>LR990359.1:19185000-29053726 GCA_905147345.3 Mythimna impura | reverse complement strand
CTGCAAATTGACATTGACAGTTCTTAAGCTGTCAAACCATTTTTCGAACTTGTGTAGCTGCTGAACCGGAGGTCGTAGAGGATTCGGGTTTTCTTTGGAGACATTGTCTGGCCCCTCCCTACCCGATATAATACCTTTCAGGGGTTTTCGGGAACCAGAAGTTTTCAGGCCTGAAACCGTTTTTACTGAATAGGTCTCGACAGGCCCATCCAGGGGAGCCTAAGCACGGTGGGATTCGGACATACGGTTCTGGAGAAAACCACCAATAACCGAATTCTGGGCGCCATCTTGCTCTGGCAACCAGATATTTTGACCGGGTTTTCTCGGGAACCCTTTGCGCTAGGGCGGCCGTGTTTGGGCTCGTTGGAAAGGGCTTGGAGAGATCTGTCTCGCAGAAACTAGAAACTGACTCTAGGTAGAGTTTTTTTTTTTTTTTTTTTTTTTTTTTTTTACTGACTGTACCCAAAAATTTGAAAGGGCGCGCTTGCTCCTGAAGACTTCTGGACGCTAGACAACAGTCTATAAATACGTGTATTGACAGAGCAAGTCCCAATTTTCTAGTTTTAAGATTATTTTGTTGCTCTCATGTTTTTAACCTAACGTGACAAAACCTTAGTCACTTGACCTATCTTACACATCTATTTAATTTTGATTTAGTTTTGACCGACTGATCCCCCCCTTACAGGGATCAGTATAGTATCACATTTCTAGTTCTTTTGGACTAGATAATATTATTATTTTTTTAACTTATATTGCTTGCACCTTCTGTCGAATAAATCTTAATATATTACTCTCCCAAACATGTTCCTTGCAAGGACTCCAGCCAAGAGGCGTTCGGGCTCTAATGTCTCTCCGTCGGCTGGAAGTCTCTCCAACCGAATTGAGACCAAATCTTCCCTTCCTGGGGCTCCGAGTCAGGCCTCTGGTGTGAGGCGAAGCATTGGGGAATGGGAGGCTGGAAAATTGGCGGAACCCCAGTCTCTTTCCCCAGCCACTGCTCACTCACCCCAGAGGGCGGCCTCGGTCCCGGCTTGCCCCACAAAACCTAGAAAGCCTTCATCTTCTGCGGGTAACAAGATTGCTGCGCGCAGAATATCAGGTGAGGTGGTAGAGGGATCGTCGGGAGCGAGTAAACAACAGCCTCCTAAACCCACCGACCGGGTGACTGAAGCACGGAACTGCCTTTTGCGTGCGAAATCGCACCTTAGCGAATCACGCAACTTGAGGGCGGATTTAAAGGCAGGGATCACCCAGTCGGTGGAAAGATTATATCTGCTCATAAAAGAAGAAGCAGCAGCCGCGATACTATTAAGGGGAGCAGAAATTGTGACAAAGGAGACCGACAAGGAAACAGTTCTGCCAGAGATCCCTCCACAGATTGACTCGCTGCTCGCTTCACTAGCGGAGCATAGCGCGCTGGTGAAGGTAAGCAGCGAGAAAATGGAGAGACTCCAGGAGGCGATGGAGAGGCAAAAGGACATGCTAGAAAGGACGGCCACTTATGCGAGTGTAGTGGCAGGTCCACCGAAAAGGCAGATCTCAGGAAGGACCGCACTGCATTCCATTGTGGTAACGTCAAAAGAAGAGGAAGACACGGGTGAGGAGATAATAAGGAAAATAAGACAGGCTGTGAGAGCAAAAGAAGGGGGGGTTGAAATAGAAAGTTTGAGGAAAGCTAAGGATAGAAAAATTATTATGGGCTGCAGTTCGGAAGAGGAACGGAAAAGGGTGCGCGAGAGAATCGAGAAGGCAGGTAACCGTCTCGTCGTCGAGGAGATGAAAAACAAGGACCCGCTTCTGATCCTGAGGGACGTGTTGGCTGTTCACAGCGACGAAGAAGTTCTGAAGGCTCTCAGAAATCAGAACCGGGACGTTTTCCATGGCCTCAACGACGAGGAGAATAGAATGGGAGTAAAGTTCCGTAGGAAAGTGCGAAATCCTCATAGCTGCCACTTCGTCTTAAGCGTTTCACCTACTATCTGGAGAAGGGCGATTGAGGCGGGAAAATTACGGGTTGATCTCCAAAGGGTGCGAGTGGAAGACCAAACACCACTGGTGCAGTGCACCCGATGCCTGGCCTATGGGCATGGCAAGCGCTTCTGCAAGGATTCGGCTGACCTTTGCAGCCACTGTGGTGGCCCGCATCTCAGGTCGGAGTGTCCCGGAAACCAGCTAGGTGAAGCACCAGTATGCGTCAACTGCACTCGGGCAAAATTTGAGAACAGCGAGCACAATGCTTTCAGTAGTGAATGCCCCGTACGCAAGAAGTGGGACGCATTGGCCAGAGCGTCCATAGCATATTGCTAAGGTGGTCCCTGCGTGTACTCCCCAGTACCAAATAATCCAAGCTAACCTCCAACGAAGCCGGCTAGCTACGAACGAGCTGCTACTCGAGGCCGACAAGCGTACAGTCAGCGTGGCTCTGCTCCAGGAGCCCTATGTGGGTGCGGCGAGAGGAATGAGGGGCCGGCGAGGTGTCAGGGTGTTTCAGAACTCTGAAGTAGGAGAAGGGACAGTAAAAGCGGCAATAGCCATCTTCAACCAAGACCTGGATGTCATACAGTACCCGCAACTCACCACAAATAATATCGTTGTGGTGGGAATCCGAACTAGAGCGTGGACAATCACGCTGGTGTCCTATTACTTTGAGCCTGACCAACCCATAGAGCCATACCTGGAGCAGATTAGGGGAATAAAACGTGTAACAGGGTCGCTGAGGTTGGTTATAGGAGGGGATGCCAATGCAAAAAGCACCTGGTGGGGTAGTACCAATGAAGACGCGAGGGGAGAGCAAATGTTTGGAGCTCTGGAGGAGCTTGGTCTGCACATTCTGAACGTTGGGGACGTCCCAACCTTCGACACTGTAAGGGGTGGACAAAGATACAGCAGCCATGTGGACGTGACGGCCTGTTCGTTGGATATGCTGAACCTGGTCGACGGCTGGCATGTAGAGGAGGGTCTCACGAGCTCGGACCACAATGGTATCATTTTTGGCATAAATTTAATAAAATCGAAAGGAATTAACATCAGTAGAACTACTAGAATTTATAACACAAAGAAGGCAAATTGGAGGCAATTTCGTGAGAAAATGTCTCAAATTATGCAAGACAAAAATTTAATAATATCAGAACTCAATAATATAAACAATCAGAATGCATTAGAAAACATTATCAAAATTTACATAGAAACTATCACAGAATCTTGCAGATCCACAATACCAAATAAAAATAAAACAGAAACGCTTACCTTACCGTGGTGGACCGAGGAGCTCGCCGAGATGAAGAGGCTAGTCGCGACCAGGAGACGCAGAATCAGGAGCGCAGCGCCAGTCCGTAGAGCACATGTCCTTAGCCTGTATCTGGAAGAAAAAGAAAAGTATAAATTAGCCGAAATTAAAGCTCAAACTGAGAGCTGGAAGGAGTTTTGTACGAAACAGGACAGAGAGGGTGTCTGGGAGAGTATTTATAGGGTGATAGGAAGAACAGCAAAAAGAGAGGAAGATCTGCCGCTCCAGAGGGATGGGTTAACTCTCGATGCCAAAGGTTCGGTGAACCTGTTGGCGGATACATTCTATCCAGAGGACAGAGAAGAAGACGACAATGCGGACCAGCGCCAAACTCGATATCTGGCTGAGATGGTAAACGAGTGGAGCCATTATGAAAAACATGATCCACCGTTTACCCAAAGCGAGCTACACACGGCCGTAACGTCGTTTAACCCAAAGAAGGCTCCCGGAGCCGACGGCTTCACAGCCGATATCTGCGCTGAGGCCATAGCATGTGACCCTGATTGCTTCCTGGCACTGCTTAACAAGTGCCTCGAACATCATTACTTCCCAAAGGTCTGGAAGGAGGCAACGGTGGTGGTGCTCAGGAAGCCGGGCAGAGACTCGTACACTGTACCTAAGTCATATAGGCCGATTGGGCTTTTGCCTGTCTTGGGGAAGGTGTACGAAAAGATGCTGGTTGCTCGTCTCAAATTCCATTTGCTGCCTAGGATCAGTACTCGCCAATACGGCTTTATGCCCCAAAAAGGCACTGAGGATGCCCTCTACAATCTTGTACAGCACATTCACGTGAAACTGGTGCACAAAAAGATTGTGACTCTTGTGTCGCTGGATATTGAGGGAGCGTTTGATAGTGCGTGGTGGCCCGCAATCAAGGTACGATTGGCTGAGGAAAAGTGTCCTGTAAATCTGAGACGAGTAATCAGCAGTTACCTGAGTGACAGGGTTGTCAGTGTCAGATACTCCGGTGAGGAGATCAGAAGGCGAACGAGCCAAGGGTGTGTCCAGGGATCGGTGAGTGGACCGATCTTCTGGAATTTGGTGCTGGACCCGCTCCTCAAAGAGTTAGAAGATGGGGGATATTACTGTCAGGCTTTTGCCGATGATGTGGTGCTGGTGTTTGACGGTGAAACGGCTCAAGAGATCGAGGGGAGTGCCAATGCCGCTCTCGAACATGTTCGAGCGTGGGGTATTAGAAACAGGCTGAAATTCGCACCGCACAAAACTTGTGCGATGGTACTGACGCGGAAGCTAAAGTATGACACGCCTCGCTTGAGCATGGGAGGGGTCGGTATTGGAGTGTCCCAAGATGTCAAGATTCTGGGGCTGACGATCGACTCTAAGATGACCTTCAACAAGCATATAGCTATCGTCTGTAAGAAGGCGATAGCTATCTACAAACAACTTGCTCGTGCAGCCCGTGTCAGCTGGGGCTTGCATCCGGAGGTCATCAAAGCTATCTACACCGCGGCAGTGGAGCCAATTGTGCTGTACGCTGCGAGTGCTTGGGCGCCAGCCGCAAACAAGTTAGGGGTCAAAAAACAGCTCAACGTGGTTCAACGAGGGTTTGCTCAGAAATTGTGCAGAGCCTACCGGACAGTCTCCCTGAACTCAGCACTGGTACTGGCTGGAATACTCCCGCTCGACCTTCGTGTACGAGAAGTGGCGAGATTATACGAAGCGAAGAGGGGAGTGCCCCAGCCCGGACTAGGAGACAGGGAGATCGAGCGGATGGCTCCAGCGCTTGAGGCCCCGCACCCCGCGGAGCAGACCAGACTAGAGTTTGGCAGCCTGGTGGACGAGGAACAGTACAGGAACCACAGCAATCTTGCTGTGCGTATCTTCACTGACGGCAGTAAGATTGAGGGCAAAGTTGGAGCGGCGCTATCCTTGTGGAATGGCACCGCCGAAACAAAGGCCCTCAAACTTACTTTGCCGTCCTACTGTACCGTCTACCAGGCTGAACTGTTGGCCTTGCAAAGAGCGGCTAGAGAAGCCCTAAAGCTCGGGGAGAACCCGATCGGCATTTTTAGCGACTCCATGGCGGCTCTTCGGGCGGTGGTCAATCCGGGTTGCCCCCATCCCTTAGCGGTGGAAACAAGAGACACCATAAGACGCTGTAAGCTCCAAAATAAAAGCGTCTCCTTGTTTTGGATAAAGGCCCACGCAGGATTGGAGGGTAACGAAAGGGCTGACCAACTCGCGAAGGAGGCCGCTTTGCGGTCGAAAAAGAAGCCGGATTACAACCTGTGCCCCGTTTCATTCGTCAAGCGTAGCATCCGATTGCAGACGCTTGACGAATGGAACGAACGATACAAAACCGGTGATATAGCTGCTGGCACAAAAATGTTTCTCCCTGACGCGGTTGAGGCGTACAGTATAGTTCGGAAAATCACTCATACCAGCATCACCACACAGATTTTGACGGGGCACGGTGGGTTCTCTGCATACTTGAATCGCTTCAAGTGTAAGGAGAACTCATCGTGCATCTGCGAACCTGGTGTGGAAGAGACGGTTTCGCACATCCTCCTGGAGTGCCCTATCACTGCCGGTTCCCGGTACGAGCTGGAGCAGGAGCTTGGAATAAATTTAGTAAAAGAAAACTTACCAAATTTGATACGAAGTAAAGCTAGAAACAAATTTTTGGAATATTGTAGTAAGATTGGTCAAAGTGTAATAAGTAGAAATAAGATAGATTAAGAAAAATGATACTTGTATATATTATAAGAATATAGAGCATAGTATCATAAAAAATTAGAAAAAAAAAAACAAAACTTGTGATTGATTGCATTACATATTAAAAAAAAAAAAAAAATTTTGAAAGAAAAGAAAAAAAAAAAAAAAAAAAAATTGAAAGAAAAAAAAAAAAAAAAATTAATAATTAAAGGAAGAAAAAAAAAAAACATTTATAAGAAGAAAAAAAAAAAAATTAAAAGTATTGTTGTTACTTATTAATTACTGTGTAAGCTCCCTTCTAGCCTGTCTAGTTATTATTATTATTTTTAATCTTGTTTAGTTGTTTATGGAAATAGCGACAAAACATTGCATATAGAATAACAAATAAAAAAAAAAAAAAAAATTGCCATTATATAAATTCTATATTTCATTAAATGATTTGGCATAATAATTCTTAAATTATTTTATAAATGGTTTAGGAATTATTATGTCAACTTCCTTCAAGCTTAACTGAACTGTCAACCTGTCAAATTAGTGGGTGCAAGTTGTATTGAGCTATAGTATTAGTATACAGTTCTATCTAAGTAGGCAGTTTAAATTACATATAAATATGAGTAGTAAAGGCTTTGACTCAGTCAAAGGTTCATAGCCAGAGCAGGAGTGGTTTTTAGCCGGTAAGAGTCCGGCACTGCCGCGACTGTCCTATTAGTGGGACAGTCGCGGCGTCCATGAGGATTTTCCACCCTGCTCCAATAAAAAAAAAAAAAAAAAAAAAAAAAAAAAAAAAACCTAACCTAACCTAACCTAACCTAACCTAACCTAACCTAACCTAACCTAACCTAACCTAACCTAACCTAACCTAACCTAACCTAACCTAACCTAACCTAACCTAACCTAACCTAACCTAACCTAACCTAACCTAACCTAACCTAACCTAACCTAACCTAACCTAACCTAACCTAACCTAACCTAACCTAACCTAACCTAACCTAACCTAACCTAACCTAACCTAACCTAACCTAACCTAACCTAACCTAACCTAACCTAACCTAACCTAACCAGTCTGAGTCCAACCGCGCTCGAAAACACCACGTTTTTGCGACGCTCCGTACAATTAAAATCATTTAAGTGGTATTTTTTCGCGCTACGGTATCGTGCTATATACCAAAAGTTGTGTTTTTGTGCCCTGCATACGTGTGATAGAAAGTCAAGTGTCGGAAAACTCAGTGTGGAAAACTATCACGTGAAAACCAACAATTTCATGTTGTTGACAGTCTTTCGAGCCTTATAACTGCGTAACTACATCGGTGGCCCACAAATTTTCTGATACCCAAATTTGGAGGTCACCAAGAGGCATCTTTTGACTCCACTTATATGAAAATCCACTGACGCATTGCTGAGAAAAGTCGAAGAAAATAAAAATATAACCTACAATTTTCACCACGAGGTTGTCGATCCCAGCGTTATTGGAGGCTGGTTTTTTGGCAACCTAAGAAGACCTTTAATACAAGCACGACGAAGTCAAGAATAGAATTTTACCCCCTTCAGAAACGGAGATATTCAGTTTGGAATATCTGAACTTTGAGCTCCTGTACTGAAAATTCTTCAGGCAGGACCCCTCCTTTTTTCGACGGATCCTGCTGCGCGCTCATCTACTGAAGACATCAGACTTAAGTATAGATTTTTTAGATGTTTATATTCGGAGAAAACTAAAATTTTCTAAATTTTTC
The DNA here is from genome assembly GCA_905147345.3 of Mythimna impura. Taxonomy (NCBI): domain Eukaryota; kingdom Metazoa; phylum Arthropoda; class Insecta; order Lepidoptera; family Noctuidae; genus Mythimna; species Mythimna impura. Next base: position 29,046,034 of record LR990359.1, on the reverse strand, counting down.
AGTTTTTTATAAAATTTCTTTGACAAATTTTCAAAATTTTTAAATATTTTTAACTAGTTTCTTAGCTTGATAAATTGCAAAATTTTATTCGTTTTTTCCAAATTTTTATGTTTATTGACTGAAAAGATATTGAATTATTTTGTTATTTTTTAAATATCTCAGTAATATACAGTTAATATTAAATTTTTAGTGAAGGATTGTGTTTAGAACATATTTTAGGTTAGGATTGAGTCCAAAGTCGCGGCCAATAGCTTCAAAAACGACTGAATTTGATTTTTCGGCCATTTTGGTTTTAATAGGTTGTTGCATAAAAGCATAAATATCTCCGAAGCTATTTGTCGTAGAAAGCTCAGATTTTTACAGTATTCAGTGAGACACGCGTGCGGAAATAGGTTTTGCACTTTCAGGCGTTTTTCAGGCCTGAAAATTTTCATCCCTGAGACTGGTTTCAGCGGATAGGGGGAGTCTGGGCGGGTACTGCTTTCGAAGCCGCGATTCTCTCCGGCAAACGGTTGCGGAGTTACAGCCATTTGAATTTGGCCTTTGACAGCTGGGCGGCCATTTTGAAAATCTTTGCCGCTTCATAGCTCCGGACTTGGGGGTCGTGGAGGGTTGCTGTTTTCACTGGGGTATTTGCAGCGACAACCTCTGTCCGATCCACTAGGTTTCAGGTATTTTTAAGCTGGGAATTTTCAGGATCCTGAAAGCCACAAAACACGACGGGGCGGATCGAGCCAAGCTGAATAAGTCCGAACACAAGTGTTCTGCGACCACGGGTGGTGGAGTTATACCGGGTTGAAGTCTAACTTTGACAGTTCTCAAACTGTCAAACGAAATTTCAGACTCGGATAGCTCCCGAACCAGGGGTCGTGGAGGGCTCGGGTTTCTTCTGGGGGCGTCGGCTGGCTTTGCTCTATTCGTCTGACGTGTGAATTCGGGAATACCGTACGTAAAATTATTGCCTCCCGAATTTTATCCCGAGAGATAGGGCTCCTCGAGCTCAACCAGAAGAGCCCAAGCACGGTGGAAATCGGGCAAGGGGTTCAGGAGAAAACCACAATTAACCAGATTTTGACCGCCATCTTGGATTGGTAACCATAAACTCAAACCGCTGTATCTCCGGAACCCTTTGGGCAAGAGCTGCGGTGTTTGGGTTTGTCTGAGAGGGCTTGGGGAGAGCTATCTCTTGGACTGTAGAGACCGACTCTACATAGAGCCGAAAAATATTTTGTTTGTTTTTAAAAAATTACTAGTTCTTTTGTTTTACTTTTAAGCTCATACGAACGTTGTGTGCACCCCTTTTTTGACAAAGGACACTATCCCCCTTTTACAGGGATATTAAAACGCTTCTGACGTGCCTAGACTGACCGTCTTACTATCCCCCTTTTACAGGGCTAGTAATAAATTGACATTCGTATTGACTATTTCACTATCCCCTCTTTACAGGGATAGTCAAAGCACCAATCGGTGTTCCTAGGACTAAGTATTACTAATTGACGTTACCGACCGTCTGAGCCCCCCTGAACATGCCTCTCGAACACACGCCCCGCAAAATAACGAAAGAGGTGACAGAGATTAGCTCTGCCAACCTACGAACTGAATCGGAGAGGGCAGGACCCTCCCCTAGCAAGTTGACACAAGTTCCAAGCGTGCGGAAGAGCATTGGAGAATGGGAAAGCGGCAGAGGAGACGGATCTAAGACTGCTGCTTCTGCCACTTTTCTTATCTCACCTGGAAAGCTGACGCAGATCCCGGTGGCCCCTCCGAAACAGATCCAAAAGGCCACCCGGCCTTCTGAAATGATCGCTAAACAACGGAGCTCCGTCGAAGCCGCAAGTGGGTCGCCAAAGTTGGTGGTCTCTACTGACAGAGCAAAAGAAGGCAGACTCTGGCTTCAGAGAGCGAAGACGCATCTTGGCGAGTCTCGTAATCTGAGGTCAGACATCAAAGCTGGCATCACTCAGGCGGTGGAGGCTATGTACCAGCTTATAAAAGATATGGCAGCTGAAACCGGACCTGCAAATAAAACAAAAATTAGCCAAAATGATAGGGAGGATAAAGGGACCCAAGAGAGGGACATGGAAAATCAGGGAAAGTTGATGGGAAGGGATGGGGAAGAATTAATTAGAATGTTGAAAATACAAGGGGAAAAAATTGACAAAACTCAATTGGAAATAGTATCCCTGAGAGAAACCATCGCATCACAAGTAGCCTCTCAAGCCTGTTCCTACGCGAGTGTGGCAGCAGCGCAGCCCAGAAGGCATACACCAGAAAGAAGCGCGCTACACTCCGTCACTATCGCGTCAAAAGACGACGCTTACACTGGTGATCAGGTTTTGAACGAAATAAGAAAGGCAGTGAATGCTAAAGATGGTTGGGTAACAGTAGAGAGGGTAAGAAAGGTAAAAGACAAGAAGGTCATAATAGGATGTAGAACGGAAGAGGAAAGGAAAAAGCTTAAGGAGCGACTGCAGAGTACAGACGGTCGCCTTATTGTCGAGGACGTAAAGAACCAGGATCCGATGCTGGTACTCAAAGACGTGCTATCTTTTAATAGCAATGATGACATCCTAACCGCATTGAGGAACCAGAACAAGGATGTCTTTGGTGGTCTCGACAAGGGGAACGACCGAGTCGACGTCAAATTCAGGCGTCGTGCCAGGAACCCGCTCACGAGTCACATCGCGCTGAGAGTGTCCCCGCAAATTTATAATCGAATGATGGACAGAGGAGCAGTGCACATAGATATGCAGAAGGTTCGGGTCGCAGACCAATCGCCGTTAGTGCAATGTTCTATGTGCCTCTCCTATGGACATGGTAGACGATTCTGCAAGGACACTCTCCCTAAGTGTAGCCATTGTGGCGGACCACACTTGAGAGCGGAATGTGCGGACTACCTGGCGGCAGCACCGCCAACTTGCTGCAACTGCATGGACGCCAAAGCAGAGACCGCTGAGCACAATGCATTTAGCTCCGAATGCCCGGTGCGTAGAAGGTGGGAGGCACTGGCTAGGGCTAAGGTAGCGTACTGCTAAGGTTGTCACAAGTCGTTCCGGGGCAGGCAGCCCCACCAGAAGATATGCAGTAGCCCAGGCAAACCTCCAGAGGAAAGAGCTGGCAACCACGGAACTCATGATTGAGGCCAGCAAGCGAAAACTCGCATTCGCCTTGATCCAGGAGCCGTATGTGGGGGGGGTAAGAAGGATGAAGGACTACCGTGGGGCGAGAGTCTTCCAGTGTGCAGCAGTAGGAGATGGGACAGTGAAGGCGGCTATCGTTGTCTTCGACGACGATCTTGACGTCATCCAGTGCCCGAAACTCACGACCAACAATATTGTTGTGCTGAGGATCCGAACTTCCGCTTGGGAAATCGCGGCGGTGTCCTTCTACTTCGAACCCGACCAACCCATAGGGCCATACCTGGATCAGATCAGAAAGATCAGAGAGGACCTGGGCTCAAGAGGACTGCTAATAGGAGGCGATTGCAACGCCAAGAGTACCTGGTGGGGAAGCACCATAGAAGACCACAGGGGAGTTGAGATGTCCGGTACCCTGGAAGAGTCTGGATTGCAGGTACTCAACAGAGGTGATACGCCTACTTTTGACACCGTCAGAGGTAATAAGGCGTACACCAGTTTTGTAGATATTACAGCCTGCTCTGAAAATCTACTACATTTAGTAGACAACTGGAGGGTAGACCAGGAAATGACGAGCTCGGACCACAATGCCATCCTACTCGACATAAATCTCCGCAAGAGTAGAGGCCTTAGGGTGCAAAGAAGCACTAGACTATTCAATACTAAAAAGGCAAACTGGGACCTTTTCAACCTAACACTTTCGGAACAAAAATTAATAAATAATATTAGCCTCGACCAAATTAACTGCATCAATTCAAACCTAGAGTTAGAAAACATGATAATTAAATTTAATAATGCTATTACCGAGGCATGTAACAGCAGCATGCCTATAAAAAAGAGTACCGAGGTACTCAAGGTCCCATGGTGGAATGATGAGCTCGCCAGGCTGAAAAAAGTTGCCACTACCTTCAGGCGAAAGATCAGGAACGCGGCATCATACCGCAAAGAAATAGTGGTAACTGAGTACCTGCAAAAGAAGGAAGAATATGAGTGCCAAGCCAAGAAAGCCCAAATAGAAAGCTGGATGGAGTTCTGTAGAAGACAGGACAGGGAAGGAGTATGGGACGGTATCTACCGCGTCATCCGTAGGACCACCAGGAGACAAGAAGACTTGACCTTAACCAAAGAAGGTGCATTCCTGAACCCAAAGGAGTCAGCGAACTTACTAGCGGAGACATTCTACCCACAAGACCTGGAGGAAACTGACGACGAAGATCATCGCCGTGCCAGAGAAGCGGCAAAGCGGGTAAATGAGTGGAAACATGATGAGAATCATGATCCACCGTTTACACTGCTGGAGCTAAAGACCGCGGCGGGAAGTTTTAACCCAAAGAAGGCCCCGGGAGCGGATGGCTTCACAGCAGATATCTGCAGCAGAGCTATCTACCAGGACCTGGACGAATCCCTTGCCCTTTACAACAAGTGTCTAGAATTGGCACACTTTCCGGACATCTGGAAGCAGGCAACCGTGGTAGTCCTGAGAAAACCGGGCAAGGACGATTATACGAACCCCAAAGCTTACAGACCTATTGGTCTGTTGCCGGTTTTGGGGAAGGTCCTGGAGAAGATGACAGTAGCAAGGATTAAATGGCACATCATACCGAGGATTAGTACTCGCCAGTTTGGATTTATGCCCCAGAAGAGCACCGAGGACGCCCTCTATACGCTAATACACCGAATCAAGGGTTTGATTGAGCGTAAAAAGCTGGTAACTCTAGTGTCATTGGATATAGAGGGGGCCTTCGACAGCGCATGGTGGCCGGCAATTAGAATCCGTCTGGCTGAGGAAAAGTGTCCGGTAAATATCAGGAGGCTACTGGATAGCTATCTGGCTTGCAGAAAAGTCAGTGTAAGATTCGCTGGGGAAGAATGCACTAGGAGCACCAACAAAGGTTGTGTGCAGGGGTCAATCGGTGGTCCCATCCTATGGAACCTTCTGTTGGACACTCTACTTCGGGAACTGGAGCGAATGGGTGTGTACGTTCAGGCTTTCGCTGACGACGTGTGTATGGTCTTTGACGGAGACACTGGACTTGACGTCTCGAGACAGGCTAACGCAGCGCTTGCCTACGTTCGGCAATGGGGAGTCAGAAACAAGTTGAAGTTTGCGCCGCACAAAACTTGCGCAATGGTTCTGACCAAGAAACTTAAGTACGACACCCCACTGCTGAACATGGGAGGAGTCAGTGTTGGCATGTCACGAGAGGTCAAAATCTTAGGACTAACTATCGATGACCGACTTACTTTTAATACGCATGTCGCGCTACAGTGCCGGAAGGCTCTTGACATTTACAAGCAGCTTTCCAAAGCTGCAAAGGTTGATTGGGGGTTACACACGGACGTCATTCGCTCTATTTATACGGCCACCATAGAGCCGATAGTTATGTATGCATCTGCGGTATGGGCACCGGCAGCAAGGAGGGTCGGGGTGCGCAAGTTGCTCGACACGGTGCAGAGGGGCTTCGCTCAGAAGCTCTGCAAATCGTATCGGACAGTTTCTCTACACTCGGCACTAGTGTTGGCGGGGATACTGCCTCTTGACCTCAGAATACAAGAAGCAGCCGCTTTGTACGAGGCAAAGAGAGGGTCACCCCCGCCCGAACTGGGAGATAGAGAGACAGAGCTTCCGGTGAGGTTTGCAGAAGCTCCTCACCCGGCGGAACATATGGCAATGGAAATTATCCAACTGGTAGACCACAACCTTGTAAACAGGTACAATGTGCAGCAGGTGCGAATATTCACCGACGGCAGTAAGATTGAGGGGAGGGTTGGGGCCGCGCTATCCTTATGGAATAGTGAGGCCGAAATCCAGAACCTCAAGCTCAGTCTGTCCGCATACTGCACAGTCTACCAGGCGGAGCTCCTAGCCATATGTAAAGCCACGAGCGTCATCCTCAAAAGGAGGGAGGTGACCTATGGTCTATATAGCGATTCGAGAGCCGCACTGGAGACGGTCGCGAACCATTGGTCCCTCCACCCTCTGGCTGTGGAGACGAGGGAGAACCTGCGGAAGGCCGTGACTCAGGGCAAAGATGTATCCTTGTTCTGGATCAAAGCTCATGCAGGACTGCCTGGTAACGAGCGCGCCGACGATCTGGCCAAATGCGCGGCTTTAGCGTCAAAGAGGAAACCTGACTACGACCAGTGTCCAGTCTCATTTATTAAAAGGCTAATACGGCAAACAACAACCTGTAACTTATATTTTATAACTTAAATAGCATAAGAAGCCACATGCAAAAACGATGTGTACAATAAGTTTTAGAATAGGAATATTAGATATGATTAAGAACAATTGTAATGCCTGTGTGAAATATATACAGAGTGGAGATGACTATACGACATTAAATTAAACTTCGCATACCTTAAGACGTTCCCAATATACATACAAAAAAAAAATTGAATATATCAAGTAGTTTAGTCACTGGAAATTATTTTTCATCTTCAACATTTGCGACATGATGTATCTGATTTTAAGGAAGCACTAACAGGTTAACGACCCCCGCATCGGTAAAACATCAAAACATTAAAGACACGTTGCCAACTCGCCATTTAAAAACTTTCGCCAAATTAGTTTTTAAATTTGATTTACTGCAAATTATACTTTAAACCAGGCCAATAAGAGTCATAAAGAGTATCCTTAGAGTTAGATAAGAAAATAACGCATGCGGAAGTTGAACTATGCACTGTATTACTTAATAGAAAATTTAGTAAGTGCGAAAGAGATAAATGTAATTTGCTTTGTACTTCATTTTTTGTCGAAACTTGAAACTACAAATTTAGGTCAGTGTGTCGCTACAATCCTGTGACGATCCACGCGTCATCGCTTCGCAAGCGCACAACCTACCGCAGGACGTACTTTCTTTGCCCGCCTCGCCGCGCCTCCTTTGAAGTACCCGGCGCCCGCGTTCGTGTGTTTGTGTTTGTGATTTGTTAGTTATTTAACATAAGTGCGAAATTGGACGCTTTATTATTTTAGTGACAGGACACGTAACATTTTAATAGGTATCAAGTTAAGTGTTAAGTGAATTGTGCGAGATTAGACGCTTAGTTTTTATTGTGTTTTCGTGTTTTGTTTGTAGGTAATAATCATGCCTCGTTACTCCTACACAGCTTCGGAATACACCGACATGGTTTTAATTTACGGGGAGTGTGACAGAAATGCTGCTTTGGCTATACGGACATACCGAGAGAGGTATGGGAACACTCGAGTTTGTCCGACCAACGGGCGCACGATTGTTCAAGCTGTCCAGAGGATACGTGAAAATCGATCCTTAATCCCGCATGTGGATAGTGCTCCTCCACGTGTAAGAGTGACCCTTGAGGAACGAATTTTAAATTATTTTGAACGCAACCCAACGTCTAGTTTGCGTAGGGCAGGTCGACATTTTCGTGTTAACCATAAAACTATTTTAAAAATTTTAAAACGCGACAAACGGAAGCCGTATAAGTACAAAAAATTACATGCGTTGTTACCTAGAGACAAGCCAGTAAGGGTACACTTCTGTCGCTGGATAGAAACAAAACATATCGAGAATCCTGATTTTCTGTACAATGTGATGTGGACTGATGAAAGTACTTTTACTAGGAATGGTTTATGGAACAGACAGAATCTTCGTTACTGGAGCCGGGTGAATCCGCGTCTAGGACGGGAGACTTCGCACCAGTACAGATTTGCTGTCAATGTTTGGGCTGCCATTCACAGAAACACCATAATTGGTCCGGTTTTTATTGAAGGAAATTTAAATGCCGTAAAGTTTTTGGAACTCCTCAACGGACCCGTTTCCGAGTACACGGAAGAGCTTTCGCTAGATGTTTACAGGCAGATGTGGTACCAGTTAGACGGAGCACCAGCTCATTCAGTTGTGAGTGCAAGAGAACGTTTGTCTGAAATGTTCGGACAGCAGTGGATTGGCCGTTATGGACCAACGCGATGGCCCGCCAGGTCCCCTGACCTTACGCCATTGGATTTTTTCTTGTGGGGTCACATCAAAAATGACGTGTACGCAACAGCTGTTGAATCTGTGGATGATTTAAAAGACAGGATAATCTTATCTTTTAATAAATTAAAACACATGGCTGCGAATGGGGACCTCTTGTCAAACGTCAGAAATAATCTTCTGCGACGTTGCAGTTTGTGCATTAGAATTAATGGCGGCCATATCGAAAAACGAAATATTTAGTGACGTAGGTCACGTAGGTACCGCTAAGTGATTGAACAGTGATCCAGATAGTGATTAATAATTTAATTAAAAAATAACCAGCGGATGAGATGTGCCTGATTGTTTGGTGAATAGTCTGTGATTTAGTGTAATTGTTTTTACTAAACATTAGCCAAAAGATCAAGTCGCTACACGACTGCGTTGTTGCCGCTCTTACCACAGGTTAGTGAACCAATATTCATAAATGGTGTTCTATTTTTTATTCAGTTTTAAGCCATTTAGTTTGTTTGAAAAATTTTTTTTTTCTATTTTGATTTTGGGGTTTTTTTGATAGTGTAGAATTATTCCTATGAACTAGTATTATGCGTGTTTTCATTTATTGTCGTATTGTCGTATCCACTCTGTATAAAAAAAAAAAAAAAAAAAAAAAAAAAAAATAATAAAAAAAATAATATGTAAATACATGCTTAAAATAAAACTAAGAGTAAAAAAAAAAAAAAAGAAAAAAAAAAGATACATATATATAGATGGACTCACCTAGACATAAGCTTTAGATTACTTTTATTATGAAAAATTTGAACAATAGTAAAAAAAAAAAAAAAAAAAAAAAAAACTTGAAAAGTTTGCACTGGAATATTTTTGTATGTAATATAGAAATGTTTATAGGAGTAGACTAGACAAGTACAAAATAATAATATTATTAGTAATAAATAGAAGAAGGAAAATGTGTGTCCAACACGGGAGCACCACAACAGCAAATAGAAATATTTTAATCAAATAATAAAAACATTCAAACAACAGCGCGGACTACCACGTCTGCGGTAGAATAGAATTGAAAAAAAAAAAAAAAAAAAAAAAAACCTAACCTAACCTAACCTAACCTAACCTAACCTAACCTAACCTAACCTAACCTAACCTAACCTAACCTAACCTAACCTAACCTAACCTAACCAGAGTCCGCGGTCACCCCCCGCGACGATAACACGTGCCAAAGGCTGTTCCGCGCATAAATTTTTTTAGAAAAATCTTTAAAAGTGGTATTTTTCAACCGATTCGCATCGTGTTTACCACTAAATTGCGTGAAAAAATGCGGACAATCCGTTGGTGGTATAAGTGAAATCGTGAGTGCCTTGGAAAAAGTGGAAATTGCATAAAAGTGAGAAATTTGAAAAAATTAAATATTCTAAGTGAAACGCTGCGAAAAGTAGAGCGGCGACACCATCATTTTTTGACGTCAAACGACGCGTCTTATTAACGCTCGTCTTTTGGACCTGCTACTCGATTTTTCTGGGCCACGCGCTCGGAAAAAATTAAGGAAAACCTCATCCCACGTGGCCACGTGCAACCAGTTCTGGTCGGGTGCGGCTGTCATCATCGAGTGGCTTCGAGGCGGGACGTCGTACAAGTCATTGTGACGTTTCAAGCATCAAAAAAGGTGAGGTGGTTGCGTAGATATTAAGTTTCAAAATTTTTCAAAATTTTCAAAAAATCATAATTAATTATTTGTCGCGATAACACCCCTTTTTTATTTTTCCATTTGAAGGGCCTTAATGTAAAGTATACTTTTGCCAAATTTCAGCTTTTTATCATACATAATTTTGAAGTTAGAATTTTTTGAAAATTAAGGGTTGACAACAGGGGTATTAATTAAGGGTGATATATTTCCGCAACCACTCCTTAAAAATAGCTGTAACTAAGATTTACCATAAATTGTAATATTCATAGGTTTTTTGATTGTTATTTTGAAGTAGGCACTGATTTAGTGTAAATTAAGGGGTTTTTTGACCGGAATAAATCGAGGGTAAGTTTTTTAGGGTTGAATTTTCAAGACCTGGACTGGGCTCTTCAAGCCCAATCCAAAGAGCCCAAACTCGGGTATTTTCGGTCAACCAGGGCCAAATTTATGCAAGCGGCCGCCATTTTGCCCGCCATCTTGAAAAACTTACACTCGAAACAACTCTGGACTTGGTGGTCGTAGAAAGTTGCCGTTTTGACAGTTGTAATTAGAAGACAATATACGTCCTGTTCACGTAATTTTCAGTGTTTTGGCACTGGGGGTTTTCGGGACCCTGAAAGTCATTTTGCGGTCTGAAGGGGGTGGAGACAAGGCAAATAAGTCCAAACACGGACGTTTTGCGACCATTGGAAGGGAAGTTAGCTCGGGTTTGAAACTGACTTTGACAGTTCTCGAACTGTCAGACGATACTTTAGACCCGGATAACTCCTGAACCGGGGGTCGTGGAACGCTCGGGTTTTCTTTTGGGACTTTGCCTAAACCTTCTCTTCCTAGTTAGCATCTTTTCAGGGGTTTCTGGGATCTGAAAATTTTCAGCCTGAAAATTGTACAGGAAGATAGATAAAGTCGGGCCCAGTCCGGGGAGCCCAGGCACGGTGGTGTTTGGACAAAGTGTCTCGGAGAAAATTGCAGGTGACCGAGTTTCGGGCGCCATCTTGACCGGTGACCTGAATTTCAAGTTGCTATATCTCGGGAACCATTAGGGCCCGGGTCACCGTGTTTGGGTTTGTCTGAAAGGGCTCGGGGAGACCCATTTTTTGGTTTATAGAGATTGACTCTACATAGAGTCGAAAATTGTATTTTTATTATTTTTATTTTTATTTTTTATTTAAACAATTAGTTTGTAAGACAATTGATAGAGCAAGACTCTATAAAAGCACAAAATTACGTTATTTAGAATAACTGAAACCTGAATAAGACTGCATAAATCAGCTATCAAGCGCATTGGACTCACTGACATTGCTCTCAATATTCGAATAGCATTTATTTATTTATTTTTTTATTTACCTTCAGTTATTTTGACAATTAAGGTGGTACTTTATAAGCATTACTTAACGGATAACAAATTTCTTTTCGATTGATTACTTGCTCATTTACTTATACAGTTGACTGATCCCCCCTCTACAGGGATCCATTATTAATCATTTTTGACCAGGCGTTTTCACAATGTTCGGTATCAGGACACCGGTTGTGAAAAGGACAAAGGATGGGGAGGAGAATCTGGATACCGGGAGGTCACATAATGCACAAGAGGGCCCATCAGTGAGACGGAGCATTGGGGAGTGGGAGGCTGACAGGCCTAAGGCAGCGCAGTCTCTCAAAACACCAACCCCTCCGAAGAAGCCCCCTACGACTTCCCCGCCCAAACTCAAACCAAAGGCGGCGCTCTCGCAAGAGGCCAAGACTAATTGGCAAAACTTGTCACAAGGAACAGGATCTATCTCACCAGCTGATTCGCAACCGATTCGTTATCATAATAGAACATCAGAGGCCAAGGCCTGCCTCACAAAGGCCAAAATTCAGTTGGTAAGTTCTCGTAATCTTAAGAAGGAGATAAAGGATGAGATTTCCAAAGCGGTGGAGAGACTATATCAACTGGTAAAAGAATCTGAGCTAGAAAAAACATCTGAGAAAAGTGGGAAATCAAAAGAGCTGCGGAGTGGCAGGGAGACAGAAGATGAAGTAGAAACAGAGGCGGCCAGGCTAAATAGAGAACTTATTGATAAAATAACAGACCACAGCAAACAGATAGAGAAGAATAGGATAGAAATGGAACGTCTGAGAGAAGTAATGGAAAGGAAAGATACAGAAACAGAAGCACACGTGACCTATGCAAGTGTAGCGGCCGGTCCTTCAAGGAGGTTACTTCCGGAGCATGCGGCTGTGCACTCGGTAGTAATCACATCTACCGATAAAACTGAGACAGGAGACCAAGTCATGGAAAAGATTAGGAAAGCAGTGAATGCCAAGGATGAGGGTTTCCAAATTGATAAAATACGTAAGGCAAGAGATCAAAAAATAATCCTCGGGTGCAAGACGAAGACCGAAGTAGATAGAGTTAAAAACAAGATTTGTAGAGATGGAATGAACCTTAGAGTAGAGGAGATAAAAAATAAAGACCCTCTAATTATTATTAAGAATGTCAACAAATACAACACCGAAGACGACATTTTAAAGGCGCTCCGTACTCAAAATAAAAACTTGTTGAAAAGTGTTAAAGAGGAAGATTACAGAGCAGCAATCAGGTACAAAAAGAAGGCACGGAATCCACATCAACAACACGTGGTGCTTAGTGTGTCCCCGCAAGTCTGGAACCTTCTGACAACGGCAACTTGTGTCCATATCGACATACAGAGGTTGAGGGCAGAGGATCAGTCGCCGCTGGTCCAATGCTCTCGATGTCTAGGTTATGGACACAGCAAGAAAACATGTAATGAAGAGGAGGACAGATGTGCCCACTGCGGAGGCCCGCACCTGCGAACGGAATGTGCTGATTACCTGGCAGCAGACGCACCAACATGCAGAAACTGCCAGAAAGCCAAAATGGACCACGTAGAGCATAACGCCTTCAGCCCTGATTGCCCTGTCCGAAGAAAGTGGGAAACCCTAGCAAGGTCCACTGTAGCCTATTGTTGAAATTGATACGGGCAACAATGATAACAGCGCAGCAACAGAACCAGAAGGATACCAGTATCGCGCAATACAGGCCAACCTGCAGAGGTGCAAACATGCAACAGACGAGTTAATGATGGAAGCGGTGAAGAGGAGAGTTGCGTTTGCATTGTTGCAGGAACCGTATACCGGGGCCAGCAAGAAAATGAAGTCCTACCAAGGAGCTCGGATACTGCAATGTGAAGGGAATACGGACAAAACCATCAAGTCCGCTATTGCAGTATTCGACGACAACATTGACATAACCCAGTGCCCGACGCTGACAACAGAAAACATCACAGTAGCGCGATTGAGAACTGAGGCCTGGGAAATTATGGTCGTCTCGATATACTCGGAGGGGGACGGACAAATAGAACGGGATATAGCAAATATCCAAAAAACGATGCGGGAAGCCGGAAATAAGCACACGATACTGGGTGGGGACGTAAACGCCTGGAACATATGGTGGGGGAGTAGGGAAACGAATAGGAGAGGGGAGGAGTTGGCAGGAGCATTGGACGAATTGGGACTTCACATCCTAAACCGGGGGTCCCAGCCCACATACGATTACCAAAGAGGAGGCAGAAGATACACAAGCTGCGTGGACATAACGGTATGTACAGAAGATATGCTTGGGAAAATTGCAAACTGGAGGCTAGACGGAAACTTAACAGTGTCGGATCACAGAGCAATTCTGTTCGAGGTCAACCTGGAAAGATCTAAAGGAGTAGACATAAAAAGAACCACCAGAAAGTATAACACGAGGAAGGCAAACTGGTCAGAGTTTAGAAAATACATAACACAAACCTGGCAAAGGAATAATCTAAATTTAGAAGAAATAGCAAAAATAGAGACAGCAGAAGAACTAGAATGTAAAATAGTAGAATACACTAAAACCATAGAAGAAGCATGTGAAGAACATATTCCAAAAACTAAACACAAAAAGAGAGTAGTGTTGCCTTGGTGGACAGAAGAACTGACAAAAAAGAAGAAAGAGCTCAAAACACTGAAAAGACGTATTGCAAATGCTGCCCAAATTCGTAGAGACATAGTCGTACAAGCATATCTTCAGGTGAAGGAAGAGTACCTGCAACTTGCAGAAAAGACCAGAACAACTGGCTGGAAAGAGTTCTGTGGAAAACAAGATAGGGAAAGTATGTGGGACGGGATATATAGGGTGATAGGACGCACAACGACCAGGCAGGAAGACATCCCCCTTGTCTGCAATGGCAGAGTCCTGGAAGGCGAAGAGTCAGCCAGGGCTCTGTCAGAGACCTTCTATCCTGAGGATGAGGCCCGGGCGGACAGTGTAGCCCATAAACTGGTGAGGGAAAAAGCAGAGAAAGTGAATGAGGCTGAAGAAGGTGAGTCATCTGACCCCCCATTCACCATGGAAGAACTAAAGTGGGCTGCAGACAGCTTCAACCCCAAGAAGGCTCCAGGACTGGACGGGCTTACGGCGGATATCTGCAGAGCGGCCATCAGCTGGGACCCAGACCTGTTCTTGGCGCTGCTTAACAAGTGCCTTAGTCTTTCCCTCTTTCCCACGGCATGGAAAGAAGCAGTGGTAGTGGTCTTGCGGAAACCCGGGAAAGATGATTACACCAAACCCAAATCTTACCGACCTATTGGGCTGCTGCCGGTGTTAGGAAAGATTTGGGAGAAGATGTTGATACGGCGAGTCAGGTGGCATACCATTGAGCATATGAGCGTTAGGCAGTATGGCTTCACACCGCAGCGCAGCACCGAGGACTCCCTCTATGACCTTCTGAAACATATCCGAACAAAACTTAAAGAACGTAAGATAATAGTCATCGTATCGTTGGACATAGAGGGAGCCTTCGATAGCGCTTGGTGGCCTGCCATAAGATGTAGACTAGCAGAAACCAAGTGCCCCAAAAATATCCGCAGAGTTTTGGACAGTTACCTGTCGAATCGAAAAGTCCGGGTTAGGTATGCAGGAGCAGAATTTTTGAAAATGACCACTAAAGGGTGTGTCCAGGGATCCATCGGAGGACCTACATTTTGGAACATGGTGCTGGACCCGCTCCTGAAGGACTTGGAAGGTAGAGGTGATTACTGCCAAGCGTTTGCTGACGACGTTGTGTTGGTTTTCTCCGGCGAGACTGCACTTGAGGTTCAGAGACAGGCTAATGCGGCCCTTAGCCGTGTCCAGGAGTGGGGTGAAGTGAATAAGCTTAAATTCGCGCCTCAGAAAACAAAGACAATGGTTATTACTAACAGGCTTAAGCACGACACGCCGCTCCTGAGCATGGGGGGTGTTGACTTGGCCATGTCAAAGGAAATAAAAATACTTGGACTGACCATAGATAACAAGCTGACGTTTAACACACACGTGGCAAACGTTTGCCGTAAGGCAATAAACGTTTACAAGCAGCTGGCGAAGGCGGCCAAAGTAGAGTGGGGGATCTCGCCGGAGATAATCAGAACAATATACGTGGCAGTGGTAGAGCCTATAATAATGTATGCAGCAAGTGCCTGGGCCCCAGCGGTGGAGAAAATAGGGACGAGGAAATACCTAAATGAAGTTCAACCCGGGTTTGTACAAAAAATTATCAAATCGTATAGGACGACCTCACTAAACGCGGCATTACTGCTTTCAGGGATGCTTCCACTGGATCTTAGGATCAGAGAAGCAGCCTCGCTTTATGAAATAAAGAAAGGACACTCCCTGAGAATAGTTGGCGATAGGAGAGTGGAGAAACCGATACCTTACACACACACACTACATCCAGCGGCCCATAAGGCTATTGAATTTAAATTAGTGGTGGACGATGCAGAATTGGCTCAGCAAGAGGAAGCTAACCTTAAAATTTATACAGACGGTAGCAAAATCAACGGTAAAGTTGGTGCGGCAATATCCTTATGGGATGGTGCCGCAGAAATTAAAAACAAAAAGCTCAAGCTGGAACAATTCTGCACCGTTTACCAAGCGGAGCTACTGGCGCTGGTGAAGGCTACCGAAATGGTTATGGGAAGATCCGGTGGAAGCTTCAATGTATATAGTGACTCTAGGTCAGCTCTTGAGGCGGTAACACGCGGTGTTTCCCTCCATCCCCTAGTTTTTGCAATAAGGCAAAATATCCTAAAAATATCAGAACAGGACAAAATAATTAGATTATTTTGGATTAAAGCACATGTGGGGCTGGAGGGAAATGAAAGAGCTGACGAATTGGCGAAAGAGGCAGCTGTTGGATTGAAGACCAAGCCGGATTATGATAGGTGCCCGGTATCCTTCATCAAGCGACAGATCCGTGAGGACACGCTGGAGGAATGGCAGCACAGGTACACGACAGGAACCACCGCGTCAACAACGAAAATGTTCTTTCCCGATGCCTTAAAAGCTTATAAATTAATTAATAAGTTGCCGCTTAATCCGCTACTGGTACAAGTGTTAACGGGGCACGGCGGATTCTCTGAGTACTTGAATAGGTTCAAGCGCAAGGAGAGTCCGGCGTGCCCCTGTGACACAGGCAAAGACGAAAATGTAGAGCATTTGTTAGTAGAGTGCCCAATTTACGCAAATCAAAGGCTTAACCTAGAAATGAAGATAAATAAAAACCTAAACAAAGAAAACTTGTCAGAAATTATAGCCAGCAAAGATCTAAGAGGTGATTTTATAGAGTTTTGTGAAGAAATTGCCAAAAAAGTCATTGCACGAAATAAAACGTAGCACATATAGGTGTAACAAATTATATAATGTAATATATAATAAAAGTTAACCAAATCTGTAACGATAGAAAAAAAAAAAAAAAAAAAAAAAAAAAAAAAAAAAAAAAAATACAACGCAGGAGGCATTACACAAAAACAAGAAAGACAGCACAAATTATATATTAAGAATGAGCATACATGTAACATAGAGCAATAACGACAAGAAGGCAATAAGAATTATTAGTACAGTAAGATACGTAGTATGTAGAGATAGTTAAGGAATAGAATATAAATAAAATAGAGCATAAGCACTGGTCTCTCTACTAAAGCCAAGACAAATTGAAGGCAGTAGAGATAACAAGTAGTATGTAGAAATAGTTTAAGGACAGGGCCCTAATCTGTAATATAAATGAAATAAGATAGAGCATCAGCACTGGTCTCCCCATGCCAGTGGTTAAATAGGACGAGCAGGAGTGGTTTTTAGCCGGTAAGAGTCCGGCACTGCCGCGACTGTCCTATTAGTGGGACAGTCGCGGCGTCCATGAGGATTTTCCACCCTGCTACTAACAAAAAAAAAAAAAAAAAAAAAAACCTAACCTAACCTAACCTAACCTAACCTAACCTAACCTAACCTAACCTAACCTAACCTAACCTAACCTAACCTAACCTAACCCCCCGTAACCGATAATACGTCGCCACAAGAACATCGCCTCCGCGTTAAAAAAAATCACCTAAATTCAACGCGTTGAGTTAAGTGCACAAAAAAGTTACAGGTGGAATTGTGCAGTGTTGATTCACCGGGAAACGTGTGGGCAAGTGTCTGGCTCTTCTGGTTGCGGAGCAGTACTTCTGCAACTTCTGTGGTGAATATCGCAGCCAAGTTTAGTGCAATAGTTTTGCAAACGTTACATCTGGGAAAAGCGGCAGAGACCAATCCAGCGACACCAAGATCAGCAAAATCGGAGCACGGACTTTGGAGCTATTAGTGCGTAAAAAACGCCAAAACACGTGGTTTTGTCGCCAAGTAACCTCACTTTTGGCCCACGTGTTTTCTTTTGCGACACAAGGCGTGACGTCAAGCAGCCAATCTAGCCATTACTGAAGACTCCGTTGCCGGCCGAGGAATCTGCCTGCAGACCAGCTACCAGTGTGACGTCTCTGCGGCCCATCATCAGGTTAGCCTGAGGGAACTCGTCAACCCCTGGTCCTATTCCCCCCGAGTTTGGACTCGTCTAACTTGGAACTTCAGGATCTTTCCACAGGGATCTCTTCCCCTTTCCCACTCATTTTACCCCCCCCCCCCTCACTACCTAACCCCTTCACCACTCAACCTCCCCTTGCCACCTTACTTCCCTTCCTAAGTCATACCTCCCTAAAAATTGTAACACCACACCCCCCCCTCCCCTCAACTTACCCCTCCCCTAAATAGTCTCCCCACGAAACCCTCCCCCCCCCGACCCCCCTCAAGGTGACCTCACCCCCCCGCGGCCTAACTTCGTTCCCGTTTGAGCTAGGATAGCCGAGTTTGGGCTCATTTGAAAGCACACAGAAAGCTCTTCAATTTGGCCCCACCAGAATCCCAAAACTCGGTACCCATACACGCAACGAACCGGCAGCACTTCGGGATTTCACTGGAGACTACCACCAGCGTGCACTCAGAGCTCAGAATATCGAGCTCTAGCGGTTGTCGGGCTCCTCATCGGACAGCAGACGCAGACCACCAGCAGAGCATCCGTGAGTCCATCTTAAATTAAAAAAAAAAAAAAAATAATTAAAAAAAAATAATATACATTTAGTATAATAATAAAAATTAGTTAAGTATCATTTACACACAGGCACCAATATTGAACAAAAAAAGAAAATTGTAGTTTATAAAATATTATAGTATAGTAAGTCTTAATCCAAAAAATAGATATGTCTACCAAAACTTCCACCACCTCCCGCAGAACGATCACGGAAGCCGCAAAAGCCCCTAAGTCTCTCCGAGAAAAAATACTAAAAAATAATACCGCGAAATCGATTGTCTCAGAGAAGTCGGCGCGTCCGTCGCAGACGCCACAAATCTCAAAGGCGGCGTCGGAACCAGACGTAGCGAGCAGACAGTCTTCACCGCCACCACCATCAGCGCCTGAGTCACAAACCTCAGAAGATCGAAGGAGAATATCCGAAACGGTGATCAATTGGGAACAATGTGGCATCTCCCCCCCTCGCCAGGTCATCTCGGACGAGGAAAGCTCGGTGGCCTCCACATTAAGCCAATCCGAGCGCCCCGAGAGTGGGCGACCGAGCCTTCTTTACAGAACACCAAGAAGGGGCACAGGGGTAGAAATGGACCTGGCTACTAGAGAAGCCAACGAACTTCTCCAAAAGGGCAAAGACGCCCTCGAGTCTGCTGGAAACATGAAGAGAGAGTGCAAGGCCACGGCTCATGAGTGCTTACAGGGTCTGTACGAGACGGCCCTGTCATTGGCAGACTCGCGAGCACGTCACAAATACAACCTCGAGAAGGAGCGCTCTCGACACGCACAAGAGTTAGTGCGGGTCGAGAGAGCTCACACTCGAGAACTGATGGCGTTCAAGGTAGAGCTCTCTCTCATGCGATCTGATGTCTCAGAGACAAAAAAAGAAGCGAAAGGGATCCGCGAATGGCTCGGCCATGAAACCCTTGAGGCCTTCAAGGGAATCAAGGAACTAAAAGATGAGGTCAAAACGGCAAGCTGCAGTAACCTTAAGGAGCACGAGAAGACAAGACAGGAAAGCTTAAGAGTCCCAGGTAATCCACAGTGGGATACAATGGGGGCCAGCTTTTCTCACCTAAACAACAACATTTCCAGCATTTCTAACCAGCTGGACGTGCTCCGAAAGGCCCTGGAGAGACTCAAAGAGGACCTTATCCGACCAGTAAACACCGAAACGGACCCGAGTAGCCGAGAGATAGGCCTGCTCACGGCCAGCAGATTCGAGGAGGAAATGGAGAAACTGCAGAGCAATTTACAGGCCATTGCCAACAGGCCTTCCACCCTACCACAACCACCACCACCACCACCACCACACCCACCAATTAACATGACACACCAACTCAAACCCATATCGGAAAGACTTGAGATCGTTTCAGCGGATCTTCGCGTCTTGCGTGACAGAGAGCCGCAGATCCAGGCGCTCCCTGCATTAAATCTAGAAGCGGAACTGGCAGTCGGGGAGATGAAAAAAAGGCTCCAGAATATAGAGAAAGGGGTGGCGGACCTGGCCAAAGCGGATAGACCGCTTCAACAACAGCAGGGCCCTAAAACCTTCGCCCAGGTCGCTAGTATGCCCAAGCCCCCCAAACCACCCACACAATCCAACCATACCTTGATCGTCTCATCGACGGACCCCAAACACACTGGGGACAACGTTATTGAGAGGATCAGGACCGCCCTGGACCTCAAAACCAGTGGAGCCCGAGTCGACACGGTTCGTAAAGCACGTAACCAAAAAGTGATTCTCAGGTGCGCGAGTAAGTCGGACTTGAAAATAATAAAGGACCAAGTCCAGTCAAACCAAGGGCTCAAAGTGCAGGAGCCGAAACCCCAAAACCCTCTCGTCTGAATTAGGGGAGAGACGCTCCGCACTTAAAAATTAAGAAAAGTGGTCAAAACTTGTCTAATTTTCGTCAATTAAGTGTTAATCGACGCGTTAAGAGTTGGCGCATGCCACAAAGTGAAAGTGACACCATTGGATTACAGTGGAAATTAAAGAAAAAGGAAAAACTGTGAATAGGTTATAATATCCTAAGTGTCGAAACACTAAACGGCCTACGACAAGGAAACGAAAGCGGTGACCCCCCATTTTTATTTATCCATCTTATGCGGGTTGGAAGGATCTACAGACCAAGATTTTTCTGGAATTTTCCAGAAGAAAATTTGAGAGATATCAAGGAAAAATCAAAAACCACGTGTGCACGAGGTCGCAGAAGGAGCTGTCGCAGGGACGCCGTTTCTTCGTGGCTCCCTGCTTCACCAGCAGAGAGGACCCCCTGCATTCTCAGAATAATTTTATGTAAGATAGTTTTATAGTTATTTATATTAGAAAAACTCATTTTGGACGTAAAATATCTCGGAAACCACAGTGGGAAGATACATATTTTTTATTTAAATCTGTTGCGCGCTTGAGTCCCTAGTGTAAATCTTTTTATAGATTATTTTAATCATAGTTGGTTCCCGAGATATTTCAATTAAATTGAAAAAACCGGTTTTTGTATCAAAAAACCACTTATTTTTTATATTTTTTGTAATTTTATTTCATGTGCCTATAGAGACTGAATTGGTATATTTTATGCATATTTTTTTTGAATTTTTCGATTTTTCGTTCTGGAGTTATGGAGTTTTAGAGATTTTTGGTTTATTTATTGGGAAATATAAACTTTTTAATAATTCTGTCATCACAGTCGGGCTCTACTAATATAGAACGTCCTGTTTAACCAAAATCTCGATCTCCTGGGGCTAAAACAGGCCAAGCAGCGCGAAAAAAGTCAAATTTCGGCCATTTTAGTTCTTGGGTTAACTTCTTTGGAACTCCATAACTTCTAGACCGATTAAGATAGAAGCTCCGGGTTTTCACGGTTGTTGTTGGGATATCTTCGAAAATATTATTGTCAACCTTTCAGGCGTTTTGGTGACCTGAAATTTTTCAGCTCTGAAACAGCTTTTGGAGGTTCGTCGGAGTGAGGGGAAGAACAGGAGTCGAAACCGCATCTCTCTCCGGCAAACGGTTGCGGAGTAATAGCCTCACGAAGTTGTCATTTGACAGCTGGGCGGCCATCTTTAAAAGATTTGACTGGACATAGCTCCGGTCCCGGTGGTCGTGGAGGGTTGCGGTTTGCAATTAGGGACCTGGGGAGTCACCCTCTACCCGATCAGCTGGTTTTCAGGCGTTTTGGCGCTGAAAATTTTCAGGGTCCTGAAAGTTACTTCGCACGCCCGATCGAATCGAGCCAAGCCAGACAAGTCCAAACACGGATATTCTGCGGCCACGGGGGGGGGAGTTATACCGGGCTGAAAGTTGACTTTGACAGTTCTTGAACTGTCAAACGAAATTTCAGACTCGGATAGCTTCCGGACTAGGGGTCGTAGAAGATCCGTACTTTCTTAGGAGGCATTGGCAGGACTTACTCTGTCGGTCTGATGTGGTTTTGCTGAAATCCCTGTAAATAAATTTTTTCAGCCTGAAACCTACCCCCGGGGATAGATCTCGTCGAGCCCAGTCTGGGGAGCCCAAGAACGGCGGAATTCGGTCGAACGGTCCCGGAGAAAACCGCAATTAACCCAGTTTCGGTGGCCATCTTGGATTGCTAACCCAAATTTTGAAGTGCCATATCTCCGGAACCCTTTGAGGTAGAGCTGCCGTGTTTGGGTTCATTAGGAGGGGCTCGAAGGGGGCTCTCTTTCTAGCGGTAGTGTTCTGCTCTACATAGAGCCAAAAAACTTTTTCTTCCTCTTTTTGCACTTTTTATTGTTTTTAAATTAAAAACAGCCCGTGACACACGTGAAACCCAACCGAACTTGTGTCCCTAGTATAGAGGGACTCATATATAAATTAGTTTTAAGTTTTTAACATTTTGACTGTGTAAATTGTGAAAAAGGGTGGCATACTTTATTGATCGCGGCTCTTTACTACACCAAACGATATCCCCCTTGTACAGGGATAATAATTGCAGTTGTGACTACTCACTATCCTCCCTCTACAGGGATAGTGCAGAATTTTTGACTTTGACCATCCCCCATATACAGGGATAGGGAAAGCAAGCCCAGAAAGTAGGATATTTATAGTTTTAATAGAAGACAATCTACCTCGTGACAAGACATCATGACACTCACACATACACCTCGCAAGCAAACACCCCCAAAGACTAACTCCCCAGCTGACAAAGAGAAGGCAGGACCATCTCCTAAGACGACACCCACCCCAAGTGTTCGTAAAAGCATTGGGGAGTGGGAGAACAGCAAAGCTAAGGACTCAAGGGCAGCTGCATCGACCACCTTCACTGTATCGCCAAAAAAGCTAGCGCATATCCCGTCAACCCTTCCAAGGGTAGCGCTAAAGGTTACACAACCCCAAGTTGCGAAGGAGACAAAGCGGCGAAGTACAACGGAAGACGCGGGTGCGTCGCAAAAGACAATTGCATCGACTGACAGAGTGATCGAAGGTCGCACTTGGCTTCAGAGGGCGAAAACCCAGCTGGGAGAATCGCGGAACCTGAAGTCAGAAATAAAGGCAGGTATCACTCTGGCAGTCGATTCAATGTACAAACTTATTAAGGACGCTGCAGTGGAGATTGATGCACTAAAAGAAAAACCCTGCCACCCAGAAGTAGGAGAACAGCTTGCACAGAGTGAAAACAAAGGAGAAGTAACTGGAAAAAATAGGTCAGAAGATACAATACTCCTTATAAATAAAATCGAGATGCACTCCAAGTTGCTAGAAGAAAACAGTAAGCGCATAGAGGAACTGAAAACAGCACTGGAGGAGCAGAAGTCGCACTCTGACACACCCTCGTACGCGAAGGTGGCCTCAACCTGGGTTGCGGGTGGGGCGTTAGAAAAACGTAACACGCTGCACTCGGTGGTGGTCACCTCGAAGGACGAGACGGAGACTGGGGAGGAAGTTTTGGAAAGGGTGAGGAAAGCGGTGGAAGCAAAGGAAGGTTGGATAAAGGTTGAAAGGGTGAGAAAGGCAAAGAACAGAAAGGTAGTCATGGGGTTCGAGACGGAAGGTGAGAGGGATAAGGTGAAAGAACGACTAGAAAGAAATAGCATCAACCTCACCGTGGAGGCTGTGAAAAACAAGGACCCGATGCTGATACTCAGAGACGTCTTAGCAGTGAACACAGACGAAGATGTGCAGAAAGCCCTGAGGAATCAGAATCGGGACGTTTTTCGTGGCCTCCGTGATGGGGACGACAGAATAGAAATTAGGTATAGGAGAAAAACACGGAACCCGCATTCCGTACACATAGTGCTCAGCACGTCCCCTGAGCTATGGCAGCGAATAACAAAAAGGGGATACGTCCATGTGGACTTGCAGAGAGTTCGGGTCGAAGATCAGACCCCTCTCATGCAATGTACTCGCTGCCTGGCCTATGGGCATGGGCGAAGGTACTGTACGGAAAAGGCGGACTTATGCAGTCACTGTGGTGGTCCTCACCTGAAGACCGAATGCCCAGACTGGATGGCGGGGGGTACGGCGGTGTGTAGGAACTGCGATAGAGCGAACATACTAAGCAAAGAGCATAACGCTTTCAGTTCCGAATGCCCCGTCCGCCGCAAATGGGACGCAATAGCGCGGTCAACCACTGCATATTGCTAAGGGCGCACCAGGGGAAAAAATCGCCTTTAAATTCGCACAGGCCAACCTCCAACGGAAAAAACTGGCAACAAACGAGCTGCTGTTGGAGGCAGAGAAACGAGGAATTACTGTAGCACTCTTGCAGGAGCCATACGTCGGAAGCTCAAGAGATATGAGGAGCCAGAGGGGAGTGCGGATCTTCCAAGACACTGGTGTTGGAAACGGGACTGTCAAGGCGGCAATTGCCGTCTTCGACCAAAACATCAAAGTGAGACAGTACCCGAAACTCACCACAGAGAATATAGTCGTGGTGGGAATCCAAGCCAGTGCTTGGGAGATCACACTCGCCTCCTTTTATTTTGAGCCGGATAAGCCAATGGAACCTTACTTAAACCACCTCAGACAAGTAAGTATTACCATCGGCTCAAAACCATTTCTCGTTGGAGGGGACGCCAATGCGAAGAGCACCTGGTGGGGGGGCATGGTGGTTGACCGCAGGGGTGAGGAAATGTGTGCGACTCTCGGGGGGCTCGGGCTGAATATCCTAAACACAGGGGAAATTCCGACCTTCGACACCATTAGGGGAGGCCAGCGCATCAGCAGTTATGTTGACTTGACCGCATGCTCCGACGATATCCTAGAGCTGGTAGAGCACTGGAAAGTCGACGAGGGCCTCACGAGCTCCGACCACAATGGCATACTCTTTGACGTCAGATTAAAGAGAGCAAATGGGATACAAATTGAAAGAACTACGCGCATGTTCAATACTAAAAAAGCCAATTGGGCTAAATTTCATGAGAAATTCACTCAATTAAGAACAGAGAACAATCTCCACAAAACTGCAATAGACCAAATTAATAATACAGAATCTTTAGATATAACCACAAATAATTATACAAAAATCATACAGGAAGCATGCCACGCTGCAATGCCCATCAAAAAATCCAAAGAGAAACTAACTATGCCATGGTGGTCGGAGAAACTCGGGGTGATGAAAAAGAGCGTCGCTACCAGCAAAAGGAGGGTGCGATGCGCTGCTCCAGTCCGGAGACCGAAGGTCGTCGAAGAGTACCTAAGGAAGAAAGGGGAATATGAGGTGGAGGCAGCTCGAGCCCAAACCGAGAGCTGGAAGGAGTTCTGTAATAAACAGGACAGAGAGGGGGTTTGGGAGGGGATCTACAGGGTAATTGGGAGAACAGCGCAAAGAGGGGTGGACGAGCTTATGATGAAAAACGGAAAGGTGCTTGATGCAGAAACTTCCGTTAAATTAATAGCGGAGACTTTTTATCCGGACGACCTCACAAGTACTGACAACACCTATCATGGCAGTATAAGAGACAAAGCCGAAAAGGTCAATGAAGATGAGGAAGTAGACTCCAACGATCCACCCTTCACGCTGAATGAATTGAAAACTGCTTGTGAATCATTCAATCCCAAAAAGGCACCAGGAGTGGACGGCCTCACAGCCGATATATGCAGCCAAGCCATTGGAGGGGAACCCGATGCCTTCCTGGCTCTGCTGAACCAATGCCTGAGATTCGGATATTTTCCGAAAACCTGGAAGGAGGCCACGGTGGTGGTGCTAAAGAAACCTGGGAAAAGAGACTACACCACCCCAAAATCATATAGGCCCATAGGCCTCTTACCGGTTTTAGGCAAGGTATTTGAAAAGATGTTGATGGCTCGCCTCAGGTTCTACATTTTACCCAGGATGAGTACTCGCCAGTACGGATTCATGCCTCAAAGGAGCACCGAAGACTCCCTCTATGATCTTGTAAAGCACATAAAAGGAAAACTTGAATTAAAAAAGATAGTGGTGCTAATATCATTAGACATAGAGGGAGCCTTCGACAGCGCCTGGTGGCCAGCAATAAGGGTCCGGCTGGCAGAGGAAAAGTGTCCGCTGAACCTGAGGAGGGTCATCGACAGCTACCTGAGGGACAGGAGAGTCAGGGTCAGGTATGCGGGTGAAGAATTCTCCAAAGGCACGAGCAAAGGCTGCGTACAAGGCTCCATTGGAGGCCCAAACTTCTGGAACTTGCTGCTGGATCCCCTCCTAAAAATTCTGATTGGACAAGGCGTATACGTGCAGGCGTTTGCGGATGACGTGGTCCTTGTCTTCGACGGTGACACAGCGTTACAAATAGAACATAAAGCAAACGCTACCCTAGAACATGTCCAGGCGTGGGGTGTCGATAACAAATTAAAGTTTGCGCCTCAAAAAACAAATGCGATGACTATTACGAGAAAATTGAAGTACGACACCCCACGACTGAGCATGGGCGGGGTCGAGGTAGCTATGTCTAAGGAAATCAAGATTTTGGGTGTCACCGTCGACGACAAGTTGACGTTTAACACGCATGTCAGGAACGTCTGCAAAAAAGCAATTGGGGTATATAAACAGCTGTGCAGGGCAGCGAGGATAAGCTGGGGACTAAACCCCGAAGTAATTAAAATAATATATGTAGCCACAATAGAGCCGATTATCCTGTACGCTGCCAGCGTATGGGCCTCAGAGGCAGGAAAACTGGGAATCAAAAAACAGCTGGGCGTCGTGCAACGCGGAATAGCACAAAAAATGTGTAAGGCATACCGTACCGTCTCCCTCCACTCAGTACTCCTGTTGGCGGGGATACTCCCCCTGGATCTCCGAGTTCGTGAGATGGCCTCACTTTATGAGGCCAAGAGGGGAGTGTCACTACAAATATTAGGGGACAGGGAGATGGAGAGGCCAGTGTCCGCGTTGGAATCACCGCATCCCGCCAGGCGTATCGACCTGGAGTTCAAAAGTCTGGTAGATCAGGAGCAGGTTGACGCCAGCGCCAAACCGGAGGTGAGAATCTTCACCGACGGGAGCAAGATTGGGGGGCATGTCGGTGCTGCGTTGTCCCTGTGGAACAGCGAGGCCGAAATACGCACCCTCAAGTTGGCGTTACCAGACTATTGCACGGTCTACCAGGCGGAGCTCCTGGCGATATGCAGGGCAACTGGGGAAATCCGGAAGAGTACGGCGTCCAGCTTTGGTATTTATAGCGACTCAATGGCAGCTCTCATGACAGTGAAAAACCACAGTTGCCTTCATCCCCTGGCAGTGGAAGCAAGAGAAAACTTAACTGCTCTTTCTCTCCAGAACAAGGTAGTTGACTTGTTCTGGATAAAGGCTCACGCAGGGATTGAGGGCAACGAAAGAGTGGATCAGCTAGCAAAAGAGGCTGCCATCTTGAGTAAGAAGAGGCCGGAGTACGATCTTTGTCCTGTTTCATTCGTCAAGCGCTGTATTCGTCTGGCAGCGCTTGACGAGTGGAACAGCAGATACAGAACCGGAACAACGGCATCTGTTACCAAGATGTTTTTCCCGGATGCGGTGGCGGCGTACAGGATCATCAGGAAGCTACAAATCGATGGGAACTTGACTCAGGTCATGACGGGGCACGGTGGATTCTCTGAATATCTCTATCGTTTCAAGTGTAAGGAGAATCCATCGTGTATTTGCGACCCAAATATTGCGGAGTCGGTACCACATCTGCTGATTCGCTGTCCTGCGTACGCCTACGAAAGAAATCAGATTGAACAAGAATTAGGCATAGAACTAAACGAAGCAAACATAGGAGTAATAATGGCAAGTAAAAGTAGAAAGAAATTTTTAGACTACTGTGTACAAATCGTGAAAAGGGTTATAAAAAGAAATAAAACGGATCAATAAAGTATGCAACCACTATATTGTATGATATATTAGTTATGCATATGAATAGACAGATAAGTAAATAAAAATGTTATTGCCAGTAGAACAAAATAGAAATGTAAATTGGAAAATACTTAGAAATAAGATATAGTAAAATAAATTGTTAAGATATATTGTGTATGTAAAACCCCAAAACAATGAATGTAAAATCACCCCTTAAATGATAAGTATAAGAATATAAGTAAGTAGTAAATTTATGTTAGTTTATATTTTGTTAGCCATGTAAGGTAGAATGTAAGTTAAAAATAAGTTACAAAAATGTAAATTAAAACATAGTCCTGTAAATTACTGGAAATAAAAATCCCCAACAGAGTGTCATTTCTTTCTAGGATTGATGATTCGAGACTCATCGCATTCAGTCGTGCTCATCAATGCAATAAATATCTAATAAATTAATATTCGCGTAATTAGTGACCTAGTTTTTAGTGTACTGGCGTTTCATACAGACACGTTTTTTAAAAGTGCTGACAAATTAAGAAACATGGACTGATTGGATTATAATAATATCATCTAAAATATGGAAGGCAGCCCCTTCAACCGGAGCGGTATAACGCGACGCAGCCCTCCCCCAACACCTACACCGATGCAGCCCCAGCAACCTAGTCGTGAACGAGCCCAAGAAGAAGAGAAAATGGAGGTAGTTTCGACTCCTGAGATCCAAAACTGGTTGGGGTCTATTGAGCAGCACTTGAATGAGGTATGTGTTATCTCTTCTGAGGGAAAACTAAACTCGGATCAGAAGTTAAAAATAAGTAATCTTTGCCGAAAAGTTAGTTATGGAGTTTCGCAACTGGCTGTTCAATATCAGTCATTAAAACATAATGCCGTGAAGAACCATAACTCGCTGAAAATATTAACCGAAGACCGAGACCTAAAGGATTGTGTGTTGGAAATGAACCGGACGATTAAAGAAAAGTGGGGAACCCGGGAAGCACCCGCCGCATCTTTTGCAGATATGGTTAAGAAAGGGTCCAACAGCTTTGTTCGTCCAAATACTTTTAGCTCCGTGGCGATTTACCCCCGCGACAACACGAAGACCAGTGACGAAACGAAGAACATCGTCCAGAAGATTATCTGCCCTGGTGACATGAAGCTTAAAGTCAGAGGAGTACGTAAGATAGGGAAAGGAGGACTGATAATTAGCACAGAGACTAAAGAGGATTTAGACAAGCTCAAACAAACAGTCCAACTCGCTTCATCAGGGCTTACCATCGATGACCCTAAAAAGCGCAAACCTCGCATTATAGTTATGGGGGTTCCGGCATTCATGTCTGAAATTGAGGTTTATAAATGCATTTATGAACAAAACCTGGCCGACAAACTGCCAACAATAACCAAAGATGCATTCTTGGCCTCAATAAAACTTAGCCACAAATCTGGTAGGAAAGAAGCTGAGAACTGTAACTATATAATAGAAGTTCCAGCCGCTATTCGAAAGGCGCTCATCACACAGGATAGATTATTTATTAATTGGACGTCCTGTCCTGTACGAGACTTCACTCTAGTAACGAGATGTTACAAGTGTCAGCAGTACGGTCATGCGGCCAAATCGTGCAAAGTCGCTTCTCCTACATGTGGACACTGCGGTGAAGAAGGACACACACTCCAGGACTGCACAAAAAAAGCTGACTCGCCAAAATGCGCAACATGTTTGCGTTTTAAAAAACCTGCCAACCACAGGACGGGAGATCCAGAGTGTCCTGCTAAAAAATCAGCCGAGAACAGGTACATTAACTCGATTGATTATGAAGGCGCCTAAGAGCGTCACATATTTGTTTATATTTTAGACTTAGTTACTGTCTTTATATTTTTTTTTTAAATTATGGATAATTACTTATTGACCGATATAGATAACACATTTGTAACGGTTTCAAAACAATGTAAGGTTGAGGAGTGCAGACAATATCTTTCCGATACTCAAAAGTCACTTACCATACTAACACAAAACATTCGCAGTATTTATAAGAACATAGATAGCTTTAACATTTTTCTTCATAGACTTAACTTTGACTGTGATATAGTGGTACTAACTGAGTGCTGGCTGTGTAATCGTCAGGACCACCTCCCAGTAATACCGGGGTATAATTTATCATATACCAGAATTAACAATAATCAAAATGACGGTGTGGTTGTTTATTGTAAAGCATCATTAAAGGTCGCAGTTGAAGAATCTACCCTAAAAGACTGTATGTGTAATTGCTTGGTCATCAAAATTGGTACAACTACAGCAATAATAGCTATGTATAGATCGCCTTCCGCTAGAAATTTAGACACTTTTCACGCTTCCTTAAACCAAATTTTTCAAGAACTGTGCACGTTTAAGAATGTTATACTAACAGGTGATATTAATATAAATATTAACTCTGAATGCTTCGATGCAGCGACCCAAGACTATCTTAATATCTGCTCATTCCATGGTTTTCTCCCCGCACATACTTTACCTACTCATCAAAGTGGTTCCTGTCTCGATCATATGATGATCAAATCTAGCTTATCGTACTTAACGCTTGTTACTAACTCGACAATTACTGACCATCACGCTGTCCTACTGCACCTAAATCAAACGCTGCCTAAGCAAAATCGACCTCGGACCAAAACGAAACTAAACACAAATGGACTCGAATATGATTTACGCAATCTTGACTTTAACCCAGTTTACAATACTGCTGACGCTAATTTTGCTTTATCGTACTTAATAAAACATGTTCAATTTGCAATATTACGTAACACGACTATTTCTTCCGTAAACAAGAAACTGTATAATATTAAACCTTGGATCACTCCGGGTTTGATTCGGTGTATAAGACAGAGAGATAAACTTCATCAGAAAGCTAAGAAAAACCCTGACAATCCTATTATTCAAATCTCCTATAAAAGATACAGGAATTTTTGCAATAACCTCCTAAAGAACTTAAAAAATGACTACGATAAAACTGAATTAAATAAAGCAGGAACCAACAGTAAGCAACTTTGGAAATATATTAAAAATGTCACTTATATGGCAAAAAAGCATGAATCTAATTCGAATTTATTGCATATTAATCCCTCACCTCTTTCATCAGCTAACCATGTTAATAACTTTTTTGTAAATGTTGGGAAAACTCTTGCCGAACAGATTCCAACACAAGACTGTGTCCAAAGACCTCCACTTGATTTAAGAAACAGGTGTGCCCTAAATTCTTTTGGCCTACTAGATACTGACGAAGACGAAGTTACTCGAATCATTTGTGGACTAAAAGATGACTCTGCAGTAGGATGGGATAATATTAGTAATAAGATCCTTAAACTCTGTAAGCATATCCTTGTTTCACCTTTGACGCATATATTTCGTATCTGTATTTCCGAAGGAATTTTCCCTAGACTTCTGAAAAAAGCAGTAGTAATCCCTGTTTTTAAATCCGGAAACAAAGACTTAGTAAATAATTATAGGCCAATATCGATACTTTCCTCAATTTCAAAAATACTAGAAAAAATATTAAACAGTAGACTAGTCAAATATTTAGAGAAAAATAAACTTTTATCATCGGCACAATTTGGTTTTAGAGCCAAATTATCTACAGCTGATGCAGTGCACAGCCTGACAGATTACGTCTCTGAAGAACTAGGCAAAGGACAACAGACCCTGGGGGTGTTCCTTGATCTAGCGAAGGCCTTTGACACAGTATCGGTTCCTTTGCTAATAAACAAATTAGAGGCCATAGGAATAAGAGGAACACCGCTTAAACTTTTTGCTGACTACTTAGATGATCGACATCAATGTGTCAAAATAGACAATATTACAAGTGATGAGCAAATAAGTTCTGGATATGGTGTTCCCCAGGGAAGTATCCTGGCCCCTACCCTATTCTTGATCTATATTAACGATTTGTGTAACCTAAATATTAAACAAGGCAAAATTGTTTCATATGCCGACGACACGGCCTTAATATTTACCGCTAAAACCAACAGCGAACTGTATGAATATGCTCAATTGGGTTTCAACACTGTGACTAATTGGCTTCAAAGCAATTTACTAACATTGAATGCTGACAAGACAAAATATATTCACTTTTGCATGCGCAAGCCTCAATTTAACATTGGTTACCCTCATCTGTATGCCCATAAATGTGGATTCCGATCATCCAGCACGTGTGATTGTCCCTGTATCTTTAAAACACACGACATCAAATATCTCGGGGTTATAATAGATGAAACACTCTCTTTTGGACCACACATTGAAGGTCTAATTAAAAGAGTACGCAAACTAATCTATGTTTTTAAGAAATTGCGAGTGATTGCAGATTCAAAATTGATGACACAAATTTACTTAGCCCTAGGTCAATCTGTAATCCAATACTGTATCACTTCCTGGGGTGGAGCACTTAAAACTCACCTACTGCCCCTTGAAAGAGCTCAGAGAGCAATTTTAAAAGTAGCCAATTTCCTTCCCTTTCTCTATCCTACAGATCAGTTATACAAATCCTGTAACGTGCTTTCTGTTCGCCAGCTTTTCATAATGCACTTAGTATTAAAACAGCACACCATGCTTTCCTTCAACGCCGAAATTACTAATAAGAGACGGAATGATATTGTTTGTCATTCTAATGCATCCTCAAAATATGTATTTGTAAAAAGATTTTTTACTTTTTTAGGCCCATTTCTGTACAACAAATTAAATAGAATATTAAGTATCTACAAATTAAATAAGTATAACTGTAAAAAGATGATTTTCCAATTTTTCCTAAGCATATCTTATGTAGAGACAGAAGACCTACTTACTGTTTGTAAATAAAACTCGCCGTTTAACTAAATTTAGTTAAGTTTTTTTTAATAGTCATATTTAGAGTTAATTTATTATTTTGTATTTAAGCACTCTCTCGCCTGAAGCACAGGTTCACCCTAGTTCAGGCATATAAGCAACTGTGTTCTTTTTAATATTTAACATACTTTATTGTAAATGTAAATGCCCTATGTTATAAATAAACGATTTATTATTATTATTATTTTTATATCTTTTAATTATCTCAGGACCCTGAGGTCCTGGACCTTTGGGAGGCGTACGAGGGGCCGAAGCCAACTCGCAGAGGCCCTTTAGATAATTATAATGGAACATGATACCAACCGACGATTATCCCTGTATGCGCTATGCTAGTGCACCCAAGGACAACCCCCGGTTATTGAAAGACTGTTGCGACATATGGAGAACAAAGATAATAGGGCTATGGTTTTTGGAGTCTTAAGTGGACTGGTAACATGGAACTATGTCAAGACTATGGCCCCTGCCTGAACAACGTTATTAATATGCATCGAAAAAAGGCAGGGGGTGACTTGCACACTCAATAAATGGGCCCCCAAAAACGGCCGCTAGCACGAAGTGACGTAGCAACAAGAGGGCAACATATCCTGAGGTGCTTGAGGAGTGGAGAGGTATACCACGGCTATCAGGACAATCCCGGAAGTACGGTCAAGATCCCTACCAGCACCTTACTGGATTATACATCCTTCTCCCGAGCACGTTTGCTCTTGCGAATCTCCACTCAAGCCAGCCAATAAAGGCAAGAGAGAGGTGGGAGCTCAGTTCCTCGTCAGTGTTCACTACGGCCGGCCAATAAAGGCAAGCCGGAGATGAAGAACAAGAATTCTCCCGGGAGATCGGGTCCGTGGGGTCGCTAATGCCCAACAGTTCGCCACAAAACTGCACTGCGGATTGTATCTCTCTTAGTCTGGCCCCTCACCCTAGGCATATTACGGCAAAGCAAACTTTACCGATACAAACCTAGGGTATATTGGAGCACGCAAGCCCCACCACGACGTCAACGTAGAGATACGGCGATGGGGTTATTATTATTTACCCTTGTTCGCAAATAAAAGGAACACAAAATGTATGAGTATAGAATAGTCAGGTCACAAAAGACAGTGAGAAAAATAGGAGCCCCACCCATTAAAATACTGATTGAGGAAGGATGATAGAAAGAAACAGTATGAGGAATAAAAGTGCGAGAGGCAAGCTAGCGAGAACTGGTATGAAAGAGACATAGCTAGAAATAGGCTCTGATAATGTCAGAGGTAGAGAGAAAAAAAAAAAAAAAAAAAAAAAAAAAAACCTAACCTAACCTAACCTAACCTAACCTAACCTAACCTAACCAGTTCCCCCCCAGCTCTCGTGGCGGTCGGATCGTTTTGAGTGCGCTCCGTGTTCAAAAAATCGTTCTAACGGGTTTTTTTACGCAAAATTCAAAGTGATATATATTAAAAGTTGCGTGTTCGCGAGTACTATCCGTTCGTGAAAAAAGTGCTGAAATCGGACCATTTTCTGCGACACCAGGCCCAAAAAACGGATTTTAACCTCCAAATTGGGCATTCCTGTTGCAACGCTGCCCGATTTTCAGCGGTAACCCACATTTTTCGAACTGCAGTTCAAAGCGCACCAGGGGCAGCTACAATCGGGCGAAGTCCTGGATTTTTCCGGGTAAAACTCGCCGAGTCACAAAGGAAATTCCGAAAACCACGTGGCCACGTGCTCCCGATTCTTGACGCCTGGGAATTTTCCACCTGCTGAGCAGCGTGTACAACACTGAGACCAGCCAGCCGACACCTCGACCGTCGAAATCGGAGCACCCCCCTGGAAAATAGAGGACTTTAAAAGTACTACGAACTTTGAACCCATCCAGAGCTGAAACAAGATCGGTGACTTCACCTTTTCGGGACTTCAAAAAATTGTTCACCCTCCGTTCAATACGTGTGCAAAATTCTAGAATTTTTCGACAAGTAGTTTTTGAGCTACCAATAAACTAAGAAACAAGGTGAAACCTGTGACGTCACGCAGAACCGAAAATACCTGTGACGACCTGCTTCCGGCAGTATCCAGAGAAAGAACACCTCCAGAGAAGAAAATTCTTCAGGACCAACCCCCTAGGACGCGAATTTTCTGCACTAGGAGCTATTTGCAGAAAGTTGTCAGCCACCCCCAACTTTGGCAGGGTCCCGAGGGTGGTGCGGGCATCGGAGGACCCCCGGACTGGCGGGGCAGCAAGGACCGGTTCATCCCCTGAGGAACAAAATTTCTTAACAGTATGTAGGATTAAGATTAGATTTAATATAGAATTTAAGTCAGAACAAGGGTCCCGGACGGCATTACCGGATAAGTTTGTACACCCCCTGGAGCCTCAGGGGAGCGAGATATCGAAAAAATAACACCAAATCGGTTCTCTCTGTGAGAAACGATCATAAGGTCGACTTTCACGTAGACACCCCCAAAAACTACCCCCTACGAGCTTTTTTGGGAAAACGGGAGAAATTTTGGGTTTCTGGATTTCCATGAGAGAAAATAAGGGGCGGGTCAATAAATTTGGGCCACGACTTACACACTAATATTTTTTCCCGTTTCGAGATCTCGTTCCTAAGGTCAAAACAATGCGAACGTAGTTGAGCAAGAACTACCCCTAAGTTTGAGGGCAAATAAATAATTGACTACGTGACCCACCCTCGTGGGATCCACGAGACCGTACGGCCCTACTAAAACACTGCAATCCAAAACTTGTTCCGGTGAAACTGGACAATCAGGGAAGGTTTGACCAGTTTTTAAAAATACCCTTCTGAACCGTTCGACGGCAAAGAGATAAAATTGTTTAGGTATTTTTGCCAAAAATTTTTTCAAAAAATACCTCGTAGCTCGTAAACCGTGCGTCCTAGCTCAAAAATAACGAAATTTTTCCACCCCCCTCCCTAACCTACCCCCCCTGCTCCGCACACCCTAACCCGTAAACTCCCCCTCCCCATGCATCCAACCCCTAGGTTCCCAACCCCCTACCCCCAAAAACAAGCTTTCGTTTTCTAGACTTAGAAAAATTTCGAGTATAAATAAAATAATAAAAAATAAAAATTATCGTTTACTAATTTGGCTTATTCCTAAATTGTATAGGATTACTTACACTGTTAAGGTATTTTATGGGCACTTTAGGGGTTGCAACCCCTAAACCAATTTTTGTTATATCTCGCGAACGGAGAGAGCTAGAGCTACGTAGTTTTTTGTATGTGATAGAAAATAGTCTTAAGAAATTTTTGCATAGAGTCTAGAGACTCTACATAGAGCCAAAACTTGTTTATATAAATTTTTGAAAATTTCCACCTGCAATTAGATTTAAGTAGACTAAAAATAATACACGGCACACGGTGACCATAGTAGAGTTGACTCTACCCAAGAGTGACTAAATAGAAGTCTACTTTGGTTTTTACACTGAAGTAACATTTATTTTACTAGCTTTAGGACATAAATAGTAGAGCAGCAAAGCGACTCTACTTTTTATTTTATTTTTTTCCTCTCAATTTTGTTTTTAATTTTGTTTTCTTTGTTTGTGTGTTCATGTACTGACTAGAGTCAGAGACTCAATATATATACATTGACAACTATTTACAACTTTTACAAAATTATTTGCCCCCTCCGCATCACATTCCCAAAATGTTTGGGCACCGCACACCTGTCAAAAAACCAGAGAGCAATAGGTCACCCCCAAAGGAGGCAGTCCGCAAAAGCATAGACAGGTGGGAGGCCGCCATGCCAAGTGAGGAGCCGACTGTAAAAGCAGGTAACCAAGCAGCAAGGACCAGCGTGACAATGCAGGCAGGCCCTGCAGCAACAGCAAAGGTGGCTGCAAAACCTGTGCTTTCCGCAACAGGTACTGCACTCACATATGGAAACTCCACCGCCACGCACAGGGCGTCAGTGGGAAACGAGGAGTCTCCCCCAAAACGCTATGCCAGTAGAGCGTTGGAAGCGGCAGCCTGTCTGAATAAGGCAAAAGCCCACTTAAGGAACTCGAGAAACCTAAAGACGGAAATAAAAGAAGGGGTCGAGAAGGCACTCGCACGGCTTCACGAACTGGTCAAGGAAGCTGAGGCGGAGCTCAAGACGAAGGGAAGTACAA
The DNA here is from genome assembly GCA_905147345.3 of Mythimna impura. NCBI lineage: Eukaryota > Metazoa > Arthropoda > Insecta > Lepidoptera > Noctuidae > Mythimna > Mythimna impura. Next base: position 29,009,651 of record LR990359.1, on the reverse strand, counting down.
CGGGGGGAGGGCGGGTGGTGGGGGGACTGGCAGCGTGTGCTGCGTCACCTCCTGACTCCACCCCTTCTCCCTCATCTACCTCCGGCGAAAGCTTACTTATGAAATGCCTGGTGGAGCACACCAACTTGATAAGGGAAAGTGGCAGAAAAATAGAGGAGCTAAAGGCTACGATCGAAAGGCACGCTGAAAAGATAGAAAAGACAGAAACGCCTACCTACGCCGGGGTGACTGCGGCCCGGAGTGACGGGACGCTGCAAAAGCGTACGCTGCATTCGGTCGCGGTTACCTCGACCGTGGAAACGGAAACAGGAGAGGAGGTGCTCGAAAGAGTTAGAAAGGCCATAGATGCTAAGGAAGGATGGGTAAGGGTGGAGAGGGTAAGAAAAGCTAAAAATAGGAAAGTAATAATGGGGTTTGGGTCCAAGGAGGAACGGGATAAGGTGAAGGAAAGAATAGGGAAAGAAGGAGGTAGCCTCACCATCGAGGACATGGAAAATAAGGACCCGCTAGTCAGGCTTGGGGATGTCCTGTCAGTAAATACTGATGAGGACATCCTCAAGGCTCTCAGAAACCAGAACGGGACTGTTTTCCGCGGCCTAGTTGAGGGGGAGGATAGGATAGCAGTAAAATATAGAAGAAGAGCCAGAAACCCGCACACCAGCCACGTAATTATAAGCGTGTCACCCAGTGTCTGGAGGCGGATGACGGAGAGGGGCTATGTTTACATAGATCTCCAGCGGGTCAGAGCAGAAGACCAGACTCCACTAGTTCAGTGCACGCGCTGCCTGGGGTACGGCCACGGCAAAAATTACTGCCAAGAGACTACAGACGCTTGCAGCCACTGTGGTGGTCCCCACCTGAGAACGGAGTGCGCGGATTGGCTAGCTGAGGAGCCACCCGCCTGCAGAAACTGCAAAAAGGCGAAACTAACGCAGACAGAGCACAATGCCTTCAGCTCTGGGTGCCCTGTGCGCCGCCGGTGGGATGAATTGGCCCGGTCGACCGTCGCATACTGTTGACGCCAACGTTGCCACTACCACATATAGCTATATGCAAGCGAACCTCCAACGAAAAAGGCTTGCAACAATCGAGCTGCTGCTCGAGGCACAAAAACGGGGGGTAAGCGTAGCCTTGTTGCAAGAGCCATATATAGGGGGGAGCAGGACAATGAAGAGCCACAGGGGGGTAAGGATCTTCCAGAACACTGGAAATGGAGAAGGGACCGTTAAGGCTGCAATCGCTGTCTTTGATAGCAATCTCAACATAAAGCAGTACCCAAAACTCACCACAGATAACATCGTTGTGGTGGGTATCCAGACCAGTGCCTGGGAGATCACTCTGGCGTCCATTTACTTTGAGCCGGACAAACCAGTGGAGCCCTATTTAGACCACCTCAAAGAAATAGTGGCCAAAAATGGCTCTAAGCCCATAATCGTTGGAGGCGACGCAAACGCAAAAAGCACCTGGTGGGGCAGCCCAACAGTTGACCGCAGGGGAGAGGAGATGTGTGGGACACTCGGGGAGCTCGGGTTGCACATACTAAATGAAGGAGAAATCCCGACCTTCGACACAGTCAGGGGAGGACAACGTTACAGCAGCTATGTCGACATAACAGCTTGTTCGGCAAATATCCTCGACAAGGTAGCAGACTGGAAAGTCGTCGAGGGCCTAAGCAGCTCCGACCACAACGGCATTGTTTTCAAAATTTTACAGACTAAATCAAAAGGGCTAAAGGTAGAAAGAACCACTAGAATATTTAATACAAAAAAGGCCAACTGGCCTGAGTTTCATGCGAAACAAACCCAGCTGAGCCAAGAACAAAAAGTCACAAAGGAAGAAATAGAAAAAACAATCAATATAGAGCAATTAGATAAAATAGTAAATAATTATACAGACATTGTTACAAAAGCATGCAAAGCATCCATGCCAATTAAAAAACAAGTAGAAAAACTTACCTTGCCGTGGTGGTCGGAGAAGCTTGAAAATCTGAAAAAAGCAGTAGCTACCCAAAAGAGGAGAATCAGGTGTGCTGCACCAGTCCGTAGATCCATGGTTGTCGAAAGGTACCTGCAACAGAAAAAAGAGTATGAGTCAGAGGCAGCCAGAGCCCAAACAGAGAGCTGGAAGGAGTTTTGCTGCAAACAGGATAGGGAGGGGGTGTGGGAGGGGATTTATCGGGTTATAGGAAGGACAGTGAGTAGGGTGGAGGACCCGCCGCTGGTGAGAGATGGTAAAGTGCTAGACGCGGAAGGGTCGGCCCGATACATAGCGGAGACCCTGTATCCAGAGGACCACCCAGCTGCAGACGACCCTCACCACAGCCATGTCAGAATCGAGGTGGAAAAGGTGAATGAAGGTGAAAATGGTGAGTCATACGACCCTCCATTCACCATAGCCGAATTGAAGGCGTCGAGCGAGTCCTTCAACCCAAAGAAGGCTCCGGGAATGGACGGCCTCACAGCCGATATCTGCAACCGCGCTATCAGCAAAGACCCTGAAATTTTCCTGGCAATCCTCAACAGATGCCTCGCTTATAACCATTTCCCCAAAATATGGAAAGAGGCAACAGTGGTTATGCTACGGAAGCCAGGGAAAACAGATTACACAACACCAAAGGCGTACCGCCCAATCGGCCTGTTGCCGGTACTCGGAAAAATCTACGAAAAGATGTTGGTGGCCCGACTCAGATTCTACATAGCACCGAGGATGAGTACTCGCCAGTACGGATTCATGCCACAAAGGAGTACCGAAGACTCCCTCTATACCCTCATGCAAAAAATACGCAACAAGCTGAAACAAAAGAAAATAATAACATTAATATCGTTGGACATAGAGGGAGCCTTCGACAATGCCTGGTGGCCAATTATAAGAGTCCGACTGGCTGAGGAAAGGTGTCCGGTCAACCTGAGAAGGGTCATCGATAGCTATCTGCGCGACAGGAAAGTACGAGTAAGGTACGCCGGCGCTGAGCATCAGAGAAGTACGGAGAAGGGTTGCGTGCAAGGCTCAATTGGGGGCCCCATTCTCTGGAACCTCATACTGGATCCCCTCCTCAAAGAACTCGAGAGAAGAGGAATTTACGTGCAAGCTTTTGCTGATGACGTGATCCTGGTCTTCGATGGTGACACGGCATTGGAAATAGAGAGGCAGGCGAATGCCGCCCTCGGACATGTTCGGGCGTGGGGCGTGGAAAACAAGTTAAACTTCGCACCGCACAAGACCAGTGCGATGGTTATTACAAAAAAGTTGAAATACGACGTCCCACGCCTAAGCATGGGCGGGGTCGACATCGCTATGTCCAGAAAAATTAAAATACTGGGTGTCACCATCGACGACAAGCTCACGTTTAACGAGCACGTTTCGGAGGTATGCCGCAAGGCCATCGCAGTCCACAAACAGCTGAGCAGGGCTGCAAAAGTAAACTGGGGCCTAAATCCGGAGGTTGTTAAAATTATATATGTTGCTACGGTGGAACCAATAGTCCTGTACGCTGCCGGCGCATGGGCGGAAGCCGCTAACAAACTGGGAATTATCAAACAGCTAGGCGTCGTGCAGCGGGGAATAGCACAGAAAATGTGCAGGGCGTACCGAACCGTCTCACTGAACTCGGTGCTCCTACTAGCCGGGATACTCCCCCTGGATCTTAGAATCCACGAGGTGGCATCACTGTATAGAGCCAAGAAAGGGGTACCACAGGCCATATTGGGGGACAGGGAGGTGGAACGGATGACTTCTGCACTGGAATCCCCGCATCCCGCGAAGCGATGCGACCTGAAGATCGTCGGCCTGGTAAACCGGGAGGATGTTGACGCCAATTCTGACCAAGAGGTGAAAATCTTCACTGATGGTAGTAAGATTGGGGGACGTGTCGGTGCGGCGCTGTCCATATGGAACAGAGAGTCCGAGACGCGTGCCCTCAAGTTGGCGCTACCAGGTTACTGTACCGTTTACCAGGCTGAGCTACTCGCGATATGCCGGGCAACGCGGGAAATTAGGAACAGCACGGCGCCTACCTTCGGGGTCTTCAGCGACTCCATGGCGGCTCTTTTGACCGTGAAAAACCCCAGTTGCCTTCATCCCCTGGCGGTGGAGGCCAGAGAGAATATAACAGCTGCGTCTCTCCAGAACAAGATAGTATCCTTGTTCTGGATAAAGGCCCACGCAGGGTTAGAGGGCAACGAAAGAGCGGATCAGCTGGCGAAAGAGGCCGCCATGAACCTTAAGAAAAAACCGGACTATGATCTGTGCCCGATTTCATTCGTCAAGCGCCACATACGTATGGCGACGCTCGACGAATGGAATCGGAGATACAAGTCCGGCCAAACCGCCAACGTTACGAAGATCTTTTTCCCAGATGCGGTGGCAGCGTATAGAACAATAAGAAAAATGGAACTTACCAATATCAGGGTATAAATAATGACGGGGCACGGTGGATTCTCCGAGTACCTGAATCGCTTCAGGTGCAAGGAGAGTCCATCGTGCATCTGCGACCCAAACAAGGATGAAACCGTGCCACACCTGCTTCTGGAATGCCCTGCACACGCTGTGGACAGATATGAACTGGAACAGGCTCTGGAAATAAAATTAGACAAAGAGATTGTGGGGGAAGTGATGCGAGGAAAAGATAGGGAGAAATTTCTAGACTACTGCACAAAGATTGCACAGAAGGTAATAGAGAGAAACAAAACAGCTTAAGCAAGTATGCTGGTAGTATATTTAGTAATATATATATTAAGCATAGAAATAAGTATAAAATGTCATTAGAGTAAGCACTAGTTTATGTAGAGATAGAAATAAAAAGATATTGTTAACATAAGAAAATAAAGATAAATTGGATGGATTAAGAAAGATGTAAAAGAAATAAAAGACCAAAATGGATCGTTATTTCCCCCCACATTGTAATAAATTAAAATAAAATATAGATAGTTAGAATAAGTTCGTAATGGGAATCCCACCCAGAACAAAGAATGAAAGACGATGAATGAAGAAAGATAAAGTATGCAGCATGAACGTGCGAGAACAACAAAAGCGAGAACTGGTATGACACAGAGGATTAGGCGTACATAGACTCCGATAACGTCGGAGGTAGAACGTTTAAAAAAAAAAAAAAAAAAAAAAAAAAAAAAAAAAAAAAAAAAAAAAAAAAAAAAAACCTAACGTAACCTAACCTCACCGACGGTAGCAAAATTGGGGGGCGTGTCGGTGCTGCGTTGTCCTTGTGGAACAGCGAGGCCGAAACACGTGCCCTCAAGCTGGCGTTACCAAACTACTGCACGGTCTACCAGGCGGAGCTCTTGGCGATATGCAAGGCAACTGGGGAAATTCGGAAGAGTGCGGCGTCAAGCTTTCGCATCTATAGTGACTCAATGGCGGCCCTCATGACAGTGAAAAACCACAGTTGCCTTCATCCCCTGGCAGTGGAAGCGAGAGAGAACTTAACAGCCGTTTCTCTCCAGAACAAGGTAGTCGACTTGTTCTGGATTAAAGCTCACGCAGGGATTGAGGGCAACGAGAGAGTGGATCAGCTGGCAAAGGAGGCCGCCATTTCGAGCAAGAAAAAGCCAGAGTATGATCTTTGTCCTGTATCATTCGTCAAGCGTTGCATTCGCTCGGCAACGCTTGATGAATGGAACAACAGATACAGAACCGGCACAACGGCCTCAGTGACAAAGATGTTTTTCCCAGATGCGGTGGCGGCGTACAGGATCATCAGGAGGCTGCAAATAAACGGGAACTTGACTCAGGTCATGACGGGGCACGGTGGATTCTCTGAATACTTGTATCGATTCAAGTGCAAGGAGAGTCCATCGTGCATCTGTGACCCAAATACTGCAGAGTCAATACCACACCTGCTGGTTCGCTGTCCTGCATATGCATACGAGAGGATTCAAATAGAACAAGAAATTGATATAGATATAAACGAGGACAGTATAGGGGAGATAATGTTGGGAAAAAAGAGGAAAATATTTTTAGAATACTGCGTAAAAATTGCCAAAAAAGCAATAAAACGAAACAGAACCGATCGGTAAAGTATGCAACCACAATATAGTAAGATATATTAGTTATGCATATAAAACTTGATAGATATATAATTAAACAATAAGTACTGTGAGCAGTAAAACCAAATAGAAATTAAGAACAAATAACAGATAGATATAAGAAACAAGTAAAATAAGCTGAATATGTAACTAGAATGTAAGAACCTAGAATTTATAAGAAGGAATAGTTAAGATTATATTGTTATCCCCTAAAATATTTATAAAACACATGTGAACTGGAAAAATACAAGTGAACAAATAAAAATCGTAACATTATAGTAGTTTTAAGTATAATGTAGAACTGTAATTAAATATAAGTAATAAAATGTACCTTAGCGAATAAGATCTATGTATTTGTGATAATAAAAGCAATCAGAGTATTATTTACCCGTAATAAAAAGGAAAACAAAAAATGTATGGGTGACAAATTAGTCAGGTCAGAACAGAACAGGTAGAAAATGGGATCCCCACCCATTAAAAGATTGATAGAGGAAGGATGAAAGAAAGAAATAGTATGCGGAATAAAAGTGCGAGAGGAAAGTGAGCGAGAACTGGTATGAAAGAGAACTAGCCACGTATTAGGCTCTGATTATGTCAGAGGTAGAGATATAAAAAAAAAAAAAAAAAAAAAAAAAAAAACCTAACCTAACCTAACCTAACCTAACCTAACCTAACCTAACCTAACCTAACCTTTTTTTTTTTTTTTTTTTTGTTGCCGGGGTGGAAAATCCTCATGGATGTCCTTCGCCTGGGGCAGGCGAAGGGGTCTGTCAGACTCTTACTGACTAAAAACCACCTCGGTGTTCCCTCCCACACTTGGACCGGGGATCGTGGGAGCTGATACGCCATCCATGATCCCCGGCTAGTGCCGGCCCGCCTACGCGGGCCACCTCAAGCCGGGGGGAGTGTGAGGTGTCCTCCCCCCGCGACGTCCATTAGGGGCGCGCGTGGAACACAACGCGCTGCCGCCTCGGGTCTTGCTGGATGGGGGACGGCGGACGACCCCGAGTCCGCCGTCTCTCCGGACCTCTTTATGGGGGTTGGAAGAGGGCGTTGTCTGCCCTCCGCCGACGCCCGGTTCGCCTGCTGCGGCACGGAAGAGTGGCCAAGGCCTCTCTCTCCCTCTCCGCAGCCTCCTTCTGCAAAATTACGGCTTCACAGAAGGAGATCACCGCATCCCACGACTCAGCGCCCCCGACCATCGAACGAACGACGGCCGGCAGCGACAGGTCGGGGCCCACTTCAGATACAAGGGCACGGCGCTGCTCCTCCCATGCGGCACACTCTGCCAGTGTGTGTTGCGCCGTGTCCTCCCGACAGTCGGTGCAGTGATGGCACCGAGCGTCCGGCTCCCTGTTTATGCGACACAAGTACTTCCCGAAGCAGCCATGCCCCGAGAGCACCTGCGTCGCCCTAAACGACAGGGAGCCGTGTTTCCTCCCGAGCCATTCGTCGAGCACTGGTCGGATCGCATCGACGGTGGCGAGGCCGGCGGTAGGGCGCAGAAGCCTGTCCCGCCATTCCGCCACCATGACCTCGCGGAGCTGAGACCGACGCAGCTCGATCTCGCGCTGCATCGGTTCACCACCCCGCGTCCTCATCTCCTCGCGCCACCGGTACAGTGAAGCGAGGACTCTCGCCTGCAGTTCCCAGGGCGGAGATCCGGCCAGTGCACAACCCGCCTCGTAGGAGATCGTGCGATACCCCCTGATAGCCCTGACGGCCATCGCCCTCTGCGGTCTTCGCAGGATTGCGATGCTGCCGGCCGTCAGGTCAGAAGCCCATACCGGGGCTCCATACAGGGCCATGGATCGCACGATCCCCAAGTATAGCCGCCTACAGGCAGTGCTCGGGCCCCCTAGATTGGGAAGCAGCGTTGCGAGCGCGCCTGCTGCGCCCATCAACTTGGGCGTCAGCCGCCGAAAGTGAGGGCCAAAGTCCCACCGGCTGTCGAGCACCAATCCTAGGTACTTCATGGTGGACTCGACAGCGATTTGGACCCCCCCGACCACGATGTGTGATCCCGGTGGCGGCGCCCGTCGGGGGCCATGAAAGACCATAGCCTCCGACTTGTTGAGAGCCACCTCCAGTCCCAGGCGTCGTATGCGGCTCACCACCCGTGAAACCGCTGCCGTCGCCAGCAACGCTGCCTCCCTGTACGAGCTCCCCCGGGCCGTGACCAGCGTGTCGTCTGCGTAACACGTCAGGTCCACACCCGGTTGGAGCTCGCCCCTCAGCACCCAATCGTAACCGATGTTCCACAAGGGTGGCCCCAGGACCGAGCCCTGTGGAACACCGCACGACATATCACGACGGCCCTCGCCGTCGCGTCCCCTGTAGGTGACACACCTCTCTGACAAATAAGCCCCAATGATGTGGCGGAGGTAGCGGGGCACCCTATGGTACCTTAGCGCCTCCCGGATACAGCTCCAGGGCAGGGCGTTAAAGGCGTTGGAGATGTCCAAGGACACCGCCACCATCACCCCGCCCCGGGAAACCGCTTCCTCCGCCAGGACTCTCACCCGCATTATGGCGTCGATAGTGGAGCGCCCATGCCGAAAACCGAACTGACTGTCGTCCAGATCCGGCCCCTCTCTGTACAAGTGACCGTCGAGGCGGGCAGCAATAATCCGCTCGAAAAGCTTACCCACCTCGTCAAGCAGCACTATGGGCCGGTATGCGGACGGCGAGTCTACTGGGCGCCCCGCCTTCCTGAGCAGGACCAGACGACCTGTCTTCCACTGAGTGGGGAAGTGGCCCTGCTCAAGGCAAGCTGAGTAGAGTCCTCTCAATTGGGGCCCCAGCTCCTTCAGAGCGAGGACAAGCGCGCGGCCGGGAACTCCATCCGGTCCCGGGGCAACGGTTTTGGTCCGGAGCCGCATCACGGCCGCCCTCAACTCTGGTTGTGTCACCTCGGGGACCTCCTCATCCTCCGACTCTGTGTCTGTGGGCAAAGCCATCGGCGGCGGTGTGTGCTCCTCCCTAGCAGGGAAGAGAGCTGCGACCACTACCTCCAGCAACTGAGGCTCGAGGCTCTCAGTGAGCGGGGGCGCCCAGGCACGAAGTTTCCCTCGGACCGTACGATAAGGACGCCCCCATGGATTTGCATCTAAGGTCGCAAGCATCTCCTCCCAGGATCGAGTCTTCGACTCGCCGATGGCCAGCCACAGAGCCTTCTTCGCCGCGCGGTACACCTCATACCGCGCGGCCTCTTCTTCCGGAACCCGACGACGTCTCCTCCGGTATCGGGTGTACCGGCGCCTGACTTCCACGCAGGTCCTGCGCATCTGCGCGATTTCGGCGGTCCACCAGTACAACCGGCGCCTTGTGGGTTGAGTGCGGATACGAGGCATGGACGCGTCGCAAATTTGCGTCATCGCCCCGCGGAACCACTGCGCCTCCTCTTCGACGTCGACGGCTTCGTTCGTCATTGACTCCCGGACCCAGGCCTGGATGATTGCGGCTTCCTCGAGAAGCTCCCTGTCGATCTGTTTAATCGACCAGCGAGGACCGTCCCTTTGCAGGGTCGACGGTCGGCCACCGCCCGTGGTCTGGGTGGAGACGCTGAAACGGATGTACCGATGATCTGACAACGTCTCCACCTCCACGGCGACTCGCCAGTCATGGACACGGCGCGCAACAGCGGGGCTAGCGAACGAGACGTCCACTACAGACCCACCCCGCTGCCGCACGCACGTGTACTCCGAGCCCCGATTCAGAACGGTCAGGCCGGTCGCAACCGCCCACTCCTCCAACACCTCGCCCTTAGGATCGGTGACTGGGGATCCCCACGCCGCAGACTTGGCGTTGAGATCCCCGAGCAACAGCACCGGGTGAGGGTGGGACCGGCCCACGACGGCACCCAGCTCGACAAGGAACCTCTCGAAGTCGGCGAGACTCTTGTTGGGCGAGAAATATGCCCCAATGATGGTGATTCCCCCCGCGAGAGCGGCCACCCAGCCGCGTCCTCGGGAGGGACTGCCAAGAGTCCCGCCAATGATGGCCACCAAACCGTCCAGGTCCCCTGCCCAGTTATCACGGGGGGGTACAAAATACGGCTCAGCGGCCACAGCCACGTTGATCGACCACTCCGCCATGCTCTGGAGCAAAAGATCCTGAGCTCTGGAGGAGTGGTTGATATTCGCCTGGAGGAAATGGAATTGTGCCATCACTGGCATTCCATTTCTCCGGCATCTCCTCCATCCCTGGGTCGGGAGTCAGCTGCTTGGCTGCCGGGCTGTGGGAGGGGCGCAGGTCCTCCGACAACTCTGTTCTTCCTGCCTTTCTTGGGGGCCTTGCAGGCTTTTCCACCAAGTCTGTGCTCCGCAGGCTTCCCGGCAGCTGCACAAAGGCTGCAGTTTGGTGTCGCGGAGCACTGGGCCGACTTGTGGCCGGGTTGGCCGCAGCGATAGCAGAGGTCGCCGCGGTCAACGTCTGCAGTGCATTGTACAACCTAACCTAACCTAACCTAACCTAACCTAACCTTTTTTTTTTTTTTTTTTGTTGCCGGGGTGGAAAATCCTCATGGATGTCCTTCGCCTGGGGCAGGCGAAGGGGTCTGTCAGACTCTTACTGACTAAAAACCACCTCGGTGTTCCCTCCCACACTTGGACCGGGGATCGTGGGAGCTGATACGCCATCCATGATCCCCGGCTAGTGCCGGCCCACCTACGCGGGCCACCTCAAGCCGGGGGGAGTGTGAGGTGTCCTCCCCCCGCGACGTCCAATAGAGGCGCGCGTGGAACACTACGCGCTGCCACCTCGGGTCTTGCTGGATGGGGGACGGCGGACGACCCCGAGTCCGCCGTCCCTCCGGACCTCTTTATGGGGGCTGGAAGAGGGCGTTGTCTGCCCTCCGCCGACGCCCGGTTCGCCTGCTGCGGCACGGGAGAGTGGCCACGGCCTCCCTCTCCCTCTCCGCAGCCTCCTTCTGCGAAATTACGGCTTCACAGAAGGAGATCACCGCATCCCACGACTCGGCGCCCCCGACCATCGAACGAACGACGGCCGGCAGCGACAGGTCGGGGCCCACTTCAGATACAAGGGCACGGCGCTGCTCCTCCCATGCGGCACACTCTGCCAGTGTGTGTTGCGCCGTGTCCTCCCGACAGTCGGTGCAGTGATGGCACCGAGCGTCCAGCTCCCTGTTTATGCGACACAAGTACTTCCCGAAGCAGCCATGCCCCGAGAGCACCTGCGTCGCCCTAAACGACAGGGAGCCGTGTTTCCTCCCGAGCCATTCGTCGAGCACTGGTCGGATCGCATCGACGGTGGCGAGGCCGGCGGTAGGGCGCAGAAGCCTGTCCCGCCATTCCGCCACCATGACCTCGTGGAGCTGAGACCGACGCAGCTCGACCTCGCGCTGCATCGGTTCACCACCCCGCGTCCTCATCTCCTCGCGCCACCGGTACAGTGAGGCGAGGACTCTCGCCTGCAGTTCCCAGGGCGGAGATCCGGCCAGTGCACAACCCGCCTCGTAGGAGATCGTGCGATACCCCCTGATAGCCCTGACGGCCATCGCCCTCTGCGGTCTTCGCAGGATTGCGATGCTGCCGGCCGTCAGGTCAGAAGCCCATACCGGGGCCCCATACAGGGCCATGGATCGCACGATCCCCAAGTATAGCCGCCTACAGGCAGTGCTCGGGCCCCCTAGATTGGGAAGCAGCGTTGCGAGCGCGCCTGCTGCGCCCATCAACTTGGGCGTCAGCCGCCGAAAGTGAGGGCCAAAGTCCCACCGGCTGTCGAGCACCAATCCTAGGTACTTCATGGTGGACTCGACAGCGATTTGGACCCCCCCGACCACGATGTGTGATCCCGGTGGCGGCGCCCGTCGGGGGCCATGAAAGACCATAGCCTCCGACTTGTTGAGAGCCACCTCCAGTCCCAGGCGTCGTATGCGGCTCACCACCCGTGAAACCGCTGCCGTCGCCAGCAACGCTGCCTCCCTGTACGAGCTCCCCCGGGCCGTGACCAACGTGTCGTCTGCGTAACACGTCAGGTCCACACCCGGTTGGAGCTCGCCCCTCAGCACCCAATCGTAACCGATGTTCCACAAGGGTGGCCCCAGGACCGAGCCCTGTGGAACACCGCACGACATATCACGACGGCCCTCGCCGTCGCGTCCCCTGTAGGTGACACACCTTTCCGACAGATAAGCCCCAATAATGTGGCGGAGGTAGCGGGGCACCCTATGGTACCTTAGCGCCTCCCGGATACAGCTCCAGGGCAGGGCGTTAAAGGCGTTGGAGATGTCCAAGGACACCGCCACCATCACCCCGCCCCGGGAAACCGCTTCCTCCGCCAGGACTCTCACCCGCATTATGGCGTCGATAGTGGAGCGCCCATGCCGAAAACCGAACTGACTGTCGTCCAGATCCGGCCCCTCTCTGTACAAGTGACCGTCGAGGCGGGCAGCAATAATCCGCTCAAAAAGCTTACCCACCTCGTCAAGCAGCACTATGGGCCGGTATGCGGACGGCGAGTCTACTGGGCGCCCCGCCTTCCTGAGCAGGACCAGACGACCTGTCTTCCACTGAGTGGGGAAGTGGCCCTGCTCAAGGCAAGCTGAGTAGAGTCCTCTCAATTGGGGCTCCAGCTCCTTCAGAGCGAGGACGAGCGCGCGGCCGGGAACTCCATCCGGTCCCGGGGCAACGGTTTTGGCCCGGAGCCGCATCACGGCCGCCCTCAACTCTGGTTGTGTCACCTCGGGGACCTCCTCATCCTCCGACTCTGTGTCTGAAGGCAAAGCCATCGGCGGCGGTGTGTGCTCCTCTCTAGCAGGGAAGAGAGCTGCGACCACTACCAACCTAACCTAACCTAACCTAACCTAACCTAACCTAACCTAACCTAACCTAACCCAGTCTGAGTCCAACCGTGCTCGAGAACGCCACGTTTTTGCAAAGCTCCGCGTTTAAAAAACCAATTTTATGGTATTTTTTCGTGTTACAACATCGTGCTATACATCAAAATTTGCGGAATAGTGCAGTGCAAACGTGTGTGAAAAAATTTTGTGTCGGAAAACTCACTGTGAAAAACAATCACAAGAAAACTAGTAAAGTTGTATTTTCTAAAAACTTAACATCATCACAACTCTGAAATTACATCGAGAATCTACCAGTTTTTTGACTGCGGATTGTGGTGGTCACTTAGAGGATTCATCTGACACTGCGTGAGTTGAAATCCGCTCATGCATTACCGAGAAAACAAAGGAAAAGTGAAAACCTAACCTCAAATTTTGACCACGAGTTCATCGATTCCGACGTTTGACAAATCTGATTTTTTTCATCACTTAAGAAGAAACATTATACAAACTTAATGGCGTTTGCAACAGAATTTTTGCTCCCTTGAGACCGAAGATATTTAATTATAAACATCTGAACTTTGAGTCACCATCCTGAAAATTCTTCAGGCAGGACCCCTCATTTTTCCGGTGGATCCTGCTGCGCTCTCACTTGATGAAGACACCCGGCATAAGATAAGATTTTTAACACCTCAATTTTTGGTAAAAACTTGTATTTTATAGTTTTTTCAGTTTTTCAAAATTTTTCTTGCATAAATTTCACTAAGTTAATAATTTTCTTATTTCAGTATCTAGCTTAGCAATTAACACTATTATAAAAGTTTTTTCCAAATTTTTACATAGCACCGTTATTAAGATATTAAATTTTTAGTCTTTTTTGCAATTAATTCAATAATAAATAGAAATATGTAAAATTTAAGTACAGCATTGTGTTCAGAGTTTGTATTCGGCTTAGGTTGAGAGTAGGGTATTATTGGGCATTCTATGCCACTGTCGGCAAGTAGCTCGGCTAGTGCGCCTCGCTACACGACAGTGGCATAGAATGCCCAATAATAAACGATTGACTCGACGGTAGAGCAAATTACTGTACTCTCTTCGAGATCTTGCAAGTTATACCACTGGCCGCCAGTAGCTAGGGCGAGTTCTCATTGCTACAAAACTCGCGTAGAATACCGAATAATGTACGATCGCTTCCAAACCACATAATCAATGATCTTGCGAGTTTGTCATTGTTCAAACGATCGCACTATCGCGAAAAAGATAGAGTACTATTTCAGTTTATAAATATTAATGTATCAGATACATTTACTCATTAGCAATCAGTTGGTTTCCAAGTGTAATCATGAAGTTTGTAAAGCAACCACAATCACTACATGTTACAACAATCTGCGAGGATGTTTGTAAGACTAGTTTTCGTCACGGAGAATTGTTACCTGACTCAGTTCGATGTATCATTTGCGGACCATCCAATTGTGGAAAAACCAATTTATTGATTGGTCTTCTCATACACGAAAATGGATTAAGATTTAAAAATGTTTATGTTTATTCGAAAACTCTGCACCAACCCAAATACATTTTTTTAGAAAAAGTTTTACAACGAGTACCAGGTATTTCACTTCAGAAATATCATGGAAATGAGGAAGTGCTAAGAGTTCAAGACGCGAAACCTAACTCTGTGATAATATTTGATGATGTTGCTTGCGAAAATCAAGATAGCATGCGTGATTATTTCGCAATGGGAAGACATAAGTTCATCGATTGTTTTTATCTAAATCAAACTTATAGTAAAATCCCTAAGCAGTTAGTAAGAGACAACGCGAACTTAATCATAATTTTTAAACAAGATGACATTAATTTACGTCATATTTATGAAGAACATGTCAACACTGATATGACGTGGATTGAATTTCGTGAAATGTGTTCAAAAATATGGAATGAGCCCTTCAATTATGTAGTAATTAATAAAGATTGTTTAAAAAATAAGGGATGTTACAGAAACAAATTTGATACCTTTGTAGTCTTTGATTAAGAATATAGTTATTTAAGTCCGTTACCTTCGTGATATTATTATTCTTCAATCATCGCTTAATCAATCACTATCGGCTTGTTTTTCTGCAATGGAAAAATCGTAAAAAGACAAATAGTAGTTGCAGCCGAAGCTGTTAAGAAAAAAGTACGTAAAATGAGAGATGTTGACATTAACAATCAGCAAACACTAGAATCAGTTTTCAAGCCTGTAACAGGACCACTCAACCAGATTGCTAAAGCCAGTAAGCAGACTTCTTCACTGTGTCCTACAAAAAATGAAGAACTTCCGTTTATTGATAAAACTTTGCAGAATCAAGAAGCCAATGATAAAAAAGACAATTCAGATGAATATGAATCTGATATCGAAAGTGACTCTTCATATAAATCATTAGTTGAAAACAACCCAGGTCGTGACACGTCATCCTGGTCTGTATCCTCAGAAGCACTGTCAGATATTCCATTCGGTGTCAGAGTAGAGAACGGGAAATTGATGTTAGGTTCTGCTCGTATAACGATCGGCGATGAATATATCACTGTAGCTGGACGCAAATACCGAAATACGTCTGGTTTGAAACAGTTGTTATTGAAGAAGACCGTAGATTTAAACATGGTTACAGAGAGTGACATGCAGCATTATAAGTCAATGCTACTTGATACAAATGCACATCGACGAGACTATGAGCCGGATAAACCAATAAAAAGTAATAAAGGTCAAAAGTATATGCAAGTTATTAAGCCTATTTTCAAACTACAAAGTACTATTCAGACCCCTCAATCGAAGGGAAAAGGATTACCCTTAACAAAAATGTGGAAGAAAAAGGTTGATTTTGTATATTGGAACGATCCAAATGAACTGGTGGATAGATTAAAATTATTAATTGCATCTCGAGATGCTGGTAACACAGGATTAGATAATGAAATTATATCTATCATTGAAGAATTACGTGAAAGTAAAATTATAAATAAATAAAACACCTACATATTTTAAAACGTGTGTTCATTTTATCATAAACCTCACAACACAATACACCTTAAACATGAACGTAGATAAATTCGGACATCATATTCATAAAAGAATGCGATTATCAGAGTTATTTGAGATTAATGAAAATACCTTATTAAAATCAGAAAACGGAGATTTTGATTTAAAAACATCGAGACTGAGAGGAATAAAAAATCCAGTAGAAGCTGGTGATGCAGTGAACAAGGATTATGTAGATCGAATGAGTGCTAATATGATAAAAGAATTTAATACACTTATTGGTACATTGCGTTCACAAAGTATTATAGATGCACGGGAAACAGTTCAAGTTACTTTAAAAGCCAAGATACCTGCAATTATAAGTCATTTGCAAGATAAGTTTTATACTAAAGAAGAGGTCGACAAATTACTTCAAAAAACTCAGTAATGACAAAACAGCAAATTGTTAATGAAATACACAAAGCAGCACGAAGAAATTTCCTTAGACGTCCTGTCATTCTAAAGGGAATCGATGACTTGTGGCAAGCTGATCTGATGGACATGCAAAACCTAAAGAAATATAATAAAGGTTATAATTACATTTTAGTGGTGATTGACTGCTTCTCAAAGTATGCTTGGACAGAGCCATTAAAAACAAAAAATAAACTCGATGTTACTCGAGCATTCAAAAAAATATTGATAAACAGCAAACGCAAACCTGATAATTTACAAACGGATATGGAAACAGAGTTTTATAACAACTCATTTCAGATGCTTATGAAGTCATACAATATTAACCATTACTCATCATATTCTACCAAAAAAGCTTCGATTGTAGAGCGACTCATTAAAACTATTAAAAATAAATTATATAAATGTTTTAGTCTGAATGGAAACTATAAATGGTTAGATTTACCGTTACAAGATATATTAAATACATATAACAACACAAAACATCGAACAATTAGAGTTAAACCAATCGAAGTGAATAAAGCTAATGTATCAGTTATAGAAGAAAATATAAAAAAATCATTTAAACATGTCCCTATTTGTAGAAAACCTAAGTTCAAAGTGGGTGATTTCGTTCGGATCAGTAAATACAAACACCAGTTTGAGAAAGGTTATACACCTAATTGGTCAACTGAAATATTTACCATAAAAAAGATTAATTTTACCAAACCTGTTACATATCATTTAGAAGATCAGCGAAAGCAAGCTATATTGGGAACTTTTTACGAGCAAGAACTTCAAAAATCTAACTATCCTGGTGTTTATTTGATAGAAAGAGTTTTAAAAAGAAAAGGATCAAAAATGTTCGTAAAATGGTTGGGTCTAAACAATTCAGAAAACAGTTGGATAGACAAAAATGCAATTGTGGGTTAAAATAATATTAATATAAACATTATTTTTGCACTATTTTCATCATTGCAATTCGGACAATGCAAGGAGGTGAACTAGTTAATTCATTAATTAATAATCTGCCGTTCGAACTTCATTTGCCTGGTTACAATTATTGCGGGCCAGGAACCAAACTCCAGAAACGATTACAACGAGGTGATCGCGGTGTGAATAAGCTAGACGAAGCTTGTATGCATCACGACATTGCCTATGCAAACCATACAGACTTACCCAATCGCCACAAAGCCGATTTACAACTATTAAATATGGCTAAACAAAGACTTAAGTCGAAAGATGCCAGAAAAGGTGAAAAACTGAGTTCATGGATAGTGAGCAAAGTTATGAAAGCTAAATTAAAATCTGGTGCCGGCGTCAAAACGTTTAAGAGTTTCGTGTCAAAAATAAGTTCAACGATCAAGAAACTGAACCCAAAGGATAACAAAACATTAATCAACGTTGCTTACGCAGCGGCAAAAAAAATATTTCCAAAAATTTCAAAAATTCGAGTACCGCGTGTGATACCATTGCCAAAAACTGGAGGAATTCTACCTTTAATCCCAATTTTTGCTGGTTTATCGGCTTTAGGTACTTTAGCTGGTGGTGCGGCGGGTATTGCAAAAACTGTAAACGATTACAAAACTAGTCAGCAAAATTTGCAAGAAACAGTAAGACACAATAAGGCCATGGAGTCTTTAAAGTTAGGCAAGGGCTTATACATTAAGTCACATAAAAATGGTAAAGGTTTATTTATAAAATCTTCAAAAAACTAAGAAATAAGCTACCTAATCGTCCTCTAACTAATGTAGATATTCAAAAGTATGCACGTAACATCCCCTACTTTCGAGGAGTCTACATGAAAGATCAATTACCAAGGATGCCAAAACGGATTGAATGTGGTGTCGTTAACTTGGATAATTATAAGAATGTTGGAACACATTGGGTAGCTTATGTTAAAGTTAACAACTATTGTGAATATTTTGATAGCTTTGGGGATTTAAAACCTCCATTGGAATTAATGCGATATTTTAATAAATGTAATATTTTTTATAATTATACTAGATATCAGAAATTTAACACAGAAAACTGTGGTCACTTATGTTTAGAATATCTAAGGACTTTTTGGAATAAAAACGTATAAAAATTATAATTTTCTTTTATTTCTATCATTTGCAAGATGTCATTCACATTGTCAATAACTGGAAACTCGTCAACTTTATCTACGTACTATCCTAACACATTGCAACTAAATGAACAGTATGAGTGTGCCTTATTGCATTTCTCAACATTTAATTCTATTCCAAACATCGACAAAACAAATAACAAATTCTATTATGGCTCTAACGAAGTTATTGAAATACCTGAAGGCACCTACGAATTGCAAGATATTAATGATTACTTAAAATCTAAAATTAAAGATGCGTCAATCAAACTGCAGTGCAATAACAATACATTAAAAACTACTGTATTCTGTACAAAAACATAAATTTTAGTAAAGAGGATACTATCAGAAATTTATTAGGTTTTGATAAGCAGATCTTGGAACCAAATAAATGGCATGTGTCACAGTTTCCAGTCAACATTTTACCTACGACAGTGATCAGGATCGAATGTGATATCGTAAGCGGCTCGTACACAAACGGAAAACCGAGTCACATAATTCACGAATTCGCGCTTAACGTACCTCCTGGCTATAGAATTATAGAAATTCCAAAAAACGCAATATACTTTCCAGTCAACCAAAACAACATAAGCTGCATACATATCCGATTGATAGATATAAATAACCGCTTAATAAATTTACGCGGTGAAGAAGTGCAGCTGTATTTGCAATTTAGAATCAAAAAATGATTGACTACAATAAATATGTGCATCAACAAATTCAAAATATCAGTCCCGCTCAAGCATCCACCCCATTAAGAGCTCGCTGTAAGAAGAAAATAAAATTAACTAAAGACAACAAGACATTTCTCAAAGTGATTGGTTTACTAAAATGAATATCTTAGACGTTTTATCCGCTCCAACTTATGATAATACGGTTGAAGGAATTGAATTTCATTCTTACAAGCCCTATGTAACTAGTTTTAATAGAAACGACGAAATTCGCATACCTATTAATCAACAGGACTTGTACATTCTCCCATCAGCGAGTACCTTGTATTTGGAAGGATCCGTTATCGTTAGCAAAAAGGATATGAAAGATAAAGCCACTAGTGTTCATTTCACGAATAATGCTTTACTCTACTTGTTTCAAGACATAAGGTACGAGTTAAATGGAGTAGAAATTGATAGAATAAAAAATGCTGGCGTAACTACCACCATGAAATCATTAATATCAATGAATGAGAACGAATCAAAGACATCGAATTCATGGGGCTGGAATATAGATGGTACAAAAAACATTAACGGAGGTAATTTTTCTGCTTCTATACCACTCTGTAATATTATCGGTTTCGCAGAGGATTTCAAGAAAGTCGTGATAAATTGTAGGCACGAACTGATATTGCTACGAAGTAACACTAACCTGAATGCTGTAAAACTTAACACTGGTGAAATTGTAGAAGACGTACAGATAAATAAAATCATTTGGCGCGTGCCGCACGTTAAAGTGTCTGACAAGGAAAAAATAAGTTTGCTGAAACTATTAGAAAAAGATCGACCACTCCAGATGATATTCAGAAATTGGGATCTGTACGAATATCCTGCTTTACCTAAAACTACAAAACATACCTGGTCAATCAAAACATCCTCGCAAATAGAGAAACCAAGATACATTATTATGGGACTACAGACAAATAGAAAAAACAATAGCAGTTCTGATATGTCTCAGTTCGATCATTGTCATGTTCGTGATGTAAAAGTGTACCTCAACTCTACTTACTTTCCGTATGAAAACCTAAATGTGAGTTTCGCGAATAACAGAATCGCTTTATTATACGAGCAATACGTCAGATTTCAACAGTCTTATTACGGGCGTCGACCGGAGCCCTTATTAAGTGAAAAACAATTTAAAGATTTGGCGCCACTATTTGTCATCGATTGCTCTAGACAAGCTGATAATGTAAAGACAGGCCCTGTTGTAGACGTAAGAGTGGAAATCGAGAGTGATTCAGAAATACCCGATCAAACTTCTGCGTATTGTCTTATATTGAATGACTGTATTATTGAATATAAACCTTTAAGTAATACAGTCAGGAAAATATCATGAATCCGAATACTGTCATATTAGATGTTCAAGGGTTTAAAGATCTGTACAATAATTTTATAATAAAAGAGTTAGCTTTTGCTACCCGTGATTATACGCAAACATTTTTAATAAAACCACCATACTTGTTTAAATACTTAACAAGTGACGAAAAGAGGCAAGTTAAATGGCTGGAAAGAAACAGAGGCATTTATTGGAACGAAGGGTATATCGACTATAAAGAATTTCATCGTGTAATCGTTCCCTATCTAGAAAATAAGGAAATCGTTGTTAATGGTTTGGAGAAAGTAAAGTGGATAAAGGAACTTTGTGAGAACTGTAAAGTATCAGACCTTGGTACCGAAGGATGTCCTAATTTCTATATTTTACATAAAAAATACTGTGAAGGAAGAATTAATTTAAATTGTATAAAACATTTAAAGCATTGTGCTCTTAAAAATGTGTTATGTATAAGAAAGTATTTAGAGTTATAAATGTG
This sequence comes from Mythimna impura, assembly GCA_905147345.3. NCBI lineage: Eukaryota > Metazoa > Arthropoda > Insecta > Lepidoptera > Noctuidae > Mythimna > Mythimna impura. The sequence goes on along the minus strand of LR990359.1, from coordinate 28,988,747 downwards.
TACCTACTTATATGGTTATTGGTTTTATAAATAAAAAATCATTTGTATAGTAAAACTGCTTTTATTTTGTTAAACACCCAACACTTCTTCAAATAAAACACTCTACTTTAAAATTAAATAAAACAACATACTAAGTACTAAATATTTGCCTAATCAACTTCTTACGCAAACAGATATATATTAAAAATCACTATCTATTAAAGATTTAGATATTTTTTTAACTAAAGATTCAGTTTCGTCCATAACATTGTCGATAGCGTCTTTAACAATGTATTGAGCACTTATAATAACGTTCTCACTGTCACTGTCAGTGTCACTGGTTTGCGAATTGTTATTGGTTAGATCTACGACTGATATTTTTATTAATTTCATGCCTCGTCGCTGTAATCGGCTCATCACAAAAGATTTAGTTGGATTGTGCTTCTTCGACTTTTCCCTGCATCGCTGTTTTGACTTTTTTTCTTTCGTCACATGTTTGCTGTGCTCGGGTTCGTTGTGAAGCGTTTCGGAGAATCCTTCATAAGGATTTTGAGCGTACTGGCTAAACATAATCTCTGATTCTGTATTCTGGAACAAAAATAGACGCTCATTAAGTTTAATCTAAACCGTAGACGTTGATATAGTGCTGCATAAACGAATTGTCAGCGGGTTACAACATTCATAGCAGATTCACTAATAGCTTTGAGCAAAATTGCTGAAAACTCTATCGCTAGTTACTAAACAAAATAAAAATAAATTGAGAAACTTACCAATGACATGCTCGCGATAAGCAATACGTTGTGTGCTTCGTACAAGTACTCAAGGTGAGTTTTATTTCGTAAATGACAAAAAAAAAAATACCATCGTAACGATTCCTAATTTAGATTAAAATGTTAACTAAGCTTTTCTGAGGGTAATGCACTGTTACGTGTTTGTAATAGGTATTTTGTATGATCAGCGTTATGCAATTGACGCAAACATGGCTCTTCAAAATTTGTATAATCAGTCTTATTGTATTACGTACAAAATACATTTTGCCTCTGAAAAATGAACGATCCAAGTTTCAACGCGCAGTTCATGTTGCAACTTGAATCTTGGTCGGGTTTCATTTTATTTAACCAACTACAAAAAAGGAGGATGATGTCTTAAATCATAAATTAAACAAGTAGTCATAGTCATTCACATTTTATTTATATTTTTACAATAACTTAGGTTTTTAAAACTATGAATTATATTTATCATACATTAAAAAGTTATTTAGGTATATTTTAAAAGCTATATTAAGATTACGTACGTTACATAAATCATATTCGAACTCTATTACTAATTAGCTTAATCTTAAAATACATTTTCGCTCTTTAAAATAAGTGAGTGACCCCAGGCACGCGTTGATATTCCATCTACAGATATTGAGCGTTTATCGTCATTTCGAGATAAAGCAATTTTGTTGACACTCTTAGTAAATATTTCGTGCTTTATAGATTTAAACATAATATTTTTTCTACGAATAATTCCACCATTTAATAAAATATTTTCATAATCTGTTATATTTAAGTCTCTTACTACACTTGATTTTACTCCTTTTGCTTTTTTAATGACTTTATCGACGGTTTTTATTGAGTAAAGCTTCGATCTCAAACCAACAAAATCTGAGATATATTTTCCTCCCATTTCGTCTTTGAACAAACCTGGCACTTTTTTGTTCATAATTGGTATGTTAAAATCATTTTTATCATCATAGTTACTGGTGTCGAAATATTGCAAAAAATTACACTTCAAGTCATGGTAAAAATCAAACGTGAATATTTTATAAACAAACGAATCGGTATCTGTATAACACAGCTGCACTCGATCTTCATAAAAAGGTTTAACAATATTATAATGAAAGTCATACATGTGTGTCTTAGAAAGTTCTAATACAGTGAATCCAATATAAATAGGTTTATCTAAAATAATTTGGTCAGGTTTCATTTGTATTGCAACTAAGTTTTCAGTTAGAATAGAAGCGCTATGGAAATAGGGGTTGGCTACAAGTCTCTCGGAGGATATAAATTTCTTAGTTCGATTAGATTGATCACACCATTGATTAACTAAATGAACGGTTACTCTATTTTCAGTATTTTCTAATGTCTTGCCAAAAACACTGTTGTTTAACAACTTAAAAAAGTCTTGTTCGAAAGAACTTTTTGCCTTTTGTCTTAATCGAGTGTTTAATTCTATGTACTGTTTTAAATAGGGACTTTGTCTAAAAGTAATAGCTTTATGAACTTTACGTAATATTAAACCATGTTCTAAACATTTTTTTAAATGAACGTAATGTATTACGTAGTTGTACTTATTATGCAAATTTGCAACTAGTTTCTTCGTTTTACCTCCTGGAGGTATACATTTCTCAGGACAAAATGGTAAATCATTGTGGTGTTTGTGTAAATGTTCAGGATAAAAAAGATCGACTTCTAATATAAAGCCCCACTCAGAGTTATTCTCGATATTTTATACACGAAAATTAGTTAATTCAATTTCATCAAGAAATCTAAAACTAGAATATGGTAAATACTGACACATGCTGAAGCCGTATAGGTTATTACAGTCTAGATATACTATAAAACTCTGAGGCTGTGATGCATTATGTTCTGGCATGTATTTGTGATTTGCTTTTGCATACCGATGGGAACACATGCACAAGCCACCTCGTATACCGCTTTGAATCATTCTGATGATAGCTAGATCCGAAATCAGTTCTAACTGAACACCTGTTTTTAGCAACATTGCATCGAACGATAAACTGGGTGCAGTTATGTAAAAGGCAGGATCGAGTTTGTAATATTGTTTACATGTTTTCCGAAAATTTTTAAATATGTCTGTCAACAAAAGCACGTCAGTTTTTAAGTATAGATCTGTATACTCGCCTAGGTCAGTAATATTGAATTCAGCCCATACATTCTGAGCATGATTATAATCTTCATCGCTTATACCTTCGTTCGTCAAAGAATTATGGAAATAATATTTCGATGGTAATGACTTTTGTTCGTAACATCTCCAATCTTTCATATAGTCATAGGGGTACACACCTTTACGAATTAGCAAACTAAATTGTGTTTCATCAGAAAAATTTGATTTAAGGTTAACAAAATCGTCTACTTGCAAAGTTTTAGCAAGTTTGTCTAAACTAGTTCCTAGAAAGTTGAAAGAATCTAAAAACCTTATTTGTATAAAATCATTATCAGCAATAGGAATAAACTTTGTAAACGATATATATTTTTCCTTAGTCTTGGGTATTATTTTAATTTGTCCTGGAATTTCGCCTAACTTTTTAATAAATAAATGACAATCGTATCCGGATAAGTTATGAAAAAATATTGGGATGAATTTTGGTACTTTGTGTTGTAGGTTGCAGTGTCGATGTGCTGCACCTCGGTACCGGCCTGTAATATGACAGTGATCCCTTACTCGATCTGTCAACAGTAAATTTTCACAAAGGTAGCACTTAATAGCGCGTTTGAAATCAAGAGCATCTATTTCTGTGAATATCATAGGCTCGCTTTTAGTTAGAATTCTGTGTATTGCTTTAGCATCTTCAATCAGTAAATGTATAAATTTTGAAACACAATCTTTTCCACGATAACTTCTATAGCCGCCAACCCTATCGTTAAATGATGACACTACATTATAGGCGAACGCGGCCGGTACGTAACGATGTGAGTATGACGTGTTAGTGGTGTTGAAATTATCGCCGGAAATCGGTTCGAGTATCGTTTCGAAATCAGCATAATATGACGTAAGGAATGTTTTGTTTTCTATCATAATTTTTGAATTTTAAAAATGTTCCTTCTTCTGGTAATACCGTGGCAATCCCTCCACACATGTGTGATTCAATTTGAATGCGCGTCGGAAAAAACAATAAGCACGTTTCGCAGAAGTACAGTTTACCATGATGTTTAGTTATCTGATTTCTGACTAGACGAGGTAAATCATTGATAAGACAATAAAGGGTATTAGTATTATTTTCTAAGAACAATAGATGGATACTCTTAGATTTTTGATTCGATGTTGAATACAAAGGTCCAACGATAGTCTTATTATTTTTTAAACCATACACGTAAATATTCAAAAACGGATTATTTTTCTCAAATATAGCTATACCCGAAAATGTTATCGGAAATGTCAAACCATCAACATTCAAAACATCCTGGAAGTAGGGATAAGATGAAACTCTGTCGGGGTGTTGTTTAGCAGGGTACAGAGCCGCCACTACACACCATAAAAAACAATACTCATCATTGTTACGAATATTCAAACAAGCTTTTTTATTTTTTATACATTTTGGTAAAGTTATAAATTTAGATCCACCGAGAGGCTGATATTTATTCATATTTATTTCTACATGGGAATTGCTCAAAAATGTCCAACCACTATCTCTCTCCTGAAACTCTTCAATTTTCTTTAACAGTAAATCAACCGTTGCTTTATAAATTGAATCAAAATCGTAATTAAAATTAATAATAATGTTTTTTGTGGCGAACGATTTCATTTCCTTTTGATCATTTTTAAACATAAGAAAAAAAGAAAAAAGTTCAAAATTTATTTTCAGAGCTGTATGTTTCAATAATGATCGGTTTATTAGAGTTTCAACTTGTTTACTAATATTATTAAGAAACATTTCAGGAAAATTATTTATTTGTTCGCCAGCTGCTATGATTTTGTAACTTATGATTCGTTCTTTAAAAGAAGAATTAATAATTGCAACATTATCATAAATAGAGGTAGAGCTATTGTTTTTATGTACATTGCTACGTAAATGACCAGACCATCGACGATTTACCACAAATACTTTGCAATCAGAACAGTAAGGCATTAAGTTATTTTTAAAATTAAAGAACTCTTAAAATAATTGCTTATTTCAATAAAATAGATTAGGTAATACTTACAACAGTTACAACTAATAATCACGATCTTAGGTTACAAAATATTTAAATTATTAGTACAACTTGATCAGGACTATTTTACGTTCGTTCCAAGATTCCTTGTATAATTCTTCACATGCAAGTCGGTAATTATGTTTAGGTAGAATTTATCTGAAAAAAAAATGGTTGCATTAGGTACACAATTTAATTAGGTAGATAATTGTATGTTCTGGGAAGAAAAATGTATTAATAATTAGTAATGAGTAATAATTACCAGCAAAATATGAAATGTTTTAAACATAGGAATGTGCATCTGCTTGGTTCAAATATGTTGTTATATTTCGGGTCATTACATAGTTCTTCACTGGTAAGTTTAAGCAATGTATCTGAAATAAAAAAATGGTTTTATTTGATGTATCGATAAATAATTAGGTATACATGTAATTATATATTCTGGGTATAGAAAAATAGTCATTATGTTCTGATATTTGATAATTACCTGCTCAGTATGAAATGATTTATACACGTGTTCCAATTATGTAGATATATTTCGGGTCCCAAAATATAGCGATTACAGCTGCTCCAGGAGATGAAATCGTTCGTGTGATCAATACAATATTTATTTATAATAATTATTAATATTAATTATTGAATAATAAGTCTATGCTATCCCACTGCTAGACAAAAAATGGAGGGAGCTCCATTTCTTCAACTGTCACAGAACAATTAAGTAAGTCATTATTTATAATTGACTTAATTGTTCTGTGATAGTTTAGAAAGGTGTTCACTCCATCGTACCTTTGAAACAATAAGTATCTAATATTTTAGAGTTTACAACATAGCAACATATTATTGATGCCTTACGAAATTTTATTTTTTTTGTCTACAAGCAGAAAAATATTTCATCATAAAAGTTGTTTTTGCACAAATGTGACACGCGTGTCAAACTTAATTGTTTAATTCACATTCACAATAATCAGCTATTTTAGTTAGGGTTGGTAATAACTTGGTACGCATTTTATGTATAAGCAATATACAAATTTTATACAATGCACTATTACGATTATATATATCATAGTATATCGTTTGATATTGATGAGCGTGGTTTCACTCATGGCTGTTAGTGTGGTTATGGGAATTATATTATTGATTTATTTTAGGAAGTCTAGCAAAGTACGACGAGACCAAAACGTAGATGATCAAATGAGTACCTTAGAAACGTTAACTTATTTCCCACTTCACTCGAGCATAAAAGTATTAGAAGTAAAACTTGGATGTATAACATAATAAATACTAATCTAATGATTGTCTCTAGATTGCCAAACATTTAAATTACTTGCAAGAATATTCCCTATTAGCGTTGTTGATAACTTATCTACTGGTTAACGTTTTGTCAACCCTAAGTCGCTTCACTGTCTCGTCATTCGATGCTACCTGAGACAACCTTATTGTGCACTTTTTGAACAAGTATAATACGTCTAAGGATAAAAGTTGTTTTACACAATATTGTATGAACGGTTGCCGTCATTTTTAATATGGTGAATTATCGTTCGTTTTCCGATTTATAAGCTACATGTTTTCGATGTACTCGGTACAAACTAACTGAAGTCTACAAGTGTGGAAGTAATCTTCAAGAAGTGCTCTGCGATCCTGCTGCGTTATTCTGTCAATATCAGTGTTGATAGCTAACCGCCGCCTGCTGCTGTCAGTCACTACGACTGCTTTCATCAGCCTGCCATATCGATTGGAGATAATTGGAAAATGTAAGTATAAAACATTCCCGCTCGGTTCATAGCTCAGAGATCTGACCCGATGCAGGTGATAGTAATAATTATGTTTGACTATTATTTTGTTGTATCTTTATTTCAGGTCTGATTCTGAGTGCGAGTACTTTCAACTAGCTCCGATCCCCGACCAGAAAACGAAACCCAGCCGCAAGCCGTCTGCAGACAACAATAAGAAACGCAAGTTGCACCCACCATCAACGAGTTTAATTCGTACGAGGTAAACAAACTATTCAATAATTTAGTTCGCCATACCAGTTAAAAATCATCAGTTATTCGTGTAATGTTACAAGTCTGCTGACAGATATGACTTTATAAGTGCCTGATATATTTTTATTTGTACGTCTCTCATGTTCTGCAATATTGAACTTAGTCAATATGCCTGAGATAGTGTATTTTTTTCCTGTGCGTATCTAAACGGTAAATGTATCCTGTAAGTGTATGATGAACTAATAGAAGTTTTCGTTGTTGTTTCAGTAAAAAAACCAGTACTGATAATGATGTATTCGGTATCAGTAGCAACTACGGGTCTGATACCTTGCCAAAAGACGATTCATCGAGTACATGTCTATCATCATTCTTCGTTAACCGAGTCGCCAACGGCTGCGAGCGGCGAGCAGCGAGTATCAACGGAGAGTACTACGTCGACTGCAAGGTGTACAAGGCTGACGACGCGCGCCACACCGACTCCCAGGAGCTGTGGAAGAAGGCGCTTGTGCGACTCAAGTTCCAGACCGACTCGGATTCGTCTCAGTGGCGAAAACTACAAGAGCTCGTGCGTTCGGTAGATACATTATTTCCAGAAAAACCAATGTTTTACGACAAATAAACCAAATATAAAATGTATCTTGTTTATTATGCAGATCCCCTTCAAAGCAGTGAGTGAACAAGTCGTTTCTAATACTGAAATGCATGACCAAATCACTAAGTCGTTTCCCTGCTGAAACGCATTACAAAACCCAACAAGTCGTTTCTAATACTGAAACGCATTTCAAAAACACCAAGTCGTTTCAACCCACGAAGCGCATTACAAAAATCATCAAGTCGTTTCCATGCTGAAGCGCATTACAAAACCCAACAAGTCGTTTCTAATACTGAAATGCATGACCAAATCACTAAGTCGTTTCTATCATTGAAGCGCATTACAAAAACCAACAAGTCGTTTCTAACCACGAAACGCATGTCAAAATGACTAAGTTAAATCTTAATCATTGATCATGTCGATGGTTATCATTACTGTCCGATGCCAAGCAAACTTGCCTAGCTACTGGCAGCCAGTCGTATAACTCGCATGATCTTTGTATGAGTCCAGTAACACCAGTCGTTTCTAATACTAAAATACGTGCCAAATTCATCAAGCCGTTTCCAAGCTGAAGCGCATTACAAAACTCAACAAGTCGTTTCCATGCTGAAGCGCATTACAAAACCCAACAAGTCGTTTTCACCATATATGAAGCGCATATCAAAATCATCAAGTCGTTTCTAACAACAAAACGCATGTCATACCATCGTCCGCAGCACGGTGAACTCGCCCGGCTACTGGCGGCCAGTGGTATAACTCACATGATCTCCAGGTGAGTACAGTAATATACTACACAGTCGAGTCGATCGTTCATTATTGGGCATTCTATGCCACTGTCGGATAGCGAGGCGCACTAGCCGAGCTACTTGCCGACAGTGGCATAGAATGCCCAATAATACCCTACTGTTGAGCCCAAGGACGCGCCCAATAGCTTTGGAATTGACGGAGTTTGATTTTTTGGCCATTTTGGTTTTTTAGGTTCAAGATTTCAACGCGTTATATCTCAGGAACTACTGGGCCGACGACACTCGGTTTTTCACTGTAATTTAGGGCGTTGTATGGACTTTGACTATAGTTAGGTTTCAGGAGTTTTTGACCTGAAAAATTTTTCATCGCTGAAACTGTTTTCAGGATATACCTGAGGTGACGCCGAGCTGTACATCCAAAACCCGAACTTTCTCCGACGAAGGGCTCCAAAGTTACGGGATTTTAAACTTGACTTTTGACAGTTCGGCGGCCATCTTGTTTAACTTCAGACCGCGATAACTCCTGAGCCAGGAGTCGTAGAAAGTTGCGGGTTTTGGATTTAGACACAGGGGTTTCTGGTCTTCCTTATCCTGCATTTTCAGGCAGTTTAGAGCCAAAAATTTTCAGGGTCCTGAAAGCGGTTTCAGCAAAAAGGCGAGTTCGCGCCGGGGTAGGAGAGCCCAAACTCGCTTGTTCTGCGGCCATCTGGAACGGAGATATTACCTGCCAAAGATCGACTTTGACAGTAGTGCCGCCATTTTATTATATTTAAAACAACTACATCTCCGCAACGGAGGGTCGTAGAGTGGCGGGGTTTTCTCTGTGAGCATTGGCTTACACTTATCTTGCGAGTGGGCTAGTTTTCGGGCGCTTTCAGGGGGGAAAATTTTTTCAGCCTGAAAATCATACCACTACATAGATCTTGTCGAGCTCAGTAAGATAAGCCTAAGCACGGGGGGTTTTGGTCTATTGGTTCCGGAGAAAACAGCTTTAACCACATTTTGGCTGACATCTTAGATAAAAACCAGAAATTTAAAACTTGGATTGCTCCGGAACCCTTGGGGCTGTTAACCTCGTGTTTGGGTTTGTTCGAACGGGCTTTGCGGACTCTGTCCAGTGATTGCACTGGATCGACTCTACATAGAGTCTTTTATGAAAAGTCAACAAAAACCGGGCCTTGATAGTAAAATTGACTCTTTGACATATACAGAGCCCCTGACAGCTACCCACAAGCAATCTATTTATGATAGAGCTCACTGAGACATATTTTACAAAATCTTGTTTGTAAAAATTATTTTAGTTATAGATACTTGTGCGGTTTGACCTAGCATTTTTGTGCGTACAATCTTCTTTCTCCTTATTTTATACACTTTTATTTTATCTTATTGTCCCTATTGACATATTTTATTAACTGACGCATACTCTCCAACATGTTTGGCCACAGAACACCGTTAAAAGCGGCTGAAGGCAAAAAATCACCGCCTAAACCTGGAGCATTTGTTTCTTCAAATGTTAGACGCAGCATTGAGAACTGGGAAGCCCCAAACGGCAACCCTGATCTCGCTACAGCTGAGCAGACGTTGCAGGCCGGCCCTGCAAAAATAAAAACAAAACTTGCATTTACGCAAGAGAGTGTGGCCGTGACACAGACAAGAAAGTCTGTCGACACACTCTCACCGCCGGGCATTAAATACTCGGACCGAACGGCGGAAGCAAAGGCCTGCCTCGTCAAGGCAAAGCTTCACCTAAACAGCTCCAGGAATACAAAAACGGAGATTAAGAATGGTATCTCTGAAGCCACTGAACGTCTTTATCAATTGGTAAAGGAAGTCGAATCGGAGCTAAAACTAGCTAAACGAAATATGACCAGGGAAGCCCATGCACCTACAGAGCCTCAACCGATTGCCAGAACTTCTCCCGAAAAATTTGATACCACCAAAATTTTGCAAAAAATGGAACTCCAGACAAACCTCCTTGTGGAAAACTACAAAAAGGTGGAAGAGCTGAAGGACGCAATAGAACACCAAAGGAAATTCCTTGAGCAAGGAATTACCTACGCGAGTGTGGCCTCAGCCCAGGGAGTAAAGGCAATACCGAAGCGTAACACCTTGCACTCGGTTGTGGTCTCATCTAAGGACGAAACGGAAACGGGTGATGAAGTACTTGATAGGGTTAGGAAAGCAGTAAATGCAAGAGACGGGTGGATTAAAGTCGAAAAAGTGAGAAAGGCCAAGGATAGGAAAGTGATAATAGGTTTACAAACCGAAGAAGAAAGGGGTAAATTAAAAGACCGACTTCAAAAAGAGGGTGTTGACCTCACTGTCGAGGAAGTCAAAAATAGGGATCCGCTTCTGATCTTGAGGAACGTCTTGGTAGTCAATACTAACGAAGACGTTCTTAAAGCGCTACGAAACCAGAACCAGGGCGTTTTTGACGGCCTCGACACTGAGGAAAACAGAGTGGAGGTAAGATACCGAAGAAGGACAAGGAATAAATAAATATAGGCCACATTATTATCAGCGTCTCGCCCGCCATCTGGCGACGAGCGGTAGACATTGGAACCGTTCACATTGATCTCCAGCGCATCAGGGTTGAAGATCAGACCCCGTTGGTTCAATGCACCCGCTGTTTGGGCTTTGGACACGGTAAGCGGTTCTGCAAAGAGCCTGCAGATCTGTGTGGTCACTGCGGTGGTCCCCACATGAGATCGGAGTGTTCGGACTGGCTTTCAGGCTCACCACCCTTTTGCCGAAATTGTGCGAAAGCTAAAGTCGAGCATGGTACACAGCACAATGCATTTAGCCATGACTGTCCACTGCGTAAAAAATGGGATGACATAGCCAGATCAACCGTTGCTTACTGCTGAGGGCACCTCAAAGGCAAATACTTCCTACGGAGCAATACAGGCAAACCTCCAACGCAAGAAGCTAGCAACCAATGAGCTTCTCACAGAAGCCACGGAACGCGGGATAGCCCTAGCGCTTCTTCAGGAACCGTATGTGGGTGGAGCCAAAGTAATGAGTAGTCACAGGGGCGTTAGGGTCTTCCAAAACACTGGAACAGGAGATGGGACTGTTAAGGCAGCAATAGCTGTCTTTAACAGTGACTTCATAGTCAAGCAGTACCCAAAACTCACCACAAACAACATCGTTGTGGTGGGGATCCAGACCAGTGCTTGGGAGATCACGCTTGTCTCTTTTTACTTTGAGCCAGACCAGCCAATCGACCACTATTTGGAACATCTCAAACAAATAGAGCGCGTAGTCAGTTCAAAAAAACTGATCGTTGGAGGTGACGCTAACGCCAAAAGTATGTGGTGGGGCAGTCCAACGGATGATCTTAGGGGGGAAGAAGTGGCAGGAACTCTCGGCGAGCTAAACCTAAACATACTCAACAGAGGGGAAATTCCTACCTTCGACACCATCCGAGGAGGAAAGCGGTACAGTAGTTCCGTAGACATCACCGCGTGTTCTAACGATATCTTGGATATGATTGATGACTGGAGGGTTGACGAGGGACTCACGAGCTCGGATCACAACGGCATCATGTTCAATATCTTTTTACAAAAATCTAAAGGCATCAAAATTAAGCGAACTACTCGTAAATACAACACCAAAAAAGCAAATTGGTTCAATTTTCATGAGAAATTTGGCCAGTTGAAAAAAGATTTTAAATTCACTATAACCGAAATAGAAGAAATTAATAGCATAGAGCAAATAGACATAGCAACAGAAAACCTCACTAAAGCAATAGATGAAGCATGTAAGCAAACTATACCAATTAAAAAAGATAAAGAACAACTTACCTTGCCGTGGTGGTCCGAGAGACTCGTCGAGATGAAGAAAACCGTCGTCACCATGAAGCGTAGGATCCGCTGCGCCGCCCCAATTCGGAGGTCGAAGGTTATAGAAGAGTACCTGAAAAGAAAGAAGAGTATGAGTTGGAAGCCGCCAAAGCTCAAACCGAGAGTTGGAAGGAATTCTGTGTGAGACAGGATAGGGAGGGGGTCTGGGAGGGAATATATAGGGTGATAGGGAGGACACAACGTAGAGAGGAAGACTTGCCTTTGGAAAGGAATGGTGATGTGCTGGATGCGAAAGGTTCCGTGAAGCTGCTAGCGGAAACATTTTATCCGGAAGACCTTACAGAATGCGATAACGCACATCACCGATCCATTCGAATAAAGGCCGAAACCGTAAATTCTGGCGAGCAAAATGACCCTTGCGACCCACCTTTTACGATGGCAGAGTTAAAAAATTCAATGGAATCCTTTAATCCAAAGAAGGCACCGGGATCAGACGGCTTTACCGCAGACATTTGTTGTCACGCCGTGAATAACGACCCAGAACTAATTCTACGGTTCCTCAACAAGTGCCTGGAATGCCATTGCTTCCCCACAGCCTGGAAGGAGGCAACAGTCGTGATACTCAGGAAGCCTGGAAAAGACAACTACTCCAGCCCCAAATCATATAGGCCGATTGGGCTGTTGCCTATATTGGGGAAAATCCTTGAAAAGATGCTGGTGGTCCGCCTAAAGTTTCACCTTCTGCCAAACATGCGTACCCGTCAGTACGGATTCATGCCACAGAAAAGCACGCAAGATGCCCTCTACGATCTTATGCAGCATGTGCATAAGAAACTTGACCAAAAACGGATTGTGACGCTCATATCTTTGGACATAGAGGGGGCATTTGATAGCGCGTGGTGGCCTGCAGTAAGAATTCGACTGGCGGAAGAAAAGTGTCCAATTAATCTTAGGCGGGTCATAGACAGTTATCTTAGAGACCGTAAAGTCTCGATCAGGTACGGGGGAGAGGTGTATGGCAAGGGAACCAATAAGGGCTGTGTCCAGGGCTCGATTGGGGGCCCAATCTTTTGGAACCTGGTTCTAGACCCTCTCCTTAAAGCGTTAGAAGAAAGGGGAATATACAACCAAGCGTTTGCGGATGATGTCGTTTTGGCGTTTGACGGGGAGACCGCACACGAGGTGGAAACATGTGCCAGTGCCGCTCTCGACCATGTTCTGGCGTGGGGTGTCGAAAATAAACTTAAATTCGCTCCGCATAAAACGACCGCTATGGTAATAACCAGAAAACTGAGATACGACACACCACGCCTGAGTATGGGAGGGATCGGCATTGACATTTCGAAAGAAATGAGGCTTCTGGGTGTAACGATAGACGAAAAATTGACCTTCAATAAACATGTCTCGCTTGTTTGTAAGAAGGCAATTGCAATCTACAAGCAGTTGTGTAGGGCTGCAAAGGTCAGTTGGGGGTTGCACCCAGAGGTCATACGAATGATGTATGTTGCGGTTGTAGAGCCCATTATACTTTACGCTGCAAGCGTCTGGGCGCCGGCGGCCGGAAAGTTGGGCATCAAGAAACAACTCGGGACCGTTCAGCGTAGAATTGCACAAAAGATTTGCAAGGCATATCGCACGGTCTCCCTGAACTCAGCACTTGTGCTGTCTGGGTTACTCCCCCTCGACATCAGAGTTCGTGAGGCGGCATCATTGTATGAAGCCAAGAGGGGAGTGCCCCAGACATCACTGGGGGACAGGGAGGTCGAGCAAATGACCGCTGCAATTGAGGATCCCCATCCAGCAGCACGCGACATCCTGGAGTTCGACAGTTTGGTGAATCAGGAGCAGCTGGATAGGTGCAGCTTTGACATCTGCATTTTCACGGACGGAAGCAAAATCGACGGAGGGGTCGGCGCTTCATTGTCCATATGGCACGGTGAGGCTGAGACCAGGGCCCGCAAACTTGCTCTATCCAATTACTGCACGGTTTACCAGGCTGAACTCCTAGCAATAGCAAGGGCAACTGGGGAAATAATCAATCTTAAGGCATCTTCTTTTGGAATTTTCAGCGACTCAATGTCGGCTCTACAAACAATAATAAATCCCGGTTCACGCCATCCTCTTGCTGTAGAAGCTAGGGATAACATAAAATCAGCATCCCGCCAGAACAAGGTGGTAACCTTGTTCTGGATAAAAGCTCACGTGGGGCTACTGGGGAACGAAAGAGCCGACCAGCTAGCAAAGGAGGCCGCTGAAAACTCCAAAAGAAAGCCAGATTACGACCAGTGTCCGATTTCATTCGTCAAGCGGAGCATACGTATGGCGACGCTTGATGAATGGAATCGTCGATACGGAAATGGTGACACAGCATCTGTCACAAAATTATTCTTCCCGGATGTGCGGACAGCTTATGGGGTAATCCGAAAGATGGGCACTAGCGCTATAACCACACAAATTATGACGGGGCACGGTGGATTCTCCGAGTACTTGAACCGTTTCAAGCTCAAGGAGAGTCCATCGTGTATTTGCGACCCAGATATTAGTGAAACGGTCCCGCACATATTATGTGACTGCCCTCAATTCGACAGACACCGCTTCAACGCCGAGCATGCGCTAAGTACAAAAATAACACGGAATAATCTGAAAGATATCATAAAAAGTAAAAATAGAGAAATATTCCTAGACTACAGCAAATATGTCGCACATAAAGTAATTGCAAGAAACAAAACCGCATAAGTAAATATGCTATCATAATATAGTATTGTATATTAAGTTTAGCATAGCCATAAAAGTTTTAAATAATAAACGTAAGATAGGAATAAATAATTATAAGTATGTAAATTAGAATAAGTTTAGAATAATTATGATTATATTAAGCTGTTCCGTTTTGTAAAAGTAGAATAATGCTCGCTATAAGAACTGTTAAGATTTAAGTCTAGAATAAGTAAATAAAAATTGTCTTCCCGTTTCCCTTCTGACAAGAAAATAAAAGTTTGAAATATGTAAACAATAGAATAAATATTGTAATAAGAAACTGTTGAATGTAGAGAAAGGAAAAGTGTAAAATGTAAAAAATAAAAAACTGTCTCCCGTTTCCTCTAACCCTTCTACCCAATAAAAATAAATAAATGTAAATAAAGAAAAATTATAAATACTTGAACAGAATAGAGGAAATAGCATTAGTTGGGAATCCCACCCATAAAAGAACAAGAGATGATGAATTTAAGAAAGATAAAGTATGAGGAATGAAAGTACGAGAGGCATACATGCGAGAACTGGAATGAATGAAAATTAAACTAGCTAGCATAGGCTCCGATACATGTCGGAGGTAGAAGCATAAAAAAAAAAAAAAAAAAAACCTAACCTAACCTAACCTAACCTAACCTAACCTAACCTAACCTAACCTAACCTAACCTAACCTTTTTTTTTTTTTTTTTGTTGCCGAGGTGGAAAATCCTCATGGATGTCCTTCGCCTGGGGCAGGCGAAGGGGTCTGTCAGACTCTTACTGACTAAAAACCACCCCGGTGTTCCCTCCCACACTTGGACCGGGGATCGTGGGAGCTGATACGCCATCCATGATCCCCGGCTAGTGCCAGCCCGCCTACGCGGGCCACCTCAGGCCCGCGGGGAGTGTGAGGTGTCCTCCCCCCGCGACGTCCAATAGGGGCGCGCGTGGAACACTACGCGCCGCCGCCTCGGGTCTTGCTGGATGGGGGACGGCGGACGACCCCGAGTCCACCGTCCCTCCGGACCTCTTTATGGGGGCCGGAAGAGGGCGTTGTCCCTCCGCCGACGCCCGGCTCGCCTGCTGCGGCACGGGAGAGTGGCCACGGCCTCCCTCTCCCTCTCCGCAGCCTCCTTCTGCGAAATTACGTCTTCACAGAAGGAGATCACCGCATCCCACGACTCAGCGCTTCCGACCATCGAACGAGCGACGGCCGGCAGCGACAGGTCGGGGCCCACTTCAGATACAAGGGCACGGCGCTGCTCCTCCCATGCGGCACACTCTGCCAGTGTGTGCTGCGCCGTGTCCTCCCGACAGTCGGTGCAGTGATGGCACCGAGCGTCCGGCTCCCTGTTTATGCGACACAAGTACTTCCCGAAGCAGCCATGCCCCGAGAGCACCTGCGTCGCCCTAAACGACAGGGAGCCGTGCTTCCTCCCGAGCCATTCGTCGAGCACTGGTCGGATCGCATCGACGGTGGCGAGGCCGGCGGTAGGGCGCAGAAGCCTGTCCCGCCATTCCGCCACCATAACCTCGCGGAGCTGAGACCGACGTAGCTCGATCTCGCGCTGCATCGGTTCACCACCCCGAGTCCTCATCTCCTCGCGCCACCGGTACAGTGAGGCGAGGACTCTCGCCTCTAGTTCCCAGGGCGGAGATCCGGCCAGTGCACAACCCGCCTCGTAGGAGATCGTGCGATACCCCCTGATAGCCCTGACGGCCATCGCCCTCTGCGGTCTTCGCAGGATTGCGATGCTGCCGGCCGTCAGGTCAGAAGCCCATACCGGGGCCCCATACAGGGCCATGGATCGCACGATCCCCAAGTACAGCCGCCTACAGGCAGTGCTCGGGCCCCCTAGATTGGGAAGCAGCGTTGCGAGCGCGCCCGCTGCGCCCATCAACTTGGGCGTCAGCCGCCGAAAGTGAGGGCCAAAGTCCCACCGGCCGTCGAGCACCAATCCTAGGTACTTCATGGTGGACTCGACAGCGATTTGGACCCCCCCGACAACGATGTGTGATCCCGGCGGCGGCGCTCGTCGGGGGCCATGAAAGACCATAGCCTCCGACTTGCTGAGAGCCACCTCCAGGCCCAGGCGTCGTATGCGGCTCACCACCTGTGAAACCGCTGCCGTCGCCAGCAACGCTGCCTCACTGTACGAGCTCCCCCGGGAACCTAACCTAACCTAACCTTTTTTTTTTTTTTTTCTTGCCGAGGTGGAAAATCCTCATGGATGTCCTTCGCCTGGGGCAGGCGAAGGGGTCTGTCAGACTCTTACTGACTAAAAACCACCCCGGTGTTCCCTCCCACACTTGGACCGGGGATCGTGGGAGCTGATACGCCATCCACGATCCTCGGCTAGTGCCAGCCCGCCTACGCGGGCCACCTCAGGCCCGCAGGGGAGTGTGAGGTGTCCTCCCCCCGCGACGTCCAATAGGGGCGCGCGTGGAACACTACGCGCCGCCGCCTCGGGTCTTGCTGGATGGGGGACGATGGACGACCCCGAGTCCACCGTCCCTCCGGACCTCTTTATGGGGGCTGGAAGAGGGCGTTGTCTCTCCGCCGACGCCCGGCTCGCCTGCTGCGGCACGGGAGAGTGGCCACGGCCTCCCTCTCCCTCTCCGCAGCCTCCTTCTGCGAAATTACGGCTTCGCAGAAGGAGATCACCGCATCCCACGACTCGGCGCCCCCGACCATCGAACGAGCGACGGCCGGCAGCGACAGGTCGGGGCCCACTTCAGATACAAGGGCACGGCGCTGCTCCTCCCATGCGGCACACTCTGCCAGTGTGTGCTGCGCCGTGTCCTCCCGACAGTCGGTGCAGTGATGGCACCGAGCGTCCGGCTCCTTGTTTATGCGACACAAGTACTTCCCGAAGCAGCCATGCCCCGAGAGCACCTGCGTCGCCCTAAACGACAGGGAGCCGTGCTTCCTCCCGAGCCATTCGTCGAGCACTGGTCGGATCGCATCGACGGTGGCGAGGCCGGCGGTAGGGCGCAGAAGCCTGTCCCGCCATTCCGCCACCATAACCTCGCGGAGCTGAGACCGACGCAGCTCGATCTCGCGCTGCATCGGTTCACCACCCCGCGTCCTCATCTCCTCGCGCCACCGGTACAGTGAGGCGAGGACTCTCGCCTCCAGTTCCCAGGGCGGAGATCCGGCCAGTGCACAACCCGCCTCGTAGGAGATCGTGCGATACCCCCTGATAGCCCTGACGGCCATCGCCCTCTGCGGTCTTCGCAGGATTGCGATGCTGCCGGCCGTCAAGTCAGAAGCCCATACCGGGGCCCCATACAGGGCCATGGATCGCACGATCCCCAAGTACAGCCGCCTACAGGCAGTGCTCGGGCCCCCTAGATTGGGAAGCAGCGTTGCGAGCGCGCCCGCTGCGCCCATCAACTTGGGCGTCAGCCGCCGAAAGTGAGGGCCAAAGTCCCACCGGCCGTCGAGCACCAATCCTAGGTACTTCATGGTGGACTCGACAGCGATTTGGACCCCCCCGACCACGATGTGTGATCCCGGCGGCGGCGCTCGTCGGGGGCCATGAAAGACTATAGCCTCCGACTTGCTGAGAGCCACCTCCAGGCCCAGGCGTCGTATGCGGCTCACCACCTGTGAAACCGCTGCCGTCGCCAGCAACGCTGCCTCACTATACGAGCTCCCCCGGGCCGTGACTAGCGTGTCGTCTGCGTAACACGTCAGGTCCACACCCGGTTGGAGCTCGCCCCTCAGCACCCAGTCGTAACCGATGTTCCACAAGGGTGGCCCTAGGACCGAGCCCTGTGGAACACCGCACGACATATCGCGACAGCCCTCGCCGTCGCGTCCCCTGTAGGTGACACACCTTTCCGATAAATAAGCCCCAATGATGCGGCGGAGGTAGTGGGGCACCCTATGGTACCTTAGTGCCTCCCGGATACAGCTCCAGGGCAGGGCGTTAAAGGCGTTGGAGATGTCCAAGGACACCGCCACCATTACCCCGCCCCGGGAAACCGCTTGCTCCGCCAGGACTCTCACTCGCATTATGGCGTCGATAGTGGAGCGCCCATGCCGAAAACCGAACTGACTGTCGTCTAGATCCGGCCCCTCTCTGTACAAGTGGCTGTCTAGGCGGGCAGCAATAATCCGCTCAAAAAGCTTACCCACCTCGTCAAGCAACACTATGGGCCGGTATGCAGACGGCGAGTCTGCTGGGCGCCCCGCCTTCTTGAGTAGGACCAGACGACCTGTCTTCCACTGAGTGGGGAAGTGGCCCCGCTCAAGGCAAGCTGAGTAGAGTCCTCTCAGCTGGGGCTCCAGCTCCTTCAGAGCGAGGACGAGCGCGCGGCCGGGAACTCCATCTGGTCCCGGGGCAACGGTTTTGGCACGGAGCCGCATCACGGCCGCCCTCAACTCTGGTTGTGTCACCTCGGGGATCTCCTCATCCTCCGACTCTGTGTCTGTGGGCAAAGCCATCGGCGGCGGTGTGTGCTCCTCTCTATCAGGGAAGAGAGCTGCGACCACTACCTCCAGCAACTGAGGCTCGAGGCTCTCAGTGAGTGGGGGCGCCCAAGCACGAAGTTTCCCTCGGACCGTACGATAAGGACGCCCCCATGGATTTGAATCTAAGGTCGCCAGCATCTCCTCCCAGGATCGAGTCTTCGACTCGCCGATGGCCAGCCACAGAGCCTTCTTCGCCGCGCGGTACACCTCATACCGCGCGGCCTCTTCTTCCGGAACTCGATGACGTCTCCTCCGGTATCGGGTGTACCGGCGCCTGACCTCCACGCAGGTCCTGCGCATCTGCGCGATTTCGGCGGTCCACCAGTACAACCGGCGCCTTGTGGGTTGAATGCGGACACGAGGCATGGACGCGTCGCAAATTTGTGTCATCGCCCCGCGGAACCACTGCGCCTCCTCTTCGACGTCGACGGGTTCGTTCGTCATTGACTCCCGGACCCAGGCCTGGATGATTGCAGCTTCTTCGAGAAGTTCCCTGTCGATCTGCTTAATCGACCAGCGAGGACCGTCCCTTTGCAGGGTCGACGGTCGGCCACCGCCCGTGGTCTGGGTGGAGACGCTGAAACGGATGTATCGATGATCTGACAACGTTTCCAACCCCACGGCAACTCGCCAGTCACGGACACGGCGCGCAACAGCGGGGCTAGCGAACGAGACGTCCACTACAGACCCACCCCGCTGCCGTACGCACGTGTACTCCGAGCCCCGATTCAGAACGGTCAGGCCGGTCGCAACCGCCCACTCCTCCAACACCTCGCCCTTAGGATCGGTGACTGGGGATCCCCACGCCGCAGACTTGGCGTTGAGATCCCCGAGCAACAGCACCGGGTGAGAGTGGGACCGGCCCACGACGGCACCCAGCTCGACAAGGAACCTCTCGAAGTCGGCGAGACTCTTGTTGGGCGAGAAATATGCCCCAATGATGGTGATTCCCCCCGCGAGAGCGGCCACCCAGCCGCGTCCTCGGGAGGGACTGCCAAGAGTCCCACCAATGATGGCCACCAAACCGTCCAGGTCTCCTGCCCAGTTATCGCGGGGGGGTACAAAATACGGTTCAGCGGCCACAGCCACGTTGATCGACCACTCCGCCATGCTCTGGAGCAAAAGATCCTGAGCTCTGGAGGAGTGGTTGATATTCGCCTGGAGGAAATGGAATTGTGCCATCACTGGCATTCCATTTCTCCGGCATCTCCTCCATCCCTGGGTCGGGAGTCAGCTGCTTGGCTGCTGGGCTGTGGGAGGGGCGCAGGTCCTCCGACAACTTTGTTCTTCCTGCCGTTTTTGGGGGCCTTGCAGGCTTTCCCACCAATTCTGTGCTCCGCAGGCTTCCCTGCAGCTGCACAAAGGCTGCAGTTTGGTGTCGCGGAGCACTGGGCCGACTTGTGGCCGGGTCGGCCGCAGCGATAGCAGAGGTCACCACGGTCAACGTCTGCAGCGCATTGTGCCCGGACATGCCCTTTGTCCAGGCAGCGGTAGCACCGCATGACCCTGGGTGGCAGGAGCTTTACACTCGCTGACACCCAGCCAACCAGCAACCTTCTGCCATCCGCGACCCTGTTTGCGGCAGCTACCGGGCACCGCACCCAAACTGTGCCCAGCCCGGCCGTACTGCAGCGAATCTCACCCGCCTGCACGCTCTCGGGCGGACACCCGCCACTTCGGGCAATGGCCGCCACTATGTCTTCCGGGGTCACGGAGTCATCCAGCCCACTCACGCGCAATTCTGCCGTTTTTGTGGGTCTAGACACCCGGACATCCTCCGGTTTGAGGACTTCCCTTAGTTTGGCGGCCAGAATGTCCGCCCTCTCCTGCCTTGCAGCACCCGACACCTCAAAGATTTTGGCCCCCGTGGCTGCTGTCCTGAAACCAAAGCCGGCCGGGGAGGCAAAGTCGCCGAAGTTCAGCTTCGTTTTTACCTCCGCCAGGACCGACTTGAAGGTCACACCCCTGGTTGAGGCTTCGGGCTGAAGGGTGATTATTACAGCCTCAGAGCGTGGGGGTCTAAACCTTAACTTCTTTTTTGGTGCTGAGCCGGCGGGTGCCGGGTCAGCTGGTGCCGGCTGCGCTGCCCTCTTCTTGCGCTTCCTTTTTACAACCGTCGTCCAGGTCTCCTGGATCGGGGGTGCGGTTGCTGGGAGCGCGGTTTGTTGGGGAGGGGGTGCGGATGCACCCATCGCGGGCTTCTTGGGCCCCTGCATGGGCTTTGTGGCCCCCTCTGCAGGCTTCTTGCCCACCTGCACGAGCCTCGTCTTTGCGGACTCCTCCTTCCTCCGCTTATCTGCCGCAAGCGGCGGCCGGAGGGTTTCGGCCGGAAGAAGTCGCGACTCCAGAGCCTCCAATCGGGCAGACACCATGCCACCGCACTGCATCATGCAGATGCGGGCCACCCTTTCGATGTCGCGGTCAGACATCGCAAGTGCAGGCGGTGGCGTAGCGGTAGGGGCTGACGAAGGTGCAGCAGGAGGGGGGCCGCTGGCCACGGGAGCCTCCTGCCGCTGTCTCTGAGCAGCAAACTCTCGCTTGAGGTTCTCCAGTTCGGATCGAAGACGGCTATTCTCCTCCCATAGCTTCGCCGTCTCTTCCGAGGTCGTACGGTTCAGAAGAATCTCCACCGCCTCCCTGATTCCGTCTGCCGCCTCCTTAAGGGCACGGGTGAACGAGCCCTTCAGGTTGCCAGACTTAGTTGCAACCTTCAGGACAACGTCCACGCCGTCCAGCACCTGGCGGTTCAGGGCCTCTGCCGTGGGGCTCGAGCCTGAAGCCGCCTGGGCAGCACGCCGCTCCCGGGCCTGACGAGCCATTTCGGCGACCTCATCGGCGGCGACCGCTTTGCTCTGGGCACGCTTCGCGGCGTTAGCCTCTGCCTTCGTACCCACAAGGGAAACGGTGTCTCCTCCCAGCCCCTCAATTGAGCCCCCGGATGGGACCCCGGGGTCGCTCTCCCCGCCTAATCCCGGCGATCCCGGCCGCTTTAAAAAGCGACCCCGGGAGTTACGCACCGCCACCGGAGCAGGTGCTCTGAAAGGTGTCGCACGACTTTTTCCCCTCCTCGCCGTCGTCACCTTTGCAGCGGGCAGGTTCTCCTCGCTTGAGGAGAGACCCACCGACCCCGCTCGGTCCGAAAAAACTTCATCGTGCGGTCGCTTTCTCCAAAATTTGGAGCGACCGCGCGAGTCCTGGTCGGACATAGTTGCTGGATCCTCTTTCGAGGATCGGGAGCCTCCTCGGCTCTTGTTGCCGTCGCCAGCAAGCGGAACCTCCGCCAATACGATTGGCACATCCTCATTTTGGTTTGTTTCTTTAATATTTTTTTTCCATGCAGTTCCCACGAGTAGTAGGGATATATATGTCCACCTAGGCAGAGCCCTTTTGCCTAGGTAAGCCTATATACTGTAGAGTGCGGCAGGTGCTCTACAGGGGAGGCGCTAACGACTGGACTCCCTCCAGCCATTCATCCCCTCGCCACGCCTCTGAACTTAGGATTAGGTGGTTTTTTATCTTAGAGGTATCCTTCCTCTGGGCCAGGCGGTTAAGCCAAGCCCCCGACGGCGGCATTAGACATGCCTCTGTTCGCTGTCCGGCTAACCCGACTCAGCGAACCCGTCGAAAGTTCTCTCCTAGAGGAATTTCCTTGTAGGAGAGATACGGCTGCCGCATTAGTGCGCCTGCACTGCTGCGGCATAGTCGCATCCATGCCAATCGACGACTGTTGATCGATCAGGAGCGACCCCTCCTGGTGTCCCTCTTGGTCTGGTCTCTCACTTGGACCTTTCCGGCATGAGTAACTCTACCGGCAAAGCCCCAAGATCATTGAGACACGCAAGCCCCACCACGACGACAACGTGGGGACATAGTCGGTGGGGAACCTAACCTAACCTAACCTAACCTAACCAAATCAACACAGTATTTAGGGCACGTCAACACCGTTCGGCGGTCCGTGGGAAGAGGAAACGGGGGGTTACGAGACCACCCGTTATATACACTTAAGTCCCTGACAGCAGCCTTTATTGAGACTTTTTTGACAATTTTCTTTGACGCCTCTGTCGAGGACTTTATTTTAAATCTATTATTAGTTATTAAATTATTGACACCTCGTTTGAGGAATTATTTTGACAACTACTATTAAGGACGAACTGATCCCCCCTTTACAGGGATCAGTAAATTAGGTTAAATTTTTAACGCAATTATTGTTTCATCGTCTTTAAATTGTTTATTTATTTTAGTTTTTACTCCTTCACCATGTTCCTCTCCAGGACCCCTGCAAAAAAGACTGCCACTGGTCCCCAAGTCTCTCCATCGGACTCGGCACTATCCATCACCTTCGAGAGGGAGGTCTCCCCTCCCAACGCTTCAACTCAGGCCTCTAGTGTGAGGCGAAGCATTGGTGAGTGGGAAAATGGAAAGATGGCAGAGTCTCGGCCCCTTCCATCAACCACCGTGCACTCACCCAAGAAGGCAGCCACGACCGTGACGGCCTCCCAGAAGTCCACAAAGCACGCCTCGTCTCAGCCGGACAGCAAGGCTGTGGTGCGCCGATCTTCCACTGAGACGCTGGGAGCGTCACCGGGGACAAGCCAACTGCAGTCAAAAAAACCCACCGATCGGGTTATCGAGGCTCGCAACTGCCTTCTACGTGCGAAGTCGCACCTTGGTGAATCTCGCAATTTGAGGGCAGACCTGAAAGTCGGGATCACCCAATCGGTGGAACGGCTGTACCAGCTGGTTAAGGAAGAGGCGGCGGCTGCTCTACAAGCGAAAGGGGCTGAGCTGGCAAGGGAGGAGGCCATTAAGGCAACACCCCCGCCAGAAGCACCCACGAGCCTTCCGGAGGTTAACTCGCTGCTCGCTTCACTAGCGGAACATAGCGCGCTGGTGAAGGAGAGCAGCGAGAAGATGGAGAAGCTGCAGCGGGTGATGGAGAGGCAAGAGGAGCCAACTATGGTGGACGTATTGGAGGAAGTGAGGGAAAACAAAAAACAAATAGCAGAGTGTTCGCTCTTTACACGCACACTCTGCGAAAAGCTAGACAGCAAACCAGGTGGGACGCCTCCTGCTCCTCCCTTTTCCCCCCGAAGCCAGAGCTATGCAAGCGTTGCGGCGAGTAAGCAATTTGTGCCACCGCAGCCGCTACACTCGCTTATTGTTAGCTCGAATAATATGAATGACACTAGTGCCGCCGTCGTAGAAAAAATTAGAGTCGCTGTAGACGCCAGGGAAACGGGCATCCGAGTTGACAAGGTCCGCAAGGCGAAAGACCAAAAAGTGGACATAGGGTGCCAAACTCGCCAGGAACTAGACTTGGTAAAGAACAGATTGGGAGGCTCCACGACCGGACTAAAAATTGAGGAGGCAGTTAATAGGGATCCTCTGGTGATGTTGACGGATGTTTTATCCTATAACACAGATGACGACATCATCAGAGCGATCCTTAAACAGAACCAGCACCTCCTGGGCGAGCTTAAGAAAGATGAGGTGAGGGTTGCCGTAAAATACCGTAGGCGAGCACGGAACCCACATGAAATTCATGTGGTGGTACAGGTCTCCCCCCCGGTGTGGCAGGTCTTGACCAAGGCAGGTCGTGCACATATCGACTTGCAAAGGGTGAGGGTGTTTGACCAGACTCCCCTTGTGCAGTGCACGAAATGCCTTGGATTCGGCCACGGCCGAAAGCAATGCACCGGGAAGGAGGACCTTTGCTCGCACTGCGGCGACGCTCACCTGAGAGCGAATTGCCCATCGCGTCTGGCCGGGGAGCCCCCCAAATGCTGTAATTGTAAGAAAGCGGGCCACGACAACCTAAGCCACAATGGTTTTAGCTCGGACTGCCCGTTACGCAGACGGTGGGACGCAATAGCGCGATCCACCGTCGCGTATTGCTAAGGGTGCCACAGCGATTAATATGGCAGGAGCACTCCCCCGTGGAGAGGTTAAGAGACATGGGTTCGTCCAGGCTAACCTGCAAAGAATGCGATTGGCCACCGACGAGCTCATGCTGGAGGCCGCCAATCGCAAAGTCGCCGTTGCACTGCTCCAGGAGCCGTATGTGGGCGGAGTTGGAACTCTAAAGCCGTACAGGGGGGCAAGAATCTTCCAGAACTGCAGCCGTCCTGGGGGCACTGTAAAGGCAGCAATTGCCGTCTTCAATAAAGACATTGAAGTTATACAGTGCCCAGATTTCACGACAGACAACATCGTGGTCGTGAAAATACGTACGGCTGCCTGGGAAGTCACACTGACCTGTTTTTACTTTGAGCCTGACACGCCCATAGAGCCATACCTAGAGCATTTTAGAAGAATAGCGATGGCGAGCTCGACGAGACTTCTTATCGGGGGGGACTCAAACGCCAAGAGTCTCTGGTGGGGCAGTTCCAAAACGGATTCCAGGGGAGATGCACTGGCGGGTGCTCTTGATCAAATCAGTATGCAGGTACTCAATGTCGGTGACACTCCGACCTTCGAGACCGTGCGGGGGGGGAGGATGTATACTAGCCATGTCGATATTACCGCCTGCACGACGGACATACTCGACCTGGTGGACGACTGGAAGGTGGATCAGAGCCTGACGAACTCGGACCATAACGGCATAACCTTCAACATTAGATTGAAGAGAGGTGAGATCGCACACATACAGCGGACGACGAGGCTGTATAATACAAAAAAGGCAAACTGGAGTCAGTTTAGTAAGAAACTGGCTCAGTTAAACGCAGATCATAAAATCAGCCTGTCGGAAGTTTTAGCAATCAGTAACACTCTACAACTCGAACACACAATAAACACATTCACAAACAATATACACAAAGCATGCACTGAACACATTCCACGCATAAAAACACACACAAAACTCACCTTGCCGTGGTGGTCCGAAGAGTTAGCCACCCTGAAGAGGGAAGTTGCTACCAGGAAGAGGCGTATACGCTGCGCGGCCCCCTCTCGAAAGGCCGGGGTGATAGACCTGCAAAAGAAAACCGAGTATCTTGTCAGGACCAGGGAAGCCCAGACTAAAAGCTGGAAGGAGTTTTGCGGGAAACAGGACAAAGAGGGGCTTTGGGAAGGCATTTATAGGGTGATCGGTCGCACGTCCAAAAGGTTAGAAGACGTCCCCTTGAAATGCAATGGAGAGTTCCTGAGCCTGAAGGAGTCGACGAGACTGCTTGCTGAAACTTTCTACCCGGAGGACCGTGAAAGTGAAGACAACGCTGACCACCAGGCCACTCGACGGCAAGCAGAGTCCGTGAGCGGGGAACATGATGACAACCATGACCCCCCGTTCACGGAAAAGGAGCTGAGGGTGGCCGTGGAAAGCTTTAATCCAAAGAAGGCCCCGGGTGCCGATGGTTTCACGGCAGACATCTGCGCGCGAGTGGTCTCGCAGGACCCAGGGACTTTCCTGGCCATTATGAGTAAGTGCCTGCAGCTGGGCCATTTCCCAAAGCTCTGGAAAGAAGCGGCAGTCGTTGTCCTGCGGAAGCCTGCCAAAGAAGACTACTTCCAGCCAAAGTCTTACAGGCCAATAGGCCTGCTCCCGGTCTTAGGAAAGATACTCGAGAAGATGATTGTGGGGAGACTGAAGTGGCACCTTCTCCCCAAAATGAGCGCCCGCCAGTACGGTTTTGTACCCCAGAAGAGCACCGAAGACTCCCTCTATGACCTAATGGGACACATAAGAGGTAAGCTAAACCAGAAAAAGCTAATAACCATGATCTCATTGGACATAGAGGGAGCATTCGATAGCGCATGGTGGCCATAAAGGTGAGGCTAAAGGAGGAAGGATGTCCCGGCAATATCCGAAGGATAATAAGCAACTACCTTCAGGATAGAAGGGTCGAGGTGAGATACGGCGGGGAGACACACTCCGTAAGTACGACCAAGGGGTGTGTCCAAGGCTCCATAGGAGGTCCAATTCTATGGAACCTCGTCCTCGACCCACTCCTGAAGGAGCTGGCTGCCAGGGGCGTCTGTTGCCAGGCATTCGCCGATGACATAGTCCTGGTTATTGACGGAGACACTGCGTTGGAGGTTCAAAGACAGGCCAATGCTGCCCTCGCCTATGTTGGAGAGTGGGGAGTCAAAAATAAGCTAAAGTTCGCACCCCACAAAACACAAGCGATGGTGGTTACGCGAAAGCTCAAATATGACGAACCACTCCTGACCATGGGTGGAGTCAGTATTGGCATGTCAAAGGAAATAAAAATCCTTGGCTTAACCATCGACAGCTGTCTGACTTTTAACAAACATATATCGAACATATGCTCAAAAGTTGTTAAAATATACGGGCAGCTGTCGAGGGCGGCCAAGATCAGTTGGGGCCTCCACGCAGATGTCATAAGGATCATTTATAACGCCGTAATAGAACCAGTGATTATGTACGCGGCGAGCGCCTGGGCTCCAGCAGTGGGGAAGCTGGGAGCCAAGAAGCAGTTAAATGCCATCCAGCGTGGATTTGCGCAGAAGCTCTGCAAAGCATACCGCACGGTCTCCTTGAACGCAGCGCTACTACTTGCCGGGATACTTCCACTCGACATACGTATACAGGAGGCAGCCGCCCTGTACGAGGCAAAGAGGGGAGTACCCCGGCCAGATCTGGCGGGCGGGGAGGTCGAGCGGAGAGCGGGGCATACCGAAAATGGACACCCGGCGACGCATATGCACCTGGAGTTCAAGAGCTTGATAGACGAGAAAGATCTTAACGCTAACAGCGACTTTGCCGTAAAGATCTTTACAGATGGCAGTAAAATTGACGGCAAAGTGGGGGCCGCAGTATCCTACTGGGAAGGCACGGCCGAAACCAGAGCCGTCAAGCTTAAACTGCCATCTTACGGCACCGTCTACCAGGCGGAGCTCCTGGCCGTATGCAGAGCCACGGGTGACATCGTTCGAGGTGCTCAGCGGAGCTTCGCAATTTACAGCGATTCCCGATCTGCGCTGGAGACCATTGTAAATAATGGCTCCCTACATCCACTGGCGGTCGAGGCCCGCAAAAACCTCCGGACGGCCTTTGACCAGAGCAAAACTGTGTCCTTGTTCTGGTTAAAGGCCCACGCGGGGCTTGCGGGCAACGAACGCGCCGACTGTCTGGCCAAAACAGCCGCCCTCACTCTGAAACGCGCCCCTGATTACGATAAATGCCCGGTTTCATTTGTCAAAGGACAAATCAGACGAGAGTCTCTTGACGAATGGAACCGGAGGTATCGTTCAGGGGAAACTGCCGGAACTACCAAAGTCTTCTTTCCGGATGCCACCGAAGGGTACAAAACTATCCGAAAGATGACGATAGATAGCATCGTCACTCAAATACTAACAGGGCACGGTGGGTTCTCCGAATATCTGACCAGATTCAAGTGTAAAGAGGACCCATCGTGTGCCTGCGCCCCCGGAGTCGAAGAATCCGTTCTACATGTCTTGCTCGACTGCCCGATCTTTGGTCGGGCAAGATATGATTGTAAGCAGGAACTTGAGCAGCAAATAAATAGGAGTACGGTAAAAGATATAATGGCCGGAAACAAAACAAGAAGTATATTTTTAAAATACGCAAAGCAAATAGCACAGGTCGTGATAAACAAGAATAAATAAAGCAATCTATACATATAATATTTTTATAATAAATATATAAAATATAGGACACACAAATATAATATAACATATACTATCAAATACAATATATATATAATATATACACAAAATTATAATACATATGAATATATACAATATGGAGCTATATATATTAATAGGCAAAGAAGAAAGTTAAAGTAGATAGGCCTCAGGAAAGCGCAAAGAATTGGCAAACGCCAAGCGTTTGCGCAACCTCTGAGGAAGGAGAGAAGGAATATAGAAAGGAATATTCACATACATATAAAAATACATATACTTATATAAAATAAAAATACAATAAATAAATACACAACAAAATATTATGAAAAGCATAAGACAAAAATGATAAATAGAGAAAGAACTTAAGAAAGAAATCAAAATATATGAAAAGTACAAAGATATAGAATAGGGAAATATATGAAATGGATAAAACTCTAAGCAATAAATATAACGACAAAAACTCACATAGCTATTACAAAAAAATATGACTAAACAACGACCCTGCTCAGGGTAGGGAGTGGCGTGCCTGTAAAAAAAAAAAAAAAAAAAACCTAACCTAACCTAACCTAACCGTGACCAAAGGGTTTCCATCGGCTGTGACTCCGAGTACGACAGGGTTACCCTCACTAGGGCAATTAAGGAAGCAGGGAAGGAGTTTGCGATCCTCACTCCACCTCCAAAAAATCCATTAATCCGGCTAGTTGGGGTTATAAATGACCTCGACGACAAAAACATAGAGTCGGCAATAATTAAGCAAAACGCCAATCTCCTCGAAGGCGTCACGACAGATCAAACGACCATTAAGGTCATTAGAAGAACGAAAGGAAGATCAACTGCTACAACTAACGTCATTCTGGAGGTGGACTTCAACCTGTGGCGTCGACTGAACGGACAGCGAGTAAAACTGGGATACCAAGTGGTTGTGGCTACGGACCAGTCTCCAATACTCCAATGCTACAACTGCCTGAGTTTTGGCCATTTAGCTCGAGACTGCCAATCACAGCTGGTATGTGGATATTGTGCTGGAACGCATGATACTCGAGAGTGCCCCAATCGCTCCAGGCATCCTCATTGCGTAAACTGCACCAAGAGAAACTCTAAAAATAGTCTCCTGCACCCAGCATATTCTAGTGAGTGTCCTGAGTGGTTGAAATGGGACCGAATTGCACGAACAGCAGTCAGATACTGCTAAGGGCTCACTAGGATGCATTAAATTCAGGCAAATCAATCTCGGTCGCGGCTTAGCCGCCACCAAAGAAGCCCTACGTGACGCACTAAAATCCCGCACGGATATCCTTCTTCTTCAGGAGCCCTACGTCGGGGCTAAAGGCATTTTTTCGTCACCCCACATCAACATTCAGGACTCTACTGGCTCCAAAGAAACACCCGTAAAATCAGCTATTGTTGTCCTTAATCCAAACTTGAAAGTGGTCCAGTGCCAAACATTAGTCTGTAAGAATATTACATCCGTAACTGTGCACATGGGCCACCTTAGAGTAGGCATAATCAATTTTTACCTGGAAGGTGACAAGGACATAGAACCGTACCTCAGAAGAATCCAGGAAGTCATTGGTCACCTCGGAACTCAGGATATTATTATTGCTGGTGACGCCAACGCTATGAGCTACTGGTGGGGTTGTGATACTGAGGATGGGCGGGGAGCTGCCGTTACAGATCTATTTGCACAAAACAACATCAGTGTGCTAAATCAGGGAACAGTGCCAACATTCCACATATACAGAGGTGGTAAGCTTTACTCTAGTATTGTGGATGTTGCGGCTTGCAGCGATTCACTGCTGGCAAGGATATCAGATTGGACGGTTGACACCGAGTCTGCAGTGCTCACTGACCATAGGACCATAAGCTTTGCATTGACATCAGGTAACCTAGACCTGCGTGCTAAACACCCTACCACCCGCATCTATAATGTTAAAAAAGCCGATTGGAGTAAATTCTCAGAAATCCTAAGGTCGGAGCTGAGACAGATGGGACTTACCACGGAGGAGTTTGAGAGCTGCAGATGTTCGGGGCGACTGGAGGACCTGGTGCATAGCTATACCACGGCTATCACCAAAGCTTGCGATGAGGCTATTCCTAAACTAGGTCAACAGAAACCTTTCGTAAAGCCCCAATGGTGGACTGAAGAACTCGAAGGGGAGAAAAGGAAGGTCAAAACACTCCGTCGAAAGATTCATTACGCGAACCCTCGTAGGAAACCATTCTGTATCGCGGATTACCAGAATGCCAGGGACGCATACAAGAGAAACATCGAATTGACCCTCACCGCTAGCTGGAAAGATTTTTGTACAAGACAGAAGGAAGAGGATGTGTGGACCTGTGCTAACAGAATTATTAGTCACTGCTCAAATACTAGCAGAATCGAATCCAGCGTTTTAAAGGACCCACAAGACGATAAAATGTTGTCAGCCAATGCCTCGGCTCAACTGCTTGCGGAAACTTTCTTCCCTACAGATGATCCTGCAACAGACTCAGAGTATCAGAGGGCAATACGAGAGGAGGTGAAGCGTACAATTAATTATCAAAACCTGAGCTTCATGGATGGACTAGCGCCGCCGTTTACTCGTGTTGAGCTTGAGCAAGTCTACGCAGGAGTCCATCCCGAGAAAGCACCGGGTGCTGATGGCATTACAGCGGACATCTGCTACTCATCGTACCGATCCGACCAGAACCTCCAGCTGGCCATGTTTAACAAGTGCCTTGAGTTGGGTTACTTCCCCATTGCGTGGAAGGAGGCTAGAATCAGAATTATTCCAAAACTTGGTAAGTCATCCTACACGGCGGCAAAGTCCTACCGCCCGATTGGACTACTTCCACTTTTGGGGAAGGTCCTAGAAAAACTGGTCGCTAACAGACTGACATGGGTCCTGGAGAACCAAAACTTATTGAGTAGGAGGCAGTATGGTTTTCGACCTCAGTGCGGAACGGAAGATGCGCTGTATGACACTATCGACTACATCCGGCGGGGTCTTCGAGCCAAAAAGCTAGTAGCCGTAGTTTCATTGGATATCGAAGGCGCGTTCGACAATGCCTGGTGGCCTGCCATACTGCATCAATTGCAAGCGAAAGGGCTGGACGCGCAGACGCTGAGGCTGCTCAGCAGCTATCTGTCTAGTAGGAGTGTCACTTTGGAGTACATGCACGAATCGGTTTCAAAACCGACTACCAAGGGTTGCATTCAAGGCTCTATCTGCGGACCCATCTTTTGGAATGTGCAACTCGATCCATTAATGGTTGAGGCAGAAAAGCTTACCGCCCATGTCCAGGCGTATGCAGATGACATAGTGATAATGGCGCAGGCAGATACAACATTCGAACTGGAAAAAGCAGTCAATGATGCCCTTGCAGTCATTGCCAAGTGGGGCAGTGACTTCAAGATGCGCTTTGCTGCACATAAGACCCAAGCAATGGTGGTAACTAAGAAGACTAAATATGACGAGCCAAAATTCACTCTTTTAGGTACTCCATTGACCCTCACTAGACGTCTTAAACTCCTCGGGCTCACGATAGATGCGGGTCTGACTTTCCTTCCGCATCTTGAAGAGGTCACGAAAAAGACGGCTAACATTTTTAAAATGGTTGCGCGGACAGCAAAAGCTCAGTGGGGACTAAACTCCAACATTCTCAGGATGATTGTTGAGCCCGTGGTTACATATGCTGCGAGCTCATGGGCCCAGATTGCTGGGAAGGTATACGCTAGGAAAAAACTCGATTCTATCACTAGGATGTTTGCAATTAAAATCGCCAAAGCCCATAGGACCACATCCCTCACGGCTGCAGCCGTTCTTTCCAGAGTGATCCCCCTGGATATGCGAGCGATGGAGTATCTTCGGATCTACGAGGTGAAAAGAGGAAAACCTCTGGAGGAACTTCCCGGCAGGTGCCTTGAAAGACGCGTACACCCCTCCGAGCTTCCACACCCAGCTCATCGAAAAAGGCTAGACTTCCGGCATATTTCAGTTGAGGAAGATCTAAGCCTTATTGACAACAACTGGCAGCGCCTCTATACGGATGGAAGCAAAATGGAGGGAAAGGTTGGCGCTGCGGTATCTTGTTGGAACAGAGAAGATGAAGTGGCCAAAGTTACTGTTCGTCTGGGGAACTTTTGCTCAGTTTTCCAGGCTGAACTGATTGCAATCTTGCGAGCAATCATCTACGCCAGCAACAAAAATCCACCCATATCTGTCAACATAATTTCGGATTCGAGATCCGCGTTGGAATCCATAGCTGACCCTAAAACAAGGAACCCCATTTCACTGAGGATCAAGCAGGCCATCGAAATCTCACAGTCACAGGGTAGGAAAGTCGCTTTATATTGGATCAAGGCTCACGCTGGTATACCTGGGAATGAATGAGCGGACGAGCTGGCAAAACATTCTGCTCTTCATAAGAAAACCGCGCCAGTCTATGACTACTTCCCGCTGTCGTATGCTAAGCACTCCATCAGGGAAGCCACACTGGAGAACTGGCAGGTTCGTTATGTCGCTGAAACACATCAAGACAGGGGTGTCAGACTTTTCTTCAGTGACGTGAGGAAGGCCTACAGTCTGTTATTAAAATTAGGTACGCCCAATAACCTACGATCTCAATTATTTACCGGACATGGAGGATTCCGTGAATATTTGTTTAGATTTAAATTGATGGGGACCCCTGCCTGTGTTTGTGACGGTACTACCACAGAAACAGTTACCCACATATTGAAACATTGCCCTCGGTTTGCCGAAGAGAGATACAACTGC
Organism: Mythimna impura; assembly: GCA_905147345.3. NCBI lineage: Eukaryota > Metazoa > Arthropoda > Insecta > Lepidoptera > Noctuidae > Mythimna > Mythimna impura. The sequence goes on along the minus strand of LR990359.1, from coordinate 28,955,156 downwards.
GAACAAAAGCTGGGTAGGTCGCTTGAAGAGGACGAAACGAACGAAAGTGTCGAATCTAATATCGGCAATAGCAGCATGAAAAAAAAAAAAAAAAAAAAAAACCTAACCTAACCTAACCTAACCTAACCTAACCTAACCTAACCTAACCTAACCTAACCTAACCTAACCTAACCTAACCTAACCTAACCACGGTCTGACGATTGACGTATGGGGCCACGCGATCCAGCTAGACCCAAACCTAGTTCTGCGCTTGATGAACAAGTGCCTGGCGCATGGATACTTTCCACGGTCCTGGAAAGAGGCAACAGTCGTTGTGCTCCGCAAGCCCGCGAAAGAAGACTACACCACTCCGAAATCATACAGGCCGATTGGTCTTTTGCCTGTACTCGGCAAGGTATACGAGAAGATGCTCGTGGCCCGACTCAAGTTCCATTTGCTACCCAGGATGAGTACTCGCCAGTACGGTTTCATGCCCCAAAAAAGCACTGAGGACTCCCTCTACACACTCATGGGGCACATTCGTGGCAGACTCAAAGCAAAGAGGCTTGTCACGATTGTGTCCTTGGACATAGAGGGAGCCTTTGACAGCGCTTGGTGGCCGACCATACGAGTGCGTCTGGCTGAGGAAAAGTGTCCTGTGAACTTGAGAAGGGTCTTTGATAGTTACTTGTCCGAGAGAGTGGTGAAAGTCAGGTACGCGGGAGCGGAGCATAAATCCAGGACCGAGAAGGGATGCGTCCAGGGGTCCATCAGTGGTCCATATTATGGAACGTGGTGCTGGACCCGCTGATTAAGGAGCTAGAGAATATGGGGGTCCTGTCAGGCGTTTGCAGACGATGTCGTCCTTGTGTTCGATGGGGAGACGGCGCTTGAGGTCCAAAGGGATGCCAATGTCGCCCTTGAATACGTGCGCGCATGGGGTGTCGCAAATAAGCTTAAGTTTGCGCCGCATAAGACCAAAGCTATGCTGATAACGCGCAAACTGAAGCATGACATCCCATGTCTCAGAATGGGCGGTGTGGACATTGGCATGTCTGAAGAAATCAAACTGCTAGGTCTCACCATCGACCACAAGTTGACTTTTAACACCCACGTCGCGAACGTCTGCTCCCGAGCCATCGGTATTTATAAGCAGCTATCAAGGGCCGCAAGGGCCAGTTGGGGTCTGCATCCTGAGGTCATCCGCTGTATTTATACAGCTGCAGTGGAACCCATCGTCCTGTACGCGGCGAGTGCATGGTCGCCGGCTGCAACCAAAATCGGAGTCCAGAAGAAGTTGAACGCCGTCCAGAGGAGCTTCGCGCAGAAGCTGTGCCGAGCCTATCGTACGGTCTCCTTACACTCGGCACTGGTGCTGGCTGGAATACTCCCTCTCGACCTCCGAATCCGAGAGGCGGCCTCACTCTATGAGGCCAAGAGGGGGTTACCCCATCCGGCGCTAGGAGACAGGGAGATTGAGCGAGTGGCATCGGCGCTGCAGATGCCACATCCGGCCGAGCAGAGGACCATTGAACTGCGTCGCCTGGTAGACGAGGAGCAATACAATAACCACCGCAACTACGCGGTGAGGATCTTTACAGATGGCAGCAAGATTGAGGGCAAGGTCGGTGCAGCACTGTCTGTGTGGACCGACCAGGCCGAGGTCAAGGCCCTCAAGCTTGCTTTGCCGTCTTATAGTACCGTCTACCAGGCTGAGCTCCTCGCCCTCTGTGAAGCAATGAAGGAAGTCCTCCGAAGGACCGAGACGGCGTTCGCTATCTACAGTGACTCCATGGCAGCTCTCCAAACCGTCGTGAACCCCGAAGCCCTCCACGCCCTCGCAGTGGAAGCGAGGGACGCCATCCACCGCAGCAGTATCCAGAACAAGAATGTCTCCTTGTTCTGGATCAAAGCTCATGTGGGGTTGGAGGGTAACGAGAGAGCCGACTCGCTCGCAAAGGAGGCTGCCCTAAGGTGTAAGCGGCAACCCCACTACGATAAATGCCCGGTTTCATTCGTTAAGCGTATGATCCGAATGGATACGCTGAGCGAATGGAACTGGAGGTATTGTACTGGGGAAACGGCGGCCACGACGAAATTATTCTTCCCGTGCGCGGTCGGTGCGTACAGGACGGTGCGGAAAATAGGGATGACCCAGGAGCTGACCCAGGCCCTAACAGGGCACGGTGGGTTCTCCGAATACCTGACTCGTTTCAAGTGCAAGGAGAACCCAGCGTGCGCTTGCGACCCCGACAAGCAGGAGACAGTCCTCCATCTCCTGACGGAGTGCCCTGTGTATTCCTCTCACAGGCACGATTTAGAAATGAGAGTCGAAATACCTGTTAAAAAAGAGAATCTCAGTCCTTTATTAAGCAACCGAAAGACCAGGAAATCTTTTATTGAATTTATTATTAAAATTGTTCAGTCTGTCAATAGACGAAACAAATGACTGAAACCTAGTAAAAATTACTCAGAAAACCAAGTACGATTTTAATTATTATTGTTATATAAGATTTAAAACAAAATTTTTAGCATTATGCGGGTGTCACTTACAAAAGTATGAATTTAATGTTTGTGAATTAGTAATTTAATTTATATTATGTATAATTCAGCAATTAGAAATCAATAATTGACAGTTAATTTATTATTGTAACCATTAGTTATTTATAAGTTATTTTATCTTTAAATTTATCACTATAATTATATACAAAATACAATAATGGACTTTGTAAAACCTACAGCCTTAAAAACGACCCTGCGACACATGTACGGCAGGGGTCCTTTTGCACATTACAAATTAAAAAAAAAAAAAAAACCTAACCTAACCTAACCTAACCTAACCAAGGCCTCACAAGCTCGGATCACAACGGCATCAGTTTCAATATCAGATTAAGAAGGTCGAAAGGCATTAAAATTGACAGAACAACAAGAATGTTTAATACCAAAAAAGCAAATTGGTCTGAGTTTCGTGAGAAACTCAGACAATTAATGCAACAAAATAATATCAATAAACCAGAAATAGAAAAATTAAAAACAACTGACCAACTTAATATGACAGTCAACCAATACACACAAGCAATAAGAGACGCATGCACATCATCAATTCCTATGAAGAAGGGTAAAGAAGTACTCACATTGCCGTGGTGGTCCGAGAAACTCGAGAGGATGAAGCGGGAAGTCGCCACCCGGAAACGCAGGATCAGATGTGCTGGACCAACCCGAAGATCGAAGGTCGTCGAAGAGTACCTGAAAAAGAAAGTTGATTATGAAACAGAGGCAAATAGGGACATAATCGAGAGTTGGAAGAACTTTTGCGCCAAACAGGACAGAGAAGGGGTTTGGGAAGGGATTTACCGGGTGATAGGAAGGACTAAGGGTAGGACAGAGGACCAACCACTAGTAAAGGACGACGAGGTACTGGACGCAATGGGCTCAGTTGAACTACTTGCCAAAACCTTTTACCCAGAAGACAGTATGGACAGTGACAGCGCATATCACCGCCTTATCAGAGAGAGGGCTGACGTTGTGAATGCTGGAAAGCACGATGATTCGTGCGATCCACCATTCACTATGACCGAACTAATGGCAGCGTGCAGGTCCTTCAACGTCAAAAAAGCTCCAGGAGTGGATGGGTTTACCGCCGACATTTGCTGCCAGGCCATCGGGACTGCCCCCGACGTAGCCCTTGCTCTCCTTAATAGCTGCCTGAAATGCCATTACTTTCCTGAAGCCTGGAAGGAGGCGATCGTAATCGTACTACGGAAGCCAGGGAAAGAAAATTACGGCAACCCAAAGGCGTACAGACCAATTGGCCTTTTGCCAATTCTAGGCAAAATCTACGAGAAGATGCTGGTGGCCCGCCTCAAGTTCCACTTGATCCCAAGGATGAGTACTCGCCAGTACGGATTCATGCCCCAGAAGAGCACGGAGGACTCCCTCTATGCACTGATGCAGCACATACGCAGCAAATTGGAGCTGAAGAAAATAGTAGTTTTAATATCATTGGACATAGAGGGAGCCTTCGACAGCGCTTGGTGGCCAGTTATAAGAGTCCGTCTGGCTGAGGAAGAGTGTCCAGTCGGCTTGAGTAGGGTCATCGACAGTTACCTCGAGAATAGAAGGGTCAGGGTCAGATACGCAGGTGAGGAGTTTAGTAGGGCTACAAATAAGGGTTGCGTTCAGGGTTCCATAGGGGGACCAGTATTCTGGAACCTTATAGTGGACCCGCTTCTAAAGAGCCTGGAGGCTAGAGATGATTACTGCCAGGCATTTGCAGATGATGTTGTGTTGGTCTTCGATGGTGATACTGCGCTGGAAGTTTAGGGACGGGCCAACGCCGCTCTCGGACACGTTCGAGCGTGGGGTGTACAAAATAAGCTTAAGTTTGCCCCACAAAAGACTAACGCAATGGTTATTACTCGCAAACTAAAATATGACACCCCACGCCTTAGCATGGGTGGGGTCGGCGTTGCCATGTCCAAAGAAATTAAAGTCCTGGGTGTCACTATCGATGACAAGTTAACATTCAGCACACACGTCGCAAACATATGCAGAAAGGCGGTAGGCATCTACAAGCAATTAACCAAGGCGGCAAAGACCAGCTGGGGACTTCATCCCGAAGTCATTAGAATAATATATGTGGCTACCGTGGAGCCGATTGTCTTGTATGCCGCCAGCGTATGGGCCCCTGCCGCAGGGAAGTTAGGAATTGCGAAGCAACTAGCGACAGTGCAGCGCGGTATTGCGCAAAAGCTTTGTAAGGCATATCGGACGATCTCATTAAATGCGGCACTGGTCCTGGCCGGGATGCTGCCTCTCGACCTCCGTGTCCGCGAAGCGGCATCACTTTATGAAGCCAGGAGAGGGGTACCTCAGCCAGCACTTGGCGACAGGAGGGTCGAGCAAGCTGCCTCGGCAATGGAGGCCCCACACCCCGCGGAGCGAGCTGAGCTGGAGCTCGTAAACCTGGTAAATCAAGAGCAACTTGATGCCCAGAGCGAACTTGAGGTTCGCATCTTCACGGATGGGAGTAAGATTGGGGGCAAAGTTGGGGCGGCGCTCTCCATGTGGAGGGGTAATGCCGAAACCAGGGCCCTCAAGCTTGCTCTTCCACATTACTCCACCGTTTACCAGGCAGAGCTCCTGGCAATATGCGTCGCAACCAGGGAGATACTGAAACACAGTGCACGATCGTTTGGAATCTTCAGCGACTCCATGGCGGCCCTCCAGACCATACAGAACTATGACCGACACCACCCACTGGCAGTAGAGGCAAGAGCCAACATAAGGTCTCTATCCATCCAAAATAAAACTGTGACTCTCTTTTGGATTAAAGCTCATGTGGGATTGGACGGCAATGAGAGGGCCGACGAACTGGCCAAAAGGGCCGCTGAAGGCTCCAAACGAAAGCCTGACTACGACCTGTGTCCGGTTTCGTACGTCAAACGATGCATTCGTACAGCAACGCTCGACGAATGGAACCGTAGATACGGGTCGGGGGAGACTGCCTCTGTGACCAAACTATTTTTCCCGGATGCGGTGGCGGCTTACCGGACCATTAGGAAGTGCAATATCGGCAACGTAGTCACACAAATTATGACGGGGCACGGTGGGTTCTCGGAATACTTGAACCGTTTCAAGTGTAAAGAGAGCCCATCGTGCATTTGTGACCCTGATGTTGACGAAACGGTGCCACATATATTGTTCAACTGTCCAGTCTTCGATAGGGAACGATTAGAGGCCGAGCAAATTCTGGGTACTAAACTGGATGCCGAGAACATATCTCAAATAATAGCGGGCAGAAACAGAGAGCTTCTTTTGGAATATTGCGTGAAAATATGTAAAAAGGTTATTAAAAGAAATAAAAGTGCATAAGCAAAAAATGCTTACATAATATTTTGAGTGATATTACTGTCAAGCATTGAACAAGGAGAGTATAAAATATTTACATTAAAAAGCTAAATAAAGTTGCCCCAAATTGTTAAAAATAAATTCAAAATAGACTAATAAGGAACCTGTAAATAGATGTAAGAAAAGACAGTAAAGTGGTACACCTGTGAAATTCATCATAAAAATAGTAGTAAGAAATAGGATAAATTTGCACAAAATACAAGATAAGATTAATACAAACATGTCGGGATGACTTTCCCTGAACATAAAACACACTAAATAAAATAAAAAAATGTAATTAGTCATAAGAATAGATAAGAGAGATACTCAAACTGTAATTAAGCATGTAGTAGCACTAAGAAATAGAAATAAGTAGAAGTAAGATACATGTAAAGGATAAATAAATAAAAAATACTGTGTTGTGTTTTCCCAAAAAAATAAAAGATAATTATGCAGAATAGATAAGAAGTAGAAGGGCGTCCTACCCTTAAAGAGAGAAAGATGAATGAATGCAAGAAAGATAAAGTATGCAGAACGAAAGTGCGAGAGGAATAATAGCGAGAACTAGTATGTTTGCAGTAGTTGAGCATAGACTCCGATTATGTTGGAGATAGTAGAAAAAAAAAAAACCTAACCTAACCTAACCTAACCTAACCTAACCTAACCTAACCTAACCTAACCTAACCTAACCTAACCTAACCTAACCTAACCTAAAACCTAACCTAACTGATTATCTGCTTAGGCTTAGTCCGTCTTTTGAGCTTATTTACTACGCAATGTTGTGCGAATGTTACTCACGTTAGCTCCAAGTAAAAATACCGTGAGTTCATCAATATATTAGCTAAGAAAACAAGAAATTATCACGTCCCCCTCAATATGGGTCTACTAATTTGTTTATTGGTGAATTAATAGTTTAGTGAACTTCAATCTAAATTGGCGAGGTGACTTTGAGGTTAGATTTATGTTTTGACAGATCACATTGTTTTTTTTTTAATTTACAGAACTTGCTACTAAGGTCTTTAAGTTAATAGTTAAATTTTTTTTTTTTTTTTTTTCCTTTTTGGCAACTGAGCCGATGTCGACTATTCTGCCAGTGTCATGTGGTGACGACAGCGCCGTAAGGTGAGCCGTCGAACTTTGCACTTTGTGGTAGATCTAACTTGTTAGAATATATAATATGACAACACAAAATACTTTAATATTTACAGATTACAAGACACTACACACCAGGCTACAGATTAATATGGTTGTCATTAAGGAATTTTAGGGGAAAAGTTAGTCAATAGGGAATGGAAGTTAGTAGGGAGGGGTATTTTAATTTTGGGGAGCATTTGGTATAAGTCGAAGGAGTGGGAGTTTGAAGGACATGAAAAAAAGATATGGTCCAATGTGCCATCATCAAGGCCGCACTCGCACAAAGAGCTGTCACGAACGCGGATTTTGTGAAGGAACACTGGACTACAGCAGTGGCCGAGTCTCAGTCTGCACAAGGATGAGACCGTTTTCTTGGACAGTTTAGGACATTTGAAGAACCATGGTTTCCGGTGGATGTCAGGCTGGATGCTGGCGTAGTATGCTCCCTTGAGCTTAGAACTTACCTGCCATGCCGCTGACCACGAGTTGAACAACTTAAGCTTGGTGTCCGAGCGTATATCGTAACCATGCAGCATGTAATGCCTTCGGTCCACAGGGTTGGATGTGGCATATTTTGCCAGTGAGTCGGCGCATTCATTGCCACATATACCCGAGTGACTGGGAACCCAAGCTATCTCAATGTTTAAACTGTTTGTATGGCAAATGAAAAGTAAGTTGAGTATATCCATGATAATTTTGCTGTGAAGTTTAGATTTTAGTTGGTTTTGACCTAGGGCCTGAATGCTACTACGGGAATCTGAAAAAATTACTGAGTTCTTAATATTGTGTGCTAAGATGAAATTGATGGCTTCTAGGATACCGATGCATTCCCCTGTAAATACAGAGGCTTCTGGAGGGCATTGGAATAAAAGGGCTATTCTGGAGTTCTGGAAATATGTTGAGACACCTGTACAACCAGTTGACGATAATTTGGATGCGTCCGTGTAAAACAAGTTCCAACCCTTTTAGTATCTCCTGATAGCCCGATCGAAGTCGCCTTTTACGTCCTGCGAGTTTTTAGAGATACCAAGCCCCAGAACGATGTTTGGTTTAAAATGGACCACCTCATATGCGGAGGCAAAGACGGGGAGAGTGGGAGATTGACAAACAGGTGAAGAGAGGTGTTTAAGCTCTCTGTACCTATTCATCAATGGAATATTTTTATTGTTCCAATAGGAAGAGGCATTGAGAGATAGAAATATTTGCTCCAAAATGGGGACCAAAGGATGGGATGAGAGGGAGAAGACTTTTGACAAAAAACGATCTGCTAAGTATTGTCTGCGGAGGGCAAGGGGAGGGTCTGCACATTCAACCTGGAGAGCATTTATGGGGGAGGATTTCATGGCACCAATTACAATTCTTAGGCATTTGGACTGGATAGAATCTAGTCTGCGCAGAGTTTCTTTGTTGCAAGGCTCGATTAGATAGCTACAATAATCTAATACGCTTCTGACTATCGCATTATATACCAGCTTTAAGGTGTATGGGTGGGCACCCCACCAGACACCTGCCAAAGCTCTAAGAACTGAAATCGAGCGTTCACATTTTTTCACTGTGTTAGTGATGTGATCCACTCCCGATAATTTGGAATCCAGGGTAACACCCAGAAACCTGGCACTCTCTTTAACTGGGATAGCTTGGCCGTCAATATTGATGTCCACCTGAGGTACAAGACGTCTGCGAGTGAAAACCACTGCTGCACTCTTTGGAGCGCTCAGAGATAACCCATGATCCAGTAGCCATTGGTTTAATGAGGTCAAAGATACATTCATGGATTGGGCTGCATCCTCAATGGATTTGCCACAGACCAATAATGCAATATCATCAGCATACTGAAAAATTTTACAGTTGTAATTTAGACAAGAGGGAAGATCTGAGGTATAAATATTATATAGAGGGGGGCTAAGAACGGATCCCTGGGGTAGACCCCTCCAAGCTAACCTTGGTTCAGATTCCTCACCAGGAATCCTTAGTTTAATGCTACGGTCTAAGAAGATACTGGATATGATCTGACGTATCCTAGCCGGGATTCTCAGCTGTTGCATCTTCTGCCTGAGAACTGGGAGGAGGACAGAGTCATAGGCAGCAGAAATATCTAAGAAAACGGCTACCACAGACTCATTTCTACTAAGGGTCAGTCGGATTTCTGAAGTGAGGGTTGCCACACTATCAGATGTACCCAATCCTTTCCTAAAGCCAAATTGAGTCGTTGGCAGTAGTTTCCTGTTCTCCACAAACCATTCCAGACGGTTTTTAACAAGATTTTCCAAGAGCTTTATAAGTATGGACGATAGAGCAATAGGTCTGTAGGAAGAATGATCACTGGGGTCTTTCCCAGGTTTTAATATGGGGATAATAACTTGAACCTTCCAATCAGGAGGAATATATCCGGAGGAAAAACAATAATTGGCCAAATCCAGGTAGTACTGGTGGGTCTTATTCCTAGCCTTAGATATGAAGGAGTATGGGAATCCATCCACTCCAGGAGCAGAATCTTTTACGTGGGCGAGTACCGACTTCAGCTCCCCCAGAGTGAACGGTTTATCCAGAGGATCATCTGATGCCATCTGGGGATCTGAAGAAACACATTCATCTCTGTCCGGGGCGTAAGCTGGAGCCAGTTTGGTGAAAAACTGATGACCCAGATCTTTAGATGTCATACTCCCAGAGGGTGGTCGCATGCTGCTTCTAAAAGATTTTAATTTACGCCACACAACTGATGGTGGAGTGGACGGATTCAGCGAATTGCAATACTTCCTCCAACCCTCTCTTTTCTTCTTCTTGAGCAATTTCCTGGATTTAGCCAACACATGTTGAAAATTGATGATGTTCTCCAGGTTCATATCTAAGTTGAGCTTTCTTTCGGCCTCATTCCTGGCTCTGATTGAAGCAGTGCATTCCCTATCCCACCATGGCGGAGAGGGAATTTTGCCGGTTGACGGTTTTTTGGACGGGAAGCAGTCGTCCGCTGTAGCGGTTATAATATTTGTGAATGCCGCAAAGCATTCCTGATAATTTGCGTCATTGATGGGAGGCAGGGAGGTGACCCGTAAATCTAAAATTTTTGAATACAGATCCCAGTCAACTGAATTCAGTTGGTACTTTAATAGGGGAGAGGAGATGTTGTTGGGAATGGTTTTGGATGGGATTTCCACCATGATGGGATAGTGATCACTCCCATAAGTCATATCCAAACACTTCCAGTAGAAAAGGCTGGCTATATTGGACGAACAAAATGTTAAATCAACACAACTATTGTTCTGTCCTGGCGAGCCACGACGTGTGGCACAGCCATTGTTGATCACACATAAGTCAAGTTCATCCAATAAATCCACCAGACCCGAGCCAAAGTTGTCGCAGGTATCTGATCCCCACCTATAGTGATGGCCATTAAAATCACCCATAACCAGTAGCGGGCCTTGAACATTACTCAGCAAATTTTTTATTGTATTAAGGTCATTAATCTGTGGGTTAGCAATGTAAAAACTAAAAATATTTATATCCTCAGCCTTAACAGCAACAACATTGATGTTGTCACCTACAAAGGGTAGAGGAATTGGGGAGAATGTAACTTTGTTATTGATGAACAAAGCACATCCCCCATATCCATCAGATCTGTCATGTCGGACACTACTGAAACATGGAATCCTGAAATTGCTCTCAGGACGTAGCCATGTCTCAGCGATGCTGCAGATCGATGGTTTGTGCTTATTAATTAAATAGAGAAGATCAGTTTTCCTGGGTGAAACACTCCTGACGTTCCATTGAAGGAAGATCTGGGGATGGAACATTATGTATATAACGGACAATTGAGGACAGTTTGGTGGCAACGTGGTCAGGTAGGGATTGAGAAGGGTTGGCTAATACTGTCATTAACATACTGGAGATGATATTATGGATGTTCTCTGAGCTAATGGGACTGTTTGCACCTTCCCTAGGGATGGCACAGCCGTTTTGAGAAGGGGAGAAGGAGTAATCTTGTATAAGGGCTTGATGAGCCTGCTTATCGTAACCGGGAGAAAGAGGGGCATGAATTTTGGGTTTTAGGAAGACAGTTTTTCGGTATGATCTGTGGGGAGTTTGGCTAGGGTATTGCGGGGAGCTGGGGGGACTAGGTTTTGGCGGCGCTCTAGACACTTCAGCATACGATCTGGAAACTCGGGGGAAAACCTGACTTGCTTCCACATAGGAGATCGATTTCTCTGCCATAAGGGCTTTTATCCCTTTCTGACGCCCTAGTTCAGGGCAAGCTTTGTCGTTAGCATAATGATTGCCGGAACAATTGACGCATATGGCATACTCATGGGGGACTTGGCATCCGTCACCTGGGTGGTCTTCGCTACATTTGAAACAGCGTGGTTTAGAACGACATACTGTACGAGTATGCCCGAAGCGACAGCAGTGAAAACATTGGATAGTGGGATAAGTGTATTTTTCTACTGAGAGAGCGGAGTAGAAACAGTAAACACGCCTAGGCAGAACTTGCCCGTCAAAGGTGAGGACGACTGTTTGGGTGGGTTTCCACTCAGTAACACCTACAGTACTTACCTTCCGGTTCAATCTCCTTGCCTTTATGACGGAGCCGCATCCAGCAGGAACCCTGATGTTCTCAATTATTTCCTCTTCTGACCATTCAGTTGGAACATCTCTAACAAGACCCATACGAGTAATGTTATATTGAGGAATAGAGGCTGTGTAATTATGCTGCATTAATATTCGGCTGATTAGAAAGCTGTTTGCATCTTGGTGAGACTGGAACTCCACCGACACGCGGTTCCTTCCTAATTGTTTGACACTGCCAAGGACTACGTTACTAAAATTTTTTTGGTGTAGAAACATCCCAAATTTAACTTTATGGAGAGAGGTACCCGATGTCTGGCCATCTTTTAATGAGACATGCACCACAAATGGTGCATTGTCCCTGGAAGTATAAATTTGTCTGCCGGTTTCTTTTTTAAGGAACTTAGGAGGGTTTGTAACAGCAGTAGGGGGAGAGGTCGCCAATCTTTTCCTGTTTGCAGATTCAGAGTCCATTTTGTCATTAGCATTGTCGTCGGGGAGAGAAACAGTTAACACCGGAGTGAAGTCAAAAGGGTCAGGAGGATCGGGGGGTTTTTTATTATCCATAGTGGATATTACGAAAAATTATTAAAATACGCTAAAACTTATACTATACAAACCTTGCGACACAAGACAAACACAAATAAAAAGTTTCGATTGAAGTTCACACAGGTAATATTCACTAAAATCGAAATAAAAACTTAACACAAACGAAGCACGTGTTAGAACCTTCACCACTACCAACAAACTAATAGTTAAATTATGTTATGCAATGCAATTCTCGTGAACATCAGAATGACGAGTACTACGTCAAAAAAACAGTGACTCTATACAAATGAAAGCAATATTCTAACAATGTGAGTAATGTCTGTCAAATTTAAAGCAATGTGCTTTTATAAAAGTAGAGTTATTTAAAAAAACTGTAAGCCGCCCAGTCTGATATCAGAATGACGGGTGTATTTTTAATCTAAGCAAATTACCTACTTACTATCTAAGTATAAAAACACTAGCGTAGCAATGTTCCGGCCTTTGATTATATATACTTGTCTAGATGCCACATTGACCGTACTAAACGGCCCAAATAAAGTCTACTAAAATTGGTAGACTCGCTTCTCCCTTACGTCAGTCAGTGTCATTTGAAACAACTAAGGATAATGTGCAGTGACGGATTAACCCTTAATCAAATTAAGCAATTGCCTAGGGCATCACGTCTGGGGGGGGCACCAGAAGAAACACAAAATAAATCCGTCCTTAGGGCATCACGTCTCACTCTCATGTCTCCAAAAACCACACCAAAAAAGTTTCTAGGACTATTTATAACTAGTTTTTGACAGGCCTGTTGGTATAGTGGTTAGTGGCCCTGACTGCTATGCCGGAGGTCGTGGGTTCGATTCCCACCCAGAACAAATATTTGTGTGGTGAGCACAATCATTTGTTCTGTGTCTGGGTTTAATTTATTTATAAAATAGTAGTAGTGTATGTATTTAGAAATATTTAAGTATGTTTATCAGTTGTCTAGTACATATAACACAAGCTCTGCTTAGCTTGGGACTAGACGGCGTTGTGTGAATATTATTATATTATATTAATTTGAAAATTCGCGGGTTTTAAGTTGACATAGAGTCCGACCTAGAGTCATAACCCCGCTCCCGCTTGCCCACTCGCTGCCCGCTAGTGCATTCGGCAATTCAAATGCACCGGAATTGCGATTAGCCAATCACAAACCACCCCTACCCCGTGGCCCCCCGCAAATCTGTGTCAATCAAATGTTTTGTTTTTTGAGTAATTGTGCCGGCAGGCTTCTATGAATACGTAGTAATAGGGGTTAAAGTATGAAATTGCCGTTTTATTGTAATAAGTATTTCTAATTGAGATAAAACCTTCATGGTTTGAGATTTTTGAGTGAAACGTTTTTCACATAGTAGGTACCTATGAAGTTCTTTAAAAAAAAACTTTTTACAAAAAAAAATAACCGACTACACTAAAAAAGAAACACTAAAAGAATCAAAATAACCTTTAATTTCGGAAGTCGGTGTTTCTCGGTATTTTTTGTTTCTTATTTAACACCGACTTCAGATTTTTTTTTTAAGTTTTTTATTTCACACTTTTTAGTTGCGATACACTTATAACCAGAGTGCCTATTCTCATGACAATTCCAATTAACCCAAACACTGCTAGGTTACCTACATTGTTTTATTATGAAGTTCCTGTGTCTACCTTCTACCTTCCGTCTCGATCATCAGATCAGTTCGATAGTACCATGTAGCCAAAGTGCATCTCATGACAATTCTAATAAGCCCAAACACGGCTAGGATACATTGATTGATTACGGAGTTCCTGTGCCTACCCAGTGACGGATTAAGACTACTTGATGCCCTAAGCAATCTACGCTTGTGGGCCCCCCTAGTGGAGTAGGTGCGACAACAATAAAAACCAAAGCATAATTTATTTATTAGGGGTTAAAGTATGAAATTGCCGATTTGTACTGAAAAATTGAAATTCATTTTTTTTTAATTTAACATATTTATTTAATGAAAATAATTACCATTATTATCTATACATTGCTGCCATCTAATAGGAAGGTCATTTATGCCTTTGCGATAGAACTCTGGTGATCTAGATTCGACAAACTGTGTGAAAGCATTTTGTACTGCCTCCTTTTTATCAAGTAGAAAATTGTCCAAATCACGAAAAAAATTATAGTCCGTTGGAGCAAGGTCTGGCGAATACGGAGGGTGACGAATGGTTTCTAATTGTAGTTTCCGTAGAGTTAAAATGGTTTCTCGTGCTGTATGAGGTCTCGCGTTATCATGCAGCCATAATGGTGAAGATTGATTCATGAGTCGGGGCTGTTTCACTGCTAGTTTTAATATAATAATAATTCACACAAAATTTACAAAGAAACTAAGCTCTTTAACATTTCTGACATATATTTTTATAACACATGTATTTTAGTTCGCAAAATTCTTTCCAAAGACTTACACACACAAATCACACACAAAAAATTTACAAGTGCGAAAACGTTTTCTGAGGCGAGCACAAGACTTACACATACCTATTACTAGAACTAACTATGGAAAAAAAACAAAAAAAAAAACAATAATACATGAGGGAGCAAAACTTTATAACTCGTTACCTAAAGATATTAAAAATACACAATCGTTATTACTATTTAAAAAACTACTAAAATGCCACATCTTAAAAGGTCATAAAAGAATTAATTAAACTAAGTTATAAAATTTTTTGTTCCTAGTGTAAACGTGTCCTTAGATTTCAAACATAAAAACAAAGCTAACGAGTCACCGCACATCGAGCGCGTCAACGCGCCGTACGGCGGTAGATAATACAATTTTTTTATCAATTACCTTCTTACTTCATATTAAATGTAAACATTAAGATCCTGCTACTCCTGGACAACAAAAAAAAAAAAATGTTATCAAGTAATATTAAGTATTTATTTCTGTACAAGTGATTTGTAATCTTTAGAAATAAATGAATTCAAACCGTAATAATAATTCATTTATTTCTGAGCATACGGTACATACAAGATCTTAATATTAAAATGTTTCACGTACCATTGCCGGTGTAGAAATTTTAAAAATTATGTTTAAGATAGTTTTTTTTATATAATATCAAGACCAGTACAATTTTGTTATATTATATTATTATCATGGAATAAAATGTCAAAATGATCAGGCAATTATACTTATCACTAATGTCAAGTACTTAAAAACAAACAAACAAGAAAAATAAAGTCAGTAGGTAAAATTATCATTAAAAAAAAATTGTTAAATATCAGTTTAAATAATGTCAAAAAAGAAATACAATGTCAAAAATGATTAAGTAAAATGTCAAAATAATAATAATACCAAAATACTAATAACCCACATTATTAATTACTGTCAGTACTTCAAATATTCATTATCTTTATTAATGTCAAAAACTATGATTTAAGAATTCGCTAACCGAATAAAAGCACATGTCCAAAAGCCAGGCAAACATTTTACGTTTAAATTTATCCATTGGTAGCATTTTGAATTCAGGTGGTAATTTATTATAAATTTTAATTGTCATACAACTGGCATTTCTACTATAGAGATGCAATCTCTGAGGAGGAACTAACAGTTTCCCAGCATTTTTTTTATTTAATCTTTCTGAGACTTGTTTATTCAATGAGAATACATGAGGGTATTTTTTTACAAATAAACAAACCTCAACAATATACAGACACGGTAGTGGGAGAATTTTAAATTCTTTAAATAATGGCCTGCAATGGTCTAAATATTCTGCTCCACTCATGGCTCGGATACACTTTTTTTGTACCTTGAACGCTCTTTCCACGTCCACTGAATTGCCCCATATGACTAGGCCGTAACGCAGTACTGACGAAACATACCCATGATAAGCATTTAGGACTGTTTTTTTACTGGACACTAGTCTTTAGTGTGCGTTAAAACTCGCAGCTGGGGTCACAGACGCACGAGGGACTATCTTTGAGATGAAAGCGATGGAGATACGCTGAGAACCCTCCATGTCCTGTTAGGATTTGTACATGAACTGGTAAGAGAACTACGTCTCTGAGTGTCCTTTTCGCCGCAAGGACGTCTGGGAAAAACACTTTTGTGACCGCTCCTGTACTTGAGGATTCGTATCGCGCTTACCACTTCTTTATAGTCCCTTCCCGTATCTTCTTTCTCACGAACGATACGGGTACCTTGTTGTAGTCTGGAGATTCTTTAGTTAGTGCTGCTTCCTTGGCCAACTCGTCTGCTCTTTCATTTCTGGGCCTTAAGCCAAAAGAACCTCACATCTCTACCCTCCTCTCTGATCTCGCGGATGTATCTTTTAATTTGGAGCGCCAAGTGGTGAGTGACTGACGGGCTCCACAGCAAATCAAGCGATGATCTTGAGTCACTTAAGATGCTTACAGAGGCCGCCGTAGATTCTCTTGCCATCTTGACAGCTTGAAAGAGAGCGTACATTTCTGATCGGAAGACCGTGTTGTGAAACTCTAGGCCAAAAGTTTTAAAATCAAACTCTTTTCCGTTTTCCCACCAAGTTAGGGCAGCTCCAACTTTTCCCTCTATGTTGCTGCCATCGGTGTATATTTGGGGACCAATTACTTGATGGGTTTCCAGAGTTTCAGGAGTCCAATCCTCCAGACGTACGTACTCTGTTGTTGTGAGTAGCGCTGGGTGGGGGCATTGGGAGTGATTCACTTTGTACTCCAGCTCACGACCTGGCGGTATGAATTCTCGGGAATATCCCATTCTGACCTTGAAGAGAGTTGCGGCCTCGATTAGCCGTAGATCTAGGGGGAGTTGGCCTGACAGGATAAGTGCCGATGTGAGGGATACCGTGCGGTATGCTTTGCAGATCTTCTGCGCAAAACCTCTCTGCAGTGAATCAAACTGATTTCTTGTCATCAGTTTCTCAGCTGCGGGAGCCCATGCACTCGCTGCATACATCACGATGGGCTCTATCACCGACACGTATATTGTCCTTATGATCTCTCTGTTGAGACCCCAAGTCACCTTTGCTGCGCATGCCAACTGTTTATAGATGTCTACAGCCTTTTTACAGGTCGCAGACACGTGCGCATTGAAGGTTAGCTTAGAGTCTATCGTAAGGCCTAGTATCTTGACCTCTTGGACTAGGTTCAGCGGCGTACCCGACATATGTAGTACCGGAACATCGTATTTAAGCTTTTTCGTTAACACCATCGCATTGGTTTTATGCTCGGCGAAACGTAGCTTGTTTTTGACGCCCCATTCCGATACTATGCGTAAGGTGTCGTTGGCCGATTGCTGCAGAGGACCGGTTGTGAAGTCTGAGAAAACAAGGACAACGTCGTCCGCGAAGGCTTGGCAATATACCCCCACACCAGCCATCTCGTGAAGGAGTGGGTCTAGGACTAGGTTCCAAAAGGGCGGTTCAGTAATGGATCCCTGGACGCATCCTTTCGTGGTAACCTTCTCGCTAATCGCTCTGGCATAATTGACCCTGACATTGCGGTCCTCCAAATATGAGGTGACGAGAGCGTAGAGATTTTCGGGGCAGTTCCTATCCACCATCTGTTTTTTAAGTGCTGGCCACCATGCATTGTCAAAGGCCCCCTCTATGTCCAATGATATCAAAAGCACGATCTTTTTGGCTTTGATTTCAGTTCTTAAGTGTTCCACTAGAGCATAGAGGGCGTCCTCGGTCCCGCGCTGCGGCATGAAACCGTACTGGTTTGTGTTTAGTGTTGGGAGGAGGTGCCACTGGAGTCTACCTACTAGGAGTTTCTCAACGATTTTCCCCAGGACCGAGAGTAAACCTATTGGCCTGTATGACTTTGGATTGGTGTAGTCATCTTTTCCAGGCTTGCGTGAAATGCACACATGGGCGACCTTCCACTGTTTCGGGAAGTATGACAGCGTCAGACATCGGTTGGCTATCGCTAAAAACACCTCCCTGTCACAGTTTATTGCCGCTGTGCATATGTCCGCTGTTAATCCGTCGGGACCGGGTGCTTTTTTCGGATTTTGATTATGAAGAACCATTTCCAGCTCCGCGATCGTTAAAAGAGGATCGTCAGCGGACAGTCCTTGAGGGCTCCTTTCTTCTGCTAGCCTCCTCAGACTTGTGTGGTAAGGTAGTTCGGCTTCTGTTGAGTCGTCAGGGTAGAAGGTTTTTGCCAGAAGATCCGCGGATTGCTCTGGACTGAGTGTTTCACCTGCGGTATTCCTCAAGAGCGCGTCGTCCTGTCTTCTGGCTGTCTTCCTTAGTACCCTATAGATGCCGTCCCACATACTTTCTCGGTCCTGCTTCGAGCAGAACTCTTTCCAATTGGCTGTGGCTGCAGCCGTCGCTGCTGTGGTATATGTATCTTTAGCCAACACATAATCTTGGATGACAAAGTGTCTCCGGCTTGGAGCTGCATTACGAATCCTTCTCTTCTTTGTCAATGCCTCTTTTTTAAGCTTGTCCAAAGAAGGGGTCCACCATGGGGGCTTGCCATTATGTTTTGGCAACCCGAGTTTCGGGATCGATTCCTCGCATGAGTGGTGAATGTGGTTGACGTATTCTGTAATAAGTGACTCCAGATCCTCTGAGGTCGAAACGTTCGAGACTCTGACTGGTGTGATGTCATTGTCTGCTAAGCTGGTCTTGAAGTGCGCTCTGAAGTCGGACCACTTTGCCTTCTTTGTGTTGTAGATACGCGTCGAGATTGGCCTTAACTGTTCTAAGGCCTTTTCTAAGCGTATCGAGAAGGTTATTGCGTTGTGGTCAGAAGTTGTGAGACTCCTTTCTACCCGCCACTCCTCGACCTTGCCTAGCAGCGACGAGCTGCATACTGTCACATCGACCATACTTGTATACCACCGGTCTCCCTTATACGTTTCGAACGTCGGCGTTTGGCCCGTGTTAAGGATGTGGAGATCCCGCTCATTGAGGAATGAATTATATGTTGCCCCGCGATGGTTTTCAGAGACACTTCCCCACCACTGGCTCCATGCATTTATGTCTCCTCCCACTATGATGTTGTAAGTATGTAGTTTGTGTATTATGTTGTGTGTATCGGAAAGATAGGGTTCGATTTCTTGGTCACCCTCAAAATAGACCGATAACACCCCAAAACTGACTTGGCCCACCTTTAGTAAGACGGCGGCGATATTCTCGGTTACAAGTTGAGGATCGTGGATGACCTCCAGATTGCTGCCGAAAACAACGATAGCCGCTTTTACTGGTTTTTGGCGATTGAGAGTGCACTGGATTACTTGCGTGCCGGGGCTTTGTTTCATCACACCTGTCCCTCCCATGTAGGGTTCTTGAACGAGTGCTACTGAAACCCCCTTTGCCTGAGCCACCATAAGAAGTTCTTCCGTAGCCAGTTTGGAGCGCTGAAGATTTGCTTGAATGAACTGTAATCTTGCTGTCGGTCTTGTTGTGTTTTGGGTGGTGACAGGTTGGTTAGTTTGATCTTGGTCGCTCTTCACCACTCAACCTCCCCTTGCCACCTTACTTCCCTTCCTAAGTCATACCTCCCTAAAAAGTGTAACACCACACCCCCTCTGCCCCTCAACCCTCCCACCACACACCCCCCCCTCCCCACAACTTACCCCCCCACCCCTCAACTTACCCCTCCCCTAAATAGTCTCCCCACGAAACCCTCCCCCCCCCCGACCCCCCTCAAGGTGACCTCACCCCCCCGCGGCCTAACTTCGTTCCCGTTTGAGCTAGGATAGCCGAGTTTGGGCTCATTTGAAAGCACACAGAAAGCTCTTCAATTTGGCCCCACCAGAATCCCAAAACTCGGTACCCATACACGCAACGAACCGGCAGCACTTCGGGATTTCACTGGAGACTACCAGCAGCGTGCACTCAGAGCTCAGAATATCGAGCTCTAGCGGTTGTCAGGCTCCTCATCGGACAGCAGACGCAGACCACCAGCAGAGCATCCGTGAGTCCACCTTAAATTAAAAAAAAAAAAAATAATAATAATAATAATAAGTATATATTTATGCCTAGGGTGAGGGGCCAGACTAAGAGAGATACAATCCGCAGCGCAGTTTTGTGGCGAACTGTTGGGCATTAGCGACCCCACGGACCCGATCTCCCGGGAGAATTCTTGTTCTTCATCTCCGGCTTGCCTTTATTGGCCGGCCGTAGTGAACACTGACGAGGAACTGAGCTCCCACCTCTCTCTTGCCTTTATTGGCTGGCTTGAGTGGAGATTCGCAAGAGCAAACGTGCTCGGGAGAAGGATATATAATCCAGTAAGGTGCTGGTAGGGATCTTGACCGTACTTCCGGGATTGTACTGATAGCCGTGGTATACCTCTCCACTCCTCAAGCACCTCAGGATATGTTGCCCTCTTGTTGCTACGTCACTTCGTGCTAGCGGCCGTTTTTGGGGGCCCATTTATTGAGTGTGCAAGTCACCCCCTGCCTTTTTTCGATGCATATTAATAACGTTGTTCAGGCAGGGGCCATAGTCTTGACATAGTTCCATGTTACCAGTCCACTTAAGATTCCAAAAACCATAGCCCTATTATCTTTGTTCTCCATATGTCACAACAGTTTTTCAATAACAGGGGGTTGTCCTTGGGTGCACTAGCATAGCGCGTACAGGGATAATCGTCGGTTGGTATCATGTTCCATTATAATTATCTAAAGGGCCTCTGCGAGTTGGCTTCGGCTCCTTGTACGCCTCCCAAAGGTCCAGGACCTCAGGGTCCTGAGATAAATAAAATATAAAAAAAAGTATATATTTAGAATAATAATAAAAATAGTTAAGTAACATTTACACACAGGCACCAATATTGAACAAAAAAAGAAAATTGTAGTTTATAAAATAACCGCTACAGCGGACGACTGCTTCCCGTCCAAAAAACCGTCAACCGGCAAAATTCCCTCTCCGCCATGGTGGGATAGGGAATGCACTGCTTCAATCAGAGCCAGGAATGAGGCCGAAAGAAAGCTCAACTTAGATATGAACCTGGAGAACATCATCAATTTTCAACATGTGTTGGCTAAATCCAGGAAATTGCTCAAGAAGAAGAAAAGAGAGGGTTGGAGGAAGTATTGCAATTCGCTGAATCCGTCCACTCCACCATCAGTTGTGTGGCGTAAATTAAAATCTTTTAGAAGCAGCATGCGACCACCCTCTGGGAGTATGACATCTAAAGATCTGGGTCATCAGTTTTTCACCAAACTGGCTCCAGCTTACGCCCCGGACAGAGATGAATGTGTTTCTTCAGATCCCCAGATGGCATCAGATGATCCTCTGGATAAACCGTTCACTCTGGGGGAGCTGAAGTCGGTACTCGCCCACGTAAAAGATTCTGCTCCTGGAGTGGATGGATTCCCATACTCCTTCATATCTAAGGCTAGGAATAAGACCCACCAGTACTACCTGGATTTGGCCAATTATTGTTTTTCCTCCGGATATATTCCTCCTGATTGGAAGGTTCAAGTTATTATCCCCATATTAAAACCTGGGAAAGACCCCAGTGATCATTCTTCCTACAGACCTATTGCTCTATCGTCCATACTTATAAAGCTCTTGGAAAATCTTGTTAAAAACCGTCTGGAATGGTTTGTGGAGAACAGGAAACTACTGCCCAAGGGCGGATCCAGGGGGGGGGGTCATGGGGGTCATGACCCCCCCCTGGGCTGGGTCCAGGACCTAGGTGGACCACTGACTAAAATTGTTAAACATAATGTTTTTATGTAATTTTTTGTCACAATATAGATTTTATGTAAACACTTTCAATATTTAATTAATTTAAGAGCGGCCAACCCGAGGTACATTTTCTTTCTCCAGATATTTTGGATACAGAGATATCTTGTAGATATTATCTAGGCTTCTATAAAAATCAAAACATAAACTTGTGTAAAAGTAATATACTAAAGATCTCTGAAAATCTGCTATTTTACGTGAATTTTGGACCTTCATAATCATAATGTACGCTTTTTAATATATAAAAATATAAAAAGTACATCTATGGAGGCCATTTTCGTGCAATGATTTTCTATGATTTTAATTGTGACCTAAAACCTGATGAGTCATTTGATCGACTTCAAATTGCTTTTATGAATGAAAGACCTTCAAAAGCAACCATCTACCGCTGGTATAGCGAGTTCAAGCGCGGTCGCCTTACTTTGGGGGATGAACAAAGAAGTGGTCGTCCTACGACAGCTGTCACGGAAGAAAGTGTGCTGGCAGTAAAAAAATTAATTCAAGAAAACAGACGGATTATAATACGAAGAGATTCAGCATACACTGCAGATTAGTTCGGGAAGCGTTCACAAGATTCTACACGAGCACCTTCGTGTGAGGAGGATAGTTTGCCGCTGGGTGTCGCACAACCTCACCGAAGCGCAGAAGCCCGTGTGGAGTGGTGCCGTGATATGATTCAAAAATTTGAAACGGCTCATCTCGGCGCGTTTACGACATTGTGACAGGTAACGAATCCTGTATTTATCAATACGATCCAGAAACAGTTTTACTGTTTCAAAACGAAACAGAAACAGCGCAAGGAAAATTTTGATCACTAGTTTCTTCACTTTGACGGGGTATCTGATTTCAATTCCATTACGAGACCAAAGCAGCATCAACGCCGAATGGTATACCACAAAATGCCTGCCAGAATTTTTGTCTGCAATGAGCAACAAGCGACCGAATACCGGGCTCCGCAGGGTACTGCTTCACCATGACAACGCGCCCGAGCACTTAGCGTTCAAAACGAGGGACTTCCTGGACACCGCACCGGTCAGAGTCTTGGGGCACCCTCCTTACAGTCCTGATCTGGCACCGTGTGGCTTCTTTTTATTCCCTAAAATAAAAAATCTACCGAAAGGGATACAGTTTTCATCGCCGGAAGACGCGCTAGCAGCGTTCAAGAAGGCCGTGTAAGAGGTGTCTGCAGCGGACTGGAAAAAATGTTTCGAAAATTGTTTCAGACGCATGAAACTTTGTTTATAGGCTAGTGGAGAGTTCTTTGAAAAGATTCAATAAAAATATTTTATCAATAGAAGTTTTCTGACCTTATTTTAAATTGTGATTTTGAGACGTATCTTAATATAAGATTTTTTTAATGTATTATGGCTACACTACATGTTGGTGTAGCGACAGCGGGAAGATCTCTCTCGTTACGAAAAATCAAATTATGACTAGAAGCTTCAATGGTCGAATGTCTAACCGGACTGGCACTTCTTCATGTCCATAAAAACGTAAAGTTCCTTGCCTAGCCCAGTATTTGGTCACGGCAATGTCGTCCACTGATACTGTCATAAGATCCCTACATGAACAGGTAACAGGGCACTTCATGCAGGATGGAAGGTTGGACATGGTCTGTGGAGAGACACTGCACAAATACTGAAGGTCGGAACCGTTCAGGAACCCGCATCTGTGGAGATTGTCTTTGCTGCGCTCAACCTGCATGCGGAGTCTGTTTAGAGTTTTCCAGATTGGCCATGGCAACTCGTGTCCAGGAGAGACACATCACTCCCATCTCAAAGTAAAGCCATATGGTTTTACTTTGAGATGTGCTCACGCTTACAACAAAACTTTTAAGACTTTTAAGTCTCAGGGGCTGCTGCAGCTGTAATAGTGCATAGAATGGCGAGGGTCGTTTTATTGTTTCGTTCTTTCTATGCGGCTAGCCACGGTCCTGCGAATTTCTAGGGGTGCAATGCCGATTAGTGGATACAGCATTCGTACCGGAGTCGGCATAAGGCAACCAGTGGCAATTTGGCACGTCTCATTAAGTGTTGTATCCACTATGTTAGAGTGGGCGGAGTGGCTCCATACTGGACAAGCATATTCACCAGCGGAGAAGCGGAGTGCCATTCCAGCTGTTCGCAGAACTTGGGGAGACGCCCCCCATCTAGTGGATATTAGACGACGTAGCAGGTTGTTTCTCGTATGCACCTTCTGCTTAACGTTCTCGCAATTCTCTCTGTAGTTGAGAGACCTATCCAGAGTGATGAAGAGATATCTTGGATAGGGGTTATGAATGATTGGTACCTCCTGCCATAAGATATTGAGCATTCAACCCGCTTGTCTGTTACAAAGGTGAAAGACGCACATTTTTGAGGGATTTGCTTTAAATGCATTAGCAGTATAATACTGGCTAAGATCTGAGAGACTCTGTGGTAAGTTTGGTCTCAATCTCCTCAAAATCAGTGGCTTGGCAAGTTAATGCTAGTTCGTCTGCATACAGAAAGCGGGTTGTGTTAGGGCTCACCGGTGGCAGTCCATTTTTTTTGAGTTCGCCACTTGCTTTTCTCGTTACCATTGAAGTAGATGGAGTGATAACGCGTTTCGGGAGACGTAAAAGAAAAATTGATTTTGTTATTTAAATATAGGTATTTTTAAGCACAGTACATACATCGATAAAATAGTAGGTATTTTATTGATGTACCTATGTATTTTTACCCGTATCTATTATTATCAAAATTAAATCATAACTTCTTATGACTTGACCATGACGTGATGTGACCCCCCCCTGGCGCCAAAGCTGGATCCGCCCTTGCTACTGCCAACGACTCAATTTGGCTTTAGGAAAGGATTGGGTACATCTGATAGTGTGGCAACCCTCACTTCAGAAATCCGACTGACCCTTAGTAGAAATGAGTCTGTGGTAGCCGTTTTCTTAGATATTTCTGCTGCCTATGACTCTGTCCTCCTCCCAGTTCTCAGGCAGAAGATGCAACAGCTGAGAATCCCGGCTAGGATACGTCAGATCATATCCAGTATCTTCTTAGACCGTAGCATTAAACTAAGGATTCCTGGTGAGGAATCTGAACCAAGGTTAGCTTGGAGGGGTCTACCCCAGGGATCCGTTCTTAGCCCCCCTCTATATAATATTTATACCTCAGATCTTCCCTCTTGTCTAAATTACAACTGTAAAATTTTTCAGTATGCTGATGATATTTGCATTATTGGTCTGTGGCAAATCCATTGAGGATGCAGCCCAATCCATGAATGTATCTTTGACCTCATTAAACCAATGGCTACTGGATCATGGGTTATCTCTGAGCGCTCCAAAGAGTGCAGCAGTGGTTTTCACTCGCAGACGTCTTGTACCTCAGGTGGACATCAATATTGACGGCCAAGCTATCCCAGTTAAAGAGAGTGCCAGGTTTCTGGGTGTTACCCTGGATTCCAAATTATCGGGAGTGGATCACATCACTAACACAGTGAAAAAATGTGAACGCTCGATTTCAGTTCTTAGAGCTTTGGCAGGTGTCTGGTGGGGTGCCCACCCATACACCTTAAAGCTGGTATATAATGCGATAGTCAGAAGCGTATTAGATTATTGTAGCTATCTAATCGAGCCTTGCAACAAAGAAGCTCTGCGCAGACTAGATTCTATCCAGTCCAAATGCCTAAGAATTGTAATTGGTGCCATGAAATCCTCCCCCATAAATGCTCTCCAGGTTGAATGTGCAGACCCTCCCCTTGCCCTCCGCAGACAATACTTAGCAGATCGTTTTTTGTCAAAAGTCTTCTCCCTCTCATCCCATTCTTTGGTCCCCATTTTGGAGCAAATATTTCTATCTCTCAATGCCTCTTCCTATTGGAACAATAAAAATATTCCATTGATGAATAGGTACAGAGAGCTTAAACACCTCTCTTCACCTGTTTGTCAATCTCCCACTCTCCCCGTCTATGCCTCCGCATTTGAGGTGGTCCATTTTAAACCAAACATCGTTCTGGGGCTTGGTATCTCTAAAAACTCGCAGGACGTAAAAGGCGACTTCGATCGGGCTATCAGGAGATACTAAAAGGGTTGGAACTTGTTTTACACGGACGCATCCAAATTATCGTCAACTGGTTGTACAGGTGTCTCAACATATTTCCAGAACTCCAGAATAGCCCTTTTATTCCAATGCCCTCCAGAAGCCTCTGTATTTACAGGGGAATGCATCGGTATCCTAGAAGCCATCAATTTCATCTTAGCACACAATATTAAGAACTCAGTAATTTTTTCAGATTCCCGTAGTATCATTCAGGCCCTAGGTCAAAACCAACTAAAATCTAAACTTCACAGCAAAATTATCATGGATATACTCAACTTACTTTTCATTTGCCATACAAACAGTTTAAACATTGAGATAGCTTGGGTTCCCAGTCACTCGGGTATATGTGGCAATGAATGCGCCGACTCACTGGTAAAATATGCCACATCCAACCCTGTGGACCGAAGGCATTACATGCTGCATGGTTACGATATACGCTCGGACACCAAGCTTAAGTTGTTCAACTCGTGGTCAGCGGCATGGCAGGTAAGTTCTAAGCTCAAGGGAGCATACTACGCCAGCATCCAGCCTGACATCCACCGGAAACCATGGTTCTTCAAATGTCCTAAACTGTCCAAGAAAACGGTCTCATCCTTGTGCAGACTGAGACTCGGCCACTGCTGTAGTCCAGTGTTCCTTCACAAAATCCGCGTTCGTGACAGCTCTTTGTGCGAGTGCGGCCTTGATGATGGCACATTGGACCATATCTTTTTTTCATGTCCTTCAAACTCCCACTCCTTCGACTTATACCAAATGCTCCCCAAAATTAAAATACCCCTCCCTACTAACTTCCATTCCCTATTGACTAACTTTTCCCCTAAAATTCCTTAATGACAACCATATTAATCTGTAGCCTGGTGTGTAGTGTCTTGTAATCTGTAAATATTAAAGTATTTTGTGTTGTCATATTATATATTCTAACAAGTTAGATCTACCACAAAGTGCAAAGTTCGACGGCTCACCTTACGGCGCTGTCGTCACCACATGACACTGGCAGAATAGTCGACATCGGCTCAGTTGCCAAAAAGGAAAAAAAAAAAAAAAAAAATTTAACTATTAACTTAAAGACCTTAGTAGCAAGTTCTGTAAATTAAAAAAAAACAATGTGATCTGTCAAAACATAAATCTAACCTCAAAGTCACCTCGCCAATTTAGATTGAAGTTCACTAAACTATTAATTCACCAATAAACAAATTAGTAGACCCATATTGAGGGGGACGTGATAATTTCTTGTTTTCTTAGCTAATATATTGATGAACTCACGGTATTTTTACTTGGAGCTAACGTGAGTAACATTCGCACAACATTGCGTAATAAATAAGCTCAAAAGACGGACTAAGCCTAAGCAGATAATCAGTGTTTTGTAAATATTCTTATTCAGGTGTAGTGTTGAGTCCAACCGACTATCAGTGCGTAGTGCCATCGAGGAAGCGGCAAAAAGCGTGTTCGGGGAGTGCGGCGCCGGCGGCCTGTACGTGGACGTGCTGGTGGTAGAAAGCGAGCGCGCGGTAGTCCGCGTGCCTGCGAGCCAGCTGCGTCGCGCCAGGGCCGCGCTGGCGCTGGGCACCGAGCTGCGCGTGTCCAACGTCGCGCCCTCGCTGCAAGCGTTGCTCTGATCGCTCTGCTCAAGCAACTCCAAGAGCAGTAAGCTTACTTCTAATTAGTAAATGGTGAAGCCTCTCTTACATGGTAAGCTTACTTGCTATCCACCAACACAAAATGACTGGAAATATACAAGCTAACTGCAGTTATCTGTTTGTATAGAGATGGCGACCCGGTCAGTGCTGTCATCGGGACTGGATGGTAAGGATGTAGTAATCATAGCCACTCGGGAAGAGTTAGCTACACCCAGCAAGGTGAGCCTGCCTGAACCAGAGCCTGCACCTGGACTTATCTTGGCAGATGGCTCCATCAACTGGGGCTGTCCATGCTTGGGTGGCATGGCCACTGGCCCCTGTGGCTCACAGTTCAGAGAAGCCTTTTCTTGCTTCCACTACAGGTAAATATCTGTAGCTTTTGTTAATGTTAAGACTTGACACTTTAGGCCACACAGTGAAGAAGCTATAATATTACACTTAATTCATAATCCCATCATTGCTAAATATTCCATCCTTTAAACTGCTTGACATAAGCAGGTTAAAGGATGGCATCTATAAGATCTTATCTTATCTTGTTATGGGGCTGGCCCTAGGCCAGAGCACTTCAACCCTTTTGGATCTTTTGTGCTATTCCCCTCCCTTCTACTCAACCCCTAGCCCTCCGTGCCGTTCATGAGTCCCAGTATGGCCTTGATGGGGCTGAGCCTGTAGTCCTCTGGTCTTGGAAATGGTTGGGTCAGATACTCTAGTCTTTTGGAGCCTAGTGCAGCACAGACGCACAGCAAGTGTAGCATATTCTCCTCTGCATCTCCACAGATCCTGCAAGTCGGGTCGCTTGCTAGTCCCATGTTGTGGAGCTGTTTGTTGGTTGCATAGTGCCCCATGAAGACTGTGATGACTGATTGTTCGGAGCTGTGATCTGCTGTACCTCCATAGTTTTTGGTTCCAGGCCTTACTTATGTCATTGAGAAATAGCTTTGCTTACTTCTGGCCTGTTGTGTTGCGTCAGTGTGTGCTGTCTATCTCCAACGCAGCCCTTTTCAATGCTTGGTTGATGACCCTTCGTAAAAGTCCTATGAAGGGTTCCGGTCCATATAGGGGTGTCTCGGATCCTTTCCTTGCCAGAGTGTCAGCTCTTTCGTTGCCTTCTACTCCTGTATGACCTGGTACCCAGATCAATCTGACCTTGTTGCGCCTTCCTATCCGGTTTAGTATTTTAATACAGTTTAGTACCAGCCCCGAATCCACTCTATTGGACGTGAGTGCCTTAAGTGTTGCTTGGCTGTTTCTTAAAATGTAGACAGTGTCCTCTTCGGTGCCTCTGTCTAGTATTTCCTGCGCGAATGCGATTATAGCATAGGTCTCTTCTTGGAAGACCGTCGCCAGTTTGCCCATGCTTAGGCTGAGATTGCAGTTGTCGCTATGTACCCCCGCTCCTGTACCGGTGTACATTTTAGAGCCATCCGTGTACCATACCTGGTTGTTCCTTTTGTGGGGTTTTATCCTATCTTTCCATTCCTCCCTACTCGGAATGTAGATCTTGAACTCCTTTTTGAGATTGTGAATGGTACGTATTTTGTCACATCCCATGTCCATCATCCAGTCAAGTTCCCTGTTTGGTCTTGTGTTTGTATGGTTTGTTTTACATCCGGATTTGTCCAGTGCCCCATACTTTTAGCCTATGAATGGCCCTCTTCGCCTCTAGTTCCACTTCAATGTGTTAAGGGGTGAGATTGAGCAGCGTTTCCATCGCCGCAGTTGGCGTGGTCCTAAATGCTCCTGTAATGGGGTACACTACATAAATACGAAAAACTTTATTCCGACAGTCACAAATACGAATTTCAAAATACCGATTTTCATAATTCCGAATGGTTCAAAATTCCGAATATAATAACTCCGACTTATCAGTACTCCTATTTTTATAATTACTAAATTTCAATACTCCTAACGTTTATAATTACTATTCTCAAAATACCGAGTTTCAATAGCTCGAATAACAAAAAGTCCGACTTAATGATAATTCGAAACATCAAAAATACGAATTCCGATTATTAAAATACCGCTTAATACAATTCCGAAATAAAAACGCCTTGTAAAACTGTATAGCAAGACAAATAAACATTTATTTGCTCGTCAGAGAGAAGTGTAATATTATGTAGTATTAAAAAAATAATGACAGATGCGTTTTCCTACTCATAATTGCATAGATTGTTTACAGTTATTATCCTTGTGTATATATATCCTATAAATTTCTAACATAAGTTCTAACCTAACCGAACCTAAGTGATTCATCAATAATACAGGGGATTTGCAGCATGCAAGCAGGCATGCAGCGTGCAAGCACACATGCAGCATGCGAGCAAGCATGCGACAAACAAGCAGGCATGCAATATGCAAGCAGGCATGCAGCATGAAAGCAAGCATGCAGCATGCAAGCAGGCATGCAGCATGCAAGCAGGCATGCAGCATGCAAGCAGGCATGCAGCATGCAAGCAGGCATGCAGCATGCAAGCAGGCATGCAGCATGCAAGCAGGCATGCAACATGCAACAAGCATTGTTTCTGTCACGGCTCCGGCGCTGCTGGGTTTGGGCGGCCCCACGCGAGCTTATCGTCACAGATGGTTTTAACGCTCACCACCGCAGCTTCGGCTTGCTGGCCGGCTAAGCCGGCCAGCCTCAGCCGCGGCGGCGGGCCTTCAAACCACCTGCTCCTCAGCACGCGGGCCGCCCTACCCCTCCGCGCCTACGCGGGTTTAAATTACACTCTCGGGGTAGGGCAGACAAGACTGCGTGAAGTCGGTTTTGCAGCGATTCGTTTCTGTCACTAAATTTTGTAGCACAACATGTTGACTTTTAGTTTATTTCGCAGTATTGAAAATCGGAATATCGTTTTTCGGACCGAGAACCCTTCGTGCATTTGATTCTTCGAACGTATGAAAATCGGAAAACTAACAAATCGCATTTACGACTTTCGGAATAATAAATTTCGTGATTTTTATTAATAGACCTTATAATTCTTAGGTATTATGAATTTCGGACTTTTGAAAATCGGAACATCGAAATTCGGATTAAAATATTTCGGAGTATTTGGGTGTTCCCCCTGTAATGGCCATGCAGGCAGTCCGCTGTACTTTGGGCCTGTCTGCAAATTGCCAGCTTGGTTCTGGTCCACCATACAATGTTCCCGTATATGATTAGTGGTTTCACCATCATGGTGTAGATCCATTTGATAACCTGGGGTCTAAGGCCCCATGTTTTCCCATAGGCAGAGCGACACATGCCAAATACTCTTAGAGCCTTGTTTGCTGTCACTTCAACATGGCTTTTCCACGTGAGTTTGCTGTCTAGGATTACTCCTAGATATTTTACTACTGTGGACAACTCTAGTACGGTGTCGTAGAGCTTTATGATACCCATTGCTGTTAGGTCCCTCCTTCTGGTAAACGGGATGATCACCGATCTATAAGATAGTAATATTAACATAAATCTTGTACAACAATTGTGGTCTAGAGCAGTAGCTCTAGACCACAGTTGAGAACACATAAATATGGCTGGTGATATTGTGAATTATGCTCTAAAATATAATAGTATTTTTCTTGAGCCTTCCTCAATAAATGGGCTATGCAACAATGAAAGAATTTTTCAATTTATTTGAACTAGTAGTTCCTGAGATACCTACTAGTTGACCTATTGTCATCATTTTTTAATAATGTTATTATTAGCTAAGCATATCATATTTTTTTTTTAAATTTCATCCACAGTAACTAAAAGCCGAGGTTATGATGATTTTAATGTCCCTGGCACTGGAATAAGTGTATTGTTTATGTTTTCAAATGTGCTTAGTGATTAGTGATGGAAGCAGAGCTTCTTTCGTGATTCAAGTCATGATGAATAAGTAATGTAAAATGTAAATGTTGCAGTGATGCGGAGCCTAAAGGTAGCGACTGCTATGAGAAGTTCAGCGTGATGCAGGAGTGCATGTCGCACTATCCGGACCTGTATGGCAAAGACGACGACGACGAGCTTGCCGCCGCCATGGACGCCGCCGGCGGCGACGAGCCGGCCACGTCCGAGCGAGCCGAGCCCGTGCACCCTGGACCCGCCGGTGACGACAAATAACGTGGCCGTCTAATAACATTCATGTTCTACATTCAGAATGAACGAAACATTGTCGGTCGGATTCCTACAAACAGAGCTAAGGGATAAGCGCCAGCTACCCTATTTGAGACACCTACTACAAAGTTAAAATAGACAATAATAATATAACGTGGTTACAGCTTCAAATAGTGCTGTTTGCATTGTGTTAGTGATTGTGAACATTTCGATTATTTCCGTTTGTGTTTGTTTATTACGGCGGATTCCTACCATGTGACTTAGTGTAGCTTATGTATTTAGTTTGTGGAACTGCATGGCTCATGGAAAGCAAAACTATTTAATTACATTGTGGTTAAAATACAATCAGTAGTTTGAATTTCCACAACTGATTCAGACTATGGTCTAGCCACACTGAATATAAAAATTCAAAATCCTGCCCCTCGGTATCGGAGTTCTCCGTGTGATTAGAACATATGCATAGTTCGAAATCAACCAACAGGCAGTTGTTCGGAACAGACTCAACACCTGTCTTGTCGGGGGATCCTTCCCTTTCAATGGAAGTTTGCGGGACTATATACATCCTGTTCCGCATATCTCTAAAGTCTAAATAATATTAAATGGTACCTATATAATAATAAATGTTATTATCGTTATTATGAAACTTGGCTACGTGCCCCGGCCAGCAACTGCGAGTGGTGTTGTTTTTTAAAAGAAATAGCTTAAAAAAAGTTGACAGTGTCAAAAAGGGAACCAATCACTTTGCCGAATTTTTTTTCCCGAATTTCATTAACCCCCGACGGAAAAGAGGGGTGTTTTTGCCAGTACTCTCTAGAAAGGTGGGGACCAGCATGCTTCAGATGTTCTAGACAAAGAGCATCATATCCAGGTGATTTTCCTCCCTTAATACCCCTAATAGCAACTTTTGTAGTTAAACTGATTATAGTTGAAACATTCATCCCCTCTGCCTCAGCCACGAGTCGTCCGCAAGCCGGGCTCAAGGGCGGCCCTACTATAAAATGTTCCCTAGAAACATTAGCAATGTCATTGTCTTTGAGGCTAGAAATATCGTCGACACTCACTGGGATGCCAGACCTATTTTAATGTATTTGCACACTTCCAAAAACTTTTAAAATCTTTATTATTAGTGTGACACCAGTAAATTCATTTTAATTTAATCTTGATTTTTTTGACACCACTTACCCTTTAAAATATTTACATGATTCAGTCATGGTATCAAACACTATCAAACCGCTAGACTGTTTTCCGCCGCTTACGTATTAAACGCAAGTCTGGCACCCAAGTAAGCCTCGCTCACATGATTATTCCAACCAGTTACTATTTTTTATTTTTTTTTATTATTATTTATAGGCTCTCGTTTGACCACCATCTCACCTGATGGTAAGCGATGATGTGGCTGACGATGGAGCACGCTTGCCTAGAAGTAACCTATTCACTCTTGACTTAAAGACCCCTAGGTTGTAGCTATCAGGGAACACAGACTCCGGCAGGGAATTCCACTCCTTAGCTGTACGCATTATGAATGTGTTCCCAAAACGCTTTGTACGTATGGGTGGGATGTCCACCATGTACCGATGGCGCAACGCCGTACGTCTAGTGGTCCGATGATGGAACGGACTTGGTGGAATTAAATTGTGCAGGTCCAACGCACACTCCCCGAAGTGTAATCGATAGAAAACCGACAGGCTAGCAACTCGGCGTCGATGCTCAAGGCTTTGGAGTTTTGATTCGACAAGTGCATCATCACCGATGATCCTTCTCAATCGACTCCAGAGCATCAAGCTGGTATTTGGCAGACCCATCCCAAAGATGAGAGCAGTATTCCATACACGATCGAACTTGCGCTTGATAAAGTTTGAGCAGCTGTTCCGGCGTGAAGTACTGTCTCACCTTGGCTAAGATCCCCAATTTTTTGGCAGCCTGTTGAGCTTTAGCCTCGATGAAAGAGCCGAAATTGAGGGTAGATGACAACGTTACCCCAAGAAGCTCAAGGTCGCCGGTTATCGGCACGGTTACACCCCGGAATAATGGAGCCGGGTGGAATTGGCTCCGTTTGGCAAAAAAAGACACGCCTGGGTTTTAGCAACATTGAACTTGACCAGATTGGCATCGCCCCAATCGGATACTGCCTTCAAGGAAAAGTTCAAGCGTTCAACCATAGCCTCTCGGAAAGACTTTTTTTTAGGTGGGAAAATCATCTAATGACAAATCCCGCTCTTGGGCGGTGCGGGAGATAGTGTCAGACTTTTACTGACTAAAAACCCACTCCTGTTCCTTCGTTGCCTTCGTCCCAGGGCCCCGGGTTTCGTTTTCACACTACCTACGGCCCCAGTAGGCTTCGACCCTGCTAAGCCCCTACGATCTGCTGACATGTCCATGAGGCGCGCGTGGAACAATACGCGCCGTCGACGACTTGGGCTCGGTCCGGACGATTACCGGACGGTCGGACGGCGAGCCACCCATCGCTCGCCGTCCGCAAGCCCGCGCCTACGGTGGCCGGAAATCGGGATCGGAATCCCGGCGGCGGTTAGGGCGTGAGGACCGTTGCCTCACGCGATCGGCCGCCTCCTTTGCTAGCATTACTTCTTCGCAGAAGGAGGCGACCGCCTGCCATTCCTCCTCGCTCCGAACCATGGCTTGTACCAAGGCCCGACGCGAGAGATCGCCGCCGCCGATCGCCCCCACGAGAACACGGCGTTGCTCTGCCCAAGCGGGGCACACCTCCACCGTGTGCTCCACCGTGTCCTCCGGGCGGTCCACACAGTGGCGACACCTGGGCGTCGCTTCCGCACGAATCTGGTGCAGGAACTTCCCGAACTTACCGTGTTCGGTAAGAACCTGCGTCATGCGCAAGGTGAAGACGCCGTGAGGTCTTTCCAACCACGCCTCAAAGAGCGGACTTACCGCCATACCTAATTGTGGCGTGCCCATCGGAAAGACTGGATCCGTGACCCACTAGCACGTGCATCGGACACGTATCTCTCAGCAACAGTGCTATCGTCTGCATACCCAAAGGTACCGGGTTTAAGAAGGTCGTTTATGTGCAGCAAGAACAGTGTTGCCGAGAGTACCGACCCCTGAGGGACCCCGGCATTAATTTCCATTTGACCGGACGAGCAGCCATCAATAACCACTCGGATGGATCGCCCCCTCAAGAAGTCTGCGATCCAGTCACACAGACCAGTGGGCAGACCGAAGGAAGGAAGCTTAGCAATAAGGCCGGACCCTGTCAAAGGCCTTCGAGATATCAAGGGAGACTGCAAGTGCTTCCCCATGCTTCTCGATGGCCTCGCTCCAGATGTGAATGGCATACGCTAGAAGATCCCCAGTTGACCGATTTCGGCGAAAGCCGTATTGACGATCACTGAGGATGTCATTAGCTTCTAGGTATGCCAGGAGCTTATTATTGATCACTCGTTCCATACTCTTGCAGAGAATGGACGTTACCGAGATAGGTCTGTAATTAGCAGGGTCAGCCCGATTACCCCTCTTGGGCACGGGTTGCACGTTAGCTTGCCTCCAAGCCATCGGTACTTTTCCAGCCTCAAACGAAAGACGAAATAGGCGTGTCAGGATCGGAGACAGTTCAGGCGCACAAGTTTTTAAAACAATTGCCGGTATCCCGTCGGGACCGCTGGCTTTGTTCACGTCAAGGTTACGTAGCACCCTACGGACGTCCTTCTGATGGATGCGTATGTCTGCCATAGTCGTCTCGCATCGCTCAGGAAAGGCAGGGGGCCACGCGTTACCGGAATCAAGACGTGAAGATTCCGCAAAAAGAGAGGCAAATAGATTTGCTTTCTCCTCAGCGGTGTGGGCCAGCGACCCATCGGGTTTCAGCAGTGGTGGTAGTGAGGGACGGCAGAAGTTCGATTCAACAGATTTAGCCAGGGACCAAAACGCTTTACTACCTGCTGGGTATGAAGCAAGTTTGTTCCCAATTCGGCTAATGTGGTCAAACTGAGACCTCCGCATCACCTTCTTGCAGGATTTGGCAGCCCTATTATAGGCTCTCTTTTTTTGAGTCACGTCACTTGCCTTGCGCCTACGAGCGTCGACCCATTCTTGGTATGACGTATGTTTTAGCGCTTCAGCGCGATTACATTCGGCGCCAAACCAAGGTCGAACTTTGTCAGACATTGTTACATCAGAGAATGGAATGTAATATTCCATCCCCCGACGCAACACATCCGACACTGCGTCCGCGCACAACGAAGGATCAGCGGAAGAGAAGCAAGTAGGCTGCCAAGGATAGCATGCGAAGAAAGAACGCTAAAGCTTAAGCTTTTCAGCAATAGATGGCGTTATCACAAAATCAGCAAATGTTCTAGAACTATTTATAAAAATTATTGAATTTTAATTAATTACTTCGTAAATACAAAACGCATGTTACTAAAAGAGTTATGAGTTTACATGTGGATGGATGGAGAGGGAGAGGGAGACCAAAGAAAAGATGGATGGATTGTGTGAAGAGTGATATGAAAGGAAAGGAAGTTAGTGATAGTATGACGAGTGACAGGGCAGAATGGAAGAAAAAAACGTGTTGCGCCGACCCCAAATAACACGGGACAAGGGCAGGAAGATGATGATGATGACTTCGTAAATACAAAAAATATTTACGAAAGTAAACCGATGTTAGGTCCAGTCATTTTATAATAACAAGATTTGCAATAGCGTAATGCGCAGTTTTTTTTCTCAGAAAATGATTTTCTTTTAGTGCATAGAGCGGATACAAACACGACTTGACGTGTAGGGGCGTCATACTAGACTGAGCGACTTATGACCACTAGGTAATAAGTATTGGATCACGATTTTGTTCGCTATACAGTCCTGTCTATTGGTTTTAATGTATTTGGTAAATAATAAAAAACTACAAAAATGTTGACTAGAGCTGCTTCTCGACGAGCACGCCCACCATCTCCGGCCTCATCGCTCAGCTCCGCCTCGCCGCCGCCGGAACCCAGCCCCACTGTTAGTGCTGTGACACCGGCCGTGGCAGCTGCGTCGAGCTCGAGCGACGAGTACTATTCGCCGCCGACGACACCACCACCTACGCGTCGTCGGGGAGGACGCCGGCCGCCGGCTTGCTTAGATCTCGAGGCCCACCGGCCTCTGATAGGGTCCCAGCTACCGGTGGATGTGTGTTGCGCTTGCGATGGACGCAATTGATTAACGAAAACGTCATGCGCGCATACTATGGGGCTACAGAGGGAGGAAACAACCTGACTGCGTACCGTGTTCGGATGCTCTCTTTGTTTCAGGTGCTTGAGCCAGCCGTCAACGTTTCGGCCCAACGACTGTCGGATCAGGTGCGGGTCATCCAGCGTAATCATATGTTGGACGATACTGTACTTGATCGCCTCCGAACGGAAATGAGTAGCCATGCCATTGCCTCTTCGTCGCAGACGGTGGTACCTTCACAGGTATCACCGTCCAACCATCTTCCCTAACACGCTGACGAGGAGAGCACTGACTTGGTTACACATGTAAGTACCCAGTGTAGCAACGAATTGAGGAGTGCTTTGGAGTGTGCTATTCGGGAGTGTCGCAACATGCCGTTCGAACTTAGGCCGCGCTTACCTCGTTTGCCCATGCATAATAAGAATAAGGCGCTGGTGGCTGCTCTGGATTTGCAGTTGTCAAACTATTTTGACGACTAGTCGTCAAATTTCCAAACTGTGACGTAGCTACACGACCGAAACCAGCCGTGCTGGCTTGGCAGTGCAGGATCGAGCGTCATATTGGTGAGGCCAGAGCACTCATCGGCAAACTAATCTGCTTCAGGGAGGGCGTTTGTGAGGCGAGCATTTTCGGGGACTGACATCAGCCCCCAAGACTATATGTCCCGTCTCACAGAGCGCATCGACTTCCTGAAGCAGAAGGTGTATGCATGGGCAAACCGTATCCGTGTAAAATAAACGGGCGGGTGGAGCGATATACCCAGAATCGCACATTCCGGAGTAATGAAATAAACCCACCTTGGGTTTATAGAGCTTGGGAGCAACCGGACCAAGGTGTGACTGACGCGCGCTTCCCGGATGATGACGCCATGAATTCATTCTGGCGCAGCATCTGGTCGGTGCCTGTCAGTCACACCTAGGGTGAGTGGACTCGGGTGGTCGAACGTGCGTGCGATCCATTATCACAAATGGGGCAATTGATATCAGCCCCCAAGATGTAGCTCGTGCAGTCCGTCCGTTGCCAAACTGGAAATCTCCAGGGCCGGATGGGCTGCACAATTTCTGGATTAAGTGGTTTACAAGATCGCACGCTCGCTTGGCATATCAGTTTCAGTCTGCCTCAGAGTCAGGGTCGCTGCCCCAGTTCCTAACAACAGGATTAACCCACCTGCTCCATAAGTCAGGTAGTACTGCGGAGCCTAAAAATTATAGACCGATTACGTGTTTACCGACGGTCTATAAAGTTTTTACATCCATACTGAGAAGCAAAATTAATAGTCATATTGACACAAAATTTATCATGTCACCTTCTCAGAATGGATGTAGGAACAGGTCCTGCGGTACTAAGGAGCTGCTCCTCATTGATATGACCATTAGCCAACAGGTTCGACGTTCCAGAAAGGATCTGTCGACATGTTGGATAGATTATAAGAAGGCCTATGACTCTGTTCCCCATACATGGCTCATGAGGGTGCTGGAATTGTATAAAATTGATACAACACTACGCACCTTCTTGATGTCGTGTATGATGCAATGGAGTACGGTCCCCCACTATCCAGGATGTCGAAATATCCAGAGGAATAGCGAACCTGTAAGGATCAAGCGAGGTTTTGCCTAGCCTTGAATCCTCTAAGCACACTGCTGGAGAATTCAGGTCTAGGCTATCGGTTGAAGAGAGGTGGTCAAGTAATATCTCACCTACTTTACATGGATGACCTGAAACTTTTTGCCCCCAACAATCTTTTTTTTGACCAGTGGGCAGACCGAAGGAAGGAAGCTTAGCAATGAGGCTATCATGCCAGACCCTGTCAAAGGCCTTCGAGATATCAAGGGAGACTGCAAGTGCTTCCCCATGCTTCTCGATGGCCTCGCTCCAGATGTGAATGGCATACGCTAAAAGATCCCCAGTTGACCGATTTCGGCGAAAGCCGTATTGACGATCACTGAGGATGTCATTAGCTTCTAGGTATGCCAGGAGCTTATTATTGATCACTCGTTCCATACTCTTGCAGAGAATGGACGTTACCGAGATAGGTCTGTAATTAGCAGGGTCAGCCCGACTGGTGAAGAAGGGTTTCTTGGGCACGGGTTGCACGTTAGCTTGCCTCCAAGCCATCGGTACTTTTCCAGCCTCAAACGAAAGACGAAATAAGCGTGTCAGGATCGGAGACAGTTCAGGCGCACAAGTTTTTAAAACAATTGCCGGTATCCCGTCGGGACCACTGGCTTTGTTCACGTCAAGGTTACGTAGCACCCTACGGACGTCCTTCTGATGGATGCGTATGTCTGCCATAGTCGTCTCGCATCGCTCAGGAAAGGCAGGGGGCCGCGCGGTACCGGAATCAAGACGTGAAGATTCCGCAAAAAGGGAGGCAAATAGATTTGCTTTCTCCTCAGCGGTGTGGGCCAGCGACCCATCGGGTTTCAGCAGTGGTGGTAGTGAGGGACGGCAGAAGTTCGATTCAACAGATTTAGCCAGGGACCAAAACGCTTTACTACCTGCTGGGTATGAAGCAAGTTTGTTCCCAATTCGGCTAATGTGGTCAAACCGAGACCTCCGCATCACCTTGCAGGATTTGGCAGCCCTATTATAGGCTCTCTTTTTTTGAGTCACGTCACTTGCCTTGCGCCTACGAGCGTCGACCCATACTTGGTATGCCGTATGTTTTAGCGCTTCAGCGCGATTACATTTGGCGCCAAACCAAGGTCGAACCTTGTCAGACATTGTTACATCAGAGAATGGAATGTAATATTCCATCCCCCGACGCAACACATCCGACACTGCGTCCGCGCACAACGACGGATCAGCGGAAGAGAAGCAAGTAGGCTGCCAAGGATAGCATGCGAAGAAAGAACGCATACCATCCCAATCTGCTAACTTGTATCGCCAAACCCGCCGGGTGCCTCTTGGGCTGGGATCGGGCGGGGAATAGACGGATACAGATTTCACCAGACAATGGTCGGAACTACCTATTGGTGAAGATATCGACACTGAGTACCGGTCCGGATCTGTAGTCAACAGAAGGTCCAAGCAATTGGCCATGTGTGACTCAACATCCGGCACCCTTGTAGCCCCCTGGACCAGCTGGGTGAGATTTAACGCTAGCGCTAGCTTCCGCGTCTCTCGCCCAGCATGGTCTGTGCACTGGTATGGGAAGAGCCACTCCTGATGGTGGGCATTGAAATCCCCCAGTATCACCAATTGGGCAGAAGGGTACCGCTGCTGAGCCACATACGCCGCCTCACTAAGGTGCTGTGTGAGCCTGGTTGTCTCCTGATCACCACTGTGCGAACGGTAGACACAAGCATAGACAATTTGATCTATGCCAGTGTCCACCAAAGCCCAAAGCGTGGAGTACCTGGAGTCCTCAAGATAGCGGAGACGCCGATAGCAGATGTCATCCCGGGCATACATACATACACCCGCGCGTGGTTTAAAATGGTGCTCCAGGGTAAACCCTGGGTAAGATAAGTACGACACGTCTGACGGACTACTGATCTGCGTCTCCGAAAGAAAAAAAAGAGCAGGTTTCTCAGTCTCCAGATGGTGGTGGACTGCGACGAGATTTGAGTGCAGTCCTCGGATATTACTGAGGTGCACTTTAAGAGAGAGGGAGTGCTGCCGCTGTTCAATCTGCAACTGATGGAGCTACTGAAGGTAACTGAAACCTTCAGTAGTGCCATCAGGATGGAGTTTGGTGTGGACAAATGTGCGGTCATGCATGTAAAGCGAGGGGAGGTTGTGGAATCCGTGGGCACTCAACTCACGGATTCCATAAACCTGAGATCCCTTTTTCCAACCGAAACTTATAAGTATTTGGGTATGTCGGAAGCTCTAGGCATCAATGTCACTGACATGAAGCAATCGTTGAAGGAGCGATTCATTGGACGCCTGAAGAAGATATTCAATAGTGTTTAGGCTCAGATATTATATTAAAATAAATTAAAGGCAAGTGGACTGTATAGGGGTTTATTCTAATCTTAGCACAGTAGGTTTAAATAGATCAAAAGTACGTCTACGCGCGGTCGTGATGGACGATGCCATGCCCGATGTCCTGCGTGCTTAGACCCCGCGCCGCCGCCGCTGCGTCATCGTAGTGTGTGTGTGAACATATTCCCGGGCCAGCGGTGAATGATGAATGTATTTGTTTTTGGTGATGGGTCCATGTTGAATGAAGAAAAAAATGATCAATTTGGTGGTTCTCTATCCAATAACGGGCAAATTCTGTGGAATGCCCTTTTGATTGTGCCCGACTGTATTTTGATATCCGCTACGCGAGCTTCCCCATCAGGTCCCGGATATAGCTTCAGGATTCGTCCCAGTGGCCATTGTGCTGCAGGTAGCGCCTCGTCCTTCACGATGACCAGCGAGCCCTCCGTGAGCGCGCCGTGTGAGCGTTGCCATCGCGTCCTTTGATGCAACTGAGAAAAGTATTCTTTATTAAAGCGTCTCCAGAAATGCTGACGCAGTAGTTCCACCCGTTGGTGCCTTGGCAGCCGTGAAGCATCACAGTCGGACATCTGTGAGTGAGGTATTACAGTTAGAGTTCGACCAATCAGAAAATGGAAGGGGGTGAGAGCTGATAGATCAGATGGATCTGATGAAAGAGGTGTGAGAGGCCTCGAATTAAGGATGCCTTCTATCTGGACAAGTAATGTGTACATTTCCTCATATGTGAGGAGTGCCAAGCCTAGGACTCGTTTGAGGTGGTATTTTACTGATTTAACAGTACTTTCCCATAGGCCTCCGAAGTGGGGTGAGTATGGGGGAATGAAGTGGAAGTTTATACCTTGCTCTGCAGCGCAGCTGTAAATTGACTCACTATGATTTTTGATAAAATTGGTGATCACACGAGCAGCACCTACCAGATTTTTCCCATTGTCTGAATAAATATTATTGGGTTTACCCCTACGAGAGATGAACCTCTTAATTGCTGCTATATAAGATTCTGTTGTGAGATCTGTGACCAACTCCAAATGCACAGCTTTGACTACAAAACAAACGAAAATACAGATGTATGATTTAATTAATACACTTCCACGCCCCTTACGGTTATTAATCATGATGATTGGCCCTGCATAGTCAACACCTACGTCGCTGAATACAAAATTTGCATGCAGTCTCTGTTCAGGTAACGGCCCCATTATAGGAGTTATAGTTTTCCCTTGAAACCGTTTGCATGTTACACATGATTGTGTTGTTTTTCTAGCTAAATTACGACCAGAAACTGGCCAAAATAGTTGACGTATGTGTGACAGTAACAGTTGTGGGCCAGCATGTAAAAGTGTTATGTGATATGTTGAAAATATGATTTTTGTAATATGATGCGCTGGGTGCAAAAGGATAGGAAATTTCCTATCGTAATTGTATGGTGAATGTGCTAACCTTCCACCCACACGAATGAGTTGATTATCCCCTAGAAAAGGATTAAGTGAATTTAATTTATGTTTAGCAGGCTCAGACCAACATAGCAGGCAACTTTTTATTGTTTAATAACAATTCGTATTCCTCAGGAAATGATTCCATTTGTACTATCTTTACTAATTGATATCTAGCTAAGTTTTAAGTTCTGTGGTTGATAAAGGGTTGATCTGACTTACGCAAACTTGTTTGTTTACGTTTCTTATGTTTAAAGTGTTTGAATGTTTATTTCTACAGTGATGAATGAATCTAAGCATGTAAGCTACTATGCGTGTTAGTTTGTTGAAATTGGAAAATTTGTAAATAAAGGAATTATTATTATTATGTGTGTGTGTCTCTATGTGTGTAAAATGGGTCTGGGACCGGACTTCTGGAAGGTCAGATACGCTGAGGTGCCCGGGTTGTTTAGGCCAGCTGTGGTTATCATCATTCCTTAGAAAGTCAGGCCCTGAGAACCATA
Organism: Mythimna impura; assembly: GCA_905147345.3. Classification (NCBI taxonomy): domain Eukaryota; kingdom Metazoa; phylum Arthropoda; class Insecta; order Lepidoptera; family Noctuidae; genus Mythimna; species Mythimna impura. The sequence continues at coordinate 28,912,526 of LR990359.1, read as the reverse complement.
AATTTGTCTGTAGTAATTGTTTGGCATTACTTAGTACATTTTGTTATAATGTCTGCTGGATTCTGTTTGGTCGGTACATAGTACCATGAGTGTGGATCAGTATGTTTCTGAATGTCCGTCACTTTGTGTTTGACGAATGTTTGCAATTTATAATATGTTGGTGTATTTATCCATGATAAAACAATTATCGAGTCACTCCAATAATAACACTTACAGTTGTCTTTGTTACGTAGTGAATTTTTAACTTTATTACTTAAATTAACACCGGTTAACGCAGCGCATAATTCAAGTCGCGGAATTGTAAGAGTTTTCAAAGGAGCCCTTTGCTATTAGCAACTGAACATTGATATCGCCATCTGTTGTATAGGTACGTACGTATACACAAGCACCGTAAGCATGTTGCGAGGCGTCGCAAAAAATATGAAGCTCAATATTATTACGTGATGAGTCATTGAATGCATAACGTGGAATAGTTAACTGATTTAGAAAAGACAACGATTCAACAAATTTCGCCCATTGTGTTTGAATCGAAACTGGTATTTCACTGTCCCAACTAATGTTATCCATCCACATCTGTTGCATTAGTAGTTTAGCCTTGAGTATACATGGGGTAATTAAGCCCAATGGGTCGAAAATATGACCTATAGTAGATAAAATTGTGCGTTTTGTAATTTGGTTTTGTGATATGAAATCGGAGTGTACAGTGTATGAAATTGTGTCTTCGTGAATGTTCCAATAAATGCCCAATGTTTTTGATGGACCGTTTGAACTTAGATTGACAGTTGTTTTATCTGTATCATTACAAACTAGTTTTTTCAGAACGGAAGGACTATTCGATAACCATTTTCTAAGTGGAAATTGATATTTTTTAAGCTCGGAAAATACTCCTCTGGCTATTTCCAACAAACTGGACTCGTCATCCGTCCCCGTCAAAAGGTCATCGCAGTAAAAATCATGCAAAATGACCTCCGCAATTTTTTTGTGATCATAGTTGTCTGTATGGTTTTCAATCTGTTTATCTTGACAATCTAGGCCTATTTGTTTAATGCATCGTGTTGCTAAGAAGGGCGCTGATGCAGTGCCGTATGGCGTGTATGTTCGTAAGGGTTCCGTTGGATTATCTCGCCATACGATTTGTTGTAAGGGTCGCTGGCTTTCGACTATTGCAATTTGGCGAAACATTTTTTCTATGTCAGCTGATATCATGTATTTATGCTGTCGAAAGCGGATGAGTATGGAAATGAGATCGTCCTGGACAACTGGACCCACAAACTGTATGTCGTTAAGCGATAATTTACTGGACGATTTAGCGGAACCATCGAATACCGATCTGAATTTAGTGGTGGTGCTTGACTCACGTACCGTAAAACCGTACAACTTTGCCCGGATTTTTTGTTCCACCTTAAATATTTTTTTAACTAATAATACTTTTCACTTGTGATTGTGCTACATCATTCATAAATGCAATGCTCTTTGCATAGAATTATGATAATATCAAAATAATGAATGTTATCGCAGTTTTTACAGCGGACCAAATATATAGGACTTTTTACAAGTTTGCCCATTTTGCAGAAACCTCCGTTACTTCAGTATTTTCTACCTTAAGAACATCATGTTTAAGGATATTTTTAGAAAAATAGTCAATCTGTCATAGGGCCTTAATATTATACGTTTAAACGTTCATATTACCTGTCAAATTTGAGTGGGCAAAGTCAAAACTTTTTTTTGTAATTTTTCATACAAATAAAACGATGAACTAGGGTTGTCACTTTTTTATTGTTAATACTGGGGTACGCAGGTACGTTACGGTCACGTGGCTCGCTCTTAAACACTAATTTAAAATTTTGAATAATCATATTAGTAACATTTTAAAGCAAATGCTTACCAGTCTTATAGCAAACAATATATAAGATTAATTTATAACCTTAATAAAAATAATAGGAATATTGAATTTATAGACTCATACCTACAAGTGAAATAAATCTATATTCAAGATAAAGCTTTCAAAAACTAACGATATAATAATAAGTATAGATTAACAGCAACTCTTAGCATACCTAAGTAATCGGAACATTTTTAGGCTCATTAAAATATAACTCAATGATAGTTTTCCAGCAGCTAGACTAACACTAGAGTTGAAAAAAAAAAACAATGTAAATCGACTTATAAAATAAACTAGAAAAAATCAATAATAATCATAGACTTACTCTTAAAAAATATAGAAACATTATTTCCTGAATTTGTTTATAAGGTGGGGCAAAGTTTTCTTAAAAAAAAAACATAATAAGAAAAAAAAGTCAGAAATTTACATTGAAAAATTATAACAAACTGTGCACATTCTCAGAACATGTTTCGAATCTCTAAGTTTCACCTCCATAACAATAACAAACCAACATCTAAGGAGGCTTTCGTTAGGCAATAGGTTAGATTGCTACTTGGGATATTATATTATAAACTATTTTGTTACTGCATGTTGTAGGAAGGATTAAATGTAATATCAAATATTATTTGGCCTCGTCTAGAAATATTTGGTGGTGGTAATACTATTTCCACATCATCACGATTTACTTCACACACATCCTCCACGTTTGGGTACGTGAAAATCATTTTACCATCTTTTGCATTTTTCACTTTTCTTGCAAATTTTACGGTAGGGATACTGTTTTTCACACATAAAACACAACCAACATAATGTTTTATGCTTTTTTTCGTCGCAAATTTGACAACAACCCAGTCCTCTTTTTTTAACTCTACATCGCTTGTGAAATAGCTGATATCACTGAGCCCAAATGTTGCAGTGAAATTTTCTGGCTCACAGTTTTCCTTGTTGTCCATCTCTTGCAAACATGTTGATAAATATTCATTAAATGTCTCATAATCAGAATCATCTGTGTTTGCAATACTTAGAATATCCGATTCAGAACTTGTTTCACAGTAATATGATTTCAATTTCTTCCGTTTCGTTTTCTTTATTTTTCTTCGAGTAGTTAAAGTTTTCCGTTTTCTTATATTTTTTTCATTTATTGCATTTTCATTGTTCTCTGTCTTCGCAACAATTTTCATTTGTAAAGCTGATTTTCCGGTGACTTCAGTTCCTAATTTAATCTTTTTCTTGATGTCCTTCATTTCCTTACGGGTTACTTTAACATCTGAGGTTATTATAATATTAGGTTTAGATGAACTATTCGTCATTGATCTTAAACACCCTGGAGTGTCACTTTCACCATAAGCTACAAAAGGTCGATTCTGGCTGTCACTTTTTAATTTTTTATTTAATACACATACGTCGGTTAGTTGAGCATTAATATCGTGCACTGGTAAACCTAAATGCAGGTTTATAATTTTGATACTAAGTGCATCAAGTCTGTCTGGATTATAGATTACCGGTGATAATAGGGGTCGTAGTGCTGGTTTTCCGATGATTCCAGATGAGGTCGACGGCATATCAATTGTTTCCACACTTCCTATCACTTCACCTGTAATTTCGTCTAAGTATAGATCATTTTCTGTGTCCCACTGCGCCATTACCTCTTCTGTGTCTTGCTTTCTGTTTATCTGTATTGTTTTCTCCTCAATATTTGTCCAACCGATGTTTCCAGATGAGGTCGACGGCATATTGTAATCAATCGTATCCTCCCTCCCTATCAATTCATCTGTAATTACATCTAAGTCTGTATCATTTTCTGTGTCCAACAACGCCATAACCTCTTCTGTCTCTCTTTCTTGATTAGTCTTTATTGTTTTCCTAGTATTTTTTCTTACAGACGGTTGTTTTCGTGCTGTTATTTGACTATTTATTGTGGATATATCATCAGCACATACTGACTTTCCGGGTTCTGTACGTAATTTCTTACTTCTTTTCACTTGCATTGGCTTAGCAGCCCTTGACTCTTTGAGAAAATCCAATAATGTCTTATCAATTCCGTATTCTGAGTCGTCGAAATACTCCGGTATTCTCTTAAAAACATTTCGTGGATTTACAGGCCATATTCCTGTAGCTCTGAAGCCACTTATTATATTATTGCTTTCCTTATGTTTCATATTTTCTAGTAATTGGGCCAAAAGTTTTGGAAAATGTTTTTTATTCAAAGTAGTCTGTCCTGGATTCTTCAATTTGTAGTCCAATAGGTTTTTTTTCCATTCTCTTTTTAGTGGGCCAAAGTACGCTACGTCCAATGGTTGTGTCAGGTGAGTGGAGTTTGGTGGTAAAAATACCAACTTAATGTTGTGTTTTTGACACAATTCTACCACTTCAATATTTATGTGGAAGATAAATTATCACCAATGACTACTTTTGGGCCGGGAATTTGTTTCCCCCACTCAACCACAATAGTTTTGAAATAATCTTCGAATGAAGCCGTATCAAACCAACCTGATTTCGAACAATTGTATCTAGTTCCAGTTGGGCCTCCTTCAAGCCATTCCGAATATAAATTTGAGCCCCAGCTGCGCTTGCAGTAAACATGATGGAAACGCAACATTTTGAGCTATTTAGAATCCTTTCAGGATGTTTGACGCCCCTTCTAAAAACACATTTCGAAGTGCCTGGATTGTCGGACAAGTTAGTCTCGTCATAGTTCAGTATGTTCGTCGGTGGTACACCATTTAGGGTTACACTTAAATTAGTATAAAATTGATCCATTTCTTCTAATCCTTTCTCTGCCCGTACCTTTTTAATATTTTGAGTCGATCTGATGGTCAGTTTCGAACGATGTCTGTTTACAAATAGTAATAGGTCGATTGCGGCAGGTTCATAGAACAGAGGGTCGCTAGTTTCAAGTGTTTTGGTAGGTTAATAGTTTCTCGGTTGATGCGTACGTTAGGTACTGAGTGTGCTATTGTGTTAAGTACCAAACATGGCATATTGACTGTGAATGAGTTGTGTAATGATTTTATTTGAACATTTGTGCTATGAAATATATTTGTGTGTTGTTGATTGATGCCGGAAACTGTGCCTTGAATGGATTTGAGTGTGAGATTGAGCTTTGTACTTAGATTATTTGTGATGTAACTGGAGGTACTTCCATTGTCCAGTAATGCTCTCGCCAAGTGTGGTGTTCCATCACTGGCAACAACATGTACTAGGGCAGTGGAAAGTAAAACTGACACGTGTTGTGTACTAGTGTTAGTTGTGAGAGTAGTTTGTTCTGATCCAAGTTTTGATTGTTCCTTAGGTAACATTGTATTATGTTTTTTTTGGCAATACTTACATGCACCACCGCGACAGGATTTGGTCTCGTGCCCTGTATGTAAGCAGTTAGAACAGTAGTTTTGTAATTTTGATACTTTTTCTATTCTTTTTTCAACTGGCATTTCTTTAAAAACTGGACACGAGAACAAATAATGTTGAGCTCTACATAAGGGACAGTTAGGAATGCGAACTTGATTTGTGCGAGTTTGTGTTGATGATTTGAATGAGTGTGATTTTGAATCAGTTTTTATGTTTTGTTTGGTGTCTTCAAGAGTTTGTAAAAGACTGGCACGGTCATTAAGACATGTTTTCAAATCTTGTAGTGTGGGCTTTTTCTCAAGTGTGCTTTTATGTTCCTCCCAATACCTACGTGTTTTGAAGTCTAATTTGGAGGCAACGAGATAAATTATTAATGTATCCCAGGACTGTGTGGGTTCATCTAGGTTTTCAAGTGCTCTGAGGTTTTTACTGATTGTATCCAGTAGTTGTCTGAGTGATGTCGCGGATTCATTGTTCATGGGGTTTATGCTAAACAAAGCGTGAACGTGGCTGTTTATTAGCTGTCGCGTGTTATTGAACCTATCACAGATGAGTTCCCAAGCTACCCGATAATTGTCTGATGACATTTCCAATGATTTTATTACTTGTGAAGCTTCACCTTGCAAAGATGCCCGCAAATAATGAAATTTTTGTATGTTGTCTAAAGTTTTATTTTTGTGTATGAGTGATTCGAAAGTGTCTCTGTATTCAAGCCAATTATGATATTCACCTGAGAAGTGTGGAAGGTCAATGGTAGGTAATTTAATGAAAGCCTTTGTTCCTGGTTCACCTGCATTTTGAATTTGTACAGACCCGTTGACGCAACTGGTTTCGTTGTCTTGTATCAGCTGGGTGCATAGTGCGAATTGATTCTGGTAATCCAATTCAAATTGCTCCCGCTCCCGCAGCTGTTCGTCTGAAACCCCAATAATAATTTGTTTTTAAAAATATCGACAGGTTCACTAAAGTGGAAGATACGCACAATGTAAACACTCGACATAAAAAGAGATTATGCGCTCCATTAACAAGAATCAAAATGTTAAGTGGAAGCCCATATTATATGGCAATAAAAATATATAATAAATTGCCAAACATATATAAAACTGAAAAATCAGTAACAGTATTTAAAAAAAGGCTAAAAATATACCTAATTCAAAAATGTTTTTACTCAGTAAAAGAATATTTAGAGTCTAGCTCAAAATAACGATTTTAATTATTGTATTAAATTTATAGTAATTGTATTAAATTAATTATTATTGACATGTAACTTTTTGACATAGCTCTAATTTCTCAATTAGACTGTTATTATTGACATTTAATTTTTGACATAACTTTAATTTCTCAATTGAATTGATAGCATTTGACATCAAAATTATATAAAATTCATTATTATTAACATATTTCTATTTTTTGACATAAATGTAATCACTCAAATAAATTGATAATATAATGATTCAATAATAATAATGTCTATTGTAAGTTAATTGGGATATATTAAAATTGCAATGCTTGTAAAAGGCTGCTAAGTCAAAAGTACTGACATGATATATAAAACAACATTGTAAACACTTAGTTCGCAATAAACATTTTGACTTTGACTTTGACTTTGACTTTAATTTCATCGATGAATGTCTGGTTATCATCAAAATCTTTTGCGAGGTATTTGTAACTATCCAAGCGGTTTTTTATTTGTATTAGATCCATTTCTGTTAAGGTTTTTTTTGATTTCATTGACTCGATATAATTTTTGAATATTGTAACCTTGGCTTTATGACTTGCTCGTCTTTTTTTATATATATTGAGCTGTGTTTCATCATCATTAGGCATATTAGATGTGTGAGTTTTTTTGGTTTCCTTACTAAGTAAAGCTATTAAAAAGATATTTAAATTAATTTGGAAATGTGGCAGGCACTATGTAATGATCACGTAACTTTACCAAATTACCCTCGGTGTGAGATTCACTCGGTGCGCTCAGAGCAAGGCGATGTATGCTGTAAAACAAAGTAAAAAGTATGTATTCAATTATGAATATGTTTAATTAAGTGGTTTGTAATTGGAATGATTCGAATAACTGTATTAGTTACGAAAATATTTTAGAAATATATTATGTGGGTATAAATTTTTTTTTGCAGTAAGTAATTGATTATTTTAATGAAATCAATGAAATGTTTAAACTTGAATGTTTGGATTTATGCTTGCAAATGGGAATGGTAGGATATTAAGTAAGTTCACTGAATATTGAATGAGACTGGATGAAAATTTTGGAAAAAATGAATTGGTCAAACTCACGAAACTGCTGCTACCAAACCCTTTTTCGTCCGTTATAGCGACTGACGCTGCTTGATTGTGCTGCTCCCAGATGCTAGTAGGCTGCGAACGCTGTTTGACCTCCAGTTGATTTCCGGGCGACGTGTGATGGCGTGGCTTTTTTTTTTTCGATCGCGGTTCGACTTTTAAACCTATTTGACTGATGCTACGACGGTTTGAAGGACCATGTTTAGGCTCAGATATTATATTAAAATAAATTAAAGGCAAGTGGACTGTATAGGGGTTTATTCTAATCTTAGCACAGTAGGTTTAAATAGATCAAAAGTACGTCTACGCGCGGTCGTAATGGACGATGCAATGCCCGATGTCCAGCGTGCTTAGACCCCGCGCCGCCGCCGCCGCGTCATCGTAGTGTGTGTGTGAACAAATAGCCTTCTTTCAGGTGGAAACAAGGTGCGCGCCTTCAACGGTTGGGTCATGCCGGTATTGATATATACTCTTTCGGCGTACTCAAATGGACTCAAATGGAACTTGACGCCCTGGATAGGAGGGTCCGCACACTGCTGACTGCATACCAAATGCATCACCCACGATCGTCGGTGATGCATTTGGTATGCGGCTGTATATCCCACGGAAGTGTGAGGGTCGAGGTTTTTTAAATGCTATGACCCTACACAACCTCGAGGTATGCAGTCTCAGGGAATATTTCCTAGCTGCCGACGTGAGTATTCATCGAGATGTAGTGGCAGTGGACAAGGGACTCACCCCGCTCTCCCTGGCTAACGGGAACTGGCGCAAGCCGGTAGTGCTTGACACTAACGATCGCAAGGAAGTATGGCAGAGCAAGGTACTTCACGAACGCTTTTTCCGGGCCCTTCACGTGCCCGATATAGACCAATTGGCATCCGTAGCCTGGCTGCGTTTCGGTGACCTCTTTGGAAAAACCGAAGGTTTTGTCTGCAATTATAGACGAAGTTATCATGACGAATAACTACCGGAGATTTATTGTGAAGGACGGCACGGTTGACATCTGTCGGGCATGTCACCGTCCGGGAGAATCAATTTGTCACATTATCTCTGGTTGTTCTCGTCTAGCTAACGGAGAGTACTTGCATAGGCACAACCTAGTAGCCAGGATTATCCATCAGCAACTTAGTCTGAAATACTCTCTTGTGGAATCGGAAGTGCTACCGTACTACAGGTATGAGCCCAGTTCTTGATAATGGTCATATCACTTTGTACTGGGATCGGCCCATCATCACTGACAGGACTATTGTAGCCAATAAGCCTGATATAGTGGTGGTGGACCGAAGCGAGAGGCGTGCGATGATTGTTGACATTTCCGTTCCACATGACGAGAACCTCGTGAAAGCCGAGAAAGATAAACAAATTAAGTAAGACTTGGCTCGCGAGGTAATCGACATGTGGGATGTGGACTCGGCGATCATTGTACCGATAGTCGTGTCGGGCAATGGCTTAATAGCCAAGAAGCTCGACCAATAGGTACCTTAGGAGGCTCGCGTTAGGCGACTGGATCAAGGACTTGATCCAGAAAGCGGTATTCCTGGACACGGCTCGTATTGTTAGGAGGTTCCTTTCTCGGGAGCCCTGACCGCCGGTAGCTTGAACCCTGTTCCCGATACCGGTGGGACACTATTTTTTATATTTTTAAATGTTTTATCTTTTATTTTTGAAATATTTAAAAATGTAACTAATATGTTGATATATATGTTGTCATAAGTACTCATAAGTATAATATTATCCATTAGGCTTGACTTACGAATAACAACACTTAGTGAATCAGCTACGCGAATAAACGCCACCTAAGTCACAGGATCTGGTTCAGTCAACCTGTGAACCAGACTTAAATAAAGTGGCTGCTGGTGTCATAAATTCACCAAGTAAAATATCTAAGCGTAACAACAAAAGAACACAAAGTGTACTTAACGAATGCACGGGAGAAAATTTTTCATCCTTTAAAGATGAAGTAATGTCTATGATGAACCATCCATCCAACCAACCATTTTTTACACTATAAAGGACTATGTTGAGGACCAAAAGGCTTGGGATTGACCTGCTCCAGTACGCACAACTGTTGTCTTATTATTATTATTTTTTTCTTTTGTTTTTATTTTTTATTGTGTTTTTTATTATTTATTACAATTCGATATTGTAGATTATTTTTTTTTGCAATTGGACTTTTTTTTTTCTATTAATTTTTGACAAAAATGTTTACTTTGCTAAAGTATTACATTTTGTAAACTATATTTTTCTTTTATTATTGTGAACGTGAGGACTATGTTGATTGTTTTTTTTTTTCCTTTTCAGTAATTTTAATGTATGTCTGGCAATTTGAGTATTTTCTGCGGCCTACCCAAATGTCCTTTCCTTGGTATTGTTCGTCAAGTCGTTGAGCTCCTTAGTAGTCCTGAGTTGAGCTTTACGAATACTGACAAATGCTTGCACTGACTGGACAGGTCCACTCAAATCTGTATGGTTCTTTCTTCAAAAGACCATTTCAGACAAATCTGCATGGTTCTCATGTGATTTGACCATTACATATTTACTGTATGGACTTTAAAAGAGACTTTGACCCCTGAGTTTGTTTCGGTGTTTCTTCTCAGGGTAGTCAGCTAGGAAACACCGGCCTCATCTAGTTTAAAATTGACGAAAAAAAAATTGACGTGTAAAAGTGTTTTTTAAACCTATTTACAAAATAAATATCATTTATCATTTATTTTATCATTTAACCAATTTCGTGAATCTCAAAATAATCGTCTAGATAAATTTAAGGAATACATGATTTCCATACAAGAGCAAAACAAAGACATACAAAAAACGAACTTGGACATCGAGAACTCCGTCACACACCTTTCGTTCAATGTGAAAGCGGTTGAAGATAAAATAGATCAGCTGGAACATGAACGTAAACAAATACATTCACATATAACGGCATTGGAAGAGAAATTAGATCACCTGGAAACTAATAGCCTGAAAACTTTTACTGAAGTTAGAAATGTACCCAAAGTACAAAATGAGAAGAAGCCCGATCTATTTGGTTACGTCATGAACTTGTCTAAGGTCGTGGATTATACTGATCTATGTAAAAATGACATACGAGATGTCGCCCGTATGCCGTCTAAAAAGGATACCAGTAGCTCGTCGATTGCAATTAAGTTTACCAACACGCTGACCAAATTGTCTTTTCTGGACGCAGTTAAAAAGTACAACCAGTCTAAGCAACAACCAAATCAACTTAACTCAAATGACATGGGCATACATATATCAAAACAAAAAATCTACGTCTCGGAATTGCTCACAGCTAAAATGAAACGCCTTTTATTCCTTACGCGTGACTTTGCAAAGACAGCTGACTACTTATAGGTAAGTTTGTGTGGACCTCAAATGGTCAAATTTATCTTCGAAAAGCTGAAGGAAAACCGTATATCCGTATAAAAATTGAGGCCTACTTAAATGAACTTAAGAAGATCCTAAACAATGAAAATTGACTAGTCCTAAAGTTAACTTTTGATTTTTACTTGTATTGTCTTGCATCTATGATTTTGCTTTTACTACTTTACAATAAAAATGCATGCCTAGTTTTAATTAATCGAAATATCTGTTTGAAATTGCAATCAGAAAAAGTTATGAGACACCAAACACAACGTAAACACACAATACACATAAGTATTAAACTCCTATTCATTGACCACTATCACTACTCACACTATTTTTATCTTTATGTACATAATTTATTTATTTAAAACTTTATGCACTAAACATTGTACAAAGGCGGACTTAATGCCTTAGGCATTTTCTACCAGTCGACCTTGGGGTGGTGCAGAGACATAACATGGCAGGTGCAACTTAATAGAATACTGACAGAGAGGAAACAAGAACAATAATAAACATATACTTAGATACATACATACAAATAAAGAATGATATTGAGAAAAAAAAAAAACGAATACAACAAATCAAGAGTGTGATGAATCTACCAACTTCTTGCGAAAGTGTTCTCGTGCTTTCATTTTAAAGGACAACCGACTGGTTGCCGTCCTGATGTTCAGAGGGAGCGCATTCCAAAGGAAGATCGCCTGGACAAAGAAAGAGGAATGGACAAACCCAGAGCGGTGTGTCGGACATCGTAGAAGACGATTATTAGTAGATCGAAGTTTTTTATTGTGCGCAGAGCAAAGAAATTGAATTTCTGAAGTCAGATAAGAAGGAGAAGAGGGCTTATCCAGAAAAGAAAACAGAGTTGTCAAGGCCCTTAACGCTCTACGCTAGCGAATGGGTAACCATTTTAAAAGTGATCGATGCGTTGATACATGATCATACTTACGAAGGTTGAAGACGAATCGAATGCAGTTATTCAGAAGGCGGTCCAGTTTATTGAGGAGATCTGCATTCAGGTCATAGTAGCACACATCAGCATAGTCAATTATAGGAAAGATTAGGGACTGTACAAGCATTGCCTTTATGTGAGCAGGGAGAAGATTCTTCAGTCGATAGAGCGACCGTAACGTTCCGGTGACTTTCCGACTAACACTTGAGACCTGCTTCCGCCAATCAAGACAAGTGTCGACATGCAGACCAAGATCCTTAACCTCGGAGCTAAACGGAATTACTATACTGTTAAAAATAATGGGTGGTACAGTGAGGCCATACAGCTTCCTCAGACTATAGGGGCTACCAACTATAATAATATACATACAATTTACTACTCACCTCTTAAAATAAACATAACACTACTGAATAATAGCAGACTCACTATCAATTGTTTACTGCACATTACTGTTTTAAGCTCACTTTCGTTGCAAACTGTTTCGTACATCGCAACATTGTCTAAATTAATTTTTAAAATTAAAGCTTATCTTTCACTTTTAATTGCTCAACTTATATTTAAGAGTATTTTTTACTCAAATAAATACGGGACAACGCGACTTTTACTTAAATCACACAACAAATAAACGTGTAATTAGCATCATGGGAGGATCTTATGCGGCTACGTCACACACAGTTACATATCCCCGCTCAACTCCATATCCTAATATTATCTATACTGCTTACCTATACATAAGCGGCTCGTATTCTATGAATGACTTGGGGGGTTACCATGACGTTCAAAGTAAGATTGTTTCATTCTTATTTCAGTGTGGGTAAGAGACAGAGCTGTACAAGTTGTCTAGCGCCATCTCTTACCCACACGGGAAATAAGAATGAAACAATCTTACTTTAAACGTCAGGGTACAGGTCATAAACGTAAACAAGCAGATACTCGCACTTCTCAGCTTTATAGATTTGTGCTTAAGGTTTTATTTTTATAAGCGTTCACTATTTTTCGGTTCTTTTATAACCATGTTTATTTTAAATGGCTACTTCCGACGTTGAACTTGACAATTTAACTATATCCGAGTCTGCGGTCTGTAATGTTGTTGATTGTTGTTACCTTATTTCACATAATAAACCAAATATTAAAATACTCAGAATATTCGTAGTATTTCTCGTAACTTTGACGAACTAGTCGTTCTCTTGCATACATTAAAGATGGATTGTGATGTCATAATACTCACGGAATGCTGGTTATCATGCAATCTAACTATTCCAAACCTACCTGGCTACAAGTACCATATAACACAGAATTATAGAAACCAAAACGATGGAATAACAATTTATTTTAAAGATTCGCTTTGTGTCGATATAATTGATCCGTTCTTTTCGGAAAGTAACTGTTTGATTTTAACAATAAATAATGACACGGCTGTAATTGCATTGTATCGATCACCATCATATAATAATTTAACTCCCTTTTTAGCATCTCTCAATTTAACTATCTCCAATCTAAAAAATATAAAATCTGCCGTCATAATTGGAGACATTAATATAGATATCTCAATGCACTCACTTGACGCCAGAGCACCTGAATATCTAAATACTATGGCCTTTCAAGGATTTTTACCTGCCCATTCTTTTCCTACCAGGCAAGGTAAAACTTGTCTTGATCACGTTCTTCTTAAAACGAAACTCAAGTCTCAAACATTTGTTTTAAATTCCACCATTACAGACCACAACGCGGTATTACTCTGTCTTTATCAGACTCACAAAGAAAATCATCCACCATCTTACGTATCTAAACTTAACGTTGCTGCTATTCGTGAACAACTGATTAATGTAGACTTCAGTCACATTACTGATATTGACGATCCTAATAAAGCCACAGATGAGTTCGTAGTAATGTTACAAGATGTTATAACCGACAACACCACGATTGTTAAAATCCCCCGTAAAAAACGCATCATTAGACCCTGGATCACTCAGGGATTACTTAGATGCATAAAGAATAGGGATCGCCTCCACAAAGACTCGCAAAGTTCACCTGAAAATGAAACCTTAAAACTAATTTACACCCGGTATCGAAACCATTGTAACAATTTATTGGAACGACTTAAAATACAACACGAAAAAAGTGAACTAGATAAAAACAGTAGTAACAATAAAAAACTCTGGGAAGTCATTAGATCTAAAACAAACACAAACAAAATAAAATCAGCTGCTACCCACCTTCTTGGTGATTTCCCCCAAACATCTGTTAATCAGGCTAATGATTATTTTGCTGACATGCCTGTTTGCTAGAGAACTTCCAAAGTTCTCTAGCAAACAGGCTTCTAAACAGCCCCACAAAAGCTCAAACTACCTTAGATCTTCCAGTCTCAAGCCACACTACTAACAACTCGTTTGTATTACTAGACACTAATGAGGGCGAGATCTTGTCACTTATAAATGGCTTAAAATATACTAGCGCAGTCGGTCATGATAAAATATCTAGCAGCGTACTGAAAGCCATAAAAGATATCATTGTCCCACCCCTTACTCATTTAGTCAATGCTTGCCTTAATCGAGGAGTTTTTCCCGATGTTCTTAAAAAGGCTATCATTGTCCCTATCTTTAAGGCGGGAGATAAACTTCGTGTATGCAACTCAGGCCAATTGCCATACTACCAGCGATTTCTAATATTCTGGAGAGAGTTATCAATTGTAGACTCGTTAGGTATCTCGAAAGCAACAGTTTGATTTCTTCTAGACAATTTGGTTTCCGTTCTGGAAAGTCGACTGAGAATGCGGTGCATAAACTTTCTGACCATATTGTTCAAACTCTAGATGATGGAAATAAAGCACTCGCCATCTTTCTTGACCTTAGTAAGGCATTTGACATGGTATCAATTCCACGTCTTATAGCTAAGTTGGAACGCCTGGGTGTAAGAGGTTTGCAGCTAAAACTGTTTCAAGATTACCGAAGCAATCGTAAACAATGTTCAAAAGTAGACAACTACATTAGCACTGACCTTTTGGTGTCCCGCAAGGCTCGGTGCTGGGACCAACCTCTTCTTAGTGTATCTAAATGAGCTGTGTGGGATGAAATTAGAGCGGGGTGTCATTATTGCTTACGCTGACGACACTGTGTTGCTGTTTTCTGCTGACACTTGGGAAAACACTTTTACGCTGGCTCAAAATGGCTTCAGTAAGGTCTCCAACTGGTTGAAACAAAATGTCCACACTCTAAACTCAGATAAAACTTTTTACCTGCCATTTTATTGCCACCCCCCCTTGAACTTACGTTAAAGTCACATTCCAATCATGTCGCCTCCTCAAATGACACTACTTGCAATTGCCCTTGTTTAATTAGAAGATCTGAAGCCAAATACTTAGGTGTTTTACTCGACTCATCGCTGAACTTCAGTGCGCACATTTCTATGCTTCAATCCAGACTTAGAAAATTGATTTATATTTTCAAGAACTAGCACACGACGACACGTAGCAGACATTTTAATCCTAAAAAAAGTTTATAGGGCACTTTGTGAATCGCTGTTAACTTATTACATTTCCAGTTGGGGTGGAGCTTCCAAAACCACTCTACTTCCTCTTGAAGTTGCACAACGAGCAATTTTAAAGGTTAGCTCCTTCCGACCCGTTGATTACCCTACACATCTTCTGTACAAGTCTTGGAGCTTACCCACTGTTCGTCAACTTAACATATTATCTGTGATTCTCAAACAACACTCTCTTACCCCCTTGGATAGGAATAATTTACTTAAACGGCGTCGTAATGCTGTAGTACCCCGGTCCCGTCAATTTAAACATTCATTTACACATAGGTTTTTCGGTTTCAATGGTCCTTTCCTCTACAACAAACTCAACACAACTCTTAATATCTACACACTAAACAAACAAGGATGCAAAGCCAAACTATTAGACTTTCTACTCACATGTGATTACCAAACTATTAAAGACCTTCTTAAAACGTTGAGATAAAATTACACCACAAACACATGAAGCACATGCACACAACACACAATTTCGATTGCAAATTAATATTTTGTTATGTGTTAACTTATATAGACGTTACACGCAAATGCTGTTATATTGATAACTTCTTTTCTGGTAAGAGAACTGCGTCCTGAAATACAGGCTCGGCCTAGCTCAGGCGCAGTTGCACATTTTTATTTCTTATGCATTTGTAAGTCACCTTCAATTTATTGCTCAAAGGAGACAATTTTTTTTGGGCCCACTATTAAACGGTTACGTTTATTAATCATATTACACATGGAAAAAGTGATCATCTTATTATAATTAACAGACCAAAAATTATATAGAAATCTAACCGGAATAATGAAATAATAGTTAAAAAGTGTTACGGCAAAAAATGCTTGTTTAGGAGCGTTTTCAAGTTTATTTTAACGTGACAAAAAAATATGTTATTACAGTGCGCAGCGCTGACATCGGATTTAAATGCATTTCAAGAGATAATAATTAATTGGTACAGCGAACTTGTTTTAATGCTGTTATTAACGGTTAACACAAATATCAAGTAACGTACTTTAAAAATCACCGTGGAACGAAACGTAATTAATAGCCCGTTGCAGATGCTCTGTGGTTCAGTTTCAATCAGTTTGACACTGACAGACAACTAGTGGTGGGTCGTTGTTGAATTTTAGACGGACGAGACGTAACCGTTTTGGCGACGACAAAAACGGTTTCAGAAAACGGTCGTCGTCGCAACTGGTTTGAAGACGAAACTATCGTTGAGTGAAGTAGTTGCAGAAAACGTTCGTTGTCGCAACTAGTTTGAGGACGGTAATAAATTCTGTACTCGTCGCGTCGTCATTTCAAAACCAGTATTACAATGAAAAATGAACTTTATGACTATGACCATAAAATTCATTTTTCATTGCAATAACTGGTTTTAAGAACGACGACGCGACGAGTGTGATAGTTGAAGCAATGGATTTTCGACCTTATTTTCTTGATAGTAAGATAACAATTCGCACACAGTAATTCGAAGACTGGTTTGTGCAACGAAGACTGTTTGGTCGCAGGATGGAAAACGGTTGTTACGTTGCAGAACAAAAAACGGTCTTTGAAAACTGTTCGTCGTTGAAACGCCCACCGCTACAGACAACATTATTATTGTTTCCGATTACTAGATAGTTGCATGTTTCTTCTGTTCTTTTCGTATTTTTATTCGAAAGATTTTATGAAAATGGCATCTTGTAGATACATGCATAATCCACAAAGCCGTTGTATCAATTGTGCAGCACGATTTCAACGGAATGTTGAATACTGCTCTTTCTGGATACTGTTGTAATTGTTTAGTGGGCAGACGCACTGTTGGCTGCTGTGCATAATTATGTGATGTGTACAGTGTGGTTTTTATCTTGGGCGCGGCATCAAGGTGAGGTTGAGCCACCTGCATCTTTTTTAGATGAAATACTGCTTTTAAGAGATGACTTTGAAAATGATGATGATGAACAGTAATAAATACTTGTGATGTACCTATAATGTGGTTTTTTTTTCTCCTTATACAACCAGCATAAAACACATCACCTTATTATTTTATATCTACAGTCAATGGCCGGCAAAAGCCGCGCTATTTCGAAATGAATACATCTACGCATTTTCATGAATAAGTCTATCAAATCGTGTAAATCACATCAAAGTCTGTCACGTAGTACAGACGTGACTTTGTTTTATACTGTATATTACTGAACAGTGCACTATTTTAACTTAAAATACCAAGGAGACCTATCCACTCATTAGACAATCGCTCTTGTGAGATTTTAGGTTATTATGAGAGTCATGTTTTGACTGTCGTATTTCACGGTACTCCAGTTACTTATAGTTTTGCTAATATTACCAATGTAATCTAGAGATTATAAGGAATAAACTAACGTACATTTCATTGCTATACGCCACAATTTGTAGTGGGCCTATTCCCCAAACAAAAAAAATTGTCTCCTTTGTACAATATTATTATGGAGAAATAAATTATTATTATTATTATTTCGTTTATTCATTGGTCTAACATATAAATTATATTTTTAAATATTTCAATAAAAAAAAAATAAAAAAACATTTAAAAATATAAAAAACAGTGTCCCACCGTTATCGGGAACAGGGTCCAAGCTACCGGCGGTCAGGGCTACAGAGAAAGGAACCTCCTAACAATACGAGCCGTGTCTAGGAGTACCGCTTTCTGGATCTTTATTATTACTATTTTTTTTTCAATATTTATCTCAGGACCCTGAGGTCCTGGACCTTTGGAAGGCGTACAAGGAGCCGAAGCCAACTCGCAGAGGCCCTTTAGATAATTATAATGGAACATGATACCAACCGACGATTATCCCTGTACGCGCTATGCTAGTGCACCCAAGGACAACCCCCGGTTGTTGAAAAACTATTGCGACATATGGAGAACAAAAATAATAGGGCTATAGTTTTTGGAATCTTAAGTGGACTGGTAACATGGAACTATGTTAAGACTATGGCCCCTGCCTGAACAATGTTATTAATATCCATCGAAAAAAGGCAGGGGGTGACTTGCACACTCAATAAATGGGCCCCCACAAAACGGCCGCTAGCACGAAGTGACGTAGCAACAAGAGGGCAACATATCCTGAGGTGCTTGAGGAATGGAGAGGTATACCACGGCTATCAGGACAATCCCGGAAGTACGGTCAAGATCCCTACCAGCACCTTACTGGATTATACATCCTTCTCCCGAGCACGTTTGCTCTTGCGAATCTCCACTCAAGCCAGCCAATAAAGGCAAGAGAGAGGTGGGAGCTCAGTTCCTCGTCAGTGTTCACTACGGCCGGCCAATAAAGGCAAGCCGGAGATGAAGAACAAGAATTCTCCCGGGAGATCGGGTCCGTGGGGTCGCTAATGCCCAACAGTTCGCCACAAAACTGCACTGCGGATTGTATCTCTCTTAGTCTGGCCCCTCACCCTAGGCATGTTACGGCAAAGCAAACTTTACCGATACAGACCTAGGGTATATTGGAGCACGCAAGCCCCACCACGACGTCAACGTAGAGATACGGCGATGGGGTTATTATTATTATTTTATTTTATTTTATTTATCTCAGGACCCTGACGTCCTGGACCTTTGGGAGGCGTACGAGGAGCCGAAGCCAACTCGCAGAGGCCCTTTAGACAATTATAATGGAACATGATACCAACCGACGATTATCCCTGTACACGCTATGCTAGTGCACCCAAAGACAACCCCCGGTTGTTGAAAAACTATTGCGACATATGGAGAACAAAAATAATAGGGCTATAGTTTTTGGAGTCTTAAGTGGACTGGTAACATGGAACTATGTTAAGACTATGGCCCCTGCCTGAACAATGTTATTAATATCCATCGAAAAAAGGTAGGGGGTGACTTGCACACTCAATAAATGGGCCCCCACAAAACGGCCGCTAGCACGAAGTGACGTAGCAACAAGAGGGCAACATATCCTGAGGTGCTTGAGGAATGGAGAGGTATACCACGGCTATCAGGACAATCCCGGAAGTACGGTCAAGATCCCTACCAGCACCTTACTGGATTATACATCCTTCTCCCGAGCACGTTTGCTCTTGCGAATCTCCACTCAAGCCAGCCAATAAAGGCAAGAGAGAGGTGGGAGCTCAGTTCCTCGTCAGTGTTCACTACGGCCGGCCAATAAAGGCAAGCCGGAGATGAAGAACAAGAATTCTCCCGGGAGATCGGGTCCGTGGGGTCGCTAATGCCCAACAGTTCGCCACAAAACTGCACTGCGGATTGTATCTCTCTTAGTCTGGCCCCTCACCCTAGGCATGTTACGGCAAAGCAAACTTTACCGATACAGACCTAGGGTATATTGGAGCACGCAAGCCCCACCACGACGTCAACGTAGAGATACGGCGATGGGGTTATTATTATTATTTTATTTTATTTTATTTATCTCAGGACCCTGACGTCCTGGACCTTTGGGAGGCGTACGAGGAGCCGAAGCCAACTCGCAGAGGCCCTTTAGACAATTATAATGGAACATGATACCAACCGACGATTATCCCTGTACACGCTATGCTAGTGCACCCAAAGACAACCCCCGGTTGTTGAAAAACTATTGCGACATATGGAGAACAAAAATAATAGGGCTATAGTTTTTGGAGTCTTAAGTGGACTGGTAACATGGAACTATGTTAAGACTATGGCCCCTGCCTGAACAATGTTATTAATATCCATCGAAAAAAGGCAGGGGGTGACTTGCACACTCAATAAATGGGCCCCCACAAAACGGCCGCTAGCACGAAGTGACGTAGCAACAAGAGGGCAACATATCCTGAGGTGCTTGAGGAATGGAGAGGTAAACCACGGCTATCAGGACAATCCCGGAAGTACGGTCAAGATCCCTACCAGCACCTTACTGGATTATACATCCTTCTCCCGAGCACGTTTGCTCTTGCGAATCTCCACTCAAGCCAGCCAATAAAGGCAAGAGAGAGGTGGGAGCTCAGTTCCTCGTCAGTGTTCACTACGGCCGGCCAATAAAGGCAAGCCGGAGATGAAGAACAAGAATTCTCCCGGGAGATCGGGTCCGTGGGGTCGCTAATGCCCAACAGTTCGCCACAAAACTGCACTGCGGATTGTATCTCTCTTAGTCTGGCCCCTCACCCTAGGCATGTTACGGCAAAGCAAACTTTACCGATACAGACCTAGGGTATATTGGAGCACGCAAGCCCCACCACGACGTCAACGTAGAGATACGGCGATGGGGTTATTATTATTATTTTATTTTATTTTATTTATCTCAGGACCCTGAGGTCCTGGACCTTTGGGAGGCGTACGAGGAGCCGAAGCCAACTCGCAGAGGCCCTTTAGACAATTATAATGGAACATGATACCAACCGACGATTATCCCTGTACACGCTATGCTAGTGCACCCAAGGACAACCCCCGGTTGTTGAAAAACTATTGCGACATATGGAGAACAAAAATAATAGGGCTATAGTTTTTGGAGTCTTAAGTGGACTGGTAACATGGAACTATGTTAAGACTATGGCCCCTGCCTGAACAATGTTATTAATATCCATCGAAAAAAGGCAGGGGGTGACTTGCACACTCAATAAATGGGCCCCCACAAAACGGCCGCTAGCACGAAGTGACGTAGCAACAAGAGGGCAACATATCCTGAGGTGCTTGAGGAATGGAGAGGTATACCACGGCTATCAGGACAATCCCGGAAGTACGGTCAAGATCCCTACCAGCACCTTACTGGATTATACATCCTTCTCCCGAGCACGTTTGCTCTTGCGAATCTCCACTCAAGCCAGCCAATAAAGGCAAGAGAGAGGTGGGAGCTCAGTTCCTCGTCAGTGTTTACTACGGCCGGCCAATAAAGGCAAGCCGGGGATGAAGAACAAGAATTCTCCCGGGAGATCGGGTCCGTGGGGTCGCTAATGCCCAACAGTTCGCCACAAAACTGCACTGCGGATTGTATCTCTCTTAGTCTGGCCCCTCACCCTAGGCATATTACGGCAAAGCAAACTTTACCGATACAGACCTAGGGTATATTGGAGCACGCAAGCCCCACCACGACGTCAACGTAGAGATACGGCGATGGGGTTATTATTATTATTTTATTTTATTTTATTTATCTCAGGACCTTGAGGTCCTGGACCTTTGGGAGGCGTACGAGGAGCCGAAGCCAACTCGCAGAGGCCCTTTAGACAATTATAATGGAACATGATACCAACCGACGATTATCCCTGTACACGCTATGCTAGTGCACCCAAGGACAACCCCCGGTTATTGAAAAACTGTTGCGACATATGGAGAACAAAGATAATAGGGCTATGGTTTTTGGAGTCTTAAGTGGACTGGTAACATGGGACTATGTCAAGACTATGGCCCCTGCCTGAACAACGTTATTAATATGCATCGAAAAAAGGCAGGGGGTGACTTGCACACTCAATAAATGGGCCCCCAAAAACGGCCGCTAGCACGAAGTGACGTAGCAACAAGAGGGCAACATATCCTGAGGTGCTTAAGGAGTGGAGAGGTATACCACGGCTATCAGGACAATCCCGGAAGTACGGTCAAGATCCCTACCAGCACCTTACTGGATTATACATCCTTCTCCCGAGCACGTTTGCTCTTGCGAATCTCCACTCAAGCCAGCCAATAAAGGCAAGAGAGAGGTGGGAGCTCAGTTCCTCGTCAGTGTTCACTACGGCCGGCCAATAAAGGCAAGCCGGAGATGAAGAACAAGAATTCTCCCGGGAGATCGGGTCCGTGGGGTCGCTAATGCCCAACAGTTCGCCACAAAACTGCACTGCGGATTGTATCTCTCTTAGTCTGGCCCCTCACCCTAGGCATATTACGGCAAAGCAAACTTTACCGATACAGACCTAGGGTATATTGGAGCACGCAAGCCCCACCACGACGTCAACGTAGAGATACGGCGATGGGGTTATTATTATTATTATTAATGTTTATATAAGTGAAATAAAGGAAACAATAATAATATTTTATTATAATCACTTAAAAATACAAACATCAGTGTCGCCCTGGCTCTTGTACTAGGATATCCTGTATCACAAGAGCCAAAACTCTCACTATACAGTGATTATAATACAGTAGTGTCAAAATAGACAAAAAAAAACAGAGAAAAAAAGAAAAAATATATATAGCATGCAAGATAATCATAACAATAGCAATAATACAGAGTGTGTGTAGGGAGTTAGGGTGTGTAACTGTGTAGACGTGTAAAGTGTAGGTGATTGGGTGTCAAAATTTAAGTTACAGTTCCGATTAAGATTTATATTTCTTCGTAGTTAAAAGTGTCTAACCACTGTGTTCTTAAAAAAACTACTGTCACTGTGTTAATGTTTTTTTGAATTGAAAGTTGTTTAAAAAGTTTAAGATGTTTCATCCCCTTTTCTTGCCCGATTTTGTTGTAAAGTCGTGGAGCAATGAAGTGATAGTGCTTGTTAGCGAAGATACTCTTAGAGCTATCCACTGGACATCTATCAATCCGCTAGGACGAGATTGGCAAACCTGGGACGACATAACGGTGATATCTGCGCAGGCATTCAAAAAGAATGATCTTTTGGACGCTAAGAACTTTGGCGGTTTTGTAAACAACAGTGGTGGGCATCCGGAATCTTAGAGAGAGAAGGACTTTTAGAACCGCACGCTGCGCCCTCTCGACCTCAATCATGTGTTTTACAGGTGCCACCCCATGCGCAAATAACGTAACCCAAAATACAGCGGCATAGGGCTCTGTATGTTTGCATCAGAAGTTTTTGATTTGCAACATGTCTAAGGGTTTTAAAAATGTGAATGAGCTTGCGGGCTCTTTTGGCTGTGTCAGAGATATGAGGTGTCCATTTGAGATTTTCGTCGACAATTACTCCTAGATATTTGATGCAATCCACTCTTATTAGCTCCGGACATGCACAAGAGGCAAGGTATGCACTATTCCTATTGCAGGGGAAGGTGTGAATGCTAACTTAGTCTTTGGGGCTACCTGCTCTTGTTTTGCTGCAACAGAAATATTTCGGTTTCGTGGTGTTTAGTGATAGCAGACTATCTTCAAGCTAAGCTGTTACTTGAGAAAGCCCAGCTTCACAGACAGATTCTAGGCTAGTCTACGATTTGTCATGGAACAGAAGGACTGTGTCATCAGCGAACATCAAGACGTCGGCTTTCTCAATTTTAGCATCACAAAGTTCATCAATGTATACCAGGAATAGAGTGGGGGCAAATGTACAGGAAGCGTCATTGCTAGTCATATTAGCGATTCTAACGCATTGGCTTCTTTTCAAAGGTAACTTATAAGCCATTCCTGAGGTACTCCACGGATTCCAACATTATGCAATCTGCTTAATAGAGTAGGAATAGAAACTGTGTCGAATGCCTTCTGTAGAACAAGAAAAAGCCCAACACATTTTTCTCCCTTGTCTATGTACTTAGTGATATTTTCGGTGAAGTGAGAATGTAGTCACAACTATTACCGTCCCACCGCATTCAACGGGAAAGATACAACCTTTAAATGTTGGCGTTTTTGGGCCTTTCAAAATGGCGTATAACAAAGCGGTTGATGTCTGGATGATGCGACACCCAGGCAAAACATTCTCTATCTATGATGTAGCTGGTTGCGTTAAAGAAGCACATTTAAAATCCATGACACCGAGTAACATATGTAATGCATTTCGGGCTACGGGCATTTTTCCATTTAATAGAGATGTTTTTACTGACCTTGACTTCGCACCAAGCGAAGTTACTGACAGGCAATACGAGCCAAATCCAGGCGAGATAGAACAAGAAATTAATTTCTGCAACGACGAGAACGATGGCAAGAACAGAACAAGAAGTCCATCACCATCTATATTGTCACCTTGTCAGACACCATCAGCAATCGAAGATGACCTAATCCTCTTTACTAACCGTTAAAATACACCATCTAACAATACGTCCCCTGAAAACTGCGTTCCACTCCCTTTTCAATTTCTAAATGACACTCAGCCAGAACAATCCATATCTTCTATTGCACCTCAAGCCCATCTGAATCAAGATCTAACTCGACCACCTTGTACACCAGTAAAATTATCCCATTCTGTCCCAGATCTTAATATTTTATTTGTATACCCATCTTTTGCTTCATGCTGCGACCAAGCGCCAATGCCTTCGACATCTGGAGGCCTAAATACGCTAACAAGAACATTTATTAGTCCATTAGAGTTTCGTGGTTTACCAAAAGGTAAAACCATGATTGCGACAGATACACCAGAAAAGGCCGAAATTGAAAGAAGAGCCGAAGAATTATAGCAGAAAAAGGCTAAGACACAGATTAAAGCTGCTGTGAAAAGAAAGGTCTTAAATAGTGACAGTTAGAGTGAAGACGACGACCGAATTAGCATCTATTCTGAAGAAGAACCAATGTTTGAAGAGGAAGCTGAAGTTTTAACAATTAATCCGAATAAATTTATTCCACTGAACAGTTTACCAGAAGAAGGAGACTTTGTATTAATATTATTTGAAGTAAAGAGCAAACATATTTATTATATTGCCAGAGTCATAGGGGAAAAAGATGAAGAGACAGAGGTCAGTTTTCTTCACAAATCTGGTAAAAATCCAAACAAATTACACCTGCCCGTCATTCCCGATCTTGTCACAGTTCCGTTGCATGACATTAAAATGATTTTACCTAAACCAGGTTTTACAGGAAGCATGGAAAGAACGCAAGGTTTATATTATTTCGATGTTGATTTTTCAAATATTGATTTCTGATAAGTTGATAAGTATCCAATTTACTATGCTCAAAAACGTTGATAGCTCGTAGACAGTTTAATTTTTTTTTTTTTTTGTTTTTAATTTTTGCAAAACTTAGAAGTGCATTTTTGTTATTTTAATTTGTTAATTGTTTATGTTGTTACTCAAGATTTTTTAGGAGATTTACTCATGTTCAAGAAGGTGTATTTTATGTTGTAAAACTAAACAAAAGTAGTAGAAGTTTCGGATTTTGTATTCTTTCATAATTTGCTATATCATTAATCTTAACAAGGATATTGTGTTTTTGCAACCAAGACTGATTAAAGCCATGACTGATAATTATATTTAATTTGTAATAAATAAAGAATTTAATTAATATAATAAGTGTTTTTGATTTTAAACACTTATGATTCATAGTACCCCATTTGATCCGCTGTGACTCAAACTCTGATCCACTGTGACCCATTCATGGGCCACAATGGATCAATTCGCTGTATGAGAAAAACAAAATCTTGTAAAATAATCCAAACTGTAAGAGGCATTTGAAAAAAAAACGCGAAATATTAAACATAGTTTCATATATTGAATTAAAAACCTCAGTCAATAAATCAGAAATGTAACCGATAATGCCTTTAGAAAAAAAAGTGATCCATTGAGCCCCATGTTCCCCTACCTATTACAATCAAACGGCAATTTCATACTTTAACCCCTATTATTGTTCAATTAATCATGTTATAACTGTGTGCTAAGACAATGTGGAACAATTATGCGATACCGAGAGAGATACAACAGGGTTCAAGAAACATTATACAAACAACACAACAACATTACACAATATTTATTAATTTTCCTCTTTAACGAAGTCAAGTCTCAGTAGCGGATTTTCTGTCTTTGATTTATAAACCATTTCTTCCGCATCACTGACTACTTTGAATACGTCACGTTTCACACGAATTTGCACGTCTTCCGGTAGATCTTTTACAGTTTCGATGAGACCCATGAAGAAGTCGGTGACCTTGTCTCGGGGCGGCGCGGCGCCGGCGCCATCCGCCAGCGGCGCCGCGTATAACGCTGGGGAGAGCGCGGGCGCCGGCTCGCCCGCCAGCGCCGACATGTTGTGGATGTCCATGAAGGTGGCGGCAGGGCTGGCTACGTCTTCCACAATGCTGCTCTCGTCGTTGCTGGAGTCAGGGTTGTCGGCCGAGGAGGTGCGCACATCGTCCCTTAAGTGTGCGTTAAGAAACGTTAGTAGCTGCTCATATTTTGGTCGTTTGATAATTTTAGCTCCTTGTTCAGACTTCATCCTCCGCAGCTTCTGCGCTCGCCTGTAACAGTCTCTCAACCGCTTCCATTTGTCTCTGCAATCTCGAGCTGTTGAATAATAAGTAAAAGTATATGGCACTAGGTTGGAGTATTCAAATTTACGAGTAAATACCATATATTCGAGGAATTTAACAGTTTTCCTCATATTTTTTATTGTACACACAACTTTTATCTATACATCTATCCATACTTCCATACTAATGGGTTGCTACGACAGAAAACCTCCACGAGCGCCCGCGGGCTGCAGTTCCCTTGCTATCCTATATATTAAATAGATATTCTAAACTTTTCAGAAAGATTTGCAAGGTAGCGAAAGCCCTGTACATTAGCAATAAGATCAAATCGGCAGACAATAAAATAAAGACTGTGTGGAAAGTTATTAATAGTGAAACTGGTAGGAATAAAGTACGCAATACGGATTTTTTACTGGAGACTTCACATGGTCCCAAAAGCTCTAACATAGAAGTAGCCCAAGAGTTTGTGAATTATTTCACCGATATACCTCTTAGGACTACGGAAGCTCTAAATTCCTCCCCTGAAGCTTCAGTTGCTTTATTGAAAGCAAACTTGCCAGGCTGTCCGGTTGAATTTCAATTCAAACATATAAACCCTTTGACAGTCATAAAGGCTTTCCGGCAAATAAAAGTCAAATTAACCGAAGACCTATGGGGAATGTCTGTTAAAGTATGCGCATCTATAATAGAGACCATAGCACCGTACTTAGCTTTAATATTTAATTTGTGTTTGGACCAAGGAGTCTTTCCAGATATAATGAAGTACAGTAAAGTTATACCACTTTTTAAATCTGGTGACCATAATGACACTAATAATTACAGACCTGTATCAGTATTGCCAGTTTTCAGTAAGGTGTTTGAAAAAGTTATGCTTAATCAAATGCTTTACCATTTTAACAGCAATAAAATCTTTCATGATCAGCAGTATGGTTTCACCAAAGGACGTTGTACGACTGACGCTGGAGTCACTTTATTGAAACATATATTTGCAGCGTGGGAAGAAGCCCAAGATGTGATAGAAATTTTTTGTGACCTCTCAAAGGCTTTTGATTGTGTTAATCACGAAACCTTGCTTTTAAAACTAGAACATTATGCATACAGCCAAGGAGTG
Source organism: Mythimna impura (assembly GCA_905147345.3). NCBI lineage: Eukaryota > Metazoa > Arthropoda > Insecta > Lepidoptera > Noctuidae > Mythimna > Mythimna impura. The sequence continues at coordinate 28,884,997 of LR990359.1, read as the reverse complement.
GAATTCCTTGCCGGAGTCTGTGTTTCCTGATAGCTACAACTTAGGGGTCTTTAAGTCAAGAGTGAATAGGCTACTTCTAGGCAAGCGTGCTCCATCGTCGACCACATCATCGCTTACCATCAGGTGAGATGGTGGTCAAACGCGAGCCTATCATTAATAAAAAAAAAAAAAAAAAAAAAACATTATGGACTAGGTAAACTTGCACTCAGCTTGGTGAAATCTTATTTAATTGACAGGCAACAGCAAGTTCAGATAAACGGTGTCAATTTTCCGGGTTTGAAAGTCAAAATGGGTGTACCACAAGGCTCAATATTAGGTCCTTTCCTCTTTTTAGTATATATAAATGATCTACCGCATCTATTAAAAAAACAACCACATATTGTATTGTTTGCTGACGATACGTCGTTAATTTTTAAGATCAATAGACGTTCCACTAATCTTGATGACGTAAACGATGCTTTACAGCAAGTCTAAAACTAGTTTACTGTTAATAATTTAGTATTAAATGGAAAAAATCTAAGTGCATAAGATTTGCGTTACCGAATGTTAAAAGTAATTACTCCGACATAGTATTGAACAAGGAGAAACTTGAATTCGTCGAGAATACGGTTTTCCTAGGGATCACGCTTGACTCGAGGCTACAATGGGGTCCTCATTTAACATCTCTGGCAGGTCGGCTTAGTTCAGCAGTATATGCTGTCAGAAAAATCCGTCAATTTACTGATGTGGATACTGCGCGACTAGTTTATTTTAGTTACTTTCATAGTATCATGTCTTACGGTATTTTGCTATGGGGACGGGCTGCAGATATAGAGTCTATTTTTATTCTGCAGAAAAGAGCTATCAGAGCCATATATAATCTTCACAGACGCGATTCTCTTAGGGAACTATTTAAGGAAATAAACATCCTGACGGTCCCTTGTCAATACATTTATGAAAACATTATGTATGTTCGGAAAAATATTCATCTTTTTACTAAGATAAGTGACAGGCACAATTTTAATACTAGGAACAGGAACAAATTAGATCAACCTCGGTTCAGATTGGCTACATAGTTCTTTCATGGGGTACTGTGTAAAATTTTATAATAAAATACCAGTTGAGATTCTACAACTAAATGAGTCCAAATTTAAAGCATGCATTAAACGCACACTATGTAGACAAGCGTATTATAAACTGGAAGATTATATCCTTGATAAAAACGCTTGGCTAAATGCCGGTCCTGCTCCGCAGCCACAGCCACTTTTACCTTCAAATTAGTTTTTTTTTTATAATTTTGGAAGAGATACTGTTCCCCTTTTTGTATTGTTGTTTTCGAAATGTATTTTTTATTTTTTGTTTATTTCAATAGAGCTTATGATAATTTATTACCTCTTGTATTTGGAAACAATAGCATTGTATAATGTAGAAGCACTTTGTTTTTCAAGTTGTGAATGTGAAGTACCATGGAGCATTTTTATTAGGTTACAACTTGTTTGTCATTGCGAGCATGGCAGTTGAGAGTTTGTCATGCTCACTCAAATGTCTCGCTGATGGTGGCACGTGTTATTGGGTCATTTGGTTCCCTTCAAAATGGTTGAGCTGAGTGGGGCTGATGCACGCGTCATGCTCGTGAACGGGTGCCGTCAGTTGAGACTGGTCATCTCTTAGCTGCCAGTGACTTAATTCAATTTCTATTTGTTTTTTTAATTAGTTTTTATTTTATTCTTTTAATTATTATTACTTATCTACATTGTGCTCACATATTAGAAGCGACAAGAAATATGTAACCAAGATTTATGTAACTCCTAATATGATTTAAAAGAGTGTCCATGGAGTTTCTTGCACGTTCTTCTCCATAGAGATCTACGCTTTGGAACGTGCAATTTAGCTTCACTTGTATTTTTTTTGACTGACCGACATTTTGACTATTCAAAAGTGCCTGTAATTGGTCTATTTGAAATAAACATTTCTGATTTCTGATTTCTGATCCGCAAGGGAACTACGTCCGAAATGAAGACCAGTCTGCGGGACGGTGCACCCTGGGAGGCGGCTAACGACTTCCCTTGGGTACTTTTGCCTAAGGGGTCTCGATGTCCGGCTTGCGAATATTCTGTCCGAAGGAACACTTCAATGCGTGTCCCTCTGCTATAGCAGAATCAATACCCTTGATTCGCCCAAGCGCGCGCGCGTTAATAGCACGCGTTCTGTGCCTCCCAGTTTCGTTCGTTGCACGTTGTCGTTGAGTGATTCCCTACGTCACCGAGTTACTGATTGTTAGTGATGGGAAAGACACTTATCGATACCACAAAACATCGACATATTCTCCGCGCTCGCCATGGAGAGATTTATAACACGTTCCAACTCAGTGGGAAAACGCCCACTGGAAGGTCCCGTTGATACAAGTGAGTGGAAAATCCCAAAGTTTAGTCTGCCTGCTGCCGAACAAAACAAACCTGTTCCGGTCAAAACGTCCAATCAATTCAGTGTTCTTCGATCCGTTAAATCTCAGGAAACAGATGTCATCGCTGCGCGTCTCAAGGCAGCTTCTACTCCAAAGAGGAAATCAGGCCATATTCCGCCTATTATTTTACAAATGAAATCTGAATGGACACATAATAATATCAAGGAACTCGTCTTGAAGCATACCAAAAACTTCGACTTACAATACAGAGGTTACAACAAAATTGTAATTTCTTGCTATAGCCCAGAAAGCCACCAAGCAGTGAAAGAAGGTTTCCAAGCGGATAATCTTGCATTCCATACATTCCCAAGGAAGGACGAGAAAACATACAAAGCGGTAATCTTTGGCCTACCTGCCTACACTGAAGATAGCTTAACAGAAGAACTCGAGATTCTAGGCTTTAAAGATGTGAAGGTTCGTAGGATGAAACTGCCTGCTGATAACAATAAAGGCAATGATTTTTGTCCACCAATCCTTGTGCGGCTCCCAGCTGGCAGTGATTTTTCTAAATTCCTGAAAATCAGATACATCAGCAACTGTGTTGTTCAAATACAGAAGTATCAAGCAAGGAACCCGTTTGGTACACAATGTTTTAGATGCCAAGGCTTTGGCCATTCTTCAAGGAACTGCAATTTATCTCCACGCTGTGTGAAGTGTACAGAATCACCCAACATCTGACTGTCCCAAGAAAGACAGAACCAGCCCGGCACAATGCTGTAACTGCAAAGGTAACCATCCTGCCAACTTTCGGCAATGTATCGAGAGACAGAAATACCTGAAACTTGTACAAACTCGCCAAGATCAAATAAAAACAACTCGAGATGCTAAAATTAACTCAAGATTTAGAAATGTTGACGGGCGAAGCTGGAACTCTGTCGCTGCAAACAAAACGGAATCAAGCAACACTGGAGGCCAGCCACAAACTGGCACTCAAGATAACACACAGCTACAGCTGACATGTTAGCAATTCTTATGACTATAAAATCCATCAAAAATCAGTTTGTTACTTGCAACAGCATGATGGATAAGGTAATATTAATCCTGACCCACCTTGGCAAGTATGTTTAATGGCAACAATTTAAGTATTATGTATTGGAATGCCGATTGCATTCGCACCAAACTTACGGAATTGTTAGATTTGTTAGGCGATATGTTTATAGATATTGTGGCGTTGTGTGAAACTAGGATTTCCTCTCGTCATAAGCTTGAAATACCTGGCTACAATTGTTATCGGCTTGATAAAAAGGCTGACGGCCGTGGGCAGGGGGTGGCACTGTTGGTCCGTAGTGATATATTGCATACTCTGGTTTCTATTCCCAGCACATATAATTTAGAATGTATAGGCATTCAGGTAGTCACTCCAGATCAAAATTTAACTATTTACTCCGCTTACCAATCACCAAATTTACCTTTACTAAAAAGTGATCTAGATTCTCTAGTTAAAAGCGCAAATCACAAGACTCTTATAATGGGCGACCTTAACGCCAAGCATCCTTACTGGAACTACACCATGTCTAACTCACATGGCAAAATCCTCTTCGATCATATGCTGACTAACGATTATGAGATACTAGCACCTTCTTCTCCTACCTTAGTTCATTACCATAGCTCTCATGAACCCTCAACTCCAGACGTTGTAATAGCCATAAATATTCATCAAGTAATCGCTCCACAGGTTCTAACCAGCCTTTCATCAAATCACCTGCCAGTGCACTTTACTGTAGGTGGTAAGTATAGCATAAAATCTCAGACAGCATTCAACTTTGCTAAAGCTGACTGGAGACGTTACAGATCCCATCTAGATCAAAATATCACGCTATCTAGTAAAATACTTGATGCAATACCTACTATTGATGCTGCTGTAAATCATTTTACTGATAGTGTAGTAAATGCACGTAAGGCGAGTGTTCCTACCGTCGAAATAAATAGGGGCCGCTTAAGACTACCTAGACGCATTAAGAACCAAATCAAGCGCAAAAATTATACCCGTAGAAAGGCATTGAATGAGCACAACCACTGCCTCAGACGGCAACTATTCTCTACTGCTAATCAGCTAGTTCATTCGATTAAAGCCATACAGACATTGAATGATAATATATGGAATGACAAGCTAACAAAAGTCGACAACCCTAGTAACGATGTCTGGCGTTTAGCTCGATCAATCAACCAAAACCCCAGCACGATCCCTCCCCTAAAAATCCAAGGTGATCATATGACCTCCACAGTCTCGGAACAGTGTGAAGCTCTTTCCAATGCATTTGCCGATAATATGAGTCTTACTAATCAATGGACAAGCGATCTTGAAACTGAGGCCGCGGTCAAAGAATCCATGGTAGCATTAAACTCCGCAGATACAAGCAGTTACCCTTCTCTTACCAGACCCAAGGAAATTATGAAACTCATACGCAAATTAAAACCTCGCAAGGCTCCTGGTTTGGATGGCCTTAATAACCAGTTACTTAAAAACCTATCTCAAAAGGCCTTGGTCTATCTTCACAAATATTTAATGGTTGTCTGAGAATAGGCTACTTTCCAACATGCTGGAAAACTGCTAAAATTATTGCGCTTAAAAAACCTGGTAAGGATGGAAGCATCCCACAAGTGCATGCACAAGTCACTTTATCTGAGAACAATCACTATTAATGCTTTCTCTTATAATCGAAACTTTATACTTACACGCATTCAAAATGTAGCCACGCGCAAACTCAACTACGCAATATCAAATAATATATATCATGTTACAATGTCATTAATTAAAAATAGTTATCCCAATGTATTTAACAACTTTGCGAGATCTATACAAAGTATACAAATCAATCGCTTACAATTTTATCGATTTCTCAGGTTTACGAATACCACAGACTTTACTTACTTTTATTTTAATATTCCGACATATCGAGTAATAATGCACTTCATATTTTTTATCTATCACTATGCTAAATAAAAGTAAACTTTTAGATGATATTGATAGTATGAGACTAACTAAGTCAGTGGAATTGGACAATCCTGATTTTTGTAAACAACACCTTGGGGATAGTGCGAAACAATTTACAATATTCTCGCAAAACATACGAAGTATAAATAAAAACTTTAATTACTTAATCATACTTTTACACCGTCTACAATTTAAACCGGATGTTATTGTGTTAACGGAATGTTGGCTGGATGAATATTTTAATGGATTAAACTTAAACGGTTATAAATGTTCTTACTCAACTAAATATTTAAATAAATGTGACGGAATAGTAATTTTCACAAAGGAGAATTTACAGATATGCGTGTCGGAACAGGACATTAATGATGCTAACTGCCTACGCTTGGATATTTCTACTTATACTATAATAGCGATCTATCGATCACCATCTTTTCAAAACATAAACAACTTTTTAATTTCTTTGGAAAACGTTATTGAGAACTGTAAAAGCCAACACTGCGTATTGGTAGGCGACGTCAACCTTGATATAAAAGATAACTCTATTGATAACCGTGCAGAAAAATACCTAAGCTTAATGACTCATTATGGTTATGTATCAGGGCATAATATACCTACACGAGGACAAAATTGCTTAGACCATTGTCTAATCAAATCCGCTCACTCGTCTACAACCATTGTGTGTCATTCCGATGTTACCGATCATAGTAGCGTACTATGTAGTCTTGGCTCAAATCTCCAGATTGATAAACCTAAAACAAGCTTCACTAAGATCAATTATGAAAGTCTACATGAGAACTTAAAGAATTTTGACTGGTCGGAACTTTATAATATAACTAATGTTACGGACGCCACACAATATTTTATCTCCGAAATGAATAATCTTATTGAAAAAAATAAATCAACTCAAAACTTCCGCAGCTCCAATGTTATAGTTAAAAAATGGATTACTCCAGGTATCTTAAAATCTATTAGAATTCGTGACAAATTACATATTGATGCTAGGAAAAATCCCAACAATCTTGAACTACAAAACAAGTATAAGACTTACAGGAATGTATGTGTTAACTTATTACATGAACAAAAAAACAAATATGAACGCAATCTGCTGGCAGAAAATAAAAATAACCTAAAAAAGACATGGAGCTCTCTAAAAATTATTTGTAATCTTAATAAAAGTAAAAATAATAATGATCAACTATTAAAATTAAAATCCGATACCTTTGAATCTTTAAATACAATTAACAAATATTTCAGTACTGTTGGAGAGCGTTTGGCTGAGACAATTTTGAATGATTTGGAAACCACAGAAGCTGAATTAGTTAACAATAGAAGTCTTATCTATAATTCAAATCAATCAGCCCATTCGCTGTTTTTCCAACCAACAGATGAAATTGAAGTTATCAAACTCATAGGTACGCTAAAATCCAGTCAAGCTACAGGACACGACAACATCAGTAACGACATGTTAAAGCTTAACAAATATGTGATTGCCATGCCCCTAACTTATATTTGTAACCTTAGTTTATCATCAGGTATAGTTCCGAATAACCTTAAAATTGCAGAGGTAATACCTATTTTCAAGGCAGGTGATTCGCTGGAGCCGTCTAACTACAGACCAATTTCACTTTTGAGCACGGTGTCAAAAGTGATTGAAAAGGTAGTCAATGTAAGACTACTTAAATATCTAGAGGTAAATAACCTTCTAGCTCCTAACCAATATGGTTTTCGCTCGGCCCGGTCCACGGAAGATGCCGTCACAGGTCTTGTTGATTTTGTAACTGATAAAATTAACGAAGGGCAAAAATGTGTCGGTGTCTTCCTGGACCTGGCGAAAGCATTTGATACTGTTTCGCGACCCTTACTACTAAAAAAGTTAGAACTGTTGGGAGTTAGAGGTCTACCGCTGCAATGGTTCCAATCTTACTTTAGCGAACGGAAGCAGCGAGTACGAATAGGAGAACACACTAGTGGCTATGTAGATATTGCTTATGGCGTGCCTCAAGGCAGTATTTTGGGTCCCACTCTCTTTTTGATCTACATCAACGACCTCTGTTCACTTAAACTGTCACTTGCTAATTTTTTTACTTTTGCAGATGATACGGCTATAATTTTTCATGCTAAGACTTGGACAGAGGTTGTTGATGTGGCTCAGAAGGGCCTTAGAACTACTGCCAGCTGGCTGAAAAATAATTTATTAACCCTCAACACAGGCAAAACTAAACTTGTAGCCTTAAGTATAAGCAAAAAGTCTGCTCCTAAGCAAGCTATATGCATCAAATTGCACACATGTGAGTCTGCCAAGCAACCATCTTCATCTCAATGCCAATGCCCGGCTATTGAACAAGTTTCTTGCATAAAATACTTGGGCGTAATCATTGATGAGCACCTCTCGTGGAAATCACACATCGATGCAGTTACAAAACGTGTAAGAAAGCTAACACATATATTTAAAAAAATTCGGTCTGTGGCAGAACCGCGACTTATTCGAGCTGTATATTTCTGTCTATGTCAGTCTATTTTAGGTTATTGCATCATTGCATGGAGAGGTTCTAAAAAAACACATCTTCTCAAACTCGAACGAGCTCAAAGAGCGATTTTAAAAGTAGCGCTTAAAAAACCCTGGCGTTATCCTACAAGTACACTGTATTCAGAATGTGATCTCCTCAGCGTGAGACAGCTTTACATTACCTCGGTGCTTCTTCGCTTTCATAAACTTGCGAAGATCACAGCTCGAACCTCTTACAGAACTCTTAAATGGGACACACCAAGAGCTCGCTCAGCTTTTGCTCGTCAATCTTTTACTTTTATGGTTCCATATTTATATAACAAATTCTTTAAGACTAATAAAACTATAATAAACCTGACTTTATTTCACCTTAAAATCTCAATTCACAAATGCTTAATACCCAAAGACTATGCCCATACCGAGAAACTTTTAAATATTATTGTTTGATATCACGCGTAGGTATACGAACTTAATAAAAAAGAAAAGAAAAAAAACAATCACACACATACACCATCACACACACACAATCAGACGATCACACTACCACACACACACACACACCCACACATAAACGCATCTTCAAATTTTATTTTTTTAAATTAGCTAACTTTTTTTTCTTTTGTTTATTTTTACCTTTTAAATTCAAAGAATAATAATAGCAAAATATACACAAAACCTGCATTTACTAATTAATTTGTAAATTTACGGAAGGGACTGGACCTCACGACACAGGTTATCCTAGTGTGTAAGTCAACTGATGTACCTATTTTGTGTATCTTGTACTAACGTTTTAAACAAATAAAGATTATTATTGCATTTATTCATTTTTATATACATATCATTTACATTTTTAAATATTTCTTTAAAAAAAAACATGATAAAAAAAACATTTAAAAATATAAAAATAGTTGTCCGCCGGTGTCGGGAACAGGGTCCAAGCTACCGGTGGTTAGGGCTCCAGAGACAGAAACCTCCTCACAATGCGAGCCGTATCGAGGAGTACTGCCTTCTGTATCAGGCCCTTGATCCAACCGCGCAACGACAGCTTCGACAGATGGTCGTCGAAGCTTTTGGCTATAAGACCATTGGCGGTCACGACAATCGGCACAATGATAGCCGAGTCCACATTCCACATGTCGACAACCTCGTGTGCTAAGTCGAGATATTTGATTTGTTTCTCTTTCTCAGCTTTCACGAGATTCTCGTCATGCGGGATGGTGACGTCGACTATCACTGCGCGGCGCGCTAATCGGTCTATCACCACTATATCCGGCTTATTGGCTACAATAGTCCGGTCAGTAATGATAGACCGATCCCAGTACAACGTGACATGGTCATTTTCGAGAACTGGGTCGGGCACATACCTGTAGTACGGTACCTCAGAATCCACTAGGTTGTATTTTAAAGCAAGTTGCTGGTGAATAATCCTGGCTACTTGGTTATGCCTATGCAAGTACTCGCCGTTAGCCAGACGAGAACAACCAGAGATAATATGTCTGATGGACTCACCCGGACGATGGCATGCCCGACACACGTCAACCGTCCCGTCCTTCATAATATGTCTCCGGTAGTTGTTCGTCAAGATAACTTCGTCCATAATCGCACAGACAAAACCTTCAGTTTCTCCGAAGAGGTTGCTGAAACGTAACCAGGCCACGGACGCCAAAAAATCTACATCAGGCTCATGAAGAGCCCGATAAAAGCGCCCGTGGAGCTCCTTGCCTTTCCATACTTCCTTGCGGTCATCAGTAGTAAGTACCACAGGTTTGCGCCAGTTCTCTTTAGCCATGGACAACGGGGTGAGTCCCTTGTCCACTGCGACCACATCGCGGTGCATACCCACATCGGTTTTGAGAAAATATTCTCTGAGGCTGCACACCTCGCGGTTGTGTAGAGTCTTTGCATTTAAAAAGCCGCGACCTCCACACTTCCGCGGGATGTACAGTCTCATCACCGAAGATCGTGGGTGATGCATCCGGTTTGCGGTCAGCAATGTACGGACCCGTCTATCCAGAGCGTCTAGTTCGGTCTGAGTCCATTTGAGTATGCCAAAAGAGTACATTAAAACCGGCATGACCCAACCATTGAAGGCGCGCACCTTATTTCCGCCTGACAGAAGGCTGTTTAAAACCTTCTTCAGGCGGTTAAAGAAGCGCTCCTTCAACGTTTGCTTCATGTCAGCGACGTTAATGCCTAACGCTTCCGACATACCCAAATACTTATAAGTTTCGGTCGAGGAGAGGGTTCTAAGGTGTATGGAATCCGAGAGTTGAATTCCCTCGGATTCCACAATCTCCCCTCGCTTTACATGCATAACTGCACATTTGTCCACTCCAAATTCCATCCTGATGGCACTACTGAAAGTTTCAGTTACCTTCAGTAGTTCCATTAGTTGCAAATTGTTGTGGGCAAAAAGTTTCAAATCATCCATGTAAAGCAAGTGAGATAGGACCTGACCACCTCTTCTCAACCGATAGCCTAGACCTGAATCCTCCAGCAACGTGCTTAGAGGATTCAGGGCTAAGCAAAACCAAAGTGGACTCAAACTGTCGCCCTGAAATATTCCCCGTTTAATCCATATTGGTTCATCATTCCCTTGGATCGGTCGACATCCTGGATAGCGAAGGACTGTTTTCCATTGCCTCATACATGACTCAAGGAACGTGCGTAGAGTTGCATCTATTTTATACAACTCCAACACCCTCATGAGCCATGTATGTGGAACAGAGTCGTAGGCCTTCTTATAATCTATCCAACATGTCGACAGATCCTTGCGAGATCGACGAACCTGTTGGCTTATGGCCATGTCAATGAGGAGTAGCTCCTTAGTACCACGGGACCCATTCCTACATCCATTCTGAGAGGCAGACATAATCAAGTTTTTTTCTATATGTATATAAATTTTTGCTCTCAGAATGGATGTAAGAAATTTATAGACCGTTGACAAACATGTGATCGGCCTATAATTCTTGGGTTCCGTGGGGCTACCTGTCTTATGGAGCAGATGGGTGATACCAGTTGTGAGAAACTGAGGTAGCGACCCAGATTCTAAAGATGACTGGAATTGCGATGCCAGAAGCGCATGTGAGCTGCTGTACCATTTTAACCAGAAGTTGTGCAGTCCGTCCGTACCAGGAGACTTCCAATTAGGTAACGGACGAACTGCTCTGGCTACGTCTAGTGGTGTAATTTCAACTTTTTCCATTTCTGGTACATCAACGCACACGCGCTCGACATCACGCATCCAGCCACCCTCAGTGTGACAGACGGGCACCGACCAAATGCTGCGCCAGAATGCATTCGTGGCGGCGTCATCCGGGCGGAGCGCGTCGATCACACTTTGTTCAGGTCGCTCCCAAGCTCTGTACACCCACCTCTCATCGCTCTGGAACATGCGATTCTGCGAGTATCGATCGACCCGACGCTTATACCGCCGGATACGATTGGCCCATGCACAAACTTTCTGCTTCAGGAAGTCGATGCGCTCCGTGACACGGGACATGTATTCTCGGGGGGTAATTCCAGTTCCCGAAAATGCCCGCCTCACGAATCGCATCACACGTGGACGTGTGTTGCCCTCCCTGAAGCAGTATAGCTTGCCAATGAGTGCTCTGGCCTCATCAATACGTCCCTCGATCCTGCACTGCCAGGCTGGTACAGCAGGCTTTGGTCGAGTAGCTACATCACAACTTGAAAACTTTATATTAGCTAAACGACATGCCGCAACAGCCCCACAATACAGGATGGAGTGCGTATCAACGAGGTCTTCGCTGCTCTCAAAAACATTCTTAAGCAGCGAGTCCAGAGCACACACTAGCGCCCTATTTCGTTTGCACATAGGTAACCGCGGCAATCGGGGTCTAAATTCGGCTGGAGTGGACCTATACTCGCGAAGCGCATCCTCCAGTGCGCTCCTCAGTCTTTCATTGCACTGGCTACTTACTGTGTCAACCCTATCATCTAACTCATTCTCAACAACATTGGACCGCGGCGGGATTACGTCAGTGGCCGGCAGTACCCCTGTCTGTGTCGGAGTCGAGACGATATGGTTGTTCAGTACTTCTGAGCGCAGCCTATCAAGTACGGCGTCGTCCAACCTATGATTGTGTTGGATTACCCGCACCTGATCCGACAATCGTTGCGCCGAGACGTCTACGGTTGGTTCAAGGTCCTGAAAAAGAGACAGAGATTATTATTATTATCCCAACAAACTATCGTCCCATAAGCTTACTCCCATGCCTAGGTAAGTTATTTGAGGCCCTCATACTTACCCGTCTTCTAAAAGCCACCGAAAAGTTCTTGCTACCGGAGCAATTTGGATTTCGTAAGGCACACTCCACCACCCAACAGTTAGCTAGGGTGTCTGAACACATAGCACACAACCTGAATGAAGGCAAATCAACAGGAATGGTGATGTTAGATGTCGAAAAAGCTTTTGACACTGTCTGGCATGAAGGTCTGCTTCACAAGCTTATTGTTAATAACGTTCCTCTCTCACTCGTTAAGATTGTTCAGAACTACCTAGTCAATCGCCATTTCAAGGTTTTTATAGGTGATCACTGTTCCGACGCCAAAACCGTGCCAGCTGGTATACCACAAGGCTCAAATTTGGGACCATTCCTTTTCATATTGTACCTTAATGATATCCCGAAACAACCTAGAACTCATCTCGCAATATATGCTGACGACACTGCGTCGTATACTTCCTCTGAAGATATCGACCTAATAATTGAACGGCTTCAACTGGCACTAAGTCTTCTTGACACGTTTTTCACTAGATGGAAACTAAAATTAAACTCAAATAAAACAGAAGCCATTCTTTTCACGCGAAAACGATGTTTACCTTCTAGGCTTATTAATTTTAAAACAATTTCCATACCATGGAGTCGTTCGGTAAAATATCTGGGTGTAGTTCTAGATAGTAAAATGACCTGGAATGAAAACACTGACGCACTTCGCGAAAAGGGCCTGAAGGCTATAAATGCTTTAAAACCTATTTTAAATAGAAAGTCAAAGTTGAGCGCTACTACAAAATTACGTATTTATACCACCCTCGTTAGACCATGTTTAACATATGCTGCGCCAGCCTGGAGTTGCCTGACTGACAAAAACTACAACCAATTGCAAATTGTTCAGAATAAGGCAATTAAAACTTCATACAACACTGCTTTCCGAACCAACCTAAAACGACTGCATGAACAAATTAAATTTCCGTTTATTAAAAATTTCATTTTAAAATCAGCTAGTAAATTCTATTTATTTAAAAATCCCAAACACTACAACCCGCTAGTTTCATCCATAGGTAAAAGTAGATCAAATAATTTGCTGTATTTAAAAACATATAATCGATATCGTTTACCACATCACTATTTCCTAGGTGAATAACAATATGAAGTTATCACCGGACCGGCCGGGCTACCCTCACCTGGCCACCGTAACTATCACAATAACAAATTACCCACAATTTCGATAGACTAATAAAATTATATATAATAAAACCTGTTAGTAACATATTTAGCCTGCGATCGAGTCGCATTACTTTGTGTAATTAAATAGTGCAGTTATAGTATAAATAAGTCAGTACTAAGACTTCTTTGTGCCTCATAATTTAATACTCTGTTCTTTATGAACTTATGATACAACACAATAGTTAACAATAATGTCAATGTGAAATGTTTGTAAAGGTAAGTTAACCTATAAACTAGTTACATTTAAGGTTGTAAACAATTAGAATAAGATCTTATTGTATGCAATTCACATAATATTATGGAACAACAACCTTCAGAAATCTGCTATAGCAGAGGGCACAGTGGCGAAGTAAGAGCGGGCTCGGTGTGCACTTACCCTGCCACCGAGCAGGCAGGAGGAAGACTTGCTCCTTCTTCTGCCACCGTTAGTCTCGTAGCCCCAGAGATTGTCCAAGGTCATGTTTCTGACTTTTGATAGGGGTCGAGCAGGGGCGCCGGCTTTTAGAAAATCTCATGGGTGCTCATGCTCATTTGATGACTCGAAAAAGTTGGCGAAGTGTGAGAAGAGAAATGCACACTGACCGACCGACAAATAATTAAAAGTCCTTCTTACATACTGCGTACTTATAATGCGTAATAATAATAAATTAAGACAACATCACACACATTGTTCTGGTCCCAAACTAAGGTATTCCCTTGTACTATAGAAACCAGAAACAACGAAGGTACCATAAACACCCAGACCCAACACAAATATCTGTTTCATCAACAAACATTTGTGTTGGTGCGGGAATCGAACCCGCGACCCTTGCGTCTCAACCGGCGTGGGAAATGAAAAAACGCCCATCCCTAAAAGGTAATTACTGATCTATTTCTTGAAGTCTATTCTCAGGGGAGCTCGGCGGCACTTGTTTATTTCTCATGGGTGCTCGAGCCCCCGAGCGCCCACTGAGTCGGCGCCCCTGGAGTCGAGGGTCTTGGCTTTACCGCCCGGGCCGCGAGGAAGACAACCTCTACAAAAAATTACCCCAAACCTCCAAGCGGCGGCGCACCGTGAGGGAGGTTGTTAGCTTGACTAATGGGTAGCTAAATTAGTCCCTAGTGCGAATCACGTAATTTGAGCAAGTACTCGAAGTTTAATAATATTGGGAACAAAATGGAACAGTCTAAATTTTTCACAAACCCAATGGAGAGCGATGCGCGGTCGGAGTCCGGCGCGGCATCCAGAAGGAGCTCGGAGGGCTCGGAGGTTGAGGAGGTGGTGGGCGACTCCGGTGAAGACTCGCATCCTGAAGCGCTCCAAATCAGGGGACGGATCGTCCTCCGATGCAGAGATGGGCTCGGCCCGAAAAATCCCCACCAATGGGCGGGGTGCGGGTCGGACGCGAGGCAAAGGGAGGGGGCTTACCGCCCAAGAATCCGCCCAGCGAGCTGACAGGCTCACCGCGGAGGGGCGTCACCTCGGAGAGGCCAGCGCTGAGACGAACTTCTCGGGGCCGTCTGGCAGTGAGCCAGACGCCGCCATCGATCAGGCACTCGACAGGCTAGAGTCAGTCCTGGCATCCGCTCTGAATGGCGTGGCTAAAAAAAGAGAGAGGTCCTCCAAGAGGAGTGTCATCTCCCAGGCCAGGACATCGCTCCAGAAGGTGGTGGACCCCATCCGCACGGGGCTCACCAAGCTTCGGGCCGACAACGCTCGGCTCCGAGGGCGCGAGCAGGGACAAGGGCCAAGTTAGCCCAAGCTCCAGCCCGAGCCGGAGAACTAGCTGCTGATGCTGGTGCGGCAGGAGCTGGCTGCCTTCCGGCAGCAGCAGCAGCAGCAACAGCAGGAGCAGTTCCAGCAAAGGATGCAGCAGCAGCAACAGCAGGAGCAGTTGCAGCAAAGGATGCAGCAGCAGGAGCAGTTCCAGCAAAGGATTCAGCAGCAGCTCTCCGTGCTGGAGGGTATCGTGCTGCGTCCTCCACTGGCAGTCAGGCCAGCGAAAGGCGGCGTCTTCGGGCAAACAGGGCGCGGGGTCGTGGCGTCGGAGCCTGCGAGGCCGGCCCCGGCGCCAAGCAGCAGCGGCAGCAGAAAGACAGGACGGCGCCCACTGCTAAACCGGCTATACTTCCTGCCACGGCGGTGACTAGGTCGCGCCTGCCGCCTCCCCTGACTGAAGAACCCTCGGCTGGCGCCGAGTAGACGGTTGCCGGCGCCAAGAGGAAGGCGGGCAAGGCGGCTAGGGCGGCCAAAACGCGCACGAGGCGACAGCAGCGCAAAAAGCTGGCCATGGCGGCCAGACTTCGCGCCCTGAATTCCGAAGGCGAAGCAGGCGGTGTTGCCCCACCTTGGTGAACTCGGTGCCTCTGGGGGCTTCCGTATGAGGCACACCTTAACCGGGGCCTGATGGTGCGGCCAGTGGCCCTGCCGCGGGTGCCCTAGCCGCAAGGATCAGGGCGTCCCTGGACGTGGAAGAGGCCCGAGTGTCCAGGCCCACCAAGTGCATAGATATGCGCATCATGGGCTTGGACGACTCCGTCAAGGTGGACGAGGTAGTGCATGGTCGCTATCGTCAGGGCGGGAGGATGCACTGCCGAGCAGGCTCGGGCGGGCACCATCCCCGCTGACAGCACGGGCATGCGAGCCATGACGGTTAGCTGCCCCGTGTTGGCGGCCAAGACCATCACTGGGGAGGGCCGACGGCTTTTAGTGGGCTTAGTCTTCCCGCAGGTGAAACTGCTAGAGCCCAGACCTCTGCGGTGCTATCGCTGCCACATGGGGCACCACGTGGGGGCCTGTTGTGCCGCGGCGGTGGTACTACTACGCATGTGCGGTGGCAGGCAAGCCTGCCGACCACCGGGCTGGGAGCAGGTCCTGCGACCCTTCCGCCAAGGTCAAGGGCAAGGTCAGGAGTCCCATCCTCACCGCCGCAGCCTCCTCTTTGACTGCCGCCGCTGTCGCCGCTGCAACCACCGCGGCAGGGCCCTCACGTGGGGCTCCATTACGTCTCCTTCAGGTGAACACAACCACTGTGCCCCCGCTCAGGATCTGTTGCTCCAGTTGAGAGTTTGTCATGCTCACTCAAATGTCTCACTGATGGTGGTGCATGTGTTGGATCATTCGGTTCCCTTCAAAATGATTGAACTGAGTGGTGCTAATATTCGCGTCATGTCCGTGAACGGGCGCTGTCAGTTGAGACTGGTCATCTCTTAGCTGCCAGTTGCTATTTTAATATCTATATTTAGTTTTTATTTTTACTTTATTTATTTAATTAAACCACATTATTATACGCCGGTTTATTGACATTGTTCTCACATGATAGCGACAATCATAGATATCCGGAGATATCATTGCCGATTAGTAAGGAGTCCTAGTGATGCCGCTTATCTCCCACCAAAATAATTACAACATTCACAAATAGTGTTTTTACGACACACATTTAAAATTTGCACACGCACACTAAGAAGAAAGCAGCTACACTAAATCAATTTCTAATAGCACACATAAATAGAATGGGCGGAGCATGCACTTGTAAACACTTGTTATTTAGAAACATTCAATGCACACTCATGCAATTAGGGAGTCGAACGCGATGGTCGATAATATTTATCGATATTGAATTTCAGCATATTCTTGTAATATAATTACTTCGTTTGATTTTCTTTAAATAATTTATTTTTTATATAGGTACCTATCCGAAATGAGAGTTTACTTTTAATAAAATAAAATATTTTTTTTAGTATCGTATTACCTACTGGTTAAAGGGAACGTTCTCTGTTAAATATCATGCTGTATTATTATAATATAACATTTGTCTTATTCTTAAAAAAAAAAAAAAAACATAATAGCCTACCTACATTCAGGGTTGGTTTAAACAGGTAAATTATGCTCATATAGTTTTATACTCATATTCAAACTCGATAGCGTTAACACGCGTTAACTGCAGGATAAATAGCGTCATCTAGCAAACTAGTTATAATTTTAGATAAATTAGACAAATTGTAGGTAGTTGATGCTGACAGGATCGAATTCATAAGATGAAATAACTCACACTAACCACTCAATATAAATACTTCTAACAAAATAAAACTGGCAAGTGTGTGTCCGACTCTCGCTCTGAGAGTTCCGTACAAACTTACTTATGTATATAGTTCAATTTCCGAATGGATTCTCAAAGATTTTCCCGAATAGCAAAAAACTTTTTTTTTTGTGACTGTTCACTGATTTATTCCTATACCTGTGCTATAAGATTTTGCTTTATGCCAAATGAAATTTCTTTACGTCGCGTCGTTTTTAAGAATGGAGCGGTTATAATTATAGAGAGTAGGCTTGAGTCTTTGCAAAGGGAACTGTAATAATATAAATAAGGGAATGTAAAATTAAAATCAAATAAAATTTGAAATCAGAAACTTTATTTCAAATAGATCAATAACAGACATTTGAATAGTCAAAATGTCGGTCAGTCAAAAAAAAAAAGTGAAATTAAGTTACACGTTCGAAAGCTTTATCGTACTTAATAAAACATGTTCAATTTGCAATATTACGTAACACGACTATTTCTTCCGTAAACAAGAAACTGTATAACATTAAACCTTGGATTACTCCGGGCTAGATTCGGTGTATAAGACAGAGAGATAAACTTCATCAGAAAGCTAAGAAAAACCCTGACAATCCTATCATTCAAATCACCTATAAAAGATACAGAAATTTTTGCAATAAACTCATAAAGAACTTAAAAAATAACTTCGATAAAAATGAATTAAATAAAGCAGGAAACAACAGTAAGCAACTTTGGAAACATATTAAAAATGTCACTTATATGGCAAAAAAGCTTGAATCTAATTCGAGTTTACTGCTTATTAATCCCTCACCTCTTTCATCAGCTAACCATGTTAATAACTTTTTTTAAATGTTGGGAAAACTCTTGCCGAACAGATTCCAACACAAGACTGTGTCCAAAGACCTCTTTAAGAAACAGGTGTGCCCTAAATTCGTTTAGCTTACTGGATACTGACGAAGACGAAGTTTCTCGAATCATTTTGTGGACTAAAAGATGACTCTGCAGTAGGATGGGATAATATTAGTAATAAGATCCGTAAACTCTGTAAGCATATCCTTGTTCCGCCTTTGACGCATATATTTCGTATCTGTCTTTCCGAAGGAATTTTCCCTAGATTTCTGAAAAAAGTGTTGATCCCTTTTTTTAAATCCGTAAACAAAGACTTAGTAAATAATTATAGGCCAATGTCGATACTTTCCTCAATTTCAAAAATACTAGAAAAAATATTAAACAGTAGACTAGATAAATATTTAGAAAAAATAAACTCTTATCATCGGCGCAATTTGGTTTTAGAGTCAAATTATCTACAGCTGATACAGTGCACAGCCTGACAAATTACGTCTCTGAAGAACTCGGCAAAGGACAACAGATCCTGGGGGTGTTCCTTGATCTAGCGAAGGCCTTTGACACGGTGTCGGTTCCTTTGCTAATAAACAAATTAGAGGCCATAGGAATAAGAGGAACGCCGCTTAAACTTTTTGCTGACTACTTAGATGATCGATATCAATGTGTCAAAATAGACAATATTACGAGCGATGAGCAAATAAGTTCTGGATATGGTGTTCCCCAGGGAAGTACCCTGGCCCCTACCTTATTTTTGATCTATATTAACGATTTGTATAACCTAAATATCAATCAAGGCAAAATTATTTCATATGCCGACGACACGGCCTTAATATTTACCGCTAAAACCAGCAGCGAATTGTAGGAATATGCTTAATTGGGTTTCAACACTGTGACTAATTGGCTTCAAAGCAATTTAGTAACATTGAATGCTGACAAGACAAAATATATTCACTTTTGCATGCGCAAGCCTCAATTTAACACTGCTATCTAGTGTCTGTAGTAAATTTAACACTGCTAACAAGTATCTACAAATTAAATAAGTATAACTGTAAAAAAAAAACTGTAAAAAGATCATCATCATCATCATTTCAGCCGATAGACGTCCACTGCTGGACATAGGCCTAACCCAAATGTCACCACAACAAACGGTCCTGTGCGTCTCGCATCCATCGGATTCCCGCAACCTTCACCAAGTCATCGGACCCCAACGGCCATCTGTTCTGCGAGCAATGTGCCCTGCCCATTGCCACTTAAGTTTGGCAATTCTTCGTGCTATGTCAGCAACCTTGGTTCTCCTGCGGATATCTTCATTTCTGATTCGATCACGCGAGGAAACTCCGAGCATAGCCCTTTCCATAGCCCTTTGGGTGACTTTGAGTCTTCTGATGAGGCCCATTGTAAGCGACCACGTTTCGGAACCATATGTCATCACTGGAAACACGCACTGGTCATAGACTTTCGTCTTGAAACACTGGTATATTGGATGAGAAGATACCGCGCAGCTTCCCAAACGCTGCCCAGCCGAGTCGGATTCGACGGTTGACCTCTTTCTCGAAATTAGATCTACCCAACTGGACTGTCTGTCCAAGGTAGACGTAATCGTCCACAACTTCGAGTATAGAGTCTCCAATCTTGATAGGAGAGGGTGCTACATGGTTGTTTATCATGACTTTAGTTTTGTCCATGTTCATTTTAAGACCCACTCTTTCGGAAGCTCTACTGAAGTCATTGAGCATTGTGCTGAGCTCTTCCGTAGCCTCAGCCATGACCACTATATCGTCGGCAAACCGAAGATGAGTGATGTACTCGCCATTGACATTAATGTCCAATCCACTCCAGTCCAGAACCTTGAAGTTATCCTTCATTGCGGCCGTGAACGGTTTCGGAGAAATGACGTCGCCCTGCCTCACACCCCGCTGCAGGAAAATAGGTTTTGAGGTCTGGTCCTGCAGTTTGACTGACATAGTGGCGTTTTCGTACAAACACTTCAGCACCTCGATGTACCGATAGTCAATCTGGCACCGTTGAAGAGACTGCAGCACAGTCCAATTCTCGATCGAATCAAAGGCTTTCTCGACGTCCACAAACGCTAAGCAGAGAGGCAGATTATACTTCTCGGTCTTCTGTATAACCTGCCGAAGCGTGTGTATGTGGTCTATGGTGCTGAAGCCTTTTCGGAATCCGGCTTGTTCGGGAGGCTGGAAGTCGTCGAACCTGCGCGCGAGACGGTTCGTGATGACTTTGGAAAACAGCTTGTAGACATGGCTCAGAAGTGAAATGGGCCTATAATACTTGAGCAGGGTCTTGTCGCCCTTCTTAAAGAAGAGTACCACCACACCTCCGCTCCATGCCTGTGGTGTTTTTCCCTCGAATATGACGGAATCAAACAGCTTCTGAAGGGCCTTAAGGATCGGTTTCCCACCCGCCTTCAGGAGTTCGGCTGTAATTCCGTCATCACCCGGTGCCTTGTTGTTATTAAGCTGCTTCAGAGCCATCCTAATCTCGTACAGGCTGGCGTCCGGGATATCTTCGGTATACTGTCGGGTCAACCTAGCTCTTGGGTCGTTTGCTAGATTCGTAGTCCATAAAAAGCCTCGAGCTCTCCCAGAAGCTCCGATTTGGCGGATATGACTCTGCCATCTTCGGTCTTCAGTTTCGTGAGTTGGCTCTGCCCAATAGACAGATCTCTTGCAAACACCTTAGAGCCCTTATTTCGCTCAATCGCGTCTTTAATTTTTCCAGTGTTTAAGTGACGGAGATCGCGTTTCAAGGACTTAGAGATCCGTTTATTGTGCTGCCAATATGTGCACGCATCGTCTGAAGACTGCAGAATCATCTCACGCTTTTCCTTCATAAGCTGGAGAGTTCGATCTGTGAGCCTCTTGCTCTTATTTGTACGAGTCTTATAGAATTTAGACCCGACCGTATGGACAGTTTCCACCAACCCATCGTTGTATTCGTCCACAGAGCTTCCTAAGCATTCGAAACGATTTTGAAGTTCGAGCTGAAAGCTCTCGGAGTTTTGGATCTGGATCTGTGCAGGACGGAGCGTAGACTTCATCAGTCGAGATCTTTCAAGCTTGACATTGATATTCAATGTGCCTCTTACCATGCGGTGATCACTTCCGGTTTTCACCGCATTGATCACAGAGACATCATTGAATATTTGCTTCTTCATCGACATGATGAAGTCAATCTCATTTCCAGGTCCACTTCCTATGCTCACGCTTTCTGAAGAAGGAGTTCATCATGTAGGTGGTTCTGACGTCCAAATCCAAATTGCCCCACTCGCAGCTCGTCACTGTCTCGTTTGCCCAGTTTCGCATTAAAGTCCCCCGTGACCACGGTGAAGTGAGTCTTATAACCATGCATGGCTCTGGATACATCCTCATACATGGTCTCTACTTCGTCATCAGGGTGTGTCGAGGTCGGAGCGTAAACCTGTATAACCTTCAGCGAATATCTTGATGATATTCTGAGTATAAGGTACGCCACCCTGGTCGACACGCACTCGACCTTCACCACATTGTTCACACGGGACTTGTGGACGATAAACCCGACACGACCTTGGGACTGCTGGTCCCCCTCCCGAAAATAGAGCAGGTTACCAGATTTTAGGATTATCGTGTCCTCCCCCTGTCTTCGGACTTCGGATAATCCCACAATACTCCATCGTAACCTGCTCCCTCGCTTCGGTACACCACCACTATTATCAGGCTTATTGGCTACAATAGTCCTGTCAGTGATGATGGGCCGATCCCAGTACAAAGTGATATGACCATTATCAAGAACTGGGTCGGGCTCATACCTGTAATACGGCACCTACGATTCCACAAGAGAGTATTTCAAAGCATGTTGCTGATGGATAATCCTGGCTACTAGGTTGTGTCTATGCAAGTACTCTCCGTTAGCTAGACGAGAACAACCAGAGGTAATGTGACG
The DNA here is from genome assembly GCA_905147345.3 of Mythimna impura. NCBI lineage: Eukaryota > Metazoa > Arthropoda > Insecta > Lepidoptera > Noctuidae > Mythimna > Mythimna impura. Next base: position 28,862,817 of record LR990359.1, on the reverse strand, counting down.
AATTGACTCTCCCGGACGGTGACATGCCCGACAGATGTCAACCGTGCCGTCCTTCACAATAAATCTCCGGTAGTTATTCGTCATGATAACTTCGTCCATAATTGCACAGACAAAACCTTCGGTTTCCCCAAAGAGGTCACCGAAATGCAGCCAGGCTACGAACGCCAATTGGTCAACATCGGGCCCGTGAAGGGCCCGGAAAAAGTGTCCGTAAAGTTCCTTGCTCTGCCATGCTTCCCTGCGATCGTTAGTGTCAAGCACTACCGATTTGCGCCAGTTCCCGTTAGCCAGGGAGAGCGGGGTGAGTCCCTTGTCCACTGCCACTACATCCCGATGCATACCCACGTCGGCAGCTAGGAAATATTCCCTGAGACTGCATACCTCGTGGTTGTATAGGCGTTCAAAGAAACGCTCCATCAACGATTGCTTCATGTCAGTGATATTGATGCCTAGAGTTTCCGACATACCCAAATACTTGTAGGTTTCGGTTGGACAGAGAGATCTCAGGTTTATGGAATCCGTGAGTTGAGTGCCCATCAGTGGATTCCACAACCTCCCCTCGCTTTACATGCATGACCGCACATTTGTCTAAACCATACTCCATCCTGATGGCACTACTGAAGGTTTCAGTTACCTTCAGTAGCTCCATCAGTTGCAGATTGTTGGGGGTAAAAAGTTTCAGGTCATCCATGTAAAATAGGTGAGATATTACCTGACCACCTCTCTTCAACCGATAGCCTAGACCTGAATTCTCCAGCAGTGTGCTTAGAGGATTCAAGGCTAGGCAAAACCACAGTGGACTCAAACTATACCTAGATTGCGTCATTTCGCGCGAATAAGCAGTTTTTCTTTCTTTCTTTCTTTCTTTTATTACCCTGGAATATACCTCGCATGATCCCTATAGGTTCGCTATTCCTCTGGATATGTCGACATCCTGGATAGCGGAGGACCGTACTCCATTGCCTCATACACGACATCAGGAAGGTGCGTAGTGTTGTATCAATTTTATACAATTCCAGCACCCTCATGAGCCATGTATGAGGAACAGAGTCATAGGCCTTCTTATAATCTATGCAACATATCGACAGATCCTTTCGGGAACATCGAACCTGTTGGTTAATGGACATATCAATGAGGAGCAGCTCCTTAGTACCACGGGACCCGTTCCTACATCCATTCTGAGAAAGTGACATGATCAAATTTTTGTCAATATGACTATTAATTTTACTTCTCAGTATGGATGTAAGAACTTTATAGACCGTCGGTAAACACGTGATCGGTCTATAATTTTTAGGCTCCGCAGTACTACCTGACTTATGGAGCAGGTGGGTTATTACTGTTGTTAGGAACTGGGGCAGAGACCCTGACTCTAAGGCAGACTGAAACTGATATGCCAAGCGAGCGTGCGATCTTGTAAACCACTTAATCCAGAAATTGTGCAGTCCATCCGGCCCTGGAGATTTCCATTTTGGCAAAGGATGGACTGCACGAGCTACATCTTGGGGGCTGATGTCAATTGCCTCCATTTGTGGTATTGGATCGCACGCACGCTCGACCTCCCGAGTCCAGTCACCCTCGGGTGTGACTGACAGGCACCGACCAGATGCTGCGCCAGAATGAACTCATGGCGTCATCATCCGGAAGGCGCGCGTCAGGCACACCTTGGTCCGGTCGCTCCCAAGCCCTATAAACCCACCTTTCATTACTCCGTAATGTGCGATTCTGGGTGTATCGCTCCACCCGCCGCTTATATCTGCGGATACGGTTTGCCCATGCATACACCTTCTGCTTCAGGAAGTTGATACGCTCTGTGACACGGGACATATAGTCTCGGGGGCTGATGTCAGTCCCCGAAAACGCCCGTCTCGAAAAGCGCATCACTCTTGGGCGAGTGTTGCCCTCCCTGAAGCAGATTAGTTTGCCGATGAGTGTTCTGGCCCCACCAATACGACGCTCGATCCTGCACTGCAAAGCCGGCACGGCTGGTTTCGGTCGTGTAGCTACGTCACAGTTTGAAAACTTGACGTGAGCTACACGACATGCCGCTACAGCTGCGCAGTACATTATCAAGTGTGTATCAGTGAGATCTTCGCAGTCGTCAAAATAGTTTGACAACTGCAAATCTAGAGCAGCCACCAGCGCCTTATTCTTATTATGCATGGGCAAACGAGATAAGCGCGGCCTAAGTTCGAGCGGCATGTTGCGATACTCCCGAATAGCACATTTCAAAGCACTCCTCAATTCATTATTGCACTGGGTACTTACATGTGTAACCATGTCAGTAATCTCTTCGTCAGCGTGGTTGGAAACATGGTTGGACGGTGATACCTGTGAATGTACCTCCGCCTGCGACGAAGAGGCAATGGCATGGCTACCATTTTCCGTTCGGAGGCGATCAAGTACAGTATCGTCCAATATGATTACGCTGGATGGTCCGCACCTAATCCGACAGTCGTTGGGCCGAAACGTTGACGGCTGGCTCAAGCACCTGAAACAAAGAGAGCATCCGAACACGACCACCGACCACTGCCCAGGGGAGACTGGCTGCAAGACCTGAACGGCTCGTTGATCCTAATTTCGTTGGCCTCCGCCGGTACTCCGTCCCTCGAGGCCATCACGAGAAGACGGGGTTGCGTGACAGCACGGTTCGGGGACATTGCAGTTGGTAGACGCCTACCTACCTGTCCCCGAAAAGATCTCCCGGCGATCTCCACATCTCTCTTATGAAGCTGAATGCCGTTATCGCTGGGTTTGGTTCCCTCCCCGTGGTCGTTTGCGGGGACTTCAATGCCAAGAACTTGGCTTGGGGTTCCCGGTACACGAACCTGCGGGGTCGGATGGTGGAGGACTGAGCTCTGGAGCCAGGCCTGGTCGTCCAAACAGGGGTTCTAACCCCACGTGAATGCGGATGCGGGGTGACTCAATGGCGGACATCTCGTTCGCCAGCCCCGCTTTGTCCTAGAAGCCGCGATGGTACAGGCCTGGGTGCAAGCACAGGACAGGCCTGTCGACATTGACGTCGAGGCAGAGTGGTTCCGGGAGGCCATGTCGTAAATCTGCGACGCGGCAATGCCCCGAGTCCGTCCAGAACGAGCTCAGCGCCAGGTACTGGTGGTCGCCGGAGATTGCGGCACTGCGCAACGCGTGCAATGCCGCATGGTGCCGGTACGCCAGATACCGCAGGCGCCGCCCGCCGGATGCGGAGGCCAGAGAGCCGGAGCTGTACGAGGGATCAGAGTGGCAAAACGCACCCTCCGAGCGGAGATAAAGCGGGCCAAACTCGACTCAACGTGTGGCTGGGGACCCTGAACCAACACCTGGTAGGGGCGTCCTCATGTGCCCCCCACATGAGAACGCCCCTACCAGGTGGTGCGGGACAAACTCCGCCCCTGGGCTACCCCGCTGACGCAGAGTCTCCGGCTCCAGTTTGTGGAGGGTGTGGTGAGCATTCTGTTCCCTGCGCGAGGGTAACACTCTCCCCCGCCCATGGCTCCGCCACCAGTGGTGACAATGCTCCAGAGGTGACCGAGGTAGAGATGAGAGTGGCGGTATGAAGACTGAGTACCAAAAATACCGCCCCAGGACCCGACGGCTTGCCTGGGAAAGCCTGGGTCCTGGCCATGGAGGCTCTCGGACCTCGACTAAGAGGGCTCTTCAGCGTATGCATGGAGAGGGGCCAGTTCCCACTTCGCTGGAAGACGGGGAAACTGGTCCTCATCGCGAAGCCGGGGCGCTCTGCGGACTCTCCGTCCGCGTATCGGCCCATTGCACTGCTCGATGAGGTGGGCAAGCTCTTTGGAGGAGTAATTGCAGACCGCCTAGTCGCGCACCTGGCACGGGTGGGACCGGATCTGGTGGACGGCCAGTTCGGCATTCGCATCGTGGACGCCATCATGCGCGTGCGAGCTCTCACGACGGGGCATACGGTGTCCCAAGGCAGGCGTGTCTTGCAGGTGTCTTTGGACATCGCCAACGCCTTTAATTCCCTGCCTTGGAGTAGCATTGGGAGGTCACTCCGGTATCACCGGACGCCCGACTACCTCTGTCGTGTGGTCGAGGCCTACCTGTCGGACAGGTACATCAACTAGCCTGGTCACCAGGGAGAGTGGAGACGGCGAGAGATATCGTGCGGTGTTCCGCAGGGATCGGTACTAGGACCACCCTTGTGGAACATCGGGTACGACAACGTGCTGCGCGGCGACCTCCCTGACGGAGTCAGCGTGGTTTGCTACGCAGACGGCACGCTGGTCCTGACTCAGGGAGACTCGTACCAGGCGGCGATCGAATTAGCGACACGCGGGGTTGCGATAGTCGTTGATAGGATCCAGCAGTTGGGACTCGAGGTGGCATTGCACAAGTCAGAGGCCATGTGCTTCCACGGCCCTCGGAACGTGCCACCACCGGGTTGCCAACTAACGGTAGGAGGAGTTCACATCGGCGTCGGGTCGACGATGAAGTACCTGGGAATCGTTCTCGACAGCCTATGGAATTTCGAAGAGCACTTCCGACGTCTGACTCCCAAACTGAATCGGACTGGAGCGGAGGACCTCAAGCGGCTCCTGCCCAACCTAGGGGGTCCAGACAACTCCTACGCAGGGGGTACAGAAACGTAAGAATTTTTTATTCGTTTGTTCTGACCACGTGACTTAACGTTGAGTTGATGTCATTCCCATACATTTGATTAGTTTTCGATTAGCGTTAATGATTGCAGATTATGAAATCATCTTATGACTTCCCTCGCTCCTGGGCGGAGCGGGAGATAGTGTCACACTTTTACTGACTAAAACCCACTCCTGTTCCTTCGTTGCCTTTCGTACCAGGGCCGAGTCTTCCTTTCAGAATCAGACCCTTGGCCCCAGTAGGCTTCGACCCTGCTGGGCCCTTACAGTAAGCTGACATCTCCTTGAGGCGCGCGTGGAACAGTACGCGCCGTCGACAACTTGGGCTCGGTCCGGACAGTTACCGGACGGTCGGACGGCGAGCCACCCATCGCTCGCCGTCCGCAAGCCCGCGCCTACGGTGGCCGGAAATCGGGATCGGAATCCCGGCGGCGGTTGGGGCGTGAGGACCGTTGCCTCACGCGATCGGCCGCCTCCTTTGCCAGCATTACTGCTTCGCAGAAGGAGGCAACCGCCTGCCACTCCTCCTCACTCCGGACCATGGCCTGTACCAAGGCCCGGCGCGAGAGATCGCCGCCGCCGATCGCCCCCACGAGGACACGGCGGTGCTCTGCCCAAGCAGGGCACACCTCTACCGTATGCTCCACCGTGTCCTCCGGGCGGTCCACACAATGGTGGCACCCGGGCGTCTCTTCTGCACGAATCCGGTGCAGGAACCTCCCGAACTTACCATATCCGGTGAGGACCTGCGTCATGCGGTAGGTAAGGACGCCGTGAGGCCTTTCCAGCCACTCCTCAAAGAGGGGACTTATCTCCATAATTATGGCGTGCCCAGCACTGGGTTGCGACAGTCGCTGTCGCCATTCCACCATGAGATCCCGCCGGAAGTCTTTCCGCCATGCTGCGACTTGGCGTGGCAGCGGAGTTTCACCCCGGCCGACGGAAAAGGGGTGTGTTATAAGTTTGACGTGTCTGTGTGTCTGTCCGTGGCATCGTAGCTCCCAAACGAATGGACCGATTTTTATGCAGTTTTTTTTGTTTGAAAGCTGCCCTAATCGAAATGGTTCTTAGCTACAATTTATGACGATCTGTCTAGGTGTTCAAGGTCATCAACTCGTTTGTTAACTGCGGTAGGGATCTTTAACTCTTAATGGGTATTTTCTTTACTTTTAAATATATGTGTGACCTAATAATTGAAAGACTCTTATACATGCTGGTGCCATTGAGGTGTTATGATGATGGAGCTCGACGGTAACCCTGGATTACCTATTAGTAAACCTATCGAATTTGGGCTCATTAGATTCGGCTTAACCAGTGCTATACATTTCTCGTAATGACAAGGACCTGATGCTAGAACTGAGAGGTGGCTGATGGAACCCTGGAATGCCTACTCGTAAACCTGTCGAGTTTGGGCTCGTTAGATTCGTCTTAACCAGTTTTCACGATGACAAGAACCTGATGCTAGAAGTGGTAGGTGGTTTGTCTGTATAATATTATATGTTGGTAGGTAGGTACCTACCTGAATTGTTCTCCGCACGAATTTGGGGCGAACCGCTAGTTGATAATATTTAAAAAAATGTTATTTAAGTAGTTATCACAATAACGGGTTCCGCGAATAAATTAAAAAGTGTGAAATAAAAATAAAATTTTAAATTTTAAAAACCAACACCAACCCAAAAAGAAAGTAAAAAATAAGTTAATAAATTACTCTTTCAGCCTTTTAACTTCATTAAAAGAATCTATAAATATTTTAAAGATGAGCGTCATTGAGTCGGGGAACCCGATGGTCGGGATTCAGCGAGAGGTAACGCTCGAGTGTCACCACGGTCACAAAATGTCATCTTCTGGAATTCCGCCAAAAAACCAGCAAATATAGATTCCTAATCACAGAAATATGCTTCTTAAGCAGTTCGTGGAGGTCACCAATACTTTAAGTAGTCTCTCCCTCGGACTTGACCATAGCCTACTGTTTGGAACGAATACACTGTGGATCATTTAGAATTACACGAAAAACTCATGACGACATATTTCACACAGGGAACCGACGTGGTTTGCGTTCCTGAAGACAGTTTGATTACGTATGATGTATCCTACATTACTTGCATCCTTACGTCGACATCTGGACGTTACCTCCTTAACAGTGAGTGAGTGAGTGGTGATCAACAAAGAATCTTTTTTTTTTCCCTTTTGGCAACTGAGCCGGTGTCGACTATTCTGCCAGTGTCATGCGGTGACGTCAGCGCCGTAAGGTGAGCCATCGAACTTTGCACTTTGTAGTAGATCTAACGTGTTAGTGGCTGTAAGGACAACACATTTTTTGTTAATTAACACAGACTTAAAATATATAATATGACAACACAAAATACTTTCATATTTACAGATTAAAAAACACTACACACCAGGCTACAGATTAATATGATTGTCATTAAGGAATTTGGCACCAGGCTGCTGTCTTGACAGCGCCCTTACCGTGCACAGACCAGGCTGCTGCGTTTCACGCGCCCACAAACCCTGACATGACTGGTGCGCAAGCGCCGATCAGACCGACACTGAGCTTACCGTCCACGAGTGCCTGGCAACAGAGCATCATTTGGAACAACGTAACGCATAACCCCGACAATGACACAGACAAAGCCCAACTGACCAGTCTCGGTGACGAACTGCGTGCGTTAGCACGACAGCGTGCGAAGACCGAGGCTAGACTTAGAGACGCTGACCCAGAACTAGGTTCGGGGAAAGTTGACGGCTCTGGGGGATCCACCCCGATCCCTGCGGATGAATTACGCCTGCTTTCTTCTAAGCGCAAAAAAATCCGTATCAGGGAAAGGGAACTGAGTGACCGCATGCGCAAAATCCGCGCAGGCCTCGGCCAGCGCGATGTGCAGGCGCCTAACTCAATAGGAGTACGCGACCAGCCCCAACTACGCGAAGGGTTCGCCCAGCGCGGAAAAGGGCCGGACACGGAAACTACCGGAGTACGCGACCAGCCCGAAGTACGTGAAGGGGAAACCCAACACGAAAAAAGGCCGGACGCGGAAACACGCGAGCGGGGGCAAGTACGCGACGGGGTTACCCGACGCGAAACGCCTCCGCAAGCAGCGGGATCCACCAAAGCTGTCGACCAGACCAAGGACCGGACAGACAGACTATACACGAAGAAGAGGGGGAAACGGGCTGGGTCTAATCGCCAGTTTCGGAATCCTGCTGGGCGCACTACGCCGGGCACCTCTAAGCCAAAACCCGGGCCAAGCGGCTCAGGGGCGGCGAAGAGAAACCGCCCGGACGACTCGGCCTCACCGAGCGCGCTACAGGGGGACCCGAAGCGGGTGAGGACTCAGGCTGCTCAAGGGGAGCAGAGAACATACGCGCGAGCCACGAAGGATATTCCGGCGCGGCTGGCCGTAGCGATCTGCTTCCCTTCTCCCTCAAGAGACCTGACAAGTGACGAAGCGACCTACGTCAAACCGGAACTTGAAAGACTTCTAATCATGTCGGACCCCACGAAACAACTCCCGGCCTTCCGAGGTTACCCTCGGGTGACGGACGGAACCGTGCAGATGTGGTGTGAGGACGATAATGCACTGACTTGGCTGACACAGAATACCCCCCTACTGAAACTCCCTAACACCGACCAGACACTGACAGTCATGAGACAGTCCGACGTGCTGACCCGTGTCCGAGCGGCGCTCTTTGTTCCCAGGTTCAATGGGGACATTGCCTGCTCCAGAGCCTTCTGATCCGTCAGAACGCTTGGTACGACATTGGGAGGTGGTCGTTATACCGGGCAACCAAAGTCGGTGGGGATAACTATGGGACGTATCTGACCCTGGGTATCCCCACCGATGAGGTTGACAAGGTCTTGGGGCGGGAGCAACGTATATCATACCTGCTGGGTTCGATATACGTTCGTTTCTACCCCCAGATCCATCCCAAGACAGACACTGAACAGACAAAGACGGAGACCACTGACACCGACAAGGACATAGACAAGCTCGAGGAAGAAATGTCCCGAGCAGCCATGGCTGACGCCGATGCCGATAAAGCACCTGCATCCCCCGGATCGACGGCGCAGCTGTTGGCGTCCTCACCCACTGATGACTGGCGAAGGATGGAGGAGGGAGAAACACTTTCCGATGGCTCCACCTCTTCCTAACTCCATTCCGACGCCGTCGTCGACCACACCAAACCCAATCCCGATCATCCAGACCAACCTTCAGCACAGTCAAACTGCCACAGCTACTTTACGCAGGGTGCTGGAGACCAATCCCCGAACCATAGCACTGATCCAAGAGCCGTGGGTCAGAAATGACAAGATATGCGGAGTTGGAAACATTGGAGGTAAACTGATATCTAACACATATAATATAGATAAACCTCGAACTTGCATTTACATACTCCAAGATATACCGATCACACCACTAACCCAATTCTGTTCCAGAGACCTGACAGCGATCAGGCTCCAGATTGGTAATGATGCCCCGAATCTAGTACTAGCCTCGTCGTACATGCCTGGCGACGACGGAAGCTGCCCACCAAAAGAACTGACTGACCTGGTTCAACACTGTGAAAACGCCAACCTGGACCTGATCATCCGCACCGACTCAAACGCGCATCACCCACTATGGGGTAATGAAGTATCAAACACCAGGGGTGAGTCACTATCCACATACTTATTCTCCACTAACCTTAACATCGTGAACCGAGGCACGGAACCCATTTGGGTCACGGTCCGCGGACAAACGATCATAGACCTGACTTTAGCTGCAGAAAATGCGACAAACTTAATCTCCAACTGGCGCGTATCAAATGAACCCTCTTGCTCTGATCCCAGAAGAATATGCTTCTCTCTGGCAGCCATTACAAAAAACCCAGAACCACGGCGCAATCCTCGCCGTACAAATGTACCTGAATATAAACACCACTTAACTTCCCTACTAGCCAGGGAACAAAGACTCGTAAATCAAATAACTGACTCCGTAGAATTGGATAACGCCGTGACAAAACTCACAGACAACATAATCAAAGCATACCACACAAACTGTCAACTAAGCTCCCCACACATCAAGGAAAAGCGAAACCCCTGGTGGAACGCAGAGCTTGGCAAACTCAGAAATGCATTACGCAAACAATTTAACAGAGCCAAAAATTCAAGACTTTTTTTTTTTTTTTAATTGATATAAACCAGTGCTTGACTGCGATCCCACCTGATGGTAAGCAGTGATGCAATCATTGATGGTGGGGCGCACTAGTTTATTAAGAGCCTATTCACTCTAGCCTTGAAGGCACCTAAATTATAGTTGGACGGGAAGACCGCAGCAGGCAAATTGTTCCAGTCCTTCGATGTACGCGGTATAAACGACGAAGTGAAACGCTTAGTCCGGACCGTTGAAGTTTCAACAACGTAATGGTGGATACTCGCCGTACTTCGGGTTGTCCGATGGTAGAAATGAGATGGCGGAATCAAGTCACGCAATTCCCGCGCACACTCTCCAAAATGCAACCTGTAAAATACCGATAGGCTGGCTACCCTGCGCCTGTGCTCGAGGCTTTGTAGATTGGACTTAACTAAATCTGGATCCCCAATTATTTTATTATTTTTTTTATTTATTTATCAGGAACAATTTACATTGTATTTGATACATATTATTAATATTAATAAACAATTCTAAAATTTAACATGCATAAAAAAAAAAAAAAAATTAAAACATGAATCATACGTGCTTAAAACGAAAATAATACAAATACATATTTACAAAATAGAAAATTGGAAATAATATTAAATTATAATTCGTCTAATGAGTACAAGACTTTCTCTAAAAGAAATGCTTTGAGCTTTGTCTTAAAAGAGCTAGTGTACAACAAATCTTTTAAATCCGCTGGCAGTTTATTAAATATTTGTACAGCTTGGTAATGAGGACTATGCTTGGCAATGTTAATATTAGGCACAATTTTATTTTTAAAGTCCTTTCTACGAGTATTTTCCCGGTCTACTCTATCGTCCTCAGACTCATATTCAAGGACATATTTTTTAAAATTAACTAACAGTACTAGTACGTATAGGCTCGGCAATGTTAAGATATTTTAACGCTGAAACTGAGATCGACAGCTTTCTCTTTGTGAGATTCTGACAATTGTACGTATTGCTCTTTTTTGGAGAATGAAGGCTCGCTGAGAATTGTAACCGTAGCTTTTCCCCCAAAATTGGATACTGTATCGAAGTTTGGATTCGACGAGAGCATAATATACCATCTTTAACTGGTCCACATTTATTTCGTCTCTCAATGTCCTTAACGCAAAACACGCAGATGATATAGTGGAGTCTATTTGTGCTAATTCTATTTTCCAATTAAGCAAATCATCCAGATAGATACCTAAAAATTTTACATCTCTCACTAATTCTATCTTTTCATTGTTAAGAGTTATATCCATATTATCTTTATTGCCTGCCGTGGTTCGAAACAACATGATGTTTGTTTTTTTAATATTTATTATTAATCTATTTGCATCGAACCAAAACTGAAACACTGCCAACGTAGTATTGACCACGTCTGTCAGTTCATTAATATTTTTCGCTCCTACTACGGCATTAGTGTCATCAGCATAAACTACAAGATTAATGTCTGGTATCATTTTTTTAATATAATTTATTAGCCTCTTCGCACGCCTTTCCACTGAGTCCAAAGCTGCTAGATGGCATTTTGCAGCACCAGCCCATATGTGACTGCAGTACTCCACACACGATCGGACCTGTGCTTTGTATAACATTAGAAGCTGTCCCGGTGTGAAGTACCGTCGGACCTTTGCAAGAACGCCTAGTTTTCTAGCAGCTACCTTGGCTTTGGACTCAATGAACCCCCCAAAAACTTCGAATTCCAATGAACTTCCAGAGGACTGGGAGGAATACAAAGAAACCCAATACAGGTATAAGAAAGCAGTTAGGACCGCCAGGAACTCCGCCTGGCGCAATTTCTGTGAAAGCATTGAATCCAATACCGAAGCAGCACGGGTCAGGAAAATCCTGTCAATTGACCAGGAACGTACCATTGGTGCGCTGAAAAAACCAGACAACAGCTACACACTAACAGACCATGAGACCAGTAAGGTCCTACTGGAAACGCATTTCCCGGACTGCAATCTACTTGAGGACAGGACGTGGTCGAGCGCACCGGAACAGACCCCAACGGATCTTGAGTGGTCCAGAGCACATAACATAGTGACAGAAGACCGAATTAAATGGGCCATCAGGACCTTCCAACCGTACAAGTCACCAGGACTAGACGGTGTCTTTCCGGCGCTACTGCAGTGGGGAGAACACTCCTTAGTGCCGTGGCTGCTGGTGATATACCGTGCCTGCATAGCACACAGATATGTACCACACACATGGCGTGAGGTGAAAGTTATTTTCATCCCGAAACCCGGCAAAACTGACTATACACAACCCAAGGCGTACAGGCCCATAAGCCTGACATCCTTCTTACTGAAAACCCTGGAAAGGCTTTGCGACAGATATATCCGGGACGGACCTCTCTTGGAGAGACCGCTCCACAAGCAGCAACATGCCTACTCAACAGGTAAATCAACAGAATCTGCACTACATAGCGTGATCTCAAAGATTGAATGCGTTATAAATCACAAAGGCTCTTCGTTAGCAGTCTTCATAGACATCGAAGGAGCTTTCGATAAGACTATGTTCCGAAGCATCAGCACAGCACTCGAAAGTCACGGTGTTGACCCGACCTTGAGTGGCTGGATCACAAATATGCTCAGACTTAGAGCAGTACAAGCAAATATAAATAACACCACAAGGGCCATGGTGGCGAAGGGTTGCCCCCAAGGGGGTGTCCTCTCGCCTTTACTATGGAACTTAGTTGCAGATGATCTAGTTAAAAGACTTAACACCAAAGGTTACTTCGCCGTAGGATATGCCGACGATATAACCATTATGATAAATGGCACTCACGAAAATACACTATGCAACCTTATGCGGCAGGCCTTGAAAATAGTAGAGGACTGGTGTAAGGAACACCAACTGACTGTGAACCCCACTAAAACTGAATGAGTACTTTTCACCAAAAAAAGGAAATTGGCAGCACTACAGCTACCACGTTTCTTTGGAACCACCCTTAGCCTGTCAACTGAAGTCAAGTGCCTGGGCGTCTAACTGGACAAACAGCTGAATTGGGCAAAACATACCGAGTACATCACCAAAAAAGTCAGTATATCTATGTGGCAGTGTAAACGCATGTTAGGCCGCACCTGGGGCATAGCCCTAAAGATTACTCACTGGCTATACACCGCTGTTATTAGACCAATAATCACACATGGCTCCCTAGTTTGGTGGCCCAGGACCGAACTGAGCACAGCACAAAAAGATCTTGAAAAACTGCAACGACTCGCTTGCGTAGCGATCACTAGCAGCATGAGAACCACACCCACGGCTGCCCTGCAAGCGATGCTGGGACTGCCCCCACTGCATCTAATAGTGCAGGAGGAGGCGGCCTCAGCGGCCTTCAGGCTCAGCGCATCGGGCACCCTGAGTAAAGATTCCAGAATCAAACACATACGCATAATGGAAGACGCCATTAAACGACAGCCTATGATGGCAGCACCTAGCGACAAAGCTCTAAAGGCGTATCATTTTCAAAAGAATTTCAATATTCAACTAACAGAAGAAGAGCACGACTACTCAGGCCCAGCTGAACTGAGAGTCTACACGGATGGATCAAAGAAAGATGCTGGCACGGGAGTTGGAGTCTTCTCCAATGACCTTAATATCAGAATATCCAGAACGCTAGGAGAATTCAACACCGTCTATCAGGCGGAATGTGTTGGTATAATCCTAGCAGCCCACGCCATAGAAACTAGGAATGTAACGGACACACACATTCGGATACTCTCCGATAGTGCCTCAGTCATACAATCCCTAGGCAAAAACTCTACCACCTCGAAAATTATACAAGAATGCCACTCAGCACTGGAAAGTGTCACAGTGCCGAAACGCAATACGGTGACACCACAGTGGATTAAAGGTCATAGCGGCTCACTGGGCAACGACGCGGCGGACGAACTGGCCAGGAGAGGATCTCGAGCGGTGGCCTTTGGGCCCGAACCAATTGTGCCGGTCCCCTTTGGTCAGCTGCGTAGTTGGCTACGTGAACACACGCATATACAAGCAGAGCGGTGGTGGTCCTCGACACCGGGATGCAGGCGGGCCAAGGAGGCCCTGCCACATCTCAATAAAGCCCTCACCAAAAAACTCATAAGACTGGACAGAGGCGGCCTGCGCCTGGTGACGGGGACCATCACCGGACACTGCACACTGAATAAACACCTTCTAACAATAGGCATCACAGACAGTCCCCTGTGCAGAGCATGTTTGGAGGGGGAGGAGACGATTGCACATGTGCTCCTGGACTGCACAGGTGTCACTGAAATACGCACACGAACCTTAGGATCCCCGAACTCCCTTATTGATGCCCTGAAAAACCTAATAGGCCTTATCTGTTTTTGGAGAGAGGTGGCTGGTTGGAATAAGCCCACCTAAGGTTGTGGACGCTATGGCCCACGTACAATGGTCCACACAGGACTAAGTGCGGAAACCACACATAAATAGACAGATAGAAGGAATTTGGACAGCTTTAGGGGAAAAGTTAGTCAATAGGGAATGGAAGTTAGTAGGAAGGGGTATTTTAATTTTGGGGAGCATTTGGTATAAGTCGGAGGAGTGGGAGTTTGAAGGATATGAAAAAAAGATATGGTCCAATGTGCCATCATCAAGGCCGCACTCGCACAAAGAGCTGTCACAAACGCGGATTTTGTGAAGGAACACTGGCCTACATCAGTGGCCGAGTCTCAGTCTGCACAAGGATGAGACCGTTTTCATGGACAGTTTAGGACATTTGAAGAACCAAGGTTTCCGCTGGATGTCAGGCTGGATGCTGGCATAGTATGCTCCCTTGAGCTTAGAACTTACCTGCCATGCCGCTGATCACGAGTTGTACAACTTAAGCTTGGTGTCCGAGCGTAAGTCGTAACCATGCAGCATGTAATGCCTTCGGTCCACAGGGTGGGATGTGGCATATTTTGCCAGTGAGTCGGCGCATTCATTGCCACCTATAGCCGAGTGACTGGGAACCCAAGCTATCTCAATGTTTAAACTGTTTGTATGGCAAATGAAAAGTAAGTTGAGTATATCTATGATAATTTTGCTGTGAAGTTTAGATTTCAATTGGTTTTGACCTAGAGCCTGAATACTACTACGGGAATCTGAAAAAAATACTGAGTTCTTAATATTATGGGCTAAGATGAAATTGATGGCTTCTAAGATACCGATGCATTCCCCTGTAAATACAGAGGCTTCTGGAGGGCATTGGAATAAAAGGGCTATTCTGGAGTTCTGGAAATATGTTGCGACACCTGTACAACCAGTTGACGATAATTTAGATGTCCGTGTAAAACAAGTTCCAACCCTGCCAGTATCTCATGATAGCCCGATCGAAGTTGTCCTGCGAGTTTTTGGAGATACCAAGCCCTAGAACGATGTTTGGTTTAAAATGGACCACCTCATATGCGGAGGCAAAGACGGGGAGAGTGGGAGATTGACAAACAGGTGAAGGGAGGTGTTTAAGCTCTCTGTACCTATTCATCAAAGGAATATTTTTATTGTTCCAATAGGAAGAAACATTTAGAGATAGAAAGATTTGCTCCAAAATGGGAATCAAAGGATGGGATGAGAGAGAGAAGACTTTTGACAAAAAACGATCTGCTAAGTATTGTCTGCGGAGGGCAAGGGGAGGGTCTGCACTTTCAACTTGGAGAGCATTTATGAGGGAGGATTTCATGGCACCAATTACAATTCTTAGGCATTTGAACTGGATAGAATCTAGTCTGCGCAGAGCTTCTTTGTTGCATGGCTCGATTAGATAGCTAAAATAATCTAATACGCTTCTGACTATCGCATTATATACCAGCTTTAAGGTGTAAGTGTGAGCGCCCCACCTGCCAAAGCTCTAAGAACTGAAATCGAGCGTTCACATTTTTTCACTGTGTTAGTGATGTGATCCACTCCCGATAATTTGGAATCCAGGGTAACACCCAGAAACCTGGCACTCTCTTTAACTGGGACAGCATGACCGTCAATATTGATGTCCACCTGAGGTACGAGACGTCTGCGAGTGAAAACCACTGCTGCACTCTTTGGAGCGCTCAGTGATAACCCATAATCTAGTAGCCATTGGTTTAATGAGGTCAAAGATACTTTCATGGATTGGGCTGCATCCTCAATGGATTTGCCACAGACCAATAGTGCAATATCATCAGCAAACTGAAAAATTTTACAGTTGTAATTTAGACAAGAGGGAAGATCCGAGGTATAAATATTATATAGAGGGGGGCTAAGAACGGATCCCTGGGGAAGACCCCTGCAAGCTAACCTTGGTTCAGATTCCTCCCCAGGAATCCTTAGTTTAATGCTACGGTCCAAGAAGATACTGGATATGATCTGACGTATCCTAACCGGGATTCTCAGCTGTTGCATCTTCTGCCTGAGAACTGGGAGAAGGACAGAGTCATAGGCAGCAGAAATATCTAAAAAAACGGCTAACACAAACTCATTTCTACTAAGGATCAGTCGGATTTCTGAAGTGAGGGTTGCCACACTATCAGATGTACCCAATCCTTTCCTAAAGCCAAATTGAGTCGTTGGTAGTAGTTTCCTGTTCTCCACAAATAATTCCAGACGGTTTTTAACAAGGTTTTCCAGGAGCTTCATAAGTATGGACGATAGAGCAATAGGTCTGTAGGAAGAATGGTCACTGGAATCTTTCCCAGGTTTTAATATGGGGATAATAACTTGAACCTTCCAATCAGGAGGAATATATCCGGAGGAAAAACAATAATTGGCCAAATCCAGGTAATACTGGTGGGTCTTATTCCCAGCTTTAGATATGAAGGAGTATGGGAATCCATCCACTCCAGGAGCAGAATCCCTAACGTAGGCGAGTACCGACTTCAGCTCTCCCAAAGTGAATGGTTTATTCAGAGGATCATCTGATGCCATCTGGGGATCTGAAGAAACACATTCATCTTTGTCCGGGGCGTAGGCTGGAGCCAGTTTGGAGAAGAACGGATGACTCAGTTCTTTAGATGTCATGCTCCCAGAGGGTGGTCGCATGCTACTTCTAAAAGATTTTAGTTTACGCCACACAACTGAAGGTGGAGTGCATGGACTCAGCGAATTGCAATACTTCCTCCAACCCTCTCTTTTCTTTTTCTTGAGTAATTTCCTGGATTTAGCCAACACAATGAAAATTAATGAGGTTCTCCAGGTTCATATCCGCGTTGAGCTTTCTTTCGGCCTCATTCCTGGCTCTGATCGAAGCTGTGCATTCTCTATGCATTCTTCTCGGCGGAGAAGGAATTTTGCCGGTTGGCGGTTTTTTGGATGGGAAGCAGTCGTCCGCTGTAGCAGTTATAATATTCGAGAATGCCGCAAAACATTCCTGATAATTTGCGACATTGATGGGAGGAAGGGAGGTGACCCGTAAATCTAGAATTTTTGAGTACAGATCCCAGTCAACTGAATTCAGTTGGTACTTTAATAGGGGAGGGGAGATGTTGTTGGGAATGGTTTTAGATGGGATTTCAACCATGATGGGATAGTGATCACTCCCATAAGTCATATCCAAGCGCTTCCAATGGAATAGGCTGGCTAAATTAGATGAACAAAATGTTAGATCAACGCAACTATTATTCTGTCCTGGCGAGCCCCGACGTGTGGCACAGCCATTGTTGATCACACATAAGTCAAGTTCATCCAATAAATCCACCAAACCCGAACCAAAGTTGTCACAGGTATCTGATCCCCACCTATAGTGATGGCCATTAAAATCACCCATAACCAGTAACGGGCCTTGAACATTACTCAACAAATTTTTTATTGTACTAAGATCATTAACCTGTGGGTGAGCAATGTAAAAACTAAAAATATTTATATCCTCAGCCTTAACAGCAACAACATTGATGTTATCACCTACAAAGGGTAGAGGAATTGGGGAGAATGTAACTTTCTTATTGATGAACAAAGCACACCCCCCATATCCATCTGATCTGTCATGTCGGACACTACCGAAACATGGAATCCTGAAATTGCTCTCAGGACGAAGCCATGTCTCAGCAATGCTGCAGATCGATGGTTTGTGCTTATTAATTAAATAGAGAAGGTCAGTCTTCCTGGGTGAAATACTCCTGACGTTCCATTGAAGGAAAATCTGGGGATGGAACATTATTTATGTACCGGACAATTGAGGACAGTTTGGTGGCAACGTGGTCAGGTAGGGATTGAGAAGGGTTGGCTAATACTGTCATTAACATACTAGAGATGATATTAAGGATGTTCTCTGAGCTAATGGGACTGCTTGCATCTTCCCTAGGGATGGCACAACCATTTTGAGAAGGGGAGAAGGAGTAATCTTGGATAAGGGCTTGATGAGCCTGCTTATCATAACTAGGAGAAAGAGGGGCATGAATTTTGGGTTTCAGGAAGACAGTTTTTCGGTATGATCTGGGTGTGTGGGGAGTTTGGCTGCGGTGTTGCGAAGAGCTAGGGGGATTAGGTTTGGGCGGTGCTCTAGACACTACAGCATACGATCTGGAAACCCGGGGGAAAACTTGACTTGCTTCCACATAGGAGATCGATTTCTCTGCCATAAGGGTTTTTATCCCTTTCTGACGACCTAGTTCAGGGCATGCTTTGTCATTAGCATAATGATTTCCAGAACAATTGACGCATATGGCATACTCATGGGGGACTTGGCATCCGTCACCTGGGTGGTCTTCACTACATTTGAAACAGCGTGGTTTAGAGCGACATACTGTACGAGTATGCCCAAAGCGACAGCAGTGAAAACATTGGATAGTGGGGTATGTATATTTTTCTACTGAGAGAGCTGAGTAGAAACAGTAAACACGCCTAGGCAGAACTTGCCCGTCGAAGGTGAGGACAACTGTTTGGGTGGGTTTCCACTCAATACACCTAGAGCACTTACCTTTCGGTTCAATCTCCTTGCCTTTATGACGGAGCCGCAACCAGCAGGAACCTTGATGTTCTCAATTATTTCCTCTTCTGTCCATTCAGTTGGAACATCTCTAACAAGACCCATACGAGTAATGTTGTATTGAGGAATAGAGGCTGTGTCATTGTGCTAAATTAATATTCGGCTGATTAAAAAGCTGTTTGCATCTTGGTGAGACTGGAACTCTACCGACACGCGATTCCTTCCTAATTGTTTGACACTGCCAAGTACTACATTACTGAAATTTTTTTGATGTAAAAACATCCCAATTTTCACTTTGTGGAGAGTGGTACCTGATGTCTGGCTATCATTTAATGAGACATGCACCACGAATGGTGCATTGTCCCTAGCAGTATAAATTTGTCTGCTGGTTTCTTTTTTAAGGAACTTAGGAGGGTTTGTAACAGCAGTAGGGGGAGAGGACGCCAATCTTTTCCTATTTGCAGCCTCAGAGTCCATTTTATCGTTAGCATTGTCGTCGGGGAGCGAAACAGTTAACACCGGAGTGAAGTCAAAAGGGTCAGGAGGATCGGGGGGTTTTTTGGTATCCATAGTTGTGGAAAATGATTAAAATACACTAAAACAAACCTTGCGACACAAGACAAACACAGATAAAAGTTTCGATTGAAGTTCAAACAGGTAAAATTCACTTAAATCGAAATAAAAACTTAACACAAACGAAGCACGTGTTAGAACCTTCATCACTACCAAACAAAGTCCTTTAGCAAATCCGCCGTAATCTATGTTTAACCGGTAAATGGAACGTTCTAAATGACATTTGATGAATAACCAAGAATCTTTTATGTAAGGTATATGGTTTAGTCGACAAATGTCAGATTCTACAAATGTCAGACGAGTTTAAAATGCCAGATTCTATGAATGCCAGATTCTATAAATGCCAGATTCTTCAAATGCCAGATTCAACAAATGTCAGATTCTATAAACGCCAGATTCTTATAATGACAGATTCTATTAGTCACATTTTTCAAAAACTTGTTTTTTATACAAGAATAGGTAAGTTTTTTTAACTGAACTGATAGAAAAGTTTACGACGATAACTTTGCAATTTTGTGTTTTTCTATAATACCTACATTCAACTGCTGCAGTAAAATTATTTCTGATAGTAGTAGAAATTATTTTTACAATGATTTTGATTACCTTGTGTTTGTTTTTTATTAAGAGCAATGATGATTTTTTAACGGAAGTGAAGTTTTTTTTTTTACGAAATTTATGACTTTGATTATATTTGTTACAGTTTAAGTATGTCTTTTTTCACTCCATAGCACAACCCGTTTTAAAAAACGGCAATTTCATACATTAACCCATATTATTATATTGGAATTGTAACAAAATTGTGACATTAAGAGAATCTGGCATTTATAGAATCTGTTATTATAAGAATCTGGCGTTTATAGAATCTGACATTTGCAGAATCTGGTATTTGTAAAATCTGGCATTTATAGAACCTGGCATTTTAAACTCGTCTGACATTTGTAGAATCAGACATTAACCACCAATTTTTCTGTGTAAAAATGTTTCTAAAGATCCAAGCCGTTTCGAAGTAGTAGGTAAAAGTTGCGAAATTGCTGAATATTTTTTTTTTAATAATAATCGCACGAAAATATCAATAGTTGACAATGTTGTTCATGAATCTATAATAAACATTTTTTTTTTCAAAAATGTTGACCTGGCCGTTACCGAAGAGTAGGCTTCAGAAAGTCTCTGTTTTATGTCACTGCTCGGGCGCTTGGGCCTTAATTTGTGGGTAAAAGCAAGTGCGAGACACGGCTGGCCGGTGGCAGCGCGGGACAGCGTGATGTAGCGATGGACATCTTTCGGTGTAAAAGGGTACTGATTTCAATTCTCGTCACAGAGTACATTATAATATAGGGGTAATTCTCGTTCATCCCTTCTACACCTCGCCTCGCCGCCGCTGCATGCGCCGCCGCCGCCGCTGCATGCGCCGCCGCCGCCGCTGGTGTAAATCAACAAACAACCTTCAGAACACGCCTGCACGCAGCGAGGGAATAGGCAGTAGAGGTGTACCGGCAGTACCAGTACGTATCGTGCAATCACATTTCGACAGTTAATAATTTTGAGCTGCTAGGTACTGCTTTTGGGATGAAAAAACTATAGTAACTTCACAGGTTCTTGTTTCTCGTTTAGAAGTTGCGCTTGCTACCACTACACCGGGCAGTGCCGACTGCGAACCCGAGATCAGCGACAACTTCGAACTTGTAAAACATACATTAGTGAAGTTATGTGTATATTATAAAGGCGAAAGGTTTTCAGTATCTACCTATTAAGTAAGTAGGTAAGTAGGTATGTGTAGGTGTACATACGAGAATGTTTCAAGGCTTCGCCGATTTGCTTCCAGGCTAGATCTCTCTTTGGTCGCACATCATATAGCGGGTGGTTTAAGTCGTACAGTTCTCTTCGCTCGCGAACCATGTTTATCAACTTTTCTTCATCCATTTTGGCAACTGGAACCAATAACAAGTCTAAACTCGCACGACTTTATATAGCATATTATATGATTACTTGAGTAAGTTGTGCAGGTACCTACACATATGTTTATTAGGTAGTGAAACATAGTTTAGATTTTGTTTACCTACTAAATTACCTACCTACCTTTGTTGTTGCCACAACTGATTGTGTGACACAGACACAGCGTGCACTGAACACTAACAAACAAGAGGTAAGTATGAATTAGTATCAATTACCCGTATATGTATACTTATGTAACGCTGGCTGCGGCGGTGGCGGCCTACGCACTGGGCGATGGCAAGTCGCGCGCGGACTCGCGGAGAGCGGGCGCGCCGCGGGGAGCCGCGCGGCGACGCGTGGCGGCGCGCGTCTCGCTCGCACGCGTAATGCGCTCTCGCGGCAGCGGGCGCGGCGCGGCGGCTAGGAACGGCGCGCGGTGCGGCTCAATGCAATGCCGCCTGCCTGCTGCCAAAAAGGTACAATACGGCCGACGTATCTTGGCGAGCCTGAACATAGGCTCTGCTAACTTTAGCGCATGTAGACTCGTAAAAAAAACTGTTATTGACATTAATTTTTTTAAACCAAATTACGAATAAAAATTTACTAATACAGGGACCAAGTACAGCTAAAATAAATATTAAAACACTGAGACAGAAAGCTACAAAAATAACATGAATTAAAGAAACAAACCTTTCTCACCTCCTGTGCTCAAGACAGAGACAGCGACACGAAAATAACACCAATGCTAACGTGTGAGTGAGACATATTACTGCGTACCGAACATTGCCGAATAAGTACGAAGCTTTACGAAGTTACCGAAAAGAGATGTCCAATA
This sequence comes from Mythimna impura, assembly GCA_905147345.3. Classification (NCBI taxonomy): domain Eukaryota; kingdom Metazoa; phylum Arthropoda; class Insecta; order Lepidoptera; family Noctuidae; genus Mythimna; species Mythimna impura. Next base: position 28,840,804 of record LR990359.1, on the reverse strand, counting down.
TGCGTATCTGAGGGTGTTGTTTAATCGTTTTTTTTTTCCAGATCGGTTTAAATTAAGTTAAACAAATATTCAATTTTCTATGGAGGTTTCAAATATTCTCAAACAATTTTTATTCTAGTAGTTGTTTATAAATAACTGATATTTAACTAAATCATCTCTTTCAACCAAGAAAATAAAATTTTATTGGTTTTTTTTTTCATTAAAGTCGAAATCTCGTTTACTAACGACAACATTCACTATGTTTGTAAATCTATTTCGTTCAATATGTCATAGAAACAAAAACTAATAAATTCCAAATCGATAAAAATCGATTGCAATATTTGATTGAATAAATGGTTGATTGTGTTTACATAGAGTCAATCTCTAGCCTAGCACGTCGCCTCATGCCACCATTTTGTTCCTAAAAAAGTTCGTGCGCAGCCTTCTGCGCAAAGTTCGGGCTCGCCAAGATACGTCGGCCGTACTGTACTCTGTGCCTGCTGCCCTGCTGAGTGAAGTGCAGACTAGGCGCGTATCTTTGCGATTGGAAAATTTGCATCTGAATCACTGAAATGTTCCGGAACGGTGGTATGTATAATTTGGAACATCGACTCAAAATACACTCTGTTATGAATAGTGATCTGTTACATACATCGCATCATAGTCACACTGAGACAGAGAAATGTTTGATGATAATAATGTGTAATGATTTTTAAAGAAAATATTCATAAATCGTTCAACTTCCATCTATAAGTGATAGATGGCGCTAGTAGTTACATGAACATAAGGCACTTGTTGTAGACATTAAGTAATGATTTATGGTATTAGAGTTTATGTATTAGTTTTGTATAAATATATTATAATTGTTAAAATGAAATATTTACTTGCAGTTAATTATTGATAAACCCTAATGTATATTAGTTAGTCAATTGATATTACGTACTGTTTACTTTGCTCTGATTGGTCGGACCGAGTGTTTGTGAAAGTTTGTGGTGGGGAAACATTGAGTTTGTAACTGTCATTCTGGACAGTCAGTCTGCTCTGAGTTGTTGAACAGTGAACATGTCCTACCAATCCGTGTATTTGAAAATGATTGTTAATAAAATGATAAATATGAAATTGTGTTGATCAAAGTGAATAAAATATTTATATAACTGAAGCTTGAAGTTTATGATTCATCACATTTCAGAAGTGGGGTAGTAGTGTTCAGAAGTAGGCATATCCTACAAAAAGCCTACAAATATGTGCAGTGATAACAGGAATGTTAGGTTATGTGTGCCTAAATTAAAGCTAAATGAGATCGAGATATTTTTTCCAAGAGTGCTAATGTTATTTTAGACAAGTGTTATACTCACTCAATTTTCATACTGATGGTGGCGCGTGTGTTGAATCATTCGGTTCCCTTCAAATGTGTGAACTGAGTGGTACTGATATGTTCGTAAACGAACGCTGACAGTTAAAACTGGACATCGCTGACACTTTAACTACTAGTGGTTCATTTTAGTTCCTATATTTTAAATTGGGTTGTTTTTTCTTTATTTGTTTTAATTGATCATGCATTGCTATGTATAATTAACCTATTTTCCATAGCGGTAATTGTCATTATGTTGCCTTGGATTACTTTGTGTGCTATGATAATTTTCTTTTCTTTTTGACATATAATTGTAAATTTAAATGTTGTACCGCTAATGGGTATGTTACAATAATAATTTTATGAACTGAATTTCCACCACAAAAACAATAAATGAATTTGAATTTAGAAGAAAAAAAAATACGAAACCGTGTTTGTGGATTTAGGGTGTAAATGGATTTCCTTGCACATAGACATCTACACTTAGGAATATGCAATTACCGTCAATTTGCTGACTGACTGACTGCCTTGGCAATTCAAGAGTGTCTGGAGTGTGTAAATGTTTTATTTGAAATAAATGCTTTGATTTGATTTCAGTGCTTTGATGAGGCCGAGTATGCCTTTGATGAGTCCAAGCGTGCCTTTGGTGAGGCCGAGCGTGCCTTGATGAGGCCGACCGTGCCTTGATGAGGCCGACCGTGCCTTGATGAGGCCGACCGTGCCTTGATGAGGCCGACCGTGCCTTGATGAGGCCGACCGTGCCTTGATGAGGCCGACCGTGCCTTGATGAGGCCGACCGTGCCTTGATGAGGCCAAAACGTGCCTTGATGAGGCCAAAACGTGCCTTGATGAGGCCAAAACGTGCCTTGATGAGGCCAAAACGTGCCTTGATGAGGCCAAAACGTGCCTTGATGAGGCCAAAACGTGCCTTGATGAGGCCAAAACGTGCCTTGATGAGGCCAAAACGTGCCTTGATGAGGCCAAAACGTGCCTTTGAAGAAGACAAGCGAGCCTTAATGAGGTCAAGTGTGCCGTTAGATAAGTCCATGTGTGCCATTTGAGGCCATGTGTGCCATTTGAGGCCATGTGTGCCATTTGAGGCCATGTGTGCCTTTTGAGGAGCAGTGGTGGCCGAGCGGTAACGGCCCCGACTTACGAGTTGTAGGTCGCGGGTTCAAACCCAGCCAGGCGCATTACTTTGTGTAATTTATTTCATCACCACTGCTCTCAAAACGGTGAAGGAAAACATCGTGAGGAAACCGGCATGTCCTAGAACCAAAAATTCGAAGACATGTGACATTCACCAATCCGCACTGGGCCCGCGTGGTGGATTACGGCCCGTTCCCTCTCCTAGATAGAGGAGGCCTGAGTCCCAGCAGTGGGAACATTAAAAGGCTGATTATGCTGTTATGCTGTGTGCCATTTGAGGCCAAGTGTGCCATTTGAGGCCAAGTTTGCCATTTGAGGCCAAGTGTGCCATTTGAGGCCAAGTGTGCCATTTGAGGCCAAGTGTGCCATTTGAGGCCAAGTGTGCCATTTGAGGCCAAGTGTGCCATTTGAGGCCAAGTGTGCCATTTGACGCCAAGTGTGCCATTTGAGGCCAAGTGTGCCATTTGAGGCCAAGTGTGCCATTTGAGGCCAAGTGTGCCATTTGAGGCCAAGTGTGCCATTTGAGGCCAAGTGTTCCATTTGAGGCCAAGTGTGCCATTTGAGGCCAAGTGCGCCATTTGAGGCCAAGTGCGCCATTTGAGGCCAAGTGTGCCATTAGAGTTGGCCACATGTAACATTGGACTAGGCCAAGTGAGCCAATAAAGATTCGGGTTAAGTGTGCCCAATGCAGACGAAATTATCATCAAGAGCGTAAGTAACGTATGAATTTACCTACTTAAGTGATTTTAGTGTGACTATGTTGGCTTAACCTTTTGACGTGCGTAATTAGAGACACAATAGTAAGACAATGGCTTCCGGGCGCCGGCTACCGCCTGAGCGTTAATGAATTAATAATGATGTTAATGAATTGAATAATTTATTAAGTTTATTTCCATATTCATTTCTTTATTATTGCTTCATATCATTTTGACCTGTTTATTGGATAAGTTTATTTTAATTGAACATTCTGTTATAGCTTATGAAGATATTATAAGTATAGATAAAATGAATTGAAAGAAGATTTTTATATTGAGATTTTATTTTTGAAAAAAAGCGAGTTCTAAATGAATGGTACAAGTTATAATTCATGTAAATGTTTTTAAAACCACTGATTTCTTTTATTTTTGAGGCCTTGGAGTCCGATTGCGTCAGGACTACAGAAGAAAAACCACCAGTCTTATTGAGCAAACGGATAGTTCCTGTTTCGAACAAAACAGACTCGAAGAGAAATGATGCAAAGAGACGATCTGGAAGGAAGTGCAGAAGTTATAATTCAACCTCTTCGTCGACTACACCACCACGACGCAAGAAGCAATGAGGTACCTCATGTTGGTTAAATGATTTTCCAAAGAGAAAAACGTTACAAGTATCGAAGTTTGAACATAAAACATTAGAATAATGTGATACGGGAGTTCGATCACTCCAGTAAATTTTGAAAGTATTTAAGTTGGATTAGAAAGAGTATTTGTAATTGATTTGTATGCAAATAGGATCAGAAACTGACTATACATTTTGTCTCAAAAACTTGCTAGGCTTACCAAAAGAAAATAGAAATGTTACGAAACCCTACCAAAGTGTAGTATTTAGTTACGAAGTGGTAAACTAAACTAACAATAGTTTTTCTAATGAGCAGAATTATGGTCAGTTTCAAGCAGAAATGTTAGATGGTACGACTTAAGGTGAAACTTATGTGAATATTTTTATGACAAATCAGTGCTTATATACGGATATTGATGACAATCAAACGCTTTACAAAGAAGTAGAAATAAATGATCAATTTTATTGGGTATTATATAGATTTTAACAGCGATGTAGTCTTTTGCGTGAATCCGATATAGAAGTATTAGTTGTCAGTCAAAATTTTATGCAGAGTTACCATCCATTGCAATTTGTAAAGGTACGTTATCCTTTCACAAGAACCTTGTACTGTTCAACAGTAAAATTGATTTAATTTTCTAAAACTTACCTTGCGCAACCAAATTCAGCTATAGATTCACATCATTCTGGAAACATTTGTATAGACGGATCTTATATCAGAGTATTTAACGTGTCAAATCTTTCTGACTATATCATCAACAAATCTATGCACAGACATCACCGCAAAAGATATACATCAATTAAATGATATTTATTTTACAAGTAGGTTATATATAATAATATTAAAAGATTTAATTTGAGCTAGATATTATATTGTTATAATTCGGTTAAGAGGAAAATAGATTTAAAATGCATACACTAGAGTGGCGGGTCAATTTAAATGTTCCAAATTAAAATAAAGTTTGATAAACAGTGCGATTCAAGCATCATTATTATAACCTTAACTTGATACGAATTTGCACACAGATGCTGGGGCCTTAGATTTAGGGGAAATATTAGTACAATTAAGCCCATGGGCTCTCCAGCTGAAGAGTCGCTTTTATTTTAAACGCTTAAGTTTTGTTTTATATTATGGTTTCAAATAGTGAATGTAATGAACCCTGACTAAATAAGACGCCACACAACGTATAGCAATATGGTGGCTATACATTCATGAGTTTAGTTACCCATTGAGAGTGTAAGATCTGGGACGCGTATGTGGATACCTTAAGCCGTAATACCATGCTGTCTACAGACACTAAGACGAATCCTCTGTTTCTGTTTATAGTATTGAGACTGAGAATTGATTATCAACATTATAAATATTAGACCTAGATTCAAAGTTATTAAGGCTGAACCAGATGAAAAACCTAATGACAAAGTATGTATAATTATGTTAAGTCGTGAATTCAGTGTGCGTAAATAACGAAGACTATACTCTCGGACAAAAAGCTGGTCAATTTTACCTTATACTTACAGAAAGTTGACCAATTGTTTCGACTGATAGTGTTGGTTATAAAATATATTTAACATTGGTTTACTATCTCGAATAATAGTGCAATCGTGGCTTTCTTTTAGATACTTTATCTACTCTAAAGAACTTTTACGATAGTCATGGTATTGACCTTGTTCTTAACGCTGTAAAAATGACTACCACTATTTTAAATGCCCTAGCAAAATAAAATTACTTCAACGTTTATAACGAACACCAATGAAACATATGCCTATCTTGGAAAATTCAATGGAGTCTTGTTAATTCTGGTAATTCATTCACTAGAAAGACTGCCACAAAGCTAGGATCAGAGATACTTTAAACGATAGACTACGACATTACAAAGTACGAAACACGTTACAAAGCTTAAGAGATGAGGTGAGCTCCAATATCCAAGTTAGACAAGCAAAAGAATACTTACGTTACCAGTAAAATCCCTGCTACTACCTACAGCATAAGTGATCTGATTAAGATTAGTAGATCTGATTGCAAATAAGAAGGTAAAATTACATTAACCTCATTTTAAAATCTATAGATCCATTCAAAAACAAAAGTTTTAAGTATAAAATTACTGGAATATATTATATGGTAAGTTTTATGATCCCAGACATGTAGAAAAACTTTTGACAAAAAAACCTTACAACACTATTCTTCTAGTGATGAATGTTCTAAACATATGACGTGACGACAAACTAATTATCCGGAAGCAAACCTAAATTAAAATCAATACTAAGCCGAATGTAATGAATTTGAATGTAAAACTCATTTTCTTGTCGAACTGAATGAAGTATCATAATTTATATGAATGTAGTCTATCATTGAAATTGTAATCGTGCGTCAGGAGATCGCACGATGACGGATGGCCGAATGTAATGATTTTTAAAGAAAATATTCATAAATCGTTCAACTTCCATATATAAGTGATAGGGCGCTAGTAGTTACATGAACATAAGGCACTTGTTGTAGACATTAAGTAATGATTTATGGTATTAGAGTTTATGTATTAGTTTTGTATAAATATATTATAATTGTTAAAATGAAATATTTACTTGCAGTTAATTATTGATAAACCCTAATGTATATTAGTTAGTCAATTGATATTACGTACTGTTTACTTTGCTCTGATTGGTCGGACCGAGTGTTTGTGAAAGTTTGTGGTGGGGAAACATTGAGTTTGTAACTGTCATTCTGGACAGTCAGTCTGCTCTGAGTTGTTGAACAGTGAACATGTCCTACCAATCCGTGTATTTGAAAATGATTGTTAATAAAATGATAAATATGAAATTGTGTTGATCAAAGTGAATAAAATATTTATATAACTGAAGCTTGAAGTTTATGATTCATCACAAATGTATCATTTGGAACAACGGCTCAAAGGGTACAAACACAGACAGTGACTGTTATAATCCGTGATACCTAACAGGGTATAATTTAATTACATTTTAAAACATGAACGAGCACGCAGCGCGTTTTACCTGCGTGAGTTCGTTTGTTTGTCAGGAGTCACAGAGCGATTCCCGGCCACCGCGGGCTTGCGGACGGAGAGCAATGGGTAGCTCTCCGTCCGATAAGGACTAAGCCCTGGTGGATGGCGCGTTGTGTTCCACGTGCGCCTCAGGAAGATGTCAGCAAAACTAATGGGGCCCGATAGAAGCGATGCCTGACAGGGTCGCGGGTAGGGTTACCATATCTCAGGATTTGTTCTGAGATTTCAGGATTTTTGGACTCTTCTCAGGATTGCGGCTGGATTTTGCAAATCTCATGAAATCTTAGGATTTTTAGAGTTTTCAATAAAATACAGCTCATATAGTATATAGTCGGCCTTATAATGTTCCCACTGTTGGGACTCAGGCCTCCTCTCTAGGAGAGGGAATGGGCTGTAATCCACCATGCGGGCCTAGTGCGGCTGGTGGATGTCACATGTCTTCGAATTTCTGGTTCTAGGACATTCTGGTTTCCTCACGATGTTTTCCTTCACCGTTTTGAGAGCAGTGGTGATGAAATAAATTACACAAAGTAATGCGCCTGGCTGGGTTTGAACCCATGACCTACAACTCGTAAGTCGGGGCCGTTACCACTCGGCCACCACTGCTCTTCTCTCAAAATACAGCTTAGGTACACTTAAAAGTTGAACAAGCTTAAACAAATTAATAAAAAAACTTGATAAAAAGTTAAATAAACTAATATTAATCTTCCTTTGGCAAATGGGGGTTTCGCTGCCACCCCCAACACTTTGAGTGCGATGTGAGATCCATAGTGTGAAAAAATTCTCAAACTGTAAAAAAATCTCAGGATTTTTCAATGGAAATCGGGCTTTTTCTTCGGACTTTTGATGTTTTCATCTGGTAACCCTAGTCGCGGGAATGTTCGAAAGAGTTACCGCGGCCCTGAAATGCAACCGAAGGAACAACATTGGGTTTTAGTCAGTAAAACTCTAAAACTCCCTCTCACTTCGCCAGAGTACGAGGATAACTTGTCTTTAGTGTTTAGAGCGTTTTCATGTACCTACCTACCAACTGCGGCCTTCAAAAGTACCTACTAATAGCTATTTCACAAATACTAACAACTACGAATTTCATTTATCTGTGTTCATTGATAACATTATTTTTTAATGTAATCATGAGACAACCTACAGAATAACATTTGACATAAACTATTGAACCCCACCTCTAAATGCTCGTTAAAACTCAAACCCAATTTAGGAAATTATTTATAACTAGAGCGACACTTAGATCTATGAGATCACATTTTGTTGTTACACCAGGATGGCGCTGGCGCCTGCAGCCAGTAGTACGCGAGCGGCTTAAGCTCAAAGAAAGTTAAAGAAAAACCGCACTTCGGCGTTGCGCGGCTGTGCTCAAAGCATCAAAAAAGCGACCGCATCCCTCATCCCGCAAACAGATTTAAAGTAATTCTATTTATTGCGAATTTACCTACGTGTTATTAGTTCGGTTTCTTGCGTCATCGAATGCGCTTGTGGTTTTTTTTTTTTTGATACGAAGTACTGTTACTAGTTTGTGTTGTATTGTGTGAGAGACTGAGAAGGAATGTGGTAAGACAACTTATTCAAAGAATAATGCACACCTTAAATAATGCACCTGTTTATTTCATCAGATAATCACACTGTTTCTTAATAATTATTAGTACAAAATGTAGACTGCTAAGTAGGTAAACTTATCTTAGTCGCCACTAGAATTTACGTCTAAACGCTACAAGTGCTCTCGACCGACTGTCTATACCCCGACCCAGTGCTAGTGCGGGGGGGGGGGAGACATCCGCCCTTTAATATTTTAAAACCGTTATTTAAACTTCTTCCGGTCTAGCACACAAATCAATTTGAATGTTGCCACATAAAATAAACTTTAAAATTAAATCAAATACTAGGCTTTTATTGAAACCTAACACTATCTAATTATTCATTTAAAATACATGAAATAGTACCTTTTTTAGCAAAATTAATAAAATTCCAAGTGGTACTTACAAAGTGTATTGTGCAGTAACGAATTTCAGCGTCGAAGTCAAGCCTTGAATCTACAATCACACAGGATGAACACGTCAAAAGCAGGAGTAGAACCTTTTCATGTCAGGACCACTCACGGCGAGGTTCGGTTTGCGTTTCACATGTGGAATTTGTGTGGTAATCCGATCTCGGGAAGTATCTTTGATAAAATGCGTGAAACTCGAAAAGTATTTAAATCTAAATTACGTAAAAACCAAGTGCAAATCAAGATGGACATAATAGCTGAATATTATAACAAAAAAGATATCAGTAAATTCTGGAAAAATACCAATGCAATGAATCCCAGGCAGAGCGTCCCTGTGAGCGTGGCGGGTAAGTGCAACACCTTGTCTATTGCGAATATGTTCGTGGATCAATTCAAAGTTGATCGGCCATTAAACCTAGCCTCGTCTGCGCCGTGTGTGCCCAGCGCTGAGAGGAATTCCTCGTTGAAGTTCTCTGCCAAGGATGTTGCAAATGTCGTCAAAAACATGGTAAGGGGTAAGTCTCCGTGACATGATCACCTTAGCGTTGAGCACCTACGGTATGCGGGTGTGCACTTACCCAGGGTATTGGCTATGTTTTATTCGCTGTGCATGAGTCATTCCTACCTGCCGAATGAACTTATGAAAACGATAGTTGTCCCTAGTGTTAAAAATAGGACGGGAGATTTGACCGATTCTTCGAATTACAGGCCAATTTCCCTGGCTACTATTACAGCGAAAGTTCTGGACAGTCTACTTGACGCACATATAGCCAGCCGCGTTACTCAATATTCAATACTTTATTGCATTCCATATTATGTACATAGATGGTATAAAATATTGTCAATATCAATATGGACCCTGTCGGGCACAGCAAAGTTAGGAGAGAGGATGAAGGCTAAGTAACAATTCATGGAATTAATTATTATTATAGGTAGATTCAATAGATGTATGTGTAAATTATTGTGTGGTTAATTATGTTACATATTTTAATTTATTTTTTATCATTGTATAATTACCTATATATATAAATAAAATTGTATATGCATGTTATTTATTATGTATATGTATATGTATTGGTAAATTTTGTCAGATATTTTATTTATTTTTATCATCATCATTATTATTAAATTATGTTAATATTGAAATAAATTTATATATGTATATTATTAGAATGTCTTCATGTAAGTAAATTATGTCAGGTTATTTTTATCGTCATCATTATTAAATTATGTATTCATTTAAATTAATTATGTATATATATATTTATTATGTCTGTATATTGGTAAATTATGTCAGGTATTTTAATTTATTTTTGTTGTCATTATTATTAAATTATGTCAGATATTTTAATTATTTTTGTCGTCATTAAATTATGTTATTATTGAAATTTATTTATGTAATGTATTTGTATAACTAAATTAAATGTCAGGTATTTTTATTTATTTTTATCGTCATCATTATTAAAATAATGTATTTATTTTAATTTAATTATGTATCAATTTAATTTATATTTTATTCACCTTAGTACTCACATTATTTTGCACTTTTGTAAATACATTTATTACAACGACACAGTACCTATATAATTAATAGTTTTTATTGTAGTTGATGTTTATCGAGTATTCCGATATAGTATAGTAGCATTTGTCTATTAGAAATTGTTTTAGTTTATTGATGAACATATTATTATTATCTGCATTTTTGATGAATTCTGGTAACTTATTACCTATATATTTTGATAGACATAACAATAAAGTTAAATTGCATGATGCTCATTTGGCTTTAGGCCCAGACTATCGACAGAGGCTGCCATTTTGTGCCTCAAGCGGACAGTCCAGTATTACACAGATAGGGGAACGCCAGTCAATGCTTGCTTCCTCGATTTGTCAAGGGCATTTGATTTACCTGGTGTCCTACGACATCTTGTGGGAAAAGCTGCGTCGGGAAACTGAAGTAAATGAATGATACAGTAACTTCTCCGCTCAGGTTCTGGTATCAAAACCAGACTAACTATGTCAGGTGGGCCGGGGTGTTGTCGGAGGAGTATCAATTGAAATGCGGGGTGAGACAAGGGGGGATAACTTCACCTCGCCTCTTTGATTTGTATATTAATCAGCTGATCGTTGAGCTCAGCAACACTAATGTCGGTTGTCACATAGATAGGACCTGTGTTAATAATATCAATTACGCAGACGACATGGTGTTGCTGAGTCCCTCGATCAGCGCTCTCAGGTGCCTTCTGCAGATATGTGAGGAATATGCGGTGGCTCAGGGACTCAGGTATAACGCTAAAAAGAGTGAGTTACTCGTCTTCAAATCACGTGGCAAGTGTTACTCCAACGTGTCACAAGTAACTGTCAGTAACACACCTCTAAATAGAGTCACGCAGTTTAAATACCTGGGTCACTGGGTCACTGATGACTTATGTGATGATCTGGACATCGAGAGAGAACGCAGGGCGTTGGCTGTCCGATGTAATATGCTGATTCGAAGATTTGCACGTTGTAGCAAGCAAGTTAAAATGACACTGTTTAGAGCTTCCTGCCAGTCATTCTACACGTGCACTCTGTGGGTTAGGTATATGCAAAGGGCATACAATGCTCTGCGTATGCAGTACAACAACGCGTTCAGAATGCTGGAGGGGCTGCCGCGGTTTTGTAGCGCATCGGTGATGTTTGCTGAGGCAAGGATTGATGCTTTCATGCCTAAATCCGAAAGCGGTCTGCTTCGATCCTGAAGCGAGTGCGTGCCAGCTCCTGTTGTGCGATAGGTGGGATTGCCCAATACTGCGTCACTGGATCAGACTTCATACATCTACGAGTATGTATTATATACTACGTGGATAGTGTGAGGTTCGATTACAGGCATTCAATTATAATTATTATAATTTTAATGACACTAACATTAATTTTAAGTTTTTTCATCATCATCATCATCATTTCAGCCGAAAGACGTCCACTGCTGGACATAGGCCTCCCAAAAGTGTCGCCACAATGAACGGTCCTGTGCGTCTCGCATCCATCGGACTCCCGCAACCGTTACCAAGTCATCGGTCCACCTTGTAGGAGGCCTTCCAACGCTACGTCTTCCGGTACGTAGTCGCCATTCCAGAACCTTTCGGCCCCAATGGCCGAAAGGTTCTGGAAGCAATGTCAAATCTGTTCTGCGAGCAATGTGCCCTGCCCATTGCCACTTTAGTTTGGCGATTCTTCGTGCTATGTCGGTAACCTTGGTTCTCCTGCGGATATCCTCATTCCTGATTCGATCACGCAAGGAAACTCCGAGCATAGCCCTTTCCATTGCCCTTTGGGTGACTTTAAGTCTTCTGACGAGGCCCATTGTAAGCGACCACGTTTCGGAGCCATATGTCATCACTGGCAACACGCACTGGTCATAGACTTTCGTCTTGAGACACTGTGGTATATTGGACGAGAAGATACCACTCAGCTTCCCGAACGCTGCCCAGCCGAGTCGGATTCGACGATTGATCTCTTTCTCGAAGTTAGACCTTCCCAACTGGACCGTCTGTCCCAGGTAAACGTAGTCGTCTACAACTTCGAGTGTAAAGTCCCCGATCTTGATAGGAGTGGGTGCTACAGGCTGTTTACCATGACTTTGGTTTTGTCCATGTTCATTTTAAGTCCCACTCTTTCGGAAGCTCTACTGATGTCACCAAGCATTGTACTGAGCTCTTCCGTAGTCTCAGCCATGACTACTATGTCGTCGGCAAACCGAAGGTGAGTGATGTACTCGCCATTGACATTAATGCCTAGCCCTCTCCATTCCAAAACCTTGAAGACATCCTCCATTGCCGCCGTGAACAGTTTCGGAGAAATAACGTCTTCCTGCCTCACGCCCCGCTGCAAGAGGATAGGTTTCGAGGTCTGGTCTTGTAGTCGGACTGACATAGTGGCGTTTTTGTACAAACACTTCAGCACTTCGATATACCGATAATCAATTTGGCACCGTAGGAGAGACTGCAGTACAGCCCAAGTTTCAATCAAATCAAAGGCTTTCTCGTAGTCCACAAACGCTCAGCAGAGAGGCTGATTATACTCCTCAGTCTTCTGTATAACCTGCCGCAGCGTATGTATGTGGTCCACGGTGCTGAAGCCTTTTCGAAATCCGGCTTGTTCGGGAGGCTGGAAGTCTTCGAACCTGCGCGCGAGACGATTCGTGATGACTCTGGAAAACAGCTTGTAGACATGGCTCAGAAGCGAGATGGGCCTGTAATTCTTAAGCAGGGCATTATCGCCCTTCTTAAAGAAGAGTACCACCACGCCTCTGCTCCACGCCTGTGGCGTTTTTCCCTCGAGTATGACGGAATCAAATAGCTTCTGAAGGGCCTTAAGGACCGGTTTTCCACCCGCCTTCAGGAGTTCGGCCGTAATTCCGTCCTCACCCGACGCCTTGTTGTTTTTCAACTGCTTCAGAGCCATCCTAATCTCGTACAGGCTGACGTCCGGGATATCTTCGGTATAGTGTCGAATCAATCTAGCTCTTGGGTCGTTTACTAGATTTGCAGCGGCTTTAGCGATAGACGTGTATAACTGTCCATAAAAAGCCTCGATCTCTCCCAGAAGCTCCGATTTGGCGGATATGACTCTGCCATCGTCGGTCTTCAGTTTCGTGAGCTGGCTTTGCCCAATAGACAGATCTCGTGCAAATACTTTAGAGCCCTTATTCCGCTCAATCGCATCCTTAATCCTTGCGGTATTAAAGCGGCGCAGGTCGCGTTTCAGGGACTTCGAGATTTGTCTATTGAGCTGCCGGTATATGCACGCATCGTCTGAAGACTGCAGAATCATCTCACGCCTCTTCTTCATTAGCTCGAGGGTCGGATCAGAGAGCATCTTGTTCTTATTTGTACGGTGAGTCTTGAAAAACTTAGACCCTTTTTTTATTAAGTTTTTTACTAACACTTTTTTTTCTGACTAAAATAATGACGAATGGATCAAGAGAAAACATCGAAATAGGACAATTAGTTATTGAATAATTATGTAGATGAATATATATATTTAGGACAACTAATATCAACAAAAGATCAACACTCCAAAGAAATAAATAGAAGAATAAGCAACACTTGGAAGCGGTAATGGTCACTAAAAGAAATAGTTAAAAACGAAACGATACCAATGTCTATTAAGAAAAAATTATATAACATACTCGTATCGTCACCGGAAAGCCAATACTACTTAAACGCCATTTTGACCAAAATGAGTTATATATCGACGGTCCCTACGTACAATCCCCCAAGTGGTAGTTGTGTGATTTGTGTTTCTTTCTTCCGTGACATTCAGACAAACCTAAACTATCGTCCAGTTTAATAAAAAATAATAAAAGTTGGCAAATTGACCTTTAAATACACACACGACATTTACCGTAACTACGAAATTGACTAAAACTTCCGACGTAGAACAACAATAGTGGTAATCCAGCCGTTTTACGTGGGACAATTCAATGTTATCCCGCGCCCCTCCCCCGCAACTGCCACTTGCGAGACATAAGCGTTCGCGCCGGCTGTGGTGACGGTTCGTTAATGTTCTGCTGCGTGAATGTTAATAAGTATATTGATAATAGTTAAAAAGATGCCTCGAAAGGAAAGTGTCACAAAAAATAAAAATGTTTCCAACATAACTCAAACAGGTAAGTGAATTTTGATATTATTATTGATCAAATGTATTTTTATTTAAGTTTATACTTAATATTGAGCTTTTACAAATCAATAATTACTTAGATGTTTCATTTTTGCATTGATCAAACAAATTTTGCTTAATTCCAACGTACATGTCTGTATTTGGTAGCTAGGTTATTTTACGTCGGAGTATTTAAAAGTATAGTGTAGTGAGTGGTGGATATGAGATTCTACGCCGGAAAATAATACCAGATTTTATACATAACTACTACTTACAAGATTTTACGGCGGTAATGTTATTCCAATCTTACACTTATGTTATTTTTTATTTCAGTTCTTCTACAACGTGATTCTTCAGACGATGAACAACAACAAGAAAGTACGATTCAAGTTGTTGCTCAATTTCACAGAAATGTAGCATCCAATGCCCTCTCCGATTCGACCATTTTAGAAGTGCTAGAATCATCTAATATCGGATTACCGGCCCACCTACAATCACAGGATAAACATGAGGATAGTATATTTACTTATCCAGATTCACTTAACCTTTCTAATTTGCCTTTAAGCTCGCAGTCAGCCAATCAAACCACTAAAACCATTGTCGCTCATCCCAATGGCGCCGTTCTCTCTGACCTTGGAATTATTACAGAAGAGTTTATCACATACACAGAACCAGAACCACAGTACAGTCAGGAAGTTATCGTTAGAACGTCACACGATCCAGACACAAATACAATTATAGAAGAAATTGACGCCTTTCATGATTCTGAGCAAGTTTTGGATACAAGCACTCCATTAGGGTCTCCTTCTATTTCAACTATTAAGCAGAATGTTGAATCAGAAAATGTAAGTTCATTTCATATTGACACCCCAACTTCATCTATGTGTGTCACTTCACCTATGAGTGACCAGACGTATGTACCAACCAGTATTGATGAGATGACAGAGAACGATGCCGATGTTAGTAACACAGAAAAAAGTCAATTAACAAAAAAGAAAAGAAAAGTTAAGAAGAAAACTGATGTAGGTAGAATACGTAAGGTTAACAAATCGGCATGGATCCAACTTCATCTATGTGTGTCACTTCACCTATGAGTGACCAGACGTATGTACCAACCAGTATTGATGAGATGACAGAGAACGATGCCGATGTTAGTAACACAGAAAAAAGTCAATTAACAAAAAAGAAAAGAAAAGTTAAGAAGAAAACTGATGTAGGTAGAATACGTAAGGTTAACAAATCGGCATGGATAGATAGCAGAAGAAAACAGTTAAAAAATCAGGGTTTAAGTTACATCAGTCGAAATGGAAAAGCACAATCTAAAAAGTTGATATTGCCTGCTTGCGATGATAAGTGTCGATTAAAGTGCAAGGAGAAAATAGGCGAAGATGTAAGAAACGCAATGTTCAAACAATTTTGGTCTCTTGGCAATCGTGAGCGGCAGTGGGATTTTTTGGTTCGTTGGTGTAAAAGAATCGGCAAGAGACGCATAACAACAGAGGGCCTATCAAAAAGATTATTTTCTGTCAAGTACTATCTGCCAAAATCTCTAGATGTTTTAAGGCACGAAGAAGTTACGGTGTGCAAAAAGATGTTTTTAAACACTTTTGCTATTGGTGACGGCGTCGTACGAACAGCTTTGAAAAAAATTAACGAAGGCGAAGGGCTCTCTGTAGGTTTTGATCAAAGAGGATTTCATAAAAATCACCCTAAAGTTAAGAACGATGAAATGGTTAAAAGCGTTTCTGATCATGTGCAATCATTTACCCCTGTGGAGTCGCACTATACACGTAAGGAATCCTCAAAATTATATTTAGATGGTGAATTAAGCATGGCTAAGATGTTCAGACTCTACAATGAGTGGGTATCAGAGACAGAGTCGAATAAGGCTAAAACATTGAGGCAATACACCGACATTGTAAATGAAAATTTCAATATTGAGTTTCACAGACCAAAGAAAGATCAATGCGACGTTTGCATTGCCTTTAAAAACCAGCCGAAGCCAGTTAATCATGAAATTCAAGAACAATTTAATGAACATTTGAAAAATAAGGACATGGCTCGTAGTCTCAAAAATGAGGATAAACTTTCTGCTATCAACTCACCTAGCACAACCATAACTGCAGCGTTTGACTTTCAAAAAGTACACTCATCTCCTCATGCAGAAACAAGCATATTATATTATAAAAGAAAATTAAATGTTTTTAACTTCACTATTTTCGAGATGGGTCAGAAAGTTGGAACATGTTATATGTGGCATGAGGGCACTGCCAAACGAGGCGCGAATGAGGTTGCTAGTTGTGTCTACGATTTTATTAAGAATCAATCTTTAAAAGGCATACAAACTATAAACTTATATTCAGATAATTGCGGAGGGCAAAATAGAAACAGAATTGTTTTTATGATGTATCTAATTGCTGCCAAAGAATTTAAGGTAAATATCACCCATAGATTTTTAGAAAAAGGCCATACCCAAAACGAAAATGACAGTATTCATGCTCTAATAGAGCGATGTTCTAAGAATAAGGAAATATATACGCCTGAGAGACTGGAAGTCCGTATATTGTCAAGGAAGTTGCAAGAGATGACATTTTAGATTTTAAAAAGTTACTAGCAGGAAAAAATTGGTCAAAAAATGACAGAAACATAAAAATAATGTGGTCTTAAATCAGAGAAGTTCATGTATCCTCTTCCGAGCCTGGCGTTCTTAAATACAAAAATACATTTAATGAAACATACCATAGCTTATTTGTCAGAAGAAGTCAAAACAGGAGGCGTCAAAATCAACCTGATGACGTGTTGAGCCAGGCTTATACTGGACCTTTACCAATCCAAAATGCAAAATTGATGGATCTTAAGTATCTTTGTGAACATAACGTAATTCCTAGACAGTACCTTGGATTTTATAATTCCCTTGTCTCTTGTGATGTCGTTCCTGATTCAAGTTCCGATACAGAATAGTAGTATTTCTCAGTTAGTTGTGCAATTTAGTACTTACTTTTTTTTTGGATTTTTATTACCTGGTCACTTGGACCTTTATGTCAATTTTAGTATTTACCTAAACAATTTTTAGTATGATAAAGATAGGAAATAGATTTTGCAATTATTCAATTGACCAAAAAAATTGTTTTGTTTCTTACTTTTGCTGATTTTTTACTCCAAAATAATGCTTTTGGTTTTTAATGTTTTTTTAGAAGAGTTTTCATTTTGTTAAAGTTGGATCACCCACAATTAGGTAAACAAATGTGATTTTATTACTTAGTTTTTTTTTTTTTATTATATTTTAATTTGTAAGAACAGAAGCTATAAGTTTCTTTAAAAACGAATAACTTACCTACATAAGTATTACTGTTTTTGATTAGGTATGTGTAAATGTAACAATACTTCTTTGAAAAATATTATATTTTTTTATAAGACATTAATATTATTACCTAAATATACAAATGTAACATTGTTATTAGGTACTAAAAACTCAACTGGTCATTACTGAAACAAGACTGATTAAATTAGATATAAATACTGAAGTTGCATCGTACTGTCGATTAATAAATAAGTATTTAAAAATAAAACAACGTTTTTGTTTACATTTAGCATGCTTCAAAATAAAACATAATGCAAATAATTTGTATTTTTTGTGATCAACTGTTTTTTTTTTTTAGTGAGTCCAACACTTATCTACTTTTTATAACAGTCTTTGTGCCATGATCGCCACGTAAACCTCCCTAAATAGCAATTGCGACTTTGGTAAATTAAAAACTTCCAGCGTAAAACTCAATAAGTACCACTAACATTATTTACCACATTGATGATTCCGCTGTATAAGTCAGTAAGTGACAAATAATACGCTCGAAAGGCCATTTAAAGTTGTTGTTATTTTTTTTATAAAATAGATCAAATATGAAACCTGTATTCCAAATTTCATGACTTTCTGCTAAGTAGAACATGAACTACAGGTGTGTTTGAAACTTTAAAGTGCTCTCCTGTAAAGTTTGTCATTTATAGTTAGGGGATTGTACGTAGGGACCGTCGATATATCGTTGGATTGGATTTTTTTTTGCTGCGTCGATTAGTCGGGATTTCGTAATAATCTGAGCATTTTTTTGGCGCTTAAGTACTGCAAAAGTATGGTATTTATCATAATTTTGATGTTTTAATAAATACTTACGTAATGCAAGTTATGATTATATTTTAGTCGTTGTCAGTTTAGTATTTTTCTATACTGACATCAGCCACTTTAACTTTGTTCAGCAACTCAAAATATTGTAGTTTGAGTCATTGATGTCGCTTTAGTATTTTTTTGCCGACCATAAATATGAGTTGATATGTAGTTATGTAAATTTGCTTTACGTAAGAATTGATGAGCATGGCGCGTTAGTATATTTTGTCTTCGTAGTTTTCTGAGAGGGAACGGTTTTAGTAACTTTGCTTTTCATACCTAAGTATTTGAGTGTCTATTTAGAATGTTTTACATTCAATGAAATCGAATAATTATTTTATTAAGCATGGACTATTTTACTCGACAAAATATTAATAGTTTGTTTAGCATTTAAATGTATGAAACACGTACAAAAAATATTCAGTTAGGTCTTTTGAAATAAAATTTTGTTTTGATTACGATTCGTTGAGTACTTATAATTTATATTTCGCGCGCGAGTTGTAGGCGGCTCAGTCGATGAGTCGACCTTGCTTCTACTTGTAGTCGAATCCCCGCAGCGACAAAAGAGTGACGCGTGTATGAAGTTCCCGCAGCAAACAGTTAACAAGTTAGGGAGCTGAGTCACCCGCGTCCGTAGGAGAATACCCATAGCTAGGCCCTACACGTGGACCCCGGGTGGTGCTCATCAAGTAACATTAACTGGTGGTAGGTTTCGACCGACGGCTTGTGACCACCCACTGGGCAAAGACGTACCGCCAAACAGCCTAGCCGTGTTCCGGTACGATGCCCAGTGTAGCCAATTTAGAGGAGTTGGGTCGAAGTGGCGCTTCTAATGTCGCTGGTATTGACGTATCGGGAGACTAGTCGCGGAGGGTAGCGGGATCCGAGGCACGGTGCACCGCTGGCCGACCGCAGTTAGTTGGGGGCCCAAGTAATGTGCTAGCCACACATGAAAGGCTGCCCCGCCAACTGATGAAAAATCCCGGAATGCACCATCGTGCTGGTTGGCGACCAGATGAGAGGGCCCGATGGTCATTTCCGGGGGGGCTCGGGCGTCCCCGCAGTCTCCAGACTAGTACCCCAATGATGCTGTCCTGCCAGTGCGTGACTGAAGGTTAGCAGCATGGGACTCCATTTCACTTCCTTCTCCTCTCCTACCTCACTCGTAATATGCCAGGGTTGAAAAAGAGAAAAGTAAAACAGCGGCTGCACTCCCTCTCACTTAAAGTGCACCTCAACAATATTAGAGGTCTGCACTCCAATCTCGCAGCAGTCCATCATCACCTGGAGACTGAAAAACCTTCCCTCTTTTTTCTTTCGGAGACGCAGATAAGAAGTCCGTCAGACGTGTGTCGTACCTGTCTTATCCAGGGTTTACACTGGAGCACAATTTTAAATCACACGCTGGTGTGTGTTTGTACGCCAGGGACGACATCTGCTATCGGCGTCTCCGCAACCTTGAAGATTCCAGGTTCTCAATGCTTTGGGCTCTGGTGGACACAGGCATGGATAAAATTATCTATGCTTGTGTCTACCGTTCGCACAGTGGTGATCAGGAGACGACCAGGCTCACACAGTACCTTAGTGAGGCGGCGGATGCGGCTCAGCAGAGGCACCCTTCCGCACAACTGGTGTTACTGGGGGATTTTAATGCCCACCATCAGTAGTGGCTTTTCCCATACCAGTGCACAGACCATGCTAGTCGAGAGACGCGAAAGCTTGCGCTAGCGTTAAATCTCACTCAGCAGGTCCAGGGAGCTACGAGGGTGCCGGATGTTGATTCGCACACGGCCAACTGCTTGGACCTTCTGCTAACAACAGATCCAGACCGCTATTCAGTGTCGATATCATCACCGTTAGGTAGTTCCGACCACTGTCTGGTGAAATCTGTATCAGTCTACTCTTCGCCCGATCCCTGCCCTAGAGGCACCAGGCGGGTTTGGCGATATAGGTCAGCAGATAGGGATGGCATGCGATCTTTCTTCGCATGTTATCCTTGGCAGCCTACTTGCTTTTCTTCGGATGATCCATCGCCGTGCGCAGATGCTGTGACAGATGTGTTGCGGCGGGGGATGGAGTACTATATTCCATTCTCTGACGTAACAATGTCTGACCAGGCTCGCCCTTGGAAAGATTTATTTATTGATATTGTGTTCACATAATAGAAGCGACAAAAATATATAACGAAGATTTTTGTAACTCAGAACATGATTTAAAAGAGTGCCCATGAAGTTTCTTGCACGTTCTTCTCCATAGAGATCGACGCTTTCGAACGTGCAACTTAATTTCACTTTTTTTTTTGACTGACCGACATTTTTACTATTCGAATGCCTGTTATTGATCTATTTGAAATAAAGTTTCTGATTTCCAATTTTATTTGATTTTAATTTTACATTTCCTTATTTATATTATTACAGTTCCCTTTGTAAAGTCTCAAGCCTACTCTCTATTATAACCGCTCCATTCTCACGAACGACTGGAATGTCATTTGGCATAAAGCAAAATCTTATAGCACAGGTATAGGAATAGGAATAAATCTGAGAACAGAGTCACAAAAAAAAAGTTTTTTGCTATTCGGGAAAATCTTTGAGAATCCATTCGGAAATTGAACTATTTACATAAGTAAGTATGTACGGAACTCTCAGAGCGAGAGTCGGACACACACTTGCCCAGTTTTATTTTGTTAGAAGTATTTATATTGAGTGGTTAGTGTGAGTTATTTCATCTTATGAATTCGATCCTGTCAGCATCAACTACCTACAATTTGTCTAATTTATCTAAAATTATAACTAGTTTTTTTTTTATTAATAATAGGCTCGCGTTTGACCACCATCTCACCTGATGGTAAGCAATGATGTGGTCGACGATGGAGCACGCTTGCCTAGAAGTAGCCTATTCACTCTTGACTTAAAGACCCCTAAGTTGTAGCTATCAGGAAACACAGACTCTGGCAAGGAATTCAACTCCTTGGCTGTACGCATAATAAATGTGTTCTCAAAACCTTTTGTGCGTATGGGTGGGATGTCCACCATGTACCGGTGGCACAACGCCGTACGTCTAGTGGTCCGATGATGGAACGGACTTGGCGGAATTAGACTGTGCAATTCCAGTGCACACTCCCCGAAATGTAAACGATAGAAAACCGACAGGCCAGCAATAGCATTTAGTTTGCTAGATGACGCTATTTATTCTGCAGTTAACGCGTGTTAACGATAGTATAAAACTATATGAGTATAATTTACCTAACTGTTTAAACCAACCCTGAATGTAGGTAGGCTTTTATGATTATTTTTTTTTTTTAAGAATAAGTAATATGTTATATTATAATAATACAGCATGATATTTAACAGAGAACGTTCCCTTTAACCAGTAATACGATACTAAAAAAAATATTTTATTAAAAGTAAACTCTCTTTTCGGATAGGTACCTATATAAAAAATAAATTATTTAAAGAAAATCAAACGAAGTAATTATATTACAAGAATATGCTGAAATTCAATATCGATAAATATTATCGACCATCGCGTTCGACTCCCTAATTGCATGCGTGTGCATTGAATGTTTCTAAATAACAAGTGTTTACAAGTACATGCTCCGCCCATTCTATTTATGTGTGCTATTAGAAATTGATTTAGTGTAGCTACTTTCTTCTTAGTGTGCGTGTGCAAATTTTAAATGTGTGTCGTAAATACACTAAATGTGAATGTTGTAATTAATTTGGTGGGAGATAAGCGGCATCACTAGGACTCCTTACTAATCGGCAATGAAGGCATATCTCCGGATATCTATGAGTACCAAGTTGGACTCGGGACGCGATACCAACTTGGAGGGGGAGTGTATAACGCGCGATTTTGAAATTTCCCGCGACGCCGCGGCTGAGAACCCCGCGGGGCCGCGGCATCGGTTGGCAATACTGCTTTGGATAGGTACTAAGATGGCGAATGCGAGACTAAGACGCCTGCCGGCACGTTTTAAAGACTGTTAATAATTATTAGATTCTATTGTTTCAATGTGTGAACTTTAAGAGATGTTTTTCTGCTAATACAGTGTACTGTGAACTGAAATAAACGTTGTTTTGCTAAAGTATTTTTTTTTACGTACATGATGTTTTCATAAATATAAGGCACCGTCATGATGTTAAAGTCACGCGAACGCCGGCGTTCGCGGCATGACATCATCGCGCCACACACGGTCGAAAGCCAAGCGAACGCCGGCGTTCGCTCTCTCCCACTTCATTGTAGGCCCTATTTTCAATACTTAGAGACTACTTTTATATGAACAAGTTTGATTATTTACGTTCTTGGATAAATTTCCTATAAATTGAACGCAACAATATAATTTTATAGTCTATGCTCTGCTTTTTTTTTTCGGTTTGACATCATAAAAAGTATATTTCCGCCGCCATTTTATTTATGGCGGCGCCCCTGCAGTCATTTCCGAATGGCGCGCGGGGAAAGTTTCGAAAGGTTAAACAGTTCCCTTACGCCCGTTTTCAATAAGCTATCTATCTACAGTTGCAGCTACTAAAGATAAAGAAATCTATCCTTTTGTCCTTACTTGCTTTCCTATAACCTACCGACGGATAGCATTTCCTACCCAAGCTGTCAATCTATCGTCGGGAGGTTCGATAGTCTACTAGAGATAGGACCGCTCATACAATTCGTCCTTACCTGCATTTCAATATAAGTTTGAAGTTACTCTCCAATAGGCGGAGCTAACTCTAGTAACGTCATCTGCGTATCCGTCATTATCGACCGGTAACGGGGATTAAGCGTTTGAAAATTAATATTTGTTGTGTTGTACGAGTGTTTGTTTTCTTGTCTTAAAATGGAATATTTTAGCAGTGATGACAGTGATTTGGAATTATTTCAAAGGATAATATATTGTGATGATGAAGAGAGTGACAGTGATACCGATAACATACCGTTACAGAAGGAATATAAGCCACGTGTGAATTATTTATCTAAACTAAATGACTACGAATTTGCCTATAGATTTAGACTAAATAAAGTGGCCGTGACTCAGTTAATTCATTTAATACAACCATACTGTGTTACATCTAAAAGGTAGGTAAGGTTAATTAAATAATTTAAATGGGTTCTTATATTTCTGTGCCTAATATCACGCATTTTTACAGGAATCATGGGATATCCCCTCTTCATCAGATACTTCTGGCTCTACGATTTTATGCATTGGGTACTATGCTGGTGTCTGTTGCAGATTTCATTGGAGTGTCGCACGAATCGCACCGGCGAAGATTGTACATAGCTCTGATGGCTCTTTTCTGTAATATTAAGATTGAGTCGATGTCTGCCCGTCTCCATAGTAAGATACCGTATGACTTGATACTATGCATATAACTAAAATAAACTAGTCTAGCGGTATCAACATCCGTAAATTAGCAGATTTTTCTAACAGCATAATTATGCGGCTGAGCTAAGCTGTCCTGCAAGAGATGTTAAATGAGGACCCCATTGTAGCCTCGAGTCAAGCGTAATCCTAAAATCGTTTTATCGACTAACTCTAGTCTATCATTGTTCAATACTGTCTTGTCTCTGTCTTCTGCATGTCACAATCACTACTCTTGACATTCAGTAAGGAAAATCTTATGCAATTCGTTTTTTCCCCATTTAGAACTAGATTATTAGCAGTGAACCAGTTTTGGACCTGCAGTAGGGCGTTATTTTCGTCTTCAAGATTATTAGTCCTTCTATTTATCTTAAAAATCAAAGAAGTGTCGTCGGCAAAGAACACCATATAAAGTTTGTTTTGCAAAAAATAGGGTAAATCATTAATATATACTAAAAATAAAAAACTACCTAAAATTAAACCTTGGGGTACCCCCATCTTCACATTGAAACCAGAAGAATTGACACCGTTTATCTGAACTAGTTGCTGTCTGTCATTCAAATAAGATTTTAATAGCAGCAAGGGATATTATAAGTTTTGTTGTTTTTACAGATTTTAAAGATAAATATAGTATTAAAATTGTACTTACATATGGTAAGAGATTCCGTGATGACCCAGGCTTCTCTTATCGCTTCGGTTCTTGCACGAAACCACTGAACAACACGGCATTTCAAATTTGTTTACGTTCACGTATCGCCAATCTCACAAGTTTATAACTGACGGCCGTTTGCCCGAATGTGCGAATTTTGTGCAAGTCGCGCGGACATGCACACGCCCCGTTGCCACTTCTCCTGTTTTTTATATTTCTATGCATTCAGCCGAACATAGAATCTCCTCCTTTGTGAAGTCGGTTAAAATTTTAAATGATTGATTCCGCGTGTAATATAACACTTGAGCACGTAGACTGCTGCAGGCGCCCGACACCCATTTGTTTCTATTATTTGTATTTTTTTAATGATCATCACATCACTGTCAACAGATTTGAAGTGAATATCCACACGTATGAGTGAGGGAGGAGCGGTGGAATGCAGCTCTCTGTCTCTGCCTTACTCTTCGGAAATCAATATTCACATTGTTGTCGCTGCCGTGGCTCGTTACACGAATGACTAACGCAAGCGTTCTACTTCTACACAACGCTAACAAAATCGTTTCTGATCAAACTATCTAGTAGGTACCTAATTACTTTCTAATGTATTCTGGTCTGTCATCTGGCTTGACAGCTGCATCTGCGTGAGACGAAGCACAAAATAAATATTATATTATCGGAACGATAAAATACATATACAGTACGTTATGGTATTACTAATTACTTAGCTATTTAAGATATTGATATCATTTTTGTGATGTTTTTTTCTAAAGGTTCATACTTTACGTACAAAGAGTAGCTTACGTAACTCGTACAAATGAAGAGAACGAAACGTCAATCATGACTGGAAATGTACCTAGCAATCGTTAATTTACTGTTTATCTTAAAATCATAATTCCGGATACGAAAACAGAATTCCTGAAGTGAAAAGCTGTAAAAAATAAGCAAATAATTTCTATATTAATTTGATTTTCGTTCACGCATCTTTGCTAGACTGCTTTTGGTCAATCTCCTTTAAGTCACTGCAAAAATCAATGTCCGAAATAATAACACAAAAATCGGAAATGAAAAAATCCCTAGACTGTCACTAAACAGTACGATGACATGGTAGTAAAAATAGATACTATCGAAAGAGAGCGAAAGATCGATCATGCCTATATATAATAATAATAATAACGCAGGGCAGTTTTGTGGCGAACTGTTGAGCATTAGCGACCCCACGGACCCGATCTCCCGGGAAAATTCTTGTTCTTCATCTCCAGCTTGCCTTTATTGGCCGGCCGTAGTGAACACTGACGAGGAACAGAGGTCCCACCTCTCTCTTGCCTTTATTGGCTGGCTTGAGTGGAGATTCGCAAGAGCAAACGTGCTCGGGAGAAGGATGTATAATCCAGTAAGGTGCTGGTAGGGATCTTGACCGTACTTCCGGGATTGTCCTGTTAGCCGTGGTATACCTCTCCACTCCTTAAGCACCTCAGGATATGTTGCCCTCTTGTTGCTACGTCACTTCGTGCTAGCGACCGTTTATGGGGGCCCATTTATTGAGTGTGCAAGTCACCCCCTGCCTTTTTTCGATGGATATTAATAACATTGTTTAGGCAGGGGCCATAGTCTTAACATAGTTCCTGGTAACCAGTCCACTTAAGACTCCAAAAACCATAGCCTTATATCTTAGTTTTCCATATGTCGCAATAGTTTCCCACAAACCGGGGGTTGTCCTTGGATGCACTAGCATACTGCGTACAGGGATAATCACCGGTTCGTACCACTTTCCATTAAAAGCGTCTAAAAGGGCCTCTGCGAGTTGGTTTCGGCTCCTCGTACGCCTTCCAAAGGTCCAGGACCTTAGGGTGCTGAGATAAATAAATGTATAAAAATAATAATAATAATATAATAATATTCCACAACTATCACACAACGCCGTCTAGTCCCAAGCTAAGCAAAGCTTGTGTTATGGGTACTGGACAACTGATAAACATACTTATATATTTCGAAATACATACATATATAGATAAATTACACCCAGACACAAAACAAATAATCGTGCTCACCACACAAACATTTGTCCTGGGTGGGAATCGAACCCACGACCTCCGGCATAGCAGTCAGGGCCACTAACCACTAGACCAACAGGCCAGTCAATATAAATCAGCTCGAAGATAAAGTTGAGAATCTGGAGCGTATATTATGCCTAACAAAAATAGAGATGAGAAATATTCCAAAGACGGATGGGGAAAATAAAGCGGATCTGCATGATATTATATCCTCCTGAGACCCCTGGTATCACCAGTGATACACTTAGTTAAAAATTTTTTTCCACGCCATCTATCGGAATTTGTTCAAACTTTTTTGTACGATGGTTAGCATAGATATCCTTAATATTTCTAGTCACTCACCATTTCTCTAGCTGTCAAATTACATCGATTGCAGTCAGTTTAAAATCGAACATTTTGCCGTTACCGACATGTCGACTTTACGTAAAGGTAAATCATCATCATCATCATCATCATCTTCCTGCCCTTGTCCCGTGTTATTTGGGACACGCCCTTTACTTTACGTAAAGGTAAATATTTATTTTAATTAGTGAGTTGGTGTTTTTTTGTTTTAATTAAGTAATACTATAAGTACGTAAATTTTGTGTTGTCATTTAAATATCATAAAATATCGCAAATCCAATGGGATATTTTTAAATGCACATCTGTATATTTTTTCAGCACACTAGGTAACTCCACTAATTAACTGAATGCATACCAGAAAAATGAATGCTGTGCAAAAAAACCAATTGATTAACTAAACAAGTACTGCAAAAAAAACTAAAAAATAACACAAAACGAGATGACCTTTTTTATCGAATTCACACCAAAAATGTGGTTTGTACATCGGATATATGATTTATAAAACAAAAATACGAATTGCTTATCAAAAATACTAACTTGCACTCTAAATTGTACTTTCTTACTACGGAATTTCTAAAACTGATATCTAAAGGTGCACCACATTAAAGTAAGTTTCCATTATCAAAATAAGCTCTACAAATCGACTAGTCGTGCAACTAAAATACATTATACCTAACTTTATTTGCTTTTTGTTTCTCTGTTTTACTGAAAAACATGTTGGCGCCTGCACATCTAGCGCCGCGCTCGCTCCTTCGCGCTCGCTCTTTAGCATCTAACGCGAGTGCGAGGGAGACCGAGCGATGCGAAGTAAGCAGACGGTGCGGTGGCGGGTGGGGGCCGGCGGCAGCGCATGCATTTGTTATTGTTTATCTATGACGTCGGATGCGCTCGGAGTCATCTCGCTCGTGTTTAATTGCAAATTAGGTAATTTAATTAGTGAAACTTGAACTTTTACTAGTGGCTGTTTCTACGGTCAATTAATATGGAATTAAACCAAATACTATTAGAAGACATCAGCAGTAGTGGTGTGCAAAACCAGGAAAATGTTCCTATTTATTGTTCAGACGAATCTGAAGTGGAAGAGGAGCCTTCTGCCAAAAAGAAAAGGTCAAGAGGCAGAGAATATGTATTCGTGAAGAAATTTGCAAATGTTAACGAAGCCGAGACTTTTCTGCAAGCTGAAAATACGTGGTCGGTCAAAGTTTCGCATAACACTGAAGATGGTATGAAAACGTTTTATCGTTGCAATCAAGTCAGATTTCGAGGACCGCAGTGTGCAGCAAGTATTTATTTGCTTTTTGAATGCGACTCTAATGAAGTTTTACTTTACCGGACAGAAGCCGACCATGACCATCAATGTATTGGTTCGAAATTTAATTACGGTATATGTCAAGAAACAAAAGAAGAGATAAATAAACTTTTTGCATTACGTTTGAAACCTAAGGCTATACTCAACAGTTTACGTAATATACAAGGTATCACAGTTCCCTCAAAGAAGCAACTGAACAATTATTTGTCAGACCATCGTCGAGCTGTTTACGGATCACCCACAATCAGCCTCGGAGAGCTTCAGGCATGGTTAATTGAACACTCGAAGGTACCTGATGATGAGCACGAACCCTATGTCATTTGTTACTATGTCTACGAAAACGACACACCGAGTTTTCGATTTGCTATCTCCACAAAGTCTCTGCTAAAGTTAACTACATTAGCCACTAATATTCACGCAGATGCTACATACAAACTTATTTGGCAGGGGTTCCCTGTACTGGTAGTCGGGACTACTGATAAAACTAAGAGATTTCATCCTCTTTCTCTGGCTGTGTCTACTTCTGAACAAAAAGAAGATTTTCGTATGGTGTTCGAAGGTGTTCAAAACTGCGCCTTTTCCCTTTACGGGCACTCTTTACACCCAAAAGCATTGATATGCGACGCGGCTAAAAGCATCCAAAACGCATTTACAGACGTGTTTGGTACTGAAACTACTGTGGTAATGTGCTGGGCTCATGCAAAGAAAAATATTAAAACTCATGTGGAAAGACTTGTTAACAAAAAAAAACAGAAAACTTTACTACAGGATATTGATATGTTACACTCTGCCACATCTCCAGATATGTTCAACTCTGCATTAGAAGCATTTCTGATAAAATACTCCGAGCAAAGAGAATTCATAAATTACTTTAAAAAAGAATGGATATGTAAAAACTCGAACTGGTACCTTGGGTCTTCACAAGGATCTCCTGTTACAAATAATGCGCTTGAAGCTTTTAACAAAACCATCAAGGATAGCCACACATTGCGAGACCGTTTTCCGTTATCCAGATTTCTGGTAATCATCTCAGATATGGTGAAAGAATGGTCAGAGACCCATCAGTTGGAATCATTTTCAAACACTCCTTCAATCGAGCTCAAAGATTGGACTCAAGGTTACCAGTGGGCGAAGTCTGACCGAAAAGTGGTGATATTGAGAACGGATTCCACAAAAAAAACCTACTTGGTTTCTAGTTCTAGGGCCGGAACCATTCAATTTGGACAAGAGTGGAGTTCTTTTGAAGAATACAAACAAGTTGCTTTTGCATTTTGGCAGGTTGTATTGCCCATAAATGAAGATGATTGGGAAAATGGAGAGTGCACCTGCCCGTGGTTTTTCAAGCACTATATTTGCAAGCATATAGTCGGACTTGCAATCAGGTTAAAATATGCCACACCGCCTGTAGAGGCTAAAAACATTCCTATCGGCATCAAGCGTAAACGCGGCCGTCCTGGTAAAGCAAGACCAGCCCTAATAATTGAATAAAAATTATTACTACCTCAGTATTGTTTCTAAAGTGTTTTTTCTAAACTGAGTTACCACTCAGTGTGCCAATGTTTGGTGCATGTTAAGTGAGCACTTGATTATTTTTTTGTGTACCTAATTATATAAAGATGACTGATTAAATTGGGTTTTATTTAGAATAAACGATGTTCCTAAAAGTAAATTAGGTGATGGTTTTCCTTAAAAAAGGTTTAATATGTTTATTGAATTATAGAATTGTTAGATATACTATTTTGATAATAGTTATTCGTTCAGTAAAACAGTTCTGCAAATACCATTAAACAGTATATCGAATTTGATTTATTTAGTGTGCATAATTTGAGTGCAAGTCAGTATTTTTGGTTTAACTTTGAAATATTTTGATCGAAAAAAGGGAATATACAGATATCGATTTAAATACATGCCAAATACAATTAGTCATTTCAACGTTTTTGTAAAAGTATCGTAGGTGATACTTTGGGCCATAAGTACTTATTTTGTTTTATTTTGCAGGTCATTTGGCTGAAAAGGATATCGTGGAGTTAATTAATTTTGACATATCAGATATTGAAGATGAAGGTAGCGACGAAGAAAGCGATCTTCAGTCATGTCATCAAGAAGTAATACCGGCGATCATAGAAGAGAATGGGAACGATTCTGATGACGAACCTCTAGCATCTTTCGTGGTCGAGCCCCAATCTTCTCGAAGTGACCGTGTACGATGGAAACACACTGAGAACTTTTCTTTTACTCCTGACGAAGACCAATTGAATGTCTCAATTGATCCAAGCACACGTGTTAAGAGCCCGTACGAATATTTTTCTCAATACATCGATAATAGTCTGTTTGAAACTATGTCTGAGTGTACAAATATTGGTAGCGTATTAAGGACAGGTAAATCATTAAATACAACACCTAATGAACTCAAACAGTTCTTTGGATGTTCTATGGCCATGAGCATACTTGGCTTGCCACGATTGAGGATGTATTGGGCATTGGACACCAAAGTAAATTATATAGCGAACACCATCACTCGGAACCGCTTTTTTCATTTAAGATCGAACTTAAAGCTGGTAAATGATGAAGCTGTTGACCAAAATGCTCGAGACATTGACAGGTTTTGGAAAATACGCCCTCTTGTCTCTGGCGTGGAAAAGGGCTGCAGACAAAATATACGAGGCAAGCATGTTGCTATTGATGAACAAATAATACCATTTACGGGTAAATGCAAGCAGAAACAGGTGGTCAAAGGCAAGCCAAATCCAGAAGGCATAAAGGTTTTTATAATGGCTAATCGTTCAGGACTTCCCTTGGATTTGTATTTATATCAGGGAAAAGGTACTACTATTGACTCAGCTTTATACCCTACCCCTGAAAAGTTAGACCTTGGTGGACGATTTGTGTTGAAACTTGTGGATACGTTGCCCATGGGTTCTTCAATTTTCGTGGACAGGTATTTCACATCTCTTCCACTTCTTGATGTCTTATTAAAAAGAGGAATCAAGGCAACTGGAACTCTGATGAAAAATCGAGTGCCTGAGTACGAAAGGCCAAACAGACAGCGGAATATCAGACAGCGTGCGTTATTCAAGACTGATGGAATGTTGCAAAGAGCAGGCAGAGGAAGTAGTGATTGCGTGGTTAGAAGTGATGATACTATTGCTGTTGTCAAGTGGCTCGACAGTAAAGCAATTTACGTTGCATCATCTGAATCTGCTGTTCAACCACAGGGTACATGTCGGCGGTGGAGTAAGAAGGAAGGAACTTACCTTGATATTCCTCAACCAGTTGCCATAAAACAGTACAACAAGTATATGGGTGGCATCGATTTATTAGATCGCATTATCGGCAAGTATGCTATGCGGGAAAGAACAGGCAAGTGGACAATAAGAGCGATTTTCCATTTTTTCGATTTTGCTGCCGCTGCAGGATGGGTGCAGTACAGAGAAGATGCCGCAAAATCTGGGCTCCAAAGAAAAGATATTTCGCAATATTTGGACTTCAAACTTGATTTGGCGAAATAATAATTTATTCTGAACCAGCCTCTTCTTTACCGCAATATTTGAGCCCTCAACTAGCTCGTACTACACGCAGTAGTCCAGTTCAAAGTCACAGTGGAAGCTCTCGGAGTAGTCCTAATCCGGTTGAACCAGAAATAGTAATAAGGCCAACAACTGCGGGTAGGAAACACAGATTGGTCGAACCAATTCCTCATGCTGCTAAAAAAATAAAAGAAGCAAAACATTTACCAATATGTGCGAAGGGTTCTCAAAACAACAGATCCAAATGTCGCCACAAAGGCTGCAAAAACTTGACTTTCGTAAAATGCTTGGAATGCAACATTTTTCTTTGTTTTAATGTTAACCGAAATTGCTTTTTGAATTATCATACAAATTGATACAAGGTACAATAATACACAAACAACAACAACACACAACAGCTACAGATTTTTAAATTTTTCATTGATTAAATTTTCCTTCTAAAATAATTTGTTTTAATACCACTTTGAACCCAAGGTATCACTGGTGATACCCTCCCTTACGCTAAATGGGGTTGGGGTAGATTTTTTATATTTGATGTTTATTTATCTCTATGTTATATTAAGCCATAAAAATTAACTTCCATCAATTAAACATTCGTAAATACGTCCCGGGTCTCAGGAGGATATCAGAAACAGCTAAAGTTTTAGATATCCCTCTCGAAAAACAGGACATTAGAGACATAATCCGCACAAATAAGAAAGGTGGAGTGCCATCCATTATAGTCGACTTTGTCTCAGTAACAACAAGGGACAATATTTTGCAGAAAGTACGTAACTTCAATCGGAAAAACGCCCAGGCTAAGTTAAACACATCCCATATAAATATATCAGGCGAAAGAAAACCAATTTATATTTCAGAGTGCCTGACTTTAAAGGCACAACGCGTATTTTATCTTGCGAGAAAATTTGCGAATGAGAATGGAATCAAATTTTGCTGGACCTCATTTGGAAAGGTCGTCCTTCGACAAAAGGAAGGGGATCAACAAGTTCACATAAAAAACGAAGTTGATCTAAAATCCAAATTATTACTATGACTGGCCAGGGAATATGCAAGTCCCAGTAACTCCCAGTTGTTTATTCTGTTATTGTTTTGTCTGCAGCTGCTCTCGTATTGTAAAACACTTATACATAAACTAATCACACACACACAATCAAAACCATTCTACACAAGTGGCAATTTTGAACAAAAACACACCTCGCAAACATAATTCCTCACATACATATTTGCTCTCAAGTGAACATTCCTACCTTATATTTTGCAAGCCTTACTTTCATCATATTTATCATTAACATACGCACGTTAACATGCTACAAAAATATATAAGGTTTTTTCAATGGCTAATACGGATAACAACATCTCAACACAGATAGATAGCTTTAAAATGGCATCTTCTTACTACTGCGATACCGACGCTTGTAACGAAATCATAAAAACCTCTCGAACATTACTAAAAATAATAACTCAAAATATCCGCAGTATTTACAAAAACTTAGATGGTTTCCAGGCTCAGTTGGCTAGGCTACCATGTGAAATCGACATCATAGTCCTGACAGAATGTTGGCTAAATGAAGATAAACCGATACCAACTATGGAAAATTATGTGACATATTCCAGCAAAAAATGTTTAAATCAAAACGACGGCGTTACAATATATGTTAAAAACAATCTTCAATGTACGGTAGAAGAACCCGACCCAATAGGTGCTAATTTTCTGCTTTTGAAAATTGCTTCCGACACTTGTATTCTAGCGTCCTATAGATCCCCATCTACATATTGTATAGATAGCTTCCTTAACTCTCTGGAAAATATCTTAAGTAATTTGAAAGCGAAAAATATAATTCTGCTAGGAGATATCAACATCGACATAAAGCTTAATAGTACTGATAGAAATACAACCTCCTACCTAAATCTTACAGCAGAAATGGGCATTTTACCGGGACATACCCATCCTACAAGGCTACGTAACTGCCTCGATCACGTAATGATTAGTGCCACTACCTGTGCAATAGTCATGGTTATAGATTCCACCGTCAGCGATCACGCCTCTGTAATGCTTTGCCTAAGTAACCTCTCCCCTGAAAACAAAAACTATAATAAAAGATTTACTACAAAAGTAGACTATGAGGGCGTTCTCGAACAATTAAAAACAACCGATTTTACTTTTATCACACATGATTGCGAGCAAATATGGCTGCTACACGGTTTGTCCAATGCCTGATGTCCACAGTATCTCAGCACTCAAAAGTTTCGTATGTCCCTAACCGTAAAGTTGTAGTTAAGCCCTGGATCACACCGGGCCTCTTGCGTTGTATTCGACACAGGGATAGCCTCCACCGTAAATTCCTGACAGACCTAAAAAACGGAATTGTTGAGGTTTTATACAAAAGGTATCATAATCATTGTAACCTTTTACTAAGAAAATTAAAAATAAATCACTAAAGTTCGGCTTTAAAGAATTCCAGGGACAGTAGGGAAACATGGAATATAATAAAATCTATAACCAATAAATCCAGTAATCAAACATCAGCTGACAAACTTCTAGCCGCCTCTGTTGATACACAAGTGCCACACGCAACAGAAAAAATAAATCTCTTTATTTTCAAATATCGGAAAGCAATTGGCAAATAAAATCAAAACCCTAAATTCTCCACTAATCCCATACAAAATAGAAACACCCCCTGCGCGGGAATCAATGGTCCTTCTTACTCCTGACGAGGCCGAAGTAGAGACAGTTATTAATAACTTAAAAACCGATTGTGCCACTGGGTGCGACTTCATTCCGGCAAAACTTCTGAAATTGGGTAAAGAAGCTCTAGTTCCACCTCTTACAAAGCTCATTGAAGTCTGTTTTGAGCAAGGAGTTTTTCCCCAAACCATTGATCACACCTGTTCACAAGGGGGGTAACCAAGACGATATTAAAAACTACAGACCTATCTCAGTTTTGCCAGTACTGTCCAAAATATTAGAGATATTGTTAAATCGTAGACTCATGAAGTATCTAGAGCACAACAAAATAATATCGGACGCGCAATTTGGTTTCAGGTCTGGAAAAAGCACCATAGACGCAGTTAACCAACTTGCAGATTACGTCACTGAAAAAGTTGATAAAAAGCAAAAATGTCTGGGTGTTTTTTCTGGACCTGGCCAAGGCGTTCGACACTGTGAGTATTCCTACCCTTGTGAGCAAGCTAGAGCATGCTGGAATTCGGGGAAGGGCTCTAAGCATATTCACAGACTTTCTTAATGAATGGACACAAAAGGTTAAGATCGGTGAAGTTATCAGCAATGAAGCAAGAATAGACTACGGTGTGCCCCAGGGTAGCTGCCTATCCCCAAGCCTCTTCTTGCTCTATGTAAACGACCTATGCCAACAGTCTCTTACTAACGGGAAAATATTCAGTTACGCAGATGACACCGTTCTAGTTTTTTATGGAGAGATTTGGGATGCGGCGCGTCAAGCTACAGAGATAGGGTTACGTAAAATAATTCACTGGCTGGAACTAAATTTACTAACGCTTAATATCTCGAAAACCGCATTTCTACAATTTACTTTCGCCAAAACCAAACCCGCGGTAATAAGCCTTAAGGCACACTCCTGTCATGACCCCAATAACAGTGCTCAATGTTCATGTGTTCCAATTAAACAACAAAACACTATAAAGTACTTGGGTGTAATTCTGGATGAGGGGCTTAGTTGGCGCCCCCATATTGAACTAACTGCCTCCCGGGTTAGAAAACTTATATGGGCGTTTAAAAGTCTTCGACAGGTATGCGACTTAGAGTTACTCCGTGCAGTGTATCTAGCACTAGCGCAGTCAATCGTGGGCTATTGTATCACGGCATGGGCGGGAGCTGTAAAACCTACATGATACACCTCGAAATAGCCCAAAGATCCTTGTTAAAAGTCATGACCTACAAACCCTACCGGTACCCTACAAACAGTCTATATGAAAGCTGTCAAGTACTAACAGTAAGACAATTATACCTGCAAAACCTCACAATCAAACAACATGAAATTACACCAATAAATCACGCAACCAAACAAAAAAGAACCATCGGCAATGTATGTCGCGCAGTCAAGTGTAATACCGCATCCGCTAGACGGCAACATCTATACCTAACTATGTATATAATTAAATAAAATTCTCAACATCAACCCACTAACTAAAAAGAAAGCGAAGATAAAAATAAACATTTGGCTCAAAACTCTAGATTACATACAGACGGAAAACATAGTAAAGGATCAACATTCATAATAAACAAATTATAAGGTAGACAAAAATATCTGGTATGACTCAAAATACAACCACCAAGCACAGTCACATAGAGAAACACACCATCTAACACGCACCTACACACCATCAAATACACACCTTCACACCATCACCATCACACACCACCACACCACCACACACACCATTACACCATCACACCACCACACACCATCACACTCACACATATAACGAACACATGTACACATACACTTATCACACAAGAGTAAGTTTGCACTAATTGTATACATTTTAATTTTAATTTTGTTGTGTTCCACAAACGCGTGAAGACACGCGTGGAGCCAGGGCTTCAATTGAATATGTATCAGATTCTTTATGTCAATAAAAACATTATTATTAAACATTAATTATTATTATTCTTATTATCTTTATTTCATTTACATAAACATATTAGTTACATTTTTAAATATTTCAAAAATAAAAAATAAAACATTTAAAAATATAAAAAATAGTATCCCACCGGTATCGGGAACAGGGTCCAAGCTACCGGCGGTCAGGGCTCCAGAGAAAGGAACCTTCTAACAATACGAGCCGTGTCCAGGAGTACCGCTTTCTGAATCAAGCCCTTGATCCAGCCGCCTAACGCGTTGGTCTCCTAAGGTGTTGGTCGAGGCTCTTGGCTATTAAGCCATTGCCCGACACGACTATCGGTACAATAATCGCCGAGTCCACATCCCACATGTCGACAACCTCGCGAGCCAAGTCAATATATATATTATTATTCCATTTATTTATTATATTACATACTTATTATATTTTTAAATATTTCCTTAAAAAAAAAAAACACATTAAAAAAACATTTAAAAATATAAAAAATAGTAGCCCACCGGCATCGGGAACAGAGTCCAAGCTGCCGGCGGTCAGGGCTCCTGAGAGAGGAATCTCCTAACGATACGCGCCGTGTCTAGGAGTACTGCTTTTTGGATCAGACCCTTGATCCAGCTGCCTAACGAGAGCCTCCTCAGATGTTGTTCGAGGCTCTTGGCTATTAAGCCATTGGCCGTTACGACTATCGGCACAATGATTGCTCTATCCACTTCCCACATGTCGACAACCTCGCGAGCCAAGTCAAGATACTTAGTTTGCTTATCTTTCTCAGCTTTCACGAGGTTCTCGTCATGAGGGACCGATATATCAACAATCATTGTGCGACGCTCTAGTCGATCTATCACCACTATATCAGGTTTATTGGCAACAATAGTCCTGTCAGTGATGATAGATCGATCCCAATATAACGTGATATTGCCATTGTCGAGAACTGGGTCGGGCACATACCTATAGTACGGTACCTCTGATTCCACAAGATTGTATTTAAGAGCAAGTTGCTGGTGGATAATCCTGGCTACGAGGTTGTGTCTATGCAAATAGTCTCCGTTAGCTAGATGAGAACACCCAGAAATAATGTGTCGGATTGATTCCCCGGGTCGGTGGCATGCCCGACAGATGTCAACCGTACCGTCCTTCACAATATATTTCCGGTAGTTGTTCGTCATCATAACTTCGTCCATAATCGCAAAGACAAAACCTTCAGTTTCCCCGAAGAGGTCACCGAAACGCAGCCAAGATACGGACGCTAACAGGTCTACATCGGGCCCATGTAAGGCCCGGTAAAAGCGTCCGTGAAGCTCCTTGCTCTGCCATACTTCCCTGCGGTCATTAGTATCCAGTACTATAGGTTTGCGCCAGTTCTCGTTAGCCAAGGAGAGCGGAGTGAGGCCCTTGTCCACCGCTACCACATCTCGGTGCATACCCACGTCGGTTTTTAGGAAGTATTCCCTGAGACTGCATACCTCGCGGTTGTGCAGGGTCTTAGCATTTAAGAAGCCACGACCCCCGCACTTCCGCGGGATATACAGTCTCATCACCGATGACCGTGGGTGATGCATCCGATTTGCGGTAAGTAGTGTGCGGACCCTCCTATCCAGGGCGTCAAGTTCTGTCTGAGTCCATTTGAGTATGCCGAAAGAATACATCAATACCGGCATGACCCAACCGTTGAAAGCGCGCACCTTGTTTCCGCCTGATAAAAGACTATTGAGTACTTTATTCAGGCGTCCAAAGAAGCGCTCTTTCAACGATTGTTTCACGTCATCAGTATTGATGCCTAACGATTCCGACATACCCAAATACTTGTAAGTTTCGGTTGAGCAGAGGGATCTAAGGTGTATAGAATCCGAGAGTTGAATTCCCACGGATTCCATAATCTCACCTCTCTTTACATGTATGACTGCACATTTGTCCACACCAAATTCCATCCTGATGGCACTACTAAAGGTTTCAGTTACCTTCAGTAGCTCCACCAGCTGCAAGTTGTTGGGGGCAAAGAGTTTCAGATCGTCCATGTAAAGAAGGTGAGATATGACCTGACTGCCTCTTTTCAACCGGTAACCTAAGCCAGAACCCTCCAGCAGTGTGCTGAGCGGGTTCAAGGCTAGGCAAAACCACAGTGGACTCAGACTATCACCCTGGAATATGCCACGCTCAATCCTTATCGGTTCGTTGTTCTCCCGAATCTGTCGACATCCCGGATAGTGAAGGACTGTTCTCCACTGCCCCATACATGACATCAGGAAGGTGCGCAGAGTTGCATCAACTTTATACAGTTCTAGCACCCTCATGAGCCATGTATGAGGAACAGAGTCATATGCCTTTTTATAATCTATCCAACATGCCGACAGATTCTTCCGAGAACGTCGAACCTGTTGGCTAATGGCAATATCGATGAGGAGCAGCTCCTTAGTACCGCGGGACCCGTTCCTACATCCATTCTGAGAGGCAGACATGATAGAATTTGTCTCAATATGACTATTGATTTTAGCTCTCAGAATGGATGTAAGAACTTTATAGACCGTCGGCAAACACGTGATCGGTCTATAATTTTTGGGTTCCGCAGTACTACCTGATTTATGGAGCAGGTGGGTTATTCCTGTCGTTAGAAACTGGGGCAGCGACCCTGACTCTAGGGCAGACTGGAACTGAGATGCCAAGCGAGCGTGCGACCTTTGGAACCATTTAACCCAGAAATTGTGCAGCCCGTCCGGCCCAGGGAGATTTCCAGTTAGGCAATGGACGGACTGCACGGGCTACATCTTGGGGGCTGATGGTAATTGCCCCCATTTCTGGTAAAAGATCGCATGCGCGCTTGACCTCTCGAATCCAATCACCCTCGGTGTGACTGACAGGCGCCGACCAAATGCTGCGCCAAAATGAACACATGGCGTCATCATCCGGCAGGCGCGTATCAGTCACACCTTGGTCCGATCGCTCCCAATCCCTGTAAACCCACCTTTCGTTGCTTTGGAATGTACGATTCCGAGTGTACCGCTCCACTCGCCGCTTGTACCGACGAATACGGTTTGCCCATGCATAGATTTTCTGCTTCAGGAAGTCGATACGCTCTGTGATGCAGGGCAGATAATCTCGAGGACTAATATCAGTCCCCGAGAATGCCCGCCTCACAAAGCGCATCACCCTAGGGCGAGTGTTGCCCTCCCTGAAGCAGATAAGCTTACCGATGAGTGCTCTAGCCTCACCGATACGGTGCTCTATCCTGCACTGCCAAGCTGGCACAGCTGGTCGTGTAGCTCTGTCACAATTAGGAAATTTAACATGCGCTACACGACATGCCGCTACAGCCGCACAGTACAAGATTGAGTGGGTATCAGTGAGGTCTTTGCTGCTATCAAAGCAATTTGATAGCTGTGAATCTAGAGCACACACCAGCGCCCTATTTCTCTTGTGCATGGGCAAACGAGGTAGACGAGGTCTAAGCCCCGGCGGTGTGGAACGGTACTCTCGAAATGCGTCCTCCAAAGCGCCCCTCAATCGATCATTACATTGGGTACTCACAGATATAGCCGCGTCATCATCGGCGTCACCAACCTGGACGGGTCGCGGTGAAGCAGTGGGCAGACGTTGCACCGCGGCCGATGTTGTAGCAGGTGAAACACGGCTACTCTGTGATTCCAGGCGCAGTCTATCAAGTACGGCGTCATCCAACATACGATTACGCTGAATGACCCGCACCTGATCCGATAGTCGTTGGACCGAAACATTGACAGCTGGCTCAAGCACCTGATACAGAGAGAGCATCCGACCACGATACGCAGTCAGGTTAATTCCCCCCTCTGTAGCCCCAAAGTATGAGCGCATGACGTTTTCATTAATGGATGATGTCCATCGCATGCGCTGCACACTTCCACCGGCAGCGGGGACCCTATCAGAGGCCGGCGGGCCTCGAGGTCCCAAGCTGGCCGGGGGTCGGCCTCTTCCCCGTCGACGCGCAGGTGGTGGTGTCGTCGGCGGCGAGAAGTATTCGTCGCTCGAGCTCGACGCAACTGCAGCGACCGGAATCTCTGGACTCACGGTTGGCGCTGGTCCCGGCGGCTGCGAGGCGGAGCTGAGCGACGAACCCGAAGATGTTGGGTGTGTGTGTAGTTTTTGTGCTCGGCTTCTTGTCAGCATTCTTCCAATTCAGTTCATCGCCATTTCATTGTATATTGCTTTTGTTGGAGGCATTATATATAGTTGGATGGTGATGTGATGGTTTTTTTTATTTTTTCTTGAGGGTTTTCCGGTGGTTGTACATTATTATTGTGTATTATTGAATAAAATTGAATGAAAAATTTTGGCGAGAAAATATTTGCTGACAGTCAGTTTGACAGCCGAGCCACAGATTATTATTATTATTTCGTTTATTCATTAATATCACATATAAATTACATTTTTAAATATTTCTTTAAAAAAAACATAAAAAAAAAACATTTAAAAATATAAAAAATAGTTGTCCGCCGGTGTCGGGAACAGGGTCCAAGCTACCGGTGGTTAGGGCTCCAGAGACAGGAACCTCCTCACAATGCGAGCCGTATCGAGGAGTACTGCCTTCTGTATCAGGCCCTTGATCCAACCGCGCAACGACAGCTTCGACAGATGGTCGTCGAAGCTTTTGGCTATAAGACCATTGGCGGTCACGACCATCGGCACAATGACAGCTGAGTCCACATTCCACATGTCGACAACCTCGTGTGCTAAGTCGAGATATTTGATTTGTTTCTCTTTCTCAGCTTTCACGAGATTCTCGTCATGCGGGATGGTGACGTCGACTATCACTGCGCGGCGCGCTAATCGGTCTATCACCACTATATCCGGCTTATTGGCTACAATAGTCCGGTCAGTAATGATAGACCGATCCCAGTACAACGTGACATGGTCATTTTCGAGAACTGGGTCGGGCACATACTTGTAATACGGTACCTCAGAATCCACTAGGTTGTACTTCAAAGCAAGTTGCTGGTGAATAATCCTGGCTACTTGGTTATGTCTGTGCAAATACTCGCCGTTAGCCAAACGAGAACAACCAGAGATAATATGTCTGATAGACTCACCCGGACGGTGGCATGCCCGACACACGTCAACCGTCCCGTCCTTCATTATATATCTCCGGTAGTTGTTCGTTAAGATAACTTCGTCCATAATCGCACAGATAAAACCTTCAGTTTCCCCAAAGAGGTCGCTGAAACGTAACCAGGCCACGGACGCCAAGAAATCTACATCAGGCTCATGAAGAGCCCGGTAAAAGCGCCCGTGGAGCTCCTTGCCTTTCCATATTTCCTTGCGGTCATCAGTAGTCAGTATTACAGGTTTGCGCCAGTCCTCTTTAGCCATGGATAACGGGGTGAGTCCCTTGTCCACTGCGACCACATCTCGGTGCATACCCACATCGGTTTTAAGAAAATATTCTCTGAGGCTGCACACCTCGCGGTTGTGCAGAGTCTTTGCGTTCAAAAAGCCTCGACCTCCACATTTCCGCGAGATGTACAGTCTCATCACCGATGATCGTGGGTGATGCATCCGGTTTGCGGTCAGTAGTGTACGGACCCGTCTATCCAGAGCGTCTAGTTCGGTCTGAGTCCATTTGAGTATGCCAAAAGAGTATATTAAAACTGGCATGACCCAACCGTTGAAGGCGCGCACCTTATTTCCGCCCGACAGAAGGCTATTTAATACCTTCTTCAGGCGGCCAAAGAAGCGCTCCTTCAGCGATTGCTTCATGTCAGCATTGTTAATGCCCAACGCTTCCGACATACCCAAATACCTATAAGTTTCGGTCGAGGAGAGGGATCTAAGGTGTATGGAATCCGGGAGTTGAATTCCCTCGGATTCCATAATCTCCCCTCGCTTTACATGCATGGCTGCACATTTGTCCACACCAAATTCCATCCTGATGGCGCTACTGAAAGTTTCAGTTACCTTCAGTAGCTCCATTAGTTGCAAATTGCTGGGAGCAAAGAGTTTCAGGTCATCCATGTAAAGAAGGTGAGATATGGCCTGACCACCTCTTCTCAACCGATAGCCCAGTCCTGACTCCTCCAGCAATGTGCTAAGGGGATTCAGAGCCAAGCAAAACCAAAGTGGACTCAGACTGTCGCCCTGAAATATTCCCCGTTTAATCCTAATAGGCTCATCATTACCCTGGATCGGTCGACATCCTGGATAGCGAAGGACCGTCTTCCATTGCCTCATACATGACTCAAGGAAGGTGCGTAAAGTCATATCTACTTTGTATAACTCCAACACCCTCATGAGCCATGTATGTGGAACAGAATCATAGGCCTTCTTGTAATCTATCCAACATGTCGACAGATCCTTGCGGGATCGACGAGCCTGTTGGCTTATGGCCATGTCAATGAGGAGTAGCTCCTTAGTACCCCGGGACCCATTCCTACATCCATTCTGAGAG
This sequence comes from Mythimna impura, assembly GCA_905147345.3. NCBI lineage: Eukaryota > Metazoa > Arthropoda > Insecta > Lepidoptera > Noctuidae > Mythimna > Mythimna impura. The sequence goes on along the minus strand of LR990359.1, from coordinate 28,797,939 downwards.
GCAGACATAATCAAGTTATTCTCTATGTGTCGATTAATTTTTGCTCTCAGAATGGATGTAAGAAGTTTATAGACCGTCGACAAACATGTAATTGGTCTATAATTCTTGGGTTCCACGGGGTTACCTGTCTTATGGAGCAGGTGGGTTACGCCAGTTGTTAGATACTCTGGTAGCGACCCAGACTCTAAGGTTGACTGGAATTGCGATGCCAGGGGCGCGTGTGAGTTGCTAAACCATTTCAGCCAGAAATTTTGCAGTCCGTCCGGTCCCGGTGATTTCCAGTTCGGTAGTGGACGAACTGCTTTGGCTACATCCGCTGGAGTAATAACAACTTTTTCCATTTCTGGTATAGCTTCACACACGCGCTCGACGTCACGCATCCAGTCACCCTCAGTGTGACTGACAGGCACCGACCAAATGTTTCGCCAGAATGTAATGGTGGCAAAATCATCTGGGCGGCGCCCGTCAATCACATTTTGTTCAGGTCGCTCCCAAGCTCTATACACCCACCTCTCATCGCTCTGGAACATGCGATTCTGCGAGTACCGATCAACCCGCCGCTTATACCGCCTAATGCGGCTCGCCCATGCACAAACCTTCTGCTTCAGGAAGTCGATGCGCTCTGTGACACGAGACATGTATTCTTGAGGGCTGATACCAGTCCCCAAAAACGCCCGCCTCACAAAGCGCATCACTCGTGGTCGCGTATTACCCTCCCTGAAGCAGTGTAGTTTGCCGATGAGTACCCTGGCCCCATCGATACGCCTCTCGATCCTGTATTGCCAGGCTGGTACAGCAGGCTTTGGTCGAATAGTTCCATCTATATTAGGAAAATTTATGTTCGCCAAACGACATGCCGCAACAGCCCCACAGTACAGGATTGAGTGCGTATCAACAAGGTTCTCGCTACTCTCAAAGTTGTTTTTAAGCAGCGAATCCAAAGTACACACCAGCGCCCTATTTTTTTTGTGCATGGGTAACCGTGGCAAACGGGGTCTAAGTTCAGTCGGAGTTGTTCTGTACTCTCGAAGCGCATCCTCCAGTGCGCTCCTCAGTTCATCGTTGCACTGGCTACTTACTGTGACAACCCTATCATCTGCATCATCATTATTAGGATTGGACCGCGGCGAGATTGCGTTAGTAGTCGGCGTTGCCGCGGTCTGTGTTTGTATAGATGTCGAGACGATTTGGTTGCTCAGTACCTCTGAGCGCAGCCGATCAAGTGTAGCATCGTCCAACCTGTGGTTGCGTTGGATAACCCGCACCTGATCCGACAATCGTTGGGCCGAGACGTTGACGGTTGGTTCTAGGTCCTGAAAAAGAGACAGCATCCTATCACGATACGCAGTGAGGTTAGTTCCCCCCTCTGTAGACCCGTAATATGCGCGCATGACGTTCTCATTCATAGCCTGAGTCCATCTCATGCGCTGCACACAACCACCGGCAGCGGGGACCCGGCTTGGGGCCGGTTGGCCCCTAGATCCCAAGCTCTTCGGTGGCCGGCCTCTCCTCTGCCGACGTACTGGTGTTGGCGACGTCGGCGGGGAAAAATACTCGTCGCTCGAGCTCGACGCAACTGCAGCCGCCGGTGACACTGGTGACTCGAGGTCCGGCGGCGGCGAGGCGGAGCTGAGCGGCGAGCCTGGGGATGGATGGCGTGCGCGACGGGCAGCTGCTCTAGTTAACATATTAACCCATTTCTTTCAATTCATTCCATTTCTGAGATTTCTTGTTGATTGTTAAGACGTCGTCAATGACAGACGTCATTCGGTTTTTTTCTCTTCTATTTTATTTATTTATATGGTTATGGTGCGGATTTCTATTGGTTTTCTTATTGTATCTTATTAGGCTTCTTTTATGGTAAATTGTATCACAATTTACAGGTAAAAAGTACGGGTTTATCTAATTTAAAATGGAACAGAAAAAAAATATGACATGTTGCTAGAGTGTTGCCAGTGTTATTATTATTATTATTATAGTTCAAAAACCACTTTTTGTTGCTGCAGCCTGCCGGTTGCGAGTGGCATACGAGTCAGGAAACGTGCGGCAGTTCCAGCGAGACATAGGTACATCTTGGGCTCCCGCGTTTGGATGTACTTGGTGTTGCTGGCACATGGCACGTGTGGCGCACGGGTCTTGGACAGCTCAAGCACGCCGCAGCGCCGGGGCTGGCACGCTGTACGCTGGCAGTGACGAGCTCGCAACGTATTAATACCGTTCTGAGCAGCTGTCGAGTGATAAAAAGTGTGCGCGGTCGCAGGCGATATCTCTGCACTAATGAGCCCCCGCCACCCCGTGCCCTACATCCCGCGTCCCATTAACATTTAGAATGGAACCTGCTTCATTATCTCGATTGAATGCGAGCATTCAGCCACATTGTACTGCTGTTCACATAAAACAAGAAAGTAGATTTCAATTAATTCTGTTGCAGTTGGCATGTTGGAAACCTGTAAAAACTTTAGCAGTTGTGCGAAACGGTTAATCTACTTCACTATCCATTGAAACATGGCTATTCCGTGAGTCCGCTACGATGTGGAACGGTCTCTTTGAGTCGCATGCGACAATGTACGAGGCAGCTATGCTCGGATGAGAAAAGATGTCACCAGATAGCCGTTGACGACGACAATGCTCCAGAGGTGACCGAGGTAGAGATGAGAGTGGCGGCACGAAGGCTGAGTGCCAAGAATACCGCCCCAGAACCCGACGGCTTGCCTGGGAAGGCCTGGGTTCTGGCCATGGAGGCTCTCGGGCCTCGACTAAGAGGGCTCTTCAGCGCATGCATGGAGAGGGGCCAGTTCCCACTTCGTTGGAAGACGGGGAAACTGGTCCTCATCGCGAAGCCCGGGCGCCCTGCGGACTCTCCGTCCGCGTACCGGCCCGTTGTGCTGCTCGACGAGGTGGGCAAGCTCTTTGAAAGAGTAATTGTAGACCGCCTCGTCGCGCACGGGTGGGGCCGGATCTGGCGGACGGCCAGTTCGGCTTTCGCAGGAGGCGCTCCACGGTGGACGCCAACATGTGCGTGCGAGCTCTCACGACGGGGGATGCGGTGTCCCAGGGCAGGTGTGTCGTGGCGGTGTCTTTGGACGTCGCTAATGCCTTCAACTCCCTGCCTTGGAGTAGCATTAGGAGGGCACTCCGGTATCACCGGACACCCGACTACCTCTGTCGTGTGGTCGAGGCGTACCTGTCGGACAGGTACATTATCTGGTACATTATACATAGGTACATTATCTCTTACCCTGGTCACCAGGGAGAGTGGGAACGTCTAGAGATGTCGTGCGGTGTTCCGCAGGGATCGGTACTAGGGCCGCCCTTGTGGAACATCGGATACGACTACGTGCTGCGCGGCGACCTCCCTGACGGGGTCAGCGTGGACTGCTACGCTGACGACACGCTGGTCCTGGCGCGGGGAGAGTCATACCAGGCGGCGGCCAAACTAGCGACACGCGGGGTTGCGACAGTCGTGGGCAGGATCCAGGAGTTGGGACTCGAGGTGGCATTGCACAAGTCCGAGGCCATGTGCTTTCACGGCCCTCGGAACGCGCCACCACCGGGTTCCCAACTAACGGTAGGAGGAGTTCACATCGGCGTCGGGTCGACGATGAAGGACCTGGGACTCGTTCTCGACAGCCGATGGGATTTCGAGGAGCACTTCCGACGTCTGGCTCCCAAACTAAATCGGACTGGGGCTGCCCTCGGTCGGCTCCTGCCCAACCTGGGGGGTCCAGACGCCTCCTGCCAGAGGCTCTACGCGGGAATCGTTCGGTCCATGGCCCTTTATGGGGCACCGGTGTGGACGCCGGCGTTGCTGAAGCAACCGGCGGCCCGGCTGAACGCGTGCCAGAGGGTCAAGGCCACACGGATGGTGCGAGGATACCGGATGATTTCCCACGAAGCGGCGAGCCTCCTTGCTGGACAGCCACCATGGGATCTGGAGGCAACAGTCCTTGCACACATGCACGATCTGCGCATGGAGATGCAACGCCGGGGCGAAACTCCGCTGCCGCGACAAGTCGCAGCATTGCGGACAGAGCTCCGGCGGGTTCTCTTGGAGAAATGGCGACAGCGACTGTCGCGACCCAGTGCTGGGCACGCCACAATTATGGCGGTAAGTCCCCTCTTTGAGGCGTGGTTGGAAAGACCTCACGGCGTCCTCACCTTCCGCATGACGTAGGTTCTCACCGAACATGGTAAGTTCGGGAAGTTCCTGCACCGGATTCGTGCGGAAGACACGCCCGGGTGTCGCTACTGTGTGGACCGCCCGGAGGACACGGTGGAGTACACGGTGGAGGTGTGCCCCGCTTGGGCAGAGCAACGCCGTGTCCTCGTGGGGGTAATCGGTGGCGGCGATCTTTCGCGCCGGGCCTTGGTACAGGCCATGGTCTGGAGCGAGGAGGAGTGGCAGGCGGTCGCGTCCTTCTGCGAAGCAATAATGCTAGCAAAGGCCCAAGTCGTCGACGGCGAGTATTGTTCCACGCGCGCCTCAGGGAGATGTCAGCCAATCGTAGGGGCCCAGCAGGGTCGAAGCCTACTAGGGCCATGGGTAGTGTGAAAACGAAACCCGGGCCCTGGGACGAAGGCAACGAAGGAACCGGAGTGGGTTTTTAGTCAGTAAAAGTCTGACACTATCTCTCGCTACGCCCAAGAGCGAGATTTGTCATTAGATGATTTTCCACATAAAAAAAAATACCAGATAGCCGTGCCAGGGTTGGGCTGCGCCGTTCAGCGCCGGGTCGCTCGCTCGACAGCGTGCACTGGAGCGCTCAACCGACAACGAGTAGGTTCGCGGGGGCGCTCGGCGACCGGCGGTTCCACACCGCTACGCTCTTCCGCCGATCGATACCCGATCGAGTTCTTGCAGCGATAACAACGATCAATCAGTGTGACAGCGGTGTCTCGACCCAATTAATAGTTACTCTTCATTATCTCGGAAGGCGTTTGCGCGGCGGCGGGCTGTCATGCGAGAGAACCCGCGCCGAAGTCGTTGTGATAGATGTCTCACCCCCGCCATCTGGGATCACTGAATCGACTCTCAGCCGGGCCAGGGAGGCAGCTGGACGTGTCGCCAGCCCCTGTATTTTGGAGCAGAAGTCCCTACATTTTTGTATAGAGAAGTTGAAACCCTTGGCGATTTTTTCGGTTTTGGCCGACCCTTGCTATTCTAATATTATTTTAAATGTTCCTTTCCTTTTATACATGTATTTTTGGAGTAGGCATATTACACAAATTTAAAGTTTATTACAGGAATACAGGCATTAATTTATTAAGTATTGTCCTAACAGTCGTAAATTTAGCACTAACAGTCGTGAAAACTCAGCCGGGGCGCGACGCGTCGAACAATTTAGCCCTATAAACAGTCGTCGAAACTCGGCAGGAGTGCGACGCGTCGAACAATTTAGCACTAACAGTCGTGAAAACTCAGCAAGGGCGCGACGCGTCGAACAATTTAGCACTAACAGACGTCGAAACTCGGCAGGAGTGCGATGAGTCGAAGAATTTAGCACTAACAGTCGTAAAAACTCAGCCGGGGCGCGACGCGTCGAACAATTTAGCCCTATAAACAGTCATCGAAACTCGGCAGGGGTGCGACGCGTCGAACAATTTAGCACTAACAGTCGTGAAAACTCAGCAGGGGCGCGACGCGTCTAACAATTTAGCACTAACAGACGTCGAAACTTGGCAGGAGTGCGACGAGTCGAACAATTTAGCACTAACAGTCGTGAAAACTCAGCAGGGGCGCGACGCGTCTAACAATTTAGCACTAACAGACGTCGAAACTCGGCAGGAGTGCGATGAGTCGAAGAATTTAGCACTAACAGTCGTAAAAACTCAGCCGGGGCGCGACGCGTCGAACAATTTAGCACTAACAGACGTCGAAACTCGGCAGGAGTGCGATGAGTCGAAGAATTTAGCACTAACAGTCGTAAAAACTCAGCCGGGGCGCGACGCGTCGAACAATTTAGCCCTATAAACAGTCATCGAAACTCGGCAGGGGTGCGACGCGTCGAACAATTTAGCACTAACAGTCGTGAAAACTCAGCAGGGGCGCAACGCGTCTAACAATTTAGCACTAACAGACGTCGAAAGTTGGCAGGAGAGCGACGAGTCGAACAATTTAGCACTAACAGTCGTGAAAACTCAGCAGGGGCGCGACGCGTCGAACAATTTAGCACTAACAGTCGTCGAAACTCGGCAGGGGTGCAACGGGATGAACAATTTCAAATACCCGTCCCTTTTAATTTTCGACAAGGGGCCCAGTTACATCTGCCTGGCCTCTTCATTCGCACTATGGTCCGGCTCTGCCTACTAAATAATGGTCAGGATAAGATATTTTTATTATACGATTTCAAAAAAGGAGAAATTCTCAATTGGTTGTATTTTTTAGTTACCTCAGAACACCTTCATTTATTAACCAATTTGCAAAAATCAAAACTGCATATTTCAAATTGTTCGACCACAACTATGGTGATTATGGTATTTTCATCGAGAACCCGGTTTTGTTTCTGCACTACCCTAAGGTCGACTGGTAGAAGATGCCTAAGGCATTAAGTCCGCCTTTGTACAGTGTTTATTACTAGTGCATAAAGTTTTAATAAATAAATTAAACTCCCACATAAAAAAATTTTCACTTGATGGAGCTTTTTTTTTAATTATTATTATTAAGTTTTTGTGAGTATGGAGCTTGATTTTCAGATAAGTAACGCAGCGCCACGTGCCCACACAGCCACACCTGTGCTATACCTATAGGAACAAGCGACCTTCTATGACACTTATAAAAACTGTTTGCATACTAGCTCACATGGATTTTTTTGCTATCCCAAGGAAACATTATACTATACATATATATTTATTATATACTACAAACTAAATTGTCGTATGTCATTAATTCCTAGAATTTGATAGCGAAACTATCAACGTTTCTTTCTTCATATTTTTACTATTTCAACTGGTGTGATTCCTGGCTATGAATTGTTCCAAAATTCAATGATGCAGTTTTAGTATTGAACAAAATCGGGCTTGAGACTGATTTGAGTGGTATTAATGCCTATGACTTGAACACACTTGGAAATATTCACCCTGTGAAGATAGACACATACAAGCGGGTGCAATCATAAAGTTCAAAAATCACCATGGACGCCGCAATTTATTCAGTTATCAAGCACGATATCTTCACAGAACAACATTTGCGGTCTCGCTAGACGCTAATCTTACAACACAGCAATTTTTTATCCGGATATTAGAAGAGCGGTCGCGCTGCATTCCCCCGAGCCCTCGAGCTCACGACCTTAGTAAACGATTATGGCATTAAGTACATGATTGTATCTGAGAGTGGCGAGGGCTCTATCTCCGAGAACATGAACACTATTAGCCGGTCCAGCAGGGCGGGTTCCGAGAACGACGTGCGTGTAATCCCGACGTGCTCAATTTTTTGTCGTTCCTCGCCGGTCCCCCGCCCCATCGCGAGCGGGACGCACGCGTCTCCCGCCGCGCCGCGTGCGGAGTACCAGCGCTGCTTCTCGACGCTACATCATGCATCATGTGACACCTCGAGGCGAGCTCCAGCACATTGCTCGTGGTACGCAGCACCACCCTCTGTTAATACTGTACCGGCGCTACTTCGCAGCGCCCTGGGCTCAATATCGAGGGCCTCGAATTCTACTTACCTGTGGAGTGTGGAGCAACTGTTGTCTGCATACGAGTATTGATATCTGTTTCGTTCAAATCCCTCTTATATGACACAAGATGACTTTGTATGGAACTATTTTGTATATTTTTAATCGCAGTTAGACAAATTCACCGCTACACAATATAAAATTGTGTTAAATCATAAATTGTTTTTCCTGACCTTTAGCAGTTTTCCAGCTAACACCGTATCATATAATAATATTAACAGCAACGTTTTTCTGGTCCATTATCTTGTTTTGTGATTCGATAGTAGGATTCCTCCCACGATAAATCTGACGTGAATGTTCACATTGCAGCTGTTAGCAGGTTACAGCCTGCGCGAGGACCACCGGGGACGGGGCCGCGCTCGCTCCTCGGTCACGAGCACAACAGCTGTCAACAGCACACGGAGCAGTCGTCCCTGCCGTCAGAGCTCCCGCCTCTAATGTCCAATAATTGCTCCGCCATTACTTTTTTATTAGTCTGAGTCCGCCATATTGAAAGTCGCAAGTAGCGCGCGATTGGTGTCAGCGACGAATGAACAAAATGTCAGTGACGTGTGCCTGTGTACGAACCTCTACAAAGAATGCGAATACGAATGTTGAGTTTCAAACAAAGTGCGCGCAAATGTCATACAGCTTTGACATTTCGTGTCAGCCAAGTTTAAACCGAACCCCGCAAATCCTCTTAGATTTTTTGAAAATCCTCGGCCGAACTTCGTTTTTCTATGTGTATTATGTTATCTTAGATGGATGAGCTATGACGAAGTGTGTAACGTTCAGCTCGTCCAGAGCATGCTCCAGTTAGCTGACGAGTGAGTACAGCGCGTCCCTCCTGGGAGAACAGAGAGAACAGGGAGAACAGAGACAGTGGTGAGCAAACAATCGCGGCATTGTGTTCCACAGAGTACTTTGTAATATACTCTTGTGTTCGTTATCTGCGGTGCGAGTGCTTGGCGGCCAGCTCCGCGCCCCGCGCTTTGGACTATATCGCACCGTCGCGTCGCCGTCGCCGCGTCGTCGGTTATACAGCACGCCCCCTCTGCAATACGCCTACGGACATGATATATTTTACTTCGCGCCGAAACTGAAATGCAATTCTATTATTGTTCACATAATGTAGTAATATTTTCATTACGGGTCAAAGGATTCGCAAGTTTAGATATATATAAAAAAATACAATCAATGTATCCTGGCAACACCATCGCGTCTAGATGTCACTTATTTTTTTTGCGGTAAAAGTTTCGCATGGAAAAAACTTTATCCTATCTAATTATTCATTTAAGATACATGGAATAGTATTTTTTTAGCAATTTAACAAAATCCCAAGTGATACATCTTATTATTCATTTATAATACATGAAATAGTTCCTTCTTTAGCAAAATAACAAAATTTCAAGTGATAACCTATAAAGTGTATTGTGCAATAACGAATTTTAGTGTCGAATTTAAGCCTTGAATCTACAATCACACAGGATGAAGAACCGATATCCAGCAAAAGCCAAAGCACTAAGTGATCATAGCGAGTACTGCATCTCAGACTTACGAGTCGAAACCTTGCTCAATCTTCAATCAGGGTACGAGATACCATTATCGACGTTGTTTTCACACGCTAACTGATTGGAAGCTGCCAGACTGGTACGTGATGCTCTTAGCGGCTTATTCTACGTTGCTAGTCTGAAAAGGCCCCTGAAACCTGTCATCGAGGACGCGATCCTCATCAGGCAATGGCGGAGGCACTAAGTGATCATAGCGAGTGCTGTTTTTCGGACTTGCGAGTCGAGGCCTTGTTCAATCTTCAATCAGGGTACGAGATACCATTGGCGACGTTATTTTTACGCGCTAACTGATTGTAAGCTACCAGACTAGTACGCAATACTCTTGGCTTCGTTATTCTACGTTGCTAATCTGGTATGCATCTGTTATAGCAGGTGAGTCCCATTCATTTATAATCCAAAGAACAAAATGGCAAAAAGACTAAGTTCGACGTGCTCCACTTTATCAGTGCCTATAAAGGTCACGAGAAGGCCAAGTTCATACTACCCATCTGTGTATTATTAATTCGTGTAAAAACAGTACACCACCTATGTGTAGATCGCTACAAAACATTCAAACTCCTTTAGTGAATACGAGATATTCCAAACCACCATAAGGTGGCAAGTTATACTGCCTAATATGTAAATTATAAACTTTCCAAAGTAATGCTAAAGAATACGAGATATTCCAAACTGTCATAAGTTAGTCCAATGTACCTAGCCGGATTGCCGGTAGATACCCACCTGTGTCCAGTTGTTGGACTAGAAGCCAACCCAAAACCATGGGAGAAGGCAAGGCAGAATTATTGACACCCTTACCGGCTACAATGCTGGTGGAAAATACTGCCATAGTGCGAGCATAACGGTGGCCGATTATCAAACCTATTTTTTGCTGAGTTAAATAGTAAAGACCTATTCAATAGAAATATTATTATTTCCTTATGGTTATGTTGTACACTGACCTGCAATATATTCAAAATAATAAAAACAAAAACAAACCATGGAACACGAGATGTTCACAATGATATATATCTAAGCACTAAGTGACATGAATACTTCATCAACAATTTACAAATGATATGTTCACTTATAGCAACAAATATCAGTAAGTGTTGATTATGATATGGCTCCATGTAATAATATCTATGGAAAATCTTGATATAATTTAAACGGATTAAATTCATAGGTACAGCATATCATTCCACATCCTCAGTATTTAAGCTTATAGTAAAAACCTTGCTCAAAGAGCATGTAAGCTAACTTTTAAGGAACCAAAACCTAAGGAAATCGCAGGTTAAGTCCTCTGCTGACACCAGCAGTCCTGAATAAAATTATAAGGTTCTAAAGTTTCAATACCAGAATTACAGGAACTCCTCACAGGCTCGAAGAACCCGTGCACCAGCACCTTGGAATACTTGATGTATGACACCAATGCCACAATTGGTGTGGCCACCCGCTGGGCTGAGCGGTTTGAGGAAGCTACCATTGATTTTAAGAAGAAGTAACTTCTCACTGTTGAAAGCAGAAGGGAATAATATTGACGGGCAAAACCACCAGCCCTACTTACTTATAATCACCCCAAGGGAGTAAGTCAGTAATAAACTTATAATGAAATACAACAACTAAATAATGAAATATGTGCTGATATATTTGTAAATAGTTGTTAGAACAAAATGGTATGAGGTATCTACCTTACTTAATGTCTAAATCACTCAATAAACTAAAAATTCAATATAAATGAATGTCAAATTACACAAACCGTGTACGCCTGCTATTGACAATTGCACAGAACTAAACCTAAATTCAAATCTTTTGTAAAAACTTACCTGGTTGGTGCTCCTAATAAATAAATAAACAGACCCCCTATCAACATATAAGGTTGAAATAAACAGGGAAATCTTTGTTGTAACAAAACAGAAATAACAAGATTCAGATTTAATTTGATCTGCACTGGTATAACATTTCCAGTAGCAATTGTCTTATATTGACAATATTTTCTGTGTTCAAAGCAAATATTGTATGGAGGGAAATTACCTCATTATAGGGAATACCTAGGAACAAGCTTCCCATGACTAGACAACTGGCCTTGTCATGGAAACATTACTTCTGATGCATTTGGCACATAAGAGCTCTCATGCCACGGGACACAAAAAGTGTGCACCAAAGAAACTTGTTTCACCAAGGACTCACTTCTATGACAATCAAAAAATCTCACTGCGCTTAATAGAAAAATTACTTTGCAGTATACATGACTCCTGAACTTAAAAATTTAACATAAAAGTAGACAACTATCTACCACTTGGTAAAGAAATGTAATGTTAGATTTTATGTTAGATCATTCAGACATTCCCAAAACATGCATGGCATACCCACCAATTTTGGGACAGGGATGGTTTGCTGAACACAGTTTAATATCATGCCTATAAGCCTATATGTATCCTATAAGTCATATGGTGAAATTATGGCTTCTCTCTACTTTGTTAGGTTGTCACTGTCAAACAGTGTCAGAAATGCAATAGACAACTTTGTCTACGGTGCAGCTAAAACCCGGTCCACACATGACCTACAGTAAAACTAGTCTTTTGTTTGGCTGATACTTTTAAATTTATTTCATGTTTATCCAGGTAGAATAAACATATCTTATCTCCTCTTTATTCTCTAAAATAGCTAAGTGGGACTGAATGTTCAAAATACACTTACTTAATTGAGGCAATGAATTAGGTACCCCATTTGAATTACTAGTATCATCAAAACTATAAGTACTTAACTTACCAATACAAAAGTAAAATTGCATTGAAACAAAAAGGGGGGGGGTGTATGCTGGGGACCAACTAGTGCAACAGGTCCTCGTGAAAAGTCAGTGACCATACAACTTCTCTAGGTATCTAGTCCCTAGCAGGAAGAAGTTCATTCCATCGACATGACATAAACCCCTCCCTCAAGAAACAAAGTTTCTCGTTACATATAACATAAACTATGACACAAAAATACTACTGTGATGACAGAGAAAGACAATCGCATTAACTTCCATTTCAGGAGGCAAAAAAAAAAAAAATGACATAAAATGGTCTTCATAAGTATAAAATAATTGTATTTACATATATTTAGATAGACCCATATGCATATACATACAGGTATATACAAGTATACACATACATGCTGAAATAAACGTTAGTATACTATCTGTATCGTGCAGTAGAGAAAAAAAAAATAAAAAAAAATAAAAAATAAAAAAAATATTAATAATAATAATAATAGAAAGAAGCTCTCTATATCACCTTACAAAAGGCTGTTATCCTAAATACATGTCGAATTGTTAGAAAGTTCATGCAAATAGATGAAAACGAATTAGGTCCCCATCATAACACACCCTCAACATAACACACCACACGCTGCATTTACTTGGTTTCGGCTCGTAAATGTAGTTAAAAACCAGCCAAAGAGCTGAGAATAAAAAACACTTTCTAAAAATAATAATTTAATATAATAAAATATAATTTATATGTTATGTTAAATGAACAAACGGAATAATAATAATAAAATCGATAAGCTAGACTTCCATACCAGTCACCTACAATGTCAACACAAATATAACTTAGATGTGAATAGATACTTATCGTTTGAAACGAAAATGATGAATGTGATAATATATAATGCATGTACCTAATTGCATTGCCTAATGCAAGGCTAATTATATGATGCATGTAATGTAATTACATTACCCCCAGTGACATTTAAAACATCACTATGGTATGATAAAAACAACTAATGAGATTATTCTGCTTCAATAGATTTCAACAAATTGTCTTTGTGTTAAGTGGGAACAGCAGTACTATAAAACCAAAGTAACTCTTTGTCTGATTACATTTAGTAATAATGACCTTGTAATATAGCCGACATCAACGGCTAGAAAAACCTCATGGGTGCTCATGCTCATTTGATGGACTCGAAAAAGTGGCGAAGTGTGAGAAGAAAAATGCACACTGATCAACCGACAAATAAATAAATGTCCTACTTACATACTGCGTACCTAATTACTAATTATGTTCGATAAAAATATAAAATGAAATCATTTTATAAAAATGAAACTAGTTTTTAGTATCAAGAAATATTATAATGTAACCGTAACCTAAAAGGCGATTACTTATCTGTTTCTTGATGTCTATTCTCAGGGGTGCTCGGCACCCACTGTTTATTTCTCATAATCGGCGCCCCTGGCTAGGTACATATTATAACGATGATGTACAAATAACCAAGTAAGTACTAAAATATACTGAGAGTAATGATATAATATTTCTAAAATAAGCTAGTAAGTCATAAGTGACTTTCATTAAGAATAATCCAATTAATTACAATACACGTCTCACACCGTGGTATTATAACTGCCCCTGTTGAAGATAACATGCTTCTCATCTAAATCAGTTGCCTATCAATGAATCAAATATATTTTTACAATACGAGAATACTTGTCACACAATACTTTAAAAAATGAACGGATAGTCTAGTCAACACCTTGGGACACTCCCAGCAAGAACGTATGACTGTAGCGACAAAAAAACCTTAGGGAAAACTGAAATCAACTCATATCTTACTATAAAAAGAAACCGCACTTGAGTTGATAGTACCAGTACTAACAATTAATTATTGCAGCAAACTCTAAACATCTACATTATGTGAACAATAATAGAATTGCATTTCAGTTTCGGCGCGAAGTAAAATTGGGAATCAAACGAGCTTACCTGTTAAGCGAAGTCTTGATTCTAATTTTATGAGCGCCGAAACTGAAATGCAATCACCCACCCACCACTAGTTAATAGCCCCAAAGCTGCAATAATTAACCTACCTAACTCACAGTTATCCTTACAGGGAAATAGTGAATGTAAGTATGCGGTAACAAGTCTGTCCAAAAGACAGCTTGTTCCTTGTCCTATAATCTCTAAAGTAAGTGACATCTAGACGCGATGGTGTTGCCAGGATACATTGATTGTATTTTTTTATATATATCTAAACTTGCGAATCCTTTGACCCGTAATGAAAATATTACTACATTATGTGAACAATAATAGAATTGCATTTCAGTTTCGGCGCTCATAAAATTAGAATCAAGACTTCGCTTAACAGGTAAGCTCGTTTGATTCCCAATTTTATTGGATTATTTCATGTATGTACCTTTACTGGCCATTTATATTAATAATGCTCGTTGAATACAGTCGCGCATGTTCGCTTTAAACTGAACATCAATAGCGTTAAGGTTTTTTTTTAATGTGGTTAAATTGCTATCCTATAGAATTGCTTTATAGTTTTTTTTTAATCGCAGTTACAGACAATCAGATAAAAATTAGGAAAGAAATGTTCTTAATGACAGGTTAGCCTCTTCGAAATAATTCAACACAGGGGAATCTAGATTCAAGATTAGATGAATGCGCATCTCGCAAAAAATATAAGTGTCTAGTCCAGTTTGTGGCACTTATGATATGAACATTAAATAAGATAAGGTAGATACCTACTTGCTTCAAATCATAGGATATAATGATCCTGTAAATTCCCAGTGCATGTAATGTTGGCGATCCTAATAAATAAATAAAGGATTTCAAACTAAAGTTCTTGTTTTATTTGAATTTCGTTGCAGTAACGTAACATCGCATTCGGCTATATCGGAAGAAGGAAATCTTGTCAGGAATACTTTTTGAATTCTCTGAACTTTACCGCAACTTGTAGGAAGTCTGTGCAAGGTGAAATCAGCAGTTTGGCTCCCGAGCGGCGTTGACACCGGCAGGCGAGACCCGGCCTTAGTGCTGTGATGCTCAAAGGAATAAGTGCGGCACCGCCACAGAATAAATAATGTATACCTACTTAAGCCAAACCTGTGTGGCAGTGGCAGGGCATATTGCTCGTAGAACAGATGGCCGATGGGGCCGAAAGGTTCTGGAGTGGCTACCGCGCATCAGAAGACGCACCGTTGGAAGGCCTCCCACACGGAGACCCGATGACCTGGTGAGGGTCACGGGAATCCGATGGTTGCGAGACGCACAGGACCGTTCATTGTGGCGACACTTGTCGGTGAGGCCTATGTCCAGAGTGGTCGTCTTTCAGCTGAAATGATGATGATGACTTATAATTACAAGGCACAGCTGCGGCCGGCGGCGGATGGTGTCGTGCGGCGTCTCCGCTGAACCTGCGCGTCTTATACTCGAGCAAGCCCCTGTGGAGAAAAAAACGTTACTCTATATTTCCTTTACCTACCTATTCACTATTTTGTTAGGAAAATATTGCTGCCCAAGCCACTACCGGTTACCCAGTTATCCACTGACGGCCACGTTGGTAGGTAAAGATTATGTATGAAATTCTCAGTAGTAACCCAAAGTTTGACATAAACTCGTTTGGCTCGTCCTCTAAAAACTTAACAGCTACTTACCTCAATATGTATATGTATACCTACATGTAACGGACACATCTGCGAAAGCCTTCTGGGAGTACTAACAAGAAGCGCGATGTTATATCTTGCCCATTGTAAAAGATAATAATCGCTTTATATTCTTTCGCAAAATGGGTCAGTGTGGGCGTTGATGGATAGTACGCACCTATGATTGAGGTGGTCGTCCCCCTCGGTGACCGACGTGCGACCTCTGCCTGTGGCTGCCCGCCTGGTACTGTGCATTCAAGGTAAACTACCGGAAGATGGGGAAAATGAGATGTATAAGGTGTAGACCTCAACTATTTGTTTGTAATTTTACTTCAAAATCATAAAAAAATAAATAACTAAATGGATAGGCACGATCGAGTTATCTAATATTATTAGGGCTGGCTTTTACCTCGGACAGAGGATAAGCATTGCCATACAGTGTGGCAATGCCGCCAGTCTTTTGGGCATATTACCAGTCGACAGCGCTGTGGAAGACTTTTTTGACAACATATTTTAGTTTGATTTTAGTTGTAATTGTAGGTAATATTAGCGTAGGGTTTTTATTATATATTTATTTTCAATATTTATCTCAGGACCCTGAGGTCCTGGGCCTTTGGAAGGCGTACGAGGAGCCGAAGCCAACTCGCAGAGGCCCTTTAGATAATTATAATGGAACATGATACCAACCGACGATTATCCCTGTACGCGCTATGCTAGTGCACCCAAGGACAACCCCCGGTTGTTGAAAAACTATTGTGACATATTTTTGGAGTCTTAAGTGGACTAGTAACATGGAACTATGTTAAGACTATGGCCCCTGCCTGAACAACGTTATTAATATCCATCGAAAAAAGGCAGGGGGTGACTTGCACACTCAATAAATGGGCCCCCAAAAAATGGCCGCCAGCACGAAGTGACGTAGCAACAAGAGGGCAACATATTCTGAGGTGCTTGAGGAGTGGAGAGGTATACCACGGCTATCAGGACAATCCCGGAAGTACGGTCAAGATCCCTACCAGCACCTTACTGGATTATACATCCTTCTCCCGAGCACGTTTGCTCTTGCGAATCTCCACTCAAGCCAGCCAATAAAGGCAAGAGAGAGGTGGGAGCTCAGTTCCTCGTCAGTGTTCACTACGGCCGGCCAATAAAGGCAAGCCGGAGATGAAGAACAAGAATTCTCCCGGGAGATCGGGTCCGTGGGGCCGCTAATGCCCAACAGTTCGCCACAAAACTGCACTGCGGATTATATCTCTCTTAGTCTGGCCCCTCACCCTAGGCATATTACGGCAAAGCAAACTTCACTGATACAGACCTAGGGTATATTGGAGCACGCAAGCCCCACCACGACGTCAACGTAGAGATACGGCGATGGGGTTTTTATTATTATTATTATTTTATTTTATTGTAATTATTAAATGTAAATAAGATTCCTGAGTTAAAAAATAAGTTTATATTAATAGATATACATAAAACAGTGATGTTGTTCTTAGAACGGAATGGAATCAATCGTTAGGCACTAGGGCGATCGTTGAGCCGAATACTGGCAATTAAATTTTGTTTCATTCAATGCTCGATATTGAAAATATTTTAATGTCAAGCTAAAATCCTGCTTAAAGGCTAAAGTGCCGGTATTATGTCGTCAAAGTGACAGGTTGTACTTACGTTGAACGCTTTCAGAATCCTTTCTAACCGGATTACTGTCAGTGTGCCAGATGCCGCGCTCGTACCTACCGAGTACCGACACACCACGTGGACGTCGTGTGTGCAGGCCTGACTGGGGCGCCGCGGCGCCGGCCTACTACCGAGGATCGCCTCATCTTCGACGACGGTCGTTATCCCGGCATCTCGTGTTCACACAGGTAAACAATACCCATAATGAAATAACTCTAAAGCCCCTCTCCATCAAACAGCTGTACGGAAAACTCGTGTAGTTTCCATTTCATTTCAGGAATTGGGGCGGCTTTGCAGTAAACCGTACAGAGCGACGGAACAGTCGCAAGATGCTAATGAATGTGCCATTACATACCTACATAATATCATACTTATGATTCGTAGCGGGTTCAGCACAGTTACTGTGAATGCTCAACTACTATTTGAGTCCATGTTTGGCATAAATATTGTGAGTTAAATTTGAGAGAGCTGCACTACGTAGTGAGTACTGCACATATTAATGACTCCGGTCTTACGGACAAGCATCGTTTTTTTTTTTGTATAATGTAACGGTACTACTTACCTACTACTATAGGTAGATAACTTTTTGTTTTGCGTTCCTTAGTACCTACATAAATAATATATCTATGTACCTGTAATACTCGTCCTCAAGTAAGCAGTAGTGTATTATATAAGTGCGAGTCGGACTCGCGCATTGAGGGTTCCGTAAATTACCTTTAAAAACAGTTCAATTCCCAAATTAAGTTACGAAGATTTTTCCGAATCGCAAAATAAGTTTTTTTTGTGACGTAACTACAAATTTACAGTTTTCAGATTTTTTCATATACCTGTTTTTCAAGACCTTGCTTCATGCCAAATTTCAGGATTCTAGGTCAATGGGACGTACCCTATGAATTTTGATTACCTTGAGAGTGTAAATACATGTTTTTTGCGACATAAACGGCCGTATCTTTTTTTTTCGTTAACTCAGAAGTTTGATTTTATCACAGTTTAAACGGACCGCATTCCTGAGTATATGGTTTTAATTTTAACTCGATAACTCCACGCGTTCCTGAGATAAAGAGTCTTGACAGAGAGACAGACAGACAGACAGACAGACAAACAGACAGACGGACAACAAAGTGATCCTATATGTGTGTCCACTGGGCCCACGTGGTGGATTAATCCCTCTCCAAGAGAGCAGGCCTTAGTCCCAGTAGTGGGAACATTAAAAGGCTGATTATGCTATCCTTATATTATGCTTATCTGTGTATCCAACATATCTGGAGAAAAATGTGTAATACTAATAACATCATAATCACGTAAGAGCGATTATACACCACAGTAGCGATGTTACTCTGTCTGAGAAGGTCCACGTTCTGCTTTAAATGACAAATTATAAGTATTTATTTTGCAACTAGGTTTTTAAAACACTTTTACTCGTTAATTTTTTCGTCAGTTTGAGGCCGGTTTTAGTGCTCGACCGACCGTCGGTGAGTACCATCGATCCTGTCTATACGCGTAACCGATCGTCAGTTTATAATGTTCAGTGCTCTCCTGACCAACCAAACTGGCCAGACTGGTATAGTCACAAACACGTACACGAAATGGACGCGTTTACAAATGGTCGGCCCACCGATCGGTGTAGCACTTTTATAGCGCGACGGTCGACCGACGGCACGCATGCGGACGCGCTTGACCGACCGACGGTCCTCGTACGCAGTGCGTAGCAATATACGCGTGCGTACGGTTGATCGAGCACTGTCATGACTTGTAAATTTTCATACTGTTACGAACGTAAGTAATTAAATGCCGGTTTACTTGCAGAGAACTTTATTCACCACCAACAATAACAAATTTGTCCAATCAACGAATAAACAAACCAAACACTAGAGTTCCGTTTTAGTATCGCTTAGGTCGTTAGGTATCACTTCACACACTTAGGTATCGCTCTTGTTTAGCAGTCGCAAACAAACTGACTCACTTTTACGTCGTGGCTTTCGCTACGTCCCCGTCAGGGGGCGTAGGCGGACTCGCTGCCCGCAATCAGGTCGCGGGGGAGTCGTCTCGCGTCAGGGAGGCGCGTATGCCAGGGCGCCAGGTGCTTGACGTGAGGCCAAGCTGAGGCGTCGGCACGCGGAAAATCCCCTTCGCGAGGCGGCGCACAAACTCATCCAGGCTCTCAATCCCGAGGTCGCGTTCGATAACGTCGTTCCTCACGTAGCGAGGGGCGTCGACGACTCTACGCAACGCAAGATGTTGTTGCGCCCGGAGTCTATCTCGGCTCGACTCACTAGTAAGGGCGAACCAAGCTGGGGCGGCGTACGTCAACACTGGGCGAATATACGCTTTGTATATGCCCAGTTTGACGCACGTCGGGAGGCGGGACGAGAGCACTGGTTTGAGCCGGTGGCGGACGACTCTACCCTGCGCGACGACATTGCGTGCGTGCGGTCCCATAGTGAGCCGCCGGTCGATGGTCACACCCAGGTACTTGGCCCGGGGCGTCCAATCGACTTCGGCTCCGCTGAGTTTCAGACGTGGTGGGAGGGGCGATAATCCTGTGATCAGCGCCTGCGTTTTACCCACGTTAACCGACAGTCGCCATTTGGCGAGCCATTCAGGGATCAAATCGAGCGCGCGCTGCATCTTTACCGCCGCGTACTTCGCGTTCATAGAGGTGGTAATGTACGCGGCGTCGTCGGCATACAGCGCGAGCGTGGCGTCTTCTGTGGTAGGGATGTCGTCGGTGTAACGTGAGTAGCACGCCGGCGAAACGCAGCTGCTCTGCGGTACGCCCGCACGGATGGGTCTGGGGGCGGAAAGCGCCCCGTCGACCACCACTCTGAAACACCTGTTAGACAGGAAAGCTTGGACCACTTTGACGACTCGGGGCGCGGGAGAGGTGGCGAGTTTGTAAACTAGCCCCTCATGTCACACACGATCGAAAGCTTTTTCCATGTCGAGGAATACTGCCACTCCGTACTCCTTCTTGTTCATCGCCGATGACAGGAGGTGCAGTACCCTCGACAACTGGAGCGTCGTGCTGTGCTCCGCCCGAAACCCGAATTGTTCCGGCCGCGGGGAGATGTGCGGGGTGAGGTGTCGCAGCAGGAGTTGCTCGAACACCTTAGAGATAAAGGGCAGCAATGAGATTGGCCGATAGCTTTCCGGCTTCAGTGGGTTCTTCCCCGCCTTGGGCAGCATTATGACGCGCCCTTCCTTCCAGGATGTTGGGAAGACCCCCGTGCGCAGTATCCCCGTAAACAGCGCGCCAGGGCCGCAATAGTACGGTACGGCAGGTGGCGCAGCACTGTGTTGGTGATACCGTCAGCACCGGGGGCCTTACGAGGTTTCGTGCGTAGTATGGCGCGTCTAACTGCGCCAGGCGAGAAGAATATAGGGTCTTCATTGGGGGCTATCGGCGACGCGAAGTAGTCTCTAAGGTGTTGCTCGACTGCTGCGACATGGTCGTGTTCAGTAGTCGGGTTCGGGCTAAACTGACGCTCCAGGTGCTCTGCAAAGACTTCCGATCGGTCCTCAGCTACGTGCTTGAGGGCCCCGTCGGCTGCTAGCAAGGGGCGCACCGGAGCTGGGGTATTTGTGAGCTGGCGGCACAGTCTGTGTGTCGCCTGCCAGTCACTTGTTGCGGCGTCGATTTGTTCCTCCCAGCTCTCGGCGGCCAGGGCCTCCAACTCGGCCTTTACCTTCGCCGCAAGACGGTTGAGCTGCAGTTTGATGGTGGGGCAGCGCAGTTGCTGCCACTGCTTGCGTAGGCGCCTCTTCTGGGTGACCAAGTGCTGGATTCTGGGCGGTAGGGGCGGCTGTAGCCCTCTCCCCTGCGGCTGCGACTCTATCGTCGCCTCGTCTAAGGCGCGTTGTACGCAAGCAGTGACGTCGTTCGCTAGGGCGTCGACGTCCGCGGCGGTATCAATGGGCCGAGTTGGTGTTGTGGTCGCAAGCGCAAGAAATAATATTGACATGTATAACTACTACACACGTATACGACGTAAAGACAAATTGCGTACAGTAGCTAGTAAGACTCATCTTATGCATGAAAGTATCTTTTGTATGGCTACACGCATCTTTAATAATATTCCTGGGCCTATCAGAATAATTACGGAATTGAAAAAAATTGAAAAGAGTCTCCATGATCTGTTAGTAGACAAGTGCTACTACTCTATAAAAGATTTCTTATTGGACAAATCACTGCTCCAATATAGCCCCCCTCAGTCATGATGTGTTCAGTTTACTGATGTGTACCTACCTACCTTAATTCTTTTCGTTTGGTTTTGTCTTTTTATTTTTATGTGAAAATTAATCATTTGTAAAAATAATGTACCTATTTGACATATTCCTATTTGTCTATTGTATGCCCCAAGGGCAGGACGTAGCTGATCTATTTAATTATTTAAGACCTGTATTATGTACAAACCTATGCTCCACAATAAAGATATTGAATTGAATTGAATTGAGCTTTTCAGCGAATAAAGTCCAGTCCGTTGTTCGACGTGGCGCTAGTGGCTTCAGTCGGGTCGGCATCCCCGAAAAGACGACGAGTACAGGATGGTGATCGGACTGTAGCTCGTTGTCAATGACCTGCTGCGTGATCTGGCAGCGTAGCCCAGCATGGACCACAATGTCCAGCACGTCGAGCATGTGTAGCGGTTATCCGGGTAGTGTGTGACTGTGGGCGTCCCAGGGCCGGACACTGTGTAGCCATGGGCCTCCGCGTCATCGAAGAGCCGTCTCCCCTCGTTGTTCATGTGCAGGGCGTTCCATGCAGGATGCTTGCAGTTCATGTCGCCGGCGAGGATTGCTGGCGACTCGTTGGCAGATAGTGTGGCCCTCAGCTCACTTAGGTCTAGTTGAACTGAGGGCGGCTTGTAGCACGCGTAGATTCTTATGTCCTCGCCG
Source organism: Mythimna impura (assembly GCA_905147345.3). Classification (NCBI taxonomy): domain Eukaryota; kingdom Metazoa; phylum Arthropoda; class Insecta; order Lepidoptera; family Noctuidae; genus Mythimna; species Mythimna impura. The sequence goes on along the minus strand of LR990359.1, from coordinate 28,775,767 downwards.
GCAACGTGCAGTTGAACGCCCAGCACGTACGTACGTACGTACCAATGAATGTAGCGACAACGAGGGGGCCTCCTGATGGACGACTCTTCTTTTCACCAGCACTGCCAGACCACGGTATCTGGTGTTATGAGCCGACCTTTCGTCCTTCCTGTAGACGAGGAAACCTGGGAACTTGGCCCTATCTTCAGGTCCCAGGTGCGTCTCGCTTATCAGCGCCACGTCGATATCTTGTTCCCTCAGGAGGTGGCGGAGTGCGGCGACCTTGTCCCGAAGGCCGCGGGCATTCCAGTGGAGCACCCTTAACGGCCTAGCCATGGCACAAGGTGAGTAATTTGGCCAGACCGTCAAGGATGACCTGCTCCGGGCTCTGCCCCTGTCTGATGGCTTAATTAAGTCCATCAGCAGCTGGGTAGCGCAGGTCGTGATTTCATTCATGGGGGCCCCCCTGGGGGCCCTGTTGGTGGTGGTGGTGGTGGTGGTGGTGATGAAGGTGGGGGCGCGTTTCGCTCGCGCGATGCCGGCGCCATTTTGTGCGCCTTTCCTATCCATCACGACCTGCGTCCCCCTCTGGGGGGGGGCAGATTTCGGGACGTCTGTCTCCTGTTGGGTCGCTGGGAAACCCAACCCGGTTGGCCCTTCTTGCCCCCCCGGTTCCGCTTCCTCCGCCGGGAGGATTTGGCTCCTCCGCGTACGGTGGGCCCGTTTGCTGCCGCCATCAGCAACACGCCCTGGTCCCTCTCGTGCTCCTGGACCTCTGCTGGTGGTTGAGGTTGCTGCCGACGTGTCGAGGATGAAGTGATGGCGACAGTCCCCGCACGCCTGTTTCGTATTTCCCGCTGGAAGACGGGGCACCTGACGTGGCACGCCGGATGCAAGCCACCGCAGTTTGCGCAGGTTGCCGGCTCCTCTCGCGGTCGCGGGCAGTCTCTCGCGGTGTGCCCCTCTCCACATCGAACGCAGGCGAGCGGGCGGTGGCATTGGTGCGACGAATGCCTAAATTTCTGGTACCGATGGCACTGTGCGGGCCCACGTTTGCCACGCCATGCCTCTATCCTGACACCACGCATGTTCATAAACACGGTGGTGTCGTAAATACGACGTACGTCCTCCGTGCGCCATAGCACAGCGTGGAACACGCAGCCGGGTTTTCCCTGGCGCCCTCTAATGTGGCGCACGTACTCCGGCTCGTATCCTAGTACGCGGAGCTCCTCCTGTATCTCCTGAGGGTCAGTGTCAGCTGGCAACCCCCGGATGGTGATCTTAAAGTTCTTCTCCGCAGGTAGGGAGTAGGCGAACCAACTCACGCCACTCTCCCTCTCCAGCGTCGTCAGGTACCGCTGGACCAGCCGGTATTCCTCCTCCGACTCCGGTGAGAAACGGACACCGGAGCCATAAGAGCGGGCATTGGGTGGGCGGCCCAGCTTGGCGGCTATCTCCCTCAAGTGGCTCGCCCAGTTTGGGAGTCTCTCCACTACCAACGGAGGGTAGCGCGGCTTCTTAGTCTTAGGGCCCTTTGCCGGTGCCGAGTTCGAATCGGCGGGGGCGGGCGGGGGGGTAGCACTTTCGACACTTTTATTATTAGTGGGTAGGCCACTTACCTCACCGGTCCTGTCCGTGTTTTGAAGAGGCGAGCGCGTACCGCAGTAACGCTTCGCTCCTTCCGGTGCCTCGTCCGAGCTCCTACGCCGTCGCTGGGGCCTGGTCACCATCTCCAGCTCCTCCATCGACGGGGTCGGGGACATGGGGGTGTCCGTGTCTGCCGTGTCTCTTCGCACCTCACTGCACACCGACGCGAGGGAAAGACTCGAACCCGCATGCGATGAGCTAGCCGAATAAACGGCGGGCGAGTCGTAAGCCGAAGCGCGGGGCGGCGCGGGCGAGACGGGAACGGGGGGCGACGCGGGCTGCACGGTCGCCGTGCGCAATCTCGGGTCGCGAGAGTTTACGGCTCTACTCGTCAACGAGTGGCGAGGAGCCGGAGCGAGAGGGTGCGGCGGTTGTGGCGCGCGATCCGTGGCGAATGAGGCGGCGGCCGTCATTCTCGAAGACGGTGGCGCCACGGGGCGCGTAGCGGACGCTGACGGTACTACCAGCGGAATGTTGGGAGTTGATGACGTCACGGGGACAGCGACGTGCGCGTATGTCGCTGTGCGAGTCGTCCTCTGCTTGTGATGGTTGCCGGTGTCAGGTGCCGGTGGTTGTGCAGCATACACCGGCCTCTGCGAAGTCCCAACGGTCGGCGACTTTCGGGACTTTTGTGGTCTACCCTCATTTTCCTCCGCGTCAAAGTTCTTTGTTCCTCGGGCAGTTGAAGGAACATTTACGGGAACAGGTCTTGTGTTGGCTTCACGGACGTTCGGGAGCGACGAAGTCCGGTTCAACACTGGTCTTCCTTCTCTATTTCGGCTGGCGCCTCCACGATCGGGGGGACTGCGGGCGCCCGGCTTCATCTTCTCCATGGGCTTCATTCTTCAACGTTTCTGTAGCCTCCACGACCACTTCGGTGTCTAGACACCCGAGGAGAGCGCGAGGGAGCCTTCCCTTCGTGCTGTCGCCGGTACAAAACCAGGTTCTGCACCGTCGACAACACAAACGGTTGGCCCGATTTGAATTACGGGTCCGTGCGGTAGTTCGCGGGTAGAAGAAAAAGTTGCGCGCGACACGGAGCGCAGCGGAACTAAAATGCGTGTGTACTTCTTCGCGAACTAGTAGCTACTCATCGTGGTGACTCACTTCCGGCCGGGAGCTTGTATTTATATGCGAAGCCAGGAAAATTCTAGACACCGACGTATCAAGGCTATTCTAGAACAATACAGTCGCATCGCGGGGCCATAAATCATTTTTATTGCAAACATGATTATTTCGACTCTATTTTGAAAGACGGAAGGAACAAATTGCCTTATCAATCACTTGTGGTAGAGTACTTTATGGTGGACTTTTCTAGAACTTGCCAGGCCTGGATACGTACTTACATTCTAGAAGTTTCGCACAGCAATGCGCTTTAATTATTTTGATTTCATCGAAAATATGGCGTGTTCAAGTTTCACAGCGTAACAATACAAATGACACGCGCAACCGACGAACGCACCGACGGTCGGTCAAGCACTAAAACCGGCTTAAACTAGATGTGGCCGGTATTTCCTAGCTGACAACCCTAAGAAGAAACACTGAAATTAATTCTTTAATAGACTACGCTGATAATTGTAATAATACCAACGTGGATACAGCATCGAATGTAATGAGTGGTACAGTACCTACACGGTCTTACGTTATTGGCTATATGTCGTTAATTTATCCGTCACGCTTTTGTTCCAGTTGCGAACGTTCTGCTCCACAGTTCACATAATATGCAATAATTAGTAACAAGAGCCAGTGACACTCTTATTAAACAGCTGTCTCTTCCAGGGGTGGACCATGCATTTGTATGGCCCTAGGGTTAACAGTACTTGGGGTCTACCGTCTATCTAACAACTAATTGAACTAATTGCAATTTTAAAATGCTTTTCTATTTTTCGATAAGTTTGTCTTCCTTCCCTATGATGTGATCGATTAAAGGTTAGCTAGGTATAGCTTGTGTGGCGACAGACAAGAAGAATGGGGAGCATAATTGTTTATATAAAATGTAATTACATTAGTGTACTTTATTAACTTCTCCATAATACTTCACCTTTACTGTGTCTTTTCTGTTTCTGAAGCATATTAAACTTTGAGTGCTGTGTAGAGCAATAATTGGACTTCAGATTTATGTACTGTATGTTATTTTTAACTGTACTGATTGTCTTAATCTGTAGTCTGTCACTGTAATTACTTATTAAAATAAAATAAAATAAGTCTTCAGTCTTTTTGTCTCTGAAGACTAGGAGGGTTCTCCGATAATGGATTATTTAATCATAAGTAACAACGGCTAACCTGCAAGTCTAGCCGAAAGTCACCAAAATAATAATGGTTAAGGGAATTCACAGATATAACTTTGTGGTGCACTGAAGATAGAATACATAATCTGTTGGTTTTAAGTTAGAGATTAGCTTTTCTTTGTAATTGAAGGGCTCTCAATCTTATTTCGTCTCTTTGTCTTCTTAGCATATATCAACGGCATACCTATGGTATACCGCCGTTTGCCCGAATTTTATTTACCCTAATATCATTTGCCATAATAGTCAACAGCCATAATATTATACGACGTACGAGTAATATTCATTTGCCCTACTCTTATTTGCTATATTAGTCACGTGCTAGAAGCTTTGTTTCCCATAAAGTCACTTACCATAACATCATTTGTCATAATCATTGTAAGCCCTAATTATCACATGCCCTAATTATCACATGTCCTAATTATCACATGCCCTAATTATCACATGCCATAATTATCATATGCCATAACATCATTTGCCATCGACATTGGGTATGTAACGGTTGTTATATCAGGAGAAACTGGATGCAATCGGGACTTTAGGGCACTCCGACTCGGATAGGTTAGGTTAGAAGGGGATGGCGGGGTCGTGTGAGCGAGCGAAGCGAGCGAATAGACCCCGCCATTCCCTTCGTGGTATTTTTTTTTTATAAACCACACAGAAGTAGGAGCCCCGCGAAGCGGGGCTCCGTCAATCAAGCCCACCATCTACCATGCATAGAATATTTTAAGGGTTGGCTAGGTCTATTCGCTCGCTTCGCTCGCTCAAACGACCCCGCCCTCCCCTTCGTGGTTATTTTTTTATAAACCACCCAGAAATAGTTTGGTTAGGTGCCATTTGAGTTAGGTTAGGTTAGGTTAGTTATTATAGCGCTTAAATATCAGGTGTAATGATTATTACGGCGTTTAGGGCAAATGAAATTCGGTTAAATGAAATTCGGGAATATGATGATTATGGTATATAATCTTCGGGTAAACAATAAACAACCCATACCTATACCTACAACATTATTTTTAGTATATGAGAAACCTGAATATAGTTAGTTCAGAATACTAAAACCGAACCGGAACCGGTTACGGTTACTGAAATAATTTTTACACCATGTTACATTGTTTCCCAAAAATATTTAAAAAACCTCACAAGTTGAACACCACCAATACTAAGTAAGTACAACACAGGTCATGGTAGGCCATAGCGGGCATTAGGCGCCAGCGCACAGTTGGGTGCGGGAGCAAAACAACCCCTCAGTCGCCCAGATGGCCCGGTGACCAAGCATTTGTGCGGACAACTAGGTAACATAACAAGCTTATATTTTTCATGATACAGTTATGAAATTTCGAACATGGATTCTTTACATAAAAATACTAGACACGTGTTTCGGGTTTCGCATATATGCTAAAACTAATGTTGTAGGTATTTAGAAATATGCGAAACAGAGTGTAAAATCCCGCAAACCTCCGTTGAAAAGGGAAGATCCTCCGAACAGACGGTTTTGCATCTGGTCCGGGCAACTGCCCGATAGTCGAATCCTGTATCTTGATGAACAGTAACTTAAATGCATTTTATAGATTATATTATGTAAGTCGCGTCCGCCGAAATACTTATTCCGAAAATAAATAAAAACCCGACTACGTAAAAAAAAAATTAAATAAAAATTGAAAACAAAAAAACAAGTTCAGTCCTAGAAACCAATACGGCGTAATAGAAATAATAATGCGGCGTAATGGCGTAGTAGAAACCAATTTAATTGCATTAATTTAAACACAAAATAAAACAAATAATAAATTGTAATAAAATTTAATATTTGTTTTATTAATTGTAATACAATTTATTATTGGGACTTCCCGCCATGATTATGGTGTGCCCAACTGACGGATAGTTGATGTTACAAGATCTAAATACCATTTGTGGGTAATAATAATATCTGAGGCTACTTTTCATTTTCCCGCGGGAAAGGGAATTAACTAAGTCGCGAGTAACAGCTAGTAAATAATGAATAACATATTTCCTATTGTATTTTTTTTTTAATACGGTCATTATGGAGCATTTTGAAATCCTCATGATGAGCCCTTTAATTTTATACCCACATTGCAGTAACCAGTTTTTTTTAATCTAAATTATGGCATCTTAAAGTCGTTATGTTGGTTTTTTTGTAACGACACCTATCTAAGAACACTTGTTTTTAACGTCACCTATTTATTAGATAGGTGACGTTCACTTGGGTTATCAAGACCAATCTAACGTATCTTAATTATGTAAATCCGTTCAGCAGTTTGGAAGATATGAGGTAGTAAAGAATATTACATACAAGATACGCGTGAAAAACATAACCCTTCTTGCAGTCGGTTAAAAACTAGGTCCACGAGTATTTAGGGCCTGCGCACACTTGAGACAAGACTATCTTAGACAGACTTGTCTACGACGTCGCAGACTTGTCTACGACGTCGCAGACTTGTCTGCGACAAGACTGTTTTGTCTACGACACGGCGTACGGCCAGTGTTGCCAACCTAGTGGATTTTCCACTAAACTGGTGGTTTTAACCCCCCATTTAGTTGCGAAATATTGGCATTAGTGGCTAGTGGATTTTTCTAGTGCTTTAGTTAAATTCAATTTCTTTCAAAAACTGCAATCACTCGGGTGTAAATCAGCACCATAGAATCCATAATTATCAATGTGATACCGACGATGATGGTGCAAACAAAAATGATTCGATTGTATGTATGTATATATAATGTATGTAATATTCTTTATTACCTCATATCTTCCAAACCGCTGAACGGATTTACATAATTAGCATATCGTTAGATTCGTCTTGTTAACCCAAGTGTTTTTAGACAGGTGACGTTGAATAAAATCAGCATAATGACTGTGGGACGCTATACATTAGAGTAAAAAAATAATTTATTTTTGGGTTGTGCAATATGGGTATCAAATTCAAGAGCTCATCATGAGGATTCCAAAATGGTATATCATGACTACATAAAAAAAAAAATACAATAGGAAATATGTCATTTATTTTTCTGCTAACTTGTTGGGTTAGGTTAGGTTATGTTAGGCTTGCAAATCCATGGGGGCGTCCTTATCGTTCGGTCCGAGGGAAACTTCGTGCCTGGGCGCCCCCACTCACTGAGAGCCTCGAGCCTCAGTTGCTGGAGGTAGTGGTCGCAGCTCTCTTCCCTGCTAGAGAGGAGCACACACCGCCGCCGATGGCTTTGCCCACAGACACAGAGTCGGAGGATGAGGAGGTCCCCGAGGTGACACAACCAGAGTTGAGGGCGGCCGTGATGCGGCTCCGGGCCAAAACCGTTGCCCCGGGACCGGATGGAGTTCCCGGCCGAGCGCTCGTCCTCGCTTTGAAGGAGCTGGGGCCCCAATTGAGAGGACTCTACTCAGCTTGCCTTGAGCAGGGCCACTTCCCCACTCAGTGGAAGACAGGTCGTCTGGTCCTGCTCAGGAAGGCGGGGCGCCCAGTAGACTCGCCGTCCGCATACCGGCCCATAGTGCTGCTTGACGAGGTGGGTAAGCTTTTTGAGCGGATTATTGCTGCCCGCCTCGACGGTCACTTGTACAGAGAGGGGCCGGATCTGGACGACAGTCAGTTCGGTTTTCGGCATGGGCGCTCCACTATCGACGCCATAATGCGGGTGAGAGTCCTGGCGGAGGAAGCGGTTTCCCGGGGCGGGGTGATGGTGGCGGTGTCCTTGGACATCTCCAACGCCTTTAACGCCCTGCCCTGGAGCTGTATCCGGGAGGCGCTAAGGTACCATAGGGTGCCCCGCTACCTCCGCCACATCATTGGGGCTTATTTGTCAGAAAGGTGTGTCACCTACAGGGGACGCGACGGCGAGGGCCGTCGTGATATGTCGTGCGGTGTTCCACAGGGCTCGGTCCTGGGGCCACCCTTGTGGAACATCGGTTACGATTGGGTGCTGAGGGGCGAGCTCCAACCGGGTGTGGACCTGACGTGTTACGCATACGACACGCTGGTCACGGCCCGGGGGAGCTCGTACAGGGAGGCAGCGTTGCTGGCGACGGCAGCGGTTTCACGGGTCGTGAGCCGCATACGACGCCTGGGACTGGAGGTGGCTCTCAACAAGTCGGAGGCTATGGTCTTTCATGGCCCCCGACGGGCGCCGCCGCCGGGATCACACATCGTGGTCCCCGGGGTCCAAATCGCTGTCGAGTCCACCATGAAGTACCTAGGATTGGTGCTCGACAGCCGGTGGGACTTTGGCCCTCACTTTCGGCGGCTGACGCCCAAGTTGATGGGCGCAGGAGGCGCGCTCGCAACGCTGCTTCCCAATCTAGGGGGCCCGAGCACTGCCTGTAGGCGGCTATACTTGGGGATCGTGCGATCCATGGCCCTGTATGGGGCCCCGGTATGGGCTTCTGACCTGACGGCCGGCAGCATTGCAATCCTGCGAAGACCGCAGAGGGCGATGGCCGTCAGGGCTATCAGGGGGTATCGCACGATCTCCTACGAGGCGGGTTGTGCACTGGCCGGATCTCCGCCCTGGGAACTGCAGGCGAGAGTCCTCGCCTCACTGTACCGGTGGCGCGAGGAGATGAGGACGCGGGGTGGTGAACCGATGCAGCGCGAGATCGAGCTGCGTCGGTCTCAGCTCCGCGAGGTCATGGTGGCGGAATGGCTGGACAGGCTTCTGCGCCCTACCGCCGGCCTCGCCACCGTCGATGCGATCCGACCAGTGCTCGACGAATGGCTCGGGAGGAAACACGGCTCCCTGTCGTTTAGGGCGACGCAGGTGCTCTCGGGGCATGGCTGCTTCGGGAAGTACTTGTGTCGCATAAACAGGGAGCCGGACGCTCGGTGCCATCACTGCACCGACTGTCGGGAGGACACGGTGCAACACACACTGGCAGAGTGTGCCGCATGGGAGGAGCAGCGCCGTGCCCTTGTATCTGTAGTGGGCCCCGACCTGTCGCTGCCGGCCGTCGTTCGTTCGATGGTCGGGGGCGCCGAGTCGTGGGATGCGGTGATCTCCTTCTGTGAAGCCGTAATTTCGCAGAAGGAGGCTGTGGAGAGGGAGAGGGAGGCCGTGGCCACTCTCCCGTGCCGCAGCAGGCGAACTGGGCGTCGGCGGAGGGCAGACAACGCCCTCTTCCAGCCCCCATAAAACTTCGTTACTCCCCTTTTTTGGGGCAATCGTGTAAGAAAAATGTAATTTATTCCAGAGATAATATATCCCCCCCTGGAAATTAAGTCCCGTTCCCGCGGGAAAATGAAAAGTAGCATAAGTTACTCCTTGTAACATCAACTATCCGTCAGTTGAGTACGCCATAATTATGGCGGTAAGTCCCCTCTTTGAGTAATGGCTGGAGAGGCGTCACAGCGTCCACGGGACTTAATTCCGTCGCCGGAATTAAGTCCCGTTTCCGCGAGAATATAAAAAGTAGCTTAAGGTAGGCACTCATCATCCCCACCGACTGTGTCCCCACGTTGTCGTCGTGGTGGGGCTTGTGTGTCTCTATGATCTTGGGGCTTTGCCGGTAGAGTTACTCATGCCGGAAAGGCCCAAGTGAGAGACCAGACCAAGAGGGACACCAGGAGGGGTCGCTCCTGATCGATCGACAGTCGTCGATTGGCATGGATGCGACTATGCCGCAGCGGTGCAGGCGCCCAATGCGGCTTGCGTATCTCTCCTACAGGGAAATCCCTCTAGGAGAGAACTTTCGACGGGTTCGCTGAGTCGGGTTAGCCGGACAGCGAACGGAGGCATGTCTAATGCCGCCGTCGGGGGCTTGGCTTTACCGCCTGGCCCAGAGGAAGGATACCTCTAAGATAAAAAACCACCTAATCCCAAGTTTAGAGGCGTGGCGAGGGGATGAATGGCTGGAGGGAGTCCAGTCTTTAGCGCCTCCCCTGTAGAGCACCTGCCGCACTCTACAGTATATAGGCTTACCTAGGCAAAAGGGCTCTGCCTAGGTGGACATATACATCCCTACTACTCGTGGGAACTATATGGAACATAATAATAAAACAAAAAAACAAAACGAGGATGTGCCAATCTTATTGGCGGAGGTTCCGCTTGCTGGCGACGGCAACAAGAGCCGAGGAGGCTCCCGATCCTCGAAAGAGGATCCGGCAATTATATCCGACCAGGACTCGCGCGGTCGCTCCAAATTTTGGAGAAAGCGACCGCTCGATGAAGTTTTCTCGGACCGAGCGGGGTCGGTGGGTCTCTCCTCAAGCGAGGAGAACCTGCCGGCTGCAAAGGTGACGACGGCGACGAGGGGAAGAGGTCGTGCGACACCTTTCGGAGCACCCAGTTCGGTGGCGGTGCGTGACTCCCGGGGTCGCTTTTTAAAGCGGCCGGATACGCCGGGATTAGGTGGGGAGAGCGACCCCGGGGTCTCATCCGGGGTCTCAATCGAGGAGCTGGGAGGAGTAACCGCTTCTCTTGTGGGCACGAGGGCAGAGGCTAACGCCGCAAAGTGTGCCCAGAGCAAAGCGGTTGCGGCCGATGAGGTCGCCGAAATGGCCCGTCAGGCCCGGGAGCGGCGTGCTGCCCAGGCGGCTGCAGGCTCGAGCCCCACGGCGGAGGCCCTGAACCGCCAGGTGCTGGACGGTGTGGACGTTGTCCTGAAGGTTGCAACTAAGTCTGGCAACCTGAAGGGCTCGTTCACCCGTGCCCTTAAGGAAGCAGCAGACGGAATCAGGGAGGCGGTTGAGATCCTTCTCGATAGTACGACCTTGGAGGAGACGGCGAAGCTGTGGGAGGAGAATAGCCGTCTCCGATCCGAACTGGAGGATCTCAAACGAGAGTTTGCTGCTCAGAGGCAGCGGCAGGAAGCTCCCGCCGCCAACGGCCCCCCTCCTGCTGCACCTTCGTCAGCCCCAACAACTACGCCACCGCCTGCACTTGCGATGTCGGACCACGACATCGAAAGGGTGGCCCGCATCTGCATGATGCAGTGCGGTGGCATGGTGTCTGCCCGATTAGAGGCTCTGGAGTCGCGACTCCTTCCGGCCGAAACCCTCCGGCCGCCGCTTGCGGCAGATGAGTGGAGGAAGGAGGAGTCCGCAAACAGGAAGCGCGTGCAGGTGGGCAAGAAGCCTGCAAAGGGGGCCAAAAAGCCCGCGGAGGGGATCCAGAAGCCCGCGGCGGATGCGTTCGCACCCCCTCCCCAACCAACCGCGCTCCCGGCTACCGCACCCCCGATCCAGGAGACCTGGACGACGGTAGTCAAAAGGAAGCGCAAGAAGAGGGCGGCGCAGCCGGCACCAGCTGACCCAGCACCCGTCGGCTCAGTGCCAAATAAGAAGTCAAGGTCGAGACCCCCACGCTCCGAGGTTGTAATAATTACCCTGCAGCCAGAAGCCTCAACCAGGGGTGTGACCTTTAAGTCGGTCCTGGCGGAGGTAAAAACGAAGCTGAACTTCGGTGACTTTGCCTCCCCGGCCGGCTTTGGTTTTAGAACAGCGGCCACGGGGGCCAAAATCTTTGAGGTGTCGGGTGCTGCAAGGCAGGAGAGGGCGGACATTCTGGCCGCCAAACTAAGGGAAGTCCTCAAACCGGAGGATGTCCGGGTGTCCAGACCCACAAAAACGGCAGAATTGCGCGTGAGTGGGCTGGATGACTCCGTGACCCCGGAAGAAATAGTAGCGGCCATTGCCCGAAGTGGTGGGTGTCCGCCCGAGAGCGTGCAGGCGGGTGAGATTCGCTGCAGTGCGGCCGGGCTGGGCACAGTTTGGGTGCAGTGCCCGGTTGCGGCCGCAAACAGGGTCGCGGATGGCAGAAGGTTGCTGGTTGGCTGGGTGACAGCGAGTGTAAAGCTCCTGCCACCCTGGGTCATGCGGTGCTACCGCTGCCTGGACAAAGGGCATGTCCGAGTACAATGCACTGCAGACGTTGACCGCGGCGACCTCTGCTATCGCTGCGGCCAACCCGGCCACAAGTCGGCCCAGTGCTCCGCGACACTAAACTGCAGCCTTTGTGCAGCTGCCGGGAAGCCTGCGGAGCACAGACTTGGTGGAAAAGCCTGCAAGGCCCCCAAGAAAGGCAGGAAGAACAGAGTTGTCGGAGGACCTGCGCCCCTCCCACAGCCCGGCAGCCAAGCAGCTGACTCCCCTGGGTCGGGAGTCAGCTGCTTGGCTGATTTGATTTTGATTGATGGAGGAGATGCCGGAGAAATGGAATGCCAGTGATGGCACAATTCCATTTCCTGCAGGCGAATATCAACCACTCCTCCAGAGCTCAGGATCTTTTGCTCCAGAGCATGGCGGAGTGGTCGATCAACGTGGCTGTGGCCGCTGAGCCGTATTTTGTACCCCCCCGCAATAATTGGGCAGGGGACCTGGACGGTTTGGTGGCCATCATAGGCGGGACTCTTGGCAGTCCCTCCCGAGGACTCACCATCATTGGGGCATATTTCTCGCCCAACAAGAGTCTCGCCGACTTCGAGAGGTTCCTTGTCGAGCTGGGTGCCGTCGTGGGCCGGTCCCACCCTCACCCGGTGCTGTTGCTCGGGGCTCAACGCCAAGTCTGCGGCGTGGGGATCCCCAGTCACCGATCCTAAGGGCGAGGTGTTGGAGGAGTGGGCGGTTGCGACCGGCCTGACCGTTCTGAATCGGGGCTTGGAGTACACGTGCGTGCGGGAGCGGGGTGGGTCTGTAGTGGACGTCTCGTTCGCTAGCCCCGCTGTTGCGCGCCGTGTCCATGACTGGCGAGTCGCCGTGGGGGTGGAGACGTTGTCAGATCATCGGTACATCCGTTTCAGCGTCTCCACCCAGACCACGGGCGGTGGCCGACCGTCGACCCTGCAAAGGGACGGTCCTCGCTGGTCGATTAAACAGATCGACAGGGAGCTTCTCGAGGAAGCCGCAATCATCCAGGCCTGGGTCCGGGAGTCAATAAGGAACGAAGCCGTTGACGTCGAAGAGGAGGCGTAGTGGTTCCGCGGGGCGATGACGCAAATTTGCGACGCATTCATGCCTCGTATCCGCACTCAACCCACAAGGCGCCGGTTGTACTGGTGGACCGCCGAAATCGCGCAGATGCGCAGGACCTGCGTGGAAGTCAGGCGCCGGTACACCCGATACCGGAGGAGACGTCGTCGGGTTCCGGAAGAAGAGGCCGCGCGGTATGAGGTGTACCGCGCGGCGAAGAAGGCTCTGTGGCTGGCCATCGGCGAGTCGAAGACTCGATCCTGGGAGGAGATGCTTGCGACCTTAGATGCAAATCCATGGGGGCGTCCTTATCGTTCGGTCCGAGGGAAACTTCGTGCCTGGGCGCCCCCACTCACTGAGAGCCTCGAGCCTCAGTTGCTGGAGGTAGTGGTCGCAGCTCTCTTCCCTGCTAGAGAGGAGCACACACCGCCGCCGATGGCTTTGCCCACAGACACAGAGTCGGAGGATGAGGAGGTCTCCGAGGTGACACAACCAGAGTTGAGGGCGGCCGTGATGCGGCTCCGGGCCAAAACCGTTGCCCCGGGACCGGATGGAGTTCCCGGCCGCGCGCTCGTCCTCGCTCTGAAGGAGCTGGGGCCCCAATTGAGAGGACTCTACTCAGCTTGCCTTGAGCAGGGCCACTTCCCCACTCAGTGGAAGACAGGTCGTCTGGTCCTGCTCAGGAAGGCGGGGCGCCCAGTAGACTCGCCGTCCGCATACCGGCCCATAGTGCTGCTTGACGAGGTGGGTAAGCTTTTTGAGCGGATTATTGCTGCCCGCCTCGACGGTCACTTGTACAGAGAGGGGCCGGATCTGGACGACAGTCAGTTCGGTTTTCGGCATGGGCGCTCCACTATCGACGCCATAATGCGGGTGAGAGTCCTAGCGGAGGAAGCGGTTTCCCGGGGCGGGGTGATGGTGGCGGTGTCCTTGGACATCTCCAACGCCTTTAACGCCCTGCCCTGGAGCTGTATCCGGGAGGCGCTAAGGTACCATAGGGTGCCCCGCTACCTCCGCCACATCATTGGGGCTTATTTGTCAGAAAGGTGTGTCACCTACAGGGGACGCGACGGCGAGGGCCGTCGTGATATGTCGTGCGGTGTTCCACAGGGCTCGGTCCTGGGGCCACCCTTGTGGAACATCGGTTACGATTGGGTGCTGAGGGGGCGAGCTCCAACCGAGTGTGGACCTGACGTGTTACGCAGACGACACGCTGGTCACGGCCCGGGGGAGCTCGTACAGGGAGGCAGCGTTGCTGGCGACGGCAGCGGTTTCACGGGTGGTGAGCCGCATACGACGCCGGGGACTGGAGGTGGCTCTCAACAAGTCGGAGGCTATGGTCTTTCATGGCCCCCGACGGGTGCCGCCGCCGGGATCACACATCGTGGTCCCCGGTGTCCAAATCGCTGTCGAGTCCACCATGAAGTACCTAGGATTGGTGCTCGACAGCCAGTGGGACTTTGGCCCTCACTTTCGGCGGCTGACGCCCAAGTTGATGGGCGCAGCAGGCGCGCTCGCAACGCTGCTTCCCAATCTAGGGGGCCTGAGCACTGCCTGTAGGCGTCTATACTTGGGGATCGTGCGATCCATGGCCCTGTATGGGGCCCCGGTATGGGCTTCTGACCTGACGGCCGGCAGCATCGCAATCCTGCGAAGACCGCAGAGGGCGATGGCCGTCAGGGCTATCAGGGGGTATCGCACGATCTCCTACGAGGCGGGTGGTGCACTGGCCGGACCTCCGCCCTGGGAACTGCAGGCGAGAGTCCTCGCCTCACTGTACCGGTGGCGCGAGGAGATGAGGACGCGGGTGGTGAACCGATGCAGCGCGAGATCGAGCTGCGTCGGTCTCAGCTCCGCGAGGTGATGGTGGCGGAATGGCGGGACAGGCTTCTGCGCCCTACCGCCGGCCTCGCCACCGTCGATGCGATCCGACCAGTGCTCGACGAATGGCTCGGGAGGAAACACGGCTCCCTGTCGTTTAGGGCGACGCAAGTGCTCTCGGGGCATGGCTGCTTCGGGAAGTACTTGTGTCGCATAAACAGGGAGCCGGACGCTCGGTGCCATCACTGCACCGACTGTCGGGAGGACACGGCGCAACACACACTGGCAGAGTGTGCCGCATGGGAGGAGCAGCGCCGTGCCCTTGTATCTGTAGTGGGCCCCGACCTGTCGCTGCCGGCCGTCGTTCGTTCGATGGTCGGGGGCGCCGAGTCGTGGGATGCGGCGATCTCCTTCTGTGAAGCCGTAATTTCGCAGAAGGAGGCTGCGGAGAGGGAGAGGGAGGCCGTGGCCACTCTCCCGTGCCGCAGCAGGCGAACCGGGCGTCGGCGGAGGGCAGACAACGCCCTTTTCCAGCCCCCATAAAGAGGTCCGGAGGGACGGCGGACTCGGGGTCGTCCGCCGTCCCCCATCCAGCAAGACCCGAGGCGGCAGCGCGTTGTGTTCCACGCGCGCCCCTATTGGACGTCGCGGGGGGAGGACACCTCACACTCCCCCCAGCTTGAGGTGGCCCGCGTAGGCGGGCCGGCACTAGCCGGGGATCATGGATGGCGTATCAGCTCCCACGATCCCCGGTCCAAGTGTGGGAGGGAACACCGAGGTGGTTTTTAGTCAGTAAGAGTCTGACAGACCCCTTCGCCTGCCCCAGGTGAAGAGGTGATGGACATCCACGAGGATTTTCCACCCCGGCAACAAAAAAAAAAAAAAAAAGGTACTCATCATAATATTAGTTATAACCATTTAAAGTCCTGTCAAATTTTGTTTAACCTTTTCGCAGATTTATCTCGTATTTTGAAATCCCGGAAAAATTACGGAGCTGGAGCAAAACGATAGTTGTTAAAAGTTTCGAATACACTTTGATATAATATACATTTAGTAAACCAATGTTTTTTTGATAAACAGACACTTCAGTTTTATTTAAGATACAAAATAAGCGTGACGTACGTAGCGTGATGACTCGATAGGTTTGTGAACTTTAAAGTGATAAATGTACGCCTAAAATAGAGTGAATAAATAGTGTTATTAGATTTTCATAACTAAAAAGTTTCAAATAAAAAAATAAATTTAAATAATAAAAAAACCCGACTGCAAAAAAAACAACTTTAGATAAAAACTAAAAAGAAAAAACAAGTTCAGTCCAGTAGCATACTGCGACTGTTGCAGATAATATGTTCCGTATAAGAATTTATTATTTGTTTTATTTAAACTGGTTTTTACGCTACTGGACTGAACTTGTTTTTTTTCCTTTTTTTTATCTAGTAATTTTTTTGCAGTCGGGCTTTTTTATTTTTTAAATTTATTACTTTTTGTTAGTGGTTTTCTGGTGGTTTAAAAAGTTGACTCTAGTTGTAAGTTAGTGTAGCTGTTGGCAACACTGGACGTCTCAAAACAGTCTTGTCGCAGACATGTCAGCGGTGTCGTAGACAAGTCTGTCTAAGACAGTCTTGTCTCAAGTGTGCGCTGACCCTTAGGCGTTTCGAGTTTTTTGACGTTTCCATAACTAGCAAGTCTTCGTACTTGCGTCTAAGTAATATTGAGACGATCAAGTAATGGAGTATTTTCGGTTTAACAGGCTTAGGACTGATAGCTTTTTTTTATAATAAAATATATAAACTTATATCAAAGAAAAGCTGGTGTATTTAGAAGCTTTCAATTCGTTTTATTTACAAAATCAATTTCTAATCATCTAGGTTCATATTTACAAGATTAACATTTTTTTGTTTTTTTTTTCTAATTTTTTTTATATTATTATTATTTTCTATTTTTTGTTGTTTTCTTTTTCAATCAAGAGATGTTTAGCGTGAAAATTCAGTTCAGCGTAACTTTCAGTTCAGCGTGATTTTCGGGTCAAGCTTCCTCCAAAAGACTGTGACATCGAAGGAGATCACGTCTGCTACTGTTGTTATCAACTTGCAGACCGGCAAAACAATTATGCTTTTTATGTTTGATGCAAATATAGATTAGGTGTTATTTGATGGATAAAAGTTTAGGATGGGATTGTTCCCAAAGGTCCACGAGTCTATAGTTCTCGAAAAATGAAAGTTCGAACATTAGTTCCAGTGAGTCCACGTCATTTAAAAATATTAAATATTTTCTTTCCCTACGAGTCCATGGGAATGTTTGGTACCTACAGTCAGCAGTAAAAGCTTTGATTAGGGATAAATGTTTATTATTTCTATTTCTATAAAATAAAAGGCAATAAATATTTTTATTTCATATACTAAGTACTTATGAAACGGTCAAACATTACTCTACAACATCGATCACTAATAATTATTAGTGATCGATGCTCTACATGCATGTCTCCAAAGAGGTGAATGGTCATAACCATGAAAAAAAAGTCGTAGCAATTACAGTAAATAATTTTAATCTTACAATAAAATAGACCTCTCCTGGAGAGAGGAGGCCTGAGTCCCAGCAGTGGGAACATTAAAAGACTGATTATGCTATGCTATGATAAACATTATAAATCATAATTCAGAATTGTCACGGTAAATCAAAATAATTGTAGTTGGTAACAAGAAAGTAGTAGTAGTTGCACAAGAAATGGTTTTTACTGACTGTATTTTGGACAAAGCTCGTGGACCCGTTGGGAATTAATGTAGGAACATTTAAAACAAGTCTTTATATGTATGTCGGTGAAGCCAATAGTACGGAAGCTTGAGAACGAATGAACGAGGTAAATGAAAAGTGACACATGTCACTTTGACAGAATCCGCGCTGACGTTTGCACGAACCGAGCAGATAAAAGTGCCGACCGCAGAGGTCCGGGGCTCTTTCCTCTGTCGGCAGCCGTGCGTACAACGTCTAGTCTCGGGGACTGTCTCACTGCTCGTTGTGTGAAGTGAAAACCTAAAGCTTGCATCATAATAAATCAGTTGTGTGATCTGAAATAGTTAGTTTATTGCTCGATGCCCAGCCATCGCCCACAAAACAGAGTACCTGAACAGAGCTTCAATGATGATCAGCATCCTGCGCCGACATATATATTGGAAGAGATACTATTCCCCTTTTTGTATTTTGTTTTCGAAATGTTTTTTTTTTTTTTAATTTTATTTGTTTATTTCAATAGAGCTTATAATTTATTACCTTTTGTTTTTGGAAACAACAGTATTGTATAATACAGAAGCACTTTTTTCAAGTTTTGTGAATGTGAAGTACCATGGAGCATTTTATAAGGTTACAACTTATTTGACATTACAAGCATGGCAGTTGAGAGTTTGTTATGCTCACTCACTTTTGGGGGCTGAGTCACCCGCGTCCGTAGGAGAATACCCATAGATAGGCCCTACACGTGGTCCCCGGGTGGTGCTAATCAGGTGACATTAACTGGTGGTAGGTTTCGACCGATGGCTTGTGACCACCCACTGGGCAAAGACGTACCGCCAAGCGGCCTAGCCGTGTTCCGGTACGATGCCCAGTGTAGCCAATTTTGAGGAGTTGGGTCGAAGTGGTGGTTCTAATGTATGCAGACCAGCCGGACCCGCGCTGGTATTGACATATCGGGAGACTAGTCGCGGAGGGTAGCGGGATCCGAGGCACGGTGCACCGCTGGCCGACCGCAGTTAGTTGGGGGCCCAAGTAATGTGCTAGCCACACATGAAAGGCTGCCCCGCCAACTGACGAAAAATCCCGGAATGCACCATCGTGCTGGTTGGCGACCAGATGAGAGGGCCCGATGGTCATTTCCGGGGGGGCTCGGGCGTCCCCGCAGTCTCCAGACTAGTGCCCCAATGATGTTGTCCTGCCAGTGCGTGACGAAGGTTAGCAGCATGGGACTCCATTTCACTTCCTTCTCCTCTCCTACCTCACTCATAATGCCAAGGTTGAAAAAGAGAAAAGTTAAACAGCGGCTGCACTCCCTCTCACTTAAAGTGCACCTCAGCAATATTAGAGGTCTGCACTCAAATCTCGCAGCAGTCCATCATCACCTGGAGACTGAAAAACCTTCCCTCTTTTTCCTTTCGGAGACGCAGATAAGAAGTCCGTCAGACGTGTCGTACCTGTCTTACCCAGGGTTTACCCTGGAGCACAATTTTAAACCACACGCTGGTGTGTGTTTGTACGTCAGGGGCGACATCTGCTATCGGCGTCTCCGTAACCTTGAAGATACCAGGTTCTCAACGCTTTGGGCTCTGGTGGACACAGGCATGGATAAAATTATCTATGCTTGTGTCTACCGTTCGCACAGTGGTGATCAGGAGACGACCAGGCTCACACAGTACCTTAGTGAGGCGGCGGATGCGGCTCAGCAGAGGTACCCTTCCGCACAACTGGTGTTACTGGGGGATTTTAATGCCCACCATCAGGAGTGGCTTTTCCCATACCGGTGCACAGACCATGCTGGTCGAGAGATGCGAAAGCTTGCGCTAACGTTAAATCTCACCCAGCTGGTCCAGGGAGCTACGAGGGTGCCGGATGTTGATTCGCACACGGCCAACTGCTTGGACCTTCTGCTGACAACAGATCCAGACCGCTATTCAGTGTCGATATCATCACCGTTAGGTAGTTCCGACCACTGTCTGGTGAAATCTGTATCAGTCTACTCTCCGCCTGATTCCTGCCTTAGAGG
Organism: Mythimna impura; assembly: GCA_905147345.3. Classification (NCBI taxonomy): domain Eukaryota; kingdom Metazoa; phylum Arthropoda; class Insecta; order Lepidoptera; family Noctuidae; genus Mythimna; species Mythimna impura. Next base: position 28,756,376 of record LR990359.1, on the reverse strand, counting down.
CACCAGGCGGGTTTGGCGATATAGGTCAGCAGATTGGGATGGCATGCGATCTTTCTTCGCATGTTATCCTTGGCAGCCTACTTGCTTTTCTTCGGATGATCCATCGTCGTGCGAAGATGCTGTGACAGATGTTTTGCGGCGGGGGATGGAGTATTACATTCCATTCTCTGACGTAACAATGTCTGACCATGCTCGCCCTTGGTTTGGTGCGGAGTGTGATCGCGCTAACGCGCTTAAGCACACGGCATACCAGGCATGGGCCGACGCTCGTATGCATAAGGCGAGTGACGTGAGTCAGAAGAAGAGAGCCTTCAACAGAGCTGCCAAGTCTTGCAAGAAGGTGATGCGGAGGTCTCGGTTCGACCACATTAGCCGCATCGGGAACAAACTCGCATCATACCCTGCTGGTAGTAAGGCGTTTTGGTCCCTGGCTAAGTCGGTTGAATCGAACTTCTGCCGTCCCTCACTACCGCCACTGCTGAAACCCGACGGGTCGCTGGCCCATACCGCTGAGGAGAAAGCAAATTTGTTTGCCTCTCTCTTCGCGGAATCTTCGCGTCTAGATTCTGGTGACGCGCGGCCCCCTGTTAATCCTGATGGTTGCGAGACGAGTATGTCGGATATTCGCATCCATCAGAAGGACGTCCGTAGGGTGCTGCGTAACCTTGACGTGAACAAGGCTAGCGGTCCAGACGGGATACCGTCAATTGTTCTAAGAACGTGTGCGCCTGAACTGTCTCCGATCCTGACACGCCTATTTCGGCTTTCATTTGAGGCTGGAAAAGTGCCGATTGCATGGAAGCAAGCTAACGTACAGCCCGTGCCCAAAAAGGGTAGTCGGGCTGACCCAGCTAACTACAGGCCAATCTCAGTAACGTCCATTCTCTGTAAGACAATGGAACGTGTACTCAACAGTAAGCTCCTGGCATACCTAGAAGCTAATGACATCCTAAGTGACCGACAATATGGCTTTCGCCGAAATCGGTCAACTGGTGATCTTCTAGCGTATGCCATCCACATCTGGAGTGAGGCCATCGAGAAACACGGGGAAGCTCTTGCCGTCTCCCTCGATATCTCGAAGGCTTTCGATAGGGTCTGGCACGAAAGCCTTATTAGTAAGCTTCCTTCTTTCGGATTACCTGCTGGTTTGTGTGCTTGGATTGCAGATTTCCTGAGTGACCGGTCCATCCGAGTGGTCATCGATGGTTGCTCGTCCGGTCAAATGGCCATTAATGCCGGGGTCCCTCAGGGGTCAGTGCTCTCGGCAACATTGTTCTTGCTGCACATAAATGATCTGCTTAAGCCCGGTACCTTTGGGTATGCAGACGACAGCACTGTTGCTGAGAGTTACATATCCAGCGCGCAGGCTAGTGGGTCACAGATCCAGTCTCTCCGAGAGGCTATGGTCGAGCGCTTGAACTTGTCCTTGGAGGCAGTCTCTGAATGGGGCGATGCCAATTTGGTCAAGTTCAATGCTGCTAAAACCCAGGCGTGTCTATTTTCCGCTAAAAGGAGCCAATTCAGCCCTGCTCCAACTTTCCGGGGCGTAACCGTGCCAATAACCGACCATCTTGATCTCCTTGGTGTTACGCTAACGTCAACACTCAACTTTGGGCCATACATCGAAGCAAAGGCTCAACTGGCAGCAAAAAAGCTGGGAATCCTCGCGAAAGTCAGACAGTACTTCACGCCGGAACAGCTGCTCAAACTTTATCAAGCGCAAGTTCGATCGTGTATGGAGTACTGCTCTCATCTTTGGGACGGATCTGCCCGATACCAGCTTGATGCACTTGAGGCAATTGAGAGGCGAGCCAAGAGGATCATTGGCAATGATGCACTCGTTGAGTCGAGGCTTCAAAGTCTTGAGCATCGACGCAGAGTTGCTAGCCTGTCGGTTTTCTACCGGTTGCATTTCGGGGAGTGTGCGTCGGAATTGCATAACCTAATTCCGCCTAGCCCGTTCCATCATCGGACCACCAGGCGTACGGCAATGCGCCACCGGTACATGGTGGACATCCCACCTATACGCACAAAACGTTTTGCGAACACATTCATAGTGCGTACAGCTAAGGAGTGGAATTCCTTGCCGGAATCTGTTTTTCCTGATGGCTACAACCCGGGAATCTTTAAGTCAAGAGTGAATAGGTTACTTCTAGGTAAGCGCGTTCCATCGTCGACCGCATCGTCGCTTTCCATCAGGTGAGTTAGCGGTCAAGCGCGAACCTATCAAGAATAAAAAAAAAAAAAAAAAAACTCAAATGTCTCGCTGATGGTGGCACGTGTTATTGGGTCGTTCAGTTCCCTTCAAAATGGTTGAGCTGAGGGCTGATGCATGCGTCATGCTGGTGAACGGGTGCCGTCAGTTGAGACTGGTCATCTCTTAGTAGAGTTCATTCCCGGGAACTATCGAGCCGAGAATTCCTGGAAAATATTTGGTTATTGTTCCCGGGAAATGAAGCTCGTGAAAAGTCGAGAACTCGAGAAATCCTTTTGTCTAAAATATTACAAGACTATTTTGCCTTTTCCGTTTGGTTTAGAAACGCGTGTCGCGGTGCGGTGGGTCACTACGCACGCACGTTCATACGAGTTTCGACTCTAGCCGATTTCGGTCGGATCGGAAATTATATTTTTTGTTTTTCAGAGCGTCCTTCCCGAAGTTCGATTAGCTCTGACGGAAGTCATAGTGGGTAGTCAGTGACTGATACCCAATGTGATCAACGGTATTGACCGGTGGTGGATGCACATGTGAGAGAGCAATTGTGATTGCTGTTCGGCAATGAGTGCCGTGGCGTTAGAGTGGTTTGCTCGTGGGGAGCTCCTAAGGCTTTAAGATGAGAACAAGCAACGTTGGTATATGACTGGATGACGATTTTTATTACCCAATTTTTTTTTTATTTGGTTTATTGATTAAAGTTTTGTTGTAACATTGAACGTTAGAGAATATTAGTTTTCTCATGAGAAAGGTCTGAAGTCATGATGGTCAGAAATGGCCGAGTGGAACAAGTACTGTGCTAGATTTGTTGTTTCAGAGTAACAAACAGAGACCGACGTCTTGCTTGGAAGTCTCATCAGTGGACGTCTTACGGCTGAGGTGGTGATGATGAACACAGCGACGAATGGCTTGTTGGGACATCTCGTCAGTGGACATCTTCCAGCTGAGGTGGCGATGAAGACTAACACACAGGGACGTGTGTTCCGCAGGATGGCCGTGTCGGAGAAGTCAATAGTACGGAAGCTTGAGAACGAATGAACGAGCTAAGTGAAAAGTGACACATGTCACTTTGACAGAATCCGCGCTGACGTTTGCACGAACCAAGCAGATAAAAGTGCCGACCGCAGAGGTCTGGACTCTTTCCTCTGTCGGCAGCCGTGCGAACAACGTCGAGTCTCGGAGACTGTTTCACGGCTCGTTGTGTGAACTGAATACCTAAAGCTTGCATCATAATCACAGAGTACTTTGTAAATCATAATAAATCAGTGGTGTGATCTGGAATAGTTCGTTTATTAACTTTTTATTAAGTTACTCAATACCCAGCCATCGCCCACAAAACAGAGTCCCTAGACAGAGCTTCAATTATAATCGGCATCCTTGCGCCGACATATGTCCTCTCAAAGTGTCAGGCCATTATTATTGGAAGCTCGCGCATGATGGGTAAAGTGGTGGTTAATTCTCTTCCTCCAATTATTTTTAATGGTGCCGTCATTCCCATCAGTCCTAGCGTAAAGGATCTCGGTTTGTATCTTGACTCGACCCTTGGCTGGCAAAGTCAGGTTTCCAGTGTCTGCCAAAGAGTCAACGGGACTTTGCGGTGTCTGTATCGTCTGAGGAACTTTCTGCCTGCGAAGACAAAGACTATGCTTGTGCAAACTTTAATATTCCCTATAATCGACTATGGTGACGTGTGCTACTTTGACCTGAACGCGATGTTACTCGATAAAATTGACAGGCTCCTCAACAACTGCATCCGATTCATATATAATTTGAGAAAATATGACCATATTTCGAGCTACAGATCTGAGCTCAAATGGATGCCCATTCGCCAGAGAAGGAGTCTGCGCGCTCTGACTACTCTTTACTCTCTGCTCAACTCTCCCACCCCTCCTTCTTATCTTATATCACACTTTAAATATCTATGTTCTTCTCACGCTAAGAATCTGCGTTCTTTTATCAATCTTCTACTGCTTTGTCCTTCTCATACTTCTGACTTTGTTCATTCTTCCTTTCATATACAGTCCATACTTCTGTGGAATGCGCTTCCTCTCGAGATCAGGACGGCCACCAGCCTATATGCATTTAAGCTGATGTTGCGAAATTACTTTCTGCACAAACAGTGAAGTCGTCTCAATAACCCCTTTCTTTTACTTTATATAAATATATATGTATATATTATATTAAGTTATATATGTATGTTTATTGTGTACCTATATATATATATTCATTTGAACTATTATTTTCTTAATATTCTTTTGTATTTTTATGCACCTGCCACATTTTCTCTTCACCACCCTAGGTTGACTGGTAGAGAATGCCTACGGCATTACACCTCTCGCGCGTTTCTCGAACACCCGGGTGTACGAGAGAGTTGAGTGCCCATCGCGCCATTGGTACACCCAGGTGTACGAGAGTGACTTGCACCGATTGGATATTTTTTCTGTGACGTATATTTTCAAGTTGCAACCCGTTTTTTATTTGATTGAACAGAATAGTTCATTCGCTTTCTATTAAAATATTTTCCATTGGCAATATCGATACATAGAATGAAGAAGATTGAAAAAAATAAAGTGATCCGTCATTCAGCTAGCTGTCACTTTTTGGGAGCAATTGTTGCGTGGTTGCGTCGGGACGAAAATCATGTTTCCAATTAGAAAACGATGAGTAATCTTATAAGATTTATATAGAATTACTGAGAAATAAGTGTAGATTACGTTGCAAGTGTTTGTTTTTGGAAAAGTAATAAATATGCCAGTGAAAAAGTGACGAAACTTGTGAAGATGCGTATTTTTTTCCGTCATGGCCGTCGTGTTTCGACTTGTTTTAGTGCAAAATTTATCTCGAAATGCTTTGAAATCTACATAAGTTGTTAGTTTATTTACCTATAAACATAATGAAGTTACTACAAAGTGATATAATTGCATATTGTTATCATAATCGTTGTTGAAAGAAAATAAACCGGTAAAAATGGCGCCACAGTCGTGAACATTACCTATAGATAGTAGGTACAGACAGTGTTTACATTTCGCGTGCCGCCGCGCGCCGCGCGCCGCGCGTGAGCTTTTTGTTGAGTTGCGTTGGAAAAAGTTATTGTGTCGTGTAATTATTGTAATTTGATGTGATATGAGTAATATTGTTTTTGCGCAAATGTATGGACTATCGTATTCAAGTGTTTTTTTCGAGAATATGTGTGTGGTTTTGGTGTAATGTGAGAAAGTTAAAGGTTATGTGTAAGAAAATTTGCAAAATGCCAATTTATCTCGTCGCTACGAAGTCAGGTCAGTTTCATTTATTTATAATCTTACACAGTTCGATAGGAAAACTAATGGGCTTTCCGGGAAGGTATAATTTATTGCATATAATTATCAATATAACCACGAAATTTGCGTTTTTCTCAAGGTCAAACCAAAAAAAAAGAATAATCGAAAAATCCTCGACGCGTGGGGCATTTCGGGGAATGTTCGCGAACGTTCGAGAGGTTAAGTCCGCCTTTGTACTTTTGTGTTGCATGAAGTTTTAATAAATAAATAAATAAATATGTAATTATAATTAACTTACCAATAAAATGTTATGCCACCTTTTCGAATACTCGAAGTCTGGCTGTTGTTACCACATCGGCGTATTGGAAAAGGGGCCATTGTTATATTTATTTTCTAATTTTTTTATTAACTATCGCGGACGTGTTTACGGCTCACAGAAGTGGTCGAGACTATTTGGATATTCTTCTATGGCGATCTGCATCAGATCTATAAGTCATATGTGTTGACAGACATGTGTCGCCTGTTATTAGACGTCTAGGGGCTGTATGGTCGAGGATCGAGCACCCGAGTGTTGAGCCCGGTGAGCAAGGAAGTAGGTGCTGCAACTGCGCGAGTAACCGTCGCGAGCTGCGGTTATAGGTCGCATTGACTCCCGCCTTATTACACATTACACAGTTTCACTGTGCCTTATACCTTTTGGAATATCCGCGTATGAATGTCCTAATATCGCAATCTTTTTGTTCATTTTATTGGTCAGCATCACCCAAGAGAAAAACGTTCATAAGCCAGGTCTGTTCAATCTCAGTTCAAAGCGGGCCGCGGGCATTGCGGGCCGCACATAACACAGCGCTGATTCATAGCGACGCGCGATGCAAGCGCATGTAACACTAACACTGCTGTATTACAGCGAACCACCGCGCGGCCGCATACAGAAGTGTTGCGGGAAAATACTACCATACACTCATATCTTCATACAATCGTAGAAGAGGAGATTTTTTATCTTTCATCCTATCAAACATCTTTCAAAATATGAAAATCCACGAAAATAATTCCAAAAATATTACGATTAAACAAGAGAACACCGAACCGGCTGCACTCTGACCTGCTTTGATATCTAGCTAGCTTGCATAGAGTTGTCCTTCTGCGGTTCTGCAGTCCACTTCACGCATCCCGAGTGAGACGGCCATGCGGCGGCGTTGTGGTGTGCGTGCCGCGAGTCCGCGACGTAGGTAATGTACCATTGAATTCCATTTGATATGCTCTGATTACAACAATTCACAGCGGTTATGTGAAATGAATAGCGCGCCACTTCCTATCGTGACATTATAATAATATTTATGAGAAAACCGAACACGAGGCTCTCATAATGTGACCGTTTCACGGACATTTGTCGGCTCCGTTACTGTACAGACACTTGAACAAGCACTTACTAACTAGCTCAAATAGGTAACTACATTGTTAACAACGCATTCCGAGCTAATTGAAGCGAGGAATTCGAATTTAATACAAATTAATGTGTTCTAATAGCGTTACACCAATTACAGCAATAGTAATAAAGGTAAACGTTTTGTTACAGTATGCAAAGGACGGCAAAAAGTAGCGGACACTTGACTACTTGCAACCTTTTAGAAACGAGTTTGTTTTTTCTCATCATAGTAACCATATAAGTTGACGCGGGTATTTTGTTAACCCACGAAGCGAAGTGGTTTTTCTTGACGCTATAGTTAACAAGTTAGTGCAATAAACCGAGGCGAATATATGGAGGAACTATTTATATGAATATACGAGGAAATAATAGCTGCAGCACGAGGGTTCTGCACACATCCCGTATTCAGGCAAATTACCATAATTGATAGATGACTATAATTTGGAGTTCTTAATGTTAATTTCGGTGGGATTATGACAAGAAACTTTTCACATGATTGTGACAATCAGTGTCACTTAAGCAAAGACATAATCATTGGTTTTGAGGCTTCTGAAGTTTAGAGTACTAACGACTGTACTTATCTACCCTCCGTGCCAAACATCTGCAAGATCAAATATTGATAAGCTACGTAAAGTTTTGTCATTAGAAAAACAGCTGATATTGTACTGATTTTATAAATCTCAGTTGTCTCGGACAGACTGGCTGTCTGTCAGTTAAAAGACAAGCATAATGTGACAGCTCATTTTTCAGCCCTTACTTTTGCTTTCGATTCAGTAGACAATAATATTGTTCTAGCCAAATTGAAGTATTATGGGAGGTGGGACGGAAAAACGTGTCGAAGTTATGTTCCGCTAATTTTCGTTAGGGAGGTCAGTATGGAATTAGTAGTAAATGGATTTGAGATTGTGATTTTCAGGAGTTTCAGGGTTATGCTTTTAGCCCAACTTTCGCTAGTAGTACTCGTATAAAAAAACTTTTTACAAAAAAAACCGACTTCACTAAAAAAAAAAGACTAAAAGGATCAAAATAACTTTAATTTCGGAAGTCGGTGTTTCTCGGTATTTTTTGTTGTGTTTTTTTTAGTGAAGTTGTTTTTTTTTTGGAAAAATGTTTTTTTTTTAATTGATTTAAACCAGTGCTTGACTGCGATCCCACCTGATGGTAAGCAGTGATGCAATCATTGATGGTGAGGCGCACTAGTTTATTAAGAGCCAGCCTATTCACTCTAGCCTTGAAGACACCTAAATTATAGTTGGACGGGAAGACCGCAGCAGGCAAATTGTTCCAGTCCTTCGATGTACGCGGTATAAACGACGAAGCGAAACGCTTAATCCGGACCGTTGAAGTTTCAACAACGTAAGGGTGGATACTCGCCGTACGTCGGGTTGTCCGATGGTAGAAAGGAGATGGCGGAATCAAGTCATGCAATTCCCGCGCACACTCTCCAAAATGCAACCTGTAAAATATCGAGAGGCTGGCTACCCTGCGCCTGTGCTCGAGGCTTTGTAGATTGGACTTAATCAAATCTGGATCCCCAATTAGCCTCTTCGCACGCCTTTCCACTGAGTCCAAAGCTGCTAAATGGCATTTTGCAGCACCAGCCCATATGTGACTGCAGTACTCTACACGCGATCGGACCTGTGCTTTGTATAACATTAGAAGCTGTCCCGGTGTGAAGTACCGTCGTACCTTTGCAAGAACGCCTAGTTTCTAGCAGCTACCTTGGCTTTGGACTCAATGAACCGCCCAAAATTGAGGTCTGAGGAAATTTCAGCTCCCAAGAGCTGAAGGCGGTCGGTGCACTCCAGGGATACATTCCGAAAAGCAGGAGCCAAGGTGAACGGGCTCCTTTTAGCGGTGAACAGACACGCTTGTGTTTTGGCGGCGTTGAATTCTACTAGATTGGTTTCGCCCCACTTGGAGACTGCCTGGAGTGAGACATTCATATGCTCTACCATAGCCTCTCGTTCGGACCGGATTAGTTCCTTACTAGCCCGAGCACCTGGAAGGTATCTCTCTACAACTATGCTATCATCTGCATACCCATAGATACCGGGCATCAGCAGATCGTTAATATGCAGCAGGAAAGAGTTGCAGAGAGAACTGACCCCTGAGGAACTCCGGCATTAGTGGTCATGGGCTCTGATGAGCATCCATCGACAACAACTCGGAGAAACCGTTCACTCAGGAAGTCTTTTACCCAGTTAATCAGACCAGGGGAAATGCCGTACGCTGGAAGCTTACTCAAAAGGCTGGCGTGCAATACCCTGTCGCCTGCCTTCGAGACGTCTAAGGAGACAGCAATCGCTTCTCCATTCTTCTCGAGGGCCTTGCCCCACATGTGAGTGGTATACACAAGTAGGTCCCCAGTAGACCGATTGTGGCGAAACCCGTAATGTCGGTCACTGAGGAGACCTTCCAGGTATGCCATGAGACGCGAGTTCAATACACGCTCCATAATCTTGCAGAGTATGGAGGTTATTGCAATCGGCCGATAGTTGGCAGGATCGGAACGACTGCCCTTTTTGGGCACGGGTTGCACGTTGGCAAGCTTCCAGGACTTGGGCACTATACCAGTCCAAAATGAGAGGCGGTAAAAGCGCGTCAATACAGGAGACAACTCGGGTGCACATGCCTTGAGAACTATTGCTGGTATACCATCTGGTTCACTAGCTAAAAAGGTTTTTATTTCACACTTTTTAGTTGCGATACATTTACAACCAGAGTGCCTATTCTCATGACAATTCCAATGAACCCAAATACTGCTAGCCTACATTGTTTTATTATGAAGTTCCTGTGTCTACCTTCTACCTTTCGGCTCCATCATCAGATCAATTCGATAGTACCTTATAGCCAAAGTGCATCTCATGACAATTCTAATAAGCCCAAACACGGCTTGGATACATTGATTAATTACGGAGTTCCTGTGCCTACCTACAGGCTCCATCATCATCATCAGTTCACTTTGATGATACCATTTTCAACATAACTATTTAGAACCATTTATTTATTTTTATTGTCATAGTCGTTTAACTATCTTCATTGTGATATCTATGTGAGTATGAAGTTCCGTTGGCCATTTCTGGTCTTCTTCATCAGTTCCACTTAATAAAAAGTTACTTTTTGACTGTAAATGCTTAAGTCCTTGATGAAAATACCAAAATAACTATATAGTTGCCTATAATATTTGAGGAGAGTCAATTTCAACAACTCGATTTTTTTCCTAATTTCCTTGGACATTTTCATTTTGAGCGCAACATATCTGGTTGCGCCTATATCGCTTGGTAATTGCCGCGTAAAAATTAGTTCCGTAATTAGCCGCATAGAATTAAATACCGCGTTTTGTTTGTGTGACAACTTGCAACACTTCCCATTTTGCATCCTTTTCCTGCACAACCTTGTGTGAGAGAGTACGCATATAGACTCGCTCGGTACCGCTCGCATCGCTGAGGCGACGTCCCGCGCATTTTACAAAAAAAAATTAGTTATTGTAGTACTTATCCGCTAAAGACTCTAAAACCGCTAACGTTTTGTGCTTGAGAACTGTGCAGTGTTCCGTAAGTGTTATATCTCCTCATCATTGGAGCAGGAGTTGCGAAATCCAGAGAACGCCAGCTGACGGACACGTGGAGTTTAAAAGGTTGGTGCAATTTCCTCTCATATACGAGCTGTTTTTCTCTGCTTCCTAATCCTAAACAGCTCCAATAAGATCCATCTAATGTAAGTTGTCAAGTACATTATCTGAGAAACGCTAATCCGCAAAATACAGTCCACTTCTAGTATTAGTAGCATACGCGCATCCATTTTCTTTGGTCCTTCGAGCCGGATCGTAAAATCATTTTCTTGTAATTTCGCATTTTAGTATTTATTCCATAGGGAATAAACGCAACGCGCCTATTTACCTAGTTATAATAGTAGAAAAACCGCATCTAGGCATTTAGGTACAGAACTATACGTTATTTCATTCTTATAGTTATAGTTAGTTTCGGTACGCCGTCGAACACACCGCATATATTTACGTAAATACCTACATAGATATAAAACGTTCGCATTTTTGTTAAATTCATTCGGAAGCTTTATAAATTATATGTAGGTACACGCAAATCTAGTAGATACTTGTTTGTTCGTTCGGGCGTTCCTACGAATGAACCATAGATTAAACATTAGTGAACAACGTGAATGATATATTTGGGTAATTATGTCTAATATTCACTCATCGATTTGTGTTGTTCCGTTCGTTCGTCGTTAGCATAGACATTCATTTACTTAAGTGTAAAGTTGTTTATGATTATTACCGCATCGCTGTCTGTTATCTATCGCTTACTTATAACTCGTTAGTATTTATTGTAGTGTATTATTGAATACGTGTAAAGAAAATCACTATACTATAAAGTGTAGCTTTTCTTAACTATTTTGAATTTTCCTCCTTTTACAGTTTAGATGTCACATTTGACAGTAACATACAAACGTCATTGTCAATTGTTTTGTGAGGAGAGGTTATGAAAAGATTGTGCAGTGATTGATCCCTGTAAAAGAAATTAAATATAAAAAGAATTAAAGGCTTTAAATGTTGTTTTTTTTGGTTACAGGTGAGTCAGTCACTAATCTTATCGATAAATGACCTTTGTTATGTAAGCGATGTACGAAAAAATTTAGTTATTAATAAAAATTTTTGGTTACAGAAAAACGCAATTTTGCCTTTTTACCTACTAAACTGAAATATCATTATATACGTATAATAAATCAAGATGTCTCTTAAAGGTAGTAAGGTTAGTACTGATATTAAAGTTCAGTTGAAACTTTTATACGCTAAAAGGGACGCGCTATTCTCACGTGTACAATCAATTTGTGATAGTGCACTACAAACCTCGGATCTGGCGACTAGAGATGCTTTCTTGTGTTCTATAGAAATCTAAGATAGTTTACGCGCGGATTTTGAATCCATAATTCATAACATAAATGCTTTAGAGTTGGAGTCAAATCCTGATTACTGTGTGAGTTATCAGGCATTGTCGTCCTTTGATGATTTGTATTGTCGAATCAAACGTGTCGCTAGGAGTTTGGAGACGCCACCCTGCACGGTCTATCCAAACCCCCGCGCGATCGGCCGCGATTGCTGCCAATTCAAATACCTGAATTTAATGGTGACATTCTCGAAATTGGAATTTATTTATCGATAGTTTCGAAAATATAATACATAGGAACATATCGCTGACAGATCACGAGAGATTATATTATCTTGTAGAAAAATTAACCGGTAAGGCTAAAGCTGTTTGTGCTGGAATCACCTTTAGTGCCGAAAATTATACTTTAATTTTGAATACTTTAAAAACAAAATACGAAGATAATCGTTTGGTAGCAACCGCATATTTGGATCAATTATACGAATTGAAAGGTTTTTCTGTTTGTAATGATCATAATTCAGAGAAGTTCTTAAATATTTTCGCATCATCTGTTCGTACAGTAAAGAACCTAAAGGTCGATGACCTCTGTGACTTTTTGTTTTTGTATATCGGTTTAAAGAAATTAGATTCTGAAGCTGTTCGTCTATTTGAGACGACTCAACGCGGTAACGAAATGCCTAAATTTGACGATTTAGAAACTTTTATTCGCGATCATATTAAAGTATTGCAACGCACGTCGGCTAGGCAAAAGGTTACGAATAGGGTGAGCTCCGATCGCCGTATGGATGCATCATCGAAGTCGGTTAAGACTGCACATACCCTAGTTAACACCGCACCAACACCTGACTGTTCCCTGTGCAAGGGTAGCCATACACAGTTGTATAAGTGTTTGGGGTTTCAAAGGTTATCGCCTAGTGATCGTTACAAGTTTGTTCGCACTAATAATTTGTGTTTTAATTGTCTAAGTGACAGGCATCTGGTTACGTCATGTAACAGTGGTGTTAGTTGTCGTAAGTGTTCAGCTAGGCATCATACCTTATTACATTTTGAGAATAGTAAACTACCATCGCAGCCGCAGCCCGCGCAGATGCGCAGCGCTGGTGACGCGGGGCCTGCTACGAACGACGTAACATTGTGTTCGCTGTCCGCCACTAGTCCTGCGTTTACTACCGTTTTACTTGCAACTGCGCAAGTTATTATTGTAGATGCCTTTGGCAAACCGCGTACTGTACGAGCGCTACTAGATGGCGCTTCCCAAAGTAATTTTATTACTCGGGATTGTTGTCAACGCCTTGGTTTTAGTTTTAATAATTGGTCATCCCGTTCAGTAGTGAAGGGTTTTGGAGGTCTGAAGGCAGCCATTCACGGGTCTATTAAAATAATATTTAGCTCACGTTTTAATCCTGATGTTTCGTTTGAAATGGATTCGCTAGTCGCAGATAAGATTACGGAACGGTTGCCCACGGTCCCGGTTGACACGTCCTCGCTGTCGGAGTTTAAGAACTTGCAGTTAGTAGACGAGAATTACGCTGTTCCTGGAGATATCGATCTATTGATCGGTGCTTCGATCCTCCCGCATCTCCAGTTATCACGTAAAATTCAAGGTCTTCCGACGTACCCCGCTCCACACGCACTGGAAACAGTTCTCGGTTTTGTTATAGTTGGCTCCGCTCCCTCTTGTATAGATAGTTATTCGACTGTGTCGCACTGTTGCACTGTCGAGCCGCCGCTGGAGTCTACCATCCGCAGGTTCTGGGAAATTGAAAAGGTCAATGTCCCGCCTATACTCAGCCCTGAAGATCAGGTCACTGAGGAGATTTATAGTCGCACGACTACTCGTGATAAAGATGGTCGTTATGTTGTCGCGCTCCCGTTCAAGGGTGATATTTTTTCGCTAGGTAGCTCCCGCGCCCCCGCAGAAAAATATAAAAGAGCTTTGGCTTTCCAACTGTGATTGGGACGACACCGCTTCTGACAACGTTGTTAAGTTGTGGACTCGCTATAGGAAAGAGCTTCCAATGCTCGATCAGATACTTTCCGCTCGCAGTTTGATTCACGCTAGAGTGCACAGATGTGTGCCCTGTTTTAAGCTTCGCCCGCGTTTCACTGCGCCTGAAATGGCCGATCATCGCTCTTGTCGTGTTGTACAGTCGGTGAAACCTTTCGTACATACTGGTACGGACTATGCTGGACCGTTTAAAGTCACTATCGCACGCGGTCGTGGTATGCGCTCCACAAAGGCATACGTTTGTCTATTTATTTGTATGATCGCTCGTGTGGTTCACCTAGAGTTAACCGGTGATTTAAGCACACAAAGTTTTAGGTCCGCATTTAAACGATTTTTATCCCGCCGTGGTCCCGATGAGTGCTTATACTCTGACAATGGTACGAATTATGTTGGAGCACGACGCAGTATTTCGGAACTTCACGCATTCTTACGCTCCAAGTATTACCAAAGTGAATTCGCCCATGTCTTAGCTGAAAATCACATTGAATGGTGGTTTAATACGCCAGCGGCTAGTCATTTTGGTGGTAATTGGGAGGCGAATATTAAAAGTCTAGTCTGTTTCGTGTCATAGGCGAACTGGTTCTGTCCTACGAGGAGTTGAGTACCGTACTCGCTCAGGTAGAGGCATTAATAAATACGCGTCCGTTGTGTCGGACTTTGTCTAGTGATCCGTCGGAGCCGCTAGCGTTGACGCCGGCTCACTTCTTGACGACAACTCCGCTTAAATATTTTCCCGCATTAGATGTCGAGAGTGACAAACTGCATATCCAGTCGCGTCACGCTCTACTGGATGACTTGGTTCAGTCCTTTTGGAAGCGATGGAGAACAGACTATCTGCATACGCTGCAGTCGCGTCGAAAGTGGAACACTCCTTCAGACCCAGTCACTGTCGGTACTGTGGTGATACTGAAGACTGAGAGTGCGCCTCCACTGCACTGGCCACTTGCTGTAGTGGAAGAAGTTTTTCCGGGTTCGAACGGAATAACGCGAGTCGTAAGAGTTAGAACCGCAACTGGGTCGTACCTACGTCCGGTTATTCGCCTCTGTCCTCTGCCTAATCAGCAGTAGTAACATAGATAGTTATGGTTTATCGATACCTAGTATCGACGCTATAGTTGATAGTTTAGTTATAGTAATAGAGTTTAGTTTCGCCGTTGTTTTCTCTTTTTCTTTGAAGGTAACCCTTCAAACCCGGGGGGAATGGTTGCGCCTATATCGCTTGGTAATTGCCGCGTAAAAATTAGTTCCGTAATTAGCCGCATAGAATTAAATACTGGGTTTTGTTTGTGTGACAACTTGCAACACTTCCCATTTTGCATCCTTTTCCTGCACAACTTTGTGTGAGAGAGTACGCATATAGACTCGCTCGGTACCGCTCGCATCGCTGAGGCGACGTCCCGCGCATTTTACAAGAAAAATTAGTTATTGTAGAACTTATCCGCTAAAGACTCTAAAACCGCTAACACTTTGTGCTTGAGAACTGTGCAGTGTTCCGTGAGTGTTATATCTCCTCGTCATTGGAGCAGGAGTTGCGAAATCCAGAGCACGCCGGCTGACGGACACGTGGAGTTTAAAAGGTTGGTGCAATTTCCTCTCATATACGAGCTGTTTTTCTCTGCTTCCTAATCCTAAGCAGCTCCAATAAGATCCATCTAATGCAAGTTGTCAAGTACATTAACTGAGAAACGCTAATCCGCAAAATACAGTCCACTTCCAATATCAGTAGCATACGCGCATCCAATATCCACATTATATATGTATATATTTTTTAAAAGGGGATTATATAATTAAATTACTTAGAGAGTTATTTGAGCCACAGAAAAGGCGCTGAACAAGTCCGAGGCCATGTGTTTTCATGGCCCTCGGAGCGCGCCACCACGGCGTTCTCAATTAACGGTAGGAGGAGTTCACATCGGCGTCGGGGCGACGATGAAGTACCTAGCACTCGCCCTCGACAGCCGGTGAAATATCGAGGAGCACTTCCAACGTCTGGCTCCCAAATCGGACTGGGGCTGCCCTCAAGCGGCTCCTGCTCAACCTAGGGACTAGACGCGTCCTGCCGGAGTCTCTACGCAAGCATTGTTCGGTCCATGGCCCTTTAAGGGGCGCTGGTGTGAGAGCCGTGGCTGCGAAAGCGACCGGCGGCACAGCTGGACGCATGCCAGACGGTCATGGCCATACGGATGGTGCGGGGAAACCACACGGTTTCCCGCGAAGCGGCGAGCCTTCTTGCTTTGCTGGCCTGCCATCATGAGATCTGGAGGCAACAGTCCTTGTACGCATGCACGATTTGCGCGTGGAGATGCAACGCCGGGGCTAAACTCCGCATGGCAGATAGAGTTCCAGCGGGATCTCATGGAATGGCGACACGGACTATCGCAACCCAGTGCACGCCACAATTATGGAGGTAAGTCCCCTCTTTGAGGAGTGGCTGGAAATACCTCACGGCGTCCTTACCTTCCGCATGTCGCAGTTCTCACCGAACATGGTCAGTTCGGGAAGTTCCTGCACCGGATTCGTGCGGAAGTAACGCCCGGGTGCCACCACTGTGTGGACCACCCGGAGGACACGGTGGAACACACGGTAGAGGTGTGCCCCGCTTGGGTAGAGCACCACCGTGTCCTCGTGGGGGAGATCGGTGGTAACGATCTCTTACGCCGGGCCTTGGTACAGGCCATGGTCCGAAGCGAGGAGGAGTGGCAGGTGGTCGCCTACTTCTGCGAAGCAGTAATGCTAGCAAAGGAGGAAGCCGTACGTGGACGCGCGAAAGAGCGGCCCTCACGCACCAGCCGGCGGGATCCCGATCCCGATTTCCCACCGTAGGCGTGGGCTTACGGACGACGAGCATTGGGTAGCTCACCGTCCGACCGTCAGGTAACCATCCGGACCGACCCCAAGTCGTCGACGGCGCGTACTGTTCCACATGCGCCTCAAGGAGATGTCAGCAAACCGTAGGGGCCCAGCAGGGTCGAAGCCTACTGGAGCCAAGGTTCTGCTTCTGAAAGGAAGACTCGGACCTGGTATGAAAGGCAACGAAGGAAAAGGAGTGGGTTTTTAGTCAGTAAAAGTCTGAAACACCCTCTCGTTCCGCCCAAGAGCTAGGGATGTCATTGCGTGATTTTCCCACCTAAAAAAAAACCATTGTGGACAAGACACAGAAATTGATAATTCGTCATTTACCGATGTTTTTCTTAAAAAGTAATAGTCTTATAAGTTAATTGGCTTCATTTAGATTCACGTCACTCTAATTCCGTGAAAAAAAATCGTTGCTTTATCTGTAAAGCAGCACTGCGTTTTCAGCCTAGACGCGTAAATTTTTCGCCTGAGAAATTCACTCAGGAGTTCCCTCGATTCCTCATGGATCCCATTATCATCTTCCTGCCCTTTTCCCGTTTTATTTGGGGTCGGCACAACACGTTTTTTTCTCACACAATCCATCCATCTTTTCTTTGGCCTCCCTCTCCCTCTTCATCCATCCACATGTAAATTAGCACTCTTTTAGCAACATGCGCTTTATCCCTCCTCTTCACATGACCATACCAAGATAAACGATTCCTTTTTAACTTTTCAGTCACTGACGCCACTTTCAAACTTCCCCTAATATACTCATTTCTCACTTTATCCATTCTTGTCACACCACACATCCATCTTAACATTTTCATCTCCGCTACGTGCAATCTTTTTTCATCCGTCTTTTTCACAGCCCAACATTCTGATCCATACAGTATGACAGGCCTTATCACGGACTTGTAGATTTTACCCTTCAACTTGAGGGGCATCCGTGGGTCACAAGTTGTTCCCGTGACCTGTCGCCTTTTCATCCATCCTGCGTTGATCCGATGTGTTACGTCCCGGTCTACCTCACCATCCCCTTGGACGAGCGACCCAAGGTACCGAAAGTAGGAACAGATCGGTATGGGCGTTCCGGAGAGAGCTAAAGGCACTAGATTGGAGAGACCGCCGAAATCGCAAAACAAGTACTCCGTTTCTACTTAATTTCAGGCCAACACTCTCCAGTCTGTGCCACCACACCTCCAATCTGTTCTGGACCTATAGGTCACTTTTGGCAACCAGCACAATGTCATCGGCAAACAGTATATACCAGGAAGCCTCTTCCTGAATGTCCGACGTCAGAGCGTCCATTATCATCAGGAAGAGGTAAGGGGTGAGAGCCGACCCTTGATGTAAGCCGACAGCCACATTGAAGCTGCCAGTCGTGCCCACTGTAGACCTGCACTGGGTACTGCATCGACTGTATCGATCGATCGGATCAACTGCACATACTTCCCAGGCACACCTTTCTCCTTAAGGGCCCACCACAGAACCTCACGAGGTACCCGGTCGTATGCCTTTTCGAGGTCAACGAATACCATGTGCAAGTTTTTATGAGCACCGCTGTATTTTTCGCACAGCTGGCGTATAGCAAAAATGGCATCCGCTGTACTCCGACCCGGCATAAAACCGAATTAGTTCTGTGAAATTTCGCTCTCTTCTCTCAGTCGCCTTTCAATAACTTTCTCCCAGGCTTTTATAGTGTGTGACATTAGCTTTATTCCTCTATATTTGTTGCACTCAAGCTCATCACCTTTGTTTTTAAAAATGGGCACCAAAGAGCTATTGCACCACTCATCAGGTATGGCTTCTTCCTGCAACAACTTATTGAAGAACAAAGCCAACCACGACCATCCATCCACTCGCAATAACTTCCATACTTTAACTGGTATTCCATCTGGACCAATGGCTTTACCATTCTTCATGCCATTTATAGCCATTCTGACTTCATCCATACTAATCATTCTCACTAAACCCACATTCACTGGTTTGCTCTCTAAAATCCCATTCCAGTTGTTTTCCTCATTCATCTGTCTTTCAAAATAGTCTTTCCACCTCTCTTTAATTTTATTATCTTCTGCTAGAATCATTCCAGTTTCATCCCTTATACATCTTATCTGACAATCATCTCTCGCATTTCTCTCTCTTGCTCTAGCAAGCCGGTATAGATCTTTCTGGCCTGCCGGACTATCTAGTGTGTCGTATAGTTTGTCCTGTGCTTTGGCTCTCGCTATTGCTACGGCTTTCTTGGCTTTTTTCTTTAAAGCATCATATTCACTTTTTTTCGAAGAGTTTAAGCTAGTGTTTTCCGGATCTATACGCTGTCATTCCTTAAATTTCCTCTTTTTTTATTTCAACACATTCTGTATATATATATATATATATTTCCTCTCGTCTCTCCCAAAATATCTTTCGCTGCATGTCTAATACACTCAGCAATCTCATTCCAGCTTTCATTTATACTTTGATCATTCATGTCTCCCATTTCTATCATTTTGTCCACCACTCGCTCTCTCAATTTCTTCGCACAGTCACTCTTCTCTAGCATATGCCATTTTATTTTAGGAGGAGGACGCTCTTTGCTTTTTTTGTTATGTGTCTTGACTACTGACACCATAACCAGGAGCCTGTGCTGTGAGACTAGGTCTTCTCCTGGCAGCACTTTGCAGTCTTTGACGTGCTTTAGCTGGTTACGCCTAACCAGGAAGTAATCTATTTGCGTTTTGTAGTTACCGCTTTTGTACGTGACCAGGTGTTCGTCTCCTTTCTGGAACCAAGTATTGGCTACTGCCAGGTCAAATGCAGTAGCGGATTGCAGCAGCGTCTCCCCTTCACTGTTCGGACTTCCAAAACCCCATCCCCCATGTACTCTTTCATAAACACCTCTCATTCTTCCCACATGTCCATTAAAGTCACCTCCAACAATCAATCCCTCATGTACAGAGATGGCCATTAAAGCTCTATCAAAATCCTCCCAAAACTTCTCTTTCACCGTTTCATCGCATCCTACTTGTGGTGCATACACACTAACTACATTCAACATTACATTCTCTAACATAATCTTCACAACTATGAGCCTATCATTAATCCTTTGTACTTCCATCACGCTTTCTTTCAATTTGGTGTCTAACACTATTCCTACACCATTTCTTTTACCATCACTTCCACAGTAATAAAACTTATATCCCTCACCAATTTCTCTCGCTTTTGTTCCTCTCCATTTAGTTTCTTGTAAGCACGCCACGTTTATTCGTCTTCTTTTTAATACATCCGCTAACTCTCTCGCCCTTCCAGTCATTGTTCCTACATTCCAACTTGCATACCTCAATCTCATTTCCCGAGCTAGCTTCTTACGTTGCCCCCGCCCGGGATGGTGCAACAACCCTAGTCCATTTCCCACAAGAGCCGGGTGCTGCCCCTGCGCGTCGCCTGTGGGGTACGCCCTAACCCTATCGCGCATTCCATTTATACTCATCATGTTGCAAAAGATATGGCTACTGTTTTACAGTCGGCCGCCTGCCTGACACTAACCCTCCTTGGGAATGCTGTTGCTGGTGGTTTACCCGCCACCACGCGGTGACCTGAGGTTCTTAACAGTCTCAGAAATGTCACTTAGTCGCCTCTTACGACACCCACGGGAAGAAATGGGATGGTGCTATTCTTTACGTCCGACACCATACAGTACAAAATTCATAATAAATAAATAAATTCAAATCATAAATTAAAATCATAATAAATAAATTAAATCTAAAATTAAAAACATAATAAATAAATAAAATCAAAATGATTAAAATTTAAATTCATGTCAAAATATTTAAAATAAACAAGTTTAGCTACTGTCCAACTCAGCAGGCCCACCGAGACCCCATAACATGCAGCTCCGTAAATCTGCCCAGTCTTCACGCTCCTCATTCACGCACAGTCTACCGTAGTAACTCTTACTTGATTCGCACAGCAGAACACACCTCAGTTTATCTCTTTACAAGCAGTTTAGCATCCATAAACATTGTTATGTCTAAAAGCATTGTTTTGTAATTGCATTACATTATTGTTTTCTACGTCTCGCATCCATCGGACTCCCGCAACCGTTACCAAGTCATCGGTCCACCTTGTAGGAGGCCTTCCAACGCTACGTCTTCCGGTACGTGGTCGCCATTCCAGAACCTTTCGGCCCCAACGGCCATCTGTTCTGCGAGCAATGTGCCCTGCCCATTGCCACTTTAGTTTGGCGATTCTTCGTGCTATGTCGGCAACCTTGGTTCTCCTGCGGATATCCTCATTCCTGATTCGATCACGCAAGGAAACTCCGAGCATAGCCCTCTCCATTTGCTGGACGGTTCGTTGTGGCGACGCTTGGGGGAGGCCTATGTCCAGCAGTGGACGTCTTTCGGCTGAAATGATGATGATGATGATGAAGATTGTTTTCTATATTATCTTCCTACCAAACTTTGTACATCTCAATTATGTTTGTATTATCTAATTGTGGAGGCTTGTAAATGGATCGTCGTGATCTACCTTATTACATTTTGTTTTGTGACTGGTACCTCCAAAAGTGTGACTTTACAGGTGTTACTAGTACTGTACCACAGATTGTGCATTTAGATCGATTTTTTGCGCGGACTGCGCGCCATCTAACAACGCCTGGAACAGAACGAGGGACGTGCACGCCATCTACCCATTTTTTTGCGTACTACGTTGTATCATGGTTAAGTGCGCTGCGTGCGGAAAGTTCTTGTCGGCGAAGGGTGGCGCCACGTGTGGCAATTTTGCTTGCCACAATAGGTATCACCTCGCCTGCTTGCCCGATGCGGCGCCGACTAGCAGTGACTGGCTATGCCCGGAGTGCAGAAGCAGGTTGCCCAAGGGTGACAACAGTGCCACACCTGTCAGTGGCATGATTAGTGGTGCCCCGGCTTCGCGTCCAGTTGTCGCGGGCTCCGCGGTGGCAGTGACCGTGGCAGTTGCGGCAGACCAGGGTACTGCTAGCAGGTCGCCAGTAAAGTCAGCCCAAGTTCAGGGCATTCGCACCGGGCCCCCTGTTGCGTTGCCTAAGGTAACATCGCGGGCAAATAGCGAGCAGGGTACAGATGGAGAGCCTTCACCGGATGCGCAGTTGACCCTGCGTGAGGAGATTAGGCTTTTCAGGTCAGAACTGCGGGAAGTCCGGGACGAAATGCGGGAGTTTCGTCGGGAGATGGCTGGCCTGCAATCGTCAGTGAGTATCTGTGTCGAGAGAGTCGATAGCCTGGAAGCGAGAATTGTGACCCTGGAGAGTAAGCAAAATGTCGCTATGGCTGACAGCAAATTCAGCCAACTTGAGCGGACCATAGTACAGCTTCAACTTGACCTCAATGACCGCGAGCAGGATTTGCTGAGCTCCGATCTGGAGATAGCGAACATCCCGGAGATCCCTGGTGAAAATGTGGTGCACACTGTCGGGTTGATTGCGGTAAAGCTTGGGGTCACTCTTGAGGAACGCGACATAGTGTTCGCGCAGCGTGTGGGCCTGCGGGTCGACCACGAGGGGCATGCGACGGCTGTGGCCGCGACGGGCCCGGCGGGAGCAGCGGCGGCGACGGGGCGCGGGCGACGGATCGTTGTGCGCCTGACGCGTCGCACTCTGCGCGACGAGCTACTACGGAGCGCGCGTGTCCGCCGTGGATCCACCACTGCGGACTTTGGCCTCCCTGCACCACCGCGTCGCTTCTACTTGAATGAGCGGCTCTCCAAAAGAAACAAAAATCTTTTTTACCGGGTGCGTGAGGCTGGCAGTCGTCTCGGGTGGCGATATACTTGGACAAAGTCCGGTCGTATCCTTGCCAAACAGGGAGACGGGAAGCCTACCTACTGCATCCGCACAGAGGAGGACCTCGCACGTGTTTTTGGCCAGGAACTGTCTGCTGAAACCAATGTTTAGCTTCGGGGTTGAAAATTTGTTTAATTTTGGCTATCGAGTTTTAAATTCTAGTGAATTTCAGTTTGCTTTCTGTGTTTTTATATTTTTTGTTTTTTTTCATTTGTGTTTGCGCTGTGTGGGGTCGGAACGGTTCCTGTCTCAGTGCTTGGTGGTTTCTGTCTGGGGCCCAGCTAACTTAATATCAATCATACAAGTACACTACTTATTTATACAACTTCGGCTTATTACTTGTCACTGTACACTGCTTAAAATATCTTATATAATATTACAACTATCATTGGTCTCTTCATATATCATTCATGTACTTAAACTATGTATTATCTTTATAAATTATTCTATATTTTACACTGCACATTACAAAGTCACACTATCTAGAGTATCTATACATATATTATATAATCTTCCCTGCTATGACAATGATTAAGACCAAAAACCTAAAAGTTGGTTTGTTTAATGCGGGGTCTCTGGGATCACGTCATGACGAGTTTCTTGTGGCTATGGAGGACATTGGGGTTGACATCATGGCGATAAATGAGACCTGGATCAAGTACGGACAGGAAGGTCGCGCGCCCTGCGTCCCGGGGTACCGGCTGCGACACGTGCCGCGCCCGAACTCTGTGCGCGGCGGCCGCGGTGGCGGCGTGGGCTTCTATGTTCGGCGCGGTGTGCGCGTGCGCGCCGTGCCGCACCCGCCTGCGCCGCAGGTGGAGCAGATGTGGCTTCGGCTAAGTGTCAACTCTCATTCTGTCATCGTCGGCACTGCATACAGGCCACCATGGCTCGATGTCAGTGTCTTTCTGGATGCAATTACGGATTCTCTTTTCTCTTTTGCTAGAGCGGATAAAATTATCTTGTTGGGCGACTTCAATATTAACATGATAAGTCATACAAATAATAAAACAAAACTCTTAAACGATTTTCTGCTATGCTGCAAGTTAAATCAAATAGTATCTCAGCCAACCCATTTCACAGACCACAGCGAGACATTAATTGATGTTATATGCACTGATGCCCGTGTGCGTGAGGTCTCTGTTTCACATATTCCAGAGCTTGGCCAGCATGCAGTGATATCCGCTGAATTTAACTTTAAATTAGATAAGCCTACTCCGCGCTGGATCACTTTCAGGCCTCTTAGGGATATACTGCTAGACCATTTCAACAAGGACCTTAATAAGATGGACTGGGAATATATTGAAAGCCTGGAAGATGTCAATTCCATGGTGGAAACTTTTAATAAGTATATTATAAACTTATTTGATTTACATGCTCCCCTTAAAAAGGTTCTCATCAAGGATAAGTCCCCTCCATGGATAACTGATACTGTCAAGGACATGATGAAGCTGCGTGACAGAAGCCACAACAAGGCCAAAGCTACTAAAGCATTACATCATATTGACTCATATAAAGAGCTTAAATACCTTGTTAGGGCGGCGTTGGACAGTGAGAAGCGTGCATATTTTAAAAATTACATTAATAAAAATATTAAAAAACCTAAGAAGCTATGGAGTCATATTAAATCGTCTATAGCTATTTCTAAAACATCAGAGCACAGTTTACCGAACCTATGTAGTGATCCCGAAAAAATTAATGCACATTTTTTGGATGTACCAGGTAGTGGTGCAGTCACAGCTGCTGACTTAGAATACTATGAGCAACACAAATTCAGTAACACTAATTTTCAGCTGGAGCCCGTTCAGGAGGATGTGGTGCTGAGGCTGCTGCGTGGCCTAACCTCCAATGCTCAGGGCTGTGACCATATCTCGCTTGATATGTTGATGATGACTCTTCCTCGCACCCTTGCAGCTATAACGGCAATCGTCAACCGTTCCATCTCCACCTCTTCTTTTCCGGATCTATGGAAATTGGCAATAGTTAGACCCATCCCTAAAGTAGCTAATCCTACCAGCGTTAAAGAACTTCGCCCTATTAGCCTACTGCCATGTCTCTCCAAGGTCCTAGAGAAGGTTGTCTCCAACCAGCTCCGAGCATATCTTGAGGAGCACAACATATTGCCGCTTGCTCAATCTGGTTTTCGCAAGGGACACAGTACAGCCACGGCCCTACTCGATGTGGTCGGGAATATCCTTGAAGGCAGAGACAAGGGAATGGGTGCCATGCTTGTCCTGCTAGACTTCTCACGTGCTTTTGACTCAATTAATACGTCACTTCTTATCTCTAAGCTGTCATACTACGGATGTAAGCCTGAGACGGTTCAGTGGTTTAAAAGCTACTTGACTCACCGTTCTCAGTTTGTCCAGGTGACAAGTGAGAGTGATGGAAGGATTGAGTCCTCTAGTCCTAAGTGCGTGAGCAGGGGCGTGCCCCAGGGATCGATCCTAGGCCCTCTTCTCTTCATTCTGTACAGTGCTGACATCACCAACTGCCTGCTCAACACCAAGTTTCACCTCTATGCTGATGATTTACAGATGTATCTGTCTTTTCATCCTCAGCAGACTGTTGACACTGTAAAAAGAGTGAATGAGGATTTGGATAGGATCACAGCCTGGTCTTTGAGAAACTCACTGGTTTTGAACCCGGGCAAGTCCAAATATTTAATTATAGGTTCAAGAGATTTTTTAAATAAATTGGGCCACAGTAATTTAGATGTGAGGATCGATGGTTGTCCCATAGAGAGGGTGCAGGAAGCCCGTAATCTTGGAGTAGTATTTGATGAGCACTTGCATTTTGAGACTCATATTACAGAAGCTGTGCGCAATTGCTTCTATCGTCTCAAGCTTTTATACCGTGTACGTCCCTACTTAAGTGTGGATATGCGTATCATGCTCTGTGAGTCACTTGTTTTATCCAAGCTGAATTACGCTGACACTGTGTATGGGGCGTGCATTCTTGGTAGAAGTAATAAGTTAATCCAGCGAGTACAAAATGCATGTGCTAGGTTTTGTTTTAATGTCCCTCCAAGATCTCACATAACACCATTTTTAAATAGGGGTAATCTGATGAGAATGTCAGATCGCAGAAAACTTCATCTGGCTACCCTACTCTTTGGCACAATTCTCACAAAAAAACCTACCTATCTTTATAATACATTAACTTGGTCACGTGATGTAAACAAAGTTAAAACGAGAGCATCTTCTTACCTTCTATTGACCTTGACCCATAAAACTGCTGCATTTCGTGGAAGCTTCAAACACGCTGCTAGTAAGGTGTGGAATAACTTGCCACCACCTATTCGTGCTTTAAAGACGGTTGGTGCTTTTAGTTACAAATACAAACAGCATTTATTACGCAACCAAAGGGAAACCACCAGATAATTTAGCCAGAGTTCTGCACGGTTTGCATTGGTGACATTGTCGCTCGGCTGGTTTGGCATTTTTTTTCTTGCGTCCAATATAGCACACATTACACTTCACAGTCATACACAATAACATTTCTGGAACACCCGAATCGCTTTTGTTTGAGACGTATTTATGTACCAATATTTACTCAACTTGTTTTAATTTATTTGATGAAGATCGACCTACTTTTTCTTCTGTCCTGTCAGTCGATAGATCGTGCCACAGAATATTAATATCCATAGATTACACTCTCCGTGAACCGTGCGTCCGCGTTCGTCCGTTTGTCTATAGTTTTGACAAATGATTTTGAGCGCGGCGCGGTCTGTCTATGGTTCATTATTTATTGCATTTTAATTTTATAAATATTTTTCTAACACATGACACATTTTACCATAAATTCACGCTTTTTTACCAATGTTACTTATGTATTTGTTATTTTTTCCTATATTTGTTTTATCAATGTTTGTGTTTATTGTTTTATTTCGATACTTATATCGTTTTATTTAACCTCCGTGAGTGTGACCGTGGCATCATCGCGGGCCCTAACAGAATACCAGCGCTGCGATATTTATCGTTTTAAATATCGCAGCATATGCTGAGTTAGGCGCCTTTTTGACCTTGCACAGATCATACAGTTATTTTTTGTTTTCTTTTATATGTATGTACTTAATTCTACAATATTTTAATTCCTATGTATTCTACTGTTTTTTTTTTTTATAAAAATTTTTACTGTATGTGTGAGGTTCAAATAAATGTTTTTTCTTTCTTTCTTTCTTTCTTTCTTATCGTTATATATTTTGTATTGTTAGCTGTAAGCCACTCAAATAAAATAAAATAAATTCAACACAAAATAACAAGTAAGGTGCTCGTAAACTCGAATTACTCGCAGTATTATTGTCGTCACTATTGCAACTATCATCAACATAATTTCCGTCGATCTCTAGAGCAGTCACATGGATCCACGGCTTCATTTGATCCGCAGCGACCGTTGTCGGACGTCTGCTTTCTGTATCGACTGATCCTGGTATCGGTATCACAAGATAACGGTACATACCTAGAACTTTGCTAACACGGTACGGTCCTACAAAAGAAAGCATAAGTTTTTGCACTGTCTGTTGTTACTAAAACAAGTATTTGTTATCTTTACGAGTTCAGATTCGCCTAATTGAAGCGTATGAAGCTAATCTTCACCACTAAATCAACATGACTCATTTTATTCTCTAATAAATACATTCTCGAAGAGAGCAAACCACTGCTAGGGTTCGTAACTCATAAGAGTGGAAGTTCTTCTCTTCAGGAGAAGTCTGCCGATTATAGTATACCACAAGATTAAAATTTTCGATATCTAGCTATCGTTGAAGAAGAATTCCACCGGTTCCTAACTTATTCGTATCTGTGTGTAGTTTTAAATAGAATAGAATAGAATAGAATAGAATAGAATAGAATATCGTTTATTTAATAAAAGTGGCACATTTATATTAAGATAGGTACATAAAAACAATTATAACGCATACATTGCATTTTTGCCTGAACTAGGTTGGACCTGTATGTCAGGCTAAAAAGTACTAAGAATCTAAGAAATAATAAATTAACAATCATTAAAATTCACTATACTAAATAACCTAAATTTAATTAACTAAAAGCAACGCATGTTTTATTTACAAACTAAAAGGAGATCTTCTGTCTCTCCGTACGAGATGCTGAGTAAGTATTGCACAATAATCTTTTTACAGCTATAATAATTTAATTTATACAAACCTAATTTTCTATTTAATCTATTGTACAAAAATGGGCCTAAAAATGTGAAATACCTTTTTACAAAGACATATTTTGAAAAAGTATTGGAATTGCATACAATATCGTTCCGTCTCTTATTAGTAATTTCAGGGTAGAAGGGAAGCATGGTGTGCTGTTTTAATACCAGACGCATGATGAAAAGCTGGCGAACAGTCAGTACGTTGCAGGACTTGTATAGCAAATCTGTGGGATAGAGGAACGGATGGAAATTGGCTACTTTTAAAATGGCTCTCTGAGCTCTTTCTAGAGGTAACAAATAAGTTTTTGGTGCTCCACCCCACGAAGTAATACAGTACTGAATTACAGATTGTCCGAGTGCCAGATAAGCTTGGTTAATCAATTTTGAGTCTGCAATTGCTCGCAATTTTTTAAAAATATAGATTAATTTTCGCACTCTTTTAACTAAACTTTCAATATGTGGTCTAAAGGAGAGTGTTTTGTCAATTGTAACCCCGAGATATTTAATGTCGCATGTTTTAAGGATAAAAGGACAATTACATGTACTGACTGAGTGGAATCCACATTTGTGGGCATAAAGATGAGAATTAGTAGTGTTAGATTGAAGGTCGCGCATGAAGAAGTGAATATATTTAGTCTTGTCAGCATTTAATGTTAGTAAATTGCTTTGAAGCCAATTAATCACATTGTTTAAACCTACTTGAGCGTATTCGTATAATTCATTGCTGGTTTTAGCGGAAAAGATTAAGGCTGTGTCGTCAGCATATGAAATAATTTTGCCTTGTTTAATATTTAAATTACACAAATCATTAATATAAATCAAGAATAGGGTTGGGCCCAGAATGCTTCCCTGGGGAACACCAAAACTAGTGTTTTTTTGTTCATCGCTTGTGATATCGTCAATTCTAACGCATTGGTATCGATCGTCTAAATAGTCGCTTAAAAGTTTTAGCGGCGTTCCCCTAATTCCCATGGCCTCTAACTTGTTTAGGAGTATAGAAACAGATACCGTGTCGAAGGCCTTCGCGAGGTCAAGAAAGACCCCTAGGGTCTGGTTTCCTTTAGCAAGTTCCACGGAGACATGATCGGTCAAGTTGTGCACCGCGTCGTCCGTGGATAGCTTGGCACGAAAACCAAATTGCGAAGATGATAGAAGATTATTTTTCTCTAAATAGTTAACTAGTCTGCTATTAATAATTTTCTCTAGTATTTTAGATATAGATGGAAGTAACGATATTGGCCTATAATTATTAACCAAGTCTTTGTTTCCGGATTTAAAGATAGGGACTACAACTGCTTTTTTCAAGCATTTAGGGAAAATACCTTCAGAAAAACAGAGACGAAATATATGAGTTAAGGGAGGTACCAGGATATGTTTAAATTGTTTAAGGATCTTACTGCTAATATTATCCCAGCCCACCGCACAGTCATCCTTGAGAGCACAAATTATTCGAGTAATTTCGTCTTCGTCAGTGTCTAGCAAGCCAAAAGATTTTAAGGGACAATTATCACACATATTTGGGGAAAAAGGTTGAACATAGCAATGTTTTGAAATTTGTTCAGCAAGAGTTTTCCCGACATTCACGAAGTAGTTGTTAACATGGTTAGCTGACAAGAGTGGCGAAGGATTAGTAAGCAGTAAACTCGAATTTGATTCACGTCGTTTTGTCATATAAGTGACGTTTTTAATATGTTTCCAAAGACGTTTGCAATTATTTCCTGCACTTTTTAATTCATCTTTATCGTAATTCCTTTGATTATATAAATGTTTTAATTCAGCAGCAGGATCATAATTATATTATCTAAATCCAGCCTATTAACCAAACTCGCTTTCAGCCTTTCGAATGCCTGCTTTTGATCGTCATTCCAGTCCCAGGCCTTTTTTGATTAGCTCACTAAGAGGGGACGAGATCTGTGCAAAGTTTTCTATAAACTTGCGAAAGTAATTAGCCAGGCCTAGAAATTACCGGATGTGGTGCACGTTTTCGGATCGAAGGAAGTTGATCACGCTACATACTACACTTCTTTTCACCAGGTCTGATGCCGCTGGCGCTATCTTGTAGCCGACCTTATCACATAAGAATTCAAATTTTGACAAGTTCTAAGTAAAATTTACCTTTTGTAACACCTGCAGTAGGTACTTCCTCAAGGCCTTCTAAGCACTGTGCAGCATCCTTCCCAAAAATGAGAATATTATCGATATATACTGTTGTCTTACTAAATCGAGCTTAACTTAGTATTGGGTTGATCATGCGTTGAAAGACGGCAGGTGCATTGGCTAGGGCCAACGACATACGATTGTACTCGTACTGGCCGTCCGGTGTAAAAAAAGAGGTTAAATGCTTGCTCTGCTCCGAGATCGGCCCCTGATAATAGCCAGACGCAAGATCGAGGGTTATGAAACACGATTGCCCAGAAAGTCGTACCATTTCATTCTCAATGATAGGCATTGGATATCTTTGACAGTCACTGAATTCAGCATGCGATAGTCAACACACAATCTTGAAGAACCATCCTTTTTAAGTACGAGTAGGATAGGGCTAGCATACTCGGAAGAAACAGATTCTCCTATCACGCCTGCGTCTAACATCTCTCCAACCATAGAGTGCACCTTTTCCCGCTCATGGTGCGGCAACCTGTATGGACAACAAACGACTGGACACTGACTGAAAAGTTCTATGCTCATTTTAGTGACGCCGGTACATTCTAAGTCCTTCAAGGAAGAGGCGAAACAATGCTGATATTTCTCAAGTATCTTTATAACTATAAGAGTTCGTCTTACATGTTCAAATACTCATTCACGTACACGCACCTGACTTTCATCGAATTGCTGCCCAACTTTTGACTCCGTTGAGGGTTCATTAACAACTCGATTCACAATATCGACTCTCTCAGCGCGAAAAAAGATTGACTTAGATAAAATTCGGCAAAAACCTAAACATAATGCAACCAATAAATAAATATGTCCATTGATTAAACGATGAGGTCCTCCAACATGAAGAACTGATTATTAGGCTTTCCCGTTATACTATTTTCCAACTGTTGTCAGACCATAAATATCTAGGTATTGCATTAACGACAGAAAACCTTAGCAAGTTATCACTGTCAACAGCAGGTTCAGAACAAGGCACTTCATTCCCAATATTGTGGAATTGCAATTTTCTCCTATCTTTATAAACTGCGATGTGAGATTGCTCTGTGAATGATTGTCCCATATGCACAGATACCACTAATAGATATTCGAGTACTACTTTGTAAGTAACTCTAGTCTCTACCTCATCGACAATCATATATCAAGAGTCAAATTTCCTAGCGACTGGACTACGCTATTGCCAAATCCTTTCAATAGTGTAGGAACATTATCGTGAGATACACCTAGTTGGCAGTAGATTCCCTAATCAGGCTAACTTTGGTTGTAAAATCTATAAAAGGTCTAAGTACACAACTATTGGCTATTACCTCTTTTATAATTTTAGAGCCAGATAATATGTGCGTCTTCGTTGTTTATAAAATCAATCCGCATAGTTTTCTGCACTGTACCACTAGTGTTTGTCACTTTATCATCTAACTTACTATAATACTTTTCCGTGATGTGACCAATCTTATTGCAACGCGTGCTCTTCATGAACGGCTTAGTGCAGTGCACGAAACTATGTCCCTTTTCCTTGCAATTGTAACATCCATTGAGGTGGCTCGGCCGGGCACCAGAACTACTGCTCGCTGTTTTGGAAACTTGACAATTATCAAAATTTCAATTCTTAGCGTGAAAACAGACTGGACCAGATGGATTACAGTATCTTTTACTGCGTAAGTACTGCTACGAAGTGCTAAAGCTCCTGATTTGGGTGTCATATCTGTTATGCCTTGTATTATGCATTCTAATTCTCTTAGTAATGTAATTCAATTTCAATTTGATA
This sequence comes from Mythimna impura, assembly GCA_905147345.3. Classification (NCBI taxonomy): domain Eukaryota; kingdom Metazoa; phylum Arthropoda; class Insecta; order Lepidoptera; family Noctuidae; genus Mythimna; species Mythimna impura. Next base: position 28,724,849 of record LR990359.1, on the reverse strand, counting down.
ATAATGTGATTTTAATTTAATTTGTTTTAATTTGGGACATTGGTTTTTAATCTCTATTTTCATACCTGTTTTAAATGTTTATTATTTATCGTTTATTTATTTAGACTTCATGTACACTGGTGGTACATAGGCGGACTTAATGCCGCAAGGCATTCTCTACCAGTCAACCATTGGGTTAAAAAAGACAACACAATAAATAAATAACAGATATTTGAAATAGAATGTAGTATCGTTAAATTAAGTTACCTATAATAATAAAATACGTATATATGCTAATATAATAAACTAATAAATACTTTGATAAATATGAAATCATTATAATTAAGAGAACTTAAAATATAACAATTATGAGGAAGACCGAACTAAGGTTGAGAGAACTTCAAGTAGTAGTCGTTATTAAAATAGACTAACTTATTACAAAATTATTTAAATTGACTAACTATTTAAATAATTAGACCAACTATAAATGTTGTGCATACGTAAATACATATTGTGTAAGTGACTTTTTACACCACCTCCTCAATAATAGTAGATTATGTGACTAGGGGATAAAGCAGTGTCTTTAAGTCGCGGGCGGCAAGTTGAATTTCGAACGAAACGAAGGTTTCTAAATTTAATCCCGAACGACAGTGAGGGATATATATAATTAACTCCCGAGCATTGCGAGGGAGTTAATAAAGAAACTTGAGTGAAGTGAGGAATTCAAGCCACCCAAGATAAAGACAGCTTTATCCCCGTGTTGGATACTCTACTTTTTACACCATCTGTGAGATAATTAAAAGACAATTTAGTAAAAACAAATCAAATATTAGAGAAATATAAGTATTATGTAAAAGTTAATCTGAACTATCACTCAACATGTTTTAAGATTTGAAACAAACAAAATTCACTACTCTAAGATTCTATAGTTTCAATTTTCTTTATCGCCCCCGCTTTTTCATTAGGTACTTTTTTTTCGAACCTCGTCAGTAACCACGACCACGTTTTATTCTGTTTTTTTTTGTTAGTGGCCAGTTTGAATTTTGAATAAACTTGTTTGATGCACGTACATTTTAGTTCACTTAATGTTGAAGGTTTTTGGCGTTCCAAATTCAAATCTCATTATTCCCTAGGGATCGCCCATACTGCATTATCTCCCTAGGGACATAATGACTTGCTTTAAGTGATGGTTGTATGGCATATAAACGGGTATTATCGAGCAGGCGGTGTAAAAAGCTCTTTTTTACACCACCTGCTCGATAATGCCCTTTTATACGTCATACAATACAACCATCACTTAAAGCAAGTCATTCTGTCCCTAGGGAGATAATGCAGTATGGGCGATCCCTAGGGAATAATGAGATTTGAATTTGGAACGTGAAAAACCGTCAACATTAGGTGAATTAAAATGTAGTGCATCAAACAAGTTTATTCAAATTTCAAACTGGCCAGTAACAAAAAAAAAACTGAATAAAACGTGGATATCGGACGAGTTTCTAAAAAAAAAGTAATGAACAAGCGGGAGCGTTATAGAAAATTTAAACTATAGAATCTTTGAGTAGTGAATTTTGTTTGCTTCAAATCTCAAAACATTTTGAGTGATAGTTAAGATTAACTTGTAAATAATACTTATATTTCTCTATTATATGATTTGTTTGACTAAATTGTCTTTTAATTATCTCACAGATGGTGTAAAAAGTAGAGTATCCAACACGGGGATAAAGCTGTCTTTGTCTTGGGCGCCTTGAATTCCTCACTTAACTCAGGTTTCTTTATTAACTCCCTCGCAATGCCCCGAGCATTGATAATTATATAAATCCCTCACTGTCGTTTGGGATTAAATCTTAGCAACCTTCGTTTCGTTCGGAATTCAACATGCCGCCCGCGACTTAAAGACACTGCTTTATCCCCTAGTCACATAATCTACTATTATATGTCATACAACCATCAATTAAAGCAATTCATTCTGTCCCTAGGGAGATAATGTAGTATGGGCAATCTCTAGGGAATAATGAGATTTGAATTTGGAATGTCAAAAACATTATTTTGAAAAAAAAAATACACACTAAGTGAATTAAAACGTACATGCATCAAACAAGTTTTCTTCAAAAATCGAACTGGCCCCTAACAAAAAGAAAATAATAAAAATGTGGTTATTGACGAGTTTCTAAAAGAAAATAATGAAAGAGCGAAGCCATAAAGAAAATTTGAACTATAGAATCATAAAGTAACGAATTTTGTTAGTTTTAAAATCTAGTACTTAAAAAAATATTTCGAATGATAGGTAGTTAAAATTAACGTATAAATAATACTTATATTTCTCTAATTTAACATTTGTTTCAGTAAATTGTCTTTCAACTATCTCACAGATGGTGTAAAAAGTAGAGTATCCAACACGGGGATAAAGCTGTCTTTGTGTTGGGCGGCTTGAATTCCACACTTCACTCAGGTTTCTATATTAACTCCCTCGCGATGCTCGGGAGTTAATTACATGAATCCCCACTAACGTTTGGGATTAAATCTTAGCAACCTTCGTTTCGTTCGGAATTCAACATGCCACCCACGACTTAAAGACATAGCTTTATGCCCCTAGTCGCATAATCTACTATTTTTACACGAGATCACTTTTTTTTTATTAATGATAGGCTCGCGTTTGACCACCATCTCACCTGATGGTAAGCGATGATGTGGTCGACGATGGAGCACGCTTGCCTAGAAGTAGCCTATTCACTCTTGACTTAAAGACCCCTAAGTTGTAGCTATCAGGAAACACAGACTCCGGCAAGGAATTCCACTCCCTGGCTGTACGCACAATAAATGTGTTCTCAAAACGCTTTGTGCGTATGGGTGGGATGTAGTGGTCCGATGATGGAACGGACTTGGTGGAATTAGATTGTGCAATTCCAGTGCACACTCCCCGAAATGTAAACGATAGAAAACCGACAGGCTAGCAACTCGGCGGCGATGCCCAAGGCTTTGGAGCTTCGACTCAACAAGTGTATCATTACCGATGATTCTCTTGGCTCGCCTCTCAATCGACTCTAGCGCATCAAGCTGGTATTTGGCAGACCCGTCCCAAAGATGAGAACAGTACTCCATACACGATCGTACTTGCGCTTGATAAAGGGTGAGCAGCTGTTCCGGCGTGAAGTACCGTCTCACCTTTGCCGAAATTGAGAATAGACGACAGCGTAACCCCAAGAAGCTCAAGGCGGTCGGTTATTGGCACGGTCACACTTCGGAAAGATGGAGCCGGGTGGAATTGACTCCGTTTAGCGGAAAAAAGACACGCTTGGGTTTTAGTTGCATTGATCTTGACCAGATTGGTATCGCCCCAATCGGAGACCACCTTCAAGGATGAGTTCAAGCGTTCAACCATAGCCTCTCGGGATGACTGGATCTGTGACCCACTAGCACGTGCGTCAGACACATATCTCTCGGCAACAGTGCGTCTGCTTACCCAAAGATAACGGGTTTAAGTAAGTCATTTATGTGCAGCAAAAACAGGAAGGAAGCTTAGCAATAAGGCTTTCGTGCCAGACCCTATCGAAGGCCTTCGAGATATCAAGGGAGACGGCAAGCGCTTCCCCATGCTTCTCGATGGCCTCGCTCCAGATGTGAATGGCAGACGCTAGAAGGTCCCCAGTGGACCGATTTTGCCGAAAACCGTATATTGCCGGTCACTGAGGATGTCGTTAGCTTCTAGGTATGCCAGAAGTTTCTTGTTAAGCACCCGTTCCATACTCTTACAGAGGATGGACGTAACAGAGATGGGTCGGTAGTTTGCCGGGTCAGCTCGACTGCCCTTCTTGGGCACAGGCTGCACGTTAGCTTGCTTCCAAGCAATCGTCACTTTTCCAGTCTCATATGAGATGCGAAATAGGCGTGTCAAGATCGGAGACAATTCACCGATCACATCATAATATTATTATAATATTGTTTAAATTAATTGTAAATAAGTTATGTGCCTCTATGGATTCGATATTTCTGCTCTTTCTCTTAATCATATCTTCCAAGGACCGTAGTTCTGTTCGCACGGAAACGCGCTTAATAACTTCGCTTGCCATTCTTGTCAAGTAAATAGGATGGTACGTAAACTTTCGTACCACGTATTGGCCAGACCTTGCAACTTTTGCATTGCAAAATGACCGGTGGTTCTTTCGTTCCAACCGTATACCGAAACGCACTCATTTACCTTTCCTAACCACATGTCCATTCGCTGGTTTTTGGACAAGAGGTCAAAGTTTGGCAGTATATTTTCATGATTAATTTTCTGTAGTGGTTGGATTGCATCATGGTTTACAGGAAGAGATGCGAGACCAACCCTCAAGTCCCTAATAATACGAGTATCAAATATATCTCTTTTTTAAAAAGAGTGGCTACGTGACACCTTTCAATCCGTTCTGTGCGTTTGTGTTGACGTGGTCCGCACTCCGCAAGCTGCTCTGCATGCGACTCGGCGTCCCGATACCGTGTCGATGCCGTGGAGGTGCTGCGGAGACGGTTGTTTGCTCGTGGCTCGTCGCTGCGACGCGATGCGTGGTGCAGGTTTTCGACAGCAAAAATGCTTACAATTTAAACTCATTTTAACAATTATCTTTAAAAACATAAGGTACTATTTATGATCAGGAACAAAACCTAACACTAGCTATGCCCGGATGATTGAGCTGATTTAACTAGTTATATTATTGAGGTCATAAATCGAATAATTTGTTCGCTTGCTTATTATACACACGAGCATGCGAGTAAACGCGGGGTGTGCCTCGGCACCTATAGGTCGCCACTCTGGCGCTCATCCACATGATTAACATTCGCGCGTTAACTGAGAGGACATGGTTTGTGACGCGTCTGTGCTGTTTACTTAGCGTTTATACATATATTACCTACGCAGTACCACACGGCCACACGTACTGCACTAGTCTATGACAGTAACCGGGGACTTGGTGAACAGCTCACGTGAACCGCTCTCGGAAAGGTAATGCTTGCCAAAAGTGTTAGTATGAAGCAGGTAGACACTCTGTACATAGTTTATTTACTTAGTAGCCTGCTCATGGGCAATGACAATATTGACAAACGGACATGTATTCAAGCGTTCATTCTATGACTTCACTCCGACTTCATTACTAGGTAGAGATGGAGATAAAATTATAATTATTATACTCTGCTATATTAGATTCTTTATTACAGCTAGGATTGATAGTACGGCTCCATATGAAAGAAAGAAAGAAAAACATTTTATTTGCCGGAAAAGGCGCAAACTTATAACTAACATATTGCAAACATTTTGCAAGACAAAAACATAATTAATTAAAAATAACATATATGCGCCACGTCCGAGCAAAACGGCCGTACGCTCAGCATAATGCCGTGTCCACAACGCAAAAATGCGACGAGTCCACAGCGCTGGTTTTCAGCGTGAGCCGGATGACACTGACGTAAAATATAAGACATCCTACCGTAGCCTGTGCGTCGCTGAATCATATAATTCATCATCGGCTCCCATCTGGAGCCGATGATGAATTATACGTAATCCATTACAAAAGGCAAAATCATACATAGTTGTAATAAATCATAAGCACTGATAGTCTGACCGTGCTAGCGAACGCATCAGTATAAACCTCACTCCGAGATAAAATATCAGTAAAGTGGTTTTTCCTACGTTAAAGTAACGTGCTATACACTGAAAGATTCGGAAAAGTGCAGCGCAAACCGACGTAAACCAATTTAGTGCCGGAAAACTCTAAAAAAAGGAGTAATTGTAGAAAAACTTGAAAAACCTAAAAGAAATTTTTTCAAAACTTAGAAGCTTCGGAAATAGATCGGTGACCCATACATTTTCTGGGCCCATTTTGAACAGTGCAGTGAAGACTATTAAACAACATTCACATCTCGAAATTCGGACCACGCACTCAGCGGAAAACGTGGTAAACAAACATTTCCTAACCACAAAGTGACCCACGTGGTAGCAGAAACCAACATCAGAGGGAGCTGATTTTTTGGAGGAATAATAATAATAATAATGCTCTCTTTCTTTCAGGTGCTTGAGCCAGCCGTCAACGTTTCGGCCCAACGACTGTCGGATCAGCCGTGCTATTCTGTAAATGGTAAATCATTTCGAAACTCATTTCACAAATCATCTCGAATGTCACACTCAGCGAATTGTATTACAGAATACCAAATCCTATAGACAGATTTGTAGATAAATGTCAAAATACTCAACCGTTTTAGTTCCTCTCACTTTGATCATCACTCGGTGGCGCCAGTGTCGAATTCACTCCATTTCAGAATACGAAACTTTAATTTCACCATGATTTCACTGCGGATTCAGAAGTGATTTCGCAAATCAACTTTTCAGAATAGCAAGGCAGGTGCGGGTCATCCAGCGTAATCATATGTTGGACGATACTGTACTTGATCGTCTCCGAACAGAAATGAGTAGCCATGCCATTGCCTCTTCGTCGCAGACGGTGGTACCTTCACAGGTATCACCGTCCAACCATCTGCCCAGCCACGCTGAAGAGGAGAGCACTGACATGGTTGCACATGTAAGTACCCAGTGTAGCAACGAATTGAGGAGTGCTTTGGAGTGTGCTATTCGGGAGTGTCGCAACATGCCGCTTGAACTCAGGCCGCGGTTACCTCGTTTGCCTATGTGTAATAAGAATAAGGCACTGGTGGCTGCTCTGGATTCGCAATTGTCAAACTATTTTGATGACTGCGAAGATGAAAGAAAGAAAGAAAGAAAGAAAAACATTTTATTTGGCGGAACAAGGCGCAAATTTAGAACTAACAAATTATAAGTATATTATGTGAAAGAAATATGCGCCACATCCGCGCAAAACGGCTGAACGCTCAGCATAATTCCGTGACCACACGCAAAATGCGATGAGTCTACGGCGCTGGTTTTCAGCGTGAGCCGGTAACGGTATCGACATAAAGACGTCGGCACGGTATTGTGTGCTAATAGATTTGAATAAAATAGATAAATATAAATAAATTATAGGGAAAGGGAAAAAAAATACAATGAATAAATAAAGTGGAAATAAAACGGAATGAAGCGAAAAAAAGGTGGAAGATCTCACTGATACACACTCGATAATGTACTGCGCGGCTGTAGCGGCATGTCATGTAGCTCACGTCAAATTTCCAAACAGTGACGTAGCTACACGACCAAAACCAGCTGTGCCAGCCTGGCAGTGCAGGATCGAGCGTCGTAATGGTGGGGCCAGAGCACTCATCGGCAAACTAATCTGCTTCAGGGAAAGCAACACTCGCCCACGAGTGATGCGCTTTGTGAGACGGGCGTTTTCGGGGACTGACATCAGCCCCCGAGACTATATGTCTTGTGTCACAGAGCGCATCGACTTCCTGAAGCAGAAGGTGTACGCATGGGCAAACCGTATCCGAAGGTATAAGCGGCGGGTTGAGCGGTACACCCAGAATCGCACATTCCAGAGTAATGAAAGGTGGGTATATAGGGCTTGGGAGCAGCCGGAGTAAGGTGTGGCTGACACGCGCCTTCCGGATGATAACGCCATGAGTTTGTTCTGGAGTAACATCTGGTCGGTGCCTGTCAGTCATACTGAAGGTGGTTGGACTCGAGAGGTTGAACGAGCGTGCGAACCGATACCGGAAATGGGGGCAATTACAATCAGCCCCCAAGATGTGGCCCGTGCAGTCCGTCCGTTGCCTAGTTGGAAATCTCCAGGGCCGGACAGACTGTACAACTTTTGGATAAAGTGGCTTCAAAGATCGTACGCTCGTTTGGCATCTCAGTATCAGACCACCTTGGAGTCTGGCTCGCTACCCAAGTTTCTTGGAGTTACCCACCTGCTCCACAAATCTGGTAGCACCGCGGAACCCAAAAACTATGGACCGATTACGTGTTTGCCGACATGTTTATAAGGTTCTTACATCCATTTTGAGAGCAAAGATTAACCACCATGTAGATAATAACGCTATCATGTCTGCCTCTCAAAATGGATGTAGGAATGGGTCCCGCGGTACTAAGGAGCTACTCCTCATCGATATGGCCATTAGCCAACAGGTTTGGCGTTCCCAAAAGGATCTGTCGACATGTTAGATAGACTATAAGAAGGCCTACGACTAAGTTCCTCATATATGGCTCATGAGTGTGCTAGAATTATACAAAATTGATGCAACATTACGCACCTTCCTGATGTCATGTATGAGGCAATGGAGGACGGTCCTTCGCTATCCAGGATGTCGACATATCCAGAGGAACAGCGAACCAGTAAGGATCGAGCGAGGTATATTCCAGGGTGACAGTTTGAGTCCGCTTTGGTTCTGTCTAGCCTTAAATCCTCTAAGCACACTGCTGGAGAATTCAGGCCTAGGCTATCGGTTGAAGAGAGGTGGTCAGGTTATATCTCACCTCCTTTACATGGATGACTTGAAACTTTTTGCCCCCAACAATCTGCAACTGATGGAGCTACTGAAGGTAACTGAAACCTTCAGTAGTGCCATCAGGATGGAGTTTGTTGTGGATAAATGTGCAGTCATGCATGTAAAGAGAGGGGAGATTGTGGAATCTATGGGTACCCAACTCTTGGATTCCATAAATTTGAGATCTCTTTCTCCAACCGAAACCTATAAGTATTTGGGTATGTCGGAAGCGTTAGGCATCAATGCTACTGATATGAAGCAAACGTTGAGGGAGCGTTTCTTTGGACGCTTGAAGAAGGTATTGAATAGCCTTCTTTCAGGCGGAAACAAGGTGCGCGCCTTCAACGGTTGGGTCATGCCGGTATTGATGTACTCTCTCGGCGTACTCAAATGGACTCAAACGGAACTTGATGCCCCGGATAGGCGGGTCCGTACACTGCTGACTGCATCACCCACGATCGTCGGTGATGAGACTGTATATCCCGCGGAAGTGTGGGGGTCAGGCTTCTTAAATGCTAAGACCCTGCACAATCGCGAGGTATGCAGTCTCAGGGAATATTTCCTAGCCGCCGACGTGGGTATGCATCGTGATGTAGTGTCAGTGGACAAGGGACTCACCCTGCTCTCCTTGGCTAACGAGAGCTGGCGCAAACCTGTATTGCTTGACACTAACGATCGTAAGGAAGTATGGCAGAGTAAGGAACTCCACGGACGCTTTTTCCGGGCCCTTCATGGGCCCGATGTAGATCAATTAGCGTCCGTAGCCTGGCTGCGCGTCGGTGACGTCTTTTGGAAACCGAAGGTTTTGTCTGTGCAATTATGGACGAAGTTATTATGACGAATAACTACCGGAGATTTATCGTGAAGGACGGCACGGTTGACATTTGTCGGGCATGTCACCGACCGGGCGAATCAATCCGCCACATTATCTCTGGTTGTTCTCGTCTAGCTAACGGGGAATACTTGCATAGACACAACCTTGTAGCCTGGATTATCCATCAGCAACTTGCTCTGAAGTACTCTCTTGTGGAATCGGAGGTGCCAAACTACAGGTATATGCCCGACCCAATTCTCGATAATGGCGATATCACGCTGTACTGGGATCGGTCCATCATCACTGACAGGACTATTGTAGTCAATAAGCCTGATATAGTGGTGGTGGACCGAAGAGAGAGGCGTGCAATGATTGTTGACATATCCGTTCCGCATGACGAGAACCTCGTGAAAGCCGAGAAAGACAAATAAATCAAGTATATTGATTTGGCTCGCGAGGTTGTCAACATGTGGGATGTAGACTCGGCGATCATTGTACCGATAGTCGTGTCAGACAATGGCTTAATAGCCAAGAGCCTCGACCAACACCTTAGGAGGCTCGCGTTAGGCGGCTGGATCAAGGGTTTGATCCAGAAAGCGGTACTCCTGGACACGGCTCGTATTTTTAGGAGGTTCCTTTCTCTGGAGCCCTGACTGCCGGTAGCTTGGACCCTGTTCCCGATACCGGTGGGACACTATTTCTTATATTTTTAAATGTTTTTTTTTTTAATTTTTTAAGAAATATTTAAAAATGTACTTAATAAGTTTTAAGATCGAATAAAGAGTATAATAATTTTTATTTGCTCAGTTAGTAGTTATTTGAATATTGAATTCAAATAACTACACATGTAACATCTGATTACAATATAATTACCTTTTGAATATAAATTAATGTATTTTATAATAATAATTATGTGTAATATGTCAAATTCAAATAATGTGTCAAAATAATTATAAAAATTGTGCGCATTAGTAATTACAAAATAATATGTCAAATAAAACTTAAACAAATAAATGTCATTAATGATTATAAAATAATATGTCAAATAAACGTTATACAAATTGATGTCATTAATAATTACAAAATATGACAAATGAAAGTTATACAAATTGACGTTATTAATAATCACAAAACATGTCAAAAAAAAAGAAAATAATAATATAATGAATGTCATTAATAATCAAAATATAATATGTCAAAAAATAATAATAATAATGTCAGTGTCAAAAAAATAAATTATCATCATTTAGAAATTCGGAGATCGAATAATAACATTTTGAAATTAATAAAGCTGACAATTTCTTCTTAAAAAGTGTAAGAGTTTCATTTTTAAAATCATCGGGAATTTTATTAAATATTGACGGGCCCATACACAGAACACTTTTCCTCAGTAATGCAGTATTAGGACCACCAATACGTAGCATGTAAAAACATGCTACGTATTGGTGGTCATAATACAGCAGTACAAAACGCAGTACAAAAGTACTGCGTTCTTATTGGCCCCCCTTTGTTTTCGGACACTGTACTGAAAAACCGCAATTTCGAATATATACAGAGACGGAAAAGTAAGTAATTTAAGGGACTTAAATATAGGGGCACAACTATCTGTTACTTTCAGGTTACACATTGCCCTAATACATCGTTTTTGAGCCTTGAACACCTGTTCTCTTAGACTACAATTTCCCAAAAAAAATATCCCAAATCTCAAAATCGATGCGACTAGACCATGATATGCGACCAGTCTTGTGGCCATGTTTACTTTTTTAGATAAGTTGAAAAGCACATACGCAGCTGAACTTAGTGACAGGACGAAGAGTGACAGTCAACAGTGCACAAAAAATTCCTGAAAAATTTTTTTTAGACATTTACATAAAGGATTATTCAGACTTATGGGTAGTGTGAAAACGAAACCTGGGGCCCTGGGACGAAGGCAACGAAGGGACAGGAGTGGGTTTTTAGTCAGTAAAAGTCTGACACTATCTCCTGCTCCACCCAAGAGCGGGATTTGTCATTAGATGATTTTCTCACGTAAAAAAAAATCCCTTAAGTCTAAAACTTCAACCCTCGAAATCTAAAAATCTGCAGTAACGACCACCCATTTTTGCTGAAGGATCTGGTGCGTGCTAGGTTGAAGAAAATTACTAAGTTAAGACCGAATATTTATTAGAAAAACATTAGTTTTAAGCAATTTTTTTCTTTTTTTTTTCTTTTATATGTATTTAGAAATCTATATCAAAAGTCAAAATTTTAAACAGTTTTAGAAGGTTTTTCTAAATTTTTACAAGTTACGGCTCTGCTATTATAGATTTTTGTACAGTGCTGTTTGGGAACCTGAAACATTTAGGCTGAATCCGATCCCAGGAAGTAGGTCTCGCCAAGCCCAGTCGGGAGAGCCCAAGCACGGTGGGGTTCGGGTAAACAGTTCCAGAGAAAACTCCAGAAAACAGTTTCCAGCCACCATCTTGCTTTAAATCTAGAAATTTTAGACTAAGATATCTCTAGAACCTTTTGTGATAGAGTACTGTTGTTTGGGTTCATCTTGAAGGGCTTTGCGAGAGCTACCTTCTTAATCATAAAACGTGGCTCTAGGTAGAGTCAAAATACAAATAACACGACAGTTTTGACAGTGCAAGCACTATATTTTTGACGTATTCCAGCTATCCTCATTTTATAGAGATAGTCATTATACATTTTTGGACGTTACCATCCCCTCTTTACAGGGATATTAACAGCACCAACTGGTGCGCTTAAAAATAGTTTTACATACTAACTGACGCGCTACCGACCGGGTGAGCTCCCCATGAACATGCCTCTCGCACACACGCCCCGTACGGCGCCTGCTGATGTGACAGAGGCTAATTCTATGAACATACGGACTGACTCGGAAAAGGCAGGATCTTGTCCCAAAACGCCGACGCATGCCCCTAATGTGAGAAGGAGTATAGGAGAATGGGAGAACAATAAGTGCGAGGAACCCAGTACCACTTGACTGCCTCGACAACATTCCGGATTTCACCAAAGAAGCTGGCGCAGGTACCGGCGACACTCCCTAGATTAAACCAAAAAGTCACACTACTCTCCAAAAAGGAGACAAAGCGCCAAGGCTCTGTGGAAGCCACAGGTGGGTCACCAAAACTGGTGGTCTCCACCTACAGAGTGCGTGAGGGCCGAGACTGGCTAGTGAAAGTAAAAGACCTTTTGGGTGGCGCACGAAATCTGAGGACAGATATAAAGACGGGCATCATTCAGGCAGTAGATAAAATTTACAACTCATAAAGAATGGCGCTGCAGAAATTGAAATAAGACCTGAGACAACAACGCATAAAATACATGATAAGGGCATAGGTATAGAACAGGGGATAATCACAGGAAAAGAAGGAGAGGAGTTAATAAAAATGATTAAGGAACAAGGGGAGAAATTGGACAAAACCCAGAAGAAAATCGAAACGATTAAGGAAACCATCGCGTCACAATCGCAAGCCAGGACATACGCAAGTGTGGCAGCGGCGCAGTCCAGAAGGCAAATACCTGAAGCTGGCACGCTGCACTCAATCGCTGTCGCCTCGAAGGACGATAGCCACACTAGCGACCAGGTGCTGAGCGAAGTGAGGAAGGTTGTGAACGCCAAGGACGGGTGGGTAACAGTAGAGAGGGTCCAAAAAGTCAAAGACAGGAAAGTTATCATAGGATGCAAAACGGTAGAAGAAAGAAATAAGATAAAAGAGCGGCTACAGAGTGCAGAACCTCGTAGTCGAGGAAATAAAAAACCAGGACCCGATGTTGGTTCTCAAGGACGTTCTAGAGTTTAATTGTTTAACAAGGACATACTCGTTGCTCTGAGGAACCAAAACGGGGGGTTTTTCGTGATCTCGACACAAAGGAGGACCGAGTCGACATTAGGTTCAGGAGGCGTGCCAGAAATCCACTCACGTGCAACATTGCATTGAGGGTATCTCCGCAGATTTATAACCGGATTATGCAAAAAGGTACAGTGTGCATAGACATGCAGAAGGTAAGGGTTGAAGATCAGTCACCACTAGTGCAATGCTCTGTGTGCCTGTCCTATGGACATAGTAGGCGTTTTTGCAAAGATGACCTCCCGAAATGCAGTTATTGCGGCGGACCACATTTAAGGATGGAATGTGCCGACTATCTGGCAGCAGCACCACCAACTTGCTGCAATTGTACGGCCGCCAAGGCAGAAAATGCTGAGCACAACGCTTTCAGCTCAGAATGTCCAGTGCGTAGGAGATGGGAGGCACTGGCTCGAGCTAAAGTGGCATACTGCTAAGGTGGTCATAAGTCGGTCCAGGGTAGGCAAACCCACTGGAGGATACGCAGTAGCCCAAGCTAACTTACAAAGAAAGAAACTGGCGACCACCGAACTCTTTTTAGAGGCCAGTGAGCGAGGAATCGCATGGGCGCTGATCCAGGAACCGTATGTAGGAGGGGCAAGAAGTATGAAGAGTAACAGTAGCGCGAGGATCTACCAGTGCGAGGTTGACGGAAGTGAGAGGGTTAAAGCGGCTATTGCTGTCTTTGACGACGACTTGGACGTCATCCCCTGCCCAAAACTCACTACTAATAATATCGTAGTAGTCAGGATCCGATCCAAAGCATGGGAAATCGTAGTAGTCTCTTATTACTTCGAGCCAGACCAACCCATAAGGCCATACTTGGATCAGCTGACCAAAATTAAGGAGGTGAGTGGTACTGGAAAACTGCTGATAGGCGGAGACTCGAACGCAAAGAGTACCTGGTGGGGTAGCGTCATAGAAGACCTCAGGGGAGAAGAGATGTCCGGGACCCTGGAAGAGTTTGAGCTACAGGTACTGAACACTGGCAATACACCATCAGGGGTGGCAAAACGCTCAGGAGCCACGTTGACGTCACGGCATGTTCGCTGGGCTTACTGGACATTGTAGACAGTTGGCACAATTTTATTTAATATAACATTAAAAAGTGAAAAAGAAACCAATATAAGCAAAACAACCAGAAAATTTAATACCAGGAAGGCCGATTGGGGTAAATTTAAACAAAAATTACAAGAAATCAAAATAGCAAACCATTTAAAACTAGAAACTATAAGTAAAATAGATAACAAACAGGAATTGGAAAATTTTATAATAAAATATACAGACGGGATAGAGGAAGCATGTATAAACTCGAACCAGACCAAAAATAAAACTCTCTATTCCGTGGTGGTCCAAGGAGCTCGCCGTGATGAAAAAGGAAGTCGCCAGGCGGAAAAATCGCATCCGCTGTTCAGCACCGGTCCGCAGAGCGATGGTCGTTGACGCATATCTAAAAGCTAAAGATGAATATGAATGCGAAGCCAAGAAAGCCCGAATCGCAAGTTGGAAAGAGTTTTGCGGTAAACAAGATCGAGAGCGAGTGTGGGAGGGGATTTACAGGATCATCGGAAGAACCACCATTAGGAAAGAAGACTTGACCCTAAAAAAGAACGGTGCATTCCTAAATCCAAAAGAATCGGCAGCCCTACTCGCAGACACGTTCTATCAAGGGACACGACAGAACAGGACAACGCAGACCACAGGCTCACCAGAGAGGCAGCTAGTAGGGTAAAGGAATTAAAAACATGGTGAGCATCATGACCCGGATTCCGAAAAGGCTTTAGCACCATAGACCACATACACACGTTACGGAGGTTATACAGAAGACCGAGGAGTATAATCTGCCTCTCTGCTTAGCGTTTGTGGATTACGAGAAAGCCTTTGATTCGATCGAGACTTGGGCTGTGCTGCAGTCTCTCCAACGGTGCCAGATTGACTATCGGTACATCGAGGTGCTGAAGTGTTTGTACGAAAACGCCACTATGTCAGTCAGACTGCAGGACTAGACCTCGAAACCTATCCTCCTGCAGCGGGGTGTGAGGCAGGGAGACGTCATTTCTCCGAAACTGTTCACGGCCGCAATGGAAGATGTCTTCAAGGTTCTGGAGTGGAGTGGACTGGGCATTAATGTCAATGGCGAGTACATCACTCATCTTCGGTTTGCCGACGACATAGTAGTCATGGCTGAGACTACGGAAGAGCTCAGCACAATGCTCAATGACCTCAGTAGAGCTTCCGAAAGAGAGGGTCTTAAAATGAACATGGACAAAACCAAAGTCATGGTAAATAACCATGTAGCACCCACTCCGATCAAGATCGGAGACTCTGCACTCGAAGTTGTAGACGATTACGTCTACCTTGGACAGACAGTCCAGTTGGGTAGATCTAATTTCGAGAAAGAGGTCAACCGTCGAATCCAACTCGGCTGGGCAGCGTTCGGGAAGCTGCGAGGTATCTTCTCATCCAATATACCACAGTGTCTCAAGGCGAAAGTCTATGACCAGTGCGTGTTGCCAGTGATGACATATGGTTCCGAAACGTGGACGCTCACAATGGGCCTCATCAGAAGGCTCAAAGTCACCCAAAGGGAAATGGAAAGGGCTATGCTCGGAGTTTCCTTGCGTGATCGAATCAGAAATGAAGATATCCGCAGGAGAACCAAGGTTTCCGATATAGCGCGAAGAATCGCCAAACTAAAGTGGCAATGGGCAGGGCACATTGCTCGCAGAACGGATGGCCGTTGGGGCCAAAAGGTTCTGGAGTGGCGACCGCGTACCGGAAGACGCAGTGTCGGAAGGCCCCCTACAAGGTGGACCGATGACCTGGTGAAGGTTGCGGGAATCCGATGGATGCGAGACGCACAGGATCGTCCGTTGTGGCGACGTTTGGGGGAGGCCTATGTCCAGCAGTGGACGTCTATCGGCTGAAATGATGATGATGATGATCATGACCCACCGTTTACGCCGCTGGAGCTGAAGACCGCTGTGGCAGGTTTTAATCCGAAGAAGGCTCCCGGAGCGGATGGCTTCACGTCTGATATCTGCTGTCAAGCGATCTACCAGGACCCGGACGCCTTCCTTGCCCTGTACAATAAGTGCCTATAATTGGCACATTTCCCGGACATCTGGAAAGAGGCAACGGTGGTAGTCCTCAGAAAACCGGGCAAGGATGACTACTTGAACCCCAAGTCATATAGACCCATAGGTTTACTGCCGGTCTTGGGGAAGGTCCAGGAGAGGATGGTATTAGCACAAATCAAATGGCTGCTCGTGCCGTGGCGTAGTAAGTACCCGCCAGTTAGCTTTATGCCCCAGAAAAGCACCGAGGACGCCCTATATACGCTAATAAAGCACGTACAGGATAAGTTGAGGCTGAAGAAGCTAATTGTCCTGGTGTCATTGGATATAGAGGGCACCTTTGATAGCGCCTGGAGGCCGGCCATCAAGGTCAGGCTGGCTGAGGAAGAGTGCCCGGTGAATATCAGGAGGCTACTAGATAGTTATCTTGACAGCAGAAAAGTTAGGGTTAGATATCGGGGAGGAATGCACGAGAGAAACCAATAAAGGATGCGTCCAAGGGTCAATAAGTGGTCCCAACCTGTGGAACCTCCTGCTGGACCCTCTACTGAAGGACTTGGACAAGAAGGGGTACTTCGTGCAGGGGTTTGCGGACGTCATTGTGCTTGTCGTAGATGGTGATACAGGGGCTGAAGTTGCCAGATGTACCAATACAGCTCTTGCCCATGCTCACAGCTGACACCCGTCAGAAACCAGATGAAATTTGCACCACACAAAACTTGTGCCATGGCCAACCAACAAGCTTAAGTATGACACTCCAGCGCTCAGCATGGCTGGGGTTGGCATTGGCATGGTAAATAAGGTAAAACTGCTAGGTCTGACCATAGACCAAAAGCTAACCTTCAATGAGCACACTGCAAACATCTGCAAGAAGGCAGCTGATATTTATAAGCAGTTGTCGCGTGCGGCAAAGATCAGCTGGGGACTCAACCGAGAGGTGATACACACGATCTACACGACTGTCATCGAGCCGATCGTTACATATGCGGCTGGCACCTGGGCTCCCGCTACAAAAAAGCTGGGCATACGGAAGAAGCTAGGCTCTGTCCAACGAGGTTTCGTCCAAAAGCTCTGCAAATCTTACCGTACAGTCTCTCTAAACTCAGCACTGTTGTTGGCTGGGATACTTCCTCTGGACCTCCGCATACAAGAGGCAGCCGCCATGTATGAAGCAAGAAGAGGGTCGTCCCAGTTCATACCTGAAGACCGGGAGATTGAGCGTATGGAGGGATTTGCCCCTCATCCAGCTGCGCAAATCGGTTTGGAGTTCATATTTCTGGCAGATCAACAACTTGTGGACAGTAATAATGTGCAGGCAGTGCGAATCTTCACTGACGGCAGCAAGATTGAGGGAAAGGTCGGAGCCGCATTATCCTTGTGGGATAATGTCGGCGAAGTCAAGAGCCTCAAACTTAGCCTCGCCGCGTACTGCACTGTCTACCAGGCGGAACTATTGGCCATTTGCAAAGCAACAGACGTTATCCTCAAGCGCGAGGAGGCAAGCTATGGCTTGTACAGCGACTCAATGTCAGCATTACAGACGCTCACAAACCATGGCTCGCTTCATCCCCTGGCAGTGCTCGCGCGAAAAAACTTGGCTCAGGCTTTTGAACAGAGCAAAACTGGTTTTGTTGTGTGGAAACGAGCGTGCGGACGAGCTGGCGAAGGAGGCAGCATTGTCGTCACGGAGGAAGCCGGACTATAATCGATGTCCGATTTCATTCATCAGACGCCAGATCCGAATGGGGTCGCTTGATGAGTGGAATCGGAAATACGTGACGGGCGGGACAGCCTCGGTGACGAAAATGTTCTTCCCTGTTGCCATAGCAGCCTACCGTATTGTTAAACAGGTTATCCCAACGGGAACACTCACGCAGGTATTGATGGGGCACGGTGGATTCTCGGAATACCTAAACCGCTTTAAGTGTAAAGATAGTCCATCGTGCGCCTGCGATGCAGGCGTGAGTGTATCCATTCCGCATAGCATTAGTCTTGGACTGCCCAATATACGCTACTGAGCGCTACGACCTGGAGCAGCGGCTCGATGTTAGTCTACGTAGAGAAATAATAGCGGATCTATTGAAAGGGACAAATAGACAGATTAAAGTTCTGTGTGAAAATAGTTGAGCGTATCATAGTAAAAAATAAGTAGCTGTACAAATTATGCTTTACAAAATATTGCAACATATTTAAAATAAGCATAGAAAAAGAAGCCAATAATGTAATGTCTAAGTATTTGATTAACAGAAATTAGAAAACCTTAAAATTGGGAATCAAACGAGCTTACCTGTTAAGCAAAGTCTTGATTCTAATTTTATGAGCGCCGAAACTGAAATGCAATTCTATTATTTTATCACGTATGTAGTAATATTTTCATTACGGGTTAAAGGATCGCAAGTTTAGATATTTAGAAAAAAGAATATAATCAATGTATCCTGCGGGGTTACCATGACGTTCAAAGTAAGATTGTTTCATTCTTATTTCAGTGTGGGTAAGAGACAGAGCTATACAGGTTGTCTAGCGCCATCTCTTACCCACACTGGAAATAAGAATAAAACAATCTTAGGGTGAGTGGGGGTAAGTCGGAATGGATTTTTGATCAGATAAACAGTGTTGATTTGAAACTGTTGTGAAACAAAGGGATTTAAGTCAAATGCATAAAATGATGTTTTGGGTAAAAAAGTATAGTCAACTTGTTTCTATAATGTTCACAGCAATCTTTTTGAAACGATATTTTATGAAAAAAACGTTAGTAAAATTGGTCTTAAGAAAAAAAATATGTAGGGGAAAGATGAAACGCTGAAGGGGTAAGATTGAAATAGTGACTAAAATCGTATTCATGGTCATTATGCTTGCGTGGTGATCAATAAACCTTCTGCTTCAATAACCTAAATAACTTGAAAATCAGTTACATTAAAAAATCGCATTCTAAATGCAAGAAAAAATAATTTATCAAATAAAATATATCGATCTTACCCCGTTGAAACGGCTGGCAGTCAGGGGTTCTCAACATGTTATGGATATTAAAATAATTAAATAATCATGCTCATGCATGACTGTCAAGTCTAACTCGGGTCGATAAATAAAACACACGTTTTCGTTTAGTACCACGTAGCGTACATTATAATTATTTTTATAAAATAAACCACGACAGCAGAATACAATTAAGCATTATTAAAAATATTATTTCAAAGGAGGTAATACCTAAACATCACAGTTAAATATAATCAGTCGGTTATAAGTACTACTTTTAAAACTAAAACTAACCTCTTATCAAAAATATAAAATTTGGCTTTATAAGATCAGTTGGTAATTCCGCAAAGCAGAAGTAAGTAACTAAAATATAAAAAAAAATCACGTACTCGTATTTTTGCGTCCCTTAATAATTAATAAAAAAACAACAAAACTTTGTTTAAATAAGTGACCACAGTGGTTTTCGGATGATTAGAATAGAACATAAAAATTGAAGGACATCAGAATGAAAACTTGAACCATGGATTCAGTAGGTAAATAATTCTAGACACCTTAACGTAGAATTTATTCATCCGCTTAAAAAATCAGCTGTATAAATTGGTAAATTTTAATCGTGTAGGTATTGCACTTATGTACAGAGCATCTGACTTTTTAAGCTGACAAGCGGTTTAACACTAGAGTCTAGAATTATGTACTAATTTCATGATACAAGTTTTTGATACGATGTTGTGGAATACCATCGTGTATTTCAGATTGAGCGCCCCTGACCTTTTGTAGGAGTTTTGTAAACGGGGTAAGATGGAAAGTTTTATATTATCATCTTACCCCATTAAATTTTGCAGGGGAAAGTTTGAAAGGCACCATAAATCTTAAAATACGTGAAATATACTAATCACCACATTATAGAGCATATTATATTTCAAATCTAATTACGAATATCAAAACAAAATGTTTATTACTTACCTGTGTAAGGAGATACAGCGAGCGGGGTAAGATTGAAAAACTCAATTTTACGCGGGAAATGTTAATGTACGGAAAAATGTCAAATAATACACGAGCACACTCACTTAGCGACTGACGCAGACTGCGGGGCGGGGCAAGACAAAATGGTGTCCACAACGATATGGCCAGCATTAAAAGAATTCCCTGGTATTCGGCGTTATTATATTTTTTTTATCTTTCCCCGTTTTTTATCTTACCCCCAGTTACCTTACTTTAAACGTCATGGTACAGGGCCTGGTAACACCATCGCGTCTAGGTGTCACTTACTTTAGAGATTATAGGACAAGGAACAAGCTGTCTTTTGGACAGACTTGTTACCGCATACTTACATTCACTATTTCCCTGTAAGGATAACTGTGAGTTAGGTAGGTTAATTATTGCAGCTTTGGGGCTATTAACTAGTGGTGGGTGGGTGATTGCATTTCAGTTTCGGCGCTCATAAAATTAGAATCAAGACTTCGCTTAACAGGTAAGCTCGTTTGATTCCCAATTTTACTTCGCGCCGAAACTGAAATGCAATTCTATTATTTTATCACATATGTAGATGTTTAGAGTTTGCTGCAATAATTAATTGTTACGCTATTGTTAGTACTGGTACTATCAACTCAAGTGCGGTTTCTTTTTATAGTAAGATGATGTTGATTTCAGTTTTCCTTAAGGTTTTTTTGTCGCTACAGTCATACGTTCTTGCTGGGAGTCTCCCAAGGTGTTGACTAGACTATCCGTTCATTTTTTAAAGTATTGTGTGACAAGTAATAATAATAATAATAGTTTATTTTGCATCAAGTTTTTCATTTTACATTATATACATGGTAGTACATACAGCTTAAATTAATATACAATGATGTGGTGACATCAGCACCCTTACTAAGTTGCCAAGACAACTTGTGTTAAAGATGCTGGGCCCAACCCTTTAATGGATGTTTCTTATTTGCATTTAGGTAAGTACATACATGAGATGCTATTTTGTATTTATATGACTGGTTCGTTATATGGCATAGTTAAACGGACAAATAAACTATTTATAAAGGAAATAAAATAAAACAAAAAATTGATGAGTGGAGTAGTGTAGTGTGTGTGTAGGGGTGTGTGAATGTGTGTGTGTGAGGGTGTGTATGTGAGGGTGTGTGTGTATGTATTTTTACTATATTTGTGAGTAATGGTAGCGAGTGATGATCAAATGATGATAGTATGAGGTTTAACGGGAGTCGTATTGAGTCAACAATAAGCTTTCAGTGTTGCTGTAATTAAGTGTTTGTAGCCAATTATTTATTTTCTTTTTAAATGACATTATAGGGAGTGAGTAAAAGTTTAATATTTTATTAAGACTATTGTAGAGATGAGGACCTTGGAAACAGGGAAATCTTCTTGTAAAAAAGTATTTACAACGGAAGGGTTGGCATACCTTGTATTTGCGTCTTGTGGTGATTATTTCATAGGAGGTTCTTTGATGCTGATATAGCAGTATGTGTAATACAAATAATTGTCTGACTGTAAGGACTTTACAGTTCCTATATAATTCTTCAGTTGGGAAAAGGATGGACCGAAAGGTAGGTACTAACTTTCAGCACGGCTCTCTGAGCTCGTTCTAGTTTCAAAAGTACCGTTTTGGGAGCACCACCCCAAGCGCATATACAGTACGTTAAGAGAGACTGACAGAGAGCAAAATATGTACACCTAATAATTTGAGGTTCTGCGATGTGACGAAGACTACTAAAGACAAAAATCAGTTTTCTGATACTTTTTGTCAGTAACTCTATATGAGGTGCAAAGCTTAGGCCATCATCAAGAGTCACACCGAGATATTTGATGGTTCGACAACGTTCTAATTCTGAACATGTACATGTAGCACTGCCAGACAGTAAACATGAGTGCGCAACTAAAGTGTATGAATTTGGAGGTTGAGTGGAATTTCGTAAGCTGTATGTAAGAATTTTAGTTTTGTCGGTATTGATTGTGAGAATGTGTCTTTTGAGCCACTGTAAAACACTATTTAGTCCTTTTTGTGCGGAATCGAAGGTGTCATCCCAAGTGTCACCAGAGAAAGTGAGGACGGTGTCATCAGCAAACGCCACGATTCTTCCACTTTCCAGACTCAGATTACATAGTTGGTTGACGTAAATTAGAAATAGGGTGGGGCCAAGGACACTACCTTGGGGAACGCCGAATGTCACAGGTTCCTCTCTACTGAGGTAATTTTGTATTTTTACACACTGAGTTCGATTATGAAGGTAGTCCCTAAAGATGTTGAGTGATTGGCCTCGAATCCCGAGTTCCTCCAGCTTATTTATGAGATCAGAAATCGAAACCGTATCGAAAGCCTTTTTTAGGTCCAAAAAAATTGACAATACTTTCTTTTTGTTGTCAATATTTTTTGTAACATGGTCGATTAGGTTAATCACAGCATTGCTGGTAGATTTATTGCGTCTAAAGCCAAATTGGTTGGGAGAAAAAAGCTTTTTATCCTCCATATAAGTCACAAGTCTTTTGTTGATTAGGCGTTCTAGAACTTTAGAAATGGAAGGTAATACTGCGAAAGTATTCTCGAATTGTAAAAATATATTTGATTCATTGATAGGCAACTGATTTAGATGTGAAGTATGTTATCTTCAACAGGGGCAGTTATAGTACTACGGTGTGAGACGTGTATTGTAATTAATTGGATTATTCTTAATGAAAGTCACTTATGACTTACCAGCTTATTTTAGAAATATTATATGATTATTCTCAGTATATTTTAGTACTTACTTGGTTATTTGTACATCATCGTTATATGTACCTAGCCAGGGGCGCCGATTGTGAGAAATAAACAGTGGGTGCCGAGCACCCCTGAGAATAGACATCAAGAAACAGATCAGTAATCGCCTTTTAGGTTACGGTTACATTATAATATTTCTTGATACTAAAAACTAGTTTCATTTTTATATTATAATGATTTCATTTTATATTTTTATCGAACATAATTAGTAATTAGGTACGCAGTATGTAAGTAGGACATTTATTTATTTGTCGGTTGATCAGTGTGCATTTTTCTTCTCACACTTCGCCACTTTTTCGAGTTCATCAAATGAGCATGAGCACCCATGAGGTTTTCTAAAAGCCGACGCCCCTGTACCTAGCCGTTGATGTCGGCTATATTAAAAGGTCATTATTACTAAATGTAATCGGACAAAAAGTTACTTTGGTTTTATAGTACTGCTGTTCCCACTTAACACAAAGACAATTTGTTGAAATCTATTGAAGCAGAATAATCTCATTAGTTGTTTTTATCATACCATAGTGATGTTTTAAATGTCACTGGAGGTAATGTAATTACATTACATGCATCATATAATTAGCCTTGCATTAGGGAATGCAATTAGGTACATGCATTATATACTGATCATTCATCATTTTCGTTTCAAACGATAAGTAATGAAATCTATTCACATCTAAGTTATATTTGTGTTGACATTGTAGGTGACTGGTATGGAAGTCTAGCTTATCGATTTTATTATTATTATTCCGTTTGTTCATTTAACATAACATATAAATTATATTTTATTATATTAAATTATTATTATTATTTGTTTTCTACTGCATGATACAGCTAGTATACTAACATTGTTTCAGCATGTATGTGTATACTTGTATATACCTGTATGTATAGGTATGCTTATGGGTCTATCTAAATATATGTAAATACAATTATTTTATACTTATGAAGGCCATTTTATGTCATTTATTTGTGCCTACCGAAATGGAAGTTAATGCGATTGTCTTTCTCTGTCATCATAGTAGTATTTTTGTGTCACAGTTTATGTTATATGTAACGAGAAACTTTTTTTCTTGAGGGAGGGGTTTATGTAATGTCGATGGAATGAACTTCCTGCTAGGGACTAGATACCTAGAGAAGTTGTATGGTCACTGACTTTTCACGAGGACCTGTTGCACTAGTTTGTCCCCAGCATATCCCCCCCCCCCTTTTGTTTCAATTTAATTTTACTTTTGTATTGATAAGTTAAGTACTTATAGTTTTGATGATACTAGTAATTCAAATGGGGTAATTCATTGCCTCAATTAAGTAAGTGTGTTTTGAGCATTCAGTCCCACTTAGCTATTTTAGAGAATAAAGAGGAGATAAGATATATTTATTCTACCTGGATAAACACGAAATAAATTTAAAAGTATCAACCAAACAAAAGACTAGTTTTACTGTAGATCATGTGTGGACCGGGTATTAGCTGCATTAGACAAAGTTGTCTAAGTTGTCTATTGCATTTCTGATACCGTTTGACAGTAACAACCTAACAAAGTAAACAATAGTAAGAGAGAAGCCACAATTTCACCATATGACTTATAGGATACATATAGGCTTATAGGCATGATATTAAACTGTGTTCAGTAAACCATTTTTGTTTTAAAATTGGTGGGTATGCTATGGATGTTTTGGGAATGTCTGAATGATCTAACATAAAATCTAACATTACATTTCTTTATCAAGTGGTAGATAGTTGTCTACTTTAATGTTTAATTTTTAAGTTCAGGAGTCATGTCTACTGCAAAGTGATTTTTTCTATTAAGCACAGTGAGATTTTTTGATTGTCATAGAAGTGAGTCCTTGGTGAAACAAGTAAGTAGTTTTGGTGCACACTTTTTGTGTTTTGTGGTATGAGAGTTCTTATGTGCCAAATGCATTAGAAGTAATGTTTCTATGACAAGGTTAGTTGTCTAGTCATGGGAAGCTTGTTCCTGGGTATTCTTTATAATAAGGCAATTTCCTTCCATATAATATTTGTTTTGAACACAGAAAATATTGTCAATGTAAGACAATTGCTACTGGAAATGTTATACCGGTGCAGATCAAATTGAATCTGAATCTTGTTATTTCTGTTTTGTTATAACAAAGATTTCCCTGTTTATTTCAACCTTATATGTTGATAGGGGGTCTGTTTATTTATTTATTAGGAGCACCAACCACGTAGGTATTTACAAAAGATTTGAATTTAGGTAATCAAACTTAGTTTAGTTCTGTGCAATTATGTCAATAGCAGGCGTACACGGCTTGTGTAATTTGACATTCATTTATATTGAATTTTTAGTTTATTGAGTGATTTAGACATTAAGTAAGGTAAATACCTCATACCATTTTGTTCTAACAACTATTTACGAATATATTAACGCATATTTCATTATTTAGTTGTTGTATTTCATTATAAGTTTATTGCTGACTTACTTCCTTGGGGTGATTATAAGTAAGTAGGGCTGGTGGTTTTGCCCGTCAATATTATTCCCTTCTGTTTTCAACAGTGAGAAGTTACTTCTTCTTAAAATCAATGGTAGCTTCCTTAAACCGCTTAGCCCAGCGGGTGGCCACACCAGTTGTGGCATTGGTGTCATACATCATTCTAAGGTGCTGGTGCACGGTTTCTTCGAGCCTGTGAGGAGTTCCTGTAATTCTGGTATTGATACTTTAGAACCTTTCAATTTTATTCAAGACTGCTGGTGTCAGCAGAGGACTTAACCTGCGATTTCCTTAGGTTTTGGTTCCTTAAAAGTTAGCTTACATGCTCTTTGAGCAAGGTTTTTACTATAAGCTTAAATACTAAGGATGTGGAATGATATGCTGTACCTATGAATTTAATCTGTTTAAATTATATCAAGATTTTCCATAGATATTATTACATGGAGTCATATCATAATCAACACTTACTGATATTTGTTGCTATAAGTGAACATATCATTTGTAAATTGTTGATGAAGTATTCATGTCACTTAGTGCTTAGATATATATCATTGTGAACACCTCGTGTTCCATAGTTTGTTTTTGTTTTATTATTTTGAATATATTGCAGGTCAGTGTACAACATAACCATAAGGAAATAATAATATTTCTATTGAATAGGTCTTTACTACTTAACTCAGCAAAAAATAGGTTTGATAATCGGCCACCGTTATGCTCGCACTATGGCAGTATTTTCCACCAACATTGTAGCTGGTAAGGGTGTCAATAATTCTGCCTTGCCTTCTCCCATGGTTTTGGGTTGGCTTCTAGTCCAACAACTGGACACAGGTGGGTATCTACCGGCAAGCTAGGTACATTGGATTAACTTATGACAGTTTGGAATATCTCGTATTCTTTAGCATTACTTTGGAAAGTTTATAATTTACATATTAGACAGTATAACTTGCCACCTTATGGTGGTTTGGAATATCTCGTATTCACTAAAAGAGTTTGAATGTTTTGTAGCGATCTACACATAGGTAGTGTACCTACTGTTTTTACACGAATTAATAATACACAGATGGGTAGTATGAACTTGGCCTTCTCGTGACCTTTATAGCACTTTATAAAGTGGGGCACGTCGAACTTAGTCTTTTTGCCAATTTTTGTTCTTTGGATTATAAATGAATGGGACTCACCTGCTATAACAAATGCATACCAGATTAGCAACGTAGAATAACGCCGCCAAGAGTATCGCGTACTAGTCTGGTAGCTTCCAATCAGTTAGCGCGTAAAAATAACGTCGCTAATGGTATCTCGTACCCTAATTGAAGATTGAACAAGGTTTCGACTCGCAAGTCTGAAATACAGTACTCGCTATGATCACTTAGTGCTTCTGCTATTGCCCGATGAGGATCGCGTCCTCGGTGACAGGTTTCAGGGGTCTTTCCAGATTAGCAACGTAGAATAACGCCGCTAAAAGTATCGCGTACTAGTCTGGTAGCTTCCAATCAGTTAGCGCGTGAAAATAACGTCGCTAATGGTATCTCGTACCCTGATTGAAGATTGAGCAAGGTTTCGACTCGTAAGTCTGAGATGCAGTACTCGCTATGATCACTTAGTGCTTTGGCTTTTGCTGGATATCGGAAAAGGTTCTTCATCCTGTGTGATTGTAGATTCAAGGCTTGACTTCGACACTGAAATTCGTTATTGCACAATACACTTTATAGGTTATCACTTGGAATTTTGTTAATTTTGCTAAAGAAGGAACTATTTCATGTATTATAAATGAATAATAAGATGTATCACTTGGGATTTTGTTAAATTGCTGAAAAAATACTATTCCATGTATTTTAAATGAATAATTAGATAAGATAAAGTTTTTTACATGCGAAACTTTTACCGCAAAAAAAATAAGTGACACCTAGACGCGACGGTGTTACCAGGATACATTGATTATATTTTTTTCTAAATATCTAAACTTGCGATCCTTTAACCCGTAATGAAAATATTACTATATAATATGTGATAAAATAATAGAATTGCATTTCAGTTTCGGCGCGAAGTAAAATTAGCAATTAAGAAATACATACATACTGTAAGAGCAAAAGATACATAAAAAAGAAGTGCAACCATTATTTTCCCCAAAAATTGCTAAGATTACATAAACTTACAAAATGGGAGCCCCACCCATTATTAATGAACGATGACGAAAGAGAGAAAGATAAAGTATGAAGTATAAAAGTACGAGAGGAATAATTGCGAGAACTGCTATGAAAGGGTATAGTCTCAACAAAGTCCCCAATGACGTTGGAGGTAGCCTTATTGTACAGGTCCGGTGCAGACAAGGACGGTGGCGCGGCGCGCAGAGAACCGACAGGTCGCGCGCCGCGGGCCGATGGGTCGCGCGGTGGATCGGCGGGTGACGCCGCACCGCGTGCTTGTCGTACCTCTGACGTGAATCTGCTAATTTATAGAAAATTCGACCGAACTTGCTCCGGGCACCGTTACTGCTCGCTTGAATTGCCAATAAACTTACAGCCGACATTATTCTGGAGAAAATAACGTCCAATAGGTAGGTACACCCGGACGGAGCCGGACCAACCGACAACACTTGCTCACAGAACTTTGTTAAGTCCCATCGATCGAGAGAGCAGTGACGGGAGCGACGTGCGACAGTATCACGCGACATCGTCCTCACATGCGGCCCGCAGCTCCCCACGCTCACGTCCTCATAATGTATAAAAGCACTTCAAACGTTTCGCAAAGTTGTCACAGCGACTCGACGTAATTACCATCAAAGCGGTCTGGAGGAAATTTCGTGTCCCCACATAAATAGGTTGGCCGCACACGAGGCGCAAGGCGAGCAGGGTCGAGGGGGGGGGGGGCACAAGACACTTGACTGACAAATGATGGTGGAGGACGTAACAGTATAAGCAGTTGGCTTGAAACCAAATCTGACATAAATATCAGATACACTCGCGCGGAATGACGTTAATTAATAAGTAATCGTAATTCGTACGCTTTATCTTGGTAGGTATCGGTAACACAATCATACTGTATCTGTTCATGTTTTTGTAGACCACGATCATCTCTGTAACGGTCACGCAAATCTCAAGCGCCTCGGGCGAGTTTACGGCAATGCGAGTATAAATAATGTTCCAATGTCATGATTTCATGAACCACAATTCCTCTCTGATGTGTCCCATTCTCCAATTACAATGAGAGACATCATGTTCCATAATTTTGAATACGAGTAACAATTCAAAATAAGAGTTTGTTGTATTGAGTCTATTTTGTTCAGTACTATAATATCACTGTCCGTCGTAATATCACATCATTCCCACTTAGGTGCCAGCGGCATAATTATGGTTACTAATATTATAGTTGTGTGTGTCACCCCCTGACCTTGGCGCAGACACAAGTCTCGCAGACAAGGTTGCCATCGCGGCATGGCCGGTGTTTACTTATATCACGACTAATTCGGTGACGTGACGCTTATTGATAGTAGCCTGACGAAACAGGCGCTCGGTCGCGACCTCAGCGAAGCAAATGCAATGTAAACTGTAAATGGACGTCATTATAAGTCATATTGAAGTTGGTCATGCGGACTCATGGGCGGACGAGCGCGCCGCCATATAGGGCGCGCGTAACGACGTGACGTTGCGCTCATTAGCCGCGACTTCGGCGCGGCGTCAGCTGTGCGCCACAATTAATAGTGCACCATGTAAGTTTCCCGCAACGTTCCCGTTTTCAATACGACGGCCGTTTCGGCTTATAAATTGCGCGTAATCGTGAGAAAGATTTTATTATAGTACCTACCTAGTGAACACGTCCCACCGTCCGGTGACGGTTCGCAGGTACATACGTACACACAGGCAGTGCGCCACAAAGGTTTCTAAATTGAATATGAATTGAATAGAGACACGTTTGCGCACCGAGGTGGGCGTCGTGCACAGAACGCGGCAGAGCGCGGAGCGAGCGAAGGAGCGAGGACAGGTTGTCAAGCGACACGGCGTCAGCTGGGCTCGGCTGGGTATTATTAGAGCAGAGACAAGCACCCATCACTTACAAGTTATTTCTGTAGGTAACGCTAGAGCGGAGCTCACGCGTCATATTCCACATTCTTGTACTAAAAGTAGATAATAGACTCCAATATAAGAATTTCAAAAGTACACAAGGCGTCACGTATTGAATGTGAACTTCCCTTGAAGAAGTGTGTCACAGTGACACAGCAGCACGGCCGGCGGCGCTACCGGCTGTTTATACAGAGCCAGTGAATAGACGAGGATAACGGTTGGGGACATGTCTCTAGAATTCGGTTCGCACACTGAATAACTATTCAATATTGAGAGATAATCGAGCGAAGCAGTAACCGCGCGGACTATCACTGAACGACTAAGTGCAGAAGTTTCACTACCAATAACCTCAAATCAGACATGGATACCACTATGTACACTAAAACAGCTGCAAGTAGAATACTACTGGCAAATATAATTGATAAGGGCATTGTTCGGAGTGGAACTTCGGTCCCACTCCGAACAATGTTACGTAGATATGAAATGAGAATCTGCAGTTTCCGGCGGCCGTGGCGCGTGTCACTCGCTACACAATACCGCGCTCAGAACTCAGCAGCCGGCACTCTGCAGGGTAACAATGTGCACTTACTGCGTTATTAATTTCCTGCAGTTACTACTATACATCACCGCTGATCAAATTTAATGGCTCCATATAAAACATATTGTAATCTGAATCATAAAGTTTCATAACTTTGGCTTAGAGAGTCTATAAAAGCTGAATACTCACGAAGAAACTTAATCTTTTTATTTAAATCTGTAATGGTGGCCAATAAATATGATAACGCGTTTCTGAATTTTATTGCCAAGT
Organism: Mythimna impura; assembly: GCA_905147345.3. Lineage (NCBI taxonomy): Eukaryota > Metazoa > Arthropoda > Insecta > Lepidoptera > Noctuidae > Mythimna > Mythimna impura. The sequence continues at coordinate 28,694,654 of LR990359.1, read as the reverse complement.
TCCCGAAGGATTAAGAGCCTGCTCTGACTCGTGGCTCTGCTCTTATATAGCACCGTGAATCTTAAATCTTGAAAACCATTGCAGTTCGATAAACTTCGGGTATTTCCATATGTTACTTTAGGCAATGTCGCCGAATTTCATGATGTGATTTTACCTTTGATGTGTGTCGACTGTTAGTCCATAGAATCCATCCACAGTATCTCTCCCAGTTACGGTGACAATCTCCAACGGTTCCGAGAAATGCTACAACATTAGCTAAGCTGTCAGTGACGTCTGTTCTATCGACGATGGTATGATTGTGTCAGTAAACAATTCCTTAGGATTGTTCAACTCATTGTTCAAATTGTAGGTGATAACGCATTCCGAGTAGCGAACAAACGAGCTGTCATAATCATAAAGCAGATACGTCTGTTTTAACGACGACCGTGTCTGCATAGCTCCGGTATCGCCGCCGTCTGCTGCACTGTGCGCGGGTACTGGGCCACGTCCCGAGTGCAGCGCAGCATGTTCCTATTGTGGAGCGTCTCACGGACGTACGGCGCATCCGACACGCCCGGCTGCTTGCACAGACTCGGCTTCTATTCAACTAGTAATTCATGTTCTCTGAATGCGCAAAACATCTGTACGATTTCCGTCTCAGTAGAAAACGGGTGTTATATAAAAATAAACGCTAGCACTCGGACATGCAGTTTATTTTGAAATGTAGTGGGGTAAAATGGTAAGCACGGGCAACGCTCGATGTACCTACGACGTGCCGCGATTGGATGTGCTTGAGATGTGGTGCGCGCGCCACCGCCGCCGCCGGAGCGCCGACACTCGATACTCTGTAACACAAGACGGCTCTCGTATAACTTACTGCCTATAAAACAAAGGTAAACGGCCGAGCTGTCCCTGAGAACCGAGAGCCGGGCCCGGGGCGGCTCACGAGGCAACACATGCGCTGCACATTGTGCTCGCAAGCCGCCAGTATCTCGTAGTCGTGGCATTGATAGTATCCAGACGCGCGTCGCACGCTTGAGAGAAAATATTTCAATCAAGAAATCGCTAATGAAAGTTCCCTATTTGCCTAAACAATCGGCCACCAAATAAAAAATGTTTCATGTGCACGCTCCGTAGTCCGCCCGTACCCGCGAGCTGCGTCCGGACGGTGTACAGGACAAACGGACCATTTCCCACGGGAACGGGCTACTCATTCGATGACAGGTAACGTATTTAGGTCCATCTGTCCGTCAGCCTATTAATTTAATAGTGGCGTGCATAACAAGTTAGTGAAATAAACTGACGTTTTAGTTGTAGCTGTAGAGTGTAGGTACCGGACGACGCGGATTGGAAACACACTTCTTAATCATAAACAAGTACTTGTACGTTTATTAATTGAAAATTCTCATGCAGAGCGTTGTTTCACATGATTTGTTTCAGTAAAATAGTTGAATCTGTTTAATTTTGAGTAGTGTGAGGGTACGTCGTGGGGGAGTCCTACAGTCAGTAAACGATCCTATTTATGTATGTGGGTCACATCACACAGCGAACGGCCGTGCGAAGTTGTGTCAGGCAGCAGACGAGGTGCTCTCTTGCTCCACGCGCCGATAACGAAGACTTGGCTTGATACTACTGTCTCAGCACAATGCGCCCGTCAGCGTCCACTGTGCGAGCGCGACGTGCCAGCCCCAGCGAGCGCTGCGGCCCCTCCGCGCTTCCTGTTTGTCATCCCGGACGCGCCTGTAACAACACAAATGTTCCTATCATAAGTAGTTACACTTTTTATGATCAACGTAAAAAGATACATTATTCATCAAACTTTTGTAGGTCGAACGTAAAATAAAAGACGTTAGACAGTAACGACAATTTATTTGAAACTTTTTCGAGCAGTAAAGCTCATTTTTCTTCGCTCGCGGAGATCTCAAACAGCCGAACGGCAGAGAGTGTAACGACCGCGCGCGCGCTGCTCTTCACACTTATTTCATACAGGTAAAAACCAATTCAGTTGACTACACCACTTTTCTCCTCAACTGTACTATTAACGCACTTTGTTTGTGTCGTAAATTTGGGCGGCGGTACAGGCGCGCACACTCGCCGCCTGGCCGTTGTTCACAGTGCAGAAGCGCGTCCGTACTCTCTCAATCGCGAACTGTCGCACACACGCCTTCGTTAACATGCGACACTTAGAGCACAATGAGGTCGCCATGCACAATGTAAATGCATTGATGCAAAGGCTTCAATTAACTTCGACGATCTTATATCATTAGAAGAGAACAAGTGAAGCAGACTCACAAATAATTACTTCAACGCAGGGTTCTGTAAAAAATAAGGGCGGAGAAAAAAGCAATGATTGCACGTTGAGAGATACTCAATTAGTAACGATACGTCCTGCTGGAGGCTGTGAACATGATTCACAGCCTCCTCCGCGCTGTGGAGCTGCTGTGCTCTGTATTGTGTTTATAACTCTCCCGCGACTTGTTCGGAGCTCTCAGTTCTATTCAGAAAATGATGTGAGTTACCAATATTTGCGCTTTGCAGCAAAATGATCGTGAAAGAGATTGTTTATCAAGATTGAACATAACGAGCGCAGGTACACTGTGGGTGACGTGTCCGTGGCGCCGCGCGCATCACTAACTAAATATTGTATACTGGCGACAAAAACAGATGAGCCTTTTAGTTGACAAAGTTAATGAAGAGATATTGTGGGCATACTACGGGGGTGACGGCCGCGCCCCGCCTCGACTGCGAACTGAACATAATCGCATTACTGTCGAGGTTGTTTTATGATAAGTCCACAGAGAAACCTTTATGGCGCACACAAGTAGGTACGGTCGTATTTTTAAGTCTTCCAAAAGAGTTTTATCTTATTTCTTCTTACCATCTCTTTCGTGTTCACCTAAACGTTGTTTGTACAAGATCTCTGCAAGTGATAAGATCGCCTATTGTGAAATTGCTCTTACACATTAGGTACACAATTATTTCTTTCAACTGTGAGTCCAACTGTGTCGATGTACGAATATATATTTTCTATTTTTTTTTGCAGTTTTCTATTAGATAGAAGATATATAATATGAAAATACGTACCCATGCACTTTGTTTGTTCTTATGTTCGAACAGTTTCGCAGGAGTCGCCATCATTTAACAATGTGACTGGCCTGTTGGTCTGGTGGTTAGTGGCCCTGACTGCTATGCTGGATGTCGTGGGTTCGATTCCCACCCAGGACAATGTTTGTGTGATGAGCACGATCATTTGTTCTGTGTCTGGGTGTAATTTATCTATATAATGTATGTATTTAGAAATATATAAGTACCTATGTTTATCAGTTGTCTAGTACCCATAACACAAGCTCTGCTTAGCTTGGGACTAGACGGCGTTGTGTGATAGTTGTGGAATATTATTATTATTATATATTAATGTCTGTAGTAGGTACCTACTGAGTCCGCAGCAGGCGATGGTCACTTATTTGTTTTTGTTTGTCTGCCAATATCGTGAGAAAGTAATTGATAGTCGCGTCAGTGGTGAGTGTGTACGAGTCGTTTGCGGTAGTCTGTCGGTCTGGTCGCTCGCGGCGCGCGCAGCTCCGCAGCAAAGTGACGTGGCAGTGGGCGCAGCTGGCCGCGTCGCTCGCCCGCGGGACGTCGCTGGTCCTGTGAACTGAGCCGGCTGAGCGCATGCAATTACAATCAAATATAAGCTAATCTAACTGGACGGCCTGGGTGTAGGGCTGCCAACTATATTATCAAATCGATTAATCTGAAAAATAAACTACAAAGCACCAACAAGCAACGCACCAAATTACCTACATTTGATTAGAAGATGTAGAGGGTAAATAACGTGTTACGGTTTTATTAAAAATAAGTAAATTGACTAAAAGGGGGAGGTATACCTATCAACTCCTGTAACGAACACTTTTTAAAAAATGAAGGGACGTATTTCGACAGCGTGCCGCTTTTCCAAGGTTTGATAACCCTATGAATACAAACGCGGACGCACTCGCTCACGACACTATACAGAAAAGAACAGAAGAGCCACTCGCACGTCTGCGGGATTGAATTTGGTTCTGACTATGCTACTACTATTTATATAAATTAGACAGCTTCAATTATTTATATCAGCACAACCTCTCTAAGAAGTAAGTGAAGTAAGTGATGCAGACGCAGAACATAAATTAATACTGAATTAAGTTTTAAGTGTTTGAAGTTACAATTGCTCCCACTAACTTCAAGACTTTCGATGAAAACCAAATGAGTTAATTTTGTAGGCCTTCTTGGCCTTCATACCGTTACCTTACAAAATATATCGTAGTAAGTCAGGTCAGCGTGTCCGCGATGGGCGTCGCCAGTGGGCACACTCAGTTCAAATTAATAAATCCCTGCGAGCGCAACACGTTTGTTATCGGTACGCTTCGCAGCGGTTCTGTGTGTGGTCACGTAATACGCACTAGTGTGTGTGCAGCGGCAATCTATCATGTTCGTGCGACGTACAAATGTGCACATTTTATAAGTTACGGCGTCGGTGCACATAATGTACGAGACCAACATTCCACATCAGAAATCAAGTATCAGCCCAGTAACGTACGATATTGCCTTACCTGGCCGCCCGCCGCGCCGCCGCGCCGCCGCAACCGCGACCGCGCCCGCGCCCGAGCCCGCGCCCGCGCCCGCGCCCTCGCCCGCGCCCGCCTCTCGACAGTCGGCTGCTACGAAAACGAAAACAAACCTTTTTATTATTGCACAAACTAAAGCCTGCCGCGCCGTATCCGTATCACAGTTACGAGATCCGTATATTTCATGAAACGTGTAGGACTTATAAAGTTCTGACATTCGTCCTTCTTAAAATTGTCTTATCTTTCAAATTAGGTAGTTAGAAGTTCCGGGAAACCGCGGATCAATGAAGAGATGCGAGTCAACTGTGTGGAGTTGACACTATGAAGGATAGGGTAGGTATGCGGCTGGCGGGCCGGGGCTGGTACCGACTGTTATGGTGCGGCCGCCGTCCGCATTCCCGACGCAGGTGCCGCGGCAGCACTCGCTCGCCGCGCCGCACTGCTCTCATGCCATACTTCGCGTACCGTAAAACGGGGTGAATAGAAACAAAATTTTGGTTTGGTTTTTCACTTTGATACCATATTATTGGCTTCTAACAAAGCATCGACTTTTTATAAAAACAATTCATTAATACATTTATACAGTTAAATACTCAAAAAAATATTCAAATATCGTGAAAATACCCATTGAAGTTTTGTTTCTATTCACCCCGGAGTTTCTATTCACCCCATTTGACTGTATCGTCATGTGATTGCATACTCATGGCTGCTACGTCACTTAGACGCTTGCCAAATACAGAGCCCTTGCCCAAACTAAACGCTTCCGTTATCGCAGGCGTGACTATCCTTCCTATTTCCTGGTTTCTTGATATTGTAGAAGATCCAAGAAAATAGCAGGTTGTTATACAAGGGGCTACAATGACCCATTAAACACATACGAGGTAGTTTTACTCCCGAGCTTTAGCGCAGCAGTAAATAGAAACCGAGTTATAAATAGATAAGTTTTTTGGTACAAAAACCTTTGTATACAATGAATAACAATACATTTCACACAGGAGTACATGGATTTTGGGAAAAGTCTGCACAAATAGTGGAAAACCCTGCCTTATAAACTAGGGAGACTTGTGACTAGGATTCAGTGTTTATTGCATTGAATTTATATAAAAAATGTAAGTTCGTGTGATCAACTGATCACATAATTAGTGATCGATGGTGTACCTATAATTAGTAAATCTTGGCAACTTTAATTTAAAAAAATATATATTGATACTCGCGTTTGACCACTATCTCACCCACGGATATCGATCTCACCTGATAGTAAGCGATGATGTGGTCGACGATGCAGCACGCTTGCCTAGAAGTAACCAAAATAAATTAATAAATTCTCTACTAATAACGAATCAGTTTCGACATCATCCACTGTTATGTCAGCCACTATTTTTAAAATGTTGAATTGTTTTGTGTTGTCGGGTACTTTACTTTTCGAAAGCAGTCTACCCGCCTTGTCCCAACTATGTTCAGATCGACTTCCCGTCTCACCGAATGCAGCTGGATACCAGTTTTTCACAAGGATCGAGCGCCTGTAAATGATAAATATTTATTTTGTAAATAGGTTTTAAAAAACTCTTGTACAGGTAAATTTTTCGTAAATTTAAACTAGATGAGGCCGGTGTTTCCTAGTTGATTACCCTGAGAAGAAAGGTTCCTGATTTAAAGATACTTGATTTCGAAACTTGATGATTCGATTTTTATTATATCGAACACAGTGTGTCGATAATTGAGTTGTGTAATGTTTTATTCCATCGATGCTTTATTGATGCGATGTAACGTTAGTGCGAAAAATCTGTTGCTTACTAGATCGGTAATTTATTAGTTCGGAACATAGATATCCGATAATCGATAATCGATATCCGTGGTTCGGAACTTATATTATAGGTTCGAAAGGCATACTATTCCGAGACATTTAATTAATAACCTTAGTTTTGCACTATAGACGTTATGGAAATATATTCTTTTTATTAAAAAAAAAAACACCTATTCCAGTAGCTACTAATCCATAGGTGCCATAAGTGGAATAAAACTTTAAATAAAAATGTATTCCACTTTGGGCACCTGAGAAAAATATCAATGGGTGCCCAAAGTGGAATACCTCAGGTGCCATTCACTCGGGTGCCATTATAGCGGGTGCCCAAAGTGGAATACCTCAGGTGCCATTCACTCGGGTGCCATTTTAGCGGGTGCCCAAAGTGGAATACCTCAGGTGCCATTCACTCGGGTGCCATTTTAGCGGGTGCCCAAAGTGGAATACCTCCAAATATTTTTTCATTATAGGTATTTCTTTTTAATTAGGTACTGTACTGTAGATTTTTTTTTGTTTTTGATGTTGAAATTGCTTTTATCTTTCCAATTATTCCAGCAAGTGTTATGACATGTTATCGGTACTAAGTTAGCTACAGTACAAGCAAGTGTACTGACCTGCAATCGATACTAAGTTAGCTACAGTACAAGCAAGTGTACTGACCTGCAATCGATACTAAGTTAGCTACAGTACAAGCAAGTGTTATATGACATGTCAACGGGTCTAAGTTAGCTACAGTACAAGCAAGTGTTATATGACATGTCAACGGGTCTAAGTTAGTTACAGTACAAGCAAGTGTTATATGACATGTCAACGGGTCTAAGTTAGCTACAGTACAAGCAAGTGTTATATGACATGTCAACGGGTCTAAGTTAGCTACAGTACAAGCAAGTGTTATATGACATGTCAACGGGTCTAAGTTAGCTACAGTACAAGCAAGTGTTATATGACATGTCAACGGGTCTAAGTTAGCTACAGTACAAGCAAGTGTTATATGACATGTCAACGGGTCTAAGTTAGCTACAGTACAAGCAAGTGTTATATGACATGTCAACGGGTCTAAGTTAGCTACAGTACAAGCAAGTGTTATATGACATGTCAACGGGTCTAAGTTAGCTACAGTACAAGCAAGTGTTATATGACATGTCAACGGGTCTAAGTTAGCTACAGTACAAGCAAGTGTTATATGACATGTCAACGGGTCTAAGTTAGTTACAGTACAAGCAAGTGTTATATGACATGTCAACGGGTCTAAGTTAGCTACAGTACAAGCAAGTGTTATATGACATGTCAACGGGTCTAAGTTAGCTACAGTACAAGCAAGTGTTATATGACATGTCAACGGGTCTAAGTTAGCTACAGTACAAGCAAGTGTTATATGACATGTCAACGGGTCTAAGTTAGCTACAGTACAAGCAAGTGTTATATGACATGTCAACGGGTCTAAGTTAGCTACAGTACAAGCAAGTGTTATATGACATGTCAACGGGTCTAAGTTAGCTACAGTACAAGCAAGTGTTATATGACATGTCAACGGGTCAAGTTAGCTACAGTACAAGCAAGTGTTATATGACATGTCAACGGGTCTAAGTTAGCTACAGTACAAGCAAGTGTTATATGACATGTCAACGGGTCTAAGTTAGCTACAGTACAAGCAAGTGTTATATGACATGTCAACGGGTCTAAGTTAGCTACAGTACAAGCAAGTGTTATATGACATGTCAACGGGTCTAAGTTAGCTACAGTACAAGCAAGTGTTATATGACATGTCAACGGGTCTAAGTTAGCTACAGTACAAGCAAGTGTTATATGACATGTCAACGGGTCTAAGTTAGCTACAGTACAAGCAAGTGTTATATGACATGTCAACGGGTCTAAGTTAGCTACAGTACAAGCAAGTGTTATATGACATGTCAACGGGTCAAGTTAGCTACAGTACAAGCAAGTGTTATATGACATGTCAACGGGTCTAAGTTAGCTACAGTACAAGCAAGTGTTATATGACATGTCAACGGGTCTAAGTTAGCTACAGTACAAGCAAGTGTTATATGACATGTCAACGGGTCTAAGTTAGCTACAGTACAAGCAAGTGTTATATGACATGTCAACGGGTCTAAGTTAGTTACAGTACAAGCAAGTGTTATATGACATGTCAACGGGTCTAAGTTAGCTACAGTACAAGCAAGTGTTATATGACATGTCAACGGGTCTAAGTTAGCTACAGTACAAGCAAGTGTTATATGACATGTCAACGGGTCTAAGTTAGCTACAGTACAAGCAAGTGTTATATGACATGTCAACGGGTCTAAGTTAGCTACAGTACAAGCAAGTGTTATATGACATGTCAACGGGTCTAAGTTAGCTACAGTCAGGGTTGGGCAGTATTTGAATTACTTGTAATTAAAATACGTAATTGAAATACAAATACGTATTTGGTATTTGTATTTCAATTACTTCCTTAAAATGTAATTTGTAATTCGTATTTCAAATACCTGACGGCGAAGTATTTTGTAATTAGTATTTCAAATACTTGAGGGTTCAAAATACATTTTAACATTAAAATACATTTAACCTTCAAGAAAGATTGTTTTCTTTAGCAGGTTTTATTCACTCTCCAACAAGAGGCTGTTTGTCTGACAGTACGTTTAAAAATCTAGTGTTCATGAAAGGAAACTCTGGTTTTACTGATTAATTAATATTGTTTTCCACTACTTTTCACCACATGCTGGTCTAGATTACTTATTTTGTAAAATGTAATTGGTATTTTGTATTTCAATTAAAAATAGCTAAAATACTGTATTTTGTATTTTATATTTCAAATACCTTACTTAAAGATATTTTGTATTTTAATTACTTGCGATACTGTATTTTGTAATTTGTATTTCAATTAAAGCAAAGCATGTATTTTGCCCAGCCCTGGCTACAGTACAAGTAAGTGTTCTGACATCTCATCTGTACAAAGTTAGTTACAGTACAAGCAAGTGTTCTGACACGTCATCAGTACTAAGTTAGTCACAGTACAAGCAAGACTACTGACATGTCATTGGTACTAAGTGCAGTGCAACAGCAACCATAAAACTTGATGTTTTCTGTACAGTATCGCTCACGGTATGTTATGTTACTATAACAAAAATATTTTGAGTTTAAACATTGCATGCAGCACATGAACTGTAATAAATCTCACTTCATCGTTTACAAACACTGCTGCCATGAAATGCGTCTTATTTCTACAACTGACGTTTTTGTGTTCTTGTGCAGCATTCTGAATAGTCCATGCGAGCCTCCCAAATACGTGCAGACCCGCTTCCAGGCCAGGCGCCAGATACGGCAGTCATCCGAGCAATAAGGGGAGCAAAATCACGTTATTGCAAAACCGTGTTCACGCTGAGCCGGTGCACAGTATATCTATACTGTGGCCGGTGCCTCAGTGCATACGGCATTATATCGGACACTCTCATGGAGGGCGACAGTGAGGGAAGCAAAGGGGTGAGGATGTATATGTGTAGGACGATAACCGGATCGTCGCATGGCAGGCGAATGTAAAAGTTAGTTAACGAGTAGCTAGCGATGTGATGTGACCCGGCGTCGCCCGACGCGGACCGACGTTACGACTACTCGTAATGGAGTCCACTCGCGCCAAATGGATCGAACCTAATGTACTCGAACGTGCAGTCCGCTACTCGCTACACATAGATGTACTCTCGCTGATGTAAATGACCGATTATATAGTGGCAGCCTGGCAGCACGGCGCGCTTGTGTGACGACAGTTCTCCTAGCGCTGGGAGTCGGGCAGAGCGTCACGACGTCGACACGCGGCACGTCCGCAGAAGGGTCGCGTGGTGCTTAATATTCCTTGTAGACGCTCACCGCCACACTAAATTGTGCTTATTGTGTTCAATCAGTCCGGCGCGTCTGAAAGCCCCCTAAACCGTTGAAGCGCGGCCATTATATTATCTTGAATTGATTCATCAATTTATTATTTGACATTAATGTCGATGCTTCTATTTAATGCTGGAGAGATTAACAATAACAAACAGCAGTTTAAGGTTATTAACATCATTAGTATTTATTAGAAAATATACTACATACTTAACTAAATTCTGGGATATTCTTGGTGTCCTATCTGGATACATGATATAGTGTAGTAATTATGTTACGCCAAAGACCGAATTCGCACAATGAGCCAAAAAATAGCTCGTAAGGCGTTGTGTCTTATTTCAACATCTATATTCCGAATTCACGTCGTGGTCATGACGTGTTGTGACTAAAAGAAAATGGCCATGAAGCACTTTGAGTCCTACCTAATACTTACCACTACATCGCGACCTCGTGGCACGACACGAAATTCGCGTAGTACCTAAGTACCTATGTTTTAAATCGGTTTGAAAGAACCCACAAAGTCGTTGCTCATTGTGTGTGATTTCGGTGTTTGAGCTTATCATATAGATATTACACTGGCGCTCCAATTGATTGGTCTATTAATTCAATATTCAAAGGTGTAGGTATGTGTGTAGATACCGCGTGTCGGCTTCATTAGTTAATATTTATCTTTATTATTGAAATCGGTCCAACAACAGGTAAAGTCGTGCTGCATTGTGTTTGTGAACGTGTTCGTTACGTTAATTAACTCTTCAGCCAAATTGCATTTAATTAAAATTAAAAGTTATCGTCATGACGAATCGTTATAAAGAAAAACTTCTATTATTTTTATATAATCAATTAAATCTCGGATTCTTATATTAATCGATTGTGATCGTTCCACTAATGGATTTTGCGTGTCTATTTTTAACCGACTCAAAAAAAGGAGGAGGTAATCAATTCGATTGTATTATTTTTAACCGACTTCAAAAAAAGGAGGAGGTTATTCAATTCGGTTGTAATTTTTTTTATCATTTATTTTTTATGTTTGTTACCTCAGAACTCCGTCGTTTATGGATTTCGATTTGCAATTTTTTTTTCCACTTATAGGATATGCTTTAAGATTGGTCTCATTTTTTTCAAAATTCAGTTCTGATGATGGGTTACCATATAGTGATTTTAGTATTTTCATCGAGACAAAAAGTAACATTTGATGAAGTGGAACTGATGAAGAAGACCAGAAATGGCCAACGGAACTTCATAGGTACTTACATTGATATCACAATAATGAAGACAGTTAGGCGACTATGACTATACATGACATGACTATGATAACACAGAGACAAGTACACAAATAAACTATTTGTATTTGTACATATAAATTAGGTGGGTGGACCATGGAAGGCCATGTTCCTTTGAAGGCCAACTATTAAAGAGTCTTAGTTATTGTCATGTGATGACAATTTCTTTCTACTCACATTTAAGATCCATCACACTAAAGGATATAAACGTGCCGGCGAGTCGCTCGCGTCGCTATTTTGCTAGTGGGGTCCTTCGGTACGTAGACTTCAGTCGTCGACGTTCAAATTGTAATTCGCGCGCACAGCAAAACGGTAAGTTTTAAAGTAAATAACCTTAAATTATCTTATTTTTGTACTGTGAATTGTTATATAAGGATTTGTTATGGTACTAAAGGAATAATATATTAATTTTGCCTCGATTTCAGTTAAAATATCGGTAGTGTTCCTAGGAAAGCCGGTGGTTCTTTATAAGGCCAATCAAAAATTTGACGATTGGCCTTGCTAGGGTACATAGACTTTACTAGGAACGTGTACAAATCATGAAGATATGGTGGTGTCACGAGGAGTGTATGGGTATTATTAAGTTAGTTTTTATAGTTAGGTATAATTAGGGTACTTAGTCTGTAGTGTCTATTATTTTATTGAATATAAGGAACATTTTGGCCTTACAAAGAACAGACCCATAAGGTCATTTTTTTTTAATAATTTCATTCTAAAACGCATTGGCAACTTATTTAATATCGATAGGTTACTCATTACTTACTATTATTTTTAAATCATTTCCAATAATATATTCTTAGTTATACGACGGTTTTCAAGGAATGTTCGTTGAGTTTTTATAGATGAATATAATATATTAAGCATTTAAATGAAAGAACTTTATAAGTAGTTTTAGTAAAATGAGATATTTAGATTGCTACAACTCTAGTTTTAAGCTGAACGACTGATCTCTAATATTGGCCTTGTATGGAGCCCTGTTCCTTGCAAGGCCAATTGGAAGAGCTTCATGAAACTTAAGTTTAATAAATAGTGATTACATTTAGAATTAAAAAAAGTGATTCATATGTTACACAATAAAACAAAGTATTACAGTGTGCCTTTTAATGACTGGCTTGTTGATCTAGTGGTTAGTGGCCCTGATGGTATGCTTGAGATCGTGGGTTCGATTCTCACCCAGGACAAATGTAATTCGTTTCTTTCATTTATCCAGTAAACAAACTAGTAAAAACTGTTTATTCGTTACAGTGGCCTTCCATGGTCCACCTTAAATGGTTCTGAACATTTATGTTGAAAATGGCATCATCGAAGTGACTTGATGATGATGGAGTCGGAAGATTAGAATTCTCATGAGATGCACTTTGGCTATTTTTTTTTAAGTGGGAAAATCATCCATTGACATCTCCTGCGCGTGATGGGCGGAGCGGGAAGGTGTGTCAGACTTTTACTGACTAAAAACCCACTCCTGTTCACTTTCACACTGCCCGTGGCCCCAGTAGGCATCGACCCTGCTCGGCCCCTACGGTTTGCTGACATCTCCGTGAGGCGCGCGTGGAACAATTTACGCGCCGTCGACGACTTGGGCTCAGTCCAGACGGTTACCGGACGGTCGGACGGCGAGCTACCCATTGCTCGACGCAAGCCCGCGCGGTTGGCACAGTACTATCGAACTGATCTAATGATGAAGCCGGAAGGTAGAAACAGAAACTTCATAATAAAACAATGTAACCTAGCAGTGTTTGACTTAATTGGAATTATCATGAGAAATAGGAACTCTGGGGTTATAACTGTATCACAACTAAAAAGTGTGAAATAAAAAACTTTAAGTATATAAAAAAAAAATAACCGACTTCACTAAAAAAATGATCAAATTAACTTTAATTTCGGAAGTCGGTGTTAAATAAGAAACAAACAATACCGTGAAACACCGACTTCTCAAGTTAAAGTTTTTTTTTGTAAAAAGTTTTTATTAAAATCTACGTTCTCACAGCTCACAAGGCACCGGGCTCACAGGCGTACTATTACAAACTATTTCGTTCCTAACAGATGACACCGAATTGTGAATACCGTTAGTTTATGATGACTCTCGAGGTCCCCAGTTATATTGTAAATACCGTTAGTTTATGATGAGTCTCGAGGTCCCCAGTTATATTGTAAATACCGTTAGTTTATGATGACTCTCGAGGTCCCCAGTTATATTGTAAATACCGTTAGTTTATGATGACTCTCGAGGTCCCCAGTTATATTGTAAATGCCGTTAGTTTATGATGACTCTCGAGGTCCCCAGTTATATTGTAAATGCCGTTAGTTTATGATGAGTCTCGAGGTCCCCAATTATATTGTAAATACCGTTAGTTTATGATGACTCTCGAGGTCCCCAGTTATATTGTTAATTACCGTTAGTTTATGATGAGTCTCGAGGTCCCCAGTTATATTTTACACCAGCTGTCCCCCGCGGTTTCACTCGCGTCTTTGATATTACTGCTCTGCTCCTATTGGTCGTATCGTAGTAGGTACTTAGTTCCTGAGATTAACACGTTCAACTAAACAAACTAAACCTTTATAATCTACTGTAAAGTATAGATACGAAATGTCGCCAGCTCTATCAGCTTCAAGACAGTTTCTTGTTTTAGAGTAGATTGCACCTAAGACACTAAATGAGTAGGTACTACCAAAAATAATAAACAAAAAACCAATTTATTTAGATAAAACTTCAATAAAATAATGAACGATAAATTAATTGTGCATAAAATCACATTATGTTACATAGTTTGGAGTTTCAAAGAACAAAAATATTTTTAAACTCAATTTGATTTTTTTCATACCTATTTTTCTTATAATTGAAATTAGCTAAAAAGAAAAATATGCCTACACAAAAAATCTCACTTTCGAAAATTGAAAGCCTCGGACACAGAATAATGCCTCGGATACATTGTAAATTATCTTTGAATGAAGTTTAATTAAAGGTACCTATCTAGGTTCAAATGAACTAAGTATTCATAATATATCGACAGTTTACATTCTCATAGGATTGTACAATTTAGTTGAAAAATATGTACAAATAACATACCTATATCGTGGTATTGTGGTTGGCAGCGCGCCGCAGTCAGCCCGTCTGCGCTTGTCTGTCCGCATGACGTAGTGTTGCCAAGCCCAATTGGATAAAAATCGGGACAGAGTGATGATAAAACAAATCGAAATTTCCGGTTTTAAATCGGGACAAATAAATTTTTTTTAATAAAGGCTTTTTTGAGATGGGAAATCATCCATTGACTTCTCTCGCTTTTGGGTGGAACGATAGGGTGTGGCAGAATTTACTGAATAATACCCAGTCTTCTTCAGTTACCCTTTGCATTTCAGGGCCTCGGTCAGTCTTTCTAACGTTCCCGCAGCCCTAGCAGGCATCGGCCCTACTGGGCCCCGTCAGTTTTTAACCGACTTCAAAAAGGAGGAGGTTATATGTTCGGTTGAATGTATGTTTTTTTTTTTTTATGTGTGTTCACCGATTTCTCGGTCAATTGTGGAACGATTTAAATTTTTTTTTTGATCGAAACGTTATGCTTCCGAGTTGGTCCCATAGAAATATTGTTATGATCTGATCATGAACTTCGGAGATATGGAACAGAACTCCTCATAGGATCACAGCAGAACCATCGTAACAAGTAAAATTGCTTTGTTTATACGTGTAGTCGATGACTGACTGAAAGTAGAGGGGGAATATATCGAACTGATCTGATAATGAAGCCTGAAGTTAGGCACCGGAACTCTGTAATAAATTTATGTAATCTAACCGTGTTTGAGATTATTAGAATTGTCATGAGATGCACTCTGGCTATAAGGTATTTAAGTTTGGCTAAGGGGTACTTTTTAGTGGTGGTACTATAACTAAAAAGTGTAAAATAAAAAACTTTTTACAAAAAAATACAACCGACTTCAATGTAAAAAAAAAACACTGAAAAGTGCAAAATAACTTTAATTTCGGAAGTCGGTGATAGCGAAGAGACAAAACTATTATAGAAACACCGACTTCCGAAATTAAAGTTATTTTGCACTTTTCAGTGTTTTTTTTTATATTGAAGTCGGTTGTATTTTTTTGTAAAAAGTTTTTTATGCAGGTATCTCTTTGACGAGCGTGTGCAACACGACGCGCCGTCGACTCGGGCCTGGTCCTCACTGGCGAACAACGAGCCACCCATTGCTAGTCGTCCGCTATCCCACACCTTCGGAGGGCGACTTCCGACTCCCGAAACATCTCCGTTCCTTCACAGTGGTAGTCAACTCCTTCGCGCACATTACTGTTTTGCAGAAGGAGGAGGCGACTGCATCCCTTTCCCTCTCGGTCCGGACCATGACCTGAACCAGGGCCCTGCGCGATAGGTCACCGCTCTACCGTGTTAAGACACAAAACATCAAAAAACTAAAAAAAAAAACTTTTTATAAAAAACAAAATAACCGACTTCACTAAAAAAAATCACTAAAAGGATCAAAATAACTATAATATCAGTATTGTTTGTTTGCTTCTCGGTATTGTTTGTTTCTTATTTAACACCGACTTCCGAAATTAAAGTTATAGTTATTTTGATCCTTTTAGTGAAGTCAGTTTTTTTTTTTTTTAATAAGTGTTTTATTTCACACTTTTTAGTTGCGATACACTTATAAACAGAGTGCCTATTTCTCATTACAATTCCAATTAACCCAAACACTGCTAGGTTACATTGTTTTATTATGAAGTTCCTGTGTCTACCTTCCATCTTCCGGCTCCATCATCAGATCAGTTCGATAGTACCTTATAGCCAAAGTGCATCTCATGACAATTCTAATAAGCCCAAACACGGCTAGGATACATTGGTTAATTACGGAGTTCCTGTGCCTACCTTCCGGCTCCATCATCAGATCAGTTCGATAGTACTGTATAGCCAAAGTGCTTCTTATGACAATTATAATAAGTTCAAACACGACTAGGTTACATTGATTAATTACGGAGTTCCAGTGCCTACCTTCCGGCTCCATCATCATCATCAGATCACTTCGATGATACAATTTTCAACGTAAGTATTCAGAATCATTCATTTATTTGTATTGTCATAGTCGCTTAACTATCTTCATTGTGATATCAATGTGAGGGTGAAGTTCCGTTGACCATTTCTGGTCTTCTTCATCAGTTCCACTTCATCAAATGTTACTTTTTGACTGTAAATGCTTAAGTACTCGATGAAAATACCAAAATCACTATACATATAGGGTGACTGGCAATTAGTGTACGATACTTAAACACGTGATTGTGCTCATAATAACAAACAATTTTTACTATGGAAGCAAAGCCGAAATCGCGAAAAAAATACCAGCTGTTCAGTACATTAGGTATGTACTGAACAGCTGATTTTTTTTTCGCGATTTCAGGTTTGTTCCCATAGTAAAAGTTGTTTGTTATCATGAGCACAATCACGTGTTTAAGTATCGTACACTAATTACCAGTCACCCTATATGGTTGCCTATAATATTTGAGGAGTTCCCTCGATTCCTCATGGATCCCATCATCAGAACTGGATTTTGAAAAAAATGGGACCAATCTGGAAGCATATCCTTTTAAGGAAAAAAAAAATTGTAAATCAGTCCATAAACGACGGAGTTCTGAGGTAACAAATATAAAAAAAAATACAACCGAATTGATAACCTCCTCCTTTTTTTGAAATTGGTTAAAAACAAATATGTTTGAATAATTTCCGCTGTTTTAAAAGATTAAATATTTTTTATTGCACTTGATTTAGTGATGTGAAAGCCACTGATGTAATGCAGGTTAATTTATAGTAATAATGGATGTTAATAATAGGTATGGCTTTTAATAAATTGTTTTAAATTATCGGGACATTTAGCGTCCCGATCAGACGCTAATCGGACGCGTCCCCAGACCTCTGATAATCAAGACGTCCCGCGCAAATCGGGAAGCCTGGCAACACTAGCATCGCCGCGATGTACGTGCAGAGCTGTGCTGCGGACTGTGATGACACACACACAGACTACAGATCATTACAAGCTTTATTATAATAATATAGAATCTCGCTCAGCTGTAGTGTTGCTATTTGTAATTTCTCGGCTATCCGCGCTTCAATCTCACGCTAATTCTACTTTCTTACTAATAATTAGGTATGTTGCTGTGGGTAAAATGTGTAAAGTGTGTGTTGCTACCCTGTCTGCAGGCCGTGGAGGTGGACTTGTAATGAGCGACGTCACAGCACCGTGTACCACATTTCACACAGCGTAACACGTGGCGCTGTTTACTAGCTGTAGACGAATCGTTGCTATTGGAGTCTTTTTATTGGAAAGCTTCAACTCCCAGCTGACGTAAGCGGTATACCGTTCAACGGTCCAATCACTGCAATCCTCGAGAGAGCAGGAGCAACGCAAGAGATTGTAGACACAGAATGTGTGTTATCTGGCTCGATCAGACATCGGCGAGTGATCACAGGCGAGCTATTGCTCTGTAATTACTGAGTTATTTATCAAACGTATCTAAATAAAATCTGATCCGTGTATGGTACAAATGTACAGTTGCGCATAATGCTCGCGACGCGCACCGTTGTTTCGTGTGCAATTACCGCACAACCAACAATCGCGCGATGACGCGGCGTTTCACCATGGGGCCCCCGGCTGCTGTTGACATAATTGATGAACGCGAGTTATCTTTACTTCATTAGGACCGCTCGTACAAAAGAAAGTATGTTCCTAACTTAACTAGCCATCTGTTTAATTACATTAAGTAACAACCACTGTACGAAGACGTGTGAGTATGATTAAGCTCGCTGGTCGTCGGAGCCGCGGAGGTCCGCTGTCACCATCGATATCCGTGGCTGTCACACTGTACACGAGCAGCGCGGCTCACCTGGGACCTGTACGACCGGGACCGAGCGGAGAGCATGTGGGGGCTTATTCGATTTCGTGTTCAGATTTTCTGTCTTTGTAGAATACTAGCTCTCCGGTGTTCCCCGCGGTTTTACCCGCGTCTTTAGTTATCTACTGCTGCGTAATGTTTTGTAGCATATAGCCTTTAGTTATCTACTGCTCCGCTCCCGTGGGTTGTTGCGTAATGTTTTGTAGCATATAGCCTTTAGTTATCTACTGCTCCGCTTCCGTGGGTTGTTGCGTAATGTTTTGTAGCATATAGCCTTTAGTTATCTACTGCTCCGCTGCCGTGGGTTGTTGCGTAATGTTTTGTAGCATATAGCCTTTAGTTATCTACTGCTCCGCTTCCGTGGGTTGTTGCGTAATGTTTTGTAGCATATAGCCTTTAGTTATCTACTGCTCCGCTGGCGTGGGTTGTTGCGTAATGTTTTGTAGCATATAGCCTTTAGTTATCTACTGCTCCGCTGCCGTGGGTTGTTGCGTAATGTTTTGTAGCATATAGCCTTTAGTTATCTACTGCTCCGCTTCCGTGGGTTGTTGCGTAATGTTTTGTAGCATATAGCCTTTAGTTATCTACTGCTCCGCTGCCGTGGGTTGTTGCGTAATGTTTTGTAGCATATAGCCTTTAGTTATCTACTGCTCCGCTCCCGTGGGTTATTGCGTAACGTTTTGTAGCATATAGCCTTTAGTTATCTACTGCTCCGCTCCCGTGGGTTGTTGCGTAATGTTTTGTAGCATATAGCCTTTAGTTATCTACTGCTCCGCTTCCGTGGGTTGTTGCGTAATGTTTTGTAGCATATAGCCTTTAGTTATCTACTGCTCCGCTGCCGTGGGTTGTTGCGTAATGTTTTGTAGCATATAGCCTTTAGTTATCTACTGCTCCGCTTCCGTGGGTTGTTGCGTAATGTTTTGTAGCATATAGCCTTTAGTTATCTACTGCTCCGCTGGCGTGGGTTGTTGCGTAATGTTTTGTAGCATATAGCCTTTAGTTATCTACTGCTCCGCTGCCGTGGGTTGTTGCGTAATGTTTTGTAGCATATAGCCTTTAGTTATCTACTGCTCCGCTTCCGTGGGTTGTTGCGTAATGTTTTGTAGCATATAGCCTTTAGTTATCTACTGCTCCGCTGCCGTGGGTTGTTGCGTAATGTTTTGTAGCATATAGCCTTTAGTTATCTACTGCTCCGCTTCCGTGGGTTGTTGCGTAATGTTTTGTAGCATATAGCCTTTAGTTATCTACTGCTCCGCTCCCGTGGGTTGTTGCGTAATGTTTTGTAGCATATAGCCTTTAGTTATCTACTGCTCCGCTTCCGTGGGTTGTTGCGTAATGTTTTGTAGCATATAGCCTTTAGTTATCTACTGCTCCGCTGCCGTGGGTTGTTGCGTAATGTTTTGTAGCATATAGCCTTTAGTTATCTACTGCTCCGCTTCCGTGGGTTGTTGCGTAATGTTTTGTAGCATATAGCCTTTAGTTATCTACTGCTCCGCTCCCGTGGGTTGTTGCGTAATGTTTTGTAGCATATAGCCTTTAGTTATCTACTGCTCCGCTTCCGTGGGTTGTTGCGTAATGTTTTGTAGCATATAGCCTTTAGTTATCTACTGCTCCGCTGCCGTGGGTTGTTGCGTAATGTTTTGTAGCATATAGCCTTTAGTTATCTACTGCTCCGCTTCCGTGGGTTGTTGCGTAATGTTTTGTAGCATATAGCCTTTAGTTATCTACTGCTCCGCTGCCGTGGGTTGTTGCGTAATGTTTTGTAGCATATAGCCTTTAGTTATCTACTGCTCCGCTCCCGTGGGTTATTGCGTAACGTTTTGTAGCATATAGCCTTTAGTTATCTACTGCTCCGCTGCCGTGGGTTGTTGCGTAATGTTTTGTAGCATATAGCCTTTAGTTATCTACTGCTCCGCTGCCGTGGGTTGTTGCGTAATGTTTTGTAGCATATAGCCTTTAGTTATCTACTGCTCCGCTCCCGTGGGTTGTTGCGTAATGTTTTGTAGCATATAGCCTTTAGTTATCTACTGCTCCGCTTCCGTGGGTTGTTGCGTAATGTTTTGTAGCATATAGCCTTTAGTTATCTACTGCTCCGCTGCCGTGGGTTGTTGCGTAATGTTTTGTAGCATATAGCCTTTAGTTATCTACTGCTCCGCTGCCGTGGGTTGTTGCGTAATGTTTTGTAGCATATAGCCTTTAGTTATCTACTGCTCCGCTCCCGTGGGTTATTGCGTAATGTTTTGTAGCATATAGCCTTTAGTTATCTACTGCTCCGCTGCCGTGGATTGTTGCGTAATGTTTTGTAACATATAGCCTTTCTCGATAAATGGGCTATCCAACAGTAAAATATCAATTCGAATCAGTATTTCCTGAGATGAGCGCGTTCAAACAAAAAACTCTTGAGCTTTATAATCCTTCCGTGAACACCCACGTGTCGGTCACGGTCACTGTAACCAGTGAAAAGTATTTTATTTTAGTGATGCAGAGGACGCTTTACCTACTTTTAGTAACTTTACTTAAGACTTCTCACTTAAGAACAGTTTTTGGAACGAAGTAGGCACTGGAACTCCGTAATTAATCTATGTATCCTAGCCGTGTTTGAGCTCATTAGAATTATTATGAGATGCACTTTGGCTATAAGGTACTATCGAATTGATCTGATGATGGAGCCGGAATGTAGGCACAGGAACTCCATAATTAATCAATGTATCCTAGCCGTGTTTGGGCTTATTAGAATTGTCAAGCATCACCTTTGTACCATTCTTCTGTTTCCTTCTTCTTTTCTTTTATTATTGTGTGTACATAAATTGTTAAATAAATAAATAAATAAAAGGATCAGAATAACTTTAATTTCGGAAGTCGGTGTTAAATAAGAAACAAACAATATCGAGAAACACCGACTTCCGAAATTAAAGTTATTTTGATCCTTTTAGTGTTTTTTAGTGAAGTCGGCTATTTTTTTTTTTATAAAATGTTTTTTTGTAGATAATGATGTGTTCTGCAAAATCGTGGTACATTATTTAGTTCTATCATCAATGGTTTTCGAAGCGCACGCGATGTTAAAGGAAATTTATAGGTCATTTACACTTTGGTTTTTTTTTTTTAATGAAATATAGCCTATGTCACTCCGTGATAAAGTAGCTTTCCATTGGTAAAAGAATTTTCAAAATCGGTTTAGTAGTTTTTGAGTTTAGTCATTACAAACAAAAATACAAATCTTTCCTCTTTATACCTAATATTAGTATAGACTAGCGACTCGCCCTGGCCCATGTATGTTATTCACCAGTTCCTTATGTAGTTAGTACAGGGAGGTACGAAAATAACGCATTAATAATTTTGTCTTTGTCCTATTTTTAAGGATTGGATCATAAGTTCCGGAGATTACCTCCTACATAAATACAAACAAATGTTACCTCTTTATAACATTCATCTCTCATAAATCCACGGAGGATCCTCGGAGCCACCACAAGAGCCACAGTACAGAGGACTTTACAATTATGATGAGGTGTACGCGTAGGTACACACACAGTTTCGCAGCTCGTCTACTTTTTATAATCCGAAGTCTTTATAAATATGATACAGTACAAGTACATTCATGTTCAAAAGTGTTCGTTAGATCTCTTAAGATAGGGGATCTCGTTCGCCACGCTCACATTATCGGTAAGCCGGCGAGACAGGCGGAGAGCACCGTGAATAGCTGCAGCCGCCACATAATGTGGGTCTCAGACTCTCGGTGCGCTGTGCTCGCTGCTCGCTGCTCGCTGCGCGCTGCTCGCCGGCCCCGGTCTTTTAATATTTTTGCATCATCGCTTATCATCAGGTGAATAACAATAATAAAAAAGGTTCATTAAACTAAGTACGGTTCACTCATATTATGTAGGTACTTTACTCGAGCGACGCCAAAGTCGAGTAAACATCTGCAGCAAACGATCTCGAAAAATCGAAGCAATCGCTCAACGCGGTACTGACGGCAAGCGATTACTTACAAACGGTATATACGTCTAAGGTATAGGTAGTGGCTGCGGTCTCACTCGTGCCGCGTGCGGCTCCTTTACATGCGAGCTCCGACGACGACTAGCTACAGACAGATACAGTACCTACACGGTAATATAAACCGCAATCTATACATGTGCATTCAAGCTGAACAGAAAATTGCGATGGCAATTTCATACATTCCCTTTTTTGTCAATATCTGCGCCATCAGCGGGTTTTGTTTCTTTATTGTGCAGAGCACATGAGCCGAGTCTGCGTCTAACGACTGTAATTGTGTACAAAGAGACTAAACGACGAGCGAGGTTACGTCAGGGTCGCAGCAAGGCAGGGACGCCTCATGCGCTGCTGCACGCGTCACGCGGTACGTTACCTGCCGGCAGGAGCGACAGGCGGAGCGTCGCGTGCGTATCGGATGAATGATCTCTCGTATTTATAGCCACGTATTAGCATATCTGCCGCTATCGATCTCCTCCGACGTCTTATGGTAATCTTATCGCGTCTTATATTCACATCCGATCACACAGACTTCCTTCTAATCCGACAGACGGGGAGATATACGCAGACGTGATACTTTTATATAATATCTGTTCAGTCAGAGATTCTAACATCGACTGAACTAACTGTAAACTAAATATTTTCGTATTCCAAGTCATTAACTAGGAAAAAGCTGTTCCGAACTTTCATCATAATAATTATACATCTTAAGAATATGTCCTGTAACAGATAAACGTCAAAAAAAAAGTAAAAAAACTAAAACCCGACTACGACAGTTATGTACCTTGTTTATTTTAGCATCCTAAAAATCTAGTTTCATACTTTTCGTTTTTTTTTTTGTCGTAGTCGGGTTTTAGTTTTTTACTTTTTTTTATTTAAACAATTTTGGTGTTAAGTCACTGTGCTTCTATACTATTTATTTTGGTATGTACAAGTGAAGCCCTTTCATATGATACCAAACACAACGTATTTATCTTTATTTTTAATACAAAACTTTTTGTCCACTAGAGGGCGCCACATTTAATTTTGATGATATTTTTTTATAAGTACCAGTGAAGCCCTTTCAAATGATATCAAACACGGTGTTTTTATCTTAACATTTTTTTTAACACATGACTTTTTGTCCGCTAGAGGGCGTCACATTAAATTTGAGCAATATTTTTGAAATGTAAAAGTAAAGCCCTTTCAAATGATACCAAACACGGCGTATTTATCTCCATTTTTATTTTATAACACATTACTTTTGTCCGCTAGAGGGCGCCATATCGAGTTTTGTGACACGTCACGTAGCCTATGTTCAGCGAACAATTAAGACGGTTCTAACGATACCTCATATGTCAAGTTCCGATAAGGAGATTAGGAGTTATGAGGAAACAGAAGAACATACATACATAGCCTGTAAAAATCATAAAATTAACCCTCCTTTGGCTTTGCCGTGGTCGGGTAAAAATACACTTATTATAATAATAAACCCTTTATTCTGAACTAAGTAACATATTAATTTATTATAGTTATTAGAGTTTTAATATGTTTCATTAAGTAATGTCTCGTCGTTCAATATACCTCTTGGCATAGGCCTCTAACATTATTCACTGGGTCAATTACTTATTCTGTGACTGGGTCTCGCGTTTCCCATCTGGTGTGTTGGCGTCCTCTGTGGCTTTTCCCATCTCTGGGACTGAGAATCATGTGCCCGGTCCATCTCCACTTCTGTTGGTCAATTCGAATAGCAATATCCGTTACTTTT
The DNA here is from genome assembly GCA_905147345.3 of Mythimna impura. Taxonomy (NCBI): domain Eukaryota; kingdom Metazoa; phylum Arthropoda; class Insecta; order Lepidoptera; family Noctuidae; genus Mythimna; species Mythimna impura. The sequence goes on along the minus strand of LR990359.1, from coordinate 28,670,491 downwards.
TCTCTCTAATTTTTCAATTTTTTATTTTGTCCAGTTTCCTTATTCCTATCGTATAAAAACTTTTTAGAAAAAAAAAATAACCGACTTCACTAAAAAAAACACTAAAAGGATCAAAATAACTTTAATTTTGGAAGTCGGTGTTTCTCGGTATTGTTTGTTTCTTATTTAACACCGACTTCCGAAATTAAAGTTATTTTGATCCTTTTAGTGTTTTTTTTAGTGAAGTCGGTTATTTTTTTTTCTAAAAAGTTTTTATTTCACACTTTTTAGTTGCGATACACTTATAAACAGAGTGCCTATTTCTCATGACAATTCCAATTAACCCAAATACTGCTAGGTTACATTGTTTTATTATAAAGTTCCTGTGTCTACCTTCCTCCTTCCGGCTCCATCATCAGATCAGTTCGATAGTACCTTATAGCCAAAGAGCATCTCACGACAATTCTAATAAGCCCAAACACGGCTAGGATACATTGATTAATTACGGAGTTCCTGTGCCTACCTTCCGGCTCCATCATCAGATCAGTTCGATAGTACCTTATAGCCAAAGTGCATCTCATGACAATTCTAATAAGTCCAAACACGGCTAGGTTACATTGATTAATTACGGAGTTCCAGTGCCTACCTTCCGGCTCCATCATCATCATCAGATCACTTCGATGATACCATTTTCAACGTAACTATTCAGAATCATTCATTTATTTGTATTGTCATAGTCGCTTAACTATGTATATCTTCATTGTAATATCTATTTGTGTATGAAGTTCCGTTGACCATTTCTGGTCTTCTTCATCAGTTCCACTTCATCAAATGTTACTTTTTGACTGTAAATGCTTAAGTTCTTGATGAAAATACTAAAATTACCATAGGGTTGCCTATAATTTTTGAGGAGTTCCCTCGATTCCTCATGGAATCCATCATCAGAACTGGATTTTGAAAAAAATGGGACCAATCTGGAAGCATTTCCTGTATAGGGAAAAAAAAATTTTGCTAATCGGTCCATAAACGACGGAGTTCTGAGGTAACAAAAAAAAAAAAATACAACCGAATTGATAACCTCCTCCTTTTTTTTGAAGTCGGTTAAAAATAAGCTTAGTTTACTTACCTCAAACAAACTTACATTTCCATTTACTAAAGAGTGGCTTCAAATAGATAACGCCTGAATATAAAGTTATAGTACACCGACTCTCCGACTTGTAGGTACACTTGGTAGATAGGTTTTCATGAGTTACATTACAGCGACAACACATTGCAAGGTTGCGCCATGTGTCCGCGCTCGCATGTCCTCTCCGCCACAGTTTCGCAACATATGTGCTGTAGCTTCCCATCCGCGCGCTATCGCGTGACGTCGCGACATGTGACGCGATTTATCACCCGCCACATTACCCACGCTCTGCAGACGCACATACTGCTGCGTACTGCGACGAATCCTCCGCACTCGGGCAAAAAGGTGAGCGAGCAAGCTTCATGATAGATTGCTTTTGACAAGCTCACGCTTGAAACTTTCCGCTCCGTACTCGGTAACACAAGGAGGTACTGGGCTGATGACTGACTGCGGCGCGAATCTTCGTCACACTGTTTGTAACGTGGATTTGCAACGCGTCGGGCGCAGCAATAATCACACGAGTATCCATGGTGAGTATGTGCATCCGTGTGTTAAGGGGAACCGAGCGCACAAAGGTCGCGATAGATCAACTCTAACGACGCGACAAGTACAAGTGATAGAATTTCTAAGAAGATTAGTGTTTGCATTCATCTTGTAATCTGAAGGTCTTGGGCTAAAAGTTTTGACAGAAACTTCTGTAAAACGTCCAGAAGTACTGTATCTTCGGGAACGCTTTATATCTTGTTCCGAGTGAAAAATCTTGCCGCTCATCATCGTCTCTTCTCGTTCGTTTCATTCCTCTCTTCTAGAGTCATTGTAGTGGATCCGGATCCTTTACTTTTCTTGCTTTGCGTCTCGGAAATTCTCTTAAACACTCAGTAAGGGCTAGCCCTTCGTTAGAGGTCTTCAAGGAAAGAGGAAGGGAACCCATAAATAATTATTGTTGGATTTTATATATTGGATTCCGTATTTTAAAATTTAATTTAAATAGTATTTAAGTATAATTAATGTGTAATTGTTTGTGTAAACATAGTATAATTGCATAAATCGTCAGGATTATCGTTTTCCTGGAAAAATATATAGTATATCACGAGTTCTCGGTGTCAACCGGTTGTCTCACCGGTAACCTAAACGAACAGCTGACGTTTGAACTACGGAATTTCACGGGGAGTATATTGTTTAATTATTTGTTATTTTATTATAGCACACTTGTCAATTTAAGTTAAAACACGATCTTGCAAGTATTATCTTTTTAATTTAGTTCACTTAACACTCAGCGTGTTGTATCGTATTTTGTTTACATTGTAGAAAACGAAACGTACATTTTAATTCATAATTTGGTTATTTAATTATATCCCGATAATATTATACTGGTCAACCACGCTTCTGGTCTTTATTTTGCATTAATGTATTGGTCATTATTCTGATAAAAAGCTATTAAGCCAGACTTTCACATTGTAATCAACTTACCCACATTAAGTAAAAGTAATATCAAAGGCAATGAAAAGCAAGAAAACTCAATAATTATTAGCTTTTCAAACCAAATCAGCAGTGTAACTCATTTCTTTACTGAACTGCACTTTCTTGATCTTATTTTTCCCCATTCATTTCCAACTTTTCTTTATTTTGTCATCTTTTCGGTTCTCACTGTTTCTTTTTTTTTTCTATTTCCAGTAAGTAACTTATTCTGATACCATGTCTGTGATGACCCGTAAGGCAAAAGCTCTGGATATGGAGCTTAAATTGAAAACTGCCCTCGAGGAGCTCAAAGAATCAAAACTCCAATGCCAGCAAATATTGCAAGAGAATGAAGAGGGTGAGAGGGAAATAAAGAAGATAGTCTTTAATAATACAAGCCTTAAACGAGAGTTGGTAGCGATTACTCAGCAATACCAAGATGTTGTGGATGAACGTGACCAACTGCGAGTGATCACGGATGGTTTCAATACATGTAGTAACTTATATGAGGAAGCATTGTGTAAGGTTAGGGATCTAGAAGATGAATTAGTTCATGCTAATAGTCATATTCATAAATTGCAGAAGGAAAGGGAATGTACTCAGACTGAGGAAACTAGCCGTTTATATGATGAATTATTAAATTCAAATTTTAACCCTCATTCCTTAGGAACAATACAGCTTACTGAAGATTCTCTAATAAAACAGAATAATAATAATTATAAACTTAGTCAAAATCATATTAAAAAATATGCAAGACTGAATAAAATCATTAAAAAATGTAAAAACAACAAGAAACAACAAAAACACTTTTCCATAAATATTCAACTACGGAAAGAACGTGTTAATCTTATTAATCAATTAAATAACTATCAGATTAAGTTAGAAGACAGTATAAATATTTATGAAATTGACACTCAGCGCTTACAGTCTGAAATACAGAGTCTTGATGAATCGCTAAAGTCAATTTATAACAAATATGTATGTTCAAAGAACCAAATAAAGGAACATATTCTTGCTACAAACGAGTTGGTAGACAAAGTAGACTTACTTACTCTTAGTAACAACAAATGTACCTGTCAGAGAGAATCTTAGTCTAACCTGGCTGGCCTCCAACTTGTGGTAACAGAGGACACATCCCAGGCCATCAGAGCTCAGGACTGTATTACCAGCCAGGTACCCCACATTCAGCAAGAATTAACTCAAGGGGTAGATCCAGTAAATTGTAGTTATTCCTCCCACAACAGCGGGGATTATCAATCAATTATCTTTTCAGACAGTATAGGAAGAGGTTTAGGGCAATTAATTAGTAACAACCTCCCTTTTTCTTCTCAAAACCATTGTAGGCCTCAAGCTTCATACCATCACTTAATGTCATTAGTTAATGAACAAGTATATGGTCCCAATGCTATTATAACTGTATTTGTGGGTAATAGCTTAAATGTGAATAAAGATGATATCACAAATAGTGTCACAGAACTATTGAAGATAAATTGTAAGAAGATTATCTTGTGTGCTTTTCCATACTTTGAGCATTTGTCATATAGGCAAAATAAGTACATTCACATGCTAAATATGCCGCATTTTTTAGTTAGTCACCATAGTGATAAGTTTTTATTTTTTGACATCAACAATTTTGTTGATAAACTTTTCTCGACTAGGTATACTGTGTACCTACCTATTATATTTAGACGTCAAATAGCAAAGCTATTAGCTTAAATTATTCACTCAGACATAGTTAGTATGTCGAAGTCCTCAATCATTGATTCCACCGTTAGTAATAGTACTAATGTTATGTTTGCTGACTCCAATACTTTAAACGAGCTAATAAGACAATAGTTGGTACTGTTGGCCATTTAGGTCAAGTATCTTCTAGCATTCAAGCTAAAGGGGCTAAGCAAAAATCGTTTAATTTGTTTCTTCAAAACATTCAGGGTTTTTCTTCAAAACAATTGGAAATAGAATTATTTTTAGAAAAAACTATGTTTGACATCATTTGTTTTACTGAGCATTGGTTAAAGGATTTTGAAATGCTAATCAATTTTGAGAATTATAATGTGGGCAGTTCTTTTAACCGAAAAACACTGATCCTAAATAGGAATAGTATTAAATTTAAAACTCGTAAAGATATAGTTGCATTGTCCGTTGAACATAGCATTGAATTGTCTTGTGTTGAGCTGGATAGGCATATCATAGTGTGCGTTTACAGGCCCCCTAATTATCAAAACTACTCTATTTTTGAGTCTGTCATGGAAGATGTTATGGCAAAACTTGCAACTGGTAACAAATTAGTCATCTAATGTGTTGGTAATCTGTGGAGACTTTAATGTCAATATTTTAGAAAATAATTCAGATAGCAGTAGATTAATAAATCTCTTCAAATCATTTAATTTATTTAATGTGTTTATAGAACCTACTCGAACTACGACAACTACTGCTACATGTATCGATAATGTTTTTTGTTGCTGCAACTATTTAGAAAAGGCCATTGTAAATTATCTGCCCTCTGATCATAGCGGCCTAATGGTAACTTTTGAATCCAACTTACCCATACAACAAGTGCAGATTCAGTCCAGACCAATAACATCCGGTAAACTAAATAAATTTAACAGCACTTTAATTAGCAAGTTAGGTGATTGGAATCTTGAAGTGAAGAATGGTAATTTTTTGTATAACGATTTTTTTTCAATAGTCCAAACTGAGTTCAATAAGACTTTTGAGAAAAAAACTAAAAGTATCTGCCCTAAGTTTAGGTTTAGTGACTGGGCAACTAAAGGAATCAGAATAAGTAGGGAAAGACTTTTTGAGCTGTATGGCCTTAAGCCTATTATTAACACTGAAACTTTTAATAAGTATGTTGCTACATATTCAAAAATGTTTAAAAACACTTGTAAGGCAGCTAAGGCCTTGTACATTAGCAACAAAGTTAAATCGGCAGATAATAAAATAAAAACGGTTTGGAAAATTATAAATAATGAAACCAACAGGAACAAAATACATAACAATGATTACACATTGGAGACACATCATGGTCTTATTAGCGATAACAAATTAGTTGCAGAAGAATTTGTAAATTTCTTTGCCAGTATACCAAGTAAAACTACTGAAGCCCTAAATTCGTCGCCATCGCATGCTTTTAGTTTATTACAGGCGAACGTTGCAGCCTGTTCGACTGAATTTAACTTTAAGCATATAAACCCTTTATCTGTAATAAAAGCTTTTAAACAAATTAAGGTTAAATTGACAGAAGATTTGTGGGGTATGTCTATCAAAATTTGTACCTCAATTATTGAGACTATAGCGCCGTACTTAGCTATAATATTTAATTTGTGTATAGATCAAGGAGTTTTTCCGGATCTGATGAAATATAGTAAAGTGATACCACTTTTTAAATCTGGGGACAGTAAAGACACTAATAATTATAGGCCGGTGTCCGTGTTGCCGGTTTTTAGCAAGATATTTGAAAAGGTGATGTTAAATCAAATGCTTTATCATTTTAACACAAATAACATCTTACACGATAAACAGTATGGTTTCACCAAAGGACGTTGTACAACTGACGCTGGTGTCTCCTTACTAAAACACATTTTTAATGCGTGGGAAGAGGCACAGGATGCTATAGGCATCTTCTGTGACCTGTCTAAGGCGTTTGATTGTGTGGTTCATGAAACATTACTCCTGAAACTTGAGCATTACGGACTAGGCAAAACAGCTTTAAGCTTATTAAAATCTTATTTGATTGACAGACAGCAACAAGTTCAAATAAACGGTGTCAATTCGTCGGGATTAAATGTGAAAATGGGGGTACCCCAAGGTTCAATTTTAGGTCCTTTTTTATTTTTAGTTTATATTAATGATTTACCCTATTTGTTGCAAAATAAACTTAATATGGTGTTGTTTGTCGACGACACTTCTTTGATTTTTAAGATAAATAGAAGGACTAATAATCTTGACGACGAAAATAACGCACTACTGCAGGTCCAAAACTGGTTCACTGCTAATAATCTAGTTTTAAACGGGAAAAAAACTAAATGCATAAGATTTTCCTTACCGAATGTTAAAAGTAGTGATTGTGACGTAATACTAAACGATGAAAAACTAGAATTTGTCGACAAAACTGTTTTCTTGGGGATAACGCTTGACTCAAGGCTACAATGGGGTCCTCATTTAACATCTCTTGCAGGACGGCTTAGCTCAGCTGCATATGCTGTTAGAAAAATCCGCCAATTTACGGATGTTGATACCGCTAGACTAGTCTATTTTAGTTATTTTCATAGTATCATGTCATACGGTATCTTACTATGGGGACGGGCTGCAGACATCGACTCAATTTTTATTCTACAGAAAAGAGCTATCAGAGCTATTTACAGTCTCCGCCGGTGCGATTCTCTAAGGGAACTGTTTAAGGATATTAACATCATGACGGTGCCTTGTCAATATATCTATGAAAACATCATGTACGTTAGAAAAAATCTTCATCTTTTTAGCAAAAGAGTCGATAGACATAATTATGTTACAAGAAATAGGGACCAATTAGTTCAACCAGGTTTCAGACTGGCTAAAGTGGCCTCTTCTTTCATGGGGTACTGTTTGAAATGTTATAATAAAATACCTCCCCAAATATTAGAACTCAATGAAACGAAATTTAAATCTTGTATTAAACGCACACTATGCAGGCAAGCATATTATAAGTTGGAGGATTATATTCAAGATAAAAATGCTTGGCTCAATGCTGGTCCAGCTCCACTACCACCGGGGGTACAAATTGATTAGTTTTGAAACTATTATTACTATTCTTTAATGTTTTTTTTTTTTGAATTTGTTAAATTTGTAAAGTATTATTGTAGTTAATTATTATTGTATTTAGTATTGTATAATGTAGAAGCATTTTTTTCAAACTTTGTAAATGTGAGTACCATGGAGCTATTTTATGGTTTTTAGGTTACTATTGGATTTGTTTGTCATAAATGAGCATGGCAGTTGAGAGTTTGTCATGCTCACTCAAATGTCTCTCTGATGGTGGCGCGTGTGTTGGATCATTCGGTTCCCTTCAAAATGGTTGAGCTGAGTGGTGCTAATATTCGCGTCAGGTCCGTGAACGGGCGCTGTCAGTTGAGACTGGTCATCTCTTAGCTGCCAGTTGCTATTTTAATATCTATATTTAGTTTTTATTTTTACATTATTGACATTGTTCTCACATGATAGCGACAAGAAACATGTAACAGAGATATTTGTAATTGCAAAACATGATTGAAAAGAGTGTCCATGGAGTTTCTTGCACATTCTTCTCCATAGAGATCTACGCTTTGGAATGTGCAATTAGCATCATTTTTTTTTTTCTGACTGACTGACTTCTTGACATTTCAAAAGTGCCTGTAAATGGTTTATTTGAAATAAATGCTGGTCCAGCTCCACTACCACCGGGGTGTACAAATTGATTAGTTTTGAAACTATTATTATTATTCTTTAATGTTTTTTTATTTTTTATTTGTTAAATTTGTAAAATATTATTGTAGTTAGTATTGTATAATGTAGAAGCATTTTTTTCAAAGTTTGTAAATGTGAGTACCATGGAGCTATTTTATGGTTTTTAGGTTACTATTGGACTTGTTTGACATAAATGAGCATGGCAGTTGAGAGTTTGTCATGCTCACTCAAATGCCTCACTGATGGTGGCGCGTGTGTTGGATCATTGACATTGTTCTCACATGATAGCGACAAGAAACATGTAAGAGATATTTGTAATTGCAAAACATGATTGAAAAGAGTGTCCATGGAGTTTCTTGCACATTCTTCTCCATAGAGATCTACGCTTTGGAATATGCAATTAGCATAATTTTTTCTGACTGACTGACTTCTTGACAGTTCAAAAGTGCCTGTAAATGGTTTATTTGAAATAAATGCTTTTGAATCTAGCAGAGAATAATAAATGTTTTGATAGTCACGACGGGTTGTCAGAAGCCTGAAAGTGTAGCGACCAGTCTTACCAGAGGTAGGTATTGATACCCAGTAACTGGGCGGTGGTGGCCAGATATTCGGCAGCTTCATCTAACATAGTAGTAGGTATCTAGCTGCAACTGGTTAGTCTGGGAACAGACTCCAACATATTTGTGAAAAGGCTAACAGTTGACGAGTGTGCCAGCCGTGGCTCGACTCGACCACCAGCGCGCCAGGGTTACATCATGTTCAGTCATACAATCATGATTAATCACGCTGAGTTACACCTCGGTATTACCGTAGGTATACTGTTTTAAACAAGAGCCAAACTTGTTTTGCTAGCACTACAGAGAACAATTACATCAACATTGACTCAAACTCAATCGTTTACCCCTCAGGCCGCAGACGCAGTACCTTCATAAAAAAATTGTGATAAGATAAATAATTGAACTGATCTTCGTAATAGTAATGCAAGTTTGTATGCAGAGCAACAGGTTGTGTTTATGAAGTAAATTTGATTACCTACGTGAAGTAATCGCTTGAGTGTTAAAGTAAGTCATTTCCCATGCAAGTGTTGCCGGCAGTGGATATTAATTGCAGGCCGGCACAGGGGCGCGAGGGTGCGCGGGGGGCGGCCTCCCACGTCGAGCGCGGCACACGTGACCGCTGCATCACTTGCTAACAACTACTTTTGACTGGCCTGTTGGTCTAGTGGTTAGTGAACCTGACTGCTATGCCGGAGGTCGTGGGTTCGATTCCCACCAAGGACAAATGTTTGTGTGATGAGCACGATCATTTGTTCTGTGTCTGGGTGTAATTTAACTACTTATAGGTATATGTATGTATTTAGAAATATATAAGTATGTTTATCAGTTGTTTAGTACCCATAACACAAGCTCTGCTTAGCTTGGGACCAGACGGCGTTGTGTGATATTTGTGGAATATTATTATTATTATTTTTATATATTTTATTTATCTCAGGACCCTGAGGTCCTGGACCTTTGGGAGGCGTACGAGGAGCCGAAGCCAACTCGCAGAGACCCTTTAGATAATTATAATGAAACATGATACCAACCGACGATTATCCCTGTACGCGCTTTATTATTATTATTTTTTTTTTTTTTTATTTATCTCAGGACCCTGAGGTCCTGGACCTTTGGGAGGCGTACGAGGAGCCGAAGCCAACTCGCAGAGGCCCTTTAGACAATTATAATGGAACATGATACCAACCGACGATTATCCCTGTACGCGCTATGCTAGTGCACCCAAGGACAACCCCCGGTTATTGAAAAACTGTTGCGACATATGGAGAACAAAGATAATAGGGCTATGGTTTTTGGAGTCTTAAGTGGACTGGTAACATGGAACTATGTCAAGACTATGGCCCCTGCCTGAACAACGTTATTAATATGCATCGAAAAAAGGCAGGGGGTGACTTGCACACTCAATAAATGGGCCCCCAAAAACGGCCGCTAGCACGAAGTGACGTAGCAACAAGAGGGCAACATATCCTGAGGTGCTTAAGGAGTGGAGAGGTATACCACGGCTATCAGGACAATCCCGGAAGTACGGTCAAGATCCCTACCAGCACCTTACTGGATTATACATCCTTCTCCCGAGCACGTTTGCTCTTGCGAATCTCCACTCAAGCCAGCCAATAAAGGCAAGAGAGAGGTGGGAGCTCAGTTCCTCGTCAGTGTTCACTACGGCCGGCCAATAAAGGCAAGCCGGAGATGAAGAACAAGAATTCTCCCGGGAGATCGGGTCCGTGGGGTCGCTAATGCCCAACAGTTCGCCACAAAACTGCACTGCGGATTGTATCTCTCTTAGTCTGGCCCCTCACCCTAGGCATATTACGGCAAAGCAAACTTTACCGATACAGACCTAGGGTATATTGGAGCACGCAAGCCCCACCACGACGTCAACGTAGAGATACGGCGATGGGGTTATTAGTTATTATTATTATTATTATACCATTTATTTATTTTTTATACATACCGTTTACATTTTTAAATATTTCTTTAAAAAAACATTTAAAAATATAAAAAAATATTAATAATACTTTTCAAATTATGACAAGCACGTCACTTTCTGGAGTGATGGAACTATTTTATATTCTAACTTCAGCTTCCTGACGCTCAAAATGGATCATTATGTTTACAATCATCTTGTGATAGTATAGCAGAGACTGCTCTCCTATGCTTGTGAGTTCACCCTCTCCATCACTCATGTCAGTTTGAAACCCGCTCTCTTCTTTCAATCGGTATTTGATTAGTATTGTTCGTCAAGTCGTTGAGCTCCTTAGTAGTCCTGAGTTGAGCTTTGCGAATACTGACAAATGCTTGCACTGACTGGACAGGTCCACTCAAATCTGTATGGTTCTTTCTTCAAAAGACCATCTCAGACAAATCTGCATGGTCCTCATGTGATTTGACCATTACATATAATTACTGTATGGACTTTAAAAGAGACTTATTGACCCCTGAGTCTGTTTCGGTGTTTCTTCTTAGGGTAGTCAGCTAGGAAACACCGGCCTCATCAAGTTTAAAATGATGGAAAAAAAATTGACGTGTAAAAGTGTTTTTTAAACCTATTTACAGAATAAATATCATTTATAATAAAATATTTTCAGAAAATCATTAAGTACAGAATAACTAAATGAGTAGCAGCAGTCTTAACAACGGGCACCCCGATGGGGTCGCTGCGCCAGTACCTACCCCGGTGGGGTCGCCGGTGCCCAAGTATGTAGGTACGTGACGTGAATAGTACAGACTTGCACAAGCGCTTTCTGATGGCAGCCAATCTAATTAGCCAGCCGTCACACGCGCGCCTCACGCCTCATTAACGGATGAATTCGTGACGAGCGAGTTCACAGTTAAAACTATAGGTACCTAGCTGTACGAAAAAATACCAGGAAATGAAATGAAATTATTTAAGTATTTATTTAAAATGAGTAAAAAAGGCAGGGATAAAGTAAGAATGGAATAAATAAAATAAAAATGACCTTTATTCCACTACTTACCTACAGTTTTAGAAAAACTTATTAAGTTATGAAAACCATTAAAATATACATATATAGGGTGACTGGCAATTAGTGTACGGTACTTAAACACGTGATTGTGCTCATGATAACCAACAACTTTTACTATGGGATCAAACCTGAAATCGCGAAAAAAAATCAGCTGTTCAGTACATTTATGTTTGCCTAATGTCCTGAACAGCAGATATTTTTTTCGCGATTTCGGCGTTGCTCCCATATTAAAAATTGTTTGTTGTCATGAGCACAATCACGTGTTTAAGTATCGTACACTAATTGCCAGTCACCCTATTACAAATCTTCTGCTCTTCTTCTCAATCTATTTACATAAACTCGTCCCTTCTTCTGTTTCTTCTATTCTGGTTTGTCATTGCTATTCATAGCGGTCGCCTCTGCGGCGTAGGCCTCCCCTAAAATCGCTCCACACTTTCCTATCGCGCGCTTTCTGCATCCAGTTTGATCCACAACGTTGGGTAAATATATCACGCCATCTCTTTCTTTGTCTCCCTTGCTTTCTTTTACCGTCTAATAGAATCCATCCTGTTACCCACTTTGTCCATCTCGTACACTCCAACCTACACAGATGTCCTGCCCAGTTCCATTTCAGTAATCTTATTCTTTGGTTTACATCCGTTAGTTTTGTTTTCTTTCGTATTATTTCATTTTTTATTTTATCCGATGGTTTTATGCACAACATGCTTCTTTCCATTTTCCTCTGGCATATGGCAATTTCCCCCTCATCTTGTTTTCTCGATGACCATGTTTGTTTGGCATCCGTATATTAGACAAGGCTGTTTCATACACTTTCTTTTTTATACGTAAGAATAAAATAAGCTCTTAATAAACTAGTGCATTTTACCATCAACGACTGTATCACTGCTTACTATCAAGTGGGATCGCAGTCGAGCACTGGTTTATATCATTAAAAAAGTACATAGGTATTTGTGTGAAAAAAGATACCATTAGGTGACGTTTGTTGCATCTTCACACACACAACACACAACACCACACTCACTTACCACACACACACACACTAACAGACTCACCTCATACTCTCACTCACTCAGTCACCGTTACAGGCTTACTGACAACTTTTTGTTTTTTGTTTTTATCTCATTTTCAATTTAAAAGATTGTTTTCTTTATTTATTTTTTTACTATTTTTCATGTATTCATATATATTGCATATGAACTAATTGTATTTCTCCCGGGAGAGGGCACTGGCTTCTGTAACACCTAGCACAGGAGCCAGGGACTTCAATAAAATTGTATAAACGTCTTATGTAAATAAAGATTATTATTCCATTTATTTTCTATATACACATATTATTTACATTTTTAAATATTTCTTAAAAACAAACATAATAAAAAACATTTAAAAATATAAAAAATAGTAGGTAGCCCACCGGCATCGGGAACAGGGTCCAAGCTACCGGTGGTCAGGGCTTCTGAGAGAGGAATCTCCTAACAATGCGCGCCGTGTCCAGGAGTACCGCTTTCTGGATCAAGCCCTTAATCCAGCTGCCCAACGAGAGCCTCCTTAGATGTTGTTCGAGGCTCTTAGCTATTAAGCCATTGGCCGTTACGACTATCGGCACAATGATTGCTCCATCCACTTCCCACATGTCGACAACCTCGCGAGCTAAGTCAAGATATTTAATTTGTTTATCTTTCTCAGCTTTCACGAGGTCCCCGTCATGAGGGACCGCTATATCAACAATCATTGTGCGACGCTCTAGTCGATCTATCACCACTATGTCAGGCTTATTGGCAACAATAGTCCTGTCAGCGATGATAGATCGATCCCAATACAATGTGATGCTGCCATTCTCGAGACTTGGGACGGTACTTCTGATGCCACAAGATTGTTCAAGAGCAAGTTGCTGGTGAATAATCCTGGCTACAAGGTTGTCTCTATGCAAATAGTCTCCATTAGCTAAATGAGAACATCCACAAATAATGTGTCGGATTGATTCTCCGGGTCGGTGGCATGCCCGACAGATGTCAACCGTACCGTCCTTCACAATGTATTTCCGGTAGTGGTTCGTCATCACAACTTCGTCTATAATTGCAAAAACAAAACCTTCGGTTTTTATTATTATCTCATGAACCTACCTAGGGCACGAAAGAGATAGGCCTAGGCTAGAGATAGGCTTCTCATTTTTTTCTTTTGTCTTAGGCACAGACTTCGTAAGTTTCCCTGCTTTATGAGAAGGGATTCTGTTACTCTTTTGTCGCCGGCCCGCGCCCCTCGCGGCAACTACAGGTGCTTCCTGCGCAGTAGTGTCCGACCGAAAGCTTGGTTTTAGTTGAATTTCGACAAAAAACGAGTTTCAGTTTAGTTTGGGTTTCGGCGGCAAATCTGCCGAAACTACGACCGAAATCGAAACTGCATTCGGGAGTTCTCGCGCTGTGATCGGTCATGTTTGGCGCGTTAAATTCCATCTAAACGAGTAAGCGACGAAGACATTTCACCGCGTCCACGTGCTTAATCAGTGATCGTGACAGGTTTGTGTTTGCAGTTCGTTTTGTTTGTTGTGTTTTCGTGTGATTTATTTTGAATTCGGTAAGTTTTATTACGCGATATTATAACATAAAAGTAGGTAGTAAAATATCATTATAACTAACTAATACATAGATTTACAGTAGAATCAAGTTTAACCTAACCATCTAAAGACTGACTGATTATAATAACGTTTTCTTCGTTTTTCCCTCAAAACATAATCCTTTTAAGGAAGTTTCGGTTTCGGCCGAAACTGAGACTATTGCCCAAATTCGGTTTCGGCTTAGGTTTCGATCGTAAGAACCAGTTTCAGTTTGACACTACTGCACGGCTGTGGATCAAGCACAACAAAGGCGTTTATCTGTGATCGAGTATGAAGAGTGATCGTTGCCATTGTGCCAGAGACAATAACTTTATAGAACGCGAACGTGACAAACAACGCCGCGCCGCGTCGCCTTGGTGACATCGCTGTCATTGTGCCTTTGTCTTAACTCCACTGACCTCTACTATTTACCACACTGGACTGGCGGTCGTCAAAGTGCATTTGTGCCCGTTTGATATTCGCCATTTTAGCGCTGTCGGCCGTGGGAACACCCAAATACTCCGAAATATTTTATTCCGAATTTCGATGTTCCGATTTTCAAAAGTCCGAATTTCATAATACCTAAGAATTATAATGTCTATTATTAAAAATCACGTAATTTATTTTACCGAAAGTCGTAAATGCGATTTGTTAGTTTTCCTATTTTCATACGTTCGAAGAATCAAATGCTCGAAGGGTTCTCGGTACGAAAAACGATATTCCGATTTTCAATACTTCGAATAAACTCAACATGTTGTGCTACAAAATTTTTGACAGAAACGAATCGCTGCAAAACTGACTTCACGCAGTCTTGTCTGCCCGGGTAGGGCAGACAAGACTAAAGTGTAATTTTAACCCGCGTAGGCGCGAAGGCATGTGACATCCACCAACCCGCACTGGGCCCGCATGGTGGATTATGGCCCATTCCCTCTCCTAGAGAGGAGGCCTGAGTCCCAGCAGTGGGAACATTAAAAGGCTGATTATACTATGCTAGACGCGAAGGGGTGGGGCCGCCCAAACCCCGCAGCGCCAGAGCCGTGACAGAAACAATGCTTGCTGCATGTTGCATGCCTGCTGGCATGCTGCTTGCCTGCTTGCATGCTGGATGCCTGCTTGCATGCTGCATGCCTGCTCGCATGTCGCATACTTGCTTTCATGCTGCATGCCTGCTTGCATGTTGCATGCTTGCTTTCATGCTGCATGCATGCTTGCATGTTGCATGCTTGCTTGCAAGTTGCATGCTTGCTTGCATGTTGCATGCCTACTTGCATGTCGCATGCTTGCTTGCATGCTGCATATCTGCTTGCAGTTGCACAGTATATGGTAAAACAAGCAGTATGATACCTAATTAATTACTTTATAGGATATATATACACAAGGATATTATCTGTAAACAATCTATGCAATTATGAGTAGGAAAACGCATCTGTAATTAGTCTTTTAATTCTACCCCCTCATACTACATATAAATAATATTATACTTCTCTCTGACGAGCAATTATGTGTTTATTTGTCTTTCTATACAGTTTTACAAGGCGTTTTTATTTCGGAATTGTATTAATCGGTATTTTAATAATCGGAATTCGTATTTTTGATGTTTCGAATTATCATTAAGTCGGACTTTTTGTTATTCGATCTATTGAAACTCGGTATTTTGAGAATAGTAATTATAAACGTTAGGAATATTGAAATTTAGGAATTATAAAAATAGAAGAAATGATAAGTCGGAGTTGTTATATTCGAAATGTTGAACCATTCGGAATTAATGAAATAATATATAATAATGAGAAAATCGGTATTTTGAAATTCGTATTTGTGACGGTCGGAATAAAGTTTTTCGTATATATGTAGTGTACCCGTCGTCCGTAGCGAGTGTTGGCGAGTGTCTACAGTACTATAACTAATAATGTTGCGCCACTTACAATTAGTTACAATATACACATGACCTCATTTTCATAGGTTTTATATAATTCGTGAAGCAAGAATAACATGGAATTCGAACGAAATTAATTGAAAATGCAAAAATACTTCAGAGTACCGTACTGTACACTTCTCTGTAGCCATTTTCATTATAAGTCAAAATTAGTTCTCTGGACGCTCGCAAGTAGCGCTTCAAATAGGCACCAAAATTAGCTATTAGCGTCAAACATAAATGGAACAGCCTGTATATACTTAGTAGAGATAAGTGCTTAACTCTCTGTCTACCGAAACAGGGTCTGACACCTTAACACTATATATAATACATTATAATAATCATTTTGGTATAACTTAACATGAAACAAACTGGAATGCCTTTTATAATAGTGGGTAGCGGCATGCACGCCACAGACGTGTGCCGGGGCTCGACGGCTCGCTGTCCACCTGGTGAGCTAGCCGAGCTCGACCATTTGATATACGGAACAAATGACCGAGCAGCCCCCGACCGTAGGTAATGAAGGTGAGTCGCCGGAGAGAGAAGGATCATGGAGGATCTCTTCAAGAGTTCAGTTAAAACATTCGACCGACAGAAGACGTGCTAAGCAAGATGGATGTATGTAGCTTGGTAAGTTCTCCACCGTAGCAAACAAATTAATTTATGTACCTACGAGGGAAAACACGAAAATTTGTTGCGCAAGTCTTCTTTATGGAGCGCGGAGTTGTCTTCTCACCGCGCAGAGAATTACAGAAGGACCATCCATACTCGTTCGTGTCATATCTACATTGAAAAGATGTAATATGTGTCTAGGTATGGTATTTATTTAAATACATCGATATCCGTGGATACATCCGATGTCTATTCTATTACACTCAACAGTATTGCGGAGCACGTGCGGTGTACAGCTGTTCCTCTCCGCGTGTAGAGTGAGTGGTGGACTTCGATGGAAGCGCTGCTCCGACTTGTTACGCGAACTTGTCGGTCGGCAGATTAAAATGAATAGGATAGGGGCCCATTGTGTCCTATTTAGTTGATAAATGGCGGCGCGGCTCCTAATGTTCGTATTATGCATGAATAATGTATCAGGTTCAGTAGCCGACCTCGCCTAGCGCCGCGCCACCTCCGCGCGCATCGCCCGCGCCGCGGCGCGCGCCGCCCGCTCTGAGCTCCGAAGTGTAGTTTCACAGAAACCCTCGTCTCAGGGTGATCTTATCGCTAATTGGCTTCACACCCGTCTGCCGCTTGAAATAGTATATTTAGTTTTTCAACGGTTAGGTTTAATGAAAAGGACATGTTGCTGAAGTGCTGAAACAGATAAACTTTCTCTGAACACGTGGGAGCGCGGCGTTAAATCTGAAACACATGCAGGACGCCTGAGAACTTAATGTAAGTGGCACAATACACGACTTTGTAGTCAACGAACAAACCGTCCGCCCCGCTCACCTCCGCTGGGGCTCGGCCGCGTGCCTACACAAGCGGCGGCAGCACACCGAACTTCCATTAGTCCGAGACTCAAGTCCTCCGTGGGGGGTTCGCCCTCAATACTGCACTCCAAAAACTCTATGAAACCGCTATACTCCCCTTACACTGCTCGTTCCCATCTACGCTTATTATAATACAGCGTGCCGTCCCAGCAATGTACAGTGCTCCAGTGCTACATATCGAGCGAGGTTACTGACCCGATCGCACTGTGGGAGCGATCCATTGCTGAAACGCCTCAGTACACGCTTTACATTGCAGGCTAAGTAATATTGGTACATTAGCAGCAGTGAATGTGATCGGCGGTGAATGGCGGATGCTGCGGTCTGCGCGCCAAGGGGATAGACAGTGGTGGCAGCATCCGGCGCTCGGCTGAGGCCGGCGCTCCCGACACTCTGGCTGCGCGGCAGGAAGCGGTCGGCTGACACGAGGCGGCAGGAGCCTGTACGCTTCAGCACAGCACCAGGTCACGAGGTCTCCGTAAGACTTATCGCTGTCAATCAATGAGCTGTTGTTTTGATAGGTGTGTCACACGAACAAACAGTCATTTGTTATCCGTCTCACTCACACTCTTCGTCTACTAAATATATTATTGTTGTTGAAGAGGAATTCAAATAATAAACTGTCTGTAATGATCACTCATCAGTCGATGTTGTTTCGTGAAGAGTATCATTAAATGTAAAACAACATGCCTGTCCGGGTAAATAAAAGGCAAATTGATTGTAAATAGATTGTCGAATGCCGCTGATTTAACAATTAACAAACAAGCGTGTCTGTTGTTGGCAGCTAATCACAAACATAATGATGGCTATTATTACACTAGCCTACGCATTCTGTATTGTGCCCGAAGTTATAAAACAGGTAATTATGTAGAAACATGTCTAGAAATAGCTCGAAGATAAACAGAGGCACGGATAGGGGTTCGTATTGGTAAGAGTCGAGCGGCCCTGTAGTTGTACACTTATAGTGGTTTTGAAACAAATGCTGGAGGGATTACGTTTGCGATCCAGTTGCAAATTATGAAGCGGCAGGAGTGGTGGCCGCTCGGCTGACTCGGCGCGATGTGGGCCACTAAGTGCGCGGCACGCACGTGCTGCCGCCCGCCGCGCGCCCCGCGCCCCGCGCGCTCGCACACAGAATGCTGCGGCGACAGCTGCTCGTGCTATAACAACCGCGTTGTGTCGCCATACACACATCATTTTGTAAACGACACGTCCATCGTCTATCGGCTCTAACAGCGTCCATTACCTTCCATTCTGATGTTTCGCTCGTTTGCTGCGGCGCCGGAGCGCGGTGCGGCGAGTGGCAACACATCACCTCGCCAGCTGCAGTCGGTTAAAACGCCATTTGTCCCGCGGTCATTAGGCGCGCGTTGGTAATGCACGTTTTTGTCCCATGATTGTATGTTTTTGCTTACAGTACGCATCTGCATTGCGTGGAAAATACAAAAGTAGAAGCATGATTGCAATATTTCTAGATGACTGACAGTGCTTCCATTGTAATACATTTTTTACGTCCGAACGAGCATAACTCTGGTGACGTGACGGAATCCGTTGTGGTTAGCTATGCGACACGATGTAAGAACAACCAGCAGGTACAGGCTACACTAACTCGATGCGAGATTAGACATAAAGAGAAACTAGATATAGACACGGCCACAAAAACATCACATGCAGCGTCTTCCAAATGACATCTCTCCATCTCACCTAGCAATCGACGTCAAGCGTTCACGCGAGGCGCATCTCGTCGTGGAACTTCTGCGCTGTACCTACTCCTTCCGCGCCGCCGCTCTTCGCTCGCAATATAAATAACTTTATTTTTCTCTCCACGAACATTTGTTCATGTTGTGTCGGAGATAGCTGCGTCAAGGCGTTATCACCCGCGTGCACAGACATACTGCACATGTGCTGCCATAGACACGTACACTTCTCGGATATAGGTACTGTTATCACCAGGTGATCTAGATAAACCATTCCTTAAAAATACACACGAAAACATTTGACGTGTTACTTATATTCCGCTAACCTAATCTGATGTAGACTGCTTGCATGTACGTAGGTAGCTACACGTTTAATACATTTATGAGGTGGTTGGAATTTAAAAACGTCTTACTTGAAGCCATAAAATATAGTCTATAGCTGCAGCGAGACTTGAAATGCGATTACTCGCGCTAGACCCCTTTTTCATAAAACAAAGCGAGGCAAGTTTAGTGAAGCGCTATTAGTGTAATCTCTCTGAGGAAACACACAATATTACTTAAGTTTTTCCTCCGCGCCACGTACCATCCACTTTATAAGCGACTTTATCTTACTTTATTAGGAGGCCGCACGATAACTCGGTTACCTCGTGCGCTGTCCCTCTCCTCCGGGGATTATACTCATTAGTAGGACAAGGACGGAGCGACAGTGCTTCACATAATTTACAGCAGTGATCATAAGGCAAGCACGCTCGGCGACGAGCACCTCGCTCGCAGCGCTCTGTGTGGCGGCTGCTCGGCGCTCTGCGCTAAATCTCTCATAGGGGAAGCATGCAGCTCGGCGAGAAGCACGACGCTCGCAGCGCTCTGCGTGGCGGCTGCTCGGAGCTCTGCTCTACATCTCATAAGGGAAGCGTGCGGCTCGGTGAGAAGCACGTCGTTAGCAGAGTTCTGCATGGCGGCTGCTCAGAACTCTGCGCTACAACCCACATATTTTCACAACGTATCATGAACATTTATTATGCTAATCACAGTACATCCTATAAAGTTTTCCAAAGACATAAATTGAGGTCAAACGATCATCGAACTTGTATCTCGTGCGACAGGATAACGTCACTCGCATTGTTTTCTCATCAATCATCCGCTGTAGCTTTGTAGTAAAATAATGTTCGTCCGAATACTTATGTCGCTAACACAAATAGGATTACAATATCAAAAGACGGACCATCAAGATGACCATCAATCACGCTATCGAGCAACACGCTACGCCCTAGTGCTTGACACTTGTCAGTCCGGAAGTTCATTCTTTCTTTCTTCTCTATTTATCTGCTCTCATAAGTTTCTCAACAGATGAGTCGTCAATTATATTGCTTGTGGGTGGAATAAACTTTTAAAGTGAAATGCTTTTTGTGTAGTTTCTGTGCTGACTTACAAAAATTACGAATAAATAGGTACTTAGGTACCTATTTATTCGTCCGGTTTGCTGAAGTTTATTAGCCTTTCCTTTCGAATACCGTAATTAGAAACACAATAGAAAGACAATGAGAGAGCGAACGCCGGCGTTCGCTTGGTGAATAGCAGTGCTGAAATGGTCAACGTAAAAAAGATATGTACTTACTAACGGTGTCTCTAATGTCAACCCTATTCCTGTTGCGAAAGTTACTTACGCAAATGCGTGTGGTCTCTGGCGGGTCCCCCCTCGCCCCTCCGCACGTGTCACGAGCTGGCGGAGCCGCACTCCTGTGACAGGCTGCAGGACAGAACAGATAGGCACAGAAAGCCGGCTCAGTACAACAAGCGAACACGCAGTCACGCACGCACATATTTACGTAAATGACAATATTGCTTCAATCGTTTTTAAAGTACCTAAACGATCAATTTTTGCATCAATTAGCGTCAATCACGTAAATATTATCAATCGTAATTGATCTGTTTGGGGACCCGAACCCGAGATACAATTTTTATACAACCGCGTTTCTCTAGATATTTTGGAAGCACAGATATCTTGTGGATACATCTAGGTTTCTATTCAAAATGTTCTTTTAGTTCATTTATACCTACTTGGGCACTTATAAACAGCTAGTGCATTTGGTCGTTTCCAATGGAGAAGAACCGGCAAGAAACTTGATAAAATGTCATGTTTACTAAATCGCTTCTAATTTTGAAAGGTCCTAAGTTTTTACAAACACAAAATAATTTCTAAGATATAAAATGATGGCACAGTCAATATAATAATATCGATTTCTTTGAATGTGTTTCTAAAGGACTCGCGAGGTCCCATTTTTTAAATAGCCCGGATATTGAATATTGAATTCAAAACATTTTGCGTAAAACTAATCCAGTAAAGGCCTCTGAACATACAATGCGTTCCAAATAAGAATAGGATCGATTACCATGTTGTGACGTCACGTCATACTGTCAAGTCGAAGAATTATTATGGTGAGCAAAACAAGAAATTTTTTAAATTTAATTTATTTACGAACTGTGAACGAAAAAAGTTTAATCAGAATCCAGTTCTTCAATTTTGCCATTTCTGAGTTCTTCAATTTTGCCCAATTTCTTGCGATTTGACAGTATGACGTGACGTCACAACATGGCAATCGATCCTATTTTTATTTGGAACGCATTGTACGCTATTTAGATTGAATTTTGGCTCTTCATAATGTACTCATTTAAAAAAAAAGTAAATAAAATATATCTATAGAAACCTTACACATTTAATCGAAATTGTTTAATTTTTTGTGAAATATTTGTGCCAGTAACTTGGTTACCGAATGCCAACAGAGCGTTTAGGCGTTCTCTTTTTATTCGCGCTGGTTCTTTACTAAATATTGCGTTGGATTGCGTTGAATGAAACAACAAGCTTTTAAGGCCCAAGCGCCTAGGCACGCCATCATTCTGGCGGTAAGTCCCCTCTTTGAGGCGTGGCTGGAAAGACCTCACGGCGTCCGCAACTTCCGCATGACGCAGGTTCTCACTGGACATGGTCAGTTCGGGAGGTTCCTGCACCGGAGTCGTGCGGAAGTGAAGTCTAGAGGACACGGTGGAGCATACGGTAGAGGTGAGCAGGCAGAGTACCGCCGTCTCCTCGTGGGAGAGATCGGCGGCAACGATCTCTCGCGCCGGGCCTTGGTACAGGCCATGTTCTGAAGCGAGGAGGAATGGCAGGTGGTCGTCTCCTTCTGCGAAGCAGTAATGTTAGCAAAGGAGGACGCCGCACGTGCACGCGCGAGGGAGCGGCGTTCACGCCCCAGACGCCGGGATCCCGATCCCGATTTCGGGCACCGTAGGCGCAGGCTTGCGGACGGCGAGCAATGGGTAGCTCGCCGTCCGACCGTCCGGATCGAGCTCAAGTCGTCAACGGCGCGTACTGTTCCACACGCGCCTCAAGGAGATGTCAGCAAACCGTAGGGGCTTCGGCCCAGGGGTCGAAGCCTACTGGAGCCAAGGGTCTGCTTCTGAAAGGAACCGAGTCTTCCTTTCAGAAGCAGACCCTGTTATGAAAGGCAACGAAGGAACAGGAGTGGATTTTTAGTCAGTAAAAATCTAAAAACTCATTCAGATGCCAATGTATACATTATTATTATAAACTTTCTATTCATATTCAAGAACTAAGCCTAAATTCAAATCATTTGTAAAGCGAAAACTTTTGCAAAAGGCTTTTTACCCTGTAAAGGACTATCTTGAGGACAAAAAAGCTTGGGATTGACCTGCTTTAGTGCGCTCTACAATTGTTTTTTTTTTTTCTTCCCTTTTGAGTTTTTTTATATATTTTAATTGTGCTTTTTTATATTCTTTTTACAATTTGACATTGATATTCGTTTTTATTTTGCAATACCTATGTATTTATTTATTTTTTTAATAAATTTTTGACATACCTAAATATTTACTTTGTTAAATATTACATTTTTCTACACTTTATCTATATATATAAAAGGAGAAACTGACTGACTGACATATCAACGCACAGCCGAAACTACTGGGACTAGAAGCGTGAAATTTTGCACGATTCCTTTTATGACGTAAGCGAGCACTAAGAGAGGATTTTTCAATATTCACCCCCTAAGGGGATGAAATGGGGGTCTAAAGTTTGCAAAGTTTGCATGGGGAAATCAATTTTTACGCGAGCGAAGCCGCTGTCAGAAGCTAGTTTTATATACTTTCGTTTATAATTGTGAATATGAGGAGACTTTTTTTCTTTTCAGTTAATGACGTGTCTGGCAGTTTCAGTATTTCTGCGGACTACCCAAATGTCCTTTTTTGTTTGTTCGTCAAATCTTTGAGCTACACGAATACAACAACGACAACTGACTGGACAGGTCCACCCGAATCTGTGTGGTTCTTTCGTTAAGAGACCGTCTCAGACACTAATCTGCATGGTTCTCATATGACTTTAGACTTTAAAAGAGACTTTGACCCCTGAGTTTGTTTCGGTGTGTCTTCTCAGGGTAGTCAGCTAGGAAACACCGGCCTCATCTAGTTTAAACTGACGAAAAAATTCTTCTTTTTGTAAAGTTCACACTGGTGTGGTATGGTGGTACCTTTATTTCACCAATTATGTTCATATTCAATGATTTTGAGGCTATATATTTTTTTTTAATCGGTTAATTTGTTTTTGAGCTTATTCATTACAAACAACAATAAAATACAATTTTTTCCTCATTATAATATATCAAATATAGGAAGTACCTATCAGATATAAATATTTATCACAAATATTTTAAATTACTTTTTTAAGTACCTACACATTATGTTATGAAATACCTAATCGAAAAACAGTTTTTTAATGAACTTGGGTTTTAATAAAACCTACCTAGCCGTGCATCCGCTAAAAGGGAACTTCTAGAGTCGTATGTACTACCATTGAACAAGGCACGCCTCTCTGCGTCCAGTGCCAGCGTCCCTGCCATAGATATCCGTCCCTGCATAATCTTTGAGTGGTAGCGCCACAGTATTACAATTAGGAAATATTGTATTAATGTGGTAGCGCGTTCCGAACGGACAAGTCAGTGTGTGCGAGCCTTGTGCGTATATGTGAGTTTAACTCCGCCCGTTGTGCACTCGTTGACTATATAAATATGGTACCGACAATCTGCATAATCCGGTATTCTATACAATACCTAGGCAATTTATAAAATACCTAAAACGTCTAGGTAATGTGTGAAATAGTATTTATTTTATACTTTGCCTAGGTATTATATACAATACCTACTCAATGCGCTGCCGGTAATGTGTTTAAAAGACGAGGGCAGGGACCTAGGTGACGTAATTGTAGGTCACACTGAAACGGACAGGTTAGGCTAGAAGGCTGAGGCGGGAGCGGGAACTCCTGTCTTTGCCTTCAAGGTTTTTTTTATAATCACCTGAAATAGGAGCCTTTCTTTAAACCCTGCGGACAGAAATAGGATCTGAGTACTTGTACATTATATAATTAATGTGAAACTAAAAATTCTTCCGGCTAATAAGTAACGTAATGTAATTTGCTTACAAGTACTCAGGTCTTATTTCTGTCTTCGGGGCTTAAAATAAGGCTCCTATTTCTGGGTGGTTATAAAAAATATAACCGTAAACAATATAATGAACAAAATAGAAATGAATAACTAAAAATAGTCCGTGTCGGGGTGCCCTAAAATTACGTCACCTACTTCCCTGCTCTCGTCTTTTACACACATTGCTTTTAAGTAACAGAACATGTTTCATTTGCCCGTCGCTCGTGTTAAAAGATAGGTCTGTTAACATTGATGAATATAGTCCAAATTCTGATTTATTTTACACATTGCCGGTGGACCAGCAGGCAATCCCTAGGAATTGTATACATTACCTATACTCCATCGGTTTAGGTAGTTAACTAAACGTAAACAATCTTAACATGTCTTTTTGTTAAAATAAAAATCGTATAAAAGACATACAAAGATTATTTAAATTTAGTTAGTTACCAAACATCGGTATAGGTAAATAACAAATTGTAAATATTTTTAGATAAAAATTATAGACAACTTTTAGATAAAAGACATATCAAGATTACCTTTAGTAGGTTTAGTAGGTAGGTACGTAGGTGGGTGTAGTAGGTTTACCTTTAGTTAATTACCTAAACAGATGGAGTATAGGTAAAGTATGTAATGGACAATAATATTTATAATATGTATGTGTAATATGTGTGTGTGTGTTTTGTATGTTTATGTATGCCTGAACGGCCCAGGTATTCTATACATTGTCTAGGTATTGTATAGAATTCCTGAATTAGACAGATTGCCGGTAACATAATTTTATAACATATGAAAAATAAGATCTGTACTTTTTACCCGACTGCAAGAAGGGTTATGTTTTTCGCGCGCATCTTGTATGTATGTATGTAATATTCTTTATTACCTCATATCTTCCAAACCGCTGAACGGATTTACATAATTAAGGTATCCTTAGATTCATCGTGATAAAACAAGTGTTCTTAGATAGGTGACGTTAAAAAACCCCAACATAACGACTGTAAGATGACATAAATTAAGGTAAAAAAAATAAATTTTTTTTGGTTACCTGCTTAATGGGTATCAAAGTAAAGGGCTCATCATGAGGATTTCAAAATGGTATATCATGTCCATATTAAAAATAAATACAATAGGAAAATGTTATTTATTATCTATTATCTGTTACTCGCGACTTCGTTTTTCCCCGTTTTTATATCCCCCTGGGAATTAAGTCCAATTAAGAAAATTAAAAGTAGCCCAAGTTACTTCTTGTAACATCAACGACGAATTTCGGATGATGTGCAATGTGTAGCTCACAGTCCAACCGTCCGGCTGTTGTCTGGACCGAGCCCAAATCGTCGACAGCGCGTCGTGTACTACGCGTTCCTCAAAGAGATGTCAGCAAAACCGTAGGGACCAGCAGGGCCGATGCCTACTAAGGCCATTGGAAGACTTCTGAATAGGTAACCGGTGGTCCTGGAAAGCAAAGGGCAACTGAAGGAACCTAGGTGTGGTTTTACTCAGTAAAAGTAAAAGTCTAGCACGCTCTCCATCTCCGCCCTAGAGCGAGAGAAGTCATTAGATGATTACCCACATAAAAAAAGCTTTCTGTCGGTCCGGTCGGTTTCGGTCCAGCCGTTTCCAAAATTTCTTCTCCCCTGGGAATCAGGATGTCCCCCCGACCACTGGAATTAAGTCCCGTTCCCGCGAGAATATAAAAAGTAGCATAGGGTACTCATTATAATATTAGCTATATCCCTATTAAAGTTCCGTCAAAAAGAAGCCCAAGTTACTCCTTTGAAAATCAGCTACCCGTCAGTGGAAGTCATTCTAAGTCGGTCCAGCCGCTTCGAAGAGGTCCATTATCCCTGGGAATTAAGATGAACTATGTACCTCCCGCGAGAATCAAGATATCCCCGAGCTCGAGAAATAAGTCCCGTCCCGCAGAAATATAAAAAAAATTATTAAGTTACTCATTATAACATTAGCTATATCCCAATAAAAAGTAGCCTAAGTAACTGCTTGTAATATTTGCTATCCGTCAGTGAATGTCCTGTCAAAATCGGTCTAGCCGTTTCGGATGTTAGCTGGAACAAACCGATAACTAATCAGAAATTTCAAAGTTCACGTTTTTGTTATAGGTATCGAATACACTTAGTAAATAAATGTTTTTTGATAATACAAACAAACACTTTAAAAAAGCGTGGCGGGTGACAAGGTAGGTTTGTGAACATTGTACGCCTAAAATAAAGTGAATAAATAGTGATATTAGATTATATTAACTAAAAAGTGTAAAATAAAAAATAAAATAAAAAAAAACCCGACTTTTTTTTTTTTTTTTTTTTAATTGATATAATCCAGCGCTTGACTGCGATCCCACCTGATGGTAAGCAGTGATGCAATCATTGATGGTGAGGCGCACTAGTTTATCAAGAGCCTATTCACTCTAGCCTTGAAGACACCTAAATTATAGTTGGACGGGAAGATCGCAGCAGGCAAATTGTTCCAGTCCTTCGATGTACGCGGTATAAACGACGAAGCGAAACGCTTAGTCCGGACCGTTGAAGTTTCAACAACGTAAGGGTGGATACTCGCCGTACGTCGGGTTGTCCGATGATAGAAAGGAGATGGCGGAATCAAGTCATGCAATTCCTGCGCACACTCTCCAAAATGCAACCTGTAAAATACCGATAGGCTGGCTACCCTGCGCCTGTGCTCGAGGCTTTGTAGACTGGACTTAACCAAATCAGGATCCCCAATTAGCCTTTTCGCACGCCTTTCCATTGAGTCCAAAGCTGCTAGATGGCATTTTGCAGCACCAGCCCATATGTGACTGCAGTACTCCACACACGATCGAACCTGTGCTTTGTATAACATTAGAAGCTGTCCCGGTGTGAAGTACCGTCGGACCTTTGCAAGAACGCCTAGTTTTCTAGCAGCTACCTTGGCTTTGGACTCAATGAACCGCCCAAAATTGAGGTCTGAGGAGATTTCAACTCCCAAGAGCTGAAGGCGGTCGGTGCACTCCAGGGATACATTCCGAAAAGCAGGAGCCAAGGTGAACGGGCTCCTTTTGGCGGTGAACAGACACGCTTGTGTTTTGGCGGCGTTGAATTCAACTAGATTGGTTTCGCCCCACTTGGAGACTGCCTGAAGTGAGACATTCGTACGCTCCACCATAGCCTCTCGTTCGGACCGGATTAGTTCCTTACTAGCCCGAGCACCTGGAAGGTATCTCTCTACAACTGTGCTATCATCTGCATACCCATAGATACCGGGCATCAGCAGATCGTTAATATGCAGCAGGAAAAGAGTTGCAGAGAGAACTGACCCCTGAGGAACTCCGGCATTAGTGGACATGGGCTCTGATGAGCATCCATCGACAACAACTCGGAGAGACCGTTCACTCAGGAAGTCTTTTACCCAGTTAATCAGACCAGGGGAAATGCCGTACGCTGGAAGCTTACTCAGAAGGCTGGCGTGCCATACCCTGTCGAAGGCCTTCGAGACGTCTAAGGAGACAGCAATCGCTTCTCCATTCTTCTCGAGGGCCTCGCCCCACATGTGAGTGGCATACACTAGTAGGTCCCCAGTAGACCGATTGTGGCGAAATCCGTACTGTCGGTCACTGAGGAGATCGTTACCTTCCAGGTATGCCATGAGGCGCGAGTTCAATACACGCTCCATAATCTTGCAGAGTATGGAGGTTATTGAAATCGGCCGATAGTTGGCAGGATCGGCACGACTGCCCTTTTTGGGCACGGGTTGCACGTTGGCAAGCTTCCAGGACTTGGGCACTATACCAGTCCTAAATGAGAGGCGGTACAAGCGCGTCAACACAGGAGACAACTCGGGCGCACATGCCTTGAGAACTATTGCTGGTACACCATCTGGTCCACTAGCTTTATTCACGTCTAGGCGACACAGTGCTCTCAAAACTTCTTTATTTCTTATGCGAACCTCAGGCATCGAGGTGTTGCAGTGAGGTAGAGCCGGTGGAGTAGCACTGCTAGTATCAAGACGAGAATTATGGGCGAAGAGAGATGCAAAGAGACCTGCTTTCTCTCTCGCCGAGTGAGCCAGTGTTCCATCAGGCTTAACCAGCGGAGGCAATGTGGGCCTACAGAAGTTCGCTTCGACCGATTTGGCAAGGGACCAGAACGCTCTGCTACCGGACGGCTGTGCAGAGAGCTTTGTGCCAATATGAGTAATGCGGTCGAACCGAGCCTTCTTTAGTGCCTTTTTGTAGGACTTGGCAGCATGGTTGAAAGCTCTCTTCTTTGAGCTCAGATCCGGAGCTTTGCGGTCACGAGCGTCAACCCAGGCGAGAAACGCCGAATGCTTACGCTCTTCAGCTTGAACGCAATCGGCGTTGAACCATGGGTGAGCTGAGCCTCCAACGGGTACGTCTCTATAAGGGATGAAAAACTCCATAGCTTGACGTATCACATCGGATATAGCATCCGCACAGCTCGACGGACTCTCAGAAGAGAAGCAGACCTGCTGCCAAGGATAAGATGCAAAGAAATGCCGCATCTCATCCCAATCTGCTGACCTGTAACGCCACATTCGCCGTTCACCGCGTGAGTCGCAGTCAGGTGGGGAGAAGGACGAAACAGACTTCACCAGGCAGTGATCTGAAGTTCCAAGTGGTGAGGAAACTGTTACGATACATCTGTCCGGATCGGTGGTCAGCAGAAGGTCCAGACAATTGGCAGTATGACCAACTACATCAGGCACCCTAGTCGCTTGCTTGACCAGCTGGGAAAGGCCCATCGATATTGCAAAGTTTCGCGCTTCTCTCCCAGCGTGGTCGGTCCTCTGGTATGGGAACAGCCAGTCTTGGTGGCACGCGTTAAAGTCCCCCAGAGCGACGAGCTGCGCATCAGGGTGCCGTTGCAGAGCCTTATCGGCAGCCTCACTGAGGTGGTCGAACAACCGAGTCGTCTCCTGATCACCGCTGTGCGAACGGTAGACACAGGCATAAACAATTTTGTCCGTACCAGTGTCCACCAACAGCCACAGCGTAGATAAATTAGGGTCTTCAAGGTGACGGAGACGCTGGCAGCAGATGTCATTACGGACGTACACACAGACCCCGGCACGCTGCAGGAAATGATGCTCCAGTGAGTATCCCGGGTAGTTGAGGTACGCCGTATCTGACGGACATCTAATTTGGGTCTCCGTCAAGAAAAGCAAGTGTGGCTTGTCAGTCTCAAGATGGTGGTGGACCGCAACGAGATTGGAGTGCAGCCCTCTAATATTTGAGAACTGCACTTGAAATGAGAGGACGTGCATCCGCTGTTGACACTTGCCTTTCTTTTTACCTTTCATTGTTTTGTGTGTGGAGTGAATAGGAGAGATGGAAGATGGCGGTTGAGCGAGGTGATGCGATGTTGAACCCAACAACACAACCAGAGTTGCTGCGCCAATGGAGGGTTGATCTGGAGACTGCGGGGACGCCCGAACCCCCCCAGGGATCGCCATCGGGTCCTCTCGCCCGGTCGCCAACCGGCACGATGGGGCCACCCTGGGATTTTTCGCAGTTGGCGGGGCAGCCTTTCGTGTGTGGCTGGCACACTACTTGGGCCCCCAACTACCTACGGTCGGCCAGCGGAGCACCGTGCTTCGGATCCCGCTACCCTCCACGATCAAACGTCCGACACAACAACAGCTGGCGCATCATACCCGTTATACGTCACAACACAACTGCTCAGACCCATCTTCCACCATACGGCTTCACCAGACATCACGCCGGAACACGACGGATCGCTTGGCGGCATGGCTTTGTCTGATGGGTGGTAACCTTTAAGCCGGCAGCCGATGCTATGGCCTACCACCGTCTTTACTGCTCGTTTAGCACTACCCAGGGGACACGTGTAGGGTGTTCATAACTAAGTAAATCCTACGGACGCAAGCAGTTCATCCCCCAAAAAACTGCGACTGCGAAAAAAATAAAAACTAAAAAGAAATAAAACAAGTTCAGTCCAGTAGCGTAGAAACCAATTTAATTAAAACAAATCTGCAACAGTCGGGAGCCATTAAAATAATCTAGACTAAAATCATTCCTATGGGTCCCGAGTTTTTATTTAAAGTAATTTTTTTCGCAGTCAGGTTTTTTAATTATTTTTTTTACCTATGTTAACAAATAAATTATTATTATTATGAATATCTATAAAAAACGAGAGCAGGGAAATAATTGACGTAATTTGAGAGAACTCGGACAGGTTAGGGTAGAAGGGTAAAACGGGAGCAGAACTCTCGCCTTGGCCTTCGTGGTTATTTTTTTATAACCACACGGAAAGAGGAGCTTTGTTTTAAATCCCGCGAACGGGAATAGGACCTATGTAAGTACGTACTTTTCACATAATAAAATTAACGTGAAATTAAAAATAGTTCTGGCTATAAGTAACATAATGTAATTTGCTAAAAAGTACTCAGATCCTGTTTCTTCCTTCCAACCTAACCTGCCCGTGTCGGGGTGCCCTAAAATTACGTCACTACCTTCCCTGCTCTCATCTTTTACAGACATTACCGGCTGCGCGTTCGGTATTGTATAGAATACCTAGGTAAAGTATAAAATAAACAATATTTCATACATTACCTACACGTTTTAGGTGTAAAGACAATGTATAGACATTGCCTAGGTATTGTACAGAATACCGGAATATACAAATTGCCGGTAACATATACTATATCTATGACATAGATTCTATGTGTGCATGTGTTCGCTTGTTGTACGGAGCCGACGTTCTGTGCATCGCGAGACAGATGGCGCGGACCACGTATATATCTATGGCGCGGACAGTGTGTCTATGCCTGGAGCCCAAGTCTACTATTTTTATAAACTCGTCATTCAAACACGATTCCATTGTCATTTTGCTAAAAGTTCCTAATCTGCTAATTCATATTGATCGATCATGGTCTCGTAATAGAGTTGTGGTAAAATGACAATATCGAGCAATAGTAGACTTGAGGTCCTGTAGGTAAGTACACGCACTTCCTGTACGTCCGTAACATACGGCGGTGGAGTGCCTGCATGCTAAACACTGACACTTTTATTTGAACGCACACTATGGGACTGCGAAATACTGATGACGCACCATTAAGGTGTGAACGTGTTAGCAGGTCCCGCAGGTCCCACTCCAGCCCGACGCTGCAAACATGACACATGTCTGTCCTACAGTCTTTCACAGCGAATTCAAGATCACAAACCACGAATGTCGTAATCTGTGACGTCGAAGGCAGGGGTGTATCTGAATGCCAAATCATTGATGAGTCTATTCTAATGTTGCTGATATTTATAAGCTGAGGATTGTTTTTGTTTGAACGTGCTGATCTCAGCTAACTACTACTGGTGCGTATAGAAAAAATATTTTAATGTTGGATTGGAGAGCCCATTTATACTTATTTTATTTTATTATTTTTATCGTAACCAAAAACGCGGGGAGCAGTTAGTATACGTATCATCCCGGGAGTCTCAGTCTCGAAAATATCGAGTGTCTTCGAGATTGAAAGCTCCAGTCTCGGGAATAACGAGACATTTGACACTTGCGTAAGTAGTGTTTTTTTAATCTACTAAACCAGATACTGCACACTGCACGGTACGATACAACACTTTACGGTAGATACTGTTTTGAAATATTGCCTTTATAAATTAGATTTCCAGAAAAGCTCTTTAATAGTATTAAAAAAATAGGCTCACTAAGGCAAGTATTTTGCTACATTTTCACAATCACTCAAATCTATAACCCAACTTCCTCTCAATGAAATTGCTACTCAATTTCATTGAGAGGAAGTTGGGTCCTTTCAAATTCTCAATAATAACGAAAATACATTATCATTAAAAGTATAATACGAAAGATTCAAAAAATCACTGATTGAAAAGCCATCTGATAGCTATCCAGCAAATACAAATACTCCAAAACATAACGGGACAATGGCGTAGCTCACGGGTTTTTTTTATTATTGATAAGCTCGCGTTTGACCACTCTCACCTAATGGTAAGTGATGATGTGGTCGACGATAGAGCACGCTTGTCTAGAAGTAACCTATTCTCTCTTGACTTAAATACCTCTAGGTTGTAGCTAAGCTTAACTGCAAAAGAAGACCTAGAATGTAAGTTAAACCGTTTACTAAAACCTCAATATGACATAATAACAATAAAAGATAATAAAACCTATGCGTTTAACTCTATGTATGACTTACAAACCATGTTGAATGCCATTGTAGCAGCGTGGAAGCAGAGGGCTTTTTCTTACGCAGGTCAATTTTGTAACAAAATAACAGATCCTACCATTCTGAAATCATATTACATGCTTAATGATTTTTGCAAGTTCACTTTAAAAAAGCAAAAATAACTCGTAATCGTCATTTTACTCGATTGTAACCACGTCAGAAAAAAAAACAAGATTGAAATAATGTTTTTAATAAAGTCCTTTACTATAACCTTGTATTGAGTGCCTAGCATTTCAATATAAATCTTTTTCTTTTAAACCAGTCTCGAAAGTCTCGTTTTTCCCGGGAAGCCAGAGAGTCTGAGACTGGACCGAGTCTCGTTTTTTTAGTCCTCGAAAATGTATCGAGACACGCCGAGTCCGCAGCGCGTCGCGGAACTAATGGAGGATGTTTTAGAAATCGTGCAGCTCTAATGTTGTTCTTTTGGTTTGTTCGCGGCCACGTGATATATGAATGTTGCTGTCAAAACACAAAAGCCCAATCTTGACTAAAACCCATTTGTTAAAAGTTTTTGGTTCTCAAATTAATATCTGTGTCCACGCCATCGCTAGCATGTTGACGTTGACATCGCGTCGGCTGCAGTGAACTCGCCGCTTTTTGCCGGACCTGATTAATAGCAGTGCTCGTCTCCTCGAGAGCACGTAACGTAACTGCCAGTGATAAGAGTGATTTGCTGAGCTATCAGCGGCCATAACATAAAACTTAAGGGCCTGGCCCGTGTCCGGCCGCCGACATTACACCCCTCCCCCCGCCTCCCTGCTGCAGATCATGGCGCGACCCCCGGTACCCCACCACCGACTTGAAGCGGTGATTTCATGTAAAGCCGGCAATTACTGACTTTACTTTGTGTTAATTACGTATTCTGGCCGCGCCCGCTCACGATAATACACGATTTTAACTACACAGTTTAATGTTAATATTTATGAGTGTGTGGTGTAGGCTGCGCGCGCTGTGCCGGTCGAGGGGCGCAGGCGCGGGCGCTGCGGTGCATACATAACAAAAAGTAGTCGATGATAA
This sequence comes from Mythimna impura, assembly GCA_905147345.3. NCBI lineage: Eukaryota > Metazoa > Arthropoda > Insecta > Lepidoptera > Noctuidae > Mythimna > Mythimna impura. The sequence goes on along the minus strand of LR990359.1, from coordinate 28,636,566 downwards.
AATGTTACCACTTCGGCGTTCCGTGAAAATGTATGTTCGCTCAAGTATTTCACACAGTTGCATGTTGATTTTATAATTTGCATAAGATATTTTTGGAATACAGACTAATAATATTTAGGGGAGTATTCGTAGGTACATACAGCAGCTGACTACATAATTATGTAAATATACAAATGTATCGGTTATTGGTAATATCCGCTTACGAAGTCTGCCTTCCTGCTGAGGTGGCTCTGTGTGCTGGTGCTTTAATTTGTGTCACAAAAGACAAGCAGGAAGCGCTGCGCAGTTTTTGTCAATAGCTTGCAGCGGATGCGCGAGCGCAGAGCCGCGACAGCCGCCCCTCTCGCGCCGCGTCCCTCGCACCCTTCACGATAATGATCCACTTGTGTCGCTGCACTTTAATCGCTACCGAACAAGGTGCCGCCTCTTCCTGCACACAAGGTGAAGCCGTTATATCGGCTGAGCAGACTTCAACAAACGTGTCTGTCTGTATAATATGTACTATGTTGAAAGGTACCTACCCACGCCGGGCGAAAGTTAGTGAACGTTTGTTGGGCTGTGCCAATCATCTATGATGATGAAATTATCACATTGTTCGATAAGTTTAGTTCCCGACCTCTGACACAAAGAGAGCGCTTGGCTTCACCCACTCATGTAATGCTCGCTCCAAATTAGATACCGTTTCTTTATTTAAAAGTTTTACTTTATATCTAGGCATCATTAACTCCGAGTTGCGTATCAGACTGTTCGTAATGTACAGCACAAACACACATGACGTGGGCCCGTATGTTTGTAAGTATCAACACAGAAATAGATACTTCAGCTCAAACAACAACGAATAACAATTTGATTGTTAAAGCGACGCCAATACATATCTACAATCTAAAAGCACAATCATGGTCCAAATGTTTATCAAATACTCTCTCCGTTGGCAGTTGACGTGTGTATCTATCAACACAACACGTATTTCAGCCGAATATGAATCATGATAACGAAAGTAACGTTTGTACAAAAATATTTTAATAAATTGTTCCCACGCACGCCGACCATGGTCGCATGGCTGCCGATGTCGGCGGGGCGCGGCGCCGATGTTGCCACGCGGCAACCGCGAGACGCGCACAGCTGATCGGTGGCCGGTGCCATGTCCGCATACGAGCAGACGAACATTAACCCACATTTATTAAATAACTATGTATTTAGTGCAAACACAAGATAACGACCATACTTTGAGTACCCACTATCTACGAAAACATCTCCAAATTATAAATTAATAACATGCTATCGTTGCGAGACGCTCATTATGGCAACATTATTTTTTACAAAGAGCTGTCAGATACAAATAAAATAAAAACATTATCTATACCATAGATAGTATTTCTATGATCCCGTCTGTGTTGAAATAAAAAAATAATGATAACACAAAGTCTGAAATAATCCATTAAAACATAGAATAAAGAAATACAGTAGGAGCAAAAAGTTCGCAACGTCAAAAAAAATTCAACACAATCGAATTTGTGAAAAGAACGGTTCGATCGCGTTCAGCGTTCCGCCAGGTACTCAGGAAGGAGGTCGACGGATCACTATTTTTTTGGTTTATTGTAAACTTTCCCAAACGCGACAAGGTTTTCCTTTTCAGTTCGATAAGTTATTCATTAATTGTAGGCACGCATTCGTCTCCCTTGCCTTTTCCCAACTAAACTCGCGAGCAACCAAATCGACTCAACGTTCGCACATAAAGATGTTTTCTTTAGAGAATACTGAATTGTTTTTAGTAAACGATAGGTACATCGTTGGAAAACCTAAAACTTCAGCTTTAAATTTTTGAAATATGATTCAGTTTTTTTTTATTAATTATTAATTTAATTGCACGTATAAGAAATTGTGCTCACTACGGTACCTACGAGTTGGGGCACAAACTACCCCTATAAAAACCCCACGCAACCGTTTCACCTTATTCGTTGCTTATCAGAAGTTGACCTGTACAAAGAAAACGAAGAAGAGTAAGTACTCGTAACTCGTAGGTACTGTAGTGTGCACTATATTCGTCCAATTAAGTAAATAAATTATTTAAAAAAGTACTACTTACTGAAGTTTCAGGCTTCCCAACAGTGTATCGTTTACATCTGCAAGTGCGCACTCGTACGTTCAGTCGATTTGGTTGCTCGCGAGTGTAGCTTTGGGTCGGCTTTCCGTCTAACCGGATGCAGCTGAGCACCCGCACGTATTATACATTGAGCGACTGCCTCATAGACCTCCACACACAACCCACTTACTGAGCTACACGATACTCCTTGGATAGACTGATGGTCAGACTTTATGGGTAACGACTGTCAAAAATCTACTGATGACGACCGGGATCAACGGTGTTATCCGAGGTACGGGGTGTCAGTAATGTCCTAGTCTATAAAGGTTGAAAAAGTACATAGGAATTAAAAACATCATATTGGTACTTGCCTGGTTTCTACCCCACATACATGAGAGGCGGGTGCCTTAACCACTGGATCGTCACGATTAAGTATTTGTCAGTTTGACGCATTTACAGGAAGGAGGTCCAGAAGTCAGCTTATAACGTAGATTTATTAACAATCACAATAAGTATTACACATAGAGTAGTAGAGTAGGTGCTACATTTATAATGTGATTTGTGACAGTCTTCCAGCGGCAGCACGGTGCAGCGGTGGAGCGCCGCAAGGTTCGATATTTGTCTAATAAATAGTGTTGAAGCAAACCGCTCAATTGACTGGTCACGGGAGGAATGCAGCGTGCTGCGCGCCGACACGCGCTTGTGGACGTCTTCATTATAATCATCGTCCAAACACCGGTATTGATGTTATTTGAAACTACATTATTATCATCACATGAATAATACATAGAGACACGATTCAGGAGTAAGTAGATGCCTCTGTTTGTTTACCGGAAAGTATAATTGATTACCTATAAAGCACGCCAAAACACGTCGAAAACAACGTGCTATTATTATTTTAGTGAATTTATAACTATCGAGGCGTTAATTAACGGTATAAATAATATGCCGCGTACAGAAAATATCATATTGTAAATGTTTGTGATGTATTACTATAGTGCTCGGGTTTAATTGGGTCGTGGTTTATTTAGAAGTTATTTTAATATAGGTAATATCACCTAGTATGTGGTGTACAAGGTAAAGGTACGTTGTTATTAGTTTACAACCAACCGAATACCAATTAAAATGATGTCGGTCGGTAAGTCGCGCGTCAGTCTTGCTCGCCTCTCGCATGTATCGGGTGGACTTTCGTTCGTAATGGCAGTTCATAGGCGGTGCTTTTGCGAACGTGTCGTAAAATTTGCAATAAAGTAGTGAAACCTTCATAAAAAGTCATAATTATTATAAAACTCCACACGGTCAACTATATTTAATTATTCTCTGCCCCGACCGGTCACCTACCTAGCAGCAAGAATGTTTCAAATTGAATTAACAATGTGTAGGTAGCAGCAGCCAGGTCGCTAGCGAACCTGTTTTCTTTTTAATTATCTACTAAGAATGTGTTATCAAGTTATAATAAGTCATTAAAATATAATAGTATGTAATAATTGTAACGACGTAGTAGATATGTGAAGCGTGGGCGCGGCGCACGACCACACGAACACGAGACAGAGCCGCGCGTCTTCGGCCGCAGAACGAGACTAGAGACCCCACCGCAAGGTCTTAACGCGATCCATGTGACGACCTAAACTGAACTGTTAAAGGGATGGAGCTATACGGGTGTATAGCTCCATCCCTCTTTCCTGACATTTTAACACGTCATGGTCAGGCCCCAGCAAGTCCGCCAACACAGCATCACTGATGCCAGTACTCTGTAGCTGTACGTTGTACGCAAGCGTGCACAACACGTATTTATTGCTGATGTTCAACGACGAAAGATATCTTCATGTAAAACATCAAGCTTGTCACGACTCGGTCCCTCTCATCCGCCACTACAACTGACAAAGAATACAACCTCCACACTGACAACTGCAGAAAATATAACGTGTTTGAAACACACTCTATGTTTACTCAACTCATATTAATCATCGGCTGTTGCTAGCACTTTTCACACAAGTGTTGAAACGAACCACATCCGCGAAGCAATGCATTTGAAATGTATTTATTAATAAAATAAATATAGACGAGCCGCGAGCTGACTAACGGTTGCTTAAATTATTCTGTTCACACTGTTACAGCGAGGCGTGAACATACTCCCAGATGAAGCAAGGAGAGACCGTCGTGAGGGTGGCAGAGAGGACGAGGTGGGATACACGAGTTTTTATAGAATAGAAAATATTATACTGAACTAAATGGAACAACAGATTGGTAAAATCAAAACTAATATGAGATGCGAAATTAAAGGGAAACAAAGAATTGAATACTCATCAAATACTACAAGAAAAATTACAAGAATTAGGTGCTGGCCAAGTGTTTTGTGAAGTTATTGAGCGTCGAGCGCCTGGTAAAATATCTTCAAGTGATTTAGATAACTTTCTAATTCACATATCAATTAATTACCTTTATTAACATAGGGACTTGTTTATTCTAGATAATTTAATATGATGCATAGACATAACAACTATTTATTGGAAAAATAACGGAATTGGATGCAAAGTTATTCAGTAGTTAGCATAAATAGCTAGCGGTGACACTCTCGGGCCACTTGGGTAATGTGTTTTTAATAGTTTCATTAACGGCTGGACATGCTGCTTGGTCTGGTTTCACAATACTCGATAATGTTGATAAATACCTTTACATGACTTTTAAATAAATATGATACGAAAGCGTATTACGTTCAAATTACAGTAAATGTTTCCTTAATTGGCTCGTACATTGCGCAATCTCTCTCGTGTGCTTAACTTAAGAAGTAAGTTAAACTTACTTTACGTTATATGAGCATTTCACAGTAATTGGTCGCCGGTGGTCTAATGAGCGGAACCAGTCTCGAGGCTGTATCCTAAATGTATGTGAACTGCAAGTTGAGAGAATGTATCGACCGTGTGAGGGAGCGATAATATGCTCGCCGAAATTATGCTCATTAGGTACCGTTCGGTTACTTATTTATTTAAGGATTACTACTTTCTACATTAAACCTGTATACATTGTAAGTACTTAATTCTTAGTTGCTGTAGGTATATGTACGCGTGTTATACATCGTTATGCTTTTAGATGTTATTTTTACTATAAGCAGCTACATTATGTTCATGAGTATAGTCGTAACTGCTTGTGTATGGTAAACGCATATTTTGATGTGTTCGTGGTAACTCTGGTAATCATCGTAGTTGGAACATGTTCCCAATGATGCAAAAACACGTAGCGCTTCTCAATCATTAACATTTATAATGTAGTCTGCGCCACGAGAAAGTTACAATTTTATACATCTCCACACAGTGTTGCAAAAGAAATTGTTTTGTTCATGTTTTTGTCATAAATACTGTAACTAACAATAAGTACATGTTCTATATGTTCGTTGATAACTTGAAAGAATCATAAAAGAAAATTCTCATAAGTCTTTTTGTTTACGTTCCCGACTCCGGCAACATCCCTATACAATAGACATCTTCGAGTTACGATACAATGGACGGTATTTCAAAGTTATCACACAATGCGTCTGAAAGCAGCTCGGTGAAGCGATATGAAAAGATTGGCCTTCTATTCGTAGAGTAAAGGTAAATTTGGGAGGGTTCGGGCACGGCATGGTTTGGGTAATTCTCGTTATCGTTCGCTTCCGCCGCGAGTTTACAAACAAGCGCCCCGCCCGCGCCCGCGTACATCCACAGAACAAAAGAAACTTGCATCAACAAACATACATGTTTAAGGTGTACTTACGACACTTTTTTGCGGATACGACACCATGTTTGCAACAACTCAGAAATCAGAATCCATAACAAGTCACATACTTATAACGCGCAATTAGCTAAGATGTTGCATTGTGAGCAGTTAATGAGCAACATCCTTTGCTTGTAAAATATCATTTAATATCAATTAAGATGTTCCTGCACCGGTAACATGTATTAATAAAGAACTTGAAATCCACAAGTCACTAGTCAGTAAGGCATTTGATAGAGTATCTTACAAGTTGGCATTGAAGATGCTAGAATATTGACATCCGACCATCTTCTGCGTTAGTTTGATTCTTATTTAATGGACCCTGAATTTTACGTGGTTCCTAACGTTGGTTCAGGTCATCGGATAATGATATTGATTTTGGTGTCCTTCATGGTTCGCACCTGGGTTCTCTAACGTTTATATTTGGCTTTATTGCTTCCTCATCCCCACCCAGCAGGATCATATCATTAGATTGCACTGTAGCCTGTAGGTGTAGGCTTACTAGAAAAACACTCAAGTTTAAATTATAGGTACCTACTCTTAGAAAATTTACCATTTCCTGGATAGCAAGTACCTTTTTAGTTTAAATAAACGAAGAAGTATTCAATACGTATAGAGTAATGCCCGGTTTACATTATTCCAGTCCAGTGCTGGACTGGATCTGTAACGTCTACATTATTCCAGTTATGAAGCCGTTTGAAGTGTGAACACTACAGTGACAATGATTTCAAGAAGAGATCAGTTTCGAAAATGTTTCAAACGTGCTCAATTACTCTTGCTACAATAAATTATTAATGAGGTTATTATGGAACTAAGAATAAAAAACTTTTTATAAAAAAAAACACTGAAATGTGCAAAATAACTTTAATTTCGGAAGTCGGAGTACAATAGTTTTGTCTCTTCGTTATTTAACACCGACTTCCGAAATAAAAGTTATTTTGCACTTTTCAGGTTCTTTTTACATTGAAATCGGTTGTATTTTTTTTTTTTGTAAAAAGTTTTTTATTTTACACTTTTTAGTTATGGTACCACCACTAAAAAGTACCCCTCAGCCACACTTAAATACCTTATAGCCAGAGTGCATCTCATGACAATTCTAATAATACCAAACACGGTTAGATTACATTAATTTCTTACATAGTTCAGGTGCCTACTTCAGGCTTCATCATCAGATCAGTTCATCGACTACACGTATATATAAAGCAATTTTACTTGCTACGAAAGTTCTGCTGTGATCCTATGAGGAATTCTGTTCCATATCTTCGAAGTTCATGATCAGATCATACAATATTTATATGGGACCAACTTGGAAGCATAAACTTTCAATAAAAAAAAAAAAAAAAATCGGTCCACAATTGACCGAGAATCGGTGAACATACATAAAAAAAACATACATTCAGCCAAACATAGAACCTCCCCTTTTTTGAAGTCGGTTAAAAAAGGAACGGATTTGGGTGAGAAATTGGATCTGCGAAAGAGATCAAAAAGGACGGTCAGTAATGCTTTTGCAACAACTGCAATTAAAAGATCCCATTGAATATAGACTGGCATTGAGAATGATAGCAGAAAAATTTGAGGAACTGTTACCATTAGTTTCAATTAATTCAAGTAATCCGCAATAACCACCAATGCATGTTTACTGTGTCAGCACTGGAATGGCACTGGATTGGCCGTCTACATTATTCCAGTTGCACTGGATTGGTCGCACTGGATTCAAAAGTAGACCGTCGATCCAGTTACTGGACTGGAATGCCAACTGGATTCAGTGCATTCCAGTACCGGTTTTCATTTTTCCAGTAAGCAATCCAGCACTGGATTCGATCGCTGGACTGGAATAATGTAAACCGGGTATTAATGTATTTTCAGAGTATTAAGTATTATTAATAATTATTTTCCAATTAACCGGTCACGGTTTAGTGATTATTTAAAGTTTATTAATCAGAATCTTGTGAATGATCATATTCTTGCATTATTTAATGATCTCTCAGGTGTCTATTAGGTTTTTCACGTGAATTTATCGTGGGCGCGAGTAATGTTAACACTTAGTGCGACGAGTGGTTTTATTTGAGCGTCGCCGTCGGTTACTTAGCGCTGGCCAGCGGCAGCCGCTCTTCGACTTCGTGCCACAAATAAACGATATCTCCACTTAGCGCTATAGAACGCACACACACACCTCGAGTCGTGACGTGACTCGTGATCCCGTCTCCGAAACGATGACACGTTACTAAACATTCGTACCTAATTATTTTTATTTAGCTAACAGCAAAGTAAGCACATAAGTAGGTAATGTGCGTTAAATCCGTATCGTGCTGTTCAAACTGATGTAACTCACTGAGAACGCCTACCATTAATTTCGTCCTGCTCCAGGCCGCCAGCGCGCGGGTGTAGTTTAATAACCTGTAAAATTGACTTCATATACGAAATTCGTGTTTGAAAGCGTGGACGTGGAGCGCGAGCGACGCGGCGGAGCGGAGCGAGCACAGCTACTTGGGAGTTGCATCCTTTAATTACGCCAAGCGACCGACGTCGACGTCTGGTCGAGTCGCGACGGCGGATATCTCGTGCTATCAGCTGTTGTGTGCGCGTGTGAACCGCCCCCCTGCCCCCTACACCAGCCCCCCCCCCGCCCCGCGTCGCGCTCCAATCAGCTGATCGCAGTAGGTCGCGGCGCCACGCGGACACGCCGCGCTACATACCTCCATGCAACGCTATTTACTACTTAACAACAGAATCTGATTTACAAATTACTTTTTCAATGATTCTTCAATTAGATATTTAAAGTACCTACCCGGCCGGCGTTAGACATTAGGTATTTTTAACCGACTAATTTCAACTTTTCAGTAATAAATATACCGAATAAAGATTTGTTTGGAACGGGCGCGGTTACGTTATGTTATGGAGCAAAGTAGGTACATATTTATAAAATAAAATAGCGTGAGATCGTGCAGAACGCTCCCTGTTCCGGCGCGGCACATGAAAGAGTTCGCTCCCGGCGCCGTCCCGCTCGCTCCCGCCGTAGGTTGCGAGTGCGAGCGGGACGCACGACAACACCCGCCTGTCAAGTTCGGTACTTAAAATGGCCGATGCTTGCTTAGTTTCGTGATCGCCTAGGGAGGGGGCGATGTCGATAATATTATGTTTTATGACGGCGGGGCGGCGGGTGGCGGACGTACATAAATTGGGTTTTCGTTTTACGAGAGATAATACCAACGATAAATTATACTCGCGTTTCGGGAATCGAATTTCACCCGAAGTGAGTTCAGTCGGCGTTTAACTGTAACTACTGTGTGTAATGCGCTTCGAGGAAGCCGGTAATTACGAGTGGCGAGTAGCGGCTGATGTTCAGATCGCGCGCAGTTATCAGGCCGTGACGAAGGAGCTCGTTATAATTCGTGATCGTTATTACGAGTGCTCTTATCTTAAACGTCTCTCTACACCGCGAATCTCGCCGGTTACTGTTACTGCCGTTTTACTGCCGCAATATATGAGATTAGGTACCATGAGCACATATTACTTTGAAAGCTTTTATGCTTATCAATAAGATAGGTAACTGGATCGCCTACTGACATAGAACGGTTTAGAGGAAATATACTCAGTAGGTACCTACGCAATTAAATATCGCATAATAGATACTTTAGGTTTCGGAATGCGCTGTGACGTCATAAACTCAAAAGAATGTGGCACAAAATCTCCAAAATCAAAATTATATATTTAATTACCATTATAGCTAAATACAGCCGTAGTTACCCTGCGCGAGATAACGGTGGAGCACGAATCTGTGCGGACACAATATCACACCCATAAAAAGTAACAATAAACTTTTTATCGTCGCTGTGAAGATAAAATAAATACATAAGCATAACTTTAATTCGGCTCGCCGCCGTGAGTCGCGACCGAGGCCGGACCGGGCCGGGTGGCATGCGGCCCGGCGCGGCGCGGCTCTGGTGCGACCCGGCACGGCGCAGCGGCGGCGTCGAGCGTGCCGCCCCAATCATCCATTAGTCTCGATGTTTATTTCGTGTTTATTACGTGGATGCTAATTTAACGCCGTCGCTTGCTGTGATGTCGGATAATGGAGTAGGTACATTCTCACAGAGCCCGGGGCCGCGTGCGTGCCGGCTGTAGCCTACGGCCCACGTTTCTGCGCTGCATGCTCTTTAAATCTATTTGACTGCATCTTAATTACCCTCGTTTCGGCTAATTGCCGCTCCAAGACGTTCGCATGAATGTAAGTAATCTTAATAATCGAGCTTTTTTATTAGTCTGAGGCTTTATTATAATGATTTCGGCTGAAGACTTATTTCCCTGAATGGCGATTCGGTATGAATAATTTCCCAACAGCTATTGTAGATTATTCACGACTCATTGTGTATTAAGTGCCTTTCAAATAGAAAATAAAATGTGGAATGAATAGCGGCGGTGCGCGCTAGGCTTTTGTTTAGCGGATATTTTGGAAGTGTTGTCATTGAGAGCGAAACAATGGGAGAATGAGTTGCCGCCGCCGTGAGAGCGGTCCGACGGACGGCGTCCGTACGCCGTAATACTGAGTACACCCGTGTGTACTATGCCAAATCGAATTCCAAATAATCGAATATCAATTAATCGAACACTTTAAATCGAACAAATATAGGTATATTCGAACGTTCATAATATCGAACACTCAATACCTACGTCGACTGTTCAAAATATCGAATGTTTAATAAATCGAACGTTCAATATATCGAACACTCAATACCTACGTAGACTGTTCAAAATATCGAATTTTTGTTGGATCGAGCGGCCAACGCATCGCTCACACATTCATTCTATCGAAATATGAACATACTGAATACTTTTTATATAGAATACAAGAAAAACATTTCAACAACAATTATTACATTTTATAGATACCTATATTTTAACATTTTGAGTGAATTACAATTGCATGAAGAAACTCTAATGAATCAATGTGGTTTTTATTATTTAATATTTTTTCAATCGCGTTATCCTTTTGCCTCTTTTTTGTAGAGTAGATCTTCCCAATCTTGCTTTACCTTTTCAATAAGATCTCAGCGACTAGAGCTTGAAGAAGCCCGTTCCCTCATGCATGCGGCCACCTCCTTCGCTAGCATTACTGCTTCGCAGAAGGAGGCGACCGCCTGCTATGCTCCAGACGCAGCCTGTACCAGGGCCCGCCGCGAGAGGTCGTTGACACCGATCGCCCTCACGAGGACACGACGGAATTCCACGCAAGCGGGGCACACCTTCACCGTATGCTCCACCGTGTCCTCCGGGTAGTCCACACAATGGTGACACCCGGGTGTTTCTTCCGCACGAATCCGATGCAGGAAGAATCTTCCGAACTTACTATATCAAGTTAGAACCAGCTTAATGCGGAAGGTGAGGACGCCGAGACGTCTTTCCAGTCACTTCTTAAAGAAACTTTTCTGGGCACGCCATAGTTATTAACTATGGCGTGCCCAAAAAAGTTCTATGGTAGAATAGACTCCGTTTGTGCTTATCAAGCAACATGTTCCAACTTCTGTGCTATTCTTCAATGCTGTTTTGAGTTATAAGAATACCCAGTGTATTATTTTGAAACTCAGATCACAGCGAGGTTAGAAATATAGGTGAGCTTGCTATAAGCAGTTTATTATTTCCTGTTTCACGAGCATTAATATTTCCCCAAACAATATTTTCCAACCCAGTTAGTGATATCATTTGCTTCGTCGGACAAGGCTGCACTCAATGTATCGAAAGCATCTGGTATCTCTTCTTGGGGTGAATAAGCAAGTGCAAATGTTTCTTAACTTGAAATTAAACTCAGCATGCTGGCCATACATACTTTACAAACCATTTCGTTGAATTTGACGCTATACATTTTGACCTAAGTGTAATCGACAGCATTAAAATGTGTTGCGCATCAGGAAATGCTTGTTTTGTAATGATACATTTAATGTATCTGTTTTCATTAAAATATAATCGTAATAGTCTTCCAAAAGGTAATAATTATTAAAAAGTAAACCACATAGATTTATCGGTTTCTCAGTGCAATTGCAATTCACTCAAAATTTTAAAATGTACCTTTAGAAGATAATAATTTAAATTATTTGTAAATTTTGTGTTTTTCTTGTATTCTATACAAAAATTATTAGTATAATCATATTCCAATAGAATGAATGTGCGATGCGTTGGCCGCTCGATCAAACAAACAGTCGATATTTTGAACAGTCGACGTATTGAGGAGTGTTCGAATATGGAACGTTCGATTTATTAACCATTCGACATAATGAACGTTCGAGTACCTATTTAGGTGTTCGATTAATTGATTTTCGATTATTTGGAATTCAATTTGGCATAATACACCCACGGCGAAGACTTCCATCACTCCACACTTGTAATTTTGAATGCAAATCTACAAAACTTCTGACTTCTACTTAAAATTTGAAATAGGTTTTTACTTATGAAATTGTCGTTTTATGAAACTGCCCACTTAGAACTGTGATATTTTCAGATTGACGTGGAATTATAAGGTCAAGTATAATCTAAATTTTTAAGTATGAAACTATTTTAAAACGGGAATGAATAACATATGCATGTGCATATGTTATTCCCGGTGTAATATAGTTTACAAAAAATAAATACTACCGCTAATTAATTTTAATTTCGGAAGTCGGTGTTTCTCGTTTTTTATTTTTTTATTATATACTTTATTGTACACCTCATTATGTGGACCAAATAAAGATTTGCAAAACTAACTAAGTGTACAAAGGGCGGTCTTATCGCTCAGGGCATTAGTTTAATTTGTTTTTGAAGTTGGTTGTATTTTTTTACAAACATTTTTATTTTTTCACTTTTTAGTTGTTACGAATACGTTCCACAGTTAAAACTAAATAGTGAACAAGTTCTCTCGTAAGGTACCGTTTTTATGGTGGGAAATCATTCAAATTCTCCCGGCCCAGGGTGGATCAAGACATTTGGAGACTAAAGCCCACCTAATAGGTGGGTACGTATCCCATTACTGAAGGAATATATCCTTCAGTAATGGGATTAGTTACTAGAGTTATAATTCAAACCAACACAAAAAGAATCATCAAGATCGGTCCATAAACTAAAAATAACCCTAATGGAACTTGAACATAATTGGTGAAAAAAAGAAATGAGGGTATACCGAAATGCATTTTCATGTTATGAAATTAATTTATTATGCCGCACATGCATTTACAGCAATCCCAGAAGATTTGCTGTTATATACTGAAGTGTTGCATGGTCTATCTCCGAAGTTCTTCATCAGATTTTTACCAAATTTAAATGGAACCACCTGGTAGAAACATTCTTCTAATCACAAAATAATCATTAAGATCGGTCCGTAAATAAAAAAGTTGGCTCGAATTGATAACCCCAATTTCATGGAATTTTAAAATAATTTGTGAAATGAAGGTAGGTATACCAGTGTGAACTTTACACATCTACACTACCCCTTCAGTGCGTATTGGCGTGCTGTTGTTATGAAATGGTGTTAACAATAAACAGACATGCGATTGCAGCAATCCCGAAAGATTTGCCATCATTAAAAAAAAATTGTGTTTTCATTTTTGTAAATATGGCGGTATTTACAGAAAATATAAAACCTTAAGAAACAAATGAATACCTATATATAATTTTAAAACAGGAGTGACATCTACTCTAATATTATAAAGAGGTAAAGTTTGTTATTTAGTTTGTAGGGGGTAATCAGAAAGTACTGGTCCGATTGCTAAATTTTTTTCACCGATAGAAAGCTGCTTTATTCCTGAGTGACATACCTAGGCTATATTTTATGTACGCGGGCGAAGCTGCGGGCAAAAGCTAGGGCCTTATAAGTTTATTTTAACTTCTAATTCCAAGTCAATCTGAAGATATCAACAAGTCCAAGACCACTAATAATAATTTACAACAAACTATTGTTTTATACTAGTTGTGTTAGAATCCATTGAAAATATAGACCTTAACATAGCAATTAAAAGTTTCAAAAAAATCTTTGATTTCCCGTTTATTTTGAATTATGTACTTATCTCATTTTTTTATTTATTTCCGTCCAGGAACGGACGTCATCTAAGTAATAATAATAATAATTTTAGTTTCCATGTCAAGACATGCTTTCACCGTCCACATGGGTATGCTTAACATAACACTCGCATTGGAGGCTCATTTTGATACGTTGCTAACAAAATGATTATTTAGTTTTACACAATACAAAATGTATAATTTATCATTTTCGCAAAGGAGAACCAAACTCAACAATTAAGCTTATTACACTACTCGATATTCAGATTCAGACAGTCTTAGTCGATGTCGCGTAGTGTAATAAGGGTTAGACCGGTCTTACTCGGAACAAAAAATAAGTCACATCTGAATATCGTGTGCTGAAAATCGCGTATGTAGTGTAATAGGCCCATAATAATGTTGATTTATCAATAACAAAGAGCTGAGCATGATGGAGCACTTATTAAAGTTTTACCCATCGGAGTGTCGTGATTAATTGCTTGTTCACTACTTAGGTAGCATGCAGCTGGACATTATAGCCACTGCGTTCAACACAAATGCCAATCTGTAAATTACTCTGCCAATACATTTATGGCGACATAAAAGTAAGCAATCTTCCTGTAAATGCTAATTTATGACAACTTCGAACAAGTTCCTCGCCATGTTTATATGTAATTTTTTATAACAATCTGAGACATATTACGGCTGCGCGGCCGTTTCTTGACAAGCCCACTTATAACTACGAAGGTTATTAGTTTATTTGCGCGTCATCTACAAATTACAATAAGTACCTATAAATTACAGTACCGACGTAGCCAGCCATGTTACTTCAATCCAGCTGTCAGAGATTGCAATATCTAGTTTTCACTTTACAAAATTGGATTTATTTCGCTTTTACTTTGGGGCTGTGTGCATTCAGCGTTGGCAATCACTGTGCCATAAAATTACTGAATCATTCATTAGTTACATGGCTCGGATTTTAATCTCTAAATTACAATCTTTACATTTCAATTCTCCTACTGAGCATCATTTTGCCAAGATTGTGGTTGCAGAGGTGTTCAAAAGTAGGTCCATTAGCACATTTAGGATTGACAGGCAACAAAGTGAGTTTATAGTGGCACATGAGAGACAAGTGATGGTGTGGATCCAGTCGGTAGCGAGTACTTACACGTGCCTGTGCACCGCACGCTCCGCCGCGTCGGCTCCGCACCGCATCCAGGGCATCCGGTTCCGTCCGGTATCGTCCGGTAACGAGCACTGACTACACACACTACGTACACTATACACAAGGACCGCACTTGAGCCGCATGGAGGTAAATAAAACGATGTTTTAGGGATTTTTGTAAAAAGATAGTTATATTTTTGGCATTGGACTATGACACAATATAATACTATGATATGCTAAGTAAGCGTTTTATAAAGACTTTTACATGCCGAATATTCGTTAATCAGACTATTCATCAGAGGACTCTTTATATATAATTTTAACAAACATAACCGCTTACAAAATGAGAGTAGAGATACGATTCTAATTACCGTTCGGGACTGCTCTAGAACTCATCACCTATTCGAAAACATAACTAATGTCTAGTTTTATTCTTAATATTTTTCTCACTTTCATTTTTTTACTCTATAGGTACATATTTATTATAATACAATTTTTGAACATATAATTATCGATATGATATCTTATACAGAAAAACGCAACGAATCGGCGACGGTACAATAATTTAATCGTGAAGCGTCGGTTACTGCGTTTGCGAATAAATATTTCGTTGGTGGGTATGCACTAGCGTCGACGCACTGGTCAGCGGCCGGCCGTCCGGGACGGACATCCGGCGAGGCAGCCGGCCGCAAACCGGACTTCGAGCGAAACGATAACACGAAACGTTCAGGTCCTCGGCGAAATAACACATAATCGTCCGGTACAACAACACATAAATCAACGTTTAAACAATATCAACGTACATAGGTACTATTTGGTATTAGGTTCGTTCGCGAACGAGCAGACGCGAGGGCGCGCGCCGCGCGGACACAGACGCGAGTGAGCGTGCCGGATGCGGCCCGGGCTGGTGCCGGCACGCTCGCCGACACTTATCACTAACTAATTACAACGAAACATCACAGAGACCGGGGCCCGCTCCGGCACCGCTCGGCTACATGTAGATCGGCAGCTGCTGCAGCGCGCGTTTGTCGAAGCGGTCGTAGTGCGCGGCGGCCGGCGGCAGCGCTCGCGCGATATCACAGTCCAGCACCTCGGGCGGCAGGTAGGGGTGCGGCTTGAGGCGCGCACGGGCAGCCAGCTTGCCGCCCGCGCCGTCCGCCGCGTACGACTCGAAGCGGTAGCACGCCAGGGGGTGCGTCGGCTCCTCCGCCGGGGCCCGCGCGCGCGCCGCCGCGGCCGGCACGGGCTGCGGCGCCGGCGCCGGCGGCGCGGGGGCCGCGCGACAGCAGCGCCGAGCCTGACGGGGCGCGCGCGCACGGCTGCCCGGAGTCACAGCTGCGGCAGCGGCGGCGTCTCCTCGCGGCAGGTTGTTCACGAACGGCACTCGCCGCAGACTCTCGAGCCTCCGGAAATGTGAAGGGTGGATCATGAGCAGAGGCTCGATCTTGACGCCCTGCGGCGGCTTGGCACAGTCGGGAAGCTCGTATTCGATACTGCAGTCTACGTGTAAAGGCACCGAGTAGTCCTTGGGGGCGAGCGAGGCGGGCCGCGCGTCCCGGCGGAAGCGGTCGGCGGCGAAGTCGGCCTCGCTGCGGGCGTAGCCCGTCATGACGGCGGACGCGGCCTCACGGCATGTGCGCCGCGGGGCGCGCGCCGATCAGCTGATTGTTAAGGCCGAGCTCAGCGCGCACACGTGCGCGCAAGTTGGCGGCGGCCGCGAGACTAGCGCCCGGCCCCGCGCGCCTGCGCCGTGCGCGCGCGGCCCCCCCGCGGCGTCGCCGGGGAGCCGTTCATCCCAGTCCCCCTCCCCGCGCTGGGACGCGCCCCTGCTCCGTCGAGAACTGCTCGGTGCTGGCGCTGGCGGGGCGGCCGCGACCGGCGACGTCGGCAGGAGTCGGGGGGTGCGGAGCGGTGCGGGAGGGTAGCGGCGACCCGACGACGGCCACGAAATTTCATCGACAGATCGATAAAAATGGCAATGGCTCGTAACTGGCGATGCGAGCGTTGCGCAGAGATGCACAACGCACGGGCGCACGGCTTACTAGCGGGGAGAGGGGGAGCGCTCGTGGGGCGGGGGACGTCGTGCGGGGCGGGAGGGTGTGATTGTCAAACAGCTGACTACAAAGAAGTTCAAACTTCAAAATTTGAACAAGAGCGGCGCAGTTGCACCGCGCTGCAGCCCTGACTCGACTAGCTAGACTGTAAGAGCACTTTACATTGGCGCCGCCTCTTGTGAATATCAGCTGTTTGTATATAGCTTATGACATGTAACTTACCAAAATAAATAAATAAACCCGTAAAAGTACCTAAACTTAAGTGTGGCCAAATCCGATGTAGGCAACCTATACTTAACATTAACATTAACATTAACAACATAACATAAAATTAACATACATACTAAACATTACTTAACATTTTTTGCCATCATTTCGATGGGAGGCCAATATTTTCTGTTGTTTGATGTCCAGTTTTTAGTTAGAGTTGCAACTGTTTTGTTGTTGTTTCGTGTTAGGATGGATGATAGGATGTTATTTTTAAGTGTATTGCTAGCTAAGTTCCAATGTGAATTGAAAAATGAATAATTTTGTTTGTTAATAAATTGATTTGGGACGAAACAATTGATCCAAACTAGATTTAGCAGATCCTGATTTTATATATCTATTTTATTTATCAATAGGAATCTGTCGGGGTCACTAACGGGTCTAAGCAGGATATCTGTTACTTTGGTAGGTAGTGGGATACTTCAAAAGAATGCAAAAGTTGGATGAAAAAATAAATCAACAAAAGTAATCCATACAAAACTGCAAAACCTAAATAATATAATTATGAAACATCATCGGATAGGTAGGAACAAAAGTATCCTAATCTAAAGAGTAAAGTAAATTACACCCCAGTAGGGCAACTCTACTGCCTGCACAAGAGCGTGGCTTCATGCTCTTTGACGCGACCTACTGTTTACCGTTTTTTCTTTTCTTATTTATGTCACAGAGTATCTTTATGCTGTGCTTATGTATTAATGTTTAATTATTTTTTGTACATACCTGCCTACGTATTTATACATGACTTGCGCGTTAAACTGACGTTGACATAAGAGCATTTTAATTACACTCGCGGTTTTTGTTTGTACAAAAGTTAACACCACCTACACTTAAACATGTAGATATCTATTAAATATTGATACATATAGGTACAATAGGTACAGAGCTACTGTCGAAAACGTTATTCAGTTCACAGAGACAAGACTTCCGGACTACAAACCTTACAAAAGAGCGATAACACCAGGAAACGGCTCCAAGGGCTTCCGCAGTGCCAGTAGTGCGGGGACACCCTCGTGCGGACGATGCCGATAAGTCGTACGGGTCGTACTCGTACCACAGGCCTTGTGCTGTCTCAGCTGTCTGTGACAAATCATATCACACACTATAATATTATAAAGGCGAAAGATGGTGAGTGTATGTGTGTACGTGTGTAAGTAGTATGTAATATGTTTATTACTTCTTCACGGTCGAACGGCTGTACGGATTTGGATGAAATTTGGCACACGGGTTAACCATGTCTGGGAATTACATATAGGAAAGTTTTTGTCGGGGATCGGGAGTATGATATTTTAGGATAATTTTCAACTTTAGCGCGGGTGAAGCCGCTTTCCACAGTTAAGTAGTAAAATATAATGTTACAAATTATACCTACCTAATCAGATATTAGCTTTATGATATTTTACGTAGAAATATAATTATGTTACATTGAGTTATTTACACCTAACTTTGTTTCATAGAATTTATTTAGAGCTTACTTAATTTTAATATTATTGAGCATCCAACTATCTATACAAGTATGTATAATACTTACATAATAGAAACTGGAGATTCTTTCGATCGAAGTTCAAGTTGATTCCTATTAGATATTGTGCTGTAAAATTGGATGTGTATCTCAAGTGTCTACACAACTGCACATTATGTGGAACCATTCAAACGAGCACAATCTCGGTAGATGGAGCTGACAACTGTATTGTGGTACTAGGTTTTGCCCGCAACTTCGCCTGCGACAATCCTGCATAATTAGGTAATGTAGGTAGGTAGGTAACTCATAATTTTGTGTTGGAAATAAACGGCAAAAGACCAAAACGCCAATAACCTTCAATAATAGTCTTCATCTTTCTGCCCTTATCGCGAGTTATTTGGAGTAACGGGCACAACACGTTTTTTTCTTCCACTCTGACCTGTCACCCGTTACTCTATCACTAACTCCCTTTTCTTTCATAATTACTCCTTACACAATCTATCCATCTTTCCTTTGGCCTTCCTCTCTCTCTTCATCCATCCACATGTACATAATATAGGTACTCGTAATTCTTTTAGTAACATGCCTTTTATTCCTCCTCTTTACATGTCCATACCAAGACAAACGATTCACGATTCCCCTTAATTTTTTCTGTCACCTTCAGTGTAAGTACCTAGCCTAAATTTTAGCTTTTTAAGCTCTTATAATAACGTAATATAATACATCTAAGCTAACTTTTAGTGAAAGTTCCGTCAAAATCTGTTTATTAATTTGAGAGATCTCCCCCCCCCCCCCCCCTGCCCATCCCCTGCCGCCGGAAATTAAGTCCCTTTAGCAAGGGAAAATAATAGTAGCTTAAGTTATTTATTATATCATTAGCTATCTACCAGTGAAAGTTCTGTCAAAATCAGTCCAGCCGTTTCGGAGATTAACTGGAACAAACGGACAGACAAAAATGTTAAAAATTGCATTATTGCTATAGATATGGAATACACTTTCGTATGCATTTAATAAAAAAAATATTTTGATATTGCAAACAGACACTTCCATTTTATTTATTAAATATAGTCTAGATTTATATTATTATGTTACCGGCAATCTGTATAATTCGGTATTTTATACAATACCTAGGCAATGTATAGAATACTTAAAACGTGTAGGTAATGTATGTAATATTATTTATTTTATACTTTGCCTAGGTACCTCTCTTACTGCATACAATACCGCATGCGCAGCCGGTAATGTCTGTAAAAGACGAGAGTAGGGAAGGAGGTGACGTAATTTTAGGGCACCCCGACACTGCCAGGTTAAGTTAGAATAACCACCCGGAAATAGAATCCTTACTTTAAACCCCGCAGACAGAAATAGGAGTACTTGTATAAAGCAGATTACATTATGTTACTTAAAGAAGAATTTTTAATTTCACGTTAATGTCATTATGTACTAGCTTTTGCGAACGGCTTTACCTGCGTAAAAGTAGGTTTCTCCATACAAACTTTGAACGTTTCATCCCTTTTGGGGGTGAATTTTGAAAATCCTCTCAATAAAAGGAAAACTTGTGCAAAATTTTACGGTTCTAGTCCCAGTAGTTCCGGCTGAGCGTTGATATATCAGTCATTTAGATTTATCTATCTACCCCTTTTTAACCCCGTTAGGGGATGAATTTCAATAAAATACGTAACTCGTCTTACATCAATTCTGTTAAAGAATGTTCATGCAAAATTTGAAGTAGATTGGACCAAGGAATCACGTTGTCCCATACAAACGAAATACAATAAAATACAGTAAAGTTATACCTCTTTTTAAATCCGGCGACCTTAATGACAACAATAATTAGGTATAGACCTGTATCCGTGTTGCCGGTTTTCAGTAAGGTGTTGTACGACTGACGCTCTGGTGTCACCTTATTTTATTAGAAAATATTATGAATTTTCGGAAAAATATTCATCTTTTTACTAAGATACGTGACAGGCACAATTTTAATACTACGAATAGGGACAAATCAGATCAACATAGATTCAGATTGGCTAAAGTACATAATTCTTTTATGGGGTGCTGTGTAAAATTTAATAATAAAATACCACTTGAGATTATCCAATTAAATGAATCCAAATTTAAAACATGCACTAAACGCACACTATGTAGACAAGCATATTATAAACTGGAAAATCCTTGATAAAAATGCTTGGCTAAATGCCGGTCCTGCTCCACAGCCACAGTCACTTTTGCCTACTATTTAGTTTTATGTTTTTATAAATATTGGAAGAGATGCTATTGCCCTTTTTGTATTGTTGTTTTCGTAATGGTTTTTTTAATTTTATTTGTCTAATGAAGCTTGTGATCATTTATTACTTTTGTATTTGGAAACAATAGCATTGTTTAATTTTTTTTTTTCGGTGGGAAAATTTATCTTATGACATCCCCCGGCGGGAGATAGTGTCAGACTTTTACTGACTAAAAACCCACTCCTGTTCCACGGCGAGCAATGGGTGGCTCGCCATCCGCAAGCCCGCGCCTACGGTGGCCGGAAATCGGGATCGGAATCCCGGCGGTGGTTGGGCCTTGAGGACCGTTACCTCACGCGATCGGCCGCCTCCTTTGCTGGCATTACTGCTTCGCAGAAGGAGGCGACCGCCTGCCACTCCTCCTCGCTCTGGACCATGGCCTGTACCAAGGCCCGGCGCGAGAGATCGCCACCGCCGATCGCCCCCACGAGGACACGGCGTTGCTCGGCCCATGTTGGGCACACCTCCACCGTGTGCTCCACCGTGTCCTCCGGGCGGTCCACACAATGGTGACACCCAGGCGTTTCTTCCGCACGAATCCGGTGCAGGAACCTCCCGAACTTACCATGTCCGGTGAGGACCTGCGTCATGCGGAAGGTAAGGACGCCGTGTTGCCTTTGCAGCCACTCCTCAAAGAGGGGACTTACCGAGCATTGTATAATGTAGAAGAACTTTTTTCAAGTTTTGTGAATATTAAGTACCATGAAGCATTTTTACTAGGTTGCAACTTGTTTGACATAAACGAGCATGGCAGTTCAGAGTTTGTCATGCTCACTCAAATGTCTCGCTGATAGTAGCACGTGTTATTGGATCATTTAGTTCCCTTCAAAATGGTTGAGCTGAATGGGACTGATGCATGCGTCATGCTTGTGAACGGATGCCGTCAGTTGAGACAGGTCATTTCTTAGCTGCAAGTGGCTTATTTCAATTTTTTTTAATTACTTTTACATTGTGCTCACATAATAGAAGCAACAAGAAATGTGTAACCAAGATTATATGTAACAAGTAAAATGATTTAAAAGAGTGTCCATGGAGTTTCTTGCACGTAAGAACGTGCAAGAAACGAGCGACGAGCGTAGATCTCTATGGAGAAGACTCCATAGAGATCTACGCTTTGGAACGTGCAATTTAGCTTCACTTTTTTTTAGACTGACCGACATTTGACTATTCAAAAGTGCCTGTAAATGGTTTATTTGAATATAAGAAATGCTTTTGATTTGATTTGAAACGTTGGTCCCCTTTTTCATCCCCTTTTTGGGGTAGAATTTCGAAAAATCCTTTCTACATTTTCACGTCATACAAAGAACATACATTACCCTCCAAGGTCTTTACGATCAGCGGTTTAGGCTGTGCGTTGATCCGTTAAATGATAAATGATATTTATTTTGCAAATAGGTTTAAAAAAACAATTTTACACATCAACTTTTCTAGGCCGGTCTTTCCTAGCTGACCCCTGCCTGGCTTTCCTGAGAAGAAACACCGAAACAAACTCAGGGGTCAAAGTTTCTTTTAAAGTCCATACAGTAAATATGTAATGGTCAAATCACATGAGAACCATGCAGATTTGTCTGTGATGGTCTTTTGAAGAAATAACCATACAGATTTGAGTGGACCTGTCCAGTCAGTGCAGGCATTTGTCAGTATTCGCAAAGGTCAACTCACGACTACTAAGGAGCTCAACGACTTGACGAACAATACCAAGGAAAGGACATTTGGGTAAGCCGCAGAAAATACTCAAATTGCCAGACGTACGTTAAAACTGAAAAGAAAATGAAAAAAAAGCAATCAACATAGTCCTCATGGCACATTAACAATAATAAAAGGTAACATAATAATATAGTTTACAAAATGTAATACTTAGTAAAGTAAATATTTATGTCAAAAATTAATTTTAAAAAGTCAAATTGTAAAAAATAAACACCGATGTCAAATTGTAAAACTAAACATCAATGTTATATTGTAAAAGAAATAATAATAATAAAAATCACAATTGAAAATAAACCCAAAAGAAAAAATAAGACAACGGTTGTAGTGCGTAATCCCAAGCCTTTTCGTCCTCAACATAGTCCTTTATACTGTAAAAAGCGTTTTGGCAAAGTTTTCACTTTACAAATGGTTTGAATTTATTAAGGCTTAGTTGTTGAATATGACTACGAAGTTTATAATTATAGAAGTGCAAATACATTGGCATTATGGTTAGTCAGTCAGCCCGGACAAAGCATTTTACAAGTATAGATAACTACTCAGGTTTTTTTTTTAGGTTTGGAAAATCATCTAATGATAAATCTCGCTCTTGAACGGAGCGGGAGATAGTGTCAGACTTTTACTGACTAAAAACCCACTCCTGTTCCACGGCGAGCAATGGGTGGCTCGCCATCCGCAAGCCCGCGCCTACGGTGGCCGGAAATCGGGATCGGAATCCCGGCGGCGGTTGGGGCGTGAGGACCGTTACCTCACGCGATCGGCCGCCCCTTAGCTAGCATTACTGCTTCGCAGAAGGAGGCGACCGCCTGCCACTCCTCCTCGCTCCGGACCATGGCCTGTACCAAGGCCCGGCGCGAGAGATCACCGCCGCCGATCGCCACTACTTATTCTGTGCCACTACGAAGACACGTGCGTTGCTCTGCCCAAGCGGGGCACACCTCCACCGTGTGTTCTACCGTGTCCTCCGGGCGGTCCACACAGTGGTGACACCCGGGCGTCGCTTCCGCACGAATCCGGTGCAGGAACTTCCCGAACTTACCGTATTCGGTGAGAACCTGCGTCATGCGGAAGGTAAGGACGCCGTGAGGTCTTTCTCCATGAGATCCCGCCGGAGCTCTGTCCGCCATGCTGCGACATGTCGCGGCAGCGGAGTTTCGCCCCGGTGTTGCATCTCCATGTGCAGATCGTGCATGCGTGCAAGGACTGTTGCCTCCAGATCCCATGGTGGCTTACTACTCAGGTCCCATTTCTGTCCGCAGGGTTTTAAGTAAGGCTCCTATTTTCGGGTGATTCCAAAAAAAAATAACCACGAAGGCTATAACCTAACCTGTCCGTGTCGGGGTGACCTAATATACGACAATTCCTTCCCTATTCTCGTCTTTTACAGCCATTGATTTTAAGTAATGAAACATGTTTTTTTATTTGCCCGTAATTTTATGGGTAGCTCGGTTAACATTGATAAATATAGACCAAAATCTATTTACTTAACACATTGCCGGTAGACTAGCAGGTACTCTTTACAATCCCTAGGAATTGTATACATTACCTAGGTAAAGTATGTAATGGATAATAATATTAATAATATTTCATACATTGCCTGGGCGCAACAGGTATTCTATACATTGCCTAACTATTGTATAGAATACCTGAATTATACATATAGATTGCCGGTAACATATACATAGATTGACTACCTGAGCGAACCTTGCTGAGAAGGTTGACTCCGATACATTTGCAACCAAATACTGTAAAAACATTAGAATGTGTTAAGTCCGCCATTGTAATGGTACTCATAGTGACTGTTAAAACTAAATACTTTCTAAACTTGTCCCTGGCTAAATGCAGAAACCGTGCGAAGTGAAAACAAAAAAATATAATAAAACCAGTACTTTTGGGCAGATTGATTCTGAATTAATTACATACTAAAAATTGAATAGGAATTAACATTAAAAAATTTGGCAGCGGTGTCGGATTGAAATGGCAAATTGTTAGCGATTTATAAGTTATGCTTTTGAATAAGGATCGTAGCCCTCGCCTAGCAGACTGCAAGTTACATGACTGGTATTCGACTAGATTTTCAGCGCAAGTAAATATCACGATATTTCTGTTGGACGAAACCTCCGGCACGGGCAGTGGGTCGCCGATCGACAACTCGGCCAATATTGACCGGCGGTTGACCAGCCGGGCAGCCGCCGCCGCAGATAGCTACCTACGTCAGGTACACACGCAGATAAGCGAGCGCACATATTGGCACATAGGCCTCTAATGCACCCATATAATTTGCTAATATTGACTTGTTAGTAGATCTAGAAGCAATCCGTGAAATGGAATTGCAGTTAACCGGCAGAAAGACTCTTTATATTGTGACATCATAGAATAAATCACCGATAAACTACGAAAAACAATTAAATCACAAAAACGAAGATCTGAGTAAAGTGAAATTGAAAGTTCAAAGTTGATTATCTTCTGATAATATACTTTTTGCTAAATATACTACTAAATGAAATGATATGATGATGCGATTGATTGATATACATTTAGTTATCTAAATGTATATCAATCAATCGCATTTTATTTACACATTTTAAGGAAACATATCGCAAAGTCAAAAGGGTAACTTATTTAATTGGTTTTCCCTGATGGTCTTTAGTTTGTATAAAATATGTGTTTGCTGTCAAAGAACCTACATTGTACTCTCATATTGACAAAAACTGAATAGGTTATTGTATAGCGCAACAATTGATTAAAACAAAACAAAAATCTTGCGTAAAATAAGAAATTAAAAATAGGTTTGTATTTATTTAACTGGTTTTACCTGTGAAAAATATAGTATAAACTTATCTTTTAGGAACAAGTTATAGGTAATAAACAATTAAATATACTGTTTTTATAAAAATAATAGTTTATTATTGAATAATAATAATATTATAAAATTTTAAATGTATTAATCTTCTTCTGAAGACGTTGCAGGATCATCGTCTGAAATAGTGGTATCAGGTACCCTGTCTTTCTTTCCGATAGTTGTATTCAAACTTTTAAATCATACATGAAGCAACATCTTCAAAAATAATGTTTTACTAATGAATAACAATAATGCAAGATTTAAAACGTATTATCCTTTTTCTAAAGACGTTGCACTTACGTATTAATCTTCTTCTGAAGGTGTTGAACTGTTTATTCACCAATCATAACCAAATGTTGTGATTTTTAGGGTCTCGTACCTCAAAATGTAAAAACGGAACCCTTAAGGGATCACTTTCTTGTCTATCTATCTGTTTGTCTGTCTGTTAAGACCCTTTATCTCGGGAACGCGTGGAGGTATCGAGTTGAAATTTAAACTATATGGTTTTAATTTCAACATCATCAGTTTTTGTTAATTTGAGAGTATAAAATGTACGTTGTTTTACAGTAAACACATATTTTATGTAAATTATATACCATCAGGTAAAACCAATTATTATTTTTATTTAATTTTGAGATAATTATGTATCCTTGAATTGTGTAAAAAAATATATCTTTTCTTCTTTTTAGGTTTATTTGTATAAATACTAGCTGAGCCGGCAAACGTTGTTCTGCCATATAAATAAAAAAAAAAAAAAAAAAAAAAAAAAAAATAGATGTTGGCCGATTCTCAGACCTACTCAATATGCTCACAAAATTTCATGAGAATCGGTCGAGCCGTTTCGGAGGAGTTAAAGTTCGAACACCGTGACACGAGAATTTTATATATTAGAGATACATTATTCGGAAATTATTGGACTCTGAAATTTCAGAGTTACTGAGATCTTCGTTATTGTGGTTAAATTGTTTTTCGTAGTGCAACGGGGAAATTAATGACTACCAGTGTCATCAAGCGGTGAGTAAGTATTGCGCTGAAATAATTGATTTTCGCAGTAGCTGACTTTTAGAGCAACTGTAAGTATCCTCAAAGAGAACAAATAATCCAAAATTAACACATTTTCGTGTATGAATTTTGTTGAATGTTGGAACATTGTGCTCTCAGGAAAAAATAAATCAAATCGTGTAAATAGCTTATCTCTATACTTTTAAATAGTGGTCCTAATAAATGTCTCTAACCGTTTATTACTGAGAAACAATATCTGGCCATAAACATGTTTTTAGGAGTAAAAAATACTATGTCGTTTTAGTATGATATTAAAAACAAATCCGTAGCAATAACAATTAAGTCAGCTTACATTTATGTACCCGACAATAATTCTAAGAAGTATATTATGAAATAATTGATTTCCAATAAATGATAATCTATGTTTTAAGTAAAGGACATAGAGGATAACGGGTTTTCGCAGTCGAAAAACCTTATTAAACTAAGTGCTTGTCAATTTGTCATTAAAAAGTAATTTTATGAACAAAGGAGACAGTTTTTTTTGGGCCCACTATTAAACGGTTATGTTTATTAATCATATTACACATGGAAAAAGCGATCATCTTATTATAATTAACAGACCAAAAATTATATAGAAATCTAACCGGAATAATGAAATAATAGTAAAAAAGTGTTACGGCAAAAAATGCTTGTTTAGGAGCGTTATCAAGTTTATTTTAACGTGAAAAAAAAAATGTTACTACACTGCGCAGCGGTGACATCGGATTTAAATGCGTTTCAAGAGATAATAATTAATTGGTACAGCGAACTTGTTTTTAATGCTGTTATTAACGGTTAACACAAAATAATATCAAGTAACGTACCTACTTTAAAAATCAACGTGGAACGAAACGTAATTAATAGCCCGTTGCAGATGCTCTGTGGTCCAGTTTCAATCAGTTTGACACTGACAGACAACTAGTGGTGGGTCGTTGTCGAATTTTAGACAGACGAGACGTAACCGTTTTGGCGACGACAAAAACGGTTGCAGAAAACGGTCGTCGTCGCAACTGGTTTGAAGACGAAACTATCGTTGAGTGAAGTAATTGCAGAAAACGTTCGTTGTCGCAACTAGTTTGAGGACGGTAATAAATTCTGTACTCGTCGCGTCGTCGTTTCAAAACCAATTATTACAATGAAAAATGAACTTTATGACTATAAACATAAAATTCATTTTTCGTTGCAATAACTGGTTTTAATAACGACGACGCGACGAGTGTGATAGTTGAAGCAATGGATTTTCGACCTTATTTTCTTAACAGTAAGATAACAATTCGCATACAGTAATTCGAAGACTGGTTTATGCAACGAAGACTGTTTGGTCGCAGGATGGAACACGGTTGTTACGTTGCAGAACAAAAAACGGTCTTTGAAAACTGTTCGTCGTTGAAACGCCCACCGCTACAGACAACATTATTATTGTTTCCGATTACTAGACAGTTGCATGTTTCTTCTGTTCTTTTCGTATTTTTAATCGAAAGATTTTATGAAAATGGCATCTGTAGATACATGCATAATCCACAAAGCCGTTGTATCAATTGTGCAGCACGATTTCAACGGAATGTTGAATACTGCTCTTGCTGGATACTGTTGTAATTGTTTAGTGGGCAGACGCACTGTTGGCTGCTGTGCATATGTGATGTGTATAGTGTGGTTTTTATCTTGGGCGCGGCATCAAGGTGAGGTTGAGCCACCTGCATCTTTTTTAGATGAAATACTGCTTTTAAGAGATGACTTTGAAAATGATGATGATGAACAGTAATAAATACTTGTGATGCTATAATGTGTTTTTTTTTCTCCTTACACAACCAGCATAAAACACATCACCTTATTATTTTAGATCTACAGTCAATGGCCGACAAAAGCCGCGCTATTTCGAAATGTATACATCTACGCATTTTCATGAATAAGTCTATCAAATCGTGTAAATCACATCAAAGTCTGTCACGTAGTACAGACGTGACTTTGTTTTATACTGTATATTATTGAACAGTGCACTATTTTAACTTAAAATACCAAGGAGACCTATCTACTCATTAGACAATCGCTCTTGTGAGATTTTAGGTTATTATGAGAGTCATGTTTTGACTGTCGTATTTCACGGTACTCCAGTTAGATAAAGTTTTGCCAATATTACCAATGTAATCTAGAGATTATAAGGAATAAACTAACGTGCATTTCATTGCTATACGCCACAATTTGTGGTGGGCCTATTCCCCAAACAAAAAAAATTGTCTCCTTTGATTTAATTGGTTTGCCCAGTATAAGTAACGGCGAAATATAAGGGATGAATAATAATACTTAAGTAATAATAAATTTATTTGTTACAATATTATTGTTACAAGGAGTTACATACAATTTACGTCCAAAATATTCTACTGTTTCCAGCGTACAAACATTTTCTAGAAATTAAATTAACCTTTTCAGTACCCTAATTAGAGACACAATAGAAAGACAATAGGTGAGCAAACGCCGGCGTTCGCTTGGGGTTTAATGAACAAAATTAAAATCAATTGATAAAACCGTACAATGTCAAGGATAAGGAAAACATTAACTGTTATCAAATACAATTTCATGGGATCCTACATATAATGTCAAGAATTATTACATATAATGTCAAAGCATACTAATTAAAATGTCAAGAATTATCAAATACAATTTAACGGAATACTAAATATGTCAGGAATTATTAAATACAATGTCAAGGCATGCTAAATATAATGTCATGAATTATCAGATAAAATTTCAAGGAATACTAAATATAATGTCAGGAATTAATAAATACCACGGATATCTATGATAAATACAGTGTTAAGAATTATTCAATACAATGTCATAGGCATTAAATTCAATTCAATTATTATGAATGTAAGGGCAAGTCGTCGTCCAATTTAAATTTAGAATAAAACTTTTCATATAAAAATCAAATAATTTATTTTTAAATGTTATGAAGTTTAAGATCTTTAAAAACTTAAGTAATTTATTATAAATATGAATTGCCATACAGTAAACATTATTGGTAAATAGTTTACAATGCGTTTCAAATAAGAATAGGATCGATTGCCATGTCGTGACGTCACGTCATGCTGTCAAATCTAAGAATTATTATGGTGAGCAAAACAAAATTTTTAAAATTTCATTTATTTAAGAACTGTGAACGAAAATAGTTTAATCAGAATCCAGTCCTTAAATTTTGCTCATCTCTGAGTTCTTAAATTTTTTGCCCAATTTCTAGCGATTTGACAGTGATGACACAACATGGCAATCGATCCTATTCTTATTCGGAACGCATTGTAAAGCTAGATCTACATTAGACCGACGCACACGTGTAACTCTAACACGCCTGATTTGTACGTAGAACGACGTCGCGTGGCGTGGATTAAGTGTAGCTCTACAAGTCTAATTTCCATATAAAATGTATGGAGACGACGCGCCCAGATCGTCGTGTGTGCCGTGTGTGGTTCTGCGCAATGTAGTTCTAGCTTAATTCTTTGTTGGGGTACACATAATTTGGATATCTCGACTTTTTCTTATAACAACATCATTAAGTAAGTACTTTAAATAAAGCTATGTTTTTATGTACCTACAGAAATAAAAAGTTCGAATATATATAGATGGGAGTGGTAATATTTTTAAACTTTTAAAGAGCGGGACACAGCTATCTAATGGTTGGGCTTTGGTTATTGACCAAACACATTTTTTTGGGCTCGAAATGCTTTAATAATTTCAACAGAATTGCCCCATAATACCGTAGCGTAGAATTGAACGAAGCTAGCATGAACTGATTAAGTTGTTGCTGTCTCTTACGGTGGCTCGTGACTGCGTAGTCAGCTCCACCAGCCACCCACGCCGCTGTGAACTCCCACGTCACAAGCAAACACAAATATATCGGCGATCAAGTTTCACCTCAAATAGTTTCAGCTCAGAACTTACCTGAGTTGTAAGCGGTAAACATTTTACATAGCCTTGTAAAAAATGGCGTACTGATGAAACCTTAACTGTGGTTGATCGCGTTGTGTGGTCGCGGCCGTGCTGCCGCCCGCCGGTACCGCGGCTCTGTTACTACTCGAGATTATAATGTAAATACTTTATGCACAGGATGTGCAGGAGAGCCTGCCATACTGAAGGAAATAGGCTTACGTTACCGCTCGCTAAGTGAAACTATTTTGGCATCAATTGAGGTTCAGTACTTGAACAAAACTGTGGCAGGAAAGTTTATAGGACAGATTGGTGCCAATGTAGATCACGTGACGAAAAAACATTTTCAAAAAATACAACCGACTGCAATAGTGAAAACAGTTCAATACCCGAATTGAGTTACAAAGATTTTTCCAAATCGCAAAAAAATGTTTTTTTTTGTGACGTAACTACAAATGTACAGTTTTCAGATTTTTTCCTGCTTTTGCTTTATGACCTTGCTTCATGCCAAAGTTCATATTATAGGTATTATGTTATATATATATTATTTTTAATGCATTTATACATCTCAGGACCCTGAGGTCCTGGACCTTTGGAAGGCGTACGAGGAACCGAAACCAACTCGAAGAGGCCCTTTAGATAATTTTAATGGAACGTGATACTAACCGACGATTACCCCTGTACGCGCTATGCTAGTGCAGCCAAGGACAACTCCCGGTAGGTGAAAAACTATTGCGACATAGGCAAACAAAGATAATAGGGCTATGGTTTTTGGAGTCTTAAGTGGACCTGGAACTATTTTAAGACTATGGCCCCTGCCTGAACAATGTTATTAATATCCATCGATAAAAAGGCTGGGTGACTTGCGCACTCAATAAATGGGCCTCCAATAACGGCTGCTAGCACGAAGTGACGTAGCACCGAGAGGGCAACATATCCTGAGGTGCTTGAGGAGTGGAGAGGTATATCACGGCTATCAGGACAATCCCGGAAGTACGGTCAAGATCCCTACCAGCACCTTACTGAATTATACATCCTTCTCCCGAGCACGTTTGCTCTTGCGAATCTCCAATCAAACCAGCCAATAAAGGCAAGAGAGAGGTGGGAGCTCTGTTCCTCGTCAGTGTTCACTACTGCCGGCCAATAAAGGCAAGCCTGAGATGAAGAACAAGAATTCTCCGTGGGGTCGCTAATGCTCAACAGTTCACCACAAAACTGCCCTGCGGATTGTATATTTCTTTGTTTGGCCCCTCACCCTAGGCGTGTTACGGCAAAGCAAACGCTACCGATACAGACCTAGGGTTTTTTGGAGCGCGCAAGCCCCACCACGACGTCAACGTAGAGATACGGCGATGGGGTTATTATCATTAATTACCGTTTATTTCAGGCATTAATTAACCCATATTAACATTATTGAATTACATAAAATTGTTATAGCATAATAAATAAATTACTTAAATACATTGGGTTATATAAATTATTGAAACATTTTTAAGATTTTTTTCGTTAACTCAGAAGTTTGATAATTTCACAGCTTCAAGGGACCGCAGACCTGAGTATATGGTTTTAATTTCAACTCGACACCTCCTCGCGTTCCCGAGATAAAGGGTCTTGACAGACAGACAGACGGACAACAAAGTGATCCTATAAGGGTTCCGTTTTTTTCCTTTTGAGGCACGGAACCCTAAAAAGTGTAAAATAAAGAAAAAAAATCTTACAAAAAAATACCAATACTTTACTTTTATTTCGGTAGCCGGTGTCACGGTGTTCTTGGTTTTGTTTCTTTGTTATTTAACATTCCACAGCTAAACCTAAATAGTGTGCAAGTGCTTAAGTTCTGTAGGCTGGTGGCTAGATAATATGTACCATTAAAACCATGCATAGCCAGAATATAATAATCTGATAGGAATTCCAATAAGCCGAAAACGCGGCTAGTAGCTATACATTCTTTTATTACGGCGGAGTTCACACGTTACACGGATAATAAGCAAAACAATTATCACTTTGTCGAGAATAGAATCTTGACTTTTTTAAATCGGTTAAAAAGTGGTTACTGTAAATGTTATAAAAAGTACATCCGCCTTCCAAAAAACAAGAACTAAAAATTTCAAAATAACTTTAATTGCGGAAATTCGTGTCAAAAAACGCAGAAACAAAACCATAAACGATTTTACCTTCAGGTATACAGGGTGGTTTTGATATCGACGCACTAACGGATACCATGGATTCAGTATACGATTCTGGATCCCCCAGTGGTGGAATTTTTCGTCGGTTTTTTCCTATTTAAAAAAAAATCTTAACGGTTTTTAATTTAAACTGTATAAAATCGTTATTCTAACATTTTTAGTGAAAAAAATAAATGAATTACTTTTAAAATTCAAAATATCATCGGGGTTGGTTAGAATAACGATTTTACAGTTTAAATTTTAAAAAGTACAGCCTTTTTTTTACTTATGTAAAAGCCGACGAAAAATTCCACCACTGGGGAGTCCAGAATCACGTACTGGATCCGTGGTATTCGTTTTTGCGTCGATGTCAAAGACGCCGTAGGTATGAGTGAGTGAGTGAGTGGCTCCACAATTAAAATTAAACAGTGAGCAACCAAGCTGAAGACCTCCATTCCATCTTTGAAGTTCTTTATCAGGTCTTTACCGAAAATGGGACCAACTTGAAAAAATACTCTTTAAAAAAATTAAATAATAAAAACCGGTCGACCGTACGGAGAAATTGGTGACCGAATGTTAAAAAAAAACACCACTTACAGTCAAACACAGAACCTCTTCCTTTTAGCAGTAGGTTAAAAATCGATGGACAATAGAAAAGATGATAGTTTGAGGGAAAGATGATTGTTAGGTAAGTGGTGAACATTCTGCGAGATGACGGAAGGCTAATAGAAACGATCCGAAGTAAACACGAATGTTAGCGAGTCTCGCTCGACATTTATGTCTAGTAGTAACTCCGTTGAGTTTCAAACAACTAATCAAATCTGCGTCAATCACAACATTCACAAACACAACCGGTAGAAAATTCAATTTTGAGTTAAGCTCGCCGTTGTTCACGTCATCCCAGGATTATATTATTGTTTGGATTGATGATTCGAGACTCATCGCATTCAGTCGTGCTCATCAATGCAATAAATATCTAATAAATTAATATTCGCGTAATTAGTGACCTAGTTTTTAGTGTACTGGCGTTTCATACAGACACGTTTTTTTTTAAAAGTGCTGACAAATTAAGAAACATGGACTGATTGGATTATATCATTATATCATCTAAAATATGGAAGGCAGCCCCTTCAACCGGAGCGGTATAACGCGACGCAGCCCTCCCCCAACACCTACACCGATGCAGCCCCAGCAACCTAGTCGTGAACGAGCCCAAGAAGAAGAGAAAATGGAGGTAGTTTCGACTCCTGAGATCCAAAACTGGTTGGGGTCTATTGAGCAGCACTTGAATGAGGTATGTGTTATCTCTTCTGAGGGAAAACTAAACTCGGATCAGAAGTTAAAAATAAGTAAGCTTCCTTCTTTCGGATTACCAGCTGGTTTGTGTGCTTGGATTGCAGATTTCCTGAGTGACCGGTCCATCCGAGTGGTCATCGATGGTTGCTCGTCCGGTCAAATGGCCATTAATGCCGGGGTCCCTCAGGGGTCAGTGCTCTCGGCAACATTGTTCTTGCTGCACATAAATGATCTGCTTAAGCCCGGTACCTTTGGGTATGCAGACGACAGCACTGTTGCTGAGAGTTACATATCCAGCGCGCAGGCTAGTGGGTCACAGATCCAGTCTCTCCGAGAGGCTATGGTCGAGCGCTTGAACTTGTCCTTGGAGGCAGTCTCTGAATGGGGCGATGCCAATTTGGTCAAGTTCAATGCTGCTAAAACCCAGGCGTGTCTATTTTCCGCTAAAAGGAGCCAATTCAGCCCTGCTCCAACTTTCCGGGGCGTAACCGTGCCAATAACCGACCATCTTGATCTCCTTGGTGTTACGCTGACGTCAACACTCAACTTTGGGCCATACATCGAAGCAAAGGCTCAACTGGCAGCAAAAAAGCTGGGAATCCTCGCGAAGGTCAGACAGTACTTCACGCCGGAACAGCTGCTCAAACTTTATCAAGCGCAAGTTCGATCGTGTATGGAGTACTGCTCTCATCTTTGGGACGGATCTGCCCGATACCAGCTTGATGCACTTGAGGCAATTGAGAGGCGAGCCAAGAGGATCATTGGCAACGATGCACTCGTTGAGTCGAGGCTTCAAAGTCTTGAGCATCGACGCAGAGTTGCTAGCCTGTCGGTTTTCTACCGGTTGCATTTCGGGGAGTGTGCGTCGGAATTGCATAACCTAATTCCGCCTAGCCCGTTCCATCATCGGACCACCAGGCGTACGGCAATGCGCCACCGGTACATGGTGGACATCCCACCTATACGCACAAAACGTTTTGCGAACACATTCATAGTGCGTACAGCTAAGGAGTGGAATTCCTTGCCGGAATCTGTTTTTCCTGATGGCTACAACCCGGGAATCTTTAAGTCAAGAGTGAATAGGTTACTTCTAGGTAAGCGCGTTCCAACGTCGACCGCATCGTCGCTTTCCATCAGGTGAGTTAGCGGTCAAGCGCGAACCTATCAAAAAAAAAAAAAAAAAAAAAAAAGTAATCTTTGCCGAAAAGTTAGTTATGGAGTTTCGCAATTGGCTGTTCAATATCAGTCATTAAAACATAATGCCGTGAAGACCCATAACTCGCTGAAAATGTTAACCGAAGACCGAGACCTAAAGGATTGTGTGTTGGAAATGAACCGGACGATTAAAGAAAAGTGTGGAACCCGGGAAGCACCCGCCGCATCTTTTGCAGATATGGTTAAGAAAGGGTCCAACAGCTTTGTTCGTCCAAATACTTTTAGCTCCGTGGTGATTTACCCCCGCGACAACACGAAGACCAGTGACGAAACGAAGAACATCGTCCAGAAGATTATCTGCCCTGGTGACATGAAGCTTAAAGTCAGAGGAGTACGTAAGATAGGGAAAGGAGGACGGATAATTAGCACAGAGACTAAAGAGGATTTAGACAAGCTCAAACAAACAGTCCAACTCGCTTCATCAGGGCTTACCATCGATGACCCTAAAAAGCGCAAACCTCGCATTATAGTTATGGGGGTTCCGGCATTCATGTCTGAAATTGAGGTTTATAAATGCATTTATGAACAAAACCTGGCCGACAAACTGCCAACAATAACCAAAGATGCATTCTTGGCCTCAATAAAACTTAGCCACAAATCTGGTAGGAAAGAAGCTGAGAACTGTAACTATATAATAGAAGTTCCAGCCGCTATTCGAAAGGCGCTCATCACACAGGATAGATTATTTATTAATTGGACGTCCTGTCCTGTACGAGACTTCACTCTAGTAACGAGATGTTACAAGTGTCAGCAGTACGGTCATGCGGCCAAATCGTGCAAAGTCGCTTCTCCTACATGTGGACACTGCGGTGAAGAAGGACACACACTCCAGGACTGCACAAAAAAAGCTGACTCGCCAAAATGCGCAACATGTTTGCGTTTTAAAAAACCTGCCAACCACAGGACGGGAGATCCAGAGTGTCCTGCTAAAAAATCAGCCGAGAACAGGTACATTAACTCGATTGATTATGAAGGCGCCTAAGAGCGTCACATATTTGTTTATATTTTAGACTTAGTTACTGTCTTTATATTTTTTTTAAATTATGGATAATTACTTATTGACCGATATAGATAACACATTTGTAACGGTTTCAAAACAATGTAAGGTTGAGGAGTGCAGACAATATCTTTCCGATACTCAAAAATCACTTACCATACTAACACAAAACATTCGCAGTATTTATAAGAACATAGATAGCTTTAACATTTTTCTTCATAGACTTAACTTTGACTGTGATATAGTGGTACTAACTGAGTGCTGGCTGTGTAATCGTCAGGACCACCTCCCAGTAATACCGGGGTATAATTTATCATATACCAGAATTAACAATAATCAAAATGACGGTGTGGTTGTTTATTGTAAAGCATCATTAAAGGTCGCAGTTGAAGAATCTACCCTAAAAGACTGTATGTGTAATTGCTTGGTCATCAAAATTGGTACAACTACAGCAATAATAGCTATGTATAGATCGCCTTCCGCTAGAAATTTAGACACTTTTCACGCTTCCTTAAACCAAATTTTTCAAGAACTGTGCACGTTTAAGAATGTTATACTAACAGGTGATATTAATATAAATATTAACTCTGAATGCTTCGATGCAGCGACCCAAGACTATCTTAATATCTGCTCATTCCATGGTTTTCTCCCCGCACATACTTTACCTACTCATCAAAGTGGTTCCTGTCTCGATCATATGATGATCAAATCTAGCTTATCGTACTTAACGCTTGTTACTAACTCGACAATTACTGACCATCACGCTGTTCTACTGCACCTAAATCAAACGCTGCCTAAGCAAAATCGACCTCGGACCAAAACGAAATTAAACACAAATGGACTCGAATATGATTTACGCAATCTTGACTTTAACCCAGTTTACAATACTGCTGACGCTAATTTTGCTTTATCGTACTTAATAAAACATGTTCAATTTGCAATATTACGTAACACGACTATTTCTTCCGTAAACAAGAAACTGTATAACATTAAACCTTGGATCACTCCGGGTTTGATTCGGTGTATAAGACAGAGAGATAAACTTCATCAGCAAGCTAAGAAAAACCCTGACAATCCTATTGTTCAAATCTCCTATAAAAGATACAGGAATTTTTGCAATAACCTCCTAAAGAACTTAAAAAATGACTACGATAAAACTGAATTAAATAAAGCAGGAACCAACAGTAAGCAACTTTGGAAATATATTAAAAATGTCACTTATATGGCAAAAAAGCATGAATCTAATTCGAATTTATTGCATATTAATCCCTCACCTCTTTCATCAGCTAACCATGTTAATAACTTTTTTGTAAATGTTGGGAAAACTCTTGCCGAACAGATTCCAACACAAGACTGTGTCCAAAGACCTCCACTTGATTTAAGAAACAGGTGTGCCCTAAATTCTTTTGGCCTACTAGATACTGACGAAGACGAAGTTACTCGAATCATTTGTGGACTAAAAGATGACTCTGCAGTAGGATGGGATAATATTAGTAATAAGATCCTTAAACTCTGTAAGCATATCCTTGTTTCACCTTTGACGCATATATTTCGTATCTGTATTTCCGAAGGAATTTTCCCTAGACTTCTGAAAAAAGCTGTAGTAATCCCTGTTTTTAAATCCGGAAACAAAGACTTAGTAAATAATTATAGGCCAATATCGATACTTTCCTCAATTTCAAAAATACTAGAAAAAATATTAAACAGTAGACTAGTCAAATATTTAGAGAAAAATAAACTTTTATCATCGGCACAATTTGGTTTTAGAGCCAAATTATCTACAGCTGATGCAGTGCACAGCCTGACAGATTACGTCTCTGAAGAACTAGGCAAAGGACAACAGACCCTGGGGGTGTTCCTTGATCTAGCGAAGGCCTTTGACACAGTATCGGTTCCTTTGCTAATAAACAAATTAGAGGCCATAGGAATAAGAGGAACACCGCTTAAACTTTTTGCTGACTACTTAGACGATCGATATCAATGTGTCAAAATAGACAATATTACAAGTGATGAGCAAATAATTTCTGGATATGGTGTTCCCCAGGGAAGTATCCTGGCCCCTACCCTATTCTTGATCTATATTAACGATTTGTGTAACCTAAATATTAAACAAGGCAAAATTGTTTCATATGCCGACGACACGGCCTTAATATTTACCGCTAAAACCAACAGCGAACTGTATGAATACGCTCAATTGGGTTTCAACACTGTGACTAATTGGCTTCAAAGCAATTTACTAACATTGAATGCTGACAAGACAAAATATATTCACTTTTGCATGCGCAAGCCTCAATTTAACATTGGTAACTCTCATCTGTATGCCCATAAATGTGGATTCCGATCATCCAGCACGTGTGATTGTCCCTGTATCTTTAAAACACGCGACATCAAATATCTCGGGGTTATAATAGATGAAACACTCTCTTTTGGACCACACATTGAAGGTCTAATTAAAAGAGTACGCAAACTAATCTATGTTTTTAAGAAATTGCGAGTGATTGCAGATTCAAAATTGGTGACACAAATTTACTTAGCCCTAGGTCAATCTGTAATCCAATACTGTATCACTTCCTGGGGTGGAGCACTTAAAACTCACCTGCTGCCCCTTGAAAGAGCTCAGAGAGCAATTTTAAAAGTAGCCAATTTCCTTCCCTTTCTCTATCCTACAGATCAGTTATACAAATCCTGTAACGTGCTTTCTGTTCGCCAGCTTTTCATAATGCACTTAGTATTAAAACAGCACACCATGCTTTCCTTCAACGCCGAAATTACTAATAAGAGACGGAATGATATTGTTTGCCATTCTAATGCATCCTCAAAATATGTATTTGTAAAAAGATTTTTTACTTTTTTAGGCCCATTTCTGTACAACAAATTAAATAGAATATTAAGTATCTACAAATTAAATAAGTATAACTGTAAAAAGATGATTTTCCAATATTTCCTAAGCTTATCTTATGTAGAGACAGAAGACCTACTTACTGTTTGTAAATAAAACTCGCCGTATATCTAAATTTAGTTAAGTTTTTTTAATAGTCATATTTAGAGTTAATTTATTATTTTGTATTTAAGCACTCTCTCGCCTGAAGCACAGGTTCACCCTAGTTCAGGCATATATGCAACTGTGTTCTTTTTAATATTTAATATACTTTATTGTAAATGTAAATGCCCTATGTTATAAATAAACGATTTATTATTATTGTTTTGTACTTTTTTTTGTATTATAAACGAGACTAAAGAATTTTGTGATCAACTTTTTGTTGATTTAATTCAGCAATTTACAAAGAAAACAGATGTTTGCGAGTATCTTGACCTTCTATCTGTGGAGAAATTGTTTGAATGCCTGTCGTACTGAGGTAGACTGAATCCAATCCTATGTGTAAATGAGGAGATATCGTATGTGTATTGTATGTGGTAACTGTACCCGTCAGCTGGAGGCGGCATGTCCCCGCACGGCGCCGGGACATCGATACGGTGCGGTGCGGCGGTGCGGCGGCTGCATCCGATCTGATGAAACCGGACACGGTGCAGCAGTCCGTGCACACACACACACGCATGGCCAGTGCGTCGCATACACACAATTCGAGTCACACAGGCACACGCACGCCGCGCCGGAGGAACGCTCGATCACGTTTTTTTTTGCAGTTATTTGTTTAGAGCCGCAGATGATATGGTCGGAGCTAGAAAGTTGTAACTCGAGGGGCCAGGCTTCAATACAACGTGACGGTATGTCAGTTGAACGGGAACTGTTGACGTTACTTTTTCTCACAGAATTTACTTTGTTTTTTAAAGCACAGGTGTAGAATACCTGATGCTTAAAGCTATTGTATCCGTCCGGCTCTACGCCAACAACGGCTTTAAATAGGTAATGGTGTAACAGGAAATCACTAAGTAGGATCATACGATTGAAGTTGCGTGTTTTAGGTAAACAGATTGTAGGTTGTAGGTGAGTCTGTGGTCAACTGAGCCCGCTTGAAATGGGCCCACGGGATCACTCAACCCAGTCCCATTTCGAATGGGTCGACTGGACCCACTGCCCAATTTTATTACAAGTACAGTCATGGAATAAAGTCGCATCTTTTAGTTTTATTTTTATGACCTAAAATACGAGTATATACAATTATATGATATTATTTTTATTACTGAGTTATATTACTGAGAATATATATTTTTTTATTTATTCAATTAAGTAGGTATTTACACCTACGCACCACACTTATCTACAAACACTAAAACTAAATATTTTTTGCTGTAATAATACCTAAATTAAGTACACGAGCACTGCTAATTTCAAGGTAAATGCAAATGGGCCTTTTACAGATTACCTGCTCGGGTCAGCCAATTATAGACCTGCTTTCTTCGAGTTTAGGGAAGCAGTTTTGTCCGTTTGCTCCAGACTTCAGCCAATAACAAGTAAGTAACTTATATTTCTATTGTTTATTTTAAAGTGCAGACATGGGTGCATAATTTATTCTAATGAATACTGAATAAGGTATGTACTTAAAGTGTAGGCTGTGGTAAAAAAATTTTGATATTTTAGTGAACTATTGGTGATTAAACTTTTTACTATTATATTTAATAGGTCGGTAACAAAATCATCTATATTTTTTAAATTATTTTAATTTTTAATAGTTTTTAAATTAAAATTAGCTTGAGCTCACCATTATTACAATTGTGAGCTTTATACTTTCCGGAACAATTATGAATGTGATTAGTACCCTTTGTAATATTAGTTCCGTACCTATGAAATTTTCGTTTTAACTGTGATATATTTGGATTGACTTGGAATTATAAGTTCAAAAAAACTTTATATTAAAGGCACGTTATTATTTTTTGAAATTAGTTATTTATTGGTTTCTTTGTGTTTTGTATTTTATATGCAGTATTTATAACCATGAAATTTAATAAAAAGTGTTTTTTTTTTCTTCATAATAACCTATTATAAACCAGTGTACATAAAACTTCAAACTATAGGTATATTTTTCCGGCTTTCAGTAAAAATATAATTAATGAAAACGTGCCATCAACGTCACAAGGATTCCCATCAATGTATGTTAGTGCAACGCAACGGGGTGGCAACAAGCTATTTAGAGCTGGTTATGAATACTTTAAAAAGAAAAAACAATGATGGAACCTTCTTGTGGCGGTGTATACAAAAGAAGATTTGCTTTGCAACTCTGAAGACCGATCTTAAGATGCGAATATTAAATAAAAAAAGTGAAACTGAACATTCCCATGAAAACATGAGTTTACAAGAAAGTGAAATAAAAATCCAAATGGATAAGTGCTCTCAAGTCGTTCAAAAAGATTTTTCTGTTCCAATTTCTAAAATATTTGAAAAAAAAACATGGATGCTCTCAAAGACCAGGGCACGAATCTGGTAAATAATCTACCTGTCTTTGAAAACGTAAAGAAAAGGCTGTATAAATAAATTATTCAGTATTAGTTAAAAAAAAAGTTACATTTGGCAAAGCAACTGATGTTGAAATACCTGAAAAATATAAGTTTTTACTATTTACTGACTACAGCGATGGTAAAAATAGTATCCTGTCTTTGACGACGAGAAAATGAAAATGTACTTAAGATTTGGTAAGCGATTCTTTATTGATGGCACATTCAAAATTTGCCCAACAAAATATATGTAGGTAGTGATGATGACTATATCAATGTCGTTCCGGACTTATATGCCTTGTTACCTGACAAGAAGATGTCACCCTACGAACTTTTCTTTAATGTTATAAAAAGTCAAATACCTGAATGGGAGCTAAATAATGTGTCAATAGGTTTTATATCTATAAATACTGTAAAGGGTTTATAAGTGTTAAGGATTTGTGGATAAGTATGATGAGTCGGCCCCCAAATGGAAACCCGTATCGAGTACAAGGGTACTATTAAGGCGCAAAAATCACATTTAATTTTTTATCAAGTGTACTTTGTACGAAAACCTAATTGCACGAATTTTTCTGTGTTATGTTTAAGTACCTATATTCTTGTTATAAAAATGTTTGTCTCGATTTTTCTTATATGTACCACCTAATTTAAAAATATTGTAGAATTTAATTGAGAATAAACGTTTAAACCTAACTGAATTGCGTGTTATTATATTTTGACTTACTACTTTTGCGCTCGACTGTATCCACCAGTAGCTTTAAATCATTGATATTTTTTATAGTTTGAATGTGGATTCAGTTAACCAATAAAAATACAGTTAATGAATTGTATGGTCAAGTGGACCCGCGGGACCAAAGCGAGCGGGTCCAGTTGACCAAAGACTCAACTTTAAATTTACTGCTAATTTCAAATTGCTATACTTAATTATCTCATGAAGAAGTCCTCATACGTGATTTAGGAGGCTCGTCTAGTGTCTGTGAGGTGCTGCGCGAGTCAACAAATTTGTAAAACAGCACAAATGACAATTTCATTGGTTTTTAATTTATTTGTGAGTAAGATATGATTTTGTTTCTTCTCATAACATCAAGTATTTACCAGTGAAGTCGACCCGTCAAAATCGGCGCAGCCATTTCGGAAATTAGCCGAAACCAACAGACAGGATGACGAAGCATTTTAAAATTGGGTTTTTGGTAGGTATATCGTGTCAACATTCATTTAAGTATTCATTTATATTTAGTAAAATACGTACTATTATTTTGATTTTACAATCACACATAGATTTTATATATTCATTTTTATATATTCGTATGTACACTACGTTTGCATAGATTGTACCTACCTACTTTAGATATGGATGTGCCTATGAAAGT
The DNA here is from genome assembly GCA_905147345.3 of Mythimna impura. Taxonomy (NCBI): domain Eukaryota; kingdom Metazoa; phylum Arthropoda; class Insecta; order Lepidoptera; family Noctuidae; genus Mythimna; species Mythimna impura. The sequence continues at coordinate 28,593,560 of LR990359.1, read as the reverse complement.
ACCAAACTCACAAGCTCTTGTGCGGGAAGGGATTAATAAGATCAGAAAGACTAAATAATAGTCAATTATAAAGCCAGCAGCACCCTTCGCAACTATTTCACAACTGCTCCACACAAGAGTAACTCTGCGTCCGATCCGTCCCGTGTCCCCCCGCCTGCTCTATATGACACTGAAATATGTGTATCTATTTTTTGCCGTTTATAATCTGCAACAAGCAATTTACTATTGAGTTAAATGTACCGATCCCGTGGATAACAAAGCTCAGCGGGGAATTTTCTATTTAATGTTAGAAAAAACGAACAAAGGATCTCGAGCCGTCACAATCTCACAATAGCGCCATCATCCCAGATTTGAGAAATAAATCTACTCCGCTTATCTTATAGGCACACTTTTTGTACCAAAATATACAAAAGTCGATGCGAAAAGTAGTGAATTTCAGGTACCTTTGGTAAGTAAATGGTCTGTCGGATGACTCGGATACATAACTTACAACTTTCCCTAAAAAAACTGGGCTTTATCGTAATTCAGCTTAGAAATACTAAAATTTTTTGCTAGAGCTACAAATATTGGCAATTCTATAGAAATCGAAAGTTTTGATTAAAATGTGTTTGGATAACGTTCCGTCCTTGGATTAGTTATGACAATGACGTCAGTGGTCGTGTCGTCAGAGCGACACCTCTCGGGAAGCGTGTGACGGATGACGGCTGGCTGTAGACTGAAAGAACTACGAGCAATCGTGAGGCGTGGCAATTACAATAGTTTCTAGCGAGAGATGCGCCGGCGCTGGCAGAGGCACGACACGCCAACGAATCTAATCCTTGACGACAGAAAACTTCATGTTATTGCGGATAGGTACTGTATTTTTTAGGTCAAAATTGCAGTTGGCCTCTCATATTAGAACTCTCTCAAGTATATTAAGTTCAGCTGCGTAGGCAGTAAGAAAAATAGGGCAATTGACGGATGATGTAGCCACGACTAGATTAGTTTAATATATTTATTTCCACAGTATTGTCTTAGGGCATTTTGTTGTGGGGATCTGCAGCTGATGTAGAATCAATTTTATTATTTTGAAATAGACAGAAATTTAGGCTATTTATTAAATGAGTCCTCGTGAATCCCTTAGAAATATACCTACCTATTTAAAGAAGTTGATATACTGACTTTGCTTTAATTTTATATCTGAGAAAGTATATTGTATGTTCGCAAAAACTAAGGACTTTTCAAAACTAGGAACGATTTTCATTATATGAAAACACGTAGTAAACACGAAATTGAAATAACCTAAAGGATTCCTCATAAGTAGCATACGCTCTTATGACCTACCTAAGTAGGTTACAGAACTCAGCGAAGGAAATAAAAGTTTAAAATCCACATCAAGCGTGTCCTTTTCAAGAAAGCATTTACAAGATTAACGACTACGTTGAAGACAATGACTGCTTGTGCACATGTGGCTTCCATGGTAGCTCATGAAATGCTTTATCGTATCGTATAAACGTCCATCTTTATTTAAATTTAATTATATATTTATTTTTATGACATTGTTTTTGCAATGTTTTTATGTTATTTAGACTACCGCCACCTTAACTTCATTAGTGATTTATTATTTAAAACATGTTATTTATTGATAGGTTTATTGTACTGTACATCTATTGTTCTGTTGTCTACACTGTAAACTCCGTGGATTCATAGAATATTTTCTATTTCAATCCACTTTATTATTATTATTATGCTTTTGGCTACAAACTATCTGTTTTGTGCTACAATGTTGGTTGGTCTACACTACGCTGTCCACTTACACCTATTAATATTGTGTAGTCAATCAATTTTTTAAAGTACTACCGTGGAGTTCCTTGCCTGTTCTTCTCCATAGGAAACGACCAATTGGAACTTTGTTTTGTTTTAAGTACCTATGTAGGCCTATGTGAAATAAAAATACTTTTAATTTGATTTTGAGCGAGTGAAGCTCGCAGGCTCGCTCCGCGTACGCGGTTTAGTCGATCTGGGGGGCGCGGGCGGGGCTCGTACTGATCGTAATGCACTCAGCAACTCTAATCCATGCATGCGGGCCATGCGTGCATTTTTCCCGAGTTATTCTAACGTTCAGCTGTTTCGTTAGCGATTGCTAGTACCTGCATTGTGAATGTAAAGTATTTGCCGGAGCGATTAGCCCGCCGAGCTCCGTGGCCGATTTTCAAATTTGTCCGATTCGAACAATTAACGAATCATATTTAGCTATTTTAAATCTACCTAGCGAAGATTTCATAAAGTTTACGTGCATGGCGGTATCGCATTGATTTAAACCTTAGCTACCATCATTTTGTGTATTTTTTCATTAAATCGCTTAAATGTTGTGATATAACGTAACAGCATCAGCCATCAGCCGGTTCCACGCCTCTCATCCACACTACAACGGATCTCAAGCTCTCAAACCGTGAAATTCGATTGAACAATTTTCGCGTGATGCCGGAACCACTTTTTAATGGTCGATAATGAAGAAACGTTCTCACGCATTACGTTTAGTAAAGCTTTTTATATAAAGGAATTCGTTCAGCCGCATTCAATACAGAAACTGTCGAGCGGTTTGGAGTCTGGGCCGTGGGTACACAACACTACACGGTGTGGTTTCTTATTGATTGCAGGCTCCTGTGCCTGACAGGGCCGCAGTGCCGCGGGCCATGGGGAGTCCCTCGGGCTCCTGAGATCAGATTGACCCTTTTCATTTCCGCTCCTATTTATTTTTATTTATTTTTCGAGGATGGCGAAACTGCCTCACGCGGCGCTCTGCGGGCCGGAGGGGAGGGGAGAGGGGTGGGGCGACACGAGCTCTGTTGTTTACGACATTGCACTAAGTAGGTAAACCCTTTGTGGTCGCACAATAGACATTGCTTCAGCTTTGTTGTTCTGTTGTTTCTCATGTCACGGACTACAATGCTAAGTACGCGTAGGTATACATAATATTATAAACGATTGTATGTTCAAAGTGGGCTGGCATTTTAAATCGTAGATCAGCTTGACATTAGTTGACATTAGAACAACAGTCTATCTGTCTATATTCACAGCAGTGGTTTTATTTTCTGATGCCGGTTCCTGATCTTCCATTCTAACGGGAAATATCACAGTTGCGGTATGAAATTCATTTGGGCACTAATCATTAAGTCTAAGTTACGTGGCATATCTTAATAAGAACACCAAGACCCTAACACGTAGTTGCTAAACGACCTGAGCCAAGCTGTTGGAACAAAAAATAGTTAATGAGTCTTCTCTCATTAGAATGCTAACGTAAAGTTTCCTTCGACCTCTCGCACTGTTCACAAACAATCGAGTGCGAGGTGCGCTGCCGCTGACCGATTATAAATATGTATTGACCATTGTTGGCATTGTGTGTATTAGTAGAACTTTCTTTAACGCGCATAGTTTGTACCGCGGCTTCACCCACTGTGTGCTGTCCTGCGTCATCAGCGCTGTTTGTGTACCTCCTGAGAGCTCTAATTATTCCTCCAAAATCCAAAGTCTATACTATACATATTTTTTTAAATATCTTCATATATGCAAAGAAGGTTCGCTTTCTACCAGATGGCATCATAATAACGTTTATTTTTAACCTACTTCAAAAAGAAGGAGGTTCTATGTTCAGCTGAATGTATTTTGTTTTTTTGGATTAAAAACTTCCTACCTCTTAGGTCATTTCAGTTATAGCGTGTTGCGGTTAGTTTTCTTTGCGTTTGTAATCCCACGAGCCTAACATCCTATTGGTCGCTCTACTTTACACAAACTCTTACATCAGGCTCACAAACATCTCTGTGGATTTGCACAAGGAAGCCTTGTCTACAAACAGAATTGATAATGCCGTCGCTGCCTACCTCAGCGTCGAATGCAGCTTAGGTTAGACTGTCCTCATGGAGCAGACTTGTATCCCTTATCATGTGTAATTGGTATTAAGGTGTGCTAGTGTCTAGGGCTCCGGGTTAGAATGCGGCGCCGCACAAAGCTCCCGGAATCCGAACGTTAAGACACAATAGAACCCAAGGTGGGGGAGGGGGGTGTCAAACGGATAATTAATTCAAGGTGACGTCAATACTATTGTTTTAGGTTTTTATTTAACCGTGTGTTACTGTGTCTTCCTGCCGCGTCATCAACAATACATGGCGGCGTACGTCGCGGCCAAATATTCAAATGTCGCCGACCGGCGTTAATATGCATTGTATTACCGGCACAAAGTAGATCGAATGAAATGTGTTTTTTAAAAGGAATGCTTTAACAATGCGCAGTTCTCTTACAATTTCACTGCCTTTCAAATTAAACTTCACAAGAGATGCATCTAACAATACAGCTAGTCAGATTTGAACTGCCGACCTTTGGCTGGGATCTACCCCGCGAGCAACTATTGTCCCTCGTATTTACATGAACGTAATCAGTTTATTATACAAATAATTCTCCCCTCACGTCACGTACATATGGTGTATTACTCATACATAACGCGAAATTTATTACAACAAGCCATCTGATGGGAAATTGTTCAATAGGTACTTCAATAGCAGAGTTGTGAGGACGTCAGGCACGTCAGGGACAGGCTCCGCGGAGCTATTATGATAAACCTGCCATTTGAACGGATTGCAAAAAGCTATCCATAAATAACAGCTGGTGGTTGATTGGGTTGCAGTGACGTCAGAGGCCGCATTTAGCCGTTGTTTGGCCGCTTGTTGAGCCGCTCTTCAGATGAGCGTGGACGCGCTCGCGGTGCCAACAGTGGAGTGTGTGACATCACGTGCGGCAGGTCAGGACTTGCGAGCTGGAGATATACGCTTACAGAAGCTAGAGACTAGAATAAAGATAGCTTAAGCAGGAGACATGGCTCAACATACTGTAACAATCGAATGCCAAGTGTACGCCATAGTGTACGATCTGAATTATGAGATTGTATTATTGAGATAAGATCAAACATTATAATTCCGATCATCAAATCAATCAAATCAAGTTTCGTGTGTATGGTTCGGATGTCTACATGTGTACATGTGGTTCGACGGCTTTATAATGGAACGGGCTTGGCGAAAATAAACTATGCAATCTCCTCACAAACTTCCCAAAAAGCAACCTTTACAAAACCGACAGGCTACAGCTCGGCGTCGATGCTCAAGACTTTGGAGCTTTGACTCGATGAGTGCATCTTTGCCGATGATTCTCTTGGCTCGTTGCTGAATTAAGTCAAGCGCATGAAGCTGTTACCTGGTCGAGATGATAGCAGTACTCCATACATGATTAAACTTGTGCTTGATAAAGTTTGAGCAGCTGTTGTTCTTCACAACTTTTTGGCAGTCAGCTGAGCTTAACTTCGATGTATAGCCTAAAATTAGGTTGACGTAAAACCAGGAAAATCAAGATAATCAGTTTTCGGCACGACTCGGAAGTTAGAGCCGAGTGAATTTCAAAAAATCAGGCCATTAAAAAGGTGTAGAAAAACAATGTTGCTGCGATTACGGACCCCTGCGGGACCCCCCAACCAGCAAAACAGTCTCAGAACTCGCACTTTTTAAGTGTGGTAGGCTTAAAGCGCTCTTAATTTGTTTTAGAACATACTATCGATCCTATATTACTCTTAGACAAGCTGGTATGGCCTCAAGAACGCTCAGTCTCATAACCAAGTCTCATATATGTATATAAGAGCATTTACTAAGACTAGTTGCACTTGAGAAAAACTTGGTCTTATATAAGTATTTTCTAAGCTCGTTTGATTTTATATTAGACTTGCTAAATGCTATTGTAAGATGTCAGACTAATATCAGCATAGCATAAGAGTACTGTGAGTATGTGCATTTCTGATCTTATTTGAAACTAATGTAAGATCAATAGCACTGGATTAGTATGATATTAGAGTTATTTTGGATCAACATATTTACAATACAAAAAATACATTCGGCCGAACATAGAACCTCCTCCTTTTTGAAGTCGGTTAAAAAGCCGACTTCGTGTCCGTATAGCCTTAAGATTAATTTCTTTTTTTTTTCTCTGTCGATTTAAGGTTTTATGTAAAATTGCGAAGAACCCTAATTTATTCCAATATGGAGTTATCTTTAGTATACCGAATGCTAAAATTAGAGTAAATAATCTTACATTAGTCTAATAGTGCGCTTGTAAAATGCAGCTATACTAATGGCGACACTATCAATACAAATTAACAAATAAAATAATTAAACGAGAACAGAAAATACCTTTTTTAACAAGGCCCATGAATTTTGAAGCGTAATATGAGGTCTAATTAACAGTAAATAATAAATTCCAATACGATTACATACAATAAAACTACTTTTACTTTTATAATAAAGTGCCGTACATTATTATAAACATTAACTTCACGCAACTTTAATTTGTTTTCATTTAATTTCAAACCAACACTCACACGAACTTTTAAGTTAAATCTGACGTAAAATTCTCAAAATATTCTAACCTTAGACCAATATAAGCCTATGCAGGCTTACAAGATACTTACGTAAAAGCAATATTAGCCTAAGTCGGCTTAAATTAATTTTGGCTAGATTTCAGTAAGTGCAAACAGCATTCAATTAGACTGATATTAGAACGATATTAAACTAAATATGCTTATAATAGTGCCCAAACCCAGGCTTATATCATTAAATAGGAGTGATTTAAGAGCAAAAAAACAGTAGTCTTGAGATTGTTGTAAGCCTAGTTTTTGCTGGTTGGGCCGGTATTAATATCCGACTCACCGAACGATGATCAATCACCACTCGGATGAACCGGTCTGTCAGGAAGTCTGCTTATGCTAAGACTACGGTCTAGCATACCTGGCACAGGTCTTCTAATGAAAAACCCTGAGACGTATTGTTCTAATTGGCGCTGATTACGGACCAGACTGCAAAGTGAGCAAGAACTGAGGCGGATTAATAATCCGAGAGCTGTGGCCGACTGTGACGATATTGTACCGATGTGCTACTGATACCGTCAATAGACAGATATTTTGGGCACGGCTGTATCAATTATGGGAATGAGAATCATTAACAGATAAGATTCCATTTAAACGAAATATCCTCCTCCTTGTATATCGTATTCCGCAATGCTGAGGGTCGTGACCTCCCGTTTCATCACTTTAACTTTTATGATATTCCTCCATCTGGTTCTGTCCCTGACGTTGTGAAGGGCATTGTATATCGTAGAGTCAAGAGCGGAGCGGATCTGGTTGGACCAACGTATTGGGCTGCGCCCGCGAGGTCTTTTCCCATCCATTTTACCGATCACAATGAGCCTTTCGAGGTTGCCACCGTCTTTCCTTGCAATGTGACCGAAGTATTGCAGAGTCTTGCGAAGATACTCGGATAACAGCCGTGAGGAGATTTTGAGTTTTTGCAAAATGGATACGTTGGTCCGAAATGCTATCCAAGTTATACAGAGCATCCTTCTCCAGCACCACATCTCAAAGGTGTCGATGCATTTGCGGTCTGCAGCTTTCAGCGATCAAGTCTCAGCACCATACGAAAAGATCAAGAAGACTAGTGTCCGTACCAGTATGGTTTTGGTCTTTACGGAGATGTTGCGATCCCTCCAGACTTTATCAAGCTGAGACACGACGCTCTTAGCCATGACAATTCTCCTGCGAACTTCCCTCTCACACGACCCATCGTTACTGACATTGGAGCCCAGGTAAATAAAGTTGTCCACGTTTCTAGGTTCAACGCGCCAGTGAGCATCAATTTTCCAGATCTATCCACCACCATAACCTTTGTTTTGCACACAACGCTCCATTCGGTCTATGAGTGCAACCATTTCCGACTCATTTGCAGCAAGAAGAGTAGTTTCATCGGCGTAGCGCAGGTTGGTAATTTTTACGCCACCAACTGTGTTGCCTCCCTCCCAATTCTCGCAGGTACGTCTCGTATCGACTCTTACGATTCTCTGGCTTGAGCCGTACAGGGTGCGAAGTAAGGCATTGAGATGATCCGGTACTCCTAGTTCGTGTAGGACCCTCCACAAGCAACCCCAGTTGACACAGTCAAAAGCTTTGCTGTAGTCGACGAAACATATTATCACTAGCGTATCAAACTCCTATGCCTTCTCAATGAGCTGCCTGACATTGAGAATCTGCTCTCGAGTGCCTTTGCCCTTAACGAAACCCGCTTGCTCCTGCGGGATTTGCCAATCCAGGTAGTAGCGGATGCGATTATTCAGAATATGGAGCAAGATTTTGCTGGCATGTGAGATGAGGGACATGGTTCGATAATTACCGTAGTTCTTGGGTGACCCTTTCTTGTGCATTGGAAGATTACAAAGCGTTTTAGGAACACAAATTTATTATGCGTACAGCTAAGGGATGCAATTTCCTGCCGGAGTCTGTGTTTCCTGATAGCTATAACCTAGGAGTCTTTAAGTCAAGAGTGAATTGGTTGCTTCTAGGCTAGCGTGCTCCATCGTCGGCCACATCATCGCTTGCTAGATGAGATAGTGGTCAAACGCGAGCCTATCCATGATAAAAAAAAGAAGAGTTACGGATTCCGACCAGTCATGCGACCAATCACCGTTTTGCCAGATGTGTGAGAAATTTTGTGGAGTGTCTCTACACCCAAGTTATCCATAGCTATAAGCACCTCAGCTGTTATATGGTCGCTTTCTGGCGCCTTTTTCTTTTTGAGGGACTGAAGAACAGCAGATATTTCGGAACGAAAAATTGTGGGTTCCAGTTCTAGATCCTACCAGTTCGGGACGGCTTCGGTTGTTGAATAGGGATCTGTGTACAACTATAATAATAATAATAATAACGTGCTCGGGAGAAGGATGTATAATCCAGTAAGGTGCTGGTAGGGATCTTGACCGTACTTCCGGGATTGTCCTGATAGCCGTGGTATACCTCTCCACTCCTCAAGCACCTCAGGATATGTTGCCCTCTTGTTGCTACGTCACTTCGTGCTAGCGGCCGTTTTTGGGGGCCCATTTATTGAGTGTGCAAGTCACCCCCTGCCTTTTTTCGATGCATATTAATAACGTTGTTCAGGCAGGGGCCATAGTCTTGACATAGTTCCATGTTACCAGTCCACTTAAGATTCCAAAAACCATAGCCCTATTATCTTTGTTCTCCATATGTCGCAACAGTTTTTCAATAACCGGGGGTTGTCCTTGGGTGCACTAGCATAGCGCGTACAGGGATAATCGTCGGTTGGTATCATGTTCCATTATAATTATCTAAAGGGCCTCTGCGAGTTGGCTTCGGCTCCTTGTACGCCTCCCAAAGGTCCAGGACCTCAGGGTCCTGAGATAAATTAAAATAATAATAATAATAAATCTTTATTGTAATAAAACCAAAGTACAAATTAACTTAATACTACATCAAGAGTGACGGATAAAAGACTACAGTGGATAACGAAGCAAGACCCAGTCCCGTGCTAGGAGTTAACCTGTATTACGGACACTAGGGGATGCTCCATCCCCTCACTAGGATCATTACACTATCCGTCTGTAGTAAAAAGTTTCTGAATCACTGGATTCCCCATCTAGGTATGCCTGTATATAGGGAATCCATAACAATTACGAACTAAAATTAAAAGTGCGAATGTGCCACATTCACGACGTGTAAGAGTGTGTCTATGTGCTGTGTATGAGAGAGTGAGTGGTAGTAGGTGTACTGTTGTGAGTGTGTTTATATAAAATAATATGACAGATGAAAATTAATTAAATTAGGCTATTATCTGGGGGAATTAAACTTTTAAAAAGGGATTTATTAAATATGTTATTTAAGGAGATTCTCAGTGTCGAAAAACCGCTAATAACTTTATAATGCCTTTTGTTCTGTTTCTGAATGGGGGACAGACTATATCCGATCGGCGTTTACATTTATAAATTGAAGGGTCAAAAGTTAGAGTAGTGTGTTTCTTAATTATTATTTGCTGTATAAAGAGCTGTCTTACAGTCAGGGTAGCTGTGTCACTATAAAGTTTAGCAGTTGGGTATCGAAACGTCTTTTTTGACATGACCTTAAGAACAGCTCTTTGTGCCCTTTCTAAAGGTAGCATTATAGTCTCCGCTGCCCCACCCCATGTTGTGATGCAGTAACATAGTATCGATTGGCATAGTGCAAGGTAGGCCAAAATAAGGGTATCCAAATCAGCGGCATTACGGAGTAGCTTAAACAGGTAGATTAGCTTTCTTACACGTGAGGTCAGGGCATCAATATGACACTGCCAGTTAAGAAATTGGTCAATATTAATGCCAAGGTATTTAATAGTTGGGGCTCGGGATATTTCCACACAACCACAGTCAGAAAGTAGATCACAAGTATGGGATTTAATAGAGAAAGCATTCAGAGGTGGGAGAACAGAATTATTTAGTGCAAAAGTTACGTACTTGGTTTTTTCGATAGATATTGAGCGTCAGTAGATTACGCGATAACCACCACATGGCTCTACTTAACGCGGCCTCCGCTCCTCCCAGTATGCACGCCATCTCTCTGCAATGCGGTCTAGCTCGTGGAGTATAGTGCCATCGGCATCTTTTATGATCTACGATTTAGCCTTGAACTGCTTGGAAACGACTCAGACTTTCTTAAAAACTTCTCTCAATGTCGCCCAAATAAAGTTTTTTGGTCATAGCGACAACTGGTTTTAATAGCTCTGCCAAGCTTGGAGTATTCAGCCTTTGCAGCACGATCTTGCAGACCCCTAGTTTTTAGAACCTTTCTGCGCTGGATGAGCTCCCACGAGTAATCAGAGATCCAGCATTTTATCTTCTGCTTTGGCTTCCTCTTCCTAGAGACCCGGTCAAACGCATCGTTGATTTGATTTTTCAGGTGTGTCCACTGCTTGTTAGCGTTAGCGTGCGGCAACCCTTCAATTTTGCTTCCAACGCCTCTCGGAAGATTGGTTGTTCAGAAAGATCCAAGCTTCTTGGCTTTGATGGTTGACGTCTAGGCGCTTTTAAACGCAATGAAAACTTGTCGTGCCTATGAGTAGGTTGTGGTCACAGCTGCACAGCGCCGGGGAAGGTCTTCACATTAGAAACTGAGGATCTCCAGCGGGTATCTAGAATAACGTAGTCGATTTGATTTCTGTGCCTATCATCTGGAGATCTCCATGTGTACAAACGTCTTGGATGATGTTGGAAGTATGTGTACATGATACTGAGATTTCTGTTTATACAGAACTCGATCAGTTTTTCACCCCGTTAATTCCTAGTCCAAATTTTCCAACAGTACTTCTGATATGATCATCAGCAAGTGTACCGGCCGTGGCATTCTAGTCACCAAGGATCATTTTAATTTCCCGGCCGGGAACCGAGTTCAGCGTTTCCTCTAGTCTCCCATAGAAGTCCTCAATTACCTCATCTTGATTCGAGCTTTGTGCCGTCGGAGCGTATATCTGTAGAACATTCAGCACGCACGGTTTAGTGTTCAGCTTCATTGTCAGGATTCTCACCGGGTAATAACCAAGGACACATTTATTCATGTGTGGTGGCAATATGATTTCGGGTCCATTCCTACTCGAATCTTCGCAGCCTGAGAAGTACATGGTGTTCCCTGTCGCAGTGGTAAAGTGGCCATTACCACGCATGTGTGTTTCACTGACCTAGTATGGAAATCTTGTGTGATTCCATTTCCTTCTTCACGATGGTCAGTTTGCCCGCCATTAGTAGACCTCGTACGTTCCAAGCGCCAATACGATGACAGGTTTTGTATTGAGGTCTTCTCGCTCTTATATTTTGTGGCACCGACTGTAGTATTGTAGTAACTCTTCCTTTTGAAGCCCGTCGGTATACCTCACTGGTTGACGCCGGTACTGGGTGGCGCCGATGGTTAGTCGGGTCGCCCAACATAATCTCTCTCTCTATTTCTGATTCCATAGGGGGGTATGATTTCATAGGAAGATAATCGCAGTGGGTTTCCACGTTCTTCTACGTCAGTCTTTTAGGGGGTATTTAGGGCCCCACGGTTACTGGTTACCGCCCTGAGGACGCTAGGTCCTCTCAGGGTTGTGGGGTTAGTTACCGACGCCCGATACTCGGCGTTGACTGTTTTGCGGCATGGGAAGGTCTCTTCCATACCAACCGTCCTCCTTTCTCATCATCATCGATCTCATTCGGGCTTAGGACCGACATCGGCGGAGTTACGACGAAAACGAAATACACTACATTGTAAGTAGATAAAAAAAAAATAGGGAAGCTATTCAAATAGAAACTACCGAGCATTGATTCATTGAAAGATTTGTTATAGTATCAGTAGTGCTGAATACTAGTATCAGAGGCAGTCAGTTGTTTCGGTTTTGACGTCAAACAGTGGAGGACCATCGTTTATATGAATAAAGAGAACATTGAGGGTCTGCAACACACCGTGCAAATTAATTAAATTTCCCATGGAGATATATATATATGTCAGAGAAGTCAATAGTACGGAAGCTTGAGAACGAATGATCGAGCTAAGTGAAAAGTGACACATGTCACTTTGACAGAATCCGCGCTGACGTTTGCACGAACCGAGCAGATAAAAGTGCCGACCGCAGAGGTGCGGTGCTTTTTCCTCTGTCGGCAGCAGTGCGAACAACGTCGAGTCTCGGAGACTGTTTCACGGCTCGTTGTGTGAAGTGAATACCTAAAGCTTGCATCATAATCACAGAGTACTTTGTAAATCATAATAAATCAGTTGTGTGATCTGGAACAGTTTGTTTATTGCTCGATACCCAGCCATCGCCCACAAAACAGAGTCACTGGACAGAGCTTCAATGATGATCGGCATCCTTGCACCGACATCAGAAGTGGGATTCCGAGCAAATAAACAAGCGCAGCACGACGGTTACGTAACGCCGGTCATGAAGAAAATAGCAAGAGCGAAGACAAGTGGCGGTCATTATTTGAAATGGAAAATTAGAAACCTGGAATGAAGCACTGGACCGAATACGATTCAAAGTTCCGTTAATCAATGTCATTATCAGTTTTGGTCTGATTAAGTTTTTTCTTGGGTTTTTCCCTAATCCTGAGCAACGAATGTTGGACCAAGATGACATTGTTTCCCCAGAAAGAAATAGGAACTGAGTAAATCACCGTGTACTACCCAGATTGTGACCGGGACAAGACCGACGCAAATGCACGTTCATGATGTACCACTTTCCGATACGTGCTTTGCTGATAATCCGAAGTCACCAGTGATTACAGCAAGAATTACAAACTTTTACTTACCTGAAGTGTAAAATGCAAATTGCAGTGCTTGTATGTATGCGTACGTGAGGTGCAGTGTGCCAAGTGCGCTAACAGATCCAGAAAACATTTGACACAAAACGTATGAAGACATCTCAAACGTCACCTGTCAAATGTTTCCACTGTGGGAAAATTGGACGAAGCAGTCTGTGTTTTCATAAGCAAGAAACAGTAGAAAACCGACAGAATAACGTGATATTCAAGCTTCAAGACTCAATCCCATGGCCAGCCACATCGTAATTATGCTGCAAATGTGGAGAACAAGGTCACATCTCCTTCCGGTGTCCTGATAAAAGTGACGCAGCGGTGACGGTGACGCAAAGGCATCACGTAGCGAGCGAGTGGTGTGGTCGATCCTTCCAGGAACAAGGTCAGGTATTCACATTCCATTTTAATTCTGGTGCTGAGTGTTGTCTCTCTTTCACTTTAACGTCTGTCATCACTATTTCACGGCAAACGTAAACACAGTGTTGTTACATTGAAGGCTTAGTTCAGTGTGTTCAGATTACTTGCGTAGTTTAATTAAGATTTTATTTCATGTTTTGCCCAACATCAGATATATTTGCGAAGTGATATTTTGGCCGTGAAATATTGTTGCAGGGGTTCAGTTCAAATAGTATGACCATGACACACTTTTTTTTTTAAATTGCTAAAATTCTCGACGCAAACAATTGTAATTACAACTACCCTCATTAGTACATACCCTCCAGTAGATATCGTTTCGATTTTTTATGACAGTGATAAGTCCTCCATAGATAATTTTGACGTTTTGACGTGTGACGTGTGTCGGTATGCTACAAACACGTGTTGCAAAAAGTAAACTTATCCGTTTGACTCGTATTTTCGACTGTATCAAGACGACCATAGCAGCCTGGCGCGGAAAAATTAAAAATAATGCGTGAGCGGGTAGATGAATTGTTGCGTGCAAATATTATTCGACCGAGTGATTCGGTGTTTGTTAATTTAGTTCTTTTGGCTTAAAAACGCGACCGGTCAGATATAATGTGCAAAGATTGCGTGAACTAAATAACAACGTGCCCAACCGGTATTCGTTACCACTTATCTTAGACAAAATAACTCGTTTATATAGTGCGCGTTATTTTACAAAATTAGATTGTGTATCAGGCTTTCAGTAGTGTTTATGATAGCGGACAGCCGGTATAAACATTTGACCATGCCAATCAGTTTCGAAATGCGATCTGAGTTTTCTAACGGACGATTAATAACGTTCTAGGCGAATCGGTAAATACCTACGTCGTAGTTTGAGTTGTCGATATTTTGATTATTTTGAAAACTATTGAGATCGCGATCGCGTCGGAAGACTTGAATTAGTTTTGAGAACGTCGACTAACGCCGGATTAACGTTAGATATGAAAAAATGGTCGTTCTTGATAATGCAATTTAAGTTGCGAGGCTTAATCCGTGGCGGATGATGCCATTCGGTATGGTTGGATCCTAGGCGGGTGATGCCAGGTTACGAGGCTAGATCCAAGGCGGGTGATGCCATAGGGTGTGGCTAGATCCTAGGCGGGTGATGCTAAGTAAGGAGGCTAGATCCAAGTCGGGTGAGACCATGGGATATGGCTGGATCCAAAGCGGATGATGTCCTGTAATGGTGTCGCGTGTGACCTCTTGTCACGAAATCATTTCTCATCGATTTTAGTCGCGCGTTCTCTATCGTTAAACAACAGATGATGATGCGTTGCGCAATATAGTGTAGGTTTGATCTAACAAAGGTAAAACTCGATAAATTTGCGGTAGGAGACTTTGTTTCGATTATGAACGAGGAACGTAATTAAACCAAGTTAGACTCAAAATTTAAGAGGGAAAATCAAATCAAGACTGATTAAATTGAATTAGAGTGAAGTAGTTGAGATAATGAGATTATTGAGATAACATGATGATCGGACTATACCAGATTTGATTTGTAGCCGTAACTTATTAGAAATCGGTATTGTGGCAACCGTATAGGTTGTATACTAATTACTAACTTGCAAAACTGGCATGTTAGACTTTTAAGGTTTACGTAATAAAAAGTTTAGTTAGGATTGATGTTCGAATCAATAAGAAAAGGAGACGTCAAGGAACGTCGATATATATTTTATATATTAGTAGAATAGTAAAAGTTGTAAAAGGAGAGATGATGTTCTCGGGCACAGACGAAGTGTGCTTCGAGGAATTTAAAGACAGGCATTACCGCTGCGATTGTGACGTGCTCACTGTGGCGAGGGGTTAAAATCATACAATGTTGTTTCACCAGAACATAAACCAGAAACATACATAAACTAATTTCTTTTCTTTTGGGGTAGGCAGAAATGCCAACTGCTACGACCCTTACATACTCTTTCTATTCATTGACATTCATACATTTGGATCTGGACGAGTACATAACATGTTTCCTGAAGGCAATTTGCGTTTTTACTTTTAACCGTTTTATGTTAAAGTACAATAATCCGCATTTAAGCGGAAGTTGCGGAATCATTTGCTCCACCAATAGCAGAATCGTCTCAAAACTTCTTTCGTTAATTTATATTAATATATATGTATATATATATATATTATATTAAATATATATGTATGTGTATTTTGATTATATGTATACCTTTTTGTTTTACTCTTGTTTTTCGCATATAATTTTCTTTTTATGCACCTACCATATTGTCTCTTCACCACCCTAGGTTGACTGGTAGAGAATGCCTCAGGCATTAAGTCCGCCTTTGTACAATAATGTTGCATGAAGATTAAATAAATAAATAAATAAATAAATAAATAATTGCGTTGCTTTCAGAATTAATTGCAAGCTCAGAATGATTGTACGTTTTTACAAACTTAACGCAGACGAAGTCGCGGGCCACAGCTAGTTACAACTAAAACTAAAATATGGCGTCAAAAAACTCTTCCACATCGCTGTCGCCTGGTAATGTGCCCAAAAGACTGGCGGCATTGCCACGCTGTATGGCAATGCTTATCCTCTGTCTGAGGTAAAAGCCAGCCCTTGGGTCACGCGAAGTGTCAACTAGACGTTTTGACAGATCTTTATACAACTTGTGAGCACTCGGACCCCACGAACCGAGAGTTTCAACCCCAAACGGTTCGAAAATATAACTTCCAACTAGGTTATTATATTTTCGCCGCTTGAGGTTCTCCGCAGCCGCAGCGGCAACACCAGCACAACACGACGAGTTAGGAAGATGGGAAGGCGCAAGAGTATCGACACAAGTAGCGTCCCATACTAAAGGCCTACCCATCTTCCATGGGAATAACGACATGCCGTCCGGTCTCTTGCCATCGTCGCGTGCCAGGCCATGGGGTTCTAATACGGCTGGGACGCCGACGGAGACAAGAGCACGTCTGATGATGTCGTTGATATTCACATGTCGTGCTATGCGACCCGCACTTCGGCTGCATGATAGACCGTGGTGTCCGAGGCTGTTGACGACTTCGCCACAGTGACAGCGATGAGGAGAACAACAGGGAGCGCCTAGACGTAAGGAAGCAGCGAGGCGGAAAGTATTATCATCGAGCAAGGTGCCTATGTTCGACGATGGTAGTGCGTGAAGCCAGAGACCCGACTCCCACTCTCCCACAGCCAGCAGGCGTGCACGTTCCGCAGGAGCAGTAGATGTTTCAATCAAGTTTTTTTGAACTACTTTGCAGAGCGGCTCATCCCACCGTCTTTGGGAAGATGGTTCATCGGGCGGATTAGAATTCGGGCAAGTGAGTTTCCAGGTATCTATAGCCTCGATGAAGCACGGCACATTGAAATCAATCAGTGAGGGAGATAGGATATTCTTGATTAATTTCTCAGTGCCGTGAGCCGAGGATATAAAGGCTGGTAAACTAATACTAGTAATTTTGCGAACGCCGAGGCCACCCATACGGATAGGAAGGGAAGCTTGAGCCCAAGCTCGGTCATCCATGGCCACGTTTAAAATTAACATAAGAGTATGCCGGATAATATGGTCCATTTTTTCCAAAAGATGGGGGTGTTTCCATAAATGAGAAGCGCGAAGGAAATATGTTAATTTAGGGCCGAAACAGCAGAAACGAATTATGGTGATGGCCGAATGCATGTTAATTTGTAGTAATCTTTCCGAAATATCATTAAAATTTTGAATTGGAACAATCTTTTAATGGATTACTTAAACGGTTATAAATGTTCTTACTCAACTAAATATTTAAATAAATGTGACGGAATAGTAATTTTCACAAAGAAGGATCTTCAAATATGCGTGTCGGAACCGGACATTAATGATGCTAACTGCCTACGATTGGATATTTCTACTTATACTATAATAGCAATCTATCGATCACCATATTTTCAAAACATAAACAACTTTCTAATTTATTTGGAAAACGTTATTGAGAACTGTAAAAGCCAACACTGAGTATTGGTAGGCGACGCCAACCTTGATATAAATGATAACTCTACTGATAACCGAGCAGAAAAATACCAAAGTTTAATGACTCATTATGGTTATGTATCAGGGCATAAATACCCACACGAGAACAAAATTGCTTAGACCATTGTCTAATCAAATCCGCTCACTCGTCTACAACTATTGTGTGTCATTCCGATGTTACCGATCATAGTAGCGTACTATGTAGTCTTAGCTTAAATCTCCATATAGATAAACTTAAAACAAGCTTCACTAAGATCAATTATGAAGATCTACATGAAAACTTAAAGAATTTTGACTGGTCGGAACTTTATATATAACTAATGTTACGGAGGCTACACAATATTTTATCTCCGAAATGAATAATCTTATTAAAAAAAAAAACAACTCAAAACTTCCGCAGCTCCAATGCTATAGTTAAAAAATGGATTACGCCAGGTCTTTTAAAATCTATTAGAATTCGATAGGAAAAGTCCCAACAATCTTGAACTACAAAACAAGTATAAGACTTACAGGAATATTTGTGTTAACTTATTACATGAACAAAAAAACAAATATGAACGCAACCTGCTGGCAGAAAATAAAAATAACCTAAAAAAGACATGGAGCTCTCTAAAAATTATTTGTAATCTTAATAAAAGTAAAAATGATATTGATCAACTATTAAAATTAAAATCCGATACCTTTGATTCTTTAAATACAATTAACAAATATTTCAGTACTGTTGGAGAGCGTTTGGCTGAGACAATTTTAAATGATTTGGAAACCACAGAAGCTGAATTAGTTAACAATAGAAGTCTTACCTATAATTCAAATCAATCAGCCCATTCACTATTTTTCCAATCAACAGATGAAATTGAAGTTATTTAAGTTATGAGTTTTCATAGGTACCTACGCTAAAATCCAGTCAAGCTACAGAACACGACAGCATCAGTAATGACATGTTAAAGCTTAACAAATATGTGACGTTAGTTTATCATCAGGTATAGTTCCGAATAACCTTAAAATTGCAGAGGTAATACCTATTTTCAAGGCAGGTGATTCGCTGGAGCCGTCTTACTACAGACCAATTTCACTATTAAGCACGGTGTCAAAAGTGATTGAAAAGGTAGTCAATGTAAGACTACTTAAATATCTAGAGGTAAATAACCTTCTAGCTCCTAACCAATATGGTTTTCGCTCGGCCCGGTCCACGGACGATGCCGTCACAGGTCTTGTTGATTTTGTAACTGATAAAATTAACGAAGGGTAAAAATGTGTCGGTGTCTTCCTGGACCTGGAAAAGCATTTGATACTGTTTCGCGACCCTTACTACTAAAAAAGTTAGAACTGTTGGGAGTTAGAGGTCTACCGCTGCAATGGTTCCAATCTTACTTTAGCGAACGGAAGCAGCGAGTACGAATAGGAGAACAGACTAGTGGCTATGTAGATATTGCTTATGGCGTGCCTCAAGTCAGTATTTTGTCCCACTCTCTTTTTGATCTACATCAACGACATCTGTTCACTTAAACTGTCACTTGCTAATTTTTTTACTTTTGCAGATGATACGCCTATAATTTTTCATGCTAAGACTTGGATGGTGGTTGTTGATGTGGCTCAGAAGGGCCTTAGAACTACTGCCAGCTGGCTGAAAAATAATTTATTAACCCTCAACACAGGCAAAACTATACTTGTAGCCAAAAGTCTGCTCCTAAGCAAGCTCTATGCATCAAATTGCACACATGTGAGTCTGCCAAGCAACCATCTTCATCTCAATGCCAATGCCCGGCTATTGAACAAGTTTCTTGCATAAAATACTTAGGCGTAATCATTGATGAGCACCTCTCGTGGAAATCACACATCGATGCAGTTACGAAACGTGTAAGGAAGCTAACACATATATTTAAAACAATTCGGTCTGTAGCAGAACCGAGCTGTATATTTCTGTCTATGTCAGTCTATTATAAGTAATTGCATCATTGCATGGGGAGGTTCTAAAAAACACATCTTCTCAAGCTCGAACGAGCTCAAAGAGTTGAGCTCGTTCGAGCTTGAGAAGATGTGTGTGCTATTTTAAAAGTAGCGCTTAAAAAACCCTAGCATTATAACACAACAAGTACAAGTACACTGTATTCAGAATGTGATCTCCTCAGCGTGAGACAGCTTTACATTACCTCGGTGCTTCTTCGCTTTCATAAACTTGCGAAGATCACAGCTCGAACCTCTTACAGAACTCTTTAATGGGATACACCAAGAGCTGGCTCAGCTTTTGCTCGTCAATCTTTTACTTTTATGGGTCCATCTTATATATAAAATTCTCGTGTCACGGTGTTCGAACTTGAACTCCTCCGAAACGGCTCGACCGATTCTCATGAAATTTTGTGAGCATATTGAGTAGGTCTGAGAATCGGCCAACATCTATTTTTTTTATTTTTTTATTTATATGGCAGAACAACGTTTGCCGGCTCAGCTAGTATTTATATAACAAATTCTTTAAGACTGATAAAACTATAATAAACCTAACTTTATTTCGCCTTAAAACCTCAATTCACAAATGGTTAATTCCCAAAGACTATGCCCATAACGAGAAACTTTTAAATATTATTATTTGATATCACGCGTAGGTATTTGAACTTAAAAAAAAACACACATACACCATCACACACACACCATCACACGATACACATAAATGCATCATCAATTTTTCTTTTTTTTTTACATTAGCTTACTTTTTTTTCTTTTGTTTATTTTTATCTTTTAAATTCAAATAATAATAATAATAGCAAAATATACACAAAACCTGCATTTATTAATTAATTGTAAATTTACGGAAGGGACGGACCTCACGACACAGGGTATCCTAGTGTGGGGGCGAGAGAAATACCTATTGTTTATTTTAGTTTATAAGTCAACTGATGTACCTAATTTTGTGTATCTTGTACTATGGATGGATTGGTGGGAAAGGAGATATGGCATCAAAAGAGCAGATACGGAGGTGGTGGCTTGTAACATGCTGATAATTGGCGGCAATGGAAAACAAATGCATTTAGCAGTGGGATGAAGGTGGCCACATATAGGCATATTATGGTACTGTTAGTGTGCTGCCTGTACTGCAGGTAAGGTAACAGAGAATGAAACAAAACTTAATACTAACGCATTTATCTGAAGGAAAAACAGGATTAATTAAAAATTTGAAACAAGACCTCTAATTAAAACAAATGAAATTACCTACATGACGGCAATTAATTACTTACCTATATTTTATCGGAAATGCATTGTTTCTGCGATATGTAGCTATGCGACCTTACTCGAAATAGTTTCTTATATAAACCGGTTGTAGTGCTCGTTTTGGTTATCGATATGTTTGATTATGTTTATGATATACGTTTGGCCATATCATTTATGTAGAATGTCCGTGATAATAAAAGGTTTCAATAAAAAGAAACTTATTTTCTCTTGTAAGAAAAAACATAAGCCTAAAAATTTAAATAGAAAATTCTTTATAGATGCTCTTCATTCAAATAAAAAGCCAATTGCAATAAAATTGTATGAATGTCATTATAATCTGTTCGACTTGCTGATAGACTGCAGTCCCGTATTAGTTATATCAAGTAACGCAGCTTTGTGTCGTAACTATATTTCATTGATCTTTTATCTTCTATTCGGAAAATATTAATCGTTTTTAATAAAGAATAATTGGTTGCCGCCATTGTTGATCGAAGTTGCCGCTATTTAAAGTCACGAAAACTTTTAATTCATATCCTTAGGTAAACAATACTGATAACAATGATATAGAAGTTTTATCTGTCCGTCTGTAATGTAACGCCGCCGCGACGGCACGAGACGCGAGCACGGGACGCGGGCACGGGACGCGGGCACGAAACGCGGGCACGGGACGCGGGCACGAAACGCGGGCACAGGACTCGGGCACGGGACGCGGGCACGAAACGCGGGCACGGGACGCGGGCACGAAACGCGGGCACGGGACGCGGGCACGGGACGCGGGCATGGGACGCGGGCACGGGACCCGGGCACGGGCATAATATTCTATGACTTGATCTGCCTGCGATGCGAAAGCCTGCTTGTCATGTCCATGTCTGTTCTTGTCTGTCTGCAGGAATGTACGGTCAGCTAAGAAAGTTAATACACTTATTAACAGTTTTATGAGTACCGTCTGCTAATGACTCCAAATTATTCGATTACTTTTCAGTAGTTTTCTTTATCAGTATATGATGTAATAGCTAAGATTAGTTCGTGTCGGCCTTGGAAGCTATCTTATATCAGTTGGAGTTCTTTACATTAGGTATGGGGAGTGTCATTCATTCAACTTCCATTGCTATTATCAGTAGTCGTGTCTGCATTCTCTCTGGCGCAGGCTGGTCGCGCTGCGCTGGTCGGATTGCAGCAGCTGTCACATGAGTCGTGTAGGTTACGCTCACTTGTGTTACAGTTTCGGCACATGGCTTTGTATAGAGAACTAGTTCCTCACTACTAAGATGTACATTTCACTTAGTTGAGGAAAATTGGCACGTTTTGTGTTTTTTTATATTTCTATGGTTTTGATCTAGGCACCAGGAATCTTTAGCTTTTTCCTTGAACAAAGTCGTTATTGATACAAATAAACGGAAAGTTCTTGCCTTTTAAGTAAGTTAATAAAATCCTTGTGTTTTGTTTTTATTTATTATTTAGGTACAGCCGTACAGGAAGTTTCCCCAAGGTTCGTCACAACGTAAACAAGGAAAATATTTAGCTTGAGCGCCGATTTCGTAAAACTGTAATTAATTAATATCGCAAATCCACAACAATGTTATTTCCACTCACATTAAAATAAAACTGTGCATTCGAACTCATTAAATGCGCTCGTTATTTATATCAGCTTTATTTATGTCTTCACAATAAATCTCGCCGAACATATTGCAGAATTAATTATCTCGTAATACACGTGAACTCTCTGTATCCCTCATTTCGAGGAAAGTTTGTCACCAGCAGTATAGTAAGACACAGTGTTTTTATGTGCTATCTCTCATTAGGAGAAGGTATTTTTCCGCTTAACAGTGACACGGCGTGTGTTGTAATGGAAAGCTCAGCTCGGCTCGGGGGAGTCTGGGATATTACCGTGGTCTGGGGCTTCGCTTTGATGTGTATTGGCGAGTGTCGGCGACGGCGCAATTACTGCAGATTTGTGATATTAGCGCCCGCGGCGCGGCACGGTGCCTTGCGGTGCGGCACGGAGCGGTGCGGCACGGCACAGAGCGGTGCGGCGCGGCACGGGGCGGTGCGGCGCGCGCGGTGAGGACGTGCCTGCAGCGAGCAGACTAGGAGGCGGGGATTAGGTTAATAAGTGCAACGAAATTTTATAACGTCAGAGACATTACAAAAAAGTGCTCACAGTAAGTTCATTCTGTTACACAAGGAGTGAAGAATTTATAGATCTTGATCTTTATGTCCCGCAGCTCGTCAGCTTCATTCAGCTTTAACATCAATATTACGTACTTCCTTTATCGGCTGGAACTTACCGACTTTTCTAGTAAACTTCACAAGGGTCATTGTATTTCATTCGGCCTATAGTTATGAACCTTCTGTCTCCGCATAGTGGCGTGATAGCCGACGGCGATCCTCTATTGTATCCTATTACAAATCAAAAGATAGCGTGTCTGCTGATGATGCTTATTAAAAGTGATTCCGACGCACAACGACGCGATAAAATATTATATTCAGGTAACAGCTCAGATGGTCTGAGGGTAACAGTCCTTAATTTAATAGAAAAACACTCGTGTGTGTGAGATATAATTTGTGAGCTGTCAATTTTATCAAAGTAATCGTTACTTATTAATAATGGTTGGAACTGTAATCAACATCAATAAAGCGAAGACTTCATGAACTCGCAATCAATCTTGTTGACCTGGATAAATTGTATGTAAGTGTATGTACGGAACACTACGCACTTGAAGTACGAAAGTCGCCTTTAAAAACTCGACATAAAGACGCCATTAATGTTTAGCTTGAAGCACGGACTTGTGGTTGAGCATGCTAAAAAGCCAGAAGCCCAGAACACATGGCGTGTTTGTGCATCCCACACGACAAGGCACACACCAGCCCGCACACTTCGCGTCTCAAGTGTCCGTCAGCCGCGGCGGAGTGTCGCGCCGGCCGAGCAGTGGGCAGTGCGCGCCAGCCTGCCAGCCTACGAGGACAAAACAAAGTAACACGACCCACGACACACGTTGATGGAAAACATACGGAATGATGTGCCGAAAGTAAGGATGAAGAGCGTAAGGGAACACACAGGTCCAGTGCATTGACTTAAGTATTCAGTTTCAGATGGCTCACCTTGAGCAATCTTCACCAGTGACTATAGGACTAGGGGATCTTCTAGACATAGCGTTGCTTAGGCTGCACGCTTGCTCCAGGAGGTTTGGTGATTTCGGTATTAAATTAATTAATAGGCTTATTAATTAATTTAATACCGAACGACTTAGTTCTCGTGTTCCATTTGATAATCATCTCGAATTAAAAATTCTAATTGTATAGACTTTCCAATAATTATCTACTTTGAATGGCAAAATTGCCATAAATAACCAGGACTTTATGTAATAAGCGGCGCGAGGACGTTCATCCTCATCAGTAGGTACTTGCAGGGATTCAGCGGCGGCCGGCGCCACGGACTGCGGCTTATCGAGATACCCCACTGGGAATGAGTTTCTGATTTTTATAATTAAGTACTGGTTTTACGGTTTTTTTTTTTTTATAAAACCGCCATTGACCATTTTCCATTGCCATTATTTCAGACCGCCATTGTACCCATCCCATAGATTTAAGTTACTGTGAAATTTTTACTATTTTGTTGTACAATAAAATCTATTCTATTTTATTCAAGCTTGTGGTATCAAGTACTCATTTAATTGAATGCCTCGTTCGTGACAAGTGACGGGCGACGCTGTAATGAAGCCAGTCGATGCGGGTTCGATGCCTGCTGAGAGGAACGAATGATGCGATCGATCGATACCACAGAATATAGAGAACACTAGAAGTAGCTTGAGAAAATGTTTGTACCAGAACCGGTGTCGCCAAACTCATACATTTACGATTTACTCTTACTGCAAACCGGAAGATACGATTGGCTAAAAAAAAATAAGGGCGTAAACGAAATGCAAAAAAAATATTATACGAAATGCAACTTTAATATCAACAGCTTATAAATCAAATTGGCAAAAACAAGAAAGAAATACATATTGGACTACCAAGTACCGCCACTCGTCGCTAGATGGCACTGTTCAGTATGAACTGTAACTACGTAAAAATAAGGGTGGTATTTGAATGGCGTATCACTGACACGAATGCAGGCTGCTACTCAAATAGTGATGTAACCTAATTCGATCGAAATAATATTGATAGTACGAAAACGTCTTTAAAACATATAATGCGAAAAAAATATTGTATGCGGTAATGTGATAGTATCAAAATAATGAAATTGATATTTCGTAGGGCAATTTTTAAACGTATTAAAAAGGGTATTTTTTTTGCTCCCGGTAGCGTAGATCCATATCTCTTTACAAATTGGAACATTAGAAAAACTGAAATTATTAAGGAAGGAAAATAAAATCTAACAATTATCGTCAACTGCTGTGTTGTACTCTTACCTAACTCTTCAGGTAGATGTATTTAAAATTATATCACGAATATCATCCTACAATTTTTATTTTATTAATGTAATAATTATCTGTATTATAATAACTTACATACATATTTTTAAATACTTTTATTTTAAAAAGGCAACGTAATACATGTCGATTGATTTTGTCGATAAAGTCACGCACTATTTGGATAGCGTCAAAAGTATAAGTAGACAAGCGAATATTCCAGAAAGGCTAATAACCGGGAAAAGAAAATCAACTTTGTAGTCATGAAATTAAAGACAATTTTTGTTTGTATATCTTGTGCAATGTTTGACGAAATTTTATTTTTTCATTTTATTAAAATAAATCTGAAAATAATACTTCTCGTTGGCATGATACACCTCCATGAGTTGGACTTTTAGTCCGACTATGGTTTTTACAGTCCAATATGGCACAATAAGGCATTTTAATATTATTAAACTTAAATTGTACGTTGACGCAGTCTAGTTTGCGAATGAGAGCGCTTGAACAGCGAGTGCGTAATGCGGTACTGACTAGCGGCGACACTGTCACGCCTACTTACTATTTCCAGTGTTCTCTATATTCCGTGATCGATACAATATGTCTAGACTTCTCCAGTATATCAGCAATATCAGACAGCTCTGTGCTAGATCACGTAAAACACCTATCTGTGTTGTTATTGAGTCTAAAATATGTACATACATACACACATAAATATCTAGAAATGGTAATTCAATACAAACTGTATACAATACGTGGACCCACACCGCATTCAAATTCCCACCTCACCGCAAATAGACAGATGATTTATAACTTGAAATATACATGTACACAACGTTTCGTTGTGTTTTGAACAATGTGTCATGTCAATAACTTGATACATCGCTGGTCATTTTTTAAGAAACCCATAGAATCGAGAGAGATTATTTCTACCTCGGTAAGTCTAATGTATTCACCTGTCTGTACCCGCGTGGTGGGTACGTCAAGGTGCACTGCAACAATTGTTCGTGATCGGTTTGCTAGTATTCCATAAATCGATACGTGATTAGTTTGTGGGGAAATGAGTGCGTGTATGAAATAAGGTGGGTGCACAATGGACGCCGCAGACAGTTGCGGCGGCGGAGCTCGCGTGACGTCGCCTCGTGCTGACTACAGTCGCCACTCGCTCACTGGCACTAAGGAGATGGGTCCAGAAGGTCAACTCTATAAAAAGATCTAAAGAAAACAGATGCACGGACTGATAAGCGCCTTGGTATGGGACTCGCAGACTATGTGAGTATCAACTTCACACGAATATCAGTCGCGAGCGCGATTGCACTGTTTTCGCTCGTTGTCTGGAGTTGGGCTTCTGTGCTCGTCTGTGTCGTGCGTCTGCTCGCTGTCTGTTCTCTGCAGATGGCATCTGAGATGAGAGATAGCGCGCGCCGTCCGTATTAGCCGCAGTTATCACGGGCATCAGCAGATACACAAACAATGGCATTGAACATAACGTATCTACCGCGACTACCACGAACTGATCGTACGGCTAGTGTTCGCAAGAATCGCAGGCAGCTGCCGTGGCTAAGAACTTCAGTTTAAATCCCTGGCTTACGAAGGAGACTTTTCCCACCTAAAACAAAAAACTCTGCAGGTATTAGGTATCCGGTCGTTGATTGCTTATTGATATATGATTGCCTATTATGGGAAGTTTATTGTTGAGTTCCACGAGCAGAGAGGTGTGTTGTGTTTCTCTCTTACCCAGAGATCCAGTGTTTTAAGGCATTCTGCCGCCATCGTCGCTTCCTGTTGTATGAACAGGTAGAATGGGGGAAGTCCCAGCATGGCCTCGAGCGCTGCAGACGGAGTAGTCCTCATGCAGCCCGTAGTTGCCATGTAGCCAGCCTTTGCATGTGTTGGTGTTTGTTTACGGCTGTGGTTAGCTTGGTGCAGGGCCACCACACCACGGCTCCATAAGTAATAATGGGCCGAATTACTGCACTATATAGCCAGAGTATGATTTTGAGGGATAGGTCCCACCTCTTACCTATCATTTTCCTGCATTGCCAAAAGGTGATGCAAGCCCTGTTCAGTTTATTGTCTAGATGAGTGCTTCAGTTTAACTTATTGTCTAGGGTAACTCCCAGATATTTGACCTCGTTTGACAACTGGAGCTCTGTATGGAACAGGTTACAGATTGTTCCAGTCACCTTCCCAGGTACAAGGATTGCTAGGTCGTCTGCATACCCTACTGTGTAGTAACGATTCGCGTTGAGTATGGTGATCAGTTCATTGATTACCAGATTCTACAGTAGCGGAGAGAGTACCCCTCCCTGTGGGCATCCTCTAGCTATCAAGGCCAACTGTTGTTCTTCAAGGCGAACTATTCGTTTGCTTAGCATATTAGTGATTCAGTCAATTAATACCTGATCTACCCCGTGTTTGGAGAGAGCGGCACCTATGCTGGAGAAGTTTGTTCTGTCGAAGCCTCCTTCGATGTCTATAAAAGTTTCTGATGAATCGCTTCCTTTATCTGACTTACTACCAGATGAAGAGCAGACTGTCGACTTACCTGAGCTGTATGCATGTTGATTACCACGTAGTAGTACTGTTTTTAAGGCGCCATCTCGTAGTTCCCTTTCACATAACCTTTCCATCTTCTTTAGTAGGAATGAGGTCAGAATTATAGGTCGATAGGATTTTTTTTCTACAACTATCACACAACGCCGTCTAGTCCCAAACTAAGCAGAGCTTGTGTTTTGGGTACTAGACAACTGATAAACATACTATATATTTCTAAACACGTACATATATAGAAAAATTACACTCAGACACTGGACACAGAACAAATGATCGAGCTCATCACACAAACATTTGTCCTGGGTGGGAATCGAACCCACGACCTCCGGCATAGCAGTCACGGCCACTAACCACTAGATCAACAGGCCAGTCGGCAGGATTTGGCGCTTGTTTTGTTCACTTCCCTCCATCCTTTGGGAACGTATCTTAAGGCCAGGCACGCACTCACTAGAGGCACTAGACTTGTTGCCAGAGGTGTCCCACCCACTGTAGTAGTGCAGGAAACACACCGTCGCGACCAGGTGCCTTAAAAGGATGGAAGCTTTGGATGGCCCATTGGGTTTCTTCAGCGTAATCATCCTGTGTGCGTAAAGCCAATCATCGTCTGATGGTGTTTGGGTTACATTTGACCAGTCTGTTACCTGTGCGAAAACGCAGTCTTGGAAGTAAGCTTCAACTAGGACGCGTCTTGCTTCTTCAGGTGACGTGGTGAGTGTGTTGTCAGGTTTCCGGAGCGTGATAGGCCCAGGAGTATCCTGTTGTGCCAATATTTTCCTCATCCTGTTTGTTTTTGACAGGATTCAATGCTGCCGCAGAATTTTCGCCAATCTGTGGTACGCCTGAACCTGATGTATTTTTTGTAGCTGGGAGGCTATGAGGACTGGGACGGGCCAAATGGCCCGTCCCAATCCTCATCTGCACATGTGTTCATAACTCTGTTTAGAGCCTTTCTTACCTGCGCTCCAGATCCACGCCCCACCATGGTTGTTCGCCCGGTATATGGCGCGGGAAAGTTTCTGGGCAGGCAGTTTGGTTATCAATGATTCGGTGAGTTGCTCCATTTGTGCGTCGATTTGCATTGTATCCTCAAATTTCATCGAATCCCCTGGTGGCGCAAGCTTGGAAGCTAGGATGCGTTTGTATACGGCTCTATTCATGTTGCGCGGATTACGCCGCGGTAGTGTCTGTGTGTTTGTGTGGTACACAAACCTGGATGTCGAAGCGGATCCACCTGTGGTCAGAGCAGGAGGCCTCCTTAGAGACATGCCACCCAGTAGTCAGTTCCGCTACTCCTTCTGTTGCCAGAGTGAGATCTATTATTGTACTACTGCGTCTGTTACAAATGTTGGTTCAGAACCTGTGTTTAGTAGGGATAGGTTAGTAGTAAACAAGTAATCTACCAAAGCCTTACCCTTCGTGTTTTGCGTGTCCATTCCCCACAGTGGATGGTGTACGTTCGCATCAGTCCCGATTACAACCTCTTCCCCTTTGCTCTCGCAGTGGGTTACGAGGCGGATCAGGTCACAGGATGGCGGTTCGTCTGCCTCTGGCATGTACACCGAGGCAAGGACAATCGCCTGTCTGTGGCACCACGCTGTATAATCGCCTTATAACCCTTGCTGCAGAGACATCTCTGCAACATAATCTCATTTAATAGCTGTGCTTTACGTTTACCTACCTGTAACATAGATGCACGATCTAGGGTGATCATGGTCCATAGTAACAAGTAGCTTACCACCAAGATTGCCCTCGTCGAAGCCGTCTCCCCTCAGGCCCGAAGCCGGGAACAACAAAATTTCGTCAAGCTCCCCACCCGATGAAGGAACGGCGTCCACAGGAGCTGCGGTGGCGCCCGGCTCGGCTGTTGCAGCAGGGTCAACCACTGATACTTCCAGGACGTTTGGTGGGGGAAGAGTCCCCCCTGCTTTTGGTAACTGTTTCGCGGCCTTGTTCCAACCCCGAGGGACGTCGACAAACCTGCAAATTTCCAATTCATTTCCAACGGTTATACCCGTTGGAAATATTTGGCATGAAATAGTCGACTGGAGGGGTCATCATCATCCTTTCAGACCCCTAAACACTTCTCATTCCCTGTGGATTTTTTTTCATCGACTTTTTATTGTTTTATGAAAATAAGACCCAAATTTTTCATTCAAATACAAATTTAAAAATATATATTAGGCGTAGACTCTGAATTTTAATTTTATTTAGATGTGTATTGTATTAGAGTACTTTTAAAATTAATATTAGTGACATTAGCTATCTAGTTTTTTTTTTTTAATTTAGTCGCAAAGTTTAGACCCCTACCGTCGACCATTTCAATTTGGCACACGATGCACCAAACACCCTGTATACGTTTTTTGCGATCTAAACGAAGTTTGATTTTTTCACAGCTTTAAGGGACCGCAGACCTAAGTTTATGGTATTTGAACCGTAGCGTATTGATATAGTACTCATATTTATGCAGACTATAAAGTCTAAAACGTTTTTTATTTTTTATTTTGGAAGGTAGGCAAAGTAGAGCAGACTTTTTGATTTTTTCGTCCTGTAGATTCTGAGGTCATTTTTGCACTTAATTAATCGCGGAATTGCACTAGTTTACTATCAAACTAAAAAGTGTCAACCGGTAAAGTTTTGTAAATTATTTATAAAAAATTACATACCATTGTTTTTCTTGATTTTACCAACATAAACTCGATTTACAAGTGCAATACATAGATAGAAAGAAGGAGGACTATTTTTCATTTAAAGTGTTACCTAAAATAAGTAAAAGTAGCTTAAAACACGTTTAAAATCAAAATGTAAAGTGCAGGAGAAAAAGCACCGACCAAATTTTGTAAAATTCTATGTCTAAACCAAAAATGTGCAAACTGTTGCCACGCGTGAAAAATTTTACTAGGAATAAAATTTGTTAAATAGAATAGTTTACTAATTAATTTAAATCAATCAGTTTGGGCAAAGTAACGATAGGTAAGCCAAATTATAGCAAAAGACGGTATTTGTTAAATTAAAGTGATATAAAAACATGACTATGACTCCAAATTTTACTAACGTGTTATTACACAATTTGTTGCACTGAAAATGTGAAATGCAAGTTGTGTGATAGAAAAATATTAAATGAAAATTTTAAATTATAAAATCATATCAGTTGTATTGTCATTCTATATCCATTCAATTAATACTTTATTACCATTTTGTTTTTCAAAAATATTTGCCAAATATTCGCATGTTTCTTGCGAATGCGAATATCAAAAAATGTGCGAATATTCGCGAATGCAAATATTCGTTGCATCACTATCTGTAGGTTGCCCGGAGGTTTCGGTTACGTCTAATGCTGATAGAATTAGACCAAAAACGACGTGGCAAACTCGGTTAGGTCTTGGACCGGACTTACCTTGAGGATCTACACGACTGTTGTGCTCCTCCTCAAGAACCCGCCAACTGGTAAGGTGAGGGAGGTGGTAAGGTAGGCCTGCATCTATACTACCAAGCATAGCAAAGCAAAGCGTGTCGTTGTGCAGTCGCAAAAGCACATACAGACCCTCCCCGTTTTGCTTGTTATTGATCTTTCTTCTTTCTTTTGTAAACTCATTTCAAAATGGCATATCTAAGTAGGTACACAATTGTTAGTAAACTAGTGACTTATAAAAACATTTTTTGTACAGTTCTACGGGGCTCCGAGAAACTCAGCTTTTAAGAGATTACAGGCGAATACGCCATACATACCTCCACCCGCTTGTAATCCCTGAAGATTGGTGTTTCTACTCGTACAAAGAGGTCAATTATCTCCAATTTTACAACGATATAATACTCGCAGCGCAACTCGTTCCGCGCCACGCGGCTCGAGGCGTATTGCCTTAGATGCAATATGGCAATGTAACGCCCACGCTGCCACGAAGCGCACATCGCTCCTAGATATGAACGCCTGCCTGTATGTGCACTTAATGTTTCTGCATATAGCTCTGATTCCATTGTCGCCGTCGTCATAATGTTTTCAGGTTTCCGATCGAACTAAAATTCAGAACATATATCAATTCTGTGAGACTGACTAAAAGTCTCCCAGATAAGTATCCTGTTCTGTATAACAGCTCAGCCCTTTTATGATAAGTCACAACTTGACTTGTTGTTCATTGATAATGAAAGCTTTTATGGTTTTCAATATCACACCCTCAACAATATAATACGTCTGCAATAATCCTGCGATCCACGGAGGTAGGAGGGTAGACTGGTGGCTTGTAAACTGAGATCGTGAGACACAGACGCTGTCCATGCTCAGCCCGGGGGGACGCGGTAGAGGCTTTGATATTACCAATTCGTCGTTTTTTAACGAAACGATGTCAGATATTCCTAGCTATAGCTACAGTTTTGCTATTTTAATATCTTACATTTATAAGATCGTCGCATTATTTGAAATATGCAGTGTAGAAATAATAAATCTGGGTGTTTTAAGACATCAAGGAATCGCTTACTTTTTCACGAGATTAGATAAATCAAAGGTGTTACAAACAAAATAATTATGCTACGGTTACGATGATCACCTCGCTTGTTACACGAATTAGTGATCGCCTAAAGCTGTACGCACGTACGAACACGAACATAGCGAACACAAACACCAAATTTGAACATTTGGTTTGTTCGTATGGACGGCCTATTCGAACACGACCGCGAATATAGTTCGAATCGAGTTCGCGTACAACCGTCGTGAACTCTCTTAATAGCCATGGCGGCGTCGTGGGAAGTGGTCGATTGTGAAGTAGCGAAATTTTTTTTTGTGTTCGCATTGAGTCATGAAGAACACCGTCCGTCCATACAGAACATACTACTACTAATAGGATCGCCGCAAACATGTTTGACGAACAGTGTGTTCGATGATCGTTAGTGGTACACTCGTGCAAACCAAGTTGTTGCGTATCATGCAACGCAGCAAATTTATTCGTACGTTGTTACGGACAAAAAAGGATGCTGCATTAACTGTCCTGAAATTATAATATTCATAATGAACAGTAAGACACGAATAACATAGTTATGATGACCGTCATGGCGTCATTCATACTCTCCTGGGTGTAGGCAGAGTGCCCATTAGGCCTTACTGTTAGGGCGAGCCTGTTGGCATTAGTATTGAATCAGACATGACTCAAATTCAGGACTATTCTAGGAATAAGAGGGATAATAATCTTGGCGGAGATGGAATTCGAACGCTTCCTGGATATTTAATTTATACATATAAACGTTACGGTTTAGGTACAAGCTGGAACTTCCACTGCCACAAAAAATCTGATTGTTTGCGCTACCTAACTCATTCATGAATAGTAATCGGAGTCCCGTATTTGTAATCTTGTAAACTTGGACGATGTTTCCCGTAACATACAAAACCTTCTTAAATAATCAACTTAATTTTACTTTTATACCTACCTACATATGACAGAATAATACTATTTCGGTTAATAGTAACGTATAGTTAAGTGAATGGGTTAAGTTAAGTAATGGGTCACTGGTACCTATTCATAAAAGTAGAACTCGGCTTCGGAGTCTCATGTTAACACTACTGAATTTAGTGTAAGTATATGTTAGAAATCATTTGAGTTCCAAAATCAGATTCATCATCCTATTGGACTTAGGCCTCCTCCAAGTGTCGCTACAATGATTGACAATGCGTCTCGCATCAATCGGATTCCGGTGACATGGTGGGAGGCCTTCCAATGCTGCGTCTTCGAGTACGTGGTCGCCACTCCAGAACCTTTCGAAGTTTCGACAATCGACCAACTCTTCTGCGAGCACTTTACGTTTAGCATTTTAGTTATTGTCAACGTCCAGATTAGCATCCAGTCAAATCATAAAATAATGCGCTCTCAATTATGTTTCAGCTAATAGTAGTGATATAAGGCTGGCTGGTGGCGGCCGCGTGCCGCGTCGCCGAGTGCCGCGTGTAGAGCGCAGTAGATCTAGGTCGTGTGCTGCTCTTGTAGCGGTGCCCTATTTGTTGAAGCCGGCGTTTTTCTATATTTTGGGCTTAAGCGACACTCGAATGGACTCGCTGAATATAGCCAATGTGACAAAAGGCTTATGGGAATCATTCAATCTAAAATTAACTGTTGTAAATCTGAGATGATTTTCAACTTAGTTTTCGTATCTGAAAGTTAGTAACGATCTCCACAAACAGATAACACACAACAACAACAGACAACAATAGACAACAGGCAGATCAACAACAACAGATTCAACAACAACAACAACAACAGATTCAACAACAACAACAACAACAGATTCAACAACAACAACAACAACATACATCAACAACAAAACAACAACAAACAACAACAGATCAACAGATTTTAAAAGCAGGTTTCTGAGAAATGCAGATACCATATAATTAAAAAAAAAACACAAATAAGTGAAATAAAACTCTGGAACACTCAGTGGATCCGTTCCACGCATTGTTTCAGCTCTTTCATTGAATAAGCAGGAATACTCAACATTTTGTGTTGGGTAAGCTCCGATGGTTTAGTGTAGCCGGTTCATAAAACACGGACCTTCTGACAATGAATGAAAAGAGGTTTGTTTGTGTTCAAGAAAGGTGGGTCGTTCATAAATAATAATATTTACGACACGCTTAGCAGGACTCGCTCAATTCGTTCAGCTCGAATAAAGGTAAACCTGAAGTAAATCACCTGCTCGGCCGAGCCTCGCGGATCGCTGCTGACGGAATTCTATATGTACGGAGTGGGCGGATCAGTAAGATGAGCGAGGCTTAAGGCGAATTTTAAAGCACATTTTATGTCCACTAAACTTCTCAATGGCTTGCCCACATTTTGTGCGCTGACTGTATTTAGTCAAAGTTTATTAACTAAATAGAAACCTCGATTTGGTCATTAATTTTAATAACCTTCGGATTCATAGTTGTCGCCCCTGACTAATGAGTTATATCGATGTCATACAACCTATAGTTTCCTTAAAGTAAAAGCCAAATATTCAAGTATTACTAAGCTGGTGGTGACGAGGCCGCAGTCGGTAGCTAATGGCTCCGTCAAATGTTTGTTTAGCGTCGCCGTCGCCGCACGGATATTGAGTAATCAAAACATTAGTCACGGTGCGTGTCCCCGGCCCGGGCGCCGGCCGTCCGGTACGCGGCCTGGCCCTGCTGACTTCCTAAACCGTCCACATTTTTGGGTTAATAACTAAATCAGCGAGCTCTTCCGAGAAGTAACGAGTTACCAGTTTGATTGGCTGTCGTTTTCACACCCAGTCATTCAGCGGACACATAAATTTTATTGGTCTGAGATAAATTGATACTTTATCGATTTACGTTCAAGCTGTAGTGTTACTTCACTCAGATATCTTATATTGCTCCGTCCACCTCACTGGTGTCAGTTTCAATTCTCGGTGTCAGACTCCGGAGCCCGTTCTACCATGAAACCTGATGCCTGCGATCAACCCAAAATCAACCCTTATTCGATTACTTGGTATTTTTCGCCAAGTTTGGGATATTTTATTACTTTATTGTGTTTTTGTGCCACGATCAACTAACGATTATATGCGTGGAAATTTCAAAGAATCTTCGCTAAAAATCTTTGATAACATTTTTATGCTCGCTCCAAGTTAAGTCGTTAGCCAATATTTTAATTGTCAATCGTAATAGAAAAGTCGTAAAGTTGTTTAGGCAGAGCGCAGTGTCGCGGCTGGGCAGGCTGGGCAAACAGCGGGCAGGCGCGGGCAGGCACCCGAGAGCGCACAATAATGAGCCATTGTGCGCTGCGCCGGTGCCGCCAACATTTTCGCACAAAAAACAAGCAATTTACTTCCAGAACCGCGCAGTGCCGAATTGGGGTGCTCTTTTGTTCCCGTTTAGTGCTCGAGCACTTCGGAGAGCCATTAAAATTACTGCTTTTTGTGCCGCGCCGTGGAAACACGAATACGAGATTGCCGCTGGACGGTTTTTTTTCCAATAATAAGATAATAAATAAGTGCAGCGATTGAGCGCGACAGCGATAATACATCACGGATATGACGTTGTAGTGTGCAGCTGTCGTCACGGTCGGCGCTCGGCGACGACGCGGCGCGGTGCGGTGCCGCGGTGGACGTGCCCGCAGGTGGAAGTGGGTCGCTCGATACAGCATTGCAAACTTTATGAAGACGAGGCTATAAACGGAATGGAAAAATAGACTATTCATACATTAGGTGCCCGGCATACTTGCCTGCATAAAAATAACATAAAATACAGTAATGGCGTTTTATATCCCCATAACGTGCTTTATTTCATAACATTCGACAAAGTACATACTTACTTTATGCGAATTGCGTAACCGATAGCGTTCAGTTTCATGATTCCTTCGAAAATATTGATACTATATCCCGTTTACCTGATAGGATGGTATTAAAGTTATTCGATCGTTGGCTCGCGGCGACCAGCGGTCGGCGGCGGCACCGGGGGGCGGCACAACCCGAGTGTGGCTGAGGCCTTATGGCGATATCAATATTTCATCAGATTTCTATAAGCGAGTATTATTCTGATAGTGACAATAGACACTGGATCAACAAAACGCTTCCCTGAGAACAACAAGCTGGGAGCGGCAAACTGACAATCATGATGTTTTTATCTTCACCAATTATACAAGTCATAGAAGCCATTAAGTGGCGTCCGGAGGGGGGAGGGGCAGAGCAACCGCACCCTCGCAGACTCCCCCAGGCCCGAGGACGTCCGGTCCAGACTGCAAGCCGCGCAGAAAGTTTTGAATTTTAAAAACGTATGCTCATGAATTAAACATTGCACGAACTTGGTCGTGATCAATCAATCGAAAACTTCATTTCAAGATAGTTGAGTGCGGGCAATAAATTGAAACAGACAGACAGGCTTAGAGCGAAGCATCTCCTGCTTGCGAGGCGCGCCGCGCGTGTAGGCGAGCCAGCAGGCGAGCGCTGCTCGGCGGCGGCTGCTGGGTCGCGGCGTGAGCAGACAACAACACGCTGCAGAAGTTACACAGCTTACTTAACGTAAATAAACACTTGTTCTTATTGAACGTAACTAGAAGTAACATAAAGCAGTTCGGAAGAAAGTTATGGCAACGTTTGAAGAATTCAAAAGTAAAATCTGTTAAAATTTGTCTGCTTCTGCACAAAATGTTTTACATTTTGTGCTCCAGATTTTATTTCTACTACCCTATCCATCGTATATAATTTCCAAACATGCAAGAATTTAAAACTACCAAATGGTATGCAAAAAGGTCTAGATTGTCTGTGAAACAAAATTAAATGTAACAGGAAACTAAAGTTACGCACCCCTGCACCCCGACTGTAATTAAATGCGGCAGCAGTCGCAGATTGCATTGCGGTTTGTTCCCCGGCGTATCACTTCAACTCGTGATTTGTGCAATATTCTTAATAGAATTATGCACAGACCTTCTGTTGTGCTTATTGAGTGGCAAAGTAAAGTCGATATGTACGTGTACTCCACTCAATGAGGAATATGACGCTGGCAGCGATATCGATTGCGCTGCACGGCCAATCTCACCCACAGGCACACAGGTACACAGGTACACAGGCACACAGGCACGCAGGCACACAGGCACACAGGCACGCAGGCACACAGGCACACAGGCACGCAGGCACGCAGGCACGCTGCACCCAGGAATCTAATCACTGCTCGCCTGCTCGGCTTCACGAAAACATTCGCCTACCCTCCGGCGACACCTCGCCCTTAACGAACATATTTAACTGTCGGGTTAAATTGCCTCAACTCCGCCTTCGACGCGCGGTTAATTCTGAAATACAGATCACATTGCGCTCGTAGCTTTCGTAAATACACTCATAAACCGAATTTACACTTTAAAAGTTCAGTTTTATATTAATAGTGTTTATAAAAAGTGGTAACACTTGCCGAGCACTACATAGTAGTGACATCACCCAACCTAAAATAACAGGAAATCCTTTAAAAGGAAAAAATTATATCAAAATAATATTATTACGAACCGATAAAATTGATGATTTCCTACAGAAATCTAAATGCCCACTAATAAAAGACTTGCGTTTTATGAAAAGGTTAAGTCACAAGTTAATGAGTTTCAACAAATTAATGGGACTAGTCACGATACCAAATGCAAAAGGGTATCAGCGCGTCACTCGAGCACAGTTGTTTCCAAAAGGGAATCAGCGCGTCACTCGAGCACAGTTGTTTCCAAAAGGGAATCAGCGCGTCACTCGAGCACAGTTGTTTCCAAAAGGGAATCAGCGCGTCACTCGAGCACAGTTGTTTCCAAAACACCAATTAACCGTACTGAGTCAGGGACAATGAGTTGCTTCTAACGAACCATTTAATTGTTCGTCCGGCAGCCGTGTATCATGAGGAGCAGGCGCGGCGGCGGTGAGAGCCGCGGTACCGGCCGCCATTATCCCCCGCGACGCTACTCACTGCCACAGAATCTTCGCCAAACCATTAATTGCTATGCTTCGTCAACATCATTTGTGTGATTTCATTTCTGTTATTTTAAGATGCTACTGTCATTTGTGTGTCCTGAGAGCGACCGTCATCTGAACGCGGGCGAAAAGCTTTTCAATGCAAATGTTCTTTCAAATAGACGTATTGTGTGTGTGCCGCATTTACATAAGTACAGAGTTTTGAAGGATTACCGAGCGAGGCCCGTCTGCTGAGCGGTGAGCCCTTCAGCTATGATGAATTTAATCTCAGATTAGAACGTCTGGCGCCAACTAGCGTGGCGCAGCTGGTGCCTGCCCCTACCCGCCGCTCCGCTCCAAATATTGACTTTCTATAGCTGGCTGTCTGCTCCTATAAATATGCAACAATACGAATAATCAAACTGATTTTCATTATTCGTACTGTAACGTTCCAGTTTGATCTGTTTTCAATGACACTGTACGGCCGGTGTCAGATTCAGCGAAACGTATCAGGTTCTCGTGATTAAGTGTGAAAGTAAAACTTACATAATATACTTATTTGTGTTATAAGAGAAGGGAGCTCTCCCTCATCGCCGCGTCGGTCCAGCCAGCAGCGCAGAGCTACACAATAACCATCTTTGGTACAGTTCTGTACATGATATTATAACGAATGTGGAGTTCGATAGGACGGCCATTATCCCACCGATTTATAAATAACAAGTAACTTATAACAATGAGCTCCCATCAAAGCCGGTGCGACGTCAATCCCAGATGAAAGGAGCTTTTTTTATTTATTTTTTGTGTAAGTAAGGCTTTGTGGACTTGGAATCGAGCCCTAGCCGACCAGCCACCAAGGATCGATCCGAAAACTGCCCTAAACCACACTTCGTCGTACATTGCGGTTTCTGGCAAGAACATTTCTGGGAATATGGGTCGGATACGGCAATGGAGTAGTCAGTGATAAATTTATCAGGGTTCGGTCGCTCGTGGTAGATGTTTCAGCGGTGCGCATTGTCGAACCCTATTCGGTGTCAACATTTCGTGATAAATTAAAGTGGGATTGTGAAGCTGTGTGAACGTCTGTCACCGTCGCCGTCGCCGTCGCAGGCTCAGTTATGCAAAGGAGACAACTTTCAATTAAACTACATTCTCTTGCCAAAGAATATCGACACAGTTTATTACTTAAATGCTCGAAACAACCGAAGCGAAGCGATGGAACCCTTTGTTAGTTTAGTTAAATATTGGATCAAGTGACGCACTTTGTATTTCATACGTCGCGTTGTTACACAGACAAATGGTGCCGTTACAATGTAATTATTTTGTGTGCTTTACACGAATAACCCTGTAGGTATGTCTTAGCGTACACATTGGATAACTAACATGTAGTTGGATATAATTCAAAGTGTCCAAAGTTTAGTGTAACAGTTTTCCTTTACCCAATTGTAGAATTGGCTCAGTTATGATAATTTGATTCATATCTACATTGGACTCTAATACTCTATTGATTTATTTTGTTTAGGGACCAATCAAAATAAATCAATAGAGTACCTATTAGAGAGAGGCCTGATAAAAAATCTATTACATTATAGTCCAATGTAGATAAAGTAGTACGAGTAGACTATACTCGGTTTGCTCGTTGAGATATAGCGCTACCGTACCGATCACGCACTATATCGACACGGCGCCGCACTATCACGGGAAGTGTCGATGCTCGATAGTACCACCCTAGCGGTTGTTGTGCGCAGTTAATAATAAGTGTAGTTGTTAGTCCTTTGAACTTGTACAAAGGAGTTCAGCCCGCATATTCTAATTTCAGCTATGTGGGTAGTTGGACTAGTGGAGCGTGTTCACCGTGCCGCGGGTCAACGGACCTCGTAGTGCCGCCGCCACACCGCGCTCGCACTGTGGCTCGCACTCTGCTAGCGACCCATTAGCGTGCACTGGGAACATCCTCTCTACGTGCCCCCAGAGACTGCTGCAGTCTCAGAGGGGACCTCGCCATAATCGTTTAGCAAGCGGATTGACGGTAGCTGATTGCTTTGTTTGTTTCAGCAAACATTTCCGCACATACTATTGCCTTGTGTTATCTCGGTCCATTGGTCTACACACGGCCTGTATATGCAAGAGCAAAACTCGATGGCGTTATAATATATATAGAAGAATAGTGCATGTGGTGTGAGAACTGTTTTTCTGTAACTGGCAAAAATCTCACCACACTGGATTTGAGGTACTTGACCCTGCACCAGTGGCCTGGGGGGTATTTCTGCTGGCGTCACGAAGCAAGGAACTTAGCTGTCGTGCTGTTACGTTGTGAGACTACTGCCGTCGCCTGAAAACTTTCCAAATTGGTCAGTTTAGGTACAATTTTGTCGGCGAACTAGTTACTGTAGTGCTTGTTAACAAAATACAGTAATTTACTAGTCGATTACTCGTTTACCCAGAAAAACAAATGAGCGTGTTCAAAAGTTCCAACTTGCTCGTTTGTAAATGGAGGCAGGTAATTTGCAAGCGAGCCTTGAATAACAACTGCAGTTAGGTGGAGCGTGTGCGTGGTGAGCACAGCTAGCGCCCCTGGCGGCGCCCGCGTCAGCTGCCTCTGACGGCGCCTAATAGAAAAATGAAATAAATCGATACATAGACTCGCTGCCATTAATGTATGCGCTCGTCTGTACCTCTGACCCGCGCCCCCCGACCCCACCCCCCTCACCTCGGTGCACCCCCCTCGTTCCGTTTCATTTCATACCGTCGCGCATCGCGATCGCTTTTGTTATTTTTCGTGGGGCATTTTCGATAATAGGCTATTCCACATGAAGCGTTCAACGCTCGACAATGGCAGCAGCAATCTCGACGAGGTTTTTAATTACGTTCGATTTCCCACTCGCTCGCCCCGCCGCCGCCGCGCCGCGCCGGCTCCGCGCTCCGCGCTCACGCTCCACGTGCAGCGCGCACAGTGCGCACAGTGTGCGCGCCACTTAATGTTATTGTTGTGACGGTAATCATTTGAGTCGTTCTCTCACAGTACGGGATCCCCTTCGACACATCAAATTTAACATTATCGCCGGTTCTGCTTATAATAAAAAATTAAGGGGTATTTGTAAGGGATTTGGATTTTTAATAACATAAAGGATCGTAGAATTCACTAATGCTTTTTAGCCTTGGCTTTGTAAGCAGTTAATATAAAAAATAAAGCCGTCTGAAGTTGAAAAACAACTTTTATTTTGTAGAGATTTTAGTAAAGTTGAATAATAATAACAAGCCAAGTATACAACTTGGGCTATCCTTGTAGGTACTATTGCTAGGAATCAAACTGACGTGGGTAGACGCTAACCTAGTTATTGGAAGACTCGTTCTAGCATCATCTCCCCAGGTACTAGGAAAATGTTAGTTCAGCTATCTGCCACTTACGGCCGACGGCGAAGTCTGCGGACCTATCCGGTTGTTTTTATTAAAACATTGTCAAACACAACAATGTCTACATTATACTTGACACCATTTGACATTATATTATTATTTGAAACTGTTTGCACCTTATTAGAATGTTAACTAATGATTTAAAGTTGTAAGTACTTATCTTGTTTTTTTTTCTTTTTTTTGTATGTTAATTGCATGCAGCTACAATGCCTTGAATCAACACAATTGCAGTGGGGCGCTCATATTAGAACTCTTTCAGGTAGATTAAGCTCAGCCGCATATGCAGTAAGAAAAATAAGGCAATAATTGACAGATGTAGCCACAGCTAGGTTAGTTTACTATGCTTATTTTCACAGTATTATGTCTTATGGCATTTTACTGTGGGGATCTGCAGCTGATGTAGACTCAATTTCTGTATTGCAAAAGAGAGCAATCCGGGCTATTTATAAAATGGGTCCTCGCGAGTCCCTCAGAAATAAATTCAAAGAAATCGATATACTGATCTGCCTTCTCTTTATATCTTAGAAAGTATTTTGTATGTTCTGTAAAAACCTAGAACTCTTCAAAATTAGAAGCGATTTTCATTTCATAAATACGTGTAGTAAACACGAAATTTTATTACCCAAATGGTAATGGTGATTAGCTAAGACCAGCTGCCAAAGGCGGTAACTGAACTCAGCGAGGGAAAGTTCAAAACCCATATTAAGCGTGTCCTAACCAAAAAAGCGTATTACAAGGTTAAAGACTATGTCGAAGACACGCTTGTTTGGCAATGACTGCTTTTGCATATGTGGCCCCCTGGTAACTCATAATATTGTGTAAATGTTGTCTATTAACTTTTCCACATTAGACCCCAACTACCATGAATTCGTTAGAAATTTATTTACTTGACGTCTCATTTACCTATTGATAGTTGTAATTTTTTTTTCTTGCTTTTTTTTATATAGCCTCTTATTTATAATGTGAATGTGAGAACACTGTAGACTCCGCGAATTCTTA
Organism: Mythimna impura; assembly: GCA_905147345.3. Lineage (NCBI taxonomy): Eukaryota > Metazoa > Arthropoda > Insecta > Lepidoptera > Noctuidae > Mythimna > Mythimna impura. The sequence continues at coordinate 28,551,010 of LR990359.1, read as the reverse complement.
GATTACTTCCTATTACGACTCACTTTTTATTATGATTATTTTTATTGTACTTTTGAGTACAATATTGACTGGCCTACACTGTCCTTACATAATATCTGCTAATACTGTAATATGGAAATATTGCAAGAACAACAAAAAAAAAAATTAAAAGAGTAACCATGGAGTTTCTTGCCGGTTCTTCTCCATAGGAAACGACCAATTTGGAACCGTGCACTAGCTTTTGACGTTTTATAAGTGCCCATGTAAGCCTATGTGAAATAAAACTTTTGAATTTTGATTTTTTTTTAATTCAATTGTTTATGAATAGGTACTTAATGAAATGACTACGCCTCTTAGGACAACGTAGAAAGCCACAAATAAAATTCTTCCAAAATGATGTGCATTCATCACTCCATAATACTCTCACAGATATTATGCATTAATTAACTATAGTAACAAAACAACGACGCTTGCTTCAAACAGCACGAAGCCGGCGCCCCTTCAAACGTTCGCCCAGTTGAGACGAGACTCCATCCGATCTTGATGTGAGTTAACGTGAGATCGCGTCGTGCATTCTCATGTAAATGCCGCTGGTCCGGTCCACTGCACACAGATATGGGCTGCAGATAACTCTTACTTTTATGCTCACAGAATTAAATTACAGTTTAGGAAAATATCAGTTACAAGGCGACCTCCTCCTAAACCTTTGTCAGAGCATCCCGGTGTCCCGGCATCTCGGGATCCCGTCATTCCCGGCCACATAGCTGAGCACAAAGGCTCGGTTTACGCGCAGCTAAAGGGTTGCAGTGAGCGAGTTACGGCTCGTAAATAATAAAGTAATATGGTTAGTGTGTGCTGCAATGAATGAGGCGAGCAGTGTTAGAAGAAGTGTTACTGGGTAATGAGATGATCAATAAAATAAAAATCTTTTTACAAAACAATACAACTTAAATATTAAATAAACTTTATAAAAAATACAAATTATTGTCGTTCGTAATAATTTTCTAAGATAACAATTAACAAAAATTCAAAAAATACAAACGAATTGAGAACAATTATTATTATCCGACTTCAAAAAAGGAAATCCGTGTTCTTATGATTCTATGAAACCTCTAAGAGATACGGTACGACACAGCACGACACGACACGGTAGATGTTTTAAAAAACATAATTATCTTCATCTCCAATTTAAAAATACACAAGATTTAGTTGTTACTATAGATAATTATTTCATTTTAAAGCTACTCTACCTACTTACATTAAATATGAAGGCCTGCGGTTTTGTTCATAAAGAAAGACCAATAATGATTTGTAACTTGAGTTAAACATTTTTATGGGTCTGAAACATGTTACTTTTTACTACATAGAGCTGTATCACTTGATATCTAAATAGTAATAGGTAACATTTGCAACACTTAGTTCGACGTTGTTACAACCCCCCCCCCACTTAGCACTGAAATCGGATATTTCATAATTAAAAATAATGGTTCAGGGAGAGGTCTCCCGCCCCCCTCACCCCCTCACACCGCGGGGGAGACGCAGACGGTTAATAAATCAATGGAATCGAAAGGTTATCAGAATGGGCCCCGGTCACCCGCCGATGGCGACGTGGTGACGTGGAGGCGACCCACTGGGGCCTGGCCGGTGTCAGGCGACAAATTGTTAGAACTGTGAGTAAATAAAATATCAGCCTGCAACTGTGCCACTGCAGGCCACAGGCCCAGCAGCGCGAAGAAAGTGGCTTCTCGGAAACTTCATAATTTAGGTCACTATGTATAAATTATAGGCATAGTATTAGCAAAACCTCCGACCACGATATTCTAGACTAAAACCGGAAATCTGATCAAATTTGAGAAGTGATCGTTATTCTGCAATAAATTTCAATTTAAGCGACCTTTTATTGCACAACACAACACAACACACGTACAGCTACAACTAAGATAGTATTACAAGAAATCGTTATGTGTCGAGAATAAAATGTACTTAGTCTTAGTTTACATGACTGTAATGCATTTTAAGTTGGTATGTTTACATCGAGTACTGTTTCGTGGGTCTAGCCTGTACGAGTGTAGTATGTAGGGGCGTACAGTCATTGTTTCAGCAGAAACGCGTTTCACTTGAAACACGTCTTAAATAATCGTATTAAAGTGTTATCGTGTATTGACGTCACGCTTTTTCCCCAAATTAACAAGATACAAGGAAACAAAATATAAAACCAGCTAGTCTTGATAAATTGGACTTTCCATAGCCTACGTTAATTTGACTGAATATGAATGGCACTTCAACCACATTACAATGGTATAGATTAATATGACGCATGAGATTCTGAACGACTTAGCAGAAAAAAATATTAGTGATCAGCGCAGATAGGCTAAAAATATAAGTAGATGTAGGTGTGAGTCATGTGCGGGAAACTTGGCTGCAAGTTTGGACATAGGTACGGTGAGCTGGTGACGTGCGACAGCTCGGCAGCTGCCCAAACAGTTTGGCTAATGACTCTAGCTGAAGCATGCCTCTCCAATTGTCCATTGTCGTCTGTTCCGAAAGCGGTGTGTTGATTACTTTAATTCTTATTAGACTTCCCTAAAGGATGGAAAGGTATATACCAAATATAAATTGACCATGTTGAACCGAGATATCGCTCGCTGCCCCGTCAGTCTGAGTAGTTCAATGATTTTACTTTTTACGAGTTATTTTCGATAAAAAGCCGATAACTTGAGTGTTTTGTTATTCTAAGATCAGTATTATAGATTAGTGTAACAAGTTCCCGAGTTATACGAGAGTAGTGCCCAAATCAATTACACATCGATTCGAGTTCGTGAGAACGTTTCTTTAATGGGGAATTACAGACGTATTAGCAGTACACGAGAACAATAAATAATTCTACCGTTTTATTAGTATAATAACTGCTGGTCTTACAATAGAGAGCCTCCCGATAAGCCCCTATTGATTAGCATTTGGGATTAGATTAAAATCAGAAAGGGTTTACGCGGTATGGAGAATAAATAGCATTATGTAAGTGGGATCCCGGCGAGGCCGGCAGAGTGTGATGTATTACATGACGAGCGCTCCCTCCGCTACTTACTAGAGCTTCCTTCACAAAGACTTAGGGACGCTATTTAATTATAAATTTGTATAAGCGCAGCCTTGCCGGGACTTACCTACTAGGATAATACTTACATAGAAAAGAGCATTACTTATGTACGAGAAAATGGATTTCTTAGCTCTTTACATTGCGAAGGTTTCAACCAAAGCTGGTTTTATTATAGATTGTCTCAGTAATGTAATAATAGAGCTAAAGTAACGTTTTTATCTTCAATTTGTTCAACTAAGTCAGACTTCAGAGAATAACACAGAAATATTTCTAAAAGTTCTCTCTGTACAAATATTTGCGCAAGGGGCGGAGCGTCCTTAAGCTGGGTACACACTGGTCTAAGTGCGCGCACTGATGACATCGTGCCCGCGCCATGCCTGTGCTACATGGTCGATGTGTTCCTGATCTCAGTGCCTGACTAAGTGACTATGTTCTACACACGGTGGTGCTCACTTTGTGTCTGGCCTCGGCCTATAGGTACTATATCTCATTAGGATCGATCGCGCGGAGCGGGTGCGCCCACTGAGTGGATGGCCTCAGAAGGATCATCAGTTCATCACACTCAATATGCATTTAGTGAGGTGACGACTATAGATTTAATATAATAGAGATTGTAATCGTGGAATTGATTGTCTTAGTTTTCTTCGAAATCGACAGATTTATAACTTATTTAGTCACCCTAACCTGTGCCCTTACCCAGAGTACCTATTAGCTTCATGATTAACGTAGGTTTTTTAAAAGTCTTATCCTCACATCTGAGCTCAAAAGCTTACCTTGTATTTTAATTTATAATACAGAATGAACAATGGCGCTAACTTTGAAATCTTTCTTTTTAAAAATCTTTAAATTCTTCAAATACGAGACTCCATTAGTCCTTCTGATTTATTTCCTCGGTGTGAGAGGTGCGGTAGCTACACCGGAGCGTTTATAACTTCCATAAAACTTGCGCCGGATTTTTTAGAAGCCAGTAATTAAGAACAGAGAGATCAAAGCGGCGCGGGGCGGCCCGGGGGAAGGCATCAGAGCAGTGGGATGGGGGGGGGGGGAGAGCGACGACACAGCACTACCCTAACGAAATGTTTGTCTGACAGTGTGTACCGCCCTTAGGCCGGAGATGTTATTGATAATTTGAGAGTCCCTGCACGCAATAGGTTGGTAGATGTGATGATAGATATTACATTTCGTATAGAACAATGGGGGCAGGTAAGGTTCCTACGTGCGGCGTCCGTCTGATTTTATAAGTAATATAGTTGCCCGCAGATGGCAATTTTTAACGATTCTATTGATAATTATATCTACAATTTTAGGTGCGAATTTGTTTCGCAGTCACATAGAGGTCGCCGTTTGAACTACATCTAGTACTCTGGAATAGTGGCATACCGTCCAGCTAGAAATACTATACATAAAGCAGTTTATATTACTGATTACATGAACATAATGTACTCGTAGATAAATAATGATGTCTCGGTAGTGCCCAGTGCCCGGTGCCTGCCTGCTCTAGCCTCCAGCGTCTCATTGTCCGTCTGCGTCGACACGGCGGCACTTCGATCGATCTTGTGCATTGTCAGCATTCTGCATTCAATAGGTCTCATCTCTTAGGTACTATTACGACAATTTTATGAGAACATGTTATTTATACGTATATTCTACATAATGGTTAGGTATATTGCAGCCATGAATTGAGCACCTAGTCGTTGATATAGGTAACTATAATTTGCACAATATATTTTCACTTTAAAGAAAGTTGTTAGCGGTAAAGGCCACGCAGCCATAAAGCATAATACTGAGTTGCTCAAGTCTGATGCAGCGCGAATACTTTGACCTCCACGACTCGTTAATGTTCTACAAATTAAATAGTTCGCCATGCTTGCTCTGTGGCGGATCTGGAGCCACGACCTTCGAGTTCTGACGTGGTTTCACGCTATTTGACCTTTGAATCTATTCTATATTTCTATAGGTTACTGGGAAACTGAGCGTCTGTTGAAGGTAGCGGTCTTAAGTCTTCTTAATACTTCGAGAGGCGTGACAGAGCATCGAAATGCCTATCCAGCCTATGGCTAAGTTTATTGATTGATAATGTAAAATTCTGTAGCTTCAAGGCATTTCCCATTATGTCCACAACAAAAGAAGTCGGTTAGACATCACAATAATCGATTTCATTCGAAGCCCATATGAATGAAGCTAATAGACGCCGAAGATGACTTGAACATTTGCCTTCAGTTCAATAAAAAAGCGTACATAATGAATGAAGGTGTGATGGCGGGTGAGATTGAGTTTTTATGAGAATGTAAATTACACTGGAGCTGTCGTTTGGGGTTCAAACACCAGACGGTACTCTATACATAGCTATGGTTTCATCAACCCGGTGTTATCACCTCCGCGTGGCCAAGCGATTGGAGAGGTTAACAGGCGTAAACGTCTGCAGCGGAACGTATGCCTCGAAGTGATGGGAAATAGTGAGTTCTATCACGCTTGTTGGTCAGATCGGGGATTGCAGACCTCATTAGTAGGCATGGCATGAAGACACTACATTACAGGATAGTACAGTTTATGCGGACTATCCACACTTTACGACACTACAAGTGGAGAAAACTCAACTAGGCTTTTTTAAGGAGTAAATCTTTTAGTGAAAAAGATAAGTAGGTACCTATACGAAAGAAAACCACTTGCTTTAGACAAACAATCTCACACTAGACTAACCTTCTCTATCTCTTCATAATTGAAAAATATGTTTTCGAAGTGTAAGGTAGGGTCGTTGGGACCCCTAACAATGTAACCTGACCGCTCACCGGGTAACACACAAAGCAAAGTAAAGGTGTTTGCACACAGCTCGGAGGTCCCCCTTCCCGGAATGTCGCGCCGAGCGGACAGTGTGTAGGCCTCGAGCAAGGTTTCCTTCTCCAGTTACACGGCTATACGTTATAGAAGGTGTTCTATTCACAAAGCGATGAGATTCTTTAGAAATTGAAATGTAAAAAGAAGCGTGAAATACTGTTTCAAAATTGCTAGTAGAGTATACGGGTCCACAATGATATATGTATATGACTGAATACCACTGCATATGTACTCATCAGAATTTAATAAATAGACAACCATTTGAACCATTCGCGTGAAAAAAACCGGGCAAGTTCGAGTCGGATTCGCGCACTGAGGGTTCCGTACAAACTTACCTATGAAAACTGTTCAATTCCCGAATTGAGTTACGACATAACTACAAATTTACAGTTTTTAGATTTTTTCCTATACCTACTTGTGCTATGAGATCTTACTTCATGCCAAATTTCAGGATATTAGGTCAACGGGAAGTACCCTATGAATTTTAATTTCCTTGAGAGTGTCAAAATATACGTTTTTTTGCGATATAAACGGCCTTATCCATTTTTTTTCGTTAAGTCAGAAGTTTGATTTTTACACAGCTTCAAGGGACCGCAGACCTGAGTATATGGTTTTAATTTCAATTTGATACCTTCACGCGTTCCCGAGATAAAGGGTCTTGACAGTCAGACAGGCAGACGGACGGACAACAAAGTGATCCTATAAGGGTTCCGTTTTTTTCTTTTGAGGTACAGAACCTTAAAAAAGAAACCACAAAAAACCTGTGTTACTGATAATCTAACATTCGTGATCCATTTGTTTGTGTAGGTAATTTATCTCCGTAACAGCGTGATGTAGTGGCGTCTAAACATGCGCAAGCCGCTCCTCATGAGCCGCGGTATGTGCTCGCAGCACGCCGCACATGTGTACAAACAAACACAAACACGGCAACTAATCGAATCAATCTAATCTAATCTGCCTATGTGCTGTACTGTATGCTGTGTGTACGAGGAAGCTGTTTGATCGAGCGCTCCCGACGGTATCGTACCAATTGCGAGAGCTCGTCTGCCAAGAATTATTGAAGGTTTCTGTCTTCATGGTTGGATGAATAACGTGGTTGAAAACAACTGATGCGCAGATTCACCAACGCTAGCAAACATCGAAATGAATTTGTTGTTGGATTTCAGCGCTTTGCTCTCAAATGCTGACAGTGCACTTGTATTTAGACATACATACACTAGGCCAAGCCTAATTGCCTCTTGTTAGTGTTAGGTTATAAGACTACGTGTCTTTCATAATCATAATTTAAGTAGGTACTACTTAGATACTTACATTCTTCCTTCCTACAAATAGTACTAGTTAGTTGAGTTTTTTAAATTAGATAAAGCCAGGGTTAGCCCACAACCAACCCCTCCTTTCCTGCCAAAGCTGCCACGTGTTGTTCGCGGAAACTTTTGGCTAACGGAGGTGTTATTTCTTCGTTTTATTGGTTGGTAATTTTCCCCCAAAGGCAAATATTTTAAGGAAATGTGTTTCCCGAGCTTGGCGAGGTAGGTGCCTGTCTGTGCTGGACCTGTTAGGTTTTCATTCTTCACAGTTTGATGATACTTTCTGTTTCAAAAACGATTCTTTGACTTTTGTGTTTCGTATCATATTGTCGGATGCTTTGAACACGTATTACTGCAGAAGGGCGGCCATTAGCCACACTGCCAAACTACACAAGGATAGCGAACGTAATAAAACCGCTTTGGCCCATGAAATAGCCATTTATGTGGATGTGTTATGACGTCACAGTTCCACTGAGTTGGCCGGCAGTAGCGCGGCCAGTACGAACTATGCGCCACTACTACTTACCATTACACGACTATTCCGTTTTATTCTGAGGTCGTAAAGCACGCGCTGCCGACTACGAGACGAGCTGACGACGCATCTCATTTGCAGTATCTTTACTTTGTTGTTTAGTTGTTTAGAATAAGCATAAAACCAACACTGTGTGGGTAAAGTTACGAATTAAAGCTGCTCGGTCAACGTGGTTAAATGTTACGTTTAGAAACAATACTTACCTGTTAAGAGGCATGCCTTTTAAGTTTTGCCGTTTGAAGAAAAAAACACAACTAGAACCTTATAGTACTTTTTATTGTTTTTCTAAGTATTCACCACGTAGCTTATACACTTTTCCATTCGCTCAAACCAGTTATTAAAACATTTATTCCACTCTAAAGTGGGGGTGATCAAAATGGCTGACTTGAAAGCGTCGACTGCTTCTTTACCGGACTGGAACCTTTGACCACGAAGACTTTTCTTAATTTTAGGAAATGTAAAGAAATCGTTAGGGCTTAGGTCAGGACTGTATAGAGGATGGTCAAGAATTTCTACTTTTTCCTGCTTCAAATACTCAATCGTTTGACGAGCGCTGTGTGAGCTTGCGTTGTCGTGGTGCAGGATGATGCGTCGCTTTGAGTTAGATTTTCGAAGTTCGGCGATGACTTGTGGTAAACAAACTGTGGTATACCACTCTGCGTTAACCGTTCTACGATCTTCAAGTGCAATAGTCGCAACATGGCCGGTTTTTCCAACGAACGTGGCCACCATCTTCTTTGAAGTGCTTCGAGAACGAACAATTTTGGTCGGCTTTGGCTCGTCTTGAAAGACCCAGATTGTAGATTGTTGTTTGGAATCAGGATCGTAGGCATAGATCCCAGATTCGTCACCACTGATGATGTCGTAGACGTGATTTGACTCTCCTCGGTTGAACCTTTGCAGAGTTTTCTTACACCATCTGACGCGGGCCGCCTTGTAATCGTCGGAAAGTAGATGCGGTATCCAACGGCAAACTAGCTTTCTCACACCAATCGCTTCATGCAAGATCTTCTGAATGGTTGTCCCTGAGATGCCTAATAGAGCATCTATCTCTTGATACGTCACATGACGATCTTCGAGAATTAGTTGTCTCACAGCAATGATGTTAAGGCGGATTTTGGGCGTCCTTCGCGAGATTTGTCACTAACACTAGTATATCTACGCTGGAATTCTAAATACCAGCGTTCGACAGTCCGCAGACATGGGGCTTCATCACTGAACACAGATGTTAGCTCTTCAAAACACTGAAGCCGTGTCAGGCCTCTTCTAAAGTTGTAGAAAATTATTGCACGAACATTTTCCTTAGAAAGATTCATTTTCGTACGTAACCTGGATTCCAATCGACGCTGTGACTAAACAATAGCATTAATCCTAATACTTTCAACTGTTTTGAGATTCAAAATTTAAACACATTCGAATATAGGACAGTTCCAAATTCAAAGTTGCCGGGAAATATGGAAACGACAGAACTTAAAAGGCATGCCTAGTTTTTTTCATTTTGCAATTACCAGATTTAGTATCAAGAAGTAATTTAAAACCACATTATATAATACCTTTATTATTTTGTTCATAAACAATGAATGACTTGCTAACGCTACTTGTAGTTACGCACACAAGCGCGCGTGTCTATACGCGCTTCAACTACAACTATGGCTCACCCGCGCTCGTGAGATAAAAGAACTGTACCTAACCTAGCCACTTACATTTCTTAAAATAAGTTACGAGTAAGTAAGTATATACTCATTTAGATCGAAAGAAATGTTGTATAACAGTTAAATGATTTAGCATTTATGTTTTTGGAGAATTTATGATATTTATAAGCTAGGAGAGGAACAGAGAATTAGATAGGTACAGGAATAATCTGAGGCAAAGGTGATAATCGAAAAACTCAACTACGAGAACCTAATAGAATTGCCTGAAATGATAAATGTAGACGCAATTAAGGTCAAGCAAGATTACTGTAAATAAGAATCCTGAAATAAGTGAACCCGCTCGCTTTCACCCGACACCGAGCTCCGCGGAAAAGGTTCAATTCAATCAACGTGACTACTTCTATAACATCGTCATTGGCACCAGTTTTATATCTATTATAGTGAAAAGAGGCGGCGCCATTTTATGTGACTTGTACTTATGTACACACAGCACAGTCCCCCGACCGCACATGCATCCCTCGCATGCAAGCCTCGCCACAGTTTGTATGGATTCTTTCTAGTTTCTAGGTCGTTTCCACCAGCCCGACCTTTTATCGACTTCTGCCAACTAGGTAGGTACATACTCTGTAAGGGCTTTATTGCATCGGAGGCGCTCCACGTCTGCACAAAAGCAATTTCGCAACTTGTGTGTCTAATGGCACACGAGTACACTGTTCACGCGGACTCTTTGTAATAAAACATGAAAGTAAAAAGGTGACGTGTTATTTAAAGGACAATGCCTGATATTTAACACGTAATGGGGCCGACGAAGTACACCATGCGACTGCCATTGTTCATGGTCTCGCACTCGCACCATTGTGAGCGGGAGTGCTGTGTGCCTGTGTCCGCGGCTCTGTACCTACAGCTGTAGGCGCGTTAGGTAGGTACCTACTCGGGAGGTCCAAATTAAAGTAACGGCGCGCAATAAACTTATTTAACTTACCTTTTTACGGCGCGCGTTTTATATTTCGCACTTTATGGGCTTTCTCCTTTTATTATGACCGTTAAAAGCGATAGCATTGTTCGTCTGAGGCTCTAGTTACGGCTGAGCCGTTTTATATTGAGTCGTTAGGAGTCAATCGTCGCCGGCAGCCGGGACTCGCCGGCAACCGGCATCCCCGAATACCACGTTATACATCAGCTACATCCCTTTATCTAGAACACTTCCTCTAAGTTGAGACTGGTTCACAGTTTCCCGAAATTTAAAACTTCACACCTTTAAACATGGGTTTCCTTACATCGCCGCGGCGCCGGCCGTACTATCTAGGGATTACTACTCTTCAGACAGTAAAGTACTCCGCCGACTATTTGAAAACCTTATCGTACACAAATCCTGGCGGGTCCTGATGCTCGTCGTCAGGTTGGAACGACTTTGTTTACAGATGGAAAGTAATTAAAATGGTCGCAACTGCCAACTGCAGTAATATTGTTTATGTGCCAAACGCGAATGGCTGTAGACGCGTAGTCGTAAAACATTTGTTTGTTTTCCGAGTATTTTTCCTTCATAGGTTTGTGGAATCGAAAACGTTTCTGAGTAAAAAATGTGAAGGTATTCACTATTCACCCACACGTCGTCGCTCGCAGACGATCAAAGGAGATTGAATTCTAAAGTCGTGACTAAGGAGCCGCCATGCTCCGGTGTCGGGCCTGCGATGTAATACTCTGTGGTCGTCATGGCAACGCCCAGCAGACGCATCATTAAGCCGGAGATGATTAAATATTTTAAGCATTAATTTGTGTGCGCACGTCTGTTCTCCCCCGCCCCCCGCCCGGGCCCCCGCGGTGCAGACGGTGCGGTGTCGGCTGGCGTGCGCAGCCAGCTCCAAGTGCGCTCGTTTGAACCGTCATAACGAGCCACAAATTATTCAAATTTCACTAACATCCTCGTTACTATGCGCGGATAACTGCCGTAATGTTACTTTAGCTTCTATTTACTCGCATCTGCTACCTTTGTGAGCATTTACTGAACAAAGTGAGTAATAACCATTCCCACAGTCCCGCCCCGCCATGTACAGTAGCCGGCTAGTGCGCTGTGACGAAGTTGGAGTAATTCCGGTTAATTCGTCACCTGTGTGACGTGACGAGGGTAACATCGCCAGCCCCTCGCTCGCAGACGGCCGCGGCGCGCCTGGTCGCTATCGACCAGCACGGCTGAGCAATGAAAACTATCTCGGATCGTATCGTACGTGACTACGTGTCACAGTAATGACTTGCTATTGCCCATAAAATTGCTGGAGGATTGTACTTTATAAGAGTTTCTTGCGAGTATAGTATATATATAAGTACTAATATGTAGTAATGTATACGTAGGCAGGCCCGCCGCTAGCTGTTTAGTAGCCCGCGTGCAATACCAATTATGTATGCCGCCCTACGACTACTTACGCTGAGTTTTGTCAAAAAAAAAGGCTATTTAATGTTTTCTCATTATGGTGAGAAAAAAGAAAAGAATCGTAACGAAGATAAAACATTTATTTTGATTAGGTACATAGTTATTTTCGTATCTACAAAAATTTACTTCATCTTGCCTTTATATTTGCGAAATCTTGAATCAACTTTCTTGTATCCAAGCTGTCTAAGATTTCATATTCAATTGAAACTATAGCTAAATAACTTAGTCTGCTAGAGCATTGTTGATCTTAAATAGTTTTTAATAATTTTCAATTTTGAAAAGGATCTTTCAACAGATGCAACTGAAACCGGCAGTGTAAGTAATATTCTAAGCGCTACTGCTGTGTTCGGAAATGTTGAAATTAAGTCATTAGTAAAAAGATATTGTAATAGGGTTTGTGGATCATTAGACTGGTTTTCTGCAAAATTCAACTTTAATACAATGATTTCATGAAACAAATCAATACCGTCAATATCTGATTCACTACTTGAATCATCATAAGCTTCAGATTTAAATCTTTACAATGTTTAATTAACTCATCATTGGAGTAATTAAATAAGTTATTGCTAAAAAAGCCAAATACATCGGTAACTATTTTTAACTCCTCGAATCAATCCTTTAAAGATGTTATTGTCTGTTCTTGGGCTCTTAAATAAATTCTACTCTATATTTGATTTTTGGGTCTACTAAAACTTCATCACTGTGTTCAATATTGAAATTGTGTTGGTTTTCTTCTTGGACGAATTGTATTTATTGATGGGAAATCTGTTTCTACATTGAGCTCGTGAGCCACTTTGGAAACTTCTGCTAACACCATTTCAAAGTGTTCATCCGTGCGATATTCTGTGAACTTACCAATTAACTTATTTAACAAATATATGCAGATTTGATTATTCATTGTGGAGCTCTGCATCATTTTGCTCAGAGCATTAATTTAGTTTAAAATATCGAACCAAATTAGTACCGAGCAAATAAATCTATAATTTTTAATGTTCAGAGCAAAGAATGAACTTTGTGAGATGTAGGTAGTACAATCCCATTCCAACGAACGAACGAATCATCAGATATTTCCAGAAAAGCATCATATATTTTTTCGAGGTGTTACCGTAATGGTCTAACTGCATCAATTCTGCTAGACCAGCGCGATATTAAATCTGGTAAATGTTTGCAAATTATCGACCACTTTATGTAGATGATGAAAAGAATACGTAAATATCTTGAATTCCACGGGTAGTGTGAAAGCGAACCGGGGCCCCGGGATAAAGGCAAAGAAGGAACAGGAGTGGATTTTAGTCAGTAAAAATCTGACACTATCTCACGCTCCGCCCAAGGAGCGGGATTTGTCATTAGATGATATGCCACCTAAAAAAAATATCTTGAATTATATTAAAGAAATTCACAGTTTCGTGCGTAATATTTGCTGCATCATTCACTACCAAATTATATATTATATACCGATAGACGACGTTGGGCATTCATTACATCTTAGTTTTAAAGGATAATAATAGATGGCGGTGTTAAAGCTAGGATTGCGCGCCGCCAGTCGGTTTTTTTTCCATGCGATGACATTACTCTGTAGTATTATGACAATGATTTTGAATATTACGTGATGAGTCGCTCGATTTGCCGCCCCCCTGGACGTGCCGCCCGCGTGCGGTGCACGCCTTGCACGCCCGCTTACGGCGGGCCTGCGTAGGGTCTACATTGGATTAATTTTGTAAAATTTGTTTAAAGGTATAATTAAATGATTCTTAAGTATACCTACTAGGGAATCCAATCCCGCAAGCACGGGATCCCGCACCTTTTCTGCGGGATCGGAAATGTGGGATTAAGTACTCATGCGGGATCCCGCACGTCTCCGGGATTAAAGTTTTTTATAAGAAAATTGGGTTCCGACGACCTGCCGCCGTTTTGATTATTTATCAAAACGGCTCATCCTCATTTAAAAGTGATGAAACCACTTTACATGGAACTCTTGACATTTTTTATAGTATTTGTATGGAAACTAATTATTTTGGTTTTCGATTTTACCTTGCAGCTAAATAATTTTTGAATTTCTATTTTGTGTTATGTGAGTCCTGTATCGCAACTGGAACGGAACGTAATCAATGTCAGTTTACGTACTCTATGACCAGGGATTCCCCAAAGCACGTGAATTTACTTTCCCAAAAGATGAAGGTCCGTTTAAATATTTTATTATATTGTTCCATAAAAGCAGCTGATTTTATACGGAAATCGTAAAGTAGTACTTACTCGTACATTACAAAATAATACTTTTTTTGCTATTCGGAAAATCTTCGAAACTCGATTTGGGAATCGAACTATTTACATAGGTAGGTACATTTATAAGAAACCCTCGGTGTGCAAGTCCGACTCGCACATACTACTTAGTAGATAATAAACACAAAAACCGGTGAAGTTTTAAAAAATAAAAAATAAATTAATAATCCCAATCCTGCAAATCCCGCGGCATCCGCGGGATTGCTGATTGCAATCCCGCAGGCATGCGGGATCGCGGTTTTGATGCAGGATTGGATTCCCTAATACCTACCTACATAAACTGGGCTGCCGGATTGTTCCGGTTAGCAAAGAGTTACCTATCGCGGCCCTGGAACGTCAAAGACAACTGAAGGAACATGGGTGAATTTTTGTCAGTTAAAGTCTGAAACTCCCTCTCTCCACGAGGACACGATGGTACTCCGCCCAAGCGGGGCAAACCTCCAACGTGGGCTCCACTCTACACTACGCCTGTATCTACACTTATGTTTTAAACAGGTGACTTAACAGGCGTGTTTAATCTGGAGCACCGACGACGCCGAGTTGCTAGCCAGCCGGATTTACAGTATTTAATTCCATCTATACGTAAACCAAAATGTTTTGAGAACACTTTCATCTTGCGTACAGCTAAGGAGTGGAATTCCATGTTTTTTCTGATAGCTACAACGTAGGTTCTAGTGAATAGGTTACTTCTAGGCAAGCGTGCTCAATCGTCGACCACATCATCGCTTACCATCAGGTGAGATAGTGGTAGACCGCGAGTCTTTAACAAAAATAAAAGAAAGGTGAAATTGTATTTGTGGAAATTGCCAATCAGTGGAAGTGCTGACCCGATTATCCATTTTTTTTTTCACAAAGTATAAATCATGGCCTACATCACACACTGCGACGTTTCTATATCGTCACACATTTCTAAAGACATTGTCCAGTGTATCAGCAGCGACATCTATAATCCTCAGCATATACATCATGTCTAACGTCCGTCGTGTTACCATGTCCGGTTCGCGTGAAAAATGTAAGTTTCCCGGACAAAGCCGTCCGTTATTAATGTGCCTGGAGTTCTGTGTCGTACCGGTTGCTTGAACTGTCTTCTTGGAAACAGACACCTTTGAAGCTAAGTTAGTAGTAGTGGAGACTAGTTCTTGAGGCCGATCGATCAAGTTATGCCTGCTGTACCTAATTTATTTATTATTATGTAAATAATTATGAACAAATACGTACAAAAAGAAACCATTAGGCCAGAGAAAAATCACTCAAAGCACGTTCAGCTAATTTAGATAATATTTTCATTTAGACATACCTAAGTATAATAAAATAGACTTAATAAACTTTATCATTAGGTGGGATCACAGTCATGCACTAGTTTATATTATTAAAAAAAAAATATATTTAAATCAATTAATCAAATGGAAGTAGGTAAGAATATTTAAAAGAGGCACTAGACAGGTCGATTGGCGATGCTATGGTTCCTATGTTCAATCCGGTTGTCCAGCTGTGACGTCTTTCGGCAGAAATGAGGAAGGTCTAAAAGAACTAATTCGAGAAAATATTCGTAAGAGAAGGAAAGATTAAAAAAATTGCATGAGTGAGTATTTAGTGAGTAAAGTAAATACCCAACAGTCTATTTACAACGAAACGAGTCATTATTAGGAATTGAGAGCAGCCACATTACACAACGTAACTGTAAACCAACAGATGTAATTATCATAGAGGATCATAATTACAATAAAAACAAACACGACTTGGATATATGTATTTAAATTAGCTTTAAATTAAATAATAAAGAGAAACACAGGCACGCCTATTGCTTACAGTGTCATTCAACTTTAATTAGTCACTGACGAATGCCTAGTCCAGTACCTACTGCCTGCCTAGCTGCCTACACTACGCGTTCATTAGCAGTCGGTATCATCGTTATTCAGTAAAATAAGGACATAAGTATCTTTTAGCGTGCAGCATATATTATGGAAAATCATGGTGTCTACCTGCTTTCACTTATTATAAATCTTAGGTATCGCATTGACAGTTTCAAAGTATAATATCCAATCCTGTGTTGCATCAACTGTAAAATCAGTGCAAATGAAGTCGAACTTTCTGTGTTGAATGAAGTGGTCCTGTAAAGTTGCGCACGCTGAAGTTACTTCAAGTTAGCACAAGCTGACAAATTATATAGACACAGGCAGGTTGTTAGTTGAGCAAGAGATTAACAATGATAGTGATTTGTGGTGCGAGCAAATGTTTTAATTATTACGTGTTTCATAGCCGGCTGGAATTGTAAGTGTCACATTTTAAATAGACACACACACATTTACACTACATAATAAGTATAATAAAGGTTGAAAGTTAGTAAGTGTGTATCTTGGTAGGTACTATGTTTGTTAGGTACTTCTTCACTCCCGAATTTGGATTTGGATGAAATGGTACAAGGGTAGACCATGTCCTGGAATTGCACATAGGATAGGTACTTTATATTCTGGGTGTGTGTTCCCTTGGGATATTTTTGTAGCTGACAGAAGCTAGTGTGACAATAATTATATTTTATAGTCTACTCGACGTGGTCGGGGGTCATTGTATGCTCCGATGTAATGGATTCACCGTTTACAATGCTTGTTACTTTCAAAACGTTGACAATACCTCTGCTGGGGACAAGTGGGTGCACCCCTACAGCTCTGTGCTCTCTGGAGTCAGAGTGGCACCGCTTTACCGACGTAGCGGCACAATGGACGAGTCAGACATTTGGAATGTTTTTTTAACAAACAGAGGGGAACAGGCACTGTTTGTGTTTAATTTATCAGAATAACTTTCAATATACCAGACGACATGACTGTAATTTGAGACCGAAGCGTGTCTAACACTGAAATGATATGTTACAAAGTTATCTAGTGGGTACCTATGTAATAAATGGTCGACCAATGACGAGTTTAAATAAAAGACTCGAAGCTTGTGTGCGTCAGTAAAAGAAATGAATAAGTAGGTACCTACGTAATGAAATAAATATGTTGAAAACAAAAAGAATTGAATAGTCATTGGCTGAAAACAACATATAATTTTCTTTTAAAATTTCCAAACAACATTCTTTGGAGACTTGCTCGGTAAGTACGAGTAGTTTACATAAATATAATAATGTATCTGATGACTCAGTCGGTTCTCAATTAAGTAAGTATACAAATTGTACGTAACTACATATTTATTTTATATTCATTCATATTAATTAGTTAATTCATATTCACAGCTGAAGAATACAGTAAAATGGATATTAAAATAGCTGAATAGCACTGTGTTTGAGAAGTAAGTCTGGAGACTGCGAAAAATTTCGTAAAATTTAACACAAAAATATACAATGAAAACTAAGACTTTAATGTTATTAGTTAGGCTCACATCGCTTTATTACAACAATTTCTCATTGTTACACAACCTATAGATAGGTACTACGTATTAAAATAATCCGCGTTGTGTGCAAACTTTTTTTTTTACTTTTTCCCTGTATTAGTGTGTGAATTACGATTGTGCAACAAAAATATATATAATTTTTGGTTAAACTACTTTTAGCATTGAGCAGCTTGTACCAGTGCTTCAACGTCGACCACATCATCGCTTACCATCTGGAGAGGTAAAACGCGAGTCTGTCAATAATAATAATAAATTAGCCAAATATAGGGATTACCTTTACGAAATACCCTGAGAACGTAACAGACACCGCCATCTGTCGTCAGTACGTAGAACGAGACTGCTTATTACCTCGACCTGTCGATCAAAGAAACTAGTCATTATTTACTTCACGCTGTCAGTCAGAACAGAACCACCACTCATTAGATTTACTAGCTATTAGGGCTACTTCTGATAACATGTATATATTATGTTTGGTGAATAATGTGGACTCCAAGAAGTGAGATAGGTAGGTAACCAAAGCAGCTCCATTCGTCCTAAATTCGTCTGCCGTGTGTTATTAGAATTGAGAGTACCAGTTGTTGAGGAAGTTCATTTATATAAATGAACTTCTGAGGATAGTTCAAGACAGACATGCAAGTTGCAGGTCCAAAACTGAACCTTGAAGATACTTAATCAAATTCGCCAATGAATAGTATGAATAATCGATGTAGGTGAAAGTCTATATTATGACGTAATTATTGCATTTATGGGTCTCTGTTGAATGAAATGTGTTCGGTTTTACCTGTGAAACATACTAAACGTAGCCCATAGACACGTAGGCGGTGACTATTGCTTGAGGAAAGGCAACATATTTGGAACATTGCAGGTAATTTGGCTTGCCTACAATATTTTTTCACCATAACTTTTGGTGTATGCATGTTCTGTATATTTACCTTCTTATATATATGTGTGTGTGTTATGTGCTTATAGAAATTAATTAAAACATTGCAACAAGCGTATTACAAGGTTAAGATACTATGTCGAAGACACGCTTGTTTGGCAATGACTGCTTCTGCACATGTGGCCCCTTGGTCATCATCATCTCATCATCTTCCTGCCCTTGTCCCGTTTTATTTGGGCTTTTGCAATATTTTTTACATTATTAGACCCCAACTACCATGAATTCGTTAGTAATTTTTTTATAACGTCTCATTTATTGATAGTTGTAATTATTTATTTTTCTTGCTTTTTTTTATATAGCTTTTTTTTTATAATGTGAATGTGAGAACACTGTAGACTCCGCGAATTCTTAGATTACTTCCTATTACGACTCACTTTTTATTATGATTATTTTTATTGTACTTTTGAGAACAATATTGACTGGTCATGGCCATGGGTGATGCGAAAGAGATCCCCGGGACCCTGGAAAAATGGCAAAGAAGGAACAGGAGTGGGTTTTTAGTCAGTAAAAGTCTGACACTATCTCTCGCTTCGCCCAAGAGCGGGGGATAGTGAAAAAAAACCGTGCACTAGCTTCTGACGTTTTGTATGTGCCTATGTAGGCCTATGTGAAATAAAAACTTTTGAATTGGAATTTAATTTGAATTGAAAAAAAAATTGGCCGTAGGTGAATGTTCCAGGGTGGCCATGGTGTACCAAGTTTCATCGAAATCCATTCAGCCGTTGAAATGAAGAAGTAACAAACATACAGACTCACAAACTTTCTCTATGATTTTATTAGTATTCCACGTTTTCTCAGTTTTTAACTACAAAAATGAAATAAAAAACGGCTTGTATACAGGTAAGTATTCCAAATAATCTGCATCAAAATTTTTATTTTCCACCATTTTGATTTGAAGATATTTTTGCTGTTGTTTGATAGTCATATTTTAGTTAAAAAGTTGCAATTTTGTTTTGGATATTATAAAAGAATTGGTACCTACTAGATTCAAAAGGTAAATCCAACGTGAACTGAAAATCGATCTAATTTTTATCAACAATTTTGTTTGGTGACAAATCAATTGACCCCCAAACTCATGACATTTGACAGATTCTGAATTTTTCTGTTGGTTTGTGCCGTAATCAATCTTGAACACTAAAAGCTGTTGATATCTGTAACTTTTATAGTAGGGTAATTAATAAATAATGCGAAAAATTTATGTAACCACGACGAAAAACTAACGCATTTTTACCCAGTAAACAGGTGAACATGTGGTAGATGTTGTTAACCATACAAAATTGCGAACATATTTGATAATTTACGTTCCATAAAAAATATCTTTATTTAGAGTTGTCGACCGCCCTGTATTATAAAAGTTTATTAGTTTTTCATTGATTTAAAAAAAAATTTAATAGGCTAAATAATTTTATTTCAACTTATTACCGAAAAAACAAATGTTATTCCAAATATGTTGCTCTTCCTCTCTGCGGTGTGGTCGTGATGGTCGATTAATGCCGCTATCGCCACACAGCGCACTCATCGGAAATGAACGGGCACGGATTTGGTTCACCCCTTTGGGAATTACGAACGTGTAATGCTTTATGCATAAAACTAGTTTGAAAGTTAAATATAATATTCGCATAAATATTAAACATGGCCGTGTATTTCAGTATCCCCCCGAGCCGGCCGGGCGGCCCCGGCGGCGCGCCGCGCTCGAGCTCCGTCGCTGCTTCTCTAATTAATTTATCGAGCAGCTCTTATATCTGCTTCTAATTGCATTAGCACTCAAACATGTTGAAGAGCATCGTTAAACTGGATTGAAGCGTGAATTTTTATGTTTATAATGAAGAACAGTCGACTGAGTCCGTGTAATCAATGATGTATGTGTAGTGCGCACGTCACGGCTCAGTAGAGTCCCTCACGGGCCGCGGGACACGGCCGCGCCGCCACATCCTGTGCTGGCTGACTGCTCGCTCCTCGGTGTACAGTTTCGTGATAACCCTGCGGTGGAGGGTATCAGTATCGGACACGACTACGGTAATTACCCACCGCCGACCGGCGCATGTTCCAAAATTACTGGATTCAGGGTACGAAATATATTTACAGCAAGGAGACCGACACGATAATTATAAATCCTTATTTGTAAGTCCGCTCTGAGAACTGCGGCGGTTGGCCCATCTGTTACGTTGGGAATCGATGACAAATGATAGGCTGTTATTATTCACAAGAATTTATTACTTTATAATTGGTCGCAGTCACAGGGCCGCGACGGGCGCGCAGCTCGCGTGGTCGCCCTACTACACCGACTACACGCCACGCGGGAACTTCTCACACGGAGCTCCCATTAGGCACACAAGCGGTACATACACAGTCGGCGCACCAAAGGCAAGCCGATGTTTCTGAGAAAAGAGCCATCGATACAACTCCATTGTGATTCGAGCGCTTTTTAGGAAAGGCTGGCTAATGGCCGCCGCCGCCGCAAGCTGACTGCCAATGCGCTCCGCGGTCTACAGAACATGGCCGCATGCAAAACGCGTATATAAATCGCAACGCTCAATATAGCTCGACTGCTTGTCAACCGGTCAACAGACATAGACAGTTCATTTGCTATACAAATATGCCCAAAAAAGTCGGTGCGGCACAAAAGGGAATAGCGAGTACCTGCCCAATCATTTCGGGCCAATTACGGAGAAACGCAAATGACAGGGCAGCCGACTGACTGCCAGCTAGTGACGTCCGATACTATGCAAAGCAATTAACGATGTAGATGCTACGTCCGGGCGCATTCTGTGTTGCGTTCCAGTGAATCAGCGTTTGTTTGTTATCGTCGAATTCGCGATGGGATCGACGCTGCAACGATGTTTGGCGTCTCTCACAGACTCTTGCGGAAGCAAACGTAGGGGAATCTAGATACCATGCGATCGCGATGCGATGCGATGATGATATTTTGTGATAAGTCGCTGTATCCTGTTTACAGAAAGGATATTTAAGCACAGAACATTTATAAGCACTTGCAGACAACAGATTAACTTCGTGTTGTGCGTGTTTGTGGGAATCGAGTGGGACTTATGTGCGAACTCATGTCATTAGCACAATAACTGAACGTTCCGCTGGCGGCACTTTTGCACCAAAAGCATTGTGTGTGCAATACTCATTATGGCAATAGCATGTCTGTCGCAGCGGCGTGCACGATGCAGCTAGTTGGAGGGTAACAATTAAATCGCGCTTCCGTCGCAACGCGCTGCCGGGCGGGGCCGGGGGGCGCGACTATCTGCCATCGCCCTTATCTCGCTAATTGCACACATGACACTTTTTATATAACAGCCGGTAATGTGCCAGCGACCGACAATAAATATCAGGCTAACTGGAATGACGTTAAACATAGCACAGTTTTCAGAACTGTGTGTTTTGTAAACGTTTTTAACGAGAACTTCGTAGCGCGTCTGACTTTTGTCATCAAGGTATAGATTTCACGCACAGTTGATGGTAAATGGTTTCCTAACGAACTCTATTTAACGAAACTATGATTATTAGTTTCCTGGAAACTTCAAGAATGATCGCAGGAGCATTAGACGCGGCTAAAACGATAATTTCCTTGTTGGGCGCGTCCAATTGAGTCGCGCCTAATGTCGGCCGCGTCCGGTGCAGGGGCTCGTATCAAAACTCCATTAGAGAACAAACGGACGATCCTGCCTGAGTGCGCGCCTACCTACCGAGAGCCGCCTGTACCTACTGGAGGCACGTCGTACGAATGTCATTAGTTCCTCAGTCGTACTCGTGAGTATATCGATCTCACAAAGTTGGACTCAGCGGAGCGTCGTATGCGTGTCACGTCCGGACCAACACGCTCTGGTATTAGGACCGTTGAGTTTAAAGATACCTGTCTACTAGGTACGGTACACTTTGTATTCACCCTCGGATTTTCTCGTTGAACAAAGCTCTGTCGTTGAATGCATTCGAGGACACGTGTCACGTGTGCCGTATAAAGGAGTAAATACTTCGCCACATACATTCACTATGTACCTACTTACGAAGTAAACGCTAAGAGCTGCACGTTCACCTACTTCCCTCAGCTAATAACAAGCCTGGGATGGCAGACAGCTGACATACTAAGTTTTTCTTTGAGACTCGACAGAAAACAACAGAAGACTGTAAAGCCGAGTCTATACGATCAGGTAAATTGTCACAGGTAATAATTTACCTGATTTACCAGGTAGCCAGGTAGGTATACCAAACTGACTGAATAAGGGGTGACTACTAATTCGTTGGCAATCTTTAAGGGCTGAACAAATACTCATGAATAAAAAAAAACCGTTGTTCATTACATTATGTGCGCATAACTGGACAAGAAGAGAACGACTGATGGAGCATTGCCATACAACGTGGTAATGCCGCCGGTCATTTGGGAGGCATACTTATGACAGTGAGCGATGCGAAAAAAAATTTTGACGGACATTCATTATATTTAGTTGTTTACTACAATCCGATTTTAATATTGCAAAGATGCATAATAATTATTGTAGTAAACAAAAATTACTTACATATCTGTTTCGTGTTTAATTTTATCCTCAATCAATAAAAGCAAGTAAGCTACGGTACCTATCTTTTTTCAAGCGAAATCTTCTCCAAAATTCGTTGTCGTCCCACGTATTTAAATTATCAGACCTCTCTCGTAAAACTCGGATTTTTCTCTCAGGAGGGTTTAAATAACTAATAATTTCATATTCTTCTTGGATTGCTTCGTCATCAATTGTTTCAAACACGTCCATAATGTTAAATTACAAATTATATACTATTTAAAAAAAGGTACTCTGTGAAATTACAGTACTAATCTACCAAAACGCACACCAAAAAATGAAATGAATGCAACTAACATAACCTAAAACGTCATACAAAACGGAGAGATAAAACCCTACCCGGCCCTTAAAGTAGCAGGTAACTATATTCCTCCGTTAGGGACTTTATTCGACAGTTAATTACTATCTGACCATTGAAAAACACAAAATCTTGCTATCCATCGAATAAAGGCTATCTGGTTGTTTATCTGGGGATTGAAAAATCGGCCCTATAAGTACATAATATTGTGGTTATGTTGTAAATAAAAGTCTCATTCAAAGTAGAAAGATTACAAATGAGTTTGTAATGCATGCCACCCTGTAGAAACTCGTTTTGACATTTCTGTCCATTTCCACTGTTCCTACGCACGGCCTAAAACCTGCGTCGTTTTCTAATGCCAAGTTAACATCTGTAACGTTACGAGCAGCGTGTCTGGTGCAGGCGACGCGACGTTCAGACGTCGTTAGTTATGGCTTGCCTTAATTAGGCCTCGCCTGGTTGCCGCGACGCTAGAACTAATGTTCTTTACATTCGCAGTGATTCATCTACAAGTGAACTCAATCTAGCGACCATTGTGCGTCAGCTGGATTCCTCATAGAAAGCTATTTTGTAACCTTTATAGTAATAGTTAAATAATAATTTATTCTACTGTGTGGACCCGCCTTAACGACATAGCTGACAAGAATAATCGTCGTTCGATGGATGGAACGGATTCACATAGGTAACTGGTGGAATGTAAATAGTTAAATACTTTCTCAGTCCTGTCAAGTAACTATAATCTTGAGCTGGTTCTCATCAGGAAACCTGTCGGCCACAATATCAGCTTATTGCCACAACAGCCTGCTGCCCGGGCCGCCTGTTCGTGACCGGCCATTTCGGGAAGTGCCCGCGGCTGCACAATACGCCACTAATAATAATTCCGGACTATTGTTGTATTTCTGATACCCCGCTACGATACTATAATGCTCAGTGCTTTTTTGGAACGATAAAAAGTCTTTTGTCGTTCAAGTTAAGCGTGTTTTATTTTCATAGCTTTATTGAATGAATGTAGTTTGGTATTGCTTTAGTTCGGCTTTTTTCGCAACTACAGGTTAAAAACAAAAGTTATCACTATTATTTGTGCTTTAGATTTTATTTTGATTTAGTAGTGAATTAGATTAGGTACAGCTTGTGACGCACATACATATAGTTATATTATAGGTAAGTACAGTAGGTACTGTACCGTCACAGCTCCGTGTAGTTCACGATGGAATTGATGGCTGGGCAACACGTGTTCCTTTTGTTTTGGAATGACAATGGCTTACAATTTACTGAGTTCGTAGTTCTTTCATTGGTCATTAAGAAAAAGGCGGGGCTAGGCACGATGGTAGCTTGCAAGGGATAAATTTTGAAAATGATCAACCGAAGAATTGGCTGACCTTACATTTGCACAGAAGTCCCTAATTGAATAAGCTCTATTCAAAGTCTTTGAAAGCACCACAAAGTACACAATATCTCTTGATTATCATGAATATCATAATATCCATTATGCGCCGGTGCTTGTCGGACAAGATTCCCTCGCTGCAGTAACATAACTTTCGGCGGCATGCGCGCGCGCCGCTGCCGATACTGCGCTGTACCACGGTAATATACATATAGATAATATTACCGTGGCTGTACCGACTCGCTGACCAATGACCGTCTCAGACGCAACTAATTACATTACCGATTGCACCGAGCGGCCACTAATGAATGAGATATTCACCGACTGCTCATCTAGACATGGACGACTAAGTACTAATGTATAGGTAATTGGTGCCGTAGTTCTAAGTCAACTAGTTCACTAGTCTACAGCTAAAACGCAACAGAGTAGCTATTGGTGTTTTTATATTTATTAATGCATAACTAATAAGTATATGATTGAAAGATTCATCATCACAACAATAACGAAGTTTTCTACTGTCAAATTCAAACGAAGCCTTTAAATATTACGTTCGGAATGTAACAGCTATGGTCTTTATATAATATTTGAAGCATTTTAAAAATTTGTAGACTATTGTTATCTTCGAATTTATCTCTAAATGTTAACCCAGCTTCTTATATACCATAGCATACCTAATAAAAGTTCATTTTTTATACTTAAAATGTAAAAGCGTGCACTGTGCAGAAGTAGATAATATAATCACAGCCCGGCTATGTGTACCGCGATGTTACTGTTTCCGGAATCTCTAAGTTCCATTGCATAACTTACTAACTATTACTGTTTTTGTAGATAAGTTACTGAAGAATTCATGCCATAGAAAATTACTTAAGTACCTACCTCAAAATGGTAACGGCCCCTACAAGACACAATCGAAGACACACTGCATCTCTAGCGACTGACCCGCATTGGGTCCGGGGATCTATTAGATGTGCCTGTGTCTCGTTCTCTGAAGGAACGTGAAAGGTCCAGAGGTCGGGCACATGCGCGTGCGTCTAGGATCAGCGATCAGCAAGATTAGAACCCGTTTCGATAAGCTCAAACAACGACTACAACGTTATAAAATAATACTCACAAAGTATACATATACCATTGTGGTATCATACTGATAGTTATCATTTCAAATATTCCGCGGATGTTAAGTATCTAGTCATCCCTACGGAACCACTGAAACGGAACAGTTGATAATTCTATCATGTGGTTTGATAGTTCCTCGTTGACTACAATTATATTTAAAATAGTTGACAATAGCAATAGACACAGAGTAAGTACTTAATAATCTGTGAATTGAATGAGCCGCGCGATGACGTCACGTGTTTTTATTCAGTGATTATTTACTTTACAAAGAACATTGTGAAATTCTATAGGTTTTCTTTCATATAAAGCACAATGGGCGGTAATGAATGGTCTGATCTCGGATCTACAAGTTTGGATTGTGAAGTCTTTTTTATAGAGTCGACAAAGAAGCGCTCTCCAAGTCGATATTTATGTATTCTCGAATTTAAAGTGTTTTAACTGAAAGGAAAGTAAAGCCGGTACCTTTTACCCAACTCTTCTCCGAAAGATTACAGAAGTAGAATTCACTGTTAATTTATTGACGTGAGTACCTAGTAATAATTTTTAAATTCATGAAATTCCAAATTTGGTAACACCACTCACAGCGCGCAGATTATAAATTAATGTTGATAACAGTCCCTTCTAGTGAAGGTGAAACCCTGGGGCGTGGCTAGTGTTACAGATAGTACCTACATAAAGTTTTTACTTTTTATTGCACAGTCACTTTGTAAGTACACCGAACAACGAATGAACGATGGACTAGGTATCTGTAGTACCATTGACCTATTTCTAAGGTTCCGTACCCAAAGGGTAAAAACCGCAGGCCCGCCGCTAGCTGTTTAGTAGCCCGCGTGCAATACCGATTATGCCGCCCTACGACTACTTACGCTGAGTTTTGTCAAAAAAAGGCTATTTAATGTTTTCTCATTATGGTGAGAAAAAAGAAAGAATCGTAACGAAAATAAAACATTTATTTTGATTAGGTACATAGTTATTTTCGTATCTACAAAAATTTACTTCTTCTTGCCTTTATATTTGCGAAATCTTGAATCAACTTTCTTGTATCCAAGCTGTCTAAGATTTCATATTCAATTGAAACTATAGCTAAATACTTAACTTATTCTGCTGGAGCATTGTTGATCTTAAATAGTTTTTAATAATTTTCAATTTTGAAAAGGATCTTTCACCAGATGCAACTGAAACCGGCAGTGTAAGTAATATTCTAAGCGCTACTGCTGTGTTCGGAAATGTTGAAATTAAGTCATTAGTAAAAAGATATTGTAATAGGGTTTGTGGATCATTAGACTGATTTTCTGCAAAATTCAACTTTAATGCAATGATTTCATGAAACAAATCAATACCGTCAATATCTGATTCACTACTTGAATCATCTTAAGCTTCAGATTTAAATCTTTACAATGTTTAATTAACTCATCATTGGAGTACCTAATTAAATAAGTTATTGCTAAAAAAGCCAAATACATCGGTAAATATTTTTAACTCCTCGAATCTATCCTTTAAAGATGTTATTGTCTGTTCTTGGGCTCTTAAATAAATTCTACTCTATATTTGATTTTTGGGTCTACTAAAACTTCATCACTGTGTTCAATATTGAAATTATGTTGGTTTTCTTCTTGGACGAATTGTATTTATTGATGGGAAATCTGTTTCTACATTGAGCTCGTGAGCCACTTTGGAAGCTTCTGCTAACACCATTTCAAAGTCTTCATCCTTGCGATCACGGATATTCTGTGAACTTACCAATTAACTTATTTAACAAATTTATGCAGATTTGATTATTCATTGTGGAGCTCTGCATCATTTTGCTCAGAGCATTAATTTAGTTTAAAATATCGAACCAAATTAGTACCGAGCAAATAAATCTATAATTTTTAATGTTCAGAGCAAGTGAATGAGATTTGTGAGATGTAGTACAATCCCATTCCAACGAACGAACGAATCACCAGATATTTCCAATTTTCCAGAAAAGCATCATATATTTTTTCGAGGTAATAGTCTAACTGCATCAATTCTGCTAGACCATCGCGTGGCGCTTAAAGCTTTTAATATTAAATCTGGTAAATGTTTGCAAATTATCGACCACTTTATTTAAATGATGAAAACGTAAATATCTTGAATTCCACGGGTAGTGTGAAAGCGAAACACGGGGCCCCGGGATGAAGGCAAAGAAGGAACAGGAGTGGGTTTTTAGTCAGTAAAAGTCTGACACTATCTCTCGCTCCGCCCAAGAGCGGGATTTGTCATTAGATGATATGCCACCTAAAAAAAAAATATCTTGAATTATATTATAGAAATTCACAGTTTCGTGCGTAATATTTGCTGCATCATTCACTACCAAATTATATATTATACGACGTTGGGCATTCATTACATCTTAGTTTTAACGGATAATAATAGATGGCGGTGTCAAAGCTCAGATTGCGCGCCGCCAGTCGGTTTTTTTTCCATGCGATGACATTACCTACTTATTCTGTAGTATTATGAAGATGATTTTGAATATTACGTGATGAGTCGCTCGATTTGCCGCCCCCCTGGACGTGCCGCCCGCGTGCGGTGCACGCCTTGCACGCCCGCTTACGGCGGGCCTGAAAAACCGGACCCTATTGCTAAGACTCTGCTGTCTGTTTGTCTGACACCAGGCTGTATCTCGTGAACCGCTATAGCTAGACAGTTAAAAAATTCACAGATGATGTATTTCTGTTGCCGCTATAACAAAAATATAATAAAAACAGAATAAAATAAATATGTTCGTGAAGTCAACAGTACGGAAGTTTGCGAACAAATAAACGAGCCAAGTGTCACTGTCACTTTGACAGAATCCGGGCTGACGTTTGTACGAGCCGAACACATAAGTGATCCTCGACCGCAGAGGCGCGAGGGTCTTTCCTCTGTCGGCAGTCGTACAAACAACATCTAGTCTGGGGACTGTCTCACGGCTTGTTGTGAAGTGAATACCTAAAGCTTGCATCATAATAAATCAGTTGTGTGATCTGGAATAGTTTGTTTATAGCTCGATGCCCAGTCAGCGCCCACAAAACAGAGTACCTGCCCCTCTAGCCAAGTTACAATCGTTTCGTTTGCGTCGAACGCATCGAGTAGGCCACGCCTCCGATTCCTTTGTTCTGACCACGTGACAGAGCGTTGAGATGACGTCAGAACAAAGGAATCGGAGGCGTGGCCTACTCGACGATACGATCGTAACTTGCCTAGGGGGGCTGGAGAGAACATCGATGGTGATCGGCATTCTGCACCGATAAATATTTAAGTGGGGCTCCCATACAATAAACGTGTTTTTTTTTTTTGCCGTTTTTTGCTACGTAAGTACGATACGGAACCCTCCGTGCGCGAGTCCGACTCGTACTTGGCCGGTTTTTAAATGTATCGTCTGTAGAAAGTTGAAATCAAAAATCTGTTGACTGTACCTTCTGCTAGCATCTGTCTGTTGTTAGTACATATTGTATGAAGGCGTGTCTGGACGTCACAGCGAGTCTAATTACATGTTTCTAGAACCGGACGATGGCCGTGAGTGGGCCAGCGTGGGCCACCGGGGGGCAGCCTCCTCGGCTTCGCGCAACATACGGGTACCTGCCAGGGGCCTGGGGCCCGCGGCCGGACAGCAAGCTGCCAAGATGGGCTGCCTTAATTAAAGTACTCTCAAGTTAGTTGCGATTCTCAGTAAAAGTCATTAGTTTGTGTTCTCATAATGTTGTTACTGGAGCAAGCTCGTATTGTAGGAAGCTTGTTTTCTCTTTTGACGAAATATTTCACTTGTCGGCGGTAATGATAGTTGTTTATTTTAATACCACGCTATCACGCTACTTGTACTGCGCGACCTATATTCGACCCCTATTTATTAAACCCGTTACAGTGTACCTACTCTACATACGTAAGTACAGTTGATACTTTATAAGTACAGATAAACATCGCTGTCTCTATGTACTTAACATTTGAATTATGGTTAAACGAGCAGACCGAACGAATGTTTGCCCGAACGACAAACAATATTTCAGGCTGACGTTCTTCGGAACTTCAGGCAATCGTAACGCACTTCATGAAGAGAGAACTTAAACAGGCTAAAAATAATGAAATCAAACCTAAATCAGAATGGAACTTTTTGTGTACTTTTGAAAACGTTAAAACCGTCAATTTCTTAACTGAAACAGTATCTTTATTATTTTCTTGAAACAACTCTTTAATGTCAAGTTTATTATTACAATGCTTAGTTATCTACAATAAGAGGCGCGAGGCACGTCAAACACCTACAATACAAATAGTTCGGACAGCTCCGATAGCGGTAGTTACAACACTAGTTAACTAAGTCCACCCGTACTTCCGCGGTACCTAGTTGGTGTTGTGTTGAGCGTTGAGCACTCAGTGTTGAGCACTCAGCACTGTGACGTCACCTCCGAATCTACAGAACTTGTTCGTAGTTCTGAGTGCTCAGTACTCGGAGCACCTGCCGCCGTCTGTGCGCAAAGTTGTCGGCGAGCAAGTAGCAACTACGAGGTGGCGACGTGCCTGCTCTTGATGGGTTCTACTCTGGTTCTTACGATGTACTTAATCTCAGTAAGTATGCTGTGTACCGACGTCTTTTATAGAATTAACTGGTATTAACAATATGGTATGAAGAAGTAATCAAAGTGTTCGCGAATCTGTTTTGTTTGAAAAAGCACTTTACGAAGTTGAGGTTTGCAAAAAAACCATCTCCACGGTACCAATATATTAATGATGGATTAACATGTATTATAGTGGGGTAGGTGTCTATACAGAAATAAATAAGTAGCGAATACTCAACAGAGCGGCGGGTTCCTTGCAAAGAGCTCTGAGCAATGACGTGCCGACGTACATTCAACTGTCTCGGGCTGCGCTCGCTCTCGGCTCTCGGTATCACGAACTTAATCGATAAAAAATAGATAGTCGAGTAGTTACTATACAATCTGGACTCGACGGGTCTACTATCAGGGCCGCGCCGTGGCGGGGGCGTC
Organism: Mythimna impura; assembly: GCA_905147345.3. Lineage (NCBI taxonomy): Eukaryota > Metazoa > Arthropoda > Insecta > Lepidoptera > Noctuidae > Mythimna > Mythimna impura. Next base: position 28,520,240 of record LR990359.1, on the reverse strand, counting down.
CCCTCCCGCACCGCCCCAGGCCGATCCCCGAGCCGCTGAGTACCATTAATCAGCCGTCATGGACACGATGTGCTGCCCCGGATATATTGATGAGCTCTGATGGAATATAAATGGCCTGAGAAACGTGATATTTTACCAAATTGCTGCTCCGACAGCGAGGTTAATGAAATTTCACGCCCAAAACGAAAGCTATCAATCTGATTTGAATAGTTAAGGATACGCCTTAACAGACATGCTACGTTTTAGATAATTATGTTTTACCAAACTAGGAAACTTATATTTACGACTTTCATTTAGGATTTCACTATTAAGTTTGGAAGAAACACAGACACAGAATATTCATAGTGAGCCGATGCAACGGTACCAGCTGTACCTACAGTTTCTTAAAGTTACTAACCGGCAGATAACCACAATTTATGTGTCTGGTTAAATAAATAATGTAAATATCCGTCGCACAAATCTCTGTCCAACTTAATGGTTGGCAAACCCTGGCCATCAATCTTGACTAAGTACAATCGTCGGTGGCGGCGCCAAGCGGATAGTTTTAGAAAAACTCTTTAAAAATACGTAACTATCTCAACTAGATGGCGCTGTAGGTACGCTTGTAAAAGTAAAACACGATGTTTGTATTTTTTTATTTTTATAACAAAACTGCATTTCACAAACGCAAACTTAACTAATATCACAGTCACGTAATCACAATGTTATGTTCTTAGATTATAGTGGCAAATTACTTCGCAATTATTAATCATAGAATGATTAAACTGATAAAATTGACATGAACACAGAATCACAGATCATGCCGCTTATTATTTTAATTGGATAGTTTACTTGTCTCTTGTAACTGACTACTTTGCCATCTCCTGAACGGCCAGCTCAGCAAGTTAAACAGGTTGAACACGTGCAGTTCTCGCTCTTGGAACTGTGGCTCCGAGCCCTCCTGCGACTTGAAGAGGAACATGCCCTGCGCGGTGGGGCTGCACGAGTAACCCAGCACCGTATCGCTGCCACTGCACTTTTCGTGTAGCAGCTCGTCCCAGCTGGCGCAGCGCCGTCCCATCAGCGATAGCTCGTTCATAGCGGACGCGGAGTATAGCTGCCATGACCGCGCGTGGTCGCACTCCAGGCTGATGCTGCGGCCGGCGCACTCGGGATGTTTGCCCCCTACGCCGTTCACGTACACGTCGGCGTGCCCCAGCGGCTCCGCGATGCCTAGCACGCCCGTGCTCGAGTGTATCACCTGCACGAACGCAGCGTCTTCCTTGTCCAACCTGTACTCGCCGCGCGCAAAGCACGGCCGCGCCGGGTCCAACGCAGTAATGCGACCCAAGGTAGCGTTTAGGTTTCTTTTCACTAATTTTCCAGTTAAACCGGCAACATGTGCGCCCAAACTAAAGCCTATGATATGAATAGACGAAAGAGGGTATCCTGATTTGTGTAGTTTCTTGAAAAAGTTGAAGAGCGTGTGAGAAAGGGGGGTTATGTTGGAGACGGCTGTGACGTATCCGCGGCAGAAGAACAGGCGCGTGTCGAGCAGGTGCACGGCGGCGTGCTTGGTCATGAGCGCCTGCACGAGCGCGCGCGAGGACGCGTCGGAGGGCGTGTTCCACCAGCCGGGCACGTACAACACGAGCGAGTCGCCGCGCCGCACGCGGTTGACCGCGCCCTCCACGCTGAGCGCGCGCTGCCCGCCGCGCGAGTACCGCAGTAGCGGCGCGCCCGGCGCCTGCAGCAGGGACGTGCGCGAGAACAGCAGCTGCTGCGGGATAGCTTCACCTAGAAAATGTCACAAAATAATGTTTTCAGCTACAGTATGGCATCATTAGCTTCCTGCCCCAACTTATTTAGTATATCCTGCTATTTTTATTAGTCGTCAACTCAGTAGGTCAACCCCATTAGTCCAGATTTTTTCGGACAAAGTGTGTAGGAAATAATTGGCAAAGATCAAACGCGTCTAAAGATTTTCTAATGAAATTATTCTTTCTTTTCTTCTTTCTTTCTATTATCAGAAGGCTGAAAGTCAACGGAAAGGGCTATGCTCGGAGTTTCCTTGCGTGATCGAATCAGGAATGAAGATGACCGCAAGAGAACCAAAGTTACTAATATAGCCCGAAGAATCGCCAAACTTAAGTGGCAGTGGGCAGGGCACATTGCTCACAGAACAGATGATCGATGGGGCCGAAAGGTTCTGGAGTGTTGGCAGTCCTCTTACAAAGTGGACCGATGACCTGGTGAGGGTCGCGGGAATCTGATGGATGCGAGACGCACAGGACAGGTCATTGTGGCGATAGCGTACTTGGGGGAGGCCTATGTCCAGCAGTGAACGTCTTTCTATCTACCATATTGTGTGAAAAATGCTAGAAAGGAGGCAAGTGTTGTAAAGACGGCAGATAGAAAAAAAGCCTGCGTCTGCTTATGAGGTAGATAGACTTAGTACTTACATGACGACGTTTAAATACAAATACGTCAATTTCGCTTTTCTGACCCGAAATGATTAACATGATCAAAAAAAAAAGAATGAAGAATTATCATAAAGTTATTTTGATTATAATGTTCACAAATTTTCAATATACATAATCTGTATTTATCGTCCATAAACAACGGTTTTAATACATCGTTTAAGATGCATAACGTCCAGCGGATCTTCGGACTATCGTGGGGCGCTTCTTGTAAAGGCAATTGTCTAAAACTTCGCCAAATTCATGTACCTAAGTGAATGTAGTTCTCTGTTGGGCCGCGGTTCATGAAACACTGCGCAGTGCACTCGCCCACTCGGTCGCAGTGGGAGTCTCTTGTTGGTGTTGTTCAACTCACAACATTGACCTTTGCCGATGTATTTTAAATGATTACCTTTGTACGTAATAGATTCAGATCCACTAGCATTCTATGTTAATTTATTCATTTTGTTTTGTTAATCATAATAATAACAGAACGCAATAATTTTATTGAAGTTTTGATTAAGATGGCATTTATTATAATTTAAAAGTCATTGAGGTACGAGTAAATAGTCCATCATTGAAGTGTGATCTTGTGCGAGAATGGTGCTCTTTAATGAGTGTTTAACTAAGATTGGTCGCATCTTTGAAAAGGTTAGCCACAGTTTGCTCTTAGTTTGAGTGATTCATTAAAATAAAATAGGTGTCTCGACTCTTTCGTTGTGAGTGAGGGCCAAGTTGAGATGATTTATTAATATATTTTTTTCAATATTCGACGTAATATTCAATTCGCTAGGTGCCGCTGGTCTATGATCAGGGCCGGCCTAAACCGTTACTAGGCCCTGGGCGGCAGACCTTTACGAGGCCCTTGTCCTTTTTGCAAAACATGTGAATGCAAATGTAAAATTTATAAAAAATACTACATGATTTTCGAGTTTAAAATATTATTTTAGAATATTTTTTTTAATGTGTCAACGATGACAAGTAGGTAATAAACGCTTTAAAAGAATGGCAAGAGCTGTAAACCGATATCGTGTTATCGAATTCGAGAAAGTAGATACGTATGTATTAATATAAACTTTATTCATCTTCCTGCCCTTGTTCCGTTTTATTTGGGGTCGGTGCAACACTTTTATTTCTTCCACTCTGTCCTGTCTCTCGTCACGCTATCACAACTCCCTTTTCTTTCATATCACTTCTCACACAATCCATTCATCTTTTCTTTGGCCTCCCTCTCCCTCTCCATTCATCCACATGTAAAATCATAACTCTTTTTCTACATGTAAACTCATAAGGTTTTCTAATCGAGTTGTGGTGCGAGGCCCCTACAAGAGCGAGGCCCCGCGCGATGGTCCTGCTCGCCAACCCCTACGGCCGCCAAGTGGCCGCCACTGCCTATGATCTTGGACACGCCATAATTATGGCGATAAGTCCCCTCTTTGAGGAGTGGCTGGAAAGTCCTCACGGCATCCTCACCTTCCGCATGACGCAATTTCTCACCGGACATGGTCAGTTTGGGAGTTTCCTGCAGCGGATTCGTGCGGAAGTGACGCCCGGGTGCCACCACTGTGTGGACCGCCCGGAGGACACGGTGGAGCATACGGTAGAAGGTATGCCCTGCTTGGGCAGAGCACCACCGTGTCGTCGTTGGGGAGATCGGCGGCACGGTCTCTCGCGCAGGGCCTTGGTACAGGCCATGGTCCGAAGTGAGGAGGAGTGGCAGGCGGCCGCCTCCTTCTGCGAAGCAGAAATGTCAGCAAAGGAGGTGGCCGCACATGTTTTTGCGAGGGCGCGGCCCTCACGCCCCAGCCGCCGGGATTCTTATCCCGATTTCCGGTCACCGTAGGCGCGGGGTTGCGGACGCCGAGCAATGGGTAGCTCGCCGTCCGATCGTCCGGTAACCGTCCGGACCGAGCTCAAGTCGTCGACGGCGCGTACTGTTCTACGCGCGCCTCAAGGAGATGTCAGCAAACCGTAGGGGCCCAGCAGGGTCGAAGCCTGCTGGGGCCAAGGGTCTGCTTATGAAAGGAAGACTCGGCCCTGGTATGAAAGGCAACGAAGGAATAGGAGTGGGTTTTTAGTCAGTAAAAGTCTGACACACCCTTCGCTCCTCCCAAGGGCGGGGGATGTCATTGGATGATTTTCCCAACGGAAAAAAAAAACTGCCTATGATCTCGATTTTGGTAATCTTGCAACAGAAACGGGGTAAGTCGGAAAGAAAAATAAAACTGGATTGATTACACGATGATGAGTATGAAGAATGAATCAGTATGTACAGTGAGCATGGTTGCCAAGCTTATCATTTTTCAGCTGAAGCTTAGCGACGTAGAAGTAAGCGGCTTATAGGACGTTGGCTTTCGACACAGCTAAATAAAGTGATTCCGCTCCGTTATTCGGCAGCAGTAAGGTTTTGTTGTGAAGAAAATTATAAAAATGTCATCGACTAGGGCCATGTGCTCAATTCTCGTATAGAATTCTAATGAACAGAATCTCTTATCTGCGCACTGCGTGTCTAATTCACTAATCACGCCGCTTGCAGCTGCTCACTGGTTTTATCTTAAGTGTTATGTATTACTGTTACCTACATATGGCTATAATTTGTGTATTAACTACGCAAGGTTTTAAGTTGAACGAAGGAAATGCTTCCTTCCAAGGAGTAAAGTTGGGACTCATGATTATGAAAATAATCAACTTTTGAAATGGGGACTAATAAATATATAGAATATGATAGAATATGAATATAGATATATAAATAAAAACAAGTAGGTAACCTACTGCAAAAGAAAACTGACATAGTTTAGGAAACACTTAATTGTCAATGTGGTTGTATTTTTAGTTATCTAAGAATCGATGCCATAGGAAAAGTTGATGATTTTTAACAGACTTAACATAAAGGAGGACTAAATTTTTTTTTGTTACCTCAAAACTCAAAAAGTCAAACTTATGAACCGGTTCAGAAAACTCTTTTATTGATAAAACATACGAGTACTTCCAGATTGGTTCCATATTTATTAAAATCTAATTCTGATGATGGAATCCACGAGAGAACTATACAAAAAAAAACCGGGCAAGTGCGAGTCGGACTCGCACACTGAGGGTTCCGTACAAACATATCTATGAAAACAGTTCAATTCCCGAATTGAGATACGAAGATTTTTCCGAAATTTACAGTTTTCAGATATTTTTCTATACTTGTGCTATAAGATCTTGCTTCATGCCAAATTTCAGGATTCTAGGTCAACGGGAAGTACCCTAAGAATTTTGATTTCCTTTGATAGTGTCGAAATTATGAATATTTTTTATGACATAAACGGCCGTATCTTTTTTTTTTTCGTTAACTCAAAAGTGTGATTTTTTCACATCTTCAAGGGACAATCACAACTTAAGTACATGATTTTAATTTCAACTCAATACCTCCACGCGTTCCCGATATAAAGGGTCTTGACAAAAAGACAGACAGATGGACAGCAAAGTGATCCTATAAGGGTTCAGTTTTTTCCTTTAAAGGTACGGAACCCTAAAAATAGGTAGATACATAGTGATTTTGGAATTTTCATCGAAAACTCAAACGTCTATTCGAAGGTATCAGTTGATGAAGTGGAAATGGTGAAGAAACCACAGATGGCCAACGGAACTCTCTCGCTCACATAGGTACCTCTCGATTAAGATAATTTAGCAACTAACAAAACGAACGTAAATATATGTTTCTGATGAAAATGGTACCATCGAACTGACACTCTGACTGATTTCAGCTGACTATGAAGCCGGAAGGGCGGCACAGGAACTCCTAACTGTGTTTGGGGTTAACCATCGCACCGATCTGATAATGAAGCCGGAAGGTAGGCACGGGAATTCCTTAATAAAACCACATGGTTTCGCCTAGGATAATATATATCCTAGGCGAATTTGGGATTATTAGGATTACCAGCAAATGCGCTTTGACTAGGAATTATCGCTGTGATCTGATAATTAAGCCTGAAGGTAGGCACGGGAATTCCGTCGTAAATCTATAATGTATCCTAGCCATGTTTGGGCTTATTAAAATCGCCACGTATTCGATATCCGTGCCACGTATGCACTTTGGCTATAAGGAAACATCGAACTGATGTGTTGATGAAGCCAGGAGGTAGGCGCGAGATCTTCGTAATAAAGCAATGTATCTAGCTGTGTGGAATTGACATGAGATGAATCTGGCTATAAGTGATTTTAATATTTACATAGTTATACTCTGTAACTACCATATTATAGAACTTATACTTGCACACAATTTAGATTTGGCTGAGGCCTGAGGAGTGCCATAAGTAAAAAGTGAAAAATGAAAAACATTTACAAAAATATGTACCTAACCGAATTCGAAGTAAAATTCCAAAAAAATGAAAAATAACTAATTTCAAAAGTCGACGAAACAAACACAAAACCCAAATTTAGGTTAAGCTGGCCTTTTTTTAAAAAGCAAAGGTTGATCCTTTGCTTTTTTTTTGTATTTCATAAAAATATTTTATGTGCAATAAAGAATAAGTAAACAAAACCAGACACACTATTAATTTTTACGAGTACCTATACCTACCTTTATACTACACTCCCTTTGAGTAAGTCCCTCGTGTGACCCTGTATACTCGCATGAAAACTTAACTAATTCAAGGAACCTAAAAACCAACAAACGTTTATTTCAACACGGTAGGCAGTGTTGAAATAAACGTTTGTTACAGATACGAGATTGAGGGGGCGGATGACTATCTGCTGTCATTTAACATCCAAGTACCTACAGCCACTGTGCTCACTGCTGGAGTCTACATTATCCGGAAAGTGGATGACGGTTAATGGATGGTCGGACGGCGAGCTACCCATTGCTCACCGTCTGCAAGCTAGAACCTACGGTGGCTGGAAATCGGGATCGGGATCCCGGCGGCTGGGGTGTGAGTGAGGGTCGTTTCTACGCGCGTACGGCCGCCTCCTTTGCTAGCATTACTGCTTCGCAAAAGGAGGCGACCGCCTGCCACTCCTCCTCGCTCCGGACCATGGCCTGTACCAAGGCCCGGCGCGAGAGATCGTTGCCGCCGATCGCCCCCATGAGGACACGGCGGTGCTCTGCCCAAGCGTGGCACACCTCTACCGTATGCTCCACCGTGTCCTCCGAGCGGTCCACATCATGGTGACACTCGGGCGTTTCTTCCGCACGAAACTGGTGCAGGAACCTCCCGAACTTACCATGTCCGGTGAGGACCTGCGTCATGCAGAAGGTAAGGACGCCGTGTTGTCCAGCCACTCCTCAAAGAGAGGACTTACCGCCGTAAGCCGACTTTTAGGTTAGATACACACTTGGTCACTACCGACCGAACACACTCAATCACTTCTTGGTTATCGGATCACAACAAACACGTACAGCTAGCAGACGCCGCCTTCACCAGCTCGTCGAAGTGTTCGCTGACGAAGGGCGGCAAGATGGCGCCGAGGGCTGCGAGCGTGTCGGGCGTGGGCTGCGTCTGGGGGGCTGCCGCCGTCAGCAGCGCCAGGGCCAGGGTGTGTGCGAGCGCCAGCCGCGCCGGCGCCCGCGCTGCCTTCCGCGAGCGTCGCATGCCGCACTGCGCGTGCGCTTATGTAACTGTTAGTTATAAACAACGCCAGCGGCTGCCGGTGCGCGATACCCTTGATACTGAACCACGGGCGCGCGCCGATAACAGCGAGCTTAGAAGATCCACTCCTTATAGCGTTTGCGCTGCGGAGCGTGCACACACACCAGTGCCCGCCAGGAAGTACTCCTGCGCCCGGCGGCAAGGATGCCAAGTGGCTCAGCAAGGTGTAGTGCTTGACCAAAAACGTCCAAACACACGCTTATAAATGCTAATTCTGTGAAGATTGATTTCCTAGATAAAACGTACTGAACATATAGGTAAGTACCTCATTACATACCTACCTACATTGTTGTGACATATGAAAGGGATCGAAAATTCTACATCGTGTGTATAACTAGTCAACAATACGTGCTTCAGTCCAAAAAAAAAATTAATCATGGAGAAAATACGTGATATTCATAGTTCTTTTGCGAGTTTTCATTGTGAGCCACATTAGAGATACCTAGCGCCATATCACATGAGTACGCTGCTTTAACATAGGAATGTAGGTACCTACATTATGTTGCTTAAGTATTAAAATATACTAGATAGAGACAATGGGTATTGAAGATTAAACAATTATAAAAGAGTCATGTGTAACGATCCACTCATCCTCAGTTAGGTAGGTACTCTCTCCCTTTTGCGTGTTTCTTAGTGAACCTTCTGTAACGAAGTTTTCTTCAAAGTATGTGAATTTTGCAACAATTTTTATTATGTATTGTATTTATATAAATCATTCGTGTTTTTGTGAACATAATATTTTCACGTGTAATGCCATAAGAACTAGGCATTAGAATAATGATAGCTGTAAAAAGCGTCGAGATGTTGTTTCCGACGGATTTCTGCATAATTAACGAACCGATCTTTGCGTTGTTTGCGTCTACTTAAAGCGTTTTTATAACATTATATATCTTTTTTTAGAACTCCACCAAGAAGGAAGACTTAAATGGAATTATCTTAGTGTTTTTCTGTCCGTCACAGCCACAGTCCAACAGTGCTGCTCACCGCCCTGGGGTTCTCGTTAACCTTAAATAATTAATAAAATTAAGGTGTATTGTGACATTGATATTACTCGTATTTCCGTGAATAAATCTCTAATATGGCATGCGCACTAAAACCAGTGAGTATGAGGAATGTGACCGTGACCTTCGCCTCGCCTCCACCACTGTCAACAAGTCCTCGGCCTGCGACTCACACATGTCACTGTGGCGGTGCTCACAGCGCTGATGACCATTACAGCGCCCATTCAGGACTTCCGTCTCATAAGCTTATTTATATGGACGATGATTGTTAATTAACTATTGCTTGCAGATTCATTAGCCGAAATCAAGAAGAAATAAATCCAGATGAAGTAATGAATGAATCCAACGTAGAAGATGTTATAGAACTATTGACGGAATGTGCCTGAATTCAATCTGCAAGAGAAGATTTGTATAGAGAGCTAGGTACAAACATGTACGATGTTGGAATTTTTCATCATATTTTGTCGACACCTAACTCAGAGGCTGCTCATAGCTTAATTAAATTTGTGCTGTTACGTTTTACTATATAAGGTAAAATAGGTAAGGTATTTACTATATAATGTCCGATGGGACTGGCATGTACATTCCTATAAAAGTCCCTAATACAACAAAAAGAGAAAAAAAAACCAGGAAAAGAAAACTAGGGCCGAAGTGAACTCTGGAGAAGGCTACCTTTATAACTATGCAAAAGTACCGTTGTCATGAAGAGAAGAAATGATTAGCACGTGATAGCACCGAGGTAATGGAATAACACAGCTTGGTGGCGGTGCGCGGCGGATGTTCACTTCAGCGCCCATGGAGGCTGGGAAACCATCCCATGAGCCGCGCAGTTCGTCTATGTGTGAACTTATCGTATAGGATACGTACGATACACGTATAGGTTCCTATACGATAAGTTCCCCTTGCTCTATTTAAAGCGTTCTTGAAATGACAATGTGCAAGTTTCATGTTCATCAATGAACGTTTACAGGCTGATGTGATGATGATAATTGGAAACTGTGTCAAGGGTAACATATGACGTTTTAAATTTTATTACATGTACCACTTCATCACGACATCAGACTATTTATAATTATTGAAAATATAGGCTAAGTTTTGCAAAATCATTTCAGGATAAGAACATATTGATTATCTTGATTGATTGAACAGTGTACGTAGGTTGCTATTGTGTTTGTTGGTAGGCAATTAAAACGGCTGTTTTAATTACAAACGCATTACAGGCAACCGAAACAATACGCTTTTATTTTTAACTAATTTATGAATGATGATCTTATTTTCTTCTTATAACTCAGTATTAGACTTATCAGTGTCAATAGTCATAGACCCAATACCAAATATTGGGCGTAAATCACTAATGTTAAGCAGTGCTATTATACCTTTGGTGATCGAAGAGCCAGAATCGTGTTTAGTAAATCGAATTCCACGCAGCGGCGTCACTCAGCCTGCACAGTATGATGGCCGCCATACATTATACATACACACTGTGACACTGGAACCCTATCAAGTATTGAAACCTCGCCAAATCGAAATTGCGGTCGAGAGCCGATATATCAAAAATCGCGTCCGCTCGCAGTCGCGCGCCTGCCCGCGGCTGCCCGCGGCCCCGCATACAAAGCGGCGGGTTAAGCATATGTGGGCAAAGTGCCCTAGCTGTAGGTATGTGTGGGCACTGGCCGGACGCTTGCCGCACCGTTACTTCACTGACACCGATTAATTCGGCACTCCTCCAAAACAATCTGTATAATTTGCAAAAGTCGTTTCGAGTTTTTTAAACTTTTTTTCTAAATGGGAATGGCAATCTTCTTAATTTTGGCTATTTCATCGGGAAACTGACCTTTAGAAGGCCTCATGAGCAATGAGCGATGTATTCATTAGCACGGTTCATCGGTTTGTTCTCTTTGGTAAAACGTTTATTAGATTGCGTTGCTATAAAAAATCACATGAAAGTGTAAATCATCACAAGTATTTGCCGGACACAGGTGGTTTCATAAAATATGGTGTGTCAGGCATGACCATGGAGGTTACTTTAGTTACCTTGTGATTTTAAATAAATCTATTTTAATGGTCACCCTTCCCAACCCAGTTAACCCAGTTACTGGGTTGTGGATGTTACCTCCTCCTCTCCTCCTTCTCCTCCTCCTCCTCTATATAGATGTAGAGTAGGTACTGGTACCTCCTTAGCTGTATCTAGACAGACAGACTGGATATATACCATAATATAGTTGAGAAAAAGCTAGACAGATTGTTTAGGTTCACTATTCGTCTGTATAAAAAACTACCAGCTGCTGCCAGCGTGTGATAGCAGAAAATTATCTGTTTTCCATTTTTTCTTTTCATTTTATTTTACTTTTAGGATTCCAGGACATGATTTACCCGTGTACCAAGTTTCATCGACATTCGTTCAACCTTTTGAGCGTGAAGAAGTAATACACACACATTCACAAACTTTCACCTTTATAATATACAACATTATTTTTAGTTTATGCGAAACCTGAATATATTTTGTTCAGAATCAGTAATTCAGTTACTGATTCTGAACAAAATATATTCAGGTTATTCAAATAATTTTTACACCATGTTATATTTTTTCTCAAAAATGTTTAAAAATGTCACAAATTGGACTCCACCGACACTAAGTACAACACAGGTCACGGTAGGTCATAGAAAGAAAGAAAGAAAAGAAAGAAAGAAAAAACTTTTATTCGTACCTCACACATACAGTAGAATTACAAAAAAAAAGTATGAAAGTATAAACCAACCCCCAACAACCCCCCAATCCCCCCCCCTCAGTCGCCCGGATAGCCCGTGACCATGTATTTGTATGCACAACCAAGGTAAAACAACAAAGGTAGGTAACAAGCTTCTATCTTTGATTTTTCATGATACTTACTGTCATTAAATTTTGTACATAGATTCTTTACATAAAAATACTAGACACGTGTTTCGGGTTTCACATATACTAAAATTATCGTTGTATATCAGTGCGATATCCCTTCGATTTCCAATAGCAGGTGCTGACCATCCATCAGCCGCAATCCGTTCTGCCAATTTACAGTTCTCCGGATCAGTGAACTCTCTCGTTATAAAAGTAATTAAATAAAACAACAATTAAAACGTTTAGTCACGTTGTCGTGTCTGGATCTGTTCCCACATATGGTGTAATCGATGATTACGTATGTTCCAGGGGTTCTGCTTTCGCCAGTAAGAAAGAAGCGTCGTGATATCCTTCCTGGTTAGTAAGCAGCTAAGCCACAGTTATCCTTCTGCCGAACTCTCTTTGACAAAGGCGAGGACTATGTGGTGTGACCTATGCCATACCGTAGGGGCCCAGCAGGCCGATGCCCGCTATGGCCGCGGGGATTTTCTGAAAAGGAAACCCGTGATCTTAGAACTCAAAGGACGACTGAAAGACACAGATGTGGTCAGTCAGTAAAAATCTGACTCGCCCTCACGCTTCACACTAGAGCCAGAGTAATCATTGGATGATTTGCCATATATGGTAACATTGATAATTTAAAGCTAGAAAACGAACAGGACATATGTCTGGATTTAAGGCGGCAACTTCGGGTAATAAACTTTATATTATATTTTCAGACTTTTTTTATCTGACTGTACTAAATAGTTTCAATTTTAATAATAATAATTTAATATTTTTTTTGAAAATAAAATGTGCCGATTTAGACACTGTGTCCGAATATATTGTATCCGATTCATCAGTAACTCTATACATATGTAAGCTTCTACTACATTATAACATACAATAAAAGTGATTTTTTTTGAGTAATTTCGTTTTAATCTGACTATACAGTGAGTTTATGTTAAATGTAAGATTATAGTTTTTAAGGCAGCAAAATTATTGTAGTGTGCGCTATGTACGCCTTATTTGTCATGTGCATAAGTCATTTTGTTTTGAGATCGTTTTTTTTTAATGTGAAATGTGTGTGATTTTTTTTTTAGTTGGTAAAATCATCAAATGACAAATCCCGTCCTTGGGCGGAGCGGGAGATAGTGTCAGACTTTTACTGACTAAAAACCTACTCCTGTTCCTTCTTTGCCTTCATCCCGGGGCCCCGGGAAATGTATGTGATGTGGCTGTAATTCATTTAAATAAATAAATAAAGTCGTGTGCCCGATAGGTACCCGATGGGATAATTCGCAACAAAAATTGCTAACTTCCTGCCTCATCCCCTATTGAATCCCTCCAAGGGTAGGTTGTGCTTGTTACCTTTGATATTCGAGGATCTCCAGCGCTAGCAAATGTCTCGCGTCTAGATCTAGCGAGCAGCAGTTTAGGTGTTTATCACGAAATTCACGTGTTTAAGATATTTATTAAATTTGAATACATAAATGCACACTGCAATATGTACAATTGTACATAATTATGTATCATGCAAATGGATATCTAAATTTTTTTAAAACAAAGAGCAACCCATTACAACATTATCGTTTAAGTAAGATAAGAATTGGAATAATTTGCCTACAGCTGTCTTCCTGTCCGATTATAATTTAGGTGTAGTCTACAAGGCTAGAGTGAATAGGCTGTTAATAAGCTAGTGCGATTCACAATCAACGATTGCATCACTGCTTACCATCAGGTGGGATCGCAGTAAAGCACTAGTTTATATAATTAAAAAAAATTACATCAGCAATGAAAGTCAAAACACGTGTACTTGGCGCGTTCGTGGTGAGTGCACAGCGCGCTACAGCCGGCTGCAGCAAGCTGCGCGTGCGCCGGCCGGAGGTCAGTAGTGACTCGGAACTGATGCAGACTGCCGATAGCTGCACACAAATCTAGATGTATTTATTTTTAGTTTACTTTTACAATTTGTTTGATAAAGCAACTATGTAGGAACTCATTATATCAAGCAATGGATATTTTCATTGAACCTTATCTCATTGAGCCTTGTCGGTCGTGCGAGCTAGAAAGAGGGATGGAGCTATAGGTACATCTTATCTCCATCCCTCTAACAGTTCAGTTCAGGTCGTCAAATGAATCGCGAGGAGAGAGCTAGTGCTCGTGCGGGCCTTATGAGTCTTATAAATACGAATTATAATTTTTTGACAGCGGGTATATTTTATAAGTATATTAGCGGTCCGGACAGACGTTGTCCTGCCCGAAACTTAGCTTTTCATCAGAAAAAAAAATTGAGGACCCAATTGCTGCGCCACCTACCGTGTCTAATTGTATCTCAAACTATCCAGAAACCTACTGAAATATAGACACTAAGTTTCATTCAGATCGGTCCAGCCATTTAGGGTGAGTTAGGTGACAAACATACATACAGAAGAATTTTAAAAGATATAACAGTGTCACTAGTATGGGATATACGAGACTTACCTTCTACGTCTAGCACCATTTTAATCAGATAACATGAACAACTTATCATTTATCACATCGGAAAGTTGTCACTGTAGCAGCCGACCCTTTACTTCCGGCTCAGACAGTAACATGTTTTTGCTTCCGACTTTGAACGGAGCCCAAACAATTAATTAGAGCTGTCCGGAGCGGAAGCAGGCCGCGCCCACAACAAGTTGCTGAAGCAGTGCGTTAGACATGAACCAAGGTTTCTGTTATTTGCATTCAAACCATTTCAGTAATAAACACACACACAACATTATCTAGGTACGAGTCTATCCGTGAGCTCGCCTCTGTAAACTCGCGAAAGACTGTCTTTGCTGTGAGTCACACTTCTCGTATAATGTAGTAGCGGCTCTAGATAATACTGCACTAGCACTAGTAGCACAGATTACTACTAGTAGCAGCTCTAGATAATACTGCACTAGCACTAGTAGCACAGATTACTACTAGTAGCATGTAGATAATACTGCACTAGCACTAGTAGCACAGATTACTACTAGTAGCATGTAGATAATACTGCACTAGCACTCGTAGCACAGATTACTACTAGTAGCATGTAGATAATATTGCACTAGCACTAGTAGCACAGATTACTACTAGTAGCATGTAGATAATACTGCACTAGCACTAGTAGCTCAGATTACTACTAGTAGCATGTAGATAATACTGCACTAGCACTAGTAGCACAGATTACTACTAGTAGCATGTAGATAATACTGCACTAGCACTAGTAGCACAGATTACTACTAGTAGCATGTAGATAATACTGCACTAGCACTAGTAGCACAGATTACTACTAGTAGCATGTAGATAATACTGCACTAGCACTAGTAGCACAGATTACTACTAGTAGCATGTAGATAATACTGCACTAGCACTAGTAGCACAGATTACTACTAGTAGCATGTAGATAATACTGCACTAGCACTAGTAGCACAGATTACTACTAGTAGCATGTAGATAATACTGCACTAGCACTAGTAGCACAGATTACTACTAGTAGCATGTAGATAATACTGCACTAGCACTAGTAGCTCAGATTACTACTAGTAGCATGTAGATAATACTGCACTAGCACTAGTAGCACAGATTACTACTAGTAGCATGTAGATAATACTGCACTAGCACTAGTAGCACAGATTACTACTAGTAGCATGTAGATAATACTGCACTAGCACTAGTAGCGCAGATTACTACTAGTAGCATGTAGATAATACTGCACTAGCACTAGTAGCGCAGATTACTACTAGTAGCATGTAGATAATACTGCACTAGCACTAGTAGCACAGATTACTACTAGTAGCATGTAGATAATACTGCACTAGCACTAGTAGCACAGATTACTACTAGTAGCATGTAGATAATACTGCACTAGCACTAGTAGCGCAGATTACTACTAGTAGCATGTAGATAATACTGCACTAGCACTAGTAGCGCAGATTACTACTAGTAGCATGTAGATAATACTGCACTAGCACTAGTAGCGCAGATTACTACTAGTAGCATGTAGATAATACTGCACTAGCACTAGTAGCACAGATTACTACTAGTAGCATGTAGATAATACTGCACTAGCACTAGTAGCACAGATTACTACTAGTAGCATGTAGATAATACTGCACTAGCACTAGTAGCACAGACTACTACTAGTAGCATGTAGATAATACTGCACTAGCACTAGTAGCACAGATTACTACTAGTAGCATGTAGATAATACTGCACTAGCACTAGTAGCACAGATTACTACTAGTAGCATGTAGATAATACTGCACTAGCACTAGTAGCACAGATTACTACTAGTAGCATGTAGATAATACTGCACTAGCACTAGTAGCGCAGATTACTACTAGTAGCATGTAGATAATACTGCACTAGCACTAGTAGCGCAGATTACTACTAGTAGCATGTAGATAATACTGCACTAGCACTAGTAGCGCAGATTACTACTAGTAGC
Source organism: Mythimna impura (assembly GCA_905147345.3). Lineage (NCBI taxonomy): Eukaryota > Metazoa > Arthropoda > Insecta > Lepidoptera > Noctuidae > Mythimna > Mythimna impura. The sequence goes on along the minus strand of LR990359.1, from coordinate 28,503,858 downwards.
ATGTAGATAATACTGCACTAGCACTAGTAGCGCAGATTACTACTAGTAGCATGTAGATAATACTGCACTAGCACTAGTAGCACAGATTACTACTAGTAGCATGTAGATAATACTGCACTAGCACTAGTAGCACAGATTACTACTAGTAGCATGTAGATAATACTGCACTAGCACTAGTAGCACAGACTACTACTAGTAGCATGTAGATAATACTGCACTAGCACTAGTAGCACAGATTACTACTAGTAGCATGTAGATAATACTGCACTAGCACTAGTAGCACAGATTACTACTAGTAGCATGTAGATAATACTGCACTAGCACTAGTAGCACAGATTACTACTAGTAGCATGTAGATAATACTGCACTAGCACTAGTAGCGCAGATTACTACTAGTAGCATGTAGATAATACTGCACTAGCACTAGTAGCGCAGATTACTACTAGTAGCATGTAGATAATACTGCACTAGCACTAGTAGCGCAGATTACTACTAGTAGCATGTAGATAATACTGCACTAGCACTAGTAGCACAGATTACTACTAGTAGCATGTAGATAATACTGCACTAGCACTAGTAGCACAGATTACTACTAGTAGCATGTAGATAATACTGCACTAGCACTAGTAGCACAGATTACTACTATGTAGTAGCATGTAGATAATACTGCACTAGCACTAGTAGCACAGATTACTACTAGTAGCAGCTCTAGATAATACTGCACTAGCACTAGTAGAACAGATTACTACTAGTAGAATGTAGATAATACTGCACTAGCACTAGTAGCACAGATTACTACTAGTAGCAGCTCTAGATAATACTGCACTAGCACTAGTAGCACAGATTACTACTAGTAGAATGTAGATAATACTGCACTAGCACTAGTAGCACAGATTACTACTAGTAGCATGTAGATAATACTGCACTAGCACTAGTAGCACAGATTACTACTAGTAGCATGTAGATAATACTGCACTAGCACTAGTAGCACAGATTACTACTAGTAGCAGCTCTAGATAATACTGCACTAGCACTAGTAGCACAGATTACTACTAGTAGAATGTAGATAATACTGCACTAGCACTAGTAGCACAGATTACTACTAGTAGCAGCTCTAGATAATACTGCACTAGCACTAGTAGCACAGATTACTACTAGTAGAATGTAGATAATACTGCACTAGCACTAGTAGCACAGATTACTACTAGTAGCATGTAGATAATACTGCACTAGCACTAGTAGCACAGATTACTACTAGGAGCAGCTCTAGATAATACTGCACTAGCACTAGTAGCACAGATTACTACTAGTAGCAGCTCTAGATAATACTGCACTAGCACTAGTAGCACAGATTACTACTAGTAGCATGTAGATAATACTGCACTAGCACTTGTAGCACAGATTACTACTAGTAGCATGTAGATAATACTGCACTAGCACTAGTAGCACAGATTACTACTAGTAGCATGTAGGTAAACTGCTGCCCGCGCCTCCGACCGCATGGAAGTCGATTAATTAATTGTGCCTAGTTGCCTACCATATACTTATTCAAAATGAAATATAAACCATAGAAATCATCCCAAAATGTCCCTTTCTCTCCTCCCTCTCTGATTTACCAACAGTGAAATAATATTAGCAAAGACATGACCCCCTTTACGCAGTAGTATCACTATAATCTCTGAAAATACTGAAAATTATACTCGTAACTTTTACGTCTTGTTAATATCCGTCTAGCTCGACCATTTGTTTTTTTTTTTTAAGTGTGTGGAAACCCGCACTAGGAATTACTCCTGGATCTTAGATGCACTAATCACAAACAATTGAAATTCATATTATTATAAACAAGGCACCCAGATAACTATTAGTAAGCGAACAGCACACAGCAGTACACGCAGTACAGCAGCCTACCAACTCAACGACAGCGCCGACCGTGTCGCTAGAGCACATCACGCATGGTGGCTGCGCGCCTGTGTGCCAGCGCCGACCGTGTCGCTAGAGCACATCACGCATGGTGGCGCGCCTGTGTGCCAGCGCCGACCGTGTCGCTAGAGCACATCACGCATGATGGCTGCGCGCCTGTGTGCCAGCGCCGACCGTGTCTCTAGAGCACATCACGCATGGTGGCGCGCCTGTGTGCCAGCGCCGACCGTGTCGCTAGAGCACATCACGCATGGTGTCTGCGCGCTTGTGTGCCAGCGCCGACCGTGTCGCTAGAGCACATCACGCATGATGGCTGCGCGCCTGTGTGCCAGCGCCGACCGTGTCGCTAGAGCACATGACGCATGGTGGCTGCGCGCCTGTGTGCCAGCGCCGACCGTGTCGCTAGAGCACATCACGCATGGTGGCTGCGCGCCTGTGTGCCAGCGCCGACCGTGTCGCTAGAGCACATCACGCATGGTGGCTGCGCGCCTGTGTGCCAGCGCCGACCGTGTCGCTAGAGCACATCACGCATGGTGGCTGCGCGCCTGTGTGCCAGCGCCGACCGTGTCGCTAGAGCACATCACGCATGGTGGCTGCGCGCCTGTGTGCCAGCGCCGACCGTGTCGCTAGAGCACATCACGCATGATGGCTGCGCGCCTGTGTGCCAGCGCCGACCGTGTCGCTAGAGCACATCACGCATGGTGGCTGCGCGCCTGTGTGCCAGCGCCGACCGTGTCGCTAGAGCACATCACGCATGGTGGCTGCGCGCCTGTGTGCCAGCGCCGACCGTGTCGCTAGAGCACATCACGCATGGTGGCTGCGCGCCTGTGTGCCAGCGCCGACCGTGTCGCTAGAGCACATCACGCATGGTGGCGCGCCTGTGTGCCAGCGCCGACCGTGTCGCTAGAGCACATCACGCATGGTGGCTGCGCGCCTGTGTGCCAGCGCCGACCGTGTCGCTAGAGCACATCACGCATGGTGGCGCGCCTGTGTGCCAGCGCCGACCGTGTCGCTAGAGCACATCACGCATGATGGCTGCGCGCCTGTGTGCCAGCGCCGACCGTGTCGCTAGAGCACATCACGCATGATGGCTGCGCGCCTGTGTGCCAGCGCCGACCGTGTCGCTAGAGCACATCACGCATGGTGGCACGCCTGTGTGCCAGCGCCGACCGTGTCGCTAGAGCACATCACGCATGGTGCCTACGCGCCTGTGTGCCAGCGCCGACCGTGTCGCTAGAGCACATCACGCATGATGACTGCGCGCCTGTGTGCCAGCGCCGACCGTGTCGCTAGAGCACATCACGCATGGTGGCTGCGCGCCTGTGTGCCTGTCTGCTCCAGTCATCCAGTCGTGTCGCTGCCCGACGATATTATTAGCACTGAACACGGAGGCTCGTTCCTAATCCAAGATTCAATTACTCTCAAGTACACGTACTGCTTAATCATAGGCCACTTATGTTGTGGTGACTTAGTTATTATTAGGGTAATTAATATTCACACGTACATGTTTACAATGTAATGGGAGGTTTAAACGAACCATTTCTGCCGTGTGTTTGGCCTTATGGTAATTGCAAGAGAAAAATGTAAAAAAAATTGTTATATATTAGGTAGAACTTATTTTACACGAACGGGCTCATAAAACAAATTCAGTTGTAAATTGAAATGGCTGAACTTTCATAGTCATTAAAATATTTTTCAAGATCTTTTTAAATTAGGTATGTTTTCAGGGTATTACATTAAGGTTACCTTACCCATCAATGTATATAAATTATCGTGTGTCGAACTCACGACCTCTCGTTTGTTCGGTTTTTTTTTAATCGCTGAGCTATCGCTGGTTTTGAATTGAAAACAAACACGACAACCGCACCTCTGGCTGGGCACACGCAGATCATTAAAAACGAATCTAATAAAACACTATCTAAGGACATCTGTTATTAGATCACATCACCGGCTGACTGTCGAGGCCCGACCTTGGTATTTGAAGACCATTAGCCTCCGGAACTAATCCGATGCATCTGTTCACAAATGATCACTATATTGTTGCAGTATTAATTTTAAGGTGAACCTGTTCTGGCGAACACACTGACACACATCCGCAGAAGGTCAATGACATAATGGATGACCTTTACTATTTTGTTTTACGTAATAGCCAGAGGTTTCCATCAAAACTGTAGGCACAGCTTAGGTATCGTCGAGTGGAATTATAGGAATCCGCTAGAATAGGGACGCGGCACGACCGTCCTTCATAATAATTTCTCCGTAGCGATATAAGATTCCGATGTGATATACAGACAGCCGTTTCTCACGTACGTGTGCTTCCTCCAACACGTCTACTGCAGGCAATGCTATCGGCATGATCGATGATAAGCTATTTATTAAATTCATCTCGTTTTTGCATGCCTTGAACAGCGTCATCCATGCGGCAGTGGAGTGGAAATCAGCAATGCAGATTAATTAAATACCTTTAGGTAGAACAAAAGTAAAGTTCTCCGCACAATACTGATTGTACTTTACATTCTGTAGCAGTTCCCTCAACATTACTATAAACAAACGGTGTATAGTTAATGCGATTGTTATCGTCTTTAATACAACATTCCCGGGTCGTATCTGTAATTAATTAGTACATTCGGGTACAATCGTGTTTCGTGAGACTATTCGACCTTTCTCAAGCACTAGTTAGCATTGCGGTCACAGGCCTGAGGACAAAGGAGTATTATTGTAAGTCTGCCGGCCGTAAGTGCGGCGGTGGGCTGAGGTGGGCGTGCCGCGCTAGTCGCGCCAGGTGGGTAGCTAGGGTTGCGGTCGCTCGGCGCTCGTGACGGCGGCGCGCTCCTCGGATGCTGCTGATAATCGGCACGCTGTGCTGGCACGCTCGGCACGCACCCCATGCCTCCCCCGCCTGCCTCCTGCCCTCCCCCTCTCCCTCACATTCCCGGCCTCCAGCCCGCGACTGCACGAAACAGCGGCTAAACATTTAAATTATGTTCCCTTTGTAATTTTAAACATCTTAAAACGGAATTCTTATGTTGCGGCGCCGACGCAGCCTCCGCCCAAAGTCTCGGGAATTCGATGGAGTTGTCTCATCGAGTTATTTATGCGTGAACATCCAGTTTTCGAAATGATAGCTAAGAATAGAATATCTGATGGAGATGAGTTCTTGGTAGAGAGTTGTTTACTAAGACTCCACGATATTCATTTTTTATAAAAGTTGCCAGTCTAAAGGAGTCGTGTCGTTGAATCGAGTGTACCGCCCTAGTATTATCCCGGCTCAGCTGGTCGCCGGCGATGTCGCAGTAATCCGAGCTGCCATGTTGCGCATCCGTCCGGATCGCTCTGACGTCTCATATCGATAACCGAGCCCGCTGCTCTGTTGCCGGGGACGGGAAGGCTTGATTGATAGAATGTGTGAGTCACGCAGAGTGGCTTGTCAAACCAAGCACTCGTGAAAGTCGAGCCGACGAAAGGTTTTTGACACTAAAAGGTTACTGTAATTTGTGAGTAGTGACGCACTAATATGTTAGTACCTAAGTCCTCCTAATGTAGTCAGTTTTCTTTTCACCGACGTAGACGTAGTCATGTCATATGAAAAAATACGGTTTCGGCGACGGTTCATAATTTTCAGGCGATACATCCATGTTTTTCATTTAAAAGCCGCTTCGTCACAACAACCATGTCAAGTGATAAATTAACTACTCGTAACTACAATTTAACATAACTATGGACGTGACGTATAACGCATGAAGGTAAAATTAACATAAAAATGCCGCATCACGCTGTGTGCTCACGTCAGCATGTTTGATTGGAAGTCAATTTGCACGATCGGCAGTCGTCGACTACTTCCGAGTGGTTCCGAGGTGAGCCGAAACGCCGTTGTGCACGACTGTAGGTACAGGCACGAGCATTATATTGCAAGTAAGTAAAATTCGAAAGCCATATTTTTTAGAGTATTGGCACAGAATAAGTAATAGTACAAGTATTGGTACAAAATAATTATGATAATGTAGTTTTTCCGAAACAGCTTTATTATGAAATAGGTCTTTTCTCAAAGTTTTTTTCTCACCATCAAAAAATTGCATCACTACTTACCATCAGGTGGGATCGCAGTCAAGCACTAGTTTATATCAATTAAAAAAAAAGTTATAATCTACGAGAAATTTACATTAAAATTTTGTGTCTAAAATATTTCTGCTGGTGACTGTACTAAGCGGAGACGGGGAAGATACAGCCTTACTTGGCGTTGTTTACGTAGACCTTAACATTAGGCCGTCAAGATCAAGTGGATCATTATAACTTCAAATCAATAATTGATGATATTGTACTGTTATCTCAAGTCCATGGGTTTTAGCTGCGGCCGCCATCATATCATAAATATACCTACAACCTATAGTGAAGTTCAGTCGTTTGAATTTGCATATTTCCTTTTCTGATTTTAAGGCGGTGTTTGTATTAACTTCGTCTTGTCTATTTTCTAAATAGCTGACTATATTTTGTATTCTAATTAATAATATTTAAATTTTATTCTATTAATACATATATTTATGGCTGTAATGGAAATTGCTTCATACAAACAACAACTTTCTTTAAGAAAGTCACAGCTAATTCCAAAATAAAAATCAGACCACCTATACAAAGATCAGATGATAATAGCTCTGTACCACTCTGTACGGAACAACCAATTCCTTTTTGGGAATTGACCAGATATTACTTCTTTTTTTTATACGAAACGTATTTACTTTGTTGTATGAGTCTTCAAGATATAATCATTAGTTCATCGCTTTTGATATGATTATATCTTGGAGACTCGTACAACAAAGTAAATACATGTATAAAAAGGAAGTAGCTAAGCTAGTAATTTTGCGGAATTTAGAGTTAAAAACAAGTTGGTTCAGTTAGCTTAGGATATAACATAATAAGATAATGCATGACCCGGGAACATAATAAGGTAAATAGAGCAAGGAACGACGCGAGTGACAGCTCAACTGTATAAATTGTTCAAGATATAAATAGAAATATAAGCAGCCATTCAACAAATAACTGCCGTTAATACCATGAGCACACAATCACATCAATATGATTACATATCAGAAGACGTGAAATGAGGGAAAACATCCAATTTACGTCAATTTGCCGAGTGCTTAAATTATGGCAAAATTGTCCTATTACCTGGTGTATAAGATGGGCGGTTGGTAAGAGTTGGCACTCTGTCGTGATGGTGTGGACGGTCGTGCTGTGCTGCCTCGTCAGTGGGCTGGTGGTGGCACAGGCGCGGGGCGAGCCTGTGGTGAGTGCTGGATGTGGGTGCACAGATATAAGCAAAGGAAAGTGTAGGTCAGGCGGAACCGTCACGAACAAATGAGCCGCGCACCGAACGAGGCAAACAATGTAATGTATTCTGCCTCAGAGTGAACGGTCGATAATAAAGTGACTAAATTAATTAAGTAAAGGTGCAATCTGAATTTCATGTTCTTTTTTTAAAACTATTTATACCAGTGCTTGAATGCGATCCCACCTAATGGTAAGCAATGATGCAAGATTCGTTGATGGTGAAGTGTATTAGTTTATTAGCAGTCTTTTCACTCTTGCCTTGAAGATACCTAAATTATAATCGGACGGAAAGACCGCAGCAGGCAATTTTTTTATAGAGGTCTGTGTTTTTTTTCTTTCATCACATTGCCTTTACTGAGAATGACGCATTTTTAGGTAAGATTTAAGGCAGCTTTGCACCTTCTGGCTTCAGGGAAGCCAATCTTATTTATATATACTCTTTATTGTTCAACATAACAAATTACAGTAGGAGCTTAAAATTAATAGTGTGTAACAACGGATGGTCTTATCGCTAAAAACGATTTTTTGCAGACAACCTTTAAATGGATTTGACAGAGAAGAAGAAAATATACGCAGGTAGTATTTCGACAGATCAAGTTAATTTTAGTGCAACATTCACGTGTTTTTCCGCAGCCCCTGCAGGGACTTCAGTCCGACACCCCGCACCCTCTAACCCTGGTGGCAGATCTGACCTCCCGATTGGGCACACACCCCTCCCGTCTTCAAGATGCTGCTCGCCTGTCGCTGCCTTCGTTACCTTCCTCACAGGACCTGGAGGCCATAAAGAAGGTGGCGCAGATCCTCGTCACGCTTGGACAACAGGTACTTGGCTAGGGTATGTTGAACCCATAGATATAAGATTAAATTTCTATGGTTGAAACCATTGCACCTTCCGTAGACAGCAAAAATAGTGCAGATGTTTCTTTTTATCTGCTTTCCGTACATCAATAACAAAACACATAATAACAGCCACGAGAAGCCTGGCTTGTAGCGAACGTTTTCCCGAATAATTCCAGACAAAAAAATCCGGACCATTTGTGAAAGGATATACTGAGGTAAATAAGGTAAATTACTCTTGTATGTACATACATCCAGAGTTTGCCAGTAACAATAAATCGTAAATAAATAAAGTGACAGACGTGACAAATAAAGGATTACCGTCGTGTCGGGTCACGGTATAAATCCCCAGCGTGATAGACAGAACAGATGTGTATTGTATACGAGTGTACTTGTCACCGATAAATACAAGGTATCGGATTCCGACGTAAAAAAGGGTTCACAATAAACGCGACCCTCTGACTATTCATCGACGACAATTTCTAATTCTTGTGAAAGAATGCGTTCCTTTGCGAGTGATTGCCATTTGTTATGTCCACATTTCTGTAAAGCTACTTGTGTACGTTTTTGTAACTATTCTTTCAATATTTTTGACCCTATTTTAGCCAAAAATACTTCTCACAATATTCATCTCAGTTTTTTTGTATCGACGATTCCATAACTTTCATATTTTCCCAATAAGAAATAAGCATTTTCTTGGTCATCAATTTTTTTTTATAACAAGATTAAAAATAAATTCAGACGGCTTGAGAACCTCTTCCTTTTTAGGAAATCAGTTAAACAGTGTTGCAAAATATAATATAATTGCATAAAAGGGTGTGCAGCAAGCATCCATCTTCTAAACATGCAAAGAAAATATCCCTTTTCACGCAAATTATGCAGAGTCCTGAGATCAGCAATGACCTATGTCGATGATGAATTGATGGCCTAACCTTTCTGCTCCTGCAGGTGATACCAGCTATCATAGGCGAGCCGGTCTCCGTCGGCGGCAGCGAGCCCGGAGCCAGCGGCGGCGGAGACCTCGACACACCCAACGATGCCGTCAGTATCGACAGGCAGGCATAAAGACTACTCTCTTTCTTTGTTTCTACGTTTTCCGAGAATGTTAACAAGACGACATGCTCCTAATCTCTCGTAATGATGATCTATGTTGTAGTGGTTGGCACAGATTAGCTAGGTAGGTAGGTACGAATGCCTGATCACCAGCAAGCGGTCTATAAACATCAATGTTAAACCTTTAATGAATTATTGAAGAAAGAAAAGGAGTTTATTTACGACAAACATGGCTCATTCCAAAATAAAACAAATAACAATAACGACTCTATATAATAAGTAGTAAGATATGCGTCACATCCGCGCAAAACGGCCAGCGCTCAGCAAAATTGTGGCTCGTGTAAGAAAGAGCCACAGCGCTGATTTTCAGCGCCAGCCGTCGTCGACGGTGAGACGTTGATCGGCTAGCAAGGATTACATAATATTGATATTCAGTTAGGAGCCAACAGATTTTCCAGGCTCTATAACATCGCCTACGCCTACACAGACACAATCTGAATGTTTTGTGATTGTGAAGGATAATTAATGCTTGTGTAAAAATTCAAAATCTATTTTAAATTTAAATTAGGTGATCTTTTGTTTACAATCTCGGAATATTATAAATGTAGAAAAAAATGTGTTTGTTTATATACTTAGTGTGCATTATTCGGGTTATTAGTGTTACTTTGTAAATATTAGCGGCTTCCGTACATGTAAGTTTTACTCAAGGTTAATAAATATTTGCTACAATCAGATTTGTTTAAATGTATGCAAATGTACTGGTTTGCATGTATCTGAGTGTGTGTATATGTGTATGTATGGAGGAGATAGAGATGAGTAATGTTAGCGGAGGATGAAATATGTCCGGTATCTATGTGATGTACGGCGGCCACGGAGTCGATACCATATACATACCTATATTATGTTTTTTATGTTTCTATAATTTATTCGGCACATCTTTTTTGTTAAGAAGCTGTTATTAAAGGCTCTAAGTTTCCTAATAAATTTCCTCGAATGAAACAATGGGAGAGCTGCTCCCGTGTCGCGCTAGCGCCGCGTCAACAGCTTTATTTCATGTTTTTGCTTGCCTGGAGACTAATATTATTCACTTATAACTGTAACTAAAGAGAAACGACATCGAGATTATTTATTTATGTAAACAAAGGATGTACACAAAAATACTAGGTCTAATAAAATGGAGTTTTAAGTGTTAGGGCACTTTATAATGTAGAAGGCCACATCGTGCTTTTAAGTTAGGGCACTTTATAATGTAGAAGGCCACATCGTGCTTTTAAGTTAGGGCACTTTATAATGTAGAAGGCCACATCGTGCTTTTAAGTTAGGGCACTCTTTATAATGTAGAAGGCCACAGCGTGCTTTTAAGTTAGGGCACTCTTTATAATGTAGAAGGCCACATCGTGCTTTTAAGTTAGGGCACTTTATAATGTAGAAGGCCACATCGTGCTTTTAAGTTAGGGCACTCTTTATAATGTAGAAGGCCACAGCGTGCTTTTAAGTTAGGGCACTCTATATAATGTAGAAGGCCACATCGTGCTTTTAAGTTAGGGCACTCTTTATAATGTAGAAGGCCACAGCGTGCTTTTAAGTTAGGGCACTCTTTATAATGTAGAAGGCCACAGCGTGCTTTTAAGTTAGGACACTCTATATAATGTAGAAGGCCACATCGTACTTTTAAGTTAGGGCACTCTTTATAATGTAGAAGGCCACAGCGTGCTTTTAAGTTAGGGCACTCTATATAATGTAGAAGGCCACATCGTACTTTTAAGTTAGGGCACTCTTTATAATGTAGAAGGCCACAGCGTGCTTTTAAGTATTAATTAACTCTTCTTATTCATACATTACCTATTCTATTTGTCATTCATATTCTTTATGCAACATGTGTAGTTACAACAAGTAAGGTTCATATTCTCGTCCCCTGTACCTACCGTGAAATATCTCTAGTCTATGTGCAGTGCAAATATGTAGTGCAACTCTGCCGGTAGCCCGGGGCGGTCGCACGGCACCTTATTAAATTCTCTTTGATCTGCCGGCGCTGGCGAAAACACATTAAAATATGTTTTTGATCAGCTTTTCTGTATCAATTACACTGCAGTGCGTTGCCTTAGCATCATCTCGCCAGCAAGTCATCGTTAGAAAGAAATAACAGATTCATAAACGCTTATTTTATCAGCTGTGATCTGTTGGAAAGACAATTCTGTATTTTTTTTATTATTATTTTATTACGTTGTCTTCATAATAGGAATTACTACTGTATCGTTGCTGCGTTCAAAAACATGTAAACCATATAAATATTTTGTTCCGTGAGGAAATTCAACCCGTGACACGCGAAGCGCGCCAGTCTATCGCTCAACCTATGCGCCAAGCCCGTGAACACCAATCTTACTTACCATAAAAAAAAAAAACCGGTCAGGTGCGAATCTATGTACGAATATGAACTCTTCGAGAGATTTTTTAGTATTTTAAAAATATATACATAACTACAAGTTACAGTTTTCAAACTTTTTCGCTAAGCAAGGGATTTCGTTTTGGCCGACTGACGTAGGTACGGAACCATTCCCATAGTCAGTGACGGATTAGTCATGTAGTAAGAGTAGCAAGTGCTACAGGCCCCACGCATTTGGGGGCCCCGCGTGTTCAGGGATCCCACACATGAACGTAAAAAAAACTAGTCAAAATATTTTTAATGCGTGAAATCTAAATACAGCTGATTTCTTTGGATTTGACGTGATAGTCACTTTACTTCTGACTTTACTCCAAGTAAACTACATAATAGAAGATCTCTTAGAATTGCCCCGTCATCGTACTTTTTACGCAACTGATCTTAAAATCCACGGGGTTATCAGTGTCTAAAAGCCTTGTTCAAGCTAATTCTTAGAAGGGATAGCTTCAGCCAGCGGCTACCCGCGCGCGAAGCCGCTAAAGCTACTTAATTTTAACATGTCATGTGTAGCCTCGGTTAAGCTTATTCTTAATAACCCTACTAAGAATAAGCTTAAACTAAATTTTTAGAAAACTATATATTTTGTGTGTATATGTGAATAATACATTGCCAGAGCACACACACACATGGCACAAACACATGGCATGCATGGTACACATGGGTCTGAAACGTGGTGGTTCACAATGCACCTCATCAGATGGTTTTAAGTCTCCCAAAGAGCAATGGAGAGGGCTATGCTCGGAGTTTCCTTGTATGATCGAATCAGGAGTGAAGATAAGCTTAAGTGGCAGTACATTGCTCGCATTGTCGATGGGGCCGAAAGGTTCTGGAGTAGCGATCGGATACCTGAAGACGCAGCGTTGAAAGGCCTCGCCATCATCATCGAAAAGACTCCCTATTTCTGTATTATTTATCAAAAGAAAACCTAAAATGTCCTAAGCATAATTTTCGAGATTACTTCGGATTTAGAATTTCGCCTTTAAATCTCTAATCGTTCGGAGTATGCACAAACGATCATCATCTAGGTTTTTCCAAAAGAACTAAATTAATTAGTATCCTACTAATAAATTAATTAGTAGTAGCCCCTTGATCGAATTTGCTACCGGACGCGCGCCGGCTTAATCCGGCACTGCCCATAGTACTAAGGTCGCAGCCTCGCAGGTGACAGACGACAGGACGGTTTATTTCCGTAATTGAAAACTAAGAGGATCTATCTCCGGGGATTTTGAGTCTGCCATCTTAGGATCCATCAAGTGTTATATATAATACAGGATATCAGTATACACACGCCCATCACATCAATGAACAGCGGCATTTTTTTTCAGACACGTCTGATTAGACTACAATAAATCTTCAAGATACATCTCCAACACGCTTACCATGTTTACACACTTTAACACACTTAAGTACCTATGCCCAATTTGTGGAACGTAAAAGATCTCGACATTTAGTTATGTGTCAGTTTTGAGTTCCAGAAACTGGGGCTTAAATAAAATGCTTTCTAGGGAAAGAGCTTATAAAACGAGATGAAGAGACTCATCTCTCTCTTGTTGTGTTGAAGAATATTTGACATTAGTAGTCGAAGTGTTTTGGTATCGAACAAGGTGCCTGTAACGATGATTAGAACATTTTCTAGCATTTTGCAAGGACAGTGTAGAAATAATGTTTTTATTATAAGTTGTACAAGTATTTAAATAATGAAGCTTGGAATTCTGTGTCGACAATGCGTGGTCATCGTGATTAATTCGATTACAATTTACATGTAATCTGCTCATTCAAATGGTAATTAGTTTCATTTGAAGGTTTTCTCTATATAAATATATCTATACAATTCGCAGGTGTATACATGATGTCACTATAGGTAGAACAACACTGCGCACACGTGTGATGTGACACGTACGCCGATCTGGGCGCGTCGGTCTCCATACATTTTATATGGCAACTAGACTTGTAGAGCTACATTAGATCCACGCCACGCGACGTCGTTCTATATACAAATCAGGCGTGGTCCACGCGTGCGTCAGTCTAATGTAGTTCTAACTTAAGTCCTCCGCCTCAGTCCAAATGATGGCTCACTCACAAGAGGTTGCTAATTATTTTGTCTTTGACTATGACTTGCTAAATCTAACTCAAACCACAGTAATTAGTCAGTCAGTCCCTCAACTTCATTGTCACCGGCCAAACCCTGGTAGTCTGTACGGTCTTGTACTATACTATTACTTATTCTGTGGTACATACGGTACATGTTTAATGTACCTACCTATTTCAACACCGACCTCAGAAAATTCATAAAATAACCAAACATTGACAAAACCTTTAAAAAAAATTCTTGTCATATGCATAAATCAGTTCAAACGTTGTTATGTCAAAGTTGAGTTTGTTCAACTCTGAGTATGGACTCCTTGACCCGCTTCGGCTATGACCGCCGGATGGCTCGCCGCAACCAGCCGGTCGGAAGTAGTCGGAGCCACTCGGAACTGTTCGGGGTTGTTATATAATGGCTGAAGGTGAACTCTCGTCTCTTTCAAGGTTTTAATTAAGTAATATGTAAATGTCCGTTAGATTCCGAGTGGGTGATGCACGAAGTGGTCTATAATTGTATATAAATTGCATGTTTTGATGGCGGATTAAAGATTATAGTTTTCTGCGAAACTTTTCTTAGAGCTGGACCCTCGTCACTTAAGGATTAACACATAAGAGACATCAAAAATAAAAATGATTTGTTTCTGTAATATAACCATACAAAGTGGATCCTGCCTCTACCCAATCTTCCAAAGCCATGTAAAAGATAAAAATAAACAACAGACCAAAGAGAAACTTTTTAAATCTTTAGAAGATCGTCACCTTAGATCACAGGCGTCTACCTCTGGTTGAACACATGCGACTAGGGGATAAAGCAGTGTCAAAGTCGAGGGCGGCATGTTAAATTCCGAACGAAACGAAGGTTCCTAAATTTTAATCCCGAACGCCAGTAGGGATTTATATAATTAACTCCCGAGCGTGTCGAGGGAGTTAATATAGAAACCTGTTTGAAGTGAGGAATTCAAGCCACCCAAGACAAAGACAGCTTTATCCCCGTGTTGGATACTCTACTTTTTACACCATCTGTGAGATAATTAAAAAGCAATTATATTAGAGAAATATAAGTATAATTTACAAGTTAATTTTAACTATCACTCGAAATGTTTTCAGATGTCACATGTCGAGTGATAGTTAAGATTAACTTGTAAATAATACTAAATGGAAAGGGCTATGCTCGGAGTTTCCTTGCGTGATCACGTCAGAAATGAAGATATCCGCAGGAGAACCAAGGTTACAGACAGCCCGAAAAATCGCCAAACTTAAGTGGCAGTGGGCAGGGCACATTGCTCGCAGTCGATGGGGACGAAAGGTTCTGAAATGGCGACCACGTACCGGAAGACGCAGCGTTGGAAGGCCTCCCACAAGGTGGACCGATGACATGGTGAGGGTCGCGGGAATCCGATGGATGCGAGACGCACAGGAGCAGTCATTGTGGTGACATTTGGGAGAGGCCTATGTCCAACAGTGGACGTCTTTCGGCTGAAATGATGAATACCAATATTTCTTTTAATTTGATTTGTTTTAATAAATTGTCCTTAAATTATCTCACAGATGGTGTAAAAGTAGAGTATCCGACACGGGGATAAAGCTGTCTTTGTCTTGGGCAGCTCGAACTCCTCAATTCACTCAGGCTTCTATATTAACTCCCTCGAAATGCTCGGGAGTTAATAATATAGATCCAACCAAAACTTAAAACAAAACTGATAAAACTGCTGCTGCCGCTGCTGTGATTAAAACTTAACAACCTTCGTTTCGTTCGGAATTCAACACACCACCCGCGATCTAAAGACACTGCTTTATCCCCTAGTCACATAATCCTAGGTATAAACTCGTCAGTAACCACATTTTATTCTTTTCTTTTTCTTAGTGGCCAGTTCGATTTTTGAATAAACTTGTTTGATGCACGTACATTTTAATTCACTTATTATTATTTTTTTTTTTAAATCAAAATAATGGTTTTTGACGTTCCAAATTCATATCTCATTATTCCCTAGGGATCGCCCATACTACTTTATCTTTCCCAGAGACAGAATGGCTTGCTTTAGTGACGGATCTTTGACACATAAAAGGGCAGTATCGAGCCGGTGGTGTAAAAAGGTAATTAATGACCCGAGGAATATAAACAAAGGAATAATTCCTACAAAACCTTTGAAAAACAGTTATACTTACTAACTTACTCACTGCTATGTTAGAAGTGTAAATGAGAGCTAGGTATATCTACAGCAAATTGAAATGAAGAAGAACTCCGGTGAAGGTTGTTAGTGACACGATGCAGCTGCAGATGAGCTCACAATCATGCTCTAAAACTACATGTCTTTGAATTTTAAATATTATGTAAACAAACTGTTTTATTTGCTCAAGTTAATGCCATTGCCACAAGACGAGCCAACAACATCTACAAGTAGTACCGGTTTCCGACACGGCAGCTCTCTAGTACATCACGACATGATTTTGTATCGTAATTATAGTTTAGGTATATTCATAGCTGTTGCAGCAGTTGAAGAGTTTTTAAAACATTCAGACAGTTTTTATTTGTTTTGTTATAGGTAATATAGGTTACTGTTTTACTAATATCTCGCCTGATGGTAAGCGATGATGTGGTCGACGATGGAGCACGCTTGCCTAGTAACTCATTCACTCTTGACTTAAAGACCCCTAGGTTGTAGCTAAGCTATCAGGAAACAGACTCCGGGCACTCCGGCAGGGAATTCCGGTGTTCCGGGAATTGCTGTACAATGCGTTCCAAATAGGATCGATTGCCATGTGCGACGTCACGTCATACTGTCAAATCGAAGAACTAATAGGGTGAGCAAAACAAGAAATTTTTAAAATTTAAATTAATTATAAACTGTGAACGAAAAAAGTTTAATCAGAATCCAGTTCTTCAATTTTGCTCATCTCTGAGTTCATGTGCATTGTACGCATAATAAACGTGTTCTCAAAACTTTTTATACGTATGAGTGGGATGTCTACTTTGTATCGGTGGCGCGACGCCGTACGTTTGGTGGTCCAATGATGGAACGGGCTTGGCAGAATTAAATTGTGCAATTCTTTGCACACTCCCCGAAATGACGATAGAAAACTGGAACAACCGTAAACAGTAGAGCGGTTAGGTAATAAAAGTTTAAGGTGTTTCTTGGCTAAGCGACGGCATTGATGGGTCAGACTGATACCTTCATATCTGTATATTTACATGTAGATAAGTTGTACTTAACATTCTAAACTAGAGTAGATAATTTTCATCTCTGAGAATGAGATCCTTATCACCCCCTAGACAGTCACAAGTTCGAACAGGGAGAGCTTCATAAACTTCATGACTACCACAGACTATTTATTGTGACGTCAGAGCGGGCGCGTGCCTCGTTATCGCGCGGCACAGGCCCACGAGCGCACCAGGCCGCGCCGCGCCCACGCAGACGTGTTCCCCTGATGTATGGTGGTGATAGCACGGCACCGCGCGCCTACTGCCGTGTGCCACCACGCCACACGCCACACGTCACGCGTTGTGTCTGGAGTCAAAATTATTCGAAGGTAGATGAAATAATACGGAACAACCTTGTTAATCTACGTAGGTTAGACCGATCTTTTACGTTCATAAAATTATAGCATCCTGTAAACTTAATTTGTTAAATAAAAAACTCTGTAACAGACAGACAATAAGTGATCTTATAAAGGTTCCGTTCAGAGTCGTAGCGTGGACTAGTTTAGATGTGGGCGAAGGCGCATCAGCGAAGCCTTCATCTTTCATAAATTCGAAAACGAGACAGCTACTGTCGCAAACCAGTGTGCGACCACATCGTCACTTACTTTCTTACCATCAGCTAAAATACTGGCGATCTTATCAATAAATAATAATAATAACAATAAAAACCCTCGTTCCTAAAGAGCCCTTGCTTGCGGGAGGCCCCATAAGGTGCGAGGCCGTGGGCGAGGGGCCACTTCGCCCACACCTAGCTACGCTACTAGTTCCGTTTGCCTTTTCTATATGGGAACGGATTACGGATCCCTTATTAGGTACCTACCAATTAGGGTTAGATACGTTACCAAACCATTTTATATTGGGAAAGGTATTTCAAGTTCATTTTGCATATTTTAACATTTATATAGGTACCTATTCATATGTTGAAAAATTTGATTAACGG
Source organism: Mythimna impura (assembly GCA_905147345.3). NCBI lineage: Eukaryota > Metazoa > Arthropoda > Insecta > Lepidoptera > Noctuidae > Mythimna > Mythimna impura. The sequence continues at coordinate 28,486,059 of LR990359.1, read as the reverse complement.
TTTGATGATTTTATAAATAAACATATCTTTCGGATTCGGAAAGGATTAGGTATAAATCTCTAATAATCAAAGCAATAAACACATACAATACTTAATTAGAAACTAACAGCGCCATCTGTTACGTTTTTATATTATTTGGAACTATTGTCAAACTTTTCCAACAACATCACTACTAGATGACGCTAAAAGCACTCAGTTAGTCCATCAAAAGCTACTTAGATGTCGTTACTGGCTGCATTCTAGCGATTCTGGTGCGTCTTACAAAGTGGTGCAGCCACCTGAAAGTGCCGTGATACAGCAGCTCCGAGTAGCTGAGGATTGACACGCCAGTTATCCCCATCCATTGAGTGCCTAGCTTCACTGTAATATACAAGATATAAATTAAAATTATTTAAAATATTAGTTAGTCAAAGAAAGTAGTTAGGTACGTTCATAAAATTATAGCATCCTGTAAACTTAATTTGTTAAATAAAAAACTCTGTAACAGACAGACAATAAGTGATCTTATAAAGGTTCCGTTCAGAGTCGTAGCGTGGACTAGTTTAGATGTGGGCGAAGGCGCATCAGCGAAGCCTTCATCTTTCATAAATTCGAAAACGAGACAGCTACTGTCGCAAACCAGTGTGCGACCACATCGTCACTTACTTTCTTACCATCAGCTAAAATACTGGCGATCTTATCAATAAATAATAATAACAATAAAAACCCTCGTTCCTAAAGAGCCCTTGCTTGCGGGAGGCCCCATAAGGTGCGAGGCCGTGGGCGAGGGGCCACTTCGCCCACACCTAGCTACGCTACTGTTTCCGTTTGCCTTTTTCTATATGGGAACGGATTACGGATCCCTTATTAGGTACCTACTAATTAGGGTTAGGTACGTTACCAAACCATTTTATATTGGGAAAGGTATTTCAAGTTCATTTTGCATATTTTAAAATTTATATAGGTATCTACCTATTCATATGTTGAAAAATTTGATTAACGGTTTGATGATTTTATAAATAAACATTATCGTTCGGATTCGGAAAGGATTAGGAATAAATCTCTAATAATCAAAGCAATAAACACGTAGGTACAATACTTAATTAGAAACTAACAGCGCCATCTGTTACGTTTTTATATTATTTGGAACTATTGTCAAACTTTTCCAACAACATCACTACTAGATGACGCTAAAAGCACTCAGTTTGTTCAACAAAAGCTACTTAGATGTCGTTCCTGGCTGCATTCTAGCGATTCTGGTGCGTCTTACAAAGTGGTGCAGCCACCTGAAAGTGCCGTGATACAGCAGCTCCGAGTAGCTGAGGATTGACACGCCAGTTATCCCCATCCATTGAGTGCCTAGCTTCACTGTAATATACAAGATATAAATTAAAATTATTTAAAATATTAGTTAGTCAAAGAAAGTAGTTAGGTACGTTCATAAAATTATAGCATCCTGTAAACTTAATTTGTTAAATAAAAAACTCTGTAACAGACAGACAATAAGTGATCTTATAAAGGTTCCGTTCAGAGTCGTAGCGTGGACTAGTTTAGATGTGGGCGAAGGCGCATCAGCGAAGCCTTCATCTTTCATAAATTCGAAAACGAGACAGCTACTGTCGCAAACCAGTGTGCGACCACATCGTCACTTACTTTCTTACCATCAGCTAAAATACTGGCGATCTTATCAATAAATAATAATAACAATAAAAACCCTCGTTCCTAAAGAGCCCTTGCTTGCGGGAGGCCCCATAAGGTGCGAGGCCGTGGGCGAGGGGCCACTTCGCCCACACCTAGCTACGCTACTGTTTCCGTTTGCCTTTTTCTATATGGGAACGGATTACGGATCCCTTATTAGGTACCTACTAATTAGGGTTAGGTACGTTACCAAACCATTTTATATTGGGAAAGGTATTTCAAGTTCATTTTGCATATTTTAAAATTTATATAGGTACCTATTCATATGTTGAAAAATTTGATTAACGGTTTGATGATTTTATAAATAAACATATCTTTCGGATTCGGAAAGGATTAGGTATAAATCTCTAATAATCAAAGCAATAAACACGTACAATATTTAATTAGAAACTAACAGCGCCATCTGTTACGTTTTTGTATTATTTGGAACTATTGTCAAACTTTTCCAACAACATCACTACTAGATGACGCTAAAAGCTCTAAGTTAGTTCATCAAAAGCTACTTAGATGTCGTTACTGACTGCATTCTAGCGATTCTGGTGCGTCTTACAAAGTGGTGCAGCCACCTGAAAGTGCCGTGATACAGCAGCTCCGAGTAGCTGAGGATTGACACGCCAGTTATCCCCATCCATTGAGTGCCTAGCTTCACTGTAATATACAAGATATAAATTAAAATTATTTAAAATATTAGTTAATCAAAGAAAGTAGTTAGGTAGGTCGCCCAATTTCTTCTTGCTTTCTATCTGACTTACCGAAGTTTTCAAACCAGCGCGCAGAGCTCTCAACCTTGTACCACTCCTGATGGTCGATGCTGTAGAACAGGCGGACAGTCGTCGAGTTCGTCAGAGATATGTTTGCGCTGTAAAGTAGAAACATCAGTTACTTTCATAATTAAAAGAAGGGATTTTCACACGACTACGCGACATGAAGGAGAGTAATGTGTTTATCTGCTTTTTGCCTGACTGCAAGAAGGGTTATGTTTTTCGCGCGTATTTTGTATGTAGTATATATGTATGAATGTATGTATGTATGTAATATTTTTAAGTATCTACCTCATATCTTCCAAACCGATGAACGGATTTACATAATTAAGATATCGTTAGATTCGTCTTAATAACCCAAGTGTTCTTAGATAGGTGAAGTTAAAAACCAGTTTTTGTTATGCACACGGAATTATGCATGATTACATGTGGTATGAGTACTTACCGTCTTGTTAAATTTTGTGACTATTTTTTTGTTATTTTAGTATTTTATTATTTTGTACACATCTAACGCTAAACACTTGTTAATTATTTACCATTTATCACACATTAACATTTATAAACATTTATTTGGAGAACTCTGCTTCCGCTACTGCAGAAGTTCCGCAAGCTTTTTCACTTCCGTTTCCGCTTCTGCTTCCGCAAAATTTATAACAGAAATCTAAACGGAAGCACAGAATAAGAAATATGACGGAAGAATACAGCGAGGAGCGCGAGGGTGGGGGGCGCATAGGCACAGAACAAGAAATAGAATAGGCATAGGCGACTGGACACATCGGAAGAGGATGCGGGGTGGGGGTCGGGGGTGGTATACAAACGTGTCGCAACGAGTTTCTTTATTATTATATTTTTTTGGTTCGTGGCGTGATTACAACGTAAACCTTCTGTTGTTTTTTTTTAAATAAAATTGTGCGTTTTCTTCACATAATACCTGTATTAATAATACAGTCCTTCGCTATCCAGGATGTCGATCAATCCGGAGGGACGATGAGCCTAAATGGATTAAACGGGGAATATTCCAGGACGACAGTCTGAGCCCACTTTGGTTCTGATTAGCCCTAAATCGTCTAAGCACATTGCTAGAGGAATCAGGCTTGGGCTATCGGTTGAGAAGAGGTGGTCAGGTTCTATCTCACCTTCTTTACATGGATGATCTGAAACTCATTGCCCCCAACAAGTTACGACTGATGGAACTACTGAAGGTAACTGAAACTTTCAGTAGTGCCATCAGGATGGAATTTGGTGTGGATAAATGTGCAGTCAATCAGTCATGCATGTAAAGCGAGGGGAGATTATGAAATCTGAGGGAATTCAACTCTCGGATTCCATACACCTTAGATCCCTCTCCTCGACCGAAACCTATAAGTATTTGGGTATGTCGGAAGCGTTAGGCATTAACGTTGCTGACATGAAGCAATCGTTGAAGGAGCGCTTTGACCGCCTGAAGAAGGTATTAAACAGCCTTCTGTCAGGCGGAAATAAGGTACGCGCCTTCAATGGTTGGGTCATGCTGGTCTTAATGTACTCTTTCGGCATACTCAAATGGACTCAGACCGAGCTAGACGCTCTGGATAGGCGGGTCCGTACACTGTTGACCGCAAACCGGATGCATCACCCACGGTCGTCTGTGATGAGACTGTACATCCCACGGAAGTGTGGAGGTCGAGGTTTTTTAAACGCAAAGACCCTGCACAACCGCGAAGACCCTGCACAACCGCGAGGTGTGCAGCCTCAGAGAATACTTTCATAAAACCGATGTGGATATGCACCGCGATGTGGTCGCAGTGGGCAAGGGACTCACCCCGTTGTCCATGGCTAAAGAGAACTGGCACAAACCTGTGGTACTTACAACTGATGATCGCAGGGAAGTACGGAAAAGTAAGGAGCTCCACGGGTGCTTTTATCGGACTCTTCATGAGTCTGATGTAGATTTTGCAGCGTCCGCCTGGCTACGTTTCAGCAACCTCTTCGGGGAAACTGAAGGTTTTATCTGTGCAATTATGAACGAAGTCATCTTGACGAATAACTGCCGAAGATATACAGGGAAAGTTTTTAACCAGTCCGCAAATTTTGACATGATAAACTAAAATATATTTTAATAAACACATATTTTTTATTTTGATATGTGTTAATAGTAAAAAATAAAGTTATCGCTTATGAGACTTATTTACTTAGAAACTTATTTTATGGCCAAACCGCCGCGCGGGTTGAGCGGCGATCAGCTGACCGGCGCGGCGCGGCGCTCGACCCGTGCGGATTGTAGGTAAAGTACAGCGGTGCGCGCGGGGTACGGTCACTGACCGCTATTTTTAACAATTTCGAACTACTTTCTTAAGTTTAGGTTATAAAGTTATTTTACTTCGCGCCGAAACTGAAATGCAATTCTATTATTGTTCACATAATGTAGTAATATTTTCATTACGGGTCAAAGGATTCGCAAGTTTAGATATATATAAAAAAATACAATCAATGTATCCTGGCAACACCATCGCGTCTAGATGTCACTTATTTTTTTTGCGGTAAAAGTTTCGCATGGAAAAAACTTTATCCTATCTAATTATTCATTTAAGATACATGGAATAGTATTTTTTTAGCAATTTAACAAAATCCCAAGTGATACATCTTATTATTCATTTATAATACATGAAATAGTTCCTTCTTTAGCAAAATAACAAAATTTCAAGTGATAACCTATAAAGTGTATTGTGCAATAACGAATTTCAGTGTCGAATTTAAGCCTTGAATCTACAATCACACAGGATGAAGAACCGATATCCAGCAAAAGCCAAAGCAATAAGTTGCTCAATCTTCAATCAGGGTACGAGATACCATTAGCGAAGTTGTTTTTGCACGCTAACTGATTGGAAGCTGCCAGACTGGTACGTGATGCTCTTAGCGGCTTATTCTACGTTGCTAGTCTGAAAAGGCCCCTGAAACCTGTCATCGAGGACGCGATCCTCATCGGGCAATGGCGGAGGCACTAAGTGATCATAGCGAGTGCTGTTTTTCGGACTTGCGAGTCCGAGGCTTTGTTCAATATTCAATCAGGGTACGAGATACCATTGGCGACGTTAATTTTTACGCGCCAACTGATTGTAAGCTACCAGACTAGTACGCGATACTCTTGGCTTCGTTACTCTACGTTGCTAATCTGGTATGCATCTGTTATAGCAGGTGAGTCCCATTCATTTATAATCCAAAGAACAAAAATGGCAAAAAGACTAAGTTCGACGTGCTCCACTTTATCAGTGCCTATAAAGGTCACGAGAAGGCCAAGTTCATACTACCCATCTGTGTATTATTAATTCGTGTAAAAACAGTACACCACCTATGTGTAGATCGCTACAAAACATTCAAACTCCTTTAGTGAATACGAGATATTCCAAACCACCATAAGGTGGCAAGTTATACTGCCTAATATGTAAATTATAAACTTTCCAAAGTAATGCTAAAGAATACGAGATATTCCAAACTGTCATAAGTTAATCCAATGTACCTAGCCGGATTGCCGGTAGATACCCACCTGTGTCCAGTTGTTGGACTAGAAGCCAACCCAAAACCATGGGAGAAGGCAAGGCAGAATTATTGACACCCTCACCGGCTACAATGCTGGTGGAAAATACTGCCATAGTGCGAGCATAACAGTGGCCGATTATCAAACCTATTTTTTGCTGAGTTAAATAGTAAAGACCTATTCAATAGAAATATTATTATTTCCTTATGGTTATGTTGTACACTGACCTGCAATATATTCAAAATAATAAAAACAAAAACAAACCATGGAACACGAGATGTTCACAATGATATATATCTAAGCACTAAGTGACATGAATACTTCATCAACAATTTACAAATGATATGTTCACTTATAGCAACAAATATCAGTAAGTGTTGATTATGATATGACTCCATGTAATAATATCTATGGAAAATCTTGATATAATTTAAACGGATTAAATTCATAGGTACAGCATATCATTCCACATCCTCAGTATTTAAGCTTATAGTAAAAACCTTGCTCAAAGAGCATGTAAGCTAACTTTTAAGGAACCAAAACCTAAGGAAATCGCAGGTTAAGTCCTCTGCTGATACCAGCAGTCCTGAATAAAATTATAAGGTTCTAAAGTTTCAATACCAGAATTACAGGAACTCCTCACAGGCTCGAAGAACCCGTGCACCAGCACCTTGGAATACTTGATGTATGACACCAATGCCACAATTGGTGTGGCCACCCGCTGGGCTGAGCGGTTTGAGGAAGCTACCATTGATTTTAAGAAGAAGTAACTTCTCACTGTTGAAAGCAGAAGGGAATAATATTGACGGGCAAAACCACCAGCCCTACTTACTTATAATCACCCCAAGGGAGTAAGTCAGCAATAAACTTATAATGATATACAACAACTAAATAATGAAATATGTGCTGATATATTTGTAAATAGTTGTTAGAACAAAATGGTATGAGGTATCTACCTTACTCGTACTTAATGTCTAAATCACTCAATAAACTAAAAATTCAATATAAATGAATGTCAAATTACACAAACCGTGTACGCCTGCTATTGACATAATTGCACAGAACTAAACCTAAATTCAAATCTTTTGTAAAAACTTACCTGGTTGGTGCTCCTAATAAATGAATAAACAGGGAAATCTTTGTTGTAACAAAACAGAAATAACAAGATTCAGATTTAATTTGATCTGCACTGATATAACATTTCCAGTAGCAATTGTCTTATATTGACAATATTTTCTGTGTTCAAATCAAATATTGTATGGAGGGAAATTGCCTTATTATAGGGAATACCTAGGAACAAGCTTCCCATGACTAGACAACTGGCCTTGTCATGGAAACATTACTTCTGATGCATTTGGAACATAAGAGCTCTCATGCCACGGGACACAAAAAGTGTGCACCAAAGCAACTTGTTTCACAAAGGACTCACTTCTATGACAATCAAAAAATCTCACTGCGCTTAATAGAAAAATTACTTTGCAGTATACATGACTCCTGAACTTAAAAATTTAACATAAAAGTAGACAACTATCTACCACTTGGTAAAGAAATGTAATGTTAGATTTTATGTTAGATCATTCAGACATTCCCAAAACATGCATGGCATACCCACCAATTTTGGAACAGGGATGGTTTGCTGAACACAGTTTAATATCATGCCTATCCTATAAGTCATATGGTGAAATTATGGCTTCTCTCTACTTTGTTAGGTTGTCACTGTCAAACAGTGTCAGAAATGCAATAGACAACTTTGTCTACGGTGCAGCTAAAACCCGGTCCACACATGACCTACAGTAAAACTAGTCTTTTCTTTGGCAACATATCATATCTCCTCTTTATTCTCTAAAATAGCTAAGTGGGACTGAATGTTCAAAATACACTTACTTAATTGAGGCAATGAATTACCCCATTTGAATTACTAGTATCATCAAAACTATAAGTACTTAACTTACCAATACAAAAGTAAAATTGCATTGAAACAAAAAGGGGGGGGGGGTGTATGCTGGGGACCAACTAGTGCAACAGGTCCTCGTGAAAAGTCAGTGACCATACAACTTCTCTAGGTATCTAGTCCCTAGCAGGAAGTTCATTTCATCGACATGACATAAACCCCTCCCTCAAGAAACAAAGTTTCTCGTTACATATAACATAAACTGTGACACAAAAATACTACTATGATGACAGAGAAAGACAATCGCATTAACTTCCATTTCGGGAGGCACAAAAAAATGACATAAAATGGTCTTCATAAGTATAAAATAATTGTATTTACATATATTTAGATAGACCCATATGCATATACATACAGGTATATACAAGTATACACATACATGCTGAAATAAACGTTAGTATACTAGCTGTATCATGCAGTAGAAAAAAAAAAAAAAAAAAAATTGTAATACTTAATAATAATAATAATTTAATATAATAAAATATAATTTATATGTTATGTTAAATGAACAAACGGAATAATAATAATAAAATCGATAAGCTAGACTTCCATACCAGTCACCTACAATGTCAACACAAATATAACTTAGATGTGAATAGATACTTATCGTTTGAAACGAAAATGATGAATGTGATAATATATAATGCATGTACCTAATTGCATTGCCTAATGCAAGGCTAATTATATGATGCATGTAATGTAATTACATTACCCCCAGTGACATTTAAAACATCACTATGGTATGATAAAAACAACTAATGAGATTATTCTGCTTCAATAGATTTCAACAAATTGTCTTTGTGTTAAGTGGGAACAGCAGTATTATAAAACCAAAGTAACTTTTTGTCTGATTACATTTAGTAATAATGACCTTGTAATATAGCCGACATCAACGGCTAGGTACAGGGGCGCTGGCTTTTAGAAAACCCCATGGGTGCTCATGCTCATTTGATGGACTCGAAAAAGTGGCGAAGTGTGAGAAGAAAAATGCACACTGATCCACCGACAAATAAATAAATGTCCTACTTACATACTGCGTACCTAATTACTAATTATGTTCGATAAAAATATAAAATGAAATCATTTTATAAAAATGAAACTAGTTTTTAGTATCAAGAAATATTATAATGTAACCGTAACCTAAAAGGCGATTACTTATCTGTTTCTTGATGTCTATTCTCAGGGGTGCTCGGCACCCACTGTTTATTTCTCATAATCGGCGCCCCTGGCAAGGTACATATAACGATGATGTACAAATAACCAAGTAAGTACTAAAATATACTGAGAGTAATGATATAATATTTCTAAAATAAGCTAGTAAGTCATAAGTGACTTTCATTAAGAATAATCCAATTAATTACAATACACGTCTCACACCGTGGTATTATAACTGCCCCTGTTGAAGATAACATGCTTCTCATCTAAATCAGTTGCCTATCAATGAATCAAATATATTTTTACAATACGAGAATACTTGTCACACAATACTTTTAAAAAAATGAACGGATAGTCTAGTCAACACCTTGGGACACTCCCAGCAAGAACGTATGACTGTAGCGACAAAAAAACCTTAGGGAAAACTGAAATCAACTCATATCTTACTATAAAAAGAAACCGCACTTGAGTTGATAGTACCAGTACTAACAATAGCGTAACAATTAATTATTGCAGCAAACTCTAAACATCTACATTATGTGAACAATAATAGAATTGCATTTCAGTTTCGGCGCGAAGTAAAATTGGGAATCAAACGAGCTTACCTGTTAAGCGAAGTCTTGATTCTAATTTTATGAGCGCCGAAACTGAAATGCAATCACCCACCCACCACTAGTTAATAGCCCCAAAGCTGCAATAATTAACCTACCTAACTCACAGTTATCCTTACAGGGAAATAGTGAATGTAAGTATGCGGTAACAAGTCTGTCCAAAAGACAGCTTGTTCCTTGTCCTATAATCTCTAAAGTAAGTGACATCTAGACGCGATGGTGTTGCCAGGATACATTGATTGTATTTTTTTATATATATCTAAACTTGCGAATCCTTTGACCCGTAATGAAAATATTACTACATTATGTGAACAATAATAGAATTGCATTTCAGTTTCGGCGCTCATAAAATTAGAATCAAGACTTCGCTTAACAGGTAAGCTCGTTTGATTCCCAATTAGTAAATGTAATTCCAATTTTTCTTTCTTACTTTCATAGAGTTACCATCAAAATGCAAAAAATAAATTGCAAAAAATAAATTATAATAAACAATCTAAAATACATTCAAATTAAAGCACTTACGTATGTTAGGTATTTACACTTGGGGTATTTAAAAAATAAACATCAACTACTTATTTACAATAATATCCAAACAAAAAGAAACTATTGTTGAACCGGGACACACGTATTGTTCGAAGTGACCTCCTTTTTTCAGACATAAACATGCACGTTTAAATTTTGTATTAACTTTGTTTAGGACACTATTATCTTTTCATTAAAATCGGAATTTATTTTCTGTTTCAAGTCGTCTAGGCTATTCATACACCCGGAGTTTTAATTCTCCCCAGAGAATAAAATCACAGGGACTAAGATCTGGGACCTAGCCGGCCACGGTAACACACACGGGGCTACATAAACGATACTGATAGAACACGAGTACGTGTCATACGCGCGCGAAGGTAAAACGAAGCGGACATCCGCATACGACTTCCGCGTGTGACGTACTGGGTCGCCGGGCGCCGGCGCTCGATCAAACGCCAGCGCGCCGCCGCCTCTCCTACGCCCCCCCGCCTGCAACCTCCACTCAACCCGCCACGCCGCCGCGCCGCCGCGCGCGCGGCGGTATTCATTCATAATACTACGATTAAATTGTGTACATGTTTTGCTTATTTCAAACTCGGACAAGGTAGAAAAATGTGAAAAAAAAGTTATGAACTAAAAATGGAAATGTGTTCTATTACTTACATTGGACCACCAAAAAAAATTTACGCAGTGGTTAAAAACTTTTCCTGTATAATGAAGGACGGGACGGTTGACGTGTGTCGGGCATGCCATCGTCCGGATGAGTCTATCAGACATATTATCTCTGGTTGTTCTCGTCTGGCTAACTGCGAGTACTTGCACAGGCATAACCAAGTAGCCAGGATTATTCACCAGCAACTTGCTTTGAAATACAACCTAGTGTATTCAGAGGTACCATATTACAAGTATGTGCCCGGCCCAGTTCTCGACAATGACCATGTTACGTTGTACTGGGATCGGTCTATCATTACTGACCGGACTATTGTAGCCAATACGCCGGATATAGTGGTGATAGACTGATTAGCGCGCCGCGCAATGATAGTCGATGTCACTATCCCACATGACGAGAATCTCGTGAAAGCTGAGAAAGAGAAACAAATCAAATATCTCGACTTAGCACACGAGGTTGTCGACATGTGGAATGTGGACTCGGCTTTCATTGTGCCGATTGTTGTTACCGCCAACGGCCTGATGGCCAAAAGTCTAGAAAACCACCTGTCGAAACTGTCGTTGCGGGGTTGGATCAAGGGCCTGATACAGAAGGCAGTACTCCTCGATACGGCTCGCATTGTGAGGAAGTTCCTGTCTCTGGAGCCCTAACTACCGGTAGCTTGGACCCTGTCCCGATACCGGCGGACTGCTATTTTTTATATTTTTAAATGTTTTGTGTGCTCTGGCCCCACCAATACGATGCTCGATCCTGCAAAGCCAGGCCGGCACAGCTGGTTTTGGTCGTGTAGTTACGTCACTGTTTGGAAATTTGACGTGAGTTAAACGACATGCCGCTACAGCCGCGCAGTACATTATCGAATGTGTATCAGTGAGATCTTCGCTGTCATTAAAATAGTTTGACAACTGCGAATCCAGAGCACCCACCAGCGCCTTATTCTTGTTACACATGGGCAAATGAGGTAACGAAGAAGTTCAAGCCGCATGTTGCGATACTCCCGAATAGCACACTCCAAAGCACTCCTCAATTAGTTACTACACTGGGTACTTACATGTGTAACCATGTCAGTGCTCTCCTCGTCAGCGTGGTTGGAAAGATGGTTGGACGGTGATACCTGTAAAGGTACCACCGTCTGTGACGAAGAGGCAATGGCATGGCTACCCATTTCCGTTCGGAGACGATCAAGTGCAGTATCGTCCAACATATGATTACGCTGGATGACCCACACCTGATCCGACCGTTGTTGGGCCGAAACGTTGACGGCTGGCTCAAGCACCTGAAACAAAGAGAGCATCCGAACACGGTACGCGGTCAGGTTGTTTCCTCCCTCTGTAGCCTCATAGTAGGCGCGCATGACGTTTCCGTTAATTGATTGTGTCCATCGCATGCGCAACACACATCTGCCGGTAGCTGGGACCCTATCAGAGGTCGGTAGGCCTCGAGATCCTAAGCATGTCGGTAGCCGGCGTCCTCCCCGACGACGCGTAGGTGGTGGTGTAGTCGGCGGCGAGTAGTACTCGTCGCTCGAGCTCGACGCAGCTGCCACGGCCGGTGTCACATTGGGGCCGGGTTCCGGCGGCGGCGAGGCGGAGCTGAGCGACGAGGTCGGAGGTGGTGGGCGTGTTCGGCGAGCTGCAGCTCTTGTCAACATAGTTTTTTAGGCATCATTGTCGTATTTATTTCATGTGTATTAAAATTATTGATGTGACATGAAATGTCATCTGTCTTTCGGCTTTTTGTTTCTTTTTGATATAATTTTTCAGTCTTTATATGTGTCGAGAAATTTAGATTTTTATGTTTATTGCTTATTTTTGGGCTTATGCTGAAAATTTTGTGTATTTTTGGTACCGAAAACTGCTAGTTTTTATTAAAATTTGCTTGAACGACAAAAGGGACACTTTTGACATCGAGACATTTTTATTATTGTTATAGTATTACACTTCCACTTCCGCTTCCGATTCCGCTTCCGATTCCGCTTCCGATTCCGCTTCCGCATCCGCAAATATTTGATTTTGACTGCTGTTTTTGTTTCCGGAAGCGGAAACAAAAAGACTTTCCGAATTAAGACACTTCCGACTGCCCTCTCATATTTATTTATATTGTAATATAGAAATATCGTACGATCAATCATTTTTATTTTAAAAATAATTATGGAACTTCTTGCCGGTTCTTCTTTAACAACGACGAGGAAACGACCAATTGAACCGTGCACTTATGCACTAGCTTCTGACGCATTTAGAAATTTCATTACCCCGGAGTCTAAGATGGAGTTAGATACAGATCGAACTCAATCTTAGAATCTATGTGTTGTACCGACAGCACAAAGATAACTAACTGACTGATACTTACGAGAGGAAGTTCCGGAAGACGCGCGACTTGCCGCGGTAGGAGGAGTAGGAGACTGCAGCAGAGAACAGTTGCCGTTGGCACTGCACCAGGCAGTCGGGACAGTCCAGCGCGTCCTGCAGCTCCTGGCTCAGCGTGGGGTGCGCGTCCTCCCCGGGGTACACATACATGAACTTCTCTACAAGACATAAGTACAGTCAGGGGCCAAAAGTGCAGTTCCACCTTACCAATGCTCAAATGTCTAAAATTTATTTGTAGAAGAGGGTCAATGGTTCATGATCGATTTAATTGGTAGCATAGAATCTAAAGTATTGAATAAACTAGTTGTGGACTATTGAACTTCTACAACAAAGAAATTTTAGACACTTTAGCATTGGTAGAGTGCAACTGCACTTTTGATCTCTGACTGTACATGTTTACAATGAAATGCATGAATAATATCTAGATTAATTAGTTTGGCAGTATTATAATAAACACGGACAGTCACCTCTATGTTTGTTGAGACAGCCAATTTCGCTGAGCGTGCAGGTGGGCACGCGTACCGGCACGAACTGCGGCTGCAGCGCGTAGGGCACGCAGCCGCACAGCGCCTCGGCCGTGTCGCGCCGGCACTGCGCCAGGCACCACGACATGCCGCCGCCCTCTAGCCTGCAGCCGCGCTAATCAACGACACACCCTTTCAAATCAAGCATAGCAACTTCTGTTCAAGTAACGTTCAGTAACTCTGACTATGCAGTCCAACAAGTTGCAGACATGCCGCTTCAGGCGCTGCAAACATCTTTATATCGTGTGAATGCATTTGTTTGAGGGTGTGACGTGAGTTTAGAGCCACGTAAGATGAGTGAATGAGAGGTTTGATAGCGTTTACCTTGTCCTCGGTGTAGTGGTTCAAGTCGTCGGCCGGAAGCTGCGAGAAGGCGCGGATGTTGAAGTAGACGGCGGTGTTGCGTGGCAGCGGGTAAAGGCGCACGTCGCCGCTCTCCACCAGCGGGAACTCATCGCCCTCGAACAACAACAACTGCGCACAACACAGCGTTGGCGACAAACTCTTTTTAATGTAGTATAAGATCTGGGCCAGGAAAGCTAGCCGAACCGAAAATTTATCAAAACCAATAAAACATGCTTTGGAATTACACAATTTAATTCCATCATCGGATTACTAGACGTACGGCGTTGCGCCACCGGTACATGGTGGACGTCCCACCCATACGTACAAAGCGTTTTGGGAATACATTAATTATGCGTACAGCTAAGGAGTAGAATTCCCTGCCGGAGTCTGTGTTTCTTGATAGCTACAACCTAGAGGTCTTTAAATCAAGAGTGAAAAGGTTACTTCTAGGCAAGCGTGCTCCATCGTCGGCCACATCATCGCTTACCATCAGGTAAGAAAGTTTTTTTTTTTCATATAAAACTAATCTACCTCCATGCCATTAGCAGGTCGTCGCTCATAGGCGAAGTCGTCTCGGATCTCTTTAACAACCACGCCGAGCCCATAGTCCTGCCCGATCAGGTCCAGCACGGCAGGTTCGTTGTCCACATCTGCTGGTCTAGATGTCAGATAACATAGTTTAGACATCAGAAGACATTCAACATGGTATGCTGTAATGTAATGTCGAGGCGTCGCCGTCGCCGCGTCGTGCCCGGTCAAATAACATAGTGGATGGATAAAGACAACTTGTACTCATTGGTTAGCTTATAATAATAATAATAATAATAATAATAGTTTATTTGATAACCTTATACGTACAACAAATTTGAGATTGGAGCCTCCTTTTAAGCAAAAGATGCCTGTATTAGGAGACTCCGCTCCTTCAAAAACAAGAAGTGTAAACTATACAATACGAGTACATAATTAAAACAAAGTGAATTGAGTGAATGAGGGTGGGTGTGTGTAATGAGTGTATGTGGGTGTGTGTAATGAGTGTGTGTGTGTATGTATGTGAAGGTGTATAGTATTAGTATGTCTGTTGTAGAAGTGATTCAGCCTCACCATAGGTTAGCTTTCCTATCCAATCCGTTAGTGTATTTTTGCATTCATAACAATTCTTAGGGTAGATGTAAACGTGTTTATTAATAGCATTATAAAGCTGAGCAGATCGTTTACAAAGTTGAATACTAGCAAATCGTGTTTTTGTTTGTGGTATTTTTAATATAATGTCTTTTCTTCTTCTAGCCAATACTCTGGGGTCATAGGTTAGTGATTTATGAGTTGTGAGAACAACTTGAGTAATGTAAAGCTTCCGGACCGTTAGAAGGTTACTGATTTGGTAAAGTTTTTCAGTACAATATCTCCGTTTTTTAAAATACATGCACTTAATGAGAGCCCGTTGTGCTCGCTCTAATTCTAAAAATTTTGTTTTTGAAGCCCCCCCCCAAATAGGGATGCAGTATAGCAATACTGATTGTGCAAGCGCTAAATATATCATATTTAGGAAGTTTTTGTTCCTGCCTGAGGGAGTACATACATTTATAGGTATAATATGTCTAAGTGTCCTGAAAATCCAGCTTAATTTTCTGATTCTGTTAGCAACTTGATCAATGTGGGGATGCCAAGATAATCTATGATCGACGATAATACCCAAATATTTGATATGAGTTACTCTGTTTATGGTTGAGCAGCTGCAGTTTGAGTGTCTTCCAGCATCGCATAGGTGAACTTTAAGTTTAAAATCAATACCGGGTTGTGTACGATTGCTCACACTGAAACATATGTAGTTAGTTTTAGATATGTTCAGTGTGAGCAAATTTCGTCCCAGCCATTCAGCAATATCAGATAATCCCAATTCTGCGCTAAGCTGAACGTCTCGCCAAGAGTTACCCGTGAACACTACTGCAGTGTCGTCAGCGTACGAAAAAATTCTTGCGTTTGCAATACACATGTTACAGAGTTCGTTCACATAAATAAGGAACAAAGTGGGCCCCAATACGCTCCCTTGGGGGACTCCGTAAGACACTACCGTGTCCCCACTAATATACTGACCCACTCTAACCCTTTGCTTTCGATTGCTGAGATAATCTTTGAGAAGATTCAACGGCAGCCCACGAACTCCAATAGCTTCTAGCTTATTTGCTAAGAGTGGGACAGAGACGGTATCGAAGGCCTTTTTTAAATCTAGGAAAGCAGTTACACATTTCTTGCCGCTATCAAGTTGTTCGGTAATTAGCGCACTAAGCGCCGCAACTGCATTCTCGGTAGACATACCATGCCGGAAGCCAAATTGAGAATCAGATAGTATTTCAAAATCATTAAGATATTTAAGTAACCTTATATTAATAAGTTTTTCAATTATTTTGGAAATTGCAGGTAGGACAGATATAGGCCTATAGTTGCCGACATCGTCTCTGTCTCCAGACTTATATACTGGCGTAATGATAGCCTGCTTTAAAGCCGCAGGAAAGATTCCTTGACTAAAACAAAGGTTGGCGAGATGAGTAATAACGGGAACAACATCCTTGCGTATGTACTTCAAATAATTAGTTGAAACGTTGTCCCATCCAGGTGCACTGCCGGTCTTAAGACTCCCGAGGATAAGGTTAACTTCACTTATATCCGTGTCCAGCAGTACAAATGAGTTAGGTTGACGCGTTGGAGAGAGATGACGACCCCGCTGATTACGTCTTATACTTGGTTGGACTTTCAGTGCAAGGTTTTTACCAATATTGGCAAAATAATTATTTATATAGTTAACCGATTCTAATGGAGATGATTTAATATTTAATAATTCTGTGTTGTCACTTTTACATTTATTAGAGTAGGTAATAGTTTTTATGTTCTTCCAAAGTAATTTATTATTATTAGTTGATTTAGTTATAAGTTCTCTTTCGTACTTTCTTTTTACTTTTTTTATTAAGTTATTGCAATAGTTCCTGTATCTTATAAACGATATTTTTAATATTTCATTGTAAGGTTCTTTTTTACTATCTTTTTGCAATTTGTTGCGATTTCTGATACATCTTAAAATGCCTGGGGTAATCCATGGCTTGATAATGCGCTTACTATTTGGAATTCTTACAACGGTAGTATTTTTATTAATCGATTCTGATAGTTTATATATAAGAAGGTTTGTCAGGGATTCCGGATCGTTGCAAAAAAGTAAATCAGCTAATTTACTTTCAAGTAGATACGCATATGCTTTCTCAAAGTCAATAAAGGATTTAGTTTTGTTCACAATTGGGGAATCTTTTATTTTTGAAAGGGACAGAAAGGTGGTAAAGTGATCTGTAACGCTTGTCTGCAAAATCGCAATGAAGGCGGATATCTTATGTTTGTTTAACTTTAGCATGAAGTGGTCCAAACAGTTTTCATTTCTAGTAGGCAATGTATGACCAGGCAGTATACCATACTGGGATAGTGTATTGAGGTAATTGAGTCTGTTTTTTTGGTCGTGAGTCGATTCAGTATCCTTTTGTTTAATATTAATATTTATATCACCCGCTATTATTATATTTTTCTGGGCGTTTATGGTATCGAGATGGGTACTTAGAGAATCTATAAAACTCTCCGAGTTCGCGTTAGCTGGCGATCGATAGATGCACAAAACAGTGTTATTGAATATTTCAACTTGAAGGCAAGACGCATGCGTTAGTTTAATTTCCGTAACTTTAGATTTTAAATTATTTTTTATGTATACCACAACACCGTCATTCTGGTTTTGGTGATGTGTGGTAACGTAGGAGGAATAATTATATAGATGTGGTATAGGTTTTTCAGAACTTAATCTGCATTCCGTTAAGATAATGACATCAGTTTCAAACTTAAAAGTCGATAGAGTAATTATGAAGTTGTCAAAGTTGCACGAAATGCTTCTGATGTTCTGAGAAATGACAGTAAAATCAGTTCTTTTTATATTCGTCAGCCTAGTGAAATCCATGCAATCACATTCAATACTACGCGCAATTTGGAGATCATCAATATCTTCTAGGGTTTGTAGTTGGTTATTCATTATATATGGTTTGGAAATAATAGAAATAACGTGATATTTGGTAGAGGTTTTTGTGGAAGCGAGTTTTCATTTTAAGAGTTAGTTTTGTGATACAGGTGTGGAATGAAAGGGCATCTACGGAATATATCAGAATGAATGAATGGGTAATATAATTGTCTGTGTGCGAGTAATTGCTGTGTGAATGTAGTAAAAAATAAGTGAGTGTGTTATGTGTAGGTGAGTACTGGTTGGCTATGTGTAGCATTGTAGTGTGAGCGTACAAAATAATCACAAATAAAGATACTTTTAAAGAGAACACAATAAAATTACAAAAGGTAACAAAAAATCCCAACAGCATAGTTACGTTTGCCTTCTCAATGTTACTGGTACGTAATATAATACAATAAGAAGTTACTAGTCGTAATATAACATGACAAGAAGTTACTAGTCATTTGT
The DNA here is from genome assembly GCA_905147345.3 of Mythimna impura. NCBI lineage: Eukaryota > Metazoa > Arthropoda > Insecta > Lepidoptera > Noctuidae > Mythimna > Mythimna impura. The sequence goes on along the minus strand of LR990359.1, from coordinate 28,467,474 downwards.
TTAACTTAAGTTGATGTATCTGCTGTTCGCTCGTGACAAGTATGGTTGGGGACTGCTCATCCTTTTTAAGTAAAACCTTGCCATATGCAGTCCAACAGAATTTAAACTCTCCTGATTTGATAAGGTCGCGCGCCAAAAAGTGAAGGCGGGAACTCTTCGGAGTTAGGTGGTCAGATAGAAATATGGGAATATCTTCACCTGACTTGAGGCCTAGATGTTTACAACATAACTTGGAATTTGTTTTTATAGCCAAAGCCTTAATATAATAGCTTCAATTGTAAAAGTGTCAAGCGATCGGTAGACCATGTCAGGCAATTATGTCATACCTCTGATATAATAACCTTGCAAGAAACTTGGCTACTGCCGAGTGATTTACATTTTTTAAGCGACATTGATCCTGATTATGGCTATGTCGGGACGTCGGCTGTGGATACAACGACGGGTATGCTCGTTGGCCGGCCGTATGGTGGAGTGGCGATATTGTGGAAGAAGAGCGTCTTTCAGAATGTGTCTATAGTGGAGTGTGACAACGCTCGCGTCTGTGCCATTAAAGTGGAGTTAGGGCAAAGGTCGTTTTTAGTGTTTAGCATTTATATGCCTACTGATTGTGTCGTGAACCTACCGGAATTTACGGATTGTCTTGGCTTGGTAAGTGCTATTATTAAGAATGAACATATTGAGACAGTTTATTTACTCGGGGACTTTAATGCTCATCCAGGCCAGTTATTTTTTAATGAGTTGAAAGACTTTTGTGTGGAATCTGAGTGGAAATGTGCCGATGTTGAATTACTCGGACTCTCAGCTGATACATATAGCTTTGTAAGTGACGCGAATGGGTCTAGACGTTGGTTAGACCACTGTCTAGCTACGGAGTCGGCTATGCGAACTGTTGTTACAGTAGAAATTAAGTATGACGTCATGTGGTCAGATCACTTTCCTTTGGTTATATATTGTAATTTGAATTGTATTAAACCTAAAATAGCATGTAATAATATTGAACAGTGTAATAAAATACGTTGGGGTGAGAGAAAATCTGAACAAATCGCACTATATAATAAATTATGTAATGAACAATTGAAATTAATTGATTTTCCGAGTGAGCTAAGTGAATGTTGTGATTTCTCTTGCGATGATGTGGAACATACCTATATTATCGACAAAATGTATGACAAAATTGTAAACATCCTAGGCCGAGCAGCCAATGATAGTTACTCTTATAGTAATAGGTTACGTAAGCAGAAACCTGTAGTAGGTTGGAACAAATATGTCAGTGGTGCTCACCGGGAGGCCAGGTCTAAGTTCCAGTTATGGATGTGGTCTGGCAGACCGAAGTCGGGTCCTATTTGGAGTGAGATGCAAGAAAGCCGTAACATTTTTAAAAGCCGGTTAAAGTGGTGTCAAAATAACAGTGACCAACTTAAAATGGACATTCTGGCAACGCATCACGCCAAACATGACTTTCGTAATTTTTGGAAGTCTACTAACAAAGTCAACAGTAGGCCGGGCTTACCTGTGAGCGTTGGTGGCATTACTGATCCAAAGAACATAGCTGAAATGTTCAAAAGCCATTTCACGGTAAGTTCACCATTGGGACCATCACATTCGGGACATGAAGGTGTGACTCGGGGGCAGGAGCTTAGTGTAAGGTTTACGGCCAAAGATATTAAAATGGTTATCACGAACATGACTCGAGGCAAGTCTCCTGGCCACGATGACTTGAGTATCGAGCATCTTAAATATGCTGGCGTCCATCTTCCAAGGGTTCTCGCTATGTTTTATTCCCTATGTCTAGGACACTCATATCTACCTCCAGCTATGATGCGGACCGTGGTGGTACCGATCGTAAAAAGTAAAACTGGAGACATAAGCGACGCCAACAACTATAGACCCATCTCTTTGGCTACAGTATTGTCTAAGGTTCTTGACAGTCTGCTTAACTCACTGATGAGTGGCTGTCTTGAGATACATGACAATCAATTCGGATTCAAATCGGGACTCTCCACTGAGACAGCTATTCTTTGCTTGAAGCAGACTGTCAAGTACTATATTGATCGCAAAACGCAAGTCTATGCTTGTTTCCTCGACCTTTCGAAAGCTTTTGACCTGGTTTCCTATGATATCCTCTGGGATAAGTTAAGCGAAACATCTCTGCCAAGCGAATGCATTCGAATTCTTAAATATTGGTACGGGAACCAGGTCAACGTAGTTCGGTGGTCGGGGACGCTGTCTGATCCATACAGGTTGGAGTGCGGGGTGAGGCAAGGGGGGTTGACCTCACCAATGCTCTTCAACCTTTATGTAAACGCACTCATCGAGAGGCTGAGTAGCACGCATGTCGGATGTCATGTTGGTGGAGTTTGTGTAAACAATATTAGCTATGCAGACGACATGGTGCTGTTGAGCGCCTCGGTTTGTGGCCTGTCTAAGCTGCTCGGTATTTGTGAGGAATATGCTCTCAGTCATGGCCTGCTCTATAACACCAAGAAAAGTGAGTGTATGGTTTTTCGAGCCAGAGGCAAGTGTCTGGATAGTATCTAGTGTACCGCTAAAAAAGGTTAACACCTTCAAATACCTTGGACATCTGGTGACCTCTGACTTGAGGGACGATACTGACATAGAGAGGGAACGTAGGGCGTTGTCTGTTAGAGCGAACATGATAGCTCGCAGGTTTGCTCGATGCTCGAAGGAAGTTAAAACCACTCTTTTTAGAGCATATTGCACCTGTTTTTATTCGAGCGCCTTGTGGGTTAACTATACTCAAAAACAGTACAACGCCCTACGAATCCAATACAACAATTCCTACAGGGTGTTGTTGGGGCTGCCTCGGTACTGCAGTGCGTCGGGGATGTTCGCCGAGTCACGCATTGACTGCTTCTTTGCGACGATGCGGAAACGGTGCACATCCTTGGTGCGCAGGGTCCGCGCCAGCTCCAACACCATCCTGAGGATGATGGCTGAGAGATTTGACTGTCACTACATTAACCATTGTTGCATCATTAATGTAGTGACTATATAAATATTTGCATTCAAAGACTTTAATTGGAATAATTTATTTTACGAGTAATTAATTTTATTTTGACATGGAAAGGAAATGAATTGAATTTTATTGTAAACTATATAATTGTGTATCTTTTTTGTGTGTATTTGTGTAAATTGTAGTGTTTTTAATATGGGAATAATTTGCTGACAATTAATAAATGATTATTATTATTATTATTAATGTGGAAGGTGGAGACCATAGAACATCAGGGGAAGTCTAGTCAGTAGAGAAGAATTATATGTAAATAAAAGATGACATGGTTAGAAATGGAACGACTTTTTAGGTGACGGATGCATGTATGTTTACATTGGAATGTGATGAATACGACGGTGACTTATTTACTCACTGATATCTTGAATTGAAGACGCAGCAGAATCCAAGCGCCGTGAGCCTGCTTGCGAACAGTTGCTCACAGGGGATCAGGTCTCCGCGCCAGCTGCAGCGCTGCAAGATCGCCGAGCAGTTGGCAGACAGCTGTATGAAATAAACGGAACTGACAAATTAATTTAGAAACCCTTTTTAACATTCAGAATCAGTTCTGAAACCGCTTCTGGAGTTCGGCCAAACCGAACTCCAGAAGCGGTTTTAGAGTTTGCCAAATGGACTGATCATCATTGCCCTATTACATAATGGAGATGATAGAATGATAGATGGATGATGATGATGGATAATGGTAGCGATAGACCAATGAATATCCAATTTAAAAGGGCTTGAGCCTATGAGTTCACCATCATACCCTGAACATGATGTCCGTGACGTTGAAGTCGGGCTCCACGGCGCGGAAGAACTGCTCGAACTGTACCGTGACCGGCGGCAGCGCCAGCGTCAGCAGCGCGCCCAGGTCCAGCAGGCTGTGCTCGATCTGACTCTCTCGGTAACGGTACTGTTTGTTCTTCGGGTGTCTAAAAATAAATTATTGTAAAGGCAAGCCAGTAAGTAGGACTAACATTTGTCTACTTTTACCACAACGTTTGCTTTTATACTACATTTTCACAATATAGTAACGTGTAGTAACGTAAAGTGTGCGCGAGGCCTATCGAGTTTTATGATGCTTCTCCACCAAAAATGTGTGAAGTTACGAGGCAGCGCGTAGATGTAGCACTGTGTAAATTTATGACTCTTTCCTTCTATCTTGATAATGAGGATAAGGGTACGAGGCAATTAACCAAACAGGTATTTGTACGTGTGTATAGAGTCAGAAAGCACGTTGACTCCGTAGCTTAAACTGGATAATAAAAATAAAAAACTGGGCAAGTGCGAGTCGGACTCGCGCACTAAGGGTTCCGTACAAACTTGAAAGGTAAATTGCAGTTTATGACGTATTAAAAAAAAAACTACTTACTAGATCTCGTTCAAACCAATTTTCGGTGGAAGTTTATAAGGTAATGTACATCATATATTACTTTTTAGTTTTATCATTCTCTTATTTTAGAAGTTATGGGGGGAGGGGGGACACATTTTACCACTTTGGAAGTGTAAAATGTGTCGCGCAAACTATTCAGTATATAAAAAAAATGATATTAGAAACCTCAATATAATTTTTGAACACCTATCCATAGATACCCAACACGTATGGGTTTGATGAAAAAAAAATAATTTGAGTTTCAGTTCTAAGTATGGGGAACCCCCAAAATTTATTGTTTTTTTTCTATTTTTTGTGAAAATCTTAATGCGGTTCACATAATACATATCTACTTACCAAGTTTCAACAGTATAGCTCTTATAGTTTCGGAAAAAAGTGGCTGTGACATACGGACGGTCAGACAGACACATGACGAATCTATAAGGGTTCCGTTTTTTGCCATTTGGCTACGGAACCCTAAAAACACATGTCCCTGGAAAGCAAACTACTGCTGTACGAAGAGGTACTGTACATTCACAAGCCTCTGGCGCTGCGGTATCTAACTGTGAGGAACTGCTACCAAGTCCCATATCGGAATACTTCAAAGGTAGGTACTGAGATAAATATATCCATTTCTCGTATTTGACGCCACAAACGAAAGAATTCATGAAATGGGTTACTATTTGCACATACACCACCAGACTAAAAATGAACTGATAATGGAACTCATGTCTTATCTAGTGACTTTCACAATACTAAAAAATACTCTTCCGACTTCACAAAAAAAAAAACGAAGTCGGTTTTCGGCATTTATAGCCATTCCTTCCGGCTCCATCATCAGATCAGTTCGATAATACCTTATAGCCAAAGTGCATCTCATGACAACTCCAATAAGCCCAAACACGGCTAGAATACATTGATTAATTACGGAGTTCCGGTACCTATCTTCCGGTTCCATCATCATCATCAGATCATTTCGATGATACCATTTTCAACATTCAGAACAATTTATTTATTTGTATTGTCATAGTCGCAACTCTTTTTTTTTTAAATCGATATAAACCAGAGCTTGACTGCGATCGCTCCTGATGGTAAACAGTAATGCAATCATTGATGGTGAGGAGCACTGGAGTTCGGGAAGCTGCGCGGTATCTTCTCGTCCAATATACCACAGAATCTCAAGACAAAAGTCTATGACCAGTGCGTGTTGCCAGTGATGACATAAGGCTCTGAAACGTGGTTGCTTACAATGGGCCCCATCAGAAGACTTAAAGTCACCCAAAAGGCAATGGAAAGGGATATGCTCGGAGTTTCCTTGCGTGATTGAATCAGGAATGAGGATATCCGCAGGAGAACCAAGGTCACCAACATAGTACGAAGAATCGCCAAACTTAAGCGGCAATGGGCAGGGCATATTGCTCGCAGAACGGATGGCCGTTGGGGCCGAAAGGTTCTGGAATGGCGACCACGTACCGGAAGACGTAGCGTTGGAAAGCCTCCTACAAGGTGCATCGATGACTTGGTAACGGTCCTGTGCGTCTAATATCCATCGGACTCCCGCAAGAGTCCGATGGATGCGAGACGCACAGGACCGTTCATTATGGCGACACTTGGGGCACTATGTCCAGCAGTGGACGTCTTTCGGCTAAAATGATGATGAATGATGAAGAGCACTAGTTTATTAAGAGCCTATTCACTCTAGCCCTGCAGACACCTAAATTATAGTTGGATGGGAAGACCGCAGCAGACAAATTGTTCCAGTCCTTTTCGATGCACGCGGTACAAACGACGAACCGAAACGCTTAGTCCGGACCGTTGAAGTGATAACTTCATTGTGATATCTATGTTAGTATGAAGTTCCGTTGGCCATTTCAATCACACTTCATCAAATGTTACTTTTTGAATGTAAATGCTCCTCGATGAAAATACCAAAATCACTATATAGTTGCTTAAAATATTTGAGTAGTTCTCTCGATTTCTTATGGATCCCATCATCAGAAATGGATTTTGAAAAAAAAAATGGGACCAATCTGAAAGCATATCTTTTAAGGGGATTTTTTTTTGCAAATCGGTCCATAAACGATGGAGTTCTGAGGTAACAAATATTAAAAAAATACAACCGAATTGATAGTCTCCTCTTTTTTTTGGAGTCGGTTAAAAAGAAGGGCACCCCAAGATCTACTTTAAAAATAGAACTAGTTTGAATGAGCTATAATATGTATAGGACCAAGTCAAGCCACTCACCTATACAGATATCTGGATAAGTTCTTGAGCGCGGCCTTGCTGATGATCTGGTTGCTGCAGAGCGCCACGGCCGGGAACTTATAGTCCCTGATGGAGTTGTCGTCCGTTTGCAGGCTCACGATGAGCGGCGGTCGCGCCTCCAGCTGCTCGTTGTTGTGGATGAGCAGCGCCCAGCCCGCCACCAGCGTCAGCATCAGCACGAACACGTGGCGCCATCTAGTGGAAGCTGAACTTGTGATCGGTCTGCAAGCCAATAGGGGCAGCAGCCGCGTCTCCAGCTGTGCCCCGTTGTGGATGAACAGCGCCCAGCCCGTTCTGGATAAGACTTAAATTGCACTCTTCTTTTCGAAATTCTATGTCAATGAAATATGTACGAAAAAATAATAATTAATAATAATAATGATAAGATGATTAATATTTATTTGCAAACAAGTGTCACTGTGACATAAATGCTCTGCCTCTTACTGAACTAGGTAGTTAACCTGTATCTGGCCTGTATCTCAGGAGACAGTTCCCTTCCTATACTTATTACAATTTGTTTACGTACAACGCTAATTGATATGTAAAAAATAACAATAAATGTTATAAAACAAAACACGTACTTATAAAAGAAATGGATAATGATATAGATTAAAAATAATAGCAACAATAATAGAATGGTTACTCACGTGGACGTGTGGTGTGGTGTGTTATTTATTTATTTATTTACAAGCATGATGGTGTAATATAATAATTATTATAATTAATTCTAATAACAATTAAAATTATTGTATAATTATTATAACAAAGGCCCCGGACCCCACGGTCCTGCTGAGATAAATAAATACAAAAAAAATTGGTACAATAATCATGTAACAATAATAAAGAAATAATATGTATACAGATCAGAAAAATTCAGATACATGTTACTTATTTTCTTTTTTTTCTATTTTTTTTTGTCTTATTAACCCAAAGGTTGACTGGTAGAGAATGCCTTGTTGCATTAAGTCCGCCTATGTACCACTACTGTAAATGAAGTTTAAATAAATATTTTAGCGCTCTTCCTTTTTCCTACCATTCAAATTTTGCTGTGCCCGACAACTCCATAATTGTTTCCATTTTTTTAATATTTAAAGGCTTTTGAGCCCCATCAGCAATGTTAATCGAATCTGTAACCTCGAAATGCGATTTGTAATCAGGCATGGTTTGTGGGGCGAATCACTCAATGTTAGCACTTCACTATAATCTTACTTTTGGTTCTCATAAAATAATCACCATAGATAAATCACCACACAATAATTATTACTACAAAATAGGCAACACAATTAAGACACTTCACTGAACGCGTAGTGAACACATGTGTCTCAGACTGGGGCTCACTTAATACTGTGCCTCCATCATCGACCCACGCCCCACCAGCACTCAGTGTTGCGTCAGAGTGTCGTGGCCAGTCACGTGACACACGTCACTCTAAACCACTCTAAACAACTAATTAAAATTATGGATTGCAATAGAGATTTGAGATTTGAAGACATAGCCTGTGGCACATAATGATAGTGTAAAAAGTGAAAAAATGTTCGTAATTTCAGATTACTTTTGATAATCATAACAACATACATCGACACTGTTGGCTCAGTAGTTCAGCGATTGGCTGCTGCACTGTCAGTCGCGAATTCGATTCCCACACGGTACAAATATTTGTATGGCCTACAGACAATTGTTCGGAGTCTTGCGTGTGTGAGTCTACATGTTTGTGATCCCCACGATACAGGAGTGAATCCTAATGTGGGGCGACATATTATTTTTCTTAACTTAATTTTACTTCATTTATCCCCCGTCTGTGGCGCGGAGCCATACAGACACCCTATAAAAATGTCGATGATCTTAAATAAATAAATACCTAAATGTTTAATATTTTCATGGTCCGATCCTCGGATGCCTATAATAAATAATAATAATAAATAATAATAATAATAATAAAATTTATTCAATTAACGTTTACAAAAAATTAACATTAAGCCAACAGTAACAAGGTTTCCCATACAATTATAGTGCCTAAAAATATACTAAAACTAAAATATTATTGAAGGTGCAATTAATCGTGGTTCGGAATAGCAATGTTTGATAGTGGACTGCCCGATCTAGGTTAATTTAAACCTGTGTTTCAGGCCATCACTTTACAGTCCAGTTTCATTGCGACAGTAAAATTTAAAGTTACAGTAAAACTATTTTAATAAATTATATTCTATTATAATAAACAATTATGAAAATAAGCTTATAGTACATTAATACTTAAAATTATGTCTATGAAATTATACAAAAATAAACACAAACGAGGAGATCAGATAACATTATGCCAAAATTTCTAGAAGTTGTTCTGTGTCTGTGTAATTGAGTTTCACTAAATATTCTGACAAATTCTTACTACATTTTTTATACCTTACACTATAGAAACTTAGTACTTTGTTAAGCCTATTATATAGAAATGGTCCTAAGAATACGTAAAAACGCTTAGTAAAGGCATGTCTGGTTTGAGGCTTTATGCAAACCAAGTCCTTCCTTCTCTTGTCAGAAGGTAGAGGGTCAAAAGGAAGTGCCGCATGCTGGTGTAGTACTATGTTTAAGATAAATAATTGCCGCACTGTTAGCACATTGCATGCTATGTAGAGCTGGTGCGAAGGAAATCTAAAAGGGCGAAAGGTAGCAACCTTGAGAATTGCTCTTTGAGCACGCTCTAACGGGAGTAAAATTGTTTTGGCCGCACCACCCCAAGAAGTTATGCAATATGTAAGGATGGATTGACACAAAGCTAAATAGACCTGTTTAATTAAATTGTAATCGGCTATGTTACGTAAATTTTTAAAAACATATATTAATTTGCGCACTCTCGTACACAGTAACTCGATATGTTTACGGAAATTCAGATTTGAGTCAATCGTGACACCTAGATATTTTAAATTGTCAGCTTTGGCTAAAGTCGGGCAAGAGCATGCAGTGTCAGCATACGTGCAGTTAATATGTGCGTGAATGTTTAGGTTATTAAGCGGTATGTTAGCATTTTTCATTGTAAATAAAATGTAATTTGTTTTATCTGCGTTTAATGTTAGGAGATTTTTCTGGAGCCACTTAGTAACAATGTCAAAACCATTTTGAGCGTATTCATACACCTCAACTTTTGACTTACCTGAAAACAATAGAGCAGTGTCATCCGCATATGACATTATAACACCATTTTGGAGCGACAGGCTGCATAGTTCATTTATGTAGATTAAAAATAATGTGGGCCCCAAAATGCTACCTTGCGGAATGCCAAAACAGCTATTTCTAAGATCAGAACTGGTATATTCACCAATTTTTACACATTGATGACGATCACTGAGATAGTCTGAAAATAGTAAAAGTTGTTTACCTCTTATCCCAAGTGATTCAAGCTTGTGCAAAAGTAAAGAACAAGAAATTGTGTCGAAGGCCTTGGCAAGGTCTAGAAAGATCCCAATTGTGTGCATACCATTATCCAGGTTAGTAGTAATATAGTTAGTCAAATTGTGTACTGCTTGGCTAGTTGATCTCTTAGCCCTAAAACCAAATTGACTATCTGATAGTAGTCTGTTTTCTTCTAGATATTTTATTAATCTACTGTTAATAATTTTTTCTAAAACTTTAGAGAGGCCTGTTAACACTGAGATGGGTCTGTAGTTATTCACACTGGTTTTATCTCCAGATTTGAATACAGGTGTGACCACAGCCTTTTTAAGTAGTTTTGGAAATATACCTTTAGATAAGCAAAGTTGGAAGATGTGGGTTAGAGGAGGGGCAAGTAGGTATTTAAATGTTTTAAGAATATTATTAGGTATGTTATCCCACCCAGTGGCACAGACATCCTTAAGCCCGCTTATAATTCTGACTACTTCGTTAACGTCTGTATCTAATAAAACAAAAGATTTTAATGTGGAGGATGTCGTGGTAGAGTTGTGTTGGGAAATGATATTAGAGTTGAGTGTTTTTTCAGCTAAGTTTTTACCAACGTTAACAAAAAAGTTGTTTGCTTTATTTATTGCTTCTGTTGGGTTTATACCTGACAGTAATATATCAAACGGGGGTTCGGGTTTTTTTGCTCGAAATGTATGAGATTTTACAAACTTCCACACTAGTTTACTATTTTTCCCGGCCTTCTGTAATTCGTTTTTATCGTACTGATTTTTTAGTTTTTTCAAAAGATTATTACAGAAGTTCCGATACCTTTTATAAGTTATAGAAAGCACTTCGTTATCAGGAGCTAATTTTAATTTTAGGTGAAGTCTGTCTCTATGCCTTATACAACGAACGAGACCAGGGGTGATCCAGGGTTTAATGCAACTATACTTTCTAGGCATTTTCATAGTAAACGTGTTTTTCTGTATCGCAGATTGTAACGAATTTATGAAATAATGTAACGAACTATTTGCATCGTCTGAATTATAAACAGGGTCAAGATCAATACCGCGTATGTCATTTTCAAGAATTGACATATTGACTTTAGTGTAGCTACGCATGCAGTTTTTTCTAGGTGAACTTATTTGTAATGTTAGTAAAACAGCCTGATGATCAGTAAGCGTAGAATTAGTAACCAATGTTTTGGATGGATTGTTTGATTTTAGAATGATGTGGTCTAAGCATGAGCCGCTCCGATGCGTGGGGTGGTAGTGTGCTGGTAGAAGTCCATGAAATGAGCAAATATTCAGATAATTATGTACTTTACTATCTATTTTCCCGGAAGCAATGTTAATGTTAATATCGCCCAAAAGTATTATATTTTTAAAAGATGCTATGTTTTTTAAGTTTCTGTCGAGTGACTCTAAAAGTCCATCTATGTTTTGAGAAGGAGGCCTATAAATAGCCATGACTACCGTATCGGGAATTACTTTAATTATTAAACAATTACTATCCAGGGATACTGGTTCTTCTCTTACAGTTCTTAAATTATTTTTGATATAAACTACTACACCATCGTTCTGGTTTATGTTTATGTCACTTCTGTAGGAATAATAACCGTCAAGAGATGGTAAGTTAACCATCTGTTTTGACAGCCAACACTCTGTTAAAACAATAATATCACAGCTTACGTCAAGATCCTGTAACAGTACTTCAAAACCGTTCATGTTTCGACTTATGCTGCGAATATTCTGTGTGAGTAGGGTTAGTGTTTTGTCACCAGAAGGAAGAAGGTGTTTACAATCCTCAACATTGCAGACTTTGGACTCCGACACAGAAAAACTATCTAGGTCGCAAATTAGCTGATTTGTCATGACAATTAAAAAATAAACTAAAAAGTAAATAAATATAAGCTACCTGTTTATCTGCTAACTAACTAAGTATTAGGTGACGCTCTTAGGCGCCTTCATAGTCTATTGAGTTTATGTAATTCATTTCTGCATGTTTGCGGGCCGGGCAACTTACATCACCAGTTGGATGGACCTATATTGCAAGTCGGTACAGTTTATGCGCTGAGCGGAGTAATGGGTGATGCGCATAGAAATACATATAAAATACAAGTGATGCGTCAATAAGCATTCAGTATTGAGTGAACATATATCATAGCATAGCATAATCAGCCTTATACCCAGGCCTCCTCTCTAGGAGAGGGAATGGGCCATAAATCCATAATCCACCACGCGGGCTCAGTGCGGATTGATGGATGTTACACATATTAGATTTTTTGGTTCTAGAACATGCCGGTTTCCTCACGATGTTTTCCTTCACCGTTTTGAGAGCAGTGGTGATGAGATAAATTACACAAAGTAATGCGCCTGGCTGGGTTTGAACCCGCGACCTAGAACTCGTAAGTCGGGGCTGTCACCACTCGGCCACCATTGCTCTTCACCTAGCATGTACTCACCTCTCATATTTGTGTTGGTCGATTTGGAAGCACTTAGCGGCGGCTAACGAGCAGTTCTTCCAGAACTCCTCAAGCGCGTCCCACAGGCTCTCTCGGAGCCTGGCTTCCAGCCCGCAGGATGCCTGCTGCTGCCCGAACCTGGAGTGCCGGGTCGCCTGGACTGCGGGGCGCTTCACCTTGCGGGACCACAGCTCGGGGTCCACTGTACGCATCTCGCTTGTAAAGTTGCTGATAGGATAAACTAGTGGATGGTCAGTAGTCTAGCTGCGACCGTTGGTCACCTCTTGGCGTGAATGTGTGACCTATTCAATCCAATATTTATAATTTGTCACCGGTAGGTATTCAGTTGTGTGATAGTGCTTCCGTGACTACATATAATTTAATTTACATTGACATAGTAAATCTATGACTATGAATAATTAATATTTTTATTTACTATTGGTGTTGTCATATCTCTGTATAGAATATTTGAAACTATACATGTCTGTAAATACGTCATTGTATCCTGAACGTCCAGATTTATGAATGTAGGCATTGTCTGCGCCGGTGCTGACGATTTGATAGACCGCTGGACATTTTACCACGTTTATTTGCGAAATGAAAGTTTTATACAAACAGGTTGTAAATGTTGGCGTTGGAAGGCCTCCCACAAGGTGGACCGACGACCTGGTGAAAGTCGCGGGAGTGCGGTGGATGGAGACGCACAGGATCGGTCGTTGTGGCGACGCTTGGGGGAGGCCTATGTCCAACAATGGACGTCTTTCGGCTGAAATGATGATGATGATGAGGTTGTAAATAGTATCTAACACTTCTACACCAGGCCTTTTCCCAGGAAGGACGAAGGCAGCTAGTTCAGTCTTCTAGACAGAAATAAGGAAAATTACTTATACGTGGTAGTTGTGTATCAACTTATCAAGTGATCGTTCCAAGTAGGACGCAACCTTCGAATATTACTCGTACTGCTCGTACTTGGTAGACTGTACTTTCAAGGAATAGTTATTACTTAATACGTGGTGGTAGTTGTGTCTCAAGGAGATGTTCCGATGAGGACGCAACCCCCGAATGCACAACTATACCACTTACAATTACAGAATAGTTTAGCAGGGGTTATGTGACGGAGAATATTAACACCGCGATTCAGAAATATTGCCATCTAGTATTGAGTAGCTTGAGTAGCGGTGCGTAGCTGTAAATACCTACACGATGTCGATACGTACAAATTGCAATAGAAGTTTGTTACAGGGACTAATTAATCTTACCTAGGTATTTACTTCCCTCACTTATAAGGGCCGAAACTGTGTTACGCGGTTGCCCGCGCGGTCCTATAACAAAGTGCTCCGTTGCGGCTCTTCGCATGGGCACCCGTCACGGAGAGCCGCGCCCTGCGCCCGTTTTGCTACTAATAATACATTATAGTTCTCCATCGACACGACTACATGCACACCGTTAAAGTTGAACTAGCGACACTGCGCAGGTAATAATCCGGTTTCCGCGACGGGGACCGTCAAACACGACACACGCGCGACGTCACGCGACGTGTGCCCGTCGCGGGCTCAGCGTCAGCCATAAAAGGGAAAGGGCATTGATGACGTTTGAATTTGCAATAAAATGAACAATTTCGTAGCATTCGTAGCACAGCGAGAGCTACGCGCTACGCGGCTACACTGTGTAGCAATGTGTCACTGGCTTTGCCACCATCACGGATTTTCATTTTGATAAAACAAAAAATAGTCACTAATTACAGCAACTAGCTGGAAGGTTAGTAATATTACTAACATGATATCTACTATATAAAAATAAGTCGGGTTTTCCTTCCTGACGCTATAACTCCAGAACGCACGAACCGATTTCCACGGTTTTGCATTCGTTGGAAAGGTCTCGGGCTCCGTGAAGTTTACAGTAGGGTAGAGTAGGGTAGAGTAAGGTAGAGTAGGATAGAGTAGGATAGGCGGTACGAAGTTCGACGGGTCAGCTAGTTGTTTATAAATAAAACATCGATATACATTTCGGTAACTTTTATTTCACATCGATAGACACCGCACTGTGAGCTCGGTCACTACTGATACATTTAGAGGTTAATCAAGTTGAATTCTTGTGATATGCAGTTACAATTGTTTTAATACAACATCAAAATTATTTTACAAAAACAGTTACAAGCTATCGTTGAATGTAATGCATTTAGAATGTGATGTTTGAGTGTATAGTTTTGGCGTGCTATTCTAGGTGAAACTTGAATGTTCTAATAACATCGTAGACATCGACTCAACTCCTAAAATATTTACATTTACTCATTTTTCTACGAGCTCTTTGGAAGTCCATACTTTAATTATACTTAGAGTATACCTACTTTAATTACTGTTATATTTATGTTGGTATTATCTTCAGACATGCATGTGACATTTTAAATTGGACTTATTATCGTCGTAATCGTCGATAGGATGTCATTTAACGTCAATAATGTCAAAATACAGTATACTTTTCATCAATTATTACTTTATGAAATTTTAATTACGTAATGAACCTAGTTACTTATTGTATCTTTATAAACTTAATTCTTAGGTATTACCTACTAAAAAATAAATAATATATATTATATAATCAAAGAAAAATACAGTTTTTTACCATCATAGGGTGTTATCACCCACCTCGTGTTCCACTGGTGGCCAGCCTGGTGTTAACCCTTCAACCTCACATACTCACTTACACTACCAGATGACGAATAAACAATAAACATTTAAACAATCAACAGTAACTAACGCTAGAGCCTTTGGCCTTACCGATAATAGGTAATAACTTACCGCTAATAAAACCGTTCATCACCTCCAGTTCTCGTATATGTACAAACCTTACTATAATATTAACTTGATACCTCCTTACGTTGTCATGTACACATTTACCCCTTTATCTGGAGGTGTGGTGAATGTTTTCGAGTTTCATAAACTCATATCTTCATTTGTTTGACGTTTGTATCCTTTAGAAAATAATAATATTGTGTCGTGTGATGTATCGATCCTTTTAAATCATAACATAAGACACTAAACCTTAAATTGAGACTTTGTTGATACAGAGTCACCACGCCGTGATGTAAGAAAGTGTAAACGGTCAAATCACAATGTATCTAGTAGGTAATGTATATGTACATTTTACACGTTAGTTCCCCCTCAATAATAAAACCCCTCGCTGATGAGATGTCCCATATAAAGGAGGAAACCTAATGTTTATAAATGAAGTACAAGATTAAATATACCTGCGTATAATCCTATGTTCATGCGGTGAATGATTCTGAATCGTTTGCAAACACATGAACCCTTATGATAAATAACTACTTAGAGGATTTCTCCAAAATATACAATTTCTTATTTATTACTAGATACTAATAGCGTAGGATACGATGTTCATTTAAAAACAGCACAGGTTGTCCTTAATCTATACAAAACTTATTATTAACTTAGTAGATACCTACTTCGTTACGTTTTGATGTTTTGTGTGTTTATTTTATCCTAGGTATGTGTTTATAAATCGATTTTGAGGTCCATCAAGTTACATAGGTGTTCATTGGTTTGTTCAACATGTGCAGGTGATAACATGTTGTTTTAATATTATAGCCATTTTAAATTAATCATTAAAATGCGCTTTGCCTACGCCGAGTGCGTCTAATTTTGACATTGATAAAAGTGTAAAGTTTATATACCTATTACAATTTATTTAACAAATGTATCACCTTTTTATAAACTAACGTGGGATAAAATAATGGCAACACAAAACCTCAAGAAATGTATGAGTTATGGGATATCTGAAGGATATAATTGAGAAATTTTCTGAAACAGGATCACCTTCACCACGACGTATCTGGGCCATGTACTCATAGGTTTCTGCCTTAGTGAGATAACTCTTATTTAGAAGGACATCTAATGCTTGTACCATAGGATTCAATAGTGTACAGTAAGTTTCTAATAATACCTTCATAATTAACTAGCTTTTGCCTGCGGCTTCAATCGCGTAGGTACATAAAATATAGCCTATAATGTCACTCAGGAATAAAGCAGCTTTCTATTGGTGAAAAAATAATAATAATCGGACCAGTACTTTCAGAGATTACCACCTGCAAACTTTATAATAGATTATCGTCTGTTTCCTGACTCATTTGAGGATTTGTCCAAAATTATATACAATTTTACTTACAATGTTACTAAAACTACATTACTACACTACTACGCATGTGCGATGGTATGTTAGGGTATCTGCCGGAAGAATATCGGCCGAACCCGAATTCGGTTTAATCCGTTCCATAAACTAACTTAAAACGGCGTCTTATTATATAAGACGATTATTAACATACTAGTCGTCGCTCCTTAGACTGCAGGAGATTTAACAATACTTACGAGTAATTATAATGCCTACTGGGTAAGTACAGCGCTGAGAGCGTCAGTAGCTTCCTAGTCTAATCATTGATCCATCGCGTCGGACACCTTTGCTTTTATTTACAAAATAGCAATATCTTAAAATGTAATGGCTCGCTGCCTTCCTATTAATATCTACATCCTTCTCACTAAAACTCATACAATTTTTGGTTCATGAAATAATCTTAAATTTACAGTTTTTTTTTTTGTCTAAATCTGACGTATTTTCTATGGTGAATTTTGTATATGTATCGTGAAGCTTAATAAAAGTGTCGTTATTCAGAGTTTTCAGGAAAATTCCCACCACCAGTTGGCGCCACTTAGCCGAGAGGTTTTCTACTTTTGAAAACGTATACATGACGTTGACGTCAATTTATCTAATGTTATTAACGTAGGCGTTTTGACAGGTGCCTGGACCTGACAACTCCGTGCTGCCACCTGGTGAGCGTCATTTTAGAACACTATTACCCTCATTGTTTTAAGTTAAATGCTTAACAAAATTATAAAGTTACCGTTCTGAGATCTTCAGTGTTGGTGATTAAAAAACTTTTATGTTTTATCAAAGATTTAGCTGAATTAAATACTGTTACATTAACATATCATTTTACACATCATTTTACAAGTTCATGCCCTATAGATGTTTGTTGGCTCTCATACTTTTGACTCGAAAACTGCGCGCAAACTTGAGTCACTTGTCTTCAATGTCTTAGAATATTAAGATAACTTGACAGATTTTATAGATCAAAAATATCGATCTAGTAACGACAAAAATGGTGGGCACACTTGCGCAGCCTAACTGAACAAACACTATCTAACTTAACGTACCTATACTAAGCGAATAGTTACACATACAATGTACCTATGATTACTGCTTATCTTACAGATAAACTTCGTAACTTTAGCTATTAGTACCTATATTTTCCCAATACTTTGCTCTTGAATATCGACAAAAAATACCTAAGTATGTTAAACTGAGTAAATATTTGTTTAAAGTTAGACTACTTATTCTTTAGATAACAGTTATCTGTGTCTTGAAAAATCAGGCCATAGTAAAAAAAAAAGTTTTGCATGTTTTAGATTCGTATTACTTGCTGTGGCTGAAGTATTTACTAAGGTTCTCCGATTAGAGTGAGCTGGTTTACGAGTAAAGTACTTGCATAATATAAGAAGGAGGAAGCATTTCACTCAGTAATACTAAAACGGTGTAAAACTCAGCAAAACGGTGAAGGAAAACATCGTGAGGAAACCGGCATGTCCTAGAACCAAAAATTTTAAGACATGTGACATCCACCAACCCGCACTGGGCCCGATGGTGGATTATGGCCCATTCCCTCTCCTAGAGAAGAGGCCTGAATCCCAGCAGCGGGAACATTAAAAGGCTGATTATGCTATGTTATGCAGTAATACTAAGGTCAAACAGAGTTTACCTAATTTAAAACAAAAAGATGATTGGTAGGAAGATTATGATGTCAGAATGAATAAACTAGACTATCATACCTAAGAACTAGTAGAAAGACTGAAGATCACGTTTCGCTCTATATTTACAAAATAGCTTCGTTTTTAGTTACTCCTAGGTCCTAGGTCCTGTACCTTACATAACAACACTTCCCACCTGTTTAGTTACTCGCTTAGTTTAGGACTTATAATTAATTTGGCACATGAACCTCCTCATCGTTTTCTAAACCTTACTCTGTAAAATATTATAGATGTTTGATTTATAAGTATCATCACACTTAGGCATCCATTACACGATAGGTTTTGCTGTCAGTTTTGCTAGTCAATATTTTGATTGACGAAAAACCTACCGTCTAATGCGATGATTGACGTTTGCATGACGAAAACATAATGGTGATAAAATTCCGTCATTCAAACATCATTCATGATTGATGGAATTGATTTACGATTGCATGATCGTGTACTGGACGCCTTACACCAAAAATCATTTACTATCAACTACAATCAAGTCACTTACTACGTATTTAGAGCTTGGCCATATTACCGCGGTTTTTTTTTGAGGTGGGAAATCATGTAATGGTTATTCACGCACTAGGGCGGAGCGAGAGGGGGTGTCAGATATTTACTGACTCAAATCACACCTATGTTCCTTCAGTTGCCCTTTACTTTCTAGGACCACGAGTTTCCTTTTCAGAAGTTTTCCTACGGCCCTAGCAGGCATGGGCCCGGTTGGGCCCCTGCGATTTGTTAACATCTTTTTGAGTCGAGCGTGGGACACTAGATATGCCATGGAACGCAAAGGGCAACTGAAGAACATAGGTGGGTTTTAGTCAGTAAAAGTCTGACACGCCCTCTCGCAACACCCTAGGGCGAAAAGAGTCATTTGACTCAAAAAACGGGTGTGAAGTTTGGAAAATCCTTTCTTAGCGTATATGTACTACGTCGTAATTACTATCTGCATGCGTGCCCAATTTCAGCGCAATCGGTTCAGTGGTTTGAGCTGTGTGTTGATAAATCAGTCGGTAATGGTTGCCTTTTATATAGGTAGGTAATAATTCAACTCATTTTTGTGTATAATGATTCAATGCATCATATTCTGTGGGTACTTGCATTCATTTTGTCTCAAATTATAAGTGGGGAGGTTCAAATTCATAAAGTTCAATTTAGCTTATTTCCTACGTTTCTCTACCTGTCATAGGTTTTCAACTTTTGTATCGTACTGAAATTTTCCTGAACATGTAACGTTGAAACAATGGTTAACGTGAGTACGCAAAACCGGGTTCTCTTACAATGTATGGAATTGATCTCGATGGACAGTAAGTAAAATAAAAACAACTTACCATTTACTGTTTCAGCTATAGATACTTATTGAATATAGATCTAACTTATTGTATTATGTACAGACTACTTTGTCAACATACATTTGGGTTTTAATAATAGTTAATACTACCTATGTATTAAAATACACATAATTACAAGCACACCTTTATATTTAGGAGCAGTGGTGGCCGAGTGGTAACGGCCCCGACTTACGAGTTGTAGATCGTGGGTTCAAACCCAGCCAGGCGCATTACTTTATGTAATTTATTTCATCACCACAGCTCTCATAACGGTGAAGGAAAACATCGTGAGGAAACCGGCATGTCCTAGAACTAAAAATTCGAAGACATGTGACATTCACCAACCCTCACCGGGCCCGCGTGATGGATTACGGCCCAATCCCTCCCCTAGAGAGGAGGTCTGAGTCCCAGCAGTGGGAACATTAAAAGGCTGATTATGCTTTAAATATTTAAATCTAGCTATCGTTTGGAACACCATGCTTTCGAAGTGGCTTCATGTTTGATAAAACTACCTAAATACTCTTATGTTTCTAATTTTGATCTTTAATTTGTTTTTATTTGTTGATAAACTCGCGCTTGACCACTATCTTAACTGATGGAAAGCGACGTGGTCGGCGATGGACCACGCTTGCCTAGAAGCAATCTAATATTAACTCTTGACTAAGATTTTCAGGTTGTAGCTATCAGGAAACACATACTTTGACATGAATTCCACTCCTTGGCTGTAAGCACAATAAATGTGTTCCCAAAACGTTTTGGTGGGATTTTTCTTTTTCATAAACTATTTTGGATGCGAGAATTGTGAGCTTGCAGTTGATGAGCCACTTTTCAGCAAGGTTTACAGCTATTATTATTCTCTAATTAATGATATTAATGTAGATTTATGTTAATTCTTGTACTTGTGTGGTATCCAATCCGGTGCTTTTTTTTGAAATTTTCTTAGACTAAGTTAAAAATAATTCTTAATCTGAATAAATATCTGTATGTATGTGCACCACTGCGCTTGAGACCGGCTCGCCGAGTTGTCGTCTATCTTGATAAATTTTCTTAGACCATTTTAATAACTATCCCTACAAAGAAGTACATTATATACATCTAGAAATAAATAACTGATCTTTGTACATAGAATAACTTACGCTGTACCATTTTTTACTTTACATTTATAATGTAAGAATATACTACAATAAAAAATACCCCTAGGTATACTGTACCTCATGCTTGCCTTAGCTAAGTAGTAGGTACTGTACAAACTGTAGATATGCTTTGAATTATGAGAAACGCATTTGATGGTTCTTTGATTCCTACCTAGCGATTAATACAATATATTTAATAATAACACCGTGATAAATAACATAAAACTAGACTTCTTTGACTTGAAAAAAGTTTCTCGTTTTGGTAACTACTAGATAGGTACGTTTTAAAATATTTTGCCAAATTACAGTAAAAACTAACCCTTAAATGAATTAATAACAGATTCAACAATTTTTTTTTAATAATGATTGATGATTCATGCAATGAATGAAACTTATATTAAATAATTATTCTGCTTTCAGGGCTTGTGTCTATGATATTACACGTTGTTTGCATATGCTAAACTTAGACTAGGCACCCTAATTTGATTACAATACCTAAGTAATTAAATTCAATATTTTTTATGATCATGTAAAATTATGTAATGTCCTGAACCCATTTACTAAACATCGAGATACATACCAGCAACTTAATGCTTGTGTGCGTCAAGTTAATATAATTTCAATCAAATGAATGTTTGACATTCAACTTATTACACAAGCGTGCTAAGCACATCTGTTTGTCCATCACACCAAATGTCAATAAAAATGCACATGCATACCGAATTCGTTTTAGAATCCCAAATAGATTAATAAATACGCGGATTAATTAATAAAGCATTAATTTAGATAGGTCATCGAACATCCAACAGGTAGCTAAGCAGAGTCATTTCGCTGTTGTGTTGGCGTGCAGTGCACAGTGGCGCGGGCGTGGGAGCTCACACGAGGGCGGGCGCGAGCGTGGCGCGCGGCGCCAGCTGACGTCACAGGTAGGCCACGAACAGCAGCATGGACAGCAGCAGCAGCGACACGCCGCTCACGCCCAGCCGCGTCGACTTCGACAGGATGCCCTTCCCTGTGGAAGTCAGTGATTTTTGTTTTAAATGCAGTGCTAACTATAGCGCTGAAACAATACCTATCTGAGCGTTATCGAGTTGTCAGTGACAACAATGACGACTCTGACATGACTGACAGCTCTTGAGCGTGGTCTGGATGTTCATCAGTTTCATAAATGTAGAATTTGCCCATTACCTTCCGGGTGGGCTCATTCAGTTACAAACCGAACAAGACGTTACCTGAGAATTTTTGAAAAAAATATGTCGTCCTTTCTTGATCTCCAACGTCCAGGCAGGGCTATTCTTTGAACAGGCAGCTACCACTAATATACTCAGTGTTGTGAGGCCTGAATGTAAGAGAAGTGTTGTGCACTTACATCGCTCGGCAAGCTTCCTGTAGCAGCAGCAGTCGCGCAGGCGCGCGTACTGTGCGCAGTCGTGCGCCAGCGGGCGGCAGCGGCGCGCACCCACGTAGCAGGTGTGCGGCAGCCAGGGGAAGGGCTCGGGCACGAAGCGGCGCTCGCAGCAGCAGTGGTCGGCCAGCACGCGCGTCTCGCAGTACTCCTGCTCGCGCTGGCTGCATATGCCGCATCCCGGCCGCGTCGGAGGAACTGGAAACATAGTGGTTGCAGGGTCTGAGACCATCTCGCCGGACTAGTCCTGTGGCTGCAAGGCCGGTCTAAATATATAAACAGGATTCTTGTTTTCTTACGTTTATTATTTCTACCCTACACAGCTACAATAAGTTCGCAGGATAAAAATAGAAACGCGAATGCCCATAACTTAGTCAAGCAACATGTGAAACTAATAAATAAAAAATTTTTCACTTGTTACAAGTAAACTCAAGTCCGCCTTCAAACAAAAGTCGGTTGTCGTTCAGACGGGTTCCAACTTAGTCCGTGTTCATAAATGAATATTGTGCGCAAACAGAAAATCAAAATCTCTAAAAACATTCATAGTCGTAATTCAAGCAATCCATGATTCAAGTCGCAAACTATTGAATCAAGAATCAAGCAACTCAGTAAACGATAGAAAAAATGAAATGCAGTAGGTAATGGCAAATGACTCAGTTACAGAGAGATCAAGTTAATTATTATGATTCATCGATATTATTGTCCCATAGTTATCAGACATAAAAATTATTTCATTATTCTTAATTATTATATTCTGAATAGAATTTATGACTATACACAGTTTCTGCCTATTTTAGACAAACGCTCATTGGAAATGGACTTTGAGAAAAGGGAACGCCCATTTAATAATTGGCGTTCCCCTTAGACAGGCCTGTTGGTCTAGTGGTCAGTGGCCCTGACTGCTATGCTGGAGACTGGAGACCGTGGGTTCAATTCCCACCCAGGACAAATGTTTGTGTGATAAGCACGATCATTTGTTCTGTGTCTGGGTGTAATTTATATCCTTAATATGTATGTATTTAGAAATATATAAGTATGTTTATCAGTTGTCTAGTACTTATAGCAAAAGCTCTGCTTAGTTTGGGACTAGAGTAAAGATGGGCGTGCCTCAGGGTTCAATTCTTGGCCCTTTCCTTTTTCTAGTTTATATTAATGACCTTCCTTACATGGTGGCTAATTTATCCGATATAATTCTATTTGCTGATGACACTTCCCTTATTTTTAAACTAGGTAGACTGAAAAGACGCTGATGTCTTGCATGTCAACGAAAGTCTGGCTGTTCTTTCGAAATGGTTAACAGCTAATAATCTCTTATTAAATGCGAATAATACTAAATGTATAAAGTTTTCATTACCGAATGTCTCTCAAATTGGCATCAGTCTAATTCTTGACGATAAAAAACTTAATGTTACTACGGAAACTGTGTTCTTAGGTATAACTATTGATTCTAAACTGCAGTGGGGCGCTCATATTACAACTCTCTCATACACCAGCCACAGCTAGGTTAGTTTACTATGCTTATTTCAACAGTATTGTGTCTAATGGCATCTTACTGTGAGGATTTGCAGCTGATGTAGACTCAAGTTTCATATTGCAAAAGAGAGCAATCCGGGCTATCTATAAAATGGGTCTTCGCGAGTCTTTCAGAAATAAGTTCAAAGAAATTAATATACTGACTTTGTCTTCTCTTTATATCTAAAAAGTATTTTGTATGTTCGTCAAAACTTAGGACTTTTTAAATTAGAAGCGATTTTCATAAAAAAAAATCTACTTCTTCGCTGGTGAATATGCCTGTCCGGTATGGAGTCGCTCCGCCCACTCCAATTTTGTGGATACAGCACTTAACGAGACGTGAAGTGAATTGCTACTGGTTGCCTTAAACCGAATCCGGTACGAATGTTGTATCCACTAATCGGCATTGCAACCCCAGGAATTCGTAGGGCTGTGGCTAGCCGCATAGAAAGGGCGAAACAACAAAACGACCCTCGCCATCCAATGCACAATTACAGTTCGGTGCCCCTGAGACTTAAAAGTCGTAAAAGTTTTGTTGCATCTCAAGGTAACACCACCTCGGAGAGATGCGACCTCTGGCGGGAGAAGTTTAAACCTCCTGATGATTTTGTCGAGCCGTCGGAGAGCCTCTCTCCTGGACTCGAGTTGCCATGGCCCACCTGGAAAACTCTAAACAGACTCCGCACCCAAGTTGGGCGCAGCAAAGACAATTTCCACAGATGGGGGTTCTCGGACGGTTCCGATCTTCAGTGTTTGTGCGGCGTCTCTCCGCAGACCATGTCCCACCTTCGATCCTGCATCACGTGCCCTGTTACCTGTTCACCTAGGGACCTAATGACAGCATCAGCGGACGGCACTGCCGTGGCCGAATACTGGACCAGGTAAGGAATTTAACTAGTTTTGCCATCGATACGCTAAGAAGATAACAAAAATTCGCGTAGTAAATACGAAATTGTATCACCCAAATGGAGATTAGCTAAGACCAGCAAGTCATTCTTAGTAAACAGCATACGCTTTTATAATAAACTGCCAAAGGCGGTAACTGAAGTTGGCGAAGGAAAGTTCAAAACCCATATTAATCGTGTCTATTAACTGCTCCATCTTTGTTTTAAAATATACATTTTTTGCAATATTTTTTATATTATTTAGACCTCAACCACCTTAAATTCGTTGCTAATTTTTTTTGATAACATCTTTTTTTTTTTTTTTTTTTTTTTATTCTTGATAGGTTCGCGCTTGACCGCTAACTCACCTGATGGAAAGCGACGATGCGGTCGACGATGGAACGCGCTTACCTAGAAGTAACCTATTCACTCTTGACTTAAAGATTCCCGGGTTGTAGCCATCAGGAAAAACAGATTCCGGCAAGGAATTCCACTCCTTAGCTGTACGCACTATGAATGTGTTCGCAAAACGTTTTGTGCGTATAGGTGGGATGTCCACCATGTACCGGTGGCGCATTGCCGTACGCCTGGTGGTCCGATGATGGAACGGGCTAGACGGAATTAGGTTATGCAATTCCGACGCACACTCCCCGAAATGCAACCGGTAGAAAACCGACAGGCTAGCAACTCTGCGTCGATGCTCAAGACTTTGAAGCCTCGACTCAACGAGTGCATCATTGCCAATGATCCTCTTGGCTCGCCTCTCAATTGCCTCAAGTGCATCAAGCTGGTATCGGGCAGATCCGTCCCAAAGATGAGAGCAGTACTCCATACACGATCGAACTTGCGCTTGATAAAGTTTGAGCAGCTGTTCCGGCGTGAAGTACTGTCTGACCTTCGCGAGGATTCCCAGCTTTTTTGCTGCCAGTTGAGCCTTTGCTTCGATGTATGGCCCAAAGTTGAGTGTTGACGTCAGCGTAACACCAAGGAGATCAAGATGGTCGGTTATTGGCACGGTTACGCCCCGGAAAGTTGGAGCAGGGCTGAATTGGCTCCTTTTAGCGGAAAATAGACACGCTTGGGTTTTAGCAGCATTGAACTTGACCAAATTGGCATCGCCCCATTCAGAGACTGCCTCCAAGGACAAGTTCAAGCGCTCGACCATAGCCTCTCGGAGAGACTGGATCTGTGACCCACTAGCCTGCGCGCTGGATATGTAACTCTCAGCAACAGTGCTGTCGTCTGCATACCCAAAGGTACCGGGCTTAAGCAGATCATTTATGTGCAGCAAGAACAATGTTGCCGAGAGCACTGACCCCTGAGGGACCCCGGCATTAATGCCCATTTGACCGGACGAGCAACCATCGATGACCACTCGGATGGACCGGTCACTCAGGAAATCTGCAATCCAAGCACACAAACCAGCAGGTAATCCGAAAGAAGGAAGCTTACTAATAAGGCTTTCGTGCCAGACCCTATCGAAAGCCTTCGAGATATCGAGGGAGACGGCAAGAGCTTCCCCGTGTTTCTCGATGGCCTCACTCCAGATGTGGATGGCATACGCTAGAAGATCACCAGTTGACCGATTTCGGCGAAAGCCGTATTGTCGGTCACTTAGGATGTCATTAGCTTCTAGGTATGCCAGGAGCTTACTGTTGAGTACACGTTCCATTGTCTTACAGAGAATGGACGTTACTGAGATTGGCCTGTAGTTAGCTGGGTCAGCCCGACTACCCTTTTTGGGCACGGGCTGTACGTTAGCTTGCTTCCATGCAATCGGCACTTTTCCAGCCTCAAATGAAAGCCGAAATAGGCGTGTCAGGATCGGAGACAGTTCAGGCGCACACGTTCTCAGAACAATTGCCGGTATCCCGTCTGGACCGCTAGCCTTGTTCACGTCAAGGTTACGCAGCACCCTACGGACGTCCTTCTGATGGATGCGAATATCCGACATACTCGTCTCGCAACCATCAGGATTAACAGGGGGCCGCGCGTCACCAGAATCTAGACGCGAAGATTCCGCGAAGAGAGAGGCAAACAAATTTGCCTTCTCCTCAGCGGTATGGGCCAGCGACCCGTTGGGTTTCAGCAGTGGCGGTAGTGAGGGACGGCAGAAGTTCGATTCAACCGACTTAGCCAGGGACCAAAACGCCTTACTACCAGCAGGGTATGATGCGAGTTTGTTCCCGATGCGGCTAATGTGGTCGAACTGAGACCTCCGCATCACCTTCTTGCAAGACTTGGCAGCTCTGTTGAAGGCTCTCTTCTTCTGACTCACGTCACTCGCCTTATGCATACGAGCGTCGGCCCATGCCCGGTATGCCGTGTGCTTAAGCGCGTTAGCGCGATCACACTCCGCACCAAACCAAGGGCGAGCATGGCCAGACATTGTTACGTCAGAGAATGGAATGTAATACTCCATCCCCCGCCGCAAAACATCTGTCACAGCATCTGCGCACGACGATGGATCATCCGAAGAAAAGCAAGTAGGCTGCCAAGGATAACATGCGAAGAAAGATCGCATGCCATCCCAATCTGCTGACCTATATCGCCAAACCCGCCTGGTGCCTCTAAGGCAGGGATCAGGCGGAGAGTAGACTGATACAGATTTTACCAGACAGTGGTCGGAACTACCTAACGGTGATGATATCGACACTGAATAGCGGTCTGGATCTGTTGTCAGCAGAAGGTCCAAGCAGTTGGCCGTGTGCGAATCAACATCCGGCACCCTCGTAGCTCCCTGGACCAGCTGGGTGAGATTTAACTCTAGCGCAAGCTTTCGCATCTCTCGACCAGCATGGTCTGTGCACCGGTATGGGAAAAGCCACTCCTGATGGTGGGCATTAAAATCCCCCAGTAACACCAGTTGTGCGGAAGGGTACCTCTGCTGAGCCGCATCCGCCGCCTCACTAAGGTACTGTGTGAGCCTGGTCGTCTCCTGATCACCACTGTGCGAACGGTAGACACAAGCATAGATAATTTTATCCATGCCTGTGTCCACCAGAGCCCAAAGCGTTGAGAACCTGGTATCTTCAAGGTTACGGAGACGCCGATAGCAGATGTCGTCCCTGACGTACAAACACACACCAGCGTGTGGTTTAAAATTGTGCTCCAGGGTAAACCCTGGGTAAGACAGGTACGACACGTCTGACGGACTTCTTATCTGCGTCTCCGAAAGGAAAAAGAGGGAAGGTTTTTCAGTCTCCAGGTGATGATGGACTGCTGCGAGATTTGAGTGCAGACCTCTAATATTGCTGAGGTGCACTTTAAGTGAGAGGGAGTGCAGCCGCTGTTTAACTTTTCTCTTTTTCAACCTTGGCATATTGTGAGTGAGGTAGGAGAGGAGAAGGAAGTGAAATGGAGTCCCATGCTGCTAACCTTCGTCACGCACTGGCAGGACAACATCATTGGGGCACTAGTCTGGAGACTGCGGGGACGCCCGAGCCCCCCCGGAAATGACCATCGGGCCCTCTCATCTGGTCGCCAACCAGCACGATGGTGCATTCCGGGATTTTTCGTCAGTTGGCGGGGCAGCCTTTCATGTGTGGCTAGCACATTACTTGGGCCCCCAACTAACTGCGGTCGGCCAGCGGTGCACCGTGCCTCGGATCCCGCTACCCTCCGCGACTAGTCTCCCGATATGTCAATACCAGCGCGGGTCCGGCTGGTCTGCATACATTAGAACCGCCACTTCGACCCAACTCCTCAAAATTGGTTACACTGGGCATCGTACCGGAACACGGCTAGGCCGCTTGGCGGTACGTCTTTGCCCAGTGGGTGGTCACAAGCCATCGGTCGAAACCTACCACCAGTTAATGTCACCTGATTAGCACCACCCGGGGACCACGTGTAGGGCCTATCTATGGGTATTCTCCTACGGACGCGGGTGACTCAGCCCCCAAAAATTCATCTCTTTTATTGGTAGTTATAATTATTTATTTTTTCTTGGAGGAGTGGTGGCCGAGTGGTAACGACCCCGACTTACGATTGTAGGTCGCGGGTTCAAACCCAGCCAGGCGCATTACTTTGTGTAATTTATTTCATCACCACTGCTCTCAAAACGGTGAAGGAAAACATCGTGGAAACCGGCATGTCTTAGAACCAAAAATTCGAAAACATGTGACATCCACCAACCCGCAATGGGCCCGCGTGGTGGATTACGGCCCATTCCCTCTCCTAGAGAGGAGGCCTGAGTGCCAGCAGTGGGAACATTATAAGGCCGACTATGCTATGCTATGCTATTTTTTCTTGCTTTTTTTAGGGTTCCGTACCTCAAAAGGAAAAAACGGAACCCTTATAGGCTCACTTTGTTGTCCGTTCGTCTGTCTGTCTGTCTGTCAACACCCTTTATCTCGGGAATGCGTGGAGGTATTGAGTTAAAATTAAAACCATATACTTAAGTTTGCTCAAGTTTGTCTCTATAAGACCTTTCGTATAGCACAGGTATAGGTCTGAAAACTGTAAATTTATTGTGAAGTCACAAATAAAAAAAAAAAATTGCAATTCGGAAATATCTTCGACACTCACGAATTTTTTTTATTCTTGATAGGTTCGCGCTTGACCACTATCTCACCTGATGATCTCTATTGATGGCGTTGTGTGAAAGTTGTAGAATGTTATTATATTATTATTAATATCCAGCTATGCATGTTGATCTGATATTTTGGAAGAAAGTGCAGGATAACTCCAACTCCAATCCATCTCGCTCGACCGGTGCGCCTGACAGTAAATAAGTGATGTAGCTGAATGTAGAACATTTTAATACCTGTTTAATTTCAGTTTTCCAAAAGAACGTAGAAATAAGAACATGTAAATTTATCTCTTTGGGGCTAAAATGTAAGATTAAAAGCGAAGTACCTAATGTTGAAGTTTTATTCGGAAGTTATATGAAGGTAACGATTTAAATTAAAATCATACTGAAGAACTAAGTAGTTATTGTTTGCACGACGAATGCAAATCTTACGTCACGGGCGGACAATGGCGGCCGTTTTAGGGTAGAGACCCACTGCGCCAATATCAAAAATGTGACATGTTCTGCCGACTCGATCATGTTTCTATCGCGCTCGGTTTAGAGCAAAATACGTGGGTCACACTGAAAGTTTTTAGAACAGGCCAGTAAAAAAAGCAGCCGATAAAAAATATATCCATTTAAATTTCGAATTAGGAAGTCTTTGAGAATCTGTACAAGTGTAAAGAATTCTTATATTTCAATAGCATTTGTTTTTACAAATTGGCGGCAATTTAAAAAGTATCTGTCGTGCTTCGAAATGGATTTGATTAGAAAAATGTTCGCTCAATGATTTATTACAACTTTTGTTGCAGTCTTACTCAACAATAATGAAAGTTTATAGAAGGTTGACTTAAAAACAGTTTCAGGCATATTTAGGCATGTTATGAGTCTTACATGAACGTTTAGGCGTCAGAAAACTTTGTAGGTACCAGACGGATACCTTATAATTTGACGAAAGATCAAAAACGCCGTCGCGCGTCGTTTAGATTGGTGCCACTCAATGCTTGAAAAGTATGACGGAGGTGACTCGAATGCTGCACTCTATTACCGCAGATTGGTAGGTATGTCAGTTATAATTTACCAGATGTCTTGGAAAATGTTAGACAGCAGCACCCAAGAAGCAAGATCCTCCTCCACCACGACAATGCTCCAGCTTACTCCGCCAGGCGGACTATTGAATATTTGTCTATCAAAGGTGTGGAGTTAGACATCCTCCGTACAGTCCTGACCTGGTACCTGGTGACTTTTATTTATTTCCAAAATAAAAGATAAACTTAAAGGAATTCGATTTATGAACCCTGAAGATGCCTTGGCTGCGTTTGAAAGAGGCGTGGAAGAGATCTCTAAAGAAGAGTGGGCCCATCAGTCAATGGTTCCGTCACATGTGACGGTGCTTAGAAAGGAAAGAAGACTACTTCGAGAAGCAATAAAAATATAATAATAATAATAGTCCACAACTTTCACACAACGCCGTCTAGTCCCAAGCTAAGCAGAGCTTGTGTTATGAGTACAAACATACTTATATAATTAAGGCTTCTACACCATTTCGTTTTTTTTTTTTTAACTTTCAGTGTGAATCCCGTACAAGAGCTAGTCCACTACTTAGTTGTTTGGGTAAATCCACGCTTTGCGATATGGAATAGGTACGAAAAAGCAGAGACGATGCGATACCAAGTTGCGTTGCAATTCAGCTTGGTGTGTCTCAACACTTAGGTGGACGTGCGAGAGCACTTAAATGCGTTGATGAATTTTTATAACATTTGGATGAATCACGCGCACTCGTGCGACCTTTCTGTCCGAGGCTCGTTGACTCTACGACACCCTAGGGCTACGTTTTGTAACACAAAACGATTTTGACTTCTTTGTTATGTACGAAATTCACCTTTGGAAAATAATAAGTACCTAACACCACACGCTTATTACTTACTATGAACATAGTAAAAGAGCTGTAAAGGCAGAAAATGGTAAATGGCGTTATGACGCCTTAGACACAAAGCTCACGACGTATGGCAACCGAAACCTGAATGAATCAAAACAACAAAACTGGTGAAAATTTAAGAGTAAATAAATTATGTAAATGACATGTACCTGTGTGCCTGAGATGCGTGCTCCACGAGACGCGCTGCAGCGGCGGAGTGTACCGCGAGAGGTTCCCGGCAGATGACGCGATGACGCATGTGCAGTAGCGAGGGGTATTGATTTACGAGCACGCAGGTCTAGACAGACAGGCCACCTAGCTCGGCCTCCCCGCGCCGCCTACTCCCGCCCGGAAGGAAGAGGGATGCAGTGGATTTTCCACGAGGGTGTTATTTATAACGCGATTGAAAAGCGAATTTTTCGTTTGCATATTAAGATCTAATTTTCAGGTCATTTGAAGGTTTTCACGTGGGTTACTAATTAGCCGTTTTAATTTATACAGTACACAAATAAGCTCAAATAGCCTTCTGAAGTTGATGACCGTCTCTTACGGATTTGAATAAACCAGCAATCAATCCATTTCGCAGAACATGTCAAACAAAAACTTATAAAAACATTTTTGGTGACGGTGAATATCAGTTTCCCTGTTTATTGAAATTACAGCAAAAAAAGAAAAGTTTTCAAGACGGCGGCGCCACTGACGCGTAAAGGTCGTGCCGTGACGTGACGGCGACCAATCGAAGGTTCATTGCAAAAACTATTAGATGTGACGATGTGAGCACCAGCCTGTGACCAGCAGGCAGTGGTTACATAGCTAGATACCGGCCTATGGAAGTTATAGGCTTCCTGATTGTTAATCAGATTAATATCTCAATGTGTATACTCACCTGCAGTAACAATGTATCATTATGTGTTCAATAAATCGTTTGGGCAAGTCGGTTAGTCAGTCGACGTTCCCAGTAGGTCTAGCCAAGTTACGACCGTTGTTTCGCCTTGAGTAGGCCACGCCACGCCTCCTATTCCTTTGTTCTGACGTCATCTCAACGCTCAGTCATGTGGTCAAAACAAAGGAAAAGGAGATCGATCGCGATCGACGAAAGAGAATCGAAACGAAACGTTTGTAACTAGGCTAGGGGGGTAGACATCATGTAGCTCTGTCTTTTCCATTTGATTGCTTTATTGATGTAATCGGTTGGTCGGGATTGGATTTTTACTTTATATGTATTTGAAAGGTGATTGCAGAATCTTGGGTTTTAGTTAATTGACTTACCTAATATATCCATACTTTATTATAGCAAGAACATTTTGGGCTACCTAGGAACTCTATATTACTTATTCTAGATTCGATCAACTAAAAAGGTGTAAAGGTGTGTTGTGTCAATCTTTATAGACCTAAATTATAGAGGTCGTAGCTAGTTCTAGGGAGAAACTGCTAAAACAATTTGTCTACCGCTGGACCGCTCACAAATAGCTGTATTAAAAGTATGCAATTTTCGCCCTGTCTTGTTCCCAACCCAACAGTACAGCAGCTATTTACCTATTATAAATGCAATATTAAAACACCAAAAATATATATATTTTATTATATATGTATATTATCTTAAAACTTAATAATAAAAAATATATATTTTATATACCTGAGGTACAGGTTAGGCCACTATCCCACTGGCGTTTTTCTAGCGTTTGCGTTTATCGAACGTTTAACCAGCGACAACATTACGTGTACGTGACGTTGAAGTCGCAAGTTTTTTGTAACATGCACAATCACGCCGTCCGAGTCTGCCCGTTTTATACCTTGTTAAAATATTTTTAATAGCCTGCGGATGCGCGACGTTAACGTCGCGTCTATGTAGCGCCGACGCTGTACAGACGTTGTATAATCACCAACGCTCGTAAAACGACAGTGGGATAGCGGCCTTTAATCCTAGTTCAGGTTAGATCTACGAGTATTTATTGTTTATCATTTTAGTTCTAGTTTAAGGTTGCACTGATTGTGAAGTTGATCTACATGTTTTTAAATGATCTCCCTATCTTGTTCCCAACTAGCTAGGCATCCGCTTCCAGTCTAGCTGCATGCGGCTCAATACCCGTGTTCTACATGGAGCGATTGCTTTTCCGCCCTCCACAACCTCGTTTACTGGGTAACACGATACTCCTTGGATAGACTGATGACCAGACTTTCTAGCAACTACCTGTATTGACTGTCAAAGATCTACGGATGACAACCGGTACAACGGTTTTACGTGTATTCCGAGGCACGGCACATGCATCAACATTAGTAACTAAACCTAAACACAGAACCTTATCACGTTATTTCCCACTCACAGCGCAAGTATGCAGTGTCATAGTAGTGTAACATTGACATACAGTGCCACACAATGGCGGGCTGGACAATGCTGTGACAGATGTGCTGCCCGCCCCCAGACCTTGCCAGGGTACACATTAGTGCTCGGTTGCGGAGCGGCCCGCCTGCCGACCTTCAGCTAGGACTAATGTGTACCATCATGTGCAACTACATGAAATATGCGCCTTCAGCATAACGTAATTAGGTGAATTAAAGTCTGGTAAAAATGGTGGAGATTTAGGTAATAATAGAGTTAGAGGATACAAGATGAAGGCCGTGTAAGAAGAATAATTTTTTATAGTGACACTGGCCAATGCCACTTTTTAGACGGGTAGATATTCTTAGACGGCGATCTGAAAGTACACAAACAGTACTAAGTGTATGCCCACTTATACAATGGAAATAATGAATGGCTTCGCAAATTGGAAAATGAGATTAAAGAAAAATCTACACAAAGAGCTGTCTGTTTAATTATATTTAGGATGGATTGCAAATTGTCGGCGAGAATGTTTAGATCTGGTAATGCATCTTATTGTTTAAAATGAACATCAAACGGACAAAATTAAATGACAACATAACTATACTTATTTAAAGCGGCACTGCCAGAAGGACAAGAAAAGTGAGGCTTATTGGCAATTTTATGTTATTTGAAGACGAGTAAGAATGTAGCGTCATAATCAGCCCTCACCTCCACATCACACGTCTACTACATTACTTGTGTGTATCTTTGAGTTAGTTAGAGCAGTGGTGGCCGACTGGTAACGGACCCGACTTATGAGTTGTAGGTCGCGTGTTCAAACCCAGGCAGGCGCATTACTTTGTATAATTTATTTTCATCGCCACTGCTCTCAAAACGGTGAAGGAAAACATCGTGAGGAAACCGGCATGTCCTAAAACCAAAAATTCGAAGATATTATTATGTGACATCCACCAACCCGCACTGGGCCCGCGTGTTGGATTAGGGCTCATTCCCTCTCCTAGAGAGGAGGCCTGAGTCCCAGCGGTGTACATTGTAAGGTTGATTATGGTATGCTTATGCTGTTTTTGAATTTCCACTGGGACATTATGATTGTTTGATACACGAACATTATTACGATTGAATGATATAATGATATAATAAAGTAGATGTCATCTTTCATATCATTGTGTAACTATAATGGTGGCATTATGCTATGATGCTGCACTTTATTTGTCTAATCCTGCAGCCTTGTCTACGTGATAACATCTCATTCTCGACGATTAGTCGAGTGCAGAATTAGTCGCCGGCGACAACATCAGATATACCAGTGACTCATTTAAGTAGTCAAGTTGTTACGGAATAAATTTTCAGTGGAATCATGTTTAACAGAGTTGTGACGATGTCGATAGGAAGATCATAGGGAGGCATTGTTTATTGAGACACGATACCAATGAAAGATCTCCCTTCCATCACCAAATGTGGTAATGACCCATTACCGGCACGCTACCAGCCTCTACTGGTTGCCAGGAATAAAATGGGAATGAACAGATAGACCAACCGCAGAAAGAAACGAACCAGATGAACTCAACGAGAGGGGCGACTTTGGGAAGCTTTTAAGTCTAATTTGGTCTAAACTTTACGGGAATTGTGTTCACTTGCAAGGTGAAATTACTTAATTGCATAAGCTTTCAACGAAATTGAGGTCAAGAAGATAACACAGGTGCAATAGTAATAACTAACTTATAGCTACAACAACGTGCTCCATGACATGTAATTGCATTGAAAAATGCATTAAACATGTGTACGCTCGGTACATAATAACAGATGTGAGTACGTCCTCGGGTGTCAGATGTTCTAACGACGTATCATCTTCAGGTAACAGACTACTGTATGATCGCGCATTGTTAGTGCCGTCGCGAATTAACTTCAAATACAAATTGTTATGTCATAACGAAGAATCTGGACAATTTGCTCGGTTCAGCACTTCAATGTTACTTGAAAGATTGTTTATGTTTGGCAGCGCTTCTCTAGGCAGGTTACACACTGTAAAGGGTGGGCGATCCCTCTAATAAAAACATTTGGCATTCGATACATCTGATGTAATTTACTGTGAATGTTTTCTGGGGTTATTAGATAATAGTTATATATATTTTATAGGCAGTAAAATATTGGTGAAAACTTAGGTGATATAGCGTAATGCTTATCAAGTCTAACTTAAGTAGTGGTAGTCATATTAGGAAATTGAGATGGCGTCTAAACTAATAAAGCAATCGTTAAGAAACTTATTAGAATTTTAGATCAGAAAATGAAATTCCTCCGAAATATTTCTCAAACCAGCTTTAAAAGTCAGGCTTATGAACAATCATAGATTCTTCTACTTAAACAGAGTTCATGGAAAACATCGCCATAATAACGATAACAAATAACAATGCAATTAAGATCAATTGAATTGGGTAGAATTCATTGATCAACGAGTTTACCATCAATTAAACATTAGAGTGTATCAGTCGGATCAATTAGAGGAAGTCACGGCTATAAATAGACTGTCTTCCAGAAAGGAGTCAGGAGTGTAAGCTTAGTCATCGGGCACTTGATGATGACACGGTTGCGGAAGTCTACAGACTAGGTGACATCTAGTATAAACTTGATTGTGTAGGTTTCAGCAACACGGTTGCCGATTGGGTAATTAATGTCGTCATGGAATTTGTTTTGTACCTTTCTCGGCTTTGGTTAACAATCACCCCTTATCCAAACTCCTGCTTCATTATTTCGACAGGAAAAATGTTTGTTACGAAATCCAACTCAGCTCTGTTGTACCTTCTACTACGTCTTCATTAAGCGTTTCTGTGTAAAAGTTTTCCCTAACAACCTCGTCAGGTAACTAATTGGCGAGACCTTGAAGCCGTAAAACATACAGTGTCTCAGTAAAATTCACCGCCGTGCCCCGTGCGTGACCTTTGGGGCACGTTGTAATCCCGCATCCTTGGATGTTGGATGTTGCTCTAATTCGCGAGCCGATGGTGTTTAATTGGAATAACTCAAGCAATTGTCGTTGCGTCACTCACTTCGCTCGGTTTGTTAGTAGTTGAGATGCTCGAGTACTTAAAGGATTATTGTGATGAGACGTATTGTTTGTAGATTTTATTTAAAACTATGAGTAAGTATATACCTACGATGCAAGCATTATACCTACCATGAAAGTTTTTAACATGGTCACTTTATGTATATTACATATACTATAGTTCTGCCGATAGGTGAGGAAATCATGATCAAAATGTAGTCAACGTTCTTACTACATTCATCAGTATTATTGTTGCGTGCGTGTTAGCACAAATTCGACATTTTGACAGAGCACTACGTCTAGCAACTGCTCAGAAACGTCCTACTCTACGGAGTAGTCCTCGTGACGCAGCTCAGCAGCAGGAGCGAGAGTGTCAACTGTCACTTACTGTCGTTGACGTTGAGCTGCACGGCGGCGCGGCGCGCGGCGGCTGTGGACACGTCGTGCTCCACGAAGTACTCCTCGTAGCGCACCTCCAGCAGGGTGTCGTCGGAGCCCCCCCAGTGCTCCGAGTCGTTGCGGGTGCCGTTGGCGCGCCCCGTGCCCACCGACTTCGACGCGGCCGCATGACGCACCTGCGGGTTACAACAGACGGTTTGTTGGAATTAGGTGTTACCATCGATCACTAATACTTTATTAGTGATCGATGGGTGTTACATATCAATCAACGCAGCCTATCGCAGTGCAGTAGGCTGTACAAAAGTACAAAACTTGCTTCCACAGCCAAATTTTATTTTTTCCTATGACTCTATAATAGACTACCTAATTGCAGAAGCAAACGTCTATTCCTAAAATATGTCATGAAGATAATTTACTTCAATTAATTAGCTAAGTGAGTTTAGTGAGTTTTTTTTGACATCCTATGTCTTCTCTCGCTCTAGGGTGGAGTGATGGGAAGTGTCAAACTTTTACTGACTAGTTAGCTAGTACAAGTATACTATGATATAGTACGCAAGATTTTTTGTTCTCTTTACACCATTTTTACATACTATTATGTACTCGTAAATGACTACTTTATTCTTTTTTATATATTTCACAATGTTTTATCGTTTTATCTCATCCCGCCCTCACATAGAATGGTCAGGCAGGCATATAGGTAGCACTGGTGAACTTGGCATAGATTTAAACCTGAATCGACTTTATTATTCCCTTTATTCATAAGACAAGTTTAAAAATTAATTAGTCGGGACCAGGGTCTAAGCCACCATGTGATTATGGTTCCAGAGACAGGAACCTCCTCATAATGCGAGCCGTATCGTGGAGAGTACCTACTTCTTCGTCTTCTATAAGAGGTCCTTTCTTGATTCAACTGCACAACGATAACTTTTTCAGATGACCATCGAAACTTTTGGCAATCAGTATGTTGGTGTTAACGACACACGGAACATTGACAGCTCTCGAATCGACATGTTAACCACTTCGTATTTATTTTGTTTCTCTTTCTCAGATTTCACAGGATTCTCAACACGCGGGATGATAACATCGATTAATCATTGTGCGGCGCGCTGCTCGGTCTATCACCACTGTAGGTTATTGGCGATAGTAGTCCTGTCAATGATGACTGCTGATGATAGACCGAAATCTGTACAACATGACATCGTCATTTTCGAGAACTAGATTGGACCAGCATCTACAAGTTTGTATTCCAAAGTCACGACGGCTGCTTGGAGTGTGTGAGCGATACGCCACGGCTCATGGACTCCTGTACAATGTCAGGAAGAGTGAGGTCATGGTGTTTCGTGCTGGTTCCAGAAAACCTAGGTCGGTTCCTCCAGTTTACCTATATGGGGTAGCGCTTGAGAGGGTGTCTCAATTTAAATACCTTGGGCACGTTTTGAATGAGGATCTGAATGATGACGATGATTTGGAGAGAGAGAGAAGAGCGTTGTCGGTCCGATGTAATATGTTGGCCCGCAGGTTTGCTAGGTGTACTAAAGAAGTGAAAATTACATTGTTTAAGGCCTACTGCCAGACTTTTTACACCTGCAGTCTGTGGGTCACTTATACGCAGAGGGCCTACAACGCTCTTCGAGTTCAGTACAATAATGCTTTCCGGGTGTTGTTGGGGCTTCCACGGTTCTGTAGCGCGTCAGGCATGTTTGCTGAGGCAGGCACGGATAGTTTTGAGGCTATCATGCGCAAAAGAACGGCATCCTTGATGCATAGGATACGTGGAGGCTCCAATAGCATCCTGAAGGTAATTGCTGAGAAACCAGACTGTCCTTTCCTGAGGCACTGGTCCCGCAGGCATGCCTGCGGGCCTGGTGCTGAGGGAAAATATATGAATTAAAATTAAAATATATGAAAATATATGGATGATTTCTATTTCTATTTTGTTTTAATACTTTTTTTTTTTTTTTACTAACATAGTTATTTAAGTATCTCTGTTACTAACACATTATGGATTTTCTATATCTGAAATAAAGTATATTATTATTATTAAAGCATATTTAGATAAAAAAGTTAATAAAATATGGTTCACCAGTACTTCAGGTACTCTGAAGATGACGTCGGCTGCGGCCGGGCCGGATAAGAGCGTCAGCAGCGCTAGTGCTGCGCCGGCGCACAGCCACGCACACGGCGCGGGCGCACCGTGCTGCTGCGCGGACACCATACCATCGCTTGCGCAACCACGTGCTCAACGCTGCAACAAGAAAAGATTCGCTGTTAGCAAAACTGATCCAAGTAGGTCAGTTCAGGGTTTGGAAACTTTTTTGTGTTTAAATATTTTTTTCTGTGTTCACTCACTTCGCTCACTCAGTAGACCCCGCTGTATATTTGGTGTACTACTTACAATAGTATTTTTAGTGAAGAATAAGATTTTTGATGCACAGTTGAAAATATCCCTTTTATTTGCAATTGGCTTTTTTATTTTAATGCAGAGAATTTAAATTTTAAGCTTATATTTGTTGTTACAAGAGCAATACATAAATTCCTAATTTAATTAGACGTTTTATTATCATAGATCTCCTAAATTAATGATATGGCCAAACGTGAATTGACGTATCAAACGTTAACGTTTTGGGCACGCTATAATTATAGCGGTAAGTCCCTTCTTTGAGGAGTGGTTGAAAAGACGTCACGACGTCCTCACCTTCCGCAGGACGTAGGTCCTCATTGGACATATTAAATTCGGGAGGTTTCTGCATCTG
Source organism: Mythimna impura (assembly GCA_905147345.3). Classification (NCBI taxonomy): domain Eukaryota; kingdom Metazoa; phylum Arthropoda; class Insecta; order Lepidoptera; family Noctuidae; genus Mythimna; species Mythimna impura. The sequence goes on along the minus strand of LR990359.1, from coordinate 28,427,922 downwards.
ATACGTGCGGAAGAAACGCCCGGGTCACCATTGTGTGGGCCGCCCGGAGGACACGGTGGAACATACGGTAGGCGTGTGCCCCGCTTGGGCAGAGCATCAAGTCATCAGTCCTCGTGGGGGCTGATCGGCGGTAACGGCCTCTCGCGCCCGCGCCTCGTACAGGCTATGTGCCGGAGCGAGGAGGAATGATAGGCGGTCGCTTCCTTCTACGAAGTAGTAATGCTAGCGAAGGAGGCTGCCACACGCACGAGGGAACGGCCCTTACACCCCAGCCGCCGAGATCCCGACCCCGATTTCCAGTCACAGCAGGTGCGGGCTTGCGGATGGCGAGCAATGGTTAGCTGGTTAGCTCGCCGTCCAGCCGTCTGGTAACTGTCCGGATCGAGCCCAAGTCGTTGACGGCGCGTAGTATTCCACGCGCGCCTCAAGGAAATGTCAGCAAAACTGTAGGGGCCCAACAGGGTCGAAGCCTACTGGGGCCATAGGTTCGCTTCTTAAAGGAAAACCAAGGGCCCTGGAACGCAAGGCAGAGATGGAACATAAGAGTGGGTTATAGTCAGTAACAAGTCTGGCGCGAAGTGCGAGAGAAGTTATTGTATGATTTCCAACAAAAGAAAACCTTAACGTTTAAAATTAAACGATCTGTAAGTTGACCATATCATGAAGTGATCAATTCTAAAATCTGGCCACGACATCTACATCTGGAAGAATTATCATAAAACCTTTGTACTATCTATATTTCTTATTTTCGTTAAATAATCTACTACTACTACTATCACTAGCAACATAATATGCAGCTTTAGAGAACATGCAGATATCAAATTACTGACCTGTGAGGAATTTGTGTTATGAATCACCGAAAAAACTTTCTGTGTAGGGTCAGTTCTTTTTCACTCTTTTTCTACTTAAGTATATCGGGGGTCAAATCCTGTTTCTTTCCCCGATACACTTGAGCCATAACAAAAGTTATGCGGCGCCATATTGCATTGCTGGCCACTGACGAACTGCAATCAAGTGTCGATTTCTACCATTAACATTAGGTATCATTTAGCACATGAGTGCGGGCACTAACGCCTGCCAGTCGTACAAATCGCTGCATTACTCGAGAAGGTACTGACGAGCTCATATTGTCATGTCTTACAGCGACGCCAAATGCCAACTTAGTAATAAGAAACAGAAAGTCCACCCAACGAATAAAAATATTTTCATCTTTTTAGTACGATAGTAAAGTGACAGGCATAATTTGAATACTAGAAATATTAATCGATGTAAAAATAAATAATAATAATTAGATCAACCTTGATTTCATAATCATCATCATCATTTCAGCCGAAAAACGTCCACTGTTGGACATAGGCGGGAGGCCCTATGTGTCGCCATAACCGGTTCTGTGCGTCTCGCATTCATCGGATTCCCGCAATCCTCACCAGGTCATCGGTCTACCTTGTGGGAGGCCTTTCAACGCTGCGTCTTCCGGTACGTGGTCGTCACTCCAGAACCTTTCGTCCCCATATACCATGTTCTGCGAGCAATGTGCCCTGCTCACTGCCACTTAAGTCTGGCGATTCTTCGGGCTATGTCGGTAACCTTGGTTCTCCTGCGGATATCTTCATTTCTGATGTGATCACGCAAGGAAACTCCGAGCACAGCCCTTTCCATTGCCCTTTGGGTGACTTTAAGTCTTCTGATGAGGCCAATTGTAAGCGACCACGTTTCGGTTACATTTTCATTTCATCGAATTTCGAGACCTCGAATCTAAATAAGTAGGTTGGTTTAAGTCAGTTAAAGTACAAAAATTTTTTATCGGGTAAAATTTAATAAATGAAATACCACGTGTTGTTCTCCAACTAAATGAGACAAAAACATGCGTAACACACACACTATGTAGACCAGAATATTTTACATTAGAAGATTGTGTTATTGATAGCATAGCCATAGCCACGACTTATTTTTTATTTATGTTAATTTGAAGTAAATGCTTTGAGTTTGACCAATTAATAATATTTAGGTCCTGAGGCCGAACCACTAATTTAGTCGCTCTCTCCACGTTTGTGTTGCTAAAAATTACTTGCACCGTACCAACCGGCTAACTCCTTAACATTTATTAGGCCTTCCCATGATTGTTACCAAAATTACATCTAGAGGGCTTTGACTGTCAGGTGGGCTGATCCGGGTTCACTAATTCTGTCCTTCGTGGCCGGATCACTGTCATGTTACATACGTATCGGTCATTTATTTTTGTAACAAAATCGTTTTGCTACAATTTGCAATATGGCAAAAAGTAAAGTAAATTTAATTGAAGTAAAACTTCTGTAATAAGAAAATACTCAGTGCACCTGTGCATTGTAGAATGTTTACGAATGCGTTGCGCGTGCGCGTGCGGCTCCCGCTAGCCGTGGCATGCCAAAGCCCTCGAAAGGTTACCGATTAGTACGCCGCTGTCAACCACAGGAATCATAGGAGAGTTCTGTTCTGCGCTCGTGATTGCCTTGTTTGCAAAGTAAACAAATTAATATTTAATGCGCATGTTCTTATGTTAAATAGGCAATAATGCCATTTTGTACAAGTTTTCAAGTGATAAACATGGTCTCTCATACTATGCCACTAAGAGTTGCTACAGAGATTACAGTATAAATACCATATAATTATATCGATGATAAATACTAACACTAATGTGAAACTAACCCCGTATGTTGATACCAGTTGATACTCGGATTTTGATGGAACTTGGCACGCGAGACTCCCGAAAGAGGACTAACGCTTTTATCTCGCGAGAATATTATTATCTTGGCATAATTTTCAACTTTCACACTTGGGTGAAGTTGCTGGTAAAAACTAGTTTAGTATATTTCTCATCAAAAGAGTTTTCTGTCTCTGTATTCTTATTTTTAGATCTTCAACCTCCTTTCCATTTCTAATTGTACCGTTCTTTTTACACCACTATCACCGTCACTATTTTAAAGAAAGTTTATACTGCCAAAGGACATGCCTACAATATGAATCTATTGTGCGTATTGATGTCGCACTTATTGGGTCAGTGGACTAAGGGCCTGATATCACCGACGTGTTCCGTCGCACGTACGGTTGGATTACACCTTCCGACAGCTTGACACCGTAAGCAGCAGTAAGCTGTTTGTTATTTATGACACCCTGGTACCCGCAGAATATCTCTGCGGGTACCAGGTAGCTATATGACTTGATATTACACAACATCTAAGTATTTTATTTTTATTAATTCTTTATTGAACACTGTTTACAGTTATTATTTAAGTAATTAATCATTGTGACTCATTAACGTTACAATAGAATTTCATTGAATGCAGTAGGTAGTTCAATCGTACTGCATTTATAATTAAGAGTTGAAGAATGTTGTAAAAGTAACACAAGTGAAATGAAAACCGCAACGGGTGTTCAGAAAAAAATATTGATAATATTGGATAAGTATCCTCGTTGTGAGAATCGATCCGAGACAAATTGCTAGAGTTGAGCAATCGACGATAAAAACTTGGCCTTCGAGCGACTTCCCGCAGAAAATGCTAACCGATCACGTAAAGCGATTGAGAAAAACTCTCCGTGATATTGTCAGTTACTCTACAATACAATTGTATCCAATTGAATTGCCCAAGCATATGTTTACGTTCACAAAGATCTTTGTGAAATCGTTGTAAATATTACAGTAAGTTTGCAAATGTTATAGTAAACAGCGTTTCTAACGATCCTATATACACGTTGAAAGATATGGTCCAATAAATCAGATGTATTGTGAACGATGACTGTGCCGTTTGGGCTGACTAGCTAAACACTCGGTTATTATTTCAGATGGTCAAAAGAGTTAAGAATAGGTACCCTACTTTGAAGCTGAAAATATTTCAGAAGAAGGTTTTGCAGTAAAATGTCATGTTACGCTAACGCAATTATTGTATCGAGTTGGAATGTACCTACTGTTCGTTGTGTCTATGCTATAAATGTAAGAAGAATACTCATTTTAGGGTTCCGTACTTCAGTCGGCAAAAACGGACCCCCCCCCCCTAATAGGCAGTAGTCTCGCAGGTCAAAATGCGAAACCGGTGATTCGCCAAGTAAAATCGGTATATTTGAATCATAAGTCGGTACTTAGGAAATATTGAATTTTCCTGTGGCAACACTACAGCTAACAGCTGATTTAAATTAGTCCCTTGTAATTTTAATTTTAAATGTTAATTTTCTATGTTTTTAAAGCCAATTTCCAATTACTCATCAAGTAAATAGGGTATTTAAGTGTATTACGTATCAAATTCGTGCAATAAAGTGCAAATAAGTGTAAAAAATTCGATAAAACTTTTTTGACAGGTAGAGGTTACCGGTACCAGTGATTTTTGCATTGTCATCTTGTTATCAGGTACAATACTTTACATTTGACTTGTTATTTTATTGTTTGCGTTCTATTAACTTCATTATACTTGGAATCTCCTTTTATTCGGATGAATATTGTTTGTGAATGACAATTAAAACGTAAACATAACCTTAGTTAGTTGGTGACAGAATTTAACTTTCTAAGTTTATTTTCTTTTATCTAACTATCTTTTAAACTTCTATCTCAACCTACCTAGTCTATTTTATTTTCTTTTCAATTCCTTATAATCATGCCTACGACTCGTAGCGCCTATGCTCGTCAGGAGGAGTCCAAACTCAGTCTGGCTTTGAGCCAATTAAAGGCGTCAAAAGAGTACTGTGACCAACTGATTAAGGAAATGGATGACAATGAAAAGATACTCTTTGAAGCCAATGAAAATAATCGAAAGTTAAAAAATGAAATGGCTCAGGTATACATTCAATTCACTGAGGCCATAGAAGACCGGGATAGGCTCCAACTTGTTGTGGACGGGTTCAGCCAATGTAGCACAGAGTATGAACATGCTCTAAGTCACAAATATTTATTGCAACAACAGCTGCAAGAGGCAAAAAGTCATATATCACAACTAGAGACAACAAATCTAAACATCACTGCCTCGATGAATCAAAGTCTATTCAGCGAGTTGGTGCCTATTGCCCCATCACTAGTTTCAGAAATTAACCCCTCTTATTCTATTGATTTGACAAGTGATGATGACTCAAAATCAAGTAAAACAGTGAGGGTAGTCACTAGTAAAAATAAACTTAAAAAATATATAAAAATTAACAAATATATAGTGAAAACCAAAAAAATGGTTAAAAAACAAAAGTTTTTTATAAAAAATGTTAAATTAAATAGGGAAAGATTACATTTACTGAAACAATTAGATGTGTATTCTTCAAACTTAGAAAAAAGTACAAGGAAATACCAAACTGACACTGAGGACTTGCAGAGTGAACTAAACCATCTACAACACAAATTAGATTCAATGACCATCAAATATACAGCCTCTGAAAACCAAATGAGGGAATATGTATTGGCAATGAATGAGCTGGTGAGCTCACAAAAAACCAACTGTGAGCATTGTCAACCAACATCTATTGCATCTGCGCCGGATCATTCATTGTCAATATGTGATACCCCCTTACCCCAGTCTAGTGTCAGTTTGCCAGTAGAAATTACTGATTGTTTTTCACAACAGTTCATAAATAAGGAAATAGTTATTTTTTGTGATGAAATTGGAAAAGATTTAGGCCACTTTTTGACAAATGAATATCCGGGACACTCGATAATAAATAACTGTATGCCTGGCTGTTCTTTATTTGATATAATGAAAAAAATAATTAAATGTAATTTTAACCAGGATGCCATACTTTTAATTTTTGTTGGAAATAGGGGAAATGTGAACAAAGGAGAATTACTCCAATATTATAGGACTTTGAATAACTTGTGTGTAAGAAAAATTGTGATGTTCACATTCCCATACAGCCAGAGTTTGCCACAGGAAGAAAATCGTATTAGATATAAGATTAATATGACATTGTACAATGTGATATTAAATAATGATTTGTTTCATTTAATTGACATCAACAATTATGTTGGCACTAATTTTTATTTGACAAAAGATAGGTATCTTGTAGATAGATACTATCTTTCAAACTTTTATAGGAGACAGATAGCTGTGTCGCTATCATATTATTTTTTTATTTCAGCCAAGAACTTGGCTAAACAAATTGCTCCTGTTGAGCAATGCAATGACATGTTATATGATTTTGCCAATAAATTGGCACCAAATGTTGACATAGATATTCGTTTAAATTAGAAATTAAGACAACAGAGACAATCTCTAGCATGAATGTACTAACGAACAAAAATATTTCCAATCAAGTTTTAAAATCATTAAATAGTATCAACCTGGTACATCAAAATATTCAAGGACTTATGAACAAGGATTTAGAAGTAGACTTATTCCTTAATTGCAATAAAATTGATATTCTATGCTTAACGGAACATTGGCTTAAGAGCCATCAGTTCATTTTCAATTTTAGTAATCACCAGGTTGGTAGTTCGTTTAGTAGAATTAATGCCATACGTGGTGGCTCATTAATTTTAGTAAGCAACAACCTTAAGTTCAAAGAACGAAAGGATATTGTGAGCCTATCTGTTGAGCGGTCAGTTGAAATGGCCTGTATTGAATTGGAGCAGTTTATTATATTAAGTGTGTACAAACCCCCTTCTGGATTGTATGACTGCTTTGAAAAGGTAATGGATGAAGTTTTCCACAAGATTTCCAATTCAAACAAGTACATAATCACTTGTGGTGATTTTAATGTTAATTTATTAGAAAACTCAGGTTTACGTAGTAAAATTTTAAGTCTATTTCAGTCCTACAATCTTGTAAACTTATTTTTGGAGCCCACGAGATTAACTCCTACTAGTGCCACATGCATAGATAATATTTATACGGATGTTGTACCAACTCACAAAGAAATTATAAATTTATTAGATTCTGATCATTGTGGACAGTTAATTACTTTTCAAAACCAAAAAAACATAGTGGCTAAAAAGAATATCACTGTTAACCCTAAAACTGCAAGTCGTTTAGAAACTTTTAAAACTAAACTCATTAATAATTTACCAGACTTGTCTACATATGATGATCTCAATAACCAATATGAAGGTTTCTTTAACATGTACTGTAATCAATTTAATTCTACTTTTATACCTAAGACTATTTCGGTCAATAGTAACGTTTCGTTCTGTGAATGGGCTACCACTGGTATTCATAAAAGTAGAACTCGGCTTTACGAATTGTATGATGAAAGGGTTCTTGTTAATACTGCTGAATTTAGTTCATATGTGCGAAATTATTCAAAATTATTTAAAAAAATTTGTTCTATAGCGAAATCGCGTTATTTGAGTTCCAAAATTAAAAACAGTAATAATATAATTAAAACTACTTGGAATGTTATAAATAGTGAAACAGGAAATTCTACAAGACCATCTAGTGACTATAAACTTGTAATTAATGACAATGTGATCACATCGGACTCACAGGTTGCCGCGGCTTTTGAGAACTTCTTTTCAGAGATCCCCATATCAACAACAAAATCTCTGAACTCGTCACCCACTGCCGCAGAGTCTCTGCTTAAAGAAAATGTTAAAGTTTGCGATTCTGATTTTAATTTCGAACATGTGACTTATGTAGATATTATTAAGACGTTTAACTCCTTGAATGTAAAAAAGACTGCAGATTTATGGGGTAATTCTGTGGACGTTGTTAAGTCTATAATCCACATTATAGCTCCTTCTTTAGCTTTTATTTTTAATAATTGTATTGATCGCGGTGAGTTTCCTGATCTAATGAAGAATAGTAAAATAATTGCATTGTTCAAAACGGGTAGTACATCTGACCCCACGAATTACAGACCCATTTCAGTGCTACCCACTTTTAGTAAAATATTTGAGAAACTTATTTTAGAGCAACTACAAAGATTTTTTAACAGACATAAATTATTGCATACCAAACAATTTGGTTTTACAAGGGGTCGTTCAACAACCGATGCCGGTGTTGAACTTTTAGGACATATTTATAATGCATGGGAAGACAAATGCGATGCCCTGGGCATTTTTTGCGATTTGTCAAAGGCCTTCGATTGCGTTCTCCATGAAACATTAATCAGGAAACTACACCATTACGGAATCCGGAACTCCTCCCTGGATCTTCTTACATCTTATCTGAGTGAAAGGATTCAGAGAGTTGATGTAAACGGAAAAAGATCTCCTGGATCTGTAGTTAAAATGGGTGTCCCCCAGGGTTCAATTCTTGGCCCATTTTTGTTTCTTATATATATAAACGATTTACCTTACCTCATAAAGGATAACCATAACATAGTGTTGTTTGCAGACGACACTTCACTTTTGTTTAAACTTAAACGTCAGCAGCCGGTTACTGACGATATAAATATAGCACTTTCAAAAATAGTACACTGGTTTGATGTAAATAACCTTCTTCTTAATGAAAAAAAAACTAAATGTATAAAGTTTACCATGCCTCATGTTAGGCAAGTAGAAACTAGTGTGCTAATAAAAGGTAAAGAGTTGAGTCCTGAAGATAATACAGTGTTCTTGGGCATAACTCTAGATGCTAAGCTGCAGTGGGGCCCACATATAGACAAATTATCAAAAAAACTTAGCTCAGCAGCATACGCTGTTAGACAGATTCGAAATTTAACTGATGTAGAGACTGCCCGTTTAGTTTACTTTAGCTATTTCCATAGTGTCATGTCGTACGGTATTCTACTGTGGGGAAATGCCGCCGAAATACAGTCAATTTTTGTATTGCAAAAAAGGGCTATTCGTTCAATTTATAAATTAAGTCCCAGATACTCCCTCAGAGATAAATTTAAAGAAATCAATATAATGACTGTACCTTCACAGTATATTTACGAGAACATTTTGTATGTACATAAAAATATAAACATGTTTAAAAAATACAGTGATGTTCATAATTTTAATACTAGGAACAAACACAAATTTGTCGTTCCTACAACCAGGCTGAAAAAAATAGGTGGCTCATTTAGGTGCCAATGTATACACTTCTATAATAAACTTCCTAGTCATATTCAACAACTAAGCCTTAATAAATTCAAATTATTTGTAAAGCGAAAACTTTGCCAAAAGGCTTTTTACACTATAAAGGACTATGTTGAGGACCAAAAGGCTTGGGATTGACCTGCTCCAGTACGCACTGCAACTGTTGTCTTATTATTATTATTTTTTTCTTTTGTTTTTATTTTTAATTGTGTTTTTTATTATTTATTACAATTCGATATTGTAGATTATTTTTATTTTGCAATTGGACTTTTTTTTTTTTTCTATTAATTTTTGACAAAAATGTTTACTTTGCTAAAGTATTACATTTTGTTAACTATATTTTTCTTTTATTATTGTGAACGTGAGGACTATGTGGATTGTTTTTTTTTTTTTTTTTTCCTTTTCAGTAATTTTAATGTATGTCTGGCAATTTGAGTATTTTCTGCGGCCTACCCAAATGTCCTTTCCTTGGTATTGTTCGTCAAGTCGTTGAGCTCCTTAGTAGTCCTGAGTTGAGCTTTACGAATACTGACAAATGCTTGCACTGACTGGACAGGTCCACTCAAATCTGTATGGTTCTTTCTTCAAAAGACCATTTCAGACAAATCTGCATGGTTCTCATGTGATTTGACCATTACATATTTACTGTATGGACTTTAAAAGAGACTTTGACCCCTGAGTTTGTTTCGGTGTTTCTTCTCAGGGTAGTCAGCTAGGAAACACCGGCCTCATCTAGTTTAAAAATGACGAAAAAAAATATTGACGTGTAAAAGTGTTTTTTTAAACCTACTTACAAAATAAATATCATTTATCATTTATCATTTATTGAAAAAAAAAAACAAATCTTTTTATTCAAAACTATAGGGATTATTATTTCGCAGTTTTCTTTCTGAAAAATGAAGAGCACTGCTTATAGGATCACTTTGTTGTCCGTCTATCAAGACCCTTTGATTGACCCCCATTTTTTTTTTTTTAGTACGTGTGGAAGTATCAATTTGAAAATATATCAAATACTCAGAAGGCGCAAAATCAAACTTAAATTAGCGCAATCTAAAGATGAGGCCGTTCATGGTCCATTTATGGCGTATATTTTGACGCTCGCAAGGGAATCAAAACCTATAGATACTCAACTTCCCGCAGATCCAGCGTCATAAAATTTGACAAGAAGCTATAAAATGTAACTCTAATAAAGGAATCCGAGTAGTTACATCACAAAATAATTACTTTTTTTGCGCGAGTCCGACGACTCGCACTTGACTTTTTTGTATTAAGAGCTTACTGTTCACGGTGCTTCATCAAACTGACAAGTCTTTATTCTTGGAAAAAGAGCATACAGTGAAAGAGAAAGTGATTTTCCGCTTTCTATAGATAACTTAAAATTATCTCACCGTCTCTCTAAAGTTAAAACGCTTTTTCTAAAATGTTCGTAACGAACTTTTTAGACCCAAGAAGGACATGGCGAGGCGCACCACGATTTTATTGTAAAAATGGAAGTTCCTTGTAATTCTAATGAAACGAATTCTATGTTAAATTTAATTATATTTTTAACGAAACAACTTGAGAAGAAAGTATGTTTCTATTTATATAATATATTATTTCGTCTTGTCAGTTTTTGTGTAATACCGCGAGTAATAACCACTCTTATGATTATCACTTTAAACTAAAATTTAACCATGAATTGTTCTAACTTGGAAACTAGATCTCCAATTTATTGCTCCCTAACTTTTTATGAGAATGCGATTTACGACAATGTTAAGTGGCTAGACGAAGTGTTCCGATGATCTCAGATAATGCAGCTTCAAGGACTAGCACATAAACCACAGCATCCTCTCATCTACCTATAAAAAGATCAATAAAACATACGCGATAGATTGTCGTAAACTAAAAATATTGTTCACCTTCAGATTTATTAGAAAACAATTTGAAAATCGTTGGAAATTATGAATACTGCTGAAAGTTTTATGAGTCTTTTATTTCAACACATAAAAACACCGTAAAGTTTTGATCTTGAAATGAAGTAGCTCTATTTTAGTAGAACCACCTTACCACATCTACCTTAGACCAAGAAAATTTTAATTATGAAGGCCTATTACGAAAGAGTGACAGCAGCATGCAAGCGATCATCGACAGATTACGAATACAATATTGTTTGTTGTAGTTATCAACAACGTCTTCACGGCTGAATGACGAGAGGAACCTGTTGTATTTGACACAGTTATTACAGTTTCAAGTCAAAGCCAACACAAACGCCCCAGTTTCCCCGGAGACTGCGAGATGCAGCGCTGACGACCGACGTATCTAAGTATGTCGTGTCGCACGTCCGCGCTTTGTAAGGCGACACCTGCGGGACGCAGTTCCTCTTCCGCTGTCATGCACACGCTGCTCCGTGGCTACTGGATGCCACTTAGCGGTAGATCTTCAGCTAATTAACCTAGCTCTTTGAAGATTGAAACTAAGATGTTTATAAGTAAACACCGTGGTTCGTTGATGTTATCTTGTTGACAGCAGTTAAACTTAGAGAACCTTCGCATTTGCCACGGAGAATAAATCATATGTGTTCATTTGGACTTGCTCAAACAATACCGAAAACGGAAAATGCAGTCCTCAATACATTGTCTGGGGTTTCCTTAAGTTACTATCATGTAACAAGTAGAAACTACTTCGCAACAGACATAAAGGTGTGACAAAAACTTTACCTCTCATGAGATAAGACCATTTTATGCACGTTCACGTGTGGAAGCATCAGTGGTACGGTTTAGTGACTCTTGCTATCTTATCTCGACCAGTCCATGTGCGTGCGACGGTGCGTCGGGCTGGCGTACAGCAAGTCCGGAAAGTTGAACTGAACAACTAGAACTGTGATAAGCTCGGGATTTATACGATGTTGCGATACTTGGGACATATAGTAGGTGTGTAATGACAACTTAAACGAGGCTTGAGTGCTTGTGAGAAATGTTTTTAGAGTGGCGTAAACAGGTGCAGTTGTTGGCTTGTTATTTTTTTTTTGTAATTCGTTGCTCAACACTTGAAGCCATCATTCTGGAGTTGAGTAGGAGAATTTCCTTCGAGTTTTAGAATTACTCAATGAATACTAATAGTAACTTTTTGCTAATATTTTTTTATTTTTATTAATGATAGGCTCGCGTTTGACCACCATCTCACCTGATGGTAAGCGATGATGATATAGTGGACAATGCTAAGCAGCCGCTGAATTTGTAATTCTGGCTTGAGCATTCATTTACCTTCTGAATCTTCTGTACCCAGGCGAGTTGTCGGACAGTTTATTAGAGTATTTTAAATGGAGGTTGATACTAAGTAGGTACCTCCTTAAGTTTTTATTACCTTCTATATACCTAAAACTTATTAAAATAGCATACCGTAGTTTTTACGAGTGCCCAACGGTTTCGCACCTGCAGAATAAAAAAAAAGCAATAAGATTGGTGTGATCGTGCATTTTGTTCTTTCACTCAGTCTTTCTACGAAAAAGCAATTAAAATTGATACGCTGAACGATGGCGGATTTTCTAGTTTATTTGCAGTAACGGTGAGCAGACGTTCACTTAGGTTTACGAAACTGTTTCGTTCGATACTGCACCCTACCTACTATTTGGTATTTATTTTTTTGTTAAACTGTATATGTTCTTGAGCAGTAGAATGCTGTGGAAAAACTACTCGTAAGTCTTCGAATGACGGCGTAGAAAAATGACGTCCACTATGAATCAGCATGTCATGTGCCTACGCGCAGCGGAGTGCATCAAATGGATCAATCACTAATCAGCCTGTAACATAAGTAGCTCTCATTTACACCTGGCCATTCAACCGTTATGTATGGCCTATAATATATGGTCCATATTAATAACCATAATTTGCTCCCACGGCGATCCCCAGCACATGTTAGAGATCTGACTTTATTTCAATGTGAACAATGGTGTAACTACGGAGATACCATTTTAAATAGTTCAACATCCCTAGATACTATGTTAATTTTTTTGAAGTTAAATTCACACTAAAGTGCAAAAGAGACCTTTCCCGTATGTTTGTTTGACATGTTTCCCCGATTGCACTTCTAAAATTGTTAGAAAGGCACCCAGTATTAATGTTTTTTTAAAGCCATTTATTAATGCGCGTTGAATATCCACGCGCTGTGGCGACCGGCAATAATTAGTCCCGTAAACATCCGCATCACGTACTTGCGTGCGAAAGTAACGTCTATCGGGATATCGGTAGTCAGAAGCTATTCGCGTCATCAATGGTCGGCACTGCCACGCTCCAGTGGGCACGAAGGTGCGGCGGTCACTCGGCACCGTTCGGTGGAACCCATGGACCGTGACCGAATGAACCGGAGTAGGGAATAAATGGAAAAGTAATTGAAGTCATCCGATTTTTAAACATGCAGCATAGAAAACTTGACGATCACCACTTGCCAGCCAGTTAGTATGGACATAGACTTATAAGAACGAAACCAGTTGAATTTGAACTCTACTTTTACGTCAAAGGGCGACAGGTTCTCAGGTTTGAGTAATGTGTGGCAAATACGCAACTTCAAATTCAGAAATTGAGTTAAAAAATTGGGGGACAAAAAAGTAGTTTTAAAAAAGTGTTTGACGAGACAACGAAGACTGCCGCGAGTTAATGGACAACTCGCTATCCAAAAAACAACAATCAGCGCGCACGACTGATGCGATTGGTCCCAATCTGACATTCCATTCTCTTACTACTCTGCGTCTTATAAAAGATATAATCCATAATATTATTGACTTAAGCTCCACGATCACGCCGTCTCGTTGTCCAAGAATTGAATGAATCACGCAGGATCAGTCTGTCAACCGTGACTTTGATTGGATTCAACGCGATACGATCATCTGTCATTATAACACGGAATTTATAACAATGCAACGGGAGGATAATACGGGAATGTCGAAGACGTGTGCCTTAATGTCGATCGGTTACGTTGTGTTGAGGCATTACTCGCAAATTGTAGGTAATGTGGTATTTGCAACTTGTTTGAATCAGCCACATGCACGTCTGCCTCAGGATGTATTGTATTTTCAAGAATTTCCAGTCTTATCTAAAGTTTTCCTTATCGCCTTCGTTTGTTGACTTTGGCGCGACGCACCAAAAGCAGCTAAACGTACCTATATTCTCCAAATTCATGCAAATTGTTGACATACAATGAGATTAAACGAAACTGAAAAGTTTGGTTCACATAAATATGGCCTTAACCCATTTTTTAACCGACTTCAAAAAGGAGGAGGTTCTTCGTTTTTGATTCTATGTTCGGCTGAATGTATTTTTTTTATGTTTGTTCACCGATTTCTCGGTCAATTTTGGACCGATTTTAATTTATTTTTTTTATTGAAAGGTTATGCTTCCGTGTTGGTCCCATAATATAGAAATATTGTTATGATCTGATCATGAACTTCGAAGATGTGGAACAGAATTCTTCATAGCATCACAGCAGAACCGTCGTAACAAGTAAAGTTGCTATGTTTATACGTGTAGTCGATGACTGAAAGAAGAGGGGAAATATATCGAACTGATCTGATGATGAAGCCTAAAGTTAGGCAATTGTCATGAGATGCACTCTGGCTATAAGGTATTTTAGTTTGGCTGGGGGGTACTTTTTAGTGGTGGTACCATAACTAAAAAGTTTAAAATAAAAAACTTTTTCCAAAAAAAAAAATACAACCGACTTCAAAGTAAAAAAGTTAAATAACGTAGAGACAAAACTATTATAGAAACACCGACTTCCGAAATTAAAGTTTTCTTTAGATTCTCTATTATGTCACCTAAATTTTTTATCCATAATTTAAAGTGCCATAACTTTTTTTGTCCTAATCATCATTTGTCAGAATGATAACTTACCCGAATTTAAAATCACATAATATCACATGCCATAAAATTGAAATCCCTAAATATAATATGTCCTAAATCCGTTTGTCATATATATTACAATCAATAATATACAAAAGACATAAAACCGTTTTCAATAAAAGTTATGTCCTAAATTCAAATTACATAATGTTTATTTATAATAATAATATTCTTAGAACAAATTATACATAAATAAATATATTATACATGTACTCAATAAAGCAGTTGATTGTGAACATGTGGTTTTTGTAAGCAAGCAAGCATGCAGCATGCAAGTAAGCAAGCATGCAAGCAAGCATGCAGAATGCAAGCAAGCATGCAGCATGCAAGCAAGCACGCAGCATGCAAGCAAGCATGCAACATGCAGCAGGCATGGTTTCTGTCACGGCTCCGGCGCTGCGGGGCTCCGGCGATCCCACGCGAGTTTATCGTCGCAGATGGGTTTAACGCTCACCCGCAGCTTCGGCTTGCTGGCCGGCTTTGCCGGCCAGCCTCAGCCGCGCCGGCGAGTGTTACAACCACCTGCTCCTCAACTCGCGGGCCGCCTCGCCCCTCCGCGCCTACACTCTAGGGGTAGGGCAAACAAGACTGCGTGGAGTCGGATTTACAGCGATTCGTTTCTGTCACTAAAATCTAATTTTTAGCAAATGTTTTAGAATAACATTCGGAATAATACACATTATTTAACACAAAACTTAGGACATATGACTTTAGGTCATGTAAAATTAGGAGATTCAATTATTATAGTTATACTCGATATTATGACAGAATACTTTTAGAACTAAAGATAATTATGTTAAACAAAATTTCGGGATTTTGAACATTATGGTTACTGAAGTTTATAGCAAACGTGTTATGGATAATGATTTTCGGACAAACAATTTTAGGAGAAGAAAGGGAGTGCCCTTTCTTTAATCTAGATAATATCTACCTACTTGCCCATAACAACCATAATGTAAATCTACGTTGGCACCCAAGTATAAGGAACAAACCAAGACATGGTACGTTGACCTTCAGACAAGAGGGCATCGAACCCGCCACCCTTCTTGGAGGGTCGTGAGTTGGGGCAGGTGGGACCCCAAGTTTGGAAACTAGGTCACTGGGGTGTCTGGTTGACTCAGCCTTTACAGCCGTTACGATCTTGATTTGATATTTATTAACAATATGTATAAATAAGGAAAACTTTAAAGAATTTAAGTATGTAGGTAGTAGGGTTTGGGTTCCGGGACTTCTCGTGTCTCGAAGTCCCGGGACTTTTAGTCATTTTAGTTTTCACGAGTCCCGGCACTTTCGCGTTGAGACTCGAGACGAGAAAAGATTGTCGAAATTGTTAATGATTAGTGACTTACTAGAATAATTAGTAGATAATAGTACAGTTCTGTATATGTTATTTATTAGCCCGCAACTACAGAATATTCCGGTAGCCAGAACCAACTTGCTGGCGGAAACACCCCTCACCAGAAGAATTCGCGTTGTGAACGAAGTTCGTGAGCGAATGGATGTTTTCTCGTGCACGTTGAGTGAATTCGCAAAAGTTTTATTAAATATAGTTATATGCTCAGACCAATTTATTGGTCTGAGGTTATATGTAAAGCTGTAGCAAACCGTATGTATTCGGTACTGAGTAACGGGTGCGCCATCTAGTACTGAGTAACGGAACGTTACCCACGAATGCATTTCGTTACTCGTTACTTGCATTTTTCGTAGTATGGGTACCTGCACTGCTCAGTTTACGCAAGTACCGTTGGTAACAAACCGTATGTATTCGGTACTGCGTAACGGGTACGCCTTTTGGTACCGAGTAACGAAACGTTACACACGAACGTATTTCGATACTCGGATTTTTCGTTTTATGGGTACCTACACTGTTTCAGTTCACTCAAGGACCGTTGATGAGTGTATTCATGTATTGAAACGTTTGCTGATCTTATGTTTTATGCATGCACGCGCTTTTTCGGTGAATTTAAAAACGTATGTTACAAAGAATGATGTTTATTTATTAAGTAAAGTATAACTTAAACACAAGTCTGGTTCAAAATACGAAAAAGTGAAAAAATGCACCTTACTCAGCTTGGTGTATAATTGATAGATAAGTATAACATTCGTAATTTGTAGAAAACATACTTGTGTTTTCTACAAATTACGAATGTTGCGACATCGCGACGTCATACTATACGCATACGCTTTAAGACTTGATTCGTAGCTCTAACATAACAAAGCATGTTATGAGGTATCAGAAGTAACGAGTAACGTAACGATACGATAGTAACGAGTAGGTACTAATTGTTACAGTAGCAAATACATAAAGGTACGCCTTTTTTCGTTACTTTTACAACTCATGTGTAAGGCAATGTAAGTATTTTTTATGTTTAAGTTTTATTTTTTAATAGATTAAGTACAAATATATATATTTTTTTATAGATTTTATCATTAATGTATGTTTAGGTTTAAGTATAGTCGTAATTTGCACGGTCGGTTTTAAGGCCTGTAAAGATAGATGTAAAGAGGATAAATAAATTAAGAATTAGTATGATTTTTAACTAAATTCGTTTTATAACTATAAGATTTAACTGTTTAAAAGTGAATCTGTGTGTGATTAAAAGAAATAAAGCAATTATTAAGACTGAAGTTAAAGTTAAAGTTTTTTAAATTTAATTTTCGGTTTAATAAATGTTGATTCTTACAAAAAAAAAAAAATGACTTTTTAAGGTTTGGTACCCAAAGGGTAAAATGGGACCCTATTACTAAGACTCCGCTGTCCGTCCGTCTGTCACGTCACAAGGCTGTATCTCTACAGTAGCTAGACAGTTGAAATTATCAGATGATTCATTTCTGTTGCCGCTATAAGAACTAATACTAAAAACAGAATAAAAAAAATATTTAAGTGCCCCACTTAATTTTTTTTTAAATTCTGTACAAGAAACGGTTGTTGTCCCATACAAGAAACGGTTTTTTTTTAATTTATTGTTTATTTGATATAAACTAGTGCTACTGCGATCCCAGTGTTAGAAGCAGTGATGCAATCGTTGATGGTGGTGCGCACTAGTTTATTAAGAGCCTATTCGCTCTAGCCTTGAATTATAATCGGATGGGAAGACCTCAGCAGGGAAATTGTTCCAGTCCTTCGACGTAAGCGGTATAAACGCCGAGGCGAAACGCTTTGTCCGGACCGTAGAGGTTCCAACAACGTAAGGGTGGGTTTTTGTTACGGACGGTACAGAACCCTTCGTGCGCGACTCCGATTCGCACCTGGCTGGTTTTTTTAATACGTTTCACCAGAAATGAACTCAATCAAAATTCTTCGAAAAAGGCTTAGCCATTTAAAAAAAAAAACCTGAAAAGTCTCGAAGTCCCGGGAATGCCCGGGACTTTGATTGCAGGCTGTCTCGTGTCCCGGGACTTTGAAATCGTCAGGAATTCCCAAACCTTAGTAGGTAGTTAGACGTTTTGCGAATTGTACTATCTCGGCACTCATTTAAAAAGCTTATAAGTTTCACCGACTTCACTAAAAAGTTCACCGACTTCACTAAAAAAAAACACTAAAAGGATCAAAATAACTTGAATTTCGGATGTCGGTGTTTCTCGGTATTGTTTGTTTCTTATTTAACACCGACTTCCGAAATTAAAGTTATTTTGATCCTTTTAGTGTTTTTTTTTAGTGAAGTCGGTTATTTTTTTTTTCTAAAAAGTTTTTATTTCACACTTTTTAGTTGCGATACACTTATAAACAGAGTGCCTATTTCTAATGACAATTCCAATTAACCCAAATACTGCTAGGTTACATTGTTTTATTATAAAGTTGCTGTGCCTACCTTCCTCCTTCCGGCTCCATCATCAGATCAGTTCGATAGTACCTTATAGCCAAAGAGCATCTCACGACAATTCTAATAAGCCCAAACACGGCTAGGATACATTGATTAATTACGGAGTTCCTGTGCCTACCTTCCGGCTCCATCATCAGATCAGTTCGATAGTACCTTATAGCCAAAGTGCATCTCATGACAATTCTAATGAGTCCAAACACGGCTAGGTTACATTGATTAATTACGGAGTTCCAGTGCCTACCTTCCGGCTCCATCATCATCATCAGATCACTTCGATGATACCATTTTCAACGTAACTATTCAGAATCATTCATTTATTTGTATTGTCATAGTCGCTAACTATATCTTCAATGTGATATCTATTTGAGTATGAAGTTCCGTTGACCATTTCTGGTCTTCTTCATCAGTTCCACTTCATCAAATGTTACTTTTTGACTGTAAATGCTTAAGTTCTTGATGAAAATACTAAAATTACCATAGGGTTGCCTATAATTTTTGAGGAGTTCCCTCGATTCCTCATGGATTCCATCATCAGAACTGGATTTTGAAAAAAATGGGACCAATCTGGAAGCATATCCTATAAAGGGAAAAAAAAATTTTGCAAATCGGTCCATAAACGACGGAGTTCTGAGGTAACAAACATAAAAAAAAAAAATAATGATGATAAAAAAAAAAAAGAAATACAACCGAATTGATAACCTCCTCCTTTTTTTTGAAGTCGGTTAAAAATCATTTTACAAGTGTAAAGTCAAACCAATGAAAAAAAAATTACCGTCCAATATTTTCAAACTGAAAGCTTCTACAAGCAGTATTAACTTCTGCATCACTAAAAAGACATTACATTTCCACACCAACAGTATTTCATTCCTATTCATCTGTCAGATATCTGCATGCCGGTTACGTCAGCCGGTCAGCAACGGGAACACAACAGGTGCAAACTTTACGCTATTGTAGTCATGTCCGATTGTCCGTCACAAGAGACGTGCCTGTCGGACAGCCATACACTTTTATATAAAACCCCTTTACACTGGCTGGCGGTGTCGCTTGTCGCTTCCCGCTGAATAGCCGCGTCCGGCCTGCCGCAGCTGCTCGCGTACACATAATGCCTCATTCAACACCATTATACCAAAGCATACAATACCTATGCCATACCAGTACAGCACCTACCTCGTATAGGTGGTTAGTGGAGCTATGGCAAACAGATAGGTGTGGGCTTGCAAACTTTTATTTATTTAGCGATACCGTGACCTGTTTGTGAAGTTTGTCCGCAGAAATGGCGTTTGTGTCGCAATGTGGTCTCACGAATAAAATGATAACAGAAAACCGACAGAGAAATTCGTGCTCTAAAGTATTTCTATTTAAACGAGAAATAAATGAATACCTATATCTCTCGTTTCAATAAAACTAATGGAAAACTGTACAGACAATTTAAAGTTTTTCTGCTTATTGTAACGAATGTTACAGTGTTAGAAATAATTTACAAGCGTACATAACAAGGTCAGAGAACTCACGACTATTTACTGAAAAATAACTGACATTGACGAATTACATACATATTTTCTTAAAAAAAAATTACGACATCTACCGGTTCAATTATCATGTAAAGTGGCAATTCTTATTCTATTAACAATGTAACTCAATGAACATTTATGTAAGTATGTATTATGTGGCGACGCGACGTGCTCGTTCTCAAGCTTTGGCGATACCTCGCTTATTAGAGAAACACGAATTCACACTTCTGAATTTTAAATAAGTAACATTGAAATTGTTTATTCAGACTTAGTGAACTTGTAACGTAAGTTAGGGACCTATTCATAGCTGGCTACTTGTTTTGATACCTATGCTATCAACACTTCCTGTAATTCGACAAGAAAGCATCATTGATGAGAGTTGTAGGTAATGGATATGAATGAGCTAATAAATCGTTGTGCATGTTAGCGGGGCGCACGCGGAACGGGAGCGGCTCGAAACAAAGCAATGAATTATGCAGTAGGATGCGCTTGCGCACCGCGCACCGATACACGCCGATAGTCTAATGTGGAACCAATCGTGTTAGATTTTGGCGAAAAGATACACGAACGATGTGATTGAATAGAAAGGGGACCTTTTTTTTTCGGTGGGAAAATCATCTAAGAGTAAGTACATCCCCCGCTCTTGGGCGGAGCGGGAGATAGTGTCAGACTTTTACTGACTAAAAACCCACTCCTGTTCCTTCATTGCCTTTCGTACCAGGGCCGAGTCTTCCTTTCAGAAGCAGACCCTTGGCCCCAGTAGGCTTCGACCCTACTGGGCCCCTACGGTTTGCTGACATCTCTTTGAGGCGCGCGTGGAACAGTACGCGCCGTCGACGACTTGGGCTAGGTCTGGACGGTTACTGGACGGTCGGACGGCGAGCTACCCATTGCTCGCCGTCCGCAAGCCCGTGCCTACGGTGGCCGGAAATCGGGATCGTAATCCCGGCGGCTGGGGCGCGAGGACCATTGCCTCGCGCGTGCACGTGCGGCCTCCTCCTTTGCTAGCATTAATTGCTTCGCAGAAGGAGACGACCGCCTGCCACTCCTCCTCGCTTCTGACCATGGCCTGTACCAAGGTCCGGCGCGAGAGATCGCCCCCACGAGGACACCTCTGCCCAAGCGAGGCACACCTCCACCGTATGCTCCACCGTGTCCTCCGAGCGGTCCACACAATAGCGACACCCGGGCGTTTCTTCCGCACGAATCCGGTGCAGGAACCTCCCGAACTTACCATGTCCGGTGAGGACCTGCGTCATGCGGAAGGTGAGGACGCCGTGAGGTCTTTCCAGCCACGCCTCAAAGAAGGGACTTACCGGGAACCCAATGAAAGTGACTTATAATTACAATAGAGATCATCCAGTCGAAAAGACTTTCGCAGCTGGAGAAAGGTAAGCCTCCTCAAGTATTGTGCATCTTTATAACGACCGTTCTTTTGCTGACCGCACCTCATCAGAATGAATACAAAGTACAGTAGGTGGATACCAGAATTACAAGCTCGTGGTTTGTATCTTACTGTTACTGAATATTTACTATGCTGTGCGTGTAGATTTTAGATCCGGTGTTTAGTATTTGTTTTATGATGAGTTTTACCGCGGCGCGACATATTACCGAGTAGATGATACAATTTAAGACTATTTTATAGGACGTCATTGAGCTAAGTAATTGAGCAGATATCATTAGATATTGCTACGCTACTTAGCTAACTAAGTAATTGGATTGGACTGGCGGAGTGGCTTCTGAATAAATTTGCTTAAATGTGATTAGTTCAACACTTACATAATATTCGGCATCGGAAGTTCGCAGGACCAGTTCGAACCGGGGCCAGATGTTGAATACTACGACGTAAAGTGGGAGGATGATGCTGCATTAACAGACTGGAGATGATTAGTTAATCATGTCGTGAAGGTCTCAGTTGTGACCGGTGCTGGCGACAGATCATTGCATTAGCTGATGATTTCAGACAATGGAGGAAATCCTCCTTACTGAAATGAGCCGTATTACCTAAAGTGGCGTTTAATGTGGATTCTTGATAGAACTTGGCATTCTTGGCACCTACATAACACTCGCTGCCTTACATGACCGCATCGCTCCTCCCTGAAGAGGAGGGCCAAAAATATCTCGGTAATCAAAGCGACGTAATGAGACTCTTTAGCCACCAAAAAAATGTACCCAGACTGTTTGAAACTTAAACACGCTGAACGTAATCATGCAATACGATCACGTACCTATTTCATGCGATCTATTCGTCATGCATTCTTCGGGCACAGGTTTCAACAATTATTGAAGTCTTCTAGACTTCCAGTTTGATAGGAAGCGCATTGTTAGATTGACGTGAAGAGAATTAAATACCATGGATTAGGTGTTTGATAAAGTTATTGACCAATACAACAGTCTGCAAGTCAAATTGCTGATAAGTTCACGAGAATGATGGATGATGGGAAAAAATGTGAGGAAGACTGGTGTTAGTGGCGCAGAGTATTTAAGTAGGGGAGAGTGGGTAGGATTCGTACACTTTTTACTTTAAGCCACATAAAACAAAAACTATCCATTATTTAAAAATAACTTTAATGCTGTCACATACTGCACTTATCAGCCTTTAAGATGAATGATGTGTTGTTTCGATATAAGAAAGCATGGCGATGCTACGACAACTTTACTAAAATGAGAAAAACGTACGAACCTACCCCGTGGGGTAGGTTCGTACATAGCGTAGGGAGCTTTCGTACATAGTGGGGTACCTTTGTACAATGAGAGAAATAACCACTATTCAATGTAATATTATCATTTATTGAGATCACAATTAACACAGAATCAGCCTTTTTTTAGGGACAATTATCAATTATTATTTTGTGTACCTCAGTAGGTACTACAAATAACTACTTACTCTTAGTAAAAAACGTACCTCAGTACTAAAAATGACTACTTAGTCTTGGTAACAAAAACGTATCATAACTTTTCTCTTATTAATATAATAAGTACTTAGGTACCTAATGAATCAACATAATAAACTCTACCATTACAGCAACAAGCCTTAGTCTTAAGTATTAATACACGTACTATCCGACAGCATACATAGATAAGTCTTTCTCGAAGCTATAAATGTGGGACGTTCTCGCTGTCAAAGCAGATTCTGATGGTGTCAGTATATGTACCACATCTGTTATATTGACACTCCCCTCATCCTTGGTGGTGGGAAAAACAAATTTCCAGGAACCAGGCTTCTTCCTCATAAATGAAACTATGTATTCAATAGGACTGTATTTTATAAGCACTTGCCCAACATAATATAAAACAGTATTTTTTTTAGCGACTAGCACGAAACATCCTTGGTTAATGTTCATAGACATAACTGGAGTTTCATCTTGAACATCCAATTGCTCGGACGCTTCTTCGATGGGAGAACAAGAACTTTCTCTTAAACTGATATAAGTTTCATCCTCAGAATCAGACTCGTCCTCACTGACAGGCTTGAAAGTTTTCTTTTGCCTCTTTGATTTAGTTGTCCTTACAGTTTTCTTCTGTCTTTTTGGATTGGTGTGGCGGATACTAAATTGGAAGCTCGCTTCATCTCCTTAGCCTTTTGTTTTATCTCTTGCTCTTGCTTCTTCAACTGTTTTGCTTTCTCTATTTCTTCTAGTCTCATTTTCTCCGGAGTATCTGTATATATTCTCGACTTTCCTCACTGTTTCCCTTTTCTCGACTTTTTAGACTCAGTTCTGTTTACTATAGGGTAAGGCCGGATAACTTCTGGAGTTATTAGTCCTCCAGCAGGTAAAATCGCCGGTGGAGTTGTAGATCTATGTAAGGAAGGTGAAACAGGAACTAAGCTCTCTACGAGATCTTCTTGAGTAAGCTCCGTTTCCGATACATTGGCAACTTGACTCGCTGTTGAAATAGACTGCTCACCTTGTGCGGATTCTGACTGTGGCGGAAAAGAAGCTGATGTAGGGGCCAACCCTGGTGGTAAATCTTGTTGTTCCACATCTTCAACATTACCTATCTCGTCGATCTCTTCTGGAGCTGACGTGGACCCGGATTAGTATACGCTTACAGCTGCAAAGTCGTCGTCTCCGAAGGCTAGCTTATTAAATGGCCAGATTCCAGTCTTCTCAAAGGCACGTGTTATATTTCTCCTACTGAATGATTCAAAATAGGCTACTTTGGCAAGCTTCGGTATATTGTATATGTTTAGAGTTTTGCCCGGGTTATTCACATGCCAATCGTTAAATGCCACTTTCAATTTTGCCTTGAAAGGTCCAAATACACCAACGTCTAAGGGCTGAAGACGGTGAGTTGTATGCGGTGGGAACGAAAGGTAAACTATGCCATTGTCACGAGCATAGTCTACTGCTTCTATTGTGACGTGGCTTTCATGGTTATCAACCAGTAGCAAGATAGGGTTATCTTTTGAGCACAACGTTTTCTTCTGGATATGTTTCAACACCTCCAAAAATATAGTGGTATTTATCCAACCACTCCTTGTTGCCATTCCCAGACTACCTTCCGGAGCACCGTCCATAAAATGGTCTTTAAAATGAACCCTGGGGAAGATAAATAGAGGCGGAATTGTGTTGCCACTGGCTGATATGATTCCTCCAAATGTAACAAGTTCTCCTCTCTCAGCCGAAACAAGTTGACCGATTTGTTTTTGGTTTTTTTTCAGCTAAAACCTTGGGCGTATTTATTTATTTATTTTTATTGATTTATTTATTATTAAATATACACACACTATCTTCACAGGCGGAACCTAATACAATAGTGGTTTCCAAACCGAAAAAAAATATAATAATTGAAAAAAGTCATAATCTTACACTAACATCCTAAAAAGCTAAAATAACACTAAACTCTATTACAATACTACTAACTATAAAAAATAAAAGAAGTACATAAAAAATAAATAAAAAACTTAACGTTAACCTATATGTAAATACGAATAAAATTTATAAAATTTAATAATATATATATATAGTATAGATAAGAACTAATAAAATTTAATAAAACTCTTGCGATTTCACTCTCATGGCTCGAAAATAGGTCCATCCTCTCATGCACTTCATTTAGTACACATATTGTGCGGGTGAGGGGTGCTTTTGACATTTAATACTGTGGATATCCCCGACTCGTCAAAATTGTAAATTCGGTCAGCAGTGAACTTGTATTTTACGTATACAGTCTCAAGGTTTTCGAAGAAATCTTTTATGGCAGTCTTATTGAATGCGAAGCACCTTGCGGCACTGGTGTTTTCTGGTTTTCTGAGGCTTAAATTTGTGCAACGCTTGCGAAAACTCTCCACCCAATCCTTTCCTGCCATTTGATTGTGATCCCAATTAGAAGGATAACGTAATCTATTAGCTTTTGCAAACTCGTACGCAAGTTTTCTTACTTGGACAATCGTCAATCCGTAGTGCATTTTGGAGCATTTCATTATGTACGTATTTAAATGAGCCTCTTCTTCTGCAGAAAACACTTGGTTTGAAGAGTATTTGGAACTGAAAACACGTACCTTACTATGTCTGTCTTCAGTAGCTGCTTGTTTATGTAACTTCGTCAAGCGACTTTCGAGCGTAGTTGGTTTGACGCCATATTTTTGCGCAGCCTTTCTGATAGATAAGGTTTTATTCAAAACTTCGTCTATCGCAGATTTCATGCTATCTTCGTCTATTTGTCCCGTTCTCGTCCCCTTTTTCACATACTTTCGCGGCATTTTGATTCTGTAATAATAATATATTCGGCAAAAAAAATGTTTAATGCTATGCAAGTTAGTGTGGGGAGGATTCGTACAGTACGAATCTACCCCACTGCTAACTGCACGAAGGTACCCCAAACCAAAAATACAACGGTTATCAGAAAACAACTGCGTGCATTTAAGACCTCAATACCATTCCACCAACTAAATTGAATCACTTTTATAACTAGAGTAAAACTAATAACATTTAAACACGTTTCAAAGTGAATCCAAAAATTACTTACGTGGAGCGAAAACATGAACGGGCCTGTTATGTCGAAGCCGGGAGCCGCACTGCCCCGCCGCTCCGCGCGTAGCCTATGCGTCCGAGTGGGAGTTACTCACACAAACATGAACACGCCAGTGTGCTGTATAGCTTAGATATCACTACTGTACGAATGCACCCCACTCTCCCCTACTGATTCATAGCCTGAAATCGCTAACGCATAATAAGTAGGTATGCATACTCTACGTTTCTAGAAATTCTTTACTTTTCCATATAAAAACAGGCGTTTACCCTGCAATGGGCCAAAACAGCCTTCTTAATCTTTATTTTTATTGAAAGTAAAATTGTCAGTAGGTACACTTTATACCAATATCAACTAATAGCAAGTATCCACAAACAATAGATATCAGTATGACGAGACGCCACCTAATTAGCACACAATAGGCGAAGAAAAACTGACGTCTGGCCTGTGGGGCAACTGCGCGGGACCGCGGTGCTAGCAGTGCCAGCACCCAGCACCGCCAGCCGCCGTCGTACACTAGGCACTTTCTCACGAGCCTGACGAGGTGCGCACACGCATTGTTGTTACTTAATCGTTAACTAGGTCCGCCCTATTATGTTCTACTACCAAGTTTATGATCAGTTAGTTGCGAGTTTTGAATTGATTATCGCTAAATCAGAATTGTTTTTGCATTAATATGTAATCCTATATATATACATGTGCCTGTATCTAAATACTTTAACAAATAAGATACGAGTAAAAATCTTTGTAAAACCACTGCATAGAAATTAATTAACCAAAGACGAAGGTGCTGTCTTGTTTAGTTGCAAAGATTTTACTCCATCTCCGTTCCGACCACCTTCTGACTCCATCAGCAGATATTTGCTGCTAGTTTCAGTTGCGTCATATCCTAGGAGACCAAACACCATCAGTTTGGTTGATAAGTTAAAATCTTTAAAAAGTGATTCGAAGGCAGAGTATAGCGCGGAGTGGTCGATCTTATCTTTGTAATTATTGTTTTTCTTCACTAATAAAGTGCTGAGTGTTGTGTTGTTCCTTGGTGACTGTTTGTAAGTTCTACCCCCGGCTACGGAATCTACAGCCTGTGCTGTGGGTCTCCTGACATCTGACAGGCATTCTCCAGTCGACCCCTGCGGGGTCTACCTACGGGCCTCGCCGAACACCGACTTTTTAAAATCTTTATTTAACTTTTATAAGTATTTAATTATATTTTTTTATTTTTACCTCACAAGGAACATCTATTATTTTCTTCGCTCAACCTAATCTTCCCTCTAAATTCAGACTCTCCTATTGTTTAACTTTATTTATTTTATTTTTCATATTTTAGGAAAGCTTACAGACTAATAACCACTTAATGACAATAGTAAATAACTAAATTGCTAATTACAAGCTTCCACATAAATAACGACTAAAATATTCAAAGTTGGTCCCACAATACCTGAAACCGTTAATAACTTTAGACAAAAAATAATAATACATATGCTTCAAGTGCATATAGATGCTTGTTGTTCAAAAAATGGCTTTGCTAAGAGCTTCCTAACTGTGCCTGCTTTGGTGCAAAAGAGGTCAATCCTGGGTTCACATGAAATCTTGTAAAAACTGCAACTGGCTCTCAGAAAATATGCATCAAAGTTATACATAATTTAGTGCACAATGTCATAAATTATAGAACTGGGTATATGGTCCACAAGGGCATCTTTTGCAAAATGCATCCCATCTTTAACGAATGTTACACATACTTACACATTACATACAAATCTTTCAGGAGTGTTTGGTAAGTTGTCATAGGCAAAAGTGACTCATATTTAGGTATTATGTATCCACATAAGCACGAAATCAGTACCCTGTTACTAACGTCATACTTTGATTGTACCTACTTACCTAAAATACAATATAGTTTATTGTAATTTAATGGGTGATTAAAATATACGTAGGTATAGAACTTTCCCTATTTAATTTCGTGTAGGCAATGAGTAACCCGTGGTTGGCACCAACATGTGCTAGCCATGACGGGCAGTTGCTATGGTAATTACGAACCAACAATGTTACTTGAGTGGGAGGAAATTAGATAGCTACCTATATTCAGGGTGGAGCGAATTCAGATGTTTGTATTGAGCAATTGGAAATGGTTATTAGGCAAATAAAGTGGAATGTCGATGTACGATAAGGTACGTACGCCACTTACTGTTATTCACTTCATTTGGCAAACCACTTACCTTACCTACTCATTAATTTTTGCCGAGTGCCGTTAAAAGGGCTGATAACATATGGTAGCTATTACTACCTAAAGTGCTGAAATTGTAAAACTTATATGAAAAGGACTGAGATACCTTATGTTTTGCAAATTTCAAATCTGTATCATTATCTACCAGGAGTCATTTTAGGAAAGCACGTGACGGATAATATGATTTCTGTTGACGTCATGGAAACTATCCCGAAGGCTGCAAATATTCTCTCGGATTGTCATCCGATAAAAGCACCCCCTCGAACTATGACGTGGTAACTGTTCAGTGCGCTCTGGATGACGTCACAGGCAATAACATGGCGCCCCTATTCTGTACCTATCTACCTTCTGTTACTGTAAAC
The DNA here is from genome assembly GCA_905147345.3 of Mythimna impura. Taxonomy (NCBI): domain Eukaryota; kingdom Metazoa; phylum Arthropoda; class Insecta; order Lepidoptera; family Noctuidae; genus Mythimna; species Mythimna impura. Next base: position 28,399,184 of record LR990359.1, on the reverse strand, counting down.
AGTCGATCAATGTGTTGAGGTGGATATAGAATTGCAAATTTGTGAATTCGCAATTAAAGATAAGAGACGTACTTTATTTATGTCATTGTTAATTAATGTAACCGAAATGCAAATTAGTTCGTTATTTTAGCGACAAAGGCTGAAAACTTAACCCTACAGGATGTAACTAATAAGAATGAATAACGTAATGAGCCAAGTCTGATAACTTGGGAGTTTGTTGAAGTTGAAGATACATAAATGTTATCAAGTTAGGTAAGGGAGAGCGGCCTCTCCTGTTACAGCTGTTTTCACACTTAAAAGGAGAGGTCAACCTCAATATTGTTGAACCAACTTTGTTATTGTAAAACACTTTTCATTTTTTCATGTTGCTTTCAATTTTATATTTTTATGAGATATAGGTACGCTTGCGGGAGTCCGATGGATGCGAGACGCACAGGACAGTTCATTGTGGCGACACTTGGGGGAGGCCAAAGTCCAGCAGTGGACGTCTTTCGGCTAAAATGATGATGAATGATGATAGGTACGCTTATGTATCCCAGCTTCCTGCCTCACCGTTATCTGCTAACCAAAGAAGGCTTTAGATAAAACATATCACTTATGAAGGTTACTTAGAGCAGAGACAGATTTTCACATGTACAGTCTAGGATCAAAAGTGCAGAGGCACTTTACTAATGCTAAATTTTTATTTTATTTTATTGGGGACAAAAAACAGTTACATGCTAGAGAAATACAAAAAAAAAATCCTGAAAACTAGATGCACAAACATGTAACCCACACCAATGTCCACATCTTGACATTTGAATAAAAGAAGTGAAGGACTGTGGTAAGAGTTTACAGAGTAAGTACAGTGCCTTCTGCGAAAGCTTCATGTATAACAAACTAATTTCTATAATCATAATTAATATAGTATATAATTCAATTCAATTATTAAATTGCCTGAAATTTCTTTGTAGTAGAAGTTCAATGGTTCAGAACTAGTTTATTCAATAGTGATTTTATTCTACGAATTAAATCAGTCATCATGAAACATTGGTCCCCCTTCTACAAATAAATTTTAGACATTTTAGCATTGGGTAGAGTACAACAGCACTTTTGACCCGTGACTGTACATATATATATATGTCATCATCATTTTCCTGCTCCCATATAACTTGGGATCGACGCAACACGTTTTTTTTTCCATTCTATCCTGTCAGCACTCATACTATCACTGACTCCCTTTTTAGGGTTCCGTAGCCAAATGGCAAAAAACGGAACCCTTATAGATTCGTCATGTCTGTCTGTCTGTCTGTCTGTCTGTCTGTCTGTCTGTCTGTCCGTCTGTCCGTCCGTATGTCACAGCCACTTTTTTCCGAAACTATAAGAGCTATACTGTTGAAACTTTGTAAGTAGATGTATTCTGTGAACCGCATTAAGATTTTCATACAAAAATAGAAAAAAAGCAATAAATTTTGGGGGTCCCCATACTTAGAACTGAAACTCAACATTTTTTTTTTCATCAAACCCATGCGTGTGGGGTATCTATGGATAGGTCTTCAAAAATGATACTGAGGTTTCTAATATCATTTTTTTCTAAACTGAATAGTTTGCGCGAGAGACACTTCCAAAGTGGTAAAATGTGTCCCCCCCCCCTCTAACTTCTAAAATAAGAGAATGATAAAACTAAAAAAAATATATGATGTACATTACTATAAAAACTGCCAACGAAAATTGGTTTGAACGAGATCTGGTCAGTAGTTTTTTTTTAGTACGTCATAAATCGTAAACCGCATTTTACCTTTCAAGTTTGTACGGAACCCTCAGTGGGCGAGTCCGACTCGCACTTGCCCAGTTTTTTTTCATATATAGTATCACTCGTCATACGTATTTAGATACATAACGGAAGAGCTTATATAACGACTTGTGTATATTAGGTAGTGTTGGCACTAGCTTTGTTGACCTAGGCAAGTGAAGGTGGAGGATACTGCTTTGTAACATCGCATCGAGGGAATAGTCAAGACATGACTGTCGACATTGGTCTTGATCCACTGTTTGCTACTAATCCTATAACAAACTAAATAAGGCAAGGATTGACCTATGCTCGCCAATTACTTTACCTACTTGAGTTTCTCTGTCCTTGATAAACATTTAGGCAATTTCTTGCCTTATTATAATTTTGCTGAAATCCGCCTGGATCGGTTTCGTGTCGGGTATCAGATATGAAGCAGTAAGGTCGCTTCAAGGTAGCTGGGCGGTAATGGCGGCTAACTGGCGTGGCGTGTCGATAATCTATGCGGTCATCGCTGACCAGACGATCGGTCCCATGAAATAGATGTTGAAGGAGGTAATAGAAAGAATAAGTGACTCATGGAAAACTTTTATGGGTATTATATGGAGGGGGGACCCACTTGTCTTTGCAATTTTATATTTTTTTCTCCTTCTATTAAAGCAGCAAACTACATACCTATACCTATCCAAAACTTATAGGGAAATGCACTATCGTAATCGTAAGGATCTCACATTTTGAAGCTTTCAAACTGTAGCCTGATAGTGATAACCTGAACAGCGGATGAAAATTGGGACTTTAACTTGTCTTTCGTGTTCAACAACTTAGAAATCTGGAATGATTGGATGGAGGGAGGGTCATAGGATATCATTCATCTATCTCTCTTGCCGATTCGATAAGATCTGGTACGGTGGAATATTCCTGTTAGGACTTTTAATTTATAACCAACAATTTATGAGTTGTTGGTAAGTATAGAAAATTAGCACGAAGTAGAACAACAGTTGAACCCGTACAAAGCGCGTGGAGAATTGTTCCAATTACGACTGGTTAGCTTGGCTAACTGGGAACATCGTTGAATTAACGGCAACACGCGACCGACTAGCAGGAGGCACGTACTCACCCCTTAGCCGCAGGAAGTATGGCACTTAAGTAGAGCTAAAACTGTACGACCGTTGGACATTTGGTCTGGAAGAAGTTTAACATAAGCTCCATATTCAAGCTGGGAGATGTCTCGATTAAATAGGGTAGTTCAATACCTACTAGTTCTCCTACTACTTAACATTGTGAAATAATTTTACGTTTTTAGATAGGTATGATATGATAGATACGATTCTATTCTCACTCCTCCAAGTTATGAACTTTTCGGCATAGACCGGTCGCTGGATGAAGTGGAGTATGATAAATAATTTATTAAGAGGACTACATTCTGTAAATTGGTTTAAGCTCGGAAAAGTTTATGTACATACCTACCTAAAATAGTTCTGAATGTTGCCCGAAAGTTTGTTGGCCCATTTACTTAAAAATATATCTTGTCCCTTAGAGTGCTAAAAAAATTGCACCAAAAGTTATCGGCAACATCGATATCCATTATATTTGGATCTCATCCTTATTACGACAAACCCCTGGCAGATCGGGGTCGTCTCCTTATACTTTGCTCACTCAATCCCATCCAGCGCCTGCACTAGTAGGCAATCTTTGGCCCTGTGTCCTGGGCCTATACGTAACAGATTCTAATTGGTTGGAACCCATTTCGATTCCTTCAGTAGTTGAGAAAAGCGTTTTTTTTATCCTATGCAATTAATCCTTCAAAACTGCAGTTACCTAAGTTTAGACCAAAATATTGCAATGTAGGTCAATGTAACAATTAAGCAGAGTTTTTTTTTTATCCATAGTTAAGTGAAATAATAATTAAAAAAATAGTAACTTACTGTTAATTTCGGCAAAATGCGTGGTTCGTTAATAGTTAGCTTGGCCAATGGCCAAATAAATAACGTCAAGAAAGAAGAAGCAAAATAGGTATAGACATTTTAACAATTAAGTATAGTTACTATTTTTAGCTATTGCTTGAAATAACTACGAATTAAAAAACTAGCCCTTAGTGTCATTCAGTAATGATTTATTAGGCACTTCCGGAAAAATAAACGTCAAATTAATTTCCTCTTTTGCTAGTTGTTTTGATTTTAACGTGAACCTATAATAATAGGATGTTTGTTTATACGATATTTGCTTAGTCTGTGGTCCCAACGAAACAAAAAATTGTTAAAATTATTAAAACGGGAAGTTAATTCAATTGGCACATCAGGACAGAAGTCAACGAAGAACCACTACAGCAGCTGTTATAGAAACAATAATAATATAAACTTCAAATCGGTTTAATTGTAAGAAGGTACCAAGTCGCGGATAATATAATTCTATGTGATATTCACTTCCTTTATTATGACATCACAAATTAATGTCAATTCTATAAATTTCTAATAAATACTTACACGGCTGAGCCGGCAACGCAGATTCGTAAATCAGTTCCCAATCCTTAGAGCACAGAAAACGTATTGATTACCAACTGGCACTGATATAAACTCACTCAGCAATAAAATGATTAGTGATTTTAATCGAAAACCAAAGTAATTATTATTCAGGATTCCCGAGACGCGGCCGCGATAACTGTCGTGTGGAAATAGGTAAACAAAAGGCTCGAAGTGCGGCGAGCTTCAGTTCAGGCGACGGACGGCGCGCGGGACGCATGCGCGCGGGCCAGCAGCCGTCGGCACTGTGGCGCCGCGCAAGAGGGGGACATACACTTAGTGGGAATAAAGAAAATATAGCTCTTATTTCATCCAACGAAATTTTTATTAAAAAATAATCAGATCAACAAAAATCATAATTTTACAAATTATTATAGTTTTTAACAAAGTCAACATTAACAGCTAAAAAGAAATGTTAATTTAATTACAACTAGTGCAAGGTAGTACGGTAGCAAGAAGCAATAAATAAATACATAAAACAAATGAAATAATATCTAATATTACATTACAGAAGCAAGGCAAAGGCAAACTACTTGCAGTTGTTATTTATTTTGTACTGAAACAGTTATGATCTGTAACGTAGTAAGTGTTTATGTTAACTTTTAATTTGATCAAAGGTCATTGGGCGTTTCTGACCCACTTTATGAGATTTGGCGTACACAGACCAAATTAGTTTTAAATTGAAGAATTCAATCCCACTATTCAAAATATGTATTTTTTTTTTTAAGTATTTAATGGGAGAAAAAAGTTATTTAACATTTAAAAACTTAATAAAACTTTTGTTAACCGACTTCAAAAAAAGGAGGAGGTTATCAATTCGGTTGTGTTTTTTTTTATGTTTGTTACCTTAGAACTTCGTCGTTTATGGACCAATTTGCAAACTTTTTTTTCCTCTTATAGGATATGCTTTTAATAATAATAATAATAATTTATTTATTTCAAGTAACATTAGCTCATATACAATATAAAAATTGAATTGATTGAATTGGATTGGTCCCCTTTTTTTAAAATCCAGTTCTGATGATGGGATCCGTGAGGAATCGAAGGAACTCCTCAAATATTATAGGCAACCATATAGTGATTTTGGTATTTTTATCGAGAACTTAAGCATTTACAGTCAAAAAGTAACATTTGATGAAGTGGAACTGATGAAGAAGACCAGAAATGGTCTACGGAACTTCATACTCACATAGATATCACAAGAAGATAGTGCGACTATGACAATACAAATAAATGAATGGTACTGAATGGTCACGTTGAAAATGGTATCATCGAAGTGATCTAATGATGATGATGGAGCCGGAAGGTAGGCACTGAAACTCCGTAATGTAACCTAGCCGTGTTTGGATTTATTAGAATTGTCATGAGTTGCACTTTGGCTATAAGATACTTTCGAATTTATCTGATGATGGAGCCGGAAGGTAGAAGGTAGATACAGGAACTTCATAATTAGACAATGTAACCCAGCAGTGTTTGGGTTAAATAGAATTGTCATGATAAATAGGCACTCTGTTTATAAGTAAGCAACTAAAAAGTGTGAAATAAAAAAGTTTTTACAAAAAAAAACAATCGACTTCACTAAAAAAACACTAAAAGGATCAAAATAACTTTAATTTCGGAAGTCGGTGTTAAATAAGAAACAAACAATACCGAGAAACACCGACCGTTGGGATCGTACCACTTGAGAATTGCGAGGTCATACTGCCACGAGCAAATGCGTTTGAATGGAGTATACCACATCGAAATATACCGGCAGCAAGAAATTATCGAAAACAAAATACTAATAAGAGGCCGAATTCAGTCGCGACACGTCCGTAGCAAAAAATATTATACCTATATTTTAGTAGATCCCACACGAATTGGAAGAAATGGCATTGAACAGTATTACTGCTCGTGTATACACGGCCGCCGCACTGTTGGAAGCTGTGCGCATGTTGTAAGCGTAGTTTACTTTTTATCATGGGCCAGGCATCAAGATGTAATAGATGCACCTGCAGCCTTTTTAGATGAAATTACAATAGATTTTGATCAAGCTGAATAAAAATATTATTTAAGTAGAACTGGATTTTATTTTTATGTCCCTTAAATAGTAGTAGTGGCTTTTGATAAAACTAGTACATTTTACTTTCTTTCCCGTGGGAATTTCCCCATAGGAAAATATCCGATGCCACTTAGGGATGACTAGCTTTCGACTGGTAAAAGTATTTTTGAAATCGGTCCAGTAGTTTTGAGTTAATTCATTACAAAAAGCTTTAAAAATGCCTTAATAATATTTTTTTTTTTTTTCAATTCTCCCATTGCCCACAAGAATGCGACCCATACCACTGAGTTGCAGATACATTTATCTATATACCTTGCTCTATTTCGTTTGTGTACGCCGTGGGTCATATCTCCGAACAAAATGCCCATTGACCTTTATTTATATTATTTTGAATATATTTTCAGACTTATAACATGCCTTTTAATAAAAAAATATCTTATCCTATTGCTGAAATTATAATTTATGTAAAATGAACAGTCTTCAAATTGTATTGCTCTCTATAATTTTGCCTTTAGATATACACGCTACAAATTGTTTAGTAGGTACACTGTTTGACCCGTTTCGTTCGTAGCGGATCAACATTATAAGATGTCCCCTTAGATGCAAATTACAAGTTCTACCATTTATAGTATAGAATGCAATGTACACTTTAGAAGGGACCTTGCCCTTCTCGATCCGCCACTGGTATTACAACTAGTACGATACATAACAATAAGGAGTACAATGTCCAATTTAGGTCAAATATACCGAACCATAATAAAAAGGCTTGGATTTGACGGAAATTTTGTAGTTCAATATGAATTCTTGGTCAAATTTTGTTTTTATTTTAGTAATTTTTCTTTAGTTTTTGACTGCCCTGAAAATTTGGCAACAAATTAATCAATAATTTTTTTTTAACAATATTGTTTAGTTAGATCGAATAGTCTGAGCGAAAATTGAACAATATATTCCACCTAAATACTATGAGAGCCACATCAGAACAGTTTACATTAACAGTCCATTCCTTCCTACATTCAGTCCCAAAAAATTAGTCTTTCGGTGTTTAAAAAAATGGGGTATTTCCCGAACACGATTATATTAGCCAACTTCGCTGCCAAATAAACCTAATCTTGTCTTGGCTCTCAGTCCGCTTTCACTAACAATAAGAGACGCCTACACGAAGGCTTTATTATTTTGTTGAATCGTTAACTCCCCCTAAAGAGTGCTTGCATTGAGGTATTATATTTAAGCGTAACTTAAAGTAAGTAAAATCTGGCATTAAACTTAAAACTACTAGTTCAAACCGTATCCACAAATAACGAAGTAGAGACCCAAACGTGTAACTAGATTGCCGAAATATTCACGATTTATTTTAGGCAATCATAATCGAATTTATATTATTTCACTACACTCCCATATTATATGTAGAGGCTTGTCATCAGAACGAGCCACTTGCTCGTCCTAATCTACCTTGCTATTATATTTTATATTGTTAACTGTAAGCCACCCAAATTAAATAAATAAATTATTGTTTGGTTCAATGTTAATTACGTCTTATTCAACAGTGGTCGATCGGCCCATTAACCATCTTCCCATCATTGTTTAGTCAATTAAGTTCCAAACGACTCGATATTAAGCACAATCAAGAAAACAAATAAAATTGACTTGAATAAAATTGATTGTTTAACAAATTGACTATCCATTTAAATTGTCGGTAAATTCAAATATATCATTATAATAATAGATCTTTGACGACGCTACGGGTAGTGAACGTCTGGCTAGCTACCAGTCTTACCGCGTAGTGTGGTTTTACCCGTGCCCAGTAACTGTTTCGGAGGACAGATAGGTAGCTCCACGTTCAATCTGCCTAACTTTTCCCAACTTTACTTGGGTCAGCTACCAGTCAAACCGGAAACGTAGCCTATTATCAGTATTTTACATGGATGGAGCAAGAGCATGTCTGACCTCTGTAAACCAGTAACTTGGAGACATAGTACCTCTTGGTCAGACTTGCCTGGTGTTAGATTTAAATGCTTTTATTTAGCTGCATCGGTTTTGACTGGAAAAAGACTAATCATAACTGTCATAAATTGGACAATATGAAAGTTATACGAAATGTTTATAATGTGGATTCTAATGAATCTGGTAAACAGTGCTATATAGTTGCGTCGTCTGTGGCTACGGTTTGAACACTAATCCTAGTTACATCTAAATCAGTCTGACAGCACATCATCGAATGGTGAGTTATTTGTTTGCAATTCGACTGACACTCTTGGAGCTATTTCTCATTTCTTTTGTTATTGGATCATTCCACCAGTAATGTTTATACTGCCCATAGATTGGATTTGACATCCTTAGTTCGTTATGCAATACGATTTAAAAAAGTGACAGACTGTGTAAACATATTGGTGCCTTAAAACTTAAAAAAAAATACTGTATGCATTTTATGAAAGCATTTCACTATTGCAATTTTTAGGCAAACCTTTTACTTATTTTAATTCTTGCCAATACAACCCATTTGTAATACGGTTGTGAGTCTATTCGAATAGTTGATTCCTCAGTAATCGATTCGCTTCGAATTTCCTGTAGAGTACCTACATAAGTAGGTAAATTGAAAACTTCATGATGATGTTCTTCTGAAAAATCATTTTTTTGGTATCGTGCCACTTTTGTTATAAGGGTGCGACAAGCAGATATGTCGTATATGTTTAAGTTACGATTGCATCTTTTAGCGCCACTAGTGACTTGGGTGTGTCCGTGATAAGGCCTGTCATACTGTATGGATCAGAATGTTGGGCTGTGAAAAAGACGGATGAAAAAAGATTGCACTTAGCGGATTGTGGTGTGACGAGAATGGATAAAGTGAGAAATGAGTATTTTAGGGGAAGTTTGAAAGTGGCGCCAGTGACTGAAAAGTTGAAAAGGAATCGTTTGTCTTAGTATGGTCATGTGAAGAGGAGGGACGAAACGCATGTTACTAAAAGAGTTATGAGTTTACAGTCATGTGGATAGATGGAGAGGGACAGGGAAGCCAAAGAAAAGATGGATGGATTGTGTGAGAAGTGATATGAAAGAAAAGGGAGTCGATGATAGCGTGACGAGTGACAGGACAGAATGGAAAAAAAAAAACGTGTTGCACCGACCCCAAATAACGCGGGACAAGGGCAGGAAGATGATGAGTAACTTGGGTGTGTATTATAGCGACAGGAAATCTTTAAGGTTGGTGCATTTTCAGAAAAAGGGTGAGACCCAAGAATGTCAGTCGGACGCGTTTCGATAACCCAGCCGTAGCGGGAATTATCTGACTTACGTCCTAAGAGCTTACATAACTAAATTAATAATAATTAATTATAACATCTCTCACTATTCTGCGGTTCTAAACACACTAACTCTCTGACAGATCATTTAAGCAGAGGGCAGTTTTGTGGTTTTAAGAATGTTCACATTCTACTTTGGGTGTCAATTGCTGTTAAATTTCTTTAAATTATCTCCAGTTAGACAAATTCTCGATATTGTGTTTTTTTAATAAGAGTTTTAATCACAATCTCACATGATGGTAAGCGATGATGGAGCACACTTGCCTAGAAGTAACCTATTCACTTTTGAATTTAAGACCCCTGGTTGTAGATCTCAGATACATTAGGGGACAAAATGTCCCTCAACTTGACGCGCAACGGTCCATCTACCTTACGCTGCAACGTTGCCCAGTATCCCGCAACTTGCTCTCCAACATTATACAACGTGAATACGTGAAGCTAGACATGTTGTTGGACCATTTGACAGCGTTGCGCGTCATGTTGAGGGACATTTTGTCCCCTCATGTATCTGAGGCTTTAAGGTGAACATCTTTTTGTCATCAAATCGTATGCATACACTTGTCTGATCAACTGCAACTTTGTGATCATCATTAATTAAGGTTTAAACTACTACAAGTAACACTTCAATTATGGATAACTCTTTTCTAATTATACGATCTATGGTTATTTTATTTCGTGACTATAGGAATCTAGAAGGTGCATACTGTTCTCAATGTTTCATTACAAACTAAAGTTAATAAACAATCAATATAGACAGCTAGCTCTATCGGTACAATAGTTGAGATTAACATTAATGTTTCAAACCGAATAGCTAAATACTACCAATTAAAAATAATTTAATCTCTTGTATAGTCGATCTCGTGATTGTTTTAGCATCCTTAAGGTGAAAAGAAGGGGTTCCTTTAAGGGGAAGGGAATGATGAGGTAAAACGTCAAGTTTTTATTAATATGAAACATTTTACCTCTTCTCTTAGTTAGAGAGTGATGTTCATGGCGTTAATGAGTATAACTACATTGTCGTCATTACCGCCAATATATTTTTCATTAGCGTACTATCCGATACTGAACTGTAAAAAATGATTACGAAAATTTTAATTTCGCAGGCTACCCATGGCGCTACCACTGGTTTCATGCACTTGGCAAGTATTACATAATCACTTTCTATTTTTTTATATTTTAGAGATATAATGGAGAATAAGTTATTGATGAACAATACTTTGTAAGTTAAACCACCCGTCCAAGGGATTAAAACGATCAAATGGTAATAGTACATAGGTTATAGTTAGATCTTTTTAAATATGATAATAAAGTTCCATTTTGCTGGGATTTTCATTCTAAAAACTGGTAAAAACCATTACGAAATCGACTATACCGTCTCAGGTATAGGAATAGAAATAATAAGCTTAATAAGACACATCGAGCTTTATGTAGCAAGGGACTGTCACATGGGTAAGGAACTGGTTATGAATAGAGGATTTTGAGTTAAGAATTTGTCAAACCCTACTTCAGCGCTAAATTTTGACAGGATTTTAACCTAGAGTAGAGTTTAAGGGCCTGTCCGCACAGCGATATTTCACCGCGAGGTTTTTTCGTCATTGTATAACACATTGAATCTTAAGGAAGTATCCGCACAGTCGATAAAAAATCGCATGATAAAAATATCTGTAATTTCATGCAGATTTGACGCGATGCGGTGCGGAAATAAATCCGCGCGAATGTTTTGTGCAGTATAGAGTAGTTATGGCTATGTCCACACTGCGAAATAAAATTCGCGCGTTTTCCTAAGTGCTGCAACGACGGCGATATGTAAAATTTTTGATCGATTGTCCATTCTAGATGTGCGTCTCAGCCGGGAACAGCATTGAACTGACAAATAAATATCGTACGAAATTTTATTCGCAGTGAGTGAATATAATACGCAAGAATAAAAGTCTCTGTGAAATATCGCTATGCGGAGAGGCCCTAAGAAATACTCAACTGCAAATGCTTGAATCGGAAATCGGGGGATAGACTGCCGAAAAGCTGAAACTACTCTAAAGCTTCATGTGCCATATTTAGTTACTACTTACTACCGGTTTAAACTAACAACAAAAAAATAAGGGCAGATAAGCCGTTAGTTTCACAAGCCTTGCTACGTATTACTTACATTTTACTAAGCCTTAACAATCTATTCTAAATACATTATATATTATCAGACTTCAACAAGTCTTACATTATGTTCACAGTTCCATTATGTACTCACATTATTATTTTGTAAGTGTCATGTACCATGTTTAACATTAAATCGCCCTGTGCCGGAGTAGTAACAATAGGGCGATTCTTTTAATATACTTGTGACACGGTAATAATATTACCGTGCTTGTGACGACATTTTACTTAGTTTTATAGAAATAACGCTCACACAAATAACGTCTTTTCACAACGGAATTATGCTGGAATCGTTTTGGCAAGTCATAGTTAGTCATCTGTCTGATCTGAAGATCCTGCCTTTGGAATGGAAGAGCTTTCAACCTCTGGAGGCTTACCATAACTTGTTAAGATGTTAGTTGTGCGAGCGAGACAGAGGGATGGAGCTAGACACCCTGTATAGCTCCATAGCCTTTAACAGTTCAGTTTAGGTCGTCAAATGGATCGCGTTAAGAGCTCGTGGTAAGTATGGCCTCTGCTTCTCCTTTCGCTGTGGTAGTGTGCTAGCGTCAGCCAGCGCAGCGAGTATGCTGACCTACTACTGTTACCACTTACATGTTTGGTGGCATTCAAAGTATTACGTAACGCAAATTTTGAATATTTTTGACCCCCTCCCCCCATGTAACGCGCCGTAACGTTTTTCTGTACCCCCCCCCCTCAACGCCCCAACTATTAACGTTACGTAACACCCAACTGACCATTTTTTACCCAAATGTCACAACTATGTTGCGCAAACTACCTGAAAGTCGCTAAATTACTTTTGTTATTGTTTTAATTGCGTTTGCGGTAGTAATTAGTAAATATAAAACAATAGATTTCTAATTCGCAATACCTACATGCGTATTTTGTTTATTCATATATTTATTTAATTACTTTTTTATTTAAATAAAAACAATGTTACGTAACGCGTTGTTCGAACCCCCCTCCCGCCCCTGTAACGCACCGTAACGTTTTACAAGACCCCCCCCCCTCCCCCCAAATTGCGTTACGTAATACTTGAACGCCCCCTTTGCCAATGCGGGTGTTACGATAAAATATATAATAATCCCACGGTTAATTGGTACAAAGCGTATAACCTAAGGTATCTAAACAAAATTATAGTATTCTAAACATAAATGAATATTAAAAATAATACATAACAATATTTTCTCACTATACGTACAGTTGACCGCACGTTTATCTAAACAAATTCAATTTGACAGGGTGATTGTACGGTCGACTTACGAAATCCTTAACCATACTACATAGATAGCCTCCTCCAGGGTCTGCATTACCCGCAGCTTACGTATACTAATACATTTCTAACCACTGGATAAAATGACTGGCTGCTCAGCTCAGGGATAAAAGAGGGAGAGGGATAAAAGTGTCCTTGCTTTGGGCTAGCTTGAATCTCTTGCTGTATTATTAACCCTCTCGAATCGAAATGAAAACGGCAACCAGTACATATGGGAGGTTACCTATGTCATACTTAGAACCTTGTCACATTATTCAATGGAAATGACGACATCAACAATGTAACGTGTCAAAGAATGAGCTTATTGTGACAAAATCCAAAGTGATGTACGTTTACTTAAGGAGACCGTTGACATGTAACAGGTTTACCCGTCGTTGATGTCGTCGTTACGCGTGGTGTCGACGCACTCGTAGCCGTACTTGATGATGAAGTGGAACCGCGAGTCCGACACCAGGTCGGCCAGCTCGGGCGCCGTCAGGATGTCCTCCACGGGCGGCAGCAGCAGCTCCAAGTCCCCGCCTCCAAGAGAACAATTACATTTTAGATACAAGATACTTCTGGTCAATGTATGACGTGACGCAGGACTCTGGGAGTTGCACTACATAAGATGTTGCAATGTGTCACGTTATGATTGTGGCTTCCAACGCACATTACACACAGTGCAACGAATGGCAAGGGAGTTATTAATAACTACAAGTTATGTTTAAATCATACAAAACAACATAAACATTATTTTTAGTATATGCGAAACCTGAATATAGTTAGTTCAGAATCAGTAACTGAATCGATTCCAATAATTCTTACACCACGTTATATTTTTTTCCCAAAAATATTTAAAAAAGGTCACAAGTTGGACATCACTGACACTAAGTACAACACAAGTTACAGCAGGTCATAGCGGGCATTAGGCACTAGCGCATAGTTGGGTGCGGAAGAAAAACAACCCCTCAGTGGCCCGGATAGCTCAGTGTCCATATATTTGTGCGGACAACTAGAAGCTTATAACTTTGTGATTTTTCATGATACAGTTATGAAATTTAAGTAAAGTACAGATTCTTTACATGAAAATATTAGACACGTGTTTTGGGTTTCGCATGTACTAAAAATAAAGTTGTATAATCTGACAATCTTACAAATGTGAGCAGGATCAAATCCTGCACATTAATTTTTCTTGGGACAATATTAGACCATACAATATAGTTCAGGTTGAATTTTATCATACAATTGGATGGACAGTTGGATGCTCACCCATGACGTGCACGAGGTCGATGAGCCGGAAGAACATCTTGTTGTGCAGCTCGTCGGCGGGCGCCTCCACGCGGCACGACGACCAGTCGTCGCGCCGGATGCACGCGCACCACACCTGACAAGCATGTAGCGAGCATTATAGTACGGCCGTTATATTTTGGCGAGCCCGAACTTTGCGCAGAAGGCTGCGCACGAACGTTTTTTAGGAACAAAATGGTGGCATGAGGCGACGTGCGCGGCGGAGGTCTAGGCGACGAGATTGACTCTATGTAAACACAATCGACTCTTTATTCAATCAAATATCGCAATCGATTTTTATCGATTTGGAATTTATTAATTTTTGTTTCTATGAGATATTGAACGGAATAGATTTACAAACATAGTGAATGTTGTCGTTAGTAAACGAGATTTCGACTTTAATGAAAAAAAAAACTAATAAAATTTTATTTTCTTGGTTGAAAGACATGATTTAGTTATATATCAGTTATTTATAAACAACTACTAGAATAACGATTGTTTGAGAATATTTTAAACCTCCATAGAAAATTGAATATAAATATATTTTTATAACTTAATTTAAATCGATTTGAAAAAAAATCGATTAAACAACACCATCAGACACGCGTATTGGACATCTCTCTTCGGTAACTTCGTAAAGCTTCGTACTTATTCGGCAATGTTCGGTACGCAGTAATATGTCTCACTCACACGTTAGCATTGGTGTTGTTTTCGTGTCGCTGTCTCTGTCTTGAGCACAAGCGGTGACAAAAGTTTTCGTTGGTTGTTATTATTATAAAGTTTTTTGTGTAGTATTAGGTTTGTTTCTTTAATTCATAAGTTATTTTTGTAGCTTTCTGTCTCAAAGTGTTTTAATATTTATTTTATTTGTACTTGGTCCCTGTATTAGTAAATTTTTATTCGTAATTTGGTTTAAAAAAATTAATGTCAATAACAGTTTTTTTTACGAGTTTACATGCGCGAAAGTTCGCAGAGCCTATGTTCAGGGCCGTCAAGTTACAACGGCCGTACTGTACACTTCACTTCAGCACAAATACTACACATTATAGGCTCTTAATAAACTAGTGCGGCAATAGATAAGGGGACTGTCTAGAGTTGGGAGGGATGATCTGGTGCGACGCCGGTGTGTGGGGATGCATCGTAGTATTGTTTCGGTACTGCCGGGTCGTTGTCAGCTGTGTAGCGACATTGCAGTGCTCGTGAAACATACAGAGTGGCCAAGTCATACCAGTGAAATGATGTAACGCTCCGAACTTTACCCGCTTTGAATGAAGAGAGAGTGTGTCAGACTTTTAGCGACTAAAACCTACATATATGTTCCTTTATTTGCTTTTTGCGTTGTAGAGCCACAGTAACTCTTTTGAACAATCTTGCAGCCCTGGCAGGCATCGGTCCTAGTGGTCCCCGTCAATTTTGCTGACATTTCTTTAAGGCGCGCGTGGAATACGACGTGCCGTCGACCTGGGCCTGGACTTTATTGACCGGCGAGCTAACCCTTCACCCCTTCGCTTACGGCAGCCGGCAGTCGCCCTCTAAGGGACGAAACTGCGTTACTCGGTCGGCCGCGCGTCCCATACTGCAGTGCTCCTGCGGCTCTTGACGCGGCTACCCGTC
Organism: Mythimna impura; assembly: GCA_905147345.3. Lineage (NCBI taxonomy): Eukaryota > Metazoa > Arthropoda > Insecta > Lepidoptera > Noctuidae > Mythimna > Mythimna impura. Next base: position 28,383,259 of record LR990359.1, on the reverse strand, counting down.
ACAGGGAGCCCCGTGCCGCTACGTAATAATACATTAAAGTTCTCCATCGACACGACTACATGCACACCGTTAAAGTTGAACTAGCGACACTGCGCCAGTAATAATCCGATTTCCGTGACGGGGACTCGAGCAACACCACACACGCGCATAGTCACAAGATCCGTGCCCTTGCACAATGGTGACATCCACCCGTATTGTTGAACCTCCGGCAGGAAGCGATTAGACTCCTTAGATTGGGCAGAAGCCGCTTAAGGCCATCTAGGCCAGTCTGAATCTTACCCTGAGTCGCAGATCATCTCTCCTCTCCATGTCCTGTATGTAATCGGTGAGGTCGAGTGCCTTCTTGTAGTCATACTCCGTCAGTGACTTGCTCTCCGAGTCAATGTACATCTGTGAACAAAACCATCAATTATTGAATAAGCCACAGAAACAAACACGAGGATTAATGATAGTAGAAACTCGTTTCGTGGTTAATTTCAAATGCGTTCAGCAAGCTTAGACAAATGACTTTTCTGTTAACATTCCCGTCAAAAGCTAAGAAGAAAAGAGAAGCCATCAGTCTAAGCCTGCTGGTCGACTAATGAAAGGTTAAGCAAAAAACAAAAAAATAGATTTGGTAGGTAGGTACATGAGTGACCAACTATTTCTCGTCAGGACTCCTCTAATTTTTGAAGCACACAGCAAACCGTCGATCCCAACTGACATTTGAAGGTCTTTGACAGCCCAACAATGTAACAAGTGTTTACCAATGTGTAATGTTCCAAATTGGAAACTGACCCTAACATCTTGTGTTAACTATTTTTGACATTTTAGTCGGTATGACCGAGCACAAAACTACTAAATAACACAAAGCTGCAGCAAGGCCACTTATCGTCACGGGCTGCCAGCAAACGGACGATCAACGAGCCAGATGTAACGGGTCCTTAGAATCTTGTAACTTTAGCATTGTAAATGATTTTATAAATAATAGTAAGTGATTGTCTGTCAAGCATTTCATTTAGACAACTTACTCCGACACAAGAGCGTAAACAAAGTGTCATAAGTGATACACGGTTTTTGTTCGGTCACTTTCATTAGGAGCCTTCGAGGCAGGTAGTAAACCTGACTCTGATCCAAAATTGCTGGAGCTCGGTCCTAAAGGTCTCCTATGCTGAGGATTCTAAGCTGAAGTCCGGTGCTGAGGCCGCTGTAATTACGGGCTCAGTTACGTGGACTTTGTGCCCCGGACAGCGGAGCGGCACCAGGCTGGCGCCAGATGCCCTGGTAGGGGACCAGGGCATCTGGCGCCAGCCTGGTGCCGCTCAGGCGTCTAGCACGAGGTGCGCACAGTTGGTGCTGTGCATGATGGTCGGCAGTACCTGCACGACGTCTTCGGGCGGCAGCACCTTGGTGTCGTGCGCGTCGAGGCCGTGGTGCAGGCGGATGTCCCGCGGCAGCGCGGCGTGCTGCTCCGCCAGCGCCAGCCGCGACTCCAGGCGCTGCCACGCGCCCGACTGCTGGCTGCCCGGCTCGTCTGACGCCACCAGGCACAGCTTGGCTAATGATGCTGTAGTCTATAACGGAAGAATGCCATACTTATTTAAATGTTCAATAAAGCATTAGTCAGTATTTAGTAGTGAGCAATAGTTACCGTGAGCCTATTAACGGAGTCCAGCTCTTCATTGGCCATGACGAGCAGCGCCTCGGCGGCGCGCGCGTAGTGCTGCGTGCTGAGCTCGTGCAGCGCCAGCAGCGGCGTGCGCGCGGGCGCGGCGTGCAGCCAGGCGCGCAGCTCGGCCGCGTGGCGCGCGCCCACACGCCGCAGCAGCGTGGCCGCGCGCGCGCCGCCCTGCTCCGCCAGCCGCGCGAACGTCACCGCCGCTATGCCCTAACAGGAAATCGGAGTGCTAGTCTAGACATTCATCTATATTTCAATTCTAAATCTCAGTTAAAAACAAATAAGTTTCTGGGAACACAAACATTACGGCATTGAAAATTTATTGGAACCTAAATTCATTTATAACCTTTTTGATCCAAATAAAAAAAGATCAATAAGAATATGTCGGAGAAGTCAAGTAGTACGAAAGCTTGAGAACGAATGAACGAGCTAAGTGAAAAGTGACACATGTCACTTTGACAGAATCCGCACTGACGTTTGCACGAACTGAGCAGATAAAAGTGCCGACCGCAGAGGTGCGGTGCTCTTTCCTCTGTCGGCAGCCGTGCCGAATCTCGAGGACTGTCTCACAGCTCGTTGTGTGAAGTGAATACCTAAAGCTTGCATCATAATAAATCAGTTGTATGATTTGGAATAATTTGTTTATTGCTCGATACCCAGCCATCGCCCACAAAACAGAGTCCTTGGACAGAGCTTCAATGATGATCGGCATCCGTAGGCCGACAAATATATTGTGATATCTATCACTGTTCCTGACGTCACATCGGGCCACATACCACATCGCGGACGTCCCCTCTCCTCTCACTCGCTCGCCGACACCTTGCGCGTACGCACATATTGTATCGATTGTCCCAATATTTGTTATTACGCATACCTACGCAAATACAGTCTTGTAAAATAATCGAATCAAGCAGTTTTATTGCATAGTCAAGACCACCAGCAGCACACCTGGAGCTTGATATTCACCATATGGTCCTTCGAGCTAGGGAAGATCGCCGATTTTGTGCTACGCACGCACCTCCCGTGGACTTTGGACTGGCCGTCCGTACAGCGTACTCGCCTATGCCGTAGAGGACACTTGAAGGACAGTCTACCCAGTGGGATAGTGTACTGAGTGAGTCCGTTCCATAATCCCTTTCTACTTTCTTTTCTTTTTGCCTTTTTAATCCAGGAAATTTGAAATAGTACTATACGGATCAGGCTCATGTTGATCTCTTTATTTATAGCTTACTTATTCAGTGAAAATTTCCATAGTCAGATCATCTTCATTTTGCATAACTTCACTTATATTGTAAAAACATTCCTTCGCTCGCTAACCGCAAGTGTTTGCTTAACGCGTAAACAACATCATTAGTGTATTTTTTTACTTCTTTCGATATTGTACTTATTGCACCGGTGACTCACCGGGCTCGTTAGCAATATCAGCTGATTTTACCTTAGGCTTGGCCAGCTATTTACGCATTCGATATTATAATTGAAACTACATTATATTGATTTATTTGTCTTTGCTTGCACTACTGACTTTGCCTTTTTTTTGCTTTGCCTATACTGCCTACCTACATCTTCTCATTATGTCTGATGCAAAATTAAGGGAACTCGTAAAAAGGCGAGGTAGCTACAAAGCAAAGCTTACGCATTTTAGTAACTTTTTAAGATTATTACCTAGCACGGGAATTGATTTAGATAATTTTCAAACAACGGAATTAAAAAACCGTCTTAGCTCAATGGAAACCCTATACAAGGAATTCGACGTGTTACAGACAGAGTTGGAGCTGTTGTCGGAGGATGCGGATGAAATGTACCAAGAGAGGGAGCAGTTCGAGTCGCAGTACCACGCGCTGGTGGCCCGCGCGGGGGCGATCTTCGCCACCACGCGCGCCTCCTCGCCCGCGCTTGTGTCTGCCACCTCCGTCGATGATCTCCCGCGCCACGGCTCTGGCTGCAGGCACGACTTTGTTCGGCTGCCTAAGATAGACTTGCCTCACTTCGACGGGGACTATCAGCACTGGCTTGAATTCCGAGATACGTATCTTTCCCTTATTCATAATAATGACAGCATACAAGATATTAACAAATTTCATTACTTGCGTGCTTTAACCAGCAGCGCGTCATTGGTGATAAAAAGCATAGATTTCAAAGCGGATAACTATGGTACAGCTTGGCAGTTATTATCCGAAAGGTACGACAGTGAAAGACTACTTATTAATAATCACGTGCAGGCCTTATTTAATTTTGAACAAATTCAACATGAATCTTGTAAATCTTTACGGAACATGATCGACGTCACAAATAAAAATCTTCGTGCCTTATCCACATTAGGACAGCCTTCTGAGCAAGGGGGTCTAGGGGAGACCCTCATAATATACATGATGTCAGAAAAACTTGACAAGGTCACACGAAGGGAGTGGGAAGAATATAAAAATAATTTAGATTCCTTTCCAAATTTAAAAGATTATATAAAATTTTTAACAAACAGAGCAGATTTACTTGAATCCTTAAATTATAATAAAAACACAACAACGAAAAACACTAACGAACACAACAAAACTAAAAACTTCCTTACAACAACAAAAACAAAAAACAATAACAATTCAGACAATGTTAAGTGCCCTATGTGTTCTGAGAATCACTTTTTATTCAGTTGTCAGCCTTTCAGAAAACTTGACGTAGAAGCACGCATTAAAAAAGCATCAGAAAGCAATGTTTGTATGAACTGCCTTCGACCTGGTCATACCGAGAAGCGTTGCAGTCTCTCGAATTGCAAATATTGTAAGACCAGACACAACACCCTCTTACATAGGGAATCAATAGAAAACCAGACAAGGGAAAACATAGTTTTATCTACAAACGTCACATTACCCACAGAAAGTAATCGAAGTCACATTTTGCTTTCCACAGCCTTGGCAAAGGTGGCAGACGTCAATGGAGAGCTTCATACTGCCAGACTACTGTTGGACAACGGCAGCACCTCCAACTTCATCACCGAAGAGCTCTGTGGGAAGCTCGGCCTGGTAAAACGCAGCACTAGCTCCATCGTCTCAGGTATAAATGGTCAAGCTTCTAGTACCTCAGAAAGCTGCAGTCTTCATTTGCGGTCTTATGATGGTAGCTATCAGGCGAGGGTAAGCTGTTTTGTTATACCGAAAATCACACAATCACTGCCTGGCTCTTATGTAGACAAAAGGTATATTACTGTCCCGCCAGGTATTCAATTAGCAGACCCAACATTCAATGTGCCTACTGCTATCGACATTCTAGTCGGTGCTGAGGTATTCTGGGACGTCTTAGGTTCCGAGACTATTAATTTAGGCAATAATCAGCCTAGATTACAATCATCCAAATTAGGTTGGCTTATTTCGGGTCGCGTCAGTCGGTCTCGTCTTCGCACGCAGCCTTCTGTTTGTCACTTTCTATCACATGAGGAGTCAGATCAGCTGACTCGCTTTTGGGAACTTGATACGGTGTCGTCTGCTAACTGTTACTCTTCAGAAGAACAGGCCTGTGAGAAACTATTTCAGGAGACCACACGTCGAGATACGCATGGTCAATTCATTGTCACCATACCATTGAAGGACTCGCTCGAGTGCTTAGGTGATTCTTACGCAATGGCCAAGCGTCGTTTTCTCTCCCTAGAGCGAAGATTTGAGCGAGACTCCACATTCAAAACCAGATACATGCAATTCATGCAAGAATATATTGATCTTCATCACATGACCGAATATTCAAAAACCAATAATTCAGAAATTAATTATTTCATGCCTCATCATGGTGTTGTGCGCGAGTCAAGTTCTACCACAAAACTTCGCGTAGTTTACGATGCTTCGGCCTCCAGCACCTCGGGCAAGTCCTTCAATGATATTCAGATGGTAGGTCCAACCGTACAGGAGGATCTGCTTTCCATTCTCTTGAGATACAGGCAACACAAATTCGTTGTAACAGGTGACATTGAAAAAATGTACAGAGTTATTTTAGTTGAACCGTCTCAGCGCCCGTTACAACAAATTGTTTTCAGATTCAACTCCTCAGACCCTTTAAAGACCTATGCACTGAATACAGTGACATACGGTACAGCATCAGCCCCGTATTTGGCCACAAATTGCCTAATTTCACTTGCAGATCAATGTTCAGACCCAGAGGTTAGTCAGTCAATCAGACGTGATTTTTACGTAGACGACTATTTGAGTGGTGGCGACTCGATTGAGTCAGTCATAAATTTATGTCATGGGGTAGTAAATACTCTCGAGTCAGCCAAGTTTCACCTTAGAAAGTGGCAATCAAATAGTCCAAAGATATTAGAGGCCGTCACTAATATAAAACCAGAACATCATGATAAAACATTAAATCTAAATGACACACCTAGCAAAACACTTGGGCTACACTGGGATTGTAAAACAGACACATTATTCTTTTCTATAGATTTAAAACCTATTACCAAAATTACAAAGCGTAATATTTTATCCTTAATAAGTCAGGTATTTGATCCAATCGGCCTCGTTGGGCCATGTATAGTTCAGGCTAAACTTATGCTGCAGCAGCTGTGGATACTTAAATGTAACTGGGATGATGAAGTACCAACAGAAATAAAATCACAATTCCTTGAGTTCACACAGTCACTTCCAGCTCTTAACTCAGTTCACATTCCTCGTTGGGTATCTTGTAGTAATGCTTGTTTGGTGGAGCTACATACTTTCACAGACGCTTCTGAACGCGCCTATGGTGCGTGTATTTATGTCAGAACCATAGCAGTCGACGGAACAGTTTGCACTCGCCTTTTAGCTTCCAAAAATAAGGTCGCCCCTATAAAGCCCACAACTATACCAAGGCTGGAGTTGTGTGGTGCCTTACTGGGCACAAGACTTTTACTCTAGAGTTTAATCACTGTTTTTTTGGTGTGACTCGACGATTGTGCTTGGATGGCTGTCTACATTGCCAAGTCAGCTCGAACAATTCGTCCGCAATAGAGTGAGTGAAATCCAAGAAGCTACGACTGGACAGACGTGGAGCTATGTGCCTTCAAAGAGTAACCCCGCTGATCTCACATCTCGGGGGGTGAAGGCTGATTGCATCAGCTCGTCTACTCTTTGGTGGTCGGGTCCTGATTTTCTAAATCACAAAGAAATTAAATTTCCTAAATCACCTAATACACAAAATCACTCTTTACCAGAAACATCTTTACATACAACAACTACACACATAAACAAAATTATAACAACATATTTTCTAATTTCATTCATAAAAAATCATCATTTACATCACTGATAAGAATCGTTGCCTATATACAAAGATTTATCAACAATTGTCAAAAACAGAATAATAAAAAATCATCTTACTTAACAGTTTCAGAATTACAATCATCACAGAATCTCATATTACAGATTTCTCAACAAGAAATGTTTCCTGAGGAATATTCATGTCTTAAAACTAATCAGGCCTTACATAAAAAAATCGGTTAATAAGTCTTTCTCCTTTCATTGATTCAGACAACTTAATACGCGTAGGTGGACGTCTCAACAACTCCAACTATAGTTACAATGTTAAGCATCCTATTCTTTTATGTAGCAAACATCACTTAACAAAAATTATCTTCGAAAGAGAGCACAAAACACTCTTTCACGCTGGGCCACAATTACTTTTAGCGCACATTAGACTTACCTACTGGCCTTTAGCAGGCAGAAACCTAGCTAAGCATGTAGTGCGTAACTGCGTTCGCTGCACTCGCTTCAAAGCTCAGCCTATCCAGGTCATCATGGGCAACCTACCAAGCGATAGGACCAACCTAGAGTACCCCTTTTTGAACACAGGACTTGATTATGCCGGGCCAGTGCTGATAGCCGACCGTAGGGGTAGAGGATGTAAGCTGATAAAATCTTACATTTGTGTTTTTGTGTGCTTTGCAGTCAGAGCCGTTCATCTGGAGCTAGTTTCCGACCTCACCAAGGAAGCTTTTCTTGCGGCCTTCAGCCGATTTATTAGTCGTCGGGGCAAGCCTCAACGCGTGTACTCCGACAATGGCACTACGTTTGTGGGAGCTTTCAATGAGCTTTCACGCTTCTTAAAGGTTTCATCTAGTAACATAGAGTCAGATCTTGCAGGCAAAGACATTGAATTTAAATTTATACCTCCCTACAGCCCACACTTTGGTGGGATTTGGGAAAGTGCAGTAAAGTCCACCAAACACTTATTGCGTAGCGTTATGTGCCTAACTCATTTAACATATGAAGAGCTCTCAACATGTATGGTTCAGATAGAGGCTATTTTAAATTCCAGACCTTTAACACCTCTATCCACTGATCCATCAGATCTTTCTTATCTTTTTCCTTCACACTTCCTCATCGGACGATCGCTCACGTCAATCCTTCGTCCTCAGATCACCGACGTCAACATCCAGCGGCTACAGCGTTTCGACCGTGTCGAAAAACTACGGCAACATCTCTGGCAGCGCTTTTCTAATGAGTATGTGTCTCTCCTGCAGCAGAAAACCAAATGGCAGACGGCTGGGCAACAGCTTAAAACAGGCACCATGGTCTTAGTCAAAAACACCAATCTTCCTCCTCTTCTGTGGTTGCTGGGCAGAGTGGTTGCAGTGAAGACTGGCTTTGACGGGCATTCTCGAGTCGCCGACATTCTGACGAAGAAGGGCGTTATAACACGTGCATACAACAACATATGCCCGCTTCCTGTCTCTTCAGCATTATCTTGAAGAAATCTTCAACGCGGGGAATATGTTCCTGACGTCACATCGGGCCACATACCACATCGCAGCTGCGGACGTCCCCTCTCCTCTCTCTCACTCGCCGACACCTTGCGCGTACGCACATATTGTATCGGTTGTCCCAATATTTGTTATTACGCATACCTACGTAAATACAGTCTTGTAAAATAATCGAATCAAGCAGTTTTATTGCATAGTCAAGACCACCAGCAGCACACCTGGAGCTTGATATTCACCAATCACTCAATGGTTTGCTGGAAGAAAACTCAACTTTAAGTTAAGCTCGCCTATGTACATGAACTTTGTTATCTACTTATTTTAAAGTTGTTTTAGTGTACAATAAAGAATAAAATACATCATCGCTTTCCATCAGGTAATATAGTGGTCAAGCGCAAACCTATTAACTTAAAAAAAATACTTTATATTTATTTTTATTAATAGCATAGCATAGTCGGCCTTATAATGTTCCCACTGTTGGGACTCAGGCCTCCTCTCTAGGAGAGGGAATGGGCCGTAATCCACCACGCGGGCCCAGTGCGGGTTGGTGGATGTCACATGTCTTTGAATTTTTGGTTCTAGGACATGCCGGTTTCCTCACGATGTTTTCCTTCACCGTTTTTAGAGCAGTGGTGATGAAATAAATTACACAAAGTAATGCGCCTGGCTGGGTTTGAACTCGCGACCTACAACTCGTAAGTCGGGGCCGTTACCACTCGGCCACCACTGCTCCTGTTCCTGCTCCTGTTTTTATTAATCCTAGTCTTAATTTCTAATAACACTCCAAACTAAGCACGTGTAGTCTGTAGGATACCACGCGCCTTTAACACAGTTCGTCACGACAAAGTAATAAAAAAGCAAACATAACAATAACCAACGCACCTCGTTGGAATACTTGTCGATGTACGAGAATAGTTTCTCCAAGTCGTTACTCTTGATACACATCTCGATCAGCAACTCGAAGTCTTTGAACTTCTCGGCAAGAGCGGCCGCTCGCTCCGTCTGCCCCTCGTCGACTGAAAATAAACCGTCACATTGAAATAATTGTAAATAGTTTATGATACAGTCATATAATAAAGATTATTATGATACGAGTGCAAGTTTATAAGCTTTAGAAAGTAATATCACACGAATGTTTTATTACGTAATTATGAGTAGTATCATACGCATCCAATCTCGTAACAACACAATTTTAAATATCGTAAAATTTTTCCCTGAGATCGGAATAGGTAGAGTATATTTACATAAAGTTCTTAGAAGTAAGTTACATAGAGTTGATAAACATGACCATTAAATTCCGGGACTAAAAAATTTAAACTAAATTATTATACAAGATCTTGTTTATGATTCTGGAGGAGGTATTATCAGCTCTCTTTTACTTACTTCCACGAACTTTAGGTAAATATAGTCTAAATATTCCGACCTCCGATTTTAATTATTAATAAAGTGTTTTAACCTTTTGAGTGCGTAATTAGAGACACAATAGTAAGACAATGGCGCGTGAACGCCGGCGTTAATGCGGGGATCAACAGCTTAAATTTGAGCTCAAATTTAATTTAAATTCATACAATTTTTCTTAAAAAAACTTATGGTACGATATTTTTTTTACTGGCTTGGTGATGATCGAACTGTTAAACTCACTAAACGGTTGTATAGCCTCCCGTCGAATGCGCTCATACACGTGCTGTGTATGTGAGGAAGTGTTGAGATGCTCAGCGTCCGTCAGTATGAGGTCGGCCAGCGCGGCGGCCGCTTCGTACACCTGCGCGCGCAGCGTGGCGTCCGGGCACTGCGCGGCCGCCTGCAGCACGGCGCGCCGCTGCAGCTCCGCCAGCGCCGGCAGCAGCGCGCGCGGGCCCAGCGCCGGCGGCAGCGCGACGCCCGCCCACTGCTGCCGCGTCAAGTGCACCGCCGACAACACGTTCTGCAACGAAACTAGCACTGGTATAAACATGAATAATAACAATATTTCACTTTTAAAAAAGGTGAAATAGTAATGTTATCCTATAAGGTACACAGTAGAACTCACAGTAAGTATGTTGATGGTGGCGGCGGCATGGGCGGCGTGCGCGCATGCGTCGTGCGCGGGCGGCGGCGCGCGGGCCAGCGCGCGCAGCACGCGGGCCGCGCGCGACACGCGGCGGTAGCACACGTCGCCGGGGGACAGCGCTCCTGAAGATAACGCTTCTTCTACTTCAGGCTCCTCTTCTACCTCCGGGTTGTCGCCGCACACCACCTGACAAATGATTGAGCGAGTCAGTGATATGCGAAAATAATTTAGCACTGTAGTGCGGCGCCAAAAAAGGCACCGCAACGTTGTGAGCTCATTGTGCAGCCGCAGAGCCTGACACGCTACATCTTGAGTCACTTCGTACACCAAGAAGTGACTCAAGATGCATAAAATAATTTTTCAACACACTTGCTCAGAAAGTGACTCTTATTGCATTGCACTTAGGTACATAATGGCACTCGTTACCAAACTGTGACATTTTGATTACCATTACGCACTGCTGCTATAATGTAGTTAAAACCTTTTTGTTATACCTCTTTGTTCAATTCAATTCAATTTTTAAGTGTATGGCTCCATCGACGAATGTCCAATGATTTTGCCAATGTCAAGGTATGAGGTGGAAATGGTCGGTACTTTGTCAAGAATACTGTTGATTATTGATCAGTTTTTGTAGCGATGGTATCCATTGGTCATCATGCTAAAAAGGGACAAAACAATTTTGGTTAGTACACATAAAACAATACAAAATATATATATTAGAACATGAAATAGATACATACTATATAAATATAAGCCGGTGCATTAAAGAAAGGAATCTGAAATGGCGGCATGTACTTGCGTTGACAGATAGTACAGACAGCATATAAAATTTCAAGTAAAGTTTTTTTTTTCAAATTAAAAATAATAAAAACAAGACTGGGTCACATTAATTTCAAACTATAATGTTTAGGTAATTAACTAAAGGTAAACAATCTTGACATGTCTTTTATCTAAAAGTTGTCTATAATTTTTATCTAAAAATGTTTACAATTTGTTATTTACCTATACCGATGTTTGGTAACTAACTAAAATTAACTAAAGGTAAACAATCTTAACATGTCTTTTATTTAAAAATTGTCTATAATTTTTTTATCATTAAAGAATTTCAAGACAGCGTGGAAGCAAATCAAGACTAATTTTTTTTCTGCTTACGGTACGCGCGAGAGTGAGTATAGACGGCACTAGTGTGCGAGCGAGAGAACATGATAAGCGCCGCCATTTAAGATTCCTTTCTTTAATGAACCGGGTTATAAAAGTACTAGCTACAACTGGATTTTATTAACATTTATAAATTTATAAAGAATTTTTACTGCAGGGGTATGGGCTAAAGATAGAAGGAAAGGAATATTAACTGGGCGGGGAATATCAGAAGGGAGTAAGTCATAAAGGGGAATTGTTAAACGAGGGCAGGAGAAAAACAAGTGTTCCAAGGTACCCTCTTCTAGACCACATTCACATAAAGAATTGTCTCTCACGTGGATTTTGGCCAAAAAAACAGGGGTGCAAACAAAACCGAGTCGGAGTCGAATTATAACAGAGGTAGTTAATTTGTTTAAAATTTTAGTTTGCTGAACCAACATTTAGAGGGGATGGATGGTTGAATCGAGCCATAAAATTTTCCTTTCAAAATTCGAGTTTTTTGCCACTGAGAGTTCCAATTCCTTAACATATCGGGTTTAGCAAGGCAGCGCAAATCACGGGGGTAACAAGATGAATGAGTCTCGATTCTGATCCGAGTTGCTGACTTAGCAATCGAATCCGCATTCTCGTTGCCAATTATTCCAGAATGGCTCGGGATCCAAGCCAGTGCAACCTCTATGCCTGAACAGTCTAATCTATAAAGGATTTCTTTAATTTTTAAAGTTAGGGAAAAATTGTTACGCGAGCGAAAAGGCGATTTTATTAAATCCTGTAGGCAGCTAAGAGAGTCTGTGAGAATCAAGGATTTGTTAAGGCTGTGTGATTCTATATAGGAGGCTGCTTCCAGAAGAGCTACTGCTTCCCCCGTATATACGGAGCCTAAAGCGGAACTGCGAAAATTTAGAATGATTTTGTATTTCGGGATCCATACAGCAGAACCGACCTTACTATCATCTGACAGCTTAGAAGCGTCTGTATATAGCGTCAGCCAATCTCGCCACTCCTCTGATAAAATCTTGTTAAGTTTATCGTTGGCGGCAGGGTCATGTTTAGAGATTCCAAGGTTAAGAATGACTTTAGATTTGAAAAGCAAAGAATCAAAACTTACTTCAAATAAAGGGTTCGAATTTGACTGGACTAAGGAAGTGTGCATATTATTAAATTTACAGAGGCTGTTAATAAGGAGGGGAGGGTGTTTATGGGACCAATAAACGGGAGTTAGGAATTAAATCAACAAGAGTACGTAGAAGAGGGAGGAGAGGATGGGTTTTGTTATCGATAACTTTATAAAAAAATCTGTCGCAGAGGAATTGTCTACGGAGGTGAAGTGGAGGCTCTAAACATTCTACCTGAAGGACATTAATGGGAGAGCATCTCATAGCACCCGTGACAATGCGTAAGCATTTCGATTGGTTTTTTTCCAGTTTGGCAAGGGCGATTCTGTTGCATGGCTCCAGAAGAAAGCTCCCATAATCAAAATGACTGCGAACTATCTTAATATATATAAATCTCGTGTCACAATGTTTGTCCTCAATGGACTCCTAAACCACTTAACCGATTATAATAAAATTCGCACACCATGTGCAGTTCGATCCAACTTGAGAGATAGGATAGTTTAAATCTAAAAAAAAAACAAAAAAAAAACAAACTATTATCACGCGGGCGAAGCCGCTGGCAGACGCTAGTAGCATTATATAAAATTTTTTGGGAAGTTGGATGAGCTCCCCAGCGAACTCCAGAAAGGGCGCGTAGGACATTAACACCCTTTTCGCATTTTTTGGAAATATGTTCCAAGTGGTAGACGCCAGATAATTTTGGGTCAAGTATAAGGCCAAGAAATTTTACTTTTTCCTGAATCTGTATGGGTTCATTTTCAATGTGTAGATTAATTGGAGGAAAGTTCCGTTTACGAGAGAAGGCCACTGCATTACATTTAGAAACTGACAGACTTAGACCGTGATCGGTCAGCCACTGATTTAAGTAATGAAGGGCAGAATTCAAACGAGATGAGGCATCTGAAAATGAAGCTGAACTATAGTAGAGAACAATGTCGTCGGCGTATTGTAAGATTTTGCAGAAACAGCTCACTGAAGACTCCAAATCGTGCGTGTAAATGTTATAAAGGATAGGGCTTAAGACCGACCCTTGGGGTAGGCCCTTCCACACTAAGCGGGGGGAGGAGAGGGAGTTTTGATGACGAACGGAAATAGAGCGGGACATAAGGAGATTACAAATGATGTTGACCATTTTCACAGGGATACTCAGCTGAAGCAGCTTTTGCCTGAGTATTGGAAATTGGACATTATCATAGGCTGAGGCTATGTCTAGGAAAACACCAAGAACGCTTTCATTATTGGAGAAAGCAATACGGATATCTGATAGGAAAACACTTAGGCTATCCAAAGTGCCCATGCCTCTTCGAAAACCGAATTGAGAACTGGGTAAAACACCTTTGGATTCCAAGATCCATTCGAGTCGATTCTTGATGAGATTCTCCATAATTTTAGCCAGGACAGAAGAGAGTGCAATAGGTCGATAAGAGGCAGAATCTGTTGGGTCTTTACCAGGTTTTAGAATTGGGATAACGATCTGTGATTTTCAGGAGTCTGGGACTTGACCAGTTGAGAAAAAAGAGTTAATTAGGCTGAGAAAGAGTAGTTTACAATTAGAAGAGGATTTGGAAATGAAGGAGTAAGAGATTCCATCAGCACCTGGAGCAGAGTCCTTAAGATGATCTAACGCACATATTAGTTCTGAGAGGGAAAATAGGTCATCAAATCTATCAGAGGAAGTAGGAGAAGAAGGATCTATAGTGGGAAAGCATTCAAAACTAGGAACGAAGGGGGGGGGGGGGCTAATTTTGTTATAAATTCCTCCAGCCAGGAACTAGGGTCATTGGAAGAAATATCGAGAGACTGGCTGTCACAAGCTTGGCGGTAGATTTTTATTTTCCTCCATACTAGAGAAACAGGAGTACGTGGAGAAAGTGATTCGCAAAACTTGAGCCAGCCACATCTTTTTTTTTTGCTAATAGCCTACAGGTGCTAGCAGAAATCTTCTTAAAATTTAAATAATCAGACATGTCTAGACTAAAGGAAAAAGCGTTTTCTGCTTCTTTTCGTTTACGAATACTTTCAGTGCACTCAGCATCCCACCAAGGTGGAGAGGGAATTAGGTCTCGAGCAGAGTTCTTCAAGGGGATTGAGGAATCAGCCGCTCTCAACAAACAATCAACGAAGTCATTGTAGAGGGCAAGGGAGTTGGAGGGGTTAATTTGGGGGAAGTTTTGGAGTTCTGAGTCCAATTGGGACGAGAACTTGGACCAGTCAGCTTGGGGTAGGCGGTATCTTCGAAGGGGTTGAATAGGTGGGCTACATGGATGGGAACTTGGAAAAGATATTAGAATGGAGAAATGTTCACTCCCATAAGAGTTAGGAAGAACTGAGCAGGAGAGTGAGGACACTAAAGAAGGGGAAGAAAGAGTAAGGTCAGGAACACTAATATTTTGGGTAGGGGATACCCTACGGGTAGCAGATCCATCATTAAGGACACACAGGTTGCAATTGTCTAAAAGGTCTAACAGAAAGCTGGAACACGGGTCATTACAGTGAGAGCCCCAGAGGGTGTGACGGCAATTAAAATCACCCATCACAATCAGAGGAGATGGGATGGAAGAAAGGATAGAGTTGAATTCAGAGAGAAGGCTAGGATTGGGATGAGGAATATAGTCAGATACATATGATATGTTCATGACTCTAACGGCCACTACATGTAGCCCAGGATCATGAACAGGAAGAGGAATTTCGGAAAAAGTGACAGATCTGCCAACCAATAAGGCGCAACCAGCCCAACCGTCATCTCTGTCGTCCCGAAGACACACAAAACCAGGAACCCTAAAAAGAGATCCAGGCCTGAGCCAAGTCTCCGAAACGGCAAAGACGACGGGTTTATGACGGTTTATAAGGTATATGATCTCGTGTTTTTTCCTACGAATAGATCTACAGTTCCACTTAAGGATTTTTTCTATTTTGGCGAGTCCAAGATTCGAGGAGCTGTTCAACTAAAATAACGACATTGTCCGGTAATGCGTCACTGAATTTTGATAACATGTTTATGAGGGAGCAAGCCAAAAGCTCTATTAGGTTATCATTAGGAGTGGGAAGAGGAGTTGTCTCAGTATAAGGATAGTTCAGAGCACAGCCATTAGGTTGAGAAGATTTAGGAGACTCAACCATTGACCTATGGGCTTGGGAGTCATATGACTTGCCCAGCTCTGGTCTAGGTCTTGTGGAGCGATAAACTGTCTTAGTGTAAGACGATTTAACAGGCGATGCATATGGAGAGGATGTAGGAGTGATAAAAGGAGCTGAGAAGAGAGGTTCAGAGGGAGTTTGGGATGGTTTGAATAGGGAGGGACGTGCTGTTACATTGGAGTATAACGTTTTGGGACGGGGAAACCTTACCGCTGCCTCACGGTATCCCAGATTTTCTTCAGACATAACCATTTTAATTGACTTCTGTCGCGAGTGCTCTGGACATCTATCGTCAGTAGCTTTGTGGTTTCCGCCATCACACAAGAGGCAAGAAACCTGTGAATCTGGGGTAGTGCAGGTATCTCCAGGATGTGATAAAGTACAACGGTAACAGCGAGGTTTGGACCTACACTGAGTGCTTATGTGACCAAATCGTAAGCAGTTCCTGCATTGGATTGTAGGAAGATGATACACAGACACAGGAAGTGAAGCGTTGTAACAAAATACCTTTTCTGGAAGTATCTGCCCAGAAAAGGTCAGTACTACTGTAAAAGAAGGAGACCAAGTAAGTGAGTCCTCTTTTCTATTTTTAAAATTAAGCCTCCTAGCCTTGATAACTTCTCCACAGTTGTGGGGAGTTTCAATGCCAAGGACTAGTTCCTCAAGAGTCCAGTCAGTGGGAATATCTTTGACAACTCCCATGGGGTCACTTGGAAGCGCGGAATGACAGCTGTGAAATTGTTATCTGATAGAACAGGGTTGTTTACAAAATTATTGGCATCATTGTAAGTTTTATAATCAATGGACATCCTGTTACGTCCCATAGATTTGACACTGCCTTGAACTACCCCTTTAAAATCTTTTTTATAAATAAACTGAGCAAACTTCAAAGGGTTTAAGGTTAGGCCCTGTTTAGGGTCTGTCTCCATCCTGGAGACAAATACCTTGTAGGGTGCCCTATCACTCTCGCTATAGAGCATCTTGGAGTCGCTCTCAAAACCTGGCTTTGTGTATACAGACTGAATAGAGTCAGACGGCGGCTTGTTTCTTTTTGCGTCGACAAAGATCTCAGGTCCTCCGGGGCGCTTTCTGAGTTCGGGTCTTTTGCGACAATCAGCAGAGTTTTGAGACGACTCCACGACGTCCATGTCTGGAGGAGTCCCTCCACCCCCATCAGGGGGTTCTTCAGCACTCTGGGAAATGAGTGCCAAAAAGCTTAAATTTACTAAAACTAACCTTATAACTAGATTACCTCACCAGACAACACAAAACAATAGACACAACACCAAAAACAGATAAAATAAATCGTGAGGTTAAGAATCGCGTGCTTAATCTCACCCAGACAATAGCAAAATCCCCATACCTCTTTGTGCGCAAAACAAATTTTGAATTCGAATAAAATTCCCTCAATACTATATAAATTAGTGTCATAATTACTAATTTCATCCCATTTACAAGTTTAAATGGACAAATTTAACTTGTACAAACGATTTAAGTATTTAATAAAAAAAACATTTAGTAAATAAATCGTACATTCAAATAATTTTTTTTTTTTTTTGTGGTCTATGGCCGCAATTATAAGATGCGCCCGGTTTTTGGCGATTTTTTTATTCCAGTGAAATTCTGTGGCTCATTCCTCTGTCGGCAGCCGTGCGTACAACGTCTAAGTGTCGGGGACTGTCTCACTGCTCGTTGTGTAAAGTGAATACCTAAAGCTTGCATCATAATAAATCAGTTGTGTGATCTGAAATAGTTTGTTTATTGCTCGTTACCCAGCCATCGCCCATAAGACATAGTCTTTGGACAGAGCTTCAATGATGATCGGCACCCTGCGCCGATCATCATTGGTATAAAATTATATACTAAAAAATCATTAGAAAATGTTACATCCGTATTCTATTGTCACTACGAGACATTATCGTAAGAACTTTTCACGCAAAAAAACATAAGCGTAAGACTAGGCAGTATGATCAAAATACCTTAGCCTTCGTCTTGGGGTAAATTAAAAAAAATGATGCCCCCGCTTATGACAACAGATTTTTACCGCCATGTCACAGAAAATGTTACTAAGTTTTACTGTTGTTTTCTTCACAAGTGTATTGAAAAACGTCGTATGACACGTGAGTAATTAATGATTACCGTTCTTGGCTCTCTTAAGACCCTCGCCACGGCTCGGGTCTAAATACCGCCTCGACGGTAATCACTAACATTACACACATATCATAATGTACTAATACATACAAACATTATCCAAATCTTTTTATTGCCATACATTTTAAAGTGAGACCCGATGCCTCCATTGTCGTCTGTTGCAACCCATAAAACTCGGTCAAGTGCGCATCGAGGGTTGCATATAAAGGAGACAAAATGGGCTATTTTATTCCCCGATAATAATAATAATATCTTTGATCGATTCAGCCCATCCCTTGCTGCCCCCCCCCAGCGACGCCCTAAGCCGAGGTCCGTATCCCACAGGGGGTGCCCTTAGCGTGTAGTCGCTTAGTTTTTAAGTTAGTTAAGTAAGCCCTGGCTGGAGGCTTTGATTTTTGAATTAAGGTCGCCCTAGGCAAGTCCGGTTAAGCAGCCAACAACCACCTAGGTTGGCCTGCAAGAAAAAAAAAAAGGCCTGCTAAAGAAATTTGAACACCTATGTGACATACCTTATAAGAAAGCTTATTTGCTTCGCTACTCGATCATGATTAAATATGAATCATTCAGGCCCTAGTTTTTATAAAAAGCTAAAAAATGTTTCAGTGAAAACAAAACTAACATTTTATTTAGTTATTCGTTCCTACGCAATATATATTTAAAATGTAGGTAGATAACATTTCCGATTTCAACTGCCGCTTTATGAAATAAAGATAAAACATATATATGTACAAAACGAATCCAAAGAGGTCAAATTCGTAAATGTCAGATTGACGATTTGTCAACGTCCAGACCTTTGACGTTGAAATAAACACACAGAGATTCACTATACGTCATTGAGATACCCACACACAGATAAAAATTTATACTGTCACGTCAATTACCACATGGCATCTAAGCATATAAAATAATATATAGTGTGATACAGGCTTGTAAACCATTTCAATTAAAAAAAAAAAAAAACGGAGGTCTTTAAAATGTTATCTAATGCTCAAAAATTCCAGATAATTATGCACTTTTAGCCTCAATAAGTCAGATTGCAGTTCAATTTTTTAATTAATTTTCAGCCCAAGTTCCATACATTTATTGAACATCTCCTTTACCTATGTAAAATAGTTCGATTTTCGATATTTTTGGGAATCGCAAAAAAATATTTTCTGCCATAACTACAAATGTCAATCGGCAAAATACACCTTTGTCACTAAATCACAGAAAAAGAAATAATGTATTGATCAAAACGTCCATTATCCAAGAAAGCGCATCTTCAGTAGTGTTGAAACAGAACTCTGCTTCCACTTCCGCTTCTGCAGAAGTTCCGCAAGCTTTTTCACTTTCGTTTCCGTTACTGGTTCCGCAAACTTTATAACAGAACTCTTAACAGAAGAATACTCGGCCTATAGACGACTGGACATGACGAAAAAGTCGTGGAGGGGAGGATTTTATCACCGCGCCTCGTGACATTTAGCGTAAGCGCGTGAATCTTCTGTTGCTTTTTTCTTATGTTTGTTGTTTGTTTTGTTCTTCTATTGCTAATAGTTCGCCAATACTTATCAGGCGCCTTGCTGCAGCCTCCTGAGCGCGACGGCTATGGACAGCTGTTCGGCCAGCCCGCACAGCGCACTCTCCGTGCTCGCTCCGGCACATACAGCGAACTGACCTGGTAGATGGCGGCGTCGATGAGCTGCGCGTCGGCGCCTTGCTGCAGCCTCCTGAGCGCGACGGCTATGGACAGCTGCTCGGCCAGCCCGCACAGCGCACTCTCCGTGCTCGCTCCGGCACATACAGCGAACTGACCTGGTAGATGGCGGCGTCGATGAGCTGCGCGTCGGCGCCTTGCTGCAGCCTCCTGAGCGCGACGGCTATGGACAGCTGCTCGGCCAGCCCGCACAGCGCACTCTCCGTGCTCGCTCCGGCACATACAGCGAACTGACCTGGTAGATGGCGGCGTCGATGAGCTGCGCGTCGGCGCCTTGCTGCAGCCTCCTGAGCGCGACGGCTATGGACAGCTGCTCGGCCAGCCCGCACAGCGCACTCTCCGTGCTCGCTCCGGCACATACAGCGAACTGACCTGGTAGATGGCGGCGTCGATGAGCTGCGCGTCGGCGCCTTGCTGCAGCCTCCTGAGCGCGACGGCTATGGACAGCTGCTCGGCCAGCCCGCACAGCGCACTCTCCGTGCTCGCTCCGGCACATACAGCGAACTGACCTGGTAGATGGCGGCGTCGATGAGCTGCGCGTCGGCGCCTTGCTGCAGCCTCCTGAGCGCGACGGCTATGGACAGCTGCTCGGCCAGCCCGCACAGCGCACTCTCCGTGCTCGCTCCGGCACATACAGCGAACTGACCTGGTAGATGGCGGCGTCGATGAGCTGCGCGTCGGCGCCTTGCTGCAGCCTCCTGAGCGCGACGGCTATGGACAGCTGCTCGGCCAGCCCGCACAGCGCACTCTCCGTGCTCGCTCCGGCACATACAGCGAACTGACCTGGTAGATGGCGGCGTCGATGAGCTGCGCGTCGGCGCCTTGCTGCAGCCTCCTGAGCGCGACGGCTATGGACAGCTGCTCGGCCAGCCCGCACAGCGCACTCTCCGTGCTCGCTCCGGCACATACAGCGAACTGACCTGGTAGATGGCGGCGTCGATGAGCTGCGCGTCGGCGCCTTGCTGCAGCCTCCTGAGCGCGACGGCTATGGACAGCTGCTCGGCCAGCCCGCACAGCGCACTCTCCGTGCTCGCTCCGGCACATACAGCGAACTGACCTGGTAGATGGCGGCGTCGATGAGCTGCGCGTCGGCGCCTTGCTGCAGCCTCCTGAGCGCGACGGCTATGGACAGCTGCTCGGCCAGCCCGCACAGCGCACTCTCCGTGCTCGCTCCGGCACATACAGCGAACTGACCTGGTAGATGGCGGCGTCGATGAGCTGCGCGTCGGCGCCTTGCTGCAGCCTCCTGAGCGCGACGGCTATGGACAGCTGCTCGGCCAGCCCGCACAGCGCACTCTCCGTGCTCGCTCCGGCACATACAGCGAACTGACCTGGTAGATGGCGGCGTCGATGAGCTGCGCGTCGGCGCCTTGCTGCAGCCTCCTGAGCGCGACGGCTATGGACAGCTGCTCGGCCAGCCCGCACAGCGCACTCTCCGTGCTCGCTCCGGCACATACAGCGAACTGACCTGGTAGATGGCGGCGTCGATGAGCTGCGCGTCGGCGCCTTGCTGCAGCCTCCTGAGCGCGACGGCTATGGACAGCTGCTCGGCCAGCCCGCACAGCGCACTCTCCGTGCTCGCTCCGGCACATACAGCGAACTGACCTGGTAGATGGCGGCGTCGATGAGCTGCGCGTCGGCGCCTTGCTGCAGCCTCCTGAGCGCGACGGCTATGGACAGCTGCTCGGCCAGCCCGCACAGCGCACTCTCCGTGCTCGCTCCGGCACATACAGCGAACTGACCTGGTAGATGGCGGCGTCGATGAGCTGCGCGTCGGCGCCTTGCTGCAGCCTCCTGAGCGCGACGGCTATGGACAGCTGCTCGGCCAGCCCGCACAGCGCACTCTCCGTGCTCGCTCCGGCACATACAGCGAACTGACCTGGTAGATGGCGGCGTCGATGAGCTGCGCGTCGGCGCCTTGCTGCAGCCTCCTGAGCGCGACGGCTATGGACAGCTGCTCGGCCAGCCCGCACAGCGCACTCTCCGTGCTCGCTCCGGCACATACAGCGAACTGACCTGGTAGATGGCGGCGTCGATGAGCTGCGCGTCGGCGCCTTGCTGCAGCCTCCTGAGCGCGACGGCTATGGACAGCTGCTCGGCCAGCCCGCACAGCGCACTCTCCGTGCTCGCTCCGGCACATACAGCGAACTGACCTGGTAGATGGCGGCGTCGATGAGCTGCGCGTCGGCGCCTTGCTGCAGCCTCCTGAGCGCGACGGCTATGGACAGCTGCTCGGCCAGCCCGCACAGCGCACTCTCCGTGCTCGCTCCGGCACATACAGCGAACTGACCTGGTAGATGGCGGCGTCGATGAGCTGCGCGTCGGCGCCTTGCTGCAGCCTCCTGAGCGCGACGGCTATGGACAGCTGCTCGGCCAGCCCGCACAGCGCACTCTCCGTGCTCGCTCCGGCACATACAGCGAACTGACCTGGTAGATGGCGGCGTCGATGAGCTGCGCGTCGGCGCCTTGCTGCAGCCTCCTGAGCGCGACGGCTATGGACAGCTGCTCGGCCAGCCCGCACAGCGCACTCTCCGTGCTCGCTCCGGCACATACAGCGAACTGACCTGGTAGATGGCGGCGTCGATGAGCTGCGCGTCGGCGCCTTGCTGCAGCCTCCTGAGCGCGACGGCTATGGACAGCTGCTCGGCCAGCCCGCACAGCGCACTCTCCGTGCTCGCTCCGGCACATACAGCGAACTGACCTGGTAGATGGCGGCGTCGATGAGCTGCGCGTCGGCGCCTTGCTGCAGCCTCCTGAGCGCGACGGCTATGGACAGCTGCTCGGCCAGCCCGCACAGCGCACTCTCCGTGCTCGCTCCGGCACATACAGCGAACTGACCTGGTAGATGGCGGCGTCGATGAGCTGCGCGTCGGCGCCTTGCTGCAGCCTCCTGAGCGCGACGGCTATGGACAGCTGCTCGGCCAGCCCGCACAGCGCACTCTCCGTGCTCGCTCCGGCACATACAGCGAACTGACCTGGTAGATGGCGGCGTCGATGAGCTGCGCGTCGGCGCCTTGCTGCAGCCTCCTGAGCGCGACGGCTATGGACAGCTGCTCGGCCAGCCCGCACAGCGCACTCTCCGTGCTCGCTCCGGCACATACAGCGAACTGACCTGGTAGATGGCGGCGTCGATGAGCTGCGCGTCGGCGCCTTGCTGCAGCCTCCTGAGCGCGACGGCTATGGACAGCTGCTCGGCCAGCCCGCACAGCGCACTCTCCGTGCTCACTACGCCACCGCCGCATTCTGAACATTCAATAACAACAATTATATATTAAAACTAGAAGAATCAGCACTAATAACGCAAAAAAAAATCATTAGGTAATCCACAAACGCCTACATTTTGCAAGTTAACAGCTGGGAAGAAAACGCAACAAACTCCCACGCAACAGATCTATCTGCAAAATTAGAAAATCTTCTAGGATTGGAAGGTGTACATCCACCCTTAACAAACGTCACGTAAGGCCGCAATACTGTCAAGGGTGTGATGGTACATGGAAATATATGGTAAGATAAAGGAACCTACAGAGACCTACAAGCCTAACAGTCCCTATGACCCTAAGCCCTATAAGCCCTACAGCCCTAACCTACCATATACCTAGTATGTGATAAATAAATATATAAATAAGTTCAGGATGTCTGCACCATGCGACCTAAGGTTACAGACGGATAGTAGACAGGAATACCAGGTTCGGGAAGGATAAACTCACTGCCAATCCCGCAGACTCACGGGACTGATCCGAAGATGGCTAAAGGTGTCTTGGCCACAGCGAGGGGTAATGAGACAAGAATATAAAATTCAAATCTGATTTATTTACAAAATGTTCTGCTTATATACTACTTTTTCTTAACACACACTATTATACTAATTCTATGTATTCTATGCGTGTAAGATGCAACCAAATCATTATTTTAACTGGGCCGCGCGTGAGCCAGGCCGAGTGCTGAGTCAATGTCCAAAGGTAACATTGAACAGAAGGGAAACCGCATTGCGCCAGCATTTAGACACTATTAGCACAACCCCAAAAAAATATGGCATATATATGTATTGGGTACCTCTGGTGACGAGTCCAAGGCGCTGCCACAGCCCCACGGCGCGCAGGAAGTCGCAGAACAGCGAGAAGGCGCGCTGCTTGTCGCGCAGCTGCGCCGCCACCTGCAGCGCCGCCGAGCTGCCCAGGCAGATGTTCGTGGTATATGTATTGGGTACCTCTGGTGACGAGTCCAAGGCGCTGCCACAGCCCCACGGCGCGCAGGAAGTCGCAGAACAGCGAGAAGGCGCGCTGCTTGTCGCGCAGCTGCGCCGCCACCTGCAGCGCCGCCGAGCTGCCCAGGCAGATGTTCGTGGTATATGTATTGGGTACCTCTGGTGACGAGTCCAAGGCGCTGCCACAGCCCCACGGCGCGCAGGAAGTCGCAGAACAGCGAGAAGGCGCGCTGCTTGTCGCGCAGCTGCGCCGCCACCTGCAGCGCCGCCGAGCTGCCCAGGCAGATGTTCGTGGTATATGTATTGGGTACCTCTGGTGACGAGTCCAAGGCGCTGCCACAGCCCCACGGCGCGCAGGAAGTCGCAGAACAGCGAGAAGGCGCGCTGCTTGTCGCGCAGCTGCGCCGCCACCTGCAGCGCCGCCGAGCTGCCCAGGCAGATGTTCGTGGTATATGTATTGGGTACCTCTGGTGACGAGTCCAAGGCGCTGCCACAGCCCCACGGCGCGCAGGAAGTCGCAGAACAGCGAGAAGGCGCGCTGCTTGTCGCGCAGCTGCGCCGCCACCTGCAGCGCCGCCGAGCTGCCCAGGCAGATGTTCGTGGTATATGTATTGGGTACCTCTGGTGACGAGTCCAAGGCGCTGCCACAGCCCCACGGCGCGCAGGAAGTCGCAGAACAGCGAGAAGGCGCGCTGCTTGTCGCGCAGCTGCGCCGCCACCTGCAGCGCCGCCGAGCTGCCCAGGCAGATGTTCGTGGTATATGTATTGGGTACCTCTGGTGACGAGTCCAAGGCGCTGCCACAGCCCCACGGCGCGCAGGAAGTCGCAGAACAGCGAGAAGGCGCGCTGCTTGTCGCGCAGCTGCGCCGCCACCTGCAGCGCCGCCGAGCTGCCCAGGCAGATGTTCGTTGCCGGACCTCCGCGCTGCTTCCATCTGCAACTCGACGAGCATCAGTCACTGCCATGTGGGATGTGAAGCATACAGCGCCAATAGCATATCCAGGCGTAGCGTGGCCATTGGCATGCAGCTTAGCTAAGCCGTGGGCAGCAGTGAAACAGCATTACGTTAGAATTCTCGGTAAGTTTTGTACAACGAAACAAAAAAATAGTCCCTCTGACCTGGGGTCCCCGGTGGGGATGTCGTCCAGCATCTCGGTGGCGATGCGCAGCACGCTGCGGTCCAGCACGCCGTCCACGTCGCGCTCGTCGTGCTCGCGCGCGCGCGGGAACAGCTCCTGCAGCAGCGCGCGGCACGCCGGCACGTCGCGCCGCACGTGGAATAGAAACGCCGTCTTCAGCTTGCCGCACGCGTCCGTAGTTACCATGCTAACCTGGAGACACACGATCAAACGTCATTCATTAGACTGCTGCCAGCTTTACTTTTGTTTTTGGAAATGAGCTACCACACTCGTCATCACATTTCAAAAGAAAGACGTCCACTGTTGAATATAGGCCTCCCCCAATTGTTACCATAACGACCGGTTCTGTGCATCTCGCATCCATCGGATTCCCGCGACCCTCACCAGGTCATCGGACCACCTTGTGCCAACGCAGCGTCTTCTGATACGTGATCGCCACTCTAGAACCTTTCGTCCCCATCAACCATCTGTTCTGCGAGTAATGTGCCCTGCACACTGCCACTTGAGTTTGGCAATTCTTGCTAGCTATGTCTATAACCTTCGTTCTCCTGCGGATATCTTCATTTCTGATGTGATCACGCAAGGAAACTGAGCATAGCCCTTTCACATGCCCTGTGGGTGACTTTAAGCCTTATGGTCAGGCCACGTAAATAGGCCTCATCAGAATGAGCCCTATTCACGTTACCCGTCCATGAGGCTCTGCCAAACTCAGAGAAATGAAATGTGCTCACGATTTAATGAAATTTCTCGAGTGTCGGATACTTGAAGGCAAAACACTGCGAGTTTTCAACATTAAATAATTTTTTAGTTACTTACCTCATGAGGATCAATTTCATAGAGCGACAGATTTCCGTCGTACATGTCGGACGGACAGGGCGAGCCCATCGGACTCTCGCACATGGACCTGGTAATAACACGCAAACATTTTAACAAGCTCATATTACTCGTAATTCCAAGTCCCTTTCTCCCATCCCATTTACAATGCATAAAGCAGCTTCTTTAGCAACCTGATGGTGTTGGTGGCATTTATTAAATGTTTTAGTTACAATTGCAGTCAGCTATTTGGGTCCAGATCGAGGTGGCCCAAGCAAAGAATAGCTTCATTAATTTGTGGGGAGTACATCCCATCAGTGGAACAGAGTTGGTTTATCATAATTCTCTTGATCTTGTCACTTGTTTGACTAAAAACAATGAAGAGGGACTTTTGTTGTTTGACTTAGTGTGTATACTCACGGCGTAGTATGGACGGCGTCGGGCTGACTGAGCGCCAGCACGCCGTGCTTGTGGCTGAACAGCAGCGGCACGCCGCCGCACAGCTCGGCGCCCAGCAGCTTGTCGCCCTCCGACGACACGTCGATGTAGTCCACCTTGTCGTTGGCTACTGTTGCTGGCGGACACAACACTAACTTGATGACCCATCACAAAACATTCGGCCCATAAGTAAAGCTACGAGGACACAACACTACTGCTTTGCTGCATTTACTCTTTTCAAGTATGTTTGTGTGATAGATTTTATGTAACTTAGATATTGTAAATGCGGCAGGGGAAGAAGTAAGAGAAGAAGCTAGTAGGACTAAGGCAGAAGGAATGAGGTAGGATGATGGAAAGTTGGTAGGTGCATGTGTTACAAATTAATAATAGCAAGGACATATCGATGTTTTGACGTTGCACCGGTGCGCCGCTGGGTGGCTAGTAGAACAACAAGTCCGTGACTTACTGGACACGATGGCGATGTACTTGCTGGTGTAGAGGATGGCCCGCTGCGCCAGCGGCAGGAAGCGCGGCGGCTAGTAGAACAACAAGTCCGTGACTTACTGGACACGATGGCGATGTACTTGCTGGTGTAGAGGATGGCCCGCTGCGCCAGCGGCAGGAAGCGCGGCGGCTAGTAGAACAACAAGTCCGTGACTTACTGGACACGATGGCGATGTACTTGCTGGTGTAGAGGATGGCCCGCTGCGCCAGCGGCAAGAAGCGCGGCGGCTAGTAGAACAACAAGTCCGTGACTTACTGGACACGATGGCGATGTACTTGCTGGTGTAGAGGATGGCCCGCTGCGCCAGCGGCAGGAAGCGCGGCGGCTAGTAGAACAACAAGTCCGTGACTTACTGGACACGATGGCGATGTACTTGCTGGTGTAGAGGATGGCCCGCTGCGCCAGCGGCAGGAAGCGCGGCGGCTAGTAGAACAACAAGTCCGTGACTTACTGGACACGATGGCGATGTACTTGCTGGTGTAGAGGATGGCCCGCTGCGCCAGCGGCAAGAAGCGCGGCGGCTAGTAGAACAACAAGTCCGTGACTTACTGGACACGATGGCGATGTACTTGCTGGTGTAGAGGATGGCCCGCTGCGCCAGCGGCAGGAAGCGCGGCGGCTAGTAGAACAACAAGTCCGTGACTTACTGGACACGATGGCGATGTACTTGCTGGTGTAGAGGATGGCCCGCTGCGCCAGCGGCAGGAAGCGCGGCGGCTAGTAGAACAACAAGTCCGTGACTTACTGGACACGATGGCGATGTACTTGCTGGTGTAGAGGATGGCCCGCTGCGCCAGCGGCAGGAAGCGCGGCGGCTAGTAGAACAACAAGTCCGTGACTTACTGGACACGATGGCGATGTACTTGCTGGTGTAGAGGATGGCCCGCTGCGCCAGCGGCAGGAAGCGCGGCGGCTAGTAGAACAACAAGTCCGTGACTTACTGGACACGATGGCGATGTACTTGCTGGTGTAGAGGATGGCCCGCTGCGCCAGCGGCAGGAAGCGCGGCGGCTAGTAGAACAACAAGTCCGTGACTTACTGGACACGATGGCGATGTACTTGCTGGTGTAGAGGATGGCCCGCTGCGCCAGCGGCAGGAAGCGCGGCGGCTAGTAGAACAACAAGTCCGTGACTTACTGGACACGATGGCGATGTACTTGCTGGTGTAGAGGATGGCCCGCTGCGCCAGCGGCAAGAAGCGCGGCGGCTAGTAGAACAACAAGTCCGTGACTTACTGGACACGATGGCGATGTACTTGCTGGTGTAGAGGATGGCCCGCTGCGCCAGCGGCAGGAAGCGCGGCGGCTAGTAGAACAACAAGTCCGTGACTTACTGGACACGATGGCGATGTACTTGCTGGTGTAGAGGATGGCCCGCTGCGCCAGCGGCAGGAAGCGCGGCGGCTAGTAGAACAACAAGTCCGTGACTTACTGGACACGATGGCGATGTACTTGCTGGTGTAGAGGATGGCCCGCTGCGCCAGCGGCAGGAAGCGCGGCGGCTAGTAGAACAACAAGTCCGTGACTTACTGGACACGATGGCGATGTACTTGCTGGTGTAGAGGATGGCCCGCTGCGCCAGCGGCAGGAAGCGCGGCGGCTAGTAGAACAACAAGTCCGTGACTTACTGGACACGATGGCGATGTACTTGCTGGTGTAGAGGATGGCCCGCTGCGCCAGCGGCAGGAAGCGCGGCGGCTAGTAGAACAACAAGTCCGTGACTTACTGGACACGATGGCGATGTACTTGCTGGTGTAGAGGATGGCCCGCTGCGCCAGCGGCAGGAAGCGCGGCGGCTAGTAGAACAACAAGTCCGTGACTTACTGGACACGATGGCGATGTACTTGCTGGTGTAGAGGATGGCCCGCTGCGCCAGCGGCAAGAAGCGCGGCGGCTAGTAGAACAACAAGTCCGTGACTTACTGGACACGATGGCGATGTACTTGCTGGTGTAGAGGATGGCCCGCTGCGCCAGCGGCAGGAAGCGCGGCGGCTAGTAGAACAACAAGTCCGTGACTTACTGGACACGATGGCGATGTACTTGCTGGTGTAGAGGATGGCCCGCTGCGCCAGCGGCAGGAAGCGCGGCGGCTAGTAGAACAACAAGTCCGTGACTTACTGGACACGATGGCGATGTACTTGCTGGTGTAGAGGATGGCCCGCTGCGCCAGCGGCAGGAAGCGCGGCGGCTAGTAGAACAACAAGTCCGTGACTTACTGGACACGATGGCGATGTACTTGCTGGTGTAGAGGATGGCCCGCTGCGCCAGCGGCAGGAAGCGCGGCGGCTAGTAGAACAACAAGTCCGTGACTTACTGGACACGATGGCGATGTACTTGCTGGTGTAGAGGATGGCCCGCTGCGCCAGCGGCAGGAAGCGCGGCGGCTAGTAGAACAACAAGTCCGTGACTTACTGGACACGATGGCGATGTACTTGCTGGTGTAGAGGATGGCCCGCTGCGCCAGCGGCAGGAAGCGCGGCGGCTAGTAGAACAACAAGTCCGTGACTTACTGGACACGATGGCGATGTACTTGCTGGTGTAGAGGATGGCCCGCTGCGCCAGCGGCAAGAAGCGCGGCGGCTAGTAGAACAACAAGTCCGTGACTTACTGGACACGATGGCGATGTACTTGCTGGTGTAGAGGATGGCCCGCTGCGCCAGCGGCAGGAAGCGCGGCGGCTAGTAGAACAACAAGTCCGTGACTTACTGGACACGATGGCGATGTACTTGCTGGTGTAGAGGATGGCCCGCTGCGCCAGCGGCAGGAAGCGCGGCGGCTAGTAGAACAACAAGTCCGTGACTTACTGGACACGATGGCGATGTACTTGCTGGTGTAGAGGATGGCCCGCTGCGCCAGCGGCAGGAAGCGCGGCGGCTAGTAGAACAACAAGTCCGTGACTTACTGGACACGATGGCGATGTACTTGCTGGTGTAGAGGATGGCCCGCTGCGCCAGCGGCAGGAAGCGCGGCGGCTAGTAGAACAACAAGTCCGTGACTTACTGGACACGATGGCGATGTACTTGCTGGTGTAGAGGATGGCCCGCTGCGCCAGCGGCAGGAAGCGCGGCGGCTAGTAGAACAACAAGTCCGTGACTTACTGGACACGATGGCGATGTACTTGCTGGTGTAGAGGATGGCCCGCTGCGCCAGCGGCAGGAAGCGCGGCGGCTAGTAGAACAACAAGTCCGTGACTTACTGGACACGATGGCGATGTACTTGCTGGTGTAGAGGATGGCCCGCTGCGCCAGCGGCAAGAAGCGCGGCGGCTAGTAGAACAACAAGTCCGTGACTTACTGGACACGATGGCGATGTACTTGCTGGTGTAGAGGATGGCCCGCTGCGCCAGCGGCAGGAAGCGCGGCGGCTAGTAGAACAACAAGTCCGTGACTTACTGGACACGATGGCGATGTACTTGCTGGTGTAGAGGATGGCCCGCTGCGCCAGCGGCAGGAAGCGCGGCGGCTAGTAGAACAACAAGTCCGTGACTTACTGGACACGATGGCGATGTACTTGCTGGTGTAGAGGATGGCCCGCTGCGCCAGCGGCAAGAAGCGCGGCGGCTAGTAGAACAACAAGTCCGTGACTTACTGGACACGATGGCGATGTACTTGCTGGTGTAGAGGATGGCCCGCTGCGCCAGCGGCAGGAAGCGCGGCGGCTAGTAGAACAACAAGTCCGTGACTTACTGGACACGATGGCGATGTACTTGCTGGTGTAGAGGATGGCCCGCTGCGCCAGCGGCAGGAAGCGCGGCGGCTAGTAGAACAACAAGTCCGTGACTTACTGGACACGATGGCGATGTACTTGCTGGTGTAGAGGATGGCCCGCTGCGCCAGCGGCAGGAAGCGCGGCGGCTAGTAGAACAACAAGTCCGTGACTTACTGGACACGATGGCGATGTACTTGCTGGTGTAGAGGATGGCCCGCTGCGCCAGCGGCAGGAAGCGCGGCGGCTAGTAGAACAACAAGTCCGTGACTTACTGGACACGATGGCGATGTACTTGCTGGTGTAGAGGATGGCCCGCTGCGCCAGCGGCAGGAAGCGCGGCGGCTAGTAGAACAACAAGTCCGTGACTTACTGGACACGATGGCGATGTACTTGCTGGTGTAGAGGATGGCCCGCTGCGCCAGCGGCAGGAAGCGCGGCGGCTCGTCCGCGTCGCCCGCCCAGCCGCGCGCCGGCAGCAGCGACGTCACCACGGGCTTGCTGGGCTCCTCCACGCAGATGTGCGCTGCCCACGGAATTGTTATGTCACTAAATTGATTCGATGCTCTTGACACATAAACAGTGAAGCGCAAATGAAGGACTATAGACGAGTTTTAGTCAGTAAAAGTCTGACACTGGCCTGCTCCACCTTAAAGACATTGTTTTTGCTACTTTGATATTAACTGTTCCAGAATCTAGGTGAGTGTTGCGTACTTACCGATAGCATATCTCATTTCGGGCGAGCGTGCAACGTTGACAGTGGCGATGAGTAGTAGCAGAGCATTGTTGCCGCTCGCGCGCACGTCCAGGGCCATGATCTCCAGGCTGTTCAATTCACCTGCAGATTGGAAGGGAGTTTATTCAAATTTTATAATGATTGTTTAACTTTCATCCGCCATATTGCATCAGCAGATCGTCGCGTAAAGTTTTTCGGCAAATCCGAACGCGTCGTCGCGTTGACATAGAGCGTCACTCGGGTTTTATCAAATAAATCTCGCCAATTCCGTATGCGTGTGATGATCTACGGGTTAAGGAGGTCGCCTATGTGCGACGCGACGATGCTTGAAGAGTTCTGCCACGTTGCAAGACGCGACGCCACTGAAGACATCACGACGTCAAAGGCATAAGTCAAGAAGAGAATGGGCTTAGCCGACATAAGCACTCGGGTATTTAATTTTTTTTTAAATTTTCGATTATTGGCTTAGCTCGAATTCTTGATACCACTCATGCACAGTGTACCAAAAATCACCATAATCGGTTAATATTTAGAGTTTGCGCACCGCTAATAAAGTTTTTTCATACATACG
This sequence comes from Mythimna impura, assembly GCA_905147345.3. Classification (NCBI taxonomy): domain Eukaryota; kingdom Metazoa; phylum Arthropoda; class Insecta; order Lepidoptera; family Noctuidae; genus Mythimna; species Mythimna impura. Next base: position 28,351,496 of record LR990359.1, on the reverse strand, counting down.
TCATCTGAGATGTACAAGGTTCGGGTGTAAAATAAAAGGCTACTGCTCGGTTCCCATCAGAGTAGTATAAAGAATCTAAAATATACATACAATGCATAGCGCAACGTAAGCTATAACATGAGACACAATTCTTAAGGAGCATACTTACTAAATAATATAAAGGAACATACACACACTTCAATCAGTATAGGTTAAAATTTTAATATTATTATTATTTACAGTGGAGGGAAGTACGTGTTACTAGTGTGTTGTTGTGTTGTATCTTAAACTTACTTCACTGTAAAAAATAATAATATTAAAATTTTAACCTATACTGATGACTTACTTATTGGCTTTGCGCAACCACTAAATATTAACCGATTATAGTGATTTTTGGTATATGACATGCATGAATGGAATCTAGAATCCGAGCAAAATCAAGTGAAAATCGATAATTAAAATAAAATTAAACACCCTAATAAGCACGCCATGCCAAGAGATTAAATTATTTTCAGTGAAATATGGACAATAAAGATGAAAAATAAAGTAGAGTATCTCTGACCGTGCGGCGCGAGATGCGCGCGCTGGTGCGCGTCGGTGAGCGCGCGGCGCAGCGAGTGCTCGTGCAGCTCCGCGCCGCGCCACAGCTGCAGCGCCGGCCCGCCCGACACCAGCGCGATCGTGCTCTCCGCAGCCCTGCCGCCCAGCACTACCACGCCCACGAGCTTCTGCAACAACATCTACTGATATCACTACAGGCCGGATTATATGCAATATAAAAAGCTTGTTATATGCATGCAAATATGCATTCAAAATGCTTGAAATATGTACGAAATTTGGCAGAATATGCAAAATTAAGTACTTAATAAATTTTTGGAACCCCAAAACAAGAAAAGTTTTAATGTTTTTTTATTTCAAAATCAGCATTCAATTAGTAAATTATCCTTTGACTAACTTTTGCCAGCGACTTCGCTCCCGTCAAGTGACTACTCTATTCTACTCTACCCAACTCTATCCTACTCTGCCCTACCTAGTTACCTACTCTACCTACCTACCCTACCCTAATTACAACCTTGCCTGTATGCTGGTGAACAAAACAAAAAAAAGAATTATTAAAATTAGTCTAGCCGATCTTAAGCTATATGTGGCCCAGAGAAATAGGAGTCATTTTTATATAAATATAGATAGGCGATAATAGGTACAGTAACATTACATGACATTCTTCTTCTTCCTGCCCTTATCGCATATTACTTGGGGTCGGCGCAACACGTTTTTTTCTTCCATTCTGTCCTGTCACCCGTCACACTATTATTATTTAATATTTTTAACAGACTTCAAAAAGGAGGAGGTTCGTATGTTCGGCTGAATGTAAAGTTTGAAATTTATTTTTTTGATTGAAAGGTTATGCTTCCGAATAATTGGTCCCATAGAAATATTGTTATAATTTGATCAAGAACTTCGAAGATATGGAACTGAATTCCTCATAGGATCACAGCAGAACCGTCGTAACAAGTAAAATTGCTTTGTTTATACGTGTAGTCGTTGACTGACTGAAAGAAGAGTGGGAATATATCGAACTGATCTGATGATGAAGCCTGAAGTTAGACACCGGAACTCTGTAATAAATTAATGTAATCTAACCGTGTTTGGGATTATTAGAATTGTCATGAGATGCTCTCTGGCTGTAAGGTATTTAAGTTTGGCTGAGGGGTACTTTTTAGTGGTGGTACCCAAACTAAAAAGTGTAAAATAAAAAACTTTTTACAAAAAAAAAAAAAAGTACAACCAACTTCAATGTAGAAAAAACACTGTAAAGTGCAAAATAACTTTAATTTCGGAAGTCGGTGTTAAATAAAGAAATAATTAAAGAGACAAAACTATCATAGAAACACCGACTTCCGAAATTAAAGTTATTTTGCACTTTACAGTGTTTTTTTTTACATTGAGTCGGTTGTATTTTTTTTTGGAAAAAGTTTTTTATTGTAAACGTAAACAGTCAGTAGTAAGTATTATTCCGAATTTACAGTGTTAAGATTGTTTTCGGATTCGCGATATGATCACTTTTATCGCATTTTGGAACGCAGGATGAGTGCACTGCACTCGGAAAAATATAGTAAAGAGTGATGGCAGATTCTCGAACAAATGTTGGCATATTTTTTTAGCGTATAGTGATGAAACTTATTCAATTATTTTGCCGGTATATGTCATAGTAACTTATGTAGACACTTAATAATTTCTTCAACAATTTCCTCGTCGTTGTTATTTACCGATAATATGCATCATAACTAGATTTTAGGTAAAACATGGTATTACTGCTGAGGAGGTGCCTAGATATGACGTTCAACAAATGTCAGACGTTCACAACGGTAGAGACGTCAATAGTCCATTTACAACCATGGATGTAACTGGAATAGGGCGTATGCAGAAAATATCAAGCTTTAATAAGATAGCGTCATTGCGTACCATCAGGTGGGATCGCAGTCAAGATCTAGTTATAATTATAAAAAAAAAAATAGACCTTCACCAGGTTTGATCCGATTTTACAAGCAGTGCGATTGCGCGTTGTTTAAGCCTCAGATACACTAAGGCACAAAATGTCCCCCAACACGATGCGCAATGCTATCAAATAGTCCAACAACATGTCCCGCGTTACGTCATGCGTAGAGATGGGTTTCTGCCCGGTAAATACCCAAATGCAAGGTTTTTACCCGGGTAAATACCCAATTGGTGGGTAATTACCCAATTTTACACTTTAAAGGCACTCTCGTAACGGAAACGTCTCGCTATTAAGGGATCATAGTAAGGACGCAAATCTTACAGTATGTTAAGGTACGGATAACAGCTAGTCCGCCTACCCAAGGTATTATTTACAATTAAAATCAATTAAAGGATTTTACAATTATACACACAAATTACAATTATACGACAAATTATAAATTATTATGTGATACATACATGAAAAATGGCAAGTGACAAGTGACAAATGCCAAGTTCCAAATGTAAAAAGCAAAGTGCAAATTGCCAAGTGCCAAGTGTGAAATGTCAAGTGACAAGTTCCAAGTGCCAAACGCCAATCGCAAAGTGCCAAGAGTCAAGTGCCAAATGCAAAGTGTTAAGTGCTAAGTGTCAAGTGCAAATGGCCAAGTGTCAAGTGCCAAGAGCAAAGTGCCAAGTGCAAAATGCAAAGTGCCAAGGGCCAAGTCATCATCTTCCTGCCCTTGTCCCGTGTTATTTGGGGTCGGCGCAACATGTTTTTTTCTTCCATTCTGCCCTGTCACTCGTCATACTATCACTAACTTCCTTTTCTTTCATATCACTCTTCACACAATCCATCCATCTTTTCTTTGGTCTCCCTCTCACACCTACACGATAAACAGTATGGTTTCACCAAAGGACGTTGTACAACTGACGCTGGTGTCTCCTTACTAAAACACATTTTTAATGCGTGGGAAGCGGCACAGGATGCTATAGGTATCTTCTGTGACCTGTCTAAGGCGTTTGATTGTGTGGTTCATGAAACATTACTCCTGAAACTTGAGCATTACGGACTAGGCAAAACAGCTTTAAGCTTATTAAAATCTTATTTGATTGACAGACAGCAACAAGTTCAAATAAACGGTGTCAATTCGTCGGGATTAAATGTGAAAATGGGGGTACCCCAAGGTTCAATTTTAGGTCCTTTTTTATTTTTAGTTTATATTAATGATTTACCCTATTTGTTGCAAAATAAACTTAATATGGTGTTGTTTGCCGACGACACTTCTTTGATTTTTAAGATAAATAGAAGGACTAATAATCTTGACGACGAAAATAACGCACTATTGCAGGTCCAAAACTGGTTCACTGCTAATAATCTAGTTTTAAACGGGAAAAAAACTAAATGCATTAGATTTTCCTTACCGAATGTCAAAAGTAGTGATTGTGACGTAATACTAAACGATGAAAAACTAGAATTTGTCGACAAAACTGTTTTCCTGGGGATAACGCTTGACTCTAGGCTACAATGGGGTCCTCATTTAACATCCCTTGCAGGACGGCTTAGCTCAGCTGCATATGCTGTTAGAAAAATCCGCCAATTTACGGATGTTGATACCGCTAGACTAGTCTATTTTAGTTATTTTCATAGTATCATGTCATACGGTATCTTACTATGGGGACGGGCTGCAGACATCGACTCAATTTTTATACTACAGAAAAGAGCCATCAGAGCTATTTACAATCTTCGCCGGTGCGATTCTCTAAGGGAACTGTTTAAGGATATTAATATCATGACGGTGCCTTGTCAATATATTTATGAAAACATCATGTACGTTAGAAAAAATCTTCATCTTTTTAGCAAAAGAGGCGATAGACATAATTATGTTACAAGAAATAGGGACCAATTAGTTCAACCAGGTTTCAGACTGGCTAAAGTGGCGTCTTCTTTCATGGGGTACTGTTTGAAATGTTATAATAAAATACCTCCACAAATATTAGAACTCAATGAAACAAAATTTAAATCTTGTATTAAACGCACACTATGCAGGCAGGCATATTATAAGTTGGAGGATTATATTCAAGATAAAAATGCTTGGCTCAATGCTGGTCCAGCTCCACTACCACCGGGGTGAACAAATTGATTAGTTTGGAAATTATTGTTATTATTTTTAAATGTTTTTTTTTTTTTTTTAATTTTTAAATAATAAAAGTATTGTATAATGTAGAAGCATTTTTTTTCAAAGTTTGTAAATGTGAGTACCATGGAGCTATTTTATGGTTTTTTATGTTACTATTGGACTTGTTTGACATAAATGAGCATGGCAGTTGAGAGTTTGTCATGCTCACTCAAATGTCTCACTGATGGTGGCGCATGTGTTGGATCATTCGGTTCCCTTCAAAATGGTTGAGCTGAGTGGTGCTAATATTGGCGTCATGTTCGTGAACGGGCGCTGTCAGTTGAGACTGGTCATCTCTTAGCTGCCAGTTGCTATTTTAATATCTGTATTTAGTTTGTATTTTTACTTTATTTACATTGTTCTCACATGATAGCGACAAGAAACATGTAACAGAGATATTTGTAATTACAAAACATGATTGAAAAGAGTGTCCATGGAGTTTCTTGCACATTCTTCTCCATAGAGATCTACGCTTTGGAATGTGCAATTAGCATCATTTTTTTTTTCTGACTGACTGACTTCATGACATTTCAAAAGTGCCTGTAAATGGTTTATTTGAAATAAAATGCTTTGAATCTTTGAATCTTTGAATCTTTGAATCTCTCCCTCTCCATCCATCCACATGTAAACTCATAACTCTTTTAGTAACATGCGTTTCATCCCTCCTCTTCACATGACCATACCAAGACAAACGATTCCCTTTCAACTTTTCAGTCACTGGCGCCACTTTCAAACTTCCCCTAATATACTCATTTCTCACTTTATCCATTCTCGTCACACCACACATCCATCTTAACATTCTCATCTCCGCTACGTGCAATCTTTTTTCATCCGTCTTTTTCACAGCCCAACATTCTGATCCATACAGTATGACAGGCCTTATCACGGACTTGTAGATTTTACCCTTCAACTTGAGGGGCATCCGTGGGTCACAAGTTGTTCCCGTGACCTGTCGCCATTTCATCCATCCTGCGTTGATCCGATGTGTTACGTCCCGGTCTACCTCACCATCCCCTTGGACGAGTGACCCGAGATACCGAAAGTCGGAGCAGATCGGTATGGGTGTTCCAGCGAGAGATAAAGGCACTGGATTGGAGAGACCGCCGAAATCGCAGAACAAGTATTCCGTTTTGGTTCTACTCAATTTCAGGCCAACACTCTCCAGTCTGTGCCACCACACCTCCAATCTGTTCTGGACCTCTAGGCCACTCTCGGCAACCAACACAATGTCATCGGCAAACAGCATACACCAGGGAGCCTCTTCCTGAATGTCCGACGTCAGAGCATCCATTATCATCAGGAAGAGGTAAGGGCTGAGAGCCGACCCTTGATGTAAGCCGACAGCCACATTGAAGCTGCCAGTGGTGCCCACTGTAGACCGGACTTGGGTACTGCATCGACTGTACATCGCTCGGATCAACTGCACATATTTCCCAGGCACACCTTTCTCCTTAAGGGCCCACCACAGAACCTCACGAGGTACCCGGTCGTATGCCTTTTCGAGGTCAATGAATACCATGTGCAAGTTTTTATGCGCACCTCTGTATTTCTCGCACAGCTGGCGTATAGCAAAAATGGCATCCGCTGTACCCCGACCCGGCATAAAACCGAATTGGTTCTGTGAAATTTCACTCTCTTCTCTCAGTCGCCTTTCAATAACTTTCTCCCAGGCTTTCATAGTATGTGACATTAGCTTTATTCCTATTCCTTGCCAAGGGCCAAGTGCAAGGTGCAAAATGTCAAGTGCCATGTGCCAAGTGACAAATGAATGATATGTGGCGGGGGTGAACGCCAACACTTTTCTACACTAGTACGAAAAACCGTAAAATGTGTGCCTAAAAGCGGGCAGGACTGGGTTTTCTAGTAAGTATATTCAAAAAAATTTATGAATCTGGCCGAACATAGGTGTTAAAACTATCTAAGCGAACTAAAATTCGACTAAATCGTATTAAATAAAACGTTATTCAGTGTTTAGAATTAAACCGAAAAGTGTCTATTCTTTTTACCCATGCTTTTGGGCATTTACCCGGTAAAAACCCTGTTTATACCCAATTTGGGTATTTACCGGGTAAATACCTGATGGGTTTATACCCACCACCCATCTCTAGTCATGCATCATAGGTACTATGCGTTCCAAATAAGAATATGAAAGTCAATAACCTCGATCTGTCAAATGTTGATTGAAAAGTATGGTTTACAAAAAAACCTTATTTTTTGCTTATCAATACCTGCATTTTTTTTTTGCTTTGATTTACTGAGCCAAAGTTACATCTTGTTGAAGTGAAAACCTTATTGTTTCATCTAAATTACCTCAATATATTGTTAAAGATATAATTAGTAAAAAAAAATATTTTCTTTCTTTTTTTCAGTTAGGAACAATCCACCTTCTTCCATTTGCCACTACTCGAGCCACTTCACATAGTGACGCAAAGATGAGCAAAATTGAAGAACTGGATTCTAGTTAAACTTTTTTCGTTCATGATTCTAGTAAATAAATCAAATTTAAAAAAAAAAATTGTTTTGCTCACCCTACCCGATTTCTTCGATTTGACAGTATGGCGTCACAACATGTCATAAAAATCGATCCTATTCTTATTTGAAATGCATTGTAAACTATGTGTGTGTGTTGCGGGACACTAGGCAATGTTGCTGCAACATGTAAGTTGAGCGTTGCACATCATGTTAGGAGACATTTTGTCCCCTGATGTATCTGAGGCTATATCAATCCCACAGTAAATCTGCATACAACTCGAAAAAAACAAAGGTAATTTTCTACATCTAATATGGTACATAGTATAGAGAAGTCCTAACTGTATCAGCATGTGCAGGCATAGATCCGAAGAACAGCAATGAGACCCGTCGTCCAATACCGCCGAGCCAGCCACTGGGCGGCCGCAAAGTGCGACACGTCACCGTCGCGCGACCATCTGCAAACCACGACTCTATTGTACCACTATCCACTACTACACTACAATTGCTATAGGATGGTGTCAGATTCATACAATGTAGCTACCTATCTTTTTCTCACATCTTAAAGATGCCTATTTTCGTTCTGCTGTCATCCTACCCATGCTATGTAAAAAGACCTTAATGCATTTATATTACAATTGCAATTTAGCTTCTAGATAATGTATACAAATATCTGAAAATTATTACTAGTACTACTTTTGACTTCAAAACATTTACTATGCAACACCAAGGCTTTGTTTAACTGTGGGAAAATTCTGTAGTAGGGGCAGCTGACGTGTCATTGCAGTGGTAGTCTCTGCATTAAATATGTAGCACTACTGACTTTCAAGCACATTTATTATGTAAGAACAAAGGGTGCTGTGGGAAACAGTGATGTGTCATTGCTTTGCTGTTGAATGCAGTAGTTTTTATTGATTTGTTTTGTAATGTTGTGTGTTCATATAAGTGATCATTGTAGCCAGCCAGTAAGATAACATTTGAATAGGTTATACAGATATAATATAAGTCAACATTGGACACAGCTTATACTGATATAAGAATTATTACCTACTCTGTACTAATTACACAGTGAGAGAAACACTGAAATTCAAATAAATATAATAGTCTACCAAAAGTACCACTTTTGCATAGTGTTAGTGCAATTCACATGATATGTGTCAAACGTTGGAAAGGTTTTTACTTAGTGCCTTATTAGGCACAAGCTAGTGGCCACAATATATTATACATTTTTGCAAACAATGACTTACCAACAACAGTAGGGTTGAGCAGTACAACAGTGCAAGTAGTGGTGGCCAGCACCAGTCCTTCCGGAGTATAGTCTCCAAGCTTCTCGCACTCCTGGCCAGCCAGCTCGCACGAAACATCTATGTAAACACCCTCCTGTCCAACAGATGGCCAGTAACGGACTGTGCCTTCAGGAGACACTCCTATGCAGGATGGCATCTGTAGAAAATTTAGGGATTACAAATTATTCTTTTGGCTGGATGATGGACATATCTAAAATTTACAAAATTTAATTAAAGTGATTTATTTATTTATGTGATGGTGTTACTTAGTAACTTACCTGAGCTCCTTCCATATAGAATAGCACAACCAGGTCTGCCTTATGTGCAAGATCAGTCTGGGGTAGTGAGAGCTCTCGAGCAATAGTGCTAGCAGGTGCAGCTGATGCAGTACTAGATATGGTGGAGTTGCGAGGCCAGGATATGATGCGTCGCCCTGACACCACCCAGCACCAACCACAGGCAGACAGACGAACGCTCACCTCGCCACTGGCTGCAAGAAATGTACCTTAATTTTTTATTTGTAGTTGGAATGGTGTTGGCAATGTGAATAGCAAAATAAATGACTGTAGTGTTGTTCTGATGATAGTGTAAATATTGCTTAATAGGATAGTTGTACTTACCAAATGTAAGGGCTTCAGTGACCATCACAGGGAGGGGCATTCCATAAGTTTCTATTGTGGTAACTGGAGTCTTGTACACAACATCACCAGTTTGCTCACCTGCAGACTGCATAAATTTACTGTGGAAAACATCATGCAGTGATTAAATCCCTCACATTTTCTTTTCAAATTAGACAGAATAGGTTATGTACAAACCTTTGGTTCTTTTTAGCTGACGAAAGCCCAATGGGCCTTCGTCCTGTGATGGACTGCCTCACTCGAGGAGAGAAAGGACTTCTCATCGCACCTGTGCTACTATAATCCATTTTTGTTAAAACTAAAAGATACGCAAAATAACCGAAACTGCACAAATTAATTCAAAACGTCAAACAAAAAGATCAATAAATTACGTTCAATTGGACGCACGTTGAAAGACATAGACGAAAATGTTAATCCAACTTTTTATGATTTTTAATTACGAATCAATGACCTATAAATAATTTAATAAATAAATATGGGTATTTAGTTATTTTCCTCTAATTTCTTGGTAAAAAAGTACAAACAAAATAGGTAGATATATTTAAAATTATAGACAGGTAAACTGCGGATAATGGAACGGAAAGCAGTTGTACCGCCAAGCGGCAGTTGACAGTTGATAAATAAATGTCTAAAAATTGTAATTTCCAACGGCTCCCGCTTTACGAGATTTTCTGCAGTTTCTGATATTTTTAGTTATTTGATGTAAAATTGTGTGCTATCACAGATTCCTCGATGAATTGATCATCGATACGATGTATATCAAGTCGATACTGTTGGACGGTTTCAAATCATACGGGAATCGTGTGGAGATCACCGGGTTTGATCCGGAATTCAATGCCATCACCGGGCTGAATGGTACAGGGAAGTCGAACATATTGGATTCGATATGTTTTGTCTTAGGAATCACAAACCTATCAAACGTAAGTACTTGCTTACTGCATTTGTTTGTAAACAATATTGTGTTGGTTAAGATTTTTCCCGCCAATGCTTTTCTTTGTGCCAATTTTGTAGTTTTTGTAGACTTACATTCATGTTAGCCCCTTTAGCATCTATTCTGTTTAAATTAATTATAAAAATGTCGTTACTTCTTTGATAAACAAGATAAACTTAGTTGACAGTGAGTATCTTGGTTATCTGCCTTGTCCTATTTTTTTATATCATGATAGTCATGCTACTATTAGCTGAATACACTCTAGCTCTTCAACAGTGAATACACTCTACAATATACTGGAAAATTGTAAATGTTTTAGGTGCGTGCGGGCAGTTTGCAAGAGCTGATATACAAGCATGGCCAGGCTGGTATCACCAAGGCCACTGTGAGCATCACATTTGACAACCGTGATCGGAGACAGTGCCCCATCGGCTATGAGAACCAAAATGAGATCACTGTTACGAGACAGGTATTTTCTTGCAGCTCCTGTATGTTGGATAGACTTCAATACTTTAATGACTAAGTACTGACAAGCTGTTTCTGACAAGCTAAAATATACAGTACAAATTTACCTCATTTAACATTTAAAGCTCATTGGCTTTGGAACTACTTAAGCCAGTCATTTTATTGTTTGTATTGTATCCATTGTAATACCTTCTGTTGCACCTGACTTAAAACATCACAAGCCAAAAACCAAATGTAATTCAATTGTTCAAAAGAAACATGATTTTTACAACTCCTCAGGTTGTAATGGGAGGCAAGAACAAGTACATGATCAATGGCATCAATGTACAGAACAAGAGAGTGGCAGACCTGTTCTGTTCTGTGCAGCTCAATGTGAACAATCCACACTTCCTCATCATGCAGGGCCGCATCACCAAGGTCTTGAATATGAAACCTCCTGAGGTAAGTGTTCCTATGATATTTGGGTGAAGCTGCTACAGCTTGACAAAAGTTGTAGAATTCTTAGCCCTCAACACTCAATTCTTGAAATGTTTGATACACATAACTCAATATGACACTTCACTTAGTGGCTATTGGAATTGTTCAATTGTCTTGTTTTCCATCTTATTATTTGATTGGCCCTCAGCTCAGTCAGCAACCTGACAAATCAACCTTTTTGACAACAACAGTTGTGCTTTCAATAACAATATCCTTAATTTTGTCTAGCTGAACGAAATAAAGATAGTAAGCAAATATCGCTTGGCGGAGGCCTATGTCCAACAGTGGATGTCTTTCGACTGAAATGATGATGATGATGAAGCAAATATCTGAAAGGCAAAACACTACAAACAAACACTACAAGTGGTTTTGATTCAAGAGTCATGCCCGTTATAATTAAATCACTTGATAAGATATTTAGATAGAAGGAAAAATATCTGTTAATACTTTATTACAATAACTATATATTTGTAATCAAACTATGATTTTTATAGATCTTATCAATGGTGGAAGAGGCCGCAGGCACCAGGATGTATGAAGCAAAGAAGCAGGCTGCTCAGAAAACTATTGAGAAGAAGGACGCCAAACTGAGAGAGCTTAATGATGTAAGTATTCTCTAATTTAATTTCCCAAAGGCATCAACAGTCATTGCCAACATTAAACCAAGCCTGAAATAAATTAATTTATTATTATTCTGTCTGGTGAATTGTTGAAGTATGGCCAGATCTGTATCTTCATCCACCAAATGTCCATATTAATATTTGTAAATGCAAAAGAACTTGTTCTTGACACTTTACCACTTTAAACTGATTTGGATAAAATGGCATATGTATAGACCATGATATGGTTGAATCTACTTTGTATGTTTCAGATTATACGTGAGGACATTGCTCCAAAATTACAAAAGTTACAAGATGAAAGAGCTCAGTTTCAAGAGTACCAAAAAGTTGTGAGGGAACTCGAGAATCTCACTAGATTACACATAGCTTTTAAGTAAGTTGGACAGAGATATAACACTAGTTTGTTTTATGGAAAGGGGATGATCTCTTTTAGTACATACAATGCGTTCCAAATAAGAATAGGATCGATTTTTGTGACGTTGTGACGTCATACTGTCAAATCGAAGAAATTGGGTAGGATCAGCAAAACAGGAAATTTAAAATATTTAATTTATTTACGAATCACGAATGAAAAAAGTTTATTCAGAGTCCAGTTCTTCAATTTTGCTCATCTCTGAGTCACTGTGTGAAGCGTCTGTGTATTTTTCACTTAAATTTAATATTACTCATTGTAAACCTCATAAAAGCACAGGACAAGCATTTAAAAGAACAAGAGTCATGGACAGTGTCATCGCACAGGTGTTTACTTGTTTGTAGGTGGTAGGTAATCTGAAGTAATGATCCTATTACGAAAACTTTTCACTCAATGCAGCCGCTTCTTATACCAGAAAAATGAATGGTTCCTAAGGGACTGGACATGGGAGCGTAGCTTCAGGAGAAGCTAGCTTTGTTAAATTGAATCTGACTTTTAGATAAAACTTATATGTTTTTACTTCAGGTATGTAACAGCAGAAGAAAATGCGAAAAATGCTGTCGCCAAAGTGTCAGAGGTGCAGGAACAAATCAAAAGCAAGAAAGACGGGATGAAGAACAATGACAAGGAAGTCAAAGAGTTTGACAAACAAATTGCTGAGATCAACCAGGTGTTGGACCAGGTGAGATTATTATTCTTATAATAACATTCCTTTTTTTTGACAGCATTATACAAAAATAATACCAAGACATTTTCGCTATGCGGCTTTTCTCTTCTTCAACCGCTTCACAAAGCCACATTTACACAGTTGATGGAAATCACTAGTGACTTGATAATTTTCTTCGAAAAGGTTTAGCAGAACACTTGCTTGACCATTGTACGGCGAAAAAATCATAACATTTAGTTGCATTTGTTGATTGTTTGGCGTAGGCGCTATAGCCTACGCCAAACAATCAAAATAATTAATTAAATAAAGCAGTACGTGTTCAGATCGCATTAAGTGTCGTCGCGGGTTTTTTGACAATACAGTTTTCAGTGAACATCCCATCTATTATTTAATATTTCAGCATACAACCTTTACAACCATTTTCATGGTCGATTTTAGTCACCAGATGCATACGACCGTATTCTGCGCGACCAAAAGTCGGATGCTAAAATTTTGGACTTTGTTCACCTTTAAATTGTTTGGTAGGAGCGCGGCAACGTCCTGAAGGGGCTGGAGACGGAGCTCGCGGCGCTGGAGAGCACGGAGGCCTCGGCTGCGGCGGCGCACAAAGGCGCTCGCGATGCCGTGACGTCACACGACAAGCGCGCGCGCCTGCTCGAGCGGGCGAGGGCTGACGATGAAGCTGCGCTCGCCGCCAAGAGGCACGCCTTGGACCAGGTCAGGGCACATACCGTTAGGTGTCGGAGGGGGCGGGCACCGTGTTGTGACGTCACACGACAAGCGCGCGCGCCTGCTCGAGCGGGCGAGGGCTGACGATGAAGCTGCGCTCGCCGCCAAGAGGCACGCCTTGGACCAGGTCAGGGCACATACCGTTAGGTGTCGGAGGGGGCGGGCACCGTGTTGTGACGTCACACGACAAGCGCGCGCGCCTGCTCGAGCGGGCGAGGGCTGACGATGAAGCTGCGCTCGCCGCCAAGAGGCACGCCTTGGACCAGGTCAGGGCACATACCGTTAGGTGTCGGAGGGGGCGGGCACCGTGTTGTGACGTCACACGACAAGCGCGCGCGCCTGCTCGAGCGGGCGAGGGCTGACGATGAAGCTGCGCTCGCCGCCAAGAGGCACGCCTTGGACCAGGTCAGGGCACATACCGTTAGGTGTCGGAGGGGGCGGGCACCGTGTTGTGACGTCACACGACAAGCGCGCGCGCCTGCTCGAGCGGGCGAGGGCTGACGATGAAGCTGCGCTCGCCGCCAAGAGGCACGCCTTGGACCAGGTCAGGGCACATACCGTTAGGTGTCGGAGGGGGCGGGCACCGTGTTGTGACGTCACACGACAAGCGCGCGCGCCTGCTCGAGCGGGCGAGGGCTGACGATGAAGCTGCGCTCGCCGCCAAGAGGCACGCCTTGGACCAGGTCAGGGCACATACCGTTAGGTGTCGGAGGGGGCGGGCACCGTGTTGTGACGTCACACGACAAGCGCGCGCGCCTGCTCGAGCGGGCGAGGGCTGACGATGAAGCTGCGCTCGCCGCCAAGAGGCACGCCTTGGACCAGGTCAGGGCACATACCGTTAGGTGTCGGAGGGGGCGGGCACCGTGTTGTGACGTCACACGACAAGCGCGCGCGCCTGCTCGAGCGGGCGAGGGCTGACGATGAAGCTGCGCTCGCCGCCAAGAGGCACGCCTTGGACCAGGTCAGGGCACATACCGTTAGGTGTCGGAGGGGGCGGGCACCGTGTTGTGACGTCACACGACAAGCGCGCGCGCCTGCTCGAGCGGGCGAGGGCTGACGATGAAGCTGCGCTCGCCGCCAAGAGGCACGCCTTGGACCAGGTCAGGGCACATACCGTTAGGTGTCGGAGGGGGCGGGCACCGTGTTGTGACGTCACACGACAAGCGCGCGCGCCTGCTCGAGCGGGCGAGGGCTGACGATGAAGCTGCGCTCGCCGCCAAGAGGCACGCCTTGGACCAGGTCAGGGCACATACCGTTAGGTGTCGGAGGGGGCGGGCACCGTGTTGAGGGGCCTGGAGACAGCTGGAGGCCTCGGCTGAAACATTACCATTACCTGTAACAGTTATTAGATTTAGATTTTGTGTTTGATATCAGGTTGAATCTACATTTGAGAACCTGCGTACGGCGAGCGAATCCAGTAACGCAGCGCTAGCTGAGGCACAGCAGAGGTTCCTGGCGGTAAGCACCGGGCTGGAGGGAGCCTCGGAGTCACTGCAAGACCAGCTCATGGGTGAGTTAGCTTTATGTAACCCTCTCGCGGTATTTCGCTGGTTATATTTGCAGTCACGATGTCAGCATTTCATGGTTTCGAAACTCGCCCTGGTTTCTGAATAAAGAGATTTAAATTGAATATTTGTCATATTCAACTTTGAGGTCCCAATTTGGTATTAAAGTAATGGTTAACACATTCCTAGTATTTTTAATTCAGAAACTGTTCCTCCGTAAAAACTGAAGTATGTAATCTTATAGTAAACGAGCAGACAGCTCACCTGTGCCACGTGCTACTTGCCGACTGACATTGGATCTCATCATATTACACAAACATTTTTACCATTACACCTGTATAGCTGCCAAACAAGAAGCATCGGAAGCTGCCACCCGCATCTCACAGAGCACGATGGAGAAGAAGCACGCTGAGAACAGACTGAAGGCGCTCGAGAGAGAGTTCCATAGACACAGTGCGCAGTACAACCGCGACCAACAGGACATTGTGCGCGCGCAGGCCGAACTAGACGCGCTGCAGGTCTGTAGCAACAAAGGCTTTATTTTCAAAGTTTTTGAATAAAAATCTTATTAAACTCGGTTCTAAATAAAAAAATGTTAACACCTCATACAACTTGTGTACACTAGGGATGTGATAGAGGTGGTTATATTGAAACCAAAGTCTGAATCAAAGTGCAAAATCAATCGGAAGTTCTGACCTTGCGGAATCGGAGCCGAACCTTCGTAACATATCTGGTATGTACAATAATACACTTTACAGGTAAGGGTTCTGTCATCAGCGTGTGAAGTGATTTTGCAATTTTGAAGATTATTTTTACAGAGGTTATAATAGTGTAACATGGTACTTATTGCTGTATATTGGTGTATATGAAATAATTATACCTCTTATTCGTTTAGTGTACTTGTACACTATTATAACTATTGTGTTATAACTACTGATTATAACGCTGT
The DNA here is from genome assembly GCA_905147345.3 of Mythimna impura. NCBI lineage: Eukaryota > Metazoa > Arthropoda > Insecta > Lepidoptera > Noctuidae > Mythimna > Mythimna impura. Next base: position 28,335,714 of record LR990359.1, on the reverse strand, counting down.
TATACAGCAATAAGAATAAATGATGATGATGCGCTATAATACAGCGTTAGGCTGTATTACTAATGGTGTCGCTCGGATTGTGTTTTTTGTGGACATCAATATGGGGGAAAAGACCGATCAAGTGCGAGTTGGACTCGCGCCCTGAGGGTTCCGTACAAACTTACCTATGTAAACAGTTCATTTCCCGAATGGAGTCTCAAAGATGTTTCCGAATAGCAAAATTTTTTTGTTGTGACGTAACGACAAATTTACAGTTTTCAGATTTATTCCTATACCTTTGCTATAAGACCTTGCTTTATGAGAAATTTCAGGATTCTGGGTCAACGGAATGTACCCTATAAATTTTGATTTTCTCGAGAGTGTCGAAATGTACGTTTTTTGCTGCATAAACCAGTCTTTTTTTCCCGTTAACTTACAAGTTTGATTTTTTTACAGCTTCAAGAGTCCGCAGACCTGAGTATATGGTTTTAATTTCAACTCGATACCTTCACGCATAAAGGGTCTTGACAGACAGACGGACGGACAACAAAGTGATCCTATAAGGGTTTTTTTTTTGGTGGGAAAAACACGAAACTGAAACTAGCAGCTAGCAGCTAGCAGCCGGCAGGGACGGATCTTGAGAAAAGGGCCCTAGGCAACCAAATATTTATAAAGTAAAAGTCATCTAAAATTGATCAATTTACGAAGATGAGAAGAAAGATTACACAGATTACACTTAAATAAAACTTTACCTTAACAATTTTGAACTGGAATTTTAAATTGAATATTTTAACTTCGATTCTAAATACTCGAATCTGTCCAAACTCGGTCCAACGACCACATAGAGCGTCATTGAGCTCTGATATTATTTTCAAGAGGGATACTCAATCCCTTATTTTTTTTTTAAATTTATTAATCTAAAAATTTGGATTTTTATAATAATTCTTCTGTAACTTTAGTTCTGAACACTCGAATCTGTTCAAACTTAGTTCAACGTCTACTTAGAATGTCATTGAGATCTGATATTATTTTCAAGAGGGATACTCAATTCCTTCTATTTTTTTTAAATTTATTAATTCATGAATTTGGATTTTTATGATAACTCATCTGTAACTTTAATTCTGAACACTCGAATCTGTTCAAACTTAGTTCAACGTCTACTTGGAGTGTCTTTAAAGTCTGATATTATTTTCAAGAGGGATACTCAACTCCTTCTATTTTTTTTATAATTTATTATTTTACAAATTTTGACTTTTATCATAACTCTTCTGTAACTTTAGTTCTGAACACTCGAATCTGTTCAAACTTAGTTCAACGTCTACTTGGAGTGTCCTTGAGGTCTGATATTATTTGCAAGAGGGATACTCAATTCATTCTATTTTTTTTTTTAATTTATTAATTTATGAATTTGGATTTTTATGATAACTCTTCTGTAACTTTACTTCCGAACACTCGAATCTGTTCAAACTTAGTTCAACGTCTACTTAGAATGTCATTGAGATCTGATATTATTTTCAAGAGGGATACTCAATCCCTTCTATTTTTTTTAAGTTTATTAATTCATGAATTTGGTTTTTTATGATAACTCTTCTGTAACTTTAGTTCTGAACACTCGAATCTGTTCAAACTTAGTTCAACGTCTACTTGGAGTGTCCTTGAGGTCTGATATTATTTGCAAGAGGGATACTCAATTCCTTCTATTTTTTTTTAATTTATTAATTCATGAATTTGGATTTTTATGATAACTCTTCTGTAACTTTAGTTCTGAACACTCGAATCTGTTCAAACTTAGTTCAACGTCTACTTGGAGTGTCATTAAAGTCTGATATTATTTTCAAGAGGGATACTCAACCCCTTCTATTTTTTTGTAATTTATTATTTTACGAATTTTGACTTTTATCATAACTCTTCTGTAACTTTAGTTCTGAACACTCGAATCTGTTCAAACTTAGTTCAACATCTACTTGGAGTGTCCTTGAGGTCTGATATTATTTGCAAGAGGGATACTCAATTCCTTCTATTTTTTTTTAATTTATTAATTCATGAATTTGGATTTTTATGATAACTCTTCTGTAACTTTAGTTCTGAAAACTCGAATCAATCCAAACTCAATCCAACGTCTACTTAGAGTGTCATTGAGCTCTGATATTTTTTTCAAGAGGGATACTCAATCCCTTCTATTTTTTTATAATTTATTATATTAAGAATTTTGACATTTTATCATAACTCTTCTGTAACTTTAGTTCTGAACACTCGAATCGGTTCAAACTTAGTTCAACGTCTACTTGGAGTGTCTTTGAAGTCTGATATTATTTTTAAGAGGGATACTCAATTCCTTCTATTTTTTTTAAATTTATTAATTTATGAATTTGTATTTTTATGATAACTCTTCTGTAACTTTAGTTCTGAACACTCGAGTTCAACGTCTACTTGGAGTGTCTTTGAAGTCTGATATTATTTTTAAGAGGGATACTCAATTCCTTCTATTTTTTTTAAATTTATTAATTTATGAATTTGAATTTTTATGATAACTCTTCTGTAACTTTACTTCCGAACACTCGAATCTGTTCAAACTTAGTTCAACGTCTACTTAGAATGTCCTTGAGATCTGATATTATTTTTAAGAGGGATACTCAATCCTTTCTATTTTTTTTAAGTTTATTAATTCATGAATTTGGATTTTTATGATAACTCTTCTGTAACTTTAGTTCTGAACACTCGAATCTGTTCAAACTTAGATCAACGTCTACATGGAGTGTCATTGAGCTCTGATATTATTTTCAAGAGGGATACTCAATCCCTTCTATTTTTTATAATTTATTATGTTAAGAATTTTGACATTTTATCATAACTCTTCTGTAACTTTAGTTCTGAACACTCGAATCGGTTCAAACTTAGTTCAACGTCTACTTGGAGTGTCCTTGAAGTCTGATATTATTTTCAAGAGGGATACTCAATTCCTTCTATTTTTTTTAAATTTATTAATTTATGAATTTGTATTTTTATGATAACTCTTCTGTAACTTTAGTTCTGAACACTCGAATCTGTTCAAACTTAGATCAACGTCTACTTAGAGTGTCCTTGAGGTCTGATATTATTTGCAAGAGGGATACTCAATTCCTTCTATTTTTTTTAAATTTATTAACTCATGAATTTGGATTTTTATGATAACTCTTCTGTAACTTTAATTCTGAACACTCGAATCTGTTCAAACTTAGTTCAACGTCTACTTGGAGTGTCTTTAAAGTCTGATATTAGTTTCAAGAGGGATACTCAACCCCTTCTATTTTTTTTATAATTTATTATTTTACAAATTTTGACTTTTATCATAACTCTTCTGTAACTTTAGTTCTGAACACTGGAATCTGTTCAAACTTAGTTCAACGTCTACTTGGAGTGTCCTTGAGGTCTGATATTATTTGCAAGAGGGATACTCAATTCCTTCTATTTTTTTTAAATTTATTAATTCATGAATTTGGATTTTTATGATAACTCTTCTGTAACTTTAATTCTGAACACTCGAATCTGTTCAAACTTAGTTCAACGTCTACTTAAAGTGTCTTTAAAGTCTGATATTATTTTCAAGAGGGATACTCAACCCCTTCTATTTTTTTTATAATTTATTATTTTACAAATTTTGACTTTTATCATAACTCTTCTGTAACTTTAGTTCTGAACACTCGAATCTGTTCAAACTTAGTTCAACGTCTACTTGGAGTGTCCTTGAGGTCTGATATTATTTGCAAGAGGGATACTCAATTCCTTCTATTTTTTTTAAATTTATTAATTTATGAATTTGAATTTTTATGATAACTCTTCTGTAACTTTACTTCCGAACACTCGAATCTGTTCAAACTTAGTTTAACGTCTACTTAGAATGTCATTGAGATCTGATATTATTTTCAAGAGGGATACTCAATCCTTTCTATTTTTTTTAAGTTTATTAATTCATGAATTTGGATTTTTATGATAACTCTTCTGTAACTTTAGTTCTGAACACTCGAATCTGTTCAAACTTAGTTCAACGTCTACTTGGAGTGTCCTTGAGGTCTGATATTATTTGCAAGAGGGATACTCAATTCCTTCTATTTTTTTTAAATTTATTAATTTATGAATTTGGATATTTATGATAACTCTTCTGTAATTTTAGTTCCGAAACCTCGAATCTGTTCAAACTTAGTTTAACGTCTACTTAGAGTGTCATTGAGCTCTGATATTTTTTTCAAGAGGGATACTCAATCCCTTCTATTTTTTTATAATTTATTATATTAAGAATTTTGACATTTTATCATAACTCTTCTGTAACTTTAGTTCTGAACACTCGAATCGGTTCAAACTTAGTTCAACGTCTACTTGGAGTGTCTTTGAAGTCTGATATTATTTTCAAGAGGGATACTCAATTCCTTCTATTTTTTTTAAATTTATTAATTCATGAATTTGGATTTTTAGGATAACTCTTCTGTAACTTTAGTTCTGAACACTCGAATCTGTTTAAACTAAGTTCAACGTCTACTTGGAGTGTCCTTGAAGTCTGATATTATTTTCAAGAGGGATACTCAACCCCTTCTATTTTTTTTTATAATTTATTATTTTACAAATTTTGACTTTTATCATAACTCTTCTGTAACTTTAGTTCCGAACACTCGAATCTGTTCAAACTTAGTTCAACGTCTACTTGGAGTGTCCTTGAGGTCTGATATTATTTGCAAGAGGGATACTCAATTCCTTCTATTTTTTTTAAATTTATTAATTCATGAATTTGGATTTTTATGATAACTCTTCTGTAACTTTAATTCTGAACACTCGAATCTGTTCAAACTTAGTTCAACGTCTACTTAAAGTGTCTTTAAAGTCTGATATTATTTTCAAGAGGGATACTCAACCCCTTCTATTTTTTTTATAATTTATTATTTTACAAATTTTGACTTTTATCATAACTCTTCTGTAACTTTAGTTCTGAACACTCGAATCTGTTCAAACTTAGTTCAACGTCTACTTGGAGTGTCCTTGAGGTCTGATATTATTTGCAAGAGGGATACTCAATTCCTTCTATTTTTTTTAAATTTATTAATTTATGAATTTGAATTTTTATGATAACTCTTCTGTAACTTTACTTCCGAACACTCGAATCTGTTCAAACTTAGTTTAACGTCTACTTAGAATGTCATTGAGATCTGATATTATTTTCAAGAGGGATACTCAATCCTTTCTATTTTTTTTAAGTTTATTAATTCATGAATTTGGATTTTTATGATAACTCTTCTGTAAATTTAGTTCTGAACACTCGAATCTGTTCAAACTTAGTTCAACGTCTACTTGGAGTGTCCTTGAGGTCTGATATTATTTGCAAGAGGGATACTCAATTCCTTCTATTTTTTTTAAATTTATTAATTTATGAATTTGGATATTTATGATAACTCTTCTGTAATTTTAGTTCCGAAACCTCGAATCTGTTCAAACTTAGTTTAACGTCTACTTAGAATGTCATTGAGATCTGATATTATTTTCAAGAGGGATAATCAATCGCTTCTATTTTTTTTAAATTTATTAATTCATGAATTTGAATTATTATGATAACTCTTCTGTAACTTTAGTTCTGAACACTCGAATCTGTTCAAACTTAGTTCAACGCTTACATGGAGTGTCCTTGAAGTCTGATATTATTTTCAAGAGGGATACTCAATTCCTTCTATTTTTTTTAAATTTATTAATTTATGAATATGTATTTTTATGATAACTCTTTCGTAACTTTAGTTCTGAAAACTCGAATCAATCCAAACTCAATCCAACGTCTACTTAGAGTGTCATTGAGCTCTGATATTTTTTTCAAGAGGGATACTCAATCCCTTCTATTTTTTTATAATTTATTATATTAAGAATTTTGACATTTTATCATAACTCTTCTGTAACTTTAGTTCTGAACACTCGAATCGGTTCAAACTTAGTTCAACGTCTACTTGGAGTGTCTTTGAAGTCTGATATTATTTTCAAGAGGGATACTCAATTCCTTCTATTTTTTTAAAATTTATTAATTCATGAATTTGGATTTTTAGGATAACTCTTCTGTAACTTTAGTTCTGAACACTCGAATCTGTTTAAACTAAGTTCAACGTCTACTTGGAGTGTCCTTGAAGTCTGATATTATTTTCAAGAGGGATACTCAACCCCTTCTATTTTTTTTTATAATTTATTATTTTACAAATTTTGACTTTTATCATAACTCTTCTGTAACTTTAGTTCCGAACACTCGAATCTGTTCAAACTTAGTTCAACGTCTACTTAGAATGTCACTGAGATCTGATATTATTTTCAAGAGGGATACTCAATCCCTTCTATTTTTTTTAAATTTATTAATTCATGAATTTGGATTTTTATGATAACTCTTCTGTAACTTTAGTTCTGAACACTCGAATCTGTTCAAACTTAGTTCAACGTCTACTTGCAGTGTCCTTGAGGTCTGATATTATTTGCAAGAGGGATAATCAATCCTTTCTATTTTTTTTTAAATTTATTAATTTTTTAATTTGGATTTTTATGATAACTCTTCTGTATCTTTATCATAAAAATACAAATTCATAAATTGATAAATTTAAAAAAAATAGAAGGGATTGAGTATCCCTCTTGAAAATAATATCAAACCTCAATGACACTCAAAGTAGACGTTGGATCAAATTTAAACCGATTCAAGTGTTTAGAACTAAAGTTACAGAAGAGTTATGATAAAAGGCAAAATTCGTAATATAATAAATTATAAAAAAATAGAAGGGATTGAGTATCCCTCTTGAAAATAATATCCGACCTCAAGGACACTCCAAGTAGACGTTGAAGTAAGTTTGAACAGATTCGAGTGTTCAGAATTAAAGTTACAGAAGAGTTATCATAAAAATCCAAATTCATGAATTAATAAATTAAAAAAAAATAGAAGGGATTGAGTATCCCTCTTGAAAATAATATCAGATCTCAATGACATTCTAAGTAGACGTTGAACTAAGTTTGAATAGATTCGAGTGTTCAGAACTAAAGTTACAGAAGAGTTATGATAAAAGTCAAAATTCGTAATATAATAAATTATAAAAAAATAGAAGGGATTGAGTATCCCTCTTGAAAATAATATCAGATCTCAAGGACACTCCAAGTAGACGTTGAAGTAAGTTTGAACAGATTTGAGTGTTCAGAATTAAAGTTACAGAAGAGTTATCATAAAAATCCAAATTCATGAATTAATAAATTTAAAAAAAAATGGAAGGGATTGAGTATCCCTCTTGAAAATAATATCAGATCTCAATGACATTCTAAGTAGACGTTGAACTATGTTTGAACAGATTCGAGTGTTCAGAACTAAAGTTACAGAAGAGTTATGATAAAAGTCAAAATTCGTAATATAATAAATTATAAAAAAATAGAAGGGATTGAGTATCCATCTTGAAAATAATATCAGACCTCAAGGACACTCCAAGTAGACGTTGAACTAAGTTTGAACGGATTCGAGTGTTCAGAATTAAAGTTACAGAAGAGTTATCATAAAAATCCAAATTCATGAATTATTAAATTTAAAAAAAATAGAAGGAATTGAGTATCCCTCTTGCAAATAATATCAGACCTCAAGGACACTCCAAGTAGACGTTGAACTAAGTTTGAACAGATTCGAGTGTTCAGAACTAAAGTTACAGAAGAGTTATGATAAAAGTCAAAATTCGTAAAATAATAAATTACAAAAAAATAGAAGGGGTTGAGTATCCCTTTTGAAAATAATATCAGACTTTAAGGACACTCCAAGTAGACGTTGAACTAAGTTTGAACAGATTCGAGTGTTCAGAACTAAAGTTACAGAAGAGTTATCATAAAAATCCAAATTCATGAATTAATAAATTAAAAAAAAATAGAAGGGATTGAGTATCCCTCTTGAAAATAATATCAGATCTCAATGACATTCTATGTAGACATTGAACTAAGTTTGAACCGATTCGAGTGTTCAGAACTAAAGCTACAGAAGAGTTATTATAAAAGTCAAAATTCGTAATATAATAATCTATAAAAAAATAGAAGGGATTGAGTATCCCTCTTGAAAACAATATCAGACCTCAAGGACACTCCAAGTAGACATTGAACTAAGTTTGAACGGATTCGAGTGTTCAGAATTAAAGTTACAGAAGAGTTATCATAAAAATCCAAATTCATGAATTATTAAATTTAAAAAAAATAGAAGGAATTGAGTATCCCTCTTGAAAATAATATCAGATCTCAATGACATTCTAAGTAGACGTTGAACTATGTTTGAACAGATTCGAGTGTTCAGAACTAAAGTTACAGAAGAGTTATGATAAAAGTCAAAATTCGTAATATAATAAATTATAAAAAAATAGAAGGGATTGAGTATCCATCTTGAAAATAATATCAGACCTCAAGGACATTCCAAGTAGACGTTGAACTAAGTTTGAACAGATTCGAGTGTTCAGAACTAAAGCTACAGAAGAGTTATGATAAAAGTCAAAATTCGTAATATAATAAACTATAAAAAAGTAGAAGGGATTGAGTATCCCTCTTGAAAATAATATCAGACCTCAAGGACACTCCAAGTAGACGTTGAACTAAGTTTGAACAGATTCGAGTGTTCAGAACTAAAGTTACAGAAGAGTTATCATAAAAATCCAAATTCATGAATTAATAAATTAAAAAAAAATAGAAGGGATTGAGTATCCCTCTTGAAAATAATATCAGATCTCAATGACATTCTATGTAGACATTGAACTAAGTTTGAACCGATTCGAGTGTTCAGAACTAAAGCTACAGAAGAGTTATTATAAAAGTCAAAATTCGTAATATAATAATCTATAAAAAAATAGAAGGGATTGAGTATCCCTCTTGAAAACAATATCAGACCTCAAGGACACTCCAAGTAGACATTGAACTAAGTTTGAACGGATTCGAGTGTTCAGAATTAAAGTTACAGAAGAGTTATCATAAAAATCCAAATTCATGAATTATTAAATTTAAAAAAAATAGAAGGAATTGAGTATCCCTCTTGAAAATAATATCAGATCTCAATGACATTCTAAGTAGACGTTGAACTATGTTTGAACAGATTCGAGTGTTCAGAACTAAAGTTACAGAAGAGTTATGATAAAAGTCAAAATTCGTAATATAATAAATTATAAAAAAATAGAAGGGATTGAGTATCCATCTTGAAAATAATATCAGACCTCAAGGACATTCCAAGTAGACGTTGAACTAAGTTTGAACAGATTCGAGTGTTCAGAACTAAAGCTACAGAAGAGTTATGATAAAAGTCAAAATTCGTAATATAATAAACTATAAAAAAGTAGAAGGGATTGAGTATCCCTCTTGAAAATAATATCAGACCTCAAGGACACTCCAAGTAGACGTTGAACTAAGTTTGAACAGATTCGAGTGTTCAGAACTAAAGCTACAGAAGAGTTATGATAAAAGTCAAAATTCGTAATATAATAAACTATAAAAAAGTAGAAGGGATTGAGTATCCCTCTTGAAAATAATATCAGACCTCAAGGACACTCCAAGTAGACGTTGAACTAAGTTTGAACAGATTCGAGTGTTCAGAATTAAAGTTACAGAAGAGTTATCATAAAAATCCAAATTCATGAAATAATAAATTTAAAAAAATAAATAAAAGGGATTGAGTATCCCTCTTGAAAATAATATTAAATCTCAATGACATTCTAAGTAGACGTTAAACTAAGTTTGAACAGATTCGAGTGTTCGGAACTAAAGTTACAGAAGAGTTATCGTAAAAATCCAAATTCATGAATTAATAAATTAAAAAAAAATAGAAGGAATTGAGTATCCCTCTTGCAAATAATATCAGACCTCAAGGACACTCCATGTAGACGTTGTACTAAGTTTGAACAGATTCGAGTGTTCAGAACTAAAGTTACAGAAGAGTTATCATAAAAATCCAAATACATAAATTAATAAATATAAAAAAAAAATAGAAGGGATTGAGTATCCCTCTTGAAAATAATATCAGACCTCAATGATATTATTAGTAGACGTTGAATTAAGTTTGAACCGATTCGAGTGTTCAGGACTAAAGTTACAGAAGACTTAGGATAAAAGTCAAAATTCCTAACATAATAAATTATAAAAAAAATAGAAGGGATAGAGTATCCCTCTTGAAAATTATATCAGACCTTAATGACCCTGTAAGTAGACGTTGGACCGAGTTTGGATCGATTCGAGTGTTCAGGATAAAAGTAACAGAAGAGTTATCATAAAAATCCAAATACATAAATTGATAAATTTTAAAAAAATAGAAGGGATTGAGTATCCCTCTTGAAAATAATATCAGACCTCAATGACACTCTAAGTAGACGTTGGATCAAATTTAAACCGATTCGAGTGTTTAGAACCAAAGTTACGGGGGATTAGTTATAAAAATATTATTTAATTTGCAATTAAAATGTTTGGACTTATTACAGGAATCTTATTATCTGCGTAAATTTATTGTTTTAGCTGTTGAAACAGTACCATGCAGCTCTATTTAACTTTACATTGACAATTTGATTCTGGGCCTAGGGACCCACACTAGATCCACCCTGACTTGTTTGGCTGCTAGCTTCAGTTTCGTGGGAAAAACATCTAATGACAAATCTCGCTTTTGGGTGGAGCAGGAGATAGTGTCAGACTTTTACTGACTAAAAACCCACTCCTGTTCCTTCGTTGCCTTCATCCCAGGGCCCCGGGTTCCGTTTTCACACTACCCATGGATCCTATAAGGGTTCCGTTTTTTCCTTTTAAGGTCCCTAAAAATAACATACTTACCGTATTTACTATTTTCCTTTATGTTAGATTTGATTATTTCGCTGGCGCGTGAATATTTCACGGAAAAAATACACACTTACACAATGAAACAAAATCGGCACTATAAATTCACCATTAAATGAATAAAATTCACAATTAAACTAAGTTCAAAAAGTCCAATTAAACATTAATCGAGGTGTCCCTATTAACAGAATTAAATACATTTTTGATGTCAACCTTAAGGATAGCCTCTCCTTTGCCATTTATTTATAAATTTATAATGGCGTATTCGCCATTCAGTATATTCATTAAATCGAGTCTTGTAAAAATAAAAAGTTTTATTCTTACGTAATTCTATCAAAAACATTCTATCATTCGTAAAACACAAATTTACAGCAATTTGCTGTACATAGTTATAAGTGAGTATCTGTAGAGTTAATGCTCCATTATACACAGATGTATAGAAGCTGTATATCGATACAGCTTCTATACAGATTAGAGTGTATATACTACTCTATCAAGAAAGTACCGGGAAAAGATCAATAATACACAAAGTGTTTGTTATTCTTCCAAATTTTATCACCTTCAAAGTATGCTCCTTCAGAAACGATACACTTACGCCAACGAATAATTAAATCATCAAAACATTTTTTTAAATCTGTTTCCGGAATTGAGTTCAGTACTCGCCGCGAATTCTCCTTTATGTCTTCTACCGATTGAAAACGGGTGCCACGAAGTGGCAATTTGAGTTTAAAAAGAAAAAAGTCGGCTGGAGCCATATCTGGTGAATATGGTGGTTGCTCGATGGTATTTGTTGAGTGTTTGGTCAAAAATTCATTCACAATGATAGCCTTGTGCGAAGGCACATTATCGTGGTGCAAAATCCAAGAGTTTTCTTTTCACAAATCTGGCCTTATTCGTTAAATTTGCTCTCTTAAATGCCGCATAACGTTCAAATAATATTTTTTATTTACCGTTTGACATTCGGGCAAGAATTCCGAGTGCAGAACACCGCGATAATCAAAGGAAACAGTCAACATGACTTTGACTTTTGATCGATTTTGGCGTGGTTTTTTCGGTTTCGGTTCAGTTGGAAGGCGCCACTCCGAAGCTTGTTGACTAGTTTGCATGTCAAACTCGTAAACCCACGTCTCGTCACCAGTAACAATGCGTTTCATGAATGTTGGGTCGGAATTGACTCGTTCTAGCATGTCGTCAGCGACTGTCATGCGATTGAGTTTTTGGAGAAAATTCAGATCTTTTGGGACTAGCCGAGCGGTAACGTATTTCATACCCAAATGATTAGTTAAAATGGTACAGATCGACTCGTGAGATACAGAAAGTTCGGCGGCTAACTCTCTCAAAGTTGAATGAGGATTTTCAGTCACTATTTCCTTCACTTTTGCGATGTTAACTTCAGTTGAAGACGTTGATGGCCTACCAGAGCGAAGCAAATCTTCCATCACATCTCGACCGCTTTTGAATGCTTTGTACCACTCATAAGCACGTGTTTTTGATAAAGTCGATTCACCGTTAGCCTTCTGTTACATTTTCAGTGACTCCGAACACGAAATTCCATTGGCGATGCAAAATTTAAGACAAATTCTTTGTTCGATGTTTTTGTCCATTATGAAATTCGCAATACACACTAGATATGATATAACTACAAACAGCACTTTATTTAATATAAATAACAGATGCAACTTAAACTCCGCGCCGAAATGGAAAACAGTTATGCCAATATACTAACAACAAAAAAAAACAAACATTTGAATTTGGAACCATAAATAAATCATCCATTCCCTATACTGACTGAATGTATGGGCCATTATGCAGCTGTTATGCAGTTGTTATGCAGCTATATTATACAGCAACTATTCTCCACTAACACTTAATGCTGTATAATTTGGGGCCCTTTTTGTAGTTATATGAGCTGTACAAGCGCTTATACAGGCTTTATATAGCTTAGAGTACACCTGAAGCTTTATACAGTTGTTATACAGCTTGTTGTGCTACTTGGGTGTGAGTTGTGTTTTTGGCGCAAGTAAAGCTCAATGACATAAAAGTGTATACGGTTTAGGCGGAGCTGTCCGGTATGAGCTTCAGCGCAGAGCGACAGGCGGAGCTGAAGGAGGGCGTGCGCGCGCTGCACGCATCGCTGCGCGACAAGCGCGACCGCTGCGACGCGCTGGCGGCGCGCCTGCAGCGCTGCAACTTCCGCTACCAGCCGCCCGAGCCGGGCTTCGACAGCAACAGGGTGGCCGGTATGTAACTTCAGCGCAGAGCGACAGGCGGAGCTGAAGGAGGGCGTGCGCGCGCTGCACGCATCGCTGCGCGACAAGCGCGACCGCTGCGACGCGCTGGCGGCGCGCCTGCAGCGCTGCAACTTCCGCTACCAGCCGCCCGAGCCGGGCTTCGACAGCAACAGGGTGGCCGGTATGTAACTTCAGCGCAGAGCGACAGGCGGAGCTGAAGGAGGGCGTGCGCGCGCTGCACGCATCGCTGCGCGACAAGCGCGACCGCTGCGACGCGCTGGCGGCGCGCCTGCAGCGCTGCAACTTCCGCTACCAGCCGCCCGAGCCGGGCTTCGACAGCAACAGGGTGGCCGGTATGTAACTTCAGCGCAGAGCGACAGGCGGAGCTGAAGGAGGGCGTGCGCGCGCTGCACGCATCGCTGCGCGACAAGCGCGACCGCTGCGACGCGCTGGCGGCGCGCCTGCAGCGCTGCAACTTCCGCTACCAGCCGCCCGAGCCGGGCTTCGACAGCAACAGGGTGGCCGGTATGTAACTTCAGCGCAGAGCGACAGGCGGAGCTGAAGGAGGGCGTGCGCGCGCTGCACGCATCGCTGCGCGACAAGCGCGACCGCTGCGACGCGCTGGCGGCGCGCCTGCAGCGCTGCAACTTCCGCTACCAGCCGCCCGAGCCGGGCTTCGACAGCAACAGGGTGGCCGGTATGTAACTTCAGCGCAGAGCGACAGGCGGAGCTGAAGGAGGGCGTGCGCGCGCTGCACGCATCGCTGCGCGACAAGCGCGACCGCTGCGACGCGCTGGCGGCGCGCCTGCAGCGCTGCAACTTCCGCTACCAGCCGCCCGAGCCGGGCTTCGACAGCAACAGGGTGGCCGGTATGTAACTTCAGCGCAGAGCGACAGGCGGAGCTGAAGGAGGGCGTGCGCGCGCTGCACGCATCGCTGCGCGACAAGCGCGACCGCTGCGACGCGCTGGCGGCGCGCCTGCAGCGCTGCAACTTCCGCTACCAGCCGCCCGAGCCGGGCTTCGACAGCAACAGGGTGGCCGGTATGTAACTTCAGCGCAGAGCGACAGGCGGAGCTGAAGGAGGGCGTGCGCGCGCTGCACGCATCGCTGCGCGACAAGCGCGACCGCTGCGACGCGCTGGCGGCGCGCCTGCAGCGCTGCAACTTCCGCTACCAGCCGCCCGAGCCGGGCTTCGACAGCAACAGGGTGGCCGGTATGTAATTTAAACATCATACGACGATTAGTAGACGACGTTTGATGTTGTATATTCTATTCTATTTTAATGGTCATAGGAGCACTTCACATTAAAAAAAAAAAAACAAAGGGCTGTAATATCTAATTTAGTGCTCAAAAAACAAAACAATCAAAATAATTACGCTCTTACAGTGTAAAGGTTGTCTGCTACAGTGTAAAGGTTGTCGGCGTATTTTTAATTATTTTAGGCCGAAGCTCCTCATTTACTGAAAATTGCTTTAATTTTAAACGATTCCTAAACTTTCATGATTTTGAACTCGATATTATGAAATTTTGTGACACGTACACGCTCTCATAAATGATTCATAAGCGTGCTGCTTAATAATAGTAAATATATGATTTTTAGGTGGGAAATTATCAAATATTATGATTTCTCCCGCTTTCTTCTCGCTCTCCTCACGAGTTGTAGCGAGAGACACACTCATATTTTTACTAACTACCACTCACCTGTGTTCCTTCAGTTGCACTTCATTCCAGAGCTGCGGTAACTCTCTATCCCTCAGAGACGTAATGTAGGCTAGTGTATCTTGCCCTTCAGATGAAGAGATGATGAGGATAGAGATGTTAACACCACATCTTGTTCCAGGCACAATCTGCAGATTGTTTGACGTACACGATCCGGTGTACTGCACTGCTTTGGAGACTGCTGCGGGAGGACGGGTATGTTACATCAAATAAGGGCATTTCTTTTAGTTTTAAACTCGTTAAAATATTGTTTTTTGCTTAGCTAGTAAAAATGATGGAACGTCTTTTTCTCACGACCCATGGTTTTTAAAGGATTATTTAAATTATTCACCACCAACTGCCACAAAGTCTCTTCGTCGTACTTGATGAACCGAGTTAAAGTTTCAGTGTACTTTAATATGATTGGATAAGTGTTATCTAATAAAGACAAGGTGTATGTGGCACGCTAATGTTTGTCTTCGGTAGTAACGAAATAATCTCTATTGAGATTGTTTTCTTCCCTGGTCGGGAGCGACACTGATGTCCAGTTGTGTTGTGCAGCTCTACAACGTGGTGGTGGACACGGAGGTGACGAGCAAGCTGCTGCTGCAGCGCGGCCAGCTGCAGACGCGCACCACCATCGTGCCGCTCAACAAGATCAGCGGACACGTCATCGACCGGAAGACTTTGCGCATCGCGCAGCAGATCGTGAGTATACCTGTGAAAACCGACTTTTTCCCGCCATTTTCATTTCTGATGCTTTCTTGTGACAGTTTTCAGCACTAGGTTTTTTAGGTGATTACTTTTTCTATTTATTTTATTTATTTATTTAGTACATGGAGGACTTACAGCTAATAAAACCAGACAAAAAAAAAGGAAACCATAATCACTAGAAAGCCAATTACAAGTCCTCACGTATAGACACTACAATAAAAATTAAAAATGGTGTGAGCACAAAAACAATAAAGCTTCGCTTTTTAGTTACGTAGGAAGTACAACATAAATCCTTGGTTTGCACTTAAACAACTAATAAACAATCTATTAAACCTAATGCTACTTGAAGAATTTGAGGCTTAAACACCTTCTGGCTGAGTTCACACTAATTGTGAATGGATACCAATCATATTCCTTGCATATGTCATTGAAATTACGGCTTGCACGCACGATATAACTATTCCGCCTATAATTTGAAGACGTGTGAGGAACACGTATGGGTGGATTAAAACGAAATGTTTTGTTTGGCACATTAAAATAAAATTTGGATAAAAGGTCAGGGCTATCAATATTGTTATTGAGGATTTTGAGCAAAAACAGACAGTCAGCAATTCTACGTCGATATACCAGTGGTATCAGATGATACTTCTTACAGAATTCAAGATAATCAGACGACTGATATGGAATCTTTTGATGGAAGCAAAGATATTTAATGAAACGTTTCTGGATGTTTTCAATGCGGTCTATGTATTTATGATAACGTGGATTCCATATCTGAGACGCGTACTTCAGATGACTTCTTTCAAAAGTGCAATACAGTATTTTTAGTGTTTTGGCATCCGTGAAACACTTAGAGAGACGTATAATGAACCCAAGCAGTTTAGAAGCTTTTTTGACAATTGCATCAATGTGTACGTCAAAAATTAACTTAGTGTCCTGATGGACGCCCAAGTCACGAATAGTATGGCACCTTGATAAGATCTGGTCCGCCAAAGTATATGTATTAGCTATGATTGCACGTTTTCTAGTGTAAGTGATCACCGAACACTTAGATGGGTTCAGATCAAGTTTATTAGCCTTACAGTACTCTTCTAGCCGATGCAAATCAGCCTGAAATGCTAGTCTATCTTCGAGCGTTGAAATGGTGGCAAAGATTTTCATATCATCAGCAAAGCATAGCAATTTAGAAGAATGTAGGCACTGATCGATGTCGTTCACATAAATAACGAATAATAAGGGACCGAGCAACGAACCCTGAGACACTCCACTAGGCACAATTACCCAGCTAGACATATAATTGTTAAGTACTACTGCCTGTGACCTGTTATTAATGTAAGAAGAGAACCATCTTAAGAGGTCTCCACGGATCCCCATGAAGCTTAGTTTCTTTATCAGAGTATCGTGGTCGATCCGATCAAATGCCTTGCTATAGTCTGTGTAAACCACATCGACCTGCCTACCATTATCCATAGAGTCTGTAATGAAATCATTAAATAAAATCAAATTAGAAGTGGTAGAGCGTCCTTTTAAAAATCCGTGTTGGAAGAAGCTGAGCAAGCTAGCAAGGGCGGGATATAGCTGGTTATAGACAATCCTCTCAAATATTTTAGCTATAATGCACAGCTTAGATATAGGCCTATAATTAGGGACCTCGGTTTTTGACCCCTTCTTATGCACAGGTGTAATAAAAGCAGATTTTCATACTTTAGGGACAACACCAAGAGTCAAAGACTTGGAAAACAAGATAGAGATAGGTATGGCAATGGAAGGCGCGCATTCGATTAGAAATTTCGATGAAATTTTATCAGGGCCAGCACCTTTTGTTGGATCTAAGTTGCGAAGTAAATCGGTCACAACATCAACATTGACCTCTATGTGACAAATGTCAGATGAAGTTCTATTATCCGAATGGATAAAAGGAGGTGGATTGGGAGTATTAGAGGAAGTGGAGTTGAGGAAAGTCGACATAAAGTAGGATGAAAAAGCTTCACAAATAGAATCTCCAGTCATTAACGATTCATTATTATAATTTAATGTATTAGGTATAGAATTGGAGTTGTAGCGATTTTTAACGAAGGTCCAAAAATATTTAGGGTTATCTTTAATGGATTTTTCAGTTTGATTAAGATAACATTTATCAACACGAAGCTTCCATAGTCTTGACTCTGTCACGTAAATATTTAAAAGTTAGCTCGTCAGATTTATTGCCATAAATCTTGAATTTTTTTAGATATTTATATTTTTCTTTAATTGTTTTGACGAGTGATGAGCTATACCAGACTGTGTATTTTTTATTACATACTAGTTTTTGTGGTATATACTTGATATGAAGTTTTTCAATAGTGTCCATAAAGAACTCAACGGACTCATCCAATGATCAGATTGAAAATTCACGTTCCCAATTAGTACTAGAAATCTCGTTCTGTATAGAATCAAAATCGCCTTTGCTATAGATATACCGCCAACGCGGCGCATGGTCAAGGGGAGGTATTTCGAAGGTGTCAATATTGATAACCAACGCAGGATGATAAGGATCAATGGGCACTAGGGGGTCAACACACTCACTAACACACGCTAACTTATTTGAGAGGACTAGGTCCAGCAGTTTCCCGTACCTATTGGCTACCCCGTTGTACTGTCCAAAGTCCAACGTACACAACTCATCCACGAACAAGCACTCGTCACTAGAGGCGGGGTTCACCGGGACTAACGAGAGGTTATTATTAGATGGAGCCCACGAAATTCCACTCATATTAAAATCACCTATAACTAAAAACACATCCGAAGTTTTATTTAGAGCTGTATGATTCAATTTAGTCAGGAAGTTATTTAATTGTTCTGAAAACGAAAGCCCTTTGTTTTGTTGACACAAATAAATAGTACAAATATAAAGGTTAACGTATTCTCGTGATTTTGAAATTTTAAGCCGTAATTTAATCCAAAGATCCTCCGCCGAGGAGTGTAAGAGCGGTTGAGGAGTGACAGGTAACTCCCTACGCGTCGCTATAAGCACACCACCACCTCTCGTTTGTCCAGTCAAAGCATAATCCTGGTCACGGCGCCACACCAAATAACGATCATCAAACAACTCCGAGTTTAAAACACCATCTATTAACCACGTCTCCGTTAAAACAATAACATCGTAGGAATTATTTAATACTTGCCGATAGAACGAGTCTGCTTTGGTTCGCAATCCCCGTACGTTCTGATAAAACACAGTAAGACACTTATCACTGTTGTTAGCCATTGCACATATATCCAGCAACAATTGAATAAACATCCACAACAATATAGTATAATAACGTTAGCCAATTCATTTCGAAACAATAATTAGTTACGCATAAAAGAGTTGTGAAATTAAAATGTAGGTAAAAGTAAGTAAAGTTAGCAAAAATGTATAAATTACCCGATATTAATAAGAACTTGACTGTGCGAGCGAGCAAGCAGCAATATATCACACGCATATGAGTAAGCGAGATGAATATGAACATAAGTTTTGGAACTCGAAGATAAACAGTGCGATAAGGAATACAAAAGAAGCCCAGTAGCAATGCAGGGGTGCCAAACCTTTTACAAAAACAAAGCAAATAATAAGTGACGTGAAAACTTCGATACATTTTAAAAATAGAAAAGCTAGAAAGTAATCTTGGATGTAAATAGAAGCGGTTTAAGCAATTTTGTTTAAATCAAGTTCTTTCCGTATTGTTAAGGTTTTGCAATTCACATCTTTGCGCGCATGAATTTTGCCATGTTTCACCCAAACGAATTCCCAGCGTTTCTCTCTAGCTGCGATTTTAGCTGCACTTAAAAGTTTTTTGGATTCCATACTTAGATGGTCGTTGACATAAATACGTTGTGGCGCTCCTTGGAAACCGATGTCGCAGGTGGAGAGGTCCTTATCAGCATGTGCCGCCGCAATAAAATCTTCTTTGATATACCTGTTAAGGAAGCATACTATCAGCAATTTCTCCTTGGAATTGTGAATAGGCACCCTTGAAATATAGTTGATCTGGGTCTTAGAACACTTGTAATTGATTTTACTGCCAATGGCGTCCACGATTGAGAATAAGTTCTCATCCTTCTTTAATGGGACACCCTTAATCCCCACATTGTTTAGCCTGGATCGCTGATCAAACGAAGAAAGCTCAAGCTTTGATGAGGCCAATTCTGACTGCAATGAAGAGACAGTGTCCTGGAGCTTCTCAAACTCGGAGGTTTTCCTCTCTAGTTCAGCAAGTCTGGTATCGAGTTCATCGAGTCTTCCACTCTAGAAATCACAACTTTTCTTAAGTTCGGTCAACTCATCCTTTATCAATTTTATGTCGCTGACCAACGTTGGTAAGCACAGCAGGTGCTGCTTCATTTCGCGAATCTCACCTAGTACAGTTTCCAATGAAGCAGAAGGTTGCGGTGAAGGCAGAGCAGGCGATGACTTGCAAGCAGGACATTTCCATTGTGCTCTTCGGTCGGATCCCAGTTTTCTCCAACCCGCTTCAGACACATTTGCACAAGAGAAATCCAGGAATTTCTTGCAGCTTCCACATTGCACCCCATCGTTAAACTGCTCAATGCAGATTGCGCACGTCTTCATCTTGGTTAAAATAGTTACTAGAGGGCAACAAATATTTGCAACTTTATGAATCGTGACAAAAGGTTGACGATCTATTTTTTTTGAGCGTATGCGTACTGTCTTAGTGCGTGTTCACACGAAACTGAGTTCTAAGGAATAAATGCTGCCCTTTTTTTGTCACATTAATATTACTCCTATAAAGTGCTTACTCACTGCTTAACATCAGGTGGGATCGCACTCAAGTAGTGTTCATGATTTCTCGGGTTTTTCAAATTCTCGGGGCACGAGAATTCTCGAGGGTCATTTCTCGGGTCTTCTCGGGTTGTCGAGAAATTTCCATTTACGTATTGTCTTGCAAGTCTGTTCAGTTCTAATAATGAAAAATTTTGTCACCAGAAAAATGTAGTTTCATAAAAAATATCTTCTTATAAATCTACAAATTATTTGATTCTCTCTCTCAAATAAAAGTATCAAAATAATACATATCACATATAATATAATATCGCAGTCAAAATATAATAAAAAAATAACAAAATTTATTTTATAGAAACATTAGGAAACAAAAATAACAAAATTTCTTTCATAGAAACATTAGAAAATAAAAATAACATTTTTTTTTTTCAAATAAACCAACAGACAATCGTCTTTCCTTAAAAATAATTTTATAATTAAAATCACAGCACAACTTTTGGCAGTTTTATCAGGATAAAAATCAGCTCAAAACTTTGCAAGACTGAGTAAATTAAGCTTTTGGAAAAACTAAAGCATTTACAGCTTTATCAGAAAGCCGGTTCCTTATTTTATTAAACACATTTCCTGAAATGAAAAACATCGTTTGATTTTCGGCTGAAGTAGGCTTCACTGAAAACAGTGCTTTGTACATTGATTCAAAATTTGGAGACCTCTTCCCAGTCTGTTCAAAAAGTAAAAACTCTTTCTTTATTATAGACTAGTAAGGTTTCTCCATACAAACTTTGGACGCCCGTTTCATCCCCTTTAGGGGTGAATTTTGGAAAATCCTCTCTTAGTGCTCGCTTACGTCATAAAAGGAAACCTTGTGCAAAATTTCACGATCCTAGTTTTAGTAGTTTTGGCTGTGCTTTGATATGTCAGTCAGTCAGTTTCTCCTTTTATATATATAGATTTTGACAGCGCCATTGCACTCGACTCCTTATTTGTCGAAACAACTTTAATAGCTTTTTCTAATTGAGTTTCAAAAAGCGTTCGGGTTAAAATTCTGATGGGCTTCAATTTCCAAAAAATGATATCTCAATTAAAATACAAAATATTAATAATAATAAATCTTTAAAAATTTAACCTGAAATACTACAGCAACTAACTATAACTATTCCAATTAAAGTATTAAAAATGACTCACTCTGTTCGTTTTTCATCTATTACGTTCACATAACACGTAAGTTATTAGCTTGTGCTCGATGTGTACAACGACAGCGCGTTTGAATTAGTTTTTTGCAATGTACCCGCTTTAGATTTGTTAAAATAATTATCAAGACTAAAACTACCTACAGTTATTGTTACGGACACGAGCATGTAATTTAGAATCACTAAATATAATCAACATTACGTCATTCACAGACGCGTAATGTATGTACATAAGCGCTGTACATAATAGAGAGCAAGCCTATCAGAGGCCAGACTATTGTCCAATCAGCTACTGGGATAGTATATAAGGCTATGTACTGAGTTCTTAGAAGTACATAATGCGGTTCTTAGAAGTAAATAGCGCAGAAAAACCGTTAAGAATAATCTGGGTTTCTATTGGTTGATTGCAACGGAGAAAATCACGCCACTATTGATGACCAATGGTGTGCTTGCCGTATGCGGGGGGTCGGGAGGTGAACGTCAGCCGGCCTCAACAGGATTAGGGAATAGACTAGAGGAAAAGGGACTCTCTCCCACGACTTGCGACCGGCTGAAAAAGTACTTAAGCTGCACTTTCCTTGAAGACGACGTTCTCTCTCTGCAGTTCGACTCGAAGCGTCACTACGACAGTTTGTCTTGGCACCCTACGCTCCTGGAGCGGCCCTAGATTTCCAGATTTCCTAAGTTATCTAACGTATTAGAGTCAGTGAAGTATTGTAAAGTAACTGTGAACTATTTGTGAGTTAGCGTCACGCGTATGTACGTAAAGGACTCGATTATGTGAAAGTATTTACACGTGTTATGTGAAGTCTGTATTTTTATACGTGTTAAATAAATTGGCTGAGGCCTTTCAAGCGTGACCATTGTGTTGTGTAATTATTTACATCCTCTGCCCCCTACAGAGGAACTTTGGTCCTTCGAGAGCCGGATATTGGTCCTTTGGTAAGGAATATCGAGCGGCTTATTGTGCGTCTTTGGGGAGACGTGAAGAAATACAGTTGGGTGTCGAAGATTGAAGAAGGGAACGCTTCAAGCTCGAACAGGAACGCTGCAAGTAAGAATAGGAACGCGGCAAGTTACGTTTCGAAGAAACCTATTTTCAAGATTGAAAAGGAACGCTTCAAGTGGGAAAAGGAACGCAGCAAGTCACGTTACGAAGAATACCTATTCTGAAGAGGGAAAAGGAACACAGGAACGCAGCAAGTCCGACCCAGTAGGTGCTTAGGATTGTCGCCACGTCGGGAACTTCGAGCCGCCAGCGTCGTGTCAAGCCGTCGTGTCAAGCCGTCGAGTCAAGCCGTCGTGTCGAGCTGCAGAGAGGGATCCACGGGTCCTTTACGCCGTCGCGTCAAGAACCTTTTAAGCGGGTGGACCGCGGCTCAGGTACGTGCCACCTAACGGTGTCAAAGGTGCGTGCCTGAGTTAACGCCGTTTCAAGGCGGTGCGACATATTGTGCGGTGTCGCCAACCAAACGTGGTTGAACAGCACTACTGCGCCTGTAAGGCTGCGCACGTTGCGAGGGCCGGACTGTAGGCACTGCCGAGGCAACCGGTCGTTCCCACCGGTTGCTGAGCACCTCGTACCGCGTGTAGCTCTCTGCAGGGTAGTCCCCACCTTTCCATTTCCTGCACATTTTCCATCCCTGCCGGAGCGTATCCCTCTCATAGGGCCCTCCGGTAGGTCTGATAGGGCCGCTAGGGCATTGATAGAGCTAGGGTGCCAAACGAGGAGGAAGGATGCCGACTACAAGAAGCCAGAAGAACGAAGATACGCAAGCCCGCGTGTTTGAAGAACCCCCCGCGTCACCGTCGTCCCGCGCGACAATATTATCACGCGCTAACCCCCGCGTTACGATTCCCGCGTCTGTACCAGTTCCTGCAACAGTGCCTACGAACGCGCCGACAGCCGAGAACATTACGATGGATGCTATAACGTCAACCGCCGCCGCGACCGCCATCCCAGCGCCCGCGCCCGCCGTTGATAGGATAAATAGTAGGTCGCCCGTCCAATCCGTACGATCGCGCCAATCCACCGCTAGTGCTGTACTGCGCATTAGGCAAGCAGAATTAGATGCTGAGGAGCGCCTCGCCGCGATACGCCGCCAGGAATTGCGACTCGAAGCCGAGCTGGTTAAGAAGAGATTAGCGATAGATGTAGCTACCATTCGCGAGGAAACAGATCGAGATAGTGATATAGCACAGGACGTCGCGGACACCGATAATCGAATCACGAATTGGCTGCAATGCGCGCAGCCTACGGGGGACGAGGAATTACCATCGCTGACTGCGATAGATCAAACGTCGTCAGCGATACGCGCACCCGCCCCGGTTCACATACGGGGGGAGGAAGCTGAGCGCGCCCGGGGTAGGCAGGAATTTACGAGGCCGCGTACGCCACAGTATGAGGAGCTAGAACACGCGTACTTTCCGAGGGAGGAGCCGCCCCGCGTAGAGAATAAGGAGCCCCGCGAACCTAGGTCGCGGTCACCGCCTAGGTCGCGACATAGATCTCGATCTCGATCTCGATCCCGAGATATCGATAAGCTAGCCGACGCGTTAAATAGGATGACACGTTATCGACCGCCGCCGCGTCAAGCGATAGAGTTGCCCATTTTCACGGGAGCGCCGCACGAGTGGTTGCTGTTCAAGTCAGCAATGCGAGACTCGACACGAGAGTATGGATTCTCACGAGGAGAGAACTTAGCGCGCCTACGCAACAGCCTGAAAGGTGAAGCGAGAGAGACCGTGTCCGCGCTACTTTGCACCGCTGCTGACCCCGCCGTGATAATGCATACACTCGAACAGTGTTACGGACGTCCCGAGATTATAATCGACAAGTCGCTCGACGAGTTAAGAAAATTACCGCGACTTGGTACGACGGCCGCTGAACTCAACGCGTTCGCGATAAAGCTGCAGAACATCGTCAGCGTGCTATCGTGTCTGGATGATAGGGGGTACCTACAAAACCCAATGCTGTCCAGACACGTGGTAGAGAAGCTCAGCCCACACATGCGCGCGCGTTGGTGTGATTACGCCCAAGAGCATGGTAGTCGCGTGGAAGCAGAGATCGTTACGCTGTCGCGCTACCTAATGAGGGAAGCTGATCGGGCCGTAAGATACGCGTACTCGTCGACCGTGACTACGACGTCAAAGGAAGCGACGCGTCAGCAAGCTCCCGCCAGAGCACAAGCGGTCATTAGGAAGAACAAAGCGCGCGTACCCGCAACGTACGCCGCCGCCGAGCGACCTGGCGAGGACGAGAGAGAGAGGGCTAAGAAGACGTGCTTATGCTGTGGCGAGGGACATGCCACGCCAAGCTGCAAGAAACTTGGTGACATGACGGTCCAACAAAGATGGGAATGGGCCAAGGAAACTGGAGCATGTTTCAAATGTCTGGCGAGTAAACATCGTCGATTCAAGTGTACCGCGAGGAAGTGCGGAGAGCAGGAATGTCGTAGATCGCACCATAGGCTACTCCACACCGCCGACCGAACGTCGGACGCGGCTAGCGCCTCCACCAACTGTGGGACCAGGAGCGTGAGGGAAGAATCGGCGACCACCGCATCTGCCCATGCCGGCAGCGAAATGAGCGCGGTGTTACTCAAAGTGTGCCCAGTAACGTTGCGAGGGCCGAACGGTAAGGAAATAGAGACGCATGCGTTACTGGACGAGGGCTCCACTGTTACGCTACTCGACGAAGAGATAGCTAACGAAATGGGCGCAAAAGGAATTAAGCGAGCGTTACGCGTCCACAGGATTACGGCCACGCGACAAGAGAACGACAGTCGTTGCGTGGAAATAGGAATCAAGGGAAAACGCTCAGAGTGTTTTAACATACGCGCGCGTACTGTTAAACGCTTAAATATAATTAGTCAGACCGTGAAAGCGAGCTATCTACGCTGCGAACACATGAAACGTATACCTGCACGTGACGTGTGTTACGAGAATGCGAAGCCACGCCTATTGATAGGCGCCGATAATTGGCATTTGATAGTGTCGCGAACTTTGCTCACGGGACGGCAGAACGAGCCAGCCGCTTCACTTACGCAGCTAGGATGGGTGGTCCACGGAACGGTACCACGGCGCGTAACTGAATTCGAGGCGAGTAGCGGGACAGCATTGCACGTGCACCCACAGGAAATATCCAAGGATTGCGAAGAGTTAAAGGACCTCACCACATCGCATATCTCGATCGACGCTCAGGGGATAGTTTACCAGCCGAGAACAGTGCTGGCAGACGAACGGGCGCAGGATATTTTCACGAAGACTGCTCGGCTGGTCAACGATCGCCATGAGGTAGGATTGCCGTGGCGGAGTGATGAGCCACACCTACCACCGAGTCACGATATGACCTTTCGTAGACTCGACACCATTGAAAGGAAAATGGATAAGTCAGCTGACTTCAAAAAAGCACACGTGTCACAGGTCAATGACCTCAAGGAAAAAGGGTACGCGAGTAAAGTAGCCGATGACGCAACTCGGTCCGAAATGATACAACTGGAAAGCGACAGCAGATGGTCCACTGGTCCCCTCTTCCTGGGCGGACCAGAACACATCTGGCCAACGGAGATCGCGCAGGGAGAGGGGGGTGATGAGATCGTCGCGCACATAGCGCACATCACCAGCCTCGTCGACACGACTCGTTTCTCGTCATACGAACGATTACTACGAACGACTGCGTATGTCCTGCTGTTCGTCGACAAATGCCGCAAACGCGCTACCCGGTTGACGTTGCGTCACAAGCAGGAGGCCGAGCTGCTACTGATAAGGGAGGCTCAGAGGGAGTGTTTTCCAGCGGAAATAGCGCGACTCGCTGTAGGTAGGAGAGTAGACAGGACCAGTCGACTCTACCGATTGGACCCGATTTTTCAAGACGACGTCATTCGTTTAAACGGTCGCATAAATGCCGCGAACGTTTCTCAAGATAGGAAGTGCCCACCCATCTTGGAAGGCAAACATCCGATGACGTCACTATATTTACGTCAGATTCACGAACGGGATCATCACGCGGGACGTGAATATATAGTGAACAAAGCGAGGGAACGCTTTTGGATTTTAAAGGTTCGACCGACAGTGCGCGCACTGATAAGAGATTGCGTGACATGTAAGCGACGAAGGAAGCCGCCAATACGGCCCGTCAAAGGGAACTTACCTATTGAACGATTGGACACCCACCTGCGGTCGTTCACCCGTTGCGGAGTAGACTGTTTCGGCCCAATGACAGTCACAATAGGAAGACGGCATGAAAAACGATGGGGTATGTTGTTCACCTGTCTTGTCACGCGAGCAATACATATAGAGTTGTTGCCAAGTTTGAACATCGATTCAGCTATATTAGCGCTAAGAAGAATGGCGGCTAGGCGCGGATGGCCTAAAACTATGATGTCCGATAACGGGACTAATTTTCGAGGAGCCGATGTTGAAATCCAACAGGCATATAAGCAGTGGGCGAATGACCTCAATGAATTCGCAATTAGGCAAGATATGGAATGGCGGTTCATTGACCCCGGGGCCCCAAATCAGGGCGGCGCGTGGGAACGACTAATAAGAAGCGTAAAGTCGGCGTTGTCGGCCGTATTGAAGGAACGCGCACCAAAGGAGGAGGTACTTTCCACGTTGCTAATCACACCGTCAATTCGCGACCCCTCACACACGTAAGTGTTGAACCTGGCGACGAGGAGGCGCTCACGCCGAACCACTTCTTATTAGGCTCGGCTACTGGACTACCAACTACAGGGCAGTGCGACGTCGCCGATCGAAAGACATGGCGCGCAACACAGGCGCTAGCGGACAAGTTCTGGACTCGTTGGATAAACGAATACCTACCAACGTTGACACCGCGCGGCGACGTCCGAGATTCACGCACGCAACTCGCACCGGGAAATATAGTAGTCATTGCGGATGGTCAACTGCCGCGAAATGTATGGCCATATGGGAAGATAGTGCGCACCATACAAGGACCTGATGGTGTCATACGCAGCGCTGAGGTACAGACGCGTGGAGGCGTTTTCAGACGCCCAGTTAGAAGGCTCGTTGTCCTGGCCGATGGAAGTTAGGCTCGCGTTGCTACGCCGGGGGGAGGCTGTTACGGACACGAGCATGTAATTTAGAATCACTAAATATAATCAACATTACGTCATTCACAGACGCGTAATGTATGTACATAAGCGCTGTACATAATAGAGAGCAAGCCTATCAGAGGCCAGACTATTGTCCAATCAGCTACTGGGATAGTATATAAGGCTATGTACTGAGTTCTTAGAAGTACATAATGCGGTTCTTAGAAGTAAATAGCGCAGAAAAACCGTTAAGAATAATCTGGGTTTCTATTGGTTGATTGCAACGGAGAAAATCACGCCACTATTGATGACCAATGGTGTGCTTGCCGTATGCGGGGGGTCGGGAGGTGAACGTCAGCCGGCCTCAACAGGATTAGGGAATAGACTAGAGGAAAAGGGACTCTCTCCCACGACTTGCGACCGGCTGAAAAAGTACTTAAGCTGCACTTTCCTTGAAGACGACGTTCTCTCTCTGCAGTTCGACTCGAAGCGTCACTACGACAGTTTGTCTTGGCACCCTACGCTCCTGGAGCGGCCCTAGATTTCCAGATTTCCTAAGTTATCTAACGTATTAGAGTCAGTGAAGTATTGTAAAGTAACTGTGAACTATTTGTGAGTTAGCGTCACGCGTATGTACGTAAAGGACTCGATTATGTGAAAGTATTTACACGTGTTATGTGAAGTCTGTATTTTTATACGTGTTAAATAAATTGGCTGAGGCCTTTCAAGCGTGACCATTGTGTTGTGTAATTATTTACATCCTCTGCCCCCTACAGTTATATATGTAGGTAGTTTTAGTCTTGATAGTGTAACGCACGCTCTGGACGTTCTATTACAATAATGTTAAAACAAAAATGTTGTCTTTTAAAATCTTTTAAATTAAAATATAATTTCTCGAGTTCTCGACTTTTCTCGAGCTTCATTTCCCGGGAACAAATCTCAAAGATTTCCCAGGAACTCTCGACCCGAGAATTCCCTATGAACCCTACACTCAAGCACTGGTTTATATCAATTTTAAAAAAAGTGGTCAAACGCGAGCCTATCCATAATAAAAAAGGCGAAACTTTATGGGATTGTATGTTTTTTACTTCTTCACCCTAGAACAGCTGAACGGCTTTGGGTGAAATTTGGCAAACGGGTAGATCATGTCCTGGAATAGTACATAGGATAGTTTTTATCCCGGGAGTATGTTCCCATGGGATATTTTTTTATTTTCACGCGGGTGAAGCTGCCGCAGCGGCTATTTCTTCAGTGCCAGGTCACATGGGCTGCGTGGTTGCGTTTAAAAGAGTTACTGCGACCCTGGGAAGCAAAGGGTAAGTGAAGGAACACGAGTGGGGTTTTAGTCAGTTAAAGTCTGACACTCTCTCAGAGCGGGAGGAGCTATTCGATAATTTGCTATCTCAAAAAAATAAGTATCACCTCACAAGACAAAAAAATGTCAGTAGACACCGAGACCACAGAGCGACTTGGAAAAGCAAGTTGTGGTGCACTGCGCCGCGCAGTCAAGCGAGCTCTGCATGCAGCATAGCTCGCCAAGTGTCATTGCGTCGGGGGAACTTGAATTCAGCTCACTGACATGCGCCTTTTTAAGATGAAATAAAGTTTATATTGTGTCGCTATCTGTGGCGTCGCGGTGTCAACTGATCCTTAGTTCGAATTATTGTCATTTTGTCGGTCATTGGCATAATATCTGTATCCAATCAGTTTATTTGAATCTGTGTGATCGTCAGGGCGGCGGTCCGGAGAACGTGCAGCTGGCGCTGGAGCTGGTGTCCTTCGAGAGCTACCTGGCGCCCGCCATGGCGTGGGTGTTCGGCGGCGTGCTGGTGTGCCGCGACCTGGACGTGGCCAAGCGCGTCACCTTCCACCCGCAGGTGCGCCGCAAGAGCGTCACCCTGGACGGCGACGTGTTCGACCCGTCCGGCACGCTGTCCGGCGGCGCGCGCATACAGGTCAGTCAGCTCACAAACGACTGCTATGCTCCAACGTGTAGACTACTCATTCTTACTATCCTACTCCATTTGATAGTGACTTTGGATGCTTATGTGTGTTTGTGAAAGCATGTGTACATTACTTTCACACAACAATGCGCAAGCATATCAACAAACGAAGATATCAATAAGCGATGGTACGATTGGCGCAGTTATTGAACAATTGCCTGCTGCGTTACATGTTGCGGGTTCGATTCCCGCACTTAACGAATATTTGGACGGTCTACAGATAGTTTCCGGGTTTGGGTGTCTTGTGTATGTGAGTCTCATTTTTGTGAACGCACGAGATTGATTCCTAGTGGGGTGTAACAGTTTTTTAATATAAATAAAGATGTACGAAGGTCTTTAATATCGGGCGGGCAGGACGCATGCGGGGACGACTTGTGCAGTGACGCAGGGACCGAGTGGCGCACAAGCACTGAGAAAAGGATGTTGCTTATTCGCCTGTGAAGTGGGCGGGGACTGTTGTAGGCGCGGGGGGGCTGCGTCACGGTGGCACGGAGATGTCTAGATTGGCACTAAAAGAGAAAGTACTAGCAGTGGGAGAAATCGGGCTGTGAGTGATGGATGTTGATGATACAAGTTACAATTTAATCATTTTATAAATATCGTGATTTCATATTGTACTACATAGCTTTTAACTTCAGACAAAGCGTCTCATGCTAGCTGGCGAGCCTATTGTTATCAACTATACAAATCCAGACTTCAGGCAATTTCTCAGTAGCAATTAAAAACCCAAGAACTCAAAATCAAAGGATAATAAATAAAATTGCATAAGTAATTGAGTTCATGAACCTATTGTTCCAGGGAGGCTCGATGCTAGTCCAGTTGAAGGAGTTGAAGGAGCTGGAGCAAGACCTCAAGACGGCCAAGGCCCAGCTGGCGCAGTACACTGCTGAGCTGCAGTCCATGCAGCACGCCGGGGAGAAGTACACTTCCTTACAGCAAAGGTTATTTCATACTAGTATTTATTATCTTCGAGATATTCGTTCGTCCTAGGGGCAGTTGCAATATTTGTTTTAAGTTGTCTCGATTTGCTCGCCACATTTAGTATATACTTTTTTTTTATATACACGGTAAAATTTTGATCGTTTTAATTCGGTGGAGGGTGGAACCGGTGCATGAAAAAGTATCGATTTGTTAAAAAGTAAAGTACTTTTTTTTTAATAACTCGAATTAATTTACGCATGAGTGAATAAATAATGCGAACCATTAGTAGGCACCATTCGATAATAATAACAATGACGCGCTCGCCTAGTCAACGTAGACTCAGAAAAAATAGCCAATCCTAGACCAAACCCTGCCCCCAAACCCCATTTGATTGGCAATGCGCGAGCGGCGCCGGGCGCCCCCCGCGCGCTACAGCGCAGGAGACACGCCGGCGGGGGGCGCGGACAGTAACATGGCGTTGGCGGCCGAGCGGCGCCGGGCGCCCCCCGCGCGCTACAGCGCAGGAGACACGCCGGCGGGGGGCGCGGACAGTAACATGGCGTTGGCGGCCGAGCGGCGCCGGGCGCCCCCCGCGCGCTACAGCGCAGGAGACACGCCGGCGGGGGGCGCGGACAGTAACATGGCGTTGGCGGCCGAGCGGCGCCGGGCGCCCCCCGCGCGCTACAGCGCAGGAGACACGCCGGCGGGGGGCGCGGACAGTAACATGGCGTTGGCGGCCGAGCGGCGCCGGGCGCCCCCCGCGCGCTACAGCGCAGGAGACACGCCGGCGGGGGGCGCGGACAGTAACATGGCGTTGGCGGCCGAGCGGCGCCGGGCGCCCCCCGCGCGCTACAGCGCAGGAGACACGCCGGCGGGGGGCGCGGACAGTAACATGGCGTTGGCGGCCGAGCGGCGCCGGGCGCCCCCCGCGCGCTACAGCGCAGGAGACACGCCGGCGGGGGGCGCGGACAGTAACATGGCGTTGGCGGCCGAGCGGCGCCGGGCGCCCCCCGCGCGCTACAGCGCAGGAGACACGCCGGCGGGGGGCGCGGACAGTAACATGGCGTTGGCGGCCGAGCGGCGCCGGGCGCCCCCCGCGCGCTACAGCGCAGGAGACACGCCGGCGGGGGGCGCGGACAGTAACATGGCGTTGGCGGCCGAGCGGCGCCGGGCGCCCCCCGCGCGCTACAGCGCAGGAGACACGCCGGCGGGGGGCGCGGACAGTAACATGGCGTTGGCGGCCGAGCGGCGCCGGGCGCCCCCCGCGCGCTACAGCGCAGGAGACACGCCGGCGGGGGGCGCGGACAGTAACATGGCGTTGGCGGCCGAGCGGCGCCGGGCGCCCCCCGCGCGCTACAGCGCAGGAGACACGCCGGCGGGGGGCGCGGACAGTAACATGGCGTTGGCGGCCGAGCGGCGCCGGGCGCCCCCCGCGCGCTACAGCGCAGGAGACACGCCGGCGGGGGGCGCGGACAGTAACATGGCGTTGGCGGCCGAGCGGCGCCGGCGCTTTGTCCGCCGCCGCTGCTAGCTTTTATAGAGTGGTCGCCGTCGTAAGACTTGAGTTTTATTCAACTGCAATTTGATGAATTCACTATCTCTTAATACTAGTCTTCTTGTTTTAGAAACAATTAGGTTCATTATTTTTTATCTACACAGACTTTTTTTTACACCTAAAACTTCTGCTCGCTAAAACTATATCAATATGTTTCTGTTTGAACTATGTGTGTAACTTAAATAAATAAACTATTTTTGTTACTCGTATAAATTCATTACATTGCGACTACAATACTCAAAATTATACTAGCCTAACTTCCACCAACAACTCCATCCACTAATGAAAAGTAACCGACATGTTATTGTAACTAACTACATAATAGTTCCATTGTACACCACGACGATACTCCTTCCACACAAACTAATACTTATTCTCAAAATCTTATAAATGGATTAAATTTGTTGAATGTGTTAATTATGTTCGTCAGGTACGAGATAATGTCTCACGAGCTGGATGTGGTGAAGGCGCGCCTGGCCACTACGTCGCACGCGCAGACGCATGCTGAAATCGAGGGTCTCAGGGCACAGGTGCACACTTGCCATATCTATTTATTTATTTAGTACATGGAGGACTTACAGCTAATAAAACCAGACAAAAAAAAAAGGAAACCATAATCACTAGAAAGCCAATTACAAGTCCTCACGTATAGACTGTATGGTTTGTTACCGTACGTCTTTTGCTGATTGATAATGATTGATAGGGATGCTGAATGATATAAGTAAAACTATGTAATTCACTTGATACGTGTATTGAGTCCACGACCTTAACTAATGATAAAAGAGGTGTTGCTATGACGCGGTCCGAATGTGAACTGAAGTTGATGTAAAATGTGTGTTAATTAATTACAATTCAATTATGATGAGAGAGCATTTACGCAATGTGCGGTTGCACCGTACATACTCCCGGGCGCGAGATGACTGATGCTGATGATGCCTAGATATGGTGGTGTTAGTATGATTTGATGATACAAGGTGATAGAACAATTATTACTTATGTTGCTAAATTGTTAGTTGATGTTTTTAAAACTACATTTTTTGGTAACGGGTGAAGTTGCTCTATCAGTTACGACAGCACTTGAATTGTTTTCTACTAACGCGCACTGATCATTACGAAACACTTCACTCGCGCACTGTACACTTTGATTTGGTACACCACTCGCACTAAGGTCACTGTTACTGGCTCGGTAGTGCACGGAGGGTTGCCCAGGTTCAGGCTCCAGGTGCACGGTGCGGCGCCTTCGCCAGCGTATGCATGCGAACGTAGAGAAGGCTAGCCCTGCCGCCCCCACAACGTAGATGGCCACGTACTGGTGTATATCGTGAATTGAAATCCCGTCAGCGATGGTCACCTGTTCCGAAGCTGCATTCATCTGATCTATTTGCTCGGAGATACTTTGTAGCGAAGATTGATAGTTCTCTTCTTTGTACTCGTAGTGTGGTACTGATAAATTGATAATGTTATTGACAGGTGCGATCTCTACGGCAATAATATCGGGTTTACCTTTCATGTCAATCGTTTGTTGTTTGTGTGCCGTAATTATGAAGGTCTCGCCCTTGATGACATAGTTGTTTCCGAGAGCGAGAACATTGACTCCGGTCACCTGTTCAGTTGTAATTTGATCCCCACATATGATTCTCAGAGTGCATTGTCCGCAACACGTTATTATGAATGTGTTTATTACATTCAGTTCTGTCCATGTTGTTTTGCATATTGCGTTTATGGTTGTGCAGGTATCTCCTTCTGGATTTTTAATGCAAAAATTGCTGTCTGAGTCTCGTTGATAGATTGGTTTTTGTAGTTGGCATAGGTACGTATTTGTATTTAAGCGTATGCATTTTTGAAGTTCATTAGCGGATATAGGTAAGTACGTATCCCTTTTGATGTTTATAGCTATGAACTCTGATATTAGTACTATATTAACCATAAGACTACTATCTTGATGTTGAATAGGTATCATATGATATATGTCGTAACTCTCTCTGTTTACTAATGGAATTTTTATTTCAAATATGAAGTATTCACGTGTCATGCGTGCTCTTACTTGCATAATTTGATAGATCTTGTACAAATCTGATACAATGCTGTTGATGGGCAATGATAGGTCTTTGGGCAACTGGTTTGAAATAATATTTAGCTCATCTTGTAGTTGAGCTGGTGTTATGATATGAACATTGAAATGTTGGACGTTAGTGATCGTGTCCAGCAAAGAATCTTGAATGTTCTTTAAACTGCTTAGAATGTTGTTTGCAATTATAGTTGATAAAATGAAGTCTTCCGTGATTGCTACTTTCTCAGCCTCATTCTTCAATATGCTGATAGCTTGATATATGTTTATTAAGTGCTGATTAAATATTTTATGCTGTTTTTCCATGGTGTGTTCAACTCGTTTGAGTAAGTTGTTTTCAGCTTCAATGATAGATGTTTGATTGCGCCAAAGATGAGCAAGATGTTTTTGATTTTCTCTGACTAAGGTAATGTCTCGTTGGTATTGTTCGGCGAAATTTTCATCTAGTACACCAAAGAGACTGTTCGCAATGTATCCAATCCCGTTGATAAGGCCTCGGCGCTTACGTTGATGCGCTTCGAAATGCTGACTGAGTAACATACGGTCGTAGTACTCCAGTTCCATGAATCCGTGACGTAGTTGTAACATGATAACGTCACAATGAGATTTGCTTTTTGTTTGTGTACATAAGCTTTCAAGGTGCTTCATATAAATGTTAAATATTTTACACCCGTGCCAATATGGTTGCATGTCATAATATACAACTATTTTCCATTGATCTTGTATTAAATTCATTTCTGATATTTTGTCAAAGTAAATTGCTTGTTTCCCTTGTAATTGTGTTATGTTGTATGCAGCCTGTGCGTTGCATGTTAATGTTAATATCAGGAATAGTAAGGCCAATATTGTAGAGAAAGTGTGTGGCTTTTAACGGCAGCCTCCCATAGTCCTCCTGCTGATGGCCATGAAGGTGCGTTAAAGTGCCATTCGATACCCATTTTTGTTATTTCTGCCTAAAATTCTTGATTGAATATGCTTTTTATTGCTTGATATTCGTCCTGTAGGACCTTGTTGGCTCCAATAAAGTTGGTACCTTGATCACTGAATATATTCTGTGGTACTCCTCTCCGAGCTATCATTCTGCGAAGAGCAGCAAGAAATGACGATGATGTCAAATCCGACACCAACTCCAAGTGCACGGCTTTAGTTGCCATGCATCAGGTGAGATGGTGGTCAAACGCGAGCCTATCATTAATAAAAAAAAAAAAATAAATAAATAAATACTGCGACATAACCCTTGGTGGTTTTTATTCCACGACCCTTGTTGGCCTTTATATAGACATGTCCCGTATAGTCTACACCTACATTTTGGAAAGGACGTGACGGATTCGTCCGTTCTGGTGGCAAATCTCCCATAATTTGATGCTGATTGCTGGGATTGTAGCGACGGCACTTAACGCATCGTCGAACTCGGAATTTAACTGCTCTGATTCCGCCTACAATCCAATACTGTTGTCGTATATATGCTGAAGTTAACTGAGGTCCACTATGAAATGCTAGAACGTGAGCCTCGTCAATCAGAATTTCCGTTACACGACTGCTTTTTGATAAGATTATTGGATGTTTCATCTGATGATTTATGTTGGCATGTTTGAGCCTCCCACCGACTCGAAGAATGCCATCTTGATCAAGAAACGGATTTAAGTTCAATATTTTGCTCTTGCTTGATATAGATTTGCTCTGTTGCAATTTTCGTATTTCCTCTGGAAAATCGGTTTCTTGAACGTATTTAATTAACTTTAATTTGGCAACTCTTCTTTCTTGAAGAGTTAAATGTTTTGTTTGTGCTATTTCTTTAAATCGCAAACGTCTATACAATCGTAAAAGCATAGCGTAAACGTTTATAAGTTGTGTGAATGAACTGTACTTTGATATCAGGTGACGTAATACACTGCTGCTGTCGACACTTTGGTGAATTACATTCACTTGTAACATATTGTTGTTATTCTTTTTGATTTCTTCATCTGTTGTAAATTTTGATGTTGGTTCTTTCTCTGCGATGATACTAGGAAGCCACGAAGGACCCTTCCACCACAGGGTATGCTCCTCAAGCTGAATTACGTTTAAGCCTCGACTGGCACAATCCGCTGGATTATCTGCTGATTTAACGTAGTGCCAGCAATTTGCAGGCATGATAGTGGTTATCTGACGTACACGATTGGCTACAAATGTTTTCCATCTTGTTGGTTCACCATTCAGCCAGCCTAACACTATCATCGAGTCTGTCCATCCGTAAATGCTGAGGTTGTAATTTGATAGACACTGCTGTACCTTGGTCATTAGTTTCGCTAGTAAGAGAGCTCCTGACAGCTCTAATCTTGGCAATGATACTAATTTGTTCGCCGGTACAAGTCTAGCCTTTCCAACTAGCAGTGTTGGTTTTGATTGTTCACTCCCCTTGATCCGAGCATATATCACACATGCAAATGCCTTCTGAGATGAATCGCAAAAACCGAATAATTCAATATTTTCATGTTCTCTTGTGTTTATCCAGCGTGGTACTTGTAGTTTGTTTACACGATTAATGTTGCTTTTAATATCCATCCATTCGCTTAGTATGTCTTCGGGCAAGGGATCGTCCCAGTTGAGGTTACGCAACCATAAGTTTTGAAAAATTATTTTAAGCTTTGTTGACAGCGGTGAAAGCCATCCCAAAGGGTCAAATAACTTTGAGATATCCGATAACAATGTTCGTTTGGTCATTGGTGTAGTTGTTTGTTCGATTTTCATTTCGAATCGGAAAGTGTCTTCCTTAGGGTCCCAAATGAGTCCTAAGGTCTTCGTTTGTTCTGATTGCTTGAAATTGAAACTATCTTGAGTGTTGTTCTCGGATGGTATGTGTTGTAGTAACTCAGGAGCATTTGTTTTCCATTTCCTGAGGTTAAAACCTCCCGACTTCAAGAGATTGATTAAGTCCCTAATAAGCTGTTGTGCTGATTCTGATGTATGCGATCCATGTAGTAAATCGTCGACGTAGAACGAGTTTTCTAGTACATCTGTCGCTAAACTGTTCGTGTAATTGGGTTTTTCATCACGTGCAAGAACTTTGTTCTTTTTTACTTTTTGTTTATAACCGTTGTGCTGTGTCTGTCACGAATAAAAGCATTTCTATTCTATTCTTTTTTTTTCTATTCAAGCTGTTTTAATGTAATTAATGATAAATATGGTGCGGCCTTGGTGCCATAGGTTACAGTGGTTAGTTGATATTCCTGTATTGGCTCTGTTGTTGAATTACGCCAAACAATCTTCTGCAATGCTTGATCATCTTCATGTATTCTTATTTGGCGAAACATTTTCTCTATATCTGCTGTGTATGCGAATTTGTACTGCCTCCATTTAAGAATCAGAGACAGAAGGTCTTGCTTCCATGACGTCATTGAGGCTGAAGCCTGTTGATGTCTTAGCCGATGCGTTGAACACCACCCTCAATTTTGTAGTGGTTGAATCGGGACGCAGGATGCTATGATGGGTTAAAAAACAATCCGGCTTTAAATTATTTTTTGAAAGTTTCATGTGACCTAATTCTTGATATTCACTCATGAATTTTTGATACTCTTCTTGGATGTTGGGATGCATCATATGCTTCCTCTCTAGCGATTTGAACTGCGCTACAGCTTTTGGTTTTGAAGCTCCCAGCATCTCGGCAAAATTTTGTTTCAGAGGTAATCTCACTTGATATCGACCATCCTCTTGTCGTGTTGTTGTTTTCTGATAATAATCAATTGTTTGCTGATCTCCTGATGATAATGTGGTCTTATCTGAGATGTCTTCAATTTCCCAGAATTGCTGAATATCGTCCAGGTTATGTAAGATGACGTTACACTGAAACGTTTGTATGATATCTCCGCTTAATATCCAGCCGAGTCGTGTATTTTGTGCTGATGCAGATTCCTCTGTCTCTCTGCAAACCCCTTCTAACAATAATTTTGAGTACACACTGCTGCCTAGAAGTAAGTCAACTGATCGACTTACATTAAAATCTCGATCTGCTAAAGTGATATTGTCTAAAAATGCCCATGTTGGTTTTTCGAAAGTGCGATTAGGTAGCTTTTTTATTAGTTTATTCATGATATAAGCCTCTACTTCGAACTCAAAGTTGTTGTGAACTGATGCACACTTGATATTTATTACTCCTTTGCAGTTTGATTCCTTTTCTCCAATTCCCCAGATGACGCCTGAGCTATTCCTACGTGCTATGCCTAAAATTTGTGCTGCGTTTTCACTGATGAGGGACATTTGTGAGCCTTGGTCTAATAGTGCTCGTAATATCTGAAATGATCCATTCTCATCTTGAACCTTGATCAGTGCCGTCGGTAAAAGTACGTCCGGCTTGTCCTGCTGTAGTGACGCATGCGAGTTTCCGCGTGACAGCTGCGGCGTTTCGGATTTCGAGGCACGTGTCGTGTTGTCGCCTGCTTTTGCTGTGCTGGCAACTGATGTCCGATTTGATTGCGTAAATGCTGCATGTAGTAGTGTGTTGTGACTTCCGTTGCATTCGTGACACCGTTTACTTGAAATGCAAGCCTTCCCATTATGCCAATAAAGACAATTTTGGCATATGTCGAGTTTTGACAAAGTTTTTCGCCTGTTTTGTGGCGTCATTTCGAGGAATTGCTGACAGTAAAAAATGCCATGGTCATTTGTCTTGCAAATCGGGCACTTATAAATTATTTTCGTCGATTTGCTATTTTTGTTGTTTGTCGATTGCGATACGATTTCTTCACTCGCAGCGGATGTTTTTTGATAATTGTAATTTGATCTTGATGTTTTTCCAGTAAATTGCTTGTTTGTTTTGTATGATTGACTGTCTTGTTTCCTGCTTGCAGACTCCATTGCTGTAAACTTGCCTTCTAAGAACGAAAGGAATTCTTGTAGCTTAGGGATTGCTCTGGGATCTTTGATAGACGCCACGTAATCCTCATAGGTTTCTGAATCTAATTTTGCTGACAATAGATGTATGAGTAATGGGTCCCAGGAACTAACATCTACCCCTAAGTTCTTGATAGCATTCAAACTCTCAATGGTGGTGTCATGCAGACTCTTGATGTGGTTGATAGTTGCTTGCTGCGCCGCCGGAATGCTTGTTAATGTGGCTAAATGAGAACTACAAATTAAGTTGAGATTATTGTAGCGATGATTTAGAATCTCCCAACTAATGTTGTAATTATCTGATGATATTTGTAAATGTTGAATTAATTTTTCAGGTTCTCCCCTCAACTTGCTTTTGAGGTATTGTAGTTTTTGAGCGTTAGACAAAGAATAATTACCGTGGATTGATTCGGTAAATAAGTCCTTGAAAGATGTCCATTGTTGATAGGATCCGCTGAAAATTGGAATGTCTAATTTCGGAGTTGACTGTGCCTTGTGAGCCACAGACCATAGCTTACTATTTATTGCTCTTTTTATGTTGTTATAGATTTTTTCCTGCTTGGAGTACGCTTGTTCGTAATCTTCGTCCATGCTTTCCAGTTCTCCATCTAGTTCCCAATGCAATGTATCAATTACAGACCATCTCGAATGCAAAGTCTTTAGAGCATCTTCCATTTCCCACTTCTCAGACATTTCGTCTAAATTAAGACTTCGTATGGTACGCTGTAATGCTCTGATGTTGCTTGATTGTTTTTTGAGCATGTCATCCGTCTTGCTGGATGTTCCTCTTGAAAATACTTCTGGAGATGAATATTCAACTGGTTCTTCATCTCGCTTGCTTGTTAGAGACGTACCTGATGATGATGGTTGACCTGCTTGCTGTTGAGGCTTTGTCTCCAACTCCGGTAATACTGACTGCCCTGTTTTCATCAGTACTTGCTGTTGATTGATTAATGATTTGACCGATTTGTACAGCTCTGCTGCCCGCTCATATTCATTCTGTATAAAATATGGGTGAGACCTGCTTTCCTCAGTACAAAGTCGATCATGATTATATTGGAAGTCAGCCCAATCCGCTTCCAATGTTTCTAAACGCCTTTTAAAGTAATCACCTACCTTACGGCTCGAACTGTCTTTCTTGATGTTGGAGGCTAGCTTGCTCATAGCCTCGTAGATCTCAGCTTGGTTCGCGTGAATAGCTTCCATGATGAAGATTTTTCACGAAGTGATAACTGAAACGGTCTTACTTGTATTTGCTGCTTAACTCTCGAATCCTCGACTCCCCGGATGGTGCTCCTTTCTTGCTAGTGGCACACACACACGGTTTTAGAGTTATCGAACACAGCACTTGTCACTACACTGATTGAAGTTTTGATAATCACTGATATTTTTTGATTTGATAGTCACTGTTTACAAATGCTCGAAGGACCAAAAAGATGTATGGTTTGTTACCGTACGTCTTTTGCTGATTGATAATGATTGATAGGGATGCTGAATGATATAAGTAAAACTATGTAATTCACTTGATACGTGTATTGAGTCCACGACCTTAACTAATGATAAAAGAGGTGTTGCTATGACGCGGTCCGAATGTGAACTGAAGTTGATGTAAAATGTGTGTTAATTAATTACAATTCAATTATGATGAGAGAGCATTTACGCAATGTGCGGTTGCACCGTACATAGACACTACAATAAAAATTAAAAATGGTGTGAGCACAAAAACAATAAAGCTTCGCTTTTTAGTTACGTAGGAAGTACAACATAAATCCTTGGTTTGCACTTAAACAAATAATAAACAATCTATTAAACCTAATGCTACTTGAAGAATTTGAGGCTTAAACACCTTCTGGCTGAGTTCACACTAATTGTGAATGGAACCCAATCATATTCCTTGCATTCATCATTACTTTCAATCACCTATATTGTATTGATTACGATATTTTGGGAACGAGAGCTTACGAAGAGAGTGCGACTCAGCAGAAGAATATAAAGGTCTACTGACAACTCATTTTTCATAATTAAATTGATACTTCCTGCTATTACCTTTACAATCATCAACAATTCAACATTGTCACCTCTACATTACTAGCTATGATATCACAAATAGTGCTAAAGTAAACAACATGAAACAGGTTACTCGACGACTAGTTATATCCTATTCGTGACATTTACCTACAATGCACCCATATAATCGTCAAATTACTTCTCCCGTACTAGGTGAAGGGTAGCGTCAGACTTACTAACTAAACTAAAACACACGTATGTTCCTTTAGCTGCTATTTACGTTCCAGGACCTCGGTAACTCTTTCGAACAATCCCGCAACCCTGACAGGCACCAGACCCAGTAGGCCCCGACCATTTTGCTGACATCTCTTTGAGGTGCACATCGAACACTCAACGCGCCATCGACATCGATGTTTGATCGTTACCGGATGGCGAGCTTCCCATTGCTCGCCGTCTGTGCCTCACATGAAATTTATTTCTTGTTGCACTATTTAATATTGTTTATACTACAATGATTTTATTGTAATGTAGGTAGCAGAGCTGACCGCGGCAGTAGAGCGGGACAAGCTGACGCAGCAACAGACTGCGGCGCGCGCGCGGGAGCTGGAGGACAAGGTGCGCGACATCAAAGGTCACAGGGAGAGGTCAGACATTCTCGATACTAATGTAGGTAGCAGAGCTGACCGCGGCAGTAGAGCGGGACAAGCTGACGCAGCAACAGACTGCGGCGCGCGCGCGGGAGCTGGAGGACAAGGTGCGCGACATCAAAGGTCACAGGGAGAGGTCAGACATTCTCGATACTAATGTAGGTAGCAGAGCTGACCGCGGCAGTAGAGCGGGACAAGCTGACGCAGCAACAGACTGCGGCGCGCGCGCGGGAGCTGGAGGACAAGGTGCGCGACATCAAAGGTCACAGGGAGAGGTCAGACATTCTCGATACTAATGTAGGTAGCAGAGCTGACCGCGGCAGTAGAGCGGGACAAGCTGACGCAGCAACAGACTGCGGCGCGCGCGCGGGAGCTGGAGGACAAGGTGCGCGACATCAAAGGTCACAGGGAGAGGTCAGACATTCTCGATACTAATGTAGGTAGCAGAGCTGACCGCGGCAGTAGAGCGGGACAAGCTGACGCAGCAACAGACTGCGGCGCGCGCGCGGGAGCTGGAGGACAAGGTGCGCGACATCAAAGGTCACAGGGAGAGGTCAGACATTCTCGATACTAATGTAGGTAGCAGAGCTGACCGCGGCAGTAGAGCGGGACAAGCTGACGCAGCAACAGACTGCGGCGCGCGCGCGGGAGCTGGAGGACAAGGTGCGCGACATCAAAGGTCACAGGGAGAGGTCAGACATTCTCGATACTAATGTAGGTAGCAGAGCTGACCGCGGCAGTAGAGCGGGACAAGCTGACGCAGCAACAGACTGCGGCGCGCGCGCGGGAGCTGGAGGACAAGGTGCGCGACATCAAAGGTCACAGGGAGAGGTCAGACATTCTCGATACTAATGTAGGTAGCAGAGCTGACCGCGGCAGTAGAGCGGGACAAGCTGACGCAGCAACAGACTGCGGCGCGCGCGCGGGAGCTGGAGGACAAGGTGCGCGACATCAAAGGTCACAGGGAGAGGTCAGACATTCTCGATACTAATGTAGGTAGCAGAGCTGACCGCGGCAGTAGAGCGGGACAAGCTGACGCAGCAACAGACTGCGGCGCGCGCGCGGGAGCTGGAGGACAAGGTGCGCGACATCAAAGGTCACAGGGAGAGGTCAGACATTCTCGATACTAATGTAGGTAGCAGAGCTGACCGCGGCAGTAGAGCGGGACAAGCTGACGCAGCAACAGACTGCGGCGCGCGCGCGGGAGCTGGAGGACAAGGTGCGCGACATCAAAGGTCACAGGGAGAGGTCAGACATTCTCGATACTAATGTAGGTAGCAGAGATGGGCGAAGTTATCTTGACAAACAACTACTGGAGACATAATGAAGGACGGGATGGTTGACGTGTGTCGGGCATGCCATTGTCCGGATGAGACTATCAGACATATTATGTCTGGTTGTTCTCGTCTGCCTAACGGCGAGTATTTGCACAGATATAACCAAGTAGCCAAGATTATTCACCAGCAGCTTGCTTTGAAGTACAACCTAGTGTATTCAGAGGCACCGTATTACAGGTATATGCCCGACCCAGTTCTCGAAAATGACCATGCCACATTCTACTGGGATCGGTCTATCATCACTGACCGGACTATTGTAGCCAATAAGCCGGATATAGTGGTGATTGACCGATTAGCGCCCCGCGCAGTGATAGTTTATGTCACCATCCAGCATGACGAATATCCGCGAAAGCAGAGAAAGAGAAACAAATCAAATTTCTCGACTTAGCACACGAGGTTGTCGACATGTGGAAGGTTATTGTGCCGATTGTCGTGACTGCCAACGGCCTAATGGGTAAAAGCATCGACGATCATTTGTCGAAGCTGTCATTGCGCGGTTGGATCAAGGGCCTGATACAGAAGGTAGTACTCCTCGATACGCTAGCCTTAACGAGGATTGTGAGGAGGTTCCTGTCTCTGGAGCCCTAACCATCGGTAACTTGGACCCTGCTCCCGACACCGGAGGACTAGCGACTATTTTTCAGATTTTTAAATGTTTTTTTTTAAATTATTATTTAAAAAATATTTAAAAATGAAAATTATATATATATGTGAAAAAGATAAATAAAGAAAGCAATAATAAATAATCTGGTTGATTTATCAAATATTATAGTTTTATTTGACTAATGTAGTACATCAAGTTTTGAAATACAGACGAACTTATTATTTAATTTTCTCAGTAAATTTTTGTTAACAT
The DNA here is from genome assembly GCA_905147345.3 of Mythimna impura. Taxonomy (NCBI): domain Eukaryota; kingdom Metazoa; phylum Arthropoda; class Insecta; order Lepidoptera; family Noctuidae; genus Mythimna; species Mythimna impura. Next base: position 28,292,018 of record LR990359.1, on the reverse strand, counting down.
TTCTATAAAAAAAAATATTGAAATAAAACAATAAATACTGAAGTTAAAAATCCCAACAGGGAGTTTAAAAAAGCCGAAGGAGCTCTAAAAAAAGCTAAGGAAGAAGCTGAACTACACGGCGCGTCGTGGAAACAGCGCGAGCAGGAGCTGGAGACGCTAAAGCTGGAGGTGTCAGAGCTGCAGCAGGCCGTGGCCACCAGCAAGCAGCAGCTGGAGGCTGGTGCCAACGCTGCAGGGGAACTGCGCACCGCGCTGGACACTGCTAAGCAGGAACACGCTGCCGCTACCGTGAGTCAATACCTTGCACTAGCTTCTGACGTTTTATAAGTGCCCATGTAGGCCTATGTGAAATAAAAATATTTTGAGTTGAATTTTGAAATAGTAGTGACACAAGGAATGAACTGAGCAATATGCTCACATTTCACATTGACGACTGCTTAAAAAGAGAAAGCGGCTATGCAGCCAATACTTACTTCTTTAGATTGGGAACGCACATAAAGTTAAGGCTGAAGGCTCTAACATAACGGTGCCGTCATTACAATGTAAAAAAATTGTGGCCATCCACTGTAGTGTTTTTGCCACCTTCAAAATTAGTTAAAAGTAGAAAAAACCATCCCAAGCTATTTTCTAACTTGTCTATTTCATACTATGTTTCAACAGGAAGCCGTTAAAGAGATGCAAAGCCGCATCAAGCGTCAGAAGGCGGAGATAGCGAGCCGCAGCTCGGAGATCGCCGGCATTGCGCAGCAGAAGGAACAGCTGCGCAAGCTGAACGGCGAGCTGCAGCTGCAGATCAAGGAGCTCGAGTACGCCATCAAAGAGCTGCAGACCGAGGCCACCGAGCTGCAGACCAAGGTAAGGTAGGGGGAAACAGGGGGACATTTTGGCCACTACTTTTGCAAAGAATCTGCCACTAACATCCAATTGTTTTCTTACCAGATCATATCCATGGAAGACGAGAACCCCTGGATAGCTGCAGAGCGCGAGTACTTCGGCTGTCCGGGCGGGATGTACGACTTCCGACACGCCAATGTGGCCGGAGCCAGGGTGGCCCAGCTCAAGGAGAGGAAGGACAAGCTGGCGCGAGGACTCAACGCGCGGGCACACACGCTGCTCGGCAAGGAGGAGGAACAGGTATGAACACAACGTGGCCGGAGCCAGGGTGGCCCAGCTCAAGGAGAGGAAGGACAAGCTGGCGCGAGGACTCAACGCGCGGGCACACACGCTGCTCGGCAAGGAGGAGGAACAGGTATGAACACAACGTGGCCGGAGCCAGGGTGGCCCAGCTCAAGGAGAGGAAGGACAAGCTGGCGCGAGGACTCAACGCGCGGGCACACACGCTGCTCGGCAAGGAGGAGGAACAGGTATGAACACAACGTGGCCGGAGCCAGGGTGGCCCAGCTCAAGGAGAGGAAGGACAAGCTGGCGCGAGGACTCAACGCGCGGGCACACACGCTGCTCGGCAAGGAGGAGGAACAGGTATGAACACAACGTGGCCGGAGCCAGGGTGGCCCAGCTCAAGGAGAGGAAGGACAAGCTGGCGCGAGGACTCAACGCGCGGGCACACACGCTGCTCGGCAAGGAGGAGGAACAGGTATGAACACAACGTGGCCGGAGCCAGGGTGGCCCAGCTCAAGGAGAGGAAGGACAAGCTGGCGCGAGGACTCAACGCGCGGGCACACACGCTGCTCGGCAAGGAGGAGGAACAGGTATGAACACAACGTGGCCGGAGCCAGGGTGGCCCAGCTCAAGGAGAGGAAGGACAAGCTGGCGCGAGGACTCAACGCGCGGGCACACACGCTGCTCGGCAAGGAGGAGGAACAGGTATGAACACAACGTGGCCGGAGCCAGGGTGGCCCAGCTCAAGGAGAGGAAGGACAAGCTGGCGCGAGGACTCAACGCGCGGGCACACACGCTGCTCGGCAAGGAGGAGGAACAGGTATGAACACAACGTGGCCGGAGCCAGGGTGGCCCAGCTCAAGGAGAGGAAGGACAAGCTGGCGCAATGAGCAGAGAAAAAAAGTAATGCGATGCAGATATCACAGATATCTACGAAATTTATGTCGAAACTTGTATGAAATTGAACCTGAACATTGTGTCAATGAAGCTTGTATGGCTCAGAGGTAGCTAGCTACTTACAGTTCAGTTGTTGGATGTGAGTTGACGAAAACCACAGACTTCATGATAATTACGTTTATTCGCAAAAGTTACACTAAGTTAAGTTAGATGTTAATCCGCGGTAATAGCGCTACGGCAGCTATTGGTCAACTAAAATTATTATAATTTGCAAGTATAAAAGTAAATAAAACGAGTAGTGAAAAGTAGGTCGCGGTGTTAGCGATTTCCCTGTACGTGAACCGTACAAAGCTATCCCTCTACTTTTCAGTTATTGACTAGTTAAAACGATACGCCCACATGTTGCTAAATATCTTAGAACTTTAAAAGTGTATTGGTCTTATGAGTAAAACTGTTTTACTTGTCTGGACGCAGCTTGCCAGATTCATGGAAATGGTAAGAGAGCTAGTGAAGTTTATAAGCAACAGTACACACACACAACACAGGGGCTTTTACCTTAAAATATGTCACCTCGCACACGGAGAAATGGTCACGGTAACGAAAGCTTGGATTCAGTACCTATATGATACCAAAAATTGTTCGTTAGTTCTATAAATTAGCTAGGAAACGGCGGAAATCTACACGATCTATATGAAATAACGTACGTTATAGTAGATATCTCAGATTTTTGCCACCAACTTACATTTACGTAATGAATAGTGACAAAACAATAAACAATACTAACTAAACTACTTCCAAAGTTTCAATCAATTGCATGTTTACATTAGAGTTTAGACATTCACAGTACCTTTGTTACTGCCACAAGGGGCTGGTTTCTTACTTCGAATGATACTTTTCAAAAACCCAGTCGGACGCATAATTTTATAGAAAACTTGGCTATAACATTAATTTATGTTGCAGTACCAAGACGTGATGCGCAAGAAGCAGATAGTGGAGGCTGACAGAGCGAAACTGGTGCAAGTGATGGCCGAGCTGGACGAGAAGAAGAAGAGGACGCTGATCACGGCGTGTGAGCAGGTCAACAGGGACTTCGGCTCCATCTTCTCCACGCTGCTGCCCGGCGCGCAGGCCAAGCTCAAGCCGCTGGACGGCATGACCGTGCTGGACGGACTTGAGGTACGTGATACACAATAAGCAAACTTAATTAACCCTAATTATTTATTTATTGCAGTCTTGTCTCAGCTGACTATAGATCATCATCAGCCCTCTTTTAACCATAGATCTCTCCAATCGCATGCCACTCGTCTCGATGGAAGGCAGCTCTCAATTAACTGCTACCAGCCACTTTGAAGATTGTTACTTCAGCTAACCTCAAGAGCACGATCACCACTACGGTCATATATTTTACAACTAACATATTTTGACCCTTTAAATTTCGCCGAGGAGCGCGCCAGTGATGTATTCTATCGCCTATTCTGTTCAACACGTATGGAGAATACATGATGAGACGTATATTCGAGAATTGAGAGGGAGGCATCACAGTTGGCGGGGTGGTAGTGAGCAACGTGCGCTGCGCCGATGACACCACTCTTCTTGCAGCAAATGAGTCGGAAATGGTTGCACTCCTAGACCGAATGGAGCGGACTAGCGAGATGGGGCTTTCCGTAAACAGGTCGAAAACCAAGGTAATGGTGGGGGATAGGTCTAGAAAATTGGGAGCTCACTGGCGCCTTGGACCTAGAAATAGTGGACAACTTTATTAACCTGGGCTCCAATGTCAGTAACGATGGCTCGTGCGAGAAGGAAGTCCGCAGAAGAATTAGTATGGCTAAGAGCGCCATGTCTCAGCTATACAAAATCTGGAGGGACCGCAACATCTCCGTAAAGACCAAAACCAAATTGGTGCGGACTCTGGTTTTCTCGATCTTTTCATATGGCGCTGGGACTTGGACGCTGAAAGCTGCAGATCGCAAACGCATTGACGCCTTTGAGATGTGGTGCAGGAGAAAAATGCTCCGTATCCATTGGACAGCATTTCTACGCAATACTTCGGTCAATGTGACCGAAGTATAGCAAGGAAAGACGGTGGAAACCTCAAAAGGCTCATCGTGAACGGTAAAGTAGATGGGAAAAGGTCTTGCGGGCGCAGTCCAATACGTTGGTCCGACCAGATCCGCTTCGTTCTTGACTCTACGGTATACAAGGCTCTTCACACCGCCAGAGACAGGAATAGATGGAGAAACATCATAAAAATGAAAGTGATGAAGGGGAGGTCACGATCCTCAGCATTGAGGAATACGACGCAAGGAGGAGGATATTTTGTCCATTGCCACTAAGTTTGAGACCTATCTATGTCAACTATTATATTTGTCTGCTAATTCATCTTGTTGGAGATTTGATCCGAACGGGACCCCGGGATTCCCGGTTCATTTAAATGCTTTGATATTGACTTCGAATCTTCTTGTCCAGGTCAAAGTAGGTTTCAACGATACATGGAAAGAGTCGTTGGGCGAACTGTCGGGTGGACAGAGGTCCTTAGTGGCACTATCTCTAGTGCTGGCCATGCTGCTGTTCAAGCCGGCGCCGCTGTACATCCTGGACGAGGTGGACGCCGCGCTGGACCTCAGCCACACGCAGAACATCGGCCAGATGCTCAAGGAGCACTTCCGACACTCGCAGGTAACAACCTATACTCCCGAAGCGACATACAGATCAGTGTAGGCACCTAATGTTATAGGAGTAAACTTATTTCTATCAATCAGCCACAAAATCCAGAGTTTTAGCTGCTATTGAGAAATTCAGCCACAATTTGCAGTTTTTTTTATTTAATTACAGTGACTTTATGTCATCGATCACACAGCCCCTAGACGCCTCATGCTTGATCTAACGCTCCAAAACAATTCTATCAACTAGCTGAGGTACGGGGGAGAGGGGTACTGAGTTCTAATTGGCCCGACTAAGGTCATTACGGCACACTAGGGATGAGATAGGTTTAAATAAATCACGAAAGTATCGATATTTTAAAAAAAATATTATTTCGTACAATTATTAATTGGTTTTTTACTGTCCTGGTTCTTGATATTATTTTAACATAAAATGTACATATTTAGTTTAGTTTATTATGTAATTAATACATTTTAAGTGGTAACGTAAATTTTCAAAAAATAAACTAAATAAAGTCCTCTCTATTTATAAAAACATCTTATCATGGTACTTATATTATTATAATAGTAAAAAATAGTATCCAAGCAACCATTTTTCTCGCTTGGTTGCAATTATCCATTTATTTATAGATACAGGTTCTACCTAGTTTGGGGACCACCATCCAAATATATGTATAATTAATAATTAGTTACAGACAATATTAATCATTATGTAATAGTTTTAAGGTATTCTTTATTTAATATAACAATGAACAATAAACATTATTCTTATTTTTAAAATTAGGATCTTTCGGGTACCTAAAATCAATAACCGATTCACAATTAAAATCCGTCTTTATTGTAGTTAGTAAAAAAAGATCGTATAAATAGTAAATAGGTTTTTTGCTTTATCGATAACTGACGTGGTCATAAGAATTGGTACATCACTAGTTTTGTTCAAACCTTCAGTTATGACCAGTATAAGTTGAACTCGGATAAATAATATCAGAAAATGAATATAATTGTAATTAACTTACCGATGAAATGTTATGCCATCTTTTCGAATACTCTTCTTCTTCTCTTCTTCTTCTCTTCTTTCTCTTTTTTTTTTCTTCTTTTCTTCTTCTTTTTCTTCTTTTTTTCTTTTTCTTTCTTTTGTTACGACATCAACGTATTGAACAAGGGGCCAATATTTATTTTCTAATTTTTTTATTAACTATCGCGGACGTGAGTTACGGCTCACAGAAGTGGTTGAGACTATTTGGAAATTGTTCTGTGGCGACCTGTATCAGATCTATAAGTCATATGTGTTGACAGACATGCGTCGCCTGTTATTAGACGTCTAGCGGCTGTATGGTCGTTGTTGTATGTTGATTAAAATATGGTACAATGTAATTTTTTTTAAACATCATCTTAAAGATACATCCTCAATTTTTATTGCGTTTTCAAAGTCTATATTAACCGGAGAACCCTTACAGTTTATAATAGTGTCGCTGAAAGACGGCATGTTCAACAACGCCAACGTGTTGTTCCGCACGCGCTTCGTGGATGGCATGTCGTCCGTGCAGCGCACCGTCAACTCGCGGCGCTAAACTGCGCGAACCTATTGCCACGTGCGACACTACTGCCACGTGCGACACTACTGCCACGTGCGACACTACTGCCACGTGCGACACTACTGCCACGTGCGACACTACTGCCACGTGCAACACTACTGCCACGTGACGGACACACGGACTAGCACTCTCTTTTTCTCTATCGTGTTGTCATGGAGACGTTTCGGTGGCAGTTGCTTGAAACAGTATCGTCATCACGCACCGTACGAGCTCGGCTTGACAACACCTGTGACGGTTGAATTGTCGCGGCCATGGATGTTGTCCGTGCTAGCGTCGCTTGTCGTCCTCGGCTCTGCGTCTCCGTACTCAAGTATATCGAAACAAAACGAACTTATTGTACATAGATAAGGCAAGACGAAAAAAAAAAATCGGACAAGAAATGTTTATAGGAAAATATGCCAAAAGACGATGTCGCAGTGTTAAACAGTATGTCCGGTATATTTTTAACATATTGCTAATTAAAAAGGGGCCATTATGCACTCCGTTTCGCTATAGTAAAACACGTAGTACCTAAGTTTTATTATAATACTCGCGTGTTTTGTGTTAGCGAATAAAACGCTAGCTCACACCGCGGAGAAGCGTACAATTTTTAAGATATTAATACAATTACAACTTTATTTACTGCCAAATAAAGTACACATTGCAATTAAAAAATTCGGTTAATTGTTCTCTTTGAGCATCGTCGCGTCGCGCCTCGCTGTGAGCTAACGCTTAAGGTTCAGTGCTTGATTATTTCGTCGCTTGTTAAGATATAAGAACAGGAAAACTCTGTAAAATATTGTCTACGGTCTAAACAATTTAAGTTGGTTATGAACAGGAGTGAGTGCCAAAGGCTGGTGTCGTATATGTATGGGTATTTAGTTAATAGTATTAGTAGTAAACGGATCTCACATGTGTTCAGTTGCATCTGTACAACGAGTGCTTATGTGTTACTAAGAGAAAAGATTTAAATCGATGGATTTACTACACCAAATTCCGTTTCGAAACACACAGACTTAATTTTTTTTTTAAATTTTAATTTATATAAACCAGTGCTTGACTGCGATCCCACCTGATGGTAAGCAGTGATGCAATCATTGATGGTGAAGCGCACTAGTTTATTAAGAGCCTATTCACTTTAGCCTTGAAGGCACCTAAATTATAGTTGGACGGGAAGACCGCAGCAGGCAAATTGTTCCAGTCCTTCGATGTACGCGGTATAAACGACGAAGCGAAACGCTTAGTCCGGACCGTTGAAGTTTCAACAACGTAAGGGTGGATACTCGCCGTACGTCGGGTTGTCCGATGGTAGAAAGGAGATGGCGGAATCAAGTCATGCAATTCCCGCGCACACTCTCCAAAATGCAACCTGTAAAATACCGATAGGCTGGCTACCCTGCGCCTGTGCTCGAGGCTTTGTAGATTGGACTTAACCAAATCTGGATCCCCAATTAGCCTCTTCGCACGCCTTTCCACTGAGTCCAAAGCTGCTAGATGGCATTTTGCAGCACCAGCCCATATGTGACTGCAGTACTCCACACACGATCGGACCTGTGCTTTGTATAACATTAGAAGCTGTCCCGGTGTGAAGTACCGTCGGACCTTTGCAAGAACGCCTAGTTTTCTAGCAGCTTCCTTGGCTTTGGACTCAATGAACTGCCCAAAATTTAGGTCTGAGGAAATTTTAACTCCCAAGTGCTAAAGGCGGTCGGTGCACTCCAGGGATACATTCCGAAAAGCAGGAGCCAAGGTGAACGGGCTCCTTTTGGCGGTGAACAGACACGCTTGTGTTTTGGTGGCGTTGAATTCTACCAGATTGGTTTCGCCCCACTTGGAGACTGCCTGAAGTGAGACATTCGTACGCTCTACCATAGCCTCTCGTTCGGACCGGATTAGTTCCTTATTAGCCCGAGCACCTGGAAGGTATCTCTCTACAACTATGCTATCATCTGCATACCCATATATACCGGGCATCAGCAGATCGTTGATATGCAGCAGGAAGAGAGTTGCAGAGAGAACAGACCCCTGAGGAACTCCGGCATTAATCGTCATGGGCTCTGATGAGCATCCATCGATAACAACTCGGAGAGACCGTTCACTCAGGAAGTCTTTTACCCATTTAATCAGACCAGGGGAAATGCCGTACGCTGGAAGCTTACTCAGAAGGCTGGCGTGCCATACCCTGTCGAAGGCCTTCGAGACGTCTAAGGAGACAGCAATCGCTTCTCCATTCTTCTCGAGGGCCTTGCCCCACATGTGAGTGGTATACACTAGTAGGTCCCCAGTAGACCGATTGTGGCGAAACCCGTACTGTCGGTCACTGAGGAGATCGTTACCTTCCAGGTATGCCATGAGGCGCGAGTTCAATACACGCTCCATAATCTTGCAGAGTATGGAGGTTATTGAAATCGGCCGATAGTTGGCAGGATTGGTACGACTGCCCTTTTTGGGCACGGGTTGCACGTTGACGAGCTTCCAGGACTTGGGCACTATACCAGTCCTAAATGAGAGGCGGTACAAGCGCGTCAATACAGGAGACAACTCGGGTGCACATGCCTTGAGAACTATTGCTGGTATACCATCTGGTCCACTAGCCTTATTCACGTCTTGACGACACAGTGCTCTCAAAACTTCTTTATTTCTTATGCGAACCTCAGTAATATATAAATATCGCAGAAACGCGTATATTATATTATAGCGCGCTCTTTCCCTTTTGTTTATACGGGTATGTTGATGTTTGATGTGTCGATAGGTCGTAAGTGCGACTATTGAGCTATGCTATAGAATTCTAAACTTATGACCGCATTTCAGACCAGAGAAAATTTTGATTTCAATTTTTGAGCTTGTAATATTATCGTATTTTAATCCTACACAAACAGTTTGAAATGATAGTTGTGCCAATTAATTTAGTAAATATTGCAAATAAATTTAATTAGAGGCAACAAGTGATCTCTCAATGCAATTGTATTTAGAATGAACACACTCCAACAAGTCAGTCGCCTTCTGCAGGAAACTACTGTCGTTAATAAACTTTACCTGTACTGTATTATAAAATAAAGTTCTTACTGTGTCCTAGTGTGTGAGACTTGTTGAAATAAAGTGAAGCCCTTGGGGCCCGGGCGGTGCAGGGCCCCGCAGGAGCGCGCCCAGGCTGGGCCTGTACCAATGATGAGGCGCATCAATTGACAGTTTTAGTGCGTTATTTCCTTTGCCTTATTTACTCCTAAGCTGCAAGCTTTGCGAGTTAACGATGAAATTGTCTATTGTTATCTCATGTCAGTTTAAGTATAAATAAACACATAGTGATGCAAACTTATTTACATATCTTGTCTTGTACATAGGCTATAACACTTTTACAAACGAATTATGTCGAAATGTTACTCAAAATTCGATATTCTTGATACGTGATCCGCAGTTTACATTAATTCTATTTTCGAAGCGAATATGTTAAGTTTGAACAAAATGTTTCGATGTAATTTTTGTCCTTTTTTAAGTGTAGCAAAATAAAAGTCAGCCAAGACTGATCGTGTTGTTACTATACTTAATGAAGTTGAGAAATGTAAAATTAATTAGGTCGTATATTAATAATTGTAGAATAATAAAAATTCTTAGGTGTATACTCTTGTTTTATTTAAGACTCATTAGACCACAAATCAGATGTCGGAGATTCAGACATAATCAAAGACACCAAATAAAACGAAATGTATGAACGAATGAACCGGAACCCATCGTGCCAATACCCTTTGGTCAGTTGCGTGGTTGGCTACGAGAGCACACCAACGCACAAGCGGGAAGGTGGTGGTCCCTGGCATCGGGCTGCAGGTAGGCTAAAGAAGCCATGCCATACTTAGAACCCTAACCAGCTACCTTCTGCGACGGGAGAGGCGGCCGGCGTCTGGTGGCGAGGACCATCAGCGGACACAGCTCACTGAACAAATACTACGGATAGTCCGCTGTGCAGAGCATGCATGCAGTCGGAGGAAACTGTCGCGCACGCGCTCCTCGAGTGCATAACTGTCAGTGAAATAAGAAGTTGAAGCTTCGGAACACCGAATTCACTCATATACGCCCAGAGCAAAATGAAAAGACTCATCTGCTTCTGGAGAGGTGGTCTGGTTGGAGTGAAGGCCGCCATGGGCCACGCACAATGGTCTCTGTTCAGATATGGAGTTTGAAACGAAACTGCCAAGGGTACTGAAGTATATAGTAGGAGAAGTTATCGATTGGCTGAAAGAATACTTTACTATGGAATTCGTGTGGAAGTTACTGGGAGGATTAACAGTTTAAATGGCTAGTTACAATAAAAGTACAGTTAATGTGGCACAGTGGAATGCAAATAGCTTACCAACTAAATGTAGGGAATTTGAATTGTTGCTCCAGCAAGAAAAAATACACATTGCACTTATAAGCGAAACATGGTTGTCAGAAGAAGTTACCATAAGGATAAAGGATTACAATATTATAAGAGCTGATAGAGAAGATGGATATGGGGGTGTGTGTATATTTTACCACAAGTCAATTAGAATGGTGCAAAGATCTTTTACACCTGCAAATGATAGTATTGAGATCCTTTTTACAGAGGTGCTGAATGGGCTAACCAACATAATTTACATATATTGCCCACCATCAGCTAATGTAGGCCAATCTGACTGGGACCAGGTCTTTAGCATGTGCAACTCAAAAACCATATTAGCTGGGGATTTTAATGCACACCATACATTGTGGTCATGTAAAATAGACACAAGAGGTGAGAGAGTTTATAGAGCAATGTTTGAAAATGACTATGTATGCATGAACGATGGAAGACCTACAAGGATCAGAATGGTGAATGGACATTTGCAGCAGTCGTCGCCGGATATAACCTTTGCCACCTGCGACATAGCAGTAAAAGTGACCTGGAACCCCCTTAATGAAACGTTGGGTAGTGATCACGTAATAATCAAATCCACACTTGGTTATGAAAAATCTAATGCATATATGAAGAAAAGAAATTACAGGGAGGCACGGTGGGTAGAGTTTAGGCAGAAGATAGAGCAGGAGTTTGCAGTGTTGGTACCGTCAAGCGATGTGCAATCTGATTATAACCAGTTTGAACACAAATTAAGCCTTGTAGCCGAAGAGACCATTCCATGGATTAAAATGTGGCAGGACCCTAGTTCTAAATTTACCCCAAAACCATACTGGAATTCAGAGATCTCACAAGTTGTTGCAAAACGTCGGCTAGCTTTAGCTCAGTTGCGACGGAACCCAACCCCAGATAATTATGACAAGTACAAAAATGAAATAATACACGCCCAAAAAGCTATCCAAAAGTCAAGGCATAAAAGTTGGTCAGAATTTTGTTCAAGCATAGATAATGAAACATCTGCTACAGAACTGTGGAGGAAGATGAGGTGGATGAAGGGTATAAAAGCAAGACAAACAGTAGATCCTGTAAGAGCAAACAGTTATTGCATTCCTTGACTCCTGACACTGTTGGGGAAGTACCTCCAGAACTAAGAGACAGGGGTGACTGCACTTTGAGTAAGGAGATAACGATGAATGAACTGGAAAACTCTCTTAAACGCAAAGACACCTCGCCGGGCACAGATAATGTAGCATATTCAATGATTTTTAATCTTTCTAAGTCTGGTAAAATATTTCTGTTGCACATTTTTAACTTAATCTTCCAAACTGGGGTAGTGCCCCAACAGTGGCAAAATATTAAAATTGTTCCAATCCCAAAACCGGGAAAAGATCCTACTTTATTGTCGTCTATTCGTCCAATCTCGCTCATGTCATGTATATGTAAAACGTTCCACCATATTCTAGGGAAACGATTGGAATGGTATGTAGAGAATAAGAAATAACTCTCTGCATCTACGGTAGGTTTCAGGAAAGCTCATTCTACCTTAGATAACTTGACGCGTCTGATAACAACAGTACAAGTAGGATTTGCTAGAAACACGCCTACCTTAGCCTGTTTTGTTGACATAGATAGCGCCTACAATAATGTAAACATAAGAACATTAGTTAAAGTCTTGGAAAACATAGGTGTTAGTCATAAAATTAATCAATATTTGTGGAATTTTCTGTCAGATAGAAAATGTCAAGTTATATTGGGTGATAACAATAGCATGGTAACAAGGCACACAAATAGAGGCTTAGCACAGGGAGATCCAATGTCTCCTTTACTTTTCAATATTGTCACTATGAACTTATGTAAAAGTATAGAAAATGTCAGTATATCACAATATGCAGATGATTTAAAACACAAATGAAATAATAAAAATAAGGTCTGACAGAAAAGCAGTTAATGCATCAATCCCCCAAGGGAGTGATATAGGCTGTTTATTATTCCTTATTTATATTAATGACCTTCCTAAAATTATAAAAAGCCCATGTGTTTTATTCACGGACGATATATCTCTACTCACATCATGCCAAAATGATGACAATATAAACGCCAAATTAAATTCCCTTCTCTCTACAACTGTAAACTGGATGAATAACCATAACCTAGAAATCAACTTCACAAAAACAAAATTAATTACTTTTCATCCCCATCAAAAACCACCATTAAAATTAAATTTTATATATAATAATACAAAATTAGAGCAAGTAAACGAGTTTACTCTCCTTGGTTTGTCTATAGATCAGTAGTGGATCAGCTGGCGGGGAATGCAGTGGATGATGGCGTGGATGTACTGAGTGAGCCCTACGGTTGGGAGATTATCCCAGAGGTTAGAAGAGTGTGTAGAGAGAAATGGAGGAACTCGTTTAGAGAGTGCTCACATACTAAGGGTGCTTGGTACTATACCATGCAGGACACATCAGGGTCAGTGCCTTGGTTTGAATGTGCCAGCCTCTCCAGGGAGACATTGGTTGCTGCTCTCAGGTTGCGGGCTGGTCATGTTCCACTGAACAAATTTTATCATTTAATGGGGGTTAAATCATCGCCACTGTGTGATACATGTCAGGTGCCCGAAGATATAATTCATGTGATGGTGGAATGTGATCAGTATCGCGAACTGAGGAGGAGCCTGTTACCAAACATCGATCTCCACAATGGTGGAGTCAATATGATTCTGAGCCAGCCAATGTCTGAAGAAGCACAGATTATTTACAAGTTCTTAAAAAGATGTATGAAAGAGAGAAAGGATAGAGAGGGTAGAGAATATGAGTGTAAAGTGAAGTATATTTGAAGATGTGAGTAGGGGATAGAGTAGGGTAATGGGTGGCTTGCAGTCTGCTATCGCGGCTTGCAAGATGCCCATTATGCTGCAATAGGATTTATCCCATGAGGCTGGCATAGTCACCCAGAGTGCACTGAAGCCTCTAAATAATAGATTAAAAAAAAAAACAAGTATCATTCAACATTAACATCTGTAGTATTTTATTTACATATTTTTATTTTTGTTAGTTAGGTATGTATTGGTACAAATTAAATAGTTCTTACCTGACGTGGATGAATCCATTGTTGTATCACAGATCACGGATTTCAGCAACTTCCAAAGAATTTCGTCTCATTTGAGTAATATTTAAAGCACAATTAACACAGCGTTGGCTTCTGCAGGTCGAAATATTGTACGAGTCGGTTTCCATCTGTGGGACGCTGGAGTTGTTCAAAGAAGTAGAAACAGAGCCCGAGATAGAGCGGCTCGGGTCATTGTCGTACATAGCAAATTCGCAGGCTGAGGTGGTCGGGAAAAGCGAGTGCAGAGTTCATTGTGAAAGTGAAAATTAATAGCAGCAAATAGTCGCAATTCAAATTCTACGCGGCAAAATGTGACACTTTTTGCCGCCACTTTTCGCCCCATTTGGGTAGGCTAAGGTCTTAAGACCATACAGCCACTGAACTTCACTCAAGAAATCCCGCCAAAAACACCCGAACATTTTAAATGACGCAATTAATATTTTTTTCAATAATATAAGCAAAATAATTGTATTTCGTATGCATTTTTATCAATGGACCAAATGCATATTATTGATTTAATAAATGATGTTAAAAAAAAATGATTTTGGTCGGTTATTACATTGAAAATTGTATGCAATTTTTATTTTTATTTTTCCGCCTAAAGGACTTTGTATCCATAGTCAAGAAATAATTGAAAAAAAAACTTCAAAATGGTTGCAGGAACCAAGGAAACACTGAATAAATGAATATACTTATTGTTTAATATTATTTTTCCGAACTTTAACTGACGTGATATTATTTTAATAACTATTTCTAGTAATTATTAAGATTTTTAGTATAAATAATAATCTTGTCCACGGCATTGAAAACCTCTGGCCGTATCCGGACCACTCCCTTTAACTTGTACGAAACATTTCGTAAATAAATCGTACATTCAAATAATATTTTTTTTTTTATGGTCTATGGCCGACATTTTAAGATGCGCGCGGTTTTTGGCGTGATTTTTTTTTATTCCAGTGAAGTTCAGTGGCTGTATTAATTAAATAAAAGTAAATACTAAACTAAACAAAATCATTAGAAAATGTTACATCCGTAGTTTATTGTCACTACGAAAGACATTATCGTAATAACTTTTCACGCAAAAAAACATAAACGTAAGACTAGGCAGTATGATTAAAATATCTTAGCCTTCATCTAGGGGTAAAAAAATAATAATAATATGAAAACAGATTTTTACCATGGCGGTAAAAATCTGTTTTCATAATTTTTCACAGAAAATTTTACTAGTTTTACTGTTGTTTTCTTCACAAGTGTATTGAAAAACGTCGTATGACACACGTGAGTAATTAATGATTACCGTTCTTGGCTCTCTTAAGACCCTCGCCACGGCTCGGGTCTAAATACCGCCTCGACGGTAATCACTAACATTACACACATAATGTACTATTATTTACCTACTTATAGCAGAAAACATAAAGCAGCACATTTACGGGTCCTAAAGCCGCGGACAGAATCACGGGCTAAAGTTATTCAAAACAACAAAGTACAATAACATAACACGCCGAAAAGTATCATAATCCATTTAGTATACGTTCGCGACAGTTATTTAGTGCGTCCTAATGATCAGTTAATGCCCTGCACGGGGTCGCACTGTCCGCCATATACTGCCGCGTGCCATCTGCGCGCGCCCACAGGCCCTTACTCCGCGAATATTTACGACTACGGCGCAGTTAGCTACGTCGTTTGGCTTACTATAGCCGTAAATACAACTCTATATGGAAATGAAGATTTAATTATTACCTCCGAGATGAAGAAGATTTATTCTAGTTGGTACTGTCTTTTTGTCACCAGCTATGCGGTCGGGGATGCGTGACAAACAGTGCAAATATTCCAGTGTCCTGGTCAAGTAAAGTGGGGTAACCTTGGTCCTGGGGTGCTTTGGCAAGAAACTGTGTTTACTGTGTTTCTATTGGTTAATGAGTTCGGGTCAAAGATATACTTCAGGGCCAAAGTATCTAAGCCCACTTTACGGTAGCCGTGTTGTTTTGTGTCTGTGACAGTTTGACAAACCCCACCGTAAGGCGCGCACGGTGGGGTGAATGCAAAACATCCATGACTATTATACACACGGAATAAAAAGTACGCTTCTAGTCAAATAGATGGCTTCCTACCTAGTGCAATTCACATCAGAGCTATCCCACTAGACTCTAGAGCGTCTTACATTGTCATAATGGGATACTAAAGTAAATTGATACACTTGCTGCTACAAGATGCGATGTGATCCGATTGTGAAAAATAAAGGAAGACTGAAAAATAAAGGAAAATGTAAGAAATAAAAATTTACAGTTCAATAACGTACACTACCTACATACCTACAGGTGAACTCAAGTGAAGTGTGTTGAACACGACTGCGACTGTTGAATATGAAAGTAATGCGCTTATCATATTCCACGAAGTTCATAGAAGCGCGAGCCACGCTGCGACGTAAATACTTTACGCTGATATTATGTAAAACATCGCGAACATCCACCGGCTGACGTTATAGAGAGGTGCCCTGAGAATACTCACGTAAGAAGAACAACTCGAAGTATACTAGCATTCATCGTGGAGTAAACATTCTAAGTATTACGTGTGCACTATAAACATTCCTCATAGGTCGGCACCACCTCGCGGGAAATAAAACTTTTACTATACGAAGCGGCTTTAATAGTTAGAATTGATCGTGTACCGAGGACGCGGGACGCGACCAGTCGCCTCAGTTATTAAGATGGTATTTTATATTTCTTTGGCAGAGCAATAAAGTTGGTTCGCTGAACATTAGCGCTGCAAGAATTCATAGCGGGGCTGAGTCTAACGGAATAACAGCTCCAATCTCCAAGTTAAACGTTTATTCAAGAGATACTTTTATGTCCCGTCGGTTCGCCGATTCTGAACTCCGCAGATGAATACTTATGAAGCTTGTCGCAGCGTTGTCTGCGGTGCGGTGCCCGCCTTGAATTTCAAAAACTTCTGATTAGTGTTGTAAACAAAGTACATCTGGAGTTCACAATTTACCTACTGATACCGATGAGATTAAATTAATTCGGGACTGGATATTGTTTGCGCAATACTCGCTATTTATATACCGCTTCCATTTACCTATGTAGAGAAAAGGTAACAGTTCTCAGCAAAAGGTATAAGCTACCTACAAGTTTGGGTTTAATTAGCTGTGAGGTCTCGGTGGAGCTCTAACCCGACTGCAGCGCTAATATGGAATCGGTTCGTATCGATTTAAATCGCCACATCTCTACCTAAATATGGAACTGCCGTCAGCCAGCTCAGCTGAGGCTTGGGGATAGTTTCTTATATTCAAATAGATAATTAGTTCTAGCAAAGTATTCATAGATGCTGTATATATGTTGTATAATAAATTATTTTTATTATTATTATTATAAAAAGAAGCACTGGTTACTAATAATAATAATTTATTTGCTGCTGATAACAAATTCTTAACATTAAATTAATAAAAGCTTGAAAATTAGGTGTAACTAAAACAGGACAAATTACAAAATATGGGAAAAAAAATAAAAAGAAACGGAGATACTTTTTCTTATTCTATTTTTTGGACAATCGTCGCGTCGTCAGTTTCGAATCTATAAACGGGCTGGACTGTACTACTATAAATGGGCTGAACAAAAACATTAACCCCACATCAGCAATTTCGTCAGATCTTTGACTTGTGAAGGGTACAGACGTGTTGCTGCGTGGTCGGTACACGACAAGAATATCTCCAAGTGATCTCAAGTAGTGAGTAGGATAGGACAGGAGTGCGGAGTGAGCAGTCGGGCCCGCCCGAATCTTTGGCGTAATAAAAATTCGACAAATGCTCCGCGACCTAATGAAATTTATTACTGGGTCTTATTAGGAACACCGCGCACTGTGACTATGTGCTCTATTAGCGCTTGTGATATTATGGTCTCTGGTACTATGTGTGCTTTGCCTAAGTTACGTGTTGAGACAATTTTAGCATTAGCTACTTATTAATATATGTATTAAGCTGCTATTAATGCACCATTTAATACAGAAAGTAGCACTTGCTCCCCTAGCCAAGTTACAACCGTTTCGTTTCGATTCTCTATTCGTCGATCGCCTCGAGTAGGCCACGCCTTCGATTCCTTTATTCTGACGTCATCTCAACGATCAGTCACGTGGTCAGAACAAAGGAATAGGAGGCGTGGCTGAATCGAGGCGATCAACGAAAAGAGAATCGAAACGAAACGGTTGTACCTTGGCTAAGGGAGCTGACATGTTAGTTTGCACAAGGAATATATTATCTACATTATGAGAGTATGGTGTGGTATCAACTCATGGAAATGAACGACTTCAACCGTTGTACCACCTCTGATAGCTAGATACCTAATAGCAACAAAGCTTCAGTGGTAGACGAGCAAAAATAGACGGGGGGACGTGGTAAAATGTCAGTCGTTTGAGTGAGAAACAGGGATGGAGCTATACACCCTCTATTGCTCCATCCTGATTGCTATTGTAGAAAGAAGCAGTTGATGTTCTTCAAATTCAAAAACTCGTTTGAAACCAACGAAAAGCTCAATATTATCGCACATTCATTTCAATTAAAACCGTAAGGTAAGACAGCAAACCATTTAAAAAATGGCCTCGGTCTCTGTTTCAGTATCAGCCGCGGCTTCCCGCGACGCTAAGTTTGATTGATGCGGCCTTGTCCCCGCACTATCTACGCCTGATGACCGCTCCAGACACTTTTTATGATTTACGTTAGTATAATTTTGGCTGGAGTATTATGGAGCGTGATTTATTGCACTGACGATTGCCTGCGGGTTTGCGCGGTAAATTGAATAAGTTGGTGAGAACGAAGAATTTATTTACTGGGTATAGGACAGTGAGAGTCAAGTTTTTAGTTTATTGGCAATATTTAGGGAAATTTGAGCAGTTTTTAAGCGACTTCCAAAAAAGGAGGGGGTTCTCTAGTTGCCTGAATATTTCATTTTTTGATATCTTGTTCAGGGACAGGTATCTTCGCCAAAGTGAACCAGTTTTGATGATTCTTTTTTAATTTCGAAGAGTTTATCTGCCAAGTGGTCTCATTCAAATTTGGTGAAGATCTGATTTAAAGAATTTCGAAGATAGACCATGGAACAATTCAATAAGTGATAGTCAATCTTTCAAGATTGCTGCTATCGCATGTCTGTTTATTGATCACCATTTCATAACATAACATCGCGCCAGTATGCTCTGACGGGGTACCTTGTAAAGTTCACACTGATATTCCCTCAGTTCACCAATTTTTTTCAGTCTATGTTATTGTGGTTATCGATTTGCGCATAACATTTTTGTTTATGGTCCGATCTTGACGATTCTTTTTGTGCTAGTTTAAGTTTCAACTCCGTGATACTCCTGATAAACCTACCTACTTGTATTTTATTTGCTAATCCCAAAGCAATGTACCTACATTGAGTGATTTTGCGTATTTAGACAATCCTATACCTCAAGGAGATGTCAGCAACTGTAGGGGCCTAGCAGGGTCGAAGCCTACTGGGGCCAAGGGTCTGATTCTGAAAGGAAGACTCGGCCCTGGTACGAAAGGCAACGAAGGAACAGGAGTGGGTTTTTAGTCAGTAAAAGTCTGACACTATCTCCCGCCCCGCCCAAGGGCGGGGGATGTCATTAGATGATTTTCCCACCGAAAAAAAAAAAAAAAAAATACCTACCTAACTCACTAGGCTCCTTGCTCATTACAATTGAGTAGCGTAATTAGAGACACAATAGAAAGACAATGACGTTCGAACGCCGGCGTTCGCTCGGGGTTTAATGAATTAAGTTTTAGCTACAGTAGGGAACCAAAACTAAAATGTGAAAAAATAAAAAAGTTTTTTCAAAATATTACCAACTTAAAAGAAATTGCAAAATTATAATATGTGTATAAATACATACGTATAGTGCGGGGATACCGCACGGTTTCCCGCTAAGCGGCGAGCCTCCTTGCTGGCCAGCCACTATGGGATCTGGAGGCAAAAGGCCTTGCACGCTTGCACGATCTGTGCGTTGAGATGCAACGCCGCCGGGGCGAAACTCCGCTGCCGCGACAAGTCACGGCATGGCGGAAAGAGTTCCGGCGGGATCTCATGGCGGAATGGCGACAGCGACTGCCGCAACCCAGTGCTGGGCACGCCGTAATTATGGCGGTAAGTCCCCTCTTTGAGGAGTGGCTGGAAAGGCAACACGGCGTCCTTACCTTCCGCATGACGCAGGTCCTCACCGGACACGGTAAGTTCGGGAAGTTCCTGCACAGGATTCGTGCGAAAGGGGTGTCGCCACTGTGTGGACCGCCCGGAGGACACGGTGGAGCACACGGTAGAGGTGTGCCCCGCTTGGGCAGAGCAACGCCGTGTCCTCGTGGGGGCGATTGGCGGCGGCGATCTCTCGCGCCGGGCCTTGGTACAGGCCATGGTCCGGAGCGAGGAGGAGTGGCAGGCGGTCGCCTCCTTCTGCGAAGCAGTAATGCTAGCGAAGGAGGCGGCCGATCGCGTGAGGCAACGGTCCTCACGCCCCAACCACCGCCGGGATTGCGGATGGCGAGCAATGGGTAGCTCGCCGTCCGACCGTCTGGTAACCGTCTGGACCGAGCCCAAGTCGTCGACGGCGCGTGCTGTTCCACGCGCGCCTCAAGGAGATGTCAGCAACTGTAGGGGCCCAGCAGGGTCGACGCCTACTGGGGCCAAGGGTCTGATTCTGAAAGGAAGACTCGGCTCTGGTTCGAAAGGCAACGAAGGAACAGGAGTGGGTTTTTAGTCAGTAAAAGTCTGACACTATCTCCCGCCCCGCCCAAGAGCGGGGGATGTCATAAGATGATTTTCCCACCGAAAAAAAAAAAGAAATTGCAAAATTATATTTTATGTAGGTACTTAAGTATATATTTTACTTTTCAAATTGGTAGAACAAGGGCACAATTGCAGTTTTTGCAATTTAACAGGAGACATTTAAAAATACTAACTATAATTACAATAAAATAAAAATAATAATAATAAAAACCCTACACTAATTACAAATATGTAAAATCAAACTTAAATATGGCGTCAAAAAACTCTTCCAGATCACTGTCGACTGGTAATGTGCCCAAAAGACTGGCGGCATTGCAAGTGTCAACTAGACGTTTTGACAGATCTTTATACAACTTGTGAGCACTCGGACCCCACGAACCGAGAGTTTCAACCCCAAACGGTTCGAAAATATAACTTCCAACAAGGTTATTATATTTTCGCCGCTTGAGGTTCTCCGCAGCGGCAGCACCAGCATGTTGTGCTGGTACGACGAGCTAGGAAGATGGGAAGGCGCAAGAGTATCGACACAAGTAGCGTCCCATATAGGCCTACCCATCTTCCGTGGCAATAATGACATGCCGTCCGGTCTTTTCAAATATGAAATTAACTAAGACAATTATGGTAATTTCACTTATACAGCATATACATTACCTACTTTTATAACAAGTTGCAAAACCCAATTACAGAGCCTAGCTAAGAAACTTTCAAAGCCATATCTGGCCATATCAAAGGTGTCTTTATCAAAAAAACATGCTTACTTATTATAATTTCATTCAGTTACCATCGTCGTATGTAGGCCCGTTTTTAAATTCTATTGGCAGTTCAATAGGTGACTCAATTTTTATTTCCGTAGTAATAAACATCCCCTTAGAGTCAACATATTAAATCAGGCCACTACCTAAAACCCTACACTGCGCGTGGCCCAACACGCACTAGTTTTTGTATTTTAACTTTGTTTTTGCAGTGTTTTTATGTTTATTTAAACCACTGACTAAATTCATTACTGGTTTATTTATTGTAAAATTATCAAATCTTTTATTAATAGCTTATTATTTGGTATAAGCACCTATTTATATTGCCACTTTTTTATAATGTGAAAGTAAAAACACTCCTGCAGACTCATACAATATTTTCTACTTTTATATTTTTATTGTACTTATTTGGTTACCTGCCTATTAATTATTTTTAATTTCGAAATATTTGTAATATTGTAATAGCGAGACGCACAGCAGGACCATTTTGGCGATACTTGCGGGAGGTCCCACTCGTATATCCAAAAGTGAACGTCTTTCGGCTGAAACGATGTTTATGATGATGAATATCGAAATATTTTAAATATCTGTCATTGTTTTAAAAAGAGTAACCGTGGCGTTTCTTGTAGGCCTATGTGTAATGAAATATTTTGAATTGAATTAAATGTAACGTAAAAAAATTAGAAGCGCCAAACAGAAAGTTCAGAGAGCCGTTGTTTTTAAGAAAAATAAACATTTCAGTGATCACTAATGGACATACCGTGTTTGTCTACTTTTTGTACATCCTGCTTATTCCCCATTCTCCAGCGAGGAGCCGGGGAGCTAGGGAAATTAGTACCTAACCCACTTGAAACTGTCCTGAATTCAATGAGAGAGCTGGGTGTAAGTAAATAAAAAAAAATGAATTGGTTTTAAGTGTGACGTGCACATTCTGTGATAAATTATTCAATTATGTACCTACTACCAAATTAGAGGCTTCATTTACGTTTGAAATTAAGATGGACCCTGTGAAGATGTTCTACTAGCAAGATGACTAATGATGCTGGAGTGAGTGAGGCCAAGCTCGTAAGCAGGCGTGTTGTAATTAATTAATTTATCTGTTTCCGAGATTTTTTTTAGCAATTGCTAGTAGGGCAGTAGGTCGCACCTCAGTGGCTCTGCATGGTGCCTACTACTTTTTACTATTGTACTACTTTTTAAACAATATTTCGCTGTGTTGTTGTAGGTAACTGGCAAATAGCATAAAATCTCGCTCGATACGTATGCTTGGTCACAGAAAATAATTATAATTAACGACTTGGTAAACGTAATAAATAACTACCTAACAAGCAACAAAAAATGTTTTGCAAAAACGCTGACAATAAAAACAGTCATGATATATCTAGACAAACTCGACAAAATGTGTGTGTCAGTGAGTCAATAAAGATAATTTGTGCGTCGCAAAGTGTGTAGGTATATAAGTGAATGCAATTTGTCATGTGTGAACACAACGGAGCGGAGTGAATTTGAAAAGGCGAGGGAAAAATTATTCCGGCGCGGAATCTCGGGCGATATATCACGGAGCACGGGACGCTGCAGACGAATTACAAGCCAGCGACTTTGTTAAGAATTATGATATGAGTTCGGTGAGTTATGTTCATCTTTGTCGTTTTAATTTAATGAGTGCTGTGTGCCACCTGGCCCTGCGCGGCTGCTCCTCCGCTGTTTGTCGACGTAGCAGAGCTGCGTTCGCTCACTTTATTTTGTAGGTGAGTTTTAAGTTTTATTTGTGTTATCGATCTTGCATTTTATTTTAAGACCATTCTTTGTGTTATTGACATTCAAACATAATTATGAAGACTACACAAATCACAAATCCTTCATGTCACTCCGCTTGCCCAAGTAGCTCCAGTTCAACATCAATACTGTTTTTTTGAGGTGGGAAATCATCCAATGACTTCTCCCGTCCTGAGGTGGAGAGAGAGGGCGTGTCAGACTCTTACGGACTAAAACCCACCTGGATTCTTCAAAGGGCTCCCTTTGCGTTCCAGGGCCATGGTATCCCATTCAGAAATTCCCTGTGGCCGCTGTCGTCGATCGCCTCCACGAGGACACGGCGGTTCTCCGCTCAAGTGGAGCACACCTCCATCGTATGCTCCACGGAGTCTTTCACGCAGTCCGCATAATGGTGTCACCATTGAGCGGACCGCTCGTTTCTTCAATCTGAATTCGAAACAGGAACCTCCCAAACTTGTTATGTCCAGTGAGGACCTGCGTCATGATGAAGGTGAGGTTGCCTTGGCACCTCTACAGCCACTCCTTAAAGAGGGGACCACGGTGATTGTGGCATGCCTAAAGATATTCATGTTTACCTATTCAGGTTATAATATATCTACTTAAGCCAGACAGTTGGTGCCTGACGCTAGTTTTCAACTAGACCTGAGGTTGGGTCGAGATCGGACGTAAATCAGTTGTGTAGTGTATTAAGTAATGTAATTACATATACAGATAGCGGCACGATCTTGAGCGCTCGGCGAATGAGCGGGGATCGCTTTGCGCATCGTACAATATTGGCGAGCCAATCACTGTACAAGGATTTCACTCCCCGCCCCCGCATCTCTCTTCATACCACTAAAGAGATCCGATATTTCACTTCTGCGTGCTTCTGCACAAGTAGAACTGTAGAACTAAGTGAGCGCTCAAGATCCGTGCCGATATCTATACCATACTTATATAAAAACACACATTAATATAAAGCTATAACATCTAATGTAATGTGATAATAAAAAAAACCCGTAACTTTATGCATATGACTCATATGGTAGACAAACAAAATAAAACAGAATCATCATCATCATCATCATCTGCCTCCTCTTGCCCCGTGTTATATGGGGTCGCGGGCGCAACTCGTTTTTTTCTTCCATTTGGTCTTGTCACCCGTTATGCTATCAATAACTCCTTAAAACAAAACAAAAGATAATAAGTTAACTTTTGTGTAGGTACCTACTTGTTTGCTTGAAAACTGTTAGTTGATGAGATCGATGCCTACTGTAGGGGTAGGTAAATATACTACAATCAGTTTAAAATAATCCCACAAGGTAATGCAATATGCAAAACATACGTTATAATTTCCAATTAATTATTTATAATGAAAATGGCAAAATATATTAACATGAGGTTCGTTCGGGTCTTAAGCAAATAGGCCTGTTTCTAAGGCAAATAATTATTATTCCGTCATGTGCGGGATCCCGGGGCGTTCCCGTTGTTCCGCAAATCAAATACTTATGTGATGCTTACGTGCTTACTTACTTAAGTATTTACCGGTACACAGTAAGCCCGACTCTCGACTAAGCTCGAGAAAATTTATAATCGCCTCGAAATGTAACTCATTGCGGGGAATTGAAATAGATTGTTAGTTGTGGGTACCACCGCGTCACGCTCCACGAGAACCTATTTAGGTTGGTCCGTGGCACTAAATACCTACTTGATTTTAACCGACTTAAAAAAAGGAGACGGTTCTCAATTTGTTTGTATTGTTTTATTTCTTACTTCATCGATTTTGGAATACTCATCAAAAAGGTAAGCATTTAAATTCAGAAAGTGGCACTTGATGAAAAAGACTTCAGATGGGTTTAAATAGAACTTCATAGGCAGACAGATATCTCGATAAAGATAGTTAAGCGATTATAGCGGAAACAAAAATGTTTGTGCTGATGAAAATGGTACTATCGAACTGATCTGATGATGAAGCTGGAAGATAGGCACGCGCGGGAACTTCAAAATAAAAGAATGTGTCCTAGCCATGTTTAGGCTTATTAGAATTGAGAAGCGATGCTCTCTGGCTGTAAATGAATGGTTCTAATTGTTATATAAAAAGTTAGACCGTTGTAATTTCTTTTCATTTTATCATTATACTTGTTATACAGTCCACTCATCTCTTTCATTTGCTTTACCACGACCTATCGTCGCGCACAATTAGATATTATTGTTTTTTTTTTTTTATTGAAGTCGGTTGTATTTTTTATAAAAAGCATTTTTAATAGGTACGTCTCTTAAACAGCTGTCATGACATCATCATTCATCATCATCATTTCAGCCGAAAGACGTCCACTGCTGGACATAGGCCTCCCCCAAGCGTCGCCACAGCGAACGGTCCTGTGCGTCTCGCATCCATCGGACCCCCGCAACCGTTACCAAGTCATCGGTCCACCTTGTAGGAGGCCTTCCAACGCTACGTCTTCCGGTACGTGGTCGCCATTCCAGAACCTTTCGGCCCCAACGGCCATCTGTTCTGCGAGCAATGTGCCCTGCCCATTGCCACTTTAGTTTGGCGATTCTTCGTGCTATGTCGGCAACCTTGGTTCTCCTGCGGATATCCTCATTCCTGATTCGATTACGCAAGGAAACTCCGAGCATAGCCCTCTCCATTGCCCTTTGGGTGACTTTAAGCCTTCTAATGAGGCCCATTGTAAGCGACCACGTTTCGGAGCCATATGTCATCACTGGCAACACGCACTGGTCATAGACTTTCGTCTTGAGACACTGTGGTATATTGGACGAGAAGACACCGCGCAGCTTCCCGAACGCTGCCCAGCCGAGTCGGATTCGACGATTGATCTCTTTCTCGAAGTTAGACCTTCCCAACTGGACCGTCTGTCCCAGGTAAACGTAGTCGTCTACAACTTCGAGTGTAGAGTCCCCGACCTTGATAGGAGTGGGTGCTACATGGCTGTTTACCATGACTTTGGTTTTGTCCATGTTCATTTTAAGTCCCACTCTTTCGGAAGCTCTACTGAGGTCACCAAGCATTGTACTGAGCTCCTCCGTAGTCTCAGCCATGACTACTATGTCGTCGGCAAACCGAAGGTGAGTGATGTACTCGCCATTGACATTAATGCCTAGCCCTCTCCATTCCAAAACCTTGAAGACATCCTCCATTGCTGCCGTGAACAGTTTCGGAGAAATAACGTCTCCCTGCCTCACACCCCGCAGCAAGAGGATAGGTTTCGAGGTCTGGTCTTGTAGTCGGACTGACATAGTGGCGTTTTTGTACAAACACTTCAGCACTTCGATATACCGATAGTCAATTTGGCACCGTTGGAGAGACTGCAGTACAGCCCAAGTTTCAATCGAATCAAAGGCTTTCTCATAGTCCACAAACGCTAAGCAGAGAGGCTGGTTATACTCCTCAGTCTTCTGTATAACCTGCCGCAGCGTATGTATGTGGTCCACGGTGCTGAAGCCTTTTCGAAATCCGGCTTGTTCGGGAGGCTGGAAGTCGTCGAACCTGCGCGCGAGACGATTCGTGATGACTCTGGAAAACAGCTTGTAGACATGGCTCAGAAGCGAGATGGGCCTATAATTCTTAAGCAGGGCATTATCGCCCTTCTTAAAGAAGAGTACTCTGCTCCACGCCTGTGGCGTTTTCCCCTCGAGTATGACGGAATCAAATAGCTTCTGAAGGGCCTTAAGGACCGGTTTTCCACCCGCCTTCAGGAGTTCGGCCGTAATTCCGTCCTCACCCGACGCCTTGTTGTTTTTCAGCTGCTTCAGAGCCATCCTAATCTCGTACAGGCTGACGTCCGGGATATCTTCGGTATAGTGTCGAGTCAATCTAGCTCTTGGGTCGTTTACTAGATTTACAGCGGGTTTAGCGGTAGACGTGTATAACTGTCCATAAAAAGCCTCGATCTCTCCCAGAAGCTCCGATTTGGCGGATATGACTCTGCCATCGTCGGTCTTCAGTTTCGTGAGCTGGCTTTGCCCAATAGACAGATCTCGTGCAAATACTTTAGAGCCCTTATTCCGCTCAATCGCATCCTTAATCCTTGCGGTATTAAAGCGGCGAAGGTCACGTTTCAGGGACTTCGAGATCTGTCTATTGAGCTGCCGGTATATGCACGCATCGTCTGAAGACTGCAGAATCATCTCACGCCTCTTCTTCATTAGCTCGAGGGTCGGATCGGAGAGCTTCTTGTTTTTATTTGTACGGTGAGTCTTGAAAAACTTAGACCCGACCGTATGGACAGTCTCCACGAACCCATCGTTATATTCATCCACGGAGCTTCCTAGGCACTCGAAACGATTGTGGAGTTCGAGCTGAAAGCTCTCGGGGTTTTGGATCTGGATCTGTGCTGGACGGAGCGTAGACTTCATCAGTCGAGACCTTTCAAGCTTAATGTTAATATTCAATGTGCCTCTTACGACGCGGTGATCACTTCCAGTTTTCACCGCGTTGATCACAGAGACATCATTGAATATTTGCTTTTTCGTCGACAGGATGAAGTCAATCTCATTTCTAGTTGCACCGTCAGGACTTTGCCAGGTCCACCTTCTATGCTCACGCTTTTTGAAGAAGGAATTCATCATATAGAGGCCCTCCTTCTCCATAAAGCTAGCCAGTAGGTGTCCCCGGTGATTCCGACGTCCAAATCCAAATTGCCCCACTCGCAGCTCGTCACCGTCTCGTTTGCCCAGTTTCGCGTTAAAGTCCCCCATGACCACGGTGAAGTGAGTCTTAGAACCATGCATGGCTCTTGATATATCCTCATACATGGATTCTACTTCGTCGTCGGGATGTGTCGAGGTCGGGGCGTAGACCTGTATGACCTTCAGCGAATATCTTGATGATATTCTGAGTATAAGGTACGCCACCCTGGTCGACACACTCTCGATCCTCACGACATTGTTCACAAGGGACTTGTGGACGATAAACCCGACACCACCCTGGGACTGCTGGTCACCCTCCCGGAAATAGAGCAGGTTACCGGATTTGAGAATTATTGTATCCTCCCCCTGTCTTCGGACTTCAGACAATCCCACAATACTCCATCGCAACCTGCTCAATTCCTCCTCCAGTTCGGTGATCTTCTCGTCAGTCCTCAGTGTACGCGTGTTGAAAGTTGCCAGGTCGAGTCGTTTAATAGATGGGTAGCCAAATCTCATCCGGAGATTCTTCGCACCCCTTGCCTCGTCGTGGCCTTGACCGCTACCGGAGTCAAGGGTAGACGGGCTGCCGGGCACTAGGGGCCATTTTTTCCTTCTGTCTTTCATGTTGGGGGGGGGGGTTGCCATAATCGCCACGCTTGGCAGACGGGTTGGCGATCGCAGTTTGGTTGTTGTAATGCACAGAGTCAATGAGAGAGAGAGACAATGTCATGACATGCCTTTTTTAAATTCGGTCTCTAAGAAATGATCGAGGGTCTCGATCAATCTAGCAGTCTGGCTCACATTTGGCGCTCAGCCGGGACAAGGCTTAGCGCCAAATGTGAACCAGTCTTGATGATTGTAAAATCTACTTCTTTCGTTTTCCGTTTTGCTCGGTATGTCATTTCTATCTTTTCCGTCCTTTGACACTCCGCGAGCCTGTGTATGTTTTGGCCGAAGTAGTCTTTTTATATTTTACAAATACAAATAATTTATTTGTGCAATATTAAGATGTTACAAAATATAAATTTATAAGTTGCTCTGTGTTCTGCCACAGTAAGTGTCATTCTACAAATATTAATAAAATAGTTATAATTACGTTTAATACCTATTATACTTAGCCTACTGAACAATATCCAGTAAATAAACACATTACTAATGAATACCTACTATAATAAGTACCTACCTATTTATATACTATTTGTTATCCTTCATATTAATTTATGAAATATCTATTAGGTACAAATGTTATTTGTAACATAAAATTGCACTTTTTTTTATTCTTAATAGGTTCGCGCTTGACCGCTATCTCACCTGATGAAAAGCGACGATGCGGTCGACGATGGAGCGCGCTTACCTAGAAGTAACCTATTTTCTAGTCTAATATTAGTTGTACTTATGACCTTCTTCTATAAGAACGTTTGACAACACTACACATTGGCAACTTGTTGCCCGCTTATGATTGTTATTACAAATTTCAAAAAGTTCCGTAAGCGTTACGGTGGCCAAAGTAGTTAGCACTGTGCCTCGCATGGCGAACGTTCGAGTTCAAGTCTCACATCAAACATGAAAAATATTTTTTATGTATTAAATGTGAAATAAGAATGCCGAGTTGCTAACAAATATGTTAAATATTCCACAACTAAACGAAGATTCTTTCGTTTAACAATTATTTTCAATCTTAGCGTCGTTATTAAAATATGAGGGTAGATTTGAAGCTAAGTGATAAATTCACTTTGTTTCAAATCTACCCTCATATTTTAACTACTTTACTAGTTCTGTACTGTATTAGTTGTATGTATTTAATTTCAATATAATATATATTATGCAAAGATTATTTACTTAAATAATTTGACGCACGTTCATTTAACTTTTAACACAGATACAAATTACAGTATTGCTTTACTTTCAACATTATATTAGTACTGTTTACATGAATTTTCTTAAGATACGTAGGACACTCAGCAGCGGCTTACATCAAGGGTCGGCCCTCAGCCCTTACCTCTTCCTGATGATAATGGACGCTCTGACGTCGGGCATCCAGGAAGAGGCTCCCTGGTGTATGCTGTTTGCCGATGACATTTTGCTGGTTGCCGAGAGTGGCCTAGAGGTCCAGAGCAAATTGGAGGTGTGGTGGCACAGACTGGAGAGTGTTGGCTTAAAATTGAGCAGAACGAAAACCGAGTACTTGTTCTGTGATTTCGGTGGTCTCTCCGGTCCTATGCCCTTAGCTCTCGCTGGAACGCTCATACCAATCTGCTCCGACTTTCGGTACCTCGGGTCGCTTATCCAAGGAGACGGCGAGGGAGACCGAGACGTATCAAATCGGATCAATTCAGGATGGATGAAATGGCGACAGGTCACTGAAACAATTTGTGACCCACGGATGCCCCCCAAGTTGAAGGGTAAAATCTACAAGTCCGTGATAAGACCTGTCATACTGTATGGATCAGAATGTTGGGCTGTGAAAAAGAGGGATGAAAAAAGATTGCATGTAGCGGAGATGAGAATGTTGAGATGGATGTGTGGTGTGACGAGAATGGATAAAGTGAGAAATGAGTATATTAGAGGAAGTTTGAAAGTGGCGCCAGTGACTGAAAAGTTGAAAGGGAATCGTTTGTCTTGGTATGGTCATGTAAAGAGGAGAGATGAAACGCATGTTACTAAAAGAGTTATGAGTATACATGTGGATGGGTGGAGAGGGAGAGGGAGGCCAAAGAAAAGATGGATGGATTGTGTGAACAGTGATATGAAAGAAAAGGAAGTTAGTGATAGCATGACGGTTGACAGGTTAGAATGGAAGAAAAAAACATGTTGTGCCGACCCCAAATAAGATGGGACAAGGGCAGGAAGATGATGATGACGTAGGACACTCAGAAAGTTTTGAGAAACTAAAAAATTAAGTTCTATGGATAAAATATTTTTATTAAATCTTTCTAAAGAACTCTTCACCAGCCTCTATACAAAGTTTCATGCGTCTGATCCAATTTTCGAAACATTTTTTCCAGTCCGCTGCAGACACCTCTTTCACGGCCTTCTCGAACGCTGCTAGCGCGTCTTCAGGCAATGAAAACTGTATCCCTTTCAGCAGATTTTTTTATTTAGGGAATAAAAAGAAGTCACACGGTGCCAGATCAGGACTGTAAGGAGGGTGCCCCAAGACTCTGACCGGTGTGGTGTCCAGGAAGTCCCTCGTTTTGAGCGCTGAGTGCGCGGGCGCGTTGTCATGGTGAAGCAGTACCTCGCGGAGCCCGGTGTTCAATCGCTTGTTGCTCATTGCAGACAAAACTTCTGGCATTTTGTGGTATACCATTCAGCGTTGATGCTGCTTTGGTCTCGTAATGGAATTGAAATCAGATACCCTGTCAAAGTGAAGAAACTAGCGATCAAAATTTTCCCTGCGCTTCTCGATCGCTTCACTTTCGTAGGCGTTGGTTCGTTTTGAAACAGCCAAACTGTCGATTGACGCTTTGTTTCTGGATCGTATTGATAAATCCAGAATTCGTCACCTGACTCCGAGACGCGCCTGCTTCAAATTTTTTAATCATATTACGGCACCACTCCACACGGGTCTGCTTCTGAGTTTCGGTGAGGTTGTGCTGCACCCAAACTATCTTCCTCACCTGAAGGTGCTCGTGTAGTATCTTGTGAACGCTTCCCAAACCAGTCTGCAGTGTATGCTGAATCTCTTCGTATGTAATTCGCCTGTTTTTTTGAATATTTTTTTTTGCTGCCTGACGACCACTCTATTGTTCATCCCCCAAAGTAAGGCGATCGCGCTTGAACTCGCTATACCAGCGGTAGATGGTTGCTTTTGAAGGTCCTTCGTCCATAAAAGCAATTTGAAGTCGATCAAATTTAGGCCACATTTAAAATAGTAGAAAATCATCGCATGAAAATGTTCTCGATTCAGATCCATTTTTTAAATGAGACACGATACCTAATTTGATTTGACTGTCGAAAAAATGTGGAGGGAAATTCAAAATTCGAATAATGGTATTTTTACTTTTAAATAACCAAAGTTTTCAAAATAATTACAAGTAGCCAGTGCCTTATACATAAAAACTTTTTTTCACAAAACTTTCTGAGTGGCCTGGTATAGATTTCTTTTTGAAAACTAAAATTTAGTAAAATTTACAATCTGGCTTAGCTTACTCTTATACTTATGACATAAAACATAATTGTCAGTCTCATAATCCGACAGGAATTCACTGTCTAAGTAGTACGTCTTTTTTATCAAAAATATTTTCAGTTTTCAGACAGGTCTCTGACAGGTTTTCAGGTTTCTGATTTGTCTTACAGATTTAGGTATTTTATTATATACTTTTGGAGCCATGCCAATTATATTATTTTATTATATTTCTCCTATGAAGTAGATAATTTCTACTCTAGTCTTAATGTTCTCAGTATGTTAGAGAGGCGAACCTTGATGAAAATTTCTCAAGTAAAGAGTTATTGGCATGTACTATGAAGATTCGGTTGACTGCGCAAAAGCTAAAACACTTTGGTCAAATACCCAAAAAGGAGATTTTTGAGGGAACAGAGCTCCGCGTTATTTTGTTCCCTCGATAATCTTCAAAAATCTAGAAACTCAAAATTAAATCGTGAGGTTTCAGATCCGTTTCCCGTCTATAATGAGCCATGAAACTAAAGAAAATTCTCTTAACTCCCTCCGATTCAGGCTTTACAGTAAATCAAGTTACCTGTTGCCATTTCAATAATTTCTTATTCAGAATTCAGTCGTCAGTCGTGAATTTATGTAATTGAATAATACAGAGGTCCGCGCCGGGATTCAGAGTTCTTTTAAAAGGTTTCGTTACCTTTTTTAAGAACAAAAGAATGTCGTTTATTATTTATTCAATGCCAAAATTAGGTAGGTACGCATCAATTAAGTTATTCACAGTTTGCTTAACTTTAGCGGATGAGCCGTGCCCTAACCGTATTCCAAATAGGTAGGTATCTCTACGTGCTGATATAAGAGTCAGCTTAACTTCTAGGCGAAGCTGAAAACCGACTGATATAGGTACATATGCAACAGTTGGATAGCAAAATTATACACCTTGTTAGTTTTGGATAGTATTTTGCGTCATGTGATTGCCCAGAACAATTGCTAAAAATCTGCGAATGAATCCACGGATCAACCTGAGCAAGTATCACTCAACCAAGTGGCATTACTTAACCACGGTTTTGTTATTAAATTTCCAACAGATTTTGAAGACCGTCTGTTCTTTTCCTACAAAGTCTTTCGTTCTTCCTACCAGGATTTCCTGCAGACAAGATCGTCACGTTTCATTGTGAACTAGTTCAGAGACGTACTCAACTAGCACTGGTGAACTAGGCAGCCGCGAGTGCGACGGTCGGACTCGTTACGATGTTATCGAGAACCAACTGCCGTGTCCAATCATAAAACTAATAATTAACTCCACAATGTTACTCTGACAATAAAAATATTTTAGTTTTGAAAACTCAACACAAGGATTATGTAGATACCTACAGAAGTAAAATAATATCTAATTGTAATGGAATTATAGATTTAACTTATACCTGCTAATTTTGATAAATTATGGAAAGTAATATAAATGTTATTATTGTTTTGTTATTCTTAAGTAAGTATTTTTTGTGTAGGTAAATATGTAAACATCATAATAGGTTTGCCTCTCAGCGATATATGTGTGAATTACAAGTACGTTCTATAATATATTATGTAGGTACATTTCGCAAAATACATTAGCTTGTTAATTGAAAAGTCCTTTTACTTATACGTGAGAACATGAACGTGAGCAAACCAGAGGCTGCAGATAGTATCAATAATAACGACAGCGAATTTATCCCAAAATGTAAAGAATTGATCACTTGACATGTTGGCAGAGGTCACTCATAGACATTTTTGTCTTTTTGATATTCCCTATCTCCGATAGAATACCACTTGTCTAGAGCCTTACGCCTAAACAAACAGCATTGCTAGTTTGTTTTTTGCATTAAGTTTCTGCCAATTGCTACAGCATCCATTACAATGGGTAGGTAACATATACGCAGTCACTGCCACCTCTGAAGATAAAGAAAGTTGCTTATAGGCAGTTGAGTCAAAATAAATGGGTACAACGAAAACAGAAACAACGTTTTAAGCAGTTGTGTGTAAGGGTTATGGCCTTGAACGAAAGTTATGAAATCATGAGCAAATTACTTGCTGAAAGGTTAATAGGCCGCACGGCAATAGTATCTGCACCAGTACCAGCTGGTGACGATGAACCGGACGCTAAGCAATGATCTCCAATGTTTAGTGGGGGTGCTGCTTGTGAGCGCGCCTATCATGTCAGCCAAGCAGGGCGCTTCGAAGATGGGAGAACTCCTTTGTGTAGGGGGCAAGTGGCTTCAAGTGGGGGTCTTCAGGTTCTGGCAACGAAAAAAATGTGTCAGACGAAGGTAAGTTTGTATTTAAATTTATTTAAATAATAATATTAGTTAGGTGCTTGATTACAAAAGTAAGTGCGCACATGCACAGACAAGGGTTTCGAATTTGGTTAAATAAATTAGAGATGTAATTTTTAGAAAACAAACTTAGATTGGCATTCCACACAACTAGTACTTACTGTAAAATTAATAGCTATTCATGCGGACTACGAACCCCTTGTACTGTATTACCTTCATGTATGTATTTTCCTATGAAAAATATTGAAGATACTTTTATATTTAAATTCGAATTCCTTAAAAACAGTTCTGTCACTACGAAAGACAGAGAGCGAAAGAAAACTATTCGGTTTTTTGTATTCATTGTTGTCATTTCGTCATGTCTTTAAGTAATAACTATCTACAAGTAATAAGATCTTTGTATTTTTGTGCAGGCAAGATGGCCCGACCGTGGATCCGCCTCGTGAGCAATATTTTTGTTCTATTTATTTGTGTAGTCAGTCAAATCAGTGTTTATGAATATACCATTTGGTGCTTTTGTATACAACATGTACCTAACTGGAATAATGCATATCTCAATTAAGAAAAGAAGAAAAGAAAAGAAAACAAGTTTATTCTGCCTGAATAGACGCACAATTCGTTTCAAAAATATAAAAAACAAGTTCCCTGACAGGCCATGTGTGTATCGGGCATAACTGTGTTGCACCACTAGAACCATAGACAACACAGCTGTCTAGGTTTGGAATTACAAAATTAAGTTACAACCATAATTCATCACTGAATTTTTATTTAAATGCGCTTATGCGCAAATAACATGAGAATCGACGCATTGTTAGCGCATTGATATTGGTATCTACCATCGACTTATATTCTGTATCTACTCATGCATACCAAAACGCGCTGGTGACGTAATCAAGATTGATCAAGATGATAATACATGATTTTTTAAAGTTATCAAATAATCAAGGATTATTTTAGGATAAAAAATCTTATTTAAAAATAGCTGAAATCGATTCAGTAACTGATTCTGAACGATGTGCGCTTATTACGAGTGTGTTACATGTTCTATAGTTACCTCAGTATTGTTGAACCCTTCTCCCGATTCATGTGGGCTTGGCGTAACATGGATTCGTGTTCCATACTTCTGTGTTAGTCATTATATTATTTAAAGTCACTCCTTTTCTAGACGCATTGTCTCTCACACAAGCCATCCATCTGATCTTCCCCTTCCCTTTATTTTCTTTGTCTTATAGGCATAATGGCTATAAGACAAAGTAACTTTCCTCACGACTCCCTTCTTCCATACCTCTGTATCACATTCTCATCTCAACTGCATAAAATTATTTTTTATAACTGCCTCTTGTGATTCACTTGGTCATCACTTTCTATTGCATTGGTATAAGAACTGCACAGACTACCGGAATTGTAGATCAGAATTATGTACTGTATCTAGATATGTTTGTTAATTATATTCTCTAGATTCTCTCGTTATTTTTTTCCCATCTACTCTGGATCTCAGGTTATTAAGAACAGCTTGCACCAAGCACCAAGGAGTATCCTGTATACCCGACGGCATTGACTTAAAAGCCTTGGTGCAGGTGTACAGTCATACCCACGCATCGGTACTAAAATTAACTTCAAAATGTATATTATTTGGTTAGTGATGACACGAGCGGCGGCCACGGTCGACTTTGACTTGATCTTGCCGAGTCTGGAGGCGGGGCCGGTGCGCGGCCGCCCCGAGTACAGCCCTCACTACGGCTACGAGCCCTACTGGACGGAGGGCGACTGGGTTTTCGATAGGGACCCGCACTCCAAGAATGAAACGTTGTACATGTGTGGCGTTCGGTGCCCCAAAGTCTATACAGAGTTAGTATACATAGACTATTTCATTAGTAGACTATTTTTATTTTTTGTCAGTAATTTCAAATTAGACATCATTATAAAGTTGTAAAACAGTTTGCAAAACATAAAAGGTGCCTAAATTATCTTAAAGATCATCGATCTATTTTGTATAGAACTGAATGTAAGCTACGAAAGGGATGAATGAAGGACAAGCGCCTGCTTACTACGGTTTGGGAATGGATAGTATAAGGAATTAGTCAGCTAGTCTAATAATGGCGCCATCGTCCTAATACGGGATAAGATTAGAGGTGGGAAGAGCGATTCTGTAGACTAGAATGTGCCCAATTATGGTTGTGACTATACAAGATGATTGAATACATACGACACGCGAAACAAGATGGGGTTGGGACAGGAGAGTGATAAGAATAGGTAGGGTCAATTGTCCTGCTGTGAGCCAGGCTAATTCATTGAACCGCCATATTTCAAAAACTTGACGTTGCCACTCCGCACTAATTCTATCAAAAGAGATATTTATGTACCCCTCCCCCGCTACCCAGTTCACTCCTACTTGCTGTGAAGGATGCTCGCATGGTGGTGAAATTTCCAAAAACGTGCCTAAAAAGTAAAAAAAATGTTGGTTTTAAATAATTTTCTTATTTATCTTAACGTTTCTTACATAGGCACGTCGTAATCTACATAAAGCCTTCATTTATTTCACTATTGCTGAGTATCCTACGATTTTATTTTATAAGTTTAAATTAGATGATAGTTTTAAAAGGGTGGTGTCCTTCATTGAACCATTTCAGTATCTCCTACAATGAACAATGTTTCATTATGTACCACTTAATGATTTATAATGCAATACAAACAAAAAATAAATAAATTATTTGATAGTTACACACATAACCAATGTGTGTAGCTATCTAATAATTTGTTTATTTTTTGTTTGTATACATTTTATTTTAAACTAGCTGTTGCCCGCGACTTCGTCCGCGTTAAGTTCGTAACTACTTGCCTAACTATAAAAAAAAAAAAAATTGCATGCTTTGTATAACCTAGCTAAACATGTTTGTGCCATATAGTATTTAACACCATTTTATACCATGTTTTATGCAAATAACTAGCTGTTGCCCGCGACTTCGTTCGCGTCGTAAAACTGTACAATCATTCTGTGCTTGCAATTATTCCGAAAGCAACGCAATTATTTATTGTACTTTCACATAAAACGGTTAAAGGTAAAAACGCAAATTACCTTCAAGAAACATGTTATGAACTCATCCAGATCCAGATGTATGAACGTTGGGCACGCCATAATTATGGCAGTAAGTCCCCTCTTTGAGGCGTGGCTGAAAAAACCTTACGGCGTCCTCACCTTCCACATGACGCAAGTCCTCACCAGATACGGTAGGTTCGGGCAGTTCCTGCACCGAATTTGTGTGGAAGAAACGCCCGGGTTATGGGGCCCATTGTGTGGACCGCCCGGAGGACACGGTGGAGCATACGGTATAGGTGTGCCCTACCTGGACAGAGCACCACCGTGTCCTTGTGGGGGCGATCGGCGGAGGCGATCTCTTGCGCCTGGCCTTGGTACAGGCCATGGTCCGGAGCGAGGAGGAGTGGCAGGCGGTCGCCTCCTTCTGCGAAGCAGTAATGCTAGCAGAGGAGAAGGCCGCAAGTGCATGCGCGAGGCAATGGTCCTCACGCCCCAGCCGCTGGGATTCCGATCCCGATTTCCGGCCACCGTGGGCGAGGGCTTGCGGACGGCGAGCAATGGGTAGCTCGCCGTCCCACGTCCGGTAACCGTCCGGACCGAGCCCAAGTCGTCGACGGCGCATAGTGCCCCTCAAGGAGATGTCAGCAAAGCGTAGGAGCCCAGCAGGGTTGAAGCCTACTGGGGCCAAGGTTCTGCTTCTGAAAGGAAGACTCGGCCCTGGTACGAAAGGCAACGGAGGAACAGGAGTGGGTTTTTAGTCAGTAAAAGTCTGACACTATCTCTCGCTCCGCCCAAGAGCCGGGATGTCATTGGATGATTTTTCCACAAAAAAAAAAAGATGTATGAACGTCAATGAATAGAAAGTGTACGTAAGGGTCGTAGCCGTTGGCATTTCTGCCTACCCCAAGGGAAAAGGCATTAGTTTATATGTTTCTGGTTTATGTTCGGTAAAACAACATTGTATGATTTTAAAATGATGATAAATAAATAAATAAATAAAGTGTATTTAAATGTAAGCTGTCAAAAAAAAAAGCGAGAGTGGAGCTGATCCTGAGCTTGCCACCCGCAGCCTTTAGGGTTTGCACCTTCTTCTTAAGGTAGGTAAATCATTAAATACCTTATCCCACTCTGGGTAGAGCGAGAGAGAGTGTTAGACTTGTACTGACTAAAAACGCAACTATTTACCTTCACGCCACAATCGCAGCGGTAATGCCTGTCTTTGAGGAGTGGCTACGGAGGCGTCACGGCGTCCTCTATTTGTGCAGGACTCACCGGATGTGGATGTTTCGGGAGGTATCTGAATCGAATTCAGCGGGAAGAAACACTCGGGTCTCACCATTGTGCGAATCGCCCGGAGAATAAATCGGAGCAAACGGTGGAAGTCAGTCCCGTTTGGTCGTAGCGCCACCGTGTCGTCATGGAGGCGATTGGTGGAGAAAATGTCAACCAGTAGCCTCCTTCAGTGAAGCACTACGATCGAAGAAGGTCAAATTATGAGGGATAGGACATTCTCACGCCTCAGCTGTCGCTGTAGGTGACGCTCCGGGTGTCGAAAGCCGTAGGGCGATTCCCAGCCATCGCAAACACGGGATTGCGGTGGTGCCGTCCGGCCGTCTGGTTAAAGCAATCTTGAATCGACGGCGCGTTGTATTCTACGCGCGACTCAAAGAGATGTCAGCAAATAGATAGGACCCTCTAGGGCCGATGTCTGCTAGGGCTGCGAGACCGTTCGAAAGAGTTACCTCCTGTAACAATTTTTGCCTCAATTATGTTTCACTGAAGCGTTTAAGCCGTAAGACAGCTTTGGAATTTCTGAAAAGAAACCCGCAGTCCTAGAACGCAAAGGGCAACTAAATGACACAGGTGTGGTCTTTTTCAGTAAAAGTTTGACACGTCCTCTCGCTCCAACCAGAGCGGGAGAAGTGATTGCCTCAAAAAGGTACCATCATCATCATTATCACTTCAGCCGAAAGACGTCCACTGTTAGACATAGGCCTCCCCAAGTGTCGCCATAATGACCGGTCCTGTGCGTCTTGTATCCATAGGATTCCCGCGACCCTCACCATGTCATCGGTCCACCTGGGAGGCCTTCCAACGCAAGGTGCCATGCAACCCCTTCCTAAAATTTGCCCGTTTTATATTTTAAATTCAATAATACTTAGAGGTACCTATTAATTTACTTTTATCGCCTTTGGTTGGTATCCCTTGAATAATCACGGTCAATTAGCTTGTTATAACCGTGGGTAAAAAAACTAAAAATAAGCAGTAGGATTGTTAAAAATGCCTCCGTCTAACACCAATTTAACCATAGCGGTTTTCGGCCAATTTTAAACAATTAAACTGTCTGCAAACGTGGGCGATGGTCATTCTTTCGCCACTCAGATTCTTTCGCCACTCAGAAAATTATCTAAAATACACAATGCCATCTATCAAATATGAAGTTCAACTGTCATTGTCATCATTATTTCTACTTTGAGTCTTTAGATGGCGTTGCGAGTATCTGAATTGCGTGTGCTGTCATATTTTATTTCTTCAAAACTTTAAATTCATATATATTTCGATATAGTTAAACAAATGCGATGAAACAAAGCCTGCAAAAATATGTAAAAAAAATCTAATTTACGGAGAAAAAATAAAATAAAAATATCTCCTAAAAGAACTTTATGGGATTCGAACAATCTTTATATCTCTTGCAAGTAGGTACGAAACCTCAGCGCTACAGACTTCGATGATTATCACTTGAAATAGACGTTCTTGTATAAACGTCATAATTGGCTGGTTGGCTCCTTAACGATGATAGCGTGATGATTTTCGTTTCAGAAGTTAAATTTGCAGCTAAATGGAATAATGTAACATTATAGTACGTGATTTTTGTCGCCACTCTGATTTTATTTTGTGTTTTGATTAGTTTTTACAAAATATTTAGAAGATATCGAATAGAAATGTCAATTTTATTTTGAAAAAATGGTAAAAGTTATTTTATTACAAAAAATATGATAAAATAATGTCAATTTTTTTAACTGTAGCTGAGGATCGAACTCGCGGCAAAAGTCATTCAATACCAACATTTTGGATTATTGCTCACCCCCCATAACAAATAGCGTGATAATTTATAGCCTAAAAGTTGCCCTGACCTATAAGGATTGTGTATGCAAAATTTGAACAGGATCGGTTCAGTAGTTTTTGCGCCAATTAATACCATCGCAAAATAATTTTACTGTTTTATTATATGTATAGAATATATTATTATTATTATTTTCAATATTTATCTCAGGACCCTGAGGTCCTGGACCTTTGGAAGGCGTACGAGGAGCCGAAGCCAACTCGCAGAGGCCCTTTAGATAATTATAATGGAACATGATACCAACCGACGATTATCCCTGTACGCGCTATGCTAGTGCACCCAAGAAAAAACCCCGGTTGTTGAAAAACTATTGCGACATATGGAGAACAAAGATAATAGGGCTATGGTTTTTGGAGTCTTAAGTGGACTGGTAACATGGAACTATGTTAAGACTATGGCCCCTGCCTGAACAACGTTATTAATATCCATCGAAAAAAGGCAGGGGGTGACTTGCACACTCAATAAATGGGCCCCCAAAAAACGGCCGCTAGCACGAAGTGACGTAGCAACAAGAGGGCAACATATTCTGAGGTGCCTGAGGAGTGGAGAGGTATACCACGGCTATCAGGACAATCCCGGAAGTACGGTCAAGATCCCTACCAGCACCTTACTGGATTATACATCCTTCTCCCGAGCACGTTTGCTTTTGCGAATCTCCACTCAAGCCAGCCAATAAAGGCAAGAGAGAGGTGGGAGCTCAGTTCCTCGTCAGTGTTCACTACGGCCGGCCAATAAAGGCAAGCCGGAGATGAAGAACAAGAATTCTCTCGGGAGATCGGGTCCGTGGGGTCGCTAATGCCCAACAGTTCGCCACAAAACTGCACTGCGGATTGTATCTCTCTTAGTCTGGCCCCTCACCCTAGGCATATTACGGCAAAGCAAACTTCACCGATACAGACCTAGGGTATATTGGAGCACGCAAGCCCCACCACGACGTCAACGTAGAGATACGGCGATGGGGTTATTATTATTATTATTAAAACTGTACAATCATTCTGTGCTTGCAATTCATTCCGAAAGCATCACAATTATTTATTGTACTTTAACATAAAACGGTTAAAGGTAAAAACGAAAATTACCTTCAGGAAACATGTTATCTACTCATCCAGATCCAGATGTATGAACTTCAATGAATAGAAAGAGTATGTGTGGGTCGTAGCAGTTGGCATTTCTGCCTACCCCAAGGGAAAAGGCAGTAGTTTATGTATGTTTCTGGTTTACGTTCTGGTAAAACAACATTGTATGATTTTAACCCCTCGCCACAGTGAGCACGCCACAATCGCTGCGGTAACGCCTGTCTTTGAGGAGTGACTACAGAGGCGCCACGGCATCCTCTCTTTGTGCAGGACTCACCGGATGTGGTTGTTTCGAAAGGTATCTGTATCGAATTCAGCGGGAAGAAACACTCGGGTCTCATCATTGTGCGGTTCGGCCGGAAAATACGGTGGAGCATACGGTGGAAGTCAGTCCCGCTTGGTCGGAGCGCCGGCGCCGCCGTGTCCTCATGGAGGCGATTGGTGGAGAAAATGACAACCAGTAGCCTCCTTTAGTTAAGCACTACGATCGAAGAAGGTGGCCTGCTGTCACTGCTATTGTGACGCTCCGGGTGTTGAAAGCCGCAGGGCGATTCCCAGCTATCGAAAACACGGGATTGCGGTGGTGCCGTCCGGCCGTCTGGTCAAAGCAATCCTGAATCGACGGCGGGTAGTATTCTACGCGCGGCTCAAAGAGATATCAACAAATGGATGGGGCCCTCTAGGGCCAATGTCTGCTAGGGCTGCGAGATTGTTCGAAA
This sequence comes from Mythimna impura, assembly GCA_905147345.3. Classification (NCBI taxonomy): domain Eukaryota; kingdom Metazoa; phylum Arthropoda; class Insecta; order Lepidoptera; family Noctuidae; genus Mythimna; species Mythimna impura. The sequence continues at coordinate 28,249,994 of LR990359.1, read as the reverse complement.
GAGTTACCTCCCGTAACAATTTTCGTCTCAATAATGTTTTACTAAAGAGTTTAAGCAGTTGGACAGTTTTGGTTGAGGTAAACGAAGGAGCATAATCGAGACACCGAGTCACCGACCATCAGCTGGATAACGTGCACTGATAATGCAAAGCCTTAAGTGAATCCAAAAACTACCATCATCATAAACTATCTTCGTACTTATGAAGAATTTGCGAGAGCATGCTTGCATTGATTGTTGCAGCTTGATCATTTTGGGCGTTAGAATTACTTGTTCATTTACCTAGGATTTTTGGTGTGTATTTAACTGACGTCTCCGTATAAATGCAACAATCAATTTAAGCATACTCTCGCAAATTCTTCATAAGTACTGTTGTGGAGGAAGATAGCTGATGATGATGGTAGTTTTTGCATTCACTTAAGGCTTTGCATTATCAGTGCACGTTATCCAGCTGAAGGTCGGTGTCCCGATTATGCTGCTTCGTTTACCTCTATCAAAGCTGTGTAACTGCTTAAACTCTTCAGTGAAACATTATTGAGGCGAAAATTGTAACGGGAGGTAACTCTTTCGAACAATCTCGCTAGGGCTCTAGCAGACATCGGGGTGCTACGACAGAAAACCTCCTCGAGTACCCGCAGCAGTGACGGATTAAGACTACTTGATGCCCTAAGCAATCTACGCCTGTGGGCCCCCCTATCCGTATGTCAACAAGAATCGGTCTTTAAACCTTTACCGCCTAAAAACATTAGTATTTTGTAAAATAAGGTGATGAGATGTTACGTTCCTTAGAAGTGGAGTAGGTGCGACAACAATAAAAACCAAAGTATAATTTATTTATTAGGGGTCAAAGTATGAAATTGTTTTTTTTTTTCATTTAACATATTTATTTAATCAAAATAATTACCTTATTATCTATACATTGCTGCCATCCAATAGGAAGGTCATTTATGCCTTTGCGATATAACTCTGGTGATCTAGATTCGACAAACCGTGTGAAAGCGTTTTGTATTTTCCTGAGAAGAAAACTTTTTATCAAGTAGAAAATTGTCCAAATCACGAAAAAAATGGTAGTCTTTTGGAGCAAGGTCTGGCGAATACGAAGGGTGACGAATGGTTTCTAATTGCAGTTCCTGTAGAGTTAAAACGGTTTCTCGTGCTGTATGAGGTCTCGCGTTGTCATGAAGCAATAATGGTGAAGATTGATTCATGATTCGGGGCTGTTTCACTGCAAGTTTTGCTATCATTGTTCGGAGTTCGGCACAGTAGACATCTGCTGTTATTGCTTTACCAGATCGGAGAAAGCTATAGTGAATAACACCATGCTGAGACCACCAAACAGTTACCATTATCTTTTTATTGGTAAGCTTTGCTTTAGGACACTGTAGCGGCGTTTGACCTAGGGTCAGCCATTGCATTTTTTGCTTACGGTTATCGTAAAGAATCCACTTTTCATCACATGTCACAATTCGATCCAATATTTCTGATCATTTCTGTATCGATTCAACAAGGCAACACATGTTTCAACACGCGTTCTTTCTGCAGATCAGTCAAATCATGAGGCACTCATTTTTCATATTTTTTTATTGTTGGTAAGATAACGTTAAACCAAGTCGCTACAGACTCTCGAATCAAACATACACTCATTATGGAATACGCTGTTAAACGAGAGCCCATGATGACGGCCCCCAACGATAAAGCTATAAGACACTGCACTTCAAAAAACACTACAGCATCCAACTCACAGAAGAATCGTACGACTACTCAGGCCCAAAGGAACTGAGAATATACACTGATGGATCAAAAACGAATACCGGAACAGGAGTCGGAGTCTTCTCCAACGACCTTAATATAAAGATATCCAAACCGCTAGGAACACTCAACTCTGTCCATCAGGCAGAATGTGTTGGCATCATTCTAGCGGCCCACGCCATAGAAGCTAGGGGAGTTATAGACACTCATATCCGCATAATCTCCGACAGTGCCTCAGTACTACAATCACTGGGGAAAACCTCAACAACCTCGAAACTCATACAAGAATGCCACGTTGCACTGGAACGCGTTACAGTGCCAAACAATAACTCTGTGACACTGCAATGGATAAAAGGACACAGCGGCTCACTGGGCAACGACGTAGCTGATGAGCTGGCAAGGCGGGGGTCTGGCACGGTAGTCTTCGGACCTGAACCCATCGTGCCAATACCCTTTGGTCAGCTGCGTGTTTGGCTACGTGAGCACACTAACGCACAAGCGGGAAGGTGGTGGTCCCTGGCACCGGGTTGCAGGCAGGCTATAGAAGCCTAATAATAGGTCTTTACCTATGAAATTGGAGATTTTTAAAACGGGTTGCTTTGAAGTGTTATATCATTGGATTGACTTGGAATCATAAGTTCAAATAAATTTTATATTAAAGGTATGTTATTCTTCTTTTGAAGTTAGGTATTTATTGGTTTCTTTGTGTTTTATATTTTCTGTACGTACTGCGATATTACAGAAAATACAAAACACAAAGAAACCAATAAATACCTAACTTCAAAAGAATAATAACATACCTTTAATATAAAATTTATTTGAACTTATGATTCCAAGTCAATCCAATGATATAACACTTCAAAGCAACCCGTTTTAAAAATCTCCAATTTCATAGGTAAAGACCTATTATAATATATAATATATAGAATACTTAAATAAAACCCTAACCAGCAACCTTTTGCGTTTGGACAGAGATAGCCTGCGTCTGGTGGCTGGGACCATCACCGGACACTGCTCACTGAACAAAAACTTCTTCACAATGAATATCACGGATAGTCCTCTGTGCAGAGGATGTATGGAGTCAGAGGAAACTGTTGCGCACGTGCTCCTCGAGTGCACAGCCGTCAACGAAATAAGAACACGAACCTTGGGAGCACCGAATTCACTCATAGATGCCCTGAGCAAACTGAAAAGATTCATCTGTTTCTAGAGTGAGGTGGGCTGGTTAGAGTGAAGGCCGCCATGGCTCACGCACAATGGTCCGCCAAGGACTAAATAAGTGCGGAAACCAGACCACAATAAATAGATAGAACCATGCCGCTAATTTCTGGGTAGTTTGGCTCGGATCGGCTTCCACCATCTCTTTCAATTCATTGTTATTCACCTGTGCGGTCTTCCACGTGGTTCGTTTTTCAAATGAAAGTTTCCATCACGAAAGCGTTTAAACCAAAATCGCACGGTGCGTTCATTAGCAGTCCCCTCTCCAAACGCAACATTGATATTGCGAGTTTCTGCCGCGTTAGTTCCGTGTCAGAACTCGTATTAAAAAATCACTCGAGTTTTCGAAGTATCTATCTTCCTTGTCTAAGCTGAATAAAAAACAACCGAAAGTCAATAATCGAATGTTGCACATTTTTTAAAAGAAGAACTTCATAGGTACTACAATATGTGAAAAAAGTTTCACTCAAAAATCTCAAACCATGGGTTTTATGTCAATTCGAAGTACCTATTACAATAAAAGGGCAATTTCATACTTTAACCGTTATTATTACGTATGCATAGAAGCCGGTCGGCACAATTACTCAAAAAACAAAACATTTGATTGACACAGATTTGCGGGGGCGCCAGGCGGAGGGGCCGCGGGGTAGGGGTAGTTTGTGATTGGCTGATCGCAATTCCGGTGCATTTGAATTGCCGAATGCACTAGCGAGCAGCGAGTGGGTAAGCGGGAGTGGGGTTATGACTCTAGGTCGGACTCTATGTCAACTTAAAACGCGCGAATTTTCAAATTAGTCCTAGAAACTTTTTTTGGTGTGGTTTTTGGTGACGTAAGAGTGAGACGTGATGCCTTAAGGACGGATTTTTTTGTGCTTCTTCTGGTGCCCCCCTAGACGTGATGCCCTAGGCAATTGCTTAATTTGATTAAGGGTTAATCCGTCACTGGCCCGCAGGCTTTAGTTCCCTTGCGGATACGTCCGGAGCGAAGGCCAGTCTGCAGGACGGTGCACCTTGGGAGGCGGCTAAGGACTCCCCTTGGGTACTTTTGCCTAAAGGGTCTCGATGTCCGCCTGCGAATATTCTGTCCGAAAGAACACTTCAACGCGTGTCCCTCTGCCATAGCAGAGAGCACAGTGGCGAAGTAAGAGCGGGCTCGGTGTGCACTTACCCTGCCACCGGGCAGGCAGGAGGAAGACTTGCTCCTTCTTCTGCCACCGTTAGTCTCGTAGCCTCAGAGATTGTCCTGTCATGTTTCTAACTTTTGATGGGGGTCGAGGGTCTTGGCTTAACCGCCCGGGCCGCGAGGAAGACAACCTCTATAAAAAATTACCCCTAACCTCCAAGCGGCGGTGCACCGTGAGGGAGGTTGTTAGCTTGACTAATGGGTAGCTTAATTAGTCTCTAGTACGAACCACAAATTTGAGCCGGTAAAACTTGATACATACTCGTGGGAACTAAAATGAGCAACTTTTTTAAAACCCAAAACAATGAGGAGATGGAGAGTGATGCGCGGTCGGAGTCCGACGCGGCATCCAAAAGGAGCTCGGAGAGCTCGGAGGTGAAGGAGGTAGAGGGAGACCCCGGAAGAAATACAAGTTTCTTCCGGAAGCACTCCAAAGCGGGGGACGGATTGTCGTCTGAAGGAGATTTTGCGTCGGCCCGCAAGATCCCCACCAGCAGTCGGGGTGCGAGCCGAGCGAGAGGAAGAGGGAGAGGGCTTACCTCTCAGGAGGCTGCTGTGAGAGCCGAGAGGCTCTCCGCGGAGGGGCGCCACCCCGTAGCGACCAGTGTTAGGGCTGACCCCTCGGGGCCGTCTAGCAGCAAGCCAGACGCTGGGGAAGACTCCGCCGAGGAGTCACGCAGGTTGCTCGGGGTGCTGGTGGTCAACGCCTTAACAGCCATGTTAAGGAAGAGGGAGAAGGGCTCCAAGAAAAGGGGCATCGCTCAGTTCGCGACCTCTATCTTTGAGGCTATGGACGCCTACCTCGATAAGAGGGTCGCGAAGATCCGGGCTGAGCTCTTGGATACCCGTAAAGTCGACCAACAGGAGGAAGCACCAAAAGGGGGAAGCATGCAGGAGCAGAGCACCTGCCGCTAAAGCGGCGAAAGCTCCTGCCGTGACGGCGACTAGGCCGCCCCTGCCACCCCCCGCACCGCCTGCAGAATCCTCGGCCGACACCGAATGGACGGTTGTCGGTGCCAAAAGGAAGGCAGGCAAGGCGTCTAGGCTGGCCAAAAAGCGGACACGGTGACAGCAGCGCAAGAAGCGGGCCTTGGCGGCCAGACCTCGCGGCCCGAATTCCGAGGCTGTGGTTATCACACTACAGCCAGATGCGGAAAAGAAGGGCGATGACGCCGTCATGGAAAAGGCGAGGCAGGCGGTGTTGCCCCACCTTAGCGAGCTCGGAGCTTCTGGGGGCTTCCGCATGAGGCGCACCGTAACCGGGGCCCGAATGCTGGAGGTCCCTGGTGCGGCCAGTGGCCTTGCCGCGGATGCCCTGGCCGCAAGGATCAGGGCGTCCCTGGACGCGGAAGAGGTCCGAGTGTCCAGGCCCACCAAGTGCATTGATATGCGCATCATGGGCTTGGACGACTCCGTCAAGGTGGATGACGTGGTGGACGCCATCGTTAGGGTAGGAGGATGCACCGCCGAGCAGCTTCGGACGGGCACCATCCGCGCTGACAGTACGGGCATGCGAGCCGTGACGATTAGCTGCCCCGTGTCGGCGGCCAAGACCATCATCGGGGAGGGCCGACGGCTTCTGGTAGGCTGGGTCTCCGCGCTGGTAAAACTGCTGGAGCCCAGGCCTCTGCGGTGCTATCGCTGCCACGTGGGGCACCACGCGGGGGCCTGTTGCGCCGCGGAGGTGGACCGCAGTGATCGCTGCTTCCAGTGCGGTCAGCCCGGTCACAAGGCGGTTGAATGCCGTACAACGCCGCACTGCTATGCATGTGCGGCGGCAGGCAAGCCGGCCGACCACCGGGCTGGGAGCAGGTCCTGCGACCTCCCCCGCCAAGGCCAAGGGTAAGGTCCGGAGGCCCATCTACCCCTATGTCCTCACCACCGCAGCCTCGTCTTTTGCTGCCGCCGCAGCCTCGTCTTTGGCTGCCGCCGCTGTCACCGCTGCAACCCCCGCGGGCAGGGCCCTCACGTGGGGCTCGGGAGGAGACTGTAATGGACTGTCAATAACTACTCCATTATGACTCCTTCAGGCGAACATCAACCACTGCGCCCCCGCTCAGGGTCTGTTGCTCCAGAGCATGGCGCAGTGGTCGATCAACATCGCCGTGGTCTCGGAGCCGTCTATGGTCGTCTATGGTCTATACGCCTCCTTCTGCAAAGCAGTAATGCTAGCAAAGGAGGCGGCCGATCGCGTGAGGCAACGGTCCTCACGCCCCAACCGCCGCCAGGATTCCGATCCCGATTTCCGGTCACCGTAGGCGCGGACGGTGAGCAATGGGTAGCTCGCCGTCCGACCGGTCGGACCGAGCCTAAGTCGTCGACGGCGCGTCAAGCGCGCCTCAAGGAGATGTCAACAACCGTAGGGGCCCAGCAGGGTCGAAGCCTACTGGGGCCAAGGGTCTGATTCTGAAAGGAAGACTCGGCCCTGGTACGAAAAGCAAAGAAGGAACAGGAGTGGGTTTTTAGTCAGTAAAAGTCTGACACTATCTCCCGCTCCGCCCAAGAGCGGGGGATGTCATAAGATTTCGATACAGATACCTTCCGAAACACCCACATCCGGTGAGTCCTGCACAAAGAGAGGATGCCTTGGCGCCTCTGTAGTCACTCCTCAAAGACAGGCGTTACCGCTGCGATTGTGGCGTGCTCACCGTGGCGAGGGGTTAAAATCATACAATGTTGTTTTACCAGAATTTTAAACCAGAAACATACATAAACTACTGCCTTTTCCCTTGGGGTAGGCAGAAATGCCAACTGCTACATCTGGATCTGGACGAGTAGATAACATGTTTCCTGAAGGTAATTTGCGTTTTTACCTTTAACCGTTTTATGTTAAAGTACAATAATGCAGAATTAATTGTAAGCACATAATTATTGTACAGTTTTACGAATTTCGCGGGCAACAGCTAGTTATTACTTAAATACAGATTATGTTAAATAAAAACTTTCATTTCATCACACATTTTTATTTTATTATATTAATATTTAATAACTGCTGTCAGTTCGGTGCGCGCACTTGTTCTCGTCGCACGTTATCCAAGCTATCCTCTCGTCTACGTCATCTTTATCCTAGTGATGGAAGCACTTGCTATCGATAAAAAAATATCGATAGTCCTGAAGTCATTATGGACAAATTTATTACAAGAAGCTTCTCAAATCCATCTCTGGCCGCAAAGCGCCCAATTGAGAATGATGAAATTGAACCCAATGTATGGAATATACCGAAACGACCTGCGCGCCCTTCAAAACTCCAACCTGAAGTTCCTGTCAACACCACCAACAGGTTCAGTAAGTTAACTACTGAACATACATTAAACGATCCACTGAAAACGCATAGCCGCAGCAGTTCGACAGCCATAACCAGAAAAGTGGGTAAGATACCTCCTATTTTTATTAATCTGAAACCTGAATGGACCCACTCATACATGAAAACGTTGATTTCCCGTTACACGAAAGGGTTTCACCTGGAGTACAAGGGTAACAACAAAATCTCTGTCAACCCACATACATCAGATGGTCATCAAGCACTAAAGGAAGGTCTCCAATCAGAAAGCATTCCTTATCACACTTTCTCTCGCAAGGATGAAAGGATGCCTAAGGTCGTAGTTTTCGGCCTTCCCGAGTATGTCGAAGAACATCTTTCGGAAGAGCTATCAGCCAATGGGTACCCTAACGCTAAAGTTCGCAAAATGAAAGTCGCTGAGGGCAAAGATGTATCATGCCCACCGTATTTGGTTCAACTACAAGCTGGTGCCGACGTGTCGAAGTTTAAATCTATAAAATATTTAAGCAACTGTGCTGTTCGAATCGTGAAGTATCGCAATAAAAACATGTATGGAACCCAGTGCTACCGATGCCAAGCGTTTGGACACTCATCTAAAAACTGCAATTTAAAACCTCGCTGCGTCAAGTGTCCTGAAGCCCATCTTACCGCTGAATGCCCAAAAAGTAACCGTATGGAGCCTGCTAAATGCTGTAATTGTGGAGAAGATCACCCAGCTAACTTCCGGCATTGTAAAGAGCGTCAGAACTATCTACAACTTCTACAAGCTCGGCAAGTAAAAATCAAAACAGCGCAAGAACAACGTCAAGCTAAAGTTTACTCCAAAGTCGACGGTCGCTCCTGGGCTACAATTGCATCTACAACAAATATGGACTCTAAATATAAACCCCTAGGCGATGTACCCCTTGATCAATCTACGTCAGAAATGCTGTGCATCCTTAAAACTATAAAATCTTTAAAAGACCAATTCATTGCTTGTGATAACATGATGGACAAGGTTATACTTATTTTAACTCATCTTGGTCAATATGTTCAATAATGCAAGTGAGCTTCGTTTTCTTTATTGGAACGCTGACGGGATCCGTTCTAAGCTATCTGAATTTTTGGATTTGACTAGCGAATACTGTGTCGATATTATCTCATTATGTGAAACACGATTAAGTGAAAATAATACGTTACATATGCCTGGATACACTTGTTATCGATCGGATAAGAGATCTAATGGTATTGGCCAGGGGGTCGCTATCCTAGTTAAGAACGATATTCCTCATGCATCGCTCTTTATTCCTCCCATGTATAACCTTGAATGTGTAGGAATCCGCTTAACATTACGTGAGAGCAAGATAATTGTTGTGGCTGCATATAATTCACCAAATCTACCTTTATCTTCCAGTGATTTGGATAGTTTGTTCCAGTTAGGGACAAAAGTATTGATCATGGGTGACCTTAACGCCAAACATGAATATTGGCATTGTCGACAAAATAACTCCCGCGGTACGGTATTGTTTGATCATATGGTACTTCATGATTATCAAGTCTATGGACCTACCTCTCCAACATTAGTGCATTACAACCACTCACATACTCCTTCCACACCGGATATACTTCTCAGCCATAATGTTACGTCCGTGTCTGAACTTCGCACTCTGCCAGCATTATCATCCAATCATCTTCCAGTCTTATTTTCAGTTGGTTGTAACATTACGCGTCTTAACTTTAAACAATATCGATATTCTGAAGCAAATTGGGTGGAATATAGATCTTATTTGGATAAAAATATTACGTTACCGACCACGACTTATACGTCTATAAAAACTATTGATGCAGCAGTTGAACACCTTCAAAACACCATTTTAATAAGTCGCGAAATAAACGTTCCATCAGGCTCTTCATCTATTAAGCGCTACACCTTGCCGAGACGCGTCAAAGGTTTGATTTCTACTAAAAACAAACTAAGAAATATGGCTGCAAAAGAAATTAATCCTACAATCAAGCTGCAAATAAACAAAGATATTAACGTTCTAAAAGCTAAAATAAAATACCAAATACAAATATTTAATGACAAAATATGGAATGACAAACTAGCCAAAATTGATAATCCATCGACTGATATCTGGAGGATTGTTAAATCTCTTACGTATAAACCGACAGTGATTCCACCTTTGAGGTGTGCAGGTGGACAATTGACTGCTTCTGCAACTGAACAGTGCGAGGTGCTTGCTGACACGTTTTGTGACAATATGAGTCTGACTATGAATTGGCCTAGTGACAACACTACTGAGGCTGCCGTCAATGAGTCTTTAAATACACTTAATAATGTTAAAAATTTCACTCCACCCAATCTGGTGCGTCCGAGAGAGGTGTTTAAATTAATTAAAAATCTTAAAACTCGTAAGTCTCCGGGAGACGACGGTATACATAATTGTTTATTGAAAAACTTATCACGTAAATGCATAGTATACTTAACTAAGATTTTTAATGGTTGTCTGGCTATTGGCTATTTTCCTTCTACGTGGAAAAGAGCCAAAATAATAACATTTAAGAAACCAGGTAAAGATGAAGCTATACCAACTAGCTATAGACCTATTAGTCTCCTCCCGTCATTGGGAAAATTATTCGAAGGAATAATATCGTCGCGCTTAGCAAAAGCCACAAACCACCTGCTAATGCCTGAACAGTTTGGCTTCAGAAGGGCTCATTCTACTGTTCAACAACTAGCTAGGGTTGCAGAGCACGTTACACACCACTTAAACATGGGTGAATCTACGGGTATGATGTTGCTTGATATAGAAAAAGCTTTTGATGCCGTCTGGCATGCTGGACTTTTGCACAAGCTCATAAAGTGTGATGTACCTATTGGACTTATTAAAGTTATCCAGGCGTATTTGACTGATAGGTCATTTTGTGTACATATCGGTAATACTGTGTCCAAACCGAGATCTATACCTGCAGGTGTGCCACAGGGTTCGCTGCTGGGTCCTCATTTATTCATACTGTACATAAATGACATGCCCAAGCAGCCTCACACTCACCTTGCTTGTTTTGCTGATGACACAGCCTCATTTACGACAAGCAAAGACACAGATTTAATAGTTGAACGGCTCCAGTTATCATTACAACTTCTAGTTCAATATTTTACGAAATGGAAATTAAAACTAAATTCCACAAAAACAGAAGTCATAATGTTCACTAGGAAGAGATCATTACCAAAAAAACACATAAAAGTTGGGGATACGACTTTACCATGGAGTATGTCAACTAAGTACCTTGGAGTTATACTGGACAATAAAATGAACTGGACTAAAAACACCGATTACTTCCGTATCAAAGGAATAAAAGCCCTAAACAGCTTACATCCAATTTTAAACCGGCGGTCCAAAATCAGCTCAAATACAAAATTGAAGATGTACACAACTCTAGTCAGACCTTGCATTACATACGCGGCCCCGGTCTGGAGCAGTACATGCGACAGCAATTACGCGAAACTACAAGTGGTCCAAAACAAGGCTGTAAAAATATCTTTTAATACACCCTTAAGAACTAATCTTAAAATGTTACACAATCGATTAAATTTCCCAACATTAGAACAGTTTATTACAAAAGTCACTAAAAAGTTTTACCTTCAAACCAACCCTAAACATCATAATCCACTTATTTCTAATATTGGACAGACACGATTTAAAAATTTAAAATACATCGACACATATCATCGATACCGCCTCCCACATCACTTACTGCTATATGAGTAACAAAGACGGAACGACTCCATGATCGGACATTTTTTTACAAGTTCGACAGAAATGTAGGGTAGATTTTGAGCGAGACTCGCGCGGTACACGAAGTTCACTTGCATTTTAGATAACTTAACCTTTTGAGTGCGTAATTAGAGACACAATAGTAAGACAATGGCGCGTGAACGCCGGCGTTAATGCGGGGATCAACAGCTTAATTACCATTATTTAGCCTAGTCGAAATAAAATTAATCTTAAGTAACAGTGTACTTGTTACTATTACTTATAAATAGTGTATGTGTCAAAAAAGTGCGTTTTGTGTCTTATCATCGCGCTGTAAGTAGATACATTAGTTATTTAACGTAAGTAAAAAGATACCGAAGATTTATAACAAGTAGTTTTGTACTTTACTTTACGTATTCTTAAATGTTTTATATAGGCGTCATAGTCTGCAGAAAACACGCATTCTTTATGTTTAATGCTTTTAGAATAAGATCTAATTGTCGTTTAACTGTTCTATTTATGTGAAAATAAAGAAATTTCAAATCAATCAAATCAATAACTGCTGTATTTTGTGTATGTTTATAAACGTGGATCATAAATTCATAATAGTAAAAATTTGCCTGGTTCAATGAGTACACCCAGTGGTCCACTATGAACCAATTCCCATTTTTTTGTAAATTAGTTTTTTCTGAAAAATTATTCAAAATATCCAAAAATCTTAAATTTCAATCCGAATCCAGATTTTACCCGAGTGCAAAAGCACGATTGCTTAGGTTAATAAACAAAAAAGTTATTCGACTTTTAAATTTACCTGGTTCATAGCTGGACCGGTAGGGTAAGTACCTACTCTTTAGGTGAATACTCTAAGGTAAGTCTGCGGTTTCTACGTTCTGTTGCAAATATTAAAAAATTGTTACAGGTATGGGATGGTTTGTGGAAGAAACAAACACTATGAGTATGAAACCTTTGTAAACTTTTGCCAACTCAAAAATAAGGACTGCAGCAACGTAGCACGTAATTATTATATTTTTATATATTATAATAAAAGCAGAATGGTCCGTCAGTGGATAGTCCCAATCCGTTCCTAGGAGAATCAACACGTCGTAACAAGCATATACGGATAGCAGACGTTAGTACCGATTGCCATTTTCTGAAGATCTTTGAAAGTAGTTCCGGGTGGTCAGAAAGTGCTAACAAAAACCGGGTCAGAGCGATTTGAGCTCTTACAGTTAGAATTCTTTACACTAAACATTCCAAAGGTTGTTGTTTTGCCGTCACTAATGCATTGGATTTAATTATAATAGTTGCATTTAGAAGAAATGACAAGCGGTTTCTTAATTACTTATTAGTGAGTATGCAGTTTTAGGATACACGGGCAGTAACACTTGTATATTGTAAAAACGGAAGTTAATTAAATATAACTATTAATAGACAATAGGAGTTAAGGGTTGCTTCGAGTTGTGTTCGGTGCCAAAGGTTACGCTTCATGTTGAATAGTGCCGAGTGAAAACGATGTTTTTTATGAGTGGTCTCTGGCAGGTCAACCTATAGAGACTTGCCTGTGGCAACCGTAATAAATTGAAAACTTCCAGCTAGAAAAAAAAACATAAATCTAAGCGCCTACACGCTATGGGATGAAGAAGCAAATATTAAATGATAGCTCTGTGAACAACGCGGTGAAAACGACTACTCTACTGATGAGGTCTACTCTCCGTCCTGCTCAGATTTAGAACCAAAATCTTCGAATATAATTTTAAGTTTGAACTTCACGATCGTTTCAAGTGCCAAGGAAGCTTCGCGGCGTGGACGAATAGAACTATGGGTGTCTGAAAACTGTCCGTACAGCTGGTTCTAAGTTGTCAATGCGAATCTTGCAAACGACTCAACATCTAGATTGATCCGACATTATACCGAAAACATCTCGGATGTCAGCCCGTACGAGAAGGATGGATCTGAAGCAACTTTAAAACTACAATTCATCGTCGTCGGGTGCTGGCGGAATTACTGCTGAACTCCAGAAAGCGAGTAGAAAACTGGATATATTAAAAGACTTATGTATCAGGAACCATTTACATTGTGTTTCATATATTACATAATATAAATTATAAAAGTAACATGCAACAATAATAAAAATCTAATAAAACATGATTCTACATTCACATTAAGTAGCCTACCTGTACCTTGATGCGATATCTAAACATTCCAATTAAAAAATAGTTTGGATATTTAGCTAAATGGCCCACGTAATTATTTCAGGTTGGATGGTGATGTATCGAGGTGCATGTTTCCGAAATATAAGAACACTTACTATGTACGATGGAAAGAATAGAACAATCAAGTATATCAAAGAATTCATGGACCGTTATAAGCCGGAAAAGTACGTTGGCTTTTGCAATCCCTGCCCAGCGAACTACACATGAAGTAGACGTCGCAGCGTATCGAGTACGTACTCAGATAACTTCGATTTACTTACATTTAAAAGAGAATCATTTATGTTCACAAATTATGCTGTTTTTAATCTAAAGTGTAACTTGTAGGTGGTAAGAGCGCATTCGTTTTAGGCTTAAGTAATGGGTCTTCCATTTAGTTTCTTCCATATGTCATTAATAAATCTGTTTATTGCAAGATCGGATCGCTACATGCCTGCGACTGGATGCTCCTAGCGGAGCTGCACATCAGTGTCAATGCGGTGAAGCAGTCGACCGCCTCGGGCACCATGGCCTATCCTGCAGTAAAAGCGCTGGTCGGATAGCTAGGCACGCAAGCATTAATGACATCATCCGTCGAGCTCTTGTCACCGCCGCCGCCAGGGTGTCAGCTGTTCTAGAACCGCTTGGCTTGGCACGCGACGATGGAAAGAGGCCAGACGGGATGACCATAATGCCCTGGAAGTTAGGTAGGCCTTTGGTGTGGTATGCAACATGTGTCGACACCCTTGCACCATCCCATCTTCAGAGTACGGCAGGCTGTGCTGGGGCGGCTGCTGCAAGTGCAGAAAACCTCAAACGGAGTTAATATACACACCTCATCGGAAGTTGAAACACTAGGGCCATGGGGTCCGAGCGCTCATCGAGTTGTTGGTGATATCAGCAAACAACAGGTCGACTCTTCGCGTGACCAGAGGGCTGGGCTTTTCTTCGGACAACGAATCGGCATTGCTATCCAACGTGGCAATGCTGCCAGCGTTCTGGGCACTTTTCCCATTGATATCGATGAGGATGAATTTTTTGATGCCCAATAATTTCTTTTTCTACACGTTTGTAAATATTATTATTTTTAGTTTGTATAAATTCCTATTTAGTTATTAATATTTATTAGTTTTGATGTTCGTTAGCGTAATTGAATAATTAAATGTTTACGGAATATTTTTGGCACGTATGTCTATTTATTGCAAGTTAATTAAATTAAATATCTGAAGAAACTTTTAACATATACATAATTTAAACTCAGCACTGTTTTCAATTGCGTTACCAAGAAAGCGGAATTCCCACCGCTTGACAGCTATTCTTACGTCAGTCGTAACCATGACACTCTAGTCTCGTAATCTTACACCTCACTCCGTCGGACGCCGTCGACCACATCGACGGGTCGCTTGCTAGATTCACAACCTGCTTGCTAGTTGTTTTCTAAGTGGCTTCCTCTACAACCAAGTTAATGAGATACACCAAGGTAATTTTTTTTTAAGTGGGTAATCATCCATTGACTTGTCGCACTCTTGGGCGGTGCTGGAGGAAGAGTCACTCTTGGGCGGTGCTGGAGGAAGAGTCACTCTTGGGCGGTGCTGGAGGAAGAGTCACTCTTGGGCGGTGCTGGAGGAAGAGTCACTCTTGGGCGGTGCTGGAGGAAGAGTCACTCTTGGGCGGTGCTGGAGGAAGAGTCACTCTTGGGCGGTGCTGGAGGAAGAGTCACTCTTGGGCGGTGCTGGAGGAAGAGTCACTCTTGGGCGGTGCTGGAGGAAGAGTCACTCTTGGGCGGTGCTGGAGGAAGAGTCACTCTTGGGCGGTGCTGGAGGAAGAGTCACTCTTGGGCGGTGCTGGAGGACGTGTCACACTGTTACTGTCTAAAATCCACTCCTATGTTCCTTCTTCGCCTTGCGTTCCAGGGCCTCGGGTTTTCCTTTCAGAAGCGAACCCATGGCCTCAGTAGACTTCGACCCTGCTGGGCCCCTATGGTTTTGCTGACATCTCCTTTAGGCGCGTGTGTCTACCCGCTGTCGACGACTCAGGCTCGGTTTACGACGCAAGCCCACGTCTACGGTGTCTGGAAGTCGGGGACGAGATCCCTGGACTGGGGCGTGAGGGCCGTACCCCCGCGCGTACGGCCGCCTCCTTCACTAGCATTAATTCTTCGCAGAACGAGGCGACCGCCTGCCATTCCTCCTTGCTCCGGACCAGCCTGTACTAGGGTCCGGTGCGAGAGGACGCTGCCACCGATCGCCTCCACGACGACACGGCGGTGCTCCGACCAAGCGGGGAATACCTGCTCCGTGTCCTCCTGGCGGTCCGCACAATGGTGACCTTGAAGTGTGTGGAAAAATTTTTGTTAGTTTTAATATAAGCAACATCTTGTTATTAAAAATCTTAAACAATTTATTCGCAATATAAATTGGGCGACAGTTAATGCAACATTTAAGGAATTAGAGCTCTTTCTAAGAATTAGAGCTCTTTTAACCCGACTAAAGGTCTTTGTATCCATGGTCAAGAAATAAATTAAAAATTAGAGCAGTTTGACAGTTTGCCATTAAGATGCCAATTGCAAGGATCTTGTATACCCCTGGGTCTAACTGTTAAGTCCTTCAAAAAACACCGTCACCGCGCATTAAGGGTGCGTTTCCACTGACGCGAAGCGGGAAGGAGTGGACCGTGAAATGGGCAAACACAGTGCTCGAATATCCACTCCGCATCAGTGGAAATAGTGTAAGTGGAGCGGAGGGTAGCTCAAATCCACTCCGCCCCGCTGCGCTTCAACGGAAACACTTACCACTTTTCACTGCTCTTCTCTGCTTCACTCCGCCCAGCCCGTTCGCTTCAGTGGAAACACACCCTAACTCCAGGCTTTGGCTTAGCTTGGGCGCTAGACTCCCACAATATGTTTTTCTTATTGATTGGACAGTATCGTCTTGACGTGAATACGTTTTTAAAGTTGCTTCCATAGCGGGGAGCCATTAAAAAAAAGAATGATAAAAAATAAAATAAAATATTGAAAAGGGAATAGATACAATTAATTATTAAATAATTACCTATGTTATTAAAAATTAATCTTTGTATACAAGGGAGGTTTGAACTGGATTCATCCCGCTGGCCGCGTCCAGTGAACTAAGACAGTTAGGCCACAAACCAAATGTGTAATGGCATCAAATGTGCTATTTCCTAAAATAAGCATGGTTCGGCACCCACGACCGGTGGCTCTGGCTCGCTGTTTTGTGGTTTAGTTGGTCCAGGCATGTCTCAGAAACTACTCGCACTGGTAGAGGTGGAAGGAAAGAAGGTTTAGTTTTATTACTATTTTGGTATACCTTCAACAAAGTTTACTCTATTCTAGTTTAAAATGAAAAAAAAAGTTACCTGTAAAAGTGTTATTTATAACAAATTTACTAAATAAATATAATTTATTATCTATTACAGTGTTTTTTTTTACTTATAAAATGCAAGAGCGAAATTTTAACAACTTAGACTTTGCCCTTGTGACCTACCCCATAGGAACTTTACCACCCTGCTTTATTCCTGTCACTCAGCTATAGTACCTACCTGTAGGTTTTAATCTGACAAAATCAAATAAAAAATGAATGCCACCAAAGTTTGGTTAAATTTTGTAATAACAGAATTGAATTTCTCCATAATCGACTTTCCATGCATGACTCGAAAATGCTGACGACCTACGTCAGTGCTTAATAATAAAGAATACAAGTGGGTCACTTGTGCAACAACCCATGAGTGATGGCACAACAGCGACCCACGTACACAAGGCCCAGGCGACGCAGTCATGCTTAGGATTCTATTGGAGTTGGCCAACACTGCGCAACAGAGAACCGGACATTTTATGTATTGTTATGTAAAAGCAATCAACACGCGCATCTGCGAACGAACTGACATACTTACACTACATAAGCCAAGCAGACCCATCAGCATCCTAAACGCGTTGTTATACTGAACGCGGACAACGTTGAACAATCTTTGTGTAATCTAGCCAGCATGCTGCACGTGTACCAAGTCTGCGGGATTGCTTGAAAGAGTCACAGAGGGCCTGAAATACAAAACACAACTGAAAGAACACAGGTGGGTTTTGGTCGGTTAAAGCTTCCACCTGGTAAAAGTTATTTGATGATTGCCCATCAAAAAAGTCAAAAAAGGCTGCACGTGTGAGGCAAGGCAAATAATTAAGTAGGTAAACATTATTTAGCGTAACATAATTAGCGTTTGCTAATTATGTTATACTCTGAGGTATTATTTCATTTAGCCTAGCGTTTGATAATTTTATAAGAATACAACAAACAAAAATAGGTCAATTTCGAAAAGATCAATTGGATCGAAATATTAACTTCTACTTCAGCATAGCTGTTTTTACCCCAAATAATTACAATATTGTATTTAACTTTTAGAAATAATACCTATATTGTATACCTAGGTATGTACGTACCTATATTTCTGTCACAGACCGTCTTCAAATTCGTTAGTTCTACGAGTGTATGTAGTGTCATACGAATTAAAAGTGATCGCTTGGTACTATTTAAAACTTATGGAATACATTTCCCATCCCATCTCGTAAGAGGCGACTAAGGGACATACCAGAGAAGAGAGACATGCCTTGCCTCACACGTGCAGCCTACGTGTGAGGCAAGGCACATAATTAAGTAAACATCGTACAAAACTGTGAAGCAGCAAGTTAGCGTTAAACCGATAACGCTTCCCATTCAATATCGTCATCAACTTTAAAATCGGCGGTCAATTTATGAACGAGATATTTAATCTTCTGTACTCAACTGAGGTGACACTTGGGGAGGCCTATGTTCACCAGTGGAAGTATTTCGACTGAATTGATGATGATGATGATGATGACGATTCAATGGCATGCCATAATGACGATTTGTTACATTGCTACATAATAATTTCAGGTTGGACTATGATATATAGAGGACCGTGCGGTACCAGTTTTGTTCCATTTGATGACGATGATATTGATGTGAGAGTAAAACAATATGAAGCGGACTTCATCCAGGCAGCCAACTCTACTAATACTACTTATGAGCATGAAGAGTTGATTGAGAATGTGAATAAGAATGAGCGAGTGTGAATACACTCAACACGTTCTGCTGGTTAGGTTAGAAATTGTAAGGTTTCACAATTCAGTCTTTTCACATTAGCATTGCAATATCTTTGCACTTTACAGTAAATATATAGTAATCAAGTTTACTATCGTTTATGAAAATGATAAATATTTGTGTGTTGGTTCAATATATGAAAACCATAATTATTATCGATATATATGTCTCTTTGCCGATATTTTTACCTCAATTTATAGATTCTTATTTTTATATTTATTTAAAATCGTAATTGGCGTAATTATGTTTGCATTGTGCATTTCATTTAGCCTAGCGTTTGATAATTTTATAAGAATACAACAAACAAAAATAGGTCAATTTCGAAAAGATCAATTGGATCGAAATATTTACTTCTACTTCAGCATAGCTGTTTTTACCCCAAATAATTACAATAACAATATTGTTAAGTTAAATACAAATTTAACTTTTAGAAATAATACCTATATTGTATACCTAGGTATGTACCTATATTTCTGTCACAGACCGTCTTCAAATTCGTTAGTTCTACGAGTGTATGTAGTGTCAAACGAATTAAAAGTGATCGCTTGGTACTATTTAAAACTTATGGAATACATTTCCCATCCCATCTCGTAAGAGGCGACTAAGGGACATACCAGAGAATGGGCAGCAGCATTCTCTGTGCATTGCAACAACCACACTGCGATCGCCAACCTGCTTGCCTCCAATGGTGAGGGTCGCAGGAATCTGATGGATGCGAGACGCAGTGCACTGTTCGTTGTGGCGACACTTGGGGGACGCCTATGTCCAGCCGAGGACGTCTTTCGGCTGAAATGATGCCGTTCTCTACCAGTCTTCCAAGAGTGATGAGGAGATAACATGGTAGGTGCATAGGTGAAAGGTACTTATGTTTGGAAAGAATGTTGGCATTGATAAGTCAATGCCGTCTTGATCCCTTTTTCACAGTCGGCAATGAGACGACCTCATAGTAGGCCGTGGCGTTCTACTGAGACCTCGTCGGAAATAAGCACTTAGGTAAGTTGTGCATGAATAACCGTAAAAATTAATTATTGTATTTCTCTGATTTCATCAACATAGTAATATGTAATGTGCGTTTTACTGCAGTTCACTTTGGATATGCAGACGTATGGCTTAGCGTTGGAGATTATATTTGTGTTATGTAAGTATTGTTTCTCGTTGAAATTACTCGTAGTTTGTTTCTTTTTTTATTATTTAATTACGCTCATTCAGGGGCCAGTATTCATGAAAACTCTGCAGTGACATCTATGGCGCCACATAGGAACTAAATCAAGAAAACCTGCATCACAAAATTAGAGGGCTCCGCGCGATTTGAACATATTAGATCAAGATCCCAGAGCTGTCAGACATAACTTATTTTCACATGGATGAAACCTTAGGTTCTCAGTAGCGTTTCATGTGCTTTGAATACCTGTGTACTTGTGGAGCTCCCCCTTGGGGAACTTTGGCAGGTACGAGGTGCGAAAGGGAACTAAAAATAACGAGTTACTTAACTTAAATTTTTTTGGCTGATTTTTATAGATGTTTTGTAGAATAATATTCTAAAGTAGTATCATAAGTGTCAGACACTTTCCATGGATCAAAACTTCTATCAGACACTTTAAAGCTCAAAAATATAAATGAACTTTACTTATTTTTACATGTTTGATTTTTATATATGTTATTGAGGTAACTATTAAAAAGTTATATTTCAGTAGTCAGACTAATTGTAGTGACCAAACATCCCCTAAACACAAAAATTATTCAGCCGAGAGTATAAGCGCGAGATCACGCATGCGTTTCAGAGCGAGTGAGACGATTTCATGCACTGACTGGATGTTTGGTCACTACAGTTACCTTAATAACATATTTAAAATCAGACATGTAAAAATAAGTAAAGTTTATTTACTATTTGTGGAGCTTTAAAACGTCGGATAAAAATCAGCCATAAAACATTAAGTTAATTAACTCGTTATTTTTAGTTCCCTATCGCACCTCATACGTGCCAAAGTTTCCCAAGGGGGAGCTCCACAAGTGCACAGGTATTCAAAGCACATGAGACGCTACTGAGAACCTAAGGTTTCATCCATGTGAAAATAAGTTATGTCTGACAGCTCTTGGATCTTATATATATACATTATCGTTTATCGGGCAGTTGTTCAAACCAGACATAACTTCCGTCTGGTTGGATGATGAACTCCCTTTTCAACGGAGGTTTGCGCAACGGGTTTACTCTCTGTTCCGAATACTTCCAAGCTGGTGATTTTCGACTATGAAAGTCAGCGCAGTCTTTCATCGTGACAACATCATCACTTCCTCAAGATTTCGAGGCTTTAAAGGGTATCTTGACCAGTAAAATGTGTACCTGGTCATACTTGGTCATCACCCTTAGCCTCATCAGCGACCTCGGCTAAGCACACTGCACCTTCGGTCAGTCACGTGAAGAGCCACGAAGAACCTCTCCTGGTCGACGCCAGCAGTCAAGCCAGTACGTCGCACAGCACCGCTCTGACCCACTGGAGTCAACAGCACTACTTCATCCCACTTGCAGGCTCCAGTATCAGTCATCCCGACTCACTGGGATATCATCACCCCGACTCACTGGGGCATTATCCCGACTCACTAGGACATCATCACCCCGACTCACTGGGGCATTATCCCGACTCACTAGGACATCATCACCCCGACTCACTGGCGCATCATCTCAACTCTCTAAGACATCACCACGCCGAAACTGCGGCATTATCCCGACTTACTGGGACATCATCACCCCGACTCACTGGGGCAACATCCCGACTCTCTGGGACATCACCACCCCCAATCACTTGGATATCATCACCCCGACTCACTGGGGCATCATCCCGACTCACTGGGACAGCACCACCCCGACTCACTGGGGCATTAATGCATACAATTCCGACTCACCGAGAACTATGCAGCTATTGGTTCCGACCCACTCGAAATACCTACTACTTGCCTGGCACGCATCATGACACATCAAGAACCAGACATAACAGCTGTCTGGTTTGAGGACTCCCTTTTGATCAGAAGTTTGCGGGACTTTACTCTCTATTCCGAATACCTCCAAACTCTAAATTGTAGATCATTCATTTCAAAGAATAATTAAACAAACAATTACTCAATGAATCATTGTACTCAATTCATTCAAAATGTCGAATCTTAATTAAATCGAAGTAAAAATCTATCCAAAAACTAAGACTACATGTTAAAATCCTCCATACCTAATAAAATATGTATAAAAGATAGTCTGATACTGACTTTCTTACGTTTCAGTACAATGGTGCACCATCCTGTGGAACACTACGTATGTAAATCATAAAGTCACTAATTAAATCTCCACATCTCATCATCACCGGCGTGGCTCAACATTGGCTCTGTCACGTGGCTTGGGCTGGTTGGGTTGTCTTCCAACTATAAACATGTATTCAACACAATTTACAATAAAAAATAAAAATATATTAATTGTCTCATCGGAGCATGCTTGCCTAAAAGTAACCTTCTGCTTAGTGAGAAAATCTTATCAGAGTGGTCGTGGCTGTTGTTAGAATAGAATACAATCGAATAGAATCGTTTATTTCTCAGTACATGGTATATGAAGATCTTAATATTAGATGGAATCACATATACTACCTTTGCCGGTGTAGAAATATTAAATGAGTATCTATTTTGCCAAATTGACTATCGGTACATCGAAGTGCTGAAGTGTTTGTACAAAAACGCCACCATGTCAGTCCGACCACAAGACCAGACCTCGAGACCTATCCTTTTGCAGCGGGGCGTGAGGCAGGGAGACGTTATTTCTCCGAAACTGTTCACGGCAGCAATGGAGGATGTCTTCAAGGTTCTGGAATGGAGAGGGCTAGGCATTAATGTCAATGGCGAGTACATCACTCACCTTCGGTTTGCCGGCGACATAGTAGTCATGGCTGAGAATACGGAGGAGCTCAGTACAATGCTTGGTGACCTCAGTAGAGCTTCCGTAAGAGTGGGACTTAAAGTGAACATGGACAAAATTAAAGTCATGGTAAACAGCCATGTAGCACCCACTCCTATCAAGATCGGGGACTCTACACTCGAAGTTGTAGACGACTACGTTTACCTGGGACAGAAGGTCCAGTTGGGAAGGTCTAACTTCGAGAAAGAGATCAATCGTCGAATCCGACTCGGCTGGGCAGCGTTCGAGAAGCTGCGCGGTATCTTCTCATCCAATATAACACAGTGTCTCAAGACGAAAGTCTATGACCAGTGCGTGTTGCCAGTGATGACATATGGCTCCGAAACGTGGTCGCTTACAATGGGCCTCATGAGAAGACTTAAAGTCACCCAAAGGGCAATGGAAAGGGCTATGCTCGGAGTTTCCTTGCTTAATCGAATCAGGAATGAGGATATCCGTAGGAGAACCAAGGTTACCGACATAGGACGAAGAGTTGCCAAACTTAAGTGGCAATGGGCAGGGCACATCACTCGCAGAATGGATGGCCGTTGGGGCCGAAAGGTTCTGGAATGGCGACTACGTACCGGAAGACGTAGCGTTGGAAGGCCTCCTACAAGGTGGACCGATGACTTGGTAACAGTTGCGGGAGTCCGATGGATGCGAGACGCATAGGACCGTTCATTGTGGCGACATTTGGGGGAGGCCTATGTCCAGCAGTGGACGTCTTTCGGCTGAAATGATGAATGAATGATGATGATGATCTAATTTGCAAATTCACATATTTATAGTTCGTGCAATATTAAGTAAAATAAAAAATTGATCTAAAAAGCCCCAGGCTGTAGCCGTCAGGAAACTCAGACTCCGACAGGGAATTCCCCTCCTTGGCTATACGTACAATGTATGTGATCTCAAAACGTTTTGTGCGTATGGGTGGGATGTCCATCATGTAGCGTTGGCATATTGTTGAACTGTTTTCGAGGGAGTTGATCATTCTTCAGCACATCGCCACATACAGAGAGATATAATTTGAGAACTAAAGACCAAGGATGTAAACGAGCTTAGCAAGCACGAAAATAGCACATCGCCTCGGATATGCTAGGAATATTCCAAGAGGCAGTTCTGATTTAGATATTTTTATGAACGTTCAATATAACATATTGTAAGCCAATGAGGTGCAAGTGCACTTTTCACAGGCACCCACGCTTGTTCCACGGTCAGTAATCTTTGAAAGTGCAGCATATTCAATATGAAGTAAATCGGGGTCACTGTAAAGAATGCGGTTTACGAGACTTTGTTACAAAAGATCTTCTTACTTATTTATTATTAGGTATTGGTCTTACTCTTGCAATTGTGAGTGTGTTAAGGCTCCTAAAAGTAGCTCTCACCCGTGAGAATTGACTGCCGATATGTTACTATCTTTAAAATACGGGACTCACCACCAGCCTGCCTACTACTCATCTCACAAAACCACCGCGAACTTGGAATAACCCCTTTAAAGTAAGCAGTTATGCTATCGTTGACGGTGAAGCGCAAGGGTTTACTAATAGCCTATTCACTCTAGCCTTGCAGACACCTAAGGGTGTTTTTAATATCGTGCGGATTTCATCAGGCACGCGGAATTGCTCCGCATGCGGGGCTGCTGCCCGATATCACGCCCTGCAGCCCGCGTGCTTGTTCCACGCATTACAATACACCTTAGGGTAGCATCTTATCTTCTTTAATCTTCGCAATTTTCATAAATTCTATTTCCAAAAATCTTCTTTCCTCCTACCACCTCTATGCTGATGATTTGCAAGTTTATAGACATTCTTCCCATATGGATTTGGATGCGGCTATTAACATCATTAACCAGGACTTGGCTTCAATTTGTGAGTGGAGTGGGGCACATGGTCCGAAGGTTAATCCATCGAAGACTCAAGTCATTTATTTACTCGTATTTATATATACTTTATTGCATACCAAGTTTACAAATTTACAAATTGAAACCTTATAATAGTCATTGTTGTTGGCACCTCTAGGTTAATACCCAAGGTAAACTGGTCCCAGCTTCCCCAGGTCCTATTCAACGGCACTGCTGTACCAATAAGTGAGAAGATTAAGAACTTAGGGGTTTGGATAGACAAACATCTTTCTTGGGGTCCCCAATTACAAGACGTAAATCGCAAAATATTTGCTTCTGCCAAGTCCATGAGACGGTTACGTAACTTTCTGCGAACTGCCACTAAAATTGCACTTGCTCAATCCCTTTTACTCCCCATCCTTGACTACGCTGATGTCAGTTATCCTATTCTCACTGAGTCACAACTAGACAAACTTGAGCGACTTCAAAATGTTTGCAAAAGTATGATGCCATATCCGATTTTCGTACCAAACTCAAGTGGCTTCCAATATGTCTTCGCCGAAACGCACACATCTGGTCTCTGCTCTATAGTGTTCAGTTCAATCCTAAAACCCCCGCTTATCTAAGAGAACTTTGAAGTTCCTTCATGACACACATACTATATATCTTAGGTTATCGGAAAACTTGAGGCTGGAGATGCCAAGCCACTCCACCAATTTCTATGACAAGTCGTTTGCAGTTCAAGCAGTGCGGTTGTGGAATGCTTTGCCCGTGTCAGTAAGGCAAGCTCAAACATTGTCAATTTTCAAAAATAATGTTAAAACATCGGGTTAAAACGTCATTAAGTACATTATTTCTCTGCTTTCATATATATGTATATATATATATATATTGATAAATGATAAATGATAAATGATATTTATTTTATAAATAGGTTTAAAAAAACACTTTTACACGTCAATTTTTTTTTTCGTCATTTTTAAACTAGATGAGGCCGGTGTTTCCTAGCTGACTATCCTGAAAAGAAACACCGAAACAAACTCAGTGGTCAAAGTCTCTTTTAAAGTCCATACAGTAAATATGTAATGGTCAAATCACATGAGAACCATGCAGATTTGTCTGAAATGGTCTTTTGAAGAAAGAACCTTACAGATTTGAGTGGACCTGTCCAGTCAGTGCAAGCATTTGTCAGTATTCGTAAAGCTCAACTCAGGACTACTAAGGAGCTCAACTACTTGACGAACAATACCAAGGAAAGGACATTTGGGTAGGCCGCAGAAAATACTCAAATTGCCAGACATACGTTAAAATTACTGAAAAGGAAAAAAAAAGCAATCAACATAGTCCTCACGTTCACAATAATAAAAAGAAAAATATTGTTTACAATACTAAGTAAACATTGATGTCAAAAATTAATAGAGAAAGAGAGAAAAAAAAAGTCAAGTTGCAAAATAAAAATAATCTACAATATCAAATTGTAATAAATAATAATAATAAAAAGCAAAATTGAAATTAAAAACAAAAGAAAAAAAATAATAATAAGACAACAGTTGCAGTGCGTACTGGAGCAGGTCAATCCCAAGCCTTTTGGTCCTCAACATAGTCCTTTATAGTGTAAACAGCCTTTTGGCAAAGTTTTCGCTTTACAAATAATTTGAATTTATTAAGGCTTAGTTGTTGAATATGACTAGGAAGTTTATTATAGAAGTGTATGCATTGGCATCTAAATGAGCCCCCTATTTTTTTCAGCCTGGTTGTAGGAACCACAAATTTGTGTTTGTTCCTAGTATTAAAATTATGAACATCACTGTATTTTTTAAACATGTTTATATTTTTATGTACATACAAAATATTCTCGTAAATATACTGTGAAGGTACGTTACGTATTTTATTAGTTATGTATTATATATATAAATAGTACACCACGCACTACCTGCGTATCTTTTTCTCCTTCTCTCACAAATACATCCAAAGGTTGTCGGTAAAAAGTCGCTTTTAGTGATAATGCCGCCCATTGTGACAGCCTATTAATTTTAAATTCATAAAAGATACAAGAATATATCTATCTATACCTATATCTATAAACGACGAGGCGAAACGCTTAGCCCGGACCCTAGACGTGTTAACAATGTAAGGTTTGACACTCGCCGTACATCGGGTTGTCCGATGGTAGAAAGGTGATGGCGGAATGAAGTCATGTACATTCAGTCAGAAAAGTATCGGGAATGGATGATTTGTTTATGGTTCCAAATTCAAATTTTTGATTTTTTTTTTGTTGTTGGTAGATTGGCACAATTGTTTTCCATTTTGGCGCGGGTTGCATCTGTTATTTATATTAAATACAGTGCTGTTTTTAGTTATATCATATCTAGTGCGTTTTGCTTTTTATATTTATTAATATTAATTATTATTATTTATATTTATTATTATTCATGAATATTTATTTTTTAAATAAGTATTATATTTATGTATATAATTATTATTAATTTAAGTGATGCAAGAACCCCTCTTAGGTAAAGGCCTCCTCCAGATCCTGCCACATGTCCCTGTCCTGTGCTACTTCAATCCAGTTCTGCCCGTCTATGTGTGTAATGTCGTCAGCCCATCGACTGAGTAGTCTGCCTTTCCTTCTATGGCCCGCTGGTCCTGGCCACTCCGTCGTTCGTAGTGTCCATCTGCCATCGCTCATTCTGGCTGGCCTGCCCATCGCCATTTCTGCCTCTGAGCAAAGTTTAAAGCGTCAATTACATCGGTCTTCTTGCGAATTTCCTTATGTGGGATTCTTTGTATTCGTTTTATTTTCATCAAACTTCGCTCCATGGCTCTTTGAGTAACATTTATTTTGTTTGTAAATTTCCAGGTTTGACATGCGTAAGTCAAAGAAGGAAGGAGGCATGAATCCATAATTCTTTTCTTAAGTTTTATTGAAAAATTCCCCTTAAGAACTTCTTTTAGACTCCAAAATTAGTTCCAGGTATTTTGAACCCTTCTGTCTACTTCTTGTTCATTGTTTCGTGCGTCAAATGATATTTGCTTTCCTAAATACACATAGTTGTAGTAAAGGAAATAGTGACTGAAAATCCTCATTCAACTTTGAGAGAGATAGCCGCCGAACTTTCTGTACCTCACGAGTCGATCCGTACCATTTTAACTAATCATTTAGGTATGAAACATGTTACCGCTCGGCTAGTCCCAAAAGATCTGAATTTTCTCCAAAAACTCAATCGCATGACAGTCGCTGTCAATTCCGACCCAACATTCATGAAACGCATTGTTACTGGTGACGAGACGTGGGTTTACGAGTTTGACATGCAAACAAGTCAACAAGCTTCGGAGTGGCGCCTTCCAACTGAACCGAAACCGAAAAAGTAAGCGTAAGCGTAAGCGCGCTCCATCGTCGGCCGCATCGTCGCTTTCCATCAGGTGAGTTAGCGGTCAAGCGCGAACCTATCAAGAATAAAAAAAAAAAATCACGCCAAAGTCGATCAAAAGTCAAAGTCATGTTGACTGTTTTCTTTGACTATCGCGGTGTTGTGCACTCGGAATTCTTGCCGGAAGGTCAAACGGTAAATAAAGAATATTATTTAAGCGTTATGCGGCATTTAAGAGTGTTCATCATCATCATCATCATCATTTCAGCCGAAAGACGTCCACTGCTGGACATAGGCCTCCCCCAAGCGTCGCCACAGCGAACGGTCCTGTGCGTCTCGCATCCATCGGACTCCCGCAACCGTTACCAAGTCATCGGTCCACCTTGTAGGGGGCCTTCCAACGCTACGTCTTAAGAGTGTTGTTCGACGAAAAAGGCCAGATTTGTGGAAAGAAAATTCTTGGATTTTGCACCACGATAATGCGCCTTCGCACAAGGCTTTTTTGACCAAACACTCAACAAATACCATCGAGCAACCACCATATTCACCAGATATGGCTCCAGCCGACTTCTTTCTTTTTCCTAAACTCAAATTCCGATTGAAAACGGGTGCCACAAAGTCACAGAATACATAAAATAAATTTGGATGAATAACAAATATTTTGTGTATTATTGATCTTTTCCCGGTACTTTCTTGACAGAGTAGTAATTCCCGTGCACATGGTGCGACAACACTGCACGCCGGGCGACAGCATGTGGGAGCAGAGGTCGTGGCAGAGGCGCTCGTCGCGGGCGCGCCTGGCTGGTTCAATTGACACTTCACTGCAAATTCTTCCTATCGAGCACGCGCTTCCTAATATTATTATTGTTTTCTCTTGCCGTACCAATTGTCTATTTATATGTTATATAGTCCACTATCAACGAAATTACAGAAGTTTAATTAAATAGTCTCATCACTAGCTATAGGATTTATTTCGCGCTTTTCCACCACCACCTCTCTTATGGAGCCCTACCAGCCCTTTTAAGAGTCCACCCCTCTCACGGAGCTACTCTTCTCATGGACCTATCTATCACACTGCACTACCACTTCATGGAACCGCACTAGCTCTCTCATAGAACTCTACCAGCTCTCGCACGGGACCATGCCCACATGTTGAACCACAACGTTTTTTACATACACGAAACGCATGCTCGCATTCTCTTACGTATAGTAAAGTGTAAAGTGATGCTTGTAAGTCTTGCGCTACTCTTGGATTTATACTTGTTCTCACATTTTATCTTTTCAAGAGACGCGCAGAAAGTGAAGCCGACAAGGCCGACGAGAGCGACGAGGCCCCCGAGGACCACTAAGGGCTTCTATGACATCCTCAAGCACCAGAAAGCGAAATCATTGCATTTTGAATACTATCCCAACTACGGCTTCGAACCGTACTGGGTAGACGGCGAATGGGTAATTAGTACCACGGTCAATCCCAACGCTTCGGTCTTTGAAACCACAACTAGAAAGCCCGAAGTATGTGGCGAGGAGTGTCACTATCTATTTCAAAGGTACGTGTCTGTGTAGCATCTGTGTCTCACTCCGGTGCTTCTATCAGAAATACGAAGGCGGGTTGGTCTTGCTTGTGTGTATGCACGTGCACATTGTTTCAGTGTGTATGTACTGTTTTATATGTTACCGAGCGCTCTCAGCTTATGCATATCTGCACTAAAAAAAACTTTAGAAATTGAAAATTGTTTTTTTACCAAGTAAGTACGGACTCCTTAGTGTGGCAGCGGCGCGTGTCACTCTTGACATGTTGTTTTCTGTTTATTTCTTACAGGATAAAGCACGTATGTGCTCGATACTCAGACGAATTGAGACAAGATCCAAAAGGTTGTGGGACCATAGTATCAGACTGGATGGCGGGGATGATCTGCACGGGCAAGCCGGGTGACAACTTCGACCACGGCTACAAGACCTTCTCAACTTACTGCAAGTTCCTCAACGCCCAGTGCAGGACCAAGTTTTACGAAAAGAGCAGTAAGATAATTTTCATTTCAATATGCAGTGCGTCTCGCATCCATCGGATTCCCGCGACCCTCACCAGGTTATCGGTTCACCTTGTGGGAGGCCTTCCAGTGCGCGGGCGCGATTCCAGAACTTTTCATCCCCATCGATCATCTGTTCTGCGAGCAATGTGCCTGCCTACTGCCACTTAAGTTTGGCGATTCTTCGAGCTATGTTCGTAACCTTGGTTCTCCTTCGAATATCTTCATTTCTGATGTGATCACGCAAGGAAACTCCCAGCATAGCCCTTTACATTGCCCTTTGCCTATTGTGCGGAAGTGTTTATTTAGTGTGCAATTTCCGGTAACGATCCTCGTCGTCAGGCACAAGCTACCTCTATCCAATCACAGAAGGGTTAGGGTTTTATGTAGGTATGGCATTGTCTCCTTGTCCGGCTTTCGACCTGGTGACGAGGAACACCAGCTTTCCGTTTGTGTGCCGGTATATTCTTATAGCCTACCACGCACCTGAATAATAATAATAATAATAATAAGCCCCCTAAACAACCACACGTCCTGATTGACCATCTAATCACGTGGGGAGCGGACACACGAATGAGAAATTACTGGCGTGGCTAACGTGGCTCTGGAAACCCATTCAACATGGAGACACGTTCAAAAAGTAAACGTATAGGACCGCTGCCCGGGGGCAATCGCCGGGGCGCACCTGGAGCTGACGCTAGGTATCACAGCATGCGAACCGTCAGCGGTGAGGAGTCGAGCAGGCGGGCTACCACCGATAAAGATGCTACAGCCGAAATCACTGACGATGGTGACAGACTGACAGACAGGACAAACACCCCTGTCGAACCGTATAGTCCTAGCACAGTATCGTACGCTCCTTCTAGTAGATCATCACCATCCATACCATCGTCACCCCCTATCGCAAGTATTAATTCAGTCCGCTTCACTCCGGTCATGGATGTTGCGCGGGAGGTATCTACCTTCTTACCCGCGTCCACCAAGGCCGGCAAAGTAAGAGTTCCCATGAGATGGAGCAAAGAAGTTAACTTATTTATCATGCGAACCTACTTATTCATTACTAAATTAGAGACAGATATGACCACCTACAGACCACAATTGCATGCAATTTTTACACGACAGTACCTTGAAATTACGGTTTCTGAACAAAGGGTCTCGGATCAAAGAAGGGTCATAGTTAGAAATAAACTTATATCTCAAGAAGAAATAGATCAATTAAAAGAAGAAGTACGAATACAATTAATACAGGAAGAAGATTATGGAGGCACTGGCAATGGCACACAAAACACACACGAAAGTCTGTCAGAGCGACAACAATCACTCACTCAATCACAACCGCTTGTAGAATCTCAATCATACAACTCACAAACATCACACACCTCCACACAAACCGAATCTATAACCTTAACGCTAGAAAATGATATTGAGACAGTTGCTGTGGATCCAAACCCAGTAACAGATACATATGTTCAGGAAATACTTGACAAATTTAGAACCTCACTCGCACAATATTCTGGGATGGATCCAGCAGCCCGACCAAAACTACCGAAACTCAAGTATAGTCAATAGCAGATGGCGCTGCTTTGAAGTAAACATTACCTCCGTGTTATAATTTTCATCAAAAATAGCAAAAGTGCTTCTTTTGACCAGTTTTCAGTATATACCTTAACTTTAGTGTGTGTCGAGAGAGTGTTAGTGTTATACAGTCTAACAAGTAACAATAAAACGTAATATCAAAAACAGTCGTGAGTATTACGGAAACTCATAAAATTGAACCTAAAACTAACACTTAGTGTGAATAGTTCGAACAGTGCTACCCCTAACGTCAATAGAATTTCTCAGTAGCAAGAATTAATGTGAAGTTAAGTGGTATCATCAAAGAAAACCAAGAAAACTAGACTTGATAAATCCGTTTTTTATTCAAATGTCAACAACGATCAGCTGGCTATCAATTCTTTGTAAATAGTGACATCTATGTTTACTAAGAAAAACTATAAGGTTTCTGCTAAACTGACAAAAGTGACATCTAGTTCAGATAATAAAAACTAAAAAATCGATAAAACAGTTCTGGTTCTGATTAGTACTGGTGTAATATTTCGCTATACAAACTCAAGTAAAATTGGTGCGAGGAGAAACGACATAGATTCGCACGTCAGAGGTTGCAGGTTCGAGACTGACCGACAAGTAGAAAGTTCTTTTTGTATGTTTTTCAAAATCCATTGCGCATAAAAATAGTAATATATTATGGAAGAAATGCAAAACATTAATACTCAAAGACGTCGTCGACTAAGTCTAGATTTCCAAGACAGTGAGTACGAACTAGACATTTCGTATCAAAGTTTACCAAATAGTACGAACAGAGATGAAATAACTATGATTAAGGAAAAACTTAAATCACGAATTACAAATAGCAAACACTGAGATAGACAATTTAAACCTTGAAAATAGCTCGTTAAAGAAAAAATTGACAACATTCCAGCACAAAATTAATATGTACAAATCAGTAGGCGCTTTTGAACTAAATAGTAGTAACAAAACGATTTTGTCGCCACTTAAATTCTTCTCTCCACAATATCAGAAACGATACAGGTCATGTGGTATGAAAAGTGGCCTTACAAGGACATCTTCTAAAGAACGAGAAATAGACGTAGCAAGAAATAGCCCAAAGCATGACGATACCAACGATTTCAGTTATTTTTTCGAGTTACCTATGACCGTGGACAATGGCTTGCAGGACACAACAACAAATCATCAGCCATCTTATCGACAAATCTCAGAGCAAAATTGCATCGATATGGGTACAATGGTGGAGTCTGAGTCACCGGGAACTCTAACTATAAACATGAAAGTGGATTCGGAACATATTAAAAAGCACTTATCGTATTCAAAAACTTGTTGTTTCACGACAAGGAAAAAACACCAAGTCAAAATTTTTTCTGATCAAACTGGATTTGATATGAGAAGTCTGCTTCAAGAGCTATTGGGAAACTCTTTCAAAGTGACATCGGTAGTAAAGCCAGGAGCTCCCATGGCAGAAGTTATAAGTACGTGTGTTACCGAATGTAAGGATTTTACCAACTCAGACTACATATTGATACTGGGGGGTTCTAATGATTCTAATCCTTTGAACTTACAGTCAGTTTTGTATTACACTTTGGGTCAAGTTAAGAACGCAAATGTCTTAGTTGGAAAGATCTACAAAAACAAATATCTTGCTGTTAACATGCTCAATAACTCGTTGAAACTAGTGTGTAGTCATTTTGAAAATTCAATATTTTTGCCACTGGACCTAGAACATCTTAGCACGAAATTAATTCCGAAATACATGAATACGATACAAGCTAGTAGACTAGTTCATAAGGAAATACTTCGTTTAAAGTACAAACATGACTTTGTAAACTATATTAAAATCCAAAGTAATGAACAATGTGGGGCATGTGGCAAAATAATGACCAAAATGGGTCAAAAATGTTACAATAATATTTATACTCAGACGGACATTGAAACTTCATCAAGGCGTTCCTTAGTAGTTACAAATAGCATTGGCACACAAACTGACGACCAAGGTAATAGTGATGACTTTTTTCGTGCCTAAACTGCTCAATGATACTATGGGTACACTACCCATGTATAAAACCCCTGATAAATACATCTCTCTTAACATTTATCTTCAGAATGTATGTGGTGTAAGTAATAAAAAAGATGAATTAGAAGTATATTTACAAGACATTAAACACGAAAATCTATATGTGTGCATAACGGAACATTTCTTGACCATGGAGTCAGCTTCTCTATTCAATATAAGCAATTATAATATGGTTTCGTTTAACGCACGAAAAAATAAAAAAAGGGGTGGTAGCCTCATCATGGCGAGAAACGGTGTTGTTTGTGACGAGGTGCCTTTTTGTAAAAAAATATACAAAATCGAAAGCTTCGAAATATGTGGTGTTAAAGATGCTAGCACTAACATCTACATCTTCTGCTGTTACAGAAATCCCATCGATCAGAACTATGAAGTTTTTCTATACAGGTTGGAACAATTGTTGGAACATTTCTTTAGTAAAAAATGTATTATCTGTGGAGATTTCAACATTGATTTGCTTAAAAATTGTAAAAAAACTTGTAGTTTCTTGACTTTATTGACATCTTACAATTTTAGACCAATTATAAACGAAGTGACATATAAAAGAAACAGTTCGCAATCATGTTTAGATAATTTTTTGACCAATTTACCAGATGATTTTATTAATGGACAGTCTGTAGATCATAATCACTTAGCAGACGGACACGCAGCATTGTTTTGTGGCATAAAAACTCAAAAACTGTCTGATTGCAAACAAGGCTTTTTAGATATAGAAATTAGGCCGTTTAGTGATAAAAATTCAAATAGTTTCAAACGACGTATATTAAATATCAATTGGATGGAAGAAGGTATAAATAGTTTTTTAAAGAAATTTACACAAATTTTCCGCATCAGCTTCAAAAAGAAGAAAAAACGCGTAAATTTTAAAAAAAAGTAATAAATCGTCCTGGATAACGAAAGGAATAAGAGTATCAAGTAAAATGAAGAGATTTCTACTACAAAACATAAATAAGACGACTTGTACAGAGAAAATAAGGGCATATACAAAATCATACATTAGAATATATAGACAAGTACTAAAAAATGCCAAACGTATTGCAGTTAGGGATGAACTAACTAAAGCAAATGAATCTTCAAAAGCTATATGGCGGGTTGTAAATAGACATAGGAACACGAAATCCAAGCGCGAAAGTAATAAAGACATACTCCTTAAAGTTAATGACAAAATAATATCTAATCCCCAGGATATAGTAGACATCTTTTCGAATACGTTTGACAAAGCCAAGACAGTTAGCGACACTAATTCTTTTGACCGAGCGATGAAGACATTGCAAGAGAACGTAAACAGAGTAGATAAAGATATGACCTGCGAACTAGTCACTGCTGACGAAATAAAAAAACTAGTTAATTCTATGGCTACCAAGAAATCTTCCGGACATGATGAAATACCTATACAAACTATTAAAGATCATATTGACATACTGGCAGCTCCTTTGGCACATCTTATTAACGAGTGCATAAAATTGAACATATTCCCGGACCAACTCAAAATAGCAAGGGTCTTACCAATTTACAAAAAAGGTTCCAAATTAGATCCCAATAATTATAGACCAATTTCTTTGTTACCAATCATCTCGAAAATTTTTGAGAAAATTCTTAAAATAAGGCTTCTTAGACATCTGAATCGTAATAAAATACTTAATCACAGACAATTCGGTTATCAGAAAAATGTGGGAACAAATGATGCAATTAATACGTTAATGGAGCAAGTAGTAGAAGGAATTAATGAAAAACTAAGGGTCGCAGGGCTCTTTCTCGATCTTAGTTCCGCGTTTGACACAGTAGATCACAAGCTACTATTAGCAAAAATGGAGCATTATGGAGTGAGAGGACCGGTTTTACGTTTATTTAAATCTTATATAACTAATCGAAAGCAATATGTAGAAATTAAAGTAGAAGAAGATAATTGTGAGAAAGTTTTCAAATCCGGACTTAAACTTATAAAACAAGGAGTTCCACAAGGTTCGATACTGGGGCCAATCTTGTTCATATTATTTATTAATGATTTAATTAACTTTATGCTGAATTTAAGTAATACGGAACTAGTGCTCTTTGCTGATGATACCAATGCTATTATAACTGCTAAAGATGGTGATACCCTTAGTAGTAAGGTAAACAAGGCTCTGGCTCTCTTTCAACATTGGTTTACCATCAACAATCTTAAATTGAATGTTAGTAAAACAAATGCTATATTATTTAGAATGACATCGAGAAACAATGAAATAATAGACATCGTACTGAATGAAAATGCAATAAAATTAGTGGACAGCGTAAAATTTTTAGGAATTCACATTGACGAAAGCTTAAACTGGAAAAAAGAATTGACTGCAATAGAAAACTCAATTAGTTCTGCTTGCTATGCCTTAAGAAGTCTTCGAGATGTAATTACCATTCAACAATTAAAAGTAGTGTATTATTCGCTAGTAGAGTCAAAGCTTAGGTACAGTATCATTCTATGGGGAGGTAGTTACGCGTACAATGTTAATACAGCTTTTATTATACAAAAAAGAGCCATAAGAACCATGGTAAGAATTCCCCAATGGGTGTCCTGTAAGGAGTACTTTAAGGAGCTCCAAATACTAACGGTCCCTTGTTTATATATTTTGGTAATACTTACTCTGACCTCATGAAGAAACTGGGGAATATCGAAACTCTAGAAGAAAGAAGTAAACGGGAAGCTACTAGGCGTAAGGACTTACAAAACATTATACAACCTCATTTGAAAGTAGTTGGTCATGCTGCAGGTTATCAATCGATTAAACTGTTTAATCAATTACCTGTACACCTAAAGTCCATACATAACTTAAATCAGTTTAAGCACCAGTTAAAGTCATTCTTGATAGAAAAGTGCTATTACACACTTGATGAGTTTCTCTGTGACAAATTCAACTAGTCTCTAATACATTATTATCACGATTTTCATTGACATTTTATTTTTATTTTTTTGACATGTGTAATGATCAATAGATTCTTGTAATATTATCACTTATTTGACATTTTTAATACTGACATTTTAAATCTATTTCTTTATTTACTTACTTTTTTATTTTTAACATTTGTAATGGTATTGACATTATTTTTAATGACAAGACTTAGTTGTGTAATTTATTAACGTGACATTTTTATTTTGGAATTTAAAATCGCTATTTCTTTATCGACACATATTTATTTTTTTTTGACATTTTTGTAATCATTATTTTATTTTTATCACTATTGACATTCATACTTTTGACATTTGTAATGGTGGAATTTGAATTTATATTGTTTTAATATTGCCTAATAAGATCACTTACAGACAACATATAAAAGGGAAATTGAAAAATATTATTTGATAGCACTTTGTTTTTTTTGTACTTATAATTTCTGTTGATTGTTTTATGTTCTTAAATTTTTAATTCTTTGTTTTGCTTTGTATTAGGTATCATAAATTTTTCGATACAATGTAAAAATTGTTTATGAAATAAATAAATCAAAATCAAATCAAATCAAAGTCCTAACCTCTTCCGTTTGGTTAATTTGTTTAATGAAAACATATTAAACAAGTTCTTATCTGATGATATACAACTGATAGACATACACACCCTCATTTATTGCACAGCGGTTGTTATCGCTGAAAAACTTAATTTTAGAATCTCTGAACACACCAGTAGTACTAGATCTAGAGACCATGTCAAACCACCATGGCAACTTAGATTAGAAAAAGATATTGATAAATTAAGAGCAGATTGTGGCAGGCTCACACAATATATTAGGGGCTGTAGATCACAAAAAGTAGTTAGAAGAGTTGAAGCCATATTTAAAATTAATTCCACTCACACTAGACATGAAAAAAAACAATAAAAAACCTGAAGAGTATTTGGACACATTAAAGCAGAAATTAGCGCTGAAAGTTCATAGGCTTAGGAGATACGTAAAAGCACAACAGCGCAAAATTGATAACGCAACATTTGCTATGAATGAAAAAATATTCTACAGGAACATTCAAAAACCACCAAGGGACACGATAATGGGCAACAATACAGACATACCTTCGAAAGAACAACTCGAATCATTTTGGTCTAGCATATGGGAAGAACAAGTACAGTACAATGATAAAGCTATTTGGATAACAGAAGAAGAAACTAAGTGGGGAGCAATAGATGAAATGGAATTCAAAGAGATAACTGAGTCTGATATCACAAACATTACAATTAGGTTACATAATTGGAAGTCGCCGGGTATAGACAAAATTCAAAATTTTTGGTATAAAAAACTAACGATATTTCATAAATATATAGCAAAAAACTTAACAAATATTGTATTACGACAACAAAATATACCTGAATTCATTGCAACAGGAATAACATACATGCTGCCTAAAATCACTTACACAACACAACCTTCCCAGTATAGACCAATCACATGTCTACCCACTATTTATAAAATTTTAACATCCGCAATAGCAACAAAAATCAACGCTCATATCGAACGACACAATATAATAGCTGAAGAACAGAAGGGTTGCAGGCGAGGCCATATGGGATGCAAGGAACAGTTAATTATTGACTCCACCATTCATAAACATGCAACTTGCAAGAATAGGAACCTTCATTGCACCTATATAGATTACCAAAAAGCGTTTGATAGTATCCCACATTCCTGGTTACTAAAAATTTTAGAAATTTACAAAATAATTTCAAAAGTTATACATTTTTTGCGAACTATAATGTCATATTGGAAAACTACACTTCACTCACATAATCGCCACAGTAATCTTATAACACGACAGATATTTATAAGAAAAGGCATCTATCAAGGAGATTCCTTGAGCCCTCTGTGGTTTTGCCTCGCCCTCAACCCCCTGTCTCATTTGCTACACCGTTGTCAGGTCGGGTACAACCTTAAACATAACACCGAAGACACTATTATCTCACATCTCATATATATGGATGACATTAAATTATACTCAAGAACAGAAAAAGAAATGAATAAGCTTATAGAGATCACAACAAAGTTTAGTCAAGATATAAATATGAGATTTGGGTTAGATAAGTGTAAAACATTGCATATTATAAGAGGTAAAATAAAATCAGGTAACTATACAATTAACGACACCGACACAATAGCAGCCTTGGAACCAACAGATCTATACAAATATTTAGGGTACAAACAACTTAAAGGACTCGACCATACAGCAATTAAACAGACCCTTAGTACAGAATATCGAAGGAGGATTAACGCAGTCTGCAAAACACAGTTATCTGGAAAGCGTTTAATTTTATTAAATACATTTGCCATACCTATATTGACCTACTCATTTGGAATAATAAAATGGTGTAAAACTGACATCGAACAACTAGAGAGAACCACACGCACGACACTCACAAAACACAACAACTTACACCCTAAATCTGCGATCGAGCGACTCACTATCAAAAGACAGAATGGAGGGAGAGGGCTAATTGACATTGGTCACCTTTGGCAGAAACAAATAATTAGGCTAAAAACATTCTTCTTTACAAAATCCCGCGCTAGTGTCATACACAAAACTATTACTCTACATGATTTCAATTACACTCCTCTTAATTTTGGGCACGCCATAATTATGGCGATAAGTCCCCTCTTTGAGGAGTGGCTGGAAAGACCTCACGGCGTCCTTACCTACCGCATGACGCAGGTCCTCACCGGACATGGTAAGTTCGGGAGGTTCCTGCATCGGATTCGTGCAGAAGAGACGCCCGGGTGCCAACATTGTGTGGACCGCCCGGAGGACACGGTGAAGCATACGGTAGAGGTGTGCCCCGCTTGGGCAGAGCACCGCCGTGTCCTCGTGGGGGCGATCGGTGGCAGCGATCTCTCGCGCCGGGCCTTGGTACAGGCCATGGTCCGGAGCGAAGAGGAGTGGCAGGCAGTTGCCTCCTTCTGCGAAGCAGTAATGCTAGCAAAGGAGGCGGCCGATCGCGTGAGGCAACGGTCCTCACGCCCTAACCGCCGCCGGGATTCCGATCCCGATTTCCGGCCACCGTAGGCGCGGGCTTGTGGACGGTGAGCAATGGGTGGCTCGCCGTCCGATCGTCCGGTAACCGTCCGGACCGAGCCCAAGTCGTCGACGGCGCGTAGTGTTCCACGCGCGCCTCAAGGAGATGTCAGCAACCGTAGGGGCCCAGCAGGGTCGAAGCCTACTGGGGCCATGGGTTATGCGAAAGTGACCCCCGGGGCCCTGGAAAAAAATGGCAAAGAAGGAACAGGAGTGAGTTTTTAGTCAGTAAAAGTCTGACACTATCTCACGCTCCGCCCAAGAGCGGGGGATGTCATTAGATGATTTTCCCACCCGAAAAAAAAAAAAAAAAAACTCCTCTTAATTTAAGTGATCAAAATATACAAGATATTATCAACACTGATCCACAAAACCAAAAAATTGAAAATTGGAAAAAGAAAGTTCTCCATGGCAGGCACCCTCATGCTTTAGATCAACCCCATGTTCACAAATGAGCTTCGAACAAATGGCTTAAGATAGGTAATTTATTCCCTGAAACTGAAGGATTTATGATTGCTATACAAGATCAAATAATAAATACTAAGAACTATAGAAAATATATAATCAAAGATCCCTCAGTTTCAAACGATAAATGTCGAAGGTGCCATATGCAGCCAGAAACGATTCAGCACATCACTGGAGCCTGTACAACCCTTACCCAAACGGACTACACTCATAGACATAATCAAGTAGCAAACGTACTTCACCAAAAATTAGCAATTAAATATGCACTTATACAGGACACAAACACCCCTTATTATAATTACACACCACAAACTATTCTAGAAAATGACACACATAAACTGTATTATGACAGAGCTATTCTCACCGACAGGACAATCCACTATAATAGGCCGGATATCATTCTACAGGATAAAATAAATAAAATAACTTACCTAATAGATATTGCTGTTCCCAACACACATAACATACAGAAGACAATAACCGAAAAAATTAGTAAATACGTAGAACTTAAGGAGGAAATAACTAGAATATGGCGACAAGAAAAGGTTAATGTGGTCCCTATCGTCCTTTCCACAACAGGTGTCATCCCGCAT
This sequence comes from Mythimna impura, assembly GCA_905147345.3. NCBI lineage: Eukaryota > Metazoa > Arthropoda > Insecta > Lepidoptera > Noctuidae > Mythimna > Mythimna impura. Next base: position 28,209,629 of record LR990359.1, on the reverse strand, counting down.
CATCTCCTCCATAGTCTAAAGTTATTAAATCTTAAAGATACCCTTTATATACCTTTACAAAAAGCTGCCATCTTGAATACATGTCGCATTGTCAGAAAGTTCTTACAAATAGACGAACACGAAATAGGTCTACTTCAGAACGCATCCACCACATAACACACCACACGCTACATTTACTTGGCTTGGCCCGTAAATGTAGTTAAATACCAGCCTAAGAGCTGAGAAGTAAAAACAGAAACAAAAATAATAATAATAGCGTTCCATGTTACCAGTCCACTTAAGACTCCAAAAACCATAGCCCTATTATCTTTGTTCTCCATATGTCGCAATAGTTTTTCAACAACCGGGGGTTGTCATTGGGTGCACTAGCATAGCGCGTACAGGGATAATCGTCGGTTGGTATCATGTTCCATTATAATTATCTAAAGGGCCTCTGCGAGTTGGCTTCGGCTCCTCGTACGCCTTCCAAAGGTCCAGGACCTCAGGGTCCTGAGATAAATATTGAAAGTACATAATAATAATAATAATAACCCCATCGCCGTATCTCTACGTTGACGTCGTGGTGGGGCTTGCGTGCTCCAATATACCCTAGGTCTGTATCGGTAAAGTTTGCTTTGCCGTAATATACCTAGGGTAAGGGGCCAGACTAAGAGAGATACAATCCGCAGTGCAGTTTTGTGGCGAACTGTTGGGCATTAGCGACCCCACGGACCCGATCTCCCGGGAGAATTCTTTTTCTTCATCTCCGGCTTGCCTTTATTGGCCGGCCGTAGTGAACACTGACGAGGAACTGAGCTCCCACCTCTCTCTTGCCTTTATTGGCTGGCTTGAGTGGAGATTCGCAAGAGCAAACGTGCTCGGGAGAAGGATGTATAATCCAGTAAGGTGCTGGTAGGGATCTTGACCGTACTTCCGGGATTGTCCTGATAGCCGTGGTATACCTCTCCACTCCTTAAGCACCTCAGGATATGTTGCCCTCTTGTTGCTACGTCACTTCGTGCTAGTGGCCGTTTTTGGGGGCCCATTTATTGAGTGTGCAAGTCACCCCCTGCCTTTTTTAGATGCATATTAATAACGTTGTTCAGGCAGGGGCCATAGTCTTGACATAGTTCCATGTTACCAGTCCACTTAAGACTCCAAAAACCATAGCCCTATTATCTTTGTTCTCCATATGTCGCAACAGTTTTTCAATAACCGGGGGTTGTCCTTGGGTGCACTAGCATAGCGCGTACAGGGATAATCGTCGGTTGGTATCATGTTCCATTATAATTGTCTAAAGGGCCTCTGCGAGTTGGCTTCGGCTCCTCGTACGCCTCCCAAAGGTCCAGGACCTCAGGGTTCTGAGATAAATAAAATATATAAAAATAATAATAATAATAACTTCCGGGATTGTCCTGATAGCCGTGGTATACCTCTCCACTCCTTAAGCACCTCAGGATATGTTGCCCTCTTGTTGCTACGTCACTTCGTGTTAGCGGCCGTTTTTGGGGGCCCATTTATTGAGTGTGCAAGTCACCCCCTGCCTTTTTTCGATGCATATTAATAACGTTGTTCAGGCAGGGGCCATAGTCTTGACATAGTTCCATGTTACCAGTCCACTTAAGACTCCAAAAACCATAGCCCTATTATCTTTGTTCTCCATATGTCGCAACAGTTTTTCAATAACCGGGGGTTGTCCTTGGGTGCACAACATTGCGCATTGCGCATAGCGCGTACAGGGATAATCGTCGGTTGGTATCATGTTCCATTATAATTGTCTAAAGGGCCTCTGCGAGTTGGCTTCGGCTCCTCGTACGCCTCCCAAAGGTCCAGGACCTCAGGGTCCTGAGATAAATAAAAAAATAAATAAAAATAATAATAATAATAAGCCTTCTTTCAGGCGGAAACAAGGTGCGCGCCTTCAACGGTTGGGTCATGCCGGTATTGATGTACTCTTTCGGCGTACTCAAATGGACTCAAACGGAACTTGACGCCCTGGATAGAAGGGTCCGCACACTGCTGACTGCATACCGAATGCATCACCCACGATCGTCGGTGATGAGACTGTATATCCCGCGGAAGTGTGGGGGTCGAGGCTTTTTAAATGCTAAGACCCTACACAACCGCGAGGTATGCAGTCTCAGGGAATATTTCCTAGCTGCCGACGTGAGTATGCATCGAGATGTAGTGGCAGTGGACAAGGGACTCACCCCGCTCTCCCTGGCTAATGAGAACTGGCGCAAACCGGTAGTGCTTGACACTAACGATCGCAGGGAAGTATGGCAGAGCAAGGAACTTCACGGACGCTTTTTCCGGGCCCTTCATGGGCCCGATGTAGACCAATTGGCGTCCGTAGCCTGGCTGCGTTCCGGTGACCTCTTTGGGGAAACCGAAGGTTTTGTCTGTGCAATTATGGACGAAGTTATCATGACGAATAACTACCGCAGATTTATTGTGAAGGACGGCACGGTTGACATCTGTCGGGCATGTCACCGTCCGGGAGAATCAATTCGTCACATTATCTCTGGTTGTTCTTGTCTAGCTAACGGAGAGTACTTGCATAGACACAACCTTGTAGCCAGGATTATCCATCAGCAACTTGCTCTGAAATACTCTCTTGTGGAATCGGAAGTGCCGTACTATAGGTACGAGCCCGATCCAGTTCTTGATAATGGTCATATCACTTTGTACTGGGATCGGTCTATCATCACTACCTGCGTATCTTTTTTCTCCTTCTCTGTCAAATCCATCCAAAGGTTGTCTGTAAAAAATCGCTTTTAGCGATAAGACCGCCCATTGTGACACCCTATTAATTTTAAGTTCCTAATGTAATTTGTATTTTTGGTGTACAATAAAGAATATATCTATCTATCACTGACAGGACTATTGTAGCCAATAAGCCTGATATAGTGGTGGTGGACCGAAGCGAGAGGCGTGCAATGATTGTTGACATATCCGTTCCGCATGACGAGAACCTCGTGAAAGCCGAGAAAGATAAACAAATCAAGTATATTGACTTGGCTCGCGAGGTTGTCGACATGTGGGATGTGGACTCGGCGATCATTGTACCGATAGTCGTGTCGGGCAATGGCTTAATAGCCAAGAGCCTCGACCAACACCTTAGGAGGCTCGCGTTAGGCGGCTGGATCAAGGGCTTGATTCAGAAAGCAGTACTCCTGGACACGGCTCGCATTGTTAGGAGGTTCCTCTCTCTGGAGCCCTGACCGCCGGTAGCTTGGACCCTGTTCCCGATACCGGTGGGGTACTATTTTTTATACAAATACAAATATACAAATATTTTTTTATTTGGGAAAATAGAAAATATATTTATATATTTTTAAATGTTTTTTTTTTGTATGATTTTGTTTAAAAAAATATTTAAAAATGTAATTTATATGGTATTTACAATCAATAAAGAGATAATAATAATAATTGGCCGGCCGTAGTGAACACTGACGAGGAACTGAGCTCCCACCTCTCTCTTGCCTTTATTGGCTGGCTTGAGTGGAGATTCGCAAGAGCAAACGTGCTCGGGAGAAGGATGTATAATCCAGTAAGGTGCTGGTAGGGATCTTGACCGTACTTCCGAGATTGTCCTGATAGCCGTGGTATACCTCTCCACTCCTCAAGCACCTCAGGATATGTTGCCCTCTTGTTGCTACGTCACTTCGTGCTAGCGGCCGTTTTTGGGGGCCCATTTATTGAGTGTGCAAGTCACCCCCTGCCTTTTGTCGTTGCATATTAATAACGTTGTTCAGGCAGGGGCCATAGTCTTGACATAGTTCCATGTTACCAGTCCACTTAAGACTCCAAAAACCATAGCCCTATTATCTTTGTTCTCCATATGTCGCAATAGTTTTTCAACAACCGGGGGTTGTCCTTGGGTGCACTAGCATAGCGCGTACAGGTATAATCGTCGGTTGGTATCATGTTCCATTATAATTGTCTAAAGGGCCTCTGCGAGTTGGCTTCGGCTCCTCGTACGCCTCCCAAAGGTCCAGGACCTCAGGGTCCTGAGATAAATAAAATATATAAAAATAATAATAATAATAATAAGTGCTTTGGAGTGTGCTATTCGGAAGTATCGCAGCATGCCGCTCGAACTTAGGCCGCGCTTACCTCGTTTGCCCATGCATAATAAGAATAAGGCGCTGGTGGCTGCTCTGGATTTGCAGTTGTCAATCTATTTTGATGACTGCAAAGATCTCACTGATACACACTCGATAATGTACTGCGCAGCTGTTGTGGCATGTCGTGTAGCTCACGTCAAGTTTCCAAACTGTGACGTAGCTACACGACCGAAACCAGCCGTGCCGGCTTGGCAGTGCAGGATCGAGCGTCGTATTGGTGGGGCCAGAGCACTCATCGGCAAACTAATCTGCTTCAGGGAGGGCAACACTCGCCCAAGAGTGATGCGCTTTGTGAGGCGGGCGTTTTCGGGGACTGACATCAGCCCCCGAGACTATATGTCCCGTGTCACAGAGCGCATCGACTTCCTGAAGCAGAAGGTGTATGCATGGGCAAACCGTATCCGCAGGTATAAGCGGCGGGTGGAGCGATACACCCAGAATCGCACATTCCGGAGTAATGAAAGATGGGTTTATAGGGCTTGGGAGAGACCGGACCAAGGTGTGACTGATGAGTGCCTCCCGGATGATGACGCCATGAGTTCATTCTGGCGCAGCATCTGGTCGGTGCCTGTCAGTCACACCGAGGGTGACTGGACTCGAGAGGTCGAGCGTGCGTGCGATCCAATACCACAAATGGAGGCAATTAACATCAGCCCCCAAGATGTAGCTCGTACAGTCCGTCCGTTGCCAAACTGGAAATCTCCAGGGCCGGATGGGCTGCACAATTTCTGGATTAAGTGGTTTACAAGATCGCACGCTCGCTTGGCATATCAGTTCCAGTCTGCCTTAGAGTCAGGGTCGCTACCCCAGTTCCTAACAACAGGAATAACCCACCTGCTCCATAAGTCAGGTAGTACTGCGGAGCCTAAAAATTATAGACCGATCACGTGTTTACCGACGGTCTATAAAGTTCTTACATCCATACTGAGAAGCAAAATTAATAGTCATATTGACAAAAATTTAATCATGTCACCTTCTCAGAATGGATGTAGGAACGGGTCCCGCGGTACTAAGGAGCTGCTCCTCATTGATATGACCATTAGCCAACAGGTTCGACGTTCCCGAAAGGATCTGTCGACATGTTGGATAGATTATAAGAAGGCCTATGACTCTGTTCCTCATACATGGCTCATGAGGGTGCTGGAATTGCATAAAATAGATACAACACTACGCACCTTCCTGATGTCGTGTATGAGGCAATGGAGTACGGTCCTCCGCTATCCAGGATGTCGACATACCCAGAGGAATAGCGAACCTGTAAGGATCGAGTGAGGTATATTCCAGGGAGATAGTTTGAGTCCACTTTGGTTTTGCCTAGCCTTGAATCCTCTAAGCACACTGCTGGAGAATTCAGGGCTAGGCTATCGGTTGAAGAGAGGTGGTCAGGTAATATCTCACCTACTTTACATGGATGACCTGAAACTTTTTGCCCCCAACAATCTGCAACTGATGGAGCTACTGAAGGTAACTGAAACCTTCAGTAGTGCCATCAGGATGGAGTTTGGTGTGGACAAATGTGCGGTCATGCATGTAAAGCGAGAGGAGGTTGTGGAATCCGTGGGCACTCAACTCACGGATTCCATAAACCTGATATCCCTCTCTCCAACCGAAACCTATAAGTATTTGGGTATGTCGGAAGCTCTAGGCATCAATATCACTGACATGAAGCAATCGTTGAAGGAGCGTTTCTTTGGACGCCTGAAGAAGGTATTCAATAGCCTTCTTTCAGGCGGTAACAAGGTGCGCGCCTTCAACGATTGGGTCATGCCGGTATTGATGTACTCTTTCGGCGTACTCAAATGGACTCAAACGGAACTTGACGCCCTGGATAGAAGGGTCCGCACACTGCTGACTGCATACCGAATGCATCACCCACGATCGTCGGTGATGAGACTGTATATCCCGCGGAAGTGTTGGGGGTCGAGGCTTTTTAAATGCTAAGACCCTACACAACCGCGAGGTATGCAGTCTCAGGGAATATTTCCTAGCTGCCGACGTGAGTATGCATCGAGATGTAGTGGCAGTGGACAAGGGACTCACCCCGCTCTCCCTGGCTAATGAGAACTGGCGCAAACCGGTAGTGCTTGACACTAACGATCGCAGGGAAGTATGGCAGAGCAAGGAACTTCACGGACGCTTTTTCCGGGCCCTTCACGGGCCCGATGTAGACCAATTGGCGTCCGTAGCCTGGCTGCGTTCCGGTGACCTCTTTGGGGAAACCGAAGGTTTTGTCTGTGCAATTATGGACGAAGTTATCATGACGAATAACTACCGGAGATTTATTGTGAAGGACGGCACGGTTGACATCTGTCGGGCATGTCACCGTCCGGGAGAATCAATTCGTCACATTATCTCTGGTTGTTCTCGTCTAGCTAACGGAGAGTACTTGCATAGACACAACCTTGTAGCCAGGATTATCCATCAGCAACTTGCTCTGAAATACTCTCTTGTGGAATCGGAAGTGCCGTACTATAGGTACGAGCCCGATCCAGTTCTTGATAATGGTCATATCACTTTGTACTGGGATCGGTCTATCATCACTGACAGGACTATTGTAGCCAATAAGCCTGATATAGTGGTGGTGGACCGAAGCGAGAGGCGTGCAATGATTGTTGACATATCCGTTCCGCATGACGAGAACCTCATGAAAGCCGAGAAAGATAAACAAATCAAGTATATTGACTTGGCTCGCGAGGTTGTCGACATGTGGGATGTGGACTCGGCGATCATTGTACCGATAGTCGTGTCGGGCAATGGCTTAATAGCCAAGAGCCTCGACCAACACCTTAGGAGGCTCGCGTTAGGCGGCTGGATCAAGGGCTTGATTCAGAAAGCAGTACTCCTGGACACGGCTCGCATTGTTAGGAGGTTCCTCTCTCTGGAGCCCTGACCGCCGTAGCTTGGACCCTGTTCCCGATACCGGTGGGGTACTATTTTTTATATTTTTAAATGTTTTTTTTTTGTATGATTTTGTTTAAAAAAATATTTAAAAATGTAATTTATATGGTATTTACAATCAATAAAGAGAATAATAATAATAATAAAATATATAAAAATAATAATAATAATAATAATAAGTTTGCTTTGCCGTAATATGCCTAGGGTGAGGGGCCAGACTAAGAGAGATACAATCCGCAGCGCAGTTTTGTGGCGAACTGTTGGGCATTAGCGACCCCACGGACCCGATCTCCCGGGAGAATTCTTGTTCTTCATCTCCGGCTTGCCTTTATTGGCCACTGTAGTACTTTAGTAGTTTATTGGCCACGGTAGTGAACACTGACGAGGAACTGAGCTCCCACCTCTCTCTTGCCTTTATTGGCTGGCTTGAGTGGAGATTCGCAAGAGCAAACGTGCTCGGGAGAAGGATGTATAATCCAGTAAGGTGCTGGTAGGGATCTTGACCGTACTTCCGGGATTGTCCTGATAGCCGTGGTATACCTCTCCACTCCTTAAGCACCTCAGGATATGTTGCCCTCTTGTTGCTACGTCACTTCGTGCTAGCGGCCGTTTTTGGGGGCCCATTTATTGAGTGTGCAAGTCACCCCCTGCCTTTTTTCGATGCATATTAATAACGTTGTTCAGGCAGGGGCCATAGTCTTGACATAGTTCCATGTTACCAGTCCACTTAAGACTCCAAAAACCATAGCCCTATTATCTTTGTTCTCCATATGTCGTAACAGTTTTTCAATAACCGGGGGTTGTCCTTGGGTGCACTAGCATAGCGCGTACAGGGATAATCGTCGGTTGGTATCATGTTCCATTATAATTGTCTAAAGGGCCTCTGCGAGTTGGCTTTGGCTCCTCGTACGCCTCCCAAAGGTCCAGGACCTCAGGGTCCTGAGATAAATAAAATATATAAAAATAATAATAATGCGTACTCCAATATACCCTAGGTCTGTATCGGTAAAGTTTGCTTTGCCGTAATATGCCTAGGGTGAGGGGCCAGACTAAGAGAGATACAATCCGTAGCGCAGTTTTGTGGCGAACTGTTGGGCGTTAGAGACCCCACGGACCCGATCTCCAGGGAGAATTCTTGTTCTTCATCTCCGGCTTGCCTTTATTGGCCGGCCGTAGTGAACACTGACGAGGAACTGAGCTCCCACCTCTCTCTTGCCTTTATTGGCTGGCTTGGGTGGAGATTCGCAAGAGCAAACGTGCTCGGGAGAAGGATGTATAATCCAGTAAGGTGCTGGTAGGGATCTTGACCGTACTTCCGGGATTGTCCTGATAGCCGTGGTATACCTCTCCACTCCTTAAGCACCTCAGGATATGTTGCCCTCTTGTTGCTACGTCACTTCGTGCTAGCGGCCGTTTTTGGGGGCCCATTTATTGAGTGTGCAAGTCACCCCCTGCCTTTTTTCGATGCATATTAATAACGTTGTTCAGGCAGGGGCCATAGTCTTGACATAGTTCCATGTTACCAGTCCACTTAAGACTCCAAAAACCATAGCCCTATTATATTTGTTCTCCATATGTCGTAACAGTTTTTCAATAACCGGGGGTTGTCCTTGGGTGCACTAGCATAGCGCGTACAGGGATAATCGTCGGTTGGTATCATGTTCCATTATAATTGTCTAAAGGGCCTCTGCGAGTTGGCTTCGGCTCCTCGTACGCCTCCCAAAGGTCCAGGACCTCAGGGTCCTGAGATAAATAAAATATATAATAATAATAATAATAACCCCATCGCCGTATCTCTACGTTGACGTCGTGGTGGGGCTTGCGTGCTCCAATATACCCTAGGTCTGTATCGGTAAAGTTTGCTTTGCCGTAATATGCCTAGGGTGAGGGGCCAGACTAAGAGAGATACAATCCGCAGCGCAGTTTTGTGGCGAACTGTTGGGCATTAGCGACCCCACGGACCCGATCTCCCGGGAGAATTCTTGTTCTTCATCTCCGGCTTGCCTTTATTGGCCACTGTAGTACTTTAGTAGTTTATTGGCCACGGTAGTGAACACTGACGAGGAACTGAGCTCCCACCTCTCTCTTGCCTTTATTGGCTGGCTTGAGTGGAGATTCGCAAGAGCAAACGTGCTCGGGAGAAGGATGTATAATCCAGTAAGGTGCTGGTAGGGATCTTGACCGTACTTCCGGGATTGTCCTGATAGCTGTGGTATACCTCTCCACTCCTTAAGCACCTCAGGATATGTTGCCCTCTTGTTGCTACGTCACTTCGTGCTAGCGGCCGTTTTTGGGGGCCCATTTATTGAGTGTGCAAGTCACCCCCTGCCTTTTTTCGATGCATATTAATAAACGTTGTTCAGGCAGGGGCCATAGTCTTGACATAGTTCCATGTTACCAGTCCACTTAAGACTCCAAAAACCATAGCCCTATTATCTTTGTTCTCCATATGTCGTAACAGTTTTTCAATAACCGGGGGTTGTCCTTGGGTGCACTAGCATAGCGCGTACAGGGATAATCGTCGGTTGGTATCATGTTCCATTATAATTGTCTAAAGGGCCTCTGCGAGTTGGCTTTGGCTCCTCGTACGCCTCCCAAAGGTCCAGGACCTCAGGGTCCTGAGATAAATAAAATATATAAAAATAATAATAATGCGTACTCCAAAATACCCTAGGTCTGTATCGGTAAAGTTTGCTTTGCCGTAATATGCCTAGGGTGAGGGGCCAGACTAAGAGAGATACAATCCGTAGCGCAGTTTTGTGGCGAACTGTTGGGCGTTAGAGACCCCACGGACCCGATCTCCCGGGAGAATTCTTGTTCTTCATCTCCGGCTTGCCTTTATTGGCCGGCCGTAGTGAACACTGACGAGGAACTGAGCTCCCACCTCTCTCTTGCCTTTATTGGCTGGCTTGGGTGGAGATTCGCAAGAGCAAACGTGCTCGGGAGAAGGATGTATAATCCAGTAAGGTGCTGGTAGGGATCTTGACCGTACTTCCGGGATTGTCCTGATAGCCGTGGTATACCTCTCCACTCCTTAAGCACCTCAGGATATGTTGCCCTCTTGTTGCTACGTCACTTCGTGCTAGCGGCCGTTTTTGGAAGTCACCCCCTGCCTTTTTTCGATGCATATTAATAACGTTGTTCAGGCAGGGGCCATAGTCTTGACATAGTTCCATGTTACCAGTCCACTTAAGACTCCAAAAACCATAGCCCTATTATCTTTGTTCTCCATATGTCGCAACAGTTTTTCAATAACCGGGGGTTGTCCTTGGGTGGACTAGCATAGCGCGTACAGGGATAATCGTCGGTTGGTATCATGTTCCATTATAATTGTCTAAAGGGCCTCTGCGAGTTGGCTTCGGCTCCTCGTACGCCTCCCAAAGGTCCAGGACCTCAGGGTCCTGAGATAAATAAAATATATAATAATAATAATAAGAGTATATTTTTTTTCTGTTCCATTTTAAATTAGATAAACCCGTACTTTTTACCTGTAAATTGTGATACAATTTACCATAAAAGAAGCCTAATAAGATACAATAAGAAAACCAATAGAAATCCGCACCATAACCATATAAATAAATAAAATAGAAGAGAAAAAAACCGAATGACGTCTGTCATTGACGACGTCTTAACAATCAACAAGAAATCTCAGAAATGGAATGAATTGAAAGAAATGGGTTAATATGTTAACTAGAGCAGCTGCCCGTCGCGCACGCCATCCACCCCCGGGCTCGCCGCTCAGCTCCGCCTCGCCGCCGCCGGACCTCGAGTCACCAGTGTCACCGGCGGCTGCAGTTGCGTCGAGCTCGAGCGACGAGTATTTTTCCCCGCCGACGTCGCCAACACCAGTACGTCGGCAGAGGAGAGGCCGGCCACCGAAGAGCTTGGGATCTAGGGGCCAACCGGCCCCAAGCCGGGTCCCCGCTGCCGGTGGTTGTGTGCAGCGCATGAGATGGATTCAGTCTATGAATGAGAACGTCATGCGAGCATATTACGGGTCTACAGAGGGGGGAACTAACCTCACTGCGTATCGTGATAGGATGCTGTCTCTTTTTCAGGACCTAGAACCAACCGTCAACGTCTCGGCCCAACGATTGTCGGATCAGGTGCGGGTTATCCAACGCAACCACAGGTTGGACGATGCTACACTTGATCGGCTGCGCTCAGAGGTACTGAGCAACCAAATCGTCTCGACATCTATACAAACACAGACCGCGGCAACGCCGACTACTAACGCAATCTCGCCGCGGTCCAATCCTAATAATGATGATGCAGATGATAGGGTTGTCACAGTAAGTAGCCAGTGCAACGATGAACTGAGGAGCGCACTGGAGGATGCGCTTCGAGAGTACAGAACAACTCCGACTGAACTTAGACCCCGTTTGCCACGGTTACCCATGCACAAAAAAAATAGGGCGCTGGTGTGTACTTTGGATTCGCTGCTTAAAAACAACTTTGAGAGTAGCGAGAACCTTGTTGATACGCACTCAATCCTGTACTGTGGGGCTGTTGCGGCATGTCGTTTGGCGAACATAATTTTCCTAATATAGATGGAACTATTCGACCAAAGCCTGCTGTACCAGCCTGGCAATACAGGATCGAGAGGCGTATCGATGGGGCCAGGGTACTCATCGGCAAACTACACTGCTTCAGGGAGGGTAATACGCGACCACGAGTGATGCGCTTTGTGAGGCGGGCGTTTTTGGGGACTGGTATCAGCCCTCAAGAATACATGTCTCGTGTCACAGAGCGCATCGACTTCCTGAAGCAGAAGGTTTGTGCATGGGCGAGCCGCATTAGGCGGTATAAGCGGCGGGTTGATCGGTACTCGCAGAATCGCATGTTCCAGAGCGATGAGAGGTGGGTGTATAGAGCTTGGGAGCGACCTGAACAAAATGTGATTGACGGGCGCCGCCCAGATGATTTTGCCACCATTAATTACATTCTGGCGAAACATTTGGTCGGTGCCTGTCAGTCACACTGAGGGTGACTGGATGCGTGACGTCGAGCGCGTGTGTGAAGCTATACCAGAAATGGAAAAAGTTGTCATTACCCCAGCGGATGTAGCCAAAGCAGTTCGTCCATTACCGAACTGGAAATCACCGGGACCGGACGGACTGCAAAATTTCTGGCTGAAATGGTTTAGCAACTCACACGCGCCCCTGGCATCGCAATTCCAGTCAACCTTAGAGTCTGGGTCGCTACCAGAGTATCTAACAACTGGCGTAACCCACCTGCTCCATAAGACAGGTAACCCCGTGGAACCCAAGAATTATAGACCAATTACATGTTTGTCGACGGTCTATAAACTTCTTACATCCATTCTGAGAGCAAAAATTAATCGACACATAGAGAATAACTTGATTATGTCTGCCTCTCAGAATGGATGTAGGAATGGGTCCCGGGGTACTAAGGAGCTACTCCTCATTGACTGGCCATAAGCCAACAGGCTCGTCGATCCCGCAAGAATCTGTCGACATGTTGGATAGATTACAAGAAGGCCTATGATTCTGTTCCACATACATGGCTCATGAGGGTGTTGGAGTTATACAAAGTAGATATGACTTTACGCACCTTCCTTGAGTCATGTATGAGGCAATGGAAGACGGTCCTTCGCTATCCAGGATGTCGACCGATCCAGGGTAATGATGAGCCTATTAGGATTAAACGGGGAATATTTCAGGGCGACAGTCTGAGTCCACTTTGGTTTTGCTTGGCTCTGAATCCTCTTAGCACATTGCTGGAGGAGTCAGGACTGGGCTATCGGTTGAGAAGAGGTGGTCAGGCCATATCTCACCTTCTTTACATGGATGACCTGAAACTCTTTGCCCCCAGCAATTTGCAACTAATGGAGCTACTGAAGGTAACTGAAACTTTCAGTAGCGCCATCAGGATGGAATTTGGTGTGGACAAATGTGCAGCCATGCATGTAAAGCGAGGGGAGATTATGGAATCCGAGGGAATTCAACTCCCGGATTCCATACACCTTAGATCCCTCTCCTCGACCGAAACTTATAGGTATTTGGGTATGTCGGAAGCGTTGGGCATTAACAATGCTGACATGAAGCAATCGCTGAAGGAGCGCTTCTTTGGCCGCCTGAAGAAGGTATTAAATAGCCTTCTGTCGGGCGGAAATAAGGTGCGCGCCTTCAACGGTTGGGTCATGCCAGTTTTAATGTACTCTTTTGGCATACTCAAATGGACTCAGACCGAACTAGACGTTCTGGATAGACGGGTCCGTACACTACTGACCGCAAACCGGATGCATCACCCACGATCATCGGTGATGAGACTGTACATCTCGCGGAAATGTGGAGGTCGAGGCTTTTTGAACGCAAAGACTCTGCACAACCGCGAGGTGTGCAGCCTCAGAGAATATTTTCTTAAAACCGATGTGGGTATGCACCGAGATGTGGTCGCAGTGGACAAGGGACTCACCCCGTTATCCATGGCTAAAGAGGACTGGCGCAAACCTGTAATACTGACTACTGATGACCGCAAGGAAATATGGAAAGGCAAGGAGCTCCACGGGCGCTTTTACCGGGCTCTTCATGAGCCTGATGTAGATTTCTTGGCGTCCGTGGCCTGGTTACGTTTCAGCGACCTCTTTGGGGAAACTGAAGGTTTTATCTGTGCGATTATGGACGAAGTTATCTTAACGAACAACTACCGGAGATATATAATGAAGGACGGGACGGTTGACGTGTGTCGGGCATGCCACCGTCCGGGTGAGTCTATCAGACATATTATCTCTGGTTGTTCTCGTTTGGCTAACGGCGAGTATTTGCACAGACATAACCAAGTAGCCAGGATTATTCACCAGCAACTTGCTTTGAAGTACAACCTAGTGGATTCTGAGGTACCGTATTACAAGTATGTGCCCGACCCAGTTCTCGAAAATGACCATGTCACGTTGTACTGGGATCGGTCTATCATTACTGACCGGACTATTGTAGCCAATAAGCCGGATATAGTGGTGATAGACCGATTAGCGCGCCGCGCAGTGATAGTCGACGTCACCATCCCGCATGACGAGAATCTCGTGAAAGCTGAGAAAGAGAAACAAATCAAATATCTCGACTTAGCACACGAGGTTGTCGACATGTGGAATGTGGACTCAGCTGTCATTGTGCCGATGGTCGTGACCGCCAATGGTCTTATAGCCAAAAGCTTCGACGACCATCTGTCGAAGCTGTCGTTGCGCGGTTGGATCAAGGGCCTGATACAGAAGGCAGTACTCCTCGATACGGCTCGCATTGTGAGGAGGTTCCTGTCTCTGGAGCCCTAACCACCGGTAGCTTGGACCCTGTTCCCGACACCGGCGGACAACTATTTTTTATATTTTTAAATGTTTTTTTTATGTTTTTTTAAAGAAATATTTAAAAATGTAATTTATATGTGATATTAATGAATAAACGAAATAATAATAATAACCCCATCGCCGTATCTCTACGTTGACGTCGTGGTGGGGCTTGCGTGCTCCAATATACCCTAGGTCTGTATCGGTAAAGTTTGCTTTGCCGTAATATGCCTAGGGTGAGGGGCCAGACTAAGAGAGATACAATCCGCAGTGCAGTTTTGTGGCGAACTGTTGGGCATTAGCGACCCCACGGACCCGATCTCCCGGGAGAATTCTTGTTCTTCATCTCCGGCTTGCCTTTATTGGCCGGCCGTAGTGAACACTGACGAGGAACTGAGCTCCCACCTCTCTCTTGCCTTTATTTTGAGTGATTCGCAAGAGCAAACGTGCTCGGGAGAAGGATGTATAATCCAGTAAGGTGCTGGTAGGGATCTTGACCGTACTTCCGGGATTGTCCTGATAGCCGTGGTATACCTCTCCACTCCTTAAGTACCTCAGGATATGTTGCCCTCTTGTTGCTACGTCACTTCGTGCTAGCGGCCGTTTTTGGGGGCCCATTTATTGAGTGTGCAAGTCACCCCCTGCCTTTTTTCGATGCATATTAATAACGTTGTTCAGGCAGGGGCCATAGTCTTGACATAGTTCCATGTTACCAGTCCACTTAAGACTCCAAAAACCATAGCCCTATTATCTTTGTTCTCCATATGTCGCAACAGTTTTTCAATAACCGGGGGTTGTCCTTGGGTGCACTAGCATAGCGCGTACAGGGATAATCGTCGGTTGGTATCATGTTCCATTATAATTGTCTAAAGGGCCTCTGCGAGTTGGCTTCGGCTCCTCGTACGCCTCCCAAAGGTCCAGGACCTCAGGGTCCTGAGATAAATAAAATATATAAAAATAATAATAATAATAATAGAATCTGTGGCTCGGCTGTCAAACTGACTGTCAGCAAATATTTTCTCGCCAAAATTTTTCATTTAATTTTATTCAATAATACACAATAATAATGTACAACCACCGGAAAACCCTCAAGAAAAAATAAAAAAAACCATCACATCACCATCCAACTATATATAATGCCTCCAACAGAAGCAATATACAATGAAATGGCGATGAACTGAATTGGAAGAATGCTGACAAGAAGCCGAGCACAAAAACTACACACACACCCAACATCTTCGGGTTCGTCGCTCAGCTCCGCCTCGCAGCCGCCGGGACCAGCGCCAACCGTGAGTCCAGAGATTCCGGTCGCTGCAGTTGCGTCGAGCTCGAGCGACGAATACTTCTCGCCGCCGACGACACCACCACCTGCGCGTCGACGGGGAAGAGGCCGACCCCCGGCCAGCTTGGGACCTCGAGGCCCGCCGGCCTCTGATAGGGTCCCCGCTGCCGGTGGAAGTGTGCAGCGCATGCGATGGACATCATCCATTAATGAAAACGTCATGCGCTCATACTTTGGGGCTACAGAGGGGGGAATTAACCTGACTGCGTATCGTAGTCGGATGCTCTCTCTGTTTCAGGTGCTTGAGCCAGCTGTCAATGTTTCGGTCCAACGACTATCGGATCAGGTGCGGGTCATTCAGCGTAATCGTATGTTGGATGACGCCGTACTTGATAGACTGCGCCTGGAATCACAGAGTAGCCGTGTTTCACCTGCTACAACACCGGCCGCGGTGCTACGTCTACCCACTGCTTCACCGCGACCCGACCAGGTTGGTGACGCCGATGATGACGCGGCTATATCTGTGAGTACCCAATGTAATGATCGATTGAGGGGCGCTTTGGAGGACGCATTTCGAGAGTACCGTTCCACACCGCCGGGGCTTAGACCTCGTCTACCTCGTTTGCCCATGCACAAGAGAAATAGGGCGCTGGTGTGTGCTCTAGATTCACAGCTATCAAATTGCTTTGATAGCAGCAAAGACCTCACTGATACCCACTCAATCTTGTATTGTGCGGCTGTAGCGGCATGTCGTGTAGCTCATGTTAAATTTCCTAATTGTGACAGAGCTACACGACCAGCTGTGCCAGCTTGGCAGTGCAGGATAGAGCACCGTATCGGTGAGGCTAGAGCACTCATCGGTAAGCTTATCTGCTTCAGGGAGGGCAACACTCGCCCTAGGGTGATGCGCTTTGTGAGGCGGGCATTCTCGGGGACTGATATTAGTCCTCGAGATTATCTGCCCTGCGTCACAGAGCGTATCGACTTCCTGAAGCAGAAAATCTATGCATGGGCAAACCGTATTCGTCGGTACAAGCGGCGAGTGGAGCGGTACACTCGGAATCGTACATTCCAAAGCAACGAAAGGTGGGTTTACAGGGATTGGGAGCGATCGGACCAAGGTGTGACTGATACGCGCCTGCCGGATGATGACGCCATGTGTTCATTTTGGCGCAGCATTTGGTCGGCGCCTGTCAGTCACACCGAGGGTGATTGGATTCGAGGGGTCGAGCGCGCATGCGATCTTTTACCAGAAATGGGGGCAATTACCATCAGCCCCCAAGATGTAGCCCGTGCAGTCCGTCCATTGCCTAACTGGAAATCTCCTGGGCCGGACGGGCTGCACAATTTCTGGGTTAAATGGTTCCAAAGGTCGCACGCTCGCTTGGCATCTCAGTTCCAGTCTGCCTTAGAGTCAGGGTCGCTGCCCCAGTTTCTAACGACAGGAATAACCCACCTGCTCCATAAATCAGGTAGTACTGCGGAACCCAAAAATTATAGACCGATCACGTGTTTGCCGACGGTCTATAAAATTCTTACATCCATTCTGAGAGCTAAAATCAATAGTCATATTGAGACAAATTCTATCATGTCTGCCTCTCAGAATGGATGTAGGAACGGGTCCCGCGGTACTAAGGAGCTGCTCCTCATCGATATTGCCATTAGCCAACAGGTTCGACGTTCTCGGAAGAATCTGTCGGCATGTTGGATAGATTATAAGAAGGCATATGACTCTGTTCCTCATACATGGCTTATGAGGGTGCTAGAACTGTATAAAGTTGATGCAACTCTGCGCACCTTCCTGATGTCATGTATGGGGCAGTGGAGAACAGTCCTTCACTATCCGGGATGTCGACAGATTCAGGAGAACAACGAACCGATAAGGATTGAGCGTGGCATATTCCAGGGTGATAGTCTGAGTCCACTGTGGTTTTGCCTAGCCTTGAACCCGCTCAGCACACTGCTGGAGGGTTCTGGCTTAGGTTACCGGTTGAAAAGAGGCGGTCAGGTCATATCTCACCTTCTTTACATGGACGATCTGAAACTCTTTGCCCCCAACAACTTGCAGCTGGTGGAGCTACTGAAGGTAACTGAAACCTTTAGTAGTGCCATCAGGATGGAATTTGGTGTGGACAAATGTGCAGTCATACATGTAAAGAGAGGTGAGATTATGGAATCCGTGGGAATTCAACTCTCGGATTCCATACACCTTAGATCCCTCTGCTCAACCGAAACTTACAAGTATTTGGGTATGTCGGAATCGTTAGGCATCAATACTGATGACGTGAAACAATCGTTGAAAGAGCGCTTCTTTGGACGCCTGAATAAAGTACTCAATAGTCTTTTATCAGGCGGAAACAAGGTGCGCGCTTTCAACGGTTGGGTCATGCCGGTATTGATGTATTCTTTCGGCATACTCAAATGGACTCAGACAGAACTTGACGCCCTGGATAGGAGGGTCCGCACACTACTTACCGCAAATCGGATGCATCACCCACGGTCATCGGTGATGAGACTGTATATCCCGCGGAAGTGCGGGGGTCGTGGCTTCTTAAATGCTAAGACCCTGCACAACCGCGAGGTATGCAGTCTCAGGGAATACTTCCTAAAAACCGACGTGGGTATGCACCGAGATGTGGTAGCGGTGGACAAGGGCCTCACTCCGCTCTCCTTGGCTAACGAGAACTGGCGCAAACCTATAGTACTGGATACTAATGACCGCAGGGAAGTATGGCAGAGCAAGGAGCTTCACGGACGCTTTTACCGGGCCTTACATGGGCCCGATGTAGACCTGTTAGCGTCCGTATCTTGGCTGCGTTTCGGTGACCTCTTCGGGGAAACTGAAGGTTTTGTCTTTGCGATTATGGACGAAGTTATGATGACGAACAACTACCGGAAATATATTGTGAAGGACGGTACGGTTGACATCTGTCGGGCATGCCACCGACCCGGGGAATCAATCCGACACATTATTTCTGGGTGTTCTCATCTAGCTAACGGAGACTATTTGCATAGACACAACCTCGTAGCCAGGATTATCCACCAGCAACTTGCTCTTAAATACAATCTTGTGGAATCAGAGGTACCGTACTATAGGTATGTGCCCGACCCAGTTCTCGACAATGGCAATATAACGTTATATTGGGATCGATCTATCATCACTGACAGGACTATTGTTGCCAATAAACCTGATATAGTGATGATAGATCGACTAGAGCGTCGCACAATGATTGTTGATATAGCGGTCCCTCATGACGAGAACCTCGTGAAAGCTGAGAAAGATAAGCAAACTAAGTATCTTGACTTGGCTCGCGAGGTTGTCGACATGTGGGAAGTGGATAAAGCAATCATTGTGCCGATAGTCGTAACGGCCAATGGCTTAATAGCCAAGAGCCTCGAACAACATCTGAGGAGGCTCTCGTTAGGCAGCTGGATCAAGGGCCTGATCCAGAAAGCAGTACTCCTAGACACGGCGCGTATAGTTAGGAGATTCCTCTCTCAGGAGCCCTGACCGCCGGCAGCTTGGACTCTGTTCCCGATGCCGGTGGGCTACTATTTTTTATATTTTTAAATGTTTTTTTTTAATGTGTTTTTTTTTTAAGGAAATATTTAAAAATATAATAAGTATGTAATATAATAAATAAATGGAATAATAATAATAATTTCTTTATTTGTATTGAATGCAGGTGTTACAATAATGGTGTTAGATCAGATATGTGTATATCCAGTACATTCTGCTGGTTGGCATACAAAAATATAGGTTAACTTACAGATTAACTTAAAGATTATAAAAACTAGGTACAGAGTTAAAGGTAAGCAAATATTACAAATCATCATTAATAAAATCGGCAACAGAGTAATAACATTTCTCTGTTAGCAACGATGACAAGAGTTTTTTGAATTTTGTTAAGGGTTGATCCTTAATACAATTTGGCAATCTGTTAAATATAATAGGTGCCATACCAATAATGTTTTTTTTAAGTAATGCAGTGTTATAACTACCAGTACATAATAAACCCTGATATTTTGATCTCATAGTAGTAATTCGCTTCCTCGTATCATTCAATGCAGGAAATAGATGTATGTTAGTTTTAACGAATATAGCTACTTCGAGTATGTATATACTAGGAAAAGTTAGTATTTTGTGTTTCTTAAAAAATGGAATGCAACTATCTGTAACCTTGAGATTAAAAATAGATCGTATGCACCGTTTTTGGGCTTTAAATATAGACTCTCTTTCTGAACAATTACCCCAAAATATTACACCAAACCTTAGAACAGAAACCACCAAACCATGATATGCCACCATTAAAGTATCAATGTTAACTTTCTTGGACAGATTGTAGAGAGCATACGCAGACGTGCTTAATTTTTTGCAAACTTCTTCAGCCTGTGGTTTCCAGGTTAATTGACCGTCAATCAATATACCCAAGAATTTTGCCACTTTAACACTATTAATAGTTTGTCCCTTATAATTAATGCTTAGGTTTAAAGGAAGAATTTTTTGATAAAAATGCATTATATTTATTTTATTAAGGTTTATGATAAGATTATTATTGATGAGCCAGTTTATTATTAATTTTAGAGAATTATTTATTTCATTTTCATAAAGCTCTTTGTTGAGGCAATCAATTAGGACCATACTGTCATCGGCAAATAACACACAAGGGTACGGGATCTGTCGGGGCAAGTCATTAATATATAGCAAGAATAATAATGGCCCTAGAACGCTGCCCTGTGGAACGCCATATTTAATTTCCCTCGGACCAGATAAATATTTAATCTCACGTTTTGATTTGGCGCATAATTTAGAGATTTCTGTATATTGAACACGTCCACTTAAATATGATTTTATTAGACGTTGAGCATTCCCTCGTATACCGTAAGTTTCAAGTTTGCTCAAAAGCTTTTCATGGTCCACATAATCAAAGGCTTTGGTCATATCGGTAAAAATGGCACAAATCGGTATTTTTTTTATCTACATTAACCATTATTTTATTTATTAGATCGTATATGGCCATATTAATATTTTTATTTTTAAGAAAACCTTTTTGTTCCTCACATAATATATATCATATTTTGACAGAAATGAATAAAATGACTCATAAATTACTTTTTCAATGATTTTGGAAAAAACGGGGATTAAAGCTATTGGCCTATAGTAAGTCATGTCTTCTTTATTGTTCTTCTTGAGGAGTGGTTTAACTATTGTGGTTTTAAGCCTATCGGGAAATGTTCCAGAGAATATGCTTGCATTAATAATGTGGCTTAGAGGGTTAGCTATAGTAGAGCAGACAAATTTTATAACGTTAGTTGAAATACCGTCATATCCATAATTCTTCTTGTTTTTTAAAGATTTAATCACCCTTATAATGTCTTGAGGGACAACAGGGGCCATAAAAATAGAATGAGGGTTATACGTTATTCTAGCAGTATTTATAGTTGTGTTCAGGGGTGGGTCTGAGATCAGATCAATAAAAAAATCGTTGAAGGATTGAGCTATTTCATTAGGATTAGTTAATATTAAATCATGTTTTTTTATTCTTGTTATGGATTCACTTATAGATTTTGTACTATTTATTTATTGCCAGGAATTTTTTGATTTATTTTTAGAATTTTTAATTAAAAAGTTGTTTTGTGCTCTCTGTGTCAGTTTGATATATTTTTTAAATCGTTTAGAGTACTCTTTAAATGTCGTTTTGTTTTTACTAGTAGGATTAAATCTTTGTTTCCAGAGTAATTGGCGTTGTTTTTTGCTGCAGATTTTGATACCTCTAGACAACCATTTGATTTTTTTTTTCAGATCTTAATATTACTGTTTTAAAGGGGAAGCATAGATTATACAGGAGTTGAAATATTTCTAAAAAGTTATCATAGGCTTCATTAGGGTCCTCTGTGCTATATACATCTGAAAATGATAAGTTACTCAGGTGATTACTAAAGATAATTAAATTTTCTTCAGATATGTCTCGTCTTGATGTTTTCCACTTTTTAATTTGATGAAACTTACTAACCTTCATAGTAAATATTTGAGCCGTATGGTCGGATAATCCGAAGTCTATTACTTCATTTTGGCAGCTTTGTTCTGAATTGTGAGCAAAATTATCTAGACAAGTTTTACTGAGGGGTCTGGTCGGTCTATTTATTTCTAGCTTCATATCGAAGTTCATCAGAAAATATTCAAAATCCATGCTGATTCTGTTCTTTTTAAGAATGTCTATAATATTAAAATCTCCGCACATAATTGTTTTTTTGTTTGGTTTCGAAATCTTTTTAAGTATGACATCTAAGGTTTCATAAAATTGGTGTAGATTAGTTATTTTTGGAGGTCTATACACACATAGGATTATAAGTTTTTGAGAAGGTAATTCGATTGCGCAACATTCAATAATACCTGCTACCGAATGTCTCATAATGTCAGGCAGTTCTTTATATTCGATGTTTTTTTTAACTAAGATACAGGCTCCACCGCGCTTAATGTTTTGTCTAGCATAACATGCTGCTAACTTATAATTTGGTATATGTAGAAGTTTCTCTTGGCCAGACATTATGAAATGTTCGGTTATACATATAACATCGAGATTAATTTGTTTACTTAACAATTCCTGCACATAAATAGTCAGTAAGTCGGACTTGTTTAGAAGACCGGCAATATTTTGATGCATTATATTTACATGATTAAAGAAAAAAATCGCATCGTTGAGACGTTAAGCTTGTTTGGTTGTCAACTATATTATCTTGTTGAGAAAATGAGACATAATCTGCTATAGTTACCGACAGATTATAGAACACATTTTGCATTCCACGATCATTTATTTTCCTACTGTACTTAGAGAACATTGTAAAATCGTAACACAAGTCTAAATTAGAGTCCAACGCCGTTGCATAGTTGAACGTCTGCAAGTCTAAATAAAGTAGATTATTAAAAGTTTCAATGCGCCAGTTATACAAAGTTGAATGGTCACTTAATTTAAAAGTAGGTACACATATTATAATATTCGTGTGCTGTATTTTCTGCAAATTTTCTCTCATTTTTATAATTATATCCACATAGTTTTCCGTTTTATGAAAGTCTTTTTCTCCAATTAGAATAATGCAGAAATCATTTATTGTATATTCTATTAATTTCTTCTCCAGGTTGGTGATAAGCTGCAGCGTGCCAGAGTCAGGGGAAAGATAATGGCACATATCACAGTTTTGAAATGTATTCTCGGCTATAGACAAAATCTTGTTATTTTTATTTGCACTCACGATACATAGTTTATGTTTAATGTTTTTGTTAGGTTTGTTAAATAGTTCTGTTTTTTGGGATTGAAGTGCCTCGGTTTGTCTATTTTGTACAGAGAGCTTTTCCTTGGTTGCTGGTGACTGTGAAGGGATGTCAATTTCTGGAGGATTTGTAGGTACATTTGCACATAATTTTGCCAATGTGTTTTTAGCTTTTTTCTTCGGGGTAACGGTTATCTCAGATGTTAATTTACTTGTAACTTGTTTCATTATCTTGTTTTTTGAGTTTAAATTTTTAATTTCTTGTTTTAACTTCATGTTTTCTAATGATAAATAATTAATTTCATCATGAGCTGCGCTTAGTTGTAAATTAACTTTTTGTAGTTCATTTTTAAGCTGCAAGATTTCTTCGTCGTTTTCGTCATCGGATATGTTAGGAGGCAGGCTACTAGATGTGCCATCTAGCGGCGAATTCGCAGAATTATTAAGCGTACTTTCGTGTATTGTATCATTTGACAACGATGTGGCGCGATTTCTTATCCGAAATGTGATATTTTCTAAGAATTCCATTTTAGTAACTGATAAACGTCGAGAAATAAATAGTAAAAGAATTTCTCGTTTCGGCTGGATTTGAACTCGGACCTCAAGCGTGCACCTCGACTTAAGAGACACCTTTTACCAGTTTAGCAAAATGATCATTAATTTTGATGACGAAAATAGTGTTCTGTCTTTATTTAGATATTTTTGAATTTTGATTTGACCGTTTTTTTCCCTATTGCTGTTTATATTGACCGCGATTTGAAAAAAGTTGTTTTTATTGCTTTTTATGTTTTTTAACTTAGGACGATCAAAAATTCACCAGGTTTTAGCACTGTATGTTTTAAACTCCTTATTTATACAAAGATTGTTTATGTTTTAACGAAAGTTTTAGTTTATGTACACTATGTTTACACTGTTTTATAGTTTTACTTTAAACGCTAGTATTCACTGACAGAATTGTTTGCTAACACTGTCACTTATTTATCGTGATACCCTGATGTTATTTCCCTACTTATTCACACTTGAAAAGCATTTAGATGATTTAAAAACAAAATTAATTACGGAGCCGAAGTTAGCATTGACAACTACCGTCAACGAACCAAGAAAATTATATCAAATACTGAGAATAAACTGAGCAAATGGGATTGGCACGATGGGTTTGGTTCCAAAAATAACCACACCAAATGTTCCTAGACAGCTCATCAGCTGAGCCATTACCTAATGAACCGCAATGTTCTTTAATCTACTGCAGCGTCACAGTGTTGTGGTTGAGCACCGTATCCTTTTTCTTCCACTATGTGTCTTCGGGTATTGCTCAATAAAAATAGCCTGAAAACCACTGGGGCTGTTTATTTGGATGACTGTTGTATATAACCAGTTAGAAACTTTTGGGGTGATTGTTTGGGGTTTCTTCTCTAGCATCCTGCTTAGCAGTTTCAGATTTCAGAGTTGAAGATCTGGATAGGTTGAGAGAGATTGACGATAGCGTCGGAGTGGAGTTAGGAGGAGATGGATCCATCGGAAAGTCTATCTCCTTCCCTTCATTTTACATCATTGCCACTGGGTAAGGATGCTAGCAGCCAGGTGATGCAGGTGTAATCCGCGCTCGGGCTATATGTATCTTCTCCTAGTCGGGTGATGTCTTGGTCAGTTTCTGTTGGTGTCGATTCGTTATTTCACGTACCACCTGTACTGTCAGTCTGACGTCTCAGAGACGCTGCGTCTACTTTGGAGTAAAAGCGAATGGGTATCCACTCAAAATACTCAAATAGGTACGATATACGTCATTTTCGACCCAAGATTCGAGACTTATCAACTTCATGGGCTGCCATTTTCAGGGTCAAGTATGGTCTGTCTTGTCTGTCTTGTTTGTTTAGTGTAATTTAAACCCGCGTAGGCGCGGAGGGGTGGGGCGGCCCACGAGCTGAGGAGCAGGTGGTTTGAAGGCCCGCTCCCGCGGCTGAGGCTGCGGAGGTGAGCGTTAAAACGATCTGCGACGATAAGCTCACGTGGGGCCGCCAAACCCCGCAGCGCCAGAGCCGTGACAGAAACAATGCTTGCTGCGTGTTGCATGCCTGCTTGCATGCTGTAAATCCCCTGTATTGTTGATGAATCACTTAGGTTAGGTTAGGTTAGAACTGTGACTAATAAAGCGCGAAGGCGAGCAAGCTAAGCGAGCGTGCCGCGGCAACGGCGGCCGAGTGCCAGATCCCCTCTATTGTTGGTCATATCTATTCATACTACTATACTTCTCTCTGACGAGCAATTATGTGTTTATTTGTCTTGCTATACAGCTTTACAAGGCGTTTTTATTTCGGAATTGTATTAATCGGTATTTTAATAATCGGAATTCGTATTTTTGATGTTTTGGATTATCATTAAGTTAGACTTTTTGTTATTCGATCTATTGAAACTCGGTATTTTGAGAATAGTAATTATAAACGTTAGGAATATTGAAATTTAGGAATTACAAAAATAGGAGTAATGATATGTTGGAGTTGTTCTATTCGGAATTTTGAACCATTCAGAATTATGATAATCGGTATTTTGAAATTCGTATTTGTGACTGTCGGAATAAAGTTTTTCGTATTTATGTAGTGTACCCGGCCAGGGTATGTCTCCGTACTTGCTTATTAATTTTCCAGGGAAAATTTCCCTTAGCCTCAACATTGGCTGTGTTTGGAGTTGCCTTATCTTGTTGAAAATGTATTCTTTTATTGCGTCCGTAAAACACTTGCAATAGCGTTATCAAAAACTCGTCAATCATACAGCAGTATACCGAAGATGTGACAGTTTCATAATCAATAAAAAAATATGGTCCGATTATTCCATGAGCAGAAATCGCGAACCATACCTGTCGTTTTAGGACAGTGCAAACTCTTTTGATGCCGTTTCCTTGAATTGTTGGGGATTAAAAACGCATATTTTGTTTATTTACATAGCCCCCGATGTGGAAATGAGCTTCGTCGCATGTGTGTGTTATGGGGTCCGAAAACTTTCGAATATCGTTCGGGCGTATGTTTCTCTTAAAACATAATCACTGTAATTTAGTTTTGGACGATTTGCATTTCATAAGGATGAAGTTTTAATTTTTTTTTCATAATCACGTGGACAGTTGACTTCTTGATGCCTGTAGAAGCCGCAATCTTTCTTACCGATTTTCTGGGATTTCTGATAATTTCTTGTCGCACCTGTGCCACACGTTCTGGCGTTGCTGCTGACGTAGACGGTCCCGTTCGTGACCTATTGACCACTGTTTCTTCTTGTCGGAATCTTTGCACCCATGACCATATAAGCTGCATGCTTAATCGCCGAATATCGAAGCGGGAGCAGAAAGCGCGACGTGCTCGAATCAATGATTAGAATAGAATAGAATAGAATAGAATAGAATAGAATAGAATAGAATAGAATAGAATAGAATAGAATAGAATAGAATAGAATAGAATAGAATAGAATAGAATAGAATAGAATAGAATAGAATAGAATAGAATAGAATAGAATAGAATAGAATAGAATGTTGTTTATTTAATAAAAGTGGCACATTTAAATTAAGATACATAAAAACAATTATAACGCATACATTGCATTTTTGCCTGAACTAGGTATTAACCACCTGTAGCTGCAATACATCGTTACGCATCCGTTCGCTGTCGCCGCCATCGGTGTACTGGCGCCTCGCGTTTTTTTTTTTGTGTGTGGCCTCTCGCAGGTCAACCTAGGAGTTTGTTGGCTGCTTAACCGGACTTGCTCTGGCGCCTCGCGCGCCGCCCGGAAATATATATACGCGAGACACACTAGCCGCGCATGGAGCGAGCGTTGAGCCCAACAGTGAACCGTTTCGACAACAGCGATCCGCGCGCCCCCGCACGTATATCTTAGGAACTATATTTCAGAAATTAGATACGTCAACGGTCCACTACTTGCACCCATGTATTTAGTTATAAGTTCTGTACATATTTCTGTAAATCCATTTCCCTTCTGAATACATCAATACAAATATATCAGTACATCTGGAGTATCATTACTGCACACCACCTAAGCGCTATCGTGGTGACTCCGACGTTTAACCCCGATAATTAAGAAGACCTCCAGATTCAAAAAGTCATCATGGCCAACAAGGAGGAACAGGAACTCTCCGGTGTTTCGACGTCGCTGCGCATCCCACCTATTTGGCTTGACAAAATACGGTTGTGGTTCGCACAATTTGAAGCCATCATGAGCGCACAGAAGAAAGGAGATCAGACAATGTTCGAGCTCGTCATCGGGCAACTTGAGCGGCAAGATCTCGACGAAATTTCCGACATAATTCTCCATCCACCCGCAAATCAACGTTATGAGGCCCTGAAAAGTCGGTTATTCCAAGTCTACGAGGAGTCTGAACAGCGTCAAGTACAGAGGTTACTGTCTGAAATGGAGCTCGGCGACATGAAGCCTTCACAGCTGCTACGTCGCATGAAGAACCTCGCCGCCGATAACATCTCCGACTCAGCGCTGCGAATAATGTGGACTAATCACCTACCACAATCAGTTCGAGCAGTCCTCGCCGTGAGCGATAACAACGCAAAAAAAATCCGACATTCACGAGCTGGCGATGATGGCAGACAAGATCCTCGAGCAGACTCAACCATACGACGCAGTCGCGGCAGTTTGCTCCACATCCACCACCCCAGCAGCACCTATATCAATTGAGGAGAAGATCGACGCGCTCGCGAGAGAAATCGCAGAATTGAAAACGAGACAACCACGTCATCAAAACTACCGACGTAGATCGTTCAACAGACGACATTCGAGATCGCGTTCTCGTTCGTCGAGCCGGCACAAACACGATCACGCTCGAAATGACCAATCAGCGATTTGTTTTTACCATCGTAAGTTTGGCAAAGAAGCGCGAAGATGTACCCGTCCGTGTAGTTACGAAGACAGCAGTGCCCCCTCGGGAAACTAAAACCTGCGTTGGCTGAGGCGGCAACCGGCGCAAGCAACACATCCTACCGCCTATTTATAACGGACAAAAATTCACGTTTGTCGTTCTTAATCGATACCGGCGCAAACGTCTCCGTGATACCAAAGAGGAAAGGCGGGAAAACGACACCTACAGATTTTTGCTTGTACGCGGCGAACAACACGGTGATCCCAACATACGGTGAGAAAACACTGCAACTGGATCTCAACCTACGCAGACCATACACCTGGAAATTCATCATCGCAGCAGTCAGCAAGCCCATCATCGGTGCCGACTTCCTAAAACACCATCAACTTCTTGTCGACATAGCCAGCCGATGTCTCGTCGACAAAGTAACCAACCTCACCGTAAAAGCGCCAGTCACCTATTCTGCTGACCCTACAGTCAGAAATATCGACGTTGATCAGCCGTATCACCAGCTACTCAGCAAGTATCCCGATATTTTTCGACCGTCATGCATGAAGAATACTTTTAAACACTGTGTGGAACACCACATCGAAACTACTGGCCCACCAGTATACAGCAAGACCAGACCTTTACCACCACATCGATATCTGGCCGTGAAAAAGGAGTTTGAGACGATGATGCAGCAAGGAATTTGCCGTCCAAGCAAAAGTCCATGGTCCAGCCCGCTACACGTCGTACCAAAGAAAAACGGCGACATACGCGTATGTGGCGACTACCGAAGGCTCAATGACGTCACTAAACCCGACCGCTATCCAGTACCTCGTCTCAAAGATTTGCCACGGCAAGAAATCTTCACCACACTAGACCTAAATCGTGCTTACCAACAATAATAATAATAATAATATAATAATAATATCGATTTATTTCTCTCAAAAGGTACAGACATTGGTTCATAACATATTATTTCAATCAAATTTGTAACCTTTGTGAGAGCTGGAGTCTGTAGTGGGTTCGAGACCTGTATGACAGATCTCCAGGCTCTCACCCTCTTAAAACAATACTATAAAGTACTAATTTATAAACATCAAAGCCTTCACGTACAGAGAGTAATATTTATATTTAAAAAATAAAACAGGAAAGATGCTAAAACTAAAAATGGTGTGTCTGTGAGTGTGTAGTGTATGGTTTTCGATATTTTTTTTGTGTATGGCTTCTCGATATCTGGTTCGTGTACAATTGCCTGTACACGAACCAGATATCGAGAAGACTGCCATCACAACTCCATTCGGACTATTCTAATTTCCACGAATGTGTCCAGGTCTCAAAAATACCGGGCAGACCTTCCAACGGTTCATCCGTCAAGTACTCAATGGATTGGATTACGCGTTTCCATTCATTGATGACGTCATCGTCGCTTCGGACAATGAAGCACGCCACGTCGAAGACCTACAAGAAGTGCTACGCAGATTAGACGACTACGGCATAACAATAAATCCATCTTTAGAGGTTCTTGCTTGGGTTCGTGGAAATGAAAGGCGAATGGTATACGATCAAAATGGCATGATTTATTGGACAAACATCGCTTTTATATTTCCGCAGAGTATCGTACAAATGGTGGTGGTATTGAAGAGTTATACCCGATTATACGCGATCCAAGTTCGGAGCCGTCCGAAGATGTCGTAGGCACGGCGCGCGCGCAGCTACACATTAATACAGACTGCGCGGCCTTTCACCGTCAGTGCCCGATAGACATGGGTCGTATTAGGTAAAAACGATACCTATTCCACCTAATCCTAGTATTTAAAAATACCTAATCCATTTACCTAATCCGAATATTTTATTAAATATAGCCGCTGGCCTGTTACAAATATTGTACCGATATTACGTAGCGTATGTGGATTAGGTAAGATATTGGGCATGGAGTATGGACGTTCCGTTTCTGATAATATCCGACAGTCGCCATTTGGTGAGCCACTCGGGAATCTGGTCTAACGCGCGCTGCATCTTCACCGCCGCGTACTTCGCGTTCATGGAGGTGGTAATGTACGCGGCGTCGTCAGCGTACAGCGCGAGCGTGGCGTCCTCTGTTGTTGGGATGTCGTCGGTGTAACGTGAGTAGCACGCCGGCGAGACGCAGCTACCCTGCGGTACGCCCGCTCGGATGGGCCGGGGGGCGGAAAGCGCCCAGTCGACCACCACTCTGAAACACCTGTTAGACAGGAAAGCTTGGACCACTTTAACGACTCTACGGGGCGTGGGAGAGGTGGCGAGTTTGTAAACTAGCCCCTCATGCCACACACGATCGAAAGCTTTTTCCATGTCGAGGAATACTGCCACTGCGTACTCCTTCTTGTTCATCGCCGATGACAGGAGGTGCAGTACCCTCGACAACTGAAGCGTCGTACTGTGCTCTGCCCGAAACCCGAACTGTTCCGGCCGCGGAGAGATGTGCGGGGTGAGGTGTCGTAGCAGGAGTTAATAATAATAATAATAATAACCCCATCGCCGTATCTCTACGTTGACGTCGTGGTGGGGCTTGCGTGCTCCAATATACCCTAGGTCT
Source organism: Mythimna impura (assembly GCA_905147345.3). Classification (NCBI taxonomy): domain Eukaryota; kingdom Metazoa; phylum Arthropoda; class Insecta; order Lepidoptera; family Noctuidae; genus Mythimna; species Mythimna impura. Next base: position 28,179,341 of record LR990359.1, on the reverse strand, counting down.
GTATCGGTAAAGTTTGCTTTGCCGTAATATGCCTAGGGTGAGGGGCCAGACTAAGAGAGATACAATCCGCAGTGCAGTTTTGTGGCGAACTGTTGGGCATTAGCGACCCCACGGACCCGATCTCCCGGGAGAATTCTTGTTCTTCATCTCCGGCTTGCCTTTATTGGCCGGCCGTAGTGAACACTGACGAGGAACTGAGCTCCCACCTCTCTCTTGCCTTTATTGGCTGGCTTGAGTGGAGATTCGCAAGAGCAAACGTGCTCGGGAGAAGGATGTATAATCCAGTAAGGTGCTGGTAGGGATCTTGACCGTACTTCCGGGATTGTCCTGATAGCCGTGGTATACCTCTCCACTCCTCAAGCACCTCAGGATATGTTGCCCTCTTGTTGCTACGTCACTTCGTGCTAGCGGCCGTTTTTGGGGGCCCATTTATTGAGTGTGCAAGTCACCCCCTGCCTTTTTTCGATGCATATTAATATCGTTGTTCAGGCAGGGGCCATAGTCTTGACATAGTTCCATGTTACCAGTCCACTTAAGACTCCAAAAACCATAGCCCTATTATCTTTGTTCTCCATATGTCGCAACAGTTTTTCAATAACCGGGGGTTGTCCTTGGGTGCACTAGCATAGCGCGTACAGGGATAATCGTCGGTTGATATCATGTTCCTTTATAATTATCTAAAGGGCCTCTGCGAGTTGGCTTCGGCTCCTCGTACGCCTCCCAAAGGTCCAGGACCTCAGGGTCCTGAGATAAATAAAATATAAAAAAATAATAATAATAATATTCCACAACTATCACACAACGCCGTCTAGTCCCAAGCTAAGCAGAGCTTGTGTTATGGGTACTAGACAACTGATAAACATACTTATATATTTCTAAATACATACATATATAGATAAATTACACCCAGACACAGAACAAATAATCGTGCTCATCACACAAACATTTGTCCTGGGTGGGAATCGAACCCACGACCTCCGGCATAGCAGTCAGGGCCACTAACCACTAGACCAACAGGCCAGTCTGCAGTACGGGAGACACACTAACCGCGCATGGAGCGAGCGTTGAGCCCAACAGTGAGCCGTTTCGACAACAGCGATCCGCGCGCCCCCGCACGTATTTCTTAGGAACTATACTTCAGAAATTAGATACGTCAACGGTCCACTACTTGCACCCATGTATTTAGTTATAAGTTCTGTACATATTTCTGTAAATCCATTTCCCTTCTGAATACATCAATACAAATATATCAGTACATCTGGAGTATCATTACTGCACACCACCTAAGCGCTACAACCCTTTAAATATTGCTCAACCGTAAATGCACATTGCGCTTCTGAACAATGACTTATGCTTATTAATAAATCCGCAACTCCGCTAATAAATGAATAATAATAATTTAAAGTTGAATAATTTCCGCTGGACACCCTTTATAAATTAGTGCTTGACTGCAATCCTACCTGATGTAAGCATGTGCACGCCACAATTATGGCGGTAAGTCCCCTCTTTGAGGAGAGCCTGGAAAGACAACATGGCGTCCTTACTTTCCGCATGACGCAGGTCCTCACCGGACATGGTAAGTTCGGGAGATTCCTGCATTCGTGCGGAAGAAACGTCTGGGTGCCACCATTGTGTGGACCGCCCGGAAGACACGGTGGAGCATACGGTAGAGGTGTGCCCCGCCTGGGCAGAGCACTTTCACTTTCACACTCTCGCGCCTTGCCTTGGTTCAGGCTATGGTCCGGAGCGAGGAGAAGTGGCAGTCGGTCGCCTCCTTCTGCTAGCAAAGGAGGCGGCCGCATGCGCGAGAGAACGGCCCTTACGCCCCAGCCGCTAGCTTGTGGATGGCGAGCAATGTGTAGCTCGCCGTCCGACCGTCCGGCAACCGTCCGGACCGAGCCCAAGTTGTCGACGGCGCGTAGTGTTCCACGCGCGCCTCAAGGAGATGTCAGCAAAACCGTGGGGGCCCAGTAGGGTCGAAGCCTACTGGGGCCATGGGTGATGTGAAAGAGAACCCCGGGGCCCTGGAACGAAGGCAAAGAAGGAACAGGTTTTAGTCAGTAAAAGTTTTACACTATCTCAGGCTCCGCCCAAGGGCGGGGGATGTCATTGGATGATTTCCCCACCGAAAAAAAAAACCTGATGAAATCGTTGATATTGTAACTTGGCTACCATAACTCGAGTCTCGCTTGTACCGCGTGGCGATGCGGGCGTGTTATTTACGTTTTCTTTACACCGATTAGCGCAGCGCAAGCTGTCGCTCGTAAGTACTTGCCATGACTGATGATCTTGTGGCGAACGAGCTGTTTTCGTTCCTGCAGCAAAAGCTGGATGTGATGGACGAGCTGTCCGCAGTCCAGATCTGCGCAACGAACTTCAACGAGAAGGACATAGCTGCTGCCAAGATGTTGCTGTTCAGCGTGCTGAATAAGCGCGACCAGATGCCATCCCGCCGACGTGACGGGACTAAGAAAAGCCTGCAGGACATAATCACGCTGTTCAAGGAGACCGACCCTGACGACGTCCCGACGTTTGTGGCAAAGGAGCTGCATAAGCTCGCTCCACCTTCGACCGCGTCGATGTAACAAGCCTTTTGAAAGACATTGTCTTTCTGAGGGCCAGTCTCGTGGATGTGCTAGCAAAGTTGCAGTTGCAATATACATCTCAGAAAACCGTCGTCGAATGGAATTTGATGAATTTCGCAATAACGCGGCGGCAATTAGGTCATCAGTCGATGCATCGAACGTAAACACGCGTCATGGAGCCGGCCTTGTCGCCGAACTTCGCGTCAGCAGTTTCGTCGCCGGCACGTCAATTGCTGATTGCCCCACCCGTGCGCCCCGCAACTCCATGCCGGTCACCGCGGTTCTTCCATGCAGCACCGCACGAGCTCTTCGCCCCGTCCCGCTGCCTGTTCTTGCAGCTCCAGCAAATCCCATCTGTAGGGATTTCGCTAGCGTCACCGCGAGCGCCCCTGGCGCTCCAAATCCGAAACCTATGCTTGAAAAGGCAAAGAAGAAAGTTGAAAACGACGATGATTTCGTTACGGTGCAAAGGAGGAAGCGTCGAACGCAAACTATCAAGAATCGCTGCAGCACAGCACCTGCAACCCCAAACGTGAACCTGCGTGCCGCCCAGCCGAACACTCCAGTGTACATCTCCCGTCTGCATCACGCCATAAGGGTGGAAGACATCGTGGAGTACGTGCGTCAAAAGACGAAGTTCGTACTGAGGGTACAGCTGTTGGAGTCGCACCGAAACGTCAATTTCAAGGCGTTCGATGTGCGCGTCCCGAACACTTTCCTGTCCCTCATGCTGAAGGAAGACTTTTGGCCGCAAGGCGTGGTGTTCCGTGGCTTCCGCGGACAGGTGCCACAGAACAGCACAAAGTGAACATAGTGCAATGTGAATTGTTACTAACATAGTCCTAAGTCTTATTTACTAACGATAAATTGTATGTGTACTGTAAGGTATGTATCTATGGGCCAAGAGATTGCCTACCTTTCCATAAATGATTTATTATTATTATTCCCTTTATTCATTCGTATATACATATAAATTATATTTTTAAATATGTCAATAAAAAATAAAAAAAACAATTAAAAATATAAAAAATAGTGTCCCACCGGTATCGGGAACAGGGTCCAAGCTACCGGCGGTCAGGGTTCCAGAGAAAGGAACCTCCTAACAATACGAGCCGTGTCCAGGAGTACCGTTTTCGGAATCAAGCCCTTGATCCAGACGCCTAACGCGAGCCTCCTAAGGTGTTGGTCGAGGCTCTTGGCTATTAAGCCATTGGCTGACACGACTATCGGTACAATGATCGCCGAGTCCACATCCCACATGTCGACAACCTCGCGAGCCAAGTGAATATACTTGATTTGTTTATCTTTCTCGGCTTTCACGAGGTTCTCGTCATGCGGAACGGATATGTCAACAATCACGCCTCTCGCTTTGGTCCAACACCAATATATCAGGCTTATTGGCTACAATAGTCCTGTCAGTGATGATGGACCGATCCCAGTACAAAGTGATATGACCATTATCAAGAACTGGGTCGGGCTCATACCTGTAGTACGGCACTTCCGATTCCATAAGAGAGTATTTCAGAGCAAGTTGCTGATGGATAATCCTGGCTACAAGGTTGTGTCTATGCAAGTACTCTCCGTTAGCTAGACGAGAACAACCAGAGATAATGTGACGGATTGATTCTCCCGGACGGTGACATGCCCGACAGATGTCAACCGTGCCGTCCTTCACAATAAATCTCCGGTAGTTATTCGTCATGATAACTTCGTCCATAATTGCACAGACAAAACCTTCGGTTTCCCCAAAAAGGTCACCGAAATGCAGCCAGGTTACGGACGCCAATTGGTCTACTTCGGGCCCGTGAAATGCCCGGAAAAAGCGTCCGTGAAGTTCCTTGCTCTGCCATACTTCCCTGCGATCGTTAGTGTCAAGCACTACCGGTTTGCGCCAGTTCTCGTTAGCCAGGGAGAGCGGGGTGAGTCCCTTGTCCACTGTCACTACATCTCGATGTATACCCACGTCGGTAACTAGGAAATATTCCCTGAGACTGCATACCTCGCGGTTTTGTAGGGTCTTAGCATTTAAAAAACCTCGACCCCCACACTTCCGCGGGGTATACAGTCTCATCACCGACGATTGAGGGTGATGCATTCGGTATGCAGTCAGCAGTGTGCGGACCCTCCTATCCAGGGCGTCAAGTTCCGTTTGAGTCCCTTTGAGTACGCCGAAAGAATACATCAATACCGGCATGACCCAACCGTTAAAGGCGCGCAACTTGTTTCCGCCTGAAAGAAGGCTATTGAATACCTTCTTCAGGCGTCCAAAGAAACGTTCCTTCAACGATTGCTTCCACCAAACTCCATCCTGATGGCACTACTGAAGGTTTCAGTTACCTTCAGTAGCTCCATCAGTTGCAGATTGTTGGGGGCAAAAAGTTTGAGGTCATCCATGTAAAGTAGGTGAGATATTACCTGACCACCTCTCTTCAACCGATAGCCTAGACCTGAATTCCACCACCAGCAGTGTGCTGAGAGGATTCAAGGCTAGGCAAAAACAAAGTGGACTCAAACTATCACCCTGGAATATACCTCGCTCCATCCTTACAGGTTCGCTATTCCTCTGGGTATTAATTTTATACAATTCCAGCATCCTCATGAGCCATGTATGAGGAACAGAGTCATAGGCCTTCTTATAATCTATCCAACATATTATTATTATTATTATATCTATACTTATAATAAATCTGTAAAGTGAAAATTCTGTACATTGAAAATATCAAAAAAATAAATGGCATGGCATGGTGTTACTAGACCGATACAGAACCCAAAAATGTGATTAAAAAAATTTTTGTCTGTCTGTCTGTTTGCTCAGGCATCACGCAAAACTACCGGTTTGATTACAATGAAACTTGGTATAATTATTCTTTAATATCCTGGGCACCACACTGGGTACTTTTTATCCCGGAAAAGTATACACAATAAAAAACAAACTTAATTTTGCGGTTCGATCCCTAGACCCGGTTACTGTACCAACCGCAAATAATAAGTTTGTCGTAGGTTACGTCACCCGCAGTGGAGTTCACTAAGGGGCGCTGCACACGACTAAGATCCATACTAATATTATAAATGTGAAAGTGTGTGTGTCTGTTTGTTTGTCCGTCTTTTTTTTTGAGAGTCACACCACGACGTGCCGATTTTAACTTTTGGTCCTGTACGCTGGTCGTAAATACGTGGCTATCACGTTGATATGACCGAAAATAGGCCCATTTTATACGAATCAGTGTCGTAATAGAGTTACACAGCAGTCGTATTAATCACTATTTGATCATGTAGTGGTCGTACAGATGTCATATGGACCTCTTTCCTTCGAGTTATGGTGTTTATTAGCGCCATTTTGGGGCATTATATCGAATAACTAGAGATCATCGTGACTTTTATAAGAAATTTTGATGTAAAGTGATGAGATAAATGTAGTGAATTGAAACTTAAAAACCAAACTAATAATCTTATACTGTGTAAGAATAATATATATTTTTTATCATTGAAAGAGGAGTACAGCCATTTTATTTATTCATTAGGTATTTTATTTATCGTTGAAAGTCGTGTTCAAGTAGATTAATCTATTGGGAAATTAATTTTATTGAGTAATATGCACTAGTTTTCTCAATATAATGAACGTGCCTTATAAATTCTTTAAATTAAGCAACATTTTAAAATTTATTTTAACGAAAGTGTTAAAAATTACCTTTGTACGACTTAGGGTTTAAGACACAACCGTAATACAATATCTAGACGACTTTTCGTTCCGTGCACTTTTTTTTAAATCTGTATTTGTAAATTATAAGCCATATTAACTAAATAATTAGGGTTCACTTAAAGGAAATCTCATATGAAAAAAACATTTTTAAATATATAATTAAACTAGTGACTTATTTATTGTTGGTTTCAGCGGTAATAAAAAATTATATATAATAAATATAATGGACATTGATAAATTTTTAACACATTGATACAGTATGTATTTGAGATGGCTATTGATATCTTCTATATCTTCTGAGGCACATTTATGTTCATGAAAGTAAGATATCACTTTGAAGTGTGCCAGAGACGGATGACATTTTAGTGATGTTATTTTCAAAAATTAATTTTCCAATTGCCCATTTACATTATCACGAAGTATATCATTTTTATTAGTTTCGCTTGCGCTTTAATAATCGGAACTATCATTAAGATATAATTTATCAAATCTACCTTTATAACCCGACTCTACTTTTATAGAACCACTAGATCTACTTTTTGCGGTTCGAGCAACATCAAATCATTTAGACTTTGCAGCGAACTCAATTATTTTGAGTTTTAAACAAAATGTTATGCGGAACCAATTCCAGTTTCATTACAATTGACTTGTTCTGGCTGTGGTTGTAATGTTGATATTTTTTATACACTAATAGGTCATCTAGTCATTATATAGTAGTATAAAAGTGTTCATATTGACTAAAAATTGTATAAGAGTGCAATTTATCACTCTTACACGATTATCACTTAAAAGCAGTTTACGCGACTCTAATACGTTTAATTTACTATAGTTTATACTATGACATGATAACGAATCTTATACTATGTCCATATACGACTATAAGTTGTGTAAAGATAAGAGGCACTAAGTCATATTACACGATAAAAATACTTCAATACAATGTTTAAAGCACTTTGAGTCGCGTAACTCTTACTTATACGGCTAAAATGTTTGTTGATTGCGTACCTTTGCGATTTGGTATTGTTGTCTTGGTTTGGTTTTCCGATTTCCGAAAACAAACTCGGCCCGGCCTGAGAGATCGTTGCCGGCGATCTCAACCACGAGGAGACCATGACTTAGATTGGACGCATATTATTATACCTACTTACTATTTTTTTTCTGAAATTATTTCGTTATCCGACTTCCAGGCGGGCGAAGCCGCGGGCAAAAGCTAGTAATAAAATTAAACACTTTATTTTAGACCATGGTGGCCAATTTGTTAGTAACAATGTTCTTATAGACTACTGTTAGTAATACTATAATTAGTACAATTTATATACTCATTAAAATGTTTGTTGTATAAAGAAGTGAGAAAATAAAATATTATGATTATTAATTAAATTGTGCAATTTGCACAATCCCCGAAATGTAACCTATTGGCTATTGAAAACCGACAGAGAGTACCTATATGTGGCCGTATGTTTTCCCAAAAACGAACGATTGAATGAATTGTAACAAACGAGTGAATGAATTGTAACGAATGAGTGAATGAATTGTAACGAACGACCGAAGGAATTGTAACGAACGAGTGAATGAATTGTAACGAACGACCGAAGGAATTGTAACGAACGAGTGAATGAATTGTAACTAACGATTTATTGATGACCTGCTTCTGACAGCGGCATCGCCCGCGTAATTTTGGAAAATCCTCTCTTAGTGCTCGCCTAATTCAATAGAGGATACCATATATTATGTAAAATTTCACGTTCCTAGACCCAATAGTTTCGGCCGTGTGTTGATATGTCAGTCAGTTTCCACTTTTATATATATACCTAGATGACGTCGCGAGTGACATTGGATAAAGACTAAGACTAAGGATAAAGGAAAATAAAACATGCCGAATGGTTGCCGGCTTTAACAGGCGTAATTTTTAGGGTCCCGTGCTAAAATAATAATTGCAATGTACTACAACTATTTTCTCTAACTTCATAATGAAGTGTGTTTATTTTAAGGATGGGTACTGATACACGTTGGGAAATGCAAGCCCTTGGAAACTTACTTCAAGCCGCTGTGGAGCGCAGACCAACCAGTCAGCAGAATGGCGTTCTACCTCAGCAGTCTGGGAACCACACCATTAATATATAATGTATAATATAATAATACAATGAGGGTGGAGCCACATTTTAATAATTAGTTCGGATCTTGTAACCTTTAAGGTCACACCAAAAATATATAGAGTTGTTTTTTCTTGTTTTTATTCTAAAAACTAAGTGTTGCCAGCGGCTTTGCCTGTGATAGTAAAAATTATCCCCAAGGAACATATTCCCGGGATAATAAAATCCTATGTCCTGTTCCAGGAAATGGGTAAACCCTTCCTGGAATAGCACATAGCACTTGTACTAAGCTTCATCAAAATCCGTTCAGCCGTTCAAGCGTGAAGATGTAACGAAAACAAAATCTGTCATCAATTTAAACTAGGAGAGACTGGTGTTTTCTTGCTATCTATAAGAAGAAACACTCAAATAATATATATATATTTTTAATATTCCACAACTATCACACAACGCCGTCTAGTCCCAAGCTAAGCAGAGCTTGTGTTACGAGTGCTAGACGACTGATAAACATACTTATATATTTCTAAATACGTACATATTATTGAAAAAATACACGCAGACAGAACAAATGATCGTGCTCATCACACAAACATTTGTCCTGGGTGGAAATCGAACCCGGCAAAGCAGTCAGAGCCACTAACCACTAGACCAACAGGCCAGTCAAATATTATAGGTCGAAGTCTCTTTTAAGACCAAAAAATAGACAATCATCTCCAGAGCCTTTTCCCAAGTGTGTAGCGACTGTCTAACAGAGACCAGCACAAACCAGTTATTGGGCAACACGATACTCCTTGGATACACTGAAGGTCAGACTCTCTGACGTCAGACTACCTGTCACGACTGTCAAAGATCTACGAACGACTACCGGGAACAATGGCTTTACGTGCCATCCGAAGCACGTGGTGTCAGATCAGTAATGTCCCAGATAAACTTAGAAAAATACATATGAATTGAAAAACGTACGGCGTTGCGCCATCGGTACATGGTGGACAGCCCACCCATACGTACAAAGCGTTTTGAGAACACATTCATTATGCCTACAGCTAAGGAGTGGAATTCCCTGCCGGGGTCTGTGTTTCCTGATAGCTTAGCTACGAGTACAACCTAGGGGTCTTTAAGTCAAGAGTGAATAGGTTACTTCTAGGTAAGCGTGCTCCATCGTCGGCACCATCATTGCTTGCCATCAGATGAGATAGTGGTCTAACATGAGCCTATCAAAAAAAAAAAAACATTGATACTTGTCCGGTTTCGACCCACAACTTCATGAATGGGAGGTGGGTGCCTTAACCACCCTCCATTAAATCTATTAAATAGACAATATTATAAAAAACTGGGCAAGTGCGAGTCGGACTCGTCTATGTAAATCATAGAGTCTCGAGAATTTTAAAGCATCGCAAAAAAAAAATACATTTTTTGTTGTGACTTAACAACAAATTTACTGTTTTATTTATCATTATTATTTATACCTGTGCTATAAGACCTTGTTTTGTACCAAATTTCAAGATCCTGGGTCAATGGGAAGTACCCTATGAATTTTGATGTATTTATTTATTTAATCTTCATGCAACAAAATGTACAAAGGCGGACTTAATGCCTTAGGCATTCTCTACCAGTCAACCTAGGGTAGTGGAGAGACAATATGGCAGGTGCATAAAAAAAAGAAAATATTATTTAGACAATAAGTATTACAAAATTATATATAAAACTAAAACAAAACATACATACATAATTAATAAAATATATACCTATACATACATACATAAAATTATATATATACACAGTAAAGGAGTTTTGAGATGATTCTGCTAATTGTGTAGAAAGTAATTCCGCAACTTTCACTTAAATGCATACTTACTCGTGGCCGTCCTGATATCAAGAGGTAGCGAATTCCACAGAAGGATGGACTGTATATAGAAGGAGGAATTAATAAAATCAGAAGTATGAGAAGGACAAAGCAGTAGGAGATTCTTAGAAGAACGCAGATTCTTAGCGTGTGAAGAACAGAGATATTGAAAGTGAGATATAAGATAAGAAGGAGGGGTAGGAGAGTTGAGCAAAGAGAAAAGGATTGTCAAAGCTCGCAGACTTCTTCTCTGGCGAATAGGCAACCATTTGAGCTCCGATCTGAAGCTTGATACATGGTCATATTTCCTCAAGTTAAAAATAAACCTGATGCAGTTGTTGAGGAGCCTATCAAGCTTATCCAGTTTAGGTCATAGTAGCACACATCACCATAGTAGATAATAGGGAAAATTAAAGTCTGCACAAGCATTGTCTTCGTCTTTGCGGGCAAAAAGTTCCTCAGACGATACAGATACCGCAAAGTCTTTGACTCCCTTGAGACTGTCGAAATATACGTTTTTTGCGACATAAACAGCCGTATCTTTTTTTTCGTTAACTTAGAAGTTTGATTATTTCATAGCTTCAAGAGACTGCAGACTTTATTATCTGGTTTTAATTTCAACTCAATACCTTCACGCGTTCCCGAGTTCAAGGGTTTTCGCAGACCGACAGATGGACAACAAAGTGTTCCTCTATGGGTTTCGTTGTTTCCTTTTGAGGTACAGAACCCTAAAAATAAGTAACCAGTGCCGTAAAGTTTATCTAGGCAGGTTCAATTCCAAGCCAGAAAATATTGACCGATTCGGAAAAATCGTAATTCAATTCGGGAATTGAACTGTTTTCATAGGTAAGTTTGTACGGAACCCTCAGTGCGCGAGTCCGAATCGCACTTGCCCGGTTTTTTTGCTTCTGATCTGAGTTTAATTTTCCATCAGAAGCACATACACATACCTCACTCAAGTGCCTGCTGCAATGGGCCGATATTATTTTTTTGTAATACTTAGTCCATATTTTGGTTCCTAGTACGTATTAAAGTAGATCGTTCACTCTAGTTACCCGTTGTTATAACAAACATTTTGATTAACTGCTACGGTAAAGAAAAAGTACTTTTTCCCTTCTCGGCCGACGAATAGTTGTCGAGGGTTTTCTTATAAACGTGGAATAATCGTCGGTCATACATTAGAGCTTTATCTACGGGGCCCGGGCTCGTGATCGAGGGCCCCGAGCCGGGCCCCACACGGGCCCTGCGCAATTCTTTAGCCGATACCTGACTGAGCTTTTGTTAAGAGGGCGCCCTTATGCGTAATATTTTTGCAAGGTAATTTGCTAAGGTAAATAACAAATGTTGGGTCCAATATCAGCGTCCTAGAGCGCTGAATAACATTTATTTGTAACAGTATTTTAATTTGTCGTTTGGCAATGTTTTTAAATAACAAAAAGAAAAACGAATGTATAAACAACTTGTGGTACAAAACGTGCATTATGACCACTTCTCAAAATTCTATAAAGAATGGACAGATGTAATTAATCTGTGTTCAATCTATTTTTCTCTTTGAACAATTCTCGCCATAGTTTTTCGCGTTTAGATTCTATTTAAATCTACTAAAAGTGTTATTTTTTCTGCTGTAAGCATCCCTACAACGATATGGATTTTTTGATATGGCGATTTATAATATTCGGGCACTGGTTTGGTGCAAGTTACACAAATATTTTTTTTTTTAATTGTATTATTTAATTTCATAATTGACAATTGTGACCTAAAATAATAATTATAGTAAGCACAACAAATACAAAACATATAGTTTATATGCAGGTGAACTCCCGACTGATGGATGCCGTCAAAACTTCAGCTTAGCTTCCACTTAACGCGTCCATTGTTCATGGTACGAAATGACAGACGTGAGCGTTTCATCACGTTTATAGCGCTCATTAGCCAGCATGAACAAAACAACGAGTTACCAGCGGTCGCTGATAGAATACTGAGTGGACAGCACTCCTCGTGTGTTCATGTGAAGCCTACACTAAATGACCCCCAGTCACGTCTTCCTGTGAGGATAAGAATGCCTAACTAACAGCTTCTGATTGTACAACCTATTCGTATCCTGTCAGAATATTTTGTGTGTTCATTTTAGCGTGTCTCAAATATTTTATATCTATTGTTTTGTGTTCTACGATATCTTTTGCTTACTTTGTCGGAACGGTTGGGCCTGACTACTGTCATGTTTAGACGAATTATTTAAAGTGAAATTTAGTTCAATAGGCGATGGAGATCAAGATCTATGGAATTGAATAGCTGTCTCGTCTGGGTGTACGGCCAAATCTAGTATTTGGGGAAACCAAACACTTAGTAGTAGATTTGATTATTTACCTACATAGTAACTAATGTTTATGTTTACTGTTGTTAATTTAGTACTTGTTTAGTTCTTGCTTCTTGGCAAGCCTTAGGATCCGTTGCGTATCTAATGAACTCTGTCAATTTATTGCTTTCGTATTGTTAGTCTTCTTTTCTATTTTCTTTTATATTTTTTATTTGTTAAAGTGAAAGAAGTTTTGAGGCAACATTTGTGTATTAAGAACATAAATACAGTTCTTTAGAACTGTTCTTCAAAAAATTGGTCCTGGCCTTTTTGAAGACTTTTTCGTTTTTAGTTTTTAGTAAACGAAACAAAAAGTATGTCAGGAACGTTGTAGGTGGCTGTAGTTTCTGCTTACTCCAAGGGTAAACCGGCTAGAGTCCATATTTTAATTTTATTTGTTATTCATTTAAGTCCTCAGTAATCCAGCTCTTAGGTAGTTAGTTAGTTTCGAATCTTTTGGAAATGCTGGCATCTCTGTTGAAGTTGACACCTCTGAGCAGCCAGCCCTGGCCTGGGCGAAGTGGCTGCTGGCCCAGGGGCTGGTCCTCCGCGGCGGCCGCCTGCAGCAGCAGCATACGGCGCGGCCGACGCGAGGTGTTCGCGGGGCTGCCGTGCACCAGCAGGTACGAGAACACCACCACGTCGCCGCGAGCCGCCACTACTGGGGTCGCCTTTTCGAAGGAGAATTTTGTCTGGAATATAAGCAAGGCTTTGTAATTATTTTATTTTATTTGAAAGTTCTAAGAATATTTTTTTTTAAATGTGAGCTAAAATTAAATTAAAAAAAGAAAACCAATCAAAGCTAAAAAAAAACTATAATTCTAATTATAGATTTATTAATAAAGAACCAGGGTCGTTAGAGATGATAAGTTAGAGAGAAAGATAAAACTTAACATCATATTATTCGAATGTTTGAAGACGCGCGTGTTGATGCAATTGTGTGTAAAAGTAAGGCCAGTATAAATTGACCCTCGTTAGTGTAGTGTAGTGCCAGCAAACACTAATTTGTAACTATTAAAACATTGTTTACAACTGGTACTATATCCTTACTTGATCCACATAATGGAAGTTAGACTCCTTCGCTCCGACGTCTTCCTGAGGGCCCAGCTTGTGGGACCCCGGGTAGACGAACAGGCCTCCGTTGTCGGGCCCCGCCGCGTCCAGGTGAAGGAAGGCTGCTATCATGGAGTCGTTCTCGTAGGGAAAGTAGTGGTAGTCCTGAAAAAGAACAGTCGGCAAGGAGTTCGGCGTATCAAGTAGAACTGTTCACTACCTTTTGTTAAGTATTATCAAAAATACTATAGGTTCCTATGGCAAATTTTTCATGTTGTGTTTGTAAATGTGAGTACCATGGAGCAATTTATGGTTGTAAGTTACTATGGACTTGATTGACATAAATGAGCTTGTCAGTTGATAGTTTATGATGCTCACTCAAAAGTCTCATTGATGGTGGCGTGTGATGGATTATTCGGTTCCCTTCAAAATGGTTGAGCTGAGTGGTGCTGATTTACGCGTCATGTCATGCCATGAACGGACGCAGTTGAGACTGGTCATCTCTTAGCTGTCAGTGGCTTATTTTTATATCTATATTTAAAATTTGTTTTTTTTTTTAGTTTATTTACATTGTTCTCACATAATAATAGCGACAAGAAACATGTAACCGAGATATTTGTAATACATAACATGATTGAAGAGAGTGTCCATGGATGTCTTGCACATTCTTCTCCATAGAGATCTACGCTTTGGAATGTATATATATGTATGTATAGCATAATTTTTCTGACTGACTGCTTGACATAATTTCAAAAGTGCCTGTAAATGATTTTTTTAAAATAAAATGCTTTGAATCTTCTCAAGTTTTGTTACAGTTAACTGAAAAAAACTAACCTGATGCATAGGGTAAGCAGCACCTATTTCAGATGGCTTGAAGTGCGCCTTGGTGTGATGCAGCACAATGTTGCCAGTCCCCATTATGTCTTCCAGAGCATCCAGGAGCTTGTTGCTGAACAGGAACGAGTTAAACACCGCATGGTGGTACTGCAGGTTGTGGATCCCTTTTACCTTAACAAAATAGCTGATTTTGAGAATGCCAATCAGATGTAGATATGCTTTTGAGGCAAGGTGTGATTCTCTATAAGAATCACACCATACATAATAAAACGGACACGAACAGACGGTCATTCCATATCTAGCGATACATTGCCTGCTGCTATTTCAACTTGCATCAACTTGAAAATATACATTATATATTACTATTTTTCTCTTTCCTTCTTCTTATCTTTTAATATATGCGTAAAAAAAATGTTAAAACTAGCAATGACTTCGAAAAGTTAGTAACGGGTCCCAAACTAAGCGCAGCCTCTATCTTAAAGACCCAAACATTACACAATGACCTACATCCAGCACAGTGTCTACCAAGGTATATGCCAAGTTTTATCCAAATCCGTTCAGCTGATAAATCTAGAATTATTAATGCAATGAATAATGTAGTTGTTCACTAATATTTATAACGTAGGTACCTACTTACATGTTGTACGTTAAGACGTGATAAGGTAACAAACACACTGGCAAAGTTACTTTAGTATTTATGGTAGATACTACGAGTAATATGGATAGGTAGTATTAGTAGGAAGGGATTAACATCCTCACCGTTTGTGCGGCGTCACTCTTCCTGTCATCCGCATCACTCCCCACCCACGAACTCTCCATCTTATCTTGGTTCTTCCGCGCGAACAACTTGTCATATTCTACACTGATGGCATTCAACTCTTCTTTTGAAAGCACATCTTTTAGCACTATGTATCCATTCTCTTTGTAAAATGTTTTTTCTTCTTGTGTTAGTCGGCCCATGACTGTACGATTGAATGTCGTCGAACAAATTGATTGTGTCAATTTGTTATAAAATTTGTTTATGTTGCGATAAGCTACAAAAATAATTCTTAGGTTATCTATTCTATGTCATAACATACTGGCGAAGTGTTAATCAACATGATTTGCTCTCTTAATTAAAACATCATCAATTTATAATGGTAATAGTAATGAGAAATGCTTACCCCAAATCCTTGAAGTAGAAATAATAATTATGTTTGTGAAAATAAACAACAAGTTCGAAACAAGTTGGTGGAAAGATTCCTAAATTGACATTATACTATAAATCTTAGTTTGTCTTACAGCTAGATTGAGAGAACTCAAATAGTTCAATGATTTGATCTAGCTATATGTTTACAAGTACTCTGCGTCATTATGCCTTGATCTGTACAAAACGTTTTGGAAATACATTCATTGTGTGTACAGCTAAGGAGTGGAATTCCCTGAGTCGGTGTGTTTCCAGCGGGATCTCAGGGTGAAATGGTGATAGCGACTGTCGCGACCCAGTGCTGGGCACGCCCCACTGTATGGACCGCCTGGAGGACACGGTAGAGGTGTGCCCGCTTGGGCAGAGCACCGCCGTGTCCGCGTGGGGGCGATGGGCGGCAGCGATCTGTCACGCCGGGCCTTGGTACAGGCCATGGTCCGAAGCGAGGAGTGGCAGGCGGTTGCCTCCTTCTGCGAAGCAGTAATGCTAGCAAAGGAGGAGGCCGCACGCGTGAGGCAACGATCCTCGATTTCCGGCCACCGTAAATAATAATAAACCAAAAACCATAGTCCTATATTTTAGTTTTCCATATGTCGCAATAGTTTCTCATTAACCGGGGGTTGTCCTTGGGTGCACTAGCATAGCGCGTACAGGGATAATCTTCGGTTAGTATCATGTTCCATTATAATTATCTAAAGGGCCTCTATGAGTTGGCTTCGGCTCCTCGTACGCCTTCCAAATGTCCAGGACCTCAGGGTCCTGAGATAAATAAAATAATAATAATTCGTTTATTTCTGAGTATACGCGGTGCGGCGGTTTTTGTAGGCGCGGGCTTGCGGGCAGCGAGCAATGGGTAGATCGCTGTCCGACAGTCCGGTAACTGCCCGGACCGAGCCCAAGTCGTCGACGGCACGTATTGTTCCACGCGCGCCTCAGGGAGATGTCAGCAAACCGTAGGGGCCCATCAGGGTCGAAGCCTACTGGGGCCACGGGTAGTGTGAAAGTGAAAGCCGGGGTCCTGGGGCGAAGGCAATGAAGGAACAGGAGTGGGTTTTTAGTCGGTAAAAGTCTGTCACTATCTCCCGCTCCGCCCAAGAGCGGGGGATGTTATTGGATGATTTTCCCACCGAAAAAAAAACCCGGAGTCTGTGTTTCCTGATGTCTAAAACCTGAAGACCTTTAAATAAAGAGTGAATAGGTTACTTCTAGGCAAGCGTGTTTCACCGTCGACCATAATTATCTCTTTACAACAACAATAAAAAAGTCGAGTCGAAATAAAAATGCAAAACCTTAATATCTACATTTCTATCGAGATAAAAGAGACGCACTCATCTGGCTGAAAACGATTCTCCAACATTGTGCTTTGACTCTATAACTTCTGAATCTTAGAATACCGCTTCACAACACCCGAGCAACGATGCACAACAAAACATAACGAGACAAGTACATTCAGCGCGCTCATAACACATTCAGTGTCTGCAGTAACACCGTGTAAGTGGCTTACTGCACAACTTGCACCATGCGTCTCTCAACTTTCCTTTAGTGTGTCCATCCATGGAGGCGCACGCTTAAGCTATGCTTTATACGAATATTCACTTCCGCCAGCGGTTTTGCTCACGTGAAATTCTCAAATAATACCTGGGGAGCGTACCTCTGAGAACAAAAAAATCTTATCCAAGTGCCAATATATCTTTATACTAAAATTGGTCAAAATTAGTGCGGCGGTTCAGACGTGGAAGTGCCCCAAACAGACAGAGTTATTTTAGAAATTAGGTATATGGTTAATTTATTAGGATATAGTCCAGGTGGGATGAATGAACCACGCAGCTAACATTATTATTTTTTTAAGTAATCCTTTTATTGTAATTTAAGTCATATTAGTGTTATTACTGTTTTGTTCCTAGTTTTTAAGTACTCAATATTCGCATACAATTTTAATTGTTCTTGAATAAATAAATCTTGAATCTTGCTATTGTGTCAAACCTCTCCGTGCACATCCCACCGAGCAGTGGATGATCAACTTTATTCACGATATCTTGAGACTTCGACACATTGTCACATTTGCGCGTCCAAGCAAACCGGCCGCACTGCGCTTGGCAGACAAATATCATTATAACTTCCAAACTGCCGAACAGAATCCAAATATTCCTTCTATTCTAAAGAAATATTGAATTGTTTGTTTCCGAATACGTGAGCTCAGATTGTGCACGCATTTTGATATTGAATTTACATTGTACTTTGCACTACATTCCTTCCCGAATATTGTGGAATTATGAGTAGCTAAAATTGAAGATTCGGTACCTACCATACCAACAATATCATCAGACCATTCAATTACCTACTACATTTTTTTCCAGAGTTCCCGAGACGCCGTAAACCGTGACAAGTGGAGACGCATCGCGGGAGCCTAACTCGCCAACGAAAATGCAACATTGTCAACCACGACCATTTTGTCAAGAGTGAACGACTAAGGAGGAAGAGACGTTTTTCTAGAGATTATGACTGAGAACAGTTCACTATATGGCATGAATAACATAATTTTAAAAATACTAAGGATTAACCCGTAGTCATTGTGTAGCCAATGGCTTTTTAATTGTTTCTTTAACTCAGCATACGAAATGGTAAATAAACACCCCAAAAATAACGTTTTACCTTTACTACAGGTATTATTGCCTCCATGCGTTTTCAATCTATGTAAAAACATTTCAGGTGAGGTTATTTATGTGCCTTGTGCATTACCAGCCGAGCACTGAGCAGCCATTCGTACATGCTACTTAATGTCCCGCCGTCGGATGTGAACAAAAACAAAAAAGTTAAAATCCATGCAGGTTGAGAGTGCAGGTTGCCAACTTGTCGACCTATTTATTTCCACGGAATAGATAAAAGAGTAAGTACTTATACAGCTTTATTTGCACAACTAGATACAGGCCCAGAGAATTTACCTGTTTGTTCCTGTCGGGAAATCTATTACTTTGCCAGCTTCAATACCTAAACAGAGGTATTAGGCCATTTTTTTGGTTTTTGTATAAAAGTTTTGTTTCAAAGTTGGGTACATTAGGTTCTTAGTTTACCTGTCTAGTAGTTTACTAAATATATGTATATGTTATTTAGTCTTCTTAAACCATTTACATAAAAATTATAATATCATGGGGATGGTTAAAACACTATTTGAACGCTTGATATCTGAGTCTGTGTTTTCTAATAGCTACTGGGGGTCTTTAAGTCAAGAGCGAAAAGATTACTTCTAGGCAAGCGTGTTATAACTTCGACCACATCTTCGCTTGCCATCAGGTGAGATAGCGGTCAAGCGCAAGCCTATAAAAAAATAATTTTGAAAATAAACTTCATATAATAATGAATATGCAGCTGTGAGTGTTATTACAAAAACTTACATAGTTTTCGTAATAACACTCGTAGCTGCATCGACACAAATGTACCCACAGCTTTTTTTAATAAATATTTTAGAATCAACTCCAATGAGTAAAATTGTTTATAACCTATTATGTTTATTTCTTAGTTGGATTCTGCGTATAGTGCACATAATAATTAGGAAAACATCCTCATTCAACCTAACGTTATTATGTGCCGTGCCAGATGATGATATTATCTACATACGTATGCAACCTAACCTGCGTACGTTTGAAGCCAAGCGAGTAATAAGCAATTTCCGAGGGGAGCTCACTAATTCACGTCGCCGTGAAAAGGACGCATCGGTGCTATACCCCGACCCACCCAGCTGAACTTATGTTCATAATATGTTGGTGGGAGCAACTCTCGCTATCGACGGCTGACGATAAGAGACACCTATGCCTATTACATTCAAGTATAAGATGGCCGGTAGGTAAGGTAGTTGTCACTTTTTAGGGTTCCGTACCGCAAAAGGAAAAATCGGAACCATTATAGGATTACTAAAAGTGTATCGCAACTAAAAAATGTGAAATAAAAAACATTTTACAAAAAAAAAATAACCGACTTCACTAAAAAAAAAAACACTAAAAGGATCAAAATAACTTTAATTTCGGAAGTCGGTATTAAATAAGAAACAAACAATACCGAGAAACACCGACTTCAGAAATTAAAGTTATTTTGATCCTTTTTTTTAGTGAAGTTGGTTATTTTTTTTGTAAAAAGTCTTTTATTTCAAACTTTTTAGCTGCGATACACTTATATATAACCAGAGTGCCTATTTCTCCTGACAATTCCAATAACCCAAACCACTGCTAGGTTACATTGTTTTATTATGAAGTTCCTGTGTCTACCTTCCACCTTCCGGCTCCATCATCAGATCAGTTCGATAGTACCATAAAGCCAAACTGCATTTCATGACAATTCTATTAAGCCCAAACACGGCTGGGATACATTGATTAATTACAGAGTTCCGGTGCCTATCTTCCGGCTCCATCATCATCATCAGGTCACTTTGATGATACCATTTTCAACATAACTATTCAGAATCATTTATTTAAGTATTTGTATTTTCAAAGTCGCTTAACTATCTTCATTGTGACATCTTTGTGAGTATGAAGTTCCGTTGGCCATTTCTGGTCTTCTTCATCAGTTCCACTTCATCAAATGTTACTTTTTGACTGTAAATGCATAAGTTCTCGATGAAAATACCAAAATCACTATACAGTTGCCTATAATATTTGAGGAGTTCCCTCAATACCTCACGGATCCAATCATTAGAACTGGATTCTGAAAAAAATGGCACCAATCGGAAAGCATATCCTCTAAGAGGAAAAAAAAATTGCAAATCGATCCATAAACGACGGAGTTCTGAGGTAACACATAAAAAAACATACACCTGAATTGATAACTTCCTCTTTTTTTTGAAGTCGGTTAAATAGTACCTTATCTTCTTTCACAGTAACAGACAGTGTCTGTTCTTTCACAGCCTGTTCCTTCCATCATTCGTTTGGTATTTTTCTACTCTTCTATCCAATAACCGAACGTAAACACCGTTTAACTGTACACATCAACCTCAAAACCTTCCTCACATTGTTTGCCTCATTCTTTTGCACCATACTCCCATTCATTTAACAATGCCAACCGTTGTTTGCTATAGCAACAGATAGCTGTTTTGTGTGTACTTATTTTCCTATTACTCTAACACACAGTGTTTACATCTATTTTATTTTCCAACTCTCCTTTCGCAGGTATGCTGGAAGAGATTTCTATAGAAATAAGCATCACCTTTGTACCTATTTTTCTGTTTCCTTTTTTTGTCTTTTATTTTCATTGCTATGTATCGAGTTATATT
This sequence comes from Mythimna impura, assembly GCA_905147345.3. Classification (NCBI taxonomy): domain Eukaryota; kingdom Metazoa; phylum Arthropoda; class Insecta; order Lepidoptera; family Noctuidae; genus Mythimna; species Mythimna impura. Next base: position 28,158,428 of record LR990359.1, on the reverse strand, counting down.
TAACATCATTAATGTCAATAAATCTCTAACTGAGAACACGTTCCTTCAATTGCCAAGCCTTCTGAAAACACGTAGGTACATGAATTTTAACGGCAACGGCACTTAATCGCTTGTTATAGAGTCACAGATGACAGTACATTTTACAGATCCAGGAATAATAGCTGCGGCGGTAGATCTCATTATGTATGATACAGACTTCAGTGTCTGTTCTATCCGGGATTATCGTTGCGCACAAATGAGACGCCAGTCGAAAATCATTCATACTTTTTGGAGCCCCTCACTTAACCTTTGTCTTCTGTTTATTTTATATTTGTTATATCTACTTAAGTGGATTTATATGGCTGGCTTAAAGATTTAGTAAGCTAGTTCATTCTAGACTCATCTATGTGAGAAAACTCGTCCATGATTTTTTCAGAAGGAGTTCTTATTTAAGGCCTGTATGTTTTTATTCCAATTATTTTATTTTGATACATATACAACATTTAAATAAAATAATGCACACCCACACACATATTCCTAAATTAGACAATTAAGTTATAATCATAGCCCCTCGGTATTGGTATCTACGCACGCAATACAAACACGATAGTAAACAAGATTTATCAAGAATTATAAAAAACGGTGATTATTTTATCTTAAAATAACACTTGATTATTAACTTAGTTTTAAAAATAGCTGAAATCAATTCAGTAGCAAATTCTGAACAATATTACTTTCAAGATGTGTCTTTACTATGTTATATGTCGTATAATTGAATAAACATTGATTCGGTTCAACAAGAACCGAAGACACAAAAGTTCAAATACTGAATAAAATCGTAAAAATAAATCGCAGTATATAAATTTTAAAAAAAGTATTGAAAAGAAAAAGTTTACAGTTGTTTATGGCAAAAGAACCTAATTAAAACATGGAACAATCAACGTGCGGTGTGTCTCCAAGTTGCACCAAAATGTGAGTCCAGCTGAGCATACCCCAGACAAATATAATTTGGTATGTTGTTGGATTGTTTTTTTTTTTTTCGGTGGGAAAATCATCTAATGACAAATCCCGCTCTTGGGCGGAGCGAGAGATAGTGTCAGACTTTTACTGAATAAAAACCCACTCCTGTTCCTTCGTTGCCTTCGTCCCAGGGCCCCGGGTTTCGTTTTCACACTACCCATGGCCCCAGTAGGCTTCGACCCTGCTGGGCCCCTACGATTTGCTGCCATCTCGTGGAACCATACGCGCCGTCGACGACTTGGCTCGGTCCGGACGGTTACCGGACGGTCCAACGGCGAGCCACACATTGCTCGCCGTCCGCAAGCCCGCGCCTACGGTGGCCGGAAATCGGGATCGGAATCCCGGCGGCGGTAAGGGCGTGAGGACCGTTGCCTCACGCGATCGGCCGCCTCCTTTGCTAGCATTACTGCTTCACAGAAGGAGGCGACCGCCTGCCACTCTTCCTCGCTCCGGACCATGGCCTGTACCAAGGCCCGGCGCGAGAGATCGCCGCCGCCGATCGCCCCCACAAGGACACGGCGTTGCTCTGCCCAAGCGGGGCACACCTCAACCGTGTGCTCCACCGTGTCCTCCGGGCGGTCCACACAGTGGCGACACCCGGGCGTCACTTCCGCACGAATCCGGTGCAGGAACTTCCCGAACTTACCGTGTTCGGTGAGAACCTGCGTCATGCGAAAGGTGAGGACGCCGTGAGGTCTTTCCAACCACGCCTCAAAGAGGGGACATACCGCCATAATTGTGGCGTGCCCAGCACTGGGTTGCGACAGTCGCTGTCGCCATTTCACCATGAGAACCCGCCGGAGCTCTGTCCGCCATGCTGCGACTTGTCGCGGCAGCGGAGTTTCGCCCCGGCGTTGCATCTCCATGCATGCATGCATCGTGCATGTGTGCAAGGACTGTTGCCTCCAGATCCCATGGTGGCTGGCCAGCAAGGAGGCTCGCCGCTTCGCGGGAAATCGTCCGGTATCCTCGCACCATCCGTATGGCCATGACCCTCTGGCATGCGTTCAGCCGGGCCGCCGGCCGCTTCCGCAGCGTCGGCGCCCATACCGGCGCGCCATAAAGGGCCATGGACCGAACGATCCCCGCGTAAAGCCTCCGGCAGGAGGCGTCTGGACCCCCCAGGTTGGGCAGGAGCCGCCCGAGGGCAGCCCCAGTCCGATTTAGTTTGGGAGCCAGACGTCGGAAATGCTCCTCGAAATCCCATCGGCTGTCGAGAACGAGTCCCAGGTACTTCATCGTCGACCCGACGCCGATGTGGACTCCTCCTACCGTTAGTTGGGAACCCCGTGGTGGCGCGTTCCGAGGGCCGTGAAAGCACATGGCCTCGGACTTGTGCAATGCCACCTCGAGTCCCAACTCCTGGATATGTTGTTGGATCGTTGGATCCCGAGAGTGACAACAGATGACTACATTACCGAGCAGAGACTACGAGCTCTTAACACGATACATTTTACGACCTAAACTAACTGAAATACGTCCAATGCTAGAGATAGACCTTCTTTTGAAAGTTTTGTTGCAAGCGTGAGTCCATCTCAAGGTAACACCACCTCGGAGAGACCTCACCTCACCTCCACCTCTGGCGGTAGAAGTTTAAACCTCCTGATGATTTTGTCGAGCCGTCGGAGAGCCTCTCTCCTAGACACGAGTTGCCATGGCCCACCTGGAAATCTCTAAACAGACTCCGCATCCAAGTTGGGCGCAGCAAAGACAATCTCCACAGATGGGGGTTCTCGGACGGTTCCGATCTTCAGTGTTTATGCGGCGTCTCTTCGCAGACCATGTCCTACCTTCGATCCTGCATCACGTACCCTGTTACTTGTTTACGCAGGGACCTAATGACAGCATCAGCGGACGGCACTGCCGTGGCCGAATACTGGGCCAGGCAAGGAATTTAACTAGTTTTGCCATCGATACGCTAAGAAGAAGAAGAAGATTTGGTTTGGTTTGGTTGGTATATTGTTTTTTGCCGTACATTAGGAATTATTCCTGTATCGGGTAGGTGCATTTACAAACATGTAAACTCACGTACATAAGACACCCAGACTCGGAACAACTAGGTGTCTGTAGGCCATACAAATTTTGGGGGAATTGAATCCGCGACACGCAACGCAGTAGCCAATCACTCAACCACTGCGTCAAAATCAAACAAAATTAACGAAAACCTTCATACTCGTAGTAGTTAATATCAACCTATAACCCTTGACGATTTTTGGTCAAGAGTCGTTGATCGTTCATTTTTATAAAGCTTATCGACTACTTGTACAAGATTGTAACCATGCAATAATAACAACAAAGTCTTTCTGAAATTTATTTCCATCATCATAATTCGTTTTCCATATTTTCTCAATATTAAATATTCCCTGTGCCGTAAAAAAGCAGCCAGACATAATCCTATCAAAAAACCATTCTGCGACCTTCTTCAAAAGAAATCGTTGAAATACACCGAATTATCATACAGAACATATTAGGAGCCAATAATTGCCGCTATCTTAAACACACAAGGAAATACACAGTCTTAGAGCGGTCGTATATCATATTTATCGAGCAGTCGGCATTCTGAGATGTATGCCCGCGCCGATATACGCCGGGGCCATGAATATCGCCGGCACAGCATTATCCATTGACAAATGTCTCGCCATAACTGAAATTTATGCAAAGAACCCGTCGATGGCTAGCGAAATGTTTATTTGTGCCGCTTTTATCAAACACTCGGACATAACAAATAGCTTTCTCATGTAACGTGGCTTTGTTTGTGTGTTTACAGGCTTTGTCTTTAAAAGTGTTGTGTTTTGACGATGTGCCTACAGCCTAACACACGAGCTACGCCTGATATATTGTTAAGAAAGTGTTTTCCCCCTTATTTATGTCGAGTTTCCTTGTTTTTCTAAGTGAAAGCTGTGAGTGAATTGATAACGCAGTATTTTTTATTTTATATTTTTGTTATCTGAGGCGTAAGTGAAGTATGTTCGGCTTATGAGTTAATGGCGTCTCGTGTTGGAGTCAATTTAAGGAGTGGGGATATTTTGGCGACAAATGTCATCTTAGAGGGAGAGAAAACATGGATGGTTCGTGTGAGGAACGATGTGAAAAGCGATATAAACAATTGCGTATCGATTGACCGGATGAATCTGAAGAAGAAAATTTGTTGCCAGGCTCAAGTAACATGCGACAAGAGCAGGAAGATGATAAAGACCATGGATGGTAGGCGACAGAAATCTCGGAATTTTTTTTAGGTAGGAAATCATCCAATGACTTCTCTCATTCTAGGGCAGAGCGTGAGTGCGTGTCAGACTTTTAATGACTAAAACTCACTCCTATGTTCCTCCTATGTTGCGTTCTGGGACTCCGGGATTCCCTTATCTAGTGTTTGAGTGCCTTGTGTTGTGAATGAAATCCATTTTCTTCCTTACCTTTAAGAGTGCTCCTTGTAATTTATATATTGATGGATTGTAGGTAAGAGTTGACATCATATCAATACTTTTCCCGCGACTTCGCTTGCGTGAAATTTGTGCTTTCTCCTGCGGACACGACGATTAAATGTGGAATATATTATATTTTGTCCTACTCATTCTTATCAGTTAAAAATTATAACGCATTTGACTTAGTCGGCCGGTTTTTTTTTAAGTTGGGAAATCATTTGATGACTTCTCCTACTCTAGGGAAACCGCGAGAGGTCGTGTCAGATTTTTACTGACTAAAACCACCGCTGTGTTCCTTCAGTTGCCTTTTTCTCTTTCTTTTTCTTCTAAGACAACGAATATCCTTTTTATACTTTTCCCGTGCTCGTGTTTCAAGGTTCTTTCTAACATGTTGAAGTGAGGTTCAAAATTTTGTTCCTGAGACCAGTAATTTCGGCTGTGCGTTGATATGTCAGCCAGTCAATTTCTCCTTGTAGACACTTGTATAGATTGTGGTAGTCTCAACGACAAAGGTTTTAGGGGTAGGTATTAAGTATAAAGTGAGAGAGTACTCGGTAAAAAATTCTATAGGTTAACCAGAACAAAGTGTAAAGAAAATAATCTATAATATACCTTGCCTTATCTCTTCTATTTACTATCCGCACTTTTAGTCGCCAACCACGCTACACGGGATAACATTCAATTTCGGACGACGATACTGAAATCTAATTAGGAAGTGAGCGAATTTTGCGGCATTGCCGAGTAGCGGCAAATCTACCGGCAAACTGGACAAGCAAGTTTAGCTGATAGCGGCCAGTTGGGTTTGAGATCGGATGTCGATACCTGCGTACAGGTGTATCTGTGTGTCTCATACCGGGATATCGGGTAACAATTTGTCGAGAAATGTTGCGAGACTGACCATTTGTTGTTGCGAACTGAGTTGGACGTTTAAAATGGGACTCGAGAATTACACAAATATGGCAGCAGTTTTTTTTTACAGTTAGTAAGGTGAAGACTATTAAAATTAAAAATGAAGAATAATTTAATCGGTTATGTATTACCCTAGATACTCATCTAAAGCTAAAAAAACACGTAACCAAGATTAAAACTAAATTATTGTAAATTTCATCCGGCCTTAGTGAACTCAAATCAAATACAAAAACTTCTAGTGCTTTCTGTACGTACTACGCGTATGCAAAGAAAGTGCATACTAATGCTACGGAAACATTGTGTGGGGCCATAGTGTTGATGCAGCAGATTGATTTACCCAAACAAAATGTCTCCGATTAATAGCTACAAACCTGTTCACATTTTTTAAAAAGAATATAAACCTATTTAACTTTGATCAGGACGAGCGCCACAAAATTAAATTAATTCTACTTGAACCAGAACTGGAGATGTATAAAATATAGCCCAGAGCACCGTAGTATCTAATTATAAAACATGTAATAGATTATCCAAGATTAAGGTCACAGAACATAGTGTACAAGCTAAATTAACTTCACTGCTAAAGTACCTAAATTGATTTGTGTGGTGAACTGGACTGCTCTTATAAATACATACTTAATTGAGTGGATGAAAATAGTTTTGAATTAATTATGTTTAAAAAACAAGTACCTACAAGTCACACTTTTTTTAAGTTTAATAACATTGTTATTTTATTATCTTTATTCTGTGTTCGGTGAGTGTGACCATGGCATCATAGGCCCTTTCGGAATACCAGCGCTGCGCATTTTTTTTTATATATCGCAACATATACCTACTGAGATAGAATAGCCTTTTGGTTTCTCACAGGTGTTTTTAAATTCTTTTCAAAAGTTTTAGGATTGTTTTTAATATTAGTTTTTATAAGTGATTAGTTAACATTTTTATTTTGTTCTGTTGTTTGTCCTTTGCGATTCTCAAATATTTTTTTTCTTTATTGTAGTCAGTTGTAAATAGTACTCGTATCTCATGGTCTCTTGTATCACAGGGTAGCTAAATCTTCCATAGACGATTATTGTCGTTTATGTAAAACTTATACATCAAAGACTAAATTGTTGTTTGTAAGATGATGTAAATAATTCTGATCAAGATCATTTACATCGGTTTCAATGTAACGAAACTGAGTTACAAATTCGTTAAGGGTACATTCTTGTTGATTTAAACTGGTTGAAATTGAAGCCTGCATTTTAAACAGTTGTGGTCGGTCTGTTGATCGCAAGGCAAGGCTGGGGGGGGGGGGGGGGACTGGAGACGGTGGATTAAAGATTCTCTTCAGTAAATGTTTGATAGCTAGTTATGTAGGTTATCGGGACATTTGAATTTTCTTGAGCCTATTTGCATTGATTTTGCGAATGTTTTTCAACTTGTTTAGATTGATTACTGTTTTCTTTACCATTGACAGTATATATTTTATTGCTTTTCAAGTTTCGTGACCGTGACAGTTCTTAGACAGAACTTTAGGTAGATGTTTGTCTACTATAACAACGAATTGCAAACTATATGCTGCTACTAGATTTAAATACAAAACTTCTATTGGTCTGCTATCGGGGTGTCTCCATAATTTACGTTCAGCAGTCAATTACTGATTCAACTGAAGGGCTCATCAAAGTAGTTTAGGGCAGTCCTTATTTGTGAGATTTGCCCAGATTTGTCTAAATAGAACTCGATAACTTTTTCAAAATAAACCCATACAATACCATCACAAATAATAACCTAACAGGTGTTCGACATACTTCAAATAGCTCCAAAATATATCTAACGAGTACTTTTGAAAGTTTTAATAAAATATTCGCATCAGTTTTGGTTACAATTTTCCGTTCCCCAGTTGATTAAATTCGCAACCGCAGCGCGCTAAGCGCTCGTGTATTTTGATTTTACAAGGGCTGAGTTTAATTTCGACCTACAAGTGTTTTAGGTGTTGGCGTGGCTGACGGCTACAAAGTACTTGTGGTAGATGATACTTAAATAGTTATAATTGAACTGTTATAGCTCTTTGACGAGCCTAGACTTCAGATTTCTGAAAAGACAACTCAGAGATAAGAGGCCTTTCAAATATTGACTGTTTCAAACTTTACATGTTATATTTATTGGAAGCGTTATCAAGTGTTGACATTACACAGCTTCAATACAAATGACAATATGTAATTTTACACATCAATGCTTCTTACCTGCTTAGGGTACACGACCCGTCTGCGGAAGTTGAATAATTTTAAAATATGTATTGATACTATCTCATACAAGTTGAAGTGTAATTTAAGTTGATGTGTGTGTGTAATGTTGGGGATTCGCAAAACAGACAACCAGTAGGTCTAAACAGGATTTATTGAATTATCTAACTAAAACATACAGTGGACTTACAATAATGCGCATTAAGTAAAGTGCATGTTAAGTATTAATATGACACCGTTTTGTTAAGGGTAAATACTAAGTAGATCCACTTAAGGCTAATACACTTCAAAGTAATTGTACTAAATTACATCTAAATATGTGTCCCATAAGTACCAGGGTAGTAGCCAGCGATGAAAGTGTTCTGAACAGTTACTGACGTTTAGCGCCCCAAGCGTCTACCGTAGTGATAGATTAGATAGCACTTGCAATATTGGAAACTGAACTATTTAACATACTAGGTTCGATATTTTACATGTTGTAGCAATTTTATGGTGTCCTAGTAACCTTTTGAAGATATTTAAAACTAACCTGATACCATTAGTTTGCGATAAAGTGGTGTAAGCAGTTGGTTAATACTTTTACGTTATTTTAAGTCAGTGCTCTACATTATTAGATCCTCCTTTTATTGAAAGGGGGTTCAGACCATTCAGGGCTCTGAATGTGCCTATTATTAGATTTAATACTGATTGTGATTTGTCCCAGATCTGCGCAATAGTATTAGGTCATTTGCCCAACGGAATGGTCTTGTTTGTATTAGAAGCAAAGACATTTCTGTATTGGCACAGAATAAGAAATAGTACAAGTCGCCCGAAATCGCCCGGTAATAGGCAAAGATCAGGTGACCAGGTGATCTATATTCGTTTCATTACTGAATGAAAAACAAACCAATTCAGTGGTATTTCTTAAATCTTTTAATACTCATTGGACTTAAAAAACTCCAGACGTTCCAGCAATCAGATATCTGATTAGTTGTAAAGGTTTGCTGGAAGAACATGTAGCAACATTATTTGTATATAATATACGATGTAGTTTTTACAAAAGGTTTCACCAGCATGGAAATTGAAAATTAACATATTTAAAAATACTACCAAGATAACATGGATTCCATGTCCTAATACTGGCATGGCCTCATACTGGTACAGCTCATGTCAACTTTAACTCAAATAAATAACATCTAGACTTACACCCTATATAACACTAGCTAACAGCAACCCTATATAGCACCAGCGGCTTCGCCCGCGTCAATGTAGATTTCACCATAAAAACTTTGGACCTACGTTTCATACCTTCAGGGGGGGAATTTCGAAAAATCTTTTCTCATTCTTTGTATACATCTTTTAAGGAACCTTTATGCAAAATTACAACGTTCTAGGTCCAAGGATTTGGGCTGGGCGTTGATGAGTCAATGAGTCACGACTTTGTCTTTTATATAAACAGATTAGTAGGAAGTAGGACAGAATTATTAAGATGTATTAGCGAACATATATAATAATTATACATTGTCGAACACTGGCGTCGTCTACTGCGGGTCTTGGTGTAAGCTTCGACAGGGGATTAGTTACGTATAGAGTTTAGATTTGAGTAATAACTTTACAAGAATTAGCGCCAGGAGGGGCTTAGGTTTTGAATTCATAATCTTGCTCAGATACCTACAGCCCCTTATATGTGTAACAAAGTCGCGTTTACGTTCACAAAGCGATCTTAGTTTAAACCTTCATCAAAAATTTATTACATATTGTCATAAAATTATTTAGGTAGATCCACCTGTCCTAGGCACAGTTATGAAGCTACATATTTAATACCACGTCTAAGTAACGGGAGCCACAATGCTTATAGTCTAGACGTTGTTAGGATAGGCGTTCGTACCAAGTAAATAAATAATGTATGGAGACAGGCGGGTCTCACATTATACTCCTAGGTTGGGAGCCGGCGTCGAATACTCCAGACATCTGGGGCAGACAATTGTTATTGTATCTCACAGCTGATCTGCCATCTTAAGGCAACTGCTTGGCCGCTAAACCACATTGACATGACTCAATGTGGCTTCTTTGCTAATCTGCTGGAAAAAAACTAGTTACGTAAGTTTCGTTAATTTTCATAAAAAAAAACGTTGCAAAATGAAATGCAATGAGTATGTAATCGTAGCGTAGACAGCGTCTGCACCTAGTAATAAAATGCGAGGCATCCTAAGTGCGCTATAAGCACACATTTCTTCACGGGCTGAGTTTAAAAACGTAGTTTTTGATACATCGTTTATTTGCATATATGTTAGAAATCAGCGACACGGTTGGTTTGTATTTAAAGCGCACCTAACACTGTCACCTCTAGCAGCGGTCGCCGAAGGTTCTCAATTAATAATAATAATAACCATTTTGTTTCAATTGTACGGCATGAAGATGTCTCGATGCCTGACGCCCAACCCTACCGGATAACATCACACGCGAGCTCCCAAACTATCGGGGATAACGCTCAAGTAAGTCTTCACAATTCGCTCGTTAATCATTGCGTCGCGGTGCGTCGCATCATATCGCACCGCACCGCATTGTACCGCAACGCGTCACGTCAATTATGCTCGGGAAAAATTATAGAGCCTATCATAAGTTTCATTACAAGATTAAATTATTATTTTGCGTGTCTATCAATCTACCCTGGCCTTTTCCCAACTATATTTTTTTATAAGTGATTAATCATTAAATAGCTTCTCCAGCTTTAAGTGGAGTGGGAGGGAGTGTCAGACTTTTACTGACTAAAACCCACAGTGTTCTTCTAGTTGTACTTTTTGCTAGGGCTACGGTAACTCTTTTGAATAGTCCGCAGCTCTGGCAGGCATCGGCCTTAACTAACCTTGTCAATTTTGCTGACATCTGAGGCGCGCGTGGAACACAGTGCGCCGGACGGCCGGACTGTGAACTATCCATGGTTCACTGTCCGCAAGCCTGTACCTGTGGCCTTCTCAACTATGCTGGGGTCGGCTTCCAATCTAATCGGATGAGCGACCTAACCCATCAACTGTGCAACACGATAGCCCTTGAGCAAGACTGCGGGCAGATTTTCTGGACTGGCGACTCGTAATGAATTTCAAAGATCTAAAAATGCTCACTGAGACTAATGGCTTAACTTGATACAGCATTAAAAGCAGTGAAGATACAGCATTAAAAGGCCTCCCAAAGGGTGGATCTATGACGAAGCCAGAAAGAAAGTAGATATGGAAATTCTAATAAACGAATGTATCCTAGCTGTGTTTCGGTTATAGGAATTGTTATAAGATGCACTTTGGCTATCAACGGGTTCAATGGTAATAGTCTGTAGGCACATTATTAAAGAAATTAAACACAAGTTAAGCTGCAGAGTACCAAACCGAAAAGTGGAAAATGAAAAACTGTATACGCGTGTCAAAAGTAAATAAAGGTCGTGAATTTAATACCTTTAGTAAAAGATATTTACTTGGTGTAACAAATTAACTATTTCTTAGTAATAGGTCTAAGTCATGATTTAAATACGTAATCATAGGCTTTAAGATACGGTGCCTTTCTATGCTATCATAAATGGCTCATTAAAATATATATTGAGGCTGGGTAGACATCTTTAATAAATTAGTATATTAAATATGTAGTATTTCAGGTATTGCATGGTATTAAAAGCAACGAATCTAAGGCCGTGCGCGCACTGCCTTGCGTTTTTCTACCGCATAATCTGTGAAGTATGGAGTCTCATAGAAGTGCGCACTGCCGTGAAATAAACGCATGCGGTAGAATCACCGTTGGCCTCTCGCTGCAAATTTGCGGTGAATCTACCGCAAATATTTTTGTATCGTATAGAGATCTAGGAAGCGCCGCGCACTGCCGCGAAACTAACGCACGTATTAACCGACTTCAAAAAAACGGAGGAGGTTATTAATTCGGTTGTATTTTTTATCATCATTTTTTTATGTTTGTTACCTCAGAACACCGTCGTTTCTGGACCGATTTGCAATATTTTTTTTCCCATGTAAGATATGCTTCCAGATTAGTCCCAATTTTTTAAAAATCCAGTTCTGATGATGGAATGCATGAGGAATCAAGGGAACTCCTCAAATATTATGTATTTACAATCAAAAAGTAACATTTGATGAAGTGGAACTGATGAAGAAGACCAGAAATGGTCAACAGAACTTCATACTCACATAGATATCACAATGAAGATAGTTAAGCGACTATGAAAATACAAATAAATGAATAGTTCTGAATAGTTACGTTGAAAATGGTATCATCGAAGTGATCTGATGATGATGATGGAGCCGGAAGGTGGAAGGTAGACACAGGAACTTCATAATAAAACAATGTAACCTAGCAGTGTTTGGGTTAATTAGAATTGTCATGAGAAATAGGCACTCTGTTTATAAGTGTATCGCAGCTAAAAAGTGTTAAATAAAAACTTTTACGAAAATAAAATAACCGTCTTCACTAAAAAAAAAACACACTAACAATATATTAATATAATTAATAAAAATATAATTAATATATTCGGGCTATAAATGCTATAATCTAATAATTTAAGTAAAAGTCTCGTGTTACAGTGTTTGTGTTCGTACCTACACCTGCGCGTTTCGCAGAAGTAGGTAGGTACGAACACAAACACAGTCGCTCGTCCGATTTTTTTTTAAATTGATATAAACCAGTGCTTGACTGTGATCACACCTGATGGTAAGCAGTGATGCATCATTGATGGTGAGGCGCCCTAGTTTATTAAGAGCCTATTCACTCTAGCCTTGAAGACACTAAATTTTATGAAATGTTTCATGTGTATTTGGTGGGTATGACAATAATTCGTAAAGTATATTTCATACAGCGCTAGCATACCTGCATGCGGGCTTTGCACGCTATAATCACGGCGGTTAGTCTCCTTTTTGAGGTGTGGCTGGAGCGGCTACACGGCGTCCTCACCTTCCGCATGACGCAGGTCCTCACCGGACATGGCAAGTTCGGGAGGTTCCTGCATCGGATTCAGGCGGAAGAAACGCCCGGGTGTCACCATTATTTGGACCGCCTGAAGGACACGGTGGAGCATACGGTGGAGGTGTGCCCCGCTTGGGCGGAGCACCGCCGTGTCCTCGTGGTGGCAATCGGTGGCAGTAACCTTTCGCGCCAGGCCCTGGTTCGGTGGAGGCCGCACGCGTGAGGGAACAAATGTCTTCACGCCCCAGCCGCCGATATACCAACCCCGACTATCTGCCACGGCAGACGCGGGCTTGCGGACGTCGAGCAATGGGCTAGGACCGCGGGAAATTTCTGAAAAGGAAACCCGTAATCCTGGAACGAAAAGGGCAACTGGAGAACACAGGTGTGGTACCTATTAGTCAGTAAAAATCCTGACACGCCCTTGCGCTCCACCCAGAGCGGGAGAAGCCCTTAAAAAAACCTACATGCGGGCGATGCCCGGTGGCAGTTAGTATAGGTATAATATAGACTGAACCAACTTATTAAACAAAATAATTAGGTGTATTGTGTATTAGTGTGTATCAGTTTATTTGTAGCTGTTTTTTTTGTTGACCATTTCTGGTCTTCTTCATCAGTTCCACTTCATCAAATGTTACTTTTTGACTGTAAATGCTTAAGTTCTCGATGAAAATACCATAATCACTATAAGGTGGCCTATAATTTTTGAGGAGTACCCTCGATTCCTCATGGATCCCATCATCAGAACTGGATTTTTCCTATAAAGGCAAAAAAAATTTAGCAAATCGGTCCATAAACGACGGAGTTCTGAGGTAACAAACATAAAAAAAATGATGATAAAAAATGCAACCGAATTGATAACCTCCTCCTTTTTTTTGAAGTCGGTTAAAACGTGCGTTAATAATAATAATAATAAGTATAGTACCGGGACATATAGTCTCGGGGACTGACATCAGCCCCCGAGACTATATGTCCCGTGTCACAGAGCGCATCGACTTCCTGAAGCAGAAGGTGTATGCATGGGCAAACCGTATCCGCAGGTATAAGCGGCGGGTGGAGCGATACACCCAGAATCGCACATTCCGGAGTAATGAAAGGTGGGTTTATAGGGCTTGGGAGAGACCGGACCAAGGTGTGACTGATACGCGCCTCCCGGATGATGACGCCATGAGTTCATTCTGGCGCAGCATCTGGTCGGTGCCTGTCAGTCACACCGAGGGTGACTGGACTCGAGAGGTCGAGCGTGCGTGCGATCCAATACCACAAATGGGGGCAATTGACATCAGCCCCCAAGATGTAGCTCGTGCAGTCCGTCCGTTGCCAAACTGGAAATCTCCAGGGCCGGATGGGCTGCACAATTTCTGGATTAAGTGGTTTACAAGATCGCACGCTCGCTTGGCATATCAGTTTCAGTCTGCCTTAGAGTCAGGGTCGCTACTCCAGTTCCTAACAACAGGAATAACCCACCTGCTCCATAAGTCAGGTAGTACTGCGGAGCCTAAAAATTATAGACCGATCACCTGTTTGCCAACGGTCTATAAAGTTCTTACATCCATACTGAGAAGCAAAATTAATAGTGATGAGACTGTATATCCCGCGGAAGTGCGGGGGTCGTGGCTTCTTAAATGCTAAGACCCTGCACAACCGCGAGGTATGCAGTCTCAGGGAATACTTCCTAAAAACCGACGTGGGTATGCACCGAGATGTGGTAGCGGTGGACAAGGGCCTCACTCCGCTCTCCTTGGCTAACGAGAACTGGCGCAAACCTATAGTACTGGATACTAATGACCGCAGGGAAGTATGGCAGAGCAAGGAGCTTCACGGACGCTTTTACCGGGCCTTACATGGGCCCGATGTAGACCTGTTAGCGTCCGTATCTTGGCTGCGTTTCGGTGACCTCTTCGGGGAAACTGAAGGTTTTGTCTTTGCGATTATGGACGAAGTTATGATGACGAACAACTACCGGAAATATATTGTGAAGGACGGTACGGTTGACATCTGTCGGGCATGCCACCGACCCGGGGAATCAATCCGACACATTATTTCTGGGTGTTCTCATCTAGCTAACGGAGACTATTTACATAGACACAACCTCGTAGCCAGGATTATCCACCAGCAACTTGCTCTTAAATATAATCTTGTGGAATCAGAGGTACCGTACTATAGGTATGTGCCCGACCCAGTTCTCGACAATGGCAATATCACGTTATATTGGGATCGATCTATCATCACTGACAGGACTATTGTTGCCAATAAACCTGATATAGTGGTGATAGATCGACTAGAGCGTCGCACAATGATTGTTGATATAGCGGTCCCTCATGACGAGAACCTCGTGAAAGCTGAGAAAGATAAGCAAACTAAGTATCTTGACTTGGCTCGCGAGGTTGTCGACATGTGGGAAGTGGATAAAGCAATCATTGTGCCGATAGTCGTAACGGCCAATGGCTTAATAGCCAAGAGCCTCGAACAACATCTGAGGAGGCTCTCGTTAGGCAGCTGGATCAAGGGCCTGATCCAGAAAGCAGTACTCCTAGACACGGCGCGTATCGTTAGGAGATTCCTCTCTCAGGAGCCCTGACCGCCGGCAGCTTGGACTCTGTTCCCGATGCCGGTGGGCTACTATTTTTTATATTTTTAAATGTTTTTTTAATGTGTTTTTTTAAGGAAATATTTAAAAATATAATAAGTATGTAATATAATAAATAAATGGAATAATAATAATAATATACTGGCAACACTCTAGCAACATGTCATATTTTTTTTCTGTTCCATTTTAAATTAGATAAACCCGTACTTTTTACCTGTAAATTGTGATACAATTTACCATAAAAGAAGCCTAATAAGATACAATAAGAAAACCAATAGAAATCCGCACCATAACCATATAAATAAATAAAATAGAAGAGAAAAAAACCGAATGACGTCTGTCATTGACGACGTCTTAACAATCAACAAGAAATCTCAGAAATGGAATGAATTGAAAGAAATGGGTTAATATGTTAACTAGAGCAGCTGCCCGTCGCGCACGCCATCCACCCCCGGGCTCGCCGCTCAGCTCCGCCTCGCCGCCGCCGGACCTCGAGTCACCAGTGTCACCGGCGGCTGCAGTTGCGTCGAGCTCGAGCGACGAGTATTTTTCCCCGCCGACGTCGCCAACACCAGTACGTCGGCAGAGGAGAGGCCGGCCACCGAAGAGCTTGGGATCTAGGGGCCAACCGGCCCCAAGCCGGGTCCCCGCTGCCGGTGGTTGTGTGCAGCGCATGAGATGGACTCAGTCTATGAATGAGAACGTCATGCGCGCATATTACGGGTCTACAGAGGGGGGAACTAACCTCACTGCGTATCGTGATAGGATGCTGTCTCTTTTTCAGGACCTAGAACCAACCGTCAACGTCTCGGCCCAACGATTGTCGGATCAGGTGCGGGTTATCCAACGCAACCACAGGTTGGACGATGCTACACTTGATCGGCTGCGCTCAGAGGTACTGAGCAACCAAATCGTCTCGACATCTATTCAAACACAGACCGCGGCAACGCCGACTACTAACGCAATCTCGCCGCGGTCCAATCCTAATAATGATGATGCAGATGATAGGGTTGTCACAGTAAGTAGCCAGTGCAACGATGAACTGAGGAGCGCACTGGAGGATGCGCTTCGAGAGTACAGAATAACTCCGACTGAACTTAGACCCCGTTTGCCACGGTTACCCATGCACAAAAAAAATAGGGCGCTGGTGTGTACTTTGGATTCGCTGCTTAAAAACAACTTTGAGAGTAGCGAGAACCTTGTTGATACGCACTCAATCCTGTACTGTGGGGCTGTCGCGGCATGTCGTTTGGCGAACATAAATTTTCCTAATATAGATGGAACTATTCGACCAAAGCCTGCTGTACCAGCCTGGCAATACAGGATCGAGAGGCGTATCGATGGGGCCAGGGTACTCATCGGCAAACTACACTGCTTCAGGGAGGGTAATACGCGACCACGAGTGATGCGCTTTGTGAGGCGAGCGTTTTTGGGGACTGGTATCAGCCCTCAAGAATACATGTCTCGTGTCACAGAGCGCATCGACTTCCTGAAGCAGAAGGTTTGTGCATGGGCGAGCCGCATTAGGCGGTATAAGCGGCGGGTTGATCGGTACTCGCAGAATCGCATGTTCCAGAGCGATGAGAGGTGGGTGTATAGAGCTTGGGAGCGACCTGAACAAAATGTGATTGACGGGCGCCGCCCAGATGATTTTGCCACCATTACATTCTGGCGAAACATTTGGTCGGTGCCTGTCAGTCACACTGAGGGTGACTGGATGCGTGACGTCGAGCGCGTGTGTGAAGCTATACCAGAAATGGAAAAAGTTGTCATTACTCCAGCGGATGTAGCCAAAGCAGTTCGTCCATTACCGAACTGGAAATCACCGGGACCGGACGGACTGCAAAATTTCTGGCTGAAATGGTTTAGCAACTCACACGCGCCCCTGGCATCGCAATTCCAGTCAACCTTAGAGTCTGGGTCGCTACCAGAGTATCTAACAACTGGCGTAACCCACCTGCTCCATAAGACAGGTAACCCCGTGGAACCCAAGAATTATAGACCAATTACATGTTTGTCGACGGTCTATAAACTTCTTACATCCATTCTGAGAGCAAAAATTAATCGACACATAGAGAATAACTTGATTATGTCTGCCTCTCAGAATGGATGTAGGAATGGGTCCCGGGGTACTAAGGAGCTACTCCTCATTGACATGGCCATAAGCCAACAGGCTCGTCGATCCCGCAAGGATCTGTCGACATGTTGGATAGATTACAAGAAGGCCTATGATTCTGTTCCACATACATGGCTCATGAGGGTGTTGGAGTTATACAAAGTAGATATGACTTTACGCACCTTCCTTGAGTCATGTATGAGGCAATGGAAGACGGTCCTTCGCTATCCAGGATGTCGACCGATCCAGGGTAATGATGAGCCTATTAGGATTAAACGGGGAATATTTCAGGGCGACAGTCTGAGTCCACTTTGGTTTTGCTTGGCTCTGAATCCTCTTAGCACATTGCTGGAGGAGTCAGGACTGGGCTATCGGTTGAGAAGAGGTGGTCAGGCCATATCTCACCTTCTTTACATGGATGACCTGAAACTCTTTGCCCCCAGCAATTTGCAACTAATGGAGCTACTGAAGGTAACTGAAACTTTCAGTAGCGCCATCAGGATGGAATTTGGTGTGGACAAATGTGCAGCCATGCATGTAAAGCGAGGGGAGATTATGGAATCCGAGGGAATTCAACTCCCGGATTCCATACACCTTAGATCCCTCTCCTCGACCGAAACCTATAGGTATTTGGGTATGTCGGAAGCGTTGGGCATTAACAATGCTGACATGAAGCAATCGCTGAAGGAGCGCTTCTTTGGCCGCCTGAAGAAGGTATTAAATAGCCTTCTGTCGGGCGGAAATAAGGTGCGCGCCTTCAACGGTTGGGTCATGCCAGTTTTAATGTACTCTTTTGGCATACTCAAATGGACTCAGACCGAACTAGACGCTCTGGATAGACGGGTCCGTACACTACTGACCGCAAACCGGATGCATCACCCACGATCATCGGTGATGAGACTGTACATCTCGCGGAAATGTGGAGGTCGAGGCTTTTTGAACGCAAAGACTCTGCACAACCGCGAGGTGTGCAGCCTCAGAGAATATTTTCTTAAAACCGATGTGGGTATGCACCGAGATGTGGTCGCAGTGGACAAGGGACTCACCCCGTTATCCATGGCTAAAGAGGACTGGCGCAAACCTGTAATACTGACTACTGATGACCGCAAGGAAATATGGAAAGGCAAGGAGCTCCACGGGCGCTTTTACCGGGCTCTTCATGAGCCTGATGTAGATTTCTTGGCGTCCGTGGCCTGGTTACGTTTCAGCGACCTCTTTGGGGAAACTGAAGGTTTTATCTGTGCGATTATGGACGAAGTTATCTTAACGAACAACTACCGGAGATATATAATGAAGGACGGGACGGTTGACGTGTGTCGGGCATGCCACCGTCCGGGTGAGTCTATCAGACATATTATCTCTGGTTGTTCTCGTTTGGCTAACGGCGAGTATTTGCACAGACATAACCAAGTAGCCAGGATTATTCACCAGCAACTTGCTTTGAAGTACAACCTAGTGGATTCTGAGGTACCGTATTACAAGTATGTGCCCGACCCAGTTCTCGAAAATGACCATGTCACGTTGTACTGGGATCGGTCTATCATTACTGACCGGACTATTGTAGCCAATAAGCCGGATATAGTGGTGATAGACCGATTAGCGCGCCGCGCAGTGATAGTCGACGTCACCATCCCGCATGACGAGAATCTCGTGAAAGCTGAGAAAGAGAAACAAATCAAATATCTCGACTTAGCACACGAGGTTGTCGACATGTGGAATGTGGACTCAGCTGTCATTGTGCCGATGGTCGTGACCGCCAATGGTCTTATAGCCAAAAGCTTCGACGACCATCTGTCGAAGCTGTCGTTGCGCGGTTGGATCAAGGGCCTGATACAGAAGGCAGTACTCCTCGATACGGCTCGCATTGTGAGGAGGTTCCTGTCTCTGGAGCCCTAACCACCGGTAGCTTGGACCCTGTTCCCGACACCGGCGGACAACTATTTTTTATATTTTTAAATGTTTTTTTTTTTATGTTTTTTTTAAGAAATATTTAAAAATGTAATTTATATGTGATATTAATGAATAAACGAAATAATAATAATAATAATTTATTTGCTAATAATGTAGGTATACAGGTAAGGTGTTATAATTGTTGATTGTCCCAATACATTTTGCCTTACGGCATGCAAAATATTCATAATATAAGTCAATAAGGAAAATATTTAAAAAAAAGTTAAAAATTGTCAGCTCATTAACTTATATGATATGTCATACAAATTCAATACAATGTCATACAAATTCAAATACATGTCATAAAAAAAATACAATGTCATGCTCGAAATAATACCATGTCATACAAAAAATAAAATGTCATACAAATAATAAAATGATAAAATGTCATCAAATAGAATACAATGTCATATGAAGTTAAATGATAAAATACTAGCAGGAACCAAGTGTTAAACATAAAAAAAAGACAAATCAGTGGCAAGAAAAAAAAAATCACATTGAAGGAGCAACATTTTACTTGATTGTCTTGTCATACAGAAATTCTTTGATTGAATAGTAACACTTATCCAACAGAAGTTTGGTTAATTGCTTCTTAAACATTATTATGGGTAATTCCTTTAAAGGAGACAATTTTTTTTGGGCCCACTATTAAACGGTTACGTTTATTAATCATATTACACATGGAAAAAGCGATCATCTTATTATAATTAACAGACCAAAAATTATATAGAAATCTAACCGGAATAATGAAATAATAGTAAAAAAGTGTTACGGCAAAAAATGCTTGTTTAGGAGCGTTTTCAAGTTTATTTTAACGTGAAAAAAAAATATGTTACTACAGTGCGCAGCGGTGACATCGGATTTAAATGCGTTTCAAGAAATAATAATTAATTGGTACAGCGAACTTGTTTTTAATGCTGTTATTAACGGTTAACACAAATATCAAGTAACGTACTTTAAAAATCACCGTGGAACGAAACGTAATTAATAGCCCGTTGCAGATGCTCTGTGGTCCAGTTTCAATCAGTTTGACACTAACAGACAACTAGTGGTGGGTCGTTTCGAATTTTAGACGGACGAGACGTAACCGTTTTTGCGACGACAAAAACGGTTGCAGAAAACGGTCGTCGTCGCAACTGGTTTGAAGACGAAACTATCGTTGAGTGAAGTAGTTGCAGAAAGCGTTCGTTGTCGCAACTAGTTTGAGGACGGTAATAAATTCTGTATTCGTCGCGTCGTCATTTCAAAACCAGTTATTACAATGAAAAATGAACTTTATGACTATAAACATAAAATTCATTTTTCATTGCAATAACTGATTTTAAAAACGACGATGCGACGAGTGTGATAGTTGAAGCAATGGATTTTAGACCTTATTTTCTTAACAGTAAGATAACAATTCTCATACAGTAATTCGAAGACTGGTTTGTGCAACGAAGACTGTTTGGTCGCAGGATGGAAAACGGTTGTTACTTTGCAGAACAAAAAACGGTCTTTGAAAACTGTTCGTCGTTGAAACGCCCACCGCTACAGACAACATTATTATTGTTTCCGATTACTAGAAAGTTGCATGTTTCTTCTGTTCTTTTCGTATTTTTATTCGAAAGATTTTATGAAAATGGTATCTGTAGCTCAATCTGTAGATACAGTGCATAATCCACAAAGCCGTTGTATCAATTGTGCAGCACGATTTCAACGGAATGTTGAATACTGCTCTTGCTGGATACTGTTGTAATTGTTTAGTGGGCAGACGCACTGTTGGCTGCTGTGCATAAATGTGATGTGTATAGTGTGGTTTTTATCTTGGGCAGGTGAGGTTCCACCTGCATCTTTTTTAGATGAAATACTGCTTTTAAGAGATGACTTTGAAAATGATGATGATGAACAGTAATAAATACTTGTGATGTACCTACCTATAATGTGGTTTTTTTTTCTCCTTACACAGCCAGCATAAAACACATCACCTTATTATTTTAGATCTACAATGGCTGGCAAAAGCCGCGCTATTTCGAAATGAATACATCTACGCATTTTCATGAATAAGTCTATCAAATCGTGTAAATCACATCAAAGTCTGTCACGTAGTAAAGACGTGACTTTGTTTTATACTGTATATTATTGAACAGTGCACTATTTAAACTTAAAATACCAAGGAGACCTATCCACTCATTAGACAATCGCTCTTGTGAGATTTTAGGTTATTATGAGAGTCATGTTTTGACTGTCGTATTTCACGGTACTCCAGTTACATAAAGTTTTGCTAATATTACCACTGTAATCTAGAGATTATAAGGAATAAACTAACGTGCATTTCATTGCTAAACGCCACAACTTGTGGTGGGCCTATTCCCCAAACAAAAAAAATTGTCTCCTTTCTTGGCAAAGTGTTATAAATAAGAGGACCCATGTGTAAAATACTCTTTTTTAATAGAGCAGTTTTATGACCACCGGTATATAGTTGTTTTTTATATTGGGCCCTTATTACTCTTAAGTGTCGCCTTATATCACTCATTGGCGTAAATAAGTGCAGATTCGTTCTAACGAATATTGCAACCTCTAGTATATACAACGACGGGAAAGTCAGAATTTTGAGAGATTTGAAAACTGGTCGACAGCTTTCTGTCACCTTAAGACCAGTCATTGACCTAAGGCAACGCTTTTGCGCTCTAAATATGCGTTCCCTCTCGCTGCAATTTCCCCAAAATATGACACCTAATCTCAACAATGAGGCAACCAAACCATGATAAGCTGTCAACAAGGAATTTAAATTCATTTTTTTAGCTAAATTATAAAGTACAAATGCAGTTTTACTTAGCTTTTGGCATACGACATTAGCATGAGAGACATTATTCCTAAAAACTTTACCTCTAAGGTAGATTCTATAGTTTGACCATTGTATTCAATATTTATATTCTGTGGCTGAAGCCGCTGCCAAAACTGCATGACTTTAGTTTTTTGTAGATTTATAACTAAATTATTTTTATTCAGCCAATCTATCATGGATTTAAGTGTACTGTTTATTTCCTTTTCGTATTGAATTATATCTCTGCATTCAATTATGGCTGTACTGTCATCTGCAAATAATGTCATCGGTTGAGTAATTTGGCGAGGCAGGTCATTAATATAAATTAAAAATAATAAGGGCCCAAGGACACTTCCTTGTGGAACCCCAAATTTAATGATTCTACAATTTGATAAATATTTCACTTCACGTTTAGTTCTACTACAAATTCTCGTAATTTATGTGTACTGTTTTCTACCCATGAGGTACGATTTTATTAGGTTTAAAACGTTACCTCTTACACCGTAGTAGTTTAATTTAGTTAATAGTACGTCATGTTTTACGTAATCGAACGCTTTAGTCATATCTGCGAAAATTGCACATACAGGATTTTTCTTATCTACATTATTCATGATCACTTTCAGAAAATCAAAAATAGCCAAATTAATATTTTTATTTTTACGGAAGCCGTATTGTTCATCGCATAATATATTGTTTTTAGTCTTAAATGAGTACATTGATTCATATATAATTTTTTCAAGTATCTTAGAAAATACTGAGATTAAGGCTACTGGTCATGTCATACTGGTTTGTCATGTCTTCCTTGCTGTTTTTCTTATGTATTGGTTTTATAATCACAGTCTTTAATTTTTCAGGAAATATACCTGAGCTTATGCTTGCATTTATTATATGACTCAGTGGTTCTGCTATAATGTCAGAAACAAACTTTACGGCAATGGTAGAAATACCATCAAGTCCAAAGCTTTTTTTATTTTTTAATTTTTGGATTACACGTACAATATCTTGAGGCACAACCGGAGGCATAAACAAAGAATTCTGGATATGGTTAGTTCCAATTATATTGCACGTCTGGTTATTAGAAACATTTTGAACCTGGTCAACAAAGAAATCATTAAATGGATTAGCAATTTGCTGCGGATTCTTTACTAATTTGTCACCTGTGTTAATTTGTAAAATTGGATCTTTTACTTGAGTACAATTATTAATTATCTGCCATGCTGTTTTTGACTTATTTTTTGAGCTGTTAATTAGATAATTATTCTGAGCCTTTTGAGTGAGATTTACAATTTTTTTAAGTCTTTGCGAATAATTTTTAAATATAATTTTGTTGTCAGATGAAGGTACTTTTCTATATTTCCACAGAAGGTTTCTTTGTTTTCTGCTACAAATCCTTATTCTTCGTGACATCCATTTAATTTTTTTGTCAGGTTTTACATTAACTAGTTGATTAGGAAAACATAAGTCATACAATAAACGAAACAAGTCAATAAAATTATCATATGCCTCATTGGGGTTGTCTGTTTCAAAAACTTGTGTAAAACATAGAGATTGCATGTGCTTTCTAAATAACATTAAATTTTCTTTGCATAAGTTACGTTTGCGAGTGCGCCAGGAATTAAGTTTAAATATTTTATTTACCTGTATTTTTAAAATCTGTGCAGTATGATCGGATAGTGCTAAATCTATAACTTCACTCTCACATTTTTGTCTAGAATTAAGAGCAAAATTATCCAAACAAGTACCACTTTTTAGTCTAGTCGGTTGATTGAATTCTAGTTTAAGGTTATAATTTAACAGCAAGTTTATAAAATCTGAAGTCAAGTTATTTCTTTTGAGTGTGTTAATATTGAAGTCACCGCATAAGACTATTTTTTGATTGGCCTTATTACACAATTTCTTTAACAAGGCATCTAAATTATCCATAAAGGTATTAATGCCTGATATATTTGGCGGTCTGTAAATGCATACAACAATTAATCCCTGCTTACTTAATTCTATTGCACAATATTCAAACACACCTGTAATGGACGTATTAGGAAGCTCCTTATACTCATACCCTTTTCTGATACGTATACACGCCCCTCCACGTTTTTGATTATTTCTCAAATAGCACGTTGCTAATTTGAAATTAGGTATGTTAATTAAAGATTCATGTCCGGAAGTTACAAAATGTTCAGTTATACATAATATGTCAATATCTATATATTTTCCAGCACGTAACTCTTCTATATGCACGGCCAACATGTCTGATTTATTCAGAAGTCCTGCTATATTTTGATGCAAAATATTCATGTACTTACAATAGAAAAAACTGGTCATTTGATGTCATTTTATCTTGGTTAATTAAAGTCTCCTCCTTATGATAATTCGATGTCAATGTTCTGTCATCTGTCTTGGTATTGTTTTTATTTGGATCTTGAGAACCGAATAAGTTGTAGTCAATAATTATATTGGACATTATCTGGTCAAAGACGTTTTTCCATCCAGCTTTGTTTATTTTACCTGTATTATAGGTAAACATGTCAAACGACAGAGAGCGATTGCTGTCGAAAAAATATGCATAATTGTTGTTATTCATGTCCAGATAAAGAAGATTATTAAATAATTCTACTTTATAATTATAGATTAGTGCTCCTGTTGTATAAGTTGGTGCGCATACCACGACATTTGTGTGTGTAACGTTTATAAGCGATTTTTTCAAGATCTCAAGGAGTTTTGAATAATTACTATTTTTTAGTTCATTTTCTCCTATGAATATCAAGCAGTAGTCACGCAATGAGAAATCTTTTAATTTGTTTACAATAGTAGACGTCATTTCCTCTGTGAAGGTATTTGGTAGCAAATAGTGACAATAATCAAATTGATTTGCAAAGACTTCTTCTATTAACGGCAGAGTTCCTTTTGTACAACCGCTGCTTATTATTGCAAGTTTGTTTTTACATTTTGGCATAGGAACACCTGATGATTTTTTCATAGCAATATCATTCTGTTTTGATATTGGTGTTACCTTTTTATTTTGTATTAATGCATCAGTAAGATCGGATGTTTGAGTTTCTTTGTGTTGTATATCGGATTTTGTTTCCTTGTCTGGTTTGGCCAAAGTCTTGGATTCATTAATTAACGCAATTGGGGAATTTTTGTAATGTTTGGTTTTTTTTTGTGGCGAGACAATGATGGTGTGCTACTTTTTCTATCAGGCGTTAAGCAAATTTTTTTACAAGTTTCTACCGTCTTTAGTGATTTTTGTAAATCTATTTTCAAACGGAAGTTTTCGCTGTTGAGGTTTTCTATCTCTTGATGAGCGCTCATAAGTTGCGTTTTAAGTGTTTTAATTTGTTCGTTAAGGTCATTTACTAAGTCGTCGTTATAGTTGTCGAGAAGGCTGTCCGGTATACTTAGCATAGTGGTGTCCAGTATAGTTTTATCATCGTTATTCGACATAACCGATAAGTTAGTCAGAGATCCAGTGTACTGTTTCCGATGTGTGACGTTATTGTTAGGAGAATCCATGATTATTTTATTGTTTTAGCCGTTTTTTTAAGAGATTGTGTCGCCCTCCTATAGCTCGTATTTGAATGATTATTTTCGCCTATAAAGCTTTAAAAATCATTTAAATCTCACAAAAAGTCACCGACTGCGAACCCGCGGTTTGAACTTGGTTCTCGAAGGCAAATACTCTTCATAATGTACATGGCTAAACCTCCGAGCCACGAGATCATTAGTTCAATGAGTTGAAATTAGGTATAGTAAGACGAAAGAACGAAATTTAAATTTATCAAATCAGTTGGTATGACTAATGTGTCGAGTGTTTTTTTCCACAACGTAGTTACACTTTTGGTGGTTTTGTTTTTAACGTAGACACTTTGTGTGGTGAATATTCACACTGTTTGCTGAATTGTTTATCTTTATATAGTTAAATCACAACTACTGACACTTCATTTCGCTATTTTCAAGTATTTATTGATTATATTCTTGATTGTTAAATAAACACTTTTTATTTTAGATACTGTTACCTAACTAGTCACTTTGACAACGTTCACTTTGGTATATTGGGTGTTTCTGCACAGGATAATAGTACATATAAGCCAAAAAGAAGACTGTAAATATTTTTAAATTAAATGTAAACACGGAGCTAATTTTACGAGGTGTCAAGCGAATTAGCGCCATCTACCCACACTACCCACTCTAGTTTCGCGGCAGTGCGCGGCCCTGTGAATGCGTTTATTCTACCGCACGGTAGAATAAACGCACCGCATTCCACCGCAAGGCAGTGCACGCACGGCCTAACACCAACCCAGCAGTTTGAACTGGCTTGTTGGTCTAGTGGTTAGTGGCCCTGACTGCTATGCTGCAGGTCGTGGGTTTGATTCCCGCACAGGACAAATGTTTTTGTGATGAGCACGATCATTTGTTCTGTGTCTGGGTGTAATTTATCTATAATATGCGTATGTATTTAGAAATATATAAGTATGTTTATTAGTTCTCTAGTACTCATAACACAAGCTCTGCTTAGATTGGGACTAGACGGCGTTGTGTGATAGTTGTGGAATATTATTACATTATTATTATTAGTTATCGTTTTGTCTTTTTATGAGACAACCAAAAGATTTACTTACAGCTTTTCTATTGATATATAACTTGGCTCAACCTGGTCGGTCAATCAGTCTGCCCTGCAGTGTGCAGCTCCTTACCTTATATGTTTTTGTTGGAATGAACAGTTCTCTTTTATTTTGCCTACATCATTCCGATACATGGCGACCCTTAGCCAGCAGTTAAAATTTTGTATCATGTGTGCTGTTCCTGTTCCTTCATTGCCTTTCGTACCAGGGCCGAGTCTTCCTTTCAGAATTAGACCCTTGGCCCCAGTAGGCTTCGACTCTGCTAGGCCCCTACCGTTGCTGACATCTCCTTGAGGCGCGCGTGGAACAGCACGCGCCGTCGACGACTTGGGCTCGGTCCGGACGGTTACCGGACGGCCGGAAGGCGAGCCACCCATTGCTCGCCGTCCGCAAGCCCGCGCCTACGATGGCCGGAAATCGGGATCGGAATCCCGGCGGCGATTGGGGCGTGAGGACCGTTGCCTCACGCGATCGGCCGCCTCCTTTGCTAGCATTACTGCTTCGCAGAAGGAGGCGACCGCCTGCCACTCCTCCTCGCTCCGGACCATGGTTGTATCATGTGTAGAAAACGAAAGCAGCTGAGAAAATTATGATGTTTATCAATTATGAAGATAGTATTTTTAAGAAGAAAGGATTGTAATAATGAAGTTTTTAAATTATGAAGTAGATATACAAATTAAAAGTTTGTGAAGACGAACAATAAGAAGAAAGAAAGTGAAGAAGATTAAGAAATTTTATAAGTCAGAATTTTTTTTTTTTTTGACTAACCCTCACAGAAGATTGATTTGATTGAAGCGATGAAAACAATATAGGAAGACAGAAAAGGGTGTTGCTGCTGGCTGCCTTTTCTCCACTGTTAGGGTCAAATTCTAGGTAACCACATCCTTGCCATAAATCAACCCAGCCTTTTACCAACTACATCGGGGTTGGCTTCTAGTATAGCTCATCTAAATCAATCATAATAAATACCAACCGGGTGACGTGAAACCCTTCTACCACCAATAAGTTGACCCTACAAACCTGCAAGACCTGATCGCCATTTCATTACAGTTTAGCGGAGTGAGACGGACCATCCTTTCAAAGCAAGCATCATCTTAGCCGTATTAGTGTGAGCAAACAAGAAATGTTTAGGAGGCCACGCTGAACACTTTACAGAAGGTCTACATATTACAATAGATTTTGAAAAAACATTAGCTTGCCTCCTTTCAAAATGGTTGCCGCTCGATACCAGTTTTATCTAAAGTTTTTAGAAGAAATAGAACATTTTTGGGGTTAAATATAAAAAAAAAAACAATCTGTCTTTGACTTCTAACCCAGCCAGGTGTATAACTGTCACTTATTTCATCACCACTGCTCTCAAAACGGTGAATGAATACATCGTGAGGAAACCGGCATGCTGTAGAACCAAAATTTCGAAGACATGTGACATCCACCAATACGCACGAGGCCCATGTGGTGGTAGAAACAAGGCCTGAGACAGTGATGGGGACATTATAAGACTGTTTATGCTTATGCTTAACTTTTTTTGACATGCCTGTTGGTCTAGTAGTCAGTGGCCCTGACTGCTACGCCGGAGGCTGTGGGTTCGATTCTCACCCAGGACAAATGTTTGTGTGATGAGCACGATCATTTGATCTGTGTCTGGGTGTAATTTGTCTTTAATATGTATGTATTTAGAAATATATAGTTGTCTAGTACTCATAGCACAAGCTCTGCTTAGTTTGGGACTAGATGGCGTTGTGTGTTAATTGTGGAATATTATTATTATTAACTACTGAAGCACTTTAACCCACCATGGCAGAAGTAATTATGTGCGTTCGATGAAATCAGAAATCAGAAATCAGAAATCAGAAACGTTTATTTCAAATAGACCAATTACAGGCACTTTTGAATTGTCAAAATGTCAGTCAGTCAAAAAAACAAGTGAAGCTAAATTGCACGTTCCAAAGCGTAGATCTCTATGGAGAAGAACGTGCAAGAAACTCCATGGACACTCTTTTAAATCATATTATGAGTTACATAAATCTTGGTTATATATTTCATGTCGCTTCTAATATGTGAGCACAATGTAGATAAATAAGAATAAAAACTAATTAAAAAGATAGAAATTGAATTAAGCCACTGGCAGCTAAGAGATGACCAGTCTCAACCGACGGCACCCGTTCACGAGCATGACGCGTGCATCAGCCTCACTCAGCTCAACCATTTTGAAGGGAACTGAATGACCCAATAACACGTGCCACCATCAGCGAGACATTTGAGTGAGCATGACAAACTCTCACCTGCCATGCTCGTAATGTCAAACAAGTTGTAACCTAATAAAAATGCTCCATGGTACTTCACATTCACAAAACTTGAAAAAAAAAGTGCTTCTACATTATACAATACTATTGTTTCCAAATGCAAAAGGTAATAAATTATCATAAGCTCTATTGAAATAAACAAATAAAATAAAATAAGAAAGATTTCGAAAACAACAAAACAAAAAGGGGAATAGTAAGTATCTCTTCCAATAATTAGAAACATATATATTTAAAAAAAAAAAAAACACAAAACTTAATTTGAAGGCTGTGGATGTGGAGCAGAACCGGCATTTAGCCAAGCGTTTTTGTCAAGGATATAATCTTCCAGTTTATAATACGCTTGTCTACATAGTGTGCGTTTAATGCATGTTTTAAATTTGGACTCATTTAGTTGTAGAATCTCAACTGGTATTTTATTATAAAATTTTACACAGTACCCCATAAAAGAACTATGTACTTTTGCCAATCTGAATCGAGGTTGATCTAATTTGTTCCTATTCCTAGTATAAAAATTGTGCCTGTCACTTATCTTAGTAAAAAGATGAATATTTTTCCGAACATACATAATGTTTTCATAAATGTATTGACAAGGGACCGTCAGGATGTTTATTTCCTTAAATAGTTCTCTAAGAGAATCGCGTCTGCGAAGATTATATATGGCTCTGATAGCTCTCTTCTGCAGAATAAAAATAGACTCTATGTCTGCAGCCCGTCCCCATAGCAAAATACCGTAAGACATGATACTATGAAAGTAACTAAAATAAACTAGTCGCGCAGTATCTACATCAGTAAATTGACGGATTTTTCTGACAGCATATGCTGCCGAACTAAGCCGACCTGCCAGAGATGTTAAATGAGGACCCCATTGTAGCCTCGAGTCAAGCGTGATCCCTAGGAAAACCGTATCTTCGACGAATTCGAGTTTCTCCTTGTTCAATACTATGTCGGAGTAATTACTTTTAACATTCGGTAACGCAAATCTTATGCACTTAGTTTTTTTTCCATTTAATACTAAATTATTAACAGTAAACCAGTTTTGGACTTGCTGTAGAGCATTGTTTACGTCATCAAGGTTTGTGGAACGTCTATTGATCTTAAAAATTAACGACGTATCGTCAGCAAACAATACAATATGTGGTTGTTTTTTTAATAGATGTGGTAGATCATTTATGTATACTAAAAAGAGGAAAGGACCCAATATGGAGCCTTGTGGTACACCCATTTTGACTTTCAAACCCGGAGAATTGACACCGTTTATCTGAACTTGCTGTTGCCTATCAATTAAATAAGATTTTACCAAGCTGAGTGCAAGTTTACCTAGCCCATAATGTTCTAGCTTTAAAAGCAAGGTTTCGTGATTAACACAATCGAAAGCCTTTGAGAGGTCACAAAAAATTCCTATCGCATCTTGGGCTTGTTCCCACGCTGCAAATATATGTTTTAATAAAGTGACACCAGCGTCAGTCGTACAACGTCCTTTGGTGAAACCATACTGCTGATCGTGAAAGATTTTATTGCTGTTAAAATGGTAAAGCATTTGATTAAGCATAACTTTTTCAAACACCTTACTGAAAACCGGCAATACTGATACAGGTCTGTAATTATTAGTGTCATTATGGTCACCAGATTTAAAAAGTGGTATAACCTTACTGTATTTCATTATATCTGGAAAGACTCCTTGGTCCACACACAAATTAAATATTAAAGCTAAGTATGGTGCTATGGTCTCAATTATGGATGTGCATACTTTAACAGACATTCCCCATAGGTCTTCGGTTAATTTGACTTTGATTTGCCGGAAAGCCTTTATGACTGTCAAAGGGTTTATATGTTTGAATTGAAATTCAACCGGACAGCCTGGTAAGTTTGCTTTCAATAAAGCAATTGAAGCTTCAGGGGAGGAATTTAGAGCTTCCGTTGTCCTAAGAGGTATATCGGTGAAATAATTCACAAACTCCTGGGCTACTTCTATGTTAGAGCTTTTGGGACCATGTGAAGTCTCCAATAAAAAATCCGTGTTGCGTACTTTATTCCTACCAGTTTCACTATTAATAACTTTCCACACAGCCTTAATTTTATTGTCTGCCGATTTGATCTTATTGCTAATGTACAGGGCTTTCGCTACCTTGCAAATCTTTCTGAAAAGTTTAGAATATCTATTTACATATTTATTAAAGGTTTCAGTGTTGAAGAATGGCTTAAGGCCGTACAGCTCATATAGTTTTTCCCTACTTACCCTAATACCTTTAGTCGCCCAGTCACTAAATACAAACTTAGGGAAAATATTTTTAGACTTCTTTTCAAATGCTGTATTAAATTCATTGAGTACCACTGAAAAGAAATTATCATAAAATTTATTTGCATCATCAATATCATGGCCCAGAACATTTAACTTATTTTCTAAGTTACTATTAAATTTTGTTAATTTGCCAATTGTAATTGGCCTAAATTGAATTAAAGTTTTTTCCAAGGCTGCGTGAGACTTAAAAGCTACCGTTTGTCCACTATGATCAGACGGAAGATAATTTACTATGGCTTTATCTAAATAGTCACAATTGCAGAAAACATTATCAATACAAGTAGCAGAGGTTGGAGTTACTCTAGTTGGCTCTTTAAAAACATTAGTCAAATTAAATGATTTAAAAAGGCTTAAAAATCTGCTGCTATTTGAATTATTCTCCAAAATATTAATATTAAAATCTCCACAAATAATTATGGATTTGTTACTATCTGCAAGTTTGGTTAAAACATCTTCCATTGTTGATTCAAAAAGACTAAAGTTCTGAGGGTTCGGGGGTCTGTACACGCACACTATAACATGCTTATCCAGCTCAACACAGGACAGTTCAATGCAATGTTCCGTTGACAAGTTAACTATGTCATTACGTTGCTTAAATTTTAAGCATTTTTTTTATCAAGATTAGGGAACCACCACGCAGCATTGATTTACGGTTAAAACAACTACCCACAGTATAATTTTCATAACTGAGTAGCCCCTGGTAGTCCTTCAACCAATGTTCACTAAGACATACAACATCAAACATTGTTCTTTCCAATAACATTTCAATTTCTAATAATTTAGAAGAGATACCTTGAATATTTTGATGAAACAATTTCAATTCATGATGAAGAGCGTATGTACCTATGTCTCTTACCAATTTCCTTAGATACTACAAGATCAATTATGCGGTTTCTGGAAATCATAACAATAGTCCATACCATGAACAATCTGCGAGCGAAACGATGAAGTTATGGTAAGTAGCTAATGAAGTACACTATAATGATACTGATATGATTCAGATACTGGGCCAGATTATAAGATGTTGGTTTTCTGCTTTAAATTATCACTCAAGAAGGCCTTCTGCACTTACTTTCTTACGTTAGTGAGTTCAAGTAAAGCGCTGGTAAATATGAAGGTGTGAGCTAAGCTCGCGGCCCAGCGTCGCGTCACGTCGCGTTCACATGGAGCGGTGGACCTTGTCATGATGACGCCACACCATCAGCGGTGAAAAAAAAAAACGCTAAAACTGACTGAAACAAAAGGTTGATTGGTAGAGAATGCCTTGTTGCATTACGTCCGCCTATGTCAAACTAAAACAAATAAAAAACTAGAAGACCTAATAACTATAATACTGTCAAGAACAACTAAGAACAGGCTTACCAAGTATCTTCTGAAAGTAAAAAAATTAGCTACCTAGACTGCGGAAGTAAATTTCTACTTCTATTTTATTCACGTGCACGTTTCGCTGATTTTGCTTGATCTAGAAAATAAACTAACAGTTAACGATGTGACTATCAAAATTACATTGAAATATTTTTCATCAAGCAAGAATTAACTCTGTTTAATGCAACGTACTATCGTCAAGTAGGTCAACAACGACAATAAACCACCCCAATGCGCTGTGAATTGGCGAATCCGTTGGTAGGGACTGCCCTAAAAGCGGGTTTACCTACAGCACTACTTTAACGCCACAAACCATTAGAGCAACCCGCACTAATCGGTCGAGCCGTTTCGGAGATAAATGGCCCAACCGATAGACATTACTTACATTTCCAACGCCCTGTTACTTTTGCCTTGGATAAAAGTTTTGTTCCATGTTAAATTAAGAACTATCAATCTGGAGAATTCTGATTTGATCTAAGAATCCTGCTGAATAAGGTCTCTGGGGTGCGCACGTAGTTTCTGTTTTAAAGCTGCCTTGGATGACAGATTCGTCATTATTTGTTTTTAGGGTTAAAACGGATCCTATAAGGGAAAAAACGGAACCCTTATAGGATCACTTTGTAGTCCGTCTGTCTGTCTATCTGTCTATCTGTCAGTCAAGAACCTTTATCTCGGGAACGCGTGAATGTATCGAGTTGAAATTAAAGCCATATACTCAAGTTTGCGGTCCCTTGAAGCTGTAAAAATCAAACTTCTAAGTTAACGAACGAAAAAGATAGGGCCGTTTATGTCTCAAAAAACGTAAAAAACGTATATTTTGACATTCTCGAGGGAATAAAAATTCATAGGGTACTTCCCGTTGACCCAGAATCCTGAAATTTGGCATGAAGGAAGTTTTTATAGTACAGGTTAAGGAATAAATCTGAAAACAGTAAATTTGTTGTTATATTACAAAAAAAAACTTTTTGCGATTCGGAAATATCGAATTGAACTACCAAAGTTGAATTAAAGCTCCTTAACTTTTGAAGTTTCAGGGTGGACATGCAAACATATATCTATATGTTTAAAAGATCATTGTAGGAATTGACCAATCTCCAAAAAGGCGAACGCAAACCGGAGTCTGACAGGCAAGATGAACCAGGTGAGCATAATCTGCCAGCGCGCACCTTTCTCCTATGGACCGACAGAAGAAATGCTGTGTTTCCGCTGTTTTAATAGCGCTACGGTTAATCTGGTATCGTATATAAGCGTCGCTCAAGGAGATTAATATCGCGAAGGATTGGAGGTAAGTGCGAGCTGGCGGTGACGTCACGGGGTTCACGCCTAGCGGCTCGGCAGAGTGGCAGGTGTGTCTAATCATTGTGGTGTCTAGATTTAGTGCTTTGGTTTGTGATCAATGACATGTGCGATATGTGTATAGACTTGTTCTGTCCTCTTCATGAATCCTACTACTATGTATTATTTATTTAAACCTCATATAGGCATAGGTAGTGGTAGGTACATACATATGCGGGTACATATTGTGCATATATACTGAATACAACAAGGCATTCTCTACCAGTCAATCTTTGGGTTAAAAAGACTACACTGTTGTAGGTATGCACAATAAATAAATACAATATACACCATCGCGTCTGTCTGTCTGATCGTGACAAACTCAAAAACTGCTGAGCGGATCTTCATGCAGTTTTCACCAATAAACAGAAAGATTCATGAGAAACGTTTTCATGCATATTATAATGGACAAAAGCCGTGAATTTTAATAGCTTTGCAAGACCTGTGAGAATTTGGAGCGGATCGCTAGTTAGATAATATTTCAACTACGGAGGATGTTATTATTTATTATTTATTATATTCTTTATTGTACACCACATAAACAATAAAAACTTTTTAGAAAAAAAAAATAACCGACTTCACTAAAAAAAACACTAAAAGGATCAAAATAACTTTAATTTTGGAAGTCGGTGTTTCTCGGTATTGTTTGTTTCTTATTTAACACCGACTTCCGAAATTAAAGTTATTTTGATCCTTTTAGTGTTTTTTTTAGTGAAGTCGGTTATTTTTTTTTTCTAAAAAGTTTTTATTTCACACTTTTTAGTTGCGATACACTTATAAACAGAGTGCCTATTTCTCATGACAATTCCAATTAACCCAAATACTGCTAGGTTACATTGTTTTATTATAAAGTTCCTGTGTCTACCTTCGTCCTTCCGGCTCCATCATCAGATCAGTTCGATAGTACCTTATAGCCAAAGAGCATCTCACGACAATTCTAATAAGCCCAAACACGGCTAGGATACATTGATTAATTACGGAGTTCCTGTGCCTACCTTCCGGCTCCATCATCAGATCAGTTCGATAGTACCTTATAGCCAAAGTGCTAACCATGACAATTCTAATAAGTCCAAACACGGCTAGGTTACATTGATTAATTACGGAGTTCCAGTGCCTACCTTCCGGCTCCATCATCATCATCAGATCACTTCGATGATACCATTTTCAACGTAACTATTCAGAATCATTCATTTATTTGTATTGTCATAGTCGCTTAACTATATCTTCATTGTGATATCTATTTGAGTATGAAGTTCCGTTGACCATTTCTGGTCTTCTTCATCAGTTCCACTTCATCAAATGTTACTTTTTGACTGTAAATGCTTAAGTTCTTGATGAAAATACTAAAATTACCATAGGGTTGCCTATAATTTTTGAGGAGTTCCCTCGATTCCTCATGGATTCCATCATCAGAACTGGATTTTGAAAAAAATGGGACCAATCTGGAAGCATATCCTATAAAGGGAAAAAAAATTTTTGCAAATCGGTCCATAAACGACGGAGTTCTGAGGTAACAAACATAAAAAAAAATAAAAAAAATAATGATGATTAAAAAAAAAAAAAAAAGAAAAAAAAAATACAACCGAATTGATAACCTCCTCCTTTTTTTTGAAGTCGGTTAAAAATACAGGACAAACATAAATAAAAATAAGAGGTGTGAGGTGTTCTGAGGTTTGTTAGTCAATCATGCGTCAACGGCTGAACAGGTCTAGGTACAACTAGGAAAGTATCTTATAAAGTACTTATATATCTGTTTATGATGTTCCGAATTCGTTCGTGAAATTATTAACGATTTACACAGGGTCAAAGTTTAGTCCCGGGTTCGATTCCCGCACGGAACAAATATTTGTTCATACAAATACCTACAGATAGTTATTCCGGGTCTGGGTGTCTGTGTATGTGAGTTTACATGTTTATGAGCACACCCACGTTACAAAAGCAATTACTAGAGTAGGGCAAGGTTTTTTTTTAAATGTAATTGATTAGATTATATGAATTGGTTTTCTCGAATAAAAAATCGACTCAAATACGTCTGTGAAAAGTTCGAAACGAGTAGGCGGTATTTACTTTGCAACAACTTATAACATTAAAGTTGTCCCACACAAACTGCACAGTACATAAAACTAGCCGTATGTACCTATATACCTAGTGCAACTTAGTGGAGAGGGAAGTGAAAACGAGTGCTGTGACGTCATAACTCACAACATAGTCAACACCTCTAACTGCCGACGAGGCTCAAAGTTGGGACTATGAATACGTGCAGAGAAACGGTCTCAGCACTTATGATGACAAAATTGTCGACATGTAACTCTCTAGTGAATTATGAGTTCTGTTTAGTTCGATTAGTCTTAATAAGTGAAACTAAATGCAAAAGAATCAAAAAAAAAAGAAAAGAAAAAAGAAAGAAGAAGAAGAGAAGAAAAAAAAAGAAGAAAAAGAAAAAAAGAAGAAGAGAAGAGGAGAAGAGAGAAGAGTTGCTAAAGAATCATTATCAGGTATTATAATCAACAGGTATTAGATGTTTATCGACATATAAATGTGTAAGTATATCGGAGCTGAAAATCCTTTTTTTTTTTGCGGTTTCAGTGTTCGCCTATAGGCAAAAGTGGTATAAGTAATCCCTACATATTATAGAACAAAGTTCTGTCTTTAATATTATAATACTGAAGAGTTTGTTTATTGAAATGTGTTAATTTTAGGAAGTACTAGTTCGAATTGAAAATTCTTTACTATCATCAGTTAAATAGTTTCATGGTCTATCTCCAAAGTCCGTCATTAAAACTTCACGAAATTTGAGTGGAACCACTTGAAGAAAACGTTCTTTCGAAAAAAATAACAATTATCAAAATCGGTTAACATTTGGCGAAGATATCGCTGAACAATATACTAAAAAAAGAGTTCAGTAGGTAGAACCGAAGCCGTTTAAAAAGCGGTTAAGAGTAAACAGAAAGCAAGCTTGTAGGTGTTGTAGCAGCTGTGTAGGGACGTACAACACCATGCTGAACTTTAGCAAAGTTCCCGGCCGTGGCTCTTGTTCACGATGCTCATTACATGAGCGTCTTGTCACCCGCGACACTTGAACTTGTTCATTTTATTAGAGGTGCCAACGGGACCCTATTACTATGCCTGCGCTGTCTGTTCGTCCGTCCGTGCATCCGTCTGTCCGCCTGTTAGCGGGCAGTATCTCATACACTGTAAGAGGGAGGAAATTGATTGAAATTTCCATAGAATATGTAAATAACAAATAACAAAATCATAATAAAGTTAAAAGATAGAAGGGGTTCCCATACAAGAAATGTTTTTTTGCTTGATTTTAATATTGTAGCACGGAACCCTTCGTGGGTGACTCGCACTTGGCTACTTTTTAATATTATCAAGTAAACTGTGTTGCGTCGGCTACGGGCATCAGATAAGTACCCGCTTTAAGCAACACCTAAGCCAAGACTTGCTATACAATGTAGCGTTAGATAGTAACTACTGATTGGTACCTTGCTTTTGAGAGCTGGACCAAGCCTTAGCAAAAAAAGGATATCATTTTTATCCGACTTCAAAAAAAGGAGGAGGTTATCAATTCGGTTGTTTTTTTTATAATTATTTTTTTATGTTTATTACCTCAGAACTCCGTGGACCGATTTGCAAACAATTTTTTTCCCCTTATAGGATATGCTTCTAAATTGGTCCCATGTTTTTCAAAATCCAGTTCTGATGATGGGATCTATGAGAATCGAGAAAATTCCTCAAATATTTATTGGCAACCATATAGTGATTTTAGTATTTTCATCAGAACTTAAGCATTTACAGTTAAAAAGTAACATTTGATGAAGTGGAACTGATGAAGAAGACCAGAAATGGCCAACGGAACTTCATACTCACATAGATATCTATCACAATGAAGATAGTTAAGCGATTATGACAATACCAATAAATAAATGTCCTGAATAGTTATATTGAAAATGATATCATCGAAGTGACCTGATGATGATGATGGAGCCGGAAGATAGGCACCGGAACTCTGTAATTAATCAATGTATCCTAGCCGTGTTTGGGCTTATTAGAATTGTCATGAGATGCACTTTGGCTATAAGATACTATCGAAGTGATCTGATGATGGAGCCGGATGGTAGAAGGTAGACACGAGAACTTCGTAATAAAACAATGTTTCCTAGCAGTGTTTGAGTTAATTGGAATTGTCATAAGAAATAAGCACTCTGGTTATAAGTGTATCGCAACTAAAAAGTGTGAAATATAAAACTTTTTACAAAAAAGAAAAACCGGCTTCACTAAAAAAAACACTAAAGCGATCAAAATAACTCTAATTTCGGAAGTCGGTGTTAAATAAAAAACAAACAATACCGAGAAACACCGACTTCCGAAATTAAAGTTATTTTGATCGTTTTAGTGTTTTTTTAGTGAAGTCGGTTATTTTTTTGTAAAAAGTTTTTTTGCTGAAAGACATCCACTGCTGGACACAGGCCTGTGCCTAAGTGTCGCCACAACGACCGGTCCTGTGTGTGTCGGATCCAACAGATTCCAGCGACATTGACGAGGTGCATGGTCCACCAGAGAGGCCTTTCAATATTGTGTCTTCCTGTCGACCATCTATCCATTCTGCGAGAAATGTGCTCTGCCCACTGCATTAAGTATAACATTTGGAAAAAAAAATTTCATTTAGATCTTCCTCCTCTATTCTGAGCTAGGTTTCAATGACCGCAGAAAAAAAATCTGATTAATGTCAATAAATAACAAACTACTAGCTGTTGCTCGCGACTTCGTCCGCGTCAAGTTTGCAAAAATGCACAAACGTAACTAATAATTCTGTGCTTGTGATTCATGCCGGAAGCATCTAATTCATCTATTTTACTTAAAACGGAAATTACTTCCAGTAAATATGTTACGTGAAATGTATTTCTTATGTCCAGATAATTATATTTATTTATCTTAACCTAATTAAAACTAATTTACAAAATAAAAATAAAAATTTCTCCGCATCGCTGTCAACCGGTAATGTACCCAAAATACTGGCTGCATTGCTACGCTGAATGGCAATGCTTATCCATTGTCCGAAGTAAAGCCAGCCCTTGGGTCACGCGAAGTGTCAACAAGGCGTTCTTTAAATAATTGGTGAGTACAAATAATTTAATTTGTTTTTTATTTGTTATATTTCATGATTCGAGGTGGATTTTAGTTGGAAGACATATCTTTGATTATATAGGTGTTAAAACATAAGCATGCTGCTAAACCGTCAAAATGTCCCTCGTTTCACAGCCCTCTCACCAATGAGACCATTTTTTGACCACATTACTTGTTATTTTAATCCCACTGAATGGCTCCAGCATTTCTTGTCTCAATTCCACTTAAAGTCGAAACAAGCAGTGGCATAAATTCCGCATCTTCCTGCTACGCATTCATGGGTATAAGCGAATTCCGTTATCGGGTATAAATCAAAATCCGAATACTTCCGAGTGGTCCTATAACCACTGTCCATTTACACTCCAAAAAGTTACTTTTAAGGGAAAATGTGCCTTATGTACTAAGTGGAAGAGTATCGGGTATTTTGTTGAAGTGTAAAATGTGTTGTTAAGATATAAACAATTTCTTCAAAGGAAACAAATTGTTCGCAATTCAATTACTGTAATGGGCGCAGGATCGCGGTGCCCGACTTGCGATACAACACTGATTGACGATATTGTTCCACATATATACAATTTTGCACAACTTCAATGCACTCTCGAAAACAATAATGTAGAACACTGAAATGTATTGTAGTTTGTATGGTGAAGAAATATTTGTTGTAGTTGAAGGGGTCCAGGTCCCCGGCTGACTGTTACTCGCATACGAGCGTAGATTAAAGCAATAGTATAGACGTAAGCGCAGCCAGGGTAACTACAGGTGATCTGTGAATAATGGTAATGTTTTTTTTGAGATTCATTGATCTGGTAACTGAGACCTTTAGGACAAGTCTTCATTTTCATTGAATACAGTTACTTTGTTTGCCATTAGAATACGAATGTAATACATTCTGATGATTTTGTAATATTTGGCACCAAATGTATCGAGCCAGCTTTCTTGGCAAACTTTGCCGAGAAAGTCAACACTACAAAAAAATTACTCAGCTCCATTTTACCGAGATTGCGCCTGTTGCAATTATTCCACATATGTCCAGTTGTGCAGACGCTTCAGATACAAAACAACATCAATTTGCAAATAATTAAAACGGCCACTGGAATAAACTCAAAAAAAAAAAACAATAAAAGTGAAAATACTTTAAATAAAAGCACAAAACATTCTAAAAAGGAAATAACTATGAATGTTCTATGTCATATACTAACTAGCTCTCTAAAATCATCTAGATCAGAAGAAAATACAAGCTGTACAGACCTATATACCTCTTTTAAACTATGACCTTTTTTCAAACTTTTTTTTTATTAATGATAGGCTCGCTTTTGACCACCATCTCACCTGATGGTAAGCGATGACGTGGTCGACGCACGCTTGCTTAGAAGTAGCCTATTTTACTCTTGACTTAAATACCACTAAGTTGTAGCTACTCGTATCAGGAAACACAGACTCCGGCAAAGAATTCCACTCCTTGGCTGTACGCATAATAAATGTGTTCTCAAAATGCTTTGTGTGTATGGGTGGGATGTCTACCATGTACCGATGGCGGTTTAATGGTCCGATGATGAAACGGACTTGGCGGAATCAGATTGTGCAATTCCGGTGAACACTCCCCGAAATGTAAACGATAGAAAACCGACAGGCTAGCAACTAACAACAGTGCGACAGTTATTTATTTTAAACATAGTACTACACCAGCATACGGCACTTCCTTTCGACGCTCTACCTTCTGACAAAAGAGGGAAGGACTTGGTTTGCATAAAGCCTCAAACCAGACATGCCTTTACTAAGCGTTTTTACGTGTTCTTAGGACCATTTCTATATAATAGGCTTAACAAAGTACTAAGTCTCTTTAGTGTAAGGTATAAAAAATATAGTAAGGTTTTGTCAGAATATTTAGTGAAACACTTGTACTATTTCTTATTCTGTGGTGAAACTCAATTAGGTACACAGACACAGAACAACTTCTAGAAATTTTGGCATAATGTTATCTGATCCTCGTTTGTGTTTATTTTTGTATAATTTCATAGACATAGTTTTAGGTATTAATGTACTATATGCTTATTTTCGTAATTATTTATTATAATAGAATATCATTTTTTATAATAGTTTTACTGTAACTTAAAATTTTACTGTCGCAATGAAACTGGACTGTAAAGTGATGGCCTGAAACACAGGTTTAAGTTAACCTAGATCGGGCAGTCCACTATCAAACATTGCAATTCCGATCCACGATTATTGTACCTTTAATAATATTTTAGCTTTAGTATATTTTTAGGCACTATAATTTATTGTATGGGAAACCTTGTTACTGTTGGCCTATTGTTAATTTTTTGTAAACGTTAATTGAAATTTTTTTATATATTTTATTTATCTCAGGACCCTGAGGTCCTGGACCTTTGGGAGGCGTACGAGGAGCCGAAGCCAACTCGCAGAGGCCCTTTAGATAATTATAATGGAACATGATACCAACCGACGATTATCCCTGTACGCGCTATGCTAGTGCACCCAAGGACAACCCCCGGTTATTGAAAAACTGTTGCGACATATGGAGAACAAAGATAATAGGGCTATGGTTTTTGGAGTCTTAAGTGGACTGGTAACATGGAACTATGTCAAGACTATGGCCCCTGCCTGAACAACGTTATTAATATGCATCGAAAAAAGGCAGGGGGTGACTTGCACACTCAATACCTAAATGGGCCCCCAAAAACGGCCGCTAGCACGAAGTGACGTAGCAACAAGAGAGCAACATATCCTGAGGTGCTTGAGGAGTGGAGAGGTATACCACGGCTATCAGGACAATCCCGGAAGTACGGTCAAGATCCCTACCAGCACCTTACTGGATTATACATCCTTCTCCCGAGCACGTTTGCTCTTGCGAATCTCTCCTCAAACCAGCCAATAAAGGCAAGAGAGAGGTGGGAAATTTTATTATTATTATTATATTTATTTTCTATAT
The DNA here is from genome assembly GCA_905147345.3 of Mythimna impura. Lineage (NCBI taxonomy): Eukaryota > Metazoa > Arthropoda > Insecta > Lepidoptera > Noctuidae > Mythimna > Mythimna impura. The sequence goes on along the minus strand of LR990359.1, from coordinate 28,116,481 downwards.
ATACATATTATTTACATTTTTAAATATTTCTTAAAAACAAACATAATAAAAAACATTTAAAAATATAAAAAATAGTAGCCCACCGGCATCGGGAACAGGGTCCAAGCTACCGGTGGTCAGGGCTCCTGAGAGAGGAATCTCCTAACAATGCGCGCCGTGTCCAGGAGTACCGCTTTCTGGATCAAGCCCTTAATCCAGCTGCCCAACGAGAGCCTTAGATGTTGTTCGAGGCTCTTAGCTATTAAGCCATTGGCCGTTACGACTATCGGCACAATGACTGCTCTATCCACTTCCCACATGTCGACAACCTCGCGAGCTAAGTCAAGATATTTAGTTTGTTTATCTTTCTCAGCTTTCACGAGGTTCTCGTCATGAGGGACCGCTATATCAACAATCATTGTGCGACGCTCTAGTCGATCTATCACCACTATGTCAGGCTTATTGGCAACAATAGTCCTGTCAGTGATGATAGATCGATCCCAATACAATGTGACGCCGCCATTCTCGAGAACTGGGTCGGGCACATACCTATAGTACGGTACTTCCGATTCCACAAGATTGTATTTAAGAGCAAGTTGCTGGTGAATAATCCTGGCTAAAAGGTTGTGTCTATGCAAATAGTCTCCGTTAGCTAAATGAGAACATCCAGAAATAATATGTCGGATTGATTCGGACACGTTGGATACGGACGCTAAAAGATCTACATCGAGCCCATGTAAGGCCCGGTAAAAACGCCTGTGAAGCTCCTTGCCCTGCCATACTACCCTGCGTTTATTAGTATCCATTACTGTAGGTTTGCGCCAGTTCTCGTTAACCAAGGAGAGCGGGGTGAGGCCTTTGTCTACCGCAACCACATCTCGGTGCATTCCCACGTCGGTTTTCAGGAAGTATTCCCTGAGACTGCATATCTCACGGTTGTGCAGGGTCTTAGCATTCAAGAAACCACGACCTCCGCACTTCCGCGGGATATACAGCCTCATCACCGATGACCGTGGGTGATGCATCCGATTTGCGGTAAGTAGTGAGCGGACCCTCCTATCCAGGGCGTCGAGTTCCGTCTGAGTCCATTTGAGTATGCCGAAAGAGTACATCAAAACCGGCATGACCCTACCATTGAAGGCGCGCACCTTGTTCCCGCCCGATAAAAGGCTATTCAGCACTTTATTCAGGCGGCCAAAGAAGCGCTCCCTCAACGATTGTTTCATGTCAGCAGCATTGATGCCTAACGCTTCCGACATACCCAAATACTTGTAAGTTTCGGTTCAGCAGAGGGATCTAATGTATATGGAATCCGAGAGTTGAGTACCCACGGATTCCATAATCTCCCCTCGCTTTATATGCATGACTGCACATTTGTCCAAACCAAATTCCATCCTGATGGCAATACTGAAGGTTTCAGTTACCTTCAGTAGCTCCATCAGTTGCAAGTTGTAGGAGGCAAAAAGTTTCAGATCATCCATGTAAAGAAGGTGAGATATAACCTGACCACCTCTTCTCAACCGGTAACCTAAGCCGGAACCCTCCAGCAGTGTGCTGAGAGGGTTCAAAGCTAGGCAAAACCACAGTGGACTCAGACTGTCGCCCTGGAATATGCCACGCTCGATCCTTATCGGTTCGCTGCTCTCTCGGATTTGTCGACATCCTGGATAGTGAAGGGCCGTCCTCCACTGCCGCATACACGACATCAGGAAGGTGCGAAGAGTTGCATCAACTTTATACAGCTCCAGCACCCTAATGAGCCATGTATGCGGAACTGAGTCATAGGCCTTCTTATAATCTATCCAACATGTCGACAGATCTCTTCGAGACCGACGAACCTGTTGGCTAATGGCAACATCAATGAGGAGCAGCTCCTTAGTACCACGGGACCCATTCCTACATCCATTCTGAGAAGCAGACATGATGGAGTTTGTCTCAATATGACTATTAATTTTGGCTCTCAGAATAGATGTAAGAACTTTATAGACCGTCGGCAAGCACGTGATCGCTCTATATTTTTTAGGCTCCGCAGTACTACCCGATTTATGGAGCAGGTGGGTTATTCCTGTCGTAAGGAACTGGGGCAGCGACCCTGACTCTAAGGCAGATTGGAATCGGGATGCCAAGCGAGCATGCGATCTTTGAAACCATTTAAGCCAGAAGTTGTGCAGCCCGTCCGGTCCTGGAGATTTCCAGTTAGGGAACGGACGGACTGCACGAGCTACGTCCTGGAGACTGATGTTAATTGGCCCCATTTCTGGTATAAGATCGCACGTTCGCTCGATCTCCCGAGTCCAATCACCCTCGGTGTGACTGACAGGCACCGACCAGATGCTGCGCCAAAATGAACACATGGCATCATCATCCGGTAGGCGCGTATCAATCACACCTTGGTCCGGTTCATTATTATTATTATTATTAACTCGGCGGTAATGCCCAAGGCTTTGGAGCTTCTTCAACTCAACAAGTGCATCATTTCCGATGATTCTCTTGATTGATGACTGTGTGCCTGTAAAATGTTATCTTAATCTTAACACTGTAAATACGAAAGTAAGTTTGTTTGTTACCTTTTCACGCCTAAACCACTGAACTGAACCGATCATCATGTTTGTGCATAAACATCGTCAGAGGTACAGAAAAGAACACAAGTACCTTACTGTTTAATTTGATCTGTGGTCAGCACTTGATTTAACGAAACAAGAGCGACTCCGCGGACAGCAGCTAGTATTAAAGTAAATGACTTGAGTTTTAACAGTTAAACCAATAAAGGTATAATGGTAAATTACAAAGGTTGACTGGTAGAGAGTGTACTGTACATGCAGTTTAATTATATAAATTGTGATCAGCAATCTTATTTAATATAATATAATAATTCTTTATTTTCAGGCAACTAAAACCCATAGACAAAATACATAGAATAATATTATAAATAATAAACTGATACATATTAAGAACATACAAAACTATTATTATTATTATTGGCTTATCATATTAATTGCGAGCACTGCTGGAGTGCTGGATGCTGTGGTAGCTCCCAGCAAGCTCTCACAGGTACAGTCAGGGGTAAAAAAGTGACCCCTGACACTTCAGTAGCACATTTGACCCTAGACACTAAAGTCTAAAACTTTGTAGAAGAGTGTTAATAATATGGTACGTGGCTGATTTAATTTGTAGCATAGAATCTTATCTTATCTTATCTTATAGTGGGGCTGGCCCTAAACCAGAGCACTTCGACCCTTCTGGATCTTTTGTGCTAATTCCCCTCCCTTCTACTCAACCCCCAGCCTTCCGTGCACCTTCTTCATGAGTCCCAGTATGGCCTTGATGGGGCTGAGCCTGTAGTCCTCTGGTCTTGGAAATGGTCGACCCAGATACTCTAGTCTTTTGGAGCCTAGTGCTGCACAGTCGCACAGTACGTGTAGCATATTCTCCTCTGCCTCTCCACAGATCCTGCAAGTCGGGTCGCTTGCTAGTCCCATGTTGTGGAGCTGTTTGTTGGTGGCATAGTGCCCCGTGAAGACTCCTGTGATTGTTCGGAGCTGTGATCTGCTGTACCTCCATAGTTTTTGGGTCCAGGCCTTATCTATGTCATTAAGAAATAGCTTTGCATGCTTCTGGCCTGTTGTGTTGCGCCAGTGTGTGCTGTGTACTTCCAACGCAGCCTTTTTCAATGCTTGGTTGATGACCCTTGGTGAGAGTCCTATGAAGGGTTCCGGTCCGTATAGGGGTGTCTCGGATCCTTTCCTTGCTAGAGTGTCGGCTCTTTCGTTGCCTTCTACTCCTGTGTGACCTGGCACCCAGATCAATCTGACCTTGTTGCGTCTTCCTATCCGATTTAGTATTTTAATACAGTTTAGTACCAGCCCAGAATCCACTCTATTGGACGTGAGTGCCTTGAGTGTTGCTTGGCTGTCGCTTAAAATGTAGACAGTGTCCCCTTCGGTGCCTCTGTCTAGTATTTCCTGCGCGCATGCGATTATAGCATAGGTCTCTGCTTGGAAGACCGTCGCCAGTTTGCCCATGCTTAGGCTGAGGTTGCAGTTGTCGCTATGTACCCCCGCTCCTGTACCGGTGTTCATTTTAGAACCATCCGTGTACCATACCTGGTTTTTCCCTTTCTGGGGTTTTATCCCACCTTTCCATTCCTCCCTGCTCGGAATGTAGATCTTAAACTCCTTTTTGAGATTTTGAATGGTATGTATTTTGTCACATCCCATATCCATCATCCAGTCAAGTTCCCTGTTTGGTCTTGTGTTTGTATGGTTTGTTTTACATCCGGAGTTCGTCCAGTGCCCCATACTTTTAAGCCTATGAATGGCCCTCCTCGCCTCTAGTTCCACTTCAATGTGTAAAGGGGTGAGATTGAGCAGCGTTTCCATCGCCGCAGTTGGCGTGGTCCTAAATGCTCCTGTAATGGCCATGCAGGCAGTCCGCTGTACTTTGCTTAGGGCCTGTCTGCAAGTTGCCAGTTTGGTTCTGGTCCACCATACGATGCTCCCGTATGTGATCAGCGGTTTCACCATCATGGTGTAGATCCATTTGATAACCTGGGGTCTAAGGCCCCATGTTTTCCCATAGGCAGAGCGACACATGCCAAATACTCTTAGAGCCTTGTTTGCTGTCGCTTCGGCATGACTTTTCCACGTGAGTTTGCTATCTAGGATTACTCCTAGATATTTTACTTCTGTGGACAACTCTATTACAGTGTCGTAGAGCTTTATGGTACCCATTGCTGTTAGGTCCCTCCTTCTGGTAAACGGGATGATCACCGTTTTGCTTGGGTTGATGGATAGGTGGTTGAGTTTACACCACCTTTCAACCATGTTTAATCTCTCCTGTATAATCCCTGACACAGTGTTGGGAAATTTTCCATTTACAAGTATCACGAGATCATCTGCATATCCAACCGTGTACGTTGGTCCTTTGTTCAGTTCTATTAGCAGCTCGTCTATCACCAAACACCAGAGTGTTGGCGAGAGTACGCCTCCCTGTGGGCATCCTCTTGTGACATGCGCCCTTTTGGTCTCACCTAGCAGTGTTGATTCTATAACTCTGCCCTTCAGCATATTGTCCATCCAGTCACAAATGGTAGGGTCTATGCCATGTTTCTCTGCAGCTGTTCGTATCGTTCTAAAAGTAGTGCGAACGAACGCGCCTTCTACGTCGAGAAAAGCTGCTAGGCATATCTCTTTGCATTCTAGCGCCTTTTCGGCACGACTTACGACCTGATGTAGCGCCGTTTCTGTCGACTTACCAGGCTGGTATGCGTTTTGCATCCTGTGAAGCGGTTGTTTCTTCAGCGCTCCCTCCCTGACATGCTTGTCTACAAGCTTTTCCAGAGTTTTCAGGAAGAATGATGTCAGGCTTATAGGTCTGTATGACTTAGCGTCCTCGTAGTCCGCTCTTCCTGGCTTGGGAAGAAAGATTACCTTCGCCTGTCTCCACGCCTTTGGTATGTAGCTAAAGGCGATGCATGCTCTATATAGTCTACCAAGATGCGGTTCTAGTATGTTCCCCGCTCTTTATAATAGGGCTGGGTACACTCCGTCTGGTCCCGGGGCCTTGTATGGCTTGAAGCTCTCTAGGGCCCACTTTATGCCGTTCGGCCCTACTACCTTTTTCGCGGCGTCCCAGTCTGCTTTCGTTGTTTTTGACTTAATGTCGTCTAAGCTTAATGAGTCCGCCGTGTCGTTAGCTGCGAATGAGCCGGGAAAGTGCGTTTTGAACATTATCTCGAGGGTATCACCTCCAGACTCTGTCGGTTTGCCATTCTCATCCTTGATGGATGTCAGTGGATTTACCTTTGCAGTGGCCATAGCCTTCGACAGTCTCATGCTGTCTGGAATGCTGCCAATGTTGTCGCAATGGTCCCTCCAGGCCTGCCTTTTGGCCCTGCGTACAGCCTTATTAAATTCTGTCAGCTTTATAGCATACATCTCAAAATTTTTGAGAGCCTTAGCACGATTGAAGGCGGCCCTAGTTTCCCTCCGTAGCCTAGCTAGGTCAGAGTTCCACCAAGGTTCCTTTCTTGCTTGTACTACCTTTACGGGGCAATTACTTGTCCAAGCGCTCAGAACAGCTTCGGATATTCGCCCCGCCTCAAACTCTACGTCGATTGCTGAGTTCAGCTTACCGTTGGGGTCCCCAAGTTCCACTTTCAAGTCTCTCGTGTATGAGTTCCAATCGGTGTGTCTTGGGTTCCTCCTTACTACCAGTTCCTTTTTCCATCGGGTACTGTACTTAAAGCAGATATACCTATGGTCTGAGAGTGAGATCTCGTTTGGTACGTGCCATTCGCTTATGCGGTTACTAGCCCTATTAGTAGCTACTGTTAGGTCAATCACCTCCGCTCGTCTAGCGTTGACGAACGTGGGCCTGTTGCCAATATTTATAATTTGTAAAGGTGAGCTTACCAGGAAATCCAGCAGTTTTTCACCTCTCCTATTGTTACCAGTGCTCCCCCAAGTGACGTGGTGTGCGTTGGCGTCGCAGCCTATGATCAGGTCTAGGCCCTCCCGGCTGCAGTGATCCACGAGTTCCCTCAGGTTCGTTGAGATGGGGTCCTCGGCTTCATAAGGCATGTATGCGGAGGCTAGTATCAGCGCCCCGCCTCCCTCCTCCTTTCTTAGAGGGACCTTGATGGTTGTCAGGTCCCTGTAACAGAAATTGTGCAGGGGAATCGCGTCTAGGTCATTTCTGACATAGATGCACGCCCTTGCGTTTAGGTCATGACGTTGGTAGTATACAATACCCCCAGTCCTGCCCAGGCCTCTAATCTCCCCCTTGTATGTATAAGGTTCTTGTATTAGAGCTATATCATATTTTAACATGTTTAGCTCGCGCGCCAGAAGGGCAGTCGCAGCCTTGTTATGTTGCAGATTAATCTGTACAAACCTTATTGCAGCCATTTTTTTTTTTTTTGTAGTCTTCACTGCCTATTCGGCCCCGCCTCCCCGTCCTCGTCTGAGTCCAGGCAGTTGGGATCCAGTTTGAGGACTGCCAGTCCCGCTAGGTCCCCCGCGCACGTCGATGGTGACGACGCGCGGTCCAGTTCCATCGCTGGATGGTAGTCCCCGTAACGGTCTGCACCGTCGCTGGTCCGCTCTTCAGCGAGGTAGGCCTCCTCCTCCGAGCTCAGGACCCCTCCCTCGGTGCAGTCTTCCTTCATTTCCCCACTGGGGGCGTCCGGTTCTGCCGAGTTCACTGGGGGTTCCTTGGCCTGGTCCTCCCTCCTCTTATCCGCGTCCTCCAACAGTTTGAACTGGCTAGGCCCCAGTCCTGAGTGGAGTGTGTAGCCAGCCTCCCTGATGGCGTCCGCGGATAATTTGTCCATAAGGACAATCCAGCGCGTCGTGGTTGGCTCCACGTCGACCTTCAGCACTTTCCACCCATCTGTGTGCAGTGCTGGGTTGAAGCGCTGGAGCAGCTTCAAGGTGTCCGCGAGGTCGGCGCCCTTGAAGGTCTTTGACTTCCACGCCATCTTGATCGGCTTCGGAAGGTCCTTTGCATCCATCACCCGCAGCTTGATGCCATTGACCTCCCGGCCGTCGACAGCGCGGAGCCACTTAACTGCGTCGGGTCCCTCGCAACTGACGTGCAGCGCCCCTCCGACCATGTTCCCGACGTTCACGCGGGGCAGTGGATCCGGGGTCTCCATCAGCAGTTTCCATAAAAACTCCTGAATCGGACCCAGGGTTCCCGCCTCCAGCGCTTGGTCAGGGTGGGACGTGTGCACTATCGCCATCTTCGTCCCCATGAGAGCGTCCTTGTAGGATCCCTGGGTTTTGACCTTTTTTGTGTCATTGCCCGGTTCCTTGGCCTCGTCGCTCACCTCCCGTATCCTTTTGACAGGTGCCGTGTTTCCCCCTGCCGTTGCAGCCTGTCGCTGCAGGTTCTTCGACCTGCGCTTAGCGCTGCCGCTCAAGCGCCGGTGATGCGGCCCCGGTGCCCGCGTCGCGGGGTCCCTCGCTCCCGTCCCTCCACTGGACGTTCCCTGTGCAGGTTCCGTCCGTGGCGGAGGTATCGGTATGCTGGGGCCCCCGCGACCAGGCAGCGGTGCCCCTATCCCAGAGTGCCCTTGGGCGCCACCCCCTCCTTGCGGAACCCCCGTACCGGTTTTCCCCCGTCCCTTGCAGCCCTTGCGGGTCACGGTGGTCCAGGAGTCGAAGCCCGATACGGGTACATCCTGCTTGGAGGCAGCGGCCCCCCTACCTGCTAATGCCTTAGGCTTAGTCCCTGTAGTCAGGTCCACGGCCATTTGTGACTCGCCCTTTACGGTCTTGTCACCTTTTTTTTGTTGTGTGTTGTTGAAATCCATACCTTTATATTTTGTAGTTTCATCAGCCCGGCTCCTCACCCACCATCGAGCCCTCAACATCGGGGATGCTTTAAAGCACCAAGGTTACCGAGCTGATATAGTACCCGTGAGTGAGTTGTCCACGAGCTTCCAGCAGTCCACATCTGCCCCCCACAATAGGTGCCAGTGCGTACCTGCCTTCCGCTGCGAACCCCATCACCCCCGAGTACTCACCTGACGGCCGTCTGACCGGACGTCGCAGCCGATTGACCATGATTGGCTAGACCATGCCCGCCCGTTTGAGGAGAAATCCAGACCAAAGTGGCGTGTTGCCTTCAAGGGGTAAATACAACCCGACCCCTCTCAGGCTCAACCACCAGGACTCCTTCATCCCCCCGTACGGGTCACCGCGCACGGCACAAACACGCGGGAGGTCATTAACTATCCACCATCTACCCTGTTGATGATGGACACGCAGAGACATGACCTCTCCATCCCTGCATTAAAACGCCCGGTGGTTTCTGTTACGTCTATTTCTTAAGGAACTAGACCAATAACGGGGCGGCAACCACGAGAAGGATAACCACCAGACTGACCTTAAGGATCTATGCGACTGTTGCGCTCTCCCTTAAAGCACACGCCCCCTCACATCCTCTGAAGGAGTCCGTGAGGTAGGTCAACCTCTATGCTACCATGTGTGAGTCATGTCGTTCGGCAACCGCGAAAGCACACAGATTGACCCGCCCCTTGTAGCATAGAAACTAAAGTACTATTGAATGAACTAGTTGCAGACCATTAAACTTCTAATACCTATAAAGATAATCATTTCAGCATTAGTAGTTTTGCTCTCAAAACGGTGAAGGAAAACATCGTGAAAAAAAAAATCGGCATGTCCTAGAACCAAAAATTCGAAGACATGTGAGATCCATCTACCCGCATTGGGCCCGTGGGGTGGATTACGGCCCATTCCCTCTCCTAGAGCGGATGCCTGAGTCCTAGCAGTGGGAACATTATAAGGCTGATTATGCTTATGCAGCATTAGTAGAGTGCTACTGCACTTTTCATCTCTGACTATACAATAATGCGTATGGGAACATATTAGTAGAGTGCTACTGCACTTTTCATCTCTGACTATACAATAATGCGTATGGGAACACATTAGTACAGTGCTACTGCACTTTTCATCCCTGACTGTACAATAATGCGTATGGGAACACATTAGTAGAGTGCTACTACACTTTTCATCCATGACTGTACAATAATGCGTATGGGAACACATTAGTAGAGTGCTACTGCACTTTTCATCCCTGACTGTATAATAATGCGTATGGGAACACATTTTCCAAAGTTCCTTTTTGTTACGTAGTTGGTCATTTTTCACAAAAACTTTTACTGACACGAGATAAATTATCATCCAGGGAATATGGCGCATGTTAAATGGAATGACGTAATTAGTGTTTAGTTAGAACATGTTTATATCCACCACAATTTTGAATATAAAATGGCCTAGATTGCTTAATTTAAATTGAGCAGGTGCTTAGGTTACCCATACTTTTTATTTTCATTACGCCTTTGAGAATTACTATGAATTTTTTGTTACAGATAAATCTTTAAAGGATTATAAATATAAATCACTTTAAGCTTTAAAATAATTTATTTCATTCGATCCTACTATAATCTATTTCACGTATTTCAATTCCTCACTACATTTATCTAATCCAAATCAAATTGAAAAAACGATATTGATATTTATCGATGTTTCAGTAAATAATGCTTTAATAAAAAGCCCAATTAAACAGGAATCAATTAAAAGGAGCATAGTGTTGGGACGTCGTTAAGTCCCGCAAGACTGGAACGCGGGCACTTACTGGGACTGCACTGCAGTGGATAACGTCGCAGCCGGCCGGATATAAGGAGCTCTTTTAAATATACTGCTAGGGCTGGTGCAGACTAGCGACTAGCTAGGTTAGGCTAGGTCTTAAGGAATAAAAATTTTACAGAGTTTTTTAATTTTTATTCAATCAAACAATGTACCTAGCCTTGCCCCAATAGTGTCTGAGTATCTTACATGAATTAGCTGTCAATATGACCTCTTTTTTGAGGTGAGAAATCATTTAATGATTTTCCCATTCTAGTGTGGAGCGAGAAGGCGTGATTAACTTTTACTGAATAAAACCAAACCCACGGGTGTCCTTCTCTTGCTCTTTGCATTCCAGGACCACGGTATTCCTTTCAGAAACTCCCAATGACCCTAGCAGGCATCGGCCCTACTGTTTTGCTTAAATCTCTTTGAGGCACGTGCAACTAAGTGTGGACTTAAGTTGTCTACGCGCCGTAGACAACATCGCTCGTTGTCTGCAAGTCTCCGCACGACGCTCGGGGCGTCTTCTATGGCGGCGGTTGGGGCGTGAGGATGTCCGTTCCCTCATGATTGCGGCCATCTCCTTCACTAGCACTACTGCTTCACAGAAGGAAGCGACCGCATCCCATTCTGTCACGCTCCGGACCATGGCCTGTACCAGAGCGTGCCCTGGTTTGGCCTCGGTCGCCGACGCCGATCGCTTCCACGAGGAGTCAATATGACCTCTACGACCTCTAACCTAGTTAATAGGTAACACAATATTTAGGCAAGATTGACAACTTTCATAGACCTATAAATGACAGAGAAGATGAATGGTTTAAAATCTATTTTATTTAAACGTCTCAAGACAAATAGAGAAAAGTAACCTCATCCCATCAGCTAAGCCTTGCGCTGAGGCAAACAACCACATAGCAAGGTTTCGTACCTTACATGACCGATTCCTTGAGGCCGACTTACTAATACATAAAACTTTAACTTGAAAAGAATTTCTGGAACGTGTGATGACAGCTTCCTCATCGTGTAACATCTTCATCAAATTCTCTGTGTACCTGATTTGATGTTTCACTGAAGAACAAGATTCTGTCATGTACTGAAAATTTTCTGAGAAACAACAAGGAAGAGCTTTTCTTTTAGGCGCGTTTAGATACGGAAACCTGTAAACATTAGAGGTACCTAAGTTATAAATCTGTAGTAAGCATATTAGGTAAATGATACATAAATAAATTTGTTTTTTTATACATTTCCCCACATTAGAAAGGTCTCCTGTATTTCGGTGCGTTCCGAAAATATATAACTCACATACAGAAAAAAAGAAAGAACGTTTGACGTCGATGATTAACTATTTGACTACTCTGAGAAGAAATACCGAAATAAATTCGAGGACACCGACTCTTTCAAAGCAAATTATTATATTGGTTAGATTGATCACGTGAGGACCGCCCTATTAGTGTCTAAAATAATCTTTTGAATAGAACTACATAAGTATTAGTGGACCGGTCCAGTCAGTGCACGCGTTTGTTGGCGGTTTGTCAGTAGATACAGCTCAAGTTATATATTAGGTATTTAGAACAGGTATTTTTATTTGAAACTAATAGAAGATATTTTAGCCTAATCCACTTTGAAAATAAAAAGTCAATAAAGTTACCAATTTGACTTCTAAAAAATTCCAAATTCTAATTTGATTTTATAGATTTTATCTTTCTAACCGTTTTAAAGTAGAAACACATCACAAGAAATCACTACAATAATTTTTGAAGCGATCTAATTGAAAAGCAGCATTGAATAATGCTCGTCTAATAAATCGTCGTCTATCAATCGTATATTACACTAAGATTATAAAGAGGTAAAGTTTGTTTTTTATTTTTTTTGTTTGTAGGAGGTAATCTCTGAAAGTACCGGTCCGATTGCTAAAATTTTATCCCCGATAGAAAGCTGCTTTACTTCTAAGTGACACAGGCTATATTTTATGTATGCGGGCGAAGCCACGGGCAAAAGCTAGTTATATTATATAAATGTTAAGGTCTGAAAGTTACAAAACATCAGGTCACTAAACGTTTATTTTAGACTAGCTTCTGGCAGCGGTTTCGCCTGCGTGAAATAAGAAAGTAGGTACCTTACATGCTACTCCAGGACATGGTCTACCTGTGTGCCCTTCCAAATTCGTGCAAACGTTTGTGCGTGAAGAAGTAACAAACATACAGACTTACAATAATAATAGTGCGACTTTAATTTTCTAGGAACCTGTCAGTTGGTTGGAAAACAGTAAATTGCGTGCCTAAAAGCGGTAGGGATAAGAGAGAGTTTTAGAGTAAGTGTATTGAAAAATTTTTTGACGCGTACCGGCTAGTAATAATTAAATTAATATCAATATACTTTAAACGCTGCCGACACTTTACCGAACAAGATGCTATCAAACAAAACGGTTTCAAATCTCCCTTCCGCCAGTTACTAGTTGATACAATTCGCTACAAAGGCAAAACTTTTCCGTGTAACCGAATCCCATAACATCAATGGAAATTCTAATGTCAAACGGTAGTTCCCTATTACCATTAAAGTAACTTGATTAGGGGGACGCTAGACGGACGGCCGCCTCGCCGCGCGACATTCAGGCCGCGACCTAACGTACGGTAAAGGGCGCACAGGGCCTCGCGACGCGGCATAGCGACAACGACATTTTCTTCAACGTTTTCACCGACGTTATCACCGGCCTACGCTGAAAACCAGCTTTGTGGACTCGTCGCTATGCTTGTGGCCACGGCATTATGCTGAGCGTGTACACGTTTTGCCCGTATGTGGCGCATATTTTTCCTATAGAATGATTATAATTTGTAAGTTAGTTCTAAGATTGCGTGATTTAAAATTCTTCTTCTTTTCATGTCTATTCAATACTCAACTTTTTGCAACGATTTTTTTTTTGCAATCGTGTTTCTATGAAGCCTACAATAGTCGTCGTGTGAAAGCGGCATTAGCTTCGCGACTGGATTCCTTTCGGAAGGTTTTACGGTTTACAATTTCAGAGATAGTTTGTTTTTATTCAATGTAACCGCAGTTGCGTTTGTTTTTAGTATATCAATACGTATAATATTAAAATTGTTGAAAGCTCCTGTTCGGACTACCATGAAATAAATTCACCAAATTTCGAATGCTATAACAAAAGGTTCAATTAAATAACATTAAAAGGCATGAACTCGTATACGAAAGAGTTGCAATATAATTTGCAATGGAAGCACTCTACAATAAAATGTAAAATATTTCCATTGTATACAGTTTGTTTCAATTTATTCAATGCGGTTTAACCTGCTGGTTTACAAGTAAAAAAGGCAATCTCTTTAGTTTGACTGTAAGCACGTAAGTGGATTTTATTTTTGATAATAGTTTTATAGTAATAAAAATAACAATAATATTTTTAATTCCCGACAACATAGCTCACACAACAAAACAAAAGGAAAAAACTGGGCAAGTGCGAGTCGAACTCCCGCAATGAGGGTTCCGTACAAACTTACCTATGAAAATAGTTCAATTCCCGAATTGAGTTACGAAGATTTCTCTGAATCGCTTTATAAAATTTTTGAGACGTAACTACAAATTTACAGTTTTCAGATTTATTTTTTCCTATACTTGTGTTATAAGATCTTGCTTCATGCCAAATTTCAGGGTTCTAGGTCAACGGAAAGTACCCTATGAATTTTGATTCTCTTGAGAGTGTCGAAATACGACATTTTTGCGACATGAACGTCTGTATCTTTTTTTCCGTTAACTTAGATGTTTGAGTTTTTCACAGCTTCAAGGGACCGCAGACTTGAGTATATGATTTTAATTAAAACTCGATACCTCCACGCGTTACCGAGATAAAGGGTCTTGACAAACAAAAAGACAGACAGACGGACAACAAAGTGATCCTATAAGTGTTCCGTTTTTCCCTTTTGAGGTACGGAACCCTACAAATATAAAGATTGTGAGTATCAATTTTAGCTTATACTTAACCAATGTTAGTACTTATACACTACTAAATACAATGGAGTGTGTGTGAATGTTGTGTGCATTTGTTGTTAAGTTTTTCGGATTAGTAAACTTACAGGAACGTGTTATTCGATGTTACACTTTTCTGAATTATGTAACACACTCAATACAATGTTGTTTTGATAAGATGCCTCACTATGGCTCTCATTATACATATTTTTCAGCAATCGCTCTCAGGAGGTTGTTGCTACTGCCACGCAATCTGGCGAGAATAGACGTACCTACTTCTTTTGCGTATGACAGCTGAGAAGGTGTCGACTCTGGCTTGAGCAACACATTCCCGAAGCAATGCAATAACGTGGACGCCGCATCAGCAACCTGAAAGCGCTGTTTTATTGGACTCGACTACTTTGTGATTAGCGCCTCAAATTGGTAGTCTCAACAAGAAAGGGGCTAAGACTGACCAAAAAATGGTAAAGTAGCTTGTTTTTGGGTCGGTAATCAACAAACAGCTTCCTAAGAGAGACACCCCGTCATACTTTTACTGACTAAAGCCCCCACCCGTGTTCCTCCTATAGCCTTTTGCTTTCCAGGAGCGCGGTACCTCTTTCGAAAAATTCCGCATCCTTATCAGTTTTTTGTCGTGGCGAGAGGAGGTACCTACTGACTCATTTATACGTAATTGTATAGAAAAAGAAAATATTACATTTACTAGATTCCATTCATTCAATTAATTTGATTTATTTGGTTGACGGGTAGAGAATGCCTAAGGCATTAATTCCGCCTTTGTATCTTTGTGTTGCATGAAGTTTTAATAAATAAATAAATAATTCCATGCAGAATCAAGTTTTTTTGCACAAAGATCGGTTCATACTTCTAGCAGCTATTACAACTATAATCTAAGTTACATTAGGATATTTAGTTTCCAGAACTTTGCACACTCAACTCACTAATACAGCTAGACACCACTTGTATAGAAAACACACAAATACAATATTAACAGAACTAAGTCCAAATCCTCTCAATTTAATTTTCGTACGCTCCAAACTAAATTGAAATTATAAAGCTGGTGGCATCACACGGGTCGTGTCCTCGCATTTGTACCAATACATTGTTAATGGAGAGAACAGTACTTATTTCAATTTGAAAGGCAAAAGGATCGTTTGCAATCGAGTTTTCCCTTTTGAAATTTCTTAGTAACAGCCCGGAGCAGTGGTGGGCCAGTGGTAACGGTCCCGACTTAAGTGTTGTTACGGAGGTTCGATTCCTTCCGATCCGGCTAAAATATATTAAATTAATTTTAAAAATTAATTAGAGAAACATTAAAAAAAAAAAACAAGTTTCCTCCCCGTACCTTCTGTCGATTACTCTTTCACCTGTGGTTTTGTATTGTAATTGGAATGTTGTGAGGTCATTTAAACTTATCCGATAAGTTTTAGTAATATTTCATTTGACACTTCTTTCTTCATCTCGGAATCGAAAGTTAAAATCGAAGAAAGAGAAATCGGAGAAAAAATGTATAAGTTTAAATCGGACGGTTTCGATTCCGACAAACTAAACTTAAAAACTACGCTTCCAAATACGGTTCCGATATAACCATCTCCATTACACCCTTAGTTCAAACCCAGCACTACTGCTCTCAAAACGGCAAAAAAAAAACATCGCGAGGAAACCGGTATGTTCTAGAACCAAATACTCGAAGACGGTGACTCCACCAATCCGCACCGGGCCCGCATGGGAAAGCTACCTAGTTTATACTATAGGCTCGACATAACTGATAACACGTGAGTGTTGGTACTTATAATCTACACCTCTGCTGTACTCTTTGGGGAATCCTCTAGGCGTGATGATCATATGTGTTATGTAGGTAGAAAAATCCAGTGATATCGTCGGCTGCTTCGATGTATGTAAATCCCTTGAGTTTAGAATGTCGTTTAAGTGAAACAATATGGGTAAGGGTGTGTACACACCGGGCCGGTTGTTTTTTCGTGGTCGTTATGGTAATGGTAATGTTGTCGTTCGCTCGCGATGGACTGCGAACGGGAGGGGCATTAACTTTTGTGGTGGGGTGGAGCTATGTGCGGATAGATCGTACATGTTTAGTGTTGCCCTTGAACCGATAATATGTTATAGTGACGTCACGTATTCTTCTGTAGAATAATAATAATAATAAATAATAATAAATCTTTATTTATAAAAAAAACAGATTGTAGTACATTTTACATGTTTTCAGAAAGTGGGTAGTTATACATTTCTTACAATCAAGTGGGTGACGTACTGTTCTCCTTGCTAGGCTATGAAATAGCCTGTATTAAGAAGTAACAGTGCCTATCCCCTAGAGTTGTATTACTACAATTTTATTTTAACAACTTAAATTCAAGTAAAATGTTTAACAGAACTTATTAGGTACTTTTGTGTGTGTATATGTGTGTGAGTGTACGTGTGTTGAGTGTGTCGTGTATTGGTCTGTGAATGTGTTTGGATGTGTGAATGAGTGTATGTGCGTAAGTAATCGGCAATGAAAGCATGCGTGGCTGTGTAAACATGTTGAGTCAATGGGTTGATTAGTGTGTGTTTATGTTTTGGGGTGTGGTACAAGTTACAAACTTGTCATTAAGTTAAATATTTTTCTGTTTCGTCATAGGTTTTATTTTGGAGGAATGTGCGAAGAGCCTTTTTACAATTATGATAGGAGAGTCTGTAAATTGGACATTTATTGTTAATTACATTGTAAAGGGACGGACCTAAATAATAAAAGAATCTTTTAGTAAAAGTCAAGTGGGTTTTTGGCGTCGTACATATTATATCTTTTCGGCGTTTGGTCAGTTCAATATAGGGGGTTACGCGGTGTTGCAATAAAATTGATTGTAAAATAAAGTGTTGCCGCACATTGAGGACTTTGCAATTTGTGTATAATTTATTAGTAGGATAGATTATTGGACGGAAGGTAGCCACTTTCAGTATGGCCCGGTGCGCTACTTCCAGTGGTTTGAGGATTGTTTTTGCAGTACCACCCCAGCAGGGAATACAATAAGTAATAATAGATAGGCATAAGGCAAAATAAACATTACGTATAATAGTAGGATTAGCAATGCTTCTAAGGGTTTTAAATATATATATAAGTTTACGAAATCTGCCAGTGAGGATATTAATATGAGATTTAAATTTAAGATTCTTATCTATGATTATACCTAGGTATTTGATTTCGTCCGTAGAAGATATGGGTGTACATTGGCATGACATTTGAGTTTGAAAATTACAGGTGTGAGCTTTTACTAATATTGTTTGGTTGGGTTGAGTAGCAGAACTTACCGAATACGTAATAAACTTAGTTTTGGATGTATTAAGTGTAAGCCTGTTTAGAGTAAGCCAGGTCAGCGCTTCGTTAAAGCCATTCTGTGCCTTGTCCTCGAGTTCAGACCATGTGTTAGCGACGAAAGTTATAGCAGTGTCATCCGCATATGATGTCATCTTAGCATTTGGGATATCTAAATTACATAAGTCGTTTATAAAGACTAGAAATAAGGTGGGACCCAAAATGCTTCCTTGTGGCACGCCACAGCAGATGGGAAGTTCATTGCTACTATGCTGATGAATTTTGACCATCTGGGAGCGATTTGTGAGGTAGCTTTGAAAGAGATCAAGTTGCAATCCCCTGACACCCATCTTTTCAAGTTTAAGTAAGAGAGAACGAACGGGGACGGTGTCGAACGCCTTTGCAAGGTCTAAGAATATTGTTAGGACTTTTTTATTAGTGTTTAGGTGTTTTACAATATTGTTAGTTAATTCATGAACTGCGTCATAGGTTGATTTGTTCTTACGAAATCCAAATTGTTGTGGTGATATTAATTGGTAATGCTCTAGGTAGTTTACAAGTCTTTTATTAATGAGACGTTCAAGTACCTTGGATAAGGCAGTTAGAACTGCTATAGGTCGGTAATTATTCGGCAAGTTCCCGTCGCCTCCCTTGTAGACTGGGTGAATGATTGCCTTTTTGAAAGAAGAGGGAAAGACTGGAGTCTCAAAGCAGAGGTTAAAAATATGGCATAATAAGGGTGCCAGGAAGGTTGAATACCTCTTTAGTATGAAAGGTGATATGCCATCCCAGCCAGATGCAGCATCAGAGCGCAATGAATGAATAGTTGCTGTAATTTCGTCAAGATCAATAGGTTCAAGGACGAACGACGAAGTTGCCGAGATGTCAGAAGTGTTTTGAGGGACTGTCAAAGGCTGCGTAGTGCTAGACTGGATATTATTTGCAAGCCTCTCGCCAATATTAACGAAGAATGAGTTTACAGAGTTACAGGATTCATTAGGTGTAGGTGACAAGGTAAGTAATTGATCAGATGTATTTTTAGTTTTAGTAGTGTTAGTTACTCGTTTAATAGTATCCCATAGTGTTTTAGGGTTTTTACTAGCTTTTTCTAGTTCCTCTTTATCGTAAATTCTTTTAGCCT
This sequence comes from Mythimna impura, assembly GCA_905147345.3. Taxonomy (NCBI): domain Eukaryota; kingdom Metazoa; phylum Arthropoda; class Insecta; order Lepidoptera; family Noctuidae; genus Mythimna; species Mythimna impura. The sequence continues at coordinate 28,097,928 of LR990359.1, read as the reverse complement.
TCTTTAAAATACGAATACAATAGTTTCTGTATCGAAGATAAGTAATTTTAATAACTTAATTTTCAGGGAAATTTTTAACTTTCTTATGTAGCGCGTCCCTGTTTCTTATGCACCGTAATAGACCAGGTGTGATCCATGGTTTTAGGATTCTCTTTTGTGATGAAACTTTTTTAACTATGGTATTTTCAGAAATGGATACCTTCATTAAATTTAATAATTTATCGATAGCCATATTTGGGTCCTTTGTGTTAAAAATAGAGGTTAAATCTAGCTGTGACATTGTTTTATCAAGGCCATCATAGTCAATTTTTGTTACAAATTGATTTGCGACCGACCATATAGATTTATTATAAATGCAAAGTAAGGAAGAAGAGTGATCAGTTATTGTAGAACTTAATACAAAGGTTTGGGTAGGGGAAGTTGTTTTGAGAAACGTATGATCCAAACAATTTCCATCTCTAGTCGGAAGGGTGTGAGCAGGGAGATAACCGTGAAAGGCGAGGCAATTTAGGTATTCATGGGAGCGCATGTCAGATGTGGTAGGTTTGATGTCCACGTTTAAATCGCCTGTTAGAACTACCGATTTAAATCTATGCAACGATGCGAGTATGCTGTTAAGAGCTGTGAGAAAGCTGTTTATGTTGTCTATTGATGGTGATCTATAAATACAAATTATTGCCAGGTCTGTGCTAATTTTTATAATAAGACCAGATGCGGATTGGTGAAAATCTGGTTCTTCACAAGTAACAGACAGGTTCGACTTCGAGTATACCACTACACCATCACTCTGGTTAAGGTGTTTGGTGGTCATAAATGACGAGTAATTATTGAGGATGGGGATAATGATATTGCTAGAGCATGGTAACCAACATTCAGTTAAGACAATCAAGTCGCAATCGAAAGAAATTCGGTGCAGTAGCGTTTGCAAGTTTAAAAAATTACGGTTTATCGAACGAATGTTTTGTGATAGGATTGTAATAAAGTTATTAGGACACTTCACGATGGAGAGTGTTTCTTCAGGTGTGCACGTATAGGTAGTTGATACAGACAGTTCGTCAATACTGTTAATTAGATTGTTTATGTTAGTAGTCATTTTACTGGCAAGGCAAAAATAGTTAGTGGGTTACGAGTAAATGGAATGGTATATATTTTAAGAACGTATGGAAGGCTTATGTTCGGGGTCATTAAGTTTAAAAACTTACTTTTTATGATGTTGAAGTAGCTAAGTAAAGAATGATGGATATGAACGCATGCAGATGTAGGGAGTACATGTGATGACATTGTGAAGTTTTTATATGTAGGAGTTGAGTGAGGCATGTATGTTGAGAGTATGTTGTGTTGATGAAAAAAGTTATATGTGTGAGTATTGTTATTGTCTGTATTTAGTGTTTTAACAAAGCAATTTAAAGAATTCGTAAAAGTAATCAAATTATACATAAAAAATCGCAGGGTATACTTAAACGTAGGTAGTCATGCTTTGATGATTGCCGCCAGCTGCTTCAGTTGTTCTTCGCTTCTCACCACGATAGTCTGGCTATCAGGATTCTTTTTAAGCATAACTTTTCCGTTCGAAGTCCAACAATAGTTATACTGGTGTGTCTTAGCGTGGTTTCGATTAAGGTAAAATAATCTTTTTGTATTCGCTGTTAAAAGCTCTGTGATGTAGATAGGTGATTCCGGTACAGATTTTAAGTTTAGGTGGGTTGATTTTATCTTGTCTGTGGGATTAAGTTTATTGTAGTCTTTAACAGCAGCAAGAAATTTCGTTTTCACCAGGGTATTACAGAACTCAACCGTTAGACTTGATGTTACGTTTTCCTTTTTTGAGGGTTGTCTTGTAACATCACGGATACTAGTGGATTCCATATCAAGTCCTAGATGTCTTGAGAGGTGCGATATTGTATCATATATCATTATCTTGGTCTCATTCTGCCTTTTAGGTACATTACGTAATTCTATAGAGGTTTTGATGAGATTGTGGTCGAGAACTTCCAACTTGTTTTCCAACTTAGCTAACTGCATTGCCATGGAACCCCGTTGATTTTCTAGTCCCGTAATTTTATTTTCAAGGGACTGTAATTGATCGGAGACCAATGTCATTGCCTTCTCGAGATCAGTATTTGTGGCCTTAATTTCCGAGTAGTGATTTTTTATCTCCTTAATATGACCTTCTAATTTGTCCAGACGGGAGGTCTGGGTACATATCATTTCGTTGATCATCTTCTTGATGTCGTTCTTAAACATATCCAGGTCATCACCACTGACTTCGCCTGAAAGGCATCTGCGTTTAGCTCTTTAGGTGATGTTTCCCACTGGGTCTTGGTCTGAATGCAGCTTCCGGATATCAGACTCCGAGCGCGATGAGTACTGATTTGGAGGAGTTTTGGGTGGAGTTTTATACATGTTGCCTTAGCTTGTTAGGTTGTCTAGTCGGGCTAAAAATCAAGACAAGGCGAGGTACGCGTAAATAAGTTACTCGCTAATCGCTATCGCTCGTAAGTTGGGCCGCCGACAAATATGACACACGCACAGCGTAAGCGCAGCGGGGTCCGCGTGCTATCCTTGTCTTGACACTTGCCGGCCCGTTTCCTCCACTGCTCTGCTTGCGTTTCGCGTTCTCTTCAAACTTATGCACGCCTGGTACTTTTGCGAATTATATTTACAATTTAATTTCGAAATAACTATTAATTTTAAATAAAAATTGAAAAAACTTGTACGGAATGCACGTCTAAACGCTTTCGCGGTCCGAGGGGAAGGAAAAAGAATAATAATAATTGGTTGTTGGAATAGGTTAGTGTATGTTAGAGAAGATTTTATTTTTAGTGCTTTATTTTTCTGACTGACCGACTCTTAAGCAATTCAAAAGTGCCTTTAATTGATTTAGGTATTTGAAATAAATGATTTTAGTTTGAATTTGAGATTATAGTACTAGCTGCCAGCACATTTTTTCTTGTTTGATCAAGTAAAATCAATATTTAAGCAGGTATTATTTACTTAACTCATCAAGATAAAAAAAACCACTTTCATTTTAATCCAAATTCAAAATAGACTTCATCGATAAAAGTTTAAATTATCATCTTTGTTCGACTTCAATCTGAACCAATTGTCAATTTGCAAAGTTATAGTTAGTAGATTACGCGCGACCTCTCCGGTCGGTGCAGACCCTAGCTCGGCTGGGACTTAGTTAGATTTCTTTATTACGTAGACAGGCTGATTTATTTGTACTTTATTGACTTTTTATTTGGTTTTGCTGAAACTAAATAGCAAGTTTCTTGTGGGAGCGGCTGTGGAGTAATAATTGCAAGGGTTCGACCGCGGTCGACTTTATTAGTTGTTGAATTTAGTGCTAGAACCTAAAGAAAATCACAACAGAAAATGTATCGCCCAGATTAACAAAAAGATGCGGCTTTCAATTTTACTGAAAGTGATTCTGTTGTTTTTCTGTTTTTGTTAATTCGGCACACACACCTCTACCGTATGCTCCACCGTGTCCTCCGGATAGTCCACACAATGGTGTCACCAGTGGCGTGCCTAGGGTTTCAAAATAAGGCAAGCCCAATAAAATTTTAACCGATTTCAAAAAAAGAAAGTTCAGTTTTCGACTGAGTATGTAGGTACCTACGTATGTATCATCGCAATTTTCTCACAAACTACTGATTAGGTACAATAAATTAAAAGCAAAAAACAGTCATGAATTTCATTTATAATTATATCTGAGAATCAAGCACAGTTGTTTTCTATGACTAACATCGGGGGTTTCGTCAGTAATAATTGAAACAAATTTTGTTTGCCTAACTTCGTAATCGATGCAAGTTTGCATCACATCGGCTACGGAATGAATAATATCGTTTTGAATTTTGTTAGATAAATAACTCAGCCCCGGTTTGTCACTTTTCTAATGCTGCATATGCTTTTCTAAAACGACATCGTATTTTGAAATTAACGAGACCAGTTCTAAAAAAATGCCTTTATTTTTGAATATTTAATTTCGTTATTTTAAAAAGTCGCTAGTTTTTATTGTTGCTTAATCTTAAAAAAAGTCTCCAAACTCGTTAAAAATCTCTAAGATCTCACAACGTCGCTAAAACGGCAACACTGCAGAGTTGGCAAGGTGACAAGGTCACGCATACGCGAGCAACGTCATACGAATGCCCGGCTTAAATCTTCCATACTGATCGATTTGTAGACGCATAAGGTCCTAACTCGTTATACGGCACATCGCTATAAGTGCGAAAGTGACAGAGATAGTATTTGAAAGCCCGGTAAAAGCCGGTACGTGTAAGCGAGATAGATATAGCTCTCGCGTAGATGCTGCTAATGCGAAACTCTGCGCGCGCTGTGTAGTAGTGTGGCATAGGTAGATACTTTGTGTTATTTTGATAAGAATTAAAGCGCGCAAACTTTTAAATAGTTCGGGTTTGATATTGATTCTCTATCGAGCATTTTAGTAAGGCATGCCTGGCTTTTCTGCTTGTATGAAGGTACCGCCACTGGGTGTCACCCGGGCGTTTCTTACGCACAAATCCGGCGTAGGAACCTCCCGAACTTACCATGTCCGGTGAGGACCAGCGTCATGCGGTAAGGGTAGTAAAGGTAAAGACGCCGTGTTGTCTTTCCAGCCACTCCTCAAAGAGGGGACTTACCGCCATAATTATGGCGCGCCCAAAGTGATTCTGTTGTGTGATTCGCTAGATTAGTAGTCAAGCTTTAATGATTGCAGTTGATTATTTCGACTTGATTATCTACCATAACTTAGATTAGCCGGAGCGTTTTTATTAGGCGCTTTAGAAGCAAGCGAAATTCATAAGCGAACTATTTAATGTGAACTAGCGTCTGTCAGTGGCTTTTCCTGTATGCAAATAAAAAAAAATGGGATTTATGTGTAGGTATTCCAGATTCGTTCAGTCATCCTCGAGGAATTTCTGAAAGGGAAACTGTGGTCTTGGAACGCAAAGGGAAGCTGAAGGACGCGGATGGATTTTAGTCAGTAAAAGTGTAACACGCACTCTCACTCCTCCTTAGAGCTGAAGAAGTCAAGGGCAGATCCAGGATTTTTTTCTGGGGGGAGGGGGGGGCACAAGGGACGCACAGGCAAAAAAAAAACAACAATAACTGTTAGAAATAAACTTGAAGTATCATACTTTAAGTTTATTTCTACCTTTTTTTTTATTATTTATATTTTAACAACTCTATAATTGATTTGATTTGCTTCTAACTGTGTACTGTGATGAAATCTCCACAGTACACAAAAATACCGTCTGGGTAAATCCGCCTTTGGAAGAAATCATTGGATGATTTTCCATTCCAATAACGAGCTAGTTGGGAAAAGGCTGGGGAAATGATAAACAATATTATTAAGATAAAATATTTTGTTTGCATAAAACATGGTTTACAAGGCAAAATGGTGGTGGTGGTGGCGGTGATAGGTGTTGAAGATTTACACATTGTACGGTCAGCATCCGTACATTAGACTTAGGCCTAGTTAGTAATTATTGCAAATCGGGTAAAAGTAGGTTTGCTGTATCGTCACGTACACAAGTGCGTCAGTAGTACGTTTGGCACCGAACTCTCGCAACATTTAACATTTTATTAGCATTTTATAGAACAGTTATTAGTCTTTTTAAGTAACATTTATTTAACGTTTTTAAGTAACATTAAATTAGTGAAGTGTATTATTAAACATTATTTATATCATTAACATCCTTTCATTTCATAACATTCAACATTATATGTAGCAGTAGCCTTACAAAGACTTAGATCAATGTCGTGTGTAAGGCTGCTCTTACACACGACATTGATCTAAGTCTTTGTACAACGATTCTCGTGATGAGCTTCTGGACTTCGATCAAACCTGTGTACACTTAATTAAATTATTGTCGCAATAACACGCCTGTCAGAAAATATCAGTTCTATTTTATAGTTTAGTGTCAAGTTATGCTGATGAAGGTTGTAAATTTTAGCTGTTTATAAACTTTTACGAGGCCTATTTAATGGCTTAGTAGCAAGTGAAACTCAATTTATTTTATAAATTGGCTGTTATTCGTACGTGAAATGAACTAAGCTGGGAAGGGAACTGGATATTTTAGTTGTAGTGGAAAGTATACCGACATTGCTCATCATTGACGGTCTGACATGTAGGTACCTATCATACTTTAATACTTATTTTAAAATCATTATCTCAGTAGTCAGCCTCTTTTTAGCCATATAATAATTGTTCATACAGTCCATACCTTGTTTCTTTGGCCATCAGTTTCTCTAAAACTCAATGCACAGAGCGTCAAAGCGTCGCATCGCATCCTGTTTTTCATCTACAACGCGTGGAGGCGCACGTCGTCTGCGACTTTGCTCGCTTTAGCGTGCTCGGATCAGCTGGACCCGTTCAGAGACTTTTAGACGTTCGTGAATGGCGCTCTTGCATGACAGCTGAGCTTCCGATTCCACACACCTTCCTATTGTCCAGTTGTGTAGACACTAGAGAGTCAAAATTGAAATTCAGTCGAAAAATGCCGCCAAATCTCTTAAAACCATCATCAGACTTAATAAGCTAGATGCAACAAAACACATATTGCAATAAAGGTTTTCAATAAAGTGCAAAGAATCTCAGTGATTACGATTCTTTCAATTTTTATTCTTTTATCCACAAAATACAACTACACAGCGTATAATATTGAACGAGCATGTAATAAATACGTCAGTATATCATGTGAAAGATATTGTCGGTACGACACAAGCGCTAGGCTGAGAAATATCGACATATTGTGGGTACGAATCACGTCTCTAGAAAATGGTACGATGACCATCGCTCGACTAAAAGAATTACAGTTTGGACATATTAATGTACCGGAATAGATAGGTTAGTCATATTTTCAGCTGGTATGGAGCAATATCTTAGAGGCCTAGCGTGTGTCATATGGAGTGTTAGTGATTATGACATTCTCTTTTGTGATAAATAGTGACAAGATCAGCTAGTGTCGGCTTATGTAGGTAGACTTATTCGGACTTAGGTGGGGTTTATTTTACCCAACTGCCCCGAAATTATGTATTAGTTAAGTGTTAATATAGCTGATATCTACCGTAATGACTGTTGTCAATATAAGTACGTATTATAATGATAAAGCTTTATTTATTCTACACAAACATTAGTACACCAAATAAAATTAAATAATCAATTAAAATTAAAATCAATTCAATTAAAATAAAATATTATTTTCGTTGTTTCTTGAAAAGTAAATAAATAAATTAAATACATTGACCTGTTGTATTAAAATAACTAAAATAGGTATAATAAAAAATAATATATTCAACAAAAAGGTTCAATAAATTAATTTGCACTTCATTATACATACTCACCTTTAAATCATGCACTCCTATAATAACCATAACCATTTTATAACCATTGTTTTTCCATTATTGTATTTTCAGGCAATGGAGGCCCATGATAAAATCATCATCATCATCATTTCAGCCGAAAGACGTCCACTGTTGGACATAGGCCTCTCCCAAAAGATAAAATACATAATTAATTTGAAACATTAATAAACTAATACATATTAACAAAAAAAACTTTTTTTTTTAAAAGCCTATACTGTCCCACTCCTGGGCAAAGGCCTCCCCCAACTTCTTCCAGGTATTCTTTTCTTGGGCCACCTCCAACCAGTCTTTGCGGTAGGCATCTAGGTCGTCTCGCCACCTCTTCCCAGGTCGACCTCGGCGGCGTCGTCCATCTTGAGGTACCCACTTTGTGGAGACTCTTGCCCACCGGTCAGAGTGTATGCGGCTGATGTGACCCGCCCAATCACATTTTAGCCTGGCAGCCTTTTTTCCAACATCCATAATTCGCGTCTTTTGACGCAGCGTGGTGTTCCTCACTCTGTCGGCCCTCTTGACACCCAGATTGCTGCGCTCCATTGCTCGTTGGCACAACCCAAGGCGAAACTTTTGCGAATCGGCGAGCGACCATGTCTGGGCACCATAGGTTAGGACGGGCAGGATACACATATCAATGAGTTTTCGCTTCAGGGAGATCGGTAGATCTCCCTTCATTAGCGTCTTGATGGACCAGTAGCTTTTCCAGGCGTTTTTGATACGGCGATCAATTTCCTTCTGCTGCCTGTTTTCGAAAGAAACTAACTGACCCAAGTAGATATACTCATCGACATAGTTTATATCCTGCCGATCTACCTCGACCCTACGTTTAGTGCTGTTGGTCATACCTTTAGTTTTAGATCGATTCATCGCGAGCCCCACCCTGAGGCTGGCCGTGCTTAGGTCTTGAAGCATGGACTGTAGTTCTAGAGCAGTAGGGGCAAAAAGGACAATGTCGTCGGCAAACCGAAGATTTGTTAGCCTCTTACTACCGACTTCTATGCCCCTAGTCACCCATGAGGCCGCCAGTGTTCTAAAGATCTCCTCGACAGTGCTTGTAAATAATTTCGGAGAGAGCGGGTCACCATGTTTAACACCTTTTTGTATCTTAAATGAAGGTCCTGTAAAATTTAATTTGATGTCTGCGGTGCTGTTATAAGTAGTAAATATTTTTCAAAAGGTATATATTGCTGTTCTAGTTCCTGAAAAAAAAACTTATTCAACTATAATTATACACATAGTAGGCATGTAGTCAATGTAGTCGGCACCGTGTTGCGCTGCGTGGTGTCACATAACCGTCCTTGGAAACGTCAATATACGACATCTTTCGGCTAAAAGTCCTATTTAAGAGACATTGGATAGGAGCGAGCATGCGAGCGTACATAATTGCTAAGCATTCGTCCATACGAGATTCGTCGCTGCTCCGCATCTACTAGCCCCAAACACTCAATACTCGCCTTCCCAGCAGTACGTCAGGGCCGCAAAACATTCCACAAGAGCTTTCAATTTACCCCAACTACAAGTACAATTTCGACACTTGTACAATGACATTCCTGGGGGCATCAGCACAAAGCAGACCCCCCTGCCCCCCATTCCCCCCTATCTTGACCCTCGGGTCTTAGAACAAAGCGATTAGAATTAACTATTCCGATGTAGTGGATCCGAAGTTGGATACTTACAGATCTGCGTGATAGACTGGAATGGCCTCAGTTGGGTGCGCTCTGTTCTACGAGTATTAACTCTCAATGGTACATTGATGTTTACGACGCGAGTGGACGCACGTTCGCAGTGTTCGCAGTGCTTGTTTAATTATTGTAAATTTTATTTGGTATACAATTCGTGGATACGTAGGAAAAATAAAATCTTTAGACATCAATTACTGTGGTTCCACCAAAAAAGTACGTAAATAAAATGAAAGTAAAGTTTAAATAAAAAAAGAAAAACAGCCTATGCCTATTAGTTAATTATATTTTTATCATTTTAATAAGCTATATACTTTTTGTTTTGTTTCAGTCAAAATGAAATTATAATAAATCACCTTATCATTTAGTAAACTTTTCAGAAACCCATAATTGAAAATGTAAATAAAATATCAATATTGCACATTACTACCGATCCAGTTATTTTCAATTATAAAATACTGAACTCTTATTACTTGCTACGCTGTTACAGTTTTTAAGCTATATTCATTAATAATATTATATTAAAATGTATTTATAACTTATTCCAATTAATGCATTACATACATACACTGATGTTGTTATTAAATTAAATACTTACATTATAGAACAGTCCATTTTACTTTAAATACTAACTTCTATTGTGTGTCCTTCCTCTATTTTCTGTCCTTAGCCACTTCTATACTAATATTATAAAGTTGAAAAAAAAATTGTTTGTAATTAATAAACTCAAAAACTACCAGACTCATCATCTCGATAACCTTTTCCCAACTAGTCGGTTGGAAAAATTACTGGACTGATTTTAAAAATTCTTTCTTCAGTAGAATGCTTCTTTATTGCTAATGTGCCATCCACCAATCAAGGCCGCAACTAAGTGCTCGGTTTACGAATGTATCCGGAATGCTGCAGTCTGCGATGAATGGCGTCGTGTTACCAAGATAGTGATGAGCACGACCACTCTGGCAAGAGTGTACCGACTGTGTACCGAAGAAGAAGCCATCCGCAACTGGGCCTTTTTTTAGGTGGGAAAATCATCCAGAAAGGGAGGGCGTGTTAGACTTTTACTGACTAAAAACCCACTCCTGTTCCTTCTTTGCCTTTGTCTTTGGGCTCCGGGTCTAAATTTCACACTGCCCGTGGCCCCAGTAAGCTTCGACCCTTCTGGGCCCCTACGGTTTGCTGACATCTCCTTGAAGCGCGCGTGGAACAATACGCGCCGTCAACGACGTTGACGAGTTGTAAGTGCAAGTCGGACTCGCGCACCCAGGTTTCCGTACAACTTACCTACCTATGTAAAATAGTTAAATTCTTGAATAGAGTCTCGAATATTTCTCCGAATCGCAAAAAAAAACCTTTTTTTTGTGACGTAATTACAAAACTGTTTTCAGACTTTTTCCTATACTTGTGCTATGAAACCTTACTTCAAGCCAAATATCAGGATTCTAGGTTAACGGGAAGTACCCTATAGATTTTGATTTCCAAGCACGTGTAAAAATATGTGCCTAAAAGCAGTAAAAACGGCCTTATCTTTAGATTGCATTGACTTAGAGTTTGATTTTTACTGCTGCTTGGAGTAGTACCTAGACCTAAATATTTGATATTAATTTCAGTTTCATACCTCCACGCGTTCCTGAGAAAAAGGGTCTTGACAGACGGACAGACGGAAAACAAAGTGATCCTATATGGGTTCCGTTTTTGCTGAGTTAGGTACGGAATCCTAACAACACAGAATACGAGTATTGAACAGCAAAGGTAATAAACCGATACCTCTAATCAAGTCGCCTGCCGCGCCGTTAGCATTGTATGCTGAACTAGCGAGCGCTGCTAGACGGCTAATCGGGATACAGCGCTGAAAGCGGCTAACTGGTGAGCGCAAACTGTTCAACTTTGTCTAGCTATTGTTGCGCAGGTTAGTTTTAAACGGCACCTCGTATAGAATGTGTGAGGCTAGTGTGATATTTGTAATGTTTAATGAGTTGGTAGTTATATATTTTGGTGTAATTATAAAATTCGTAGAGAATATTTCTGCGAAAAATAACTTATACGGCTCTCGCACACAGGCGCGATGTTACAACTCATATTCATAAATAATGTTCTACTATACATAATTATGTGCTCGTACGTCAATTAAGGGGCGTTCACACTGGCCGAAATTTTGTTCAATTTGAGCAAAAATATATTCCTAAAATAATAATGGTCGTGTCGACCCTGTATGTGGGAACCATTACAATTTTTATTCATTCGTTTATTTATTGCATACATGTTGTCAATGAACGTTATATGATAGAATAGAATAGAATAGAATAGAATAGAATAGAATAGAATAGAATAGAATAGAATAGAATAGAATAGAATAGAATAGAATAGAATAGAATAGAATAGAATAGAATAGAATAGAATAGAATAGAATAGAATAGAATAGAATAGAATAGAATAGAATAGAATAGAATAGAATAGAATAGAATAGAATAGAATAGAATAGAATAGAATAGAATAGAATAGAATAGAATAGAATAGAATAGAATAGAATAGAATAGAATAGAATAGAATAGAATAGAATAGAATAGAATAGAATAGAATAGAATAGAATAGAATAGAATAAAATAATAAGGGTAATCGAATCAAAACCGAAAACCCTGCCGCTTTGGTTACAAGTCAAATTAAGGCGTATAGTCCCTTGGATATCTGGCTGGAGTTAAATGCACATAAAATCGTACTACCACCTGCGCCAGCATAGAGCCCCGCTGACCTTTGAATGCATTTTTTTTGCGAAACATTGGTTGATTTACATATGCTATGTACATTCTGAAGAACAATTAACCAGCATTTTTTTCTTTAGAAAAGAGTAGTGAAAATAAGTGAAAAAATATCATGTAGTTAAATTTTTTTTTGGCATAAGTTTTAGTCATACGAAAAAATCATATGTTGATAACATAATATATGAATCTGTAGTAAATATATATTTTTTTCAAACCTATTGACCTAGCCGTTACCGAGGAGTAGGCTTCAGAAAGTCACTGTTTTATGGCACTGCTCGGGAGTTAGGGCCTTAAAGAGAGCATCCAAAAGAATCCGAACATTAATTTCTCATTCCAATCACGCACGTTTAAACAAAAAACAAATTTAACTTTTCTGAAGCATTGGAAACTAGCTCAGAAAATATTTGATGAATGAAATTGAAGGAAACTTTTTCAATATTGCAACTGAACGCTACCTTAGTACAGTGCGCTCAAGAAATGAATGTGTGGGCTACTTGTGATATTTTCACTATTACTGTCGGGCTTAATGACGAATTTAGTCCTTTTATTCTTATAATAATAATCATTTTATTTTCAAGCAACGAGGTCATAGAAAGAATACATAAAATAATTTTAAACAATAATAAAATAATAAATATTATATTTAAAAAAACTATTATTATTCACGTAATGTAGTTTTATTTTTATGTATCATGGTCGTTGCCAAGGGAGTTGTTAGCTCAAGAAGACGGTACACAAAGAAGAATGGAAGGATGACAATAAGGGATACCAAAAAGCTGATAAATATGTACGATGTGTATATCATATAGAGAGAGGACCAAGAAACAGGTAAAAATAAGTTACTTTAAGCAGTCTAATGCAGAGCTGGAGGAATTTATTTTAGTTCAATCATAGATTTGACGCCATCAACTGCATCAGACTGCTTAAATTGACTTATATTACACTTTTACACGTCAATAGTCTAAGTTATTCATCTTCAATGCGTGTCAGCCGAAATATTTCGTCAACTGTACAACACATACGTAGACTCTGAATCTTTCAATTATGTACCCTTTGAAATTCAATAAATGTGTAGGATTGAGAATTTCCAGTCATGTTGTAAACAGTTGATCAATTTAGGGATTGGATTTAGATTGATTGAAACAACAACTTTGATTGGCAGCAGATCGGTAATTACATTCTGACATTATCAGGGCTGGAGGCTGGAGATGTAATCTGTATCATTTTTCACTGTCTCCGGTTCAAATTAACTGATCATTTTCAGTGTTGACGTGTTTGATTTCTATTCAATAGGGTACGAAAATATTTAGCCTTAATTGGAAGATACGTAAAATAATAATTTTGCCACTCGCTAAGTTATCGGTCCACCGGTCGCGGTAGACGCACAAGACTGGTCATTAGAGCGATATTTGGGGGAGGCCTATGTCCAACAGTAGACGTCTTTCGGCTGAAGTGATGATGATGATGATGTAGGTACGTTTCAGTAATAGCTTCAAGTACGGTTTTGTGTCCGACGCCCGGTTATGGAATGCTAAAACCCCTAATGCGCTTCAAAGAGATTTCAGCAAATCGCTGGGATTTATATAAAGTAAACTCTTGGTCCTAGAACGCAAAGGGCAACTAAAGGACACAGGTGTGGTTTTAGTCTGACGCCCTCTCGCTTTATCGTAGAGTGGAAGTCTCTGAATGATTACCCACCTAAAAAATTGCTCATTAGTGTGAAAATAAAGAAAGAAAAATATTTTATTTACGCAAAATGGCGCATGGAGCCTGTACTCTATTATGTTAGGACATATCTATTAAATTGTGGGTGTATTATAGGTGTGGCTAACTCTTCGAGAAATAAACCAAGTAATTTTCTACTGCCGGCCGATGTCCGTTCCCTTATATATATATAAGGGAACGGACATCCTCACGCCCCAGCCACCGGGACCCCGACCCCAATTTTCAGCCACAGCAGGCGTGGGTTTGCGGACGACGAGCAATGGGTAACTCGCCGTCCGGCCGTCCCGTAACCGACCGGACCGAGCCCAAGTCGTCGACGGCGCATAGTCCCACGTGCGCCTCAAAGATGTGTCAAGAAAACCCTCGGGGCCCAGCGAGCCTAAATCTATTGGGGACATGGGTTGACTACCGAAAGGGAAACTCGGGGACCTGCCACGCAAAGCGAAAAACAAAAACAGGTGTGGTTTTAGACAGTAAAAGTCTGATACACCCTCCCTCTCCGTCCTAGTTCGAGAAAAGTCATTGGATGATTTCCCACCTTAAAAAACCTTTATAAGTTTAATTTCAAAGGCACAGTAATTCAATTTGCGTCATATTACGCACAAGCTATTCTAAAGCATCTACTCGACCGCCCCCCCCCCTACAGCCGCAGCCTTTATTAAACACATACTTAATAAGTTTACGGATTAAGTGACGTCAGAGCTCTAAGGCCTGGCGCACAACGAGTGGTGTGTAAGGGTGCGAGCCCACCAGCATAACGATGTGCTCTAATTATGCAAGACACAGGTGAAAGGATTATGTGCACGTTTGAATTAGTGTGTGTGGACCTCATTGTGGTTGCTGAAGTGTGTTTTTGTGGTTGCATGAATGTGTGCGCTCTTTCTATCTTGGCTACGATTTTTAATCAAATAGTCTAGTGGTCAGAGTGGAGCCTTTTCTGAGTACTTTTACTGCCATTAGAACTTACCTACTTTTTTTTAAGGTGGGAAATCATCCAATGAATTCTCACGCTCTAGGGTGGAATGGGAGGGCGTGTCAGACTTTTACTGACTAAAACCTACTCCTATGGTCCTTCTTTGCCCGGAAGCCAACCCATGGCTCCAAACTTACCTACCTATGTCTAATAGTAAACGGAGGTTAATTTAATTAGGTTTATTAATTGCGCTACATATGTAGGTACATTCATTTCTAATTTAATCAATTCAAAACGTAAATAAAGACGGGAATGAAGAAAGGAAAACTACAATACATGCTGCCTGACAAGCATTCCTTCCCTGCTAGCAATATCTGACTAAATTGCTTAATAAGGCCTTACGTAACAAGGGTAACAATAGGTTTATCTGGTACATCAGGGAAAAAAATACCAATACTACAAAATAGAGCAGAAACAGTTTTAATCCCACGACCCACTGAATACCTTCAAAAGACTGTCGAACATCAAAACCAAATACTTCCTTCCTAAAACAAAAAAAGAATAACATTTTTCAATCCCCAATAGTTGTGTAATAGGACAAAAGGCAGCATGGCCAATCTGGACCATTGTGTGAAGTTCGTACGGCCATTGGGTGGGGGCTGGCCCACAATGGGAACAAACAAAGGTTGTTAATTAATATTAGAACACGATTGGATTGCAAATAGTGGCGAGTGACTTCAATTGTACTGTAATAGTGCCGATAGAGGACTCTGGTGTAAACGGGTGTATTACTCGTTCATAATACGGGAACAAATTAAATTAGTTATCGAAATTCCGCTAATGAAATAAAATATCAAAAACTAATATCCTGTTCTAAACTAACTACCCAACATCGGCCGTTGACCTCATAATCTATACTATGTAAGATAATATTAGTTTATTTGTATTTTCGTAACGAATGAACTCAGAAACTACTAAACCGATTTTAAAAATTCTTTCGCCAGTAAAATGCTACTTTATCACTGAGTGACATACGCTTTATATTTTTTAATTTCACGCGTGCGAAGCCGCTGGCAGAAGCTAGTTAACAATAAGTTACTTCAAATTATGAGTTCAGTTTTATTGTTGTAAGATATCGATGGCCAGTAACAATATTTAAATTATGAGTTCAGTTTTATTGTTATACGATATCGATGGCCATCAACAGTATTTAAATTATGAGTTCAGTTTTATTGTTATAAGATATCGATGGCCATCAACAGTATTTAAATTATGAGTTCAGTTTTATTGTTATAAGATATCGATGGCCATCAACAGTATTTAAATTATGAGTTCAGTTTTATTGTTGTAAGATATCGATGGCCATCAACAATATTTTAATTATGAGTTCAGTTTTGTTGTTGTAAGATATCGATGGCCAGTAACAATATTTAAATTATGAGTTCAGTTTTATTGTTGTAAGATATCGATGGCCATCAACAATATTTAAATTATGAGTTCAGTTTTATTGTTGTAAGATATCGATGGCCATCAACAATATTTAAATTATGAGTTCAGTTTTATTGTCGTAAGATATCGATGGCCATCAAATATTTAAATTATGAGTTCAGTTTTATTGTCGTAAGATATCGATGGCCATCCGCAGTATTTAAATTAAGTAATGTGTGACGCCGGTTATCAATATTTCTTACAATCGCTTGCCTCTACTCTAATGAATAATATTTCTTCAAACTTCCCTTGTGAAGTCACAACGCGCCATCAACTTGGGTCTGGTCCTTGCCGGACCGTGAACTACCCATTACTCGCCGTCCGCAAGCCCGCGCCTTAGGTGAATCACCTTGCTACTCCCGACACTTAAGGCAAATCCTACGGTGGTGGAGGCGTACGTATTGCCACTGCCTCACGCTTTCCGTCACTTCCTTCGCTCACATTACTGCTTCACAAAAGATGGATGATCGGATCAGGGCCGGACGCAAAAGGTCACCGCTGCCGAACGTTTCTACAAGGACAAGATGGTGCTTCGTCCAAGCGGGGCTAGCTGCACGTGGCTTGACACTCACTTGACTAGTTTTATTCATAACACGCTGTAAAAATTCAACTTCCAAGTAACGTCCAGCTGCCATTGAACAAGAGCTCTGTTCTCGATCACTAGCATCGTAGCGGTACTAATAGGGTCCATTAACACCCTTATCTTCTTTCACATTGTACCCTTTATTGCCCACAAAAACTGCTATCAAGCCCTGCTGTTATTAAGGGACGAGTTCAATCTCACTAATTGCTTCTTAAAATGCTCAAGGCCACAGCAACTGTGCTCACATAGCTAGTTTACATTATGTAGATTGTATATAACATTTTACGTAACACAAACTAACAAGACTGAGCTCACTGTGAGTAAAGCAAAGCTTTTAACTCGTTTTCTAGAAATGCATTAATTAAGTCGTAGCGTTTTCGTAGAGCCCGCTACGCCTGTCGTAGAGCCCGCTACGTCTGTCGTAGACAACGTCTACAAGCGAGAATTGTTTTACAAAATATGTTTAATTTCACGAATTACTCTAGTGTTAACTCGCTTAAAAACTAGCTTTCGGGTGGTTAGGCTTCCTACTTTATGAACTAGTTCATTCTGATGGGTTTACCGCTGTTTATGATGTGGTTTATACACAAAGAGAATTTGAATTTAAAACTGACAAACTGAAGTTTTTAAACTGAAAAAATATATTCTATTCAATTCTCTTATTTCTTATTCAAGTGGCAAGCTAGAAGTATATAAAAATAAATGAAAAGCATAAAAAGCGCATTCAAAATATTTTTATTTAACTCCGGCCGCATGCAGAAACGACCGCACATAAATAAGTTTAACCTCATATTTCAATGAGGACGTAGTTTTTCCGCATTTGTTATAACGCGTCGGCGTGTGGGATATTTTATAATGACGCTGAGGAGGGCATGGGAGGACTGGTTGCGAGGGGTGAGGGGGAATGAGGGGGGGTGTCGAGTGTCTGGCTAATGACGCCGCCTGGCTGCATCTAATGATCGTTTGTCAAAGCTACACACTACCTTTAGTAGCGAGCGGAGATGAGCGGAGATGAGCTGAAATGTGCTGTCTTTTTAGATTGGCCTTTCAAGTAGGATGTGGTACAGCTATAATTAGTTTTGGGTTAGAGGATGGGTGAAAGGTTTTCATAGAAATATTATATATGTCATGTATACTACAACTGTTATTGTGCTTGAAGAAGCAAAATGATCAAATGCAGTTTAATATTCCCAGCAGACGTTTAGTACCTAATGGCTCGCTTAGAAGTGCTTTCAAGATCGTTTATGTTACGAAAGCACATTACGGGGGCCAACAAGGTATTTTAATATTTAAGTACTAAACAGTCTTGTTCGCCTGTAATTTTATTCGTTACGGTTTAAGTAGATTTAGATACTTCCTAATAGAATTTTCTAACGTAATGAAAAAAAAAAAAAAAACTCGTAGCAAATGCAATCGTCAAAGATAAAGGTCTTTGCTGGATAATCTAATAGAATCTTCATTGGATTTAGTGATAGCGACCCAGACTCATTTTCTGCCAAGATTTTCTGAAATGGGTAGTTGTTTAGTTTTATGTAGCTTATTATATTTTAATTATTTATAGTTCAATGTACGAAGCCTGGAGCACAGGCGTAGGGTACCTAGCCTTTTAGTATTTTACAATATGCATTTTGGACAGCGTGCGCGGGAATTACATGACTTCATTTCGCAATCACCTTTCTACCATCGGAAAAACCCGACGTACAGCGAGTATCCACCTTTACATTGTTGACGCCTGTGCAGTCCGGACTAAGCGTTTCGCCTCGTCGTTTATACCGCGTACATCGAAAGACTGGAACAATCTTCCTGTTGCAGTCTTCCTGTCCGATTATAATTAAGGTATAGCTTCAAGACTAGAGTGTATAGGCATCTTAATAACCTAGTGCGCTTCACCATCAACGATTGCATCACTGCTTACCATCTGGAAGGATCGCAGTCAAGCACTAGTTTATATAATTAAGTAAAGAATTAAATAAAATTCTAAACACATATAGAAAGAATTTTCCAAATCCAATATTAAGTAAGTTAGAAACATTAAAATCTGGTGGAAGGGGAAACTGTCAAATAACAGAATAAGGATGCAGATCTTGAAATGTGACGTCACCGCCATTAGGTGACATGTGAACAACAGAGATAGCAAGATATTCCCACCACCACGCCACCACTCTTCCTCATATCAATATTTGAAATGCCAACTGCTGCTTCATTTAATAACCAATTTATTCATATATTGGTGTTAAGCGCCTATTACACTACTCGATATTAGACAGTCTTAGTCTATGTAGCGTTACACAAGAAAAAGAGCAATTTACGCCAATGTCGTGTAAAGGAATGAAACAGAACGATGAGATAAATAGATAAACATAGACTAAGAATGTCTGAATATCGAGTGGTGTAATAGGCCCTATATTTCTGGCTTAGTCTACATTAATATTATAGAGAGGCAAAGTTTGTTTTGTTTTATTTGTTTTTAGGAGGTAATCTCAGAAGTACTGGTCCGATGGCTCAAAATTCTTCACCGATAGAAAGCTACTTTATTCCTGAGTAATATAGGCTATACTTTATGTACGTCGGAGAAGCCGTGGGCAAAAGCTGTATAAAATATTGTACATTGTATTGTAAAATTAATCACAGGTTACTGGTTTTCAGTCCAACCGGATGCAGCATGAATCGATTGCATATCTGACCACCACAACCAATTTGGGTATCCCTATAAATACCAAGAAGAAGAAGTTAAAAAATAACAGATAATAAATGGTCCAACGACAGGCCGACACAATATCTGGCACGTCGCCAGTCAGGTCAGGCAGACATCTCTCAATTAGCACCTAACAATAGTCTGGCGCAAACAAATTAGTATTCTATGATCCTAATGAATAAGTCTTAGGTCTTACAATAGATTGTGCTAGATTCCATTAATTGCATTGAAGGTCCATTGTGACGTAGATCTTAGCTGTCTTACTTACTTTCTTATACAAAATGGTATGAATTAACAAGGTTAATCAAAATATTGTAGGATTAGACTAGCTGATGACAGCGGCTTCGTCCGCGTGAAAGTAAAAAATTATCCCAAGGGCACATATTAAAGTACTAGCTGTTGCCCGCGACTTCGTCCGCGATAAGTTCGTAAAACTGTACAAACATTCTGTGCTTGCAATTCATTCCGAAAGGATCGCAATTATTTATTGTACTTTAACATAAAACGGTTAAAGGTAAAAACGCTAATCTCCTTCAGGAAACATGTTATGTAAACATGCAGATCCAGATTTATGAACGTCAATGAATAGAAAGAGTATGTATGGCTCGTAGCAGTTGGCATTTCTGCCTACCCCAAGGGAAAAGGCATTAGTTTATGTATGTTTCTGGTTTATGTTCTGGTAAAACAATATTGTATGATTTTAATCCCTCGCCACAGTGAGCACGCCACAATCGCAGCGGTAATGCCTGTCTTTGAGGTGTCGCTGCAGAGGCGTCACGGCATCCTCTCTTTGTGCAGGACTCATCGGATGTGGATATTTGGAAGGTATCTGTATCGAATTCAGCGGGAAGAAACACTCGGATCTCACCATTGTGCGGATCGCCCGGAGAATACGGTGGAAGTCGTTCCCGCTTGGTCGGAGCGCCGCCGTGTCCTCATGGAGGTGATTGGTGGAGAAAATGACAACCAGTAGCCTCCTTCAGCAAATGTATAGGGCCCTGCTGGGGCTGCGAGATTGTTTGAAAGAGTTACCTCGTGTAATACATTTCGCCTCAATAATATTTCACTGAAGAGTTTAAGCAGTTAGCTTTAGTAGAGGTAAACTAAGGAGCATAATCTGAACACCGACCTTCAGCTGGATAACGTGCACTGATAGTGCAAAGCCTTAAGTGAATCCAAAAACTACCATCATCATCAACTATCTTCCTCCACAACAGTACTTATGAAGAATTTTCGAGAGCATACTTGCATTGATTGTTGTAGCTTGATCCTTTTGGGCGTGGTGGTTCATTTACCTAGGATTTTTAGTGTGTATTTAACTGACGTCCCCGTTTATCAGACAAATGTTTTTTCCATAGTGGGAACTACCCTATAAAGAGTCTCCAAATTTTGGCGAAATCTTCTCTATGAGGACACGGCGGTTCACCCAAGCTGGATAGACCTCCACCGCATGCTACACCGGGAGCTTCGGGCAATTCGCAAAATGGTAATATCAGGATAATTCCAACCGAATCCGGAACAGAAACCGTTCGAAATACCAGTACCAATACCATAATCCAATACCATAATCCAATACCATAATCTAATGTTGGTCACCACTCACTGCAAGGAGGCAATGTCCAGATGTCGACGTAAGGCTGCAAGGAATCTGAGATACATCATACGTTTTCGAACTGTGATCAGAAAAACACATTCGACCTCGTTTTATATGAAGCAGTGACTGCAAATAATAAAACACGCTATTATTAGGCCGCAAGGTGCCATCATCCCGGAGGACACAGTAAAGCATACATTGGAGGTGTGCCCCGCAAGAGCGGAGCACCGCTGTGTCCTCGTGGTGGCAATCGGCGTCAGTGGCCTCTCGCGCCGGGCCCTGGTTCGGGCTATGGTCCAAAGCGAGGAGAAATGGCCGGAGGTTGCCTCCTTCTGCAAAGCCGTAATGCTAGCGAAGGAGGCCGAGATTCCGACCCCGACTACCAGCCACGGTAGACACGGGCTTGCGGACGTCGAGCAATGGGTAGCTAGCCGTCCGGCCGTCCGGTAGTTGACCGGACGGCCGGACGGGCAACTGAAGGACACATGTGTGATTTCAGTCAGTAAAAGATTGACACGCCTTCCCGCCCCAACCAGAGTGGGAGAAGTCACTGGATAATTTCCACCCTTAAAAAAAGAATAAAAAGGTGCCATCTTCATCATTATCATTTCAGCCGAAAGACGTCCACTTTTGGATATAGGCCTCCCCAAGTGTCGCCATAATGACCGGTCCTGTGAGTCTCGCATCCATCGGATTCCCGCGACCCTCACCAGGTCATCGGTAACGTCCTCCTGGGGGCCTTCCAACGCCAGGTACCATGTAACCCCTTCCAAAAATTTGGCCGTGTTATTTTAAAGTCAATAATGAAATACATATAGGTCAATTAGCTTGTTACAACCACGGGGAAAAAAATAGAACTGTCTGCAAACGTGGGCGATGGTCATTCTTCCGCCACTCAGAAAATTACATAAATTACACAATGCCATCTATCTATCAAATTTAATATGAATTTCAAATGCCATTGTCATAATTATTTCTACTTTGAGTCTTTAGATGGCGTTGCGAGTATCTGAATTGCGTGTGGTGTTACATTTTACTTCTTGAAAACTTTAAATTTATACATATATCTTTCGATATAGTCAACCGATTGCGATGAAACAAAGCCAAAGTAATATTTTAAGTGACACACAATTTTAATATTTAAAAGTTATCGACATTTTATATTATTAACATTTTGCGTGATACGCACACAACTAAAAACTTCTACAGATAAATTGTGTGTAGATATAAAAAAAATGTAAGCATGCAAAAATATATAAAAAAAATCTTATTTACGGTGAAAAAATAAAATAAAAAATTCTTATATGAGAGCCATATTATGGGACTCGAACCATCTTTATATTACACGCAAGTCTAGATACGAAACAACTATGCTACGGTCTTCGACGATTATGTTTTAAAATAGACGTTCTTATATAAACGTTATAATAGACTGGTTGGCTCCTTATCGGTGATAGCGTGATGATTTTCCTTTCAGAAGTTAAATTTGCAGCTAAATAGAATAATGTAACAAAATAGTACGTGATTTTACTCGCCGCTTTGATTTTATTATGTGTTTTGATTAGTTTTTACAAAATATTTAGAAGATATCGAATAGAAATGTCAATTTTATTTTGAAAAAATGGTAAAAGTTATTTTATTACAAAAAAAAATAAGATAAAATAATGACAAAATTTTTAACTGTAGCTGAGAATCGAACTCGCTGCAAAATGTCGTTAAATATTGACATTTTGGATTATTACTCACCCCCCATAGCAAATAGCGTGATAATTTATAGCCTATGTCCTTTCTCAAGCTCTATTCTATCTTTGTACCAAATTTCATCAAAATCGGTTCAGCGGTATAAGCGTGAAAGCGTAACAGACAGACAGACAGACAGACAGACAGACAGAGTTACTTTCGCATTTATAATATTAGTATGGATTAAGACGCGCTTTAGTAAACGTGGAGTTGCGGACACCAGCCCGACCTAAAATACAATACAATACATTACAACACAATACAATACAATACAGTACAATACAATACAATACAAATGCAATAATAATATTAATAATCATCTTTATTCAGGTAAGTTACACCCATATCATTAAATAACACAACACAACACATAACACCACTAATTATTACCTAATATGACTCATGAATAATATAAATAAATAAAATTTCCTCATAAATTGAATTAATTAATAAAACACAATAATTACACAAATAATACAAAAACAATAAATAAACAAACATCAATATAAATTAATCATTAAAATTTAACTAATTACATTATTAATTACACTGCCTATTGTTTGTATTGCATTGGCAATACAAACAATATAATATAAGTAGGTATTATGTGTGCTATTCCAGGACATGTCCTACTCGTGTACCAAGTTTCATCAAAATCCATTCAGCCGATCGAGCGTGAAGAAGTAACAAACATACACACACAAACTTTCGTCTTTATAATATTAGTGATAGTGTGATTAACTTTGAATTCAATGAAAGTGGATTGGAACGGTCATAATTATTTGATACGTAAGCAGTTTAATGTGTAGTTGTGGTACCTGGAATCTTTGATAAGTATCCAGCTATGGTCGGATAGAGAAAGGTATAGCTTACTTTGCAGTTTACTTGGTTCACGAAGCAAACTGCAAGGTAGGGGGTAAACTTAACCCTGTCTAAAGACGGGACGACCGACACACCCTGGGCGGGGCTGTCAGTTTCGTAAACACTTTGCTAACTCGCAAACACAACTATTAGTGCATAGCATATAGCATAAGTAGCCCTCTAATGTTCCCACTGCTGGGACTCAGGCCTCCACTCTAGGAGAGGTGTTTGAGAACAGATTCATTATGCGTACAGCTAAGGAGTGAAATTCCCTGCCGGAGTCTGTGTTTCCTGATAGCTATAACTTATAGGGTCTTTAAGTCAAGATTCAATAGGTTGCTTATAGGCAAGCGTGCTCCATCGTCGACCACATGATGATGTGCGATGATTAAGCGATGGCTTACCTTCAGGTGAGGTAGTGGACAAACGCGGGCCTATGCATAATAAAAAAAAGAGGCAATGGACCGTAATCTACCATGTGGGCCCAATGTGGGTTGATATCACATATCTTCGAATTTTTGGTACTAGGACATGCCGGTTTCCTCACAATGTTTTCCTGCACCATTTTGTGACTATTGGTGATGAAATAAATTAGACAAAGTAATGCGCCTGGCTGGGTTTGAACCCGCAACTTACAATTTGTAAGTCAGGGCTGTTACCACCGGGTCACAACTTTACTGTTTACTATTTATGTGCAGTTGTTCTTAAAAGTATACTATTCTCCCTTGAATATCAAAGCATACAAGATTGATTACTGTTTTCTGTTACTTTAAAATGTAAGTTAAATTAAAACTGTATATTGACGTAAACCCATTACTATCGTAACGTTTTACAGACGCTATGCTTACAACATGTGGCTAAATTTCTTGAAGTAGTACAAAGCAAGCCGCATTCATTGTAATGTTTGATGGACAAGTGGTTAAGGAACCCACCTCTCATGCATGACGTTTCGGGTTCCAAATCGGGTAAGTACCAACGTGAATTTTATGTAGTAAATTAATATGTAGTTTTCTAAGTTTAATTACTGACATTACTGACACCCCGTATCTCGGAAAGCACAAAAGCCGTTAGTCTCGGTTGTCATTCGTAGATTTTTCTAGCGTCTGGCTAAATAGAAAGTCTGACCGTTAGTCTATCCAAGGATTCGAGTATCGTGTTGCCAAATTCAATTCAATTATTTTTTGCTATATCACATGTATTATATAAGATCTTAAAAAAAGTTAAACAAGTGCACATGGTAGAAGTACAATTTAAAAAAAATAGGATATACAACTCAAATTAAATTAAATACAAATGTCACTAACATAGTAGATAAAAATAGTAAATGTTATCATCATCATCCTCCTGCCCTTGTCCCGTGTTATTTGGGGTCGGCGCAACACGTTTTTTAATGTAAAAATGTTATTATTTCATTAAATGTCAAAATACATTCTTTCAATTGTCAGAACTAAATTCATTTTAAATGTCAAAATAAAAACACTATAATTGTCAAAATAAAAACACTATAATTGTCAAAATAAAAACACTATAATTGTCAAAATAAATTCATTATAAATGTCAAAATAAATTCATTGCCCAGTAACTGGGTTGTCGAGGTTTGATAGGCAGTCGCTCCATGTGTATAAAAGGTGTTCAACCATATCTGGTTAGACTGGAAGCCGACCCCACGCTAGTTGGGAAAGGGTTAGCGAGATGATAGATTAATGTTAACTCTAAAAAAGAAAAATGTTAAGTTCATTTCGAAGTAGTGATTGTTAAAAAAACCAAAGTGAAAATAAAATGGTTTAAAGTAACGCTAAAATATTCACTCTCAAAGTTGTATTTCTTAAATGAATCCCCGCATGTCGCTGATGTTCGATTTAAGTTAAAGTTGGCCAAGTGTTAAGACCTGTCGCATCCCACTTCCTGCGCTGTTTTAAGAGCACACCACACAAACAGGAAAGTCGTGAGAGCGATTTATTGTTCCCTATTTATTTACTTTAAAATGAAGTAAAAGCGAATGTTTGGTTTTAAATGTTAAAGTTTTTTATTATTTCATGATGCTCTTAACTTCGATCTTACCCAGTGGATTAGATCTGTCAGGTAGACAGAACAAGTGTACTCAATCTAAGGAAAATTGACGGTGGTACGGCGACGGGAACACACGACAGATGCTGAAGTTTTCTCTTATTGGTATACAGTTTGATATTATGATTACTGTTTGCATAAGTTGTTTTATTTTTTATTTTTGATAGGCTCACGCTTGAGTGGTCAAGTGCGAGCCTTTTAAAAATAAAAAAAAACTGGGCAAGTGTGAGTCGGACTCGCGCAAAGAGGGTTCCGTACAAACTTACCTGTTTAAATAGTTCAATTGCCGAATGGAGCCTCGAAGATCCGAATCGCAAAAAAGTTTTTATTTGAGTCCTTTTTTTGATCAAGTTTTAGGATTCCGTACCTAAGTTGGTAAAAACGGAATCCTTATAAGATCACTTTGTTGACCGTCTGTCAAGACCTTTTTTCTTAAGAATGCGTGGATGTCTGAAATTAATATCAAATACTCAGGTCTGCTATCCCAAGCAGCAGTGAACAAATCACACTTCTAGTCAACGAAATCTAAAGATAAGGCTGTTTAGGTATGCATTGTTTAGGCGTACATTTTGACACTCGCTAGGAAATCAAAACCTATAGGGTACTTCATGTTGACCTAGTTTTTCTTTGTAGGTATTATATTTTACTCCTTAATTTGTAAGCTACACTGTAGTTTGTAAAATATATTATTATTTTAATGTAACTACGTCTTACTTAGGAGCTGGTACGAAGTGGATCAGAGCCGGGAACAATGGAAGGAAAGGAGGGAGGCCTTTGCCCTTTCCAGTGCGACAGTGTAGGCTAGATATAATAATAATAATGTAACTATACTCCATTCACGATAGCATTAGACCAAAGAGGTTCATAGAAGCAGGTGTGCAAAACCATTTATTTTTCGAGATAAATTCAAACAATTTTAATAAATAATGGTTTCAACATATTTAATAAATTTCAATATTACCTACTTAGATAAATTTGATCATTGTAAGGTAAGTACTAAACACTTAGATAGGTAAATGAAATGAGTTTTTTTTTAAATAAACATAACTTTATTTCAAACAATTTTACAATTTTTTTAAAAGAACGTGTCAACAAGTTTCCTCCTTCCAAAACATATGAATTGTACACAATACATGGCAACAAGATAATTATTTAACATTCATACAAATAGAAATAACGAATATTATATACTATAATAAAAAACGTTCCAGGTATTGACAACCCCCGCTTCTTTTAGGTTTTTAACATGGACACTAGTAGTAAGAGTAGTAGTAAGTAAGAACTAAATAATTTATTTAATTAAAAGCCTAATAAATTCAGAAGATGGATATATAGTTTAAATTAATTCATTTAAGTATAGCGGTTGGTATATAAGTTGATTATATTAAATTCAGCATCAATCTAGCAAATATTGTAGTTTTATTACAAAGTGAACCCTAAAAAAACCTTTTTGAACTTCTGTCTAATGCTATCGCGATTAGAGTATAGTTTTCTAGTAATTCCAAACTATAAAATATTATAATATATTAAACGTCTGTGTAAATACGGTCTCTATGACGATATTTCAAATAGTTTGCGAACTAATCATGATATCAAAGTCTAGCCATATTTTAAGGTCTTACGTCTTTGTACCAATATGTTTACAAGACGTATGTTAATATTTAACACTAATACAAATACATACATTTGATTACATGTGTTGGTACAAACCAGATCCACAATTTGCTTTGATGAGACCACGTTTGCTTTGACTGCATATAAAGTTGGTTTTCTGGTGAAATACAAACATAAACATTGAATATAAATTACGGCTTAAACTTGTAGCTATTTACAAGGACCTGTACTCATAGGTGCCTGTAAACCAACTGTGCATAAAATTGTCGGACGCTATACGGATCTTATGTTAATATTTTCATTTAAAATTCTATAACTTTGATATACACAGTTATAACTTACGTATGTGTACGTTATAATTTTACTGGCTTTAATTGCCTGCTGATCGTCCTGGTTTCGAATTCTGGGTTAGACAAAAAGTGCTAGTGGGTTTTTATTATTAAGAATCACTTTGAAACAGCCCACAGTGAAAATTGGTGGTGCGACACCCCCGTGCCCCAGATAGCATGAGCAAACCGTTGGTTCTGCCCCTGATCTCTCCCCTGTCGTGTCGTACCGCCGTCCTATCGGACTATGACAATAAACACAGGAACAGAGAGAGAGCACCTGTGTGCACACACTTAAGTACTTTAATATCTCCTGCGTACTTAGCTAATCTTTACCTTACCCGGATTATTACTAATTTCTATCAATCATTCATTACCAAGTTATTTACGACTGGATAAAAAACTCCCTCCCCATTTCCACGTATATCTGTCTGTGGAGTCAAGTTCAACCCTCCAAATTAAACTCGGTCTACCGTGAACCTTGGGTACAGTGAAATGATACGAATAAACTGTTAAAAAAATTTAAAGGACGAATCTGACTGCTTGCTACACTACTATAGTGTTCAATCTAAAACTCAAGTTCCGTCCAGCAGATTTGCAACAAATCTCCCATGACTGCACGCGCCACTATGCTATAAATGAAAATGACAGGATAAGATACCTTGTAAACAAATAGTCGCTCGTTCGACACATGTCGCATCTACATCCTACACAAAGTATTCGCACCTCACATATTCATAGTGCGTGGCAGCCCTAGCGAGACAATATCATATTGTTGCACCAATGGAAATTCAATCTTATGATGTGGATATAGAGTTGGACTTGGAGATGTGGGTTGGGGTGTCGATATTGTATATCAAAGGTGAACGCACCAATATTTCATGATTTATAAGAACGTATTTGCGGCAGTGAGTCTCGTCCCTCGCACGGAATATAATACAATATATAGGATACATGAATATAGACGGGAAATATATTGGATAGCTATCGCCTTTGGCTATGCTTGGCAGGATGGAACTGTCCACCCTTTATGCTATATTGCAATAAGGAAGTGGTCTCAATTTGGTCGAGAATAATCAGGAAAAGTGTCATTAACGTTATTATTTTTCATACATGGTGACAAAAACATTATCTTCCTTATTATTTAAGTATGGGCTTAAGTTACAACCAGCATAAAACCTGTAGATTCCTATATAATTTTAAAGGTTAGTTTATTTTAAAAATAAATGGCGGAAGGGTTTTTTTCCAAGAGTGCAACAGCGCAGGACAACTTAAAAAAGTTAAAGCCGGGTCCAGACGAGTGTAACGTGTAATGTAAGATTACGTGTAATTTAGCGTCAACAGTGTGGACGGCACACGAACGCAAATCGAATTGTGTACGCGAAACTATTTCAAAGCTGTTTCCACTCAGTTGCTACGAACATGCCAAATAGGAAGGTCGTGATAGCTGGTGCGGCTTTTATTTTCATGTATTTACTAACTGAAGACCGGAAACGTCGGAAGCGTCGATGGTAGAAAACTAAATTGTATAAAAGAAGATCTTCTTTACTTGTGTATCTAAAATCTCAGCATATAAGTTCAAGTGATTGTTCGTCACTCCACATCATGAACGTACACACGACACAACCGTCACGAACGCCGTCCAAACGAGCACTGCGAGCGCCATTGTGTTCGCGCGAAAAACCGACAGCCTATGGATCAACCCCGAGCGCCGCGCGAGCGTTACATGTAATGTTCGTAGTGCCGTCCACACGTAGAATTCGTATTACATTACACGGTAGATTACATTACACGTTCACTCGTTTGGACCCGGCTTAAGAAAAACTTTGCTATTAGTATTACTTTAAACATAACCACATTTGCCGTTGGAACATATTGAAGATTGCGTTTCGCCTCGTCGTTTACTAGTATAACGCGAACATCGAGGGACTGGAACAACTTGCCTGCTGCGGTCTTCCCGTCCAATTATAATTTAGGTGTCTTCAAGGCTAGAGTGAATAGACTCTTAATAAACTAGTGCGTCTCACCGTCAACGATTGCATTACTATTTACCATCAGGTGGGATTGCAGTTAAACACTAGTTTATAATAGTTAAAAAAAAAAGATTACGTATTTACGGCCTCTACTAGTACACAGGAGTTCTAAACAA
Organism: Mythimna impura; assembly: GCA_905147345.3. NCBI lineage: Eukaryota > Metazoa > Arthropoda > Insecta > Lepidoptera > Noctuidae > Mythimna > Mythimna impura. The sequence goes on along the minus strand of LR990359.1, from coordinate 28,068,370 downwards.
TCCGTAATGACTTATAGACATATCTAAATCACAAAAACGCCTGACTAAGATACCAATCAAGCCTAGGACACAAACAAACACCTTCCAGCTTATACCAGCACAAACTCTCAACACAGTTACGTACCTTGTGCAAGTAAGTCATAAGTAAATCACCTGCTAAATGAATGGCGACCAACTTTCCTAGGAGGCTTACCAAGAGTCGCGGACAGACAGAAGTGAGTGAGCAATAATAATATCACAATAATATTATAAAGGCAAACGTTTGTATGAGTGTGTGTGTTTGTCTGTTACTTCTTTACACTCGGATGACTGAACGGATTAGTATAAAATTTGGCACAATGGTAGCCTATGTCCCAAAATTACACATAGGTTACTTTTATCCCTGGAGTACCTGGAGTCCCTTGGGTGTATTTTCTATTTTCATGCAGACGAAACCGCTGGTAGTAGCTAGTAAGAATTATAATGGAGTGCAAAGTGTCACTGTAGCCATGGAGTGCAAAGTGTCAATATAGCCATGGAGTGCAAAGTGTCACTGTAGCCATGGAGTGCAAAGTGTCACTGTAGCCATGGAGTGCAAAGTGTCACTGTAGCCATGGAGTGCAAAGTGTCAATATAGCCATGGAGCGCAAAGTGTCACTGTAGTCATGGAGTGCAAAGTGTCACTGTAGCCATGGAGCACAAAGTGTCACTGTAGCCATGGAGTGCAAAGTGTCACTGTAGCCATGGAGTGCAAAGTGTCAATATAGCCATGGAGCGCAAAGTGTCACTGTAGTAATGGAGCACAAAGTGTCACTGTAGCCATGGAGTGCAAAGTGTCACTGTAGCCATGGAGTGCAAAGTGTCACTGTAGCCATGGAGTGCAAAGTGTCAATATAGCCATGGAGCGCCAAGTGTCACTGTAGTCATGGAGCACAAAGTGTCACTGTAGCCATGGAGTGCAAAGTGTCACTGTAGCCACGGAGCGCAAAGTATCAATATAGCCATGGAGCGCAAAGTGTCACTGTAGCCATGGAGTGCAAAGTGTCACTGTAGCCACGGAGCGCAAAGTGTCAATATAGCCATGGAGCGCAAAGTGTCACTGTAGTAATGGAGCGCAAAGTGTCACTGTAGTAATGGAGCGCAAAGTGTCACTGTAGCCAAGGAGCGCAAAGTGTCAATATAGCCATGGAGCGCAAAGTGTCACTGTAGTAATGGAGCGCAAAGTGTCACTGTAGCCATGGAGTGCAAAGTGTCACTGTGGCCATGGAGCACAAAGTGTCACTGTAGCCATGGAGCGCAAAGTGTCACTGTAGCCACGGAGTGGAAAGTGTCAATATAGCCATGGAGCGCAAAGTGTCACTGTAGTCATGGAGTGCAAAGTGTCACTGTAGCCATGGAGCGCAAAGTGTCAATATAGCTATGGAGCGCAAAGTGTCACTGTAGCCATGAAGCGCAAAGTGTCACTGTAGCCATGGAGCGCAAAGTGTCAATATAGCCATGGAGCGCAAAGTGTCACTGAAGCCATGGAGCGCAAAGTGTCAATATAGCCATGGAGCGCAAAGTGTCACTGTAGCCATGGAGCGCAAAGTGTCAATATAGCCATGGAACGCAAAGTGTCACTGAAGCCATGGAGCGCAAAGTGTCACTGTAGCTATGGAGCGCAAAGTGTCACTGTAGCCATGTAGCGCAAAGTGTTACTGTAGCCATGGAGCGCATAGTGTCACTGTAGCCATGGAGCGCAAAGTGTCACTGTAGCCATGGAGCGCAAAGTGTCACTGTAGCCATGGAGCTCACAAAGTGACTGATGGGACACGGGTGGAGTCAGTAAATGTCTGACACTCCCTCTAGCCCCAAAAAAGGGAGAATGTTTAGTGTAGTACTGGATAGTGGAGGCAGCGGTTTACAGTGGTGACATTTGACGAGTCGACAATAGTGTATTTTTCTTTCATACATTTTTAGATTACCAGCAGGGTCGAAGCCTACTGGGGCCAAGGGTCTGATTCTGAAAGGATGACTCGGCCATGGTACGAAAGGCAACGAAGGAACAGGAGTGGGTTTTTAGTCAGTAAAAGCCTGACACTATCTCTCGCTCCGCCCAAGAGCGAGACTTGTCATTAGATGATTTTCCCACCGGAAAAAAAGCATCTGTCGTGAAAATGAAGCAATTATGCAATGTCAGGTAATCCTATGGTCAATTATCTCACTAATATTATAAAGCCGAAAGTTTGTGTGTTTGTTACTTCTTCTTTAAACTTTTAAACTTGGTATACGATTAGTTTACCAATATATTGGATTTGGTGGTGGCCGCGCACCAGAAAACGCAGCGTTGGAAGGCCTCCCACAAGGTGGATCGTTGAGCTGGTGAGAGTTGCGGGAATGCTTTGGATGCGAGACGCACAGGACCATTCGTTTTGGCGACACTTGAGGGAGGCCTATGTCCAACAGTGGACGTCCTTCGGCTGAAATGATGATGATGATGATGATGGTATACGAGTAGACCATGTCCTGGAGTAGCACATAGGATGCTTTTATCCCGGGAGTATGTTCCATTGGGATAAGTTTTCTACTTTCACACGAGGGAAGCCTCCGGCTGAAGCTAGTATTAAATAGATTCCTGGCCGTAATCGTATCGTTCTGTCTCTGTTTCACTTTTCAGCCTATGTTCACTTCATAACGTTCGCTACGTCCATGCTCACCATCCACGCTTGTAGTGGACAGGCCCGGGGGACGGGGATGAAATATTACCTCTCTTTGTTACACAATCGTAAGAGGCGATTAAGCACTCAATAATTTCGAGAGGATCGATGGGAGGTAGCTCTGCGATTTGGGAATCAGAGGTTGTACGAATAGTTTCCTTTGTCTATTAGAATGCTGTGATTGTGGATCTGGAGTTATTGAGGCCGATTACTGAACACATATACACTATTTTATTGTTTGTTTGTTTTGTTAAAGCGTGTTTAACTCACACATTTGCACGAAATATTTTGGGATCACATTCATTGTGCGTATCGAGGTGACTTAATAAATACAACATGCAGCATGCATGCATGTATTGTCATTGTCCTCTATTGTAATTTCGATGGTCGTTCTGTGACCCATTCTGTTTTACCCTCGAAATGGTACACTAAACAGTCATACAATTATAAACGTTTACGTTCCAAATTCCACTTCAATATGACACGTCGCTAGTTCTAAAACTAATTTGCTCACACGTACACATTGTTTCGATTTTCTATTCATTCGCTCAATATAGGGAAAAATAACTTTTTCAAACGCATTCCTATGTAGATGAAACTCTGAAACAAGTCGTCATCTTTCAACAACAACCCAACTGTGGTCAGTGTCGAGGGTTGTTCACGAAACATGTTCAGTTTCAACTTTATTGAAAACGCAACGCAATATTAATATCAGGTACAGCATATTTTGGATATATATTTCATTACTGGGTGCGAACATTTGGTACGACTTTATTTTATTTTTAGTGTAAAATGTGAAATTAAATTCTTGGCTGTATTGCCGGCTATTTCCTCGCTCGTACAACTAGTAAAAGTTTTGAAATATTTATGTGTTTCAAAACTATTTGTAATTTTGTTTTATGTTTTAACTAATTAAAATTGTTTTAATTTTAGTCCTTCCTCAGAGTCTTCATTACAAAAATCTACTCAACCAACTTTGACATTTATTTAAAAGGGTACGCCATCCGTGGATTATATGTATTATATGAACTATTTCGGCCCAATTTCGAACCCCTATAATTTAAAATTTTCCTTCATGGAGTTCATGTTTGCTATTTTGCGTCTCTAATAAAGTTTACTTTTTGTTTACAAATCCCAAATTTCAATGAAAGCCCTCTTACCATTCACGAGATAATGACGTCCGAAAATCGCTATTTTTATCACTGACTTACTCAACAAAATGTTGCAGCTGAAGGAGGTTGTGCATGACAGGAGGTATGATTTAAGGGACTTGGATAGAACTCGGTAGGTATATAAGTATAGTTAGATCTCACTACTTTTATAAGCGAAGTCTTTAAAGAGAACTTGGCATTCTTTCACAATTATGTTTTTGGTGGGTATAATATACTTATTGACCTTTCCCTTCTAAAAGCTAATATTAACTTTTTAACCACCAGAGTCGCACATCCACGACCAAATACTCCATCTCGTCAGTTATACTGTCACCTTCTTTCTAAAAACCCCGTCGCAAATACACGACCCTGGTGAATAGGACACGAAAACACTCGTCGGACCACACCGACGCAAGAGGTTTTTTTTTAAATTGTTATAAACTAGTCCTTGACTGCAATCCCACCTGATGGTAAGTAGTGATGTCAATCGTTGATGGTGAGGCGCACTAGTTTATTAAGAGCCTATTCACTCTAGCCTTGAAGACACCTAAATTATAATCGGACGGGAAGACCACAGTAGGAATGTTGTTCCAGTCCCTCGATGTTCGAGGTATAAACGATGAGACGAAACGCTTGGTCTGGACCGTAGAAGTTTCAACAACGTAAGGGTGGATACTCGCCGTTCGTCGGGATGTCCGATGGTAGAAGTGAGATGGCGGAATCAAGTAATGCAATTCCCGCGCACACTCTCCAAAATGCATCCTGTAAAATACCGAAAGGCTGGCTACCCTACGCCTGTGCTCAAGGCTTTATAGATTGGACAACTAGATAAAAGGTTAATCACCATTCTTAAAAAGCCGTGTAAACTAGTATTTCCGAAGTTATCTCTTCCCTAAGGGTAACATTAGTATAAGACACAACTAGGTAGGTACCATGTTTTGGAAACTAATCCTATTGTTTTCAACTGGTATCAATTAAGAGGAGACACAATAACGTTTATTGTAGGGTCGTATTGTTTTACGTCAGCAGCAGTTTAGACATAAATATCTTCAAGGGAATTGTATCCGATGATGATAGATAAATATCTATGTAATGAATTGATTTCGTAATAAAGCGATAATAGTTTAATGGTTGAAGTTCCCGAGATGTAGTGAGTTTAAATCTCACATGCTACTTTAGTGTGGAAACATTTGTAGTAAATATTCATAAGTAGGTTGTCTTTCTGGAGAGGAAAAATGGAAACTGCCTTGCAGTCGCAATTGAAATGAACTCAAAGAAAATGACCCGTGACCACTAGTCTTAATGGTTACATAAGTTCGAAAAATATTTCACCGAATTTCATTTCACCTAAAACTTTACAACTATTATTATCGTTTTGTTTTTATTTTTATTTCATCGAAGTCACATCTGCCACTGTATCAGTTGACCTATTATCAATTCGATTTTTTTCGTAACTCCAATTTTTCATTTGTTCGAAAAACTTTTCACTGATGTAACGCTTAGCCGAAATAACATTAGTTCGAAGTATTATGTTTCCGAAAATTCATTATACCATTGTTTTAGTTACCATATTTTCATCTTACCAAACGCCTAGAAAGTTCAAAGCATTATTTCTATCACGGCTCCGGCGGGTTTTGGGCGGCCCCAATCCCTGCAGAAAATACAATTAATAATGAACAACTTTTTAATTGGTCCCAGTAAGAACTATGCTAACAAGGATGCTTGCTTTAATCATGCAGCATGCAAGCAGGCATGTAGCATGCAAGCAGATAGGCAGCATGCAATTAGGCATGCAGCATTCCATGCTGCAGGCATGAAACTTGCAGCAGGCACGCAGCAGCAAGCAGGCATGCAGCAAAGAATCAGGCATGTACCATTTAACAGGCATGCAGCATGCAAGCAGGCATGCAGCATGCAAGCAGGCATGCAACATGCACAGGCATGCAACATGCACAGGCATGCAACATGCAGGAAGCATTGTTTCTGTCACGGCTCCGGCGCTGCGGGGTTTGGGCGGTCCCACGCGAGCTTATGGTGGCAGATAGTTTTAAGGCTTATCACCTCAGCTTCGGCTTGCTGGCCGGCTTGGCCGGCCAGACTCAGTCGCAGCGGCGGGTCTTCAAACCACTTGCTCCTCAGCTCACGGGCCGCTTTACCCATCAGCGCCTACGTGGGCTTGAATTACACTCTAGGGGTAGGGCAGACAAGACTGTGTGAAGTCAGTTTTGCAGCGATTCGTTTCTGTCACTAAATTTTGTAGCACAACATATATTATTAACGTTTTATAACACTATTTTGATATAATATTGAAAATGCTACCAAGTAACCGCTTATAGATTTGTGACCAAAATTCAGTAAAATGTTTCGGTGTGGTGAAAATATGGCAAATAAATCATTTGGCAAATTAAAAAAGGTCAAAAGAGGCTTCGGCCAATAGCAAAAAGTTATTTTGTAAATCGGCGAAATATACTTCGGTAAAATAATACTTATGACACATGATACTTCGATGATCTAAAAATATGTCAAATAAAGCATATAGCAAAAAAGACGTCGGTCAATAGTTTTCGGTAAAATGAAATTCGAACAAAGAAAATTCCGAAAAGTGATCGGTTCCCAGTCTTAATGCAGGTAGGTTTTAAAAATAAACTTGCTGTTATTACAAAAGTTATTTATTAGCAGTACAATAATTTCCTCCACAACCATCACAATACCGTGAAACCAGAAATAAAAATAAAGTTCTTCTATTTTCACTTCACGAAAACCATTTCACAGAACCATCAGTAAAAGCGAACGAAATTAAAGATATAAACCGGGGCCACAAAAGGGGAAAGTGTTTCCCAAGATTACAGCGCACCTACACAATACACTACAATACACAGTCTATACACAAGTATGTATTGTTGTACACACTCTGCATGAACGCAGGCCGTTTCATGCAAAACGTGTAATACATCGCTATTGCTCACGCGAATAAAAATATTAATACATTTTTTGGGTTGAAGTCTAGTGAGAGCTATTGCTATGCGATGAATTCTCAGCTGAAAACCTGAATTGTTATCATAAAAGACGCTCAGAATTGAAATGAATTAAGGTTGTTGATCAACTCGGAAACGTATCATTACCGCCTCGCCAATCGCCTCGCCGTCAACCTTACACAAGCATATAACCAGAGCGGATCAGCACATCCACCACGTTGACTAGGCTGCGGCTAGGCATCGCATCGTAGCTGACTGTCTCTCGGTGGTGCTGTTATGATGCTGATCAGTACGCGCTGCAGTAGGCAAAAAACAGGCAAAAAAGGGGCGAACAGATGGCCCATTGGTAGGTTTGAACCGAATAAGGAACTTAATTCATCACCACCGCTTTCAAAAACGTAGTGAGGTCACCAGCGAACCAAAAAGTTCTACTAACAATCACTGCGGCCGCGTAGTGTAACCCACTCCCTTTCACATGCCGTGATCCAGCAGCTTTTGCTTATACTAAAGGTTAAAGGAAGGCGTTTAGGGTGTTATGCTAATCAAATATTATTGAATAATTCACTAGTATATAATGTTCCATTAAAATTGGGATGCAACATGTGTCGACACTCATGCGCAATCCCATCTTTTGAGTACAGCAGACTGTGCTGGGGCGGCTGCTGCAGGTGTAGTAAACCTTAAACGGCGTAATTATATAAACCATATCGGAAGTTATATGTTTGAGCCATTTGGGGTTGCAACAAAAAATTGGGCCATTGAATAACAAACTATACAAATTTCTCAACAACTTTACATTTTTGTGTAGCTCCACATATCTTCTGTTTCCCACTACAAAGCCAGCCGTCTCTCGTTCCATCGCCAGCATAATGTAATGTTTACGAGCCGCGCACACAGGGCCCCGTGCTTGGCACCGCGTCACATATGTGGCTATCATTCCGCCAATATCAAATGGGCCCCATAAAAAGATTCGGTCGGAACCCGTTCGCGAAGGGCCACTTTCCAACTGATTTACGTAATGGTCGCTGCTGAATGAATAAAGTTATCGCGATACTTGATTTCCATTATTAGAGTAATTTTTTGTGAAATTATTCCCTGTTTGTTCTTTTTTATAATCGACTTTAATTAAAACAGCATATATTACATTTCACCTTTCAAGCAATGACACTGAGGAACTACTGCACAGGAAACTGTATTTTAATTGAAAACAAAGGACAAAATAATAATAAACCGTTGGTGTTGGTGAAGCAGTCAACCGTCTTGGACACCATGACCTATCCTGCAGTCTGTTATAGGAGTGCTGGTTGGATAGCAGGCGCGCCAGCATTAATAGCATCATGCTGTTGTCATCGCTGGGGCGCCAGCTGTTTTTGAACTCAATGAATTGTGACGAGGACCAAATGTCGAAGATTGCTATGCCATCTTCTTAGCACGGCGGCCTGTTCTGCGGCTGCTGCAGGTGCAGAAAACTCTAAACGGTGCAAATATAAAATTGAGAGTTATTATTTGAACCAATTGGGTTCGAGTGTTCATTAAGTTTTTTGACATCAGCATATAACAAAATCGACTCTTCACGTGGCCAGAGGGTTGAGCTTTGTTTACAGTGGTGAAGCAGATTACATCATGAATAGAGCAAAGGCTATGGCCTAGACGTTTATTAAACAGAAACAATTTGTCTTGTTATTGCACTACCAATTTAGTCTAGTATCTACAACTATCATTTGTTTCTTTTGGTAAAGTAAAATTCTGGTCAAATTGACTCGAACCTCACGCGGGACGTAAGTCGAAACAGGCATGTACCGATTGTGTCAACTAACTTGCAAGGTGGTGCCAATAGTCGTGTCATGGCACCCTAAAAGCTCAAACAATCCACGCGAGCATTCGTGGGACTCGCATCTGTGCAGCCAGAGTTTTAGGAGGCTTCGAACCAAAAGTAAAAAGAATGTAGTGGCGGGTTTTTTTCGAGTGAAGTTCAATGGCTGTTTAAAATACGTGTAGTTTTGCACTAAATTTCAATATGTGAGAATCATTGCAACAGGACATCGTAAAATACAATGACTATATGAACAAACAGAAGGAAGCAAAAAAAAAAAAATTGTGAGTGCGGTGGTTTAGTCGACGGGAAAAGGAATGTTATGGTGAAACTAGCAAGAGGATTTTAGTACTGTACTGTGTGAGACTGACATTATCGATACCTCTATATCATCGGTAAGAAACTTCTCATCATTTTCTTTTTATTTTTTGGTCTTGGTCAGGTTGTAAATACAGACTATATTTTTGTAGATGTATAAAAATATAACTTTAATGTGACAAGGCTTTAATACTTCGTACAATCAAAATTCCTAGAATCTTTTTCAAAGCTCTAATTTGACACAAAAGTTAGCAAAAATACACTTTATGAATTTGTTAAAGAAAGTTATAATAAATACAGAAAAAAATATCCGCCGTGTAGCCAAAGAAACCGGAGCGAATACAGTTTCAAAGTGAGTCAGAAAGTTTTGGCTCATTATATCGCCATTCCCTTTCTACGAGAAAAACGAAAGAATTATACAAATCGTTGTAGTTTTCGATATTTTGTGGAACAAAGAAACTGAGATACTTGTCAGACTTTGTAAACAACATAATGGAAGTGGTTTTTAGTGAAATGTACACATAATCTCAGATCCGACAGGTCAGGTTAGGTCGACAGTGGAAAAAGTGCTGGAAAGATGTTAATAAATGACAAACATGTAACAATTTGATCGAATTAAGGAATAGTATTTAGAATTTGGGACTTAGACTTCAAATTCTGAAGTTTATACTTCAAATCTTTTTACATTTTTTTACAAATAATTACATGACTATGAACTAGCTTTTGCCCGCGGCTTCACCGGCGTTCATAAAATATAGCCTATGTCACTCAGGAATAAAGCAGCTGTCTATCGGTGAAAAAAAATTTTGCAATAGGACCTTCAGAGATTATCTCCTACAAACGAAAAAACAAACTTTACCTTTTCATAATAATTAATAGGTTTTACCTATGACATTGACGTTTTTTAAAACAAACGGGTTGCTTTGAAACGTTATATCTTTGAATTGACTTGGAATTATAAGTTCAAATAAACTTTATATTAAAAGTACGTTTTTCTTTTTTTGAAATTAGGTTTTTCTTGGTTTCTTTGTGTTTTGTATTTTCTGTAATATCGCAGTACTTATAACCATTTTTGTATGAAATCTAAGAAAACTCGCGACTTCTTATTCTGTTGTTCTAGTAAGTTCTGATGTAGAAATAAATGTATTTTAGTTTTATCTAGTTGGTGCTTGATTTTATATCAGTCTTATTGTAATAGGTATAGGGGCTTGTATAATGTCGTTTGAGTTCACTTGATTGCTTTCCTTAATATTTCATTGGAAATTCAGATCTAGTCGGAGAAGTTTTTATTCTTATTATGCTCCAGATATTTTCTTTGTCTACTGTCTCAATGTCAGTGTTTATTTAGTTAGAAATATTATGTTGATAATAATAAACAGAATAAACCTTCTACATTCGCTGTTCCTCAAAGTTCGTAATATATTACTAGGGATGTAACGGAAGTGGTTAAATCGGAACCGGTGTTAGAGCCGGAGTTTTTAAATATTTTTTTTTTCGGTGTGAAAATCATCTTATGACATCCCCCGCTCTTGGGCGGAGCGGGAAATAGTGTCAGACTTTTACTGACTAAAAACCCACTCCTGTTCCTTCGTTGCCTTTCGTACCAGGGCCGAGTCTTCCTTTCTGGATCAGACCCTTGGCCCCAATAGGCTTCGACCCTGCGCGCTTTCGACCTGAGGCGCGCGTGGAACACTACGCGCCGTCGACGACTTGGGCTCGGTTCGGACGGTTACCGGACGGTCAGACGGCGAGCCATCCATTGCTCGCCGTCCGCAAGCCCGCGCCTACGGTGACCGGAAATCGGGATTGGTATCCCGGCGGCGGTTGGGGCGTGAGGACCGTTGCCTCACGCGATCGGCCACCTCCTTTGCTAGCATTACTGCTTCGCAGAAGGAGGCGACCGCCTGCCACTTCTCCTCGCTCCGGACCATGGTCTGTACCAAGGCCGGCGCGAGAGATCGCCGCCGCCGATCGCCCCACGAGGACACGGCGTTGCTCTTCCGAAGCTGAGGTAGAGGTAGAAACGTCAAATGAAACACAACTAATATTGATAAAAAACTCGGAAGAGCGAATTCACAACATTCCAAATACGAAACCAAACAACAAGTGAAAGAGTAATCGACAGAAGGCACGGGAGGAGGGAGGATCCCCGCGCGACAAGTACACGCTAATTAGTACCTCCGTATTATCATTTTCAATTAAAATTTATCAGAACCGAAATCGGTATCGGTGATGCAAAATCAGTCGGAAGTTTCGACCTTTCGGAATCGGAATCGAACCTCCGTGATATCCATACTAATATTATAAATGCGAAAGTAACTCTGTCTGTCTGTCTGTCTGTCTGTCTGTCTGTTACGCTTTCACGCTTATACCGCTGAACCGATTTTGATGAAATTTGGTAGAAATATAGAATAGAGCTTGAGAAAGGACATAGGCTATAAATTATCACGCTATTTGCTATGGGGGGTGAGCAATAATCCAAAATGTCGATATTGAACGACATTTTGCAGCGAGTTCGATTCTCAGCTACAGTTAAAAATTTTGTCATTATTTTATCTTATTTTTTTTGTAATAAAATAACTTTTACCATTTTTTCAAAATAAAATTGACATTTCTATTCGATATCTTCTAAATATTTTGTAAAAACTAATCAAAACACATAATAAAATCAAAGCGGCGAGTAAAATCACGTACTATGTTATTACATTATTTTATTTAGCTGCAAATTTAACTTCTGAAAGGAAAATCATCACGCTATCACCGATAAGAAGCCAACCAGTCTATTATAACGTTTATATAAGAACGTCTATTTTAAAGCATAGTCGTCGGAGACCGTAGCACAGTTGTTTCGTATCTAGACTTGCGTGTAATATAAAGATGGTTCGAGTCCCATAATATGGCTCTCATATAAGAAATTTTTATTTTATTTTTTCACCGTAAAAAGATTTTTTTTATATATTTTTGCATACTTACATTTTTTTTATATTTACACACAATATATCCGTAGAAGTTTTTAGTTGTGTGCGTATCACGCAAAATGTTAATAATATAAAATGTCGATAACTTTTAAATATTAAAATTGTGTGTCTCTTAAAATATTACTTTGGCTTTGTTTCATCGCAATCGGTTGACTATATCGAAAGATATATGTATAAATTTAAAGTTTTCAAGAAGTAAAATGTAACACCACACGCAATTCAGATACTCGCAACGCCATCTAAAGACTCAAAGTAGAAATAATTATGACAATGGCATTTGAAATTCATATTAAATTTGATAGATAGATGGCATTGTGTAATTTATGCAATTTTCTGAGTGGCGGAAGAATGACCATCGCCCACGTTTGCAGACAGTTCTATTTTTTTTCCCCCGTGGTTGTAACAAGCTAATTGACCTATATGTATTTAATTATTGACTTTAAAATAACACGGCCAAATTTTTGGAAGGGGTTACATGGTACCTGGCGTTGGAAGGCCCCCAGGGGGACGTTACCGATGACCTGGTGAGGACACCACACGGTCACAGGACCGGTCATTATGGCGACACTTGGGGAGGCCTATATCCAAAAGTGGACGTCTTTCGGCTGAAATGATAATGATGAAGATGGCACCTTTTTATTCTTTTTTTAAGGGTGGAAATTATCCAGTGACTTCTCCCACTCTGGTTGGGGCGGGAGGGCGTGTCAATCTTTTACTGACTGAAATCACACCTGTGTCCTTCAGTTGCCCGTCCGGCCGTTCAGTCAACTACCGGACGGCCGGACGGCTAGCTACCCATTGCTCGACGTCCGCAAGCCCGTGTCTACCGTGGCTGGTAGTCGGGGTCGGAATCTCGGCCTCCTTCGCTAGCATTACGACTTTGCAGAAGGAGGCAACCTCTGGCCATTTCTCCTCGCTTTGGACCATAACCCGAACCAGGGCCCGGCGCGAGAGGCCACTGACGCCGATTGCCTCCACGAGGACACAGCGGTGCTCCGCTCTTGCGGGGCACACCTCCAATGTATGCTTCACTGTGTCCTCCGGGATGATGGCACCTTGCGGCCTAATAATAGCGTGTTTTATTATTTGCAGTCACTGCTTCATATAAAACGAGGTCGAATGTGTTTTTCTGATCACAGTTCGACAACGTATGATGTATCTCAGATTCCTTGCAGCCTTACGTCGACATCTGGACATTGCCTCCTTGCAGTGAGTGGTGACCAACACTAGATTATGGTATTGGTACTGGTATTTCGAACGGTTTCTGTTCCGGATTCGGTTGGAATTATCCTGATATTACCATTTTGCGAATTGCCCGAAGCTCCCGGTGTAGCATGCGGTGGAGGTCTATCCAGCTTGGGTGAACCGCCGTGTCCTCATAGAGAAGATTTCGCCAAAAATTGGAGACTCTTTATAGGGTAGTTCCCACTATGGAAAAAACATTTGTCTGATATACGAGGACGTCAGTTAAATACACACCAAAAATCCTAGGTAAATGAACCACCACGCCCAAATAGATCAAGCTGCAACAATCAATGCAAGTATGCTCTCGAAAATTCTTCATAAGTACTGTTGTGGAGGAAGATAGTTGATGATGATGGTAGTTTTTGGTTTCACTTAAGGCTTTGCACTATCAGTGCACGTTATCCAGCTAAAGGTCGGTGTCCCGATTATGCTCCTTCGATTACCTCTACTAAAGCTGTCTAACTGCTTAAACTCTTCAGTGAAATATTATTGAGGCGAAATGTGTTACACGAGGTAACTCTTTCAAACAATCTCGCAGCCCCAGCAGACATCGGTCCTAGAGGGCCCTATACATTTGCTGAAGGAGGCTACTGGTTGTCATTTTCTCCACCAATCACCTCCATGAGGACACGGCGGCGCTCCGACCAAGCGGTAACGACTTCCACCGTATTCTCCGGGCGATCCGCACAATGGTGAGATCCGAGTGCTTCTTCCCGCTGAATTCGATACAGATACCTTCCAAATATCCACATCCGATGAGTCCTGCACAAAGAGAGGATGCCGTGACGCTTCTGTAGCGACACCTCAAAGACAGGCATTACCGCTGCGATTGTGGCGTGCTCACTGTGGCGAGGGATTAAAATCATACAATATTGTTTTACCAGAACATAAACCAGAAACATACATAAACTAATGCCTTTTCCCTTGGGGTAGGCAGAAATGCCAACTGCTACGACCTATACATACTCTTTCTATTCAATGACGTTCATAAATCTGGATCTGCATGTTTACATAACATGTTTCCTGAAGGAAATTAGCGTTTTTACCTTTAACCGTTTTATGTTCAAGTACAATAAATAATTGCGATCCTTTCGGACTGAATTGCAAGCACATAATGTTTGTACAGTTTTACGAACTTATCGCGGACGAAGTCGCGGGCAACAGCTAGTATCTAACATATACATAAACTCACGCCTGTATACAATGGGGGTAGGCATAAACGATAAAACACAACACCACACGCTGTGATCCTTATGTGGTCCCATTGCTTTGTTTACGTTCATAAGTCTGGTCATACACGCACGCTGGTTGTATTTAATAATAAATGTGATATCTATATAACTATCTATTATTTTATAAGTGTTCATAGTAATTGTTTTAGAAGGCAATATAAATAGCCAAAAATATTTAGTTTTTGCTTAAATAAAAATAGATAAGATCGTGACTATTTACTAATCAATCTTCCAATTAAAAGAGTCTCAGGGTCTACATCACACTAACATTATAAAGTCGAAAGTTTGTGAATATATTTCTTATTCTCTCACGCTTAAATGGCTGAATGGAGTTGATATTTAACAATAAACCATGCCCTCTGGAATAGCACATAGGACACTTTTCATCCGGGGAGTATGTCCGCTCCGGATAATTCTCTACTTTCGTACTGGCGAAGCCACTGAGAGTGCTCATCCTACGTTCTGTGCTAAAAATATAAGCAATTTTTATGGAGATTCAATTGTTCGAAGAAATAAAATGTACATATATTTTAGCTATCTAATATTAAAAATAAAGAAAACGAAAGCAATATTTGATATGGTGATAAACAGAAATAAACTTATAATATATTATACAACAGAGGACTATTATATATTTTGAGTGTGATTTTTGCATCAAATAGCCAACTTTGGCGATTTTATTCAGCGAAAGTTTTTGGATTTGATTACTTTGACCATTGCGCAATTTCCTCGTAACTAAATAGATAAGAAAAAGCAAAAATCCCGTGGCAAGTTTTTGACAAAATTCACAACGGCAGTTTTTCAAACTCGTAGATTGAACAACAGGTAATAAAATTCATGTATGTCTTGTACATAGTAACTTAATTTACAGTGGTCTTAGAGTGATACGTGGAATACCTGAAGAAATACCTAAAACATTTGAAACCAAAAAACTACTAAAAAGGCCCAAAATTAACTGTAATCTTTTCCGGTTTCATCGTCAGAACAGGTCCATGTTATAGTTATTTTGTATTGCCATACGATTAACAACATGCAGTTCAATCGGAACCGGGAAGTGGGTCTTTAACTTGCAAGATTTAATTTTAATCTGACATTGAGACAGGTGAAAATAAATGAAAAAAAAAAATCGTGTAAAATATAATACGATGATTAATTTTGTGGCAAACCAACATTCTCACTTATAATTGACTAGCTGTTGCCCGCGACTTCGTCCGCGATAAGTTCGTAAAACTGTACAAACATTATGTGCTTGCAATTCAGTCCGAAAGGATCGCAATTATTTATTGTACTTGAACATAAAACGGTTAAAGGTAAAAACGCTAATTTCCTTCAGGAAACATGTTATGTAAACATGCAGATCCAGATTTATGAACGTCATTGAATAGAAAGAGTATGTATAGGTCGTAGCAGTTGGCATTTCTGCCTACCCCAAGGGAAAAGGCATTAGTTTATGTATGTTTCTGGTTTATGTTCTGGTAAAACAATATTGTATGATTTTAATCCCTCGCCACAGTGAGCACGCCACAATCGCAGCGGTAATGCCTGTCTTTGAGGTGTCGCTACAGAAGCGTCACGGCATCCTCTCTTTGTGCAGGACTCATCGGATGTGGATATTTGGAAGGTATCTGTATCGAATTCAGCGGGAAGAAGCACTCGGATCTCACCATTGTGCGGATCGCCCGGAGAATACGGTGGAAGTCGTTACCGCTTGGTCGGAGCGCCGCCGTGTCCTCATGGAGGTGATTGGTGGAGAAAATGACAACCAGTAGCCTCCTTCAGCAAATGTATAGGGCCCTCTAGGACCGATGTCTGCTGGGGCTGCGAGATTGTTTGAAAGAGTTACCTCGTGTAACACATTTCGCCTCAATAATATTTCACTGAAGAGTTTAAGCAGTTAGACAGCTTTAGTAGAGGTAATCGAAGGAGCATAATCGGGACACCGACCTTTAGCTGGATAACGTGCACTGATAGTGCAAAGCCTTAAGTGAATCCAAAAACTACCATCATCATCAACTATCTTCCTCCACAACAGTACTTATGAAGAATTTTCGAGAGCATACTTGCATTGATTGTTGCAGCTTGATCTATTTGGGCGTGGTGGTTCATTTACCTAGGATTTTTGGTGTGTATTTAACTGACGTCCTCGTATATCAGACAAATGTTTTTTCCATAGTGGGAACTACCCTATAAAGAGTCTCCAATTTTTGGCGAAATCTTCTCTATGAGGACACGGCGGTTCACCCAAGCTGGATAGACCTCCACCGCATGCTACACCGGGAGCTTCGGGCAATTCGCAAAATGGTAATATCAGGATAATTCCAACCGAATCCGGAACAGAAACCGTTCGAAATACCAGTACCAATACCATAATCTAGTGTTGGTCACCACTCACTGCAAGGAGGCAATGTCCAGATGTCGACGTAAGGCTGCAAGGAATCTGAGATACATCATACGTTGTCGAACTGTGATCAGAAAAACACATTCGACCTCGTTTTATATGAAGCAGTGACTGCAAATAATAAAACACGCTATTATTAGGCCGCAAGGTGCCATCATCCCGGAGGACACAGTGAAGCATACATTGGAGGTGTGCCCCGCAAGAGCGGAGCACCGCTGTGTCCTCGTGGAGGCAATCGGCGTCAGTGGCCTCTCGCGCCGGGCCCTGGTTCGGGTTATGGTCCAAAGCGAGGAGAAATGGCCAGAGGTTGCCTCCTTCTGCAAAGTCGTAATGCTAGCGAAGGAGGCCGAGATTCCGACCCCGACTACCAGCCACGGTAGACACGGGCTTGCGGACGTCGAGCAATGGGTAGCTAGCCGTCCGGCCGTCCGGTAGTTGACTGAACGGCCGGACGGGCAACTGAAGGACACAGGTGTGATTTCAGTCAGTAAAAGATTGACACGCCCTCCCGCCCCAACCAGAGTGGGAGAAGTCACTGGATAATTTCCACCCTTAAAAAAAGAATAAAAAGGTGCCATCTTCATCATTATCATTTCAGCCGAAAGACGTCCACTTTTGGATATAGGCCTCCCCAAGTGTCGCCATAATGACCGGTCCTGTGACCGTGTGGTGTCCTCACCAGGTCATCGGTAACGTCCCCCTGGGGGCCTTCCAACGCCAGGTACCATGTAACCCCTTCCAAAAATTTGGCCGTGTTATTTTAAAGTCAATAATTAAATACATATAGGTCAATTAGCTTGTTACAACCACGGGGGAAAAAAAATAGAACTGTCTGCAAACGTGGGCGATGGTCATTCTTCCGCCACTCAGAAAATTGCATAAATTACACAATGCCATCTATCTATCAAATTTAATATGAATTTCAAATGCCATTGTCATAATTATTTCTACTTTGAGTCTTTAGATGGCGTTGCGAGTATCTGAATTGCGTGTGGTGTTACATTTTACTTCTTGAAAACTTTAAATTTATACATATATCTTTCGATATAGTCAACCGATTGCGATGAAAGAAAGCCAAAGTAATATTTTAAGAGACACACAATTTTAATATTTAAAAGTTATCGACATTTTATATTATTAACATTTTGCGTGATACGCACACAACTAAAAACTTCTACGGATATATTGTGTGTAAATATAAAAAAAATGTAAGTATGCAAAAATATATAAAAAAAATCTTTTTACGGTGAAAAAATAAAATAAAAATTTCTTATATGAGAGCCATATTATGGGACTCGAACCATCTTTATATTACACGCAAGTCTAGATACGAAACACCTGTGCTACGGTCTCCGACGACTATGCTTTAAAATAGACGTTCTTATATAAACGTTATAATAGACTGGTTGGCTTCTTATCGGTGATAGCGTGATGATTTTCCTTTCAGAAGTTAAATTTGCAGCTAAATAAAATAATGTAATAACATAGTACGTGATTTTACTCGCCGCTTTGATTTTATTATGTGTTTTGATTAGTTTTTACAAAATATTTAGAAGATATCGAATAGAAATGTCAATTTTATTTTGAAAAAATGGTAAAAGTTATTTTATTACAAAAAAAATAAGATAAAATAATGACAAAATTTTTAACTGTAGCTGAGAATCGAACTCGCTGCAAAATGTCGTTCAATATCGACATTTTGGATTATTGCTCACCCCCCATAGCAAATAGCGTGATAATTTATAGCCTATGTCCTTTCTCAAGCTCTATTCTATATTTCTACCAAATTTCATCAAAATCGGTTCAGCGGTATAAGCGTGAAAGCGTAACAGACAGACAGACAGACAGACAGACAGACAGAGTTACTTTCGCATTTATAATATTAGTATGGATTAATTATGAAAACAAAAATCACTCATATTTAGCCCCAGCCATAAACTCGAAAACGAAGGCTAAATTCACAATTGTCTAATTTTATCAATTTAAACAGTATTCTTTACTACTACCATTGAATTATTTTTCAGTATTGAGCCAAACATCCTAGGCACCCATTCTAGATTGTAATCCAGGTCAGTTTCCCCAACTTGGGGCCCATTCGACTCTGCAAAAGTTTGTGACGTATGGTCTGGTTAAATACGAGGTGTTGCTGGCAGCAGCGAGTAATTGTTTAGGTCTAAATGGCCCGCTCATGCGTGCGTGTGACATTTTGAATGTAATTTTTAAGAGAACTTTCCACGGTTTTAAGATCGCTGTTTTGTGTTGTTTGATAGTAAATATGTTCACTAGTTGTGGGTTTCGAGGAACGCAAGTTAACAATGTGCAAAATGTTTTCAATTAAAACCAAAAGTGCATTACGTCAAGAAATAAACGCGTTTAAAAAAATAAATGGTGTCGCAAGTTTTTTTTTTTAAATAAAAAAAGAAACGTTGGCCCACACTAGGAATTACTCCTGAATCGTGGGTGAGCTCACAACCATGTAAATTCACATACACCAGACTCCCAGACCTGGAACACTTATCTGTAGGCTATATAAATATTTGTTCCGTGCGGGGATTGAAACCGCGACCCGCAGCGCAGCAGCCAGTCGCTCAACCACTGCGCCAACGGTACCAAGTCGATCAAGTGTGATACCACGACCGGGTCAAAGGTCAAATAATTACGATGTGTAACTAGAATACAGTTAAGTTGACTATGTTTATGAAATTTGATACCTTTCGTAATTAGAGACACAATAGAAAGACAATGAGAGAGCGAACGCCAGCGTTCGCTTGTGGTTTAATGAATTAAGGATTGTATAAAAATAAAAGTTTTTTGTATTTTCCATTGTTTTTTATAACGTCAGCAGTTACGGGTAATCGCTCGCTGACCGCCGCACACAGACCACACGCAACAGCCACAAACACCGCCACGAGAAGTTACAAGCGGCCACCAAGGAAGCTGAAGCGCGCGACAGCCACTCTGATGAAAAAGGTTTAAATGCGAGACTGACGTGTGACGGCGTTTTGTATCGGCGTTTAGTGACCAGTGCGGGCCACAAGAAGCGAGCAGCAGCGATATGTAGCGTGTGGCGGCCACCGGCGTCAACCATGTGCGGCGAATCCATATAAAATGTATGAGAACTATAATAAATATGCAGGTGGCGGCTTTTTGTGGTTGTGGCCGGTGGCCTGGGTGTGGCGAATTCATATAAAATGTATGAGAACTATAGGAAATATGCAGGTGGCGGCTTTTTGTGGTTGTGGCCGGTGACCCGTGTGCGGCGACCCTTAGGTGTCAGTCGGACAATAAATACTTACAGTATATTAAGTAGACAGTCATTTCATTAAACCAGCCAACAGAGTATCTAAAGTACATTCAATTCTTGGAGACCCAATTAAAAAAGAGGAATTTTTACTAGGTCTCTAACATATTTTCAGTGTTGCTCATTCATCATTTACAAAAAAACTAAGTCTCCAAAAACTAAAAGAAAATGATAAGCCCAATCTCAAGGGACAAAACTATAATAATTCCACAATACGGATTCACTTTGACCCATAACTTGGGTAGAACCCGACGTTAAAAGGAGAGCAAGGGGCGGTTTATCGGTAAACGGTCCGATTTGATTTCATTGTACTGATTGTCTAGTTTGGGCAGCTTTGACCTTATCTCCGTGCAAGAGATCCGAACACAATTAGTTAATTACTATGTAAAGGATGAATTGTCTCTAATGTTTCTGGACTACGCTTTAGCCAGTTTATTTGTTCGACCCTTTTTACCCGACTGTGTGAGAGAAAGGGATATGTTTATATAAATATTAGCTAGGGGTGGATTTAAATGTAGTTTACATATTTTTGGATGGTCTTACAAAAGTCTCCGAGTGTTTATAAATGTATCTATGATGGAGCATAAATGCAAAGTTACTTATCATCGGCTGAATTGTTCGAAAGAGTTAACGCGCTCCAGGAACGCAAAGGGCGACTGAAAGAACAGATGCGCGTTTTAGTTAATAAAAGTCTCACATTCCCTCTCGCTTTACACAGTGCGGGTAAAAAGTTCCACTGTAAAATCTTACTATATTCATGTTTCTACCGATAACATAACAGCAGGAGACGTCCCGGACTTTGGGTTTCGCAGGGCGATTTCCGTCCACAGTAGGAAGCTCGCCGTCCGGTAAGGAGTCAACCCCAATTCGTTGGCGCGTAGTGTTCCATGCGCACCTCAAAGTGATGTTAGTAAAAGTGAAGGGGCTCAGTAGGGCCAATGCCTGCTAGGGCTACGGGAACGTTGAAAGAATTACGTGAGTCCTATAACGGAAAGGGCAAATGAAGAAACACAGGTGGGTTTTAGTTCGTTAAAGTCTGGCATGCGTTCAGCGTGACCGCCGGTGGCTTTCGCAGCGATGACGCCCGTACCGGCGCCCATACCTGCGCCCCATAAAGGGCTATGGACCGAACGAAACTTGCGTAGAGCCTGCGGCAGGAGGCGTCTGGAGCCCCTAGGTTGGGCAGGACCCGCTTGAGGGCAGCCCCAGCCCGATCCAGTTTGGGAGCCATGCAATCCATTTTCATTTCGAACAGTTTTTTCTGCTCGTTCATTGGTACGTGTTCAAAAGGAATACCCTTGGAGAATGGATTTCGAACTCATTCCATAGGTTGATCTACATTTTTCTTCCATCTGTCTAATAAATTTAAGAGATAATCTAATTTTTCCAAAGTACACTAAGCAATAACCACGGTCCACCAGTGTGCCGCGGCACACCCTTTGCGGAACACTGCCTTAAACCACACTTTTGTGCAAATAGAATTTTATTCAATCAAACTCCGGGTAGATGAAAAATTAAACCAAACTGAGTTACAATCGTAACTCAATACGCAGAAATATGATTTCCAACGTTGATTCACAGTTCTGTAAAACCGCTGAACCACCAATTAACCACTCGTAACTTTGTTGCGGTTAACTGAAACAAAACGCTCCACTTAGGTACTATTCAACGCCCTGCCCATTCCCTGGCATGATCCAGAGGTAAACTAAAACCGTAGGGTACAAAAGGGGAAATCATTGTTTTCATTTGGCTTTTATTTTTCTATCGAGGGCCTCTCTATAACATGGCACTTGGAAAAACTTCAGACAAAATTCCACCTTACATTTAACCAGACAAAGTTCAAAATCGATTGTGGTTTTTGTCAGCACACATAAGCGACAGAACAATAAAAGACGCGGAGTTGCATCGGAACAATGCGGCGACGCTGCCGCGGTACGAGCGACAAGGCGACACAATGCCTCGGGACGCTGTGCCCATGCCTCCGTTATCATGGACGGACTGTCGCGACCATTGTGCGGGAGATATGTCAAGGATTACACGCTGCACTTTCAGTTGCGAATGTTATGATGTTAAAGTTATTTGGATTGGCGATAGTGTTTGCTGAAATGGAATCATTTTTCTTACTTTCACAGCTGGGCAAAGCCCTCCCTCCCTCCTTCCAAACCTCTCTGTCTTGGGCGATCTCTGGCTAAGTTTGCTCCGCGAATGGAAACATTGTTCAAAGAATTTTTGCCAACAACGTTTTTTTTTGAAGTGGGAATTCATCCAATGACTTCTCCCACTCAAGAGTGGAGCTCAGTGCGTGCCAGACTTATACTGACTAAAACCACACCAGTGTCCTTCAGGTGCCCTATCCGTTCTAGGACCACGGGTTTCCTTTTCAGAAATTCTCCGTGGACCTAGCGGGCGTCGGCCCTGCAGGCCTCTACGGTTTTTCTGACATTTTTTAGAGGTGTGCGTGGAACACTTCGCGTCGTCGATAACTTGGGCTCGCTCGGAACGGTTACCGGTTACCCTTTGCTCATCGTCTCCAAGCCCGCGCAAAACCGTGGTTGGTAGTCGAGGTCAGGGTCACGGTCACGGCAGCTGGGGAATGAGGATGTCCTGTCCCTCACTCGTGCGGCCATCTCCTTCTCTATTACCAACTATATTGATTAATCCTTCCAAAGTATAGGTACAATTCATCAATTGTGTTGACTTTTCAAGTAGCAATCATTTGAGTGATAAATGAGCTTGATAATTAACTACATGACTGATATAGGTATTAGAGACATAGTAGAATACCGATTATCTGATGCCAGAAGTCCACGTCTTTTGGAACTGAATGATGCCTGAGCTCGCAAATCAGTAGGCTTGGACAAATGAATTTTCTGTTAGCATTCCAGCCAAACGCTAAGTAGAAAATATATGGCAATGACATTATCTGCGGAGAAGTCAAGTGACGAGTGGTGTGATAGAAAAAAAAACAGAATACATCGTAGACTTCATAAAAATCTAATTAATCTATAGAGGTATATAAAAAAAACTCAAAAACAGCCGGACCGATTTGACTAATTTTTATCTTGAAATATTCGAGGTAGTCCAGGGAAGGTATAAACGGTGAGAAAAAATGGAAAAAATCACGAAAAAAAACCGAATACACTGCCATCTTCAATTAAAATGTCATCATAAAATGAATTATGCTTTTCTGGTAATGCCAGTAGACGGCGTTATCCTTACTATTAGCCGGTACGAAGTTTGCCGGGTCAGCTAGTAACCATTGAATATTTGTTATGAAATTCTCCTTTAATTATAAAACTAACCTACCAAGCTGCTTTCACGGTTTAGCAATATCATCATAACAAGCCCGGCCCAACCCTTTCTGCAGTCTGTACCGTAACAATTCAATTACAAAGGTCAAGGGGACCAGGGACCGCCATTAACAATGCATTGTAAGGGCCTGTCGTCGCAGTAACACCCTGTCACCTGCGCATTCATTCCACTGAGTCACCCTGTATAAGGGCATTACTGGTCGGTCATTTTGTAACAATAAAGGAATGTGTGACGCCTGTGCGGTGCGCTGGTGAGGTATTTTTATCAGCTGGTTTTGAACACGAAGGAATTGTAAAGGGAAGAGTAGTAATTTATCTACTACTGCCTGTATCTTTATCCTGCAGAAAACCTACTATAGTTACGATTCGCGTGAGTTTGACCAGAATTTTTCTAGATGCCTAATTGCTTACCTTGAAAATGAAGATATCTATTAAGTTTTAGTTGCAGGTGCCCCAGCGACGCTTTTGGGTCATATCCAAATGAAACTGTGTCCTGGAGCTGACAAATTTTTAGCCCTTTGAACGCCAATGATGCTTTTAAGCGACAAACATAATCGGTGGCTAAAACGCTAATGACGAGTTTAAGCTGCAAATAGATGCGCTACATTATAATCTGATATTATAGAAAATAAGAAATAATTTTATTGAAAAAACAAATTGTCGTCTTCTCCGTAAAACCAAAATTAAGCTTGATCTTTGTAGTATTCATTCGCTAGCATTTTGTAGATGTTTAATAGTAAAAAAAAGCTTGGCGTAGCACTTTCCATGCACTGTATTTATCGTTCAACATCTGATATAGCAACTTCAGCAGTTGTGCTTCCAACATTTAGATAGATACTACACATTCTTACTTTTTAAGTTTTCAGCGTGTTTGTGCATTTATTATCAGAATCAGAATGTTTATTTGTGAAACATAGGTATTTACATAAGGGTCTTAATAATTATCTTAATTGTTTTCTTTAGTCGGCTGATTGTTAGATTAAATTAAAAAAAGAACTACTGGCAGTGTATAATCCTTTTAAGAATGTAATATTTTGACTTCACGTTTCTAATAACTTATAGTTACAGAAGACGAAGTTCACGCGAACGAAATGGCAGGGACAGTTAGTTATCAAGTAGTTACTTTTATTTTGGCTGTTTAAGGGAATACAACTCGACATACATTTTCATTGTTTTTCATACAACCGCTCTTATGCGATTATGACGTTATTAAGTATACCTTTTTCATTAGATATTTTGGAAACACAGTATCTTGTGGATATTATCTAGGCTTCTATTGAAATTTATTTATCAATTTGTGTAAAACTAATCCAGTAAAGACCTCTGAAAATCTGCTATTTTGCATGAACTTTGACACTTTATAATTTACTCAAAAATTTAAAAAGTAAAAAAAAACATAACAATAGAAGCCTTGCAAATTTAATAAAAAATTTTGAATGACCAAATTTTTTTTTAAACTTAGGGTTTAAAAAAAAAACACGTATTTCCTGGAACAAGTTTTGTAAAATATTCGAGTAAATCACGGAATTACCGAATGCTAACAGGGTTTTCAGGCGTTATCTCTCTTTTTTCGCGTTGCCTTTTCGCCAAACATCGCGTTAGATTGCGTTAGATGAACTAAAAAATTTTTATACCATACTCGATGTTGACGATAGGCGAGTAAAAAAGGACCCGCTTAAAAATTTTCATTGCGTTAGTTAAATTGTAAACGAAAAAGAAATTTCAAACATCGAGTAACAGTATGAGCTTCGTTGAAAATCTTTCGTACCTACTGTAATTGTGTTTCTCAATTTAAGAAAGAAAGAAAAAAACGTTCATCCGTGCCTCACACAATCGTATAAACTAAAAATACATCATAGAAAAATCTGAGTGAGACAAAAAAGGCGCCTAACTCAGCGTATGCTGTGATATTTAAAACGATAAATAACGCAGCGCTGGTATTCGGTTAGGGCCCGCTGTGATGCTACGGACACACTCACGGACGTTAAATAAACTATCGAAATAAAATAATAGATAATGAAGAAATAGTTAAGTGCAACAGTTTCCTAAAAAATCAAGAAAGTTATAAACATGTTATTTTCACCACTTTATTTCTATTTTAAACCATTACAATTATCAGCTTCAATTTTCAACACTTTATTTATATTTGAAACCATAACAGTTATCAGCTTCAATTTAACAAGTTCATCATTGACAAGAAACATATTTCACTATCATTTTCCTATCCTCCATAAACATAGTGTATTTAAATTCAGCACTTTTGCCATAAAGTATCTACAGCTAGCAAGTATCAACAGAGCCGAACTGTTCACCCCATATGGCGCATGAATTTGAAGGCAGTCTGTTAAAGTTAGTCTCAGTTCCGCTGAAGTTGGATCCCGATGGTATTCCAAGTTGTCGGGATCGGTGTGGTGAAATTTTAAGCAGGTATCGAGGCTTGCTGGCTAGAATTTTAGCCAGATGTTTATGTGGGGTTTTTGTTGGTGCTGGTAATAACAGGCGAAGACCTTGGATGTATAAGGACGAACTTATTCAGTACCCTTATGATAAAAGACATTCATAACATTAACGTAAAATTTTTTGTTAAGCTGGGAAATCATCCAATGAATTCTCTCGCTCTAGGGTTGAACGGGAGGACGTGTTAGACTTTTACTGACTAAAACCACACCTGTATCCTTCAGTTGCCCTTTGCGTTCTAGGACCACGAATTTCCTTTTCAGAAAATCCCAGCGGCTCTAGCGGACATCGGTCCCGCTGGGCCCCTACGTTTTACTGACATCTCTTTGAGGAGTGCATGGAACACTACACGCTGTCGACGTCTTAGACTCGGTTTAGACGATTACCGGATGGCCAGACGGTGAGCTACCTATTGATCGTCATCCGCAAGCTCGTGGCGGCTGGGATGTGAGGATGTCCGTTCCCTCACGCGTGCGGCCGTCTCCTTCGTTAGCATTACTGCATTGCAAAAGGCGGCCACCTATGCAAGCCCTAGAAAGCAAAGGAACAACTGAAGGGACAGTACTGGGTCTCTCCCTTTCGCTTTAACTAGAGCAAGGGAAGTTATTCGATGAATTCTCACCCTCAAAAAAAATGGTATAGATATATATATATCGTTATTTATTAATAAAAGTGGCACATTTAAATTAAGACACCTAAAAACAATTATAACGCATACCTACATTGCATTTTTGCCTGAACTAGGTTGGACCTGTATGTCAGGCTAAAAAGTACTAAGAACCTAAGAAATAATAAATTAACAATCATTAAAATTCATTATATTAAATAACCTAAATTTAATTAACTAAAAGCTAAGCATGTTTTATTTACAAACTAAAAAGAGATCTTCTGTCTCTCCGTACGAGATGCTGAGTAAGTATTGCACAATAATCTTTTTACAGCTATAATAATTTAATTTATACATACCTAATTTTCTATTTAATCTATTGTACAAAAATGGGCCTAAAAATGTGAAATACCTTTTTACAAAGACATATTTTGAAAAAGATTGGAACTTCATACAATATCATTCCGTCTCTTATTAACCTACTGACCTTTATGATACGACTGACTCGTAGGTCTGGTGGTCGCAAGTGCTACTGCTGAGGTACGAGGTCCTTGATTCGATTCCTGGGTTGAGCAAAGTGTTATGGGTTTTTTTATCTTGAATTTCATAGTGGTTAAGTCTGGATTTATGTCTAGTTCCCCCCCTAGGGAACCTACCCTTTAGGGAATATACACGCGATATTATGATGATGTTTTAACATGTACAGTTTAACAAACAATACAGACAGTGTAAATACAGTCGTCTATATCGTTTATGTGTACTATTATAACCCTTATTACAAGGCAATAAAGCCTAAATCAGCTTTTACTGTTAATTTGTTGTATTTTTTCTTTGTAAATATGCTGATGTTGCATTTTTACCCAGTGCATAGAAATAATATGCATTACTTAGTTAGATTCTGAACGCTGCCGCGTAATCTATTGTGCCAAAATAAAGGGAGCACTTAAGAGAGACATTGCCAAAATTGTAAGTGTTAAAATTCGTGTATCTGTGTCTGTGGTGATTAAAGTGGTATAAGTAGAATAATTGCCTTTTTTTAAAAAAAGACAAACGGTGTCTGCCTTGTAACAGTACGATGAGCGATGAGCTGAATGAGACTGTCCCATGTATATCATTGGTCGGAACGGTCTCCAGCGATCTGCTTAGCTCGTTCAGGCATCGATTGATCACAGGTATTCTGATTATAAATTACTATAATATTCTCGTATAATCATTTCTAATAACACTTTACACATCCTTATTTTAATGATATAAAATTGTTTGACGGCAATCCTACCTGATGGTAAGCAGTGATGCAATCTTTGATGGTGAAGGACACTGGTTTATTAAGAGCCTATTTATATAGGATAATTGTTCCCACCCTCGTCATATTTTCATCGTCTTCATTTTTGAAAAAAATTACAACTTATACTACCTACCTATGTACATTCTGAGTGAAACGGAAAAGTAGATTATTCTGTGTAATATAACATCAAAGAGTAAAAGTAAAAAGGGTTGACGAAAATACCTTATTACCTACCTTATGTTATAACCTGTAATTTTAATAACCTATATTTATTACAGTACTTATATATTCTTAGCCTAATAATGTAGCATATTATCAGAAAATGTTTTTTATTTACAAAACTGTGAATAAAAAACATTTTCTTTCGTAAGAAGAAGTTTTTATAAAAAGCTAGACTTATTGTTCCAGGGCTGCGGATTGCTCGAAAGAGTTATCGCAGTTCTCGCAAAAAAGAGTTACCACAGTTCTCGCAATTATGAGTTACAGCAGTTCTCGTAAAAAAGAGTTACAGCAGTTCTCGCAAAAAAGAGTTACGGCAGTTCTCGCAAAAAAGAGTTACAGCAGATCTCGCAAAAAAGAGTTACCGCAGTTCTCGCAAAAAAGAGTTACAGCAGATCTCGCAAAAAAGAGTTACCGCAGTTTCTGCAAAAAGAGTTACAGCAGTTCTCGCAAAAAGAGTTACAACAGTTCTCGCAAAAAAGAGTTACCGCAGTTCTCGCAAATAAGAGTTACCGCAGTTCTCGCAAAAAAGAGTTACCCCAGTTCTCGCAAAAAAGTTACAGCAGTTCTCGCAAAAAAAGACAACTGAAGGAACACTGTGGGTTTTAGTCAGTAAAAGTCTAACACGGGACTCCCGCTCCACCTAGACTGACTGAAATTATTTGATAATTAACCATTTGGAATTAATTAAAATAAAAAATTGCAAGAATTTTCTTAAATTATATTCTCCAAAATATGCATAAAATGAAAGCGTTCACAAAAATCATTGTACGAATCTTAATTGTAACGCAACGAATTCTGTGAATTGAAGCATTAAAAGGCCCAAGTTTCTCTCGATGTCTCAATTGTGCCGACAACGTGAACGCACAAGTAGTCGGGTGACACACACTAAACAAGTACAGAAGGTCGACTGCATACGAGTTCTTTTTTTTTCATTTATTTATTATTAATACAAAAGAATACGGGATAGTCTAAGTTAAATAGCAACCAAAAACCACTAAGATTTAAACTTGTGCTATCATGAATCTATCTCAACATCGAAACTATACAAAATGAGTTTTTTATATTGGTACGTTATTGTCGATTAACACAACAATTACAAAATCACAATTTAAAAAAAAAATCTTTATGTCCGCAAACAAGTAAAAAACATTCTTAAATAATACTTAAGTAATATTGCTTTTACATTGACACAATTTACGTACAGCATTCATTCGCTGTATGTAAATTGTGTCAATATGTGTGTGTACTCCTTCATGACAAGCATTTGTTAAAAATACCGTACGTATGCGATAACACAGCAGCTGAGTAGCTTAGATCACTTAATAAGCCAGCTAAAGTGGCGAAGGCGGCCATAAAGTCCGTAAAACCGATGACCGTTTGGGTAGACACTTGAGTGAAAACCTCGATTCGGCAAAAGTAAGATAGGACTCGGTTTATGAGCCAGATATGGCCTTAAAATAATCTCAAATTGAATGCGTCAAATCGTCGAACGCGCGCTGCTGCGATTGGCTGAATATTTTTTTTTACATCCAAACGCATTAATTGACTTTCGTTTAATTTGTGACGCGTCGATGATGCCTTTCGAGTAACTTGGGGATTTGTGAAGCGATGATCTTCGTAGGGTGGCCAATAGTAGCTGGATGAGAGTTGCTGATTGTCGAGAGGAAAGGCTGATTCTTCCTTTGTGGCGATTTGACTCAAATTTTGCCCGACTAATATGTGGCCACCTGGATAACACTGCTGTTGGTCTCGTTTAAGTCATAGAAGGAGCAAGTGGTTCATCAGAAAAGGAGGTTACGCATATCCCGTGAAGGGGCTCCACTCTGCCACTGTGATTGCAGTTGATTAAGGATACCTCATTTAGCCAGATTGCTCCTGCAGTAGCCAACGATGCCAACCCGGTAACGCAGAGTCTACCTGACTAATACGTCCATCATGGTCACTTAAACTCAAAGTTATAGGCTGACGTTGACAATAAGTTAAGTAACTTATTATCGACGTAAACGCAACACGTGCACGTGTTTGTATAGAGTCGACCTTCTGTACCTGTCTACACTGCTCGCTCAGGCGGTATCGTGGGATCTGTTCCGAGTCCTGTGTTATTGTGCGCTGTAATCTGTTGGATTGGCGACGGCCGCCATTATGAATTCAAATGGGCTATCTGGCGACATGTGCCAGCTCGAGTTTGTGCACGATGTGATAGGAGCTGATCGGCTTTCTTAGTGATTGTTGTTCTGTTTCTGGGATTTTTTACATTTGTTGTTCTTGTTACATTGTTTTTTATAGCTTGGTGAACTGTAAAGAAAGAAATTGTTGTTGTTATCCCAGGTATTACAAATGTTCATGGGCGGACAACTCACCATCAGGTAGGCCGCCTGCCCACTTATCGTTTTATGATTAAAAAAAAACACTATTATAGTAGCTTAGCTTTATAGACGCTTCAAAATACGCCAGACCGCTTGAGCAGCAATGTACTGAAACCTGTCTACGAGGCGTACAACACGCGTACATTTCAATCAATTGTGATAATGCCGTCGGACGACGAAGACGATCCCGCCATTTTTACGAAAATATAAACGTGCTTTCACTCGAGCTACGCCCCGACGTATGAAATGCGGTACGGCATGTGTCATGAAGCCTGCATGCAGCGATGCGAGCACGACGCTGCCGCTTCGTCGACAGAGTTTCATAGTTTTTAACCGACTTCAAAAAAAAGGAGGAGGTTATCAATTCGGTTGTTTTTTTTTTAATCATTTTTTTTATTTATTTTTTATGTTTTTTACCACAAAACTCCGTCGTTTATGGACCGATTTGCAAAATCTTTTTTCCCTTTATAAGATATACTTTCAGATTGGTCACATTTTTTTCAAAATCCAGTTCTGATGATGGAATCCATGAGGAATCGAGGGAACTCCTCAAAAATTATAAGCAACCCTATGGTAATTTTTGTATTTTCATCAAGAACTTAAGCATTTACAGTCAAAAAGTAACATTTGATGAAGTGGAACTGATGAAGAAGACCAGAAATGGTCAACGGAACTTCATACTCAAATAGATATCACAATGAAGATATAGTTAAGCGACTATGACAATACAAATAAATGAATGATTCTGAATAGTTACGTTGAAAATGGTATCATCGAAGTGATCTGATGATGATGATGGAGCCGGAAGGTAGGCACTGGAACTCCGTAATTAATCAATGTAACCTAGCCGTGTTTGGACTTATTAGAATTGTCATGAGATGCACTTTGGCTATAAGGTACTATCGAACTGATCTGATGATGGAGCCGGAAGGTAGGCACAGGAACTCCGTAATTAATCAATGTATCCTAGCCGTGTTTGGGCTTATTAGAATTGTCGTGAGATGCTCTTTGGCTATAAGGTACTATCGAACTGATCTGATGATGGAGCCGGAAGGAAGAAGGTACACACAGGAACTTTATAATAAAACAATGTAACCTAGCTGTATTTGGGTTAATTGGAATTGTCATGAGAAATAGGCACTCTGTTTATAAGTGTATCGCAACTAAAAAGTGTGAAATAAAAACTTTTACAAAAAAAACCGACTTCACTAAAAAAAAAGCACTAAAAGGATCAAAATAACTTTAATTTCGGAAGTCGGTGTTAAATAAGAAACAAACAATACCGAGAAACACCGACTTCCGAAATTAAAGTTATTTTGATCCTTTTATTGTTTTTTTTTTTGTGAAGTCGGTTTTTTTTTTGTAAAAGCTTTTTGTATGTAAGCTGTGAGCAAGCGTACACCAAGCGTCAAATGACGAATACGCGTCTATGAAGCTACGCGTCCTTGGACGTCGGCCTTAGTAAACCTGTTTATAGCGTGTTGCAGATATGTTAGACGTAACAAATGGACAGGGAGGCGAGTGATAAAATACTGCAAGCATATTCTAAAGGTAGATATTTATTATGTTATGTTTGTAGTATAGAGAAATAACCTGTCGTCAGTTACTCTGATTCCTTAGCGTTTGTCGTTCGCCTCTCTTTATTTAAATAGAAAAAGGAATAATTGTTCTCACCTACATGACCGTTTATGTTCAGATAGATTTAGCAACAGTTAATCATAAAAGTCCAACAATAACGTATTCATGATGAAAATATTATAAATTTGATCCTCTAAGTGGGCACCGATGAACCATTGAACCCTCTTCCCAATTTAAATATGCAAATATTTCTTCTTATTCAACTTAGGTAAGGAAAGTTCAAAACCAAGAAAGCCTGATCCCAATTTGTTAAGAGTATCTTGTTTAAAGAAACTGTAGGCAAAGTTTTGTAAAATTAACCATGTTGGGTACACGACTTAGTCTAGGTTCCTCTATGAAAATCATTATATTTTTTATCTTTGTTTAAATCTCTCTGAATGACCTTCTTTCGTAATAACATTTTTTTATATGGTTGCCGATAATATTTGAGGAGTTCCCTCGATTACTCATTGATTCCATCATCAGAACTGGATTTTGAAAATAAGGGACCAATCTGGAAGCATAGCCTTTAAGAGGAAAAAAAAATTGAAAATCGGTCCATAAACGTCGGAGTTCTGAGGTAACAAACAAAAAAATAACGATGATAAAAGAAAATACAACCGAATTGAGAACCTCCTTCTATTTTTGAAGTCGGTTAAAAATAATCTTGTCTGTGTATAACTAATGCCTCTATCGACTTCGTTCATTTGTAGTTTAATTTATTATTGAATAATACAATCCACGTGTATGATGAAACAAATGAGTGATTGCCGTAATTTATTTCAACTTTTACAAAAAAGTCCTCAAATAAATTAATAATAAATAGTCTGCCGTACTTACGTATTGCTTTGATGTCCAAATTAATATTTTATTCAATAACTCACAAAGGTTCTTAAATAATTCTTTACATTTCTTTTTACTTATTTTTTATTAAAGTACTAACAACCTGGAGTACTTAGCGACGTCACAGTAATTTTATTAAAGACCTTTCAGATACTAAATTT
This sequence comes from Mythimna impura, assembly GCA_905147345.3. Classification (NCBI taxonomy): domain Eukaryota; kingdom Metazoa; phylum Arthropoda; class Insecta; order Lepidoptera; family Noctuidae; genus Mythimna; species Mythimna impura. Next base: position 28,035,415 of record LR990359.1, on the reverse strand, counting down.
GATTGCTTTGTGTGATCGCAAATGTGTTTATGAGAATCGACATAATAATTTTGCTTTATATAAGAATTCTGAAGGTACCACGAAAATAGATATAATATGTTTATTACATAACGCTAATTATATCCGCAGAAGCTCTACGTGGAGCGAAAGGGAGTGTCAGTCTTTTACTGACTAAATAATAAATCATTATATTAGGTAACAATGCCCTTAACTCAGATACCTTATAAACAAACATACATAATGATATTACATTTTGACGTGACAACGTCTTACGAGTATAATTTGATGGAGCCGGCTGCACGCACGAAAAAGTATGACGCATGCGGCGTTACCTCGCTCTGAGGCGTTCCATTTAAGGCTTGAAGTGCAAGCGAGAGCACGTTTGGCCTCCGCGTTCGGTAGTGTTCGACATTTGTCTCTCTCCTACTTGAGTGAGCGATGCGTCTGCGTCGTGACAACTGCTATAGAATAATACATTTACATGTTTTCGTCAAGTATAAAGTGCAGTGAAAAGTGAATGTCGTGTTAATTGTTTATTTGTATTTATGCGTACAAATAAATGTAACACGTTGTCACGTTCAACTATCGTCAGTAAACCGACTTTACAGACAACCGATTTTTTTGCTAGGAAATAAGTATGATTTGGAGCTATGTTAGTAATACTTCACTTCGCACTATATTGCCTTGTTGCTGTCCTGCGGTACTTGTCCGCGGAAGCGACGGAACACCACGCACTGCGGCCGAAGTCTTCTTTCATAACACGGCTTTCTGCAGAAAGCAGCTTTCTCAGTACTCACGCCATGACCGCTTTAAAATTGACGTTTCGGTGCAACTCCAGCAACTGCACCATCAGTGTGTACTTTAACTTTTAGTGTACATGATATTTAGTTGCTTTTTGCGTTCCAGTGCACGAACGCTCTTTCGGAAAATACCACAGCTCAAGGAGGCACCGACCCTGGTGGGTCCCGTCACTCATGCTGACATCTTTTGAGGCGCGCGGAGAACGCAACGTGCCATGGAGGCGGGCCTGGTCCTTTTTGGACGGTGATTTACCCGTTGCTCTTTGTCATGGCCGGAAATCGTCTTGCCAGGTTACCTTTCCTTCACGCTTTCTTCCACTTTAGTCGCTAAAGAAGTGACTTCTTCCCACACATGCATTAATTACATCTTTATCAGAAGTATCTGTTTAGTATATTTTTAGTTTTACGTTAGATTTAATTTATGTGTTTAATTTTTTGTTGTACATTTAAAGTTCCTCAAATGTAAAATTTATTTCTCACTCATATGGTTTGCTGTAAGAAAACCCAGTTGTGGGTTAAGCTCGCCTATGTACATCAACTGTCCTATTTTTATTGTCTATATAAAATTGTGTGTACAATAAAGAATAAGAAAAAACTATGCTAATGCTATTTAGATACTATTGCTATGTTAGTTAAATTCCCAACTTTATGTCAGCTCTAAATTTTTGCCCGCTTATCTCAGCAGACGTCCATCAATCAGTTCTTAAGCACGTTCTGACGATTTAATATATTGAAAGTTATTGTTTTATTTATTTATTTTTCGTTTTATTATAGCTCCTACTGTAATTTTTTATGGTGTGCAATAAAGAAGTATATCTATCTATCTAACTATCCTGTTCAAGCAAATTGTCTTTTGAAACCAAAACTCAGTGCATTGCAACTTCTATTATCATTCGCTTTCAGTTTGAGCGTCACTATTCAAGCAGAACGAATGGTCACAAAATAGATATGAACAGAAGGTACACGCACACATAGTAAGCATAGCATAATCAGCCTTTTAATGTTTCTACTGCTGGGACTCAGCCCTCCTCTCTAGGAGAGGGAACATAATTCAAAACAAGCACATATAATTCAATTCAATTCAAAATGGTTTTTATTACACATAGGCTTACACTTATAAAACGTTAGAAGTTAGTGCACGGTTCCAATTGATCGTTTCCTATGGAGAAGAACCGTCGAGAAACTCCATACTCTTTTTTGAATAATTAGACGCGTACTTAAGGCGATCTCAAATAAATGCCGATTGTAAGTGCGCTTACACTCACTGTAAGTCCAACGTGTATGTATGCGTGCGTTTTCGCTCGTCATATGTAGCCGACCTTCTGTATCTATCCCTGTTTTGGAGGCGGTGGAGCTAATTTGCCGCTCCAACGCCGCTGAGCGGACTTCCCGCCTATTATTAAGAAATTATAGATTAGATTTCCTATCGTAGGTTTGTTCGCCGTGGGTGAAATGGGAAAAGTTCGCGCTAATCAGGACGTGCCATCTTTTGATAACGAATTAAAGAATATAATCCTGAAATTTTCAGGAAAACCGAAAGTTTTGAGAGTTGGTTAGGTAAAACTTGTTGTTAAGACCTTTGATGATGTTTTTTTATGTTAGACAGGGAGAAAAACACCTTGAGAATTAATAATACATAGCCGAATACATAAAAAATATTCATTACGATTTGACTTGAGAATGGCAATGTGACACATGACTTCCTTTTTTCTTTTTTAAAATAATCGCCCCACATTAGGAGTGACTCCTGTATCGTGGGTGCAAAAATGTAAATTAACATACACAAGAGATTTAATCCTGGAACATCTATAGGGCCTATTAAACCTCTCGATATTCAAACAGTCTTAGTCTATGTAGCGTCACACAAGAAAAAGAGCAATTTACGCCAATGTCGTGTAAAGGAATGAAACAGAACGATGAGATAAATAGATAAACATAGACTAAGACTGTCTGAATATCGAGCGGTGTAGCGACATCTATGGCGTCACATAAGAACTAATCCTGCATCGCGCAATCAAAGTTCTCCGCGCGATTAGAACATACAGAACAGCCCGAAATCATCTATCGGGCAGTAGCCCACCAGACATAACACCCGTCTGGTTGGAGGATCCTCCCTTTTCAACGGAGGTATGTGGGGCTTTACTCTCTGTTCCACCTACCCCTAAAATGGTGACCCCGACGTGATTTGAACACGCAACCTTCTGATAACAGAACCTCGCCCTGCTCTCCTCCTCCTGATTTTCTTCTTCTTCTGCGGTGTAACAGGCGCTTATCTGTAGGCCATACAAATATTTGTTCTGAGCGGGGATCGAACCCACGACACGCAGCATAGCCTCCAATCGCCCTACCACTGCGCCAACCGTACCGGCATGGGTACGGTGACTGATTTCAAACATCTACACTAATATTATAAAAAGGTAAAGTTTGTTTTTTTTTGTTTGTAGGAGGTAATCTCTGAAAGTACTGCCCCCCTAGCCAAGTTACAACCGTTTCGTTTCGATTCTCTTTTCGTTGATCGCCTCGAATCGGCCACGCCTCCGATTCCTTTGTTCTGACGTCATCTCAACGCTCAGTCACGTGGTCAGAACAAAGGAATAGGAGGCGTGGCCGGCTCTCGAAATCGAAACGAAACAGTTGTAACTTGGCTAGGGGGGCTGGTCCGATTGCGAAAATTGTTTCACCGATAGAAAGCTGCATTATTTCTGAGTGATATAGGCTAATATTTTACGTATGCGGGCGAAGCCGCGGGCAAAAGCTAGTCTGAAAATACAAGTGATTTAAATATAACTCCGATGAAAACACATTTCCAACATTTATTCCTTAATTGTTCTCTGAATCGACTTCATTAATGCTTATTAAAACTCAAATTGCATATGTATCGAATTCAGCACAAATACATGTATACATTAGTTACATACCTATAAATATATGTGTACATTAATCTGAGACTCTGGAGCATAATTGGCCAAATTACTTAACATAATGAGAACCAGAATACCAGGTGTTAATTTGGTCTTCATTAACGATGGTCGTGCATCTATAATAGTGTAGTACACACAAACAATTATTTGGAGAACACAATATAGTCTAAACAACAATAATGTAGTACAACATAGTGTTATCTTCAGAGAAAGATTGAATTAGGAACTTATTTAGTGTACCTAGCGGGGAAGGTGATGCAAATAAAACTGCCAAAACGGATACACACCCTGTATACTTTTGCTTTGATAGTACAAAACTTATTATTACAAATTAATATCATCAATCAATATCAGTTGAAATTAATAAACATAGCAGAACTTACTCTGAGACGACGCTTTCTGCGACAACTAAAATGGAATGGCTCGGACTGTGCGGCGCGCATAAATTTAAAGCTTTCGGTAATAGTCAGTGTTGCCGCACTTTTACTAGTCGTATTCCATTTTAGTTGCTAGCACATTTCACTGTTGCTAATACAGAATAGAATCCAGTGTATGTAACCAATTATAAAAATCGCTAACACTAGTGTCTCAATTTAATAAGACGTGCTAGCAATTTTTTGCTCAAAAAAAACTTATATACCTTTATTTACCTGGGTCGTGGGTTTCTTTGGACCGAGACTGCGGTCCCAATTTCCACCTATAATTTAAATTTTTTTTGAGTAATATTTTGGGCCGATCTAGTTTTCTGCGGACTGCTGTGCGTTGTGGTTGTGTACAATGGACGACAAACGCGTGGGGGCCCGCACGGGGCTGCTGTCCAGGATCACACCCCGCGTCCCGCGTAGTGATCAAAACCGCACGATATTAAAAACATCCTATCTACTGCCAGCAGCTTTGCCCGCGTGATACTAGAAAATCATTCCAAGGGAACAGAGATAGAAATCATCCTATGTGCTATTCCAGGACATATTCTACCTATGTGCTAAATTTCATACAAATCTGTTCAGCCATTCGAGCGTGAAGAAGTAACAAACATACACACACTCGTAAACTTTCACCTTTATATACTCGTAATATTAGTGAGATTCAGTGTGAAGTGTGATTGTATTCAGAAATCAGAATTGGATAAAACCATCGTAGTCAGTTGTAAGTGTTGTAACAGTCAAAGTATTAGGTAGGCCTAGGAGAAACATGAATGTTCGCACTGTCAATTTGAAATTGGTACGTGTGAGTGCAAAAACCAGGACTGCTCTCACAAGCTTTGAATTTTTTCTTCCATTTAGCATATTTTTACATTAATTGTTTTTCTCGTAGAGTCTTCATTTACATCTGTACACTCAACTTAAGAGTCAATTGAAAACCAGAGTCAGTTGTTACTTTGTAATTGTCTGGTGTTTCGTTGAACTGAATTTATCTGGCGCAGCTGTCAGGCACACAATGTTATTGTTTTAAAATTATCTGTCTGCCAAATAAAAAGGACTTCTTCCTTTATATTAAAATTTAATACACAGAATAAGTAACTTATGGAGTGTTAATGTGGATTATCGAGCACAGAAAATAAAAAACGCTGTAACCTTATCGCTATGAAAGAGTTAATTATTTCAATTAACTCTATGCAGCTGAATTTCTCATATTATTTCCTATATTTACAGACGTCTACTTATTTCTGTTAGTAAACTTGAAAGTTATCCGCAGCGAAATAAGGTTAGGTTTAACACTCCATTTACTAATAACTCTGTCGATTAAATTCAACAATTAGGGCAAATGCAAGCTACCAATATCCTCTACTAATACCCGTAAAGTACCGTACTAGTGAAATTTACTGGTGTTAATAATTAAAGCGATTCCGATTTAATTGCACTGGTTTAGAGAGGCCTTGTTTAGTGTTAACTAATACCTAATGTCCGCTTTGGTAACCAAAAGTTTTATCTAATTGGTGATGAGAAACCATTGTGCATTTTGTACACTGAAGGAGCGGTCAGAAGTTTTTTTTATTTATTTATTTCAAAAATGTACAATACCCATAAAGGCTAGACCTAATGCGATATTGTAGTTTCCTTATTTTAAATAGTACCACTGTTTATACCGTAATGTACATAAAGCACAAGAGAATATGTCGACTTCATCGGCGATAAAGTTCTTAATAGTTCTGATGTACTAGCATTTGAACGTAAATTGGTCTAAAATTTAAACCCTTACGTGATAACATTTTTAAAGTATCTTGAAATGTTTAACATTTTATCAATATTATCAAGCATTTGTCTGCTGTTTCGATTTGGGAGACGGAATTGTAGGAAATGGAATCAACATATAAAACGACTTCTACATTATGCATATCTATACACATATTATAAATCTTCTGTACCTGTGTTTGTTACTTAACTTTCCCTGAGCAGCAGAACAGTCAATATTCTGGATGACATTTTGTGTGTATATTTGAGGAGTGGGTTCCTGAATGGTTTGAAATACAATTCGCCCCGGAAGGTGGCGCTGATGTCGGTTCTCAATTTTTTTCTGATCTATAGTCAGCTTTTAGACAAGTTAATGTCTGTCGGGACCTCTAGTTGAGTTGTCTGCAATTTTTGGTACATACTTGATTGATAAAGTTGAAAATATGTCCTTAAAACTACTTTTCAATGGTCGACACGGTCTGTTTCATCGATTATTCTTTTGTACATTTCAATCAGATCCCCATACAGCTGCTACTTTGATTTCGAGATCAGTTGGAAAAAGGTCAACCTAATCTCCCTGGGGAGACCTCAAGCCTTCACTAGAAGATACAATGGGTAGTCTATGGGGAAAACAATCATTGTTGAAAGCTGATTTGTCGATTGACTGTGGCAAAGTGAATTACTTTGTTTTGTGTATACTCATTGGTGAGATTAAAAACTTTGAAAGTACATTGTGTTGATGAAATGCAATTTAATATTATATGTTAACATTCCAGTTACTATAGTTCTGTGGACATTTGTAATGGTCTTGAAAAAAAAATTCAAGAGCATTTTATTTTCTTAGCCTGTTCTGTTCCACTCCTGGGTAAAAACCTCTCTCCACTCCTTCCATCGTTTGTGGGCCCGCGTTTCCTCCTTCCAGTCCTGGCGAAATCTGTCTAGTTAGTCCCGTCATCGCCGAGGATGGCATTAGGATTTTAATTTATGTATTTACTCTTCAGGTCAACAGTAACGAATGTTGTGTTTTATGGTAATGGTAATTGAATGCGACGCTGTGGAATTCCATTACCGAAGCTAGGCAAATAAATATTGTAAATCTGTATTTTTTTCCTTTTTGTTTTTGTTCCGTTTTTTTCCTTTTGAGGTACGTACCTTAATAATACTTCATTATTTTACACATCTCTTATTACTTATTTACTGTACACATCTAACACAGTGTAACATTTTTTATGGTTCCGTACCTCAAAAGGAACTGCCTGTCTGTCAACACCCTTTATCTTGGAAACCCGTGGAGGTATCGAGTTGAAATTAAAACCATACACTAAGATCTGCGGTCCCTTGAAGCTGTGAAAAAATAAAACTTCTAAATTAGCTAAAAAAAAGATACGGCTATTTATGTCGCAAAAAACGTGCATTTTGACACTCTCTAAGGAATCAAAATTCATTGGGTACTTCCAGTTTACCCTGAAATCCTGAAATTTTTCATAAAGCAAGGTCATATAGTACAGATATAGGAATAAATCTGAAAACAGAAAATTTGTTGTTACGTCACAAATAAAAAAACTTTTTTTGCGATTCGAAAAATCTTCGAGACTCCATTCAGGAATTGAACTATGCACATACTTGGATGTATAACCCTTAGTGCTCGAGTCCGACTCACACTTGCCCAGTTTTTTAACCCATAGGATGACTTGTAGCGAATACCTTGTTCCGTGAAGTTCGCCTGTGTACCACTACTTTAGATAAAATTTAAATAAATACAAGAGAACCTGAATCAGTTTCCATTTTGGCTCTAAAGCTGACTAGCTGAAGTCAATATTGTATCAAAGATGCTTACATACACCAGCAAAAGTCTTTATGTGCCAGTATTTTAACGAAATATTGGCACTGAAATGTTGATATTCTAAATTCAAAACGCAGCAGGGGCCTGCCGTACCATGACGTATTAGAATGTCAAGCGTGCGAGCAAGTAAGAGGGATGGAGCTATATAATAATAATAATAATCAACTTATAATCAGAGCAGAGATCCATAGTTTCAGTTACATTTCATTAAACCCCAAGCGAACGCCGGCGTTCGCTCGGTCATTGTCTTTCTATTGTGTCTCTAATTACGCTACTCAAAAGACACTTACTAACTAAAAACAAAAAGACATACAACATACAAAGACGTATATAGTACCGTCCCTTTAACAGTTCAGTTTAGATCGCCAAATGGGTCGCGTTAAAAGGCCTCTGTACGCTCAACACCACCTGGTTTAAGCAGCTCACCTCCGAATCTCAATTCTCGGCCACGTGACGTCAATTATACTGAAGGGATTGGAAGCAGCAAGCACCGAGACCGACTACTGTGTACTTATGTACGTAACTACATATGAATCTTACACGTAACGTACTTAACAGAAATGTGCCGAAGTTCCATCTTTAAACTAGTCGAGTACAAGTTCCTACTAGTGATGTAACGAATATTGGCATTCGCACTTTTTTTGTCATTCGCATTCGTATTCGCAAAAACTATGCGAATGTTTGGCGAATGTTTTTAACAATCAAAAAGGAAATAATATATTGATTGAATGGACACAAACTGACAATATAACTGATACGATTGTACAATTTTATATTTACTTCAATATTTTTCTATCACGCAACTTGCATTTCATATTTTCAGTGTCACCAATTGTGTGAAACAAAATATTAGTGAAGCTTGGAGTCATAGTCATGTTTTTATATCACTTAAATTTAACAAACCTCAAATCATAACACATCTTTTCGAATGAACTTAATGTGATTAGCTTTGTGCAACCAGTCTGTAACGGCTCTACTATGTTCGGTTTAAACTTGGCTGACACGAAATGTCAAACCTGTATGACATTATGTGCATACTTTGTTTGAAAGTCAACATTCGCGTTCGCGAATCTGAGAAATCTAACATTCGTTACATCACTAGTTCCTACAGCTAATCACCATCTGCTTAGACTTTACCTTACTGGGTTTGGTTTCCAGTCTATCTGGAGATAGCTGAACATCAGCAGGTTTTTTTAAAAAGATCAACCTTCTTGACCATCTCTTCCATCCCTGTTGGACACCATAACTTTTGGATAATACGTACTGGGTACACGGTATAACTAAATTAACTAAAAACATAAAAAAGGTCAGTTTACTAACAAGGGAATAAGTTAATCCTTGTTTACCCTATAGATTAACAATCACAGATGATTACCAATTTGAGCTCGCCACAATCGCGACGGTAAGACCCCTCTTTGAGGAGTGGCTGCAGAGGCGCCACTGCGTCTTCACTTTTCATCTGACGCAGGTCCTCACCGGACGTGGCCAGTTTTGGAGGTTCCTGTTTCGGGTTCAAGCGAAGGAAACGCACGGTTGTCAACATTATGCAGACTGGCCGGAGGACACGTTGGAGCATACGGTGGAGGTGTACCCCGCTTGGGCGGGGCACCCCTTGTCCTCTCGCTTCCAGCCCAAATTCAGGTCATAGTACCAAACCAGAAGGAATGGCAAGGCCAAGAGCGGGAAAAGTTATTGGGTGATTTACCACCTAAAAAGAAGACTATGCCAATTAACAAGTTGTTTGTCGCAAGTAGGGCAGTCAGACTTTCCACTAGTCTTTTCGCTACGGTATGAGTTGTTGTCGTGTTTGTAAGACATGACAATGCCACCGCACTCCTCCCTCTATTACGATTGATCCTTCTGCACACAACTGTGTTGTATAATGTGAACGCATTGCAATCGATGGCCGTTCGTCATATGTGGTGAATAATGTAGGGCTTATGTGCTGTGCAAGGTGGCCACTGAATAATCTTAGAGGGTAGCAAATGTTACAGCTTTATGACGGTGGGGCAACTTGGTGAATTGGGAAGAAGATGAAAATAGCCAGTGTGGATCGTCGAAGATTTTGGGGATTATTATTTTAAAAGTAGTTTAGAAAGAAGTTTAGAGACGCTTAATCGCGTGCTTTTGGGTACAATGTTGACTGGTCTATATTGTCCTCTCAAAGGTTTTTTAATATTCTAATATGGATATAGTGTAATAATATATATATAATGTGTTAGTGGTGGATGTCATATGTCTTCGAATTTTTGGTTCTAGGACATGCCGGTTTCCTCACGATGTTTTCCTTCACCGCTTTGAGAGCAGTGGTGATGAAATAAATTACACAAAGTAATGTGCCTGGCTGGGTTTGAACCCGCGACCTACAACTCGTAAGTAGGGGCCGTTACCACTCGGCCACCACTGCTCTACCCTCACTGCACTGCACCCGCACTGGGCCCGCGTGGTGGATTATGGCCCATTCCCTCTCCTAGAGGAGGCCTGAGTCCCAACAGTGGGAACATTATAAGGCCGACTATGCTATGAATAATAGTGTAGTACTCAAAAGGAAAGAATTTTAATAGAAATTCTTATAGGATCACTTTGTTGTCCGTCCGTCTATTTGTCTGTCAAGACCCTTTATCTCGGGAACGCGTAGAGATATCGAGTTGAAATTAAAAACATATACTCAAGTCTGCTGTCTCTTGAAGATTTTAAAATTCTGATTTCTAAGTTAACTGTAAAAAAAGATATGGCCGTTTATGTCGCAAAAAACGTATATTTCGACACTCTTGAGGGAATCAAAATTCATAGAGTACTTCTCGTTGACCCAGAATCCTGAAATTTGGCATGAAGCAAGGTCTTATAGCACAGATATGGGAATAAATCTGAAAATTTGTTGTAACGTCACAACAAAAATTAATTTTTGCGATTCGGAAAAGTCTTCAGGACTCCATTCGGGAATTGAACTGTTTAATTATGTAAGTTTGTACGGAACCCTCAGTGCACAAGCCCGACTCGCACTTGCCCGGGTTTTTTTAAAGAGTAACAATGGAGTTTCTTGCCAGTTTTGCTCCATAGAAAACGACCAATTAGAACAGTGTACTGGTTCTGACGTTTTATATAAATGCCCTTTTAGGTCTATATTATATTATATGAAATAAAAATAGTTTCGAGTTAAATTTAAAAAAAAAAATGTCGTATTTCGACTCTACCTACACTTTCTGAGTTTTTTTATATTGTATTATATCTCCAAAACATTTGAGTTTTTAGAGGAAAACGCCACGTGTGTGTTAATTGATATCAAACTGTATAAACCTACATAGTTTTTGAGGAATATTTGTTCTTTGATCCAAATAACGTATTTTTTTTTCTAATCTATATTTCTCCTTTCTAAATGCCTTTTACATCAAACCAGTCTAGCGCGTTCCTGTTTGTGTAAAGAAACAGGGACATTACGGGATTCAGTTACAGTTTATTACGATTAGGCTCTTTTATGTAGAATTTAAATTGAAATCTGAAAATAAACTGCACTAAGGCACTGGATGTTTACTCTCCAGGGCTGAAACTAGTGCCATCCTAATTTCACACTCACTTAATTTAGATTCCACATATTATGGAACACACACCTTACTGAGGAACGTTATTGTTAAAAGTTTTAACAATAACGTTCCTCATATGTGGAATCTAAATTAAGTTAGTGTGAAATTAGGACGGCATAAAACCGGGTTTTGGATCTAAAGTAGGTATTAGTCGTATTGTTGCTGTTTTTAATTTGGGTCCTTAGTGTTTTTTTGTTGAGTAAAAATAAACAACGTACCTATAATTCGTACCTCCATATAATTCCTCCTCCTAGAATCCAGAAATAACTTTGATAAATAAGTAATTTTCTCCTTAAGGTAGGTGTTTCAATCGAAGACTTAACAAGGTTCCCAGAACTCAGCCATTGAAATAAAATGAACTGAATTCTTTTGATCAGATATTACTTTGGAACGCTTTTATGGTTGTTGACAGGTTAAATTAAGGTTAAGTATAATTACTATTAAAACTACTTGGAACTTTCAGCTGCATTCTACATAAATATGGAGACGGGTTAAAATTTACTGTGAATTTAAATAGCATTACTGTGAAGTATTACGATCGCTAATCTTACAGATTGTAAAGAAAAAGTAGGACGCGCAGATATATGCCATAGCTTAGAATTTTACTCTTAGGGCGCAATTCATTAAGGCGTATGGGGTCGCTAATGGCTTTGAGTATTTGGGCGGAGCTACACGCACTATATAGTGGTTATGTTGTTAAAGTAAAACTAATTGGTATACATATACAATTGTAGTTTATTATAGTTTTATGAAAGTGCACCGTTTGAATTGTGATAGTTTTTTTTTTAGGTCGGAAATCATCTAATGACATCTCCCGCCCTTGGGCGAAGCGGGAAGGCGTGTCAGACTTTTACTGAATAAAACCTACTCCTGTTTCTTCTTTGCCTTCGTTCCAGGGCTTCGGGGTTCTCTTTCGGACAACCCATGGTCTCAGTAGGCTTCGAACCTGCTGGGCGCCCACGGTTTTGCTGACATCTTTTTTTTAAATTTAATTCTTGATAGTTTCGCGCTTGACCACTATCTCACCTGATGGAAAGCGACGATGCTCTCCTTGAGGCGCGCGTGGAACACTACGCGCCGTCGACGACTTGGGCTTGGTCCGAACGGTTACGGGATTGTCGGACGGCGAGCTACCTATTGCTTGACGTCCGCAAGCCCGCGCTTACGGTGGCTGGAAATCGGGATCCCGGCGGCATTACTGCTTCGCAGAATTGTGATAGTTTGAGATTGACTTGAAATTATAAGTACAAATAAAATTTGTATTAAGGCATGTTATTCCTGTTTTGAAATTAGATTTTCATTTGTTTCTTTAGGTTTTTTTTTTTATATTATGTATAATACATATTGAAATAGAAGAAAAAATACAAACGGTAAAATATCTTACCGCCAATTTTTCCATGTAAAAATATGTTAAAACATCAAAATCGTTTTGCAAAATAAGCAAAAAAATATCGTGTTGTTAAATATTTTTTAAGGCATTAGTCGTTTAAAGAAACCATATGTTGGCATTTAATAATAAACATAATATATATTTTCAGATCTATTAACCTAGCCGTTATTCACAAGTAGGGTTTGGAAAGTAATCGTTTTATGGCATTTAAGGATCATAAATAGAGGAGCAACAGTTTTACAACTTGCTTAAAGAAATTGTGAGCAATCGTCTAATTTAGCATACAGTAAGTAGTAGCAAGACTTGATTTCAATCAGCAAATTAAAACCTAAGAAAGTTACTTTGAAGAAAAAAACTGATGGCAAATAGCATTGTCCCATACTACTTATATTTATTTGCTTGTGGGTAAGTAACAGCTGCAAGAGTTGATCTAAAGTTAAACTACGCTTACTAAGTCGGTCTGAAGATGGGTGACCATTGCAAACACCTCCGTGCCTCCAAAAGTACATTATTCTGCTGGTTCCGATGGTCATTTGTCGATCTTTGACATTCGTCACGGGTAGTCAGAAAGCCGGAAACTATGACAAACAGTTTTATGAAAGGCTGTCATATTACTTACTATCTCGGTGGTGTACGTCAGAAAAGCGCTCCATGAAGATTACCAACACTGTTGCGAAATAGATGGGCAGATTATGACCTGCATGTTTATTTCATTTTTCTTTTTCATTTCCGATACTGGGCAAATGCCTCTCCCGAACCCTTCCAGGTATTCTTTTCTCGAGTCACCTCGAACCAGCCCTTGCTTCTTTTCTTCCAATCGGTCTTTGTGGAGACTTAACCAGCGGTCAATGTATATACGGCTGGGTTGACCTACCTAAAATTCACTATAAACAATCTTTAATGACTTGAAATAGAAGTCTGCTTCCAAAACATCAAATTCTCGGCACCTCAGGTTTCCAGTAAATGGTTCATTAGTTTAATGGCCTGTTGCTTGCACAAATACTGTATTTTGTCAACAGTTAATACGTTTTATAGAGAATCAAGCGTTGGTTGAGGTTTTCCTTTCAATTGCTAGTTCTGAGAAAATATAATTGAATATGGTCGTAAAAATTTTCACATCCTATGATTTCTGATTTTCTTTGGTTTGACAGTTTTTCTGTTGGATGAAAGGTTGAGTCGGATTTCAAAAGAAATGTTGTGAATTTTGTTTTCTCTATTGACGTACCGATATTGGGAAGACATTGTAAACACTATGTTTTGTCTGCTTATAAATATAAACTGATCAGTATTTTTTTTACAAAAAATCTAGATACAATTATGCCGTCCATATTTACTAAGTTATAGTATATTATACTGATGTTCCACGACTACGAAGCCAAACGCACTGCGTAATTCGGTGTGCTACGCACTACGGTGTGCTACGACGTGCTACAGCGTGCTACGGTGCTATGGCGATATTGGAGCTGAATGAGCTATACTTAAATAGTGTTCAGAAGTTATTTGAATCGATAAAAAGTGTACTCCTAGTACTAGTGCTTGGGTACCTCGAGTTATGTCAAATTTCATTATATCTTTCTGTCAACTGGTATGGTATAAATCTTTTATATATTATTGTGTTAAGAACAGTCACGTAACCAGCAAAATATCTATAATATTACAGACAAGACACAGGTCGCAATCTTGCGGCCAATGCAATACATCGTCATCGCAGGTATACGGAGTCGATTCCCGGCAAGGCGATGCGAGATACATCAATATTCAACAGAGGGACGCGGAATGGCATTGCAGGTGCTATATTTTACTGAGTAAATGGAGTACGGCCCTGAAACCAGCGGGGTCAGCGTGTGGCACTAATTTAGTTATTACACGAAAGTGTGAACTTAAATTTTATTATAAGTCAGGGGATCATTTCTAATGTAACGTATCTTTAATTTAAACATGGATTCTCAAGAGATCATGTTATAATGGATATTAAATGAGATTGTCTTGTCGCAACGATCTTTATTTATTTAGAGTTATCTTATATCTTGTTGTAAGTGATCGACAGTACGTGAATGTTTTTTGTAAACAAAGAGGAAATATAAAATAAATAACTTCTGATTTTTTCTCCATCTAGGACTAATTTGTTCGGTAATGCTTTGTTTTTGCGAAACATTTTACGTCCAACTCAACCAGATGGTCAAAACAAACTCTAAAAACCTACCAACTTCCACCTTTGTTACCAATAATATTACTAAAAAGATAATGTTCAGATTAGAACCATATATCACTGCTAAATCGGATATTGTATCACGCTTGGCAAAACCCCATAAAATATGGCGAAGAATGGAGAACCAACAATAACATTGTGATATTGAATTCGGCTTGTTCATCCTTTCGGCTAAGTTATTCATGTCTATCTAGGAGAAACAGTTTAGCAATAAATTACATTATTTATGAAGATGACAAAGAACGTTGTATGTGCTTACGACGATGTTCCTCGAAGCTTTTGTCAAAGATATATGTCGGGTTTCGCAAGGGATTGCGCTAACGGGACTGACAGCGGAATCCTCTTAGGGCTGTTTGCTGTTAGATACTATTAGACAAGTGCTAAACCCTGCCTGTCCTGGGAATACCTTGAGGATTAGATTACTACTGTGGACTTGGACATGCGACGGTAATGGACATGTGCATGACGAGATCTGTCATTACACATGTTTGTGTCACGTCCTTATGAGCAGTGACTATTGATTTTGATATAACTTCTTTTTTATATTGTGAATGTGAAAACACTGACTTCGTAGGCTCTTAGATTATTTCCAATTTCAACCTCCTTTTTAATGTGTTTGTGGTACTATGTTGACCCGGTCTACACTGTCCTCTCATATCTGTTAATATGGTAACAGGTATTTTTTAGTGTTTCTTGATTTTTTTTTTCGGTTTTTCGCTACAGGAAACGAACTATGACTTTTAAGTTTTATAAGTGCTCATGGAAGCCTAGCGTATAATATAGTATAATCAGCATAGCATAATCAGCCTTTTAATATTTCCACTGCTGGGACTCAGGCCTCCTCTCTCTAGGAGAGGGTAATCATGGAATCCTATGTGAAAAAAAATATTTTAAATGTTAAAAAATAAAACTATTTTACATGTCAAGTTACCAAGTCATCGGTCCACCTTGTAGGAGGCCTTTCAACGCTACGTCTTCCGGTACGTGGTCGCCATTCCAGAACCTTTCGGCCCCAACGGCCATCTGTTCTGCGAGCAATGTGCCCTGCCCATTGCCACGGTTGCGGGAGTCCGATGGATGCGAGACGCACGGGACCGTTCGTTGTGGCGACGCTTGAGGGAGGCCTATGTCCAGCAGTGGACGTCTTTCGGCTGAAATGATGATAATGATGATGATGTCAAGTTAAGATATTTTTGCCATAATTGCTCATTAATATTATACTTCTTTGTAAGGTGGTAGATAGTTATTTATATACATTAACTTGATCATGGGGTATGTAGAAACTACAGAATGCTACCTGCTACGATCTAAAAATTTTGTGTGGTATGTCACATATTTTTCTAAATACTTCTTCTTAGCGTGTCGATGGCATAAACGTAAGTAAATTTTCTCAATTGAATCCCTCGTCTGGCCCTGTATTCAGCTACGGTAATGTCCACTGACTTTGTCATCAGATCCTTACGAAAACAAGTAACATGTGGCGCAAGATGGAAAGTGGGACATGGTCTGCGGAGACACGCCGCTAAATCACTGCAGATTGGAACCATTCCTGAACCTGTGGAGACTTTCTTTACTGCGGACGACCTAAATATAGAGTCCGTTTAAATTTGGTCAGATTGGTCAAGGTAACGCATTTCCAGGAGTAGTTTTTTTAACCTTTTGAGTGCGTAATTAGAGACACAATAATAAGACAATGGCGCGTGAACGCCGGCGTTAATGCGGGGATCAACAGCTTAATATTGCTATCACATCATTAAAAAAGTAGATCATTGACGTGGCTCAGAAGGCTGCCTAGCTTAAGTGGAACTGGGCTGGACATGTCTGCCGCATGCTGATTGAGAGGTGGGCCGGTAAAACACAAAGTTGGTGCTCTGAAATTGCACGTCAGGGTAGTGGCAGACCAAGAAGGAGATCGCGGGATGACTTTGATATCTTCCTTGGGAATTGGCAAGAAGTGGCTCAGAGCCGAGAACAATGGAAGGAATGGAGAGGTCGTTCCGAGTAGTGGGACAGTGTAGGCTAAATATAATAATAATAGTATAATAAGCATACCATTACCGTTTCCACGTAGCGATGACATACATAAAACATACATATAGTTATTGCAAATGTCTTCGAAACGTTCCCACACAACACCCGCCACCTTCAAAGCCTCGGCAGCGAGTTGGCAGTGCGATGTATGACGTATTTTACATTTAAATTTCATACTTCCCCCTAACGTACGAATGTTCAGGTACATGCCCGTTAGCATTGTTTATAGCCGATTACACTCTCCCTTGTAGCAGTTAGCTGAGTTTATTGCGATAGCTGTTTAATATCATAGCGTATGATGTAGAGATGGTTTATTACTGTACTTTTATATTGATGAAGTTTTCGTAAGTAGCTTTTTTTTTCTTGAGAGGTAATTTGTTTTTTACGGCAATTTTTGTAAGCTGCGTGAAAATGAATTGGTGGCTTGTATAGTATTTCAGTGGGGGTTTTCAAACTTAATTTCTATGATCATTTCAAAGTAATGAGTGGTAGCCGATCAAACGCTCTTTGGGACTCTAGTCCCAAACTTTTTTATACTGTCAAACAAAATTCGTCCTTGCCGTTTCTATACGATACGACCTCATAATATATCTATTTCTGTCTAACACACGATGTTTTATAACCTTTTCTCTTTTCTACTCGAATCTCGATACATTATTTCATGCTAAAAATACGATAGCAGTTCCAAAACGAATCACACTTTAAAAAAAATAAATGTCAAATTCAGTCGTTGCATTTCGCGCGCGAACGCCAGCTGATTCTAGTAGCGGTTTACGGTAAAAAATAATATTTTCGGTTTTGAGTGAGTGTTTCTATGTAAAGTGTTGATTTAGTGAATAATTAGAATATAGTTTATGTGTGTGCAACAGGATTTTAACCTGGGTAAGTTTAAAATACGTATAATGTGTGGCTATCACGGCACTCGTCTGATACCTAGAATTTTGTCAGAATGCTATCGCAATTTATTATATTTTTAGACCAGTTCTGTGTTAAACGAATTTACTATCGTGTTGAATGTTTATTCGTCAATAGTTTTCAGCCAAAGAATATACAAACGCTAATAGATTTAAGGTCAGATTAGATTTTTCGTTTCAAGTGGAGTCGAAAACAAAAGTGTCATTGACCCATTATGGCGGCCAACCTAATTTAGAGATACTAATAAATATTAATATTAATATATTGTGTTTTTGAATAACAAGTGTGATACCTCATTGGAAAGGGTATTTATTGTAGAAAAAAGTTACATTTTTTATTCATCTTTCTTTACTCAAATTTCACTGAACAAAAAATAACAAAAAATAACCAGAAATGTTAAGAGTATTTTCACGTAAGTGGGAATGCCTTCAATCAATTCCATATTTTTCTGTATTAGATAAACCTATCAACATAATATTTACATATATGTTACAGCAGAAACATAGCTTTCAGATAGTAACAATATTTTTAGTTTACGTGAAAGCATATACTTGTAGTAAATTATTAATTTGGGTGAAAAATTATTCACCGTGAGCAAATGTCACATGCTAGTCATATGCCTCTAAAATAAATATTTATTTACTATGAAGTATGTTTTTTTGTTTTATCGTATGTAGATAGAACCCATCCACCTATTAAAGTCATAAAATGTATATGTTACCGCATTATTTTTAAAACTAATATTCTTTAAAGTTCAAATATCAACTATAGCCAACTATAGTCAATGTTTACAGCTATATAAACAAAAATTGAAACCAAATAATATAATAATAAACACTTGAGACGACTTGAAAGAGTCATTAATAAGCTTAAACAAAAACATTACTTGAGGTGACTCATGTTACGAACGAGTCGCCGAAAAAAACACTTGTTTGCGTATGCACTTATCGGCGCAGCGGGGCGCCGTCGTTATCAGATGACGTAGCGTCTTACGTCATCAAAAAAAATTGGCGGGAGCGTATAAGCGGGTAGGTAAGTGTCTTTATAACAATATTTTGCACTAGTACAAAATATACTATATAGCCAACCTCAAGGGTTTCTATTTTCTTGCTTGTCGAAAATCACTATTGGTCTCATCATCTATACTTTTTTTTATAGTGTAAAGATTGAAGAGTTTGTTTGTTTGAACACGCTAATCTCAAGAACTGCTGGTTCGAATTAAAAAAAAAATTCGGATCGGTGACAGAATTAAAGAATTTCAACAGAGTGCTCAGTTCTCTCTCTTTTTTCGGGTTGCCTCTTTACTAAATATGCGTTTGCATGTGTATTGTGTATGTAGTATGCGTTGGATGAAACAAGAAGATTTTAAAACATACTCACGTTTTTATATTCTTGATAGGTTCGCGCTTGACCGCTATCTCACCTGATGGAAAGCGACGATGCGGTCAACGATGGAGCGCGCTTACCTAGAAGCAACCTATCACGTTCTATCACGTTGACGATAAACGGTTCGGGAAGGGCCCTCTTAAAATGTTATATTCAGTTATGAATACTTGCGTGGTTGAAACAACAGCTATTATATTACTAATAGCGTTATATATACCTATCTGATAATAACACATTGTCATACTTACATATGACTGTTACATTTTTGGTTTGTAAGTTGATTAAGGTAAATTACAGTACTGTTTGAAGGGGCCGGCGGTAATCTATAATTAAAGTTAATTATAAGAGCCCTGAAACTTGATAACGACATCGTAATTATGTTTAATGGAGTAATTATATTCCTGTTTAATCACCTACTTGCTTCAGGTTCTGGGGCCTTTAAACCTTGGCATTCTGAAAGGCATCTTTTGATAAGAATTTTTTGTGGACATATTTTTTTATTATTATTACTGATAGAATTGTTTTAGATCACATCTCATTTGTTAAGCAAATTATTCGGTCGATGATTGAGAATGCTTGGTCAGAAGTGACCTAATCGTTCTTGAATTAAGGCGCATATTCGCTTAAACATCTGGTTGGAGTAAAATGCACACATACTTGTACTGCCGCCTGCACCCGCATAGAGCCCCGCTGAACTTTAAAACCATTTTCTTTGCGAAATATTGATTGATTTACATATGCTATGTACATTCTGAAGAACACTTAACCATCATTATTTTTGTGTAAACATATTTCTAAAGATCAAAGCCGTTTGAAAGGAATAGGCAAAACCAGCGAAAAAATATCATGTCGTTATTTTTTTTTTGGCAATAGTATAAGTCTCACGAAAAAAAACATATATTGATAATGTTGTACATGAATCTATATTAAACATATATTTTTTTCAAACAATTAACTTAGCCGTTACCGAGTAGTAGGCTTCAAAAAGTCGGCATGGCATGGCACTGCTCCGGAGCTAGGGCCTTAATGGGGTATAGGTTTTTTTTTTTTTTTCGGGTGGGAAAATCATCTAATGACATCCCCCGCTCTTGGGCGGAGCGGGAGATAGTGTCAGACTTTTACTGACAAAAAACCCACTCCTGTTCCTTCTTTGCCATTTTTTCCAGGGCCCCGGGGGTCACTTTCGCATCACCCATGGCCCCAGTAGGCAATGGGGTATAGGTAAAAGCTAAGCTACAACCTTCAGGTGGTTATAGATATCAATAACTCATGGCTCTTGGTCGTGTCGCGTGTCTTCAAATTGAAGCAATTCAACGCAATACCTGTGTTTAAAAGAGGGCTAAGGACTAAGGCCATTGTGCTGGACACGGGCATAGTAAAAAGTAGGCACACAATAATATAGCAAAAGTGATGAGTGTTACTATAATTTTTTTTTTATTATTATTTATAGGCTCGCGTTTGACCACTATCTCACCTGATGGTAAGCGATGATGTGGCCGACGATGGAGCACGCTTGTCTAGAAGTAACCTATTCACTCTTGACTTATAGACCCCTAGGTTGTAGCTAATTATTAGCGTTCAAACGGCTGAACGGATTTAAATGAAATTTAGTTTAGAAGTAGACCATGTCTTGGATTAGGATATAGGGTACTTTTTATCCAAGCATCCTTGGTTTATTTTATAATTTCACGTGTGTGAAACCACTGGTAAAAGCTAGTAATATAAAGGTAGATATACAACATTATTTTTAGTTAATGCGAAACCTGAATATAGTTTGTAGAGAATCATTAACTGAATCGATTCCAATAATTTTTATACCATGTTATAGTTTCTCCCAAAAATATATAAAAAATGTCACAAGTTGGACACCACCGACACTAAGTACAACACAGGTCACGGCAGGTCATAGCGGGCATTAAGGGCCATCGCACAGCTGGGTGCGGGAGCAAAGCAACCTCTCAGTCGCCCGGATGGCCCAGTGACCGTGTATTTGTGCGACCAACCAGGTAACATAACAAGCTTTTAAGTGTATGATTTTTCATGATACAGTTATGAAATTTTGCTCTTAGATTCTTTACTTAAAAATACTAGACACGAGTTTCGGGTTTCGCATAAATCAATACAAATGAATAAATAATAAATAGTAATAGAAATCAATGCATCATCGCCTTTTGTGAAGGCCTTTAGGTAAATTAATTTATCAGAGAATCATACCAGTTGACTCATGTTTAATTTTTGACACGTCGACAATAATTCTGTTACAGAACCTGGGTGTATGAAACTCATTCGTCTGCCAATCGTGGTGACGATAATAATTTCCTCTTTGTCCGTTCCCTGGCAATAGACTATAGACCTCTACGTCCATAGCTACGTCTATCTGATATCACAAATATAGTCACGTTTCAAATTGGTTCTGATCCGGATTTAGATTTAATTTATAGCCTGTCCCTCGCCGAGGTTGGGTACATTCACTTGTCCCACGACATTCCTATGTGTCTGCCTTACTGAACTATATTGATCTGGTTTGATTATTAGATCTGAAATTAATAAATGAAATAACGATACTGAGATCATAATCATCATCTCCTCCCTAGCTATTTCCCAACAAGCTTGACTTCGATTTCCAGTCTTATCGGATACGGCTGAATGCCTGTGTTTTACATAGGGCGGCTACACATCAGACCTCTACAACCCAGTTACTGGGCAACACGATTCTCCTTGGATAGACTGATAGACTTTCTGGCGTCTGACTACCTTTTGACTGGTCTGTTGGTCTAGTAATCATCAGAACAACACACCAGTCAGTGGTTAGGTTATGTTACTGGCCCTGACTGCTATGCTGGAGGTCCTGGATTCGATTTCCACCCAGGACAAATGATTGTGTGATGAGCACGATCGTTTGTTCTGTGTCTGGATGTAATTTATCTATAATATGTATGTATTTAGAAATATATAAGTATGTTTATCAGTTGTCTAGTACTCATAACACAAACTCTGCTTAGCCTAGGACTAGGCGGCTTTGTGGAATATTATATTATTACCTATTATTTATTTATCGTTTATTTCAGGCATATTAACCCATAGTAATATTATAGAATTAAATAAAATAAAAATAAAAATAGTCCTAACATAATAAATAAATTAAATTAAATAAATTATTGAAACATTGATAAAATTATCAATGAATGATTGATTAAATTATTATTGATTTTTTATTTGCTATAACGACTGTCTACGAATGACAACCGCGACCAACGGCTTTGTGTTCTTTCCAAGGTAACGGGTGTCAGTAACGTCCTAGATAAACTATGGAAGGTAGGTACATATGAAAATGAACAATTTATATTGGTACCTACTTGCCCGTTTTTGAACCCGCAAACTCATGCATGAAAAGCGGGTGACTTAACCACTGAGTCACCTGGACACTGTGATAAAGATAATAATTTATGAGGTTGTGAGATAGGTCGGTTCATAGTAAACATCCAACCGATACTCACAAGAGTTTTTGGTAACTAAGGGATTCTCTGCCGGAGTCTGTGGTTCCAGCCCCCCTAGCCAAGTTACAGCCGTTTCGTTTCGATTCTCTTTTCGTCGATCGCCTCGAGTACACCACGTCTCCGATTCCTTTATTCTGACGTCATCTCAATGCTCAGTCACGTGGTCAGAACAAAGGAATACGAGGCGTGGCCGACTCGAGTCGATCAACGAAAAGAGAATCGAAACGAAATGGTTGTAACTTGACTAGGGGGGCTGATAACTGCAACCTGGGGTGTTAAAGTCAAGAGTGAATAGATTACTTCAAGGCAACCCTGCTTCATCATTAAACACATCACCGCTTACAATCAGGTGAAATAGTAGTCAAACACGAA
The DNA here is from genome assembly GCA_905147345.3 of Mythimna impura. Classification (NCBI taxonomy): domain Eukaryota; kingdom Metazoa; phylum Arthropoda; class Insecta; order Lepidoptera; family Noctuidae; genus Mythimna; species Mythimna impura. The sequence goes on along the minus strand of LR990359.1, from coordinate 28,012,299 downwards.
ACTATAAAAAAAAACACAACTCAGTTTAAAATAACTTTGAAGACAAGTTAAAACTCTTTGTAAAATGCATTATCATGACAGTAGAAACATTAAAAAGTCATAAAGCTAAGTAGAGTTTGACTGTTCGGGGTAACCTACGCATTCAAAGTGTCATCATATCCAATTAAAAAAAAGACAGTTACTAAGTTTCAGTCTACATTTAAACTCGATATGATTGAAACGATGTCAGTTGCATAATTCTATCTGTCTAGATTTAAGCCAAAATAAAAAAGTCTGGTCTATACTAGTTTCGGAATTTGAATTAGGGATGTATCGAAAGTGGTTATATCATAACCGAATTCGGAAGCGTAGTTTTTTTTTTGGTTTGTCGGAATCGGAACTGCAATCGGAGGCACAGGCGGAGGCATAAGCGTAAAAAAGCACAACTAACACTAATAAAAAAATCGGATAAGTATAAATGAAGAACGAACTCACAACATTCCAAATATGAAACAAAACAACAAGTGAAAGAGTAATCGAGAGAAGGTAGAGGGGAAAGAGGTTCCCCACACTACAAGAGTAAACTTGTTTGTACCTCCGTTATAAGTTCTGATTAGAATTTATTGGAACCGAAATCGGAATCGAAGGTGCAAAAATCGGAAGTCCCGAACTATTGGAATTTTAATCGAACCTCCGTAACATCACTAATTCAGAGCTTAGCAGGGTTATCAGTGAATTAGTGGATAGTGTTAGGGCCTGCGCACACTTGAGACAAGACTGTCTTAGACAGAATTGTCTTCGACGTCGCAGACTTGTCTTCGTTGTGTGAATTGATTCGTCTGAAGACGAATTAATACATAGCTGTTATTGAATAATCTGTATGTTGAACTACCTACTAATGTTAATTTACCCACAAATGGTATTTTGATCAACTGATTGTTAATTTTTATCACTTATTATTAAAGGAAACTAATAACCTATATGCCTACTTATTTTATTTCGTACAACACACATTTTTTTGTGGGAAGTTTTGCGATTTTGTGTGTGGGATATTTTTTTGTTAATGGTTTTCTGGTGGATTTAAAAGTTGACTCTAGTGTTAAGTTAGTGTAACTGTTGGCAACACTGGACGTCTAAAAACAGTCTTGTCGCAGACAAGTCTGCGGTGTTGTAGACAAGTCTGCGACGTCGTAGACAATTCTGTCTAAGACAGTCTTGTCTCAAGTGTGCGCAGGCCCTTATGTGTGCCTATTGTGTGTCATGTCAATTTCCGTAACAGGTTACCAAATACTGGTTCGGAGAAAATTTGATTGAGTACATCGACATGAAAATAACAAGAACATCACTAATTTAAACTTTAAAGTCAGCCTAATATGAATAGTCTACAGGTAACACTACTGTTCTCCTTATGCCCCAGATACACACAAAATAGTCTCATAGTCGTCATTTATGGCACCTTTGGGACTGCTAACAGCGTGAAACCGCGACAATCACGTATGTTATAACGCTGACTCTATCTCCCGTGTTTTATGGTCACTTCAAATAGAACTTACTACTGAGAACTACTTGCTGTAAATTGTATAATATTATAAAAATTATGCAATTTTTTTACAAAATTTATATATATATATATTTAAATTTAGAGTTCTAGATTTAGACTTGAAATACAATCTCAAAATGTTAATATTGCACCTACCATAATTTGTCTCTGCTTCACATAAAGGTTGATCGGTAGATTATGCCTTAAGGCATTCAGTCCGCCTCTATACTTCACTCTTGTGTGCATTTAGGATAAAATAAAATAAATAACAAATAAGTAAAGGAGATGTTACATTTTCGGCCATCAGATGTACATTTATCGAAAAAGAGGAAAAAATACCACAAATTGGGGAAAATATTCTCTGGTGAATTTGAGCCTGATTTGTTGTGTACAAAAAATAATAGTTTTTCAATTAGTGCCATGTTTTAATCAACATGGCGTCTCGTTTGCTTGCAGACTTCATTCGTTCTGAAATCATGTCTCATTAAATCAATGTTACGTAGAAAATAATAAAAAAATGTGGTATTCTTGTAGTGTTAAAAATAAATTACTATTATTCTCTTACACATATTTTTGAGTAAACATAATTAATTGTGACCATTTCATCGTTACAAAAATCTTTAGTCTCCATTTTTGAAGTGTGTTTCTAAACGAATTCAAAATAACCGCCCGAACGCTCAAAGTGACTTTTGTCCCTTTTTATTTAAGAAATGATTCAAAGATTTGATCGTGCTTTGGTGAGCCACTTTTGTCTAATATTCTAATAGAAAGATTTGATCTTAGACTATTTATGAGTTTAGTTCTGATAAACAATTCTATAGGTTAAGTAAACGTCATCTCTACGACCTATCATGGCTATCATAACTCTTAGGATAAACGTCAATTTTTATTTTGTACATAAAAACCATTTGATATTATGAAAAAAATGTTACTTTATTCTATTTAGGGGTAAGTTTCCCAGCTTCGCTAAAATGTACATGTTATGGCCGGAGCCCCATACAAAAATGAAACATCTCCTTTCGCTTATATCCCCTTTTTGATTGTTTTGGGTGAGAAATCATCAAGCAACTGTTCCCACCCTGGATGGTGCGAGAGGGAGTGTCAGACTTTTACTGATTAAAACTCACCTTTGTTCCTTCAGTTGCTTTTTGCGACTCTTTTGAAAGATCCCGCAGCCCAACTTTTATAATAGGGTTTTAATTTGCTCGCTTTCTTCATCCATACATCTCGATTTGCCGTAATCTTAAAAGTTACCTCAATTCTAGCCATATCATCTATAATTATTTCATTAGATCTCCTCCACTCTACTCTCTGACAGCTGTTTACTGTCTCTTTATCTTTGTTTGTAAATTGAGTAATTGCACCTAACTGATCATCATCCACAGACCGACTTCGCCCATGCACTGAGCATAGCACTTCTCATTCCTGGTGCCGACTTCATAGTCTCTCACTTCTAATTAATTCTTTCATAATAAGACAGAACATAATGTTTTTGCCGTCTTAAACCATATTGGGAAAATCTGCATCCAAGTGAAATCATTCCAGCCATTAGACGTCCACTGCTGGACATAGGCCTCCTTCAAGTGTCACCTCAATAACCGGCCCTGTACGTTTTGCACGCAGATTCTTGCGATCTTTATTACGTCATCGGTCCATTTTGTTAGACGCCTTCCAGCTCCTTCCGTTACACAGAACTTTTCGTCCCACTCGACCATCAGCTGCAAGCAATATGCTCTGTCAAACTGCCACTTAAGTTTGGCGATTCTTCGGGCCACGTCAGTAACCTTGGTTCTCCTGCGGATATTTCAATTTTGATTACTCGTGGAAACTCCGAGCATAGCCCATCAAAGAGCGTTTTAAAAGAAAACGATTTAGAAAGAGCAATTACTGACATTGTTACTTTTATCTATTCTCTACGAAACACGCTACCTTCGCCAAAAGGTATCGGGATGATGATACAACATTTTGAAGCAATTAAGCACAATGGAGGCAGGGCACTATATCTGCCTACCTCTCGCAAATTTACGGCGAGCACTCAGCAGTAATGGAATCTTCAAGAATTTATTAATTAAGTGCCCATTATTATCACGGATGAAATATAATTATTGTTTTATGTATTGCAATCTCATTCAACTTAATTATTTTTAGCCTAGACCCGAGGTCATAGTGTCAGCGGGTAGCGGTAAGCAGTGTCGGTACTAATAATAATAATAATATTCCGCAACTTTCCACAACGCCATCTAGTCCCAAACTAAACAGGGGTTGTGATATGAGTACTAGACAACTGATAAACATACTTATATATTTCTAAATACATACATATTATAGACAAATTACACCCAGACACAGAATCGTCGACGGCGCATAGTGATCCACGCGTGCCTCAGGAGATGTCAGCAAACCGTAGGGGCCCAGCAGGGTCGAAGCCTACTGGGGCCAAGGGTCTGCTTCTGAAAAGAACATTCGGCCGTGTTACGAAAGGCAACGAAGTAACAGGAGTGGGTTTTTAGTCAGTAAAAATCTGACACTATCTCACGCTCCGCCCAAGAGCGAGGGATGTCATTGAATGATTTTCCCACCGAAAAAAAAACCGAGACAGAACAAATGATCGTGATCATCACACAAACATTTGTCCCGGTTGGGAATCGAACCCACAACCTCAGGCATAGCAATCAGGGCCACTGACAACTAGACCAACAGGCCTGTCAAATACTGTCCTGTACTAATAGTAATAAATTTCATTAAAAATAATTCATATAAGAAAGATTCTCATCTGTAGAGGTCTTCAAGAGGAAAATTAAAGAGCTCTTTCTTTCACAACTGACATTATATTCGTATATATTGGTATTAGTTAGTATGTACGTATATTTTTTTATACATTAGACTAATGTAATTTAAGTTTATATTATACACTGGATCCTACTCTTGAATGTGATCTCTCTGTGTTCTTGAGTGGCGGATCACTCAAAGGTTTGCTAGGAAAAACTAATTTTTGAATTAAGCTTGCCTATATACATGAATTCTCAAATCACTGTGTTCTATATTAAGTTTTTTTGTGTACTGTGATATCGAAAGGAGATCGCATGAGGTAAGTTAACGAGCTGGCATGTAAAATATACTTCTAAGGATTTTGTTGTTCTAGAATAGGTTTAAAAATTGAATAGAACAAAGAAATGTCTAGTTTTTTCAGTCCAGACGCAACCGTTGTAGTGCGATGTTATAATATTGAAGTCCAGTAAAAAAAAACATTGAAGAGTTATTTTATTTCAAGAAATAATAAAGATCCCGATACCGTCGCAGAGTGCGACAGTACAATTAAAAATTAAGAATGTTCGTGCAACTTTTGATGTGTGTCAGAAATAATACATTTGGAGTAACTAAATGGAAAAAACTTTACCTTATTTTGCTTCTTCCTCAATTCCCTCATTGCGTCATTGGTGTACTGGTTGTAACTGCTACGGCTAAGCAAAAGGTCCTGGATGAAATTCCAGGGTCGGGTAAAGTGTTACTGGATTTTACCATCTGTAATTCCTACTAAACATTCATAAAGAAATATGGTTGGACTTTAGGTGCACGTCTACCTAAATCACAGGCGTGATATTGTAATATGTTCTTCCCGTACTTATAATTTTACTTTAATCAAACTAAAACAAACAAAACTAAACCAGCAAGATGATTCTAAAAAGAACATAAGACGGTCGTTTTAAAGTAAAAAGAGTTCCAACATTTTTCTAGTTCTCTAGCTCAAAAGTATTAAATGTTTAATTCAAAGAGTCCGGCCAAGCGGTGGCGAGGCTCGCTACCCGCCCGCATAGTGGCCGGCCCATAATGAGCTGCGACGACCGTGCCATGACGACCTAGGAAGATGTTTGTCGTAGTATACTTACTGTTACTGACCCGCATGAGGAGTCTAACGAGCCGTGGATTGTGTCAATTATAGTGTATTGCTGTCTTATACAGCTTTATCGTGTTAAAAACCTTTTCTTTTTCTTTTTTGTCTTTTAAAAGATTTGCTAGCAACTAGACTCCAAAGATTTACCAGAGTAAGGTTGAAAGCATGCCTTTCTGAATATCTTATCGACATAGGTCGAAGAATCGCCAAACTTAAGTGGCAGTGGGCAGAGCACATTTCTCGTAGAACAGATGGTCAATGAGGCCGAAAAGTCCTGGAGTGGTAACCGCGCACTGGAAAGCCTCTCACAAGGTGGACCGATGACCTGGTGAGAATCGCGGGAATGCGATGGATGCGATATGCACAAGACCATTCGCTGTGGCGACAGTTAGGGAAGGGATGCCCAACTGTGGACGTCTTTCGGCTGAAATGATGATGAAGATCTTAACTGCCTAGTCCAAATTTAGCAGTTTAATATTCAGACAAAGATCTCATTCTTTCTTTGTAAGTACCATTTTTTCTTGTGTGGACATGGTATTTTTAGCACTCATCCTGGATTACTTTTTTTTACGCGGGTAATCATCAAATGATTTCTGACGCTCTGGGTGAAGCGAGAGGGAGTGTCAGACTTTTACCGAGTAAAATCCGTGTTCCTTCAATCCTTGTCGACCCGGGTTTGGCCCTTGCCGGACGGCAAGTTACTCATTGCTCGCACATACGGTGACCAGGAATAGCTGTGCGACTCCCAACCGCCGGGGCGTCTACGGCGGGTCTACGGGCGTGAGGTTTATGCCCGCCTGCCTCCTATTCCCTCTCACTCCATACCACGACCCGAATCAGGCCTGAAAGCTAGAAGTCGTCGCCACTGTTTGCCTCAACGAGGTTCCTGGCGTAGGTATTTTGAAGCTTGCATATATAGATAATACTGTTCGTTTTACGCTAATATGTAAATGCATTTGTAGTATGCTCTCCAAAGTGAATGTAACCCTGTATCAATAGAACTATTGAGTTATTCAACGCAACAAATAATACGTGGCTTTACTAATTATCTATATTCCGCTATCCGCCCTCACTGCGATCACGCCGTAACGAGGCACCGCGCACATTACGGCACACCGGCGTATTGTTTCAACGGCGTGCGGCGTACTACGAGCGTATAGTATGCGGCGTAGCTATGGCGTACTAAGCTTCTACTGGTTTCATTTGCCAATTTAAGTGCTGAGTGATAAATTGTTACAATGTATGGTGATGGTGATGAGCTGACGTTGCTTTATAGCTGAGGAGAAATGTGTTTGGTTTTGTAGTATGCTACTAGTGTGAAACTGTTAATTGTTTTTAAGATAATTAAAAATAAGGACTTACCTACCTGTTGGAAAAGGCCGTGAAAATGTTTTGCAGAATTTAGCGTGACCTTAGCAAAGGCCAACTGAAAGACACAGATGGGTTTTAGGCAGTAAAAATCTGACTTGCTTTGACGCTCCACCCTAGAGTGGGAGAAGTCATTTGATGATTTCCCACCTCAAAAAAAAAAACCTATTCGTATCTGATATAATAAATGCGTGGTTTTGAAAATGCAAAAAGAAAAAAGTAAATCATGCCAATAGTTTGCATTGGCCTTTATCATTTGCTTAGTACCCATAGCACAAGTTCTGCTTAGTTTGGGACTAGATGGCGTTGTGGAATATTAATATAGTTACCATCGCCTCTCACATAGGTACCTATGTAGTGTAGGTACTACATCGGCTACTATCGAAGAACATAACAAGGTCAAAACAGTATCTCTAAAATGAACTAATTAGCTGCATACAATTCCAAGTAGTGCTTCCAAGTTGTAGTAGTAAACTGCACATCTAATGAGGCCACAACTTGATGCAGCCGGCAGCACTCCCGACTCTAGAGTAACACTTGGTGAAAATATTTACGTTAACCTTCGTATCTTGTGTCGGCAGGAGTTACATGACGTCGAGTGGTGCTGGTGAAATTAGCGAGGCAAGGGGGTTGGTATGTCTTTACACTCAGCATAATATAATAATCATAACCAGCCTTGTAAGGTTCCCACTGCGTTACAACAGGGTCACCACTACTCACCACTTTCTGTTCCATTATACTCATGTAACAATCAACCAATAAGAAAAAGAAGAAAAAGAAAGAAAGAAAAACATTTTATTTGGCGGAACAAGGCGCAAATTTAGAACTAACAAATTATAAGTATATTATGTGAAAGAAATATGCGCCACATCCGCGCAAAACGGCCGAATGCTCAGCATAATGCCGTGACCACACGCAAAATGCGATGCGTCTACGGCGCTGGTTTTCAGCGTGGGCCGGTAACGGTATCGACATAAAGACGTCGGCACGGTATTGTGTGCTCATAGATTTGAATAAAATAGATAAATATAAATAAATTATAGGGAAAGGAAAAAAAGAAAAAGAGAATAAATAAAGTGGAAATACGATATCATAATATATATTTTAAAGTGGCAACATTACATTACATTACTGGTAATGGAGGTAAAAATGAAGTAATGTGCCAATTTAGTATTATAGTATCAAGTAGTAGGTACTAACCTACTACTTGATACTATAATGATAAAAAAAACCGGACAAGTGCGAGTCGGACTCGCACTCTGAGGGTTCCGTACAACCTAACTTATGTGAATAGTCCGATTCTCGAATCGAGTCTAGAAGATTTTTCCGAATCGAAAAAAGAATTTTTTTTTGTGACGTAACTACAAATTTACAGTTTTCAGATTTATTCCTATACTTGTGCTCTAAGATCTTGCTTCATGCCAAAATTTCAGGGTTCTAGACCAACGGGAAGTACCCTAAGAATTTACGTTTTTTGCTACATAAACGGCCGTATCTTTTTTTTCGTTAACTTAGTAGTTTGATTTTTTCGCAGCTTCAAGGGACTGCAGAGCTGAGTATATTGTTTTAATTTCAACTCGATACCTTCACGCGTTTCCGAGATAAAGGGTCTTGACAGAATGATAGACAGACAAAAAGACAGACGGACAATAAAGTGATCCTATAGGGGTTCCATTTTTTCCTTTGAGGTACGGAACCCTAAAAAAGAATGCAACCAAAGCTGCAGCGTACGGCTAAGCACACGTTGAATGATTAAATTCTCACATTCTATTAAAAAAAATATGAACAAGATTTACGTGATAACTTCGAAAAAACTTTCTTCTATTCTTCTACTGAAATAAAACAATTGAGTTGGCAAGGTACACTGATTTTGCTCAATATAATTTAAAATTCTAATAAAAAGCTAGTATTTTTATACCTGACATCCCTCGATATATTCAAATAAATCTGATGACATTACATGAGATAGATTGATCGAAACGTTTAATCTTGTAGATTTAAATGAATAGATATTTTGAAGGGCAAGTTTAGTCTATTTTTGGACGCAATTCTTTTGAGTGACTATGTGTAAAATAAAATTTTGTATTAAATTTTTATTAGACAAGTTGATACATTGCCTTTTCATCTATACGTCTAGAGCTATACTAATATTATAAAGGAGACTGACTTGTATTTTTGTTTGTAATGAATAAACTTTAAAACTACTGGCCCCCTAGCCAAGTTACAATCGTTTCGTTCGCGCCGGACGCCTCGAGTAGGCCACGCCTCCGATTCCTTTGTTCTGACCACATGACTGAGCGTTGAGATGACGTCAGAACAAGTGGCCTACTCGAGGCGTTCGGCGCGAACGATACGATTGTAACTTGGCTAGGGGGCTGGCCTCGTTTTAAAAATTCGTTCACCAGTAAAGCGCTATTTTATCACTGAGTGACATAGGCTATATATTATCTACGTTCACGCGGGCAGATGCTAGTAAAAAATAAATTGATACTTAGCATCGATTGGTTAATTATAATATTGTATCGCTAGTTTAAAATTTGCATACAAAGATATTATGCAAAACGTTAAACTTGACACCACGAAAAGGGCTTGGCGTTTCATGACCAATAAACTATAATATGCAAGTACCATACACCAAAACGCATAACATAGCATAGTCGGCCTTATAATGTTCCCACTGTTGGGACTCAGGCCTCCTCTCTAAGATAGGGAATGGGCCGTAATCCATCACGCGGGCCCAGTGCGGGTTGGTGGATGTCACATGTCTTCGAATTTTTGGTTTAGGACATGCCGGTTTGATGTTTTCCTTCACCGTTTTGAGAGCAGTGGTAATGAAATAAATTACACAAAGTAATGCGCCTGGCTGGGTTTGAACTCGCAAACTGCAACTCGTAAGTCGGGACCGTTACCAGTCGGCTACCACTGCTCAACACCAAATCGCATTCTTAAAAAAAAAACAAAGGTTATTATTGCCCTACATTTACATTTTAACTATTAGAACAATAGCAAAGAAGGCGAGGTGTGCTCAGCAAATGTTTGCTCAGTATTTAGCGCAGCGTAGTCCGTCGGCTGCGCTAGGCTACGCTGTCTAGTGTTTGCGCTGTTAAGTGGCGGACCGACACTTTGCGCGCCAATTCAAGTTTTGTGTATAGAATGTTTAAATAGAGATTTTTGTAGCTGCCTAGATCTTTTGTGATTGTTGAGTTTTGTAAAGGCTTCATTTTTTGTACCTAATTATTTTGGTATATACTGTAAAAAAAAAAACAAAGTTATTTCATTATTAGGTATACGAATTACTGACTGTAACTGCTTTAATACTTTGATGGCATCATCATCAAATGATACAGGAACTTAAACAGAGTCTGAGATTCATCAGTACTGTTCCCCTCGAGCGCCGATTGTACATAAGGTTGCACAACTTGAATGACCTTGAAAAACGCTTAATTGTCGTACTGTACACACGAATGTACGAAATGTATTCGGCCGAAAATTTTGGTCTTTATAACTTCATTTTTCCTGGAAAAAAACAGAAAAGTTTTTTATTTATTTTTGTGATTTTACTAAAAAAACGTGCAATTACGTAATAATAGGGTAAAACCGGGATAGATGCCGCAGTGGGATAGATGCCTCATTTTCAAAAAACCTAACTTCCCAAACTCGCAACTATGAATTAATAGTGTAAGTAGGACCAGCACTCACCCCGCATCTAAATTACCCCCGGGTTGTCATACGGTGAGGACACGTTTCGCTCGTGTGTGCAATCATCTCCGCGGCGAACTTCACGAACACGTCAAAGATTTAAAGATTAGTATTTGCCGTTGTATAACTTTATAAGTAGTAATAAATCCCGTTATATTTTTTATTACATCAATGTACTGGTTCATTAAGTGTTCATCTGGGTGTTAATAGTTGCACTTTTGTTTTTAATTTATTTAAAAAATACTTAGGTATCTATACTTATCATAAAGGATAGTTGCCCTGATTTTTCGAGGTATAGGTGCCCTTAGGGGCATCTATCCCTACATACACTATATATGGTGTCAGAGGAAAATTGTTTTTTTTTTAATCTATAGAAATACGAAGTCTAAATCCGACTGGATTCAATGTGTGATGTCAGACCTGATTACATTTAACTTGTATACTTTTCAGAAATTATTGCTCAAGATGTGGAAAACTGAAAGCACTATCCGGTTCACTTCATTTAACTAGGATTAGGAATGATTTCTTTATTGTGTTATTTTAATTTTAAAAAAAGTATGATTGTGCATGTTGACACTTAATAATTAATATTTTATAATAACAATTAAAAATTAATATTTTTGTTCAACAAATGCTTTTAAAATTTTATTATGTTTGTTTGTGTCTTATTAGCTTCTTCTTATCTTCTATCTTATCTTTTAACGATAACAAATAAACATTAAAAAAAAAAACGATTTTCGTAATTCGACCTCATATTTCGTTGGGTTTTTCGTTTACACAGTATAAAGGGCATCAGGCATCTATCCTTCTTAGTTTTTTCAAGGTGGGGCAACTATCCATACAGGTAGGCATCTATCCTCAAAAAAAGTGTTCCACGAAAAGCTGAATTCTGTAAAATTTATTATTGTTAGGACAAAAAATAATAATTATAATTCAACATAAATAATTAAACTAGCTACACTCATAGAAATTATTCATTTAAGATTAATATTTTTTAAATAAGGAGGCTCTTTCAAAAAGTGGGGCATCTAACCCGGTTTTACCCTAATACTCCTCCACGCGCTAGGGGTGAATCTAATCAGTAATTCGTTTTCTGAGTATTGCGATTGTCACTTATCATACGAGTAGAAACTCGATTATAGGTAAATTAGGCACGATGGACAAAATAAAACGTAAAATATCTATTGCTCTAGCAAACAAAATGCGGATAGTATAAAAAAAAATATATTATCGACCATCTTGAACACGAATCACCACTCCGTGTTCAAGGTCAAATACTTTAATTCTTCATTCAACCCAACCATTCCCTTTCATTCCGATACCCGATTGGAAATTCCTCAAAAACCTTTAAAGGAATTTACTTAGGCTTGCATAACATTCTCTAAAATAAAGGCGTGTAAACACTGCGACGAAGTGTCCCGCGACACGCGACCTCAAGATAAGCATAATCAGGCTTTTAATGTTCCCAATGCTGGGACTCAGGTCTCTCATCTAAGAGTGGGGCGTTTGTTGAGTACTCGTTAATATTGCGCTATTATTCGAGAAAGCAATAGGGGTTATGATTTTACGGTCCCTATAATCATCACGAATACAGTGTGAGAAGTGGATACATGGCCTAAATAGCTCCGTCTTTATCTTTCTCTGTCCCCCCTCTCTCCCCTGAACATTATTTTTGAGGTTGTATTTCATCTAAAGTCTTCTCTCACTTTAGGGTGCAGCGAGATAGCTTGTCAGACTTTGCCTCAGACCCGCCTGTGTTACTTCATTTGACCTTTGCGATCTACGGCCGTGTTAATTTTTTCGACCATTCCCGCAGCTCTCCCTGAACATGGCATACAATTCTGCGAAAGTGTTCGTGAGGAAATGCCAAACATAATAACTAACAACTTTAATAGTCCACAATATTTTACAAGCCGATTCCGTGAGATATAAATGTAACGTTTACGCGAAAACAGTGGTTTGTCGTTTTGAATGAGAAATTTATGTGACATTGGGTTTAGTAATATAGGCAGCTATTTATGTTTCATGTTTCTTTTATTATTGGAAATTTTATTGATAGCCATGTAAAAGTGCACCAGTTGTTATCACATTTATAAGGTAAACTATTGAATTAAATTCTTTTTTGATTTATTTAATACAACTAAGTTTAACATAAATTGGCTTCTAGATTATAGCTTAGCTTGCACTTAAATTAGCTTCGCACGACCTTTTCCAGACGTCACATAATTTGATGGTTATGCGATATGGCAGCGCGGTTTTGCCTGTATTTATGCAAATAGTATTCGTGCAACACAACCTTAAAGCTTACATATTATTCTTTACGATTTTTAAATAGCTCCACTGCACTTGGTTTTGCTCCACTTCGAGTTTTATTTGTTTATTGGGGAAAACACACAGAGGTGCCGTTCCAACAAGCCTATAAACATGAAATTGTTACGTTAATCGCTTAATCGCGCGTGCGTGCACCGAGTCAGTGTACCCATACCTTAATTGGAGACTCGAAAGAGTTATATGGTGCTGTGTTAAGTCGAGTTGGTACGGTTTTATTATGTAAAATGAAGTTTTATTTCACACCTATACATTAACAACACTATATAAACTCAACACTATATTTTTATATCTGTATATACAAAAGGCAAAGTCCTGACTCAATTTATTTATTTAAATAATCTTCATGCAACATAAAGTATAAAGTCAGACTTAATGCCTTAGGCATTCTCTACCAGTCAACCTAGGATGGTGAAGAGACAATATGGTAAGTGCATAAAAAGAAAATGTTATTTATAAAACAAGAGTAAAAAAAGTATACATATTATAAATAAAATACGCATACATATATATTTAATACAATATATATACATACATATATATTAATAAAAAGTAAGGACAGAAGATTTTGAGACGATTCTGCTATTGGTGAAGAAAATAATTTCGCAACTTCCGCTTAAATGCATACCGTTTTTCAGCCCTCCTGATATCGAGAGGAATCACTGGCTCATCAAAACCCAGCTTAAACCCACACACAGGTACGTTTTACGATGAATACAAAGAATAAGAAAAAAAAAATCTAAAATTCTCCACCTAAGATAATGAAACGGGGGTTCAAAGTTGAATGGAGAAATCTACTTCAACGCGGGCGAAGCCGTTGGCGGAAGCTAGTTTATCTACACTAATATCAAATATTGTATGATTAATAATACTCAATTAACCTTTTGAGTGCATAAATAAAGACACAATAGTAAGACAATGGCGCGTGAACGCCGGCGTTAATGCGGGGATCAACAGCTTAATAAAAAAATAATTACATCTTCGCTATGATGTCACAGGCAACCCACAACAAACTTATCCCAACTAAACCGCTCCATCGCGCGTCTACCGACACGCGACACACGCCACCGTAGCAGTGTACAACCACCTCACGTCTCCACTTAAAACCATCACACTTGTGCACACAGTTCAACTTAATTGGGATATCTTACGGGTGTCATAACTTGTTCCCGATCGTGTACCATTGTGTACCATAGCGTACCATTTGTGTACCATTCTCACGTTCGTCACACAACTTGGGCTATTCGCTTCGAACTAAGTTTGACGGGCTTGACGGCGCAACTTGCTATGGTTGGTTTGCACTATTCCAGGTTGTGATTGTGTTTCGGCTTATGCTGAGATTAATAAATAGATTGGTGATTTCTGTGTTGATTCTGAAGGGGAGCGACGTGTGTTCATGTTTGTTAGATATTTGGTAGTTGTGCTTTTGGTAGTAAGGCGGAAATACATGAGGTTAGTTTTTGGTTTCATGTGGAACTGTTTACTCTTAATCTTTTGCGGGTTTGCGTAGTACCTAATGGGTAGCTTGCTGTCCAGTCGTTCGGTAAGGACCAAAGTCGTAACCGGCGCCTATTATTCTACGCGCACCTGGCTACGGCAATTTTTGAACGCATACCGTGGCCTTGAAATACAAAAGGCAACTGAAGGGCATTGGTCAGATTTAGTCTGTAAATTTCTAACAAAAATCAAAAAGACGTAATGGCATCCTAACCTTCCGCATGACGCAGGCCCTCACCGGACATGGTAAGTTCGGGAGGTTCCTGCATCTGATTCGTGCGGAAGAAACACCCGGGTATTACCATTGTGTGGACCGCCCGGAGGACATAGTGGAGCATACGGTAAAGGTGTGCCTCGCTTGGGCAGAGCAACGCCGTGTCCTCGTGAGGGCGATCGGTGGTAAGGCCGTCTCGTACCGGGCCCACAGTACAGGCCATGGTCTGGAGCGAGGAGGAATGGCAGGCGGTCACCTCCTTCTGCGAAGCAGTAATGCAAGCTAAGAAGGCAGCCGCACGTGCAAGGAAACTGCCCTCACGTCCCAGCCGCCGGGATTCCGACCCCGATTTCCAGCCACCGTAGGCGTGGGCCTGCGGACGGGCAATAGGTAGCTCGCCGTCTGGCCGTCTGGTAACCGTCCGAACCGAGTCCAAATCGTCGCGTCGGCGTGTAGTGTTCCACGCGCGCTTCAAAGAGATGTCAGCTAAATCGTAGAGGCCCAGCAGGGCCGAACTCTGCTGGGGCCATGGGTTGGCTTCCGAAAGGAAAACCCGGAGTCCTGAAACACAAGGCAAAGAAAGAACACAGGAATGGGTTATAATTAGTAAAAGTCTGACGTGCCCTCCCACTCCACCCTAGAACGAGAGAATGCAATAGATAATTTCCCACTTAATAATTGAATTTGCCGCGCTTCACGCGTGTATTAGGTTGTCTGTGGAAGTGAGTAGAAAACGCATCGGGGTGACATGTAATTCAATGGCGAATGATAATCAGATTATTTTGTTAATATAATGTTATAAAAAACTTGTAGAGAGATAAATGAAAGGATATAATTGAGGAGGCGATATTAATGAACTTTAAATGTCGTTTCTTTGTATTTTCAGGTGAGATAAAAGTGTAATTCTCATATGTTGTGGTAATATTGTAAAAGTAAAATTGTGTTAAATAAAGCTTTGTATTTTCAGAGAAACAATTTGTGTTTAATAGCAAAATCCTCAATAACATATGTTATATATATATGTCGGGAATATTATAATAATATTTACCTTTGTACGAAGTAATTTTTAACCCATGCGACGCACGAAGTGTATCGGTACCAGCGAAATATAACGCTCCGATGTTGGTCGGTGACGGACCGGTCTAGTATGCGTTATCGTACGTTTCAATACAACGCATATTTTTTGCCTGACCCGCTACTATTAAAAGTCCTGGTTCTGTATAGTGAGTAGACTTCTTTAAACTGAATTACAAATTGCTTTACGCTTCCAATTCGCTTCCAGATCCGCTAAACCTATGGGCAGCCACGACCGTTCAATATTAAAATGACAAAAATAAACATCTTTCACAAATCAAAGCCCTTTTATTCCGCACGGCGTTTCATTGATGCTAATATTAGATAAAACAATATTAATTTAAAATCGTATTTCCGATAAAAATTTCGCAATCACAGCGCCGTTTATCAGTTTATTAGGGGCCGGAGCGATTACGTGACGGGAATACGTTTGTAGCCACGTGTTTACGTTCCGTACAACTTTGGCAATCCAATTGTAAATATGTATCTCATAATTTGTCAAAGAAACGGAGGTGCTTTTCTAAGAGAGGCAAAGAAATGGAAATTGGGAAGTGGGATGATACAGGTGAGTTATCAAAATAAAAGTTGGTTACTTAGAGTTTTTTTACGTGAAAAGAGATTTCCGTATGTCATTATCTTCTTAGATACCTAGAATTTTGTCATTATTAGCGACATTACCGAATGGCGTAATGATACAGATTGTCAAATCAGTGATTTCGATTAAAAAATTTAATGCCGCAGTTTTAGTTTTTATCACCATCCGGCTGAAAAAATGAACCCACAAACAAAATAAAATTATAATTTCTGAAACTTGTAATTTTACCAACAGACTAACCTATTATTTGTTTTTAGGAATCATCAGATAATTGCTTCCGCTCTGGATGGAGCGAGAGGGAGTCTCAGACTTTTAACTAAAACCCACGTGTTCTTTCAGTTGCCTTATTAGTTAATCCTGTAGCCCCGGCAGGCATCGGCCTAGGGGTCCCGTCAAACCTATAAACCGAACTTAGCAGTTCTGTACAACGTTTACATCCTGAAATAGAATGATTGACATAAAACCTTCACATAAAAAAAATGAAGACGTAAAAATCTAAAAGCCTGCCGAAATATATTGATGGTGTGCTCAATGCTATACCTACATTATGCTGTCATATTAATAAATAGAACTGGTGAAAAACGCTCGGCCACGTGCAACTGACGTGTATTTGGCTCGTAAACTCGTAAATACGTGCTCAAATAAATACAAAAACCGGTCAAGTGTATGTCGGGTCACGCGCTGCGTAGATTTCCGTATTGCCGAGAAAAAAAAATCATCCTTATTTGCGTGTAGGACAAAAAAGGGGTAACTGTTACCCTTTTTTCAGGTTTTTTTTTTCACCACTTTGTCAGCGTGGTTTATATTAAAAATATTCATGCAAATTTGTAACTTTCTTGTAAAAACAGTATCTATGCTAGGTCGTGAAGGGATGGACATGACGAAACTGTGAGGGTTCCTTGTTAGAGCTACGGAACCCAAAAATGAATGATGGAGGTGGGGTTAAAACGATTTTATTGGACCGTAAAGATAGGTACAGGTAGGCTTCATACAATGTGGTTTTTATAATCCAAAAGGTTAAGTGCTTGCAACTGTTTGCCTAGAAGTGTATCAGAGATAGTATTAGATAGTATTACAAAATTAGATTACGGGTTTTAGTGCCAAAGTGTAGTAAAGTACTTCTTCGTAAAATGTTCGGTGACATGTTATTGGCAAAATAATGTTTAGTTGACGTTGAGGAAAACTAACTATGAAGATCGTGAAGCGTCTCTCCTGGCTGTTAATAACATCAACCTTTTTTCAAGAACTGTTGTCAATTTTGAGAATTTTCCGTTGATTATTATGGATAGGCCCACGTTATGAAGACATAGCCCAATGGTGATGCTTAATATCTTTATTAATATTTTTAGTTTGGGTTTGAAACTTAAACACGAGTAGTCTAAGTACTGAATAAGGACATCGAATGTTTTTTTATCGCGGAGTGAATAATACTAAGAAGTGTAATTCCTTGCAGGAGTCTGTGTTTCCTGAGAGCTACAATCTAGGGGTATTTAAATCAAGAGTAAATACGTTATTTCTAGGCAAGCGAGCTCCATTGTCAACCACATCGTCGATTTCCATCAGTTGAGATAGTGGAAAAGCGCGAAGATATCAATAATTTAAAAAAAAATGGAATGCGTACGTTTCCTGAAGATTTTTTTTAAATGATATAAAAAAGTGCTTGACTGCGATCACAACTGATCGTAAGCAGTGATGCAATCGTTGATAGTGAAGCGAACTAGTTTATTAAGAGCTATTCACTCTTATAGTTTTGAAGACACCTATATTATAATTGGACGGGACTGCAGCAGGTAAATTGAATGAATAAATTCATCACAAAATCAAATAAAATACCTATCCTTTCAAAAAATCCCAGTCAGAGGTGCATTTTCTCGCAGTAATCGCGCACATTACCGTCGTCTTTACTACTCTAACGCACAGTTTACGACTCCTGCCGATAGCAGGGAGAGTGAGCTATCAGCGTCGCCTTATGATATACAGACAAAAACAAAGGAAGTGCTTTATTTGCAGTAGGTAAGTTCGTATTGTTAGGAGGGAAACTTGTTTACGTTGGGCTGAGTTATGAAGGTGGGAGAAATGTCTGTGACTCCTGTTGAATGTAGTTTTAGTATGTTCTGGAAAAAATATGTTTCTTGACCCTCTACTAGTGGCTTTGCTCGCGTCAATGTAAAAAATTATCTCAAGGGAATATTCTCCCGGGATATGAAGTATCTTACTCGTATGATAAGAAATTTTACCCGTGTGCCAAATTTCCGAAATAAATATAATTTATCATGGAGTTTATTGCTGGTTCTTCTCCATAGGAATCGACTAATAGGAACCGTGCATAAGCTTCTGATGTTTTATAATTGCCCATGGAGACCTATGTGTGGTCTAGTAGTTCGTGGCCCTATGCCGGAGGTTGTGGGTTCGATTCCTACCCTAGACAAATGTTTGTGTGATTAGCACGATTATTTGTTCTGTGTTTGGGTGTAATTTATCTATAATATGTATTTAGAAATATATAAGAAAGTATGTTTATCAGTTGTCTAGTACTCATAGCACAAACCCTGCTTAGTTTGGGACTAGTTGACGTTGTGTCAAAGTTGTGGAATATTATTATTATTAATCAATACATTTTTCGAGAATTCGCCATTTTTTATATTTTTAGAGTTCGGATTAGTAATGACTAAAACTAGTAGAAAGTAAATTTATTCAAAAAATCCTCAACACAAGATTTGAATCTACTTTCCTCATGCGGAAACCAACTGTTGTAAAATCACTCGTTAGATAAATTAAAGGGCCGGAACTTCCTCCTCGTTACACTTCAAGTATTTATAAGTACATGTATTTATTTAATACATGAGTGACGTTGCGCACTGGAAAACGCAGCGTTGGAAGGCCTCCCACAAGGTGAACCGATGACCTGGTCAGCGTCGCGGGTATCCGATGGATGCGAGACGCACTGGATCGGTCGTTGTGGTGACGCTTTGGGGAGGCCTACGTCCAACAGTGAACGTCTTTCAGCTGAAATGATGATGATGATGATGAATAAATCCATGAGGAAAGAAAAAACAAAGCAATGCCACTAATCTTTTCGATCTAGCATGAGTGGCATGAGTGGATTTATGAGGCGGTTAATTCTAATTGCTATCAAAATAGTAGTTGTTAGTAACTTCGTGAGGTACATTGAACAAACAAAGTGGTGCCACTAGTTTTTTCAGTCTATCTCGAGTGACCCCACTAGATCGAAACACATTCTATGTGATGGAGGAAACTTAAGATTATGTATTTTGAATAACTCATGAATTTTTGACAGTTCGTCTACGTATGCGGCGGCGGAGAATATTAAATTAAATAACTTTATGATGGTAACCTTTTTAGGGTAAGCTTATTTCAGTCATGTTTCACATGACTGTACACGATTTCATAATTGTATTCTGGAAAGGCTATATTTATACAGAGAAGGAACAAGATTTGGTAACAATAAAGTTCTATATTTCATAAAACAGAGAGCAGTGGTGGCCGAGTGATAACGGCCCCGACTTACGAGTTGTAGGTCGCGGGTTCAAACCCGGCCAGGCGTATTACTTTGTGTAATTTATTTCATCACCACTGCTCTCAAAACGGTGAAGGAAAACATCGTGAGGAAACCGGCATGTCCTAGAACCAAAAATTCTAGGACATGTGACATTCACCAATCCGCACTGGGCCCGCGTGGTGGATTACGGCCCATTCCCTCTCCTAGAGAGAGGAGGCCTGAGTCCCAGCAGTGGGAACATTAAAAGGCTGATTATTTCATAAAATAGCTATGTTGATTTTTTATTAATCTGTGATATTTCTATATTATGTTTTGTTACATACCTATTACTCTTAAAATAAAAAGGAAAACCTTTATTTAACATAAACCATTTGTAGGCACTTTTGAATTGACAAGAATTAAATTAAAACAAAATTATGCTCTTGGGCGGAGCGCGAGATAGTGTCAGACTTTTACTGACTAAAAACCCACTCCTGTTCCTTCTTTGCCATTTTTTTCCAGGGCCCCGGGGGTCACTTTCGCATCACCCATGGCCCCAGTCGGCCTCGACCCTGCTGGGCCCCTACGGTTGCTGACATCTCCCTGAGGCGCGCGTGGAACACTACGCGCCGTCGACGACCTGGGCTCGGTCCGGACAGTCACCGGACGATCGGACGGCGAGCCACCCATTGCTCGCCGTCCGCAATCCCGCAAAACAAAATTATGCTGATTGAATACCTATTTCAAAGCGTAGATTTCGATGGAGAAGAATGTGCAAGGAACTCCACTTTTTTAAACCATAGATATTGTGTATTACAAATATCTCGGTTGCATGTTTCGAGTTGCTTTTATTATGCAAGAACAATGTAAATATACAGGGTGAATAAAAAACAAATAAAAAAAAATATATGTAGAAATTAAAATAAGGCAGTTAAGAGTTGATACATTATGCAATAGTATAATCGGGGGGCACGGCAGTGCCCCCGCTGAGCCGAGCGCGAAGCAAACACTGCCGTACCATCCTTTACTGGAACCATTTCGCCGCATTTTCAGGCCCCTATTTGAGAACCTCTGGATAAGCCCAGAACGCAGAAATTCTTTTCGTCATCTAGTAAGCTATAATCACATACTTAAAATCTAAAATTTCAAGTCTGTAGGTCATTCAGTTCCGAAGTTAAGCGAAAGCAAAGTTTCGTATTTATGACACTCACTCACTCATGATTATCAGAATAGAACTAGTACTTCCCATAAACTCACAGAGCTGAAATTTGGTACAGAGTTAGGATTTAATGGCCACATAAAGAGAAAACTATAAAAACTAGGATAGTCGAAGATCTGGAGTAGCTGGTGACCCTGATTAGAAAACACAAGAGCCTTTGGCGTTTAGCGCCGTGTAATTTTAGGGGACTTGCAATAAAAGTCGTATATTGTTCAGTAAAATAATATGTATCTTCAACCGCCAAATATAATGTCTCTTCAGCAGAAGGAACCAGAGAGTAAAATCACTCCATAGAGAGAACTAACCATAGAGTACTAAGCTAAAGCATAAACTAAACCATAGTTCACACACAGTTCAATCATGTTCAGTATAAATGTTAATACAACATAAATGTGGGTCGCCACACCACCCCCCTACGGAGAAACAAACAGTATACATAACAACATTTATATAGCTTATAATATCTGTAGAAAAATAAAAGGTAAAGGTAAAAAATAACAAACATCTTACAAATCTAACACATCCCTAAATTTTACTCTCCTACCGGTCCTGGTAGTGATAGGAGCTGGAGGTGGTTGAGGAGTTAGGGAAGTTGTAGGTATTGGAGTAGTTGGAGATTGCAGTATACGTGTCTGATCAGAGGAAGGAGATTTAGGAACAGGAACTGAAATAGGAGGAGAGCAAGATAGTTCGGAATCTAGGTAAGCTGGCTTAACACGATCAATGCTGACGGTCATCTCTCTCCCGTTTACCTGTAAGGTGAGGGTCTTGTCACTTCTTTTGAGAATGCGGTAAGGCCCAGTAAATGGAGGTTGAAGTGAGCGCCGGACAGAATCATCACGCAAGAAAACATGTGAGGCGCGATCTAGGTCTCTGAAAATGAAGGTTTTGTTAACAGAGTGGCGCGAAATAGGTGCAGGCCTTAAGCTGGACATCATTGCACGTAAACGTGCAACAAAATCTTCGGAGTTCTCTTGTGTGGCATTGCTAGGTACCAGGAACTCGCCTGGTAGACGTAGCGGCTCGCCATAGACTAGGTCTGCTGCGGTGCAATTGAGGTCTTCCTTCAGAGCGGTCCTGATACCCAGCAACACCAATGGAAGAGCCTTGTGCCAGGTGTTGTTATGACACATCAATGCGCTTTTTAGGTGTCTGTGGAAGCGTTCTACCATACCATTCGCTTGCGGATGGTAGCTGGTAGTTCTTATACGTTTTGTTGCACCAAAGTCTAAGAGTTTGTTGAAGAGAGCCGATTCAAATTGTCGGCCTTGATCTGTCGTGACCCAAAGGGGCACACCGAAACGCGCAATCCAACCGCGGAAAAATTGCTCTGCTGCGTCGTCAGCCGTGATGGACGTTAAAGGCCAGACCTCAGGCCACCTGGTGAATCGGTCTATCGCGGTCATACAGTAAGTAAAGCCCTCAGAAGAAGGGAGGGGTCCAATAAAGTCGAGATGGACATGCCTGAACCTTCCAGATGGTGTGGAAAACGATCCCAGCGGCGTCGAGATGTGGCGAGACACCTTACATTTCTGGCATGCTATACAGGCTCGTGCCCAGAAACGGCAGTCTCTATTGATGCCAGGCCATACGTATCGTTGCGATACTAGGCGTGCAGACCCGCGGGGACCAGGGTGGCTCAGCGCGTGCAGCCGCTCAAATGTAGCGCGTCGAACTTGTGGTGGTAGATACGGCCGTGGTTTGCCCGTGGAGACGTCACAAAGGATCGTGGTATCTGTACCTGGAATGAGCGTCGGTACTAATTTCAGTGATGAATTCTCGCGAATGGTCTTCAATTCTGCATCTGACTGCTGCAATGCAGCAAGAGAGACATAGTCATCAGTCAGTGTGATGGATTCGATACGAGATAAGGTGTCTGCGACAACGTTCTCTTCACCTTTGACGTGCTGTATATCTGTCGTAAATTGCGAGATATATGTCAGCTGGTTGAGTTGTGCCGGGGGCAGCTTATCTCGTTTCTGTGTAAAAGCGTACAGGAGCGGCTTATGGTCAGTATATATGGTGGCATGTTGTGCCTCCAATATATGCCTGAAATGATGAACCGCAGCATACACAGCATACAGTTCGCGATAATAAGCAGGCCAGGTGCTTTGGGAAGCAGTCAATTTTTTACTAAAAAAGGAAAGTGGTTCCCAACCTTTCTCCGACAACTGCTGGAGAATTGCTCCAACATGTGTGCTAGATGCACCTGTATATAAACTCAGCTGAGCATTTGCCTTTGGATGTACCAGTTGAGTAGCTCCAGTGAGGCTTTCGCGACATTTATAAAATGCTTGTTCTAGCTCAGGTGACCAAGGCATGGGTTTTGAACCTTTCAAACCTGTTGCTGTCAGGAAATCAACCAGTGGGGCCTGTATCTCTGCGGCCCTAGGTAGGAAACTACGGTAGTAGTTAAGCATACCTAGAAACCGTCGTAAACCTTGAGCGGTTTTCGGAAGAGGGAAATCACGAAGAGCAGCGATTTTCTCTGTAGGTGGACGGATGCCATCTTTTGATACTGAGTGGCCGAGGAAAATGACCTCGGAGGCACCCAATACACACTTGGAAGCGTTGATGACTACGCCATGGTCTGCCAGTCTTTGCAGGAGAATGCGAAGGTGTCCTTTGTGCTCATCCGCATTCCTAGAAAAAACAAGGATGTCATCAATATAGGGAAAACAGAAATCTAGTCCCCTCGTGATTTCATCCATGAATCGCTGGAAAGTTTGACCAGCATTGCGCAACCCAAAAGTCATATATGGGAATTCAAACAGGCCAAAGGGTGTAATAATGGCTGTTTTGCACACATCAGCAGGATTTACTGGTATTTGCTGGTATGCCTTTACCAGGTCAAAAGTGCTGAAGACAGTTGCTCCAGCAAGGTTGTGGCCAAAGTCTCCGATGTGACGAACGGGATAGCGGTCAGGCACTGTCCGGGCGTTCAAAGCCCTGTAATCTCCACAAGGGCGCCAAGTAGCATCTTTCTTGGGGGCAAGGTGCAAGGGAGATGCCCAGGAACTTTTAGAAGGCCGCGCAGTACTGTGGCGACCGAGTAGGTTTCACTACTAATTACTAACTTGCAAAACTGGCATGTTAGACTTTTAAGGTTTACGTAATAAAAAAGTTTAGTGAGGACTGACGTTCGAAGAAAGAAGAAAAGGAGACGTCAAGGAACGTACATATATATTATATATGTAAAAATATAATGAAAGAGCTAAAGGCTATATAATAATAATACTCTCAAGAACATAAAGCCTTTCATTTGAACTCCCCATCCCCACAAATGGTGGAGGCGCCGTGCGACAATTATATATTTTCAGACATAGAAGTCTGACAGGTCCAGAAAAACAACTAGTTTGGCTACACGGAACCTCTCGCAGCCAAAGCAAATAAATACGACGAGTGAGCTAGCACAGCAGGCGAGGAACATACGCCTGGAGATGAAAGCTGAGTGATTTTATATATTAGTAGAATAATAAAAGGTGTAAAAGGAGAGATGATGTTCTCGGGCACAGACGAAGTGTGCTTCGAGGAATTTATCGCCGATTTTAGGCAGACCGCCAGGTCGAACGAGTGGTGGGAGAGTGATTATGCTCTCATACTAGGAGGCTACTTAAATGGAGCGGCAAGCCACTATTACAAATATACGTATAATTACGATATGGACTTCGCGACGATAAGCAAGTTATTGAGAGAGGAGTTCCCATGCGGGTGTTTTAATTGTAAAGAACGTGCAGCGACTGCAACATTAGTAGCATTTAATACTGAGGATAAAACCGCAGATTTGATTGGAGAAGGTGGACCATCAAATATTTTAAATAAAGATGATAATGCTGTTTTATATTCTAGCATGATGGTGGACGAACCACATACTGATGAGCAGAATGATGACCATGATGACCAAAGTGATGAAATTGATGACCAGAGCTGTAATGAAAGCAGCTTAGTCGATGACGAGAGGAGATTGGAGTGTACGGATGAAGCCAAAAACCCGGGTGTGTCCATTCCAATCATTTGTTCTCCAAATTTATTTCCAGGAAACCAAGATTCGTTTTTTTTAGAATCGCAATGTGATCAGGATGAACAAACGAATAAAGATCACATTGACAATGATCACAATTTGGAAATTAATTATGAAATTAATAATAACGAAACTGGACAGAGTTTTTTCCAGAGTAAAGTGGAAGATATGGTCCCGAGCTCAAGGGATGAGGTCCATTCTCTGTTGGTAACAACAAAATCAAATAATTTTAATTTTGAGTTTATTTTTTATAACAAATTTTGTTGTCATGCCACATGTCAACCAGAAAAAGGTTTAGCACCAAGGAAGTTCGTCCATGCTAAGTTGAATCGTCGTGCCCAAATTAAGAAAAAAAAATGTATGGTAAAAAGGAGGTTAATTAGAAGAAAGTCCATTCGTCACCTTCATTTAAATAAAATAAAACCTCATTCATTAAATTTTAAATCTTGTATAGATAATAACTTTTTAAAACAATCCTTTATAGTGAAATTTAAGTTTCTGAAATTTTATAAAAAGAAATTAAACTGTATTTTTAGTAATTATAAAATAAGAAAACGATTCATTTTGAGAATTTTGTAAATATTTTGGTTTTTGTTATCATGTCACTGCATTATTTTTGTGAGGTCAGCAGGGCATGAATAATTAATCATTTCTTTTTGTTTCATGTTTGTTTTCAATGAGAGGCGCCACGCGCCGTCACCGAAGAAAGAAGACAAGAAAACTGTGCGTTCAATAGTTTTTTCTTTTCGTCTGTTTTTTGTATTATTCGATTAGGTAAATATGATCCAGGTGACGTTTTAGCTTGCAGCAGTTAAATATATTTTTGGAAAGTTAAATATATTTTATCAATAAATGCTGATACCGACTTTGCAGATAAGGCATAGCCTTCGCAAAGGGCAGTTGACACCGTTGGTTTAGCTGATAAGTCCCACAGCTCAGTCAATATGGACTGATAGATTATATTAGACTACATGAATTTTTTTAAAAGGTTTTGTCACTGGAACATATTCAATTTATAGCGATGATAGGAACTTGCACAGTGCTGTCTTTTTCTTCTCTGACACGATGAGCGTCCGATGAGGTTAAAGTCATAACCGTAAGAGTTGTAGTTTATATCATGTTAGATCCCTTCTGGATAGACTGATGTCAATTATGACAATTAGGGTGCAGCACCGTGGCTTTTATTTGAGGTTTTGCCGCGGTGGGGTCTAAGCATGACAACGTTGAATAGTGAGCGCCAAGTTAGCGCATACTAGAATTGTAAATAGATTTTGAATTTTACTTATCGTTCGTCATGTCTTAGGTTCGCTCATAAAGAGACGACCACCACTATGTAAATTACTTTCCTCCACAGGTAGGGACATCTGTGTTAGGTAATAGGCAGGTTATACTTAAACCTTAAAAGTTTTTTTGGAATAGAATTGCTTTGCGATCCTCAGCATTTCTATTCGTAGGGGCGTAGCTCATGTGGCGACCGAGTAGGTTTCACTACTAATTACTAACTTGCAAAACTGGCATGTTAGACTTTTAAGGTTTACGTAATAAAAAAGTTTAGTGAGGACTGACGTTCGAAGAAAGAAGAAAAGGAGACGTCAAGGAACGTACATATATATTATATATGTAAAAATATAATGAAAGAGCTAAAGGCTATATAATAATAATACTCTCAAGAACATAAAGCCTTTCATTTGAACTCCCCATCCCCACAGTACCTACCTCAACCATGTTGGCAAATTCTTTCTCTGCTGCACGTAATTTCTCTGGTGCAAGGCGGCGTGGTTTTGCTGCGACGGGAGGTCCGTCGGTGGTAATGATGTGGTGCATGGTGTTGTGTTTCACCTCACGTGGTAGTCCGGGTGGCCGTGTGATGTCTGGAAAATCCAACAGAATTCTTGAGAATGGTGTATCAATAAAATTTGTATTTACAGCTTTGACGCTATCCTGCTCAATCATAGCAATACTGCCACGAGTTGAGAGGCCCGTTTTCCCATCAACTAGGCGTCTGTTAGCACAGTCAGGCAAAAGGTGATAGTGTGCTAAAAAATCTGACCCGATTATAGGGGTACTGACATCAGCTATGACAAATCGCCATCTGAAATCACGGCGTAGCCCAAGATTTAAATTAAGATTAAACAACCCATACGTTCTGATGGTGCTACCATTAGCAGCGGTGAGATGGTAATTGGATTCCTTGCCTTTTTCTTGCAGAAAAGTTTTAGGGTAGCAACAAATGTCTGAACCAGTGTCTACTAAAAATCGACGCTTACTGTAAACATCTGTAACAAATAACCGGCGACTTACTAGGTCTTGTGGTTGCTGGCAGTCAGAAGTCGCCATCACTGACCGCCGGGCGAGTTTCCCGTTGGCTGCGTTTTCCAGCTGCATGGTTTAGTGCAGCGAGTAGCCTTCTCTTTGAATCGACGGTGGTACCAGCAGAGATCTGTCTGTGAAAAACTTCTGGACTTAGAGCGTGTTGATGTTCTCGCATAACTCCTGTCCCTGTTGCGGCTGCTGCGACCTCCATCCAATGCAGCCACATGTAACGTCAGCTCATCCAGTCTACGAGTAATAGCTTGCAAAACAGAATCAGTTGACGTTGATGTGCTGGTGGAACAAATAGTTTGTGTAGGGGCTACCTCCAAGATACGATCGGCTAGTTCTGCGACCTTGCTGAGTGGCAGGTCAGCCTGTGTAGCAAGGATGGCTTGTACATTTTGAGGCAGCCGTCTCAGCCACAGCTGCCGTAGGATGGTCTCATTCTGCAGGTTGGCGCCAGCAAGTGAGCGCAGGTGTCGCAGGAACTGCGATGGAGATCGGTCACCTAACTCTTCATCATTGAGCAGTTGGTTCAGACGCTTCTCTTCAGAACAAGAAAGCCTGCGGATTAATTCAGACTTTAAATATTGGTATTTGTTTTCTTTTGGTGGATTTGTGAGTATGTCCTCCATTTCAGCTGCTGTCCGCTCAGGTAAGATACTGAGCACATAACTGTACTTGGTATCCTCTGCTTTAACACCTGAAATGTCAAAACTAGCTTCGGCTTGCGCAAACCAAGCTGCCACATGACTGGGCCAGAACGGAGGAAGCTTGACAGCAATGTGGTTAACAACATGCTCTTGTGCCATTTTGATAGTGTTAAGCCAGAGACGAAAATAAAATAGGGAACACACCAAGAAGGATCAGGACACACACCAGTATTATAAACAATAGCAAGATCTCACACAGAATTTGCAAATGTTATTTTCTAATTAGAACCGAACCGTTACCATTAGCCACCTTAGTCAACATGCACAAACACCCTTTATCGGTTAAAATATATATACCTATATAAACTATTGTCCTTAAAAAAAAATAAACTCGAACATGCTTCTTTTTTCGAACGTTAAAAGTTTCGTAATTGAGTTTTGAGTAATAAAAAATCGGAGACAAAAATGTCTGCTTGACCTTGAATCAATGGGTTGAAAAA
Source organism: Mythimna impura (assembly GCA_905147345.3). Taxonomy (NCBI): domain Eukaryota; kingdom Metazoa; phylum Arthropoda; class Insecta; order Lepidoptera; family Noctuidae; genus Mythimna; species Mythimna impura. The sequence goes on along the minus strand of LR990359.1, from coordinate 27,983,908 downwards.
CAATATTTTTTAAACGTACATGCGTGTTTTTACTTTGTGTTGTTTGTGTTATAGCACGTGAAAAATCACTTCGTTTACACTTAGCTCGGCGTTTTCAACGCGATGTTCATGCTAGGTATTTTTTCGATGGAAGCCGGGTGAACGCGGTCAGCGCACCCGCACGTTCGTGCACCGTGATGCGGGGCTACGCTTGCTTGAGCGGAGCGCCCTCGAACGACGAAGAATGACGCAGTGTCGACAAAAGGCGCGCGGGCTAGGCCTCCGCACGCTGTCGTCCGGTGCGCCTGATAGTTTTCACTGTTGGGCGGTGCGTGTAATTGTTTCCACTGCCGGGCGGTGCATGTGATTGTTTTCACTGTCGGGGTCACCAATTTGGCGTTTAGCGCCGTGTAATTTTAGGGGACTTGCAATAAAAGTCGTATATTGTTCAGTAAAATAATATGTATCTTCAACCGCCAAATATAATGTTTCTTCAGCAGAAGGAACCAGAGAGTAAAATCACTCCATAGAGAGAACTAACCATAGAGTACTAAGCTAAAGCATAAACTAAACCATAGTTCACACACAGTTCAATCATGTTCAGTATAAATGTTAATACAACATAAATGTGGGTCGCCACAAGCCCAACCAAACTATTAGAGATCGACATACCGCCTTTACAAAAAATATTCAACTTGGTGGGCCGCTTCATTTGATGTCAAAAATCGAAGGTCTGAAGTATCTGGTGAAGAACCCTCAGCTGGTCTCAGCTGTATTAGAGATATGGTAATGCCCCCTTCTACTATTGTTACATAAAAAAAATCGACTGTCATTGTAAAAATCAATATACCCACGTTTCTACAAAAAGAAGTGAAATCCCACCAAAAACATTTTGTAAAAAACTAGCCAAGTCTCGATGGAGCTGCTTGTTTATCTCTAAAAAGTAATGAAATCTGGACAAAGTCGTGCCAAGTCTAAGGTTCCTTACTGCGATTTCTTTATTATTATAGTTAATGTTGTGTGACTTGGCCGTTGAAGGGTACACAAGGGTACAAAACCAGGTGCTCCATGACACCTTTGTACCAATCTGTCGCCAGAACCGCTACCCATTGACGATGGAAAATTGCCACTTGGAAAACGTATTGTTCAACAGCCAAGTCACACAACATTAACTATAATAATAATAAAGAAATCGCAGTAAGGAACCGTAGACTTGGCACGACTTTGTCCAGATTTCATTACTTTTTAGAGATAAACAAGCAGCTCCATCGAGACTTGGCTAGTTTTTTACAAAATGTTTCTTGGTGGGATAATATTTTCAAAATTCAAGGAATAGTAATTTCTAAATTCTAATATTAATCAATTAGGTATGTACACCCTATTGGTATCTGATGCAGCTAGATCAGCATTGAGTCAAGCATTTTTATCTTCAAAATAATCCCGAAACTTATAATATGCTTGCCAGCATAGTGCGCATTTAACGCAAGATTTAAATTTTGTTTCATTGAGTTCTAATATATGAGAAAGCATTTTATTATTACATTTCAAACAGTACTCCATGAAAGGAGAGACTACTTTAACCGGTCTAAAACCTGTTTGAACTAATTGGTTCCTATTTCTAGTATCATAATTATCTTAGGGACGAATATCTAAGGGAATTACTATCTGCTGGATAGGGGGCAGTGGATTGGATTGTTCTAATCCATCTAATCCACGTAGACAGCCTCTTGCTTGCGAAGTCAATCCATTTTACGCTGTCAATGCCATCGTGATTTCTTCGTGATGAAGGGATGCCTCATCACTACGTCCTCTCATGCTGGAACATTTATGACTTAATAATTATAACTAGCGTGCTAGCGACCGTTTTTGGAGGCCCATTTATTGAGCGTACAAGTCGCCCCCTGCCTGTTTATCGATGTACGTACATTGCTGAGGGTCATGTGCGCGTATATGGGAATGTTTTTGAGTATTAGACATTTGTGGTTGGAGTTATTTTTGTTTTATTAATTTTAAGACCATTCGTGAATCCCCAGTTATCTTCAAGCAACATTTTTTTTTTTACTGAAAACAAGACCTAAGGCTTGTGCAGGGTCCCGAAATATTTGCCAGTTTTAAAAGAGAAATTATACGAGGGACATACTGAAAGTTTCTGGATTTGGCCACTTACAATAAAAGAATGAAAAAACAATAATAGTATTCGAAAATGGAACTCTTTGCGACAATGTTACTTTTTAATTTCCGAAACTGTCATTTGTTTTTTCATTGTGGCGTCATTTCGAAGATTGTGTGTCGCTGTCAAAATGAATTTAACTCGTGAACATTTTCGTTCAATGATTTTCGTCGTGGCTTAAGTCAACGAGAGAGTTGCCAGAAACTTCAATTGGCATTTGGTGATGAAGCAGCATATCGCAGCTCTATGTATTCGTGGTTTGGAGAATTTAGACATGGACTTGATCATCTCTATGACGAGGTACGTGAAGGTCGGCCGGCGACTGCGGATATAGACTCGAAAATTGACACCGTACGACAACTTATTGTAAGTGCCAAAAAAATGACTTGTCAGCAAATTTTTGCTTTGATAGGCATTGGAATGAGCCTGTGTGGCACATGTGTGGTCAAATAGACTATCAGGTGTCCGTCGCTGCAGGGCATTAAATCAATAGTCTGCATCAGCGAATGGCCATTCGCATCGCACGTGGATATCGAACGGTATCCTTTGAGGCGGTAACGCTCTTGGCATGCTTTCCACCACTAGACATCCTGGCAGATATGGACGCGAGGGTCTATAACCGGATTCGCGACATACGCCAAAGTGGTAATAGCGTGCCAGGGATCGTAGTAGTAAGGCTGAGGCGGCAGGAATGGCGACACGCGCTCGAGAAGTAGCGCGAGCGGCTACAGTAGCCGCAATTCTCGCGTAAGCGTGTTGTCAAATTACTGTGTCTGAAATAAATATTTTCAATACAATTATTTTCAATTAAATAAGTCTGTTTAACAAGCACAAGTGGTTTACTTTACTTTTGAATATTCTTTATATTTGATAGCAGTACACTGCAGGCTACCCCCTGTATTATTTTAAGTTGTTACGATCCGTCCTAAGGCTGTCTGGTTGATAAGATAAGATAAGATAAGTCAGCGATAAGACCGCCACTGTACTCATAGATTTAAGTTTATGTATAAGTTGTGTTACTTTTTGGTGTACAATAAAGTTTATTCTATTATATTCTGTAATTGCACTAACAAATAAATGATCTAAACAAAGAACTGAACTAAATTTAATGACTCACTCGTATAAGTTAGCAAAGTAATGAATATTTAGCTAGTTTCCAACAGCATGTGGCGGTAATGGTGGTCGGGAACAAAGATAACTGTTAATTTTAAACTGCAGGGATTCAAACAAATTTCACGGAAAGATACTTTAAGTCTTCAAAAGCCTTTCAAATAGGATTTAATTTAATGTTAAATCTGAATTCGATAAAGACCAAACGATGACTAGACAAGGGTCTTTCGTCCGCAATATGGTTCCACTATCACAAAATCAATCGGTATTGATAAATCAAGACGGCTTTAGTTCTAAATCTCTAATATTTGGATCTTGATTATTCGTATAAACTACTTTAGCAAGTAGCCTTTGACTAAGTTGGAGTTTCCAAGGTGAGGGGAAGGTCGCGGCTTTCTTCGAAGCCGTCTTTTGATAACTATATCTTTGGGTATTCATTACTAGGATAAAATATCTTCAACAGATTTTCAAGTAAGTCTGTAGGATTGAAATGGACTAACTTCGTCTTTCTTTCTTGGATAGACCTAATAGGTGCGTATCGAAAAGTATTTACTGCCAATAATTAATAGCTGTGATCATTTTTGCTTTTGTGAGTCGTGGTGTTTGAGGGTGCAATTCTTAAGGACCCTTCATTGTGAGATACCATTAGAAAATTAATAGGTCAATCATCAGTGGCTTTTTACCTGACTACGGCAAAGCCAAAGGAAGGTTATGATTTTGGCAGGCTATGTATGTACAATCTGGGTGTAAAAGTGCTTAGATACCTTAACGCCTATTTTCCCTTGCACGTTAGAGTTCAAGTTTTCGAAAATTAAACTAGATGGCGTTGGTTTCTTCACAGCTAAGTGGCGAGCAAAGGCAATCTCACAAAGTATAAACTTGACTTTTAGTTTAACAAATAGATAGACACATGCGTCATCATTGTCGTCAACAACTGATTGTAGTTCATAATTTCATCAACTTAGCATAAGTCAAGATGGCCTAGTGGTATAGAGCACACAGATTGAAGCGCAAATCAGTGTGCCGCAAGTTCAAATCCCACGCAATTGTTGACTTTTTGTAAGTTCTTACCCGATTGGAAGTTATGGATTAGCATTACATATTATTATATTAAATTATTCTTTAACTTGTTCACACATTTCTTGTTAGAAAGGGATCACAAAAAAACTAAATAAAGAATTAGATTTCGGCGAGGTAGACATAAGTTTTAACTTGACCGAAATGAACTGTCGTTTGGTTGTAGTTGTTGGTTAGTGACGTGTGGTTAACAGTATTGTAATATTCGCAAAATGCAGGCTAATATTAGTATTGAAGTGAGGGCGACTATCATTGGGCTGCATAAAAGCGGTCTTAATAAAACACAAATATCTGAAGAAACCGGACTGAATGTGAGTATAATAGCTATTAATGAATTGTAACTTTATTATAAATTAATCTTCTAATTAAAATGTAAGTATGCCATTTATGAATCCATCCATCGTATCTTTATGAGGCTTAAAAGAAAAATACATAAATCGTTGGGTTTATTGGATTGGTTATTGGATTTATAAATGCAGTTTTATTTTAAAATTATATTCAATAATTATGATTGTTAACATTTTATATAATGAAAATGAAGTCAAGTAGGTATAGCTGCCTAATATATTTTTTTTTGTTTTAGAAAAATACTGTAAGTCTTTGGATAAAAAGATATGAGGAAGAAGGTAGCCTTGCTAGTCGAAAGAGAAGTGGGAGACCGAAGCTTATTAGCGAGGCGCAGCGACGACATATGGTGGACGTATACGAAACAAATGGTTTCGCACCAACGAGACATTTTGCGGAATTATATGACACCTCGATTGATACTGTTCGCCGTGCACTTCACGCTGAAGGCGTGCATCACAGAAAACCTGCTAAAAAGCCGTACTTGACAGAGAGGCATAAACAGGAACGATTACGTTTCGCACGTGATTATTTAGATTTTGATTGGAATACTGCGGTATTTTCAGATGAAAAAACATTTAAATCCAGTCAAAAGGGCAGGCTTCACTTATGGCGCAAGAATAACACTCGCTGGTGTGATAAAAACATTATACCTAACACCGAATCAGGTCGAATCACAATTAATATGTGGGGATGGATGAGTGCAGCAGGACCAGGAGAACTGGCTTTCATTCCTCCACGCGCAAACAGTTCAACTTATGTGGAAGTGTTAGACTCAATTATGCTACCTACTGTGCGCAACATTTACCCAGCTGATGAGTTAGCACAATTTCCGTTTGTCCAGGACAATTGTCCTATTCACCGAGCGAGTACTGTGCGTGAGTGGTTTCACAATCACCCGGAAGTAATTGTTATTCCATGGCCAGCGCGATCACCCGACCTCAACCCCATAGAAAATCTATGGGGTTTGATGGTGCAAAGGTGGGACTCGCGGAATGAGAGGTCTACGGAACAATTAAAAACCCATTGCATGGAGGTATGGGAAAGTTTTAGAGGGAGCGAAATATGCGGTAATATGGTTGGGTCCATGCGCAAACGTCTACTTGACTGTATCGAAAATAATGGGGGTTATACAAAATATTAAGTTTTAGTAAAATCAGTCGGTGTAATTAAATATTTAGTAGGCCATTTTATTTTAACATATTTAAATGATTATTCGTTAACAAACACTGTATTATATTGTGTTTACTTTCGTTTAAAACAGCTATACATTTTAACTTGTGCCATCGCCTTATCTTAAGAATGCAGTGAACTCGCTATCAATTTTGTTGACAATAATCATGATTCTATTTCGTTTTTTATTCTTCTACCCACACTGTTCTAACATAATAGTTCAATTTATTTTTCTCATCTAATTGACGATTATCTTGTGAGAACTAAAGTTCTTTTAACAGAAATTGAGGTTTAGTTTCAATCTTCTTTTCGTCAAGAAAATGAACAATTAAGCTATGACCTCAATACATTCATTGTGACGTTACATACAAATAAAATGTTTACAAAGTCTAAATCATATATCACTTTTCAATAAATAACTGGATATAAACAATTATATTTTATTTTATTAAAATTTTAATATCCTTTCATTGTTACGTTATTCATATTATGAATGGTCTAAGTGGATATACTTCCAACAAACAATCTTACACGTAACATAGATAACGGTTACAAGATAATTTTGTTGTCTAGGTAACAATTCGGCGTCACAATTCTCATATATGTTTAATTTGTAAATATAAAGAATATTTTTTTTTATTAAACACGTCTTTTTATTTCCACCTTACAACATTGAAAAGATGTAACAACTAAATAATTGAAAATTACGAATGTGTTCTTCTTGTGGTTAATAGATCATATTCGTAATTTGCAACTATTTAGTGCAAAAAATGCAATAGTATTTTTCATAGAAATATAAAAAACAACTATATTAATATAGATTGGGAATAAGTAATAAATAACCACAACGGACCGACCATGATTTGAACTCGGGCTACGTTGTTTGCGAATCCAACACTTAGTTCATACGGCTAACAGCACATGACACGTTTGCGTGAATTTTATCAATGCAATGGTAAGAACAAGTCGCCTCTGTGACTGTGTGATGCATATTCAATGGCACAGAAAAATAATAATGATATTTTAAGCTCAGTGCGACGACAGTTCCTTAGTATGTGTTATCTGTGGAATGTGGATACTCATACACGCGCACACATACGCACGGAAGTGTCGTGCGTGCTCGCTCGGTTCGTAGCAATGTAATCTTTAACTTTTGCGGCCTCACTGTAAATCCATATTCAACCTACCCCTCAAGTTTGAAAACTAACACATAGATAATCAAATATTTATAAATTGATATTCAATTTTAATATCTTCATCTCTTTAAAAGAAATTATAAATTATTTCAATGTTTGAAGAAACAAAAAGAAAGTACAAAAATAAGCATTAATTCATTAACGCTCAGGCGGTAGCCGGCGCCCGGAAGCCATTGTCTTACTATTGTGTCTCTAATTACGCACGTCAAAAGGTTAATTAAGCATTAATCATTTGAAGCACAGCGGCGCCATCTATTAACAGTATAATGTAATGTTGTCGATAGCAACATTTCAATCAGGTTTTACGCTAGATGGCGTCATTTCTCGCTTCACACGATTTTATTTCTGTACTTCCTATGCACTTTTGCAGCAGACTTTATGTATGTATGTGAGTATGTTCATCTGTTCCCTCATAGCTCCTAATCTACTTATCGGAACTCGACATATGAGGTATCGTTAGAATCGTCTTAATTGCCCGCTGAACAAAGGCTACGTGACGTGTCACAAAACTAGATATTGCGCCCTCTAGCGGCCAAAAAGTAATGTATTAAAAAATAAAAATGGAGAAAAATTCGCCGTGTTTGATATCATTTGAAAGAGCTTCACTTGTACATTTCCAAAATATTGCTCAAATTTAAAGTGACGCTCTCTAGCGGACAAAAAGTTATGTGTTATAAAAATGTTAAGATAAATACACCGTGTTTGATATAATTTGAAAGGGCTTCACTGGTACTTATCAAAAAATATCATCAAAATTCAATGTGGCGCCTTCTAGTGGACAAAAATTAATTTACCATTAAAAATCGTACACTAATTACCAGTCACCCTATATAAGCACAGTGATTTAACACCAAAATTGTTTAAATAAAAAAAAAGTAAAACACTAAAATCCGACTACAACAAAAAAAAACGACGCTCAAAAAGTATGAAACAAGATTTTTAGGATGCTGAAATAAACAAGGTAAAAAGAAAAGTCACACGTTATTAAAGTGTTTCGGTTGGTACCTATAACGAGTGACTGCAGCTTTTCTTTTTACCTTGTTTATTTCAGCACCCTGAAAATCTTGTTTCATACATTTTCAGCGTCGTTTTATTATATTTATTCATATTATAATATTTATTGAAAGGGTTAGGTTCTCGTGGTCCTGGGAGGCAAAGAGCAAATGAAGGTTTAGATTTAGTCAGTAAAAGTCTGACACCCTGCCCTGCCCTCCCGCTCGACCTTAGAACGAGAGAAGATGTGGATTCCTCACTTAAAAAAATCACTAATATTAAAAAAACTGAAAGTTTGTATGTACTGTACCGATGTATATATTTTTTTTTTATTAACTCGTTGAGTAGTGTAATTAGAGACACAATAGTAAGACAATGGCGCCCGAGAGCCGGCGTTCGTGCGGGGATCAACAGCTTAATGATAGGCTCGCGTTTTTCTACTAATGAGGACATTGTTGCTCCATTGAAAAGTGGAAAGGGAATCGTTTGTCTTGGTATGGTCATGTGAAGAGGAGGGATGAAACGCATGTTGCTAAAAGAGTTCTGAGTATACATGTAGATGGATGGAGGGGGAGAGGAAGGCCAAAGAAAAGATGGATGGATTGTGTGAGGAGTGACATGAAAGAAAAGGGAGTTAGTGATAGTGTGAATGGTGATAGGACAGAATAGAAGAAAAAAACGTGTTGCGCCGACCCCAAGTAATATGGGATAAGGGCAGGGAAAAGAAGAAGAAGAAGGACGTTGCTCCATCATATCCTGTAGCTGGTTACTAACACTTCCTAAAACGATCACCCTAATATTATAAAGGTGAAAGTTTGTGTGTGCATGTTTGTCACTTCTTCACGCTCGAACAACTGAATGGATTTCGATGAAGCTTAACATATGGGTAGGCCATGTCCTGTAATAGCACATAGGATACTTTTTATCTCGGAAGTATGTTCCTTTGGAATCATTTTCTACTATCAAGCAGACGAAGCTGCTGGAAACTGCTGGTTTACTATAAATTTTATAAATATAGTATTATGTCTGTTACTCCTTCACGCTCAATCGGCTGATTGGATTTGAATGAAACTTAGCATACGGGTAGACCATGTCTTGTAATGGCACATAGGGCTTTACTTTTTATCCCGAGAGTATGTTCTTTTACGATAATTCTGAACTTTCACGCGGGAAAGTTGCTGGCAATACCTAGTTCCATTATATACACCACAAATTTTTAATTAGTACAAATACTTAAAGGGCTTTTTAGAAAAGTTCTTGTTATTATTTAAGTAAAGTCTCAATACATAATATTCATAAACAGCAAAGTCATTAGCGTTTGTTTATATCTCAAAATGACACTCAATTTATGGAAATAATAGGTCTTTACCTATGAAATTGGAGATTTTTAAAACGGGTTGCTTTGAAGTGGTATATCATTGGATTGACTTGGAATCATAAGTTCAAATAAATTTTATATTAAAGGTATGTTATTCTTCTTTTGAAATTAGGTATTTATTGGTTTCTTTGTGTTTTATATTTTCTGTAATATAGCAGTACTTATAACCATTTTTGTATGAAATCTAAGAAAACTCGCATTATTTTGTAATATGAGTTCTACCGTGGAAACAATGGGACTCAAGTGATATGCAATATTGATGATGTATACGGACTTAAAACTGCTAATGAATGAGATGTCTATTTTGGTTTCAATCACTTTCATGTGAGAAATTTTATCTCAGGAATAACTTTATTTCTTAGGGCGGCTATAAGACAAAATTTCCAAAACGAAATCTATTAAACTAAGAACACAGAGTTTTTTTGTTAGAAGAAAGTCGTAGGTATGCGACATTGATATTGTTTGCAATGCATAGTATCTACGTTAAAACTCTTAATATGAAAAAACGTTTTTTTTTATTAGCTTTCATGGTTATAAGTACTGCGATATTACAGAAAATACAAAACACAAAGAAACCAATAAATACCTAATTTCAAAAGAAGAATAATATAAAATTTATTTGAACTTATGATTCCAAGTCAATCCAATGATACAACACTTCAAAGCAACCCGTTTTAAAAATCTCCAATTTCATAGGTAAAGACCTATTATTATAGGCTTATTGTTAGGCTATTGATTATGAATAAATAAATGACGATCAAAATGGAGAAACACTGTGCGTAGCATTTTCCAGTAGAAATTGTTATGAATGATTGATTCTATTATGAATTTATCAATTATGACCAATTTTTGTGGGCAATTTTGGGATTTCGTTTTTTTTTTTATTTTTGACTACTAAAATGTGATCAGTAACGGGTACGGATAGAGCCTCATTTTTTTTGTACTAATTAAAAAATAGGGGTGTATATTCAACACAAAAAATAGGAAAAGTAAAAGTAACTATGGTTGGCATCATCAATAGTTTTCTAAAACCCGATGAAAGCGATGTAACGTGCAACAAATTCCTCGCACGCGAGATTAGTATTCGAGCCCCATCCGTCCGCAGATAACATACTCCGCCCGCTTACTCTTGTATTTGGACTCCAATATAATATTATTGACATATACACTCTCTTTGATGTAACGTATTACAAATATATTTTCTTATGTTTACTGTGGGAAAATATTTTGTAATAACTCCCTACATCTCAGATTGTGACTCATGTAAAATTTATAAAGTGCTTCCAAGGAATGTATTGTAACTATTTCTTAAAAGGAATTCTTCTGCTCAGTCTATTTGGCAGATGTTTAGGAGTAAATATCATCTTCATTTTATTTTACCTTAATTTGCTTTTAGATTTATTTTTCATATATTTGGGGTTCCGTACCTCCTCCTCCGTCGGAAAAAACGGTATCCTTATAGAATCTCTTTGTTGTCCGTCTATCAAGGCCCTTTTTCTCACGAACACATTGAGGTAATAAGCTTTAGTTAATATCAGATACTCAAGTCTGCTACCACTTGGAGACGTGAGAAAATCAACCTTCTAAGTCAACGCTATCTAAAGATATGGCTGTTTGTGCTCAATTTAGATGTATATTTTGATATTCGCAAGGCAATCAAAACCTATAGAGTACTTCCCGTTGACCTAGAATCCTGGAGTTCGGCAAAAAGCAAGTAATAATAGCACAAGTAAAGGAAAACAGAAAAATCGTGAAGTTTTAGTTACATATATCAATAAATACTTTTTTTGCGATTCGGTAAAATGTTCTAAATAGGTTTTACATAGGGTTTGTACGGAACCATTCGGTGTGCGAGTCCGATTTGCAATCGGTGGCCGAAAATCGGGATCGGAATCCCGGCGGCAGTTGGGGAGTGAGGACCATTGCCTCACACGATCGGCCGCTTCCTTTGCTAGCATTACTGCTTTGCAGAAGGAGGTGACCGCCTGCCACTCATCCTCGCTCCGGACCATGGCCTGTACCAAGGCCCGGCGCGAGAGATCACTGCCGCCCATCGCCCCCACGAGGACACGGCGGTGCTCTGCTCAAGCGGGGCACACCTCCACCGTGTGCTCCACCGTGTCCTCCGGGCGGTCTACACAATGGTGAGACCCGGGCGTTTCTTCCGCACTAATCCGGAGCAGGAACCTCCCGAACTTACCATGTTCGGTGAGGACCTGCGTCATGCGGAAGGTAAGGATGTCGTGAGGTCTTTCCAGCCAAGCCTCAAAGAGGGAACTTACCGCCAAAGAGGGGACTTACCGCTAACTAGACCGGTTTTTTTTTCTTTCAATAACAATTCCAACATTTTTACCATATCTAAATTGCCAGTCTGATGTTTTAATTTCTTTCCTATTTTAGTATGTAGTTCAGCAGTTCATCGAAGACGGTGCTGCTTACCTAACGTGGCTAAAGCTCTAAATTCGAGATTCGGAAGTGACTCAGAGCTGGGAACAATGGAACGAATGGAGGGAGGCCTTTGCCCAGCAGTGGGACAGCATAGGCTAGATAATAATAAATAATATAAATCTGCAATTAAATGCTGCCACATTTGCAACGTCATCATTACGACTTCCATTAGTCATTACCATTATAATGGAACATTTCAATTTAACATAATATTCTATGCGCTTTAAGGCCGCTATTAAAGCCGTCATGTAAAACAATTAATTATTTTCATCAGAATCCTTTCATTCAGTCGAGCGGTTTCCCAAATCCTTTTAGATATACCTATGTAGGCTAAACCCATTGGGTAATAAGCGCGCATAATTTCATCAACTGCAACTTGATAATTTGCGCAAAAAGGGCGTTATAGTTACGCTGTATTACCCGCCAAACACAAGTTACGGGCGGACATTACCCGTTAGGGGGTGAAACGCGCCAGAGGGGGGACATATGAGTCTTATGAGGGATGTAAAATATTCATAAGCTGGTAAGTGATGCCATCGATTATTATAATGTGCGCGACGGGCACTTGCTCGCGGGGAGATCGGGCGCACAAGTGCTGGCCATGTATTCATATTATTACCTGGAATAAAGTATTCCTGAATAAAGTAGGTGCCTATTAACTTTTCACCCTCTTTCGAGGACGCTGAGATTTAGTACCGGCTCAGTTTAAAGTGTCGTTTTGGTGCCATTTCACACTCAGTCTGGTCGGACAATTTGTCATGAGTCAGCATTTGATTGCGTCATGTGTAGGCTTGTTGAAGCCCACTATCAATATGCTGATTGCTGAATCGTCCGTCCAGCAATTGACAAAATGAGTCAGCAAATTGTAAGCGTGTTGAAACGTGAGTGGAACGGTTAAGGCTGATATGATAACATTCATGCAGTGAAACGATCTGCGAAACGTAAATCAAGTCAAAAGAAAAAATATATTTAAATCCTTTTTTCTTAAAAAAATATAAAAAACTTTGCCTCACATTAGGAATTATTCAAATTAGGAATTATTTATTATTGAGTTATTAGGTCGTTGTGGCGACGCTTGGGGGAGGCCTATGTCCAGCAGTGGACGCACGGTCTTTCGGCTGAAATGATGATGATGATGATGATGAGGAATTATTTCTGTAACTCCTGTACCATCATGTTTAGTTACATACACAAGACATCAGAATAATAATAAAAGAATGACTTAATTTCAATATCGAGACCAAATAACAGACTTAATCTCTCTTAAAGACTCCGATATTTAATGGTTTCCAGATTAAGGGTATTGAAATCACGAATGAGGGCAAGAAATTCAATAGGGCAGATCAAACAACTTATATACATCGATCCTAAATCTTAAAAAGGCCGAAGATTGAACTCTTAAAGACTTTATGAGCAGTAACAAAAAAAGATTCGGGAGAAAAAACCGATTTCCAAAAGGAATTAAATCAGAATAAATATAGGACAACAAACCCCAAATTGCGGCTAACGCCTCGAGTTCCGTCGTCTTTTATGTCATAAAAATGGTTAGGAGCCGGAAGTCGCTAAGTATGGCAACTTCGGCCTGATGATGGCCGAAAAATTTTGGCAAAACAACAACCGAAACCGTAAAACGGAAAAGCCGATGGATAATGACCTCCGGGCCGGGCCGGTCGACCGGAACGGTATAAAATGTAACGGAATATGCTCCCCGATGGGAAACCGCTTGAAATTTGGCACAAAGAATATGGCGGAGTGGGCACGTAAACTATAGGTCCTATTTGTCTTGACCCTGAGTAGGGTCTAGTTATTAGATCCTGAACACTTTACGAGTTCGTTTGATCATTGAATTCAATCAGTTTTATTTGTACCTAAAACCTTTAGGTAGACAGCTGAGGAATGTAATCGAAATGTTAATTTCCATCAAATCAGCAGGTAAGGATCCTACAAAGTTACGTTACAATAATTTTGTATCTCCGCCAAATTCCATCGCTTCCCTTTATTCCTGGAAAGGACTTTTGAGTAAGACCACATTTTATGAGAGCTTAAATAACTTTTCGAACTTTGTCCTTATTGAAATTTCCAAACATTAGAAATAGTCTTTTTAGTTTGTATGAAATTAATTATGGAAATAACGCAGCTTTCTTTGTTAGAAACAACGAATCATTTGTTAATACCAACTCTATTATTATTAAGAGCTCTAAAACGCAACAACAGCGTCTTGTCGTAAAAGCGTGAGTAGTCTATCATTAAACTAACTGAACTGCTATCTGAGACGCGACAGGGACATCATCTTTGCTTTGTCTCAGTTTTATGGCAAAATGTCTATAAAATATGCAGATGAATATTATGCAAATATCGGACATAAATACAGTCACACTGATACAACTTGAAGAGGCCATCAAGTGTAGACTTTACGAGTTTGTAAAGATTGTAAAGGGGGGTTTTCAAGGGGATTCCAAGTCTCCAATGGGGTAAAAATAAAATTCAGAGAACCAGAAGTTATTTTGGAATTGTGCCCAGGGCGATGTTGCCATCAATTAACAATATAATATCAGTCTGTAACAGTCCCAATGTTTGGCAAAAGCTTTTTGTTAAACAGAGGAGAAACGAACATTGTTCGTATATTGCTCACTGCGGGCTGGCGATTTTAGACCTTCATTTCCTTCCAAGCTCCTCCACGATTTCTCTTCATTGTATACAACACAGTTTATTTTGCACAATTTTTTTACTCCATTGACAAACGGTGAAAAGTTACCTCGCTGGAAACTCTGGTCTTTATATGTGAAACCGAAATACTCTCGGCGTTGCACAAGCCATGAGCAAGTGGGATGAACATAGATAACAAGCACTGCAGTAGCACAACGTCACGCATCTATATAGAAATGCATAAAACTCTTACTCTCAAGCTCGATCATGCCTGGAGCACCGCTCTTATTTCTGAGACGGATCTGCCAGATACCAACTTGATACGTTAAAAAATGAGCCAAAAGGATCATCGGAAATGATGCACTGGTTGCTCGAAGTTGCTAGCTTGTCGGTTTTCTATCGATTACATTTTGGGCAGTGTGCCTCGGAATTGCATAATTTCTTTCCGCCAAGCGCAATCTATCATCGGGCCGTTACGTACGGTGATGCCGTACCAGTACATGGTTGGGCACGCCACAATTATGGCGGTAAGTCCCATCTTTGAGGCGTGGTTGGAAAGACCTCATCTTCCGCATGACACAGGTTCTCACCGAACACGGGAAGTTCGCGAAGTTCCTGCACCGGATTCGTGCGGAAGCGACGCCCGGGTGTCGCCACTGTGTGGGAAGGCCCCGCTTGGGAAGAGCAACGCCGTGTCCTCGTGGGGGCGATCGGCGGCGGCGATCTCTCGCGCCGGCCCTTGGTACAGGCCATGGTCCGGAGCGAGGAGGAGTGGCAGGCGGTCGCCTCCTTCTGCGAAGCAGTAATGCTAGCAAAGGAGGCGGCCGATTGCGTGAGGCAACGGTCCTCACGCCCCAACCGCCGCCGGGATTCCGATCCCGATTTCCGGCCACCGTAGGCGCGGGCTTGCGGACGGCGGGCAATGGGTGGCCCGCCGTCCGACCGTCCGGTAACCGTCCGGACCGAGCCCAAGTCGTCGACGGCGCGTATTGTTCCACGCGCGCCTCATGGAGATGTCAGCAAATAGTAGGGGCCCAGCAGGGTCGAAGCCTACTGGGGCCATGGGTAGTGTGAAAACGAAACCCGGGCCCTGGGACGAAGGCAACGAAGGAACAGGAGTGGGTTTTTAGTCAGTAAAAGTCTGACACTATCTCTCGCCCCGCCCAAGAGCGGGATTTGTCATAAGATGATTTTCACACCTATAAAAAAAAAAAACCAGTACATGGTGAAAATCCCACCCATATGGACAAAACGTTATTGGAACATATTCTTTGTGCGTACCAACTGCTAAGGAGTGGCATTCCCTGCCGGAGTCTGTGTTTCCTGATAGCAATAACCTGAGGACATTTTTAAGTCAAGAGTGAATAGGTAACTTTTAGGTAAATGTACTCCAATGTCGACCACATTATCGCTTACCATCTGATGAGGTAGCAGCGATCTATATTATAAAAATGAATAACTGTTCGTTAGTCTCGCTAAAACTCAAGAACGGCTGGACCGATTTGACTAATTTTGGTCTTGAAATATTCGTGATAGTCCAGGGAAGGTTTAAAAAAAAATCACGAAAAAAGAATCCGAATAGAACGCCATCTGTAATTAAAATGTCATTATAAAATGAATTATGTTGTTCTGGTAATGCCAGTAGATGGCGTTATCCTTACTATTAGGCGGTACGAAGTTCGCCGAGTCAACTAGTTAATAATAAAAATGTTTTCATTGCTACTTGTTGTTATTGAGTATCTAACAAAATCTCTTGACTACGTTTTTCCTTTGGTGCCTTGGGACCGGTTAACATTATCAGCACCGATCTTTACTATTCTGCCCACCCCTTTAGCTGCAATATAGTCGTGTAGTACAAATACTGTACGGATATCGCCTCTGGTTTGTTAAACGCGTTTGGTGCCGCTCGTTAGCCAAGGGACTGTTTGACCCCACACTACCCGCACGGAATTATAAGTGATTGCAATTTTTGTTGTTTATTTTCCTGTCTAATATATAACGATAACCGGTAGGTACGTATGCCTAAGTGTGAATAACTGGAGGGAGAATTAACATGTACCTTATGTTATTGGTCATGGAACTTCCTGTACTACTAGTACCTATATGAACGTCAAGATTGCCAGTCGTGTTCTCGACTGCTGAATGACGTAACTAGCCAATTTTGAAACAAGACTTAAGTACTTACAAATAGCCCTTTCCGAACTATCTTGGGGTCAACTACAATGCTAATAGAATGCAAATAACAATAATGAAATAAATCAGTAATTTTCATGGAGTGACTGCCTATTTGACCTTCACAAGTTCACAAGCCAGTTACTGGGTAGGTTTCGAGCCATTCCTTGATATGATTAGTTGTAAAACTTTCATGACTTCTGACTATTAGTCACCGCGGCCCTAGAATCTAAAGGGCAACTGAAGGAGCACAGAAAAGTCTGATTCTCCCTCTCGCTCCACATAGCGGGAGGAGTAATGGTTTTCCACCAAAAAAGGCTTCTGATTACCCAAAACAACTATAAGACCAATAAAATATATCAATACATATATAAACGAACACATTCACAATGGAAACAGTCCTGAAACTTCACATAATACGTTCAAAAGTTCATAAATAATAATATAAACAGTACTCGTACAAGTGTGTCTGATAAATTATGTATTGTTTCCGGGAAAGCGATCGCTCCGATAGTGTTGACAGATCAACGTGAACACTGACACGTGACTTGTTTAACTTATTGTTTAAAATTATACCAATTACAGTCGATACTAACTCGGTAAACTTATAAGTCGGTAAACTTATATCAACATTTGTAGCTAGAGAGCTCACTCGCACACAACATATATCAAATTCAGCGCACGAAAGACTTGTTCACACTAGTAGCATAGCATAGTCGGCCGTATAATGTTCCCACTGTTGGGACTCAGGCCTCCTCTCTAGGAGAGGGAATGGGCCGTAATCCACCACGCGGGCCCAGTGCGGGTTGGTAGATGTCACATGTCTTCGAATTTTTGGTTCTAGGACATGCCGGTTTCCTCACGATGTTTTCCTTCACCGTTTTGAGAGCAGTGGTGATGAAATAAATTACACAAAGTAATGCGCCTGGCTGGGTTTGAACCCGCAACCTACAACTCGTAAGTCACTAGTGCTTTTTATCTTTTAACAAAACAAATATGTTCGGCTGTGTATAATGTTCTGAACGCGATTAATTTTTAGGGTTCCGTACCTCAAAAGGAAAAAACGGAACCCTTATAGGATCACTTTGTTGTCCGTCCGTCTGTGTGTCTGTCTTTCTGTCAAGACCCTTTGTCTCGGGAACGCGTGGAGGTATTGAGTTGAAATTACTCCATAACCATATATTCAAGTTTGCGGTGTCTTGAAGCTGTAAAAAATCAAATTTCTAAGTTAACGAAAAAAAGATAAGGCCGTTTATGTCTCGAAAAACGTATATTTCGATACTCTCGAGGAAATTAAAATCCATAGGGTACTTCCCGTTGACCCAGAATCCTGAAATTTTACATAAAGCAAGGTCTTATAGCACAGGTATAGGAATAAATATGAAAGCTGTAAATTTGTTGTTACGTCACAACAAAAAAAAAATTGCGATTCGGAAAAGTCTTCGAGACTCTATTCAGGAATTGAACTATTTACATAGGTAAGTTTGTACGGAACCCTCAGGGCGCGAGTCCGACTCGCACTTGTTGTTCTTCTTAACGCCACTTTGAAAAGCGATCATGCGTAGCAATTCGTGTATTAGTTAGGTAATCCAACGTCATTACACAATGGATTTAAATTTTTATGTTTTCGTCTATAAGTAGGTACTTAAAATTATAGGACTTTTTTCAAAAATTTGATTCACATTAAAACGGTTGAATGAATTGGGATGAAAGTTTATCACACATTCAGACCATATTTTGGATTAATTAATACATAAATTTAAAACATCCAGCTAAGCGATAGGTACTTTTATGTAATAATTTATTTATTTAAACTTCATGTAGGTACAATAGTGGTACATATAAGCGAATTTAATGAAACAAAGCATTCTGTACCTGTTAACTTTTGGGTTAAAATGATTACACTGTGGTAGACGAGCACAAAAAATATATATATATATCTGGAATAGAATAAAGTACCTATCATTACTACTAGATAATTTTATTGAAACCAAGCAATATGTGTAAAATAAACAAGCAAAACACTTACGCACACGTCTGTACTGGAATTTATTTGCATAGTCGTCTCAAACCGGATAGGGACATCTCTATCGCTCTATCGTCATCGGGTACAACCGGTGATGAGTGCCACTCTACCGCACTTAGTACTCTGTGTACTTTGCTTAATCGCCCGAAGACACTGAGTATAAAGTATGTACCGAAGAAGTTCAGAACACTGCCTCAGTTCATTAAACTGATAGACGGAATTTTTGGAGGATTGACTTTCGACATTAACATAGATTAGACGGTATCATGTTGTTAATAAAACCATGGATTATAAATTACATAATTGGCTATATAAATTTTGTACACAATTTCGAATAACAACACGATCAAATAATTGAGGAGCATTATCCGTGTTATTATTAAGAGCGTCCTTTTCGAGGTACATTTTCATACAACCGCTTTTACGTGATCACACATCTTTCTCTAGATATTTTGGATACACAGCTATCTTGTGGATATTATCTAGGCTTTTATAGAAATCAAAACATAAATTTGTGTAAAACTAATCTAGTAAAGACCTATGAAAATCTGCTCTTTTACGTGAACTTTGGCCCTTCATAATGTACTCAAATATTAAAAATATAAAAAAGTACATCAATAGAAGCCTTGCACATTTAACATGATAGGCGAGTGGAAAAGGACCCTCTTAAGAACGATCGCAAAAATTCCCTTCAAGTCACAACCTCATCTTCGCGACACTAAACTTGACAAAAATAACTCTATTTATGTCAAGTTTTGACACAATTTGAATATTATGTACGGTGATAATTAGCATAATACAGCATAGCATAATCAGTCTTATAATGTTCCCACTGCTGGTACTCAGGCCTCCTCTTTAGGGCAGGGAATGGGCTGTAATCCACCACTCGGGCCCGCATCCACACTGATTGGTGGTTGTTACATGTCTTCGAATTTTTGGTTCTAGGACACGCTGATTTCTTCACGATATTTTCCTTCACCGTTTTGAGAGCAGTGGTGATGGAATAATTTGCACAAAGTAATTAGCCTGGCTCAGAGGTTGAACCGACGTCCTATATAGCTCGTAAGTCGGGGCCATTACCACCGGGCTACTACTGCTCTAACCGGTGCTAATTATTTGATTTTTAATAATAATAATCACATCGCCAAGTCTTCGTCGCACCCTTGGGATTTACCGGCCCGAGAGCATCTCTAACGTTGGAGGAATGCCACGAAAGCCCGATCGACCACCACATTAAGAGTTGAAAGTGGAGATGAATTGGTCACATGCTTCGGAGGATCATCACACAAACATTTGTCTTGGGTGGGAATCGAAATCACGACCTCCTGTATAGCACTTACGGTGACTAACAAGCCAGTCAATGTGTGTATTATCAACAGCTTGTTATTATCTGTTGACAGTTACTGTGAACAGATAACTAAGCTAACATTTCAAGCTAAAAACAATTAAGTTTAAGTAAGTAGTAACTGGCAGCTAAATTCATATAAAATTCTGTTCCATTTTTTATATTATTCTGCCCAAAACAAAACAGGTTCTAAATCTTTTGTTTCTCTCGCGCTGAAATGAGCTGTCAAGTTGGTTTGGGGCAAAAATGGAGTTGCTTACTTTGTGTAAGTTGTAAGGGTCAAGGGAAGGTGCGAAGGTCTCGATGAGCTACTAAGTTATCTCGCTAGTAGCGGAAAAATGGAGTTCCTTGTTATTTCACGAAGATTGTAGAGGTCGAAAGGGATGGGATATTTACTTTATACTTTAGCCGCGTTTTGGGAATGGAACGCCCTATCACTTAACGCGTGGTTGTGTTTGAAATAAATCTACTAGCTAGGTGGTGGGATATACGATCTTTGTAGTTGCTAATTTCTTGGAGGTCAAAGTATTTTTAATGAAAGAACACGATCCCTTAAATTACTAATACATTCTTCCTATACAAATCCAATTAATCTTACGTCTATTAGTAACCATAATAAATCAACGTGGTATGTGCCAAGTTATACTACCCGAATTCAAATGCCCGTCTACTATAGCAAATTGAAGAGGGCGAAATAATTGAATATTCAGTACAAGAATGTGTTTGGCCCACTTTGCCCACGCAGCGCTCAGCCGGCCTGCGGAACCATTAATTTATTTGATATAGGTACACCTTTTATTCACAACGTCCACATGAAATCTATGCGTGCTTTTCTTTTAGCCTTTTTCTAAAAAAAATAAACATGACATAAATTAGGTAGCAATTCTTTTTTTATTGGAAAGAAATCTTTTTATATTTACTTATTTATGGTTTAATTTTAATAAGTTATGATGTTAATTATACTAATATTGTATTTTTGTTTAAATAATGAATGAATTAAAAAAATATTGAACTGATTTTAAAATTTTTTTCGCTAGTCTATGGCTACTTTATCACTGAGTCACATAAGCGAATATTTTGGGTGTCGATGGCAAAACTAGTTTTTTTTTTAAATTTAATTTCCTTGTCTGGCCCAGTATTCGGAACGGCAATACCGTCCGCAATATTTTCTATTATCGCAAGGGTGAAGTCAGTATTTTATACTTTACTTCCTCAACAAATCTACATATTGTACAACCTTCCTCAATAACCCTGCAATTTTCAAGATTATTCTCACAAACATATTAACTGAGACATCGTTTTCAGCAAAGCAATCAGCGTATTTCATAATAATTATTGTGTACCGAACAAAACAATAGGACGTTCAACCCGGTCACTGGCCGAACAAACACAGCTTCTATTATTGCCAATGGCCAAACACATCGAAGAGCTACCACTAGGTATCCCATCCGTCACGCCATTGTCTTAGGAAGCCACATTTTTCCATCACGTGGGTGTTAGTGGCCCCCGGGCCCCGTAGCCCCAGTGTGTAGCTTGGGTCGTAATTCTCCCCTGATTAAATTAACTGCCCCGAGGTTTGCAAGATTCATTGCGAGAAGCTGCGTACCACTTATTTATGATGTTTCTAAGTCATTTATGATTATGTTTTATGGTATGCTGCTTAGGTACTGAAACTTAGTTTGTTTGATAGTAAACAGTTTCTTTAAGGATACGTAAAGGATGTGGTTTTAGCATCAAACGGAATAGGCGTGGGTTTGCAGACGACGATCAATGGGTAGCTCGCCGTCCGGACCGAGCCCGAGTCGTTGACAGCGCGTAGTGTTCCACGCGTGCCTCAAAGAGATACCAAGCCGAAGCCTACTGGGGCCATGGGTTGACTTCCGAAAGGAAAACCCGGAGTCCTGGAACGCAAAACAAAGAAAGGTGTGGTTTTAGTCAGTAAAAGTCTGACACGCCCTCTCGCTCCACCCTAGATCGAGAAAAGTCATTGGATGATTTCACAAAAAAAAGCCTCAAATGGAAAGCTTACTGAAATTAACTTGACCATCTAAATGCGACATCTGGTCTGAATAGGCTTTGCGGTTTCGATACCTACTTCAACTTGAAATTTGTGTACAAATAGTTGTTCTTAGTTTTGGAGTTTCCCCAAAGCGAAGTATGTGTCTGGTGTCTGCTACACCCAGTTTCTGTGGGGTTAATGAACTAAACAATAAGCTGACAGTCAGACCGGCACATTTAATTGGTTATTGATCTACGAATCTAGAATCTAACATGCCAAACAGTAAACTCAACTTGAAAGAATGCGAAAGATTGCGTCATTTCGCGCGAATAAACAGTTTTGTTTTGTTTTGTTTTGTTTTGTTTTGTTTTGTTTTGTTTTGTTTTGTTTTGTTTTGTTTTGTTTTGTTTTGTTTTGTTTTGTTTTTGTTTTGTTTTTTTTTGTTTTTTGTTTTTCTTTCTTTCTTTCTTTCTATATAAGCAAGCGAGTTTCCTCCCTCAGCGAGTGTCCTCCATCGTCGACCACATTATCGCTTACCATCAGGAGAGATACTTTGTAAGTTAACCGCGAGCCTATCAATAATAAACAAAAAACAGGATTCTCTAGGACCACAAAAAATAATACTCGTACATAGCTAAAACCATATGCGTGTGTGACCTCAGTATGTAGGGATCGGAGATAATTAAAAAGAGCTTATTCGCGTATTAATTTAGGATTTATTCCTACGAGATTAATCTTGTACATTATTATTAAAAAAAGGACTCGCGCCATTCAGCGTGGCCTGACAGCCATGCTAAAATTTATTTGATAATATAGTTTATTTTTTAGGGTTCCGTACCTCAAAAAAAACTGGAAAAAACGGAACCCTTATAGGATCACTTTGCTCAGTGCGCGAGTCCGACTCGCACTTGCCCATTTTTTTTTTATTTTTGGTTGGCTCGCTTTTGACCAATATTAGCAGTTGATGGTAAACGATGATGTAACCGAGGTTGAAGCACGCTTGCTTAGAAGTAACCTGTTCACTCTTGACTTTAATATCCCTAGGTTGTAGCTATCAGGGCACAGACTCCGGCCACACAACGATTGTGTTTTCGAAAAGTTTTGTGCTTATTTTATTTTTACCCGACTACGGAGGGTTATGATTTTGACAGGCGATGTATGTATGTGAGTATGTTCATCTGTTCCCTCATAGCTCCTAATCTACCAATCGGAACTCGACATATGAGGTATCGTTAGAACCGTCTTCATTGTCCGCTGAACATAGGCTACTTGACGTGTCACAAAAGTCGACATGGCGCCCTCTAGCGGACAAAAAGTATGTGTTAAAAAATAAAAATGGAGATAAATACGCCGTGTTTGGTATCATTTGAAAGGGCTACATTTGTAAATTTCAAAAATATTGCTCAAATTTAAAGTGACGCCCTCTAGCGGATAAAAAGTCATGTGTTAAGTTTAACACCACCAATTGTTTAAATAAAAATAAAGTAAAAAACTAAAACCCGACTATGACAAAAAAAAAACGACGCTGAAAAAGTATGAAACAAGATTTTCATACTTCGAACAGAACAAAAAGAAAAACCGTAGTCACACGTTATTAAAGTGTTTCGGTTGGTACCTATAACGTGTGACTGCGGCTTTTCTTTTTAAATCCTCTAATCTATCTTTAAATCCTTAGAAATATTTAACTAAATATGCTATACTAAACTAATAAACAACTTAATAGATATATATACAAACTAAAGATAAAAGTATGTACACACGTGTATAAAACAAAAAGGATTTACTGGGACTCAAAAAACTCATCCACGTCGATGTTAATAGGAACAGTGCCCAGAACGCTGGCAGCATTGCCACGTTGAATGGCAATGTTGATTCGTTGGCCAAAAAAAAGCCCAGCCCTCTAGTCACGTGAAGAGTCGATTAGTTGTTTGCTAGTGTCTATCTTAGTAACAATATTGACTGGCCTGGGATTTTTAAATCTGTCTATTTTAAGAGAGAAAACTATTATTTATAGTCTTAGTCTTAAAAATCTAAACTCATCATCAGCCCAACTTTTTCCCGGATTATACTGGGGTCGGCTTCTCGTCTATCTGTGAAATTTGTGATTTATGAATGATTATTTGACTGGCCTGTTGGTCTAGTGGTTAGTAGCCCTGACTGCTATGCCGGAGGTCGTGGGTTCGATTCCCACCCAGGATAAATGTTTGTGTGATGAGCACGATCATTTGTTATGTGTCTGGGTGTAATTTATTTATAAAATCAGTTGTCTAGTACTCATAACACAAGCTCTGCTTAGCTTGAGACTAGACGGCGTTGTGTGTTAGTTGTGGAAAATATATAAATATGCCATTAATTCTAAACCCTGAGCAGATACCGATGGAAAGAAGATTTTTTCGGTGGTAGAAAGTCATCCGTTAACTTCTCCTGCTCTGAGTGTAGCGAGACTAAAACCCACCATTGTTCCTTTAGTTGTCTTTTGCTTTTCAGGGCAGCAAAGATTCTTTCAAACAATCTCAAACCCTGGCAGGCATCGACCCTAGCGGGCCCCGGCATGTAGCAACTTGGAATTTGGATTTGTAGGCGATTAATGGCTTTATATTCACTCTTATCACCTCTTTCTCCACTAGCCTTTTCCCAACTATCTAGGGGTCGCTTCCAGTGTAACCAGATACAGCTTTTTTTTTAAGGTTGGAAAATCATCTAATGACAAATTCCGCTCTTGGGCGGAGCGGGAGATAGTGTCAGACTTTTACTGAATAAAAACCCACTCCTGTTCCTTCGTTGCCTTCGTCCCAGGGCCCCGGGATTCGTTTTCATACTACCCATAGCCCCAGTAGGCTTCGACCCTGCTGGGCCCCTACGATTTGCTGACATCACCCTGAGGCGCGCGTGGAACAATACGCGCCGTCGACGACTTGGGCTCGGTCCGGACGGTTATCGGACGGTCGGATGGCAAGCCAAACCAGATACAGCTGAATACCCGTGTTTTACATGGAGCGACTGCCTATCAGGCTTCCGCAATCCAGTTACTGGGCAACACGATTCTCCTTGGGTAGACTGATGATCAGACTTTATGGCGCCTGATTACTTGTAACGACTGACAAAGATCTATGAATGACGACCGGGACCAATGGCTTTACGTACTAACCGAGGCACAGGGTATCAATAATGTCTTAGATAAACTTAGAAAAGTATATATTATGAATTGAAAAATGTTGGTTTTTGCGCAGTTTCGTACCCGCAACCTCAGGCTTGAGAGGCAGGTGCCCTCATGATAGTCACCCCTATCACATAGAACTTAAACGTAAGCGGTGAAAGATTGTACCTACTAAGCACCTCCAGGCATAGTTTAAGTAACAGAATATACAGTCGTGAATATGTTATACTCGTATAATAATGATTCCTTGTGAATTGTGACAATTAATTTCTCTTAGCATAGCATTAACAGCCTTCTAATCAACTTGGCCAGCTACGAGTAAAAACTACAAAAGCCTCTTAGTTTGTCAACGCAGCATGGAACGAAGCATGCTTAACATAACACTACGGGACCGGTGGACAACACTAAAAATAAGGGAAAGAACAAAGGTATCAGATGTAGTACAGAAAATAAGAAAACTTAAATGGAATTGGACTGGTCATATAATGAGGACGAACAGTGGAACAAAATGGACGAAGGACGTAATGGAATGGTACCCTAGAAATGGAAAAAGACAGAAAGGACGTCAAACCAAAAGATGGGAGGATGATCTACCGAAAGGATGGAGGAGGATAGCTCGTGACAGAGATAACTGGAAGGAAATGGGGGAGGCCTATGTCAAAAGACAGCCTGACTAAGTTGTTGCAAAAAAAAAAAAAAATTATGTATATTCAAAAGTAGGATTACATTAAGAATTTTGTTTTTATAAAGTAGTATAAGTCAAAACTGTAATATGGTCAGCGAATAAAGGCTTTTATTATTATTATTATTTCCTTTATTTACTTTATATACATATTTTGTACATTTTTAAATATTTCTTAAAACATAAATAAAAAAAAAAAAACATTTAAAAATATAAAAAATAGTACCCCACCGGTATCGGGAACAGGGTCCAAGCTACCGGCGGTCAGGGCTCCAGAGAAAGGAACCTCCTAACGATACGAGCCGTGTCCAGGAGTACCGCTTTCTGAATCAAGGCCTTATTATTATTATTATTATTAATGTTTCCATTGCTGGGACTCAGGCTTCCTCTCTAGGACAGGGGGTGGACCGTAATCCCACCACGTAGGGCCAGTGCAGGTTGGTGGATGTCACATGTCTTCGAATTTTTGGTTCTAGGGCATGCCGGTTTCCTCGCGATGTTTACATTCACCGTTTTGAAAGCAGTGGTGATGAAATAAATTACACAAAATAAGTCGTAAGTCGGGGCCGTTATCACTCATCCACCACTGCTCTCCATCAATTTCTCCCACTTCAACCAAACCTACTTAAACAGACAGCATTTATTCAGTTCAAAATATCACAAAACTCAGATTTCCTTCCACATTTCGTGCTGCCCAAACGTTTAGCTAGATAGACGCAAAGCAGGTCCTATTTCCGGGCAGATCAGACTTGCCGTCAAATCGCAGTTAAATATTCAGACAGAATGCAGGGGAGTACCTGCAGAGTACTGCAGGAAAACATTTTTGGGTGAGCGGGGAGTTAGTTTGTTATACGTGTAGTTTCGCTAACAAGTGGCTGATTTACTGGGACATGATGTGGAGTTTGTGTTTACTTAGTTCTGGTAACATTATGCTTATGTGCGATGTCAATGTCGATGACATGAGTACGTTATGTTACTGACTGATCTTGAACTTGTGACTTTTTTTTGGGTCTTATTTATTACTAACTAGAGAGTGTCTACTATCACAATTAGCATAAGCATAATCAGCCTTTATATGTTCCCACTGCTGGGACTCAGGCCTCCTCTCTCTAGGAGAGGGAATGGGCCGTAATCCACCTCGAGGGCCCAGTGCAGGTTGGTACGAGTATATCACAATTATTAGTGTAAAGAGAGGCGGAAGTTTGTATATTTCTTATTTCTTCACGTTTGAATAGCTGGATGGATTTCGATGAAACTTGGTACAATGGTAGACCATGTCTTGGAAATATGTTCCCTTGGGATAATTTCCTACTATAACTCGAGTGAAGTTCCAGGCAGCAGTTAGTTTTTAAATAGATAGATAGATATATTCTTTATTGTACATCAATAAAAAATCTCTTCTGTAAATATTACAGTAGTTACAGTTAAAACAGATTAAAATGATCATAACAAGATTCTCAAATTAATGTACTTCTCATGTTGAATTTGAAACCCACATCATACAATTCACATTTAACTACAATTACCTACCTGAATTTGAACATCTCTCAAGAAATAGAAACATGTTTCGTCTTTCAATGAATACTATAATAACTAAAACAATATTAATGACATTTGCATTTAATTACGACAACACGAATATATTATATTCGTATATCAGTTGTTATATTATCTACTTCTTCTTCTCAGTGTGCCAATGGCAAAAATAAAAAAAAATAATTAAATTGAATTCTTTGCCTGGACCGACAGGGATACAAATTGAAAGGCGAGGTATGGTCTATGGTGAGACGTCGCACAAACACTGACGAATGGAACCGTCCGGGAATCTCCATCAGTGAGTATGCGATCTTAGAAAGCGTTCCTTGTGCTTAACAATCAACCACTGCGGTACTGTTAATACGTAACCACGAGCCCCCCTTTTTTTGAGGGTAGAAGATCACCAAACAACTTTTTTATTTATTTTATTCTTGATAGGTTCGCGCTTGGCCACTATCTCACCTGATGGAAAGCGACGATGCGATTAACTTGTCCCATTCTAGGTTGGGTGAGAATTTTACTAACTGTAACCCATCCATGTTTCTTCAATTGCTCTATGCGTTCTAGAGCCACGGTGACTCTTGCGTACTATCCCTCAACAATACTACGAGTCTCATCTTTTACTGTCACGAAGGTACATAAATACATATTTTAAAGTTGCTTTTCTTTCAGTCAAAATTACCCACAATCTAGCGTTCTAGGCATTCAGCAAGACGCCTGTGATGTGTGCCTATAAATATGAATAGTATGCAAGCAGACTAACGATGTGTAGTTACTATGTAAGACTGTTTATCCACGGTTTATTTATCTGAAGAGCCTGTCACGTCACGATAATATAATAATATGGAAGAGGTTTTAGTAATAGAGTGCTAAATAACTTGAGAATACATCTAGCCTGTATTCTCCTAAGATTGAGGAGATGTAGGTATATAATAGGGGCTTTTTTTTGGTGGGAAAATCATCTAATGTGACTTTTAAGTCAATTATTATAAGTTCAAATAAACTTTATTTTAAAGATACGTCATTCTTTTTTCAAAATCAGGTTTTTATTGGTTTCTTTGTTTAGTATTTTCTGTAATATCGCAGTTCAGCAACGATATAACACTTCAAAGCAATCCGTTTTGAAAAAACGGCAATTTCATAGTTAAAGACCTAATATGCACTCCCACATTTCACTAATTAAGTTCAGATGTCATGTAAGTGACGACCATATACGGCCTGGATTCTTCCAACAAGTTACCGCGGCCCTGGAACGCAAAAGACAACTGATGAATCCCGGGTGGGTTTTATTCAGCAAAGGCCTGACACTTCTTCTCACTCCAATCATAGCAGGAGAAATTATTTGTTGATTTACTACTCTTAAAAAAGGTCTATGGCATTCAACTGGACCTTGGTTGCTCTTGTAGTGTTTCTTATAGTGATAATATTTATCTTAAATGTTTGTCCTGTGTTAATATTTCTTTGAGTTTTGACTCGACGAGTGAATTATTGCCGATAATCCCCTTGGTCCATTTCTTAATTAAATTAAACTCATCAAATCGGTATCTTAGACACCAGCTGGATGCGCTTTAGATACCAGCTTGATGCGCTTTAGATACCAGCTTGATGCGTTTCAGATACCAGCTTGATACGCTTTAGATACCAGCTTAATATGCTTTAGATACCAGCTTGATGCGTTTCAGATACCAGCTTGATACGCTTTAGATACCAGCTTAATATGCTTTAGATACCAGCTTGATGCGTTTCAGATACCAGCTTGATACGCTTTAGATACCAGCTTAATATGCTTTAGATACCAGCTTGATGCGTTTCAGATACCAGCTTGATACGCTTTAGATACCAGCTTAATATGCTTTAGATACCAGCTTGATGCGTTTCAGATACCAGCTTGATACGCTTTAGATACCAGCTTAATATGCTTTAGATACCAGCTTGATGCGCTTTAGATACCTGCTTGATGCGTTTCAGATACCAGCTTGATACGCTTTAGATACCAGCTTGATACGCTTTAGATACCAGCTTGATACGCTTTAGATACCAGCTTAATATGCTTTAGATGCCAGCTTGATGCGTTTCAGATACCAGCTTGATACGCTTTAGATACCAGCTTGATACGCTTTAGATACCAGCTTGACGCGCTTCAGATACCAGCTTGATACGCTTTAGATACCAGCTTGATGCGCTTTAGATACCAGCTTGATGCGCTTCACATACCAGCTTGATACGGTTTAGATACCAGCTTGATACGCTTCAGATACCAGCTTGATGTGCTTTAGATACCAGACTGATGCGCTTTAAATACCAGCTTGATGCGCTTCAGATACCAGCTTGATGCGCTTTAGATACCAGCTTGATACGCTTCAGATACCAGCTTGATGCGCTTCAGATACCAGCTTGATGCGCTTCCGATACCAGCTTGATACGCTTTAGATACATGCACTTCAGATACCAGCTTGATACGGTTTAGATACCAGCTTGATACGCTTCAGATACCAGCTTGATGTGCTTTAGATACCAGCCTGAAGCGCTTCAGATACCAGCTTGATGCGCTTTAGATACCAGCTTGATGCGCTTTAGATACCAGCTTGATGCGCTTCAGATACCAGCTTGATGCGCTTTAGATACCAGCTTGATACGCTTCAGATACCAGCTTGATGCGCTTCAGATACCAGCTTGATGCGCTTTAGATACCAGCTTGATGCACTTTAGATACCAGCTTGATGCGCTTTAGATATCAGTTTGATGCGCTTCAGATACCAGCTTGATACGCTTTAGATAACAGCTTGATACGCTTTAGATACCAGCTTGATGCACTTCAGATACCAGCTTGATGCGGTTTAGATACCAGCTTGATGCGCTTCTCATACCAGCTTGATGCGCTTTAGATACCAGCTTGATACGCTTCAGATACCAGCTTGATGCGCTTCAGATACCAGCTTGATGCGCTTTAGATACCAGCTTGATGCGCTTTAGATACTAGCTTGATCCGCTTTAGGTACCAGCTTGATACGCTTTAGATACCAGCTTGATGCGCTTTAGATACCAGCTTGATGCACTTTAGATACCAGCTTGATGCGCTTTAGATACCAGCTTGATGCGCTTTAGATACCAGCTTGATACGCTTTAGATAACAGCTTGATACGCTTTAGATACCAGCTTGATACGCTTCAGATACCAGCTTGATGCGGTTTAGATACCAGCTTGACGCGCTTCAGATACCAGCTTGATGCGCTTTAGATACCAGCTTGATGCGCTTCAAATACCAGCTTGATGCGCTTTAGATACCAGCTTGATGCGGTTTAGATACCAGCTTGACGCGCTTCAGATACCAGCTTGATGCGCTTTAGATACCAGCTTGATGCGCTTCAAATACCAGCTTGATGCGCTTTAGATACCAGCTTGATGCGCTTTAGTGTCGTCAGGGGACTTACCATAACGTGTTAAAATATCAGTCGTGCGAGCCAGAAAGAGAGCTATACACCCTGTATAGCTCCATTCCATAGTTTAGTTTAGTCCGTAAAATGAAGAAATAAGAAAGAAATGAAGAGCTCCGTCTCAAAAATGAGAGCATAGACGATCAACCTTGTACTTGAAAATATTGCGTATTGTCTTACCTTTGCTATCACCAAAACTGAGAGTTAAAAGCAAAAAAAAACCGCAAAAACACTAATTGAAGAGTGTAGAACCAATCAACCAAAGTGGTGATCGTTCAGTAGTAATGTTATCTTTGTATCAGCCGTGTTATTAGTAGCCAGCGTCCATCCAACTATATTAATTGGAAACGACGGAGTATACACGTGATATGTTTCATATTGTACGTCCATACAAACATAATTGGTGTAAATAGTGAAGCTTTTTTGTTTTCGTAACCGGATTATTGCGTGATCGAATCAGAAATGAAGATATTCGCAATCTGCCACATTGCGCGCAGTACAGATGGTCGATGGGGCCGAAAGGTTCTTTAGTGGTGACTATGTACCGAAAGACGCTTATCGGAAGGTCTCCTATAAGGTGGATTGATGACCTGGTGAGGGTCGTGGGAATCCGCTGTATACAGCGGATTCCCACGACAAGAGGCGTAGAACCGGTCGTTGTGGCGACGCTTGGGAGAGGCTTATGTGGAGCTGTGAACATGTTTTGCCTTAAATGATGATGATGAATCAGACTATAACGGAAAGATTATTATGTCCCTTGATTTTTTTTTTAAATTCTTGATAGGTTCACGCTTGACCGCTATCTCACCTGATGGAAAGCGACGATGCGGTCGACGATGAAGCGCGCTTACCTAGAAGCAACCTATTTACTCTTATCGGTTGTAGTAATCAGGAAACACAGATTCCGGCAAGGAATTCCACTCATTGGTTAGCAGGTACCATTTAGTAGGTTTAATTATACCAATACATAACTGTATCATTTTCTCATTTATTATTATATATTGTTGTGATAACGAATGAGGATAGAGAAAAAGTTTCGCCTTTTGTGGCTCTCAAGGATGCGAGATCAAAGTAGATGCTAATTTATTTTTGGCAAAAAGAGTCACGTTTCAGTGAATTATTTGGAAAAAAAAGGTGTTTATTTAATGCCAGCTGTCATTTAAAACATCAGTAAAACAATTTGAAATTCAAATAAAAAAGTTTGTAAATCAATCGCATAAATATTTTACCTCTGCCTTTACAAAGCAAACTTTAAACTTCCTAACTCGCTAATCTGACAACTGAAGACTGTGTCCTACTTTGCTGACTCTAACAGATATACCCGAAGTTTTTCTTACCACCAGCG
Source organism: Mythimna impura (assembly GCA_905147345.3). NCBI lineage: Eukaryota > Metazoa > Arthropoda > Insecta > Lepidoptera > Noctuidae > Mythimna > Mythimna impura. The sequence goes on along the minus strand of LR990359.1, from coordinate 27,951,697 downwards.
TATGGAAATTTCCCTAGACAAATACACCGTGAGGTATATCCGTGCGATATATCTACATAAACGTTCAATCTTGCCGACTTATACCAGCATACGTTAGGCAGTACGCGCAATAGCCCGTCTGTCTTCGTACGCAGCAATAACACCGCATGCCTGTCATTATCATAATACAAGGGACCTTGACGCCCGCCTATTACGCGCTCTCCCCAGACCGCGTATGTACTTTTTATTTTTATTTTATTATAATCACGTGAAGGGACGACTTCTGGGAGTCTTTCTTCTGAAGTAACCGAAACTCGGAGTTGAGAATACAAGTTAAAATGTTGTTTTATTGCGCGATGTTTTAGGATTTTCTTTCTTAGAAAGGTACGGCCTATTTTCGGTCTGATTTATACGACGAAATATTAGGATACTTACTTGCGTACGTAGAAAATATTATTCGGCTCTTGAAGCCTTATTTTTACTTGAAATATCTTCTGAGAACCTACGCAATTTCTTGTTACAAATAATATCATTGGATGTGAATGTTCTTGTGACTTCTGGCGCTGAAAAAAGATTGACGATTGATTATGTGCTTCATAAGGCTTCCAGACATTGTCACTCACCAAGCATCAAGCTAAGCATTAAGCTCATTTTAAAATAGACAGATAGAAAAAGCATTTATTGGCTACCACAAGACATACACCAAAACAAAAATAAATTAAAAACAGCTAAACACATAAACAAATACAACAACAAAGAGAAAAATAATAATACATGTAGATCATGACCATGATTCTTTGTTTATCTGATTGTTGTTACATGCTAAAATGTGCGTGTAATGACACGTAAGAAAAGGTTACTGAGGTTATAAGGTTTAAAACCTATTGAGGGTACTGACCTTTTCTTATCTTAAATATAGGTACGAAACCAAATATCAGAAAGCCATTTCTCGAAATAAAAACGATCCATTTCAGAGTAAATCAGGAGCTATTTTTTATTAAATCAGAACTGAAAATAGAATATGACCACTTCTTAAAAATACGGAAATCTCGTACTAAAGTCATTTGACGGTGAAGTTTTTAACGATTGTCATAAAATCCAAAATTTGTTCGTTTACATTTCGAAAATTATTATCACTGATGGAATGAGTCTTTATCCAGACAGAGGCAAGATTTATCGTGGCCCTGGAATGCAAAAGGGCAACTGAAGGACACAGGACAGGGTGGCTTTTAGTTGGTAAAAGTCTGATACGTTTTCTAATTCTACCCAGAGCGGGAGAAGTCATTTGATGATTTCCCACATAAAAAAGACAGTTTCTAAATCTTCGGATGTTTGCAACGATTTCTCATTTCGGAAACCAATGGTAACCCTATCCTACCTTAAATATACTGAACGAAAATATTCAAAAAATGTTGACGTAGTCGGGTTGAAAGTGGCCTGTCTTGAACGTTTGTTATTTGCAAAAGGGATGCCGATGTTCTGTTCCTCTCCGTTCTGTGGGGGACTGAGGTTCGAAGTGTCAATATTATGCGTGTTGGTAAGAAAACGGTACAGAAATATGATCGTTATTTAGAATGTTGTGATATAATTATGAAAAATTTAATTGATCCCATAAACAGAATGAACACAGACATGACTTTTGTCTATTTTACAAGTAGTTTTGAAGGGCAAGGGCTATGTTTGGGGGAGGCCTATGTCCAGCAGTGGACGTCTTTTGGCTGAAATGATGATGATGATGATGATGAAGGGAGCTTCCACCATTTCAATCAACACAGATTGATAGATAGACAGACTCACTCAACAGAAAAAAACTGGGCAAGTGCGAGTCGGGCTCGCACACTGAGGGTTCCGTATAAACTAACATATGTAAATAGTTTAATTCCCGAATCGAGTCTCGAAGATTTTTCCGAATCTAAAGAAGTTTTTTTTTTATGACGAAATTACAAATTTATAGTTTTCAAATTTATTCATATAACTACTTGATATAAGACCTTGCTTCATGCAAAATTTCGAGTGTGTTACATAATTCAGAAAAGTGTAACCTCGAATAACACGTTCCCGTAAGTTTACTAATCCGAAACACTTAACAACGAATGCACGTTACCACGAAAAACTTAACGCCGTAGCCACGCAATCTCGAATTACATAATTCAGAAACACCGTAATATCGAATAACACGACCCCGTATGTTTACTAATAGGAAACTCTTCACAACGAATGCACGCTGCTACGAAAAACCTAACGCCACCGTCATGGAATCTCGAATAACCAAATCTCTAATTCACCAATTCGAGTCAGTTAATAACAAATGCGCGATTCTAGGGTTCTAGGTCAACGGGAAGTACCCTATGAATTTTGATACCCTTAAAAGTCTCGAAATATACGTTTTTTGCGATATACGCGCCCGTATCTTTTTTTTCGTTAACTTAGAAATTTGATTATTTGACAGTTACTAGGGACTGCAGACTTGAGTATATGGTTTTAATTTCAACTCGAGACCTCCACGCGTTCCCGAGGTAAAGGGTCTTGACAGACAGACGGACGACAAAATGATCCTCTAAGGGTTCCGTTTTTTCTTTTTGAGGTACGGAACTCCAAAAACACACGAACACACGATAGACACTCTTTATTGAAAACCAAAAATAAAATTAGAATAGGAACTTGAAATTAACAGACAGTCACCTTGACAACACAAAATACCTCAATTAATGAGTCACAATTACATCGAGTCGAGTTTTTCTTTCTTTATGGAAATAGAACCCAGATATATAATAATGATCTTCCAGCCCCATGGCTGACTGATAAACTTTAAACTTTTGCTCCGTAAGAAAGCGACTGCGAAGTTCAAAATTCGGCCCAATGACACTAACAGGGAGAAATACGTCTCTATTAGAAATGTCAGCAACAAGGTGTGTAGGAATGCAAATCGCCAATATATCCACAGTTCTGTACAAAATGGTGACCCAGCCAAAGTCTGGAATTTCCTCAAAACATTAGGTATCGGGAAAAAGTCTCATGACAAGATTCCTAAAGACTTAGATTTAAACCTACTTAATAGTCATATTTCTTCTTTGACCTTTTTGGATAGGGCCACTAAAACTGCTACAATAAGTCATCTTTCAAACCTTTCGATACCTAATTATTCTCCTTTTGTCATTAGTCAATTCACTGCTTGTGATGTTAAAAGGAGTATTATGTCGATAACATCTGACGTCTTGGGTAGTGACTGTGTCAGTCATAAGATGATCATTCCCATCCTTGATATCATCCTTCCTGGCATCTTTCACATCCTCAATTTCTCTGTTTCCAGTAAAGTCTTTCCACAAGCCTGGAAAGACGCCCAAGTTATTCCTTTACCTAAAAAATCTCATCCTGCATCCTTCACTGACTATCGTCCCATTTCTATTCTTCCATTCCTTTCCAAAGTCCTCGAAAAGCTGGTCCACCAACAACTAAGCACGTTTTTTAGCAAGCATAATCTTCTCAATCCTTTCCAATCCAGTTTTCGACCAGGGCATAGCACTACCTCAGCACTCGTGCATATTACAGACGATATTAGGTCGGGTATGGAAATGGGGAAGTTGACGGTACTTGCTCCACTTGACTTTAGCAATGCTTTCAATACTAGACTTCGACATTTTACTCGGCATCTTGTACTCTTTTAACATATCTCCATCGGTAATTGACTGGTTTCATAGTTACCAGTTTGGCCGCACTCTTTCCTGGACAAAACAATTGCAGGAAGTCAGTCGTAAGCCATTTGCTTTGGCGGGCTCCCTGAGACGTCTTCGTAATTTTCTTCCCATCACTACTAAAATTGCGTTAGCACAATCTCTTCTTCTTCCAATTTTGGACTATGCTGCTGCCAACTATCTTGATCTCACCCAAGACCAATTGGATAAGCTTGAGCGACTTCAAAATCTCTGTATCAGGTTCATACCTTACCTCATAAAGGATAACCATAACATAGTGTTGTTTGCAGACGACACTTCACTTTTGTTTAAACTTAAACGTCAGCAGCCGGTTACTGACGATATAAATATAGCACTTTCAAAAATAGTACACTGGTTTGATGTAAATAACCTTCTTCTTAATGAAAAAAAAACTAAATGTATAAAGTTTACCATGCCTCATGTTAGGCAAGTAGAAACTAGTGTGCTAATAAAAGGTAGAGAGTTGAGTCCTGAAGATAATACAGTGTTCTTGGGCATAACTCTAGATCAGTGGTTCTTAACCTTATAGTCATGAGGGATCATATGACAAAATTTTTGTCTTGCCGTGGACCACCAAGTTGGTTAATTATTTTGTAGTTAATATAAAGTACCTAAATGTAAATAAATGAAGGGTTGTTCCAATTCATATATATATATATATATTTAAATTGATATAAACCAGTGCTTGACTGCGATCCCACCTGATGGTAAGCAGTGATGCAATCATTGATGGTGAGGCGCACTAGTTTATTAAGAGCCTATTCACTCTAGCCTTGAAGGCACCTAAATTATAGTTGGACGGGAAGACCGCAGCAGGCAAATTGTTCCAGTCCTTCGATGTACGCGGTATAAACGACGAAGCGAAACGCTTAGTCCGGACCGTTGAAGTTTCAACAACGTAAGGGTGGATACTCGCCGTACGTCGGGTTGTCCGATGGTAGAAGGAGAAAGCCCTCAGCATTTTAATTTTCTTTACGGTAAATTATCTACATTACAGTTACGATTTTAATGCATTTTTGTGACTGCATACTCTTTACTAACTTCTGAATCCTTGGTTCAGTGCTACTCAAAGCCAAACGCATATCGGCAGTGGTATCCAACCGATTTAGGTGCTTGTTTTTAATAATCAGAAGCGCCAAGAAAAACTGCTCACATAGACATATCGATGAAAATAAAGGTAGGTAACGAATATCAACGTCTCGAAGTTTTGTAAAGAAATTGCCTTTTGACTCCAAAATTCCTAAAGATTTATTCCCGACCATTCTTATTTATTAGGATGGCTCCGCGGACCACTTGGGATGCTTCCAGGGACCACCAGTGGTCCGCGGACCACCGGTTAAGAACCACTGCTCTAGATGCTAAGCTGCAGTGGGGCCCACATATAGACAAATTATCAAAAAAACTTAGCTCTGCAGCATACGCTGTTAGACAGATTCGAAATTTAACTGATGTAGAGACTGCCCGTTTAGTTTACTTTAGCTATTTCCATAGTGTCATGTCGTACGGTATTCTACTGTGGGGAAATGCCGCCGAAATACAGTCAATTTTTGTATTGCAAAAAAGGGCTATTCGTTCTATTTATAAATTAAGTCCCAGATACTCCCTTAGAGATAAATTTAAAGAAATCAATATAATGACTGTACCTTCACAGTATATTTACGAGAACATTTTGTATGCACGTAAAAATATAAACATGTTTAAAAAATACAGTGATGTTCATAATTTTAATACTAGGAACAAACACAAATTTGTGGTTCCTACAACCAGGCTGAAAAAAATAGGCGGCTCATTTAGATGCCAATGTATACACTTCTATAATAAACTTCCTAGTCATATTCAACAACTAAGCCTTATAAATTCAAATTATTTGTAAAGCGAAAACTTTGCCAAAAGGCTTTTTACACTATAAAGGACTATGTTGAGGACCAAAAGGCTTGGGATTGACCTGCTCCAGTACGCACTGCAACTGTTGTCTTATTATTATTATTTTTTCTTTTGTTTTTATTTTTAATTGTGCTTTTTATTATTTATTACAATTTGATAGATAGTAATAGTTTTTTTTTTTCTATTAATTTTTGACAAAAATGTTTACTTTGCTAAAGTATTACATTTTGTAAACTATACTTTTTCCTTTTATTATTGTGAACGTGAGGACTATGTTGATTGTTTTTTTTTTCCTTTTCAGTAATTTTAATGTATGTCTGGCAATTTGAGTATTTTCTGCGGCCTACCCAAATGTCCTTTCCTTGGTATTGTTCGTCAAGTCGTTGAGCTCCTTAGTAGTCCTGAGTTGAGCTTTACGAATACTGACAAATGCTTGCACTGACTGGACAGGTCCACTCAAATCTGTATGGTTCTTTCTTCAAAAGACCATTTCAGACAAATTTGCATGGTTCTCATGTGATTTGACCATTACATATTTACTGTATGGACTTTAAAAGAGACTTTGACCCCTGAGTTTGTTTCGGCGTTTCTTCTCTGGGTAGTCAGCTAGGAAACACCGGCCTCATCTAGTTATAAAAATGACGAAAAAAAAAAAATTGACGTGTAAAAGTGTTTTTTAAACCTATTTACAAAATAAATATCATTTATCATTTATCATCATTTATCATATTTGGCTTGCGCAAGTATGACCACGTTTCTGAATTTCGTGCTAAGCTCAAATAGCTTCCTATTCGCCTTCGCCGGAACGCCCACATACTTTCTTTGCTTTATAATGTGCTATTTAATCCTTGTACCCCGTTTTATCTTAAGGATCGCTTTCAGTTTCTCAGTGACACACATAGTAGGTCCTTGAGATCATCGGAAAACCTAAAATTAAGTATTCGCACGCATTCCACTTCTTTCGTTGACAAATCTTTCACAATTCAAGCAGCTCGTTTGTGGAATGCGTTCGTTACCCTTAGAAGTGAGGCGCGCTCAAACGCTACCTACGTTAAAAAAAATTGTGAAAGAGCTAATGTCAAAAAATGTGTTGATCAAAGTGAAAGGTAATCCTTTCACTTTGATTTTTTCTTCTCCTGACTCAATTATATATTTAATATTTATTAGTATTTTTTTTTCTTATATTGTATGTATGTATTTGTGTTATTCTGTCTTATTAGTATTTTTCTGACGTTGTATACTGACAGCCCTAAATCCATCTCCTCTCTTTCAGTCCATCCAAAGGTTGTCTGTAAGAAATTGCCCTGTGCGATAAGACCGCCCATTGTACACTTATTTTTAATTATGTTTGTCCTTATTTTTGTTGTGGTGTACAATAAAGAATATAATAAATAAATAAATAATAATTTATTTTTCAAACAAGCTGTTGTGTTCTTGAGAAGACCTATTTATTTATAGTTCAGAGTTGTTTAAAATTCAATGTCGATGGAAATTATCATTACAACTGTTTATCGCTTACACCCTACGTTCTACACAAAGAAATCAACAGAATTCTTTTCAATTCTTGGCTCATCTATGAAATTAGCATAAAAACTACATCCCTTTGTTATAATTCAATGATAACCATTACAACTTGTAGAATGGCTACTGTTACAAATTCAAATGTCTTTAACTTTTATAACAAATTGGAGCGGCCAGCCAGCCGAACGGTACACTCGCAATAGATATTTCAACAATGATTAAAAGTAAGCTTGGGTATTCACCCATACCACACAACCTGTTAATGTAGTCAAAGGTTTTATCCATTACCGCTTTTCAACGGGATTCCACTGACAGCTCTGAAACTAAATACGCAATGTATGCTAAAGTGGATCTGGCATTTTTATCAGTCGTATCGTTGAAACGGATAATTTTGACTGAGCGTCTACTTTTGACGGACGTTCGTAATATTAAAGTTGTTCGTGGAAACACGAGACACCCCTTAAGTAGAGCATAAAGTTGCTTACTTCGTTATAGGTAGGCAGGTGAACACTTAAACTGTACGCTCAAATGTTAATAAAGTCTGAAATGGTTAACCTAAAAAAGTAATTAAAAGTTTTCTGTAAAATAGTTGGGATTTTCATGAAATAAGCGCGAATAATGGAAAATAAATCAATTATTATTTATATGACGCAGCGTTTAAAGTTACAGTGTTTTTAGGAACTATCACGAACATTAACTTTCATAAGAAATCGTTTTAAATTAAATCAAAAATGGGTTTTTTGCTTTGTCAAGAAGAGCATTACAATTAATATGTATTCATATTACTTTTGGTGTACTCGTAGAACAGTTCTTGATAGGTTACGAGGTTGTAAACTGTGTTTAATAGTGACAGTGCGATCCCCTGTCATAGGTAGTTGGTTGACTTATACCTAGCACGTGTATTTAGACTCGGGTGTTCAATATCATTTAAAAAATCCTTGCCAGTGGGATTGTGTAAATAAGATCTTTACGAAATTTGGAGATTTTCTTAATTAGTGGTGAGTAGTGGTGGACGAGTGATAATGGCCCCGACTTACGAGTTGTAGGTCGCGGGTACAAATCCAGCTAGGTGCATTACTTTGTGTAATTTATTTCATCACCACTGCTCGCAAAATGACACCGGCATGTCCTATAACAAAAAATTCGAAGATATATTACATTTACCAACCCGCACTGGGCCCGCGTGGTGGATTACAGCCCATTACCTCTCCTGGAGAAGAGGCCTGAGTCCCAGCAGTGGAACATTAAAAGCCTGATTATGCTATGCTTATGCTTAATTAGTGAACCGGCTTTGCAAAATACAGGCATCAATTAATTATTTACTCTCTCATCAAAAATCTATCCGTCATTTTACTCGCCTAGGCATAATATACCCAAAATGGTGTTAGCCGATACTCACTCGATACTTCGATAGGCTGCAACGAATATGGCGACGAATTTCCACTATCCACGGACACCTGCTGCCTATGCAAAATGCGGCAAAATACTGTCACTAACCGAAACAAATTGAACAGCTCTCTGGTCGCTTTTCAAACGTTTTTTGCGTACAAAGTTTTCCATGTAAAATAATTATTTCTGTTCCTTTATGCAGGCTCGAATGGAAACTGTTCCATGTTTTAGATAGTAATCTCGTGAATACTATAAAAGTCGACCAAAAATGCAATAAAATATTTTTAGTACCAGGAAGATTGTATTAACCTGAATACTTTTATGAATTAAAAGCATTTTGCGTGCAAGAATCTTTCTAAAACGTATTCATGCGTATGATTAAAAACAGATTTACAGAAGTGAATGCAACTCCCATCAATTCCAGTAGCAAAGAAGCCTACGAACTAGGAAAGACTTGATAATTCACGAGTTCGCGACTCAAATTAAAATGGGTAATGTCATCCCAAAACACGAGCAACATATGATCCATTCATCGTTATCACCATCATTTCAGACGAAAGTCATCCAATGCTGGACATAGGCCTCCCCCAAGTGTTGCCACAATAACCGTTCTTGTGCGTCTCGCATCCTTTGGATTCCCGTGACCCCGTCGGTCCACCTTGTAGAAGGCCTTCCAACGCTGTGTTTTCCGGTACGTGGTCGATACCCCAGAACCTTACGGCCCCATCGACCATCTATAAACACCAATATCGATTCTTCAGAACATAAATAGTGCCGCGATATTTGGGACTAAATCGTACACTTGAACGAATCATCTAATAACAGTATAGAACGCCGAAAAATTGCTCAAACCTTTCCTAAATTGAATCCTTATTCTTCGTAACCGCATCCGAATCTGTCCGCGGTACTTTATCGATTCATTTTACTGCTGACCTCTCGCACGGTAAAAATATAGTCCCGACCGATTTTATTCTCACAGACCAATAATTTTAAGTCCCATATACGCGATTTAGGGTCGGTTCGGTTGAAGTGTCATAAAATTAAGACAACTAAGTAGGTTTGTACAACACTGTCACTTGATAGCGCCTAGGTGTGCGTAAAAGTTAAAAATTATCTCACGGGAAAATACTACCGGGATATAAAATATCCTATATCCTCATCTACGTCACGGTCTACCTATTTTTCAATCCGAGTGCATTCAGTTTTTTTTTTTAAATGGGCATTAATCCAATTATGCAATTGCGTTCTAGGACACACAGGTTTCCTTTTCAAAAATTCCCCATGGCCCTAGCGGGCATCGTGGTCTCCTACAGTTTTGCTGACGTCGCCTATGGTAGCCGGGGATCGCCCTGATACTCCCGCCGCCCAGGACGTCTCCTGAAGCGGTGGCTGGGGTGTGAAGATGTCCGTTCCCTCACGTTTATAGCCATCTCTTTTGCTAGCATCTGCTGCAATGAAGGAGGCGGCCGCATCACATCCCCTCGCTGCCGACCATGGCCTGAACTAGAGCACAGCACGAGAGGTCGTCGCCGCCGATCGTCTCCAATCCATTTAGTAATTGAGTTATGATTGCCTTTAAATTGAATTTGTTTTTGTTTTTTTTTTTATCCTATATATTTGTGAATTAGGGGTATAAACTAGAGGGAAGAACAATAATTGGATTTAAACTAGGTATTAACGTGTATCTCAGGTATCTTACTTGAGAGCCTACACGTCAGTAAATATAAACCAAAATTCCCTAAACAAATAGTAAATAACTTACAAGTTATATTATTTATTATTATACATTTATTTATCTCAGCACCCTAAAGTCCTGGACCTTTGGAAGGCGTACGAGGAGCCGAAACCAACTCGCAGAGGCCCTTATAGACGCTTTTAATGGAAAGTGGTACAAACCGGTGATTATCCCTGTACGCACTATGCTAGTGCATCCAAGGACAACCCCCGGTTGGTGGGAAACTGTTGCGACATATGGAAAACTAAGATATAAGGCTATGGTTTTTGGAGTCTTAAGTGGACTTGTTACCAGGAACTATGTTAAGACTGGCCCCTGCTTAAACAATGTTATTAATATCCATCGACAAAAGGCAGGGGGTGACTTGCACACTCAATAAATGGGCCCCCATAAACGGTCGCTAGCACGAAGTGGCGTAGCAACAAGAGGGCAACATATCCTGAGGTGCTTAAGGAGTGGAGAGGTATACCACGGCTATCAGGACAATCCCGGAAGTACGGTCAAGATCCCTACCAGCACCTTACTGGATTATACATCCTTCTCCCAAGCACGTTTGCTCTTGCGAATCTCCACTCAAGCCAGCCAATAAAGGCAAGAGAGTGGTGGGAGTTCTGTTCCTCGTCAGTGTTCACTGCCGGCCAATAAAGGCAAGCCGGAGATGAAGAACAAGAATTTTCCCGGGAGATCGGGTCCGTAGGGTCGCTAATGCCCAACAGTTCGCCACAAAACTGCCCTGCGGATTTATTTATTATATTATTATACAACTTCGGAGCAATGCTTTGGTTAGTTAATAAATCTGCTATAAATAGAGCAAGACATCATTATTTTGCCATCACATTTTATTATGAATTTTGCAAAGTAACGGTTTGACAAACTGTTTCGTTTACATTTACTTTGTCATGCCGAGAAAGATTAACAAACATCCAAAACTATAGATATTTTAATATCAGTGGGATCTTTGCGGACCCTTGTTATGATAGAGAGAATTAATTGGGTAAATTACGAGCAAAATTCATAAATATGTATATAAGCTGCTATAAATAGAGCTTTCTTGTTTCTGAATGGAAATGTTTTGTAGTTTTCCCGTTTCGTGATATTTATTTATTCATAGATCTGTCCTAAGCTTTTGATACTTTTACAAAGTATTTTCTTCTCAAGAAAACTGTGCTAGAGTTTTCCGTTGTTAAATGTAAACATTTTTAACATCTGTTAGGTTTTGATAAGTAATCAGATTATTAACTCTGTTTTTTGTAACCTATTCTTCTTTTATTTAATTTATTTTTTATTCAATTATTTATTGACTATTGACATTTTTTATTGTGCTAGCAGTACCAAAACGTATTTGTGATATCATAGACACCACACACTGATAAGTGTGTAGTGTGTATGATGGGTAATAATAAAGATTTGTTTTTTTTTTTAATATTATATTTTAATATAATAATGACTCTCTGCACGTGTTGGTTTCGACTGTTAGTGCAGAGAGTACCTGTCATAAAATAAATAAATAAATAAATAATTGGAAACCGTTGAGGTAAGATGCACAATTTGTCTCTTACATTACATTATACAACAAGAAATATGTAATAACATAATTTAAAAAGAGTGTCCAATGTCCATGGAGTTTCTTGCACATTCTTCTCCATGAGATCTACGCTTTGGAATGTGCAATTAGCATCATTTTTCTGACTGACTTCTTGACAATTTAAGAGGATTGAGTAATAAATATATTCTTTTGTACTGAAGTGAACGGTTTTATTACACATCGCACTCACAGTCGTCGATATAAGGTAACTAATGATTAACCTATTTGTGCTATTTCAAAGTTACATTCTGTTATCTACAAAGATTGTCAAGAACTCAAAATTGTTAGGGGTTGACAAGCGCCATCGAAATGTTACGTATCCAATCACTAACATTTTAGCATTTCAACAATCGTTCGTTGTCGCTGCGCCAATAGCCTCTCTTGTATCCTAGAAAACTCAAACACAAATTTTATATTTCAAATTAACCATTTGTGGCACTTTTGAATCGGTAAGTCCCCTGTTTGAGAGTGGCTGAAGAGGCGACACGGCGTCTTCACCTTCCGCATGGTGCGAAGTCGAACACTGCTCGTGCGGGTGATCGGCGGCGGCGACGGCGACGGTGCGTAGTGTTCCAAGTACACCTCAGGGAGATGTCAGCAAACCGTAGGGGTCCAGCAGGGTCGAAGCCTACTGGGGCCATGGGTTCGCTTCTGAAAGGAAAACCCGGCCTTGGAATGCAAGGCAACGAAGGAACTAGGAATGGGTTTTAACCTCTCGAACGTTCGCGAACATTCCCCGAAATGCCCCACGCGTCGAGGATTTTTCGATTATTCTTTTTTTTTGGTTTGACCTTGAGAAAAACGCAAATTTCGTGGTTATATTGATAATTATATGCAATAAATTATACCTTCCCGGAAAGCCCATTAGTTTTCCTATCGAACTGTGTAAGATTATAAATAAATGAAACTGACCTGACTTCGTAGCGACGAGATAAATTGGCATTTTGCAAATTTTCTTACACATAACCTTTAACTTTCTCACATTACACCAAAACCACACACATATTCTCGAAAAAAACACTTGAATAGATAGTCCATACATTTGCGCAAAAACAATATTACTCATATCACATCAAATTACAATAATTACACAACACAATAACTTTTTCCGCAACTCAACAAAATCGGCCACAGGCACGCGCGGCGCGCGGCGCGCGGCGGCACGCGAAATGTAAACACTGTCTGTACTATCTATAGGTAATGTTCACGACTGTGGCGCCATTTTTACCGGTTTATTTTCTTTCAACAACGATTATGATAACAATATGCAATTATATCACTTTGTAGTAACTTCATTATGTTTATAAGTAAATAAACTAACAACTTATGTAGATTTCAAAGCATTTCGAGATAAATTTTGCACTAAAACAAGTCGAAACACGACGGCCATGACGGAAAAAAATACGCATCTTCACAAGTTTCGTCACTTTTTCACTGGCATATTTATTACTTTTCCAAAAACAAACACTTGCAACGTAATCTACACTTATTTCTCAGTAATTCTATATAAATCTTATAAGATTACTCATCGTTTTCTAATTGGAAACATGATTTTCGTCCGGACGCAACCACGCAACAATTGCTCCCAAAAAGTGACAGCTAGCTGAATGACGGATCACTTTATTTTTTTCAATCTTCTTCATTCTATGTATCGATATTGCCAATGGAAAATATTTTAATAGAAATCGAATGAACTATTCTGTTCAATCAAATAAAAAACGGGTTGCAACTTGAAAATATACGTCACAGAAAAAATATCCAATCGGTGCAAGTCACTCTCGTACACCCGGGTGTACCAATGGCGCGATGGGCACTCAACTCTCTCGTACACCCGGGTGTTCGAGAAACGCTCGAGAGGTCAGTAAAAGTCTGACACGTCCTCTCGCTCCGCCCTGGTGCGCGAGAAGTCATTAGATGATTTCCCACCTGAAAAAAAACCTACTAATATGTAATTTAATTAATTGATATACCTAAATAACTAGCTATAGTTAAAGTTTTTGATCGACGTACCATCTAACCTAAACGACTGATAATTATCGTTAACTAACGTCAGTAAGCGCAAGGACATAACCGTTAAAGTGGAGTTTACTTCACTTTCAAAATTAAAGTTTAAATTATAAGTTCTTCTTTTTTATTAGCGGGCAATCAAAGCTACCTGTAGTAAATTAATAGTCTGACGAAATTATATCTTCGTTAGTAATTTAATGGTGTTATTTAATGATTTGCTTGTCGACTTAATTTTCAAAAGTTTTTAGATCACTCAATCATTTATTATATTATAGTAAGTAGCAGTAGTTTGTTTATGTAAACATTGCATAGCAATGAACGTAATCTTTAATGAGTTTGTTTTTTTTTTTTAATTTTGCTCCGCACTGATAATTACTCCTGTATTGTGGATGCGTTTACAAACATAGCATAGCATAGTCGGCCTTATAATGTTCCCACTGTTGGGACTCAGGTCTCCTCTCTAGGAGAGGGAACAAACATGTAATCTCAAATACACAAGACCCCCAGATCCAGAACAACCAATGTGTGTCAACATTACGAGCTGATGTTTTTTTTTTTTTTAGCTGGGTAATTATTTATTTTTTGAGCTCGGTAATTATTTATTTTTTGAGCTGAGTAATTATTTATTGTATTAACTTCTCTCGCTCTAGGATGAAGCGAGAGAGCGAGTCAGCACAAAATTAGTATAAACACAATTCCCTAAGAAATTAAAAGAAGACTCGGTTCGTATTAACGCAACGATTGAACTCAATTGCATTTTCATGATCTTTTGTTCCGCAGCGTAAACTGATCACTATTCCATAGCTAGCTAGCTGGCGGTACCCAGCACTCGTTTGTCGATTATAACAAAGAAGTGTTGCACTGACTTTTTGATATTACTTGAAACTTATCATATAACCAGCCGTTAATAGTGCTAATTAATAAGAAAATGAGTTAGTATTTTCTCGTTTTCTGAATATATCGTCTACGTAACCTTTTTAATTTGGATTTGCTTCCAGTCCAACTGGATGGAGCTGAATAAACTAATACATTTTATGAAATGACTGGCTATAGGCTCTCCACAACTCAAATTTTCAGCGCGGGCCTAGAACTCAAAACTAAAAGAACACAGGTGGGTTTAAGTCAGTCAATGTTTGATACTTCCACACGCACGACTTTTACATCTTTAAAAAAAAGTGTATCAATATATCGATGAAAAATATAGTGTTGTGTCATTGTTTTCCATATGTTGCAATAGTTTCCCATTAACTGGAGGAAGTCCTTGATTACACTAGCATACCGCGTATAGGGATAATCGTCGGTTTGTATCTGCCGCTTTTCATGAAATTGTCTAAGTTGCCTCTGCGAGTTACCTTTGGTCCCTCGCACGTCATCCAAAAGTCCTGGAGCCCAGAGTCCTGAGATAAATAAATAAAAAATATAGTTATTATTACTGCAATTAAAATATTTGGCTCAGTATTTAACTACGGTAATATCATTACGTCTACAGTTTGCAGGGTAGGGTATACGGGGCCAAATAGAAAACTGAACATGGTTGCCATCCAAATCCACCAGATTGTCTTTTTTTTCGGCGTATTTAAATTCAGAGTCAACCAAAACATCCAGTAAATGGCGAATGATTTCTGAGTATAATCACCCTCACTACATAGTATAACACAAAGTCGCTTCCCGCTTTCTGTACCGATTTAATGCGGTTCATCATCATCATCTTGTTACGAGATTTTAATGCGGTTTTTTTTAGATAGATTCAGTGAATCAAGAGGAAGTTTATGTATAATACATGCACAATATAATAAAGAAACACTGATAATTTTGGAGGTTTCTAATGTGATGTCGTAAATGAATACATTATTTTGCATCTATATCTCGTAGGGTTCAGCCAGCGTTTACAATGTATGTATATTTCATATCCATAGCATAGATCTTAGAATGATCACTTCATGAAATGGCCAACTAAAACTGTTCAGATCGTTTAAACGTTAACATTTGATCATATGTCGATCCTCGTTTGACCCATATCATTGATTAAAATGCAGGGATACAGCGGTTGCGGTTGCACCCGTGCGAAGCCGGGGCGGGTCGCTAGTAGATAATATTTCCACTGCAAGCACACAACCCTTATTCTGTGACAGAAGACTGATAGGCCGTATATATCAAACATTCCAAGACTTGTGAGAAATTATCTTATTTTAGAATATCAATAGGCCGTTGCCAGACTTAGATTGTCAAATAAAGGGGCAGTTAATGCAAAAAGAAATACAGAAGATCGTCGCCAGTTTATCTTATTGAGCAATTTGTACGAGAGCCCTAAGAGGAGAGATATATTTAATGGTTCAGAAAATTGCTCAAAGGTTGTAAGCCGACCATCTTTTATTTTTTAACCCAACACTTTTTATTTAGGAAAGTAGCCATACCAATTCCGCAAAATTCGATTCAATGAGGTCTTTAGGAAACCCATGCTTTTTATTGTTATAGGAATAGTGCAATTTGATGCGGTCGTAGGTCGGAAAAGGGAGGTTTAATAAAAATATATGAGTATGTTTATTAGAAGAAAGATAAACGTATTTACGCATTGAATTGACGCTTAATAACATAAGAATAAAACATAATGAAATAAAAACAGTTGCTCCATCGCATCGTCGACTACATTACCACTTGCTGTCAGGTGTGATAGTGGTCAAACGCTTACTAATAGAAACCGGGCAAGTACGAGTCGGACTCGCACACTGAGGGTTCCGTACAAACTTACCTAAGTTAATAATTCAATTCGAGAAAGAAGTCAACCGTCGAATCCGACTCGGCTAGGCAGCGTTCGGTAAGCTGCGCGGTATCTTCTCGTCCAACATACCACAGTGTTTCAAGTCGAAAGTCTATGACCAGTACGTGTTGCCACTGATGACATATGGCTCCGAAACGTGGTCGCTCACAATGTGCCTCATCAGAAGGCTTAAAGTCACCCAAAGGCCAATGGAAAGTGCTATGCTCGGAGTTTCCTTGCGTGATCGAATCAGGAATGAAGATATCCGCTGTAGTAGTTGCCGACATGGTACGAACAATCTCCAAACTTAAGTGGCAATGGGCAGGGCACATTGCTCGCAGAACAGATGGCCGTTGGGGCCGAAAGGTTCTTGAGTGGCGACCGCGTACCGGAAAACGAAGCGTTGGATAGCCTCCTACAAGGTGGACCGATGACCTGGTAAAGGTTGCGGGAATCCGTTGGATGCGAGACGCCTCCCCCAAGTATCGCCACAATGAACGGTCCTGTACCGTTCATTGTGGTGACACTTGGGGGAGGCCTATGTCCAACAGTGGACGTCTTTCGGTTGAAATGATGATGACGATGATTAGTTCAATTCCTGAATCGAGTCTCAAAGATTTTCGAAGTGATGTAACTATAAATTTACAGTTTTCAGAATTTCTCCTGATTTGTGCTACGAGACCGTCCTTGCCTCATACCAAATTTCAGGCTTCTAGGTCAACGGGAAGTACCCTATAGAATTTGATTTCGTACCGGGTGTCAAAATATGTACCGAAACGGAGTGTAAACGGCCATACATATATAGATTGTGTTGACTTAGTTTGGTTTTTTCACTGCCTCTTACGGCAGCAGACCTGAGTATTTAATATTAATTTCAACTTTATAACTCTATGCGTTCCTGAAAAAAAAGGTTTTAACAGACGGACCACTAAGTGATCCTATAAGAGTTCCATTTTTGCCGACTTAGGTACGAAACCTTAAAAAAAGAAAACATTTACTCAGTATAACATTGAAACACAGTAAACACGGCAAAAAACAGCGTCAACTCACTGGTTTTGAGCGACAGCCGGCGAAGACATGATTACGTCAACCGGTGCTATGGAGATGTTACCACCTGTTTATTTTATCAGCACCGGGTCTATCTTGTCGTTACTAAACAAGGAAGATACTCGTATTAAAGAAAATTAGAAGAGGCAAATTAAGTTAAAAACTTCCAAACCAATTAAGTCGACACCTCGGGATATTATTCTGTGATAATCATTTTAGGCGTGTTTTTAACGACTTTAATTCATTTATATACCAACGAAATCTATCAAGCATTTTGGTGTACAGTCATATCAATCATAATCTGTCTGGATTTTTTTAATAACTTTGATTTCGGGAGTCGGTATTTCTAGTTTAATTTCTTCTTAATTAATACAGACTTCCGATAATAAAGTTATTTTGCACTTATCAGTATTTTTTTGTTTTTACTTTGAAGTCGTTGGATTTTTTTGAAATAACTCTTATATAATGTTGGCATCGGTTCAAATACCTATTGAGGTACCAAATAACCAGAGATCTCAAAGGTACGTTTTGCAAGTGTCTACTTTCTGACCACAGACGGCTCCTTTATAAATGAAAACTTCTAAATAAACGGTTTCGTTGACGTAAACGCTTTTGCATTGCTCACAGAACAGAAGGTTGATGGAGTCGGACGGTTCTGGAGTGGCGACTGTGCCCCGGAATACGCAGCATTGGAAGGCCTCCCACAAGGTGGACTGATGACCGGGTGAGAGTCGCGGGAATCTGATGCGAGACGCACAGGTCCGTTCGTTGTGGCGACACTTGGGGGAGGCCTATGTCCAACAGTTGACGGCTTTCGGCTGAAATTATTATGATGTTGAGGAAATGCTTTGGGTTTGAACTGGATGCGGCAATACCAATAAACTACAAAAACATAATATAAATATTCCACAACTACGTCTAGTCCCAAGCTAAGCAGAGCTTGTGTTATGAGTACCAGACAACTGATAAACATACTTACATATTTCTAAATACACACATATTATAGATAAATTACACCCAGACACAGAACAAATGATCGTGCTCATCACACAAAAATTTGTCCTGGGTGGGAATCAAACCCACGACCTTCGGCATAGCAGTCATGGCCACTAACCATTAGACCAACAGGCCAGTCAAATGTAACGTGATATTGTCACGTTTTGACTTCTTAAAATAAATTTAACTACACACAGACTACCTAATTATAATTTTATATACATACTTATAATCAATTAACTTAATAGGATATAAACTGAAAAAAAAAAACAGAATCTACAATCGCGTATAAAAAGAATTCATTGGGAATAAAAATATCATCCACATCGCTGTCAGTGGGAAAAGTGTCCAGAAAGCTGGCAGCATTGCCACGTTGAATAGCAATGCTGATTCGTTGACCAAAGAAAAGCCTAGCCCTCTGGCAATATGAAGAATTGACTAGCTTTTTACTGACATCTCGATTAATTCGATAACCACTCGGACGGCATCAATATCTCATTTTTAATTGCGTTGAACATATCTTTATGAGAGCTGTGTTTCCCTGTCTCATCCCACAATGCGTTCCCTGAAGAGCCTCGGGGCTGCATGCCTGATATATTGTGTTGTTACTAACAATGTTAGCACGGGTGATGGAGTGAACCCTAATTTGTTTTCGTGTCTGCTCTCCACGTTTTTTTGATCATATTTAGTTATCTCCGGATAAATAGAGCTGAATGGTTATGAATTTTTCATGCGTGGAGGAGTTGATTTTTTGTTTCGTAGGTTTGTTTGTGATAGATTGAATTATGGTGGGCTTGAAGAGATATTGTTTCTGGATTTATTGTTGTGTGACCTTCTGTGATCCAAACATTTGTGATTCGTGAAAAACTAAAACAAAAAAAAAAATATTTTTCATAAGTACTGTGCAATTTTTATCAAATAAAAGGTCGTTTTGAAAAACATAATATACTTATTCTTTTTCATAACTTTAAAATAAACTGTCTCAAACTTATTACTGGTAAGTTTAAATTTGGATTAAAATACAGAAAATAGTTCTTTAATTGTAGTTAAGGTCCCCATCGCCTTATCTCTATGTTAACATCGTGGCGCATTAGTGACGCCACGTACCCAATCTCCCAGGAGAATTCTTGTTCCTCAACTTCTTGTTACCTCTATTGGTTCCGTAGTGAACACCGACAAGGAACAGAGCTCCCACCTCTCGCATTTATCTATTGGCTAGCTTGAGTGGAAATCAGCAAGAGCAAACGTTCTCGGGAGAAAGATAATCCAGTAAGATGCTGGTAGGGATCTTGACCGTACTTCCGCGATTGTCCTGATAGCCGTGGTATAGGTATCTCTCGACTCTTCAAGCAGAATAATAATTATGTTGTCCTGTTATTGCTACGTCACTTGGTGCTAGCAGCTGTTTTGGGAGGCCCATTTATTGCGTGTGTAAGTCTCTACCTTTGTTATCGATTTATGTTAATAACATTGTTCCGGCAGGGGTCATAGTCTTTAAACAGTACTTGATACTACCTCCCAAAACCATAGCCCTATGTCTAGGTATTCCACACACATAACCTATAACTATCTAATCTAACATCATACCTAATATATTATGTTGTGTAATATGTTTCGTTCGGAACCCTTTGCGCGTTAGTCCGTCTCGCACATGGTCGATTTTTTGAATGAAATAGTGATGTTAATGATGAATATGAGACCAAAAATTATGTGTTCAGTTTCAATCTACTCTTCATTAGTTTTAGGTTTAAAGTAGTTCAATGAAAATGCAGCAGTATAAATATTGATAGTAAAATAATAATTCCAATTATGAATGTTTATTCATGTATTTGCAGCATTCATACTGAAATAAATAAACCACTTATACACTTGATACGGATGCAAAAACTACGGATTAAATAATAAAAGCTTTCATGATAATGTTTTTCAGTACAAAATTATAATTTAAAATCGAGATTTCAGATTCACAGGTCGATGACCCAACAAGACTGTCATATTGTCACTGCAATGCATAATTATTCCTGTTTCACTGATTGCGACAAAAACGCACGGAAATCGACATTCGTTGTTTCCGAAAGTAAAACGAGAAATAATTATTTTGTAAACCGTAAATTTAATAATGATTCCTTATCCACACGGTCGTCATTTTATACGAATCATCATTGTTAACTATACATTTTTTTCTTTGGTTTTATGTCATTACATTGGTGAAGGCTTCTATTTCAGCTCGATGTCTTTAGGTCTTTAAGTCAAGAGTGAATAGGTTACTTCTAGGCAAGCGTGCTCCATCGTCGGCCACATCATCGCTTACCATCAGGTGAGCACCATGGTCAAACGCGAGCCTATCAATAAAAAAAAAAAAATGCAGATGAAAACCAGCATCTTCCACAGTGAGACTGCCTATCGGTCCTCGATAACTATTGTTAGAACTTCGCACTTTTTAATTCCCGTAACGACTACCAAAGTCTACGAATGCCAACCGACAAAACACGACAAGCCTGTCAGATTCACGGCGGGGACTCGGAATGAAATAGCAAGCGTTGCTTATTAGCCTCGCCGTAGACGCCCCGAGCGTCGGGATTCGCAGGACGATTTCAATTGCCTTGGCTTGCGGACGGCGAGCAATACGTACCTCACCGTCCGGCCATCAGGTAAGGACCAAGTCAGGGTCGACGGCGCGCCTCGCGCCTCAAAGAGATGTCAGCAAGATTGACAGGACCAGTTGGTAGCCTGCTTGGGCCACGAATTGTTCGAAGGAGTTACCGTGGCCCCCGTAAAAGGTAACTGATGAAAAACTGGGCTTTTGTCAGTAAAAGTCTGACATTCCCTCCCGCTTCACCCAGATCGGGAGAAGTCGTTTGATAGTATCAAACGTAAAGAAAAACAAAAAGCTTATTAGTTTGCGATTGACATATACTGCTATGCACCATTTTCACTCAACTAAAAAAGCAGAATTAAGTATTAGGTGTAACAGTAGTACTTGTGTCATCACAACAAAGTCAGGTAAGATAAACTAGGCGCAGCATTATACCAATAACAGTCAAAATAATGCCCAAGTCGTCCTCAAGCCGGCTGGCTTTCTGCTGAATAAGCCATTTTAATATCTGCCTAATGTGCCATCTTGCCATATTCTAGACAGCAAGAATACCGTAAACTCGGCTAGATTTTTGCGAACACAAATTCTGTCATAATCCGTTTATTTTTGTTTCAAAAGACGCCGCTTTATGTTCCGTTTTGCCTTTTTAATTCTTGTTTAACTAGAGATTTTAATTTGAACCTTTTGTTTTTTTAGTTTTTGTTATTTTAACATTCATCTCTCGTCTAATCTTGTCCTAACGAGGTTTGTATCGACTTTTAGTCTTTTTAGGTGGGAAATCATCTAATGGCTTCTCCCACCTTCTCGAGGACACGGCAGTGCTCTGTCAAGTTACCGTATGTTCCACCGTGTCCTCGCGGGCGGTCCAAACAATAGTGATACCCGAGCGTTTCTTCCGCACGAATCCGGTGCAGGTAACTCCCGGAATTTCCATGTTCGGTGAGGACCTGCGTCAAGTGGAAGGTAAGGACGCAATGTCATCTTTCCAGCCACTCCTCAAAGACCCCTCTTCTCTCTAAGTCCCCACTTACCGCCATGATTATGGCGTGCTAAACCCTTTTTTTAGGTGGTAAATCTTCAAACAAATACTCCCGCTCTGGGTGGCGTGGAGCAAGAGGAAGTATTCGACTTTCAAAACCTACTAAACCTACTCGTGTACCTTCAGTTATCCTTTGTGTTCTAGAGCTGCGGTGACTCTTTCGAACATTCCTTACCAGTGGCGCAGCTAGTCTTAATGGGGCCCCATATATCAAATATTTTTGAAGAAAGTACGAAATAGCTTCTATTATCATAAAAATAGTGTCATGAGAGGCCTCGAAAATGAAAATGAGATCATTCAGAAGACAGGTACCTACTAAAATAGGTTGAGTTTTTATTGTCGTCTTTTATGTAGATAATGCTAAAGCGAAAGGAGCGTGCTAAAAACTATTTACAGAGTATCATTATTAATTCACTCCTGACCTTTTATCGATATTAGAATTTATGATTGTGGATAACATGTTACGAATTTAGGCATATGTCGGAGCCTCTGTTATAGGTCGGAGGCCCCGTATCATTGATACGGCGGTAGCTACACCACTGTTCCTTACGTGCAGTTTTCAATGGAATGCGACGATGTGATCGATGATGAAACACGCTTACCTAGAAGTTACTTATTCACTCTAGAGTTAAATACCCCCAGGCTGTAGCTATCATGAAACACAGAGTCCGGCAGGGAATACTACTCTATAGCTGTACGCGCAATGAAAGTGTTGAATGGACTTGAGAGAAAGTTATGCAATTCTAACACTCTCCGAAACACAACCAGAAAAAAAAAGTTTTTACAAAAAAAAAAATAACCGACTTCACTAAAAAAAACACTAGGATCAAAGAAATTTCGGAAGTCGGTGTTTCTCGGTATTGTTTGTTTCTTATTTAACGTATTTTGATCCTTTTAGTGTTTTTTTTTAGTAGTCGTTTATTTTTTTTGTAATAAAATTTTTATCTCACACTTTTTACACTTAAAACCAGAGTGCCTATTTTTCATGACAATTCCAATTAACTCAAACACTGCTAGATTAAATTGGTTTTATTATGAAGTTCCTGTGTCTACCTTCCACCTTCCGGCTCCAGCATCAGATCAGTTCGATAGTACCTTGCCGTGAAAGCCGTGTTTGGAAAATAAGCCCAAACACGGCTTATTATCCTAATATATTGAATTATTACAGAGTTCCGGTGCCTATCTTCGGGCTCCATCATCATCATCAGGTCACTTCGATGATACCAGTTTCAACATAACTATTCGGAACCATTTATTTGTTTGTATTGTCATAGTCGCTTAATTATCTTCATTGTGATATCTAAGTGAGTATGAAGTTCCGTCGGCCATTTCTGGTCTTTTTCATCAGTACGATCCACATCATCAAATGTTACTTTTTGATTGTAAATGCTTATGTTCTCGATGAAAATACCAAAATCACTATATGGTTGCCTATAATATTTGAGGAGTTCCCTCGATTCCTCGTGGATCCCATCATCTGAAGTGGATGACACGGTGGAGCATACGGTAGAGGTGTGACCCGCCTGGGCAGAGCACCGCCGTGTCCTCGTGGGGGCGATCGGCGGCAGTGATCTCTCGCGCTGGGCATTGGTATAGGCCATGGTCCGGAGTGAGGATGAGTGGCAGGCGGTCGCCTCCTTCTGCGAAGCAGTAATGCTAGCAAAGGAGGTGGCCGATCGCATCGCATAAGACAACAGTCCTCACGCCCTAACCGCCGCCGGGATTCCGATCCCGATTTCCGGCCACCGTAGGCACGGGCTTGCGGACGGCGAGTAATGGGTGGCTCGCCGTCCGACCGTCCGGTTACCGTCCGGACCGAGCTCAAGTTGTCATTAGATGATTTTCCCACGTAAAAAAAATATTATCAGAACTGGATTTTGAAAAAAATGGGACCAATCTAGAAGCATATCCTTTATTAGGAAAAAAATATTGCAAATTGGTCCATAAACGATGGAGTTCTGAGGTAACAAACACAAAAATAAAAAATAAAACAACCGAATTGATAACCTCCTTCTTTTTTTTGAAATCGGTTAAAAAACCAACAGGTTAGCAACTTGGTATTTTTGAGATTTCTGTAGAAATAAGCATCACCTTTATTTTTATGTTTCTGTCTTCTTTTCTTTTATTGTATAAAGTGTGTACATGAATTGTTAAGATAAATAAATTAGTTGGTATTGATGCTCAAGATTTTGACGCTTCGACTCGAGTGCATCATTATTTACGATCCTCTTGGCTCGAATCTCAATTGATTCAAGTGCATCAAACTGCCAGGTACCAACCTGGCGGTCCCAAAGAAGAGAGTAGTAAGTACTCCATACACGATCGAACTTGCGCTAGCTAAACTTTGAGCAGCTGTTCCGGCGTGAAGTGTTGAATCACCTTTGCTAAGGTTCCCAACTTTTTTGTAGCCAGCTGAGACTTCCTATCAGAGAAAGATTTTCATAATCAAATTATATTTAACATATAAATAACTAGCTTTTGCCAGCGTCTTTATTCACGTGAATGTTGGTTATTGTGGACGCGAAGACGAACACGAACGAACTGACAAAAAGTACCCTATGACCATCCTTGGAGTTCAAGTTTGCTCCGTACGAAATTTCATCAAAATCGGTTTAGTAGTTTAATCATGAAAGCGTAATAGACAGACAGAGTTACTTTTGCATTTATAATATTAGTATACAAACAATAAATTTTCCCACATTATTATAATATTAGTATGAAACTTTAGATTACTATTGTATTGATACAGTCATTAGGTGTAATTATAGTTTCTCGAAGTAAATCAAGTACGAGTAGTTATTCAATGACGGTGAATTATGGTAACTAGGCCAAACTGTCCTGAAATGTAGTCAAAGCTAATAATTATAGAGAGACAACTACTTTTTGGGTGAATAAAAATAACTTCCAGTACACAGAAAACATGTTACAGCAAAAATATCTTGTAAAGATATTGAAGTGAACAGTGGCAGTGGGCGACATGTGTAAAAATAAAGTGGCTATAACACAATTTGCAGTTTCAGTAAAAATAGAATACGAGCTGTTGAGCCATAAAAACCTATTCATACGAAGCTAAAAGAAACCTTTCTGAGTCATCCTTATAATCTATTTTGACAAAACTACAATACATTTCAAGCGGAGTAGGCGTCAGGTGGGTTTTGTTTTTTTTTTTTTTTTTTTAATTGATATAAACCAGCGCTTGACTGCGATCCCACCTGATGGTAAGCAGTGATGCAATCATTGATGGTGAGGCGCACTAGTTTATCAAGAGCCTATTCACTCTAGCCTTGAAGACACCTAAATTATAGTTGGACGGGAAGATCGCAGCAGGCAAATTGTTCCAGTCCTTCGATGTACGCGGTATAAACGACGAAGCGAAACGCTTAGTCCGGACCGTTGAAGTTTCAACAACGTAAGGGTGGATACTCGCCGTACGTCGGGTTGTCCGATGGTAGAAAGGAGATGGCGGAATCAAGTCATGCAATTCCCGCGCACACTCTCCAAAATGCAACCTGTAAAATACCGATAGGCTGGCTACCCTGCGCCTGTGCTCGAGGCTTTGTAGATTGGACTTAACCAAATCTGGATCCCCAATTAGCCTCTTCGCACGCCTTTCCACTGAGTCCAAAGCTGCTAGATGGCATTTTGCAGCACCAGCCCATATGTGACTGCAGTACTCCACACACGATCGGACCTGTGCTTTGTATAACATTAGAAGCTGTCCCGGTGTGAAGTACCGTCGGACCTTTGCAAGAACGCCTAGTTTTCTAGCAGCTACCTTGGCTTTGGACTCAATGAACCGCCCAAAATTGAGGTCTGAGGAAATTTCAACTCCCAAGAGCTGAAGGCGGTCGGTGCACTCCAGGGATACATTCCGAAAAGCAGGAGCCAAGGTGAACGGGCTCCTTTTGGCGGTGAACAGACACGCTTGTGTTTTGGCGGCGTTGAATTCAACTAGATTGGTTTCGCCCCACTTGGAGACTGCCTGAAGTGAGACATTCGTACGCTCTACCATAGCCTCTCGTTCGGACCGGATTAGTTCCTTACTAGCCCGAGCACCTGGAAGGTATCTCTCTACAACTGTGCTATCATCTGCATACCCATAGATACTGGGCATCAGCAGATCGTTAATATGCAGCAGGAAAAGAGTTGCAGAGAGAACTGACCCCTGAGGAACTCCGGCATTAGTGGACATGGGCTCTGATGAGCATCCATCGACAACAACTCGGAGAGACCGTTCACTCAGGAAGTCTTTTACCCAGTTAATCAGACCAGGGGAAATGCCGTACGCTGGAAGCTTACTCAGAAGGCTGGCGTGCCATACCCTGTCGAAGGCCTTCGAAACGTCTAAGGAGACAGCAATCGCTTCTCCATTCTTTTCGAGGGCCTCGCCCCACATGTGAGTGGTATACACTAGTAGGTCCCCAGTAGACCGATTGTAGTCCGTGTAGTCCGTTAGGTTAGTTAGTGACCGGTTTTGTAGTTTATTCCTTAACCTATGAGGTAAAGACGTGGTTAAATGTCCTTATCATCATTTTTGTCACTGTCATAATTATCATATTTATCATAATTATCATATTTATTATCATTATCATCATCGTTCTCCTGCACCATTCCAATATACTCGTAACTCCAATATACTTCTAATTTTTGAGTGTATATTTTAAACAACTCGATTTCGCACTTATGTTAAAGACTCTAGTTACCAAAATATCCGATGTAGACGAGTGTTGCCATACCGATGCCGTCGCTCGCTAAACCAGTACTTAATAAACATGGTAAAAGGGAAACGCTGTTCACAAAGAGGATCTTATCAAATTCGATCCATCTTGTGTGGAATTTTAATCTTGTTACGGCATTGTTGCTCTTTCAATCGCCAGCCATCAACTCTGCTGGTACCCATAATTCAAACCTTTCATATGTTGCTCGTACTTTTACCAACATCCTCTAGAAACCATAGAAATAAACAAATTTGAAAATCTTTTCATTTTCTTATACGTTGCTGGTTTTGTTTACGAATCTTTGCCCATAATGCTTATAAAGCCAGAAATGGTAACGTATCTCCACGGTGAATCTGTATTGTAGCTGGTTTCATAGTAAGAGCTTTCAAGTTTCCTTTCTTCTAAACGGTGGCCTCTAAACCGGAGTTATCTGCTTTGAAATGGCTTCGCAGAATTGTTAATCTTCACAACGATTTGTAATTAAGTATGGATAGCTGCGGACAAAATAAATATAAAGGGAATTCTTTGTAATAGATTTGATACTTTTATTAAAAATGTACACATATTAAAAAGTTGACTCCCAGTACTAGTATCAAACATTATTATGTCAATCAGTTATCAACCAACTTGGTCAAGCATACTAATTTGTTCGCTGAATTCTTCCATGGAATCCGGTTGATTTTATGAGCCATTAGCTTGTAATAAATGAGAACCTCTTTTGTTGGAGCTCCTGTATTTGTACCTTTTGCTGTCTTTGTAACGTTATCAGCTGGCTTAGTGAAGTTCATATGAGTTCAGAAATATATGATTAGGGATTTAGGAGAACGATTCGTAAAGCGGAGAGGTTTACATCTTGGAGTAATTTCGTGAAATCGTATTAGGGTTTTTTTTTGTGAAATTTTTAATGATTATGATTAATAGCAACATGGGCTTGCGATTATTTTTTGTGGAAATAGCCGTAGTATGCATGGTAGAGAAAGGCATACAATGAGACTACTTCACCTTAAAGATTCGAAGTTTATGATTTTCCAAGGAACCAGAAAGATTCTCTGCAAACATTGAAAGCCCCTATCCGCTGCCGCTGACTTCAAGGCCATTCCACCATGTAATACATAACAGGGCTGCCAAATTAAGTTGAGACGCTCTCATATTATTTATTTAACGCTATTATTCTGGCCCGCGGATCCCTCCGTGATTTTTCAGTACACAATTGTGTTTTTCCTTTGTGCAGAATTCAATTGATCCTCCAGGCGGCCTGTGATAGCGAATGAGGCTTGCTTAGACGTACTCAAATAAAATTTCATTATTGACTGATGGCTGTTTGATGGGCTTGAAGAAGTAATCAGGGAGGGGATATGTTTGTCATACGTTATTGGTGTTGGTTAAGATCGATATTAGAATGTATTGAAACAACAATCACGCACGGTAGGTACGGATTTGGATTTTGCTAAGATCAGATAATTCTGAGGCCCATTGTGAGCGACTACGTTTCGGAGCCATATGTAATTACTGGCAATACGTACTGATCGTAGACTTTCGTCTTAAAACACTGTGGTTTGTTGGACGAGAAGATACCATCGTGTAGTGTCCCGAACGCTGCTCAGCCAAGTCGGATTCGACGCTTGACCTTCCCCTGTCAAAGGTATCTTTCATCCTTTTTCAAGGTCCAATCCATCTCTCGCACTAAAATTCATAAGAATTGGTTCAACGGTTTAGCCCTGAAAATATAATTAACAGACAGACAAAGTTGCTTTCATAAGTGTAACTACGTGCGGATTATTTTAAACGATCCCACTTCAGTTCTCCATCTCGCTTGATGGTAAGCGAGGATGAGGTATATGATAGAGCGAATGAGCCCAGACTGGTCGTAGGTGGTAGTAGACACTGATACTGGGAGAGAGTGTCGCTTTGGCTGTGGTAAAATCATTTTAGTACCATTCAACGTGGTTTCGTTTTGTACTAACATATTTGTTTTAGAGGTTGTTACTAACATCGTAGTTCCGTGGTGTGTTATTATAAGTTTATTTATTTGTTTGATTATTTATGTAAACACATATTAACAGTAAAAGATAATAAGTATACTTCTATATTTTATA
The DNA here is from genome assembly GCA_905147345.3 of Mythimna impura. NCBI lineage: Eukaryota > Metazoa > Arthropoda > Insecta > Lepidoptera > Noctuidae > Mythimna > Mythimna impura. The sequence goes on along the minus strand of LR990359.1, from coordinate 27,922,634 downwards.
TTTTATTAGTCCTGCCTCACTCATCATCAACTCTCAGCCCAAACCCTTAGAACTAGAACGGTATTAATATTTTTAACAGAGGTTTCTTTTATGATGTAGGTACACAATGAATAAGGAAGGATTTTCCAAAATACACCCCCTAAGATGATGAAACGGGGGTCCAAAGTTTGTATGACCTACTTTCACGCGGATGAAACCGCTGGTAGAAGCAACTATATTATTATAAAGCTAAAGAATTTGTTTGTTTGAACGTGCTGATCTCAGGAACTACTAAACTCGAATTGAAAAATTATTTTAGTGTTGGATAGCTATCGAGGAAAGCTATATAAAGCACGCTATGACCAGTAAGAGGGAAGCAGTAACCAGAGAAGTGGGTGAAGTCACGGAGCACAGCTTATACATGATAGAAAAATTCATCATACTAATGGTACAACTTGTTGTGAAAAGAATAATTTTAAATCATGTCATTGTGTCCCCATGCGCGGCGTATTTTTCTATATCCAAAAAATATACATCATGCATTATGCTCCGTAAATTATGTAATTTTTGTTTACAATGGACACCTGTCACATGAGTTTAAAAATGTTGATTACTCGCAAAATTATGGCAATGGGATTCCAGTCACTGCATGGTTTACTCCCAGGGTATTTAAAACAACATAATTTTTCACATGATATGTTTTTGTGAGTGACATGTTTGGGGATTAGATTTGACGGATTCATTGCTTGTTTGTATGGTGTCATTTTTGCAAGCACAATCAGCCTCATAATGTTCCCACTGCTAGGACTCAGGTGTCCTCTCTAGGAGAGGGAATGAGCCGAAATCCACCACGCGGGCCCAGTGTGGGTTGGTGGAAGTCACATTTCTTCGAATTTTTGGTTCTACGACATGTCGGTTTCCTCACCGTTTTGAAAGCAGTGGAGATGAAATAAATTATACAAAGTGATGCGCCTACCGCTTTGAACCCGCGACCTACAATTACTCGTAAGTCGGAGCCGTTACCACTCGGCCACCACTATTATTTTTGCAAGAACTGGTCCGATTACGAAAAAACTTAAGAATGTGGTGCTTGTCTCTAAAATATCTCTTTAGTGATAAGGCCGCCCATTGTTCCAACTTATTATTGTAGACTCCTACTATTACTACTACGTCTATGACTTCTATATTTTTTATGGTGGACAATAATGAGTATACCTATCTATCTAATCTATCACTGAGATGTACAAAGACATTCTATTGCTGTTACCACAAAATAGATAGGTACAGAAGTCAATCTACATACTAAGCGCACTCGAGCAACGCACACATAGACACCGTTCACGGACACGTTATCTCGGTTCAATTCAGCTCAATGCAAGCTCGAGTGCTATCCGTTTGAGATACGCGTCTGTGAACTTTTTTATGAAAAATGGACTAACAAAAAAACCTTTTTCTAAGTGTTCAGTGGACGGTTGTTTAAATTCAACATTAAACAGTGAATTGACGTTTTTTAGGCTACCAGTTGTTTCAGAGAGGTAAGTAGATATTTGCTTGTATTTTGATGGTTTGTTTAAACGTAACACAGAATAGGTCCTGCGCCGAGAAAGAGAAGATGATTTTGTAGCCATGTAATATTTTTACAATTCAGATTAGGTAGGGCATTTATCACCGCGCCGCGCACAGTCGTACTCGGACAGTCCGGCGCCCCGTGCTGACCCTAGCGCGATCGCCAAGCGTAGGTATGAAAAGTGAAGTACATACATGAGATCAACTTCTGTACCTATCTATTTCGTGCTGTAGGTACTATGTGCACTAGACTTTTCTACTACTACTACTTTTATACATAACTAGCTTTTGGAGGTATAAGGAACAGAGTGTAAAGACGGACGTTGTGTCTGGCCAGCAACTGCTAGATAGTTGATTTCCGACTGTTGTATATGCTCGCGCGGAGAACTTTGATACCGCGACACTGAATTTTGAAGCTAAGAGGCTCCTTTTTCACTCGCCTATCGTCAACATCGAGCATGGTTTCAAAGCTTGTTACTTCATCTAACGCAATCCAACGTGATGTTTGACGAAGAGGCAACGCGAAAAAAGAGAGATAACGCCTGAAAACTCTGTTAGCATTCGATAATTCCGTGATTTACTCGAATATTTCACAAAACTTGTTCCCGGAAATACGTGGTTTTTTATACCCTTAAAAGTTATTGAAAATCTTGTCATTCAGAATCTTGATTAAATTTGCAAGGCTTCTTTTGTTATACTTTTTGACTTTTTGAGTATATTATGAAGTGTCAAAGTTCATGCAAAATAGCAGATTTTCAGAGGTAAATTACTGGATTAGTTTTACACAAATTTACAAATTGATTTCAATAGAAGCCTAGATAATATCCACAAGATACTGTGTTTCCAACATATCTAATGAAAAATGTGTAATAACGTCATAATCGCGTAAGAGCGATTATATTAAAAACAGTGAAAATGTATGTCGAATTGCATGCCCTTAAGTATCTATGTGGCGTCATAGATATCGCTACAAGTTAATAGATCTCATGAAATGACTAGAGACTAGACTCTCGGGATAAAAATACTATCCCATAATATGGAACATCATGTTAATTCGTTTAGGTGTTGCGCGTGAAAGAGTACACCGGTCCACCTTGTGTCCTGGTGAGGGTCACGGGAATCCGATGGATGCTAGACGCACAGGACCGGTCATTAAGGCGACACTTGGGGAGGCCTATCTCCAACAGTAAACGTCTTTCGGCTGAAATGATGATGATGATGATGTAAACACTACAATATACTAAAATAGCTCAACTTTAACGAATGTTTATTGAGAAATTCTCGCCATTAAAATGTAAAAATAGTAGCCACAGAATCAAGGCAGCAAAAAACTTTAGTCGCAGGTTTTTTTTTTAATTGATATAAACTAGTGCTTGACTGCGATCCCACCTGATTGTGAACAGTGATACAATTGTTGATGGTGAGGCACACTAGTTTATTTAGATTAGGTTTAGAATATTGACAACCGCCGTCGGTTGTCAATATTCTAAACCAGACTGTGTACTGGTTGGAGTCTAAAAAAAGCACGTTACTACATTGTAATACCTACTGTAGGTATGTAATACTACGCATGCCATGTTTGCTTTATAATTTATTATATTCATGCTAGGGTATGCCGCAGAGGAAATCCTCTTGCACCAGTGACTTTACCGGCCGTCGTTCTAAAATTGGAATATTCTGATTCGAATTTGTGTGTCTACCTTTCATTTTGTTGTTTATCAGAGCTTTGGTAATCAGGATAGGTCGATTCTGCCTGTGCTAGGGTTGCTGCGGGAATATTTGAAACAGTAACCGTGGCCCTAGAACGCAGAGGATAAATAAAGAACACAGCCGGGTTATTAACCGACTTTAAAAAGGTGGAGGTTATATGTACGGCTGTAGGTATTTTTTTATGTGTTGTAGCGACATCTATGGCGTCACAAAAGAACTAATCCTGCATCGCGCAATCAAAGTTCTCAGCGCGATTGGAACATATAGAACAGCCCGAAATCATCTATCGGGCAGTAGCCCACCAGACATAACACCCGTCTGGTTGGAGGATCCTCCCTTTTCAACGGAGGTATGTGGGGTTTTACTCTCTGTTCCACATACCCCTCCAAACTGGTGACCCTCGACAATGAACGTCAGCGCAGCCTTCGTGCAGCTACTACTTCGTGACGTCATCATCACTTCCTCAAGCTTTCGAGCAGCGAGCCATACAGCCAGCACCCACGGCTTTAAAGGGTATCCTGACCACCAGCATGCCTACCTGGTCATAACTGGTCATCACCCTCAGCCTCATCAGCGACCTTGGCAAAACACACCGCACCTTCGGCCAGTCACATGAAGAGCCACGAAGATCCTCTCCTGGTCGACGCCAGCAGTCAAGCCACTACGTCGCACAGCACCGCTCCGACTCACTGGAGCCAGCAGCACTACTCCGACTCACTGGAGCCTGCAGCATCATCCCGACTCACTGGGACAGCATCATCCCGACTCACTGGGACATCATCACCCCGACTCACTGGGGCATCATCCCGACTCACTGGGATAGCACCACCCCGACTCACTGGGGCATCACCGCAGACAGTTTCGACTCACCGAGAACTATGCGGCATTCGGTTCCGACCCACTGGAACCAACCTACCACTGGCCTGGCACGCATCAAGAAGCATCAAGAACCATCGATCTCCGATCTCCGGAGGGGAGTGATGTAGCGACATCTATGGCGTCACAAAAGAACTAATCCTGCATCGCGCAATTAAAGTTCTCAGCGCGATTGGAACATATAGAACAGCCCGAAATCATCTATCGGGCAGTAGCCCACCAGACATAACACCCGTCTGGTTGGAGGATCCTCCCTTTTCAACGGAGGTATGTGGGGCTTTACTCTCTGTTCCACATACCTCCAAAGTGTCTTCACCAATTTCTCGGTCAATTGTGGATCAATTAACATATTATACTCTCGTATTGACCAATAGAAATATTGATATGAACATGATGATGAACTTTAAAGATATAAATGATATTTATTTTGCAAATTGGTTTCAGAAAACACTTTTACATGTCAATTCTTTTCGTCAGTTTAAACTAGATGGGGCCTAGCTGACTACCCTGAACATACTGTTTTTATTTATAGTCAGTAAAAGTCTGGTACGCTATCTCACTCTACCCTAGAGTGGGAGAAGTCATTTAATGATTTCCCACCTCAAAAAAAGGCTAATTCCTGTTCCTGCCGATGCCATTAACTTTTTGGAACACTACCATAACTCTGCGACAGCGGGGCGAAAAAGGTGTGAAGAGTGAAACAAATGAATGCACTGCAGCGTTCTACCGTCATGTCGACATCCGTAGTAACACTAAAATTTATGAAGCCCGTTAATTTGACAACTTAATATGAGCATACCAAATGATTACTGTTATAAAAGTACACAGCGTGGACTTTCGGAATAATTTGAAGAGTCAAAAATATATGTGTGGCCTACAGATAGTAGTTCCGGGTCTGGGTGTCTTGTGTATGTGGGTTTACATGTTTCAGGAGGAGTAATTCTTAATGTAGGGCAAAAACCGTGTCACGGAGAAGAAAGAAATTGTTTAACATTTTTCAATCAGGAAATCAATTTTAGATCAACATTCTCAGCAGTCGAGATATCCAGATCTGAAGACTCAAGAGAAAACAAAAACTTTTAAACAATAATAAAAAGCATTTATTCTACTAGCAATAATAACCAAAAGCAGAGTAGGTAAAAGAATAATTCGAGGAGCAATAAAAATGTTTCAGAACTTTGGAGCCGGCGAAACAGATGTAAAATAAATTGACAAAATTAATTTATTTTTATTAATACGAATTTTTACGGCGCAGTGGGTAGATGATTTCATTTATTAACTTAATTAATGAGAAAGCATTCGCTTCTGGTAAATTTGTAATTAGAGAGGCTTTTGTCTAGCAGATGTGTTGGGAACAGAGGCTGTTATTAATGCACCATCGCGGCTCATACATGTTTACCACATAATGTAGATGATTCGAAGATGTATTGTCTATGGTTGTAGACGTTACGTACTATTTTGCTCATACATGTAAAAATATATAATTATGTCGGTGAAGTCGTAGTTTTGAGAACGAGTGAATGAGTCGAAAGTCATGCCGACCTCACTTCGTCGCTTTGACAGAATCTGGGCTGGCGTTCGCGCGAGTCGAACAGATAAAAGTTCCGAAGGGACGTGGGCCTCTTTTCTCTATCAGCAAACGTGTGAACAACAACTAGTCTAGGAACTGTGTCACGGCTCGTTGAGAAGTGAATACTTAAAGCCTACATCATAATAATTAAATTGCGTGGTCTGAAATAGTTTGTTTATTGCTCGTTACCCACTCATCGCCCAAAAAATAGGTGGAAAAGATTTCTCTGAACTCTCACTTTGATCAGCATCCCGAGTCAAATAAAAAAAAAAAAAAACTAAATCCCAAAATTGTCCACGACAATTTATCATAATTGGTAAATTCGTAATTGAATCAATCATTCATAACAATTGCTCGAAAATATTACACGCAGTGTTTTTCCATTGTTTTTCATTCATAAATCAATAGCCTGTACAATATTTCCATAAATTGAGTGACATTTTGGGATATAAACAAACGCTAATAACTTTGCTGTTTGTGAATATTAGTTATTGAGACTTTACTTAAATAATAATAAGACCTTTTCCAATAAGCCCTTTAAGTATTTGTCCTAATTAAAAATTAGTGGTGTATACCTACATATATAATTATGTAAATAATAGAATAAAATCCTATTTCTAACAAGTCTGTCGGCACGCTTGGTGCAATGGTGCAGCAGTTGAGCGATTAACGATTGGTTTGATTGGAGATGTTTGATTCCCGCACGAAACAAATAGTTTTGTACGGCCTACTAATAGTAAGGGTATCCTGTGAATGTGACTTACATGTTGGTGAAAGTACTCACGATACAGGAGTTATAGGGGCAAAGTTATATTAAAAACTAGCTTTTGCCCGCGGCTTCACTGCACTCAGGAATAAAGCAGCTTTCTATCGGTGAAAACATTTTCGCAATCGGACCAGTACTTTCAGAGATAACCTCCTACAAACAAAAAACATAAAAACAAACTTCACCTCTTTATAATATTAGAATAGAATAGAATATATTTTTATTGTAAAACATGAGACAGTGTAGACAATTACAAAAAAAAAAAAAATTAACTAGGCTCAGAATAGACTTTGTTTTTTATTTTTTAAATTGTAACTTGTTTCATCATCATCATCATCATCATTTCAGCCGAAAGACGTCCACTGTTGGACATAGGCCTCCCCCAACTGTCACCACAATGAACGGTCCCGTGCGTCTCGCATCCATCGGATTTCCACAATCCTTACCAGGTCATCGGTCCACCTTGTAGGAGGCCTTCCAACGCTACGTCTTCTGGTAAGTGGTCGCCATTCTAGAACCTTTAGTCCCCATCGACCATCTGTTCTGTGAGCAATTTGCCCTGCCCATTGCCACTTAAGTTTGGCGATTCTTCATGCTATGTCGGTAACCTTGGTTCTCCTGCGGATATTCTCATTCCTGATTCGATCACGCAAGGAAACTCCGAGCATAGCGCTGTCCATTGCCCGTGGTGACTTTAAGTCTTCTGATGGGGTCCATTGTAAGCGAGCACGTTTCGGAGCCATATGTCATCACTGGCAACACGCACTGGTCATAGACTTTCGTCTTGAGACACTGTGGTATGTTGGACGAGAAGATACCGCGCAGTTTCCCAAACGCTGCCCAGCCGAGTCGGATTCGATGATTGATCTATTTCTCGAAGTTAGACCTACCCAACTGGACCGTCTGTCCCAGGTAAACGTAGTCGTCCACAACTTCGGGTGTGGAGTCTTGATTTTGTGGGTCTTGATAGGAGTGGGTGCTACATGGCTGTTTACCATGATTTTGGTTTTGTCCAAACTTGTTTAAGTGTCTTTAATCTAATTGAAATAAATAATTTTTGTCTTTGACATTAACATTTAAATTTTCCTATTTCGGTATAATTTTATTTTACGTCAGAAATAAGAAATATCTTTAAACCATGATAGAGAGAATTAATTAATTTCTGTCTAATTAAATAAGTAAGTACCTTTTTAATTACTAAATTAATGCCTTTGTATTGTACGTTCAAAAGAAAATAATTCTCTCTTCTTTTGTCGGCTTTGAAATTTCCTGAACTTATGTGACCTTTGACCTTCATAAAACTGTGTGTAAAACGACATATTTATCTGGTTTTTGAATTGAGAATCTAAAGTTGAGAACCAGCTGGTTTATTTGGCAGGATTTTTTTGAGTGAACTTTAGTGGCTGTTTTAATTATTCGCAAATTGATTCTTAGTGGACATTGTGTTGTAAATTTGGTGCAGTTTTTTGTCTCAAGTGTCTACGCAGCTGGACTATAAATGTGGAATCATTGAAACAGGCGCGATTTCGGTAAATTGGAGCTGAGAATTATTGTAGTATTGACTACTACAGCGAAGTTTGCCGAGAAGTTTGACTCGATACATTTGCTGCCAAATACTGCAAAAACATTAGAATGTGTTACATCCGCATTCTAATGGTACTTAAAGTAAATTAAAGTGACTGAAAACTTAATACTTTCTAAACTTGACACTTTTTGTTGGGTGGAAAAATCATCTTATGACAAATCCCGCCTTGGGCGGAGCGGGAGATAGTGTCAGACTTTTACTGACTAAAAACCCATTCCTGTTCCTTCTTTGCCGTCGTCCCAGGGCCCCGGGATTCACTTTCACACTACCCGTGGCCCTAGTAAGTTTCGACCCAGCTGAGCCCCTACGATTTGCTGACATCTCCCAGAGGCGCGCGTGGTACAGTACGCGCCGTCGACGACTTGGGCTCGGTCCGGACGGTTACCGGACGGTCGGACGGGCTAAATGCACAAATCGTGCGAAGCCAAAATAAAAAAAAAAAAACTGGGAAAGTGCGAAATCATGCAGTGAGGGTTCCGTACAAACTTACCTATACAACATTAGTTAAACCCGAAACACATGTCTACTATTTTTATGTAAAGAATCTACGAGTATGTACAAAATTTTATAACTGTATCATGAAAAATCAGAAAGTCATAAGCTTGTTATGTTACCTGATTATCCGCACAAATACATTGTCACCGGGCCATCCAGGTGACTGAGGGGTTATTTTGCTCCCGCACTCAGTTGTGCGCTAGCTTGTGTTGTACTTAGTGTTGGTGGTGTCCAAAAAATATATAACATGGTGTAAAAATTATTGGAATCGATTCAGTTACTGATTTTGAACATATTCAGGTTTCGCATATTTCAAAAATAATGATGCATACCTAAATGGTTCAATTCAGGCAGAATAAACATGTTTTCTTCTTTTCTTTTTTCCCGAATGGAGTCTCGGAGAATTTTCCGAATTGCAATTTTTTTTTGTGATGTAACAACAAACTGTTTTCAGATTTATTCCTGTGCTTTAAGACCTTGCTTTATGTCACATTTCAGGTTTCTTGCAACGGGAAGTACCCTATGAGTAATAATGAGTAGTGAGTAAGAGTAGTGACCGCAGACTTGAGTATATGGTTTTAATTTCAACTCGATACCTCCACGCGTTCCCGAGATAAAGGGTCTTGACAGACAGACAGACGGACAGCGAAGTGATCCTATAAGGGTTCCGTTTTTTCCTTTTGAGGTACAGAACCCTAAAAAAAAAATATAAAAACTTCCCCAATTACATTTTATTGTTAAAGTTTGTCAGATTTTTATACTAATTTAGATTTACAAGTTATAATCCAGAAACCGGGTAATAGTACTTTTTAGACTAAAGAGAGAAGGTGATGTTTTCCTTACTGATTAAAAATAAGCAACACTCACACAATCCCTTCCCCGCGGGTAGACTGACGATTTGCGTGGGAACTCCGTAATAAAATAATGGATACCCTTGTAAGTCGTCCCTGAGTCATATTTAGAAAGATTCAGGCAAATATTACAGCCATTTTAGGTATTTAATAGGGGATTTTCAGTTAAAACAGCAATTGAATTTGTGAGAACATTTTTCGATAAAAGGTTTTACGGCCCTACATGAGTTTAGGTTTGATACAAATCTATTAGTTAGTTGGGTGTTATACTGATTCTGTTCTGTATTTATATGACAGATAGGGTAAGCCAGTAGTCCTTTCGGGAAATTAAAAAAGAAGACATTCAAGTGCGAGTCAGTTTCGAGCACTGTCGATTTCGTACAAACTTACTTAGTTCGATTCCCGAATTGGGTTTAAATTTTTTCCCCGAATCGCAAAAAAGTAATTATTTTGTGATGTAAAGTTACGGTTTTTAAACTTTTCCTCCCATTTTTTGTGCTACGAGACCTTACTTCTTGTCAAATTTCAGGATTCCTTCAACAGAAAGTACTTTACAGGTTATGATTTACTGGCGAGTGTCATAATATGCGCCTAAATGGAGCATTAACGGCATGATTTTTTGGATTGCTCTTTTTTAAAATTAGGTAATCTAGTGCTTGACTGTGATTGGTAAGCAGCGACGCAATCGTTGATGGTAAAGCGCATTAGTTTATTAATAGCCTATTTCGTTCTAACCCTGAAGACACTTAGATTAAAATCGGACAGGAAGACCGCCGCAGACAAAGTGTTCCAGCGTTTACTTAGAAGTATGATTGTTTGACTGCTCCAAGGGGTAGTAGATCAGAGAATTTGATATTAATATCAGCTTATTATCTCCACGCAATCCTGAGAAATATAGTCTTGATATACAGATTGAAAGATGGACAACAAAGGGATCCGAAACCAAACACGGTCCCAAAGGGGTGCGTTTCCACTCACGCGGAGCTGGGCGGAGTGGAGAGGAGTGGCCCCAAGTCAAAGAAACAGAGAAGTTACTTGGACGGTGTGGATAGGGTAGGCGCATCAGAACAGGACTCAAGCGCTGAATTTTAGTTTATGTAGCGATAGTACGTCATCATAATCATTACATGTCATTGGCATGTAAAGTGTATGTATGTTAATCAAAATGGATGAAAAGCTAATTTTCATGTTTATGGGACACGAGTCGTGTCCCATAAACATGTCGTGTCACACGACTGAAACCAAAAATGTGGCGTGAGGTGGATCTCTCCAATAAATTGAATTTGACTGCTCGGAACTGGGCTCTATGCAGCTCTGATCTGCCTAGTTCAGCTTAGTTCCACTTCGCCCGGTTCCATTTGTCACTTAGTTCCACTTCGCCCGGCTCCACTTGCCATTTAGTTCCACTTCGCAAGGCTCCACATGCCACTTTTCACTACTCTTCTCCACTCCACTCTGTCCTGCTCTGCATCTGTGGAAATGCACCCTTATACAAGAACTCAATTACCTAAATATAAACTTCATATACCAGTGGTCAAATTCTTTGTTCATAGAATACATTTTTTGCAAGTACTGAAGCATTTTTTAAAACCATAGCAGTATGTAAGGTTCGTAGCAAGTTGCATTCTGGAACTTCTGATCTAATCTAACCTAACCTACCCTAGTGGTGAAAAGGCGTTTGATTGTGAACTATTTAAAAATATTCCGATGGAGAACTGCGTGTCTTCGCCGTAAATTGTATGGTTCCTGTTTTATTTATTTTTTGGGCGGGTCAACCAAATCAAGAACCCCTCTCGCTTCGGGTGGAGCTAGTATTAGACTTTTACTGACTAAAACGAACCTATGTTTCTTCAGTTTTTTTTTTTTTTTTTTTTAGGTGGGAAAATCATCTTATGACAAATCGCGCTCTTGGGCGGAGCGGAAAGTAGTGTCAGACTTTTACTGACTAAAAACCCACTCCTGTTCCTTCTTTGCCTTCGTCCCAGGGCCCCGGGTTTCGCTTTCACACTACCCGTGGCCCCAGTAGGCTTCGACCCTGTTGGGCCCCTACGATTTGCTGACATCTCCATGAGGCGCGCGTGGAACAATACGCGCCGTCGACGACTTGGGCTTGGTCCGGACGGTTACCGGACGATCGGACGGCGAGCCACCCATTGCTCGCCGTCCGCAAGCCCTCGCCTACGGTGGCCGGAAATCGGGATCGGAATCCCGGCGGCGGTTGGGGCGTGAGGACCGTTGCCTCACGCGATCGGCCGCCTCCTTTGCTAGCATTACTGCTTCGCAGAAGGAGGCGACCGCCTGCCACTCTTCCTCGCTCCGGACCATGGCCTGTACCAAGGCCCGGCGCGAGAGATCGCCGCCGCCGATCGCCCCCACGAGGACACGGCGTTGCTCTGCCCAAGCGGGGCACACCTCCACCGTGTGCTCCACCGTGTCCTCCGGGCGGTCCGCACAGTGGCGACACCCGGGCGTCTCTTCCGCACGAATTCGGTGCAGGAACTTCCCGAACTTACCGTGTTCGGTGAGAACCTGCGTCATGCGGAAGGTGAGGACGCCGTGAGGTCTTTCCAACCACGCCTCAAAGAGGGGACTTACCGCCATAATTGTGGCGTGCCCAGCACTGGGTCGCGACAGTCGCTGTCGCCATTTCTCCATGAGAACCCGCCAGAGCTCTGTCCGCCATGCTGCGACTTGTCGCGGCAGCGGAGTTTCGCCCCGGCGTTGCATCTCCATGCGCAGATCGTGCATGTGAGCAAGGCCTGTTGCTACCAGATCCCATGGTGGCTGTCCAGCAAGGAGGCTCGCCGCTTCGCGGGAAATCGTCCGGTATCCTCGCACCATCCGTATGGCCATGACCCTCTGGCATGCGTTCAGCCGGGCCGCCGGCTGCTTCCGCAGCGCCGGCGCCCATACCGGTGCGCCATAAAGGGCCATGGACCGAACGATTCCTGCGTAGAGCCTCCGGCAGGAGGCGTCTGGACCCCCCAGGTTGGGCAGGAGCCGCCCGAGGGCAGCCCCAGATGTTTCTTCAGTTGCCCTTTTCTTTCCAAGGTACGCTATGATCCTACAACCCTGAAAATGCACGCAGAAAAAATTAATTAGGTATTTATTATTGGGAATCTAACGAGCTTAACTTTTAAGCGAATCTTGATTCTAATTTTATGAGTAGCAATTTAAAACGTAATTTTACTAGGTAGTTTTTGATGGTAAGCCATGCCAAGTGGTCAACGGTGGAGTATGGTTGCTCACTTTCCACTTTAACACCCTTAGGTTGTATTTGTGTCCACAATTTATGTTTTTAAAAAAATTGAAATCGGTGTAGACACACTGGTGTCGAAATCAAAACTTAATCTTACTTTTCTATATCACGTGTCTAAGACATCGCATGCAAACATGTTTCTCATTTAAAAACCGTGTAAAACAAGTTGAATAATTATTTTCTAATAAAATATTGCAACAAAATTCCCAAGAGTGATCTTGATCGAAAAACGGTTGTGTAATGCTATTTATCTAGCCATTCTCCTTGTATGAACAAACCCGTACGTATCAATTGTATCAGTTTTATGCTGAAATCAACGCGCAGTGAATGAATACAAACACACATTTTAGTAAACATTTTAGTAGTTGCATTCGCCACGGGTCGATCATCTATCAGTTTCGGGCGTTTAAGTCAATATACCAATTGAACTTAAAAAAAGTTTTATCATTTTTTATTAAATGAACATTACCCAAACATCTATCACTGTAGGCGTGGGCTTGCGGATGACGAGCAATGGGTAGTTCGCCGTCCGGTAACCGTCCGGACCAAGCGCGAGTCGTCGACGAAGCGTAGTGTTCTATGCGCGCCTCAAACAGATGTACCCAATCAAAACCGTAGGGGCCCAGCAAGGTTAAAGCCTACCTACTTGAACCATGGGTTTACTTCTGAAAGTGAACCCATAGTCCTGAAACGCTGGTCCTTCCGTGGTCCTGGAACGCAAAGGGCAAACAAAGGAACTTAGGTGTGGTTTTAGTCAGTAAAAGTCTGACACGCCCTCCTGCTCCGCCTAAGAGCGTGAGAAGTCATTGAATAATTTTCCACCTTAAAAAAAAAACCCGTACACCTCTTTTTCTCCCAATTGTGCCAGGTAGGTACTAAACTAAAACATTCGCCAACTCAAACTTATAAAGACGTTTTGCTGGTGACAGCTAACCTCCGATATTCGGGACCCAATTTTAACGAAAACTTCCATCCAAGTGTTTTATTATATTCCCAAAACTTTCAACACTTTATTGTCCGTTATGTTACTCTTGAATTATATTATCATAAAACTTATATTTGTGTGGTTGCGTACTTGTAAAATTATGGGATCGGCAATATACCGTTATTTTCTCCCAGGGAGTTGTAAAGAAAATATTACGTGGAGTAACATACTCGGTTATTTTTATCGTAAAAGGAGGCAACAGATTGTCCCGTACGGTCTGACATGTCAAGACTCTTTGCAGATTATTGTCGAGCAGAGCAATCATAGTTGTCTTGTACGCACAAAACTTTTGAAAAAAAAAAAGAACTAAAGTGGTGAATACTTTCAAAATTGGAATTTAAACATTTTTTTTCTGTGATTGTTCCCGCTGCCCTATCGGTTTTCGATCAGTGTTGCCCGCGGCGTCGAGACGCACGCACGCTGCTCCACGCGTCGCGAGCTCGCTGTCAAAGAGCGATTTGTTTACAGTCGAACAACACGTGTCTAGCCGTTGTGTTTCACCTACACTAATATTTATTCTAACAAAGTAAAAATACAGTATTAAAGAACACATTCATTTTTATTTATAAAAGAAAAGTGAGTTTTAATAATTAAAAATAAGATCAACAAGTTTTCCACGGAATAAACTTTGTTCTTTATTTGAATTTAAATTAAAGCGGACTTTAGATAAAAATGTTGTTAGAAATTAAATTAGTTTAGTTTAGTGTAGTTAGCAACGATGGGATCAAGTTGTGTTAATAATATGTCAGTGAGTGTTTGCCGAGTGTTGTGGCTGGTACTCATAGTGCTTACCGACAGTATCCAAGGATATGTGGAGACTGAGGAGTTTATCAGCGACCTGGATAAGCCAAGTAAGTTACTATCCAATTTTCGTAGCTACGACATTGATAATTTATTTAAAAAATCATGATGAATATGTGGCATAACTTACTTATATTATTATCTCTTCGATAAATCGACTAATTTACCAACAAATACCATAAACAGTTTTGTACATTTAAATTTTAATACATTTTCTGGGTTTAATTTGTTTTGCTCAATTATTTCGCGTCATTAATTTTGTAATCACATTTAAATTGTTATAGTTTTAGATAATCATTATCTTTAATAGGTACGGGTTATTATTATGTCACATCTCATTGCTGGGCATAACCATTGTCCCTTGATTTTATGGTGGGGTTTGGGTTGCTACATAATTATCAACGTTATCGTTATTAACAATGGGATATAAGAAAATAAGTGAGATCTTGACATGGCGATGAGACGAGAGACATACAAAATATGGTGTAGTTAATTTCACGTTACAACTAGTTTTGATTTTTCACAAAATTAGTGGAGTGATAAAACAGTTTAGGATTGGCAAAATATATTGTTATTAATATCACATTAAAGTTGATTTTCCTGTGTACAAAAACCATGGTTACAACATCTCTGAAGCACTTTCGACAAAACGAAAATATAAGCCAATCGGAAGCATCAAATTTTATTGAGAATCATTCCTGTTTGTTCGAAATACCTGTCCGCAATAAATATGAATTACTCGAATTCGTACAAAGCATTTATTAGTAAATATTTTATTTTCATACAAAGCGCTTTTTTTTCAATTAATTTATTTACTATATCGTCCTCATTCAGAGCTTTTAATTAAATTAAACCTCAATAAGTTGGAGCAAACACAAATACGTATTTGTACTTCAAATATTCAAATTCTCATCGTTTCGTTTGATTAATTATTTTATTTTATTATCATGAAATCTGCTCAGTGGATTTGTGATTTCTGGCATCGGTTTTCATGGCATGTATTGGTTATTTCCAGATTTTACAAGCGTAAATCAATTTTGTGAGAAATTGAATATTCTGTTTGGAAACAGAAATTCCGGTAGTAATTTAATCTAGAATTTCATGATAGTTAGGCTTTATAGTGTAGCATTAGCTTTTCTATGAAGCGATTCCATGTCATGTGAAATTATAATTTCATGGTAAAGTTCTTTATTACACAAAATAGTGTACCCCTAACTTAATATTGATGTCGGACCTTACCATGATGTATTAAAATGGCAGTCATGTGAGCGAGAAAGAGGGATGGATCTGTACACCCTACACAGCTTCCCTTTAACAGTTCACTTTAGGTCGTCAAAAAAAACGCGTTAAGAGCACGTGGTGAGTCCTATTGAATTGTTCTTCAATGTGTACATACTGGACCCTACTAAACTTTGCTGTAGCTTATCAGTTTAAAACCAAATGAGATAATAGTATCAAATCGCTCTTTTTCAGTTTAGCTTGTACTTCCCACTGCTGTACACAAGCCTCCCCCAAATCCTTTCAGGTATTCTTTTCTCTAACCAACCCCTGCGAGAGGCATCTGGGTCGTTTCGCCACATCTTCCTAGGTTAGCCTCGGTGGCGTCGTCCATCCTCAGGCACTCAATTTGTGGAGACTCTTGCCCAGCGGTCAATGTTCATGTGGCTGACGTAAAAATAGCTTATATACGATGAGCTCAAATAACTAAACAGATTTGCAAATAGCTTAGCGTTTCAATTCGAAATTCAAATGAATAATTCAGACCCTACTTTCATAAAAAGTTTGGACTGATGCAGTAATTTTAGTGCAATCATAAATTTGATGTCATCGTATCAGACATAAAAACTACATTAATTTTTAGTTTTATTTGCAGGCGGGTTTTTTGACTCTGTCAAGTATTTTAATTCCTACATTTTAGTGAGTAACAGTTTTGAAATCGTTTCATAGAGCCTTTTATTCTGATACCTTACGTGAATGAAACGAGGGATGAAACGTATGTTGCTAAAAGAGTTATGAGTTTACGTGTGGATGGATGGAGAGGGAGAGGTAGGCCAAAGAAAAGATGGATGGATTATGTGAGAAGTGATATGAAAGAAAAGGGAGTTAGTGATAGCGTGACGAGTGACAGGACAGAATGGAAGAAAAACACGCCCCAAATAAAACGGGATAAGGGCAGGAAGATTATGATAATTCTGATACCTAACGTGTCTATGTCATAAAAAAAACAAACAATTTAGCGCCAAAAACCCGCCATTTTATTTTTATAAGTGAATGAAGGAGGGTCCTGGCGCAGTTGGGTAAAGAACATGAAATCTAGTACAATTAAAAATGTACGAAATTTCTCACGCAGTATGTCGCACAGTTAATTAAGCGAGTTTAACGTGAGAGGCTCTTAGCAATGATACATTAATACGTCGTACTTGAGTAGCTATCAAGCATGATATATCGGAGAGGAATATTAGGTACCTCTTCACAGGAGTAATGGAGGCGTGACCTCACTCATTTTTCGACTTCTTGTTACCAACGTTATTACTGTTAGGTACTTTTCAACTTGCTTGTGAAATGTAAGTAGTGATAACTTTTTCTTTCGATGTTTTTGTAGATTTAAAAATAGACTCGCAATACATATGTTTTTAAATCTTACTCAATCTCGCAGATATATCAACACATGCAGGAATGTAACCCATAACCCGTAGCACAAAAGCGTATATTAGAGATACTTCGCCTATCGGTCTATCTGTGTGGACATCATTTTAAAATACAAGAGAAATAAGTTTGCTACGAAACCGCTGCCCACTTGCTACGAGGCTACAGCGCTACGAGTTTCGTAGCAAATTGCTACGCGTTTTCCTTTGCCATGAAAATGCAGGTTTAATACAGTGTTTTTTTTTTAATGTTATTATTTATTTATTTTTATTCCGTTCCATAGGCAACAACGACCACAATTTTAGTCAAATTGCCTTAACCTAGTGTTAGTACCACATTGTAATATATTAAGCATTTAAGATGACTATAATTTTTTTACTTGGTCATCATCTCCACAAAATGCCTAAAAAAGTTTTCCCACGTTTGTTAAAGTGTCCTCTGAAAGTTTTGAATTGGTTTTGATTTTTTTTTCACTGAAATTTTATGAAAGTCGTCATAGGCTGCTTTGAATTCTAAAAAAAAATGTTTCAAAGATTCAAAAGCATTTATTTCAAATAAACCATTTACAGGCACTTTTGAAATGTCAAGAAGTCAGTCAGTCAGAAAAAAAAAAATGATGCTAATTGCACATTCCAAAGCGTAGATCTCTATGGAGAAGAATGTGCAAGAAACTCCATGGACACTCTTTTCAATCATGTTTTGCAATTACAAATATCTCTGTTACATGTTTCTTGTCGCTATCATGTGAGAACAATGTCAATAATGTAAAAATAAAAACTAAATATAGATATTAAAATAGCAACTGGCAGCTAAAAGATGACCAGTCTCAACTGACAGCGCCCGTCCACGGACCTGACGCGAATATTAGCACCACTCAGCTCAACCATTTTGAAGGGAACCGCATGATCCAACACACGCGCCACCATCAGAGAGACATTTGAGTGAGCATGACAAACTCTCAACTGCCATGCTCATTTATGACAAACAAATCCAATAGTAACCTAAAAACCATAAAATAGCTCCATGGTACTCACATTTAAAGCAACTGTGTTCTTTTTAAAAAATTTTAATATACTATATTGTAAATGTGTCCTATGTTATAAATAAACGATTTTATTATTTTTTTTTTTTTTATTATTATTTACAGTTTGAAAAAAATGCTTCTACATTATACAATACTAAATACAATAATAATTAACTACAATAATACTTTACAAATTTAACAAATTCAAAAAAAAAAAAACATTAAAGAATAGTAATAATAGTTTCAAAACTAATCAATTTGTGTTTGTTGTGTATTTGTTCATGTGGAAATGGTCGCGTGAGCGACATTCCGGAACAAACTGATACATAAGCAAGATCATCATCATCATTATTTCAGCCGAAAGACGTCCACTATTGGACATAGGCCTCCCCCAAGTGTGGCTATAACGACTGGTCCTGTGCGTCTCGCATCCACCGCATTCCCGCGACTCTCATCAGGTCATCGGCCTACCTTGTGGGAGGGCTTCACACGCTGCGTTTTTTGGTGCGCGGTCGCTCCTCCAGAAACTTTCCTCCCCATTGACCAAATTTTCTACATCTGTTTCTTAAATTACATTGTTTTTATAAACCGTCCTCGCTTTTACAATATAGGTCAAAATTTACAGACTCTTTTCTAGGATTGCGTTTGGTATCCGGATAGAGATCGTATGGAAATAACTTGCTAGCCTTTGCAGGGTCGGTTACCGGTCAAACTACATGTTGCGAAATATCAGAAATTTTACTCGAAAATGTACTGCATTCAGAGCATACCTATGTACAAAAGTTAGTTATTGCACGAATGGACGACCTTTCGATTGTCAGTCAAAATGACGAGTTCGAGTTATTCTTTTGTAGTGTAAAGGTGCGTCCAGACCTGGCGAATGCGTCCCCACCGACCCATTTGCGAGCCACTTGCGAACTGCGCGCGTGCATTTCATGTTTGTACGAAGCGCGCGCGGCGCAGGAGATTCGTACGAACGAGCCGCGCGCGAAATACACGCGCGCAGTTCGCAAGCGACTCGCGAGCGGCCTTAAGGTTACACTAGTCGATACTTTTTCCATACAAATTTTGGGGGGTATTACTCCGCATTTTGACACAGTATATTCAAAATAAAACATGCTTTGGTTTTACGTTATTAATAATTTTGTCTGTATGGAATATATATGTTATGCTATGCTATACTGTGCGCAAAGAAAAAAAAAGCCATTACAAGGTTATGAGCCAACAAATTTTCTGTTTTTTGATGATTTTAACGCAACTTTAAGTTAAGTGTAAAAAAGTAACAAAAATGGTATAAAATCTCCAAAACGAAGTCGGTACCGACAAAGCTTCATTACCGAAGAGTTCTATACAATTTATTTGGAATATATTTATGAAGTGGTTTTTTCATAAAACTCGATTTTCCAAAGCATTACTCTCAGATTTTACGCGGTTTACATTAGACAGTCTAATGTCATTTTCGTTCGTAACGGTGTTTATGTGCGTGCGAACAATAAGTTATACAATAGACTAGCGTCTAACTGCTCATACTTGATATTATCGCTGTCGGACACAATTTCGGATGAGATATCGCACTTTTTGGCCTCACCCATCAGCGAGTTCGAGCCCGCGACTACTTCAGCCTTAATATAACATCTAAGTGTCACCTAACGTTAGTGTAGAAAGGCATTTGAATCGGAAATAAAATCACATTTCCGATATACACATTGCAAGGCGAAAAATCTTCAAACAGAAAGTGCATTCGTACATACAAATATGTACATATATACACACATACCACTCGAAGTCACACGTGGCGGTAATGTATCTGAAATCTACTCTTGTTTCGAATAGAATGGACTGCAACACTGAACTGGTAAGGGTCAGTTCACACGGAGACGTGTGACGTTTGTTGTTTGTTTTGTTCTTTTGTTGCCAATAGTTTGCCAATACTTATCAGCTCCCCTTAGAAGTGCAGCCAGTGAGCAATTATTTAGTGGAGCTGGTTTAATGTATGAAGAACACCGAAACAGAAGCAAAAGTGAAAGCGGCCAAATTACTTTTTATTAAATATAATTTGCCTAAGTTTAATTTCGAGTAAGTAAAGTACAAAATACAAATTTAATTAAGTAAACAAATCTTAAAAAAATAAAATTGTGTTTTTTCTTCATAGTATAAAACTTCCGCTTCCTCTAAGATTTACTTTTGACATCTGTTTCCGTTTCTGTTTCCGTTAAGACACTTCCGTTGCATCACTAGCGCATTACTAAACCGCGAAGTGCTCTTGCTTGCACGCTAATCCTTGTTGCTTCCTTCAAACCAAAGCAGTTTTTTCAAATAAACCATTTACAGGCACTTTTGAATTGTCAATAATTTAGTCAATCAGAAAAAATATGCTAATTGCACATTCCAAAGCGTAGATCTCTATGGAGAAGAATGTGTAAGAAACTCCATTGCCACTCTTTTAATCATGTCATGTATTACAAATACCTCGGTTACATTTCATCATACTGCAACACGCACCAGAAGGCTATTCGAATTCCCTCACTAAACTGTGAACCTTTTTGTGCAGTAAGCTGTACCGTTATCTTTAAAAGTGCGCATCTCGTCGCGTTACTTCGCATCTCGGTGTGAGCTACCCCTTATACATACATAGAATGCGTGTTTATGTACTCGTAGAACGAAAAGGTTACCTATTGAAATACATCGCTGTCGTTACTGCACATGCAGTTGTAGAAAAAAAATAAGTGTGGCACTCGGGGACTGCCGCGGTAAAGCTATTGCATAGCATTTTATATCAACTTATGCAATTATAATTATTTATTTATTTTATTTATGCAGTATTTCTTTTTCTTTGATATTAATTCAAGTTACACTTTTTGAGCGTGGTGACCGATAAGAAAACAATTTTTTTTCTTTCTTGTTTACTTCATAAATTGCTACAAGTATGTTCAGTTGTTATCATAGAACATTACTATAATCTATTATAATACAAAAAGACTATTTTGTTTGACCGAGATTTGAACTCGAGGCACGATGATAACATAGGTAGAACGCTGTACCAATGCGCCACACAGGTCGTTAACGACTTTTCTAAAATAGGTGTTCGGTCTCTGTCGGCCTTCAAGCCACACCTCCGTGCCCGTCGGAGTGGGGAGCGTGAGGTTTTTTTTTTCGTTACGGAATTTCTGGATTCGGTCCCCGCGCTCAAGGCCCTCGATTGAAGCTATGCAATAGCTTAAAAATTCTTTGTAGAGTCGTCTCAGTAACTCATAACTGTGCGACAGTCTTTTTTTTTAAATTTATTTTATTAATTTGTTACATCAAAAATCATTTTTAACATCTGCCAAACTGCATAGCAGTTTGTCGGCAGTACATTCTCGTGGATTTCGCTTATTACTAAGACCACATCCGGTCACCCCCCAAGTTTGTAGGTAGGTACTCGTTGTGAGGTAAACAGATGCAGCACCACAACACTATCTGAGACCAACATACCGCAGCAACTATGGACACATAGGCAGATAATGTTTTATTAGAATATTTTTTAATTGGTTTCTATTTTTGGCTCGATTTATTAATTCATCAGGTAACTCATTAATAAGTGTAGGTGCAATCCACCGTCTCGCACGCTTACCGTAGTAATTATTCACCTTAGGAACCTGGAGTTTCTTTTTCTTAGATTGGCGGGTTGGGTAGCTATACACTCTTTCATTTTTATAATTTTTACTATTATGTTGTTCCAAAACAATTGCTAGTTTAACTTTCATTTCAATTGGTAATACATTTATTAAATAATTTTTCATAATCTTTGTTCAAGCTAGTTTTATTGCTTACTAACAGTTTAATAAGTCTTATTTGTAACATTTTAATTCTATTAAGATACGTTTTGAAAGTGAGTCCATAACCACCCAACCTATAACCAATAATTGAGTCAGCAAGTGCATAGTAAAGCGCATACAATAATCCTCTCGTAAGTACAGGTTTCAAGGAATACAACTTACTCAGGACTGACCGAAGTTTATTACAAACTGTTTCTATATGATCGTTCCATGCAAATAATAATAATAATAATAATCCTTTTATTGTCCAGAAAAAACATGACATAATGTAATAAAATACACTATCCTCCACACTAGGATTCCCTGTGTCGTGGAGGGTAGTCTCTTTCGTCGTAACATACATTGTACAATAACCGGAATAAAAAGAGTAAAGTAAAAAATAAAAACAAAAAAGTGCGAGTGGAACATGCGTGATGAGTTTGTGTGAGTAAGTGTGAGAGTGTGTGTATATATGTGAGGGTGTGTGTGTATTGGGGGTGTGTACGGGTGTAAGCATATGTGTGAGAGTGAGTGTGTGTGTATTTCAGTTTATATGAGATTGTGAGTACGCGGGTATGAGAGTGTGTGTCTATGTTTGTGATGTATATGAGTGGGAGTTCGTAAACAGAAATAAATAATTTTATAATAATGGGAATAATAGATAAGAGTGCGGTTTGTTATTTATACGGATTTTTTAAAAACGATTCTGTCGTATCATAATTCAAATTTTTTAGAAATTTTATTACATGTGTCTTACATTTATTCTTTGTCATTTGTAGGATGTTTAGTTCCTTATTAAGATTAGAATAAATAAATGGACCCATAAATCGGAAGCATCTTTTGCCGAATTCGAGTCTGGTTCTTGGTTTCTGCCATATCGCTTTCCTGCGAGAGCGGCAACTACTTTGGGTTGTGTTGTGAGCATTTCTATGGAACTTGATTGCTACAGCCAGGATATAAAGTTGCCTAACACGCAGTACATTGCTTTCTGAATATAGAAGATTGGTGGAAAAAAATTTAGTGTCAATAGTCAGTCCCAAGTACCTGTATGTCTTAACTTGCTCCAACATAACACATTGACAGTTAGATTTTTAAGCTATTGCATAGCTTCTATCGAGGGCCTTGAGCGCGGGGACCGAATCCAGAAATTCCGTAACGAAAAAAACCTCACGCTCCCCACTCCGACGGGCACGGAGGTGTGGCTTGAAGGCCGACAGAGACCGAACACCTATTTTAGAAAAGTCGTTAACGACCTGTGTGGCGCATTGGTACAGCGTTCTACCTATGTTATCATCGTGCCTCGAGTTCAAATCTCGGTCAAACAAAATAGTCTTTTTGTATTATAATAGATTATAGTAATGTTCTATGATAACAACTGAACATACTTGTAGCAATTTATGAAGTAAACAAGAAAGAAAAAAATTTGTTTTCTTATCGGTCACCACGCTCAAAAAGTGTAACTTGAATTAATATCAAAGAAAAAGAAATACTGCATAAATAAAATAAATAAATAATTATAATTGCATATGTTGATACAAAATGCTATGCAATAGCTTTACCGCGGCAGTCCCCGAGTGACACACTTATTTTTTTCATTGTTGTTCTAAAACTAGATATGGCATGATAAAAACCTCAGCCTAATCAAATACCTTGGTTTCTGTTTCGTAAGCATATTTTGCTCCAACTCGCAAATCAATGAAATTGTATTATCCACAGACCTATTTAATTAAATTAATTATTTAATTGATGTTTTTCTATTACAATTTCTTATTGATAATTCTGTTTTTTTTTTTGGACATTATAATTATTTATTTTATGTTGGTATAAAAATAATTCAAAACATAATTAATATTAGTGCCAAATTCTGTAAGTGCTATGCACACCTTTAAGTAGAGAATTCACTGCAATAATTGCAGCAAATTCTGAGAACTTTTTTTGTAAATGTTTCTGCGAACTATGCAGTGCCGTAATAAATAAATAAATAACAAAAGACACATCCATGCAGACCCGAAACAACTATCTGTATGTCATACAAATATTTCATGCTTGAATCGAACCCGCG
The DNA here is from genome assembly GCA_905147345.3 of Mythimna impura. Lineage (NCBI taxonomy): Eukaryota > Metazoa > Arthropoda > Insecta > Lepidoptera > Noctuidae > Mythimna > Mythimna impura. The sequence continues at coordinate 27,898,662 of LR990359.1, read as the reverse complement.
ACAAGCAGTATAGCAGAAAATCGCACAACCACGCCGCCAATTATTGAAGTCGTCACGTCAAAGTGACATGTCATCAGTATTAACAAATGTTGTTAGCGCTGATGATACCTATATGTTAGGTGATTTGGAAAAAACATTATTTGTCATTCAAAACCACGCAACATTCTGTTATCCCACACTTTATGGACTTTTCGACAGTCATTATCGCTAATACGCAGAATATCACTTTGTCTATGCTCCCCAGTTTCATAGTTTCTCCACATGGTTGCCACAATATGTCAACTTTGGAACTGTCATTGTCATTCGTAATGTTGGCAACATGTTGTCGAATTAATAAATCATAGTGGTCAAGTATAAAATTACTGAAAGTGTCTTAATAATTTATTTTATTAAATGGATATTTATTTTGTTTTGTGTGGTGGCTTCCTATTCGGCTTCGCCGGAACGCCCACGTACTTTCTTTGCTTTATAATGTGCTATTTAAGCTGTTGATCCCCGCACGAACGCCGGCTCTCGGGCGCCATTGTCTTACTATTGTGTCTCTAATTACACTACTCAACGAGTTAATCCTTGTACCCCGTTTTATCTTAAAGAACGCTTTCAGTTTCTCAGAGACACACATAGTAGGTCTTTGAGATCATCGGATAACCTAAAATTAAGTATTCGAACGCAATCCACTTCCTTCGTTGACAAATCTTTAACAGTTTAAGCTGCTCGTTTGTAGAATGCGTTACCTATAGAGTAGATGTAAAGTCCATACAGCATATGGACTTTAAAAAAGACTTTGACCTTTGAGCTTTTTTCGGCCCCAAGTAGATAGTTAGCTATATAAGAGCTGTTTATAGGTTCAAGTGTAAACTCTAAGCTGTATAGAGGCTATATATGTTTCTTCTTAGAGTAGTCAGCTAGGAAACACCAGCCTCATCTAGTTAAAATTAACGAAAAAATGTACAAGTAAAAGTATTATTTATAACTGATTTGTAAAATAAACATTATTTACTATTTACTAATCAAGGACAATTACATTCTAATTGTAAATCGAAAGTGTTGTTCCTTCTAAAAAAAAACAACTTTACAAAACCGGGAAAATAATGTCCTTAGCAATTTAACATCCATCCATGTCTACATATATGTACGTACATATACATCAGTTTAATCTCAAATGGCCTCGGAAAAAGCCAAAGGTATATAATTGTGATCGATACTTGTCGTTATACAAAAACTTCGTTTGATCATCGGGTACCTAGTCGTATGTTTGAGAGAGTACCTACGATAATTCTAATTTTGTACAAAATGTTTTGAGTAAATACGGTAAGGCTTTTTGAAGGTGAGCGTAGACAAGGTATCATTTAGCGAGATTAAGTTCAAAATAATGACTAAAAATAACTAGGCCTTTGACGGTAATATAATTATAAAAGGCTGGCGAAAATATTGCTACTTACTTCATTATTTGTATCAGATTTGTTAAGGGCATAGGTTAATTACATATTCTGTATTTTGTATCACGTACATAACCTCATTAGAATAGAATAGAATAAATTTTATTGTACACCAAAAACATTATAATTCATCATCATTTCAGCCGAAAGACGTCCACTGTTGTACATAGGCTTCCACCAAGTGTCGATTGATTTCCGCGACCCTCACCAGGTCTTCGGTCCCTTTGTGGGAGGCCTTCCAACGCTGCGTCTTCCGTTACGTGGTCGCCACTCCAGAACCTTTCGGCCCCAACGGCCATCCGTTCTGCAAGCAATGTGTCCTGCCCTCTGTTACTTAAGTTTGGCGATTCTTTGGGCTATGTCGGTAACCTTGGTTCTCCTGCGGATATCTTCATTTGTGATGTGATCATGAAAGGAAACTCCGAACATAGCCTTTTCCATTGCCCTTTGAGTGACTTTAAGTCTTCTGATAGCCATATGTTATCACTGGCAACCCGCACTGGTTACAGACTTTCGTCTTGAGACACTGTGGTATATTGGTCGAGAAGACACCGCGCTGCTTCACGAACGCTGCCCAGCCGAGTCATGTTCGACGATCGACCACTTTCTCGAAGTTAGACCTACCCAACTGGACCGTCTGTCCCAGGTAAAGGTAGTCGTCCACAACATCGAGTGTAGAGTTTATGACGGAATCGAACCACTTCTGAAGGGCCATTAGGACCGGTTTTCCACCTGCCTTCAAGACTTCGGCCGTAATTCTGTCCTCACCCGACGCCTTGTCGTTTTTTAGCTGCTTCAGAACCATCCTAATCTCGTACAGGCTGACGTCCGGGATATCTTCGGTATAATGTCGAGTCAATCTAGCTCTTGGGTCGTTTGCTAGATTTGCAGCGGGTAAAATAGTAACAATCTCACATTAAATTTAATCTATGGGTACAATGGCGGTCTCATTAAACCATCTATAAAATATAAAAGGAGAAACTGACTGACTGACATATCCACGCACAGCCGAAACTACTGGTCTTAGGCACCTGAAATGATGCACAAGGCCTTTTACGATGTAGGCGAGCACTAAGAAGGGATTTTTAAAAATTCAACTTTTAAGGGGGTGAAAATAGGGAAATTCGTTTGTATGCAAAATTTTATTCCTTCTGCCTACATACTTGAAACTTAACGTAAAATAAAATAACGTCGATCAATAAAATAAAATCACAACGAAATAGAATAAAATCAAATCTGGTATTGGTAATTAATATGTCTGCCAGAACAAACCTGGATGAAAGGACCATCCAGTTTTGTAGTAAACATCGCCAGTACGATGTTGAAACTAGCCCGTACTCTGCTCACCATGGATACAGTGCGCATGCGCATAGTGGTGTAAAATATAGTAATACTGGACGCGGTTGGCATTGCAGCTCCTAATTGAATAAAGAGCTAACAAACTAAATGAGTAGAGCGATGTACAATAGGCTTTAAAGAGCGTTACCTTTACCTCATTGGAGAATCGCGGGAATCTGTGAGCTATCACACTCAAACTCAAAATTATTTATTTCACATAGGCCTACAGGGGCACTTGAAAAACGTCAGAAGCGAGTGCACGGATACAAATGGTCGCTCCCTATGGAGAAGAACCGGTAAGAAACTTCATGGTTACTCTTTTAAAAATTGATTGATTCTACAATATTACAATATTAACAGATAAGGGAGACTAGTCAACTTTGTACCCTAAAGCACAATAAAAATAGTAAATAATCAATACTCACATTCACATTACAAAAAGAGACTATACAATAAAAAAAATATACCTATCAATAAATGAGATGTATACAATATCGTGTTCGTTCTGACTGTTGCCCTGCGGTTCCGTTCCATATCTGCATGATCGTCGAGGTCACCAGTCAAAGCATGCCCCAGATACTTGAATTACTCAACCCTTTCTAGAGGAACACCATTCAGTCTAGGTAACGGACTTCTACTCTCAAGGCATTTCGAACTGGCGACCTCAAAGATAATCCACTGATTTATTACATTACGTAAAAACTCCGTGATTACTAACGTATTCTTCCCATGTCTGCAGCAGCGTTCTATGTTTGTTTCGCACTTGTGCGTAAAAGTTAGCCAGCGAGCCCGCACTACAATTTGTTACATTTCCACGAGTTTTTTCAAAGATTCAAACCAACTTCCGTTCATTTATTACTTCGTAAGTGTATTTAAAAAAAATGTTATTTGATATACCCTCGCCTGCGGCTCAGGCGAATTCAGCTTCGGTCGCACATGACTAAGTTTCTCAAATTGTATCAAAATGTACTTATTTTACAACTTTTGTAAACCCGACACATCTTATAGAAATAATTTTTCACTTAAATTAGTTTCAAGTTGTACTTCTGCGTGTTTTCATTTCGATCCAGACTATTTCAATACTAGATACTTACCCAATGAACTATGCATCAGAGCTGGTTACACAACGATGCCAAGTTTTCTGGTATCGCGAGTAACACTCGCAAATCGATTTTAATTCGACGATTAGCTGACTTTTATGAACCGCATTATTTCGGTAACGAGAACCTTAATCGATTCTGTTCTAACTTCAGTTAAGCTATCTAGACTTAGATTGCAGACGAAATTATAGTAATGAATAATATATAAATAACCGACCTTGAATTTATTTCTTGAGTTAGAGGTAGGACACACAAGGTGAGTTAAAGTATTATATATTATAATCTATTTTCAAGTTTGCACTCATAAAGGGTTAGTAATGATATTTACTAAAAACTATAACGAAACTGAACGTGTTGTGCCGACCCCAAATAAAACGGGACAAGGGCAGGAAGATGATGATGATGATGATGATGAATTAGTAATTAGAGAGTAAAGCAGTGGTGGCCGAGTGGTAACGGCTCCGACTTACGAGTTGTAGGTCGCGGGTTCAAACCCAGCCAGGCGCATTACTTCATGTAATTTATTTCATCACCACTGCTCTCAAAACGGTGAAGGAAAACATCGTGAGGAAACCGGCATGTCCTAGAACCAAAAATTCGAAGACATGTGACATCCACCAACCCGCACTGGGCCCGCGTGGTGGATTACGGCCCATTCCCTCTCCTAGAGAGGAGGCCTGAGTCCCAGCAGTGGGAACATTATAAGGCCAACTATGCCGACTATAAACCAGTGCTTGACTGCGATCCCACCTGATGGTAAGCAGTGATGCAATCATTGATGGTGAGGCGCACTAGTTTATTAAGAGCCTATTCACTCTAGCCTTGAAGGCATCTAAATTATAGTTGGACGGGAAGACCGCAGCAGGCAAATTGTTCCAGTCCTTCGATGTACGCGGTATAAACGACGAAGCGAAACGCTTTGTCCGGACCGTTGACCGTCCAATTCCATTATTCCAATCAAATTACACAAAAATAATTAAAGTAAAATTAAATCAATCAGGTAATTAAACAATAGATAATAATCACATAATCATGGCATGGTCAACTAATAAAATCAAATATAAAATAGAATAAAATTGGGTCACTATCTCCATTTCTATTAAAAAGCCCCCGTTCCCTGTTCCGTTCCTGTTACAGTATGTGATAACAGTTTAGTATGAGTGAGTACTCTTAAACAAGATCAACTTTTAGTATAAAAGAAAGATGAATTCGCGAAAGGAAAACAGCATCGATGTTTCTAAGAACAGTTCATACCTTTTACTCAGAACTTGGGTCCCTGTACCAAAAGTTATTTGTGTCCTTCCTGCTTTCATCTCTTAAAGTATTTTTTGTTATTTTTGCTCTGTAAGTATCGGAATGTTTTTTTTAGGGTTCCGTACCTCAAAAAGAAAACATACCGGGCAAGTGCGAGTCTGAGGGTTCCGTACAAACTTACCTATGAAAACAGTTCAATTCCCGAATTGAGTTACGAAGATTTTTCCGAATCGCAAAAAATAATTTTTGTTATGACGTTACAACAAATTTACAGTTTTCAGATTTATTCCCATATCTGTGCTATAAGACCTTGCTTCATGCCAAATTTCAGGATTCTGGATCAACGGGAAGTACCCTATGAATTTTGATTCCTTCAAGAGTGTCGAAATATACTTTTTGCGCGACATAAACGGCCGTATCTTTTTTTTCGTTATCTCAGATGTTTGATTCAGATGAGACAGACAGACGGACAGACAATAAAGTGATCCTATAAGGGTTCCGTTTTTTCCTTTTGAGGTACGGAACCCTAAAAACGGAATCCTTATAAGATCACTTTGTTGTCCGTCTATCTGTTTGTCTGTCAAGACCTTTTATTTCAGGAAAACGTAAAGGTATTGAGTTTAAATTAAAACTATATACTCAAGTCTCTGGTCCCTTGAAGTTGTGAAAAAATCAAATTTTTAAGTTAACGAAAAAAACTACGGCCGTTTATGTCGCAAAAAACGTATATTTCGTTCGTATATAATTAATAAATATTATATTATATTATTATTATATTATATAGGAATTAATCAGAAAACGTTGAAAAAACGAAACGTTGTTTTTAAACGTTGTTACGTCACAAATAAAAAAAGATTTTTGCTATTCGTGAAAATCTTCGAGACTTCATTTGGGAATTGAATTATTTACATAGGTAAGTTTGTACGGACCCCACAGTGCACGTGTCCAACCTGCACTTGCCAAGTTTTTTTTGGAATGGGTTGATCTGGCTTGAGATCAATTCAAGATAAATCTTTTTAGTTCTTCCTTGTTATCGAACCGTTTGTGACGTTTGTGACGTTTGTTCAATAAGAGATCGCCAGTTAGTTAGTGCTGAAGTATTATTAAATTTAAAGTTAGGCTAGTAGCAAGGGATAGACCTTTTATTTCTGAATGAGAAACTAGCTTCTGCAAGCGGTTTCGCTCGCATCAAAGTAAGTTTCCCCAAACTTTGGACCTCCGTTTCAACTCCTTAGGGAGTGAATTTTGGAAAATTCTCTCTTAGCGCTCGCCTACATCGTAAAAAACCTTTGTGCAAAATTTTACACTCTTAGTCTAGTTTCGGCTGTGCGTTAATATGTCAGTCAGTCAGTTTATCCTTTTAATATATAGATTAATTAATTACAATTGGGGTCTAATTATTGCATCGAGCTCTTGACTTCCTTGAAGATAAATTCTATATTTTATATATTCCACCCATCTTCCAAGAAAAATAATAATCTGTTGGTGACAGTTTTTTTAAACTAATCTGGGTCATTACGTCGCTATTCACAGGCTTCCAAGGCTATATAATAAATAGGCTGTCTAAAACTCACGACATCGATATAATGTCAGTCGTTGCCTAAATGTATGAAATCTGTACTTGAGATTTTATAAGCCAAAATTTTAAAGTAAGACAATTATATATATATTTATTTAAATGTTTTTAAGGTGGACCGATGACCTGGTGAGAGTCGCACAGGACTAGTCGTTATGGTGACACTTGAGCCTATGTCCAACAATGGACATTTTCGGCTGAAATGATGATAATGATGATTTGAATGTTTTAATAAAGACACACGTGAATAGATTTTAAGTTATGTTTTAAATTAAGTTATTAGTAACTAGTAGACTTTAGTTACTAGAGTTCATATTTTAGTTTAAACTTAGTTTATATTCAAAAGCATGATGTGGCCTGGCTCTATGATAAAAAGGAGTGCACTAACTTAAAACTTAATTTCATTTCTATTTTTCTATTCTTGATAGGTTCGCGCTTGACCGCTAACTCACCTGATGGAAAGCGACGATGCGGTCGACGATGGAGCGCGCTTACCTAGAAGTAACCTATTCACTCTTGACTTAAAGATTCCCGGGTTGTAGCCATCAGGAAAAACAGATTCCGGCAAGGAATTCCACTCCACACTCATTATACGTCTTTTATTTTTATATAGTATAGGTGTGTTTGCGCGGTTCAGGCGCAAAATTGCGAACTATTTTACATTTGGTTGGTCGCTAACTGGGAAATGACGTGCCATGAGTAAAAATAGATTCAAACGACTCGTCCCTAAAAATTAAGGTATGCACAGTACCTGAATAGTCCAGCACACACGGTGATACAGTTTTCGGGGCAAAAACACTAAAAAATTCACATAATTTTCGATTTTTTAATGCAGACGCAACACTTTACAAGATCAGTCAACGACGCCATTGAATTTGCGGGTGTCGACGAAATGTCATTCCATTTTCGACTACGCGGGTCACTCAATCCCTTTCACTCATACAAGGGAGATAGGCATGTGCAGGAAAGGGAGACAAAATAGTAAATCTAAAAAAACAGCCAAATAATGAATTTATCGCGATTTAGAATCAACGTAACCATAATTTGACACTATAACCAAGTTTAACAATATTATGACATCAATAAATCTGTCCAGCGTTCCCCCTCCGCCTATCTGACCTCCTCAACTAAGTATTTGGGAATTGTTTTTTTCTTCTTTTTTTAGGGTTCCGTACCTCAAAAGGAAAAAACGGAACCCTTATAGGATCACTTTCTTGTCCGTCTGTCTGTCTGTCGGTCTGTCTGTCTGACAAGACCCTTTATCTCGGGAACGCGTAAAGATATCGAGTTCAAATTAAAACCAATAATAATAAAAGTAGTAAAGTAGTAGCAGTAGTAGTAGTAGTGGTAGTAGTAGTGTAGTGGTGGTAGTTATTTCAAGTCCCTTGAAGCTGTGAAAAAAATCAAACATCAGAGTTAACGGAAAAAAAAATACGGCCGTTTATGTCGCAAAAAATGTGTATTTCGTTACTCTCAAGGGAATCAAAATTCATATGGTACTTCCCGTTAACCTAGAATCCTGAAATTTGGCATGTAGCAAAGTCTCATAATGCAAGTATAGGAAAAAATATGAAAACTGTAAATTTGTAGTTACGTCACTGAAAAAATAAATGCGATTGGGAAAAATCTTCGCAACTCAATTCGGGAATTGAACTGTTTTCATAGGTAAGTTTATACGGAACCCTCAGTGCGCGAATCCGACTCGCACTTGCCCAGTATATTTTTAAACGTTGCCCTACAGGAAGAGTTACTTCATACGGAAGTAGTGAGTGCATTTACAAACATGTAAACTCACATACACAAGACACCCAGACCCGAAACCAATATCTGTAGAGTGTAGTGTAGGCCATACATATGTTTGTTCCGTGCGGGAGTCGAATCCGCGATAGGAAGCGCAGCAGCCAATCGCTCATCCACTACGCCTACTGCTGTCAATATTATGAAAACTGTAGTAAGTATTGGTCATCAGAATTTTTAATAAGGCTGTAATCACCATAAACTTTGTCTTCAACATAGTCTTCCCCTGCATTATTAACTAAAAACAACGGGCTCATCAAAATCTGAATCTTTTTAATTAAAACAAACTTCCTGCTGTGTACTAAGTTACTTATATTGTTCCGTTATCACCAATCTGTATTCCAAGCTTTATAATGTAAGCTAAGAATGACAACATTCACCCAGCTTGTTCGATGTCGCTTCCCTGTTTCCATAATAAATGTTTACGGAGTGGGAGTAAGCATGACACATTGAGATTTAGAAAGCGACAGACATAGAGAGTGACAGAGATGACATAATTCTACTAAGCCGAATTTATTATAATGTCTTTTTAGGGTTCCGTACCTCGAAAGGAAATAACGGAAACCTTATAGGATCACTTTGTTGTCCGTCTGTTTGTCTATCGAGACCCTTTATCTCGGGAACGCGTGGAATTAGCATAGCAGGCCTTATAATGTTCCCACTGCTGGGACTCAGGCCTCCTCTCTAGGAGGGGGAATGGGCTGTAATCCACCGTGGAATCGAGTCGCGCGTGGAATTATCGAGTTGAAATTAAAACCATATTATATACTCAGGGTTGCGGCTTCTTTAAGCTGTAAAAAAATCAAACTTCTAAGTTAAAGAAAAAAGATAGGGCCGTTTAAACCGCAAAAAAAGTATATTTCGACACTCGCAAAGGAATCAAAATTCATAGGGTACTTCCTGTTTACGCAGAATCCTGAAATTTAGCTTAAAGCAAAATCTTATAGAATAGGTATAGAAAAAATCTGAAAACAGTAAAATTGATGTTACGTCACAAAAAAAAAATGTTTGCGATTCTGAAAAATCTTCGAAACTCCATTCGGGAATTTAAATATTTACATAAGTAAGTTTGTACGGAACCCTCAGTACGCGAGTCCAACTCGCACTTGCCCAGTTTTTTTTATTATCTACTAGCTTTTTTCACAGGTTTCCCGCGTGATAGTCAAAAATTGTCACAAAGGAACATTTTCCCGGGATAAAAGATATATAGGGTGACTGGTAATTAGTGACCGATACTTAAACACGTGATTGTACTCGTGATTACAAACAACTTTCCCAAAGAAACTTTTTTATATACTCAATAGTTTTATCACAATACCAAAACAGCTGTTTGAATCTAAGGCTGTTTGTAATACGCGACCGCCTGTGACCAGCGACCGCTCAGCTGTTAGCCGCGTGACGCCTTCGTTCCTACAATAGTGATAGAACATCCACGCAGCTTGCAAACCCAGCAGCGTACGTAATCAGTGTATGTACCTACGTTTCAGTTGTTAACTACTAAAGAGAAAAAATTTAAATAAAAAAGTTTCTTTGGGAAAGTTGTTTGTGATCATGAGTACAATCACGTGTTTAAGTATCGGTCACTAATTACCAGTCACCCTATATATATAGAGAGATATAGAGATAAAGATATGCTATATGCTATTCCAGAACACGGTCTACCCGTGTATCAAGTTATATTAAAATCGATTCATCAGTGCCTTGGTGTTCCCGGACCCCAGGTTTCCCTTTCGGAAGTAAACCCAAGGCCCCAGTAAGCTTGGGCCCTGCTGGGACCGTACGTTTTGCTGACCTTTCGACCTGTCGTTGTTTTGGGGTCGGTGTCCCGGCTGCTGGGGCGTGAGGATGTCCGTTCATTCACGCGTGCGACCGCCTCCTTCGCTAAAAGTACTGCCTCGCAGAAGGATGCGACCGCCTGCCATTCTTCCTCGCTCCAGACCTTGGCCTATACCAGGGCCCGGTGCGAGAGGTCGCCTCCGCCGGTCACCACCATGATGACACGGCGATGCTCCGCCCAAGTGGGGCACGCCTCCAATATATGCTCCACCGTGTCCTCCGGGCAGTCCGCACAATGGTGTTTCTTCTGCAAGAATCAGGTGCAGGAACCTCCCAAACTTATCATGTCCGGTGAGGACCTGCGTCATGCGGAAGGTGAGGACGCCGTGACGTCTTACAGCCACTCCTCAAAGAGGGGACTTACCGCCATGATTATGGCATGCCCAGCACTGGAATTGGAATTAAAGGAAACTTGGATAAAGGCTTTAGTCGTTGAAATGAAAAACTTAATAAAACTATTAAAAATCAATTCCAAGTTTCAATTGGAACTTACACTAACGATTTCCGCTTTCCTGAAACTCCTGAAGCACTTTCCCACTGTGTTAATTTTTTCAACTTTCTATTTTTAACTTAGTAGTTCGATATGGGTAAAAGTCACTAAGCATTTTTGTTTTGTAAACTTTACAACGGATTTGGAATTTTTACTGTATTGAAGGTGAAACAAAGGAAAAACATGTAAACTTACTTACACAAGACGCCCAGACTATTTGTGGGCCATACAAATAGTTGCTCCTTATGGGAATTGAACCAGCGATACATAGCATAGCAGACAATTGTTCAACCACTGCGCCAACCGTACTGTCAAATCATTATTCAATGGCTAATCAGAATTAAATATAACCTCTATAAATCTAGATTTAGTATTCACATTTAAGCAAATAGGTTCACTGAATAGCCTTGTTATAATAAGCATCGTGACGAATCATGCCTATTATTCTAAAGTTACACGTGAATTTCAACCAATTATTGGCTATTACAAACCAACTACATTATGTATGGTTTATGTAAAACAAAACTAATATGGACCTTTATTTAATTATACATCTTAAATCAATGGCTATAAAGTCCATTTTGTAATCCACTACAGACATCACTAACGTCTAATTTGAATAAATAATATGTGATAATGGAGCCTACTTTCGATCCACATTGATGAACGGTTACCTTAACTATTTAAGAGATTTATTTATTTATGTTATACGATTTCAGCCCTTATGTCTATAAGTACAAGTTGTATAATGCTGTAAAAGGAAATTGGATAAGGTTGAATTTGTATCATGTGATTGTAAGTGACACTGTGTTAATCAGTTTAAACTCTGCCATGGCTGTTAGTTGTTTGTTTGTTTGTTAGTTCAAATAAAAGTGAAGGTAACGTAGAACTAACTAATAACGAATGTAACAGGCATTTAAAGAGGTCGGCTATTGCAGGGTTTCAGATATATCGAGCGACGTGCGACGAATACTAATGTTAATACTTTTGCCGACTGTGTGCAGAGGATTATTTCAGTTTGCGATACGCTCTAGCGTTTTTTGTAAAGACAATAATTGTTATCCCCGTTTTAAAGATACTTGTTAGGAATGTTAACGTGTAAAAGAATTAGAAAGCCTCTTAATACCAAAACTATTTAATATCTTTCGAGACTTTTTTTTTTTTTTTTTCGGTGGGAAAATCATCTTATGACATCCCCCGCCCTTGGGCGGGGGATAATATTACAATTGTAATAAAACAGCTCACTTCAGTAGAAAATAATTATTTATTACTCAATCCTTCAAATTATTAAGAAATCAGTCAGCTAGTTAGAAAAGTGATGCTAATTGCACATTCCAAAGCGTAGATCTCTATGGAGAAGAATGTGCTAAGACTCCGCTGTTCGTCTATTAGACCAAGATCCCAGAGCTGTCAGACATAACTTATTTTCACATGGATGAAACCTTAGGTACTCAGTAGCGTCTCATGTGCTTTGAATATCTGTGTACTTGTGGAGCTCCCCCTGGGGGAACTTTGGCAGGTACGAGGTGAGAAAGGGAACTAAAAATAACGAGTTACTTAACTTAAATTTTTATGGCTGATTTTTATAGATGTTTTGTAGAATATTATTCTAAAGTAGTATCATAAGTGTCAGACATTTTCCATGGATCAAAACTTCTGTCAGACACTTTAAAGCTCAAAAAAAATGTTTGGTCACTACAATTTGTCTGACTAATGAAATATAACTTTGTAATAGTTACCTTAATAACATATTTAAAATCAGACATGTAAAAATAAGTAAAGTTCATTTACTTTTTGTGGAGCTTTAAAGCGTCTGACAGAAGTTTTGATTCATGGAAAGTGTCTGACACTTATGATACTACTTTAGAATAATATTCTACAAAACATATATAAAAATCAGCCATAAAACATTAAGTTAAGTAACTCGTTATTTTAGTTCCCTTTCTCACCTCGTACCTGCCAAAGTTCCCCAAGGGGGAGCTCCACAAGTGCACAGGTATTCAAAGCATATGAGACGCTACTGAGAACCTAAGGTTTCATCCATGTGAAAATAAGTTGTGTCTGACAGCTCTGGGATCTTAGTATATATCTGTCACCAGGCTATATCACATAAACCGTGATCGCTACACAGTTGATTTTTTTACAGATGATCTATTTTCGTTGCTGCTATAATAACAAACACTAAAAACAAAATAAAATAAGTATCTAAGTGGGGCTCCCGTACAACAAACGTGATCTTTTTTGCCGTTTTATGTTATGGATGGTACGGAATCCTTCATGCTCGAATGCGACTCGCACAGGACCGGATTTTTTTAGTTGTAAAGTTTTAAATTTTGAACCTTTTACGGACCATATTTTAGCTCAACTTGAGAACCACCAGTAGTCTGCAGACCATACTTTAGGAGCCACTGGTTTAGATCATTCAGTTCACTCACCACCAACGCGTATTGAGGTTCCTGTAGGTATCTGTGGATGATATGTAATATTGTTTGCCAATGTTATTACTATAATCTAGGTACGGTTGTTGCTTCCACAATGGCACTATGAAATATCTCACCTACGTTACTTGGAAGCTGCATTACCTTGTTACTCGGTGCGTTAACTTGGATGCTGAATATCTTGAACACAATACCGAGAAGCTCGACACTTCGATCAGGACATGACACTGTGATATTCAGTACCAGGAGGATGAGAGGTTCATTTTGATGGGATAATACAGAGGTATAGATTTAACTGTATTATGTATAAGCCACGATCAAACAGGTGAAGGGAAAGTAGTGCGACCCCTGTTTGGTTGGCGTTTGTGGATCTAAATATTTTCATTTTACTGAAGTCATACCCTATTAGGTATTTAGAATATGTAATTTAGGTACATAAGGTCCATTAAACCAACCCTAATGTCATATAAAAGTATAAGATAACTACCACGCGAAAGCTATAAGCCCGACTCCACGAGTCAGCTATGAACCACAATAAAACGAGCCAGGCAGTCCCATAAATCAGCAATAATCGCTTTACTACGGATCCGACTAGAACCTCGGAACCCCGAAAAACCTAATAAAAAAGTATGAAAAGAGACATACAAGCCGTGCAAACCCGGCTTGCTTTTGTCCTCAAAACAGAGGCTTAAGCGATAAAAATACGTCCAAGCCCGAAATACTTGTGCAAAGCTAATGACGGTAATATATCCCAGGTTTAGCCTAAAATGGACTTAAAATACAGTCGCAAAGCTAGCTGGCGACTCATTGCTTGAAAGTGCTCGGAATCTTATCGCAGAGTTTTACGGTGACTTTAAGATACGTCGTTTAATTCCCAGCTTGCTACGGAAACAATTCTTTGGGATCGGATCCGAGGCTGTTTAAATCGTCGTTCGTCGTTCCTGAGATTCGGAGCAGGCTGCACGTGCGTAAACGTCCGGAGATGGATGCGACGGCGAGGAATTCAAATGATACTTCCGTCAAAAGGCGTTCGGTAAACAATTTGGAATGTGTTGCGATATTTATAACTGTTTTGGGCTTAAGTCTGTCGTGCGTATTATTTTTTTTTTATTTTGTAGCTAAAGTGAAGTTGGAAGTAAAGTATTACTTTCAACGTGAGATAAATGATATTTATTTTTAAAATAGGTTATCAATAACATTTGTACAAGTCAATTTGAATTAAATGAGGCCGTTGTTTTCTAGCTGACCACTCTGAGAGAAACTCACATGGCAATTTTTTTTTAAACTCCATATAGTAAACATGTAATGTTTAAACCAATTAAGAAGCACGCAGATTTCAGAAAATCTGTTCAGTTAGTGCAAGCATTTGTCAGTATTCGTATAGCTCAACTCAGAACTATAATGGAGCTGAATGAGTCGATGCACACAAAACGAAACATATAATCAGGTGAAAGATAAAAAAAAAAACAAACATACCATACATTAAGGTCAAATAAAATACTTAAACTCTCAGAAACGATAATAAAAAATAATAAAATACATAATCCACATTTTCAATAATAAAAAATTAAAATATAAAAAAAGTAAATTTATAAAGTTTAAACCTTAATATTCATTACAAAGTCAAAGTGTATAATAAAAAAAGGCTCTGCTTTTGTGTTCTTCTATGTTAAGCTGTCTAACCATCTTTAGTTAAAATAGTCTCTGAGAGTGGCCATACTATATTACACCGCCAATATACATTGGACTTCAGTATCTTGATTTGGTCAATATTTTACCACGGCATTACTAATTCTTATTACAGTGCGTGCCGATTTAACACAGATAAACATCTAGTAATCCAACCTAATCGTAATTTATTCTAGAATCAGTTAATTACGGCCATTCCAGAAAAAAACACTGGTACTTTGAAGCCAGACAAATTACTAGGTAATAATGAACGATAGGTACCTCATCAAGGAAACGTTGTCTCAGAAAGAAAGTTTCTCCGAATGGTAACAGCTTGATGAATGTCGATTTAAACATTTCATCAGCGCTATCTTAATCTTTATTGAGATCCGTTTCTCGACAGACCTTCAAAAAGACTGATTGGCTAAAGGTCTAAAAGAACTGGACTATTTGTAACTTACTTAGGTGTTTGAAAAAGAGGTCTTTAGTCCTTCGAAACTGATATTAACTTTTTCCTTAAGAATCTCAAAGTCTTATATGAGTTTCCCTGATTTTATTTCAAGCTGAGTCATTACTTTTCTCTTTGACATGTACTCCAAATTTTCAAGCTTACAAAACTTTCGACGTAATAAAATTTAAGGTTTCTTTTCAGACCGAATAAGGACTTACATAAGGCTGTTTACCACACTTAACTTAAAACATTAGTTTGGACGAAGCCGTGATATATTTTAGGAAAGTCGGGACAGATAAGCAGTCCTCGAGTGGTCTACAGTGCGATACTGGATGCGTGCCAGTTGTGCCGTCTAATGTAAGGGAGTGGCCAGGGGACTGGGCTTCAGTTTATATGCTGCGAGTGCTGCCAGGTTATTGGTTGGCCAATCGATTAAGATTGGCGATGTTTTAAAGATTTCCATTTTAAGAATTGAAAAGCTTGAGGCAATTTCAACATAAGTACAGTCACGAGCAATAAGTTATATTATACATTATCACATTTTCTAAATCAACTTTTGCCAGTCTTTAGAAATAAATGTACGACAATTTGATCTCGATTACTTTATCATTAGTAGTAATTTAGAACAAATTGTCGTACAGGTATTACTTGAATGGCAAATGTGAAGATAGATAGAAAATTTGACAATTTTGATATTTTATTGCTTGAGACTGTAATTGTAAACATGAAGTTGTTGGTGACTTGGAAAGTCACGGGAATCCGTTGTAAGTACAGGACCAATGAGTGTGATGGCACTTGGTTGATGCTTACATAAACATATTCAGCTCAGTCAAGTGGACGATAGGTATAGTATTTGTATTAGTCAATGTCAGAAATAACGGCAAAAAGCTTTGAGTGATCAGGAGGCTTCCAAGGCGACAAAGATTAAGCTAAAGTAAACTAAACCACGACGTTTTTTGACGACCTCTAGAAACCTAAAAAGGTAACCTTAATCGAGTGTATTATCTTGAACGATGTCTGCGCCTAATTTTGGTAAACAACATCACTTATACAGTAAATATAAAGCTTCACAGTCATACTCTTTAGATTTAATGAACATTTGATTATTAAAAGCGGCGCAAGAGTAGGTATTTATGATGCTCTGTGTGTTAATAAGTGTGGGTAATATTTGTTTTTTGGTGTTTTTAACCGACTTCAAAAAAAAGGAGGAGGT
This sequence comes from Mythimna impura, assembly GCA_905147345.3. NCBI lineage: Eukaryota > Metazoa > Arthropoda > Insecta > Lepidoptera > Noctuidae > Mythimna > Mythimna impura. The sequence continues at coordinate 27,882,062 of LR990359.1, read as the reverse complement.
TATCTATTCTGTTGTATTTTTTTTTATGTTTGTTACCTCGGAACTCGTCGTTTATGGACCGATTTGCAAATTTCTATTTCCCGTAATCTATTGAGTAGCGTAATTAGAGACAATAGAAAGAGGATTTCATTTATTTATTTATTTATTTAAACTTCATGTACAGTAGTGGTACATAGGCGGACTTAATGCAACAAGGCATTCTCTACCAGTCAACCTTGGATATGCTTCCAGATTGGTCTCATTTTTTTCAAAATCCTGTTCTCCTGATGGGATCCATAAGGAATCGAGGGAAATCCTCAAATATTATAGGAAACATATAGTGATTGTAGTATTTTTCCAGAATTTAAGCATTTATAATCAAAAAGTAACATTTGATGAAGTGGAACTGATGAAGAAGACCAGAAATGGCCAACGGAACTTCATACTCACATAGGTATCACAATGAAGAAAGATAGTTAAGCGACTATGATAATACAAATAAATAAATGGTTCTGAATAGTTATGGTACCTTCGAAGTGACTTGATGATGATGATGGAGCCGGAAGATAGGCACCGAAACTCCGTACAATGTATCCTAGCCGTGTTTGGGCTTATTAGAATTGTCATGAGATGCACTTTGGTTATAAGGTACTATCGAACTGATCTGATGATGGAGCCGGATGGTGGAAGGGAGACACGGGAACTTAATAACAAAACAATGTATCCTAGCAGTGGTTGGGTTAAAAGGAATTGTTATGAGCAAACACGGGCACTCTGGTTATAAGTGTATAGCAACTAAAATAGATTTTACAAAAAAAATAAAAAATAACCGACTTCACTAAAAAACACTAAAAGGAGCAAAATCACTTTAATTTCGGAAAGTGGGTGTTAAATAAGAAACAAACAACACCGAGAAACACCGAAGTCGGTTATTTTTTTTTTTGTAAAATGTTTTACTGATAGCTACTATCAGTGGTTTTGCTCACGTAGAATATGATCATAAGGAAAACTATTACCACAGTAAAAAGTTTTATGTTCTATTCTAGGATCTACTGTTGGTTTACTCTTGTACAAATGCGTGATGAAGTAACAGAAAACAGTTACTTTAGCAAACAATATTATTTTTTCTGCCATCGGTTTCACCCGTGTGAAAGTCGAAAATTGTCACAGGGACTTGTTCCCGGGACGAAATATTTTTGACGTGATTAGGTAACAGAGTTACTTTTTGTATTTATAATAATCTAAGTATGGATGTAATATACTACAATATCCTCATCATTACAAACTATAATCACTCTGTCGATTAGTGAAAACGGCAAAAAAATCCGTTCAGGAGTTTTTGAGGTTTTCCGTGAGCAGATAGACAGACGCTGTGGAGACTTGTCTTTATAATAATTATGTAAAGTGTATATAGAGCAATTTATTCATGAGGAAGTTTTAAGTTTATAATACATGCATAATACATACAGAAAAACCGAGAATTTCAAAGATTTCTAACGCCCGTGTAAGCTGAAGCAGGTCACCAGTTTCAATATAATTGAGATCGTCGGAATTTTCCACATACAGAAAGTGTGGGTGCTTGTCAAGTTATAGTATCATATTAATTGAATAGCAGTCGTTTTAAAATCGTTTTACGTTCAACCTCTCAATAGTATTTAGAGAATGTCAAAAATATTATCTTTGATGAATACTCAATTCATCATCATGATTATCATTTCAGCCGAAAGACGTCCACTGCCATACACAGGCCTCCCCCAAGCGGCGCCATAACGACCGGTCATATGCGTTTCACATACATCAGATTCCTGTGACCCCTTATCAGGTCATCGGTTCATCTTATGGGAGGCCTTCCAACTTTTAATAATTTGGAAATTACTATTTAGCATAGTATAACATAGTCGGCCTTATCCAAAAAACACAACCACTACCACCCCTCCTTCCTACTTTTGGGACTCAGGCTTCCTCTCTAGGAAAGGGAATGGGCCGTAATCCACCACGCGGGTCCAGTGCGTGTTGGTGGATGTCACATGTCTTAGAATTTTTGGTTCTAGGACATGCCGGTTTCCTGAAGATGTTTTCCTTCACCGTTTTGAGAGCAGTGGTGATCAAATAAATTACACAAAGTAATGCGCCCGGCTGAGTTTGAACCCGGAACCTACAACTCGTAAGTCGGGACCGTTACCACTCCGCCACCACTGCTTTACTCTCTAATTACTAATTCATCATCATCATCATCATCATCTTCCTGCCCTTGTCCCGTTTTATTTGGGGTCGGCACAACACGTTCTCTAATTACTAATTACGCTGTACATATTGGTTAGAAGTGCAGTAGATGTATACGAGATATACGGGCTGAATATGAAGTTAGTATATTCTAGATATACTAATTTTTAATCGATATCTAGCTTCATATTCATAATTATTTTGAGCTGCTTTATTTCTTAACTACTATCAAATAGTTATCGCATTACAATACTCTAACAAAACATACGCCTACTTATGTACACTTGTCCATGTCCCAGTAAATGACCAGCAGGTCATAGAGGGCGGTTAAGTCTTATAAATCAGGTGGAAGGTGACCGATGGTATCTACCTCGCAAGTCGCAAGTACGGGGTATCGGAAACTGTGCTATCTGTATCGACTTGAGTCGTAAACTACCCTCCTTGGGACCTGCGCGGCTATATATTAGATCCCAATGTGTGATATGGCGTAATGGGGAGAAAAAATATATAATGGTGCCTGTACACAATGGGCCATGCTTCAAGTTCGTGTGAAAGAGGTCTTAAGTAGGTAATTGATGAACGCTGAAGTGTGATCCATATAGGTAGGTATCTTTGTTTAGGTGATATTTTTGTGCCATGTTTTGTTTACTTATTTATTTTGGTAATGTTTTTGAGATCCAATATAAAATATGAAAATTGGTTTTAAGAATAATAAATCCAGATTGTATACTTTTTTTACGTAACATATTATATAATCAAAACAGCATGAAACAAGATATGAACACGAATTTTGCGTCGCATTTTTCACAAGTATATGGATTTTCTGAAAATGAAATAAAAATCTCAACCAACATTATTTGAAAACGTGTTTTTGATGTCCAGCTTTAAAACACAATATTTTAGATTGCATTCAAAGTAATACAGAAGATGTTAACAAAAATACGTGATATTTTTATGAGCTTCCACGGTGTAGATTGAGTTCCCTTTTATATGAAATTCTTTTAGAATACTAAAAGTAATTTTGTTTACAGAAAATATATGACTATGTTAAAAAAATATATATTGGATTTATAACATAAAATCCTTTGTTTTGTTCAAAACCAATCTGACATTACGAAGTTTTTTATGTATTTGAGAGCCTTGTAGTACGTATGTAATTAAATAGGTACATAAACTAAATTCTTGCGTGAGAGATAAACGCATCTTCACAAAAAAACTCGTGAAATATTGGAGCCGATTAAAGTTGGACCCGGAGTAAATTTAAGGTCCAACCAGTGTAATCTAAACGGAGTAGCAAAAATATTGGTCCAGGCGACCCTTTGACCCTTGAATTTGCCTACCTAAACGATTAATAAATCAAATAAGTAGATTCACAATCGAAAGGTTGACAAATACGAACTTTAGTTTTTTATTAGGTTAGCAGAAAATAGTTTACTGAATGAATTTTCTGATAGAATCGGACTCAATAACATTCGTTGAACGAGAAATGTCGATTGTAACTTTTCGTTTGCGAACAGACTTGTCAAAAACTGCATGTTTTGAAACATGTTCCTGACTTTATTCCAGTTTAGACGAATGTTTTCCCATTTCCCTTTAAAGAACAGTTCACGTGTAGATCGATCATTGCGGATGCTGCGATTTCTTCTGCGTTGTGAAAACCTTTACAAACACGAGCAAAATATACAAACGTCCAACCAAAACGATTGGCCCGTTGGTCATGCAAATATTTCGTTCGTTCAATGCACGAATTGAACCGAATAACAAAAAGCCATTGAGTACGCGAATCGATTCCCCAGAACCTTTACCGCAATAAATGTTACCTTAAACCATGAATGGGGAAGTCAAGTCCCAAAAAACGTAACAAATTCCCCTCCTTTTACATATGTTTATGCACGTTTATCAGATTATCCGCAAAAATATGTCGGTCCGGCAACTTCGCGAATTTTTGCCGCGACTAACCAAACACCTGGATAACTTATAGAGGCGACCCTTCCCGATTTTTTTGCCGACCTTCCTGCGAAGCGTCGACTGAGCGTCGCTCGGGGATTGCGCGTAATCTCCAGTTTTTTGTTTCATTTTCTAACTTACTTATGGATGTATTATGCGCGTATTTAATGGCATGTGATAGTTTAGTAGATGTTAGTAACAGTTTTTTCGATACATTGACTTTTTAGGGCCTTCGCTTGATAGTACGATCAATTGAGCTCAAGTCAAGGTCAATGTGTTAATAAAAAAATATGGCTTCTAAGCAACGTGATCTTTGATTTTCTCTTTTTTTCCTTTTAACTTTTTTGATTCTTATTTTAACTTTTTTTTAATTAATAGTATAATACCTACCTTTAGGTAGTAATAATTCTATCCATACACCATCCGATACGACGAATTAATTTACTCTGGCTTATATACTGAGGTAACTTACACTTATATTTGTAATCTTTAGGTCCTACGTACGTGCCTTAATTTTCCCAAGACTAATTTATATTTTACGATTTCACATTCCCCACACAATTAATCTATAATTTTACAAAAAAAATTAAAGGCTATTTCGTCCACTTAGGGCTATATTTCATCGGAACAACATGGCGGCGCGACCAGTTGCGCCGCCATGGTGTCCGTAAGCTACCAAACTAGACACCATATAGACACCAGAGTCGCTACACCACACTGAGACAGTATCAAAATGGACCTTAAGTGCACGCGTCCGAGTTGGTCGCGCCGCCAAATTGGTTGTGCAACCAAACGGACACCAGGTGAGTAACTGTCTATAGAGCTGTATACATTTTGTTGGCAGCAGCGATAGGTCGCGCCGCCATGGTGTCCCGGTGAAATATAGCCCTAACTCGTTGTTTTGTCCCAAAGCTGGCCAAATACCTCCAAATTTTTTCAGACACTCATGTACGTGTCTAGAAGTGAGTTGCACCAAGTACCTTTAACGATAACCAATGCCTCATGTCAGATTAAACAAAATACGGGTTGTACCAATTTAGCAATGGTTAAAATGACGCCAAAAAATTATGATAACGTTAACCGCAGTTAAAGCAGATGTTTTTTTAACAAAGTTTTAACGTTTACAATATGATGTGGACATCGATATAACATATAGACTGATTTGGACAACAATAGATGGTAAAATTCAATGGTCATTTTCAATGTAACTATTACAATAACTGGTTCTAATCTAATCATCTTGCTACCTCTCAGCAGTATATGAACTTAACATCAAATATAACAAACGACTGGAAACTCTTTCCTATTTAAACCTACTTGCAGAAAATTCAATTGTTAAAGTCTCGTAATCTTCAGGAACAGTAGTTTGAAGTAAAAAAAAAAAAATACTACTTACCTCCAGTTCCACCTTCCAACGGTTAGTTTTTTCTTTGCAAAGAAAACTTGTGAACATCACTAACAAGGCAAGGTCCCCGGGTGAAGCCGTACGGTTGTGAACTATGCATTCAGATTAAAGATTGTATAACTTACTTACGGAATCAGGTAGGAGGAAGGCTATGTTATAGATTGTGCAAGGGTAATTTATGAATGAGGTTTTGCTTATGGCAAGGCTAAACTATTGCAGTTTTTAAGAGTGAAAGAATACTATCTTTCTATTTCGTCATAGTTGCGTATTAGTATGTATTATTTTATTATATTATTTAGTATGTGTTTTTGTGATATTTATTTTACTATGTGTATGTATATAGGGTGACTGGCAATTAGTGTATGATACTTAAACACGTGATTGTGCTCATGATAACAAACAATTTTTATTATGGGAGCAAAGCCGAAATCACGAAAAAAATATCAGCTGTTCAGTACATTAGGCAAACATAAATGTACTGAACAGCTGATATTTTTTCGCGATTTCAGGTTTGTTTCCATAGTAAAAGTTGTTGGTTAACATGAGCACAATCATGTGTTTAAGTATCGTACACTAATTACCAGTCACTCTATATAATTATAATAGTATATCTTTTTTTTTGCATGTTATATATTTCATTGTTAACTATGTATTTTCTGTGTACCAATTTTCCTTTTACTTCTACACACAGTGTCCATATCTCTATTTTCTCCAACTCTCCTTTCGTAGGTATGCTGGAAGAGATTTCTTTATAAATAAGCATCACCTTTGTACTATTCTTCTGTTTCTTTCTTCCTTTCTTTTATTATTGTGTGTACATAAATTGTTAAATGAATAAATAATTATTCAAATTATATAGACATCACATTGCGCTGTCTATGTCGTAACATAAGAACTAAAAATAAAAATTCTGCATCCTGTATTTGAGTTCTTCACGCTTCACCTATACAAAAGTCCGAAATCTATCGGGCAGTTTTTTTTTTGTTTTATTAATGATAGGCTCGCGTTTGACCACCATCTCACCTGATGGTAAGCGATGATGTGGTCGACGATGGCGCACGCTTGCCTAGAAGTAGCCTATTCACTCTTGACTTAAAGACCCCTAAGTTGTAGCTATCAGGAAACACAGACTCCGGCAAGGAATTCCACTCCTTGGCTGTACGCATAATAAATGTGTTCTCAAAACGTTTTGTGCGTATTACAAAACACCACACCTCTAGTCGGAGGATCTTTCCTTTTCAACAGTAGTTTGCGAGACTTTACACCCTGTTACGTATATCTCTCAATAAAAAACATAATTATCAGAATTTAGATTAATTAGAAGTATGGTCCCTTGGGATAAATGTATACTTTCACGTGGGTGAAGCCCCTGAAAGAAGCTGGAATGTAGATTCAGATCATCATCTACCAAACGGTTTTTTGATTATAGATGTTGGTTGATTAAGATTGGATCGGCTGCCTGTCTAACGAGATGTAGCTAACCACCAGCCTTACCAGGCCATAACCTGGCAAGGCTGGTTACCGAAGCGCTAGGTAATGATCTCCTTATGGTTACCTATCTACAAACCAGCTGCAAAAAGCGTTGCCTCATCATCATCATCATTTCAGCCGAAAGACGTCCACTGCTGGACAGAGGCCTCCCCCAAGTGTCGCCACAATGAACGGTCCTGTGCGTCTCACATCCATCGGACTCCCGCAACCGTTACCAAGTCATCGGTCCACCTTGTAGGAGGCCTTCCAAAGCTACGTCTTCCGGTACGTGGTCGCCATTCCAGAACCTTTCGACCCCAACGGCCATCCGTTCTGCGAGCAATGTGCCCTGCCCATTGGCACTTAAGTTTGGCGATTCTTCGTGCTATGTCGGTGACCTTGGTTCTCCTGCGGATATCCTCATTCCTGATTCGATCACGCAAGGAAACTCCGAGCATAAGCCCTTTCCATGCAGCAGGATTGTTCCAGTGCTGCAGAATAGATCGAAAACGTTACCGCGGTTCTGAAACGCAAAGAGCAATAAAAAGTCTTTAATTTTTTTACTGAGGGTTGAGCCACAGGAGCTAACCTGCGGGTGATGCTATGCTAGAGTGTCGTATACTATACAAACCAACGATTTATATGTTTACTATACTTTTTACCCGAAAATATGCAGGGCCCTTGCGGAATGGTCCACGTGAGCGTGTGAAGCCACGGGTTTATGCTTGTTTGTTATATGCAGGGTATAAACATACTGTGGAATGTTTGGTCCTGTTGGGTCATGATATGAAATGCTGATTAAGTTACGAGCTTATCATAAAATTTCTAGTCTGTTCTTGGTTCTAGAAAAAAAAAACTGGGCAAGTGCTAGTCGGACTTGCGCACTGAGGGTTCCGTACAAACTTGAAAGGTAAAATGCGGTTTACGATTTATGACGTACTAAAAAAAAACTACTGACCAGATCTCGTTCAAACCAATTTTCGTTGGCAGTTTTTATAGTAATGTACATCATATATTTTTTTTAGTTTTATCATTCTCTTATTTTAGAAGTTAGAGGGGGGGGGACACACATTTTACCACTTTGGAAGTGTCTCTCGCGCAAACTATTCAGTTTAGAAAAAAATGATATTAGAAACCTCAGTATCATTTTTGAAGACCTATCCATAGATACCCCACACGCATGGGTTTGATGAAAAAAAAAATTTTGAGTTTCAGTTCTAAGTATGGGGACCCCCAAAATTTATTGCTTTTTTTCTATTTTTGTATGAAAATCTTAATGCGGTTCACAGAATACATCTACTTACAAAGTTTCAACAGTATAGCTCTTATAGTTTCGGAAAAAAGTGGCTGTGACATACGGACGGACAGACGGACAGACAGACAGACAGACAGACAGACAGACAGACAGACAGACATGACGAATCTATAAGGGTTCCGTTTTTTGCCATTTGGCTACGGAACCCTAAAAACCGTATTTCTCACACACAGTTGATGTACTTTCAGTGAGCTGAGGGATTCTTCAAGGGTCGCCAATGACCCTGTAACATAATTTTAGTCAGTAAAAGTCTGATACTTTCTCTCGCTCCATACAGACCGGGAGGTGTTGTTTGATGGTTTCCTATCGAAAAAAAAGATTGTTTATTTTTCGTTTGATGTTTTCCAGAAAACATGCAATTTACATTTTAATAACATTACTTAGTTGGCTATAGTTTTGTTTTCCCAGTCTGTTTATCAGTCATCTACTAAGTTTACACAGACTACACTAACAGGTCGTCAAAGAATGTAAATGCCTCTTAATTACAAGCTACGTTACTCGACTCCATTCTAGATAAAAACAAACTTGGAACTAGTGACAAATAGCTTTCTCTTCATAACTCAGCTGTCAAGCCCATTTATACCCGAAACTTTATAAATGATTATTCGCCCGAATGATATGTAAATGGGGGTGTTATATGGAGAGGAGAGAAGAAAAGAGGCTTGAGTAAAAAGGTAGTCATATCTTTTGTAATCCCTTGAAGGGTGCAAACTGAGGTGTAACGCCAAATATCACGGTTAGCGCTTTGTATTCACAAAAGTTTCGAGGCATTTTATTGTGAAAACGTGATGTGTTCAGGTATTGTTGTGGAAATATACACGTGCATTTTTTGGGCGGGGGAGAGGGAGGCGTTGTTTAGAATTTAGTTGTGATTGAATTTTCTATCGATTTGTGATACTTGTCTTGCTTTACTTAGGCCTACTGTCCTCGGATGCGTAGTTTCATAGACGCGTGTTCGTCATTATACGCTTGGTGTATACCTGCGTGAAGCTTATATACTAAACTTTGAAATTCTGTCGATGAAGCGGCAACGACACGCCGGCAGGTGTACACCAAACGTATAAAGACGAATACGCGTCTATGAAGCTACGTATCCGTGGACAGTACCCCAGTTTAGTTTGCTACCTGTGAGCAGAAGTAATCTCAAACTAAGTCCAAAGATGAGTTCAAATCTACACAAATACTTCTTTTTAGTCATCCACTCTTGGCTGAGTGGTCGTGGTCAAGTCTCAGTCGAGTCTTGTACCACCGCTTCTCTCATGATACGACGCCATGCTGCTGTGTTTGGCGGCTTTGGGGTTGTCACAGATTTTATGAGGTCCACCCACTGTGTCCTACACAAAATTATGAAGAACTAAAGTTGATGGGTAGTAGATAGGTAATTTTAGAAAATACTTATGTGGTTTAGAAATTATTTCGCCGATAAATATAATATATATACGTAAACAACAGGGTTTCTGTGATATTTACCAAAAAATTGAAGCTTCAAAGCTTGTGTTCATATAGCAAATATGCTGAATCCATAAAATAATTTAAATTACTAGTACGATGTTTCCATCCAAATTAGGAGCTTACAACGTCTTAACAAATAGGTACATTCGTGACCTAACATCCAACTCATTAGTTACCTAATTTAGTAGAACTAGTTTTAAGACCCTTAATTAGTCCAACGCACCTTAGGGAGCCAGAACCATTCAATTGACTAGGTTTTTAACTATCTAAAAAAAATTGGGCAAGTGCGAGTTGGACTCGCGCATTGAGGGTTCCGTACAAACTTACCTATGAACAGTTCATTCCAAAATTGATTTACGAAGATTTTTCCGAATCGCAAAAAAAATTTTTTTTATGACGTAACAACAAATTTACAGTTTTCAGTTTTTTTCCTATATTTGTGCTATGATACCTTGCTTCATAGCAAATTTCAGGATTCTAGGTCCAACGGGAAGTATCCTATGAATTTTGATTCCTTTGAGAGTTTCGAAATACAAGTTTTTTGTGCCATAAACGGGCGTATCTTTCTTTTCATTTTTTCACAGCTTCAAGGGACCGTAGACCTGAGTATATGGTTTTAATTTCAACTCGATACCTCCACGCGTTTCCGAGATAAAGGGTCTTGACAGACAGACAGGCAGACCGACTGAGGGACAGCAAAGTGATCTTATACGGGTATATCGTATCATAAAACCATATATAGTACTCAGGTCTGCGGTTCCTTGAAGCTGTGAGAAAATCAAACTTCTAAGTTAATGAAAAAAAAGAAACGGCCGTTTATGTCGCAAAAAAACCTGTACTTCGGCACTTTCAAGGGAAGCAAAATTCATAGGGTAATACATTTTGGAGCTCTTCAGTAATCCTGTCATAATAATATACTCTTTGCAATTTAGGTTTATATTAATTGGATTCATTTTCGTTTTTTCGATTTTTGATTGGCGTTATAGACGCACTTGGACAGACTATCAAGTTCACAACTCAAAATAAAGAACAACATCAAACCAACATCCCAACATAAAAATAAAGCGTTCGTTTGATGTTGTCAATTTGAAATAATTGACAAGTTAGGGACATATTTATGACAGATAAGTTCGAATAAATGCATTAGTCAAAGTTAATGTAAAAGTTTTTTAAATTATGGATTAGTTATAGATAAACGCATAGCTATACAACTAGATCAAAAGCAACTCCCAGAACAAGCAGGCTTCCGTAGAGGACTTTCCACACACCATCAACCAAATAGTCGAAAAATATCAAGAACATAAAATTCCTCTATATGTTGCTATTGTCGATTGTTGTAAAGGCTTTGACAGCATCACGCACTCTGCAATATTCGATTCCCTTACAAAGCAACAAATAGAATCCACTTATATACAACTACTGCAAAATATATACAACCATAGCACAGCTTCCATCAAGTTAGAGAGATTAGGTCCTGTGTTTGAAATTCTTAAGGGAGTCAAACAGGGCGACCCGCTGTCCTCAAAGTAGTTCACCCTGGAAGAAGTCTTTCAGACATTGTCAGTCAAATGGGAAGAGAAAGGCAGGTTAACTAATTTACGTTTCGCTGATGATATTGTCCTTTTCTCTCCCACAGCAACAGGATTAGAGCAAATACTACAAGATCTTAGCGATGCGAGCCTTGAAGTTGGATTGAAGATGAACATGTTAAAGACCAAAGTTATGACCAACAGCTCCAAAAGGAACATATACGTAGGCGGGGAGAATATACAATACGTCCAAGAAATGTACTTGGGCCCAGTAGTCTCTTTCCGGGCAAGGCAAGGCAAAGAAATAACGAGCTGAACTGAAAATGCCTGGAAGAGCTACTGGTTCATGAAGGAACTATTTAAGGACACTTTGTCCATGTCACTGAAGCGTAAGCTGATTGACATGTATATTCTCCCCATTCTGACGTATGGTGCACAGAGTTGGTCTTTGACTAACATCCAAAAGTCCAAACTCAAGGTTTGCCAGCGTGCTACAGAGCGTGGTATACTATGTGTTAAATTAACAGACTATGTTCGAAACACAACACTGCGCTCCAAAACGCAAATCATTGATGTGGCTCAAAAGAGTGCCCAATTTAAATGGGACTGGGCAGGACATGACTGCCGCATGTCTAACGAGCTGTGGGCCCGTAAAACGCAGGATTGGTGCCCAGACACAGCGACGCAGTGCCGCGGCAGACCACGAAGATATTATTTCTTCAACAGTACGCAGAACCAAAATATAGTATATATTACTATATATTATAGTATTTATGGATGAGTTATTTATATTATTATTAGGAGTTATTATATCTCAGAACCCTGGGGTCCTGAGCCTTTGGAAGGCGTACGAGGAGTCGAAACCAACTCGCAGAGGCCCCTTATACGCTTTTAATGGAACGTGGTACCAACCGGCGATTATCCCTGTATGCTATGCTAGTGCATCCAAGGACAACCCTCGGTTAATGAGAAACTATTGCGACATATGGAAAACTAAGATATAGGGCTATGGTTTTGGTAGTCTTAAGAGGACTGGTTACCAGGAACCCTCGGGTACCCAATTGTTTTCTGATAAAAAGCCAGATTTGGGGCAGGACAACCTCAGTTGAGACCGTTAGTAACATATAAAAATCAACTCCTGTTCGTTACTCTCACTGAAACTCAAACACGGCTTGACATATTTGACTTTTTTTTTCAATTGATATCCGTTAGTCTCACTAAAACTCAAACACGACTTGACAGATTTGTTTTTTTTTTTAATTTTATTTAGTTCACTCTAATACAGGGGTTGTTTAAATGAAAAGAAAAGAGATAACCGAAATTCAAAATAAGAAAGCAGGTACTAAATTCACAGGAATGGAGCCGCGTGGCAGCAAGTCTTCATATAAATCAAGTGGGTGTAAGTAGAAATTATAGAACATCTTCTGCTGCTGATTTTACATTCATTTGCTCTATAGTCACACTAAATTGCAAATAACAGCACGATAAACGTTGGTTTTTCTTTAAATGATATAACTAGTACTTGACTGCGTTTCCACCTGATGGCAAACAGTGATGCAATCGTCGATGGTGGATGAGTTAATTATGAGCCTACTCACTCTAGTCATAAAGACACTTACATAAATTCACACCAGTCTCATGCAACCCATTCCTGAATATACTGCCGTAAAGTAAATAATTTCTCATCTATATCCAGCGGATAGTGAGTGAACACTTTCACACAAATCTCCGGTACAGTGCGTCGCAAACGATGACGAATCCTCAATTTGTCTCGCGCGACAATGAGCTGGATGAGTTATTACTGAAGAGAATTGAAATATTCCGCTATTTTGATATGTTCAGGCTTTTTGTTAGTTACAGTATATATATATGTATATATAATTGTGGTATTATAATGTATATATTAATTCATTAACGCTCAGGCGGTAGCCGGCGCCCGCAAGCCATTGTCTTACTATTGTGTCTCTAATTACGCACGTCAAAAGGTTAATTCAAAGATTAAATATTATATACCCACGATACAGGAGATTCGATTCATAGTCTGGGCAAAGTCTTTTTTAACCCCATGACCGAATCTGTGCTTCTCGCATCCATCGGAGTTCAGCGACCCTCACCAGGTCATCAGTCCACATTGAGGGAGGCCTTTCAACAATGCTTCTTTCGGTATGTGGTTGGCACACCAGAACCTTCCGACCATCTGTTCTGCAAGCAATGTAGGGTATATTGCTTGCAGAACCGATGGTCAGCTCACTGCCACTTAAGTCTGGCGATTCTTCGGCCTTTGGTTCTTGGTTGGAAAAATTACGGTGAAATATGCAGTCATGTTGGGTATTGGTATAAAATGCTGATGAAATTGGGAGCTATTAAAACAAATTAATGTCTTTCTTTGACTTCCTTCATGTGTATGACCCACATGGCAGCTACATTTTTAATCAATATGTATACGTAGTTTTTAATATCCGTATTACGATCATTTTTGTTTTAAACTGGGAAATCATCCAATGACGTCTCCCGCTCTACTGGCTAAAACCACACCTGTGTCTTTTAGTTGCCCTTTGCGTTCTAGCATCACGGATTTCCTTTTCAAAAAATTCCACGCGGCCTTACCAGGTATCGGTCCTGCTGGGCCTTTACGGTTTGTTGACATCTCTTTGAGGAGCACGTAGAATACTACGCGCTGTCGACGACTTGGGCTCGGGCCGGATGATTACCGGACGGCAAACTATCTATTGCTTGTCGTGCATCGTATCTTTAAAATAAATGAGTTTAAAGTTTCATCAAAGCGAATGTTTGTGACATTCCCTCGAAACTATTCAGTGACTGTACGTAATACGACTTTAAAATAACTGCTTTTCAATAACACTGAGTTATTGAAAAGCAGCGATACTGTAACATGACAAACATCTACGCTTTTTGTGTGTGGAATATTCCGACGGCGAATTTATATTATGTGCGTCGGGGTGTAACTGAAAGCCAGCGCTGTGTGTCTGATGCCCAGCAAATGCTGAGACGGTCACCCTTTACCTACGGGTACGGGCGCTTCTGTACTTTTATTCTTTTTCGTCATGTGACATATCGAGAGATAGAGGCTCTATTAGGCATCTCAGAGACAACTATTCAGAAGATCTTGCATGAAGCGCTTGGTGTGAGAAAGCTAGTTTGCCGTTGGATACCGCATCTGCTTTCCGACGATCACAAGGCGGCCCGCGTCAGATGGTGTAAGAAAACTCTGCAAAGGTTCAACCGAGGAGAGTCAAATCACGTCTACGACATCATCAGTGGTGACGAATCTTGGATCCACAGTTTGTTTACCATAAGTCATCGCCGAACTTTGAAAATCTAACTCAAAGCGACGCAAAATCCTGCACCACAACAACGCAAGCTCACACAGCGCTCGTCAAACGATTGAGTATTTGAAGCAGGAAAAAGTAGAAATTTTTGACCATCCTCCATACAGTCCTGCCCTAAGCCCTAAGAATTTCTTTACATTTCCTAAAATTAAGAAAAGTCCTCGTGGTCAAAGGTTCCAGTCCGGTGAAGAAGCAGTCGACGCTTTCAAGTCAGCCATTTTGAACACTCCACTTTAGAGTGGAATAAATGTTATAATAACTGGTTTGAGCGAATGCAAAAGTGTATTACGCTACGTGGTGAATACTTTGAAAAACAATAAAAAGTACTATAAGGTTGTAGTTGTTTTTTTTTCTTCAAACGACAAAACTTAAAAGGCATGCCTCGTATGTACCTTATTTACTGCTGTATAAGTAAACGTAATTACTGTAAATAACCTAATGAGAGATTTCAATAAAATATTACTTTACACATCGTTAGTATGTTAAACAAAACTAGTTGAAAATAAATAAATTATGTATGGTTTATTTATAGAAAATAAATGAAGAAATGTTTTTCTCGTTAATGGATATTAATATAAGGCTAGGCACTCGTTACACTTTGGAAAGCTCTCATTAGGCGTTGCTCACATGACAACAACCTGACACGTATTGACATCCTCATTGTACCCATAATACCCACTTAGTGTTCACGCTCGCATTTCAGTGATTGTGTAGTCACTGGTAATTTGATAACCACCAATCTATGTACAGTCACCCATTGAAAGTGCTTAGATACCTTAACGCCTATTTTCCCTTGCACGTTAGAGTTCAAGTTTTCGAAAATTAAACTAGATGGCGTTGGTTTCTTCACAGCTAAGTGGCGAGCAAAGGCAATCTCACAAAGTATAAACTTGACTTTTAGTTTAACAAATAATAGACACATGCGTCATCATTGTCGTCAACAACTGATTGTAGTTCATAATTTCATCGTTCAAATTAGAGTCATGTTGACCTAGCGGTTTAGCATGTGCAGATAGATGCGTAAATCAATGAGCCATGAGTTCAAATCTCACGTAGTACTCACACTTTTTGTAAGTTTTTTTGTCTTTTTGTAAGTAACAAAAGAATTTGGAAGGAATATTAAATCAAAGCTGTGGATATTTATTTGTAATATAATATTCAAGTGGGTAGTTACTCAGCAAAATGAAAAAAATGCAGGTAAACAGTTGACAAAAGGCACTATTAAAAAATAATATGTTTATTTCTTACAATTTCTTAATCAAATTTAACAATCACCGTTTATTAATCACCGAATAAGATTATAATATTATATATAATTTCTTATTGAGGCCATAGCTTAAGTATTCGTTTCCAAAATTGGAAAGAGGTTTGAAGCTTGTGTAACCTTAATAAAAACAAACAAAATACCAGATAATTTTATCACAAAGGTCAAAAGGATTAAAAATGTAGGCTAAAAACTATTAAATTGCACAACAACACATCAAGTGTTCATAACTTTTTTAAGTTGTTTTAAATACGGATATTAAGTTAAACACACATAACAAGGTCTCCAGTTAATACAGAAAATAAGTATATATATATAGCATAGTGGTTCGTCGACCGACGTCCGTTTTCTTCGTACTCCCTTATCATGGTTTGATGCTGCAACATGTTTATTAGTTTTAGTCTGCCAGCTCTTTGATGGTGTTTCAAAGAACCCTCTTCTTCAAATCATCATATCCATAGAACAACTGTTTTTCTCTGCAACAATAAAACAGAAATATATAATATCCAATAATGATTATTATATAGGAGTTTTTTGTTTAAAAGCGTTAAAAAAAACTACTTACGTTTACACCGGTCTCTCTGGTTACTTCTGACAAGTTTTTGCCTTGATTATGCATAGCAATTATTTGAGTTCTTTTTACTAAATCTATATAACAATGCATATTTACTCATTTTCGTAAAATAAGTAGACAATACACCTGGTTAAAAATAAAATTGAACGAAAGGCGCTGGAACGATATAATCGAAATTAACTTAGCGGACAACCAATTGAGCTTAGTCATAACTCTTTGGTCTAAGTATTATTTATACTACCTACTAGTTATTTTTTATAAGTAAATCCATATTCAACCTACCCTCTCAAGTTTGAAAACTAACACATAGATAATCAAATATTTATAAATTGATACTTATTCAATTTTAATATCTTCATCTCTTTAAAAAAATTATAAATTATTTCAATGTTTGAAGAAACAAAAAGAAAGTACAAAAATAAGCATTAATCATTTGAAGCACAGCGGCGCCATCTATTAACAGTATAATGTAATGTTGTCGATAGCAACATTTCAATCAGGTTTTACGCTAGATGGCGTCATTTCTCGCTTCACACGATTTTATTTCTGTACTTCCTATGCACTTTTGCAGCAGACTTTACATTATAGCACAAATAAGTTGAAAATGTTTGTGATAAGGAGAAACTTCAAAGGTTATTTTTGCTTATGTGTAACGTACGATTCCCAAATGTTCAATCCTATGTTTTCACATTATGAGACATTTCTAAAACCCGGTTTCCTTTTCCACAAGCTTTGATTATTTCAGTGTGCCCGAGTAGAAATGAGGTACCAATACCACAGAATAGTACCAACAGAAGGCCCGATTCATACAACGTGCGAAAATTGTCGCACGCACAGGTACCGCGTACGTGTGGGGATTTCAAAGATATGTCAGTCGAGAGTGCACTTGCACTCGCTGTATGTAAATCGAGTCTATGTGCACGTGCGGGTTCAATTGTTGAACTGAGCCTTCTGTAACTATCTACTCTATGGCACCGGTACCGGTGACAGAACCATGTTCAGCACATATACATGCAAATATTATTATGTATTTATCATGAATACATGAGTATTGTGTGAGTGGAGTATGTGCCGCAGGTGGGCGACGTCTGTCGAGCTAGTATTGTTTATGCTAATTTGGGATTACCTTGTGTTTGGTGAAGTGGTTGTAAGTTTGGCGGTTATTGTGTGTTCCCACATTCGATTTCGTAGAAGGACGAAAGTATTTTTTAAGGACGTGTAAGGTTTTTCCAGGTTAGTTACAATTGTCATCGGCAACGCCTACGGCTGATATTTTTTCAGTAGTTCCAAAACGATGTTCAACAAATTGGCCATTAACTACCCTTTTTATCTCAAAATCTAATGATTTTGTTCGTTAAAAACTAATGTAATAAGTAAAAAAGGGCCTTTTTTAGATTATTATAAAAATTGAATAGTCTCAGATTTTAAGGAAATTAAAATAGAAGGTTTCTTTGTAAGGACTATTAGTTCAAAGGAAATTGTAGGCTCTTTAGGAAATAGGCTGAACTTCTTCCGGATTGTTATTCTAGTTTCTTCAAAGAAAAAAGTTTTTTTTTTTTCAAACTAAATTGGACTGAGAAAAAATATAACTACTGGTATTGTTATCTTCGTAATTTTAAGAATAAAATAGTAGATGGATAAGACATTCGTTTGTTTGATAATCACAACCTTTCATCAGTTCTGTGATCACGACCAAGCTTCAAACTTTGATCTTCAATTGTCAATTTTCTTATAACCGAAAGGCTTCTTATGAAAACGGCTCAATAGGCCAAGTAAAAATATGTGTTGATAATGCAGCAGCATCAAACTAGAGCTAAATGCTCACGATGTGCCGGGTGACCATTTAACCATCACCATACGAAAAACCTGTCTCAATGCACATGTCACAATCAAAAGTTCCTATACGTGCAAATGGGCTCACGTAACACGATAGTAACTGAAAAAAGAGTTGTGGAATCCAACTACATAATGGAGAAGGGCGCGGGCCTCACGTCCCAGCCACCGTGATCCCAGTCCCGATTTTTGGCCACCGTAGGCGCTGCAGTAAAAGTCTGACATACCCTCGCGCCCCGCCCAGTGGCGGGGGATGTCATTGGATGATTTTCCAATCGAAAAAAAAAACTACATAATGGAAGTTAGAAAAAAATATGATCGACCAGGCGTCGCAACTTAAAAACTTAATCTAAGTATTTTTGTAATAAAGACAGACAGATAGACGGGCATGGCAAATCTATAAGAATTCCTTGTAAGGACTAAAAACGTCACTACGAACTAGAAATTCTAAAGCAATAAAACTTCCCGATATGAAAGTTAAATATTTATACCGTTTGAATCCCCATTTATTGGAAATCTTGGAAGGCAGCTCCTCTAAGTAGGTTTATCCGTGTTTCGCGTCAACTCGGAAAACTTATAATATCGAGAAATGTATGCTTTGGAATAGAATGGTATGCACGGAAAGGACCTGGCCAGATGCTACAGAATAAAATTGTGTATGAGTCGGCGGTCTGACCGCTCAAAGAACACTTTTATTGTAACAAATAAAGATTTTAAAATAATATTTGCAGACGGGACTGAATTAAGATCTCACGGTCTAAAAACTGTTTTGTAGTTATTTCACAAAGAAATACTTTTTTGCGATTCCGAAAAATCCTCTAGACTCGATTTGGAAATTTAACTATTTACTTAAATAAGTTTGTACGGAACCCTCGGTGCGTGAATCCGACTCACACTTTAACGGCTTTTTTTCTAGGACTGTTTAAAGTTATAGCCAATAATGCTATAAGTTTATAATATTAGAAAAAGCGAGAAAATAACGTCATATTAAAGTTGTTCTATGAAACGGTTTCAGAGTAACACAAAAGCACAAAAATTAAAATTCATCTAAAGTGATTTTATTATAGAGAGTGATGAATTATGAATCTCGTTTATTGAAAGTCCTATTTAATGTCTGACCTTTTCAAGGTTACATAGCTGTATCCTTGCCCACTGCCCAGCGATAGGTTCATAAATCATCTAAGTTTGTCTATAAAATATTACGACTGTCTGCCCAAATAGAGGGGTGGGCAGGACTTAACTGGGCACAAACAAGTGATAATTACTGATATAAATAACAGGGCTACAGTGTTTCCAAACATTAATAGTGAAATAAATTTTGTGACCCGTGATTCCGGTTTCGTGTCGGCCATTTTGGATTGTGAATTGTTCAGCTGCAGTTTGATTTTGAGGCTTCGATGTCAAGTTGGAATGATTTGTTGCTGCAATTTTTGGTTGTTGGTTGTTGGTATTCAGAAACATGCTGTGGTGATGTATGGTCAGTCGAAGGATCAAATTCCGAAGAACTACTTTTCGGAATTTGATCCTTCGACTGATCCATATGGCCAAAATTTAATTTCACTTTCAGCTCTGTTAAACATGTTTATATGAAAAAAGGTATATGAAATAACATATATTTGAATGAGGGACTCGTTTTTATACGGTAGTTTTAAAGATATTGAAGTTCGAATATTTGGTGCCCAGATGAATCAGACACAGAAATAAAAATGAAAAACTTTATGTAGATGGGCTCTGTATATTTATGTATGGAGGATGGTCGTTCGGTATGCTGTGCTTACTGGTTCTGGATTAGTACCTCGTAGGATGTTTTTTTTATTTTATTGTTTACTAGCTTTTGCCCGCAGCTTCGCCCGCGTACATAAAATATAGCCTATGCCACTCAGGAATAAAACAGCTTTTTATCGTTGAAAATTTTTTAGCAATCAGACCAGCACTACCAGAGATTACCTACTACAAACAAAAAAAAATAATAAAAAAAACAAACTACTAATAATATTAGTGTAGATAGGGATCGCGCCTGACCACTAACACCACACGATGATATGATCAACGATGGAGCACTCTTGCCTAAAAATTGTAGCCATCGGGAAATACAGACTCCGACAGGGAAGACTACTCCTTGCTTTACGCACAATGATGCTTATTCTTTTTCAGCACTCCATAACACCCTCGCCTGCGGCTCCGACGAATTCTGTTTTAATTGCATTGACAAACTTTCTACACTTGTATCAAAATGTACGAATTCTTTCATCGAATTGCTTGTTGTCTAGTTGTCGTTGGTAGATCTTTGAGCCTACTTTTATTGTTATTTATGTATTGAGAAAAAAATTACCTTTCCAAGTACTTTATTTTTTTATTTATTGTTTCTACCGCTCAGAGCGACGGGGAGTGTAAAACTTTTGCTGACTAAAATCTACTAAGACAATGAGTTACCACCGCCCTGGTACGCGTCTTTGGCATTCCAGGGCGGTGGTGATTCTTTCAATCAACCCCTCAGCTCACTAATTGCCAGCCTCAAACCAGAACTCCATTAGACCGACGCACACGTGTAACATGCCTGATTTGTATGTAGAACGATGTCGCATGGTGTGGATCAAGTGTAGCTCTACAAATCCAGCTTCCGTATAAAATGTATGGAGACCGACGGGCCCAGATCGGCGTGTGTGGCACACGTGTGTACAGTGTAGTTTTAACTTTAGAAAGCACATATCTAGGTATGACAGTTGTCAAAGGGCAAACATTGTTATAACCTCAAAATAACCGTGTTTCCCGGTAATTGGCTTGTGGGAATAATTGATGGCATTCACTTCGCGTCAAAAATTGATATTCTGACCGACTGGAAGTTGACGCCTTCGTTACGAAATGGCAAGAAAAAGGATGACGCATAGCTCAATTATTTTCCTTGAAAAATCTTTGTTTAAGCAAATGAAAAATAGTCATAAAAGTTTGCATCTTTTACCCCTTTTGGGGTTAATGGTTTGTAAATTATTATAACCTGAGAGGATACTAAATCATGAAGAAAAAAATAATAGCATTTTTACTCCTACTTACGCTCAGAACTCAAGCAAACCCGACAAAAAAACCTAGCATTATAAAACACGGGACGCACACATAAGAAAAAATGAAAAATTATTCCGCAGAGAAAATTGTCCCACCTAACTTAAAACTGAGATTTAAGCTTTAAATATTTCCCTCTCTCAAGGCGGCTCGACCCAAAGCCATCCGCCGCATTTATAATGTCTCTCACTTTTTAACTGTACTCTATCATTTCTAGTTAAATCTTGGTAGAGTCTAAAACTTGAAGCTCTATTGATAACTAATTCTGAGTAACTTTTAATTGGTAGTATAACGACTCTTCGTAGAGTCGTGCTCTCGTAGAGATGATTTTAGAGATAAAAACTTATGTCTTAGTTATTATTTGATTAGGCTGCTCTCGTCGGGACGATAACCGGTCGTCGCAGCAGTAAAACTTCATGTTCGTCATAAAAATTGTTGTTTTATTAACAAGGTTTGTTGGTCTACCCTTCAGTTACTTTTATGGTCTTGTCGACAAATTAAGAGCCAATTTTGACCCATTTTATGCTTAGGATTTTTGTTCATACCTGTTTTGTTTTTAGACATATCGGATAATGTGTACACTATTCTGCATAAAGGCTAACTTAGTACATATTTGTAAAATTAACTGTTTTTTTTTTGTCATGTTTTCAGAGTTGTTTCTTTAGTAAAAGTGGTATTATATTCGGAAAATTCGACTCCTTAGATGTTTTCTTTTTTCTTGTCCCACACTAGGAATTACTCCTGTAACGTGGATGCGTTTAAAAACATGTAAACTCACAAACACAAGACACCCAGACTCGACACATCTATCTGTAGGCCTTAGTAATATCTATTCCTTGCGGGATTTGAACTCACAACACGCAGCGCAGCAGCCAATCGCTTAACCACTGCACTAGCTGTGCCTTCAAAACATACTTATATTATTACTGAAGAATTAAAAAATCTATCAGTGAGAAATACCGCAATCAAAATTGTTCTATAGTTACATAAATCGATTGCAAACATCAATAACCGTGCTGGACCAAACAAAACGATAGTAAAATTGAGTCCGCTCATACTTGTACAATACACGCTCAACCATTCGGTCTATAATACCAATCAATTGTTCACGTGACGTCAGAAATAGGTCAGCACGCAAATCTATAGTTCGCTTAAGTTTGAGCTGGAGAAATAAACTAGAAGCTTAAATGCAAATGCCGATTTTTATGATCTGGGTCACGTCCCGTTTGCGCTGACTGCAATGGAGGCCACGCCTACAGCAATCGTCATTTTATGAAAACAAAAGATTAATCACGCTTCGTTTTGGAGGAGTGTATTAATAGGATTTTTTTAGTCGAAACGTGAAATCTACGTGCAGAGTAGTGGAACAGCCTACGATGGCTGTTCCACTACTCTGCACGGCCCACTCCTGAAATCAGAAACGTTAATTTCTAATAGACCATTTACAGGCACTTTTGAATTGTCAAAATGTCGGTCAGTCTAAAGCGCTCTATGGAGAAGAACGTGTATGAAACTTTATAGAAACTTTTAAATCATATTATGAATTATACAAATCTTTGTTAAATATTTCTTGTCGCTTCCATTATGTAAGTAAATGTAGATAAATAATGAAAATAAAAAGTATTTGAAAAATTGAAATAATCCGAATTGACTGAACAAACATTTTCCTCCACATTTTACATCTTAAATGATAGCTTTAAAGTAATGCTTTTTGTATCATCAGCATTTCAGCCAAAAGACACCTACCGCAGGACAGTCTTTGTCTAAGAGTGCCGTCTTCTGCGGCTTTTACTAGGCCGCTGGGCCCCTGGTTTTTTTCACAAAAAACGTCTTCCTTTAGCTTTAAAAAAAAATGAGAGGGATTACTTACATTTGAAAAAGAAACTTAAAGAAATAACACCGACGTAGTTGCGTACAATAAAGTTTGAAAATAAAATAAATTTTATTCGGGTTTGACTCAAGCAATATCGACAAAAGCCATCTGATAATTCTTTTTTTCTTTTCCTAAAAATATTACAGATTGAGCTTGCCAAAACAGATTTTCCCATTGCTTGCAAGTGAATTGGTTTTCACGGTATTGCTACATTCAGTCACAGAGGAATCGTATGAGAATTGCCTCGATTTGACGAAATTATAAAAAAATAATCATAACATTTACAGCCTTTGAACTCATCATCATCATCATCATTTCAACCAACAGACATCCACTGTTGAACATAGACCTCCCCGAAGTGTCGCCACAATTAACGATACTGTGCGTCTCGCATGCATCGGATTCCCGCGACCCTCATCGGTCGCGGAACGCCGTGTCATCCGGTACGCGGTCGCCACTCCAGAACCTTCCGGCCTCAATAGACTTCTATTCTGCGAGCAATGTGCCCTACTCACCTTTAAACTATTTTAACCTTATTACATGGATATCAGTAAGTAAGTATAGTAAGTAGTGTTGCGTACGCAAATAAAATTCGAAAATCGTGTGAAAATTGGTGTTTGTGCCTTGAAAACAGTGCCGTATGGTGTGCTGAGCTGTGCCAGGGCTAATCTTCCTTTTAAATGACGAGTCCTTTTGACCTATCTTTCCCCACGACTTGTCAAAATCACATCACGCACCAACCAAATTTCAAATAGTAATCTTCCGCCTAAGCCGCGCAAACACATGGAGTGTAACTTGTATGTCTAAATTAAATAACATAATTTTGTGTAGGCTACAAATAAAAATGGGTCTTGTATGTGAAACAAATAAACAACAATAATAAAATAATGCCCTTTGTAAAGGAGAGTTCTGGTAAGTACCTAATTTACCTTAACATTCTACGTGTTTCTATATGTTCTTAGAGAGTTTTATGAATTTACGGGTAAACAAGTAAGTATATTCGCTTTGGTTATATTCGTAAACGGTAAGAATTAGGACCAACATCGTGTCGCTGAGTCGTAGTAGTAGGAAACAGAGTCAAAATCAAAACTATACATTTAAATTAAAATAATTAATTTCTCTCATCCAACTCTCCTGTCGCAGGTCTGCTGGAAGAAATTTCATTTGAATTAAGCAGTACCTTTGTGCTCTTCTATCTACTTTTGTTCTTTTAATTTTTAAGTGTTTGTGTCACGTACATAAATAAATTAATTTTTATAGGCAAGCGTGCTAGATCTTCGACCACATCATCGCTTACCATCAGGTGAGATGGTGGTCCAACGCGAGTCTATCTTTAATAAAAAAAAAAAAAAATCTCAAGCTTTTAAAGGACAATGCTCACAATGTATGGGGAAAAAACCCAGGCCCGGCGCAAATGAAATGTATCTCAGATTTTAAGTATTTATATGTGACATAATATTCAGTAGGGGGCATTACCAAAATCTTATTTTTAAATGTTATAAATTGCTAGTTGTTTTTTTGTAAGGAGCTTCAAAAATGTGATTTTTTTTTAATTATTTCTTTCTTTACTCTTATTCTATAAATTACATTTAGGCATCTATTTTGACAACGCCATCTACATTTTGTGCAATGTTAGGGTAAACTTAATAAAAAACAAGAGTAGGCAAATGAAATTATTTTATTATTATACACATTATTGGTTCTCTAAGTCTATGATTACATCTTCCAGAGTGTATCCGGGATGATTAAAATCATCTTGATGTCTGGCCCAACCCAAGTAATACAGTACACTCATAATATGGGCGCAGCTACCCAAAGTTCTTTTGCCATGTATACAAGAGCAATAATGCTCTGAAATTGCATTAATACCGGTTTCTCTTCTATACAAAATATAAGTATAGTAAGTTCTGTTCCTTACATGCCGCGATTGTATACGGCATCTTATTAAAACACCGCTTTCGCCATTAATTGTTACGAGCACCGGATGTCTATATACTTCAATTTCGTAGACACCTGTTTGTTTAATGTGCTCACTGCAATAGGAGCGTGCTATTTTACAGTGATAAGTGCCCACAGCAAACAATATCAACTCTTCTTGGGAAAGTCTGGGGAAATCTTCCAAAGTCTGGTCATTTGCTTCCAAACGAACAAATGCGGCTCTATGTCTGTTTAAATTGTGCTCAATGACGTAGTCTGCCAAAAGGTTTGGCTTGTGCACATTCCTATTTATAATATCAACGAATTGTTCAGTGTATTGACTGTCCTCATAGGGTTCTTGGAAGGCATTGATAAGCGCTGCGGCTATCTTATAGTCAGTCATTGTTGAGGGCAATGCTCGATTAAATACTCTGTATCTAAAAATCTTAAAATCACGTTTAAACCGTCCATTGATTGTCTCTACGACCCAGCGGCATAAGGTGACCAGCCTAGATTTATTGGCTTCTTCACATGTCAGCTGGGTTTCACCACGTCTTTTGGTCGGGGGCATGTGCACGTCATAACCATATGTTTCTAGAAGAGGAACTGCGTCACGGAATCCCCTGTCAAGAATGAACGCATCGTCTTGTTCAAGATAATAATTAATCGGTGCTTTTTCGTATGGGCCATCATGATTTTGTAAAATCTGCTGCATGATAGAAGCATCAGAGGTCGAAGCTGAGTATGGACCTGTGACGTCTATAATATGTCCATCACCGCAGACCAACATAAAAGGTTTTATCAAATTGGTATACTTATGGAGGCTGTAGCTATTCCTTTGGAAAAGGAAATTGGAGCTTTTTTGGATAAAAATGTAACCGCCGTCACATATTATCAACGCTTTCGTTGATTGGTCATTCCCAAAGATGTAATTAGGGAGAATTCTGTTTCTTTGGATTACTTCTTCTCTGCTGATATGATCCAGGCCCAAACGCAAAGGAACGAAATCATTGTAAAGACATTCTCTCACCAGCGCGACTTTTCGGTCTATACTTTGCCGAGATGTATTAAAAGTGGTTGCCAATCTAATACTGGGTTCACCTGTTCTTATTTTAGAAAGGTAAATGCCTAAGTCTTTTCGAGCAGAACTAGATCTCCGAGACAAGGTCGGTACTTGTGACAATAAAGTATCAAATTGTTCATGACTTAAGCCAGTCCAGAAATGTAAATCTTCTTGTGATATTTCGTTTATATTATCAAAATCCAATTGACATCTATTTTCCAGTGCTAGCGTATAGATATTCACAATATCTTTAAAAGTATCACTATTAAAATCTGTTTCACGATGTGACACATTATGAGGCATGTCTTCCAAGGATGTATTTCTCAGATGGTTTTCACAAATCCTTGCGAGCGGGGGTATGTATAATCTGTAATAACTTAGTAAAAATACCTTAATCGAATTAGGCATTTGTCGGAGTTGCATGTTGCCACAATTCTCCATCATACAACGACGGGAAGTTTTGGCCGCCCTAGTGAAATCTGGAACTGTGATTGCGGCACCACCAGCTTGATGGATAAGAGCAGTTGGTGATTCAAGATCAGGACGTAAAGAATGGTCGATCCTATGCCAACAAGGATGGCATATTGACCTCGATCCATCGAAAGCTACCTGTAACATAGAATTAAATATTTCAGTAAATAACGTCGACAATGATGTGATGCTAGCGATTAATATTTTTCCGCGGTCGATTATCTATGTTATCTTTTTATTCATAGCCATATTTAATGTAATTATTATTACATATCTGAGTACCTATACAATATGCAACCTGAAAGCAGGTATACTTATTGTTTTATTATGAAAAGAAAGGGGTTTAATAATAATAATATGTGGGGACATCTCACACACGGCCATCCGACCCCAAACTAGGCAGAGCCTGTACTATGGGTGTCGGACAGCTGATATACATACACAGATATATAAATAGATACATATATAGATAAACAACAACCAGACACAAGGCAAACACAAGTGCTCATCACACGAATGTTTGCCCTGGGCGGGATTCGGACTCGCGACCCTGTGCGTCGGAGGCAGTTACACTACCACCCAGGCTACGGAGCCGGTTTATTTATGTTATGACTATACATACATACCCCTTGCTTTTCATAATAAAAAATAAGTAGGTACACCTGCTCTGCTTTCAGATTGTATTTGTAGGTACATATACATAGATAATAATGTTTAATACCCGTGCATAATTATCATATTGACTATTTTAATACTACATAAGTACACGTAAATAATTATATATCTTACCTCTTGTAGCGGTTGCAAATTCTGGAAAATACGTTCAACGAAGTCTCTCCGGGATTCGAAAAAACGCTGTGTCAGAACGTGTCTTCGAATACCTCGGTATAACGACCGATCACACACAACACACCTGTTCATGTTCAAAAATAACTAATCGCGAAGCTTATCCAAGTCCAAAGTAATGCCAAAGTAGTATGCAGGGTTATAAGTTCACAAAAGTCGATTATAAACAATGAAGCGCACAGATCTCAACGAAGTATAACGAAGGACTGCGCATTGGTCACGTGACGTGAGCGAGACTACACAATGAGTGACACTCGGTCGGTAACTTGATAAGGTACGAGAATACAGGGAACCTATAAGTGCGAGTGAAATAGCAGTTGACTCTTGGTTCGTTTTTGTAGCGAGCGACGACGACCGAAAGGTATTGTGTGAACAAACAACCGGTTTAGTTTAGTGCCTCTCCGCCTTGCAACAACCACTGAGAATATTATAATGGTTAGCGTAGTATGTTAAAATATATGTATATACATATTTTCTTTAAATAATTCTATTTAAAAATTACTTTCACGAAAAAAGGATTAGCAAAATATTACGTTTAAAAACGAATTTTTGGCTATATTTTTTTTTAGTATGAAACTACTATTTTATACTAAGAATTTGAGATATGTACCGTTTGCGCCGGGGCCTGGGTTTTTTTTGAGCATTACGCTTTGTAGTCGTGCACTTTTTTAATATAACTAATAACTTCTCCCGCTCTAGGGCGAAGCGCGAAGGTGTGTCAGACTTTTATTGACTAAAAACTACACCTGTGTTCCTTCTTTGCCCTTTGCGTTCCAGGATACCTAGTTTTCCTTTCAGAAGTAAGCCCATCACCCCAGTAGGCTTCGGCTCTACTGGGCCCCCAACTTTTCAAGATATTTCTTTGAGGCGCGCGTGGAACGCTACGCGCTGTCGCCGCGTCGACGTTTCGGGCTCGATCCGGGCGATTACCGGACAGCCAAACGAGTCGTGCACCTATATTCCACATTTGTATGACTTTTTGTGACTGTTAGGTTGCAGCGTTGATAAGATCTTTATTATATATGTCACCGGAAAATTGCAAAAGCCATAAGATTATAAAATATCGCGAGAAGTTGTAAACAATTTTTATTCTGAATAAGACACAGTTATGCTGGAAACTAATTAATTTGGATGTGATTTATCGTACACAAAACGATTTTGTCATAATATCTCGAGAAATTGTTATCTAATAAAGATTTATTACAATCATACGTACATCTATAATTTAATAAACATGTCACAATATAAAGTAGACTACTTTTATGGTTTTAATAAGTTTGATAGCTTTATATTTAATTTCAAACTCGTGTTCGTTTTTTTTTCCAAATATCTTAATATGTGTTAATTCTCGAAGCGTATATTTTTGGGAAATCTGTAGATGCATAGGCAATTGCAGGGTCCTAAAATGTTGACCTCCTCGATTTTTTTATTACAAGATATTATATAAAATATTATTCTATAAAATACCATTTTATATCTATTATTATCTTCAAATTTTTCTCATTTGCAATTTATATCTAATTGATTGGATAGACAGAATTCTTTGAAAGCAAGTTATTCATGAATAAGTGAGCCTGTGTACCTACATAAGTCTCACTATTTAGCTTAATAAACATAATTCTATTACGAATTTATTAGTTTTTTAAATAAAACTTAGATTGTACAAAATTTGAAATAAAAATACTACAAATAGGTATTTATCTTATTTAATAGAAAATAAAATATAGTCCAATGATGACTGTGATCTTTCAATATTAAAATAATGAATGATGAAATGATTTCGATTGTCATAATAATTATTTATTAAACTTTTAAGTGGAACAATTTGAACAAAAAGGGAATTAAATAGTAGAAGCATGGCGGAAATCGTATTATATTAAAACTGAAATGTAAAATTTATGAAATTGCGTCATCGAGCTCTTTTATTAAATTGTACTACATTCATAACATTTTATTGTTTCCTTTATAAATCTGTGAATACTTTTACATGGAAAATCATGTGTTTTAATTATAGGTAGCGATTGAATTATGCGTTTAGTAAAATAAAATAAAAAAACATATGGCTTGCAGGTTATTTTGTTATCTCATTAGGTTTTAAGCAAACATTTTCTGTCATAGAAAGATTTTTTGTAATTAGATCAGTGCCTTCAGAAATTAACTGTTAAAAACCTTTTAAAATATTAGTTTCATATTTCCATCTCAAATTAAAAGCCCAAGTATGTCATATATTAGATACATTGATATCTATCACGAATGTCATCTAGTATACTGTCACCCCGACGTACAGCCAGTGTCCACACTTACGTTGTTAAAACTTCAACGGTCCGGACTAAGCGTTTCGCTTCGTCGTTTATACCGCGTACATCGAAGGACTAGAACAATTTGCCTGCTGCGGTCTTCCCGTCCAACTATAATTTAGGTGCCTTCAAGGCTCGAGTGAATAGGCTCTTAATAAACTAGTGCGCCTCACCATCAATGATTGCATCACTGCTTACCATCAGGTGGGATCGCAGTCAAGCACTGGTTTATATCAGTTAAAAAAAAAAACTGTCTTCTATAAACTTTGAAGCGATTCCTTTTCCAGCGCCGTTACCCAGTTTAAAAATAATGTCAACGTGACGATCACGAACGCCTAAAAGGAAACCTATAAAAATAATATCCGGAAACTGTAATAAAGCAGCCATTTACAATCTTATTACCAAATTATTATTTCCTCCGTTCATTTAAAATGTACCGACGATTATACCTGTTATAACTATGTTAATGACACAATACAGCTTGTCCCCATTGTGACCTCGGTCAAATTACTGGTTAGTAAATTGTAACCACCTTTTATAGGAAAATGGGTGTCGGTTAGGTAATCTATACAGGATGAATTTTTCAAGTGGAAGATTTCGATACTATGAGGAATAGCGAGAAATGGTCAAAAGAATATCAGGACCGATGATAAAAACTAAAACTGTATTATTCTATACAAAAATATGTTTAGATTCAGAAGTCTACTGTAATGGATTTGTAAATTTTGAGATCGATTTTTTAAATTCTTTCACCAGTATTATTAGTATATTGTTTACCACTGAATGACATAGGCATGTATATTTTACTTTCGCCCGGGTGCAAAAGCTGGTAATCAATATTATTGATGAACCCGTTGATTTTATAAAATTCTGGGAAGTAATGACATATTGCAAACTCGAAAAATAGTGTAATAATACAGTGTGTGTTTATTTCATAAATCAACGAGTTCGATTCTTGGTTAAAAAAGTTGATGTTTAAAAAATCCAATTCGACATAGTTTTGGATATACCTAGTCATCTAGGCATATTTGAAAACTTCACCCTGTATACTCGTAAATGTAGTACGAAATCACAATCAGTGTTTAATTATTGTAAATAATTTATTAAATTTTCGAATCGTGTTAGTAACAGTCATTGACTGTCGTTTTCAGTCGTTAGGTGTTCGATTTTTGGTTGACATTGTGGTGTGTAATCACAGTGGGTTGTTGGTAGTTTTAATTGCACATGATTGATTAAGTGATAAAGTGATGTAACTGCTACAATAAACTGTACACCCCGATTTAGTTAACACTCGTTTTTGAATGGGCTCCTACTATGTAAGTTATTTTAAAGACGTATTCGTAAAAAAAAATTGTAATTAATAATAATAATTCATTTATTTCTGAGTATATGTAATATACAAGATCTTAATATTATAATCATACTTATATATTATAGCTAAAATTAAAAAATAGACATTGAAATAAGCTCTGGCAGTTAAGAAAAATGAAAAAAAATTTTGACAAATGTTTACTTATAAAATTTTCTCGAAATAATTAAGCTGATAACACAAAATATACTATTTCAGGCAAAGCGCTTAGGGAGGTTGATAGTATCCGGGATCTGGGAGTAGTGATGGATAGTAAATTGAGTTACAATGCCCATTTAGACAAGATAATAGCTAACGCTAACAAAATGCTGGGCTTTGTATTAAGGACCTCCAAGCCTTTTAACAACCCAAAGACCAAAATTATTCTTTATGAGACGTTGGTCCGTAGCAATTTAGAATACAGCTCACAGGAATGGTCACCTCATTACAATGTTCATAAGCAGCGAATTGAGCGAGTCCAAAGAAGATTTTTAAATCATTTATCCTTCCGGGATAAAACCGCGTATCAACTGAGATCTTATAAATACCGTATTGTGTACTACAAATTTCAAAGCCTCACCAATCGTAGAAAAGTTCAGGATCTTTGCTTTCTTCATAAAGTGATGTCTTCCAAGCTTAATACTGATCTTTTGTCAAGAGTGAACATAAATGTCCCTAGTAGATTACCACGGTCCCATACCTACAACTTATTCAAACAAGTTCGGCGCAAAACGAACCTGGGTGACAACTCTCCTCTTGTACGAGCAACCAAACTGTACAACGCTATATGCCGCAAAGCTGACGTTGACATAAATCACGACACTCTGATGTCGTTTAAAAGAAAAC
This sequence comes from Mythimna impura, assembly GCA_905147345.3. Classification (NCBI taxonomy): domain Eukaryota; kingdom Metazoa; phylum Arthropoda; class Insecta; order Lepidoptera; family Noctuidae; genus Mythimna; species Mythimna impura. The sequence goes on along the minus strand of LR990359.1, from coordinate 27,850,003 downwards.
TATATAAACACTTTCTGGCGGAATACCTTTAATTTATCACTTCAACATAAAATTAATCATTGAATTGGAAAAAAAATGTAATATAGTTTAATATGTATATATGTATATATGTATATATATTATATGCAGGTAACCGTTTTTTGTTTTGTGAAATCTATTTAATCTAGAATTTTAATTTAGAATTTATTTAATGTAATTTAATTCAGGACATTTTATTTTAACTTAATTTATTCGTAATTTGTTTGACATGCGCATTCCTATCAAAATTTAATTTTGACATTACTTTTATTTTATTATTTAACCTCTAATATTGTTTAAATTTTTTTTTTCTATGCGTCTTATCATGCTTAATACTTTTGTTTAATATTTTCATAAGTATTTAGAGCCATGTTCACTCGTTTATGCATAAGCTGTGGTTACCTATAATTGAGTGTGCATTATAGGACAAGGTTACGTGTACCAATTTTAATTTCTAAGTTTTTTATTTTGTAACACTCGTTGGTGATCCTTAAATAAATATATAAATAAATAAATAATTAAAGAAGTGACCAGTATTAACTTAATAGCGCCCGTTCACGAGCATGTCTAAGACTAAACTACAATTATTATTATTATTTTATTTCAAATCACTTCGTTAACAATATGGATTTAAAAAATAAGCTTTAAAAGTAAGATGTACAACAACTACAATGTAAGTACTACGACTAAGGAGCTCTGTCGTTGAGTATGCTGGCAGGCTACTTTTATCACGGTATGAACTTTTATAGTTCAAATCATGTTAACATGAAAACATAATGTCCACGGATTAAGATCGGGACTGCAACGTGAATACTTTGTTGACAAGTAATTTTAAAAAGTGCTTATACTGATATAAAAAAAACTCAAGTCAGTATTTTAGAACCTTGATCTAGAACTTGGAGTCTTGCCCACAACTTCACCACCAATCACAAAAATAAACGAGTTTTTAGAGATTTACATACAAACTGCTTTCTCTTAACCAAAATCCCTGTATAATTTCAGCTGCACATTGTACATTTTTACTGCACTAAACCGTTATGGGCATGCTGAGCATACGTCACCACAGCGAATTACGACCCCACGAGGACACGTTTTATTTTAAAACTGCTCTAAAAAACCCAGCGTATTGCCACCATATACATACAGTATAAGCAAGAATCTGCAGTCTAAAATTACTTTCAACGAGAGAATATATTTTTGCTCTAAAATAGAATTGATATTTTGTATTCTGTCGGTACAAAAAATTGAAGCTTATTGGATATGCATTTTGTTTGTGTCTGGCTGGAAAATAAATAAGTTGCTTTGTTTAGCCCCGACTGTAAATTAAATCATGAAACATTTGCAAAGAAAATACGAATGTACTTTATCCTGAAGTATTGTTCTTACTTGTGAATAAGACATTAAAGAAAAAACCATTCATTTATAATGTGATGACTGCCTGACTGTAATGTTGTAAAAATAATTCTAAGCGAGCTATTGTTATACCTGTCCGACTTAATAAAACGCGGCGTCAGTCTGCACTTCTAATCCATCTCAACACTTCCAAGCTCCTACATACTGAAATAACTTGGGTTCTAAGAGGCTTCTCTCGGGAGTAGTCAAGTTAATCATTAATTCACGCGATCCATCTACTTTTCATCAAAACGTACCATCCTTTTAGTCTCACGTATTTCTGTACGTATACTTATTCCACGCCACTTGTTAAGAAACTAATTTTATCAAGAAAATTCGCCACCCAGCCGGGCATACCCTCTTCAGATTTTTGAAGGAATTTATGTTTTCAGGTTCGACAAGCGTCCCCGTATAATATGTCATCAAATATTCTCGCCGCAACAAGCCGACGAGACATATTTTAGATAACGTCTGTAGACAAAGAATATAAAATGTTGCTCCGAGCGTAAATCTTTCTCACAATTTGTCGCTGTGAAACGAGATAATCGTATTACTGACATCCCAAAACTGTTTCCATACTCACTTTCCGCTCTCCCAAAGACTGAATTTGATCCACTTTGTAGATAATAAATTAGAGTTCAACAATAATGTAGTTAGTAAACCCTCGTCAAAGCGCGGACCTGGCCGGTTTTAGGGCATGGCCGCCGGGAATACAGATAGTTTCCGTGTTTATTATGTTTACAAAATATTGCCGGCACGCAGGATGAATGGCACTTTTTATTGCATTCTATCTCGAATAATAAAATTCGCTTTATCAAATATGGCGGCGAGGCGTCAACTCTGTACAATTTTGCGCCACTCGAATTCTTTGATGCTGAATTGTTAATGGTGCTGCAATAACAGTGTAGCGCGGCGGGCGCCGGCGTGACATTGACGTGAATGAAGCTTCATTTCGCTGTTCTCTTGAATAGTTTTATTGCGCCGTTTAAAACCTTTTTTTATAGCAATCTTTCCTCAAAACGCCATGTTTCTAGATTCTTTTCTGTCACGAAATGGTCCAAGTCGTTTACGCTGCTCCTTTGAGGTGCCATTGAACTAGTTACGTCTCGCGGCGGTGTTCCCGGGCGCGTCAGCTCTGCTTCCATTCATAAGATGTAACATTTATTTGCGACGACGCGCGTCGCCTCCTGACCGGGCGGAAGAACTTCTCTAAAAGACTAAAACTTGAGTGCACGTTCAAGTTTGCTAGTTCATCACATCGCGACGCTCCATCTCTGTGATTATACGATGCGAGATGAAGCCCTAGTCTCGTTTACTTTCAGTGTTTCATCTGAAAGTTTATGTACCAAGGACTAATCTGTAGCTTTTAATTTAAATGTAACAATGAAATTAATTACCAAAAACTGAACAAAAGCTGAAAGTAAAAACAATTTCGCCTTCCGTGATAACGTGACATTGTGTTCTTCATTCGCGAATCTCTTTGTCCGCCACTTCCATGATTACAGTTAATATAGAAATAAAGCTCGTTTGTGTGTGTGTGTGTACACTAAAGTGCTCATGGCGGCCTTATTTGTCGCGCAAACAATTAGAGTTTTATTAAAATTTGATCGCCAGCGCCGCGCCACCCTTCTTAATTAACTGTTGAGCTCTCTAATTAGGACTGTGTGCCCAAAAATAGGAAGCGACCCTCACAGGATCGGTGCCTGTCGGAACTTCTGCCGAGTTCTATTGAACTGATGGAGACTGTTAACAAGTTGTAATTAAAAATTTGAATCTCGAGGTGTAAGAAAATTCATTGAGATTTTCCGCCATTTTGAGACTGAGCCTTGAGGGATTTCTTTGGGAATATAATACAGCTCTACGCGTGATGTACTTTTCCTTTTACTGTATTAATTTGGTAAAGTATTTTAAGCGTGCTTTCTTTTAATTTTCTTTCTCTAATTATCTAATATGCCGCGCATTTTTGTGGTTTAGTCTAAAACCGCTAGCTATTAATTAATTAAGTTGTAGGATAACCTACAAAAATATAGATTTGGCATGTAATGATATTACGTGAAATCAGAACCAGACCATCAAAACGCTTAACATTTCAAACTGCTCTAACATCATTTAATTTTCCATTCACTTGAAACTTGCTAACAATTGCGAGCGGTAGTCAGAACAAACATGTCATGGTACAATGTTTACGCAAGGTGCAGTTCAGCGAAAAGTTTGGCCGCTCGGGAGCAGCCGGTGGAGAGGGGGGGGGGAGAGGGAACCTCGCTGAGGTGTCAGCAAGAGTCGCATTACTATTGCTTAGTAGGTGCGGACGACGGATGCAGCGAAAGAAAGTTGCTTGAAACTGTTGGTAATGAAATTGATGGTAAATGAGATTTACTTAGGGGTCTTTAAGTCAAGAGTGTATAGGCTACTTCTAAGCAAGCGTACTCCATCGTCGACCACATCATCGCTTACCATCAGGTGAGATGGTGGTCAAACGCGAGCCTGTCATTAATAAAAAAAAAAATGTTATCGAAGTTACTTGGCTAGGAAGTTGGAGTATGAATAATTTAACCTTAATATTATAAAAGTGAAAGATTATATGTTTGTAACTCCTTCACGATCAAATGGTTTAACGGATTGGGATGAAAATTGCCACACGTGAAGACCACGTCCAAGATTTGCCTAATGATGTCATTCGTTGCAAGAAATTTCCTATTCTTCCCGAGCACAGAGAAATCGCAGATTTGGCATTATTTGGAACGGATCAGTAGACGTACCTGATTTGGGAAATATGATAGGATTACGTGTATCTTTTGCGTATCTAGATACAGAATTTAATTTATTAAGCTAATTTAAAAGGCTTTTCCTGACTCATGTGAACCGTATTTTATTTAAAAATTAAATCTTGACAAATTTGACCTTTCCATCCATTTACTTATACGAAGTAGCCGTATTTATAAACGTAAATGAAAATATATTTGATAAACTTAAATCAAAAAGACATGTGTTAAAAATGTCTAACGTACCACATAAAACTGCTCAGTTTGAAAAAGTTTTTTTTTTGTATGGCATCAAAAATTTACAATAAAATACGTATCATTTGCTAGTCATTTTATAGGTAAGCCGGTTAACGTTAGATCAAAATCATTTTTTTTATACATTGTCGGTGGACCAGCAGGTACTCTATACAATCCCTAGGAATTGTATACATTACCTAGGTAAACTACCTTGGTAACATTTATCTCAAAAAGTAGCTTTATCCAAAACCGCAAATAGAAAGAATTAATTAAATAAGTTAAAATCTTTCAAATCTGGTAGAAGGAGAAAACGTCATGTAATAAAATAAGAATGTAGATACTGAAATGTGACGTCACTCTACACCACGCTTCCTCATACTAATATTTGAAATGCAAATTACTGCTTCATTTATTAACCATTCTACAATAATAAATAACAGGGTATTCGCTTATTTTTGCCTCCAATTGGATATATCTATTTATCCTGGAGTAAAGTGGTAAAAGTTAAAGACGCTTACGATTATTGTAGTTCCAATAATTATTATTTTTGTGCCCTACCTGAATGAGTGGATGGACGAAATTCATTTAACTTTAACTTAAGCGAACAAGACTGAAGAAACGAGTTTCTCTAAGAAATATGAGCAACAGTCACTAATAAACAACGATGTATGCTTCGCTGGTCTTGTGGTCCGGAGGAGGCAAGTGGCTTATTTTTAGAGGACCATATATTTTGGAGTTTGCGGATGTTCTGACTTCAGCTGTGAAATTACACTGTAACTTTGAGTTATGTAGGGAAGAGAATCTAGTTAAAGAGAACCTGTGAAAGGCATTTATAACTGAGTGTACCAGAGGTGGGTCAACAGTTCTGAGCGTTTGCTAACAGATTAGGGATATGAAGATTTTTAGTTCGGTTAAAATCAATGTCTAAAGAATCGATTGAGTAATAGATCGATTTTCTGAAGACCGTTCCGTTAGTTACTCTGCCGGTACCTACTCAGTTCTTAAAAGTCCGGTGCAGATGATCCTAATTTTTAAAATATTTTTAAATAATAATATGGTTGCATACGGCAGGAAAAAAATTGAATCTCGATGGCAAGTGTCTGAGATCGATTCGCAGAATCGATTTATTGTTCAAGCTTGATTAAAAAAATCGATTTGACCTGTAAAATTGATTCTTCTATTAATCGATCTCATATTGCCATCCCTAAGTAGAATGTTCTAATAAAGTATTTACTGCAAAGATTTGTTCGCCATCAGAAGTTAACTTATACGCTTTTCATGAAGTAACATGATTTAAACGTCACGTAGACAGAGATAGGGCTACGGGATTGATCGAGAGACTCACCGCGGCCCTGAAAGAACACGCGGGTCTTTTCACTCTATTATTACAAAGGCAATTATTAATTAATTATATTATTTGAGCAGTGGTGGCCGAGTGGAAACGGCCCCGACTTACGAGTCGCGGGTTCAAACCCAGTCAGGCGCATTACTTTGTGTAATTTATTTCATCACCGCTGCTCTCAAAATGGTGAAGGAAAACATCGTGAGGAAACCGGATGACCTAGAAACAAAAAATCGAAGACATGTGACATCCATCAACCCGCACTTGGCCCGCGTTGTGGATTACGGCCTTCATGATTACGGCCCATTCCCTCTCCTAGAGAGGAGGCCTGAGTCCCAGCAGTCGGAACATTATAAGGCCGACTATGCTATGCTATTATAAAGGCGATAGTTTGTGGGCGTCTGGTACATGGTACACTTAGATTATGAACTGGAATAGCATAGAGGATACTTCTTATCCCGGGACCTTGTTCCTCTGGGACAATTTTCTACTTTCACGTGGGCAGAGCCGTTGGGAGCAGTTAGTTTAGTCAATAAATGTCTGTCAATCTCTCTCGCTCCACCCAGAGCGCGAAAAGTATGAAACTGAAGCACAGGAGTAATTCTATGATAAATAAGGGAGTCTGTGAAACATAGACAGTTTAGTAGAAACACAGCTGTCAGCTGTGTTTCTAATGAGCTGAGCAGCAGTAGAAAATGAAGAAGAACTATTAATAACGCTGTAGCAAAAATAACGAAGACAAGAACAAGATTTCATGTAGAGGAATTTAATTCTAATGAAGTTCCACTAATAACGGATTCACAGTAAATAAAATTTCCCGTTTAAATTCTGGTACTAAATTATTTTGACAATCATAAGCATACATAAAAATTAAAGGCTGAACCAAATACAATGGATTTAAACCACTTAACTCAGTGTGGGGTCTAAGTACAAAATCAGGATTGAGAATTTACAAGACCAAGGTTTATTGTTAGCGATTCAGTAAATGAAAACCGGGTTTTATGGCATCTAAGAGAATTCTAATTTTGTTTTTGTGTTCAATACTGAATGGAATATTCTGTTTCCTTTTTATTGTATATATGATATGATTTTTCATCTTTGGCAACTTATACCTATGTGTATTTTCATTGCGTCTCTTGTGATATTTCTTCGGTTCATTTGCAAACTACGTTAGGCACTGGTTATCTAGATTGTGACTATGCCTATTGGTCACCAACCGTGAAGTACAAATCTACTTTTATTTCAAATCTTCTTTTGTTTCTGTAAGTTTTTTTTTTTAATTTGAGATTTCCCAATGTGGATACAATTATCTTTCCGTCATTCTCATTCGAGAGCAGTGGTGGCCCAGACTAACGGGTTGTACGTCATAAGTTCAACCAATTCAAATCCAGACAAACGCTTTAATTCGTGTAATAGAATAGAATAGAATAAACTTTATTGTACACCAAAAAAGTAACAGAACTTATACTCTATAAACTTAAATTCTATGGCGGTCTTATCGCTGACAGCAATATCTACCAGATAACCTTAGGATAGATCGAAAAGACTGAAAAAATACAGTGTTTATTTTGTGTAATTTATTTCATCACTACTGTTCTCCAAGCGGCGCCGCGGTGAAGGAAAATCTCATGAGGAAACCGCCATCTCCTTGAACCAAAAATTTGAAGACATGTGACATCGACCAACCCACACTGGGTCCGCGTGGTGGATTATACGTTTCTTTATATAAAAAATATATAATGAATGTGTTAATAAGCGAAATAAAAAAAAATATAATAATTATAAATTTTTATTTGTATATTTAACAGACAGTAGGATGACATGATTAGATAAACTAATTGTAAAATGCTGTTCAAAGTATTACAAAAATACTTGTAATTCAGGAGCCAGTTCCTCCTCGGAGACATAATCAAAAATAAGCTATGAGATACAATTAAGATAACCTTTGTAGAAACGTGTAACAGTATTGGGGAATGATTGTTAGTAATGCTTCGGTATTATCATGAGACAATTTTTGTAACTAAGCAGATAACTTTGTTTTTAGTGTGTATTTGTTTATTTTATTTTATTTTATTTTATTTTTTTCGGAAAACTTACAGCTAGGATACAGAAAGTTGAAAAATATTGAAAGAAGGCCAATTACAAGTTTTCACAAATAGTATTAGAGCAAGACAAATGACAGTAGACAGATAAGAAAAAAGAAAAAAGTAAAGACGCAGAGTTAGAGTTTATATCACTGGCCGATTTTAGCGGAGCGGAGCTCCCGCTTTAGCTTTCGTGTTTTTTTTTTAACCACGTAAAAATATGGGCCCCGTGGAACCGGCTCCGCGGGTGTAGGGAGAACTGGTTTGGGCTAGGCGTAACAAATGCATCCTAAAATCGGGTTAGGCCAGTAACATATACAAACTGATTATTTTCATAAGCTTTGCTACATATAGTCGTGTCTCACTATTTATAATCAATTATAAGAAAAGGATTAGGTTATGAATTCGACGAGTATTTTTTGCTGTACTAAGCACGTGTTACTAGATCAGAGGGTTTCACGTATCTCCCCTAATAAACTTAACGTCGCCATTATGTAGGCTCGTTAAATTTTGTAAGTAACACTCATGAGGAATAAGATGCTATGTGTTATGGGAGACGCAGGTGACAAGGCAGGTATAGGGGCGATATAATATGGAGAGGTACGATGGTAACAAATTTTAATATTCGTTACCCGTTACCGTGTGACAGTTTTGGATGCAGCTGCAGCGGAAAGTTTCAGCAATCAGAGAACTCTTTGCCCGTTCCCCGCGTATGTGAGTAGCTAGCGGCTGCGCTCAACCATGAAAAGAAAAAGAAAGTTAGTGATAGCGTGACGGGTGACAGGACAGAATGGAAGAAAAAAAAACGTGTTGCGCCGACCGCAAATATAACGGAACAAGGGCAGGAAGACGATGATGATTTAAATAATATGTATCGGTTTATTTGATGCTTTAGTTTAACAATTCACTATCTTGTTTTTAACATACAATTATCTACATTTCTTTTTTTTTTCTATAGAAATAAGCAGTTCTTTTGCACTCATATATAGAACTAGCTGACATACAACATTCAATGAATGTAGTATATCTTTCGATATAGTCAACCAATTGCAATGAAACAAAGCTTAAATAATATATCTAATCACGCACAATTTTAATGTATAAAAGTTATCTAAACCGATTTCGTACATTTTACGTGATGCGCGCACATCTAAAAACCTCTACAAATTTATTATATGTATAGATGACATAGATGTATTATCTTTAACTGTTTTCTTGTATGCACATACATACATAATAAATAAATATAAATGTCCCTGATTATGGAAACGCCTCCGTGACCTTTTTGTGCTGGAATTATTAGGACACAAGGTCCTGCCAGCGGCTTCGATCTCATCAAACTCGGAAATTATTTCAAGGGAACGTATTCTTGAGATAGGAAGTGTCCTATATTTTTCACTAAGGTTTATCTCTATACTAAAATTTATCAGAATTCATTTTAGTGGTTTAAGATTGAAAACAAAACCAAAAGTCAGACAGACAGAGTTACTTTTGCATTTATAATATGAGTAAGATCTACTATTTTGATGCCTAAACTTAATGGATTGGGATTGATTCAGTCAATACTGTACTCATTGCTGAAACTGGATTTTTTACTCTTTACATCAAAATAATGTTATAACTATGTTTAATGAAACTAATCTTATATATATATATATATATATATACATATATATATTTTATTTTTATTTAACGATTTATGTACACACACAAAATAAAAGATTTAAAGAAGGAAACAGAAAAATAGGTACAGAGGTGATGCTTATTTGTAAAGAAATGTTTTCTAGCACACCTGCGAAAGAAGAGTTGGAAGAAAATAGAGATGTAGACACCGTGTGAAACAGTAATAGAAAAATAATTACATACAAAATAGTTAATAAATGAACTAATATAACATGCAAAAAAAAGATATACTATTATAATTATATACATACACATATTATTATTATTATTTTTATATATTTTATTTATCTCAGGACCCTGAGGTCCTGGACCTTTGGGAGGCGTACGAGGAGCCGAAGCCAACTCGCAGAGGCCCCTTAGATAATTTTAATGGAACGTGATACCAACCGACGATTATCCCTGTACGCGCTATGCTAGTGCACCCAAGGACAACCCCCGGTTATTGAAAAACTGATGCGACATATGGAGAACAAAGATAATAGGGCTATGGTTTTTGGAGTCTTAAGTGGACTGGTAACATGGAACTATGTCAAGACTATGGCCCCTGCCTGAACAACGTTATTAATATGCATCGAAAAAAGGCAGGGGGTGACTTGCACACTCAATAAATGGGCCCCCAAAAATGGCCGCTAGCACGAAGTGACGTAGCAACAAGAGGCAACATATCCTGAGGTGCTTGAGGAGTGGAGAGGTATACCACGGCTATCAGGACAATCCCTGAAGTACGGTCAAGATCCCTACCAGCACCTTACTGGATTATACATCCTCTCCCGAGCACGTACTTTGCTCTTGCGAATCTCCACTCAAGCCAGCCAATAAAGGCAAGAGAGAGGTGGGAGCTCAGTTCCTCGTCAGTGTTCACTACGGCCGGCCAATAAAGGCAAGCCGGAGATGAAGAACAAGAATTCTCCCGGGAGATCGGGTCCGTGGGGTCGCTAATGCCCAACAGTTCGCCACAAAACTGCACTGCGGATTGTATCTCTCTTAGTCTGGCCCCTCACCCTAGGCATATTAAGGCAAAGCAAACTTTATCGATACAGACCTAGGGTATATTGGAGCACGCAAGCCCCACCACGACGTCAACGTAGAGATACGGCGATGGGGTTATTATTATTATTATTTATTATTATTATAATAAATATCACAAAAATACGTACTAAATAATATAATAAAACTAACATATACATACTAATATGTAACTATGACGAAATAGAAGTCTTAATTATTTTTTTAATTATTATTTTTAGCCAGTTGTGTCCCACAGCAGGGGAAAGGCCTCCCCTCCATTCTTTCAGTCTTCTCTGTCCTTAGCTACTTCTTCCAATTCTTTAGATAGGAGTTCAACTCCTTCTGGGCCTACTGAACTAAGCTTAATTTAACAAAACTGGCGTTCTAAAAGTATTTTCCCCATCTCTGACATATAAGAGTTCGTTACGATTATAATCGTAACAAAAATAATTTCACATAGCGTCAGTTGCTGTATTGTACGTAATTTATCTGCAGCTGAGTGAAATGGCTGACTTAATTCCGTTTGTACGATGAGCTCGCCGGCTGACACGAGCGAGTTACTCTAGTTTTTAAATCTACACACACATCTGTTGAAACGCTTGTTGTGAGAGATAGCTTAGAAATGTATTAAAAGGGATAAAGTTATGTAAGGTTTTTTTTTGGTAGACAATCTAGCTCATTGTTTCTCTATAAAGTTTTCTATTAAAACAACAGCTTTTTTTTAAATGATATACTATACACTAGTGTTTTATTGCGATCTCACCTAAAAGCAATCGTTGATGATCTTCTTTTCATTTTATTTCTATTTTGAAATATTGCTTCTGTTGTGATTTTCCTTGTGCATATGTTAGAATAACCAATTTATCAATTTCTGATCATTTTATTCGTGATGATCTCCGTGTCTCAATATTATCGGTTTTCCTTGTTTAGTCTGTGTTACTTCTTGCTTTACTATGTGACTCAACCTTAAACTGGTCGACAACTTCACAAGTGTTCACGATTCATACATTAAAATTAATCACACTATAATTCGAAGGTTCTCCAAGCCGAAGTTAATTTACTAATTCCATACCCGTTTGATGCCTAATTACTTTGAAATTGGTTCATAATTAAGACGTCCCAAATTGTTAAATAGTCGATTGACGTAATTGAACAATTAGGTCCTCAATAGCTTCTCTGGCCGGTGGTTAAAGGTCTGAAACTACCGACAATTCCCCTGTTTATAACAGTAATAGTAAATTTAGTGGTGACTAAGTCGCATTTGATCTTAGTTTGGCAAGTAACTGGATAGTCAAGTTAACGACGTGCTTAAATTTTATCTTTGGTGACTGAAATGCTCGTTGGATGAGTTGTAATGTCGGAAATAAACACGAAACTGTAGCAAGCAATGTAATTATTGTAAGAACATAAGAAACTCTGTTTTATATTTGTACGCCTATAAAAGTTCGCTAGATAGACTTCTCTGTTTTGTGATTGGACGATATTGTTTGATAAGTCGTCAGGGAATTAGGGTGTATATTTTCAGCTGTGAGTTATTTTATCTTTCTTTGTCTAGAAAGTGACGCACGTTCATTATCAAGTCGAAATTCTAGTAAGTATAACAGAAGTCAATTAATTCTTAATCAACGTGACATTCAGACGTTCTAAACGAAGCAATCACTTGAGACATTAATGAGCTAAATTTAGAGATGTAAATTCTGGAATTTCTTCTCTGCGCTCAAAAGCCTAACTCAGTATACGAACTAATCTGAGTAAAATAATAATTTATAAGATATCATTTGATGTCTGTGTCGTACCAACTTCACGCCCACTTTACACCGTCGGGGGTTTTAACAGCCCCATCTAGATAGCGGGCTTCAAATCTCGGCAACAAATGAAGTACCCCCGATAAGACTGGTCCAAAGGGATCCTCTCGGAATAAATTGTTTTTGCGTAACATTTTGTGAGGATCGATGTTGGGAACTTAAAGGTGCTCTGATTTTCCTCAGCACGGATTTCTTTAACTTCACAATAAAATTTGTGTTGATTTAAATTTTATTATGTTTAGCACGAGCCAAAGTTTCAGTTGCGAGGATTTCTTTCTTGTTATCATTCACAGAACCGCCGCAATTCGAGAAGAAACGAAAATTATAACAAACAAAACGGGAACAGAGAATAAACATTGAGGTTTTGTAATTAATGTTTATTCTGTTCCCAATTACGAGTAAATGTAACAGAATACTGTTAGCCCAGTCATTTTATAGTTTTACCTGGAAAGTTTTCTAAAATTTTGAATATTGATGATTTTTAAGTACCTATGTATTCCAAATGCTTTTTTATTTAATTTTAACTTTGCCGCCTCGTATCTTTGCCGCTCACATCGTCATATTGGCGTCAGCATCTTTTATAACGAGAGTCTTTTTTTGAGAGTATTGGCGACCTTCATGGTTGTGTGGAAATCAGTTCTTCAAGAACCTTACTCGACAACTGGCTCTTATTACCGTTATTACTAAGGTCACAGTCCGGTCTATGTCACATAAGCAGTTTTTTTCTATCCACGTGTTATTTTGGCCTTTAAAAACTACAAATGTGGTTCTATTCCTACAGTCAGAGGTGAGCGTTTTTTTTTTAATCTCAGCAGATCACACACATCTTCAGAAAATCAACACAGCGTACGAAAAAAGATCTTCGCCTCAAAGCCATAGCTTATGTTTATGAAGTTATATTTACCTTTTCGACCACATTTTTTTTTAAAGCCTCGTTTGATACATGTGGGCATTTGTCATTGCAGTCTACCTCAATTGCAATGCCTAAGTTTTCCCAATTGCAAGCGGTATCAGCACTTTTACGCTAAAACCATCAATTACTCAAAAAAATGTTTGTACATTAGTTTAAATAATTTTTCTCTACTTTATTTTATTTTATGCATATTTTTATCGGAGAAAAAGTTATAAAGCAAAAAACTGATTTTGGGTGCAATTTTTTTTTCGATATGACGGCGTGAGTGGCAAATTAGATACGAGGTGGCAAAGTTCAAAAAGAGCACTTTGAAATCTATGAATTCACTAATATTAAAAATTCCCGGAAAATTTTACAAGTAGACCCCTTAATGACCACCAAATGACATGTACAATAAAATTATATGGAACATACCTTAAATAAACAAAGAGTAAAAGGAATACACAATTCAATGCAAATGATTCGTACATAATACATGGGGGCGCTGACAGTGATACATCTTATATTACGGTACAAAAACACGTCTGCTTTCTGAAAATTGAAAGAAATCGTTGGTGTATGTAAACATAATTATTTTAATGTCAATATCAACATTGAAATTGTCCATTCACAAGTCCGGTAATGTATTCCCGCGGCGCTGGGGGTCACTTATGTAAACAAAGGTTTATGACGCCGCGCGGGGCACGAGCGGTAGCGGGGAGGACGCGGTAGCGGATGGTTGGCCACGTGCTTATTTTGGATATCTTCTGGCAGCGGCTTCGCCTGTCGTAGACTTTGAACCCCCGTTTCTTTCCCTTAAGGAGTGAATTTTGGAAAACCCTTTCTTATTCTTTATATACATCACTATTAGCACTTTGTCCGCGACTTCGTTTGCGAGAATGTTTGAATTTTAATAAAAACTTTAAACTGTATTTTGAAGTCAGTTTAGAAAAACCAATAATGGCAGTCTTTATTAATTGGCTTATTTATTATTACTTATTAATCGACTGACTTATATACTTATTAATTGACTTACTTATTTATTATTATTTGACTGACTGACGTTGTAATAAAATTCAATTTGATTTAATGATAACCCAATGGCAATTCAATGCAATTTAATGATAATTCAATGTACGAGTAATTTGAATTAATTTAATTTTAATATTTCATTGTATGTAATTTTTATGATATATATATTGTCTGTATGTGTTTATGTAACTAAAATGAGTCTTTGGTACTTGAAATAAATAGATAATAATAATTACTTTTTTTACTAACCCAAGAAATAAAAATCCTCCATACAATCTTTAAATTCTCCTAAATAGTTTTAATAAGGGTATTTCTTGTATTTTTTTTTAGTATTTACTTGGGTTATTATTTGTGCTAATTTTAAGCATAGAATGAGATTTTGTATAGAACCAAAGTTCCCCCTTTTCACCCCCTTAAAGATTGAATTTCCAAAAAACCCTTTTATGTGCTCGCCTATGTCATAAAAGGAAGCTTTTGGTAAAATTTTAAGTTCCTAGTCCCAGTAGTTTCGACTGTTCGTTAATATGCCAGTCAGTCAGTTTCTCCTTTTAATATAGAGTTAGTCAAGACTTTGCCTTTAATATATAGACAACAAGTAATTGTAGTCAAAGACTTATTCTTATTATATTTTAGTTACAATTCGAGTACAGCCAAAAGCATTTACCAGTAAAAGCTTAGTAACTTATTTTTATATTTTACTAAAACACTAATTTCTTGTTCGACAACAAAATGTATTCCATTAAATCAAAGTGCTCGTTTAATATTAATTTAAATTAATTAATTAATTCGTACCTCAAAAGAATGGAATAATAAGCGCTTTGTAATATTTGGCGTTTTCAATTTATTTCGGCGTTGAGTTATTTTTGTACCTACAACATTCGTGGTTCTGGAACTAGCCTAAGGCTTAGGGGACTTAAGCGAAGTGATGTTTAAGTAGAAAACTTCCAACAAAGTCACAGTAGGTTTGTAGTACCTATTAGAGTTTCTTGTGGTAAAGCTTGTCAAAGGAAATATTAACTTTATAACGATTCTGCCGCTACCCAGCACAATTATTTCAGTTTACCTAAGTATAGGGTGTCCGTATAACAACGGGAATTGTATTTATTTTTATTAATTAGGAATAATAAACAGTAATAAAATATAATGTTATAAACTACATACAAACATAAAGTCACAGCATTATTGCAAAAGCAACACTTGTATGTTTGTTATTGATTCGATTATGGCTAGGAAGTACTACCTCTGCCAGCGTGTGTGTTACGGTGTGGTCCATGCACTGATGATGACTGAATTTGATTACTAAAAATAAAAAAATATAGAGAAAAAAGGGCGTTAACTTGTTTCATGAAAACGGCAATTTCATAGGTAAATACCTGATTATATACGAGCAAAATTGTTATTGATTCTGTAGTGTATTAGTTATTTAGCATCTGTTTGTTCTTATCTAGTGTTCATAGAATTGATTACTCTGTACTTTAAAAGAGAGGACTTGTTATTGGCTGTCAGTCTAACTTACTGTTCCTTATCTGTTTTTTTGCTGTAAGTCTTCCATGATACTTAAATTAATTAATCTGTGTGTGTGTGTGTGTGTTAATTAGTGTTTCTAGTATGTATATACTGTAACTACAGTATATATTAAACGTTATTATTCGTTTAATTATAGCGGTTTTAATTTTATTCCATTATCTCATATATTAAATTAGTCTGTCTATCTGCCTAGTTATTCCTTTCTTAACTGGACGTTTTAAAAACACATGCATTGTGCGTCTAGCTAAGGAGTGGAATTCCCTTACGGAATCTGTGTTTCCTAAAGGTGTGTCCAGACCTGGCGAATGCGCGGCGAACGCGAACTACGCGCGTGCTGCTCGCGTTACAGCCTAAGTTTGGTGTGCCACTCGTGCAGTTCTGGCAAAGCTCGAGTGAGGCGCGCGTGCAGTTCGCGCGCATCACGTGCGCAAGTAGGTAGCTTCTTTCGCGTTTTGGGGTAGACTTCCAGTCTAACTAGATGCGTTTAATAATTATTATTTAACATACAGCGACTGCCTTTTGACTTCCACTTTCTTTTTTTATCTTAAAATAATCAAAAATTATTTCAGGATAAAAAATTACCTGTTATGATAAATCTTGATTACATCACTAGCGTGTTTGTGCATACAAACCAATACCGATGCACTACCAACAAATTGTAGAGTGTCGATTTCCATAGATATATTATTTACCTACAATTAGAATAACTAATTTCTTAAAAAAAAAAACACTACCCAAGTGCATTTAAGTAAAACAGTGCCTGAATTATGATTTTTACTTAATTTTCTAATTGGGGTATGTAAGGGTGTGCATTATTCTAGTTACATGCTGTATATGTTATAAACTTGTGATTTTTTTTTTGTAGAGACAATATTATTAATATTATTTAGCTGAGTTTATTTCCAATAAATCCCGCCACTATCTCATACCTCACACCACACACAGCCGAACATTTGTTTAAACAACTTTGTACCGAGTTTCTTCTAACTACAGCTGTGTGCGATCGACTATTTGTTTTTCGGGCGACTCTTTGGTAGCGGGTGACGTTAAGCAGCCGTCTAAGAAGAATGGGGGTTAACGAACCAACACACACTCCCTATTTCATTATAGTGAACGGTATCGGGAATCGATTCAAACCCATTTTGAGCCGATTTGCAGGACGCTCTGTGGACCCAAAACTGTGTGATGGATGAATTTGTGTGTTATTTTGGGAAATATCTTTTCGACTAAAATAGTGGGTGGAAATTCCGCTAGGTTTTTTTGTGGGTTTTGCAATAGCTAACTACGGGATCAGGTATGTTCTTTGTTGTGGTACTGAGGACAAAGTGTTACACATAAATATAACTTTAAAAAAATGTTCGCCGTATTGACACATAGATAATGTAAAAAAAAACTTGGCAAAGTGTGTGTCGGGTCATGTGCAGTGTAGGGTTTTCAAGTGGCCCGATACAACATGTGAACTTAGAAGGAACCGGGGGGAGGGCGAGGGAACTTCTCTTTCTATCACTCAATGGTTTGCTGAAGAAGAAAACTCAACTTTGAGTTAAGCTCCCCTATGTACATGAACTAACATAAAAAAGCTGTTATAGTGTACAATGAAGAATTAAAGAAGGGAGCCTTTATATATTACTATGAAAATATTTACTGAGTTGACCGTTTAAGGCCCAATAACGTTTAAAAGTTTTTATATTCATACAAAATTTCCTTTTTTTAGTTAACTTAGTCGTGACTCAAACAAACATTGGCACCGGTTTAAGATAATAATAATATTACGCAAACAGATCACTGTATCGAAAAAAGTCTTCAGTCACAATCTCGCAATGTTTTTATTCTTTATTCTTTATTGTACACACAATTTTATACAGACATTATAAATAGGACAGTCGATGTACATAGGCGAGCTTAACCCCCACAACTGGGTTTTCTTACAGCAAACCATATGAGTGCGAAAGAAATTTTGCATTAATTTGTGGAACTTTAAATGTAAGTACAACAAAAAATTAAACACATAAATTAAATCTAACTTAAAACTAAAAATATACTAAACAGATATGTGTACAGCACACCATACATAAACATAATATATACAATAAATATATATCCATATACATACATATTTTTGCTAACGATACCCTAAAACCGAATAGACGAGAAAAAAAATCCTCACTTTACGTGTAGTAGGGACCTTTTTTTTTTTTTTTTGTTGCCGAGGTGGAAAATCCTCATGGATGTCCTTCGCCTGGGGCAGGCGAAGGGGTCTGTCAGACTCTTACTGACTAAAAACCACCCTGGTGTTCCCTCCAACCTAACTTAACATACAATATAATATTTTGTTTTTAATTTTGTGTTTACATGAATAACAGCTTTACAGTACTAAAACAGTCTTTAAAGTAAGCCATGTATGGACGGTTTCCTTGTTAGGACTACGCAACCCTAAAAATATCGTCACTCATTACGCTGTTCATTCATTGGTTTTATACAGACTCCCCAAGAAGCAAGGATGATTTTCTTAACTTAAAAAAATCTTTGGTTCAGATGGATTGATTTATATTTCAGGTCGTCGATTATTTGGTACTTTCAGGTGGTAAAAATACTAAATTATAGTGACGTTGATAACTCCAGATGACAAGCATCTTTTGTTGGAATGTGTCAAGAATCAGACGGGTAGGGAGCTATTTCATTGGATGGTCATTAACTCAATTTATGTTGTAACAATATTTTTAGGTAACGTTACAATGAGGTACATGCCATGTTCTATGAGATTAATAATAATAATAATAATTTAATTCAGATTGTTTTATATAACAGTCCACGAAAATAAAGATTAAAAAAAAAACTTCTTGAATTCAATTTCTAAGTCTTGAAAACTTTCCAACTTTAAAATTGAAGTAGGATTTAACACTTTGTTTAACATGTTTCTGCTATTAACTCATAATAGGTACTTTATACAAAAACCTGCCAAAAGTCCGCAAAACTTACCTGGATAGCCTTTTCCCTAGCGTCAATATTAAAAAAAAAATCGGCCAGTGAGTTGTTTACGTAAGAAGAGACCTTTTATCTGATAAATGAGTACCTGTACTCCGTATTTATCGTCCCGGCGACCCCACATCAACTCTCATGTCAGCTACATAGGTTAGTGTCTTGTACAGGTAGCTGCCGTCCCATAGAGTATCAAGTTATAGTCGCCTTTGTTTAGATAGAAATAGCTTCGTATAAACTAGACTTTGATAAAATCTATTCCTAGAAAAACAACCATTAAATCTATTACAATATTGCAAAGGTACCGTATCGTACCTATAGAAATATTCACTAGTTTCTACCAATGGTCTTGGTCGCGTGAAACTAGAAAATGATCCCAAAGGGACATACTTCTAAGATAAAAAATAAACTGCTATTTCATGTCACCCGTGTGTCAAATTTTATCCAAATCTCTTCAGCTGTTGGAGCGTGACGAAGTAACAAAGATATACACATCAAATCAACCCCTTTTATACAAGTTGTCCTAGTTAAGAGGTTGAGATAAAAAAAAAACAAGGCAAGTACCTACGAGTCGGACTCGCGCACTGAGGGTTCCGTATAAACTTACCTATGAAACCAATTCAATTCTCGAATTGAGTTACGAAGATTTTTCCGAATCGCAAAAAATGTCTTTTTTGTGAATTACCACAAATTTACAGTTTTCAGATTTTTTCCTATATTTGTGCTATGAAGTCCTGCTTCATGCCAAATTTTAGGAATCTAGGTCAACGGGAAGTAGGTACCCTATGAATTTTGATTCCTTGAGTGTGTCGAAATACGCGTTTTTAGCGACATAAAGGACCGTATCTTTTTTTTTCGTTGACGCAGAAGTTTGATTTTTTCACAGCTTCAAGGGACCGCAAACCTAAGTACATAGTTTTAATTTTAAATTGATACATCCACGCGTTCCCGAGATAAAAGGTCTTGACGGACAGACAGACATACAGACAGACGGACAACAAAGTGATCCTATAAGGCTTCCGTTTTTCTTTTGAGGTACGGAACCCTAAAAAACATACGCACACGCACTCACAAACTTTTGTCTTTAAATTAATATTAGCGTGATTTGAAACAGACCATGACCTGGTTCATGACAGAGATAAAATCCTTTTTATCCCGTCAGTGTGACGTCACCGTGTTTCACTTTTCGTCATTTATGTTAGTAAAAGCTAGTTTAAAATAATTTTCAACTCTTCCTCTACAAACCTTGACTACCTGACTCAAACAAAACTTGAAACATACTCGTACGTAATACATTCATAGCTTTTATAAACCCTTTTGTACCTAAACTTTATGGCGCTGTTAACGCGCGGCTTCCGTTTTCCTCAGTAACCTTACATAAGAAACTTTTCATGCTGAACAGTTGCATATAAGAACGACACTTAAATACTAATGCTCATTATATATAAAGTAGCTTAAGTCAACGGCTTTGCCTGAATAATAAATTCAAAACAACCAAGTTGTAAATTTGTATTTTCTCGTTCAACATACCACAGAGTGTCTCAAGATGAAAGCCACAGTCATCAGGATATGTTGTCAGTGATAACGTAATGGCTTTGAAACGTGGCCGCTCAAAATGAGCCTCATCAGAAGTCTTAAAGCTATGGAAAGGGCTATGCTCGGAGTTTCTTTGTCTGATCGCATCATGAATGAAGATTTCTGCAAGAGAACCAAGATTGCCGACATAACTCGAAGAATCGCTAAACTTAGGTGGCAGAGGGCGGGGCACATTGCTCGCGGAACAGATGGCCGATGGGGCCGAAAGGTTCTGAAGTGGCGATCGCGTACCGCAAGATGCAGCATTGGAAGGCCTCGCACAAGGTGGACCGATGACCTGATGAGAGTTGAGGGAATCCGATGGATGCCATTCGATGTGGTGTCACTTGGGGGAGGCCTATATCCAGCTGTAGACGTCTTTCAGTTGAAATGATGATGATAATGATCTAAGTATGTATATAATAATTATTACACCTATTTCCTTTTTGTTTGTCTTGCTATTAAGTTGCACCTGCCATTTTTTGTTTCTGCACTACCCTAAGGTCGACTGGTACAAAACGCCTAAGGTATTAAGCCCGCCTTTATACTTTGTACTGCACAGTTTATTTATTAAAACTTTATATTTTTTTAGGGTTCCGTAAACTAAAAGGAAAAACGGAACCCTTATAGGATCACTTTGTTGTCCGTCTGTCAGTCTGTCAAGACCTTTTATCTCGGGAAGGCGTATCGAGGTAGGTATCGAGATGAAATTCAAACCATATACTCAAGTCTGCGATCTCTTGAAACTGTGAAAAATTAAAATTCTGAGTTAACGAAAAAAAAAAGATACGGCCGTTTATGTCGCAAAAAAACGCATGTTTCGTTTTTTCTGTTGGAATTCATCAAATAACTTTTCGCGCTCTGCGTGAAGTGAGAGGGAGTGTCAGATTGTTACTAACCAAAACCTACCTGTGTTCCTTCATTTGCCCTTTACCTTCTAGTGCTTTTGTTTTTGAGGTGAGAATTCATCCAATGACTTTTGTTCTAGGATGGAGAAGTTCTAGGGTGGAGCGTAGGGGCGTGTCAGATTTTTCTGGCTGAAACCACACCCGTACGTGTCCTTCACTTGCCCTTTACTGTCTAGGTGGTGATGGTGAAAACGGGAAATTCACGCGTGAAGTTTTCACGTTTTCAGGACTCCGGTGATTCTTCGGAATAATCCTGCAGCCCTGGCAGGCATCAGCCCCAGCAAGCCCTATCAATCATACTGATATTTCTATATGTAGCCATTAGATCGTTATTTGGTCGACAGTACCAAACCTAGTGCATATTCATCACACACAGCACAGAGAACTACCGAGTTACATCACTCTAAATTCAAGCCGTCACAGTGTTAGATCGAACCCCTACGCTACTCAACTCCAACGCCAATCCCCTGCACAAATTAATTCAGTAATACACTACGTGGTTCGAGTGTACGGAATTGTACGCACCTGTTATCCTGTATTACAGGTACAGGTATACTTGTATTACAGGTATACCTGTAATGGAGGTAGGATGCAGTTGCTTTGGAAATCAATCGTACTTTGTGGCGAGTAGTTGCGGTTAAGGCTCACCCTATATATGTGGGAGCAGAGGCCAATATACAGACCGTAGTTATTACGCTATGAAAGTATTATTAGACTGGTTGAGTGTAGTATTTGCTAAGGTTTAGATGTTTGCTTGAAACTTGTTTGCACAGTGCCTTGTACATAAGTATGTGATTGTTCAGTAAATTTTTGCAAAAACTGTTTTTAAGGTGCGTTGCGGGATTGTGTTGGATCATTCAGTTTCCTTCAAAATGGCTAAACGGAGATGGGTGAATGGCTGAATGCTGCTGATATACGCGTCATGTCCGTAAATGGATAATGTCCGTTGAGAATCGTCATCTAGTGGTTGATTTTACCTTCTGTATTTCCTCCATGGAGTTTTTTGCACATTTTTCTCCATACAGATGAGAGACTACGCTTTAGAATGTGCATTGAGACTTATTGACTTCTTGACAATTCTAAAATGGCTGTACATGGCTTCTTTGAAATAAAATTTGATTGAGTCACCGTGGCCCTGGAATGCATATGGCCGCTGAAGGAGCACGAGTGGATTTAGTTAACCAAAGTCGGACAATCTTTTGCACTCCATCTAAAGCAGGAGAGTCATTTGATGGTTATTCAAACACAAAAATGTGTACTTTCACGCCAATTATTCACATTACCTACCTGTCTAATTGAAAGAAATAAAGAGTTGACAGTTTATTCTAGAACCATAGGTAAGTTTGTATCAAAACACGCAGATGAGTGACATTTACGTGATGAATTAATTTTATTGTTTTATTTTGGCAACACTAAAACCTAATGTCCTTATTCCTAACGACTATGTTTGGTATAATCATTACTACACTTTCATAACTAGTGTTGCAACAGAACTCTGCTTCCACTTCCGCTTCTGCAGAAGTTCAGCAAGCTTTTTCACTTCCGTTTCCGCTTCTGCTTCCGCAAAATTTTTAACAGAACTCTAGACGGAAGAATACAGCGAGGAACGCAGGGGCGGGAGTCGCGTGGATGACTGGACACATCGGAATAGGCGCGGGGGAGGGGCGGGGGCGGTACAAACTTATTGCAACGAGTTTCTTTATTATTATATTTCTTTGGTTCATTCTACGCATCACCGCGCCTCGTAACTTGATTACAACGTAAACCTTCTGTGATTTAAAAAAAATAAAATCGTGCTTTTTCTTCATAGTATTAACACTTCCGCTTCCGTTTC
Organism: Mythimna impura; assembly: GCA_905147345.3. NCBI lineage: Eukaryota > Metazoa > Arthropoda > Insecta > Lepidoptera > Noctuidae > Mythimna > Mythimna impura. The sequence continues at coordinate 27,826,925 of LR990359.1, read as the reverse complement.
CGCATCTGATCTCAGATTTTCTTTTGACATCTGTTTCCGTTTCTGCTTCCGTTAAGACACTTACGTAGTATCACTACTCATAACTACTAACAATTCAAAGCCCCTTTGTATTCTATAAACGGATCTTAAACACAAAACATTATATTTAGAAAAGGTTTTCTCATTTCCTTTAAATATAATAATTCATCGAGAAATAACGACATTATTACACAAACGTTTTCCTCGGTTCTATAAATTACCCACCGTTTAAACTACGACTTGCATTTGCTAGAATCGGAACAGTTCTTGCATTACCATACTACTTACTATTCGTAAGCAAAGTTACCCGCGTCCGGATATAGAACCGACACGGCTTATATCCGTCATATTAGTTTGTATAAGCCGCATCGAGATAAAGAAAAACCTAATCAAATATTTGCTCGCTCCGAGATCGAACCCAAAATGTCAAGCGTTTGGCTGAGGTTATATTGAGGAGCGGAGCGGACAAAAACAATACTAAAAGTAGCGGATTGGAACTGTGTAAATTATATCATAAAGATACAATTTCTTCCTTTTTAGTTAAACATTTTTCCCGCTCCGCCTCAACGTAGCCTCACCTTTAGCGGTCGGCAACAGAGCTCATTTAATATATCAAATAAGTATTCAGGGACCGGCTAATAAGTGATTTTTACAACGTAATAAAGTAAAAATAAAAATGTGGCGTCTTCAAGATTCAAAGGCTCAAAACTTTGACGTTTTATGTGAATAAAATATGATTAGCAGTCAATCAAAATAATAAGTCATATTTTCTTCGAAAACATGAAAGTCGATTTGTATTATTTATTATGTGAGTAGCTTTGAACTAGGTTCTTTATTTTCAAGTCAACCAGAAAGAGCATTGTATTTATAAAGGAACAATTTTCTTTGTGCGTAAATTGCAATGAGATTTTGTAAAGCCAGGTTATATATAATACTAGCTTCTGCCAGCGGCTTCACCCGCGAAAAAGTAATATTCCACACCTTTCACACAACGCCATCTAGTCCCAAACTAAGCAGAGCCCCCCCCCAACCCCCCCAAGGTGCTCATCAAACTAACATTTGTCCTGGGTAGGAATCGAACCCACTACCTCCAGCGTAGCAGTCAGGGCCGATGACCACTAGACTAACAAGCCAGTCCAAAGTAGATTTCTCCATTCAAATATTTTGGAAAATCCTCTCTTAGTGCTAGCTTACGTTATAAAAGGAAACCATGTGTAAAATTTCACGCTCCTGGGCCCTGTAGTTTCGGCTGTGCATTGATATGTCAGTCAGTCAGTTTCTCCTTATATATATAGACATAGCTTTTGCCCGCGGCTTCGCTCCCTTCAACTGACTACTCCATCCTACCCTACCTTACACTACCCTACTCCACCCTACTGCACCCTACTCTACCCTACACCACCTTACTTCACCCTACTCTACCCTACTCTATCCTACCCTACCCTACTCTACCCTACCCTACCCTACCCTACTCTACCCTACCCTACTCTACCCTACCCTACTCTACCCTATCCTACTCTACCCTACCTAGTTATATACCCTACGCTACCTACATACCCTACCTAGTTACACACCCTACGCTACCTACATACCCTACGCTAGTTACCTACAAACTCTACCTACCTACCTACTTACCCTACCTGGTGAACAAAACAAAAAAGAATTATCTATTAGAATGGTCTAGCCGTTCTTACGTTATAGCGTGACCAGGAGAAATAGGGGTTCATTTTTATATAAATAATATTCTAAGTACATATTTTACATGCTTTTTTAGGGTTCCGTACCTTAAAAGGAAAAAAACGGAACTCTTATAGGATCACTTTGTTGTCCGTCCGTCTGTCTGCCAAGACCCTTTATCTCGGGAACGCGTGGAGGTATAGAGTTGAAATGATAACCATATACTCAAGTCTGCGGTCCCTTGAAGCTGTGAAAAAATCAAAATTCTAAGAACGAAAGATACGGCCGTTTACATCGCAGAAAACGTATATTTCGACACTCTCCGAGAATCAAAATTCATAGGGTGCTTCCCGTTGATCCAGAATCCTGAAATTTGGCATAAAGCAAGGTCTTATATCGCAGGTATAGGAATACATCTGAAAACAGTAAATTAGTTGTTATGTCACACCAAAGAAAAAATTTTGCCGTTCGGAAAAATCTTGGAGACTCTAATCTTGGAGAATATGGAATGATTTGTTTATTTTATAACCAAAATGTTCTATTCATAACCATTTCAAATTTCGAACTTTTGATACATTCTACTTTTTTAAGTTTTTGCATTGCACTAAGCTTTGTGAGTTCAACCTTTTTTGAATAAAATCAGATTGAGTTTTTTAACATAATTATGTCAAAATAAAATGTAATTTAAATCAAAAGTAATAAGGAGTATTTATATCAACTTCGAAGCAAATCACCCCCAAAATAACTTTCTACCCCTTTTTAACCCCGTTAGGGGATGAATTTTAATAAAATACGTAACTCATCTTCCATTAATTCTGTTAAAGAACGTTCATGCAAAATTTGAAGTAGATTGGACCAAGGAGTCACGTTGTCCCATACAAACTTTGCCCCCCTTTTTACCCCCCTAAGGGTAGAATCATTTCTTATCGGATACCTACGTCATACAAAGAATATACCAATATCCAAGAATATCCAAGTTTCAGGTCTTTACGATCAGCGGTTTAGGCTGGGCGTCGATCCGTCAGTCATTCATGACAAAGCATTTTATATCTATAGAAGATTATGAGTGCATTTCCTTCGATTTTTCTTTACATATTACATACAATTACCATAAATATATATTGTACACCAAGATAATAAATGTTATAATTTGAACTTTAAATTAAAAAAAAAAACAATTTAACGACACCCGCATCGTACAAGGCAGTATCTCGGATTACAGTCCAAACAAAATTCAAACATAGAACTATCACTTTTTGGTTCATTTAAAAAAATGACTAAATTAATGTTACAACCTTGTTCGTTGAGTGTGTCGAATTGGCGGTCTTATCGCATTCAACCAGTTCAGTACAATCATATTGGAGTCGGCTTCCAGTCTAACTGGATCTGAATGAGCATCAGTATTTTGCTCGGAGCGGTGCCTTTTGGAACTCCACAACACAGTAACTGAGAACATGACACCTCTTGACAAGAGTGAATGTCAGATTATCTGACTGTCCGTTACGACTGTCAAAGACTTTCCAAATGACAGAAAATGGCTTAAGGCCCTAACTTCCGAGCAGTGCTATAAAACAGTGTCCTTCTGAAGCCTACTCCTCGGTAACGGCTAGGACAATAGGTTTGAAAAAAATGTATGTTTATTATTATAGATTCATGTATAACATTAACAACATATGATTTTTACGTAAGAAACGTCTGAAACGGCTTTGATCCTTAGAAATATGTTTACATAAAAAAATTGCTGGTTAAGTGTTTTTCAGAATATACATAGAATATGTAAATCAATCAATATTTCGCAAAGAAAATGGATTTAAAAGTCAGCGGGGCTCTATCCGGGCGCAGTGAGCCAGATTTTCAAGGGACTATACGTCTTAAGAGCGTCCAACCAAAAATACATTTCCATAGTTGTATGGAAATGTACTTCTAGTTGGAGCGGTTACGCTCTTACGTGATTATGACGTTATTACACACATTTCTCTAGATATTTTGGAAACATAGATATAGATAAAGGTTTCTATAGAAATCAAAACATAAATTTATGTAGAACTAATCCAGTAAAGACCTCTGAAAATGTGCTATTTTACGTGAACCGTAAATTAAAAGTATTAAAAAATTTATCTATAGAAACCTTGAATGAAGCCATTTTTTGGCAAAAAAAAATTAAGGTTATTAAAAACTACACGTATTTCCTGGGACAAGTTTTGTGAAATATTCGAGCAAATGATGGAATTACCGAATGCCAACAGAGCATTCATGCGTTTTTTCGCGTTGCCTCTTTATCAAACATTGCGTTGAATTGCGTTGGATCAAAGAACAAGCTTTTTAATCACATTCACGTTGACGATAGACGGCTCGGGAAGGGCGCTCTTAACGTGCCATAACTTGAGGCACGTAGAAATTTTTGTAGATGGTCACTCATCCATGGGTTGACCTCGGCAGGTGTTGCTTAACTTTGAAGAACGATCCGTGCAACTGTTATTATGTAGCGACAAACTCTTCTGAACGATAATTTCCCATACATCAACTTCGTTTGTTCAGTTTTTTTTTTATAAGCGTCATCGTCTAACCACCTATGTACGTATTCTAACAGTGATACGAAAATTTTCCCACAAATAATCATTTGCATCAGATCAAAACTCACCTCGCTACAAAGAAGAATTCCCAGAAATAATTCCCATTAGAACCAGCCTTTATAAAAATGACCGCTCGAATGGTTTGGCATTTCGAATGCAACAAAATATGACCTGCCAGCCTGGAGCTCTACACCCGAACTTTTGATCAAACTAAAGTTTTATTATGTTTTTTTTAATGGTATACACATATCAATGCACAGTCGGAACTACTGGGACTAGGAGCGTGAAAGGCTGAAAGATTGAAAGTGAAAAAATATAGTAACTCTCCTCTTTTCTTTCTTCATTTCTGAGGACTGTTAAATACGCTCTGGTATAATTTCTTTGACAAGGCAATTTAAAAAGTTCAAGTTTAGGACTTGGGCCACACTCAGTGTGAGTGTATTAATAATATTTTATCCCGTCATTTCTATTCCTGTCGTCGAAACGAAATATTTGTTGACTCATTGATTGTCGTCTCATTCAGACCCTTTGACGGCGTCAACATTGTCAGTTGACAGCTGAGGACCAAACAAATGTCAGGTGTGTGGATCAAAGAAATGGTTTCTGTTATGTTTATTTTTGTAAATGGTTAGCAACGGTAGCCAACATGATGTTTTGATGAACAATCAGTGGTGTTTGAGTTAGATGATTGAGTATTGTGGTGTACGTCTCTTGAGAGGCTGTGAGTGGTTACTTGTCAACATTGCGTATTAGACGGTTGTAACGAGTTTTGTTGAAAGTTTTTGACGCTTAATATTGCTAGATTTTTTTCAATTAATGGCAATGAAAGTTACTGCAATATGCGAGTCACTGTTATCCACGTCAGTTTTATAGTGCCATCATGATAATAAACATATTTTCAATGAATAAACTCATTAATTTACATTATTTGATTTTAATTTCAATTGTATAAATTGTTTCTGTACATGACAATTCTATTTGAACATTATTTTATAATAATATGTTATGTTCAACACTGTAAACAATGAACATAAAAATTGTTTGATAATAAATTGTAATGCGAGATTTCCGTATTTTTAATAAATTAATCATCAATTGAACCTAAAAATAAATTAAGGCATAAATGAAAGCATTACCTAAGTTTTATGCCAAACAAAATAATCCCCATGCAATTTACCGCAGTCCACTAATCTAATTCCAACTTTCAAGAGAATGTAGACTTTAAAAAGCATTTCGAGAAACACGAGCTATTCAATTAGTTTCGACGCATACACACTACAAGCTCTTAACCCTCCGAATGTTGGCAAAGACATGAGCAATCAAACAAGTTTGTAAGGCTCTGAGGGTTGAATTATAGAAATTCCTTTCACAAACGGACTTTCAACGGGCAGACGAGCAAAATAAATCGATTTAGACGAGTCAGAACTTTTTAAAAGTTACCGACTTAGAAATTATTTGTTTAAAATGGTTTTAGCGTTGGACTGACCTAGATGAAAGTTATAGAAATAGGGTCGGCTACTTTTTGTGTTATGATAACATTAAAAGTTATATCTGTGGTTATATTTTTTGTCTAAAGGTTAAGTGGGTATTGGTTTGAGTGCTGAGTCCATCATCACTTCTATTCTAACGCGTAGGTGTTGCTGTCGTCTTTTAGGGCACATATATCCGATTTTATGATCAGAATTTTGTTTATATTGCAAAAATTGGAATGAATTCTCAATTCGCCCGATTGTTTATAAGGTTCCGTACCCAAAGTGTATAAACGGAACCATATTACTAAAAATCCACTGACCGTCTGTCTGTCTGTCACCAGGCGGTGAGTATTATACTTGGATGGTTTTTTATTTCGTATGTTTTTCAGCACTATCCTCGCTAACTGTGAATCGATTTTGTCTACTCTTTCTTTGTTTGGATCCTTTTTCGAAAGTGGTCTCAATTTAGTGAATATTAGAAAAAGAACTACGATAGACCTTGGAACTCTTCATTAAATGATAGCAAATCTTCCGGGATTCTTGCTATCGCATTTCTGGGGGCCTAAAAACGTCACAATAGGCAATTCATCTAAAAGCAAATCATTTCCCGAATTCCTGCCTACTTATGACTTTATGCAATTCTTCTAATAATCGCAAAATCGTTACACAAATTAGCCGGATCATACTCAATTCATTTTTTAGCAGAATCATATTCCATGTAAATATTGCCGCATGAAAAAAATTAAAATCTTGGTTTCACTAGTTTCTTTTTCTTATCAAATAATTATCCGATAAATAAAAATATTTATCGGATAATTATTTTATAATTAACTTATTGTATTAAAATATAACTTCAGTATTTTAGGGTAATAATTTATTAAAAAATGCAATTAAGCCTTTAAAAACGAAGTTAGAAATGCCTAAATCTATAGAAATAATAAATATCAATTTGTTAGGCTGGCAACGTACATTGTTGTTTACCCTTTGCTTATGTCAATCTTGTGTCAACATGGTGTAAGCGAACAATCGGTTGAAAACAATAAATCGTAATTTCAAGTGGATTTTTCAAGTGCAGAATCCCAAAAATGCTTGTTTTTTTTAACTCTGAAGCAAACCATTCACTTGTAAACTTTAGGACTGCCTTTCAAGAAAGTGATACCAATCCAGCATCTATTTGTGTATTTCTTGTGAGTTCGAATGTTTACAACAAAGTAAGTGCTTACGCACTAATATTTTATTATTAATAAGTTTTTATACCTACGCAACTAGGTATTAAATGACAATTTAATTGTTCCAGACCGCTAGCTGTCTCCTCTAATGATGAGGCTTGAAGGATTCTGTCTCAGGTGGAGATGTAATATACCGCAGCTGATTGATTCTGCTAAAGTGGCCTTTTAAGACCCCCTGTTTATTGTAAATACTCCGTGCCGTAACATTACGTTAGTACACTCTGAAGGAGTACGCAAGTATGTACAGTTCACCCTGTTATACCCTACTTTTATCAATTATGATAATGGGGTTAGTTTTTCGGGTATAATTTTTTTGTTTAATATCAAATCGTGATGATTATTTTTGTATTAGAATAGCTCCGACTTTGAAGGGCATTGCGTAAAAGTGTCCCCACCCACCAACAGATTTGAAACAAGTGTCATTCGAAGCGTCTAGTTGCATGAAGTATTTTTGAAGTTATACTTCTTTTGGCGCGATAGAGAAAAATGATTGAGAGTGAATTTTTACGATGCGCGCGCACACCGACACCTAAATTCTACATCGTGAAGTTAGTTCTAGGTGGCATGCATGAACATTGATAACTATGTTCAAGTTGTATATTCCAGTATTTTTATATTTAGAACACGTGTTTCGTAAGAGTACAATTAAACAGTGTGAATAAATAAATATTATTTTGGTGTTTTTATTGATAATTTTAATATTTATCGTTAATCACTACTGCATTTTAGTTATTTTTTTTCCATACGCCAAAGAAGTATAACTTCTAACGCGTGTACATAAGTACACACACTCTTTTTTTTGTTATGGCGACATAATTATCTAAAAAGTATTGGCTTTAGGTTTTATAAAAACATTATATTTTAACCTAACCTAACCTAATCCAAGTGTTTTAGACCTTTAATATACTCATAACTTATTACTGTCATACATTTTTGAATGCGGCTCACTGAGCTCTGTACGATTCTAGAAAAATATTTGACAAAGGACATTGCGTAAAACTGCCTTTCTTTTTGCCGAACAGTATCCCAATGTGTACAATGAGACATTAAGGAAATTTTTGTTAGGTATTCTTATAAGTACCTAACGTAGAATTTGTATATTATCTAGTTCTAATTATAGGGTGCCTCATCATCATTATCATCACCATCATTTCAGCCGAAAGACGTCCATCCTTAGACATAAACCTGTCCCAAGTGTCACCAGTTCTGTGCGTGTCGCATCCATCGAATTCCCGCGACTCTCACCAGATCATCCGTCCACGTTGTGGGAGGCCTTCCAACGCTGCGTCTTCCGTTACGTGATCTTCACTCTAGAACCTTGTCGAACATCTGTTCCTACCACACCGAAAAAGTGATATATAAAAACTAAACCTTTCTTCATTTTCTGACAACGGTTTTCGAAATTAAAATTATTTTGCATTTTTTTTTGTCTGGTCCTATCTCCCATCTGTTCCAAGAAAAAAGCAATAAAGTCAGTCATTGAGGATTTCGTCAACATGGACACCAATTTCTCGGGATAATCTTTTAACACAAAGTGGAAATTTTCAAAAGAGACGCTCAACATGAAATTAGTTACTTGTGGTCAAATCCTTTAGGAAATAATATAAGGTACTCCACAGGGTGTTTAGTAATGTCAGTCCCTCGTACCTTTCCTTCGCAATTGATCACAGAGTGGGCCGTCGAGCTGACAATTCGGTCGTACGCGGCGAACCGCGAGATTATTCCTGGGACACGAGCGGCCGTAAACAATCCGGATCCGTTCGTATTGCCGGGCTTGCCAGCCGGATCCGGTGTTTGCCAAGACTGTAGCCAGCTTTAGCCGACAGTTGATACCTGTATTGTTATTGGTTGCAATTACATGTCTTCTTGATTTAGTTGTAGTTCGGTTTATTGATAAAGTTTTAGAATTGAAAATGGGAATCGTTTTTTTTTTTTCATTTCAATTCTAGGCTTCAAGCTTAGAAATAAATTCGTCGCGTTTTTTGAAAAGATTGTTGCTAACCATTCTTTGCACAAAGACGTGACATAAACATCAGCTTTTTTATGAGCAAAGACAACCGTTCCATGGCATAACGGTGAGTGTGAGTGTATTATTATTATTATATATTATATTATTATTATATGTCGCATCAAGGGTGGCCGAGATGCGGAACATCGGGTCTTCATCACGATCCGACTTAGTTCTTGGTAGGTTTGGGCACTGACTTGGGTACTCGAACGAAAGATAATTTGAATCAGAATAATTTTATTTTTATAACGGTTTTACAAAAGGAAACAAACACGTGCGTTGGTACTAAGCGTATGCCGAGGCTGTCCGAGGTAGAATGCCGCACTTCTCAGGCTTCCCTCCAGTCCTCGCTGCATCCCTTCTACCGACGATCGTGTCCAAACGGTAGGGCGCCGCTTGCGTTTCATGTGACGATATTATTAGTTTACGAAACTAATTATTAGATGGCGCTGTCCGTCGCACCCTTGCGCCATCAATCCACGACATATATATAAAAAACTATAACACTAAAAAATTGACAAAAAAATTCAAAACAACTTTAATTTCAGAAGTCGCAGGTTTTCAGAGGTCTTTACTGGATTGGTTTTATACAAATTTATGATTTGGTTTTAATAGAAACCTAGATTATATCGACAACATATCTGTGTTTCTAAAATGTGTAGAGAAAGAAGTATAATTACGTCATAAACACGTAAGAGCGGTTGTATGAAAAATAACGAAAATGTATCACGGATTGGATGCTCTTAACTAAACCTGCCCAGTAGGTATATTGATTTGTAGCAATCGAAATTAAGTGCTTCCTAAGTGCAAATGAAATATCTAATAAATCTAATTAAATAACAAACAATATGGAACTCATAACATACGAATCCGTAACAAACATAAACTGAAACGAATACAAAGCGGTCGGTATCTCCACTATAATTATAGGTATCAAGGTTGGTCGCCCTCAAGTGGGCAATAGCTCCGTAATGGTTCAATTATAAAACGAGGTTGTGAGTATACAAAATCACAATTTTGCTCTTACTGTATGACATTTACCACATAACACGACCCAATTTATATTCTTCTTAAATTGTATATATTTTTGCTCCATATATAGACTCTAGGGAGCTCTTCATTTTGAATGTGTCCCTTTCGTACAATAAATTAGAAAATGTGTTTGAATTCTTGTTTCTAACAAATGACATCGCGACCACTTGTTTGGTGGCTGATAACTTGAGAGAATTTACGAACAAATTTATACTTAAATTGGGATAATTTGTCCATTTCGTTCAAGTGTCAGAGTTAGTCAAAAGATATCGAGGGAGAATTTCATAGTATGGCTATTTTTTGTTCGGGATCTGTCATTCAGTCTAGTGATGGTACGGTTGAAGTAGAAGTTGAGTGATTGGTTCGTGTGTTCAGGTTTACAGAGAGATTGAAATACAAAAAGTATATTCATCTAAAGAATTTTTTCGAGCTTGGTGCCTCTGTAAACAAAAAATACAAAATCCTACCAGTCGACCAATCTAATAATCACGATAAAATACATTTTTTGGTTTATTTGTTGTTATATCATCATACTTATCATGCTCATATGATAATGTAGGACAGCGATAAAAACCTTTTCCACAAAAATTTGCAATCTAATTTGCATTGTTATGTTAATTTTATTTTACGGCCACTTATATCCGTATCATGTAAAGTAGCAGCTGTATTTAATTTTAAAATTTTGTTTAAAATCTGGATATAACTCAATTATCTTTGGAGTATCGTCTAGAATAGCCTAGATCGACTCGATTCCACTATCTATCTATTTATGTGTGGTTTCCGCACTTAGTCCTGTGTGGACCATTGTACGTGGGCCATAGCTGCCACAACCTTAGGTGGGCTTATTCCAACCAGCCCACCTCTCTCCAAAAACAGATAAGGCCTCTTAGGTTTTTCAGGGCATCAATAAGGGAGTTCGGGGATCCTAAGGTTCGTGTGCGTATTTCAGTGACACCTGTGCAGTCCAGGAGCACATGTGCAATCGTCTCCTCCCCCTCCAAACATGCTCTGCACAGAGGACTGTCTGTGATGCCTATCGTGTGAAGGTGTTTATTCAGTGTGCAGTGTCCGGTGATGGTCCCCGTCACCAGGCGCAGGCCGCCTCTGTCCAGTCTTATGAGTTTTTTGTTTAAAATCTGGATATAACTCAATTATCTTTGGAGTATCGTCTAGAATAGCCTAGATCGACTCGATTCCACTATCATATTCCTTCCAATTACCAGGAAATACCATCAATTCGAATCACAAATTCGAATCTGTCTAAATCAAAGACACACTATACATGCATATCTAATGTTATAAAGATATGGTATATATTATTATGCGAGGTATATCTCTGACTATAACAGCTTTTAGTGGTCCATTCTCCGGTTAGACAGAGTGCTCTTAGGTTTCTTGTTGGTAAATTCACAATACTAGCTCTGTATTTGGTAAAATAAATGGTAATAGGTTTATTGCATAGAACATTAAATGAACTACAGTATTCTATGCCTGGAGGTTGCTTAGGAAGAGGTCTTTGTTCCAGATATTGGATGTCAGCAATTTTAGCGCTAACGTTCTATCCTCAAATTGTTATTTTGATTTATCTCTATTATATTCTTCTCTCATAATAAATTTAGATGAAAAAGTATTAGCTAGTCAGCATGGTCGGGCCCTGGTTCAGGCCATGGTCTGGAGCGAGAAGGAAAGGGATGCGGTCGCCTCCTTCTGTGAAGTAGTAATGCTAGCGAAGGATACGGCCACACGCATAAGAGAACGGGCGTGAGGATATCCCCTCACGCCCCAGCCGCCGCACCGCACTACAAACGATGCACTCAGTTTCTTGTATTTAAAGTTCTAACTATATGTATATGTTACGTGTGCACGTTGTTGTTGTTGTCATTAATCAGTAGTCTGTTTAATAAATATTTTGACTCAGTTTGCGTACATCCTTACAAGCCTTGGGGTGCTTTTTTGCTATAAGTATTAAGTAGTTACGTTTTTAGGGTTCCGTACCTCAAAATAAAAAAACAGGACCCTTATAGGATCACTTTATTGTTCGTCCGTCTGTCTGTCCTTTATCTCGGGAACGCGTGGAGATATCGAGTTGAAATTAAAAACCATATACTCAGGTCTGTGATCCCTTGAAGCTGTGAAAAAATCAAACTTCTGAGTTAACGACAAAAAAAGATACGGCCGTTTATGTCGCAAAAAACGTACATTTCGATACTCTCAAGGGAATCTAAATTCATAGGGTACTTCCCGTTGACCCAGAATCTTGAAATTTGGTATAAAGCAAGGTCTTATAGCACAAGTATAGGAATACATTTGAAAACATTTATTGTTACGTCACAAAAAAAAAATCGGTTCGGAAAAATTTTCGAGATTCCATTCGGGAATTGAACTATTTACATAAGGTGAGTTAGTACGGAACCTTCAGGGCGTGAGTCCGACTCGCACTTGCCCAGATTTTTTGTTTTGGTTTGAGTTTTTTTGGTATTTTTAATTTTTAGCATTATCATTTTTTTTTTCTATTATACCATATCTTGTTTCTAATCTCCCTTACTGAAAATCATCACATATTTAGTCATCTTGACTGTTACAACAACATAGTTTTATTTTTCTCACTCCAAAACTTACTTCCTTCCATGTCTGACCTCTAATCCAATTTACAACAATGTACAAATTGATAAATTACACTATGATGTAATCAAGATTCAGGTGGATGCAGTCCATCGAACTAAACTAATTTCCATAATCTAATTCCGGTAACTCCCTCCGGATGCGTTAGCCTGTACATCGCACGATGTGGGAGGAACACGGATTAGTGTTTATAGAGTTGTAGGACCATGTGAACGGGGTTCTAAGGCTGTTATTAAACACAGATGGTCGACATCGATCGATTGGGTTGATTGACGTCATCTTAAGACTATTTCTGCTCTTATCTTAGCTCTTACGAGGTATTCTCGTATTTTCTATACAAAAGATGTCAAACAGTAGCTTTTAGGTACTATAATATGACAATGTTGTGAAGTTGCCCTAAGCCTTTTAGTAAGTAAATGTCTATCACGCCCTCGCTTTTCGCCCCAGAGCGGCAAAGTTCTTGGACTTTTTTTCACCTCAAAAAAATATGCTGCAATAAGCTAGCCTAAATAGCAGTGTTCACTAAAACTAGGTAATTTTAATTTACAGCACTCATTGAAATTTTCATTTTTTGACGATTAGACGAGTGTTAAAAAACCAGCAATGCGCACTTATTTAGGCATACAAATGTCGCATAGTATTAGTGAAAACGGACATTAGGCTGATGATACTGGTTTTTACAACCTATTTTCTATATTTCGTTTTAAGAGGATGCAATTCGACATACATTGTCAGTGTTTTTCATACAACCAACATTTTAGGTGGGACCGCAGTCAAGCACTGGTTTATATCAATAAAAAAAAACCGCTGTTACGCGATTATGACGTTATTACACATTTTTTCATTAGATAATTTAGAAACACAGTATCTTGTGGAAATTATCTAGGCTTCTATTGAAATCGATTTTATAAATTTGTGTAAAACTAATCCAGTAAAGACCTCTGAAAATCTGCTATTTTGCATGAACACACTTCATAATTTACTTAAAAAAATTAGAAAAGTCAAAAAAGTATAACAACAGAAGCCTTGCAAATTTAAACGAAAATAATTAGGTATATAATTTTTTTCCAAAACTTTTAAGTATTTAAAAAAAAAACCTTTTTCTTGGAACAAGTTTTGTAAAATATTCGAGTAAATCACGGAATTTATGGCTCTCTTTTTTCGCATTGCCTTTTCGTCAAACATCGCGTTGGATTGCGTTAGATGAAGTAACAAGCTTTAAAACCATGCTCGATGTTGACGATAGGCGAGTGGAAAAGGACCCTCTTAATTTATCCTTTCGGTCTGCTGAAATAAATTTCTACAATAATAAGCAGTAAGTCCTTTGTACTCGCAAACAGTTTAGCTGTGTACAAAAATAATAAACTAAATAAATACCTATTACCTACTCAATAATGTTGGTTCAATGTCGACCGTTGACAGATAGAAGAGCTTTAATTGTTTATTTTAAACTGTCTCAAATTATAAAGTCATTAATTTCTAATCTCAGTTTCTAAGTTAAATAATAATACTACCACAAACATGTAATATTGTAGAATTATTAAGTTCTTGATCTGTCTCGGTTCTTAGAACAGCGAGGTACAGTAACACTGTTCGTTTGTGAACATTTCTTAGAAATGCTAACAATAAACAGGTAATACAACCTCCTTATTTTCTCTATTCGATTCATAATTATAAACTCGGCTAGTATCGAGAATTTTGTTGTGCCAAAAATAGGTATTTTGTGAATATTCTTGCAATAACAAGTTTCCATTCGTAAAGGGGAGTCGAATATTCGCATAGAGCCCATAACTATTTACCCAGGGGAAATACTAGTAGTATTTTGTTAACAGCAGTTAAAGCGACTTTCTATCGGCGATAAGTCAAAATTACAAAATGTAAGAAGGACTTTCGTCTTTTCTACCGACAACATTTATTCCCCTCGAAAGTTAAAATAAATATCGTTTTAATACTGGAAATATGCGCAACTCATATTTTAATAAACATAGAATCTGACATTGACCTGAAAAATGCAAAAAACTTAAGAAAATTTGTATTTCGCGGGCTACTTTGGCGCTTTCATCTTGAGCATAGATAGATAAAGCATTTATTTTCTACAACACAAAACATACACCAAAGCACAAATAAATTTATAAAAATCTAAGCTTTTATACAAATACAACGATAACAATCATTCTCAATCCTCTTTTATTTTAAGGTTATCATTAAAATACATATTCAAGGGCTTTAAATTAGATGATAATATTTTTACTTTTTTTTTAAATTTACGTGACAGGTAAAATACTCCTCTTTCACACCTTATTGTACTGATCGGTTATCGATAGAAAAAAGCACGTCTCATCTACATATTATGGAATTAACATCATCATCATCATCATTTCAGCCGATAGACGTCCACTGCTGGACATAGGCCTCTCCCAAATGTCTCCACAACGAACGGTCCTGTGCGTCTCGCATCCGTCGGATTCCCGCAACCTTCACCAGGTCATCGGTCCACCTTGTAGGGGGCCTTCCAACACTGCGTCTTCCGGTACGCGGTCGCCACTCCAGAACCTTTCGGCCCCAACGGCCATCTGTTCTGCGAGCAATATGCCCTGCCCATTGCCACTTAAGTTTGGCGATTCTTCGTGCTATGTCGGCAACCTTGGTTTAACATACGCTACCGGAATATCACGTAGTCATACCCACACTTAAGCTTTGACCACAGTAATCGTTGATTCTATGTACTATATCACTTTGTCTAGAATTCTAGATAAGATCATCATTTTATTAGGGCTCCGTACCTCAAAAGGAAAAAACGGAACCTTTGTAAGATCACTTTGTTGTCCGTCTGTCTGTCTGTCTGTCAAGACCCTTTATCTCGGGAACTCGTGGAGGTATCGAGTTGAAATTAAAACTATATACTCAATTCAGCAGGCGTCTTGAAGCTGTAAAAAATAAAACTTAGTTAGAGTTAACGAAAAAAAAAAAAATACGGTCGTTTATGTCGCAAAAAACGTGTATTTTGACAGTCTCAAAGGAATCAAAATTCTTATACGGATACTACCCGTTGACCTAGAATCCTGAAATTTGGCTTGAAGCAAGGTATCATAACACAAGTGTACGGAAAAATCTGAAAACTATGAATTTGTAGTTACTACGTCAAAAAAAAAATTGCGAGTCGGAAAATCTTCGTAACTCAATTCGGGAATTGAACTGTTTTCACAGGTAAGTTTGTACGGAACCCTCAGTGCGCGAGTCCGACTCGCACTTGCTCGGTTTTTTTTATTTTATTTTATTGATTAGGAACAACAAACAGCTGCATTATGCGATATTAAAAACATGACAACATAAATATCTTAAATAATAATGGAGCCCACAGCGCTGTTCACAGATTACCATAATAGAATAGACTAAAAGGCTTTGATAAAAGCTGCATGTATGGCAGTTATATCACTTATTAAAAAAAAAATATGTATAAAAAAAATCATCATTATTTCAGCCGTAAAACGTCTACGATTGGACATAGGCCTTCCCCAAGTGTCGCCACAACGAATGGTCCTGTGCGTCTCGCATCCATCGGATTCCCACGAGCCTCACCAGGTCATTGGTCCACCTTGTGGAAGGATTTCCAATCATGCATCTTCCGGTGCGCAGTCACCACTCCAGAACCTTTCGTCCCCATCGACCAGTCTGTCCTGCGAGTAATGTGCCCTGCGCATTGCCATTTAAGTTTGGCAGTTCTTCGGGCTAAGTCAGCAACCTTGGTTCTCCTGCGGATATCTTCTTTCCTGATGGGATCACGCAAGGAAACTCCTCGCCTAGCTCATTCCATTGCCTTTTGGGTGACTCTAAGTCTTCTGATGAGGGGCCCTTTCTGGTACTAGTTCTGGAATGGTGACCACGTACCGGAAGACGCAGCGTTGGAAGGCCTCCCACAAGGTGGACCGATGACCTGGTTAGGGTCGCGAGAATCCGATGGATGAGAGACGCACAGGACCGGTCATTGTGGCGACATTTGGGGGAGGCCTATGTCCAACAGTGGACGTCTTTCGGCTGAAATGATGATGATGATGATGAAAATAATAATTTTCATAATTTTATTAAAAAAATTAAAGAACAGGTACGTTGTTTTTCAGCATAAAACTACTTAAGTACGAGTATTTTTAATACCTTAACAAAAAAATAACACCGTCCAACTTCAGCAGTAACCTTAAAACACCACGTTTACGACCAATAAGAAACGTTCAAACTAACTCCTAGTAAACCCAACTCCCATTCAGTACGCCGTCGTTCATCATTACGTAAAGATGGACGGTAGTTGTAAGTTTTCGACCACCGACGGAACTGCCCGACGAGTCCCGAACTGGGCCGAACGATATTGTTTATTTACGACACACGTGGTCAGTTGACGGTGGCACACGGGAAGGGACGATGGCTAGCTGAGCGGGGAAGTAAGATGTATTGCCTACCCGTATTTATAGCGTTTTAGGAAGTTGTGCTGGCTGTGCTGCATGTGAAAATTTGTGTTCGCATTGTTTTAAAAGTGTGATGTGTCATGGTGCCATGTGTTTTAGTTTGGCACTGGTATACTGTTTTGGAAACTAATTTTTTCCAGTTATTAATTTTTAAATACAACTGACAGCTAAAACATTTAATATATTTTGCAATAAAATGAATCACGTCATAATCACATTGTTTTTTTTTTATGGGGTTTTTGATTATGTTATTCTGAATTATAATGATGGATTAAGGAAAAAACATGATAAGTATTTCAACATCAAAAGTAAGAAAAATATAACACCAGTTACAATAAACCTAAGGTACTTAATCAAAGTTATAACAAGTTCCGCGCAACATTTCTTTTCCTCAATTTCCAACTTTATAAAACTTGCTAACCAACCTGTCAGCACGTGTGTCCCAAGTATGTAATCGCCAACTTAAGGTATTAAGTCTCAGCTCTCCGGTGTTTTGAGTAATTAATAGACAAGCAAATCGATCAACCCACGAATCAATAAACTGAGGTTGAAGGGTGTTTAAAGTTCTGAAATCCTAATCCACAATGTTTCAGTGGTTTAGCTGTAGGTTTGAGGTTTCCAAGGCATGGATCTACTTTGGCCTATAATCGCCTTTGTTTCGCTCGAAGGAGTTATGAACTTGATAATCTTTGACGTTGAGGCGATCGATGTGGTGAGCAGAGATAGAAATTTTGACGAAATAATTTAATAGTTTGATTCAGAGATTGTCTGCTTGTCAAAGGCAGTATTTTCTGCTTATAGAAATATTGGCAACCAATTTTTAGTTAAACGCCACCCAAGTCGACCTGGGAAGAGGTGGCGAGGTGACCTAGACGCCTCCCATAAGGGCTGGTTCGAGGTGGCTTGAAAAAACATCGGTTGTCTGTAAAGTCGTTTTACTGACGATAGTTGAACGTGACAACGTGTTACATTTATTTGTACGCATAAATACAAATAAACAATTAACACGACATTCAATTTTCACTTCACTTTATACTTGACGAAAACAAGTAAATGTATTATTCTATAGCAGTTGTCACGACGCAGACGCATTGCTCACTCAAGTAGGAGAGAGACAGATGTCGAACACTGCCGAACGCGGAGGCCGAACGCGCTCTCGCTTGCACTTCAAGCCTTAAATGGAACGCCTCAGAGCGAGGTAACGCCGCATGCGTCATACTTTTTCGTGCGTGCAGCCGGCTCCATCGAATAATAAGACGTTGTCACGTCAAAAAGAATAGCTGGAGAAACTTGGGGGAGGCCTTTGCCCAGCAGTGGGAAAGTACAGGCAAAATAAAAAAATCGTTCAAAATGTAAATTGACATAATACATACTATAGAGCCTACAAGCAGTAGAATAATACTCTGTAATCACCAAGCTTGACTATAGATAAATCGCAAAATAATCATCTTAACAAAATAATCCCTTCATTATCATACCTCGCTACTGCAGATTACTCGTCGAAGGCCAATTACACGTAAACGTCTCTAGGTATGATATTCGGATCAAACGCGCTTTACTTTGTTAATGCAGCCATCTCCGTCTAGTTATCTTGCCTACGTCGCTACTAGATGTCGAGTGCTTACGGCACTCCGTCCGCTAGAGTAGGATAACTCAGGATCCCTCAGGATCCCTCTAGGGAGATCTTGGTCTCCGCCTTTATATCGGGAGGTATCGGAGAGTTTCTTGGCATAGTTGAAAGACACCGAGATATCTTTGTCCCGCCGGCCGAGTCTATCTAATAAAACCGACTCAGTTTATGCTTTATAAAATATGGGAAAGATTTTGATGCAAGATTTGTTCTAGGTTTGTATTGTTGCAATGGGAGTTTGAACTTTAAAGAATGGAATGGGAATGAAAATATAGTTCAATGATATGAAGAAAATTCAAATTGTATTGAGGAATCTGATACGCTGTCTTTATAGTTGATAGACTGAAGAAGTCATAAAGGTATTAGCAACCATTCATTTGTTTAATGATGACATCAACAGGTAGACTGAACATCACACTAATATTACAATAAAAAGGTAAAAGTCTCTATTTCTGTGTGTGTAGACGTATTTGTTGGTTACTCCTTCAAACTCAAACGACTGAACTGATTTAGCCATTTGGCACACGAGAGTATATTGTTCTCTTGGGATATTTTATTTTTTATTTTGACGCAGGCATAGCTACTACTGGCAGCGGTCAGTCATTAATAAGTCCATCTGCAGCATTATTCTCACAAACAATGTTATCTTCCTTCACCTGTAAGTCCTAATAAAACACGCAGATTATCTGCACACGTGCCAAGTTCGATTATTAGGCCAATACATCCAGCGCTGCCGCCAGCCCCGCAAGTCATTTGTTATGACTGTCGGCCCCGAGATCTATGTTCCGACGTTATGATTTGGTTCTTGGCTCTTTTTCAATATGTCTTTGTATTATCGTTATCATTCTCTCCGTATCTGAATTTAATTGGGGTCGTCACTGGGAGGTTTTTTTTATGAGATGTGTCATCTTTCTTACCATCCATCTTTATTTGGCCTCTGCTCTCAAAGTCTGACACGTACTCGAATTTATTTTGTCATGTTTTTTTTACGCAGTATCATGCTTTTAATAACAAAGGTTTCATTATAGTTTCAACAATTTTTTCTGTTGCTGGAGCTGTTTTCAAACTAACTCAATATATTATCTCTATTACTGCATTCTGGCAACGTTTGTGTATTTTATTTTTAGCATAATTATAGTATAATTTTGAAATTGTATCGGTATCAGTTTTATTGAGTATCTTATCATCATAATCACTAGATTAATTTCCAACGTAAAGTACACTGAAGCATTTCTTGCCAAGCCGTACAGCTCCACAGCTCCACTTGGCACAAAAATATCTCCTTATTTTTCCATTTAATAAATTCCAGATCCAAAGAAACTAGTTCATAATAAAGTATTTTAGTTCTCGGAAAAGAAATTAACTGTTTAGTCGCAGTGCAGCTTGAAAAAACTTGTCCGTTTCTTTTAGTTATCCTACTTCACAAGTCACGGAGGATCGCGTCGTCTTAATTCGTTTATATCCTGCACGACCAAGTTTAAACCCGGTTAGCAAGCAATTATGCCATGTATGGCAACAATATTAAGTGCCTTGTCGTCTATGTGACGTTGGCTCTCCGCCAAAACTATATCAAACAGTCCTTTAACTTCTACATCTTCGATATTAAAATATCTCTTTTTATTTGGCACACAATGTTTTCGCCAAATCATATTTTTATAGAGCACTAAAATGACAAATACAAATGAGGGCTGTCATCCGCAATTCCGGTCGTATATAAATTATAGATGTCATGTTTTTTTTTTTATTCCTTCCAATTCGTAGTGAAAGAAAATGAATAATTAATTCGGAAACGAAAAACGTTATAACTAGTTTTTTTTTTTTTGACAAAAATAAACTGTTGCTAAGAAAACCGAAGAAATGCAAAATATATTTTTTCTAAGAAGAACAGAATCATTATTTTTATTATACCAAGACGCCGTTATAGACGA
The DNA here is from genome assembly GCA_905147345.3 of Mythimna impura. Taxonomy (NCBI): domain Eukaryota; kingdom Metazoa; phylum Arthropoda; class Insecta; order Lepidoptera; family Noctuidae; genus Mythimna; species Mythimna impura. The sequence goes on along the minus strand of LR990359.1, from coordinate 27,806,279 downwards.
ACGAAGAGTGAGTGGGGACATAAAGAGTATTTACCATATTAATGGAAGATTATTTTTATTGTTCCAAAAATTCCTTTTATCTCGACCTCCTCCGAAACTCTCCTTACCAAAGTTATCTTCAGTAAATAAGGAAATCCGTCTACAAATGTTTGTTTCAATTGGATCGTCCGTTAAGATTGGCTCGAAATCAAAATAGTATCGCTTACAACTAAATCTATTTACTGTGGAGTGAAAAGGCAAAGGCTTGCTAATTGAGTTGATTTATCAGATTAATAATTGATGAGCTACTTAATGGATATTCAGTCATATTTCGAGATGATCAAAAGATGTTTTGGAGTCAGATTTAAGTACCTTCTCACATATTTATGGATTAGAGGGTTAAAGTCAAGGAATCATTGCCAATGAATGTTGCGGAGATGTTGTGTTTGATTAGTTATTTCAAAAGGCTTTGACTGCCTCATTGGTCTTGTGGTCGCAAGCGAGGCTGCTGCGTATCGATTCCTGGGTTTAGATAAAATAAGATAATCATTTATTTGCTCAAACATGAGTACAGTACATACGTCACAAAATAAATTGTCAGCATGCAACAGATGTTATAATTCAAAAAATAGATCGTCATGTTTGCCTTGAACAATGGCATGCAAATATTTCAAAAATAATACAAATAAAAATTTATTTAATTCAAATCAATAAAAAATCAAATCCTATATTTTTAAGTCTATAATGCCATGTTGAGTTAAATTATTTAATAAATCAATTCTTGTTTAGCCATAAGTATCGGCACAGCCAGTGTAAAAATGTCATAAATAACATTGAAAAATACAAAAACTAAGAATTATAAAACAGTCACACAAAAAATTGAATTGAATTGCTCATACAAACTTTATGATATAAAAATAAACCTTTTAAATTAAAAGTTGCTTTATGTAGGTAATGTCAAAGTTATATAGTTAATGTCAAACAATATCTTCTGCGTACTTGACTATCGCACCTTCGGTAGAACAAGGGCATAATTGCAGTTTTTGCTATTTTACAGGAGAGCTATTTTAAGATATTTATTGCATTCAGTGAGGTCTTGCTCTGTTAATATTGCTCGAAAGTTTTTCTTCTTTGCATGATATAAACTATATACTATATCCTTTTTAGGCGTATAGTTTATTTTTAAGGCATTTCTGTATACTTAACTCATTTTTGCAATTTTTGACAATTGTGCCCTTGTTCTACCGAAGGTGCGTAATGTCTGTTGAGATTGGCTACCGTGATCGGAATTCGTTCGGGAGGATTATGTATTTCAAAAGGCTTTCGTATGAGCATTACATTGTTGTTTGAGTAATCAGTCACTTAGTAAGTGTAAGTGACAGAACACTACGGATTCTAGGGAGCACTTAGCGTGACAATCATCATCAAGTTATTCTGTACTTAGTATAACAAGTTTCTATTTGAATAAAATGATTTATGACGTTTATTTTTTTATTTTATATTCAAGTTGTGCAAATAATAGCATAGCATAGTCGGCCTTATAATGTTCCCACTGTTGGGACTCAGGCCTCCTCTCTAGGAGAGGGATGGGCCGTAATCCACCACGCTGGCCCAGTGCGGGTTGGTGGATGACACATGTCTTCGAATTTTTGGTTCTAGGACATGCCGGTTTCCTCACGATTTTTTCCTTCACCGTTTTGAGAGCAGTGGTGATGAAATAAATTACACAAAGTAATGCGCCTGGCTGGGTTTGAACCCGCGACCTACAACTCGTAAGTCGGGGCCGTTACCACTCGGCCACCACTGCTCGTGCAAATAATGTTTTACCTAAATTACTTCGTTAAATTAATGTCTATATTTATTTTTAATGTAGTATAATGAAAATGGAAGAAGTCACTGGCTCCTGAAATACAGGCACCTAACCTAGCTCAGGAGTCAGGGGTTCACTTATTTTTACACGTATTACAACAATAAAGAATTATTGTTATTATTATTTTGCTAATTAGTAATAGGTAACCCTTTTACGCATAAATTTTTTCGTTAATATAATTTAGGTGACTATTAAAAGAAACACCGAATCAAACTCAGAGGACAGAGTTTTCTTTTAAAGTTCAAACAGTAAATAGGTAATGGTCAAATCATATGAGAAACATGCAGATTACTGTCGGAAATATTTTTTTGAGGCAATAATCACATAGACATACTTGTATGTGGACCTGTCTGGTCAGTGCAAAAATTTTTCAGTATTTGTATAGCTCAACTCGGGACTAGTAAACGGTCTTCAGGGATTAAATTTTCGTTTTCTATGGGTATATTTCTGTTACCAACTAACAAAATGAAATTCGGGATCTGGGTGTGATCTTGGACAGCAGGTTGAAATTTACTTCACATATTGATAAGGCAGTGACAAAGGCCGCCCAGATGCTCGGATTTTTGAAGCGCAACTCTAGAGAATTTTTACATCAGAAAACCAAAGTGTTACTATATATAATGCCCCAGTGCGCACTAACCTTGAGTAAGCAAGCAGTGTATGGAGTCCTTTTTACGCAGTCCACTCACAACGTGTGGAAAGCATACAACGTGATTTCACGAGACATCTTGCCTTCTCTACAAAAGGCCTTTCACACAGACCGCCTTACAAGGAGCGTTTAAACAAATTTAAAATGATTACCCTTCGCGACCGAAGACGTCTGTTGGATTTATGTTTCCTTCATAAAATCATTAATGGAAATATCCAATGCAGTTACCCTTTACAGAGTGTTTCGTTAACAGTTCCAAGAAATTACCCGCGGGCCAAAATAATTAAAAGAGTTTTTTGATACTCCCATTGTTAAAACCAACCTAGGCTTACAGTCTCCCATTAGAAGGATTAGCAATGAGTACAACAATACTGTAATAAGCATATTACAGTGACAGCAGAACTAGATATATTAAAATGACCAGCTACCGAGGTTTAGGAGAAAACTCTTACAATCTTTACAATCCTTGCCAGGTAATTTTTAATGTTTCTAATTTAATTTAATATATTTTTTAATTTAATTGATTGTTTGTTTATTTTATTTTAATTTATTTTACTTTAATTTTTAATTTAATTTGTTTTTATTTATTCTTGACTTCAAATTATTTGCAATATTTCAGTCTATTTAATTCGTTTTTAATATTTTCAATTCGTTTTAATGTGTAGTGATAATAATCTTAATTTGTTTAACATATTTGAATCTATTTTTGTGTTATATTATTTTAAATTGATTACATTTTAAAATTATGTAATGACAGATTACATTTCTCAAGGCAGCAGTATTATTATGGTGAGCGCTATGTACCTTAATTGTTATGTGCATTAGTCTCTATTGTTATTTGGATTTTCCTTTTAAAGTGTATGTGATGTGGCTGTACTAAATTAAATAAATAAATAAACAAAACGGTATGTATTTTTTTTCGTACAGTTTAGCTTTATCTCTTACTAGGAAAAATGCCATTTTTTTTAAATAATTGCTGTCTAGATACAAAATAAAAATATTTAAAGTCTGTTCTTCTGATTCATACCTAGTGTGTCCGTTTGCCATTTTACGGAACAAAATGGTCGATGTCGCTTTTTTCCTTAGTTTCATCAATATAAATTATATTTATATCGAAAGGATATGAATTGTCCGCTTACAAAAAAAATATGTATTAAGTAGTCATAACTACGTTAGTGTGTTTATAAATAACTAAATAAGAAGTGTCCGGTGTCTGATTAATATGGCTGCGCTTGACCGTACCTAGTCGGGTAATAATAATGAGAGTCTGGTTCCCGCGTGGGAAGCCTCAAGCCAGCCGTGCAACGGACGAGCTAGAAGGTGGACGTGCGGATGATTGGCTTAGATCATGGTATTACGAAGGTAAACATCTGACTCATCTGTATTTGGTTCAGGTGGCGTTCTGATTACAATATTTTAAAACTTCAATCTGTGTTTCAATCTGTGTTCAATCAGTGTTTTGGTATACGTATTTTGATATGAACATGTAAAATAGAGTTGAAAATGAAATTAAATTTTGAATATATGAATCAGTCGAAGAATCAAATTTCGAAGAACTACCCTAAAGATTTCAACGACTCGACAAATAATACTAAAGAAAGGCAATTTGGGTAGGCCGCATAAAGTACTTAAACTGCCAGGCTAATGTTAAAATTACTGAAAAGAAAAATAATCCACATCGTCCACACATTCACAATAAAAAGTAAATTATGAAATATTTTTCAAGTCAAAGTTCATTTATCAAATGTCAAATTTTAAATAAAATAATCATTAATTTCAAACAATATAAGACAATAATAAAAAGGTGTTGGAAAACAACAACAGAAAAATAATAATAATTATGTATACGTGTATACTACTGGAACAGCCCAATCCCAAGGCTTATTGTCTCTGCACCGGATTCTTGCGGAAGAAACGCCCGGGTGTCACCATTGTGTGGACCGCCCGGAGGACACGGTGGAGCATACGGTAGAGGTGTGCTCCGCTTGGGCAGAGCATAGTCGGGTTCTCGTGGGGGCGATCGGCGGCAACAACCTCTCGCGCCGGGCTCTGCTACAGGCCATGGTCTGGAGCGAGGAGGATGGCAGGCGGTCGCCTCTTTCTGCGAAGCAGTAATGCTAGTGAAGGAGGCGGTCGCACATGCGGGGGAACGGCCCTGACGCCCCAGCCACCGGGATCTCGATTTCCAACCACCGTAGGCACGGGCTTGCCGACGGCGTGCAATAGGTAGCTCGCCGTCCGGCCGTCAGGTAACCGTCTAGACTGAGCCCAAGTCGTCGACGGTGCGTAGTTCTACGCGCGTCTCAAGGAGATGTCAGCAAAACCGTAGGGGCCCAGCAGGGTCGAAGTCTTTGGGGCCACGGGTTCGCTTCTGAAAGAAAAAGTCTGGAGCATCGACGCAGAGTTGCTAGCCTGTCGGTTTTCTAGCGGTTGCATTTCGGGGAGTGTGCGTCGGAATTGCATAACCTAATTCCGCCTAGCCCGTTCCATCATCGGACCACCAGGCGTACGGCAATGCACCACCGGTACATGGTGGACATCCCACCTATACGCACAAAACGTTTTGGGAACACATTCATAGTGCGTACAGCTAAGGAGTGGAATTCCTTGCCGGAATCTGTTTTTCCTGACGGCTACAACCCGGGAATCTTTAAGTCAAGAGTGAATAGGTTACTTCTAGGTAAGCGCGCTCCATCGTCGACCGCATCGTCGCTTTCCATCAGGTGAGTTAGCGGTCAAGCGCGAACCTATCAAGAATAAAAAAAAAAAGAAACCCGGGGCCCTGGAATGCATGGCAACGAAGGTTTTAGTCAGTAAAATCCCACAAAAAAAAGGCTTATTGTCTACTTTGTCTGTGTGATACTCTTTTATAGTATGAAAAACCTTCTGGCAAAGTTTCTGCTACACAAATAATTTGAATTTATTCAGGCTTGTAGTTCTTGAATTTTACTGAGAAGTTTATTATAAAAGCGTAAACATTGACATCTAAATAAGCCCTCCTTGTTTCTAGAGCCTGGTTGCAGGAACCACACTTGTGTTTGTTCCTAGAATTAACATTATGGACATCAAATTATTTTTATATACAGTTTTATATTTTTTTTTGTCCATACGACATATTTCCAAGAATATACTGGGAAAGTAAAAGTGAGGTTTTATAATTTCTGAGAAAATATCTAGGAATTTAATCTAGTGTTTGTGGTCTGAACTTCTGGAGTCTATTGTTACTTTAGGTTGTCTACTTGGAAATTAGAACCTCATTCTCTGTACGTAGTTATGTACAAATTATAAGTGTTATTGTTTCAAACAATTAGTCGTAAAATGCTAAAATAACAATGGAAACTGTTTCAGTTGTAATGTAACTGTAGATGAAAGTGTGGCGCAAATTTTATAATTTTTTTCGGAGTTTGGTACCGTGGAAAATATAGGACACCGATGTTTATTGTGAAAGGGAACTAAAAAATAGTAATGACTAGCTTTCACTAGCGGTTAAGTTGAAAATTATCCCACGGGAACAAAACCGGGATAAAAATTATCCCTTATCCGAATCTAGGTCATGGCCTACCTTTTTATGATTCCGTACCATAGTTGGTTAAAATGGAACCTACCTATATAGTTTCACTTTGTTGTCCGTTTGTCAAAACTCTTTTTAAGAGCGCGTTGTGGTGTTAAGCTGAAATTAGAAGTATCAAATACTCTGGTTTACTACACCTTAGAGCAGCGAAAACATCAAATTACAAGTGGTAGATGTGCGTATCGTTCCAAGAAGTCAGATGGTATTCTTTCTAGAGCTTGATTTTTACTTTAGGTGGTGGATCTACCAACTATGACCTTGTATTATCATCATGACAAGTATAGTACTTTCTTACCATTTTCTCAAGAATAGCTAACTGCTAGGTTCCACAATAGAACCAAGGTTACTGATATAGCCCGAAGAAATGTTTGGGCAGTGCACATTGCTCGTAGAACAGATGGTCGATGGGGCCAATAGGTTATGTAATGGCAACCGCGTACCGAAAGACAGCGTTAGAAGGCCTTTCACGAGGTGAACCAATAACCTGGGTCCTGTTTAATAAACCTGACATGTCCATGGATTCTGCTTTTATATGACCGTCGTGGTTTCCTGGTTCGTATCATCACTACTACTCTCACTGCTCTATGTTAGTACCATTTTTTGTAATAAAGTTTTTATAAAAACACTGTCTTACACCATCAACTTTCAAAATATGATTTTAAGATATAAGGTAACGCTTCTGTCAGGATTGTCGGACAATTCTACAAATAATGTCAATATTTGTCTTGACAATTTAATGTTTAAGAAAGTAGATTTTTCAATTTTTTCACCACAAAAATTGTTACCTGTCGCTCAAAAAGTTTTTTTAAACAAAATAATGGTGGATTATCGTGATAATGCGACATATGGCAGGATTTTCCACCGTGACAATGATGTCACCCGTTACTTTTATTAAACAGAATAATTGTCTAAATGTCACTTCTTGACACATGTCGGACTTGTCGAATTGTCAGCTTTATTACACAGGGCCCTGGTGAGGGTCATGAGAATCCGATGGATATGAGGCGCGCAGGACCTGTCTTTGTGGCGACACTTGAAGGCTTACGTCCAACAATGGACGACTTTCGGCTGAAATGATGATAATGGATAGCTATAATAAAACAGCGTTTAATAATTATTAGAGGTAAATGAATTAAACTTTTTATATATCATTCAACAGCAAATTAATTATTAGTTTAATAGTCATTTGGTTTGCTTATTGAAGAACATTACATTATTGGAAAACTAGGTTCATGTAATTGAATTTACTTGAAATAAATAGAGACGGTTTAATTCAATTCGAAAAGCTAAAATGGCTTTTTATTAGATTCAACAGTGAATACAATTTAATTTGGATAGTTTCAAGAATATATACGTTTCAAATACATAAGTCCACTAATAATAAAAGTAAATAAAGTGTTAACTTGAGAGTGTCGAAATATACGTTTTTGCGACATAAACGACCGTATTTTTTTTTCGTTAACTCAGAAGTTTGCTCAAAGTTCCGCAGACCTGAGTATATAGTATTAATTTCAACTCGATACCACCACGCGTTCCTGAGATAAAGGGTCTTGACAGGCAGACAGACAGACGGACCACAAAGTGATCCTATAAGGGTTCCGTTTTTTCCTTCCTTTTGATGTACGGAACCCTAAAAACTAGTAAAGCATAATATTATAAACCCACTTTTTACACGAGCAAACAAAATTCATTATGTACCAGCTTTTCATTAAACAGAACTAAAGAGCCTCAAATAAAACGGCATACACGCAGCCACAAAGGCTTGAAAAACATTTAATTAAAACTGGTGTCCAGTGTAACTAGATCGGGTGAATGTGGACGTTCTCATGGCGACACAAGTCGACAGTGACACGAGATACCGTGAGACTAGACGCCTGTCGCGCGCGACTGAGCGTCAGGCACGGCTGGGCCGAGCCGAAACAGACGGACTTTTTGCTAGGTGTGTGTTGCAAATGAATATATAGAAGTAAGTTTTGATTTTGACAATCTCTAAGATGTTTTTTTTTCAAATCGATATTTAACTAGTGGTTGACAATGACGCCGCCATGGCTATTAAGAGAGTTCACGACTGTTGTGCACGAACTCGATTCGAACTATGTTCACGTTCGTGTTCGAATATGCCGTCCATACGAACCAAATGTTCAAGTTTGATGTTTGTGTTCGCTATGTTCGTGTTCGTACGTGCGTATACGTCTTAAGACAAAACCAGAGTTTTTTTACATACTTTGATAAATGATATTTAGTTTTTAAGAATAGGTTTTAAAAATACACTTTTAGATGTAATTTTTTTGGCCAGTTTTAACTTAATTGGCCGGTGTTTTCTAGCTGATTTTATGATGGTTATTAATTGATTACAATCTAGAGTAAAAGATTAACAAGTAACTTAACTCTAACTTATTTATTTATTTATTTATTTAAACTTTATCTACATTAGTGGTACATAGGCGGACTTAATGCAACAAGGCATTCTCTACCAGTCAACCTTTGGGTTAAAAAGACAATACTGTGGTAGGTTTGCACAATAAATAAATAACAGATACTTCAAACAGAAAAAAATAAAATAAAAAATTTATAATAATAAAATACATATATAACTTATCATTATACGTTATGGATTATGTAGTGCTTTTTATTTAGGCACAGTATTGATCACTATTAAACACTAACTGTAAACCGTAAAACCAATCTAATGACATTGAAACGAAAGGTTGAAATATTCGCAAGTCTCTTAACATCTTACGCTACGAAGCTGAAACTTTAATTTTCTCATCAAAGAGTATGTTTTAGTCATCGTAATTAACATTACAAACATCAAATACTATACGAAACTTAAATACGTTACAGATTAAATGTACTCCATCTCGAGTAAGATTAAAAATGATATTAAATGGACGAGCAATGTTATTCGTCTGTACTTATATATTACTCTCTTCTAAGACATAACAAGATTTTGTTCATCAACTTAGTTTAAATGAAACTCTGTCTTCTAAGTTTGATGTAAAAAGTTTAAGCTCTTTTTGAAGATGTCATCTTGGTTTTTTACACGTATTTTAATACTCTTGGTTAGTTTTAAGCTGATTGTAATTAAATAATGCTTGGAACTAATTACATTATACGTACTTCATCATTTCAGCCGAAAGACGTTCACAGTTGGACATAGGCCAACCCCAAGTGTCACCATATCGACCAGTCCTGTGCGTCTCGCATCCATTGGATTTCAGAGACTCTCACCAAGTCATCGGTCCACCTTGTGGGAGGCCTTCCAATTACGCTGCGTCTTCCGGTACACGGTCGCCACTCCAGAACATTTCAGCCCCATCGATCGGCCATATGTTCTGCGAGCAATTTGCCCTGCCACTTAAGTTTGACGATTATATTATATGTAGTATGTTGTTATAAGAGCAGAGTGGCCCGAAAAACATATTCGGTTCAGTGATCCGAAAAAGATTGTGTTGTATTGTGTCTATTCATTCTGTGGCCCGAAAATAAGGCTTTGAAACGTACAGTTTGGAAATCACTTTTTACTAAGGTATTCCTATCTGTACAACTGTAGTACCAACTTAGGCAATGTAAACATAAAGCTATATTTACTTACTGACAGCTCTTTGTCGATCCGAGCCTGATCTTTATCGAACGACAAGCTCATTGCTCTCCGTCCACAAAACCGCGCCTGCGGTGGCCGGGAATCGTCATGCGACTCTCGATGTCCGTGGCGTTCCTGCAGCAGTTGGGGCGTGAGGATTGCCTCTCCTTTACTTTTTCCGCCACGTCATTCATTCGCCTGTCTAACCACTGCTCAAAGAGAGGACTTATTATCGTGATTGTAGTATATCTATTTTTTTTTTTGCCCCTGAGTAGTTTAATGAGCTGAAAAAAAGGTTTTTTTTTTTTGTAATTGATATAAACTAGTGCTTGACTGCGATTCCACCTTATGGTAAGTAGCCTATTCACTCTAGCCTTGAAGACACCTAAATTATAATTGTAATTGTATTGCCAGTAAATCGGTCCATAGCAACGATAAAGCAGCTGTAGTTTCTTATTTAGGGTCATCGCACACGAGCCATATGCCACAGCCACAAACGCCGCCACGAGAAGCTAGAAGTGGCCACAGAGACAGCTGAAGCGCGCGACAGCCACTTGTGGCTGGCAGCTGCTACTTTTTTTAACCCATACGCGCAGCATCATAATGAACTCAGTTTAAATGCGCGAGTGGCTTGTGACGGCGTTGTGTATCGGCGTTTAGTATGGCGGCCATCGTCAACTATGTGCGACGAATCCATATAAAATGTATGAGAAATATAGGAAACATTGCAGTGGCGGCGTTTTGTGGTTGTGGCCGGTGACCCGTGTGCGACGACCCTTATTTTCTTTGGCAGTCCTACCTATGTATCATTATGATATACATTTAGCTTGATATTCTTTATATATAACATGAGGTTCCTACCTGCCATATTATAAGATATCTGATATTGGAATACTTTTCTGACGATTTCCGAAATGAGTATAGTCTTGTCGCTGTTTATATGATATTTTTCGTAAATCAGGCTGAGGTGAATGAACTGTTGTAGAGATTGTTTATATTTTTAGGTTTGTGTGATGTTTTAGGTTGCTAAGTTGATCATTGTAATACAAGGAATACGAGAATTTCACACGAATATAACAAAGCCGAAAGTCTATGAGTGTGTGAGTGTTGTTTGTTACATCTTCACGCTTGAACGGCTGAACGGATTTGAATGAAACTTGACACACAGGTAGAACATATACTGGAATAGAAAATAGGACTTTTTATCCCGGGAGTATGTTCCCTTATGGTAAAAAGTTCCATGTTTTAACGTGTGATGTATTTTACTTTCATAATAAATTGATCTAAAGGAGAGGTCAAAAATGGGCTATTATTGCGAAGAAATTTGAACACCAATGTGATATATACCTTATCAGAAAGCTTATTTATTACGCTACTCGATTATGATTAAATATTAAATTTTTCAGTCCACCATTTTTGTAAAAAGCTGAAAAAAATTTCAGTAAAAGCAAAACGCATGTTTTTTATTTATTCGTTCCTACGTAATAGAATTATTTAAAATGTAGCTAAAATTATCATATTCATTAAATGACAAGTTTTTATTACGATTTCAACTGCCGCTTTAAAACATATAAATTATCATAATAATGCAATATCAAAACTTTTCGTAAAAAGGTCAAATCGGTAAATGTCAGATTGACGCTATATCAACTTGATGTTTGACGTTGAAATAAACACACAGATACATGATACGTCATTAAGAAATACACACACAGATACAAAGTTATACTGTCACGTCAATCACCACAGGGCATCTAACCATAAAAATAATGTATAGTGATACAATTTTTTAAATTTTAAGAGTATTTGATTAAAATGACCATTAGTTCATGTTTAAAATTTTGAAATATCTTTGACCCGATAAGTTCTGTAGGCGATCAGAGAAAACAGATTTTTTTGATGCTCAATGTATTATTTTTATACGCATTTGTACATACTTTTATTTTCAGTCTGTATATATTATACCTATATATACCTATTTAGTTATTTAATAGTTTAATTAGTATGTAGGTATTCCTTTTATTTAAAAATAGTAATATTACCAAAGTTTATTGTGTTATTATTAAATGCAACTAACATTTATTGTGAACCAAAAGTTGCCTTTTAACAAATGATTATATTTTTATAAACATAATTCTTCTGCACGTGTGTTTGTCATCTAACTCCTAAATAGCTAGACAGCTTTGGATGAAATTTTTTGTGTATATTTGAGAGGATGCCTGGATGGTTTGAATATATAATTTGACCTGGTAGGTGGCGTTGCAATCGGGTTCTCAAATTTTTATTGTGACGTAACTTTCGGATAGGGCTACGGCTGTCGGGATCGCTAGCATACCTACCTATATGTTGTAATGTGATATGAGGTCTAAGCCAACTCTAAAGGTCCTGATAAAAGATACTCCACAGTAGCTACCGATACATTGTTTACCTATATACGTATAAGGTATGGACATTAGAATAATGAATCCATTACCGAGTCACATTACTTTAATCTCAGGGCTATTTCTATGGCTAGGTAAATACAACGAAATACAGTTTCTTTTTTCCAGCTTAAGTATGAGGAAATAGGGAAGAGTTCTTATTAATGTCTGGTATTTTTAGCGAGCATGATATTTAAAAAAGTATGTACGGAACGAGAAAGCGAGTAGTCATGATTCGATGATTGGAAAGAATGGAGGGAGCCCTTTGCCCAGCAGTGGGACAGTACGGACTAGCTATAATATTATAATAATAACAAAAGAAACATGTGATCACAACAACCCCGGACGATTTGCTAACATTTATTGAAGTGTTCCATAGTCTATCTTCAAAGTTCTATATCAGATCTTCCCAAAATTTAAATGGGACCACCTGGGAGTAAACCTCTCAAACAAAATCGGACATTTGACGAAGATATCGCTGAAAAAGTAACAAAAAAAAATTTTAACTGATTGAGACCTTTCTCCTTTTTTGGAAGTCTGTTACGAAATTCGTTGTCTCTCCGTATTCAAAAACCATTATCAATTCTGTCACTGTCTGAAACTTCGAACTTCTTACAAGTAGGTACAAAATAGAAACGCGACCCTGTTTAAAGCTATGCTTCCCCCAAATTGTTCTAGGGGTGACATATCCGTGGAATAATTTATAAGAAAGGTCTAATGGTTTGTTTATAGTGTCGCTGTCGCATTAAATTATCATGATGTGTCTCAAGCATGTGTTAAGTAATGTTGATTATTTGGGACTATTTAAAATTTAACATTCGCATTGTAATAACTAGGCAAAGATTATTACCCATTGAATGCTACAAGGAAAACGTCGCTCGCAGCGAAGATGGTGAAACGATCTAATCATGTTCGCGGGGCAAACTTAGCCAGAGACCATCAGAGGCCGTCCAAGACAAATAGATTTAGAAGGAGAAGGGAAGACCTTTGTCCAGCCGCCGGACGCAATATAGGTTAATAAAAAAAAAGTACAGTTACTTGTAAGTTTAAAACCTTTGTATGTCTGTTACTATTTCATGCGCGAACGGCTGAACGGATTTTGATTGAAATTTGGTCCACGATAAGACTATGTCCTGAAATAGGGTACTTTTTTTATACCTGGAGTATATTCCTTTAGGACAATTTTCTTCTTTCACGCGGGCGAAGCCGCTGCCAGCAACTCCTCACAAACTACGCATTTTAACCTAATAGTGAGATCATCTTTGAAAATACTTAGTTTCAATTAACTTACAAATATAGGAAAACGGTCTCTCAAAGTAACTCTGTCTGTCTGTTACGCCTTTACGACTAAACCGCAGAAACAATTTTGATAAATTTTGGTATAAAGATAGATAGTACCTTAGAGAAGAAAATAAACTACGCGAAGCACTAATCCTGCGCAGACGAAGCCGCGGGCACCAGCTAGTAGGCTAATCTATAAAGCGAAATACCACTTACTGATTAATCACAAAATCTTCGAAACTATAACACCTACAAACTTAAAATTTGGCAGGTAGGTTTCTTATAGGGTGTAGACATCCGTTAACAACGGATTTTACGAAACTCCACCCCTAAGGGGGTAAAACGGGGGTTGGAAGTTTATATGGAGATATCTACTTTCGCGTGGGCGGAGCCGCTGGCAGAAGCTAATAAAAATAGTATAACAACTTGTAAGCTTCATTTCAATAGCTAATAATGTACGTTTCTTTGTTTCAGTACCCACGGCACACGCACAGGGTGTGCTGGGCAAGAAGGCTGCCCTGCCATGTGACATCCAGCCCCTTGCTGCAGAAGACCATGTCTCTATGGTGCTGTGGTTCAAGGAAACTGATGGAGAGCCTTTGTACAGGTATGTTACATCTCTAGAAATCTTTCAGTTGTTAACCAATTACTGACCATCGTAACCCCGACTAAACCTTTTGATGATCTCTCTCCATTCGTAGCCATCGGAAATCTTGAGGGACCTCAAGATTTCCGATGCTTGATTTGGTCAAACCCATAAGTATCCATAAGTCCCATCCTGAATTCCTTTCATCTATAAATACCACTTCTGTATGGGCAAATTTTCTTTGCAGCACTTCTGTATAGGCAAATTTTCCTTGCAGCACTTCTGTATGGGCAAATTTTCCTTGCAGCACTTCTGTATGGGCAAATTTTCCTTGCAGCACTTCTGTATGGACAAATTTTCCTTGCAGCACTTCTGTATGGACAAATTTTCCTTGCAGTAAGGCCTACCTGAAACTCCAAGCATAGGCCTCTCTGTGGAGACGATCGGCGGCGGCAACCTCTCGCGTCGGGCCCCTCGTTTAGGTCACGGTCCAGAGCGAGAGGGAATTGCGATACGATCGCATCCTTCTGCGAAGCAGCTTTAATGCTTGCGAAAGAGACAGCCGCAAAAGTGAGGGAACGTCCTCACGCCCCAGCCGCCGCGAAAAGAAACGCCCCGGGCAACGGAATTGGCAGATCAATCTGCGGCTACCGTAGGCGCGGGCTTGTAGACAACGAGCAATGGGTAGCTCGCCTTCCGGTAAGGACCAAGCTCAAGTCGTTGCACACACGCCTCTAAAATATTTTAGTCAGTAAAAGTCTGACACGCCCTCTCGCTCAGCCCAGAGCACGAGAAGTCATTAGATGATTTCCACACTTAAAAAAACAAACGCGCGCCTCAAAAAGATATCAGTAAAACCGTAGGGGCCGAGCAAGGCCGATACCCAGTAGGCCAACGGGAATTTTTTGAAACCCGTAGTTCTAGAACGCAAAGGGAAACTGAAAGAACATAGGTGGGTTATTTGACATGTCCTCTGCTCCATCCTAAGTAAGTACCTCCCAAAAACAACCATAGCCAGACAAGGCTATATTGTATTGCCTTATTATTCTGATGAGGCCTGTTGTTAGATATAAATAAAGATTAGGCAATCATAACGGTTTTTCATGTAAAAATCTTTATTCAATTATCTACTTATTTTTGTCTAAGAATATATAAATCTCTTACTCCTACAGATTTTATGAACGGGTCTTTGAGTGCGACCGTTTCTATGAACACGATACTAGAGAAAATCTCAAAGCAAAGCTTTTAAACAGACAGAGAATAAGTTAAAACCTACTTGGTTATTGGTTTAGTGCATTAAACCGCTCCGGTTATTTCCGTACTATTCGGCGAACCATATTTTCAAGCTCGTTTCTTTTTATGGGCAAAACTAAATTTAAATAAAATATCCGAATGGCTCCAGCAGAGCGGAAGGTTTTGCCAGTCACACCTATTTCTCTTGTTTTATGTCGATACATGAAATATTGACATTGCATTTTTATATGTCAGATCACGGGTTTTGAAATGACGCGAATTAATCAAACGAAGTAGGAAAACGAGAATTAAATACTTTTTTTTTTTTTCGGTGGGAAAATCATCATAGGACATCCCGCGCCTTGGGCGGAGCGGGAAATAGTGTCAGACTTTTACTGACTAAAAACCCACTCCTGTTCCTTCGTTGCCTTTCGTACCAGGGTCGAGTCTTCCTTTCAGAATCAGACCCTTGGCCCCAGTAGGCTTCGACCCTGATGGCCCCTACAATTGCTGACATCTCCTTGAGGCACGCGTGAAACAGTACGCGCCATCGACGACTTGGGCTCGGTCCGGACGGTTACCGGACGGTCGGACGGCGAGGCACCCATTGCTCGCCGTCCGCAAGCCCGCGCCTACGGTGGCCGAATTAAATACTGTAGTTTAATATTCCTGGAAGCTTTTGGTCATTGTTTTTCTATCTCCTATTTAAATACAAATGAAATATCGGTTGTTGGTAAGCGCACGACTTGAGAGCTGCTGGATTAATGCGGTAATTTTAATCATAACTAGCTGGTACCAGCGGTTTTGCCTACGCGAAAGTCGAAAATTGTCCCAAGGGAACATACTCCTAGGAAAAAAAAGTATACTAAGTGCTATTTCAGGACATGGTCTACCCTTGTGTCAAGTTTCTTCCAAATCCCTTCAGCCGTTCGAGCGTGAAGAAGTTACAAACATACACACACGCACAAGCTTTCACTTTTATAATATTAGATTGACCAGCTGGTGCCAGCGGCTTTGCCCGTGTAAAAGTAGAAAATTGTCTCAAGGGAAGATACTCCCGTCTGCTTCTGAAAGGAAGACTCGGCCCTGGTACGAAAGGCAACGAAGGAGCAGGAGTGGACGGCGAGCAATGGGTAGCCCGCCGTCCGACCGTTCGGTAACCGTCCGGACCGAGCCCAAGCCGTTGACGGCGCGTAGTGTTCCACGCGTGCCTCAAGGAGATGTCAGCAACCATAGGGGCCCAGCAGGGTTGAAGCCTAATGGGGCCATGGGTGAACAATGGCAAAGAAGGGACAGGAGTGGGTTTTTAGTCAGTAAAAGTATGACACGCCCTCGCGTCCGCCCAAGAGCGGGGTATGTCATTGAATAGTTTTCCCACCGAAAAAAAAAACAAAAACGAAGATACTCCCGGGATAAAAAGTATATTATGTGCTATTATTCCAGGACGTGATCTATATGTGTGCCAAATCTTTTCCAAATCCGTTCAGCCGTTCTAGAATGAAAAAGTAACAAATATACAAACGAACTTATTCATTCACAAACCTTCGCCTTTATAATATCAGGTTTTCAGTTAAAAGAGAACTTGCTCAACAAATTCGATAAAGTGCTATTTTTTAAAGGATTTTTTTTTAAATACAAATGTTTATATAATAAATTTCTAGAAGACAAAGTCTGAAAGAACAGCTTAGTTAAAAAGTAATTTACTTATTTATATCTTGCTCAGTAATTAGGCAAAGTTTTAGAGATTCGCAACACCGAAACCGAATGCTTATTTTAAACAGCACTAAAGTATAAATTAATAAAATTGTTTTATGAAGTACCTCGGAGAAGTTCGCAACACGTAACAAACTAGAACAATATTACACACACTTGGCTCTAATTAATGTCATAACTTCGCAACTTACAGTCGTTTATATAAAGTACGAACTCATAACAATGTAAATGACATGTTCAAAAACTTGTATGCAAATATAAACATGCTCCGAACCGGCAACAATCTTGAGAATGTCAAACAGCTGAATTTTTCAGCTAACACTGCAATGAAAGAGAAAAAGAAACAATATCATGGAATGCCAAACTGGTACGAAAAGGTCGCGGTACGTACAAAGTACAATAAGAAAGACTGAATATTTAAAGAGACTCCGAAAGTAGAGCGAAAGTGAAACAGATTTCAGACACTTGACTGTTTGTTATAGCTGCTTCGTTTTGTCGTGACAATGTCAGTCCTTTGACCTTCTAGCACACACTATCCTACAGCTAAACAAAGGGCACTTCCAAAACACAACGTTATGCATTGTTTTATTATTATAAATACATTGGATCTCGATACTCGTAAATTTCGATTCAAACAATTGCAATGTTTTACATTTCAACAATTGAACAACATTCATTGCTTTATTTGCCACAGTGGACACAATTTTAAAAAATCATATACCTATATTGCATTGCAGTGTTAAAAAACAGAGGTGCAAGGTACTGTTGTATTCGTTAAATGGTTTTTTTTATTGAGCTGCCAGGGTTTTTATTTTGAGATATGAAATCATTCATAATAATAATAATAATAATAATAATAATCGCCGCCCCATCGCCGTATCTCTACGTTGACGTCGTGGTGGGGCTTGCGTGCTCCAATATACCTTAGGTCTGTATCGGTGAAGTTTGCTTTGCCGTAATATGCCTAGGGTGAGGGGCCAGACTAAGAGAGATACAATCCGCAGTGCAGTTTTGTGGCGAACTGTTGGGCATTAGCGACCCCACGGACCCGATCTCCCGGGAGAATTCTTGTTCTTCATCTCCGGCTTGCCTTTATTGGCCGGCCGAAGTGAACACTGACGAGGAACTGAGCTCCCACCTCTCTCTTGCCTTTATTGGCTGGCTTGAGTGGAGATTCGCAAGAGCAAACGTGCTCGGGAGAAGGATGTATAATCCAGTAAGGTGCTGGTAGGGATCTTGACCGTACTTCCGGGATTGTCCTGATAGCCGTGGTATACCTCTCCACTCCTCAAGCACCTCAGAATATGTTGCCCTCTTGTTGCTACGTCACTTCGTGCTAGCGGCCGTTTTTTGGGGGCCCATTTATTGAGTGTGCAAGTCACCCCCTGCCTTTTTTCAATGGATATTAATAATGTTGTTCAGGCAGGGGCCATAGTCTTAACATAGTTCCATGTTACCAGTCCACTTAAGACTCCAAAAACCATAGCCCTATTATCTTTGTTCTCCATATGTCGCAATAGTTTTTCAACAACCGGGGGTTGTCCTTGGGTGCACTAGCATAGCGCGTACAGGGATAATCGTCGGTTGGTATCATGTTCCATTATAATTATCTAAAGGGCCTCTGCGAGTTGGCTTCGGCTCCTCGTACGCCTTCCAAAGGTCCAGGACCTCAGGGTCCTGAGATAAATATTGAAAATACATAATAATAATAATAATAATAATCATTTATTTGCACAAACATGAGTACAATACATACATTACAAAGTAAATTGTCAGTATGCAAGAGATGTTTAACACAATATAAATCGTCATGTTTGCCCTGGACAATGGCATGCAAATATTTCCAAAATAATAAAATAAAATCATTCTAGCGTGTCATTAAGTCAAATAATTAAAAAAGAAAAAAAACAAAAATTATACTGATACAAGTCAAAATAAAATTAAACGTCTAGAATGTCAAACTAATAATTATAAATGTCAATTATTATAATGTCAAACTAATAATTATGAATGTCAAACTAATAATAAAATAATAATTATGATTACAAAAATTAATAAAAAATAGTGATAATAAAAATGTCCTGATTATTAAAAAAATAAAAAAAAATAACAAGTAAATATGTCACACATTCAAAATTTGTCATTAAAAAACTCATTTAAATTGTAGTAAGCTTTATCTGCTAGGAAACTTTTAACTTTCTTTTTAAAAGCTATATCACTTAGCAGCTTCCAGCTTTTAGGTAATTTATTATAAACTTTTGGAGCCATGCAAAAGACACTTTTACGCATAAGAGCAGTTTTGTGCTGATATTGGCAAATTTGAGTATTGTCGCGTCTGTTACGAGGAAATCGATCAGCCATGCGAGAAAATAAATTTGGATTGTTTCTTACGAATATGGCATTTTCCAATATATACAGGGAAGGCAATGTCAAGATAAGGTATTTTTGAAAATAAGGCTTGCAACTCTGAGTTGTTTCAAGTTTGAACATCGCCCTTAAGCATCTCTTTTGAGTTTTAAAAATTAGCTCCCTATCAGTCGAATTACCCCAAAAGATGATGCCGTATCTCAAAACAGACTCCACCAGGCCGTAGTATGCGGTGAGCAAAGCATCAACACTAACCACTGAAGCCAGAGTGTACAGAGCAAATGCCGAAGTACTTATTTTCTTGCTTATAGTCTCAATATGTGCCTTCCAGTTTAACTTCTTGTCAACAATTAGTCCTAAAAATTTTGTTGTTTCAACTTCGTCAATGTTATTATTATTGTAAATTATGTCAAGATTATTAATTAATGTCGGAGTGCGTTGACTAAAATGCATGATTTTAGTCTTATTCAAATTTATCTTTAAATTATTATTATTAAGCCATTCTATTATTGCAATTAATGAATTATTAATGTCATTTTTATATGTCCCTCTATTTTTACACTCAATTGTCACAACACTGTCATCGGCGAAGAGGCTCATCGGTTGCACTGTGGACTTAGGCAGGTCATTAATATATAACGTAAAAAGCGGAGGCCCCAACACACTTCCCTGTGGAACACCATATATAACGTCACGTGCTTGCGACCGATGTGACTCTTCTCGTCCGGTAGTAATGTTAACTCTATTAACTTCCGTTATTTGCTTTCTGTGCTGAAGATACGACTCAAAAAGTCCCAGTACATTCCCTCTTATGCCATATGCTTCTAGTTTTTTAAGTAAAATATTGTGTTGAACATAATCAAACGCCTGAGTCATATCACAGAATATACTACAAACCGGTTTATTTTGATCCATATTCGTCATCACGGGATGCAAAAAATCATAAATTGCCATATTTATAGTTTTTTTTTGTCTGAAACCTTTTTGTTCATTGCAGAGGATTTTATTGTGTTCTAAATATGAGTTGAGTTGTTTATAGATATACTTCTCAAAAATTTTAGAAATTATAGGAATGAGAGATATCGGTCTATAATTCGACATCAACTCTTTGTTGTCTTTCTTAAATACTGGTTTAACGACAGATGTTTTTAATGCTGTTGGGTATACACCTGTACTGATACTCAAGTTAATTATGTAACTTAAAGGTAAGCATACAATGTTAGCTACAGCTTTTAATATATTTGTGGAGATTCCATCGTAGCCTACACTATTTGTATTTTTTAGATTTGATATGATATTCAAAATGTCATCCGGTGTACTAGGTTTCATAAACATAGAATCTCTTTTATTTGAAATATATTGCGTCACTCTTGTTCCAGAATTATCGATGGGCTGTATTTTTTCTATAAAATAGTTGTTAAAGAGATCTGCTATGTGTTTTGGCTCCGTGATGGTTTTATTATTAATTTTGATTTTATCTATGGAGGGCTTTGGTAAATTTAATTTATTTTGTTTAATTATTTGCCAGGTAGCTTTTGATTTGTTTTTCGAAGTAGAAATTTTATAATTATTTTGAGCGCGCTGAGTTAGCTTTATAATTTTTTTAAATCTCTTGGTGTAATTTTTAAAGCGCATTTTACTGGTTTGACTAGGCTTAATCCTATACTGCCATAAAAGTTGACGTTTTTTTTTGCTGCAAATCTTAATGCCACGAGATATCCAATTTACTTTTTTTTTAATATTCACTGTTATACCGATATGAGGAAAACATAGATTGTAAAACAATGTAAACAAATCTAAGAAAGCCCCATAAGCAGTATTTGGATCTTTAGCATTATATACTTCTGTAAATGTCAAATAATTTAAATAATTTTTAAACTTAACTACGTTTTCATCACTATAATCACGTCTCTTTATACGCCACTTATCTATCGCGCACAATTTTTCGACTGGGAATTTAAGAAGTTGCGCTGTGTGGTCAGATAATGCGAATTCTAATACTAGGGTTTTACAAGACTTATTGAAATTATGCGCAAAATTATCTATGCACGTTTTGCTCTTCATTCGAGTAGGTTCATTAAGTGCTAGTTTTAAGTTAAAGTTTAATAGCAGATTTTCAAATTCAATTGTATTATTGTTTCTTTTTAATATGTCAATGTTGAAGTCTCCTGCAATAACAATTTTATGAGATTTCTTAGTTAATATTTGTAGCAGAGTTGACAACTTATCGAGAAATAGGGATAAATTATTTCCATTAGGAACCCTATAAATACATACGAAAACGGTTTTGTGGTTAATAAGTTCGACGGCGCAGCATTCAAATACACCGACACAAGAAATTTTCGTAATTTTAGGCAATTCTCTCCACCGGTGTCCGTTCTTTACGAGTATACATGACCCGCCTCTCTTACTGTCTTTTCTACTAAAACATGATGCCAAGCAATAATTATCTATACATAATTGATTTTCATATCCTTGCATCATAAAATGTTCCGTTATACATAAGATATCGACTTCCATGCCCTTATCTGACAATTCACGTAAACAGACAGATAGAGAGTCTGCTTTTGAAAGCAACCCTGCAATATTCTGATGCATTGCATATAGGTGGTTAGTCAAGAAAAAACTGGCTACACTCTTTGTCGCTATCATTGCTTATATTATCTTCTCCGCTTGATTGTTTAGCATAGCTTTGCATCTCAATTATCAAATTCAATATGTCTTTAAAGATTGTACGAAGTCCAAAGTTATTAATTGCACCTGATTTAAGAAACATACTGTTGTCATTTTTTAAATTTAAGTTACTATCTAAGAGAAGTGCATGTCCATGAGATAATATGTCTAGATATAGTAAATTATTGAAGGTCTCAATTCTTCCATTATATTCATAATTACCAAAGATAAATGTTGGCAAACAAACAATTATATTAGTATGTTCAATATCTTGCAATATTTGTCTTATTTGCAGGATCAAACCAACATAATTTTGAGTGGCTTTAAAATCTTCTTCGCCTAAAAGGATTATGCAAAAGTCATTCATGGTGAAACCGGCCAACTTTGCTTGTATTCCAGATAAAAGCTGCATAGTCCCTCCGCCTGGCTTTAAATAATTCAATAGCTTCTCCTGCCGTACGGTGATGCGAGAGGGCGTGTCAGACTTTTAATGACTAAAACTACACCTGAATCCTTGCATTTTAGAACCAGGGTTGTCTTTCCAGGAATTCCCCGTGGATTTAGCGGGTATCCACCTTGCTAGGACCCTATGGATTTGCTGACATATCTTTAAGGCGCGCGTTGAATACTACGCACTGTCGATAACTCGGGCTCAATCCGTACCAGATGGCCAGAAGGCTAGCTGTCCATTGCTCGTCGTCCCCGCCCGCGCCTGCAATGGTCGGGAATCACCCTGCGATTCTCGATGCTTAGGGCGTCTCCTGTGGCGGCGGCTTAGTGGTGACTTTTCTGTTTATAAAAAGAATATCATCAAAAATTCTAAACTGGTCAATGACCGATATTGTGATTCTAAAATGCAACAGCTATACACAAACATGGGTAACAAATGTCAGCACTATAGTTAGGTGGTCTATCGTTAGGTAGGTATCGGTCGCAGCTCTCTCGTCGATTGAATGCTAAAAGCTCCCAGATTGATTGCTCCACGTTCACAGACTGCAGTGAAGACTAAAAGGCTTAGACATTTTATCGACTGGTTTAGTACAGATAAACATCGAGTTTACAACTGTAATTATTTTGTTGGAGACCGATTTCTGTTTTCTGGCGTTTGCAGAACTACTTTGTTTTATACATTTTGAAAGGTTTTTACTACCCCGGGGTTAGTACGTTTAAATTGTACGTAGTTATTTATCCAGATTAAGTAAACTTCTGTTACTACTTCTAACTGTTTCTAGAGTTTGAGCTTTACTAACTTTTACTAAGCACTTAAAGCTTAATAAAGTGAAATAATACAGAGTCACTTGTAATTAATTGACAAACTTTCAAGAGGTAAAAGTACTCATGAGCAAATTTCAAATTGCTTGAAATACAAAATACATAGTAGCAGCTCTTAGTAAGTTTGCATTTAATAAACATTGGATTTCTGTGAAATATTTGAATCAGAGTATTTGGCTATGTAAAGCAAATAGAGGCAGGTATGCTGGAATAGATATCTTTAGGAATAAAAGTATCTCTCACTCAATACCAACAAACAGGTGATGAAAGGTGGTACTTATTTGCAAAGAAATTTCTTCCAGCATACCTGCTAAAGGAATGCTGAGAGAGAGAGAGAGAGAGAGAGATTAAGAAGACACTGTGTGTAAAAGTATTAGTACCTAGTTATTTATTTGTAGTATATTATATTTCTAATAATTATCTTACATCCAAACACTAAGCTTCTAAGTACCGAGAAGTTAACGAGGCTACTGTCCCAAGTACCACTTTCCGCTTAACTAACCCTGAGATGGCGATAAGGGGCAGTTAGATCCGCTCGGCTCATTACTCACTATTCATCAGATAACAATTAGCTGTAGTCATTCGCTTCCTGAGGAATAATCGCATTATTGTAACTTTTTAGTTTAGTAATAAACTAAACCAAAAAGTTACAATATTGCGCACTTCATATTCGTTTTAGAGAAATATTCTGATTTCTAAGTCCAATCTCACGACATATATATTTTGTTTATATATATTTTTAAGCTGTTTGAGGTTGAAACTCTTGGGCCGTGGGGTCCGAGTGGTCATACGCTTTTCAAAGAATTATCCAAACGCTTAGTTGACACTTCGCGTGACCCAAGGGCTGGCTTTTACCTCGGTCAGAGATTAAGCATTGTCATACAACGTGGCAATGCCGCCAGCCTTTTGTGCACACTTCCAGTTGACAGCGATGTGGAGGAGTTTTATGATGCCATATTTTAGCTAGTAGTTTTTGTCTTTAGTGTAGGTATATATAGTTTTATTTAGTTAAGTGTTTTTATTGAATTATACAAATAAATGAATTAAATCACGACTGTAAATATTAGGTCTTTAACTATGAAAACGTTTTTTAAAACGGGTTGCTTTGAAGCGTTATATCTTTGGATTGACTTGGAATTATAAGTTCAAATAAACTGTATATTAAAGTCACGCTATTCTTTTTTCGAAATTAAGTATTTATTGGTTTCTTTGTTTTTTGTATTTTCTATAATATCGCTGTATTTATAACCATTTTTGTATGAAATCTAAGAAAACTCGCATTATTTTGTCATATTACAAAATAATGCGAGTTTTCTTAGATTTCTAGTTCTACTGTGGAAACAACGTGTCTCAAGCGGTATGCAATATAGATGACGTATACGGACTTAAAACTGTTAATTAACATGTGGATATCTATAGGTAAGTATATAGGGAATAAATGGAATGTGAATTTTATCTTACAAATAACTTTTCTTCTCAGGGCGGTTACAAGACAAAATTTCCAAAACAAAAGCTATTAAACCAAGAACACAGAGTTCTTTTGTTAGAAAAAGTCGTAGTTATACGTCATTGATATTTATTGCTCTTTGAAATGCATAGTTTCTACGTTGGAACTCTTAATATAAAAAAAAGTTTTATTTTTATTAGCTTTCATGGTTATTAGTACTGCGATATTACAGATAATACAAAACAAAGAATCCAATAAATACCTAATTTCGAAAAATGAATAACGAACCTTTAATACAAAGTTTATTTGAACTTATAATTCCAAGTCAATCCAAAGATATAACACTTCGAAGCAACCCGTTTTAAAAAACGGCAATTTCATACTTTAACCCCTATTCTATTCTACAGTAGTAAATTATACTGATAGAGATTAAAATAATATACTCCCTGCACGGCTCGACGGGCGGCACGGTAGGCGCAGTGTTTGAGCGATTGACTGCTACGCCGTGTGTCGCAGGTTCGATTCCCGCTTGGAACAGACATTTGTATGGCCAAATACAAGATAGGTCGTTTGGGCCTGGGCATTGTGGGGAAACCTTAAAAAAATATTTCATTGCAAAGTCATCGCTCTCCATTTTCTACACGACTCTATATTTCGATTCCTGGAAACTGGAAATCAGAAAGGGATACTATTGCTTCAAAGTATCACACTAAAGGTTTAAATAATATTATGTTAAAAACCCAGCCAGACGTAAACCCAGCCTCAGTGTAATTTATTTCATCACCACTGCTCTCAAAACGGTGAAGGAAAACATCGCGAGAAAACCGGCCTAGAACCAAAAATTCAAAGACATGTGACATCCACCAACCCGCACTGGGCCTGCGTGGCGAATTACGGCCCATCCCCTCTCCTGGAGAGGAGACCTGAGTCCCAGCAGTGGGAACATTAAAAAGGCTGATTATGCTATGTTTATGCTATGTTAAAAAATAATTATAGGTACTCACAAATAAATGCAACGCAAAACTTTGACGTTGACGATCTGTAAAACAATTTATTTAGCATGTTTATCGGAGTCTTAACAGAGCTCTTTTAAATAGAACACTAGTCTGGTAAACTTTGTGTGAAAGAATACTTTGATCGCGGATTGATGGCGATGTGTTGAGGTAGAATCGATCGAAACTGCGGTTTCTGTTAATTGCATTGAAATCTGATCGTACACGATCCGATTTACTAATTGTTTTAGATATAATTTAGGTAATAAACATAAATAATACAAACATAATAGAGCAGTGGTGGCTGAGTGGCAACAGCCCCGACTTACGAGTAGGACGCAGGCATTATTTTATCACCACTGCTCTCAAAACGGTGAAGGAAAACATCGTGAGGAAACCGGCATGTCCTAGAACCAAAAATTCGAAGACATGTGACATCCACCAACCCGCACTGGGCCCGCGTGGTGGATTACGGCCCATTCCCTCACCTAGAGAGGAGGCCTGAGTCCCAGCAGTGGGAACATTATAAGGCCAACTATGCTAATAAACATAAACATTAATATAGGTGTATATTTACTCATACCCAACATATCTAACTGATTTACATCTGTAGTGCAAGTATCAAGGTGCTGTTGAAAACCAGCGTCAAGTAACGGCTACTTTATTGTCTAGCTTTTTGGAGAGCTGAACCTATCTGTCGCAACCTTGAATAGAACACACAATATTATTCTACGTCTCTTCTTTGTCCAACCCTCTTCCCAGTTTAGCTGGAAAAACCACACAACTTTATTATTATTAAAAAAGTTATTTCGACATATTTCTTTCTTTATTTATTTAATTAACCATTTGGGTCAAATGTACCTATGCGTTTATTCATAAAAATAACCACTTCAATTTGTCTCCAGTTACGACGTCCGAGGCCGGCTGGCAACCCAACCGAAGCTCTGGTCCTCAACGTCTGGTTTCGGCACCCGCGCCTACTTCCGTGCGGCTGCCAACCCCGCAGTCCTGTTCGTGGACAGCGTGGTGTCTTCCGACGCGGGGGTCTACCGCTGCAGGGTCGACTTCAAGAATTCGCCCACCAGGAACCTGAGGGTCAACTTTACTGTTATTAGTGAGTATCGTTATTTAGCTTACTTGATAATAATTGTTGTTTGATCTATCTCGTATTTTGGGTGAAGAATTGTTCGATGGAGGTCACTGTACGAAAGGACCATAAAAAGCGTTAAAGTGCGTTTAAGTCGGACACTCCCTCTCATTCCACACAGAGCGGAACGAGCTATTTGATGATTTCCTACATTAAAAAGTCCTGTTTCTTGAGGATCCTACAGATGTACTGTTGAGCCGAGTGTTGAGTTGAAGTGAGATGATTCTGCAGTCTTCAGACGATGCGTGCATATACCGGCAGCTCAATAGACAAATCTCGAAGTCCCTGAAACGTGACCTTCGCCGCTTTAATACCGCAAGGATTAAGGATGCGATTGAGCGGAATAAGGGCTCTAAAGTATTTGCACGAGATCTGTCTATTGGGCAAAGCCAGCTCACGAAACTGAAGACCGACGATGGCAGAGTCATATCCGCCAAATCGGAGCTTCTGGGAGAGATCGAGGCTTTTTATGGACAGTTATACACGTCTACCGCTAAACCCGCTGTAAATCTAGTAAACGACCCAAGAGCTAGATTGACTCGACACTATACCGAAGATATCCCGGACGTCAGCCTGTACGAGATTAGAATGGCTCTGAAGCAGCTGAAAAACAACAAGGCGTCGGGTGAGGACGGAATTACGGCCGAACTCCTGAAGGCGGGTGGAAAACCGGTCCTTAAGGCCCTTCAGAAGCTATTTGATTCCGTCATACTCGAGGGGAAAACGCCACAGGCGTGGAGCAGAGGCGTGGTGGTACTCTTCTTTAAGAAGGGCGATAATGCCCTGCTTAAGAATTATAGGCCCATCTCGCTTCTGAGCCATGTCTACAAGCTGTTTTCCAGAGTCATCACGAATCGTCTCGCGCGCAGGTTCGACGACTTCCAGCCTCCCGAACAAGCCGGATTTCGAAAAGGCTTCAGCAGCGTGGACCACATACATACGCTGCGGCAGGTTATACAGAAGACTGAGGAGTATAACCAGCCTCTCTGCTTAGCGTTTGTGGATTACGAGAAAGCCTTTGATTCGATTGAAACTTGGGCTGTACTGCAGTCTCTCCAACGGTGCCAAATTAACTATCGGTATATCGAAGTGCTGAAGTGTTTGTACAAAAACGCCACTATGTCAGTCCGACTACAAGACCAGACCTCGAAACCTATCCTCTTGCAGCGGGGTGTGAGGCAGGGAGACGTTATTTCTCCGAAACTGTTCACGGCAGCAATGGAGGATGTCTTCAAGGTTTTGGAATGGAGAGGGCTAGGCATTAATGTCAATGGCGAGTACATCACTCACCTTCGGTTTGCCGACGACATAGTAGTCATGGCTGAGACTACGGAGGAGCTCAGTACAATGCTTGGTGACCTCAGTAGAGCTTCCGAAAGAGTGGGACTTAAAATGAACATGGACAAAACCAAAGTCATGGTAAACAGCCATGTAGCACCCACTCCTATCAAGGTCGGGGACTCTACACTCGAAGTTGTAGACGACTACGTTTACCTGGGACAGACGGTCCAGTTGGGAAGGTCTAACTTCGAGAAAGAGATCAATCGTCGAATCCGACTCGGCTGGGCAGCGTTCGGGAAGCTGCGCGGTGTCTTCTCGTCCAATATACCACAGTGTCTCAAGACGAAAGTCTATGACCAGTGCGTGTTGCCAGTGATGACATATGGCTCTGAAACGTGGTCGCTTACAATGGGCCTCATTAGAAGGCTTAAAGTCACCCAAAGGGCAATGGAGAGGGCTATGCTCGGAGTTTCCTTGCGTGATCGAATCAGGAATGAGGATATCCGCAGGAGAACCAAGGTTGCCGACATAGCACGAAGAATCGCCAAACTAAAGTGGCAATGGGCAGGGCACATTGCTCGCAGAACAGATGGCCGTTGGGGCCGAAAGGTTCTGGAATGGCGACCACGTACCGGAAGACGTAGCGTTGGAAGGCCTCCTACAAGGTGGACCGATGACTTGGTAACGGTTGCGGGGGTCCGATGGATGCGAGACGCACAGGACCGTTCGCTGTGGCGACGCTTGGGGGAGGCCTATGTCCAGCAGTGGACGTCTTTCGGCTGAAATGATGATGATGATGATGACTGTTGAGCCATTTAAATAAAAAGGTATTTTTATACGATAACAACTAAGAATTAATTCAGGATAAAAAATATAACTATTTTTTCACGTCACTAGCGTGTTGGCGTAGATGCCAATCGGTATTGCACTACCAGTGTAGTGTGTCAATTTCCGTATTATTTGCCTGCAATTAGGATAGCTTATTTCTTTATAAAACACGGCTTAACTGTATTGAAGCAAACAAAGCTTAAATTATGATTGTAACTTAATTTTCTAAATGTGATGTATAAGGATAGATAGATAGATATATTCTTTATTGTACACCAAAAATACAAATTACATTAGGAACTAAAGAAAAGAAAAGAAAGAAGAAAAAGAGTAGGAAGGGAAGGATGTGCATTATTCCAGTTACCTACATCACAAAATAGATAAGTACAGAAGTCAATCTCATGTATGTACTACACTTTTCATGCCTACGCTCGTCGATCGTTAAGGTCGGCGCAGCTCCGTCCGAGCGCGCTCGGTTGCGGTAATAAATACCTAATATAAATTGTAAAAAGTCATGTTCGCTTTCTTTCTCGGCACGGGGCTGGTGGCCACTGAGGTACTTACCTACCTTACTGTTCTGCGTTACGTTAAAACAAATCATCAAAATACAAGCAAATACCTACTTAACTCTGAAACAACAGGTAGCTTAAAAACGATAATTTACCAAATAATGTGGAATTTAAACAACCGTCCACTGAACAACAGTTATAACTTTTTTTTGTTGGTCCCATTTTCCATAAAAAAGTTCACAGACGCGTGTTTCAAACGGATGGTACTCGCGCTCACACTGGTTCCAACCGGGCTGAGATATCGTGTCCGTGAGCGGTGTCTGTGTGTGCGTTGCTCGAGTGCGCTTTGTGTGTAGATTGACTTCTGTCTGTACCTATCTATTTTGTGCCTACACAAAATAGATAGGTACAGAAGTGTATCGAACATGGATATAAAAACCGAGTCACAGTATAGATAAGATATGGAACAGTACGGAAACTACCTACAAATATTCGAAACGGCACACTCACACAAACATACGCATCGACGAGACTCCTAAGCGTTTCTCGCGGTCTTGTCAGTAGCGAATGCCGCTTAGGAGTCTCGTCGATGCGTATGTTTGTGTGAGTGAGCCGTTTCGAACATTTGTAGGTGTTTCCGTACTGTTCCATATCTTATCTGTACTGTGACCGAGTGCTCTTCTTCTTCTTCTTTTCGTGTCGATGTACTGTAACAAAAAATTTTCTGACCAGTATTTGGCAACCTCTACAGCTCTGTAATAACAGAGCTGAGGTTGCCAAACACTGGTCAGATTAGCTGAGCTGAAAACTGCAGGTAGTTGTGCAGGATGGACAGCATAGCAAATGACGCATGTCCTGTGCAGTGGCTCCACACTGGCACTGTGTTAGAGATGGGTCGAGAAAACCCCATTTGGCCAATTTGTTTAAAATTAATTTTTAACCGAGTCTTATAAATTAGAAAATATTTCCAGAACAGTACCTAGTAGTTTAAATTATACGAATTAAGGCTTCAGAAGCCAAAAGATGTTCTCAGCCAGGTTCTAACGTTTACGATGCAAGGGAGATAAATTCAAACAGCATTTTTAAAAACGATCATCTTAAAATGTTGATTTATCTTGAACGCTTGATTTTAAGTGTTTCACCGTTTTGAATTAAAAATCACGTTAAAATATAAATTATTCTGTTCACGTAAAGAGAGCAAAAGTAATATTTAAATATGCTAATATTATAAAATATTCTATGCATTATAAATAAAAGTTATGTAAAGGTTTTAGTTGATCTTAAGCTTGAAATTATTTTTATTTATTGCGTTGCGACGTGTTGGGCGGGCTGGTGAAAAGGGTCGGACTAGTAAATGGAATATAACATATTAGGTATGTCTACATGAAAAACTACGTTTCGAGGTTTAGACTTATCGATTTTTCTGTTAGTTTGTTCGTTTTTTCTTCCGGATTTCTAAGTTGCAATTATATTATTAGAGTAGTTTTGTTCAGAATTTATGATAAAGACATCTGTGGCTGAAAGTAAAATATAAACTTTAAATTCAAATACCAAATTTGATGAAACTGCTAGCCTTTCAGAGAGCTGTGGTGGCCCAGTGAAAACAACTCCGACTTACGAGTTACACGTTGTGGGTTCAAACTTAACCAGGCGTTTTTCCTGGAGTAATTTATTTAATCACCACTGTTTTCTGTAAGCGACGTTCTAGCCTTCTAGGTAAAAAAATCGTAAAGTTTTGTACACAGCCCATTAAAACGCAGAATAACTTTGTAAAGATTTTAAATCAGTACATACATCTCCGTACAATTTTCGTACACTTTTGTAGTACCATAACAATAACAATATTTATAAAATAATTAATATCCGTATAAACCGTACACAAACCACAGAAAATGAATCGAGATACATTATATAATATCTATTAGGCACAACATCAAATATTCCCCGAATACCACACGAACGGGATTTATTTATTTACAGTATTAAGAGTTATCTGAATTTTATTTTACGAGCGTAGCCACGCAATATGTATCGTCTAACATCGATCTTTGGTCCTAACTCCAGAATTTGGTCTTCACGGCCGATATTTATCTAGCCGACAGTGAGCGGGAAATAAAAATGGCTACAAATGCCATCTTATTTATATCTTGACCTTACACGAAGCACTTAAAAAATAAACATCGTATTCTTATAAATAAGGCTGTACTGGGAAAAGTTAAAAACCTCGCTATAATTTCTCGAATTTTTGGTCACAAAATATTTTTAGGTTGATTTAATTGAACTATAATTTGATTAATTTCGTCGTAACAAAGTTTGTTATGAGTAAAAACAAGAAAATTCAAATTACAATAGATAATAGGCAGTAACTTTACAATGTTTTAGAAACAGATTGTTTTTCATTAAACTACTTTCAAAATCAAAAATTTCTTTAATTTAATATTTCTAAAGTTCAAAGTTCTATTCATGGCCCCGACTGTCACAATTTAGAATGATAAATCTAGTTTATAACAAGAAATATAAGTCTTCTCTTCAGAATTTTAATTAAATATGAAGAATTTGACTTGAACACCAAGAAAAAATTTCATGTATATAAATGAGAGGGGTTTCACAAGAAATTGAATATGCGATGAGTAAGGACCGGACATCAAGCGTAGCCACTTTTTATAAAACCATTCAAATTCAGGACTATTCATAAGGCGTGCCTCAAATATATTATGATGGCTTTGACGTATATAATATAGATCTATATGTAGGTATAGTAGCATCACTAGTTTTGATATGTTAGTGCACTCAGTATATTGAAAGATATTACATAGTAACATATTCACCATGCGGTGTTTTCTAAGCACGATAAATTTTAGGAGATAAATTAAAATTTCTAGCGATCTGAAAACATTTGAATGACGTCACCCACATGCAAATTCTAATTAACCATTTTAAAACTAATAAAAACGTACCACGTAAAGATCTATCCTTATCCCATACCCAAGAAAGCAAGACCACAGAGAGAACTAGCAACTTTTTACTAATTAATTTCCCTGCGGATCCCAAGATTGTTTAATGAGTTCTCTATGTCACGCCAGCCGTAATTAAATAGTGGTTGTTTAAAGCCTGGCTGGAAGCAGCCGCTGAGGAATGTGTGGTGGGCTGAGTACCCAGTGTCGCTGGATTACAGGGATGTGAGGAACAAAACAGGAGAATTAATTTATTTGAGTAAAACTAATCAGATGTTACGAACGAAGCAGAGCTTAGAAATTATTTATTTTCAATCATTTGCACGAAGCAGCTATAGAGGAAGTTTGAAAGTGGCGCATGTTACTAAAAGAGTTATGAGCATACATGTGGATGGATGGAGAGGGAGAGGGAGGCCAAAGAAAAGATGGATGGATTGTGTGAAGAGTGATATGAAAGAAAAGGAAGTTAGTGATAGCATGTCGAGTGACAGGGCAGAATGGAAGAAAAAAAAGTGTTGCGCCGACCCCATATACTCGTAACACGGGACAAGGGCAGGAAGATGATGATGACTTTAAACGAAGCAGTCTTGAATTAGAAGCTAAATATGACTTTCATTGTTTTATTAAACGTAACTTTTATTATTTTACCATTTACAGATCTAATTCCACGTTGAAAAATACCCAATGTTTTTATTATTCAAGCCCAATTTTATCATTTGTTAGTTTAGCAATTGAAACGGAGAACGACTCACTTTCGAATTTGTAATAATTTGAATAAATTTAGCACAAAAAATAAAAAAAAGTATTATAAAAACAAAACTCAAATTAATTCAACTGTCAACGTTTGTAACACAATAAATATAATTTGTAAGCTGTCCGTTTGTCAGCGTCATCATTGGACGACTAATCATGATCTATTCTCGCAAACAATGAGCGCTGACGAGGCGATTTCAATGCAATTAATAAAACATGTTGTTAATGTCGTTTGTGAAATAGAATATTATATAATTGCCAACCTATTTTGCTTTAATCCGATTAGGCTGTTGGCTGAGCTCTGCGTGCGTCAGCTGTTTCTTATCGCGTGGAAATTACAGGACTTGACTTTGTACTGAAAGATTATTAATTAGGTGTGACTAAGTAAAACCAGAAAATGTTGGAATAAAAATCTACAAAATATTTTCTAATAGTTCACGTAAAAATTTGAAAACTTGGCATATTTTTTATGATGAAACAATGATTCGGTATATTCTGACAGATCAATGAAATTCATCGTCATAGCGTCATCTTAGCCCACTTTTAGGCAAAGCTATGTCTCTCTTTTTTGTGCCATTCCTCATGTTCATATTAGGTACCAACAAAATGTACAGTACGGTCAAAATATGTTGGACACTCTGAAGTTAGGTATTCCGAACTATGCGCTATACTCGAAAACATACGCAATACGCATTCGCCATCCATGGTTAGTCCGAAAGGAAACACCGTGGTCCTGGAACGCTAGGTAAAGAAGGAAAAGTCTGACAAGTCCTCGCGCCCTGCTCTAGAGCGGGAGAAATCATTGGATGATTTACCACCTTAAAAAAAGGCATTCGCCATATGATTCCCAAAAAGAATTACTTCGTAGCCAATTGTTCGAAGTTCGGAGCAGTTCCAGATATTTCGACCGTACTGTACCTAGGTTCTGTGACTGTCTTTGATGACGAAAATACCGACTGCCTATCTTGCTAATAGTGTCAATACTTCTTTTACTAGCTGTTAACACAATTGTTGTCAAATCAATAGTCTGTACCGTATGGTGTTCGGACGTAAAGAATAGCACCATCTCAACTCTTACTGTGGGTGTCCTAAGAGGCGACTAAAGGACACACCAGAGAATTGGCAACAGGATTCTCTGTGCATTGCAACGGTCACACCGCGATCGCCAACCCGCTTGTCAAGCGTGGCGATTATGGCTAAATCTTCCAGAAATGATCGCGACACTTGTGGAAGGCCAATGTCCATGTCCAACAGCGGACGTCTTTCGGCTGAACTCGTGATGACGATGATGAATAGTCTGTATGTGATCGTGAATGTTAGAGGTACTCATGGACAATATCAGCAGACGCAATAGTTGTCCTCCAGATTTAGGCAACACTAGCCAAAGTTGGTCCATGAATTAAACATCAAGACTCCTCCATACCTCAAAACACGTTAAGCCTTTGGTCTCGGCTGTCATTCGAAGATCTTTGGCAGTGGTTACGGGTAGTCCGAAGATAGGTAAACTGACCACAGTCTTGCTCAATGGTATCGTCTTATCAAATGTTGGGTTGTTGAGGTCAGACAGACCGTCTTACTTACTAAATAAAAAGACATGCATTCATCTGCATCTGGTTAAATTAAAAGCCTACCCCAATATATTTGGTGACGAGCTAGGCAAACTGATTGATGCTATAATGTTAGACTTAGAAAAAAGGCTCTGTACTGCATTCTCATTTGTTAAACTTTCTTTTTAAGCTATTGCATAGCTTCTATCGCGGGCCTTGAGCGCGGGGACCGAATCCAGAAATTCCGTAACGAAAAATATACCTCACGCTCCCTACTCCGACGGGCACGGAGGTGTGGCTTGGAGGCCGACAGAGACCGAATACCTATTTTAGAAAAGTCGTTAATGACCTGTGTGGCGCATTGGTACAGCGTTCTACCTATGTTATCATCGTGCCTCGAGTTCAAATCTCGGTCAAAAACAAAATAGTCTTTTTGTATTATAATAGATTATAGTAATGTTCTATGATAACAACTGAACATACTTGTAGCAATTTATGAAGTAAACAAGAAAGAAAAAAAATTGTTTTCTTATCGGTCACCACGCTCAAAAAGTGTAACTTGAATTAATATCAAAGAAAAAGAAATACTGCATAAATAAAATAAATAAATAATTATAATTGCATAAGTTGATACAAAATGCTATGCAATAGCTTTACCGCGGCAGTCCCCGAGTGCCACACTTATTTTTTTTTTTGTTTTTGGAGGTTGGAAATCATCATTTTGACTGGCCTGTTGGTCTAGTGGTTAGTGGCCCTGACTGCTATGCCGGAGGTCGTGGGTTCGATTCCCACCCAGGACAAATGTTTGTGTGATGAGCACGATCATTTGTTCTGTGTCTGGGTGTAATTTATCTATAATATGTATGTATTTAGAAATATATAAGTAGGTTTATCAGTTGTCTAGTACCCATAACACAAGCTCTGCTTAGCTTGGGACTAGACGGCGCTGTGTGATAGTGGTGGAATATTATATTATATTATATATATTATCAAATAACTCCTGTCTCTTTGGATGAATTTACTGACTAAAATGCACCTTTTTTACATGATATCAATTAGTGCTCCACTGCGATCCCACCTGATAGTAAGTAGTGACACAATCGTTGATGGCGAAGCGTAGGTACTAGTTTATTAAGACCCTATTCACTCTAGCCTTGAAAACACCTTGAGCTCTTTCAGTTACCCCTTGTGCTCCAGAGACGCGGTAACTCTTTTGAACTATCCCGCTCTTTACTTTTTGCTTTATAGTCCAATAATTTATAAAGCAAATAAGTTACTAACCAGATTCGAGCTACAATAGATGGTAGTGTGACATCTACACGACAGTGATCAATCGTATCTTTTCACTCATAAAGCTACCATCTGACTTCATTATTCGTCCAATTGGCCTATTGCCAGCATAGCCAAGCGCAAGAGTATTGCACCTAATTTATGTCACAGAGTGTTTCTGAGGGAACTCGGAAATTCCAACCTAGGCTTTCATGTTTGACTTAAGTTTATTTTACGTATCAGGTATTGTAAAACGCCATCGCGCGCAGCAAAGACAATCTCCACAGATGGGTGTTCTCAGACGGTTCCGATCTTCAGTGTTTATGCGGCGTCTCTCCGCAGACCATGTCCCACCTTCCATCCTGCATCACGTGCCCTGTCACCTGTTCACGTAGGGACCTAATGGCGGCATCAGCGGACGGCATTGCCATGGCCGAATACTGGGCCAGGCAAGGACTAGTTTTGCCATCGATATGCTAAGAAGAAGATTGTAAAACGCTTGTTTTTATTCTAATTAATTTGTGATAAATAAAGCTGTATTGATGAGCCTTACATGCGTATACATTTTACTATTGTGAGTCGCATGAGTAGTGATGGTCCAGTGGTAACAGTCAGACTTATGATTTGTACCTCATGAGCTGAAACCCACGCAGGTGCTTTACTTTGTGTATTTTTTTTTAAATTATTATTGATAGGCTCGCGTTTGACCACTATCTCACCTGATGGTAAACGATGATGTGGCCGACGATGGAGTACGCTTGCCTAGAAGTAACCTATTCACTCTTGACTTAAAGACCCCTAGGTTGTAGCTATCAGGAAACGCAGACTCCGGCAGGTAATTCCACTCCTTAGCTGTACGCATAATGAATGTGTTCCCAAAACGCTTTGTATGTATGGGCGGGATGTCCACCATGTACCGATGGCGCAAGGCCGTACGTATTTCACTACCACTGCTCTCTAAACGATGCAGAAAAATATACTGAGGAAACTGGTATGTTTTAAAATCAACAATTTGAAGACATGTAATATCTACCAATTCTCACTGGATCCTCTTGTTGGATAACAGCACATTCCCTCTTCAGGAGTCCTGAGTTCAAGCAATGGGAACATTATAAGGCTGATGATGCTATACTTATGCTTTGAGCTCAAACCCAGGCAAGCGCTTTACTTTTTGTAGTTTATTTAACAACCACTGCTCTCAAAACGGTAAAAGGAAACATTATTAGGAAACTAGCATGAGTTAAAACTAAAAATTTGAAGACATGTTACACACACCAACCCGCACTGGAACCTCGTGGTGGATTACAGCCCATTTTCTCTCCTAGAAAGGAGGCCTGAGTCCCAGCAGTTGGAAAATTATAAGGCTAATTATGTACGTACACTATTATTAGCATGGTTAGTTATTATCAAACTGTCAAACAACCATCGTTAAGAAAAAAAGATCTTTGTACTCAGGTTTAAGCCAACGAACCATTTCTAGTTTGAAACTTGAATCGGCTAAGGTAAAGTTTCTAATACAAAGTGACAACTTGTTACTAAGCTAAGTTGTCAGTATTATACAAAGAACTATAGCCTGTATTTTAATCACAGTCACGTTCATGAAACAGAAAACTTTTTGTAATAACAATGTACAAAGGTTAACCGAAGGACGAAGACTTAAGTATCATTCTGTCAAATTGACAAGCGCTTTTAAAATGTCGCAGTCAATGTTGTGATAGCTTAAAGAATGTGTCTACAAGTCTCAGAACGTTCATGTTCAAAATAGGCATTCGATTAGATAACTGTATTCAATATTTGAGCTGAAAAGATGAATGAAAGACAAGAAGCTAGTCATGTGCATGACTTACCAAAAGGAAGGCAAAGGGCAATTGAAGGAACACTGGTAGTTTTTAGTCAGTAAAAGTCTGACAGCCCCTCCCGCGTGCTTAAATTACACTGAATCTTAATTTATTAATTAAAAATAAACGTCACTTAAATAATTCAGTTTTAATATTCGTAAATCAATTACGTTCAAAAATAATATAGAACTGCGAACGTTGTATAAGTAAACGAACTTATACCGTTACAAGTATAAAAAAACATGTGCATTTCAGGTAAAAACTCATAATAGAAATCATCCATATTATTAAGATTAAACAAATTCAATAAATCATAATCATTATATGCAATCAAAAACGGGATGAAATGCAAGTTACTAAAAAAGTTCTGAGTATACATGTAGATGGATAGAGAGGGAGAGGGAGGCCAAAGATGGATGGATTTTGTGAGGAGTGATATGTAAGAAAAAGGAGTTAGTGATAGTGTAACGAGTGATAGGACAGAATGGAAGAAAAAAAAGTATTGCGCCAACCCCAAGTAATATGAGATAAGGGCAGGAAGAAGAAGAAGATATTATGCAATCAAAAAACTAAAATCCCAATATTCAATAAATAATAATTCCAAAATTCAATAAATTAAAGTTCAATAAATTAAAATCACAATTTTTTTATAAATAAATCAGAATCATACTCAAAATTCAATAAAATCTCTCATATGCGACGTAACTGTAAAAAAAACAATTATGATTTGTTATTTTTTTGTCAGTATTGCCTTCACAAAATATCGCTCTACATAACAAGTACCTACTACCGTATCGCAATTGTAAAGGACCAAAAAGGAGGCTTCAAGAATATCGGTCACGTTCCTACCTGCCATAATGGCTGCAATCAGTAACAGGTCTGAAGTGGTTTCTGCTACAGCAGTACGGCAATTACAAATTGGAAAGATTCCAATACAGTGGCTAAAGTGGGAGATCGTTTACAACTGTGCATGAGCTCTTTTCTATTGTTTTACGAGTTTGAGCGGTGAGTGCTTGAAGGTAACGTTAAGATGCACAGTTAAACAGTGATTTTTAATAGGGTAGGGAACATTAAAAGATAAATAAGCTACTTCGTGGGTATGGTCGTAAACACTGTAGCTGGATGTTAGATCCTCGGTTCGATTCCCGCGTTTTGGTGACCTAGTGGTTACGGCCCCGACTTACAAGTTGTAAGTCACGGGTTTAAACTCAGTCAGGCGCATTACTTAGCTTAATTTATTTCAGCACTACTGCTCTCAAAACGACCAACAAACGACCGACAAATGTCCTAGAACCAAAAATTCAAAGACATGTGGCATCCACCAAAGGGCTAACCGATTGGGCTCTTGTGATGGATTATGGCCCGTTCCCTCTCCTAGAGAGGAGGTCTGACTCCCAGCAGTGGGAACATCAAAAGTCTGATTAGATACTATATGGGAACATAGGTTTGTGGTCGTAAGCACTGCAGCTGAGCGTGATATCCTGGGGGCGGTATCTGTGTCGGGAAAAGTATACAGAATTTCATACAAGCAGTTTGAGTTCTGAAATTTTGTCCCAGTTAAAGCAACAGGCTTTTCCTTTTGCAGAATTATGAAGAGCAACTGGAGGATCACGGGTGAAATTTAATCAATATAAATGTGACATTCCCTCTCACTCCATCCAGAGCTAAAGGGATTATTTCACGATTTTCCGACCAAACGGTATACTACGGGGTAGGTCTCTACTAAACCTATGTAGGTGGCACCTGACATACGTCCGTGGCACCTGATATTTCAAAAATGAAATAAGTTGACTGACCTGTTGGTCTAGTGGTTAGTGGCCCTGACTGCTATGCCGGAGGTCGCGGGATAAATGTTTGTGTGATGAGAACAATCATTTGTTTTGTGTCTGGGTGTAATTTATCTATAATATGTATGTATTTAGAAATATTTAAGTATGTTTATCAGTTGTCTAGTACTCATAACACAAGCTCTGCTTAGCTTGGGACTAGACGGCGTTGTGTGATAGTTGTGTGAAAAAAGGCACTTAAAAAAATGTGTCACCAATTACGATTATGGTAATATTATTTCCATGTTCAGATTGGTGCAGTTATATTTGAAAAGGTTTTCATTCACGTTAACGGGGTATTACGAATGAATAAGTAATTGTATTACAAAAAAACTCGTTGTCCATTTATGAAAAAATAATCCACAAAAACTAATTGAACATTTTTATTACGACTACATTTTTATTTCTGCCGTAGATATTGCTAAAAGCATAGTATAATAAAATGGAATACGTGAAAATGAAAACTGTTTATCTGTTCAAATCAAACGCAACAAGTCTTCATTAAATAATAATTTCTTCCAGCGGTTTCTCTCGTTTGAAAGTAGAATATTGTCCCAAGGCTATATATTTCCGGGATGAAACATATCCTTTGTGCTATACCAGGATATAGTTCACACGTGTACCAACTTTCATCAAAATCTATTCAGCCGTTTGAGCGTGAACATTTAACAAACACACACACACACAACAATTTTCCCCTTATAATTAATAATAGTGTGATCTCTTTTTCAGTTCAACAATCACATAACATTTCAAATTAATATTATTTGTCTGATCATATTTTCGTGATGAAAGCAAAATTAAATGATGCTTGACAAGTTGACGTGCCAATTAGTGTCCAATTAGTACTTATTGCCAATGAAATGAAAACATTTTAGTTGATAGTTATTATTGGAGCATGTTGGAGTAAGAGTTGGAATATTTTTGGTCCTAGCGTCCATGTTTTTGTGTGTAATAATGGGCAATTGGGTATAATAGTTTTTGGAATACTAATTTTGTATTAGGTACAAAAGTTTGAACCTAAAATGAAATTGTTGTTTTCAATTTCGGTTTCATTTATTATAATACGAAAGCAGTGCACACAGTCATAACGCAATAACTCTGTGAAAACAATGAGAAAATAGAAACAGAATTGGACATAATATTGTCCAATTCTGTTTCAGAACAATTTCTATAAAAAAATCTCTCAACTTACAAACTATTTTCAGAAAAAGTAGAATACACATGTATGCAAATTTTACACACAGTAAATTTACTACTTCATTTTCTAAAGAAGAAAATGTAATTTTTTATTTCCAGTGCCCTAAATAAAACACAAAGATAATTTAATGTTATTTAAAATACCTCTTATTTATTTCGCTTATTCATTACAAAACTTGAAGCCAGTCCCAGTCTCCAGTAATTTTGTTGGAAATAGAACTGAATCAGTCTTAATATTTTATGACATATTTTTCTCATAAGAAGGATCCGTCGAGTCTTTTGTGTTTCATTAAACGTGTGCGATCAAAGAACTTTTCCATTTCTAAACGTCCGCCGAAATACCATTACAGACATTTTCAATAATTCCGAAACGAAATTAGTTCCGGAGCGTTTCGGCTCCATTCGACATTCTGCCGCCGAATAATGGAAATATTAAAAAAAAAAAATGTTATCACGCCCGTTTTCTTATTTTACATTTTTAATTTATCTTCAGTTTGCGTTCTGACTCTAAAGAACGGAAAACTTTTGAAGTAGTATTTCGTGAACAATTGTAAATGTTTATAAAGAAACGGTTGTTTTCCGCTTAGAGAGAGTGTGTTTAAAAAGTTGGATCTAATAAAACGCGTGTTATAACGATGGAAGTTTGACTCGAGAATGTCAGGAAGAAACAAAAGAAACTTCCTGACATTGTCTAATGACGCCTTATTACGGAAACTCGAAGGAGTTTCAGTAGCCAATTATGTTATTATTTTACTTCACGAGTACTAATACGTACCGCGGCGATCGTAAAGTAACAATATAGAATATAATGTTATCTGTTATTTTTCCTTTTTGTTTGTCGTAAATGACGGCTGAGAGGAAATTGAGGCTTAATTGGCTAATTGGGTAAAACTTTGACCTTCAGCGATACGAAATACCCGTTTGATCCCTCTATGAATCCAAATTGCCTTTATAAATTAATATTGGTTGGTACCTAAATATTTCTTTGTTTGACGTTTGAGATTTGAGCCTATAAATATGTAGGAAAAATCGTAGTGTTTCGAAGTGTTCTGTCATAAACAAATCCATATTCATAAAAGGTTATGTTATAAATTATCCCTACATCAGAGGTCACCCTCGATTCCGCGTCTAAAGTTGACGATCCCATTTCTTTACGATCCCACGGGAATTCAGTAAATTCGTCACAGTGGTTGCTCACGTCAGAAAAGAAACTCGCATTTCTAAGACCAACCGTTAAGGTCGCGTCCGTCATTTTTTCCTTTTATGTTACTCGCATTTATGTACGTATAACTTATATTTATTTATTGAGTAAGTATATTTTATGTAGCTAACTCATTCGTCTTCTCATTTGAAGCGATCCTTTTCGTTCAAAGGTCGGGTATATTTGTCCACATGCCAATAAACCTAACCTCACTTCAGAAAAAAAATGCCGAGGAGTTTTTTACTTGCTTTGCGGTGAAGTTGTACATTTTCAGCGCTGGTATACATGACAGCTTGTCGGGAGCAGTACGCCTTGCTGCACGCGACAAAATCATGCTATAAGGAACGAAAAATAGAGGGCACGACACGAATTCAGCGCTGAAAAAATACAGGCTATATTTTTCTACACACAGGGATTTATTTTTGGTGTTGTCCTTTGGGACACATTAATGTGATTAAAAAGAAATTGAATCGAGATGCCAAAAATAAAATTTGCTGCGTATTGAAGAATGAAAAATACGCCGGAAATAAATTTCTTCAATGAAAAGCTTAATAATAATCAGCCGAAATTGGTAATCTTTCACCAGCCAGATTAACTCCAAATTCATCCAATTTTTTTCAAATACCTTTAATCTTTCTCTTACGAAATTAACAGCCTTTGCGTGCCCGAAATATTACAACACATAAGCGTAATTCCCATATACATGTGTCCATAATAGTAGTTTTCACGGCACATTAGCTCGGCACTATGAATAGGTTATTTCGCAAAAGGACAATTTCCCATTTCGCCCGTTGCACGTGCGTATACGTGCCCTCTCTTCCTAACTAGTTGTGCGATTAAATTTAACTTCTGCGGACGTTTTTTGGACTCATACGTGAACAAATTTCTTATTTTGGACGTCTTGGGTCTTATTCGAAGGCTGATGGGCAAAAATTCGGGACACGACTGTGTTGTTTAGTTACGGCCGCTGTTTGGTGTAAGTTTGGCCACTTACTGATATACCTGGGTGTTTTTGTTGTTGTTTCCTTATAGGTGCTTTGATGATTTAATGGAAAATATAAAAGACTTCGAAAAACAACACTAAGATAAGTACTCATGAGGACTTCCTCTTCTTCCGATACTTAGCGGTATCGAAATAGAATTGTTTGTATCACAACAGATCTCTTAGATAAGATCTTTAAGCGGGATGCGTAGATTATTAATCTTATTCTTAGATGCGTATATTTGGGTACGCCATAATCGTGGCGGTAAATTTCCACTTTTAGGAGTAGTTAGAGAGGTGCCAGGGCGTCCTCACGTTCTACCTGACACAGCTCGTCATCGGACATAGAGGTGTTTCAGAAAGTACTTCTTTCGTATTTGGTGGGAAGAAACGCCCGGATGTCACCATTGAATAGATTATCCGTAGGACATGGAATGAGGAGAGAAGGAATGGGTTGTAGTCTCCTTCTGTGAAGCAGTAATGCATCTTCAGGCCCCAGCTGCCGCTACGAGAGACACCTCAGGCATCAAGAGTCGCAGTTCGATCTCCAGTCACCGTAAGCGCGGGTTTGCGAACGGCGAGCAATGAGTAGCTCCGCGTCGGGCCGTCCGGTAAAGACCAAGCACGTTATGTTCCACTATATCAAAATGAACGAGACTCACTTGGGCCGATGCCTGCTGGGGCTGCGGGAATATTCAAAATAGTGCAAAAAAAAAACAATACGTATATTAGTTTAAATGCTGCTATCACATTTAATTTTACTTATTCATGTGTATTCATACATTCCTGTAATTTAACAACATCTAACATTCATCAGTAAATAACCTTTGTCAAATTGTAATATTTAACTGAATCCTACAGACGCAATAACGGCAGCATCACTCGAAGACTGAACCCTATGAAGACAAAACACGCGTGAAAAAGGACCTCGCCAGTCCATCACCTTACATCATTAAGAAACCCTGTCCCTTTCGGGATTGTTTGGGTCCAAAATCTAAGTGCGCCGGGATACGGCCCGGATACAGTGCGGACAAGGCCCGTTATTCATTTATGCGGGCGATTACAGCTGTTGTTCCGTTCTTTGGGGTTTAAGGGATCCGGATTTATTTCGGGCTCGACGTATGAGACATTT
Organism: Mythimna impura; assembly: GCA_905147345.3. Classification (NCBI taxonomy): domain Eukaryota; kingdom Metazoa; phylum Arthropoda; class Insecta; order Lepidoptera; family Noctuidae; genus Mythimna; species Mythimna impura. The sequence continues at coordinate 27,762,176 of LR990359.1, read as the reverse complement.
GGGGAACCTGGGCCAGTGTGGAGACTGCGACATGTGAATAAATTAAATGTTTGTGTGCATTCTTAATGTTTGGTCTTCCGCGTAGTTGTGTCCTTGCCTTATAAAGTCTTTCTGTGTGTCGGGAGAACTCTTTGAACTTTTGTTGTTCAGCTTATGATATTGTTAGAAACAACGACTATGTGAGCAGATTAGCTGCTAAAGGAATCCCCCCTTTATTTATTATTTTTATTTATTGTATACCACATAAACAAAAAATATAGGACAAACATTATTAAAAGTAAGTGTACTATGGGCGGACTTATTTAACAACGTTATACAGAACCTGGTTTCAAAGCTCAAAGGGCATATATCACGTTTGGGACATTGTACTATACAGCCATTAAATTCCGCCGGGATCTCGACTCCGATTTCCAGTCACCGAAGGCGTTTGCTTGCAAACGACAAGCAATAGGTAGCTCGCCGTCCGGCTGTCCGGTAACCGTCCAGACGAAGCCCGAGTCGTCGATGGCGTGTAGTATTCCATGTTGGCAAAACCGTGTAGGGGCCCAGCAGGACCGAAGCCTACTGGGGCCATAGGATGAGTTCTGAAAGGAAATCTTATCTTCTTATCTTTGTGGTCTGGTTTCAGCACTTAGTCCTTAACGGACCATTGTGCGTGGGCCATGGCGGCCTTCACTCCAACCAGTCCACCTAACTCCAGAAGCAGGTGTGACTTTTTAGCCCCCCTAGCCAAGTTACAACCGTTTCGTTTCGATTCTCTTTTCGTTGTTCGCCTCGAGTCGGCCACGCCACCTATTCCTTTGTTCTGACCACGTGACTGAGCGTTAAGATGACGTCAGAACAAAGGAATCGCATGCGTGGCCGACTCGAGGCGATCAACGAAGAGAATTGAAACGAAACGGTTGTAACTTGGCTAGGGGGGCAGTTTTCTGAGGGCAAATTTTGAGGGAGTGAATTCGGTGCTCCCAAGGTTCGTGTTCTTATCTCGCTGATGGTTATGCACTCGAGGAGCACGTGCGCGACAGTTTTTTCTGATTCCATGCATCTTCTGCACAGAGGACTATCCGCAATATTCATTGTGAAGAAGTGTTTGTTTAGAGGAGGGAGGAGTGTCCGGTGATGGTCCCTGCCACCAGACGCAGTTCTGTCCAGTCGCAGAAGGTTGCTGGTTAGGGTTCTATTTAAGCATGGCATGGCTTCTTTAGCCTGCCTGCATCCCGGTGCCAGGAACCACCACCTTCCCGCTTATGCGTTAGCGTGCTCTTGTAGCCAACAATGCAGCTGACTAAAGGGTATTGGCACGATGGGCTCCGGTCCGAAGACTACTGTGCCAGACCCCCGCCTTGCCAGTTCATCAGCTGCGTCGTTGCCCAGTGAGCCGCTGTGTCCTTTTATCCACTGCAGTGCCACAGTGTTATTATTTAATACTGTGACGTGTTCTAGTGCAGAGTGGCATTCTTGTATGAGTTTCGAGGTTGTTGAGTGTTTTCCTAGTGATTATAGTACTGAGGCACTGTCAGAGATTACGCGGATATGAGTATCCGTAACTTTCCTGGCTTCTATGGCGTGCGCCGCTAAAGTGATGTCAACACATTCTGCCTGACAGACAGAGTAGAGTGTTCCTAGCGGTTTGGATATCTTTATACCCAAAAATGAAAAAAACCACAACAAATGTTCTTTCTTTGCTTTTACGTTCCAGGACCACTTCTGAAACGTAAATGCAAAGAAAGAACATAGATGTGGTTTTAGTGAGTAAAAGTCTGACGCGCCCGTCTACTTCATTCATGATGATTTGCCATCTTAAAAAAAAACCTTTGAGCCCAGAGTTATCGACGTACGGCACATTTTTTTTCTGCATCTTATTACATAACAACGTTTCACATCACACACCAACACCTTTATTTTTTCTACAATAGAAAACCCAGCAGAATATTAAGGAAGGAAATCGATCTTCCTCTTAATCGCGTGTTTGATCAATTACTATCCTAATGGACGACCATTGAAATTACCCAAAAAATTTCTCATTCCAACGCGTTCAATTTTCCCCAATAATACAGTAAATTGCGTAAATTATTACTTAGCGTTTAAGTAGATACAGTGTTACAATGAGCGATGTAATTATGTTAGACAAAGAGTTTCTGGCGCCGGGAACAAAGACCGAACGTGTCTTAAGCAGGAGCGAGGATTATGCTGCCTTGGCACAGTCGAGCTGGACCAGGAGGTTCACTCTAGGTCTATTTGAGTGTCTGTTATTGATTTCTTTAGTTAAAGCAGCATTATGTTTTTTTGATGGTAAGTGATGATGTGGTCGACGGTGGAGCACGCTTGCCTATAAGTAATCTATTCATTCTTGACTTACAGACCCCTAGGTTGTAGCTATCAGAAAACACAGACTCCGGTTAGATGTACGCAAAATGAATGTGTTCCCAAATCGTTTAACGTTTTGTGCGTATGGGTCGGATATCCACCATGACACCATGCTTAAAAGTTTATTGATTACAGATTTTGTTTTAAAATGGTATCTATGGCTACTTTTAAGTGTGCATAAGTCTTGGTTTTCATTTTATAAAACAAGAGTTTGTAGTACTTAAACAACGATTTATTTTGTAAAATAACCACTAAAAGCTACAAAACAGGTTCTGCGAATAATATCGTACCATTACATAGTTCTAGACAAAAAATCTGAGGCAAGGTAGACATGGAATAATTTAAGGTCGAAAATATTGCGATAGACTCCTGCTCAGCCCCTCGGGAGATACAAGCCTGAAAAATGAACCGACCTCCATATAAATAAAATCACGTAAGCAATATATTCTCGGTACAAACTTGACACACTGTTTGCCGCACTGCGTGATTATAATTCAGTCTAACGGATCCCCAATTAATGGCGTACACATGAGACGCTTAAATTAAAATGTTTAACAACTCGTTAACATCTTGTGAAGTGATTATTTTCACACGTACGAGCCACGCACACGCCACGCGCACGCCACATTCACGTCACGTTCACGCCACACTAACGCTGTTCATAGTATATTACCTGTATAATTAAGGGAAATTTTAATTTGATATGGTTTATTATTCTCTGCTCTGGTGAGGGCAGTTACTATGGTAATAAACATTAATAATTTTGGAGGGGTTATAAAGCTGAAAATAATCATAATTTATTATGTACTAGCGACCCGCCCCGGTTTCGCACGGGTGCAATGCTGATACCACCGCATTTTAAATCTGTAAAATCTTAAAAAATATTCATTTAAATTACATAGTGTAAAGCGATGGCGCTTTACACTATGTAATTTTTATTTTATTTTTATTAAGTGCCTTAAATACATTGTGCATTTAATGTAGATCGGTATTGATTGATCTATATTAAATGCACAATTTATTTAAGGTACGACTTCGGTCGACGATCACGACTTCGGTCTTAGCGGCGAGCGGGACGGCATTGGTACGCGGGCGCGTGGCACTATGAGCGGCGTCTCGTGGCGTGCTTCAAACATGTTCATACTTTTGATCTTTACCGCTCGCCGCCCCACGCTTAGCTACCGCTCATAGCGGCAAGGTCATGAACCGGCCGTTAGCCACCATTTATACGACACAAGTCACCGCACCGCAAGAGTTCACGCGAAAATATTAAACCAACTAGTTGCAACCGCTTCAACTCGCTCATCGCTGCGCCGCACCCAGGTGCGGTTGGTCACGTAGTCCGACGCAATTAGAGTATTAATTGTTTGTTCCAATAGCGCCTCGTCGCTTCGCAATCGCGAACGCGTTGAATCGTCTACGTAGGACTGCTTTATTAACCAAAATGTATAGAGCCTGGCTCTGAATGACAGCAGTCTCGAGCAGTGGTGGCCGAGTGGTAAAGGCCCCGACTTACGAGTTGTAGGTCGCAAGTTCAAACCCAGCCAGGCGCATTACTTTGTGTAATTTATTTCATCACCACTAATCTCAAAACGGTGAAGGAAAACATCGTGAGGGAACCGGCATGTCCTAGAACCAAAATATTCGAAGACATGTGACATCTACAACTCGCACTGGGCCCGCGTGGTGGATTACGGCCCATTCCCTCTCCTAGAGAGAAGACCTGAGTCCCGGCAGTGGGAACATTAAAAAGGCTGATTATGCTTATTATTATGCTGGCTCTGAAGTCCACACCCGCAGTCGTCAGTGTGTGGCCTGCGACTGTTATAGAGAAGTATAAACTCACGAAGAACCTGCACGCGCTTAAATTGAAAAATTTAATTTTTGAGAGTAGCAAATGTGGGATAAATAGTTTCACCAGTGCCATAACCCTTTAGTATTTTTGCCACGATTATATGTTTCTGCAAAGTTTGAGCCGTGTCCCGTTGTACAGTTTTGGGGACTAAAATTCTGTAGCAGCATTATTGGCTCATCGAATTTTAGCTGAATGCCGTGCGCTAGTTTCCACTCGCCTATAATTATTTATTTATTAAAACTTCATGCAACATAAAGGTACAAAGGCGGACTTAATGCCTTAGGCATTCTCTACCAGTCAACCAAGGGTAGTGAAGAGAAAGCATGGTAGGTGATAAAAAAAAAAGATTAATAGGAAAACAAGGGATCAAATGCATATATATATAAAATAAACATACATAAATATTTAATACAATATAAACCTACATATTATATCCATATCCATACTTCCATACTAATATTATAAATGCGAAAGTAACTCTGTCTGTCTGTCTGTCTGTCTGTCTGTTACGCTTTCACGCTTATACCGCTGAACCAATTTTGATGAAATTTGGTACAAAGATAGAATAGAGCTTGAGAAAGGACATAGGCTATAAATTATCACGCTATTTGCTATGGGAGGTGAGCAATATTCCAAAATGTCGGTATTGAACGATTTTTTTTTTTTTTTTTTTTTTTTTTAATTGATATAAACCAGCGCTTGACTGCGATCCCACCTGATGGTAAGCAGTGATGCAATCATTGATGGTGAGGCGCACTAGTTTATCAAGAGATTTGCCGTGACTTCGATCCCCAGTTATAGTAATAATTTTTGTGAGTATTTTGTCGTCTTTTTTGTATATAATATGCGATGGTACTTCGATTACAATAATAATAGGACTTTTAGCATATTTTTAACACATCTTAGACATTTTTACTCCATATTTTTGTAAAAAGTAATCAAACATGTAATAAAATCTAAGTGGAAAAACGAAAATAATATTTCTTTTTTTCATTTAGCTACGAATTTAATATCTGAGATGAAAATCATCACGCTATCATCGACAAAGGGTTAAGCAGACAATGATGACGTTTATATAAGAACACCTATTTTACACAAAAGTCAACGAACACCGTAGTACAGTCGTGTCTGGATTAGATCGGCACGTAAGGACATAGTGGTTCAAAACTCAGTTTCTTTTTTGTGATAGTTTTGTTTTATTTTACTGTAAACAAGAAATTTTTACATATTTTTGCGTTCTTACTATTATTTTTATCGACAGTCTGGTTTCTACATCAGCACTTTCGAAGCAGTTTGGCAGATTATACTGAGCTACACTACACAAGACAGAAATCAGCGGTTATGCATTCAAACGTCTACAAAGAGATCTAAAGAGATACAATAGAGCGGCTATCAGAAAAAATGTCTTAGAAAAACTGTCATCCTATGCCTCAGTGACGCCATCTGGCTTTGAATAGCAAACACACGAATTAAATTTGTCAAACTATTTATTTAACTATCGCTCGGTAGGTGGCCAGGGGCCTTACCATGATAATGTCAAAATGTCAGACGTACGAGCGAAAAAGAGTGATGGAGCTATACATCCTATATAGCTCCATCCCTTTAACAGTCCGGTTTAGGTCGTAAAATGGATCACGTTATGAGCTCGTGGTAGAGCCTCAGTGTGTGATAAAGGTAAGGTTAAGCTTTTCAGCAATAGATGGCGTTATCACGAAATCAGCAAATGTTTCTAGACCTATTTATAAAAATTATTGAATTCTAATGAATTGCTTCGTAAATGCCAAAAATATTTACGAAAATAAACCGCAGTTAGGTCCAGTCATTTTATCATAAGATTTGTAATAGCGTAAAGCGCGGTGGGCCTTGGGCGCGGTCGCCTTCTTCTGCGAAGCAGTGATGCTAGCAAAGGAGGCGGCCGCACGCGCGAGACAATAACCCTCGCGACCCAGCCGATCCGAACCGAGGGGTTCCGATCCCGATTTCCGGCCACCGTAGGCGCGGGCTTGTGGACGGCGAGCAATGGGTAGCTCACCGTCCGACCGTCCGGTAACCGTACGGACCGAGCCCAAGTCGTTGACGGCGCGTAGTGTTCCACGCGCGCCTCAAGGAGGTGTCAGCAACCGTAAGGGCCCAGCAAGGTCGAAGCCTACTGGGGCCATGGGTGATACGAAAGAGATTCCCGGGGCCCTGGAACAATGGCAAAGAAGGAACAGGAGTTTTTATGTATGTTTCTTTCTGGTTTATGTTATGATAAAACAACGCTGTATGATTTTAAAATTATTGGTTAATTAGATATACTAAAAGTATATTATACCGTAGAATTATCTTTTTTACAACACTAAATAAATGTTATTTAACGTAGGCTATCAAAAAAAAAGTGGATAAAGTAGTTTTCAGTTGCCAAAATGTATAAATAATCTGAGTCACGGAGTTGATACTTTTGCTTTTAGGTAGGAAATCATCAAATACCTTCCCCCGCTCTGGGTAAAGCGAGAGGTAGTACCAGACTTTTACTGACTGAAACCCACCTGTGTTCCTTTAGTTGCCCTTAGCGTTCCAGGGCTATGGTACCTTGCACGCCACAATTGCGGCAGCAAATACCTTCTTTGAGGAAAGTCTAAAAAGGCTCTCTTTCCGCCTGACGCAGGTCTTCATCGAACGTAGATGTTTCGAAAGGACCCCCAAAAAACCAGCAAATATAGGTAGGTACTTAATCACAGAAAGATGCTTCTTGAGCAATTCGTGAAGGTTACCAGTACTTCAAGTAGTCTCTCCCTCGGACTTGACCACAACCTACTGTTTGGAACAAGTACCTAATTTCAAAGATTCCAAAAATTGAAGATCATTAAGAATTTTCATGAAAAACCCATGAAGACATATTTCACACAACGCCCCGACGTGGTTTGCGTTCCTGAAGATAGTTTGATTACGTATGATGTATCCTACATTACTTGCAGCCTTAAGTCGACAACTGGACGTTACCTCCTTAAGAGTGGTCAGTGAGTGGTGATCAACACTGGGACAACATTCTGACGGATGCCAGAGTCAGTCACAGCCCCAATTGGTTGCGACATTTGTTCGCTGTCATTTTATAGTTTTGTGGAGTCACAAACACGGAGTAATGAGGGCGTATTAGGGTGTTTCGAGAGGTTTCTGTTTCAAATTCGACGTGATGTAAGTCAACATCAAACTGCAACAATTTTTTCACAAATTCTTTATAAGTACAGTTGTGGAGCAAGATGACATCGTAGGTTACTCTGTAGTATTTTAATAATCGCTAGCAGCAGTGGACTATCAGTGCACGTTATCCAGTTGAAGATGGGCTGAAGCCGATTATGCTCCTTCGAAATTCACCTCCGCCAAAGTTGCATAACGGACCCGGGTAAAAGTCTGCAGAGAAATATCATCGAGGCAAATTCTTACGGGAGGTAATTCTTTCGAAAAATCTCATAGCTCTAGCAAGCATTGGCCCTAGAGATCTTCGTCAGGCGAAAAGACGCTGTGGTGTCTTTAGAAAGACAGCACAGTGTCCTCTCTTTTCCTCAAAGAAGGAAGATTTGCTGCCGCGTGCAAGTTACCGTAGCTCTAGAATACTAAGGGCAATTATAGGAACACAGGTCGGTTTCAGTCTGTAAAAGTCTGACACAAACTCTCGCTTTACCCAGAGCGGGGGAAGGTATTTGATGATTTTCTTCCTCAAAGTAAAACGTGCAGACACTAAAAACTGTGGGTATTGACCTCAGAACAAGATCCGTACAGACTCTTTATACATTTTGGCAACATTTAACATTTTGAAAACTACTTTATCCACTTTTTTTATAGCCTACGTTAAATAACATTTATTTAGTGTTGTTAAAAGAAAACAACAGTTTAATACACTTTTAGTCTATTATAATGAACCAATCATATTAAAATCATACAGCGTTGTTTCATCATAGAATTAACCAAAAACAAACTTAAACTATCACCTTTTCCTTTTAGGGGTAGGCAGAACCATAGTTTATCAACTACTTCGACTTCAACATGTCTGTTTCTGTTTATTGATGATGATAAGTAATTTATTTGATGTATATCATGAACGAGTATTCTATTACCTACTGGTGAGCCAAATAAATAAAATAAATTATACATACATAACATAAGAAATACATTTTACATAATATATTTACTGAAATTAATTTCCGTTATTTGAATTAGATGTTTTTAGCACGAATCACAAGCACAGAATTATTAATTACGTTTGTGCATTTTTACTAACTTGACGCAGACAAAGTCGCGGGTAACAGCTAGTATATATATATATATAATAATATATATAACGAATTCAGAAACTCTACGGAGAAAGTATTATAAGTATTATAAGTATTTATGAAGAGGAATATTTTTTCGTTCAATTCGCGAGATAATAGAATATATTTAATTCGCCCGGTCATACACCCAGAAATTCGACTGGCGCTTGACGTTCTCATACATCAGACTTGATCAGATGAATAAATTTGTCTATAGTCGACACTACTCTTTCAAAAGTATCTAAAAGTACATACCGGGCGAAGCCGCGGGCAAAAGCAAGTAATCAATATTGGTAATATTTTAATTTACTAGCTTTTGCCCGAAGCTTCGCCCACGTACATAAAATATAGCCTAGGTCACTTTGGAATAAAGCAGCTTTCTATCGGTGAAAAAATTTTAGCAATCGGACCAGTACTTTCAGAGATTACCTCCTACAAACAAAAAAATAATAAAAAAAAACAAAAAAACAAACTTTACCTCTTTATAATATTGCCGGGCCTTGATACAGGCCATGGTCCGAAGCGAGGAGGAGTGGCAGGTGGTCGCCTCCTTCTGCGAAGCAGTAATGTTAGCAAAGGAGGCGGTTGCACGTGCGAGGGAACGGCCCTCAAGCCCCAGCCGCCGGGATCCCGATCCCGATTTCCAGCCACCGTAGACGCAGGCTTGCGGACGGCGAGCAATGGGTAGCACGCCGTCCGGTCGTCCGGTAACCGTCCGGACCGAGCCCAAGTCATCGACGGCGCGTACTGATCCACGCGCGCCTCAAGGATATGTCAGCAAATTGTAGACGCCCAGCAGGGTCGAAGCCTACTGGGGCCACGGGTTAAGTGAAAATGAAACCCAGGGCCCTGGAACGCAAGGGAAAGAAGGAACAAACGAGTGGGTTTTAGTCAGTAAAAGTCTGACACGCCCTCACGCTTCGCCCAACGGCGAGAGATGTCATTAGATGATTTTCTACCTAAAAAAAAACCTCTTTATAATTTTAGTGTAGATTATTGTACATTTGGCCGTCTCCACCTTATATATTGGCAAGTTTAACACAAGTGAGTATGTAAATAAATAATTGTATTTGATAGAATGGAATCTTGTATCAACAGCAGTAGTAAACAAACAGTGGTAATGTAAAGTTGGAACATTGAGATAGTGCGAGAACCAGCAGGTGGTTAGTTTATCGCTCAACAACAACATTGAAGCTCATTTTTCTCGGTTTACATTCAGTTGAAGCGGTGCGATATAAAAACAGAACATTTTCTTTCGTGTTTAAAGTTTGGAGTTTATTTAGCAGATTTTTACACTATTGTTAATACGAAGGGATATATTTGTAGTGCAAATTATTGCAAAAATTCTGGTTAAATTTAAAGTATTGTGGTGTAAAGAGGTATTTTAACGAAAGTCTTTTTAACTGGTATGTTCAGAATTGACGGCAAAAGCTAGTTTATATAATAATATAGTAGTTATAGAAAGCCTCTCTAAAAAAAATACTTCTGTAGCCACGTAACTAAAACTGCGAGTAAAACCTAGTTAAAACTATTAAATAGTTGAACAATTTCGATTGGATAAACCATTATTATGCAGATTAAACCTAGCCTACAAACTATAAAAATTAAGTATACAGTCCACCGTTTCGAAACCAAAAATCAACAATACTTTTATTTTCAGCGAAAGGTTTCATCTGCATATTTTCTACATTGACGTATGCACTCTTCACGATGAATATTTTCATATGGTACATTTCAATTTTCCTCTCAACCAAGTTCTAAAAAGCAGTGGAAGAAAGACATCACTGTATAACTTTCCACGTTACTCCAAATACAGTTGGCCTGAAAGCAAGGCTTACATTTAGACTTGGAACTGATAAATCCACATTAGCAAAGAGCAAAGTTTTCTTGTACGTTTATAACGTTTTCACACGAAACCCGTTAAAGAAAGAAGAAAGAGTAACAAATATCCATCCATCCATCCATCCTCGAAAACTTTCGCATTTATAATAAAGGTAGGATAACTGGCCGTTATTACTCATTCCCTTTTCATTCAATTCAAATTACATACAGTCAGTGATTGAGTTTCAAACTTCACATTCACATATTACATTCCCGTTCAAATTCGTGTAATGTAATATACATTTTAGAATACTATTTGTTCAAAACCTTTGTGTTTTGTGATATGTCAATGTTAGTTTTCCTAGAATGCTTTTATTTACTATTCCAAATGTAGTTGATGAAACCTTTTTATTTACTTGCATTATTTACTTACTCTTAATTCACCAATAAAACTAATCGCGTTTTAACGTTTGGCTCGCATAATCGCTTTTAACCGCTGTCACTAGTGTCACTTGTAAAAATACAACAAAAGAAAAATACAGACAAGTGACACTAGTGACAGCGGCTAAACGCGATTATGCGAGCCAAACGTTAAAGCGCGATTAGTTTTATTGGTGAATTCAACCCCAAAGTAATTTAGAGTGATATAAACTATCAATGGAGTTCTGTAGATATCAACCTTTACGGTATATACTAAACAAACAAGACTTATCCCGCGATAACGTTAAAAATTATATAACTATGAGAACGGGGTACCTACTGCCCATGGTTACTGTTGAGGCGTGATTAACATACCTCGACACAATCATACCGACTTACACATTACTATAATACTTGCATCTAGCAGTGGCTTCACCCGCTTCTACGTAGAAAATATATATGCTATGTCACATAACACAGTAAAGTAACATTCAATTGGTGAAAAAAAAAATTAAAATCAGTCCAGTAGTGTATGAGTTTATTCATTACAAACAAAAATACTAATCTTTCCTTTTTATGATATAATAATTATATAAAATTCTCATGTCACAGTGCTTATAACAATATTATACTCCTCTGAAACTGCTTGTCCGATTCTTATGAAATTGTGTGTGTATTTATTTAAGTGGGTCTCGAACGGTTTGAAAATAAAATTGGACCCGGTAGGTGACGCTTCAATCGGGTTCTCATTTTTTTTCTGACGAAAACTAGCTTTAATTTGGACAGGACAACGTCTGTCAGCATCGCTAGTATTAGTATAGATTAGTAGGAAAGATTAGTAGGAAAGGATATTCACACATGCATGACAACATTTTCTGAACTAGCACACTCCCTTGATTTTAAAATTCTAATCTGTGTATTTTCTCTTGATTTGTTCTTTAATTTGTCTGGGTAAAGGTAGGCAGGAGACCCATAATACAAGTTTTCTTAGCATGGGCTCCTGTCTCCTTACCAAAAAATATTATTTAAAGAAATTTTGCTGTAAAGATACATACAGCAAAATTTTTTTAAACAATATTTTTTTATATAGGTATTAATAATCGAAATTGTTGATGATCGACCCATAATACAAATTTTCTTAGTATGGGCTGCTGTCTCCCTACCAAAAAATATTATTTAAAGAAATTTTGCTGTAAAGATACATACAGCAAAATTTCTTTAAACAATATTTTTTTATATATTAATAATCGAAATTGTTGATGATCGACCCATAATACAAGTTTTCTTAGTATGGGCTCCTGTCTCCCTACCAAAAAATATTATTTAAAGAAATTTGCTGTAAAGATACTTAAAGCAACATTTCTGGGAGAGAATGAATATTTTTTTATTATTATAATCCGAATTGTAATAGGAGGAAAACAAAATATAACCACCGTTTTATTTTAGAGGACTTCCTTACAAGTGCGATTTCAATAAAATGGTTTACAAAAGTACCCGTTGTTTGTTTACGTCGTATTTGTATTTGTAAACGAACCTCCGACGATGTATTGAAAAATAATAATTCCACGCTAGGTAGGTATTTTCCTGTAGGTAAATTCCACAGAAGGGGTCGGGAACTGCAAAAGAATAATAAACAGAAATTGCCTTACCGAAAATGGTTTTAGAAAAATCTGGAGCCGGTGGTCGATGGGGACGAAAGGTTTTAGAGTGCAACTGCATATTGGAACAATTATGGCGGTAAGTCCCCTCTTTGAGGAGTGGCTGGAAAGACCACATGGCGTCCTTACCTACCGCATGACGCAGGTCCTCACCGGACATGGTAAGTTCGGGAGGTTCCTGCACCGAATTCGTGCGGAAGAAACGCCTGGGTGCCGCCATTGTGCGGACCGTCCGGAGGACACGGTGGAGCATACGGTAGAGGTGTGCCCCGCCTGGGCAGAGCAACGCCGTGTCCTCGTGGGGGCAATCGGCGGCGGTGATCTCTCGCGCCGGGCATTGGTACAGGCCATGGTCCGGAGTGAGGAGGAGTGGCAGGCGGTCGCCTCCTTCTGCGAAGCAGTAATGCTAGCAAAGGAGGCGGCCGATCGCGTGAGGCAACGGTCCTCACGCCCTAACCGCCGCCGGGATTCCGATCCCGATTTCCGGCCACCGTAGGCGCGGGCTTGCGGACGGCGAGTAATGGGTGGCTCGCCGTCCGAACGTCCGGTAACTGTCCGGACCGAGCCCAAATCGTCGACGGCGCGTATTGTTCCACGCGCGCCTCAGGGAGATGTCAGCAAATCGTAGAGGCCCTGCAGGGCCGAAGCCTACTGGGGCCACGGGTAGTGTGAAAGCGAAGCCCGGGGCCCCGGGATGAAGGCAAAGAAGGAACAGGAGTGGGTTTTTAGTCAGCAAAAGTCTGACACTATCTCTCGTTCCGCCCAAGAGCGAGATTTGTCATTAGATGATTTTCCCACATTAAAAAAAAAAAAAAAAAAAACTGCATATTGGAAGACGCAGTGTTGGAAGTCCTACAAGGTAGACCAATAACTTGGCGAAGGTTGCAGGAAGCTATGGATATGAGATGCATAGGAGTGGTCATTGTAATGACACTTGAGGGGGAGGGGGGGGGGATATGTCCAACAGTGGACGTCTTTAGGTTGAAATTATGATGACTTCTGGAGTAGCGAAGTCTCTCCCATACTGTAGACCCATTACCTGATGAACTCCAGGGTAAAAAAAACAGGAATGGTCGATGTAACTAAGTTTGTTGGTTTGTCTGAAATTGTAATAATGATTAATTTTCTTCGGTCTCCAAATTTTCAATAATTTTTAGGGTTTCGTATGAGGAGTGCCAATGGGACCCTATTACTTAGCCTCCGCTGTCTTTGCGTCCGTTCATTCGTCTGTTTGTCCGTTCATCTGTCAGCGGGTTGTACCTATCTCATAATCCGTAAAAAGTAGATATTTGAAATTTTCACAGAACGTATAATTCTATTACCGCCACAACAATGACTATTATATTATATATTACGAATCATATTTTTTTATTATGATTATTTTTATTGTGCTTTTGGGTACAATATTGACTGGTCTACACTGTCCTTACATAATATCTATTATTAATACTGTAATATGGAAATATTGTAAAAACAATCATTATTTTTAAAATAATAACCATGCAGTTTCTTGCCAGTTCTTCTCAATAGGAAACGACCAATTTGGATCTGTGCATTAGGATCTAGCGTTTTATAAGTACCCATGTAGACCCATATGAAATAAAAATATTTGATTTTTTTGAATTTTGAAACATTATTTGGTCGGCGCTTTTTTGCTCGATTTTAACATTTTAGTTTTGTGCACCGGTTCTTTTGGACACATACTTAGCTTTTTTCCTCTGTAATCCATTCCACTTTATAGAGTATAAGATTGTAAGTCCGTACCTTAAGACCACAAAGCGTAACTATGTTATTCCCGAGGCGATATTAATACAGAGCCGTTTGATTTACGTCCGTACTGCGTGCTACGGCGAATAGCAATGTGTTGACTTATCGATCGGTGACTTGCTATCTGCTGGAGAAAATATACGTGAGAGCCTATATTAAAAGTGCCTTATATCATCACCATCGACATCGACTTTGTTTCTATGGCATTTTTTTAATAATTTGCGTAACTGGTAAGGTAAGGTGAGACGGTACTTCACGCCGGAACAGCTGCTCAACCTTTATCAAGCGCAAGTTCGTTCGTGTATGGAATACTGCTCTCATCTTTGGGATGGGTCTGCCAAATATCAGTTTGATGCCCTGGAGTCGATTGAGAAGCGAGCCAGGAGGATCATCGGTGATGATGCACGTGTCGAGTCAAAACTCTAAAGCCTTAAGCATCGACGCCGAGTTTCTGGCCTGTCGGTTTTCTATCGGGGAGTGTGCGTGCGAATCGCACAATTTAATTCCACCAAGTCCGTTCCATCATCGGACCACTAGACATACGGGCGGCGTGGCGCCATCGGTACATGGTGGACATTCTACCCATACGTACAAAGCGTTTTGGGAACACATTCATAATGCGCACAGCTAAGGAGAGGAATTCCCTGCCGGAGTCTGTGTTTCCTGATAGCTACAACCTAGGGGTCTTTAAGTCAAGAGTGAATAGGTTACTTCTAGGCAAGCGTGCTCCATCGTCGGCCACATCATCGCTTACCATCATGTGAGATAGTGGTCAAACGCGAGCCTATCTATAATAAAAAAAAACTGGTATGTTAAAAATATACTTATCAGGTGTAAAGAGTCGCTGGGCAATCTCCAGCCACGAAAGGCGGGGTCTTGCAGAAAGCGAGCAATGGGTAGCTCCGCGTCTGGCCATCCGGTAAGGACCGAGCCCGACTAGTCTGTGGCACATAGTGTTCCACGCGCTTCTCAAAGAGATGCCAGTAAAAGCATAGGGACACAAGGGCTGATGTCTGCAACGATCTCGGAAAATTTCTGAAAAGACTTTAAACGCAAAGAGCAACTGACA
Source organism: Mythimna impura (assembly GCA_905147345.3). NCBI lineage: Eukaryota > Metazoa > Arthropoda > Insecta > Lepidoptera > Noctuidae > Mythimna > Mythimna impura. Next base: position 27,746,930 of record LR990359.1, on the reverse strand, counting down.
CACACAGGTGTGGTTTTGGCCAGTAAAAGTCTGGCAAGCCCTCTCGTTCCACCTTAGAGCGAGAGAAGACATTGGATGATTTAATGCCTCAAAAAAAAAAACATTTTTACTTATACCTGAGACACTAGATACCTACTATAGATACTATTATAAAATTATCGTCTTAATGCCCTAGTCTCGTGTTACTTGGGATCAGCACCGAACGTTTCTTTCTTCCATTCTGTCCTGTCAAAAGTTACGCTATCACTGACTCCCTTTTTTTTCATATCACTCCTTACGCAATCCATCCATCTTTTTGGCCTTCGTCTCTCTCTATTTATCTATATGTATACTTATAACTCTTTCACTAACATGCGTTTTATCCCCCCTTTATCCGAGTGCCTTTAATTGTTTCAGTTAGTGTTTCCACTTTCGAAGTTCCTTTAATATACTTATTTCTTGAGAAATAAAAAATCTCAAAAAATTTATCTCCTCTTCATGCATACTACAGTTACCATACATACTATTCTAAAATTATGATGACAGAATAACTGATTATTTAATTTATTTGTCCTCAGCACCACCTAACCGGCCAACTATAATGGACGCAAAGACCAGAAGCCACACACGTCTGCTGGAGCCTTACAATGAAGGAGACACTCTGGAACTTGCTTGCGAATGCTTTGGAGGTGAGTCCTACATTTGTTTTCTTTTGAAATATTTATAGATAACTGCATTATTTGTTACCATGGCCGAACCCTGATAGGCAGTGCCTTCATGTAAAACACGGGTATTCAGCCACATCCGGTTAAAGTGAAAACCGAACTCAAGCTAATTGGGAAACAGCTAGGGAGATGAGATGGCCGAACCAAGGCCGGGCGCCTCAACGAGGACAAGGCGGTGCTTCATCTAAACGTGGCCACATATTTGGATCGACTGGGGGACACGGTGGAGCGACCGGTTAAGCTCTACCGTGTCGTCCAGACGATCCGTACAGTGATGCCAACCGGGCGTTTCTTCCTGCTAAATTCTAAACAGGTACCTCCCGAAACACCCGTGACCGGTGAGGACGGAAAGTAGGAACGTGGTGGCACCTCTCTAGCCACTCATCAAAGAAAGGACTTAACATCGCAATTGTGCCCAACAGCATCATCCCAGTTGGAAGACAGGATCTTCTTAGGCATCTTTCTTAGATTCAAATTCTTCTATCATTTCAAATATTTTATTTTGGTGACGTAACTGCAAATTTACAGTTTTCAGTTTTTTTCCCATACTTATGCTATGAGACCGTGCTTCATGCCAAATTTCTGGATTCTAGGTCAACGGGAAGTATCCTATGAATTTTGATTCCCTTGAGAGTGTCGAAATACACATTTTTTGCGACATAAACGGCCGCATCTGTTTTTTTTTGTTAACTTAGAAGTTTGATTTTTTCACAGCTACAAGGGACCGCAGACCTGAGTATATGGTTTTAATTTCAACTCGATACCACCACGCGTTCCCGAGGTAAAGGGCCTCATAGACAGACAGAAAAACAGACGGACAACAAAGTGATCCTATAAGGGTTCCGTTTTTCCCTTTTGAGGTACGGAACCCTAAAAATACTCTGCTTATCTCCATTTATCTAGCAGTGTGATCAAACGAGTCCTTTCTAGACCAAAGCTATATTAAGTGCTATCTAAAAACTGTTTTATCTTGACTCTATAACAAAGCACTTGCACTATAATACAGACTGTATTCACGGAGTTTTTGTGGCTAGAATTTCCCGCATTTGCTGCGAGTAGGTATTTCGCTTTTATTTTATCCCATTGTGAGCAGCGCGGAAATTAGTGCTCGCCACTTGTGTGGCATTTTGTAGTATAAACTTTGTTTTTTTAGTGCACAAAGCGTGAAGACAATATTAAACAAAATAGTTGTGAGCATCCGTATAAAAGTAAAAAACTGGGCAATTGCGAGTCGGACTTGCGCACTGAAGGAAAAACTAACCTATGTAAATAGTTCAATTTCCGAATGGAGTTTTGAAGATTTTTCCGAATCTAAATCTATCTATAATCTCGAAGTATTTTTTTATGACATAGCAACAAATATACCGTTTTCAGTCTTATTCCTATACATATGTTATAAGACCTTGCTTTATGCCAAATTTCAAGATACAGGGTCAACAGAAAGTAACCTGTAAATTTTGATTACCCTGAGAGTGTCGAAATATACGTTTTGTTGCGACATAAACGGCCGTATCTTTTTTTTCCGTTAACTTTGAAGTTTGATTTTTTAACAGCTTCAAGGGACCGTGGCCTTGAGAGTATGGTTTTAATTTCAACTCGATACCTCCACGCGTTCCCAAGATAAAGGGTTTTGACAGACAGACGGACAACAAAGTAACCGTATAATGGTTCTGTTTTTTTTCTTTTGTGGTACGAACCCCAAAAAATACTGCACTAAGAAATAGGATTAAAATTGCTTCAAGCTGAATTCAAAAAACCGAGTCTTTCTTAACCAAAATTTATTTGATTAAATGTTTTTTATCATTAAAATCCACGTTGTTCAATATACTTGCTCATTTTAAAAGAAAAAGCATATTCAAATTGATTATCCCAAACGCCTTCAAATCTATGCAAATGTACAAAAATATCAAATTCTTAAACGCCTTGATCATCTTGAATTATTCATGGAATTCTAATCTTGATCTTGTAGGTAATCTAATCAAATATAATTAATCAAATTCTTGAACATGAAAGGCTTACCTTTAGATTACTGACTATAGTTATTAGCTAATAATCTAAATATAATATTCAATCTTGATTTGATTAAGATTGATGAAACAATATTGAAAGGCCCTGAAGGTGACAGGTAATGTCATAAATTCACCAGCACTTCAGTGGCTGATCGATCATTACGATGAAATTAGATGCGTAATGACATGCGGGGTTCATTAAATTAAAGTTTGTATTTTTATAAAAAAATATTATATTTGTTGTTAGGTTCGCACTTGATCACTATCTCACCGATGGAGCACATCATTTCAGCCAAAGGATGTCCACTGTTTCACATAGGCCTCCCCCAAGTATCGCCACAACAAACGGTCCTATGCGTCTCGCATCCACCGTATTCTCGTCTCGCGACCCTCACCAGGTCATCGGTCCACCTTGTGAGAGGCCTTCCAGCGCTGCGTTTTCCGGTGCGCGGTCACCACTCTAGAACCTTTCGGCCCCATCGACCATCCATTCTACAAGCAATGTGTCCTGTCCACTGCCACTCAGATGACTGCGATGGAGCACGCTTGCCTAGCAGTAACCACAAAGTGGGGACAAAATATGTTAACTATTGCAAGATAAGGTGCAAGTATAGGTACAAATAATTTGTCAATAAAATTATACCTAGGTAGGTAGGTTACTTTTACGCAAGCATGTTTCATCGTCACCGCGTACCATCTGCTAATGGTCAAACTCGAGTAAATTATGATTGACTTGCGTATTTTTTTTTTTTTGTAATTGTAGCGACATCTATGGCGTCACCTAAGAGCTAATCCTGCATCGCGCAATCAAAGTTCTCAGCGCGATTTTAATATATAGAACATCCTGAAAATCATCTATCCGGTAGTTGCCCACCAGACATAACACCCGTCAGCCCCCCTAGCCAAGTTACAACCGTTTCGTTTCGATTTTCTTTTCATTGATCGCCTCGAGTCGGCCACGTCTCCTATTCCTTTGTTCTGACCACGTGACTGAGCGTTGAGATGACTTCAGAATAAAGGAATCGGAGGCGTGGCCTACTCGAGGCGATCGACGAAAAGAGAATCGAAACGAAACGGTTATAACTTGGCTAGGGGGGCTGGTCGGAGGATCCTCCCTTTCCAACGGAGATTTGCGGGACTTTACTCTCCGTTCCGCATACCTCAAAATAATTTTGGCAACGAAACTCGAACTGCTCCACAAAACAATGCTATTCAAACAAATAACAACGCTAGTTGGATTGATGAAACAATGAAAAGATACCAATAACATCCATGTTTTCCACTGCTATGCATCTGATCGGTTCCACTGTACCGGTCTCGTTAGTTTAGAGTATCTATGATTTTTTTAGGTCCCTTATTGTTCGTCTATTGTTGGTGCATTCATTTTGTTTTTACAATGAATTTGATCCTTAGTTCTTTATTGACGTATTCATGTTTTTGCAATCAATTGCTTGTTGTTAAGGATGAAATAGCGCGCAGGAAATTTGAACATGGTCCAGTAGGGCCGATGTCTGCGTACAAGGGCTGCGGGAATGTTCGAAAGAATTACCGTGGCCTTGGGACGTGAAGAGTAACTGAAGGAACACATTGCGGACAGCGAGCAATGAGTAGCTCGCCGTGCTGCAACTGTCCAGACTGAACTCGAGTCAACGACGGCGCGTAGTGTTCCAAGCGCACCTCATGGAGATGTCAGCAAAACCGTAGAGGCCCAGCAGCACCCAAGCCTACTGGGGCCATGGGTTTGCTTCTGAAAGAAAAACCCGGGGTCCTGGAACTCCTGGCAAAGAAGGAACACAGGAATGGGTTCTAGTCAGTAAAAGTCCCACTCCGCCCTATTGCGAGAAAAGTCATTGATTTTCCGCCAAAAAAAGGTGGGTTTAAAATAGTAAAAGTCTGACACGGAAGAAGTTAATTGATGATTTGCACCTTGTTTTTCTTTTCTTTAATACGGTGATTTTCTTTAGAAAATTAGGTTTAACAGTAGTAATATTAAATTAATTTAAAAATGACACGGGTATGACGGGTGTCAAAGCCATAAACCCCATGGAATGGCCATAACAGGGTTTCTAAAGCTCTGACCCACCATGAAATTTCTGTGCTTTATTTCCCAAGCTAACATTAGTCAATGTATTTTCCTCAATATCCAGAAGTAGGTCAACTAATCATTTTACTGTTTGGTTGAGGAAAAAAACCTAATCCACGCTAGTATTGTATATTTGTGTATCTGCCAAATATTCGTGCTATGTTGATGTACTAGTATTGTGCATCCCGCAATCTGATAAATCGGGGTTACTTATAAATTATTTGTATAATATTTTTATGTATTGCTTGGCTGGCGTTTTGAGGGTTGCTTCGTAAGAAAGATGTAAGTTAGGTTTAGAAGTATGGAGTACGGAAGTGGTTGGGTACTTATTTACTAACAGACTTGCTTTACATATGAAATAAATGTTGTGATTTATTTTACACGTGATATGTGCTTATGGTTGATGAGTTAGTGATAGCGTGACGAGTGACAGGACAGAATGGATGAAAAAAACGTGTTGCGCCGACCCCAAATAAAACGGGATAAGGAAGGTGATGATGTGCTTATGGTTGATATACAGTTGGCTACTTGTACTGTAGCCTAAGGTTTAATGTGAATGTGGGAACACTGTGGACTCCGCGGATTCATAGATTACTTTCTATTGCGATTCACTATTCCATTATAATTAATTTTATTCTGCTTTTGAGTAGAACATTGTCTGGTCTGCACTGTCCTCGCAAGCCTATTAATATTGTAATAAGGAAATTATATTGTAAGATATAATTAACAGACCGAAGAATCGCCAAACTTAAGTGGCAGTGGGCAGGGCACATTGCTAGTAGAATGGATGGTCGATGGGGTCGAAAGGTTCTAGAGTGGCGGCCGCACACCGGAAGACGCAGCGTTGGAAGGCTTCCCACAAGGTGGACCGATGTTCTGGTGAGAGTCACGGAAATACGGTGGATGCGAGACGCATATAATCAAAATGTTTTTTTAAAAGAGTAACCATGGCGTTTTTTGCCGGGTCGTTTCCTATTATACTAGCTTCTGACGTTTTATAAGTGCCTGAAATGAAAAAAAAAAACATTTTGAAAGGATTTTTAAAATGGAAGCCAAAAATTTTCATTACTAATTACAAGAATCCCAAAAAATAACAAGACGTCGTTATGAATTCTTAAATCCTCTAAGTGACGATGCCTCTAGAGGTCTGACAGAGATAAGAGTGTCAAGCAGTCGGACGAGACGGCCGCAATGCCAAAACATTTTATCTTTTTTTTTGTTACTCCTCTGAACTTTTGATGCCTACTTTAAATCTTTTAAGTAGATTTCTTATTAGACGCGAAATGTTCTGATTCTTCATTTGGCTGACAGTCAAATAAATCGTAATATTTTTATTACGGCAAATTTTGAGTATACGCGTATTTCTAACGTTTTAGTAGTCCACGTGTATGAAGCTACACGTGCCCTTGCGTGTCGGTTCATACACGCTTCAAGTCAAGATTACACTCACTATTTATATTTTCTATATTTGATTTTTTATTTCTTTCAAGATTACAATTTATACAAAGTGTAATTATTGGTTAGAAATTTAACTAAACCTAACCTAAGGGTAACTTGTACATTTTCCTTTATGCGATAACATTATCTTAAGTTAATAACAAGGCACATGTATTAATTAGTATATTATGCGTGATGTTTTTTTTATCTTTATATTTGTAACTAACCTATAGTATTGAAGATTAGTAATGGTTTTGAAAACTGTGTAAACCTATAAATTACATCAAATTATCACGTTGAGCAGTGGTGGCCGAGTGGTAACGGCCCCGACTGAGAGCAGTGGTGGCTGAGTGGTAACGGCCCCGACTTACGAGATGTAGGTCGCAGATTCAAACCCAGCCAGGCGCATTACTTTGTGTAATTTATTTCATCACCACTGCTCTCAAAACGGTGAAGGAAAACATCGTGAGGAAACCGGCATGTCCTAGAACCAAAAATTCGAAGACATGTGACATCCACCAACCCGCACTGGGCCCGCGTGGTGGATTACGGTCCATTCCCTCTCCTAGAGAGGAGGCCTGAGTCCCAACAGTGGGAACATTATAAGGCCGACTATGCTATGCTATGCTATCACGTTCTGATATTATTAGGTACGATAAAAATGGTCTAGCTACCTAATAATATTAGCTACGTATATTTATTATATTTAGTTTTTTAGATAGCCTAATCTTAGTTAACCTATAATTTGTTTTTGTGATGTACTAACATGGTTATTTAAGGAACTCTGCCAGTACTAATTTACTATGGGCCTTGATGCCTGAAAATAGAAGATGTTTTTTTTATTGTTTTTGTATTTTTTTTTATGGTTCAGTACCTCAAAAAGAAAAAAATGGAGCCCTTATAGGATCACTTTGTTGTCCATCTGTCTGTCTGTCAGATCTTGGAAACGCGTAGAGGTATCGAGTTGAAATTATAACTATATATTCAAGTTTGCGGTCCCTTGAAGCTGTGAAAAAAATAAAACTTCTGAGTTAACGAAAAAACCGTTTATGTCGCAAAAAACATATATTTCGACACTCTCAAGATAATCAAAATTCATAAGGTACTTTCCGTTGACCTAGAATCCTAAATTTTGGCATGAGGCAAGGTCTCACAGCACAAGACAGTTAAAAATCTGAAACTATAAATTTGTAGTTACGTCACAAAAAAAAAATTGCGATTCGGAAAAATCTTCGGAACTCAATTCGGGAATTGAACGGTTTTCATAGGTAAATTTGTACGGGACCCTCAGTGCGCGAGTCCGACTCGCACTTTCCCGGATTTTTTATTAAAAAAAATCAGCTCATAATTAAATTTCTGATTTACGTTCTTTCACAGCTCGAAAAACTAAACATTAAGTTGTCGTATCGATCTTATTTATGTTGAACGCAGTATTTACTGCAATCCAAACAGTTTCCTTATTCTCAGAAAAAAAACTCAAGAGTAGCGTTGACAAAACAAACTCCCAAGATCCTCTTAATCTTGAGGATGCTGAAATACGTCCTCGGTCGGGGACCCTGCGGGCACGTAAAGCTCATGTATTTATCAGTTAAGTACCGTCATTCATTACGACGAACACAGTTGGATACACGTTTAAACTCTACAGGTATCTCTTGCAGGTTTTAGGAATAATAAAACTATTCTTGCTTTAAAAGATATATAGAAGACATTTTTCATATTTATAGCTGCTTTGTCAAGTTATACGTGGTTGTAATGAAAGTTGGAAATAGCATTCCAATAAAACGATATAGATACGAGTACAATTTTGTAAGTATAACATAGAATTAGACCTATAAAAAAAAAGTTTGTACCTGGTAATGTAATCATCCAGTGACTTCTCCCGCTCTGAAGGCTTATTAAACTTTTATTGACTAAAACACACTCTTATATTCCTTCTTTGCCTTGCGTCCCAGAACCCCGGGGTTCCTTTTCGGACAACCCATGGCCCCAGTAGGCTTAGGCCCTGCTGGGCTCCTACGGTTTTGCTCAACGGTTAGTCCTGGAATCTGTTTTATTCATTCCTGATATTGTGAGATGCACATCATACCGAGTAATCTTGTATAATTTATTTATTTAATCTTCATGCAACATAAAGTACAAAGGCAGACTAATAACGGATGATGCGGATAATGTTGGCAACCTAAAATATTCTGGCTTGCCTTTTTCCAACTGAGTTGGTTTCCAGTTTAAAGGGATGAAGATGATACTTTGGAGTGTCCATGAAGTTTTTTTGCACATTCTTGTCTATAGAGATCTACGCGTTGGAATGTGCAATTAGCATAATTTTTTTGGTTGACTGACTTTTTGACAGTTCAAAAGTGTGTGTAAATGGTTTATTTGAATTAAATGCTTTGATTTTTTTTAAATGATATAAACTAGTGCTTGACGGCGATCCCACCTGATGGTACCTAATAACTTTGAATTTCACTTTAATCACCCTCAAAACCCAGTTACTCAGTAAAACTACGGTTTAGTTATCAGCCTTTCGAGCTTTTAGATACCCGTAAAGAATTACAAACCATTTTATGTTTTTTGTAAGATTTATTCATTGTTCTCCGCAGGTGATCCCCGCCCCCGCCTCACGTGGTACCTGGAAAACACGGTGATTGACGACTCATTCGAGCAGCGTCCAGATGGAGTGACGGTGAATACGCTGACTTTCCCAAACGTGGGCAGACAGCATCTGAACGCCAGGCTCGTCTGTCAGGCCTCTAACACCAACCTCGCAGCCCCTGAGGCCAAGCTACTGATTCTGGATATCAATTGTAAGTTTATTGGGCTTTGGAAACAGTTTGAAGATATGGCTGCATACATGTCAAGATAAACCAGTCGTTCTACGAACAATCGCGCATCCTTGGATGCGCGATTGTTCGGAAGAATCATCGCGAGCCTGGCATAAAAAGTACAACTGAAGGAACACGGGTGGAGTTTTGGTCAGTATAATTATGACACTCCCTCTCGTCAATCATTACAATCAAGGTGGAATGACAGTTTGAGCTCACTCCGTCAAAGTTTTCACGGTGTCGTGTTTGCAGAATAGACTGGCAGGATTTCCATGAGTGGAACTGAAGATGCTATAGATTCAATACCAGATTTAGCAATCAAAAACTTGGCTTTGATTTAATAAATCTGCTATGAAATCTAACATTTATTATTACTAAAATTGCAGTAACAATGATTTTACTGGAAACCTGACATAATTTGACAGCAGATTACAACGGTTTCCAAAAACAATACAAGTTAGCCGTTAATGCTAGAATATGGCACTATGAATAGTGAAAATATTGATGATATCCCAAAACCAAACTATTATCACTCAACTTTGTAGTAAATGATACATTTCCTTGAACCCATCTCCATGATCCAAGGTAAGTGGCCATTTTTGGGTCTATTATAAGCAAGCACTCAATTGGAACTTCCGACTGAGCAAATCCGGTAGTTGGTTTCAATTACGGGATACACAGACAGACGGCAAAGCTTTAGGATCTAGTGGGCAAATAATATTGCGATCAGAATATTGAAATTGATCGGTCGAGATCAATTTCAATATTTTATGGAAATGTACCTTTTTAATATGAAAGTTATAAAGCTGATCGTTGAAAAAGAACAAGATTGGGTAAAGTAAGTTAAATGTAAGCAGTTATAAACACAAATATAAGTTTTCGAAAGGAATTTAGTACACATGTACTTGCGAGTAAACTAGGAAAATTCCAGTTTCATATTCTGAACAAGAATTTTAATATAGTAATGGAAAGAATTCTTGTTATGCTGCAGTTCGGTAAATATGACGTACTTGTGGATGTCACACTGTTGGCTCATGGTTGATAAATGTGAAAAGCATGTGATGTGATAAGTATTCGATATTTTTCTACAGATCGTATTGGACTTTCAGGAAAGTAGGACAAGCATATTTTTCTCATTGGAGTGTTACATTTATTTGTCATAATATCTCGTATTAAGAATAAATCTTTGTCGACGTGGTCCGATATTCGGCCACTATTATTAGGTTGTTAGTGATTAACTCAAGCGTTATTGATTGCTTCCGACAAAACCTCACTCCTACTTATTATTATTGTGACAGTTATTTTTATGTGACCTAATATATTTATGGGCATCAAATTCGATGTAGTGATCCAAATCTGATAGCCTCTTTCACCTAATTTGACGCCAATACTTGAGTTTCTTTATACTTGATATCTTGTGTATATCTTTGTTGTGAGTCTTGAAGGTAGACTTTATAAGCTTAAATAGGCTTCAGAAACCAGTGTAGACAAAACATCAGACTATTTCACATAGTGGAAGCACCTTTGGAAGCCTGCACAAATAATACACAAGTTATAAGGATATTTTATAAAAAATATTTAAACAGTCTCATAAAAAAAAATATTCATCTTTCCACCTCACAATCGAACCACTACCAAAAAGTCCAGTTTTTTGCAGTAAGGCCACTGAGCGTGCAGATCCTGAACAAGCGCACCCAACTGTCAGCAGACAGGAACTACGAGGTGGAGTGCAGGGCTGTGGGCTCCAGACCAGAGGCGCAGGTCACCTGGTGGAAAGCAGGGAGGCAGCTGAAGAGGAGTGCTAAGAACGTAAGTATATTATTATAGTTTCTAAATAAGTTGTCAGCTAAACTAAGAAGTGGAGTATAGGGCTGTGGACTCCAAACCGGAGGCATAGCTGACCTGGTGGACGGCAGGGAAGCAACTCAAGACGAGTGTTAAATACGTGGGTCTTTTGTTGTTGTTGACTCGTAAAAAACCTATCAATAATGCTTTAACAGATCCGATGCATATGGGTACGGAATTTGATATTTTGCACCATAAACTGGCTTGAAATAATTGTGGTGTTTCTTACTATTCCTGCTGAATATTATGTTCCTCCAGCAAAAGATAATAATGCTACGCTGTCTTTAAACGAATAAGGATAAGAGAATCACGATGAAATAATTAAGTTTAAGACAATATAGTTGTGTAACGCGATACTCATTACAAAATACTTAGCAAACACAGCTACGTATTCAGCTAGAGGTAAATCTTTGTTCTCATTACTTGTTAAGTCTCTGATTACGTCAAAAAGGAATACTGGGAACCGACGGATCATCATTATTTTTTTGTGTTGTCAACGAATCTAATATTAGACTATAATTACCTACCTAAATGTTAATATCATAGATTATTGTAGATGTTTTCATGTGTTTTTTTTGTATGAGATATCTAATGTTTTTCGGAACATACGTCTGGTCTTTGTTTTTGATAATCTATTTGATTTTAGGTCTGGCATTTTGTTTTTATTGAATTGATAGACTGATAATAAAAATGATCACGAGCTAAAAACAAGTAAGATAGGAAAAAATATGCGATTTTGTCTTTTTGGTGTACTAATTATTAATTATCATCATTTTCCTACTGTTGTCCTATGAGTCTATAGTATGCTCCTTTGAATCGATGCAAGACGTTTCCATCTTCCGTTCTACACTGTCACCCACCTTTTTTGCTTCTGTTATTTTTTTTTTCACACCTATTTTAATTCTACTGTATGTGTGAGGTACGAATAAACGTTTCTATCTTTCTTTCTTCTTATTTTTCACCAAGGTATATCGTGGAAACTTAAAGTACTTTACAACAGCCATCACGAATTCAATTAAATTGCAGCCATAAAAAATTAGAAAATGATCACCTGTAAAACAGAAACATTGCAAGTGGAAGCCGCTTAACTCCTTATACCCATTTCGTGTCCAATAAAGATTTTTCTCCGCGCCTTACATGAGTCTGAGTAATCAGCTGCCGCACCAATTACTCTCTTTGCGGCTTCCCCGCTCAAGTACTGATTACAAACCTAAGCCACGTTTAAACCCACATTGATTGAACTACCACATGACAAATATGCTCAGCATTAATAATCTGCTCCGTACAATAATCTACTATTTGCTTTCGTATGTAAACATGCCTACACCAGACTTTGAATAGTGGATGTTTTTAATTAAATCCAACCACGAATGCTAGTTTTGGGTTGGTGTTGACTTGAGTTTGTAATTATGAGCAATTTTATCGTTGGTTATATTAATGTACTTGTAGTTTGTTAAATTTTGATGATTTTGAAAGAGTATAACTCGTGTAGCTATCAAATTTAAACAAGATAGTCATGGTTTTGAGAATTTCATCAACAGTACGGCCCATTCCCTTTTCCTAAAGAGGAGGCCTGGGTCCCAGCAGTGAGAACATTAAGACCGTAGCGCCCGAGCAGTGCCATAAAACAGTGACTTTCTGAAGCCTACTTTTAGGCTATTAGGCTTATGGCTAGGTCAAAAGATTTGAAAAAAAAAATGTTTATATATTTTCACTCATATATGATCAATATTATCAACATAATATGTTTTTTTCATATGACTAATACTTTTGCCAAAAAAATAATTAACAACATGATATTTTTTTGCTGGTTTTCCCTACGCCTTTCAAACGGCTTTGATCTTTAGAAATTTGTTTACACAAAAAATTAGCTGGTTAAAAGTCTTCATAGCATATGAAATCAATCAATATTTTGCAAAGAAAATGGATTTTAAAGGTCAGCAGGGCTCTAAATATTTCTTTTAATTCTCGTATTGCCGCCTAGGCGGTATGTATTATGTAGTATGTGTGCATTTAACTCCCGCTGGATGTTCAAGGGACTTTAAGCTTTGAAAGGCTGATTGCTATATTACGAGTATGCTATGCTAAAGATTTCTGGTGAAATCTACTACTGGCGTCTGCTGGTTATATTTATCGTTGATGATTTCGAAAGAATAGTGGAACAACCAAAGCCACTATCAAATTAAAACGAGGTAGTGAACGCTTTTGGAGCGTTCAGAAAGTTATCTTATTATACTACTGCTCCGAGATTTGGTGTCAGAAGTTGAGTGCTATTTCTTTATGCTCCCGTGGGATCTCGGCAGTTATAACTAGCTGTGCACAGGTTACGTAAATCCTTTATATTTCCCGTTTATGGCACTTCTTGGCTTTTGCCAAAAGCAAAGGTGATTTGTGTTATTAAATTTTCTCTGTTATAACGTTAGTGTACCTGTAGCTAATGTGACATATGGATGCACTGGACACCTATTTGCTGTATAAATTTTAAAAGAGACTTTGACCCCTGAGTTTGCTTCGGTGTTTCTTCTCAGGGTAGTCAGCTAGGAAACACCAGCCTCATCTAGTTTAAACTTACAAAAGTATTGACGTGTGAAATTGTTTTTTTAAAACCTATTTGCAAAATAAATATCATTTTTATAATTTATCACCTCTATCTAACCCTTTGGGGATTACCCCTTAGCGCAATTACGCTTATTCTTATTACGTCATTACGCGTTTTTTACTAAAAAAAATTGTCTTAGGAAGAATAGAGACCAAAATTTTCGGGCGATCAATTTCGTACTTCGGCCAAGTGTGGGGCTGATGCACGCGTCATACTCGTGAACGGGTGGCATCAGTTGAGACTGGTCATCTCTTAGCTGCCAGTGGCTTAATTCAATTTCTATTTTTTAATTAGTTTTTTTTTAATTATTATATGTAGATATACATTGTGCCCACATAATAGAAGCGACAAGAAATATGTAACCAAGATTTATGTAACTCATAACATGATTTAAAAGAGTGTCCATGGAGTTTCTTGCACGTTCTTCTCCATAGAGAACTACGCATTGGAACGTGCAATTTAGCTTGTTTTTTTGTTGACTGACCGGCATTTTGACAATTCAAAAGTGCCTGCAATTGGTCTATTTGAAATAAACGTTTCTGATTTCTGATTTCTGTCAACACTACGTGGGTCGTCCGGAGGACAACGGTGGAGCATACGTTAGCCGCTTGAGCGGAGCATCGCCGTATCCTCGTAGTGGAGATTGGCGGTGGCAACCCCTCGCGTCCGACCCTTGTCTAGAACATAATACGGAACGAGAGGACATGGAAAGCTGTTGCCTCTATCTGTGAAGCAGTAATGCTAGCAAAGGAGGTGGCTAAAACCATGAGGGAGAGGCCATCCTCAAAATGTATTATATATATGATTGAAAAAGTATTTTTATTTATTTATTTATGTACACACAAACACTTAATAATCGTAAAGAAAAAATACAGATAAAAGAGTACAAAGGTCCTGCTTATTTCTAACGAAATTTCTTCCAGCAGACCTGCGACAGGACAGTTGGATGAGATATGTAGACGCAGTGTGTATAAATAATTATAGAGAAGAATTAAATAGACTAAATTATCTAAATTAAATCATATAATACAATAATATAATAATATAATATATATATTAATAACAGTAAAATAAATGTACGCATAAATAGAAATAAACATAGATTAAATTATAAAAATACATACAAATATAATATATAACTTACGAGATGGTAGAGAGGTAATGTTCTTTGACTAGCTTTTTGAAGGCAGATATATTTTTAGCATCACGGATCTTAGCTGGAAGTGAGTTCCATAATCGTACTGCATGAAAAGAGAAGGAGTTAGAATAAAAATGGGTTTTATGAACTGGGAAATTGAGATGGAATTTAAGGTGGGATCTGCATGGGGCATCGGCAGGGCGAGTGAACGAAAAACGATCACGCAAGTAGCCAGGATAAGCAGGGTTGAATAGGATATTGTACAAGAGACATAATACCCGAGTGTTCCTACGAAGACGGATAGGGAGCCACTTGAGATCCTTGCGGAACTGAGAGACATGGTCGTATTTTCTTAGCCCAAAAACAAAACGAATGCACAAATTTTACAAGCGCTCAAGCTTATTTAATAGCTCCTCAGTGGCATCCAGGTAGCAGGCATCAGCATAATCGATGATATATTTATATTTTATATTGGAAAATAACACATTATTTGGAAGTTCACATACCACAAACCATATAATGTAGTGACACGATTTGCAATTAGTAAACCACTAATTAAGGAAGTACTCGTTAGGGAATAATCGCAATTAATATTGTATCTCTAAATTAATTACAGATTTATTGACAAATTATATATTTAATACTTCATGCATATAAAGGTACAGAGGCGGACTTAATCCCTTAGGCCTTTCTACCAGTCAACCTTTGGGTGATGTAGAGAAAAATAGTGGCAGGTGCAATAAAAGAGAGAGGAAAAAGGTGAATTTAAAAAAGATGTGCAAATGATAAAAGGGTCTGTGGATACCCTGTTTTGTTTTTGATATCAAATCAAAATGAAATGAATCGTAGATACAATACAATAATATAATAAATACGTAATTAATATTTATTCGGCTGGAAACAGACTAGCCTCTGCCAGTGGCTGAGTCCCGTGAAATTAGATTTTTCCATATCTACTTTAGACCCCCGTTTCATCCTGAATTTTGAAAAAGCCTGTCTTAATCTTTGTATACATCATGAAAGAAAGCTCTGTGCAATTTCAGAGTTCTAGGTCCAAGGGCTGGGCGTTGATTAGTGAGTTAGGACTTTACCCTTTCATTCTGTATATATGTGTATGTACAGATTAATAAGTGTGTTAGTTGGTGATCTCTCGAAAACAAACTGAGATGTGAACTGTGTGTGTGTGTGTGTGTGTTGGTTAAAGTTTATTAAGGCATCACGCTAGTGCACTCACAGCGATGCCAAAAAATATATGTAACTCGTAATGATTGGTTGCACAACCAGTCGGATGCCTGATGTTGTACCGACTATTATGGTTTCACAAAGGCGCTACGTCACAACAACACAACCTATTTTTATAAAAATTATAGGTAGGTAATCTTTTTATTTTTAGGGTTCCATACCTCAAAAGGAAAAAACGGAACCCTTATAGTATCACTTTGTTGTCCATCGTTCTGTCTGTCTGTCAAGACCCTTTATCTCGGGAATGCGTGGAGGTATCAAGTTGAAATTAAAAGCATATATTTAAGTCTGAGGTTAATTGAAGTGAAAAAATAAAAATTCTGAGTTAACGAAAAAAAAATAAACGACCATTTATGTCGCAAAAAACATGTATTACGGCACTCTCAAGGGAATCAATATTTATAGGGTACTTCCCGTTGACCTAGAATCCTGAAATTAGGCATGAAGCAGTCTAATAGCACAAGTATAGGAAAAATATGAAAACTGTAAATTTGTAATTACGTCACAAAAAAATAATATTTTGCGATTTGGAAAAATTTTCGTAACTCGATTCGGGAATTGAACTGTTTTCAAAGATAAGTTTATACGGAACCCTCAGTTCGCGAGTCTGACACTTGCCCAGTTTTTTCATAAATGAAAGCAAGCACCCAGTGAATAACTAATAGTAATGTTGCCTGAAAACCATAAGATGTATGTAGTAAAATATCAGTAGAAAGTTAACATGTATATCGTCGAATAACTTTTGAACTAGTGCTTTGTATGAAGTTAAATCTAGTTACTTTAAAATGCAATTAAAAAGCTATCATATGAAAGAGATCTGCATTCTGGGTATTGCGGGGTAAAAACTCTATTATAATTTGGGCATTATTCTTTCTCCGCGCGATTAGAACAACAACAGCCCAAAATCAACCACGTTTTCCCCGGACCAGAAAAAAACACCCTCCTGGTCGGAGGATCCTCCCTTTTCAACGGAGGTATGTGGGAATGCACAGGACCGGTCGTTGACGCGACGTTTAGGGGAGGCCTAAATCCAACAGTGATGATGATGATGATGTGGGACTTTACACCTTTTTCCGCATACCCTTAAAGTTATCTGTCACTCAGAAAAGTGAAGCTATTAATAGCAAATCGTATATACCTCTATGGAGAAGACCGTGTAAGAAACTCTATAGACACTTTTTTCAACCATTTAATGAAAGTGGCTACCCGGTTTGTTCCGTGGTCTTACGTAAATTATAGCTGTCTTTAGCTTGTATACGTATTTAGGCTTCACATTAATTTAACCGTGAAACGATCCACGATTCAACAACGTATTGAAATTGTTAAAATTAAGTTTCAAAATCACTGTTTTTTTTCGCCTGTTTACCTAACGTTGCGTGTGCTGTGTTCCATTCCCCTGTACCTTCATTTGCTCTGTCCGTTGAAATCGTGTGACCTAACACCACTCGATCATTTTTTGTTTGGCTCCACGAATTTCCTGGTCTATTCCGACAAACCATAGACGATTGACGTCCTAAAAGTCGACATAAGTCGCATTCTTCAAGAAATTGAGTCCCATTTATGCGCAAATTTTTCCACTGGGTAATATCACTCACTTTAAGTGTCTCATTCCACCTGACATAAATGTTTTGTTTGTTTGTTAAGTATAGTATTTTGATGTTATATTGTTTTTTAAGTACTTTATTATCTATGTAGTGACATCTATGGCGTCGCATAAGAACTAATCCTGCATCACGCAAATAAAGTTCTCCGCGCGACTTAAACATGTAGAACAGCCCGAAATCACCTATCGGGCAGTTGCCCAGCAGACATAACATCCGTCTGGTCGGAGGATCCTCACTTTTCAACGGAGGTTTGCGGGACTTTACACTCTGTTCCGCCTAAATCACAACTCTTGTTGTCCGTCTGTCTGTCTGTCTGTCTGTTAAGACCCTTTATCATGGGAACTCGTAGCGGTATCGAGTTGAAATTAAAACCATGTACTTATTCAAATCTGTGGTCTCTTGAAACAGTGAAGAAATCAAATTTCTAAGTTATCGAAAAAAAAAAAAGATAAACACTTTCGAAGAAATCAAAATTCATAGGGTACTTCCCGTTAGGCAACGGTCCTCACGCCCCAACCGCCGCCGGGATTCCGATCCCGATTTCCGGCCACCGTAGGTGCGGGCTTGCGGACGGCGAGCAATGGGTGGCTCGCCGTCCGATCGTCCGGTAACCGTCCGGACCGAGCCCAAGTCGTCGACGGCGCGTATTGTTCCACGCGCGCCACAGGGAGAATCAGATGTCAGCAAATCGCAGGGGCCCAACAGGGTCGAAGCCTACTGGGGCCACGGGTAGTGTGAAAGTGAAACCCGGGGCCCTGGGACGAAGGCAAAGAAGGAACAGGAGTGGGTTTTTAGTCAGTAAAAGTCTGACACTATTTTGCGCTCCGCACAAGAGCGGGATTTGTCATAAGATGATTTTCCCACCTAAAAAAAAAAAAAGGGTACTTCCCGTTGATCCAGAATCCAGAAATTTTGCATAAAGCAAGGCCTTATAGCACAGGTATAGGAATAAATATGAAAACTGTAAATTAGTTGTTACGTCACAACAAAAAAAAAATTACGATTCAGAAAAATCTCCGAGACTCCATTCGGGAATTGAACTGTTTACATAGGTAAGTTTGTACGAAACTCTCAGGGCGTGAGTCCGACTCGCACTTGCCCAGTTTTTTTAAGTCACAAATATTTACTATGTGAAGAATTTAAACATTTTTTTTATTTATTTATTTTTGTGAATATGGGGACTATGTGGAATACTTTTTCCTTTTCTGTAATTGTGACATTATGTTTGATAGTTCTGAGTACATTATACAACCAACTCAAATGTCATTTAATTGAGGTCCTTGGTAATTCTGAGTTGAGCTACACGAATACTGAGCAATGCTTGCACTGACAGGATAGGCCCACTTAAAGCTGTGTAGTTCATTCCTCAAAATACCATCTCATAGACTAATCTGCATGGTTCTCTTATAATTTGATCATTAAATGTTTGTTGTATAGATTTTAAAAGAGACTTGGACCTCTGTGTTTATTTCGGTGTTTCTTCTCAGGGTAGTCAGTCGATAGAGAAGCGAGCCAAGAGGATCATTGGTAATAATGCACTTGTCGAGTCAAAACTCCAAAGCCTTGAGAATCGACGCCGAGTTGCTGGCCTGTCGGTTTTCTATCGATTACATTTCGGGGAGTATGGAATTGCACAATTTAATTCCACCAAGTCCGGTAGGTACATGGTAGACATCCCGCCCATACATACAAAGCGTTTTGGGAACACATTCACTATGCGTACAGCTAAGGAGTGGAATTCCCTGCCGGAGTCTGTGTTTCCTGATAGCTACAACCTAGGGGTCTATAAGTCAAGAATGAATAGGTTACTTCTAGACAAGCATGCTCCATCGTCGGCCACATCATCGCTTACCATCAGGTGAGATAGTGGTCAAACGCGAGCCTATCAATAATAATAAAAAAGTCAGCTAGGAAACACTGGCCTTATTTAGTTTAAATCTATGAACGAAATTAAAGTGTTTTAAAAACCTATTTGTAAAATTAATATCATAATTTTATCGATCCACTTACTAATTATCTTGACGCATATAAAAAAATATCACTGAATATGCTATTTGAGCCATTTAGACACCCTCAATACCATCGAAGTTGAGAGACTTCTTTCAACGGTGCGAGATACACTTGTTACAAATTTCTTTTGTTGATTTAACCGATACCGAAAAAGAAATGTAAGTTGTTCTATAAATATATTCCGGTCATATTTTCTTCCCATTTGAAGGTTATCACAATTTTTTTTTTTTGGATATATAGCCGACTGTGTTCAATTTTAAAGTATCTATAATCAATTTTGCGTAAATCTAGTGGTATGGATTCAATTTAAAACTAATACCCAGTCACTTAAAATTAAAATGTACAATGCTTAAATCACCTGAGTTGATGGCCTCGAAATATAAACGGAAGTTTAGTTTTAATTTATCAAACCTAATAATTAATTGAAATCTAATATAACGCAAAATATCTTCGAATAGATTTCATAAATCTTAAATTTCTTTAATCGACCCAAACCAATAAATATTTAGATCCTTGAGCTTAAGATATCAATGTTACTAACGTAAAGCAATCGTTGAAGTAACGCTTCTTTGGCTGCCTGAAGAAGGTGTTCAATAAGTCTATTGGGCGGAAATAATGTGCGTGTGACAATGAACGAACGGACTCTGCTTAGCATACCTATCGAAATGTGGCTTTTTAGGATTCCATACATTCTCAAAATAAAAAAAAAGCGGAACCCTCAAGGTGTGTTCAGACTTGGCGAATGCGCCGGTCGCGAGCCGCTTGCGAACTGCGCGTATTGCTCGCCTGCGGTTATAGCCTATGTTTGGTGCGCCGCGCCGCTCTAGTGCAGCTCCGGCATGGCTCGATTGCGGCGCACGTGAGCCCGCGCAGCTCGTGCACACTTAGCTTAATTTCTTAAAGAATAATAAGGGTGAGGGAGGTGCACGCTGTCGTGCACCTTGTGCGCGATCGTAGCGCGGGCGTCGCAGGGGCTTCGTACGAATATGAAATGCACGCGCACAGTTCGCAAGCGGCTCGCGAGCGGTGCATTCGCCAGGTCTGGATACACCTTTATAGGATCACTTTGTTGTCCGTCTGCTGGGAACGTGGGGGGGTATCGAGTTGAAATTTAAACCATATCCCTTGAAGCGGTGAAAAAATCAAACTTCTAAATTAAAGAAAAAGATAGGCAAAAAACTTATGTTTCGATACTCTTAAGGGAATCAAAATTCATGACCGTTGACCCATAATCCTGAAATTTCGCATAAAGCGAGGTCTTAACTAACACAGGTATAAGAATAAATCTGAAAACAGTAAATTTGTTGTTGCGGTTCAAAAAAAAATCTATTTTGCGATTCGGGAAAATCTTCGAGACTCTATTCAGGAATTGAACTATTTACATAGATAAGTTAGTACGGATCCCTCAGTGCGCGAGCTCGACTCACACTCGCATGGAATATTTCCCGAGTATCCGTATGCATTGAAGTGGAAACAGAACCCGTCCCACTTTCCTTGGCTAGCGAGAACTGGCGCAAACCTGTAGCGCTTCACAAATACTCCAAACCCGTGATGGGTTCGATGTAGACCAAGCGACCGAAGTCTACCTGAATTTCGTTGACCTTTTTGGGAAAACCAAAGGTTAATCCTGAGTAATTTGTGCAAAATTACCACGAATATTTTCCGGGGGATTACTGTAGGACGTCACAATTGGCTGTCGAGGGATTGGTCCATCTTTACTGTACAGACTATTGTGGCTTATATGCCTGATACAGTGGTAGTGAACTAAATTGAAAAGCATGCAATTGCGGTCTCGAATAACAGAACCTCATGAAAGTTGAGATAGATTTGGAAATAACGTATTTATTTGGGTCGCGAGGAGGTTGATATTTAGGATCAGCGATTACTGTACCATCAGTCGCGTCAGTCAATTACGTCATAGTCATAATAATATAACATAATAATAAACACTGTATGGTGACCGGACGTAAAAAATAGCACCATTCCCTCTCTTCCCGTAAGTGTCCTAAGAATCGACTAAGGGACGCATCAGAGAATGGGCAGAAGCATTCTCTGTGCATTCTAATAACCACACTGCGATCGCCACCCCGCTTGCCATGTGTGGTGATTATGGCCAAAATGGGCCCCGCTCCCCTTAAAATGAAAATCACAACGACAAAATGGTCCTTAGAGCCCGGCAGCCCGTCTACTCTAGACTTTGGGGGAGGCTTATATCCAACAGTGGACGTATTTTAGCTGAAATGATCATAATGATGATAATAAACATAATTCTTGACCAATACATTAGTAGGCTCTCGGCTTTAGAGGAAATAAGTCGATGTCAGTAGACAGACTTTTATTTTTAAAATTTTTATATGGTGTTTGTATGTTACGATTTTTGAAAATCGGTCAAGTACTTTTTGAGTTCAATCTCAAAAACTACTGGACCGATATTCAAAAATCTTTCACCAATAGAAAGCTACTTTATTAATGAGTAACATAAGCTTATATTTTCTATTTCCACGCGGGCGTATCCGCTGGTAAAAGCTAGTGTAATATATTTTTGCTTCAAAAGTATTTAGTATGAAAGATAAGTGTTATTATAATATCTTGAAACTATGTGTTTCCATCTGTACCCTCACTATACGGTACATTGTTTTCATAAACTTGAACGTATTTACTAAACCTGATACATTTTTCTCATTAGCCTGGTCAACTATTTTTTCTGAACTATTTATTTTTAAAATTAAATACTAGATTCAAAGATTCAAAAGCATTTTATTTCAAATAAAACATTTGCAGGCACTTTTGAAATGTCAAGAAGTCAGTCAGAAAAAATAATGATAATTGTACATACAAAAGCGTAGATTTCTATGGAGAAGAATGTGCAAGAAACTCCATGGTCATGGTCCAAAATAGTATATAATCAGTCTCATAATGTTTCCATTACTGGACTCGGGCCTCTTTTATCGAGAAACCCTGTATTAATTAGATTTTTCTGCATCTTGCAGTAAGCTTCGAATTTAGTGTCTTTCTAGTTTGCAGATTGGTTTAAAGCTTAAAAAATAAAACTCTATTCATGGCTACTCTCTGCAGAAATTGGCTGCCACATCCAAAATTCGGTTCGAAAGACTAGTACTTCATAAAATTCTAAACTTTTCGATTAATCCCATCTCCAATTGAACAAACACTGCTACTGGATGGGGAAAAGGGGTTGCAAATTCAAGAATAATCCTACATTTCCTAGACAAAGAAAAGTTGCGCTAGACAAAGAGAACATAAAAAACTCTAATTAAGCAGAATGTGAATTTCATTCTGTTTAACAAAAGTAACTTAATTTCAGAACTTAATGTTTTATGTTGATGTAACCACTGAAATTAGTTAATCGTGGTACCATTTCATTATCTAGGTAATTAGACAGCAATTTCGATTATAATCCTACACCACATTTCAGTATTATTACAAATACCTAATTATTACCGTTATTTTACTAAAGTTAGCTTCATACCGGGAATTTGATGAAAATGTGTTAATTGCTAATTTTCTCGCATCATTTATGAAAGTTACTGAGCGTGGCGGCCATTGTGTGGAGTGATGGGAGTATGTGGGTCAGAACTCTGGTACACAATGTGCCATCGCGTCGGTAATTAATTCTTTTCATCGTCGAGTAGCGCATAGTTTTGAGAGTGTGTCTGTTGCCACTGTTTATGTGGACTCGTGAATTTATGTGAATTCGTTTGCGAGAGTACCTACCTAATATAAATGTGGTAATAGTTTTGTCAGCAACTTTGCCCGCTTGAATGATCCATGCAATATACTAACAATGACAAAACATATTTGACATTGTACAAAGTGAATAATTGCAGTGTGAAGCGTTACTAACATATTATTTACTAACGATAAATTATATTTACTTTATATAATATGTTAGTCTATAAGGTATGTATCTACGGGCCAAGATGCCTGAAAATAAACGATATGTTATTATTATTCTCTACCTGTATTGCAAATTTCACCCAATTACGTTCAATCGTTAAGGCTTCTAAATTCTATTCTACTACTATGTAGAATAGAATAAACTTTATTGTACACCAAAATAGTAACAAAACGAACGAAGAAAACTTTTACACTAACTTAAATCTATGGGTAGAAAGGCGGTCTTATTGCTAACAGCAATATCTACCAGACAACCTTATTGGTTAGGGTTGGTGTTTGTTCGAAAGAGTTATCGCGGTCCTGGAATCCAAAGGGCTACTGGAGGAACCAGGAACACAGGTGAGTTTTAGCCATTATTTTTAGTCTGACACTCCCTTTTGCTTTACCCGGAGTGAGTGAAATCATTTGATGAGACGGATATCATCAAATGACTGGCAAAAAAAAGTGGGAGCAGGATTATAAGTGTAGGATAAGATATATTTTATCATTAATGAGTAAGTGGCTCCGAAACGTGGTCGCTTACAATGGGCCTCATCAGAAGGCTTAAAGTCACCCAAAGGGCAATGGAGAGGGCTATGCTGGGATTTTCCATGCGTGATCGAATCAGGAATGAGGATATCCGCAGGAGAACCAAGGTTGCCGACATAGCACGAAGAATCTCCAAACTAAAGTGGCAATGGGCAGGGCACATTGCTCGCAGAACAGATGGTCGTTGGGGCCGAAAGGTTCTGGAATGGCGACCACGTAACGGAAGACGTAGCGTTGGAAGGCCTCCTACGAGGTGGACCGATGACTTGGTAACGGTTGCGGGAGTCCGATGGATGCGAGACGCACAGGACCGTTCACTGTGGCGACGCTTGGGGGAGGCCTATGTCCAGCAGTGGACGTCTTTCGGCTGAAATAATGATGATGATGATTAATGAGTAAGAAAAAGGCATAGGAAAAACGTAGACGTACATATTATATTTTCGGCGGCAACGATCTCTCGCGTCGGGCCTTGATACAGGCTATGGTCCGAAGCGAGGAGGAGTGGCAGGTGGTCGCCTCCTTCTACGAAGCAGTAATGCTAGCAAAGGAGGAGGCCGCACGTGCACGCGCGAGGGAGCGGCCCTTACGCCCCAGCTGCTGAAATCCAGATCCCGATTTGCGGCCACCGTACGCGTGGGCTTGCGGACGGTGAGCAATGGGTAGCTTATCGTCCGACCGTCCGGTAACCTTCCAGACCGAGCCCAAGTCGTCGACGGCGCGTAGTGTTCCACGCGCGCCTCAAGGAGATGTCAGCAAACCGTAGGGGCCCAACAGGGTCGAAGCCTACTGGGGCCAAGGGTCTGATTCTGAAAGGAAAACTCGGCCCTGGTATGAAAGGCAACGAAGGAACAGGAGTGGGTTTTTAGTCAGTAAAAGTCTGACACACCCTCTCGCTCCGCCCAAGAACGGGGGATGTCATTGGATGATTTTCCCACAAAAAAAAACATAATATATTTTTGGTAGGAACTTAACGTTACTTCCGCACGTTTTCCAATATTGCTGTTCACATAGTTTGAAGACCGAAGTTATGAGTTAAATTCCAGTTTATAAAATAGCGTGACTGTTGAACTTTTAACTGGCAGGATTTATGCTTATTTGTTAAGTAAACACGACTGTAAGTGGGTCGAATGTGGATAAGTTTAGTTATGCTTTTGACTTGCATAATATTACCTTTTAGATAAGTATTCGGGCAGTCGTGATGGCCCAAATGTTAACAAATCACATTTTTACTTACAGCTAAGGTTGTTGCTTAAATATAAGTGCTGTAATTTGTTGTTGTTTGATTGTTTCTATGTTTGTAAAATTTACCGAAATTAATTACAATTCAATTCAAATATTTTATTTCATTCAAACATAAATATATGTTAGCAGTGGGATAACTTTAGCGTAATGTTAGTTTTAAATTAAATTATAATAATAAACAACTAATGAACCATTGAACGAACAGTTCAATGGTTCATTAGTTTATTTGAATAAATGTGTCACCAACACTTATCCACCTTTGTAATTATTGAATTGATCACGGAAATTCTTTTATTTCATGGATTTGACTTGCTGAGTGGTATAGAGATGTTTTTATCCAGGAAAATGCATGATTTCTGTAGAATAGGCGACGGTAGAGTAACAGCTTGTACAGCATCTATTGTAAAAACAAATACCACAAGGAAACCTGTACTTCAATAGCTTGAAATTACTTGTAGTGTCGACTAACCAATGTGATCAGTATTCTTTTTATGATTCTCAGTTAGAGAAAAATCGTTTATTCAAAATAGTTGGACAGACATCATCATCTTCCTGCCCTTGTTGTCTCATTCCAGATTACTTGGGGTCAGCGCAACACGTTTTTTTCTTCTATTCTGTCCTGTCACCCATCACGCTAAAATTAACTCCCTTTTCTTACATATCACTCCTCATACATCCATCCATCTTTTCTTCGGTTTCCCTCTCCCTCTCCATCCATCCTCATGTTTACTCATAACTCTTTTACTAACATGCGTTTCATCCATTCTGTTCATACCTAGACATAAACCATTCCCTTTCAACTTTTCAGTCACTGGCGGCGCTACTTTCAAACTTCCTCTAATATTAGAGGAAGTTGTATTATTTTTTATTATTTTTTTTAAACTGATATCTGTATTTAATTATTCAATTACGCTAACGAACATCAAAACTAATAAATATTAATAACTAAATAGGAATTTATACTGGAAGTTTGAAATGAATATATACTCATTTCTCACTATCCATTCTCGTCAACTGTTGGACAGTTACCTGTTAGTTGAGAAATGCACAAGTTAATCGAATAAGATTTAATTAAATTACATCAAAAACTTTACAGAATACATGAGAAACAATAAGAGAGTTCTGAAGTAGAACTCGAAATGGCTCGAACATAAAGACGCAAGTGTAGGAACAGCTGGAGACGTAGCGTCTTGTGTGAGTGACTAACTGTTGCTGTCCCTTTGTCTCAGTAAGTACCGACTTCTCTCAAACTGAAGTTGATGGGGTGCAATTGACGTAGTGGGTGAACGAAGCACTTTATTTTTCAAGCTAAATGGCATAAATGGTACCAGTTCATGAAAACATTACTTCTATCAACTGCTTTACCCGCGTTCTCCATACAAACTTTGGACCCCCATTTCTGATGAAATGGGTGTCCAAAGTTTAAGATGATTCTTAGGGGCTTAATTTTGGAAAATCTGCTCTTAGTGCTCGCCTACGTCTTAAAGGGAAACCTCGTGCAAACTTTCACACTCTTAGTTCCAGTCACTGACTTTGTCTGTGAGAAAGTTAAAAATCTAATATACATACTAACTTTCACTATTATAATATTAAGTGTGACATTGTTTACATGATCAAATAAGAAGTTAGTTGTCTCGTTTGTTATTTGTAGAATTTTGAATTCAGAAGACGAGAGATCTTAAGTTTAGGGGTGTACTACTCAGTAACTGGTTTATGGAATGTTGAGATCTAATAGGTTGCAAATAATGGTGCTTAAAAGCTACGTCCTGTTAGACTGGAAACTGAATCCAATATTGTTAAAAGAGGGTTAGGCAGATAAAGATGATCTAGTGAGATAATTGAAATCCTTTGCCGTAAAAGTGGATTTTCCTAGTATCGACTGGAATAAAATAGGAATCGTTCTTGCAATGTTTAAAATAATACCCAGTCGGCAACTGGACAAAGCTAACGTGAGAGTTCAACAACTAAACATTGAGGTATTGTTAATCGCAAAATAAATAAAAACTATAATATCAAACCCTTGATACAATTAATTCATCCAATCGCCATCCACTATCGAATATTAAGTAAGTTCGTAACAATTCGGTACTTGCTCAACCGTGTCGTTTACAATTTTAATCAACTCCCATATTCAATAGTACTCGGAAAAAGCAATTATATAAAAAAAGATTGAAATAAAAACCGAGTTTCCAATACGTTATCCATAACGTATTGGAAACTCGGTTTTTATTTATATTATAAATGCTGGAAAGTAGTCATCATTTGTACCAGTAGGACGTTTTTCGTAGAAATTCTTTCATTTATCACTCATTTACACACTCACTATTACAATAAAAACTGAATTGATTACGAACTTTTTTATTATTATTGATTGGCTTTACTACTGTCTATGTACCGATGGTTCAACGCCATATATTTAGTGATCCGATGACTCTAGGAGAACACATATTTGTTTTATATTTTATGGGTTTAAATCGATTGTCGTTACGAGGTATAGTCATGAAATTTTACCATTGTTCTCTTAGTTACCCGAAATTTAAAATAATCAAAAAGTTAATAAATAGAACCAAAACGCAATCATTCTATTCGAGAAAATTCAGCATTGCTAGAAGTAACAGTGAAAAATGAATATAGTTTTGATGTGCAAATATTTCCAGCTTTACACACTTTTATTACGAAATGGTTCCAACTTTGTCCAGACAAATTAGTTTTTATTCCTGGTATTTTCATACCTCGCTTCATCCTAATATTAGACATTGGAATGAGGTTGTATGTTTAGGAATGTGAATTTGGACCATTTATGAGCATATTTTTGCATAGTTTATCTCTTGATTGCATTTTAAACGCACGAAACGGATATTGACCGAACCAAATTTGGCTGGACGTGAAAATTCTTCCAAATAGTTTCTTATATTAATTAAAAATTTTAAAACGTTGCTTTATAGCTTTTCAGTTATGATTTCAAAAAAATATTTTCATTTCATTAAGAAATGAAAATATTTTTTTGAAACCGCCCTTTGTACACTTGGTTTTTGTATTGTTTTATCCTGTCCTCATGAGATGTACGATAAAATATATAATAAATATTATAAGTAATAAATAATAGGTCTTTACCTATGTAATTGGAGATTCTATAACCATTTTCAGAATTAATTATCTGTGGATTGGCGCGCAATTCGAAATTCATATAAATTTTATTCGAAAGACGTGTTAATTTAATTTCAATTCCAGTCATTTGTTTTTAGATAGTTTTTTGTTTTTCTGACATTGTGGTAGTTTTTGGCGCTATGGATAAACTGAAAATTCGTACAATTTTCGAATAAGAGTTCCTACGTGGAAATACCGCTGCGCAAACAACACGAAATATTAACGGCGTGTACGGGCATAACACTGCTTGCATAAACACAGTCCATTATTGGTTCAATCGTTTTAAATCTGGAAATTTTGAGTTGAAGAACGAGCCTCGCGGTCGGCCGGTAACTATTGTCGACAACGACGAATTGAAGGCGATAGTGGAAGCGGATCCATCTCAATCTACGGCTGAGCTTGCTGCGGGCCTTGGAGTTAGTGTCAAAACAACATTGAAGCACTTGCGTCAAATCGGAAAGATAAAAAAGCTAGATAAGTGGGTGCCACACGAACTAAGCGACCGACAGCGAGATTTACGTGTCGAAGCATGCATAGCACTACTGAATCGGCATAGAAACGAGCGAATTCTTAATCGAATTGTTACCTGCGATAAAAAGTGGATCCTGTACGACAACCGTAAGCGTTCGTCTCAGTGGGTGGACCCGGGTACAGCACCTAATCAGTGCGCTAAAAAAAAGATTACTCATAGGAAGATGATGGTGACTGTCTGGTGGACCAGTGCCGGACTTGTACATCACAGCTTCTTACCGAATGGCACAACAGTGACGGCAGATGTCTATTTCCAAGAATTGCAAACAATGATGGAGAAGCTCGCAATTCAACAATCAAGACTAGTCAATCGCTCTTCCCCATTGCTTCTCCACGACAACGCGCGAGCTCACACTTCACGACAGACCATCGCAAAGCTACAAGAGTTACAGCTGGAAGCTCTCCGTCACCCACCGTACTCATCGGACCTTGCCCCAACAGATTTCTACTTTTTTCAAAATTTAGACAATTTTTTAAGTGGGAAAAAATTCAACACCCGTTATAATAATAATAATAATAATAATAATAATTTATTTCAGATTTCTCCATAAATTGTTAGTAATACGAAAATACTTAAGAGCTAATGTTAGTAAAACAAAACACATGACATGAAACAAAAAAGAACAAAACAAAATAAAACAGATTTTTGGAGAATCCGATACCAGAACGCACACAACATGCTACTTCACTGCGTGCAGTCGTATCCAGCGCTCAAGCATCGGAGAATCCCACCGGTCCGTCAATACGCTCAAGATGCTGTTGGAACTAGTTCGCATGCGAGTTAAGGTCGAGGTGCAACGTTTACGCATGATCGTCGCAAAACTGTCAACGTTGGCCTCGGCAAACATGCCGGAGGCACTGCAATACCGCGGCAGTCCCATCAGCATCCTGAACGCATTGTTATACTGCACCCGCAGGTCACTATATGCTCTCTGCACATAGCCAACCCACAGGCTGCACGTGTAAAAGGATTGACAGTATGCCTTGAAAAGCGTTACCTTTACTTGTGTTGTACTGCGTGCAAACCTGCGAGCCAGCATATTACATCGAACAGACAGCGACCTGCGCTCCCTCTCAATGTCAGTACTGTCCTTTAAATCATCAGTGACCCAATGACCTAAATACTTAAATTTAGTAACCCTTTTTAAAGAGGTACCATTCAAGACTAGATCAGGTACCTTTTCATAGTGCTTGGTACCTGATTTAAATATCATAAGCTCAGATTTGGTTGAGTTGTATTTTAGGCCATGAGTATTTGCGTAGGTCTCACAAATCTTTATGAGCTCCCTCAACGCACAGATCGAGGGGCTCAGCAGCACCACATCGTCAGCATAGCTTATATTGTTAATACAGACACTATCTATATGGCAGCCGATTCTAGTGCTTCTGAGCTCCTCGATCAGCTCGTTCACATAGAAGTTAAAAAGAAGAGGAGAAGAGAGTCCCCCTTGCCTCACTCCGCACTCCAGCTTGTATTCGTCTGAGAACTTACCAGCCCATCTCACCTGATTTCTCTGTGCACTATACCAATGTCTCAGTACAGAAACGATCTCCCTGGGTACACTGGTATTCTGCAGCTTGTCCCACAGCTTGTCATAAGACACTAGGTCAAAAGCTTTTGACAAGTCTAAAAAGCAGGCATAGACAGGAGTTTTTCTAGCTGTATAGTAGTTGACCGTCTGTTTGAGCGACAAAATAGCACTTTCGGTTGAGAGACCTGACCTAAAACCAAACTGTGCGTCGCTCAACTTTAGGTGTGACTCTAATTGTCGCTCAATCAGACTGTCCAGTACCTTAGCTATAGTTGTAGCCAGAGAGATCGGCCTATAATTTGCGACATCTGAAGAGTCACCAGTTTTATTTTTAATAACAGGGATTACGATGGTATGCATCATTTTCTCAGGCAAATAGGAGTGGGATAGACACAGATTAAAAAATAAAGCCAGCACTCTCAGAAGGTGAACTCCAGCGTACCTCAGATGCTCGATGCTGAGGCTGTCATGCCCTGGAGACTTTCCGCTCACCATTTTCTTTATTACGGAAGCTATTTCACTTGCGGTAAATCTCAGCTCCAAGGCATGAGCCCCAGCATCGACCATCGTCGGCGAGGCTGGCCCCAGTGGTGACTGCACATTAAAATGACGCAGAAAAACATTTGCTATATCACTTGGGTCGTGGGTCCCAGCTACACTCACGGGAAGGCTAGGTCTAAGATTTAACTGGTTACTTAATTTCCAAAACTTATTGAAGTTCTTATTTGTATGGTGTTCAGCAACAATATTCATTCTAATTTGTTGCTGATTATTTTGGCACCATTTCAATCTTGACTTAAAATAACGTCTTGAAGCACACATGTCATTGTAGATAGTACCGCAGTTAGGTTTATTATTTGCTAACCATACCTGGTAATACAGTCGCGCCCTCTCGTGAGCGCCGCGCACATATTTATTCCAACCCGTAACATATTTACCTTTTCGCTTCATTACAATGTAGCTATATTCTGCGGCTTCGGAAAGTATCGACACAATATTATCATACATTTTATTTATTATTATTCTATGTGTAGTATCATTACACATTTGATTGGCACAGAAAGTTAAATCATTAGGAAAATCGATATCCCTCAATTTGGAATGACAACTATCTTTATACATTTCAATCTGATCTATGTTACGCTCACCCCATTTTATTTTATTTTCACGAGTGGAGCTACACATATTAATTTTAGATTTAAAAAGATTAAAATTGCACTTTAACAAAATGGGCAGATGGTCAGACCAGTATGTGTCATACAATACGGAGCTACTTATAACTGATCGGCATGCAGCTTCGGTCACCACACAATGATCCAACCACCGCTGGCTACCGTGCGCTTCACTGATAAACGTAAAGGTTTCGGCCGGTAGCAACTGCATGTCAATACAGGACCAAGACTGGTCGGCACAAAAACTAAGTTATGCAGTACAAAACGCTTTCGCTGACTTCATCGCCTCCCGTCCGGCAGACTTCTACAGTAAAGGGATAAACAAACTGCCATCAAAATGGCAAAATTGTTTAGATAATTTGGGCAGTACTTTGATTAGCTGAAATAAAAAAAATTACCAAAATTTTTATATTTTAAAATTATCATACAAATCTCCAATTTCATAGGTAAAGACCTAATATAATATTTAACTTCTTGCCACCTTGATACAGTCCGTCAGCTAGCAGAAAATCCTCCTTTCTAGCTGTTTTGAAGAGTTATGCTTCAGCATTTGATTTGAAAATAAAAGTTGTTGATTTTAGAATTATTGATCGTTTCACAGTGCGTCTTTTATAGGCTGCAAGTTCTAAGTCATCTTTTAAAATGCATTTCCTGAGATAAAATCTTTTGCTTTTGAGCAGATTTATTCGAATTCACTGCTTTGATCGCCTTTGTCGTACGAATACTACGTGGACGCTCAGATCTTTTTCTGCTTCGAACAGAATAGGTTTCATACACCAATATTGAACTAATACCAGGTGGATGGAGAGTTTCAAAAAATGCTTTTGGATCTTTTTTAGCCACTCTATTTTAACATCCCAAAAAAATGTAATAGCAAATGAGAATATACAACGAATATTCACATAAGAATGACTTATTCCAAATTCAAAAATAATGTTATGTTTTTTTAGGGTTCTGTACCTCAAAAGGAAAAAAAAACTGGGCAAGTGCGAGCCGGACTCGCGCCCTGAGGGTTCCGTATAAACTTACCTATGAAAACAGTTCAATTCCCTAATTAAGTTACGAAGATTTTTCCGAATCGCAAAAAGTTTTTATTTGTGACGTAACTACAAATTTACAATTTTCAGATTTTTTCCTGTACTTGTGCGACACTCTCAAGGGAATTAAAATTCATAGGGTACTTTCCGTTGACCTAGAATTCTAAAATTCGGCATGAAGCAAGGTATCATAGCACAAGTATAGGAAATAATCTGAAAACTGTAAATTTATAGTTACGTCACAAAAAAAACTTTTTTTGAGTTTCGGATAAATCTTCGTAACTCAATTCGGGAATTGAACTGTTTTCATAGGGTTCCATACAAACTTTTGTACGGAACCCTCAGTGCACGAGTCCGACTCTCACTTGCCCGGTTTTCTTTGTTGTAAGAATATTTATGGCCAGACTATAATTCGGTTTAAAGATGAGAATTAGGTGCATATAAAACTGCCATTTCATGAAATTGCGCAATTTGAGCTGTGACAACTTCGGTTCGACTTCGAATTATAAATTCAAATAAACTTTGTACTTAAGACATGTTATTCCTTTTTCAAAATTAGTTATTAATTTATTTCTTTGACTTTAGTTTTTCCTCATTTTTTTTTTATCACAATCATTCAGATTTACTCATCCAAGCCCAAGAAATTACTGTAAATACACTTAAACTGCAAAAATTCCACCAATAAAAACTGTGATAATTTCTAAAATACATAAGATGAATTCGCGCAACTGTAGTATGTTTTAAATAGAGAAAATAAAATAAATAATACGTTTTGCAGTTTTTAATTTTAAGAAATTACTAAAAAAATACTAAATAGTATTTCTAATTTATAAAACCAAAAATACTAACATAAAAGTTTTGCTCTTTTTTATATAATCCAAATTAAAACATGTAAGTACTTAAATGTTTATTTGTTTAAAGCGAGTAAAAAAATTAAAGCGAGTTGTTACCGTGTTAACTTTGGCAGTTACGTGATTATTTAAATACGTAGAGTAGATTACTGAAAATATCCCAGAAACGATTCCTGTATCAAACCTGCAAACTTCATGGTGCATTAAATAAAAAGTTAAAATATAAATTATATTGAATTGAATAATTTTGTTCGTTCGAGACTTCGTTTCAATACAGTTAATTGATAAAGTTTCCGATTATAAAATGCTTATTGAAAAAGAATCATAACTTGTATATATAAAGGTTAAATCAGAAGGTATAATATTACCGAAATAATGTTAAAATATTTTTTTTATATCATCAGTAGGCTCGCGTTTAGTTATCTCACCTGATGGTAAGCGATAATGTGATTGACGTTGAATCGCATTTGCCAAGTACGACACTACATATTCACTCTTGACTTAGACACCCCCAGATAATAGCTATCACGGAATACAGGCTCCGGCAGGGAATTCCACACCTTAACTGTATGCACTATCGGCGAGAGATGTCGTGCGGTGTTCCACAGGGATCGGTACTAGGACCGCCCTTGTGGAACATCGGCTACGACTACGTGCTGCGCGGCGACCTCCCTGACGGGGTCAGCGTGGTCTGTTACGCAGACGACACGCTGGTCCTGGCGCAGGGAGAGTCGTACCAGGCGGCGGTCGAATTAGCGACACGCGGGGTTGCGATAGTCGTTGATAGGATCCAGCAGTTGGGACTCGAGGTGGCACTGCAAAAGTCCGAGGCCATGTGTTTTCACGGCCCTCGGAGCGCGCCGCCTCGGCGCTCCCAATTAACGGTAGGAGGAGTTCACATCGGCGTCGGGTCGACGATGAAGTACCTGGGACTCGTCCTCGACAGCCGGTGGAATTTCGAGGAGCACTTCCGACGTCTGGCTCCCAAACTGAATCGGAATGGGGCTGCCCTCAAGCGGCTCCTGCCCAACCTTGGGGGTCCAAACGCCTCCTGCCGGAGGCTCTACGCTGGCATAGTGCAGTCCATGGCCCTTTATGGGGCGCCGGTGTGGGCGCCGTCACTGCGAAAGCGACCGGCGGCCCAGCTGAACGCGTGCCAGAGGGTCATGGCCATACGGATGGTGCGGGGATACCGCACGGTTTCCCGCGAAGCGGCGAGCCTCCTTGCTGGCCAGCCACCATGGGACCTGGTGGCAACAGGCCTTGCACGCATGCACGATCTGCGCGTGGAGATGCAACGTCGGGGCGAAACTCCGCTGCCACGACAAGTCGCGGCATGGCGGACAGAGCTCCGGCGGGGTCTCATGGTGGAATGGCGACAGCGACTATCGCAACCCAGTGCTGGGCACGCCATAATTATGGCGGTAAGTCCCCTCTTTGAGGAGTGGCTGGAAAGGCAACATGGCGTCCTTACCTTCCGCATGACGCAGGTCCTCACCGGACATGGTAAGTTCGGGAGGTTCCTGCACCGGATTCGTGCGGAAGAAACGCCCGGGTGTCACCATTGTGTGGACCACCCGGAGGACACGGTGGAGCACACGGTGGAGGTGTGTCCCGCTTGGGCAGAGCAACGCCGTGTCCTCGTGGGGGCTATCGGTGGCGGCGATCTCTCGCGCCGGGCCTTGGTACAGGCCATGGTCCGGAGCGAGGAGGAGTGGCAGGCGGTCGCCTCCTTCTGCGAAGCAGTAATGCTAGCAAAGGAGGCGGCCGATCGCGTGAGGCAACGGTCCTCACGCCCCAATCGCCGCCGGGATTCCGATCCCGATTTCCGGCCATCGTAGGCGCGGGCTTGCGGACGGCGAGCAATGGGTGGCTCGCCTTCCGACCGTCCGGTAACCGTCCGGACCGAGCCCAGGTCGTCGACGGCGCGTGCTGTTCCACGCGCGCCTCAAGGAGATGTCAGCAACTGTAGGGGCCTAGCAGGGTCGAAGCCTACTGGGGCCAAGGGTCTGATTCTGAAAGGAAGACTCGGCCCTGGTACGAAAGGCAATGAAGGAACAGGAGTGGGTTTTTAGTCAGTAAAAGTCTGACACTATCTCCCGCCCCGCCCAAGGGCGGGGGATGTCATAAGATGATTTTCCCACCGAAAAAAAAAAAAAAAAAAAAAAAAAAAAACTGTATGCACTATTCATTTAGAGTTAAGATCATAATTATACAATATTGGTTTTCACATTTTTATTCAGTAATTAATAATAGTAATATTTTTTTTAATTCAGACATCATTGATCCAAAACGGTAAGTTTAATATTATAACGTTTGGATTTAGTTGTGAATTATTTCATAAAAGTTTTATGACTATTTATTGACAAATACTATCTCTATCCATCACACTTTGCACTGACAGAAAAAAAAAAGACAAAAATAAATAATCGTTCACAAAGTTTTAAATTAAGATATCAATTTGTGACATGTTTAAACATCGTTCGATCAACAGACAGTCAATTTTGTTTTTATATGTTTATTTTTCGTACGTACAGATGAGTTCAGCGTTCGTGTGGCTTTCGACTAATGACTAATGCCCGGACATTGTTGTGATTGATTGTCTAAATTATTTGTTTTGCTTTTAATACTTTTTTGTTTTTATTTAGTTGTCAATTGTACCTCCGTCGGGGTTTTTAGGTACGAAATTTTTTCCTGATTTTTATATTTGCGTAGGAATTATAATTTTATTAGCTACTAGACCTAATTTGTAAATATGTATTTTAAACGATAATAAAAATAACTTTGAGGTGAAAAGCTACGCCCACTTTCTTGTTAATAGTGAGTAGTAATATAGTGGCAAAGTTTGACTTGAATTCAGAATTAGATGAATTTTAGAGCAATTATTTGACTCAGTTTAATTGTCTATTGATAATGGGAACATTATCTTTGACTTGATAATGTTCCCTTATACTAACTAAATATTGAGTAGAAAATAAAACTTAACTAAATATTGAGAAGAGAGCCATCTAGCAAGAACTTATCTACGCTTGGGCCCGTAGCTTCTATCTACCTTCTCAAACCCAAGCGAACGCCGGCGTTCGCGCGTGACGTCATCGTGCCATTCGGTCGATCCCCAAGCGAACGCCGGCGTTCGCGCGTGACGTCATCGTGCCATTCGGTCGATCCCCAAGCGAACGCCGGCGTTCGCTCTCTCCCACTTCATTGTAGGCCCAATTTTCAATACTTAGAGACTACTTTTGTAGGAACAAGTTTGATTACTTACGTTCTTGGATAAATTTCCTATAAATTGAACGCAATAATATTTTATAGTCTATGCTCTGCTTTTTTTTTCGGTTTGACATCACAAAAAGTAATATTTCCGGCAACATTTTGTTTATGGCGCCCCTGCAGTCACTAACTTTTTGACAGTTCGCTTCCCGCTTCCATTTGACTCAGTTTAATTGTCTATTGATAATGGGAACATTATCTTTGACTTGATAATGTTCCCATACACTAAAAATAAAACTTAACTAAATATTGAGTAGAGAGCCGCAAGAACTTATCTACGCTTGGGCCCGTAGCTTCCATCTTAAATGACCAAAATGACCTTTGGCTAGAGTGAGTCGGTACTAACACAACAACAGAAACACATATTACGATAGCTAATATTCTTGCCAAGCCTAGCATTATCTTCACAAAATAGTTGTTTACCAACATTATACACACTTTAAAGCACACTTAACACTTATTTTGGCACAGCATTCAGTTTCTAAATCCATAAAACAGGGCCCCTTACAATGAAAACGTTAGCGCTGGTCCAGCAGTAAAACTTATTGCAGACAGAAATGGGGTAACATTTTAGTACTCTGGCTAGATTAGGCACTGCAGCTTTGGTGTTATAGTGCGGGTAATGTGTTATTTTAGTACTCAGTATCCAGGACAGGGACTGTGTTTTGATGTACTAAATAACTAAATAGCTTTTATTATTAGAAGGAAATATACTAGCAAGATTAAAAGTTAATTAATACGAAAATATTACATTTGCCGTTTTTAAGGTTCCGGGGTAAAAGAGTAAAACGGGTCCCTAACGGAAAGCAGAGAGAGAAAGGAGAGGGATTAGTAATCCCTCTCCTTTCTCTCTCTGCTTTCCGTTTGTCTGTCCGTCTGTTACCGAGCTGTATATCATGAACCGTGATAATTTGACAGTTGAAATTTTCACAGATGATGCATTTCTGTTGTGGTTATAACAACAAATACTAAAAAACAGAATAAAATAAATATTCAAGGGGCTTCAATACAACAAACGTTATTTTTTTTGCTACGGATGTTACGAAACTCTTCGTACGCGAGTCCGACTCGTACTATTTTTTAATAAGGACTGGAAATTATAAAGGCCACAATAAAAAAAATAAGTATTTATGAAACAGCCGTATATAGAATAAACTATTACTGCCTCCTTGGTATTGAAGTCCTGAGTTCGTTTACGGGTCGGAAAAGTGCTATTAGGTTTTTCTGTGTAGAATTACTCTGTGGCAGCCCGGAGTTGGTGATGCTGGCTTGTAAAACATTAGTACAACATTAGTCCTGCGCTTGATCGCTCTTCGGTCGTGTCAGATTGCCGACCATATGGGTCGGCAATCTGATGCTTGACTGGCCTGTTGGTCTAGTGGTTAGTGGCCCTGCCTGGTATGCCGGAGGTCGTGGATTCGATTCCCACCCAGGACAAATGTTTGTGTGATGAGCATAATCATTTGTTCTGTGTTTGGGTGTAATTTATATCTAATATGTATGTATTTAGAAATATTTAAGTATGTTTATCAGTTGTCTAGTATTCATAACACAAGCTCTGCTTAGGAGCTGTCTCCACGAGCGAGTGAATCGCGACGAGTCCGCCCTTATATCGTCGGATAATCTCCACGAACGAGCGATAATTCCGCCGCGTATCGTCGCGAGTCGTCACGGAATCGCAGCGTTTCCGCGGCGACTCGTAACGGTATCGCCGCGTTTCCTTGACGACGCGTTGCGAAAGAAAGAATTCAGTTACGTGCCAGACGAGAGAGTCGTCGCGAGAGCGCCGGGTCCGCTGCGCGAGCGCGCGGCGGGCCCGCTGCTAGTCGCGGCGGGCTAGCGACGATGTAATGGCGTTTCGCGCGCTCGTTGCCACTCGTCGCATCGCGGCGATAATATCGCCGTGTGGAGACGGTTCCATAGAGAGTGTATAGAAATACGTGGCACGACGATAATATCGCCGCGATTCTCTCGCTCGTGGAGACAGCGCCTTAGCTTGGGACTAGACGGGGTTGTGTGAAAAAAAAAATAGGACTTTAAGACCAAAGGTACAGAGAGTGTTCCTGTGTTTTCGTACACACTTGTGCATTATAATATCTCGTGAAAGTAATTCGGCTGGGAAGTTTATTATTATACGAGGCCCCATACAATGCTCGTCGGACATAATTAATCTCTTGCTTATTGCACAAAGTGTACTGCTATGTCTAGTACCTACATAATAACGTTTTATATTTGTAAATTATTTCTTACGTCCAAAGCTAATTCAAGTAAATATACTAATGGGAATTTCAATATTTTTAAATTTATGTAATGTGGTTCACAGGTATCTGTGGGTTTTAGTCCACTCATCACCAGGATACTTACTGTTTCTCTGCCAGTGCCATTACCCTAAAATATTATACCGTATCTCAATGTCGTACCACCATAGGTATGTTAAGCAGATAGGGAGTGCATCTGATTAACAACTTTTCGAAGCATATGCAGAGCATACTGTAAATTTACTTCATTTTATACACACTTGTTCCACATGTGTCCTCCATGTCATATCTGAGTCTATGTGTAATCTTAAAAACTTTGTAAAATCTAATTTTCAATCTTTATTTTTTCATAACTTAATGTATTAAATTTATTTTTAATTTTGATATTCATTGTATATGTTTTGATTAGGTTTATTTTAAATTCATTTAAAATTAGTCAATTAACTATGTATAAATATAACGCACAGTTTATAATTATTATATTCATGCGTGTTAATGTCTTCAGTTCAGATACAACCATATCTGTACTATCGTCAGCATAAAGAACGATGGGACATTTTTTTTATTTTTCTCGAAGTTAAGGATAGGTTTGCAAATATCTCGCGTTGAACTGTTGCCACATCTCTTTAGGTTCTTAATTTTTTTTGTGTGTAATTTAGTGCGGTGTATTTTTAGAAATTTTGAAAACTATTAGAGGTTTTTCATAAGGACTCTCCCCTACATATTAGTAGATATCCCATCATACCCTGTACTATTTTATTTCGTAATGGTTTTATTATTTGAATAATTTTTTTTGGGTTATATGGGCTTATAAACAGTGAATTTGAATTATTATATTTAACTTTATGATGTTTATTATTAGGAGTAATTTTATTTGGTACTTGAGACATAAAACAGTGCACGTGGTCATCACGAATCAGTGCACATAATTAGCGTAGGCGCAGCATTGGAAGGCTTCCTACTAGGTGGACCGATGATCTGATGAAGGTTGCAGATATCAGATGTTTAAGAGATGCTCAGGACCAGTCGTTGCTGTGACATTTGGTAGAGGCCTATGTCCAGCACCGGACGTCTTCAGCTGAAAAGATGATGTCGCAAGTGCAACAAACAAGAATAGTAAACATCATTTTCACACTCTACACCTTAATAGGTATATGATCACATTGTAAACATTATAAACACAATACTTTCGTAAAGAAATAAAATTATCATTTTTATTTTCTAAAAAAAAACTCAACTCTATTCTTCTTTAGATAGGAAATCACCCCATGTAAAATCCTGGTAGGTATTTGAATATCTGTCACAATTTTGTATGAAACGACTGTCAGTTTCCAATCTCCCCTGCATCAGGGTAGATTGGAAGCTGGCATCAGCTTACTTGACAAAATGCTAGTTAGATGATGACTGATGTCCTGTAATAACACTCCCATTTCTTTTACACAGTTTTCGGACAACAATGCTACAGTCAGCACCCTAAACCTGGTACCGATGGCGGAAGACCACGAGAAATACCTCGTCTGCCGCGCCGAGAACCCCCGGGTGCCCAACGCTGTCTTAGAAGATCGGTGGTTCCTGAATGTGCAATGTAAGTGTTTCTTGTGCTGTTTGGTGTTGTTAGACGTATCCGTTTCAATAGATTTTTTTTATAATTATTTTCGAGTATTAGGATTATAATTTAGGTGTCTTCAAGGCTAGAGTGAATAGACTCTTAATAAACTAGTGCGCTTCGCCATCAACGATTGCATCACTGCTTATCATCAGGTGGGATCGCAGTCAAGTACTAGTTTATATCATTAAAAATTTGGGCAAGTGTTAGTCGGCCTTGCGCCCTGAGGGTTCCGTACAAACTGACCTATGTAAAGATTTCAATTCTCGAAGTTTTTTTTTTAAACCGCAAAAAAAAAAATTTTTTAGTTCAAAAATATGTATCTACATTACTCATTGATTTTTTGTATAAAATCAAACAATTTTTTTTTTAGGGGAATATCGTTAAACGACTAGCTTTATTTAAATCTATGGGTACGTAGTCGGTGTGCAAATTATAATAATCGACAAATTATTGTGATTAATGGGTCTGAAGTTATTATCATTAAATGATTGAGTTGGCAGAAAGTCATTTTCCTGGGTAACATAAGTGGAATAGAGGAAGTTGTTTTTTTTACCCCAGACTGGGAAAAAAAATTGTATTGTAGGTGTTCATAAATATTTATAAACTCGCATAAACAATACACCCAGATTCAGAACAAATAAGTAGGTATCTGTAGGCCGTATAAATGTTTGTTCCGTACGGGAATCGAACCTGCGACACACAGCGCAGCAGCCAATTGCTCGAAATAAACGTTTCCTTCAAGAGAGCTAGGTATATGGTTCATATGCATAGATATCCCTTATATTTTCCGTTGGCAACTTAGCAAAAGCATTCAGAAGTTCTAGCCCGACTTTTATTGTTAATAGCCTTGCATAAATAACT
This sequence comes from Mythimna impura, assembly GCA_905147345.3. Classification (NCBI taxonomy): domain Eukaryota; kingdom Metazoa; phylum Arthropoda; class Insecta; order Lepidoptera; family Noctuidae; genus Mythimna; species Mythimna impura. The sequence goes on along the minus strand of LR990359.1, from coordinate 27,705,484 downwards.
GATTTCAATCAATTTTCAGCATCCAAGAATATGTAGTTAAGTACAATTCCGTGTTTGTTAACAGATGTGCCTATCGTGACACTAAAACTGGGTTCAAACTTGAACCCGAGCTATATCAAGGAAGGAGATGGCGTTTACTTCGAGTGCAGCGTCAAAGCTAACCCCAAGGCCAAGAAACTCACGTGGTACAAGGGGGTAAGTTTCCTGAATATATGTAGGTACATACACACAGCACGTAAGCCGCATGTAACCCAATATAAGTTGGCCTCTAATTCTTTGAAAACTAAGTATCAGGCTAGGTCAGCTTAAGTGTTATCGCGGACGTGCAGTCGACTATAAACTTGTCATAATACGTAAGTTGTTCAGTTATACACAAGACTTATTATGGTCATAGTGATAATAATAATCATCTCAACCGACAGAAGTCATGGCAGACTTTTGAATGGCTCAATCAATTTATTATCGCTACAAAAAACCGGTCATGTGCTAGTCTGACTCACACACCAAGGGTTCCGTACAAACTTACTATGTATGTTACCATTTAAATTGTTCAATTCCCGAATCGAATCTCGATGATTTTTCCGAATAGCAAAAATAGTTTTTTTTTTTTTGACGTACGATAGAAACTTCATTTTGTACTGCTGCTTGAGGTGGCAGACCTGAGAATTATTTAGATATTCATTTCAGCTTCATACCTTTACGTGTTCCTAAGAAAAAGGGGCTTGACAGACGAACAACAAAGTGATCCTATAAGGGTTTCGTTTTTGCCGACTTTGGTATGAAACCTTAAAAACTGGAAAATATGCTCAGATAATTTAAAAACAATATTTTTTGAACAGCTTACTGTTTGTACTCTTTCATGATTATTATATAGGGGAAGAAAAGAGTGCAATTAGTGCAGAGGGTTCTATATTTGGCCTATAAAAGTTCCCTGCTAGACACAGGCTTCTATAATTTCACGCCACTGTGCTCAATCCTCAACCACTATTGTCCATCCAAGATGGATAAAGGAATCTTCACAATACATTCCTTTTGTTACTACTTTGAATAACGGAGACGGCACAGCGTTTTTTCAATCTCCAATAGTTTTAAATTACATGCAATAAACTGATCTTATTTGGAAAGTTTTAACAGAGCTCGTTAAATAATATCCTTGGTAAAACAAGAAGAACAAAACTTATTTTTTAATTGACTCGATAAAAAATAATGTACAAAAATATTTTGCACGTTTTAGTTCATTTTTTTAGGGTTCCGTGCCCTAAGGGTAAGAACGGGACCCTATTGCTAAGACTCCGCTGTCCGGCTGTCTGTCACCAGGATGTATCTCATGAACCGTGATAGCTAGAATACAGACTTTGGCAGGGAATTCTACTCTGGCAGAATGACCAGGCTATTATAGCTATAGTCAGAACCATCATCAATTTCTATGAATAAACAACAAACTAACTGGAACGTTTAGTTTGTAAGTTTTACAGGACCTCTTCTAGTAATCTCTCTCCATCTCATTGCTTTATTAACTCATCTACCATTATAATTTTTTTTTACACAGGCGAAGGAGATCCAGCATAATGCTAGCGCTGGAGTCATCTTGAGTGATCAGAGTTTAGTGCTGCAGAGCGTGACCAGATCAGCTGCTGGGGACTACAGCTGCCTGGCTTATAATAATGAAGGCAGTGCCACTAGCAACCCGGTGTCACTGCAGATCAATTGTGAGTATTTCACATTAAACTGATAAACGTAAGCTTATACGAGCAACTAAAAGTCAGCAGTAGCAGTTGGCAGGGGGGTTGGGGTTAGTTGGTTGGTTGGTTGGTTGGTGTGGCAGTTTTTCTGGAAAATATTGGTCAAACCATCATGACAATATCAAACAATGAATCTCATACTAATACATTGATAAATGGTATGAAACGAAATTCAATAAACTGACCAAATTAGCAAAAATTATTATTACATAATTATTATCTATCAGAATTCTCAGCCGCGTCTATCTGTCAGTTTGTTTGCGATAGACTCTAAAACTACTGTACGGTTTTCACTATTAGATAGAGTGATTTATGAGGAAGGTTTTGATGCATAGGAAGGTTTTGGTTATGTTTTATTTTGGTTGTCTACATGCATATTACACTAAAAAAAAGCCAACAATTTCAAAGATTTGTAACACCTGTACCCGAAAGTTAAAGAAAGAAAGAAAAGAAAGAAAAGTATTTATTTGGCACACGTACACAGATACACACAATGCAGAAACAACATGTAAACATCTAAGATAAAAAAAATAAGAAAATAAAATAACTAACATTGTGTGTCTCGCGCCTGCACCAAATAGGTCCAGTTCAGCAAAAATGCCAGACAACTTCGTGGTAGTTGCCTGACGCTGGTTTTCAACTGAACCTTATTTAGAGTGTACGGTAGAAAAGCTAGTTTATTTATAATAGTTATTTAGTATTAGGTTATTTACGTTACATACATATATACATGTTTAATAAGTGGTGGTGGTGGTAAGTTGTCAACGGGACTCTATTACCTAGTCCTTTCGTCCGTCTGTTTGTCTGTGCGTCCCGTCTGTCAGTAACCTGTATCTCATAAATTGTGAGAGAAGTAGAGAGCTAAAATTCTACCGCTACAACAATAAAAAAAAAACTGGGCAAGTGCGAGTCAGATTTGCGCCCTGAGGGTTCCGTACAAACTTACCTATGTAAATAGTTCAATTTCGGAATGGAGTCTAGGAAGAATTTTACGAATCGTAAAAAAAAAGTACAAAAGTAACCACAAACTTACAGTTGTCAGATTTATTCATATATTTGTGTTATAAGACCTTGCTTTATGCCAAATTTTAAGATTCTGGGTCAACGGGAAGTACCCTATGAATTTTGATTTCCTTCAGTGTCAAAATACATACAAACATAAACTGAAGTATTTTTTCCTCGTTAACGTACAAGTTTGATTTTTTTACAGCTTCAAAAGTCCACTGACCTGAGTATATGGTTTTAATTTCAACTCGATACCTTTACACGTTCCCGAGATAAAAGGTCTTGACAGACAGACAGACAGACGGACAAAAAAGTGACCCTATAAGGGTTCCTTTTTTTCCTTTTAAGGTACGGAACCCTAATAATAAAATTAAAATAAAAGTTAAATGGGGCTCCCATACAATAAACTTTATTTCGAGTTTATTATTGTAGAACCTAACCCTTTGTGTATACGGCGAGCAATGGGTGGCTCGTCGTCCGATCGTCCGGTAACTGTCCGGACCGAGCCCAAGTCGTCGACGGCGCGTAGTGTTCCACGCGCGCCTCGGGGAGATGTCAGCAACCGTAGGGGCCCAGCAGGGTCGAGGCCTACTGGGGCCATGGGTGATGCGAAAGTGATCCCCGGGGCCCTGGAAAAATGGCAAAGAAGGAACAGGAGTGGGTTTTTAGTCAGTAAAAGTCTGACACTATCTCTCGCTCCGCCCAAGAGCGGGGGATGTCATTAGATGATTTTCCCACCCGAAAAAAAAAAAAAAAAAAAAACCCTTTGTGTATGAGTCCAACTCACACTTTAAAATTTTTTATACGACGGTGTTTATGTTATTTTTTCAATTATTGAGCTAGATCAAGCTAGATTGCCTCCACTTCTTTGAGATTGTACCAAAGATCTGTGAGTAAACTTGTGAGTCTGAATTCAATGCATATTTAGGTGGCTCAGTTACTTCGGGGTTATTTGATTAACCTACATAAGCGTTTTTTCTGTATACACACACTCGAATCACGTTCGACATGAACCGTTTTATTCTAGATTAAGTTTATATTAGTTGGGCAAGAAATAATAGGTTACACGAATAAACCTTCTTCTCTTTCATCGCCTATTAATAGAGGGTCTGACAGCATCTTTGGTAGATTAGACCAGTTAATCTAAATTTTGGAGACATGTATCCATGAGCTAGAGAGTTCTGTTAATAGTCAATAGTTAGTTAAATAAATTTAATTTAATTAGCTGTTAGCTAACTCATTTTGATATAATTATGTGTGCTTTCACGATGACAGGTACATTATAACCTCCTTGATTAGCTACCGATACTCTAATCCCAATATTGATTTTATGATTATAAAAATCTTTTAATGTATTCGAAAATAGGTAAATAACGATACTAATTTAGGGGTATGCGGAACAGCCCCCCTAGCCAAGTTACAACCGTTCCGTTTCGATTCTCTTTTCGTTGATCGCCTCGAGTCGGTCACGCCTCCTATTCCTTTGTTCTGACTACGTGACTAAGCGTTGAGATTACGTCAGAACAAAGGTTGTAACTTGGATAGGGGCCAGGGTGTAAGATCCCTCCATTAAAACGGGAGGATCCTCCGACCAGACAATGTGCCAGCAATAGCCAGATAACTATCTGGCTGTTGCTGGCACCTGGTATCTGGCTGATTTTGGGCTGTTGTATATATTTTAATCGTGGAAAATTCTAATACGGCTTGTTTGATTTAAGTTTCTATGTGGCCTCATAGTTGAAACCCAAATAGTATTATTTATTTAGGTTCACCCACAGCACATATACACACACATAAAAACAAATCATAGGTACAGTTCTAATATACATGCCAATTACGGGTAAACACAACATTTACATTACACATGCCAGTTTACCGTTTAGTTGCTAACTTAAGTATTAACAAACTATGCAATTATATAACTAATAATTGGGCTTTTTTTTGTTTTTTTCCTTGGGAAAGTCATCCAATGACATCCTGGTCTTGGACGGAGCGGGAGATAGTGTCAGACTTTTACTGACTAAAAACCCACTCCTGTTCCTTCGTTGCCTTTCGTGCCTGGGCCGAGTCTTCCTTTCAGAATCAGACCCTTGGCCCCAGTAGGCTTCGACCCTGCTGGGCCCCTACGGTTGCTGAAATCTCCTTGAGGCGTGCGTGGAAGAATACGCGCCGTCGAAGATTTGGGCTCGGTCCGGACGGTTACCGGACGGTCGGACGGTGAGCTACCCATTGCTCGCCATCCGCAAGCCCGCGCCTATGGTGGCCGGAAATTGGGATCGGAATCTCGGTGGCTGGGGCGCGAGGGCCATTGCCTCGCGCGTGCACGTGCATCCTCCACCTTTGCTAGCATTACTGCTTCGTAGAATGAGGCGACCACCTGCCACTCCTCCTCGCTATGGACCATGGCCTGTACCAAGGCCCGGCGCGAGAGATCGCCGCCGCCGATTGTCCCCTCTAGGACACGACAGTGTTTCGCCCAGGCGGGGCATACCTCCACCGTATGTTCCACCGTGTCTTCCGGGTGGTCCACACAATGGTGACACCCGGGCGTTTCTTCCGCGCGAATCCAGTGCAGGAACCTCCCGAACTTATCATGTCCGGTGAGGACCTGCGTCATGCGGAAGGTTAGGACGTCGTGAGGTTTTTCCACCCACGCCTCAAAGAGGGGACTTACCGCCATAATTATGGCGTGCCCAACTAATATTAAGGCTGTGGCCCTGTCTCCGTATATCTCAAAGAGAAATTAATAACGATAACTTCACCCACTTTTAACACATTTACTCAAGTATCTAACCATAAAATTCTACACACAGCGATCAAAATGTAATTTAAATCTACACTTGCTTTAACAGAGGCGTAGTTTCATCTATGCCCCTGCCGGCTCCGTTGGGATCACACGTGACGGTACATTATAGCTGTGACTTGTAGGAAAACTGGAAGAAATCCAGATTCAAAATGAAATGGATGTGGTCTTGTAGACTTTGTTTGCGACAGTTTGTGAAAACCCGCGGGGATTACGAGCAGATTGAGCACTGAATCAGTCCAGAATTGTCAGGGTGTGCAGATTTATATGCTGGACCTAATTTAAACTGAGATAGATTTTGTGGTTTTGTATTTAAATCAGATAGATGGCGACACTTTAATGGAACGAGAAATTATTGTGAACTGTGTAAAAAGTTGGTTTAATATTTTCAAACAGTGCAAACTGCAGTATAATTTAAATGAAACGTTTTAAGACCCGTGGTCCCGGGAACAGAAATATCCGATTTCCTCATCTAAAACATGATCAACTCGAGTAGATCATGTTTTGGATATTGCTGATAGACTTTAAAAGACATTTTGACTCCTCAGTTTGTTTCGGTGTTTCTTCTCGGGGTAATCAGCTAGGAAACACTGGCCTCATCTACTTTAAATTGACGTGTAAACATAGCGACTTTCACGTTTATAAAGTAGCAAGATGCGTTACAATACTGCAGTATAATTTGTTTGAAACTTTCTACATGTTAATTTAGCAGAGTTAGTTAAGTACCAGAAAGAATAATAAATGGATCTGCAGTAGTGAGCACTTCGTGTAACATTCTGTCAATCCTCAAGGGAATAGACGTGACTATTTGTATGTAATTTAGAGCTGTTTTCAGACATTGCATTTTAACAAAATCAACATACGCTATTTATAAATAGGCGTACCACCGAGACTAAACGATATAATTATGTATGTTTTCCTTGGTTTGTACTTATACTAATGGTAGTGCGTATTATATGTGATTTGGATTCAAGTCGCGTAGGTATACACGGGTGTTATTATATCTCAGTACTAGGTACCATAAACATTATGCAGATTCTTTCATGATGATTTATTTATATATCTTTCGAGGTTTAAGGGACAGGGTGTAAAGTCCCGCAAACCTTCGTTGGAAAAGAAAGATCCACACCAAACTGGTGTTGTATCTGGTCAGGGCAACTGCCCATAGTTGATTTCAGACTATTGTATCGCGATGCAGAACAGTTCTTAATTGGTGACATAGATGTCGCTACGTATTTGTTACAATTGATAACTGTTAATTAGTCAAAACTTGTTTTGACTGGCTTCTGTCAAAACTCTTAAGTTAAAACAAGTTTGTTTTATTATTTTAAAAGTAAGAAACTATTTCAGTTATTTATAAGAACCTAGAATCACTGCAAAAACTCTTTTTAAAACGGTCACAAAAAAACCTACTAACGTAACAGGTTTTTGAGTAAATGTTAGTAATTTTAACTGAATAAAAACAAAAGTAGCATAGTCGACCTTATAATATTCCCACTGTTTAGAATCAGGCCTCCTCTCTAGGAGAGGGTATGGGCCGTAATCCACCACGCGGGCCCAGTGCGAGTTGGTGGCTGTCACATGTCTTCGAATTTTTGGTTCTAGGACTTGCCGGTTTCCTCACGATGTTTTCCTTCACCGTTTTGAGAGCAGTGGTGATGAAACAAAATTACACAAACTAATGCGCCTGACTGGGTTTGAACCCGCAACCTACAACTCGTAAGTCGGGGCCATTACCACTCAGCCACCACTGCTCTTAAAAAACAAAAGTACTTTTGATTAATTCTTGTAGTCAAAACTATTATAGTTTTGATTAATTATAGTTGACGGCGTGGTTAGTGCAGTAGCTGAGAGATTGACTGCTGCGCTGTGTCGTGGTTTCGATTCCGGTACAAATATTTGTATAGCTTACAGATGGTTGTTCCGGGTCTGTATGCGAGTTTATATATCTATGAACGTAGTTGATTCTGAGCATAATACTTTCAAGCGGTGCGTTTATTATGCAACATGTTATATATAATGTGGCTAGATCTTAGAATTGATCACTTAATGAAATGGCCAACTAAAATTGGCCAGATCGTTTAAACGTTAACATTTGATGATATGTCAATCTTCAGAGCAGTGGTGGCCGAGTGGTAACGGCCCCGACTTACGAATTGTAGGTCGCGGGTTCAAACCCAGCCAGGCGCATTACTTTGTGTAATTTATTTCATCACCACTGCTCTCAAAACGGTGAAGGAAAACATCGTGAGGAAACCGGCAAGTCCTAGAACCAAAATATTCGAAGACATGTGACATTCACCAACCCGCACTGGGCCCGCGTGGTGGATTAGGGCCCATTCCCTCTCCTAGAGAGAGGAGGCCTGAGCTCCAGCAGTGGGAACATTAAAAGGCTGATTATGCTATGCTTATTATGCAATCTTTGTTTGGCCATATCATTGATGTAGGATTTTTCTATGATAATAAAAGATCTAAAGAAAGTAGGCCAAACAAGGATTGAAATATCATAAAACTTTAATGTTTAAAACGATCTGGCCACGACTTATAGGTATATCACCTAAATATTCCTCTACAATAGCAAATAAAAAGAAAGACTATTAATAGTTTTGGTCCTAAGAAACTCTTAGTACAGTTAGACCAAAGTTCGGAAGCCATAAAAAGGCCCTCTTGGCGCTCTTGGCCGGCCTTTTTATGGCTTCCGAACTTTAGTCAAGCTTGCAAAATAGACCTTAATCTATCCGATTATATCTAGTATTCAAATTGCAAAGCTTTATTATTAATTTTAATATTTCTTCACCTAGATGCTCCAATGTGCAAGACGATGAATGAAGGCGAAGTGTACGGGGCCCTCAAGATGGAGACAGTGGTGCTACAGTGCGTGGTGGACTCCAGTCCACCTCCTACTTACTTCAGCTGGTTCTTCAACAGTTCCGGGGAGCAGACTGAAATATCTCCAAGGTAAGGAATGAAGACTATTTTTTTATCAAAGTTTTTTATATGAAATAGGTACTTACGTAAATAAGTACGTAAAAGTTTTTTTATTTTTAAATTACCCCATACAAGGAATTGCTCATGTATCGTGAGTGTGTTCACAAACATTTAAACTTACATACACAAGACACCCAGACCCGATACAACTGTCTAAAGGCCATATGAATATAGAAGTATTTTTAAAAACTATCGTTTAGTCTATGCTCACCTTTAGATGTTTGATGGCATGGCGGCCGTTACAGTTGTATTGCGTGCGCTCTGTGAAGAAAAATTCAACAAACTACGTGGTGTGTGCATTCACGACTTTTATTTGCACTCTCACCCCACACAAATGTTTGTTCCTTGCGGGAATCAAACCCGCGACACGCTGCACAACAGCCTACTAATCAATCACCGCGCCAACCATGCTGTTTATCTAGTTACTATTGATCCAGACACGAGCATAAATATATCCAATATTACACATAGTAATAAAGCGATTTTCTTTTGAGTTTAGTGTAACGATCATAGAACCTACCCCCTAGCCAAGTTACGATCGTTTCGTTTGCGTCGAACGCCTCGAGACGTCATCTCAACGCTCAGTCACGTGGTCAGAACAAAGGAATCGGAGGCGTGGCCTACTCGAGGCGTTCGACGCAAACGAAACGATCGTTACTTGGCTAGGGGGGCTGTGTTGTAATCGTTATTTTACATTTTGACCCTGTTTCAACCCGGCACTAACCGCGGCGGCGGTTGACTGGTAGAAAATGCCTAAGGCATTAAGTCCGCCGCTGTACGTTTGTGCATAAATTATTTAATAAATAAATAACCGGTTATTGCATATAATCCCGAAGCATGTATACGCAAGCAAATAAACACACATGAACGAGTAGCTATAAGAGTTCCCAAAAAATATGATGTGAAAATATCCATATTCAAACGTGAAAAGTTTTACGTAAAAACCTTTACAAAAACATTTCTATTTTACACCAAAATTGAAGCAGATTGATAAACCGCTCATATGCCGACTGTATCAATTTCAAACTGTGCAAGAGATAATTGAATCTGCATACAAATAACGCGATTTGACAACTAACAATTTGTAAGTGGTGTAAATTTTTGGTGAAGGTTTCCATCAGAATACCAATTTGTTGGTTCTGACATTGAGAAGCAATTTAAAAAAAAAATGCAGATTGGCGTAATATTTTTTGTGCGAATTTATCGAAATTATCAACAGTTGCTGTTCGTGCTCACGTAGTGTTTTTAACACCACTTTTTTCGAATTCGGTTCAAACAAGACTTGTCTAGGTTCTGTGAACTTAAACAACTAAATTCAAATATTTTGGCGAGTAATGGTGTTATTTACTTAAAACTATTAAGTACATTAATATTAGCAAAACCATTTTGGTAGGTATATGAACAGACTGATGAAATTAGTGTCAAATTTAAAATGGCTGGCGTCTCACAAACAATCCTAATTACATCGAGAAATCGATATCCCAGAGACCTTACAATAACCTACTTAACTCTCAAAATATTGATTTAACAGAAGAACAGATTTTAAGCAAACTCAGAACTTACTTCAAATACGCCTCCGTCGCCGCGAATTTCTTACGTCTATTCTGGTTTATTTCTGACCTAAACTTAAACAAAGCTTGAAAAAGTTCGCTGAATAAAACAGTAATGAAAATCGGCTCAACGAAGCTCAAGTTTTAAGCTGTTAACGGGTCAGCTAGGCAGCTTTTCGGAGGAATTTTGGTCGCTTAATACGTCCATATTCGAGCTCTAATTAGTGCAGTGGCTAAAGCGCTTGCGATTCAACGCTATGAGCCTTTTCTGCGGGTGCGTTCGACGCGGGTCGTCAGCCAATAGTTTGTGTATATGCAACGCTAGTTTTGCTCGCACTTGTAGCGATACTCATGCATATTAAGTGTTTATGTGGCGACATAGATTCGGGCGTAAATGCGGTGTTTCTACATCGGCATCTCTAATACTGGACATTTTATGAGATTCAGAGTTTGATTCTCTTGTTAGACGTTAATTTGTATGGATTGCAGATTGAATGACTATTCCAAATTCTGATTTGTTTGTTAGTGTGGCAAGCTACATAAATATTATAGTAGTTTGATATAAGACCTTTTTAGTCAAACGTCATCAAATAACTCCTTCTGCTCTGGGCGGAGCAAGAGGGAATGTCATTTTTTTATTGACTAAAACCTACCTGTGTTCCTTCAATTGCCCTTAGCGTTCCAGGGTCATGATAACTCTTTCGAATAGACCCGCAGCCCTGGTAGGTATCAATTCTATTGACCTTCGTCCGTATTGCTGACATCTCTTTAAAGCGCGTGGGGCGAAATGACATCAACTCGAGTCTGGTCCTTGTCGGACGGCAAGCTACCTATAACTCGCCGTCTGCAAGCCCACGCTTACGTTAGTCGGACACCCTGGGCGTCTCCTGCGGGGTTAGGGTGCGAGGATGGTCTCCTTTTCACGCTTTCCGCCTGGTCTAAGACGCGAAATTTATATTTTGCAAAGTTAGTGAGTAAGAAATGTGCTACTCGTATTTTTGTTTAATGAATGCGACCTATAAAAGTGCCACAAACTGTGGTCTGAAACAATTATATCATTTATTGATAACTCACATAAAAATCCAAAATAATTGGTTTTAGATCGTTCAAAAACTTATCATACAATTTATTTCCGATCATTTAAGAATTACTTTGAACCGCAGCAGAACGCATTCACACGAAAGAGCACGCATGCGGCTCTTTAATCGAGGGCGAGCCATCTAGAAATTAGCACCGCACGTTGTGTCATACGCCTATAGCCTAGCCACAGTAAATATAGTTATAGAAGGTCGGCTTCATACAACTAGTGAAAATGCACGCACACATAAAGCTGTAAGCGTTAAGCTGTACAAAACCTACATAGGACTTCTCTTGGAGTATGCTAATGTCATCTGGGACCCATATTTTAAGAAAGACATCACTCTTATCGAAAATGTTCAGAGAAGGGCAACAAAAATGGTCCGGCAATCTATCTTACGAAGAGCGCCTTAAAGAACTTGACCTTATCACAATGGAACAACGTAGACAAAGGGGCAAGCTTATTGAGACTTATAAAATACAGAATACTACGATGTGCCCAGCCTTCAAGACCTTTACACACTGAATGCCAACAAACATTTACGAGGACATTCCTTTAAGTTATGGGGAAATGCATCCAAAAAGAAGCCTTTGAAGCAATTTCTACCTAACCGAGTTGTAACGGCATGGAACAGGCTCCCGGAAAGTGTTGTGAAAGCTCCTACATTGAATTGCTTTAAAAATCGGTTGGACAGACTAAACATCTCCAAACTATATGAAACACACGCATCAGCTAATAGCTGCTAGTGTGTCTTATCAAATAATAATAATAATAACATAGACAAGCATCACATACAGAGAGTGCAAGTGCACTCCAAGTGCGGTATTTGTTTGTGATCGCCGCACGTACGCGTCTATGTGTGCGTGCATCTGCTTTCCCTTGTATGGAGTCGACCTTCTGTATCTATCTACGAGTATTTTATGCCACAGCTTAGTAAAGAGTAGTGCTTTGAAATAGACGGCCGTGCGCTTTGTCACTGTGCCACTGAATTTGCTTAGCTATGCCTGGTTTAGTTTGGCATTTGAACTTGAATGGTAGGCTTGATTACGGGTTTCAAATACCTAAAAGCCAGTAGATGAATTTACTTTTGGGAATTCTGATGGTGGCTAACAGTTAAATTCTGGATAAAAAAAACTACACTGTGGTAGTTACGCAACAATAAATAATTATTATAAAAAATAGCTCGCAGAAAAATATAAATATAAGTACTTGTTTAGTTTGAAGAATCTATTGCCGAAAAAGGATTCGAAAATCCCAAAGTTTCAAATCCTTCTTCTTCGTTTTCTTTCTTAATGCTGAATCTAACATATAGTTTTGGATTCAGGATCAGTTCACACGGGTTGATATTTATATAAGTACTCTGAATCTTCGAAGAACTATTTGGCAAGCGTTTTGGTGTAATAATCTTTATTGTAAGAGAATCTTATCTACATTTAGACCCGGAACAAGTTATGTGTAAACAAAATATTCTTCTAACTACTATAGTGTAAACATTTCCGCAACTGGAGAGGGACTGGTTTTATTAATTTGACTTTCAGTTTTAGTTCCGTATTGTATCAGATATTAAAAAAAAACACATTTTTGCTAATAGTTTTCCTTGAAATTATAATAGTAAACTATACATACAAACCACGACAAGCCACCACATTTAAATCACATATAAATAACAACCACATTATAAATAAAATAATTTGCAGAAAGGCTAAAAGACATTAAAATTGAATAAGAAATTCAGTTTATTTATTTAAAAAATTAAAATGTAATAGTAGTAGTATCTTTATTCATAACAACATAATTGTGTCGAACAGATTGATAATTATAAATATGTCCTTAAAACTATATTTAAATATATATGTTAAAACATTTAAATTCATGAATTCAGCTCGACGTGTAACTAAACACAATGCCACACACAATATAGGCCATTCTTTTCGGCCAGCCACAACGCTAAGAATGTGGTCCTCTTTCAAAGGATGGCGCAAAAGCCTTCAATGTCAATACGCGCATTGGCAAACATGCCCGGCGCATTACAGTGCCGTAGCAACCCACCAACATCCAAAAAACATTGTTATACCGTGCGTACAAAGCGTTGATTATCTTCTGTGTATATTTGGCCCATACACTGCAAATAAACCTACCAGATGCTCACTCTCAACATTTTCATAGTCGGTCAGGTCATCCGAGACCTAGAAACACCATCTATGAAGACCGGTGGTACGTGCCAACCATTGTCTTCATACAATCGTCCGTTAGGTACGATTGTCTGAAACAGAACTAAGAAACATTGGAAGAATCCAAGGCGGGTGAACTCTTGCATGCTGCAAATGCTCTACAATACTAATTCTGTAGTGCCCTGGCGATTAACCCTTACTTATATTTGTATTATAATATGTTAGGTACATCTCTAGCCTCAAAAGATTATATTACTGCTGGCTTGAAGATGTTTCACTTATGCTCCTCAATCACATAATAGCAAACCCCATTTTTACTAAGTACATCGTGTGTGTAATAATTTACTGAGCATTTAATTTTTTAAATTATTAAAATCCGTCAAGAAATGGTGGATTTATTAAAGTTTTTCTGAACGGTTACTTAGAAACGCGCGCTCTCGCTGGACTATTTACGATGACGTCATCTGTCGTGATCCGTGCGACGAACGGTTTGATCGTAGGGGCATTTCACGTAAAGTGAACAATTCAAAAATTGCGATGTTTCCGATTTTAGTAATATTTGAGTGTGTTATATATGTCTATTTTCCCGATATACGTACACAATATTTTATCGTGTTTCGTATGATTTACGAGTTAAGAGGGTTTGAAGATTTGACGAACTCTCAGGTATGCGCTACTTCGAATGCCATTATCTAGCTTATGGAAGTTGAAATGAAATAAATGAAGTAATATTGAGCGTTCCTGGCAGAAAGTTATATCTGACAGTTTCATGAACATGTTTGCAATGTCACGTAGCTGAGTTAATCCCAGAGTCCTGACGCTGACTACTAAGTGTATTCTAATAAATTGCTCTTAATTTGAATCGTATTTTTTTGAGATAGGGAGTCATCCAATGACTTCTCTCAGTCTAGGGTGGAATGGCATGGCGTGTCAGCATTTTACTGACTAGAACCACACCTATATCCTTTAGTTGCCCTACGGCTTCCCTTTCAGAAATTCTCAATGACCCTTGCTGGTATCAGCCTTACTGAGCCTCTAAGATGATTTTGATCATGTAACATTTCAATTTTGTATTCAACATCAGTATGTTTTTATTTCAGAGTTGATCCTGGGGTAAAAGTAGTTCATCTTCAGTGCACATTGATTTATTTTCGACTCACAAATGTCTTTATCTGTCAACAGTTTATACACGGCCTACGGCAACACCTCCACTCTCCGCTACACCCCGACTACTGACATGGACTTTGGCACGGTCTTATGTTCGGCCACCAACTCTGTGGGGAGACAGGAGGCGCCCTGTTTGTACAAGCTTGTTGCTGCAGGTAATTCATTATGATAGCCCCTAAGATGACTCTTAATTACTAAACGGTTACAGTTATGCTTGATTTAGTATCTACTACTGAACTAGGTTTGGGAGCTGTATTTAAGCATGCAGCGCCTCAATCCCTAATGCTGGATCTGGGAATATAAGCTCATGAATAAGCGGTAACTATGTTTATATTAAAATAAGTTCAAAAATTCTGAAGAGTTCAGGAGATCAAGGAGTTCTCCTGATGAGGGTTACGGGAATTCGATGGATGCAAGATACACACAGGACCAGTCGTAGCGACACTTGGGGGAGGCCTATGTCCAACAGTAGACGTCTTTCAAAGTTCAGGAATTTAAAAAATAGCAGACGAAAAATATTTTGAACAGATGACAGATGATGATGATATGATGAGAACAGATGTTCTCTGGATGTCTATGGTGAAATACTGATTGTGAGAAGATGTGTAAGATTTAAATCAAGGAGCAATAACATACTTACATCTCCATAGGATAATCCTTTACCATATTACTACTAATACTAACACAGCAGGATAAAAAGGTGGAAATTTTATTTATTAAATAGAAACCAATAAAGACTACCTGCTTTATATACTCGTACCTCTTTATACCTACATGGTCCTTTCATCTTGTACAAAGTGTGTATTATTCAATTTGTGATAGCAAAACGCGTTACAAAGTTGCCTGTTTGCTTGCAAGGGAAAGTTTGCGACGCTTTGTTTGTATCGCTCGTATTTGTATTTTATCGCCGCCCATCGTAATATGAGTGGAGCACATGCTGTAAATGCAATAAATGTGGCATGTGTAGTAAATCGTGCGAAGCTTTAATTTGGCCCGTTTTATAGCATTGCTTGGAATTTCTTCTGAAAAATGATAAAGATCTTCCAAATTTTTATTCTCAGAAAGAAGTATTATTAAATCAATGGTGCCAGAAATAGTTTATGGATCAGACTATTAGGCTATGAAAAAGAAGGATGAAAAAAGATTACATGTAGCGGAGATGAGCATGTTGAGATGGATATGTGGTGTGACTCATTTCTCACTTTATCTATTCTCGATAAAGTGAGAAATGAGTTTATTAGAGGAAGTTTGAAAGTGGCGCCAGTCACTGAAAAGTTGAAAGGGAATTATTTGTCTTGGTATTGTCAGGTCGAAGAGGAGGGATAAAACGCATGTTACTAAAAGAGTTATGGATATACATGTGGATGGATGAAGAGGGAGAGGAAGGCCAAGGGAAATATAGATGGATTGTGTGAAGAGCGATATGAAAGAAAAGGAAGTTAGTGATAGCATGACGGGTGATGGGCAGAATGGAAGAAAAAAACGTGTTTTACCGACTCCAAATAACATGGGACCAGGGCAGGAAGATGATGGTCCCAGAAATTATTTAAATAATTTTTTATCATGTTTATTTTTTATTTTGACAATAAAAGTTCCCGAAGACAAGTTCGGCGTGACAATACGACAATGTTGCGAGGACGCAAATTATATCTTCAAAACAATAATTGGTACAACGTGACGTTGTGTCGTACCGTTGTCGCATTGTCATGTTGAATATTTGTACGAGTATCTTATTTGTCGGCCCATACTCACGTAGATAGATCTTAAATGGATGGCTCTATTTGAAAGTGATTTATTCAGCATTTAAATTCCAAACAAAAGTAATATGCTTCAAATCTTCTTCTCTTATGGATTCTATAATTATATATCTCAAATTACTCTCTTCAAGGCAACCTTTACGGATACTTAACCTTTACCGGCCTATAAACGGTGAAGGCTTGATGAAAATGTTCCTAAATCGAGTGGGTTTCAGCAGGGAACCCCACAGCGCTGCAGAACTGCTCTGTGGTGAATCAGAGCTCCGACACTCTGCTGGTGGAGTGTCTGGAAGGCTTCGATGGAGGCCTGCCACAGGTGTTCTACATGGAGGTGCTGGAGCTGCCCTCTCTAATGGTAAGTATTATCTACAACAGCCTGCAGAACTGCTCGACGGTAAACCAGAGCTCCAACTTGCTGTAAGTGGAATGTCTGGAGAGCTTTGATGGAGACCTGCCACAGGTGCTCTATGTGGAGGTGCTGGTTCTGCCCACATTGATGATAAATGGTCTAAAGATGAATTATTAGCATTTCGTTAGATCTTATAACATTTCAAAAGAGTTGAAATGTTAAAAATGAAACTAGCGAAATATGGTGGAAAGGTACTCGATAGTATACTTATTTAAAGAAGACATACAAGGTAGAAGGAATAGAAAACGAAAACTTTACTGTGGATTCAGTACTTGGTTCCAATCACGACGGTTTGAAACTGGTTGCGAATCTTTGCCGAATTCGGGGTACGGCATAGTTTTGATGGTTTTTAACCAAATTTCTGTTGACCTGATGATTTCTTTTAAAAAAACTCCGTACAAACTTACCTATGAAAAAAATTCAATTCCAGAATTGAGTTACGAACATTTTTCTGAATCGCAAAATAAGTTTTTTTTTGTGACGTAACCACAAATTTACAGTTTTCAGATTTTTTCCTATACTTGTGCTATAAAACCTTGCTTCATGCCAAATTTCAGGATTCTAGGTCAACGGGAAGTACCCTATGAGTATTGATTCCTTTGAGAGTGTCGAAATACACGGGTTTGCGAAATAAACGGCCGTATCTTTTTTTTCGTTCACTCAGAAGTTAGATTTTTTCAGTTTCAAGGGTCCGCAGACTTGAGTATATGGTTTTAATTTCAACTCTTTAAAAAAAAACTCTTCAAATACGGACAGACGGAAAACAAAGTGATCCTATATGGGTTCCGTTTTTTTCTTTTTGAGGTACGGAACCCTAAAAATTGGTGTTGTTTTTTCACCATGAATAAAAAATTTGCAGGTTTTCCCCGTTGTCTCAATTTCACCGTTGCTGGAAAACACAACCTGAGATGATGATGAAGTGTCTAGTCTAGCCAACTTATACCAATTTTTTTCATCCAGGTCCGAGCCAACGTCTCATCAAACCACACACCTACCTTCGAGGTGTACGACCTGGACAGCAGGGCTAGCTACACGCTAGTCCTGTATGCTGCCAACGCTAAGGGCAGAAGTGAAGAGGTTACGCTGTATACTGTCGCCATTAGACCGCCTGATAAGTATACCGGTAAGTTTAGAAGTAAGAAGGGAGATTTTACCAGCAGTGAAGTATTTGAGAAGAAGATCCTCCGGGGTACTACCACTATATGTACATAGTAGTATTAACAAAACTGTCAAGATGACAGTTGCGTTAAAAGATGGTGACAGCTTTCCTACCATCACGTAGTGCTAGGTGTTCAGGACAGTTCTGGTGCTATGTGCCATTCAATAACATAAAAAAACGGATTGTATAAGATCCTCTTGTATGATAGTATACTCAAAAGTGTTAATCGTATCGTCTTTCATTTTCAAAAATCCGATAGTAGTTTGTTCCCACACTGGTTTATGATGTGTCACTTCTAATATTTTGTGCGCTTCACCACCAAC
This sequence comes from Mythimna impura, assembly GCA_905147345.3. NCBI lineage: Eukaryota > Metazoa > Arthropoda > Insecta > Lepidoptera > Noctuidae > Mythimna > Mythimna impura. The sequence continues at coordinate 27,687,332 of LR990359.1, read as the reverse complement.
AATAAAGAAAGAAAGAAAATATCACACATCACCGCTTACCATCAGGTGGTATCGCAGTCAAGCACTAATTAATATAATTAAAAAAGTACTGTTTGTATAAATGATAATAATTTGTTTCATAGCAAGTTCTAGAAACTTATCTACTTCTAATTAACATTATTTCAGAAAGAATAAGAGTAGGTATACAATTTGGAATAACAATTAAATTGTTTTAAACAAGAAGTTTCCAAAAGAAAATTAATAAAAACGCCTCCAGGGTCGGACCAAAAAGAATCACACGAATATTTTACTTTGTAAAACTTGCTAATTCTGAGAATTATTTCTTTACAATAAGATTTTTGTAATTAAATAAGCAGTTACCTAGAACAAAACCTACTAGGAAGTGTCTAATTATATCGCTAAAAAAAAATAATTAATTATATACAAATACATTTACATAATGATACCTTATAACAATATGCTCCTAATACTTTTGGAACTTTCAATTAGATACTTCTTACTTACTTTATGACCCACCGTTGGTGCGGGCTTACAAACGATGAGCATTGCGTAGCTCGTCGTCCGCTTGTCTTATAAGTACCGAGCCCCACGTGCGCCTCAAAGAGATGTCAGCAAACCGTACGGGCCCAGCAGAGCTAGAGTCTACTGGGGCCGTGGGTTCATCGTGGTAACATCCGAAAGGGAAACTCGTGGTCCTGGAACGCAAGGGTAAAGAAAGAACATAGGTGTGGTTTTAATCAGTAAAAATCTGACACGCCTTCGCGCTCCACCCTAGAGCATGAGAAATCATTGGATGATTTTCCACCTTAAAAAGTAATAATCCAAATGCCTTGCTAACACTTTTCGTGACCCAAGAGCTGGCTAGATAGAAGTGGAGCCTTGGACAAAGAATAAGCTTTGCCAAACAGCGTGGTAATACCACCAGTCTTTTGGGCACATTACTATTCGATAGCGATACGGAGGAGTTTTTCGAGACCATATTTTAGATTTTTTTTAGTTCATTTTAATTAATTAAGAGTTTTTGTTTATTTTTTCAGTGTATTTACAATTATATTTAATAGTATGCGCATTTTTTACCTTATAAAAACAATTATTACTTATCTTAAAAAATCGAATCAGTTTATCAGTTTTTTTTTCAGGAATTTCTAGCGCAATAAATACTTGACATCAGAATCATCTAGATCGGATCGAATCGGTTGGTTGGGGTTATTCCCGCTCGGTAACACCCTTTCGTCAACACTGTTGACGATCGGGAAAAAAAAGTTTCGTTCGTTCGCAGTGTCCAACTTTTTGCTAAAATAACTTATTAATTGTTTGTAGTTCTTATTAAATGTCTGTCTCTTATCGATGCACTTGTGTGTCAATTAATTACAAATTTCGTTTTAAAAGTGGAAGCACTCCAGTGCAATACATCTCCCGGGTGGCTCCACTGTGTGGACCGCCCGGAGGACACGGTGGAGCATATGTTAGAGGTGTGCCCCGCTTGGGCGGAGCACCGCCGTGTCCTCGTGGGGACGATCGGTGGCAATGATCTCTCGCACCGAGCCTTGGTACAGCCATGGTCCAAAGCGAGGAGGAGTGGTAGGCGGTCGCCTCCTTCTGCGAAGCAGTAATGCTAGCAAAGGAGGCGGCCGCACGTGCGATGAAACGGCCCTCACGCCCCAGACGCCGGGATCCCCTTCCTTATTTCCGGCTACCGTAGGCGTGGGTAACCGTCCGGACCAAGCCTAAATCATTGAAGGCGCATAATATTCCACGCGCGCCTCAAGAAGATGTCAGCAAACCGTTGTGGCCCAGCAGGGTCGAAGCCTACTGGAGCCATCGGTTCGCTTCTGAAAGGAAAACCCGACCCCGGAATGCAAGGTAACGAATGAACATAGGAGTGGGTTTTAGTTAGTAAAAGTCTGACACACCCTCTTGCTCCAGCCAAGGGCGGGAGATGTCATTGGGTAATTTCCCACCTAGAAAAAAAAAGAGTCATACATCTAAACATCATTAAAAAATTTATGGCCCGAGGAAAAACAAAAATTATAACTTTTTGCGATCATATAAACGCGTCTCTAGTCACTATTGGTTCGAAAAAGAATTGTGATTTGTAGGTTTTGTTAGGAAGGTTTACTTTTTCGGAAATCATAAATCAGAAACGTTTATTTCAAATAGACCATTTACAGGCACTTTTGAATTGTCAAAATGTCGGTCAGTTAAAAAAAGTGAAGCTAAATTGCACGTTCCAAAGCGTAGATCTCTATGGAGAACGTACAAGACTCTCCATGGAGTGTCCATGGAGATTCTTGCAAATCATGAGTTACATAAATCTTGATTGCATATTTCTTGGTGCTTCAGCAAAATGTAGATGACTAATGAAAGTAAAAGCAATTAAAAAATAGAAATTGAAATAAGCCACTGGCAGCTAGGAGATGATCAGTGTCAACTGACGGCGCCCGTTCACGAGCATGACGCGTGCATCAGTCCCATTCAGCTCAACCGTTTTGAAGGGAATTGAATGACCCAACAACACGTGCCGCCATCAGCGAGTTATGAGTGAGCATGACAAACTCTTAACTGCCATGCTCGTTTATTTATGTCAAACTATATAAGGTGTAAAAAAATTAACTTTAAGAATTTCGAGGGGACATTGTACTCCTCATTATGAACAACTTTTACTATGGGACCAAACCTGAAATAGCGAAAAAAAAATCAGCTGTTCCATACGTTTTGACGAGTTATGCGAACATAAACGTAGGGAACAGCTGATTTTTTTTTCGCGATTTCAGGTTTGGTCCCATAGTAAAAGTTGTTCATAATGAGGAGTACAATGTCCCCTCGAAATTCTTAAAGTTAATTTTTTTACACCTTATATAATTGTTGACTTGTAAACTATTCACTTATCAATAGTCATATAGCAACACCAATTCATATGGTTCGACCCAGAATTGAGGGATTTTATAAGAAGAGCGAAAGTACGATTATTGTCACTTGATGAAAACCAGACAAAACAAAGACATCTTCCAACAAAACCTCCTCCTCCACCATCGCTACGATATTGTTTTCGTAATGACTTATTGAAATTCGGTTTTGTTTTTCGGAGTAAATCAAATTGTGAGGCTTAACTCAATGACAGACAGCGTCTTATTGCTCTTTTTTCTTGCCTTATAGATTATACTCATCATCACCATTTCTACAAAAAGACGTCCACTGTTGGACATAGGCCTCTCCCAAGTGTTGCCACAACGACTAGTCCTGTGCATTTTGCATCCATTGGACTCCTGCAATCCCCACCAGGTTGTCGGTCCACTTTATGGAAGGCCTTCCAACGCTGCATCTTCCGAGACGCGGTCGTCACTCTAAAACCTTTCGGCCCCATCGACCATCGGTTCTGTATTCAATGTGCCGTGCTAACTGTCACTTTTGGGGATTCTTCAGAGAAAATTTGTACTTTTGTACACTCATAAATGCTAAGGCAGTAACCAGTACCACAGAGTACTACAATTTGTAAGTTTTAAATACGCACAGAATTTCACAAAATTTTAATTAAGTGTCACGTCTGTATGGTTGAGACTGTTTAGACTTATTTAACAATAGACTGTGTAATTATTAATTAAACGAAATGCCAAATAGGCATTAAGTTCAGCGTCGTAAAAATGATATGTTCGCTCGCGCTCCAACCTAGTGAAGAAGAAGTCAGGAAGATTTTCCACCTAAAAAAATACTTATGTTGGCCTTTATACGAGTCAAATGGTATTTATTACATGAAGATAAGACCTAATTATCTGTTATTTACAAGATGACATTTTCTAAATGACAGATAATTAATTAGGTATACAATGCATTGTATTGTTAGATTTGTAAATCAACATCTTCCTGCCCTTATCCGGTGTTATTTGGGAAGACAAGACGTTTATTTCTTCCATTCTGTCCTGTCACTCGTCACGCTATCACTAACTCCCTTTTCTTTTATACGAGTATTACTTGTCACACATTTTTTTTTCGGGTTGGAAAATCTTCTAATGACATCCTTTGCTCTTGGGCGGAGCAGGAGATAGTGTCAGACTTTTACTGACTAAAACCCACTTCTGTTCCTTCTTTGCCATTGTTTCAGGGCCCCGGGGATGTTTTTCGCATCACCCAGGGCCCCAGTAGGCTTCGAACCTGCTGGGCCCCTACGGTAGCTGACACGCGTGGAACACTGCGCACCGTTGACGACTTGGGCTCGGTCCGGACGGTTACCGGACGATCGCAAGCCCGCGCCTACTGTCATCGGAAATCGGGATCGGAATCCCGGCGGCTGGGGCGCGAGGGTCATTGCCTCGCGCGCGCACGTGCGGCCTTCTTTGCTAGCTTTACTGCTTCGCAGAAGGAGACGACCGCCTGCCACTCCTCCTCGCTTCAGACCATGGCCTGTACCTAGGCCCGGCACTCTTCACACAATGTGTCCATGTTAGAACATGTACCTACAGGTCCGACATACACAACTTAATTAGCTATAAGAAAACATCAATGTTCTGAGCCATAAAGCCTGTTGTGAATATAAAAGTGTGTATTTTAATTACATTATAGGTACTTACTTTATTTGAATTGTTGAACCTAAAAGTCTGAGGAAAACATTGTTTAGCCATTTATGAACTTAATTATAAAATCTTCTGTTCCTAAATGTTCGATAACAACCCTCACATATTTCTCCTTGACCGCTAAAACTTAGGTCTGATGTTATAGGTTGGTTATAGAATCTAGATTTTTATCTAAATGTAATTAAATAATCTATTCAAAATCAGCATCTCTCAAATAACTAGGTAATCATTAGTCATTCCAGCCATGGACTCCTCCATCTTTAAAAGGTTAGAACAATTCTTTCAACATTTGTTTTTGTTTTACTTAAAAATTGCGAATAAGACTCGAGGCCCTTCAAATTGCAAGAAAGTAAAGAACAATTTATAATTCATAAGGCATATGTTACTGAACATTAAAAGAACGGGCCAAGTGCGAGTCCAACTTCGCACACGAAGGGTTCCGTGCTAAAATATTAAAATCCAGCAAAGTAATAATAGTCGGGTAAAAAGTAAGTTTAGTTGGTAGTATTTTTTATTGTGACGTAACTACAAAATAGTTTTTTTACCGCCCGGAGGACAAGGTGGAACATACGGTAGAGGACACGGTAGTGCTCCGCCCAAGCGGAGCACACGCTTGTGCGGAGCACCGCCGCGTCCTCATGGGGGCGATCGGTGGTAACGACCTCTCACGCCGGGCCCTGGTACAGGCCGTGGTCCGGAGCGAGGAGAAATGGCAGGCGGTCGCCTTCTTCTGCGAAGCAGTAATGCTAGCGAAGGAGGCGGCCGAAAGCGCGAGGGACCGGCCCTCGCCACGCCTCAGCTGCCAGGTTCCCGACCCCGGTTTGGGCCCGGCGTGGAATGCGGACGGCGAGCAATGGGTAGCTCGCCGTCCGGTCGTCCGGTAACCGTCCGGACCGAGCCCAAGTCGTCGACGGCGCGTAGTATTCCACGCGCGCCTCAAGGAGATGTCAGCAAAACCGCAGGGGCTCAACAGGGTCGAAGCCTACAGGGGCCATGGGTTCACTTCTGAAAAGAAAACCCGGGGCTATGGAACGCTAGGCAAAGATGGAACATAGGAGTGGGTTTTAGTCAATAAAAGTCTGGCGTGCCTTCTTGCTCGGCCAAGAGTGGGAGAAGTCATTGGATGATTTCACACCTAAAAAAGAAACTACAACATAATTTTCAGACTTTTTCCTGTACTTGTGTGTGCTATGAGACTTTACTTCATGTCTTTCAAGATTCTAGGTCAACGGGAACTACCCTATAGGTTTTGATTTCCTAGCGAGTGTCAAAATATGCACCTAAATGGAGCAGAAACGGCCTTATATTTAGATTGCATTACCTTAGATGTTTGATTTTTTCATTTCTGCTTGGGGTAACAAACTTGAGTATTTGATATTAATTTTAGCTTCATATCTACCTTCTAGCATTCCTGATAAAAAGGTTCTTGATAGACGGACAACAAAGTGATCCTACTCGTATAAGGGTTTTGTTTTAGCAGATTTTGGTACTGAACCCTAAAAAAAACCTTTCAGCCGTAAACAATATTAACTTTCAACTGAAGCATACATTTCAAGGCTCTTACCGTCTCAAATGATTAGAACAGCCAGACATTGGAATAAATTAACAGCGACCAGTCTGAGCCCTGATAATTCATTCCATTTTATAGAACTGAGAGAATGACGCTCAGCGCGACTGACGACTTTACGATAAACAGCCAACGTTTGCGAAAATACTGTTTTATTAGTTAAACAAGACGAGACAAGACAGATAAGGTTTTATGGATATTTCTGGAATCGAATAAAAAGGTGCCTAATTGCGCTACAAAATCGATTCGATCAAGACAGACTTGGTTCGTGTTTTAGAAAAAGATAGATGTGAGTTAGACTAGAATATTAGCTTAGTGGTTAGTGGCCCTGAATGCTAGACTGGAGGTCGTGGGTTCGATTCCCGCTCAAGACAAATGTTTGTATGATGAACACAAACATTTTTTCTAAATCTGGGTGTAATAAAATTTATCTATATATATAAAAGGAGAAACTGAGTGACTGGGGCCCAAGTCTGCTATTTTTATTAATTCGTCATTCCAACACGATCCCACTGTCATTTTGCTAAAATTTCATAATCTGCTAATTAATTAATAATTATCGATCATTGATCGGTCAATGGTCTCGTAATGGAGTTGTGGCAGAATGACAATATCGAGCTTATTAAAAGCAATGACTGCACAATGACGTTCTAATGGTAGGTCACTGATCAAAGGAACTGTCAAAATTTTAGCAGATTACCGCATACGTCAGATATTCATTTGTATGTACGAGATTCCCACTTCTTGCTATGGAGTGTCAGGGATTTACCATTGGAAAGTCATAATGACGCCATTATATTAGTAGATTACCAAAATTGTCAAAATCAACAATTATGAAATCAATGATAGACCATTCTTACACTATAGTAATAACAGACTTAAGGCCCAGACATATCAACGCTCAGCCGAAACTTTTGGGACTATAGTTTCGGCTGAGCGTTGTAATATATATATATATTTAGAAATATATAAGTATGTTTATCAGTTGTCTAGTACTCATAGCACAAGCTCTGCTTAGTTTGGGATAGATAGCGTTGTGTGAAAGTTGTGGAATATTAATATTATATTATATATTATATTTTTGCGCAATATTATGTGTATAGTGACTACACTGATGTAACCATTGTTGACAATAGGCTACTGAACAGCCCCCCTTGCCAAGTTACAATCGTATTGTTCGCGCCGAACGCCTCGAGTAGGCCACGCCTCCGATTTCTTTGTTCTGACGTCATCTCAACGCTCAGTCACGTGGTCAGAACAAAGGAATCGGAGGCGTGGCCTACTCGAGACGTTCAGTGCGAACGATACAATTGTAACTTGGCTAGGGGGGCAGGTCACTTCTAAGCAAGAGTGCGCAATCGGCCGCCAACCACATCTTTGCTGACCATAAGTTGAGATGGTAGTCAAATGCAAGCCCTTTACCAAAAAAGTGTTCACGATGCCTTTTAGAGTGTTTTCTCCTCCAGAGAACATATTATTGTGTAGTTTCACCTACACATTATGTTATGAATAGGTAAAGAACAATAAACAAACTATTCCAGACTACGCAACTAATTTATTATGATGTGAGCTTTAGGTATTTAATTCACAACGAGTCGAGAGACAGTTGTAGATCAGTGTTGTCCATGCGGCTAACAATAGAGAAAATGGGACCACGTCCACATGAAAGTGGTACAAAGTTCCGATCACATGGTCAGAACTCTTATCTGCGAGGCCCTCGCGATCTGTCATCTAGACTTCCACTTAGTGACAGTAAACGCCTGGCACTCTCTCTCTTTCTCTACTCAAAGCAGAAGGAGTATCTAACACACTGTTTCAAACCTTACCATTGACTAACTAAAACCACACGAAGAGGTTATCACACTACTATTATAAGATACCTAAGATGGTTGTTACAGTCAGGTATTAATCTCTAGTCCACATGTTTAGCTTTTGTATCAATTGCATGCAAAATTATGATTATTAGTTAATGGTTATTCAATGTCATAATATAAATTCATTACAATAATACACCGCTAATTTTTAATTAGTACAAATACTTAAATAGCTTAATAGAAAAGGTCTCGTTATTATTTAAGTAAATTCTCAATAAATACGAGTAATATTCATAAACAGCAAAGTTATTAGCGGTTCTCTATTGTGTCACCTAACTTTTTTATCCATAATTTAAAGTGCCATAACTTTTTTTGTCCTAATCATCATTTGTCCGAATGATAACTTGCCCGAACTTAATATCACATAATATCACATGCCATAAAATTGAAATCCCTAAATATAATATGTCCTAAATCAGTTTGTCATAAATATTATAATCAATAATATACAAAAGACCTAAAACCGTTTTCAATAAAAGTTATAAGTCCTAAATTCCAATCATTCGTATTCATATCATTTTGTTATATGTAATTAAAAAATATCTGATTTTGCATTATAATTTTTTATTATACATAAATAAATATATTATACATGTACTCAATAAAGCAGTTGATTGTGAACATGTGATTTTTGTAAGCAAGTAAGCATGCAGCATGCAAGCAAGCACGCAGCATGCAACATGCAAGCAAGCACGCAGCATGCAAGCAAGCACGCAGCATGCAGCATGCAAGCAAGCATGCAGCATGCAGGCAAACATGCAGCAGGCATGGGCGCTCCGCATCACGGCTCCGGCGCTCCGGGGCTCCGGCGGTTCCTCGCGAGTTTATCGTCGCAGATGGGTTTAACGCTCACCACCGCAGCTCACCTACCTAACCACCTAACCTCAGCCGCGGCGGCGAGTGTTACAACCACCTGCTCCTCAACTCGCAGGCCGCCTCGCTCCTCCGCGCCTACGCGATTTTAAATTACACTCTAGGGGTAGGGCAGACAAGACTGCGTGGAGTCGGATTTACAGCGATTCGTTTCTGTCACTAAAACCTAATTTTTAGCAAATGTTTTAGGACTAAAAAATTTAGTATAAATGAACATTCGAAATAATACACATTATTTACCACAAAACTTAGGATTTATGATTTTAGGTCATGTCAAATTAGGAGATTCAATTATTATAGTACTCGATATTATGACAGAATACTTTTAGAACTAAAGATAATTATGTTAAACAAAATTTCGGGATTTTGAACATTATGTTTACTGAAGTTTATAGCAAACGTGTTATGGATAATGATTTTCGGACAAACAATTTTAGGAGAAGAAAGGGAGTACCGTTATTAGCGTGTGTTTATATCCCAAAATGTCACTCAAGTTATGGAAATATTGTACAGGCTATTGATTGTGAATGAAAAACACTGGGCGTAGTATTTTCTAGTAGCAATTGTTATGAATAATTGATTCAATTATGAATTTACCAATTATGACAAACATTCGTGGATAATTTTGGGATTTCGTTTTTTTTACCTTTGACTACACAAATATGATCAGTAATAGGTACGGATAGAGCCCCATATTTTTTTTATATTGATTAAAAAATAGGGGTGTATTTTTTTTTTTTTTTTTAGGTGGGAAAATCATCTTATGACAACTCTCGCTCTTGGGCGGAGCGTAAAATAATGTCAGACTTTTACTGACTAAAAACCCACTCCTGTTCCTTCTTTGCCCTCGTCCCAGGGCCCCGGGTTTCACTTTCACACTACCCGTAGCCCCAGTAGGCTTCGACCCTGTTGGGAGGGGTGTATAATAGTTTTATCTCAGCATTATCCGTAATCACAAAAGTCCAGAAGTTTAAAGTTTGTGGGTCATAAAACTTATGTTCTTTCTGCCATTTCAATAGTCTGTTTTAAATAAGTTTATATTATATTACAATTTTATTTGTATTGGAATTTGGTTATAAATTCGAATACACATAACTAGGAAATTTTTTGCATACTTGGCCGATTTAGGAGTATTCTGCAGTGCAAGTCTGCATGGGTCTCTATTTCGAGAGTTGATAGGCTTTTTTGAACTATCCCTTATTATTATAGACATAATTACAGATTTCGTAAATGTATAGTGACGGAAGTGGCAATTGACTGTTGGTCTAGTGGTTAGTGGCTGACTGCTATGCTGGAGGACGTGGGTTCGATTCCCACCAAGGACAAATGTTTGTGTGATGAGTACAATCATTTGTTCTGTGTCTGGGTGTAATTTATCTATAATAATATGTATGTATTTAGAAATATTTAAGTATGTTTATCAGTAGTCTAGTACTCATAACACAAGCTCTGCTTAGCTTTGGACTAGACGGCTTTGTGTGATAGTTATGTGAATATTATATTATTATTTATATTTATTTATTGAGTAGCGTAATTAGAGACACAATAGAAAGACAATGACGTTCGAACGCTGGCATTCGCTCGGGGTTTAATGAATTAATATACCCAGCTTTTTAAAGATATAAAAGCGAAAGTTTGTGAATGCGTATGTTTGTTACTTCTTTACGTTCGAATGGATTTGAATAAAATTGGCATACGGATAGACTATGGTCCTGGAATAGTATATATGATACTTTTTTATCTCAGGACTATACTCTATTGGGATAATTTCCAACTATCACGCGGTCGAAGCCGATGGTAGCAGCTAGTAATATCATAAAGTTATAAGTTTATATTAATGTGTATGTATGTTTGTTACTCCTTTATGCTCAAACGGCTAATCGATTTTGACCGAAAGGCACACCGGGTAGACGTCCTAGAATAGGTTATAGGATATTTTTTATTCCGAGAATATATTCCTTTGGGATATGATAATACATATCTACTTTACATACTAATATTATAAATGTGAAAGTGACTGTCTGTCTGTCAGTCTGTGACCCTTTCACGGTTAAACTACTGAACCGATTTTGATGAAATTCGGTACGAAGGAAGCAGCAACTCCAAGAATGGACATAGGCTAGTTTTATTCGTCTTCAAATTCGACTTTGCGTCCACAAAAACCAACATTCACACGGGTGAAATTGCTAGCAGAAGCCTAGCTAAGTAATACGATAAATATCTTGGAATACAATGCTAACTTAAATAACCAGACGTTGCTCGTAAATCTCTTGGTAGCGGTGCAATATTCATTGGGGCTGCAACGGGTATTATTCACGACAGTTTCCAACTTACTACAATTAGACGCTGCGATTACTCAGTACTGTGTACTAACGGTTATTGTATATTTAGACGTCTGCAAAAATAAATTTGTGGTGATATTATTTGGGTGATTTGTTTTTTGAGATTTTTTTGTAAGCTGGATGCGGTTGACTCCCCGGGCGTCGGAAGTCGCAAAGCGATTCCCAGCCACCGCTGGTGGAGACTTGTAGACGGTGAGCAATGGGTAGCACGCTGTCTAGTGAGGTAGAGACGCGACGGCGTGTTGTATTCTACACAAACCTCAAACAGATGTCAGCAAGATTGACGGGGCAAGTCAAGGCCAGTGCCTGCCAGGACTGCGGATTATTTGCAAAGGGCAACCAAAGGAACACTACGGGTTTTTGTCAGTACATGTCTGACACTAGCTCTCGCTGTCTCTCTCTTTCCACCCAGAGCGAGAGAAGTCATTTGAACGAACATTTTAAAGTTTAGTTTTTCTATATGGACACATCAGTCTGAAATAAAAGAAAGACTTGATTTAAAACCCTTTTCATGCGAGTCCGTCTCGTGCTTGGCTATGTTTTGTTTCAATTGATATTAATATTTTTGATAGTTGTGGAATATTAATAATAATATTCCACAACTATCACACAACGCCGTCTAGTCCCAAGGTAATCAGAGCTTGTGTTATGAGTACTAGACAACTGATAAACATTCTTATATATGTATTTCTAAATACATACATATTAAAGATGAATTACACCCAGACACAGAACAAATGTTCGTGCTCATCACACACATTTGTCATGGGTGGGAATCGAACCCACGACCTCCTGCATAGCAGTCAGGGCCACTAACTGTTAGATCAACAGGTCAGTCATAACCGACTGGTTGACTGTCTAATAAACACATAAAAACTTTCAACGTTTATGCCTGACAGATTGTGCTATGTTGAAAAGTCTCATGTGTCAGTAATCATGCCTGCTCTGATATCTGATAAATCGTATTGCAGTCGCGCAGCTTGGAGCGACATATAACTATTATATACTTTTAATGCTACCTTAAATAACGGTTGCTATACGTGGGATTCATGACTAGTTAATTACTAAGTGTCTTATATATTTCAAGATGTGAAAGTAGCCATTTTTTTTAGGTGGAAAATCATCCTATGACTTCTCTCGCCCTTGGGCAGATCGAGAAGGCGTGTCAGACTTTTATTGACTAAAAGCCACTCCTGTGTTCCGTTTTTACCTTCGTCCTGGGGCCCCGAGGTTCTCTTTCGCACAACCAATGGCCCTAGTAGGCTTCGACCCTGCTGGGCCCCTACGGTTTTAAAATAATAATAAGTTTTACTATGGAGTCCATTCGCATTCCACTCTCCTAGAGCGGAGACTCTGGCCTCCTAGCACAGGACTCAAGTCCTAGCATTGGAAACATTTAATTAAATTCAAATTAATTTCTTTCTTTTCAAGTAACAACAGACTCATTTTTCATAAGCAGTTTTCCATCATCATCCTTATTTCAGCCAAAAGACGTCCACTGCTGGACATGGGCCTCCCCCGAATGTCACCCCATCGACCAGTCCTATGCGTCTTGCATCCATTGGATTCCTGTGAGCCTCAACAGTTTTTCAATTACGATAACGCCCTCGCATTCTAGCAAGTTCAGTGACAAATCGTTCACGGTCTAAGCGGTGCGATTGTGGAACGCGTTGCCGATGCCAATTAGGCAAGCCCAGTCACTAGCACCTTTCAAAAATCTAGTCAAAGATCATTATGTCCTTTCACTCTAATTGCTATCCTGTTTCTACCTAAATTCAGTTCTTCCGTCACTAACCCACCTTATTGTTCTTTTCTTTTTTCCATCTCTTTGTATGACATTGTGTAACTTATAATATTATATATATTATATTTATATGTTTATATATTGTATTTTATATAAAATAACTATATTATATCTATGTATAGTCTAGTATATAATTTTAATCTAAAATTTACTTTATTAATTTGCAGTACACCACAGACCACCCCCCTTTTTCTATTTAAAGTTCTTACAGTCCATTCTAAGGTTGTCTGGTAGATATCGCTGGCAGCGATAAGACCGCCTTTGTACCCATAGATTTAAGTTAGTGTAAAAGTTTTGTTACTATTTTAGTGTACAATAAAATTTATTCTATTCTTTAATATTATATATGATAAATTATATGTATGGCATTACATTTTACGGCTGATTTATGTTATGTTTTTTATGAAATCAACTAAAAATAATTCGTCATCTCCGTAACTTTTTCTCAACTAGTTTGGGGTCGGCTTCCAGTCTTGCCGGATGTGGCTGAATACCCGTGTATTACATATTATGGAGCGACTGCCTATCGGACTTCCACAACCCAGTTAGTTACTGGGCTTAACGATACTCCTTGAATAAACTGATGGTCAGACTTTCTGGCATCTGCCAAAGATCTACGAATGACAACCGGACCAACAGCTTTATGTAGTTTCCGACGCACGGTATGTCAGTAATGTCCTAGGAAAAATTCACATTGTTACTTGCCCAGGCCGGTTGCATTTCGGGGAGTGTGCGTCGGAATTGCATAACCTAATTCCGCCTAGCCCGTTCCATCATCGGACCACCAGGCGTACGGCAATGCGCCACCGGTACATGGTGGACATCCCACCTATACGCACGAAACGTTTTGGCAACACATTCATAGTGCGTACAGCTAAGGAGTGGAATTCCTTGCCGGAATCTGTTTTTCCTGATGGCTACAACCCGGGAATCTTTAAGTCAAGAGTGAATAGGTTACTTCTAGGTAAGCGCGCTCCATCGTCGACCGCATCGTCGCTTTCCATCAGGTGAGATAGCGGTCAAGCGCTAACCTATAAAGAATAAAAAAAAAGGCCCAAACCCGCAACCTCAAGCATGAGAGGCGGGTGCCTTAACCACTAGGTCATCACGAGACTTTCAAGTTCAAAATAATTATGAAAAAATAATATTTTACACCGTGATTGATAATAAATGAAAAGTCACCCTACATAAAACGAAAAATAAAAGCGTCTTCCGTATCTTAATCTGCTTATTCACAGCTTTATCACACAATTTTCCTTCCTCACTTAATCCAGAACATTAATTCAGCTACCAATTACGCAATCCCGTCACACAAAACCCACAAACGGCACACAATCCGAAAAAAAAGCCATCATTATATTTCTCATACCATCTGGAAGACATGCTCTGTTTGCTTGCCCTCCTATTATTTAAACGATCCATAATTATCGTGCTTGGGAGGTAGAAATGATGCTATTAACACACGTCGATGCCGCTGCCCATTCCCTATGTTCCCCCGGTACACTTCATTAGGAACTTCTTACGACCCCCATGGGGTCCACGGTCTGTAAACCGAGATTGGTAATTAGTGAGCTGTTGTGATTACAAAGCGGAATCGTTGTGGTGTACTTGGTAGAAATAGGCGGAGAATTGTATCGTATGTCATTAGTTAATGGTCTGAAAGCCTATATAATGAATGGTTTGTGCCACAAGGGGATAATTTGACACCTGCATCATTCAGGGTATTTTTTTTAAGGTGGAAAATCATGAAATCGCTTCTCCCCGCTCGAAGTGGGTCGAGAGAGAATGACCTTTAGTCTTTTACTGACTAAAACTCATCTGAGTTCCTTCAGTTGCCCCTTGCGTTCCAGGTCCGTGGTTACTTTGTTAAAAAATCCCGCTGTACTAGCAAAATATCTTTATTGTTTTTTTTTTAGCACCCGTGATGCCTGAATTTGATCTGACTGAAAAATACGTCTTCGAAAGCAGGTGCTATAGAGACTTAAACATTCATGCTAGCATCATTCACAGTTGTAATTCAACTTTTGACTTATGGTGACGGAGTATATAACGGTCATCTGTTTATTACACACAATCATTAGTTAGACGACCTGGGGCTCTAGTTATTTCATTTTAACTTGGTCAATAATGGTCTTTACCCACTCCTTAATATCCCTTTGAACCTGAACAATAAAGTCCCATCGTTTTTTATTAGTAAAATCTGGTGAGGAAGCCGTCATTATGCATAACGGCTTCGTTTCCCGTTTTAAAATTAAGAATGTGTAAATTGGTCATTGACCGCTATTACCTATTACCATATTAAAACGCAAATTCTTTAAACAAATTAATATTAAATATTGGAGTTAACGATATTAAGAATTGGACAAAACCGAGTTTTGGCGGATTTTATTCGTATGAAGTTTAGCAGCAGTTTTAATTATTCACAAATTAATTTCAAGAGGATGTTGTGATGTAAAATTGGTTTAGTTTTGATATCAAGCTTTAACACTACTAGACAATTCGTAGAATCATTGAAACGGGCGCGATCTCGAAATGGAGCTGAGAATTTTTCGAGTTTTGCTGAGACCTCGGCAAAGTACTCGAGACTTTTGCTGCCAAATAGGTACTGCAACTGAGAGCAGTGATGGCCGAGTTGAGAGCAGTGGTGGCCGAGTGGTAACGGCCCCGACTTACGAATTGTAGGTCGCAAGTTCAAACCCAGCCAGGCGCATTACTTTGTGTAATTTATTTTATCACCACTGCTCTCAACACGGTGAAGGAAAACATCGTGAGGAAACCGGCCAGTCCTAGAACCAAAAATTCGAAGACATGTGACATTCACCACACACACACACACACACACACACACACACACACACACACACACACACACACTCACACACACACACACTCACACACACACACACACACACACACACACACACACACACTGGGCCCGCGTGGTTGATTACAGCCCATTCCCTCACCTAGAGAGAGAGGCCTGAGTCTCAGCAGTGGGAACATTAAAAAGGCTGATTATGCTATATACTCGTATACCTAGGTACTGCAAAAAAAAAAATTGTAACATCTGTATTTTATATATGCATATTAGGGGAAAACAAAATGACTAATTCAAATACTTTTCCATTAACTAAATACTTTTACAAATACAAACAAAAAAAAAAAATTAGTGACATTTCGGGAGTATCTATCAATCTTAAGTAACTTGGACTGTTCTTAATGGTAATCACAATTAGAATGTCACTTTGTTTAGCCCCTTTAATCTTCCATACTGGAACAGCTGGACGTCGGAATCGAAAAAGTGTTGATGGACGCTTTTGTTTTGTTGACAGACATATGTCGCCAACTCGATTATCGTTCTTGAATTACTAATGGTAATGTCACGATGATATTATGTCTCAAGATTCTGTATTTTACAAGTAACCTGCCTGGGTTTATGTATCTGAGTGACTTTATGTACAAAATTTTTCATTCGTTCAGTCAGAAAATTTTGCACATAAACTCACTCACAAGCAATATGAGGTTATGCAGCGTAGGAAAAACTGTGGTGCAGTTTTGCCTGCGCTGCATAACGTCATTGATAAAATTATTTTATAATAATAATAAATCTTTTATTTGCATAAATAAGGTACAGAAGGTTGGCAACATAAATAAAATTGCGTGCAAATATAAAACATATTAGTTGAAATTAAATTAATTATTGATTAAAATCATGCACTCATTATACAGATTTCCATTCCATTAAAATTAAAATTGTATTGTTGATTTAAAAAATCTCAATATAACAATGAAAACTAATAAAAATAATAATCACAAATGTCAATAATAATAGTATGTTCAGAATCGGCTACTTAAAAGATTTCAGCTATTTTTAAAATAGGTAATTCTTTTATGCTTTAATCATTCTTGATTATTATAAGATAAAAATAAATTAACCTATTTTGATAGATTCTTAATAAATTTAGATTGCGTCACTAGAGTGCTTGTGTGTGCGTGCATAGATACCAATACCGTTGCGCTACTAATGTAGTGTATCGATTTCCATATTATTTTCCCACAATTACGATAAATAATTATTTAAAAAAATTACTTCCTAAGTGCATTTAAGTAAGATATCAGTTTTTGAATTATGATTGTAACTTAATTTACTAATCGAGGTGTTTAAGGATATGCATTATTCCAGTTACATCTGCCCCCTAGCCAAGTTGCAAACGATAAACGTGAACGCTTAGTAATCTCCAATAGATTTTCAACTTTATACCTAAGAGCATAAAGTTGAAAATCTATTAAAGACTACTGAGCGTTAGCGACCGGAACGAACGAAAACACTATGTAATCTTCAATAGATTTTCAACTTTATATCCAATAACATAAAGTTGAAAATCTATTAAAGACTACTGAGAGTTTACGTTTATCGTTTGTGACTTGGCTAGGGGGGCTGTACAACATTAGTTTTAGTATATGCGAAACCCAAAACACGAGTCTAGTATTTTTATGTAAAGTATCGATGTGCAAAATTTCATTCGTAACTGTACCATGAAAAATCACAAAGTTATGAGCTTATTATGTCTACTACTGAGGGTTTGTTTTGCTCCTGCACCCAGCTGTGCGCTGGCGACTAATGCCCGCTATGATCTGCCGTAACCTGTGCTGTACTTAGTGTCTGTAGTATCCAACTTGACTTGTGACCTTTTTTAAATATTTTTAGGAAAAAATATAACATGGTGTAAAAATGATTAGATGTGGACACTGTGTGTAAAAGTAAAAAGAAAATTAGTACACACAAAATACATACTTAACAATGAAATAATATAACTTGCAAAAAAGATATAATATTATAATTATATACATAGTAAAATAAATATCACAAAAATACATACCAAATAATATAATAAAATAATACATACTAATATAAAACTATGACAAAACAGAAAGATCTGTGTCTGTGTGTGTCTTTTCACTCTTCTTGCTTTGCAAGCAGCTTGTGTTGTATGAGAATATTTTTTTTCTCTTTATTACCTACTTTATTCTTATACAAACTAACTCAGTCACTTTTCCAGCAGGAGTGAGCACCTCGATCCCGCTGTCTCCGATGCTGGTGTCCCTGCTATCAGTGGCAGCTCTGTTGTGTACGGGCGTGTGCGGTGTTATCACTGCGCTGTATCGACGGCACGCCGCTCGGAGGCACGATATTGACAAGCATCCGCCTTCTACGTAAGTATATTATGAATTTTATTTTCTGATTTTATTGTTAGTCTGTAAATTATAATATCTATGATGGACATAAAATAAAACATGGACCCAGTGCAAAAGGGCCATGGGTGTTTCGCCCAAGTGGGGCACACCACCGTATGTCCGCATAATGGTAACACCTGAGCGTTTCATCCGCCTGAATCTAGAACAGGAATCTACCGTATTTGCCATGTCCGGTGAGGACCTGTGTCATGTGGAAGGTGAGGGCGCCGTGACGTCTTTCCAGCCACTCCTCAAAGAGGGGGCTTAATATGCCGCCATAATTATGGCGTGCCCAATATTATAATGGTGAAAGTTGGTATGTAGTATGTGTGTGTATTTGTAACTTTTCAACGCTCAATCAGCTTAACCGATTTGGATCGGTTCATGGGTAAACCCTGTCCTGAATACTTTTTATTCCCTTGACATGATTAATATTTAAAGTTGAATTTTCCAGTATGGATTTTCTGGAAAGGACTACAAATAACATCGTTTAGATAGGAACCATCATAATGTATTTTTTCTCAAAGTCGGTACAAAATTTAATATCAGCAAAGCTGATTATCATTTAATCTTTTACGGAAACCAGTATTTTTTGTAACAAAGCCGTGTGCTAACGCCTCACGAATATTGTTTGATCGTTTAACCTCGGAAATGATATTTATTTTTAAATCTCTGATCATACTTGTAGGAAGATTGCTTCTTGTATTTAATATTCATATGCGTATGAATCAATTGCGCGTGGTAACCTTATCACGGGTAATCTTTTCAGAAGTTGACCCATGGCCCCAGTAGGCTTCGGTCCTGCTGGGCCCCTACGGTTTTGCTGACAACTCTTTGAGGCGCGTGGAACACTACACGCCGTCGACGACTCAGGCTCGCTACCCATTTCTCGTCGTCCGCAAGCCCACGCACTTGTGTTTTATCACTTGCTTTTTTGCGTTCCAGGGCCGTGGTAACTTCTTCTTCTTCTTTTCGAATCAATGGTAAACTCGTCAAGTTGTTAGAGCCCAGTAGGTAGCTACGTTAATAGCAGCATTGTATCGGTGGCACTCATCAAATCCTCTAAAGTGTAGGTGTATGGGCTCTCAGGGCATTCTAACGTGTGGCTCATGTTTTGAACAGGAACACCGCAATCACCTTGAGTATCCGACACGGATATCTATGGTATCCGACGTGTCTATAAAACCCTATTTCGCCAAGTTGTGTCTGCAGCGGCCTACCAGGGTGCGCAACAAATTTAAATAATTCGAACAATCCCTCATCATCATCATCATCATTTCAGCCGAAAGACGTCCACTGCTGGACATAGGTCTCCCCCAAGTGTCGCCACAATGAACGGTCCTGTGCGTCTCGCATCCATCCGACTCCCGCAACCGTTACCAAGTCATCGGTCCACCTTGTAGAAGGCCAACAATCCCTCAGCTCGAGTGAATTTACCCTAAGAGTATTAGATATCTAAAGATAATCTGAAAGCTTGGTTGTTATACAAGACTACGTTACTAAATTTAAATTGGGCCTTTGCTTTTTTAGGGTTCTGTACCTCAAAAGGCAAAAACGGATCCCTTGTAGGATAACTTTGTTGTCTGTCCGTCTGTCTATCTGTCTGCCAAGACCCTTTATCTTCGAAACACGTGGAGGTATCAAGTTAAAATTAAAACCATATACTCAGTTTTGCGGTCCCTTGAAGCTGTGAAAAAATAAAATTTAAAACGAAAAAAAAGATACAGCCGTTTATGTCGCAAAAGAACGTACATTTCGACGCTCTCAAAGAAATCAAAATTCATAGGGTACTTCCCGAAGACCCAGAATCCTGAAATTAAGCATAATGCAACGTCTTATAGTATAGTTATAGGAAAAAATCTGAAAACAGAAAATTTGTGGTTACATCACAAAAAAAATCTTTTTGTGCAATTCGAAAAAATCTTCGAGACTCCATTCGGGAATTGAACTATTCACTTATGTAAGTTTGTACGAAACCCTCAGTGCACGAGGTCCGTCGCGCACTTGCCCAGTTTATTTTTTTATTTTTCCTATGTTATCTTTGAGCTGTAATTCCAATTTGGCATTTTCTTTTCGAAATATTTTTTTCGCAGATTTGATTGTGTAAAGAGCTCTCTGGTATTTTCGGTTTACGTCCTTGTGAAAGTTACCTTTAAAGAAAATTTGTTTATTTTTAGATATTCGTGATTTAGGCGTGGTTCAATATGTTGTATTGATTTACTCTACGTTACCTTTAGGTGCTCTCAATACTTCAATGCTTTTTTCTCTGTGCCCTTTCTTTCTACAATTATTACGCTAATAAAAACTTTTTTTTTCGGCTCACAGTTGAGTCTCACGTAATTAATTTACACCTTTATTTATAACAACTAAAATAGCCTTATTTGTAAAATTTGTTAACCAATGCTTAAGTTAAAAATCGATTAAAGGATTCTGAACTCAAATTCTCCAACAAAAAATTTTAATTAGAAACCAGCCAGTCAATGTTGAATAGTAAGCACATAGTCATTTCTTTATAAAAAAGGCCCAACACGGGTGAGCACGCCACAATTGCATTTGTAAGTCTCCTCTTCGAGGAGTAGTTAGAGAGGTACCATGGTGTCTTCATTATCTGCCTGACGCAGATCCTCACCGGACATGGGTGTTTTGGGAGTTTCCTGTTTCGGACACAGTGGAGCATACGGTGGAAGTCTGCCCCGCTTAGGCGGAGCACCGTCGAATCCCGGCAATCAATGATAAGGCCCAATATGATTGTTATTAGATGTTCAATTAAAATTTTCCGTGGAGAATTTTAATTTAAAATCTGCTAATCAGCGAACCTAGTCGCATGGTTAGTAGATTCTATAAATATGGCTATTAGGGTGCTTATCCACCAGATATGTGCTATGCTACGTTGCTATGGATGCGTTTGATATCCACCAATCATCATTGGTGCACATAGCTTAGCACTGGTGGAAACGGATTCAACTAAGATATGTTTTTTATATGGAAGGATGCGTGCTACACCTACTGCTATGGATGCGAGCTATGGATGCGTGCTATGGATGTGTGCTATGGATGCAAGCTATGAATGGTGGAGAGTGGTGTAGCTTGTACTTAGTTTGAGCTGCGCATCTTTCTCGCGCAGCTATTTTGCGGCGGCGCATCTTCATAGCACATCTTACTCGCACCACTACATATCTTAGTATCAGTGGAAACAGTCACATAGTATCACAGCATAGCTATTACATCCTTGCAGCATAGCTGCATAGCACATCTCTGGTGGAAAAGTAGCCTTAAAGTGCATCTATTTCTAAGTTCTGCATTTTTTTATTACTGTCTAACGTTGTGGCCCATTTCTATGCTGTCTTTCTTCGTATAACCTTTCCATCTACTTCTGAAACACTACAGCTAATTCTACCTTCCACAGCAACGCCCTGTACATGGAACAAAGCGTGGAATCCCTCTCGAAGCAAGATAACCTGAACACGTACTGCGGGTCCCCCAAGCTTGATTACTGCAGCCAGTACGAGCTGAAGATGGAGGGCAGCGGGGAAGACACGGACCCTGATATTATACCCTGCCATTATGGTAAGATTTAGTAAAAAAAAATATATAAAAGCGATAGTTTGTATGCTACTCCGTCACGCTCAAACGGGTGAACAGATTTAAATGAAATTTGCCTCAATGGTAAACCAAGTTCGGGAATAGCACACAGGATTCTTTGTCCCTGAGGTATGTTTCCATGGAACTTCCAACCTTCACGTGAGCGCAACCACTGACAGAAGCTAGTTTGTTAATAACTATTTATTTATGCTCTTTGTCGCTGGGGAAACTTCTGTTTGTTTTCGAATAGTTGTCTAATATTAACTTAAAATATCATATTAATCATACAAATATTATAAGGGCGAAAGTTTATGCATTTCTATGCATTTGTGTGTGTGCGTTTGGTACTTTTTCACGCTTTAAAGACTAAACGGATTTATATATAATTTGACTCACAGAGAGACCCATGTCTTAAAATAGAACATAAGAAACTTTTTATCAAGATGTTCCCTTGGGATAATTTTCTACATTCACTCGGACCAAACCGTTGTTAGAAGCTAATAAATCATAATTACTACTCATATTACCCACAAAGGAATAATTGTATCTACTTACTTAGGTATAATGTAAGTTTATAAGGTACTTTTATGAAAGAGAAAACAAATGATTATATTATTTTAAGCCTCAGATACGTTAGGGGACAAAATGTCACCCAACTTGATGCACAACGCTCAATCTACGTAACACTGCAACGTGGCCGAGTGTCCCGCAACTTGCCCCCCCAATATTTTACGACGTCTTCACGTGACGGGGGACATGTTGTCGGACAATTTGACCGTGTTAGTAGTGGTTGCACGAAGACGCTGACGTTCTTTGTCGAGGGTCACCAGTTTGGAGGTAGGTGAAACAGAGTGTAAAGTCACGCAAACCTTCGTTGAAAAGGGAGCATCCTCCGACCAGACGGGTGTTATGTCTGGTGGGCAACTGCCCGATAGATGATTTCGGGCTGTTCTATATGTTCTAAACGCGCGAAAAACTTTAATTGCGCGATGCAGGATTAGTTCTTATGTTACGCCATAGATGTCGCTACAACCGCGTTGCGCGTCATGTTGGGGGGCATTATTTCCCCTAATGTGTCTTCAGTTTTATGGGGTTCTGTGGAGACAGAACCACAATATCACTTTTTCTAATTCCTCAGGAGTGAGGAATTAGAAAAAGTGACATTCAATCAGCAACAACGATATTGAAAGTACAAAATAATTATTAAACAACATGTAACATAGACATTCTGAAAGCAGTATTGCAGTGTTGCAGTACCAGTGTTTTGTTATTTTCTTAATGCATTACCTTGTCCCAAAATAGTTATCTATTCATCTGATAGTTTGAAAATCGCGACGATAAAGTAAGGGTGTATGGAAGGGTTTAGGAAAAGGTCCTTACCTGTTATTATTATATTATCGAAACGACCTTCTTCATGACATTAACTTGTGGATACTAACGGTTATCGGAAAGTCGTTTTAGCTGTTATTATGTAAAATTGGGTATGCATTGAAGCTTCCTCAGACTAGTGCAACACGTTTTATCAAATCGTAGAAATTGTTCTATGGATATAATTTTATAGCAAAATTGTGTTGCATTGATTGTTTCATCGCTTCGGTCTGATGTGGTTTTTGCACTGTTTCAAAAACAAAAGGTGCTTTTTTATTTTTTACCCAACTGCGCCAGATGGAGGATTATGGTATTTCGTGTGTATCTAATATAACAATAATATAATAATATATTCCACGATTATCACACAACGCCGTCTAGTCTCAAGCTAAGTAGAGCTTGTGTTATGAAGTACTAGACAACTGATAAACATACTTATATATTTCTAAATACATACATATTATAGATAAATTACGCCCAGACACAGAACAAATGGTCGTGTTCATCACACAAACATATTTTGTCCTGGGTAGGAATCGAACCCACGACCTCCGGCATAGCAGTCAGGGCCACTAAACACTAGACCAACAGGCCAGTCAATATGTATATGTGTTATGTATGTATGCATATTTCTTTAGCACACCTTAGAGCCTAAACGGCTTGTTCCATTTTAGCATGAGAGATGTCATTAGATTTTTCTTAGTTGCGAGAGTGACACTGGGTAGATACATCAAAATCGTAAAAAAAAAAAAAGATTTTTGGGGCTCATTTT
The DNA here is from genome assembly GCA_905147345.3 of Mythimna impura. Taxonomy (NCBI): domain Eukaryota; kingdom Metazoa; phylum Arthropoda; class Insecta; order Lepidoptera; family Noctuidae; genus Mythimna; species Mythimna impura. The sequence goes on along the minus strand of LR990359.1, from coordinate 27,663,347 downwards.
TTATAATTTCTGGTATTCATGTAGGGTATCAAAATAAAGGGCACGAGGAAACGATTTACTCACTAAAATGTAGTGAATAAAAAAATGTTGACAGTATCAAAAAACCCGACTGCTGAATTAAGTCCAAGTTAAAAGCTTTAAGCAGTCGCTTAAAGTGACTTATTTTTTTTACTTATTAACTTATTATTGTTTACTTATTAAAAACTGATGGCATCAGACTTGATGCCATTGGTTATCAGAGTTTTTTTATTGACACTTTTAACTATTTTTTAAATATTATAATAACATATTGTGGTTGCCAAATTCCATCTAGTTTTTCTATAAAGAATTTTTATGTCCCTTTTGTACGTCTTATTCAACGCCAATCATTTTATTTCGACGTTTACCTACATCAACTTCCACGCAAGTTCTTCACATTATATAAATTTTAGATATTTTGTTGCAGATAAGAAGCCAATAGGTGAATATAATAAGCTGTCTACTCCTGGGCTGGACTCAGACCCTCACAGGATATTCAGCGATAGAACAATTTTACCGGCCAGTGCTGTAAGTATATGAAACACTAAATCAGATTTTCACAGAAAAAAAAATTGAACTTTTTTTGTTATTATTTAAAATCTAACTAATCAAGACCTTTTTATTTAGTGTACTCTATGGTTGTATTAAATTGTTTGCTTTGCCTTCTATCACTTAATCATCTGATTCAATTGTTTGGTTGGATTTCCTTTTTTACAAAAATATTCTTTAAATCTATGTATGTATTTATTTTTGTACTTCTTTTACGGTGGTCTTCTATAAAGTTGCACCTGCTATGTTATGTATTATGCACCAGATCGACTGAAAGAAAATACACATTAAGTCCCCCTTTGTACAGTGTTTTTACAATAACAACTTTTATTGTATGTATGTATTCATTATTTTCCAGACTTAAGTAGGAACAACATTAGACCGACGCACACGTGGGCCACGCCTGATTTGTATGTAAAGTCGCGTCGCGTGGTGTCGCTAAGCGTGGATCTTATGTAGCTCTACAAGTCTAGTTGCCTTATAAAATGTATGGAGAACAACGCGCCCAGATCGGCGTACGTGACCCACGTGTGCTCAATGTAGTTCTACCTTTATTTATTTTCTGTTGGTCTTCTATTAAGTTACTCCTGCCATCTTATCTTTTCTGCACTACCCTAAAGTCGAAAGGTATATAATGCGTAACGCATTAAGTACACCTTTGTACAGTGCTTTTATCAGTGCATAAAGTTTTAATAAATCAATTATTATCTACTTAGTCATCTTTCAACTTCATGTTCACAATATCGGCTTTCAGTCTACCAATAGGATACCAGGGCCTTATCATGGCGTTTTAAAATGTCAAGCATACGAGCGACAAAGAGGGATGGAGCTATTCATCCTATATAAGTCCATCCCTTTAACAGTTCAGGTTAGGTCGTCAAGTGAATTGCGTTAAGGACTCGTGGTAGAATCTCAGTAGATATATTACATTAATCGATTACCTGTGTACCATCCACGTTTTCACAAGCCAATTACTTCCCTTCTAGTAACACGATACTCCGTGATCTTTCCCCTAATAAATTTATTAAAAATATGGAGATCGTTATTCATCACAATACCTTTCAAAACCTACTTAATTAACGTAAGTAGGTTTACATTTTTTTTCTCATTTCCCTGTGATTAAAATTTCTCATCTCACAATATTTTTCCATTATATTAAGAGGTTCGCTAATTTCATTAAGTTGTACCTCGTAACATTGGGGTCGTATTTAACGGTGGGGTCTTCACATTGTTATTTTATGAAACAAAGACACCGTTTAATCAGAAAAAAAGAAATGGCTCATTCACTTCGATATCGGAAACAAATTTTAATTAATGAAGATAGCAAATGAACAAAATACAAAATAAGGAGAGTAAAAAAAAGCATTTACTTTCAGCGCCTTATGAATTTATAGTCAAGCTAAATTTTAAAGCCGTTGATAGTAAAACTAGACAAAATAAATTATTTGTTAAGCAGGCAGTCCATTTGTAATTGTGTACTCTTAGTACATCACTCGAACAAGCAAAGATATTAAGCACGAAATATAAATAAATATGGCCAGTGTTATGGAAATATGAATATATCCTAAATAACTCTCTTGATTGTATATACAAGATTATTATTCTTTTCATGTTCACATTTTTTAAACGACTTTTCTTTATAAAAACCATTTAACCTTTACCTAAACGATAAAATAATTTATTGGTTTAAGCTAAAATTACATTAGACCGACGCACACGTGTAACACGCCTTATATGTACGTAAAACGACGTCGCGTGGCGTGAATCAAGTGTAGCTCTACAAGTCTAGTTGCCATATAAAATGTATGGAGACCGACGCGCCCAGATCAGCGTGTGTGGCACACGTGTGTGCAGTGTAGTTCTAGCTTTATTGTGACAGAAATACATTTAAGTTAACGTAAATTGTTTTTGAACATAAGTCCTAAAATCAGGCAGTGGCTCTATTTTTTTTCCCTTTGGTCCTGAAAACTGGCACCGCCTGTATTTTTTTTTACTTTTGTCCTAAAAACTGACAGTAGCTGTATTATTATTGTACTTTTGTCCTAAAAAGTGACAGTAGCTGTATTATTATTGTACTTTTGTCTTAAAAACTGACAGTAGCTGTATTATTATTGTACTTTTGTCCTAAAAAGTGACAGTAGCTGTATTATTATTGTACTTTTGTCCTAAAAACTGACAGTAGCTGTATTATTATTGTACTTTTGTCCTAAAAAGTGACAGTAGCTGTATTATTATTGTACTTTTGTCCTAAAAACTGGACTGTGGCTGTATTAATATTTTTCAGTATCTTGAATTTGTGTTTATAAAATAAACAATGATTATATTTCATATTTCTTGTTTCCCACACAGTCGTCAGTAAGTATATGCGTGGTGAACCGCGGTGTTACCGCCCGCAGCGCCGACATAGCGGCGGCACGGAGGCCCGAGGTGGTGACTACGGCGAGAAAGGTGCGAGAGAGTTGCATATAAACGCTGCGTTTGTAAGTGACCGTGTGGTGAGGACTTTATAGTGATTGTATTAAGGGAAGGTGTGATCTTTGGGTTGGGTTTTTCTTGGACAAAATTGTTAGCTAGTTTTTTTACGGTTGGTAGATTTAGATAAGTTTCATGGTTAAAATGTAACTTCTTTAAAGCAAAAAGATGCGACGCATAAAAATGAAGATAACAATGTAAAAATCCCGCCATAAAGAAATTGATTTATTGATAAAGAGATAGTGTCCGACCGAAACTGAAACGAAATTTATATTGCTCACTTTTGCCAGCAGTTTAACCCGCAAACATACTCCCGGGATAAAAAGTACCTATCCACCTGTGTGCCAAATTTAATACAAATCCGGTCAGCCGTTTGAGCAAGGGACAACAAACATACACGCATACTTACTGACAAACATTCACCTTTATAACTTAAGCGTGATAACATGAATCATTCATATTTGAGGTATAAATAAAAATTACCTTTTACCTAATAAATAAATGTAACATGATCTATTACAGCATGAAACCTCTAGAATTCAATTTTGGTTTCGGCGGCCATCTAGACTAAGCCGAAACTCGTTTTTTTTCTCGGTCGGACACTAAGATACAGTAGAATTCATAAAACTGAAAGAGTCGCTTCAGGCGTCGGGAATCTCAGGGCGATTCCTGGCCACCACTCGTAGGCATTGGTTAGCGAATGGAGAGCAATGGGTAGCTTGCCGTCTAGTAAAGACCAAGCTTGTGTCGACGGCGCATAGTGTTCCACGCGCGCCTCAAAGTGCTATCACAAACTTGATAGGCGGAAGGCCTGCTAGGGCTGATGCCAGCCAGGGTTGCAGGAATTTTCGAAAGAGTTACCATTACCCTAGAAAGCAAAACAAAGGGCAACAGCTAAAGAAGCACAGGTGGATTTGACACTCCCTCTCGCACCCAGAGCAGGAGAAAATATTTGATGACTTCCCAATTAACCAAAAAAATGATACCCGTAGAACAATTTCGATGAATACGCGATGTTGAATTATCACGTCGATTCTTCTGTAGAAAATATAGGTAGTGTTTATAGAACTGCCCCCCTAGCCAAGTTACGACCGTTTTGTTTCGATTCTCTTGCATCGAACGCCTCGAATAGGCCACGCTTCTGATTCCTTTGTTCTGACCACGTGACTGAGCGTTGAGATGACGTTAGAACAAAGGAATTAGCGGCGTGGCCTACTCGAGGCGTTCGATGCAAGAGAATCGAAACGAAACGGTCGTAACTTGGCTAAGGAGGGCTGCTATACTTTCTGTCTTAAGACACCTACTGAAATATAAAAATTATGTATTTAGGTCTACCTAGTATCTTTCAATGTCCAAAGTTGTTTACACATGTTATTCCTAAGAATGTGCAATTTAGTTTTAAAATAACTTAACTTGATCGTATCCAAAGATTACACCTTTTGCATGGTTTTATTTTTAAGAAAAAGAAAAACTGTTGTAGAAAATAAATAATTTAATTAATAATACGATGGTTTAAGTACACGGAATTATATTTATAACTGAATTGTATTAATTAAAATAATTTAAATGTAATTAATTAAAAACATCCGCCCACTCCTTGGAGCTACCGTGAAATTATTTTTGTACCTGCCGTCTTTTTTGACAATTTGTATTGTAATTGAAAATAAATATTGTTTGCTGGCCCTCGCTAATTTTGCCACTGTCTACTTAGATGGATGACAGACACCTGAGTTTTCACAGAGTGAAAGTCTGCCTTTTGATAAGGCATTGAGGTCCAAGGAGTCAAAATTGTTTGGTTTGTTTAACTAATATTTTCAGTACAACTTCAACCTCATTTAATTAGCAATTTCAATAGGAGTGAAAGTATTTGTGATTGCAAACAGCTATTACTATTGGATTACATTAAAATTAAAAATAACAGTTTATTCCCGACATTTAGTTGATAATAATTGTAAACATAAATATACTAAACAGAGGTCCCTGTCTGCTATTTTTATAAATTCGTCATTCCAACACGATTCTATTGTCATTTTGCTAAAAGTTCGTAATCTGTTAATTCATAATAGCCGATCATTGATCGATCAGTGGTCTCGTAATAAAATTATGGTACGAGCTGTCTTGTAACGAATTAAAAGCAATGACTGCACAGTGACGTTCTAATAGTAGGTCACTGATCAAAGAAACTGTCAAAATTTTAGCAGATTACCGCATACGTCAGATATTCATTTGTCATTACGTACGAGATTACCATTCTTTGCCATTTGTTTCAATGGAGTGCCAGTGGTTGATCATAGAAAAGTCATAATGATGCCATTATATTAGTAGATTACCAAACTTGTCAAAATCAACAATTATGAAATCAATGATAGACCAGTCTGACACTATTGTAATAGCAGACTTGAGGCCCAGGTGTTTTTATTCAATTTTTTCCATATTCATGAGTATTTCCAATCCATAAAAAATGCTGAAATTAGTTAGCTACCCTGTATACTTTGACAAAGACTGTCTTATCAAGTTTCGTTCTTTGAAATATTAGCAAGCTTTTTCAGGCCTTTTCACACTCACTAATTTTATAATATCGTTGCCTAAGAACGGTGTTAATAACCTAGATACTTTCTGCAAAGCGTTTTCGTTTTTCGAGGTCGACCATCAATTTTGGTAGGATTACTTTTAAAAAGCAATTATAAATAATAAAATTCATCGCTAACGGGATGAACACAGCTGAATCGTGAAACAAATTGAAGCCATAAATAACGTTATCTTACAGTATGCAAAACTGTTGAAACAACGAGATGTTTTCCAAGAAAACTGGAATAAGTTATTGAATAAAACTCTTAAAGAATTTATAACACCTTCTTGACTTACTTTCTAAAATAATCTAACAGATTGAGGCTAACTGCATCGGTAAGACATTTATCAAAATCTATTTCAATAGTAAATTACGTTCGATAAAAGTAGCGCCAAAAAAAATACCGACGCAAAATCTAATCAAAGCATTATGCGATCGTTTTTTTTTTTAAATTGAAAAACTAGTGCTTGACTGCGATCAATCGTGATGGTAAACAGTGATGCAATGGTTGATGGTGAAACGCACTAGTTTATTGAGCCTATTCATTCTAACCTCGAAAACACCAAAATTATAATCGGACGGAAAGACCGCAGCAGGCAAATTGTTCCAGTCCTTCGATGTACGCGGTATAAACGACGAGGCGAAATGCTTAGTCCGGACCGTAGAGGTGCCAACAATGTTAGGGTGGACTTTCGTCGTACGTCGGGTTGTCCGGTGGTAGAAAGGCGATGGCGGAATCAAGTGATGAAATTCCCCTGCACACTCTATAAAATGCGTCCTACAGAATACCGAAAGGCTGGCTACACTACGCCTGTGCTCCAGGCGTTCTAGATTGGTCTTAACCAAATATTTTGTAGTATATAAAATTCCTTTATCTGTTTAATTAAATTCGATGTGACCAGTTACAAAATGTCAGGAAACGTGTTTGCAAACTTAGTTAAGATGAAAGTAAACAAGAGTGTCAACTAACGCTGTCAACTTAAAATTAAATTAAACTTAACTTAAGCTGCCTATTATCTAAATTAGACCCTACCTGTGAAGCTTGAAGCCTATTTTGTAAAGTTGAAAATTCAGTTTATTTTCCAAGGTGTTGGTGCTACGACTTCATAAACTCAACCTTTTAGTGGACTCTGAACATTGCATTCAATGTAAATGTTTAAAGTTTTGAAAACAGGCTCAGGGTTGATCTGTTTTTTAGTATTATCAATAACCATAACCCAAAAAGCTCTAGTGCTCACTTTATTTGAAATTTTGATGATTTAAGAAAAAAATTGCAAATGGGTTTCAATTTCTTGCTCTATAAAGTGTTCTATCATTGTAAAAAATAAAAATATCCTCGTCCTCTTCAAGGAGCAATACCTCTGACGAGGAGCGCACGGACCACAGAAGGGCATTCTGTCTCCTCTTCGGTAATCAATTTTAAAAAATTCTATATCAAGTAGATACTTGATATAGAATACAACACATACAGTACTGTCTTATGTACGAGTAGATACTCGTACATAAGACAGTACTGTACCCACCAATATTAATATGCTATGTTAAAGTTAGTAAAATGACATAATATTAGAATTTATGAATAAAAGGTTATATAGAGTCATACTAAAATGAATAAAAAAGTAATTCATCCGTTTGACACTTCGTAATGAAAATATACAAAAAAAAAAAATGTAGAAAATAAATATCTACAATTTTCTTACTTAATTTTATTACAAAATCTTAAACAGTAGTAAGTTGGCAGCCCTAGGTTGTGCTCAAGAATCAACTAGACGTAGTTCCCCCAGATTGTTTTTGATGACTTTGTTTTCCCTTAGAGTGGACTCAGTGCAATACCTAGGTATTTACATAGACAAAGACTTCTCTTAGAGTACTCTGTTTAACGAAGTTAGCCGAGAATAGTTTGCGTCTGCGGTCTCTCTCTGTTTTTTTTTCTAATAAATTCCCTTCTTTTTCAATTCTCTTCTTCTTTCCTTCTTTTTCAATTCTCTTCTTCTTTCCATCCCTTGCCCTTTCTTTGATTTTGAGAATACCAGTTGTCTAAACCTTATTGAAGTGCAGCTAGCTCAGTTTGAGCGACTCTAAAACTTTTGCAATAGATTCATTCATTATATTTGGTTTGCACAAATATTACATTTTTCAGAATTTGGATATTTCACTTTATCTGCAAAAATACATAAATATTAACTAAACTATACTAAAACCTAACTATGTACATAAATATAATACAAAAACACAAACGGCTTGCGGACGGCGAGCAATGGGTAGCCCACCGTCCGACCGTCCGGTAACCGTCCGGACCGAGCCCAAGTCGTCGACGGCGCGTATTGTTCCACACGCGCCTCAGGGAGATGTCAGCAAATCGTAGGGGCCCAGCAGGTTCGAAGCCTACTGGGGCCATGGGTAGTGTGAAAACGAAACCCGGGCCCTGGGACGAAGGCAACGAAGGAACAAGAGTGGGATTTGTCATAGGATGATTTTCCTACCAAAAAAAAAAAACTTCAGAACTGTTTATGGTGCAAAAAACGATGACTGTACCTACACTAAAGCTATTAGTCAAAATATTAAAGCCGGTTGCGTGTAAAATTTGGGCACATTGGTATGCTTCGTGAGTAACATGAAAGAAAAGGAAGTTAGTGATAGTATGACGAGTGACAGGGCAGAATGGAAGAAAAAAACGTGTTGCGCCGACCCCAAATAACACGGGACAAGGGCAGGAAGATGATGATGATGATGATGATGGTATGCTTCGTGAGTAACATACAGAATACTTTCCATCCGGACTGATGACAAAGCTTAGTTATAATACTTTTTTTTATTTAGCCTATACTTTCCCACTGCTGGGCAAATGCCTCCCCCAACTTCTTTCAAGTATTCTTTTCTCGATCCACCTGGAATCAACTCTTGTAGTGTCTTTACATATAGATTACGAAAAAACAGCTAAACAGTCATCAACAACCAAGTAGTAGATATTCGTTCCATTTTTCTTTGTCGCGTTGATAATTGCCCCATTCTTTAGCTTTATTAACATACAGAACAGTTCCTACTAACAATAATTCACAGCTATATCAGTGGTCCTTCCCCACATTTACACAAAGTATCATTGTCCCTAATGGCCCAGAACAATGGCCTATATTGGACGCGTCCGCCCATTAATATGCAAAGCCAGTCAATCAGATGAACGGAGCTCAATGGCCCACTGCTGGACATAGGTTACCACTTAAAAAGTTGGTGAAATGGTTTTGAAGAGGCTTTAATATTGGTTCTAAATGGAATGTGATTTGTAAGGTTTTTATTATTGATATGATTAGGTACCAATGAAACCTAAAACAGCTAGATTGTCGTATTTTTTATTAATGTTACCAGTGTGTTTTTAGGGTTCCGTACCTAAAGGGAAAAAATGGGACCCTATTACTACCACTCCTCTGTTCGTCGGTCTGTCACCAGGCTGATTTCAACTGTCTAGCTATCATGGTTCATATCTCATGAACCATTGAATGTGCTAGACAGTTGAAATTTTCACAGATGATATATTTCTTTATGTAGTTTTTGCTACGGACTAGGCGGAACCTTTTGCATACGAATCTGAGTCACACTTGACCGGTTTTTAATTCTTGATGCGGTTGCGTTTGCCACTTTCTCTCCTAATAGCATGGGTGACGATGGAGCATGCTTTCCTAAAAGTAAGCTATTAACTTTTGATTTTAAGAACCCTAAGTTACATACAGATTTATTCGTTAGGTTATTTAATTATTTGAGCTAGCGAGCTTTTTAGTAATTCGTCTTCAAACTGACCTTACCACTGTTACGTATACTGAACCTTCTAGTTAAGTATATGGTGTTATAATAAACTTGTAAAATAAACAATATTAGATGGATTATGTAAAATACCACGCGGATACGAAGTGATTGATTAAATTTAAACTTTGCGTGGCGGGGTTGCGAACTTTCCGCGCTGTTGACGATGGAAACTGTTATTATAATAATGTTAGAATAATATAATTGTTATGCTCCTGTGTCTGTGTTGCCACTTCATTGAGCCGAGGGCTAGTTTTTAATTAAATCTTATTAATAAAAGCGATGCACCAATGATAGCACAGTCGTATCAATTCGGAAGTCGCGTGTTCAAACTCTGGTAGGTGTTTTACTTTTTAATCTTGTGTGTATTTCATCATCACGCATGTTTTATAACCAAACATTGAAAGATACTTATGTAACATCTATAAGGAGTGGAATTCCCTGGCGGAGTCTGTGTTATCTGATTGCTACAACCTAAGGCTTTTTAAGTCAAGAGTGAATATGTTAATTCTAGGCAAAAGAGCTCCATCCTTGAACCACAGCGGGCAGCTAGGGACTAGACAAAGCAATATCCTATCAGATCTAACGATTGTCAGAAATTTCAAATGATTTGGACATTGGCATGAGCATGCGCGACATGTCATGTCGTTTAGAGCGCAGTTGCTATGAAAAGTATTAGCACGTTGACAGTGGCACACATTTTTGTATTATTTCTGTTCCTGTAGGTGTTTAACCATCACTACGGCGGTAAGAGGCTTATTAGACCCCGTAACATTTAAGAACCCCCCCCCCCCGTAACATTTTTTTTCTAGTGCGCCTCACCATCAACGATTGCATCACTGCTTAACATCAGGTGGGATTGCAGACAAGCACTAGTTTAAATAAAATAAAATAAAAACTATTTTTTTTTGGCTAAGTTTGGAACGAGGTCAAAGTGACCCCGTATTACAGTAGATACACTACTGCATTCTGTTTTAATAAGGATCTTAGATATATATTAATCTCTTTCATAAACTAAATCAAATTAAAATTACTGCCTCCGCATGGCAGAGAAGACTATGTTTTTCTTAGCCGCAGCGCCAGGAAGACCCGTACGAGGCGTATTAGACCTCGTTCTGCATTGAAAGTTTTAACTCGCATGTTTTTACCAAAGCATAAAAGTGTAGATTTTGATGGTTGAATTTTATCTCCACCAGCCAATTAAAACATACCGACATATCCTCCCTACATTTGCACCTAGTTCAGTCAATGTTTTCTAATGTGTTCGCTACACGTGCGCCTAGCGCTATGCGTGTTTACTTTGTGAAGTAAACAGTCAGTGCAGCTTCAAAGGCTGTGTGCAGAACTACTAACAAATATACATGATACTGGTTTTTTACAACATTCCTAAATGGTTTAGATTGAGGTAGATTTTACACGGAACTCGTTTTTGCGTTCTGACAAAAAAATAACATGTATCCGTGAAATAATAAATACCTGTTATCTATCACCATAGTATAATAATCGTCGGCCACAATTGATCGAAATTTACCAGTTATTTGAAACTTTCAATAAATACATACCTACATAGGGGTCTTTAAGTCAAGAGTGAATAGGTTACTTCTAGGCAAGCATGCTCCATCGTCGGCCACATCATCGCTTACCATCATGTGAGATAGTGGTCAAACGCGAGCCTATCAATAATAAAAAAAAAAACATTATATAACCTCAATTATTTTTGAGATAAGCAGAAAGTACAAAACACTATCTACTGCAATCGTACAACGTACTCTTTTTACTTCGTTTTCGTTCATAAATCTTTTCATACACGTGCACCAGTTACGTGTACAAAGATAAAGGAGTAAAGGTCAGATGCATAATATTGCATCTGACCTTCTCGAAGAACCCTTAGATCAGTTTACAGTTTCTTAGTTTCAAAATCATTCAAAATAAAGTCGTTGAATAAAACCTGGGTATATCTATCACCACTAAAGAATAATCTTTGCCAAAATCTATAATGACAACAATAGTGATGACACGTTTGGTGCAGTGGTTAAGCTATTGGCTACTACGCTGCTTGCCATGGGATCAATTCCTAAAATATTTGTATGGCATACATACAGAGGTTCCGGGTATGGGTGTGTTAAGTAGGTATGTGAGTTTACATGTTTTTGAACGCCCAAAGAAAAATGGAATAACCCAATTTTGAATAAATTTGAAAACCTCTATAATTCATTATCGACGTTATAGGTAAAAATCTGAGGCTAAAACTAACCCCACATACGCAGTAAACACACGTTATACATCATCGCACTTTACTTCAGTACGGCTATATAAATGGCTATTAAATCCAGTGGCTGCGTTTTGTACAGCGCGTGTCGTGTTTCGCACCTCGCCGTGCAACGCTTTGCAACGCTTCCAACGCTTTCCAACGCTTTCAACGCTTTGCACGCCGACGGGTCGCGACACGCTCGTGTAAATAAGAGGTCGGATGTACTTAGCTTTATGTGCAACACGCTTTGCAGAATATATCGCGGTGTATTATTAATAGTTTGTGCTTTTTATTTTTTGTCGTACCTCTTTTGAAAGTGGAATATTTTTTATTGTCATGCAAATTTAATTTGTTGCCTTTTTTAGTCGACAATTTATAAACTGAAGTGACTCACGGTAAATACAGTGAACATTCGAAATCTGCACTCTAAGTATAGATATAACCATGTATTATATTTTTTCTATAAATTGGTAAAATATTGTTGCTTTAATACAAACATTGCGATCAAAATTCAGTATTATTATATTTATATGCATCGCGTTATTGTATTAGTCTAAGTGAAAATGGATATTATTTTTTATATTTCTTTTGTTCAACAGTGCATTCATCCAAATATGTACGTATTTTAATGTATGCTCATTTATTCAGTATTACGTCGCCGTTTTATCTGCGAACATTGTACATTCTGTGAAAAGTAATTATAATGATGTATGTAAATTAATTACTAAATAATTTAATATTTAAGGTGTAATATAGATTAAAATAGTTACAAATTACGTTCTGAACTGCTAGGAACGATGTGTTAGCATATTTTGTTATGTTAATAAGTCACTGAATTCATTAATTGATCGCGGCATGACGTACGCGCGTCGTTAGATAGAAATTAACATTTGTATGAAATGTGGAGTTAGGTAATGTAATTATGTCAATGAATGGAGAAGTAAGTCAAGTGGAGTGACTGATAAGCTCCAAAAACGCGTGTAACTATATACAGGTATCTTCCCAATAGAGTAGATTTATTCTGTGAAATTCACCTCTAAACTCAATCGAACAAACTAAAATGACATAATGCCAATTTGTTTTAGCGTTTGCTCACCTTTTCAGAACAAGCCATAGCAAATTACTTGAAATGAAGCGCTCTCCAAATTAATTAAAATGAAACTGTTGAAAAATCGTAATTACTTTCGCAAAAAAATATTTCTTGGAAATTTATGTATCGTCTGAACGAATTATTTGAAAATGATGAGTTTGAGGTAAAACTTAGTTTTCTTCTTCGAACAGCGTTAACGCGATTATTTGGTAAACTGGAGTTGGATTAAGTTGCATTCATCAATAATTTTAATAATATTTTATGGGAGGGTCCTGTCTCATTAGGTAAGTGACAGTCAGTTGGTGGCAGTCAATTTATTAAATGTTAAACTCTGCAAGCGCTGAATTGCTTGAGTCGAGACGAGGCATTGATCTCGCCAAGGCAGCCTCGAAACGAGCATTACCTAAGTTACAAAGTGACTATGACCTAGGCTATACATATAGTTGTTACTACGATATTATAAATATACAAAAATAAATTATACTACTATAATAAGTGTTGTGTTGCAAGCAATTAAAAAAAGTAAAAAAAAAAACATTTATTTTAAGCCCTTCATTTAGTAATTGTAAATTGACTTGAATTTTTTTAATTGAATGCAACATTTTTATTTATAATTGCACTGCAAAACGAAATTGATAAATTTTAAATCCTGTTTGTTGTTAAAAATAAAAGAAAAAACTACTTTTTATTATTAGGCGAACCCGACTGACATTACCTATAGTGATATACTGTAAACGATGATTGTGAATGTTTTAATAAAAACAATTACGAAAATGCTTTCCTTTGTTTCATTTTATATTAGCCGACATAATAACGTTTACGTTAAAATTTGTAAAGAGAAAAAGTATCAAATCTGTTGAGAAAAAGGATTGATTAAAGTTTCTTCTTTGTAAAAAACTGCCCGTTAAAAATAGTTTAAACAAAAAGTTCATCCAAATTGGTTCAATCATTCTCAAGTTAGGCACAATCATTCATATTTATCAATAATAATATAATAAAGAGAATAGATTTTTATTTTTGTTTGTAATGAATAAATTCAGAAACTATTCATCATCACCATCATCTTCCTGCCCTTGTCCCGTCTTATTTAGGGTCGGCGCAACACGTTTATTTCTTCCATTCCTGTCACCCGTCATGCTATCACTAACTTCCTTTTCTTTTATATCACTCTTCACACCATTCATCCATCTTTTCTTTGGCCTCCCTCTCCCACTCCACCCATCCACATCTAATACTCATAACTCTTTTAGTAACATGCGTTTCATCTCTCCTCTTTACATGACCATACCAAGACAAATGATTCCCCTTCAACTTTTCAGTCACTGGCGCCACTTTCAAACTTCCTCTAACATACTCATTTCAATTCAATCCAGAAACTATTCGTCTGTTTTTGAAAACTTCTTTCACAAATAATAATATTAATAATAATTTATTTAAAGACTAGTTAGTAGTAGTCCAATGGTTAGTAAAAAAAAAACTTATCAACTATAAGGGTTAGTAAAAAACTTAAACTAATGCCGCACTAACAATTGCAACCAGTGCTTGATCACTGGGGCACCATGTTTATCGGCTAAGGTTCGAAGAATGCCATTTTAGCTGGTCCGAGATCTGCTTAGCAACGAGGCAGCCTTCTTCCTTACTATAGCGTGGAAATCACCCACACGCGCTAAAGCGAACATATTCGATGCACTGCAGTATCTAGGCAGCCCCAACAGCACCCTGAAACCATTATTATATTGGATCCGCAGGGCATCTAGTGCCTTCCGCGTATAATTGACCCACAGGCCGCCCGTGTAAAATGATTGCCAAAAAGCTTTAAATAAAGTAATTTTGACCTCATTATTACAACGAGCAAACCTGTGAGCCAACATATTGCATCTAACTGCTAGCGCCCTGCGTTCCCGTTCAATATCAACCTGATCCCTGAGGTCCCCGGTGAGATAGTGGCCTAAGTACTTAAACTGGCTAACCCTCTTAAGTGGCCTCCCATTGAGACAAACCACAGGCTCATAATGTACATATCTACCGGGGGCCTCAAAGATCAGATACTCACTCTTGCTAACATTATATTGCAGGCCGTGGTTTGCCGCATACCTCTCACAAACAAGCAGCATCTCTCTGATTGAGCCAGCCGTTGGATCCAGCAGCACCATGTTATACGCATAGCTTAAATTATTGACACAATAAAAAAATCAATAGATAACAACAAAAAAAAAAAGACAACAATGGACAATAGATTGATACTTTACTACTGACTGACAGGCGTATATTTTCTACTTTGAAGATGTCAGAAGCTAGTGTAAAACAACATTTGCTAATGACTTCGTCCGTGAGGATGTTAATTATTGCGGACGTGAAGTCGAAGGTAGATAAAAAGTACCTGTTGTCCTTCTTTGGGGTTCAAGCTTAATTCGTATCAAAATTGGCTCAGTAGTTTAACCAAGAAAGCGTAACGTAGTTTTCTTTAGTTACCTTTATAATATTAGTATGGATAATCTAATTTATAAAAATCTTACTTCACAGTGTTGGTTAATGAACTTCTCCAAAACGTTTTGACCGATTCTTATGATTTATTCTGTGTATTTTTCATAGGTGTGAGAATAGGTTGTAGGCAACGACCATAAATCCACTAGACGTCTCTTGCTTGAACTAGAGCACCAAAATAATTCTGTCAACTAGCCGAGGTACGGCGAGCGGGATACTACGTGTGTTTCTTGTAACACTCAATAAAGATCTGCATATTTTATAAAAATAAGTTCTCTGAAAAGCATGATCAGCCTTATAATGTTTTCACTGCTGGAAAACTACCCGACTACCTCACTAGCAGAGAGAATGGGCCGTAATCGTAATTCACCTCGTGATCCCATTGCTTGTATCTTCGAATGTTTGGTTCTAGGACATGCCGGTTTCCTCACGATGTTTTCCTTCATAGATTTGAGAGCAGCGGTAGGTTGTACATCGTGAATTCAAAAAAAAAAAAAGCCTAGAGCCAAAAATTCGAAGGTATGTGACAATGGGACCAACCGTGGCCACTACTTACAAAATTGGCATTGACTATGTTATGGAACTAGCGCAATTTTCCTCAACTATCACACAACGCCTTCTAGTCCCAAGCTAAGCAGAGCTTGCGTTATGGGTACTAGACAACTGATAAACATACTTATATATTTCTAAATACATACTTATTCATAGATAAATTACACCCAGACACAGAACAAATGATCATGCTCATCACACAAACATTTTTCATGGGTGGGAATCGAACCCTCGACCTCTGGCATAGCAGTCAGGGCTACTAACCACTAGACCAACAGGCCCATCAAAATTTAAGAAGATTACGGTGGCCAATCATGACGAAAATTAGCTGAAGACGCAGGAGTATTGTAAAACACGAGTGTGTACACAGACACAGCTGCACACTCTATGCCTTTACTCCCTTAGTCCTATGGGATGGCAATCCGATACGACCGGGGAGAGATCAGCCATAGAGCCAACGGCTTTACGTTCTTTCCGAGGTACGAGGGTGTCACACTACCAGCTTCCAAATTCTAAGCAGCACAAGAGTAATTCTTAATACAAAAACCCAATAGCATTCTTTGCCCGAGCCGAAAATCGAATCCAAGACCTCCCGATCAACGGACGTGCTGGCGACCACGAGACCAATGAGGCTGTTAATCTTCTCCACTTTATTACCTCAAAGATGTTCAATCACTAATAAGGGTGGTTACCGTCTAGTCCGTAATTCTCAAGCTAATAACCAAACAAAGAAACCATCGCATCGTAATATGAATTCGAAACGCATTGTGAATGTATTAAGTAAATAACTTCCGCCATTTTAATTGCAGGTAAGTGAAAAGATGTGAAAACAAAAGAGTCGCCATTAAGCGCTCATTTATAAAATGCAAAAATCTGTATAATGGGATTCGACTGAGTTAACGTGGATCGGCCATGCCAGGCAAGAGTTTTAATTTACTAAGTATTTTATGACTTGTCAGTTCCAGACTACACCGTCAAGACTAAGTCTTTGTTGTAATAATTACTTTACTTATTTAAAAGGTAGATTTTGAAATATTTGAGTTCCATATAGTGAAGTACAGGGCCGTAACTAGCCTTCTAAACGCCCGGTGTGAACTTCGATAACTGCCCTCCTTAAAACAAAGTTTTAAATCTAGATGTAAAAAAATATGCGTGATGCGGCCGTCACGGACCGCCAGGCACTTCTTCTCATGCAACCGAGCGGGTGGGCAGGTTGCGGATAGCCCAGTTCCGGCTTGGGGACCGCTTCCTGACTGCTTGAGGTTGATCCCCTTCCGGAGTGCCTCGGGTGAGGCTCCGGACAAGAGAAGTTCCCCGAAGCCAAATCCCAGGCTAGGGGTAACCCGATACTTCCCCACTACTATTTTCCCCTCTTCCTATACCCCAAACTCCTTTCATCCCGCCATCCTATCGATCCAGAGGACGGGCAACCTCGGTTCCAAAAAAGCCCACCAACTCTTCAAAAAAAAATGAAAAAGCAGGTAGATAAAAAAACTACCCAGGTGGGTCCCGGCCAAGCCGGGGAATCCCATGCCGACTCGTCGGTCAGCCCCCATCGTATTCTGGGAGGGGGCACCTCTCTGCTTTTTGAGGTCGCGCCTTCAGCGCGACCGGCTGCTGCCTCAGCGCCACTATCCTGCACAGACCAGGCTGCTGTCTCGACAGCGCCCTTAACCCGCACAGACCAGGCTGCTGTTTCGACAACGCCCTTACCACGCACAGACCAGGCTGCTATCTCTACAGCGCCAGAGCCGACTCCACCGGACGCTATTTTTGCGCCTACTGACCCTGTCATGACTGGTGCGCAAGCACCGATCAGACCGACACTGAGCTTACCGTCCACGAGTGCCTGGCAACAGAGCATCGTTAGGAACAGCGTAACGCATAACCCTGACAACGACACGGACAAAGCCCAACTGACCAGCCTCGGTGACGAACTGCGTGCATTAGCACGACAGCGCGCGAAGACCGAGGCTAGACTGAGAGACGCTGACCCAGAACTAGGTTCGGGAAAAGTTGATGGCTCAGGTGGGTTCACCCCAATCCCTGCGGACGAAGTACGCTTGCTTTCCTCTAAGCGCGAAAAAATCCGTATTAGGGAGAGGGAGTTGAGCAACCGCATGCGCAAGATCCGCGCAGGCCTCGGCCAGCGCGATGTGCAGGTGGCTAGCTCAGCAGGAATACGCGACCAGCCCGAATTACGCGAAGGGTTCGCCCAGCGCGGAAAAAGGCCGGACGCGGAAACTGCCGGAGTACGCGACCAGCCCGCAGTACGTGAAGGGGAAACCCAACACGGAAAAAGGCCGGACGCGGAAACACGCGAGCGGGGGCAAGTACGCGACGGGGTCACCCGACGCGAAAAGCCTTCGCTGGCAGCGGAATCCGCCGAAACCACTGACCAGACCCAGGACCGAACAGACAGACAGCACATGAAGAAGAGGGGGAAACGGGCTGGGACTAATCGCCAGTTTCGGATCCCAACTGGGCGCACTACGCCGGGTACCTCTAAGCCACAACCTGGGCCAAGCGGCTCAGGGGCGGCGAAGAGAGATCGCCCGGACGACTCGGCCTCACCGAGCGCACTGCAGGGGGATCCGAAACGGGTGAGGACCCAGACCGCTCAAGGGGAGCAGAGAACATACGCGCGGGCCACGAAGGATATTCCGGCGCGGTTGGCCGTAGCGATCTGCTTCCCTCCCCCCTCGAGAGACCTGACGAGTGACGAAGCGACTTACGTCAAATCGGAACTTGAAAAACTCCTGATCATGTCAGACCCCACGAAACCACTCCCGGCCTTCCGAGGTTACCCTCGGGTGACGGACGGCACCGTGCAGATGTGGTGTGAGGACGACAATGCCCTGACTTGGTTGACACTGAACACACCGTTACTGAAACTCCCTAACACCGACCAGACACTGACAGTCATGAGACAGTCCGACGTGCCGACCCGTGTCCGAGCGGCGCTCTTTGTTCCCAGGTTCAATGGGGACATTGCGCTGCTCCAGAGCCTTCTGATCCGTCAGAATGCTTGGTACGACATTGGGAGGTGGTCGCTATACAGGGCAACCAAAGTCGGTGGGGATAACTTTGGGACGTATCTGACCCTGGGTATACCCACCGATGAAGTTGACAAGGTCTTGGGTCGGGAGCGACGTATATCGTACCTTCTGGGTTCGATATACGTTCGCTTCTACCCCCAGACCCATCCCAAAACTGAAGACAGCAC
The DNA here is from genome assembly GCA_905147345.3 of Mythimna impura. Classification (NCBI taxonomy): domain Eukaryota; kingdom Metazoa; phylum Arthropoda; class Insecta; order Lepidoptera; family Noctuidae; genus Mythimna; species Mythimna impura. The sequence goes on along the minus strand of LR990359.1, from coordinate 27,644,341 downwards.
TGAATTGTCAAAGACGGAGACAAATGACACCGACAAGGACATGGACACGCTCGAGGAAGAAATGGCCCGAGCAGCCATGGCTGACGCCGATGCCGATAAGGCACCTGCATCCCCCGGATGGACGGCGCAGCTGTTGGCGTCCTCACCCACTGATGACTGGCGAAGGATGGAGGAGGGAGAAACACTTTCCGATGGCTCCACCTCTTCCTAACTCCATTCCGACGCCGTCGTCGACCACACCAAACCCAATACCGATCATCCAGACCAACCTTCAGCACAGTCAAACTGCCACAGCTACCTTACGCAGGGTGCTGGAGACCAATTCCCGAACCATAGCACTGATCCAAGAGCCGTGGGTCAGAAATGACAAGATATGCGGACTTGGAAACATTGGAGGTAAACTGATATCTAACACATATAATATGGATAAACCTCGAACTTGCATTTACATACCCCAAGATATACCGATCACACCACTAACCCAATTCTGTTCCAGAGACCTGACAGCAATCAGGCTCCAGATTGGTAATGATACCCCGAATCTAGTACTAGCCTCATCGTACATGCCTGGCGACGACGAAAGCTGCCCACCAAAAGAACTGACTGATCTGGTTCAACACTGCGAAAACGTCAACCTGGACCTGATCATCTGCACCGACTCAAACGCGCATCACCCACTATGGGGTAGTGAAGTATCAAACACCAGGGGTGAGTCACTATCCACATACTTATTCTCCACTAACCTTAACATCGTGAACCGAGGCACGGAACCCACTTGGGTCACGGTCCGCGGACAAACGATCATAGACCTGACTTTAGCTACAGAAAACGCGTCAAACTTAATCTCTAACTGGCGCGTATCAAATGAACCCTCTTGCTCTGACCACAGAAGAATATGTTTCTCTCTGGCAGCCATTACAAAAAACCCAGAACCACGGCGCAATCCTCGCCGTACAAATGTACCTGAATATAAACACCACTTAACTTCCCTACTAGCCAGGGAACAAAGACCCGTAAATCAAATAACTGACTCCGTAGAATTGGATAACGCCGTGACAAAACTCACAGACAACATAATCAAAGCATACCACACAAACTGTCAACTAAGCTCCCCACACATCAAGGGAAAAGGAAACCCCTGGTGGAACGCAGAGCTTGGCAAACTCAGAAATGCATTACGCAAACAATTTAACAGAGCCAAAAACTCAAGACTTCCAGAGGACTGGGAGCAATACAAAGAAACTCAATACAGATATAAGAAAGCAGTTAGGACCGCCAGGAACTCCGCCTGGCGCAATTTCTGCGAAAGCATTGAATCCAACACTGAAGCAGCACGGGTCAGGAAAATCCTGTCAATTGACCAGGAACGTACCCTTGGTGCGCTGAAAAAACCAGACAACAGCTACACACTAACAGACCATGAGACCAGTAAGGTCCTACTGGAAACGCATTTCCCGGACTGCAACCTACTTGAGGACAGGACGTGGTCGAGCGCACCGGAACTGACCCCAACGGATCTTGACTGGTCCAGAGCACATAACATAGTGACAGAAGACCGAATTAAATGGGCCATCAGGACCTTCCAACCGTACAAGTCACCAGGACTAGACGGTGTCTTTCCGGCGCTACTGCAGTGGGGAGAACACTCCTTAGTGCCGTGGCTGCTGGTGATATACCGTGCCTGCATAGCACACAGATATGTACCACACACATGGAGTGAGGTGAAAGTTATTTTCATCCCGAAACCCGGCAAAACTGACTATACACAACCCAAGGCGTACAGGCCCATAAGCCTGACATCCTTCCTACTGAAAATCCTGGAAAGGCTTTGCGACAGATATATCCGGGACGGACCTCTCTTGGAGAGACCGCTCCACAAGCAGCAACATGCCTACTCAACAGGTAAATCAACAGAATCTGCACTACATAGCGTGATCTCAAAGATTGAATGCGCTATAAATCACAAAGGCTCTTCGTTAGCAGTCTTCATAGACATCGAAGGAGCTTTCGATAAGACTATGTTCCGAAGCATCAGCACAGCACTCGAAAGTCACGGTGTTGACCCGACCTTGAGTGACTGGATAACAAATATGCTCAGACTTAGAGCAGTACAAGCAAATATAAATAACACTACAAGGGCCATGGTGGCGAAGGGTTGTCCCCAAGGGGGTGTCCTCTCGCCTTTACAATGGAACTTAGTTGCAGATGATTTAGTTAAAAGACTTAACACCAAAGGTTACTTCGCCGTAGGATATGCCGACGATATAACCATTATAATAAACGGCACTCACGAAAATACACTATGCAACCTTATGCGGCAGGCCTTGAAAATAGTAGAGGACTGGTGTAAGGAACACCAACTGACTGAAACTGAATTAGTACTTTTCACCAAAAAAAGGAAATTGGCAGCACTACAGCTACCACGTTTCTTTGGAACTACCCTTAGCCTGTCAACTGAAGTCAAGTACCTGGGCGTCTACCTGGACAAACAGCTGAATTGGGCAAAACATACTGAGTACATCACCAAAAAAGCCAGTATATCTATGTGGCAGTGTAAGCGCATGTTAGGCCGCAGCTGGGGCATAGCCCCAAGGATCACTCACTGGCTATACCTACACCTCTGTTATTAGACCAATAATCACATATGGCTCCCTAGTTTGGTGGCCCAGGACCGAACTGAGCACAGCACAAAAAGATCTTGAAAAACTGCAACGACTCGCTTGCGTAGCGATCACTAGCAGCATGAGAACCACACCCACGGCTGCCCTGCAAGCGATGCTGGGACTGCCCCCACTGCATCTAATAGTGCAGGAGGAGGCGGCCTCAGTGGCCTTCAGGTTCGGTGCATAAGCGCATGTTAGGCCGCAGCTGGGGCATAGCCCCAAGGATCACTCACTGGCTATACCTACACCTCTGTTATTAGACCAATAATCACATATGGCTCCCTAGTTTGGTGGCCCAGGACCGAACTGAGCACAGCACAAAAAGATCTTGAAAAACTGCAACGACTCGCTTGCGTAGCGATCACTAGCAGCATGAGAACCACACCCACGGCTGCCCTGCAAGCGATGCTGGGACTGCCCCCACTGCATCTAATAGTGCAGGAGGAGGCGGCCTCAGTGGCCTTCAGGTTCGGTGCATCGGGCACCCTGAGTAAAGATTCCAGAATCAAACACATACGCATAATGGAAGACGCCATCAAACGACAGCCTATGATGGCAGCACCTACCGACAAAGCTCCAAAGGCGTATCATTTCCAAAAGAATTTCAATATTCAACTAACAAAAGAAGAACACGACTACTCAGGCCCAGCTGAACTGAGAGTCTACACGGATGGATCAAAGATAGATGCTGGCACGGGAGTTGGAGTCTTCGCCAACGACCTCAATATCAGAATATCCAGAACGCTAGGAGAATTCAACACCGTCTACCAGGCGGAATGTGTTGGTATAATCCTAGCGACCCACGCCATAGAAACTAGGAATGTAACGGACACACACATTCGGATACTCTCCGATAGTGCTTCAGTCATACAATCCCTAGGCAAAAACTCTACCACCTCGAAAATTATACAAGAATGCCACTCAGCACTGGAAAGTGTCACAGTGCCGAAACGCAATACGGTGACACTACAGTGGATTAAAGGACATAGCGGCTCACTGGGCAACGACGCGGCGGACGAACTGGCCAGGAGAGGATCTGGAGCGGTGGCCTTCGGGCCCGAACCAATTGTGCCGGTCCCCTTTGGTCAGCTGCGTAGTTGGCTACGTGAACACACGCATATACAAGCAGAGCGCTGGTGGTCCTCGACACCGGGATGCAGGCAGGCCAAGGAGGCCCTACCACATCTCAATAAAGCTCTCACCAAAAAACTCATAAGACTGGACAGAGGCGGCCTGCGCCTGGTGACGGGGACCATCACCGGACACTGCACACTGAATAAACACCTTCACACGATAGGCATCACAGACAGTCCCCTATGCAGAGCATGTTTGGAGGGGGAGGAGACGATTACCGTACATAAATATATGTATCACATACCGTACATAACCGTACATAAATAGATAGATAGATAGAATATGCGTGATGTGATGCTTCAAATACTCCCACCTTCATCATTTACTATTTAGTCTTACTGCGTTTGCACAGAATCGGCAAGGTAGGGCGCGTCAACAATCGTATTATATACACAATAGGTATATAATAAGTTTTGTGCAAGCTATTTTGCTGTTTTTTTTTTTTTTGTTAATTATTGCGCCCCTCCAGTGTTTGCGCCCTGTGTCAGGGCACCGCTGGCACTGCCCTAGTTACGGCACTGATGAAGTGTTGCAAAATCTTCTAACAATAGAATTTCCGTCTAAAGCGTTTTGGTTCTACGAATTCCTCATTTATTTCTTATTATGTTACCGCCCACGCTTCAAATTATGTATATTATAATAGGTACTCAACATAATCAAAAGCAAAATAATCTACTCAGATTTAATAAATATCTTGAGCCAGTCTAAAAGCATTAAATTATTCATAACAACTGGTATGTTACTGCAAGTAAGGTGGCAACTTAGGAAGGATTTTTGAATTACTATTAAAGTGGTTGAGGGGGAGGCAGGATGTGGATGACAGACCGAGTAATGCAGTGACCGAGTGGTGTCCAAGGATAGGAAAAAAGAATGTTGGTCATCCGGAAGCTACATAGGCATTTATAGGGAGATGAGGAACAAAGTGTAACGTTCCGTACACTTCCATTGAAAAGGGGGGATCTTTCGACTTGTGTGGGGGTGTTACCTATGTGGTTTGGATAATAATAATAATATTCCACAACTATCACACAACGCCGTCTAGTCCCAAGCTAAGCAGAGCTGGTATTATGAGTACTAGACAACTAATAAACATTCTTATATATTTCTAAATACATACATATTATAGATAAATTACACCCAGACACAGAACAAATGGTCATGCTCATCACACAAACATATGTCCTGGGTGAGAATCGAACCCACGACCTCCGGCATAGCAGTCAGGGCCACTAACCACTAGACCAACAGGTCACTGGGTAACTGGGTAACGGGTCCAGTCACTGGGTAACTGCCAGATAGATGATTTCAGGCAGTGGTATACACCACTAATTTTTAATTCGAACAAATACTTAAAGGGCTTATTAGAAAAGGTCTTGTTATTATTTAAGAAAAGTCTCAATAAATAATATTCATAAACAGCAAAGTTTATATACATACCAAAATATCACTCAATTTATAGAAATATTGTACAAGCTTTTGATTTTATATAAATGACGATCAGAATGGAAAAACACTGCGCGCAGTATTTTCTAGTAGCAATTGATGACAAATTAATCTTCATGGACATTTTTGGGATTTCGTTTTTTTATTTTACTACAAAAATATGATGAGTAACGGGTACGGATAAAGCCTCATTTTTTTTAATAATTAAAAAAAATAGTGGTGTATACTAAAATTGCGAGAACTCTAATTTCGCGATGCAGAATTTCGAATTTTTTAGTTCTTTTGTGGTGCCTAGAAGTCGGTAAAGTCAAAAGACAATGTTGCCAAAAGAAAAGAAAGGCCAATGCCATGGACAAGTTCGGGCTGTGGATGATGATGATGAAAAGGGTGAATAAGAAGACGAAGACAAAGTCACAGAAGTTTATATTGCTGTTGATAGCATAGCATAGTCGGCCTTATAATTTTCCCACTATTGGGACTCAGGTATCCTCTCTAGGAGAGGGAATGGGCCGTAATCCACCACGCGGACCCAGTGCGGGTTGGCGGGCTGATGGCTTACTGAATAAAAATGCAACATGTCACATCCACACAATTCCTTCCCTATTTTTTTCAGTCGTAGCAATCAAGGGTTAATTTTGCCCCGTCTGTCACCCGGGGCGTCACCATTGAGGCTTAACGAGTCGTTTCCTTAGCCTCAGTGCACGGTCTTAGGTCAAGGTAGGATGCGTGTCGGGTTTAATGATGCATCATTTGGTATGAGTTCAAATATTGTTTGGTGACATCACGTGGTCACAAAAAAGTTTGGTGTTTTTTGGTTTTACACCAAGAGATAGCGCACACGAGCAATTTTAGTCTCCGCTACTAATCTGTTTCTTACATCAAACCTACGAGGTTGTATGAAAGTGCGCGCATGTAGTGACGCGCTAGCACAGAGACTTGTTTGTCCGCTGGTTTGACGACGCAACTACTGCCCCATCTTTTGGTAGTCAATTTTTACGAGAAAGTTGCGTCATTGTCGCTCTCGTGTTTTTATCATCTCAATCTCGACAAGGAGACAACGACAGAAAATAAAACGTTGCTGGGTAACTAATTGGGTGTTTAGGTTAGTTTACTTTCTACATTCTCGATGGAGAAACAGCACTATCTGCATGAATTTACCATCATCATTTCAGTCGAAAGACGTCCACTGTTGGACATGGGCCTCCCCCATGTGTCGCCACAACGAACGGTCCTGTACGTCTCGCATCCATCGCATTACCCCTTGTGGAAGGCCTTCCAATACTGAGTCTTCCGGTGCGTGGTCGCCACTCAAGAACCTTTAGGTCCCATTGACTATCTGTTCTACGAGCAATGTGCCCTGCCTAATGCCACTTAAGTTAGGCGATTCTTCGGGCTATTTCGGCGACCTTGGTTCTCCTACAGATTATATACTCCTAAGTTGTGATGTAGTTCACAATAAACTTACATACAAAAGAAACTCAGTCCCGTAACAACTGTCTATAGACCATTCAAATATTTATTCCGTCCAAGAATCGAACCTGCGACTCGCAGTGCAGCATCGAGACGCTCAACAACTGCGCCAATCGTGCCACCATCGTCATAGTCAACAATGGCATCAGTGACCATATTGTATTATTATTGACAAACTGGAAGAACGCGTTACTATCGTTCATGGCAATATATTACCACCATTAACATCATCATTTCAGCCGAAAGACGTCCACTGTTGGATATAGGCCTCCCCCAAGTGTCGCAATAATTAACAGTCCTATGCGGCAATTTCGTCATCATCATCATTTCAGCCGAAAGACGTCCACTGCTGGACATAGGCCTCCCCCAAGTGTCGCCACAATGAACGGTCCTGTGCGTCTCGCATCCATCGGACTCCCGCAACCGTTACCAAGTCATCAGTCCACCTTGCACCAAGTCATCAAGTCATCGTTACCAAGTCATCGGTGCACCTCGCAATTTCGTACTCATCCTTAAAATATTTCCAAAAACTGCAGTACCCAACCTAATAAAATACCAATGACAAATTTTCGGCACCTAACGGAAAAAAATCTTTAAAACCGTCCAAAATATCGAAGCTCCGGACCGACATATAATTACACGGCCCTAATAAGGTTTTCTTCCTGAAGCACGCCCCTGGGCGGGTCCCAATTAGTTTACTCGGTAAAGATGCTCATTTAGCTTGTTTTAACAAGTAGCCTGTGTAGTTTGTAGGGCCTAGAGCGTTTCCGGTGTATGTTGAGTAAAAATACATTTGAAAATGTTCATAATATAAACAAACTTGCTGCAGGATTGTTCAAAAGAGTTTGTGGTCCTGGAAAGCGTAGGGCAACTGAAGGAACACAGATGGGGTTTACTTAGTTAAACTCTCTTGTTTTACCCAATGTACGAAGATTTATTTATACAGAAAAGCCAACTCGGATGCAAAGCGGATGCACATCCTCTCATTTCAAGTGCACCTTTCTAATATTAGAGGGCTGCACTCCAATATCGATGCGGTCCACCACCATCTTGAGACTGACAAGCCACACTTGCTTTTCTTGACGGAGACCCAAATTAGATGTCCGTTAGATACGGCGTACCTCAACTACCCGGGATACTCACTGGAGCATCATTTCCTGCAGCGTTCCGGGGTCTGTGTGTACGTCTGTAATGACATCTGCTGCCAGCGTCTCCGTCACCTTGAAAACCCAAGTTTCTCTACGTTATGGCTGTTGGTGGACACTGGTATGGACAAAATTGTTTATGCCTGTGTCTACCGATCGCACAGCGGTGATCAGGAGACGACTCGGCTGTTCGACCACCTCAGTGAGGCCGCCGATAAGGCTCTGCATCGACACCCTGATGCGCAGCTCGTCGCTCTGGGGGACTTTAACGCCTGCCACCAAGACTGGCTTTTCCCATACCAGAAGACCGACCACGCTGGGAGAGAAGCGCGAAACTTTGCAGTATCGATGGGCCTTTCCCAGCTGGTTAAGCAAGCGACTAGGGTGCCTGATGTAGTTGGTCATACTGCCAATTGTTTAGACCTTCTGATGACCACCGATCCGGACAGATGTATTGTAACAGTTTCCTCACCACTTGGAACTTCAGATCACTGTCTGGTGAAGTCTGTTTCGTGCTTCTCCCCACCTGACTGCGACTCACGCGGAGAACGGAGAATATGGCGTTACAGGTCAGCAGAATGGAATGAGATGCGGCACTTCTTTGCGTCTTATCCTTGGCAGCAGGTCTGCTTCTCTTCTAAAAGTCCGTCGAGCTGTGCGGATGCTATATCCGATGTGAAACGTCAAGCTATGGAGATTTTCATCCCTTATAGAGACGTACCCATCGGAGGCTAAGCTCGCCCATGGTTCAACGCCGATTGCGTTCAAGCTGAAGAGCGTAAGCATTCGGCGTTTCTCGCCTGGGTTGACGCTCGTGACCGCAAAGCTCCCGATCTGAGCTCAAAGAAGAGAGCTTTCAACCATGCTGCCAAGTCCTACAAAAAGGCACTAAAGAAGGCTCGGTTCGACCGCATTACCCATATTGGCACAAAGCTCTCTGCACAGCCGTCCGGTGGCAGAGCGTTCTGGTCCCTTGCCAAATCGATCGAAGCGAACTTCTGTAGGCCCACATTGCCTCCGCTGGTTAAGCCTGATGGAACACTGGCTCACACGGCGAGAGAGAAAGCAGGTCTCTTTGCATCTCTTTTCGTCCATAACTCTCGTCTTGACACTAGCAGTGCTACTCCACCAACTCTACCTCACTGCAACACCTCAATGCCCGAGGTTCGCATAAGAAACAAAGAAGTTTTGAGAGCACTGTGTCGTCTAGACGTGAATAAAGCTAGTGGACCAGATGGTATACCAGCAATAGTTCTCAAGGCATGTGCGCCCGAGTTGTCTCCTGTATTGACGCGCTTGTATCGCCTCTCATTTAGGACTGGTATAGTGCCCAAGTCCTGGAAGCTTGCCAACGTGCAACCCGTGCCCAAAAAGGGCAGTCGTGCCGATCCTGCCAAGTATCGGCCGATTTCAATAACCTCCATACTCTGCAAGATTATAGAGCGTGTATTGAACTCGCGCCTCATGGCATACCTGGAAGGTAACGATCTCCTCAGTGACCGACAGTACGGGTTTCGCCACAATCGGTCTACTGGGGACCTACTAGTGTATACCACTCACATGTGGGGCGAGGCCCTTGAGAAGAATGGAGAAGCGATTGCTGTCTCCTTAGACGTCTCGAAGGCCTTCGACAGGGTATGGCATGCCAGCCTTTTGAGTAAGCTTCCAGCGTACGGCATTTCCCCTGGTCTGATTAACTGGGTAAAAGACTTCCTGAGTGAACGGTCTCTCCGAGTTGTTGTCGATGGATGCTCATCAGAGCCCATGACGACCAATGCCGGAGTTCCTCAGGGGTCAGTTCTCTCTGCAACTCTTTTCCTGCTGCATATTAACGATCTGCTGATGCCCGGTATCTATGGGTATGCAGATGATAGCACAGTTGTAGAGAGATACCTGCCAGGTGCTCGGGCTAGTAAGGAGCTAATCCGGTCCGAACGAGAGGCTATGGTAGAGCGTATGAATGTCTCACTTCAGGCAGTCTCCATGTGGGGCGAAACCAATCTGGTAGGATTCAACGCCGCCAAAACACAAGCGTGTCTGTTCACCGCCAAAAGGAGTCCGTTCGCCTTGGCTCCTGCTTTTCAGAATGTATCTCTGGAGTGCACCGACCGCCTTCAGCTCTTGGGAGTTGAAATTTCTTCAGACCTCAATTTTGGACGGTTCATTGAGTCCAAAGCCAAGGTAGCTGCTAGAAAACTAGGTGTTCTTGCAAAGGTCCGACGGTACTTCACACCGGGACAGCTTCTAATGTTATACAAAGCACAGGTCCGATCGTGTGTGAAGTACTGCAGTCACATATGGGCTGGTGCTGCAAAATGCCATCTAGCAGCTTTGGACTCAGTGGAAAGGCGTGCGAAGAGGCTAATTGGGGATCCAGATTTGGTTAAGTCCAATCACAAAGCCTCGAGCACAGGCGCAGGGTAGCCAGCCTATCGGTATTTTACAGGTTGCATTTTGGAGAGTGTGCGCGGGAATTGCATGACTTGATTCCGCCATCTCCTTTCTACCATCGGACAACCCGACGTACGGCGAGTATCCACCCTTACGTTGTTGAAACTTCAACGGTCCGGACTAAGCGTTTCGCTTCGTCGTTTATACCGCGTACATCGAAGGACTGGAACAATTTGCCTGCTGCGGTCTTCCCGTCCAACTATAATTTAGATGTCTTCAAGGCTAGAGTGAATAGGCTCTTAATAAACTAGTGCGCCTCACCATCAATGATTGCATCGCTGCTTACTATCAGGTGGGATCGCAGTCAAGCACTGGTTTATATGAATTAAAAAAAAAAAGAACTTAAAATTTCGAAATTACAGTTTCTTTTCTTATATATATACTAGCGACCCGCCCCGGCTTCGCACGGGTGCAATGTTGATCACTTCATAGTATAAAACAAAGTCACTTCCAGCTGTCTGTCCGCTTAGATCTTTAAATCTACGCAACGGATTTTGATGCAGTTTTGTCCAGCATTGCACCAGGGCGGGTCGCGAGTACTAAATATACTACAGAATGTCTTTATACACAACTTTCACAGTTTTTTTGTCATTATTCAATACAAACATATTTTCTTTTGAGGTTACACTTGAAAGAGCGACATATAATTGGCCATATAATAAAAACATTCAACGCTCAAATCTAAGCCTGTAACGTTGAAAGTTTGACCCTGCAATTTTTGATGGTCATTGCAAAAGATATTTTTAGCGGAAATTGTAGGCGTTTATATTGGAACGGTAAATTCGATGGTATTAGAATTCAATTTCAATTAACCCAAACACTGCTAGGTTACATTGTTTTATTATGAATTTCCTGTGTCTACGTTCCACCTTCCTCCATCATCAGATCAGTTCGATAGTACCTTATAGCCAAAGTGCATCTCATGACAATTCTAATAAGCCCAAACACTGCTAGGATACATTGATCAATTACATAGTTCCGGTACCTATCTTCCGGCTCCATCATCATCATCAGGTCACTTCGATGGTACCATTTTCAACATAATTATTCAGAACCATTTATTTATTTGTATTGTCATAGTCGTTTAAGTGTCTTCATTGTGATATCTATGTGAGTCGTTTAAGTGTCTTCATCAGTTCCACTTCATCAAATGTTACTTTTTGACTGTAAATGCTTATTTATTTATTTATTTTTTTATTAATGATAGGCTCGCGTTTGACCACCATCTCACCTGATGGTAAGCGATGATGTGGTCGACGATAGAGCACGCTTGTCTAGAAGTAGCCTATTCACTCTTGACTTAAAGACCCCTAACTATCAGGAAACACAGACTCCGGCAAGGAATTCCACTCCTTGGCTGTACGCATAATGAATGTGTTCTCAAAACGTTTTGTGCGTATGGGTGGGATGTCTACCATGTACCGGTGGCGCAACGCCGTACGTCTAGTAGTCCGATGATGGAACAGATTTGGCGGAATTAGATTGTGCAATTCCAGTGCACATTCCCCGAAATGTATACGATAGAAAACCGACAGGTTAGCAACTCGGCGGCGATGTCTAAGGCTTATGTTCTCAATGAAAATACCAAAATCCCCCATGGAACCCATCATCAGAACTAAATTTTGATAAAAATGGGAGCAATCTGAAAGCATATCCTTTAAGAGGAAAAAAAAAATTGCAAATCGGTCCATAAATCACGGAGTTCTGAGGTAACACACAAAAAAAATAAAAAACATACAACCGAATTTATAACCTCCTCCTTTTTTTAAGTCGGTTAAAAACACTATACCGATCAAAATAACATTAATTTCGGAAGTCGGTATTTCTGGTATTGTTTGCTTGTTATTTAACACCGACTTCCGAAATTAAAGTCATATTGATCGTTTTATTATTTTTGTAGTGAAGTCGGTAATTTTTAATTTAATGTAAAAAAAAAATTATAACACACTTTTTAGTTGTGATGCACTTATAGCCAGAGTACCTACATATTTCTCATGACAATTCGAATTAACCCAAACACTGCTAGGATACATTATTTTATTATGAAGTTCCCATCCACCTTCCGGCTCCATCATCAGGTTAGTTCGATAGTAGGTACCTTATAGCCAAAGTGCATATAATGACAATTCTAATAAGCCCAAACACGGCTGGGTTACATTGATTAATTACGGAGTTCCAGTGCCTACCTTCCGGCTCCATCATCATCATTAGATCACTTCGATGATACCATTTTCAACATTACTATTCAGAACCATTTATTTATTTATATTGTCATAGTTACTTAACTATCTTCATTGTGATATTTAAGTGAGGGTTTTTTTTTATAGGTGGGAAAATCATCTTATGACAAATCCCGCTCTTGGGCGGAGCGAGAGATAGTGTCAGACTTTTACTGACTAAAAACCCACTCCTGTTCCTTCGTTGCCTTCGTCCCAGGGCCACGGTTTCGTTTTCACACTACCCATGGCCCCAGTAGGCTTCGACCCTGCTGGGCCCCTACGATTTGCTGACATCTCCCTGAGGCGCGCGCGGAACAATACGCGCCGTCGACGACTTGGGCTCGGTCCGGATGGTTACCGGACGGTCGGACGGCGGGCCACCCATTGCCCGCCGTCCGCAAGCCCGCGCCTACGGTGGCCGGAAATCGGGTTCGGAATCCCGGCGGCGGTTGGGGCGTGAGGACAGTTGCCGTTGCCTCACGCGATCGGCCGCCTCTTTTGCTAGCATTACTGCTTCGCAGAAGGAGGCGACCGCCTGCCACTCCTCCTCGCTCCGGACCATGGCCTGTACCAAGGCCCGGCGCGAGAGATCGCCGCTGCCGATCGCCCCCACGAGGACACGGCGTTGCTCTTCCCAAGCGGGGCACACTTCCACCGTGTGCTCCACCGTGTCCTCCGGGCGGTCCACACAGTGGCGACACCCGGGCGTCGCTTCCGCACGAATCCGGTGCAGGAACTTCCCGAACTTCCCGTGTTCGGTGAGAACCTGCGTCATGCGGAAGGTGAGGACGCCGTGAGGTCTTTCCAACCACGCCTCAAAGAAGGGACTTACCGCCATAATTGTGGCGTGCCGAATCTATGTGAGGGTGAAGTTCCGTTGGCCATTTCTGGTCTTTTTCATCAGTTCCACTTTACTTTTTGACTTTAAATGTTTTTTTTTTTTGTATTCTCGATGAAAATACCAAAATCACTATATAGTGCCTAGAATATTTGAGGAGTTCCCTCGATTCCTCATGGATTCCATTATCAGAACTGGATTTGAAAAAAATGGGACCAATCTGGAAGTAACCGAGTAGTATACTTGCGTCGGCACATCAATCTTTGAAAGAATCAAGTTATTTACCGCAACCGCTATGTCCCTGCATTTTAAATCTGTAATATCTTCGAAAATATTGACTTAAATTACACGCTGTAAAGGGCCATATTGATCTATATTAAATGCACAATTTATTTAAGGTACTTAATTGGATAAGGATCAATGCTGTTCTGCTTAAAATCGTTTCGTAAATAAGCCATTATTTCTCGTAAAAAGTAAAGGATAAAAAATGGTTATTGTGGGTTATACCTAAAAGATAGACATACACCATCGCGGACTTTTTTGTAGATCTTTTTAAGGTGTACAATACTGTAGTACATTATTTTGATCCATGTCTTAGGGTTCAGTCAGCGTTTGCAATGTAAGCGCAAAAAAATGTGTTTATTTACGACATCACATTAGAAACCACTAAAATCATCAGTGTTCCTCTACTATATTGTGCGTGTATTATACACATAAACCTTCCTCTTGAATCACTCTAACTATTAAAAGAAACCGCATCAAAATTAGTTGCGTAGTTTTAAAGATCTAAGCATACATAGGGACAGACAGACACGAAAAGTGACTTTGTTTTATACTATGTAGTGATATTATTTTGAGGTAGAAAATTATCTTCCCATCCTAGAGTTGAGCGGGAGGGCGTGTCAGACTTTTATTGACTAAAACCACACCTATGTTCCTTCAGTTGCTTTTTGTATTGTCATCTAATGACAGCATCAGTGGACGGTATTGTCTTGGCCAAATACTGGGCCAGGCAAAGAATTTATTTTTAGGCAAGGAGTTTTGCCATCGACACACTAAGAAGAAGAAGTTAGCGAGTATTTTTTTCTTCCGCCTATAAAATTAGCATAAGAAGCCTTTCAATGTTCCCACTGCTGGGACTCAGGCCTCCTCTCTAGTAGAGGGAATGGGCCGTAATCCACCACGCGGTCCCAGTGCGGGTTGGTGAATGTCACATATCTTCGAATTTTTGGTTCTAGGACATGCCGGTTTCCTCACGATGTTTTCCTTCACCGTTTTGAGAGACCTACAAAATTACCTCTTTCGTATTTATGAGGTTTTCACTTTATAGCCACAATATGCACAGGGCATGTATTAGATGCACGCATCAGATTCAATATTAGAATGCCCGTGTTCCCGTGTATATTCACGCTTTCAGTCAAATATTGGCTCGGCATACAAATGTGCCGTATTTACAGTTGTAGTGTCAGCATCCGATAGTCCACTGCAGTGAGTACAAAGAGACAAAGTTTTAGTAATTAAATTAATTTTCAGACTACTTTACCTGTGTAGGATACCTAAACCAAAAATCCCACTAACATTATAAAAGGTGAAAATTTGTGTATATGGTTAGAACTTCTTCACACTCAAACGGCTGATCGGGTTTGGATGAAATTAGACGAACTAGTCCTCACTTTCCATCTGACACAGTCCTCAACGGACTCGGTCGTTTCAGTAGCTTCCTGTTTCGGATTCGATGGGAAGAAACACCCAGGTGGTACCTTTTTGAGGATCGCCCGGAGAAGACGAAGGATGGTGGAATATACATATAGTGGAGGTCTGCCTTGCTGAGGTGGAACACCGCCGGTCCAGGTCGAGGCTATGGTACGGAGCAAGAGAGCATGGGAAACAGTCAATTCCTTCTGCAAAGAAGTTACCGGAAAGCGTAAAGAAGAGGTAAGTCGCTCTCGCTCTACTAAGAGCGTGAGGAGTTATTTGATAATTTTATACACCAAAAAAAAGAAAATATCACCTGTCTAATACCTGGTTATTATGTAGTAATTGAGTAGAGCCTGCTGTCAAAAATCGAAAAACATTTTTAGGGTACCGTACCTCAAAAGGAAAAAACGGAACCCTTATAGGATCACTTTGTTGTCCGTCTGTCTGTCTGTCAAGACCCTTTATCTCAAGAACGCGTGGATATATCCAGTTGAAATTAAAACTATATACTCAAGTCTGGGGTCTCTTGAAGCTGTGAATATATCAACCTTCTGAGTCAACGATAACAAGATACGGCCGTTTATATCGCAAAAAACTTATGTTTCGACACTCTCAAAGGAATCAAAATTCATAGGGTACTTCCCGTTGACCTAGAATCCTGAAATTTGGTATGAAGCAAGGTCTCATAGCAGAAGTAGTCAAAAAAATATTTTTTTTTGCGAAACGGAAAAATCTTCGTAACTCAATTCGGGATTGAACTGTTTTCATAGGTAAGTTTGTACGGAACCATCAATGCGCGAGTCCGACTCGTACTTGCCCGGTTTTTTTCAATCATAACACAACTCGTATCTGTCATAGGTACTTGCTAACACTAGACCAATGAGGCTTCACCAATATTTAAAAATCCTTTGATAAATAATAATCCGAAAAATCCACGCAAAACTAAGTACGTCTCCATAAGCTTTTCATACCCATTTTCCAAGTATGCTCCATCTACTGTCACCGTTCATACTACATCATGGCTCACTAGATGTCAACCCGACTCACAAAATTTACGAAATATATATTTTTTTAAAGCGATCGTTTTGAAATTTTTTTATTGACTTGTTACACCCAATTATTCTGGGCCTGGGTGGTTCCATCAGCAGTAACATGAAAATAGGTATTGGAACTTTTTTTTAAATGATATTTAAACTAGTGCTTGACTGTGAGCTCACCTGATGGTGAGCAAGTAGTGATGCAAGCGTTGATGGTGTATCGCACTAGTTTATTAAGGGCCTATTCACTCTAGCCAAAATATAATCGGACGGGAAGACCGCTGCAGGTAAATTGATCCGATCCTTCGATGTACGCGGTATAAATGACGAGGCAAAACGCTTAGTCCGGACCGTAGAGGTGTTAACAACGTAAGGGTGGTCACTCGCCATACGTCGGGTTGTCCGATGGTAGAAAAGTGATGGCGGAATCAAGTGATGTAATTCCTGCGCACACTCTCCAAAATGCATCCTGTAATATACCGACTCGCTTGTGGATTTTACAAGAATATCAATTGGTAGATACGATTTTTTTGTTGCAATTTATCGTAGTACATTTTATGAAGTGGTTAACGTACATAAGTAGGTAATGTCACAGTTAAAACTGAATATACTTGAAAAAAATATTTGTGAAGTAACGAGTTTATCAATACATATTTAAAAAGTAGAATACTAAATGTGTAAACAATATCAAAATTGGTAGAACAGCAAACTGTCAAAGTCCACCTCTGGACTTTGACGTCAAAGTCTATGTCGGGCTTATCTTTCTTATTGGCAGCTTTGAAACTTTATAACTTCGTCGTTGATGAAGAAATTATAAAAATTCTTTCATATTTGTTTACTGGAGCATGACTGGAGCTAAGATTTATTTGATTTAGTAAATAAATAAAAAGTCATGTATTATTGCTTATTAGCAATTTGTTAATATTTACACTCGTATTAGTCTGCTGTAAGCCTTCTCTAAAATAAAATAAAATAAATGAATTACTTCTAGTCAAAATTAGTTTTGACTGACTTTCGTCAAACCACTTATTTAAATTAAAACACGTTTGTTTTATTGTAACAAAATATACGGAAAGTTTTAATTATCTACAGTTAGGTACCTAGAATTATTACAAAAAAAAAACTTTTAAAATAGTCACAAAGAAAACCTACAAACGACACCGGTTTTTGAGTAAATGTTAGCAGCTTTAAAAAAATTTTAACTGGTCAAAATTACTTCTGACCAATTTTAGTTATTAAAACTAGTTTAGATCAATTAACAATTCTGTGTAATAAACCTTAGTAAGACCATCTTGTGTGCATTGAAATTGCGTGACTTTACAAATAAAATAAAAAAATTGATGAGATGTCCACTGGTAACAAAGTGAGGTCCAACAGTTGATGTGTTTCAGTTGAAAAGAAATCGATGATTGGTTTTTTATTTATTACAATATTTGTCAATGGGTGAAGAAAGTCACTTACCGGACGCCTAAGAGAGGATAACGTAGAACGATAACACATGGACGTCGTCGCATTTGGGGTACTAATCCGATCATGTCCACGGGGCAAACTTGACCAGAGATCGATTGAGACACAGAGGTTTGACAGGAGAAGAGGGAAGCCGTCGAACAGCAAAGGGATACAGTGTAGTATAACAAACAAAAAAATATTACAAGTTTTTTTTTATTGAGTACTTATTAAGTAAAAGTTGTATTAATTAAACTTAAAGTTAAAAATCTGTCTTATCTATCTTCGAAGATTAAAACCGAAGGTAATCGGCGAATCCCTGATTACTGGAAATGGTGCTCGACGGACCCGATAAAGTAATTAGGGGTAATCCAATCGACATTTACCGGTAACTCTTAGTCTGAATCGAAAAAGTTTCTTACAGTTAGTAAAAGTTAGTTACCACGTTACCACTGACTTAGGTTGGTTTTTGTGTTCGAGCAATTAATGCTAGTATTGGGAAATATAGAGATTAGTTAAAATAATCTCCAATGTTAAATAAATACTTCTTTATGATTACTTTTATGAATGCTCGCTATAAACCTGATCCATACCATTTATTATATACATAGCTTCTGCCAGCGGCTTCGCCCGCGTGATAGTCGATTTCTCCATACAAACTTTGGACCCCCGTTTCATCCTCTTAGGGGGTGTATTTTGGAAAATCCGTTCTTATCGGATGTATGCATCATATAGGGAACCTACCTGCCAAATTTTAAGTTTGTAGGTGTTATAGTTTCTGAGATTTCGTGATTAATCAGTGAGTGGTATTTCGCTTTTATAGGTATACTAGCTTTTGCCCGCGGCTTCGCTCCCGTCAACTGACTACTATATCCTACTCTACCCTACTCTACCCTACTCTACCCTACTCTACCCTACTCTACCCTACTCTACCCTACTCTACCCTACTCTACCCTACTCTACCCTACTCTACCCTACTCTACCCTACTCTAGCCTACTCTACCCTACTAAAAAAAAAAAGTATCCTATGTGTTTCTCCTGGTTCTAGGCTACCTCCCCACCAACTTTCAGCCAAATCGGTTCAGCCGTTCTTGAGTTATAAATAGTGTAACTAACACGACTTTCTTTTATATATATAGATAGATTTATTACCATAAAGTTTCTTTTTTTAATGATTTAAATATGAAAACACTTATAGACTCCACAGACTCATAGATTATTTACATAACTTTCAATTATAGAAGAGGACAGGAGCTTTGATTTTCCAGCCTTTCGGTATTCTATAGGATGTATTTTGAAGAGTGTGCGCGGGAATTGCATGGCTTGATTCCGCCATCGGACCACCCGACGTACTGTGAGTGTCTACCCTTGCGTTGTTAACACCTCTACCGTCCAGACTAAGCGTTTCGCTGCGTCGTTTATACCGCTACGGTCTTCCTATCCGATTATAATTTAGGTGTCTTCAAGGCTAGAGTGAATTGCGCTTGACCATCAACGATTGTATCATTGATTACCATCAGGTGGGATCGCAGTAAGCATCAGTTTAAATAATTTAAAAAAAAAGAGAAAGCTCACTCGTGTCTTAGTTGTCCTTTGCGTTCAAGAGTCTTGATGATTCTTTCAAATATTCCTGCAGCCCTGGAAGGGAAGCAACCATGAGGACATCAATATTTATATTATCGGCACGATTGGTGCAGTGGTTGAACATTTGGCTGCTGCGCCGCGTGTCGTGGGTTCGATTCCCGCTCGGAACAAAAAATTGTATGGCCAAGATGGTTGTTCCGGGTCTGGGTGTTTTGTGTATGTGATTTTATATATTCGTGAGCGCACCGAGGATACAGGAGTAATTAGGTCCGATCGTGTGTGGAGTACTGCAGTCACATATGGGCTGGTGCTGCAAAATGCCATCTAGCAGCTTTGGACTCAGTGGAAAGGCGTGCGAAGAGGCTAATTGGGGATCCAGATTTGGTTAAGTCCAATCTACAAAGCCTCGAGCACAGGCGCAGGGTAGCCAGCCTATCTGTATTTTACGGGTTGCATTTTGGAGAGTGTGCGCGGGAATTGCATGACTTGATTCCGCCATCTCCTTTCTACCATCGGACAACCCGACGTACGGCGAGTATCCACCCTTACGTTGTTGAAACTTCAACGGTCCGGACTAAGCGTTTCGCTTCGTCGTTTATACCGCGTACATCGAAGGACTGGAACAATTTGCCTGCTGTGCGATCTTCCCGTCCAACTATAATTTAGGTGTCTTCAAGGCTAGAGTGAATAGGCTCTTGATAAACTAGTGCGCCTCACCATCAATGATTGCATCGCTGCTTACCATCAGGTGGGACCGCAGTCAAGCGCTGGTTTATATCAATTAAAAAAAAAAAATTACTAGTGTGCGGCAAAGTTTTTTGAAAGAAGAAATAAATATATCGTAGTTTCAGTCAAAAAACTAGTGGAGAGAAGCCTTCCCAAGCATCTTCTGTACTGTGGTTTTCGTTTCACCAGATCGGCCGTTGACTTGGTGAATCGAAAACCACAGTACTGCTTACGTGATGAACATGAGGATGTACAAAAAAATAACAATAACGAAGCAATCTTTTTGGACCTCTGGCCACCACAAAGACCGTCATCCGTCAAGCAAGTCAACCTCAAACAATGTCTGCTTATTTCAATCCACTGATATACGTCAGTTGAAGACCTCTAATACGTCCGCGCGCTTCATGGTGTCAAAACCCGACATGACTAATGATTCAAACTGACGTCACACTGAAATAATATATTACTGAGAATGAAGAAAAATGCTCGAGCATAAGCCTTTAATGCTCTCAGCAGCTCGAGAGCGATGGGGTTTCTTGTAAAAACATTAGGAAGAGTTTTTGCTCGGCGTAATGGCAGCTTAGTGTCATTATCTTCGATATTTTTTGTGATGACACCGTTTTGTTGGTGCTAATTTGATTTTGTTTTGTGGTGGTTTACTTTGATGGGAATGAGGCAGGTAGGGGATGTGTTTAGTTCTTTTGTAATTAGTACTTGTCTTATTGGTTTTAGTGTATTAATTTTATTATTTATACTTGGATTTTTTTATTGTCCAACCAACAATTGTATACACTGTAACATAATTATTTAAAAAAACTATAGTCTAGGTTAGTGTTACAATTTCTTATAGGTTAGCACCGCATGCTCCATAAAAAAATATTTATATGATACAAGTATCTGATTTAATATAAAATTAACAAACTAAATAGCATAAATAAACAAAACATTCAGACGTAAAATTAACATTAAAATTAAAATTGGAAACGAAATTAAAATGAAAATGAAAAAGAAAAACCAATTGGAAATTGAAATCAAATTAAATTCAATCAAAATTGAATTAATAAAATCGGCCAAAATATACTCAACAAGAATACAAAGTAAATTATCATTTTAAAAGGCTTATGTCCAGCTAGTTTCTCTTATCAGTGATTTGGTATAATTTTTTTACAATTATCTACATAATACCTATTAAAACTTGCTTTTTCTAAGTATGCAATTTCAGTACTTTAACAATTCAATAACATAACCACTTTTTCCTTCCGTTCTTTCACAAAAGCCCGGCAATTAATCACTACAATCATATAGAAGCTTCCATTCGTACGGATATGTATAAATTCAGTTTTTGTACAAACACGGAGGTAGATACGAAACTCTGTGGACCCCATTAATTTTATCATTGACCTGCGCAAATAGTCCCCTGTCGGCGATTTGTTTAATAAATGATTTGATCATTATTATATAAAATGAATGTATGTACTCTATGCGGAAGAGATTGGTGTTCACCTTTTATTCGATTAACTGTGAATGATCATCACGGCAGACTTCTATCTAGATGGTGAGCAGGGGCGAAACCTACTGGGGCCATGGATTGTGCGAAAGTGTACCACAGGGCCCTGGAACGAAGGAAAAGAAGGAAAAAGAGTGGGTTTTAGTCAGTAAAAGTCTGACACGCCTTCGCGCTCCGCCCAAGAGCGAGAAAAGTCATTGGATGATTTTTCTAAAAAAAAGACATATCTAGGTACTCGAAAAAATTGGAAGTTTGATTCTATGAATTTTTAAACGATTGGAGCCTTTGTCTAGGAGTATGAATACGACAGTCAAAAACTAATATGGAGACAAAAGTCAGCAACCGCAGTACTCAATAAGTTATTCAACTGTGAACTCAAGCAATATAAACATAAAGTTAATAAACTTATAACAAAAGGGAGCCAAGTCCTCATGTTGTAACGGGTGACTACAAAACTCTACACTGTGCGTGGTCCGACACGTACTTGGCCGGTTTTTAGTGCATTATGAGACCATTATATTATTTACTGTAATTGCCGGTATTTGGTGTTAGAGTTATAAAATTTACTCAATATTATTGGTCTTTAGGGACCATACATCCGAATCTAGGTTTGGAGTAACATTTCCACAGAGTAGGAAAGTGCGCGCTGGCTGCTGTCGGAGGTGGCATTGTCTACACATCATACTTTATGTACTTAATCCATACTTATAATAATTGCTTAATTGCTAAGAGTCTGGACCAACATCTGCGGAGGTTCGCGTTGGGCAGTTGGATCAAGGGCTTGATCCAAAAAGCAGTACTCCTGGACACGACGCGTATTGTTAGGAGGTTCCTCACTCCAGAGCCCTAACCACCGGTAGCTTGGAGCCTGTTCCCGATAAAAGTACTTCTTAAAAAACTAACACCAAAAAACAACATTTAAACATATAAAAATAGTGGCCTTTTTTATATTTTTAAATGTTAGTTTTTTTAAGAAATACTTAAAAGTGTAAAAAAGTATGTAAATAACATAAATAAATGGAATAATAATAATAAAGCCCTTTTTTCATAACCCTGTTTACATTTCGAACGTTGTTAGTCCATACTAATATTATAAATGCGAAAGTAACTCTGTCTGTCTGTCTGTCTGTCTGTCTGTCTGTCTGTCTGTCTGTTACGCTTTCACGCTTATACCGCTGAACCGATTTTGATGAAATTTGGTACAAAGGTAGAATAGAGCTTGAGAAAGGACATAGGCTATAAATTATCACGCTATTTGCTATGGGGGGTGAGCAATAATCCAAAATGTCAATATTTAACGACATTTTGCAGCGAGTTCGATTCTCAGCTACAGTTAAAAATTTTGTCATTATTTTATCTTATTTTTTTGTAATAAAATAACTTTTACCATTTTTTCAAAATAAAATTGACATTTCTATTCGATATCTTCTAAATATTTTGTAAAAACTAATCAAAACACATAATAAAATCAAAGCGGCGAGTAAAATCACGTACTATTTTGTTACATTATTCTATTTAGCTGCAAATTTAACTTCTGAAAGGAAAATCATCACGCTATCACCGATAAGGAGCCAACCAGTCTATTATAACGTTTATATAAGAACGTCTATTTTAAAACATAATCGTCGAAGACCGTAGCACAGTTGTTTCGTATCTAGACTTGCGTGTAAAATAAAGATGGTTCGAGTCCCAATATGGCTCTCGTATAAGAATTTTTTATTTTATTTTTTCACCGATATATTTTTGCATACTTACATTTTTTTTATATCTACACACAATATATCTGTAGAAGTTTTTAGTTGTGTGCGTATCACGCAAAATGTTAATAATATAAAATGTCGATAACTTTTAAATATTAAAATTGTGTGTCTCTTAAAATATTACTTTGGCTTTGTTTCATCGCAATCGGTTGACTATATCGAAAGATATATGTATAAATTTAAAGTTTTCGAGAAGTAAAATGTAACACCACACGCAATTCAGATACTCGCAACGCCATCTAAAGACTCAAAGTAGAAATAATTATGACAATGGCATTTGAAATTCATATTAAATTTGATAGATAGATGGCATTGTGTAATTTATGTAATTTTCTGAGTGGCGGAAGAATGACCATCGCCCACGTTTGCAGACAGTTCTATTTTTTTCCCCGTGGTTGTAACAAGCTAATTGACCTATATGTATTTATTTATTGACTTTAAAATAACACGGCCAAATTTTTGGAAGGGGTTACATGGTACCTGGCGTTGGAAGGCCCCCAGGAGGACGTTACCGATGACCTGGTGAGGGTCGCGGGAATCCGATGGATGCGAGACTCACAGGACCGGTCATTATGGCGACACTTGGGAGGCCTATATCAAAATGGCCAAAAGTGGACGTCTTTCGGCTGAAATGATAATGATGAAGATGGCACCTTTTTATTCTTTTTTTAAGGGTGGAAATTATCCAGTGACTTCTCCCACTCTGGTTGGGGCGGGAGGGCGTGTCAATCTTTTACTGACTGAAATCACACCTGTGTCCTTCAGTTGCCCGTCCGGCCGTCCGGTCAACTACCGGACGGCCGGACGGCTAGCTACCCATTGCTCGACGTCCGCAAGCCCGTGTCTACCGTGGCTGGTAGTCGGGGTCGGAATCTCGGCCTCCTTCGCTAGCATTACGGCTTTGCAGAAGGAGGCAACCTCCGGCCATTTCTCCTCGCTTTGGACCATAGCCCGAACCAGGGCCCGGCGCGAGAGGCCACTGACGCCGATTGCCTCCACGAGGACACAGCGGTGCTCCGCTCTTGCGGGGCACACCTCCAATGTATGCTTTACTGTGTCCTCCGGGATGATGGCACCTTGCGGCCTAATAATAGCGTGTTTTATTATTTGCAGTCACTGCTTCATATAAAACGAGGTCGAATGTGTTTTTCTGATCACAGTTCGAAAACGTATGATGTATCTCAGATTCCTTGCAGCCTTACGTCGACATCTGGACATTGCCTCCTTGCAGTGAGTGGTGACCAACACTAGATTATGGTATTGGATTATGGTATTGGTACTGGTATTTCGAACGGTTTCTGTTCCGGATTCGGTTGGAATTATCCTGATATTACCATTTTGCGAATTGCCCGAAGCTCCCGGTGTAGCATGCGGTGGAGGTCTATCCAGCTTGGGTGAACCGCCGTGTCCTCAAAGAGAAGATTTCGCCAAAAGTTGGAGACTCTTTATAGGGTAGTTCCCACTATGGAAAAAACATTTGTCTGATATACGGGGACGTCAGTTAAATACACACTAAAAATCCTAGGTAAATGAACCACCACGCCCAAAAGGATCAAGCTACAACAATCAATGCAAGTATGCTCTCGAAAATTCTTCATAAGTACTGTTGTGGAGGAAGATAGTTGATGATGATGGTAGTTTTTGGATTCACTTAAGGCTTTGCACTATCAGTGCACGTTATCCAGCTGAAGGTCGGTGTTCAGATTATGCTCCTTCGTTTACCTCTACTAAAGCTGTCTAACTGCTTAAACTCTTCAGTGAAATATTATTGAGGCGAAATGTATTACACGAGGTAACTCTTTCAAACAATCTCGCAGCCCCAGCAGGGCCCTATACATTTGCTGAAGGAGGCTACTGGTTGTTATTTTCTCCACCAATCACCTCCATGAGGACACGGCGGCGCTCCGACCAAGCGGGAACGACTTCCACCGTATTCTCCGGGCGCTCGCACAATGGTGAGATCCGAGTGTTTCTTCCCGCTGAATTCGATACATATACCTTCCAAATATCCACATCCGATGAGTCCTGCACAAAGAGAGGATGCCGTGACGCCTCTGTAGCGACACCTCAAAGACAGGCATTACCGCTGCGATTGTGGCGTGCTCACTGTGGCGAGGGATTATAATAATAATAATAATAATAATAATAATAATAATATGCATACAACTATCACACAACGCCGTCTAGTCCCAAGCTAAGCAGAGCTTGTGTTATGAGTACTAGACAACTGATAAACATACTTATATATTTCTAAATACATACATATTATAGATAAATTACACCCAGACACAGAACAAATGATTGTGCTCATCACACAAACATTTGTCCTGAGTGGGAATCGAACCCACGACCTCCGGCATAGCAGTCAGGGCCACTAACCACTAGACCAACAGGCCAGTCAAAGATTAAAATCATACAATATTGTTTTACCAGAACATAAACCAGAAACATACATAAACTAATGCCTTTTCCCTTGGGGTAGGCAGAAATGCCAACTGCTACGAGCCATACATACTCTTTCTATTCATTGACGTTCATAAATCTGGATCTGCATGTTTACATAACATGTTTCCTGAAGGAGATTAGCGTTTTTACCTTTAACCGTTTTATGTTAAAGTTCAATAAATAATTGCGATCCTTTCGGAATGAATTGCAAGCACAGAATGTTTGTACAGTTTTACGAACTTATCGCGGACGAAGTCGCGGGCAACAGCTAGTATTTTATATAGATGTACTTAATCTGTAGATAACAGTATTAAAAAAATAAAAAGGTTGCTCTGCACTAGGAATTACTCTTGTATTGTGGGTGCACTCACAAAGTGCAGCTGTTCAGTACATTAGGCAAACATAAATGTACTGAACATTTTTTTTCGCGATTTCAGGTTTGTTCCCATAGTAAAAGTTGTTGGTTATCATGAGCACAATCACGTGTTTAAGCTGTTGATCCCCGCATTAACGCCGGCGTTCACGCGCCATTGTCTTACTATTGTGTCTCTAATTACGCACTCAAAAGGTTAAGTATCGTACACTAATTACCAGTCACCCTATATAAGCTGACATACACTAGACACCCAGACCCGGGACGTCTATCTGTAGGCCACACAAATAACAACAACAACAACAAACAACAATTAAACAACAAACAACACAACACAAACAATCAACACAACAACAACAACAATTCACTTCAAAACAACAAACAATAACAAACAAAACAACCAACACAACAACAACAAAAACAACAACAACAATTGAACAATTGTATGTGTTATTAAATAAATAAATAAATAAATAATAAATCAATATTTGTTCCGAGCGGGAATTGAATCTACTTTGACGAAAATATCCATGACATAGGAGTAACCCCCTAGCCACGACCGTTTCGTTTCGATTCTGTTGCGACGAACGCCTCGAGTAGGCCACGCCTCTGATTCCATTGTTCTGACCACGTGACTGAGCGTTGAGATGACGTAACTTGGCTAGGGGGGCTGGTGTAGGGTAACAATTTTTTGTTCAAAAAATTATGGGATAATTATATGAGATTGTTAATAACTAAATGTGTACCTACAGAATGCTAAAGTTGTAAAATCTAAATTTTTGTACGGCTAAAATGGCGAATATAGTAAGACCCTAATAAATGTTAAAAACTTGTTAGTTACCTATATTCTTGCAAATAAATAAATATCATTCATTCATTCACTCAATCATAAAAAAAAAACATTGTAAATAACTTCTAAAGCCCTTTTAAAAAAAAAATCAGGAAATATTAATACGATGCGCGTATGCTAGAATTTGTGTAAAAAATAAAGTACTATAAAACTTGATAAGTGTATTATTTTACGCACAGATTTTTCATTCCGAAAGACCTATTGAAAAATGTAGTAGAATTTAACAACATTTTTCGATCATTTTTTTGCAGAACGCGCTAGAGTGCCAGTGCAATGTGACTACCAATGAAGAGTTCTATGCGTAGTTACATAATAGAGGCTAGTTTCTATGAAAAAAAACCTTATTTTTTGTCAACCAACGTCCGGTGACCGATATTCGTATTCCCAGTGAAATACTCACATAGAATGTTCAATTACGAGCGAATACAGTTTTTTTTTTCAACATTTGAAAGACATTTTTTTTTGGCATTAGCAAAAATATTTTTTACGTGCATGCAACTTAATTATATTTTACTATTGCTAAAAGTAAAAAAAAAAATAAGCTGAAAATCCTCAAAGTAACCTACACGTCCAAAGCACGTACAAAATTAATTGCTACGTCATATCTTGCGTAGCGGTGACTTCCGCTACGCCGTAGCAAATTACGTAGCAGCTAGATATTTTACTATCTAAACCTGTTATATTTTGCGCTACACTGAAGCTTGATATTATGTAAGGTATATACTGCGTTTATGAGTACTGAATGTATAAATTACTTATGATGCACAATGATTCACAATAATCCACGATAATTCACGTTGATGCACAATGATGCAAAATGATGCACAATGACGCACAATGACGCACAATGATGCATAATGATTGATTGATAAGTGATGATTCAAATCTGGTTAAGTCCAATCTACAAAGCCTTAAGCACAGGCGTGGAGTAGCCAGCCTTTCGGTGTTTTACAGGATACATTTTGGAGAGTGTGCGCAGGAATTGCATGACTTGATTCCACCATCACATTTCTACCATCGGACAACCCGACGTACGGCGAGTATCCACCCTTACGTTGTTGAAACTTCAACGGTCCGGACTAAGCGTTTCGCTTCGTCGTTTATACCGGGTACATCGAAGGACTTGGAAGGACACAATTTGCCTGCTGCGGTCTTCCCGTCCGATTATAATTCAGGTGTCTTCAAGGCTAGAGTGAACAGGCTCTTAATAATCTAGCACGCCTCACCATCAACGATTGCATCGCTACTAACCATCAGGTGGGATCGCAGTCTCTCACTCACTAGTTTATAACAATTTAAAAAAAATGCACAATGATGCACAATGATGCACCATGATACACCATGATGCACAGTGATGCACAAAAATGCATAATTGTGCACAATGATTTACAATGGTGGTAATTTAATTACTAATCTACAATCTGGTATCGCTTGAATTATTTCAAAGAGGTTTTTATAAGTTTTGCCAATATGGTAAGAAATTGTATCAGTTTATTTTTATTTAATTTTTTTATCAATAATTTATAAATGTTAAGCAAAAAATTTAGTAGTAACTTTATAATTTGACATAATTTCTAGAACATTATGATAACTTTGATTATAGGATTCCAACAGAATACAGTGCATAACAAATATAACACCAGATCATCCGATGTATATAGTTCCTGGAACCTTGCAAATCCTACTGCCAATTACGTGCGCTGGAAATCAAACTGGTCTCCTTTGATGATTAACCTGTCATACCAGACACATGAATAATTCTACGTACACTGAAATTGTATGTGATTTAATGCTTTAGGTTTTCCGGGCATATCACTTTGTGTTTGATAATTTTAATCTTTTAAAGTTCTAGTATTTTTTTTAATAGCCTATACTGTCCCACTGCTAAGCAAAGGCCTCCCCAACTTTTTCCAGGTATTTTTTTCTTGAGCCACCTCGAACCATTCCTTGCGGTAGGCATCTAGATGCCTACCGCAAGGACGTCTCGCCACCTCTTCCCAGGTCGACCTCGGCGGCGTCGTCCATCTTCAGGTACCCGGACTTTGTAGAGACTCTTGCTCACCAGTCAGAGTACATGCAGCTGATGTGACCCACCCAATCCCATTTTAGCCTGGCAGCCTCTTCAACTAAAAATCTGTCTAGTCAGTCAGCTGTACCATATTGTGTTAGATGTACCAACATGTTTGTCTTTAATGATTTGGTTGTGCCCTGTTATACTGTATCGTAAGTGATGTTGTGAGCCTATTGTGTATACATGATTGTAATTGTATTGCATGCTTCGTCATTAGACGACCAACTAAGTATTTAACAAAAAATTTAAATCTCATATAAGTGAACGTTTTTAATATGTTCTTATGAGAAATAAAGATTCTTTAAACCAAAACCTAAACTTCTGATACGCCCTTTCGCTCCGCCTAAAGACAAGAGATGTCATTGGATTAATTCACACAAAAAAAAGAAAAAAAGGCTCACTTTGTACTCAACGTATTTAAAACATAATTCTGGCTCCAAACACACGATTGATAAATATATCATGTTAATTTGAATTATTTCAATGACTTATAATTAATTATCATTTAAGGTGTAAGTGATTCTCGGATTTCAACAGAATTAATTTATGAGAAATACAAAACAATATATTTGTATTAAATGAAATACAATTTGTGTCTTATTGAATCCATGTAGCACAATAATTACGTAATTTGCGTACAATAATTTTTATTACAATGACTGTAACATAAAATGATATATTGAAGGAAGGAGGTTTCATTACTATATTAATTTTAATTACGATTCCTCCTCAAATCTCCATTGATATTCACTTGTAAGCAAGATACATCTGAAACGAAAGAAACATTTACTTATAATATATAAAAGTCCAGGCTGAGTTAATCAATTCTATAAAATACTAGTAATATAGTTCCACCCAAACTATCTCAGAACACTGAATATTTTTATAACCAGAGAAATTAATCTTACGCAGCTTGTTGATATGATTCGATTCTTTTACATCACCCACATATAATCTGAGGATTGGTTATTTTCTTATTAATATTGTTTACATTGAGGCTCCAGATCCAAAGGAAATGTGACTCGTAACATGGGCAGGGATAAAACCAAGGTTATGTTAATATCCATGTAGCACCCACTCCTCTCAAGATTGGAGACTGTACGCTGGAAGTTGTAGATCTAGGACAAATGACATCTATCTGAGACAAACGATTCAGTTAGGTAGGTCTAACTCCAAACAAGAGGTTGATCGTCAAATTTGACTCGGCTGGGCAGCGTCCGGAAAGTTACGCAGTATCTTTTAGTCTGGCATAGTGTCTCATCGTCTATGACCAGAACATATAGCCAGTAAATGACAACTGGCAAAGCATGGTCGCTCACAATAGGCCTCAACAGAAGTCTTACGGCTTGCTCGATTGAATAAAAAATTAAGATACTGTAAGAGAATTAAGGTTACCGACATGATAGCCCGAAGATTCGCCAAACTTAAGTATCAGTGGTCAGGGCATATTGCTCGCGGAATAGATGGTCGATAGGGCCGAAAGGTTCTGGAGTAGCGGCCGTGTACCGAGAGATGTAGCATTAGAAGACGTCCTATAAAGTGGACCGATGACCTGGCGAAGGCTGCGGTATTCCGATGAATGCGAGATACACAGATCGGCTTGTTGACAAGTCTCAACCGTTGGGGGAAGTCTATGTCCAGCAGCAAACGTCTTTCGGGTGAAATGACGGTGATGAATGATGTGTTGGTGTATTTACCTGAACCATAATCAGCATGTAATTGATGCTCAGATCCAGCACAAGCATAGGAGTGCTAAGTCCAATAGACAGGATGGAGCCACTAACATATTGAGGCCGTTGAGATATTACAATCGAGTACAACCGTTTAATTGTCTTGTACTGGCATGGGTTCGCTTCTGAAAGAAATTATGGAGTTAGTAACTTAAAAATTAAAATGGGTAAGAATGGTAGAGAGACTTCGCAAGCTGCAGCAGCAATGGGCCAGCTGGATGGGAGTTACCGAGAATCAAGATGAATGCTGACAGATTGTTGAAAGCTAATGATGATGATTTAGTTATTTATTAGTTATTTGTTGTCAGTGACAATGAAGACGACATTGTTGCTATTGTGTGGTCTTTTGAAGTAGAAAATCATCTAATTACTTCTCCTGCTTTAGGATAGAGCGAGAGCGCGTGTCAGACTTTTACTGACTAAAACCACACCTGTGTCCTTCAGTTGCCCTTTGCTTTCTAGGACCACAGGTTTCCTTTTCAGAAATTCCCCATGGCCTTAGCGGACATCAGTCCTCCTGGGTACCTACGGTTTGTTGACATATCTTTGTTATGTTGACGTGCACCTCGCACTTGGAACACTACGCGCCGTCGATGACTGATTTTATAATAATTAATCATAAATACGAGGAAACATTACTTGTCACCGTAATTATGATTTTTTAGCTGTATTCAATTTAGATGCCTTCAATAAACACTTATTTTCGTGCCTATATATGTGTACTGTATATATTTTATTGATCGTTGCCCTAGTGAAGTAAGTTGTAGCCTAATCATTATTTTGTTACAAAAATAAACTAATATTGATTAAGTAACTCACTGCATGCCATTATGAATTAAAATCTGATACTACAAGCCTTCTTATCCTTTGCCAAAGTGTCCTACATAACATATAAGCACTTAATCGTAACCATTACCGTGACATTCATCATTAATACTGAGGCTAGTGAGATAATGCATCAAGACTATTAATTATTACTTAAAATATGTCTTGTGGCATCAATTTAGGCAATGCATCACTTTGATATCTGATAGAAAATAAATATGGAAGTATTTTTTTCTTTGTGTATTCGACGATGAATCACGCTTACCTAGAAGTAACGCTCCACTTTTGTCTTAAAGATCATTGGATTGCAGCTATGAGGATGTACTTTCTAAGTTTATCATGGAAATCACAAACACAGGGGAAAAAATAATAATTTAGGTGTCTTCAAGGCTAGAGTGAATAGGCTCTTGATAAACTAGTGCGCCTCACCATCAATGATTGTATCACTGCTTACCATCAGGTGGGATCGCAGTCAAGCGCCGTCAAGTCGTCAGTCTCATAAGTTGAAGTATTCAGTCAAGCTTAAAATATTACACAAGACACATTCAAGTAGGTACCTACATACAACTAATTTCAGTTAACTTGAAGCGTTTTTAAACAATCAATTCTTACTTGTACTAACCAATTAAAGGTTTAGTCGATAAATTTAACTGCAGCAGCTGTACGTAGATTTTTTTTTAAAAAGTCTTTGACATTTATTTTTCCCCCTTGAACTTAGAACTTGAAACTTAGAAGAAATTAGCAATATTTTTATACACGCACTTAAGGAAATTATTATATTGCAATTGTAAAAAAAATGTGACATTAATAGAATCTGGCATTTAGAGAATCTGGCATTTATAGAATCTGGCGTTTATAGAATCTGACATTTGTAGAATCTGACATGTATCGACTAAACCCTCGCGTGGCCTCCTAGCTAGCAACTGAGCGACGCGGATTCATTCAAATATACTCTCCCCGCGCCCACTCCCGCGCGCTTGTCCCTTCAAAATACTTATATGCAAAGCCCTTATTGTGAAGTTAGGGCTTTTTTTGTAGTAAATTTAAAGTTTTGCTTAGTTAAAAAGCCCTAATTGGTAATCGGCCTTCCTGACTAGCAATACGAAAATATTAACAAAAAAGGCCGTTATTTTGTAATTACGGCTTTTCAGATTCAAAAACCAGAATTTGTGTCGTAGTTACGGCTAAAATCCTTATGATATCTCTGGTCTAATACGAGTTACAGCTTTGTGTGTAAGACCATAAGATAGCATTTTCTTTGCTGATTCCGAATATGTTTATAACTCATTTTTGACAAAAATGTCAGTTACGGCCTTCTTTATTATGACGGCAGTATTGCATAGCATTTTGTATCAACTTATGCAATTATAATTATTTATTTATTTTATTTATGCAGTATTTCTTTTTCTTTGATATTAATTCAAGTTACACTTATTGAGCGTGGTGACCGATAAGAAAACAATTTTTTTTCTTTCTTGTTTACTTCATAAATTGCTACAAGTATGTTCAGTTGTTATCATAGAACATTACCATAATCTATTATAATACAAAAAGACTATTTTGTTTGACCGAGATTTGAACTCGAGGCACGATGATAACATAGGTAGAACGCTGTACCAATGCGCCACACAGGTCGTTAACGACTTTTCTAAAATAGGTGTTCGGTCTCTGTCGGCCTCCAAGCCACACCTCCGTGCCCGTCGGAGTGGGGAGCGTGAGGTATATTTTTCGTTACGGAATTTCTGGATTCGGTCCCCGCGCTCAAGGCCCGCGATAGAAGCTATGTAATAGATTAAAAAAAAAAAACTTATTTTTGTATGTTTATCAAATGACTCCTTCTGCCCTGACTGAAAGCCCCTCTCGCTCAGACTTTTACTGACTATTTACTAGTGTTCTTTCAGTTACCCTTTGCGTTCCAGGACCACGGTAACTGTATCGAATAATCCCACCACAGCCTTGGCAGTGATCGTGAGAAAATCTGAACTTGAATTCAATATTATAAATCTGAAATCGCAAACCCGCCTTATTAGCAAGCTCGATGATTAATGCTCGTGCGTTTTCTGGCTGTGATGAGTTTATCCTTTGTATTTTAGTTGGAGACATTATTATGGCGGACAAGGCTGTGCTCAAATGCATGTACTGTGCGCTGTTATAGTCCAATGGGTCCGCTATCAGATACGACCTGATAGACATTCGACACTGTGGGCTTCCAATACAAAAACCCCCACTTTGTCTAACGTTTCCTTTTTTGAGTTGGAGAGTTTCCTCCTAGCTTCTCTAGGTGAGAAGAGAGGATCTTATGTTTACTGTTTTTATTCAGTTACCCATTGCGTTCCTGGGCCGTGGTGACCCTTTCGACGTCGCGTTGCTCACCTGTTGGTTTTCTATCGTTTGCACACCGGGGAGTGTGCATTGAAATCGCACATTTTAATTCTACCAAGCCCGTTCCATCACAGGACCACTAGACGTAGGTACAGCGTTGTACCGCAGTATGTACATGGTTGACATCCCGCCCATGCGTACAAAACCGTTTTGGGAACACATTTGTCGTGCGTACAGCTAGGGTTTTTTAGTCAAGAGTGAATAGGTTACTTCTAGGTAAACGAAAGCCTATCAATAATAGTAATAAAAAAACAATCACAGGACATCGGACCTAGGATGCCTCCACAACTAAAATCTTCTCCACAAAAAATAAAATAAAAATAAAATAAAAAAAAACAACAGGGAAAGTAGTTACAGGCTGATATTATTATTATTACTTACTTTTCCTAATACTCTTGTCTTGGGTAAGTCGGCCAGCCAAACACAATGACAGTTCATTGCAGAGAGTGCCCGTTCTTGCAATGACAGAACACATCATCCATAAGGAATACATAGACCTTGATTCACGCCATACTAGGTAGATTGATAGATGTATTATCTGCAAAAATAAATGATGAAGTACCTATTTGTGCACACATAAAAATGCGACTAAATAATAATGCGATAAAAAAAAACCAAAAAACTTTAATTTGGATTAGTGAAACATTCATATGGGTTACAATTCAATTCAGAAAAAAATAAACCTGTTTTAGTCAACTATCTATTTCAAATCAAGGTTTACCTATAATAATCTATTAGCAACATCACATAAAAAAATATTTTTACAAAAAAAAAAAAAAATACAACCGACTTCAATTAAAGCTGTTGATCCCCGCATTAACGCCGGCGTTCACGCGCCGTTGTCTTACTATTGTGTCTCTAATTACGCACTCAAAAGGTTAAAAAAAAAAAACACTAAAAAGTGCAATATAACTTTAATTTCGGAAGTCGGTGTTAAATAACGAAGAAACAAAACTATTATATTGTCGAAGTCGGTTGTATTTTTTTTTTTTGTAAAATGTTTTTTATTTTACACTTTTTAGTTATGGTATAATAAAAAGACCCCCAGCCAAACTTAAATACCTTATAGCCAGAGTACATCTCATGACAATTCTAATAATCCCAAACACGGTTAGATTACAATAATTTATTACAGAGTTCCGGTGCCTATCTTCATTATCAGATCAGTTCGATATGTTCTCCTTCTTCTTTCAGTCAATCATCGACTACACGTACAATCAAAGCAATTTTATTTGTTACGACGGTTCTGCTGTGATCCTATGAGGAGTTTAGTTCCATATCTTCGAAGTTCATGATCCGATCATAACAATATTTCTAAGGGACCAACTCGGAAGAAAAAAAAATACATTCAGCCGAACATAGAACCTCCTCCTTTTTGAAGTCGGTTAAAAAGGAGCATCGTTTTCCCTCTATGACTTTCAGAACGGTGTTAAAGCTTGCCTGCACTCTGTGAAGCATAAAGGTAGATTTCTGTCTGAGGATGTGGCAGCCATCGATTTGCCTCGGAAAATATCGTGAGGAAACCTTTAAAAGGCGCCTGGGTTTTTGAAGAAAAGACTAAGAAGTGTAGGATTTTCACCTCAATAAAACCATACCGGTGATTACCACTAGTGGCCTCTTAAAAGACCATCCCGAACGTACAACCCCTGCTAAGGCATATCCCAGAGGACACTGTAAAGGGGTCTCCACTAAACCTGTCTGTGCACGGCAGCACCTGATCACTGTGCCACCATCCTTTTTGGGGTGACTCGGTGGGTGGACAGAGTCCCCAATCTGAGCCCCCGCTACGAACATACCTGATACACTGCAGAAATAGGATTGTTCCATCAATATCCTAAACCATATTTTTTACGGTCACAAATCACATGTAATGAACATCGAATCTGAAATTGATCTGCAAAATGCAAAAAACTTAAGAAAATTTGAATTGTCTGGCTAACCTGGAGCATTCACCTCAAGAGCTTCTGATTCATCATCATCTAGCCTTTTCCCAACTAGCTAGCAAATACCCGTGGTTTTATATGGAGTGAGTCCCTGTCAGACCTCTACAAACTGGTTACTGGGTAACACTATACTCCTTGGACAGACTGATGACCAGACTGTCTGGCATCTGACTACCTGTTACGACTGTCAAAGACCTACAACTGACAACCGGGACCAACAGCTTTACGTGCTTTCCGAGGCACGGGGTATCAGTAATATCCTAGATAAACTTAGAAAAGTACATTGAAACATTACATAAGGAACTTTTGGTTCTGAAAAAAAAATAGAATAGAATAGAATAGAATAGAATAGAATAGAATAGAATAGAATAGAATAGAATAGAATAGAATAGAATATAATAGAATAGAATAGAATAGAATAGAATAGAATAGAATAGAATAGAATAGAATAGAATAGAATAGAATAGATCTTTATTTGCACAGAAAGTAGGTACAGGTTACAGGTCTTTGTCAAGTTTGATGATCCATACTAACTACCTTAACTAAGGCATGCAAAATACTGTCTGTATAATCTGTTACCATAATAATATATGCTTAGGACTAAAACACAAAATAAACGGTCTCTTTTTACCGGGTTCAGGATGTTGATGGGTCTACCCCGTTTCTGTAGTGCATCAGACACCTTTCAGCTTAAGGTGAAAATCCAAATAACATTACATTACGACTATAAGAGTACTCTTCAAAGGGTTACTTAGTGTTTAACACATCCACATTTCAGCAGTTATGTATGGCTAACTGCTCTGACTTATGAGTTGTAGATCACGGGTTCGAACCCAGCCAGACATAATTATAACTTTGTGTAGTTTATTTCATAACCACTTGATTGCTCATAAAACGGTGAAGGAAAATATAATGAGGAAACCAGCTTGTCTTAGAAGCAAAAATTCGAATATGTGTGACATTCACCAATCCGCACTGGGACCGCGTGGTGTATTACAGCCCATTCCCTCTCCTGAAGAGGAGGCTTGAGTTCCAGTAGTAGGTTTATTATGCTAAGTCAGCTGTATTTTATGGCAAACTTTTTGGCATCAACTATACATAAATCACAACGCAGCGTTGGAAAGCCTCCCACAAGGTGGACCGACGACCTGGTGAGAGTCGCGGGAATGCGGTGGATGCGAGACGCATAGGATCGGTCGTTATGGCGACGCTTGGGGTAGGCCTATGTCCAACAGTGGACGTCTTTCGGCTGAAATGATGATGATGATGATACATAAATCCAAAGCGCGGGCTACTGCTGAGTAATACAATAATACACAACAACAATACACACATCACATACATACAATAACGTTTTTTTCATCGACAGAGGAAGAGTTTAATTACTTTTGTGTTGCTGGCTATCTCAACGGATCGATATTAATTAATTTAACAGCACTAAAGCAAACAGATATCTGTACAGATGT
This sequence comes from Mythimna impura, assembly GCA_905147345.3. Lineage (NCBI taxonomy): Eukaryota > Metazoa > Arthropoda > Insecta > Lepidoptera > Noctuidae > Mythimna > Mythimna impura. The sequence goes on along the minus strand of LR990359.1, from coordinate 27,607,135 downwards.
GCTGCATTTGTTTATTAAGTTTGCATTTGGATTAATTTTAGTATTTACTAGCTTCTGCCAGCGGCTCCGCCCGCGTGAAAGTAGGTTGAAATGACGTGTAAAAGTGTTTTTTTAACCTATTTGCAAAATAAATATCATTTATCATTGAACTATTTTTTTTCGTTTAGTATCCTTTTACTTACTGAAATAACCAATCGAACACTATGTCATTATTTTTACACAGGACTTCAAAACCTCGTATCGTAAATCAATACTTTTTCACACAATAATACTTTTTTTCAGTGGAAAGGCGTGCGAAGAGGCTAATTGGGGATCCAGATTTGGTTAAGCCTGTCGGTATTTTACAGGTTGCATTTTGGAGAGTGTGCGCGGGAATTGCATTACTTGATTCCGCCATCTCTTTTCTACCATCGGACAACCCGACGTACGGCGAGTATCCACCCTTACGTTGTTGAAACTTCAACAGTCCGGACTAAGCGTTTCGCTTCGTCGTTTATACCGCGTACATCGAAGGACTGGAACAATTTGCCTGCTGCAATCTTCCCGTCCAACTATAATTTAGGTGTCTTCAAGGCTAGAGTGAATAGGCTCTTGATAAACTAGTGCGCCTCACCATCAATGATTGCATCACTGCTTACCATCAGGTGGGATCGCAGTCAAGCGCTGGTTTATATCAATAAAAAAAAAAAAAAAAAACAATACAATTTTGTTCTTGGGACAACGATAAGTACTCGTATTTTTGATTATGTAAACAATTTTACTTATGTGTTTGTGTGTATATTAAAAAATAAACATTTAAACAACGCCAAATTAAATGTTAAAAGGGAATAAAGGAAAATTACAATAAAACGAAAACATTACATTAAATTAAATTTGACAATTACAGTAAATTAGATTAAATAAATTAAAATCAAAACTTCCTCTCCTGTATTGGGAAAGGAACATGTACTGTGTGTCTGAATTTTACATCTTTATAACAGTTTTTCACTCGCCTATCATCAAAATCGAGCATGGTTTAAAAGCTTGTCACTTCATCTAAAGCAATCCAACGCGATGTTTGACGACAAGGCAGCGCGAAAAAAAAGAGATAACGCCTGAAAACTCTGTTAGCATTCGGTAATTCCGTGATTCACTAGAATATTTTACAACACTGGTTCCAGGAAATACGTGTTTTATAAACCCTTAAAAATTGTCGTTATTTAGAATCTTGATTTTGCAATGCTTCTATTGTTATACTTTTTTGTCTTTTTTAATTTTTGAGTAGATTATAAAGTGTCAAAATTCATGCAAAATAGCAGATTTTCAGAGGTCTTTACTGGGTTAGTTTTACACAAATTTATTGATTGATTTTAATAAAAGCCTAGATAATATACACAAGATACTGTGTTTTCAAAATATCTAATGAAAAATGTGTAATAACGTCATAATCGCGTAAGAGAGGTTGTATGAAAAACAGGGAAAATGTGTGTCGAGTTGCATCCCCTTAATTATTAATTTATATCAGTTGTCCATGTCTTATGATTTGCAGTCAAAGACATACCTACATAAAATTTCCATCATATCACTTATTACCTTTCCATTTCCCAACTAACAGCATCATTTCAATCTGTGACAAGTTGCCAGCTCATTGCCTATGCATAACACCGCCCCATAATACATCCGACACAGTCCTTCCACACATATTAATCTAAATTCCAGGTCAGCGACGCATTATTAAAATTATCATGAGCCATAACAACTTGAGCAAATATACCGTGGATTTTCAATTTCAACTTGGCATCTCTCTTACTTAATGGCCACATACAACCATTATCCTCTGATTTATGGCACTAATACGAATATACTTAAGAATTTTTCTCGAAAAGCATCTTCATTGAGATGTAGGGAAGCTTTTGTAATCTTTATCTTTATTATTCATACCAGATTAAAAAGAGGGAAACGTAATTTGGGTGATGTACTTACTTTTTCAGAGTCGGCGAGGACCAAAATGAATTCGTAGGCTATTGTTGTGATTAGAGTTAATGCAAGCATCATTAGCAGCTGGAAGAGTAAACCTTAATTACATATACTATCAATTCTTAAAATCTAGATCTGTTATTAAAAACTGTTATTTAATAAAGCAAGCTATTCTGCAGAGAAACCCATAAATTAATAGCTAAGTTCTATAATTTATGAGATACTTACCCTAGGAGTATATTGCTCACTAATATGAGCTGTAGCAATCAAAATATGCCTATAAACTCTCGAACCAGTATTCGGTAAAACATATTTTAGTTTTTCTAGTCTCAAATTAATGGTCTCTATCATCAAAGAGGCAAAAGCCATTTCTGCATCATGTGCAGCAAATGCCACAGACAGAAAAATAGCAGAACCTACATTAACTCCCAAAAATGTCGATCCAATGATATCAATGGCAAATGACGGAAGAAAGATCAGTATCAATTCTGTAGTTTTTGTTCGAATTTTGGTTCCATATTCATCATCGACATCGCATTTTTCGTCAAGTCGGTCAATAGCATAAAATATTTCTTTTCTATACCTCGATCCAATAATAAGACTATAAAATTCAATACAGAGAATAAATTCAAATATCCTGCAACCAATACTCCGGTTGATGGTGATGAAATCCATGATGATAAGGGTGGTGATGGTGATGATAACGCTGATAGCGATGACATCACAAACAAGTCTAGTTCTATGGTCGTCGATAAGGTGGGGTCGACTGACACCGAAGAAGTTCTCAATGATGATCAAGTTTTTGAAGTAAGACATAGTTTTTGACGACATTTTGATAATTGCTGAAAAGGAATTCTGTTATCAATAAAAGAAGATGTTAAAAATAGAGCATAACAGTCAAATTCTGAGTATTTATTGAACAAAAATATACTATATATGAGTACTTTTACAAATTGTATCGTTTCAATTGTAAAAGTTCCGTGAAAAGGTACCAAACAGATAAATCATTGTTACTTTTTCAGTATTATTTTTTTTATAAAATAGACTGGATAGATCTGCCAACAAGTACCAGATACTTTACAATATCGTAGGTAACTTAATGTGTAAAAGACATATTCCGCGGAAATCAAATTCAAATCAAGGTTTATCGTATCATATTCAAGATTAATTACTACAACGTAATTAGTTTCTCCATAATCGCTAGTGTAATTAAAACCCGTCGGTTTAGAATCTTACCACAAAGCACGTTAACTTTCGAACTAACCATTTATTTTGTGCTCTTCTTAACTTTTCAAGTCTTTACAACTTTAACTGGCGTTTAAAGTAGTTATCTTTATCTATAATATCTTTTTCTTTTGAAATTCTACTTAGCTACAACCTTTGACTTAAGTCTTAAAGTTCAAGTTAAATAAAAGCGCACTTTATTCATTAACATTTATGAACTTTACAAAACTTTATGTACATTATTGAAATGGAGAAAACGCTTGCATAAAACAGTTGCAATCAACTATAACTTTATATAACTAATAAAGCGAAAGGAACATCTAAGAACTGATAGGATACAACCAAATTCCCTTTCAGTACTTTTGAAAGTAGACCAAATCACACTAATGTTATTAATTGTTTGTATGTACGTGTGTGTATTCGTTATTCCTTCATGCTCAAATAGTTGAATAGAGTTGAATTTTGCATGCAGTTAGCCTATTTCCTCGAATAGGACACTACTTTTTGCCAGGAGTATATTTCCTTGAGATAATTTTCCACTTTAACGCTAATCAAGCAAAGAAGCAAATATACAATAGCTGATATTTTATAAGTCTGATATATTTGTGATTTCAATCCAATCCTTTACACAAGTCTTGCTAAAATATAATACACAGGTGGTCTGAAAAGTTTCCGACCTAACATAGATACAAGGCATTTTTTCTTACAATTTATTATTCTTTTTTTACATTGTCTTCTTGTAATGCTACACACTTCTCTCAGCGATGCCCCCATCTCAGGGGCAGAGCACCGCTGTGTCCTCGGGGGGCGATCAGTGCGATTTCTCACGCCGGGCCTTGGTACAGGCCATGGTCCGGAGCAAGGAGAAGTGGTAGGCGGACGCCTACTTCTGCGAAGCAGTAATGCTAGCAAAGAAGGCGGCCGCACGCGCGAGGGAACAGCCCTCACGCCCCAGCCTCTGGGATTCAGATCCCGATTTCCAGCCACCGTAGGCGCGGGCTTGCGGACTGCGAGCAATAGGTAGCTCGCCGTCCGACAGTCCGGTAACCGTCCGGACCGAGCCCAAGTCGTCGACGGCGTGTAGTGTTCCATGCGCGCCTCAAGGAGATATCAGCAACTGTAGGAGCCCAGCAGGGTCGAAGCTTACTGTGGCCATGTGTCGACTTCTGAAAAGGTTACCCGTGATCTTAAAACGCAAAAGGCAACCAAAAGGAACATAGTTGCCTCCACCTTTGATGAAAATCTCTATCTTCCGAGCGCAATTATTAGATGAGGGAACAAAACGTTGTTTGGGGTCGATCTGGTGAGCAAGGCGGATGATCAAGCAGTTCAAATCGCAATTCCTAGATTTTCGTCGTGGCAACCGCGGAGGTGTGAGAGGGTACGTTGTCTTGGTGAAAAAAGAATTTGTTTTTCTGCATCTCACATCGACTCACTCAAATGTCTGTCAAATAACAACTGCGCGTCCAAAATGACTGAAACTTTGGCGACAAACAGTCAAAAGATGCACAACTACACTCACTCGATTTTATTGACGAAAACTGCTATCTTCACATTAAGGTCGGAAACTTTTCAGACCACCCACGTATTAATTAATCTCACAGTACACATCTAATCTAAATTTTATTTTAAAAAAAGATTAAATTAAATTTCAATCTAAATAATTCATTTTCAACACCTAAAATTATTGTTTGTTTTACTCACCACTCAGTCCTCTTTGAGGAGTGGCTGGAAAGGCAACACGGCGTCCTTACCTTCCGCATGACGCAGGTCCTCACCGGACATGGTAAGTTCGGGAGGTTCCTGCACCGGATTCGTGCGGAAGAAACGCTCGGGTGTCACCATTGTGTGGACCACCCGGAGGACACGGTGGAGCACACGGTGGAGGTGTGTCCCGCTTGGGCAGAGCAACGCCGTGTCCTAGTGGGGGCTATCGGTGGCGGCGATCTCTCGCGCCGGGCCTTGGTACAGGCCATGGTCCGGAGCGAGGAGGAGTGGCAGGCGGTCGCCTCCTTCTGCGAAGCAGTAATGCTAGCAAAGGAGGCGGCCGATCGCGTGAGGCAACGGTCCTCACGCCCCAATCGCCGCCGGGATTCCGATCCCGATTTCCGGCCATCGTAGGCGCGGGCTTGCGGACGGCGAGCAATGGGTGGCTCGCCTTCCGACCGTCCGGTAACCGTCCGGACCGCGCCCAAGTCGTCGACGGCGCGTGCTGTTCCACGCGCGCCTCAAGGAGATGTCAGCAACTGTAGGGGCCTAGCAGGGTCGAAGCCTACTGGGGCCAAGGGTTTGATTCTAAAAGGAAGACTCGGCCCTGGTATGATTTTCCCACCGAAAAAAAAAAAAAAAAAACTCACCACTCAGTTCTTCTCTTTATTTTTTCTGAGACTGGCCTAAGGCTCATGCCTTGCCAACAAATGAAATTAAACTGAACAGTGTACAACTACCGAATCCTAAGGGAATCAGACTGTTATCGCTCCGATTGGATTTTATTTGTTTTCATTTTTGTAATTTTCTGGGCTCTAGAGACGGTTGACTGATGTGATTTTAAATCATAGAGTCATGAAAAGTAAATGTATAGCAACTAAGTTGTTGCTAGTGGCTTCACCCACGTTGAAGTGGAAAATTGTCTAAAGAGAACATACACTCGGGATAAAAGTATTCTATGTGCTATTCCAGGTCATGGACCTGTACCATGACGTTTAAAGTAAGATTGTTTCATTCTTATTTCCAGTGTAGGTAAGAGATGGCACTAGACAACCTGTGTAGCTCTGTCTCTTACCCACACTGAAATAAGAATGAAATAATCTTATTTTGAACGTCATGGTAACCCCCCATGGTCTCCCCGTGTGATCCGTTGAACCGTTCACAAAGTGTGAAAAAGTAACAAATATACACACACACTCACAATTTTTCGCTTTTATATTATTAATTTTAACTTTGTGATGTATTAGGGATTCACCATCATCATCATCATTTCAGCCGAAAGACGTCCACTGTTGGACATAGGCCTCCCCCACGTGTCGCCACAATGAACGGTCCTGTGCGTCTCGCATCCATCGGATTCCCGCAGCCTTTACCAGGTCATTGGTCTACCTTGTAGGAGGCCTTCCAACGCTGCGTCTTCCAGCACGCGGTCGCCACTCCAGAACCTTTCGGTCCCAACGGCCATCTGTTCTGCGAGCAATGTGCCCTGCACATTGACACTTAAGTTTGGCGATTCTTCGTACGTGATGAAGTGATTGGTCAGATATTACTAAAAAAAAAGTATATTTATTTCTGACAAAAATAATATCCATATAACTTTAATGAATGTCTTAAAAACTATGTTAGTATTGCAGCATACATGATTACATGAAAATTGGATAACCTTTGAACAGCTTATTTAAACCCGCCATAATTATTTGAGTTAGTTGCTTCGGTTAGAAAAGATCGTTAGGAGACAATTCCTCAAATTAATAAAACTAATAAATATAAGTAGCTGCACCGTGTCAATCAAAATCGTGATTATTGCTAACACCATTCTCAGATCACATTATGGCGGATAACGTTCAACAGTAAACTTACTAGAACTTCTTAAGTTAAACTTCAATGCCCAGCAAAACATTACGTGATATGTAAGTCCCGCGAATGTAGGTAGGTAAGTATCTCTCAGCAGCAATGTCCTGGAACTAATTTAAACTTACTAGTTTAAAATTAAAAAAGTTATGCGCATTTTTTACTTCAAAATTTCATATTCGATCGCTTCCGTTGAAAGATGAACGTACAAGTTTATTTTTAATAAAACTTTGAACTGCTGTCGTACTGATTTTTGTCCGTGTTTCAATGCGGACAATAGCCAGTGTGTTCAGGGTGCTTTTTGGTTTGTTTCGTAGGTTTCCGCTAGATGGCGTTGTCCTCAAGTTAGGCTTCTGTAGTCCTTTCAGTATTTATTTTGTCTGGTGCTGTCTAATTTTATTAGGTACGTGTCGAGTTTGTTGGAAAAGTGGATTCATTAATTATTTCCGAGTGTGTTTATAAAAAAAGTACTTACAATGTACGAATACAGAATAAGAGGGTACTTACGCACTTAATCTGTTTTTTTTAGATATCAAAGCAATGTTAGTCAACCTTCACATTGATTTTTTTTTCTGCATTGATTTTTAGTGCGTCCCATAAAATCGGTAATTATTAGGTTATTATAATTTTAATATTTTAAGTTATTTCAATCATAAAGTTAGTTCAAAAAGGAACAAATATAACTTTAGATATATTATATTCTAAGAATATAAAGTATTTTAAAGCCCTGCAACTTCTATAACCAACGCAAAGGTATTTCGTATCCATTCCTTTGAAAGTGCTCAAAACAAAGCCATCAAGGTTTGCATAAACGCGCGGCCTAACAATATATCAGCCAAAAGTTTCTTAAGTACAATTAATTAAGTAAAGTCCTGAAATCGGCCATTACTCTTCACTAGACCGATGCTCTTCAAAACTGAAATAAATTTAATTTAAGATTTACTTGGTGGAAAGTCATTATTTTCCGACGTTCATTTCCTTTAAATAATCCTCTTTTTAGGATACGCTGCGTGGACGAGACGGGATTCTTCGTGACTTTAAATCCACGAGTTTTGGCGATTAGAAATATGACCCTTTATTTGTAAAGTAAAATGCGACTAGTCGGGGTGCCACGACAGAAAACCTCCATGTGTGCCCGCGGGCTGTAGTTCGCTCACGGATACGTCCGAAGTGAAGGCCAGTCTGCGGGACGGTGCACCCTGGGAGGCGGCCAACGACTACCCTTGGGTACTTCTGCCTAAGGGGTCTCGATGTCTGTCTGTGAATATTCTGTCTGAAGGAACACTTCAACGCGTGGCGAAGTAAGAGTGGGCTCGGTGTGCACTCACCATGCTACCGGGCAGGCAGGAGGAAGACTTGCTTGACGACAATAATTCTTATCTCCCGCTTTGCCCAAGAGCGGGGGATGTCATTGGATGATTTTCCCACCGAAAAATAAAACATGCAAAGCTGTCTAGCGAAGTTTAGCATCATCATCATCATCATTTTAGCCGAAAGACGTCCACTGTTGGACATAGGCATAAGTTTAGCATATTCCGTCCTTATCAGGCATCTAGATGTCAACGTGGTTCCTCTTGACATACACTAAAGGAAGGATCATTAAGGAAACGTCATGAAAACTTGACAATTCTGAACATTTTCACGATTGTTAATTCTCTGTAACAATAGGAATCGATCTAAATCCTTACAAACTATTAAACAAATTGCCTTATTGCGACTGTCTGTCTGTTCGCGATAAGCTCACTAACTTCTGAACGGATCTTCGTGTGACTTTCATCAATCAACAGACTGATTCATGTAAGTGTATATGTATATGGATATTAAAGAAGAGAACATCCAAAAGTTCAGACTTACGATTTGAAATCGTGCTATACTATACTAGGTGTTAAACTAACGAATTGAGTTCAAAGACTATACCTACTACACTCTAAAAAACAGATTCTTGAAATGGCTTAGAAGGCTGCATAGCTTAAGTGGGACTAGGTTGGACATGTCTGCCGTATGCCAATCGAGCGGTGGGCCAGTTGAACACAAAGTTGCTGACCTGAAATCGCACAACAAGGTTGCAGAAGACTAAGAAGGAGATGGTGGGACGACTTAGGTGTCTTCCTTAGGAATTGGCAAGAGCCGGGAATAATGAAAGGATTTTATGTAGCCTCTTTTTAATTTTTAGGGTTCCGTACCTCAAAAGGAAAAAATGGAACCCTTATAGGATCACTTTGTAGTCCGTCTATTTGTCTGTCAAGACTCTTTATTTCAGGAACGCGTGGAGGTATCAAGTTGAAATTAAAATCATATACTAAAGTCTGCTGTCACTTGAAACTGTAAAAAAATCAAACTTCAGAGTTAACGAAAAAAAAAGATACGGCCGTTTAAGTCGCAAAAAACGTGTATTTTGACACTCTCAAAGGAATCAAAATTCATAGGGTACTTCCCGTTGACCTAGAATCCTGAAATTTAGCATGAAGCAAGGTCTCATAACATAAGTATAGAAAAAAATCTGAAAACTGTAAATTTGTAGTTATGTCACAAAAAAAATTAACTCAATTTCGGAATTGAACTGTTTTCTTAGGTAAGTTTGTACGGAACCCTCAGTGCGCGAGTCTGACTAGCACTTGCCCGGTCTTTTTTTTTATATGGATAGGCTTGCGTTTGACCACTATCTCAACTGATGGAAAGCGATGATGTGGCCGACGATGGAGCACGCTTGCCTAGAAGCAACCTACACCCTCACTTAAAAACCCCTAGGTTATAGCTATCAGAAAATACAGACTCTTTCTATAATGTGAATGTGAGAACACTGTACTATTTTTATTGTGCTTTTGGGTACAAAGTTTACCGGTCTACACTGTCCTCTCAAACATTAATATTGTAATATGGAGATATTGTAGAAAACTTTTTTTTTTAAAGATTGACCATAGAGTTTCTGGCCGGTTCTTCTCCATAGAAAACGAACAATTGGAACCCATGGTTTTATGATTAAATAGTTTTGAATTCAAGTTTGATGGCCGAATACTGGGTCAGGCAAGGAATTTAACTAGTTTGTCATCGACACTCTAAGAAGAAGAAGTTTGAGTTTGAATGCTGAAAGGTCTTTGCCCAACAGTGGGGTAAAATAGGCCAGATATTATAATAGTAATAAAAATAAAGAAAGCTTGAGAATTTTAAACATTTGTAACCTCCGTATGAAGCTGGGACGGGTCACTAGTATTTATAATAAACAATATAATATTCCACAATACAGATGCTACGTAACAATATGGAAATAAAATCACGCAATACGTCAACGTGACTTTTTTCGATTATATTCAAATCAAAATAAATGAATGATAATATTATTTATGTAACGAGATATGGGCCAACTTATCCTGGGTACCAATTTATTTTCCGCCCAACCTCGAAAGTAGACTTTTGAGATGAAAAACAGGCTTGTTATAACTTCTGCTGTGAGCCAATTTTGACATTATAATTATTTAAGAATATGATATTCATTTTTAACCTCAAAATAACTTATATCGTACTTTTTTTTTTTTTGTTAGAATTGTTATCTTTCATCATTTCCAATTCTTTAGGGTCCACTTTTTTTTTCGGTGGGAAAGTCATCCTATGACATCCCCCGCTCTTATGCGGAGCAGGAAATGATTGCTCGCCGTCCGCAAGCCCGCGCCTGCGGTGGCCGGAAATCGGGATCGGGATCCCGGTGGCTGTGGCGTGAGGGCCGCTCCCTCGCGCGTGCACGTGCGGCCTCCTCCTTTGCTAACATTACTACTTCGCAGAAGGAGGCGACCGCCTGCCACTCCTCCTCGCTTCGGACCATGGCCTGTACCAAGGCCCAGCGCAAAAGATCCTTCGATCGTTAGAGATCTCCGTCACGAGGACATGGCGATGCTCCACTTGGACCATAAATTAATAACACTTATTTAGTGTAAAATTCCTGATAGTATTAAATAATTTAATTAATATAAACCGAACGATGCAGCCATGTTAAGCGCATTAAAAGATAATTTTGAAGGTTACATTAAATTGTTGATTATTGTGACTAATATCATCACGATACAGTCAGGATACAATACATACCTTTTTAGCACCCCAATAAAATGAAAGGTCCTATTTACTGTTAAAACTTTTTAAAATTATTGTTTAAATACCGTATCAATTCATCATCATCACGTGCAATATAAAAAGCCCGCTTTTTACATTACTTGTGATTAAATTTAAGTCACTATCCGTCCAGCGGTGCCATGTAATTTTCACCTGAAAAGCCTTAATTTTCCATAAGGAATTGCTAAAGGGAGCCGTGAATTCAGAGCAATTACTGATATAATTCGTTGTGGCGTTTTTTGACGCGCCATTTTGCCGTAGTTTTTGGAGGATCGAGTGTTAGCGTTTAATTTTGTGTTCAAGCATTTTAGGGTTATTATTATAGTCGCTGGTCGTAAGATAAAGTACCTAGTCTAGTGTTAGCTTTAGTGGTTGTAATTTTTTATGTTGTTGACGTAAATCTGATGGAGGTTAAGTGTTTCGTATTGTTTTACTTTCTAAGTATAGTGATTATTAAACGACCTCAGATGTTTTAGAAACTCTGTCATCAGGAGTCTAACTTCTGGTACTGATTAATTAATTAATTTTAGACATTTTGATTTGATCACACATTAGATTATTTCGGAATTATTATTTCAATTTAAAAATAATATTTCAAAACTGTTCGCAATCATTAATACGTAAATATATAATCGCACGCACTATTTCCGATTGAACGCCACATTTTCTATTATTATTGTAAAGTTGATAAGCATGAGGCGGGAAGTAGTGTGAGCGCTTGGTGAGTTCAGTTGTCATCGAACAGTTGAAGAGTATACACGTCTAAAGTGATTTTATGAGAACTTATTAAAATATTGTGAATATAATAGTTTAATTTATTTGACTTTTATTAAATGTCATTATTGCCCTTCTTCACCGATCTTAAGTAATGTTAAGCGTAGTTTTTATACATAGCCATTTAGTGCCGTCTGTCATACCGTTGATTTGCTTTCCGTGAAAGAGTAAGATTTGTTAGTGGTTTTTCAGGCTTCCAACTATTTAATTATTTTTTTAATAAAAAAATGATCATTGCCCCACACTAGGAATGATTTTTGTATCGTGGGTGTGTTAACAAACATGTAACATCACATACACAAGACACCCAGACCTAGAACGTGTATCTATAGGTTATACAAACATTTGTTTGACCTGTATATATGCGCGGCATGCAATGCAGCAGCTAATCGCTCAACTACCACCACAGCTATGCACTTAAAAAAACCCTAATATTGAAATAAGACGACGATGGCTGTGAAGGGGTGAGGAGGTGGTAGGTAGGCAATCACGGAAAGCTTTCTTATCCATAGCATAAGCATAGCATAAGCAGCCTTGCAATGTTCCCACTGCTGCGACTCACGCCTCCTCTCTAGTAGAGGGAATGGGCCGTAATCCACCACACGGGCCAAGTGCGGGTTGGTGAATGTCACATGTCTTCGAATTTTTGGTTCTAGGACATGCTGGTTTCCTCACGATGTTTTCCTTCACCGTTTTGAGAGCAGTGGTGATGAAATAAATTATACAAAGTAATGCGCCTGGCTAGATTTGAACCCACGACCTACAACTCGTAAGACGGGACCGTTACCACTCGGCCACCACTGCTCTTATCCATGGATCTCTTCAATTCTTTTCAACCAAAAGAGCACAAAAGCTAACACACAAGTATGCAAAGTGAAACCACCTCTAAAATCCAAACCACCGTTTTGTGTTTCGTCTAACGTTACCTTTTCATGAAAAACTGCAAACAAGGTGAGAGGAGGGGGCAGACGGATAAACAGCTCTCCCTTTATGATGCAAATCCCAGCACTTCAGCTGAAAATTCACGGCAATGCCTGAAACGCTGAAAAAGACGCTCTCGGTCGGACGCACGCGGAATATTTAGTAGTGGAATATACACCTTTTTGTTTGTGTATGCGTTTGGATCGAGGAGTCACGTTCAGACGGAGATAGGTGTTCTAGATATGGAGGCGACTGACGACACGTTTGTTGATTTTTTTTGTAAGTAATGTTCTTTTGTGGAGTTCTGAGTGATATGTTTAATGAAAAAAATCTAAATAGGTTGGGTTTTATGGAGTATGGTCGTCGATGGAGCCGAATGGTTCTGGAGTAGCGACCACGCAACGGAAGATGCAGCGTTGAAAGGCCTCTCATAAGGCGGACCGATGACTTGGTGAGAGTCGCGAGAATGCGATGGATGCGAAACGCACAGGACCGTTCGTTGTGGCGAGACTTGGCCTATGCCCAGCAGTGGACGCCTTTCCGCTGAAATGATGATGATGACGATGATTATGGAGTCTCAAAGGCCCTTTGTTCATGAGTGATTAAATTTAAGAACCAGTCAGCTCTATTTATTCAAAGTTACTTCCTGTTTGTTTTACTTCTTTACATAATTATCAATTCCTGATTGGACAATACCAGATTTTTTCTGGATTAATTATTTGATTGACGGCATTGCCATACTACGTGGCAATGCCGCCAGTCTTTTGGGCACACTTCCAGTCGACAGCGATGCGGAGGAATTTTTTGACGCCATATTTTAGATAGGAGTTATTGTGTATATATTATGTAATTTTAATTAGTTAAGTGTTTTTATATTTCATGTATAAATAGTCCTATTTTCAAAATAAATAACTTAAAAATTATTTGATTATTTATTAAAATAAACAAACGACATTATATTATATTCTTTATATATATATACGGCCGTTTTTTTATTTTCATTCCATAAAAGAAACCAAACGGCTTTGAATAATATTTTCTCGGTCGCAAAATGTTCTGTGGCGAACTTTACCGTCTGCATAACCATTAAAACAGTCAAGCATAACTTATGTTACGGGTTGTATTTACTTTAAACGAACTGAATTAAAATTTCTGTCTCTGAAAAAAATACATCAATTCAAGAAAGACTTTTTTTAAGTGTGAAGTCATCCAATGACTTCACACCTAAACATTACGTGCCGTCGGTGGAACATTACGTGGCGTCGACAACTCGGGCCCGATCTAGATGGTTACCGGACGGCCAGACGGCGAACTTCCCATTGCTCGTCGTCCGCTAGCCCACACCTATTGTGACTGGAAATCGGGGTCGGGGTCCCTCCGGCTGGGGTGCAAATCAAGAAATACGTGGATGGATGGTCAATGCTGTATCAATTTATTTGTGGTCGGTGTAGTACCTATATCATCTTTTTTTTTACGTCTTCTCTATTCAACAGCATCTCAACCTCCTTTCTATATCGTCTTTAAGGGGGTCCTTTTTCACTCACCTATCGTCAACATCGAGCATGATTTGAAATTTGTTACTTCATCTAACAATCCAACGCGATGTTTGACGAAAAGGCAACGCGAAAAAAGAAAGATAACGCCTGAAAATCCTGTTAGCATTTGGTAATTCCGTGATTTATTCGAATATTTTACAGAACTTGTTCCAGGAAATACGTGTTTTTATTTTTAAACCCTTAAAAGTTTTTGAAAAAAATTGTCGTCATTCAGAATTTTGAATAATTTTGCAAGGCATTAAGGATATGTTATACTTTTTTGACTTTTTAAATTTTTGAGTAAATTATGAAGTGTCAAAGTTCATGCAAAATAGCAGATTTTCAGAGATCTTTACTGGATTAGTTTTATACAAATTTATAAATTGATTTCAATAGAAGCAATATATCCACAAGATACTGTGTTTCCAAAATATCTAATGAAAAATCTGTAAAAACGTCATAATCGCGTAAGAGCGGTTGTATGAAAAACAGTGAAAATGTCTGTCGAGTTGCATCCTCATATTACAGTTTTCTTCTTTGATTTGTCAATCCTGTATATTGTGCTCTTTTTGTGGTGAATTATTAACTTCTTCCATTTTGATTGGAGTAGGAGTGAGTGTCATACTTATACTAACTAAAACCCTCTCGTCAGTTGCCTTTTGTGTTCTAGGACCGCGATGACTCTATCGATCAATGCCTGCCAGGAAAGCATCATCAGTTCAGCCGAAAGACATCCACTATTGGACATAGGCCTCCCTCAAGTGTCGCCACAATGAACGGCCCTGGGCGTCTCGCATGCATCGGATTCCCGTGACCCTCACCAGGTGGGAGGTCTTCCAATGCTGCGTCTTCCGGTACGTGGTCGCCATTCCAGAACCTTTCGTCCCCATCGAGCATCTGTTCTGCGAGCAATGTGCCCTGCCTACTGCCACTTAAGTTTGGCGATTCTGTAGCGGCTTGGGAACTGCGATTTGCTGAATTGCAATTTTGACGAAATACGGGAGCGCGAGCACAAGGCTCGCCAGTCGCTTACGTTACACCGTCCTGCCTCGACACATACATAGTACGTAGTTAGTAATAACGAACTATTGTGGAGTCAGAATTAAAGACATTTATTTCATCGGAGTCAAGTTTTCTTTAATCATCCAATAGTACATGAACACCCACAACAATTCTTTGGGCTATGTCTGTAACTATAGTTCTCCTTCGGATATCTTCATTTCTGATGTGATCACGCAAGGAAACTCCGAGCATAGCCCTTTCCATTGCCCTTTGAGAGACTTTAAGCCTTCTGATGATGCCCATTGTAAGCGACCACGTTTCGGAGCCATATGTCATCACTTTCGTAATAAGACACTGTGGTATATTGGACGAGAAGACACCGCGTAGCTTCCCGAACGCTGCCCAGACGAGTCGGATTCGACGATTGAGTCCGAGTCGGATTCGTCTGTGTGTCATTGATTTATTATAATTAGGTATTTTTTTTATTTTTTATTATGTTAGTGTATTGTAATTTGAGTCTTAATTTACTTTACTGTCGTTAGAGGAAATCTCCGTTGAAATAGTAAGTACTTATTTCCTTTTTGCACATTCTCTCTATACAACATGTAATCTAATAAATGCACATCTTGAAAGTAGTAGGCATGTTTAGAATCGGCAGTTAAATCGATTTGAGCCCCCCCTAGCCAAGTTAAAATCGTATCGTTCGCGCCGAACGCATCGAGTAGGCCACGCCTCCGATTTCTTGTTCTGACGTCATCTCAACGCTCAGTCACGTGGTCAGAACAAAGGAATCGGAGGCGTGGCCTACTCGAGGCGTTTGAGGCGAACGCTACGATTGTAACTTGGCTAGGGGTGCTGGTATTTTTAAGAAGGTATTTTTTATCCTAAATTAATTCTTAATTATATTATGACAAAAAAAATCTATCTTAATAAATCTTGATTACGTCACTAAAATGTTTGTGTGTGCGTGCGTAGATACCAATATTGATGCGTTACTCGTGTAATGCATCGATTCCCATATTATTTACCTACAATTAGAATAACTAATTATATTAACAAAAACACTGCCTAAGTGCATTTAAGTAAAATTTCAAGGCTTAAATTATGATTGTAACTTAATTTTCTATTTTCTAATTGGGGTCTATCACACAAGTGTCACTGATACATGCATACGGACCTTGAGATCCCTGAATTCCCTCATAGATGCCCTGAAAAACCTGAGAGGCCTAATCGGTTTTTGGAAAGAGGTGGGCTGGTTGTAATATGCCCACCGAAGGTTTTAGCTGCCATGGTCCACGCAAAACGGTCCGCATAGGATTAAGTACCGAAACCATACTCGAACATAACATAATTGTGAGTGTTACGGACACGAGCATGTAATTTAGAATCACTAAATATAATCAACATTACGTCATTCATAGATGCGTAATGTATGTACATAAGCGCTGTACATAATAGAGGGCAAGCCAATCAGAGGCCAGACTATTGTCCAATCGGCTACCGGGATAGTATATAAGGCTATGTACTGAGTTCTTAGAAGTACATAATGCGGTTCTTAGAAGTAAATAGCGCAGAAAAACCGTTAAGAATAATCTGGATTTCTATTGGTAGAATACAACGGAGAAAATCACGCCACTATTGATGACCAATAGTGTGCTTGCTGTATGCGGGGGGTTGGGAGGTGAACGTCAGCCGGCCTCAACAGGATTAGGGAACAGACGAGAGGGATAGGGACTCTCTCCCACGACTTGCGACCGGCTGAAAAAGTACTTAAGCTGCACTTTCCTTGAAGACGACGTTCTCTCTCTGCAGTTCGACTTGAAGCGTCACTACGACAGTTTGTCTTGGCACCCTACGCTCCTGGAGCGGCCCTAGGTTTCCAGATTTCCTAAGTTATCTAACGTATTAGAGTCAGTGAAGTATTGTAAAGTAACTGTGAACTATTTGTGAGTTAGCGTCACGCGTATGTACGTAAAGGACTCGATTATGTGAAAGTATTTACACGTGTTATGTGAAGTCTGTATTTTTATACGTGTTAAATAAATTGGCTGAGGCCTTTCAAGCGTGACCATTGTGTTGTGTAATTATTTACATCCTCTGCCCCCAACAGTGAGTGTATTATTCCAGTTACATGTTAGGTATATTCATATTTTCTTTTCTAAGTTTTCAAACATAAATAAATAAACATTTCCTTGTTCTCCTACAAATTATAACAAGTTTAACTGCAATACGTCTGACTGAAGATCTAAGCATCCAGTGATCCCTGGAGTCGCACTTATCCATGTATTGCAAGAACGTGCCAATACATTCCGTGTATGCAATGCTACTCGGGGAGCGTGCGATGCTGCATGCATTTTCTTACACTATTGACTTGGAAAGTATTTTGTTTAACTAGGTGAGATCGTGACTGTGCTTACATAAGTGTTATATATTTTTACCCGACTGCCCCTGAAGAAGGGTAATGTTTTTTGAGAGTATGTTGAGAGAAAGAGAGTATAATATTGTCTCTATGTCAATTTTTGTGGCATACCCTGCTTTTTTTTGAGTGGTTAGAAATTATCTAATGGTCTCTCGTGATCTAGGGTAGAGCGCGAGGGCGTATCAAAACCGCCCTATATTCTTTCAGTTGCCCTTGCGTTCTGAGACCCTGAGTTATCTTTTCATAAATTCCCCGCGGCTCCAGCGGGCATCGACGGTGCTGAGCCTCTACGGTTTTGCAGACGTCTAACGTTTTCGAGGCGCACGTGGAACACTACGCGCCATCGATGACTGAAGCTGGGTTACTGGACGGCTGGACGGCGAGCTAACCATTGCTCATCGTCCGCAATCTCGCACCTGTGGTAGTGGCATGCTCTGTAGCCTAAATAGATGTATGAATTTCAACAACTGAGATATCATTAGATTGGATTTCACTATCGAAATGACATCGGCTCTAGACTGTAGATATGAATTTTGAAAACAAAACAAAATGGCTGCCGCCGTTAGGTTAGTGAGGTCGTATTTCATGGTGACGTGATCATGTGGGATATCAAAATGATGGGTTCAAGGCAATTCATCATATTTAAATAAAACTTACTAGAGTGTAAAAAACTAAAAATAAATAGGTAATATTAAAAAAGAAACTAGACTTCAAAATACAACTAAAACAATTTTAAGCAAGTCACCTTTAAAGCAATCTGAGGTTAGTTACTAATTCAATTTCAGGTTGATTGAAAAGCGTCATGTTTTAGAATTTTTTAATTCGTTTTATGTTAATTTTATTACAATCGCTTCTAAAAGAAGCATCTTTTAAGTTAACAAACAAATAACTGAAGAACTGGGCAAGAACTGAATTTTGCAATTTTTTTTTAAATGATTTGAACTGGGGCTTGTTTGCGATCCTGCAGATGGTGCAGTGATACAATCGTTGGTGGTGAATCGCACTAGTTTATTATGAGCCTACTCACTTTAGCCTTGAAGAAACCTAATTTATAATCGGACGGGAAGACCACTGCAGGCAAATTGTTCCAATCCTATGACTAAACATTGCTAATCATTTAACCATGCATATAAAATAATTATGGTATAATAATATGTAGATAGGTGCATATACACAAGAAAAACATAATACAATATTGCCCAACATATCCATGTTTTAGAACTAAGTAAACACAAAAATTATTCACAAGTCAAATTCTGCAAACTTATTGCGCCGATGAATCTTTTGCTCAGCATGTGCCAAAAACATTAGTACCACGTTATTGCATTTCTCATTTTACTCCGTATTATTGTGTAACGTGAGACAAAATGTAGCGCAGTACAAGGCATCTTTTGTCAGCACAACAAAACATTTAGTTCCGATTGTTACCACGGTGGCGCTGTACGATATTCTGTAACGAGGTTACACACGAAAGAAAGTCTTTCCAATAAGGTTCGCGCTGTTTTTCATAGATGGCGGTAGTGTACGATGGGGAAAACTGTTTTTCTTTTTTATTTAATAAATGCTTGATGTAGACTGAGATTTATGACAATAAAACTAAATACAATAATGATTTTACTGGAATTTTGGAACAAGTTTAAACGCTGATTTTGAATTGATATTAAGCACAATGTATAGGTATCTAAAATGAATGAATTGAAGTGAAATGACTAAAAAAGTACTTAGTAAACTATTTAATCAAAATTAGATAAAGTTATAAAGAAAAACGCTAACTCAGAGAAGTAATTTAACTGACTAGCCTACGAAATCCTAATCAGGCAGAAAATCAAAATATGCAAACTTTAGCGATTTTGTTGCTTCTTACTTCTGAGGATACACTTAAAACTTACTTGTAACTTACCTGTTTATACAGACGTCAAATAAAAAAGCATAAATAATTTCCCAACATTGTGTATAAAGGCTACTGCACATGAGCACACGTACGGCACCATATTATTGTAGTTTACGGGCTGGTCGCACACTGCGCTGAAACTACGGTACCTAGTTTTCTGTCAAAACATTCTCCGCAGAGAACCAGAGACTCCGCAAACATATTTAACTAAGTTTAGACACACACTTGCGAATATTAATGGTGACGGCAGTTTCATATTCACAGCTTGGGCTTGTCAGCTTTATAGCCTAGTTTTCTAGTTTAGTTTTCGGAAAAATATGGTTCGCTTTGTTCTTATTAATGGGTGTCGTTAAGGCCATTTGGAAATACGAACATTTGACAGAAAGAAATACTTATATCGACGGCGAAGTGACAAGAACTCCTAACTGTCGAAGTCAAAACATTTTTGTCTTAAAAATGTTAGGAGGTAACACTAAAAATTAACATGTTGGTTTAGTTAGGAAGTGTTTCCACAATTTAATTTGGTGCAGTTTCAACTAAATATTCGCTTCAGAGATTTCACAAAAACATGCGGAAACACACATTTAAATTAAAAGCGCTAAAAAGTAATTTTGTTAGTTAGAAGGTATTGGCACTAACCGTCGATATGTTACATTTTAAGTCATTTCCTCAATCTCAAATCACCAAACTGACGGATGCCTTTTTCTCAAATTAAGTCTGTGTGACACACACACAATATTGTTTATCAGCATCCAATATACCTTATTGACTTTTTTAATTCATGAGCATAATGAAGATATTCCCATACGTTATGAAGGGCCAAAGTTCACGCAAAATAGGAGATTTTCAGAGGATTATTTACTGGATTAGTGTTACACAAATTTATAATAAATCATAAATTTGTGTAACCTAGATAATATGTCTGTGTTTCACAAGATGTCTGTGTTTCCAAAATATTTAGAGAAAGTTGTGAAATTTATATAGGTATATAAAAGCGAAATACCACTCGCTGGTTAATCACGAAATCTCAGTAACTATAACACCTACAAACTTAAAATTTGGCAGGTAGGTTCCTTATAGGGTGTAGACATCCGCTAAGAACGGATTTAACGAGACTCCACCCCTAAGGGGGTAAAGTAAAACAGGGGTTGGAAGTTCGTACTTTTACGCGGGCGAAGCCGCTGGCAGAAGCTAGTATCATCATAATCGCGTAAGAGTGGTTGTATGAAAAATAGTAATAATGTACCTCGGGTTGGACGCTCTTAAAGTCATGACCAAATCGTTATTTTTTATGGAATGACGGCTTATAGAGAGTTGTTTTGACAAAGAAAAATTACTGCGCTGACCCCAAATAAATTGGGTTGAGATCGGATGGGCTGGAAAATGATGATCAGTTTATTATTTTTATATGACGTCATTTTTGATTCGTCATCAATATTAATTTTTTGTTTTTTTTTACAAATATTTTGGAAATAATATAAAACTTTTTTTTTTGAGGTGTGAAATCATCGAATGACTTCTCTCACTCTAGGGCGGAGTGGGAGGGCGTGTCAGACTTTTACAGACTGAAGCCACATCTATGTTCCATCATTTGCCCTTTGCGTTCCTGGACCATGGGTTTCTCTTTCAAAAGTCAACCCACAGTTCTGGGCTCCTACGGTTTTGCTGACAACTCTGAGGTGCGTGTGGAACACTACGCGCCGTCGACGACTCGGGCTCGGTTCGGACTGTTACCGGACGGCCGGACGGCAAGCTACTCATTGCTCATCGTCTGCAAGCCCAGGCCTACGGTGGCTGGTAGTCGGGGTAAGGATGTCCGTTTCGTGCGTCCGCCTCCTTAGCTAGCATTACTGCTTCGCATAAGGAAGTAGTATATTGCTTGTGAAATACATTTGAAATAACAAAATTTGTGAATGAGACTCGTAAACTGCGTGTGGCGGCTGTGAGCGCGAAGTGCTTGCGAATTTAGATAATTTAATTAGAGCTACACTTTTTCTACAGTACAAAGCATGAGCGGAAGCGATTTATATGATCTAATTCAAAATAACTTGACAAAGATTCTATTCTATTCTTCGTTTTGCATTAAAATTATATCTAAGTGTAAGTAAGTAATAGTGGCTTCGCCCGAGTGAAAGTAGGCATTAATCCCTAGGGAACATATGATCCTACTTCATATACTACAAAATGTTTATGTGAAATTGTATGTGCTATTCCTTGGAATAGCACATACAAGTTGATTATGTCAGGACATGGTCGATTCGAGTGCAAATTTTAATTTAAACCCAATCAATCGTTTGAACACACACATACACATATACACACATACGTACATACAAACTTTCACCTAAATAATATTAGTGTGATAAAGGTTGTATGTTATAAATAAACAAAACTGCAATGTTATTCAAAAATTAACAACTGGGATAGTTAAAACATTAAACCTTTTTAATTACTAATACAGGTAGACATAGGTTTTTTTTTTTTTTATGGTGGGAAAATCATCTTATGATATCCCCCGCTCTTGGGCGAGGCGGGAGATAGTGTCAAACTTTTACTGACTAAAAACCCACTCCTGTTCCTTCGTTGCCTTCGTCCAGATTTTGGGTGCAATCAATCCCCGCCAAAACAGCATTTCTAAGAAAGAGTGTAATATGCATGGCTCCAGAAATTTATAATAAAATTCCTAATTCCATTATGATAATGAATATTAATTTATTTAAGAGTGAACTAAAAAAATTGCTACTTAGTAAGGCTTATTATAATGTTGCGGAGTTTTTAAACGAAAACTTTTGAATAATGACTATTTAATATTTAATTCAATTTTATTATTCTATTTCTATTTATTTTCTTTATTGACTGAATTGAATTTTGACTATTTTATGTATTGACTATTAATGAATTGACAGAATTTTTAATATTTTCAAATTAAATGCTTTTTAAATAATTTTGTAAGCCGGTTATGGCAAAACATGTTGAACTGTATTGACTTTATCTCCATCTTAACATACACATGTTTATACAAATAAATGATCTTATATTAACTTATCATATTTTATGAATTGATTGGTAGAATTTGCTAATGCTATGCAACAATTTAGATGGATGGAAAGGGAGAGGGAGGCCAAAGAAAAGATGGATGGATTGTGTGAGGGGTGATATGAAAGTAAAGGGACTTAGTGTACAGAATGGAAGAAAAAAACGTGTTGCGCCGACCCCAATTAATATGGGATAAGGGCAGGAAGAAGAAGAATCATGGAGGTTACTTCTAGGCAAGCGTGCTCCATTGTCAGCCACATCATAGCTTACCATCAAGTGAGATAGCGGTCAAACGCGAGTTACAAAAAAACCGCTTGAAATTCATAACTTGTGCCATAAAAAAAAACAACAAGCAGTGCTCCTTAGATTTTGTGCCCGTCTTTAGTATAATTGTGGAGAAAATTAAGGTCTTTTCATGCGGGCTGTGCCCCGGGCGCGTAATTATGACTCTATAGCATACCAGCGCCTCATAAATTGAGCATTTTACACTTATATTCGATACTCTTAATGTACTGTTAATGATATCGCTACACGATTCTTTTTGAACTCAGTGTTGAATATAAACTGCTTTTCAAAAGATTCAAGATGTCCGCTTGTTGGCGACTGTTTAAATTTGAGTGTCGAAATTAAAACACATCACACTTTCGTACCAGGGCTGAGTCTTTCTTTCAGAATCAGACCCTTGGCCGATATATGGGTAGAGTATGTTCTGAAATAGTACTAGTAATAATAATTCTGAATAAGACTTGGATTTTATTCTGGTTATATTGTTCCCTTAAGATAGTTTCCTACTTTCACGTGGGTGAAGCCGATGACAGAAGCCAATAATGTTGTATGAAGAAGTGCTTCCAAATAAAATAAAATTTGAAATTTGTGCAATCATCATTTTGCTAAGCACCTCCGAAATAAATGTAATCAAAGGATGTACACACAAAAGTACAAGGTATTATTATTGTTTATTTATTAATGACATTATTGAGTTTTTGTAATGCATATATTTTTTAATTTTTATTTATTTTTAAATTCAATATTTTAATTTCAAATGTAATCAATATGGACTGGTTTCCGAAATAAATGAATTTTATTATTATTTATAATTAAATGTATTTTTTTAATTTAGGGCAGTCTTTCTATTATAGAAGGCCACAGCATGTTTTTGGGTATAAATTCAATTAACGAAAGCCTACTAAGTCTACTACTAACACAAATTAATACACACTTAAAAATTACAAGAAGTAAGGTTTTCATTTGAAATAAATGATTTTATTAAAAAACTGCCATAATTCCCTTATTGATTACCTACAGGAAAACAACTGATATTAACACCGTTATAAACTCGGTAATAATTTAAATAGGAACCATTAGGTACTCAAGTGACAGTGTAATTTTGAATACTTATTTTCAGGAACTGACTAAATTATTATTGTTGTAACTTCACGTTCTCAAATTAAAGCTAAGCCCAGACCTAGGTCTAGCTTTTAAATTTCTTTATCTTTTTTTGTTTCGAAGATAAAAATATTTTTTGAAAAAACGGTGTAAGTACTACTTTCCTCAGCTGCCGGGATCTCGATCCCGATTTCCGGCCACCGTAGGCGTGGTCTTGCGGACGGCGAGCAATGGGTAGCTCGCCGTCCGACCATCCGGTAACCAGCCGGACTATGCCCAAGTCGTCGACGGCCCGTACTGTTCCACACGCGCCTCAAGGAGATGTCAGCAAACCGTAGGGGCCTAGCAGGGTCGAAGCCTACTGGTGCAAAAGGTCTGCTTCTAAAAGGAATAATAAGGCCCTGGTATGAAAGGCAACGAAGGAACAGGAGTAGGTTTTTAGGCAGTAAAAGTCTGACACACCCTTCCGCCTCCGCCCAAGAGCGAGAGATGTCTTTGGATGATTTTCCCACCGAAAAAAAAAGTTCTACTTTAATAAGTAGTACTTTTAAATTATTGATATTTATAAGTTATTTAGTGTTAAACTTAATAGACCATACTCAAATAAATATCGCATTTATTTCAACACAATTTTTCATCATCTTGATGGCTTAAGGTGTTTTCTACGGCATCTATAGCACGGTGTCTCAGTAATGCCCTAAATAAACTTGCAAATGTATAATTATAATTATGAAATTAAACATTTACATTGATACTTGCCCAGTTTCGAACTGCAACCTCATGCATGAGAGGCGGGTACATTAACAGTTGGCCATTACGATAACATAATATTTATTACGTAATAAACCCAGGACGTTAGTTTTGTACAGCAAACGTTTTCCTTAATAGTGAACGTATCTTATGTAATTACTGTGCACCTGTTACTGCAGTATTACAGTAGTAAACTGTATTTAATTTTATATATAATGTAATGTATTATTAGAGACGCAATTGCTAACGATACTTGCACCTGCCTGTAATTAGAAGCGCTAATTACAAAAAATATCTTAAGATTAATCTTATTTTTTCAACAACTTTACGCCTTCCAGTGACCAGTCGTCACTCCAGACTTTAATCTCCATCGACTTTCTTTTTTGATTACTATTGCATTTTTTTTTTCAAACCGTTATCAGATCAAAATTAAAAAAAAAAACACAGCCAAGTGCGTGTTGAACCTGCGCACAAAGGGTTTCATTATCATTAGACACGATATTTAACCCTTTTTTTAATTAAGTACATATCATCTGTGAAAATCGCTATATAAGTCTCGTATTGAGGGCATCCAGAAAAAAATCTTAAGTTTCTTGCATATAAAGCAAAACCCAGAATCTGTCAACTACACTCACTGATGCAAAAGGTACCATTTTCTACCACTTGACCAGAGACATAATATTAATGATGTGTGCAACTTTATTAATATCACAAATGGCTCCGATAGCAACCATTTCTGCATGTATCTAGTGCAAACACTAATTATAGGCGTAATGTATATTTTCTGAGAGCCAGTCGCAGTTTTAACAAGATTTCATGTGAACCCGGCATTGACCTATTTTGCACCAAAGCAGGCACAGTTTTTTTTTTTTTTCAGGCACAGTTAGGAAGGTCTTAGCTCGGCCATTTTTTGAACAACAAGTACCTATTTGCACTTGAATCATATATTATTATTATTGTCTGTTTAAAGTTATTAACAGTTTAGGGTATTGTGAAACCAACTTTGAATATTTTTGTCTTTATATATTATGTGGAAGCTTGTAATTAGCAATTTAGTTATTTTCTGATGTCATTATGTTGTCCTTAGTCTGTAAGCTTTCCTAAAATGTGAAAAATAAATGATAAATAAATAAATACATCATCTGTGAAAATTTCAACATTGGATACAGCCTGGAGACAGACAGACGGATAGCTGAGTCTTAGCGGGACCCTACTGTCTCGTTTTTATCCCTTGGGTACGAAACCCTAAAAAAAACATTGACTATGCCATGATTTTGAAAGCTTCTCATAGTAGCTCATCACATTTTAATCCACACCAATAAATAAATAGCGTTACTCAAAATGTCAACCGACATCAAATTAACACAGATAGTCCAAATCCACAAACGACACGAAATTACGAAGTCATTCTGTTAAAAAAACCTAATTCAGTCCGTAAACGAATTAAACTAAGTCTCTTTCTACAAATAGACCAGACATAGAGCGACCCAAATACAAACGAATTAACTTCAACCATGCTGTAGGTTACACTAGATTGGTAGGTTTTTCAAATAACTTATCTCGCTCTTGGTGGAGGGAGAGGGAGTGTCAGACTTTTTTTTTTATTATGAATAGGCTCGTGTTTGACCACTATCTCATCTGATGGAAAGCGATGATGTGGCCGATGATGGAGTACGCTTCCAGAAGCAACCTTTTCACCCTTGACTTAAAGCCCCCTAGGCTATAGCTATCAGGAAACAGACTCCGGCAGGGAATTCCACTCCTTAGCTGTACGCATAATGAATGTGTTCCCAAAACGCTTTGTACGTATGCTAACGTTTTTTAACGTTTTGTCGTTTGCTTCTAATAATTAAAACCACCCTGAGTTCTTTCAGTTATCAATTGAGTTTCAGAATTGAGTTTGAGTTATCCCCAAAGAACCTTCTCTCGGGATAAAAAGTATCCTATATGTTATTCCAGGACAAAGCATGAGGAAGTAACAACATACACGCTCACAAGCCTTCACCTTTGCAATATAGCATAAGCATATAAAAATAATCAGTCTTTTAATGTTCCCACTGCTGGGACTCAGGCCTCCTCTCTAGGAGAGGGAATGGGCCGTAATCCAACATGTGGGCCCAGTGCGGGATGGTGAATGTCATATGTCTTCGAATTTTTGGTTTTAGGATATGCCGGTTTCTTCATGATGTTTTCCTTCACCGTTTTGAGAGCAGTGGTGATGAAATAAATTACACAAAGTAATGCGCCTGGCTGGGTTTGAACCCACGACCTACAACTCGTAAGTCGGAGCCGTTATCACTCGGCCACCACTTCTCTTTTTACCTTTGCAATACTACTGGGATACTCCTACCAACATAAACCAAAGACAATCAGACACCAGTCTTTCCAAGGGGTCTCATGTTTACCCAATTTGGATATCTCGAGCTTGAGTAGATCAGATAGACAGTCATTATATAGAATTTGCTGGTATACAGCTGCATCTGCTTAAACTGGACACCTAGCCCAATATAATTAGAAAAATGCTAGACAGATTAATAACGATGGTGGTCGAATTGACTAAAAGAGATGTCATCAAAATGGACGGGGCCTTTTAGAGCTGATATGATATATGCTAAGGCTGCGCGATTATTCGAAAGATTTACCGTGGCCCTGGAACGCAAAGGGCAACTGGAGAAACACGTGTGTGTTTTGATAGGTAAAAGACAGACAGTCCCTCCCGCTCCACCCAGTTCGGGAAAAGTTATTTCGCAGACTTGAGTATATGGTTTTAATTTCAACTCGATGCGTTTGATTTAAAGGGTCTTGACAAAGTGACGGACAACAAAGTGATCCCAAAAGGGTTCTGTTTTTTCCTTTTGAGTTACGGAACCCTAAAAAGAACCCAGAATTTGGTTCTCATCTACTCTATCAACAGTCACGCTATCACTGACTCAATTTAAAACTGCTTGTAGTAAGTAGTTTAAATGTTATAACTTCGAGTCGGCAGGCGAATAACTAACTCTAGCGACACGTGCCCATACCCTACGAATGGTAAACAATTTATTTTCCTGAATTTATCTCCTCATAGTGCGGGTAGGTTATAAAAACATGGCTCCCACAATTTCTATTAAACAAACATACGAATATAAATTACGTAAACTAATATAAGATCAGGGTCTGCTGCGGGAACATGCATACAATATTTCCCTGTGGACTAAAAACCGTCCAAAATTGCAAGGTCTTCCTTTCGTCTCTCCGTTTCTAACACTTAGTACGTTTTAAAGGGGCCTCGTTAATTTTCGGGGTATGTGGAGATCAGTGGAGGGGTCAAAGTAAATTGGTGTTTTCGACGTCGGTCGTATCATATGGAGTTTCAGATGGTTGGGAAGAATTTTATAGAGAACGCAGTTTTTTGGTGTTGTTTCGGTAAATAGGATCGCGAGTAGTGACTGCTACTTGTAGTGTTAGTGGTGATAAAGAGGTATTGTTTAATATATTGGGAATGTTTAGTTTCGTGAATAATGAATTTTTAGTTATAATGTGAATGTGAGAACACTGTAGACTCCGTGAATTCTTAAAATACTTCTTATCACGACTCACTTTTTATCACGATTATTTTTATTGTACTTTTGAGTGCAATATTGACTGATCTACACTGTCCTTACATAATATCTAGGTACTTATACTGTAATATGGAAATATTGTAAGAACAACCATTTTTTTTAAAGAGCAACCATGGAGTTTCTTGCCGGTTCTTCTCCATAGGAAACGACTAATTTGGAACCGTGCTTCTGACGTTTTTTAAGTGTCCATGTAAGCATAAGTGAAATAAAAACTTTAGAATTTTGTTTTTTTTTTTAATTTTGTGTTTTAGTTTTGACGTTTGTTTTGTTAAATCGTTAACTGTCAAGTAGTAGGTAATAAATATAAATTTAGTTCATTATCATCATCATCATTTTAACCGAAAGACTCTCTTGGACATAGGCCTCCACCAAGTATCGTCACAATGAACGGTCCTGTGTGTCTCGCATCCATCGGATTCCCGCGACCGTCACCAGGTCATCGATCCACCTTGTGAGAGGCCTTCCAACGCTGCGTTTTACGGTGCGCGGTCACCACCCCAGAACCTTTCAACTCCAATGACCATCTGCAACGGCAATCTAGTTCATTTAAGTGAATGATGTTGATAACGTTCCCCCTTAAAGCATCAACAAGCTGTGAATAGGAATCAGTCTACCTAATGTTTTGATTATTTCAAATCGTCTATAAAACGTTCAGTGCATCAACATCTTTTTGGGTGAAAAATCATGACACAACTCTTGCACTGGGTGGCGATCTGGGAGGAGAGGGAGTGTCAGTATTTTACTGAGTAAACCCAATGGTGTTCCTTTAGATGCCCCTTGCGTTCCAGGGTTGCAGTACCTAACTCTTTAGAAAAAAATCAGCAGACCTTGCCTAGAATAACTACAAAATCTCCACAATTATCTAATCATCCTAATACAAAATAATTTAAAATAAAATGCCCTAACCATAACCTTAGATCACTAGCAATTCCCAACAAAAAATGTGGAAGCATTGATCCCGACATTCAACATCAGTAAAAGTATTAATATCCGCAGTTATACCCGGCAGGGTATATTATACCCGGCAAGGTGTATTACACCCGGCTAAATTGACTTATATCCGTGTCGAGCCGCACTGAGATTACAGTGTCAAGAGCAAAAAGAAATGGAGGTGGTAACATCGATCGTAGTATTTTATATGGGAATCGTAAGTGATGACTAAAATAAGAACGATGTCAAAGTAGAGATAGGAAACCATCGAAAAACCTGTTAACTTGTTCTGATTATCTTGTTGGAACAGATTGATATAGAAAATAAATTGAAAGGTACCTAATATTTATTTGTCAATAATCTTTTTCAGAGCAGCTGGCTAGCGGTAAAGGATTTATAAAAAATGGTAGCTAATATTAACATATATTTTGGGAAAAGACTAAGGCAAATGATGGATCTTTCTGCTTTCGAACCCCTCTTGCTTAAGAAGCTTGGATAGACTTTGCCAATACGCAATAAACTGTTGCATTTATTAGTACACAGATTTTATCGTTTTAGCCACACAAAAACTCCGAAAATAATGATGACTTACATTTTAATAGGAAACAAACTTTATAAATCTAAAACTTCAGTGGAACCAGTCAACTATCAGAAATAAATAAATAAATATTTGAAAAATACACGTTAGCATCGCCGTTCGTCCATTTAAAAGATGCCACATCCAAACTTGTCCATCATCCACAACACCTCGCCCTACAGCCGGGCGACGATTACCGCGCCATTTTTGAGTCATTCCTGCCTCTCTGTATGCAAATTTAGATGGGTACCCCGCACCCGTCCTCGGATTGTGAGCGGGTTAAAAAATGGTAACGTTAGTCAACCCTCCGCAGGTAATTAAGTTGTTATTGTGCGTTTATGTCTGAGGAGAATGGATGGAATTTGTGCTAGATTGATGTCTTTTGTCTCAACTCTCGGTGACTTTGGGAATGTAATTTGTGTTAAAGGTGGTTTAACACGTTTGACAGCGTCTTTTGTTTTAAATTGCGTGTCTTTTTTTATCCAGAAATCGAGGTACCTTTTTGTAACTTAAAAAATGCGAAATTTTCTTTTAACTGTATTTTGTTGCTAAGAACTTTGTGGGACTCCCGCGTGGAAAGAAATTAAGGAAGGTTTGACAATTACGGGCGAAAATGATTTCAGAGATAACTTTTTGTCTTTTATAGGTCCAAGTTGAATTTTCAGGCCTAAATTCAATACTAACTATGAGTATAAAATAGCAAATTAGTTATAGATCAACCTCTTCCTGATCTTGTCCCATGTTTTTTGGAGTCGGGACAACCCATTATTGTCTTCCAATCTGTCCTGTCACCCGTCATGCTATCACTGACACCGTTTTTGTTCATATCACTCCTCACACAATCCAACTTTTTAGTCACTGTCGCCACATACAAACTTTCTTTATAGTAACTCTCTCATAGATAACAACTCATTTCTCACTTCATTCATTCTCATCACATCACACATCCATATCAACATTCTTATCTCCAATGTATCAGGGTCTCCATGCAGGCACGGAGACCCTGACTCTGACTTTCACACAGTAGGCGTGGGCTTGCAGACGACGAACAATGGGTAGCTCGTCCAGCCGTCGGGTAACAGTCCAGACCGAGCCCGAGTTGGCCACGGCACATACTGTTCCATGCGCGCCTCAAAGAGATGTCAGCAAAACCGGGTCTAATAGGGCTGAAGTCTACTGGGGCCATCAGTGATCACCGAATGGGAAACCCGTGGTCCCAGAACGTAAGGGCAAAGAATAATATTAACATTAACAATAATAACTTTCACACAACGCTATCTAGTCCCAAACTAAGCAGAGCTTGTGATATGAGTACTAGACACATATTATAGATAAATTACATCCAGACACAGAATAAATGATCGTGCTCATCACACAAACGTTTGTCCTGGGTGGGAATCAAACCCACGACCTCCAGCATAGCAGTCAGGGCCGCTGACCATTAGACCAACAGGCCTGCCTAAAAGAAGGAACATAAGTGTGGTTTAGTCAGTAAAAGTCTGACACGGCCTGTCGCTCCGCCCTAGAGAGTAGTGGATGATTTCCCATCTTAAGAAAAAAGTTGTTTCACACAATAGACACTGACGTATTCAAACAGAAGTCCTACAGTCCAGGGCCTCAAGTCTGCTATTACAATAGTGTCAGGACGGTCCATCATTGATTTCAAAATGGTTGATTTTGACAAGTTTGGTAATCTACTAATATAATGGCGTCATTATGACTTTCCAATGATCAACCACTGACACTCCATTGAAAAAAATGGCATAAAATGGTAATCTCGTATATAATGACAGATGAATGTCAGACAGTGACAGACAGTGACAGTGACAGTGTTGTCTCTTTTAACCCAAAGGTTGACTGGTAGAGAATGCCTTGTTTGCATTAAGTCCGCCTATGTACCACTACTGTACATGAAGTTTAAATAAATAAATAAATAAATAATGTCTGAGTTATGCGGTAATCTGCTAAAATTTTGACAGTTCTTTTGATCAGTGACCTACCATTGGAACGTCATTGTGCAGTCATTGCTTTTCTAAACAAAAATTCCAGGTGGTTCACACAATAGGCATCGCGTCATGAAATAGAAGTCCTAACTAAGAATAAACGTCGCAAACCTCAATATTGCTTTCTCAAAAGAATATTTTTCATCTGTAACAATAAAAGAGCAAGAAAACCGCTCGGTTGCATTAAATATACTCTTGTTTCCCTCAACAAAAAGAAAATTAAATTTCTACTTTTTATTGTGGCGCGTTAAAAATAACTGGACACTACTAGGACTGGGGCAGACTAGTCGATTTTTATTTGGTTAATTATCTTTATTTACGTTTGCAATTATTTCACCACTCAAGTTTAGTACCTAGTTGAATTTGTTGCGAAATTACTTTCTACACAAATAGTGAAGTCGTCTCAATAACCCCTTTCTTTTACTTTATATAAATATATATGTATATTAAATTATATATATATGTTTATTTTGTATATATATACTTTTGAACTCTTATTTTCTTAATATTCTTTTGTATTTTTATGCACCTGCCACATTTTGTCTTCACCACCCTAGGTTGACTGGTAGAGAATGCCTAAGGCATTAAGTCCGCCTTTGTACTTTTGTGTTGCATGAAGTTTTATTATATAAATAAATAAATTGGTTTCTGCAATTTTATTGTTGTTTTAAAAATAGACTTGTCTAAAGGCAGTTAGTGTTCCATTTAGGTATAGGAGGTATGTGGAACAAGCAAACTTACTGAATGCAAACTGATGATTACCTGAATGATGAATATTATTATGAGAACTCTACTCTTAGTAATAAGGAAGATTTGGACCCTAGATAAAGGTTGTCGACGACAATAATAATGACCGTTGCTAATGAATTTTATTTTGTTTAGAAGCTCTTGTCTTCATTATTTATATTATAAACGGTGATCAGGGATAATTTCTGTATCGTGAATGTATTTAAAATAACCGAAAGACTATCTGTAGCTCATAAAAAAATTCGGTACGTACGGGAATCGAACATGCTCAACCACTGCGCCTACAATTCCAATCAATTTTATCATTAACACTTTTTTTAAGGTGGACAATCATCCAATCATTTCTCTCGCTCTAGGGAGAAGCGAGAGGGTGTGTACGTACGTTCCAGGACCTTTAGGTGACTAATTCAAATAAATAATATAAACTAAATCTAATTGTTTAGTGACCAGTCTGCCTCGGTCTTAAGTCTCTGTGCAGAACTGGAAACTGTCGCAGGTCGATGACAATTCTTTTGTTTCATATCAAAGCTTTCTCCGAGTTCATTGAATTTCATATTAGGTTATTATGTTGCTTCTGATGTTCTTGTTTATATGGCGGTATTTTTCTAGCACTGCTTCAACTTGTTTATTAGTTGTATTTTTTGAGTTTACGTTTTAGTTTCCTAAAAATTTAAAAAATAAAAACGTTTGTTTAATGTATGTTATTTTCCAGTTTTTTTTTTAGGCGGGAAAATCATCTTATGACAAAAGTCGCTCTTGGGCGGAGCGGGAGATAGTGTCAGGCTTTTGCTGACTAAAAACCCACTCCTGTTCCTTCTTAGCCTTTGTCCCAGGGCCCCGGGTTTTTCCAGTTAGTGATGGCATGACGGGTGATAGGATAGAATGAAAGAAAAAAACATATTGCGCCGACCGCAAATAACATGGGATAAGGGCAGGAAGATGATGATGATAAATGTTTATACGAGTGAAACTACAAATTTCGAAGAACCTAACGTCTATTTTTATATTACTGCGTTAAAACCCTCCGGCCACCGTAGCCGCGGGCTTGTGGACGGCAAGCAATGGGTAGCTCGCCATTGAAAGTCCGGTAACCGTCCGGATCGAGCCCAAGTCGTCGACGGCGCGTAATGTTCCACGCGCGCCTCTAGGATATGTCAGCAAACCGCAGGGTCCAAGCCTACAGGGGCCAAGGGTTTGTTTCTGAAAAGAAAACTCGGCCCTGGGACGAAGGCAAATAAGGAACAGGAGTAGGTTTTTAGTCAGTAAAAGTCTCACAAGCCCTCTCGCTCAGCCCAAGTGCGGGGAATGGCATTGGATGATTTTCACGCCTACAAAAAAAAACCAAAGGAAAAATTACAAATTTATAATTTTTTGTAGCTATAGGTACTATTTTTTTAATAGGCCTTTAATAGTGAATGAAAATTACTTCATCATCATCATCATCATCATTTCAGCCGAAAGACGTCCACGGTTGGACATAGGCCTCCCCCAAATATCGCCACAATGACTGGTCCTGTGCGTCTCGCATCCATCGGATTCCCGCGACCCTCATCAGGTCATCGGTCCACCTTGTGGGAGGCCTCACAATAATTACTTCATATCACACTATTAAAGGCGAAAATTTTTTATATATATTTATTATTTATAATATTTTTTATTCCGGGAGTATACTTTGGGGTATTTATAATAAATTACCCCATTTTTAATAATAACGCATCATTCAACATCCCCCAATTTACCCCCAGCTGTACACATACCAAAATAATATTTCACCCTTACTTGCTCCACTGCTACGAGTATCTATAAGCAGATTTGTCGACTAATTACTCAACAAGACGTAATTTGCGGCGCCTTCATAAGATAACGTGCCTTTTGAACGTCGATTCATGCACAATGCACATTGCTCGAAAGAGATCGTCATTTGGTGTAGTCTGTCTGCAAGGTGCCTTACAGACTGCTGGCTCGAATATTATGTGGAGGATGAAGTGTATGGTACTTGCATTTGGAAAGTGCAGTGGTAGCTTTTTAGGGTTCCGTACCTCAAAAGGAAAAACGGAACCCTTATAGGATCACCTTGTGTTCCGTCCGTCTGTCTGTCTGTCTGTCTGTCTGTCAAGACCCTTTATCTCGGGGACGGGTAGAGGTATCGAGTTGAAATTAAAACCATTACAACATATCAGGTCTACGGTCCCTTGAAGCTGTTAAAAAATCAAACTATTGAGTTAACGAAAAAAAAAAGATACGGCCGCAAAAAACGTATATTTCGACACTCTTAAGGGAATCAAAATTCATAAGGTACTTCCCGTTGACCTAGAATCCTGAAATTTGGCATGAAGCAAGGTCTTATAGCACAAGTATAGGAAAAAATCTGAAAACTAAAAATTTGTAGATACGTCACAAAAAAAAAATATTTGTGAATCGCAAAAATCTTCGTAACTCAATTCTGGAGTTGGACTGTTTGCCAATGGTAAGTTTGTACGGAACACGTTTTTTTTTTATGAAAAGTTCATCATTATTATAACTCCTCTCACTCTGAGCGGAGCAGAAGCGAGTATCAGACCGATACTGACTAAAACCTATCTCTGTTCCTTCAGTTGCATGTTGCATTCCAGGATCGCGGTAACTCTTTCGAACCGTCCCACAATCCTAACTTCATAAACGAAAGAAAACCCATAAAAAAGCGTAAGGCACTAGTTGTCTGACATTCATGCTGAACTGGACCTATTTTGGTGCAGCCGTGAGGCACACAACTACATTTTTGCTTATTTTTTATTTTTGTTTCGTGTTTGTTTACCCTATATTGTGTTGCTGTACCAAATAAATTATTTTTCTTTCTTTCTTTCTTTTATTTAAACCAATCCAAATTAATTATTTTTCTTTTCTTTAAAAACATTTAAATGTTAGAAAAAATAAGATGATACTTTCATATGGGATTCGCTTCTTAGGCCCGTGTCTCACTAAGATGGTGGTGCTGTGGTGATGTTTGCGCAGCCAAGTAAATGTATACAAATGATAAATGATAATTATTTATTTTGCAAATAGGTTTTTTGAAAACACGTCAATTTTTTTGTCAATTTAAACTAGATGAAGCCGGTGTTTCCTAGCTGACTACCCTGAGAAGAAACACCGAAACAAACTCAGGGGTAAATATAGCTCTATGGTGTGTACTTCACTTGGCCACTGTTGGTCACATCTACCTATATGTTCCGCATGTTACGCTTAAGAGCTCTAAGAACAGAAATTGGTATTGAGCAATTAAAAATAGTATATTTTGCGTTGGTAGAATCAAAAATTAGATGTAGCATAATGTTTTGGGGAAATAGTTATGCTTATAACATCAAAAGAGCTTTTGTATTACAAAAACGAGCAATTCGCACTTTAGTTCGTGTTCCGCAAAGAGAGAGTTGCCGTGAATACTTCACTGAACTAGATATACTTACAGTGCCGAGCATTTATGTATTCGTGCTTTTAAGTAACATGGTCAAATATATACACGAATATGAGACTGCAGAAGAACGAGAGATTAGAGAAAGCACGCGTAGGCAAGATATGAAACTTTACAAAATACAGCCTAATTTAAATATTGTGAAGCACTGTCCCAGATATCAATCGGTTGTATTATTTAATAAATTGCCTTTAGATTTAAAGAGTGCTATATTATACTCTAGATCATTTAAAAAACAACTCAAAAGATTTCTATTGAACAAGTGTCTATATACTATTGATGATCTTTGAGGTCAATACAATGTTATACTAATTTTATGTTTTTGTATTGTTGTAATATTTAACATGTTTGTAATATCAGATACAATTTATTGTTAATGAATAAATGACTATGACTATGACTATCACGCATTCAAAAATACATTTATTGACGTCATGACCTGGCTACGCCACCATGGCGTCCCAGTGAGGCATAGCCCTTTAGGGTTTTTTTTTCGATGAGAAAATCATCCAATGACATCCCCCGCTCTTGGGCGGAGCGGGAGATAGTGTCAGACTTTTACTGACTAAAAAGGAGAGACTAAACAGGAGTGGGTCCTGTTCCTTCGTTGCCTTTCATACCAGGGCCGAGTCTTCCTTTCTTTTCTTTAGGGTGGGAAGTACCTACCGTCAAACGGGGTGAATGGGAACAGAACTGTGATTAGGATTTTCACTTTTCATTTAATAATGAATAAATAGCATAGCATAAAGTATAGCTATAATCAGCCTTACCATGTTTCCACTGTTCGAACGCACAGGCCTTCGTCTCTAGGAGAGTGAATGAATAAATATAAATTTTAAATTTTTCCTAGGAAAAACTGTTAAATAACGTAAAAGATCCCATTCAAATTTTTGTTCCCATTCACCCCGTTTGACTGTGCTAATTTCACTAATGTCATGGGGCGAAGCCGCAGTTGCCAGCTAGTTTTACATATAAATAACCTCCATAAAAAAGACTTTCTTTCGCACGTACACAAAGATTTTCCCCACTGTTCTAGAAGAAAAGATCGCATCACAAAAGACGACCAAACACATAACCTAAGCTATCAAAATCCTAGTTCCTCACAAAATCTATGACGATCAGTCTTCCTTAGTTCGTAACAATACCTGCCGAACTTACAATGGAACGTAAAATAAACTGAGCTAAGTTAGAACAGTCCCGGTGACGACTCGGTTAGGGCACAAACGTTCACTTTAACACATGGAGCGATCTCACCAGATATCATATGTTTGGGGAGACATACAGCTCTATATCTTGGGTAACATTTTTTTTTTTGTAGGAAATTATCAAATAATTCTCCCCACTGTAGGTGGAGCAAAAGAGAGTGTCAGACTGTTAAAAATAATAAAATAAAATAAAATAGCTTTATTGCATATCATTCTGGCTTAAATTGCATGTCGAGGAGTCTCCATTTAGGCAGAGAAATGCCTGTAGTTGAAGACTCCGCTCTCGCGCTCGCGCGGTATTATAAATATTCAACTAGGCAGATGACAAAAAAGGAAAAAAAAAATAGAATAAAAAGCAACAAGGAAAAAATAATAATGAAAAAACGATCAATTGCATAGAGCGTATTTAAGTGTGTGTGAGCGATGGTGTGGGTGTGTATATGTGCGGGAGGGAAGGAGAATATGAATTTTATAATTAAGTCACACGTTTCAAAAGTAACTCTGTATAATTATAATTTAACTGTTACTAACTAAAACCTACCTATCACCCTTCAAGGCCCATTGTATTCCGGCCCTGGCCTGATCTTTATCGGACGGCGAGGTGCCTATTGCTCG
This sequence comes from Mythimna impura, assembly GCA_905147345.3. Classification (NCBI taxonomy): domain Eukaryota; kingdom Metazoa; phylum Arthropoda; class Insecta; order Lepidoptera; family Noctuidae; genus Mythimna; species Mythimna impura. The sequence goes on along the minus strand of LR990359.1, from coordinate 27,569,458 downwards.
CCGTTTAAAAACCCGTGCTTACGATAGCCGGGAATCACCAAGTGACTCCTGACGCCCAGGGACTTATATCATGACGTGTTAAAATGTCTAGCGTGCGACTGAGAAAGACGGATGGAGCTATACACCCTATATTTATCTCCATCCCTTCAACAGTTCAGCAAAGGTCTTCCACTTCCTTCACTCTGGATAACGCGACCCATAAATGTGTGACCCATGATCATTACCTTGCTACAATTATCCAATCCAATACAAACCTACCATCTGGTAGGTAAGTATCCGTCCGAATCTCAAGTCGCCTACCTTCCTTCTTTACCTTCTCTTTTTCTTACTTACATAGTAAGGTGGCATGTTACGCTTAAAAGCGTAAGATAAGAGAAAAAAAAATAAGAAGGTCGCGTTCCTTCCCACCCATGTGTATCCCGTACGTTATCGGTCGCACACTGCTCGAGTGAGCACCGGCGATGACGTCATAATCCCCGCGTATCACGCCATACTTCACACCGCGTGCTTGACGTGACGTGATTTTATTAACGACACTCTTCGCCCGATACCTACGTTTCGAAGTTTGTCCGTCTTGCTGTCTGTGTGTAAGATGGCTGTGTGTGAGAGAGAAGTTTGATTCAAAATATGCGTATTAGTTTAATCTTGGTGCTGGTTTCTAGTGAGTTGGATTTAATATGTAGTTTGAAATGCATTGTTAGCTGAAATAGTTTTGAATAATTGTATAACATTCAATGGATTTTATATATAGTTTTAGTATATATTATACGAAACCCGAAACACGACGTGTCTAGTATTTTTATGTAAAGAATCTATGTACAAAATTTCATAACTATACCATGAAAAATCACAAAGTTATAAGCTTGTTATGTTACCTGGTTTTCCGCACAAATATTGGTAATATTGGTCATTGGACCTTCCAGGCGACTGACGAATTTTTTGCTTCTACACCCCGCTATGATCTGCCGTGACCTGTGTTGTATTTAGTGGCAGTGGTGTCCAACTTGTGACTATTTTTTAATATTTTTGGGAAAAAATCTAACATGGTGTAATTTTTTTTGGAATCAATCCAGTTACTGATTTTAAACAAACTATATTCAGGTTTCGCATACATTAAAATTTATATTGTATATCCTAGATTAACGAAATTATAAATTACTGAGACTGAAACAATGTGAGTCTTATGTTAACACTAGTCTTACCTGTGAATAAATATACCTGTGAATAAAATTCGGAACTACTACTTGAAGTCCTCTCAACCTTAGTTTGGTCTTCGTCATAATTGCTATTTTTAAGTTCTCCTAGTTATAATGTATTTATTAGTTTATAATATTAGCATATATAAGTATTTTATTATTGTAACTTAATTTATTGATACTACTTTTCATTTGATATTTATCTGTTATTTATTTATTGTGCACACCTACCGCAGTGTTGTCTCTTTTAACCCAAAGATTGACTGGTAGAGAATGCCTTGTTGCATTAAGTCCGCCTATGTACCACTACTGTACATGAAGTTTAAATAAATAAATAAATAAATAAATAAATCTCGCTCATTGATCTTTTTTCATTAAAAACTAGTACTGTGATGTTTAGTAAGATCTATGATCATTGAAAAATTTAATATATCAAGTTTAAATTTTAGTTTTAGTTACTCACATACATTTAATGACAATAAGTAGGCAAAATAAAAGCTAGAGCATTTTTTTGGAGGTGTATTATCATCTACTGACTTCTGTCGCTCTAGGATGGAGTAGAGGGCGTGTTAGACTTTTATTGACTACTCACCTATATTTTTTAAGTTGCTTTTTACGGTCTAGAACCACTGATTTACTTTTAAGAAATTTCCCCGTGGCCCTAACGGGCACTGTAGTGGCTTCAACTAGCGAATCGCGAGTTCAAAATCAGGCTTTTACTCTGTGATTTATTTCATTACTACTTTCTACACGGTGAAGGAAAACATCGGAGAAAACCAGCATGACATAGAAACAAAACTTCGAAGACGTGTGACATCGACCAACCAGTACGGGTACTTTTTTTCGGTGGCAGAATCATCTCATGACATCCCCCGATCTTGAGCGGAGCGAGAGATAGTGTCAGACTTTTACTGACTAAAAACCTACTCCTGTTCCTTCGTTGGCTTTCATACCAGGGCCGAGTCTTCCTTTCAGAATCAGACCCTTGGCCCCAGTAGGGTTCGACCCTGCTGGGCCCCTATGGTTGCTAACATCTCCTTAAGGCGCGCGTGGAACACTACGCGCCGTCGACGACTTGGGCTCGGTCCGGAACGTTACCGGACAGTCCGACGGTGAGCTACCCATTGCCCGCCGTCCACAAGCCCGCGCCTGCACTAGAACAGGTCCTGCGTGGTGGATTACGGTACATACTCTCCAAGAGAAGAGGCCTGAGACCCAGTAATGAGAACATTATACAGTAGTGAGGATATAGACAAAAGTCCATCTAAAAACACCCAGCATCATTTCGTCAATTCCTTTAAATCACACGAGCAGTACCGTATGCTTTGACTAGTTCACAAATAGACACGTTTCTTGATATGAGAGTAATGACAACATTTGTTACAGTGGTTCAGCTATCCTCCCCTTTGTACCTAGCTACTTATGTCCCTCCCCGCTAATACTATCATCTAACAGACAGTGAGATATCTTATAACGGGATAAAACGGTAGGTATGTGCGCACGAGGCGTCGCATTAGATCATTGGATTTGGGCATTTTTCTGTGCTTATTTTTGTACAATATTCTGTAAAAAGAAATTAACAACAAATAATACAAAAAAAATCTACTATACCTAAGATCAAGAAGAAGGACCCGAGCTTCTTATAAACGGGTCTGCAATCAAAAGAGTATCCTCTTTCGAATACTTGGGACATTGTCTATCCGACGACCTTAGAGACGATGTAGACATTGAAAGGGAACGCAGGGCACTAGCCGTCCGGTGCAACATGTTGGTCCGTAGATTTGCTCGGTGTACCGACCAAGTTAAAATTACTCTTTTTAAGGCCTTCTGCCAGAGTCTGTACACGGGTAATCTATGGGTCAATTACACCAAAAGATTGCTGGATGTCCTGCGCGTCCAATATAATAATGCCTTCAGGATGTTGTTGGGACTGCCTCGCTACTGCAGTGCGTCGGATATGTTTGCGCAGGCTCGTACCGACGGGTTCCACGCGATTGTTCGAAAGAAAAGCGCTTCGCTGCTTAGGAGAGTGAGAGATAGTCGCAACAGCATCCTGAGAACTGTAGCGGAGAGCTATAGCTCTCCGATTATAAAATTTATTATACAAAGGGTAATGGGTACTAACACTAGATAATAAGTTATTTATTAAGTTACTAACACTTTATGGATCTTTTTGTGTCCGAAATAAAATAAATTTTATTCTATTCTATTCTATAGCATCAAAATTGGTTATTAAATGAAGCAACAATTAATATTTCAAATATTGGCTTAAGGAAGTGTGGACCCGGGTTGGGAATATCTCGCTATCCCTTTTGTACATGCGTAGCCTAATGGCGGTGACGTCACATTTCACTGTGAGCATCCTTTTTTTGTTACTTTTTAGTTTCCCCTTCCACCAGCTTTGAAAGGTTTCCAACTTACGTAATTTTGAATGGATACAATTTTTTTCCTATTAGCAAATTTTAAAAAGGTAATTTTTTGGTACCAATAATAAAAAAAAATAGGTCATCTAGTTACGCAATTGAAGATAGTACCTAATCAATCTATCTTACCCATTCTGAACCACGAAGGAGAAGGCTCCCGCCTTGTCTTGCTCCTTGCTACGACCTGTCTTCTTTGGGAGTCGGAAAGAGGAAGCAAGGAATCGTGATCGTTGGAACATGTGACGGGAGTCCTTTGCCCAGCAGTGGGGACAATTAGGGCAAGTAATAATGATAATAGTTAGGGTCTGGTTCCAAAGAAAACGTGATAAATCTGGATATCAGTAGTTTGCTTTGTATTTTTTTTAAACGGATGCCTATCTGACTTCCACAATTCAGTAAATGATTAATACAAGATCCCCTAGCAAGACTGGTGTCAAAATTCCTGGCTTTTAATTATCTGTAATGTCTGTCATAGATTTACCAATGACAGCCGGGACTAACGGCTTCACGTGCTTGCGAGCACAGAGAAATCTCGGTGTTTAAGATAATCAACCATCCATAGACCGACTATATTTATGACAAGTAGTATCTAATAAGGATAGTACCTATACCCTATTCAGGGAGCTGTGAGATAAAAGGTAAACAAACCATTTATAATACTACTAAATTATTATAGACCACAGATACTGCAAACATTTTACATAAAAATGTGACGTTTTGTCATCGGGTGGGTAATCCGCCATCTTTTTTACTATTGATCAACTTGTTGTTACGTTGAAAGATATTTTCGTTGAATTATTGTTATTTACCGAAGAAAAAGCGTGTAAAGAAAACGCCAATGCATTCAACAGAAACAAATGTTATTAATGTAATCAAACACGTTGAAGAAACATGGTCGAAGGTACCTATACTCCATTTGTTTAGATAGTTAACTAAACGTAAACAATCTTGATATGTCTTATTATTAAAAAAAAATCGTATAAAAGACATACAAAGATTATTTAAATTGATGTAATTACCAAACATAGGTATAGGTAAATAACAAATTGTAAACATTTTTAGAAAATTTTTAGATATATAGAAGACATGTCAACATTGTTTACATTTAGTTAATTACATAAACAGATGGAGTATACATTGTTTTTTTTGTTTACATTTTGTCTCAAGCCCAGATGAATAGGGTGTAGTCTTATCTAACTAGCTTAATGTATTGTCTCACTGCAAATCGAAACCAACGCTTTTCATTTTTCACTTAATTCGTTGAAATGGCAGATCAAGGCGCAGGCGGTAGGACGAGTTGGACTCATCGACGATCTCAAATCAGTGTGAACTATAGACCTGTATATCCATCTCTATAACAATTCAGTTTAGCTCGTAAAATGAATCGCATTTAGACTTCATGGTAGAGCTTCTGCACTCATTTCTTGAAATTGTGGACTAGTCAAAGGCGTTATATTTTTTAACCTTTATTCGTTTATGTGTCAACATGAGCTCAGAAAAACTAGTTAATTAATATTTTTTATTCGGGACATGGCCTTCCCCCGTACTAGTGTTCATCCAAATCTGTTCAACCACTCGAGCGTGAAGAAGTTACACACATAAATACACATACACACACTTACACCACACACAACACACCACACACCATACATACCACTCATGTCGTTATCTACTTAATTTTTTTTTGTCTTAATTTTTGCATCAATTGGTTGTGATTATGAGGATATTTAAATCTCTGCTAGTGATTATGAGGATGGGCGCTGATACCTAAATATACAAGATATTAAGTTATCTTAGCTTAGGTATCAGCTGTAACACTTAAATATCACAATGAATTAACCTTTCGACCTACTTTACTGCAATTTGGAAAACTTGTTAACTTTAAGGTGCAAATAAACAATTTTTATTCCATAAATACCAAATTAATAAGGCAACAAGTCTTTAACAAGCAACAATTTAAACAATACCAATCGTTACAATAACACTATTACACAAACAACAGTTAACTAAAGTGAAACATCATTCTATCTCATTCCCCCGATCTTAGGGATCCGCAAGCTCCGGGGAATTGCTAAATCTTGTAAGTAGTTTCCGAGTTTTGATGGATGAACGAATAGATAACCGATAGGCGTCTTGAGACTTCGCTAATTCTGCTCGCCGATGTATTAGATCAAACTGCTTAGGCGATGGCTTATAGAATGGCTGATGATGAAATGCTCGTATAAAAAAAAACAAGTGTAACGAGGCTTAGCTCCAGTTTTTTAAAATTAAAATCATCTGTAATGGTTCTTACAGAGATGCCAATTTTTTACTTTCTTGAGTAAGTTAATCTGTGAATTACAAGTATTATAAAATTCTTCAATGTTTCGTTTTCTGACTAGTTAGTGAGAAATTCTAATTAAACATAATTTCTAGTCAGTGTGTCGCTTCACAGAGAAGTCATTTGATTATTTTCCAACAAAAAGGAAGACTATCTTTTATTTCCTATGATTAAAACAGCAAAAAATTCAGTAAAATTCTTAGTATACTCTCTAGTATTGGTTACTTTCCCATCAACAACCCACTACTACATATTTCTGACGACTTATCCATCAGTTGGGAGCTATATGAGGACAATAACTCATCATTATTATCCCCAAGGAAAGGCATCTGTCACACCAAATCTCATCTCGTCACGATGCTAGGTCGATAAAATCGATAATAGTGACGTCACTATGCATAATATCGACAATTTATAATCGTGGAGTCGGAGCGGGATCGCTCAAGTCTAGTGAAGTGGTGTTGGGGCAATTTGTATGCAAATATCGATGACACTCATAGCGCCACGATTGAGTCGTAGTGCGAGTTATAAGCGGGTGGATCGGTTGAAAAATACTTAATAATAATAGGGAATGAGAAATACTTAATGGAGTACTTTAAACCCTCAGGGAAAATGGCTAAGTAGGTCAGTAGCTCCGATGTGTTATCTTCATACTGTTAATAGAACTAAAGTTTTGGTGCAATATGACCAAAATGGTTAAAGATTGGAAGGTGAACTACTCATAGATCATGTATCTTTTGAAATCAAAATTGACATCCTCAAAAGTTTTCGTTAAAAATGATATGTGCTACTAAATTGTGACGTGGTCAAACCCCTACTTTTGTCTTTTCTACAATCATTATCACTGACAGAACTGCACTTTATCATGGCTCTCTTAACGCTTGATACTTGGAAGCACTCTTCCATCCTTTATTGTTTACTAGATTCTGTCAGTACCTTCGCTCACGTGCAATTAGTACTTCCATCCATTATAAATTAGTCTCCATGTTATTCTCATGTGTAAGCTATATTTGAGCCTAAAGGAATTACAAACATATACACACAAACGTACAAACTAGCGCCTTTATAACATTAGTCTGATTTTTGAACGATGCATGAAATAACTAGAATGACTGCACAGTCACATAATGGCTTGGCAATAAATTAATTTCGAACTTAGAAACCCATTACAAAACGCTGTCGCCTATGACTCGCGTCGAGCTAATATGTATATTACGAGATAAACTTTGTTCACTGGTCATATATTTCATGTCGGAGTTACTGCCAGTTTACTGATTAAATTTTTCTCGAAATATATTGCTAAGAAAATTATTTGCCACATTGGTTTCTGATAAATGATATCTAAAGTTGGCTCAAGATGAGATATTAAAGTTATGTTATTGTGGGTAGTCAGATAATGTAGTTGTGATGACACTATTTAGTTGCTAACATCACTTTTGGTTTAATGTAATTCTTTCTTTTGAAAACCTATAACATTTTCTTTCTTTTAGTTTGTTGTATTTTATGGGTTTGATTTATGAAGGTTCCAGCAAAATCGTTATTGTCACAGTCGTTTCTTGTATTAAAAAACTTTTTAGTCTAGACGGATTTGAGTATTCGACTGCGAAGCCCAAAAATAGGGTTGAGATTTTTGAGTTTTTCTATCTAATATTTTTCTACCCAATACAAAAACTTGTTTCTTTACAAATAACATGGTAACATAACAGCCAGCATTTCTTGGCAGCACAACGTTAGCTCCGGCACTGAGTTTTCACAACAAATCCATTTGAAGAAAATCTCGACATTTTAAACATATTCAAGACTTGTAAGCGTATGAACCAAGTTAGTATATGTTCTGAGTTTTCTGTTTAACGTTAGTTGTTTGCTAAGAACTCCTGTTTTTATTGTTGACTTATAAATCATTAAATCTATGAGAAACTTAAATTAGACCTAATTACGTTAAAGAGAGCATAAATGGACTTTCATGTTTTTCAAGCAAATGATATACGCATTTTGACATATTTTTTGGGAAATGCATCTTAAACTGTTGCCTCGCGATCGCCTTGTATAGAGATACAACGTACGTAAGAAGCAAAGAAAGATGCAAGAGCGAGCGAAGCGAGCTCGAACAATTTTACACCTCGTCTCGGATAAGTATGCTAAAAATGATATTATAGAATTTGATTATTTGATTTATTTGATGGTTTTGTATATTATATAAAGGTTAGGTTTTAGCATATTCTATAAAAAATAAGGAGCCATTTTTATGAACTTTTTGAAACATGATGTGTAGAAATATATATAAGCAGTAAAGTTCCTAAACCAGTTGTGATTAGAGAACCTGAGAAATGGGATTTAGAAGATGAAAAAGTTAAGGCTGATCTGATTATGTCCATGAATGAAAGCGAGCTTCGATGTAGGACAAACTGTATTTTTTTTTAGAGATGTTTGGCTGAAAATTGAATCCGTATATGCTACAAAAGGTCCCGTTAAAAAGGCTATACTTTTAAAACGATTAATATTACACAGAATGATAGTTTATCCGAAAGCATGAAAGAGGCAGCCAGCTTGAATAGCTTAAAGACGATGAGCTTTAAATAGGCTCGTATTGTTTTTCATGCCGATAATCAAGGGGCCATATACTTAGCATTGGGTATCATTACTGTGAAGTGTTGAGAGACAAGGACGACATTGAGTTGAGACATATATTATATCCACTGGACTCATGTAGGTAGATGTACTGACTAAGCCATTCGTAGCGATAAATATTGTAAGTGTTGGTTTAGGAGTTAATAATTGCTTTTTTAAATTTATTTTAGATTTTTTATTATATATGGGCATGATGAATTATTACGTGAATTCCATGTAAATTTAAATTTAAGAACATAATTGTTTGGAATAGTTACAGTGATAATAATATGATTGGCTGCGTATCGCAGGTTCCTGCACGGAACAAATATTTGTAGATATTATGGCCTACAGATAGATGGGAGAGATGGATAAAGTGAAAAATGAGTATATTAGAGGAATTTTGAAAGTGGCACCAGTGACTGAAAAGTTGAAAGGGAATCGTTTGTCTTGGTATGGTCATGTAAAGAGGAGAGATGAAACGCATGTTACTAAAAGAGTTATGAGTATACATGTGGATGGGTGGAGAGGGAGAGGGAGGCCAAAGAAAAGATGGATGGATAGTGTGAACAGTGAAATGAAAGAAAAGGAAGTTAGTGATAGCATGACGGTTGACAGGATAGAATGGAAGAGAAAAACATGTTGTGCCGACCCCAAATAATATGGGACAAGGGCAGGAAGATGATGATGATGGCCTACAGATAGATGTTCCGAGTCTGGATACCTAGTATACGTAAATCTACATGTTTTTACATGCTTCCACAATACAGAAGTAATTTCTAGTGTAGAGCAATATTTTATTTAAAAAAAACCGGGCATGTGCGAGTCCCGAGTGAGCAGATTGAGTTACAAAGATTTTTTCGAATTGCAAAAAAATAATTTTGTGATGTAAGTACAAATTTACAGTTTTCAGATTTTTTTTTCCTTTATTTGTGCTATAAGACCTTGTTTCATGCCAAATTTCAGGATTCTAGGTCAACGGGAAGTACCCTATGAATTTTGATTCCCTTGAGAGTGTCGAAATATCCGTTTTTTGCGACATTCGTCCATAATTGCACTGACAAAACCTTAAATTTCACCAAAACGCAGTTAAACTACAGTCTGATGTCAATCGGCCTACATTAAACCCATAAAGGGACTATTACACTATGTTTCCGTCTTTAACTGACCAAAAACTTCAAGAAAAATAAAAACCCGGAAACTGATCCGGATCATTCACCTATATCCCACATTTTAAGCAAATAATCTCTTAAAAAGCATTCGGGATATTAAATGTAGTCGCAGCGAACGCGTGTCAATGGCAGCAACGCATTTACATAACCCATTGGAAATATTGAACTTGTTAATACGAACGTTCGCTGTTTACAAGATTCGATTCGCGATTCGGTTAAGTTTTTAGGGGGCATGAGATTTTTGTAATTCCACATATGTTTTGTTAAGAGTTCGTGTAAGTGGAAATTGGATAGCATTGTCTTAATGTTGAGTGATTGAAATACTATGTAATCACCAATCAGACGGCTCGGGCTTCTGGGATTGCAGAGCATTCTCCGACCATCGTAGGCGCGGGCTTGCGGACGGCAAGTAAAGGGTAGCTCGCCGTCTGCTTGTCCTATAAGGACCGAGCTCTAGTCGTCAACAGCAAGTTCCACACGCGCCTCAAAGAGATGTCAGTAAACCATAGGGGGCCTCGCAGGGCCGATGCCTGCTAGAACCATGGGAAAACGTATGAAATGGATACCTATTCTTAGTCCTAGAACGCAAAAGACAACTGAAGAAACATAGGTGTGTTTTCAGTCAGTTAAAGTCTGATTCGCCCTCTCGCTCCACCCTAGGGCGGAAGAAGTCATTAGATGATTTCTTACCTCAAAAAAAGCTGGTTAGGGTGCTTATCTTAAAGTTCACTACATTCCCCAAGCCTAGCTTAGCGCAGCTTTGATAGAAAATTGCTTGCTGAACTGCCCCCCTAGCCAAGTTACAATCGTTTCGTTTCGATTCTCTTTTCGTCAATCGCCTCGAGTAGGCCACGCCTCCGATTCCTTTATTCTGACGTCATCTCAACGCTCATTCACGTGGTCAGAACAAAGGAATAGGAGGCGTGGCCGACTCGAGGCGATTAACGAAAAGAGAATCGAAACGAAATGATTGTAACTTGGCTAGGGAGGCAGTTCAGTAAGCAATTTTGAAAGCAAGCAAAAAAAAAGCCCAGACCCCGGGCTTTTTTATTTGGATAGGAAATTACCAAATAACTTCTTCCATTCTGATAAGCATCGGTATGCAGGGATGAATAGAAAAAAACCTGTGACATGGATTTTACCGCAGTTTAAACATCGTTTCTAGCATTTAAGTACGCCAACTGTTAAATATTTTTTTTATAAGTAATCTATATAATTATGTTTTTTTTTTTTATTATTATTGATAGGCTCGCGTTTGACCACTATCTCATCTGATGGGATATGTATGGGATAATCATCATATTGAATCGAATTTTCGATTTTTTATTATCGAATTGTTGGTCGCGGGTTCAAACCCAGCCAGGCGCATTACTTTGTGTAATTTATTTCATCACCACTGCTCTCAAAACGGTGAAGGAAAACATCGTGAGGAAACCGGCATGTCCTAGAACCAAAAATTCGAAGACATGTGACATCCACCAACCCGCACCGGGCCCGCGTGGTGGATTACGGCCCATTCCCTCTCCTAGAGAGAGGAGGCCTGAGTCCCAGCAGTGGGAACATTAAAAGGCTGAATATGTATGTATGTATGTATGTAATCATCATATAACTCCTACCGCTCTTGGTGGAGCGAGAGAAAGTGTCAAACTTTTACTGACTACAACCTATCTGTGTTATGTCAGTTGCCCATGTGGACCAGAGTCGCGGTAACTCTTTCAAACAATCTCGCATCTCTTCTATTCATCTCTTTTTATGAGACGTGATATCTTCCAATAACTTCTACCGCTCGGGGTTATTTTTTTTTTCGATGGGAAATCATCTTATGACATCGCTCGCTCTTGGGCGGAGCGAGAGATAGTGTCAGACTATTACTGACTAAAAACCCACTCCTATTCCTCTGTTGCCTTTCGTACCAGGACCGAGTCTTCCTTTCAGAATCAGACCCTTGGCCCCAGTAGGCTTCGACCCTGCTGGGCCCCTACAGTTGCTGACATCTCCTTGAGGCGCACGTGGAACAGTAAGCACCGTCGACGACTTGGGCTCGGACCGGACGGTTACCGGACGGTCGGACGGCGAGCTACTCATTGCTCGCCGTCTGCAAGCCCGGCGAAATTGGGGTCGGAATCCCGGCGACGGTTGGGGCGTGAGGACCGTTGTCTCACGCGATACCGCTCAGGGTGGAGCGAGAGAGCGTGGTAAACTTTTACCGACTTCTACTATTCTTTCCTTTTGCCCTTCGTGTTCCAGGGCTGTGATAACTCTTTTGAATACTCCCGCAGCCCTCGTTCTATTTACCCCTACATTTCTATTCACCCCGTTACTAGATAACAAATTTCTTTGTGAAGACACAAACCCTTACAAAAAGCAAACTGTATCATATAATTTGTATTCTGTTGTTTCCTCCATGTCTAATATTAGGTGCGCCTGTTGCTAACGCACTTAGCGTTAACTTAATTCTAAGTTCTATCAATCTTCAAAGCAAAAACAAGTCTGATAAGCCTTTAAAGCATTCAACTTAAGTTAGTTTTATTTGCGTGGGAGGCGAGACGAAAACATCGGAAATAACTGGTAGGCAGAAATAGAATTCTGCGGATTCTATGGGTGTAACCTAGTACAAAAAAACAGTATTATTTCTTTTTTTTTATTGATACGAGGCATGCCTTTTAAGTTTTGTCGTTTGAAGAAAAAAACACAACTAGAACCTTATAGTACTTTTTATTATTTTTTAAAGTATTCACCACGTAGCTTAATATACTTTTCCATTCGCCCAAACTAGTTATTATAATATTTATTCCACTCTAAAGTGGGGGTGTTCAAAATGACTGATTTGAAAGCGTCGACTGCTTCTTCACCGGACTGGAACCTTTGACCACGAAGACTTTTCTTAATTTTAGGAAATGTAAAGAAATTGTTAGGGCTTAGGTCAGGACTGTATGGAGGATGGTCAAGAAATTCTACTTTTTCCTGCTTCAGATACTCAATCGTTTGACGAGCGCTGTGTGAGCTTGCGTTGTCGTGGTGCAGGATGATGCGTCGCTTTGGGTTAAATTTTCGAAGTTCGGCGATGACTTGTGGTAAACAAACTGTGGTATACCACTCTGCATTAATCGTTCTACGATCTTCAAGTGCAATAATCGCAACATGGCCGATTTTTCCAACGAACGTGGCCACCATCTTCTTTGAAGTGCTTCGAGAACGAACAACTTTAGTCGGCTTTGGCTCGTCTTGAAAGACCCAGATTGTAGATTGTTGTTTGGAATCAGGATCGTAGTCATATATCCAAGATTCGTCACCACTGATGATGTCGTAGACGTGATTTGACTCTCCTCGGTTGAACCTTTGCAGAGTTTTCTTACACAATCTGACGCGAGCCGCCTTGAGATCGTCGGAAAGCAGATGTGGTATCCAACGGCAAAGTAGCTTCCTCACACCAAGCGCTTCATGCAAGATCTTCTGAATGGTTGTCCCTGAGATGCCTAATAGAGCCTCTATCTCTCGATACGTCACATGACGATCTTCGAGAATTAGTTGTCTCACAGCAATGATGTTATCTTCAGTGAAAGCGGATTTTGGGCGTCCTTCGCGAGATTTGTCACTAACACTAGTATGTCCACGCTGGAATTCTAAATACCAGCGTTCGACAGTCCGCAGACATGGGGATTCATCACTAAACACAGATGTTACCTCTTCAAAACATTGAAGCCGTGTCAGGCCTCTTCTAAAGTTGTAGAAAATTATTGCACGAACATTTTCCTTAGAAAGATTCATTTTCGTATGTAACCTGACAGATTCCAATCGACGCTGTGACTAAACAATAGCATTAATCCTAATACTTTTAACTGTTTTGAGATTCAAAATTTAAACACATTCGAATATAGAACAGTTCCAAATTCAAAATTGCCAGGAAATATGGAAACGACAGAACTTAAAAGGCATGCCTAGTATAAACCAGTGCTTGACTGCGATCCCACCTGATGGTAAGCAGAGATGCAATCATTGATGGTGAGGCGCTCTAGTTTATTAAGAGCCTGTTCACTCTAGTCTTGAAGACACCTAAATTATAGTTGGACGGGAAGACCGTAGCAGGCAAATTGTTTCAATCCTTCGATGTACGCGGTATAAACGACGAAGCGAAACGCTTAGTCCAGACCGTTAAAGTTCAACAACGTAAGGGTGGATACCTTCGCTGTACGTCGGGTTGTCCGATGGTACACTCTCCAAATTGCAACCTGTAAAATACCGATAGGCTGGCTACCCTGCGCCTGTACTCGAGACTTTGTAGATTGGACTTAACCAAATCTGGATCCCCAATTATACTCTTCGCACGCCTTTCCACTGAGTCCAAAGCTGCTAGATGGCATTTTGCAGCATTTAATATTTGAATATTCATTAATATTATTATTATCTATTATTTACGTTGTGCAATAACTTTAGACATTTCCAAATCATTTCAATACGTTTTCAGAGAATTTTCAATGACTCTAAAAAATTATAACTTTTTTTTATCACCTTTCAGCCATCTCTTTCACAACACAAACCCAACCCTTCCCATTTTACAAACTTCAAAATAACTAGTAAACCCCCCAATATGAATTATAGCCGCATTCACTTAAGAGTGATTCGTGTTCTAAGGGATGTCCTTCGTCCATATATCAAGGGTTGCCCCCCAAGAACCGTTATAAATTTTTCGGTCAAGAAATTGGTCGGTCTCAGTGATATATACCGGTTTAGTCACTGTAAATACTTACTCAAGTTACACCGAGCTAGTATGAGAAATTTATGGTCAGTAATATAAGGGCTGATGAAACTAGCCGACGTACGGATGGATGCGATATTTTTATAGGTGGGTCGATGTTATTTTTATGCGTGAACGTTTTAGGGTTGCGAAGTTTGTTTAGTTTAGGGTTGTCAGTTTAATAAAATATATGTTTATGTTTTCATGTTTACTGTATAGCTTATTAATTATATAATATTGTCAAGTGGTTGAAAGCTTCATTATTTAGTTTATTTACATTTGGGGATACAACGAAATTTTATGTATGTCTTATTTGGGTGGATTGGTGGATTATCTAAAAGATTTACCGTGGTTCTCGAACGCATAAGGCAACTGAATTGAATACAGGTGAGTTTCAGTCAGTAAAAGTCTGACACCCTTCTCCCTCTCGCTGCATCCAGAGCAGAAGAAGTTGTTTGATGATAACCGATCCCAAAAAATAAAACGTTATACGGCGCTGGAATACGTCAAAAGACCATTGAGGTAGAACTTCACTGCTCACACGTGTGCCACACACGCCAATCTGGGAGCGTCGGTCTCCATACATATAATATGGAAACTAGACTGGTAGAGCTACACTTGATCCACGCCACGTGACGCCTTGCGATGTCGTTCTGCGTACAAATCGGGCATGTTACACGTGTGCGTCGGTCTAATGTAGTTCTAGCTTTATAGACGACTTTTATACGATTAGGTATTTTTTTTTTTTTTTTTTTTTTTCTCGGTGGGAAAATCATCTTATGACATCCCCCGCCCTTGGGCGGGGCGGGAGATAGTGTCAGACTTTTACTGACTAAAAACCCACTCCTGTTCCTTCGTTGCCTTTCGTACCAGGGCCGAGTCTTCCTTTCAGAATCAGACCCTTGGCCCCAGTAGGCTTCGACCCTGCTAGGCCCCTACAGTTGCTGACATCTCCTTGAGGCGCGCGTGGAACAGCACGCGCCGTCGACGACTTGGGCTCGGTCCGGACGGTTACCGGACGGTCGGACGGCGAGCCACCCATTGCTCGCCGTCCGCAAGCCTGCGCCTACGATGGCCGGAAATCGGGATCGGAATCCCGGCGGCGATTGGGGCGTGAGGACCGTTGCCTCACGCGATCGGCCGCCTCCTTTGCTAGCATTACTGCTTCGCAGAAGGAGGCAACCGCCTGCCACTCCTCCTCGCTCCGGACCATGGCCTGTACCAAAGCCCGGCGCGAGAGATCGCCGCCGCCGATCGCCCCCACGAGGACACGGCGTTGCTCTGCCCAAGCGGGACAAACCTCCACCGTGTGCTCCACCGTGTCCTCCGGGTGGTCCGCACAATGGTGACACCCGGGCGTTTCTTCCGCACGAATCCGGTGCAGGAACCTCCCGAACTTACCATGTCCGGTGAGGACCTGCGTCATGCGGTAGGTAAGGACGCCGTGTTGCCTTTCCAGCCACTCCTCAAAGAGGGGAATTACCGCCATAATTATGGCGTGCCCAGCACTGGGTTGCGATAGTCGCTGTCGCCATTCCACCATGAGACCTCGCCGGAGCTCTGTCCGCCATGCCGCAACTTGTCGTGGCAGCGGAGTTTCGCCCCGACGTTGCATCTCCACGCGCAGATCGTGCATGCGTGCAAGGCCTGTTGCCACCAGGTCCCATGGTGGCTGGCCAGCAAGGAGGCTCGCCGCTTCGCGGGAAACAGTGCGGTATCCCCGCACCATCCGTATGGCCATGACCCTCTGGCACGCGTTCAGCTGGGCCGCCGGTCGCTTTCGCAGTGACGGCGCCCACACCGGCACCCCATAAAGGGCCATGGACTGGACGATGCCTGCGTAGAGCCTCCGGCAGGAGGCGTCTGGACCCCCGAGGTTGGGCAGGAGCCGCTTGAGGGCAGCCCCATTCCGATTCAGTTTGGGAGCCAGACGTCGGAAGTGCTCCTCGAAATTCCACCGGCTGTCGAGGACGAGTCCCAGGTACTTCATCGTCGACCCGACGCCGATGTGAACTCCTCCTACCGTTAATTGGGAGCGCCGAGGCGGCGCGCTCCGAGGGCCGTGAAAACACATGGCCTCAGACTTTTGCAGCGCCACCTCGAGTCCCAACTGCTGGATCCTATCAACGACCATCGCAACCCCGCGTGTCGCTAATTCGACCGCCGCCTGGTACGAGTCTCCCTGAGCCAGGACCAGCGTGTCGTCTGCGTAGCAGACCACGCTGACCCCGTCAGGGAGGTCGCCGCGCAGCACGTAGTCGTAGCCGATGTTCCACAAGGGCGGTCCTAGTACCGATCCCTGCGGAACACCGCACGACATCTCTCGCCGTTTCCACTCTCCCTGGTGACCAGGGTAGATGATGTACCTGTCCGAAAGGTAGGCCTCGATCACACGACAGAGGTAGTCGGGCACCCGGTGATACCGGAGTGCCCTCCTAATGCTACTTCAGGGCAGGGAGTTGAAGGCGTTAGCGATGTCCAATGACACCGCCACGACACACCTGCCCTGGGAAACCGCATCCCCCGTCGTGAGAGCTCGCACGCGCATGATGGCGTCCACCGTGGAGCGCCTCCTGCGAAAGCCGAACTGGCCGTCCGCCAGATCCGGCCCCACCCGTGTTAGGTGCGCGACGAGGCGGTCTGCAATTACTCTTTCAAAGAGCTTGCCCACCTCGTCGAGCAGCACAATGGGCCGGTACGCGGACGGAGAGTCCGCAGGGCGCCCCGGCTTCGCGATAAGGACCAGTTTCCCCGTCTTCCAGCGAAGTGGGAACTGGCCCCTCTCCATGCATGCGCTGAAGAGCCCTCTTAATCGAGACCCGAGAGCCTCCATGGCCAGGACCCAGGCTTTCCCAGGCAAGCCGTCGGGTCCTGGGGCGGTATTCTTGGCACTCAGCCTTCGTACCGCCACACTCATCTCTACCTCGGTCACCTCTGGAGCATTGTCGTCATCGTCGCCATCGTGATCCGCGTTAGACACCGCTGGTGGCGGAGCCATGAGCGGGGGAGAGTGTTCCCCTCGCGCAGGGAACAGAGTGCTCACCACACCCTCCACAATCTGGGGCCGGAGACTCTGCGTGAGTGGGGGAGCCCAGGGGCGGAGTTTTTCCCGCACCACCTTGTAGGGGCGTCCCCACGGATCTCCGTTCAGAGTCCCCAGCCACACGTTGCGGGCCTCCAACTTGGCCCGCTTTATTTCCGCTCGGAGGGTGCGCTTTGCCACTCTGTATCCCTCGTACAGCTCCGCCTCTCTGGCCTCCACATCCGACGGGCGGATGCGGCGACTGCGGTGTCTGGCGTACCGGCGCCGCGCGGCATTGCATGCATTGCGCAGTACCGCAATCTCCGGCGACCACCAATACACCTGGCGCCGGGCACGTCCTGGCCGAACTCGGGGCATTGCCACGTCGCAAATTTGTGACATGGCCTCCCGGAACCATTCTGCCTCGACGTCAATGTCGACAGGCCTGTTCGGTGCTTGCACCCAGGCCTGTACCATCGCGGCTTCCAGGAGGAGCTCCCGGTCCAGCTGCTTCAGCGCCCAACGCGGACCACACGGGGTCTGTTGGACCGGCGCGTTTGAGGTCTGGGTGGAGACGTCAAACCGAATGTACTGGTGGTCTGAGTACGTCTCCACCCCCTCCATGACGCGCCAGTCGACGACACGCGGTGACAGAGCAGGGCTGGCAAACGATATGTCCACCACTGACTCGCCCTGCATCCGCACACACGTGGGGACAGAACCCCGGTTTAGGACGACCAGGCCTGTTTCCAGGGCCCAGTCCTCTACCATCCGACCCCGCTGGTTCGTGAACCGAGAACCCCAAGCCAGGTTCTTGGCATTGAAGTCCCCGCAAACGACCAGTGGGAGGGAACCAAACCTAGCGACGACGGCATTCAGCTCCATAAGGGAGATGTGGAGATCGGCCAGAGTTCTGTTCGGGGACAGGTAGACGCCTACCACGGCAATGTCCCCGAACCGTGCTGCCACGCAACCCCGCCCCCTCGTGACGGCCTCGAGGGACGGAGTACCAGCAGCGGCCGACGAAATTAGGGTCACCGAGCCGTTCAGGTCCTGAACCCAGTCTCCCCTGGGCAGGACATAGTACGGCTCGGAGACCACGGCGATATTGATCGACCACTGCGCCATGCTTTGGAGCAACAGATCCTGAGCGGGGGCGCAGTGGTTGATATTCGCCTGGAGGAGACGTAATGGAGCCGTATTTAACAGTCCATTACAGTCTCCTCCCGAGCCCCATGTGAGGACCCTGCCGCGGTGGTCGCAGCGGTGACAGCGGCGGCAGCCAAAGACGAGGCTGCGGCGGTGAGGACATCGGGGTGGATGGGCCTCCGGACTTTGCCCTTGGCTTTGGCGGGGGGGTCGCAGGACCTGCTCCCAGCCCGGTGGTCGGCCGGCTTGCCTGCCGCCGCACATGAGTAGCAGTGCGGCGTTGCATGGCATTCAACCGCCTTGTGACCGGGCTGACCGCACTGGAAGCAGCGGTCACTGCGGTCCACCTCCGCGGTGCAACAGGCACCCACGTGGTGCCCCACGTGGCAGCGATAGCACCGCAGAGGTCTGGGCTCCAGCAATTTCACCTGCGCGGAAACCCAGCCTACCAGAAGCCGTCGGCCCTCCCCGGTGATGGTCTTGGCCGCCGACACGGGGCAGCTAACCGTCACGGCTCGCATGCTCGTGCTGTCAGCGCGGATGGGGCCCGCCCGAACCTGCTCGGCAGTGCATCCTCCCACCCTGACGATGGCGGCCACCACCTCGTCCACCCTGACGGAGTCGTCCAAGCCCATGATGCGCATATCAATGCACTTGGTGGGCCTGGACACTCGAGCCTCTTCCGCGTCCAAGGACGCCCTGATCCTCTCGGCCAAGGCATCCGCGGCAGGGCCACTGGCCGCACCAGGGACCTCCAGCATTCGGGCCCCAGTTACGGTGCGTCTCATGCGGAAGCCCCCAGAGGCTCCAAGCTCGCCAAGGTGGGGTAACACCGCCTGCTTCGCCTTCGCCATGACGGCGTCATACGTCACGCCCTTCTTTACCGCATCTGGCTGTAGTGTGATAACTACAGCCTCGGAATTCGGGGCGCGAAGTCTAGCCGCCATGGCCCGCTTTTTGCGCTGCAGTCGCCTTGCGCGCTTTTTGTCCGCCCTAGCCGTCCTGCTCGCCTTCTTCTTGGCGCCGACAACCGTCCACCCGGCCTCGTCCGAAGGTTCTGCAGACGGGGGAGGTGGCAGGGGCGGCCCAGCCGTCGCCACGACAGGAGCCCTCGCCGCTTTAGCGGCAGATGCTGCCTCGACCCTCTTGGGAGGAGCAGGCTTCCCCGGCCGCTGCTGCTGCTTGACTGCCGCGGCCCCGCGCCTGGCTTGCCCCGACGGGCCCGCCTTGGGCGCAGCAACCGAGGCCGCTACGGCGGTGGCATACGACGCTGCCTTTCGCTGGCCGGAGGCAGCGAGCGGGGGACGCAGAACAATCCCTTCCAGTACGGACAGCTGCTGCTGCATCCGTAGCTGGAACTGCTCCTGCTGCTGCTGCTGCTGCTGCCTATAGGCAGCCAGCTCCTGCCGCACCAGTATTAGCAGCTGGCTCTCCGACTCTGGCTGGGGCTGGGACTGGGGCTGCTTTTGCTCCTGCCCCTGCATGCGACCCCCTTTTGATGCCTCTTCCTGTGGGCCGACTTTCTGAGCTCCGGTGAGCTCGGCCCGGAGCATCGCAATCCTTCTTTCGAACCGCTTCTCGAAGGAGGCGTCTATAGCCTCCAAGATTGAGGCCGCGAACTGGGCGATGCCCCGCTTCTTTGAGGCCTTCTCCCGCTTCCTTGATATGGCCGTTAGGGCTTCGACGACCAGCTCTCCGAGCACCCTGCGCGACTCCTCGGCGGAGTCTTCCCCGGCGTCCGGCACACTACCAGATGGCCCCGGGGAGTCAGCCCTGACGCTGGTCGCTGCGGGGTAGCGACCCTCCGCGGCGAGCCTCTCGGTTCGCTCAGCAGCCTCCTGGGAGGTAAGCCCCCTACCTCTTCCTCCCGCTCGGCTCGCACCCCGACTGCTGGTGGGGATCTTGCGGGCCGACACAAACTCTCCTTCGGAAGACGATCCGTCCCCCGGTTTGCCGCGTTTCCGGTAAAAACGTGAGTTTTCACCGAAAACTACTTCTCCCTCGCATTCGGAGCTCTCTGGGCTCCCCTTCGATGCGGCGTCGGACTCCGACCGCCCATCTTTCTCCCTCCGTTCGTTATTTCTTTTCTGAGTTTTTGGTGTTTCCATTGCTGTTCCCACGAGTAAAAACGTTGTGTACTTGCTCAAAATAGTGGTTCGCACTAGAGACTAATTTAGCTACCCATTAGTCAAGCTAACAACCTCCCTCACGGTGCGCCGCCGCTTGGAGGTTTGGGGTAATTTTTTATAGAGGTTGTCTTCCTCGCGGCCCGGGCTGTTAAGCCAAGACCCTCGACCCCCATCAAAAGTCAGAAACATGACCTTGGACAATTTCTGGGGCTACGAGACTAACGGTGGCAGAAGAAGGAGCAAGTCTTCCTCCTGCCTGCCCGGTGGCAGGGTAAGTGCACGCCGAGCCCGCTCTTACTTCGCCGCTGTGCCCTCTGCTATTGCAGAGGGACACGCGTTGAAGTGTTCCTTCGGACAGAATATTTGCAGGCGGACATCGAGACCCCTTAGGCAAGAGTACCCGAGGGAAGTCGTTAGCCGCCTCCCAGGGTGCACCGTCCCGCAGACTGGCCTTCACTCCGGACGTATCCACAAGGGAACTACAGCCTGCGGGCACTCGTGGAGGTTTTCTGTCGTAGCACCCCAATACGATTAGGTATGTGTCCAGTATAGTAGCGTTGTACATTCCGATTAAGATTTCAAAGCTTTAAGCCTCAGATACATTAAGGGACAAAATGTCTCCCAACATGACGCGCAACGCTGTCAAGTTTTCCAATAAAATGTCCCAAGTCATGTAAATGCGTCGTAAAATATTTGGAGCCAAGTGGCGGGACGCTGGTAACGTTAGAGCGTCACGTAGATTGAGTATAGAGCGTCATGCTGCAGGACATTTTGTCCTCTAATGTATTTGAGGTTTAACGCTCAATCTACGTGACGCTGCAACGTTGCCTACTGTCCCGCAACTTGCCCTACAATCTTTAACAACGCATTCACGTGACGCAGGATATGTTGTTGGACAATTTGACCGCGTTACACGACATGTTGGGGGACATTTTGTACTCTAATGTACCTGAAGAAAGCCTCAGATACGTTAGGGTACAAAATGCGTAAAAGACACGTATCGATAGATCGCTCCACACTACCATAAAACAAAAGAAACCCATCAAAAACAAAAACACAACTAAGAACCAAACATTTCACAAATACATCGTGTTATCTAAATTCCTCAATACATTATTCCTTCACAAATTCACTCACGTTCCGTTTGCTCGCCGCTCGATTGTCAGATGAGTGTAGTTCTGCACACACCCTGTATACATCCCTATTATTTGTCACTGTTGCTTCCCATGGACCGGGTGATTTTTCTTGAGATGCTTCCTGTCGTTGTGCGAGTGTTTTGCTGGGGAATGGTTTGATTTGTGTCTTGAATTGCAAAACACTTGGACAATAGTACATTATGATAAGTGTGTAATGTTAGTGATTACCGTCGAGGCGGTATTTAGACCCGAGCCGTGGCGAGGGTCTTAAGAGAGCCAAGAACGGTAATCATTAATTACTCACGTGTGTCATACGACGTTTTTCAATACACTTGTGAAAAAAACAACAGTAAAACTAGTAAAATTTCCTGTGACATGGCGGTAAAAATCTGTTTTCATATAGCGCGCGCATCATTTTTTTTTATTTACCCCTAGAGGAAGGCTAAGGTATTTTGATCATACTGCCTGCTGTTTTCTTGCGTGAAAAGTTTTTACGATAATGTCTTTCGTAGTGACAATGGAATACGCATGTAACATTTTCTAATGATTTTGTAGTATTTAATTTTATTTAATTAATACAGCCCTGAACTACACTGGAATTAAAAAAATCACGGCAGAGACCACGCGCATCTTAAAATGGCGGCCATAGATCACAAAAAAAAAACAAATTTTATTTGAATGTACGATTTATTTACTAATTTTTTTTTTATTAAATAAATCGTTTGTACAAGTTAAATTTGTCCATTTTAACTTGACTTGTAAATTGGATGAAATAAGTAATTAAGACACTAATTTATATACTATTGAACGCAATAACTTAATGGGAATTTTATTAGAATTCAAAATTTGTTTTGCGAACAAAGAGGTTAAACAAAAAGGTTTTAACTACATTATAGCACTAACTAGTGCGTAATGGTAATCAAAATGTCACAGTTTGGTAACGAATGCCATTATATACCTAAGTGCAGTGCAATAAGAGTCACTTTCTGAGCAAGTGTGTTGAAATAGTACATTATGATACAAGTGTGTAATGTTAGTGATTACCGTCGAGGCGGTATTGGGACCCGAGCCGTGGCGAGGGTCTTAAGAGAGCCAAGAACGGTAATCAATAATTACTCACGTGTGTCATACGACGTTTTTCAATACACTTGCGAAGAAAACAACAGTAAAACTAGTAAAATTTTCTGTGACATGGCGGTAAAAATCTGTTTTCATAAGGGCGCGCATCATTTTTTTTTATTTACCCCTAGAGGAAGGCTAAGGTATTTTGATCATACTGCCTAGTCTTACGAAATGTTTTCTTGCGTGAAAAGTTTTTACGATAATGTCTTTCGTGGTGACAATAGAATACGGATGTAACATTTTCCAATGATTTTGTGTATTTAATTTAATTTAATTAATACAGCCACTGAACTTCACTGGAATAAAAAAAATCAAGCCAAAAACCGCGCGCATCTTAAAATGGCGGCCATAGACCACAAAAAAAAAAACAAATTGTATTTGAGTGTACGATTTATTTACTAAATGTTTTTTTATTAATTAAATCGTTTGTACAAGTTAAATTTGTCCATTTTAACTTTGAAATTGGATGAAATAAGTAGGTAAGCAAGGCACTAATTTATATACTATTGAACGCATTCGAATTCAAAATTTGTTTTGCGAACAAAGAGGTGGAACAAAAAGGTTTTAACTACATTATAGCACTAGTGCGTAATGGTAATCAAAATGTCACAGTTTGGTAACGAGTGCCATTATATACCTAAGTGCAGTGCAATAAGAGTCACTTTCTGAGCAAGTGTGTTGAAAAGAATATTACATAACTGTGACACAATAGTAAAAGCTTTTTAGTCAAAGCCAAAAAATGTGTTTGGGATTCCTTACCGGAGACTGAATTTACAGATAGTTACTAGAAATGATTTGATTTGAGGGGTTGAAACAGGCTAAAACTTTACATAATAGACTTTTTTGTGATGGGGATTTGGGGGGAAAATCATCTAATGACATCCCCCGCTCTTAGGCGGAACGGGAGGGCGTGTCAGACTTTTACTGACTAAAAACCCACTCCTGTTCCTTCTTTGCCATTGTTCCAGGGCCCCAGA
Source organism: Mythimna impura (assembly GCA_905147345.3). NCBI lineage: Eukaryota > Metazoa > Arthropoda > Insecta > Lepidoptera > Noctuidae > Mythimna > Mythimna impura. The sequence goes on along the minus strand of LR990359.1, from coordinate 27,545,470 downwards.
TATCTCTTTCACATCACCCATGGCCCCAGTAGGCTTCGACCCTGCTGGGCCCCTACGGTTGCTGACATCTCCTTGAGGCGCGCGTGGAACAATACGCGCCGTCGACGACTTGGGCTCGGTCCGGACGGTTACCGAACGTTCGGATGGCGAGCTACCCATTGTTCACCGTCCGCAAGCTCGCGCCTACGGTGGCCAGAAATTGGGATAGGAATCCCGGCAGCTGGGGTGCGAGGGTCATTGACTCGCGCGTGCACGTGCGGCCTCCTCCTTAGCTAGCATTACTGCTTCGCAGAAGGAGGCGACCGCCTGCCACTCCTCACTCCGGACCATGGCCTGTACCAAGGCCCGGTACGAGAAATCGCTGCCACCGATCGCCACCACGAGGACACGGCTGTTTTCTGCCCAGGTGGGCTCACCTCTACCATATGCTCCACCATGTCCTACGGGCGGCCACACTATGGTGACACCTGGGCGTTTCTTCCGTACGAATCCGGTGCAGGAACCTCCCGAACTTACCATGTCCGGTGAGGACTTGCGTCATGCGGAAGGTAAGGACACCGTGTTGCCTTTCCAGCCACTTCTCAAAGAGCGGACTTACCGCCATACTTAAGGCGTGCCCATTACAGAATAGACTGTGATACCATACTAAGACTTCTATATTCTAAGCCAAAAAATGTGTGTGAAATTCCCTGCCGGAGTCTGAGTTTCCTGATAACTATAGCCAAAGGGTCTTTAAGTCGAGAGTAAATAGGTTACTTCTAGGTAAGCGTGCTCTACCGTCAATAAAATCACCGCTTACTATCAGGTAAGGTAGTGGTCAAGGGCAAGCTTATCAATAATAAAAAAGCCCTTTAGAACGAAACTTCCTCCATTTTACAGCAGAAAAGAAACTCTAAATAAATGCCAATAACGAATAATAATATTTGCGACCTTTCAATTACGGTGGTCACCCTCAACAGATATTAGCCAGGGACACAGAAGATATTGTAGTAAACCAAAAAGCACTCTCTGTTTCTTTACTCTCATAATCCACTTAGGCGGCATTCGGACACGACTGGTGAGAGATGAGGCACAGGAACAACTCTACGGGTTTTCCGAGGCCCGTAATGTGCATACCACCTACTTCCAACCTCCGGGTCGCTATAGAGTAATTCTTAATAGTTTTACCTAGAATCCCTTGGTGCCAAAAATGGTAGTTAAAAATAATAAAATTAACCTAATAACTGTCAATTTGATTAACTCCAGTGGATAAAATTATTTCAATAAACGATCAGTATGTGTGTGTGTGTATGTGATAGTCCTATGACTAAGATAGTTTTTTTAAATAATTTGAAGCATGCCTAGTCAATCCCATGGACATAATTTAGAGGTACGTGGAACAGAATGTAATGTCCCGCAAACCTACATTGAGAATGGAAGAACCTCCGACCAAGACGGGTATAAGCATAGCATAATCAGCCTTTTAATGTTCCCACTGCTGGGACTCAGGCCTCCTCTCTCTAGGAGAGGGAATGGGCCGTAATCCACCACGTGGGCCCAGTGCGGGTTGCTACCAGACGGGTATTGTCAATTAAATCAACTCAACTGCCCGATAGTTGTTTTCAGACTATTGGAATAGCATCTCCAGCCCCCATAGCCAAGTTACAACCGTTTCGTTTCGATTCTCTTTTCGTTGATCGCCTCGAGTTGGCCACGCCTCCGATTCCTTTATTCTGGCGTCATCTCAACGCTCAGTCACGTAGAAGGAATAGGAGGCGTGGCCTACTCGAGGCGATCGAGGAAAAGAGAATCGAAACGAAACGGTTGTAACTTGGCTAGGGGGGCTATTCTGATGATTGAGTTGTTATTTAATCGCTCGAGGCCTAAAGTTGTATGAAATTAGTGTTAACGCTACTCCGCCCCCAAGATCACACCGCACACACGCGGAACACCGCCATCTAGTTCCAGGACTCCTGTGAATTTTTATGTTAAATACAACTTGTACCAATTATCTACTTTATATTTAGTATTATGAAGAAAATGTTTATGACAGTGATTCAATTTTATTATAATTACTAGCTGATGCCCGCAACTTTGTTCGCATCAGATTCGTAAAACAGTAAAATGCCATTTGGTTACAATTACGTGAAGTTTCTTTTTTTACGATAACCTCAAAGTAGCCTAAGAAGTGGGTTATAGTCAGTAAAAGTCTGACACGAAAGGGCAGGAGATGTCATTGGATGATTTTCCACCTTAAAAAAAAGTAGCCTAAGTTACTCCTTATAATATCAGCTATCTACTAGTGAAAGTCCTTTCAAAATCAGTCTAGCCGTTTCGGAGATTACCCAGTTAGATCAAAAGACAATTTTTTTTTATCATTATAATTCATTTATCAAATAGACACTTCAATTTTATTTGTATGTATAGATTAATACTAGCCAATTAATATTATTTTATGCCTTACCAAAATTGGCACTGACAAAATAACCGTTGCTAACTGAACTTTAGACTATACCATTTTATTTTTAGGGGGGGGGGAGGGGTGACTAATAATTTAATAACACCTCCTCGCTTTGGATGGCGGGAGTGGGAGACCTTTACTCACATCGGCGTTGGGTTGACGATGAAGTACCTAGGACTCGTCCTCGATAGCCAGTGAAATTACCGAGGAGCACTTTCGACGTCTGACTCCCAAACTGGAGCGGGCTGGAACTGTCCTTCGGCCTCCAATATGCCTCCTACCTAAGGCTCTACGCAGTCCATGGCCCTTTAAGGAGAGCTGGTGTGGGCGCCGTCACTGCGGAAGCGAACGGCGGCCAAATTGAACGTGTTTCAGAGGATCATGGCCATCCGGATTGTGCAGGGATACCGCACGGTCTCCCACGAAGCGGCAAGCCTCCTTGCAGGCCTGCCGTCGTGGGATCTGGAGACAACAGTCCTTACACGCATGCACAATTGCATTACGCATGGAGATGCAACGCCGCGTGCCGGGGCGAAAATCTACTACTGCAACATGTCATCATCATCATTTCAGCCGAAAGACGTCCACTGCTGGACATAGGCCTCCCCCAAGCGTCGCCACAGCGAACGGTCCTGTGCGTCTCGCATCCATCGGACTCCCGCAACCGTTACCAAGTCATCGGTCCACCTTGTAGGAGGCCTTCCAACGCTACGTCTTCCGGTACGTGGTCGCCATTATAGAACCTTTCGGCCCCAACGGCCATCTGTTCTGCGAGCAATGTGCCCTGCCCATTGCCACTTTAGTTTGGCGATTCTTCGTGCTATGTCGGCAACCTTGGTTCTCCTGCGGATATCCTCATTCCTGATTCGATCACGCAAGGAAACTCCGAGCATAGCGTTCTCCATTGCCCTTTGGGTGACTTTAAGCCTTCTAATGAGGCCCATTGTAAGCGACCACGTTTCGGAGCCATATGTCATCACTGGCAACACGCACTGGTCATAGACTTTCGTCTTGAGACACTGTGGTATATTGGACGAGAAGACACCGCGCAGCTTCCCGAACGCTGCCCAGCCGAGTCGGATTCGACGATTGATCTCTTTCTCGAAGTTAGACCTTCCCAACTGGACCGTCTGTCCCAGGTAAACGTAGTCATCTACAACTTCGAGTGTAGAGTCCCCGACCTTGATAGGAGTGGGTGCTACATGGCTGTTTACCATGACTTTGGTTTTGTCCATGTTCATTTTAAGTCCCACTCTTTCGGAAGCTCTACTGAGGTCACCAAGCATTGTACTAAGCTCCTCCGTAGTCTCAGCCATGACTACTATGTCGTCGGCAAACCGAAGGTGAGTGATGTACTCGCCATTGACATTAATGCCTAGCCCTCTCCATTCCAAAACCTTGAAGACATCCTCCATTGCTGCCGTGAACAGTTTCGGAGAAATAACTTCTCCCTGCCTCACACCCCGCTGCAAGAGGATAGGTTTCGAGGTCTGGTCTTGTAGTCGGACTGACATAGTGGCGTTTTTGTACAAACACTTCAGCACTTCGATATACCGATAGTCAATTTGGCACCGTTGGAGAGACTGCAGTACAGCCAAAGTTTCAATCGAATCAAAGGCTTTCTCGTAGTCCACAAACGCTAAGCAGAGAGGCTGGTTATACTCCTCAGTCTTCTGTATAACCTGCCGCAGCGTATGTATGTGGTCCACGGTGCTGAAGCCTTTTCGAAATCCGGCTTGTTCGGGAGGCTGGAAGTCGTCGAAACTGCGCGCGAGACGATTCGTGATGACTCTGGAAAACAGCTTGTAGACATGGCTCAGAAGCGAGATGGGCCTATAATTCTTAAGCAGGGCATTATCGCCCTTCTTAAAGAAGAGTACCACCACGCCTCTGCTCCATGCCTGTGGCGTTTTTCCCTCGAGTATGACGGAATCAAATAGCTTCTGAAGGGCCTTAAGGACCGGTTTTCCACCCGCCTTCAGGAGTTCGGCCGTAATTCCGTCCTCACCCGACGCCTTGTTGTTTTTCAGCTGCTTCAGAGCCATCCTAATCTCGTACAGGCTGACGTCCGGGATATCTTCGGTATAGTGTCGAGTCAATCTAGCTCTTGGGTCGTTTACTAGATTTACAGCGGGTTTAGCGATAGACGTGTATAACTGTCCATAAAAAGCCTCGATCCCTCCCAGAAGCTCCGATTTGGCGGATATGACTCTGCCATCGTCGGTCTTCAGTTTCGTGAGCTGGCTTTGCCCAATAGACAGATCTCGTGCAAATACTTTAGAGCCCTTATTCCGCTCAATCGCATCCTTATTCTTTGCGGTATTAAAGCGGCGAAGGTCACGTTTCAGGGACTTCGAGATTTGTCTATTGAGCTGCCGGTATATGCACGCATCGTCTGAAGACTGCAGAATCATTTCACGCCTCTTCTTCATTAGCTCGAGGGTCGGATCGGAGAGCTTCTTGTTTTTATTTGTACGGTGAGTCTTGAAAAACTTAGACCCGACCGTATGGACAGTTTCCACGAACCCATCGTTATATTCATCCACGGAGCTTCCTAGGCACTCGAAACGATTGTGGAGTTCGAGCTGAAAGCTCTCGGGGTTTTGGATCTGGATCTGTGCTGGACGGAGCGTAGACTTCATCAGTCGAGACCTTTCAAGCTTAATGTTAATATTCAATGTGCCTCTTACGACGCGGTGATCACTTCCAGTTTTCACCGCGCTGATCACAGAGACATCATTGAATATTTGCTTTTTCGTCGACAGGATGAAGTTAATCTCATTTCTAGTTGCACCGTCAGGACTTTGCCAGGTCCACCTTCTATGCTCACGCTTTTTGAAGAAGGAATTAATCATATAGAGGCCCTCCTTCTCCATAAAGCTAGCCAGTAGGTGTCCCCGGTGATTCCGACGTCCAAATCCAAATTGCCCCACTCGCAGCTCGTCACCGTCTCGTTTGCCCAGTTTCGCGTTAAAGTCCCCCATGACCACGGTGAAGTGAGTCTTAGAACCATGCATGGCTCTTGATATATCCTCATACATGGATTCTACTTCGTCGTCGGGATGTGTCGAGGTCGGGGCGTAGACCTGTATGACCTTCAGCGAATATCTTGATGATATTCTGAGTATAAGGTACGCCACCCTGGTCGACACACTCTCGATCCTCACGACATTGTTCACAAGGGACTTGTGGATGATAAACCCGACACCACCCTGGGACTGCTGGTCACCCTCCCGGAAATAGAGCAGGTTACCGGATTTGAGAATTATCGTATCCTCCCCCTGTCTTCGGACTTCAGACAATCCCACAATACTCCATCGCAACCTGCTCAATTCCTCCTCCAGTTCGGTGATCTTCTCGTCAGTCCTCAGTGTACGCGTGTTAAAAGTTGCCAGGTCGAGTCGTTTAATAGATGGGTAGCCAAATCTCATCCGGAGATTCTTCGCACCCCTTGCCTCGTCGTGGCCTTGACCGCTACCGGAGTCAAGGGTAGACGGGCTGCCGGACACTAGGGGCCATTTTTTCTTTCTGTTTTTCATGTTGGGGGGGGTTGCCATAATCGCCACGCTTGGCAGACGGGTTGGCGATCGCAGTTTGGTTGTTGTAATGCACAGAGGATGCTGCTGCCCATTCTCTGGTATGTCCCTTAGTCGCCTCTTACGACACCCTCGGGAAGAGATGGGATGGTGTTATTCTTAACGTCCGAACACCATACGGAACGCCACATTTGCCATATAACAATTAATACTTTTTATTCCAGAAGTATCGAAGAATCGCCAAACTTAAGAGGCAATGGGAAGGGCACATTGCTCGCAGAACAGGTGGCCGTTGGGCCTGAAAGGTTCTGGAGTGGCGACCGCGTACCGGAAGACGCAGTGTTGGAAGGCCCCCTATAAGAAGATTGCGGGAATCCGATGGATGCGAGACGCACATAACCTTTCATTGTGGTGACATTTTGGGGAGGCCTATGTCCAGCAGTGGACTTCTATCGGCTGAAATGATGATGATGATGATGATTCTAGAAGTAAGTTCCCTTGGGATAATTTCCTCCTATCACGCAGCCGAAGCAGCTGGCACCAGCTAGTAGAAACATACACGTCGATACATTGAATACTGAACCTCTCTACATATAAACCACAAGCACAAACACGTATCAACATACGCCGGCGTTTGTCTCAAAAAGGTTTTCGCTCGGAAAGGAACCTGTTACCCGTACGACACTCGGCACGACATTCGCAAACACTCCTGACTGTGAGAGCTCACTTGTGAGTCGGCACAAAGGCTACGTGTCACACCGTAGCGTAACAGAAGGCGTGATTGAATTGAAGACTTGAAAACATGATTATCAGATGGAGATTAAATGATGGTGTTTGAGTATCACTCATAGATAATAAAGACGATTCCATAGCCCTAAGTACTTGCTTATAATATACCTGTACCTTTCTCCAGGCTAATTTTGTTTCTAACAATAACAACACCAGCATAATTAATATTTAGCGAAGAAGATGGCCGCCGCCGTGAGGGGACGTACATCTTCACGCCCCAGCCCCATCTGCCGAGACAGGAGACGCGTCTGGCGTCGGAAGTTGCAGGGCGATTCTCAGACACCGTAGGGACGAGTTTACGGAAGACGAGCAATAGGTAGCTCACCGTCCGCCCGTGTGCTAAGGACCGAGCCCGAGTCATAGAAGGCGCGTAGTGTCCCACGCGTGTTTCAAAGTAATGTCAGCAAACCGTAAGGGCCCAATAGGACCAAGATCAATTTCTGAAAAGGAAACCTATGGTCCTCGAACGCAAAGGGCAGCGGACACAGGTGTGGTTAAGTCAGTAAAAATCAGACATGCTCCATTCTAGAGTGTACGATTAGTATTGTTTGCGCAGCTTCTGTACCTAATTACCTACAAAATCTTGGGTTTACCAAGTAAAGTAACGACTCACATCGACACCGTACGAACAAATTAATTGTGTCCTCTCAACGTTACACTACGGTGTAAACCGGGGTTCCCATTAAAGGCACAGTCTTCACACCGGGTTTACTTCACACGTAACCGCAAGAAATAAAATGTGCTAGGTAAAGATCGAGTCGCGCCATTTCATGAGATTTTCCTACAGTAGATGTATGATAAACAAAGAGGGATATTATTTCAGTTTTTAATGAGCTTGACGTTTGATTATCAAAGTTTTTTTTTATTAGATAAACAAGAGTTCTTTCTTGAGAAGACTACAGCACCTTAGGCGCGGTCACTCTCGGACTGCATACAAAAGAAAGCGGCATCTCTTTGTTGCGCAAAGCTAAAATGCTTGTACATATGAAGCATTTTAGATATACTAAAAATCTAGCAGCATGAACATTAGCAGCAGACAGGCAGTTGAGTTTGCAATAGGCTTGGCGAGATGTTGGTGGATTAATCTCTACCTAACCCTTCAAGGAATGCTGGCATGATGTTATTATCCCTTGGCCTTTTCCCCACTAGCTTTAGATCGGTTTCTAGTCTAACCAGATAAGTCTGAATACCCGTTTACATGGAGTGACTGCCTATCAGACCTCCGCAACCTCGGCAAAACGATACTCATTGGATAGACTGGTGGTCGTATTTTCAGTCGTCTAGCGACTGTCAAAGATCTACGAATGACAACCGGGATCAACGGCTTTACCTACTTCGCGAGGCACGGGGTGTCAGTAATGTCTTAGATAAACTTAGAAACGTACATATGAATTGAACTGGCATCATGTTATGTGGTTCTTAAATCTCTATTTCTAGATCTATCGCCTTTACTATCCTGCTGAATCCCAATCTCTTAAAATTTTTCTATCAACGTAGAGTCAAGATTATTATTAAGAGTCTATAAAATTGCTCTTTGTCCGGATCAATAGTCTTCGAACCAATAAATTGTTATCTTTCTTGACGTGCGACGTCAAAGCTAACATTCCCAGACATTTTTCTCATACTCATTGACCCATAACGCTATGCTCATGACCCTTAAACCCTAGCTAAACGTTCCGACAAAGCCTCTAACTCATTTCTATCCTGAACCTGTACAAATGTCCTAGCCTGCTAGGCCTAAAACGTGACCGACCTTTACCAGTAAAATATATTAAGGGTATTACACGTAGTAAACTCTTTTTGTTAGGAAACCTTAGGTCACGTCCTCATTTGTCGGACCGTACAAGGAAATATTTTCGTAGAAGTTATTGTGGTATATTTTTCTGAATATTATCATCTTGTAACTTGACATTGTGACATGTTATCTTTGAATATTTAAGCAATGTTCATGCTTATAATATAATCCAGCTGTCGATCAATTTATTTTCTGAGAATTTAGTCGATATAGGGGCATAATAACATCAGCGTTTATTTTTCAATTGTAAATAAGTAATGTTACCACCGACAAGATGGTCTGTAGTAGCATCTCTCTATATATTTCGTTTGTGTATGTGTGATTTGTTACCGTATGTGTAATTTTATAATTTTCTGTCTGTTTGTGTAGGTGTAATTGTAGTATGTGTTGATTTGTTTTATGGACTCTGTTCTGAAATATTTATTAATTATTTATGTATAATTTCTGCTCAACGAATCCTTCTTACTGGACGTAGGAGCAGTGGTGGCCTTCGAAACTTTAACCTGTTTTATGAAGTTTTTATTGTGTGCAAAATCTTTAATTACAATATTAATCGGTAGTAACGGTCAGGGTAGTAGAGGAACATCTTGCCTAGTTTTTTTAGCTTCATAACAGTTATGTCATGCAGGCCTATTTACTTCCATATTCTGAGTTACTTGCTTCACTCGGAACAGCCAAATAGATAACTTTAGTTTGTTCTTCATTGATAATAATCGCGAGTTTTATTATATTGCCATGACGACACGTACCGAGTAAATCTTAATTATTATGAGCAGTGGTGGCCGAGTGGTAACGGCCTCGACTTACGAGTTGTAGGTCGCGGGTTCAAACCCAGCCAGGAGCATTACTTTGTGTAATTTATTTCATCACCACTGCTCTCAAAACGGTGAAGGAAAACATCGTGAGGAAACCGGCATGTCCTAGAACCAAAAATTCGAAGACATGTGACATCCACCAACGCGCACTGGGCCCGCGTGGTGGATTACGGCCCATTCCCTCTCCTAGAGAGGAGGCCTGAGTCCCAGCAGTGGGAACATTAAAAAAGGCTGATTATGCTATTATGCTATTATGCCATGACGACTAACACTGCTAGAATGATTCCTCCGTTTCGTTTAGTTCAAAAAGACTAAGCATATAGACTTTTAAAAAACAGTAGTACAGTACATACCCGATGTTACCCTTTACAATAAATTCTAGCAGTCTAGATAACGGTTCCTGCTTTACTAAATTAGTTTCCGTGTCGACCGGTTCTCTCGGGTCCGGCCCTAGCCCAAGTTATGATAAGGAGCGAGAGTACATAGGAAGCAATCATCTGCTGTGAAACAATAATTCGAATAAAGGAGATGGCGGAAAGTGTGAGAGAAAGGCAATTCTCCACAATCACTGCAGGAGACGCCCTGGGCATCAGGAGTTGTAGGGTGATTCCTGGCCACCGTAGACGCAGGTTCGCCTACTGACTACCTCTTGCTCGCTCAGATCAAGGAGTTGTATTCCTCGAGTGCCTCAAACAAATGTCAGTATTTTTGACGAGGGCTTCCTAAGGTCGAGCCAAGGGCTAGGGTACCGTGGAAAAAAATACCACAGACCTGGAATGATAAATGATATTTATAGTGCAAATAGGTTTTAAAATACACGACAAATGCAAAGGGAAACTTTCAAAACACTGCTGGGTTTTATTCAGCAAGTCTGGCACTCTTTCTCACTCTACTCAGAGCGATAGAAGTCGTGAGTATTATGATGAGTTCCCATCCTCAAAAAAAAAACCCAATGAGTGTTAGCCCTTAGATAACCTTTTGTTCAGAACAACAGAAGACGTAAGGTAGTTTGAGTGTCGACGTAATCCTGTTTATACTTCAGTTGCCGATGGGAACGTGAGTGCCCGCGGCCTTTTGCTGTTTTTGTGATCTAGATTATAGAAATGATAGCAGTCACATGTTTGGAAGTTATGTGGATATTTTTGACTTGCATTTGCGAGGCATTTTGTTTGAAAAATCATAGTTTTTTACTGTTCTTTATTGTTAATAGGCTCGCGCTTAATCACTATCTCACCTGGTGGTAAGCGATGATACACATAGAAAATTCAATTAATAATAACAGTTTTACCAAATAATAAGTGGTAAGTACAGAAAAAGAGTTTCGTTGGTACCTGTAATAATGAAAAACGTTGTACCAGCCTCCTTTCATAATAAAGGATAACTTTAGCTTTAAAACAGTCCAAAACGATTTACACAATGACATTATAGTAAAAATTTAAGAGACAAACAATAAATATATGTGGTCGACGATAGAGCACGCTTGCTTACAAGTAAACTATTGTCATCAGTAAATACATACGTATACGTACTACAGCAGTGAATTCTACTAGTTAGCTGTACAAACTATGAATGTGTTTTCAAAACGTATTGTGTACCTATACGGTTTTTTTTTTTGAGGCGGGGAGTCAACTAATGACTTCTCCTGCTTTAGGGTGGAGTGACAAGGCATGTCGTCTGACTTTTACTGACTAAAACCACAGCTTTTTTCCTTCAATTGCCTTTCCATTCCAACTTTTTCTACTATGGCCCTAGTAGGTTTCGGTTCTGCTGGGACCCTACGGTTTGCTAACATTTCTTTGAGGCATGCGTGGTGATGCTACGTGCCGTCGACGACTTGGGCTTGATCCTCATAGGACGGGCGAACTATCCTGTGCTCGTCGTCTGCAAGCCCGCGTCTACTGTGACCGGAGATTGCTTTGCTATTCTCAACGCCCGGGGGGTCTCCTGTCGTGGTGGTTTGAGCTTACTGTCTAATACTGAACTGCGAATTCCAAAAAAACGTAAGAAAATTTGAATTTCGCGCCTTAAACAACTTTATAGGCACAATATTTGACTTTTCAATTCCATGTTTCTGTCTCGTCTGCGCCTTTTCATCTTCTCTGTGCCTGCTCTGGTCCTCCACACTTAGTATTCCGTGCCATTACCGTAATCCGTCGGGCCGCGGCCTGCGCGCAATAAGCATCACAATTTTAGCTTTGTCTCACTAGGTGACGAATATACGCTCTAGTGCTGTTGGTTTATTTAGATTCACGTTTGTTTTAGTACTGAAATACTAAGAATTGTAGTTTAACTTTGATTAGGAACAAGTTACAAGGTCTCGGTAGTTGGTTAAGTTATTTGTTTGGCGGGCCAGGCGAACGATTGCGAAACAATTTGAAATTTGGCTGTCGTGTGGGTGAGGCTGTGACGTGCCGTGTGGAAAGATAAATTAGAACGACTCGTACCTTAAGAGGAAGTTTTAAAAGAAAGAAGAAAATATTTTATTTGGCACGCATACTGAAATTAGAAAACTTGAGATAAAAAAAAATAAATAAAAAAATTAAAAAACCCGACTGCGTAAAAAATAACTTTAGATAAAAACTAAAAAGAAAAAAAGACAAGTTCAGTCCCGTAGCGTAAAAACCAATTTAAACAAAACAAATAATAAATTCTAATACGGAACATATTGACTTTCACAATTGGGACCCATTAGATAGGATGATTTTAGTCTGGATTATTTTATTGGGTCCCGACTGTTGCAGTCAATATGTTCCGTATTAGAATTTATTATTTGTTTTGTTTAAATTGGTTTTTACGCTGCGGGACTGAACTTGTTTTTTTTTTTTCTTTTTAGTTTTTATCTAAAGTATTTTTTTACGCAGTCGGGTTTTTTTATTTTTTAAATTTATTTTTTTATTTTACACTTTTTAGTTATGATAATCTAATAATACTATTTATTCACTCCATTTTAGGCGTACATTTATCACTTTAAAGTTCACAAACCTATCGAGTCATTCGGCTCGCTTATTTTGTATCTTAAATAAAATTGAAGTGTCTGTTTAACAAAAAAACATTGGTTTTCTAAATGTATATAAAAGTGTATTCGAAACTTATAACAAAAATGTGAATTTTGAAATTTTTGGTGATCTGTCGGTTTGTTCCAGCTAATATACGTAATTTTCTCGCGGGAATGGGATTTCAAAATCTATATATATAAAAGAAAGTCGTGTTAGTTACACTATTTATAACTCAAGAACGGCTGAACCGATTTGGCTGAAAGTTGGTGGAGAGGTAGCTTAGAACTAGGAGACGGACATAGGATACTTTTTTTTTGCGTAAGGTAGAGTAGGGTAGAGTAGGGTAGGGTAGAGTAGGGTAGAGTAAGGTAGAGTAGGGTAGAGTAGGGTAGTGTAGGGTAGGGTAGAGTAGGGTAAAGTAGGGTAGAGTAAGGTAGAGTAGGATAGAGTTGGGTAGAGTAGGATATAGTAGTCAGTTGACGGGAGCGAAGCCGCGGGCAAAAGCTAGTACGGGACAAATCTGCGACAAGGTTAAACAAAATTTGACAGGACTTTCATTGGGATATAGCTAATATTACGATGAGTACCTACCTTAGGGGGCGGTATGCCCCCCCAACATCACCACATCCTGATTCCTTGGAGAGAACATCTTTGAAAGGGCTGAACCGATTTTGACGGGACTTTCACTGACGGAAAGCTTTTTTATATATTTTTTTTTTGTTACAACTATCACACAATGCCGTCCACTCTTAAGTTAAGCCGAGCTTGTGTTATGAGTACTAGACAACTGATAAAAATATTCTTATATATTTCTAAATACATACATATTATAGATAAATTACACCCAGGCACAGAACAAATGATCGTGCTCTTCACACAAACATTTTGCGCTGGGTGGGAATCGAAACCCACGACCTCCGGCATAGCAGTCAGGGCCACTAACCACTAGACCAACAGGCCAGTCATATAGGTAGGTAATCATCTAATGACTTTTCCCGCCCTAGGGCGGAGAGAGAGAGCGTGTCAGACTTCTACTTAGTAAAACCAAACGTAGGTTCCTTCAATTACTCTTTGCGTTCTAGGATCACGGGTTATCTTATCAGAAGTCCTCCCAAGAGATGTCAACGGTTTTGTTGACATCTCTTTAAGAAACACGTAGTACAGGACGCTCACAGATCGAAAATCTGTTCGGTTCGGACAATAGCCGGACGGCCAGACTGCGAGCTACACATTGCACATCGGCCAAAAGCCCGCGCCTACGGTAGCTGTTTTTTTTTTTAAGGTGGGATATCATCCAAATGACTTCTCGCGCTTTGGGTGGAGCGGGAGGGCGTGTCAGACTTTTACTGACTAAAACCACACCTGTATCCTTCAATTACCCTTTGCGTTCTAGGACTACGGGTTTCCCTTTCAGAAATTCTCCGCGGTCCTAGCTAGCGGACATCGGCCCTGCTGGGCCCCTACGGTTTGCTGACATCTGTTTGAGGGGCGCGAGGATCACTACGCTTTGTTGACGACAGGGCTCGGTCCGGTTCATTACCGAACAGCCGGACGGCGAGCTACCCAGTGCTCGACGTCCGCAAGCCCGCGTCTACCGTGGCTGGTAGTCGGGGTCAGAATTACGGCGGCTAACGGTAGCTGGTAGTCGGGGGTCTCAATGGTTGGGGCGTGAGGATGTCCATTCCCTTACGCGTACGGCTGTCTCTATCACTAGCATTACTGTTTCGCAGAAGGAGGCGGCCGCCACCCATTCCCCCTTACTCCGAATGATAGACGCGCGAGATGTCATCACCGCCGATTGTCCCCACGAGGTCACGGCTCACTTCCACCGTAAGCTCCACCGTGTCCTTCGGGCGATCCATCCGCACTATGGCGACATCCCCGAGCATTTTCTTCCGCCTGAATTCGGTGCAGGAAACTTCCGAACTTACTATCTCCGGTGAGGGCCTGCGTCATGCGGAAGGTGTGGAAGCCGTGACGCTTCTCCAGCCATTACTCAAAGAGGGGACTTACCGCTATGATTTTGGCGTGCTCAACTGACCGATAGTTGATGTTACAAGGAGTAACCTAGGCTACTTTTCATTTTCCCGTGGGAACGGGACTTAATTTCCAGGGGGGGGGGGATATATCTTTGGAATTTTGGAATAGATAACATTTTTTTACACGATTGCCCCAAAAAAGGGGAGTGACGAAGTTGCGAGTAACCTAACCTAACCCAACAAGTTAGCAGAAAAATAAAAGACATATTTCCTATTGTATTTTTTTTTAATATGGTCATGATATACCATTTTGGAATCGTCATGATGAGCTCTTGAATTTGATACCCATGTTGCACACACCAAAAAAAAATTTTTTTTTAAACTCTAATGTACCTATAGCGTCCCACAGTCGTTATGCTGTTTTTTTTGGGTTAACAAGACGAATCTAACGATATGCTAATTATGTAAATCAGTTCAGCGGTTTGGAAGATATCAGGTAATAAAGAATATTACATACATACAAGATACGCGCGAAACACATAACCCTTCTTACAGTCGGGTAAAAAACAAAACACTGACAATGTGTGTTCTACGGCTGCGCCAAAAAGGTCCAGTTCGGCAAAAAAGCCAGACAACTACATGGTAGACAGTGGTAGTTGAACCTTACTGAGAATGTACCGCAGTTATTTACTTATTACTATAATGTTTAAGTGTGTGTTTTGTGTATGTGTATTTTGCATAGGATCTGTTTAGTCCAGGGCACAGCAGCACACACGATGGCACAATTTTTCGAAGGACAAACTCCATAATTCACGCGATTTTCGAATTTTGTTGAAGACCCGAGACTCACAATTCAGACATACCGACGCCATTGCATTTGTGGGTGTCGACAAAACGTCATTCTATATTCGAATAAGGGGGCAGCTGAGTCCGTCTGGATCAAATGGTATTTGCAAGACATGGAATGATTGCCTTTTTTTTTTTTTTTTTTCGGGGGGAAACCTTCGAAAGGCGCCCGGACTTTGGGGATAAGTCCGGGGAGTGTGGGATTTTTACCTCACTAAAACCACCCCGGTGATCACCATCAGCACATATAGAAGGGGCGCCGTTACCTCTTAAAAGACCATTCCGGAACCCCCTCTGTGCAACGCCTGTTAGGGCACATCCCTGAGACTGAGACTGTACAACGGTCTCCCCTGAGCCTCTTTGTGCACGGCAGCACGTGATCACTGTGCCACCGTCTTCCTTGGAATCACTTGATAGGCAGGCAGAGTCCCCACTCTGCACACCCGTGGTTCCAAAGTCCCGTCTGCATTGGATGATGCAAGCGGGGTTTCGGCGTGTTAGGCATCGAGGCGGTTGCCTCCCCGACGCCTTCGTCTCCGAGCGGGATCAGCCCTCTCACGGTCGCGCTCAGCCGCCTCCTTCTGGACCATTACGGTCTCACAGAAGGAAGCAACTTCCTTCCAGTTTTCTGGCTCCGCCAGCATAGCCCTCACTACTGCTCGTAGAAAAAGGTCCTGCCCGATTCTGGCGACTAGGACTCGTCGCTCAGTGGCCCACGCTGGACAGTCTTCCAGCGTGTGCTGTGCAGAATCTATAGCGCTTCCGCAATGGTGGCAATTTGCCGTGGCCTCTCGCCCAATCCTATTTAGGTACTCACCGAAGCAACCATGCCCGGTGAGCACCTGAGTGAGTCTGTAGGAGATGCGCTTCTTTCTTTTTAGCCAGGCTTCGAAGTGCGGCAGGACGGCTTCGACAACGCGCTTGCACGAGAATTGCGGCTGCTGCAGCCGCTCGCGCCACCTCTCGAGCGCTTGTTGCCGTTCCTGCCGTCTCAGCCTTACTGCAACGATCCCCGGCACGCCATTACCACTTTGGCGTATGTCACGAATCCGGTTGTATACCCTCGCGTCCATATCTGCCAGGATGTCAAGTGGTGGAAAGCGTGCCAATGGAATGATTGCCTACAGCCAAAAAAATTAACGTATCGTGATACATAATCAACTTAACCAGTATATAATACTGTATATTCATTGTAATATACGCATATTTTAAATTTTTAATATTTCAATAACGAATTGTATAAAAAAAAGTAAAAATATTTAAAATCAGTATTTCGCTGGTATCGAGAACAGGGTCTAAACTACTGGCGGTCAGGGCTCCAGGGCAGTAATTGAGTTACAAAATACTTTTATTCTAAGAAATAAAACGGTGTCAACCGCAAAATATTAGAGAAAAAGCGTGGCAGATTGATTGATTTGTTGAATGTCTGGTTATAGTAAGAGGGAGTGCCAGACTTTAAAAAAAGCCCTTTGTATGTCTTCTTAGTGTTACGAAAAGGGATGAAATTAAGATAGTTACAGAGATTAACCATGAATTTTAATTGAACCCATTGAATTTACAGAGAGGCTTGAGTTCCAGCAATGAAATTATTGTAAGCTGAATCAGTATTCGCTCCAACAATGAAAAATGGCACATTAACAGACATAATAACCATTAAACACACACTACATTAATAACACTTGTTACGAGTTCCCTACTCGTGCCGAACACGGTAAACACTCATAAATCCCCCTTAAACAACCTCCCCCCCCCCTTTAAACATTTATCCCAAAATATAAAATTATGAAAATAATACCGACTCTTTTTTCACACAGACCAAATGCAAGTGACATATAAACTGTGAACTGGCAACCGGTACTATCTCAATTTTTACAACTTTACAGGATGAAGAAAAGACTTGTTTGCGTTCTAGTACCTATATTGAATAAAAATGCGTTTTTTTTATTTTTTATTACACATCTTATTTTTTTTTTTTTTATAAATGATAGGCTCGCGTTTGACCACCATCTCACCTGATGGTAAGCGATGATGTGGTCGACGATGGAGCACGCTTGCCTAGAAGTAGCCTATTCACTCTTGACTTAAAGACCCCTAAGTTGTAGCTATCTGGAAACACAGACTCCGGCAAGGAATTCCACTCCTTGGCTGTACGCATAATAAATGTGTTCTTAAAACGTTTTGTGCGTATGGGTGGGATGTCTACCATGTACCGGTGGCGCAACGCCGTACGTCTAGTGGACCGATGATGGAACGGACTTGGCGGAATTAGATTGTGCAATTCCAGTGCACACTCCCCGAAATGTAAACGATAGAAAACCGACAGGCTAGTATTATTTCATTATTAAAACAAAAAAGTTGCATAATATGCTTCTTTCTAACATAATAACTCGGCAAGTGCGAGTCGGACACGCGCCCTGAGGGTTCCGTACAAACTTACCTATGTAAACCGGTCAATTCCCGAATAGAGGCTCGAAAAAATTTCCGAATTGCAATTTTTTTTTTCTGACGTAACAACAAATTTACAGTTTTCATATTTATTTTTATACCTGTGCTATAAGACCTAGAAATTTGATGTTTTCAAAGCTTCAAGAGACCGCAGACTTGAGTAAGTATATAGTTTTAATTTCAACTTGATACCTCCATGCGTTCCCGAGTTATAGGGTCTTGATAGACAGACAGACGGACGGACAACAAAGTGATCCTATAAGGGTTCCGTTTTTTTCTTTTAAGGTACGGAACCCTAAAAACTAGAAAGGGCAATATATAAATCAACAAAAGAAGTTGAAGTCAGTACAAGTTAATTAAGTCAATTCTGGCACCAAGTTTAAAAATGTATCTGAGATGGGATCTCTTGCAACGCTGCGAAGTATAATATATTAAGTGTAATTTTCAAAAAATTTAGATAGGACCGATTACCAGTTCAAAGTCACATTTAAAAATTATTTAACCGTCTGCCTTCGGGACTCACCCTCGGATCTGCGAACTGTGTATTATTTTAAACGCGGTCTGAACGACCCAGGGGAACAATTTGCATCCAACCCGCGTTTAAACCCCTTGCGTCGTTCACCTGGATTTTTTTACCCCTTACTTTGTTTGCATACAATTTCCTCGGAGCAAACGATAATGGTGCTAAGTGGTCTTCGGTAATTTTATAATAATGTCAAGAAAGTTCTCACGAAGAATATTGCGAAATTGAAGACAAAGATTGTAAGGAAACTGGAGTTTAAAGGGAGAAATAAGAGGTAGTTAATTACACTAATTAGTTTTGATGAGCGTAATTTGAAGCGACCGAAGTTAAGAGCAGTGGTCCAATGGTAACGACCCCGACTTACAAGTTGTAGGTCGCGTGTTCAAATGTCATAAAATGATTTACCCACCGAAAAAAAAACCCAGACATGCGCATTTTTTATTTAGCTTATTTCTTCCCACTGTTGGGTAAAGGCCTCCCCCAACTTCTTCCAGGTATTCTTTTCTCGGGCCACTTCGAACCAGCCCTTGCGGTAGGTGTCTAGGTCATCTCGCCACCACTTCATAGGTCGACCTCGGCGGCGTCGTCCATCCTCAGGTACCCACTTCGTGGAGTCTCTTGCCCAACGGTCAGTGTGCATGTGGCTGATGTGACTCGCCCAATCTCATTTTAGCCTGGCAGCTTTTTTCCCACATCTATGATCCCCGTCTTTAAGCGCAGCGTGGTGTTCTTAATTCGGCCGGCTCTTTTGATATAGGTTACTTTGTGTAATGCTCTCAAAAACGGTAAAGGAAAAAATTGTGAGAAAAACGGCATTTCCTACACCCAAAAATTCGAACATGTGACATTCACCAATTGGCACTGGGCCGGCGCGGGTGATTACGGCCCATTTCTTCTTTTAAAGACACGGCCTGAGTCCCAGCAGTTGGAACATTTTAAGACTAATTAGGTTAGGTAGGAGTTAAATCCTCATTATTTCCTTAATAATTGTTTAAACTTACAATATTTTCTTGTCTTTGTTGATAAAACACTTTAAAACTAGCCGGTGTATAACGGCATATCGACCTATGTTTTTCGGGCATTTCAATTATGGCGACCTTAATCACTAGTGGCATCCAGGATTCTAGGAAAAACGAATAACGGGATAGGAAGAAACAATTTGCCAATAACAGAATGAACATTTCTGAATTTCTCCTTATTTACTCCAAAAATATTTCCAAAACAGTCTTCTCAGAACAAAACCCTTATTACTTCTGGTAATGAAGGTTTAATGTTTCCGAGAAACGCCTGAAGCTTTTCTGAGACAAAAGCTTTAAGACCTGAAATGGTTATGTGTCCGATATATTTGAGAGCTGTAATTGATCAGTTCAGTTATTGAAAGCTGCGCCAATTTCCACAGTGACTGCCTCCAGCAAAAATGCCGTGTGGTATGTGTGTGTTACTTGTTAAAAAGAGGGGAAAATGTCGACCAAAATTCCTGTAATTTTTGGCTATTTGTTTCCAACATTCGGTTAAACATTAAAATACGTGGGTGGTCTGAAAATTTGAAGATTGAAATACTCGTCAATAAAAGCTAGTGTATGTAGTTGTGCATATTTTTAACTAATACTCACCAAAGTTTCAGCCATTTTGGATGCGTAATTGTTATTGAGCAGTCATTTGAGTGAGTCGATGTGAGATGCAGAAAAAGAAAATCCTTTTTCAATAGACAACGCGCCCTCTCATACCTCAGCGATTGCCACGGCGAAAATCTACGAATTACGGTTTGAACTGCTTGATCTGAGCTTGGTTACAGAGATGTAGACATCACTGGGAGAAGTGCGTGTCAGCTAGTTCAAGAATAAATTGGTAGTCTACATTAAATAAATAACAGACAAAGCAGTAAATAATAATAAGCCTAGGTCGGCTCCCTCAACCCCTGGTTGCTAATATAACAAATGGTTAAGTTCTATCTTAACAAAAACCTTATAAGTTTATTTATTTGAATCATTCTGATTTTACGATATTTTTTTTTATCTGACATGGAACGCCCTGCCACTGGCAGCTATTATTGTTTTTTAGATCTTGAACAGTTGTTCCGGAATATTCCGGATGGTCAGAGGCCAGGAAATCTAACACCAGTCTTACCAAAGGGTAATTACTGGGTTATGGAGGACAGATAGACAAGTGTTCCATGTATTGTGCTGATATACCACTGCACCTAGTTTCACTATAAGCCGATCCTAACACAGTTGGATAAACCAAAGCATGTCAATCCATTGTTATCGATAAAGGAAAAAAAATAATAGTTTGAAAAACTAAAAAACACGCTTTTAGCACGCACTAAAAATTACAAAATAATTCGGACATTTAGTTTGATGACTCAAGAGTTTTCCCTTTGCCAAATCTTCAATAGATAAATTAGATATTTTCTATGATTTATTATGAAAGAAAGCGTGGAGCGTTTATGTAATCTTTACTCTTTTTGGACAATCGAGGTGGAAAATCATCCAATGCTTTCTCCCGCTGTAGGATGGAGTGGGAGGGTATCAGATTTTTACTGACTAAATCCGACCTATGTTCTATCAGTTGCCTTTTCAGTCCAGGATTTCGGGTTTCCCTTTTAAAAGTCGGACCCAGTAGGTTTAGGCCTACAAGGCTAGCGCCGTCGACCACTCGGGCTCGGTTATTACCGGACAACCAAACAGTGAGTTACCCATTGCTCGTCGTCCGCAAGCCTGTGCTTACGGTGGCCAGGAATAGCTCACAACTCGCGAATGCACGAATACATTAAACTCTTTCCATTATTATTCTAAGCACTTGATTTTATTAGATTCGTCAAAAACATTCCAATAACTCATCGGTACCATTTAAAATAAATAACCTTCTACCTTTTCCTCACAGTTACTTATCGTAGGTCAGCCGGCGCGCAGCCATCGAAAGTTTAATTAAAGGAGAACGAATAAGGTGTAATATTTCTCACTCGACATAGCGCAGGCGCAGCCATTAACATCCTATAAATTTTTCGGATTTTATAGAGATTGGCGTTTATAAGTCAGTAGTTGCTGCCCGCGTGATAACATAATCAGCCTTTTAATGTTCTCACTGCTGGGACTCAGGCCTCCTCTCTCTAGGAGTGGGAATGGACCGTAATCCAACAAGCGGGTCCAGTGCGGGTTGGTGGTTTGAACCCGCGACCTACAACTCGTAAGTCGGGCCGCGTGATAGTGGAAAATTATCCCAAGGGAACATACTATAAGGAATGTGTATTTTTAGAAAATAAGTAAGCACTGGCTATGTAAATATGATTAAGGTTGTTGTTAATTTGTGGAAATAAATTGAATTGAATTGAATTGAATACTCCCGGGATAAAAAGTAAAATCCTATTTACTTTTCCAGGACATGGTCTACACGTGTTGGCACATTTGTAGACCATGTCCAGAAAAGCACATTAAGCACAAAGTTTCATCGAAATTTGTCCAGCAGTTCGAGCGTGGAGAAGTAACAAACAAATATATATAATGGTTATAAGTACTGCAATATTACAGAAAATACAAAATACAAAGAAACCAATAAATACCTAATTTCAAAAAAAGAATAACGTACCCCTAATATAAAGTTTATTTGAACCTATAATTCAAAGCCAAAAGAAAGATATAATACTTCAAAGCAACCCGTTAAAAAAAACGGCTATTTCATAGGTAAATAACTATAATACACAGAAACACACAAACGTTCGCTTTTATAATATTTGTGTGATTGGAAATCTTTCTCCTAACGGTACCTATTCGATTCATATGAGACCAAAATGATATGAGAACCATGCAGATTAGTGTCTGAGACGGTATTCTAAGGAAAAAACCACATCGAATTGAGTGGCCACATCTTAGGTGCATATAAGTTTAGATCGAAAAATATGTACAGAAGTAAACTGTTGGATCATGACGGTTTTTCAGCTACAAAACAACATAAAACACAGTTCACAATATGTACCGATGTCGTTTGAAAGGTGTTGCTGTCGTGTTGATACAAACGTTGTTTGAACAACAGATGCGGCGCCGTCGTCGCAGTGATCAGGGCTGCACTCCCGCAAATTGACAACAATTTATTAAATGGAAGAAATGGTGTTAGTTGCAGTGTAAAGGAGTTTGTGGTTTCGAGCAGGGATGTTATGAAGCTCCGTAATGTAGTCGAAATAATCGGATATACGAAATAAAAAAATATCCATATCTGAAACCGATATAAGCAGGGCCGTAACTAGGGCCGTGCCAGCGGTGCCCAGGCACAGGGTGCAGACCCTGATGGAGCGCAAAAATTATTATACCAGGAACAAGTTTTGTATCACTCATTTCATCAGGAGGTATTTCACTGACTTGACTGCGACCCTACCCGATGGTAAGCAGTGATGCAATCGTTGATGGTGAAGCGCACTAGTTTATTAAGAGCCTATTCACTCTAGCCTTGAAGACACCTAAATTATAATCGGACGGGAAGACCGCAGCAGGCAAATTATTCCAGTCCTTCGATGTTCACGGTATAAAGGACGAGGTGAAGCGCTTAGTCCGGACCGTTGAGATGTTAACAATGTAAGGGTGGATAGGAGTACACGGTGGGGCTCTATCCAAGAGGGGCAGTTTCAGAAACCGGCACCGGGCGTATAAAAAGGTAGTTACGGTACTGGATATAAGAGTGCAACTTTTTAAATAGTTGTAGCTGCGTCAACCTGTTCTAACTGAATGTAATACTCACAATGACATGTGAGCTGCTTCCGGCAATTTTGTGCAAGTTTAAAAAACATGTTATACACATGCTTGTAACATGCATGGCTTCCTTTCTTCCTTTCAATAAAAAAAATCAAAAACGTTACCCCACATTAGAAATTACTTCTGTATCATGAATATAAACAAGTAGGTGTGGGTATAGGGTGTCGTGTGTACATACACACGACACCCAGACCTGGATTAACTGTCTGTAGGGCATACAATAAATTATTTGTTCGGAAACCGAATCCAAAACACAGCGCAGCAGCCAATCGTGCAACCGTTTCGTTGTTTTCTTTTTACGGCAACCGTGCTGTTACACTAAAGTTTTATATGACAAACTCAAATTTTCGTTATACGTCCAAAAACAAACGAGAGTACGAGGCCCAGCTTCACAAACTACAAAATAAAATCTACCTACGTTAAAACGCACTTCCTCTAGGCTACGAGTTTCCCCCCGCTGCCGGGGGTAGGGGGGATCTCGTCCGTCCCTTGTGACTTAATGAGCTTTCTGCCAGTGTTGACTTGCTAGCAATTAACTCCGTCAAAGGAGACGGAAGGCATCTACTCGGATAGTTTTTAGAAAGTTCCTCCCAACATTGTTTTCTAGCTGATCTCTGAGAATGTTGCTGATTATTAGCGGATTATTAATGAGATTAATAGCTTATAAATATTAATTTATTTATTATTTAATTATTGTACACCTCATAATGTGAACAGGATAAACATGAATTACACAAACAAGTGTACAATGGGCGGTCTTATCACACAGGGCAATCTCTTAAACACAACCTTTGGATCGACTTAACGATCGGTCCATCGATCTATTAATCGAGCTATTTAATGCTATTTAAAGATCGCTGATTAACTTGACTAATATCTGCGTTTGTTCGTTGAAAAATGGACTAAACATCAAACAACGGAATCAACAGCCAATGGAATTTTAAAGATGATATCGGAAAGACCGGAGTCTGCAGTGCTGGGGAGACTTATTCGGCATGCATGTAAGATGACAAATTTTTCATGTTTCTGTTTTGTTTATTTTAATTTATGACATTGTTATTATTATTATTTTGTTGACCTTTGATACTAACATTATATTATTTTAGTTTGAAATAAATTTATTTTATAAATATTTTTTTAGTAGAAATTCTTAATTATTATTTATTTATTTATTTATTTAGGATCTCCAACAAAGGATGTACACAATATCTGTATCTTATAACTAGTGGTTCCGGTATCTTGTTGGTGTACTCCTTCACTTATAGGAGACCACAGCATGCACAAAAATAATTTAAGCAACTAAGCTAACAAGAATAAAATTAAATATACATTACAAACATGATATAAATGAATAAAGATAATTATACTGAAAATTGAAAATTGATTGAATAATAATAATTATTATGATAAAATTGGAATTCTAATAACAATTAATAAAAAATAATAAAATTAATCTATTATACATTAAATTAAATTAAATTAAATCTTGTAAACATTTCTTATACTTTGGCAGTGACTCGCAGATGTCTAAGCTTGTAGTTTTAGCCAATGCGTTATATTGCCTACAAAGTCTTGGCACAGCGGCGTAATGACCCAGGTTGGTTTTAGATCCAGGGGTACAAAACAATTCGTAGGTGTTATGCCTGGGGATACAAAATGGAATTTTTATAGCTAAAGAGCTCAAGAGTTCGTTGCAGTCTATTACTCCACTAAGGATTTTGTGGAGGGTGATGCAGTCTTGCTTCTTCCTACGATTGGTTAGCGTATCCATGTGATAGTGCTTTAGCCTGGCGGCGTAACTAGTCAATTTTTTAGCTAACTGATCATTGTAACAGAGATGATAAAGGAACCGCTTTTGAACACTCTCTAATCGCTTGGAGTAGACTTCGTAATGCGGATTCCATATCACAGAACTGTATTCTAGGATTGGACGAACCAAGGTGAGTTATGAGCAATTTGTGGCTTCAATCTTCGTTACCTCGACGCACTGCTTTATACTGTTTGGGATTCCGTTGGCGCTCTCAAACAGACATCTACACTAGAAAAAAGTAGGTAAAAAACAAAACAATGAAAAAAATAACAATTTCAAATATTTCATACACTATTCAAAACTGCATACTCAACCCTGTATATCACCACTCCATAACAATTAAGTCGTTCTGTAAATCGACGCCATTATTCCAATAGCGACCGATTGTCCCAAATGTTCGACCGTTTACACAAATGCTAAGAGCTTGTTCAATTTTCAGTCGATAATTAGCTGTTATGCAATGCTGAAGTACTGAATCAAAAGCTATTCATATAGACAATTGCTTTATCTACACTAATATTACTCGTACAAAGAGTTAAAGTTTGTTTTTATGTTTTTTTGTTTGTAGGAGGTAATCTCTGAAAGTACTGGTCCGATTGTGAAAATTTTTTCACCGATAGAAAGCATCTTTATTCCTGAGTGACATAGCAAAAGCTAGTTATAAAATAAAATAAATTTTCAGCACTAGTGTTTTGCTAAAAGGCCGTTGAATGATAAATATGATGTTAATTTTTTTTTCAGGTGGGAAATCATACATTGACTTCTCTCGCTCTAGGGCAGAGTGGGTGGGCGTGCCAGACTTGTACTAACTCCTATGTTCCTTCTTTGCCCTCGCTCCAGGTCCCTGGGGTTCCTTTTCGCCTCAGTAGGCTTCGACCCTGCTGGGCCCCTACGGTTTTGCTGACATCTCCTTGAGGCGCGCTTGGAACACTACACACCGTCGACGACTTGGGGTCGGTCCGGACAGTTACTGGACGGCCAGACAGCGAGTTACCCGTTGCTCGCCATCCGCAAGCCCAGCTGTTATGCAAAGCTGAGGTACTGAATCAAATGCTATTCAAACACAAATGCTCTATTATGCGATAAAATAAATTATTAGCAACAGTGTTCGCGGTCTTTGGTCCGTTGAATGATAAATAATGATGTTCATTTTGTAAATAAGTTTAAAAAAAATAACCCTTTTACGTGACAATGTTTTCGTTAATTTAAACTAGAAGTGGTCGGTGAATATTCTTACAGCTGAAAATCAATAACGCCTATGCTATTTCAGGACATGGTCTACCCTTTCCATGTACCTTCAGCAGTTTTAGCGTGAGAGAGTAATATACGTGCAATTATACACATACACAAGCTTTCGCCTTTTTATTAATAGTGTGATTGCTATAAAACCAAAAACACCATTATTGACCTATGATTACCTCGACACTAGCTGAGATACTGTCATTATTTCGCCTATTTATCTCATTTTGCATCAACAAAGGAAGCTTTCCTCAGTAAAGTTATTTAACAACCAGTAAGTACCTACGTATTTCATTTCAAAACAGAACGATGATCCTGAGTACCAAGTAAACATTAATAAAATTACGTAAACATTTAATTAACCAATAACGGAAAGTACAATCATCTCCAATGTACAATCACGAACAGAAGTGTTTCAAATAAATTTGAATTTAAGTCAAATGAAAGATGGCACTCATATTTCTGCGTCATTGGCCCTCAACCGAATATAAATCTGAATAACCGTGGAACAGGATTTGTTCTAAATTTGAAATTCAAATTCTGTAGCGGGAAAATGTAGCCTACCCGTGAAAACAGAGAAAAATGTACCCATTCAAATATAATTAACATAAAAAAATGTTAAAAATAAACACGTATTTTGGAACGAGACGCAAACATTTTCTCCCCCAATCTTTTTAGCGTTTACATCTGCATAATTCTACAGTTTCTTTCTTTAATAGTGATTTAATCGGAATTCAATTATTTGACAAGAAAAATAAGTAATGACCGTTACGTGACTTTCCATTTGATATTTAAAAGTATTTCCAAAGACCTTTAAAAAGTTGTTAATTTTAAGGATTGTCGTTTCAGTTTCCTGTTGAAGAACAAAGGATTTTTTAATGAGTTTTAAATTCGGAAGAACACCGGCTTTAATTCGGATTTTTGTTCCAGCTTCAATTTTATAATATCCTAATTGAATCACCATCGACCAAACCTTTTCTAAAATATCTTAGTCGACTCTTAAACAGCTCAACCTATGAGATTGTCTTCTGCTTAACAGGACTTGCCTGTGATGGCCTTAATAAATGAAAACCTCCAGCTAGGACTTATAACAAACTTATAACCAAACGACTACACGTTAAGGGTAAAGGTACGGACCTCGGCTTAGGGCGTCGCTGGAGGAGGGCAGCAAGGAACAGGCGGGATTAAATACAAATACAACTGAACACTACTACCTATTTTCTGTGTATCGACTACCTGATGATAAACTGATCATCAACCCTTCCTGTAACGCTTGTTAAAGATCTTTTAGTTACTACTGTGCCGTTATATGCTTTAGTTTGTATTTTTTACTGTTGACAGGATTGCGCTTGACCAATATTTAACCTGATGGAAAGCGACGATGTGGTCTCGACGATGCAGCACGCCTAGAAGTAACCTATTCACTCTTGACTTAACATCCTCAGGTTGTAGCTATTAGGAAATACAGACTCCGGCAGGGAAATCCACGCTTTATCTGTACGCACAATGAAAGTGTTTCCCAAAACGTTTTGTGCATATGGATGGGATGTCCACCGTGTGCCGGTGGTGCATCGCCGAACGTCTGGTAGAACGATTGTGTTACGGGTTTGGCAGAATTAGGTTATGAAATTCCGACGCATAGTCCCCGAAATGCAACCAGTAGAAAACCGAGAGGTTAGCAACTCGGCGTCGATGCTCAAGACTTTAAAGCTTCGACTCGACGAGTGCATTATAAGCCTCTTGTGTTTCATGACTGTTATCATGTGGTCAGTCTCTTCATATAAGCATAAGCATAATCAACCTTATAATGTTCCCACTGCTGGAACTCAGGCCTCCTCTTTAGGAGAGGGAATAGACCGTAATCCACCAGGCGGGCCACATGTGGTAGTCACATGTCTTCGAGTTTTTTGTTCTAGGACATCCCAGTTTCCTCACGATGTTTTCCATCACCGTTGTGAGAGCAGTGGTGATGAAATAAATTACACAAAGTAATGCACCTGGCTGAGTTTGAACCCACGACCTACAACTCGTAAGTCGGTACGGTTACCACTAGCCCACCACTGCTCACACTCTCTTTTACTGGTCTATTATCCACTGAAGATTAACCATCCTTCCCCCAAGCTTGTTCTACACGATTTTATTTTTCCCGATACTTCGGTATCGCTCCGGTTTGCATTTTGTTCCGACACAGCTCCGGCACGGTTTATGTTTATGTAAATGGCCGCCAACAAGCGATTTAGCCGGTTTATGGCGCGTCACTGCCCGTGGTGGTACATCTGGGATCCGTCGGTGCTGGAGAGTAACCATGGCTCGTTTGTTCATGGATGCGTTTGGATGGCATTTAACAAATGCTCAAGATGAGGTGTAGTAAAAAAAAAATAAGATGAACGTGTAAAAACATAGACGAGAAGTAAATAGCGCCGCTTACTGCTAATAAAAAATATGTAGAGATACTGCTATAGGTATAAAAATGCAAACATTGTGTCAGATTGCTTTTAGTTTTTGATAGAAATATGGTGGTTATGTAGATGAGAGTGGTAAGAGAGTAGTGGTGGCCGCATCGAGTGGTAACGGCCCTGACTTACGAGTTGTAGGTCGCGGGTTCAAACCCAGTCAGGCGCATTACTTTGTGTAATTTATTTCATCACCACTGCTCTCAAAACGGTGAAGGAAAACATCGTGAGGAAACCAGCATGTCCTAGAAACAAAAATTCAAAGACATGTGACATTCACCAACCCGCACTGGGCCTGCGTGGTGGATGCCATTTCCTCTCCTAGAGAGGAGGCCTGAGTCCCAGCAGTGGGAACATTATAAGACTGATTATGCTTATGATTATGCTGGTGAAAGTATTTTTAAAATCAGTACAGTAGTTTTTTTCATTATAAAACAAAAATTCAATTATCAATTTTTTTTTTTATAAAATAGGTACAGATGAGTGTTGAATATTTTATATGTCTTATTTTACATGCGCTGAACTTAACACTAAATATATCAAGTTTTACCCAAACCGTTATTTTTAAAATAATATTTCCTCAAGTGCCATAATCCCCCTCCCTTTAAACTCCCAGCAGCTGTGCACAAAACATTCTTCCATTTTCAACAAAATATTCTTAGTTTGTCTTTATACATCGCAAAGCGAGTGTACGACATCAAATTACCATTTTTGTGCGCGTCTGTACTTTACCGAATGAAAACTTTAATGACGTATGAACTGCGATAAGAATGTAGTTCTCGTAACTTTCCAACTATATTTTAGGAACATGGTCTTGATTTTTCTGGTGTTTGTATTTAGTTTGGAATATCACGTTGTATAGGATATTGGGGTAAGCTAAGATATAGCTTTACGATGTGTATGTACTGTGAATTACTTGATAATTAACTGTTGTTTTTATGTGCCCATTGATTTAATAACGGACTTTCAAAAAAGGAGAGGATTCTCTTTCACACAACCCATAGCCCCAGTAGGCTAGGCCCCTACGGTTTTGCTGACATCTCCTTGAGGCCCGCGTGGAGTACTACGTGCCGTCGACAACTTGGGCTCGGTCCGGACGGTTACCGGACGGTCAGACGGCGAGTTACCCATTCCTCGCCGTCCGCAAGCCCACGCTTTTGGTGGCTGGAAATTGGGATTGTGATCCCGGCGGCTGGAGCGTGAGGGCCGTTCCCTTGCGCGTGCGACCGCCTCTTTTGCTAGCATTACTGCTTCGCAGAAGGAGGCGACCGCCTGCCACTCCTCCTCGCTCCGGATCATGGCCTGTACCAAGGCCCGGCGCGAGAGATCGTTGCCGCCGATTGCCTCCACGAGGACATGGCAGTGCTCTGCCCAAGCGGCGTACACCTCTACCGTATGCTCCACCGTGTCCTCCGGCTGGTCCACACAATGGTGACACTAGCGTTTCTTCCGCACGAATCTGGTGCAGGAACCTCCCGAACTTACCATGTCCGATGAGAACCTGCGTTATGTGAAAGAAGAGGACGCCGTGTGGTCTTTCCAGCCACTCCTCAAAGAGGAGACTTACCGCCATAATTGGCGTGCCCAATGCTATCTAGGGCTGCGAGAACGTTTGAAAAAGCACACCGTGGTCCTAAAACACAAATGGCAATTAAAGGAACATAGATGGGTTTTTTAACCGACTTCAAAAAAAGGAGGAGGTTATCAATTCGGTTGTATTTTTTTTTTTTTATCATCATTTTTTTTTTTTTTATGTTTGTTACCTCAGAACTCCGTCGTTTATGGACCGATTTGCAAAATTTTTTTTTCCCTTTATAGGATATGCTTCCAGATTGGTCCCATTTTTTTCAAAATCCAGTTCTGATGATGGAATCCATGAGGAATCGAGGGAACTCCTCAAAAATTATAGGCAACCCTATGGTAATTTTAGTATTTTCATCAAGAACTTAAGCATTTACAGTCAAAAAGTAACATTTGATGAAGTGGAACTGATGAAGAAGACCAGAAATGGTCAACGGAACTTCACACTCAAATAGATATCACATTGAAGATATAGTTAAGCGACTATGACAATACAAATAAATGAATGATTCTGAATAGTTACGTTGAAAATAGTATCATCGAAGTGATCTGATGATGATGATGGAGCCGGAAGGTAGGCACTGGAACTCCGTAATTAATCAATGTAACCTAGCCGTGTTTGGACTCATTAGAATTGTCATGAGATGCACTTTGGCTATAAGGTACTATCGAACTGATCTGATGATGGAGCCGGAAGGTAGGCACAGGAACTCCGTAATTAATCAATGTATCCTAGCCGTGTTTGGGCTTATTAGAATTGTCGTGAGATGCTCTTTGGCTATAAGGTACTATCGAACTGATCTGATGATGGAGCCGGAAGGAGGAAGGTAGGCACAGCAACTTTATAATAAAACAATGTAACCTAGCAGTATTTGGGTTAATTGGAATTGTCATTAGAAATAGGCACTCTGTTTATAAGTGTATCGCAACTAAAAAGTGTGAAATAAAAACTTTTTAGAAAAAAAAAATAACCGACTTCACTAAAAAAAACACTAAAAGGATCAAAATAACTTTAATTTCGGAAGTCGGTGTTAAATAAGAAACAAACAATATCGAGAAACACCGACATCCGAAATTAAAGTTATTTTGATCCTTTTAGTGTTTTTTTTAGTGAAGTCGGTTATTTTTTTTTTCTAAAAAGTTTTTATGTAAATAAAAATCTACACGCGTTTTTGCTTCAGTCTAGAGCGGGTGGAGTAATTTGATGATATTCCACCACAAAAAAATATGTTGTGTTAGGTTAGTGATAGGTTGTGATAGGGTCCACTCAATCCAAACGGTCTGCTTTAAAAGAAAACCGAGCCATAAATCTACCCCTACTTTAAAATCAAATTACCTATTCATCAAAACATCTCAACTTTACGATACACTATTATCTACAGATCGTCCCCCCCATTCCTTTTAAAGCCTTTAAATCAAGAGCGCAGAATAGATAAAACAGTAATGACGGGAAAAGCTCATAAAATTCTAGACTTTTAGAAAAACAAAGGCCCGATCCACACAGCTAGAAGCTTTGCTTGGTCATATAGGCATAGTTATGGTTCGGTTTCTAGGTAGAAAATCAAAATCATCATCTTTTCAGCCAAAAGACGTCTACTGCTGGACAAAGACCTCCCCAAAGTGCCACCACATCGACCGATTCTGTGTTTCTTGCTTCTAACATACTTTTCATATCTAGCTTGGGGTCAGCTTCCAGTCTCGGATTTTGACATATAACTAATAATTTTTGGTTTAACTAATTAATGGTTAATGTATTTTAATATAATAATGGCATTTATTTGAGTATTAATTTTTTTCAATTTATTTTAGTATTTAATACAATTCTTTTAATGTTTGACTGACTGACGTTATAAGAAAATTCAATTTAATTTAATGATAATCCAATCCAATAATAATGATAATCCAATGCTATTTAATTTAATTTTAACATTTCAATTGTATGTAATTTTTTGGTATATTTTGTCTGTATGTGATTATGGAACTAAAATGAGTCTTTGATACTCGAAATAAATATATAATAATATACCTGTGTTTTACATAGAGTGACTGCCTATCCGACCTCTACATCCCAGTTACTGGGCAACACGATACTGCTTGGTTAAACTGATGGTCAGACTTTCTGGCGTCTGACCTATAACAACTGTCAAAAATCTACGAATGATAACCGGAACCAACAGCTTTAGGCGCTTTCCGAGACACGGGGTGTCAGTAATGTCTTAGATAAGCTTAAAAAAGTATATATGAATACAACTGGCATTTTGTTATGTGGATCTTAAATTTAGATCTATCTAGATAGATCAGACAGATCTAGATCTACCGCCTCACAAAGACAGCTGTAAATGATTTTCTTTTTATACAGTTTTCTACCGGTGACAGATTCTAATAATCTTTGTCGAAATGCTCATATTTGTTGGTGCTTAACAACACAAACAGAAGCATCTTGCAATGTGGCTTCGACCTAAGTAAAACACACACAATATGTGATAGGTAGGCTGAAGCCCCCTCGAGTTGAGATGATAACATTGCGATTCAAATAAATGCGGCGATATTTTGTGGGTCTGTCATAAAGAACAGGCGTCTGGACGCCGACTCAGCGGATGGCGAGCTTATTTAGAGAGTGCGATACGAGGACGATACGACGCAAAGTGTATCAAAAATAGGGACGAAAATATTTTTTTTATACCAGGTTTAAAAAAGCTGTTTTGTCTGTTGCTAATTAAGATAGCTTGCAAAATTAATATACATAATTTTTTTTTACTATAAATTCAGTTTTTAACCATCGTATATAAAAAAAAGATTTTCGACAGGGCTGACAATATTGGGCGACAGTTTTTGACGCAGTAGATAGTAGACACAAGACGACACCTTTAAGGCTCTATTTGTACACTGAATTTACATTGACCTACTTCCAAATATAAGGAAAATTTCAATTAAAACGCATTATTGTTATAAGTCATTTGAATTAAGTATTAATTTGGAATGTTGGTATTGATGAACATATTATAGCGATAGTTTCAATATTTTATTAGAAAGAGGTAAGTGTCTTTTTTCATAAAGTGTGGGTTATAAGTTTCAACAATGCAACGGAAAGGTACTCTTGCCCTAATATTGCAGGTCTTACATGTCATGAGCCCACGAGAAAAAGGCGGGGCACGCGAGCTCCACATCTCTTTACGCCGTTAGATCTAAAACCCCCCAATCTCCGAGATTTACAGCTACTCCACAAAGTAACTTCATTCTTTTATTGACGTTAAACGGAGCGAAAGTGACAGATAGACGTGATCGCAACCGCCATGATGGAAGGCTCTTATTGTAATGTGAATTATCTCTTATATGTGGTGTGAACATTGAGGTGGGGGAGATACGACTTTTTAGAGTAGTGGCTGGCTAATCTTGCGGGTGGCACTGGTTTGTGGAAACAGTGAATAAAAATAGTTTGTGAAGTATCAGACATTGATATTTTTTTTTTTTTTATAATTCATATAAACCAGTGCTTGACTGCGATCCCACCTGATGGTAAGCAGCGATGCAATCATTGATGGTGAGGCGCAGTAGTTTATTAAGAGCCTATTCACTCTAGCCTTGAAGACACCTAAATTATAGTTGGACGGGAAGACCGCAGCAGGCAAATTGTTCCAGTCCTTCGATGTACGCGGTATAAACGACGAAGCGAAACGCTTAGTCCGGACCGATGAAGTTTCAACAACGTAAGGGTGGATACTCGCCGTACGTCGGGTTGTCCGATGGTAGAAAGGAGATGGCGGAATCAAGTCATGCAATTCCCGCGCACACTCTCCAAAATGCAACCTGTAAAATACCGATAGGCTGGCTACCCTGCGCCTGTGTGCAGATTTAGGTTGTGATTATTAAAAAAATACCAGATTTAACATAATATTTTTTAATAATAATTCAAGATTTGCTTTCATTTTTACATTCATAATTTTTGCTAAACTGTAAGACAGTTTGTCAGCAGTTAACAATAAATAAACCTATGCTAAGTAAACCGCATTAACAATGAATATAAATGCAATTAAGTTCAAATAATCTCACTTTTTACATATAATATGAAAAATTCTCAGTGTTTCTGCATGCAGAGTATTAGAAAATACATACAGCTACGGATATAGTGAGAGGATCTTTTTTAGTATTTTCTTCCTATATTTTACATGAAGCAATAGCCTACCAACCTGCATTAGGTCCGTGTGGTGGATTACGGCCCATTCCCTGTTGTATGATCTCTTGCTAGATCACACACTACTTTTAGATGATGTGGGCGGTATAGAATAAAAGATGGTAAAATAATTTAAACTGGTGTATTGTTCCAAAGGTTCCAAACTGATGTGTGTGAAATGAGTGACACGTGGCCCTTGTTGGCCGTGATGAGATCGCCCGGCTTGATGGCTCGACCGTTCGGGTACTCGCTACGTCCCTCTAAAGGGACGCGGCCGGCGAGGTCGGGGCTTCGCCCCCTGCTCGCGGTATCGATTGGCACCCGCGATTACGGGTGCTTCTCTATGTTGCCATATAGGCCAAAGTATTCTTGTTTGGGTGCAGTAGGAGCGCCGCGACGCTGTTTGTAACACAGCGTCGCTACTTCGCGATACCCCGGCGGTCAGACCCCGCCAGGTGGGACCCCCGGTTGCCCAGGGGAGGCCCAGCGAGAATCGACCTGCGACGAGAGTGCCGACTTTGGCATCGATGGCTCGACGCGAACTGAACTTTATTATAAAGTAAAATGAGTGTGAGGCGTAAATGCTGACTTGCAGTATGTGCGGTTGTACCGTACACCTGTCCTGAGATGACGCCTGAGTCCCAACATTGAGAACATTGACTGATTAAATGTTTTAAGTACACAACACAATTCTTGGATAACACGATACAAGTTCCGAGATTAGTTGTCAGACTTTAGAGTTTCTGTTAGAGACTTATCTCACCATTTTGCTAGGATAAAAAGTTATATGTGATATTTACGGCAAATATTGTGGACGCAGGTAGTAAAAATGCATTTGTGAAGTGATAGTTGCCATCGATTAAAGAATCGAAGCCAGCAAGTAAAACTCTTTTGAACGCTCTTACCCGATAATTTAAAAAACATGAGTAATTAAGTTGCTTTTAAGTAACAAAGCAATCAAAACAGTATGCAAAATGTCGCAAAA
This sequence comes from Mythimna impura, assembly GCA_905147345.3. Taxonomy (NCBI): domain Eukaryota; kingdom Metazoa; phylum Arthropoda; class Insecta; order Lepidoptera; family Noctuidae; genus Mythimna; species Mythimna impura. The sequence goes on along the minus strand of LR990359.1, from coordinate 27,510,325 downwards.
TGGACCATAATCCACCACGCGAATGTTTGGTTGTAGGCCATGCCAGTTTCCTCACGATGTTTTCCTTCACCGTTTTGAGAGCAGCAGTGATGACATAAATTACACAAAGTAATGCGCCTGGCTAGAAGTAGATATATTTATAATCCTGAGCTTTATTAATACAAAAAATAAATTACACTGAATTTCTAAAGGAACGGCTCATTACTTGGTTCTGTCAGGATGTCAATATAGTCACGTGTTGGTTGGTCGGGGCGTACGTGACCAACAGTTAATAATACTTGGTCAGGGCATTAGGACGGCAGAAGAAATGATGATTTTTTTGTCATTATCTGGGACATTTCTTTAGTAACTATATATTAGTCCTGCTGGTAGATAAAGATGGTTTTTACAACTAGGATAGGATGAATATTAATAACATTAATCTGCTCAAGCACTTGTTATAGACAGATAGAAAGATATACTCTTTCCGTCTTATTAAAAAAAAATGCAATAGTAGGTACTGCAGTGCTAAAGCATTTTTTGTTTTGTATTTTTTTTAGTAAAAGGTCTATGTTTGTTATAATAAAGGCTCATTTAGACGGATTTTTAATTAATAATTTATTCATTACTCTTATTTCTGTGACTGTTAAGTGTTACATGTTGGTTTGTTTATACATAAGTCATGTTGTTGTGTTGTTGTTGTGTACGTAATTGTGAGCTATAGTAAAAAGTAGAAGAAAAAACTAAAAATGTAATGTAATGTAATGTAAAAATGTAATGTAATGTAATGTATGTGTGTGTGTGTATGTGTGTGTTGTGTGTGTGTGTGTTGCCTTTGTACCTATTTTTCTGTTTCCTTCTTCGAATCTTTTATTTCTGTGTGTGTACATAAATTGTTAAATAAATAAATAAATAAATGTAATTGTCTACAATAGTGATAGTGATGAAATTCCATACAAAGTGTATAAAACATTTAATTAAAATTGATTGATTAAAAATGCTTTATAAAAGAACCACTGTTTTTGCTTCAAAGCGTTTCTTTAACCTATACTTATATGCAATATCTTCGTTACTCAATTCAAACGAATTCCCATGATAACATTGTCTGTAAGATCACCGAGACGTTTCCGAAATATTCAAATCTTCCAGATCGATCTAGTCAATCATATTAATATCCATTTTTAACGATTTTTTATATGGAATAACACAAATAATAATCAAAACTAACCTTAAATATACATATTAGTATCGAAGTTGGTACCATAGTTAAATTAGCGATTTTGGCGGTCTAACTTTACTACCATAGATAGTTCAGAAACTAGTTAACTTCATTTTTAAATAACGTTTTATTTAGTCATGGTCTTAAACCTAGTAATAATCCCGGAACTACACTACACATAAGGCGGTTTATGTTTAGCAATTGCCAGCGGTGTCACCCACGTAGAAATCGACAACTGGGGCTCGCCGTCCGACCATCCGGTAACCGTCCGGACCGAGCCCAAGTCGTCGAAGGCGCTTACTGTTCCACGCGGCCCTCAAGGATATGTCAGCAAATCGTAGGGGCGGGCAGCAGGGTCGAAGCCTACTGGGGCCACGGGTAGTGTGAAAGTGAAACCCGGGTCTCTGGGACGAAGGCAAAGAAGGAACAGGAGTGGGTTTTTAGTCAGTAAAAGTCTGACACTATCTCCCGCTCCGCCCAAGAGCGCGATTTGTCACAAGATGATTTTCCCATAAAAACAAAAAAATCTGTCCCAGTTGTCGAATTCCTGGGATTAAAAGTATCTATTACTAGTAGTATTATTATTAGTGACTGGCCTGTTGGTCTGCTAGTTTTTGGCCCTGACTGCTATGCCGGAAGTCGTGGGTTCGATTCCCACCCAGGACAACTGTTTGTGTGAAGAGCAGGATCATTTGTTCTGTATCTAGGTGTAATATATCTATGACATGTATGTAACATACATAGATAAATTACAGCCAGACTATTACTATACTGACCAGACTATACTATAGTTAATTTATTTGGACCAAATTGTTTCAAAAGTTCAATCTTAGCTTCCAAAGAATCTAGATCCCTACCTAAAACTATCAAGTTCTTGTGATTAACAGATTGGGTATTATAATTTCTATAAATAAGTTTTAATAATTATATATTATGGCAAGACATGCAAAAAATATAAAATATGATACTCAACGAGACTCCTATTTTAGCAAGTATTCCTTTTTTACAAACTCCATTTAAAAACAGAATAAACAATTGGGATCGCAGAAATGTTTTATTAATTTATTTAATTACACTCAGTACGGAAGTCAATAATTATTTATCAATAATATTTCCTGAGCCGAATGCCGAATACGGGATGTTACCAAATTTAAAATTACTTTCTCGATTTTTTTTAACAAATGTAAATTTAAAGTACGTCAGGCGTCGTATTTCAGTCTGATTTAATATCGTTGTGCGGAATTCTGATTACTTTTAGTATTCCGTACTTAAAAAGTAAAAACGGAACGGTTTTAGAATTAATTTTGTTAGAAAATTTCGCTAGACTGTAAAAAACACGAGACTTCGAGCAATGAAAATATGTTATTGCATATCTGCCATTACATGTAGGTACCAGACAAATAAAGTAGAGCAAAACTTAAATTGTTGTGAGCCTCAAAATCACTAAAGGTCGAGTTAACAATTTCAGAGAGTAACTTAATCTGGAAAACTAGTCTGTTCTAGCAGTTTTTAAGTAATGTTTTTCATACATAGCATAGCATAGCATAGTCGGCCTTATAATGTTCCCACTGTTGGGACTCAGGCCTCCTCTCTAGGAGAGGGAATGGGCCGTAATCCACCACGCGGGCCCAGTGTGAGAGCAGTGGTGGCCGAGTGGTAACGGCCCCGATTTACGAGTTGTAGGTCGCGGGTTCAAACCCAGCCAGGCGCCTTACTTTGTGTAATTTATTTCATCACCACTGCTCTCACAACGGTTTTTCATACAGTTTAACTTATTTTGAACTTCCTACGTCAACCTATACGATAGCCATTAAACCAGGCTATTTCCAGCGTTGACCTAAAAAGTGCACTTACCTTAATATTCTTTTTTCATTACCCCACGGAACCCATCTTACGGCCCCCCTCTCACATTTCCCTTTTTATTCGTAACAACCCCCGGTCAGTGGCGTGGCATTAAATCCCAAATTACAGTCGTGATGCCAGGTTTCAGTACTTTAATAAACATTTATGTTTTTTATGTCGTCCGACTTAATTTGCCGGGTGTACATATGAGAATGGGCCGGTCGGGGTCTTATTTATTATATTAATGTATCATTCAATGGTTGGTAAGGGCATTTATTGTTTAAAGAAAATTTTGTTTGTTTTATTATCTGTTTATTTATGCTTATGGTTAAATTTAAACAAAGTAGTGGTGGTCGAGTGGTAACAGCTCCGACTTATGACTTGTAGGTCGTGGATTCAAACCCAGCCAGGCGCATTACTTTGTGTGAACTATTTCATCACCACTGCACTCAAAACGGTGAAGGAAAACATCGTGAGGAAACTGGCACGTCCTAGAACCAAAAATTCGAAGACATGTGACAGTCATCAACCTGCACTGGGCCCGTGAGGTGGATTACGGTCTATTCCCTCTCCTAGAGAGGAGGCCTGAGTCCCAGCAGTAGGAACATTGAAAGGCTGATTATAATTATGCTATGCTATGCTTATGCTAAATTTAAACAGACAGATTAAAAGCCATTAACACTCCGTGCCCAAGAAATTAAGTTAAGCTGTTGTATTTGCCGCAGTTTACTAGTATACTACCTGTGTTTAATTGTCAGTAGTCTGAAAATCTAACAAGTACTCTTACCAATAACTTTTGTGTAACTTAAGTAGACTACTACTACCCACTAGGGTAGGGCACATTGCTCGCAGAACAGATGGTAGATGGGGCTAAAAGGTTTTGTAGTGGTGACCGCGTACTGAAACACGCAGCATTGTGACGCCTCTTACAAGTTGAGCCGATAATCTGGTGAGGATCACAGAAATCCGGATGGATACGAGACGTACAGGACTAGTCGTTGTGGCGACACTTGAGGGAAGCCTATTTTACCTTGGTCAGAGGTTAAAAATTGCTTTAAGTACAATGCCGCTAGTCTTTTGAAAATGTAATTTTTTAGTTAAGACTTTTTGTTCTAAGTGCATATTTGTAAACTTATTTAAGTATTTTAACAAAATATAAGTTTAAGTTTTGTTACTATTTTGGTGTGCAATAAAGTTTATTCTATTCTATTGTATTCTATAAAATAGATATCAAATATAAATCATATCAAACTAATATTATACAGGCAAAAGTTTATGTGTGTGTGTGTGTGTGTATGTGTGTCTGTTTGTTACTCTTTCACGTTCAAACGAACTTTAATGAAATTTGGCACACCCGCAAATCATGCCTCGGAATAGTATACAAGATACTTTTCATCCCAGTAACGTTTTCTTTTGAGATAATTTTCTAATTAAACGCGGGCGAAGCTACTGGCTTATGTCATTAAATATATTTATGAAGGGCCGGGCCTTGGTACAGGCCATGGTCCGGAGCGAGGAGGAGTGGCAGGTGGTCGCCTCCTTCTGCGAAGCAGTAATGTTAGCAAAAGAGGTGGCCACACGTGCACGCGCGAGGGCGTGGCTCTCACTCCGCAGCCGCCGGGATCCCGATCCCGATTTCCGGCCAACGAAGGCGCGGGCTGGCGGGCGGCGAGCAACGGGTAGCTCGCCGTCCGATCGTCCGGTAACCGTCCAGACCGAGCCCAAGTCGTCTCCGGCGCTTACTGTTCCACTCGCGCCTCAGGGAGATGTCAGCAAACCGTAGGGGCCCAGCAGGGTCGAAGCCTACTCGGGCCAAGGGTCTGCTTCTGAAAGGAAGACTCGGCCCTGGTATGAAAGGCAACGAAGGAACAGGAGTGGGTTTTTAGTCAGTAAAACTCTAACACACCCTTCAGCTCCGCCCAAGAGCGGGGGATGTCATTGGATGATTTTAGCACCGAAAAAAAAATATATTTATGAAAAAAAAAAAGCACAAAAGTAATTATTCTCACGCTAGAACGAAGAGCGGAGCAAATGCAGAGAAATGGCGACAATGTACCCTTTTATTGAAATACTGACTAATTAGGTCAATAATGGCATGCGACGTCGCCCCTCTTCTCGAGCGTTGTGTGACATTGAATAAAGTTGAAAAAGGAATAAATTTTTTTCAGACCTGCAATTAAATGCTTTTGTACTTTTTCATTTTCAAACTATCTTTTGTTTTTTGTTTTTATGCTAGAGCAAGCGTGGAAGTATTTTATTTTATTTATTACTAGCAGACCCGGCGAAAATCATACCGCCTGATAGTCCATGGATGTTGTGTTAGCTAAACTGTCAAAAGATAACGCCATCTACTGGTATTACCATAACAACATGATACAATTTAAAATTACATTTTAATTAGAGATGGCAATGTATTCGGATTTTTAATTTCGTAAGTTTTTCCATGTTTTCTCACAGTCCTTCTGGACTATCACGAATATTTCAAGACCAAAATTAACCAAATCGGTCTAGCCGTTCTCGAGTTTTAGCGAGACTAACGAACGGCTTTTCATTTTTATTTATATACATAGATAGATATGAGTTTATAGTCACACTCGTAGTCTTTTAATAAAGTTGATAACATATTGTTGATATTCATTTAATTGTGCGTACAGCTAAGAAGTGCAATTTCCTACCTACATTTAGGGTAATTAAATGCTTTTGTTCTTTTTCATTTTCAGACTATCTTTTGTTTTTTTATTTTTCTGCTAGAGCAAGCGTGGAAGTATTTTGTTATATTTATTACTAGCGACCCGCCCCGGCTTCGCACGGGTGCAATGCTGATACCACCGCAACCCCTATGTTAACTTCTTGAGTAGCGTAATTAGAGACACAATAGTAAGACAATGGCGCACGACCGCCGGCGTTCGTGCGGGGATCAACAGCTTACGGGCCATATTAATCTATATTAAATGCACAATATATTTAAGGTACTTAATTGGATAAGGATTAATGCTGTATTTCTTAAAATTCGCTTCGTAAATAAGCCATTATTTCTCGTAAAAAGGATAAAAAATGGTTATTGTGGGTTATCCCTAAGAGATAGACATATATCATTGCAGACTTTTTTGTGGACCTTTTTAAAGTATACAATACTGTAATACATTATAGTACACCTTATTTTGATCTATCTCGTAGGGTTCAGCCAGCGTTTGTAATGTAAGCGCATTTTTTTGCGTTTACATTGCATTTAATTTTGTTTATTTACCACATCACATTAGAAACTTCTAAAATTACCAGTGTTCCTCTACGATATTATGCATGTATAATAAATATAAACCTTCCTCTTGAATCACTCTATCTATTAAAAAAAAACCGCATCAAAATCCGTTGCGCAGTTTTAAAGATCTAAGCATACATATGGACAGACAGCAGAAAGCGACTTAGTTTTATACTATGTAGTGATGTAAGTTTATAGTCACACTCGTAGTCTTATAATAAAGTTGATAACGCAATACGTTGATATTCATTGTGCGTACAGCTAAGGAGTGAAATTCCCGACCTACCTATACTTAGAGGTCTTTAAGTCAAGAGTGAACAAGTTAGTTACTTTTATGTGAGCGTGCTCCATCGTCGTCCAAATCATCATTTACCAACAGGTCAGATAGTGGTCAAGCGTGAGCCTATCAATAGTAAAAAAATATGAAGCTTTAAGTTGCTAGTTTTTTTAGTCGAATTTAGATAAGGAAAATTACTACAATTTGAATTGTGGTTATGTCTCGTCAATGTCAGGCAATTCACTACTATAGTAAAATTGTATCAATTGCTAAGAATTGTGCAATTTTAGTTGGTCGTATTACCGTACAGTTCGTTTTTGTCTTTGAACCCACTAACAATCAGTAAAAAAAAAAAAAATTCACATAGGCCTGCATGGGCACTTGTAAAACGTCAGAAGCTAGTGCACGGTTCCAAATTGGTCGTTTCTTATGGAGAAGAACCGGTAAGAAACTCCATGGTTACTCTTTTAAAAAAAAGTGGTTAATTTTACAATATTTCCATATTAGTATTAAGTAATAGATATTATGTAAGAACAGTGACTGGTCTACACTGTCCTTACATAATGTCTAATACTGTAATATGGAATATTGTAAGAACAACATTTTTTTTTTAAAGAGTAACCATGGTGTTTCTTGCCGGATCTTTTCCATAGAAAACGACCAATTTGGGACCGTGCACTAGCATCTGACGTTTATAAGTGCCCATGTAAGCCTATGTGAAATAAAAACTTTTGAATTTGAATTGAATTTAAGTGTGGACCAGTCAATATTGTACCCCAAAGCTACACCTTCTCCAATCTTCTTCTTCTTCTTCTTCCAAGTGAGTCGTCGTAATAGGAAGTAACCTAAGAATACGTTTAGTCTACAGTGTTCTCACATTCACATTATAAAAAAGAGGCTATATAAAAAACTAAGCAAGAAAAATATGAATAATTACAACTACCAATAAAATAAGATGTTATCAAAAAAAAAAAATAACTAACGAATTTAAGGTAGTTGAAGTATAAATAATTTAAAAAATATTAGCAATTTGTTAGAATAGTGATCTAGTTATCTTCATCCCACTTTATTTATCGTCCGTCATCCCATCATGATCTCATCAAAAACTCGCTGCGAATCCATTTGGAAGCAAACAATTGAAACGGTGTTGATCGCTGGTTTCGTTAGCTTTCCTCTTTTACAGAATAGATAGTGTACAGAAGGTCGACTCCATACCAGTGAGAACAAGCGCACGCATACACGTAAACGCGTTTGTGCGGCGATATCCAATAAATGCCGTTCGCGAGAGCGCTTACACTTGCTGTATGTGAAGCGTGCGTATCTATGCGTGCGTTTTGTAAGAAATTGATTTTCTGTATTTATTTATGATGTGCCTCATTGGCCAGCCGAAATAAAATTTGAATAATAGACCCAGCCAGGGAGGGGAAAAAATCTGAAATTCAAATGCACTCCGGGACACGAGTGTCGGTACATTTGGCGAGAAAAAAATCGCATAAATATTACGTGTCCACGGGGAGTGGAAATGTGTTTTTGTATGAAATTGATACTGATTAAATTGGGCGTCCATCGCCATCGATGTCGCTGAGGTACGAGTTTTTGATTTCGTCCGTTTTCCCTTCGTGTTTCCGATTGTTTTTTGTTTGTTTTATTACTATTTTATTGGATGTTTTTTTATTGTTTAGGAGAAATTGTGAGTTTATGGTATTAAAGTACTGGCCAATCATAATTGACGTTGAAGAAAGAAGGTTATTTTAGTTCTCAGAAAGGACCTCAAAAAGAAAAACGGATCCTTTATAGGATCACTTTGTTGTCCGTCTGTCCATCTGACTGTCTGTCTGTCAAGACCCTCTATCTTGTGAATGCGTGGAGGTATCGAGTTAAAATTAAAAACATATACTCAGATCTATGGTCCCTTGAAGTTGGAAAAAATCAAACATCTGAGTTAACGAAAAAATAAGATACGGCCGTTTATGTTAAACAGCCGTATCTTATTTTTTCGTTAACTCAGAAGTTTGATTTTTAGCAAAAAACGTTTATTTCGACACTCTCAAGGGAATCAAAATTCATAGGGTACTTCCCGTTGGTCTAGAAACCTGAAATTTGGCATGAAGCAAATATATAGGAACACAAGTATAAGTAAAAATCAGAAAACAGTAAATTTGTAGTTACGTCATAAAAAAAACTTTTTTTGCGATTCGGAAAAATCTTCGTTACTTAATTCGAGAATTTAACTGTACTTCATAGGTAAGTTTCTACGGAAACCTCAGTGCGTGCGTCCGACTCGTTTTTTCAGTTTTTTTTTTTTAAATTGGACCTAACTAGTTTATCGAATCAAAAATCTAAATATTTTTATTTCACATAGGCTTACATGGTCGCGTATAAAACGTGAGAAACTAGTGCACGGTTGCAATTGGTCGTTTCCTATGGAGAAGAACCAGTAAGAAACTCAATTCTGGAATGATACTGAATAACATTATTTCTCAGAGTTTTACTTATTCACCTCAACAACCCAGTGACTACAAACTTTCCCCTTGGGAAGACTGAGTTTCCAAACAGTCCTTTCATCCATAATGACTAGCAAACAGTCTGCTTAACCTTTACTTAAATAGATATTATGTTGGACTCGGCATCCCGTTAAACTAAATGCAGCTGGTTTATCAGTATTCTACATAGATCCTATCTGACCTCCACAACCCAGGAATTGGATAACGCAAGGCCCCTTGGCAAGGCTGTTATCAGATTTTCCGGCTTCTGACTTACGTTATAATTGTCGAAATACAGTCGGAATCAACGGCTTAATGAACTTACAGAAGCATGGAGGGGTTTTAATATATACACCGCTATTTTTTAATTAGTACAAAAAAAAAATGGGTTCTATCCGTACCTGTTACTGATCCAAAAGTAAAAAAAATGGAATCCCAAATTGTCCACGGAAATTTGTCATAACTGGTAAATTGATAATTGAATGACTTATTCATAACAATTTGTTACTAGAAAATCTCGTTCTACGCACAGTGTTTTTCCATTGTTTTTCATTCATAATCAATAGCCTGTACAATATTTCCATAAATTGAGTGACATTTTGGGATATAAACAAATGCTAATAACTCTGCTGTTTATGAATATTATTTATTGATACTAATAATATCAAGACCTTTTCTAATAAGCCCTTTAAGTATTTGTATTAATTAAAAACTAGTGGTGTATTATATTGATCCAAGTCTATCCAAGGATTGACAAGGATTTATTGTTTGATTTCTTTTAGTTAACCTTCTTCACCCTCCCAGTTTAGGTCATAGAAATACATAGGATCAAGAAATACTTGTCTTATATTGTACCTATACTTCTCTAAGATTATATGCACGCGTGTGCTAACGTTGTTATATTGATTAATGTTAAATCAATTAACACACAATCATCTTTGTTTGTCTATCATTGAGGGCGATTGGTTGTTGACATAGAAGCTGTAATTACAGTTCGAATTAAACTGCTTATGTCGATATTAAAGGAAGAGCTAAGCATTAAGGTTATAATTAGCTTATTAGTGCCACCTGACACCTGAACAAGTACCGCCTCACCTCGAGTGGTTAATATTTTTTGTCTGGGTATGCGCTCACTACATCAACTCTGGCACGCCTCACCCGCGGGCTAATCATGCTTGGACGGCGAGTGGACCACTCGGTGGTTATGGCTTTTTCTGAAAATTTCTGGGAAGTAGCAGCTCGGAATTTGAATGTTGATTGTGTCGTACCTCCGTTGGGCACGCCATAATCACGGCGATAAGTCCCCTCTTAGAGAAGTGGCTGGAGCGGCAACACGGCGTCCTCACCTTCCGCATGACGCAGGTCCTCACCGGACATGGCAAGTTCGGGAGGTTCGTGCATCAGATTCAGGCGGAAGAAAAGTCCGGACGTCACCATTATGTGGACCGCCCGCAGGACACGGTGGAGCATACGGTGGAGATGTGCCCCACTTGGGTGGAGCACCGCCGTGTCCTCATGGAGGCAATCGGCGGCAGCGACCTCTCGAGCTAAGCCCTGATTCGGGTTATGGTCCGAAGCGAGGAGGAATGGCAGGCGGTTTCCTCCTTCTGAAAAGCAATAATGCTAGCAAAGGAGGAGGCCACTCGCGTGAGGGAACGAACGTCCTCACACCTCAGCCACCGAAATTCCGACCCCGACTACCAGCCACGGTAGACGCGGGCTTGCGGACGTCGAACAATGGGTAGTTCGCCATCCGGCCGTACGGTAATTAACCGGACCGAGCCCAGTCATCAACAGCGCGTATTGATCCACGCACTCCTCGAAGATATGTCAGCAAACCGTAGGGGCCCAGCAAGGGACGATGCCTGCTAGCTAGGACCGCGGGGAATTTCAGAAAAGGAAACCCATAGTCCTAAAACGCAAAGGGCAACTGAAGGACACAGGTGTGATTTTGGTCAGTAAAAGTCTAACTCGCCCTCGCGTTCCACCCAGAGCAAGAAAAGTCATTGGATGATTTCCACCTTTAAAAAACAACCTCGTGCCTCGGAAACCACGTAAAGTCGTTACTCCTGCGGCTGATCACGCCACAGTCAGATGGCCATCCCTCCCATTGGACTATGAATGTAAATCCTGTGTTTGTGCACACACTTAAATTATGCACTTTAATTTTTCTTGCGGCTTATCTGTTGAATTTTCCAAACGTGGCTGAAATTCGGTCAGATGGAGTATTGAAATGTATAGAAAACCATAGCAACCATAGCATAGTTGGTGTAATCATCACAGCGTTGATTTGTTGGATTCCTTTCTCATAATTACATTGTTAATTTTGTATGTTTATATCTAAGTATATATTTATTATTGTATTTCTTTACCATTAAGCTGCGCTTACCAGGTTATGATTCTGCACCACCCCTAAGGCATTAAGTTCGCCTTTGTATAGTGTTTATTACTACTGCATAAAGTCTTAATAAATAAAAAAATAAGTAGCAACCAACAGTCAAGAGCAAAAAATATATTTTTTAAATGAATGTACTTTAAAAAAATAAATTAAATATTCAATATCAAAAGGAGCTTGATTCACAAAAGACTTCGATTGACGACAAAAAATTCTGAACAGGTTTTAATTAAACCCTTATTGATGACACAAAAAAGATAGAAACAGAAAGTCGGCTCCACATAACGAGCGCAAGTGCATGCACACATAGACTCGCTTTACTTACAGGCACTCTATGATATATGCGCCGGTTTTATTTATTGTATAGTCAGTGTGGTACCGACCTTCTCTGTAGTGGTAGCGCTGTGGTAATGGACCCCGACTTACGTATCTTAGGTCGTGGGTTTAAATCCAAGTAGTCACTTCATTTTCGGTAAATTATTTCTTCTGCTTCGGTAAATTAGTTCAGCTCAAGAGCAGTGGTTACTCAGTGGTAACGTAGTTCAATACTCTTAGTTTACATTGATTAAATATACAACACTTTACTTATCTTTGCTTATCTACATTGTGCTCACATATTAGAAGCGACAAGAAATATGTAACCAAGATTTATGTAACTCATAATATGATTTAAAAGAGTGTCCATGGAGTTTCTTGCACGTTCTTCTCCATAGAGATCTACCCTTTAGAACGTGCAATTTAGCTTCACTTTTTTTTACTGACCGACATTTTAACAATTCAAAAGTGCCTGTAATTGGTCTATTTGAAATAAAGTTTAACTTATCTAAAACCTTTAAGAGGTTTATGTGACAAAGTGGAGAAAGCAAAAAGCAAGCTTGCTCACAACAAGTTACATCAAAATAAATAAAAATACCTATACTTTAAACCTTAAGACGTGTTGTCAATAATAAATAAATAATGTCACGAAATCACGTGTTCAAATCCAGCCAAGCTCATTACTTTTTGTAATTTATATCATCACTTCTAAGAAAACTGGTATGTCCTAGAATCAAAAATTCAAAGACATGGGACATCCAATATTATCCGCACTGAGCCCGCGTGGTGGACTACGGCCCATCCCCCTGCCCAAGAAAAGAACGCCGCGATTGACGCCCCTTCCCTCTTACAGACTTACAGAAATGAGACTTGTATTCTAGCAGTATTCGAATCATTTGCTGATGAAGTTGACCTTCTGTTTCTATCTCTTTTCAGTTGACGAGGTTGCAAATCATCGCTCGGGGATGTTCGGTTGCCTTCGTTTAATTTACCGTTCGCTATTTACGTTCAACTGGTGTTTAACGACGTTTTTAAAGGGTTAGCTATCAAGTATTGGTAATTGAGTCGTCTGGCTTCATTTACCGTTTGTTGTAAATAACTTTGAAAGGTCGAATGGGTTTTGTGTTTCATTCGGGTCATTTTGCTCCTTGAATCTTTTATTTTATGTTTGTAAGGGTTCATTGACTTTAGTTACGTTTTTGTCGCTTTTTATTGACTAGAATAATGGCTTTTAGTTTGTGATGTTTGGTTACCTATTTAAATGATAATTTTGAAGCTGGCTTGTATTGGTGGTTGTTTCATCATTATCATCATCATTTCAGCCGATAGACGTCCACTGCTGGACATAGGCCTCCCGTAAATGTCGCCACAACGAACGATCCTGTGCGTCTCGCATCCATCGGATTCCCGCAACCTTCACCAGGTCATATGTCATCACTGGCAACACGCACTGGTCATAGACTTTCGTCTTGAGACACTGTGGTATATTGGATGAGAAGATACCGTGCAGCTTCCAGAACGCTGCCCAGCCGAGTCGGATTCGACGTTTGGTTGGACGGTGGTTGTTTATCAAACTTTTAATAAGATAACTATCCAGAATCTTCTACTTATTTTCGATCTTTAAGTTGTTTTTATAAGCCAGAATAATTTATACCTATTAGTGACATGGATGGTATGTATCATTGGGCGTCTTACAGCTGTAATGGTGATATTGATTGTAGTATTATATGTGAGAAAAAGAAAGCAATAAAACCGTCAACTCGGCGCACACGTTACATGTGGGCACTGTCGCTCGGCAGTCTAGCAGAGACAGTCGCAGCGAGCCGACATCAACTGTGTGAGTATTGCGTTAGTGCGGAACCGATTATCTTGTGTTTACTACAATGTTACTTCGCATTTACTACGATGTTTAATAATACCAATTAACAACTCAAATTAATGTAGATAAAATCATTTTAAAATAAACCAGTAACAAAACTTTATCCTACTCAATCCCAGGTTTAAGCACACATAAAACACAGTTGAAGGACATCAGCGAACGAACGACGATACAATGTTATATCTTACACGTTTAATGAGCAACTAAAATGTTTGCCGTGTTGCTAGTTCTATGGATAGCTTGTTACAGGTTCTGTTTCTATTAAGAGTTTTCGTGATGTTCCTATATAATAATAATAATATAATAATATTCCACAACACTCACACATCGCCGTCTAGTCCCAAGCTAAGCAGAGCTTGTGGTATGGGTACTAGATAACTGATAAACATACTTATATATTTCTAAATACATACATACGAGTATTATAGATAAATATCGATAGTAAAGCTTAGAAAAGTAAAATCTATCTATATATTATATCATCATCATCTTTCTGTCCTTGTCTCGTGTTATTTGGGGTCGACGCAACACGTTTTTTTCTTCCATTCTGCCCTGTCACTCGTCATGCTATCACTAACTTCCTTTTCTTTCATATCACTCTTCACACAATCCATCCATCTTTTCTTTGGCCTCCCTCTCCCTCTCCATCCATCCACAAGTAAAATCTATATATATATAAAAGCGAAATACCACGCACTGATTAATCACGAAATCTTAGAAACTATAACACCTACAAGGTAGGTTCCTTAAAGGGTGTAGACTAAGAATTTTTTGAAACTCCACCCCTAAGGGGGTATAACGGGGGTTGGAAGTTTGTTTGGACAAATCTACTTTTACGCGGGCGGAGCCGCTGGCATAAGCTAGTATAATATAATCGTATTGACATCCATACGTACAAAGAGTTTTGGAAACACATCCATTATGCGTAGGTACAGCTATGGAGTGGAATTCTCTGCCGGTGTCTGTGTTTCCTAATAGCTACAACTTAGGGATCTCCAAGTCAAGAGTGAATAGGCTACTTCTAGCCCAACATGCTCCATTGTCGACCACATCATCGCTTATTTATTTATTTATTTAAACTTCATGTACAGTAGTGGTACATAGGCGGACTTAATGCAACAAGGCATTCTCTACCAGTCAACCTTTGGGTTAAAAAAACAATACTGTGGTAGGTTTGCACAATAAATGGTGCTGCTGCAAAATGCCATCTAGCAGCTTTGGACTCAGTGGAAAGGCGTGCGAAGAGGCTAATTGGGGATCCAGATTTGGTTAAGTCCAATCTACAAAGCCTCGAGCACAGGCGCAGGGTAGCCAGCCTATCGGTATTCTACAGATTGCATTTTGGAGAGTGTGCGCGGGAATTGCATGACTTGATTCCGCCATCTCATTTCTACCATCGGACAACCCGACGTACGGCGAGTATCCACCCCTACGTTGTTGAAACTTCAACGGTCCGGACTAAGCGTTTCGCTTCGTCGTTTATACCGCGTACATCGAAGGACTGGAACAATTTGCCTGCTGCGGTCTTCCCGTCCAACTATAATTTAGGTGCCTTCAAGGCTAGAGTGAATAGGCTCTTAATAAACTAGTGCGCCTCACCATCAATGATTGCATCACTGCTTACCATCAGGTGGGATCGCAGTCAAGCACTGGTTTATATCAATAAAAAAAAATAAAAAAAATAAAAATAAATAAATAACAGATACTTCAAACAGAAAACATAAAATAATAAAATACATAATTATAATTATGTTAAAATTATAAACTAATAAATACTATGAAAAATATCAAATCGTTAAGAGAACTTAATAATAATTCTGACGAAGACCAAACTAAAGTTGAGAGGACTTCAAGTGCTTACCATTAGGTGAGATACCCATTAGGGTCAAGCGCGAACCTATCAATAATAAAAAAAAATCTAAGCACTGCTTTCTAGATCAACCTGGTTTTCACCTTCCACCGCAGCACAGTTCTCACGCTTGTGTGTGATTGCATTAAGAACAGACGTCCAGCTATTCGGAGCTGCGGTTTCACTCCCCCTCCCCCCATCTCCTCCTGTTTTTACTAGCAAACGGCCAAACAGTTACAAAATAATAATTTTGTTGCTTTGTTTGATTTAGTTAGGGAATTGTAACCCTTATAGGATCACTTTGTTGCCCATCTGTCTGTCTGTCAAGGCCCTTTATCTCGGGAACGCGTAAAGGTATCGAGTTGAAATTAAAACCAAATACTCAGGTGTGCGGTCCCTTAAAGCTGTAAAATCAAACTTCTGAGTTAACGATAAAAATAGATACGGCCGTTTATGTCACAAAAAACCTGTATTACGATACTCTCAAGGGAATCAAAATTCATAGGGTACTTCCCAGGTTAACGAGAAGTACCCTCTGAATTTTGGAATTACCCTAAGAATCCTGAAATTTGGCATGAAGCAAGGTCTCATAGCACAAGTACAGGAAAAAATCTGAAAACTGTAAATTTGTAGTTACGTCACAAAAAAATACTTTTTTTGCGATTCGGAAAAATCTTCGTAATTCAATTCGGGAATTGAACTGTTTTCATAAGTACGTTTTTTTATTGATGATAGGCTCGCGTTTGTCCACTATCTCACCTGATGGTAGGCGATGATGTGGTCGACGTTAGAGCACGCTTGCCTAGAAATAACTTATTTACTTTTTCTTAAAGTCCCTCAGGTTGTAGCTATTAGGAAACACAGACTCCGACAGGGAATCCCATTCCTTAGCTGTACGTGTGTGTTGCTGTAGAAAACAATCAATAGGCTGCGCACCCAACTAGGCCGTTGTTAATACTTCCTGGCAAAATTGGAGATTATGCAGGGTCGAAGCCTACTGGGGCCATGGGTGATGCGAAAGAGATCCCTGGGGCCCTGGAACAATGGTAAACATGGCCGCCTGACTATGCGCTTAACTTTTCAAAAATAAGTATCCTATAACTCTAGTCAGTATTTAACCAGTCGGTTTAAACCTAAACCTAATGTTGGCGGTTATTCGCAGATAATGTCGTTAATGACCCACAAATTTAACCAGTGCGACTATTATAACTGCTGAACTACAGTGTCGCTGTTAACTTTGTCGCTTACTGTCCTGCTCGATGTGGGTTTACTGTTTAGTAATGTTGTTATGTTGTGATATATTGTGTTAAATTGTTGTACCTGCATTGATAAAATCAAGCTAGTGGGGTATGTACCAACCCTGCCGGAGACACCCGTTTTGCGGACGATTTGCGGCCTCTGTAGGCGCGGGCTTGTAGATGGCGAGCAATGGGTAGCTCGCCGTCCGGCTGTCCGGTAAGGATTAAGCCCGGGTTGTCGGTGCAAAGAGATGTCAGCAAAACTGACGGGGCTAGTTAGGTTAGGTTAGGCTGCGGATTGTTCGATGGAGTTGCCTTAACCCTCCCAAAAAGGGCGACACAAGGAACGAGAGTCTCGCTCGCCGCGAGACTCTCGTTCCTTGTGTCGCCCTTTGATCGAGAGAATCATTTGATGAATTACCACGTAAAATTTTGAATCTACACTATTATTATAAAGAAGTAAAGTTTTTTTTTGTTTTTTTGTTTGTAGGAGGTAATCTCTGAAAGTGCTGATCCGATTGCTAAATTTTTTTCACCGATAGGAAGCTGCTTTATAATAATAATAATATATGCGCGGGCGAAGCCACGGGCAAAAGCTAGTTTATTATAAACTCGCGTTTGACTACTATCTCACCTGATTGTAAACGATGCTATTGTCGACGTTGGTCCCTAGAAGTAACCTATTCACTCTTGACTTAAAGGCTCCTAGGTTGTAGATATCAGTAAACATAGACTCCGGCAAGGAATTCCATTCCTTACGCATAATGAATGTGTTTCTAAAACTTTTTGTATGTATAGTTGGGATGTCTACCATGTACTAGAGGAGCAACGCCGTACGTCTAGTGGTCCGATGATGGAACGGGTTTCACGAAATGTAAACGATGGCAAACCGACAGGTTAGCAACTCAGAGTCGGTGCTCAAGACTTTGAAGCTTCGACTCGACGAGTGTATCATTATCAATGACCCTCTTGGCTCATTTCTCAATTAAATCAAGCGCATTAAGCTGGTATCTGGAAGATTTGTCCCAAAGATGAGACAATATTGTGGTGACCTTCATGTTCATACTAATATTACTAACATTGCAAACTAGCACGTTATACTTTTAAGGTTTATGTCTTAAAAAGTTTAGGATTGATAGATGTTCAAACAATAGATAGAAGATGTCAATGAAAATCTAATAGTAATTTGATTTATTAAAATGTATTAAAAAGTTTTGCAATATAATAATAGTACATTTCGACCAGGAAGCCTTAGTTGCGTATCACAAGTGGTGGAGGCGCCGGGTACATTAACTAATAACCGTCAGTGGTGTCTTAAGGGGATGCAAATCGACATACATTTTCACTGTTTTTCATACAACCGCTCTTACGTGATTGTGAGGTTATTACAATCACGGTATTGGTTATTCATTTGATATTTGGAAACACAGTATCTTGTGGATTTTATCTAGGTTTCTATTGAAATCAATTCAATTCAATTCAATTCATTTATTTATTCTCTCTTCACAATAGGTTTTTTGACAGTAACAATAGGACTTACAGACTATACTTCCACTATTGTAAGAGTCTGGTGCCTGAAATAGGTTTTCGAAAAAAAAAAACCTGTGGTACAGGTCACCACAGCAAAAAAAGAGAAAGTACATTGTTAGTTACAGAACAGACAAGGAGAAAATAGAAAATAAACAAAAAATAATAATAGTTATATAAAACCAAAGTAAAAATAAATAAAAACTAAAACCTAACAGAAAATTACTGTTTTTGCAGAGCAAGTTATTGAAAGTGTCTTGGGGATGTGTATGTGAGTGTCATAGTGTTTGGGAGCGAGTATGAGTTTTAAATCAGCCGTGGAGGAAGGGAATAAAGGAATGAATGTTTATTTAAGGACTGTTAAAAGATTTTCAGTGTCCTGATAGTTCAGGGTTTTGAGAAATGCCTTTACTGTTCTGTGACAATTTGATTTGGTTTTAGGGTATAGATTGAGGGTGACATTTAATTTGTTGTATAAGAACTGACCAAGAAAGCAAAGGAATCTCTGAGGGAGTGTGGATTTGAAAGGCGATGAGGGGCAGACTCTTCCCATGCGTCGTTTTTCTTTAATAATCTTGGGGTCAAACTGAAGCTGGGAGTGTTTTTTATCTATTGCGTGGAGGATGAAAGTTTGTCTAACCGTCAGAATATCCCATTCTTTATACAAATCTATAGTCGGAAAACGAAAAGGAAGACCAGCACCAACCTTAAGTATAGCGCGCTGCGCCCTTTCTACCTCAATAAGGTGAGTTTTGGCGGCACCGCCCCAAGATGTGACGCAATACTCGATTAACGACTGGCATAGGGCAAAGTAAATCAATTTAATGGTTTTTCGATCTGCAGTACGTCTCAGTGTTTTAAAAATATATATATAAGTTTGCGGAGCCTTGGAACAAGTATATTAAAATGAGGCTTAAAAGAAAGATGAGAGTCAATGATTATTCCAAGATATCTCATATTTGGAGTCCTTTCGAGTGTATGACATGTACATCTGGAGCTTGTAGAACCACACGTGTGCGCCGTAATAGAAAAAGTTGATGGAGGAAGAAGATTAGCTCTGTGTGCAAATGCTACATACTTGGTTTTTGACACGTTCAAAGTCAATAGATTGTTTTGCAACCAGTTACTAACAGTGTTTACGCCCAGTTGCGCAGCATCAAACACATCATCCCAGCTATTAGCACTAAAGAACAGGGCGGTATCGTCTGCAAAGGTGACTATTTTTCCCTTGGCTAGAGAAAGCTGGCAGAGGTCATTGATGTACACTAAAAAGAGCGTAGGGCCGATAATGCTACCTTGTGGTACACCAAAGTTGACAGTTAGCTCATCACTGAGCCTATTATTAATTGTAACTCTTTGCTTTCTCCCAGTAAGGTAATCCTCCAATAATTTAAGAGGAGTTCCTCTAACGCCAAGCCTATCTAATTTTTTTAGAAGGTGCGGAATAGAGACTGTGTCAAACGCTTTTGCAAGGTCGAGGAACACCGCTAAGCATTTCATCCTATCATCCAGATTAACAACAATAGAGTCAACCAGCTCATGGACAGCATCACTCGTACTCTTACCGGTTCTGAAACCAAATTGTGACGGAGAGAGCAGTCTGTTTGTTTCCAAAAACTTTATTAGGCGTGAATTAATTAGGCGCTCCAGGACCTTGGAAAGTGTTGGTAGAATGGAAATGGGTCGGTAGTTATTTACACAGTCTCTTTCACCAGCTTTATGGATAGGCTTGATAAGAGCAATTTTAAATGCTTCTGGGAAAACTCCTTTAGATATAGCCAGGTTGCAAATGTGGGACATGGGAGAGGTAAGGATGTTTGCTTATCTCTTGACTATTTTGCCACTTATGTGATCGATTCCTACTGCGCATTTATCCTTTAACCCGTTGATTAGTGTAAAAATCTCTTGCTCGTCAGAAGGAAGGATGACCAGTGAATTTACGGGGGGTTTTGAATTATGATCATTGCAGTATTTGGCCGGAGCTCGTATATCAGAGGAGATTTTGTTCGCTAGGTTTACACCGACGTTTGCAAAGAAACGATTGACGTTATTTACGTCCGTGTCGGGATTATCAGATGTCAAGAGGGATGCCGAATGGTCTATTCTCCTATCAGAGCCACTTATTCTTTTTATAGCTTTCCATAACTGTTTTTTGTTGTCCTTAGCATTATTTAACTCGTGTTTGTCGTACATCTTTTTTGTTTTCTTGAGTAGTGTGTTACAATAGTTACGGTAGCGTTTGTATGTAGTTTTAATAATGTCGTCGTCAGGGTTCCGCTTTAGTTTTTTATGTAGAAGGTCCCGGTTTTTCATACAGCGTAATAGCCCGTTAGTAATCCATGGTTTGGAAATCAGCTTTTTTTTGTTAGTTTTGCCTATGCTAGTATTGTTTTTTATTGCCGTAGATAAGTAAGATACAAGTAGCTCGGTTGAGATGTTTGCGTCTTGGGAGTCAATAATAGGCTGGGAATTTATATTCAACATTTCTTGATCGAGATTTTCGTAATTAATTGAGCTATATGTTTCGTTTATGTAATGGGGACGTGACTTGGGTTTACAGCTAATAGCTACAGTATCGTGATCAGTAACGGAAGTTTCAAAAACAAAACAAGACACCTCCATATTGGTCTTCAGCATCATGTGATCTAAACATGTCAGTCCATGTGTTGGCAGAGTATGCCCTGGGAGCATACCGTGGCTAGCCAACAAGTTCAGATAATCATAAGACCGTTTGTCAGGACTATTTGGGACTATGTTAATGTTTATGTCACCACAAAGGACAATATTTTTAAAAGTTTTCAAGTTTGTGAGAAGTAAGTTAAGAGAATCGATAAATTTAGTAATATTAGTCTGACTTGGTGGGCGATATAATCCTATTATGCATGTATCTTTGTTTAATTTTAAAACTAAACAGTTAGCGTCGACAACTGAAGGTTCTTCGACAGTGGCTTGTAGATGTTTATTGTAATAAATAACAACTCCTTCGTTTTGTGTATTGTTCGAAGTTGTCGCTACATGATTAAGGTTGTCGAGGGAAGGAATGTATTTTGCAGACGGAAGCCAGCATTCAGAAAGGACTAATATGTCCCAAGATAGTTTGGATCTATGGAGAAGTGTTATGAGGCTTGGCATATTACGATTAATGGAACGGATATTTTGAGATAAGATATTGATAGTGTGCTTATTACTACTCATACTTATGTGTTTTTTTACGTGCTCTATGTCGCAAGTGATTGCATTAGCTACCCGAAATGCGTCCAAATCTAAGTTTATTTCGTTATTTTGCATGATACCTAGTTGCTATAAATTACTTTAGAGAAAAATAAATAAGAGTCACGTGGTACGTGACGGCAAAAAGAGAAAAACTAAAGACAAATACTAAAACTAGTCACAGTTCCTGAAGATCGATTTCGTCGTTAATACGGACTGGTGTTGCATTCTCATTTTTCTTGACATAAATCTTCCCATAAGAAGTCCAAGCCGCCTTGATCTTCTGATTTTTAACATTTAAGCGAGCAAGATAGAAAAGGTGCTTTGCTTTGGAAGTTAGGTATTCCGAGATGTATAGGGTGCGAGGTGAGCCAGCTATATTAATGAGCTGTGAGTTCAGTTGCGCTTGTTTATTCTCACGCCTATTTTTGTTAAATATTTTATACTTTGACACCAATAAATCTTTCCTCATGGTAGTGGTAAAGTCCACAACCAAAGTTTCAGACTTGGTACGAAATATGTCCCGAATCTCTGATTTTGATATACCCTGTTCAAGTCCCAGAGTCAAGCCAAGCTGCTGGATAGTATCAATTAATAATTTCTTACTCTCGTTTTCCTGCTTGGGCAGGTTGCGAATTTCTATGGTTGAAGAATGCACCTTTGCTTCCAAATGATTTAAGCTACGTTCCAAAGTCAACACTCGTTTTTTATACTCAAGATTTTCTTGCTCTAAATCATTGATTTTTACTAGAAGTTCGCTATGTTTAGTTGTTAAGGTTTCAACCGAACTTCGTATTTCTTGGTTTTGGCTTGAAATAGTAATAAGAGCGTTATTTAATAGTTCGAACTTAGATTCTTGCTGTGCCCTAATTTCCTCGAGGAGATTTTTTATTTCGGACGAACATTCTGTCGAACTTTTCAAAGGGGACTCGATGTTGTCCGAAGAGCGTTTTGCGACCGGGTCCATGGCTATAGACATTGTATTCAGAGCCGAGTCCGAATTATAGTGTACTGGGTAGCTCGGAGGATTTAGTTGAGTCATGGCGCCCGAAGGCGAGCGCTGTACCGCCATAATAACCTTGTGGGAACGGGCAGCACTACACGTTGCGTAGAAGTTTAGCTAACTGTTGGTATGCAGCGCAGACACGTAAAAGGCCACACTTGAAATTCCTAGTAGATCAATCTTCCAGTACCAGGCAGGTAATCCACACGAACAAGCGTCAGTAACACTCTGATTGTAAACAATATTGAGGTGGGGGTTCAGCCTTAGCTGGTCGCAATCGAGAGATCAGAAGGCAATTGCTTTCCGTCTACTATAAGTTGACCTCAAACTATCCTTTTTTAATTGCGTATATCTGTCTCTATTTGCGCTTTGCATTGAATGACACGCACGTGTAATTATACGACTGGTTCATTAATATCTGCGTATCTCTTTAATGGGAGATCGTAAGGGGGCGGAGTCATTAGATAGTATCGAGTACGATGGTATAACTCACGCGCAGGGATGTAGGTAGTGTGCGTGGACCTCGCAGTGCCCGCAATGTACTCTTGAGTTAGTCTGCACTCCTAGTACTTCGAACAATTATTTTTTACTAAATTTTGCTAATTAATATTTAAAATAAAGAAATACGTTAACTCAAAAGACGTCTGAACTGCTCAGATATCCGAGGGGAAGGGGGGGGAAATCAATTTATAAATTTGTGTAAAACTAATCCAGTAAAGACCTCCGAAAATCTGCTATTTTGCATGAACTTTGACACTTCATAATTTACTCAAAACTTTAAAAAGTAAAACAAGTATAACAAGGAAGCCTTGCAAATTTAACCAAGATTCTGAATAACGACAATTTTTTTCAAAAACTTGTTCCAGGAACAAGTTTTGTAAAATATTTGGGGTAAATCACGGAATTACCGAATGCTAACAGAGTTTTCAAGCGTTATCTCTCTTTTTTCGCGTTGTCTTTTCGTCAAACGTCGCGTTGGATTACATAAGATGAAGTAACAAGTTGAACATCAATGCTCCAACCATGCTCGATGTTGACGATAGGCGAATGAAAAAAGATAATGATAAACTTAATGCTCAAAACTTTAGAGTAATAACACTGCTGACCAGTAGCGCAGTCTCAAACACCAGGATCACTTTCCGTGAATTTATATTGAGGTTGACAAAAATATTGAACATATAAATTGCACTATCCATTTTTCACATGCCTATATCGCAAAAATAAGTTGCTGTTACGCAATAATCCAATTTTTCCCGACTCGCAACACCTACTCGGTACCTACTGCCAATTTAACTACAAAACTGATATGTAATCGAATTAAAGTCTGCCGTTCAGGCTGAATGCTGGTGTGGAATCAATTGTCTGCCAGTGGTGATCAGAATCGATTGAATCGATTCGACAGCCGATATGCGAATGAGTGATCGTTTCATGGGCTTTTTACTGTAATACTGCCAATCATAGTATATGAATTGATTTATGGCAAGTGATATCAGTTTCGTGATGTCGTTATAATACTTTTTGACTGAGTTTTTAATACACATATATGGTAGCCAACTTTGATGTATACAGCTTTTTTTACCGCCGTTCCGATTTATAGCACAGCATAGCATAATCAGCCTCATAATGTTCCCACTGCTGGGACTCAGACCTCCTTTTTAGGAGAGGGAGTGGGCCGTAATCCACCACGCGGGCCCAGTGCGGGTAGGTGGATGTCACATGTCTTCGAATTTTTGGTTCTAGGACATGCCGGTTTCCTCATGATGTTTTCCTTCACCGTTTTGAGAGCAGTGGTGATGAAATAATTTACACAAAGTAATGCGCCTGGCTGGGTTTGAACCAGCGACCTACAACTCGTAAGTCGGGGCCGTTACAACATTCCGATTTGCTGACCATTTTTACTGTTGTTTGATTTCGATTTTATATTTAAAGAGGAAATTAAATATGGTTTTGAAGGTTTTTTTAAACACTGTAATAGTGCTAATAATTGTGTTCTAATGTAAATTGAAATATTTAGAATTCATCATCGTTTAAGCTGAAAGACGTCCACTGTTGGACATAGGTCTCCCCCAAGTGTCACCACAATGATCAGTTGCATCCTCACAATGAGCATATCGCATCCATCATATTCCCACAACCCTCACCAGGTCGGCCTTCCACGCTGCGTCTTCCGGTACGTAGACACCATCCTAGAACCTTTCGATCCCACCAGCCATTGAATATTACCAACTTTTTATCATCAATTTTATGGGTAACGTACCAATTGACCCCAAAATTCACGAGTATACGGAAAATTGATGAAAAACATGACAAACTAAATAAAAATTTAACACGGTTAGCCCAGAGGTTGAATGATTGACTGGTACGCTGCGTGTCGTGGGTTCGATTCCCACATGTGACAAATATTTATGTGATCCGTGTTTCGGGTCTGGATGTGTATATAAGTTTACATGTTTGTGAATGAACCCACGACACAAGAGTAATTACTAGTGTGGGGCAAAATTAAAACAAAAATGAATACTTAATTTTAATTCCAACACTAAAATAACTCGTACTTAGTTGCCGTCAGACGTCTGACATTTGTGCGCTATCAACGTCAGCATTACGCTGAGCGAGCGGTCACCGCGCTGGCGTGGTGACATCGCGAGTTGACGCGGTGGTCAGCAGGTGCTGAGAGAAATAAATGCACACAAGCTCTGACAGCTTAATGTCTGTGTAAGTAATTTAGAGAATTGAAAAGAGCGCTAACAGTAAATGCTTTTATTAATAGAAGAATTCAGCAAAGATAAAAATGACAAAAAGTATACTGTTGGACACTCGAGTTTTTTAAAGAAAAATAGTTGTAGTATTTTTTTTTATCGTGATGTCAAAGAGTTAATCAAAATCATTTTTTGTGTACATTTATTGGGTGTATAGTTAAGGAGTGGAATACCCTGCTGGAGTCTGTGTATCCAGATAGCTATAACCTAAGAGTCTGTAAGTCAAGAATGAATATGTTACTTCTAGGCAAGCATGCTCCATCGTCGGCCACGTCATCGCTTACCATCCTGATAAGATAGTGTCAACCGCGAGCCTATCCATAATAAAAAAATACCGTAATCACTCACGCCTGGCCGCACGTAAATGCTACGTTACGCTAATGTTGTAATGCTAATTACTGCACTTTACTGGAGTGGAGGCGACCGATTGCCACTCCTTCTCGGTCTGGACCATACCAAGGCCCGGCTCGAGAGATCGCCGCCGCCGATTTCCTTCACTAGGACACGGTGGTGCTCTGCCAAGGCGGGGTACCAACTTTAAACTGGAATATCTTTAATACGAGGAAATTTTATATATATACTTTTGTATATTTAAAAAAAAAACTGCCCGCAAAATTTTGTTATTTTGTTAGGGACTTTGCCATGATCCAATGTGTAAAACTAATCCAGGGTTACCTATCATAAGTTCGAAAAATATTTGACCGAATTTCATTTCACCTAAAACTTTTCAACTATTATCGTTTCGTTTTTTTTTTATTTCATCGAAGTCACGTCTGCCACTGTATCAGTTGACCTATTATCAATTTAATTTTTTTTCGTTACTCAACAACGTTTCATTTGGTCGAAAAACTTTTCACCGACGTTAAACTTAGCCGAAATAACATTTGTTCGAAGTATTATGTTTCCGAACATTCATTATACCACTGTTTTAATTACCATATTTTCATTTTATCAAACACCTTGAAAGTTTGTGCACATTATTTCATCTCTAATTCTAATAAAGCAACAGGTGCTAATTTAAGATTATTTTAACCTAATATTTTGTTTAATTAGTCCCAGTAAGAAGCATGCAAACAAGGATGCTTGCTTTAAGCATGCAGCATGCAAACAGGCATGTAGCATGCAAGCAGGCATGCAGCATGGAAGCAGGAATGTAACATGCAGCAGACATGCAGTGTACAAGCAGTCATGCAGTATGCAAGCAGGCATGCAGTATGGAAGCAGGCATGCAACATGCAGCAAGCATTGTTTCTGTCACGGCTCCGGCACTGCGGGGTTTGGGCGGCTACCACCACCGCAGCTTCGGCTTGTGGGCTGGCTTCGCCGACCAGCCTCAGCCGCGGCGGTGGGCTTTCAAACCACCTGCTCCTCAGCTCGCGGGCCACCCTACCCCTCCGCGCCTACGCGGGTTTGAATTACACTCTAGGGGTAGGGCAGACAAGACTGTATGAAGTCGGTTTTGCAGCGATTCATTGGAACAAGTTTTGTGGAATATTCCAGTGTATGACGGTATTATCGAGTGCCAGCAGAGCTTTCAGGTATTATCTCTCTGTTTTCGCATTGCTTTTTTATTAATTATTGCGTTGGATGAACCGGCAAGCTATTAAACCATGCTCAGGTTGACGATAGACGAGTGGGGAAGGGCCCTCATAAGGGCATCCAACTCGACATATATTTTCACTGTTTTTCATACAACCGCTTTTACGCGATTATGACGTTGTTACACATTTTTGATTAGATATTTTGGAAACACAGTATCTTGTGGATATTATCTAGGCTTCTATTGAAATCAATTTGTAAATTTGTGTAAAACTAATCCAGTAAAGACCTCTGAAAATCTGCTATTTTGCATGATCTTTGACACTTCATAATTTACTCAAAAATTTTAAAGTAAAAAAGTATAACAACAGGAGCCTTGCAAATTTAATCTAGATTCTGAATGACGCCAATTATCTCTCTTATTTTTTCGTCGCCTTTTCGTCAAACATAGCATCGGCTGCCGGCTTAAAGGTTACCACCCATCAGACAAAGCCATGCCGCCAAGCGATCCGTCGTGTTCCGGCGTGATGTCTGGTGAAGCCGTATGGTGGAAGATGGGTCTGAGCAGTTGTGTTGTGACGTATACCGGGTATGATGCGCCAGCTGTTGTTGTGTCGGACGTTTGATCGTGGAGGGTAGCGGGATCCGAAGCACGGTGCTCCGCTGGCCGACCGTAGGTAGTTGGGGGCCCAAGTAGTGTGCCAGCCACACACGAAAGGCTGCCCCGCCAACTGCGAAAAATCCCAGGGTGGCCCCATCGTGCCGGTTGGCGACCGGGCGAGAGGACCCGATGGCGATCCCTGGGGGGGTTCGGGCGTCCCCGCAGTCTCCAGATCAACCTTCCATTGGCACAGCAACTCTGGTTGTGTTGTTGGGTTCAACATCGCATCACCTCGCTCAACCGCCATCTTCCATCTCTCCTATTCACTCCACACACAAAACAATGAAAGGTAAAAAGAAAAGCAAGTGTCAACAGCGGATGCACGTCCTCTCATTTCAAGTGCAGTTCTCAAATATTAGAGGGCTGCACTCCAATCTCGTTGCGGTCCACCACCATCTTGAGACTGACAAGCCACACTTGCTTTTCTTGACGGAGACCCAAATTAGATGTCCGTCAGATACGGCGTACCTCAACTACCCGGGATACTCACTTGAGCATCATTTCCTGCAGCGTGCCGGGGTCTGTGTGTACGTCCGTAATGACATCTGCTGCCAGCGTCTCCGTCACCTTGAAGACCCTAATTTATCTACGCTGTGGCTGTTGGTGGACACTGGTACGGACAAAATTGTTTATGCCTGTGTCTACCGTTCGCACAGCGGTGATCAGGAGGCGACTCGGTTGTTCGACCACCTCAGTGAGGCTGCCGATAAGGCTCTGCAACGGCACCCTGATGCGCAGCTCGTCGCTCTGGGGGACTTTAACGCGTGCCACCAAGACTGGCTGTTCCCATACCAGAGGACCGACCACGCTGGGAGAGAAGCGCGAAACTTTGCAATATCGATGGGCCTTTCCCAGCTGGTCAAGCAAGCGACTAGGGTGCCTGATGTAGTTGGTCATACTGCCAATTGTCTGGACCTTCTGCTGACCACCGATCCGGACAGATGTATCGTAACAGTTTCCTCACCACTTGGAACTTCAGATCACTGCCTGGTGAAGTCTGTTTCGTCCTTCTCCCCACCTGACTGCGACTCACGCGGTGAACGGCGAATGTGGCGTTACAGGTCAGCAGATTGGGATGAGATGCGGCATTTCTTTGCATCTTATCCTTGGCAGCAGGTCTGCTTCTCTTCTGAGAGTCCGTCGAGCTGTGCGGATGCTATATCCGATGTGATACGTCAAGCTATGGAGTTTTTCATCCCTTATAGAGACGTACCCGTTGGAGGCTCAGCTCACCCATGGTTCAACGCCGATTGCGTTCAAGCTGAAGAGCGTAAGCATTCGGCGTTTCTCGCCTGGGTTGACGCTCGTGACCGCAAAGCTCCGGATCTGAGCTCAAAGAAGAGAGCTTTCAACCATGCTGCCAAGTCCTACAAAAAGGCACTAAAGAAGGCTCGGTTCGACCGCATTACTCATATTGGCACAAAGCTCTCTGCACAGCCGTCCGGTAGCAGAGCGTTCTGGTCCCTTGCCAAATCGGTCGAAGCGAACTTCTGTAGGCCCACATTGCCTCCGCTGGTTAAGCCTGATGGAACACTGGCTCACTCGGCGAGAGAGAAAGCAGGTCTCTTTGCATCTCTCTTCGCCCATAATTCTCGTCTTGATACTAGCAGTGCTACTCCACCGGCTCTACCTCACTGCAACACCTCGATGCCTGAGGTTCGCATAAGAAATAAAGAAGTTTTGAGAGCACTGTGTCGCCTAGACGTGAATAAAGCTAGTGGACCAGATGGTGTACCAGCAATAGTTCTCAAGGCATGTGCGCCCGAGTTGTCTCCTGTGTTGACGCGCTTGTACCGCCTCTCATTTAGGACTGGTATAGTGCCCAAGTCCTGGAAGCTTGCCAACGTGCAACCCGTGCCCAAAAAGGGCAGTCGTGCCGATCCTGCCAACTATCGGCCGATTTCAGTAACCTCCATACTCTGCAAGATTATGGAGCGTGTATTGAACTCGCGCCTCATGGCATACCTGGAAGGTAACGATCTCCTCAGTGACCGACAGTACGGATTTCGCCACAATCGGTCTACTGGGGACCTACTAGTGTATGCCACTCACATGTGGGGCGAGGCCCTCGAGAAGAATGGAGAAGCGATTGCTGTCTCCTTAGACGTCTCGAAGGCCTTCGACAGGGTATGGCACGCCAGCCTTCTGAGTAAGCTTCCAGCGTACGGCATTTCCCCTGGTCTGATTAACTGGGTAAAAGACTTCCTGAGTGAACGGTCTCTCCGAGTTGTTGTCGATGGATGCTCATCAGAGCCCATGTCCACTAATGCCGGAGTTCCTCAGGGGTCAGTTCTCTCTGCAACTCTTTTCCTGCTGCATATTAACGATCTGCTGATGCCCGGTATCTATGGGTATGCAGATGATAGCACAGTTGTAGAGAGATACCTTCCAGGTGCTCGGGCTAGTAAGGAACTAATCCGGTCCGAACGAGAGGCTATGGTGGAGCGTACGAATGTCTCACTTCAGGCAGTCTCCAAGTGGGGCGAAACCAATCTAGTTGAATTCAACGCCGCCAAAACACAAGCGTGTCTGTTCACCGCCAAAAGGAGCCCGTTCACCTTGGCTCCTGCTTTTCGGAATGTATCCCTGGAGTGCACCGACCGCCTTCAGCTCTTGGGAGTTGAAATCTCCTCAGACCTCAATTTTGGGCGGTTCATTGAGTCCAAAGCCAAGGTAGCTGCTAGAAAACTAGGCGTTCTTGCAAAGGTCCGACGGTACTTCACACCGGGACAGCTTCTAATGTTATACAAAGCGCAGGTTCGATCGTGTGTGGAGTACTGCAGTCACATATGGGCTGGTGCTGCAAAATGCCATCTAGCAGCTTTGGACTCAGTGGAAAGGCGTGCGAAGAGGCTAATTGGGGATCCTAATTTGGTTAAGTCCAATCTACAAAGCCTCGAGCACAGGCGCAGGGTAGCCAGCCTATCGGTATTTTACAGGTTGCATTTTGGAGAGTGTGCGCAGGAATTGCATGACTTGATTCCGCCATCTCCTTTCTATCATCGGACAACCCGACGTACGGCGAGTATCCACCCTTACGTTGTTGAAACTTCAACGGTCCGGACTAAGCGTTTCGCTTCGTCGTTTATACCGCGTACATCGAAGGACTGGAACAATTTGCCTGCTGCGATCTTCCCGTCCAACTATAATTTAGGTGTCTTCAAGGCTAGAGTGAATAGGCTCTTGATAAACTAGTGCGCCTCACCATCAATGATTGCATCACTGCTTACCATCAGGTGGGATCGCAGTCAAGCGCTGGTTTATATCAATTAAAAAAAAAAAAAAAAAAAAAAACATTGCGTTGGATTGTGTTGGATGAAGTAACAAGCTTTTAAACCATGCTTGATGTTGACGATAGGCGAGTGAAAAAGGACCCACTTAAATATTTCAAGTGAAATTGTGATGTTCGTGAGATGTTTCGTAGCACATACAAGATTCGTAGCTGCGTAGCACGTAACCGCGTAGCAACATGCTACGGCGTAGCAACGTGTGTTTGTAAGGATGTTGATTTTCCGCGCTTAAAATTATGGAAGATATTATCGTTATACATTAAGTTGTAAATTAATAACTATGGAAATATTTGGTTTAGAACTATTCCGTATAATGTATGGCTGCGTACTAATAATTATGAATATTTATGATCAAAATAGTACATAATTATGCAGATAGATAGATATACTCTTTATTGTACACAACAAATACAATTACTTACAGTAGGAGCTGAAAATTAATAGGCTGTCACAATGGGCGATCTTATCGATAAAAGCGATATTTTACAGATAACCTTTGGATGGATTTGACAGAGAAAAAGAAAAGATACACTGGTAGTTCGTGGTGTACTATTTACATTAAAATACATAACTAATAATAATAATAATAATAATCTTTATTTAATCTTTATACAATATTGTTACATGTAATAGCCACAAGTAAATCTTAAACAAAATATAGATAAATTAATTCCCAACGAATAACTACGAGTATAACTAAATTATCAATTTTTAAGGACTTAAGGAAAATTAACTTTACACCTAGAATTATGTATAAGTAGCGACTTGCCCGAACTAGGTTTATAAAACCTGTGTTTCGGGTCATCACTTAACAAGACTAATGAACAAGGGCATCTAAACAGAAATAACAACTTACGAACTAAACCTTACAATCATACTAAAACTTCCAATAGTTTCTCTGTGTCTGTGTAATTGAGATTCAATAGATACTCCGATAACAATGTACTACATTTAATACAATTTATGCTATATATATCTAATAATTTATTGAGCTTGTTGTACAAAAAAGGTCCCAAAAAGACATAAAATCTATGAGCAAATGCATGTCTCGTCTGTGGTTTTCTGCAAACCAAATCTTTCCTCCTCCTGGTTGACGGTACTGGGTCAAAAGGAAGCTCAGAGTGCTGATAAAGTACGATGTGCAATATAAATAGTTGGCGTACTGTTAGTAACTTACATGCTGTGTATAGCTGGTGAGTAGGAAATCTAAAAGGGCGAAAGGTTGCAACCTTTAGAACTGCTCTTTGAGCACGTTCTAGAGGAAGCAAGATAGTCCTGGCAGTTCCACCCCATGAAGTAATACAGTAGGTAAGAACCGATTGACACAGAGCCAAATAAACCTGTTTAATTAACTTATAATCGGCTATGTGACGTAGGTTTTTAAAAATATATATTAATTTACGCACTCTTGTGCACAATAGCTCAATATGTTTACGGAAATTTAGATTTGTGTCAATCGTAACACCTAGGTATTTTATGTGGTCAGCTTTAACTAAAGTAGGGCAAGTACAAGCAATGTCAGCATGCTTGCAATTGTGTGCGAATATATTAAGGTTAGTAAGCGGTAAGATAATGTTTCTCATTGAGAATAAAATGTATTTTGTTTTATCTATATTTAATGTTAGTAAATTTTGATGTAGCCAATTAGACACAACATTAAATCCGTTTTGGGCATGTTCATATGCTTCAACTCGGGACTCAGCAGAGAACAGTAAAGCCGTGTCATCCGCATATGATAATATTAGCCCATTACGAAGGACTAAACTACATAGGTCATTAATGTAAATTAAAAATAATGTAGGGCCCAAAATACTGCCTTGTGGTATTCCGAAACAACTATTTTCTATCTCAGAACTTGTAAACTGCCCTATTTTAACACATTGTTGACGGTCTCTAAGATAATCGGAGAATAACAGAAGTTGCCCTCCTCTTATCCCAAGCGTTTCAAGCTTGTGCAGTAATATAGAACATGAAATTGTGTCGAAAGCTTTAGCGAGGTCCAGAAAGATCCCAATGGTATGCATGCCACTATCTAGTTTCGTACTAATGTATTCGGACAACCTGTGGACTGCTTGGTTAGTTGATCTTTTGGGTCTAAACCCAAATTGGTTATTGGAAAGCAATTTGTTAACTTCAAGATAATCTATTAATCTGCTGTTTATAATTTTTTCTAAAATTTTTGAAAGTCCTGTTAGTACTGAAATGGGTCTGTAGTTGTTAACAAAGTTTTTATCTCCCGCTTTGAACACTGGTGTAACTACTGCTTTTTTAAGCAGTTTGGGAAATATACCGTTAGATAAACATGACTGAAAAATATGGGTTAATGGAGGTGCAAGAAGGTGTTTAAACCTTTTCAGTATATTATTAGGTATGCTATCCCACCCAACAGCGCAGTTATCCTTTAACCCTGTAATTATCCTTAAAATTTCATTGACGTCAGTGTCAAACTAATATATTCATATAATAAAAAAAATTAAAATATTTTAAAAATAATTAATTGGTTTAAGATTTTCCTAAGTAGTGAGTTTTCCATTGTTTATGATCTTGCAAATATATCGTGATAAAATAAATCTTGTCTTGTGAAGAGTTTTTACTTTTTGATGAAATGGTAATTCTTGAACAAAATAATATATTAAGGCAAGCTGTGTGCCTTTCTTTAAAAAGCATGGTATCATTCCATTACCGTCACTGTACATATTTGAAGTAGTAGCTTTTGTTAAACAAAATCCCCATTTATTTACTTTAGCATCTATAGCTTTCAATCGGACCCAAAGGGACGAAAGTCGTCTGTGCGTTCCAAAAGCGAATACTGCCTTGATGTATAAAAGTATCTTTCACATGGCATAAGTTGTATTTAATAAATTGCCAAAAGAGCTAAAAAATCTACACATTAACTTATTTAAACAAAAACTGAGAAGTTTGCATTGTCAAAAATGATATTATAGTGTATCGGATTTTTTATCAGATAAATTTTGACATGTAAGTGTAATTTTTGTAATGTAATTTGCTTCTTTGACTATATTGTAATCACAAATCATAATTAATTATTTAAATCTGAATTATTTTTGACATTTACCTTACAAATTATTTTGACATTTTTCTGACAAATTATTTTGACATTTACCTATCTAACAAATTATTTTGACATTTACCTAACAAATTATTTTGACATTTACCTAACAAATTATTTTGACTTTTGTTCCTATATTAATCAAATATGTAGTTTGATCATTTATGTAGTTAATTTGTATTTTAGTACGAGTAAGCTCTTTATTTGCATGTAAAAATTGTAATTAATTATTTTTGTATGCCTACAATAGGCTGATCATAGCGCACATTAACCTTAAACATGTCCAACCACTGTACCTACCTATGTATCACAAATAAAATATTTCTGATTTCTGATTTCTGATTTCTGCAATCTGTATTAAAATTTAAAAAAAAAAGATTATTGAAAACCACATTTGAAAAGCAAACTGTGTAAAAAAAACAAATTCTGCTAAACCCAATAAATTATTAAGCATAATCATTTTCATGTCCATATAATTTTAATTTTATATATTTTTCTCGTATTATTTTTTTTACTTCAAAATGTGTCTTTATTAGTTTGTGTTCTAATCCAAAGCATAATATTAATGTAACAGTGTTTTGAATGCCTCAGTTAACCTTTTGAGTGCGTAATTAGAGGCACAATAGTAAGACAATGGCGCGTGAACGCCGGCGTTAATGCGGGGATCAACAGCTTAAGGTAGTTAGTATGGATCAACAAACTTGACAAAGACCAGTGACCTGTACCTACTTTCTGTGCAAATAAAGATCTATTCAATTCTATCTCTTCAAGAAGAAACTGTGGCAACCTGTCTACGTTTCTTACGAGGAAAACTAATGTAACCTTTAATTACATAATTACCACGTATAATTATCTCCTTAAACAAATTACTAACAACCAACTATTTACATAATTTAGCCCACAATATCGTATGTTGTACAAATTCCGTCGTTCATCATAGACGACGTTGTGGTCTGGTTATTGCGCTGTATCGCGCTATGTTATGCTATGTTGTGCTGTGTTACGCTATATTGTTGCCGGCACTCATCGTGCGGTCGTGAAGAATGTCAACTTGATAGTTTATGTTGTAGTGGGAAATATTTTAGGTTTATGTTAGTGTGGTATGTTTGTAATTACTTAGATTTTATTTCTAAATAAAATTGACTTATGTTGTTGCGTTTTAAAATAAATTTGTCGTAGTAATAACTTATTTTTGTAATGTTTTGAACTCAATAAAAATCGGTCATGTTTGTGTACACTTTGTCCTATTTGTTTCTTTAGAAAGTAAGCTTTTTGCACTATTTGTGCATCGTCCTTATTTCTTATCATCGACATTATTAATATTGATAGCTCAGCTTTTGACACATGGCCTGGTACCACGATAACCATGATATGCGAATTGTGACAGTTGATAATTTGATAGGCTGATAGCTTTCAGTGTTTTCTTTAAAAAAAATGTAAATTTTCGAATCGTTAGGATTTGAATGAGTTACAAACTCCTATAACTAAAAAAAATAAATGCAACTTTTCAACCAAAATATCAATGTAAATATTACGTCGGTAGACAGAAATGGGCGTAATAATTATTCACATCACAAAAAAACCTAAAAATCAATTACTGTTCGTTGATCTCGCTAAAAATCAAAAACTGGGCAAGTGCGAGTCGGACTCGTGCACTGAGGGTTCCGTACAACTTGAAAGGTAAATTGCGGTTTAAGATTTATGACGTATTAAAAAAAAGCTGCTTACTAGATCTCGTTCAAACCAATTTTCGGTGGAATTTTGCATGGTAATGTACATCATATATTTTTTTTAGTTTTATCATTCTCTTATTTTAGAAGTTACAGGGGGGGGGGGCGCAATTAGCCGCGGCTTCGCTCTGGAATTTTATTGAAAACATACTGTTTGTGCTAAAAATCTGCCATTTTAATTTTGATGTACACAGTGACAACTCTCAAGCCAAAGTGCAACAAACCGTATAAGCTCTAGGACATGCCAAAAAAATGTAGGTACATTTATATACATTTAAGTATTATAAGTATACACTCGACAAACTAAACCCCCCTCCTCCTCTAGCGCCGACGGGTAAATATAACCAAATTACTTTAGCCTCTGTTTTTAAATCTAAGTTTAAAATCAACAATTTTGATACTGAATAACAGTTTTAAAGATACTTTCTTCTTGTATCATCTAGTATTGTATTTGGGATAGCTTTCAAGGTTTCAGCCAAAGTATTAGATTATTTTTTTGTTTGATTTAACTCTTCAAAAGGAAAAGTTATAATAGCCAATTTTGAAGTTGACACGAAACACAATAGTTTTTCTTTGGAAAGTGTTAAACTTAAAATTATAAGATTTTAACTTTGAAAATATGATGTGCTTTGATACTGAAGCAATATTCTTATTGGATTTTATATCCATTCAATATATATATATAATATCTTTCTCCAGTATGACTTTGATCTTGAAATATTGCCAAAATTTTTAGTAAATCGATGATCTTTTCATAGTATAATAAAAACACAGTCGTATTCCTCTTCTGCCTTTTTATAATCGAACTCCTCCTAAACCTTGCAAAGCATTAGGATTTGGCTTCTACCAATAAAAAGAATGAAAAAAGATTCTTCGTTTATCGTTCTTTAGGTGTTTCGTGTTTCTGTCGTGTGCGTATAATTTGCGCACGGGTGCACACAGGACGCAAACGGGTACGAGTGCGTTTGCGCGGGTGCAAATGTAATGTAAACCTAAATATTAAGATGTTTGTGGCGTTGACTACACTTTTCTCTCTACCCAACTCTCCCACACTTCTGCACTATATCTTATGACTCATTTTCAATATCTATGTTCTTCAAATGCAAGGAATCTGCGTTTTTCTAACAATCATTATGAGAAGGACAGAGCAGTAGGATGCTTTGTCCCACTCATACTTCTGGTTTTGTTTTTTTTTTCCATTCTTCCCTCTCTATACAGTCCATCCTCCTGTGAAATGCGCTTCCTGTCGATATCATTATCATTTAAGTGGAAGTTGTGAAATTATTTTCTCCACTAATAGCAGAAACGTCTCATTAACTTTTTTCCTTACTTTATATTAATATATACGTAGGTATTATACGTATTATATTAATAATATATGTACGTTTATTTCAACTATCATCATCATCATCATTATTTCAGCCGAAAGACGTCCACTGCTGGACATAGGCCTCCCCCGAGTGGCGCCACAATGAACGGTCCTGTGCGTCTCGCATCCATCGGACTCCCACAACCGTTACCAAGTCATCGGTCCACCTTGCAGGAGGCCTTCCAACGCTACGTCTTCCGGTACGTGGTCGCCATTCCAGAACCTTTCGACCCCAACGGCCATCTGTTCTGCGAGCAATGTGCCCTGCCCATTGCCACTTTAGTTTGGCGATTCTTCGTGCTATGTCGGTAACCTTGGTACTCCTGCGGATATCCTCATTCCTGATTCGATCACGCAAGGAAACTCCGAGCATAGCCCTTTCCATTGCCCTTTGGGTGACTTTAAGTCTTCTGATGAGGCCCATTGTAAGCGACCACGTTTCGGAGCCATATGTCATCGTCGAATCCGACTCGGCTGGGTAGCGTTCGGGAAGCTGCGCGGTATCTTCTCGTCCAATATACCACAGTGTCTCAAGACAAAAGTCTATGACCAGTGCGTGTTGCCAGTGATTTCAACTATACGTATAATTTTTTCTAAATAACATTTTCTTTTTATGCACCTACCATATCGTCTCTTCACCACCTTAGGTTGACTGGTAGAGAATACATAAGGCATTAAGTCTGCCTTTGTACTTTTGCGTTGCGTGGAGATTAAATAAAATATTATACCTACAGTGACCGAAGATTATGAAAAAACCACAACAACTTCACGACCAGTTAACAAGCTCAATATCTCAACGCCGGCTTCATTTAATATTAAGTATTAACGAAAAAGGAAAAAATAAAGGCATAAACTAAACACCAAGAAAGTACAGTCACCAAAAAAAGACTGCGGTGACATTTTTATATTAAACATCGTATACGTTAGTCGTGTCGCTTCAAATCCGTATTTCCATGCAAATGAACCCAGTGGGGTGGAGGTAACGAGCGAACTGTACAATGTTATTAAATTCTCATTTTGTTGCTTCGACGAATGAATCGGCTTAGTGTAGTGAGTAATTCTGTGTAGCTACTGAGGATAGGTTTTGTTCGAGATTATTTTGTTGCAATGATTTTGTTGTGTTAGTACCTAATTGGATATGTATCGTTTTTTCTGGTGTAATACCTGAGTTCAAGTGGTGTGCTGAAACCGTATTTGACAAACTAACATTATAGCATAATTTATATGAATCTAAACCATTTACTTTTAAACTGTGAAAGTAAAAAAGATAAAGCTATTTGCGCATCAAAAAGCGTGAATTTTTATGTAAAAGAACGTGCAAGATAAATAAATGGTACAAATGGTTACATCGTTAATGTTGAAATTATACACACATACATGACATTAACATTCACCAACCCACACTGGCCCGCGTGGTGGTTTACGGCTCATTCCCTCTCCTTGATAGGAGGCCTGAGTCCCAGCAGTAGGAACATTAAAAGGCTGATGATTATGCTACATATCTACATATAATTATGTCCAGTAGGTACCTAAATAATAAATTAACACTAGAAGCGCCAAACATTGCAATCCTCCTTAAACCGTCACAATTTACTATTATATTAATTGCTATGTTCCTTAGTTTAAGACATGAAAATTACTATTAAAACAGTTTGTAAAATTTTGAAAAAAGTTTATTTATTCATCAATGTACCATGTACGATCAGACATGTCCTGTTAATGCATGGAGTAATTTAATGCTAAAGATATTGAATTTATATAATTCAAATATGCATTGTTGAGTAGCAGCCACAAATTGAAATTGATTTTGTGGTTGATTGTACTGTTTTCATGTCACTGACGCTGTTTCAGTTTCGTATCATTGTCATTTTATTTTAAGCTACTAAACAACCCAAATATAAAAAAAAAAAAACTAAAGAAGCAATAGAAAAACACAAAAACAAGAAAAAGAAAAACATTTGTAAGTTGTACATAATCGCTTTAATTAACAACAGAATTGTAAAAAATAAAAACGTAATACAAAAATAGATATTTAGACTTAAAGTCACTCAAAGGTTATGCTCATTTCCTTGTGTCATCAAACCAAAGATGAAGTTATCCGCAAGAGAACCAAGGTAACCGACACAACCCGAAGAATCACCAGTATCAACAAAATCAAGTGATAATGGGTAGAGCAAATTGCTTGCAGAACAGATGGTCGATGTGGCCGAAAGATTCAAGAGTGGTGACGACGTACTGGAAGACGCATATCTGAGGCCTACCATAAGGTGGCCCGATCCGATGACCTGATAAGCGTAGCGGTCATCCTATGGGTGCGAGACGTGCAGGTTGTAGTTATAGTGGGAGCCTAATATGTCCACCAGACATCTTTCAGTCAAAACGATGCTGATGATATTAACAAAATCTACACACTATAGAAAATTACAGTTTTCTCATTAGGCCATCGGACTGTTATGTTTACAGCAAATAATAAACCATTTCAATGCAACTACGCGGCTACGTGTGAATTAAAATGTTTTTCTTTTTGATATTTGGTCAAGTCATGAGCTGAGAGATGTTTACTTACATATTCACATTTTTATACATTTTATATTTATTATTACGTGGCCGTAATCCACCACGCGGGCCCATGCGCGTTGGTGTATATCACGTGTCTTTGAATTTTTGGTTCTAGGACATGCCGGTTTCCTCACGATGTTTTCCTTCACCGTTTTGAGAGGAGTGGTGATGAAATAAATTACACAAAGTAATACGCCTGGCTGGGTTTGAACCTGCGACCTACAACTCGTAAGTCGGGCCCGTTACCACTCGGTCACCACTGCTCATAATAATTAAGATTTACTCGGTACGAAATGTCTGTTGCAAAAATAAGACCAATGCCAGATCGTGGACAGTTTTGTAATTCTCCAGGCAAAGGTATTCATTTGAACAGCCAATTATAATTAACTTTTGTGGTCAACATTTACACACGTTTGTGCATAACGTTCTCATATTTCTCATAACTCACTTGACTACTGCACTGGGAAATTAAAGTGTAAATAATAAAGAATGCTTTTTTGTAAAGACATTATTTTAATGAGAAATTATTATTGCGGCTTACTTTTCATACGTTATTGCAGCATTCGCTATTAATATTGAAATATTGGAATATACAACATGTAGAAGGGAATACTAGTGTAATTTAAAAATAAGCACACAAAATGTCCAATGCTTGTAATTAAACTTTGATTTTTAAAGCTTGCATGTTTCATTAATTCGAACATTATTGCTTCCTTTTGAGGAGTGTTTTCATAACTGTACATTTATTTATGTAAACACAAATACTGAAAAATGAAAATAACGAGTGTGTTACATAATTCCGAAAAGTGTAACCTCGAATAACACGTTCCCGTAAGTTTACTAATCCGAAACACTTAACAACGAATTCACGTTACCACGAAAAACTTAACGCCATAGCCATGCGATCTCGAATTACATGATTCAGAAAATTGTAATATCGAATAACACGTCCACGTCATCATCATCATCATCATTTCAGCCGAAAGACGTCCACTGCTGGACATAGGCCTCCCCCAAGGGGGGGGTTGCCATAATCGCCACGCTTGGCAGACGGGTTGGCGATCGCAGTTTGGTTGTTGTAATGCACAGAGGATGCTGCTGCCCATTCTCTGGTATGTCCCTTAGTCGCCTCTTACGACACCCTCGGGAAGAGATGGGATGGTGTTATTCTTAACGTCCGAACACCATACGGAACACGTCCACGTATGTTTACTAATAGGAAACTCTTTAAAACGAATGCATGCTGCTACGAAAAATATAACATAATAACGCTACGAAATAATAATAAAAATACGAATGCTACGAAAGATAATAATAATTTAAATAGATAGATTTAAAATTTGGAGATGTCTTTTCGTAAGAAGTTTGGTTAAGCTAGGTCGCGTGGCTTCGGCGATAAGTTATTCGTAGAAGCGCGCATTTGTTGTTAACTGACTCGAATTGGTGAATTAGAGATTTGGTTATTCGAGATTCCATGACTGTGGCATGTATATAAATAATACTTCATAATTGACTGCTTGGCTCCTTGTCGATGATAGCGTGATGATTTTCATCTTAGATGTTAATTTCCTTAGCTAAATGGAATAATCTAAAAAAATAGTAAGTATTTTTTGCCATCTCGATTTTATTACATGTTTTGATTACTTTTTACAAAACATTTAGAAAATTTAACAAAAATTTCGATGTTATATTTAAAACATGCAGTAGCAGTTTTATTATTATATTTGACGTTACATTGTATATTATCTACAAAAAAGAAGATAAAATAATCACAAAAAAATTAACCATAGCTGGGAATCGAACTCGCGGCAAAAGTCGTTCAAAACCGACAAAATGCAATATTACTCATCCCCCATAGCAAATAGCGTGATAATTTATAGCCTGTGTCCTTTCTCAAGCTCTAGTCTATCTTTGTACCAAAATTCATCAAAATTGGTTCAGCGACTTAAGCGTGAAAGTAACAGACAGATAGAGTTACTTACGCATTTATAATATTAGTAAGTATGGAAGTATGGATTATCTAAATTAAATCATGTAATACATAACATACACATTATATACATAATTGTTTTTATAATAGGTAGGTATTATTTTTAAACAAAAAGTTTTCCACTTTTCTTTTATCTTTATTTTTACTCTATTGCCATTTTTTTTTTACCTTAGCATCGCTATAGGTATTTCTAAATTGTATCTGAGTTAAATTAAGTTCGTTGTAGATAATCGCTTTCGCTTACGCCTTTCACCTCTAAACTAATAACCTAAACGCTCCGGTGAATTTAAATGAGGTGTTAAAAAAGCGAATTCTTTTATATGGAATAAAATAACATTAAGCAGGCAAGTTTATAACCAATCGCGTCTCTTATTACGTTAGCCCTGTAAAGGTGCGGACACATTACTGTTTGTAATAACTACAAACCGTATGTTTGTTCTAAATATTTGATGGCTAAAGAAAAAAGGCAAGCTCTGCTTAGAGCAAATGGCATTGTGTGAAAGTTGTGTATTATTGCTGAAGAGCATAAAGTTGCTGCTTATTTCAAATGAAATTTCTTCCAGCACACCTGATGGGGCGTGCCGTGGCTGGTTCAACGAAGAATGGTAGTAAAACTTCAGTGGACTGTATAAAACGATATCTATTGCGAAAGTACTGAGGTTCGATATAAAAGGTATACCTGTTTGTTCCGTAGACGCGATATATATTTATATATCACGTCTACGGAACAAACAGGTATGAAATAATTTAGGATGCGCGAGCGCTGATGTTCATCTAAACTAGTGACAGCTAACATTTCAGTACCTTACGAAATCTATAATAAATAATCTCATTTTGGATTTTATTAACAATTCTTATCGCTGATGTAATAAGGCACTTCGTCTTGAGCCTCTGGTCTTTTAATAATTACTCGTTACATCGGGTGGGTGGAGGAGCAGGTGGGTGATGGGGCAGGAGTGCTGCATAGTTCATCATCTACATCATCACTTTTCATCAGGTGAGATTTTTTTTTAGTTGGGAAAATCATCCAATGACATCCCCCGCTCTTAAGCGCTCTTTTACTGACTAAAAACCTTCTCCTGTTCTTTCGTTGCGTTTCATACAAGGGCCAAATTTTCCATTCAGAAACAAACCCTGGGGCCAAGGCTAGGCATAGGCTTCTACCCTGCTGGGCCCCTACGGTTTGCTGACATCTCCTTGAGGCGCTCGTGGAACAGTACGCGCTGTCGCCGACTTGGGCTCGGGCGAGCTACCCATTCTCGAAGTCCGCAAGCCCGCGCCTACGGTGGCTGGAAATAGGCATCGGGATCTCGGCGGCTGGGGCGTGAAGGCAAAGCGTTCCCTCACGCATGCACGTGCGGCCTCCTCCTTTGCTAGCATTACTGCTTTACAGAAGGAGGCGACCGCCTGCCACTCCTCCTCGCTTCGAACCACGGCCTGTATCAAGGCTCGGCGCGAGAGATCGTTGCCGCCGATATGCCCCACGAGGACACGGCGGTGCTCTGCCCATGCGGGGCACACCTCCACCGTATGCTGCACCGAATTCTTCGGGCAGTCCACACAGTGGTAACACCCGGATGTTACTTACGCACGAATCTGGTGCAAGAACTTCCCGAACTGACCATGCTCGGTGAGAACATGCGTCATGCGGATGGTGAGGACACCGTGAGGTCTTTCCAGCCACTCCTCAAAAAGGGGACCTACCGCCATAATTATGGCGTGCCCAGCACTGGGTTACGACAGTCGCTGTCGCCATTTCACCATGAAATCCCGCTGGAACTCTGTTCGCCATGCCGCGACTTGTCGCGGCAGCGGATCAGGTGAGATAGTGGTCAAACACGAGCCGTTCAACAGTAAAAAAAAACTTAGGTGTGACATCAGTACAAAATATTGTGGCATTCTCTTCATTTTAACTTGAAAAAATTACATTAAGTTTTTCTGTGCATATTGCAGTATTTAGTGCATATTATGTGTATCTGCGACATCAAAAAGTTCCTCGAGACTGTTTTTTTGCTAACCTGTTCTATTCCACTTCTGGGCACAGGCCTCTCTCCACTCCTTCCATCTTTCACAGGCCCGGGCTTTCTACTTCTAGTTCTAGCTAAATCTGTAATCTAGTTTGTCCCGCTAATTCCTTCGTGGTCTTCCGCGATTCCGTCGCATTTTTTCTGGGCACCACCTTTAGTCTACAATCTCTTTAAAATTCTACCACTTGTCGATCTTAAACCATCCTGTACAATCGGCCTTCGAGGGGTTAAACAAAACATGCTCATTTTCATTTAACACAAAACAGCTATAGTATAGCCCTACCTTCATACTAATACTATCGAGTTTTAAATTACTTTGTTATTCTGCTACCGACTGTCGGGCTAAAGTCAAACAATTTCATTAAATAGTGTTCGCGATGTTATTTAGAGTAGAGGCTTTTATTAAAGAGATCAGCTGTAACCCGCGACTTCGTTTGCGTGGAGTTTACAAACCTTAATATCAGTTAGTGATAGTCTTGTCCAAATTGGTTTGTCCATTTCGGAGATATACCTTATGTAACTTACCTCAGAAGGGAATCATAGAATTAAAACGATAGATAAATCAACGCAATAACAATATTTATTATCATTATCAATTACAATTCAGTACCTGTTAACAATATTTTACTAACCTTAAACTTATCACATCGGTGCCTCGCTCAAGACTGCCTCATGGCGGGAACTTGTTAAACTGACAATTCAATCCACAATCGAATGATTTTACAACTTGACAGTGACATCGAATAATTCGAAATGACGCAAATGACACAAACGAAACTCGACTATAACAAGATTTATCCATGGACTGTTCACTCTAGTATTACAATTTATAAACCTACCCTCACATAGATAAGTCTTGTTACAGTCGGCCATCCTTCAAGAACGAGTCCCTTCGTTTCTAATTATTGCATAAGCGGTGTATAATAGTTTTAGTGAGTTTGTACATTCTATTTATCAAACAATAATCTTCAATACAATATTGCATATATACTTACAAAAATAATCTGTACATATTGGTTGAGTATAAGTTTAACAAAACAATATAAAAAATCAGTTTTGTTCTGTATCAATTCTTACGACATAACTATTCTAGATCTATAACTAAAATAAAATAAACA
Organism: Mythimna impura; assembly: GCA_905147345.3. NCBI lineage: Eukaryota > Metazoa > Arthropoda > Insecta > Lepidoptera > Noctuidae > Mythimna > Mythimna impura. The sequence continues at coordinate 27,465,741 of LR990359.1, read as the reverse complement.
TAAATTTTAGATATTTTCGCTTATTGTATAGCTTGAGCGATGTGAAAGCTACTTCCTTCGCTATCATACCGCTTCAGCCGCAATGTTTTGAACCACTCATGGGCGGCGAGTTCATACGCCAAATCCTGCCCAGTTCAAAACATTCTCAATAATTCTACTGTATCTATTGCCGAGCGAAGTTAGGCTACTTCCTTCGCCATCACTCCGTCTTCGGCAGCGATACTTGAGCCACTCCTGGGCGGCGAATCCCAACGCCAATCCTGCCCGACTCAAAGTACCCTCACTTATTTCTAAAGGACTGGTAAGTTCATATACCAGACTTTTCAACCATTCTCAAATTATTATTATTATTATTATTGTATAGCTTGAGCGATGTGAAAGCTACTTCCTTCGCTATCATACCGCTTCAGCCGCAATGTTTTGAACCACTCATGGGCGGCGAGTTCATACGCCAAATCCTGCCCAGTTCAAAACATTCTCAATTATTCTACTGTATCTATTGCCGAGCGAAGTTAGGCTACTTCCTTCGCCATCACTCCGTCATCGGCAGTGGTACTTTGAGCCACTCCTGGGCGGCGAATCCCAATGCCAATCCTGCCCGACTCAAAGCACCCTTACTTAACGTCTCTAAAAGACTGGCAAATTCATATGCCAGATGCCATCTAGCTAGTACATCGCAATCATTCTAAATCATGAGTTAAAGAACATGTACATATAATATTAAGCTACAAATCAAATAATTCAAAGGATCACATTAAATATAATAATTCATTTTAATTGATTTCACTTTCATCGTCATTTTCATCGCTGAGCATCGGATGAGCAAGCAGGGGCATTAAAACTCAACCATGGATAATTTTGTTAATAGCAACAATTGATTTGTACCATGCTCCTTTTCTAGTTAAAGGGGTGTCTACAACGAGGAATCGATCGTTTGGTAACTTTCTTTATTCTGTATGGACCCTGACACTACGCTTCTAACTTTTTGGATTGGCCAGGCGCCGATACTACTGCCCTCGCTATCCTAACCAGATCGGCCTCCTTATAATTCGTAGCCTCTTGTGTTTGTCATACCGATTCTTATTACTCCTGAGTCTCCTGATTTCTTTTAATTCGTTCACTCGCTTCAGACCTAATTTCTTCTAAAGTGTGATTACTATGTCCTATGTCATCAATTACGTTATTTAATATGCCTTGGCATGGGTTCGCCACCGTCCTATCTAACAATAGCTCAGTAAGTGTTAAGTCCTAGCTGAATGCCTGGCAGAAGTTCGTCCCAAGAATTTTTGTTTTTACCGTGAGCAAGGGATGCGAGAATCGTCCGAGAATTTTCTCGAAGCCGAAATGCCCTACATCATCATGGTTGGATTTTAGGAGTTGCCAACGAACGCTCTCATCTAAAGTTCTAAAGACTCGCCCGTTTTAGATTGTGTATTCCTTATGGATACCTGCTATCTTAGAGGTTTCTGGGTCTTCTAGAACATCTCTAATACGTCTGGCTTCTTTGTCAGAAGACTGAACCGTAGAAATCCAGTCCTCCGTAATATTGGTGAACCCCAAGTCGTGCATACTGGTAGAGAGACAGTCCTTATACGTCAAGCAATTTGTCGCATTGACGGTTTTGATTTTCCGATAACTGATTTTCGAAATAAGGAGTTACAGAGACGTGATTATTCAAATCATTTGCGACACTAAAAACATTTATGCCTAAATGACTCGATCCTACAAGCTGTGCGCGTGTAATTAAAGTGTTCTCTTTGAAGCATACTGGGTTCGAACCAATATTTTGAACTAATAAACGACATTCGGAATTATGGATTTCATATTCTCCCGGTAACAGATAGTACTCATGACCCGCGCAGCCTCTTACCGACCTGCCTACATAGATATTTCCGGTGTAAGCAACATTTGACCTTACAGACACAGATACCATCTCACCAATGTCCACTGAAACATCACAAGTTGTACAAAGATTTAATTTAGAATGGATATCTTGTCCTACCCGCTCAAATACTAGATCTGTTGGAGTTTTAATTATTTTAAGTGTGGGTCGTTCAGTAAAACTATGTCCAAGCAAAACGTCATAATTAATTAAGTGGTCATCTACAATAAAGACTTCGACATCCCTCTCCGAGATACCCTGCATATCTATATTCACTAAAGCACGCCCTAGTGGTAAGTATGGTACGTTCCCTAATCCTCTTAAATATGGGCCATCAACACTTTCCCAATTCAATCCTAATCGTGAGGCATTATATTTACGAATTAATGTGGCCTCACTACCTAAATCTAACTGGCACACTGTAGCAATTCCAATGATATTTATCATTACCTTGTACTAGTCGTTGCCATTATCAGTGTAAGAAATTTCGAGGACCTCTTTATCCTTTGAAGTATTCTTTTGATCCTTTAATCTAGGGCAGTGGGAACTGTCGTGTCCCATAAAATTACAGTTATTGCACTTGACTATTGGTTTAGGGCACTTAAAACTGCGATGACCAATACTCTGACAGTTAAAGCACTTAACTGACCCTCGCACACTACTATTTTTATTTGAAGTCGTATCATTATCTGTATTCTTTACCGAGTTATTGTTTATTGTTGTAGGGGTGGGGCGCTTATCCTTATTAAAATCATTGTTAAAATCCGACTGATTTCTATTATGAAATTTAATGGTTTTAAAGAATTCAAGTACATCTTCTGGTTTATCGAATTTTGCTGCTTGGGCACCTACACGAACTCCCCTGTCTTCGACCCCATAAAGTAAACAATCCACTGCTTGCTTTCCAAATATTTTACACCTGTTCAGTAAATTAATTTTCCCAAAATAATAGAGTTCATAAGATTCTCCAGAGCGTACCCGTCTATTAAGCATATCTGTCAAAAGTTCTGCATAATTTTCCGTTGCAGGAAATGATTCCTTAAGCATCGACTTCCATTCAAGCCAAGTATGCTTGATAGAGGGCAGACCCTGGAACCATGTCTTAGCCAGGCCGGTGAGTTTAGGCAAGGCATAGTGAACCGTTTGCTTATCGTTCCAATTATAAATCTCGGAACATTCATCCACTTTATCGAGCCAGATATTAATAGTTTGTTCTTTCGACATGGGGTCGAAGTCTGGAATAACGTTATTCAAAGTTGAACTCGAAAACGATTCACGATCCCCTGCCTTAGACTTAAAAAGTTTTAAGAAAAAATCCTCAAACAGGTCGGTAGTCATAAATTTAGTTTTCTTGTTGTCATGTGTTTCATGTGGTTCATCACTGTTCATGCGTTTCGCGGGAGTGATTAAGGAACGGCACTGATGTGAATTTTTATCGCCAGCGTTTGTCTGCCCACGATGGCTCGGGCCAGGCTCGAGCGTCTCTAAACGCCTACGTGATGATGTGTTCCGTTCCGTTAATCTTTCCCGTTCTTTCCGTACCTGGTTTTCGAGGGTTTTCAATTTTACCTTCCCCCTGGACAGCTCACGTTCCTGCTCGAGCAGCGTTCGCTTGCTGCTTGTGCTTCGGCTTCTCAGCTGACGATGTGTTGCGCTGCTGTGCCGTCGATCACGAGCTGGACTGCGCCCTCGAGCTCCTTGTGTTCCGTGTTGGTCATCACCACGGCCATTGCGACTGCGGCTACGGCTACGACCGCGCCTCTCGTTTTCCTCTAGGTCTCGTCTTTCATAGTTGCAAGAATGGTTGCTGGTGCGTCGATAGTCAGAATTGAGTTCTTTGTCGCTCATTTTCCTGAAACTTAGAACATTTTATTAATGTATCATGCAAAAATCTTGCAAAACAACGTCACTGAATTAATATTTTAACGCAGGTAACATATAACATGTCGACATAATTTATAATTGTTTACTAGTTAGTCTGTCATTAAAATATAGCATTTTCTTTTTTTGTTAATCTGTTTGCATCACAAAAATGGTGGCACATTTTGGGTTTCTTGATTTATTTTCAGATATTGTGTTCAATATAGTTCTCTTTAAAACTTGTATTTCTACTGTAAAGTAGGTACCTCAACAAAATTGATAAATCACGGAAAAAGAAAATAATTAGTCACGTGTTATTTTTTTTTTTAAATCTGTTTTCATCACGAAAACATTTGATGATTTTTTTAAGGATTTTATCATTTATTGACGATAATTATACTCAATTACTATTTCAAACTGATATTTCAATTTTCAAACTGATATTTCAATTAAATGTCTATTATTATAAATTTATATCCATCAAAAATACGTTCAACGGTTTCTTTCAAAAGGAACCGTTAAACGCATCCGCTTCAATCGGCCAAATCGGTATTCACAACGTTATCATATTATATCAAACCACACACATCCTTATTTTTCTTCTTGTAATTGCGTTGATTTTCAATTTTTAAACGAATATGGTTCTATTTATCGGCGGTCGAGCTCGTGGGGTGGTTCACCACAAAACAAAATGTCTCGCGTATCCCACTTCTGAGATGTAACTTACCTCAGAAGGGAATCATAGAATTAAAACGATAGATAAATCAACGCAATAACAATATTTATTATCATTATCAATTACAATTCAGTACCTGTTAACAATATTTTACTAACCTTAAACTTATCACATCGGTGCCTCGCTCAAGACTGCCTCATGGCGGGAACTTGTTAAACTGACAATTCAATCCACAATCGAATGATTTTACAACTTGACAGTGACATCGAATAATTCGAAATGACGCAAATGACACAAACGAAACTCGACTATAACAAGATTTATCCATGGACTGTTCACTCTAGTATTACAATTTATAAACCTACCCTCACATAGATAAGTCTTGTTACACTTAAGATGTAAGTCCCGTTTCCGTGAGAAACTTTATTACCGTGAAAACGTAGTGCAAGACTTATTCCGTAGTTTAAAATGCCGTCCCAGCGGAAAAATGACAAGTAACCCTAAGTTACAACAGCTTGTAACAACAGCTATCTATCAGTGAAAGTCTCGTCAAAATCAGTATAGCCGTTTTAGAGATTAGCCGGAAAAAAACAGTCAGACCAAGTCAGAAGATACTCGTAGACAGACAACAATTTAAAAAAATGCATTTTTGTTTTAGTATCAAATATATTTTCATATGCTTTTAGTATATTTTGTTATTACAAACAGACAGTTCAATTTTATTTATATGTATGCATAATATATGTACAGATAATGGTATTGTTGATGTGTGTAAGGTTCACTTTACCTTGTACGGGATTCAAAATAAAAGGACGTGTGTTGTGCCTCAAGTATATTTAGCGACTGGTTTTTGGGAAGAGAGCTTCCTATTAAATATATAATTGACTTAAGCATAGCTCGTCTCGTCGTTGTTTTCAAAGGTAACTTTTTACTCTAACTAACTCAGTGCGCGAGTCCAACTCGCACTTGCCCGGTTTTTTTGTTATAGCGGCAATAAAAATACATCATCTGTGAAAATTTCGTCTAGCTATCACGATTCATGAGATACAGCCTTGTGACAGACGAACAGACAGACAGACCGATGGACGGACAGCAGAGTCTTAGTAATAGGGTCCCGTTTTACCCTTTGGGCACGAAACCCTAAAAAATGAGGTTAGAACTATACTGGTTTTCTACGCTTGACAATCAACATTGAACTGAACATTAACAGTAAAATGAAACAATGACGAGTGACGATGATGAGTAAATAATAATAATAAATAAATAATGACAACTTTCCCTCACAGTGTGTAGTGTGTGTGTGTGTCGTTGACGCTTAACCACTATCTCACCTGATGAAAATGCCACCTACTCACCGATAAGCGATTATGTGGTCGACAATGGAGCACATCCTAACCCAGAACAACTATCTATAGATAGTTGCCAGCCATACAAATATTTGTATCGTGCGGAAAACGAACCGCATGGATTACTAAACTACTGTGCTAACCGAGCCTTCAAAGATAGAGACATTTACCCAAAATTTACGAAACACACAAACGTACCTATAAAAATTACATAGCATTGACACAATTATTAACCGATGCTACAAATCCCACATTATCCAAGTCTTGCATTTGTAATTTCTTTCATGATCAGAAAGGCGGAATCTTGAAAGAGATTCTTGCTCAATGATTGCGGTAGAGATAGAGGAATACCCTCGGGACAATGCGCTAACATGGAACAGTAACTGCATAGGGATCGAGCGGCTTGATTCGTTCATTTGCACTTTGATCCTATTTTATCATACTAATATTACGGCCTCTACGGTTTGCTGACATTTCTTTGAGGAGCGCGTGGATCACTATGCGGTCCAGTTAATTACCGGACGGCCGGATGGCGAGCTACCCATTACTCGATGTCCGCAAGCCCGCGTCTACCGTGGCTGGTAGTCGGGGTTGGAATTACGGTAGCCGGGGAGTGAGGACCTTCGTTTCCTCACGCGTGCGGCCTCCTCCTTCGCTAGCATTACTGCTTAGCATTGCTGCTGGAGTGAGCGTATTTACTATGTATGTCTATGATAATAATTTATTTAATATTTTTTTGACTCTTTACAAAGGTAGTCACTTTTCAATGCACACAAAGTGATCCTTTGTATGACACTGGAGTTAATACTAGAATATCCTGTGTGACCGATCACCAGGCCTCACTTCGAATTTGAGGTGATGCTTAATTATTTCTAACTCTAAACAAATTTTCAAAGTATATATTCTTCCAAAAAAAATATATATAATTGTGTTTTATTATTTAATGCATAGCTCACGCATTTGCTAAGAATGACCAGTTTTTATTAAGTATTATTTCTATTATGTTATATCAATAGCAGGTGAAGTTCATGATATCTAGGTCAAACTATATTAGCTGTAAGTCCTCCATGTACTAAATAAATAAATAATTAATTAATTAAATAAATAAATAAATTTAACATTAATAAAAACAATTCGCAAAGTACAGATCTATACCTACTTTAGTACTGTTCTTGTTGTAATTGGAGGTGTTTCAACTAGCCTATTAAGACTTAATTCTTTGTGTAACGACGCAGAAGAACAAGCGCCGCATCGTGGATATCTTTGATTTCGAATATACGGGACGTTATTTTGGGTGGGAATGCTCAGATAAAAATACCATGAAGAAATATTGCAAAAACATAAAAGGCAGGTGATATATTTTTTTTATTTTTTTATTATTATGCATAAGCTCGTCTTTGGCCACGGATCTCACCTGATGGTAAGCGATGATTTGTTAGACGGGGGAGCACGCTTGCCTAAAAGTAAGCTATTCACTCTTGACTTTTATTATTATTCATTTTTTATGCAACACAAAAATACCAAGGTAGACTTAATGTCTTAGGCATTTTTTACCATTCAACCTAGGATGGTGGAGAGACAATATCACAACATGCACTGGATTTTAAGTGAGAAATCATCAAATTACTCCTTCCATTTAAGGGTGAAGTGAGAGGGCGTGTCAGATATTTACAGACTAAAATCTACCTTTGTCTTTCAGTTTTCACGGTAATTCTTTCAAATGTTCCCGCAGTCAGGGTGGGCGGCCTAATTTCTCTTTTTTTAATTATTCGCTTCTGCCAATGGTTTTGCCCGCGTTAAAATCGAAAATTATCCCAAAAAACATACACCCAGCTCCCAGGATGTAAAGTTTCCAGCTCCCAGGATGTAAAAGTTTTCTATTTCCTAAGTATTTCAGGACATGGTGTGTTAAGTTACATCCAAATCCGTTCAATCGCTAAGCTGTGAAGAGGTAACAGACAGACAGAGGTAATCTCGTTTTCATCTTATTATTATGGAGTAATAATAGGCTCGCGTTTGACGACTTTCTTGCCTGATAGCAATTGTTGATGTGGGTGACTATGGAGCACAACTGACTAATAGGCGTAACTTATTGATTCTTTACTTATCCCTACAATTATTAGGTCCAAGATGGTGGCAAGGAAGCGTTTTGGGAAAGGAGATTTATCTGTCAGCTGTGGGATTTAATATATTTTTTTGCTCTTTACCAATATCTCACCTGATGGTAAGTGATAATATGGTTAACGGTGGAGCACGCTTGCCTAGAAGTAACCTATTAACTCTTAGCTTAAAGACCCCTAGGTTGTAGCTATCAGGAAACGGGCTTGGCGGAATTAAGTTAAGCAATTCCAACGCACTCTTCCCGAAATGCAACCGGTAAAAACAAACAGGCTTGCAAATTGGGGACGGGCTCAAGACTTTGAAGGTTCTGGATCTCTTGGTTCGTTTCTCAATCAACTCAAGCTCATCGAGCTGATATCTGGCAGATCCGTCCCAAAAATAAGAGCAGTACTCCAATAATAAGTGACAGTGGTGTCTTAACACGTTCGAGGACAGAACGAGATTATACGTCATCGTTCGAAATTTTGATATGGCACAACGTACAATGACGTCCAAATATTTTTTTTATTTTACGACAGAACGTACATTTCCGATGAACGTTCAAGTTAAAATCCTATTGAATGTATCTTGTGTCACAACATTTAAAATACCCGAAGCTTTACTGTCACGTAGAGTAAGTTTTAAACTATTTCAAATAAGTGCCGTTGACAGTGGGCGGGAACGGTACTCACACACGCACAACGTGTATATGCGTCGCGCGCGCCTACCGCGCTCCTACATTCAGTGCGGCTGCGTCACTGCGGGGTGCGCTCGCGTTCGCTAAACATTTCGTGGCGTATCGTAATATTTGCCGCGACAAAACATCGTAAGTATTTAGTTTATTTGATTTATGTATTATTCCTTAGCCAGACAGTATACTATTTTACTATGAATTAATAATTTTACTCTGTGAAATTGATGTTTAATGGGTTATTTTATGTGTTTTAGACAGATAAGCGCAAAACAAGACTGATGAGCATTTTCGATGATTCTGACAACTCTACCGAGGCGGATCCTTACCAAGACGATGATGGAGAATATGGTTCGGATAAAGATTTTGACCCACAAGGCAATACATCAGGTAGTGAAACTACCTGATGTATAATACATTAGACGTTATTACACGTTGTGTCCGTTCACGTCTAGTTAACTTACTTTTAATGACATAACGTATTTATACGATAACGTGATAAAACGGTTGTGTCATGATGTCTTTAAAACAATATATTTTCATGGGAGGCTACGTACTCATACGTCGTATAATTTGTATGGACATTTACTGTGTCATTTTGGTACACAGTCTCAAGTGGTAGCGTCCTCGAACGTGTTAAGCTATGATTAAGTTAAATCAAAATACGAACACCGACCCCAAACACACACACACATCTTAACAATCAACCAAGTGACACCCTTGAAGAAACACTGACAGATTAACCTTGACTGCCGGCATCTGATTACCTGTAAACAAGACTATAGAGTTACAGCCCCATTGGGTGTGATTTATGACTCGCTGTCGTCTTGGCATGGCGGCGGCTACAGTGGAGGCAATAATAGGTGTTCAATAGTCGGGTGAGTAATGGGGGTAGATGATAATTGGTTGGGTTTTAATTATGTAGTTAATTTTGAAGGATTCAGATTTAGCACAAGTTTTGTTTAAGATATTTACGTTAATTTTCTAAAACAAAGTCACCCGCTGAGTCTGTCTGCCTATATTTCTGTATGTTCGCGGTAAACTCATAAACTACTGAATGGATTTTTATGCAGTTTTCATCAATAGACAGAGTGATTAATGAAGAAGGTTTAAACGTATAATACATGCATATTATAGTAGAGATTAGTCGAGATTTTCAAAGATTTCTAACAATTTTGTGAAGCTGGGGTCGCTAGTTTTACATGTTTTTTTTATGGTGGAAAATCATCTAATGACTTCTCCCACTCTAGGGTGGGGCGAGAGGGCGAAAGATTTTTATTGACTAAGACCACACCTATGTTCCTTCAGCTGGGTTTTGCTTTCTAAGACCACGAGTATCCCTATCATACCTACTGTTCCCCATGCGCCTAGCAGGCATCGGCTCTACTGGGTTCCTACGGTTAATTTGATTTTCCAAGGTAAATTTTCAGTCTTCGTTTTGATTGTAATTCCTGCCCCCCTAGCCAAGTTACTAACGTTTCGTTTCGATTCTCGTTTCGTTGATCGCCTCAAGTCGGCCACGCCTCCTATTCTTTTTTCCATTGTTCTGACCACGTGACTGAGCGTTGAGATGACGTCAGAACAAAGGAATCGGAGGCGTGGCCGACTCTCGACGTGATCGACGAAAAGAGAATCGAAACAAAACGGTTGTAACTTGACTAGGGGAGCCTCCCTAGCCAAGTTACAACCGTTTCGATTCGTTGACTTTGAAATAATGTAATAAGTGACGTACTCTGTTCGTTTTTAATAACAAAGCGCGCGCTGCTTTGTTATCTAGTCCCTAACTAGGATCTAGTAGCAAAGTAGCCATAACTAAGCGGTGGAGACATCGTTGATCGGTAATTAATTAAAAAATATTTCAAAGTCCAGTCACTACGTACACGTCTCAATCAACGTCTACTATATTTTCATTTTCAGTCGTCGAACTGAATCGTAGCGGGGCAATTCTTTTAATTGCCCACGTCTCACGGGGCACGACTGCGGGGAGGTGGGGGCTGGAAATTGGACCCATTTAAAGTTTTTCGATTTACCCAGACCCGTCTAGTCTAAAGATATGTTGGGGTTAGCTTTCCCTCGGGTGTTGAGCGGGTCCAGCTTGAAGCTGTTCGCTGGTAAGCTGGATATCGACTAAGTATTTATGGGCTAGGGAAGTTGGCGGTGTAATTGTTTTGGCCTACTTTGTAAGTCTGGTAAACAAATGTTGTGTAACATGATTTTGTGCTGTGGGAAACATGTTGCTTGTAACATTGCATGCAGTAGGTGTGCGAAAAAAAGTTATCAGTATCTCAAAAGGATATTTAACTAAATTATGCACGGGCCATTTATGTTTGTAAAAAGCCATCAATATAATAAAAGAAACTTATGAAACACTAAAGCAAGGTATTCGTCATTAGACTCAGGCTTAGTAGTTTAATTACTTAAGATGCCTACGTTTATTCCCTTCCCCTCGGATCGCGGTGGCGTATAGACGTGTGCCTCGTACTTATTTTTTTCAAAAAATCTAATAAAATAGTAATTTTAAAGTGCGCAAAATAATATCAAACTCGGGCGAAGTACCAGGCGTGCATAGTTCGTTAATAGTCAAGTACTTACATTGCGGTCTACGCGAGACGAGTGTCGTCGCAAACGTGAAAGAGACGAGTGATACGTACAGCCCGCCTCCTGCAGTGCGTCATCGACAGCGCTGCGTGTGCACAAGCGCAATCAAAAAAACGAATGTGTGAAGTTTAGATGACTCACTGCACTCCGCATGAATGAAGGTAATGCAAAACCACCAATGTGACACGGTTTGTTTACGATTACATTTCCGTGAAACTTTTGAGAAGATTTACTTCGAATTACTGATCATGGGGTTTTAGAACATTGAATAATAAATTTCATTATTAGAGAAGCACTTATTTACGGTGTGTAAAATGATCCGGACCCCTGAGAATCAATCGGAACCCAATTTAAAAACAATTGGAATAACTGAGACCCCTACAAGCTATGAAACAACAAGTAGGGGAATAAAACGTTTCCGAAGTATGTCAGGAAGTAATAGTCCTTCATTCAAAGACGAGTTTATAAGCTTTAAGGATGATATTAAACAAATGTTTATCAAGCTTCAAACGGATACGATGAATGAAATCAAAAATCAATTCTCTTCTCTTAAGATGGCTACAGAGGTGCGGCTCACAAAAATAGAAGATTCCCTTGCGCAGATTCAGAAGTTTAACCAGGAACTAGATAAGACAACATCTTTTATAGATAAAAAGTATGATGACATGAAGCTTGAAAGTGAGTGTTTAGAAAAGGAATGTAAAGAAAATTTAGCACTTATTATGTCATTAGATGAAAAAATAGAGGAAATGCAACGGATCTCGAAAATAAATTTTCTTGAATTAAGGAACTTACCAAAACCTCAAAATGAAGTAAAAGATGACGTACAAAAATACCTAAGTAACCTGCTCAAAATAATCAATGCCAATGTCTCAATCTCCTGCATAAAAGATGCCTTTCGTCTCTCAAGCAAGAAAGATAGCCACCCTACGATACTCATTGAGTTTTGCAACAACACCACTAAGAATAACGTGTTAAAAGCGGTAAAATCCTATAACCAGTCAAATAACATAAAACTGAACAGTGGCAATTTGGGAGCGGAAGGAACAACACCAGTTTATATCACGGAACACCTTACCTCGAATGGAAGAAAACTTCATTATATTTCTAGAACCTGTTTACAAAATAATCAGCTGAAATACGTGTGGACCTTAAATGGAAAGGTACTGGTTAAAAGAGGTGAATCAGAACCAACTATACATATCAAAACTGAAAAACAACTGACTAATCTTCTAAACATGAAAACATGACTCTACGAAGCCATTTTTATTTCATATAATCATTTCTGTATATTTCTTACACGGTCATATGACCTGGCTACTATTTCTGAAAATGTTGCTTCTTTCCTATCTTTGCATTATTTTTTATTTTGCATGTAAAACGGCAAACACACACACTAAACTACATAAAACTGCTTATATACACATGACACAATTAACACACATTCAAAAAAATACATTATACATTTCTAACATGATGTTAATTTCTACTACTTTATACATTGTACTACTACGTCATAAAACCAATTTTAAGAATACTATCCATGTGCGTTTGTATATACCTATGTATATTGAACTGTCTTGGATCATACTTACCGCTAATTGCAAAAACTTTTTGACAATATTAAAACGCAAAAATCAGATGATAAAGTTGTTAACCACTGTAATTTTTAAAAATAAAATTCGATAAAGATTTATTAAGTGAGATTGATGACTATTCAATATCTGATACAGTTAGCTGTGAACCTGAAAGCTGTGCATCTTTTCTGATACAACCCAAATGCTACTTAAAAATAATGTCGCAAAATATTCGTAGTCTTAATGCTAATTTTGATAGTCTTAATATCCTCCTTCAGAGGCTACAATTTGAATGCGACATTATAGTGCTTTCTGAGTGCTGGATGTCGTGTGTGCGAAGTCTACCTACATTGGATGGGTATCAGAGTATGTCGACATCTTCTCATTATAATCAGAACGATGGCGTCGTTGTATTTATTAAAGATAATATGAAAGCTTCTCTCGAAGAACCTGTTATATGTGAAGCAAACTGCATACTTATTAGAATAAATGATGATGTGGCTGTTTTGGCGATATACCGTCCTTTTTGTTTCAAGACTATTAAGGTCTTTTTATTGTCCTTACAAAAAATAATTGACGGCTTGTCATCTTACAGAAATATCATAATATTGGGTGATATTAACGTAAATATTGCTACCAATAGTTCTGATCGCCTCTTACCAGATTACCTTGATTTTATGTCCCTTAACGGCCTACTTCCAGCATTTCACACACCAACACGTGCACATAGTTGTCTAGATCATGTAATCTTGAAGACAAAAACACCCATCAAGACATTTATTATTGAATCTTTCATCACTGATCATGCACCCATATTATGTTGTGCACAGGTCAAAAGCATAGATAAATCTCCGAAAAGGCAAATAGTTAAACTTGACTTCGAAGCTATAAGATTGGCGTGTGATCAACTGGATTTTGCAACAGTTTTTGATGCTATCGACCCTAATGCTGCCATGGATATATTTATTTCTAAAATAGTTCACATTATGCAGATTAATACCAAATTTCTAAATATAACAAATAGATCTAGAATATTAAAACCTTGGATGACAATGGGACTAGTCAGATGTGCGCGTAATAGGGATCGGATGCATAGGAAACTTAAACAAGATCCAGATAACGTAGTCCTAGAAATTACATACAAAAGATACCGCAACTATTGCAATAAAATTATAAATAAAATAAGGCGCGAATACGAAAAGAAAGTACTTACAGAAGCTGGAAATAGTAATAAAGATATTTGGAAAGCTATAAATAATATCACTAATAGAAATTTTAAAACAGATAACTCAATTAACCTCCTTACATTAGAGTCAACCCCTAACCGATCAGTCGATGCCGTAAACAACTTCTTTGCCACCATTGGAGAAAATTTGGCAAACAAAATCACAACACCAACTACCATACCTAATTTTAGTAAACCTACTCAAAGGGATTCGTCATTAACTAGCAACTCACTTGTGCTGCTTGACACTGATGAGGATGAAATTGATAAACTCATCATAGGTCTGAAAAGTAACTGTGCTGCTGGGAATGATGGAATCTCATCTGACATACTAAAGCTGATAAAAAATAATATATTAGCCCCGCTTACCTATATCTTTAACATGTGCCTAAAGATGGGTATCTTCCCCGAAGCACTTAAGCAGTCTATAGTGAGACCCATTTTTAAGGGTGGGGATAGAACCCGTGTCACCAACTATCGTCCTATTTCTATATTGACATCTCTCTCAAAAATATTTGAAAGGATAATAAATAAGAGACTTGTTAGTTATCTAGAAAAATATAATCTGCTTTCGAAATGTCAATATGGTTTCCGATCAGGTAAATCTACTGAAGATGCCTTAAATGACTTTACTGACCACATTGTCCAAACTTTAGATAGCAAAAAGAAATGCCTAACGATATTTCTCGATCTTGCGAAAGCTTTTGACACGGTTTCTATTTCCACCCTAGTCAACAAACTATATCAGCTTGGTATTCGTGGAAATCAGCTCAAATTACTACAAGATTATTTGTCTGGAAGAAAACAAAGGGTAAAAATTGGCAATTACACTAGTGATAGTCTACCTGTTACCCACGGAGTGCCACAGGGTAGTATTTTAGGTCCAACTTTATTTCTAGTTTATATTAATAACCTCACACAACTTGATATTGAAAACTGTAAAATTATTTCATACGCAGATGATACTACTTTGACATTCCGTGGTGATACTTGGAATGAGACTTTTCAGAAGGCTCAACAAGGTTTTAACATGGTTTCACAATGGCTAGCTTTTAATCACCTTTCACTTAACACGGAAAAAACTAAATACATCACGTTCTCAATTCGCAACCTTGGTGAGTCAGTGCAAGCAACGCATCATATAACCTCACACGCTTGCTACGGGGAATCGTTGGATTGTTCCTGTCCCACTCTATCTAATGTTGACACAATCAAATATTTAGGGCTTATATTTGACAAAAATTTGAACTTTAAAAAACATATAATTAACCTGGCAAGCAGAATCAGAAAACTTATATACGCGTTTAAACAAATTAGATACTCGGCCAATACTCACATAATGAGAATGATTTATTATTCCTTGTGTCAAACAGTTATAACCTATTGTATTACTTGTTGGGGTGGCGCCGCAAAAACTCATAATTTAATTGCTGAAAGAGCACAAAGAGCTTTGTTGAAAGTTAGTTACTTTAAGCCAAAGGATTATCCAACCACTGATTTATACAAGGATTGTGAGGTGCTTACTGTACGCAAGCTCTTTGTGCTAGCGTTGATCTTGAGAGAGCATTCCAGTGTCAGGCTAAATACTCTTACTGAAAAAGAAAACACAAGGAGGAGGCGTTTTGATGTTTTTAAATCAGTACCCTGCCGAACTTCGTTTGCTCAAAAATTCAAAATGTATCTAGGCCCAAAACTTTTTAACATCGCGAATAAAAAATTAGAAATTTTCTCCATGACAAAAAAAGAATGTAAACAGAATCTAAACAATTGGCTCATGTCGCTAACCTATGACGAAACGGAGAAGCTATTTACTATACTAAAATAATGTTTTTAGTGACTTTAAAATATAGTCTTGATATGGTGATGGATATGTATATGTGTGTTTTTGAACATATTCATGAGTAGTTATTTATTTATTTATTTTTAATCAACATAATAAAACAAAGAAATGTATAATGTTGTTGTAATATTAGCTTCTGCCAGCGGCTTCACCTGTGTGAAATTGGAAAATTTTCCCATGGGAACATACTAGCCGGGGTAAAAAGTGTCCTATGTGCTACTCCGGGACATGGCCTTTCCCCGTGCTAGTGTTCATCCAAATCTGTTCAACCGCTCGAGCGTGAAGAAGTTACACACATATATACACATACACTCTCACCACACACCACACGCCACACACCACATACCACACACCACACACCACACACCACACACCACACACTACACACTTGCCACTCTTGCCGTTATCTATTTTCTTTTTTTGATTTTTTTAGTCTTAATTTTTGCATCAATTGTTGTAATTATGAGGACATGTAAATCTCTGCTAGTGATTATGAGGGTGGGCGCTGATACCTATATATACAAGATATTAAGTTATCTTAGCTTAGGTATCAGTTGTAACACTTAAATATCACAATTAATTAACCTTTCGACCTAATTTACCGTAATTTGGAAAACTTGTTAACTTGAAGGTGCAAATAAACAATTATTATTATTATTATTATTATTATTGTCAAAGCGAATCGTGAGCATGTTTGAAAAGCTTGTTGATTCATCCAATGCAATGCTTGATAAAGAGGCAACGCGAAAAAAGAGAGATAGCGCGTGAATGCTCGGTTGACATTCAGTTACTTCTATCGCTCTCTCGAATATTTCCGAAACTTCGAGCTAGTGACGACGTCACGGGCTGGGCGATTTTGATGGGTTGCTATGTTTGTACAAAATAAAATAAACCAACAGTTGATGTTGAAAGCTTGTTTTGGGCAGCACGTTAAGCTGCTGGTCCAGAATATCATTTGTAGATCCTTGACAGTCGTTACGGATACAATAAGAACAATAAAAAATCTGACTGACAGTCTAGTCTGGAAGTCAGGTAGGTAAACAGTCGATTAATGATAAATACTAGTACGTACCTATTTGGTTGCATCGGATTAGGCTGTAAATCAATCAAAGCATAGCATATATTCAGTATTATATTGTTCCCACTGCTAGGTTCTTAGAATGAGGCTGCCTTGTAATGAGCCATAATCCACCAGGTGAGTCCAGTGCGGGTTGGTGGATGTAACATGTCTTCGAATTTATTTGTCCTAGGACATGCTGGTTTCCTCAAAATGGGGAAGAATATCTTCGTTTTGAGAGCAACGGTGATAAAATAGGGCTGTGGAATTAATTGAAAGAGTCAACGCAGTCCAAGAATGTCGGGGCAACTGAAGAAACACGGGTGGGCAATAACACAAAGCAAAGCGCTTGCCTAGGATTGAACCTATGACGTACAACTCGTAAGTCGTGGCCATTACAACTGGGCCAGAACTGCTCTACAGTGAATATAGTAACAACTATGCAGGATGACATAAGAAAAAACAACCTTTCAACTTTTTTAAATCTAACTGAATGTTTTCTAATCGCATTGAAAGCCAAAATAACAAATGTAGTGTAACACCAATTTAATTCAACCACGTTTCAGTCTCGTTTACAAGATAACACGATTACTGCTATCCTAGTGTTGGACGAACGGCTGACCAATAAAACCACTAACGTGGTCTTTGGGTTTGTGTTACTTTTTTTTGTTGTTCAGGTTGGAAATCCTCACAGATGTCCTCCACCCTGGGGTGGTTGTGGCGTGTGGCAGTAGGCATGCTCGCTGAACAAATGGTCGATGGGGACGAAATGTTCTGGAATGGCGACCACGTACCGGTAGACGCAGTGTTGGAAGGCCTCCCACAAGGTGGTGGACCTGGAAAACTTTTTCCTGGGGTCGCAGGAATCCGATGGATGCAAGACACACAGGACCGATCATTATGGCGATACTTGGGGAGGCCTATGTCCAGCAGTGGACGTCTTTCGGCTGAAATGATGATGATGATGACCCGGGTGAGTGGAGAGGTCTGTCAGACTTGTGCAGACTTAAACCACTTCAGTGTTCCCTGGCATACTTGTTTCGGGCTTCTACTGCTCCGGACTTGATGGAGCTCAAAAAAATTTCGTCGAATCTGGCCCACTTAGAGGAGTTTGAAAAATGTGCTGTCCCATCCGACCTCATCATGACCCGTTTCACGACGCCTGGTGCGTCTGGTACGGGGCGGGAGATAACTCATGGTCTCTCTTTTCCTTTCCGCAGCCTGTGAGATGACTTACAAGGAGAAGATAGACTCTGCATTGCCGACCATAGACTGAAGCACGGTGCAGCGACAAGTCACTTCTGACTTCTGAAACGAGAGCACGGCGTGGCTCCTTCCATGTGGTAAATTCGGTCAGCGTATGCTACGTTATGTCTTCCGGGCTGTGGACACAGTGATGGCACCGAGCATCGGTCTCCCTATTTATGCAATATAGTTACTTCCCAAAGCAGGGTTTGAGTAACTGATACAAGTGTTAAGTAAAAAACTGTTTCTCTCATCATGACACTAACAGTTTTTTACATATACATCATATCATCATCATCATTTCTTCCGAAAGACGTTCATTGTTGGAGAAAGAAAGAAAGAAAGAAAAAACGCTTGTTCGTGACTCACACAATCGTATAAACTAAAGACACAATAAAAAAAGAAAGGTATAATCAGTGCGAGGCCAAAAAGGCACCTAACTCAGCATTATACTGCATTCGTTCGAAGATATATTTCATTTAACCATGCAGCTTCCGCATGCTAGGCGGCGAACCAATCGCAGCTTTTCAGAGCCTAAAAGCAAAAACAAAACGCACCGTATCCGAGCGAGTATCTGTCAGTAACGTCAAATGTCATTCCATACGTTTGCGCGGCAACCAATACGTTTTACGTTGTGTTTTATTTGCTTTTTTACCAATTTAAGTAATTAAATAAGAGCATAGTGCTTGTATAATTTGTAATGAAGTATGCCAAAACGAAAAGATATCAAATACTATCTTCATATGATGAAAAGTTTGAAAAAAGGACGAAACGACGATAACATAGTACGTCACCTGTCCTATCTCTATTTAATTCTTTGATTCCAGGTGAAGTAATAGATTTATCTATTAGATTATTCAGTGAAGTAAGAGTTTCACGTACTTAACCCAAATAATTTTATGCATTGACACGATCAAACTCCTCGGGGTGTACGAGATGAACACACGAGCTGGTTTCCTTGTTCCATAACTTTAAAGGCTTTGCCATGGTACATTATACAGTGTAAGACTGTAAATCAAATGGGTTTCGAAATATGAATATACCTACTGACGCGGGTTGTGCACGTGATGCATTGACGCGTTCAGCTGACTCGGGATGTTTACGAGATAAACATACGAGATTGTTTTTTGCCCCACACCTTTGGGGTAACCTGGAAAGCTTCGTCAGGAAAGTTATCTACAGTGCAAGTGAAATGGATTTTGAATATTGTACCTATGGACGCGAGTGATGTACGAGATACATTGGCGCGATCCGCTGACTCGTGGTGTTTACGAGATGAACACACGATGATCTTTACCTTTTGGTACATGGACACGGGTGATGTACGAGATGCATTGACGTGATCCGCTTACTCGTGGTGTTTACGAGATGAATGCACAATGGTCATTACCTTTTGATAAAATCCGAAAGACTGCCTAGGTACACTTTGGTACCATAACAGGGTCAATAGTTTTAGGTTTTTAGACCTTGTATTTAGGATGATCCTCAAGAAGTGGACATTAAACTAGATATCTGTTGTATCATCATCCAACCCCAACTGTTATAGACTTGAGTATAACATTTCCTGAACTAGCATCTGAGCTAGTCTTTGAACCAGTTACTATATTTCCTGAAGTATTACAATATTTATATCTATAAAACCAAATGATTTAATGGCCTGACTTAATGAATGACTTAACCCACATATAGAATACCATTTTTGGAAATACTCAAGGAATATGAACAAAAACTAGATAAAAATGTGTGTAATAACTGTTTAAAATAATATAGAGATTATTGCCTCAGTCAGTAATTCACTGATAATACAAAAATATACTAATACAAAAAGAATAAATCAGAACAGAATCAGTTGGGATTGGGAATCACTAGACCCTATTTAAGCTTCTCAGCAATGATGGCATAAATAGGCTGAAACTAATTTTCCCAGTTGATTGATACTGGAAGAGTTTTAATAGATTTGCACTTCACATAAACAAAGATATTGTCAAAGATGTTGATAGAGACGACTACCTGCATGGGAATACTTCAACAGATAACATTTAAAGTCCTAAAGACATGCCACAGAAGCGGCAAGCTTATTATGAAACCAGCCTAATCTTCAACTGTAACCCGTCAGGGAAACGGGAATGGTCCATCTTGGTACAACCAGCAAAGAATAATACCTAGGCCTGGACGAAAGTAACTGCAGTCCTCATATTAAACTAAAACCAAGCAATTCTCGCAACACATCCAGTGTATGCTAGAACACAAAAAGTTTCACCACAGGCTCATGGTTGAAACTAGAGGTAAGTCATGCTTACAGATTAGCCCATTCCCTACCTCGTTGATAGAGGATATGTGGTAATGCCCCAATTTTGAAACACATCAGTGGATGTTCGGTAAGTGCATTTTTTCTTCCATAACTTATCAACCAAAATTCAACGGTTCAAAACAAAAATGGTTTTACAAGTGATCAATCAGGATCTTCAAGATCAGGGGCCAAGATGAATGCATATTTATGTATAAAACCATTCATAATTTACTGCCATTGAGCACAAATTCCCCATGGAAACCGTGTGGGAATCAACTTATATCCAAGATATTTTTTGGTTTCCCAACAGGGATGGAGAAGGGAGGTTTATTGAAACCTTTAAACCCCTGAACAAATTGGTTCACACATCCAAATTTATAAGATGTAAGATCACTGCGGTAGCTCTAGTGTACCCAGGAGATCTTATGGCAAAAATTGAATCCAGATCATAGGAGATACCTATTATTTCATTATGATCATTTAAAAAGAGTCTATTGCTGTCTCAAATGGGATTTGTTTTACACATTATGCATTTTTGATAGTGGTAGTTACATGTATATCTATGATCAAAAGTTCACAAATCAGTATGTACATCATCTTGATGACCTTTTGTGTATTGGTTCAGACTATATAGTCTACTACTATACACACTACACTATTCATACTAGCCTACTATTATATAATAAAAGGTTGAAAAATATTCAAGGAACAATTACTCCTTTTTACAAAATACGCCATCCCAATCATGTTAATTATTTAGATTTTATATATGACACTTATACAATGACTGATGTCACATACAAAAAATGTTGTTTCTGTAAATCCCTTAAAAATATTTACAGAAACAAGTTTCTTAGCTTATGAGAGATTACTCACTTAATAGGTACATCAACTGTTGCATTATTTTGTTGCAACAACATTTGTTGTTGGTTGGTTCTATACTAAAATTAGAACATAAATACTTAGTTATAAGTAAAGGCAACTAAGATTCAAAATAAAAATTCATCCAATCATCAAACTAGACCTACAATGATGCAACAAGAACTGGGGGGGGGGGGGGGGCGCAATTGTAGTGATAACAGAAGTCCATGGGTTCTGGAAAAAGGTTAAAAAAGGATAAAAAATTATAATTATCACATAAATTATTTAGAACTGCTTCACATTTTTTACCTTTAAAAATTCTATTTTGTTAAACATGAGCACTTACACATTTTGTGTGAGATTGATAATAGTTTGCTGTATCTTATATAAACCGAATGGGAGGAATACGGTATCAACAATTAAATAATATAGCCAGAAATATGGAGCAAATGTGGTGAATCGACTGTCAAAAGAAGAGAAAAACAAAAGAAATGGTGTGTAGGTAACATAATTATGATTATTATGTATGTCTATTTTAAAAGTGATTCGGGTGTATCTAAAATGTTACTGTGTTTAACTGTGAAGTAAATGTTTTGGTGTGCTGGAAGCAAGAACAAGATGTTGTGTACGAGCGACAATGTCACCAATACAAACCGTTCAGACTCTCGGTAAATTACATAGTTGTTTCCTTTTGGATTCGTAATAAATGTTGTTTATACTTGTAACTAAAAGTACCAACCGTCTTTATAGCATGAAAAGGCGGCGGTAAGTCATTTCAGATTCTGCTAGTAGCGAATTTGAAACTTCCACGGAATACAGCAGTTTTATGTGACAAGGTCAACAAAAGTTGGACATACCTCCCCAAAGTGCCTCTCCACAGAGTCACCTCACTGGAATTGTGCTTCTCAAATCTAACGGATTCCCGAGAGTGGTCGTTGGTCCACCTTGTAAGAGGCCATCCAACGGTGCATCTTCCGGTATGCTCAAAACCTTTCGGCCTCATCGAACATCAGTCAGTTTTGCGAGCAATGTGACTTGCCCACTGCCACTTAAGTTAGGCTGTTCTTCGGTTAGTGTAGGTTTTTAAAATTACTTAAATAATTTATTGATTAGATATTTTTATTAGATATTCTATAGAAAGATAGATTAATTAGTCGTAAAATAATAGCTTGAAACAGAGGTTTATTCCTTTTATTTAACGTTTAACTTTTCTTTGTGAATTTATCAGAATTATCCTCTGAAAATACTATTATCTGAGCCACAACAGCTTCAAAACAAAGAGCATTATCTCTGACATATTAACTCACAGGCTCACATTAACTTCATTTCCACACTTCTAACACTACAATACTCAACAGAGCCTACATTTTCACACAATGCAACCCCCATTAAAATGTCCAACTACCTAAAATGGCCAGCAATGGCTAGCATGGTCAATGAGCCCCATCATTTCCCAGCAAATTGTGATACATAACAATGACGGAGTAACGAGTGTCATTGTCCTCACAAGATTGATTGTCCTCAACTTTTGATGAATGAATAAGAGAAATATGCTCCGTGATGTATTACCAGCACCTTAATCTGATTACGTGTGAGTTTAAATTGGGTTGCGAGCTTTTGAAGGATTATTTTTTGCAATTTTAGGACGCTCTTATGAACCATTTTTAGGTGAGAGCGGATACTGTTCATAGAAGAACAGACCCTCAATTTTCTATGTCATGTGACGGACTCCATTTTCTCATTTTTTCTATAAATAAGGCCAGTCTCAAACAATGGGTCCATCATTTGATGTCACGCTTGGTGCAGTGGTTGAGCGATTGGCTGCAGCGCTGCGGGTTAGATTCCCACACGAAACAAATATTTGCATGTCCTACAGACGAGTGTAATTCCTAGTCTGAGCAACGTTTTTTTGTTTATTAAAAAATAACTTCTTTCATCATTATATAAAAGGCTACCGACATTTAGTTTTAACAGAAACAACACAACATTATTAGTCCAAATCGGACATCCGTATATGGTTGTACGGTTACCTTTGTCATTTAAACTAATAAATAGGTAAAATTCTGGAAGTACTAACCTAATTACAAAACTATACTATTGCTGATCAGCTATATAGTATAGCTGTCTATCAATCGCTTTGACCATCGTCAAAGACTACACAAAAATGCACAGCTGTTCGGAGCCAAGCTGTAGGAAAAGTTAGTAGATAAATTATTATAGACAACAATTCGAGGAGCTGCAGTTTTGGACTACTAATTTGCATTTCCATTTATTTATTTCTAAAGGTCAACTGTCCTTGTAACCAACTCTAAGGCCGACGGTTCTCGTATCCAACCGCATGCGAGCACAGATGCTTGTGCATCTGTGCGCACTCAAGCTTTTAAAGAAAACTTCCCATGATGTCTCTGCAACCGCATGCGAGGACGACCAAGTATCCCAACAAGAGTTTACCCCCAACTTCACGGACGTTAGTCGCGTCCAATTTCCCAGAACTGTAGTTTTCAAGTCCCAGAGTCCAACGAGATTGTATTCCGAAGGTTCCATTACCGATCTGACATGGTACTGGTGGTGGCAAGTTGGTAATAGCATTACAAAGTTTGCTTAAGAGCGTGTAACGTGTGGCGGGGCATAGCGTCTAGGGCACACGAACTCGGCGCTAATTCGATTGCCGTCGACGCTAGTGGCTGAAAAATAAGTTTGGGTTTTAGTTTATGGTGTTACTGGTAGTGTGGACACGGCTTTATTTGGTTGTGGCTTTGAGGTGTTTGAGATTTGGTTAGCGTTTGTGTTTTTATTTGATTTTTGTCGCTTGTTGGGTCGAATGTAACGGTGAGGGAGAGGGCATCCTGTCGTCCCAGCTATCGCCACACAAGACACCCTGGGAGTCACAAGATGGTTTCCAGTGACCGTGGACGTGGCCTTGCGCACGGCGAGTACTGAGTAGTTCGCCATCCGGCGGTTTGATAAGGTGAAGCGATGATTTTGCATGGTAACTGGTATTAATTGTATGAAAATTACCGAGAATCAAGTTGAAGTAAAGGCTAATGAAAAGAAATGCAAAACCATTGATGATTTCGCACGCTTACTACCTTTGTTTGTCAAACGGATTTTATTAAACAACATACCATTTCACGAAATAGTTTTTTCTATTAACCTTAAACAAGCCAAACACGCTTTACTGCATATAACAGACAACATCCTTCCCCGACGGCACATAGACTTAAACGTTAACAGAAGCGGTAGCTATTAGCAAAACGTAAAGACGTTCGCACGAGCTGATTGCAGACTGAACTTAACACACTCAAGAACGCGAATGAGTGTCATTAAGTCGAACATCACTTCGCAATTTCGCTGCTAATTTACATTTTCGCCTCTAGATGCTTAATAAGCCTTCGCGAGTTGGTAAAGCACCCTGTAATCTTTGCTCGAGCGGTTATAGCCGGATAAAAGCGGCGCGAACCAGTTATAACCAGACTAAGACGGCTGCAACCGGTTTATGAGACGCTGTGTCTGATAGATTTGCATTTTGTTTAATTTGTTAGTGTTATAATCTGGTGTTTATGAGCCTACATTTAAATAACTCTGAATTATTCATAATGAATTTAGATTACATTATTACAGCAATTTAAAGCTGTAAAATAAATTTTAATTATAAAAGTTTTGAGATTATTACCACTCACGGTACACTTTACTTGGAAATCGCCCATTGTATGAATGCAGTTTCATTAACATTAATATTTTCTGAAAAAATGTTTGTTTGTGACTTGATAACGTATCAAAAAATTATAAACAAAAAATGATAAGATATAAACTTAAAAATATTTTAATATTTATATTCACACAAATCAAGTAAACCAGACTGCTTTACCTGTCTTAACTTCAAAAACTGTGCAAAGACTGAACGACCGAACACCCGATAGCACCTCCGTACAAAGTCACATCACTCCTAAAAAGTTGGAGTGTACACAGTAATTATAGGCCAATAGCCGACTGTAGTTTTGGAGAAGGTAACATTTTGATCTTTTAATACTTATAATGAGCTATTTCTGAATTACACCTTTACTGTTTTTTTTTTTTTTTGTGAAAATAACCATCTGCAGGAGGACCTAAATATAAAAATCAATTGCTGTTCGTTAGTCTCACTAAAACTCGAGAACGGCGGGACCGATTTTAATAATTCTTTTTGTGTTTTATTCACCAGCCTACAGGTAAGGTTGAAATACAAAAAAAGAAAATAGATTGGTGGTAGATACGCAGTGAAGCCGCGGGCAAAAGCTAGTTTACTTATATTTTTATAAATTCAGCACTCATTAAGTACCGTCTCTGAAAATTACTGCTCTCTGGCTATTAAACCTGCGGCGCTATCCAATTGGGGGCGTCGCGAGCTAACCTTGTTTGGCGGTTCTTTGAAGAGGTTGCGACGCAAACCGCTAGATGGCGCTACTCGTAACAAAGTTGAATAAGCTGGATTTGTGATTTCGTTTGTATTTTGCAAATGTTTTCTTTGCGAATGTTTTTTTTTTTTTAACGACCATAATTTTTTTACGTTTACATTTATGTATTTTAAAGACTAAAAAATTTTGAGCATGTATTTTATACTACCGCAGTCTGCAAGCCATTTGGACCATCACGTCGGATAGACATTTTTTTTGTAGGTGGAAAAATCATCCAATGACATCCCCGGCTCTCTTTTTTTTTTTTTCGGCTGGGAAAATCATCTAATGACATCCCTCGCTCTTGGGCGGAGCGGGAGATAGTGTCAGACTTTTACTGACTAAAAACCCACTCCTGTTCCTTCTTTGCCATTTTTTTTTCCAGGGCCCCGGGGATCTCTTTCGCATCACCCATGGCCCCAGTAGGCTTCGACCCTGCTGGGCCCCTACGGTTGCTGACATCTCCTTGAGGCGCGCGTGGAACACTACGCGCCGTCGACGACTTGGGCTCGGTCCGGACGGTTACCGGACGATCGGACGGCGAGCCATCCATTGCTCTCCGTCCGTAAGCCCGCGCCTACGGTGGCCGGAAATCGGGATCGGAATCCCGGCGGCGGTTGGGGCGTGAGGACCGTTGCCTCACGCGATCGGCCGCCTCCTTTGCTAGCATTACTGCTTCGCAGAAGGAGGCAACTGCCTGCCACTCCTCCTCGCTCCGGACCATGGCCTGTACCTAGGCCCGGCGCGAGAGATCGCTGCCACCGATCGCCCCCACGAGGACACGGCGGTGCTCTGCCCAAGCGGGGCACACCTCTATCGTATGCTCCACCGTGTCCTCCGAGCGGTCAACACAATGTTGGCACCCGGGCGTCTCTTCTGCACGAATTCGGTGCAGGAACCTCCCGAACTTACCATGTCCGGTGAGGACCTGCGTCATGCGGTAGGTAAGGACGCCGTGAGGTCTTTCCAGCCACTCCTCAAAGAGGGGACTTATCGCCATAATTATGGCATCCCCGGCTCTTGGGTGGTGCGCGAGGGCGTGTCAGACTTTTACTCTCTTGGCCCCAGTAGGCTTCGACCCTGCTGGGTCCCTACAGTTTGCTGACATCTCCTTGAGGCGCGCGTGGAACAGTACGTGCCGTCAACGACTTGGGCTCGGTCCGGACGGTTATTGAACGGTCAGACGACGAGCTACCCATTGCTCGCCGTCCACAAGCCCGCGCCTACGGCGGCCGGAAATCGGGATCGAGATCCTGAGAGGCTGGGGCGTGAAGGCCGCACCCTCGCGCGTACATGTGCGGCCTTCTCCTTTGCTAGCATTACTGCTTCGCAGAAGGAGGCGACCGATTGCCACTCCTCTTCGCTTTGAACCATGGCCTGTACCAAGGCCCGGCGCGTGAGATCTTTGCCGCCGATCTCCCCCATGAGGACACGGCGGTGTACGTTATGGCGTACTGAGTTGTGACAGTCGCTGTCGCTATTTCACCATGAGGTCCCGTCGGAACTCTGTCCGCCATGCCGCGACTTATCGTGGCAGCGCAGTTTCACCCCGGCGTTACATCTCGATGCGCAAATCGTGTCACCATCCGTATGGCCATGACCCTCTGGCACGCGTTCAGCTGGGCCATCGGTCGTTTTCGCAGCTACAGCCTACACCAACGCCCCATAAAGGGCCATGGACCGAACGATTCCTGCGTAGAGCCTCTGGCAGGAAGCGTCTGGACACCCTAGGTTAGGCAGGAGCCGCTTGAGGGCAGCCCCAGTCCGATTCAATTTGGGAGTCAAACGTCGGAAGTGCTCCTCAAAATTCCACTGACGTCGATGTGAACTCCTCCCACCCTTAATTGGGAGCGCCGTGGTGGCACGCTCCGAGGGCCGTGTAAACACATGGCCTCGGCCTTTTGCAGCGCCACCTCGAGTCCCAATTGCTGGATTCTCTCAACAACTGTCGCAACCCCACGTGTCGCTAGTTCGACCGCCGCCTGGTACGACTCTCCCTGCGCCAACACAGGACACTGCATAACAGGCCACGCTGACCCCGTCAGGGAGGTCGCCGCAAAGCACGTAGTCGTACCCGATGTTCCACAAGGGCGGTCCTAATACCGATCCCTGCGGAATACCGCACGACATCTCTCGTCATTTCCACTCTCCCTGGTGACCAGGGTAGATGATGTACCTGTCTGATAGGTAGGCCTCGATCACACGACAGAGGTAGTAGGGCACCTGGTGAAACCGAAGTGCCCTCCTAATGCAATTCCATGGCAGGGAATTAAATGCATTAGCGATTTCCAAAGACACCACTAAGACATCGAAGACTATTATGATTAAATTCGGCTTAATTCTGAAATAATTTAATTCTAAGATCACTTCTGTTTTTCTAAACAAGTTCCTAACTTAAATATGAATGAACCCACTCCTTGTAATTATGCTAATCTCCTTAATCCCTTTAGACACTAAAACAGCTAAACTTCTATTAGTAAACAGCTGAAAAACACTAAATATTTACGTAAGATTCCTATACAAATATTAAAATAGCCGCCTTTCCAACGTTATTTAATTTCTTGAACAAAATTCGCACGACGACACTTGAAACCCTTCCGCCATTTTAAAAATTAACTCCTCACTTAATTCGGTTCGTTTCTGAGTGGCTTATTGAATTAGCCAACTTAAGCCAACTATCAGCTAAGTGGGTTAAACTGGCCAGCACTGGAAGTCGACGAACACCAAAATGTTCCCGTAAAGACGTTGTCCAATTTCATTTTGGGGAGTTCGGGTATTCGTGGTCTTTATGGAGTAGATCTTGCTTTTGTGGAGGGTAGTAATTTGGGTAAGTAGGTACATTTCATACTTGTTTCATTGTTAAATTAAAGAAAATTATTAGTTCATTTGATATTTTACCATGTTTACGTATTTTATTAAAGGAAGTTCAAAAGGAGCGCCAGTGACTGAAAATTTGAAAGGGAATTGTTTGTCTTGGTATTGTCATGTGAAGAGGAGGGATGAAACGCTGTTACCAAAAGAGTAATGAATGAGTATACAAATTTGGATGGACGGCAAGGGAGACGGAAGCCAAAAAAAAGATGGATGGATTGTCTGAGAATATGAAAGAAAAGGGAGTCAGTGATAGCGTGGTGGTTGTCAGGACAGAATGGAAGAAAAAAACGGGTGGCACCGTTTCTAAGTAAAATGGGACAAAGGCATGCCTTGGTAGAGAATGTCTTGTTGCATTAAGCCCGCCTATGTACTGTACATATAGTTTAAATAAATAAATAAAAAATAATTTATAAACAATTTACTGTATTACAATACAATAAATCTGTAAACAATTATTTTTTGAAATTTACACGACTACGTAATAATAAGTAAATTGTATTAATGTTCATCAAAACCATTTTTAAAATCTCATTAGTAAGCCAAAATAATCAAAGAAACTACAAATCAAATAAAACGCGCGGAACGTCCACAAATATTTTGTCAAAGAAAAAGTAATTTACAATAAATTACATCAACAATAATAACTATACAAATATTTACTTCCAATACGCTAGTAAAGAAAGCTTAATCTAAAAAAAACAAAACATAATTATAGACACAGACTACAAAATTCAGTACACCCAAAAATTACTATTCATGACAAGTCAGTGAAGGCGTTAAACCGTCGCAGCTAGGTACAACTAAATACAAGATAGTTCTGACTTCGAAATTACTTGGACGAACAATCACGAAATGTTACTGCGTTTTAAAATGAACACTGTGAAACGAGGACCAGTTTCATAAATTCTTAATTAAACTGAAATGCCGTAAATAGAATCAGTTCTGGAAGTCGCTGCAAGATTGGCACGGAATTAAAGGTAAGTTTAATTAAGATGATAAGATGGGAGAAAAACTTGGGGTACTGTGCATAAAATATTTTTAGGCTGTAGAGTACTGATTAAATAGTACTTAATTTATTTAAATACTGTTTAAATATCGAATTTTGTTAATAATAAATAAATAATAATAATATTCCACAACTATCAAACAACGCCGTCTAGTCCCAAGCTAAGCAGAGCTTGTGTTGTGAGTACTAGACGACTGATAAACATACGTATATAAGAATTTCTAAATACATACATATTATAGATAAATTACACCCAGATGTAGATAGAACAAATGATCGTGCTCATCACACAAACATTTGTCCTGGGTGGGAATCGAACCTTCGGCATAGCAGTCAGGGTCACTAACCACTAGACCAACAAGCCAGTTAACGTTACAACTAGCTTCTGCCACTAGCTTTGCCCACGTGAAAGAATGTATCTCCATAGGTACTTATTTTTACCCTCATTTCATCCCTATAAGGTATGAATTTTGAAAAATCCATTTTCAGTTTTCGCCTACGTCATAAAAGGAAATATTATGCATAATTTCAAGCTCCTAGTTCTAGTATTTTCGGCAGAGCGTTAATATGTCAGTCAGTTTCTTCTTTTACATATACAACTTTATGTTTTAGTATATGCGAAACCTAAATATAGTTAGTTCAGAATCAGTAACTGAATCGATTCCAATAATTTCTACACCATGTTATATTTTTTTCCAAAAATATTTAAAAAGGTCACAAGTTGGACACCACCGACAAGTACAATACAGGTCACGGCAGGTTATAGTAGACATTAGACACTGGTGCACAGCTGGAAACGGGAATAAAACAACCCCTCAGTTGCCCGGGTAGCCCGGTGATCATGTATTTGTGCGGCCAACCAGGTAACAAGCAACAACGTGATTTTTCATCGTACAGTATGAAATTTTGTACACAGATTCTTTACATAAAAATAGATGTGTTTTGGGTTTCGCATAAACTAATGTTGTAAACATAGATTAATAACTGGCCGAATATATAATCCTGTTTCAAGGAGCGCATCGACTTCCTAAAGCAGAACATTTGTGAGTTTTAAGAAACGCTAGAACAATGATGTACAGAACTTGGGAGCGACCAAGGGATTTACAATGACGTGTCAAAATATCAGTCATGCGATTGAGAAACAGGGATAGAGCTATACACCCTATATAGCTCCATCCCTTTAACAGTTCGGTTTAGGTCGTATAATGGATCGCGGTAACACTGCCGAACAAAAAGTTACTGAAGTGCGCCGCCCCGATGTTGTCGACCTAGTCCATCAGACCTTTGTCTCTAGTTGTTCTCGTCTAGCTAATGGTGAGTACTTGCACAGGCATAACCAAATGATCGTGATTATTTACTAGCATCTTACTTTAAAATACAAACTTGTGGTTCAGAGGTATCGTATACAAGTATGTGAACGACGCAGTTATCGAAAATTAGCATTTCATGTTGTACTGGAATCGGTCTGTTATCACTTACCGTACTATTGTCACCCGTACGTCGGATAAAGTGATAAGCGGAATGAAGACTTGCTTATCATTGTGTCGATTGTCGTTTCTGCTAAAGCCTGATGGTCAAAGTCCTCGACAACCATTTGCTAAAGCTGTATCTAATTAAATATTGCAATTGAGTCGAGGGCCTGATACAGAAAGAAGTATTTGTTGATACAGCTTAATATTAAGAGGAGGTTCCTTATTATTATTATTAGCCCTACAGCCTTAACTTATCATATACCTAGTATGTGATAAATATATATATAAATAAGTTCGGGATGTCTGCACCATGCGACCTGAGGTTACAGATGGATATTAGACAGGAATACCAGGTTCAGGAAGGGTACACTCACTGCCAATCCCGCACACTCACGAGACTGATCAATACAGACAAACAACAAAGTAATCCTTTATAGGATTACTTTGTTGTCCGTCTGTCTGTCAAGACCCTTTAACTCGGGAATGCGTGGAGGTATCGAGTTGAAATAAAAAAAACCATATACTCAGGTCTGCAGTCCCTTGAAGCTGTGAAAAAAATCAGTGTCGCAAAAAACGTATATTTCGACAATCAAGGAAATAAAAATTCATAGGGTACTTCCCATTGACCTAGAATCCTGAAATTTGGCATGAAGAAAGATCTCATAGCACAAGTATAGGAAAAACTCTGAAAACTGAAAACTTTTTTTTTGTGACGTGTAGCAACGTCACAAAAAAAAATTATGATTCGCAAAAATCATCGTAACTCAATTCGGGAATTGAACTGTTTCCATAGGTAAGTTTGTATGAAACCTCAGTCGAGAGCCCCGATTCGGACTTGCCCGGTTTTTTTTAGTAGTGTATATTTTAATGAGGTATGGTTTATTATTATTAGTAAAATATTTTAAATTGAGATTAGAAACAAAAACTTGGAAAACAAAAACTTGGAAAACAAAAACTTGGAAAACAAATTGTTTTGAAAAACCCTTGTCAAACAAAGCATGTGATAGAAAATACATCTAACACTTAGGTACAGTAATGAACATACCAAACATATAAGCAAACAAGTGAAAAGGTACGAGTACCCAAAATGAAATCGCTAAATTATATCGCCAACCTGAATACAGACACAACCTTTCATGATAATTTAGAACCGTTTCCCGAGCAACACTAAATTTTCAGCAACACAATAATTACCACCAAACGGTCGAATACAAATATACGTTAAAACATTATTTAAGGACCTTTCAGTGTTGCTGTAAAAAGTACCTCGTAAAAAAACGTAATTAGTAACAAAATATGTGGGCTGTGGGACCGAGCACGATACAGCGCTGCCACAGACTAAAAGAGTTACAACAATTGCATGCCATTTATTCCCAGTACGCAAGAAAAGTATGAAGTATTTCTGCAACATGTGTCACGTTTTGTTTACAACAATAAAATGCAGAACAAGTTCGCGAATGGTTACTTTTCTCGTTAAAAACTTGTGGATTTACTGTTTAGAAGATAATGCGTCGCTCGTCGACAGCTTGATTCATGTGTTGTGATTATAAAGTTGAATGGGAGAAAATTTGTGATTGTGGGAAACGAGGATTTATTGTACTTTCTATGGTTTTGATGTATGTACTTTCGACGTAACAGTGTTTTTATGGGTTTTTTACACAACCCATGCCAGCTTGTATATTATGTTTTTATGGTTCCGTACCTAAAAAGGAAAAAAACGGAACCCTTATAAGATCACTTTGTTGTTCGTCTGTCAAGACAGTTGAAATTAAAACCATATACTTAGGTCTGCAGTCCCTTGAAACTGTGAAAAAATCAAACTTCTGAGTTAACGTAAAAAAAAGATACGGTCGTTTATGTCGAAAAAACTGGGCAAATGCGAGTCGGACTCGCGCACTGAGGGTTCCGTACAAACCTTTACCTATGTAAACAGTTCAATTCCTGAATAGAGTTCCGAAGATTTTCGCCGACACTCTCAAGGGAATCAAAATTCATAGGGTAGATACTTCCCATTGACCCAGTATCCTGAAATTTGGTCTAAAGCAAGGTCTTCTATCACAGATATAGGTATAAATCTGAAAACAGTAAATTTGTTGTTATGTCACAAAAAAAAAAAATTATTAGCGATTCGGAAAAATCTTCGAGACTCCGGGAATTGAACTATTGACATAAGTATGTACGAAACCCTCAGTGCGCGAATCCGACTCGCAGTTGCCCAGTTTTTTTTTACTTTGGTTTTTTACAAAAGTTATTTGATGATTAACATCAAATAACTTTTGCGCTCTGAGCAAGTATCAGACTTTTGCTGACTAAAACCCACAGTGTTCCTTCAGTTGTCCTTTATTGCGAGGACTTCGGTAACTCCTTTAAACAATAATTCGCAGCCCTAGTAGTCGTCGGCCCTAACAGGCCCCATCAATTTTGATAACATCTCCATAAGGCGCGCATGGAACAGCTTTCGACCCAGGCTTAGTCGTTACAGGCGAACCATGGGTAGCTCGCCGTCCACAAACCCGTACCTACGGTGGCCGCCGGAAGTCGTCCTATAACTCCCGATGCCAGGGGCGTCTCCGGGGGGTAAAGCGTGAGGTTCGTCTCCACCTCACGGTTTCAGCTATCTCCTTTGCTTGCATTAAAAAGTGGTGATCGTCTCCCATTCCCTCTCACTTCATACCATGGCCTGAACCAGAGCCGGACGCGAGAGGTTCTCGCTCCACCCAAGTGGGACAGACCTCCACTGTATGGTCCACCGTCTCCTCGTATCAGGATAACATACTCTACTTCCTCGTTGGTCTCGTTGTTGCAAACACGACTGCCAAGCGTGAGGTCCCAAGTTCGATTCTCGGGTCGGACAAAACGTACTATTAGGTTTTTCCATTAGGAACTTCACTGTCTCAGCCTGGAGTTTCGAAGTTGATGATATCTTGTACTTACCTCGAAAAACAAAAGCCTGCACTTGATCTTTCTCCGCTTGTGTTGGATTTCCGTCCCATCGGACTTTGAGAGTTAAAAGTACTGAAAGAACACCTGTTTGCATATACTCTTGTACACTATAATACCTGTGATAAATTAAGGTGTGCAATAAAGTATATAATCTATATAATATAATATAAAAGCGAAATACCACTCACTAATTAATTACGAAATCTCAGAAACTATAACCCCAACAAACTTAACAGGCAGCAAGGTTCTTTATAGGGTGTAGACATCCGCTAAGAACGGATTTTACAAAACTCCAAACCTAAGGGGGTAAAACGAGGTTCCAAAGTTTGTATGGAGAAAGTTACTTTCACGCGGGCTGCCAGCGGATTTGCCCGCGCTATATGCTAATATATATATATACTACTAAGCACTAATTTTTAATTAGCACAAATACTTAAAGGGCTTATTAGAAAAGGTCTTGTTATTATTTCAGTAAAGTCTCAATAAATAATATTCATAAACAGCAAAGTTATTAGCGTTTGTATGGATCCCAAAATGTCACTAAATTTATGGTAATATTGTACAGGCTATTGATTATGAATGAATGAATGAATGACGATCAAAATGAAAACACTGTAGCATTTTCTAGTAGCTAAAGTTATGAATGATTCATTCAATTATGAATTTACCAATTATGACAACATTTCTTGGAAAATTTTCGGATTTCGTTTTTTTTTTACATTTGACTTCAAAAATATGATCAGTTATGGGTACGGATAGAGCCCTATTTTTTGTATTAATTAAAAAATAGGGGTGTATATAAATAATATATTCTGCGTACTTGTTTAATCTCCATTAGGATTGGCCACTCTGATCAAAATTGTGTCAGAAGGGAATATTAAGCATAGCATAAATGAGTAAGTCGTTTTTGAGTTTATTCATTACAAACAATAATACATATACAGACAGGTTTCATGCGTATGCGCAAATTGGCGTGGTGGTCCACCACATGAGCCTAATGGCTACAAAATGATGGATACCTATCACATTCATATTTTCGATTTTACTGGTTCTATAATAGGATACATACCGGTATAATTATATCCGAAGAAAGCAAGGAAATAGTGATGAAATAATTTATACAGAATATATGTAACTAAGCTTAAGTTCGAGCCCACATCTATAACTTGATAAGCCGTGGTCATTACCACTGCTCTCGCTTGTGCACTCTGTTTAAATTAGTATATATTTAATTATTTACTAAGACTATTTATTTGACAGGCTTGCTATTTTAACATAATCCTCCCATGAACTAAGCAAAAAATATTCCACAAAAAGTCAAATATACAGTAAGTATTTTAATAAATACACCCACAGTCCATTTTATCTTTCCCTCTTCTAAACTCCGAAACATACAAGTCAGTGATGTCAAGAAAAAAAAAACAAACCTTGACATAAAGTAGGTACAAAATCCGATAAAAGAGAAATGTAAAAAAGATGAGGACATTTCAGAACATCTTGTCTTTTGAATAGCTTGACAGCAACTGTCAACTTTGACAACGGCGGTTGACAATCTACAATTGTTCTTTTTTGATTGTGAAATAGTAATTTCTTATGAAAATTGCTCAGCTGAGACACTGGATATTGGAAACTGCGGTTTTTGCTTTGCAACAAAGGAAAACAATTATAGGTTGCGGTTGAAACTGTGAAATTAAAAAATGTAGTTTGAATATTTTATATTTTTTTGAAATTGTAAAGAAAAGTTTTTCAGTATTTTTTGATGTGGTATTAATCAATTTTACAAAATAGTGATATAATTTGAAAGTTTAAATTTGTTTTCTAGGTTCTGTAACCAAATTTCCGTTTGGTTTCATACTGTATATCTGCGGGCGCGAGGAGCAAACCGCGCGGTTGATAACGCGTTGATAACACATGGCACAGAAACGGCGCGTGGACTTAAAATGCATTCACCATATGTGAACACACCCAAAGAGTTATACATAGAATATACCCAAAGAATAAAGATGTGGATGGATGGAGAGGGAGAGGGACACCAAAGAAAAGACAGATAGGTTGTGTGAAGAAATCGAAGTCACTGATAGCGTGACGGAAAAAAAAAAATGTTTTGGGCCTACAACAAGTAACATGGGCCAAGGGCAGGAAGATGATGATGATTTATAATAATGTAATTAAAGGTTTTATCTGACTATTACAAATTCTTATTTGTTACCATGTTAAGTACCTATGTTCACGTGAGTAAGTGAACATGCCGATGCAGCGGAGCATTGACTATAATAAAGCCGAATTCACGTCAATATTAGTTCACTAAAATTATTCGACTACATCAGTTTTTTTCACACAAATGCATAACTAATGCACTCATACAAGTAAATAGATGAATATAATTGATTTATTTCCTCCCTCCTCTCACTGTTACTGCGCCTGTAAATGGTTGCCGATAGCTCTGGCCTTATCCAGCCTTATTAGTTATTGGTCGGTCCGTGAGGTTGCAGATCGGCAGTGATAAAATCCCATCCTATATACACTTGATCCTTCCCACCTTCTGTCTGTTGCCTTAGGTCTCATGGTAACCGTAGTATATATGAATATATTTATTATAACTATGTACATATATGGTTAGGGCTAGGTTGTTATAGCTATGGTTGTTGATAGGCTACAGTCAACCCCCTTACTGTACATTTAGGTAGCTGAATGTACAACCCATAACCCATTTATGTGACATACTGCGTTTTTTGATTCGAGAAATAGAACTAAAACTAGTA
This sequence comes from Mythimna impura, assembly GCA_905147345.3. Lineage (NCBI taxonomy): Eukaryota > Metazoa > Arthropoda > Insecta > Lepidoptera > Noctuidae > Mythimna > Mythimna impura. The sequence goes on along the minus strand of LR990359.1, from coordinate 27,429,003 downwards.
AGTTTTTTTAGGTCTTGATAACTTTATAAATAAATAAGAAAATAAAAGACTTAACTATTACGACTTTTAACAGTCTTAAGGTCGTTTTCTTCAGTGTAGGCCTAGGTATAGCGTAAAGATATTACCCATGCGCGATCAAAGCCTGAGCCAAAATATAGGGGCGAAGGAGTCCGGGTCCTAACTTAACGCGCACGTATAACATATAAATAATAATGCAATACACTACTCAGCAATTCGGCCTAAAACGCATACCTATATGTAAATTATGCAAATTAAAATAATACTACGGTTAAACATTGCTATGATCAGGCGTTTTCTAAATTTTTTGATTAATTCAAAAATGTGGTATTTTAAGTAGTGAAAAATTAAATAAAAACTATATGGTTTGACGCAAGTCGGTACGGATACTTTGGGCAATCTCTTTTAATCCAAAGAACCTGCTACAAAATTGCATAATGTACAGATTTTATTCTCGTAAAGACCAATTTTGGTAATAATCTCGCTTGTAAGTTTTAAAACGGTTACAAAATTTTCTCATTAAGGAAAAGTGTAACGTTAATTATAATTGATGGAGCATTCATTAAAAATTAACAGTAAAAAAGTTTATTCTTTTCTTGCCGCTTATTCGTTTTTTAATTAATTGCGTAACGTTATATTATTCCTTCTATTTAAGTTTTATTTTGCTTTGTAAATTAGAATCTTACCGTGTTTGCTGAAATGGAAGCAATAGATTTCAATGTGAAATGGCGTTTTTATGTTAGACATGAAAACTGTATATATATATTATATTAGTATAACTAATTGCCTCATTGGTTTCGTGATCGCAGCCGCGACTGCTGAGCGTGGGGTCCTGGGTTCGACTCCTAAAAAATGCTGTTTGATTTTTTCATTACGAATTACTCTGTAGCAGTCCGGAGTTTGGAAGTTGGTGGTGTAACACTCCCGTGCCTAGGAAAGCACGTAAAGCTCCTCGCGCCTGCCCCCCTAGCCAAGTCACAAACGATAAACGTAAACTCTCAGTAGTCTTTAATAGATTTTCAACTTTATGTGATTGGATATAAAGTTGAAAATCTATTGAAGATTACATAGTGTTTTCGTTCGTTCCGGTCGCTAACGCTCAGTAGTCTTTAATAGATTTTCAACTTTATGCTCTTAGGTACAAAGTTGAAAATCTATTGGAGATTACTAAGCGTTCACGTTTATCGTTTGCAACTTGGCTAGGGGGGCTGATCTCTCTCCGGTCGTGTCAGATCGGACTATGAGAATAGAAAAAAAGAATAGAGGCTGCATCTGTGCACTAAAATCTCCTGCATACTTAGTAAATCTCTATTGAGAGTGGCCACCGTGATCAAAATACCGTCGGGAAGATAATTAGTAAAAAATGCAAAAACCTAAGTTTAAAGTTTAATGTATTAAGTTTTATGATTTCTCATTTATGGAGATGCGCGGTTCCTATGAGTGATGCACGGCTTAAGGATTTGTTATTGTAACAAGCCATGTCATTTATTTATCACAGCTAAGTAAATATTTTAATAATATAACACAAAGCTATCTCCCGGTATTAAACGATAAAAATATTTCAAACACCAGTCAATAAAAAAATTCCAACAATGCAGTATGAATTTATTGCTGCCAAACTCTGCGAATACGCTTTATCCGAGCTCCAACTAACAGCACATTACACCAGTTTATATTTCATGGAACACTCGTAAAATGTCAACCATTTACTACGCTTTGAAGGATATAAAAAGTTAAATGACAAACCTCTTTCTATTGTGTGTCAATGCACAAAAACTAAAAGTCAAAAACTTCAATATGACCACTCAAAAATATTTCAATGCCTAACGCAATTAGAGACATAAAGCGAAACGCTTTCAAAACGTACATGTCACTGAGAGCCTGTTATTGGCGTACAATTTTACTAAAATAAACATGTAAAACAGTGATTTGATCTGTATTTTGTAGGTATTAGAGTTCATTATAAGGTTTGGTAAGTGAAAAATAAATTTTTGTTTCGCAAAGCTGGCCAGAGACAAATGACAGTGATATTGGCAGTTAAACCGACTAGCGTCGGTCGGCGTTTTTTGTCCAGAGTTTTTAAGTTCGGCCCAGTGTGCGGTACAAAGACTGCAGTGTGTGATTTTTGATATGGCTCCTATTATTTTTGCCAGTTCCTTTTGCTCTTGCATGGACGACAGATTTTACTGAATTCGGAACTACTGTTTTTTTATTAGTCAAATAAGTATGAAAGTAGCTTGTGGCTAAGTAATAACAACCGCATGCCTCATTCTCTAAGATTAAGCTACGCTTGCTGAGCCACTGAAGTCAGTGTGTGGATGGATGACCATTTTAACATATCGAGGTTCGGTGCCTCAGAAAGGGTAAAAACAAATAACCTAATTTCATGTGATCTAATATTACATTTCAAATAAACTTCTTTTGCTCTAATAACATTTAGTATAACGTTCATCTCATATAATTTTTAATTAGTATATTGCTCTTTTATATAACGTTTAGTTGACCTAATTTTCATTTGACTTAATTTTCATATTTACTCATTTTCTGACCAAATTCGTGAATAAGTAAATATCAGAAAACATCATACTGTTATAACCTCATCTAACCCAAATGATTCACCAACAATAGAAGGGATCTGGCGCTCGGCGGCCGCTGCCACGGCACGCTCGCTTCGCTCGCTCGCCTTCGCGCGCTAATGGTCATGGTTCTAACCTAACCTAACCCACATGACTCACCAACCATAGAGAGGTTCTGACGCAGGTATATATGAGGTGAATATGAAAGAACAAAAAACATATTAATTCGTAGTTATTTATTCATACAACAATGTTATAAGTGAAGACAAAATACTATGTTAAGGTTGATTAACCTTATTTCAGTTTTAAGTTAGAGGCCAAAGATCGAAGGAATTTAATTTCAAGACGTTTCAAAATTATATTAAACTTTACTATAGAATTTGAATATTATACTAACTAAATATTATACTAACTGAATATTAGTTCAAATGTGCATTATAGAAAATGTTTTTTAACCCATATAAAATGAGGTAAACTGAAATTATATCAATAATTCATTATATCATTTCATCGTTATACTAAAAAAATATTATATTAAATGAAATTAGGTCATGTGATCGTTAGAACTTTTGTTATTATGTCAAATGGTACGCACCCCATCAGAAAACAGGTTCAGCCGTTGGTTTCGGCTGTTATTTGTAGATTTTTGACGGTCGTTGTGGATAGCCAAAAGCTAGGATATCTAATTACTGGATTGTGAAATCATTTTAACCGAAAGACGTCCACTGTTGGGCATAGGCTGTTGGAATAAATAAATAATAGGCCTCCCCCAACGACCAGCATTTTGTGTCTCGCATCTGGATTGGATTCTTGTGACCCTCATCAGGTCATCGGTCTACCTTGTGGGAGGCCTTCCAACGTTGCGTCTTCTGGTACGTGGTTGCCACTCCAGAATCATTCGGCTCCATCAATCATCTATTTAGTGAGCAGAGTTTTTATGTTACCACGTCAATTTCGGTTTCGGTTACGGCTGAAACTTCCAGGAACCGAACATTCAATTACGATTTTGTTTTCGGCTGCAAATCGTATATCGGTCGGCCACTAGTCATAAGATGGAGAAGAGCTCTAAGCTAAAGAGTTAGCTTTTAGACAATTTTGCCTTGTTATTTATCAAGCCCATATTTATAACTATTTATAAGTAGGAGTATTATAACTGGAAAGAGATGGCTAGATGCAAGGGCTGGTTTGAGGTGACTAAAGAAAAGGATACCTAGAGGAAGTTTTGGGAGGCCTTTGCCCAGCAGTGGGAAAGTATACGATAAATAAAAAATATATACATATAACTAACGTTTGCCAGCAACTTCAATTCAGTGAAAGTAGTAAATTATCCCAAAAGACCATACTCTGGGAATAAAAAGGGCTATTACAGGACATGTTCTGTCCATGTACGAAGTTTCATCAAAATCCGTTCGGCCATGTGAACGTGAAGGAGTAACAAACTTATATACAAACTTTTGCCTTCATAATAATTACTAGCTGTTGTTTGCACGCGGCTTTCCACGCATGGTAGGAGAAAAATATCCCAACATACTCCCAAAAAATATTATTCTATATCCAGGGAGTACGTTCCCGATTAGAACATACTCCCTGGATTAAACAGTATCTCATGTGCTATCCCAGAACATGGTTTCCCGCATACCAAGAATCATCGAAATCCATTCAGCCGTTCAGCCCCCCTAGCCAAGTTACAACCGTTTCGTTTCGATTCTTTTTTCGTTGATCGCCTCGAGTCGGCCACAACTCCTATTCCTTTGTTCTGACCACGTGACTGAGAGTTGAGATGACGTCAGAATAAAGGAATCGGAGGCGTGGTCTACTCGAGGTGATTGACGAAAAGAGAATCGAAATGAAACAGTTGTAACTTGGCTAGGGGAGCAGCTGTTCGAGCGTGAAGAAGTAACAAGGATACACACACATATACGCACTTTCGCTTTAATTATATTGTAATAAATTAATTGAATTGTTGGGATATTTATTCGTGTATGTAACTAACCAGAAAAAAAAAACAAACTGGCTGGTTACAAAAAAGACGTTACTTGTCATCAAGGCTATGATCACAGACTCCAAACGAGTATTTACTCAGTACCTCGGCGGGTAACGTGGAATATCTCCCATTTAACATCCCCTACAAAGTAAATTCTAATTAGGGAAGTTTACTTCGTTTATTTGAAAATTTTTGGGTAATTGGACAAAGTAATGTTTGCAAAGTTTTATCTGTTACTTTTTGTTTAAATTGGATATTTTATTTACTGTGTCACCTGGATTGCTGGTGTTTTTTTGCTGTGGTAATTCTCAAGGTATGGTGTATTAAATAGTTAATTCTTTCAAAATCACAGTCTGATATACCTATGTGACAAATAAATATCGTTCTCGAGCCGATAATCGACTGATATACAACATTATTTTTAGTTTATGCGAAACCTGAATATAGTTTGTTCAGAATCAGTAACGGAATCGATTCCAATAATTTTTACAGCATGTTATATTTTATCAATTTTTTTTTTTAAATAGTTCACGACGAAAAAAAAAGAAATTGTATGTGTAGGATTGTTATTAAAGGCTATTATTATTCGGTTCTGGAAGCCTTATGTATGTGAGTTTACATGTTGATAAACGCACCCACAGTATAGAAGTCATTGGGCACACCATAATCAAGCCAATGCAAGCCCTCTCTTTGATAAGTTGCTGCAAAGGCGTCACGGCATCTTCACATTCTGCATGACGCAGGTCCTCACCGGACATAGGAAGTTCAGGAGGTTCCTGCATCTGATTCAGGTAGAAGAAACGCCCAGGGGCCGTATTACGACCTCTTAATTCCAGTCAGTTTAAGCCTTAAACTGAACTGCCTTGCTTATCCGTATTATGACATCTTATTGCCAGCCAGTCAGTGGTCACGTGACCCTTGGCCGACTTCTGCACGGATATTGACTGGAAATTCCGTATTATGAGCGACCAAATGACATTTCATAGCTTGCTGAAATGTCAAAAATTGTGTCAAACAAACCATTCAGTTTACGCCAGTTTCTAGTAACTTTTAGTGAATTGTTTTGACTTTTTATTATATTTTTATCTATTTGGACAGTTAAATAAAACATTAAGTATGTGTGATGAGTTGGTAATCTTCGAATTTCTTGAAAGTGATGCGTCATAAGAGAACAACGAAGCAAAAATTCAAAGGACGGGTCTTCGAGATCTTAGTGACCCTTTTGCTAATGATAAGGTTCTGTTTATGAAGCGATACGGGCTTAGTAAACAATTAGTTTACAATTTACGTGACGAACTGAGACCTAATGTAGCTACTGGGTGTACAAGAGCGGCGGATTTATCAATAGAAAGAAAGGTTAGTGATTGTAAGGTTCCCACAGCTCACATGAAGTACTCTATGATGCCTTGCTGCAGTTGCTTTGCTTTTTATGAAGGTGTTAATGATCCTCAAGTACTGTTAAAGAAAACTAGCAAAAAAAATATTGTAATATTATTGTTTTTTTTTGTAAATGAGATACATAGGTAACTTATCTATATAAATACATATTTCCATTTTAGATTCTTCAATAAGTTTAAAATGATGGGAGTATTAGGGTGTATTGATTGCACACATGTTGCAATTGTACGTCCAGTCGAAAATGAAGAAAGATATTACTGCAGAAAACAGTATCACTCGCTAAATGTCCAACTGGTAAGATTTTTCAAAATTAAAACATCCAATTTTATAAATGTATGTAATTTTTAATAAAACTAATATTCTTCTTCAGTCTTCATTTCTTTGGAATTAATCTGAAACAATTTTAATTTTAGATTAGTAATGCAGACATGCAAATAGTCAGTGTGGATGCTAGTTTTAGTGGAGCTTCCCACAACTCTTTTATCTGGGCAAACCATCCCCTAAAGGAGCACATGGAATTTATTAGCAGAATTAAAGGTAGGTATATATATATTACTTGGTATGTAAATAAATATTTTAGGAGTATTATTATTTCTAACTCCTTGGGGTGTGTTGTTATGTAATTATTTCAAAATTACTCCATTATATATTCTGTGTTTGTTTATACAAAATATGATATAAAAATTTCAATATATTTGTGAAATTATAAGTATGGTGATATTTTAATTATTTCTAGGTGACTCTGGGTACCAATTAAGACGTTGCATGATGACACCAGTAACTGATGCCACCCCGGATACTCCTGAAGCTTACTACACTAGTGTGCATGTCCGGACAAGAAATATTGTTGAGAGGACAATCGGTTTTTGCTGTTACTTGAAAAGTTATTTTAGATATGTAGTTTTTTTAATTTAAGTTAATAAATGTATGACCCGATCAATTAAAAACAATTATCAAATATATTACACTCTTATTAAGTACCTATAAAAAACCCCATATCTAAATAAAAGTAACCATACTCGCCAAATCAAGGATAAAGGTTGTATCATCCCACGGGCTCTGTCATGTATGCAACCGGGATAAATGTTAGAATGATAAAGATTTTAATAAAAGGTGTACAACACCGTGTTTAGTAAATAAGTAACATACTCACGTTAGACCACCCTTTCCAGTCCTTGCTCGCACGTTCCTCCAAAGAATTCAGTGTCTCTGACATAGACACCCAAATCCGTTTTGAAAAATCGCGTGGTTGCGCTGATTTATTGTATCCTATGGCCAAGTCCCTATGAGAGTTCAAAAATTCCCACAAACACTAATTGCTCATAGGATACCCGGCGACGACATGAAACCTCATTCCTTGCACTTCTTTAAAAACAATGGTTTATTTAGAGTTTAAAATAAAGAGCAACAATTAATTATAAAGTAGGTACTACTTACGCCATTATTTGAAAAAATATTGTTAAAAAGGTTTTATTCGAGTACGTACACACACTTAATTTTGTTTTTGGCGGGTCAGCATTTATCGCAGTACGTTCAGAAATGAAGTTTGTGAGACCATGCTGTATTTTCAACTTTATGACATTGTATTTACGGAAATAATACATAATTCGTTTTTAAACTCGTTGTTAATCTCGATTTCTGTTACAAAATTACATTAATTTCATTAATAAACAATATTTTATTCAAAATTTAAAAACCGTAAATACCGGTAACCTTTATTTTGATGTTTTCGAACGCCATCTTTCAAGGCAGTGCAAACCAGCCACAGACAACAATCCAGGATGATTCCAGTCAGAATAACGTACGTCGTAATACGAAAAAGAACAAGTCAGTTTACGGCCGTAAACTGACTTGCCTGGAAACTGACTGGATTTTAGAAAGGTCGTAATAAGCCCGCAGGTGTCACCAGTGTGCGGACCATCCGGAGGACACGGTGGAGGTGGGCCCCGCTTGAGTTGAGCACTGCCGTATCGTCGTGTAGGCAATCGGTGGTGGCGACCTTTCGCGCCGGGCTCTGGTTCAGACCATGTTCCGGAGCGAGGAGGAATGCCAGGTGGTCGCCTCCTTCTGCGAAGCAGTAATGCTAGCGAAGGAGACAGCAGCACGCCTGAGGGAATGGACACCGTCACACCCCATAGCCGCCGCGACCCCGATCCCGACTACCAGCCACGGTGGACGCAGGCTTGCGGACGACGAACGATGCTTAGCTCGCCGTCCGGCCGTCCGGTAATTGTCAGGATCGAGCCCAAGTTGTCGACAGCGCGTAGTTTTCCACGCGCTCTTCAAAGAGATATCAGCAAACTGTAGGGCTCAGCAGGATACGCTTAGGCTCCTTGGGGTCGCAGAGATTTTCTGGAAAGAAAACTCATAGTCCTAGAACACAAAGAGCAACTGCCTTGACTTTTATTGACTAAAACCACACCTGTGTAACGAAACAAGTGTGGTTTCAGTCAGTAAAAGTCTGACACACCCTTTCGCTCCACCCTAAAGATTGATGATTTCCCACTCTAAAAAGATAGGCTCGTTTTCAAATATTTATATAGTATAACTTAAAGAGAGTAATCAAATAAAAAACAGGGCAAGTGCGAGTCGGACTCGCGCACTGAAGGTTACGGACAAACTTATCTATGAAAACAGTTCGATTCCCGAATTGAGTAACGTAGATTTTTCCGAATTGCAAAATATTTTTTTTTTTTGTGACGTAACTACAAATTTGCAGTTTTCATATTTTTTCCTATACTTTTGCTATGATACCTTGCTTCATGCCAAATTTTAGGATTCTAGGTTAAAGGGAAGTACCCTATTTATTTATTTATTTATTATTTATTAAAACTTTATGCAACACAAAAGTACAAAGGCGGACTTAATGCCTTAGGCATTCTCTACCAGTCAACCTAGGGTGGTGAAGAGAAAATGTGGCAGGTGCATAAAAATACAAAAGAATATTTAGAAAATAACAGCTCAAAAGTATGTAGGTATATATATATACAAAATAAACTACTACTATGAATTTTGATTCCCACGAAAGTGTCGAAATACACGTTTTTTGCGCCATAAACGGCCGTATCTTTTTTTCGTTATTTCAGAAATTTGATTTTTTCTCAGCTTCAAGGGACTGCAGACCTGAGTATATGGTTTTAATTTCAACTCGATACCTCCACGCGTTCTCGAGATAAAGGGTCTTGAGAGACATACAGACATACAGACGGACAACAAAGTGATCCTATAAGGGTTTCGTTTTTTCCTTTTGAGTTACGGAACCCTAAAAATGTATGCGTACATTAATGAAGCTACTGACTTGTTTCGAATTTCAGTTAGGGACACTAACAACAAAAATGTCGGCCATGATTACAACGACGACACAACACACAGCTAGACAAACAAGGTCCAACCCGTATTTCATCCACCCACCAGCCTAAACACCTAATAAATAATCCCTATTCTATAAAACTCTCTATTTCACCACAAGTGCGCAATGATTTACAACGGGCCGGTCGTGTACCGACTCATATAATTCATTTTAATGAGCCACCACTAGACATCAACACGGGAGTGTCGTGTTCACTGTGTGCATAATTACGTTGTTATTGATGACACCGTGTTTGTAATTGAAAGACGGAATTGTTGTGCGGAGTGAAAATTAAGGTGGGGTGGTGATTTGCCTTGACATGTAGCGGTAGGAAGCTCTGGAACAGACTGTATAAAACTGGTGCTTAGCGCTATTGTGACCTGACACTCTTTTCTGGTATTAATGATAGGATATGGTTTGTATGTTAAGTTAAAGTCTCGAATTGTAAGGAAAATAACTACACGTAACAGAACATAATCAGATTTATTAATGTTCCTACTGCTGGGATTCAGACCTCCTCACTACGAGAAGGAATGGGCTGTAATCCACCACGCGGGCCCCGTGCGGGTTGGTGGATGTTAGTCATGTCTTCGATTATTTTATTTCTAGAACATGCCTCTTTTAGAGCTTTCCTCACGATGTTTTCCTTCACCGTTTTGAGAGCAATGTAATAAATTACACAAAGTAATGTGCCTGGCTGGGTTTGAACCCGCAACCTACAACTTTTAAGTCTGGACCGTTACCACTAGGCCACCTCTGCTTGGTGCTATGGTGAATTAACACTCTTTTCTAATATGTATTTATTTATTTATGGCACACCAACGACTTATTCACTAGTACATTTTTATATACAACAATCAAACTTAAAATCTAGAGTGAATTTGTCAACTACAAGTGGGTAATATTAAAAGTAATATTGATGATAGGATATGGTTTTGATATGGTTTACATTGTAAGTTAAAGTCTCGAATCGATAAGAAAATAACTTTTTTTTATTGTGGACAGGTTCGCGCTTGACCGCTATCTCACCTGATGGAAAGCGACGATGCGGTCGACGATAGAGCGCGCTTACCTAGAAGTAATCTATTCACTCTTGACTTAAAGATTCCCAGAACTGTAACTTCCCAGAATTTTATTACACTAAATCGCGAACCTAACAAGAATTAAAAAAAAAATCACTACAACACTTAGTTTTAAGACAGACATTGGTAATGGTTTTGTTTTTGAGTGCGTGTAGCTTTAATGAGATCTGAACGCGAACTGGTCCACATTTTGTTAAACCAGCGAATGTGCATAAGTATGCACATTCGCTGGGAGCTAGGCCTAAAAGAGTGGAATCCTCTGGCAGGGGATTCTACTTCTTAACTGTCTGTGTTTTCTACTACAACCTATTATTTAAACACTAGCCTAACCTAGGGCTTTAAATAATAATAATAATATACTTTATTTCAGATATAGAAAATCCATAATCTGTTAGTAACAGAAATACTTAAACAACTATGTTAGTAACAAAATTAATTAAAACAAAATAAATTAACTTTAAAATATCAACTCCTCATAATTCATATATTTTCCTTCAGCACCAGGCCGGCAGGTATGCCTGCGGGACCAGTGCATCAGGTAAGGACAGTCTGGTTTCTCCGAAATTACCTTCAGGATGCTATTGGAGCCTCCACGTATCCTATGCAGTATGCATCAAGGATGCCACTTCATGTCAATTTAAAGTCAAGAGTGAATAGATTACTTCTATTCAAGCGTGCTCCATCTACGACCACACCATCACCACCATCAGGTGAGTATTGAGATAGTAGTCAAAGGCGAGCCTATCAATCAGGACCAATAACGAAAAAAATAAAAACTTTATCCTTCAACAGAAAATCGCCCGTCAGCACCCATAATATTTTATCTTCCAACAAACACAGGTGTAATAACACTCTAAACACTACTTACAGGCACAGAATTGCAATCTGCCTTCATGAGTTATGCCCATTACAGCGCTGCTGCGGTCACGTACGTACTCCTTGCTTTATGACCGACTTACCCTCACCAGGAGTTACGCCACTGGATTTTATACTCTCAAGTGCTTCTAAGAATGTATGGCCTGTTGTGTCTTTTATTTGCGAGATAAAATCTTGGGTAGCAGTTTGTGTCGTGGATTAGCAATTTTAAGCTCCTGAGAAGTCTGCAATAATAAAATATATAACTATTACAATGCGTTCCAAATAAGAATAGGATCGATTGCCATGTTGTGACGTCACGTCATACTGTCAAATTGAAGAATTATTATGGTGAGCAAAACAATAAATTTTTAAAATTTAATTTATTTACGAACTGTGAACGAAAAAAGTTTAATCAGAAGCCATTTTTTCAATTTTGCCCATCTCCGAGTTCTTAAATTTTACTCAATTTCATGCGATTTGACAGTATGACGTGACGTCACAACATGGCAATCGATCCCATTCTTATTTGGAACGCATTGTACACAATAAGGATTATACTAAAGCAAAGTAAGTTTCATGAAAAAAAAATGTATGTATTATGATATTTTTTCCAAAAAAATAAATACTAAGATTAAATTGAAGGAGTGGAACAATTTACCTGCTGTCTTCCCGTCCAACACTAATTTAGGTGTCTTAAAGGCCAAAGTGAATAGGCTGTTAATAAACTAGTGCGCCTCACCATCGATGATTGCATCACTGCTTACCATCAAGCTAAACTGTATTCCATTAAATATTCCACCTCTTCATCAGACCGAAACAAAACAAAGAAAGTGGTTCAGAGGCGGGATTAATGAAAGGATCGGAGAAAAACCTTAGCCTACCAATGGGAAAGTATAGGCTAGATGTAATAAATAATAATAACCCCATCGCCGTATTTCTACTTGACGTTATGGTGAAGAGCTTACGCGCTCTAATAAACCCTAAGTCTGTACGTACGATTTATTATTATTGCATTACTTTGTGTAATTTATTTCATCACCACTGCTCTCACAACGGTGAAGGAAAACATCGTGAGGAAACCGGCATGTCCTAGAACCATAAATTCGAAGACATGTGACATTCACCAACCCGCACCGGGTCCGCGTGGTGGATTATGGCCCATTCCCTTTTCTTGAGAGGAGGCCTGAGTCCCAGCAGTGGGAACATTAAAAGGTTGATTATGCTATGTTATGCTGTACGATTTGCTTTGCATGCCCCGGGTGAGGGGTCAGACTAAAAGAGATACAATGAAATGAGCTTAGTTTATCCTCTAGAACTGACGCTTCCCAAAATAGCTTTTGGTCAATAAAAAAGTAAGTGCAGATTCACAGTGTTGTATTAGAGCTGACGAATTTAGTTGATGCATGCTTGATTTCCCTTCAATGGATTTTGTACGATGGACAACACGGCGCTGAACTTACAAAGAAATTAGTACCTACGGTACACACAATCTATTGACTGTTTTGGCTTGACAATAGGTTTTTTCAATAGTTCCCACCATTAACCCCTTTTCAGCCCCCTAGAAAGTAGTACCACTTAATGAAAACTCATTTACAACAGCCATTCGGTATTCCTGTGTTTATCAGTAAACACGGCATTACGGCGGTGAATCAGGGGCGGTTTGGCTCGACGACAAATCGGGGTATAAATCAAGAGGGGATGTTCACCCCCTTCAACCCCTGCCTCGCCCCCTACGCGCATTACACCGCTTTTAATGATTCATGTTTTGTTAAAACTTAATTAGAGGAATGCATGGTATCTTGCACTGAGATTTGCTTTTGTTGTTTGGAGTAAAACTGGATGTTGTTTTGTTGTAGTTATATTAGTAGTTTGTACAGCAAGCAGTTAAGACGAGTGCCAAAATGGTCCTTATTAACAAGGAGCATGTGCTTCATTATTAATTATAATATAACAAAGAATGGACATAGATAATAAAAAACTTTTTACAAAAAAAAAAATACAACCGACTTCAAAGTAAAAAAAAACACTGAAAAGTGCAAAATAACTTTAATTTCGAAAGTCGGTGTTTCTATAATAGTTTTGTCTCTTCGTTATTTAACACCGACTTCCGAAATTAAAGTTATTTTGCACTTTTCAGTGTTTTTTTTTACTTTGAAGTCGGTTGTTTTTCTTTTGTAAAAAGTTTTTTATTTTACACTTTTTAGTTATGGTACTACCACTAAAAAGTACCCTTCAGCCAAAATTAAATACCTTATAGCCAGAGTGCATCTCATGGCAATTCTAATAATCCCAAACACGGTTAGATTACATTAATTTATTACAGAGTTCCGGTGCCTAACTTCAGGCTTCATCATCAGATCAGTTCGATATATTCCCCCTCTACTTTCAGTCAGTCATCGACTAAACGTATAAACAAAGCAATTTTGCTTGTTACGACGGTTCTGCTGTGATCCTATGAGGAGTTCTGTTCCATATCTTCGAAGTTCATGATCAGATCATAACAATATTTCTATGGGACCAATTCGGAAGCATAACTATTCAATCAAAAAAAAAATTTTCAAAATCGGTCCACCATGGACCGAGAAATCGGTGAACATACATAAAAAAAAAAAAACATACATGCAACCGAACATATAACCTCCTCCTTTTTGAAGTCGGTTAACAACATAGGTTTTTTTCTTTAATGGCATAAACTAGTGTTTGATTGCAATCCCACCTGATGGTAAGCAGTGATGCAATCGATGATGGTAAAGCGCACTAGTTTATTAAGAGCCTTTTCACTATATCCTTGAAGACACCTAAATTATAATCAGACCGGAAGAAGTTTCTTTCACAAAAGTACATAATGTACTTGTCTATATATTTATGTTGCAGACGAACGTCTTCGTGATGATTGCCGTATTGGGAGACTGGAATCGCAGTTGTGGCAGAAGGTAGCAATATTTGAAATACGATACCGCAGGTAGTTGAGAGCTTCAGCTTTTTGCATTTTTGGCCTGGCTCAGTTCTTTTCCATCGAACAATGAATTCTGTTTTATTAATAATAATAAATTTTTATTTCGGACAATCAGAGTCCATAAAACATTGCACATACAGAAACAATTTACACATACAGAAACAAATTAAATTTACACAAACATATTACATTTACACAAACATATTACACATACACAAACAAATTAAACATACAAAAATTAAAACGACATAACTATTTAATATATTAAGACTAGAACGCAGAACTAAATAAAAAGTTCAGTGTAGTGCACACAATAGTGACATCAGTCATCAAATTCATCATAAAAAGCTTACACACAACTTACAGTAAAAAATATAGAACCCACTAATAAACACTATATTATTTATTACTGAGAGCAGTGGTGGCCGAGTGGTAACGGCTCCGACTTACGAGTCGTAGATCGCGGGTTCAAACCCAGCCAGGCGCATTACTTTGTGTAATTAATTTCATCACCACTGCTCTCAAAACGGTGAAGGAAAACATCGTGAGGAAACCGGCATGTCCTAGAACCAAAAATTCGAAGACATGTGACATCCACCAACCCGCACTGAGTCCGCGTGGTGGATTACAACCCATTCCCTCTTGTAGAGAGGAGGCCAGAGTCCCAGTAGTGGGAACATTATAAGGCCGACTATGCTATGCTATGCTATTTATTAATAACTGAAAAAGTTTATTACATAAAAATACAACCCATTAAACTAAACTTAAAATTGCAAAATAACTTTAATAAAAAGCAAAGAAATAAAACCAGAAACACCGACTTCAGAATTTATAGTTTTATTTGGCAATTTCTTTCGTTTTTGTTAAATATAAACGTTAGTTTTTTCACTTTATACGAGTAGTTAAGGTGCCCCAGCAAACTCTTTGGTAAGGCCCATAGTTGCTCAATGTACACATTGTTTCGGGATTACCAAATGAAATATAAGTAATAGGAGTACCATGGAGCCACTTAACCCAATACAAAAATAATCATCAAGATCGGTCCATAAACTTTAAAAAATTTACTCCTCTTCAAGAAGAAGGTACTCCTAGGAATAAAACGCTTCCTAAACAAAAAAAGAGTCGTCGGAATCGGTTAACATTTGGCAAAGATATCGCTGAATAAGTTAAAAAAAAAAACATTGAGTAGACTTGAAAACCTTTTTTGGAAATTGCTTTAAAATAACAATCAATTTATTCATCAGACTCATCCATCCACTATTTTACCGTCCCACTTTTACTTAACGTTAAAATCAAAGGCGTTACCACAAGATCAGTACTCTGGTTACCTTATTAGCCCCGGTGGGTTTCCTCGGAATTCCCCTTCGTTAGCTCGGAGCCACTAATTGGGACCGTTACGTAGCTACCTTCGCTTGACAAATCTGTGTGCTTTTCTGCTAAATGGATCAGCACGCCATTTTGATATGCAGTGAAGTTACGACCTTAATTAATAATTAAAGGTATCTTTATTAGTTGTCCGATGGAAATATGTGCGATTTGAAATAGTTTTTGTCTGAAGATGCCTATTATTATTATTTATCGTATATTTCAGGCATTAATTAACCCATAGTAACATTATTGAACTATATAAAATTGTTTTATCATAATAAACAAATTGGATTATATTATAAATGATTGAAACATTGATAAAATCATTAATAAATTATTTATTACATTAATAAAATTATTGATAAATCATTGAATTACATTGAATAAATTATTTAAGAGAATTATTGCAAATGATTGAAGCGTGGCAATGCCGCCAGTCTTTTGGGTACATTACCAGTCGACAGCGATGTGGAGGAGTTTTTCAACGCCGTACTTTAGATTGCTTTTTTTAGTACTTTATGGATTTTATTTTTATTTTGTAAGTTAGTTTTAATTACGTTATTATTAGATTTAAATGAATAAATTATTTATCATCTAGTACTAAAAAAAAAAAATGATTGAATAACATTAATAAATCAGCAAAATTAACAATGTCTCAGCAGGCACACACCATGAAACACTTCAGACACTTTCATTCTTACACCGGGTAAGTCGAGTCAGGAAAGATGCCTTGAGTCTTCTCAAGAGCCCATGAAAATCAGTAACTCTATGGGTGCAAATTAATTTGATTTCTTTTTAATGGGCTCTTATTAGTTGATGACCTCGAGCATTTGCGTACCTCTTTTTCCCTATATTATTACACTTGAACGATAAATGACGTACGTCCACCCATCCAAAGGGCTAGACGCCGTATGATTAGACATTTTGACGTTAGCGCGTCGCGTGGCGGTCGTGATTTACAAAATTTGTTACCGAGAATTGAAAAAATGCAAATATCTTTAAAAAAAATGTACTATTAGTAAAAAAGTATTTGTACAAAATTGAAGACCATGAATCCAAATACTGAACATATTTTTTTTAGAATTTTATGATGCCCTTATAAGGTACTTTATACAAGTTGAATAACTTATATTTTCATAGGGAGACCCTTAATTCATTAAACCCCAAGCGAACGCCGAATTGTCTTTCTATTGTGTCTCTAATTCTTCTTGATAAACTAGGTTAAATTAATAAAAAATGGTCTACACTACAACTCGTAAGTTGGGGCCGTTACCACTCGGCCACCACTGTTCACTCAATTCAAAGACATGTGACATTCACCAATCCGCAATGGGCCCGCGTTATGGATTACGGCCCATTCCCTCTCCTAAAGAGAGGAGGCCTGAGTCCCAGCAGTGGGAACATTAAAAGGCTGATTATGCTTATGGTCTACACTAGCTGTTTTGGACCAACAGGGAAGGGGACTTTTGCTTAGCAGTGAGGTGATACAGGCTATCAGTAATCAGCAATCGAGTTGACTCACTCACTCCCCAATGACAAATTTATTCTAATATAATAAAGCAGGCTCGGTAAAGCATTGGCAGTATCGCACTCTCTCTTAACTGCTGATGGAAATAATATTTGATTAAACCCTAGTTGGGGTCAAAAAGGTTGGCTTATTCTCAAATATTGTTGTTGAATTTTTTTTTTTAAAGAACATTACCCCTCTCTAGTACCTCTGTGTCGTGAGTGCGTTCAAAACATATAAACCCACATTTACAATACACCCTGACCCGGAACAACTATCTGTAGACCATACAAACATTTGTTCCGCGCGGGAATCGAACCCGCAACACGCATTGTAGCAGTCAATCGCTAAACCACTGCGCCGCAATATTGATCACGAAATAAACAAAACAACTTAACCTTGTTATCTATGTTGAATTTCAGCAACCAAACAAACTAAAAAAAAACCACCCTAAACCAATCTGAAACCACACAAAAATCTATCAGTTGCACCTCGTTTAGCAATACCAATTCTTTGACCCAGATTCGGCACACATACATACATAGGCTGAATGCAATAGAAACTATTGTTGGTATTCCACTATTTCAGCTGAACTAAACATACGACCTATAAACATAGATATAGCAACAGTTTTGCGCACTTGGATTATATCATAACTCAGTGCTATCGGATTAAAATGTTAGCGATGGAATATTCATGTGTTTTAAACCTAACAATTTTAGTTAAAATTGTAGGCTTGTAACTGTCCTGCTGCAGTGTAAACAGTTGTTTTTATAGAGAGGCTAGCTTCTGTTAGTGGTTTTGGTCGTGTGATTGTAGAAATTTATTCTATGAAAACTTACTCTTGGGATAAGATAAGATAAGATAAGATATTCTTTATTTGTTTAAACATTGTATACATACAGTAGCATGCAAGATTTAGATTTGTTGTTTTGAGTCCAGTCATGTTTAGCCGTAAGTGTCGGCGTAAAAATATTTATAACATTGAAAACAAAAAAAAAAATTCTTCACATATCAAAATTACCTAGGATTTCACTTACTTTATAACTTAACTTAGAGACCATTTTTAATTCGAAGTTATTTAAATCTTATCATGTCAACATTCAAAATTAATTAAAAACAGTAATGTCACACAAATACAAGAACAATGTGAAAGATACAAAATATAATAACACACACATCGCTGCCACTGTGGCGAAGTTGTCAACAGCCTCGGTCACCACGGCCAGTCATGCAGTCGAAGCGCGGGACGCATAGCGCGGCACGCGAACATTAACGACATTATCCGACGAGCCCTTGTCACCGTCGGCGTTCCGGCTGTTTTGGAACCTCATGGCCTGTCACGCGACGATGGTAAGAGACCGGACGGTACGTCTTTATTTCCGTGGAAGATGGGTAGACCTTTAGTGTGGGACGCTACCTGTGTCGACACTCTTGCGCCATCCCATCTTCCTAGCTCATCGTGCTGTGCTAGTGCTGCCCCTGCGGCTGCGGAGAACCTCAAGCGGCGGAAATATAACAACCTCGTCGGCAGTTATATTTTTGAGCCGTTTGGGGTTGAAACTCTTGGGTCGTGGGGTTCGAGTGCTCATACGCTTTTTAAAGAACTGTCCACATGCTTAGTTGACGAAGGGCTGGCTTTTACCTCGGTCAGAGATTAAGCATTGCCATACAACGTGGCAATGCCGCCAGCCTTTTGGGCACACTTCCAGTCGACAGCGATGCGGAGGAATTTTTTGTCGCCATACTTTAGGAAGGAGTTATTGTGTTGGTATATGTCATTTTAATTAGTTAAGTGTTTTTGTGTATAATTTTGTATATATTCAAGTACTAGATAATATTTTTATGAATAAACTGAATAATAAACACACACATACATACAAACTTTTTTTATAAATAAAATTTAAGTGTCTTTTTCTAATATCAAATTATTACTTTAAATGCGATATTTTCGCTATGCTGTTTATTCCGGCTAATCTCCGAAACGGCTGGACCGATTTAACGCACCGGTAGAAAACTGATGTCTTAAGTAGTATTTTAAAAAAGAAGTAGGGCAGAAATTGTGACATTTTTAGGTAGGAAATCATCCAATGAATCAATAGGATTGAACCCCACCCCCACCCACCCACTCCTATGTTCCTTCGTTGCATTGCATTCCAGGGCCAGGTTTTTCTTTTAGAAGCAAACCCATGGCCCCAGCAGGCTTCGACCCTGCTGAGCCTCTACGGTTTGCTGACATCTCCTTGAGGCGCACGTGGAAAACTACGCGCCGTCAACGACTTGCGCTCGGTCCGGATGGTTACCGGATGGTCGGACGGCGAGCTAGTAATTGTGATCTTAAATGGCATTGTGCTGTTTTGCAAGTCAGATAAGTGAAGTTATAATGTAATCCATTATTTACCATGAGGTGTCACTTGAACTAACAAAGTATTATAAGCCATTGAAATAATTTGTGCCTATTGTATAGTAGGTTATTAGAATAGGAAACCTGTATCATCCCAATGTTGGGCAAAAACCGTTTCTATGCTTTCTAGCTCATCATCATCATTATCATTTCAGCTGAAAGACGTCTACTGTTGGGCCTCTCCCAAGTGTCGCTGAACGGTCCTGTGCGTCTCGCATCCGTGGAATTCCCGCGACTGTCACCAATTCATCGGTCTACCTTGTGGGAGGCCTTCCAATGCTGCGTCTTTCGGTTCGTGGCCTTCTAACTGCCCAGTGCTAATTTGAAACATAGATTTTTAGTGTTTTTTTTTTTTCCAATTGCACCCTCGTTCATATACTTAGTGTTGATGTCTGCGACTCAACTTTCAAAAACGTATTTTATGTAAGTATGACAAAATATTATTATCCTCCAAAATTTACATTCTTTGTTCCCACAACCATATCTCCACACCATTACATGACACAAATCTTACAAAAAAAAAACCTCGTTTATCTCGCCAAGTCCAGTAAAACAATAAATCAGCAACGTTCTTCATATTCACAAGTTCGCAAGACCCGAAGATGTCGTCGGCACATCCCATCCCATTAATTTCATCCCTTCACCGCCGGTTTTTCAGCTCATACAATTTTAATTCATCCCCATCTACGCTGAACATAAATATATAACTTCAGCATTTTTCCTACTAATATTTCCCTCGTGAACTATGCATGTGGCTTGTGAAAAATGAAGGTTCGGAAAAGCTGTTTATACTATACGATTTTGAGTTGGAAAAATACTAAATTTGAATTTGTTAAAGGGAAATCGTACTATTTTATTGTTTACATAGAACAATTACGCGTAATTTAGGCGTTTCGTTTCGTCGTTTATACCGCGTATATCAAAGGACTGGAACAATTTGCCTGCTGCGGTCTTCCCGTCCAATTATAATTTAGGTGTCTTCAAGGCTAGAGTGAATAGGCTCTTAATAAACTAGTGTACCTCACCATCAACGATTGCATCACTACTTACCATTAGGTGGGATCGCAGTCAAGCACTAAGAATAAAAGAATAAATAAACTAAAAAGAAAATGAGAGCACGTATTTACTAGGCATTATGACATCTAGACTCTAGAATTGGCTTGAAAACACGTATCTCACATAACTCGTCAATTTTCAAGCGGATTCAAGAATTTAAGTATCCATAGCATACGTGGTTTCAGTTTGTCTTTAGCTTTATAGTTACCGCTTTTGTCTTGTAAGTATATGTCAATGTAATGGATACTACATAAACCGCGTGACAAACGGAAAAGAAAACATCAACCACGGGATGTTTTCTTTTCAGTTGGCGCGCTGGAGTGGGAGAACTTAGTCACATTAGTTGTATCTCATTAAAGGAAAATGATGCTTACTAAGATTTGTTAAGCCATTTCCTACGACGATGTTTAACAAGTTGTATAGTACTGCTAACTTTACTCACCTCGACTCCGGCGGGATCTCATGGTGGAATGGCGACAGCGACTGTCGCAACCCAGTGCTGGGCACGCCACAATTATGGCGGTAAGTCCCTTCTTTGAGGCGTGGTTGGAAAGACCCCACTGCGTCCTCACCTTCCGCATGACGCAGGTTCTCACCGAACACGGGAAGTTCGGGAAGTTCCTGCACCGGATTCGTGCGGAAGCGACGCCCGGGTGTCGCCACTGTGTGGACTGCCCGGAGGACACGGTGGAGCACACGGTGGAAGTGTGCCCCGCTTGGGAAGAGCAACGCCGTGTCCTCGTGGGGGCGATCGGCGGCGGCGATCTCTCGCGCCGGGCCTTGGTACAGGCCATGGTCCGGAGCGAGGAGGAGTGGCAGGCGGTCGCCTCCTTCTGCGAAGCAGTAATGCTAGCAAAGGAGGCGGCCGATCGCGTGAGGCAACGGCAACGGTCCTCACGCCCCAACCGCCGCCGGGATTCCGATCCCGATTTCCGGCCACCGTAGGCGCGGGCTTGCGGACGGCGGGCAATGGGTGGCCCGCCGTCCGACCGTCCGGTAACCATCCGGACCGAGCCCAAGTCGTCGACGGCGCGTATTGTTCCGCGCGCGGCTCAGGGAAATGTCAGCAAATCGTAGGGGCCCAGCAGGGTCGAAGCCTACTGGGGCCATGGGTAGTGTGAAAACGAAACCGTGGCCCTGGGACGAAGGCAACGAAGGAACAGGAGTGGGTTTTTAGTCAGTAAAAGTCTGACACTATCTCTCGCTCCGCCCAAGAGCGGGATTTGTCATAAAATGATTTTCCCACCTATAAAAAAAAATAAAAAAAAAAACCTCGAGTGTAAAAAAATTGTTACCCGAGCTTTTTTTTTTCACAATCAACTTTTGTTTGTTCATGGAATTTCTGAACGTGATCCTGGAACGCAAATGGCAACTGAATGACGCAGGTAGGTTTTAGTCAGTAAAAGTCTGATACGCCCTCTCACTTCACCCCAAAGCGCGAAAAGTCATTGGATGATTGGCTACCTCAGAAAATAAGTTACTATAATTATTTGGTTTCGCGTATTCCCCAAACTATTTACGTCGCAAATGCTAAAGAAACGTAGTCAGTGAAAGTTCGCACAATGAAAGTGGCAATACAAAGTCGCGAAGCGCCATTTAGATGAAAATTAATGCTACAATTCTCACACCAAATATTGTATTTTTATTAAGACGACAATCGTGTCGTACCCGCATCGTACGATTTAAAACCGTCCAGTATTTATGATGCAGTGTGAGTACTGCACATGGCGCGCGGTCGCGTGATTAATAGTCGAATTACCAGCCGACACCTAGTGTGTTCTTCGCTTTATGTCCTAAGCTGCTGATGGTACACTAAAATAATAACTAGATATGGCGAATCTACCCTATATGGTGAATATGAGTACCTACTCAATATGCGTCTTGCCTTATAAAAGTTTTGAGTAGTCTGCTGACACTTGAGTGTGTTCCTCGCTTTATTTCCGACGCTGCTGATGGTACTTTAATATGATATCTGAATTATTGTGAATATATACGTCAGTGTTGGAAAAGATTGTGACGTCATCTAGTTTAGGAAAACACCCTGTTTCATATAGTAACGTGGAACATCAGAAAAATGTATACCGCGTACATCGAAGGCCTTCCAAACTTAAATCTATGAGTACAATGGCGGTCATATCGCTGACAACGATATCTACCAGACAACCTTAGGATGGATATTAGTGTGCTAGAAACAATTAAAAGACACATCTTATAAGATGCTGTTATAACAGATAAATATGCAATATGGAGTTATTTATGCTTAGATTTCACTTCGTACAAATATTATCAAAAGAATGCGTTAGGTTGCATGAAAGAAATTTAACATCTCTCGCACATCATTGCATCGCACGAGTCATCCCTTATTGCTTAAAGATTCTTCTCGTAATTAATCACTGCGCTAATCCCGCAAGTGGCTTTGTTGGCAACACTAACAGGTTAGAGAGATATATTGGCGCTGGTTTTTTATTGGCAGAGAGTCACGAATAATTTAGGCGGTAATTCCACTTTTCTAAATGATATTGATTATCAATCATTTTAGCATAATAAGTCTTTTAATTCACTGCTGGAACTCAGACCTCCTCTCTCTAGGAGAGGGAATGGGCCGTAATCTACCACGCGGGCCCAGTGCGTGTTGGTGAATGTCACATGTCTTCGAATTTTTGGTTCTAGGACATATCGGTTTCCTCACTATGTTTTCCTTCACCGTTTTGAGAGCAGTGGTGATGAAATAAATTACACAAAGTAATGCGCCTGGCTTGGTTTGAACCCGCGACCTACAATTCGTAAGTCGGGGCCTTTACCACTCGGCCATCACTGCTCATTGTAATCATTTTGTTTTCTATCAATTCAGCTCCAATTTATCATTTTAATCAAGTGAAACATATTCTACCACAAAGTTCATTTTACACCTAACTTAGACCACCCAAATCTTGACCACACATTGTCGTAACACAAAGGTCACTGTGGTTTGGACCAATGACAAATCGCCGTATAAATCAGATGATGTGGCACCTGCACTTTGCCCCAGTTCGCCCGTTTCACCCCGGCTTGCCCATATTATGACCGGTTTGCCTCACATGCCCCACATAGTAAATACTGCGTTTGTCGACTTGCATTTGTCTATGCGATAAGTACGCTAGAATTTATTGTTTTGTTCTTATCTTCGTAACCCTTTTTTAAAGGAAAATGCGTAGTGCATTACGGATTAGTTTCCGCGGTAATGTGTCTATGTCGGTTAGATAAAGGTTTTTTTTTTTAAATTGTTAACTATTTTTTAAGTGTGATCTAAGCAATTTTATGTTACTTTAAAGTTTGAACGCACTATTTCTTTTACATTCTTCTTCTAAATGAGTGAGATCTTACGTTGTAGCATTACACTCTTATATTGGAAAGAAAGGTAAACCTAAGAAAAAGTAGATATATAGTGTAAGTAATGATATGAACAAAATGGTAGTCAGTGATAAGATGATAGTTGGCAGAGGAGCACAAAAGAAGAAAATGTATTGTGATGACCCTATTGTGATAAACAGGGGGTACACTAAAGTCCCCCTAGCCAAGTTACAACCGTTTCGTTTCGGTTCTCTTTTCGTCGATCGCCTCGAGTAGGCCACGCCTCCGATTCCTTTATTCTGACGTCATCTCAACGCTCAGTCACGTGGTCAAAACAAAGAAATAGGAGGCGTGGCCGACTCGAGGCGATCAACGAAAAGAGAATCGAAACGAAGCGGTTGTAATTTGGCTAGGGGGTAGAACAGCTTGCAGATAATGATTATAAAGGAGTATAACGCACGTGTATTGTGATGAAGTAGCTCATTTTATCGCTTATAGAGCAACACCGCTAAAGTTGAAAATTTGCGGTTTAAAGGTTTGAAAGACCCGTCAATGCCTTTCACAATTAAATCCCGCCGAAAATTGTCTTATCACAGATTAAACTAAGTATTAAACATTTAGGCGGCCATTATCAATGAAGAAAAATTTAATTGTCACAGCGCACCAATACGAGGAGTGGCAGGCGGTCGCCTTACGCCCCAGCCGCCGGGATCCCGATTCCAATTTACGGCCACCGTAGGCGCGGACTTGTGGACGGCGAGCAATGGGTAGCTCGCCGTCCGACCGTCTGGTAACCATCCGGACCAAGCCCAAGTCGTCGACGGCGCGTAGTGTCCCACGCGCGCCTCAAGGAGATGTCAGCAAAACTGTAGGGACCCAACAACGAAAAAGAAACCACGGGGCCCTGGAACGAAGGCAAAGAAGGAACAAGAGTGGATTTAAGTCAGTTAAAGTCTAATACGCTCACGCTCCGCCCAAGGGTGGGAGATGTCATTGGATAATTTCCAACATAAAAAAGTGCGCAAATAAAATGATTACATTAAATGATTTATTATATTCACTCCACTGTAAAGTAAGTCAAGGTGACGTAGGCGCTATTGTTTAATAAGCGACAAATTTTACCCAAGAACCACATTTATCCATCACAGTTAATCTTTTCCACCCCAAATAAATTCCTTCATAATAAATTTCACATCCAAAAACCTTACATTCCAAATTAAAAGTCAACAATTAAGCCTGTAACACATGCCTGGAAATAAAAGAGGTTCCGTATCAAATTAAATTCATTAACTTTCGACGTTTCCAAACTACTGAATATTCGACGATTTTTATGAAATCTCGACGATGCAGTTGCGTTATCGCTGTGTGAACGACGTATGGGGAATGGTAAATGACAGTAGAATTTTCGATTTTAAATGATGACTTTTTTGTGAGATTGTGTGGACTACTTGTGTACTGTGGGTCTGCTCGGGTTTATTCCAGATTTAATTTCAACTTATATTTTTAAATAATTTATCGAGATTTGTCTAACGAGCTATGGGCCCGTAAAACACAGGATTGGTATCCGGACACAGCCACGCGAGGCCACGACAGACCACGAAGGAGATTGTGAGTCGATATATCTTCTTTAAGAATTTTGAAGAGAAAGCAAGGAACTGTGACTTAAAAAAAAGTGGGTAAAGGCCTTTGCCCAGCAGTGGGACAATATGGACTTGCTATAAAAATAATAATATATCATACTACAGGTATGTGCCCGACCCAGTTCTCGATAATGGCGATATCACCATGTACTGGGATCGGTCCATCTTCACCAGAGATCGGAATTAGGTAGCTACAGCGAAAGAATAAACTGGATATGCTTTAAATCCCGAGATTAATTTTAAAGAGCAAATTTTTTCATGACGCTATCAGAAATATAGCAGAAAAAATTGCTTCCTGCATTAATGACGAGGAGGAGGAAGTGTATAATGAAAAATAATAATAAAATTGTATGTTAATTATCTTTGTTTTATTTGTCTTATCTATCTCTTAGGTTTTTATTATTATTTATTTGTAATAAGCCTGATATCGTGGTGGTGGACCGAAGCAAGAGGCGTGCAATGATTATCGACATATCCCTCTCACATGACGAGAATCTCGTGAAAGCCGAGAAAGATAAACAAATCAAGTATATTGACTTAGCTCGCGAGGTTGTCGACATGTGGGATGCGAAGTCGGCGGTCATTGTACCGATAGTTGTGTCAGCCAACGGCTTAATAGCCACGAGCCTCGGTCAACATCTTAGGAGGCTCTCGTTAGGCGGCTGGATCAGGGGCTTGATTCAGAAAGCGGTACTTCTGGACACGGCTCGTACTGTTAGGAGGTTCCTTTCTCTGGAGCCCTGACCACCGGTTGCTTGGACCCTGTTCCCGATACCGGTGGGATACTGTTTTTTATATATTATTTTTAAAGTTTTTTTTTTATATGTATTTAAAAATGTGATGAATATGTGTAAATAACTAAAATATGAGAGCAGTGATGGCCGACTGGTAACGGCCCCAACATACGAGTTGTAGGTCGCGGGTTCAAACCCAGCCAGGCGCATTACTTTGTGTAATTTATTTCATCACCACTGCTCTCAAAACGGTGAAGGAAAACATCGTGAGGAAACCGGCATACCCTAGAACCAAAAATTCAAAGACGTGTGACATCCATCAACCCGCACTGAGCCCGCGTGGTGGATTACGGCCCATTCCCTCTTCCAGAGAGGAGGCCTGAGTCCCAGCAGTGGAAACATTAAAAGGCTGCAGATTATGCTTCTATAACTGAAATAAAGAAAATAATAATATCTAAATTTAGATATATGTATGCGAAACAAGATGTAGAGATGATGATGTGATGATGTTTAGAGGTGTTTGTGTGGTGTGATGTGTGTGATGTCCCGCAAACCTCTGTTGAAAAGGGAGAATCCTCCGACCAGATGGATGTTATATCTCGGCCGGGCACCTGCCCGATTGTTAGGGTTCCGTAGCCAAATGGCAAAAAACGGAACCCTTATAGATTCGTCATGTCTGTCTGTCCGTCCGTATGTCACAGCTACTTTTTTCCGAAACTATAAGAACTATACTGTTGAACCTTGGTAAGTAGATGTATTCTGTGAACCGCAAAATTTTTACACAAAAATAGAAAAAAAAAACAATAAATTTTGGGGGTTCCCCATACTTAGAACTGAAACTTAATTTTTTTTTTTTCATCAAACCCATACGTGTGGGGTATCTATGGATAGGTCTTCAAAAATGATATTGAGGTTTCTAATATAATTTTTTTCTAAACTGAATAGTTTGCGCGAGAGACAGTTCCAAAGTGGTAAAATGTGTCCCCCCCCCCCCTGTAACTTCTAAAATAAGAGAATGATAAAACTAAAACAAATATATGATGTACATTACCATGCGAACTTCCACCGAAAATTGGTTTGAACGAGATCTAGTAAGTTGTTTTTTTTTAATACGTCATAAATCGTAAACCTCAATTTACCTTTCAAGTTTGTACGGAACCCTCAGTGCGCGAGTCCGACTCGCACTTGCCCAGTTTTTTTTTAAATATTCTAATCAAAATAAAATCAAAAAATCCGTCGCACACGAGTAACACGCCTGATTTGTACGTAGAACGACGTCGCGTGGCGTCGCGTGGCGTGTATCAAGTGTAACCTGTACATGTCTAGTTTCCACATAAAATGTATGGAGACCGACGGGGCCAGATCTTAGTACTCCGATGCAGGTTTTTGTAGTTTAGTTCTTATGTTGTGCCAATAATGTCGCTACAGAGATATATACCGTAGTGATAGTCAATTCAAGAGTGCAAGGCCGAATTAAAAACAAAAATTAAATTCAAATGGCTACATCCAAAAAATCATGATGTTCATAAATATATGTACCATTAAACACTCATCATCATCTTCCTGTTATTATCCTAGTACCAATAAACACTTGAGTAATTTAATTACATGAAATTGAATAGGTACTTACTGGTTAGCTAGCTCCCATGCAAGAAGTAAGAAATGGACATGATTAGATCATTTATGTAGAGAGCTATAATAGATGAAAAATGGTCACAAATAATAATAAATTAGTATCCTATATCCAAAAGGAGAAGACAGCGTCGACCATTTTACAGATGGAGTACGACATTTTATAAATAGCCTGTAACTTATGGACCAGATGGACAAAGTCCTTGAAATGGTTTCAAGTGGTTATATACCTCTTGAAAAAGTTTCGAAGAGGCTGTGGGCGACTCACATATATTTACACAGTTTACACACTACACGTAAACAATAAATATATAAATCACCTACATCCATCTATTTATATATATTTACACATATATATTTATTTATATATATATTTCCAAGTTGTCAACACACATATACACTGACACTAAACACAACGTATGGAATGACGTGACGCATTGGACACACGCATTGTCGATGACGCGCCGGCGACGGTTTTCCTTCTACCGTCACGTTATTGATATATTTGTTTCTTACCAGTCACGACCTACGCTGCTAGAAACAGATACGTGCGCTCGCGCCGGTAAAAAGTTGTCGACACCTACCCGTGCTAACTTATTGCTGTAATTGCAAAGACTTCCAGCTGTATATTATCCTGCTTGTGCTTAGCTTGCTTGCGCCTTCTAACTAACAGTGTTGTAGTGTTGTGTGTGAGGAATATACCTGGAGATTCAGCAAGGACTTTTATTTATTCATCCACCTACCCAGTGAGTACCTACACCACACACACACCATCCACACAACCAAATTGGTGACCCCTACTGAACGCAGAAGATAAAGCGAAGATGAGCAGCGACGGTAGTGATACCGAGACTTCACAGCGCAGCCAACGCCCTACCCGTCGGCCAAGTAAGTGCGCGCGCGTTTCCACTGACGCGGACAACCCTAATAATAATAATAATAATAATAATATAGCCTTTTTATTCAGATCTCATATTACAATGCATTTAAACTTATAATATAATAACCCTGACTCATAAACTATTTAACCTAATATCTGTTGCTTGGTTATCTTTCCTAGATCTGTTTGCCAATCGGCAAAGGCCTCCTCCAGCCTTTTCCATTCTTTCCTTTCCTGTGCCACTCTGTTCCACGTGACTCCGGCCACCTGTCTAATGTCGTCGACTCATCTTTTTTGCGGTCTACCTTTCTTCCTCATGCCGTCTCTGGGATACCAGTGGGTCACTCTTTGGCTCCATTTGTCGCATCCTCTTATCACGTGGCCAGCCCATCTCCATTTCAGTCTTTTGATTTTAGTTGTTACATCTTTAGTTTTTGTTTTATTTCTGATGACGAAGTTTTTCAATCTGTCAGACTTTCTAATGTTTAGCATACTCCGTTCCATTGCGTACTGACAGGTTGATAGTTTGCTTAATATTTCATGATTTAGCGCCCATGATTGGCATCCGTACGTCAAAACAGGTAGAATGCAGGTGTCAAACAGTTTACTTTTGAGGTTTATATGGAGTTTTTTATCTTTCATAGCCTCTCTCAGGCTCCAGTATCTCTTCCAGCCATTAGTAATTCTTCTCGCCACTTCCTTTTGCATGGGTTCTTTTTGAGTTATAAGCTGTCCTAGATAGATGTACTCGTCAGTATAGTCTATTTCAGTGTTTCCTAGTTTGATAGTGTACTTGCTTCCGTTTGTCATAACTCTAGTTTTTTCCGGATTCAGTGTCAGTCCCACTTCCGCACTTTCTGCCGCAAGTTCTCCCAGCATTTTGTTTAAGTCTTCTGGTGTTTTGGCAAATAGCACTATATCATCGGCGAACCTCAAGTGCGACAGCAATACTCCATTAACGTTAATACCGAGGTGTTCCCAATTAAGTCGTCTGAAGATTGATTCTAGTACAGCGGAGAAAAGTTTAGGAGATAGGGGATCCCCCTGTCTAACGCCTTTTTCTATTCTGAAAGGAGCGCTTTTCTTTTCTAATTGGATTCTTGCTGTGCTGCGACTGTATATGTTTCCTATTAGTCGGATGAATTTGTGTTCGATTCCTTGTTCTAGTAGAGCCTCCCATATTTTCAATCAAACGCTTTACTGTAGTCGATAAACGCGATGTAATACGTTAGCTGGTATTCGTTGTACTTCTCTAGGACTTGGCGCACTACGTGTATGTGGTCGATTACCGAATAATCTTTGCGGAATCCTGCTTGCTCGATGGGTTGGTGTTCGTCAAGGGTTCTTTCGATTCGTTTTAAGATGATCTTAGCGAAGATTTTATATACGTTGGACATAAGGCTAATAGGGCGATAGTTTCCTATATCATATTTATCTCCTTTTTTATACAGTAGGATGATATTAGACTCTGTCCATTGTAGGGGAATGGTTTCGGTGTTTATGATGTCATTGAACACCTCTGTGAGAACTGGTATCAGGATTCCCTGACTGTGTCTTAAAATTTCGTTCCTTATGCCATCGGGTCCGGGTGCTTTCTCTTCTTTTTGGGTATCAATACCTTGCTTTACTTCAGAATAGAGGATATTATGGATATTCGAGGGTTCCACCAGTTCTATTTTGCTTTGCGTAGTATTGTTGCTGTATAGTTTTTTGTAATATGATGTAGCTGTTTCTAATATGTCTGTTCTGTGGCGGTTCCATTCTCCTCTTTCATCTTTCATTTTTACGATCCAGTCTTTTGTGTTTGACAATTCCTTGAGAGCTTTTTTGGTTCCACCTGTTTTAAATATATAGTTTTCTATCGTTTCCATTCTCCAATGTTTCCTATCGTTCCTAATGTTCACTTTGATTTCTTTGCTAATTTTGGCAATTTCCTTTCTTCTATTTTGAGTAGTTTTTGCGCTGAGAAGGTGCTTCCTATCTTGTAGTAGTTTCATAGTGTTTGTTGATAGCATATTTGTTTGTTTAGTTTTTGTGTTCGTTATGAGTTTGGTCTGAGTTTTAATAATATTCTCTAAGTAGTTGTACTTTTCTTGGGTTGTTAAGTTAGTAGTAGTTTCTTTGAAGTCCATAAATTTATCTCTCAGAGCGATTGTTATTTGTTCTAGTTGCTGTTTGCTAAGTTTTGTATTTCCTACGTTTTGTCTTGGTCTCGCCTTCATTGGTTGCTTTGTTTTGAGTTCAGCTCTGATTAGCCTATGATTGGTGTTGAAATTTAATCTTTTAATGACGGAAAAGTTGGTAAAATAGCTGCTTCTGTTTGTCATAATAAAATCGATTTCGTTTTTTGTTTTGCCATCAGGTGAGATCCAGGTCCACATGTTTTTCCTGTTTTTCTTGTACATAGTATTTAGGATTGATAAGTTATTTTCCAGTGCAAAGTTTGTAATTTTCTCTCCATTCCTAGTCCTAGTCTTGTTGCTATATGAAAATTGTCCTAATATTGTATTTTCGCCTGGGCGTCTTGCTCCGATTTGGCCGTTATAGTCTCCCATTACTATAAGGTTTTTATGGGTGTGCTCTTGGATGGCTTCATTTAGATCTCGGTAAAAAGAATTTATTGTTTCTAAATTTGACTGTTCTGTAGGTGAGTAAACCTGTACAATAGACCAAGAGTCCTTGTATCCCGGTAGTTTCACGTTCATAATCGCTAGGCGCTCTGAGATTCCGATGAATTCTTCTATATATTTCGTTATGTGTTCCTTGACAATAAATCCTACTCCGTGATGGCCTTGCGTCTCTCCTAGCTGGTACAGTAAGTAGTCTGGATGAGAAGTAATCCTTTCGCCCTTTCTTCTCACTTCGCTCAGGCCAACGATGTCCCATTTGATTGGTTTTAGCGCGTTAGTTAGTTCAGTAAGATTTTCCTCGTTCATCAGGGTAAGTACATTAAGGGATGCTATGGATATTACTGGATTCTGGTGCTTGTTAATCTTTGGCTTTGGAGGGTTGTGGTCTCTTTCCCCCACGAGGACCAGTCGGCTTGGGGGAGTTTGGTAATTTGTTGTTTCATTGTTGGCAGTTTCTTTAGTAGGTTTTGGTTTCCGTTTGCGGCTCTTTAGTTGCTATTGGTTTCCCTTAGTGTTTGATATACTCGAGAGGGAGCCGGATCTAGACCGCATTATGTCAAAAGCATTAGTTCTGTTAGACTTGGTTGTGTTTACTGTTTGTTGCTTTTTAGGCTGGTTACTGTAGTTGGAGGGTGAAGCCGATATCTCCCTTTTCCTTTTCTCTTGAGTAATATTGTTATCTTTAACTATTAGTTCATCATATTTCAAGTATGCCGTATTGCCCTTTTTCCTCTCTTCAACTAATTTTGCCTGCAACTCTTTCCTTCTTTCCAACACTTCTTTCGAGTAGTCCTCACTTATGTAGATTGTTTTAAGGTTCTTTTTGTTTTTGATAATTTCATTCTTCTTCCAGTTATTTATAAAAGAACACAATACCGGTCTCGGTTTATTCCTCGCTTTCTCTTTGTTTCCTAAGCGATGGATTTTGTTGACTTGGTGCTCTTCTATGTTAATATTTAAATCCTGATTGAAGATTTCCTTAAGCTTTTGTATAAGTTCATAAGAGGATTTTTCTTTTTCTTCTAAGCCGAATACAATGATATTATTGCTTCTTTCAATCCTCTTAAAATGCGTTATCTCTTTTTCTAATTTTTCTACTTTAGTTTTTAAGTTTTTATTTTCTTCCACAACCAACACCTTCTTCTTCTTCCAACACCTTTGAACTGTGTCGCGCGCTAATCGCCGAATTCGCCTCCTCTGTGTACGTTCGCGAATTTCGCGAATTTTTGGCGGGAAATTTCGGCGCGTCTTATTAAAACGACGATAACTTCAAAACTACGTTAGCTAGCTCATTACCAGTTATATCATTAGAATCGTTATTAAATTACCTAACAGGATATATATACATTGTTGTAGGTTTACCTTGTCATGTATTCGTAAGTGTCGTGTATGTTCAGTGTGAGGGTTTTTTTACCAGTTTCTTGTGTTAATGTAATTTTAATAAAATAAATAGACCATTGATTCAAAAAGTTATTGTTTTACTTACACAAGTACACTTTAGTTCACATAAATCAAACAAAAGAACAGACCTCGTAATACATTTATAACATACCACAAGCTGAACAATAACATTACGTCATTTTTAAGTGCGGCGTTCGAAACAAAAGATAACGTTTGTTTACACTTCTATTCCGGTGACTTTTAAACATCTGGCGGTTTGGGTTACATTTTTTTACTAATGTTTGGTTCACATTCATTACACAAACAGAGTCTCAGCTGTTAGAAATGTTTAGTTTATTTGTATCGGATGACCGAACTAACCACTTGAAAAGAGGCACAAAAAACACCTACTCGAACTTTGGATCACTGTTTGAATTCTGTTGACTAAATTTGAAATCTAATTCAACATCCTACATTTTGAAGATATCTACAAAACGTTAATCACATAAAAAGGGTATGCTGCCGAACAAAAACATTACACAAATACGTATCTAAAATTACGGGAAACTTTAGGTAAATACCTATCGATTTACGTAATTCTAATTTCAAAATGTACACAATAAAAATACGATAAAATTCAAATTAAACGCCTAATATCTATAGTAGTATACATACAAACTTACGTAATAGCCTTATTTTGCATTTCTATCAATATTTATCGCCAAAATATCGCAAAATGTTTAGTCAACAGTAGTAACGGTTTGTGATGTGAAATCATGTTTGTTGAAATGAACATTCTGGTCAAAATCTTAATGAACTGCACTGTTTATGCATTGAAAAATGTTTATTACTTACCCAGGCATTGTAGTTCACCCACAAAACACACAAAAACACACAAATCACAAGAAAAACAAACGTTTTGGCGCGACGCGTAAAAAACACAACTGACTTTGACGCGAATGGGCGGCCGACTGGCTTTGTCACCTTCCGTATCTATGTTCACTCAGTTATTCCGTTCACTGAAGACGTAATAGAGTAGATGTATCTATATAGTTTACTCTGTGCAAGTTTGAGCGGGATTGACACAGGTTTAATAAGCATAATACGTCAAAGTATGACGCATGTCAACAGCGGTCCAACGTTGGACCGTACACAGACGACTGTTTTCTGAAATCGGTCCAACGTTGGACCGCGACACAGACGAGGGGACAATAGGTATTAATTTTTCATCCATTTTGTCCATAATAGTTTTCGTAATCGAGTTCTTCAATTCAGCATTTTGGATTTGCATTTCGATCTTCATTTTTTCGAATAATGTTTGGAATTGGCCTTCCATTGTTATATGTTTTGAAGTATTTTGGCTGTGTAAAACGAAACGTAATAGAAGAATATGGTAGAAATGCTTTCTGGACTGGCAATACTATTGAGATGACAGATTCGTTGACGTTTGACGTTGACGTATGACGTTGACGTTTGACGTTGACGTTTGACGTTTAGTGACAGTGTCAGTGTCACTGAATGATAGTATATTTTTCGTGTTTGTGTTTTCTAACCTCAAATTGTTAATCTTGTTCTTGTAGATACTTGATGGATACCAACACTCCCACGTCACTAGTTATTTGTAGCCACTTCGCGGCGGTTCTGCTTTTGTTTAAGACGGAGTATAACCACTGGAGATCACGTTTGGTATTTTATTCCACTTGATTTCTATCGGAGGTTAACACTATGATGTTGACAGTTCGAAAGCCGGAAACGGACAACCCTACAATGGAGTTATTCAGAGTTTGCGTTCGTATACCACCTTTCTGGCCAGAAAAACCCAACATCTGGTTCTGCCAAGTGGAAGGACAGTTCAGATTGGCCAGAATAACTGACGACACCACAAAATTCTACTACGTCCTCGCGCAACTTGACCGTCAACACTCAGAGGAGGTCGAGGATATCATCACTTCGCCCCCCGCAACGGACAAGTATGAGAAGCTGAAGAGTGAACTCATCAAGCGGCTATCGGTCTCCAAGGAGAAAAAAGCAAAACAACTTCTCCAGTCGGAAGAGCTAGGTGACAGGAAGCCATCGCAGTTTCTGAGACACCTTCAGAACTTGGCGGGGCCCACGATACCCGAAGACTTCATACGCACCATATGGACCAGCCGCTTGCCCAGCAACCTGCAGACCATTGTGGCATCACAGATGAGCTTGTCCCTCTCTGAGCTCGCTGACCTCGCCGACAGAGTGCACGACATCGCACCAGCCTCACCTCAAGTCGCGGCAGCATCGTCATCACGGCCAGACTCAACAAAGGACATGATGAGCCTCATAATGGAGCTGACGAGGAAGGTAGAAGCCCTATCCACCGAAAGGCATGGTCGCTCCCGTCCTCGTACACGTCAAACGTCAGGCCATCGTAGTCGCACACCATCCCGGCGATCGCAGTCGAACTACAGAAAGTTCCCAAACTGCTGGTACCACCACAAGTTCGGCAGCCAGGCGAAGAAGTGCATCCGCCCATGTGACTACAAAGCGGGAAACGAGCAGGGCAGTCGGTAATGGCGGCTGAAGATTGCCCTACTACAACCGGTCGCCTGTTCGTGACGGATCGCAGCTCGAAAGTCCAATTCCTCGTGGACACCGGAAGTGACTTGTGCGTCTACCCTCGAACTGCGCTCCCTCAGTGTCGTCGTACGAAGACAGAGTACCAGTTATGTGCAGCCAACGGTACATCCATAGCGACCTACGGCTACCTTCAGGTTGTACTAAATTTAGGCCTTCGTAGGGATTTCCATTGGCGTTTTATAGTAGCGGATGTCACAAAAGCTATAATAGGTGTAGATTTTTTGTCTCATTATAATTTAATTGTTGACATCCGCAACAAACGATTAATTGACGGTACTACTAAGCTATCATCTGTAGCATCAATAGCTTGTACTGATAACCTAATATCAAGTGTAAAGGTTGTGACTGGTGAGAGCAAGTATAGTAACATTCTTTCTGAGTTTCAAAATTACTCGACCCGCAGGCGCGCCATTCACACCAAAACACAACACGACACACCACATTCGCACCACATCAGGCCCCCCAGTATCTTGTTCTCCACGTCGTCTAGCCCCGGACAAGATGAAGATCGCCAAGGCTGAGTTTGAGGCAATGTTGGCGAACGGAACAGCTCGACCCTCGGAGAGCCCCTGGTCGTCACCTCTTCACCTCGCCCCGAAGAAAGACAACGGCTGGCGTCCCTGCGGAGACTACAGACTGCTCAACGCAAGGACAATTCCCGATAAGTACCCAATCAGGCACATACATGACTTCTCCCATAGTCTATCTGGTTGTACGATCTTCTCCACCATTGATTTGGTGAAAGCATACAACCAAATACCAGTCTGTGAGGAAGATATACCGAAGACCGCCATCACTACACCCTTCGGACTTTTCGAGTTTCCATTTATGACGTTTGGTCTGAGGAACGCAGGTCAAACTTTTCAAAGGTTTGTTGACGAGATGACTCGTGGCCTAGACTTTTGTTATCCATACCTTGACGATTTTCTGGTATTTTCGAGGAGCGAGGCAGAGCACGAGCAGCACCTTCGCCAACTCTTCACCAGGA
The DNA here is from genome assembly GCA_905147345.3 of Mythimna impura. Taxonomy (NCBI): domain Eukaryota; kingdom Metazoa; phylum Arthropoda; class Insecta; order Lepidoptera; family Noctuidae; genus Mythimna; species Mythimna impura. The sequence goes on along the minus strand of LR990359.1, from coordinate 27,392,620 downwards.
TGAAGAACTATGGTATGCTCGTTAATACCGCCAAATGCGTCTTCGGAGTACCAGAGGTAAAATTTCTAGGCTACCACATCTCGCAACACGGAACTAAGCCTTTGGAAAGCAAGGTACAGGCAATCAGGGACTTTCCAGTCCCCAAAACTGCCAGGCAGCTGAGAAGGTTTCTGGGCATGGTGAACTTTTACCGGAGGTTCATACCTCGGGCTGCCCAGATCCAAATGCCTCTGCATGCCTTACTGACCGACAACATCAAAGCCTCACAGCCAGTCGACATAAGTGGACGCTCGTTAAGGGCCTTCGAAGAGTGCAAGGACAGCCTGTGTGACGCAGCGCTACTGGCACATCCTGACTCACAGGCTAAATTGGGATTAGTCACGGATGCGTCTGATTTGGCAATCGGCGGAGTCTTGCAGCAGTTCAAAGATGGTAGCTGGCAGCCATTAGCGTTGTAGCCACACACACACCATCCACACAACCAAAAGGCTTTCATTGCAAAAAAAAACGGCCATGATATGTACCTACCTAAAGATGCTAAACATATTTCATTACAAAAAAAATTGTTATGACTAACAAATATGTTAATAGATACACAATACAAAATAGTATAGCATAGCATAGTCGGCCTTATAAGGTGCCCACTGTTGAGACTCAGGCCTCCACTCTAGGAGAGTGAATGGGCTGTAATCCACCACGCGGGCCCAGTGCGGGTTGGTGGATGTCACATGTCTTCGAATTTTTGGTTCTTCGACATGCCGGTTTCCTCATGATGTTTTCATTCACCGTTTTGAGAGCAGTGGTGATGAAATAAATTACACAAAGTAATGCGCCTGGCTGGGTTTGAACCCGCGCCCTACAACTCGTAAGTCAGGGCCGTTACCACTAGGCCACCACTGATCTGCGCAAAATAGTATAATAAAGAAGAACTATATGCCAGAGATAAAATAAAGCTAGTAAAGAAATTATCATTTACTGCAGACAGACAGACAGAAAAATATTTTCATGAATATGAAGCACGGTACGATAGTGATGTCCCTCAAAAACGAACAAATGATTTATCGTGGGACCAAATTAATGATCAACACTGAATGATGAATGGAAAATATTCGCGACCGAATGATTGCGATGCCAACATTTATTACCATTGCAATTAATATATGGTAAACTTTCTATATTATTTTAGTTCATTTTTCTCTCTCAGCGTATGTCCTACCCATTTCCATTTATGTGTTTTACATACTTTGTTTACATTTTTAAATTTAGTTTAATTTATCATTTTTATTAATGTTTTCTTTCTCTCCGTTTATCATCATAATTTCAGCCGAAAGACGTCCACTGTTGGACATAGGCCTCCCCCAAGCGTCGCCACAACGACCGGTCCTGTGCGTCTCGCATTCGCCGCATTCCCGCGACTCTCACCAAGGACCACTCTCCGTTTTTTTCTATTCCGTTTCTTTCTATTCCATTTTGACATACCTTCGATTATTTTCAGAGAAAAAGATGTTGGGTAGATGACATCAAAATAGTTCCGGGCTAAAATAGAACAGAATAGTAAGAAATAGAGATATTTTGAAGTCTTTGGCAGAAGCTTTTGTCGATGGACAAGCGATAATCAATATCAAATGTAACACCCACGTAGTATTGTATTGTAAATTATGTTAACACCTGAGCGGTTCTTCCCTCCGATTCCGGCGCAGGAACCTCCCGAAACAAGCATGTCCGGTGATGACCTGCGTTCTAAGCTATCCTCGTACCAATTTTCATCCAAATACGTTCAGATGTTTGAGCAGTAACAAACATGCACACTTTCGCCTTTATAATATTATTGTTAACACCCTAAAACCATCGTCAAAGGGTTACAATAGCATTAAGTGCTGTTTTACCTCTTACCGCTTATTTAATTAAACTTTCTATATGAGCACTGATCATCGATCAACCTATGAAAGCGCTAGTTTTGACCCCATATCGCACGTACACACGGATCGTAAAAAAATATGTCATGAGAACTAATTATACCATTAATAGCAATATGACTTTACATCACTAAGCAATATAAAAAAAAATTGGACAAATTAAGTCAAACTCGCGCCCTGAGGGTTCCATACAAACTTACCTATGAAAACAGTTCAATTCCCGAAAAAAAGTTTTGTTTTATGTAACGTAACTACAAATTTACAGTTTTCAGATTTTTTACAATACTTGTGTTATGAGACCTTGCTTCATGCCAAATTTCAGGATTCTAGGTCACCCTAAGAATTTTGATTTCCTTGAGAATATACGTTTTTATTTTTCGACAAAAACGGCCGTATCTTTGTTTTACGTTGACTCAGAAGTTTGATTTTTTTACAGCTTAAAGGGACCGCAGACTTAAATATATGGTTTTAAATTCAACTCGATACCTCCACGCGTTCTCGAGATAAGGGGTCTTGACAGACAGACAGACGGATAACAAAGTGATCCTATAAGGGTTCCGTTTTTTCCTTTTGAGGTACGGAACCTTAAAAATACAAACAACTACAAAGTCTACAAAGTCTTGAGCACAGGCGTAGGGTAGCCAGCCTTTCGGTGTTTTACAGGATGCATTTTGGAGAGTGTGCGCAGGAATTGCATGACTTGATTCCACCATCTCATTTCTACCATCGGACAAGCCGACGAACGGCGAGTATCCACCCTTACGTTGTTGAAACCTCTACGGTCCGGACCAAGCGTTTCGCCTCGTCGTTTATACCGCGTACATCGAGGGACTGGAATAATTTGCCTGCTGCGGTTTTCCCGTCCGATTATAATTTGGGTCTCTTCAAGGCTAGAGTAAATAGGCTCTTAATAAATTAGTGCGCCTCACCATCTACGATTGCATTACTACTTACCATCAGGTGGGATCGCAGTCAAGCACTAGTTTATAAAAAACAGTCGAAGTCATTGAAGAAGGCGAGTATTTAAAACCTTTAATTGAAACAAATAATAAAAGCAGTAAAACCCAACACTTTGGATACTGACACAAACAAAACTAGCCTGTCACCTGTCTGTCCCCGCAAGCAGTGTAACTCTGACCCTACAGCGTCAATCACGTGATCCTTAATACTATAAAATAAAGAAGGCTAGAAGGTCCATACAAGCTCAAGTAAAAGATAGCAGAACATTGTATAATTGGTAAACATATAATCAGGATTACCTACACGTTCAATGCTCTCAAGACAGCATCGGCAATGAAAAAAAAAACTGTTAAAGGCTGCTTGTACCGAGCGCCGGTGCAGTGTGAGCAAAAGACTGAGAAACATGGAGACACGTCGTGTGTGGTTGCGATCCTCAGCAGTTAGGAGACAACAAAGAAGAAAAAACTAATATTAGTACTAAATAAAAAAGTGCTAAAGTAAAAGATCACTATCTTTCCTCTCTAGTGTGGTAATTACTAATATTATAAATTAACTAATAATTATATTATACTTTATACTAATATTATAAATGCGAAAGTAACTCTGTCTGTCTGTCTGTCTGTCTGTCTGTCTGTTACGCTTTCACGCTTATACCGCTGAACCAATTTTGATGAAATTTGGTACAAAGATAAAATAGAGCTTGAGAAAGGACATAGGCTATAAATTATCACGCTATTTGCTATGGGGGGTGAGCAATATTCCAAAATGTCGGTATTGAACGATTTGCCGTGACTTCGATCCCCAGTTATAGTAATAATTTTTGTGAGTATTTTGTCGTCTTTTTTGTATATAATATGCGATGGTACTTTGATTACAATAATAATAGGACTTTTAGCATATTTTTAATACATCTTAGACATTTTTACTCCATATCTTTGTAAAAAGTAATCAAACATGTAATAAAATCTAAGTGGAAAAACGAAAATAATATTTATTTTTTTCATTTAGCTACAAATTTAATATCTGAGATGAAAATCATCACGCTATCATCGACAAAGGGTTAAGCAGACAATGATGACGTTTTTATAAGAACACCTATTTTACACAAAAGTCAGCGAACACCGTAGTGCAGTCGTGTCTGGATTAGATCGGCACGTAAGGGGATAGTGGTTCAAAACTCAGTTTCTTTTTTGTGATAGTTTTGTTTTATTTTACTGTAAACAAGAAATTTTTACATATTTTTGCGTTCTTACTATTATTTTTATCGACAGTCTGGTTTCTACATCAGCACTTTCGAAGCAGTTTGGCAGATTATACTGACCTTCACTATACAAGACAGAAATCCAGCGGTTATGCATTCAAACGTCTACAAAGAGATCTAAAGAGATACAATAGAGCGGCTATCAGAAAAAATGTCTTAGAAAAACTGTCATCCTATGCCTCAGTGACGCCATCTGGCTTTGAATAGCAAACACACGAATTAAATTTGTCAAACTATTTATTTAACTATCGCTCGGTAGGTGGCCAGGGGCCTTACCATGATAATGTCAAAATGTCAGACGTACGAGCGAAAAAGAGTGATGGAGCTATACACCCTATATAGCTCCATCCCTTTAACAGTCCGGTTTAGGTCGTAAAATGGATCACGTTATGAGCTCGTGGTAGAGCCTCAGTGTGTGATAAAGGTAAGGTTAAGCTTTTCAGCAATAGATGGCATTATCACGAAATCAGCAAATGTTTCTAGACCTATTTATAAAAATTATTGAATTCTAATTAATTGCTTCGTAAATGCCAAAAATATTTACGAAAATAAACCGCAGTTAGGTCCAGTCATTTTATCATAACAAGATTTGTAATAGCGTAAAGCGCGGTGGGCCTTGGGCGCGGTCGCCTCCTTCTGCGAAGCAGTAATGCTAGCAAAGGAGGCGGCCGCACGTGCGAGACAATAACCCTCGCGACCCAGCCGATCCGAACCGAGGGGTTCCGATCCCGATTTCCGGCCACCGTAGGCGCCGGCTTGTGGACGGTGAGCAATGGGTCCGTCCGGTAACCGTCCGGACCGAGCCCAAGTCGTTGACGGCGCGTAGTGTTCCACGCGCGCCTCAAGGAGGTGTCAGCAACCGTAGGGGCCCAGCAAGGTCGAAGCCTATTGGGGCCATGGGTGATACGAAAGAGATTCCCGGGGCCTTGGAACAATGGCAAAGAAGGAACAGGAGTGGGTTTTATTATGTTTCTTTCTGGTTTATGTTATGATAAAACAACGCTGTATGATTTTAAAATTATTGGTTCATTAGATATACTAAAAGTATATTATACCGTAGAATTATCTTTTTTACATCACTAAATAAATGTTATTTTACGTAGGCTATCAAAAAAAAGTGGATAAAGTAGTTTTCAGTTGCCAAAATGTATAAATAGTCTGAGTCACGGAGTTGATACTGAGGTCGATACCCACAGTTTTTAGTGTGTGCACCTTTTGTTTTTAGGTAGGAAATCATCAAATACCTTCCCCCGCTCTGGGTAAAGCGAGAGGTAGTACCAGACTTTTACTGACTGAAACCCACCTGTGTTCCTTTAGTTGCCCTTAGCGTTCCAGGGCTATGGTCTAAAAAGGCTCTCTTTCCGCCTGACGCAGGTCTTCATCGAACGTAGATGTTTCGGAAGGACCCCCAAAAAACCAGCAAATATAGGTAGGTACTTAATCACAGAAAGATGCTTCTTGAGCAGTTCGTGAAGGTTACCAGTACTTCAAGTAGTCTCTCCCTCGGACTTGACCACAACCTACTGTTTGGAACAAGTACCTAATTTCAAAGATTACAAAAATTGAAGATCATTAAGAATTTCATGAAAAACCCATGAAGACATTTTTCACACAAGGCCCCGACGTGGTTTGCGTTCCTGAAGATAGTTTGATTAGGTATGATGTATCCTACATTACTTGCAGACTTAAGTCGACAACTGGACGTTACCTCCTTAAGAGTGGTCAGTGAGTGGTGATCAACACTGGGACAACATTCTGACGGATGCCAGAGTCAGTCACAGCCCCAATTGGTTGCGACATTTGTTCGCTGTCATTTTATAGTTTTGTGGAGTCACAAACACGGAGTAATGAGGGGGTATTAGGGTGTTTCGAGAGGTTTCTGTTTCAAATTCGACGTGATGTAAGTCAACATCAAACTGCAACAATTTTTTCACAAATTCTTTATAAGTACAGTTGTGGAGCAAGATGTTACTCTGTAGTATTTTAATAATCGCTAGCAGCAGTGGACTATCAGTGCACGTTATGCAGCTGAAGATGGGCTGAAACCGATTATGCTCCTTCGAAATTCACCTCCGCCAAAGTTGCATAACGGACCCGGCTAAAAGTCTGCAGAGAAATATCATCGAGGCAAAATCTTATGGGAGGTAATTCTTTCGAAAAATCTCATAGCTCTAGCAGGCATTGGCCCTAGAGATCTTCGTCAGGCGAAAAGATAGGACGCTGTGGTGTCTTTAGAAAGACACCACAGCGTCCTCTCTTTTCCTCAAAGAAGGAAGATTTGCTGCCGCGTGCAAGTTACCGTAGCTCTAGAACACTAAGGGCAATTAAAGGAACACAGGTCGGTTTCAGTCTGTAAAAGTCTGACACAAACTCTCGCTTTACCCAGAGCGGGGGAAGGTATTTGATGATTTTCTTCCTAAAAGTAATACGTGCAGACACTAAAAACTGTGGGTATTGACCTCAGAACAAGATCCGTATAGACTCTTTATACATTTTGGCAACATTTAACATTTTGAAAATAACTTTATCCACTTTTTTTATAGCCTACGTTAAATAACATTTATTTAGTGTTGTTAGAAGAAAACAACGGTTTAATACACTTTTAGTCTATTATAATGAACCAATCATATTAAAATCATACAGCGTTGTTTCATCATAGAATAAACCAAAAACAAACTTAAACTATCACCTTTTCCTTTTAGGGGTAGGCAGAACCACAGTTTATCAACTACTTCGACCTCAACATGTCTGTTTCTGTTTATTGATGATGATAAGTAATTTATTTGATGTATATCATGAACGAGTATTCTATTACTGGTGAGCCAAACAAATAAAATAAATTATATATCTGGACATAAGAAATACATTTTACATAATATAGTTACTGAAATTAATTTCCGTTATTTGAATTAGATGTTTTTAGCACGAATCACAAGCACAGAATTATTAATTACGTTTGTGCATTTTTACTAACTTGACGCAGACAAAGTCGCGGGTAACAGCTAGTATATATATATAACCAATCATATTAATTTTAATTCAATAATTTTTATAAATAGGTCTAGAAACATTTGCTGATTTCGTGATAATGCCATCTATTGCTGAAAAGCTTAACCTTACCTTTATCACACACTGAGGCTCTACCACGAGCTCATAACGTGATCCATTTTACGACCTAAACCGGACTGTTAAAGGGATGGAGCTATATAGGGTGTATAGCTCCATCACTCTTTTTCGCTCGTACGTCTGACATTTTGACATTATCATGGTAAGGCCCCTGGCCACCTACCGAGCGATAGTTAAATAAATAGTTTGACAAATTTAATTCGTGTGTTTGCTATTCAAAGCCAGATGGCGTCACTGAGGCATAGGATGACAGTTTTTCTAAGACATTTTTTCTGATAGCCGCTCTATTGTATCTCTTTAGATCTCTTTGTAGAAGTTTGAATGCATAACCGCTGGATTTCTGTCTTGTATAGTGAAGGTCAGTATAATCTGCCAAACTGCTTCGAAAGTGCTGATGTAGAAACCAGACTGTCGATAAAAATAATAGTAAGAACGCAAAAATATGTAAAAATTTCTTGTTTACAGTAAAATAAAACAAAACTATCACAAAAAAGAAACTGAGTTTTGAACCACTATCCCCTTACGTGCCGATCTAATCCAGACACGACTGCACTACGGTGTTCGTTGACTTTTGTGTAAAATAGGTGTTCTTATAAAAACGTCATCATTGTCTGCTTAACCCTTTGTCGATGATAGCGTGATGATTTTCATCTCAGATATTAAATTTGTAGCTAAATGAAAAAAATAAATATTATTTTCGTTTTTCCACTTAGATTTTATTACATGTTTGATTACTTTTTACAAAGATATGGAGTAAAAATGTCTAAGATGTATTAAAAATATGCTAAAAGTCCTATTATTATTGTAATCAAAGTACCATCGCATATTATATACAAAAAAGACGACAAAATACTCACAAAAATTATTACTATAACTGGGGATCGAAGTCACGGCAAATCGTTCAATACCGACATTTTGGAATATTGCTCACCCCCCATAGCAAATAGCGTGATAATTTATAGCCTATGTCCTTTCTCAAGCTCTATTTTATCTTTGTACCAAATTTCATCAAAATTGGTTCAGCGGTATAAGCGTGAAAGCGTAACAGACAGACAGACAGACAGACAGACAGACAGAGTTACTTTCGCATTTATAATATTAGTATGGATAAGTATATATTAGTTTAAGATTTCACAAACTCTTCTTTTCTTATTTCTACACACTATTGTCTACATTTCTTTTTATCTCTCCTTTCGCAGGTCTGCTGGAAGAAATTTCTTTTAGAAATAAGCAGTACCTTTGTACATTTTGTTTTTATTACTGTATCTTCTTCCAATATAATGTGTGTACAAAAATGATAAAATAAATAAATTAAACTAAAAATAAAAATAAAAAATATGTATAGTTAAAATTAAAAGTAATATAAAATGTATAATTTTTAAAAATTTGCTATATATTTGCTTATTCCCCGTTTAATGCATGTAGACTTACCTTGGATTGGTCGACATCTCAGAAAGCAAAGGTCTGTTTTCCATTATCACAGACATGACTCAAAGAAAATGCATTGAGTAGCATTTATTTTGTCTAACACTAACACCTGGCACAGAATCGTAGGGTTTCTTACAGTCATTATTGCTCAGTAATAATGTAATAATAATTATACTGCAGTCCACTGCTGAATATACTATTTTTAATAGTGGACTGCAAGCTGAGTTGATAATAATGAATTTCTATGTGTAGCTATCAAGATTACGGCTGTGTTCTAAAGTAAGTAGAACTTCTATATCGGCATGCTATGTGGATCGGTGTAGTCGTCAATCATACGTTTGTGCACCCAATCCGTTTTGTGGATTATTTTATGTTTTGTTTGGCTATCCATTAATTCCTAGTATTGTGTATTGTATTGTATTGCATCCTTTGTCAGATAGCAATATTTATAGGTATATTCACACACAACAAGCATGCATAGCATATACCAACTAAAAACTGTCCTTCTTATTACGGCTAGGCCTGACCAACGTAAAGTTTCAAAGAGTAGAAATATAATACTAAGAAGTGTAGTATAAAATCGATAGCAAAGAACATGTTTAATATGGAAAAGTGCACCTATGCTGCCCATAGAAACCATACTTTTCCATGTTATTTTATTTTTATAATATAGCATAGCATAATCAGCCTTTTTAATGTTCCCATTGCTGGGACTCAGGCTTCCTCTCTAGGAGAGGGAATGGGCTGTCCATCGGAATCCACCACGCGGGCCCAGTGCGGGTATTTATTAAGGCTCCAAAACTTTCAAAAATAATTACTTGATTTCAAAATTTCTTCTCCCACAAACCTCAATATTTTTAAATCTACAGGAAGGCTTGTTCAATTTTACTATTTCATCACAACAAAACAAACTTCGTTTATTTATTCAATTCTAAACCGGATATTTCAGCATAATCCTTCACAAATTGCCGACAGATCCTAACAAGTTGGTGACGTTGCATGACGTCACCGAGCAGGTGCGCTGACCGCGCGCTGCCATAGATTGATGATATTAATCCCGAGCCTACCACATTGTGACGTCAGGAGCTGTGCTTCTGATTGTTATGTCCAGTGTTCTGTGAAGTTTGAAGGTTTTGATGCGAATTTTAATAAATTAATATTGTTTCTAGTTGATGGTTTACGTAATGTTATGATTAAGCATATCAAGCATTTGCAATGACCCCATGCTGTCTTTATTTTTATTTTTATTATAGCATAGCATAGCATAATCAGCCTTATAATCAGGCCTCCCGTCTAGGAGAGGGAATGGGCCGTAATCTACCACGCGATCCCAGTGCTGGTTGGTGGATGTCTTCGAATTTTCATTACTATAATTTTTTTTTTTTTGATTTGGCAAATTATCAAACTACTTTTCTCACTCAGGTTGGAGCGACAGGGCGTGTATAAAATCCACTTGTGTTCCTTCAGTTGCCGGTTGCATTCCAAGGGAGTCCTGGACCTCTTTCGAATATTCCCGCAGTACTAAAATACGACCTTGTTCGATAATTTTGAATTGTTTTTTTTTTTTTTTGTGGATATGGTACATTGTTCTATTTCCAAGTAAGCAGGTACTTTTATACAGCAATTTTAGATCCTTAAAAGTAATTCATTCTCTAATTACTGAAAGGCGTTATAGCGTCCAGAGAAAGAATTCCTTATAACTTTTACCTCGCTTTTTTATCCAAAACTACTTTTAAAAATAAAAAAAAACCACCAATTGCAAGCACATTAGGTATAACATGTTGTAGGTCATTTGAGGTGGTGACGTGTGCACTATCCACCAGACGTTTGTTGACTAACGCACGGCGTCCAGTTGAAATGTGGATACGCTAACATTACAAATGGCAAGAACTAGGAAAATAAGTAGATAAGTTTGCTGTTTTGAAAAGGAAATTCTGTTGCAAATATTTTCACAGACAAGAACTTGCAGTTCTTTATTACTCAGGCTACTTGCATTTATTTCATACTCATTATACTTGCAGTTATTTGTTACTCAGGATATTTGTAGTTTTTTGTTATTAAAGCTACTTGCAGTTATTTGCTACTCAGGCTATTGCAGTTATTTGTTACTCCGGCTACTTGCATTTATTAGCTACTCAGTATACTTGCAGTTATTTTTTACTCAGTATAATTGCTGTTATTTGTTACTCGGGTTACTTGCAGTTATTTGCTACTCAGGCTACTTACAGTTATCTGATATTTTTGCTGTTATTTGTTTGTTACTCGGGATTACTCGTAGATTTTTGTTTAAGTAGTATTACGTTCTGATAAAATTGTTAACATAACATTATATCACGCCTATATTTCTCAAAGGGTAAGAGAATAGAGGTGCATGATACCCTTAATTTCACCAATTATGTTTCAGCACTATGTAAATGTGTGTCTTCTCTTTTCAGCGACAATTCGCTGAAATGATGTTCAGTGATATTCTCCTATTCAAAAATATACCTTGGCTAAAACCTCACTTATTGACAAGTAACAAGACTAATAGTGTAACAGTTTCCTTACAATTTTTACCTACATTTCCTATTCAAAAATATACCTTAGCTAAAACCTCCAACTCATAAGTCGCTAGAGCATTAGGTCCGACATGTTGGAGTCAGTTGACGCGATGACGTGTGCACTGTCCGCTGAACGTTAGCCAGCTGACGTGCCTCGTGCGACCGTCAGTTGAAATGTAGATGCGTTGTTATTATGAAGGGCAAGAGCAAAATACAAACGACTTGAATATATTATTCTGGCAAAACCTTTTTGAGGAAAATCTAATCTAGTTCTAGTCTTTTTGATGATTTCGTAAAAAGCGACAAATGGAATTTTCGTCCTGTCAGCATTATTCAGGCATTAGCGAAATCTCATTTTTTTCGTTTCTTAGCAACTTTTGTACAACAGTCAGCCTCTCAAGTTCTGGAATTCATTTCTATACTGTTACAAACCGGTCTGAAAATAGCCAAAAAGCGTAAAACTTCCCAGCAAACAATAAGTTATTACGGTGTTGAGCTATGGGTATGGCTTCATCAGACAATGGGGCTAATCAGTAGGTTAAGATAACTCTTACCTTTTCGGTAACCCCAAAAGGTAATAGAGAGAGTCAGAAGCATATATAAAAAAAAAACAGATTAGGGAAAGCCCGAAGAGGAGGAAGAGGAGGGATGAAACGCATGTTACTAAAAGAGTTATGAGTTTACATGTGGATGGATGGAGAGGGAGAGGGAGACCAAAGAAAAGATGGATGGATTGTGTGAAGAGTGATATGAAAGAAAAGGAAGTTAGTGATAGCATGACGAGTGACAGGGCAGAATGGAACAAATAAACGTGTTGCGCCGACCCCAAATAACACGGGACGAGGGCAGGAAGATGATGATGAGATTAGGGAAAGCACTTTATTAGCAAAATAAATGAATAAATGGCCGATGGGGCCGGATGGGCGTAGAGTGGCGATAGCGTATAAGACGGTACAGCCTTCACAGGTTACAGGCTTATTTATATTGACATGTAACTACAATTGTAGGAGATCTACAGACCGCAGACTACCCCCCTTTTTCTATTTCAAGTTCTTCCATTCCATCCTAAGGTTGTCTGGTAGATATCGCCCTCAGCGATAAGACCGCCATTATACCCATAGATATAAGTTAGTGTAAAAGTTTTGTTACTAATTTACAAAAAACAAACAACAAACACAAACAAACAACAAAGTTAATAAAGTTTATTCTATTCTATTCTATTCTATCTATTTTCAGCAGGACGCTTGTTGGCTGCAATGATGCTGATGATGATGATGACTATAATGTGGGGGAGACCAAAATCATCGCAAAACTTTATTCTTGTAGAAATAAAACTGGACTAAAAATTCTCCAAATATATTGTACGAAACTGTACAAAAGCCAGCGCCGTAATATTGACTAGTTAATTCACGCGGAGGGGACCGGTGTCGCGCAGTGGTGGACACTCATTTGTCAGCCGCGCTGCAACGGACCTTAATGAATACTTTATGGACTGAACAAATGGTCCGCGTTTGAAAATAAATAGGAGTTGTTGTGCAGGGGCTGGAATAGAAAAGAGTTAAAATATTTCCAGTTTGATGTTATTCTACTTTCGTGAGGTCTCGTAGTCGTATTGTATATAGATTTTTGCCACAAGACATTTTCATGTAGAAACTTCTCTCTTCCTCTAAAATTCATAATTCAAATGTTTTTATTTCACATAGGCCTACATGGACACTTATAAAACGTCAGAAGCTAATGCATGGTTCCAAATTGGTCGTTTCCTATGGATAAGACTGGCAAGAAACTCCATGGTTACTCTTTAAAAAAAAATGTTGTTCTTACAATATTTCCATATTACAGTATTAGTAGATATTATGACAGTGTAGACCAGTCAATATCGTAATCAAAAGTACCTACAATAAAAATAATCATAAAAAAGTCAGTCGTAATAGGTAGTAATCTAAGAATGTGTGGAGTCTACAGTGTTCTCACATTCACATTATAAAACAGAGGCTATATAAAAAAAAAAAATAGTAATAATTAACTAAAATAAACAAAAACTCTGATACCACATATACTTTACATTCTTTATGGAATGTTGAGTCATTGAGAGACGTTTTGACAAGACATCATTGAGTTATTCAATGATGTCTTTATAACATTAGTGTTAAATAATATAATATTTATTAATTACTCACGTTCGTAACAATATTATATCTACATATCACATGATGTATGATTTTTTTCCTTATATTCAGGAAAAAAATCATAGGTAATCTTATCTTAATATATATAAATCTCGTGTCACAATGTTTGTCCTCAATGGACTCCTAAACCACTTAACCGATTATAATAAAATTCGCACACCATGTGCAGTTCGATCCAACTTGAGAGATAGGATAGTTTAAATCTCAAAAAAAAAAAAAAACTATTATCACGCGGGCGAAGCCGCTGGCAGACGCTAGTAATAATAAATAATTTAGTTTACCATAAGCCTTCCGTTACAACATAAAAAAGGCTTAAAATAATTTAATAATTTTTAAACACTCGGGACTTTTAAACTAGATGTACGTCTCTGTGGGCAATGAAAGTAGTAAGCTTGCATTGATGTAGGCTACGGCATTGTTAGAGTCACAGCCGTTTAAAAAAGTAAAGGGTAAGTGAAGGAAAACGGGTGGGTTTTAGTCAATACAAGCCTGAATCTCCCCTTCAATTCATTTAGAGCGGGAGAAGATAGATGATTCGGGCCCTGGAACGAAGGCAAAGAAATAACAGGAGTGGGTTTTAATCAGTAAAAGTCTGACACGAAAGGGCAGGAGATGTCATTAGAACACCAAAAAATAAATAAAGCCAAATGATGATTTTCATTGTGAGAATTAATTCCACAAATGAACACAGTTTGATCACGGTATCAGTATGAAGGAGTTCACAGTATATGCGTCAGCTCCTTTCCTGCTCACCATACTTAACCACCTGCAACTTCCAGGCCTTAATCGAGGCCAACGACAGAGCTATCCAATTATGTGTCTTTCCGTCCCATATGTAGCCATACATATTGGTTGGAAAAACACATAATTTCCATAGTCTTTTTTCCCTACTAGCTCGGGGTGTCGACGGCGCGTGCTGTTCCACGCGCGCCTCAAGGAGATGTCAGCAACTGTAGGGAGCCAGCAGGGTCGAAGCCTACTGGGGCCAAGGGTCTGATTCTGATAGGAAGACTCGGCCCTGGTACAAAAGGCATCGAAGGAACAGGAGTGGGTTTTTAGTCAGTAAAAGTCTGACACTATCTCTCGCTTTGCCATACGCCACGGGGATGTCATAAGATGATTTTCTTATCGAAAAAAAAAAAGTTTCTTTTTATTATGTATAGGCTCTCGTTTGACCACTATCTCACCTGTTGATAAGCAATGATGTGGCCGACGATGGAGCACGCGTGCCTAAAAGTAACCTGTTTACTCTTGACTTAAAAACCCCTAGGTTGTAGGTGGTTATGTACATGAATTATTGTCAAATCTCTGTGTAGGTACTCTATTAAGTTTTTTATGTACAATAAAGAATTAAAGTCATCGTTTGTCAGTATTAATTGCTGCTATTAAATCACATTAACCTTTAAATTTTGCAATATTTCTCAAAACCTTTTATTTATAGTCACGGAAGAACATGGCGGTAGTAAATTGAAATAAGATCCTACGTATTATGAACATACGCGCTGTAATTAGATGGCTGTTAATTATAAAAGCAATGTTATAACTTAGACTTACCTACATTGCTTTTATGTGTTGCTACGTAACATAATTATATGTATCGAGAGGCAGACATTGTATCTCATTTTTAGATATGTACTCCGCGTACGTTCATGGAAAATTAAATAACTTCCTCCGCTCTGGATAGAATGGTTGGAAGTGTTAGACTTTTACAGACTAAAACCCACAGACTTCTTTTGATTAATCCACAGCCCTGGCAGGCATCGGCTCTAGAAGGCCCCGTCAATTTATGCTACCTAATGGTAAGTGCAGTCTTATTTCAATAGTCACTATAAATTTACGTCCTGTGTATTGAAGAATGAGTCTATTGCCATCAAACTGGAATAAAACTCCAGCTTACAGAAAAATTTCGTGAAATTTCCGGAACCGAATCATGAGCGAGCTGAATAAGAGAAAGCCTACGTATATCAGTAGACGTCTTTTGGCTGAAATGATATGATGATAAGTCATGTTTAGCTATCGTGTTTACGATCTTTAGCCCTAGAATGAAAGAAAGAAATAAAAAGAGTTTATTTACGTCAAACATGGCGCATACCTTAAAAAACAAATAACATCATCATCTTCCTGCCCAAATTCAAATTCAAATTCAAATTCAAAAGCATTTATTTCAAATAAACCATTTACAGGCACTTTTGAAATGTCAAGAAGTCAGTCAGTCAGAACAAAAAAAAAATGATGCTAATTGCACATTCCAAAGCGTAGATCTCTATGGAGAAGAATGTGCAAGAAACTCCATGGACACTCTTTTCAATCATGTTTAGCAATTACAAATATCTCTGTTACATGTTTCTTGTCGCTATCATGTGAGAACAATGTCAATAATGTAAAAATAAAAACTAAATATAGATATTAAAATAGCAACTGGCAGCTAAGAGATGACCAGTCTCAACTGACAGCGCCCGTTCACGGACCTGACGCGAATATTAGCACCACTCAGCTCAACCATTTTGAAGGGAACCGAATGATCCAACACACGCGCCACCATCAGTGAGACATTTGAGTGAGCATGACAAACTCTCAACTGCCATGCTCATTTATGTCAAACAAATCCAATAGTAACCTAAAAACCATAAAATAGCTCCATGGTACTCACATTTACAATGTTTGAAAAAAATGCTTCTACATTATACAATACTAAATACAATAATAATTAAGTAACTACAATAATACTTTACAAATTTAACAAATTCAAAAAAAAAAAAAACATTAAAGAATAGTAATAATAGTTTCAAAACTAATCAATTTGTACCCCCGGTGGTAGTGGAGCTGGACCAGCATTGAGCCAAGCATTTTTATCTTGAATATAATCCTCCAACTTATAATATGCTTGCCTGCATAGTGTGCGTTTAATACAAGATTTAAATTTCGTTTCATTGAGTTCTAATATTTGGGGAGGTATTTTATTATAACATTTCAAACAGTACCCCATGAAAGAAGAGGCCACTTTAGCCAGTCTGAAACCTGGTTGAACTAATTGGTCCCTATTTCTTGTAACATAATTATGTCTATCGCCTCTTTTGCTAAAAAGATGAAGATTTTTTCTAACGTACATGATGTTTTCATAGATATATTGACAAGGCACCGTCATGATGTTAATATCCTTAAACAGTTCCCTTAGAGAATCGCACCGGCGGAGACCGTAAATAGCTCTGATAGCTCTTTTCTGTAGAATAAAAATCGAGTCGATGTCTGCAGCCCGTCCCCATAGTAAGATACCGTATGACATGATACTATGAAAATAACTAAAATAGACTAGTCTAGCGGTATCAACATCCGTAAATTGGCGGATTTTTCTAACAGCATATGCAGCTGAGCTAAGCCGTCCTGCAAGAGATGTTAAATGAGGACCCCATTGTAGCCTTGAGTCAAGCGTTATCCCCAGGAAAACACCTTTAGCCCTTGTCCCGTGTTATTTGGGGTCAGTGCAATACGTTTTTTTCTTCCATTCTGCCCTGTCACTCGTCATACTATCACTAACTTCCTTTTCTTTCATATCACTCTTCACACAATCCATCCATCTTTTCTTTGGTCTCCCTCTCCCTCTCCATCCATCCACATGTAAACTCATAACTCTTTTAGTAACATGCGTTTCATCTCTCCTCTTCACATGACCAAACCAAGACAAACGTCAAACAAACAAACTTTTCAAACTTCCCCTAATATACTCATTTCTCACTTTATCCATTCTCGTCACACCACACATCCATCTTAACATTCTCATCTCCGCTACGTGCAATCTTTTTTCATTTTTGTTTTTTTCTTAAAAAACAAATAACAATATCCTTATAAATTATAAGTGGTAGGCGCGAAGAGCATTCTGCGACCTTCAGCAAGCAAACTGTTTATTTTTAAAACTATATGATTCATTGTGAAACGTATTATAACGTAGTCCAGTAACTTGCTCACCATCCTTCACCTACAATTAGTATATTGCAAGTTTGAGTACAATCAGTTCGCAAACGAAAAAATCCACTCAGGTTGCTCGGTCAGGTCTACCTTCAAGTCGCTTGCAGTGGCAAATTGCTCACTGTATGAGTACTCTACGCATCAGCGAAACAGTTTTGGGACACAGAAACATTTCCACTAAACTACTTAAATTCTAATAAAACGTAATCATAATAAATGCACATCTGTATCCCGCAGCATCCTAACACCGCGATACATCGGGCATTGCAGTCGTACTCGTAATGTAGTGTAGCGTTAAGAGGGCGGCGCGTAAAGTATGCGAGCTAAATGTGCGCAATAAATTGTAGGGGCTGCACCGAGCCTGCATTGGCAACGGTTTATATGTGCTGTATACGGGTGGGGAGCATGGAGATCTTGTTGATAGTGGTATAAACTAGTGCTTGATGGTCAGCAGTGATGAAATCATTGATCGTGAGGCGCACTAGTTTATTAAGAGCCTGTTCACTCTAGCCTTGAAGAAACCTAAATTATAATCGGATGGGAAGACTGCAGCAGACAAATTGTTCTAGTCCTTTGATGTAAAATGCTTAATCCAAACCGTAGATGTTTCAAGAACGTAAGGTTGGATACTCGCCTTACGTCGTTGTCCGATGGTAGAAAGGAGATATCGGAATCAAGTCATCGTTTAACCTTTTGACGTGCGTAATTAGAGACACAATAGTAAGACAATGGCTTGCGGGCGCCGGCTACCGCCTGAGCGTTAATGAATTAATATGAAATTGATAACTAGTTGATTCTATTGGCACCTACATTGTTTATAGATGACTTCTCTGGCTGCTTCCCATCATTTACGTTTCTGTTAGTTGAGAACACAGATCAAATGAAGTTGAAATATTAGGTGACAAATATTGATGGATCTCAACACACACCTCTTCTACTCTCATTAGACTCATCTTGCATTTAGTATATACTTTAGTTGTATTGATCTGTTCATTTTTTCGTAGCCTAGTCAGTAAATAACAACTACAGACCTACAATCCTGCAGCAGCAACTACCATCGAAAAATGATTTGTGATGATTTTAGCAAAATTTACCAATGATTTATTCTGACATAGACATACCAATAATAAAGATTTTGATAATAATATCATGCGGTTGATTTCATTTACATTTAAGTAACGAAAATACATCTCAAAAAGAATAAACAAAAAGTAAAGTAATAGAGAAAATAGTAGTTGAGAGAGAGAGTAGGGAGTAAAAGGAGAGAGGAGGGGAGAGTGGAGTAAGGGGAGGGAGTCGGTGTAGGTGGGTGTAAAGTAGTAGCAGTGGAGTAGAATAGTAAAGTGTTTTTCTTTATCTCACAAGAAACTAACGATAGAACAAACGATGAAATCGTTTCTTAATTCCCATTAGTTGTTTGCCAAACTTCCTAACAGTATGTCTCAGGTATAATACTACGAAATGTGGATAGCACAGTGGTAATTAATGTTAAACGTTGCCGGTTTTAGGCGCAGCGGAAAAATAGCCTGATGTATTTGAGCCCTTTTTGTCCACAAACTGCTAACGACTAATTTTGAGGAAACTTTTATTAGCGTAAGTGTCTGTGGGTGTGAAATGGTTCATTTAAAATTAGGGAATGGTAATTAGTTTGTGTTTGTGAACATTTGGGGTATATTTTTTACTTTGAAAAGTCAAAAAGAAACCCTTATAAACGTTTATTAATCTGTTTTTCCAAAGCTAATATTTTATATCTAGATACTAGAGTTTGTATGAAATACCGTAAGAAGTACGCTCTTAAAGGGTAACTTCATTGTCTGTCTGATAATACCATTTATTCTCAGGAACGCGTGGAGGTATCAAGTCGAAATAAATATTAAACACTCAGATTTCGAATACTTTGGACCTGTGATTATAAAAACCATATCAAACATAAAAAATCAACGCAATTTAAGAAATGGCAGTTTATGCCGTATATGTTGACACTCGCAAGGGAAATATATAAGGTTCTTCTCGTTGACCTAGAACCATGAAAAGAAACAATATCTTTTATTTATTTATTTAAACTTCATGTACAGTAGTGGTACATAGGCGGACTGAATGCAATAAGGCATTCTCTACCAGTCAACCTTTGAACCTTTACCTTTTTTCCTTTTTTTGAACCTTTTATTATTAACATTCAGGCTTTCACGTTTATTATCATCTCCCTAGCTTTTCTCAATTAGCCAGGGGTCGGATTCCAGTCTAACTGGATGCGGTCGAATACCCGTGTTTCACATGGAGTGACTGCCGCCTATCAGACCTTCACAACCTAATTACTAGGCAATACAATACTCCTTGGATAGAATGATTGTCAGACTTTCTGGCGTCTGACTACCTATTTTGTACGACTGTCAAAAATTTTTATTTTTTATTTTACTTTATTGGAACATATAACAGTTACACATTACAATTATTAAGGTATTCCAGAATTAACATATAAACTAAGTGAACGTGTAACCCACACAAATGTCCGCGAAATAATGGTGTCGAACTATTGTTTTTAAAAGCGTGCGTAAAATTTACGAATGACAACCGGAACTGAGGAACGGATTCATGTGCTTTTTTTTTCTTTTTTTTTTCTTTGTTTCACTCTTACGAGTTTCAGTCATGTACTTAGTACTTACATAGTCATAGTAACCGTCGTGTAGACCGACATTATGACCAGACCACAGGGTCTGGTCATAATGTCGGTCTGCGTCTGCGAAGAAATTCTTTTATTTTGAACTTTAATGTTTAGAGATATATATTTATTTTACTGTTAATTCACGCTAAATACTCTCCAGCGTTTGATATTCTATTAACAGTTTGCACGTGTTATTGGCAAAATTGTGGTGTCTTTTCCGCAAATACCATAATGAAGAGTTAAAGTTGAAGTTCATGTGCTTTTCGAGACACGGACTGTCAGCGAGAAATGTCCTGGATAAATTTAGAAAAGTACATATGAATTCATCATCATCTTCCTGCCCTTGTCCCATTTGTTCATTCAAATTCACTTGCCCGGTTTCGAACTCGCAACCTTATATAAGAGAGGCAGTTGCCTTAACCACTGGGCCATCAAGAATCACGACAGATTTTCACGTTAGTGATAAATTTACTCAATTGAATAAGCAGGGCTAAAATAGACTAATTGCCTTAGGCATTCTCTACCAGTCAAAGACAGGTGAACTTTAATTACTGGTTCACAAACTTTAACAAATGTCGAGAACAGTAACCTTTGATAACTCTTAAAATACTTAATCTCTTTGGAACTAAATCCTAACTCCTTTGATTAAAGAAAGTTTAAGTACCAAAGTATGTATCACAAACAAACTTCCACGGCCATAAGGCTGCGACCAAACGAGCCCCGCTCGATTGAAAAGAGATTTGCAAAGCAAATGAGCGGAAGAAAATCCTTTGGAATCGGAACCAATCCACACTATTTTGTTGTATCTTCTAAGAAACAAACAAATAAATTGCAATAGAGCGATTAAGGTATACCTTTCGATCAGCCTCAATCCAGATGAATGGTCGGATTAGCCGTAGGGCTGGTAAGGGATGGCTTTTATGAAATTTTGGTTTAAGGGGCTCGTGTGAAATAGGCTGTAGTTAAGGATGATATATACAGGGTGGCCAAATCGAATGTATAATGTCACCGGGAAATTGTAGACTCTGTAAAATTGTAATAAATCTTTGCTGGTTTATAATTTCTCGATACATTATTAAAAAAACGTTATGTATACGATAAATCACATCCAATTTCATTAGTTTCCACTATAACTATGTTATTAAAAAAAAAAATAGTTTACATTTCTCGCGATATTTTACTATCTTACCGCGTCTGCAATTTTCCAGTTACATATATACAACTTTCTTCTGCTACCATTTCGTATTCAGGCCAATATTTGCAGCAATTCTCATCTTTTGATTAAAGAGCTGCATTTTTGTACTGCATATATATATATTTTTTTATCTACACACAACACACAAGACAAATAGATATCGCATTTTATGGTAACAAAAAGTTGGAGACTGAGCATATGCTATTTTTCTTTTCTCAAGTGATATCGTGCAAACCAAGGGAGTTAGTGATAGCCTGACGGGTGATAGGACTGAATGGAAGAAAATAACGTATTGCACCGACCCTAAAGAATATGGGACAAGGGCAGGAAGATGTTGATGATAATATCGTGTAACTATTCCTTCCGACTATGAGCAGAACTGTTGTACGACTAATTCAGGTGGAGAGATATTTCTCATTAGAAGTATGCTCATCAAATATGGTCTTTTATTTGTATCTTATAATATTGTTTTCTATTATTTTTAAGTTAAGTATTTATAGATTATGTAGTTACTTTTTATTTTATTGTTGTTAGTCCTGTGCGAGTCTCAAATAAATGTTTTCTTTCTTTCTTTCTTTTCTCATACACTGTGTTCCAACATTCTGTGTCTCTTGAGTCTATGCACACAGTCCGGTAATGTAAGCTGGACAGCTGATTCGGATGTTTCTCCAGTCTAGTTTTATATTTCTTTGCTCTTATTTCTTCCTTTACTACTATGATGTTATGGTTGTGTACCTTCGAATTTCATACGAACCAGGTTGCATCCCTATTTAGTTTTCAGGGTATAGTTATGGATGCTTTGAATTTTATTCTTGTTAGAGTTACAGGTTGCTCCCCTTAACAGGTTTCCTTGGGTCTAAATTGAAGTACACATGTTTATAAAGAGTTTGCTATCCAGAATTCCTTCTCAGTAGCCAGTATTGGGTGCCTTATCATGTTATATTAAAATGTCAGTCATGCCAACGAGAAAGAAGGATGAAGCTATACTCCTATATAGCTATCCCTTTTTCAATCGTTGTAAAATGGATAGCGTTAAGAGTTCAGGGTTTCAGGCCTTTATTTATATTTAAAGTTTATTTAATTTTGTTTTGATTAAATGTATTTTTGTTATGTCTATCATCGGTTCTAGTGCATTTCTAGTCCACCCAGGTATACCGGGTGATATATTCTCTTCTCAGTGTAAATTTGATCTGGACCGACTTGTTGCATAAGCATAGCTTAGCATAATCAGCCTTTTAATGTTCCCACTGCTGGGATTCTGGCCTCCTCTCTCTAGGAGAGGGAATGGGCCGTAATGCACCACGCGGGCCCAGTGCGGATTGGTGAATGTTACATGTCTTTAAATTTTGGTTCTAGGACATGCCGGTTTCCTCACGATGTTTTCCTTCACCGTTTTGAGAGCAGTGGTGATGAAACAAATTACACAAAGTAATGCGCCTGGCTGGGTTTGAACCCACGACCTACAACTCGTAAGTCGGGGCCGTTACCACTCGGCCAACACTGCTCTTTATTTATATTTAAAGTTTATTTAATTTCGTTTTGATTAAATGTGTTTTTGTTATAGTCTATCATCGTTCAAGTGCATTTCTAGTCCACCCAAGTATACCAGGTGATATATGTCTCTTCTCAGTGTAAATGTGACCTGGACCGACTTGATGACATTCGCTATAATCCTCCACTTGATAAACTATTGGTTTATCATTTAGGCACCTTTGAAGTACTGCCGACGCTTCTACTGCGTGTGTGCTGAAGGCTAATATTGCCGTGTCATCTGCACAGGTTGCAATACTAACTCCAAGTATCTGCAGTAGATCTACAGAAAATATTATGTACAGGAATGTGCCAAGTACTGAGCTTTGTAGACCTTAGATGTTATTTACAATACAAAATTGTAAAGTCAATAAAATTATACAAAAATATCTGTTACTTAGTAAAAATTTCGTAAAAAACATTTCATATCATATTTATTTATATTGTCATATTTTTAGGATTCCGCACCCAAAGGGTAAAACGGGACCCTATTACTAAGACTCCGCTGTCCGTCCGTCCGTTTGTTTGTCTGTCTGTCCGTCTGTCGCCGGGCTATTTCTCATGAACCGTGATAGCTAGACGGTGGTAATTTTCACAAATGAAGTAATTCTGTTGCTACTATAACAACAGAAATACTAAAAACAGAATAAAATAAACATTTAAATGGGGCTCCCATACAACAAACGTGACTTTTTTTTTTGTAGTTTTTTGCTACGGACAGTACGGAACCCTTCGTGCGCGATTCCGATTCGCTCTTGGCTATTTTTTTTAATTTTCATGAAGCCAAGTTTATTCAATCAATACTAGGTAAATGAATATGGACGAAAAAAATTGCACATATATCAGATTGTTTGTTTATTCTCTGGGTTTTTATTTTAACAATTATTTATTTATTTATTTTATTTTCAGTAAAGTACAAAGGCGGTCTTAAGCCTTAGGCATTCTTTACCAGTCAACCTAGGATGGTGAAGAGAAAATATGGTAGATGCACAAAAAAGAAAATGTTAATTAGAGTAAAAGTACATATACTTATAGTTAAAATAAACATACATATATATTTAATATAATATATCACAAAATTCTACACATCGATTTCAACAACCTTATCCAGAAAAAGAAAAATAATATTTATAGCACAAAAATCTCCAAATCTGAATTTAGGTCACAAAACCCTTCTATAAAAGACTAAATAAAAATAAAATCGCTGCCTCCGACATTCCGGTCAACCCTGCCGGACCACCGATTTCAGTCAGGCTCACGACCGGCATACGAACTAGGCCGGAGATAACCGATCTTTTATCGCCAATTGATGTATGTGCCCCTTAATATTGGCCGGTTACAACCACACTATTGTGGTTAAAACTCGCCTTTGGGGGATTCTGGAAAGAGGGGCGGTTAGGAATAGTTATCAGGCTAAATGCAAGACTATAAGTTGTGCTGTAGGATATTTTGTAGGAGGTACCGTGACCCTGGGACGCAAAGGGTAACTGAAGGAACTCACGTGAAGTTTAGTCCGTAAAAGTCTGATGCTCTCTCTTGCTCCACCTAGAGTGGGAGGATTTTTACCTGGTACTGGCTTCTGCCAGCGGCTTTACCCGCGTGAAAGTAACTTTCTCCATACAAACTTTGGAACCCCGTTTTACCCCCTTATGGGTGGAGTTTCATAAAATCCATAATAACTTTATTCATAACATACATTGTAGGTACACAATAACAGGTTCCTTGGCTCCCAAACGGGGCGTATTGCCTGTGAATTGGGAGTCAGTTCCTCCAAAAATACATATTCATATAGGTATGCTTAGAAAAATTACATAATTATAATTACAGATGACTACGTGGTTGGTTGCAATCATAGCAGTGTGGGTTTGCGTATGCGTATCTGTATGTGACGGTGTGTGTGTGTATGTGTGTGTATGATGGGTGTGAGGGGAATGTAGAGAGGTTTAGATGTATGTTGTAATCCGTTCTTAGCGGATGTCTACACCCTATAAGGAACTTACCTGCCAAATTTTAAGTTTGTAGGTGTTATTGTTTCTGAGATTTTCAGTGAGTGGTATTTCGCTTTTATTTATATAGATTTCTAACTTCAAATAAAAAGAGCATCGCATAAAGTAGCAGACAACGCTTAGTTTTTAATTAAAAAAAACTTTTTACAAAAAAAAAAATAACCGACTTCACTAAAAAAAACACTAAAAAGATCAAAATAACTTTAATTTCGGAAGTCGGTGTTTCTCGGTATTATTATACAGTATCTTATTATTTTAACACCGACTTCCGAAATTAAAGTTATTTTGATCTTTTTAGTGTTTTTTTTAGTGAAGTCGGTTATTTTTTTTTTGTAAAAAGTTTTTTATTTCACACTTTTTAGTTGCGATAGGTACACTTATAAGCAGAGTGCCTATTTCTCATGATATTTCCAATTAACCCAAACACTGCTAGGTTACATTGTTTTATTATGAAGTTCCTGTGTCTACCTTCCACCTTCCGGCTCTATCATCAAATCAGTTCGATAGTACCTTATAGCCAAAGTTCATCTCATGATAATTCTAATAAGCCCAAACACGGCTAGGATACATTGATTAATTACGGAGTTTCAGTGCCTACCTTCCGGCTCCATCATCATCATCAGATCACTTCGATGATACCATTTTCAACGTAACTATTCAGAACCATTCATTCATTTGTATTGTCATAGTCGCATAAGTATCTTTATTGTGATATCTATGCGAGTATGAAGTTCCGTTGACCATTTCTGGTCTTCTTCGTCAGTTCCACTTCATCAAATGTTACTTTTTGTCTGTAAATGCTTAAGTTCTCGATGAAAATACATAAATCACTATATAATTGCCTATAATATTTGAGGAGTTCCCTCGATTTCGCCAAGATTCCATCATCAGATCCCGACTTGGTGACTATGGGACCATTTGGAAAGTATACCCTTTCCAACAAAAAAAGAATTTTTCAAATCGGTTGGCAAGCGACGAAGTTATGCGCGAACAAACATAAAAAAAAAAAAAAAAAATACAAACATCCGAATTGAGAACCTCCTCCTTTTTTAGAAGTCGGTTAAAAATACAAGGCTTTCTTACGGGACCCGCTGCTTTCAAATTTCGCCTAGCAATTAAGGGCATAAGGCTCACGATCCTAAAGAATTGTACATAGCTAGTTGCATTCTAATATCATTTAAAGACAGTATGTAAGTCACTTTACTACATCTGTTATGGTAATGCCAGTAGATGGCGTTATCCTTATTATTAGGTGGTACGAAGATCGCAGGGTCAGCTAGTATATATAATTTATAATATTCCACAACTACCACACAACGCCGTCTAGTCCCAAGCTAAGCAGAGCTTGTGTTATGAGTACTAGACAACTGATAAACATACTTATATATTTCTAAATACATACGTATCATAGATAAATTACACCCAGACACAGAACAAATGATTGTGCTCGTCACACAAACATTTGTCCTGGATGGGAATCGAACCTATAACCTCATATAGGCATAGCAGTCAGGGCCACTAACCACTAGAACAACAGGCCTGTCACTATATAGTCGTCTAGTACGTAATTGATGCACACAAAGGGAGTTTTCAGCTTTCTGAACTTTTAGGAGCCGAGTGGTAACGGCCCCGACTTACGAGTTGTAGGTTGCGGGTTCAAACCCAGCCAGGCGCCGCCTGGCTGGGTGCTTTGTGTGATTTATTTCACTACCACTGCTCTCAAAACGGTGAAGGAAAACATCGTGAGGAAACCGGTATGTCCTAGAACCAAAAATTCAAATACAGGTGACATCCACCAACCCGCACTGGGCCCTGGTGGATTACGGCCCGTTCCCTCTCCTAGAGAGGAGGCCTGAGCTCCAACAGTGGGAACATTATAAGGCCGACTACGCTATGCTATGAACTTTTAGGAAGAAAAAAGAAAAAAAATATATATTTGTGACTTACACAGGACAAACAACAGAATAAAATAAAATGTTAACTAATCATAATTATAATAACAACAAGATTAAAAAAACAAAAACAAAATCTTATCTCAGCAATTATGCTGCGATATTAGAAAAAAAAAATAACACAGTGCTGTTATTCTGATACCACCCACGTACACACTCACAGAACAAGTCAAAAGATTAGATTCTGGCTAAACGTAATTGATAAAGCTTTCCGTTTGTGCCCGCTAGTCGACAATATTCACGCACAATCCCACGTTATTAATAATTCACAGGAAAAACATGTCTAAAATAACATACCAAAAAAAAAAATTACAATTCTCACCGCACGCGACCGCCTACCCCATAGCCACCATAGCTGATCGAAGTTGATTAATATCGAATAAAAACAATACCTACCCGCGTCGATTCAGATTTATGACGAGTCCACCACTGTTTGTACCGCAACGGATTATTAAATTAGATGTAGAAGTGATTTGTGTATGAGTTCCGGTTTTTGATTGATTTGTTAACAGAGCTTATTGGCAGATTATAGATTTGTTTTTTTCTATTGCAAAAGCGATGTGCTGGCGGAAGCGACGCCGTGACGGCCGTTGGATTGGCATGAAGCGAAGTGAAGCGTGAAACTGAAGACTGGATGGGATGGGTGACTATATGGACACCTTTTGTCCCAGTTAGAGGGTATATATAGAATCTTAAGTCAAGGAAGTCAAGTTATTGCAAAATACGCATCTGTTGTGGTTTCTGAAGATATATAGCCATATGTAAATACATTGATTTATTTAACAATTTATGTACACACAATAATAAAAGAAAAGAAGAAGGAAACAGAAGAATAGTACAAAGATGATGCTTATTTCTAAAGAAATCTCTTCCAGCATACCTGCGAAAGGACACGCATATTGTATTTATGTGTAATTTTTAGAACTAGCTTCAAAAAGCGGTTTCGCTTGCGTGAAAATGGAACATATAGCCTTTTATTACTCAGTGATAATGTAGCATTCAACAGGTGAAAGAATTTTAAAAATTAAATTTGGAGTATAAATTAATAACATTACAAAAATACAAATATTACGTCTTTATAGCATTATATTGGTATCTAAAGAGAGAGAGGTAGAAATAGATTAGACTCGCTATCATCATCGTTCCATCAAAAAAAACGTTGGCTGCTGGACATAGACCTCCTTTAAGTGCACTCGTATCCGTCAAATTCCCGGAACCATCCAGTCCATCTTGTGGGAGGCCTTCTAACGCTGTCTTCCGGTACGCGGTTTAGTGTTAATAGCTGAAACTTTGTACCAACATATTAATTAGTAATCATAACTTACAGAAACCCAAAGCTTTGCGCCCTATTACTATAATAATAATAAGAATAATAGCCTTTATTAACAATCCAACATATCAGTACATCATTTAACACATACATTTTTTTTCTTTAGTTACTATTAAAATTTACTTCAACTATCTGACACCGGTTCGTGAAGTTTGCCATAAAATGCGGTTCTGTGCTTGTCTTCTCCATGTGATGCCTGCTATTCTTGTAACATCGTCCTCCCATCTACGACGTTGTCTCCCTTTCTTTCTTTGTGAAGGTGGGCAGGACATATGATTAGGAGTAAAAAGGATAAGTGGTCTAGGGATGTAACAGAGTGGTGCCCGCGACAACATATTACTATTATAACTACTAACTAAAACTAAAACGTTGTAGGTACATACATTACAGCTAAGGAGTGGAATTCCCTGCCAAAGTCTGTTTATTGATAGCTACAACCTAGGAATCTTTAAGCCAAGAGTGAATAGATTACTTCCAGGCAAATTTACTTCAACGACG
Organism: Mythimna impura; assembly: GCA_905147345.3. Taxonomy (NCBI): domain Eukaryota; kingdom Metazoa; phylum Arthropoda; class Insecta; order Lepidoptera; family Noctuidae; genus Mythimna; species Mythimna impura. The sequence continues at coordinate 27,364,064 of LR990359.1, read as the reverse complement.
ATCACATAATCGCTTACCTTCAGATGAGAGACTATCATTGATTAAATTCATACGTTAAATAAGTACAAATAAAAACTTACCCTGTATTCTGTCAATGGCCAAGCTCGCAGACAGCAGACAGTAGGCCAGACAAGACCCTAACTCAATAACCCTCGAACGATCACTGAATTCAACCGATAAGTACATAATATCAAGATTTATTTCTAAAAATCACATCGTAATACTTAACCGAGTGAATGCGATGGCCGTTCTAATAAATAAAAGACGACAGGCAAAGGTTTGAACACGACCGTCTGCTGGGCAACACGTTTGAACGTTAAATAGATTGATGCAAAAGGTTCACTTCTTCGTGGACTTATATCTTTTTTTTTGTTGGTAAAATCATCCAATGACATCCCCCACTCTTGGGCGGAGCGGGAGATAGTGTCAGATTTTTACTGACTAAAAACTACTGTTCCTTCGTTGCCTTTCATACCAGGGCCGAGTCTGCCTTTCAGAATCAGACCCTTGGCCCCAGTTGGCTTCGAACCTGCTGGGCCCCTACGGTTGCTGACAACTCTTAGAGGCGGGCGTGGAACACTACGCGCCGTCGACGACTTGGGCTCAGTCGGACGGCGAGCTACCCATTGCTTGCCGTCCGCGAGCCCGCGCCTACGGTGGCCGGTAATCGGGATCGGAATCCCAGCGACTGGGGCGCGAGGGCCATTGCCTCGCGCGTGCACGTGCGGCCTCCTCCTTTGCTAGCATTCCTGCTTCGTAGAAGGAGGCGACCGCCTGCCACTCCTCTTCGCTCCGGACCATGGCCTGTACCAAGGCCTGGCGCGAGAGATCGCCGCCGCTGATCGCTCTCACGAGGACACGGCGGTGCTCTGCCCAGGCGGGGCACACCTTATGCTCCACCGTGTCCTCCGGGCGGTCCACACAATGGTGACACCCGGGCGTTTCGTCCGCACGAATCCGGTGCAGGAACCTCCCGAACTTACCATGTCTAGTGAGGACCTGTGTCATGCGGAAGGTGAGGACGCCGTGAGGTCTTTCTTACTTACGACTTACCGCCATTATTATGGCGTGCCCATTCTTCGTCGACTTATGATATCTTAAAGAAACTATTGTTCGAAATCTTTCTTTGATCTGCGATATCTATGTCGCCAAATAGGAACTAAAATTCAAAATCCTGCTGTTTTCCGCACGATTAGAATGTACACAAGGGTCTGAATTTAAATATCCGGCAGTTGCTCGGAGCAGACACAACAGCTACCTGGTCGGATGATCTTCCTTTTTCAAAGGAGGTTTACGGGACTTTAAATCCTATTCCACATACTGAACTGGTAACCCTCGACTATAAAATAAATGTCAGCGCTGTCTTTGTGCAGCTACTACATTTTATTTATTTATTTAGTACAAGGAGGACTTACAACTTATAAAATCAGACAAAAAAAAGGAAACCATAATCATTAGTAAGCCAAATAAATATATTATAATGTCTATATGTGAGGACTTGTAGTCCTCACATATAGACATTATAATACATTAAAAATGATGGAGCACAAAAACAAAAAAGCGTCGCTTTTTAGTTAAGTAAGATACAGCATAAATCCTTGGTTTGCACTTAAATAACTAATCAATAATTTTATGCTAACTAATCAATAATCTATTAAAACATAAGTTTTAATAGATTATATTGCTATTTAAAAAATTTGAGGCTTAAGCACCTTCTGGCCGAGTTCACACTAATTGTGAATGAATCCAAGTCACATTTCTTGCATATGTCATTGAAATTACAGCTTATAATCTAATAGCTATTCCTTCTATAATTTAAAGGCGTGTGAGGAACACGTATGGGTGGATTAAAACGAAATGTTTTAATATCATGACGTCATCATCACTTCCTCTTGAGCTGCGAGCCATTCAGACTGTTCTAAAGCCTATCTATATAATACTACACACTCTCTCTGTCTCTTACTAAATAAACACTGTCACATGATAAGCTTCACGTAAAGTTTCCTATGCAGAGCATGCATGAAGTTGGAGCATAAGATCGTGCAAGTGCTCTTTCAGTGTACAGGCGTTACCAAAATATGCATTCAAACCTTAAAATCATTGAATCCCTTTATAGACGCCCTGATTAAACTGGGAGACCTAATCTGCTTCTCAAGAGCGGTGGGCTGGATGGAATGAAAGCCTTTAAGACCCATGTACAATGAGCATATCGTTCCATGGATTAAGTGTGGAAACAAAAATCCAAAGATGAAATCACATAATATCATGGCTATATATTTTCTTCCAAACAATTGGAGTAGTTTTAATTAGCTACGGCGTAGATTTTCATGCACTTTCATAATGTATGGACACAAATCAAGGACTTGTACAGCATATTAGATTATGTATCTCTCAGGCAGAAAGATACGAGGCATTGAAAACCTGGCTCAACACTGGACTTGCAGACTTTAGGCAGAGAAACAGATATCTTAAGATATGACAGAAACTATTTTTCTTCCCTTAAATATAACAATGAGAAGAAGTGAAGTTTTCCTTTGTTAAAAAAACATATCTATATCGTTTACATAAAAGTCGTGACTGAAACAAAGAAATTGCACAAAAGTGCGTGGAGTCCATGACAACGGCTTAAAACCTCCCCATTTCACCTACTCAGATGATGATGTGTGTGTGTAAACACGTATCGTTGTAAGAAGTGGACGTTCTGAGCCCTCTAATTTGGCGGTAACACGTCGCTGTCGCAGGTACGTCACGCTCACGTGTCGGGGCGCGTGACACGACGGTACGTGCCCGACACGACGTGCTAACACGTCAACTTTTATTGTGATGAGAATGGCAGCTGAATGGCTGTTTTATATTTTTAGTTCACAGTTTTTGTGTGTCGTACCAACTCGTATGTCGGAGAGCGTTTGTGTTTCGTTGTTTTTAAATTTGTTATTTTTTTTTCAATGATAATTTGAAAGTGACACACTTAACATACTTATACTTATAGTATCAGATTTTTATTTATTTACTAGATTATGCTAGCGGCATTCTCGATACAAGCTGTGGACCCCCGTTTCATCTCCTTAGTGAGTGAATTTTGGAAAATCTTCTCTTAGTTCTAGCCTACATCATAAAAGGGAACCTTGTGAAAAATTTTATATTCCTAGTCCCAGTAGTTTTGTCTGTGCGTTGATTTATGTCAGTCAGTCAGTTTCTCCTTTTAAATACAGGGTGTCTTTAGTATCGACGCACAAACAAATAACATGGATCCAGTACATGATTCTGGACGCCCCGGTGGTGGAATTTTTCGTCGGTTTTTTCCTTATTTTTGTTTTTAAATATCTTTACGTTTTTTAATTTAAAATCGAAAATTTTTAGTAAAAAAAAAAAATGAATGAATTAATTTTAAAATTAAAAATGGCATCGGGATTGATTAGAATAACGATTTTATCTACCCCGTGACTTTTTAAATAATTAATTTTTATTTTTATTTTTTGTGTTTTTACTAAAAAATATCTTCGGGGTTGGTAAGAATAACGATTTTACATAGTTTAAATTTAAAAAGTACACCTTTTTTTTAAATTAGGTAAAGGCCGATGAAAAATTCCACCACTGGGGGGTCCCAACGCCGGGGCGAAACTCCGCTGCCACGCCAAGTCGCGGCATGGCGGGAAGAACTCCGGCGGGATCTCATGGTGGAATGGCGACAGCGACTGTCGCAACCCAGTGCTGGGCACGCCACAATTATGGCGGTAATCCCCTTCTTTGAGGCGTGGTTGGAAAGACCTCACGGCGTCCTCACCTTCCGCATGACGCAGGTTCTCACCGAACACGGGAAGTTCGGGAAGTTCCTGCACCGGATTCGTGCGGAAGCGACGCCCGGGTGTCACCACTGTGTGGACCGCCCGGAGGACACGGTGGAGCATACGGTGGAAGTGTGCCCCGCTTGGGAAGAGCAACGCCGTGTCCTCGTGGGGGCGATCGGCGGCGGCGATCTCTCGCGCCGGGCCTTGGTACAGGCCATGGTCCGGAGCGAGGAGGAGTGGCAGGCGGTCGCCTCCTTCTGCGAAGCAGTAATGCTAGCAAAAGAGGCGGCCGATCGCGTGAGGCAACGGCAACGGTCCTCACGCCCCAACCGCCGCCGGGATTCCGATCCCGATTTCCGGCCACCGTAGGCGCGGGCTTGCGGACGGCGGGCAATGGGTGGCCCGCCGTCCGACCGTCCGGTAACCATCCGGACCGAGCCCAAGTCGTCGACGGCGCGTATTGTTCCGCGCGCGCCTCAGGAAGATGTCAGCAAATCGTAGGGGCCCAGCAGGGTCGAAGCCTACTGGGGCCATGGGTAGTGTGAAAACGAAACCGTGGCCCTGGGACGAAGGCAACGAAGGAACAGGAGTGGGTTTTTAGTCAGTAAAAGTCTGCCACTATCTCCCGCAACGCCCAAGAGCGGGATTTGTCATAAGATGATTTTCCCACCTATAAAAAAAAAAAAAAAAAAAAAAACCACTGGGGGGTCCAGAATGATGTACTGGATTCGTGGTATTCGTTTATGCGTAGATGTCAAAGACACCGTGCAAATAGAAGATGTTGTGAAACTTAGTTGTTCAATTAACAAAACACAAACTAACAATTAATCTAACTCTAAAATCAGACAAAACCATTTCACTCCATTTCATTTAACACTGCACCTTCACAATTTAAAAGCGTTCAACACTTTAGAACTTAAAACCGCACACAGTATCATTTTCTACAAAACAAACTCACAGCGAATTTTTATTTTTCCGTTTTTATTTTCTTCACCAACAAAAGGGGAAAGCAGAAACGGTTTTAAAAAGGCCAACCACATATTTCCAGATATTTTCATAGTTAGAACTAACTAGTTTCTTGATTAATCTCTGGGTGGATGCGGGTGGTGCTTTATGACCACATTACCTCCCTGACTTATGACCCTACACCAGCTGATTTCACACTGAATCTAGGTGCAAAGCTGAATTTTATTTGGGTGAACGGATTTTTAGAACAGTAATAATGGAGCGAATTGTTATCGCTTGACCGTGCAGATTTTTATTGTTGGAAATCTTTTGGGCTTTAAATTGTGTTTTGAGTTTTATATGACAGCTTTTTTTTTCGTGGTTCTAAATCATCAAAAATTCAAAATTCAAAATATTTTTCACATAGGCCTACATGGGCACATAAAAAACGTCAGAAGCTAGTGAACGGTTCCAAATTGGTCGTTTCCTATGCAGGAGAACCGACAATAAACTCCATGGTCTTTTAAAAAAAAGTGGTTGATGTTACAATATTTCCAAGTATTAAGAGCATTCATCCGTTAAAACTACGCAGAAGCCAAAATCAATGATTTCCGACGGACAATATAACAATAATGTGTTTGATTTCTAGATAAGATATTGACGTCATATTATTGGGAATTTCATAATCTAGTGTATGTTCCAAAAACATTTTCAAATGATCGTATAGTTTTCCCATTAGAACAGTTCTTATCCAAGCCGTTTTTAAAACTAGCGGTCGACGGTCTACGCAGATGCGAGATAGTAGTTAAACCGTGTATGGTAAACTTACAACATTTTACTTAAAAAAAAAAATGATAACATTGACTAGTACCTATATGGCGCAAAAAAAAACACGATTGCTGTAAGTTTTCATTCAAGAAAAGTAATCTCAAAACTGTCATTTTTAGCCGTTTTTGGAGATATTAAACGTGTTAGTTTAGGATAAAATATGAGGCATTTTTGTTTTTTTTTAGACTTATTAATTGAACGCATTTACGATCTATGACATGGTACAATATTTTTTTTAATAACTTATTTGTTTACACTACAATTAATTATTTAATATCACTATATAATGGACGCGAAATCGCGTCAGCGCTTTGTACCGGCCGAGGTCTTTCAGATTTTTAGTCTTTCTATTCTACAGTGATACTAAATAATTAAATGTATTGTAGTGCACATTATTGTTATATTTTCCGTCGGAAATCATTGATTTTGGCTTCTGCGTGGTTTTAACGGATGAATGCTCTTAATAGATATTATGTAAGAACAAAAGCACAATAAAAATAATCATAATAAAAAAAACTGAGTCGTCGTAATAGGAAGTAATCTAAGAATTCGTGGAGTTTACAGTGTTCTCACTTTCGCATTATAAAAAAAGACGAAAAACAACCGATGACTCCAGCTTTAGGATGGAGCGAGAGAACGTGTCAGACTTTTACTGACCGACCTGTGTTTTTCAGTTATAATAATAATAATAATAATAATTGTTTATTGATAAAAAGGGTACAGATGATATGAAACAACAAAAACCTAAACTACTAACAATCAAGATATACAAGCTTAAGTAAGCACCTTATTTGGGAGAATACATGTTACATCTGTTTACAAATTATGTTTCCCTGACTCTTAAACTAGGGTATACCTGTATCTTAAGAGACAGTGAACGGCCATGAGGTTATGTTAATATTACATAATTATTAAGTGAGGACCCTGTCGATCTATCCACTAATAAACAATTTTCAGAATGGTAATTTAAATTGAAATTAAATAAAAATTAAATTAAAATAAAATGAAATTAAAATAAATTAAATTATATATATAAAAAAATAATAATAATATAATAATAAAATTAAATCGCCAAATAAATTAAAATCAGATCTAAATTAAATCAAAAATTAATTAAATCAAATCAAAAATAAATTAAAATCAAATTAAATTAAATTATGTACTCAATTTTTGTGAGTGTGAAAGTGTATGTGTATGTGTGTGTGGTGTATAGCGTGTAATGGTGAGAATGTACGTGTGTGCATGAATGTGTATGTGCTATGTTATGAAAGTTAAAAGTGATTCTGTGAAGTCATAGTTTTGTTGAAGTAGCCACTCAGTAAGTTTCTTTTTAATTTCCCATTTTGTCAGATCAAGTATGTTTAGGTGTTTGTGAATTTTTCTGTAAATGTGAGAGCTCAGAATATGAAACTGATGTTTGGCAAAGGCAGTTCTATGAGGAGTACTTGGGGGGATGAAGGTGCGTTTATTTATGTTGGAGGAGGGTAGGGATGGGTGTTTTTTAAGGACTGAGTTTAGCACGAAGAGTTGACGTACTGTTAGAACTTTACAGTCAGAATACAGTTTTGTTGTAGGGAATCTGAAAGGTTTTCTTGTCATAACTTTAAGTATAGCTCTCTGTGCTCTCTCTAGTTTGAGAATGAATGTTTTACTCGCCCCTCCCCACACTGTAATGCAATATCCTAGCACAGATTGACACAGGCCAAAGTACACCACTTTTAAAGTGTCAAGAGTTGCTGATTGTCTCAGAGACTTAAAGATGTGTAAGAGACGGAGGGTTCTGGTGGTGACAGCATCAATCTGTTTATCCCATTTCAATTCACTATCTATTTGTACACCTAGATATTTAACGCTGATTACTCTGGTAAGATTAGGACAAGAACACGACGTTAGTGAAGTAGAGGGCACCCCACATGAGTGAGCAGTAATCGAAAAAGTATCCGAGGGTGAGTTATTGCGTCTTATAGCAAATGGGACGTAATTGGATTTCAGTAAATTAAGTGTAAGTAGGTTTGAATTTAGCCAGGTCATTATGGTACTTAATGCAGACTCTGCTATAGTTTTAACACTATCCCATGTAGGTCCATGTACTATTAACGCAGTATCATCAGCGTAGGTAAAAATTTTACATTGTGGAAGCTTTAAATTGCATAGGTCATTTATGTAAATTTGGAATAAACTAGGCCCCAAAATGCTACCCTGTGGGACGCCGAAGGAGACAAGTTCTTCGTCACTGAGATATGAGTTGATTTTAACACGCTGTGTGCGGTTATTCAAGTAGACCTTAAATATTTCCAGAGCAATTCCTCTCACACCAAGCAATTCCAGCTTACTTATCAGTAAGGAAACAGAAACCGTGTCAAAGGCCTTGGATAGGTCCAGAAATATACCAAGGCATTTAGTATTGCTATCCAGGTTCTTCGCTACGTGTTGCGTCAAGTCAAGTACTGCGTCTTCGGTTGATATTCTTTTCCGGAAGCCGTACTGATTCTCAGCGATTATTTTATATCTATCCAGAAAATCTTTGAGGCGGTTGTTGAGTATCCTTTCTAGAATTTTAGAGAGTACCGGTAGCACCGAAATAGGCCTGTAATTATTGACACAGTTCCTGTCTCCTCCCTTATAAATTGGATGCACTATAGCTTTTTTTAAGGCTTCAGGAAATACACCATTTTGCAGACAGCAATTAAAAAGGTAAGTTATGAGAGGAACTAGCACATTTTTACAGTTTTTTAACAGTAAGGGCGAAATTCCATCCCAGCCAACAGCACTGTCACTATTTAGTTGAAGTAGAAGTGACTCTACTTCAGCTTCATCCACATCCAACAGAACTAGTGAATTGCTAGTAGAGTTGGAGGGATTATAAGAACACGACCGCTGATCAGGGAGCTGGAGGGATTGTGCACCAGATACGATATTTGCCGCCAGATTTTTGCCAACGCTAGCAAAGAAATGGCATACCTTGTTAACGGAAGAATAGGGATTATCGCATAAATTTAGTAGCTCTTCAGGTATAGTTCGAGTTTTAGACGTGTTAGTGATATTTTTAATAGTTTTCCATAGCTCTCTCGGATTATTTCTCGTTCTCTGCAATTCACTTTTTTCATAGGAGATTTTTAACTTTCGGAGTAAGGAATTGCAAAAGTTTCTATAGCGAGTGTAGGTTAGCCTAAGTATTATATTATCGGGTTCTTTTTTGGACTTATTATGGAGTCTATCACGATTTTTCATTCATTTTAGAAGACCTGGAGATATCCACGGTTTTATAGTCCGTTTGCGTCTAGGAATTTTAATTTGTACTGAGTTATTTGATATTATAGATGTTATTATGGTGATAAATTTATTCATGGATATATTTGGGTCAGAGGTTTCATAAATTTCCGAAAAGTCCGTGTTTTGTATAGTCTGCACAATAACGTCATGATTTATACGAGTGGTAGTGTGTCGTAACTTCCGCACGAGTTTGGGGTCAGCGATAGATAACAGAGTGGGCCTATGATCGGTAATGTGGGTGTCTAGCACAAGTGTACTTACAGGTAAGTTAGTTTTTAGGAATGTGTGATCAAGGCACTTGTCTAACCTGGTAGGGTACAGGTGGGTAGGGAGAAGCCCGTGAGAAACATTAAGCAATAAATAATCCAGGCTTCGCTGGTTTCTGTTATCCTGACATATGTCTATATTAAGATCCCCAATAAGAGCGATATTAGGAAACGAAGAGATTTTACTATAGACGTTATTAAGACTTACTAGAAAGTTGTCATAATTTTCTTTAGAATTGTACGATGGCGAGCGATAGACTGCCACCACTGCCAGTTTATTATCCAATTGACATACCAGGCAATTTCCACACTCAAAGTCTGGTTCCCACACTGTAACCTTTAGGTCCTCTTTCAGATAAAAAACTACGCCATCATTTTGGTTAGAATTAGTTTTAGTGCAGTACGATTGAAAGCCGTCGAGTTTTGGTAAATTATTTGTTTTACTGAGCCAGCTTTCGGTCAGCGTTATGATGTCATAATTTATATCTGTTCGGCTCAATAGTACTTGTAGTGAATCAAAGTTTTTGTTTATGCTCCGTATATTTATGTGTAAAAGATTTATATTGTTTGTGTCCAAGTGTTTTATATATTTTTTGCAATCATCGGGGCTGCAGATAGATGCATCTCCTACGCAGAGTTGGTCGAGATCATTGTTTAAATTGGTTATGTTAGCCATTTATGTAATGTATGTTGGTTACACAGAAATATTTGACATAGAGTGACTGAGTGTTTATGAGAGAGTTAAGAGTTTGTGCTATTAGGTTGTAAGTGTTTTGCTTTTTTGTGTGTGTTGGAATTTTGAGAGTGTTTTGAGTAATGTGTGAGATTGATTTTGTTGTTAAATTAGTACACAAATAAAAATAAAAAAGATAATGCGTAATTAAGCATGGTTAGTCACAGATTATTATTACTGCCGGGTACCTGGAGACATTTTTCGGAGTTTATTAATTGTTGTTTGTCACCTTCTGCTTTGCGTAAGAAAATGTTACCATTTGAAGTCCAGCAGTATTTGAACGAGTTTTGTTTAGCAAATTCGCGAGCCTGGTAAAATAGTTTCTTTGTAGTAGCGGAAAGTTGTTCTTCGATATACACTGGTTTCCGTTCTCCCAGCATTCCAAGAAGTTGCGTGTTCAGCTTATGTTCTTTCCCCTTTCCTTTGTTATATGAACGGACAGCTGAAAGAAGTGCTTGCTTCGTTTTCACTGTGGTGAATTCTGCTAATATGGGGCGAGGGGTGTTTGAGGTAGTAGGCTTTCCCGGTAGACGGAATATATCACGGAAATCGGATTCCGCTAAGCGTAATCCAACAAGTCCGCCGATGGTGCATACGGTTTTGGTCAGGCTATCTATATTTTCCGAAGTTTCCATCGGGATATTACGAAGTTCTATGCCCGACCCTCGAGACATTCGCTGAAGATCTGAAATCTTTTGTTCTAAACTTTGAATATATTTATAATGTTCTTGACGCTCTTTTCTTAAGTCTTCCACCTCCTTCTTCATGTCTTCGAATTTTTTATTCATGAAGACCATAGACTTGATCATTTCTTCATTTGATTTCCGAAATTCCGCATTGGAAGACTGTATCTGAACATTTTGAGCCTTTATTTCGCCAATATCGGAAGCCAATTTGGACATAATAGAAGTCTGCTCAGCCAGAAATTTAGACATATTACTGTCTTGTTCCATTTTCCAGGCAGCCAGTTTTTCTTGTAAAGTTGACTGAGGAGGGGTAGTCTGTGTCTCGCTTTGAGGCGAGTTATCCTCACGTGGGCGTTTGTTCCTATTTTTGTTTACATAGTCACTTTGAAGAACAGCTGTGGTAATTTCAGATTCTGCTTTAGTTTGCGAGGTTTTTGGAGGAGTGCGCTTCACTAAAGACATCTTTCGTAGTTAAAATAGCAATCAAAGGAACTAAGCAAGAAACTATGTTCTAAAAGATAAATATTGTACTCAATACCGGGCGAACCGCGTAGCTGATGAGTCGTAGCTATGGCGTTCGTAGCAGATGACTCGGTCGTAGCACTCGTAGCTGTAGCGTCGTGAGTCTCGTAGCCGGATGACGTCAGCTCGACGTAGCACGTAGCACTGGTAGCGTTGTTTCGTCGCTGCCCGCCACTGACTCGGTGGCGCGTTGCGCAAGCGCACGGGTTCAAGCTTGATGAGGCGCGAGTTCGAATCCAGCAATCACAGAAACCCTTTGGATCCCAATATGGGTGTTTTTAACAAAAATCTTGATGTCTCGTTCTAGGACTGCCCAGTGGGTGGAGACGGCCGGTATAAACGCTTAAAGAGCGACAAGGAATCGAAAGTTTGTAAGATAACCAATCACGGAATTTAGATTTCAAAAACCGTAGGGACGACTGACAAGCGTCCACACTGTACGACGTTCGGCGGCCGAATCCTGAATCCGGTTGCCATTTGCGTTCCAGTATCACTTTCAGAAATTCCCTGCGGCCCTAATAGGCATCGGCCTACGGTTTTGCTAACATCTCTTCATAGCGCACGTAGCGTTCCACTATGCGCGGCTGACAACTCTGGTTCGGTCCTAACCGGATGGCCGGACGGCAAGCTACCCGTTGTTCATCGTCCGCAAACCCACATGAGCCACACAAGACCGGCGTGAGGATGTTCGTTCCGTCACGGTTGCGGCATCTCCTTCGCTAGCATTACTGCTTATCAAAAACTTAAAATGTAAAAATGTTACCTTTTCATTTTGTATGTTTATATACTTTTATAAAGTAGGTAGTACAATAAAAGAAAAAAGTATGTAAGCCAACATTTTTGAACACTTTAAGTTTTTATTATTTAAATATTCTGCTCGTATTGTTCATTTCCCTCGCTGAAAATACGCAACGCAGGTAATCCGCTCCGGAGAGATTATAATTATTATTGTTATGTTGATAAGCGGATCGAATAAAATAAGACGATATGTAACAGTAATAAATAATTTTACAGGAAAATGTAGTACAATAACCAGTAATAATGTTGGAAAATTAAGAAAATTATAGGCTATGAAATTGCCGTTTTTTAAAACGGGTTGCTTTGAGTCAATCCAAAGATGTAACACTTCAAAGCAACCCGTTTTAAAAAAACGACAATTTCATAGGTAAAGAACTATTTTAACGCAGGAATGATCAAATTAAAATAATGCATCTGTCAATGCGTTGCCTAAATGGAAAAAAATAGTACATGAAAATGTCTAATGTATATCTACTAGCCAGCTGTCAGTGGCTTTGCCCACGTGGAAGTAGGTTTCTCCAAACTGTAGACCCCCGTTTCATCCACTTAAGGTAAAATTTTGAAAAAACTTATTTAGTGCTCGTCTACGTCATAAAAGGAAGCCTTGTGCAAAATTCCACGCTCCTAGGCCCAGTAGTTTCGGCTGTGTTGATATGTCAGTCAGTCAGTTTCTCCCTTTATATAAAAATAGTTTTAGTTTATGAGAAACCCGAAACACGTGTCTAGTATTTTTATGTAAAGAATCTATGTACAAAATTTCATAACTGTATCATGAAAAATCATATAGTTATAAGCTTGTTATGTCAACAAAAATACATAGTCACCGGGCCATCCAGGCGACTGAGGAGTTGTTTTGCACTTGCACCCAGCTGTTTGCTGGCGCCTAATACCCGCTATGACCTGCCATGACCTGTTTTGTACTTAGTGTCGGTGGTGTCCAACTTGTGACCGTTTTAAATATTTTTGGGAAAAAATATAACATGGTGTAAAAAATATTGGAATCCATTCAGTTACTGATTCTGAACAAACTATAATAAGGTTTCGCATATACTAAAAATAATATTGTATATGTATGTACATAGATAATTTAATCATATTTTTGGTACCTATTACGGCATTTCTGTTACTCTGTCCATCAAAAAAAAATCCTAAAAACAATACAATTATTTTTCTATCAAATTCTATTCTAACTTTACATAACCCTTCATACTTAACTATACTTATTATCTAATCAGCTTACATGTTAACAAGAATAATTTCTCATACGATCTCCTTAGATAATAATATCATGACACCTACTATACCCATTCCATTTGCAGTAGCTATGAGAGCCAGACCATTAACTAGTTCACCGATTGTTGAATAGATGTCGCCACAAGTGTTAGTCGTTTACGTCATAAAATGGTTCTCATTAATTAAATTAAATACAAAATTTAATATTTATCTGCATTGCAGATGATGTTGCCCTTTTAACGCGTGTTGTTAGGGTGAGGGCTTAGTGACGGGATTAGCGGGGGAGCGGGTGACGCGATGTGTATGGAACGTGACGATGTTTGGTACTTTTCTAGATTATGGGATGATGGATGTTTATTGATGCTATGTAAACTTCCTCATTAAACAGAGATCTCATGTTTTAATCTTGTTTGAGTAATGCCTTTGAGGTATCGACGGTTCTACTCTATTGGAAATTACTGAAAACCTCAATTTTTAGGCTTCCGTAGCTCAAAAGGAAAAATCGGAACCTTTATAGGATTACTCTGTCGTCCGTCCGTCTGTTTGTCTGTCTGTCGAGACCCTTTATTTCGGGAACGCGTGAAGAAGAAGCTTTGAAAAAATCAATCTTCTGAGTTAACGAAAAAAAGATACGGCCGTTTATGTCGCAAAAAACGTTTATTTCGACAATCTCAAGGGAATCAAAATTCATAGGGTACTTCCCGTTGACTTAGAATCCTGAAATTTGGCATGAAGCAAGATCTTATAACACAAATACAGGAAAAAATCTGAAAACTGTAAATTTATAGTTACGTCACAAAAAAAAACTTTTTATGTGATTCGTAAAAATCTCTGTAACTCAATTCGGGAATTGAACTGTTTTAATAGGTAAGTTTGTACGGAACCGTTAGTGCACGAGTTCGACTCGCACTTGCCCTGTATGACCTTTTGACCCTGGTGACCTTTATTTACTTGGTGTGCAGAAGACAAACCATTGATTATGACACTGGCACAAGATGTAATCTAAACAGATAAATAAAATTAAAGTATTTCTAAGAAAAAGCACGATTCCTTTGGGTAAGCCATGGGAGTATGCCACGTGAAAAAAACTAACTACATACAAGAGACGGCTACATTTTTGAAGAAGGGACTGTTTTTTTTTTCTGTGGAAAAATCATCTAATGACATCGCCCGCTCTTGGGCGGAGTGAGAGATAGTGTCAGACTTTTACTGACTAGGGACTTTAGGATGCTCACCATCAGCACATGCAAGGGCCACGTTGCCACTCTGGAACCCCCTCTATGCAACGCCTATTATTGCACATCCCTGAGAAGACTGAAAAAGGGGTATCTCCTGAGACTCGTTGTGCCTATGTAAATTATAATACCCAGGCATATTCATAGCAATAATAATAATAATAAGATTTATTTTCCCGCCACAATACATAATAATTACAGTTTCTTGGGTAAAAGTAGATACAGTAAGCATATTGTGGGAGACTGGTGTCTAAACTAGGCTTGAGGCCTGTATTTCAGGATACGGACTCCACCCTTAGTTTTTATTAACATTTTTATATTAAATCTAATGCTCTAACAAACAGTTGTCGCGATTATCCATACTTCCATACTTAATATTATAAATGCGAAAGTAACTCTGTCTGTCTGTCTGTCTGTCTGTCTGTCTGTTACGCTTTCACGCTTATACCGCTGAACCGATTTTAATGAAATTTGGTACAAAGATAGAATAGAGCTTGAGAAAGGACATAGGCTATAAATTATCACGCTATTTGCTATGGGGGGTGAGCAATAATCCAAAATGTCAATATTTAACGACATTTTGCAGCGAGTTCGATTCTCAGCTACAGTTAAAAATTTTGTCATTATTTTATCTTATTTTTTTTTGTAATAAAATAACTTTTACCATTTTTTCAAAATAAAATTGACATTTCTATTCGATATCTTCTAAATATTTTGTAAAAACTAATCAAAACACATAATAAAATCAAAGCGGTGAGTAAAATCACGTACTATGTTGTTACATTATTCTATTTAGCTGCAAATTTAACTTCTGAAAGGAAAATCATCACGCTATCACCGATAAGGAGCCAACCAGTCTATTATAACGTTTATATAAGAACGTCTATTTTAAAACATAATCGTCGGAGACCGTAGCACAGTTGTTTCGTATCTAGACTTGCGTGTAATATAAAGATAGTTCGAGTCCCATAATATGGCTCTCATACAAGAAATTTTTATTTTATTTTTTCACCGTAAATAATTTTTTTTTTATATATTTTTGCATACTTACATTTTTTTATATCTACACACAATATATCTGTAGAAGTTTTTAGTTGTGTGCGTATCACGCAAAATGTTAATAATATAAAATGTCGATAACTTTTAAATATTAAAATTGTGTGTCTCTTAAAATATTACTTTGGCTTTGTTTCATCGCAATCGGTTGACTATATCGAAAGATATATGTATAAATTTAAAGTTTTCAAGAAGTAAAATGTAACACCACACGCAATTCAGATACTCGCAACGCCATCTAAAGACTCAAAGTAGAAATAATTATGACAATGGCATTTGAAATTCATATTAAATTTGATAGATAGATGGCATTGTGTAATTTATGTAATTTTCTGAGTGGCGGAAGAATGACCATCGCCCACGTTTGCAGACAGTTCTATTTTTTTTCCCCGTGGTTGTAACAAGCTATTATTGACCTATATGTATTTAATTATTGACTTTAAAATAACACGGCCAAATTTTTGGAAGGGGTTACATGGTACCTGGCGTTGGAAGGCCCCCAGGTGGACGTTACCGATGACCTGGTGAGGGTCGCGGTAATCCGATGGATGCGAGACTCACAGGACCGGTCATTATGGCGACACTTGGGGAGGCCTATATCCAAAAGTGGACGTCTTTCGGCTGAAATGATAATGATGAAGATGGCACCTTTTTATTCTTTTTTTAAGGGTGGAAATTATCCAGTGACTTCTCCCACTCTGGTTGGGGCGGGAGGGCGTGTCAATCTTTTACTGACTGAAATCACACCTGTGTCCTTCAGTTGCCCGTCCGGCCGTCCGGTCAACTACCGGACGGCCGGACGGCTAGCTACCCATTGCTCGACGTCCGCAAGCCCGTGTCTACCGTGGCTGGTAGTCGGGGTCGGAATCTCGGCTTTGCAGAAGGAGGCAACCTCCGGCCATTTCTCCTCGCTTTGGACCATAGCCCGAACCAGGGCCCGGCGCGAGAGGCCACTGACGCCGATTGCCTCCACGAGGACACAGCGGTGCTCCGCTCTTGCGGGGCACACCTCCAATGTATGCTTCACTGTGTCCTCCGGGATGATGGCACCTTGCGGCCTAATAATAGCGTGTTTTATTATTTGCAGTCACTGCTTCATATAAAACGAGGTCGAATGTGTTTTTCTGATCACAGTTCGAAAACGTATGATGTATCTCAGATTCCTTGCAGCCTTACGTCGACATCTGGACATTGCCTCCTTGCAGTGAGTGGTGACCAACACTAGATTATGGTATTGGATTATGGTATTGGTACTGGTATTTCGGACGGTTTCTGTTCCGGATTCGGTTGGAATTATCCTGATATTACCATTTTGCGAATTGCCCGAAGCTCCCGGTGTAGCATGCGGTGGAGGTCTATCCAGCGTGGGTGAACCGCCGTGTCCTCATAGAGAAGATTTCGCCAAAAGTTGGAGACTCTTTATAGGGTAGTTCCCACTATGGAAAAAACATTTGTCTGATATACGGGGACGTCAGTTAAATACACACCAAAAATCCTAGGTAAATGAACCACCACGCCCAAATGGATCAAGCTGCAACAATCAATGCAAGTATGCTCTCGAAAATTCTTCATAAGTACTGTTGTGGAGGAAGATAGTTGATGATGATGGTAGTTTTTGGATTCACTTAAGGCTTTGCACTATCAGTGCACGTTATCCAGCTGAAGGTCGGTGTTCAGATTATGCTCCTTCGTTTACCTCTACTAAAGCTGTCTAACTGCTTAAACTCTTCAGTGAAATATTATTGAGGCGAAATGTATTACACGAGGTAACTCTTTCAAACAATCTCGCAGCCCCAGCAGGGCCCTATACATTTGCTGAAGGAGGCTACTGGTTGTCATTTTCTCCACCAATCACCTCCATGAGGACACGGCGGCGCTCCGACCAAGCGGGAACGACTTCCACCGTATTCTCCGGGCGATCCGCACAATGGTGAGATCCGAGTGTTTCTTCCCGCTGAATTCGATACAGATACCTTCCAAATATCCACATCCGATGAGTCCTGCACAAAGAGAGGATGCCGTGACGCCTCTGTAGCGACACCTCAAAGACAGGCATTACCGCTGCGATTGTGGTGTGCTCACTATGGCGAGGGATTAAAATCATACAATATTGTTTTACCAGAACATAAACCAGAAACATACATAAACTAATGCCTTTTCCCTTGGGGTAGGCAGAAATGCCAACTGCTACGACCCATACATACTCTTTCTATTCATTGACGTTCAAAAATCTGGATCTGCATGTTTACATAACATGTTTCCTGAAGGAGATTAGCGTTTTTACCTTTAACCGTTTTATGTTAAAGTACAATAAATAATTGCGATCCTTTCGGAATGAATTGCAAGCACAGAATGTTTGTACAGTTTTACGAAATTATCGCGGACGAAGTCGCGGGCAACAGCTAGTTAACAATATTTATGTTATAAATTCTGTACATATAGTGTTAGTATGGTTAGTATTATTATATAGTAATAGCAGATTATCAATAATATTGCCTATCTAAGTCCCAGTTACATTCGTAATTGCCGAGGTAGTCTAAATCAGTTCAGTTTCCACTTCGCTGAAAGTACGAAATCGGATGGCTAATATTCGCTTTCGATTTGAACAGATAATTAGGGCAGGACGAAATTGTTATCTTACTTTATTAAACAGAAGCAAACTTGTTACAATAATAATAATAATCTGCTATTCCAGGACATGGTCTGCCTGATTTCATCTAAATTATTAGCATAGCATAGCATAGTCGGCCTTATAATGTTCCCACTGTTGGGACTCAGGTCTCCTCTCTAGGAGAGGGAATGGGCCGTAATCCACCACGCGGGCCCAGTGCGGGTTGGTGGATGTCACATGTCTTCGAATTTTTGGTTCTAGGACATGCCGGTTTCCTCACGATGTTTTCCTTCACCGTTTTTAGAGCAGTGGTGATGAAATAAATTACACAAAGTAATGCACCTGGCTGGGTTTGAACTCGCGACCTACAACTCGTAAGTCGGGGCCGTTACCACTCCGCCACCACTGCTCTAAATGATTAATTATCATTTATTAATATTAAATCTTACAATGGTACTTAGTTACAGCCCACTCTTATACGTACTTTATTGAGCCGAGATATATATATAGAGTTTTCTCCACAACGGACATGGTAGGTTCGGGAGGTTCCTGTCTTGAATTCAGGCGGAAGAATCACCCGAGTGTCACCATTATGCGGACCGCCCAGAGGACATGGAGTAGCGTACGTTAGAGGTGTGTCTGTCGTGGAGGCACCGGATCCTGGTTCAGGCCATAGTCCGGAGCAAGGGATAACTGAAAGACACAGGTGTAGTTTTAGTTAGTAAAAGTCTTACACAACCTCTTGCTCCTTAGAGAGAGAGAGAAGTCATTGGATGAATTTGTAGCGACATCTTTAGCGTCACAAAAGATCGCGCAATTAAAGTTCTTCGCGCGATTTGAACATATAGAATAGCCCAAAACCATCTATCGGGCAGTTGCCCACCAGACATAACACCCGTCTGGTCGGAGGATCCTCCCTTTTCAACGGAGGTTTGCGGGACTTTACTCTCTGTTCTGCATACCTACAAAAATTCACACCTCAAAAAAAAGAGCCCTCTCAGAAATACGTATAACGTATTTCATTCAGTTCAGCACTATTGTTATTTTACATCACCCGCTACCGTGGCTCCTATCACCATACCCGCACCCTGCTCGTTCACAGCACGGTAGCATCGTTCCGGCTGAATTACCAACTAGCGGGTTCCACTAATTGCCCACAAAACTTTTAAAATATTAACGTTTTGTGGAATAATCGTTGAACATGATTATTTCAGCAAAGCGTTACTGTTTAAGCTTTGTAATTTTACGCTACTTGCTTTTTCGTGTTATTTTGGTTCACCGAGTCATGGAATTTGTGTGGTAAAAGGTGAAGTACCATTGTTCTTATTGTGGGTTAATTAACAGACTGGAAAATACTAATTTATAACAAATGGGAAATATTTATTTCAAATAAAGCATTTACAGATATTTTTGAATTGTCAAAATGTTGTTCCATCAAAAAAAGAAACTAAATTGTACATTCCAAAGCGTAGACAAGAAACTCCATAGACAAGAAATTCCATTATGAGTTACAAAAATTACATTTCTTGTCGCTTCTATTAAGTGAGCACAATGTAAATAAATAATGAAACAAAGTAATAAAAAATAGAGAATATAAGTCGATGAAATAGAAATTGAAAAATATAATAGGTCTTTAATTTTCTAACATCTATGATCATTCGGTTTTCAAGAAAGAAGTAAATAGGAAATTTCTTGGCTTGTTTCTTTGATTCTAGACCTTATCATCAAGCGAGATCGACTTTAAGTGCAAGATTATTAGAAAATAACATATACGTACGTACGTATAGTGACAGATTACAGAGACTGAAATAAACTGCTTACAGAAAAAAACCGTTTAAAAATATAACCAATGACACTAAAAAACTAAAAATAAAACTTTTCAAGTAATGTTTTGTGTTCATGAAAATACCAAAATCATATCATACATTGCTTTAGAAGAATAGAATCGAATAAAACTTTATTGTACACCAAAATAGTAACTTTTAAACTAACTTAATCTATGGGTACAATGGCGGTCTTATTTTCTGCACGGCCTCTTAATATCTGATAGATTTTACCACTATTCACAAGACATTGATGTTTTTAACTAGTGTAGAAATAAGTACAACGAAGAAACGTCGAAATTAAAAGGTACGAGTACTTTCTAATTATGATTCAAAATTAAGAAACAAGTCAGGTTTCATGATGACTTAACTTATCTCATCAGAAACTTAAAGTAAGCACAACAATATCTTGTTTATTGCACACGAGCCTTTTTAATAAAGATCGAAAAACAGTCTCGCTTCCCTGAATTTTGCTTGGAGAATGAACGCTGGGGGAATACTAATCCCCGCTGCTCGAGTGCTGCCAACACTATAAAAGGAAGATCAGAAGATTTACTGTAGGTAAGTAAACACCTGATGCGAAAGAATAAATTACTATTTTTATTGTACTTTTGGATACAATGTTGACCGGTCTACACTGTCCTCTTATATCTATTAATATTGTGATATATAAATATTGTGAAATCAATCTATTTTTAAAAGAGTAATCATGATGTTTCTTGCCGGTTCTTCGCTATAGGAAGCTAGCAATTGAAACCATGCACTAACTTCTGATGTTTTTTTAAGTGCTCATTTTGGCCTTTGTGAAATAAAATTATTTTGAATTTTGAGTTTGATATAATTTTAATATTGTGATTAAATTTATTTAATCTGTCTATTATGTTTTTTTTTTTAGGTGGGACAATCATCTAATGACAAATCCCGCTCTCGAGCGAACCGAGACATAGTGTCAGACTTTTGCTGACTAGAAACCCACTCCTGTTCCTTCGTTGCCTTCGTCCCAGGGCCCCGGGTTTCGTTTTCACACTACCCATGGCCCCAGTAGGCTTCGACCCTGCTGGGCCCCTACGATTTGCTGACATCTCCCTGAGGCGCGCGTGGAACAATACGCGCCGTCGACGACTTGGGCTCGGTCCGGACGGTGGGCTACCCATTGCTCGCCGTCCGCAAGCCCGCGATCTGTCTATTATGGTTTAATAATTTAATTTCATAATATTTCTATGGGTTAATATCTGAAATAAACGATAAATAAAAATAAATTGGGTCTGAGATTTTTAAAACAAAGGTTTCTGACCAGTACGTCTAGACGTCACGTCAACGTGGCTACCTTCTGGATCCAGGCCATCTAGACTAGTTTATAGAAAGTTAACCATCGCCATAATAAGAAGAAGAAAGTCGAGACGTCGCATTTCACGCGCGACCTTTGTGTAGAAATGCATTGCAGTGAGTAGAGTAGATAGATTTTATTATAACATATAAGAAGAAAATTCTGAAACAGAATTGAAGACTTGAAGTCATCGACTTGCCAATGCGATAAGCAAGACGTGAACGGAGAAGACAATATTCGCTAGGTATCTGATATAAAGGAATATCTGGTTTTTTATAAGATATAAACTAGTGCTTGACTGCGATCCCACCTGATGGTAAGCAGTGATGCAATCTTTGATGGTAAAGCGCACCAGTCAAACCAAAATATCAAAACACTCACGCAATGAGTGGACACAGGTCCACACAATATTCTTTACAAAACCTAGAGGCAGTTACAAATCAGATCAGAAGTGTTGAATTGTGTATAGACTGCAAACTGTACAATAAAGTATAAAAAGGCCGCAAACAAACTAAATAACTAATTTAATACTGTAACCTATTTTAAAGTAGAGTCACAAACAATAACAAACACACACACACACACGCACACACACACACACGCACACATACACACACACATATATACACATTTTCAATCTATATCTGCCATTCAAAAAATAAAAAATACGTCAAATGTTTCTTTATTACCAAACCATCAAATAGCTCATTTAGAACCAATTGTACTTTACCATAATGCTTGTGACTATACATCCCACTCTTCCTTAGTCGTTCACTCTTGACAGAGTGGTCGTGGTGACTGTACATACACTGTAACAAAATTGTGCTAAGCTAAACTTCTGAAACAATTTATTCTGTACTAACGTTGCGACGAACCATCGCAGCATGATAATACTGGATGCCTGTTTATGGTACAATAGGCTCTTAGTGTAATGCTAAGCTTATTTTGAGGGGGTGAGCAGTTTAAGTGGTGATGTGAAGTAGGGGAAATGGGGGTTATGTATGGTGGTGAAAGATGAAGTAACGTGATAACCATTATCTCGTATCTACGTGTAATAAATATTCTGTAAGCTGGAAACAAGTAAGTGATTTAGCCTATAAAAAGGTAGGTAAACTTATTGTTACTTAAATGTATATTTTTTAATAAGAAAATTTTAATTTATTGCGAGAATTTCAGGAATTTCATTTTTTTTTTTAAGTTCTGGAATGGCGACCACGTACCGAAAGACGCAGCGTTGGAAGGCCTCCCACAAGGTGGACCGATGACCTGGTGAGGGTCGCGGGAATCCGATGGATGCGAGATGCACAGAACCGGTCATTGTGGCGACATTTGGGGGAGGCCTACGTCCAACAGTGGACGTCTTTCGGCTGAAATGATGATGATGATGTGGTGACGAGAATTTTTATATTAGAATATAATTAAAATGTTTTAAATTTGAATATGACATTCAAGAATGATTAATTTATTCAGACTTGTAATAATATTAATAAATTATGTATTTATTTGTTTCACAATTTATTATTATTTCTTTATTGTCAGACAACTAAGGCCCACGACACATGATATCACAATCTTACAAAATACAGAAATATACTACATAATAGATATAGCAGTGCCTTGTGCTTACTTCCAAAGAAATTTCTTCCAGCAGATTTATGATAGGAGAGATTTAAAAAAATGTAAATAGTGCGTTGGAAGCGAGAGAAGAAAAATCTGTGAAATCTTAATCTAAAGTATATTAAATATTATATTATATAGTTAATTATTTTTTATTTGTGTTAATATTTGCACGATTTTTTGATGATTTAACTAAATATGTCATGCGAGAATGAACATTTTTGATTTATATTATTATATAAATGCATTGTCTTAGGTAAACATGACGATTCATGTTTATTTTAACATCTCGGTACTTGTGTTTGAGCAAATGAACGATTATCTTATATAACGATAGTTACCTGTGAAATTCATAATGTGGTCATGCTTGTGTAGGTAACTTTTCAGGTCAATATGATGAGTTTATCCACATCTTGATTGTTCAAAAGTATGTAGTTTCAATGTCAGAAAAGGTATAAATCCTGTAAATCAAAGTATGTGAAGTGTCGTAAATTCTAGGGCTGACTTATATAATTTTATATTGGTTAATTTAACATCATTAAAATAAGTAATGATTAATTTAAAGAAAACAAATTATCATTTATTCATCATACTTAAAAATTTTCAAATAATATGTAGGTTAAATAAATATCCAACAAGGGTTTTTTCGTTGCCGGAGATAATGTTGATGACGTCGAAGTCGATTGGGATATAAGTAGAAAGTCTCCTTGAAATAGGTCTATAAAAATGACAACTCATTGTGAACTTTGGTATTTGCGGTGCCATATATTTTCTTTGTAACAAAATACATTTTGGTTATTATTGTATAGAAAATTAACCGAGTTTAGAAAGAAAATAAATGGAAAATGTATTAAACAAAAAGGAAAACACTTCGCAACTTAAAACTTGAAAAAAAAACTGGGCAAGTGCGAGTCGGAATCGCGCACTGAGGGTTACGTACAAATTTTCCTATGAAAACAGTTCAATTCCAGAATTGAGTTTTTTTCTAAATCACAAAAAAGTTACTACGCAACGTCATCATCATCATCATCATCTTCCTGCCCTTGTCCCGTGTTATTTGGGGTCGGCGCAACACGTTTTTTTCTTCCATACTGCCCTGTCACTCGTCATACTATCACTTACTTCCTTTTCTTTCATATCACTCCTCACACAATCCATCCATCTTTTCTTTGGTCTCCCTCTCCCTCTCCATCCATCCACATGTAACCTATCTCGATATCCAAACGTAACTACTAATTTAAAGTTTTCAGTTTTTTTCCTATACTTGTGTTAAGAGACCAGATTTCAGGATTCTAGGTCAACGGGAAGTAGCCTTGAATTTCGATTCCCTTGAGAGTGTCGAAATATAGGTTTTTTTTTCGACATAATTGGCTGTATTTTTTTTTTCGTAAACTCAGAAATTTATTTTTTTTACGGCTTCAAGGGACCGCAGACTTGAGTGTATGGTTTTAATGTCAACTCGATATCTCCACGCGTTTCCGAGATAAAGGGTCTTGACAGACAGATACACGGACAAATACGAGTTCCGTTTTTTTGCTTTTGAGGTATGGAACCCCAAAAAAACTCAAAAACAAAAAAAAAACAGCTCTATAGAAACGCAGTCCACGGCCACATTATCCGCTGCACATCCCCGATATATTCAAAATACATTTTCAGAATAAAACTAAAGTTTGCCAGTGGTTTTATTCGCGAATATAAATTCAAATTGAGTGGGAAATGCCGGTCCTTAAAAGGCAACTTCACGGTACCGAAGCGGTTTTGTACACTACAATAAACTATTCTATATTGGAAGATAGAAAATTTTATTTTCTGCATTTTACACTTTGGACTGAGATGTGCTAAGATAATGTGTATGGAGGGGGGAGGTCAGTGGGACTTCACAGTGTTATGGAGCAGTCGGATTGTGATATCGTGTGGTACTGGACAGCAACGATACGAGGATATTGGAAAATTGAAAGTTGTGGAGTTTTTGCTATGTAGATGCGGTTAAGGGAGTTTTGTATAAGTTTATATTAAGAAACTATATGGTAAACGTAACGGATACCTACAGTAACATAAGTAGGTAGGTTTATTTGTAGTATTAACTTACTTTCGCCTTTCACAAGTCTACTAGATTTTTTTTATACCTATTAAGGTGTTTCATGTTTATAATATTTTCGATTTTTGACTCTGCTCGAATTCCTAATACCGCTCATGCACAGTGTTCTTATACCAAAAATTACCACATTCGGTTAATATTTAGAGGTTGCACAACGCCAATAAAGTTTTCTCATACAGCTAGTACGTCATCAGTTTAGGTTAAATTTTTAATAATATATTATTTTTTACAGTGGAGGGTAGCAAGTGTTACTAGTGTGTTGTTGTGTCTAGTAAAACTTACTTCCCTCCTCTGTAAAATAATAATAATATTAAAAATTTAATCTTCACTGATGACGCACGTTTTGGCGTTGTGCAACCTCTAAATATTAACCGATTGTGGTGATTTTTGGTATATGAACACTATGAGTGGTATCAAGAATTCGAGCATAGTCAAATGCAAATAGAAAATTAAAAAAAGAACATGAAACACCCTAATACCTAGTAAGTAACAGTTTTTTTCTTATAATAGTTATAATGTGTTTGTATCTATTACTTTTTCCCTATGTCCACAAAAATAATATAGTAAATAAATACAAAACTTACTTGTTTACAGTTATAACAAACTGTTTTTGAACTCTCCTTTCGGGCAGTACCTACCTACCTTACTCTTTTTTATTTCTTTGGTTGATAGATATTAAACATTATTTTCTTTATTGTATTGTCAGCCGTTTCATAATCATGGCCATCTTGTTTAGTCACACTCGCCCAAATGACATAGTTAAACTTTTATTACGTACAGCTATAGAGGTATGTAACATATATGTACACTGTACGTTTAAACGTACGGAGACCACAAAAAAAAATAAAAAAATAAAACAATAGGAAAATTTAAAGAAAAATTACACTAAACAATAACACCTGACTTGTAACATTATTACGACAGTTTTACCATAAAACATACAAATTTCCAACTCGTAAACTCGTATAAATTGCGTCTGTGAAAAAATAGCATTCATAAGTTCATTTTTCATATAACATTGTTATAACTCTCAAGTGCTGTGCCGTGTTGCAGCTAGTGATGTGACAGTCGTATCCGCAGCGTGGATATTTGCGGTGAATTAATAACGAGTATTTACAAAAATAGAAAGACGTCACATTATACGCATTTACTAGTTTTGTTTAAGCTGATTTTAGAATGCCTTCACTTGATTAAGATAAGTATAAATGTTTACAGATGGAGAGAAAGAAAAAGGTCAAAGAAGAAATGCATGCGTTGTGAAATGATTGAGAAATTCTGAAAATGATTCGGAAACAATATATTCGGACACTGCAACAATATATTGAAGCTGTTTAGTACAATCAGATAAAAAAAGTTTTAAATGTGCCAATTCGAATACTGTGTCTGAACATAATTATTGTGTCCGAATTGTCAGTAACTCGATTAATTAATTGAGAAATGCTATGAAAGAACACTTTTCTTTCGAATGTCACTCATCGAGACGGTTAAATGAGACAAGGATATGAAAATGATGGTGAGTTAAGACGGTCAACTCTATATAATATAACTCTTTTCGAAATCATCATTATCATCATCATTTCAGCCGAAAGATGTCCACTGTTGGACATAGGCCTCCCTCAAGAATCACCAAAACGACCGGTCCTGTGCGTCTCGCATCCAACTTTTCGAAATACAATCAAACTTATTTATATACACAGAAACACATAAAATTAAAATAACAAATACTGATAGAAGATCACAAAGGTGCAAGGTGGTGGATGTGACGTAATGTTGGCAGGCCTGCATTAATTAGCAGCGGAGTTTTTAAAGAGTGACTGTGGCTTTAGGGGAACTGAAAGGCAACTGAAACTAAAGGGCAACTGAAGGAACAAAAGCGGGTTTTAGTCCGTAAATATCAAATACCTGAATTTGATGATTTTTCACATAAAAAAATATAAAAAGGCCTACTTACATTAATAAATATTTGCATCGGCAATAATATTTTCTTCGTAGTCAAAATCATTACAGTTGTGTGCATTTTTGTGAAATTCAATTTTATTCAAGCAATTACTTTCTAGTTAATACAGTTATGCATGATACAGTTATGAATTTTCATACATAGATTTTTTACATAAAAATACTAGATATGTGTTTTGGGTTTTGCATATACTAAAAGTAATGTTGTATAGGGTGTATAGCTCCATCCCTCTTTCTCGCTCGTACGCTTGAAATTTTGTCATGTTATGGTAAGGCCCCGTGGTAAGTCCCCGTGGTAAGGCCCCGTAGTAAGGCCCCGTGGTAAGGCCCATGGTAAGGCCCCGTGGTAAGGCCCCGTGGTAAGGCCCCGTGGCAAGGCCCCTGTTGTAGGTCAGCGTAAACTTCTTTCAACACAAAAAAAAATCAACGGAATATCTATCCATACGGCATATTTCGTTTTTTTACCAACATATTTTACAAAATAATATGTAACATAACACCTACAAATGGATATATTCCTATTACATAATACAGAATTTTGTTGCCGCTATATTGTATTTATGGTTCCCAGTGGCACCCTCTGGCGTTATTGTTTTAAACTCTTGACCCGGCATCAAGTGGCAAGCGACGCCCTGACACTAGTGTTAGTGATGTAGATGCTAACACTAGTGTCAAGTATATTTCGGGTAATTCGGTTATTCGGAGAAATGCGGATATTTCACTATTGCTTAATATAAAATCAGGATACGAATTTTGTCCCTTTTATTATTTTCTGTACAAAATATATAAACTATATGTATGGTTTATATTTTTTATGATTTTGGTGTGAAAAGAAGTATTGAAATTACAAAAATTATAATTCAAAATATTTTATTTCACATAAACTTGTCATCATCATCATCATCATTTCAGCCGAAAGACGTCCACTGTTGGACCCAAGCGCCACTATAATGACCGGTCCTGTGCGTCTCGCATCCATCGAACTCCAGTGCTGCGTCTTCCGGTACGTGGTCGCCACTCCAGAACCTTTCGTCTAAGGTCAAGAGTTTAAAACAATAACGCCAGAGGGTGCCACTGGGAACCATAAATACAATATAGCGGCAACAAAATTCTGTATTATGTAATAGGAATATATCCATTTGTAGGTGTTATGTTACATATTATTTTGTAAAATATGTTGGTAAAAAAACGAAATATGCCGTATGGATAGATATTCCGTTGATTTTTTTTTGTGTTGAAAGAAGTTTACGCTGACCTACAACAGGGGCCTTGCCACGGGGCCTTACCACGGGGCCTTACCACGGGGCCTTACCATGGGCCTTACCACGGGGCCTTACTACGGGGCCTTACCACGGGGACTTACCACGGGGCCTTACCATAACATGACAAAATTTCAAGCGTACGAGCGAGAAAGAGGGATGGAGCTATACACCCTATACAACATTACTTTTAGTATATGCAAAACCCAAAACACATATCTAGTATTTTTATGTAAAAAATCTATGTATGAAAATTCATAACTGTATCATGAAAAATCAAAAAGTTATATGTATGTTAAGTTACCTGATTGTCCGCACAAGTACATGGTCACCGGGCTATCCGAACTTCTGAGGGGTTGTTTTGCTCCCGCATCCAGCTTTGCGCTGGCGCTTAATGCCCGCTATGACTTTGAAAAAATATAACATGGTATAAAAATGATAGAAATCGATTCAGTTACTGATTCTGAACAAACTATATTCAGGTTTCATCATCATCATCGTCATTATCATTTCAGCCGAAAGACGTCCACTGCTGGACATAGGCCTCCCCCAAGTGTCGCCACAATGAACGGTCCTGTGCGTCTCGCATTTATCGGACTCCCGCAACCGTTACCAAGTCATTGGTCCACCTTGTAGGAGGCCTTCCAACGCTACGTCTTCCGGTACGCGGTCGCCATTGCAGAACCTTTCGGCCCCAATGTCCAACCATTCTGCGAGCAATATGCCCTGCCCATTGCCACTTAATTTTGGTGATTCTTTGTGCTATGTCGGTAACCTTGGTTTTCCTGCGGATATCCTCATTCCTGATTCAATCACGCAAGGAAACTCCGAGCATAGCCCTTTCCATTGCCCTTTGGGTGACTTTAATTCTTCTGATGAGGCCCATTGTAAGCGACCACGTTTCGGAGCCTTATGTCATCACTGGCAAAACGCACTGGTCATAGACTTTCGTCTTCAGAGACTGTGGTATATTGGACGAGAAGATACCGCGCAGCTTCCTGAACGCTGCCCAGCCGAGTCGGATTCGACGATTGATCTCTTTCTCAAAGACCTTCCCAACTGGACCATCTGTCCCAGGTAAAACGTATTCAGGTTTCGCTTACACTAAAAATAGTGTTGTATAGCTCTATACACTCTGGGTAGAGTGAGACTGTCAGACTTTTACTGACTTAAACCCACCCGTGTTTAAAGTTAATCTTTGCATTCCAGCTCCGCGGTAAATCATTACAAAATCCCTTTGTTTTTAGTCAAATTTAATGATTTAAAATTAAAATTCATTTATTTCGGAAACCAGTCCCTAATATACATTGAATATAAAATTTGAAATTATAATATTAAATTAAATTTAAAAAAAAAATATACAGTTTGTCACATCATAAAACAAAATGTCCATGTCAGTTTTGTATTTGTATAAAATGTTTATTTATTTTCTTTGTTACCGTAGTTCAGTTTGCTAATTAATTAAGTTCCTTTAGTACCTGTCGAATGATGGTAATCAAAAGAACACGTAATTTTATTTCTCTGTCAAAAGTTAAAACTTTGTAACTATAATCCCCAAAGTTCTTGGTACAAATTACAATATTTTTTTGGCCTTCGTAAAGAATAATCTGTGACGAGACGTTAAAAGTTTTCGTGTAAGTTACAGGCCAAACTCTCCTGACAAACCTGCCAATCTCATTTAAATCTTTGTCTAAGTTTGCACAACCGCAGAGTACGTTTTTAGGGTTCTGTATACAAAGGGTAAAACGGGACTCTAATACTAGGACTCCGCTATCCGTCCGTACGTCTGTCTGCCTGTCCGTTTGTCACCAGGCTGTATCTCATGAACCGTGATAGTTAGACAGTTGAAATTTTCACTGATAATGTATTTCTGTTGCTGCTATAACAATATATACTAAAAACAGAATTAAATAAATATTTAAGTGGGGCTCCCATACAACAAACGTGACTTTTTTGCCGTTTTATGCTACGGACGGTACGGAACCCTTCATACGCGAGTCCGACTCGCACTTGGTCGGTTTTTATTATTCATGCGACCTCTCTAGATATTGCATTAAGTAGCAAAGTCTTCAAGTTTACTAAAAAACTTGCTTTGTGTACATATATTCATCAGCAATTTATGTACAAAAAATCTCAACGTTTTGGGAACACATTAATTATGCGGACAGCTAAAGAGTAGACTTCCCAGCCGGAGTCTATATTTTGCTGATAGCTACAACCTAGGGGTTTTTAAATCAAGAGTGAATAGGTTACTTCTAGGCAAGCGTGCTTCTGCTCTCGGGCTACGTTCGGAGTTTCCTTGCGTGATCGAATCAGGAATGAAGATATCCGCAGGAGAACCAAGGTTGCCGCAATAGCACGAAGAATCGCCAAACTAAAGTGGCAATGAGCAGGGCACATTGCTCGCAGAACAGATGGCCGTTGGGGCCAAAAGGTTCTGGAGTGACGACGCGTACCGGAAGACGCAGCGTTAGAAGGCCTCCTACAAGTTTGGCCGATAACCTGTGGTTGAATCGTTACGAGAATCCGATGGATGCGAAATGCACAGGACCGTTCATTGTGGTGACACTTGCGGTGGTCTATGACCAACAGTGGACGTCTTTCAGCTGAAACGATGATGGTGAAGCGTGCACTACCGTCGCCCACATAATCACTTCCTATCAGGTGAGATAGTAGTCAAGCGTCAATCTATCAATAATAAAAATAAAATAATAAATATGTCGGCACCGGATACCAATCACCATTGAAGTTTTGTCCAGGGACTCTGTTTTGTGGGCGATGACTGGGTAACGAGCAATAAACAAACTATTCCAGATCACACAACTGATTTATTATGATGCAAGCTTTAGGACTTAACACAACGAGCCGTGAGACAGTCCCCGAGACTAGACGTTGTTCGCACGACTGCCGACAGAGGAAAGAGCACCGTACTTCTACGTTCGGCACCTTTGTCTGTTTGGTTTGTGCAAACGTCAGCCTGAATTCTGTCAAAGTGACATGTGTTACTTTTCACCTAGCTCGTTCATTCATTCTCAAGCTTCCGTTTTCAAGAGACTAACTGAATGATATTCTAAAATAATTTTTAAGCTAATATAAAAATGGAAACAGTTAAGAATCTCCATAATAAACTATAAATTATACATTTAATTTTCGTATATGAAGTGATCGGATGAAGGACGCCGTAGGCTTGCTAATGAGCGCAGATCATTTTCCGAGTGGAGTGCACCCTAACACCCGGCTGGAGTGGGACTTCACTTTATCGC
Organism: Mythimna impura; assembly: GCA_905147345.3. NCBI lineage: Eukaryota > Metazoa > Arthropoda > Insecta > Lepidoptera > Noctuidae > Mythimna > Mythimna impura. The sequence continues at coordinate 27,332,747 of LR990359.1, read as the reverse complement.
TGTTTTATGAATTTTTATTACAGGAATTATTACTGGCAGATACAGGAAGTTGAATCGATTGCGTTTTTTTAAAAGAATATTTCAATTTAATAAAAGTATTATCTTACTATCGTTCGAGTAAATAATAATAATAATAATAATAAATCCGCAGGGCAGTTTTGTGGCGAACTGTTGGGCATTAGCGACCCCACGGACCCGATCTCCCGGGAGAATTCTTGTTCTTCATCTCCGGCTTGCCTTTATTGGCCGGCCGTAGTGAACACTGAAGAGGAACAGAGCTCCCACCTCTCTCTTGCCTTTATTGGCTGGCTTGAGTGGAGATTCGCAAGAGCAAACGTGCTCGGGAGAAGGATGTATAATCCAGTAAGGTGCTGGTAGGGATCTTGACCGTACTTCCGGGATTGTCCTGATAGCCGTGGTATACCTCTCCACTCCTTAAGCACCTCAGGATATGTTGCCCTCTTGTTGCTACGTCACTTCGTGCTAGCGACCGTTTATGGGGGCCCATTTATTGAGTGTGCAAGTCACCCCCTGCCTTTTGTCGATGGATATTAATAACATTGTTTAGGCAGGGGCCATAGACTTAACATAGTTCCTGGTAACCAGTCCACTTAAGACTACAAAAACCATAACCTTATATCTTAGTTTTCCATATGTCGCAATAGTTTCTCATTAACCGGGGGTTGTCCTTGGATGCACTAGCATAGCATACAGGGATAATCGCCGGTTGGTACCACGTTCCATTAAAAGCGTATAAGGGGCCTCTGCGAGTTAGTTTCGACTCCTCGTACGCCTTTCAAAGGTCCAGGACCCCAGGGTTCTGAGATACAAAAACTCATAAAATAATAATAATACTTTTATTTCGGAACTTGCCATATCGTGTTAGTAACAATTTATACTTAGAACTAGTGTTAGTAACAAAAAAATAAAATAAAATAAAATAAAATAAAATAAAAAATAAAATAGGTACTTAATCTAAACTGGGTGAGACCCACCGAACCTGGGGAATGTCTATTTGACCGCGTGCAGTCGTATCCACCGCCCCAAGATCGGAGAATCCCACCTATCAGCCAGCGTTCCGAGAATGGTGTTGGGGCTGGCGCGTACTCGGCTTAACAAAGATGCACATCTTTTGCGCATAATGCACGAAAAACTGTCGACGTTTGCGTCGGCAAACATGCCGGACGCACTACAATAACGCGGCAGCCCCAGCAACACCCGGAACGTGTTGTTATATTGGACACGCAGGTCGCTGTATGCCTTCTGCGTAAAGTTCGCCCACAAGCTGCATGTGTAAAAGGATTGGCAGTAAGCTTTGAAAAGCGTTACCTTCACCTGCGTCGTACAACGTGCAAACCTGTGGGCCAACATGCCACATCGAACAGCCAGCGACCTGCGCTCCCTCTCCACATCCGTATTGTCTCTCAAATCGTCTGAGACCCAGTGACCCAAATATTTAAATTTTGCAACTCTTTTTAGCGGTGTACCGCACAACACAACTGGTGGTACACTGATATAGCATTTACTGCCTGCTTTAAAAATCATGAGCTCGCTTTTGAGTGCATTATATTTGAGCCCATGAGCCTCAGCATACGATTCACACACATTTACCAGTTTCCTTAGCGCCCTGATCGATGGGCTCAGCAGTACCATATCGTCAGCGTAACTTATGTTATTAACACATACTCCTTCAATGTGACATCCTATTCCGGACCTGCTGAGCTCATTGACCAGACCATTCATATATAAATTAAAAAGTGCTGGCGAGGATAGTCCCCCCTGCCTCACCCCACACTCTAGCCTGTACTCTGCCGAAAAGGAGTCTGCCCAACTCACACGATTCTGCTGGTTATCGTACCAATATTTAAATAAACCCATTATCTCTAGCGGTACATTCGACTCATGTCGCAGTTTGCTCCATAGCTTATTGTACGCCACTAGGTCAAATGCTTTTGACAAGTCTAGATAACAAGCATATACGGGTGTTTTTCTAGTAGTATAATACTGCACAGTCTGCTTAAGGCAAAGGATAGCAGTCTCAGTAGATAAACCGGGCCGAAACCCGAATTGAGCATCGTTAATTTCCAGATGTTTATCAAGCTGGCGCAGAAGCAGACTGTCCAGTACCCTGCTAATCACCGTCGCCAACGAAATAGGTCTATAATTTGATAGGTCAGACGAGTCACCAGTTTTATTTTTCAAGATTGGAACAACAATTGTGCGCATAAATTTTTCAGGTAAGTAAGAATGACCTAGGCATAAATTAAAAAACATAAATAAGACTCGTGGCAGGTGAATCCCAGCATACTGCAGGTGCTCGATGCTAAGACCGTCATGCCCTGGCGATTTACCTCTCTTCATATTCTTAATAGTAGCAGCTACTTGCTTCACGGTAAAGATCACACTACGCTCAGTGCAGACGGTCTCAGAATCGGGCGCAGGCAACAGTGGTTCTGCCTTGAAAGGCGATTGGACCCTAAAATGTTGACGAAACAGGTTTGCAATACTACCCTGGTCATGTACACCCCCGACACTCACAGGAAGGCACTGCTTATGATTTAGTTTATTAGTAGTTTTCCAGAATTTACAAAAATCTTTGTTTGAGTGATGCTTAGCAATAATATCCATTTTAATTTGGTTTTGATTGGCTTGACACCATTTCAATTTGGACTTGAAAGTTTTTCTGGATTCACTCATATCATTATAAGCCGTTCCAGAGCTGGGCTTACCACAGTGTAACCAAGACTTATAAAAAAGCCGCGCCCTCTCGTGAGCATCACGAACATACCTATTCCAGCCAGTTACATGTCTACGTTTTATAAAGTTTTTATCACAATAACTGTATTCAGACGCGGTCACAAGTATATTTTCAATATTGTCATACATTTCATCCAGCTGTCGTAAGTGATTTGAATTATTACACATTCTGTCCCCACACTGACTAAATTCAATAGGAAAATCAATTTGTTTTAAATGTGAATGACAATAATTACGATATTTATCAATTTGATTAGCATCGCGTTCTCCCCAGATAACTTTGTTTACATGCGCGCTAGGTTTCATCGCTTTAGTGTGTGTTTTGATGTTATTAAACTCACACTCCATCACAACAGGTAAATGGTCCGACCAGTATGAGTCATGCAACACAGATACATTGAGAACCGCGGGCCGCGCTGCGCCGGTCACTACACAGTGATCGAGCCATCGCAGGCACCCGTGTGCGTCGCTTACATATGTATAGGTGTCCGACGGAAGTGTATTCATATCTACACATGACCATAATTGTTCCGCACAGAATGAAAGCAACTCATTCGCAAACAGCTCACCGGGGTGTGCGTTAAAATCACCAATTATAAAAACAGACTCGACACTATTATTTTCGATCACCGCGTTTATCTCGCTTAAACACTCTGTGAACTCTAATAAATGCTCACTACAATCAGTAGGCATGTATACTGAAAACACTAAGAACGACCTGTCACTTAGTGTAACCCTAATAGCCGCAAGACGTACACTACTACAGTTGATCACTGACACATTATGGAACGTATTTTTTCTCCAGAGGAGGGCAACTCCTCCGTGTGGTCGCCCTCGTAACACGCCGACCGAAGTATCAACTGCCGAAGTACCCGTGTAAGCAAAGTTGTCATCTATAGTACCCAGAAAAGATAAGTCGTGTGGTAGCAACCATGTCTCCTGCAGTGCTATCAAATCCACATCCCGACAAAGTCGTCGTATGCATTCAACTGACCTAACAACGTTCTTACAGTTAAAAGTTGCAATTTTTGTGGTTGTCATTTTGTGGTTGTATTATTCTCGGTAATCCGCGAAGACCCGTGAGGTTTGGTTTTGAAATCAAAATCAACAAGTAGAGTAAAAGTAGAAAATTATTCTAAGAGAACATAATTATTAGGGGTTAAAGTATAAAGTTGGCATTTTTTAAAAGGCAATTTTTTAAAACCCCTATTACTTTCAGGAATAAAACGTACTTTATGTCCTATTCCTGAATATGGGCTACCAGTTTGCTAAATGTCATCCAAATTCCTTCAGACGTTTGAACGTGAAGGAGTAACAAACACCCAAACTCACACGTATACGTATCAATTTTCGCCTTTATAATATTAGGGTCTTTATGTCAAGAGTGAAAAGGTTCCTCTTCTAGGCAAGCATACTCCGTTGCCGACCACATCATTGCTCACCATCGGGTAGTTAGTAGTCAAGTGCGGGTCTATTAATAATAATAAAAAAATCGAGCAACCGACTCGCGCATTGAGGGTTTCGTACAAACTTAGGATGAAAGTAAAACCCGGGGCCCTGGGACGAAGGCAAAGAAGGAACAGGAGTGTGTTTTTAGTCAGTAAAAGTCTGACACTATTTTCCGCTCCGCCCAAGATTTGTAATGTGATTTTCCCACCTAAAAAAAAAAAAAACTACAAATTTACAGTTTTCAGATTTTTTCCTATACTTATGCTATGAGACCTTACTTCTTGCCAAATTTTAGGATTCTAGGACAACGGGAAGTACCCTATGATTTTGATTCCCTTGAAAGTGTCAAAATATACGTTTTTTGCAACATAATCGTAGAGATGACGTCAGAAAAAAGAAATCGAAGGCGTGGTTTACTCGAAGCGTTCGACGCAAGAGAATCGAAACGAAACGGTCGTAACTTGACTAGGGGGGCTGATGGTAAGCGATGTTGTGGCCGACGATGGACCACGCTTAAGTAGAAGTAAGTTACCTATTCACTCTTGACTTAAAGACCTGGTTGTAACTATCAGGAAATACAGACAACGTGGCAAGGCGTGCCACGCTTTGTGCGTATGGGTGAGATGTCCACCATGCACCGGTGGTGCAACGCTGTACATCTAGTGGTCCGATGATAGAAGGGAGTAGCTTCTAACACTCACCTGCTTAGTAGCTTTCTATCAATGAAAGAATTTGGTCACCTAATCAGGGCCAGTCTTAAAAAGATTACATTGTTTGTAGAAGATGATCGCGTGACCCTCTTCATCCACAACAACATAAGTAAGTAGCATAACTATTCCCACGCTTTTAAAAAAAATAACAGTGACAGAAAAAACTATAACTAAAAAAAAACAATTCCCAAACTAAAAACATTATATAAAAAAATTACTTGTTAAAACTAAAACAGAACACAAACGTAACTCTCTGCTGGCACTCGGCAGCCAGTGATTACGCTCTCGAGCGCCCCCTACCGTTTATATTGTTCCCGACTGTTGACACGCTGCGAACGAAACGCTACGAACGCTGTGCTCGACTCGCGAAAACTCCATTGTATAATTATGTAACATTGCTCAAGTGAGACGCTATTTTTTTTTTGCTGCTTTTTTTTTAATTGTCGCCGGTGTTTTGTTTCAATATTTAGGTTGTGGACTTTTTGTGTGGCTGAGAAATGGCGCGGTGGTGTGATGAATGTTGTGTTGTGTTTTCAAAGCCATATTTTTATTTTTCAGTGAGTGTGAAGTTTTTTAGCGTAGGTGGCAAATAATGGGTGATTCTTAGCTGTGAAGGATGCTAGACATGTTTTAGTTAAACCAGGTATTTGCGTAGTATCTTTATTATTTAAAACCTGTTTAGTCTTACTTAAGAGCTAAGCCTTCCAATTTTCATAATTTAAAGTTCATTCAAATCATTCAAATTCTGTTCATTCTGTTCAATCATTCAGTTCATTTAAATTCTGGATCAACTTATGAATTATGAGGTCTCTAGCGTTACATAACAATAAATGCTAGCTTACGATTCCATTTTCTTTTTTATCCTTAGTACCTATTTTAAAACTATCTTAAGATATGATTTATTATTGAGACCCAGCCTTAAAAATCTAAATATGACTAAAAATATATAAATATAAACAAAAAATACAACCACAAAATCAAAGTGTCAGGATCTTCAACATTGGCGAGTCGCAGCGCGTACACCCTTTAAATACTTTAATTAACGCATAAAACGTCACGTGGAAATAAACTGCACAGCCCTAGTGGGTGAGGCATTAAGCGGCATTTTTATAGAACACGGAATTACCAGAAGAGTCATTTAATAATATTCATGTGGGCAAAACATATAATTCATAATAACATTAGTCAGTGTAGTCGATTATACCATTTCTAAACTGAACCCTCATAATGTGTCCGAATGAAGGCTAGGGGCATAGATTTAATAAGAAATATAGTTTGAAAAAGGAAGGTGCTAAACTGTTCAAATTTGAAAGTTCTTCTTCTTCTTTTCGATTCGATGGTAAACTCGTCAAACTGTTTGGGCCCAAAAGGTGGCTACATTAATAGCAGCATCGGTAGCACTCGTCAAATCCTCCAAAGTGAAGGTGTCTCTCTCTTATCAATTTGAAAGTTGTAAAATATAGAATTTTAAAAGTTGGTAAAAAAATGTTTCTTTCTGCCATCCTACGAACTCTTCCATCCCACACACCACATTCATGCCTCACAACATAAACACAAAAATAACCTTAAAAAAAGCTTAGTACCTAAGTACTGATGAGTCATGAATGCTCGAATAAAGAGAGTATAGATTAACTATATTCTGTTATACAAATTGTCAAGGGCCTTCAATTTACATAAGTAAACAGACTCACTAACACTGACTTTGTACAAATTTATAAGTATTTAAAAAATGTCCGCTGCAGCGTCGCAGTGCTCTGTGGCCAGTTCACGCAAATATAGGGTTGACTCGTGTCCGAGTTTTATTCCGTGTTGTATTTTTAGCAAGTTATTAAGGTTAAATTAGGTGGCGATAGGGGAAAGGATGCTGGTTGAAGCCTTGAAGGTGTAAAATTAAAAAGGTGGAGTTAGTGAAGGTCTCGTAGGTAAATTGAGTTTGTTTATAGCTAGAGTTTATAATGTTAAGGTAAATATCTTAAGTTTAACCAGACCTTTGACATATCTGGTCAATCCAATTTTTTTCAAGCTACAACTCAGTTTGTTACAGTGTGGTCTAAAAAATGTACAAAAATAGTCGCAATCTTTTGTCAAGACCGAATAATGAAAAATTATTACTGTTTATAACAATTTTTATGAAACATCACTCATCAGCTCGTACGATGCATCGTATGAACTTGCGAATTGGTTTGTACCACACACTGGATGGTTACTTGCACACGTTGTCGCACGAAATGTCGTAGCAGCAATTTGCATCGCAGGCACTTGCAATGCGGCGTCGTATCGCATCGCATTGCAACTCTAATATTATTTTCAAAAACAGCAGTGAGACAACCCTACAACTTCATCCATGTATGACGCAACATGAACGTCACTCACAGCACAGTAAATTACTCTATTTTTTTCATAACGCCAGCGTTTAGATACTCGTTTACATAAATAAGTTATTTACATAATTTCGAAGAAATTCAAGAAGGTACTTTGTGTCTGAAAAGAATTTTACATAAAAGTTGTGTAACCTTTTTACACTTAGACTGTGAGACTTATTGCGTAACACAATCGTAATAGCTTTTCTTGCGACAGTGTTACATTATTCATGACGACGATCTACATATAATGAAGTTGGTGATATGAAGATTTTTAAATATTACAAAACACTAACTTAATTAATAATAACACAATGGGCCTCGTTTGAAGGTTCAAAGTTACCCAAGAGGCTATGCTCGGAGTTTCCTTGTGTGATTCAATCAGGAATGAAGACATGGAGAATGAAGGTTATGGACATAGCCCGAAGAATGACCCAACTTAAGTGGCAGTGAGTAGGTTATATTGTTCGTAGAACAGATGTTTGATAGGGCCTGGAGTGGCAACCGGTTTCTGGAAGACGCAGCGTTGGAAGGCTACCCACAAGATAGACGGATGATCTGGTAAGGATTGCAGGAATCTGATGGATGCAAGACGCACAGGATTGATTGTTGTAACGACACTTGAAGGAGGCTTATGTCCAGCAGTGGACGTCCTTTCCACCGATGAGGTGCTCAATTCAGTGGTTTTTTAGGGTTTCGTACCTCAAAAGGAAAAAACGGAACCCTTATAGGATCACTTTGTTGTCCGTCTGTCTGTCTGTCAAGACTCTTTATCTGGAGAACGAGTGGATTTATCGAGTTGGAATTCAAACCATATACTCAGGTCTGCGGTCCCTTGAAGCAGTGAAAAAAACAAATATCTGAGTTAACGGAAAATAAAGATACGGCAGTTTATGTCGCAAAAAAACGTGTATTTCGACACTCTCAAAGGAATCAAAATTCATAGAGTACTTCCCGTTGACCTAAAATCCTGAAATTGAGTATGAAGCAAGATCTTATAACAGAAATATAGGGAAAAATCTGAAAACTGTAAATTTGTAGTTACGTCAAAAAAAAAACTTTTTTTGCGATTCGGGATAATCTTCGTAACTCAATTCGGGAATTGAGCTGTTTTCATAGGTAAGTTTGTACGGAACCTTCAATGCGCGAGTCTGACTCACACTTGCCAAGTTTTTTTAATCATTATTATTAATGAACTTAGTAAAAAAACAACCCAGTTCTCACAAAACTTAAAACACAACCATTGACAAAAGCTACCCACTTTAAAATAGCAGAGTATTTCTCTCAGCCATTATTTTCGACTATAAACAGTGGGGCGTTGCGAGACCCCTGACCACTTATTTTATGGGCTGACGTTAAATATCTCTCTTGCTCCAGTGACTTCCCGGGATCTGTTGTCTGTTCTTACGCATGAAAGTCGGTGGCTTAAATCGTTTGGCGCTGCTGGTTGAGCTTGAATCTGAACGTTAAAATGGTGGATAGTTTTCTGGAAATAAGAATAATTTTATTTAGATTTTTTTTTAATACATTTAGGTACCCACACAAGGAATTACTTCTGTATTGTGGATTCGTGCATCTATATAGCGTGACTGGTAATTAGTGACCGATACTTAAACACATGATTGTACTCATGATTACAAACAACTTTCCCAAATAAACTTTTTTTATTTTCTCATTAGTTTTATCACAATAATAAAACACCAGTTTAAATACGCGCGCATGCCTGCGACCGGCGACCGCTCAGCTCTTAGCCGCGTGACGCCGTCGTACCTACAATAGTGATAGAACACCCGCGCAGCTTGCAAACCTATAGGTGTACGTACCTAATCAGTGAATGTACCTACAAACTAGTGAGTATATAAAAAAAGTTTCTTTAGGAAAGTTATTTGTAATCTAAAATTTGAGTACGTGTTTAAGTATCGGTCACTAATTACCAGTCACCCTATATATAAATTCACATGAACAAGACATCCAGACCTGTAACAAGTATTTGTAGGTCATATAAATATTTGTTTCGTGCGGAAATCGACACTGACAAATCGGCAAACTCAAAATGCTCAATGTGCTTTTCCACTATACAATACGAAAACGGGAAAAAAACTAAATTATATACCAAAACTATAGATAGATAGATAGATATATTCTTTATTGTACACCAAAAATACAAATTACATTAGGAACTTAAAATTAATAGGGTGTCACAATGGGCGGTCTTATCGCTAAAAGCGATTTTTTACAGACAACCTTTGGATGGATTTGACAGAGAAGGAGAAAAAAGATACGCAGGTAGTTCGTGGTGTACTATTTATATATATACAATACATAAACTAATAAATTTCATATAATACAAACAATATAATATATATTAATATTTGAATGCCTCATTCCAAATTTATATTTGAAAAATATACTTTTTGAACGTAACATTTTTTTTGTCAATTTTTGCAAGACTAGGTACATAATTATAATTATATTTGGTTTTACAAAACAATCTTGAAAAAAAAAAATATTAAAAATCAATCAAAAAATATTAAATCAACAATTTGAATGTCAAAAAGATCTTCAAAGAAATTGCTTTAGAATCTACATAACCTTAATCAAACTTTCGTAAAAAGGTAAAATATTGTTTCAAAGAAACCCCAAACTATAAAGTTTAGTAGCAGCAGTATAAAAATTGAGTTTTTTTTTATAAAATAAACCTAAAAGTCTCACAGAATAGTTTAGGAATCCTAAACACTTTCACACTCGGGATTCAAACAGCATTACTGTAAAAAACTTTCAAACGAAAGTTTTGTGAAAAAACTTTAAATACTTCATAAGAAAGGTGGCTAGTTTATCCCCGGGGACAAATAAGGAGGTACCATGTTAGCCTTCGGGCAAAGATATCGCGATTACTTTCCGAATAATCGTAAATTGTTCGATAGAATTGGCCTCTTGAATAATACTGTGATCTCAAGTTTGGAAGATTACAATTTTTGCACAAATCTATTCTTATCTTTTGTAAGGACGATAGGATGAGAGAGTATATCGTTTTAATATGGCTAATTAAACACATCACACTAATATTATTAAAGCGAAAGCTTATACGTACGTTTGTTAGGTACTTTTTCATGCTTCAACGGATTTTAATGAAACTTGGTACACAAAAAGACCTACACATAATTATGATATTTATTATTCCAGAATAATTATTTCAAGGGAAGAATTATTCTAACTTGGTATAATTCTTTATTATCATGAGGCCAAAGCCGCTGGCAGCAGCTATTAATTGAATAATTTTAAGAAACAGTGCTATTTGCTGTGTTCTGCAATGTCAGAGATCGCAAAGTTCAATAACATAAACACCGAACACCGATGGACCACGAGATAAAGAGTTGTAAGTAGACATGGATTGGCATACTCTCAGAAAATATCCCAATCACATGCCCAAACTAGCATTGAATTCGAATCCCCAAGGGATAAGGAAGCGTAACCGTACCCATCAAACCTGGTCGTACTGTGTTGGTAGAAACGTCAAGCATCGGAATGACGTGGAGCGAGGTGAAGCATGAATCTCAAGACCTTTTGTGATGGAGGATTACTGTGCAAGCTTTCTGCCCCATCATCACAGGGGACATAGGACATTATGTCAAGTGGCAACATGCCTTAATACTATTATTGGACTGCAGGATTTTCGAATCTTTGTGAAGCTGAGCCGACTGTGAAAACAATAACAGTGTGCTTTTATTTATGCAGTAATTAGCTGTTCCGGCGAACTTCGTACTGCCTAACAGTCAATAAATGTATTGAACGAACGATGGAATGATTGAGACCAATGTATTTGACAGTTGCCTACTTTTATTTGCTTTTATATCCTTTTCACGCTTTCTTTACGTCATCGCGTCCATAGACTATAGGTACACGAAAACAGAACCGCGTACTTTGGCACAGACGAAACGTAATGTTGCCACTTTATATATATTATGATTTCGTATTTCCACTTTATTTATTCATTCTTTTTTTTTCTCCTTTCCCTATAATTTATTTATATTTATCTATTTTAATCATATCTATTAACACACAATACCGTGCCGACGTCTTTATGTCGATACCGTTACCGGCCCACGCTGAAAACCAGTGTCGTAGACTCATCACATTTTGCGTGTGGTCACGGCATTATGCTGAGCGTTCGGCCGTTTTGCGCGGATGTGGCGCATATTTCTTTCACATAATATACTTATAATTTGTTAGTTCTAAATTTGCGCCTTGTTCCGCCAAATAAAATGTTTTTTTTTTCTTTCTTTTCTTTTCACATTTATTTTCAATTTTTTGAAGTATTTTGAAATTTTGTATTTTTTACGTGAATCCAACAAAGTAAAGATTATTAAAATCGGTCCAGCCATTCTTGAGTTATAAGTGGTGTAACTAACACGACTTTGTTTTATGTATATAATATTCTACAACTTTCACACATCATCTAGTCTCAAACTAAGCAGAGCTTGTGGTATGAGTACTAGACAACTGATAAACACACTTATATATTTCTAAATACATAGGTACATATTATAGATAAATTACACCCAGATACAGAACAAATGATCGTGCTCATCACACAAACATATTTTGTCCTGGGTGGGAATCGAACTCACGACCAAAGACCTTTAGAGAAATTCCAGAAGTTCGCAAATTTTGTATTGACTGTATACTTGAGGGTTGTGCGATTGAACTTCTTGATTATAAAATTATTATTGTTTGTATATACAGAGTACCTAAACAAAACAACTTGTATTCGTTCTTCCATAAACTGGAAAACCTTCTGACTTATATTACTAAATTGAATTGTAAAAATGTTATAATTACTGGTGATTTTAATATAAACGTTCTAAAACGTAATAATGTAACTCTGGATTTTGAATGTTTATTGTTAAATTATAATTTAAAATTAGCTTTATATAAACCAACCAGATTCGCCAGTCAAACTTGTATTGATAATTTTGCACATAACTTTAAAAAGGGTTGTAAATGTGAAATTTTAGAGGTCTGTCTGACCATACCGCACAGTTAATTAGAATTCCTGTAAAAAAAATTCCAATACTGCATTATTGGCGTACATTAAAACGCGATTATAGCATAGCATAGAAAATATTGAAAAATTTAAATTATGTATTAAGAGCTTATCTTTTTCAGATATTTACCTCACTGATAACCCAAACACGGCTTATCAACACTTTATAGCTGTTTTTGAACTTTTTTATGACCTTTGTTTTCCACAAATCCAATGTTTAATAAAAGTCAATCATAAACCAAAGTGGGTATCACGTGGTATCAAAAGGAGATTGGGCACTTATAGATTCACTTTTTGACGCGTATGGCCATTTGAGTTATTGTATAATTCATAACTATATTTTTTATTCATTTTTTACTTAAATTCATTGAAATCATTTGTGGGGTTTCTATTTTCATTTTAATTAGTATTTAATACAATAAATACGTCATTTGCTCCATTATAGTGAAGCGACTCCTTTCTCAGTTATAATCGATCGATTAAATATTAACGAAAATCGTGGGTAAACAAAAATATCTACGTTTGCAACTAAAAAATATTAAGAGTTGTAATTATTATTTTTCTTTAATTATGTTAATAATTATTTCGTTAAAAACAATTTCTGGGCAAAAATAAAACAAGATATAATCGATAATGTTAAGACGCCGTAGTCAATTGATGTGTCACAACACTATTCGATGAAATGTCGAACAAAACATCGTTTACCGTGTTAACTGCCGGCAAGCCGAGAATGTTGTTTTTAGCTTTTCTCTGCTAACTGTAAATTCGTGTCGAGTTGAGTTTTAGGATTCTTCCACGTTCATATACTAAATCGAGCGATTTGACTCTTTTTGTGTGTCGCTGTGAAGTGAATTGTTAGAACGTTTTTACCTCCATGGTGATTTAATCTAGACTTAAAACAATATGTGGCGCTGTGTAATTGTTCTCTTTTATTAGCATACCCACTGCCTAGCCGCCAAATCAGAGAGGTAACTGATTCCATGGCCCGGAGGCAGGGTTTCAATATGAATTGTTTTGAGATGTAACATAACCTCAATACTCAACGTATTTTTTTTTTCAAAAACCCCAAAGTATATCATTTTGAATTTAACCTTGTTTTAAAGCATGCCACTATCCCTTTTTTGTGTCTAATTTTCATTACTATACTGTGTCAAAAGTTGCGCAACCAAGTGCCATAGTAACTTGCCCAATCTCCTTTGCAGTCGAAAAAAAAGAGATTTGCTATGGAAATTCAGATTAAACCCAACCAAAGACAACAAATTAAAGTATTTGAATTATTGTCAGTTATTTAAAAGAATTATAAAACTAACAAAACGTGTGCAAAATAACTACAAAATAATAACGTCTCATAATAAGACCAAAACAGCCTGGCGGATTATAAACAAAAAGAGATTTAACACCCCGAAAGAATCCATTGATATGATACAAATTGATGAAAACAACGTCCTTAATAATCCAAAAGAAATAACGAACGCATTTAATAATTATTTTATTGAAAAAGTCAGTCCCCTTCCGGATGCCGGACATAATGTAACGTCTTTAATTAATAACCAATTGAATTCAATGTTTCTTGCACCTAGTTCACCTTACCAAATTAATAAAATTATAAATAACCTTAAAAATACGAACAGTGTTGGATACGACGATTTTGCTACTAAAATAATTAAAGCAGTAAATGAGGATATATGCCACCATCTGAGTCACATTATGAACTTGTCGATAAAAACTGGAATATTTCCACAAGATCTTAAACTATCAGTTATAAAACCGTTATTCAAAAAAGAAAATAAACAGTTAATGGTGAATTATAGGCCTATTGCACTTTTATCGATATTTTCAAAAATCTTCGAGAGATATCTTTATGGTGAACTTAATTTATATCTTGAAAAAAATAAAATTTTGTGTAATGAGCAAAAGGGGTTTCGACAAAATAAAACCATTAATATGGCCATTTATGAATTCATCCAAAGTATTATCTGCCATGTTGACAAAACAGTTCCGGTTTGTGCTATTTATTGCGATATGTCACAGGCATTTGACTATGTAGACCATAATATACTAATCAGTAAACTTCACGCGTACGGCTTATGAGGAAATGTTTTGGATTTAATTCAATCTTATTTAAAGAATCGACAACAGATAACTGTTATAACTAGAGTAAATCCAATAACAAAAAAAGAAGAATCATTCAACTCTGTGAGGAAATATGTCACATACGGTGTTCCTCAAGGCAGTGTGCTAGGGCACCCGTTGTTCACTATTTATATCAACGACTTGCCAAAGGCAACGATTCAACCTATGACATTATTTGCTGATGACAGCACAGTTTCAATTGCATGTAAGGACATTAATAGTTATAAATCTGACATAAACAATTCATTGACATCTATAATTTCTTGGCTTAATAATAATAATTTAAAAATAAATTTATCTAAAACAAATATAATGCACTTTGGACAAAGATTGCACAATACATTAAATATAAATTTGATTCATGATAATTATACTATCAATGAAGTTACTAGTACGCACTTTCTCGGATTAATTATAGATAGAAAACTAAATTGGAAAGAGCACATTGATAAATTATGTAAAAAAATCAGTAGTCAATCTTATGCTTTGTACCAACTTGCTCCATCCATCAACACTGATGTGTTACTCTCGGCTTATTATGGACTTGTTGAATCTCTCCTCAGATATGGCATTATCTTTTGGGGCAACTCAACAAATAAAGATATAGCGTTTGTGATGCAAAAGCGATGCCTACGTGCCATGTTCGGTATCCAAAGTACGGAGAGCTGTAAGCCAATTTTTATAAAGTATAAAATACTCACACTTCCGTCACTTTATATTTTTGAAATAGCCCTATTTGTTAGAAATAACCCCCATTTGTTTCCTCGAATATCGGATATTATAATACGGATAACAGTAAAATTCGTGTTCAGCCTGCTAAGACTGCGCTACTATATAAGAGCGTTGTATGCAGAGCGCCAATAATTTATAATAATATTCCTAACTATGTTAAGACATTAAATACAGAACAATTTAAGAAAAAATAAAAAAAAAACACTGACAGAAAAAGCCTATTATGACAATAATGAATTTTTAAATGATAAATCGCTCTAAAGTTACTGACAGAATTTTTTTTTTCTATTTATTTTGTATGTACCGCACAACCATTGACCTATTTTTTTATTTATTTTAATATTAATGATTATTGTTGTTATTAGAATTTTTATTGTTTGTTTTTAATAATAATAATAAATAAATAAATTTATTTCAGACTAATTCCAATGTCCATATTATGTTAGTAACTGAAACTTAAAACTACGTTAGTATAATATTCAAATGCATTAAAATATTAGTCACAAATTAAATTAAATTAAAATCAGTCATTTCAAAAAAACACAATAATCATAATAATTGTCAAAACTTAACACACAACAAATAAATAGTTTATAAAACATGCAGTTTTATAAACCTGTCCCGCACTGGTGACTCTGGGCTTTCAGCGATCATCTTTAGGATTCTGTTACCACTGCCCCTAATTCGACGCATAAGTGAGGCTGACTTTTTACGCATTATCGCATAAAAGTCATCCACACCCGCGTCCGCAAACATGCCTGAGGCACTGCAGAATCGAGGAAGTCGCACCAGAACCCTAAAGGCGTTGTTGAATTGGACTCTAACACTATATATATATAGTGTTAGAGTCCAATTCAACAACGCTAATATATATATAATATATAATATACAATATATATATAGTATACTAACGTTAGTATACTATATATATATTGGACACTATAGGCCCGCCGCGTGTAATTGGTCCACAGGGCACTGGTGTAAAAACTTTGACAGTAGGCTCTGAATAAAGTTATCTTTACTTGTACTGTACACTTAGCAAACCTGTGCACCAACATGTTCGCACGCACCGACAGTGCTCTCCGCTCCCGCTCAATATCTGCGTCATCATTTAAGGTCTCGTTTATAACGTGTCCTAGATACTTAAACTGAGAGACTCGACTCAAAGACACTCCGTTTAAATAAACGGGTGGTATATGCTCAGGTTCTTTGTTCTTACCTTTGATTACCATATACTCACTCTTTTTATCGTTATACTTTAAGCCGTTTTTGTATTTTTTAAAATGTTATTGTCTTTCGACTTAATTTGCGCACCAGCCATGGTCAAACATGTTGAGCCAAGGAATATTTTTTGTAACACCTATAATAAGCATCTAACCATGTATATTATTTACACATGTTTATGCAAATAAATAAATCTGAATCTGAATCTGAATCTGACCTCCGGCACTGCAGTCAGAGCCAGCCACTAGACCAACAGGCCTGTCAAATAAAAAATATAGACAAGCACATTTGTTAGTTACGTTTGTGCATATAGATTTTATTAACATGTATTGTTACGTAAACAGGCATTACATTAAAACCCCTGGTTTTAGAAAGGAAAAGGCAACTGAAGGACACTGGTGTGATTTTAGTAAGTAAAAATCAGACTCACCCACGCGCTCCTTCGCATCGCAGTCATTAGATGATTTCCCACACTTAAGAATAAAAAAAATCTTCTTTTCGTTTCCATTATAGTTTTGTGTCTTCGTTATTTAACACCGACTTCGGAAATAAAATTTATTTTTAACTTTTTAGTGTATTTTTAGGGTTCCGTAGCCAAATGGCAAAAAACGGAACCCTTATAGATTCGTCATGTGTCTATCTGTCCGTCCGTGTGTCACAGCCACTTTTTTCCGAAACTATAAGAGCTATACTGTTGAAACTTGGTAAGTAGATGTATTCTGTGAACCGCATTAATATTTTCACAAAAAATAGAAAAAAACAAAAATTTTTGGGGGTTCCCCATACTTAAAACTGAAACTCAAATTTTTTTGTCATCAAACCCATACGTGTGGGGTATCTATGGACAGGTCTTAAAAAATGGTATTGAGGTTTCTAATATCATTTTTTTATATACTGAATAGTTTGCGCGAGAGACACTTCCAAAGTGGTAAAATGTGTCCCCCCCCGTAACTTCTAAAATAAGAGAATGATAAAACTAAAAAAAATATATGATGTACCTACCTTATAAAATTCCACCGAAAATTGGTTTGAACGAGATCTAGTAAGTAGTTTTTTTTTAATACGTCATAAATCGTAAACCGCAATTTACCTTTCAAGTTTGTACAGAACCCTCAGTGCGCGAGTCCGACTCGCACTTGCCCAGTTTTTTTACATTTAAGTCGGTTGTGTATTTTTTGTAAAAAGTTTTTTATTTTACACTTTTTATTTGCGGTATCACAACTAAAAAGTACCCCTCAGTCAAACTTAGTCATCGCGTATACGTACACACAAAACAATTTTACTTGTTACGACAATTCTGCTGTGAGGAGTTCCGTTCCATACCTTCGAAGTTCATCATCAGATCATAACAAGATTTCTATGGGACCAACTCGGAAATATAATCTTTCAATAAAAAAAAATATTTTTTCAAATTGGCATAATCAGCCTTTTTAATGTTCCCACTGCTGGAACTCAGGCCTCCTCTCTAGGAGAGGGAAAGGGCCGTAATACACCACGCAGGCCCAGTGCGGGTTGGTGAATGTTACATGTCTTCGAATTTTTTGTTTCTAGGACATGCCGGTTTCCTCACGATGTTTTCCTTCACCGTTTTGAGAGCAGTGGTGATGAAATAAATTACACAAAATAATGCGCTTGACTGGGTTTGAACCCACAACCTACAACTCGTAAGATCGGGACCGTTACCACTCGGCCACCACTGCTCTCAACATAGAACCTCCTTATCTTTGAAGTCGGTTAAAAAGGAGTACCATACAACTCGCACAACTATGAAGCATAATATAAAACAAAAAGAAACTTCACCAATGAACCATGAGGTACACCAACGTAAAACATATCATTCAAAAACTGAAAAGTGTCATTTATTTTTATAAACAGCAGTAATATAAAATATTCGCGGGAGGAGCCGGGTCGCGAGATTACTTTGTAAACAACTTTATCCTGATTTATGAAAGAAGTTTGATATATATAATTTTTTAAAGGCAAAAGTTACGGGGAAGCCAGGTGTCCCCTAATATATTTTTTATGAAAGCCTCCCTTGGGGGCCGGTAATGCAATTATGCAAATCTGTTACGATTTGGAATTTAGTCTGGCGATGACACGCGATCTGAACTGAAGTGCTGACGAAGTTATTTTGGATGTTTTTTTGAAGGGTAGTTGAAGATTTTATGTTTGGTTTGAAGCGGATAAAGTTTTGGGATAACTGCTGTTTTGTATCGAGTTGTGGTTGAATTGGACGACTTTGTGGTATCGGACTTTTTCTTATATAATATTTTAATCAGTCGTTGTTATTTTTAAGTGGTAAAAATTAACGACCTTAAATTTTTAAGGAGTTAAACAGTAATAGAATGAATAAGATTAATAATAAAAAAAAGTTAAACTTAAACATAGTCCAATTAATTTTTGGCACGATTGGCGCAGTGGTCGAACGATAGGCTACTGCGATACGTGTCGCAGGTTCGATTCCCGTATGGATCAAATATTTGTATGACTAACCTATTTGTTCCGGAACTGGGTGTCATTTTTATGTGAGTTTACATGTTTTTTAACGCACCCACGTTAAAAGAGCAATGATGTATGAGAGATGTCCTAGTCTCGGAAAACGTTTTTTAATAAAAAAATCACATTTCGCTAGAAAAACTTAATTTTTATCAAAGTTTCATAAAACTATAATAAAATTCAAATAATATAATTCCAAACATAAAAAAAAACTACTTTCCTTTAATAAATAACCCAAATAAAGCCTATACATAAATCAATAATATCCTATTTTCTGTCTACACTCTAACTCGTAGCGTTTTCGTAGCAGATCGTAGCGACATTCGTAGCGACATTCGTAGCGGTACTACGCGGTCCCTGACCTCGCCTCTAGCCTTTTATCGCGAGTTTTTGAGTGTGTGAGTGCGCTCAAAATTGTTTGCATACATTTAATATGATAGTGGAAATTGAATAGAATGCGGAATAAAGTTTTATATTTTTGTAGAGATATTTTTTCTTTTCCAGAATACGAATAAAATAGAAAATAAAAGATCTCAATAAACTTTATTGTACACCAAAAATGTTACATAGATAAACATTGTTTGACTAAAAAGTCGATCAATAAGCGCATAGGTACCTATTGTCGAAATGTCTCATCACTCCGGCACTAGAATCTTTGACGAGCAGAGCATTACGCGCCCTTTTCGCAATATTAGACTTATGAATAGTTTTGAAGTTGTAATTAAATCTTTCATCTATTAAAACTGAATTAATCTTTAGACACACTTGTTTGGCAATGACTAATTCTGCACATGTGGCCCCCTGGTAACTCATTAATATTGTGTCTGTTAACTGCTCCATCTTTGTTTTAATATACTACTTTAAATTCGTTATGTAGTAATTTATTTTGTTAATATCTCTGTTGTAATTATTCATATTTTTGTTGCTTTTTTTATATAGCCTCTTTTTAATGATGTGAATATGAGAACACTGTAGACTACACGAATTCTTAAATTACTTCCTTTTAAGACTCACTTTTTTTAATATGATTATGTTTATTGTGCTTATGGGTACAATATTGACTGGTCTACACTGTTCTTACATAATATCTATTATTACTGTAATATGGAAATATTGCAACATCAACCACTTTTTTTAAAAGAGTAACCATGGAGTTTCTTGCCGGTTCTTCCCCATAGGTAGCGACCAATTTGGAACCATGCACTAGCTTCTGACGTTTTATAAGATTGATGATTTATCATGATTGAAAATTTAATTTGTCATTTTAATTTATTGACCATTTTAATTTATTTTATTGTTCTGATTTAAGCATTTTAAATTTCACTGACATTTTTTTTTTTTAGTTTTGACATTTTTATTCATTGAACATTTTATTGACCTATTTTATTGTTTTCGTATTATTTATATTTGATGATGAACTAACATAGTCTATATAAGAATTACTAACATATATTGTGTTGTGGACCAAAAATGTTGTCTATTTAATAAATTATTATTATTATTTATAAGTGCCCATGTAGGCCTATGTGAAATAAAAATATTTGAATTTTAAATTTTGAGTACTATGGTAAACCAAGCATACATTTCCTAGTCGGTAACCTGCCCCATTTATAAAACTAAGACAAGTATTTAAAATTTTGTGCTTATTAGAGTCGATCTGGTTAGTTTATAAGTATACAACGCAAGTTTAACTTGCGTAATGAAATTTTAAATGCGTGTCTCAGTTTGGCAAATGGGGGACGTTGCCGACTAGGGCACGTATGGGTGGTTTACCCTATATAAGCAGCAAGCCCACGCCTACGGTGGCTGGAAATCGTGGTCGGGATCCCGATGACTGGGGCGTGAGGAAGGCCATTCCCTCACACATGCGGCCGCCTCCTTCGCTAGAATTACTGCTTCGCAGAAGGAGGCGCCCGCCTGCCATTCTTCCTCGCTCCGGACCATGGCCTGTACCAGGGCCTGGCACGAGAGATCGTTGCGACCGATCGCCTCCACGTGGACACGGCGGTGCTCTGCCTAAGCGGAACACACATCCACCGTATGCTCCACTGTGTCCTCCAGACGGCTCGCACAGTGGTGACATCAGGGCGTTTCTTCCGAAATTTGTACGGAAGGTAGAATACCGTCGAATACCGTGACGTTTTTCCAGCCTCTCCCAAAAGAGCTGTCACCATTACACCATGAAAAGTTTATGTGTGTTTGTATGTGTTTTTTTTTTAAGGTAGGTCCCTTGCCATGCTAAAGGAAACGAGTCGGACTCGCGCACTGTGCACAACATACTTATGAAAACAGTTTAATTCACGAATTGAGTTACGAAGATTTTTCCGAATTGTAGAAAAGTTTTTTTTGTGACGACATAACTACAAATTTACAGTTTTCAGATTTTTTCCTATACTTGTGCTATGAGACCTTGCTTCATGCCAAATTTCAGGATTCTAGGTCAACGGGAAGTACCATATGAATTTTGATCCCCTTGAGAGTGTCAAAATACACGTTTTTTGCGACATAAACGATCGTATCTTTTTTTTTCGTTAACACAGAAGTTTAATTTTTTCGCGGTTTCATGAAACCGCAGACCTGAGTATATGCTTTTAATTTGAACTTATTGAAGATAAAGGATCTTGACCGACAGACGGACGGACAAAGTGATCCTATAAAAGTTCCGTTTTTTCCTTTTGTGGTTTTTTTTTTTTTTTTCTAGGTGGGAAAATCATCTTATGACAAATCCCGCTCTTGGGCGGAGCGGGAGATAGTGTCAGACTTTTACTGACTAAAAACCCACTAGGTACGAAACCCTAAAAAGAAATAGGAAGTCATACCTTTTTGCATTAAGTTCGCCTATGGGTGCAGTAGTGGTAACTACTGTAAGGTGAAGTTTAAATAAATCTAATGACTTCTCTCGCCTAGGGTGGAGTGGGAGGGCGTGTCAGACTTTTACTGAATTAAACCACAACTATGTTCCTTGAGTTGCCTTTGCATTCTAGGATCACGGGTAACCTTTTCAGAAGCCCCAGTCGGCATCGGCCCTGCTGAGCCCCTACAGTTTTGCAGACATCACTTTGAGGCGCGCATGGAACACTACACGCGTGTGTTTATTCGTTTGATACTTCTTCAAACTCGATTGGCTGAACGGATTTCGATGAATCTTAGTATACGGGTAGACCATGTCCTAAAATCGCACATAGGATACCTTTTAACTCGAAAGTATGTTCCCTTGGGATAACTTTCTACAGACACGCGGACGCAGTCAATGCAAGCAGCTTGTATAATAATAAAACAATGACTTTACTTTTTTCCATGGACATTGTTGTCACGGTCAAAGACTTATAAATTGTATAGCATACTTATACGCAGCCTTTTATGATTATACTAGGCATTATGAAAAAACGGACCCTACAATAAAGACCCTCATATATCCCCACAAGGTTCTTTAATACCATATTGACAAAGTTATTACCTACGAAACTTCTGGGCACGCCACAATTATGGCGGTAAGTCCCTTCTTTGAGGCGTGGTTGGAAAGACCTCACGGCGTCCTCACCTTCCGCATGACGCAGGTTCTCACCGAACACGGGAAGTTCGGGAAAATCCTGCACCGGATTCGTGCGGAAGAGACGCCCGGGTGTCGCCACTGTGTGGACCGCCCGGAGGACACGGTAGAGCACACGGTGGAGGTGTGCCCCGCTTGGGAAGAGCAACGCCGTGTCCTCGTGGGGGCGATCGGCGGCGGCGATCTCTCGCGCCGGGCCTTGGTACAGGCCATGGTCCGGAGCGAGGAGGAGTGGCAGGCGGTCGCCTCCTTCTGCGAAGCAGTAATGCTGGCAAAGGAGGCGGCCGATCGCGTGAGGCAACGGCAACGGTCCTCACGCCCCAGCCGCCGCCGGGATTCCGATCCTGATTTCCGGCCACCGTAGGCGCGGGCTTGCGGAAGGCGGGCAATGGGTGGCTCGCCGTCCGACCCTCCGGTAACCATCCGGACCGAGCCCAAGTCGTCGACGGCGCGTATTGTTCCGCGCGCGCCTCAGGGAGATGTCAGCAAATCGTAGGGGCCCAGCAGGGTCGAAGCCTACTGGGGCCATGGGTAGTGTGAAAACGAAACCGGGGCCCTGGGACGAAGGCAACGAAGGAACAGGAGTGGGTTTTTAGTCAGTAAAAGTCTGACACTATCTCTCGTTCCGCCCAAGAGCGAGATTTGTCATAAGATGATTTTCCCACCTAAAAAAAAAAAAAAAAAAACCTACGAAACTTCGAAACTTTATTTAACATTTCATGATTTACGTTCTAATAGTTGCTGAAATATTGCAGTAGTCGAATAAGATCGACCGTTAAGTTTGCTCGAGTTTAATAAGAATAACTTCAAGTGCGCGGTCCGTTCAGATTTAAGGCATATACTGTGTTAACCTAGCTGGGTTTACTATTACGATGGAGCAACATTGTCCTGGCTGCTGGTTGGGCGCTGCCACATGTAAGCACGCACCTACATATACACACAAATGGTACCCCTATCGGTAATACTCTGCGATTCTTATTCTCACAAAATAAATTATGAGAGTACCTCGGTGACGTCTAGTCAGTCAGCTGTGCTATATTGTGTTAGATGTACCTACATGCTTGTTTTCAATGATTTTGTTGTGTCCTGTTATACTTTATCGTAGTATTACGTGATGTTCTAAGCCTATTGTGTATTTTATTGTACTATAATGTGCATTACATGCTTCGTCATTAGATAACAACTGTTAAACTAAAAAACTCATGTAAGTGAATGATTATAATATGTATAAGAAATAAAGATTCTTTAAACCTAACCGACAGGGGGAAAAAGGGGTATTGATTTGAGAAAGCAAAAAAGGAGCAGATGGAATTATTCAAGTGACATAGCTAGCACATTGGTCACAAAAAAAATATGATCATCATCCTGGTCCCGGTGAAGGGTGCGATTCCTTGGCAGTTTCGTTTCAATCTTTACAAACCAAAATTTTCAATTTTTACAAAGAAAACAATAAGGTTAGGGTATTTATATAGCGTTTTAAAAGAGTAGATATATATAATTTAATTAATTAATTTTTGGCACGCGTTTGATAACTATCTCACCTAATGGTAAGCGATGATGAGGCCGACGATGGAGCACACTTACCTAGAAGTAACCTATTCACTCTTGACTTAAAGACCCCTAAGTTACAGGTATCAGAAAACAGACTCCAGCAGGGTATTCCACTCCTTAGCTTTATGCATAATGAATGTGTTCCCAAAACGCTTTGTACGTATGTACTTAAAGAGAACAAGGTAAAACGTCAAGTTTTTTTTTATCAAATTGCCACTTTTAGCTCTTCACCAAGTTAGAGAATTCTGTTGGTTTAGTGTGTGTAATTAGTATTGTGGAGATTCATATTCGTCACTATCGAATAGTAAGGTAAAAAATAAATTTGTCGTAAAATTTATTTTTTACCTTACTATTCGATACTGAACTGTAATTATACGCACGGAACCCTAAAAATAATACCTACACGCTCCTCGTAACTAATTGAAACTGAAGACTATCATCATGTATGATAATATTCTTAAATATGGTGTTCTAAACTTTTTTGCATCACTGTCAACTGGTCATGAGCCATAAAAAAAAAAAACAAAAAAGAATTGCCAGTCTAAAATATCATTATCATCATTTCAGCCGAAAGACGTCCAAGGTTGGACATAGGCCTCCCCTAAGCGTCGCCACAACAACTGAACCTGTGCGTCTCACATCCACCGCACTCCCGCGACCCTCACCAGGTCGTCGGTCCACCTTATGGGAGGCCTTCCAACGCTGCATTTTCCGGTGCGCGGTCGCTACTCTAGAACCTTTCGGCTCCATCGACCATACAAAAAGAAGAAAAAAAAAAGAAAACGTAAAAAGTAGAAAGTTTCATCCAAGTCTAAAACATACCAGGTACTATCATTCTATAAACCAAGATACACTAGACTATCTTAAGTAACACCACTCAGAAGCTTCTCCCTGAACTGTAATTACAAGAGCTTAATAATATTCAATATTCCTTTTAGCCAATTTAAGTTTAAACCGTACAACAGCCCCTTAACACTCTCATAATGTTATTCCGATATGAAAATAACTAGTTTGTAGAAAGTTGTAGAGCTCTGGCTTAGTTTCATTAAACAAACATGTTCCATTTTTGTGTCTGTTGGTTTTATTATACTTAAGGCATAATCTGCCTTATAATGTTCCCATAGCTGGGATTAAATCTCCTCTCTAGGCGAGGGAATCGGCCGCTAGTCACCACGCGGGCCCAGTGCGAATTGGCGGATGTAACATGTCTTCGATTTTTTCGGTTCTAAGACCTACCAGTTTCCTCACGATGTTTTTCTTCACCGTTTTGAGAGTTAGTGGTGATGAAATAAATTACACAAAATAATGCGCTTGGCTGAGTTTGAACCAGCGACTTACAATTCGTATGTCGGGGCCGTTACCACTGGGCCAGTACTGGTTTTATCATGTGGGTGTGGTGAAGTTGAAACGATTATTAGAAGATAGAAATGTGAGAGGTATTTAAATGATTCAATATTTTTTTTAGATATTAAGACTTCCGAACCATGTTTCGGTTCGCCATGGCCTGCACAAGGGTTGCACGTGAGAGGTTACCGCCGTCGAAGTCTCCATGAGGACAGGGCGGTGCTCCGCTTAAGGTAAACTTCCACAATATGTTCCTCTAAGCCCTCCGGGCGATCCACACTCTGGTTACACCCGGGCGTTTCACCACGTTTCCCAAAAAGTGTAAAGTGAGGCGTGGCGCTATAGCTACTCCTCAAAGACTCCAAAGCTATCGCTGCGATTGTGGTGTGCCCAGCGCTGAGGTGCGACAGTCACTATCTCTATACCACCAGAAGATCCCGCCTGATCTCTGATAGCCATACTGCGATTTTTTGCGCAAATTGTGCATGTGTGCACGGACACGGACTATGCATTGCTTAGCAATACTTAGTCCGTGCACCTGCCTTGAAGATTTATATAAGGTTAATAGACGACGTTTAATAGACGGGTTATTTTGTTTTAATAAAGAGTGTTTTCTTATAGGTATGAATTTCCTGAGGATTCCTGAAATAACCGACAGTCACAGATTTTGTAAATATTAGCGTACTTTCTCCTAGTGTTTTAATGAACAATATAAACAGGCATAGCTCATGTCATGTTGAAAAGATAAGTCAGTCTTCAGAGTTGGAATGTTAAATAAAACTTAATCCATACTAATATTATAAATGCGAAAGTAACTCTGTCTGTCTGTCTGTCTGTCTGTCTGTCTGTCTGTCTGTCTGTCTGTTACGCTTTCACGCTTATACCGCTGAACCGATTTTGATGAAATTTGGTACAAAGATAGAATAGAGCTTGAGAAAGGACATAGGCTATAAATTATCACGCTATTTGCTATGGGGGGTGAGCAATAATCCAAAATGTCAATATTTAACGACATTTTGCAGCGAGTTCGATTCTCAGCTACAGTTAAAAATTTTGTCATTATTTTATCTTATTTTTTTGTAATAAAATAACTTTTACCATTTTTTCAAAATAAAATTGACATTTCTATTCGATATCTTCTAAATATTTTGTAAAAACTAATCAAAACACATAATAAAATCAAAGCGGCGAGTAAAATCACGTACTATTTTGTTACATTATTCTATTTAGCTGCAAATTTAACTTCTGAAAGGAAAATCATCACGCTATCACCGATAAGGAGCCAACCAGTCTATTATAACGTTTATATAAGAACGTCTATTTTAAAACATAATCGTCGAAGACCGTAGCACAGTTGTTTCGTATCTAGACTTGCGTGTAATATAAAGATGGTTCGAGTCCCAATATGGCTCTCATATAAGAATTTTTTATTTTATTTTTTCACCGTAAATAAGATTTTTTTTATATATTTTTGCATACTTAAATTTTTTTTATATCTACACACAATATATCTGTAGAAGTTTTTAGTTGTGTGCGTATCACGCAAAATGTTAATAATATAAAATGTCGATAACTTTTAAAAAATATTAAAATTGTGTGTCTCTTAAAATATTACTTTGGCTTTGTTTCATCGCAATCGGTTGACTATATCGAAAGATAGGTATATGTATAAATTTAAAGTTTTCAAGAAGTAAAATGTAACACCACACGCAATTCAGATACTCGCAACGCCATCTAAAGACTCAAAGTAGAAATAATTATGACAATGGCATTTGAAATTCATATTAAATTTGATAGATAGATGGCATTGTGTAATTTATGTAATTTTCTGAGTGGCGGAAGAATGACCATCGCCCACGTTTGCAGACAGTTCTATTTTTTTCCCCGTGGTTGTAACAAGCTAATTGACCTATATGTATTTAATTATTGACTTTAAAATAACACGGCCAAATTTTTGGAAGGGGTTACATGGTACCTTGCGTTGGAAGGCCCCCAGGAGGACGTTACCGATGACCTGGTGAGGGTCGCGGGAATCCGATGGATGCGAGACTCACAGGACCGGTCATTATGGCGACACTTGGGAGGCCTATATCCAAAAGTGGACGTCTTTCGGCTGAAATGATAATGATGAAGATGGCACCTTTTTATTCTTTTTTTAAGGGTGGAAATTATCCAGTGACTTCTCCCACTCTGGTTGGGGCGGGAGGGCGTGTCAATCTTTTACTGACTGAAATCACACCTGTGTCCTTCAGTTGCCCGTCCGGCCGTCCGGTCAACTACCGGACGGCCGGACGGCTAGCTACCCATTGCTCGACGTCCGCAAGCCCGTGTCTACCGTGGCTGGTAGTCGGGGTCGGAATCTCGGCCTCCTTCGCTAGCATTACGGCTTTGCAGAAGGAGGCAACCTCCGGCCATTTCTCCTCGCTTTGGACCATAGCCCGAACCAGGGCCCGGCGCGAGAGGCCACTGACGCCGATTGCCTCCACGAGGACACAGCGGTGCTCCGCTCTTGCGGGGCACACCTTCAATGTATGCTTTACTGTGTCCTCCGGGATGATGGCACCTTGCGGCCTAATAATAGCGTGTTTTATTATTTGCAGTCACTGCTTCATATAAAACGAGGTCGAATGTGTTTTTCTGATCACAGTTCGAAAACGTATGATGTATCTCAGATTCCTTGCAGCCTTACGTCGACATCTGGACATTGCCTCCTTGCAGTGAGTGGTGACCAACACTAGATTATGGTATTGGATTATGGTACTGGTACTGGTATTTCGAACGGTTTCTGTTCCGGATTCGGTTGGAATTATCCTGATATTACCATTTTGCGAATTGCCCGAAGCTCCCGGTGTAGCATGCGGTGGAGGTCTATCCAGCTTGGGTGAACCGCCGTGTCCTCAAAGAGAAGATTTCGCCAAAAGTTGGAGACTCTTTCTAGGGTAGTTCCCACTATGTAAAAAACATTTGTCTGATATACGACGACGTCAGTTAAATACACACTAAAAATCCTAGGTAAATGAACCACCACGCCCAAAAGGATCAAGCTACAACAATCAATGCAAGTATGCTCTCGAAAATTCTTCATAAGTACTGTTGTGGAGGAAGATAGTTGATGATGATGGTAGTTTTTGGATTCACTTAAGGCTTTGCACTATCAGTGCACGTTATCCAGCTGAAGGTCGGTGTTCAGATTATGCTCCTTCGTTTACCTCTACTAAAGCTGTCTAACTGCTTAAACTCTTCAGTGAAATATTATTGAGGCGAAATGTATTACACGAGGTAACTCTTTCAAACAATCTCGCAGCCCCAGCAGAAAGAAAGAAAGAAAGAAAGAAAACACGTTTATTTGGCACACAGGTACACACAATGAGAAAACGATTATAATATAGAAACTTAAATACTAAAACTTAAAAAATACATTAACATTGTGTGTCTCACGGCTGCGCCAAATAGGTCCAGTTCAGCATAATGCCAGGCCACTATATAGCAGTTGCCTGACGCTGGTTTTCAACTGAACCTTACTATGAGTCTACGGATGCTAATCAGTGTGTTTGATGCGAGGTAAATAAATATACGTATATTTTGTATGTAGGTATAAATAGGTGTGTAGTAAATAATAAATAATAGATATTTAGTGATAAATACATAATATGAAATAGGAAAAAACACATACTAAGAATAAAAAAAGTCATCATCAAAACTATACGTAAGTTCGATCGTACAGTACTTGCGGCTAGTATATATATATAAAAAAAAAAAAACGGTTCAACTCACCGTAGTTCGTGTTACGTAACAATAATTATCACTATGCCTTGGGTAGGCGAGCGCAACAGACAAGTTGCATTCAGCCAAATATATATATGGAAAAAAAAAAGTAAACATCGGGTATTAGAAAAAAAAAAAAAAGATATTACGTTTAGATTATGTAGTTGTCAGTGAAACCAATATAATGTAAATAAACAGTGAAACCATCGCTATCCGTGAGTGAAAACAAGTGAGTGTAATTATGTGTATTGTAGGTATATTATTATATGTATTCTAATAACCATTGAAATGAACGAGTGAGTAATGTATGCACCTGTATACATATTACTTTTTCTCAATTGCAGGTCATAATGACTTTGTCATGCCACCAAAAAGGATGATCACTACAATTCGAGTGGGATGAAAAACGAAGGCGTAACCGATTGCAAGTGCCAGCTGCAAGTAAACCAGGCCCATAAGGTAAGTGAACATAAACGCAAATCGCACGACAAAAACGGCAACAACAAAATGAAAGTTTAAACAGTAATTATATTAACGCATCCTTTGTTTTATACAGGTCTCAAAAATATATGGGAACGCAGGTGGTATGGAAACAATCCACCGCAGCGGGCGCAAAGAGACGAGGCAGCTATAAGGGATAAACGGTACCCTAGAAATCCTAACCACCCACATATTGTAGCTATGTATAAACTCTTTTTTATTATTGTGAAATTTACTTAATAATTAATATTATGAACGAAGACAATTTATTTAAATCAATGAAACGTTCAAATTGGTTAGGTTTAACTTTCGCTGTGTATCGATCAAAAACTGCCGTAAACGTCTTCTGAAGGTACTAATCGTGTTTATTGCTCTAATAGGCGGTGGCAGGTTATTCCATATTTTGGATGCTGCGTAACGAAAACTGCCTCTAAATGTTGCTGTACTATGGGCCTGCGATGAAAGTTGCTGCGAACATTGCCTTCTTCCGCATTCACGTCTACTAGTAATCCAGCTCAGCTTGTTATAGAGGTAGTCTGGCTTTTGGAATTTAATTACACCGAATAGAAGGCATGCCAAGTGTAACTTGCGTCTCGATTTCATTTTGAGGGTAAAGTGCTTGTTAAGGAATGGTGTTATGTGGCTTCGGGGAGGAATCTTATAACAAAAACGAGCACACGCGTTTTGAACCCTTTGAATAAGCCGGTCTGTACGAGCCAGTAGGCGCGGGCCGTACACCGTGTCCGCATAATTCAATCTGGACAAAACCAGACTTTCCACAAGCTGCTCCCGAAGTGTTTCGGATAGGTAAGGCCTCATTTTATACAGAAGTTTTAGGCGATAAAAGCAGTTTCTTACCGAGTCGGCGACATGCTTTTCGAAACGAAGGTCTTTGTCCATAATAAGACCAAGGTTCCTTGCTTCATAGACTCTGTCTATCGGTTTGCCCATTAGTTCGAGTGAAAACGTAGCGGGTAGTTTAGCTAACTGTTGCTTAGAGCCAAGTATCATAAATTTGGTTTTGGATGGGTTTAGCGACAGACAATTTTCCTCGGACCAGGTTGCAATTCTGCGAAGATCGTCGTTTAGGTTTTTTATGGCATTATCACACTCGTCGGGATAAAAAGAAATGTAAAGCTGGACATCATCAGCGTATATGTGGTACTTGCACTTCTGGAGGCATTTAATAATATCCGCGCAATACAAGATAAAGAGTATTGGACCTAAGATAGACCCTTGCGGCACTCCTCTATCTATAGAACTAAGTGCCGATTTTAGAGTGGTGCCATCTCCCAAACGTAAATCCACAAATTGCTTCCTATCACTGAGGTAGCTCCGGAACCATTCCACAGCACCAGGGTCGAAACCATAATATCTTAACTTCGATAATAATAATGGTATATTAATTGCGTCAAATGCCCTGGAAAAATCAAGCAAGACCAGACACGTACACATTCCCTTATCTTGGGCAGACAACACATTGTCAGTAACATCCAGTAAAGCAGTAGAGGTACTTCGCTGCTTTCTGAAACCTGATTGCAAGTCTGGCAATATGCTATTCTGCTCCAAAAAAAGTGTTAATTGGTCACACACGACCCTCTCTAGTACCTTGGACAAACATGGCAAGATGCTAATAGGTCGGAGGTCTTTCAGATCAACCGGATTTGAATTTTTGGGTAAGGGCTTAACAGAGGCAATCTTCCATTCTTCGGGGAATTTTGAAGTCACTATTGAGGAGTTAATTATGGCCGTAATAGCATTTAGTGTGTAGGGTAGGGTCATGACAATCATGTCCAGGGTGATATGATCATAACCCTCAGCATTACTTTTAAGGTTGCAGATAATGCGAGAGATGTCAGCCTGCTCCACCGGAATGATTGAAAAAATTTCCTCACCATGTTTGTTAGTAGCAGGGCCCTATACATTTGCTGAAGGAGGCTACTGGTTGTCATTTTCTCCACCAATCACCTCCATGAGGACACGGCGGCGCTCCGACCAAGCGGGAACGACTTCCACCGTATTCTCCGGGCGATCCGCACAATGGTGAGATCCGAGTGTTTCTTCCCGTTGAATTCGATACAGATACCTTCCAAATATCCACATCCGATGAGTCCTGCACAAAGAGAGGATGCTGTGACGCCTCTGTAGCGACACCTCAAAGACAGGCATTACCGCTGCGATTGTGGCGTGCTCACTGTGGCGAGGGATTAAAATCATACAATATTGTTTTACCAGAACATAAACCAGAAACATACATAAACTAATGCCTTTTCCCTTGGGGTAGGCAGAAATGCCAACTGCTACGAGCCATACATACTCTTTCTATTCATTGACGTTCATAAATCTGGATCTGCATGTTTACATAACATGTTTCCTGAAGGAGATTAGCGTTTTTACCTTTAACCGTTTTATGTTAAAGTACAATAAATAATTGCGATCCTTTCGGAATGAATTGCAAGCACAGAATGTTTGTACAGTTTTACGAACTTATCGCGGACGAAGTCGCGGGCAACAGCTAGTTTATATATATGTATGTAAATCTGATAGTCTAAAACATAACTGATGTTTAATACTGATACATTACTTTCGGTAATTAAAAACCTTCAAAATTACATACATATAAATTACTGGTAGGTATAGACTCAGATTATAATATGAACTTTCTAAAAAATACGGAAATTGATTGTGTCCTTTAGAAAAAAAAATCTCTGAAAAAATACGTCTCACCTTCTTATCAAAGATAAAATCTTAATTAACTAAACAACAAATTCCTCATAAACAATTCGTAGCGACTTCAATACAAGCCGGCGTCCATTTTGCCAGGATGATCCAGTTTAAAGCGGTTACAGCTGGCTCCTTGCTATTCAGGGCTTGTTCCGATGCAGACACGCCAAATGAAACTGTCTCGGCTCTGTCTAATCTTAGGAGGCGTTACTAGCAGTACTCGAATCCAACTTGTTTGAATAGAAGTTTGGTGAGAGAGGCCAAAATTACTATCGGATTGCTACGAAAGTAACAAACTTCAATCCTTTTCTCCTTTGCGCTATTACAACCCGTAATCTGACTGCTTCTTTCAAAATATTTAAGAAATAGCACAAAGAAAAAAAATTCTAAGATCCGCAGATTATTATTGATAGAAGCGTGCTTGACCACATCTGATCTTGTAGGAGCCAATGGTTTTAGGCACCGTATTTTAACACTTTGTAAATGTTGGTTTTATTACGGAGTACAGAGAAAGAACCACAAGTTGAGTTTAAAGTTATATTCAAACGAGTTAAGAGTTTAAAGTTATAACAGGGTAGTGATTCTTTCTCTTGACTAGTGGTAATTTTCACAGATATAGTTTGAATCGAGGCACCTTACTTATAACGTGATAAGTATAGTACAATATTAAATTTGTAACGCACGACATCCAAGTAGGTTTTTTTTTGTAGGTGGGAAAATCATCCAATGACATTCCGCGCTCTTGGGCGGAGCTGGAGGGCGTGTCAGACTTTTACTGACTAAAAACCCACTCTTGTTCCTTTGTTGCCTTTTGTATCAGGGCTGAGTAGCTTCCTTTCAGAAGCAGACCCTTGGCCCCAGTAGCCTTCGACCCTGCTGGGCCCCTACGGTTTGCTGACATCTTCTTGAGGCGCGCGTGGAACAGTACGCGCCGTCGACGACTTGGGTTCGGTCCGGACGGTTACCGGACGGTCGGACGGCGAGCTACTCATTGCTCGGTCCAAGTAGGCTACTGTGTTCGCAAAATAAAGCGGTTGATGAAACCGTACAGACTTAATGGTAAGCGATGATGTGGTCGACGGTGGAGCACGCTTGCCTAGAAAAAAATTATTGAATCTTGACTTTAAGACGCCAAGGTTATTATAGCTATGTCATAAGCAATCGTCTTTCAATTTTCTGAGTATGCTCTTGACTTTAAGCTGGAAGCCGACCGCAAGCTAATTTGGCAAAGACTAGGAAAATAATGATGATCGGATACACTTTGTTATGATTTAGAAAATGTATGCTATCAGTTTAGGGCTTACTATAGGGCTATACTAACTAGTTAAGGTGTGCAATAAAGTAATAAATAATAATAATAATAATAGATTCCCTGCCCCCCTAGCCAAGTTGCAAACGATAAACGTGAACGTTTAGTAATCTCCAATAGATTTTCAACTTTATACCTAAGAGCATAAAGTTGAAAATCTATTAAAGACTACTGAGCGTTAGCGACCGGAACGAACGAAAACACTATGTAATCTTCAATAGATTTTCACCTTTATATCCAACTAGTATAGCCCTATAGTAAGCCCTAAACTGATAGCATACATTTTCTAAATCATAACAAAGTGTATCCGATCATCATTATTTTCCTAGTCTTTGCCAAATTAGCTTGCGGTCGGCTTCCAGCTTAAAGTCAAGAGCATACTCAGAAAATTGAAAGACGATTGCTTATGACATAGCTATAATAACCTTGGCGTCTTAAAGTCAAGATTCAATAATTTTTTTCTAGGCAAGCGTGCTCCACCGTCGACCACATCATCGCTTACCATTAAGTCTGTACGGTTTCATCAACCGCTTTATTTTGCGAACACAGTAGCCTACTTGGACCGAGCAATGAGTAGCTCGCCGTCCGACCGTCCGGTAACCGTCCGGACCGAACCCAAGTCGTCGACGGCGCGTACTGTTCCACGCGCGCCTCAAGAAGATGTCAGCAAACCGTAGGGGCCCAGCAGGGTCGAAGGCTACTGGGGCCAAGGGTCTGCTTCTGAAAGGAAGCTACTCAGCCCTGATACAAAAGGCAACAAAGGAACAAGAGTGGGTTTTTAGTCAGTAAAAGTCTGACGCGCCCTCCAGCTCCGCCCAAGAGCGCGGAATGTCATTGGATGATTTTCCCACCTACAAAAAAAAACCTGCTTGGATGTCGTGCATTACAAATTTAATATTGTACTATACTTATCACGTTATAAGTAAGGTGCCTCGATTCAAACTATATCTGTGAAAATTACCACTAGTCAAGAGAAAGAATCACTACCCTGTTATAACTTTAAACTCTTAACTCGTTTGAATATAACTTTAAACTCAACTTGTGGTTCTTTCTCTGTACTCCGTAATAAAACCAACATTTACAAAGTGTTAAAATACGGTGCCTAAAACCATTGGCTCCTACAAGATCAGATGTGGTCAAGCACGCTTCTATCAATAATAATCTGCGGATCTTAGAATTTTTTTTCTTTGTGCTATTTCTTAAATATTTTGAAAGAAGCAGTCAGATTACGGGTTGTAATAGCGCAAAGGAGAAAAGGATTGAAGTTTGTTACTTTCGTAGCAATCCGATAGTAATTTTGGCCTCTCTCACCAAACTTCTATTCAAACAAGTTGGATTCGAGTACTGCTAGTAACGCCTCCTAAGATTAGACAGAGCCGAGACAGTTTCATTTGGCGTGTCTGCATCGGAACAAGCCCTGAATAGCAAGGAGCCAGCTGTAACCGCTTTAAACTGGATCATCCTGGCAAAATGGACGCCGGCTTGTATTGAAGTCGCTACGAATTGTTTATGAGGAATTTGTTGTTTAGTTAATTAAGATTTTATCTTTGATAAGAAGGTGAGACGTATTTTTTCAGAGATTTTTTTTTCTAAAGGACACAATCAATTTCCGTATTTTTTAGAAAGTTCATATTATAATTCGAGTCTATACCTACCAGTAATTTATATGTATGTAATTTTGAAGGTTTTTAATTACCGAAAGTAATGTATCAGTATTAAACATCAGTTATGTTTTAGAATATCAGATTTACATACATATATATAAACTAGCTGTTGCCCGCGACTTCGTCCGCGATAAGTTCGTAAAACTGTACAAACATTCTGTGCTTGCAATTCATTCCGAAAGGATCGCAATTATTTATTGTACTTTAACATAAAACGGTTAAAGGTAAAAACGCTAATCTCCTTCAGGAAACATGTTATGTAAACATGCAGATCCAGATTTATGAACGTCAATGAATAGAAAGAGTATGTATGGCTCGTAGCAGTTGGCATTTCTGCCTACCCCAAGGGAAAAGGCATTAGTTTATGTATGTTTCTGGTTTATGTTCTGGTAAAACAATATTGTATGATTTTAATCCCTCGCCACAGTGAGCACGCCACAATCGCAGCGGTAATGCCTGTCTTTGAGGTGTCGCTACAGAGGCGTCACAGCATCCTCTCTTTGTGCAGGACTCATCGGATGTGGATATTTGGAAGGTATCTGTATCGAATTCAGCGGGAAGAAACACTCGGATCTCACCATTGTGCGGATCGCCCGGAGAATACGGTGGAAGTCGTTCCCGCTTGGTCGGAGCGCCGCCGTGTCCTCATGGAGGTGATTGGTGGAGAAAATGACAACCAGTAGCCTCCTTCAGCAAATGTATAGGGCCCTGCTGGGGCTGCGAGATTGTTTGAAAGAGTTACCTCGTGTAATACATTTCGCCTCAATAATATTTCACTGAAGAGTTTAAGCAGTTAGACAGC
This sequence comes from Mythimna impura, assembly GCA_905147345.3. Taxonomy (NCBI): domain Eukaryota; kingdom Metazoa; phylum Arthropoda; class Insecta; order Lepidoptera; family Noctuidae; genus Mythimna; species Mythimna impura. Next base: position 27,296,653 of record LR990359.1, on the reverse strand, counting down.
TTTAGTAGAGGTAAACGAAGGAGCATAATCTGAACACCGACCTTCAGCTGGATAACGTGCACTGATAGTGCAAAGCCTTAAGTGAATCCAAAAACTACCATCATCATCAACTATCTTCCTCCACAACAGTACTTATGAAGAATTTTCGAGAGCATACTTGCATTGATTGTTGTAGCTTGATCCTTTTGGGCGTGGTGGTTCATTTACCTAGGATTTTTAGTGTGTATTTAACTGACGTCGTCGTATATCAGACAAATGTTTTTTACATAGTGGGAACTACCCTAGAAAGAGTCTCCAACTTTTGGCGAAATCTTCTCTTTGAGGACACGGCGGTTCACCCAAGCTGGATAGACCTCCACCGCATGCTACACCGGGAGCTTCGGGCAATTCGCAAAATGGTAATATCAGGATAATTCCAACCGAATCCGGAACAGAAACCGTTCGAAATACCAGTACCAGTACCATAATCCAATACCATAATCTAGTGTTGGTCACCACTCACTGCAAGGAGGCAATGTCCAGATGTCGACGTAAGGCTGCAAGGAATCTGAGATACATCATACGTTTTCGAACTGTGATCAGAAAAACACATTCGACCTCGTTTTATATGAAGCAGTGACTGCAAATAATAAAACACGCTATTATTAGGCCGCAAGGTGCCATCATCCCGGAGGACACAGTAAAGCATACATTGAAGGTGTGCCCCGCAAGAGCGGAGCACCGCTGTGTCCTCGTGGAGGCAATCGGCGTCAGTGGCCTCTCGCGCCGGGCCCTGGTTCGGGCTATGGTCCAAAGCGAGGAGAAATGGCCGGAGGTTGCCTCCTTCTGCAAAGCCGTAATGCTAGCGAAGGAGGCCGAGATTCCGACCCCGACTACCAGCCACGGTAGACACGGGCTTGCGGACGTCGAGCAATGGGTAGCTAGCCGTCCGGCCGTCCGGTAGTTGACCGGACGGCCGGACGGGCAACTGAAGGACACAGGTGTGATTTCAGTCAGTAAAAGATTGACACGCCCTCCCGCCCCAACCAGAGTGGGAGAAGTCACTGGATAATTTCCACCCTTAAAAAAAGAATAAAAAGGTGCCATCTTCATCATTATCATTTCAGCCGAAAGACGTCCACTTTTGGATATAGGCCTCCCAAGTGTCGCCATAATGACCGGTCCTGTGAGTCTCGCATCCATCGGATTCCCGCGACCCTCACCAGGTCATCGGTAACGTCCTCCTGGGGGCCTTCCAACGCCAGGTACCATGTAACCCCTTCCAAAAATTTGGCCGTGTTATTTTAAAGTCAATAATTAAATACATATAGGTCAATTAGCTTGTTACAACCACGGGGAAAAAAATAGAACTGTCTGCAAACGTGGGCGATGGTCATTCTTCCGCCACTCAGAAAATTACATAAATTACACAATGCCATCTATCTATCAAATTTAATATGAATTTCAAATGCCATTGTCATAATTATTTCTACTTTGAGTCTTTAGATGGCGTTGCGAGTATCTGAATTGCGTGTGGTGTTACATTTTACTTCTTGAAAACTTTAAATTTATACATATATCTTTCGATATAGTCAACCGATTGCGATGAAACAAAGCCAAAGTAATATTTTAAGAGACACACAATTTTAATATTTTTTAAAAGTTATCGACATTTTATATTATTAACATTTTGCGTGATACGCACACAACTAAAAACTTCTACAGATATATTGTGTGTAGATATAAAAAAAATGTAAGTATGCAAAAATATATAAAAAAAATCTTATTTACGGTGAAAAAATAAAATAAAAAATTCTTATATGAGAGCCATATTGGGACTCGAACCATCTTTATATTACACGCAAGTCTAGATACGAAACAACTGTGCTACGGTCTTCGACGATTATGTTTTAAAATAGACGTTCTTATATAAACGTTATAATAGACTGGTTGGCTCCTTATCGGTGATAGCGTGATGATTTTCCTTTCAGAAGTTAAATTTGCAGCTAAATAGAATAATGTAACAAAATAGTACGTGATTTTACTCGCCGCTTTGATTTTATTATGTGTTTTGATTAGTTTTTACAAAATATTTAGAAGATATCGAATAGAAATGTCAATTTTATTTTGAAAAAATGGTAAAAGTTATTTTATTACAAAAAAATAAGATAAAATAATGACAAAATTTTTAACTGTAGCTGAGAATCGAACTCGCTGCAAAATGTCGTTAAATATTGACATTTTAGATTATTGCTCACCCCCATAGCAAATAGCGTGATAATTTATAGCCTATGTCCTTTCTCAAGCTCTATTCTATCTTTGTACCAAATTTCATCAAAATCGGTTCAGCGGTATAAGCGTGAAAGCGTAACAGACAGACAGACAGACAGACAGACAGACAGACAGACAGACAGACAGACAGACAGACAGACAGACAGACAGAGTTACTTTCGCATTTATAATATTAGTATGGATTACATAAAGTTGAAAATCTATTAAAGACTACTGAGAGTTTACCTTTATCGTTTGTGACTTGGCTAGGGGGGCAGTTCCCGATACCGGTGGGACACTATTTTTTATATTTTTAAATGTTTTTTTTTATTTTTTTTATTGAAATATTTAAAAATATAATTTGTAAGATAAAATGAGGAATAAACGAAATAATAATAATAACTTTGTTCATAATTTTTTCAGAAAATGAAAATTTCTTGTCGTAATCTTTTAACCGTAGCTTCTTTCAATTTCTTTAACAAAGACATTCTGAACTAAAAGTAGGTGTTTAAAATAAGTCCTTAATTACTTTCAGCACTTTGCCGCAGTAGACGGCAGCTTTACTCTACTCGATCCATCATAATATTGTGTGGCTGGCAGCGTTACACTGCCGACGAAGGTTTTTAACAGTAACCCACTGATAAAATAAAGGATAGTATACTACTATATAACCCAGCCAGGCGCATTACTTTGTGTGATTTATTTCATCACCACTGCTCTCAAAACGGTGAAGGAAAACATCGTGAGGAAACCGGCATGTCCTAGAACCAAAAATTCAAAGACATGTGACATCCACCAACCCGCACTGGGCCCGCGTGGTCGTTTACGGCCCATTCCCTCTCCTAGAGAGGAGGTCTGAGTCCTAACAATGGGAACATTATATGGCCGACTATGCTATGCTATACTACTATATTCGGGTCACCTCATTGGTCTTAGTTCAGCTTGAGGTCCTAGATTTATTGAGAAGGAAAATCTAAGCAGCAGGCAAAAAGTCTGGGGTTTCTTAAAGGAGGGAAATCATGCAATGACTTCTCCTGCTCTAAGGTGGAGCAAGAGGGCATGTCGGACTTCCACTGATTAAAACCCGTCTGTGTCTTTTAGTTGCTCTTTGCGTTCAAAGACCACGGTTTCCCTTTCAGAAATTTCCCGTGGCTGGGTCTGAAAGTGAGCGCGATTCTGCCTAAATAAGGTCCAACTACGCCATTATATCCTGTTAAGATAGAATCAGCCAGCATTACATAGGATTAATAGCATTACTGGCGATGTGTATTATTCTTAAACTCTATCTATCCCGGGAAATGTATGACTTTTATCTGTTGTGATAACTGACACAGAACCATAGTATTTGTAATCATGTAACGCTGAAAATGTTATAATATCTAATAGTTTTACAAGAGAAACTTATGAATAAATTACGCTTAGAGACTGACGTACATAGAATGCTACTAGGTTCTGAAAAATGTACTTTGAACAAGCTACTGTTATAATGTCGGAGGTCTGCCTTGCTTGCGCGAAGCACTGCCATGTCCTCGTGGACGCAATCAGCGGAGGCAAATTCTCGCATACAGCTCTGTAACAGGGTATGTACGAAGCGAAAGGGAATAGTAAGCAGTCACTTCCTTTTGCAAAGCAGTTATGGGAGTGAAAAAAGTGGCCAAAAGCGTGAGGAGGTCACAATCCTTACGCCCCATCCCCCAGAAGTAACGTTCAGGGCCTCTGGAGATGCATGACGACTCCCGGCCATAATAGCCATGGGCTTGCGAAAGGCGAGTAATCGGTAGCTCACACTGGACAGCGCGTCGTGTTCCACATGCGCCTCAAATAGATGTCAGCAAATGGACAGGGTCCGTTATGGCTATTGCCTGCCAGGGCTACTTCGTAAGAGTTACTGTGGCCATGGAATGCAGCTGAATAACTGAAGAAACACAGACGAGTTTTAAGTGTATGAGATTTAAATGTTACAAAAGTATTGTGATTGTTTCGAAACGGTGGGCATAAGCTTTTCTCTTCTTGTTCGTTTCACTCTTGCAGAGTGGTCGTGCGCTCCGGAAGCAGGTCTGGGTACGTCGCATGACTTCCCGTCACTATTGTCTCCTGACAGTCATCTGGACGCACGCCTCCATTGGGCCGCCAACAATCACTTCGATCTAATCTGTCCAATGCATTGGTGACATAACATGCGGCCTCGTCATAAGCTAGTTTAATTTATATTTTTTTAATAACAAGTTTATTACTATTTTCAGATTCCATAGAAACAGTTACACAGGCTGTGTGTTGATATAATAAAAATAAATAAATGTGACATCTGTAGATACGAGTATAATATCACATTTTTCTGTTGTTTCGAATTTCTAGGAAATCGTAATAAATCATATATGTATATTTATGACATAGCAAAAATGGTTCTTCTTTAATCTAGTACGCAGTATTTTGTGATAAAATGTATTGTGTATCTGGGACGCTTTTCTTTTCTATCGACAATCGATCAGTACAAAAAAGTGTGACGGAGGGTACTTCGTGCACTGTGTCACACAAACTACGAAAAAGTAAAGTATTATTTATTTATACAACTTAAAAAACTTTAAGAGGTGTGCGGAACAGAGTGTAAAGTCCCGCAAAACTTCGAATAGGGAGGATTTTCCGGCAAGACGAGTGTTGTGTCTGGTCCAGGCTACTGCCTGGTGTCTGATTTTCAGCTTTTGTGTATATGTTCTAATTGTGCGGAGATCTCTAATACCGTGATTTAAAATTTTAGTTGCTATGTGGCGTCATAGATGTCACTACAAACTTAAACAGAAAATAATCCGAGCTTAAATACTCGTACGATATTTACATTATTAGGGGTGCTCCTCCCCGCCCCCCGTTACCTTAGGGGTCTAGGGGTAGGACTAAATAGATTACTTCTAGTCAAACTTGCTCACCGCCAACCACATCATCACTTACCATCAGGTGAGATAGTGGTCAAGCACGAGCTTATCAATAATAAAAAAAGAAATCAAAAGGACAAGCAATTGTCGTTGGAAAATATGAATTTTCTGTATGTAACCGTGACTTTACCGACCTACTAAAACAAAATCGATTGAATTAGTGCAAGTTTTTCTGATAAAACTTTCTGACCTGTATACTCAACAAACTTCGAAGGAATTCTTAGATAGCAAGTCGTACCCGAGTTCCCTTGGTAAACCGATTTAGCGAGCATCCGCTATCGGCTGGGTGCCAACACCGCTACTGTTCACTCCTTTTTCATCCACCCAACGATCCGCCTGATTGCTTGATTTCACTCTAGGTATTGTCTTAACACGTTGCAGAAAACATTAGATCTGGAAAAATGCTACCAGTTGTAATATAAGTATACTGTACGAGAATTAAAGGGATATTCCGGAAGAAATTAAAATATGGATGCTCAATGCAAGTTAATTGAAATTTAATTAGGTGTTAACAGTAAGAGGATTTTTGAACAAAGTGAAATGTCATTGAGGACGGACATATTACAAACTAATTGAAGCTAATTAGACGCCTTGCTGCTATGTGATGTTCATCAGGCGTTCCAAAGTTGAGAAGTGCTTGTCCAGCATTGGATTGACGCAGGCTGATGGTGATGATGATGACGACGCTCCAACATATACTGTTTCTGCTAGCGGCTTCGCCAATGAGGAAGTAAGTTTTTCTTTATAAACTACGGACTCCCGTTTCATCCCCTTAGGGGTTGTATTTTGGAAAATCCTCTCTTAAAGCTCACCTACGTCATAAAATAAAATCTTTTGAACAAAATTTCACACTCCTAGTCCTGATAGCTTCGGCTGTGCGTTGATATCTCAACAGTTTCTTATTTTATATATTTAAATAGATAAGTAGTGTGATAGAGTGATTTGTGATTTCAGTTAGAAGCGTGTTTACAATAATAATAATATTTCACAACTATCACGCAACGCCGTCTAGTCTCAAGCTAAGCAGAGCTTGTGTTATGAGTACTAAACAACTGATAAACATACTTATATTATATTTCTAAATACATACATATTATAGACAAACTACACCTAGACACAAAACAAAATAAGTTCGTGCTCATCCCACAAACATTTGTCCTGGGTGGGAATCGAAACCACTAACCACTAAACCAACAGGCCAGTCCTTTATAATTAAGTGTACAGCCAATCGTTTTTAACCCTAACCAACCCAAGGCGGGCGTCATAAGTCGACATTTTCCCATATTTATAAATAAGAAATCAGCAAATAACACTACCCACTCTGGTTGAAGCGAAAAAGAGACATCATCTCCCTAGCTTTTCTCAAACTAGCTTGGAATCGACTTTCAGTCTAACTGGATGCCACTGAATACCCGTGTTTTACTTAAAGCGAATGCCTATCATTCGCTGACTACTTGTAACGACTGTCAAAGATCTACGAACGATAACTGGGACCAAGGGCATTACATGCTTTGCGTGGCACGTGATGTCAGTAATATCCTAGACAAACCCAGAAAAGTACATATGAATTGAAAAATTCACACCCGCAACCTTATGCATGAGAGGTAGATGTCTTAACCATCAACCATCAACGAGAAGAGCGAAAGTGTGTTCCTTTAGTTACCCTTTCGTTCCAGGGTCACGAAAAACTCTTTCGAACAATCCTGCAATTGCGCAACTTGCTTTTAGTCAGTAAAAGTCTAACACACCCTCCTGCTTCACTCTAGAGCGGGATAAGTTATTTGACGATTTCCCAACTCAAAAAAAAGGGTTATTACATCACTAACTTCCAAACACCAGGCGGAAATAGAGTAGGATAGTTCCTAAAAAAACCTTAGAGCACTTTTTACACGACCCGGGAATCGAATTCAGGAGACTCTCAACAGTCAAATTTACAACCACGAAAAAAACGAGGTCAATAACAAGATTGTAATAGCAACTGTCATATTTCTTCCTACGCCGCATAAGATGAATGATACGAAATGAAAAAGTGACGACTAAGCACTTATAAACTAAGACCCAGATTAGAAATATGAGCTTCCTAATTCGTCTCAACATTCACTAAGTCAGAGGGTCGTCGCTAAATGTCAAGAAAATCTTTTTAGGGTTCCGCAAGATAACAATAAAAAACCGCTTACAAATTCAATCCATATATATAAAAATGAATAGTTGTTCCTTAATCGCGCTAAAACTCGAGAACGGCTGGACCGATTTGGCTAATTTTGGTTTTGAAATATTGGTGATAGTCCAAGAAAGGTTTAAACGGTTAGAAAACATGGAAAAACGTACGAAAAAAAAATCGAGTACAACGCCATCTATAATTAAAATGTCATTTTAAAATGAATAATGCTGTTTTGGTAATACCAGTAGATGGCGTTATCCTTTGACAGTTTAGCTACATTAATTGACTATTAGGTGGTACGAAGTTCGCCGGGTCAGCTAGTAAATAATAAATAAAAAATAAATTAAGTACTTACTAAAGATTTTTTCAAGGAAGTATAATGTTGTTTTACTGTCTTGTAAATTGTTCGATATTTTTTAATTTGACGTGCAGATTTTAAGTTAGGATTGGAAATCCAATCCTAACTTATGTAAATACGTTAAATGTTTTAAAAATATACTTGCTAAGTCAGGCTATAAGTCAAATGACTACACTAATCATAAATTTATAAACATCATTTATTTTGCTTTTGCCCAATCGACTGAAAATTATTATTTTGATAGGTAAATAAAAAAAAATAACTTACCGTTATCTTGTTTTTTTTTTCTTTTTTTTTAAATAGATATTAAATAATAGTTCATTATGATGCTACTTATGGAATAACAATGATTGTCCTTATTCATTATTTTGTTTTAAAATATCATGAATATACTAATAATAGTAACGGCTAACGGTTAACACAGACAGCTCCTATCACCAAAATATAAAAACACAGCAATTTCTATTTTCTACAGAACCGTATCCAAATGTTTAACATACCACTTGCCTCTGTTTTTCCTCAGATTCTTTCATGACGAAGTTTGTTGGACTCGGCTCTAATTAGGTGAAGAACTAAGATTGATTAGCTAGCCAATTGAATCCAGCGTTTTAACCTTTTGAGTGCTTAATTAGAGACACAATAGTAAGACAATGGCGCGTGAACGCCGGCGTTAATGCGGGGATCAACAGCTTACGGAAGCGTTCAAAATGTTTTCAAGATTTTTTTTTTACACTTTTTTCTCTGCAATTAGTTTTTCGTCGAGAGAAGCGTGTGAATGTTTCATTTAGCTGTGTGAATAGCGGTTTTAGAATCACAGTTTTAGGCAGTTGAATTTTATATATGTTGTACCAAGCAGGATAACTGTGTGTTGGTACTTTTGGTAGTCCTAGAATGGATAGTAGGAATAGTAGATAATGTCCGGGCATTATGAGCTTGGAATGTCCTAATGTAGTACGAAAACGATTGAGAGGGTAGTGTTGTTATCACATAAAATGGGGCCTAGTCTACAAACGTAAGGCCCACTGTTCATTACGTAGGATTTTTATTAAAGTTCCGTACCCAATGGGTAAAAACGGGATCCTATTGTTAAGACTCCACTGTCAGTCTTTTTTTTAGGGTTCTGTACTTACGTCACTAAAAAAAATCGTTTTTTGCGATTCGGAAAAATCTTCGTAACTCAATTCGGGAATCAAAGTGTTTTCATAGGTAAGTGATAAATAAAAGACGTGCATTCAACTCAAGCTTATATTGGACTGATCCCGTTATAAAGTTAACCAGCGCGGCACGCGCCCATATTCTTCTACCCGCTTATATTAATATCAAATACACAACACCTTCACCCTTAAATTACAACATTATAAAATGATACACCTATTCACACAGTACTTAGAGTATTACAAAAGAAACAGTAAGAATAGTTAACTATTACACTTAGTTACATTTAACAATTAATAAATCTAATAATCATCGATGCAGTATCTTTTTACCGGCTTGCGTATACGCTTTACCTTACTAGGGGATATATTAATATTTGGAACACCAGGGCTCTGACTAACTATCTCCGGCACATCGGGCACCTCACTAGTTATAACGGGCGCTAATGATACTTTTTGATCTGGTTCTGTTTGCGTGCGGGACGTGTCTAAGGTCCCCAGACTCGATGCGCTCACCTCAGCCGACTCCGCACTTTCCTCCCGTTCATTGGGACTAGTTGGGAAAATCAGCGAAGGACGAGACCGCTTAACAGGCTGAACTGGTTGACGGTCGACGCATTCAATATATTCCGTGTACTTTTAGTCTTTTCAGTTACCTCGGACAATAATCTAAACCTTAGTTGGTCAATGTGCCTATGTACCACAGTTCCATTGGTCGATTTGACATTATAATCCGTACTACCCCTTCTGCCTAGAATTGTTCCTGCCGACCACTTATCTTCGCCACGGTAATCTCTGTACCATACCCTGTCCCCTGATTTGAAATGCCTAACCGCACCCCCAGCTACCGCTTCTACCTGCTTCTGTCGAGTTTTTACTAACTCCTTCTGGTCTGGTTTCAAGCAGTCCAGACGCATGCGCAAGTTACGCCCTAACAACATCTTAGCTGGGCTTTCCCCGGTTGCGTAGTGTTGTGTGTTTCTATACGCTAATAGAAATCGACACATCGCGGAATGAATGTCAGTTTTAGATTTTATCGCCTTTTTAATATTCCGTTTGCATAATTTGACGGCGTTTTCAGCTGCCCCATTTGAAGCTGGGTGATACGGGGCAGAAAAAACATGTTCGATGCCATTGTTATTTAAAAAACGTTTGAATTCCGCGCTAAAAAATGGTGGTCCATTGTCACTGACTACTTGTTTCGGTAAGCCAAATCTCGCCCACATATCACGTAATTCTTTTATAACTGCTTGTGCTGTGGTGCTATTCATTTTAATGGCCTCTATCCACTTTGAATGTGCGTCCACTACTATAAGGTAAGTGTTGCCAGCAATCGGCCCTAAAAAATCTAAGTGAATCCTGGCCCACGGGCGGTCAGGCCACGGCCATGCGCAGGGTGCGTGCGCGGGCGGCGCGTCCGCTACCGCGGCACACACAGAGCACGCGCGGCACGCTGCCTCCACTGCCTCGTCCACGCCGGGCCACCACACATAGCTACGCGCCAGCGACTTTGTTTTTACTATACCCATATGACTTTCATGAAGTTCTCTTATTACTTTACTTCTACATGAACTAGGGATGACTACCCGATGTCCCCACATTATACATCCTAATTCCATATAAAGATCTTTTCTTCTGTTAAAATACGGTTTTAATTCTTTTATTTCTATATCGACCGGCCAACCGTCGTTGATGTATCTAGTTACTCTGCTTAGTATATTATCACTTGCTGTTTCTTTTTTTAGTATTTGATAATCTAGCAACAACGCTTCCGCCGCAAAATGTAAGTAGGTACGTTTGTTCCGGTGTACTTAATTCTTCGTTTATAGACGCTTCCTTATGTTTACTAATAAGCCTCGACAGAACGTCCGCCGTATTTTTATCCGTACGAATATACTCGATATTAAAATCGTAGGCTGATAGCTTGATAGCCCACCGCTGTAAACGGCTAGCCGCTGTGTTAGGAATACCTGCATTTGGCCCAAAAATCGTGACGAGCGGCTTATGATCGGTCCGCAAAGTAAACTTCCTACCGTACAAATATTGATGAAACTTGTCTGCTGCAAAAACGATAGCGAGTGCTTCTTTATGAATTTGGCTATAATGCAACTCCGCACAAGTTAACGCTCGAGACGCATACGCCACCACGCGCTCGCTGCCGTCGCGCGCGCGTTGCGCCAGCACCGCGCCCAGGCCGCGCGAGCTGGCGTCGCATGTTACTATGCTCTCCAGAGACATGTCAAAATGCGTCAGTACTGGGGTACTACATAAAAGATTTTTAATTTTTTTAAAAACCAATCTATGTGAGTTAGTCCATCTCCAATTTTTACCTTTTTTGAGCAATTCATAAAATAGTGCGATATGTGTACTCAGGTTTTTAATAAATTTCCCATAATAATTTACCATGCCCAGAAACGATTTTAGCTCCGAGACGTTGGTTGGATGAGGCATAGATAATATTGGTTTAACTTTTTCCGGATTAACACGTACCCCATCTTTATCTATTATGAACCCTAAATATTTCACTTGTCCTGCCATAAACTCGCACTTTTCTTTTCTAATTTTTAACCCGTTTCTCTCTAAAATGTTAAAAACGTTTTCTACACTTTTTAAATGTGATTCTACCGACTTGCTTCTTATTAAAATATCATCATAGAAAATGACTACGTCCGGTACATTTTTAAAGAGATTCATCATAAACTTCTGAAAAATTCCCGGACTGGAAGAAAGACCGTACACGAGACGGTTATATTTGAATAGTCCCCTATGCGTACTAATTACTGTGTAATTCCTTGAAGTTTCATCTAAAACCAATTGATTATATGCATTTGACAAGTCCAACTTCGTAAAGTAATGGTTACCGCACAAGTTACTGAATAAATCTTCGACTTTTGGAACTGGGTACCTATCAACCAATAATGCCTTGTTAAGGGTTACCTTGTAATCCGCGCATATTCGTATACCACCGTCCCCCTTCCTCGCTATGACCAGCGGCGTGGCCCAGTCGGCCCGGTCAACGGGCTCGATGACGCCGGCGCGCAGCATGGCGTCCAGCTCGGCGTCTACCCGAGCGAGCAGTGCGTACGGTACCGGGCGCGCGCGACAGTAGATTGGCTCAGCTCCATCCCGCACGAACAGCTTTACTTCTTCACCCGTGTATTTGCCCAATGTGCCGTCGAAAAGGCGTTCATGTCTGGATATAATATTATTAAGCATTTTATTTTTGCAAACGACCATGTTATTAATAGTATTACTCTTAGTAAATTTAGGCAATTCGATATTTAATTCCGATAACCACTGTCTACCTAATAAACTTGTGGTACCTTTATTGATAACATATAAATCTAACTTTTTTATATTATTTTTATATTTGACATAGATCTCCAAGAACCCAATAGGTTGAATGACTGAACCATCATAAAACTTTAATTTTAATGTGCATGGTTCTAACTTTAAATCTTTAAATTGATTTATATACGTGGTTTTGCTTATGCAGGATAACGCCGATCCTGTATCTACTTCCATATCTAACAGTTTATTATTTACAGTAAGTGTCATACACACCGGTTTATAATTCGTTAGTGACATTTGGTACATAGCTTGGTCGTCGTCGTCTTCATACACGTCGCTATCTTCGACTGAGTCTCCCGCTGGCCTAGCTGGCTCGCTCAGCCAGTACGCCGCACCGTCAGCGTTCGATGCCCGCTCGCTGGCGCGGCTGCGCCCACTCGCACCTCGCTCCGCAGCTCCGCCCCGCCTCGGACCGATCGCTCGACCTCTGTTTGCCCTTTCCCGCGGACCGTTGATATTTGTTTTTGAAATTCGTAGGTCGTATTCTTTTTTTCTGCACGCCCTTCGCAAATGACCCACTTTTCGACAATAACTGCACTCGAAATCTCTATACCTGCAGTTTGATTTCTGATGACTATCATCGCCGCACGCTGTACATTTTGCCATTCCCAATTTGTGTATGTTCTCGCCAAGTTCTCGTTCCGAGACTAGTTCCCGCGATCCCTCTACGGCCCCGGCATCCCGCTCGGCTGCCTCTAGGGTATTGGCTAAAGTCAGTGCCTTCCTGTAGTCCAGACTGTCTTCCGCGAATAACCTTTGACGAATGAACTCACTACGCAATCCACACACAAACTGATCCCTTAAATTCTCCTCAAGGGTGGCCTTGAACTCACAATAGCGAGACATCTTTTTAAGGTCCGCCAAGTATTCTGCTATTGTTTCTCCTGGCAATTGGCGTCTTTGACGAAATCTGTACCTCTCAGCTAGAATAGATAGGTTTCGGCTGCAAATGTGCTTGTAGTAGATCCACTGCATCCTTGTAGGAGAGGCTTGACGGCTTTTTGGGACTCGCCAAAGTTGCTAACAGTTCGTAAGCTTGTTCACCGATCAACGCTATGAGTGTTGGCAATTTCAATTCTTCCGTTATTTTGTTCGCAACGAAATACATTTCAATCCGGTCGACATATGCTGACCAATTGCCGTTTTTAGTGTCAAATTCGCGCACTTTTCCCACTGACATTTTGTTTTACACACACTACACCGTGTTCATTTGATTCTCTAATTATTTGGTACTCTAAGATGTATAGTCCATAATCCTCGTCGCCACTGATAAATAAAAGACGTGCATTCAACTCAAGCTTATATTGGACTGATCCCGTTATAAAGTTAACCAGCGCGGCACGCGCCCATATTCTTCTACCCGCTTATATTAATATCAAATACACAACAGTAAGTTTATACGGAACCCTCAGTGCGTGAGTCTGACTCGCACTTGCCCTGTTTTTAACCGACTTCAAAAAATGGAGGAGGTTATCAATTCAGTTGTATTTTTTTATGTTTGTATGATTTGCAATTTTTTTTTTCTGTTGAAAGGATATGCTTCTAGATTGGTCCCATTTAAAAAAAAAAATAGTTTTGATGATGGGATCTATGAGGAATCGATGAAACTCCTCAAATATCATAGGCCACCATCTCCATCATCAATCAGTTCGATAGTACCTTATAGCCAAAGTGCATCTCATGACAATTCTCATAAGCCCAAACACGGCTAGGATACATTGATTAAGTACGGAGTTCCGGTGCCTATCTTCCGGCTTTATCATCATCATCAGATCACTTCGATGATACCATTTTCAAAATAACTATTCAGAACCATTTATTTATTTGTATTGTCATAGTCGCTTAACTATCTTCATTGTGATATCTATGTGAGTATGAAGTTCCCATAGCCATTTCTGGTCTTTGTCATCAGTTTCACTTCATCATATGTTACTTTTTGAAAACACTAAAAAAAAAAAAAATACTAAAAAAACGAAACACGAAAAACTACACGACGACGACGACGACAACGACGATGAAAATACTAAAATCACTATATAGTTGCCTATAACATTTGAGGAGTTCCCTCGATTCCTCATGGATTCCATCATCAAAACCGGATTTAAAAAAAATGGGACCAATGCAGAAGCATATCCTTTAAGGGGAAAAAAATATTTGCAAATCGATCCATAAACGATGGAGTTCTGAGGTAACAAACATAAAAAAAAACAACCGAATTGATAACTTGAAGAGTTGCTGTTTACAAAGGTTGAATAAACTCAAATGACTAATTAACTCCCATCTAAAACATTGTATATGTTAACTAACAATAAAACAATCACAATACAACATATCACAATCTAAGTAACCAAAGCAACCAGTTCCTTAAACAACCCAGTCTCTGAACAGGTCACATTAACCGTCACATAGAAATTAAACTAAAGCAGAGACATCGCTCCACCGGTGTATTCTAAGTGAAGCCCCAGTTACGAACAACTTGCTTTTATTATGGACAACACCTGAATAGGTGCTTGAAACTCGCTTAAATTTGACTTACTTGGCGAAGTTAGGATATTTAATTAAGGGCCAAGTTTGACTGGCCATGATTGGGGTTCACTGCCAGAGTTACAACTTGCCTAGTGCATGTCTTTGTCTGTAGGATGATCTGATAGGAATAGTAACAGTAGTAGTGGTAGTAGTAGCAGTAATTGCGCGGATGTAAAGCATATCTTCCCTATTCAATTGATATTGTTTGTTAGCTAGTTTTAAGATTGCGTCATTTCGCGCGAATAAACAGTTTTTCTTTCTTTCTTTCTTTAGTAAGTGGTTGAGTGAGTGGATGCTGCACTGCGTGTCTCGGGTTCGATTCCTGTACGGAACAAATATTTGTTTGATCTACAGATATTTGTTCCGGATCTGGGTGTCTTTGTAGGTGAGTTTACATGTTTATGAATACACCCACGATACAGGAATAATTCCTAATGTGGAGCAATGATAAAAAAAACCGGGCAAGTGCGAGTCGGACTCGCGCACTGAGGGTTCCGTACAAACTTACCCGTGCGAAACCTTCCGAAAATAAAGTAAATTATATTTTTTTTAAGTTTTTACGATTAATTTATTTATTCGTATAATTATTTTTGCTTTTAGCTTACTACTTACAGGCAACTTAAACCCAATTATAAAACGAAGCAAAACAAAATATCTATGCGTAACAGTTTAATCCAATTTGATCTCTGAAATAGCAGCAGTGGTGGTCGAGTGGTAATGGCCCGGACTTATGAGTTGTAGGTCGCGGGTTCAAACCCAGCCAGGCACATTAATTTGTGTAATTTATTTTCATCACCACTGCTCACAAAACGGTGAAGGAAAACATCGTGAGGACACCGGCATATCCTAGAACCAAAAATTCGAAGACATGTGACATCCATCAATCCGCACTGGGCCCGCGTGGTGGATTACGGCCCATTCCCTCTCCTAGAGAGGAGGCCTGAGTCCCAGCAGTGGGAACATTATAAGGCTGTTTATGCTATGCTATGCTATGCTATGATCTCTAAAATATTAAGTAAATAAATATCGTTTTATAATTTCATATTCGTAGAAGTGCGATAATATGGGCATCTATTTGGTACTTAATTAATTAATTGTGAAGCTGTTCGCAGAAAATCTCTTATTACTATTATATCTATATTGAGAAGAATCTCGACTTTTTACTAGGGTTTCGTAACATAGTCGATAAAAACGGAACCCTTATAGAATCACTTTGTTGTCTGTCTGTCAGTCTATCCGTTTGTCAAGACCCTTTTTTCGTAAAGGAATGTATTAGCCATTTGCTACTCCTTCGAGCAGCGAAAAAAAAACTTTTAAGTCAACGCATTTTAAACATAAGGCCTTTTATGCTCCATTTAGGCGTATATTTTGATACTCGCATGGGAATCGAAACCCATAGGTACTTCCTGTTGACCTAGAATTCGAAAATTTTATAAGAAGCAAGGTCTCATAACAAAAGTAAAGAAATAATTTAGGACTAAGTTTGTAGCTACATCAAAAAATAATATAATTTTTCAAGATTCGGAAAAGACTCGATCTTGGGAATCGAACAATTTACATAGGTAAGTTTGTACAGAACCCTCGATGCGCTAGTCTGACTCGCTCTTGACCGGTTTTTTATTTATTAATTTAACGTAGACCTAATTCTGCCCAAGGTTTGGTTGCCGTGGTATCTTACAAGAACCGTGTTTTTGCCCGAAAAAAGTAGTTTATGGTATTCAGCGGCGAGTTGCTACATTGTTCGAAAGAGTCACCATGGTCCGAAAGAAAGGGAAAGAAAGGGAGGGACGGGTGAGTTTTAGTCATTAAAAGTCTAGCACTCCTTCTCAATCCACTCAGAGCGGGAGAAGTTATTTAATAATTTAACTACTACCTTAAAAAAATAGGCTATAAATCCATACTAATATTACAAATGTAACTCTATTTCTCTGTTTCATTTTCGTGGTTAAACTAGTGTACCAATTTCGATGAAATTTGATACGGAGTAAGCTTGAACCCCAAGAAATGACATATGCTTTACTTTTTATCTGACTTCCACTTCGCGCCCGCAATAACCGTCATTTACGTGAACATAACCGTAGGCAAAGACTGGTAATTGATCCTGGAAGAAGTTGGTCTACTAGAAGACAAAATAAAAAGAAAAATAATGAACTTGGTGCATGGGACATTGCAACAGACACGTCACTTCTTCAAATACTCTTGACATAACCTAATTCCTAGGCACTTTTCCCCATATAAGGAACCCCTGACAGTTTCGCACCACATTCTCAATGCATGCAAACTCCTCGTTCCACCATCAGATAAACCTAAACACATCGGCAACTCTTGTAAAGACGCGGCGTCGTAGTCATTCATGACGCTATCCTCCGCTTGTCACCGCATCTAATTGGCTTTGAGCTATCTCAAAAGGGGGTAGGCACGATATGAGCGTATTGCCAATGGTGTCGACACAGTTTTTTTTTTGTTGGTATGTGTTTAAAAGTAACCGGCTTTATTCATTAAAAAGAATAACATGTTCACTTCTATGAGGAAAAGATTAAGTTATGCTACGATATTGCAGAAAGAAAAAACTAAAGTAAAATTCATATTGAGTAACTTTTAAGATTATGGTGTTTTAAGCCTTTTAAAAGTTGGAAGAGATTTTGATTTCATTATGTTACGTATAAGTTGCACAATGCTTGCGTTTTTTTTTAGGTGGGAAAATCATCTAATGACAAATCCCTTCTTGGGCAGAGCGGGAGATAGTGTTAGACTTTTACTGACTAAAAACCTGTAGGCAACAATTAATTTACACTAACATACATACATACTCTTTGCAGTTTTCCACAAAGACCTTACTTACCAGAAACAAGTCGGCTCATCAGCTGTCAGAGAAAAAAATTAAAAATGTCAAGTCAGGATCATACCTCGACGCGGAGCACACATTTTGTCGCCTCGCACACCACTCACATATAGCTAAACTGGTGACCCCAACGTGATTTGAACACGCAACCTTCTGATTATATGCTTTCTCTAAATCGAGCGTGCTGAAGACTTTAAACCCACTCCTGTTCCTTCTTTGCCTTCGTCCCAGGGCCCCGAGTTTCACTTTCACACTACCCGTGGCACAATGCTTGGGTCTGGTTTTGACGTTCGGTAAATGATTATATAGCTCCTATAATGTTAAAAGCATAACTATACTCATCATCATCTTTCTGCCCTTGTCCCATCTTATTTGGGGTCGGCACAACATGTTTTTTTCTTCCATTCTATCCGTTATCCAAAAGCATAACTATACTAATGCTGAAAAAAAACCAACAACTAATAAATCAATAGATCATTATCATTTTTCAAACAATAGTACTGTTATGTTTTTTGTTGTATTGACAGCAATCTATGCATATAATATTAGCGTAGTGATATTTAAAGGTCAGAAATTACAATATTCAATACAGATTCAATTTGTTGATGATTAGTTTCATAGAGAGATTGTCAACATTTTTATTTTGATCTTGGTCAAGACTCATCCTATCAAGACATTTTTTGTCTGAAAAGCAAACTCTTAAAAACTATTTAAACAGTAGGTATCCTTCAGTCTATACGAACAAACGACTAATTTTCTTAATTTGTCGCACAACTTACAAAACAGCTCGACCCAAATCACAGCAAATGGAAAACCACACTCCACACTTAAGATCCCATTGACATCCACTACAGGAGCCCATTCATACCGCTCAAAATATTGACAACCCCTTTCACAGTAGCTTTGAAAAGCTTGGAAGAAAAAAGGAGACCCGATTTTTCCTTACTCAAGTCCTTGAATAGGATGCGTAGGAAGCCGAATAAGTCTTTCGTTGCAGTTCGGTCTTATATAAGAGTGTTTTCGTTGGAAATTGCAACGAGTGTTTGGGACGAGACGAACTGACGACGAAGTACCCACGACTCTTGAAACTGAATTGGATGTGAGGCGCTTTTAGGACGTGGAAATGGTAATGTGAATTGTTTTTGCTAGGTAATATTTTGGTTTCTTTTACTTGGATTATGTAAAAAAAAAACATGTTATATAGACGCCTGTATCTTGTAAATATTTATTGATTTACAGTGTCCTTGGAGTTTTGTGTACGCTTTTGTTCATAAAAATCTACGCTTTGGATCGATCAACTAGCTTCATCTTTGCTTCAGAGAGACCTACGCTTTGAACCGACCAACACATTATCATCATTTCTGCCGAAAGACGTCCACTGTTGGACATAGGCCTCCCCCAAGCGTCGCCACAACGACCGGCCCTGTGCGTCTCGCATCCATCGGATTGCCGCGACCCTCACCAGGTCATCGGTCCACCTTGTGGGAGGACTTCCAACGCTGCGTCTTCCGGTATGTGGCCGCCAATCCAGAACCTTTCGTCTCCATCGACCATCTGTTCTGCGTGCAATGTGCCCTGCCCATTACCACTTAAGTTTGGCGATTTTTCGAGCTATCTCGGTAACCTTGGTTCTCTAGCGCTTATCTTAATTTTTGAGCTATTGACAACCTGAACAATTAGCTTCATCTATTTTAACCAACTGTTTCCTAGATAGTTGAACTGTCATAGTCTCCGTTATTGGAGTCATTGGCTCTCAGTGTGAGTTTGAATCCTGTCAAAACCTGCATAAAGCAGGTTTTTCTCTTGTCTGTAGCGGCTTTTTTTTAAGCTGGGAAATTATCTAATGGCATCTTGCGTTCTAAGGTGGTGCGAGAGGGCTTTTCGGACGTTTACTGACTAAAACCGCACCTATGGTCTTTCGTAATGCTAGCAAAGGAGACGGCCGATCGCGTGAGGCAACGGTCTTCACGCCCCAACCGCCGCCGGGATTCCGATCCTGATTTCCGGCCACCGTAGACGAGGGCTTGCGGACGGCGAGCAATGGGTAGCCTGCCGTCCAACCGTCCGGTAACCGTCCGGACCGAGCCCAAGTCGTCGACGGCGCGTATTGTTCCACTCGCGCCTCAGGGAGATCGGGTCAGCAAATCGTAGGGGCCCAGCAGGGTCGAAGCCTACTGGGGCCATGGGTAGTGTGAAAACGAAACCCGGGACCCTGGGTCGAAGGCAACGAAGGAACAGGAGTGGGTTTTTAGTCAGTAAAAGTCTGACACTATCTCCCACTCCGCCCAAGAGCGTGATTTGTCATAAGATGATTTTCCCACCTAAAAAAAAAAAACCTATGGTCTTTCAGTAATTGCCCTTTGTTGTTTAGGACCACAGCTTACCTTTTTATAAATCCTCCCATGGCCTTAGTAGGCATTGGCCCTGCTGGGCCCCTATGGTTTTGCTGATATCTCTTTAAGGCCCGCGTGGAATACTACGTGCGTTTGACAACTCGCACTTGGTCCGGACGGTCAGCTATCTATTTGTCTGCAGCAGCTGTACTCACTAATCTCAGAACAATCGAACCTACATTTTAGCAATTTATTGTGAACTTTTTCCAATCGATGAATTTGAAAGGCGATTAATTATGTGAGCGCCATAACGCAGCAGTAATGGGCTATTTTACCTCTTCCGGGCAAGATCCGATGAAATTATGTGGCCAATAATTTAATTTGAACTCTGATCCAAATTATAATTTATTATCTGATTCTGTTATATAGGAGTATATACTTTTGTATCTTTGTTTTCTTAATAGCATTTTATTTTTTCATGCACCTACCATATTGTCTCTTCACCACCATGTCACCGCCCTAGGTTGACTGGTAGAGAATACCTAAGGTATTAAGACCGGCTTAGTACTTTTGTGTTGCATGTAGATTAAATAAATAAATAAATAATTCCAATCAGAGTATTCTGAAATGCCATGTACCAACTTGATAGCACCTACTCAGTCATCAGATTAATGTGCACACAATTCAAGTTGTTACTTTAATTGACATTAATGTCATTTTGATGTCCATGGTTACGTTTTTACAGAGCCTCTCAAAGCGGTGCCAACTAATCACTCATTCGGACACTGGCAAATCCGGTCTTCAATAATCTATTTTGCACACGGTTTCATCTAAATCATTTCAAGTGCATCAAGCAGTTTAAATAATTTGTACGACTACTATTTGTGTTTGATCAGTGTGAGTACCCTAAGCTGCAAAGTTTATGTCATAATTTAATTTTGTTAAAAAAACTTCATCAAAAGTTATCATTAACATTAGAAAGTAAGATAGAAAGAAAAACAGTTTATTTGCACAAACATGACACATAATTTAAAAAATAATAATAATAACATACATATATAACAAATTATACAAAAAAGTTAAATTATGCGACACATTCATGCAAAACGGCCAGCGCTCAGCAAAATGCTGGGGCTCATGTGCTGGACAGAGCCACAGCGCTGATTTTCACCAGCCGTCGTCGACGAGTCGTTGAACGGCTAGCAACATCTTATGAACTAAAAACAATAAACAAACTTAAGATAACATAATAATAAACCAATAAACGATATTTTATCGTATAATGGTTTATTATAACAAAATAAAATTTTGTTAAGGAGAATGTGCTGTGTAAGAAAGCCAGGAGATTGACTGGTGTTTGTGAGTGATTCCAAAAGGGCTTCTGTATGAGATTTTGAGAGAGTTGCGACAAAGTTTTATCGTATAATGGTTTATTATTATGTTATCTTAAGTTTTTTTATTGTTTTTTTAATACAAACAAACATAAACAAAATACATTGATACACAAAGTAGCACACTAACCTCAGAAAACAAACACTAAAATCCTGTCCAAGAAGAGTAGCAAATAAAAATTATTTACACATTTTCTCGTACTCCAATGGGTCTGGACAGATTAAGTCGTCACGTCGCGGCCACATTTCTTCCCCGTCGAGATAGCTTGCACTTAAATAAATAAAAAATACGCCAACAGTTATTTATTACTGATGAGATGCGGTTGTACAAATTTTCTTCTTTTGCTTCACTGGTGATTAATGGGATTTTGAATAAAGAAAGTCTTGGCAACTGTTAGTTTATTTTTATATTAAATTAAGTATTAAAATAGGCTGCATCAGAAGGCTTAAAATCACCCAAGGGTAATGGGAAAGGGCTATGCTTGGAGTTTTCTTGCGTGATCGCATCAGGAATGAAGATATCCCCTGGAGAACCAAATTCGCCAACATAACCCGAAGAATCGCCAAACTTAAGTGGCAGGGGCAAAACACATTGCTCGTACAACAGATGGTCGATGGGGCCGAAAGGTTCTGGAGTAACGACTGCGCACCTGAAGAAGACGCAGCGTTGGAAGACTTCCCACAAGACGGATTGATAACCTGGTGAGTCGCGAGAATCCGATGGATGCGAGACGCATAGGACCGTTCGTTGTGGTGACACTTGGAGCCTATGTCCAATAGTGGATGTCTTTAAGCTGAAATGATGATGATAATGATGATGAATAAGAAATATTAGGAGACATAACAAACGCCCATCATGGTGATTATGTTAAAAATCACCAATCTTGGTAAACGGATTGATGATTCCCAGCGTTAGTATAACCACATAGAATAATGGTTTTTCTCTTATTTTCTTTCCTTTTTGTGCACTGGCAAACGTATCCTACTTTCTTTTCTAAAATTCGCAATATTGTTTTGTTACAGTTATGTTTTAAGGATATAGAATAGTGAGCAGTCACATACAGCAGCCATTCACATCGGATCACCTCACTAGTTCACCTAAACCACTGCATTGATCCGTAACCAAACATTTGTCGGAAGAACCAAACATAAATCCGAAACACGTCTATCGACCCTCTACAATACAGTACAGCCAGCGAAAAAATTGCAAGATTTCACATTTCAACACTCAGCGAACTTTTATAAAGCGCCCTGTTTGCTCAACAACCCGTAAAGGAACGAGTTACGGGCCCTTACACCTCAAGCGCTGCACCGCTTCAAGCGATCGTTCCACGTAACTAGGGGAAGGAAGTGTAATTTTACAGAGCTGATACAATCGCTGTAGCGCTGAATAATGAATGCGGTTTCCGACTGGCCGGAATGGTTTATTGATTATCGCTGTGATACCTGAAAGATGTACGTTGTTTTGCTTTTGTGAGTTAAGCAGGTGGTAGCGAGGACTGGAATTTGATGGGTGGGCAAGCAGTTGAACAATGAGAAAATGTAAACATAATAAAAAATTAATATTAATTAATAAGGCATTGACATTTGACTTTATTGCACACCTTATAATGCGGACCGGATAAACATTTGCGAAAAGTAAGTGTACAATCATAATGGGTGGTCTTATCGCATAGGGCAATCTCTTACAGACAACCCTAGAAAGGACTAAACGAAAGAAGATAGATTTAGAGCGGTCAGTGTACAAAAATCATAAATAATATTAATTAGATATAATAATAGGGGTTAAAGTATGAAATTGCCGTTTTTAAAACGGGTTTCTTTGAAGTGCTTTAACTTTGGATTGACTTGGAATTATAAGTTCAAATAAACTTTATATTAAAGGTTTTTTTTTTTTTCATAGGTTGGAAAATCATCTTATGACAAATCCCGCTCTTGGGCGGAACGAGAGATAGTGTCAGACTTTTACTGACTAAAAACCCACTCCTGTTCCTTCGTTGCCTTCGTCCCAGGGCCCCGGTTTCGTTTTCACACTACCCATGGCCCCAGTAGGCTTCGACCCTGCTGGGCCCCTACGATTTGCTGACATTTCCCTGAGGCGCGCGCGGAACAATACGCGCCGTCGACGACTTGGGCTCGGTCCGGATGGTTACCGGACGGTCGGACGGCGGGCCACCCATTGCCCGCCGTCCGCAAGCCCTTGCCTACGGTGGTCGGAAATCAGGATCGGAATCCCGGCGGCGGGTGGGGCGTGAGGACCGTTGCCGTTGCCTCACGCGATCGGCCGCCTCCTTTGCCAGCATTACTGCTTCGCAGAAGGAGGCGACCGCCTGCCACTCGACGTCTGTTAGTCGACACCGTCACCGATCTACGCTGAAAACCAGCGCTGTGGACTCGTCGAATTTTGCGTGTGGACACGGCATGATGCTTAGCGTTCGGCCGTTTTGCGCAGACAAAAATATGCGCCACATTTTTTTTCATATAAAATGTTTATAATCTTTAAGTTAGTCCTAAGATTGCGCCTTTTCTGCCAAATATTTTTTTTCTTTCTTTCTTTCTCCAAAATCAACAAAAAATACAGTCTGAACTTTTTTATATTTTTAACCCTAGCCCACATTTAGAATACCAGAAAACCATGGAACGCACAGAGCAACTGAAGGACGCAGGTAAGTTTTAGTAAGTAAAAGTCTGACTCTCCCTCTAGCTCCACCTTAGAAAGGGATAAGTCATTTTGTGATTTTCCACATCAAAAAAAATCGTGAGTATGTTCACACACATGTAAACACACACACACAAGACACTTAACTCGGAGCGACTATCTGTAGGGCTTGCAATTATTTGTTCAACGCTGTAGGCTTACGGACGATGAGCAATGGGTAACTCGTCGTCCGGGCGTCCAATAACCGTCCGGACCGAGCCCGAATTGTTGACGGCGCGTAGTTTTCCACTCGTGCCTCAAAGAGATGTCACCAGCCCAGCAGGGTCGAAGGCTGCTGGGACCGTGGGTTGGCTTCCGAAAGGGAAACCCGGGCTCCTGGAACGCAAGGAAAAGAAGGAACATAGAAGTGGGTACTAGTCAGTAAAAGTCTGACAT
Source organism: Mythimna impura (assembly GCA_905147345.3). Lineage (NCBI taxonomy): Eukaryota > Metazoa > Arthropoda > Insecta > Lepidoptera > Noctuidae > Mythimna > Mythimna impura. The sequence goes on along the minus strand of LR990359.1, from coordinate 27,272,266 downwards.
GCCCTCCCGCCCCGCCCTAGGGCGGGAGAAGTCATTAGATGATTTCCGACCTAAAAAATAAATAAAAAAAGTCGCTTAACCACTGCACCAATCTTGTCGTCAAAGATAAACCGACTCTTACTACACAAGTTTATTTTTAATTCATCATCATCATCATCATTTCAGCCGAAAGACGTCCACTGCTGGACATAGGCCTCCCCCAAGCGTCGCCACAGCGAACGGTCCTGTGCGTCTCGCATCCATCGGACTCCCGCAACCGTTACCAAGTCATCGGTCCACCTTGTAGGAGGCCTTCCAACGCTACGTCCTCCGGTACGTGGTCGCCATTCCAGAACCTTTCGGCCCCAACGGCCATCTGTTCTGCGAGCAATGTGCCCTGCCCATTGCCACTTTAGTTTGGCGATTCTTCGTGCTATGTCGGCAACCTTGGTTCTCCTGCGGGTATCCTCATTCCTGATTCGATCACGCAAGGAAACTCCGAGCATAGCTCTCTCCATTGCCCTTTGGGTGACTTTAAGCCTTCTAATGAGGCCCATTGTAAGCGACCACGTTTCGGAGCCATATGTCATCACTGGCAACACGCACTGGTCATAGACTTTCGTCTTGAGACACTGTGGTATATTGGACGAGAAGATACCGCGCAGCTTCCCGAACGCTGCCCAGCCGAGTCGGATTCGACGATTGATCTCTTTCTCGAAGTTAGACCTTCCCAACTGGACCGTCTGTCCCAGGTAAACGTAGTCGTCTACAACTTTGAGTGTAGAGTCCCCGACCTTGATAGGAGTGGGTGCTACATGGCTGTTTACCATGACTTTGGTTTTGTCCATGTTCATTTTAAGTCCCACTCTTTCGGAAGCTCTACTGAGGTCACCAAGCATTGTACTGAGCTCCTCCGTAGTCTCAGCCATGACTACTATGTCATCGGCAAACCGAAGGTGAGTGATGTACTCGCCATTGACATTAATGCCTAGCCCTCTCCATTCCAAAACCTTGAAGACATCCTCCATTGCTGCCGTGAACAGTTTCGGAGAAATAACGTCTCCCTGCCTCACACCCCGCTGCAAGAGGATAGGTTTCGAGGTCTGGTCTTGTAGTCGGACTGACATAGTGGCGTTTTTGTGCAAACACTTCAGCACTTCGATATACCGATAGTCAATTTGGCACCGTTGGAGAGACTGCAGTACAGCCCAAGTTTCAATCGAATCAAAGGCTTTCTCGTAGTCCACTAAGCAGAGAGGCTGATTATACTCCTCAGTCTTCTGTATAACCTGCCGCAGCGTATGTATGTGGTCCACGGTGCTGAAGCCTTTTCGAAATCCGGCTTGTTCGGGAGGCTGGAAGTCGTCGAACCTGCGCGCGAGACGATTCGTGATGACTCTGGAAAACAGCTTGTAGACATGGCTCAGAAGCGAGATGGGCCTATAATTCTTAAGCAGGGCATTATCGCCCTTCTTAAAGAAGAGTACCACCACGCCTCTGCTCCACGCCTGTGGCGTTTTTCCCTCGAGTATGACGGAATCAAATAGCTTCTGAAGGGCCTTAAGGACCGGTTTTCCACCCGCCTTCAGGAGTTCGGCCGTAATTCCGTCCTCACCCGACGCCTTGTTATTTTTTATCTGCTTCAGAGCCATCCTAATCTCGTACAGGCTGACGTCCGGGATATCTTCGGTATATTGTCGAGTCAATCTAGCTCTTGGGTCGTTTACTAGATTTACAGCGGGTTTAGCTATAGACGTGTATAACTGTCCATAAAAAGCCTCGATCTCTCCCAGAAGCTCCGATTTGGCGGATATGACTCTGCCATCGTCGGTCTTCAGTTTCTTGAGCTGGCTTTGCCCAATAGACAGATCTCGTGCAAATACTTTAGAGCCCTTATTCCGCTCAATCGCATCCTTAATCCTTGCGGTATTAAAGCGGCGAAGGTCTCGTTTCAGGGACTTCGAGATTTGTCTATTGAGCTGCCGGTATATGCACGCATCGTCTGAAGACTGCAGAATCATCTCACGCCTCTTTTTCATTAGCTCGAGGGTCGGATCGGAGAGCTTCTTGTTCTTATTTGTACGGTGAGTCTTGAAAAACTTAGACCCGACCGTATGGACAGTTTCCACGAACCCATCGTTATATTCATCCACGGAGCTTCCTAGGCACTCGAAACGATTGTGGAGTTCGAGCTGAAAGCTCTCGGGGTTTTGGATCTGGATCTGTGCTGGACGGAACGTAGACTTCATCAGTCGAGACCTTTCAAGCTTAATGTTAATATTCAATGTGCCTCTTACGACGCGGTGATCACTTCCAGTTTTCACCGCGTTGATCACAGAGACATCATTGAATATTTGCTTTTTCGTCGACAGGATGAAGTCAATCTCATTTCTAGTTGCACCGTCAGGACTTTGCCAGGTCCACCTTCTATGCTCACGCTTTTTGAAGAAGGAATTCATCATATAGAGGCCCTCCTTCTCCATAAAGCTAGCCAGTAGGTGTCCCCGGTGATTCCGACGTCCAAATCCAAATTGCCCCACTCGCAGCTCGTCACCGTCTCGTTTGCCCAGTTTCGCGTTAAAGTCCCCCATGACCACGGTGAAGTGAGTCTTAGAACCATGCATGGCTTTTGATATATCCTCATACATGGATTCTACTTCGTCGTCGGGATGTGTCGAGGTCGGGGCGTAGACCTGTATGACCTTCAGCGAATATCTTGATGATATTCTGAGTATAAGGTACGCCACCCTGGTCGACACACTCTCGATCTTCACCACATTGTTCACAAGGGACTTGTGGACGATAAACCCGACACCACCCTGGGACTGCTGGTCACCCTCCCGGAAATAGAGCAGGTTACCGGATTTGAGAATTATCGTATCCTCCCCCTGTCTTCGGACTTCAGACAATCCCACAATACTCCATCGCAACCTGCTCAATTCGTCGTGGCCTTGACCGCTACCGGAGTCAAGGGTAGACGGGCTGCCGGGCACTAGGGGCCATTTTTTCTTTCTGTTTTTCATGTTGGGGGGGGGGGTTGCCATAATCACCACGCTTGGCAGACGGGTTGGCGATCGCAGTTTGATTGTTGTAATGCACAGAGGATGCTGCTGCCCATTCTCTGGTATGTCCCTTAGTCGCCTCTTACGACACCCTCGGGAAGAGATGGGATGGTGTTATTCTTAACGTCCGGACACCATACGGAACAATTTTTAATTCACTGGTATATTAATATTTCAGGAGGTGAAACAACACATAAATATGTTTTTTTTATGTACAGTTTCATCCCATACAATATAAGAAAAATTTTACGGTTCCTTACCCAAAGGGTAAAAACCATAGAAAAAAACGAAAGCCTATTGCTAAGACTCCACTCTCTGTCTCCTGTCATCAGGCTGTATTCCATGATCCGTGGTAGCTAAACAGTTGAAATTTTCACAGATAGAAAGAAGAAAGAAAACATGTTTATTCTGCCCAAATAGACGCACAAGAAAATACAGCAATCTGTCGGGCCCTGTGCAAACCGGGCATAACTGTGCTGCACCATAGACACTAGACAATAAACACAGTTGACTGATGTCTACATAGTCTGTGGTTGTCTATACAAAACACAGTCTGATCTTACAGCTTAGTTAGTCTGTGGTTGTCCATTGTCTATTGCACTGACCGACAGAGACTGACATAACATAAAATGATGATGTATTTCTGTTGCCGCTATGACAAATAATACTAAATAATAATAATAATGTTGATATAGCGGTCCCTCATGACGAGAACCTTGTGAAAGCTGAGAAGGATAAACAAACTAAATATCTTGACTTGCCTCGCGAGGTTATCGACATGTGGGAAGTGGACACAGCAGTCATTGTGCCGATAGTCGTGACGGCTAATGTCTTAATTTCCAAGAGCCTCGACCAATATCTGAGTAGGCTCTCGTTAGGCAGTTGGATCAAGGGCTTGATTCAGAAGGCAGTACTTCTGGACACAGCGCGTATTGTTCGGAGATTCCTCTCTCAGGAGCCCTGACCACCGGTAGCTTGGACTCTGTTCCCGATGCCGGTGGGCTACTATTTTTTTAAATGTTTCTTTTATGAGGTTTGATAAAAAAATATTTAAAAATTTAATTTATACCTATGTATAATGAACAAATAAAGGAAATAAGAATAATACAATAAAAATCATAATAAATGTCAAAAATACAATACAATACAATAATAGTTATTAATAGTGTGTAATGTTGTATAGATAATGGTTCGGAACCATTTATGTGCGAGTCCAACTTGCATTTGACCGGTTTTTACAAAAAAAAAGGATCAACTCTAAAAGTCTCCCTGTGTAGTTCCATCTCAAACATACCATAAATGCTTGAACCCAAAAGATCACTAACAAATTCCGCGGTTCTAATGCATTGTACCGCATTTAATCCACAGAAGCTGTAAACAGGTAAGCGTTTTTCTCAGTTGACAACTTAGCTTTAGGTACTTACTTAGTTGACAGAAACAAAAAAAAAAAAAATGGAAATGTTACAGCTTCGCCGAGAACATCGTTCCGCCTTGCCACTTAATACACTAAGTTAGTACTTCCTTACTTGGATCAATTCTTTGCATGTGTTGTTGGATTTTGTGGTTTCAATAAAGTTTTGCAGCGTTTGGAAGGCCTCCCAATAGGGCCATGTTAAAATAGCCATGACTGTACACCGGATGCGAGGCGTACAAGACCGGACGGGCCCATATGTCCAGCACTAGACGTTACTTTGCCCTTTCTACATCTTTTCAGCCGAAAGACGTTCACTTTGGACATGGGCCTCCCCCAAGTGTCGCCACAACGACCGTGTGCGTCTCGCATCCATTGGATTCGTGTATGATGAGTATGTAATTAATCATATAGGCTGATTTCAAGAGTTAGCAGTCTTTTTTTTAGGTCGGCAAATCATCCAATGGAGGGTTCAGGAGAGTTACAGAATTTACAGACTAAAAACCCACTCCTGTACCTTTTTAGTCTGTAAAGTCAGGAACACCCTCCCGCCCCGTCCAATAGCGGGAGATGTCATTGGATGATTTCCGACCTAAAAAAAAAAGACTACTCACTTTTGAAATCAGAAAAACCCACTCCTGTTCCTTACCGTCCGGACCGAGCCCAAGTCGTCGACGGCGCCACAGAGAGATGTCAGCAAATCGCAGGGGCCCAGCAGGGTCGAAGCCTACTGGGGCCATGGGTAGTGTGAAAATAGTGTGAAAACGAAACCCGGGGCCCTGGGACGAAGGCAACGAAGGAACAGGAGAGGGTTTTTAGTCAGTAAAAGTCTGACATCATCTCCCGCTCCGCCCATGAGCGCGATTTATCATTAGATGATTTTCCCAGCAAAAAAAAAACTCCTGTTCCTTCTTTGCCCTCGGCCCAGGACCCCTGGTATAACTTTCACACAGCCCATGAAAGATTTAGTAGTCTGGATTTGTAGGAATTAAATAACTGGCAAAATGTCTACTCTAGTTACTCTTTATTTTGTCTTTTCTATTTTGTCTTACCGTACGAGGAATAGCGGCGTGAAATTAATTCAAAGATATTATTATTTATTTAGATTTATAATAAACTAGCACTTTACATATTAAAAATAAAACACTTTAGGTATAGAGATGCTCAAACAAGGCCTTCTTAGAGTGAAAAAAAAAACTTCTCACGCTCTGGGTGGAGAAAATATTTTACTTCTGTATAGGTCTTCTCCTTCCTGTAAAACAGTCGTGATAGTATTTGGAATGTCATGCCAGATTCACTGGATCAAAATCGTCTTGTTGAAAAGATTTAAATCCGTCAGTAATCATAATCATTATAATCATAATGATTTATTTATCAGAACATGGTAGGTATGTACATTACATGGTCTTAGGTTTAAACATTAAGTCTTGGCACGTTCTACCACATGGGCGTACAAATATTAAAGTGGTTACATTAAATTGTGATAGTTATTATAATTGAAATTAGAAATGTCCGTCGAATAAAATCACATAAATAATAATTAAATTAATATGTCAAAGAGTCATTTAAATAGTCATATATAATTTGGGGGATGAACTGCTCGCGTCCGTAGGATCTACTTGTTTTGACCACCCTACACGTGTCCCCTGGGTAGTGCCAAACGAGCAGTAAAATACGGTGGTAGGCCTTAGTATCGGCTGCCGGCTTAGGAGTTACCACCCACCAGACAAAGCCATGCCGCCAAGCGACTTGTCGTGTTCCGGCGTGATGTCTGGTGAAGCCATATGGTGGAAGATGGGTCTGAGCAGTTGTGTTGCGATGTGTACCGTACCGGGTATGATGCGACAGCTGTTGTTGTGTCGGACGTTTGATCGCGGAGGGTAGCGGGATCCGAAGCACGGTTATCCGCTGGCCGACCGCAGATAGTTGGGGGCCCAAGTAGTGTGCCAGCCACGCACAAAAGGCTGCCCCGCCAACTGCGAAAAATCCCAGGGTGGCCCCATCGTGCCGGTTGGCGACCGGGCGAGAGGACCCGATGGCGATCCCTGGGGGGGTTCGGGCGTCCCCGCAGTCTCCAGATCAGACCTCCATTGGCGCAGCAACTCTGGTCGCGTCGTTGGATTTACATCGCATCACCTCGCTCAACTGCCATCTTCCACCTACCCTATTCACTCAAAATTATGAAAAATAAAATGAAAGGTACTCGTAAAAAGAAAAATAAGTGTGTACAGCGGATGCACGTCCTCTTATTCCAAGTGCACCTCTCTATCATTCGAGGACTGCACTCCAATATCAATGCGGTCCACCACCACCTTGAGACTAACAAGCCCCACTTACTTTTCCTGACGGAGACGCAGATCAGATGTCCGTCAGATGCGGCGTATCTCGACTACCCGGGATACTCATTGGAGCACCATTTCCTGCAGCGTGCCGGGGTCTGTGTGTACGTCCGCAATGACATTTGCTGTCAGCGTCTCCGTCACCTTGAGGACCCTAATTTCTCAACGTTGTGGTTGTTGGTGGACACCGGTGTGGACAAAATTGTCTATACCTGTGTCTACCGATCGCACAGCGGTGACCAGGAGACGACTCAACTGTTTGGCCACCTCGGTGAGGCCGCCGATAAGGCTCTGCATTGGCACCCTGATGCGCAGTTTGTCGCTCTGGGGGACTTTAACGCCGTTCACAAAGACTGGCTTTTCCCGTACCAGAGGACCGACCACGCTGGGAGAGAAGCGCGAAACTTTGCAGTATCGATGGGCCTCTCCCAGTTGGTAAAGCAAGCGACAAGGGTGCCTGATGTAGTTGGTCATACTGCCAATTGTCTGGACCTTCTGCTGACCACCGATCCGGACAGATGTATCGTAACAGTTTCCTCACCACTTGGAACTTCAGATCACTGTCTGGTGAAGTCTGTATCGTCCTTCTCCCCACCTGACTGCGACTCACGCGGTGAACGGCGAATGTGGCGTTACAAGTCAGCAGATTGGGATGAGATGCGGCACTTCTTTGCATCTTATCCTTGGCAGCAGGTCTGCTTCTCTTCTAAAAATCCGTCGAGCTGTGCAGATGCTATATCCGATGTGATACGTCAAGCTATGGAGTATTTCATCCCTTATCGCGACGTACCCATCGGTGGCTTAGCTCACCCATGGTTCAACGCCGATTGCGTTCAAGCTGAACAACGTAAGCATTCGGCGTTTCTCGCCTGGGTTGACGCTCGTGATCACAACGCTTCGGATCTGAGTTCAAAGAAGAGAGCCTTCAACCATGCTGCCAAGTCCTACAAAAAGGCACTAAGGAAGGCTCGCTTCGACCGCATTACCCATATTGGTACAAAGCTCTCTGCGCAGCCGTCCGGTAGCAGAGCATTCTGGTCCCTTGCCAAGTCGGTCGAAGCGAACTTCTGTCGGCCCTCTTTGCCTCCGCTGGTTAGACCTGATGGTACACTGGCTCATACGGCGAGAGAGAAAGCGGGTCTATTTGCATCTCTCTTCGCCCATAATTCTCGTCTTGAAACTGGTAGTGCTACTCCACCGACTTTACCTCACTACGATAGTTCGATGCCCGAGGTCCGCATAAGGAACAAAGAGGTTCTGAGAGCACTGTGTCGTCTTGACGTGAATAAAGCTAGTGGACCAGATGGTATACCAGCGATTGTTCTCAAGGCTTGTGCGCCCGAGTTGTCTCCTGTATTGACGCGCTTGTATCGCCTCTCATTTGGGACTGGTATAGTGCCCAAGTCCTGGAAGCTTGCCAACGTGCAACCCGTGCCCAAAAAGGGCAGTCGTACCGATCCTACCAACTATCGGCCGATTTCAATAACCTCCATACTCTGCAAGATTATGGAGCGTGCATTGAACTCGCGCCTCTTGGCATACCTGGAAGGTAACGATCTCCTCAGTGACCGACAGTATGGGTTTCGCCGCAATCGATCTACTGGGGACCTACTAGTTTATGCCACCCACTTGTGGGGCCAGACCCTCGAGAGGAATGGGGAAGCGATTGCTGTTTCCTTAGACGTCTCGAAGGCCTTCGACAGGGTATGGCACGCTGGTCTATTAAGTAAGCTTTCAGCGTACGGCATTTCCCCTGGTCTGATTAACTGGGTAAAAGACTTCCTGAGTGAACGTTCTCTCCGAGTTGTTATCGATGGATGCTCATCAGAGCCCATGACGACTAATGCCGGAGTTCCTCAGGGGTCTGTTCTCTCTGCAACTCTCTTCCTGCTGCATATCAACGATCTGCTGATGCCCGGTATCTATGGGTATGCAGATGATAGCACAGTTGTAGAGAGATACCTGCCAGGTGCTCGAGCTAGTAAGGAGCTAATCCGGTCCGAAAGAGAGGCTATGGTAGAGCGAACGAATGTCTCACTTCAGGCAGTCTCCAAGTGGGGTGAAGCCAATCTGGTGGGATTCAACGCCGCCAAAACACAAGCGTGTCTATTCACCGCTAAAAGGAGCCCGTTCACCTTGGCTCCTGTTTTTCAGAATGTATCCCTGGAGTACACTGACTGCCTTCAGCTCTTGGGAGTTGAAATTTCCTCAGACCTTAACTTTGGGCGGTTCATTGAGTCCAAAGCCAAGGTAGCTGCTAGGAAACTCGGTGTACTTGCAAAGGTCCGGCGGTACTTCACACCAGGACAGCTTCTAATGTTATACAAAGCACAGGTCCGTTCGTGTGTGGAGTACTGCAGCCACATATGGGCTGGTGCTGCAAAATGCCACCTGGCAGCTTTGGACTCGGTGGAAAGGCGTGCAAAGAGGCTAATTGGTGATCCAGATCTGGTTAATTCCAATCTACAAAGTCTTGAGCACAGGCGTAGGGTAGCCAGCCTTTCGGTGTTTTACAGGATGCTTTTTGGAGAGTGTGCGCAGGAATTGCATGACTTGATTCCACCATCTCATTTCTACCATCGGACAAGCCGACGAACGGCGAGTATCCACCCTTACGTTGTTGAAACCTCTACGGTCCGGACCAAGCGTTTCGCCTCGTCGTTTATACCGCGTACATCGAGGGACTGGAATAATTTGCCTGCTGCGGTTTTCCCGTCCGATTATAATTTGGGTCTCTTCAAGGCTAGAGTGAATAGGCTCTTAATAAATTAGTGCGCCTCACCATCTACGATTGCATTACTACTTACCATCAGGTGGGATCGCAGTCAAGCACTAGTTTATATCAATAAAAAAAAAAAAAAAAAAAATATAAATTATAGTAATATTTATAACACAAAAATTCTTTTAATTTTTCCTTAAGCCCGGTCAAATCCAACTCTTTAATAGATTTTAATTTTTTATTATACTTTTGAGGGGCTCTGCAGAATATGCTTTTTCCTATAAAAGCGGTCTTGGCTCTACCTGTCAAACCCTTCTCATAATTACTACGCCTAGTAAAAACCTGGCATTCTTTTTTTGCAATTTCTAAACTAAAAGTAATACAAAATACATCAACCTAAGTTAATTCACAAACTATTTATAGTATCAATTTATACCCCAGACTTTATAGGCTGTAAACCGAGATTGGCTCAGTCATGTACTGGAGCTGTAAGTTTTATAGTAGTGCTGTAACAGTGCTATAATAGCGCTATAAGTTCGTATAATAACTGTGTGACTTTTATGGTGCTATGGCGCGTAATGAGGGGCTGTTCGCTCGTTTGATTGTGCAAACTTGCTCTATAGGGGGTGAAAATATTACTAAGTGATGGAGACGTCTGGGTAAATAATTTTCTAATAAAGTTTTCATGAACAGAAATGGCGCGGTAGTTATGGATGATTTTGTGATTCGATTTTGGTTTGGTTTTTGCTAATCGAGTTCTTGCTTTTGATTCCTGTACCTACCAATAGTCTCGCATGATTTTATATAGAATTCAAATTAAAAAATCGGGCAAGCACGAGTCGGACTCGCGCACTGAGGGTTCCGTATAAACTTACCTATGAAAACAGTTCAATTACCGAATTGATTGACGAAGATTTTTCCGAATCGCCTCAACTTTTTTTGTGACGTAACAACAAATTTTGCAGTTTTCAGATTTTTTCTAATACTTGTGCTATGAGACCTTGCTTCATGCCAAATTTCAGGATTCTAGGTCAACGGGAAAAACCCTATGAATTTTGATTCCCTTAAAAGTGTTGAAATACATGTTTCTTGCGACATAAACGGCCGTATCTTTTTTTTCGTTAATTCAGAAGTATGATTTTTTCACAGCTTCAAGAGACCACAGACTTGAGCATATAGTTTTAATTTCAATTCAATACCTCCACGCGTTCCCAAGATGGGAATCTGTCAAAAGGGTCAGACAGACAGACAGACGGACAACAAAGTGACCCTATAAGGGTTCCGTTTTTTTTTCTTTTGAGATACGGAACTAAATAAACTCTCTGTTTGTCTTTTTCTTGAAAAACATTACCCCACACTATAAATAACTTCGGTATCGTAGTTACTTAATAAACATGTAAACTCACATACACAAGACAGCCAGATCCGGAACATCTACGGTGTAACTCATACAAATATTTGTTGCATGCGGGATTCAAACCCGCGACACGTACTGTGCCACTTCTACTCTACTACTAATTACACACTACCGGCAATTGAAAGACACAGAGGTTAAGTGAGTAAAAGTCTTACACACACTCTCACTCTACCCTAGAGAGTAGCGAGTCCGGCGGGATCTCATGGTGGAATGGCGACAGCGACTATCGCAACCCAGGTCCTAGGCCAGGTCCTCACCGGATATGGTAAGTTCAGGAGGTTCCTGCACCGGATTCGTGCGGAAGAAACGACCGGGTGTCACCATTGTGCGGATCGCCCGGAGGACACGGTGGAGCACACGGTAAAGGTGTGCCCCGCTTGGGCAGAGCAACGCCATGTCCTCGTGGGGGCGATCGGCGGCGGCGATCTCTCGCGCCGGGCCTTGGTACAGGCCATGGTCCGGAGCGAAGAGGACTGGCAGGCGGTCACCTCCTTCTGCGAAGCAGTAATGCTAGCAAAGGAGGCGGCCGATCGCGTGAGGCAACTGTCCTCACGCCCCAACCGCCGCCGGAATTCCGATCCCGATTTCCGGCCACCGTAGGCGCGGGATTACGGACGGCGAGCAATGGGTAGCTCGCCGTCCGACCGTCCGGTAACCGTCCGGACCGAGCCCAAGTCGTCGACGGCGCTTACTGTTCCACGCGCGCCTCAAGGTGATGTCAGCAACTGTAGGGGCCCAGCAGGGACGAAGCCTACTGGGGCTAAAGGTCTGATTCTAAAAGGATGCCTCGGCCCTGGTATGAAAGGCAACGAAGGAACAGAAGTGGGGTTTTGGTCAGAAAAAGTCTGACACTATCTCCCGCTCTACCCAAGAGCGGGGGATGTCATAAGATGATTTTCCCACAGAAAAAAAAAGAAAACCGGGAACTGAAAGACACAGAGGTTTTAGTGAGTAAAAGTCTTACACGCGCTCTCACTCTACCCTAGAGTGGGAGAAGTCACTGAATGATTTCAATGACCTCAAAAATAAGAGACCTTGATTAAAAAACTTATTGAAAAGAACAACTTGAAGGTAGAATAAGCCCTCTTTTAAATTCTTTCTCTCCGCACCTGAAATACCTATTATAAAACAAATTCAGGTCATACAGTTCTGGTCAAAGGTTCCTAACCCACAGTCAAAAACTGAAGTGTATTGTGTCAGCGTCCGAGCACGATACGTTTCTATCTTCACAAAGCATGCCCTTTGTTACCTACTCCTCTTTGACAAGTTGACCAAAAAGTTTCGTTGGGAACCAAAATCATGTGGGAATCGACATCTGACAGAACGAACTTTAATAATAATGTTTTCGCAGCTGTCAAATTGTTTTGATAGAACGAATTTACTGTGCGGCTGCAGCGGCATGCCGTGTAGTTTACGTCAAATCTAGCAGTAACAGAGCTACATGACCAGCCGTACCAATTTTGCAGTGCAAGATCTAGCCTCATATCGGCAATACTAGAGTACTCATCGTCAAGTTTATCTACTTCAAGAAGGGCAACACTCGCCCTAAAACGATACGCTTTAGTAAGAAGGACTTTTCGGGGACTGATTAGTTCTCGAGATTATTTGCCCTCTGCATCGCAGAACGTATCGACTTCCTGAAGCAGAAACAAAGCACAAACCGCATTTGTCGAAACAAGCGGGGACTGAAGCAATAAACAGAATTGCAAATTCCAAAGCAACTAAAAGTGGGTTTATAAAGGTTAGGAGCAACCAGACCGAGGTGTGACTGATTCGTCCCTACCAGATAATGAATTGTATTCGTTCTGGCGCAGCATCTAGTCGGTGCCTGTTACACCGAAGGTGATTGGGCTCGAGAGGTCTAGCACGCATGTAATCTTATACCAGAAATGGAGGCAATTACCATCAGCCTCTAAGATGTAAGCTCGTGCAGTTCGTTCGTTGTCTAACAGAAAATCTTTAGGTGAATTGAACATTCAACCCGGCGCGCCAACTTGTAATACGGCTGCGAGGTATATACAAACACACAATTAGAAAACTCAATTTAAATTTAATTAAAACCGAAACAAAAAAGACACATATTTATTGCGACGAGGGAGAACTATCCACTGCTCACCCTGCAATGTTCAAGCGTATTCAGTAGTGCAGTAGCAGACAGCCCCGCTTGACCGGGAACACGCTTACTCCAGTGTTGCTGCTGGACCTAATACGACTCAGCAGTGACTCAGATTTTTTCTTAATAAAGGCATGAAAGCCATTACCGAGGTTTTTATTAATATATTTTTTTATCTAGGATCAATAATTATAGAGATTACCTCCTATAAACGTACAATTTTTCCTGTTTAAAATATAAGTTCCTGAGGATGGACGACGCCGCTGAGGTCGACTTGCGAAGAGAAGGCGAGATGACCTAGACGGCTACCACAAGGGCTGATTTGAGGTGGCTCGAGAAAAACATACCTAGAAAAAGTTGGAGGAAGTCTCTGCAAAGTTGTGGGAAAGTATAGGATAAGTAAAACAAAATAGTTTTTAAAAATTCAATAAAAAATATCTATTACCAACCCGCACTGGGCCCGCGTGGTGGATTACGGCCCATTCCCTCTCCTAGAGAGGAGGCCTGAGTCCCAACAGTGGGAACATTATAAGGCAGACTATGCTATGTTATGCTATTGAATTTTTCAGTTTTCCATTATCCAATATCACAATCAAATAGTGAGGGAATGTTCAATATAATCAAGCCTCATAAATTAAAACTAAGGTGTAAAAATGACAAGGTACTGCAATTACGATTATCTTCAACACCAATCTAAAAAAACAATAAATTAGCTGGCTAACATGCGTTTCAAGTAGGTAAGGTCGTGTGACGGAAATCATGTGAGGGTTACAAGCACAGAGAAGGCTATCATTTTATTTTTCTTTGAAAAGGTTGCATTTTTATTGGATGTAATTTGTTATTTATGGCTTGTTCTATTACTACACGCGTAGTATGACCAATTAACCACTGTAAAAGCGGAATAAACGATTACAAAATGACAGATTATGCATTAATCAGTCCAAAATCTGTCATTTTCTACAGATTTCAAAAAAAGGAGGAGGTTTTCAATTTGGTTATATTTTATTATCTTTGTTACCTCAGAACTCTGCCGTTTATGTACCAATTTGCAATTTTTTTAGCTTCAAAGAATATGTTTCCAGATTGGTCCCATTTTTTTCGAAATCCTGTTCTGATGATTGGATCCATAAGGAATCGAGGAAACTCCTCAAATAATTTAGGCAACTATATAGTGATTTTGGTATTTTCGTTGAGAAATCAAGCATCTGCAGTCAAAAAGTAACATTTGATGAGTGAAACTGATGAAAAAGACCAGAAATGGCCATAAGAACTTCATACTCACTTAGATATTACAAAGAAGATAGTTAAGCATTTATGATAATACTAATAAATAAATGGTTCTGAATAGTTATGTTGAAAATGGTATCATCAAACTGATCTGATGATGATGATGAAGCCGGAAGGTAGGCACCGGAACTCCGTAATTACTGAACGTATCCTAGCCATGATTGGGCTTATTAGAATTGTCACTGACTTCCGAAATTAAAACTATTTTGAACGTTTGAGCGTTTTGTTTTTTTTTTGTAGTGAAGTCGCTTTATTTTTTTTACTAATCGTTTTCACACAGTACATCCACTTTTTCTTTGGCCTACCTCTTCCACTTCATCAATCTACATAATATACATATTCATAACTCTTAATACACACTAAACAAACATGTAAAAAATAAATTTCACCTTTTTCTAATATAAAGTTTAGATTCCCAATCCTTCATCAAAGGCTCTGCCATCAAGCTAATGGACCGTAAATCCCTGACTCGGTTACAATCAGGAAGCAGCCCTAGTCAGCGTGTTGAACACGGTGTTCGAACATTTCGTGTCGTGTCGCGTGACTCTAGGAGAGATAGATTTCTCCTGTGACCCGTGTGCCCGTGTGTTGGTGTGTGACGCAAATCTGTTAGGGAGGGTGTTTAGAAGTGACGATTTGGTGTAGTTCGAATAATTTGGAATTAAATTAAAGAACAATTGTAAGTAAGAACAAAGAAAGGAAACATTTTTATTTGGCACACACACAAAACGAAGAATCAAATATGTAGCTAAGCAAGAAAAATATTTTTTTGGTAATTACAGTTTTGAGATGTTTGAGGTTGAAACGCTTGGGCATGACCCAGGGCGGACCCTGCGACGACGCTGACTTGAGACCCGCTGACCTGACGCTGACTTCCGAGTCAGCCGAAATTCCGAATTCCGAAATTTCACATCGACTGATCAACACTTTGCGTGACTGGAGGGCTGGCTCGTTCTTTGCCCAAAGAATTTGCATTGCTGCATTGCCATTCATTGTGGCAATGCAATGCTGCCAGTTTGTCGGGCACATTTCCCGATAAAAGTGATGTGGGGGAGTGCTTTGATGAATGGGTGTATTTTGTGTTTTTGTATTATATACATACATAGTTAGGTTTAGTATGAATACTTTACTTAGTCTAGTTAATGGTTAATAATGTTAAATTAAACATTAAACTGAACCTTAATTTTAGTGTACAGACGCATATATTTAGGTGTAGGTTGTAATGTTTTAGATACATCACCCTCATATTATCTGATACATCTTTTCAAGTAATTTTTCTAGGTAAACCTTCTCCATCGATTGCATCACTGCCTATTGGATTATTTAACAATGTGGCTGAATTGTGATCCACCAAAAAAAAACAAGACTGGAATGCTATCTGAAGACGCTAGAATGATGATTGGTTTAGACCAAAAAAATAAAGAATAAGCGTATTATTTTCTTGCTACTATTTTCTTTGTATTGTGGACCTTAGATGGACCAAATAATTACCTATAGCTCATATATCTTAAAAGGTAATGAGTGTTATCTATGCGCTAAATCTGTTTAATACAGAATCTACAGCCTATTTTTAGACAAAAAAAAAACATAGATTAAAGATGTTACTCGATATCTTGCAGATATTGAGTAACAAAGTTTTTGTTCTACATTTTTAATATAGTTATCACTTCCAAATCGTATAAAGTAAAAGCAAACTTATCAGTTGTCTCCAATAAGAATTCAGAAACAAGAAACAGGATCTTTTGGGCAGGTGTCGAACGACAAAAACCTTGGACCCCGGGGGCTCTCCTCTCCGTGTTACCAATTTGTGGGGCCAAGTCATGCGGGAAAGCGGGAATAGTTTTTTTTAAAGGCTAGGAGTTAGAAGGATAGAGTGAAAATGCTCTTAATCAACTAGTGGAATTTAACATTAAAGATTGCACCACTGCTTACCATCAGGTGCGATCGCAGTCAAGCACTAGTTTATATCATTTAAAAAAAAAACATACATCAGTCACCCAGATACGGAACCGCTAACTGTAGGTCAAACAGGTATATGTTCTGTACGGGAATTACACCTGCGATACTCAGAGCTGCAGCCAATTGTTCAACCACTGCGCTAATCTTGGCTTGCCGTTTTGTTGTATCATACTAATTTGTTACTATTGCTCAACCACTGCGCTAGTCGTGCCTTGCCGTTTTGTTGTATCATACTAATTTGTTACTATTGCTCATCCACTGCGCTAATCGTGGCTTGCCGTTTTGTTGTATCATACTAATTTGTTACTATTGCTCAACCACTGCGCTAGTCGTGACTTGCCGTTTTGTTGTATCATACTAATTTGTTACTATTGCTCATCCACTGCGCTAATCGTGGCTTGCCGTTTTGTTGTATCATACTAATTTGTTACTATTGCTCAACCACTGCGCTAGTCGTGGCTTGCCGTTTTGTTGTATCATACTAATTTGTTACTATTGCTTAACCACTGCGCTAGTCGTGGCTTGCCGTTTTGTTGTATCATACTAATTTGTTACTATTGCTCATCCACTGCGCTAATCGTGGCTTGCCGTTTTGTTGTATCATACTAATTTGTTACTATTGCTCATCCACTGCGCTAATCGTGGCTTGCCGTTTTGTTTTATCATAGTAATTTGTTACTATTGCTCAACCACTGCGCTAATCGTGGTTTACCGTTTTATTTTATCTACTAAATTGTTACTATTAACATGCTGTAGTCCGGCAATAATTAACCCTGTTTATTTATCCATAGCTAAAATATGACCAGATATACCTAATTAAATGTTTCTTTAGGTTAACAGCAAAAAATCATGTTAATAACACGAGTGTCGAACAGTTTTTATTGCATTTTTGCATTTTAACAGTCACTATAAACGTTATTACCCTGACTAGCGATTAAGCTGTTCAGTTTTTAGTGCACTTACGTGTATTTTTAATAAATAAAGTAATTCTATTAAATAATTACCCTTAATTGGATGAAATTTATTATGGTATGTTAATATCGTTTATCTTGCTATGCTAACGTGAGGAGGGATAAAACGCATGTTACTAAAAGAATTATGAGTATACCTGCATGCGGATGGATGGAGAGAGAAAGAGGGAGACCAAAGAAAAGATGGATGGATTGTGTCAGGAGTGATATGAAAGAAAAGGGAGTCAGAGATAGCATGATGGTTGACAGGATAAAATGGAAAAAAAACGTGTTGCGCCGACCCTAAGTAACATGGGACAATGGTAGGAAGAAGATGATGATGATTATGAATAACGCCTTCGTTGTTTTTGTTAATTAATTCAACACACACATGTAATATACAATTAGCGATCTCTTGCGCCGGGCCTAGGCCGTACATGGTCCGGAGCGAGGAGGAATGGCAGGCGGTCGCCTCTTTCTGCGAAGCAGTAATGCTAGCAAAGGAGGCGGCCGCATGCGCGAGGAAATGGCCCTCGCGCCCCAGCCGCCGGGATTCCGATCCCGATTTCCGGCCACCGTAGGCGCAGACTTGCGGACGTTGAGCATTGAGTAGCTCGCTGTCCGATCGTCCGGTAACCGTCCGAACCGAACCCAAGTCGTTGACGGTGGTAGTGTTCCACGCGCGCTCGCATCTTCTTGAGGCGCGAGTGGGCCTAGCAGGGTTGAACCCTACTGGGGCCATGGGTGATGCGAAAGAGGTCCCCGGGGCCCTGGAACAATGGCAAAGAAGGAACAAATAAAAAAAAAAAAAAAAAATTAATTAATTAATAAAAAAATTAATAAATAACAGGAGTGGGTTTTTAGTCAAAGTCTTAAACGCCCTCCCACTCCGCCCAAGAGCGGGGGATGTCATTAAATTATTTTCCCACCCAAAAAAAAACATGTAGTATACAATATCCCAGCTATAAAATCCTACATGTGCTGATTACGAAACAAATTCTTCCTCAACAATAGTTTCATCAAACTACCCCAGAGCCCCTCTATCTTCTAAAACTTGCACCATTCACAGATTCCTGACAAATTGAATCTTGCTTGTCCGCCCGGGGCAGACAAAAGGGCGATTCGCATTTTATTTGCCATCTGATTCCGCCCTGGGCCCGCTTCATTTTCATCACCAACACTAATGGGATTTCAATTACCGGAACTGATAGATTTGTGTACCGTGTTGTTGCTAGGAACAAGGAAGAAATTAAGTAGGTATGTTTGTTCGTAGGAGTTAGTTAATTTGATAAAGTTTAATGATGATTGATTTATAATATCAGTCGTATTGTATAGTTGTCGGTGCTTTTTTCGCGGGAGGGTGTGTCAAACTTTTACGGACTAAAACCACACCTGTGTCCTTCAGTTGCCCTTTATGGTCTAGGACCACGGGCTTACTGGGCCCCTACGGTTTTCTGATATCTTCTCTTTGAGGAGAGCGTGGAACACTACGCGCTGTTGACGATTGGGCTGAGTCCGGTCGATTACTGAACTGCAAGACGACGATCCCATTGCTCGACGTTCGCAAGTCCGCGTCTACCGCGGCTGGTAGTCGGAGGTGGGTCTCGGTAGCTGGGATGTGAGGATTTTTGTTACCTCACGCGTGCAGCCTCCAGACTTTTAATGACTAAAATCACATCTTGTCTTCAGTTGCTTTTTGCGTTCCAGAATCGTAGTGACTCTTTCATAGAATTCCGTAGCACAATCACCACACCTAACAATAGACACGATATAATCGTGGCAGCCCCTCTTTGAGGGGTGGCTGGAGAGGCGTTACGACGTGCTCACCTTCCGCATGACGCAGGTCCTCGGATTTAGGTGGAAGAAACGCCCAGTTGTCGCCATTATGCGGCCCACTTGGAGGACACGGTGAAGCATACGGTGGAGGATGCCCCACCGTTATACCCGGCTTTCCACCCAAAAATAAAGTTTCGGTAATTATTGAGTAATTTACGATAACTCACTGTTATCGTAAATTACTCAATAATTACCAAAACTATATGACTTTTATAAAATATAGGTATCAGAGGGCAGAAGGGGGGTGGTAGCGATGTACTTGCGGGGCTGAGCGCGGTGGTGAAGGGCCCACATTATAAAGACTGAGGAATAGAATATATTTTATTGTGCACCAAATCAAACAAGGATTATTATTTAATTAGTTCTAAATTTAATCTGAGTCAACACAAAGACCCTTCTAGAGATTCCCTTTCCTAAAGAGAGGAGGCCTGAGTCCCAGCAGTGGGAACATTAAAAGGCTGAATATGCTATGCTATGCTATGCAACACAAAGATGCGTCAGCCACTATACTTAAATAAGACAACTAAATGACAGATATCAATTATCATGATCAAGTTCAAGTTTTTAAAAGGCCTTTTTTATTATAGTTTACTAATTATATTAAAACCGCTCCTATTTTTAAACTGGCATTCCATTGAATCCCATTGATTTTGAATACCTACACATATTGAATTTTCCGTTACATAGTCCATATTCCACTAAAACGTACAAAGTATATTGCTCGGATATTTTCATAGAATTTGGACGAATCGCTAGGATTTCAATTTCGTTTGAATGTGAGTAGTTCCTGCACCGATGTTATCGTTTGTCAGTCGTGCAACGACAATCAGTTGCTTTACAAAATTTATTAGGCGCTTTACAAAAGAATCTCAAAAACACAATTATGATTGTTAAAAATCGTGAAACATTTCCTATCAACATGAACAATATGTATGTATAGGTTTTTATTGATTGTATACATATATAGTATGTGTATGTATTGTGTGTTGTACACATTTATTTGTATAGTTTTTTTTTTTTGTGTTAGGTAAGTATGATTTAATTAATGATAACTTAAGTTTTGTTGTGCATTTATGTTAGTCTGTCATCATGTGTAAAATTGAATTATCTGTATAATATGTATTATAATAGGTAAGATTTGGGTATGATTTTTTACCAATTGTGGGTTAAGCTCGCCTGTTTAAATAAGCTGTCCTATTAATATTTATTTTATTGTTTTTTTTTTTATGTCCTATTTTTTTTTTTTTTTTTTCCATTTATTAAACAATAACATATAAAAAAATTCATGCTAAGTTGCTAACATATTTACATACCAGCACAAACCATCGCGGGTTTAACAGCGGTATGTCAGAAGCGACAAACTCGGCGCCAACATATTTTAAGCGAACAGTAGGTAAACATAGGTATAGTCCTCGTTCAAAAGATACTTTCTAGATCGCATTATAATCTAGAAAGTATCTCTTCAACACTCTTGAGCAGTTTTTTATATTTATTGCCTTACTAATTTCCAGTGGTAAATCGTTCATATAACATGGTAGCATGCATTCCCACGTCCGTGATCCGTAAACATTATTAGATTTAGGTACGATAAATGTGGGTAAGTAAGTTAAACTACGCAGCGACTGGTGCCTCTCGCATTTACGAACATTACTTATCTTAGGATAGTTTTCACATATGACACGCAAACGTACCTTGTCAAAGACATTTACAATTTGACAGTGTTTAAATAATCCCGTGTCATTATCTTGAAATTTATGTTTTATTCTTGTGGGTACAATCGTTTTTAAAATGCGTAACTGCAACTTGTAAATGTCCTCGACATAAGTCTTATATGTACGCCCGTAGCTACTTAGGCCATAATCAATTACGGAATCGGCTAGTGCCAAATACAATGTTCTAAGTGTTTTATAGGGTACCTTATACTTAAGTATCGATAACTTTGCTAGTACAGACCTAAGCTTATTACATACATGATCAATGTGCGGCCGCCAGTGGAAGTTACTATCTAATATCACACCAAGATACATATGATGAGTCACCAATTCTAGTGTCTGGCCACGCTGTGACCGATCGGTGAAGACACATATGCTCGTGGGCAACCACAACAGGTACACAAGACGTCGTCAGGTAAGGTGAGTGTATATGCAGTAGTTTGTTTTTTTTTGCATTGATTACAAGACCAACGTCGTGAGCCCATTTACATAAGAGGTCGAAGTTACACTCCATCACTCTCTGTGCCTCACGTATGTCTTTGTGTGCAGCAACTAAACATGTGTCGTCAGCAAACTGGTACACGGAGCCCTCTGTGAAAATGTTACACATGTCGTTCACGTACAGTAAGTATTCGGTCGGCCCGAGAATCGAACCTTGTGCTGTGCCTTTATCGGTTGCCATCATGCTACTCAATGAACCTGAGACATTCACCGACGTGAAACGATTTTTGTGGTAATTTTTAAACCATTCTAGCAAGGGCCCCCGTATACCATTTTGCTGTAATTTATTAAATAACGTTTTATAATTTAGACAATCAAAAGCTTTGCTGAAATCAATGAGGACAACAAGTACATGTTCACGATTATTCAGGCACTTGTTGACCTCATTTAAAAGTTGTGTGTACAATAAAGAATATTAATAAGAAAGAGTATTTAAAGACGTGCGCTAAGGAATGTTTGAGATAAAAACAAATAATTACTATTAAATAAGGATTCAAGTGACCTAGCATATTATTATTAAACTTCGTTCATTATTCCTGCCCTCGTTCAGTGACATATCAGTGATATCCCGAAAAGATAATGATGTTAAAATTATCATTTATTCCATTAACATATTCATACCTGTATTAAATGAACTTATTAAATGATGTATTATTTAATTTGTCAATTTGTTTTGTAACTAATTGAATAGTTACTAAGACAAGAAAACTAAAAACAGTTACCTAATTAATACTTTATACACAGAGGATGTCTTAAAAATAATGTCATAAAAAAGTATAATCAATAAATGCACAAGTTAATACGAGTAAGTATCACACTAACACTTGCAACCACTCTTACCCTTCTCACATGCACTCACACACTCTCACCTACAACAATACACTCACTACACCTACCGCACTACACTTCACACACTACATTCACTACACCACACTCTACCCAAACTACTGAAATTTTGTTAAACATATAGTTTAGTTAACTAAAACTATTGTATTTGTTACTGTACCTTCTGAATATCGATTGAAAGAGACTGGACCCCAGAACACAGGGAATCCTAGTGTGGGGTTCAGGGCTTCATCTACGTTTGTAAAAAATTTAATGAGACAATAAATAATTTTGGGAATGGCACCTAAGTTATATAATAAATTGCCAAATACATTTAAAGATCTTGACAGCATACACCATTTTAAAAGAGCTCTTCTTAATCTATTGTGCGAGAAAACTTACTATACAGTCAATGAGTACTTGGAAGACAAATTAATGTATATGTAATGTATGATGTAATTAATCATCTTAATTATTTTATTTAATCTAATTTAATTTTAATATTTATTATTTCGTTGAATTTATAATTAATTTTATTAATGATGCTTTTGTACTGTATTTTATTTTGTTTTTAATTATTATTTTTGAATTTGTTTTACCTTAATTATTATTTTAGAATGTTTTTTTATGAATTATTTTTCCAATTCTTTAGTACAATTGTAATGTGAATATTTGTACGCTGTTGACGGCAAGACATAGTGTTCATTTATATTGACATCACATCTGTACTTTTTGTTTACCTACATTTATGTTCTACAAATAAAAATATCTGAATCTGAAATAATTTTTATTTATTTACCTATACACACTTCCGACTATGTACACGTGCCCCAGTGCACACCAACCCCCCCCCCCCCCTAAAATCCGCCCTTGATGACAGTCATGCCTAACTTATAACATGCAAATCGAGCGCCACGACAAAAACTCCGTTAGTTAATATAATATTCAGTAGGCAAGACGCGGTAGGTACGATTATATCAAAAGTTTCAGTAGAATTGTTACTTGTTCGTGTGGAGTACATAGCGGTTTTGTGGCGAACGCTGCTTGCCTTTGAGGAATGTGCGTGCAGAGCAACAAATTGAAATTGGGATTCAAATAATGTGGTGGTGAGGTGGTATGAGTATGAGAACAGGTTGTGGATACCTTGTGTGTTTATCTAGCACTTGTTTTGTTCATAATATAATGTTAGTGTGTCTGTTTTGGGCACGCCATAATTATGGCGGTAAGTCCCCTTTTTGAGGAGTGGCTGGAAAGGTAACCAATGTGTGGACCGCCCGGAGGACACGGTGGAGCACACGGTGGAGGTGTGCCCCGCTTGGGCAGAACAACGCCGTGTCCTCGTGGGGGCGGCGGCGGCGATCTCTCGCGCCGGGCCTTGGTACAGGCCATGGTCCGAAGCGAGGAGGAGTGGCAGGCGGTCGCCTCCTTCTGTGAAGCAGTAATGCAAAGGAGGCGGCCGATCGCGTGAGGCAATGGTCTTCACGCCCCAACTGCCGCCGGGATTCCGATCCCGATTTCCGGCCACCGTAGGCGCGGGCTTGCCGACGGCGAGCAATGGGTGGCTCGCTGTCCGACCGTCCGGTAACCGTCCGGACCGAGCCCAAGTCGTCGACGGCGCGTGCTGTTCCACGCGTGCCTCAAGGAGATGTCAGCAACTGTAGGGGCCCAGCAGGGTCGAAGCCTACTGGGGCCAAGGGTCTGATTCTGAAAGGAAGACTCGGCCCTGGTACGAAAGGCAACGAAGGAACAGGAGAGGGTTTTTAGACAGTAAAAGTCTGACACTATCTCCCGCCCCGCCTAAGAGCGGGGGATGTCATAAGATGATTTTCCCACCGAAAAAAAAAGGTGTGTCTGTTTCTCTTCTCGCTTGAATGTTTATACGGATTTCGATGAAAGTTGGTACCTGGTGGACCATCATTATCCTCGAATAGTAGTAGACCTCGTAGTAGACCTCGACCTCGTCGGTTGTAGTCCTCGGTTAGTAGTAGTGGTTGACTGGTAGAGAATGCCTTGTTGCATTAAATCCGCCTATGTACCACTACTGTACATGAAGTTTAAATAAATAAATAAATAATAATAAATAGTATATGATACTGGGAGTATATTCCCCTGGGATGATTTTCTATCTCAATGGGGCCGATTGGTGGAAGTGGGGAGCACGTACTGGAAGACGCAGCATTGGCTTAAACACTATCTCACCTGATGGTAAGCGATGATGTGTTCGTCAATGGAACACGCTTGCCTAGAACTAACCTACTCAAGACCCCTAAGTTTGAAAGACATTTAGTACATGGGTTTTCTTTGTCCAGGAATAGGAAATAGAATCTACTTTTACGCAAGCATAGCCGCCGTCATGAGCTAGTCTCACTAATATTATAAAAGCAAAACTTTGTGAGTCACACACTCAAAGATTGTATGAATGTTTGCTACTTCTTCACTTTCGAATAGCTGAATGGATTTCGATGAAACTTGGTATACGAGTGAGCAGTGGTGGCCGAGTGGTAACGGCCCCGACTTATGAGTTGTAGGTCGCGGGTTCAAACCCAGCCAGACGTATTACTTTGTGTAATTTATTTCATCACCACTGCTCTCAAAACGGTGAAGGAAAACATCGTGAGGAAACCGGCATGTCCTAGAACCAAAAATTCGAAGACATGTGACATCCACCAACCCGCACTGGGCCCGCGTGGTGGATTACGGCCCATTCCCTCTCCTAGAGAGGAGGCCTGAGTCCCAACAGTGGGAAAAATTATAAGGCCGACTATGCTATGCTATGGTATACGAGTAGAACATGTTCTGGAATAGCACATCAGATTCACATTCTTGACTTGTTTGATGATTGGCATCTGTTTGTTTATTGTTTTCTATCTGGAAGTATGTTCCCTTGGGATGATTTTCTACTTTCACCCGGGCAAAGCCTAGAAATATAAGATTTAATCCAAAAAACACATTATTTGTTTTTGCGTGAGTAATTCTTATAATTAACTAGCTCGGCAGGATAATCTCTTCGTATCACCACAAAAAGTCTTGAGATCAGAGGCGCCGACTGCGTGGGTGCTGGGGGCTCGAGCACCCATGAGAAATAATCAGTGGGTGCCGAGCACCCCTGAGAGACATCATGAAACAGATCAGTCAGCTTTTAGGTTACGTATAAATTATAATATTTCTTGATAATAAAAACTAGTTGCATTTTTATAATTATAATGTTTTCATTTTACATTTTTAGCAAACATAATTAGTAATTAAGGACGCAGTATGTAAGTAGGACATTTATTTATTTGTCGGTCGTTCAGTGTACATTTCTCTTCTCACACTTCGCCACTTTTTTGAGTCATCAAATGAGCATGAGCACCCATGAGGTTTTCTAAAAGCCGGCGCCCCTGCTTGAGATACATAAAGAAATATCTCCATGTTCACCAACACTTAGATTTTTTCACACAATAGTCGTTTCGTACCGTTCCAGTCTAGACTCTTCTCTAATAACGTTACGAATGCCTCGGGGACCGTCTTTTATATCTCCGTCTTAATTATAAGTACAAAAGATATATCAAGAGAACAATCTACCGTTATATACGTTTTGTTTAAGGAATACGTGAGAAAATATAAGAGAGAATATTGTTGTTAAGAATAGAATAATACGTTTGTTTATGCTTGTGAAGTTTTTTTGAATAGGTAGGCCGAAGTGCGTCGTAAGGGTCCAATACAGGGTACTGTTACGGTAAGTTTCGTTTTCAGAGAAGGGACCTGTTTTCCAGCAGTAGTTACAAAGCTGATTATGATATACTACGCTGTGGGATAATCTGGTTGATATACAGTATAATGATAACCAATTGTTGAGATGTTTACTAACTAACCTAGCCAAGAAGTATAATAGCATATAGATAGTGGTTCAGGGTCTGAATATCTTGTGTAGGTCAAACTACAACCACCTACGATACAGGATTAATACCTAGTGTGGAGCTAGGGTTACCAGGTCTTTAAACAGAAAAGCCGGACAGACCAGCCAATTTATCCGGACATTTGAGTAAAATGGCCGACAATTTTTTTTAAAGTCAAAACTTGACTTGATTATTATTGACCATAATATACTATATTTTTTAATTCTAATGAAACAACAACAAAATTGACTGCTGTCATTGCTAGTCCGCTCCGCTAACGCTAGCGAATCAAGATAAAGTAGAAGACATGACAAATCTAAAAAAAAAAATGTCTATTTTAAAAAGCCGCTCAGGCCGGACTCCGCCTAATTTGGCCGGACACGCAACTAAAAAGCCTGACCCTGTCCGGCTTTATCCGGACGCCTGGTAACGCTATGTGGAGCCAAGATTTATTAAAATAAACATAAAACAAAAAAAAAATATTGTCCTGCTTTTCCTCAACCGCTAGGGCGTGGCCAAGTAGACAAGAGTTTTCAAAAACGACCTGCATATAACTCGTATCTAAATCGTACTTACTTCGTTCCTCAACATTTTAGTATTTTAATATCATAGCTTCAATTTAAACAGAGTACTATAGATTTCCTAGAAACTTATTGAATACAAAAGCCACACCGCACCCGCTACACTTTACCCCCGTATCTTAAAACTCACATCGCTGTACGCAAACTTGGGCACTAACTCACTTCAGCCCCGAGAGAGGGCGGCACCGACTTCACTGTTATCAGTTGTCATACACTTGGACTGAGTTTAACTTGCTTTTTATAATACTTCACTTTGTTGAATTCTCTGAAGAATTGCTGGTTTAACAGTCAAGTGTTGAAGAAGTTTTGAAGATATTTTTTTGTAGGAGTCGACTGTATGGAAGTTTCTGTAGGCATGTC
The DNA here is from genome assembly GCA_905147345.3 of Mythimna impura. Lineage (NCBI taxonomy): Eukaryota > Metazoa > Arthropoda > Insecta > Lepidoptera > Noctuidae > Mythimna > Mythimna impura. The sequence continues at coordinate 27,245,337 of LR990359.1, read as the reverse complement.
TTTTGGAAATGCGATAATTTGGTGATAACATTCTACTGTGGAATCCTCTAACTTTTTTGATAAACTACTCAGTTTCGATAAATTTTAAACTATTTATTTAAATCATTTTAGAAAATGAGCAGTGGTGGCTTCGACTTACTATTGAAATTGATAAACGATATAAGTAAATAGGTTTTTAGAAACACTTAAATTTTTTCGTCAATTTAAACTAGATGAGGCCGGTGTTTCCTAGCTGACTACGCTGAGAAGAAACACCGAAACAAACTCAGGAGTCAGTCTCTTTTAAAGTCCATACAGTAAACATGTAACAGATCTTATGATAAACATGTAGATTAGTGTCTCAGATGGTGTTTTGAGGAAAGAACCACACAGATTTCAGTGGACCTGTCTAGTCTGAGCAAGCATTTGACAGTATTCGTGTAGCTCAACTCAGGACTACTAAGCTTAACGACTTGACAATAACCACATTTCGTTGTATCATACCAGACAAGCATTGTACTCTGTGTAGTTTATTTCATTACCATTGTTCTTAAAACGGTGAGGAATCTGTCACCGGCATGTCCTAGAACCAAAAATTCGAAGACATGTTGTAGGCACCAACCCGCGCTGGGTCCACGTGAAGCGCGATTACAGCCCATTTCTTCTCTTTGAGCGGTGGGAATATTAATTGGCTAATTATATGCTTATAATTAAGAATTGCCTTTTGTGTTCTTGGACCACGGATTCAGGAAGGCCCTAGCATCGGCACTGCTGTAAGCGTGAAACATTACGCGCCTTCAACGACTCGGGTTCAGTAGTTATCGGACGGCCAGACGGTGAGCTACCTATTGGTCATCGTCCGCAAGCTTGCGCCTACGGTGGCTAGTATAGTATCGCCCTATGACTCGCGGCGCGAAGCCCGGGGTATCTACTGTCGCGGTGGCTGGGGCGTGAAGATGTCAGTGTCTATCTGAAAGTGTGTGTTTGTGTAAATGACGGCCAGCAATATTAATTTCCTAGATATTGGACGACTTTAAGTACAATCACACTCACAATCTTGTTCAGCCGACCCGTTGGTCTGTTACATAAAACACAACCAGAACAATTTAAATCCCAAAAAACACAAATTTTAAGCCCCCATAATCCTTCAAACACATAAAAATAGCCCTTTCACCCGGAAGCACAAACGGAACTCGGAGCACACAAGAGAATAACATCAACAAAACATAAATCTTCTGTGCCTACCCTGCGAAATATAACGACAGACAGCATAATGGCGACGAGAACTGGAAAATATTAAACGAACCATTTAGTCTGTATACCCTCAAAACGGTAAATGGTCGTTTAATGTGGAAAAGCTTATCCGATTTGGCTATGAATATTTTAAATGTGTTATTTTGATGATCTGGGGCGAGTGCTGTAAGTGGCTTGATGACTTTGTTGGGTTCAGGGAATTGGCTTCGGTGTTTCAGGGCTTACAAAAGTACTCTACAGGGAATTCATGCGGTCCTCCTGTTCGATTATAATTTAGGTTTCTTCATAGAATCCATTAGAGTGCATACTACATTGCGATCGCTTCACTCATCAGTTTTACGTCCGAATGTTTCTGACTGTACGCGGTGACGTACCTACTTAATTATGTTAAATCCTGCTAGCAACATCGCCCACATGAAAGTATGTCCTATTCCAAGGCATGATCTACTTGTATGCCAAATTTCATCCAAATTCGTTCAGCTGTCTGAGCGTGAAAGAGTAACAAAAGTACCTACACATAAAACTATCTATTCATAACTATACATTCGAGTTTATATTATCCGTGTCAACTAGTTTTTTCCCGTCGCTTTGTTTCTGCCTGTCACAGAAGAAGCTTGCTTTTTTTCCGAAGAAAAGTTTGATTGATTGTCCTTTCTTATATCTATGCTTGTAGTTATTGCCTTGTTGCATTAAGTTCGCTTATAAATGTACTCGTACCACTACTTTATAAAAAGTTAAAAAATAGTAATACATTAATAATCTCTTTAATTTGAAATCAAATTCCACATACACCATATGAACTTACATAACTATGTTAGTAGGCAGTATTTACAGGAAAATGTAAGCTGGCTTTAGAATCAGATAAGAGGAGAATCCAGTTTTTTTAGAATAGAATAGAACTTTATTCTCGACCACATCATCGCTTACCATCAGGTGAGATGGTGGTCAAACGCGACCACAGTGACAGGCATTTTTATTTAATTAAATAAAAATGTCTGTCAGTGAAAAAAGATCATTATCATTTCAGTGGTTTGTTTTTTTCAGGGTTCAGTACCTCAAAAGGGAAAAACAAAACCCTTATAGGATCACTTTGTTCTCCGTCTGTCTATCTGTCTGTCAAGGTTTATCTTGGGAACGCGTGGAGATATCGAGTTGAAATTAAAACCAAATACTCAAGTCTGCGGCCTCTTGAAGCTGTGAAAAAAAGTTAGTTAACGTTAGTTGTTCCGCAAGATCATTTATAAAAAAAAAAAAACCACTGGATAACATTACGATAAATTAAAATAATATATAGCTACATGCTGTAAAATAAATTAGTAAAATAAATGTGTATAAACACACATTTCGTGATAGCCTCTTATTGAAAACCCGATACAGCCCCATTAATACGATCTAGTGTCCGTGAAGGCCTTTCTACGCTCCACTTGCCTCTAGGCGGAATGTTTATCGGTCCCCTACAAGCAATTGACCTGTCCATGAGTGTGACGTAAGTCCTTCTACAGCTTTAGTTCCAGATCTTCTCACGTAGATAAAGTTTTATCGTTTTAAGGCATTTAGGACTATCTTTTATTATTAATATCGGATTATACGGTTTCATAGTGAACAATTTACAACTATGAAGTGAAACTTTCTGAACTCTGTGTTTATACCTGTAAAGAAAAATATAAATATAACCTGATTATTTTTAAGTCTAAATTGAATAGGTTATTTCTAGGCGAGCGTAGTTAGTCGTCAACCACATCATCGCTTTCCATCAGTTGCAATAATTTTTAAACGCGAAACATTGTCAACATTCATTCGAATACCATTAAACGTTTTGGAAACATATTTTTCGTGCGTACAGCTCTCCTTAGAGTGGAATTTCCTGCCGGAGTTTGTGCTTCCTGACGGCTACAACCAAGAGGTCTTTAATAATAATATTTTTTTTATTTAAGACTACATGGGTCCAATGGTTAGTAAAAAAATTATCAACTAAAAGGGTTAGTACAAAACTTAAACTAATGCCGCACTAATAATTGCAACCAGTGCTTGATCACTGGCGCATAATGTTAATCGGCTAAGGTTTGAAGAATGCCATTGGAGCTGGTCCTAGATCTGCTTTGCAACGAGGCAGCCTTCTTTCTCACTATAGCGTGGAAATCATCCACACGTGCTAAAGCGAACATACCCGATGCACGCACTGAAACCATTATTATATTAGATCCGCAGGGCATATAGAGCCTTCCGCGTATAATTAACCCACAGACCGCCAGTGTAGAATGATTGGCGAAAAGCTTTAAAATAATAAGCTTTAAGTCAATAGTGAATAAGTTACTTCTAGGCCAGCGTGCTCCATCGTCAACGTCATCGTTGCTTTCCATCAGATGTGATGGTAGTCAAACGCGAGACTATCAATGGGTAATAATAAAAAAATACATTCCGTCTATAAAAGCACTTTTTCGATAAATTCTTTAAACTGGGTAGATACTTACGCCAAAACAATACATAAGGATGCACAGATACGCAATTTATTAAGTGTTATTATATAAGCCTTAAACATGTCCACAAGAAAATAACGGTGAAAAAGGGCATCCTGCAATTCATTATCGGGTCAATCAATAAATTAATACGAACCCAAACTCCCACCTGAAATTACGAGTCATCAATTCATCGAAAAAATTACGTGCAACAAAATAAAATAGCCGACGCCTTCATTTGTGACATTAAGGCGCAAATTATGCGCCCGAGGCGATAACGACGTATCGGGCCGATCCGCAAATCGGTTCCAATAACGCCGATCGGATCAACAGGTCTGACAAGGCGGTAATGGAGGTTCCACCGATGAATGCGCTCGTATTTTATGTTAAACTACCCTCATTATACTTTCAGTCACTGGGATGATAATCTGGATCTAATTAGGAAAGAGGTTGCTACTGGGAATTGAGATCTGGAAAGGGAAAAGTAAATTCCGAAGATGTGGATCTTCTAAGGGATTTATTTACTTTTCCAATGCAATTAATCAAGGTAGGAGTTGGGTATTGATAGATTTGTTTAATCAGCTGTTTGGACAATAAATAAATAGAGGCTGTAGCAGTGCGACGTAATAATGTAACACAGTTACAATGACGACGCTGAAATGATAAAAAAAGCAATCTTAGAACAATATCTTGTTGCGTGGTTAGTTACACTTGTCAGTGAGAGGCTCAGAATAGTTTTTAACTAACCGTTGCTCGCGGCTTAGCTCACTTTATATTTGGAGTAACATAGTTCTACTTTTCACGATCCTTTATGTACTCGAATAAAAAAATCGACTATTCTTAATTCATTCAAACTTTGAACCCCCATTTTACCTGTAGATGACGAGGAAGATTAATTCAACATAATCGTTTTTATAATATTCTAATATTACGAGTATTTCATCATTCTTATTCTACTTAAAATGTGCATAAACAACTAAACATATAAACAACTTAATCAGTTTGTAATAAATAGATTTTTAGTTGGTATATGTACCAACTAAAAATCTATTTATTACAAACAAAAATATATATTCGGGATTAAAAAAATCATCCGCATCGCTTTCAATGGATGTGCCTGATTTTATTAGGCTCCTAATAAAATCAGGGCGACATGACGACACTATTTTTAATAACGTAAAATAAGAACAAAACATATTTTACCATGCCAAGCAAACCCATAAAATCTGTTTAGTGGTAATTAAAAATTACTGCTTTGATGTATGAGAGTGAAAATATTTATACTGCATAGTGCCGGGAAACATGAGTTATGTTCTAACTATATCAAGGAAGGTTAATTACTTGCTGATCTAGTGACAGCTAGATCGGGTATGTACGGTATATCTGTGTGGTTTTTTCCTCAAAAGACTATATCAGACACTAATTTGCTGCTTGCTGTATGGATTTTAAAAGAGACTATAAAAAAAAAATGTAAAATTTCTTTCTCACTCATATGGTTTGCTGTAAGAAAACCCAGTTGTGGGTTAAACTTGCCTATGTACATCGACTGTCCTATTTTAATTGTCTATATAAAATTGTGTGTACAATAAAAAATAAAGAGAGAGTAAAGAGACTTTGACCCCTATGTTTGTTTCGGTTTTTCAGCGTAGTCAGCTATGCAACACCGGCCTCGTCTAGTTTAAACTGACGAAAAAATCCATTTTTTTTGTACTATAGGTAGGCTCGCTCACGTTTGACCACAATCTCAACTAATGGTAAGCGATGATGTGGCCGACGATGGAGCACGCTTGCCTAGAAGTAACCTATTCACTCTTGACTTAAAGACCCCTCCCTAGGTTGTAGCTATTCGTGTTTGCAAAATAAATATAATTCATCATAAACAGTATCTTGAACTTTTGGATTACATAGTTATTATTATTGATACACTCACTCTTGATCACTATCTCACCTGATAGTAAGCAATGATGTGATTGACAATAGAGCACACTTTCTAAGAAATATTCTATTTATTCTAGACTTAAATACCCCAAGTTGTAGCAATTAAGAAACAAATACTCCGGCAGAGAATTCCGATACTAGCTGCACGCACAACGAATGTGCTTCCATAATGTTTGGTGCTTATGGATGGGATGTCCATCATATACCAGTGGCGCATCGCTACGAGGATGAAACGGACTTGGCAGAATTAGCTTACGCAAAGGATTGAAAACATATAGGTTACCGTCTCGTTACCGATGCTCAAGAGTTAAAAGCTTCGGCCTATCGGCCGATAGGTTGAATTTGGGTGAAAAAGCAAATCATCTTCCTTTCTTTAAATCTCCCTAACTTTTTCCAACTATCTTTGGGTTAGTTTCCAGTTTAACTGGATAAAGATAAATGCTAGAATTCTTCTACCCTGTTCCCTGTTCCCGGTTTCTGAACTCGACACAGCATGCTTTTTGCATTTATTTCTATTTCTAGTCATATCTCAAACTCTACGCATTTAATTTCTTTTATTAACCAATTTACAGACGCTTCTGAATTGTCCAAGTCGCTAAGTCACAAAAACGAAAAACAAGGTAAGCTATTTGCACGTTCTAAAACATAAATCTCTATGAAGAAGAACGTGCAAAAAACTCCACGGACACTCTTTTAAATTAATTTATAGGTATATCTTGTAAAAATTATGGAGCGGCTATATCATTAATGTTGAAATTAAAACATATAAGTAAGAACGAAGTAAAAGACGTGTAAAACATTATTTTCTTCATATTGATAGGGAATTAGTTTGACCAATTTTTGTTTATTTCTATTAAATATTACGACACTGTTGAATTTACATGAAGGTGTGTGTAGACCTGGCGAATGCGCCGCTCGCGAGCCGCTTGCGAACTGCACGTGTGCTGCTCGCGTGCAGTTAAAGCCTAAGTTTGGTGCACCGCTCTAGTGCATCTCTGGCAAGGCCCGAGTGAGGGACGCGTGCAGCGCGCGCATAACACGCGCGCACGTAGCTTCTTTCGCTTTTGAACTATGTATGTGTACCGCGCGCCGCCCGCGCGCGAGCTGGGGCTTCGTAAACGACTCGCAAACGGCTCGTGATCGGCGCTTTCGCCAGGTCTGGACACACCTTAAGTATTTAATTTGATACCTTCACACGTTTGTTTGCCAGTGACTTCACTCGTTTGAGAGTAAAAAAATATAACTATGTCACTCAGTGATAAAGTAGCATTCTTCTGGTGAAGAAATTTTTAAAATCGTTTCAGTAGTTTTGATTTTATTAGTTACAAACAAAAATACAAATCTTTCTTCTTTATATATTAGTATAGAAGTACATAGCATAAGCATAATAGCATAATCAGCCTTTTAATGTTCCCACTGCTGGGACTCAGACCTCCTCTCTAGGAGAGGGAATGGGCCGTAATCTACCACGCGGGCCCAGTGCGGGTTGGTGGATGTCACATGTCTTCGAATTTTTGGTTCTAGGACATGCCGGTTTCCTCACGATGTTTTCCTTCACCGTTTTGAGAGCAGTGCTGATGAAATAAATTACACAAAGTAATGCGCCTGGCTGGGTTTGAACCCGCGACCTACAACTCGTAAGTCGGATCCGTTACCACTCGGCCACCACTGCTCCATAGAAGTACAGGTAAAGATATCTTACACAACAGTAAAGAAAATGTACTTAATATAGATCTAGAAATCGTAACAACACCCAAATCGAACCAATTTTTTTTCTGATATATTTACTCACTACTAATCCTCAAACACACATACACAGGACACACGTCACAGGTCGTCGTTGTAGGTGTACACGTTGACCCACATAACATACGGATGGAGAAACTTATGTAGGAAACGAACGAGAATTTTCATCTGATCGTCCGTCATAGTTTGTCTGTGTTCGCTTGTAACTACAAAGTTTACTTAATTTACCGTCGTTTCGAGTGACAGTAATTTTAGACTCCACCAGATTTAGCAGGCAGTTGACAAAGTACCTAAACATTAATTTCAGCAACATAAAGTGCAGGACAATTTGTCGTATGAATTTTATGAAGCACTTCACACATTAAAGTGTCGAGACGGGAAATAACGCTAATGCCAGTGGTTAGCGCCATACACGGCATTTTGTCGGCAATTATCCGCTTTTAACCAGTTTATACTGCTTCAAACCGGTTCTAAATAGACATGAATTCGTTCGTCAATTTTCCACTGTTCGCAGTTGTATGTCAGTTTGTCTACTTTGCATTTTAATATGAATTTGATAGTTCAATGGCGTTGACAAGCTGAATAGAATTGCATTATTGAGCTGCTACTGTTTTGTAATAGCTTTACTAAGTTTTCATCATTTAAAAGTTAAACTACCTCTATAAAAGCGCAGTTTTATTAATCGCACGACTTTTATAAAGTACTTTTCATATATTAAGTGTAGAGGTGCGAACGATAGCCGGTGGTTAGCGCTAAATGCGTCTCGTCGCCAATTAGCGATCCTTCATCCAATTCGCACCGGTCCAAACCGGTTTGCACTGGTTCTGGCCGCTTGTAATGTCCTTATTGGGAACGTGTGTGAGTTTACCAGTCAGTTTGTAAACGTTCAGTTTAGTAAAGGAAAAAGCGGCGTTTGATGTGCAATTACATAGGTCTGATTGGAAGTTTTTAAAGGTATGTGTAAATAGGTTGGTTAATTGGCAATTTGCTGGTATTTTTATACCGGTTGAAGCGGTTATAGTTGAGTATGTTATGAGAGATTGGAAAATTACGTTCTTTGATAGAGTTGACCGATTCACTTTAGATACGATAGATGCGCTTTCTTCTTTGTAAGTGCACGGTTCAGTTAGATGTTTCTACGTCCATATGTTTTTTTATAAGGCATGTAGAAATTTCTGCTACATCATAACTTAGTTTACTGATCGATATCAAGTCTAAGTACCCAATTTAAGCAAACGGGCCAAAGAGCACCTAAGTGACCAGATATTAGAAGTAGACTTACACTTTTTTTAGTTCTAGCTACTATTGTCATATTTTTGTACATTTATTTTTCGCTACAAACTCATAACAACCATCTCCACATAAATAATCCTTATTACCTTGTTTCCATGCAAAATTGATTTCGAAAATCTCGTGAAAAATGTGCCTTCAACATAATTGAGTAAAAAAGTTAATCAACGACCCAAAATAAAAAATGGCGTATTCCTGTAGAACATTTCTCATTTGAAACAACGAATAGTAATTTTCTTGGACGCAGTCGGCTATTTCAATTTAAAACTAGATTCATTTGCATTTGTGTCGTTATCTTTTATTTTGTTGTTTCATTACTGGACAATGTTTCTTTTTAACTGAGTCTTGGGTACTTTTTTGATTGTTAGTATTTCATCTTTTTTGTCTGAAGATTTATTACTGGGGTATTGGTGATAGCGGAAATTTAATTTTGAAATTGTTGTTTAATATATTGAATAGTTTTGTCGTTTTAATTTTTGTATGTTTAATTTGTTTGTGTATTTACATTGACATTGATGTCAATGTCAATGTGTGTATGTGTCATATGTTTGTGTAAATGTAATTTGTTTCTGTATGTGTAAGTTGTTTCTGTATGTGCAATGTTTTATGGACTCTGATTGAAGTAAAAAAAATATTATTAGTGTAAGGGTTATTATATCTCAGTACCCTGGTGTCCTGGACCTTCGGAAGGTGTACGAGGAGTCGAAACCAACTCGCAGAGGCCCCTTGTTATTATTATTTTTAATACTAATAAAAGCATGAAATATATTGATAGTCCAGTCATTTGGTAGCTTTACTTGGCAAGGTTAAACTCGTACTCTAATTTTCATCATCATCTCCCTTAGCCTTAAGGATTGCTCTCCAATCTAACCGGATGCGGCTGAAGACCGTGTTTTACATGGAGCGACGGTCTATCTGACTTCCACAATCCAGTCACTGGGCAACATGGTACTCTTTGGATAGACTGATGGTCAGACTTTCTAGCCTCCGACTACATGTAACGACAGGCAAAGATCTACGACTGACAGCTCATAATCAAATTTTACCAATAAAGTTTTATTAATTTATTTTAATGAGTCGTAAAGGAGATAATGTAATTATTTTTTGGCGCCATGTTTTCAATATAATATCACGAGGGGCAAAGATACGAGATGGCAAAGGGAAAATTCTATAGATATAAACCAGTGCTTGACTGCGATCCTACCTGATGGTAAGCCGTGATGCAATCATTGATGGTAAGGCGCACTAGTTTATTAAGAGCCTATTTCACTCTAGCCTTGAAGACGCCCAAATTATAATCGGATGGGAAGACTGCAGCAGGCAAATTGTTCCAGTTCCTCGATGTACGCGGTATAAACGACGAGGCGAGACGCTTAGTCCGGACCGTAGAGGTTTCAACAATGTAAGGGTGGATACTCGCCATGCGTCGGGTTGTCCGATGGTAGAAATGAGATGGCGGAATCAAGTCATGCAATTCCCGCGCACACTCCAAAATCACTTTGGAGACTTAATCAATATAACCATCACCATTAAAGCAAAGCAAACCTTCACATTTTTCAACTAAAACGTCTAATAGAGAGTCGTTAGTATAAATACTTCACTTTTACCTTAAACTACCGTATTTCGCTCGCCGGCAATAAGGAAGGAAGTGTAATTTCTTCACGATCGCTATCGCCGACGCAACAGCCCCGTCCAGGATGCCTTTAAATGAATGGCCATTCAAAATAAATTTTAAACACGCTCTCCGTTTTGCTGGTGCGATTTTTTACAGAGTAAATTTTTCATTTGCGCCTTTATTACGGAGGTGTGGAATATTAATGTGATGGGTTAAGTTTTTGTGTGAATTTTGACGTTTATGTAGTTTATGAAAAGTATGAAAAAGTGTTTTTTTTTATCTTACAGTACAGGATATACTTTGGAGCGATATTTATAATGTCAACGTCACATAGGAACTAAAATTTAAAATCCTTCAACGCAGTATTAGAGTTCACCGTGCGATTTGAACTTATACAACAACCCGAAATCAACTATGACGCAGTTGTCCGGACCAACCATAACACACGTTTGGTCGCAGGATCCTTCCTTCTCAACGGAAGTTTGTGGAATACCCTGTTCCGCATAGGTACCTCTTTTTTTTAGGTGGGAATATCTAAAAACCCACTCCTGTTCCTTCTTTGCCTTCGTCCCAGGGCCCCGGGTTTCACTTTCACACTACCCGTGGCCCCAGTAGGCTTCGACCCTGCTTGGCCCCTACGGTTTGCTGACATCTCCTTGAGGCGCGCGTGTAACAATACGCACCGTCGACGACTTGGGCTCGCCCTGGACGGTTACCGGACGGTCGCACGGCGAGCTACCCATTGCTCACCGTCAGCAAGCCTGTGCCTATGGTAGCCTGAGATCACTCTGTGAATCCCGACGCCCGGGGCGTCTTTTGCCGCGGCAGCTGGGGCGTGATGATGTATGTTTCCTCACTCTACCTTCCTTTTCCGCTGGCATTACTGCTTCGCAGAAGGATGCGACCGCATTCCGTTCCCTCTCGCTCTGTATGGCCTGAACCAACGCCTGTCGTAAAAGGTTGCTGCCGAACAATTATTATGCTATCATCTGTTTAATAACGTAATCAAAATTTCATTACCGTCCATGCTGGTTTTTTTTTAAACCTTATCATTGATTGTCACTTTGTCTACGCTCTTAAGCCGCCATAACCCTGGCTAGAGAAGGGCAATTGAAGGAATAGGTGTTTGTTATTCTTGCAGAGCTAGAAAATTTGTATGATTTTCCACCACAAAAAGTGAGGTATCCTTGTGGTATCGCTAAAGAGTGAAACTCCTTTCCGAAGTCTGTGTTTCCTGATATCTATAACCTGGGGGTCTTTAAGTCAAAAGTGAACAGGATACTTCTATGCGAGCGTGCTCCATCTTCAACCATATTATCACCTAGGTCAAGCGCAAACCAAAAAGTATTTAAAAAAAAAACAAAAGTTAACTGTTTCAGATTCCTCTGACCTTTATATGTCCTCAAAGTCAACTATTTTTACTTTAAATCACCACCGTTTTTTGCTTTGTCTAGTCACTAAGTTACTTCGGCAAACTGCTAACCTTAAACATTCATTATAAGCTATTCAAGAAGTTTCTAATCCCTCCTCTTGCACATCACTGTACTTGCATGAGTAATTATCAGCTAAACTATTATGAAACTAACTTAGTAACTAAAGTACAACAATAGTCAGTACACATAGTTGCACTTAATCGTGAGCGAAGTATCTATTTTGTTAACATGAAACTAAGTTAGCATCAGAGTTGTGTTGGACCGGGAGCGACCTTATAAAACTTGGTCTGTACTTAATCAAATACATAGTTTTGGGTTCGAATTCGTAAGCGGCTGGGCGGTTGCAGATGTAGTTTGGATGGAATTGGTTTGGGTTTTTTGTTAATTTGTAACATTTTTTGTTAGTAGTGGCTTTTACCGCCACAGGCGGTCTTTACACTGAACACGAGAGCAACGAAGACGAAGATACACTAACAAGTCTTTTGTTATATTACTAACACACTAACCCAAAAAATATTTGTTGTAAGGAATAATAAAAAGCTTTTTTATTTTATTTATTTTTAGTGGCTTTTTTTCGCTCTGTGTGGAGCGAGAGCGCGTGTCAGATTTTTATTCACATAATTTTTTGGCATGTGCGAAATCATTCTTATTCTTATTAATCATCTTATGACTTCGTGGAGCAGGATGGTATTTTAGAATTTTACTGGCTAAAACCCAGCTATACTTTTTCAGTTGACTCTGGTGGTCGAGGGTTTTCTTTAATTGGCCCTGCTGGGCCTAAGGTTTGCTGACATCTCTTTGAGGTGTGCGTGGAACACTATGCGTTATCGACGACTCGGGCTTGGTCCTTATCAGACGGGCGGACGGTGAACTATTACCCGCCGTCCGCAAGCTCGCCTGTGTTGCTTCAGTCGCTTTTTGCATTCCAGTGCCACGTTAACTCTTTCGAACCAAGAACAAAAGCATCAGCCTTACTAGGTCTCTTCAGTATGTTATATAGCCAATACTATTAATCATAAACAGGAATAAACGTGGTCGCTCATAATAAGCCTCATCAGAAGGCCTAAGAAGGCTTTAAACTCACCGACACTGACACAGTCACCCAAAGGGCAATGAAAACAAATGAAGTTATCCGCAGGAGAACCAAGGTTACAGACATAGCCAGAAGAATCGTCAAACTTAAGTAGTGGTAGGCAGAGCATACTGCTCGTAGAACAGATAGTCGACGAGGCGGAAAGATTCTGGAGTGGCGACCCCGGATTGCATCCCGGAAGACGTAGCGTTGGAATGCTTCCTACAAGGTTGACCGATGACATAAAGAGGGAGTCCGATGGATGCGAGACGCACAAAACCGTTCGCTGTGGCGACAATTGGAGGAGGCTTATGTCCAACAGTGGACGTTTTTCGGCTGAAATAATGATGATGATTCGTCATAAACCTGGCTATATACACAGAAAAAAATCGAATCCAACGGTTCAAAGGTTAAAAAATAAAAAAAAACGCTTTATTATCTATACAAAGTACTTAAAAATATAGATATCAAGATCACCCATTATAAACAAAAGGGTATAGTTTATGGCTCTTCTATCCTCTTTATATCTGAGCCCAGTCCTTTGTTAATAACAACAAAAACACGTTTCAGTGGTCCTCGAGCAATACTCGCTGTATAATTAGTTTAGAATGTCCGACGTGATTTGTGAGCAGACGGACTGTCCTTTTGTCCTTCGACCATGATACGAAAACTATTTCATTATGCTAGTTATTATAAGTAGCTGTATTGTAGACACTTGAGACCTTTCCAGGAATTTTTAGAAACTATATAATGAACAAAATAAAGGAGATGTTTCATTTTCGGCCATCAGATGTACATTTATCGAAAAAGAGGAAAAAATACCACAAATTGGGGAAAAATATTCTCTGGTGAATTTGAGCCTGATTTGTTGTGTACGAAAAATAATAGATTTTCAATTATTGCCATGTTTTAATCAACATGGCGTCTCGTTTGCTTGCAGACTTCATTCGTTCTGAAATCATGTCTCATCAAATCAATGTTACGTAGAAATAATTAAATTGTAGTGTTAAAAATAAATTACTATTATTCTCTTATACATATTTTTAAGTAAACATAATTAAATGTGACCATTTCATCGTTACAAAAATTTTTAGTCTCCAATTTTGAAGTGTGTTTCTAAACGAATTCAAAATAACCGTCCGAAGCTCAAAGTGACTTTTGTGCCTTTTTATTTAAGAAATGATTCAAAGATTTGATAGTGCTTTGGTGAGCTACTTTTATCTAATATTCTATTAGAAAGATCTGATCTAAGACTATTTATGAGTTTAGTTCTGATATACAAAAACAAAATAATTCTATAGGTTAAGTAAATGTCATCTCTACGACCTATCGTGGCTGTCATAACTCTTAGGACAAACGTCAAACATTTTTAATTTTTATTTTGTACATAAAAACCATTTGATATTATGAAAAAAATGCTACTTTATTCTATTCAGGGGTAAGTTTCCCAGCTTCGCTAAAATGTACATGTTATGGCCGGAGCCCCATACAAAAATGAAACATCTCCTTTGCATCAGTTATAAATAATACTTTTAGACGTCAATTTTTCGCCAATTCTAACTAGATGAGGCCGATATTTCCTAGCTGACTACCTTGAGAAAAAACATTGAAACAAACTTAGGATTAGGATATTATATGGACAGTAACATGAAGCGTGAGGGAACGGACATCCTCACTCCACGGCCGCCGGGATCCTAGACCTCGACTTCCAGCCACTGTAGGCATGGTTTTGTGGTGACGAGCAATGTGTAACTCGACATCCAGCCGTCGATGGCATGAAGTGTTCCGCGCGCGCCTCAAAGACCTAGCAGGACTGAAGCTTACTGGGGCCATGGGTTGACTTCCGAAAGGGAATCCCGAGGTCCAGGAACGCAATGCAAAAAAGGACAATAAGTGTAGATTTAGTCAGTAAAAGTCTGACACGCCCTCACGCTTCGCTCTAAAGCGTGAGAAGTCATTGGATGATTTCCCACCTCCTCGAGGGCCTACTGTACATACGTATAGCTATACAATTTGAGTGACCTTGAAAAACGCTTAGTTATCGTTTTGTACACACGGGTGTATGAAATTTATCGGCCGAAAAATTTGGTCTCTATATCTTCGTTTTTCCTAGAAAATTTTTTTTTTCCTTTTTTTTTGGTGATTTTACGTAAAAATGCGCAATTACGTAATAATGATACCCCTATACGCGCGAGGGATCAAATAAAAATCTATAGTACCATTGTCATGGGAATCATCATCACCTCAGAAGTTCTGAAGTAGGTCACTAAGCCTAACTTTTCTGTACTAAAACTCAAGCAAACAAGACCTGTACCTAACTCCTTATCACGCGTCCACGTCCTGAACGTACAAACTCCAACATTCAACAAAAAAGTTTCAGGTGCCAATTGTAAACGGAACAATTCATAAGTTGTTGGGTAGTTCGCGAGTTGTTCCCGAGACAGACGGTGCGACAACTTCGCACGGCCAGTGATATGGACCCTTAAGTTGGGGGTGGAGTTGTGAGATGAATATGGGATCAGGCTATGGAGTTGTGGAGGGGTTGAGGAGTGGCCGCTGGGAAATTATTTTTCTCATATTTGTTGGTAGAAGAGTAGAATTTTGATTCGTTGCGAAAATGGATCAAAAGAATATGTACAGTAGGTCTAGGGGCCCTTAGACAATAAACTAGGCTGTAGTTACAAGCTTTAGTGGTAAAGTTTCTGCCAGTTATTAATTGACGTTTGAATAGAATAGAATAAAATATATTGTACACCAAAATAGTAATAAAACTTTTACAGAAACTTGTATCTGGGTACAAAGGCGGTCTTATCGCTGACAGCGATATCTACCAGACAACCTTAGGAGGAACTGTAAGCACTTAAAATAAAAAAAGTAAAAAGCGAGTAGTCTGCGGTGTACTGCGGGCAAATGAATGAAATATAAAAACTATATACCTACTAGACTATAAATATTTCTAAACGGTGTAATTATTATATAGATAGATAATATACTCTTTATTGTATACCATGTAAATACAGTAGGAGCTTAAGATTAATAGGGTGTTACAATGGGTGGTTTTATCGCTAAAAGTAATTATATAAAAATTGTATAGATTTTATTTTTAGGATGACCACAACAAAAAAGTAACCTTGCAATTAAATTCCGATGAATTGCCAGACTTAAATGGCCATGGGCGGGGCACATTTCTCGCAAAACAGATATTCGATGGGACCGAAAGGTTCTGAAGTGGTGACCACGTACCGGAAGACACAGTGTTAAAACGCCTCTCACAAGGTGTATCGATGACCTGCTGAGGATCGCGGGAATCCGATGGATGCGAGACGCACAGAACCGGTCATTATGGCGACACTCAGGGGAGGCCTATATCCAACAATGAACGTGTTTCGGTTGAAATGATGATGATGATGATAAATTAAGTTTATCACAACGGGAAAATATAATATGCCACAACACCGTAACATGTCTGCTGCTATTTACTAAAAATATTCAATCTCTCTCGAGATCAGTACAATTTTTATGCCAATACTATACAACGCTACACTAGTAGCAAGATCAAAAGGTCAGTGAGTGACAATACATTACGCGTGTGTTCGCACAAGTTCCGCATTTAAAGCAATTTCTGACTTGACACCTGCGTCTTACGTTTTCTTATTGTTTGACCATCCACCAAAAAAGACTTATCTTATTGGCTTTGTTATCATTTTGTTTTTAACTGCTATTGTAAAAATTATGCATCATAGTCTGCAATCATTTTAAATTAGCTTCTGCCAATGACTTTACACGCGCCATAGTAGAAAACTCATAATAGAACCGGATCAAAAAGTATATGCTTTTCTGGTAGAACATATGACCATAGGAGCAGTGATGGCCCAGTGATAATGGCCCCGCCTTACGAATTGTAGGTCGTGAGTTCAAACCTAGCCAGGTGCATTGCTTTATGTAATTTATTTCATCACCACTGCTCTCAAAACGGTGAAGGAAAACATCGTGAGGAAACCGGCATGTCCTAGAACCAAAAATTCGAAGACATGTGACATTCACCAATCCGCATTGGGCCCTTGTGGTGGATTATAGCCCGTTCCCTTTCCTAGAGTGGAGGCTTGAGTCCCAGCGGTGGGAACATTGAAAGTCTGATAAGCTAAAAAAAAATATGACCATATCCTACGGCCATGCAATGCCGCAAATAGAGAGAGATGGAGAAGTTTCATAGAAGCCGCCACCAACCTACCAGATGATCCATGACCACGACCACTCTGCCAGGAGAGTACGACTGAGAAGAAAATATCCTATGGTCTACCCGTGTACCAAGTGTTATAGAAAGCCGTTCAACTGTTAGAGCGTGATGGAGTAACAAACATACACTATCGTTTTTATAATTTTAGTGTGATTATATAATTACAACAGCGAACAGCGTCTTGAGGATGATGGGCGAGAGAATCGACACTGTTCTGCTCAGTAGGTTCACTGAACACCATGTATTGCGAGACTGGTGAGCCTACTGTGCAAGAGTAGATGGTGCGTCTAACTTTATAATTAGTGGATTATTACTAACATTAGTTATAAGTTAATATATCTTGTATCTTGTAACTAATTTTATGGACTGTTTGGTCTGAATTAAAAGATTTTTTTTTATAACAAGCACAAAAGCATTCAAAATAGAATATTTTGAATCTGCCGTAATAGGTACTAAAATATGAATATCCAGAGAAACTGCTCAAAGATGTAGATATAGAAAAATCTAATTTAGGTAGGTAACTTTCTTATTCTAGATAACATTTCAGGATCGGAAACCACATAAATATTCCTTTGCCCAATCACCCAGATGCGATAAATCTTGGTACCGCAAGCAAGGGTTGAATAAATTTCTGAAAATCTGGACATCAACGCACGACATCTTTCATAAGATATTTTTTACGATCGACGGCTTTCTGGAGCCATGTGTTCTAACTTCCGGCGGAACGAAACCGGAAGCCGGAACCGGCCCCCACCTCGGCTAATGGATCGAAAGGGCAACGATAAATATCTCGACAGATATTGAAAATTTTCTTTAAATCCTTTATATTTTATGCCGGAATTATTTATGACCGTTTTATGGCAACATTTTCTGGAAGATTAGGTTTAGGATTAAATGGTTTTAAAAGATATGGGATAGGGGTGAAATGTAGTGGATTAAAGTTGTGAGAATTATTATTTATGCATAGACAATGAAAGACATAAATACACTAAATAGTGTGATCTTTAGTCTACCTTTGTTTTTTAATTGATAAGTTAAGGTATGCAATAAAAAATAAACAGTTCAATTGCCGAATGGTGTTTCGAAGATTTTTCCGAATCGCAAAAAAATGTTTTTTTTTTGTGACGTAATAACAAATTTACTGTTTTCAGATTTATTCCTATAAGAATAAAACCTTGCTTTATGACAAATTTCAGGATTCTGGGTCAACGGGAACCACCCTATGAATTTTGATCTCCTTGAGAGTGTCGAAATATATATACGTTTTTTGAACGAAATACACAACCGTATCTTTTTTTTTTTCGTTACCTAACTTAGAAGTTTGATTTTTTCACAGCATCAAGGGACCGCAGACTTAACTATATGGTTTTAATTTCAACTCGATACCTCGACGCGTTTCCGAGATAAAGGGTCTTGACAGACAGACGGACGGACAACAAAGTGATCCTATAAGGGTTCCGTCTCTACCTTTTGAGGTACCATCATCATCATCATTTCAGCCGAAAGACGTCTACTGTTGGACATAGGCCTCCTCCAAGCGTCGCCACAACGACCGATACTGTGTGTCTTGCATCCACAGCATCTTCCTTTTGAGGTAGGAATCTACGGAATCCTAAAAATGGTCAGATTATTTCCCTCACTGATGGAGTGAGAAGGTGTGATAGGCTTTTACTGATGAAATGCACAAGTTTATTAGGAGTCTATTTACTCTAGTCTTGAAGATACTTAAATTATAATCGGACGCTACTTTGTAATGTAAAAAAATAGTATTGTCTTCAGGCAAAGACTGGGTAATCTTAACAAGGTTTACCTTTCTTAACAAGGTCACAAATAATATATTATTTTTGCCACTACTGGGAAAAAGCACCACTTACACCTATTATATAGAAGATACAGTCATTACTGCAACAACACCAAACTACATACGAAATTAGTCACAGGCAAACCTCGCATTATACTCCGGCAACCCCAAAAGAACAATTAGTCCAAAGTTATTTCCTTTCTAACCAGAATTCCCATATCATACTTCAATTTCACCTACATGTACACAGACATATCATATTTACCTCAGCTTATATTTACCTCGCATGGAACTAAAACCGCATCGGACCACATAAGGCAGATGCGCCGCCACAGCCAGACTGTTAATTAAGTTTACAAAATAATATGTACCTACCTGCGAAAGGTTGTATGTGAGGACTTGATTATTTTACAACATGTAAGAATAATGTCCCAATATGTGCCTTGAGCGCAGGCGTAGAGTAAGGCAGCCTTTCGGTGTTTTACACGTTGCATTTTGGAGAGTGTGCACGGGAATTGCATGACTTGATTCGGCCATCTCATTTCTACCATCAGACAACCCGACGCGTACCTACGGCGAGTATCTACCCTTATGTTGTTGAAACCTCTACGGTCCGGATTAAGCGTTTCGCCTCGTCGTTTATACCGCGTACATCGAAGGACTGGAACAATTTGCCTGCTGCGGTCTTCCCATCCGATTATAATTTGGGTGTCTTCAAGGCTAGAGTGAATAGGCTCTTAATAAACTAGTGCGCCTCACCATCAACGATTGCATCACTGCTTACCATTAGGTCGGGTCACAGTCAAGCACTAGTTTAAACCAACTCACTTCTCAGAAAATCTAACCATCAGTCCATCCTAGAAGTATCCTGTTTCCCAGTAACTAGGTTGTGAAGGTTTGATACTTAGTCGCTCCATGTAAAACAGGTATTCAGTCCCATCCGGTATGACTGGAAGCCGACCATTAGCTATTTGGAAAAGGCTAGGGATATGATGATGAATTGTCTTCATTTAATTAAAAGCAGAGAAAAAAGTAAATAGGTTACTTCTAGGCAAGCGTGCTCCATCGTCAGCTACATCATCGCTTACCATCAGACGAGATGGTGGTCAAATGCGAGCATATCCATAATAAAAAAAAAACCGTCAATGACTGACTGACATGGGGTACACCAGGATTGCTACTGATCGTCACCAATCACTATAGCCTAATTTCTAAACTTCTAAACATATGACTCTCTTTTATTGCGAATCATCTTATGGTCCTCTGTCATGCAATCTAGGTTCTTCTCGCGATGGCAATAAAGACGCTTTCTAATCCCAGCAGCGAAAGACCAATCCTTGGATGCTGCTCCGTTTCATACCCCAACCCAATCTACCTGCAGTTGCCCTGTAATTCAAAAGGTAAATTCCGTCAAGTACCTAGGTATTGTTGTGGATCAAAGGTTAAGCTGGTACCCACACCTCGAACTAACTATAGGGAGGGTAAGAAAACTCATATGGGTTTTCAAATCTTTGAGACATGTTATGAATACAGAACTACAGAATAAAATCTATATCGCACTGGCCCAGTCTGTAATCATATATTGTATCTCAGTATGGGGTGGAGCAGCTAAGTCGTATTATATAGATCTAGAGAGGGCACAGAGATTCTTGATTAAGGTCATGTACTGTAAGCCCTACAGGTTCCCTACTGAAACTCTATACGCAACCTCTAAGCTCCTCTCTGTTAGAAAGCTCCACATACTACACATGGTACTAAGATATCATAAAATTCTACCTTTTAGCCATGCCAAACTTAAAAAAAGACGGTGTGATATAGTAGCCCCTACATACTCAGCACGTTCAATTTTTGCTAGTCGCCAAAATGTAACTCAAGCCCCACACGTTTATAATAAAATAAATCGCATACTTAACATTTACCCTATGCAGCTGTATGAGTGTAAGAAGACATTGACGGAATGGCTCTTCACACTTAATTATGATGCCGTGGAAGACATTTTGGCGACTCCGGGTTAAACGACATGCATACAAACATACACACACATACACACTCACACTCCAACACACACACACACACACACACACACACCCATTCATACACACACACACACACATATAAAATTTGCATTCACACACTCATAAATACATCTATAACACACATTTATACAAAACACACTCTAGTTTTCACACACTGCCATAAACACGATATTCATTTTTAATTTTTCTTTTTAATGGTCTTATAAAAAAAAATGTGTATCTTATACCTAATTAGCACAACGAAACAATTGTTAATTAATAGAGGAAGAGCGAGGTTTATCCCATCACAAGTATCTTCGGATTACTTTCTGGGAAGCCCCGGCAACTTAATTGTATAGATTTTTAAGATAATAAACACATTTTTTTTTTTTGCTCTGTCACTACCTTACCCCGCCTGTTTGTATCTCAGTGACTTGCCAGGTCCTCAGATAATAACACTTGTCAAATTTACTAGCTAGCTGGTTCTTAGTCCCCGCTAAGCTGCTACTTATCCTTTCGACTTTAACATCTTCATAAATATAATTAAAACCAAGACGAAGTCATTTTTAATCTTCGGTTTATTCTTAAAATTAGCTGTACATAAAATACAACGTATCACAAACTCCAAACTCCATTTTCAACACCAGTATTTCAACACCAACATAACAGATCCTCCATCATACACAATGCAAAAACAAGAAACACCCCATTCCGTACCCGCTTTCATTTCTCAGAAAGAAATTCCGAAAAAGCTTCGCGGGATTGCGAGAAAAATTAATCAGCATCAATCAAAACGTTCACCTCTGTACAGAAGGACCATTTATTTACCACGAAAAAGACCATAACAATAAGTCATCTGAGGGTTTCACTTAAAGGGGCGTGGCCACCGAGAATCGTGACGTCACATAATGGACAGTTGCGAATTTATAGAGAGATAGATTTATCGCGAGCGTGCATCGCTGCCACGTGGGTGGCCTGCGGTGTGCGCTTACTAGCGGTTCTCGAATTAAAAAGTATATTGTGAATAATTTTATGGCTTTTTCGTCGTAATTTTAATATGTAAAAATCGACTGGGATACTAAAAATATTATACGTTCCAAAAACACCTACCAAAAAAATTAAAAATAATAATAAGAACTTTATTTCTGACCTTTTTGATCTTAAGCGTGTTTTTAATATCGTGCGGATTTCGAAATGCAAAAAAACGCGTCCCACGTGCGTATCCAACGCATTACAATAAACATTAATTTGTATAAAAATGGACATTTATCGTCGCGTGATCAAAACCGCACGAAATTAAAAACATCCTAAAAATACAGATCCTTATTTATGTAAGTACAGAATTATGTTAGTAAACCACAAATAATAAAAAATTAAAACCAACAATCAATCATTTTGACACGTGGAGCGCAATCCCAGTATGTCTCAGAAACGGACCGTCCTGTCTGTCTGCTATTACTTTAATGCGAAGTCGATACAGTTAATCTGGTTTTGTTAATATGATTTTTCACTGCAGTTTTTTATTCTTCACAAACGAGGGCATCACGAAGAAGCGTCTACACCAGACCAAGTACTACAAGCTACACGTTATCAAAGTTCTTGAGAAACAGAAAAGCAATAATGTTCACAGTAAACTATTTAAAGTTTTTCCAACATCAATAACCATCTACAAAAATAACACCCTAAACTATGCTTTGGCTCAGTCACATAATTTATATAAAGCAAGTCATGGAAATTATATAAATTACGTAAAATAATCTACGATTATTAACATTACATTGTGAAATCATGTCGAAAAGGTAACAAAACCTACGAAATTAATGTAGCTGTGTTACTCGATTAAGATTTAAGTTATGTGTCCCATGAATATTTAAATAGGCGGTAGTCACGCAATACATTACATTTGTTTTTTCTTTTTAACCGACTGCACCAGAAGGAGGGTTATGTTTTTCGCGTGTACGTATGTGTGTATAATTCTTTAGCACGCTCTAGAGTTTAAACGGCTTATTGCATTTTACCTTGAGAGGTGTCGTTTGATTCGTCATATGTCATGAGAAGGGACGAAGAGTACCCAGTAAAGAAGGCTTTAGCGATCCCGGAAAGGAGAAAAGACAGAGGGCGCCCTCTAGCTAAGTGGTGGGCGCAACCGTATCCAAAGATCAGGAACGAGCTCAGCTGGACGCACAGACAACCGAGGATAGACTATCCTGGCGCCTAAAAATGAGGAGAGCCAACCCCGAATGAAGGGATAAGACAAGGAAGAAGAAGAAGGTGTCGTTTGATTTGTCTTATTTGTAAAAGTGACACGGGGTATATAAAAATTATAAAAAAAATACATTTTTCTTAACAGTCATGCAGGGCATCAAAAAAAGGCTCGAAGAGATGATTTCAAAATTATTACTTAAATACTTCTTCTTTTCGTGTCGATGTTCTCAAAGTATATTTACTCTAAAATGTAGGAAGAAAAAATTGATAGTGTCAAAAAACCCGACCGAAAGAAGGTCTAAAAAGTTGGAAACCAGTCACTTTAAGCAGTTTGATACAAAGTGCAATCTATGATTGAACGAAAACGTAATAATATTTCATCAACATTAAAATTACAAATAAAAAATTTTCATTACAATTAAAAATGGCAATTTAAAAAAAAAGTGAAATATTAAATGTCATTTAAAACAAAAACAAAATATCACATATCACATGACGTGATCACGTCCAATAGCATTGGGAAAACGATGCAAGATGAAAGAACAACGACACCCAAATAAATAATTAAAACATGCAATTCGACATACATTTTCACTGTTTTTCATACAACCGCTCTTACGCGATTATGACGTTATTACACAGTTTCCGTTAGATATTTTGGAAACACAATATCTTGTGGATGTTATGTGCTTCTACTGAAATCAATTTATAGCTTTGTGTAAAACTGATCCAGTAAAGACCTGTGAAAATCTGCTATATTGCATGAACTTTGACACTTCATAATGTACTCAAAAACCAAAACGTCAAAAAAGTATAACGATAGAAGCCTTGCTTTAATCAAGATTCTGAATGACGACAACTTTTTTCAAAAACTTTTAAGGGTTAAAAAAAAACATATGTCCTGGAACAAGTTTTGTAAAATATTCGAGTAAATCACGGAATTACCGAATGCTAACCGAGTTTTCAGGCGTTATCTCTCTTTTTTCGCGTTGCATTTTCGTCAAACATCGTGTTGGATTGCGTTAGATGATGTAACAAACTTTTAAACCATGCTCGATGTTGACGATAGGCGAGTGAAAAAAGACTCCCATAATAATGTTTCCCATGATAAAACATAAGGACCTATTCTAACAACCTATACCAAAATAAAAGTAACGTAAAAGTAACAAAATAGTCAATATTTTCTAATGGTTCCGCACATAAGTTTGCAGCGCATGTCTTCGGAGTTTGTGGCACAATTAGCGTTCAATTTAATCAGCAAACTCAACTGAAGCGAAGTTAATACCGAAATTATTGCGTTAGTAAACATCATTATTGCACATAGTAATTGTTGAATATATTCTCACATTTTCTTTACTACATACTATTTATATTTATACCTATTTATACCTATAAACTACTTAACTTTCTAGCTATTGTACTTAAAGCAAGTTAAATGTTTTTATTTTAGGATATCATCATCTCTTAATCTTAAGCCTTTGCCTAACTAAAATGCATTCAAAATAAGAATAGGATTGATTTTTACGCCATGTTGTGACGTCATAGCTGTCATATCGAAAAATTGGGTAGGTTGAGCAAAACAAGAAGTGTGTTAAGTAATATTTTATACGAATCATGAACGAAAAAAGTTTATTCAGAATCCAGTTCTTCAATTTGCTAATCTCTGCGTCACTGAGTGAAGTGTCTGGATGGCAAATGGAAGAAGAATGCGAATTGTTGAAAATAAGAAAGATAATTATTTCTTTTTTTTAATTATCTATGACATAAATAAATTTAGCTAATTTAGATTAACCAATAACGTTTTTACTTCACCTAGATTTAACTAAGAATCAGTAAAACAAATAAAAAAAAAACATGGTAATTAATACAAATAAATTTTCTTTGCAAACCGTACTTTTCAATCAACATTAAGGTTATTGACTTTCATATTCTTATTTGGAACGCATAGTACATAGTTTGGGGTCGAAATCCAGTCAAAACTGATGTGGCTGAATACCCGTGTTTTACATGAACCGACTGCCTATCAGACCTCTACAACCTAGTTACTGGGCAACTATTCCTGGGATACACGGATGGTCACACTTTCTGGCGGCTGACTACCAGGTAATGACTGTCAGAGATCTACGAATGACAACCGGGACCAACGGGTTTTACGTGCTTTTCGGGGCACGGGTGTCAATAACGTCATAAGAAAACTTTTTATTTTAAAGTTACATACGCGTACATGGAATAAAGCAGCTTT
The DNA here is from genome assembly GCA_905147345.3 of Mythimna impura. Taxonomy (NCBI): domain Eukaryota; kingdom Metazoa; phylum Arthropoda; class Insecta; order Lepidoptera; family Noctuidae; genus Mythimna; species Mythimna impura. The sequence continues at coordinate 27,220,054 of LR990359.1, read as the reverse complement.
CTATCGGTGAAAAAATTTAGCAATTAGACCAGTACTTTCAGAGATTACTTCCTACAAACAAAAAAAAACATAAAAACATACTTTATCTTCTCTTTATAATATCTGTACCTCAGAGGTAAACAACATTATGTGACAAAACCAAAATTTTACAGGAGAGGCAAAAATGCGCGGAGAGAAACTTTAAATGTAATTTTCACATAGTTACTTTAAAGATTTTGGAACAAACTCAACTGTATTTTGTATTATTATTAGATGGAATTATTATGTTAATATACACATAATTACAATAAAGTTAATTCTTGTCTAATTTTGTGGACTTGAGACTATTTACCTCGTAGCAAAAATTAACTTAGGTGTTTTACGAAAGCATTATGATATCGTACTATTGTTTACTTCTAAATAAAACTTGTAAATGCTATTTAAATTTGGCACTTAGGAACATTATGTCCCTTGATATTAGGTTTTTCTGAGGTGGGAAATCATCTAATGACTTTTCTCGGCTCTTGGGTGGGCGTGTCAGATGTTACTGACTATAACCACACCTTCAATGGCAATTTACATTCTAGAAGCACCCTGGAGTATCCTTTTCATACAACTTGCAACTTTGCAAAGGATTTGTCTATTGGACAGAGCCAGCCCATGAAACTGAAGATCGACGATGGTAGAGTCATATCCGTGAAATCAGAGCTTCTGGGAGAAATCGAGGCTTTCTATGGACAGTAATACACGTCAACATTCAAAACCGCTGCGAATCTAGCAAACGACCTAAGAACTGGATTGACACGACATGATGACACTATACCGAAGATATCCCGGACGTCAATACGAGATTAGGATGGCTCTGAAACAGCAAAAACCACAAAGAGTCGGTTGATGACGGAATCATGGCCGAGCTCCTGAAGGTGGTTGCAAAACCTGTCTTAAGGCCCTACATAATCGTTTTGGTTCCGTCATACTTGAAGGGAAAACGTCATGGGCATGGAGCACAGGTGTGGTGGTATGTGGTGGCTTAAAGAAGGCTATAATGCCCTGTTTAAGATCTACAGGCCCATTTTACTTCTGAGCTATGTGTACAATCTGTTTTCACGCAGTTTTGTCGACTTCAACTCTTTCGAACAAGCTTGATTCCGAAATGGTTTCAGAACCGTAGACCACATACAGACGCTGCGGCAGGTTATACAGAAGACCGAAGAGTATTTAATAATCTGCCAGCTTAAGGTTTGTGGACTGTAAGGAAGCCTTCGAACCGTGCCAGATTGTACGTTACGTTTTTAAATAAAACTAATTAAAAAGTACATACTATATTCTGATGTTGTATCGTGTTGATCTCCGATATTTACTCTGTCAAACAGTAATTTTCTGCGTGAAAACACGAGGTTAATACAATCTTTAACAACTAGGCGGATAGTTTTGCACGCACAGAAAGAATGATGGTGTACTCCCTGATGCAAGCGACAGTTCATACTGTATCTAGCCCGCTGCATGCGAGTTTTCTTTTAGAGGTAAAGAATATTAACTCCTATGAACAACATTAAGTGCGCGCAAAGCGTAGGAGTAAACAATCTTATCATCATTTGAGGTCCTATATCCGATAAACTTTTGTGAATTTAATGTCATATACGATTGGCTATCTCTTTTCCTAGATGTCATAGGACTTGATGTCGTATACTGTTACGGACACGAGCATGTAATTTAGAATCACTAAATATAATCAACATTACGTCATTCATAGATGCGTAATGTATGTACATAAGCGCTGTACATAATAGAGGGCAAGCCTATCAGAGGCCAGACTATTGTCCAATCAGCTACTGGGATAGTATATACGGCTATGTACTGAGTTCTTAGAAGTACATAATGCGGTTCTTAGAAGTAAATAGCGCAGAAAAACCGTTAAGAATAATCTGGGTTTCTATTGGTAGATTACAACGGAGAAAATCACGCCACTATTGATGACCAATGGTGTGCTTGCTGTATGCGGGGGGTCGGGAGGTGAACGTCAGCCGGCCTCAACAGGATTAGGGAACAGACTAGAGGGAAAGGGACTCTCTCCCACGACTTGCGACCGGCTGAAAAAGTACTTAAGCTGCACTTTCCTTGAAGACGACGTTCTCTCTCTGCAGTTCGACTCGAAGCGTCACTACGACAGTTTGTCTTGGCACCCTACGCTCCTGGAGCGGCCCTAGATTTCCAGATTTCCTAAGTTATCTAATGTATTAGAGTCAGTGAAGTATTGTAAAGTAACTGTGAACTATTTGTGAGTTAGCGTCACGCGTATGTACGTAAAGGACTCGATTATGTGAAAGTATTTACACGTGTTATGTGAAGTCTGTATTTTTATACGTGTTAAATAAATTGGCTGAGGCCTTTCAAGCGTGACCATTGTGTTGTGTAATTATTTACATCCTCTGCCCCCTACAGAGGAACTTTGGTCCTTCGAGAGCCGGATATTGGTCCTTTGGTAAGGAATATCGAGCGGCTTATTGTGCGTCTTTGGGGAGACGTGAAGAAATACAGTTGGGTGTCGAAGATTGAAGAAGGGAACACTTCAAGCTCGAACAGGAACGCTGCAAGTAAGAATAGGAACGCGGCAAGTTACGTTTCGAAGAAACCTATTTTCAAGAAAGAAAAGGAACGCTTCAAGTAGGAAAAGGAACGCAGCAAGTCACGTTACGAAGAATACCTATTCTGAAGAAAGAAAAGGAACACAGGAACGCAGCAAGTCCGACCCAGTAGGTGCTTAGGATTGTCGTCACGTCGGGAACTTCGAGCCGCCAGCGTCGTGTCAAGCCGTCGTGTCGAGCTGCAGAGAGGGATCCACGGGTCCTTTACGCCGTCGCGTCAAGAACCTTTTAAGCGGGTGGACCGCAGCTCAGGTACGTGCCACCTAACGGTGTCAAAGGTGCGTGCCTGAGTTAACGCCGTTTCAAGGCGGTGCGACATATTGTGCGGTGTCGCCAACCAAACGTGGTTGAACAGCACTACTGCGCCTGTAAGGCTGCGCACGTTGCGAGGGCCGGACTGTAGGCACTGCCGAGGCAACCGGTCGTTCCCACCGGTTGCTGAGCACCTCGTAGCGCGTGTAGCTCTCTGCAGGGTAGTCCCCACCTTTCCATTCCTGCACATTTTCCATCCCTGCCGGAGCATATCCCTCTCATAGGGCCCTCCGGTAGGTCTGATAGGGCCGCTAGGGCATTGATAGAGCTAGGGTGCCAAACAAGGAGGAAGGATGCCGACTACAAGAAGCCAGAAGAACGAAGATACGCAAGCCCGCGTGTTTGAAGAACCCCCCGCGTCACCGTCGTCCCGCGCGACAATATTATCACGCGCTAACCCCCGCGTTACGATTCCCGCGTCTGTACCAGTTCCTGCAACAGTGCCTACGGACGCGCCGACAGCCGAGAACATTACGATGGATGCTATAACGTCAACCGCTGCCGCGACCGCCATCCCAGCGCCCGCGCCCGCCGTTGATAGGATAAATAGTAGGTCGCCCGTCCAATCCGTACGATCGCGCCAATCCACCGCTAGTGCTGTACTGCGCATTAGGCAAGCAGAATTAGATGCTGAGGAGCGCCTCGCCGCGATACGCCGCCAGGAATTGCGACTCGAAGCCGAGCTGGTTAAGAAGAGATTAGCGATAGATGTAGCTACCATTCGCGAGGAAACAGATCGAGATAGTGATATAGCCCAGGACGTCGCGGACACCGATAATCGAATCACGAATTGGCTGCAATGCGCGCAGCCTATGGGGGACGAGGAATTACCATCGCTGACTCCGATAGATCAAACGTCGTCAGCGATACGCGCACCCGCGCTGGTTCACATACGGGGGGAGGAAGCCGAGCGCACCCGGGGTAGGCAGGAATTTACGAGGCCGCGTACGCCACAGTATGAGGAGCGAGAACGCGCGTACTTTCCGAGGGAGGAGCCGCCCCGCGTAGGGAACAAGGAGCCCCGCGAACCTAGGTCGCGGTCACCGCCTAGGTCGCGACATAGATCTCGATCTCGATCTCGATCCCGAGATATCGATAAGCTAGCCGACGCGTTAAATAGGATGACACGTTATCGACCGCCGCCGCGTCAAGCGATAGAGTTGTCCATTTTCACGGGAGCGCCGCACGAGTGGTTGCTGTTCAAGTCAGCAATGCGAGACTCGACACGAGAGTATGGATTCTCACGAGGAGAGAACTTAGCGCGCCTACGCAACAGCCTGAAAGGTGAAGCGAGAGAGACCGTGTCCGCGCTACTTTGCACCGCTGCTGACCCCGCCGTGATAATGCATACACTCGAACAGTGTTACGGACGTCCCGAGATTATAATCGACAAGTCGCTCGACGAGTTAAGAAAATTACCGCGACTCGGTACGACGGCCGCTGAACTCAACGCGTTCGCGATAAAGCTGCAGAACATCGTCAGCGTGCTATCGTGTCTGGATAATAGGGGGTACCTACAGAACCCAATGCTGTCCAGACACGTGGTAGAGAAGCTCAGCCCACACATGCGCGCGCGTTGGTGTGATTACGCCCAAGAGCATGGTAGTCGCGTGGAAGCGGAGATCGTTACGCTGTCGCGCTACCTAATGAGGGAAGCTGATCGGGCCGTAAGATACGCGTACTCGTCGACCGTGACTACGACTTCAAAGGAAGCGACGCGTCAGCAAGCTCCCGCCAGAGCACAAGCGGTAATTAGGAAGAACAAAGCGCGCGTACCCGCAACGTACGCCGCCGCCGAGCGACCTGGCGAGGACGAGAGAGAGAGGGCTAAGAAGACGTGCTTGTGCTGTGGCGAGGGACATGCCACGCCAAGCTGCAAGAAACTTGGTGACATGACGGTCCAACAAAGATGGGAATGGGCCAAGGAAACTGGAGCATGTTTCAAATGTCTGGCGAGTAAACATCGTCGATTCAAGTGTACCGCGAGGAAGTGCGGAGAGCAGGAATGTCGTAGATCGCACCATAGGCTACTCCATACCGCCGACCGAACGTCGGACGCGGCTAGCGCCTCCACCAACTGTGGGAACGGGAGCGTGAGGGAAGAATCGGCGACCACCGCATCTGCCCATGCCGGCAGCGAGATAAGCGCGGTGTTACTCAAAGTGTGCCCAGTAACGTTGCGAGGGCCAAATGGCAAGGAAATAGAGACGCATGCGTTACTGGACGAGGGCTCCACTATTACGCTACTCGACGAGGAGATACCTAACGAAATGGACGCAAAAGGAATTAAGCGAGCGTTACGCGTCCACGGGATTACGGCCACGCGACAAGAGAACGACAGTCGTTGCGTGGAAATAGACATCAAGGGAAAACGCTCAGAGTGTTTTAACATACGCGCGCATACTGTTAAACGCTTGAATATAACCGGTCAGACCGTGAAAGCGAGCTATCTACGCTGCGAACACATGAAACGTATACCTGCACGTGACGTGTGTTACGAGAATGCGAAGCCACGCCTATTGATAGGCGCCGATAATTGGCATTTGATAGTGTCGCGAACTTTGCTCACGGGACGGCAGAACGAGCCAGCCGCTTCACTTACGCAGCTAGGATGGGTGGTCCACGGAACGGTACCACGGCGCGTAACTGAATTCGAGGCGGGTAGCGGGACAGCATTGCACGTGCACCCACAGGAAATATCCAAGGATTGCGAAGAGTTAAAGGACCTCACCACATCGCATATCTCGATCGACGCTCAGGGGATAGTTTACCAGCCGAGAACAGTGCTGGCAGACGAACGGGCGCAGGATATTTTCACGAAGACTGCTCGGCTGGTTAACGATCACTACGAGGTAGGATTGCCGTGGCGGAGTGATGAGCCACACCTACCACCGAGTTACGATATGGCCTTTCGTAGACTCAAAACCATTGAAAGGAAAATGGATAAGTCAGCTGACTTCAAAAAAGCATACGTGTCGCAGGTCAATAACCTCATAGAAAAGGGGTACGCGAACAAAGTAGCCGAGAGTGTAGGTAGGGAGAGTGTCATACCGGAATGGTACCTACCACATTTTGCCGTCACGAACCCGAATAAACCTGGGAAGATACGTCTAGTTTTCGACGCGGCAGCAACCTCTGCAGGGAAATGTCTGAACGACGAGTTACTCTCCGGGCCCGACATGTTGAATACTCTCTATGGCGTGTTATTTAGATTTCGTGAAAGGTCGATAGCCGTCACCGCGGACATACGAGAGATGTTCCTTCGAATCAAGATTCGGCCGGAAGATAGAAGAGCGCAGAGGTTCCTGTGGCGTGGCAACGATCGGTCCGGACCACCAATCAAGTACGAGATGGCGTCCATGATTTTCGGTGCTAGGAGTTCACCTTTTCTAGCACACAGCGTGCGCAATAAGAACGCGGACGATTGCCGAGAAAGTCGCCCGCACGCGCACTACGCCATCACGCGTGCTCACTTTATGGATGATTGGGTGGACAGTTACGACACCCGGGAACAAGCGGCTGAGGCTATGAGGGAGGTGGTCGCCGTGCACGCAAGAGCCGGTTTTCAGTTGGCAGGGTGGCAAACCAACGAGGCCGACCTACTATGCGAGATAAGCGATAGCGACAAGTCCAGTTCACCAAAGGAGTTAGGAGCGAACGCACATCCCTACGGAAAGACGTTAGGTATTATGTGGCTACCGACGACCGACGAGTTCGCCTTCAACGTGGAAATGCCACGAGTGCCCGCCGAGGTGAAAGCGCGCGAACGCGCACCGACAAAGCAAGAGACATTAGCAGCAGTAATGTCCATTTTTGATCCGCTAGGCATGCTTAGTCCGTATACGATAACGGCTAAGATAATGTTACAAGACCTGTGGCGCAAACAGACCGGATGGGACGAACCTTTGCCCCCGGAAGAGGCTTACATTTTTGAAGAATGGTTAGGTGATTTAAAATACGTAGCGAACCTACGACTCCCGAGATGTTATTTTAAAGGTGGTGTAGTGAATAGAACTCTACACACGTTCGTCGACGCGAGCGAGCAGGCGTACGCGGCGGCGGTATATATGAGGTCAGTGACCCCTAAGGGAAGAGTGATCGTGACACTCGTCGCAGGAAAAGCAAGGGTCGCGCCAATGAAGGCGCAAAGTATACCGCGGCTCGAATTGCAAGCGTGTCTAGTAGGTGCGAGGTTAACCGAGCAAGTTAAACGGGAACATCGTTTTGAGTCGTTAGATACGACATACTGGAGTGACTCCAAGACCGCCCTACATTGGATAAGGAACGAATCTTCAAAGTACACGCCGTACGTCGCGCACCGACTTCGGGAGATATGTGAACTCACACAGACAAAACAATGGCGCTGGATACCTACAGCCCACAATGTAGCCGATGACGCAACTCGGTCCGGAATGACGCAACTGGAAAGCGACAGCAGATGGTTCACTGGTCCCCTCTTCCTGGGCGGACCAGAACACATCTGGCCAACGGAGATCGCGCAGGGAGAGGGGGGTGATGAGATCGTCACGCACATAGCGCACATCATCAGCCTCGTCGACACGACTCGTTTCTCGTCATACGAACGATTACTACGAACGACTGCGTATGTCCTGCTGTTCGTCGACAAATGCCGCAAACGCGCTACCCGGTTGACGTTGCGTCACAAGCAGGAGACCGAGCTGCTACTGATAAGGGAGGCTCAGAGGGAGTGTTTTCCAGCGGAAATAGCGCGACTCGCTGTAGGTAGGAGAGTAGACAGGACCAGTCGACTCTACCGATTGGACCCGATTTTTCAAGACGACGTCATTCGTTTAAACGGTCGCATAAATGCCGCGAACGTTTCTCAAGATAGGAAGTGCCCACCCATCTTGGAAGGCAAACATCCGATGACGTCACTATATTTACGTCAGATTCACGAACGGGATCATCACGCGGGACGTGAATATATAGTGAACAAAGCGAGGGAACGCTTTTGGATTTTAAAGGTTCGACCGACAGTGCGCGCACTGATAAGAGATTGCGTGATATGTAAGCGACGAAGGAAGCCGCCAATACGGCCCGTAAAAGGGAAATTACCTATTGAACGATTGGACACCCACCTGCGGTCGTTCACCCGTTGCGGAGTAGACTGTTTCGGCCCAATGACAGTCACAATAGGAAGACGGCATGAAAAACGATGGGGTATGTTGTTCACCTGTCTTGTCACGCGAGCAATACATATAGAGTTGTTGCCAAGTTTGAACATCGATTCAGCTATATTAGCGCTAAGAAGAATGGCGGCTAGGCGCGGATGGCCTAAAACTATGATGTCCGATAACGGGACTAATTTTCGAGGAGCCGACGTTGAAATCCAACAGGCGCGGCGGCGGTATATATGAGGTCAGTGACCCCTAAGGGAAGAGTGATCGTGACACTCGTCGCAGGAAAAGCAAGGGTCGCGCCAATGAAGGCGCAAAGTATACCGCGGCTCGAATTGCAAGCGTGTCTAGTAGGTGCGAGGTTAACCGAGCAAGTTAAACGGGAACATCGTTTTGAGTCGTTAGATACGACATACTGGAGTGACTCCAAGACCGCCCTACATTGGATAAGGAACGAATCTTCAAAGTACACGCCGTACGTCGCGCACCGACTTCGGGAGATATGTGAACTCACACAGACAAAACAATGGCGCTGGATACCTACAGCCCACAATGTAGCCGATGACGCAACTCGGTCCGGAATGACGCAACTGGAAAGCGACAGCAGATGGTTCACTGGTCCCCTCTTCCTGGGCGGACCAGAACACATCTGGCCAACGGAGATCGCGCAGGGAGAGGGGGGTGATGAGATCGTCACGCACATAGCGCACATCATCAGCCTCGTCGACACGACTCGTTTCTCGTCATACGAACGATTACTACGAACGACTGCGTATGTCCTGCTGTTCGTCGACAAATGCCGCAAACGCGCTACCCGGTTGACGTTGCGTCACAAGCAGGAGACCGAGCTGCTACTGATAAGGGAGGCTCAGAGGGAGTGTTTTCCAGCGGAAATAGCGCGACTCGCTGTAGGTAGGAGAGTAGACAGGACCAGTCGACTCTACCGATTGGACCCGATTTTTCAAGACGACGTCATTCGTTTAAACGGTCGCATAAATGCCGCGAACGTTTCTCAAGATAGGAAGTGCCCACCCATCTTGGAAGGCAAACATCCGATGACGTCACTATATTTACGTCAGATTCACGAACGGGATCATCACGCGGGACGTGAATATATAGTGAACAAAGCGAGGGAACGCTTTTGGATTTTAAAGGTTCGACCGACAGTGCGCGCACTGATAAGAGATTGCGTGATATGTAAGCGACGAAGGAAGCCGCCAATACGGCCCGTAAAAGGGAAATTACCTATTGAACGATTGGACACCCACCTGCGGTCGTTCACCCGTTGCGGAGTAGACTGTTTCGGCCCAATGACAGTCACAATAGGAAGACGGCATGAAAAACGATGGGGTATGTTGTTCACCTGTCTTGTCACGCGAGCAATACATATAGAGTTGTTGCTAAGTTTGAACATCGATTCAGCTATATTAGCGCTAAGAAGAATGGCGGCTAGGCGCGGATGGCCTAAAACTATGATGTCCGATAACGGGACTAATTTTCGAGGAGCCGACGTTGAAATCCAACAGGCATATAAGCAGTGGGCGAATGACCTCAATGAATTCGCAATTAAGCAAGATATGGAATGGCGGTTCATTGACCCCGGGGCCCCAAATCAGGGCGGCGCGTGGGAACGACTAATAAGAAGTGTAAAGTCGGCATTGTCGGCCGTGTTGAAGGAACGCGCACCAAAGGAGGAGGTACTTTCCACGTTGCTAATCGAGATCGAGCACACCGTCAATTCACGACCCCTCACTCACGTAAGTGTTGAACCTGGCGACGAGGAGGCGCTCACGCCGAACCACTTCTTATTAGGCTCGGCTACTGGACTACCAACCACAGGGCAGTGCGACGTCGCCGATCGAAAGACATGGCGCGCAACACAGGCGCTAGCGGACAAGTTCTGGACTCGTTGGATAAACGAATATCTACCAACGTTGACACCGCGCGGCGACGTCCGAGATTCACGCACGCAACTCGCACCGGGGAATATAGTAGTCATTGCGGATGGTCAACTGCCGCGAAATGTATGGCCATATGGGAAGATAGTGCGCACCATACAAGGACCTGATGGTGTCATACGCAGCGCTGAGGTACAGACGCGTGGAGGCGTTTTCAGACGCCCAGTTAGAAGGCTCGTTGTCCTGGCCGATGGAAGTTAGGCTCGCGTTGCTATGCCGGGGGGAGGCTGTTACGGACACGAGCATGTAATTTAGAATCACTAAATATAATCAACATTACGTCATTCATAGATGCGTAATGTATGTACATAAGCGCTGTACATAATAGAGGGCAAGCCTATCAGAGGCCAGACTATTGTCCAATCGGCTACTGGGATAGTATATAAGGCTATGTACTGAGTTCTTAGAAGTACATAATGCGGTTCTTAGAAGTAAATAGCGCAGAAAAACCGTTAAGAATAATCTGGGTTTCTATTGGTAGATTACAACGGAGAAAATCACGCCACTATTGATGACCAATGGTGTGCTTGCTGTATGCGGGGGGTCGGGAGGTGAACGTCAGCCGGCCTCAACAGGATTAGGGAACAGACTAGAGGGAAAGGGACTCTCTCCCACGACTTGCGACCGGCTGAAAAAGTACTTAAGCTGCACTTTTCTTGAAGACGACGTTCTGTCTCTGCGACTCGAAGCGTCACTACGACAGTTTGTCTTGGCACCCTACGCTCCTGGAGCGGCCCTAGATTTCCAGATTTCCTAAGTTATCTAACGTATTAGAGTCAGTGAAGTATTGTAAAGTAACTGTGAACTATTTGTGAGTTAGCGTCACGCGTATGTACGTAAAGGACTCGATTATGTGAAAGTATTTACACGTGTTATGTGAAGTCTGTATTTTTATACGTGTTAAATAAATTGGCTGAGGCCTTTCAAGCGTGACCATTGTGTTGTGTAATTATTTACATCCTCTGCCCCCTACATATACCATTAGGTAGAACAGGTTCTTGCGATTTTAATGGTGTAAAAAAATATATTTTCAATAAAAACTTTTTAGAAAAAAAAAATAACCGACTTCACTAAAAAAAACACTAAAAGGATCAAAATAACTTTAATTTCGGAAGTCGGTGTTTCTCAGTATTGTTTGTTTCTTATTTAACACCGACTTCCGAAATTAAAGTTATTTTGATCCTTTTAGTGTTTTTTTTAGTGAAGTCGGTTATTTTTTTTTTCTAAAAAGTTTTTATTTCACACTTTTTAGTTGCGATACACTTATAAACAGAGTGCCTATTTCTCATGACAATTCCAATTAACCCAAATACTGCTAGGTTACATTGTTTTATTATAAAGTTCCTGTGTCTACCTTCCTCCTTCCGGCTCCATCATCAGATCAGTTCGATAGTACCTTATAGCCAAAGAGCATCTCACGACAATTCTAATAAGCCCAAACACGGCTAGGATACATTGATTAATTACGGAGTTCCTGTGCCTACCTTCCGGCTCCATCATCAGATCAGTTCGATAGTACCTTATAGCCAAAGTGCCAACCATGACAATTCTAATAAGTCCAAACACGGCTAGGTTACATTGATTAATTACGGAGTTCCAGTGCCTACCTTCCGGCTCCATCATCATCATCAGATCACTTCGATGATACCATTTTCAACGTAACTATTCAGAATCATTCATTTATTTGTATTGTCATAGTCGCTTAACTATATCTTCATTGTGATATCTATTTGAGTATGAAGTTCCGTTGACCATTTCTGGTCTTCTTCATCAGTTCCACTTCATCAAATGTTACTTTTTGACTGTAAATGCTTAAGTTCTTGATGAAAGTACTAAAATTACCATAGGGTTGCCTATAATTTTTGAGGAGTTCCCTCGATTCCTCATGGATTCCATCATCAGAACTGGATTTTGAAAAAAATGGGACCAATCTGGAAGCATATCCTATAAAACGAAAAAAAAATTTTGCAAATCGGTCCATAAACGACGGAGTTCTGAGGTAACACACATAAAAAAAAAAAAAAAAAAAATGAAGATAAAAAAAAAAAAAAAATACAACCGAATTGATAACCTCCTCCTTTTTTTTGAAGTCGGTTAAAAAAGTGGAGTTACTATTGTATACCTCTGAGGTACAGATATTATAAGTGTAGCTAATATATACACAAAAATAAAAATACTTAATTAATCGAGTAAACATGACTTCAAGAAAGCGGTAATATGCCCAATATTTATTTATTAATCAATTGCATGCTATACTTACAGTATGCACCATAACGTATAGCAAGCCAAAAATATGCCAATGCTTATCCTCTATCAAAGGTCAATGCCAGTCTTTCAGAGAGGTTTTTATACAATTTTTAAGTCTATTTTTAAATGGTTTAAAAGCCACCTACTTGTGTGAAGAGTGATATGAAAGAAAAGGAAGTTAGTGATAGTATGACGAGTGACAGGGCAGAATGGAAGAAAAAAACGTGTTGCGCCGACCCCAAATAACACGGGACAAGGGCAGGAAGATAATGATGATGATGACTTCGGTGCCTTTAAACGTAAATATAATATTTTTTTTAGGTGACGTTCTTAATAGCTAGCTACTAGGTACGCTTTTTTTTTTAGTTTAGAGTAGCCTTTAGTGTATATAACATAAGCAGCCTTTTAATTGTAGCGTTTGCGGGTTATTTCTCTAATACAAGACAAATAATACGCAGCACTATCTACAATAATATTTATTAAATAAGGTCGCAGGTACAAAATGCCGTTTTTTTATATCTGACGACTATGGAGGTAGGCGCACAAAGTACTATCCTGGCCACTATGAAGCTGGAGATCGAGGACTAGGCGCCAGCAGGAAGACGTCCCGCAGGTAGACGACCCGCTGGTAGACGAAGGGCCAGAGGGTTGCCGAACGGTTGGATGGATCTCAGGCCAGGCGCCTGAACCGAAACTTTGGACCCCAATACGGGGTTAACACTGAAGCTAGGAAACTTTATGATCAATGCCGTGAATATTTAAAACCACGTAAGATGACACACGCTAAGTAAATTAAATGATCGTAAGGAGCGTGTGAACGTGTATATCAGCTGAGATGTCTGATCGACAATGACCGTGCGTTCTGCAAAAGCCGAGTCGTTTTTGATCTTAATAAATTATTTTTTTAATGTGTAACTACCGCCACACGGGAAGCGAATTAGCGAGTTGGAACCGTAATGTAATTACTACTACTAGTATAGTATAGTGTGTATTTAGTTATAGATTAGGTTTAGTTTATTTTATTATATCACCAACAAAGTGTTCTGTTATCTGTTTATTTTAAGTTATTAGGTTGCAAGGTTCCTGTTAATATTTTTGTTGATCAGCGCAAGTCTTTACCGCAGTTTGCTCTGATAATTTCGATAGGAACGTTGAGATTTACTATACAACGTTACATAATGTTCCCACTGCTGGGACTCAGGCCTCCTCTCTTTAGGAGAGGGAATGGGCCGTAATCCACCACGCGGGCCCAGTGCGGGTTGGTTTAGTGTATATATATAGTTTTAATTAGTTAAGTGTTTTTGTATATAATTTTGTATATATATATATATATATAAATATAAAAATTTGACTAGGAAAAAAATAAAGTTTATAATACTAGGTACGCTAAAAATAATTTAAAAATAATTCTAATGGCATTCACAGATTTTGAAATAGTACATTTTGATACGAGTGAAAAAAGTTAGTCATTGCGACCGAGGCAAAAGTGTTATGAAGCCGAGTGCTGCTGTACAATGACAAATTTCCACACATATCAAATGATGTTTTTCAATACATTTATAAAGAAATAAATAACGGGGGTTGACGAGCACTTAATTGTGGGGGTCACTCAGCGACCAGCCTGATACTCGTATGATAAATACAAGAAATTGTAGCGGGGGCGAGCTTGTACACTTTTCCATACTAGTGCAAAAAACAGTTAATTACGGGCCTAAAAGTGGTAAGGATAAAAGCGGGTTTTCGAGTAAGTGTATTGAAAAATACATATCTCAACTCTGTCGAAAAATTAACAATTTAGGTGACTCAAAAACCAATGATTTGCAAATACGAACACACATTGTAGATTTGATTCTCATTATCAAAGAGACTTTCATTACCTTCCTTCAAAATGTACACAGTAATTCACCAAATTATAAAGAAGCTCATAATAAGAGAAACCAATCGCAACAGTAGTAAGGGTAAATCAAGGTTGAATCTGAACAAAATGCGGGCAGGGAAAATTAATTCAAGACTCGGTATCGTATGCCTTTGTATTCCTCTTTTTGCTAACGACAGATAAATTCCTCACAACTTATCTGAAATTAGGTCGAGTAGATTTAATACCGTTGGTACAGGATTCAATGGCAGGATGCCGATGGTAGATTATTTCAATTTAATATTGAAGGTCTGTATTGTAAAGCCCTGTGAAGTGGCTAGGGAATTCGTGTTCGCTTCGTAAATGTTCGGTAAAGTAACGATGGGATTACTGTAGAGGTATTGTAGAATTGGATGTTGATGGGGTGGGTTGTAATTAAAGGTCGTCTTGTGATTTGAGGTCTGTATTAAATCCTTGTAGCAGGGTCTCTCTGTATTGCAGATAATTTAATTTGAAATAAACATGCAAGAAATAGAGATATCTACACATATAATACTGGCAATGGACAGGGCATATTACTCGTACAACAGATGGTTGATAAAGCCAAAAGAATCTAGACTGGTGACCGCGCAACGGAAGACGCAGCGTTGGAAGGCTTCCCACAAGTCAACGGACTTGGTGAGGGTCGCGGGAATGTAATAAATGCGAGACGCGCAAAACCGTTCGTTGAAGCGGCACTTGAGGGAATCCTATGTCCAACAGCAGACGTTTTTTAGCTGACATGATGATGATGATGATTTTGTGTGCGATAATATCAATGATTATAACAGAAATTAACTCTTTTCCGTATTACTGAGAACAGTGGTGGCCTATTGGTAACGGCCCTTGACTTACAACTTGTAAGTTGCAGGATCAAACCCAGTCAGGCGCATTACCATTACTTTTGTGTTATTTGTTTTATCACCACTGCTTTCAAAACGGTAAAGAAAATATCGTGAAGAAACCGATACCTATGTCCTAGAACCAAACATTCAAAGACATGTGACATCCATCAAACCGCACTGGGCCCGCGTGGTAGATTACGGTCCATTCCCTCTCCTAGAGAGGAGGCCTGAGTCTTAACACTAATTATGCGAATAATGTATTCTTTTTTTTTAGAATTATAGGTAGGGTCACGCTTGATCACTATCTCACCTCTAATTCTTACGAACAAGTTTTGCAACCAAACAAAAATATCTCTCAATTGGTTAAGAATTATATTGAACCAGCGGTCCAGGCAGACGTTGTCCCGACCAAAAGCAAACATATTAATTGAAAAAAGAATAAAGAACCCGTTTGCAGCCTACAAACACTACGACAGACTCAAATACACAGACCAATTTACTTTTAAATCGGCCAAGTCGTTTGGGAGGTGTTAGGTGACAAGCACACGCACAAAAGGTTTATATAAAGATACACAATTATTCATACCTCAAAATCTATTGTTCCAAAGCCTTGACTCATTATCTAAAACAAAACAAAACACAAAAGACTCGATAATCATATTTTCATAAGATACTTTAACATGCAGGCATGATTATCACATTATGAAAATTAAAACATCGTTAACAAGAGAAATTACGGCTTCGGTACATCTGCATAAAATTAATAAAATATAATTAATCCTCGAAAGGCCTTACACATTAGGGAGGATTATCATAAGCGATATCTGAATTGCTTAATTTAAAATGAGGTAGATAGCAGACCTTTTTGGTTTAAAACAAAGGAGGGCTGCGGGTAAAATGAGATTGTAGTCATCCAACCTGCAATGTTCCAGTTGAATGGATGAGAGGATTCGAGAGACCTGTAATTGCGTATTTAGCCTAAGAATGATTAAACTGACCCGTGTAATCAAATGCCAGGTGTGTGACTGTCAAAAGCATTGAGGCAATTGTGTGATTTGCTTGAGTGATTTTTCCTTTCAAAATTCGACCTTTTAATTTGACTTTGTAATTTAGGTGTCTTCAAAATTAGAGTGTAATAGGCTCTTAATAAACTATTGCGCCTCACTATCAACGATTACATCAATGGTCATCATCAGGTGGGATAGTAGTCAAGAACTAGTTTATATCAATTTAAAAAAAAAACATTATGGTGAAAACAGCCGTTTTACCCAAAAAAAGAGAGGTAAAGGCCGCCCACCATTAGCCTGGTGGTGGTAACATCGAGAGAGACCTCAAGAAAGCCCAATTGCTAAAATCGACAACCCATGACAGACTGTCCTGGTGCAGAATTGTGAGGAGACCCGACCCTAGACAATGGGAGCAAGGACGGATAAATAAGAAGACATATTGAGTGATTTTTCAGGAAGAGAAAAAACTCGTCTGTAATTTTTTTTTAATTTATAGGCTCTCGCTTGGCCATTATCTCACCTGATGGAACTCGACAATGTGGTCGACGATGGAATACGCTTGCTTATAAGTCACCTATTAAACTTAAAGATTCCTAGGTTGTATAAGCTATCAGAAATCATAGACTCCGGCAGGGAATGCTACTCCTTAGCTGTACGTATGAATGTGTCCCCATGATATTTTGTGCGTATGGGTGGGATGTCCACCATGTATCGAAGGCGCATCGCCGTACGTCTGGTGGTTCGATGCTTGAATGGGCTTGGCGAAATAAGGCTGTGCAATTCTTCGTCACCTAAAAATTTAAGCGAAAATTGGCAATTCACTTTTCCGATCCCTCCTTACCTTGCACCACAACATAAAGAGTCGACCGTTATCGAATACTAAAAATAATATCATCAGCCAATTTACTAATTATCCCTTCTGGGCAGACCACGGCGAGTCCAATTAGTGGATTAAAATGATTGTAAAATAGCATTTGGATACCCCATCAGCCTCTGGGAGGCCATCTGGTCCCTGCTTCTACATTTGTTGATTAACTTTGGCAAAATTAATCTTTGCCACTTTCATTTATCGCTTTACCGACATTAACATGTAATTTTCGCGGCGTAGTCTTTGGAAATACGTTTATACTGTTATCTTTTTCTTTTTTGCTGTATGTACCTACTTTTTCCTCTTGTAATTTTTGTTGTTTTTTTTTCTTGAAATTTTTGGTCAGTAGTAACAGTGCAGTTTTGGATCAATCATAATTATAATAGGCCTTTACCTAAAAAATTGCCGTTTTTTAAAACGTGTAGCTTTAAAGTGTTATATCTTTGGGTGGACGTGGACATGGAATTATAAGTTCAAATAAACTTTACATTAGAGGTATGTTATTCTTTTTTTTTTGAAATTAGGTATTTATTGGTTTCTATTAGGTATTAATTATCTTATGATTACATTCAAAGCGTTTTTACTGTCTGTACCTTATATCTTTTAAATTGTTTTTAAATATGATTTGAAACAAATAGCAGCGGTATCCCGCCAAACGCTAAGTGTAAAATATATGGCAATGGCAATACCTGCGGAGAAGTCAGTCGAGAACGCTAATTGAAAAATAATTCGTCTCAACCTGCAGAGCATACTATTTTCAGGATGTGTTTATTATGTTACATGAGGTATATTTTACTGCTTTATAAAAAGTTAAAATGTTCAAGAAGATATTTGCAGACGTGTCCAATCGGTATCTCAAACCGGTTCCGGTAAAACTTTATATTCAAAATTCTGTCGAATCCCGATTTCTCGTCGGTATCGCATCGTCGGCTTCCAAAACGAAGCAGATAGGCAATTAGCTTATCTACGCTACGTCTACACTGCAGCCATGCTCAACCACCGGCACCCTCCTAATTAGACTAGGGACTGGATTGAGAATTTATTGAGCTGAACCTCAATTATTTTGTGTTTAAAACCTGGTTTTAAAATATGTTTATTTTTGGTTTAAGGATTTTTGAAATATGTGCAAGTCTCGGTTTGAGAAAAGAATACTAGAAGGATTTGGAGAACCCTTTTGCCCAGTTGTGGGAAAGTACAGAGTAAATCATTATCTCCCTAGCTTTCTCCTAGTTGTGTTGGAGTCAGCTTTTAGTCTAACCAGATGCAACTGAAATAGTATTTTAAATTAAGACCCCCACAACCAAGAAACTGAGCATCACGATATTCCTTGGATAGACTGATGGTCAGACTATAGCATCTTAGGGCGCCTTCAAATTAGCCGCAAAATGCCGTACGGTTGCGCTGCAATCGCTTGGTTCGAGCATGATAATGTTGTTCAACTGCCCCCCTAGCCAAGTTACAATTGTTTCGTTCGGTGCGAACGCCTCGAGTAGGCCACGCCTCCGAATTCTTTGTTCTGACCACGTGACTGAGCGTTGAGATGACGTCAGAACAAAGGACGCTACTCGAGGCGTTCGCGCCGAACGATACGATTGTAACTTGGCTAGGGGGGCTGATGCGCGGGTGGAGCGCTGCAGTCGCGCGTCTTTTATTTACATGGAATAACAAAGCAGCGCGGCGGCAGGGCTGCAATCGCGCTGTCGCCGTGCGGCTCTTTGCTTCAAATTTTAAGGCACCCTTAGGGCCCTAGGACGAAGGCATAGAAGGAACAGGAGTGGGTTTTTAGTCAGTAAAAGTCTGACACTATCTCCCGCTCCGCCCAAGGTGGAATTTGTCATAAGGTGATTTTCCCAACCAATAAAAAAAAAACTATCTGTAAGGACTGTCAAAGATCTACAAATGACAACTGGCACCAACAGTTGTACGTTCTTTCCAAGGCACGAAAGGATTATTAATACCCTAAATAAACTTAGAAGGTACAGAACCAATTAAAAAAATATATGTTTATAATGATGGAAGCCTCTTCATCTTTTAAAATAGAAAATTGAATGTTTAAATTAAAGTTCCGACAATATTCAAACTAAATAATTGTGATTATTTGATATTCTTTTTTAATATACCATTATTAATGAGTTAGTTTAAATGTATCTTACCAGATACAAAGCATAAATAAATTCATTGATATAATTTTATAGTACTATACCTAATGACACGCGCATTTATTCAACAAAAACAATGCTCAGAAAAAAAACAAAACAAGAAAATACAGTGTAATACCTCCGATTATCTGAAACCTAGCCTAGTCCCCAGGTGATCGTTGAACGAACGAGTGAACGAATGAGGGGAAGAATGAATGGGCGGGCCGGCTAATGGGCCACGTCAAGACTGCTTTGTACAATAAAACAAAAAGGTACCATTACTAGCTGAGTTCTTATTAATCTTGGACCCTTTCTCTGAGAACCAACTGAGGTAATGGCAAGTATAAATAAAGCTGCCCCACTATCCACATGGCATAAGAATAATGTGACGTTGATAGAAAGCAGAGTTTTAATAATAATATTTGTTTATTTCAATCAACATTGGATTATACAATTACATTAAATTAATAATTTATCACTACATAGTATAAAATAAAGTCGCTTTTCGTGTCTGTCTGTCCCTATGTATGCTTAGATCTTTAGAAATACGCAACGGATTTTGATGAGGTTTTTTTTAATAGATAGAGTGTTTCAAGAGGAAGGTTTATGTGTATGATACATGCACAATATAATAGAGGAACACTGATGATTTTAGAGGTTTCTAATGTGATGTCGTAAATAAACTCATTTTTTTGCGCTTACATTGCAAACGCTGGCTGAACTCCACGAGATATATCAAAATAGTGTACTACAGTATTGTTCACCTTAAAAAGGTCTACAAAAAAGTCCGCGATGGTATATGTCCATCTCTTAGGGATAACCCACAATAACCATTTTTTATCTTTTACTTTTTACGAGAAATAATGGCTTATTTACAAAACGATTTTAAGCAATACAGCGTTAATCTTTATCCAATTAAGTATGTTAAATAAATTGTGCATTTAATATAGATCAATATAGCCCTTTACAGCGTGTAATTTAAATGAATATTATCGAAGATATTACAGATTTAAAATGCAGGGACATAGCGGTTGCGGTAAATAACTTGATTCTACGTTTGTTACCTCAGAACTCGCGTCGTTTATGGACCGACTTGCAAAGTTTTTTTTTCCCTAATAGGATATGCTTTCAGATTGGTCCTATTTTTTCAAAATCCAGTTCTGATGATGGGATCCATAAGGAATCGAGAGAACTCCTCAAATATTCTAGGCAACTATATAGTGATTTTAGTATTTTCATCGAGAACTTAAGCATTTACAGTCAAAAAGTAATATTTGATGAAGTGGAACTGATGAAAAAGACCAGAAATGGCCAATGAAACTTCACCCCTACATAGATATCACAATGAAGATAGAAGTAACTATGACAATGCATATAAATAAATGGTTCTGAATAGTTACGAGTATGTTGAAAATGGTAGCATCAAAGTGATCTGATGATGATGATGGAGCTGGAAGATAGGCACTGGAACTCCGTAATTAATTAATGTAACCTAGCCGTGTTTGGGCTTATTAGAATTTTCATCAGATGCACTTTGGCTATAAGGTACTATCGAACTGACCTGATGATGGAGCTGGGAGGTGGATGGGGACTTCATAATAAAATAATGTATCTTAACAGTGTTTGGCTTAAATCGAATTGTCATGAGAAATAGGTACTCTGGCTATAAATGTATCACAACTAAAAAGTGTGAAATAAATTTTTTTTTTACAAAAAAAAATAACCAACTTCACCACAAAAAAAAACACTTTAATTTCGGAAGTCAGTGTTAAATAACAAGCAGACAATATCAGAAACACTGATCACTGATCTGATGACTGATCGTTTTAGTGTTTTGTTTTTAGGGTTCCGTACCTAAAAAGGAAAAAACGGAACCCTTATAGGATCACTTTGTTGTTAGTCGGTCTGTCTGTGGGTATGTTTGGTCAAGACCCTGTATCTCGGAAACGCGTAGAGGTATCGAGTTGAAATTAAAACCATATACTCAGGTCTGCGGTCCCTTGAAGCTGTGCAAAAAAACAAACTTCTAAGCTAACAAAAAAAGAAACAAACGTTTATGTCACAAAAAGCGTATATTTCGACACTCTCAAGGGAATCAAAATTCATAGGGTACTTCCCGTTGATCTAGAATCCTGAAATTTGGTCTAATAGCACAAGTATAGGAAAAAAATGAAGATGTGTGTCCATGGAGTTTCTTGCACATTCTTCTCCATAGAGATCTACGCTTTGGAATGTTTTTTTTAGGTGGGAAAATCGTCTAATGACAAATCCCGCTCTTGGGTGGAGCGCGAGATAGTTTGAAACTTTTACTGACTAAAAACTAAAACTAACTACTAAACCACTCCTGTTCCTTCTTTGCCTTCGTCCCAGGGCCCCAGGTTTCACTTTCACACTACCCGTGGCCCCAGTAGGCTTTGACCCTGCTGGGCCCCTACGATTTGCTGACATCTCCATGAGGCGCGCGTGGAACACTAAGCGCCGTCAACGACTTGGGCTCTTTCCGGATGGTTACCGGACGGTCGCCGTCCGGAAGCCCGCGCCTACGGTGGCCGGAAATCGGGATCGGAATCCCGACGGCGGTTTGGGCGTGAGGACCGTTGCCTCACGCGATCGGCCGCCTCCTTTGCCAGCATTACTGCTTCGCAGAAGGAGGCGACCGCCTGCCACTCCTCCTCGCTCCGGACCATGGTCTGTACCAAGACCAGGCGCAAGGGGTCACCACCGCCGATCGCCCCCATGAGGACACGGCGTTGCTCTGCCCAAGCTGGGCACACCTCCACCGTGTGCTCCATCGGGTCCTCCGGGCGGTCCACACAGTGGCAAGTAAAGATATCTTTTGCAATGAACAATAATAAATCGCAGGGTCAAACTTTCAACGTTTCAACGTTAGTGATCGTTGATTGTTTTTCACATGGCCAATGATATGTCGCTCTTTCAAGAGTAACCTCAAAAGAAAACCTGTTTGTATTATCTAATGACAAAAAAAAGCTGTGAACGTTGTATATAAAGACATTCTGTAGTATGATTAGTACTGACGACCCGCCCCGGCGTCGCACGGGTGCAATGCTGATCAAAACCGCATCAAAACCCGTTGCGTAGTTTTAAAGATCTTCTTCTTCTCAGTCGGTACACTCTTACCAGAGCGGTCGTGGTCATCACTGTGAATCACGATGAGTGATCATATTGGTAACACGGCGCTATTCATCACGGACTGCAAGTTTTCCGAGTACATTCATAAACCGAGCACTTAGTTGCGGCCTTGATCTGGTCTGTCCATCTCATTAGTGATCTACCACGTGGCCTGGTGCCCTCAACTTTGCCCTGCACTACGAGACGCTCTATGGAGTCATTACCACCACGAGATACATGGCCGAAGAAGTTCAAAATGCGCGACTGCACTGTGGATGATAGGCGCTGTCTGATCTAAGCGTACATAGGGACAAACAGCGGGAAGCAACTTTGTTTTATACTATGAAGTGATCAGCATTGCACCCGTGCGAAGCCGGGGCGGGTCGCTAGTATAATATAAAAGGAGAAACTAACTGACTGACATATTAACGCACATCCGAAGCTACTGGGACTAGAAGTATAAAATTTTGCACAAGGATTCCTTTTTGTGTATGCGAGCACTAAGGGAAGACTTTTCAAAATTCACCCCTTAAGTTGATAAAACGGGGTCCTAAGTTTGTACGGAAAAATCTATTTTCTTGCGGGCGAAACCGTAGGTAGATGCTAGTTTTGAATAAAATTGAAGAATTACATTTGAATAAAAAATTATACAATCATAAACGATGTAAAAATTAAATAAATATTGAATTCAAAATGACAAAACTAAAATAATATCTTAACATTAGTCAGCTAAGGAGTGGAATTCCTTAACGGAGTTTGCTTTTCCAGATAACTACAATCTATGGGTCTTTAAGTCAAGAGTGAATAGTTTACTTCTAGGTAAGCGTGCTTCATCGTAGACCACATCATCTCTTACCATCAGGTGAGATCGTGGTCAAACGCGAACCTGATAGGTACAACAAAAAAAAAGTCAGAACGTGAATTATCTTTAAATCATGCAACAGTGATTTACGTACTGGCAATCGGAATGTTCGGCAAGAGCTCGAATGAATGAGTGCGTTTTAGGTAAATGGCAAGGTCAAGGTCTGGTTTGACCAATTATTAAAAAAAAGAAGGGTTTATTTATGACTAAGTTTTGTGAGCGGCTTCGCATGCGTGACAGTAGACAATTATATACAGGAAAAGTTTTTAACCAGTGCGCAAATTTTGACATGATAAACTTGAATACATTTCAATAAACACATTATTCCTTATTTTGATATGTGTTAATAATAAAAAATAAAGTTATCCCTTACAAGACTTGTTTACTTAGAAACTTATTTTATGGCCACTTCACCACTCAGGTCAAGCTGCGTCGCGGTCGTAGGTAAAGAAAGTACTGCGGTGCGCGTGAGGTGAGCGTCATTGACCACTATTTTTAACAATTTCGAACTACTCTTTGAGTTTAGGTTATAAAGTTATTTTTAAATGTAATTCCAATTTTTCTTTCTTACTATCACTATCTTGGCTTAAGACCATGAAAATAAATCATAATTAACAATCTAAAATACATTCAAATTAAAGCACTTACTTATGTTAGGTACTTACAATTGGGGTATTTAAAAAATAAACATCATATCTCTATTTACAATAACATCCGAACAAAAAGAACATATTGTTGTCACATAACGAGACCGATAGAACACGAGTACGTGTTATACGCGCGCGGAGGTGAAACGAAGCAGATATCCGCATACGACTTCCGCGTATGACGTACTGTGATCGCTGGGCGCCAGCGCTCGATCAAACGTCAACGACATACAATCAACAACACACACGCGCAATTACAAAATTTAATAAAATATCAAATTGCAATCCAAAAAAAAGCAAAGTTAAAAATTTCCAGACCCTAAAGTTCGAATACTTTGTAGAACATCTGCATTAGCTTTAAATCGGTTTCCTACTCGCTATTTATCATGTTTAAAATTCAGTGAAAACTACGCACATATTAACAATCAAATTAGCTTTACAAAAATTGAGTTGGACGTAGAATTTAGCAGCTTACTCCTTACTACATAATATGTACGTCTATCGACTTTTGTCTTGAACGAGGTACTCCAAACAGTCCAGGGGCCCTCTATTGTAATAAAACCACTCATTTTCATATCTTTATATATGTTGCAGTCAAAACTTTTAACCAGTCAAAAGTACTATTGACTAGCAAAATCAGTCAAAAGTACTTTTGATCGAACAGGTTGGTCAAAAGTGGTTTTGACTGAAAATTATTGGTTATTAGTACTTTTGACTGCAAATTTGCGGTTAAAGTACTTTACAGATATAAAATAATTTCAATGTCAAAAATGAGTGTTGCAACCCACAAATGAATAATTGAAATTGTCGATTATTGTAAATACTAACACTATGACGGGTCAAAATTTCAGTCGTGCGAGCAAGAAAAAGGGTTCTAGCTCTACACCCTATAAAAGTTCTTTAACAGTTCAGTTTAGGTCGTGAAATGGATCGCGTTACGAGGTCGTGGTAGTGCCTCAATTCTGTTAAAATTTCCGTACAACTTAAGGATTACCTAAATGAGATCTGATTTCTGAGAATCCTGCCATCAAAGTTGCGTAACGAGAAAATCTGAACGATTACATAGAATACTTGAGAAAGAGCCCTTCCTGTGATTTTAAAACTGTAAAGCAAGGCTCATAAAAGTGAAATTTTATTAAAATATCTCGGATTTCCGTTTGGGTTTGGTTTCCCAGTCAAGCGAAATTGGGCTAGTACTTCAAAGGCAAATCTGTGAAAAATTAATAGCTAATATTTAATTTATTTTAAATTAAAATTCAATCATTAAAAGGAAAGAAACTACAGCTGCCTCATAGATTCGCGGTTTTATAAACTGAATAAGAGGATCATTGCACTCATCGATTTGAATGCTTAAAGTCTCGAGCACCGATGCCGAATTGCTAACCTGTCGTTATTATTATTGCTAACCTGTCGTCGGGGAGTGTGCGTCGGAATTACAGAACTTAATTCCGCCAAACCCGTTCCATCATGGGACTATCAGACGTACAGTGATGTACCACCGGTGCATAGTGTACACTATGTACCAACCGGCTCACGCTTGACCATTATCTCACCTGTTCTAAAGTGATAATGTGATCAACGATGGAGCATACTGAAAACTAACAAGATTAAAACTAACTACAGTTCACCCACATGAAAGCCACTCGGATCAAAAGACTAACATAAAAAAGTTACAACAATGTCCCAATAAAAAAGACACAACCTTAGACGCAACAATTTTGACATAGAAATAAACGGACCATGATGGATGATGCTGAACCCAATCAATACCTAGATTCCATCACTCCTTTCTGTACTAATTTGACGTCTCACTGACAATGATGAATGGTGTACGACTTTTTGGATTTTCCGACATTTTCTTTTCGTTTTAAGGTGGCATCGTGTTTTCATGTACGCGGGTTACTTGTAGATACACATCGCATCTATTTATGAAAAATAATAACTGGAAAGCCTGCAATTTTCATTAGCTACTTCATCATGTTCTTAGCCTTTTCCCAACTATACCCCATTCAGGGAGCCGTGAGACAAAAAGTAAACAAACCATATATAATACTAAATTATAGACCACAGACATTATTTGACTGGCCTGTTGGTCTAGTAGTGGTTAGTGGCCCTGACTGCTATGCCAAAGGTTGTGGGTTCGATTCCCACCCAGGACAAATGTTTGTGTGATGAGCACGATCATTTATTCTGTGTCTGGGTTTAATTTATATTTATGTATGTATTTAGAAATATATAAGTATGTTTATCAGTTGTCTAGTACCCATAACACAAGCTCTGCTTAGCTTGGGACTAGACGGCGTTGTGTGATAGTTGTGGAATATATTATTATATGTTATATATATATTTATTATATATTTATTATTACAAACATTTTACATTAAAATGTGACGTTTTGATAACGGGCGGTTTATAATCCGCCATCCTTTTCACTATATACACTTGTTATTTTTGTTGTTTTCATTAAGTTTCTTGTTTTGTAAAATTTTAAATTACTGGTTGATTGTTTTGTTTTTGTTATATTGTCGTTTTTGTGCTTAAAAAAAACATGAAGAAACTTGGCCGAAGGTACCAACTATACATTTTTTTTGTTTACATTTTATCTCAAGCCCAGATGAATATGGTATAGCTCAGATGCTACTAAATACCAGTGTTTTACATGGAGTGATTGCTTATCAGACCTCCGGAACCTAGTTATTGGGCAACACGATTCTCTTGGGGTAGACTGATGATCAGATTTTCAGGTTTCTGACCGGGACTAACGGCTTAATACTTTCCGAGGCACGAGGTATCATTAATGTCCTCGATAAACTTACTATTATACTATCTGTGACCCTAGTTCTTTTCCAAATGGTGCCTTATCTTACTTTTCAAAGAAGTCCCGATCATGGTTTGCGCCATAGTACTTCTTACAGAGAGCGATCGGCAGAAGTTGGCAATTATATATAATTTCTGTGAAATATATATGATATTAATTCAATCTTTGCTGGAGTCTTCGGTTCACACGTAGCGTTTTATTTAGCACCCAATAGCCGGGTACTCAGCGTGTTCTAATACGCTGAAAAAAAGAAATACATTTTGTTATTGAAAAAAAAAGAAACTTACATTTTTTTAAGCGTTGTTTTAATGATGTAAAACCATTTTTCCATTCTTAGCTTATATAGCTTATACGGCCTTATAATGTTCCCACTGTTGGGACACAGGCCTCCTCTCGAGGAGAGGGAATGGGCCGTAATCCACCACGCGGGCCCAGTGCGGGTTGGTGGATGTCACATGTCTTCGAATTTTTGGTTCTAGGACATGCCGGTTTCCTCACGATGTTTTCCTTTACCGTTTTGAGAGCAGTGGTGATGAAATAAATTACACAAAGTAATGCGCCTGGCTGGGTTTGAACCCGTAACCTACAACTCGTAAGTCGGAGCTGTTACCACTCGGCCACCACTGCTCTCTTTTTCCATTCATCATGATCAATTCAGCCGACAGACGTCCACAATGTTGGAAATATGCCTCCCCCAAATGTCGTCACGTCACAACGAACGGTTGTATAGATGCGTCTTGCTTCCATCGAAATCGCGCGACTTGCATTATTTCCTTTCTAATGAAACTGGTTGGATGGGGCACGTCTGTTAAATGGTTTCTAAGTCTATAACATATGTGTGTTATAGACTTGGAAACCACCACCACCACCTATGTAGGTAGAAACATTTTTTGTATTTTACATATATATGTCGTGGATTGATGGCGCAAGGGTGCGATGGACAGCGCCGTCTAACAATTGGTTTCGTAAACTAATAATATCGTCACCGGAAACGCAAGCGGCGCCCTACCGTTTGGACACGATCGTCGGTAGAAGGGATGCAGCGAGGACTGGAGGGAAGCCTGAGAAGTGAGGCATTCTACCTCGGACAGCCTCGGCATACGCTTAGTACCAACGCACGTGTTTGTTTCCTTTTGTAAAACCGTTATCAAAATAAAATTATTCTGATTCAAATTATCTTTCGTTCGAGTACCCAAGTCAGTGCCCACACCTACCAAGAACTATGTCGGATCGTGATGAAGACCCGATGTTGCACATCTCGGCCACCCTTGATGCGTCATATAAATATGTAGATAGCGACCAAGTTTACATTCCTGCAAGTTCCAAATTAATCACATCATCAACAAAACACATAATAATCATTCACAATACCTACCTGATAGTTGCTAACACTATCGCTAATCTAATCACAGTTTATGACTACACAAACATGCCAGCCATAAAATCACTATTAATTACATTTCGGGTTGTCACAGCAAAATGGATCTTACACACACATTGTATTATTGGACTGTTGATAATGACAGACCTCATTCGTATAAAATTAATTTGGAAACAGTGATATAAGCGGATAGAATAAAAAGTTTATTTCCATTTTACAAAACGAAACAAACAAAATTCTCTTTCAGTGATAAATAAAGTAATTCCATAAAGCTTTTTACAACACAAATGCACAATTTCGAAAGCACAAAATACACTGAAAAGTACAAGTAGATTGTAGGTACTACAGTCCAATTCTACCCATTGCTGGGCATAATGATTTACTGTGTTCGTGCTACGGTGCCAGACTCGTCCAGGATGGATGAAAAGATAGGGCTGCGAGATAGTTCGAAAGAGCCACCGTGGCTCTGGAATGCAAAGAGCAACTGATGGATCGCCGGTGGGTTTTAGTCAGTGAAAATCTGACTCTCTCTATACCCAGAGCAGGAGATGTTATTTGTAATTTTACTACTCTTAAAATGGATGTATGACAGGATCATGTAAAATCAGTAAATCACAGCAATAATTCACAAAATTTGCAAAACCGTGTAACAGGAAAAGAATCATGCCCGTTTGTTACACAAAAAATCCAGACAAAGTAAACTACCTAACTAGATAATAATTACTGATTAGAACTATGATATCCATCTTCCCAGAGACAGGTGGATGAGCCGCTCTGCAGGCTGGTACGGAATAATCTTATTAATACGTCCACCAATATTGCTGAGCGCGCCCGCCTACTGGCTGTGGGTGAATGGGAGTCGGGCCTCTGGCTACAGGCTCTACCGTCACCGTCACATCACCGGATCACTACATGCCTGCGTCTGGGTGCTCCTAGTGGAGCTCCACATCGATGTCAGTGCGGCGAAGCAGTCGACCGCCTCGGACACCATGGCCTATCATGCAGTAGAAGCGCTGGTCGAATAGCACGACATGCCAGTATTAATGACATCATCCGCCGAGCTCTTGTCACCGCCGGGGTGCCAGCTGTTTTAGAACCCAACGGCTTGGCACGTGACGATGGGAAGAGGCCAGACGGGATGACTATAATGCCTTGGAAATTGGGTAGGCCTTTGGTGTGGGATGCAACATGTGTCGACACCCTTGCGCCATCCCATCTTCTGAGTACGGCGGGCTGTGCTGGGGCGGCTGCTGCAGGTGCAGAAAACCTCAAACGGCGTAAATATAATAACCTCATCGGAGGTTATGTATTTGAGCCGTTTGGGGTTGAAACACTAGGGCCATGGGGTCCGAGCGCTCATCGAGTTGTTCGGGATATCAGCAAACAGCTGGTCGACTCTTCGCGTGACCAGAGGGCTGGGCTTTTCTTCGGTCAACGAATCAGCATTGCCATCCAGCGTGGCAATGCTGCCAGCGTTCTGGGCACTTTCCCCATTGACATCGATGTGGACGAATTATTTGATGCTCTATGAGTTTTATTTCTACCCGTTTGTACATATTATTTTTTTCAGTTTGTTTATATACTTATTAAGTTACTAGCTGTTGCCCGCGACTTCGTCTACGTTAAGTTGGTAAAACTGTACAATCATTCTGTGCTTGCAATTCATTCTGAAAGCATCGCAATTATTTATTGTACTTTCACATAAAACTGTTAAAGGTAAAAACGCAAATTACCTTCAGGATACATGTTATGTACTCGTCCAGATCCAGATGTCGATGAATAGAAAGATTATGTAAGGGTCGTAGCAGTTGGCATTTCTGCCTACCCCAAGGGAAAAGGCACTAGTTTATGTATGTTTCTGGTTTATGTTCCGGTAAAACAACATTGTCACAGTGAGCACGTCACAATCGCAGCGGTAATGCCTGTCTTTGAGGAGTGGCTACAGAGGCGTCACGGCATCCTCTCTTTGTGCAGTACTCACCGGATGTGGGTGTTTCGGGAGGTATCTGTATCGAATTCAGCGAAAAGAAACACTCGAGTCTCACCATTGTGCGGATCGCCCGGAGAATACGATGGAACTTACAGTGGAAGTCAGTCCCGCTTGGTAGGAGCGCCAGCGCCGCCGTGTCCTCATGGAGGCGATTAGTGGAAAAAATGCCAACCAGTAGCCTCCTTCAGTGAAGCACTACGATCGAAGAAGGTGGCTGAAACTATGAAGGATGATGAGGGAAGTGATGCTCCAGGTGTTGAAAGCCGCAGGGCGATTGCGGTGGAGCCGTCCGGTCATCTGATCAAAGCAATCCTGAATCGACGGCGCGTAGTAATCTACGCGCGACTCATAATGATGTCAGCAAATGGATAGGGCCCTCTAGGGCCAATATCTATTATTGCTCACCCCCCATAGCAAAAAGCGTGATAATATGTAGCCTAACAGTTGACCCGGCCTATAAGGATTATGTACGCAAAATTTGAACAGGATTGGTTCAGTAGTTTTTTCGCCAACTAATTACCAACGCTCCACCATTTTACTGTTTTATTATATGTATAGATAATATTTAATAGTTAAGATGTATATATAAACTAAAAAGATAATAAAGTTATAGTTTTGAACTATGATATTAATTTAAAATCATATAAAGGACGCGATAAAAAAAATTATAAAAATAGGATTTTTTGTTGATTATATTTTATTTAGTTTAAGTTTCATTCCTTCATTTATTTTTTTGATTAATTCTTGTTGCTCGGATACAAAGTATTTTGAGTCATGTCTTCATAGTATAATTATTTTAACTTATTATTATTTCTTGGCAATGTAGATGTTTTACAATACAATGCAATGATTAGTGCATTGTATTGTAAAACATCTACATTGTTTTCATTCATTTATTTGTAATGCAGTGCTTTCTCGGCAGTTACTTCTTTTCACTGTAAATGGAATTTTTATTTTACGTTTCCTTCAAGCATATATTACTGCTGCTGTTTATTAAAATAACAATAAAATTATACAGCAAAGTCTACAACGAAATCTTTAAAAAAAAAATCACAACAGCCACGTCACAAATCCAGCCTAAACTCCCATTTTCGTTCATTGATACATAAATCGATCGGATTTGTCATGTTACAATCTTATCGCTCACGCCGAACGCCTCGAGTAGGCCACGCCTCCGATTCTTTTGTTCCAACCACGTGACTGAGCGTTGAGAAGACGTCAGAACAAAGGAATCGGAGGCGTGGCCTACTCGAGGCGTTCGGCGCGAACAATACGATTGTAACTTGGCTAGGGGGGCTAGTTAGACCGATTATTTTTCTTCTCCATAGATGTAAAGACTTGTACACTTTAGTATTATCAAAGTTTGACAGCCATGTTGACGGTTCGAGGAGATGCAACGATAACTGAAAAAAAAAACTTATGAAAAAATAAGACGAAATGTATTTTATTACGTATTCGTATTGTACATACTAAAAACTATAAGGCAGTACTTTATTTTGTCAAATATTCTTTTACTTATTGAAATAATCAACCGAACACTATATAATATAAGATATATTTATAAGATAAGCTTGAGCGACTTCAAAATCTCTGTATCAGGTTTATATTTGGCTTGCGCAAGTATGACCACGTTTCTGAATTTCGCACTCAGCTCAAATGGCTTCCCATTCGCCTTCGCCGTAATGCTCACATACTTTCTTTGCTTTACAATGTGCTCTTTAATCCTTCGACTCCTTTTTATCTTAAAGAACGCTTTCAGTTCCTCTGTGACACACATTCTAGGTCCTTGAGGTCATCGGAGAATTTAAAACTTAGTATTAATATGCATTCCACATCGTTCTTTGATAAATCTTTCACGATACAAGCAGCGCGTTTGTGGAATGCATTACCCTTAGAAGTGAGGCGTGCCCAAACGCTACCGACTTTCAAAAAGATGGTGAAGGAGCATTACCTATCACTTTAATTTTTCTTCTCCTTTCTCTGTCGTATATTTTAATATTTATTAGTTTATTATTTGGTAATATACCTATTTATGTATTATATGTATTTTATTATCTTTTTTTTATGTTGTTGTACACTGACGGCCCCAAACCTTTTCCTTTCGTTACAGTCCATCCAAAGGTTGTCTGGTAGAAATTGCCCTGTGCAATAAGACCGCCTATTGTACACTTATTTTTTATAAATGTTGTCCTGTAGTAAGTTAAGGTGTGCAATAAAGTAATAAATAAAACAATAAATAAATAAAATAAGATGTATTAAAAATATCAATAGGAAGCTAACATTCTCGTCTAATAACTTATGAACCAGTGCTATATATAACGTTAAATCTAGGTATATTAAAAATGCAATTAAAAAGCTATCATATGACATAAATCTGCATTCTGGGTATTGGCTAGGGAACAGTTTTATACTAATTTGGGCATTATTCTTTAGACGTATGTTATACAACTTTGAGGTTGTACTAATACAATCACGGATCAATATCACAATAATTCATCAATTCCAATTGCACTGATGGATACTGTAAAAGCACCCTGATACATCAGGAGTGACCTTAAAATGGAACTCGTTACTACCATCATTCAAATTTATAGAAGTTCACGAACAAACACTTCACGACATGTGAACAATGAGGCAATATATAACAAATTTGACTGGCCTGTTGGTCTAGTGGTTAGTGGCCCTGTCTGCTATGCCGGAGGTCGTGGGTTCGATTCCCACCCAGGACAAATGTTTGTGTGATGAGCACGATCATTTGTTCTGTGTATGGGTGTAATTTATCTATATATGTATGTATTTAGAAATATATAAGTAGGTTTATCAGTTGTCTAGTACCCATAACACAAGCTCTGCTTAGCTTGGGACTAGACGGCGTTGTGTAATAGTTGTGGAATATTATAAATTATATATTATAATACAGCTGCTAGACACATGGACCTGGTGCGTAGACTGAAGAGAATTAACTCCTTTTGAGTTAGTGTAATTTTTAAAGTTTTGGTTTTGGTTTTTGGTAAACCAAAAGATGGGAGGATGATCTGCCGAAAGGATGGAGGAGGATAGCTCGTGACAGAGATAACTGGAAGGAAATGGCGGAGGCCTATGTCAAAAGACAACCTGACTAAGTCGTTGCAAAAAAAAATGTATATTCAAAAAGTAAGATTAATTTAAGAATTTTGTTTTTGTATAAGTAGTATAAGTCAAAACTGTAATATGGTCAGCGAATAATAATAATAATAATAATAATTATTGCCTTTTTTCGATGGATATTAATAACGTTGTTCAGGCAGGGGCCATAGTCTTAACATAGTTCCATGTTACCAGTCCACTTAAGACTCCAAAAACCATAGCCCTATTATCTTTGTTCTCCATATGTCGCAATAGTTTTTCAACAACCGGGGGTTGTCCTTGGGTGCACTAGCATAGCGCGTACAGGTATAATCGTCGGTTGGTATCATGTTCCATTATAATTATATAAAGGGCCTCTGCGAGTTGGCTTCGGCTCCTCGTACGCCTTCCAAAGGTCCAGGACCTCAGGATCCTGAGATAAATATTGAAAATACATATAATAATAATAATAATAATAAAGCCTTTTATTTCTTATCCTTACAAACTATAAAATATCTTAACATTTTTTTTATTTTTTTTTTAAGTAACTTTAATTTTTCTTACTGTTCTAATAATTGTTACTCGTATTACGGATAGGAACCCCTTCTTGGGTATAGGCCTCCTCCAGCTTATTCCAGTTTTCTCTGAGTGCGGCTTCTCTTATCCATTCTTTTCCCACTATTGCTGTAATCTCATCTGCCCAGCGTTTCTTAGGTCTCCCTTGTCGTCTCTTGCCACTAGGTCCTGTCCACCGGGTCGCCTCTATGGTCCATCTGTTGTCGGTATAGCGGGCTAAGTGTCCGGCCCATCTCCACTTGAGTTTGAGAGCTTAATGCAGAGCATCAGTAAGCCTTGTTTTCCGTCTTATGGATTCACTTCTGACTTTTTGTACTTTTCTTATTTTTAAAATACTTCTTTCCATAGCTTTTTGGCATACGTCTGACATCCGTAAGTGAGGGACGGTAGGATGCATGAATCCAGTACGACCTTTTTTTGGTGGAGAGAGAAGTCACCTTTTAATATTTCCTTGAGGGCCCAAAATTTTCTCCAACTTAGGTCTATCCTTCGTTCAACTTCATCTTCAGTATTTTTACTTTTGAATGATAACTGCGTCAGCGAATAAAGGCTTTTATTATTATTTTATAATTTTTAAAGTTAGTGTATAATAGTGATCAATACTGTGCTATACACATAATACATAAACAAACAAAATGTTTCAAAGACATGTGACATTCACCAACCCGCACTGGGCCCGCGTATGGATTACGGCCCATTCCCTCTCCTAGAGAGGAGGCCTGAGTCTCAGCAGTGAAAACATTAAAAGGCTGATTATGCTTTATGCTTATGCATGTGCCTTACGACACTAGCTACCTCTTTCGCACTAAATCTCGTTCCAACAACATGTCCACTCCTGTCAGCATTGAGCACCTCACTGTCTGGCCCAAGCGATTTTACAGTAAAATGTTCTTTATTAGTAATGCCTTTAGGATCACTTATCCCTTCGATGCTAGCATGAAGTCCAGGTCGTTTTTTAGGGTTCCGTACCTCAAAAGGAAAAACGGAACCCTTATAGGATCACTTTGTTTCCCGTCTGTCTGTCAAGACCCTTTATCTCAGGAATGCTATACATTGTACCCATAGATTTAAGTTTTGTTAATATTTTGGTGTACAATTAAGTTCATTCTATTCTATTCTACTCTACTCTACTCTTATGTACTCTACTCTACTCTACTCTGTCAGGCTAGATTGTGATCAAATATTAAGTAACATAAAACATCAAAACAGGATCCACCAAATATATTTACTTAGCCCAAATATACTCGAATACAAACAAAAACACAGCACGTTCATTTACCCCACTATCGGCGCTTAATTTCGAACGCTGCTGTTTATAACTTGTCAAAGCGAGGCACAAATGTTTCCGTCACATGGATCGATATATGATTAGCAATATCCTGTTATCTAAAGTATGTGGTCTTCCTCGATTGTTGCGATGTAATTAAATTGCTCACACTGTTTGTAAAGTGTCTGTTTTAGGTTTAATTTGTTGAAACTATTTCGGGTTTGTTTCGGAGTTTGATCGTGATACGACTCGTTAAACATCTCATTTTAAATGTTCTAAGGCTACATTTGTTTCATTATATTTATGTTATCCTCTTTATTTTTGGTGGAAATTTATGTCCTGCTCTAAGTGAGTGAAGGGGAGATAGATAGATTGAACAAGAGGCAGACCAGAGTGTCAGACTTTTACTGACTGAAACCTACCTGTGTTCCTTCTGTTGTCCTTTGCGTTCTAGTGCCCTGGTAACACTTCGAATAATACTGCAGCCATATGGCCTACAATTATATGTTTATCTCGTGACCAGATCTTTGAAATTGATCACTTCACGATATGGCCAAGTAAAACTGGCCAGATCGTTTTAAAAGTTAAAGTTAATTTGATGAAACAATCCTTGTTTATTTAGCCTACTGTCTTTAGAAATTTTAGTATCATAGAAAAAACGTATATTTCGACACTCTTAAGGGAATCAAAATTCCTAGGGTACTTCCCGTTGACCCTGAATCCTGAAATTTGGCATAAAGCAAGGTCTTATAACACAGGTATAGGAATAAATCTGAAAATAGTAAATTTTTTGTTACGTCACAAGAAAAAAAAAATTTGCGATTCGGGAACTGAACTGTTTACGTAAGTTTGTACGGAACCCTCAGTGCGTGAGTCCGACTCGCACTTGCCCAGTTTTTTATCGGAATAGAAATTCTCATTGATGTCCTCCACCCTGGAGTGGGTGGAGGGGTCTGTCAGACTCTAATTGACTACCATAACCCCGGTGTTCCCTCGTACACTTGTTTCGGAGGCTGCGGGTGCAGTTTCACTTCAGCTGCCTCGGACTAATATTGACCCGCTCCCGTGGGTCTCGTCCTCGGCTCTCCTATACGTCAGAGAGGCGCAAGTGGAACAATATGCGCCACCATCTCAGGTCCAGTTTGATAGATCTTGGATAGATCCGTACCCTAAACCAAGTCTTGTCTCTCGCCAAGAATAGTTTACTTTCGGCCAGGATAATTATTATTATTTCTTTATTTCCAACAGTCGACGTCTTTCCGCTGATATGATGGTGATGAAATTTTTAGCGACTATATTGGAACCGGTTTCCATTCTTTCAGGATACAGCTGAATGTCATTATTTTACACTGGGCGACCGGCCAGTGTGTTTATCTTTTTAGTTATTTTTTTTAGTGTTGTCTCACACTAGGAATTACTTCTGTATCATGGGTGCTTTAATAAACATGTAAACTCACATACACACGACATCTAGACTCGGAATACCTATCTGTAGGCTTGACAAATATTTGTTCCATGCGGGAACCGAACCCGCGTCACGTAGCGCAGCAGCCAGTCGCTCAACAGTGCCGTCCGTTTATATCTAAAAGGTAGACCATATGGTTGCAAACCAGCTTTCCAACCAAGGTCACCTTGGTTTTAGCTTGGTTTGTGTGCTTGGTTTGTGTTGCGGCTACAAGGATGTAAATCACGCACCAACGCGCTCGCCAACCAGGGGCGTTGAAGGTTGGTCAAGATTACAACTGCTGTCTACTCGGATTGAAACTAGCAAATTTAAGTCACCTCTGTTGGGACGTTGGTTTGCAACCGTCATGTCCACCCTAAAAGCTGGACCCTGGGTTGTCGAGCGCGTTTTCACAACCACAGTGACTGATTTGCGAACATGTTGGCGCGGGGTTTACATTGTAGCCGCAATACAAACCAAGCTCCAACCAAGGTCACCTCGGTTGGAACGCTAGATTGCAACCGTCTGGTCCATCTATTAAAATGTCAGTATAATAACAATAAAATTCCAAAATGATCTTCACCGTTAAGCCAAAACTCATCTAATTTGTAGCAAATTGTATCGTTTGATTGTGTGATGCCATTATACCGCTTGTGTTGTGTTGTCATTTGGAACTCAATGATAATAACATAACATAAGCCTCTCAATTTAGGCTGAGCAGCTGCTGTACATGGAGATTCAATTATAATGTTGATACAGATGTTATAAGGCTTTAGTAAGGAAAATATAACCATTAGCTTAACAACTTAAACACAACCTCAAAATAATAGTCCGTAATAAGTTGCCACATTTTTATGTTAACTTTTTCTTTAAGAACTTTGACACCATAGTCCTGACAAAATGATATACTAACGTATACACCACAAATTTTTAATTAGTACAAATACTTAAAGGGCTTATTAGAATTGGTCTTGTTATTATTTAAATAAAGTCTCAATAAATAATATTCATAAACAGCAAAGTTATGAGCGTTTGTTTACATCCCAAAATGTTGCTCAATTTATGGAAATATTGGCAGGCAGATTATGAATGAATAAATGACAATCAAAGTGGAAAAACACGGCGCGTAGTATTTTCTATTAACAATTGTTATGAATGATTGATTATATTATGACTTTACCAATTATGACAAATTTTCGTGGTCAATTTTGGGATTTCGTTTTTTTTTACTTTTGACTACAAAAATATGATCAGTAACAGGTACGGATAGAGCCCCATTCTTTTTTTTTGTACTAATCAAAAAACAGGGGTGTGTAGGTACATTAGTACATTATTTTGTCATGACTTTTGGACGGTTAAAATTAAACGTTTTTATACAACGAAACCTCTCACAAGGTGGACAGATAACCTGGTGAGGGTCGCGGGAAACCGATGCATGCGAGACATACAAGATCGTTCGTTGTGGCGACACTTAGAGGAAGCCTGTATACAACAGTGGACGTCTTTTGGCTGAAAGAAATTATGAATATTGATGATACTACGAAACATAGGTCCAACTCGTTTGGTGACGCTATATGGTGATGAATTACAAAGCTATGTTATTAGAACGGTGATCTTTAAGAGGTACGCTCTCGTCTTTTTAACCGACTTCGAAAAAAGGAGGAGGTTTACAAGTGGTCAGATTTTTTTTTTTGCAATTTGTTGTCGTGAGTCGGTGTCAAAAACGGAAGAAATAAAACCAAAAACAACGACTACCGAAATTAAAATATTTTTTTAGTTTTTTACATGAAGTTGGTTGTATTTTTTTTTTAATTCGCTCACTGGCTGCCTTATGGCTTAATGTCAATTCATCATAATCTTGCCACTCTTGTCCCATGTTACTTCAAATCGGTGCAACATGTTGTATTACTCCACCCAACTGTCACACTCTCTTTAACTCCCTCGTATTCCAAAATAGCTGGTGCCCGTGACGTTACCTGTTGCCAATGCCATTTGATTACAATTTCTAAAAGCTGTTTTTTGGACGAAACCCTAATTAAAAGAAGTCAAAGTTACTCCTTTACATTAGCTGTCTATCAGTGAAAATCCTGTTAAAATCGGTTTAGCTGAAACAAACAGACAGATTGGTGTAGGTAACGACTATAAAAAAATATATTTTGATATTACAAACAGATAGGTACTTCAATTTTATATATTTACAATTATATATAAATCAAGAATATACATAAAACTAAGTAAAGCTATCATAAGCACATAAAACAGTTCAACATCATCTAATCCAATAGCAGAATGTCTACAAGAACTATTTAATAGACTCGAGTCAGACTTGGCCGTCGAGTTTTTCCGAATGGGATACTACATCCGGCTTCCGGTCTCCGCTCGTACCGGAAGTTTGTCCGGGCCAGGGAAGGCGGGGAGTGGAGATTTCCGGTGACGTCACTGCCCTTGGCTGCGGCAAAGCCTTCGATTTTTATTATATCTGGTGTTAAGTTTCTTTGTTAATGGATTGTGTTTGATAAATGGTTGGGACTTGCTGCAGTGCTGTTTCAATGTTGTTTTTGAGAATGTAGTTGGTTTGATTTTTTTTTATTAACTAGAAGTGGATTGTGCTTTGTGTGCTGTACACATATTTGTTTAGTAAACTTTTAGATCTTGTGTTTAAGTTTTGTTGTGTATTTGTAATTGGTATTGTATTGGTCCAGGTCCAGTATGTGCCATCTTTTTAAGCGTTTGATATTTTCCTGTGACTGCAGTAAATCCTTTGCCAGTTCATTTGTGTGTTTGCTCAGTCTTTCTTTGTATCTCTTGCTAATATTGCTGACTTCGTCCTTAACAGTAGGTATCTCCAGGTATTCATGTATCTCAGTATTTCTCACAAACCAGTGCGCGCTTGAGATAGTTCTCAAGGCGATGTTTTGGAAACTCTGGAGGATCTCTATGTTAGAGTTGCTAGCAGAACCTCACATTCATTGGAATGTCGCTTACAAAGCTAAGTATAGTGAAACACATCTGATTATGGCTAGATAGCCGATTGCACAATCAAGATTAAAAAAAATAAATGTAATTATTCTCAAGTGCATAATTTCACTTTAATTTATTTAGATTAGCTGTAAGAAAACCCAATTGTGGGTTAAGTTTGTCTACATCAGCTATCCTATTTTTGTTGTTTTATAAAATTAATGGATTTCCTTTTAAAAAAACTAATATGCATCAAAAGAATGACGCTTTTTTAGATTTGCAGATTTCTATGATATCTTAACTTAAAAATGAAAAGAACAAAAGCAGATAGAAGAGCACAAAGGTGCTGCTTATTTCAAATGAAATTTCTTCTAGCAGACCTGCGACAGGAGAGTTTGATGAGAGACGTAGACACAGTGTATACAAATAAGTTAGAAAATTACAGTAAACTCTATAAACTTGCACGTGTGTCATGTAATTTAATTAACATTTTTATTTTATTTTAAGCAATCTACTATGAATTGGCTAAAGGTGTTTTTAAACTGTCTCGTTGTCATCATGATGGCAAGAGTGACTACCGAGCGTGGAGTCCAATCCCCGGGTCGGGTAAAAAATGCAATTGAGTTTTTTTATTGAGAATTGTTCTGTTACAGCCTGTAGTTGGAGCAGTGGTGGCCGAGTGGTAACGGCCCCGACTTACGAGTTGTAGGTCGCGGGTTCAAACCCAGCCAGGCGCATTACTTTGTGTAATTTATTTCATCACCACTGCTCTCTCAAAACGGTGAAGGAAAACATCGTGAGGAAACCGGCATGTCCTAGAACCAAAAATTCGAAGGCATGTGACATTCACCAACCCGCAATGGGCCCGCGTGGTGGATTACGGCCCATTCCCTCTCCTAGAGAGGAGGCCTGAGTCCCAGCAGTGGGAACATTAAAAGGCTGATTATGCTATGCTATGCCTGTAGTTTGAAAGTTGGTAGTATGACATCACACCCGTGTCTCGGACAACACGTATGGCCGTTAGTATCTTCACGGTCGTGTTGGACTGACCGTCTCAACAGACTATGAGAATAAAGGAACAGCGATTGCACATGTGTTCATCCACACATTTGTGCACCTTGTGTAATTCAAACACAATGAAAATTGTTATATGAATAAATAAATTTAAAAAAAATATCTCCTGCGTACTTGGCAAATCATCTTTGAGACTGGTGTATTGGAGTGATGTAGGCAAAATAATAGATAACTGTTCCATGCAACGATTCGTGTAATAATGCCATAAATTGGTGTGTGCAGTTACAAATATGCTAGAGCCACCATAATCGAAATTTGATCGCAAGGATTACTTATATTTTATTTAGTAGATACTAGCTTATGCCAGTGGCATTGCCCGTGTAAAAATATATGCTTATGTTACTCGGTGATGACGTGTATTATTCTATTCATATATTCATACTACCTTCCGCCTCGCTGCTTCCCTACGTCTTTGCGCTCCTTGTTGCTCTCCTCATCGCTGCCACTGTGGCGAAGTTGTCAACAGCCTCGGACACCACGGTCTGTCATGCAGCCGAAGTGCGGGTAGCGCGACACGCGAATATCAACGACATCATCCGACGTGCTCTTGTCACCGTCGGCGTTCCGGCCGTATTGGAACCTCATGGCCTGGCACGCGACGATGGCAAAAGACCGGACGGAATGTCTTTATTTCCATGGAAGATGGGTAGGCCTTTAGTGTGGGACGCTACTTGTGTCGATACACTTGCGCCATCTCATCTTCCTAGCTCGTCGTGCTGTGCCGGTGCTGCCGCAGCGG
Organism: Mythimna impura; assembly: GCA_905147345.3. Classification (NCBI taxonomy): domain Eukaryota; kingdom Metazoa; phylum Arthropoda; class Insecta; order Lepidoptera; family Noctuidae; genus Mythimna; species Mythimna impura. The sequence goes on along the minus strand of LR990359.1, from coordinate 27,179,033 downwards.
CTGCAGAGAACCTCAAGCGGCGGAAATATAATAACCTTGTTGGTAGTTATATTTTCGAGCCGTTTGGGGTTGAAACTCTCGGATCGTGGTATTTAAAGAACTTTCAAAACGCCTTGTTGACACTTCGCATGACCCAAGGGCTGGCTTTTACTTCGGACAAAGGATAAGCATTGCCATTCAGCGTGGCAATGCCGCCAGTCTTTTGGGTACATTACCAGTCGACAGCGATGTGGAGGAGTTTTTCGACGCCGTACTTTAGATTGCTTTTTTTAGTACTTTATGGATTTTATTTTTATTTTGTAAGTTAGTTTCAATTACGTTATTATTAGATTTAAATGTATATAAAATGTAAAATAAATATAGTTACTTCTATTCATGGAAAGAATTTTTAAAATTAATTGACCCTATAGTTTTTGAGTTTATTCGGTACACACAAAAATATGAATCTTTTTATTCACACAAATATAAAAGTGAAAGTTTATGAGTGAGTGTGTATGATTGTTTGTTACTTCTTCACCCTCGAACGGCTGATTGGATTTATGTGAATTTTATTTATTTATTTATTAAAACTTAATGCACTAGTAATAAATACTGTACAAAGGCGGACTTAATGCCTTAGGCATTAGGAATTTTGGCACACGGGTAGACAATGCCCTGGAATAACTATTTCCTTGGGACAATTTTCTACTATCATGTGAACAAAGCCGCTGGCAGGAGCTAGTATGAGTATAGATTTTACTACTTGATAGAGTCCAGAGCAATTTCCTGACATCAATTTACCATTTAATAAATAAACATAAATGCTAAATACAAAACACAAAATTTGCCTTCATTACATAATGTCTACGCATCGTCATCACAGCGGGCCCCTACGGTTGGACGGCCCAGAGGAGGAGTGCGGGGTGTAGTTCCAATTTCTGACGCGCGCGCCGCCACTGTAGCACTCGCTTTATATCGGACGATAAAACGCACACGCATAAAATTTGTAAACCAAAATCTTAATTATATACGCCTAAATCTATCGAAGAAGTTCTTTTATTCATCTCCAAAACATATTTGGACCTTCAACGCCGGATGCAGCAGAATATATCGTAGCGACCAGCATAAATCGGACGCACGAGACCATCAGCGAAGCCATCCACGGTACCAGCATAAAACGGTCAGGTCAATCATCATTCTTTATCCCATCCTTCTTCTGTCTTCAGTGCTTTATTTGTGTCAATATTGTGTGTTATTCTAGTGTTTTATTCCCGTTAAATAATTAAATACGCGTAAACCATTTTCGTTTTTTCGTCGCTTACCCTCAACTTTATTTTATCAAAAAATCTTTGCAAATCTTTTAGAATAATTATTTTCCACTGTCTTCCACAAACTCCAAAATGACTAAAACTCCAACAAAAGAAAACCGTAGTGGTGGTGAGGATTTATTTAGAGATTTAAATAAAAAAAGAGGTGTTATTCGCGGTAAATTTCGATTATTCATGAAGTATGTAGATTCTATAGAAAAAAACCCCATTACTGAAACCATTAAAACGGAACTACAAACTCGTTTACAAAAAGCAGATTTATTGTTAGAGCAATTTTCAGAAATTCAGGACGAAATAGACTTAAAAATTCCAGATAGTCAAGTAGAAAAAGAGTTAACTGAGAGAGAATCATTTGAAACTCATTACTATGCTTATGTGACTAAAGCTAAGTGTATTATTAACTCTGACAATAACCAAAATTGTTCCAAAATTTCTAGTAAAATTCAATTACCTACAATTTCACTTCCTTCCTTTGACGGTTCTTATGACCATTGGTTGGAGTACCGCGATACTTACCTATCTCTCATCCATTATTCCAAAGAAATAGATAATGTGCAGAAATTCCATTATTTACGCTCTTCTCTTACTGGCAGTGCATTATCAGTTATCAAATCATTAGAATTCTCCTCTGAGAATTACAATATAGCGTGGGAGTTATTGGAAAACAGATTTAATAATAATCGGTTACTTGTGCAAAACCATGTCAAGGCTTTGTTTTCTATTACGTCACTAAATAAGGAGTCATCCAATCAAATTCGCAAGCTTATAGATACCGTTCTTAAAAATATACGTTCACTCAAAAACCTCGGTGAGCCAACCGAATCATGGGACACGTTGATTATTTATTTAATTACATCTAAACTCGATTTAGCCACCGAAAGGGAATGGGAGACTCATAAAAGTTTAATCATCAACAGTCAAAACCAGTCAAATTCACATTTATCTCTTGATATTTTGATTACTTTTCTTAAAAATAGGGCTGACGTATTAGAAACTATTCATTTGGCACATAGTAAATCTTCATCCGATAATAACACAAAAAAACCATCACATTCACAAATACAACACAAATCACATAGTCACACATCAACACAAAATAAACAAATTAATAATAAAAATACAAAACGTTCTCGTAATTGCATTATGTGTCAAGCTAATCATCCGCTTTATTCTTGCAACACATTTTTAAAATTATCTGTTAACGATAAAGTTAAATTCATTGAAGAAAAGAAGTTATGTTCTAATTGTTTACGCGCCAGTCATTCAGTCGATGAGTGTTGGTTCGGTCCTTGTAAGTTATGCAATAAGAAACACAACAGTTTAATTCACGATAAATGTGACGGTAACGTAAATGCATCAACATCGTCAGCTGTTGCGCTTAATTCACAGGCATCGCCGCAGGATACAACTAGTGCTAACTCCACAAACACTACCACATTCCATTCTGCATCTCACACAACACATGAAAGTACGATTCATTCATTATTAGAAACGGTACTGCTGTCTACAGCTTTAGTTGAGGTTGCAGATAAAAGCAATAATTATCACACTACCCGCGCTTTATTAGATAATGGTAGTCAGCATTGTTTCATTGCAGAATCTTTATGTAAAAGACTAAATCTTAATTTAATACAGTCCACTGTTCAAGTCTCCGGCGTAGGTAACTCGGTGACTAATTCCACACAATCATGTGAAATCAAGTTAAGGTCTAAAACTTCACAATATAGTACGCGCTTTAAATGTTTAGTTTTAAATCAAATAACAGCTCAGTTGCCATCTTTAGGTACAAAATCACACATAAATATACCTGACCACGTACAGTTAGCAGATCCTAAATTTTATTCGCCGTCAGGTATCGAATTATTAATTGGAGCAGATAAATTCTGGGAACTTTTAAATGACGGACTAATTCGCCTAAGTAGTGGTCCATATCTCCAGAATACTAAATTGGGATGGGTAATATCTGGATCATTGTTAAATTATAATAAAACTACACGCAACAATCAAGTTCAATGCAATTACTCACAATCTTTAGATAATCAACTTAGGCAATTCTGGGAGCTTGAAGAAATACTTTCGCAAAATAAATTAACTAAAGATGAGTCTTTATGTGAAAACTTGTTTATGCAAACCACGTATCGTGATAACGAAGGACGATTTTCTGTGCGCATTCCATTAGCTGAGTCCAGTGACTCACTTGGAGATACGTATGCACTCGCGTTAAATCGCTTTCACGCACTTGAACGTAAATTAGATAAGTCGACACCTGAATATAAAAAATTATATTGTGATTTTATGAATGAATATATAAGTTTAGGGCACATGAGTCGAATCGATCAAATTCCAACACCTAATTATTTTCTTCCACATCACGGTGTTTTACGCATTCATAGCAGTACTACTAAACTTAGGGTGGTTTTTGATGGAAGTGCAAAGTCAACATCGGGCAAATCGCTTAACGACATTCAATATATTGGCCCTAGTTTACATAATGATGTTTTTTCGATTTTATTACGTTTTCGGCAATTTCGATTTGTTGCATGCGCTGATGTCGAAAAAATGTATCGGCAAATTAATATTCAACCCGATCTACGGAACCTTCAATTAATTCTTTGGCGTGAAAATAAATCGGACGAACTCGGTGTGTACCAGCTTAATACCGTAACATACGGCACCGCGTCCGCTCCTTATCTAAGTATTCGATGCATCAAACAGCTGGCATCGGAGTGTAAGGATGAAGTCATAAGGCAAGTAATAGATGAAGATTTGTTTGTAGACGACTTGATTACTGGTCATGATAGTAAACAATGTTTATTAGACATTTGTACCGAAGTAACTAATGTTTTAAAATCTGGTTGCTTCCATTTACGTAAATGGTTGTTTAATTCGGAGACTTCTACAACAGATCAAACAAAAGAATTAGTTTTTGGCGAAAATTCTTTAACTAAAACTCTCGGTCTTGGTTGGTTGAATAATTTAGATTTATTATATTTTACTACAAAGATTGATCAAAGTTTTACTCATGTGACTAAGCGCGTTATCTTATCTGTCATCTCACAGGTGTACGACCCATTAGGCCTATTAGCACCTTCAATTATAATCGCAAAAATACTTTTGCAAAAATTATGGCTTTGTAAGTTAAGTTGGGACGATCCAGTACCTAACGATATTTTATTTATGTGGAAAACTTTTCTTGACACACTTCAACATTTACAAAACATAAAAATTCCTCGTCACGTCCGACAAGTAAATACAAAATACACAGACTTACATATTTTCACGGATGCATCACAGGATGCATATGGTGCATGTGCATACATAAGTACATACAATGACAATTCACCGGCCACTGTTAGGTTACTTTGTGCCAAGAGCAAAGTCTCACCAATCAAACCAGTCACGATACCGCGACTTGAGTTGTGCGGGGCTTTAGTTGGTGCCAAGTTATATAGAAAAATAATTCAGTCATGGAGACTAACTTTTGATAATGTATACTTTTGGTCAGATTCCACGATTGTTATAAACTGGATTAAAATTTCACCTAATTTATTAAAATCATTCGTTCAGAACCGAGTAGTGCAAATAAATGAATTGACTGGTGAGTTACCGTGGTTACATGTTTCTGGTAAAAACAACCCAGCTGATCTTCTATCTCGCGGGCTCACGCTCGACGCGCTTCAACATTCAGATATTTGGTGGCACGGGCCAACGTTTTTAACTGAACTTAACATTAATTCTAAACAAAATAATCACGATGAAATAATTCCTTTACACGATTTACCTGAAATAAAATCAAATGTTAATTCTTTATTTACACAATCAACTTCTACTAGTATCTTTAACTTTAAACATTTTTCAAATTTTAATCGCATGAGACGTGCAGCCGCTTACATGTTAAGATTCGTTCATAATGCACGACGCAAATCAGATCGTAGCAATGGCCCAATCACGTCTGATGAATTAAATAAATCAATTTTAGTTTTGGTACGCTTAGCACAACAAACGTCGTTTCCCGACATATTTAACACATTAGAGAAGAACTTACCTATTAAATCGATGAGAAACGTATCTAGTCTCGATGTATTCATAGATTCAGATCGCATTATTAGAGTGGGAGGTAGATTAATGAATTCAGATACGTTTTCCTATACTAAAAAACATCCTATATTGTTATGTTCCAAACACCCGTTTACGCGACTTCTTTTTCAATTTGAACATAAACGTTTACTCCATGCTGGTCCACAGTTGCTCTTGGCCACTATCAGAGAAAGTTGGTGGCCACTCAAGGGTCGTGACTTAGCCAGGCAGACAGTACATAAGTGCGTTACATGTACTCGCCAGAAAGGGAAGGCACTATCAGTAAAAATGGGCAACTTACCTCTTGAAAGACTAGAACCGGGGTATCCTTTCTTACACTGCGGTGTAGATTACGCGGGACCTATGTTCATATTGAATCGCAAGGGAAGGGGTGCAAAACTTGAAAAGTGTTACGTTTGTTTATTTATATGCTTTGCTACTCGTGCGATACACTTAGAATTAGTCACAAGTCTAACGTCTGAGGCATACTTAATGGCTTTGAAAAGGTTCTTATCTCGTCGTGGAAAACCTGCTCAAATATTTTCCGACAACGGAAAAACGTTTGTAGGCGCACTAAAAGAGTTTTCTCAATTTTTAATTTCTAGTGAAAATGATATTTTAAATTTTACTGTAGGCGAAAATATTAAGTTTAGCTTTATCCCTCCCTATTCACCACATTTTGGGGGTTTGTGGGAGGCTGGAGTTAAATCTTTTAAATTTCATCTCCGACGTGTTGGCAACGTAAATTTCACTTATGAGGAATTTTCCACACTATTGTCACAAATAGAAGCCATCCTCAACTCCAGACCCATGTATCCCATGTCTTCAGATCCAAACGACCTACTCCCTCTTACTCCAGCCCACTTCCTGATTGGCCGGCCGCTTGTTGCTCCTGCCTACGATGACCTCACAGCTGCAAACACGTCACGCTTGGTTCACTACGAGCGCATCGAACAAACCAGACAGAATTTCTGGAAACGCTGGTCGCAGGAGTACGTTTCGGAGCTGCAGACAAGGAGCAAATGGCAGTCGAACTCAGACACAATAGCACCCAATACCTTAGTGCTCATCAAAGAAGACAATTTGCCACCCTTGAAATGGCGTCTTGGACGAGTCCTGAGTACTTCACCTGGAAAGGATGGACTAGCACGTGTAGCTGACATCAAAACAGCTAATGGAGTAATAAGAAGATCATACCCTAGATTGTGTCCGCTGCTAAAGGAGGAAGAACCCTAACTGTCCTCATCATCAACATTCTTCTGGTTCCTGCTTCTTCTTCGTTGGAGGCTGTTGCTCCAAGGCGGGGGGCATGTCTACGCATCGTCATCACAGCGGGCCCCTACGGTTGGACGGCCCAGAGGAGGAGTGCGGGGTGTAGTTCCAATTTCTGACGCGCGCGCCGCCACTGTAGCACTCGCTTTATATCGGACGATAAAACGCACACGCATAAAATTTGTAAACCAAAATCTTAATTATATACGCCTAAATCTATCGAAGAAGTTCTTTTATTCATCTCCAAAACACATAAACATCATCTGAATCCAATGAAAACAGACCCCTGATCCATTCTCGAACTCAACAGTCATTAAAAACAAAACTACTAGAGCAAGTCGCGTCTTAACTTAGCAAAATCCTCGTTGGACGCTCTCAGAAGTTCTCTGTAGTAATTGGAAACGTATTGGTTGGAAGCAGCCGTGTCACAGAGTAGATAGTATACAGAAAGATAGCTTTTTTTCAACGAGCGAAACAAATGCGTACTTACATGCATCCGACGTGTGCGGCTGGAAGTGGCTTTTCATAAAATATTAGCGATTGTGCAATTGCTTTTTAACAATATTTTTTTTTATTTTTTTTTTTTATTTCACTTAGGGTGTCTCATATGCATGAGACACATAAGTGTGATTTTAATCGAGCGAAATAAGATACGTGATCAACGTTTGTGGTTAAAAGAGGTAAAGTTTGGATGTAGGCGGTAATTTTTAAACTAAATATAAAGATTCTTCGACTAATAGAAAGCTATCAAATAACCCTGTGCCACAAGCTACTTTTTATGGCAAAAAATCATGTTTCATGTGGCTATCCCACATGAAACATGAGTTTTTGATGAACTTGGGAATAAAACCACGAAAATAGCTCTTTAAACTACATTCTGCTTCATTTCAAAGACTTGTGCCATCCAAACACCGGTACAATATAATTTGTTTGTATGTCTGTTGAATTTCATAAAAAAACTCATTGAATTGTCGTTATCCGTTTAGAATATTTATGTCAAATTAATTATAACCTACCTACCTGGTGAGGGTCGCGGGAATCCGATGAATATGAAATGCACAGGACCGACTATTGTGGCGACACTTTAGGGAGGCGTATGTCTAGAGCACGTCTATCAGCTGAAATGGTAATGATAGCCTGATTCTGCAATACCTACGCCGTTTTACTGACACATATTATGTCTATACGTGCGTATGTTTACGCTTGTTATATGGGGTTGGCTTTCTGTACCAATCTATTCTGTCATGTGACTATATCCCGCATTTTGTACATCTGGGAATCAATAAATCTCGTATTCAGTTCACCTATGTAAGTTTGGCCGCGTGTCAGTTGGTCTGTAATTGTGTGTTGTCTCCCACAACTTTGTTATTAGTCTGATCGGGTCGGCGGGAGTTATCGTGAAGATTGTTTGGTGGTTAATTTGTTTTTGGTGTCCTTTGGGATGTAAATTAATGGAACTTAATCAAGTAACTATCAAATGGTATACTGAAGAGTTTATCAAAGTAACAATTTTACAACTTACACTAGACTTTCTGAAGATAAGCTTTATCTATTTGTATGAATTGAGAAAACAACGCTCTTGCAGTATTTTCTTATTTAAACAGGATGCTCGAGAATATCTTTAAGATGCGCCTGTGCTTAAAGAAAACCATAAGTTTCTTTTGAGTTTTTTTTAGCGACAGCAATATTTCTCATTTTAATGTTATTTTTCTGTGACGATTTTATTTCTATTGTATACTAGCTTCTGCCAGCGGCTTCGCCCGCGCGGAAGCAGGTTTCTCCATACTAACTTTGGACTCCCGTTTCTTCCCGTTAGGGGGTTAATTTCGGAAAATCCTCTCATAGTGCTCGCCTACGTCATAAAAGGAAACCTCGTGCAAGATTTCACCCTTCTACTCTTAGTAGTTTCGGCTGTGCGTTGATATGTCAGTTAGTCAGTTTCTCCTTTTATATATAGATGACTGTGTGAGGTATCGGAATAAACATTTTTTATTTCTTTCTTTTTTTTTCATTTTATTTGTAATCTGTTCTGCAAAACAAAAATAACCATAAACTAGGTATAGATATATTCGCGAACTAAAAACAGAACTCAACAAGTTTAATATTTGCAACTTTTTACAGCGAACATCCAAAAGAGCACACGAGAAGCAACCTACAAAACTTGTCCTAACTCGTCGGAGGCTTTCATTCAACTCGTTACCTATACGTTTCTGGGGCGCATGAGGACCTAGGTTTACGGAAAGTTTGGGTTAAGTAGTGTGTTTTATATATGTAGATTTTTTTTAGTGTAAATAATGATAGCAGACGGGCAACTTTATGATTGTGATGTTTAGCCTTCATGAACTGGTTTTTTTTCCAATGACATCTCTCGCCCTTGGGCGGAGCAGGAGGGCGTGTCAGACTTTACTGACTAAAACCTACTCATTTGTTCCTTCTTTGCCTTGCGTACCAGGGCCCCGGTGTTCATTTTCACTTAACCCATGGCCCCAGTAGGCTTCGACCCTGCTGGGCCCTTATGATTTGCTGACATCTCCTTGAGGCGCGCGTGAAACATTACGCGCCATCGACGACTTGGGCTTGGTCCGGACGGTTATCGGACGACTGGACGGCGTGCTACCCATAGCTCGCCGTCTGCAAGCCTGCGCCTACGGTGGCTTGAAATCGGGACCGGGATCCTGGTGGCTGGGGCGTGAGAGCCGTTCCTTCGCACGTGCGGCCGCCTCCTTTGCTCCTTTGTTTTACTGCTTTTTTATTACTGCTTCATAGATCGAAGGAGGCGACCGCCTGCCACTCCACCTCGCTCCGGACTTCATGAACTGTGCTGCGGACACGTTTGAGGGCTGTGGGAACGTTTGAAAGAGTGACCGTGGCTTTTGAACGCAAAGAGCAACTGAAGTATATAGGTGTAGTACAGTGCAGTTTGTACAGAAACCAATTCTTAACATACGTTTTTTTTTTGCAAATTGGGAAATCTTCAAATGATTTCTCTCACTCTAGGGCGGAGCGAGAGGGTGTCTTGGACTTTTATTGTCTCAAACCCACCTATGCTCTTTCAGTTGCCCTTTGCGTTCTAGGACCAGGACCTAAGTTTCCTTCTCAGAAATTACCCTTGCCCTTCTGAACCCCCTACGGTTTTGCTCAAATTTCTAGAATATATGCGCCATCTACGACTCGAGCCCGGTCCTTATAGGAAGGGCGGATGTCTACCCATTGCTCGTCGTCTTGCAAGAGGACAAGCAATGCAGCATCATGCAGCAGGTCATGCAGCGGTGTGTCTGCAAGACCGTGACTTAGAATATGCGTTTATTGTGTTACATGCTTTACAGAAACCAACTTAGCAAGATAGGTTTAGATATCGCAAAAACGCGAGGTTTTTGTTACGAGTTCAATAAATAAAAACCATGATTCAAGTAATCTAGTATTCCAAATTCCGTAACGAAAAATGGGTTAAACCAACTTCACTTAAATATTATGTACTTATACGATAGCACAATTCCCAAAGAACTTCCCTCAACAATGACTTCGCTCACAGCTCCCTACGTCCCTATGGGCGAACCACGGGTGAACGAATAGAGTATTTACCAAAAACCCAATACTTTATTTAAGTCAGGTCCACATTACACAGCCCCAGTCATAAGGGTCCAACACTGGAACAAACTCCGTGCTTCTAATTAATCCAAGTGTGTCCCTCGCGACGGCAAATTGGTTCCGTAGCAAGCTCAAGTTTTTCCATTTGAAACTGTGAGAAGGTGGCCACGGTAATTTTCTTTTGATTGCCCCTTCCTTTCTTGTGGAATGTTTTCTAAAGTTTTGATTTGTGAATCCTTTTAAGAGTGGATTATAGGAAGTGGTGGATTTTTAATGGAGATCGATGGGTTCTCACTTGAACAATATGCAGTTCAAATAAGAATTTGACTTAGCGCCATGTTGTGACGTCATAGCTGTCAAATTGAATCAGCTAGGTAGGGTGAGCAAAATGACATTTTTTTTTCATTAAATTTATGTACGAATCATGAACGACAAAAGTTTAATCAGAATCTAGTTGTGTGTGTCTAGTTGTGTTTTGAGTAGCGTAATTAGAGACACAATAGAAAGACAATGGCGCGTGAACGCCGGCGTTAATGCGGGGATCAACAGCTTAATGCCCCTCATATCTGCATCACTGAGCGAAGTGTCTGAGTAGTGACAAATGCAATAAAGCGTATCAATAACGTTTTTTTATTCACTTAGATTTTTTTTAAACTTGGTTTAACTAAGTAAAAAATAAACTGATATTGAAAATTAAAAAAAAAATCTATCCTTTTTGGAGTATTTCGCCGTAGACAATTCTCCAGTAGTTGTTGTAGGTTGTAAATAAAGTAACACCAAACCACTTAGTAACACGTTAAAATGTTTATTGATAAATACAATAAAGTTATGTATAGAGCCGCACTTATTTATTGCAAACACATTACCGCGTGACGGAGGTGTAGTTACGACTGAATTAAATTATTAAGTTTAATTAATAAGCAAAACGTATTTTGCTGTATGAGCATTATTGGCTCGTACAATCGCGGTGTTTGTTTTCATACGAAAATTCTGTTTTTTCACGCTGATGAGGTTAATATTCCACAATTAATACGTTTGTTTCCTTTCACATCACTTATGAGAAGAAATTTTACCCAAATCTTCAAGCCAAAAAGCTTTAAAAATACCTTAAAAGTTAAATAAGTAGTTTCATTTTTATGCCCTTTTATTCACATTTTTTTTTTTACAATTAGATCACCTTACAAATACTAGCTGATCTTGTAATTTTAATATCATTTAAAACTGAAAAGTCAGACTAAAAAATCATTTTACTTCAAAGACGTTTATGAACAAAAGCCGTAATATTACTTTAAAGGATGGTTTCCTTTAAAACAGCCCCTGAAGCTACAAAATCCTCATCTGTGCAAGCTATCAGGTGTGAATCGCGCCTCATATTATCATAACTGCCACGCGTAATGCTGAGCAATTTGTGCACAAGTGCGCTTGCGCCGGCTATAAATATTATTAGAAGCGTAAACTGTGCGTAAATGTGATGATTATAAGTGTGCAGGATACTCGTTTTGTTTTGATTTTTATTGTAGTTCTGATCTGAACTTTTTGTCGGTTGATTGAAGTTGTTCTTTGGAGCTTTTTGTAGGCTCTTCTAGCAAATAAGTAATGAGAAGCGTGTAGTTATAGTACATTTTGATACAAGTGCAGAAAGTTTGTCATTGCGACCGAGGTGGAATTCGCACGAGCCGTAGGGGAGTGTGTTATGGAGCCGAGGGCTGCAAAGACAAATTAGCACGTGTATCAAACGACTTTTTTCAATACACTTACGAAGAAATGAATAAACGGGGGTTGACCGGCGACTCGTGGGGGTCGACGCGCGCCCAGACCTGCGTTCAAAAATGAGATTAGAGTTAACTCTAATGACGTCATCGGGTAGATACTCTAAGCTCGCATTTTTGAACGCGAACATAGAGTTCAACTGTCAATGCCAAGCAACTGTCATTACACCAACCTACCCTGTTTGGAGTTAGAGTTAGTTGGGTTAACTCTAGGGTAGTTACTCGAGTTATAAAAGAACGACTCTGGGTTGCAACTCGAAGCATTTTTGAACGCCTAGCAGCCTGATGCGATACATGTAATAATATTGTGGCGGGGGAGAGCACGCGCTATTTCAGCACTAGAGCGGAAAGCAGTCTATTGCGTGCCTAAAAGCGGTGGGATAAGAACGGGTTTTCGAGTAAGTGTATTGAAAAATCAGTTTCTGACATTTCATAAGAGCCATGTAGGTACATACATCTAACGTCAGTACGTGGACGTACGTGTATATGGATACGGTATGGAGCTATGGTACGTTATTCTTTTTTTGAAAATAGATATTTATTGAAAACAGATATTTTTTGTATTTTCTGTAATATCGCAGTATTTATAACACTGATCAATCTCCATCTCAACGTGTTAATACCGGTGATAATGTATCGTAACTGTCCATTATTATTGCAATGTATGCATACAACCCATATTTATGTAGACCGTAAATACAGAGAACTATCCAAACGAATCAACTTGTAGTTAATTCATTCTTTCCATAAGAAAGTACATTAATTGGTATTTAACTTGAATCATCATCACCATTTCACCCGAAGGACGTTCACTGTTGGACAAAGGTCTCACATCCATCGGATTCCAGCCGGTACATCTTGTGGGAGGCCTTCTAACGCTGCGTCTTCCGGTACGCGGTCGCTACTCCGGAACCTTTCGGCTCCATCAACCTTCTGTTCTGCGGGAAATATTCCCAGCCCACAATCACTTAAGCATTAAAACTAACTTCAATATTAAAATGCAAATTCAACCTTACTATCATTTAATCAGTGTACAATTACTAAAGATAACATTTCTACAAGCTATGTAACACTGTACAATATTTCAGGGTATTATTATTTCAACAAGATTGTGCTACACTTAGGAAATATAATCTTTGTAATGATAGGCCCTTGGCAATGCATCGATAGCTGCTATTAACATGTTATAGTATAGAAGAGTATGAACAAAATGCCTAGATAGTGTGAAATTGCAATAGAGGTAAGAATATGATGTGGAGCGTTTGATTGTGTTTATTTCTCTTGTTATTTTTATAATAAGACATATTATTATGTCTTTAAGTGTTTGCCCAGCACACTAGCGTTGTCAACGAGCTGAAAAAATTCTCTTAATTTTGTTTTTTTATGGAATAACTCTTACCGTTCTAGAAGGAGTATCAAATTTTCACTGACTTAAGCTGAGTGGGTTTTAGTGGTAGACTTTTGACACGTCCTCCCATTATGTAAGTGGATGATTTTTAAGTAATTGGATGATTTCCCATCAAAAAGTCATCATAAAGTCGATTAAGTCGACAGTAATACAGGCTTTCATGCGAATTCTAGTTGGACAATGTAAAATGTATAACTGACCCTGCATATTAAGCAACATCATCTTCCTGCCCTTGTCCCGTGCTATTTGGGGTCGGCGCAACACGTTTTTTTCTTCCATTCGGACTCCTGTCACTCGTCATGCTATCACTAACTTCCTTTTCTTTCATATCACTCTTCACACAATCCATCCATTTTTTTTTTGGCCTCCCTCTCCCTCTCCATCCATCTACATGTACGCTCATAACTTTTTAAGTAACATGCGTTTCATCTCTCCTCTTTACATGACCATAGCAAGACAAACGGTTCCCCTTCAACTTTCCCCTTCAACCTTCACCCCTGCATATTACCTAAGCAACATTATTTATTAATTTGATGTATGTTTTTTTCTTTTTCACTAAGAGCTAGCGCGCACTGGTGACTTTAGTTACCGTGACTAAGAACCCAACATGTGGTGCGCGCACTAGAACACATAACAGTTGGGTCAAAAATGACAAAAAATATATTATCACCCTGACAAAAGTCACACGTGCGCGCTAGCTCAAACATAGGCTTTAAGCAATTTGTACTACTTAACCAAATATGGACATTGTCATTAATTAAACAAACTTACAAGCAAATAAAGGAGATCTCACGCCAAATTCAGGTTTTCATAAACCGATATCTGCGTCGCATCCTCGGGATTTACTGGCCCGAGACCATCTCTAACGTAGAACTGTTGGAGAAATGCCACGAAAGCCCGATCGACCACCAGATCAAACGTCGTAAGTGGAGATGGATTGGTCACATGCTTAGGAGGTATTCCGATCATATACCTAAACAGGCATTGGACTGGACTCCTCAAGGGAAAAGAAAGCGAGAAGCGAGCCAAGAGGATCATTGGTGCACCTAACCCCAAAGCCTTGAGCATCGACATCGAGGTGCTGGCCTGTCGGTTTTCTATCGATTACAGAAATGGGGAGTGTGCGTTGGAATTGCACAATTTAATTCCACCAAGTCCGTTCCATCATCGGACCACTAGACGTACGGCGTTGCGCCATTGGTACATGATGGACATCCCACCCATACGTACAAAGCGTTTTGGGAACACATTCATAATGAGTACAGCTAAGGAGTGGAAATCCCTGCCGGAGTCTGTGTTTCCTGATAGCTACAACCTAGGGGTATTTAAGTCAAGAGTGAATATGTTACTTCTAGGCAAGCGTGCTCTATCGTCGGTCACATCATTGCTTACCATCAGGTGAGATAGTGGTCAAACGCGAGCCTATCAATAATAATAAAAAAGCGCGGCCGTCCTCGGCAAACTTGACGACGCACCGTGTTGGCAGAAGTGACGGCCATCGGACTGACATGGAGCGTGGTGAAGCGTATAGCTCAAGACGGGTCGCGATGGGTGACTACTGTTGACGCTCTCTGCCCCAGCTAGGGGACATAGAATCTTAAGTAAGTACAAGAAAATAATCCAGCTACAAACGAATCCTCAGATATCTCTAAAAGCCTTACTTAATTGAGCAAAATAAACCCTCACCACATAGAAAATAAAACAAGTACGAACATAAAACCACACGTTGGCAGCCACCAATAATCTGACCTAATAATCTTAACAACTCCTTGAAAATACCTCCGTAGCAAGCAAAGTGTGGGGTTAAGTCATAGCGCGTACAAAATAACAGTTATTATGCAAATTGGCCGGTCGATTGAGACACAATGGCCGCCACCACGGTGGTCGATAGTGGCTGAAATATTGCGTTGGTCATTGTTGGTATTGTCCTGTGACTTTGCCTGCGTTGGGTTAAATAGACAGATCTGTAGACAAGAGAAAATAAATTAATTGCTTTGTAACTTAATTTCCATTTGATAGACTTTCGGTACCTCGGGTTACTCGTCCAAGGGGATGGTGAGGTAGACCGGGACGTAACACATCGGACCAAGGCAGGATGGATGAAATGGCGACAGGTCACGGGAACAACTTGTGACCCACGGATACCCCTCAAGTTGAAGGGTAAAATCTACAAGTCCATGATAAGGCCTGTCATACTGTATGGATCAGAATGTTGCGCTGTGAAAAAGACGAATGAAATAAGATTGCACGTAGCGGTGATGAGAATGTTAAGATGGATGTGTGGTGTGACGAGAATGGATAAAGTGTGAAATGAGTATATTAGGGGAAGTTTGAAAGTGGCGCCAGTGACTGAAAAGTTGAAAGGGAATCGTTTGTCTTGGTATGGGCATGTGAAGAGGAGGGATAAAACGCATGTTACTAAAAGAGTTATGCGTTTACATGTGGATGGATGGAGAAGGAGAGGGAGACCAAAGAAAAGATGGATGGATTGTGTGAAGAGTGATATGAAAGAAAAGGAAGTTAGTGATAGCATGACGAGTGACAGGGCAGAATGGAAGAAAAAAAAGTGTTGCGCCGACCCCATATAAAACGGGACAAGGCAGGATGATGATGATGATAGAGGTAGTAAGAACTAAGCATATTAATTTGTACGTACTCCTGTTCCTTAGGTGAGAAATTATCCAATGACTTCTTTCGCTCTAGAGCGGGGCGAGAGGGCGTGTCAGACTTTTACTGGCTAAAACCACACATGTTTTTTTTTTAAATTGATATAAACCAGTGCTTGACTGCGATCCCACCTGATGGTAAGCAGTTTCTTCTTTGCCCTTGCGTTCCAGAACATCGGTTTCCCTTTCGGAAGCCAACCCATGCCCAAGCATACATACTCTGTGCATTCTACGTGAACCTAAGTTGCGTCGCTCATCACGTTTCAATTCTCCTCTATCAACCAACACACAGTTAATACTAAACTAAGAAATATGTAAACGAGATATTATTTGTAATAGGTGTAACAAGAATTAAAAGAGTGTCGATAGAGTATCTTGCACATTATTCTCCATAGAAATTCTAATAAAATTAATTCTAATTTTTAGCTCCGCTTGAGAATGTGCAATTAGCGCCATTTTCGATTGCGTTAACGTAAAAAAAACTCGTAGGCAGTGCACTGATTATGTTCGCGTGGCAAACTTTGCTAGCGGTCGACAGAAGCAAAGAGGTTTGAAAGGAGAAGTGCCTTTGCCCAGCTGTGGGACACTATGTAGCCTGACGAAAAAAGAAAAAAACTACATTCATAATGTGGGGAAGACAATACATTAAAACACTGGCCATGTTTATCAATTATGATATTATTCACAACGAGGCCAACACATTTATTACAAGGGCATAAATAAACTAAATAAAGAAAGCAATAACAAACAATTTAGTAATTGTGCAAAAAATTGTCGTTTTTTTTTCATGATTTCAGATTTAGTCTCTTATTAAAAGCTGTTCAAAATTTGAAAACTATTAGCAGTGTTTTCATACATTGTTGTATTGTTGTCTGCATATCGTATTACTGCTACAAGTTTTATTGACATTTTTTTTTTAATTTTTTAACAGACAAACAACTTCATATTAGTTACTTTATTTATTTACTGAATTTAATGACATTAGTGGAAAATTTACCTTTCCAACGTACATACGAGTTCGGTAATGTTACCTCAAATTATAATTTATATGGATTTGTTTGTGAGATATGGGTCACCTTAACATTAGTTTTAAGCCTTTTCATAACTTTTAGGTAAGAAAAACTAACATGAGTTAGTACTAGCTTTTAGGTTTATAAATTTTTAATGACAGTGTCTCAAGGAGAGTCCCAATAACCAACGTTTTGGTAATGTTTAGATTAGTTTTGCCTACATCATAGAAAGAATTGCATTCCATTATTAATCTTTTTTTCTGTAAAATATACCTATCTAAACTTACTAATATTATAAAGAGGTTTTTACAAGTTTATATGTACGGAACTGAAACTTTTGAACCGATTATAAAAATTCTCCTGCTAATATGTAGCTACACTATCCCTAAGTGTACATAAATTATATTCCCTCGTGATATTTGTCTCTTTCATGCAGGCAAAGCTGCAGGCAGAAGCTAGTGATAAATAATGTAGGACATAGTCTACGTGTATGCCGAATGTCATACGGATCCTGTCCATATAATCATCATCAACTTCCTGCCCTTGTCCCGTGTTATTTGGGGTCGGCGCAACACGTTTTTTTCTTCCATTCTGCCCTGTCACTCGTCATACTATCACTAACTTCCTTTTCTTTCATATCACTCTTCACACAATCCATCCATCTTTTCTTTGGTCTCTCTCTCCCTCTCCATCCATCCACATGTAAACTCATAACTCTTTTAGTAACATGCGTTTCATCCCTCCTCTTCACATGACCATACCAAGACAAACGATTCCCTTTCAACTTTTCAGTCACTGGCGCCACTTGCAAACTTCCCCTAATATACTCATTTCTCACTTTATCTATTCTCGTCACACCACACATCCATCTTAACATTCTCATCTCCGCTACGTGCAATCTTTTTTCATCCGTCTTGTTCAGTTCCTGTCCACATAATCATACCTACTTAATTGATACAAAAATAAAATCAAACCCTAACTAAAAATTACTTTATTTCACGTATTGCATAAATGGGCACTTATAAAACATCAGAAGCTAGCGCACGCGTTCAATTGGTCGTTTCTTATGGAGAAAATCGGGCAAGTGCGAGTCGGACTCGCACACTGAGGGTTCCTTACAAACTTGTCTATGAAAACAGTTCGATTCCCGAATTGAGTTACGAAGATTTTTTCGAATCGCCAAAAATTTTTTTTTTTTTGTAATAGTAACTACAAATTTACAGTTTTCAGATTTTTTCCTATATTTGTGCTACAAAACCTTGCTTCATGCCAAATTTCAGGATTCTAGGTCAATTAGAAGTACCCTATGAATTTTGATTCCTTTGAGAGTGTCAAAATACACGTTTTTTTGCGACATTAACGGCCGTATCTTTTTTCTCATTAACTTAGAAATTTTACTTTATCACAGTTTCAAGGAGTCCCTTGAAACTTGAGTATATGGTTTTAATTTTAACTCGATACCTTCACGCGTTCTCGAGATAAAGGGTCTTGGCAGACAGACAGACAGACAGATGGACGGACAACAAAATGATCCTATAAGGGTTCCGTTTTTTTCCTTTTGAGGTACAAAACCCTAAAAACCTACAAAAAACTCCATTGTTGCTCTTTTAGAAAAAAAAACCTATTTTATTTCTACTGCATGTGTGAGGTACAAATAAACGTATTTTCTTTTCTTTCTTTCTTATAAACTTATAAGTACAAATAGCATGTACAATATTAGATCTGTTACTTTAAACCAGACACAGAATGTTTCGTAGTTCTCTCTCCAGACAACCGGCTGCTTCCCTTATACTTACGCACCCTGTAACTCACAGAGATCATCTCTTTATACGAGCATCGCTTCAGACGGTGCCAAATCGCCATTTTCTTGCCAAAACGTCGCACATATTTCGCCTTCTAGTAAAAGTGTGGAGAATTTATATATTCATACGTAACTAAGTTATATTTTCCAATCTTTTAAAATCTAAAGTATTTGTGACATTAATTGAAAAGGAAAAACTTTGGAATCTGTTGATTTTTTTTTAGTTACTTTCATGTATGAACTGACTGAATATGCAAAGTAATATTAAGTTAATAGTAAAATTACTCTTTTAAGAGTTTGGTAAAAAAAGTTACAATTTTATTTTTTTTAAATTTTCAGATTTGAATTATCTATTGGCGCGCCTTGGTTATACTTGTATAACTGACTTGCATGCTGTGATTAAGCAGGGGTCACAAACTTCAGCATTGAGGAATACGACGCAAGTAGGATGCCGTGATAGCAAATGGCATAACGTTCTCTCATGCTGTCATGCCGCCTTTACGCCACCACTTTAGACTCCCTTGTGTGTTTTTAATTATTTTTCTCCACAATTTTTTATTCGTTTTTTTTTTCATTAAAATTTCTTCCATCAACTATATTTTTTCACAATTGCGTGATGGCCAGCTTTTTCTTTATAACCGGGTCTATTTATTCCTCCACTCAAACCAGCATAACAACTCATACATCACCTCAAACAGTACTAGATTCTCGTCGTTCCCTACCAACTGCCTACTATCTGCAGAAGTGAGGCGCAATAATACCACTCCCATATATTCTGTATCATAGCAGTATAGAGATGAAATCCATAGCTCTGCTCAACTGTAACTCATTTCCAATCGGTAGTAAAAAGCGAGCCATGCTTGGAATATGTGAAATATGGAAGTGTAAGTTTGTGTAAACATTAGATTGGTATAAAATTATTTTAAAATAATTTTATATTTTTGCATTTGCATTCTTATACCGATAGATTTTGATAAATTCTTATAAATACAATATAAGTACAAAGTATGATGATTATCTACTTAGATAGTTTCATCACCATATTATTTCAGCGCAGCGTTAGTATCAAATATCAAGGAGGAAAGAGGAGTCATTATTCACAAGGTTGGAAAACTGATAAAGGTGATAAAGGATACCCTTTCCAAAAAACTGGGGTGACTTTTGTTAAAGTACCTACGACTTACCATAAGTAAATATTTCCCAATGTTTGATGACCATAAACTTATAAACTTTTTTTTAAATTTTTGTAGTGTTTTAAAGTAGATATAATATTTTAACCGAAGGAAACATCGACTAATGTAATCAAATAGTCCAAATAAATTGTCCCCAACCTTCAATATATTCCTTTTGATGCAACACGCAAAAGTGTGTAAGTGTGTATGGTGGCAAATAATCTAATAACTCCTCTCACTCTGGGTAGAGTGAGAAAGAGTGAGAGACTTTTACTGACTAAAACCTATCTTCCAGGACCACGGTAATTCTTTCAAATAACCCTGCAGCCCTGGTGTTGAATTACTCTGAGAAATAAACAAGACAAGACACTCCATTCCACGTTAACACAATCCAAGCAGCACCGCTCACTGGGGGTGCATAAAATAATACTCTTACAATGAAAAGAAAACTGTTCGGATAAATCGAAGGAAAGCAATGAATTTTTATGTACCCATTCGTAATACAAGAGATTTATAGTGGGTGTGCCTGAACCAGTTCGTATCACCACTCGTGTTTGGTGTTTATTTTTTGAGTTATCTTCTCAAGGTGTTCAGATATTACGTTTTCCACAAAAGGGCATTGCCAATCTTAGTATGGGAGTTGAACCAAGTGCTGCCCAGAATGCACACGTAGTGCATTTTGTTCCTCAGGTCAACACCAATTAGTAAACTGAAGCGCTCCAAAATCTGTCTCAGGAGTCAAGAGAAAAAAAATGTTTTGTTGTGAATTATTTATTTTCAAAAAGTATATATCTACAATAATAATTATTTTTAGAGTAATTGATTACTGACTATAATATATAATCCGTAATCAATTGCACTGAAGAAACACTAGATAATTAAAACAAATCTACCTGATAAAAATCGTGCCGAAGACGCAACGTTGGAAGGCCTCCCTCACGGAGAACTGACGACCTGGTGAAGGTCCTGAGAATCCGAAGTTTCTGGAGGGACTTGAGGTGAGGCCTTTGCTTAGTAGTGGGACAGTATGGGTGATCAAATGAACATCATCATATGATACTTTTTTTTTCTGGTGGGAAAATCATCTAATGACATCCCCCGCCCTTGGGCGGTGCGGGAGATAGTGTCAGACTTTTACCGACTAAAAACCCACTCCTGTTCCTTCTTTGCCATTTTTCCAGGGCCACGAAGATCTATCATATGATACTTAATTATTTAGAGACTTTAAAAACAGTTTTTTTGGGTAGGAAATAAAAAACTTCTCCCACTCTGGGTGAAGCAAGAGGGAGGACCAGATCTTTACTACACAAAAACTTTTTTCATACATCTCGTACAAAATCAACATAAAATGAGAAGGTTTTTACATCGTGAAGTACAGGCAATATACACTACCTACCTCTAGATATAACGAATGAAGCTTTCAACGAAAAACAAAAGAAAACAAGCCACAAGACAGCACTAAAAGTTACCTGACGTACAAATGTTTTATTTTGTCAAGACAAATACCGCAAGAAAACTCAACTAAGAACAAGTAATCCTGGTACAAACAATAAAATAGGATACATTATTCAATTCTTTGTACCCCAATTTAGTAAAGAACATCTCTGTAGGGTCCCTAAAAACAGCTTGAAGCAAAAAATGTTGTCCCTCTTGTATTGTTAAGAGGCAAACGTTTAATCTAATCTCATCTAAACTAAGAGGCTGGAGAAGGGCTTGTATTAGAACAGAAACTTACGGACCAATATTAGGGACGCGTCTGAAAAGGATTCTTTTCGACATTTCCCCTTTGACGAAAATATTTTTTAGTTTAATAGTCCTGTACAACATAAAAATCCTGGAAAGGTTTCAAATAAAGGCAATGAGATACATGTTTAACATACCAAAAAGCATCAACAACAAATACATTCTACAAGACTTAAAGTTAAAAACTGTTTATCATGAAATTTCTCAGACTAATGTCTCAAAGGGGTCCAAAATTAAAACTACCAGAAATAGTTATCCAAACATGTTAATGCCCTAGCTTCTAAGTTATCTAAATAGGAATAGTGTACCTAACCTCATAAGTGATACATCAGACAGTAGGGAGAGATTTTTTAGATGTTTCTCTTTAATTTAATCTGCCACACTCAAACAATAAGTCAGCCAAAAAAGGCGCTAAATGTTTAACTAAAAAATTGCAGCGATGCGGGATATATATATAAAAAAGATGGTCCTGTATAGTGTTACTGTTTTCTGACAGCAAATTCACCCGCGTGAAAGTACAAAATATTCCTGCCCCCCTAGCCAAGTTACGATCATTTCGTTTGCGTCGAACGCCTCGAGTAGACCACGCCTCCGATTCCTTTATTCTGACCACGTGACTGAGCGTTGAGATGACGTCGAACAAAGGAATCGGAGGCGTGGCCTACTCGAGGCGATCGACGCAAACGAAATGATCGTAACTTGGCTAGTGGAGCTGATATATAGATATATCGAACATACTCAAGGCAATCTCTGTTCATTCTAGGTTGCCTGGAAGAAATCGCCTAGTACAATAAGGCCGCCAATTGTATGTTTTTTATTATATGTTTTTTTTTGTAAATATATAATCTTGGTGTGCAATAAAGTATAAATAAATAAACAAATACTTCAGGGATAAGAAGTATTTCATGTGCTGTTTCAGATTATAGTCCACCCGTGTGCCAATTTTCTTCTAAATCCGATGAGCCGTTCAAGTGGGAAGAAGAAACAAACATACACATATACTTTTGTATTTATATTATTAATAATGTAATGATTTAGCATTGCTGAGTTATTTGGTTTCGATTCAGGTACCAGCCATGAAAGCCTAGAAATATGATTTTACTAGTTGAAAATGGTCAAGATTTTGTGCTTACTGCAAGTAAAATCTGGCTCTTACTAAAAGAAAAGAGGTTATTTAACCAATAAAAAAATCGATGTGAGGCTAATTATGCAATAATTTTGCATACTATAAATCCTCGAAAAATTATTACGTATCTCCTTTTTTAATTCTTCATTTTGTATTCGATAATCATAACATTCCTTTTCTTACGGGTCTGTCTAAACTTTCCTCCCGTGCGACCCCAACATAGATCCCCAGGTGAGTGTTAAGCGAATGAGGTTCCCGAGCTAAGTGTAACGGACAGACGGACAAATGGTTCGCGTCTGCGGCCCGCCCCTTAATTTCCGACCATGCCATCTTTTTCTCAGTAATTTCTTGTTTTCTATTAATGTTTAAGTGTTTGTGAGAGTTTTTCGGCCTTCGTCCTTTGGCTTGGCCTTCGACTTGTGAACTCGAGTTATTGGAAATTGTAAGCCTCTTAGACGGATGATACTTCGAAGCGTATTTTATGGTCGTGACCTTTGCGGATTAAAGGAAGGATATTTGGAAAAAAAATATTATAAGTGGTAATACTTATCGATAAAGAGTTAACTATATTAAGAATATATTAACTAAGAGGAATTGCAATATCTTTTAACGTGGCAATGCTACCATTCTTTTAGGTAGGTTTTTGGCACGGCCAGATGACAGCGATGTAGAGGAGTGCTTCAATGCATAAGTGTATTTTTGTTTTTGCATAATTATACAGAATATACACACAAAAATGTGTGTGTAAATTATATAATTACATTTATAGGTAGCTAATATTAAGGTCATTTATGTAGATAGTACATAATTCTAATAATTGACTCATAAAAACAAATCAAAAGGAGATTCTTAAACATTTTCCTTTGCAATAGAATGCGATACGTGATGGTTTGTAGATATAACTGGTACAAAATGAAAGTAGCCATATCAGAACTTGTTATAGTACAGTGGCATGCAATGTACTCGCAATATTTTGTGCCAGCTACAGACATGTGTATCACCACCCTAACGGATACCCACAGATTATAACAGCAAACGCACTTTTCAGAATGCCAATACCAAGCAAATATTTCAGACAAAGATTGAGTTCTTTAGTTATGCCACAACCCTTCTTCTGTCGTTTTAACGAATTCTGAAGATTTGGAGGCGCCAAGTCAAAACCAAAGTTGGTTCAGACATTATTTAGTTTCTTCCTCTTTAAAGGTTTTTCTCATACGCTCCTATCCTAGTATTCTTGGTACTGCCAAGTAGATTTCTCATCATCCCGTCTAACCTTGCAGCCACCTTTTGTAACCCACTTAATTTTACTCCTCGTCTAAACATTAGGCCAGTCCATGCGATCTCGGAGTGGTACATTTATCTCCGCAGTCTGTAGGCCTACGGGCTTAATTTCTATACATCGTAAGAGGGATGACCCTAATGTCGGTGCCTTATCGTTTCTTTTGTGTGTTTCGCTTTGCAGTAACTGGTGGGCGCACGCAACCACTGTCAAATAAAGGTTGGTTCTAACAAGACGACTGTCTAGTCGTAGGGTTATATTGTTTAGTTTTGAAAAGTTTTTTAATGTGTTTCTTGATCTCGGAGTACCAATTCCGAGATCAAGAAACACCTCAAAAACTTTTTTTTTGTTAATGTTTTTAGCTTGGATACTAAGTCCTTTTTTAGTCAGAAAAAGGCTCACACGCCCTCGCGCTCCACCCTAGAGCGGGAAAAGTCATTGGATGATTTTCCAACTAAAAAACAAAAAAAGTCCTTTAGGCCATGTCTTCGTATGAATAGTTATTTTGTTTACCATTAGAAAATGGATGTATATCCACATGCTAATGTTTTCAGGCTTGCGGACGGTGAGCAATGGGTAGCTCGCCGTCCAATCGTCCGGCAACCGTCCGGACCGAGCCCAAGTCGTTGACGGCACGTACAGTTCCACGCGCGCCTCAAGGAGATATCAGCAAACCGTAGGGGCCCAGCAGGAAGACTCGGCCCTGGTATGAAAAGCAACGAAAGAACAGGAGTGGGTTTTTAGTCAGTAAAGTCTGACACTCGCTCCGCCCAAGAGCGGGGATGTCATTGGATGATTTTCCCATCTACAAAAAAAAACATGCAAATTTTTTTGTAGTATTTGGTAGCAAGTGTATCAAGTCATCTTTTTCCGACATACTTCGCTAAGGTAGTCAGCACTACAATAAAATTCTCAGCTCCATTTTACCGAGATCGCGACAGTTTTAATGATTCCACATATTATCCAGTTGCACAGATACTTGAGCTAAAAAACTACACCAGTTTTACATCACAATAATCAAGGAATCAATTTGCGAATAATTAAAACAGACACTGAACTTCACTCGAAGAAATCCAGTCAAAAACTTCCACCTCAGACAACAGTTCCTACCCAAGGCAGATTAACATCCCCCTGTTCCAATTGATGTCCACTAAACGGTAGGATGACCACTCACATTACCATGTAAATAGATGAATCTATTAACGTAACGCTGTCGACTCCAGTTTGCATTAATTATGATATACACTGGGACATATTTTTGCGTAATTATTGTGTTAGTTAAATGACTTGTTTTAATAGAAAGTGATGGACTAAGGTAGTTTAATTATTATTATTTATTTAAACTTCATGTATAGTAGTGGTACATAGGCGGCTTAATGCAACAAGGCATTCTCTACCAGTCAACCTTTAGATTAAAGAAGATTACATTACACTGTGGTAGGTGTGCACAATAAATAAAGAATAGATATTTCAAAGGGAATAACATAACATTAAATTAAAAAATATTCATAAATTTATATTTATAAATTGCCAATTGTTTTTTAAAGAAATATAATATTCTTGTCGAGTTCTAATAACATCAGAAAATTAAATAGCTTTCTGATCCGCACTGAAAATTTTGGCATTAGTCATATAATGATCATGCTTGGCAATAGCCAATAAACAATTTATTTATGTACAAGTACCTGTACAACGTTACGGAGTATGTCCAAGGCGTTGTACAGTAGAAACTCCCAAAATAAAAAATTACGTTTAATAAAAACAATCATCATCTTCCTGCCCTTGTCCCGTTTTATTTGGGGTCGGTGCAACACGTTTTTTTCTTCCATTCTGTCCTGTCACTCGTCATGCTATCACTAACTCCCTTTTCTTTCATATCACTTTTTACACAATCCATCCATCTTTTCTTTGCTCTCCCATTTATACATTTAATAAAAACAATAATAACCTAATAACAAATCTATAGACATTGAAGGAAATTTAAAAAAACTAACAGACGCGTCTCGCGCATCACGTTGTTTTCCCGTCCCCGGGCTTTTAGAATTCGACATCAGACGATTCAGATCTTCGTTTTTGACGACCCCGTTGTCGCTGGCATAAGCAACAGGATCCTCGTACGAAGTCGCGGGCAGAAGCTAGTTTAGAAATAAAAATAAAGTGCTTTTATTTCTAATTACAAAAGCTAAAGTTCCTTCATGGTTCTGCCTAAACCTAGAAAAAAAACCCTACTATTAATTAACAAGAACACGCTATTCAAAACCTCTCATAAGTGCTGTTTCAATTAACGCAATTTTATCAAAAAAAAACATAAAATTCTTACACTTAATTAAATAATCACGAATCTCATTATACAAAAGTCGCATCTCAAAATCGCTCTGCAAAGACCAGCCTCCGAACATAACCGGGGGTGACGCGGCCGCCGCCGGTTTCGCGGGCTAAGTAAACTTCCGCCGGTGCCTACATCCGGCGGATGTGAATTCTCCCATTTGCCGTTAACGGAGAGAACATCCGCAATTATTTTGTATATCGTTTTATACCATTCTACCATTCTCTTTGATATCCGAATTGTGTTGTAATTGAAAATACTTTTTTATGTTTTTTGATTGTTCGGAGCGCGGTCATTAGTGGGGTATTGCGATCATTTGATGTTTAAATTGGTTTGTTGTGTAAGCAAAACTGGGTGTAATTTGAAAATAATATTCGTGTTGTGTGTCTATTTTATTGGTTTAAAAGAAAAAGTGGTAGCTGGGGATGCTAATGAAAATGACTATTTTAGCCCAGTCACGTGCCTTTGTCTTTAGTGACAACTATTATAATCATCACAGATTGTTATAACGGAACTCCCACATCCCTTTCAACCGTTACCTAACGCAATAAGTATTTAGCCGGTGGGATCTTTGGCGAGGTAAAATCAGTCGTGCGACAAATATTATTAAATTAACGTGAAGGGAAGAAACAAAGGGGAGCCAAATCCAAACTCTAGGCCTGGCGTCAGCCCTAAAAAGAAAAGGGCGAAATACGCCATTATATAACATTGTCGGTCTGTCTTCAATCAATCTCAGCCTTTCGCAAGCCACGGCTAGAAATAGGCCTCTCTGAAACTGCGCGACAACACTAGGTTCTCCACCTTCCGCATTCAGTCTCCTCATCATTTCAGCCGAAAGACGTCAACTTTTGGACACAGGCCTCCCCCAAATGTCGCCATAACGACCGGTCCTGTAAGTCCCGCATCCATCGGACTCCTGCAACCGTTATCTTAATATGTATATATTTAAAAATATATAAGTATATTTATCAGTTGTCTAGTACTCATAACACAAGCTCTGCTTAGCTTGGGACTAGACGACGTTGTGTGATAGTTGTAGAATATTTAATTTAAATTTGTGGAATATTTATTTTTAAAGTTACGCGATTTTTTGCACTTCAAACTCTTCATCCGAGGAGAACGAAGCATTACGTCGGTTTCCTACCAATTTAATCCCCACAGTTTCTAACGTTACCATTAGTTGGGAGCCCGGGATACAATTAAATTCACGCAAACCCACGATTGAACTCAACGCTTGCCGACACGCGGTTTTCACTCGAGGCATTCTTCATATACTAGGGATACTAACCATTGTTTTGGGTCATCCAAGAGTGTTTTTGATAGCTGATGTAGCCAGACCTGTAAGAATAAACCGACTTTTTACTGCTGTGAAGCCCCATCAATGCCGATATAATGGCAATAAGGAAGACAGCCTGGACAACCTGTCTTTGATCTATGCCTTTTACGGTCCATTAAGGCTTTCTTTCCCAAGTGAGTTTGAATCGTCTTTCATTCTAACCGGATGCAGCTATATAACCATATTTTACATGGAGGGACTGACAATCTAACCTCCATAACATACTTAATTCCACTGTATGTGTGAAGTACGAATAACCGTTTTTTCTTTCTTTCTTTCTTTCTTTCATAACCTAGTATCTGGGTAACAGGACCCCCTTGACAAGACTGGTGTTAAATTTTCTGGCTTCAGATTATCCGTAACGAATGTCAAAGATCTGCAAATGACAGCCGAACGGCTTTACGTACTGTCTGCGGCACGGACGAATTTTATTCACCCATCCACAGACTGCACTCGACAAGTGTTGCTTAATTCCCAAAATAAAAATATGTCTCCACTAATACATTTAACTAATTGCAGACTGAAAAACTCCTTCAGTAAATACATCATTATCTTACAAAAACGCCAACACACCATTATCTCACGATCTTAAAGGTTTTATTTTTGTTATTTTCTTTTCTTTTTTAGTATTGTTATTATTATGTTTTATTTTTTTAAGCACGTTTTTCTTGTTTTGTACTTTTCTTTTTGAATTATTTTTAAGGAACAGTCGGAGGAGAAGACATTGACTTCTGTTATACAGGTTTCTTACCTTGCATAGAAGTCAGGCCTTTTTTTTTGGTGGGAAAATCATCTTATGACATCCCCCGTTCTCGGGCGGAGCGGGAGATAGTGTCAGACTTTTACTGACTAATAACCCACTCCTGTTCCTTCATTGCCTTTCGTACCAGGGCCGAGTCTTCCTTTCTGAATCAGACCCTTGGCCCCAGTAGGCTTCGACCCTGCTGGGCCCCTACAGTTGCTGACATCTCCTTGAGGCGCGCGTGCAACAGTACGCGCCGTCGACGACTTGGGCTTGGTAAGGACGGTTACCGGACGGTCGGACGGCGAGTTACTCATTGCTCACCGTCCGCAAGCCCGCGACTACGGTGGCCGGAAATCGGGATCGGAATCCCGGCGGCGGTTGGGGTGTGAGGACCGTTGCCTTACGCGATCGGCCGCTTCCTTTGCTAGCATTACTGCTTCGCAGAAGGAGGCGACCGCCTGCCACTCCTCCTCGCTCCGGACCATGGCCTGTACCAAGGCCCGGCGCGAGAGATCGCCACCGCCGATCACCCCCACGAGGACACGGCGTTGCTCTGCCCAAGCGGGGCACACCTCCACCGTGTGCTCCACCGTGTCCTCCGGGCAGTCAGGGCTTTAAATTTTGCTGCGTAAAATAATTTAACGTGTTAATAAAAACTATTATTTTGATTTGTTTTAAAAAATCGACCCCTGCGGCTGTTATAATTCTAGCCACGAGCACTTCTATTGAGGGCTGTCTATTAAAAGTCCTAAATCAAAAACCAAACTATATTAAAAACTGCTTAACCCAGTATGTAACAAATAATGTTTGTAGAACCGTATACCATACACGCTGACCCGTAAACGCTTCGACCGAACGCAATGGAACTTAATTCGGCCGGTCATCGGGTCCAATAACTGTCGCTCGGTTTCCACGCGATTTGGTCGCTTTGTCCATAGAGAAATGTAACAGTGTAGATGGGACAGTTGACTGCTTTTCTCTGTAAGCTGGTAGGGATAACACCGTATTAATTAACCCCTTTACGCAGAACTGAATTTTAATTTATTTAGTACAGCAAAATAGCCATCAACCCTAAAATACTTTAGTCACTGTCTTCTCACAGAACCGCAAACTTTTTAATAATATCGTACATTAGCAAACAAATCTAATCCAGGGTTGGACGCTACGAGTGTGTGGAGCATCGTTAGCATATACGGTATAGGGGACCAGGATCAAGCTACAGTGCGACAAAATAGGACATTAAATAATTTACACTTTCTAGAGTGATTGTAATTATTCGGAACAAATAATTGACACAACTTCGCATGTAAGTCGGACACATCGGTGTAACCATTAATAATTTTATAGGCTGTTGTAAATTGGTCAACAGCCCGCCTAACCTGTAATGAGTTGCAATTTAAGCATCTTAAGATAAACATAGTAGGTTACATACTTGGATAATATCCAAATAATCGCTTATATAGATACCTGAGGAAAGCTTTTTGAACTTTTTCCAGCATGGGTGTAAATATGTAACCTCATGAAGATTCCATACACACGCGCTGGTTTCAAGCTTGCACCGAAATACTTGGTAGTTCTAAAACAGCTTGGTTTTAAAAACCTTGACAGTTGCGAAAAATAAATCCTAAACGTCTAAATGAATGCATGGACCATATTTGTGGAAGTAATACTACGCATAAGTTTTGGACTATTTATTCATTAGGAATACCCACGACATAGGTAACATATTTACAACATATTTATAACATATTTATATTGAAAAAAATATAGTGAAAAAAAAACCAGTGCCTACACTTTTTCAATATCTCGATAATATCTAAAGAACAACGTAGGTAAAGCGAACGGCAGGATGTTTTGAAAGAGTCACCGAGGCCTTAGAACGTAAAAGGTTACTGAAGAAACATGAGTACATCCAGAGCGGAAGAAATTATTTGAGGATTTTTACAATTTTTCAACTGTCTAGCTATCACGGTTCATGAGACACAGCCTGGTGACAGACAGTGGAGTCTTAGTAATAGGGAGAGCCACTAGACGTCTAATAACAGGCGACGGATGTCTGTCAACACGTCATATGATTATAGATCTGATGTCTCGACCAATCAGAACTCAGTACCCCGCTCCCCCGTACCAATCAGAACGTAGTACCCCCGCGCTCCCCATTCCTCGGCTAGTTGACAGAATGGTTTTGGTGCGCTAATTAAAGCATGAGGCATCTAATGGCTGTAGGGTCATTGGGTCCCGTTTCTACACTTTAGGTATGGAACCCTAAAAAACTTCCTTTACTGGACACAGGCTCTTAGACAAGCCTTGCCACATTGATCTGTCCTATGTATATCGCATCCAGCAAAATTCTAAGACCTTTTTCATTCCGAAGCTCTAATTGTCTAAATACCATTCTAAACATATTTTAACTGCCTAGGTATTTAACTCCTTCGGTTCTACACATTTTTTTATTCTATGCTGAGATCCCGTAGCCGCACGGCGGGTTACAACAAATAGCTGGATTTTATTTTAGAAAATTGTTTTAACCCTTTTGTGCCGAGTAAGGCAATAGGTTTTTGGTGCATTAAAATTCTCCACTATACTATACTCCATACATATATATAAGGTGTAAAAAAATTAACTTTAAGAATTTCGAGGGGACATTGTACTCCTCATTATGAACAACTTTTACTATGGGACCAAACCTGAAATCGCGAAAAAAAAATCAGCTGTTCCCTACGTTTATGTTCGCATAACTCGTCAAAACGTATGGAGCAGCTGATTTTTTTTTCGCTATTTCAGGTTTGGTCCCATAGTAAAAGTTGTTCATAATGAGGAGTACAATGTCCCCTCGAAATTCTTAAAGTTAATTTTTTTACACCTTATATAAACTCCATAATTATTGTAATGCTAAGTTTGTTAGAGTTGGTGAATAGCAAATATTGAGAAGTCAGCTAGGTTATAGTTTATGGGTTAATCGCTTAATTGTCAGCAAAAAAGCTGGGAATCCTCGCGAAGGTCAGACAGTATTTCACGCCGGAACAGTTGCTCAAACTTTATCAAGCGCAAATTCGATCGTGTATGGAGTACTGCTCTCATCTTTGGGACGGATCTGCCCGATACTAGCTTGATGCACTTAAGGCAATTGAGAGGCGAGCCAGGAAGATCATTGGCAATGATGCACTCGTTGCATTTCGGGGAGTGTGCGTCGGAATTACATAACCCAATTCCGCCTAGCCCGTTCCATCATCGGACCACCAGGCGTACGGCGATGCGCCACCGGTACATGGTGGACATCCCACATATACGTACAAAATGTTTTGGGAACACATTCATTGTGCATACAGCTAAGGAGTGGAATTCCTTGCTAGAATCTGCGTTTCTTAATGGCTACAACCCGGGAATCTTTAAATCGAGTTAATAGGTTACTTTTATGTAAGTGCGCTCCATCGTCGACCACATCGTCGTTTTACATCAGGTGAGATAGCGGTCAAGCGCGAACCTATCAAGCATAAAAAAAAACTATTGTTGATAATGTGAGAGGATGTGGTAGGCGCCAGATAAATTTGCAACAAAGTGCCAGAATAATCAAGATCGAACTCTTTCATTACTAGAGTACTTTATGCGGCTCACCCAAATGTTATTTATTTGGTATTGTTCATCAAGTCGTTGAGCTCCTTAGTAGTCCTGAGTTGAGCTACACGAATACTAACAACTTCTTGCACTGACTGGACAGGTCCACTCAAATCTGTGTGGTTCTTTCTTCAAAAGACCATCTCAGACCCCTATCTGCATGGTTCTCATATGATTTGACCATTACATGTTTACTGTATGGACTTTAAAAGAGACTTTGACCCGTAGTTTGTTTCGGTGTTTCCTCTCAGGATAGTCAGCTAGGAAACACCTCATCTAGTCTAGATTGACGAAAAATATATGTGTAAAAATGTTTTTAAAAACCTATTTGCAAAAATAAATATCATTCTTAATTCTTTATTGTACACAAAAACATACAAAGACACGATGATACAGACAGTTTATGTACAAAGGCGAGCTTAACTCAACAACGTGTTTTCTCCCAGCAAACCTTTGAGTTACAAAGAGAGAACATTCGAAGGTAGGATCCAGTGCACAATATAAAACTACTTATCTAAATCTAATATAATAATGATATTATACATTCTAATACATACTAATATTATGTCATTAATGAAAGGAAGTTCTCTTTAAGTTTCTTCTTGAAGACATCCAGAGATGGGCTGTCACGAAGGGAGGTGGCAGAGAGTTCCAGAGACGCACTGCAGTTACAGAAAAGGAACCGCCATAGCGGCTGGAAGTATGACGTGGAGTGCGAAGGAGAAGAGAAGGGGTAGTGCGACAGAGTTTACCCCTTGTGACGAGGTACTCAAAGCGTTAACGAAGGTATTGAGGAGCATTAGGATTGGGCAGCATATTAAAGAGAAGAGATAGTATGTATATCTTGCCTACACCGCATCAGCAGCTACTTTAATCTGGTCCAAAACTCCGACACGTGGTCGTATTTGCGGAGGCCAAAAATAAAGCAGATGCACAAATTCTGCAGTCGTTCAAGTTTGTTTAGAAGTACCTCAGTAGTATCTAGATAACAGACATCCGCATAGTCTATGAGCGGTGAAGAAGAGATTGAGCAAGATTAACCTTAGTGTAACAAAATGGTAAATTGGTAAGAGCATTTGGAGTTGAAGGCCATCGTCACCTACCACGTTAGTGGATATGGATAGGATACATTTTTTAATATCTAGTTCAGTAATTCGGTAAAAAGAGAAAGAAGAATTTGTTGGCAAAGGAACATACGAAAGATCATAGAGAGTGGAAGATTTTACTTGGTCATCAAGTATAATTGGTGACTTAAAAAAGTATGCATTAAGTGCATCGAGGTCCATCTTATCAGGAGAACTCTTGCTAGTGGTTTTGCCAATGCCAAGAGTCTTTAAAAATTGCCATACTTGTGTTGGGTTAAAGTTACGTCCTTGATTCCGCCATCTCCTTTCTACCATCGAACAACTCGACGTACAGCGGGTATCCACACTTACGTTGTTGAAACTTCAACGGTCCGGACTAAGCGTTTGGCTTCGTCGTTTATACCGCGTACTATAATTTTGGTGTCTACAAGGCTAGAGTGAATAAGCTCTTAATAAAGTAGTGCGCCTCACCATCAATGATTACATCACTGCTTAACATCAGGTGGGACCGCAGTCAAGCACTGCACTTTTGATCCCTGAGTGTACATATCGCGTTCTTGTTACAAATCAACTAAC
This sequence comes from Mythimna impura, assembly GCA_905147345.3. NCBI lineage: Eukaryota > Metazoa > Arthropoda > Insecta > Lepidoptera > Noctuidae > Mythimna > Mythimna impura. Next base: position 27,145,132 of record LR990359.1, on the reverse strand, counting down.
TGTAATCCCAAAACCATTTTCTAAAAGTGCTTTTGATCCACAGTTTACCGTGTATTGCGTTAAACAATATTCTGTGTTAAATTTTCGATTTTAATTTTAGAACAGCACATATTTCATAACGTGCATGCAAAATTTTAACAGAATCAAATTCGAGTACTTTGGTGCATCGAATATTGTAACTGGATTATATAAGCTTATTTGTTGGTGCACTCTGGTCACTAACTGATACAAAGTAGTTTTGAAAATTTTAGTAGCTTGCAATATGACCAACAACGGTTTATTTATAACTTACCAGCAGTTTCGCCTGCGTAAAAGTAAAAAAAATATATATAGGGTGACTGGTAATTAGTGACCGATACTCTAACACGTAATTGTACTCATGATTACAAACAACTTTCCCAAAGAAACTTTTTTTATATTCTCATTAGTTTTATCACAATAACAAAACAGCTGTTTGAATCCAGTACATACACTGCGTAATCAGTGTATGTACTGGATTCAAACAGCTGTTTGAATCCAGTACACCGCCACCGCCGTACAGTTACACCGCTGGGTTTGCAAGCCGCGGGTGTTCTATCACTATTGCAGGTACGGCGGCGTCACGCGGCTAAAAACAGCTGAGCGGTCGCTGGTCGCAGGCGCGCGCGGAATCCAAACAGCTGTTTTGTTATTGTGATAAAACTAGTGAGTATATAAAAAATTTTCTTTGGGAAAGTTGTTTGTAATCATGAGTACAATCACGTGTTTAAGTATCGGTCACTAATTACCAGTCACCCTATATATACAGTATTAGTTTTAGTATATTCGAAACCCGAAGTCAAGGAGCAGTGGTGGTCGAGTGGTAATGGCCTGGTGGTGTAATTTATTTTCATCACTACTGCTCACAAAACGGTGAAGGAAAACATCGTGAGGAAACCGGCATATCCTAGAACCAAAAATTCGAAGACTTGTGACATCCATCAATCCGCACTGGGCCTGCGTGTTGGATTACGGCCCATTCCCTCTCCTAGAGAGGAGGCCTGAGTCCCAGCAGTGGGAACATTATAAGGCTGTTTATGCTATGCTATGCTATGAAACCCGAAACAAGTGTCTAGTATTTTTACATAAAGAATCTATGTACAAAGTTTCATAACTGTATCATGAATATCACAAAGTTATAAGCTTGTTATGTTACCTGGGTTGTCCGCAATAATACATGGTCACCGGCCCATCTGAACGATTGAGGGGTTGTTTTGCTCCCGCATCCAGCTGTGCGCTAGCATTTAATGCCCGCTATGACATGTGTTGTACTTAGTTTCAGTGGTGTCCAACTTGTGACCTTTTTTAAATATTTTTGGTCAAAAATATAACATGGTGTGAAAATTATTGGAATCGATTCAGTTACTTATTTTGAACAAACTATATTCAGGTTTTGCATTTATAATAAAAATAATGTTGTATATCAATTGAAAGTATCCTATATGTTTTTCCATATCATGGTCTACCCGTGTGTCTAATTTGATCTAAATCCATTCAGCTGTTTAAGCTTGAAGAAGTACCTATCAAACATACACATACATACAAATTTTCGCCTTTATAATATTACTGTGATTAATGATTACCTATATCGACAAAGTATTTTCTGCAATATAATTATGTTCATCAGCAATACAAATTCGCAGAACAGATGGCAGTTGGGGCCGAAAGGTTCTGGAGTGGCGACCGCGTACTGGAAGATGCAGTGTTGGAAGGCTACAAGGTGAACCGATGACCTGGTAAAGGTTGCGGGAATCTGATGGATGCGAGACGCACAGGACCGTTCATTGTGGCAACATTTGAGGGAGGCCTATGTCCAGCAGTGGACGTCTATCGGCTGAAATGATGATGATGATGATGAATACAAACTATATTCCCTAATTGAGTACAGACAAAATAGGCACCACATATTTCGTGGTGCTTATAAATCATAACATGTTATCAACCAAGTACCCATCGATCTCCATTAGAATCTACCTCTTTCAACAATCCAATTTTACAAACACACCTACAAACTTTCGACTTTATAATTGATAAATAATTGTTCGATGGTTAGTGATTTAGATAGAGCTTGGTAACTAATATCGACGCTTGAAAGGCAAAATGTATGAACGACCACTTTAGTCAAAATTGAGTTATTTACATCGTTGGAATCGGCAGATTTTTCTCTTTCGAATGGTTTACGTTTCAGACAAATCCGAGCACTTTTGTGGTCGTTAATACAACGGTGATTTCAGTCATTTTCGCATTGTATTTTGTTTAAATCCAACCGTTTTCGACATTTGTTTCATAAACCGTTAATAACGTTTGAAAATCGGCCATAATTAATTTTTCTTTTTTTGTCAATTATGCGTTTAGTGTATCTCAATTTTGGTTGATGGTTAGTAATTCCTGCTACGATATTGCTGATCAGATCTCAACAACCATGATACTGTGGTGTATTGTAATAGTTTAAGCTTTGGCCCCTCTAGCTTATATATCTACCTGTTAGCGATAAGACCGCCATTGTACCCACCGCCATAGCTTTAAGTTTGTTTATAAGTCGTGTTACTTTTTTGGTGTACAATACAGTTTATTCTATTCTGTTCTATAGACACATAAAATAGTAGAATATGCACGTCCACCAGTTTGAAATTCCGACCTATATTTAATTTGGTCCTATCAGAAGCCGGTATGTTTCCGCGTGATTTGCCCGCCAGACCCGGATAACCGCACGCCCGGTTGAAACGAATAGCCTAACTTTAGCTGCTCCATTTTATTTTGGAATTCAGTGTTTTAGAGTTCCTTTATACTGCTTTTTAGATCAATTAATTACGAGAATACGCGCCATAAAATTTTACGATGTTTTTAAATTGACTTGAATGGCATAAGGGGGTCTGGACTCGTGGGTTTGGTTTCCCGTTGTGAGAAAGGAGAAGGGGACTTCTGGGCCCAGCAGTTAACTAGTTGAAATGTGTATTAAAAAAACCGTTATATTTTTCTAAAGGAAATCACAAAGTATGGTACCATGTTTCTACCCAGGAAGCGAGAAAACTTAAATTAAGTTAATGAAAGTAAATAATCGATTAAATAATTACTACTAATCGATTATGAATAAATCGGTAAAATATGAGAATATGTATGAAAATCGAGTGACAAGTGCATATCAAGCTTTCACGGAATCGATTGATTAAATTCATAGTGAATTTTTTTCTTCTGGCAACACTAGTGCCTGACATCCGTCAGTCACTGACTGACAGATGCACTCGTTCGTTTTCTTTCGTTCTGAGTGCGCACGTATTTTCTTTCTTTTATCGTTTTACCCCACGACCTCTGCTTTGCACATTATAAGTTATAACGGACTATTTGACGGATCTTGCTACTCTAAATTACCTGGCTCTCTATTTTGGACAACTGTTTACGCCTATCGATTGGATATTGACGACATGAATCGCTGTGTAAATTGTACAATTGCAACTAGTCGCCGTAACTATTGGTGAGGGTAAGAGTCTTGGAAGATGAGGCGATTTTATCAGTTATTCGTCAGTGGCATGCATCTCAGCCTGTAAGTTTTTACCCATTTTTTTACTTATTCAAATCGTGCTTTTAGCCTAACAAGCCATGTTGGTGTCATGTTTGTTAGCTGTCTTTTTATTGGACAGCATAATATATTAAATCAATATACCAAGAAAATATTGTACCTTCTGTACAATTTTTAGATTATATTCTCATAATTATTAAAGATGAATAATAAATACATGTTTTATACATATAATGGTGTTTTATTTTACTTCCTCTTATCCCTTTTTTAGTTTTTAAAAGGTTGGTGCCTACTGCTTCTAGGTTACAGGATATTGGATGTAGAAACTTGTCTTCGACTGTAGCGACTGTCCAGGGCGCGGGAGAGCCAAACGTGTGAGATTATGTTTGACACGTCACACGCTCCATACATAAAACCATTACACAACCGAAGCCATTCTAAGTATTTCGTAAATAACATAAAAAACTACAATGTTATAATATAACCTCACTTTTACTATAATTCATATAACTTTGTTCCTGGATAGCCAAATTTCACCAAATTTTCAGTGAGGCCTTGTTATTATATCCTCTTACAAATAAGGCTAGTTTGATTCAGTTAACACCTGGGCCCAGAAATCTATGGAGTCGTTCCCTTCTCCTTTTGGTCGTAAGTAATTTTTACATGACTTAAAACATTAATTTGCTTTTTATATATATGATATAAACTAGTGCTTAACTGCTATCCCACCTGATGGTAACCAGTGATGTAATTGTTGATGGTGAGGAGCACTAGTTTATTAAGAACCTATAAACGCTAACCTTGAAGACATCTGTTATCGGACGGGAAGACCACAGCAGGCAAATTGTTCCAGTCAATTAATGTGCGCGGTATAAACAACGAAGTAAAATGCTTAGTCCGGACCGTAGAGGTGTTAACATATTTTAGGGTTAGAAATAAGTAACAACAACTGTTAAGTTTTAGTACATTTTGATACAAGTGCAGAAAGTTTGTCATTGCGATCGAGGCGGAATTCGCACGAGCCATAGGCGAGTGTGTTATGGAACCGAGGGTTGCAGTGACAAATTTGCACGTGTATCAAACGACTTTTTTCAATACACTTACAAAATGAATAAACGGGGGTTGACCGGCCACTCGTGAGGGTCAACGCGCGCCCAGCCTGATTCGATAAATGTAATAAAATTATGGCGAGGGAGAGCACGCGCACTTTTATGCACTAGTGCGGAAAACAGTCTATTGCGTACCTAAAAGCGGTGGGATAAGAGCGGGTTTTCGAGTAAGTGTATTGAAAAATAATTATTATCGTTTTACTGTTGCAGGCAAAATACAAGGTAGCGCAAAATTAGTCACTCTATCGGGAGATGTTATAATTATTCCAAATGGTGTCGTACTTCAATCATATTTAGTATTTGTGAACTAGACAGCTGCAGAATATAAAGAGACAAGCAACGAAACGCTGTACTCCACAAGAGCGTGGAATAATTGTGTCAATTCTTTTGACCAATAATCGGCCTGTGGTGTTAGCGCAGCGTGCATTTTGACGTCGATTTCCTAATCGTGTCGCGCCAATTGGGCAAACACTCCACCGCTTAGCTGCTCGGCTCTAGTAGATTGAAACCACAAGAGACCTTGCAAGGTCTGGCGGTTCTGCCAAGAATGTCGACGCTATGACTGCCGATGTCGTCGAGAACGAAGAAACATGAACCAGACAACGGTTCATGCAACTGGGCATCACCAAACGGACCATACAGCGATTTTTAGAGAAAGACTTCGACTTCTTACTGCGGGAATTGGAGGAGCGGGGCTTGGTGAACACGTGGTTTTATCAAGACGGTGCAACCGCACACAAAGCACGAACCAGAATGTATATTGTGAAGGATGCATATATTGGTCGAGTTATCTCCCTTTGTGGCTATTTTGCATGGCCAGCAAAATCGTTCGATTTAACCGCCCCTGACTTCTTTCTTGAAGTCGCAGGTTTATACTAGTACTCAGTTGGGAATAGGCTTGGCAAATTCATCATCATCATCATTTCAACCGAAAGACATAGGCGACCGCCAACTCAGCACAACGGATTCCCGCGACCCTCACCAGGTCATCGGTCCACCTTGTAAGTTATTAAAGTAAATAGCTAAATGCATAGATAAATATTAGCTGACTACACCCACTTGAAGCTCAAAAGATTTTAATGTATAAAATGATTTTTCAAAGAACTCCAATAATATTATAAAGTTATTAAAGTAATAGCTAAATGTATAGTTAAACATTAGCTGACTACCCCCACTTGAAGCTTCCTAATTTATTAAGAGAGTTAAAAAAGAGGTTTTATCTTGTTTCAAGTATAAAAGACGCCAGTTTTTACATCTAGGAAGTAATTATCTCTCTGAAGTTGTAAGGAATCAGGAGTAGAGGAGTCGCGATGCGTATTTATGAATATCGATACCAGCATAGTAACATTCTATCAGCGACTAGGATTGTCAAAAAACCAAAATGTACGAGATTAATATGCGCTTCCGAAATGTCACGTGTGCAATATTTTACATTATTTTTACTTGTCTAGAGCCTCTGTACACTATAAGGTTTTCAAACTGGTACGGTTTCATAATATTTCATGATTTTTTTAATATGGATGATTTATAATATGGGTTTTTACCTGAAATAAATATTTTTTATTTTTTTATAAGGGTACGCAAAGCCTATGTGTCATTGAAGACACAAATTTTACGTAGACCCGGGTCTACGTAAAAATCCTACTAACACCATTTCTGTATTAATCTATGACGTACTATAAAAATCTGTACATCTTTAAACAGTGGTAATTCAGTGTCTTGTATTCATTCATGCCTAATTGGTACGGCAAACAACACAAATTAAATTGCAGCTCATTTAATTGTTTCGGCAGCGCTCTCAAACTCTACAACGTTTCAACACTTATCGTCAGTGGACTGTCAGTACAGTGAACGCAAACTCGCGACCCTGTTCGTCCGGAAGGAGGGTGATCATTTGACCAACTTTTTTCATTATCTCTGGAAACTCGAATACTTTTATAGTACTACTATTTCGTTTTAGTTGTGATTTTCTTTTCCACTCCTGTTATTTTTTCTTCTTGTTAACTATAGTCGTTAGCTTTTACCAGGCCATTCAGTTCTTTATGTTAGTACAAATGAGCTAACTTTATGGGTTAATGTCGAGTTGCCTGAATACTGAGTAGTCTGTGGATTGTTTAGTGAGAATTGTCAGAAGTGGGTTTTTATTGGTGTTGACAGGTCACATAGGAAGAGCGACAGCGGGAGCGGAATTGTTTGTTTGAGCTCCCACACAAAACTGCGATACGTTGCGATATGACGCCGCGTCGCTGAAACCTGCGATGCGATTTCGTGCGGCAAAGCATCGGTTCAGGACTATCAATTCGTAAGTTTTGCGATGCGTCGTGTGAGCTCGATTAAAAATCGATCAATGTGACTTTTTGTTCTGTATCGACAGTAGGTTTATTGGCTTATAAACAGCCGCGCAGCACAGCAGCGCAGCAGCAACACAGCAACGCAGCGCTTAAGCGGCTTAGGCTTAGGTTGGTTTAGGTCAGGATCGACCGTGGCGTGATCTAAGGATCGTACCCTCTATTTAAGTTACAGTTTAGGTTTTATCGTTGGAAGTAAAGAACATGTTAAGATATGGTGCCGAGGCCAAATCAATTGGGGTGATAAGTGGAAGAGTGATAATGATGGCAACCTGACACTGAATTAAACACACACATTACATTGACATTTATTTTAAGCTTTTATTGTAGCAGTTAAATGATTGATTTCAGTGTCGTGCCTGGCACCAGCCTTATTTAGTCCAGCTTTATATTATTGCTGCTAAAATAGGGTTACAATTTTTTTAAACTAATCGTTTTCCTTGAAATTATTGAGTATTCTAAAGACCAACATAATTATTATAAAACTAAGTCCCACACTGCGTGTATGTTTATATGTACGCGATAAACTTAAAAACTACTGAACGTATTTTTATGTGGTTTTCCATTTATAGACAGAGTAATTTTTGAGGAAGTTTTGGGTGCATAATCCATGTACGAGTATATTATAGTAGAGAAAAATTTAGAATTTTAAAGATTTCTAATACCCATGCAAAGATACGGAGGATTTGTTGTTGTTGTTACCTCATCAGCGTTATTCCGCTTTCGCTTTCTTTGTGACACAAGCTTTATTGAATTACCTAATAATGAGCGATGTTTATCGTGTCTAGACTAGTATTACAAGCTAGCTTCCAAGTTAATAAATAAGGTAGCACCTTGTAATTGGTGACTCATTTGTAATAATAAAATAAATTCACATTTTCTTACCTCATTCAGGAATCTTTTAACTAAAACAATAAAATAATTATCACAAAGCAGAACAGCACAAACACTACAGCTGAATCTCAAGCGAAGAGCTAGGTGGAGCAATATTGCTCCGCTTTGTAGCCCGACTGCTCTTTCCGGAGCACGAAGCGGCCGGAAGTTTACTTAAAAGAGGTGGAGGGCGCTTGGAAATATCGACGGCGGTATTCTGAGGAGCGGTCAGTTTGTTGTTATGTGGAGATATGTGGGTTATTGTTGTTTTTAGTGGTTGCTTTGTGTTGTTCATGGATAATGGAGATTGTTGTAGCAGTGATGGGTTCCCTGTATTGGTTGTACTTTTTGAAAGATATTTTTTTCTATCCCTTATAATAGAAAGAAAGAAAGAAAAAGAGTTTATTTACGACAAACACATAACTTAAATAATATAACAATAACAAATATATGCAATAGAGTGAGTTATGCGACACATCCACGCAAAACGGTCAGCGCTCAGCAAAATGCTGGGGCTCATGATGTATTGAACAGAGCCACAGCACTGATTTTCAGCGCCAGCCGACGTCGACGGTGAGACGTTGATCCGCTAGCAAGTTTTCATCTTATGTACTAAAAATGACTTAATTAACAAACTAAAGAAATAACATATTAATAAACCATTAGGTATAAGATAAAAAAATAAAATAAAAACAAAACACATCATGACAAATATATATGCTTAAAGTAGTCAATTTTTATAGTCGATATAATTACTTTTATTTAGTGTGTGTAGGTACTTATATCGTTAAATAAACAAGTCATGATGTGTTTTATTTTTATTCATTTTTTTTATCGTATAATGTTTTGTTTTGTTTTATTAATGTTTTATTTAATGTTTTATTATAATTTTTCTTTAGTTCGTTTATTAAGTCGTTTTATGCTTTTCCCAATAAGAACGGTCTTGGTTCTGCTTCCGCGTAAAATATCATTTCGCTTATTACGTTGGACCGTATCAGACAGGTAAAGAAATACCTAAATGATGATGAGGTAACCACTAAAAAATCGTCCCTCATAATACTCCTACCCTTAACAGTCCCAGAAACATCACGGATGTAGCGGTAGCGTGCCGCGGACCTGCGACGTCACGCGAACACGTCGAAACTTGTCACGGGTCGGATCTGAGCGGAAGTGCCTGAGTGGGCACGACGATTCGATTTACAAAAGTAGCTATATTACGTGTATGAAGCCTATTGAGTTTTGTGCGATCGAATCTATTGTGGGGTTAAGTGATTTGTGGTGGTTTTAGTCTGTTATAAATCAATTTAAATCAAAATTTTAGGTAGAACTGCCAGGATAACCCACAAAATTAAAATTTATTATTTATTTATTTAAACTTCATGTACAGTAGTGGTACATAGGTGGACTTAAGCGGGTCCTTTTTCAGTCGCCTATCGTCAACATCGAGCATGGTTTAAAAGCTTCTTACTTTATGGCGAAAAGGCAACACGAAAAAAGAGAGATCTATAACGTCTGAAAACTCTGTTAGTAATCGGTAATTCCGTGATTAACTCGAATATTTTACAAAACTTGTTCCAGGAAATACGTGTTTTTCTTTAAACCCTTAAAAGTTTTTGAATAAAAAAAAATTTCGTCATTCAGAATCTTGATTAAATTTGCAAGGCTTCTATTGTTATACTTTTTTGACTTTTTTAATTTTTGAGTAAATTATAAAGTGTCAAAGTTCATGCAAAATGCAGATTTTCAGAGATATTTACTGGATTAGTTTTATACAAATTTATAAATTGATTTCAATAGAAGCCTAGATAATATCCACAAGATACTGTGTTTCCAAAATATGTAATGAAAAGTGTGCAATAACGTCACAAAAAAATGATTAAATAATTAATAAAATAAAAATTTTTTTTAATTATTATGTAATTTTATAAGTTTTATTTTTTTACATTTAGTAGGTCAGTCCTGAGTTGTACGTTAATTAAAATTACGATTCGCAACCATTTTCTGTCACACATAAGAGGGCTCTTTCCCCATTCATCTATCGTCAACTTGAGCAATAGTGAGCGTGATTAAAAAACCTTGTTGTTTCTACCACAATCCAAAGCAACGTTTGAAAAATAAAAGAGGTTACGCGAAAAAAGAAAGATAACGCCTGAACGCTCTATTAGCATTCGGTAATTCTGTCATTTCCTCGAATATTTCACAAAACTTGTTCCAAGAGGTACGTATAAAACCTTTAAAGTTTTTGGAAAATATTTTCGTCATTCAAGATCTCGATTAATGTGCCAGGTTTCTATAAATATATTTTTAATTTACGAGTACATTTTGAATGGCCAAAGTTCGCCCAAAATAGCAGATTTTCAGAGATCTTTACTGGATTGGTTTTACATAAATTTATGTATTTGATTTCAATAAAAACCTAGATAATATCCACATGATATCTATAACAGTGGTTCACATAAGAGTGGTTGTATGGAAATGTATCTCGGGTTGTCCGCTCTTAAAGGTGTTTACGAGTATTGCACCACCTAAATGAATCTGAGCTACGGTACTCAGATTGGTGAAGTTTCAGTCTCTCAACAAGCTCATAAAGAAGTAAATTCTACACATCTTAAACTTCTGAAGCGAACATTTTAATTGCTTAATAAACATGTTTATTCATGGATGCACAAGTATGTTTATTCAAGCATATCCCAGTTTACTTACCGCCGCTCTATTCAACATACTCACGGAAAACCACAGCTGAACTGAACTTAAAGGAAACTTATCCGTATTTGGTTAGGGTGTGTCCGGTATGAAATCGAGACTGTGGTACCTAATTTTCGAAGAGTACTGAATTACTTATGTTTGAATTATAGAGTAACTAATTCTTAATTCTTTATTGTTCACAAAACTTATTAACTAAGCAAATAAGTCAGTAGGTAAGTGTTTTTATTATTGTTATTGATTGGCTCGCGCTTGACCAAAGAACAAAAACAATGACTCCCCTGATCAGCCCCCCTAGCCAAGTTACAACCGTTTCATTTGCGTCGAACGCCTCGAGTAGGCCACGCCTCCGATTGCTTTATTCTGACGTCATCTCTACGCTCAGTCACGTGGTCAGAACAAAGAAATCGGAGGCGTGGCCTACGATCTGTTTCGAACAGATCCGATGGAAAGCGACGATAATTATAATTGACGATGGAGCACGCTTGCCTAGAAGTTATCTATTCACTGTTGACTTAAAGACTCCCAGGATGTAGTTTTCAGGAAACACGGACTCCGGCAGGGAATTCCACTCGAACGTCTGATGATCCGATGATGGAACCGGCTTGGTGGAATTAAATTACGCAATTCTGACGTACACTCTCTGAAATGCAATCGGTAGAAAACCATCAAGCTAGCAACTCGACCTCACTGCTCAATACTGAAGTTTCGGCTCAACGCATGGCATCATCACCTATGATAATAATCATTAATTAATTAATTTTGTTTTCTGACTATATATTTTTTGCGCAAAAACATCAGCCTATAAGTAACATAAGACCACTGTCCTCCAAACTACGAAAAAATCCTGTATCTTGAAGAACAGTATACTTTGAAAAGATACCCATCTCTTTTGCTAATGTAAATTAGATGAAGCCGCTGGTTCCTATATGATTATCCTAAGAAGAAACACCAAATCAAACTCAGGCGTCGGGTTAAGCCTTTTCCTGGTGACCACTAGTGTTTTCCACCCTCTGGCTGATGGAAGGGGTGGTTTCGGCCCGAGTTGACGGCGTGCCTCAAAGTAACGTCAGCAAAACTGAAGAAGCCGAGTAGAGTCGATGTTTGCTAGGGCTACGAGAATGTTCGAAAGAGTTACCGTGACTCTGGAACGTAAAAGAAAACTGGTGGGGGGGTAAGGTGGGTTTTATATGCCTTCTGAATCTTGGGTGAAGCGATCATCCAGAGTGAGAAAAGTTATTTCAACTAGTTACTTCAAAACAAAAAGGCGGATCTCGTTTACAATCATTCGATTTGTATATTGCCGTAGATGTCAAGAAACTGACTGTTATCTTGCAACGCAGGAATACTCATGTTCTGGTGGTTTTAGCAGCTTTATTTCCAGTATTTTAACTCAAACATAGATTTTTTTTATTATTGATAGGCTCGCGATTGACCTCTATCTGACCTGATGGAGCGATGGTGATGCGGTAAGTTGTATTTTAACTCAGAAGTTATGCACCTCTGAAACCCAAGCTAAGATTGAACAGAGGATGGATGTCAGGGCTCTCAAAAAATTAACAAAGGCAAATACATCGAAAATTCGGAGTTTTATTTTGTGGGAAAAAGTCTTAAGTATTTTAATAAGGTGGGTCCTCGTTATAACAACGCCTTTAGCCAGGTATGCAAGTTATTAGCCCACGACAAGTTTTAATGAGCAGCGCACCACTATTGACGCGACTTGTTAAGATTCATGAATGCTCCGTGAAAGCGAGTATTTTGAATTCCATGTTCTTGGTTTGCAGTTTGTATCTTTGTGTTGATATATATCGGTCTAAACTTCAGCAGTTTTGGAGAAAATATTTGTACTCCCGAAAGGGCTATTCTCGCAGTTTCCTTGCGTGATCGAATCAGGAATGAAGATGTCTGCAGGGTAACGAAAGTTGCAGTGGGCCAGAGCATTGCTCACAAAACAGGTGGTCGAAGAGGTCGAAAGGTTCTGGAGTGGCGGTCGCGTACCAGAAAATGTAGTGTTGTTAGGCTTCCCACAAGGTGGACCAATGACCTGGTGAGGGGCGCGGGACCCGATGGATACGAGACGCACAGGACCTGTCATTTTAGCGATACTTGAATGTGAATGCCTACCTAAATCCAGCAGTGGACGTCTTTCGGCTGAAGTGGGGATGATAATGAATGATATCTTGTATTTACATAATATATTATATAGAGAACGACCTTTGTAATTCAATATCTTATTTATTTAAACTATATGTACAATAGTGATATATATGTAGACTTTATGCATCTAGGTGACATCTTTAACCTTTGGGTAAAAAGCCTGCACAACTACGACAGGTATGCAATAATAATTAAATAATATTTAACATTGAACTAAGTATTATCAAGATGGTACTTGTAGTAATAAAACAAAATATGCTAATTAATAAATATCAAAACATAATAATTAAAAGAATTCAAATTATAACAATATTATGATGAATATAAAATCAACTTTGAGAGGAATTTCAGTAGCAGTACCACATTATAAGCCTGAAGTAAAATTTACTTTTAGCTTTTCAACTATTTAATTATTATTTCAATATCGTAAGAAGTTTGGTTTCCAGTAAGTAAGTTGCTAGTTTTCATTAATACCAATGCGATAAAAAGAATTTTAAAGAACTGCTGGGCAATGGACGTAGTAAAATAACTGAGTAATGAATGCGAAACTACCTAGTAAAAACTTATTCATTTATCAAGTTACAAATTCCACTAAACTCGTTAAAAAATAAAAAGCCCTTTTTTTTGTTTTTGACATTTTAGATATACCCTAGAATGTAACTTGGAATGAAACCGAAAGAAACAACAAAGTAACAATTAATTACATAAAGTGTTTTAAAAAAATAAATACTTTTTTGGCGCGTTAAATAATATAAGCATAGCATAATCAGCCTTTTAATGGGACTCAGGCCTCCTCTCTAGGAGAGGGAATGGGCCATCTGTTCTGCGAGCAGTGTACCTTCATCCTTATTATTATAGCATAATCAGCCTTTTAATGTTCCCACTGCTGGGACTTAGGCCTCCTCTCTAAGTGAGGGAATGGGCCGTAATCCACCACGTGGACCCAGGGCGGGTTGGTGAATGTCAAACATGTCTTCGATTTTTTTGGTTCTAGGACATGCCGGTTTCCTCACGATGTTTTCCTTCACCGTTTTGAGAGCAGTGGTGATGAAATAAATTACACAAAGTAATGCTCCTGACTGGGTTTGAACCCGCGACTACGCACTCGTAAGTCGGGGCCGTTACCACACAGCCGCCACTGCTCTAAATAATATGATAGAATATATTGCGAGTATTCTTTTTGCGTATTTGAGTCATCGTTTTGACAGGTGTCAAAACGGGCCTTTTATTTTTTGACAACTTTAATACTATAAACGGAAAATTTTATATGTGTGCGTATGTTACGTCTGTTAGTCCTTCATGCTCAAATGGCTGAACAAATTTGGATGAAATTCGACACTCAGTAACTAGTTATAGGTTTTTTTTTTTTTTAGGTGGGAAAATCATCTTATGACAAATCTCGCTCTTGGGCGGAGCGAGAGATAGTGTCAGACTTTTACTGACTAAAAACCCACTCCTGTTCCTTCGTTGCCTTCGTCCCAGGGCCCCGGTTTCGTTTTCACACTACCCATGGCCCCAGTAGGCTTCGACCCTGCTGGGCCCCTACGATTTGCTGACATCTCCCTGAGGCGCGCGCGGAACAATACGCGCCGTCGACGACTTGGGCTCGGTCCGGATGGTTACCGGACGGTCCGACGGCGGGCCACCCATTGCCCGCCTTCCGCAAGCCCGCGCCTACGGTGGCCGGAAATCAGGATCGGAATCCCGGCGGCGGCTGGGGCGTGAGGACCGTTGCCGTTGCCTCACGCGATCGGCCGCCTCCTTTGCCAGCATTACTGCTTCGCAGAAGGAGGCGACCGCCTGCCACTCCTCCTCGCTCCGGACCATGGCCTGTACCAAGGCCCGGCGCGAGAGATCGCCGCCGCCGATCGCCCCCACGAGGACACGGCGTTGCTCTTCCCAAGCGGGGCACACCTCCACCGTGTGCTCCACCGTGTCCTCCGGGCGGTCCACACAGTGGCGACACCCGAGCGTCTCTTCCGCACGAATCCGGTGCAGGAACTTCCCGAACTTCCCGTGTTCGGTGAGAACCTGCGTCATGCGGAAGGTGAGGACGCCGTGAGGTCTTTCCAACCACGCCTCAAAGAAGGGACTTACCGCCATAATTGTGGCGTGCCCAGCACTGGGTCGCGACAGTCGCTGTCGCCATTTCTCCATGAGATCCCGCCGGAGCTCTGTCCGCCATGCTGCGACTTGTCGCGGCAGCGGAGTTTCGCCCCGGGCAGCGGAGTTTCGCCCCGGAACTAGTTATAGGTAAGATACTCGTACCTTTTATTCCGGGACTATGTTCCTTTGGGATAATTTTCTAAAGCCAGTTATAAATAACGTAACTAAAGACTACACAATATTTACGAAAAAACTGGACAAGTGCGAGTCGGACTCGTGAACGAAGGGTTCTGTACCGTCCGTAGCAAAAAAAAAAACGCCAAAAAAAAAAAAATGTTTGTTGCATGGGAGCTCCCTTAAATATTTATTTTATTCTGTTTTTTTAAGTATTTGTTGTTATAGCGGCAACAAAAATACATCATCTGGGAAAACTTTAACTGTCTAACTGTCACGGTTCATGAGATACAGCCTGGTGATAGACGGACAGACAGACGGTCCCGTTTTACCCTTTGGGTACGGAACTCTAAAAAGTCACAATTATTTTAAATTTTTTTGGACCTTAAAACAGACCTTGAGCTCTGACTTTATTTTAGCAGCACTAACAAATCATTTAATGACGTTTCCTGCTCTTGGTAGAGCGAGAGGGCGTATCTGACTTTTACTGTCCAAAGCCACAACTATATCCTTCAGTAGCCCTTTGCATTCTAAGAACACAGGTTTCTTTTTCAGAAATTCCCCGTGGCCCTAGCGTCCTTACCAACGTTAGGTAACTTGGTCCTTACCACACAGGCGGACGACGAACACCCGTGCGCCATTTCATCTCACATGAACTCCGAAAATGCTATCCCTGGCTAGTTAGTAAGAACAGGCCCAGCGCACTCTCGGCGCGCGCTTGAATTTATACCTACGTCTCGGGGCCTCTTTTATAGGGCTAGTTCAGTTGAGTGTCACACGCGTGTTCGAACTGCCGCATGCCGCTTGACGCGCGCTAGCACAAAATATGTTCGCATTTCTACAGAGGTTTTATTATAAATATGGGCACGCAAAAAGCCAAAAGATACTTACTGCATAGCATATGGGTGCATGACTATCAACATAAATGTGGACTTTTCATTCTTTACTCTTCCAAAGGATCCCGAAAGGTAAGTAATTATAACATTTTCAACACTCATAAAGTGGCTCTTATTTTATGATAATTATTATGTAGGTATAACAGGTAGGTTATTGTTGCAGTTTATAGACACGAGGACGATTCGTGTTCCTTTTCGTATCATCATTTTTCGCTATTAAGTAGATTCGTAATTTTTAGCTGGCGCGGCGGCCGGCGGTAATGTTTTTAAATAATCGTGTTCACAATATTACTAATCGTGAATTACCTACCATCTTTTAAAAATTACCTACGAACGCATAGCCGAAACATAAAATAAATACTTAGGTAATTTTGTGGCCGAAATCAACAAAGTTATATTACAATATCCAAGTATCTACCTAGCTACCACTTGACTTTACTTTTGTTCCATTTGTTTAGTTAGACAATTAGATACCTAACTAACTAAATGTAAACAATCATAACATGTCTCTCTATAAATACATTTTAAAGTATGGAAATTACTACTTAGGTACATGTAAATCAATTTTATCTACCATGTAATTTTTTAAAAAACTGAATTAATTTTATGCTATAAAACGTAGTGTACCTACTACTAATTTTGCATTTTACGAAAATATATTTTGTAGATAATATAGGTACATACCTACTTTAAAAGGCATTTCTTATCAAGAATGTTTACATTTAGTAAAGTACCTACCTAAACAAATGGACTCACGACCTTTTTTGGTGGAAAATCATTTCTTCTCCCGCTCTATGGCGAAGCGAGAGGCGTGTCAAACTTTTTCTAACTAAAACCACACCTATGTTCTTCTAGTTGTCCTTTGCGTTCTAAGACCAAGGGCTTAGCCCCTGTTGGTCCCAATGGACTAATGACTTTGTGTCTCACAACAACTCACAACCCTACAACAGAAGCGGCTTGTTCAAAGGTTCATAACGGGCATAATAAAAGAAACTCTCGTTGCGCGGTCTTACGGTGCATTTTGATTTGTTACGAGCGCCACTGGATCTGGTAGGCTAATATAATCAAGGTCGTGTCCGTGCCGTGCAATGTATTATGAACATTAGCGCTGTTGTTATTAGGTTTAGATTCGTATGTTTGCTATCACGCAGTGCAATTTCTGTACTTGTACTATTTCTTATTCTGTGGTAAAAATTACCTATGACGTGTAAAAATTACTCTTAAATCGTGCAATTCTACAATTAATATTTTAATTTGAAACATTTATATGATTTACAATTTACACCTATAGTTTAAAATCACAGATATTTTTAAACAAGTAACTGTTTATAACATAAAAAAGGTAGCAAAGAAAAAACTCTTCTTCTGGGACAGTCGGGTAAAAATGTCAGTCAGAAAGGTTCTGGGGTGGCAACCACGTAGGTACTGGGAGGCCTCCCACAAGGTGGACCGATGATACGAGACTCACAGGACCGGCCGTTCTGGGGACGCTTGAGCCTCCTCAAGTGACAAAGACGTCCACTGTTGGACATAGGACCTCCCTATTTCCAACAGTGGAAGTCTTTTGGCTGAAATGATGAGGTAAAAATACATATCAATACAGCGGTGGTCAAACTTCAAAAAAATATAATCCGACGTTTTTTTTTTTTTTTTCGGTGGGAATATCATCTTGAATGACTTCCCCCGCTCTTGGGCGAGGCGGGAGATAGTGTCAGACTTTTACTGACTAAAAACCCACTCCTGTTCCTTCGTTGCCTTCGTCCCAGGGCCCCGGGTTTCGTTTTCACACTACCCATGGCCCCAGTAGGCTTCCACCCTGCTGGGCCCCTACGATTTGCTGACATCTCCCTGAGGCGCGCGTGGAACAATACGCGCCGTCGACGACTTGGGCTCGGTCCGGACGGTTACCGGACGGTCGGACGGCGAGCCACCCATTGCTCGCCGTCCGCAAGCCCGCGCCTACGGTGGCCGGAAATCGGGATCGGAATCCCGGCGGCGGTTGGGGCGTGAGGACCGTTGCCTCACGCGATCGGCCGCCTCCTTTGCTAGCATTACTGCTTCGCAGAAGGAGGCGACCGCCTGCCACTCCTCCTCGCTCCGGACCATGGCCTGTACCAAAGCCCGGCGCGAGAGATCGCCGCCGCCGATCGCCCCCACGAGGACACGGCGTTGCTCTGCCCAAGCGGGGCACACCTCCACCGTGTGCTCCACCGTGTCCTCCGGGCGGTCCACACAGTGGCGACACCCGGGCGTCGCTTCCGCACGAATCCGGTGCAGGAACTTCCCGAACTTACCGTGTTCGGTGAGAACCTGCGTCATGCGAAAGGTGAGGACGCCGTGAGGTCTTTCCAACCACGCCTCAAAGAAGGGACTTACCGCCATAATTGTGGCGTGCCCAATCCGACGTACCTAGATATTCTTTAGTTTACTGGTGCCTTGTAGCAATACGTTTCTAAAGTCATAACGATGAAGCACAATGGGTACCTATATGGGGTGCTTCCTTTACGAGGTGCACAGCGAAGTGATTTGTGTAACACCGGCTGTTGCACTTTACTTCGAGAAATACTAGTACAGTTCATCTTATAAAGCTTGGGAAGTTTGATATTGGCTTTGTTTTGTTGAAGACATAGTTCGTAGTTCATAGTTATTTAGTAAAAGATTTTGATATAAACTAGTGTTTGACTAATATCCCACCTCCCAATGATGGTAAGCAGTTATGAAATCGTTGATGGTGAAGCGCACTAGTTTATTAAGAGCCTATTTACTTTAGCCTTGAAGACATACATTACAATAGGACTCGGATTGTTGCATACTCTTTTTACGGTTTTATTAAATTATAAATCGAAAGTACTGTATTTGTGAGAGATTTTCCCTGGGCCTTCTGATTTTACAATTATTATTTTTTGACGGAAAGTTACGTTACCTTAGGATATTTTTATCCTTTAAAAAAATCAAAGTTCTGTGGGCTACAGGGCCAAAGGAACAGTACATAATTATCAGAAGCTTTCTCTTTTTCTATCCCTACCACAGAACTAAATCGTGAGGTAAAAAGGGATCATCATCATCATCATCATTTCAGCCGATAGACGTCCACTGCTGGACATAGGCCTCCCCCAAACGTCGCCACAACGAACGATCCTGTGCGTCTCGCATCCATCGGATTCCTGCAACCTTCACCAGGTCATCGGTCCACCTTGTAGGGGGCCTTCCGACACTGCGTTTTCCGGTACGCGGTCGCCACTCCAGAACCTTTCGGCCCCAACGGCCATCCGTTCTGCGAGCAATGAGGGATATTATGTTATAATTTTACGGCTTTGCCTGTTTGACGTCTTGTGTAAACTATTCATCATCATCATCATTTCAACCGAAAAACGTCCACTGTTGAACATAGGCCTCCCCCAACTGTCGCCACAATGAACGGTTCTGTGCGTCTCGTCTCGTTTTCGTTTGTAAACTATTACTTGTGTTTAAATAATATTAAACATAGACTGAACTTAAAGTTCTTGCTGAAGGATTTAATTGAACTTGCCTCTGGCAGGCAAAGTCATTGAAGCAGACGACAACAGAATCAGTAAAACTGAATTAAAGTATTTATTTTTGTTTGCTCTTCGTATAGATAAAATAAAAGACTGCCAAATATAAGTTCCACTAGTCCTCACAGTTCCATTTTCTTTTTTGAGGTAGGATATCATCAAATAACTTCTCCCGTTCTGGTTGGAGCGAGAGAAATTCCAGACTTCTACGACCCATGTTATTTTGCTTTCCAGGGCTGCGGTCACTTTTTCGAACAATCCCGCAGGCATAGTCCATTTCTATGCCCACCAAAAGTAACAAAATGACTCAATGACCAATACTGGTAGTGTATTTTCTTTTATTTTGAGTACAAGCCGCCCCTAATTGTGGGCAATCAAATTGAATCGGACGGCACATCGCGCGGCACGCGACCGCCATCCATTCGTTAAAACGCGTCGGCTACTTACCTTACAGTAGTTGGTTATGGGGAAAATATTGAGCTTAACGTATAATTTGGTGAAGAATTGGATAATGTAGTGGTTGCTTTGTTTTGTTTTCTGGAGGCTATTTTTAGGGTTCCCTACCTCAAAAGGAAAAAATGGAACCCTTTTAGGATCATTTTGTTGTCCGTCTGTCTGTCCCTGTCCAAGACCCTTTATCTCGAGAACGCGTGGAGGTAACGAGTTGAAATTAAAACCATATACTCAGGCCTGCGGCTCCTTGAAGCTGTGAAAAAATCAAACCTCTGAGGTAACAAAAAAAAAGATACGGCCGTTTATGTCGCAAAACACGTAGGTATATTTCGACACTATCAAGGGAATCAAAATTCATAGGGGAGTTGACCTTGAATCCTGAAATTTGGCATGAAACAAGGTCTCATTGAACAAGTATAGGAAAAAATCTGAAAACTATAGAAGTTACGTCACAAAAAAAAACTTTTTTTGCGATTAGGAAAAATCTTCGTAACTCAATTCGGGAATTATTGAACTGTTTTCATAGGCAAGTTCCTTAGTGCGCGAGTCCGACTCGCTCTTGCCCAAGACTGGCTATAGATAAAGTGATCTCTGCCTGGAATAGCGATTTTTGGAAACCTCAAAATGTAAGGGATTAACCACTCGATGATCAGATGATGTCCTCTAAGTATGCCCGCCAGAACTGTGAGTTTGTTCGAAAGAGTGACCGCAGCCCTGGAACGCGAATGGTAACTGAAGGAACATGAGTGAATTTTAGTAAGTAAAAGTCTACTCTTTCTCGCTCCACTCAGAGCGGGAGAATTTACTTTATGAAAGCTGTATAGGAATGAAAGGCGACGTTTGATGAAGTTTTACAATGTTTTATTATTTTTATTTGAATAGCATAAATGATAGATACATCTGAAAGGCATACGAGATACGTTGACATCGGAAAGGTAAAATCACCTAATCGCCACTTTGGTCGAAAATAAGTTTTATATATAATTTTATTCAATTTTTCTACGTCGGTCTGTTTAGGTATCGTGTAAATAGACTGACTTTTTGGCGCATATGCGCACCAAAATTTTTTAATGTCGCGTCACGTCAGAGACTTAACTGAATTTGAAGTCAAATTCACTATCAGCTATTTATACTTACCTTTACTGTCCCAGTGATTTTCACTTAACCGACACCTAATTTTATATTTACACGATTTTTTGATAAATTTACTTTTATGAATACTTACATTTTATTTTTAATCTTTATACTTCGCATATGAAACGAGATATGATTTTTATTGTAAAAAAATAAAACTTTAAACGTCTTTTTTGTACAGTAATTTGATTGCTTTACAAAATAAGAATCAAGATAATAAGTAATTTAATTTTTAAATGGTGGTTGAACGATTTTACCTTTCCACTGTCGATGTCATCTAACAGCTCTAAAATTGGCAACGACAAGCATCAACGAATCCCTAACTTTTGCAAGAGCCAGGAGGTTACCACTTTCTGCCAAATGGGACGCTTGCCCAAGATAGGAGGATATACCAAATCATACTTTATTAGTCCGTCTTGCATATTGGAGACGCTAACTAAACTTATCAAGGAGTAGGTATAAAATCCTCGTAGGTATAAGGCCTGGCGGACGCAGCCCAATACGTTGGTCTGACCAGATCCGCACCGCTCTTGACTCTACGCTATACAATGCCCTTCACACCACCAGAGACAGAAACAGACGGAGGAATATCGTTCGAATGAAAGTGATGAAGCAGGGAGGTCACGACCCTCAGCATTGAGGAGTACGACGCAAGGAGGAGGGAGGTATAAAATCAAAAAGAAATGTTTAATTTTCTGATATGTACCTAAATATTCTAAAAATTCAAACAAACAAATGTCCTAATCTATCCAAACTAGTCATGGCAGGCGGTCGCCTTCTTCTGCGAAGCAGTAATGCTAGTGAAAGTGGCGGCCGCACGCGTGAAGGTACGGACTTCCTCACGCCCCAGCCCTCAGGATCCCGACCCCGACTTTCAGCCACTGTAGGCGTGGGCTTGCGGACGATACACAGAGGGTAGCTCGCCGTCCGGACCGAGCCCGAGTTGTCGACGACGCGTACCTAGTGTTCCACGCGCGTCTCAAAGAGATGTCAGCAAAACCGTAGGGGCCCAGCAAGGCCAAAGCCTAGAGGTAAGCCCTGCTTACCTTGCTTACCTGCTTACTTTGCTTGCTGCACGAATGCACGAGGAAGGCGGTCATCAGAGAGGAGTGGCGGCGTGTTGTGAAGCTTGCCACCAACACCTGAAGTGATGACCACGACCACTCTGTCAAGACTGATATCGACAAGGAAGAGAAGCCCTGCTTGGGCAGTACCACCGTGTCCTCGTGTGGGCGATCGGCGGCAACGATCTCTCGCACCGAGCCTTGATACTGGCCATGGTCCGGAGCGAGGAGGAATGGCAAGCGGTCGCCTCCTTCTACGAAGCAGTAGTGCTAGTAAAGGAGGCGGCCGCACGCTTGAGGGAACAGCCCTCATATTCAGCCACCGGGATTCCAATCCCGATTTTAAGCCACTGTAGGCGCAAGGTTGCGGACGGCGAGTAATTGGTAGCTCGCCGTCCGACCGTGCGGACCGAGCCTAAGTCGTCGACGGCGCATAGTGTTCCACGCGCGCCTCAAAGAGATGTCAGCTAAACCGTGGGAGCCCAGCAGGGCCGAAGCCTACTGGGGCCATGGGTTGACTTCCAAAAGAGAAACCCCGAGTCAGGAACGCAAGGCAAAGAAGAAACATAGGTGTGGTTTTAGTCAACAAAAGTCTGAAACACCAAGATCTGTGGCTGCTGAAAAAAAAGAAATCCGAACTAGTCATCAAATTCAATTAAAGTAAATGTTTACCTTCGTTACACGGACCTAATACATCCTTAACCCCAAAATGTCCCCTTCACAAAATTATTAAATGTTACGCGTGTAAATTCAACCCTCAAATGCTAAGTGTCAAGTCAGTACCCTCCAATTAAACTCAGGTTGTCTTGGCCGTGTAAAAATTGCCTCGCGTGTACAAGCGGCCACAGAATTGAATTAACATCGGAATAATTACTCCAGAACACGCTGTGCGCGCCTGTACGAATTACGCGTTTTGAGCGACTGTACGCGGGACCATTATATTCGACATTGTCGATGTTATAATTTGTTTGGATTTTTAGGGTTGACTGTCACGTCAACCGCGAAGTATTTCAGTTTCATAATTGAAATTAATATTTTCTAATTGCTTACGAGAACGGTTTTGTGAAATTGAATGAAATGTTGTTATAACTGCTAAACACGATGTGCGCGGCTGTACAAATTGGAAACCGTAACATAAGTCACGGGACTGTTCCACAACAGATTGTGCTGATTTATTTGGTAATTGTTATAAAATACTGAACATTTTAGGTTAACTAAATTATTAATAACGTTCCTAGTTTACACTGGGTACATGATAACTTTTTAATTGCTGAATACGGATTAAGCAATTAAAAAGTTATAAATATTTATTTAAATTGATACACTATTGTATTTATCACACTGATGTTGTAAAGGCGAACGTTTGTGAGTGTGTTTGTATGTTTGACACTTCTTCAAGCTCGAACGGCAGAAAGAATTTCAATGAAACTTAGTACACGGGTTTTTTTTAGGTGGGAAAATCATCTTATGACAAATCCTGTTCTTGGGCGGAGCGGGAGATAGTGTCAGACTTTTACTGACTAAAAACCCACTCCTGTTGGATGGGACGAAGGCAACGAAGGAACAGGAGTGGGTTTTTAGTCAGTAAAAGTCTGACACTATCTCACGGTCCGCCCAAGAGCAAGATTTGTCATAAGATGATTATCCCACCTATAAAAAAAAAACCGGAGTCTGTGTTTCCTTATAGCTACAACCCGGGTGTCTTTAAGTCAAGAGTGATTAGGTTACTTCTAGGCAAGCGTGTTCGATTGTCGAGCACATCATGGCTTATCATTAGCTGAGATAGTGTTCAAACGTGTACCTATCAATAAGTTGAAAAAAAAAATGGTCTAATCGTCTGCAAATCCGATGAAGAACCATGATCGTATTTACATTTAGTAGGAAATAGGACACGAGGTGATTCCCTTTGGTTTCCTCAATTTTCATACGAACAAGACATAGTGATAAGTATTAAAATCTTCTTGTTCCACAAGATTACATGATTTTTCCTGGTGTTTTCACGCATTTTCCACCTCTCCCTATATTGTACGGGTATGGAGCGTAATGTGATTACTTTGAGTGTAATGTTACGAGTGTACCTGAGCGCTCGAGTGTACTTCAATAATTGTAGGTATGCTGGGAAAACGTCTAGTATTACTGGTATTATTTGTTTTTTACTCCTCTGTAGGTAAGGTTTAAATGACGATAGCTGTTACTGTAAAAGAATGGTTCGTGGTTTTGAAATGTGCTTTCTGTAACAATAATAGATAGGCTCTTTAATTTACGCCTCTTTAAATTTTCCTCTTATTCAGCTTAAGGGGATGGAGCCTCCATGTTTTTTTTTTTTCAAATTTCTGCCCCCTGTAAATAATTCTCTCAACCGAATTTTGGTCACATTAGCAACCTGAATAGAGCCATAAGCCAAGTACCATAGCATAGCATAGTCGGCCTTATAATATTCCCACTGTTGGGACTCAGGCCTCCTCTCTAGGAGAGGGAATGGGCCGTAATCCACCACGCGGGCCCAGTGCGGGTTGGTGGATGTCACATGTCTTCGAAATTTTGGTTCTAGGACATGCCGGTTTCCTCACGATGTTTTCCTTCACCGTTTTGAGAGCAGTGGTGATGAAATAAATTACACAAAGTAATGCCGCCTGGCTGGGTTTGAACCCGCGACCTACAACTCGTAAGTCGGGGCCTTTACCACTCGGCCACCACTGCTCTACTATACTACTGCTCCTTTGTAGGTAAGGTTTAAATGACGATAGCTGTTACTGTAAAAGAATGGTTCGTGGTTTTGAAATGTGCTTGTCTGTAACAATAATAGATAGGCTCTTTAATTTACGCCTCTTTAAATTTTCCTCTTATTCAGCTTAAGGGGATGAGCCTCCATGTTTTTTTTTTTAATCTTTGCCCCCTTTAATAATTCTCTCGACTGAATTTTGGTCACAGTAGCAACCTGAATAGAGCCATAAGCCAAGTACGCAGCAGATATTATAGTGCATAAGTATGTGCGTAATCACCGTTGCACTCTCGGTTCCTTTACTCTCATAGTCCGATGGAATGGCAGTCCAATACGACCCCATAGAGATCAGGCGCAACGCCAACAGCTTAACGTACTTTCTGAGATATGGGTATCATCTTAATGGAAAAATTCAATAGCAATTTTTGCTTGAACCGGGAATCAAACCACGAGGCCAATGGGACTGCTAAAATTTGTCAAAATAGCGGTCAATGCAATTGCCGGGAATTAAGTTATTAGCAACTACAATTACTAAATAAAATAAAATAGCGGTCAATGCAATTGCCTGGAATTAAGTTATTAACAACTACAATTACTAAATAAAATAAAATAGCGGTCAATGCAATTGCCTGGAATTAAGTTATTAGCAATTACAATTACTAAATAAAATAAAATAGCGGTCAATGCAATTGCCTGGAATTAAGTTATTAACAACTACAATTACTAAATAAAATAAAATAGCGGTCAATGCAATTGCCTGGAATTAAGTTATTAACAACTACAATTACTAAATAAAATAAAATAGCGGTCAATGCAATTGCCTGGAATTAAGTTATTGCAATTACAATTACTAAATAAAATAAAATTAATTACAGTTTTCTTTCTTTCTAACTACATTCTGCCAGCGGCTTTGTCTGGGTGAAAGCTGGTTTCTCCATACAAACTTTGGACCCCCGTTTTATCTCCTTAGGGGGTGAATTTTGAAAAATCCTTTCTTAGTGCTCGTATACACCATAAAAGAAAGCTTTGTGCAAAATTTCACGTTCCTAGTCCCAGAAGCTCCGGCTATACGTTCATATGTCAGTCAGTCAGTTTCTCCTTTTATATATATATAGATAAACATTTCCAGGCTGAAACAATGCTGCTATGTTAAAAAATACTGGAACTTCCAATTGCCAATGCATTTATCGCTATTAAGGTAATTTAAAAACATCGTTCTATTCAATTGTGAAAATTGTGGGGACAAAAATAATCTATCTTCTATATAATATACACTTCTGGACACATCTATTGGCCCACCTTGTATTTTCTGTTTCGTTTGGTCCTAGCTAAAATTTTATATTAGGTCGAGCAAAAAGTTTTTATGCAGTTTTGAACCTGGCACATTCACAATTTCATTCAATAGTCTTTTTTTGAATTTCGAACACAGAATTTAAAGAAACAAAAGACAATTTGGAGCCTGTTTGTTGATATCAAACAATCGAATACTAAGAAAACTTGGTTTTATTGGTTTACTTGGATTTAATTCTTGAGAAAGTGATTGATATCTTTGGCTTTGCAACAAACATTACTTATTCTTAACATTAAGGTGAGGTTCTATCAATAATCTATGGATACTTCACCTGAAGTCGCCGCCCAAGCTGTGGCACTTATTCAGGCCGGACACAGCCAAAGAAACGTGAGTGCTCAACTTAATTTAAGTCGATCTGCAGTCCGAAATGTTTATCGGAGGTACCTAGAGACTGGCGACTTTGTTCGTCGCCAAGGAAGGCCACGATCTCGGGTCACAACTGAAAGGCAGGATCGATTCATCGTGACGACCAGCTTGAGAAATCGTCACCTTACCTCCATTGAGATACAAAACCAACTTCGCGACTTCCACGGAGTATCTGTGAGCGCTCGAACTGTTCGGAGAAGGTTAAAAGAACGCGATATGGTACCACACAAGCCAGCTAATGGGCCCAAACTAACGCGAGCCCACCGAACAGCGCGCCTTCATTTCGCACGCAGTCATTTAAATTGGACACAGCAAGATTGGAGCCGTGTACTCTTTTCTGATGAGTCTAAAATTGTGTTACATGGCAATGATGGAAGGAAGAAGGTCTACCGACGTAAGGGAGAGCGTTTCGCACAATGCTGCTTTGAAGAGAGGGTTGCTTATGGCGGTGGCTCATGGACTGTCTGGGGCGGTATATCCGCGAGCGGCAAAACTCAACTTGAGGTTGTTACAGGACCACGGCTGCCAACATTAAATGCTGAAAGGTACATTCGTGAGTGCTTAGAACCTCACGTAATACCATACGCGGACTATGTGGGCCCAAATTTCCTTTTTATGCATGATAATGCAAGAGCCCATGCGGCCGGCATCGTCAGGGAATATCTTCGGGATGTGAACATCACAGTTATGGACTGGCCAGCCAGAAGCCCAGACATGAACCCCATTGAGCACATGTGGGACGAGCTAAAAAGACGTGTTAGGGCTCGTCAGCCAGTTGCCCAGACGATGCAGGAGTTGAAAACTGCCATAGAAGAGGAATGGGAGATGATCCCTCAAAATTTCATATAGCGGTTGATAAACTCTATGCCTAATCGTATGAGAGCTGTGGTAGATGCCCATGGAGGCAACACGCGTTATTAAATTAAACCTTTATTTGATAAAACATGTTTTTTATTCAAAAATCAATTGCCTTTAACAAGGCGCATATCCGACTTGTTAGGCGTAGCTCCATGTCGTATGGTATTCTGAATTCAAATTTAAAACAATACGATTGAAAAAGATGGTAAAATGTATCAGGTTTAAAACTGCATCAACAGTTTTTGTTCAATCTAGCAATCATATTTCGGTAGGGGCCATCGAAACCTAAACTCTAAGGTGGGCCAATAGATGTGTCCAGAAGTGTATATGTATTTAAAGGCGAAATACCACTCATTGATCAATCACGAAATCTCAGAAACTATAACACCTACAAACTGAAAACTTTGCTGGTAGGTTCCTTATAGGGTCTAGACATCCGCTAAGAACGGATTTACCGAAAATTTACCCCCTAAGGAGATGAAACGGGGGTCCAAAGTTTGTATGGAGAAACAAGCTTTCACGCGGGCGAAGCCACTGGCAAAAGTTAGTGATGTTATATACGTTTAGCAGTAAACACATTTAGTGATTTGTGGTGTGTGAAACCTTAGTCTAGTACCAACACTATGCCCTCAACTTAACACAGAAAAAATAACTGTAAAAGCCACCCGAGATATGCAAACCGATTTTATGAAAAGCTAGGTTTAACCCTCTCTAGTCGAGAGCGATCGATGTGAACATGAAACGATGAAACTAACCCGTTTTTGATAGGCTTAGCCTTTGTGGTCGAAGCAAAAACACTCTAGCACAGAGGATACTTCAAAATTGTTTATACCCTGGCAAAACGGGTTTCAATTTTGTAAATAGAGGCTGTCGAATAGAAAAGAAATATGGGTCGGTTCAAAAAGCTACTGAAGTTATAACAATAGTGAAGTTTACGAAAATATTGCTACATAAAATCAGAATATTATTTTAACACATGTCAAACGCACTCTGTATTGGCACTGACTGCACAGACCTTGTTACCTTCTTTATTTATTGTTAAATTCATGCCAAAGATTTACATGAAAATAAATAGCTCGAAATAAATTTTATTTTATTTTTGTTTATTAAGAAAAATGGTCATGGGGCTCTTTGAACCGGGACCGCGGTCCCAAATTCCACCTTAAAAAAATATTTTATTTTTGAGTAGTATTTTGGGACCACAAGGAAAAACTATATTTATGTCGTTTGTAGTCCCAAAATAAAAAAGACACTATTTTTATAGGTGGAAGTTAGGACCGCGGTCCCAGTCCAAAGAGCCCCACGACCCAGAAAAATAACGTGCAAATTTACGATAATTGCGGCCTTAAACTAAAACAGAAATAGTATAAAAAATCAAGAAACAAATAAATTATTTCAGTTTCAAACGCACCGTTCTAAATCAATTCAATACCTACTTATATTGGTGGGTTTTTGGCGGGATTTTTTCTAATTATTCGGAAATTAATTCTTAGTGGATGTTGTGTTGGCAGGCGCTTGCCTCCTGTGAAGCAGTAATGATAGCAAAGGAGGCGGCCGATCGCGTAAGGCAACGGTCCTCACGCCCCAACCGCCACGCCTCCGGGATTCCGATCCCGATTTCCGGCCACCGTAGGCGCGGGCTTGCGGACGGCGAGCAAATGGGTGGCTCGCCGTCCGATTGTCCGGTAACCGTCTGGACCGAGCCCAAGTTCCACGCGCGCCTCAAGGGGATGTCAGCAACCGTAGGGGCCCAGCAGGGTCGAAGCCTACTGGGGCCATGGGTGATGCGAAAGAGATCCCCGGGCTCTGGAAAAATGGCAAAAAAGGAACAGGAGTGGGTTTTAGTCAGTAAAAGTCTGACACTATCTCCCGCTTCGCCCAAGAGCAGGGGATGTCATTAGATGATTTTCCAACCCGAAAAAAAAAAACAAATGTGGATTTTGTGTTTAAGTATATTTTTATATTTTTTGTGTTCACACAACTAGACAATATTTGGAGTATGACGATATCTTGATACAATAGAGTTGAGAATTTTATGATAGAGTTTGCTACATCAACGAAGCTTGCCAAGAAGGCTGACTGGAAACATTTGCTGTCAATAAAACTGCAAAAAAAGTTAGAATGTACTATATTAGTGTTCTAACGGAAAACAAAGTGACTATATTCTGTCAAACACTTCCCAATTGGACATTGGCTAAATGCACAATCGACCAAACCCAAAAGAATAAAAAGAAATGAAATATTTAAGTTTCGAACGAACCGTTCTAGACTAAAACCAAAACCAAGTTATACTGGAGCAAAATCTTTTCGACCAGTAAGTTACAAAGTAAAGAGGATAAACATAACACTCAAACCCATATTTTTCTTTACCACAAACAAAAAATTATTCCGGGAGATATTATTTAAGAGCCGCTATTTCAATGCTGCTTCACATAGGTTCATAAAATTACGAATTTCATAATAAATAATGATACATACACGTTCGTTCGGATGGAAAACCAGATCTTTATTAATTCCGTTTGAAAATTACGTAATTGAATTTTAAATCACGTTATTTGGGAGCATACTGATAGGTCCATTTAGATTGTATTGGTGATGTTAGATAGCAATGCAGTTGCTGGGTTATTGTGCTCCGGGGATGCAAATATTTGCGGGTTCATGCTATCTGATAATGTACTATCCGTGTATAGACAGACATCAGATAGGGTTTTAGAATGTGATAGAAATTGCTTGTGATTTTAGGTTTAGGTTTAAATAGTTTATTCTCATAAAGACAAAATAGCCACTTACATGAGAATACAAGATAATGTAATAAACTTATTCTAAGGTCACCGATACAAACTAGTTTAAAATATTTAGTATTACATAATTATATTGGTCACGTATCATGATTCTATTCTCAACTAGCAGGATAGCAATATAGTTAGTGAGGAGTTTCTAAAATGTAATTTCATGTTATAGTGGTATGAATGGACCCATCTATAATCTTTCTAATCAAAAAGCAAGTGTTATACATGTAAAGTTGTTTTATATTCATCAAATTCGTGTCTTCAAAAATTTTGCAAGTTGGTGTATAGTATGGATAGCGAAACAGTGTCTTTATGATCTTTTTTGCATTCTTTGCAGTTCCTGTAGCTTAGTTTTACCGGCGCTACCCCAGATTTCTATAAGATATAATAAATGTGATTTAACAAGTGAATTGTAAATATTGAAACGTAGTTTAGTAGATTTTGTATTTATTTGCTTTCATAAACTACATTTAGTATAACTAGGCATAAATTGGTGTACCTATAGCGTTCTCACAGCGACATACTACAGTGTCTCAAGACGAAAGTCTATGACCACTGTGTGTTACATACGACTCCGTAACATGGTCGCTCACAACGGGCCGCATCAGAAGGCTTAAAGTTCGAGCACAGGCGCAGGGTAGCCAGCCTATCGGTATTTTACAGGTTGCATTTTGGAGAGTGTGCGCGGGATTTGCATGACTTGATTCCGCCATCAGTCCTTTCTACCATCGGACAACCCTACGTACGGCGAGTATCCACCCTTACGTTGTTGAAACTTCAACGGTCCGGACTAAGCGTTTCGCTTCGTCGTTTATACCGCGTACATCGAAGGACTGGAACAATTTGCCTGCTGCGGTCTTCCCGTCCAACTATAATTTAGGTGTCTTCAAGGCTAGAGAGAATAGGCTCTTAATAAACTAGTGCGCCTCACCATCAATGATTGCATCGCTGCTTACCATCAGGTGGGATCGCAGTCAAGCACTGGTTTATATGAATAAAAAAAAAAAAAGTTACTCAAAAAGCTATGGAAAGGGTTATGTTCAGTATTTTCTTGCGTGATCGAATCAGAAATAAAGATATCCGCATGAGAACCAAGGTTACCGACATAGCCCGAAGAATTCCCAGACTTAAGTGGCGGTGGACAGTGACATACTCCCCAGTTTCCAAGTCATCGGTCCACCTTGTGGAAGGCCTTAAACGCTTCATCTCCCGGTACGAGGATGCCACTCCAGATCCTTTCGACCCCAACGACCATCTGTTCTGTGAGCAGTGTACCTTCATCCTTATTATTATCCTATTAAAATTCTTATAAAGCGACCTTTTTAGACCCATCAAGTGAGATAGCGGTCAAGCGCGAACCTATCAAGAATAAAAAAAAGACCCAATAGTCAGACATCTATAGTCTATCTACCTATTCTTTGTCTATTTTAACACTGAACCGTTTTGATCTTAATAAGGGCCTCAGATCAAATTTTGTTGATGCAGAGATGCTAGAGAACTAAAGGAGAATGATGCTAGACAGAAATTCTAGTTTTTTTAATATGTGGCAACTCATAAGACTGGACAGAGGCGGCCTGCGCCTGGTGACGGGGACCATCACCGGACACTACACACAACTACAAGTGAATAAGCATCTCCACACAATAGGCATCACAGGCCCCTGTGCAGAGCATGTTTGGAGGGGGAGGAGACAATTGCACATGTGCTCCTAGACTGCACAGGTGTCACTAAAATACGCACACGAACCGTAGGATCCCCGAACTCCCTTATTGATGCCCTGAAAAACCTAAGAGGCCTAGTCTGTTTTTGGAGAGAGGTGGGCTGGTTTGAATGAGCCCACCTAAGGTTATGGCCGCCATGGTCCACGTACAATGGTCCACATAGGACTAAGTGCGGAAATCATACCTAAATATATAGAATATGGAGCATTTACTAAATAATTTATTTATGTTTTATTATGTATCCATATTTCTTGCATAGGAGCTAATTGCACTGGCTTCTGTTAAAAACCTAGTACAGGACTCAGGGATTTCCTAATTAATACATAAGTAAATAAAGATTATTATTATTGGAAGCCAGAGGGGTGCATGTGTTCTTGCATCCCCTTTCGTGAGCGTATGCAGTGCAGTTATGGAAAAAATGTAAAGCAAGTATGAACACGAAAACCCAATCAAAATGCATCAACAACAGTTAGCGGTACCTACTATTTGCATTTATTCGTTTCTAAACTGTACTACCCGTGTTAGAAAAAACGAAAAGTAAACAACAAAACAGCATCACGTACCATTAAAAATTTTATTCGATTTCCATTGTCGCTTTTGCACTGGTATCGTCTCACCAAGCTCATGCTCGACGCGCAATGTAAAGTTATTTTAGAATGATGGTCGTGTTATTCATAACTGGACTTGGGACGGTGGTACAGGTTGAATGACCATTGTAACCACTGGGGTTGGGTTGTTTCACGATGATAAATGTCGATGGATGATGTGTATGGGGTTTTTGTCTTCCCTGGCTGTAGTTTCAGGCAATATGTTTGGGTTAGTGTTGGGTCTTCTATTGTCATGAATATCACAGTTCTAGTTTGTATGATTTTTGGACAAAGTGCAAATAATAATTCAGCTCAGAGTACAATAAATATTACAGTCAATACTGTGAATGACTTAAAACTAAGCGTTTCGTTTCGTCATTTACACCGCGTACATCGAAGGACTGGAACAATTTGCCTGCTGCGGTCTTCCCATCCGATTATAATTTAGGTGTCTTCAAGGCTAGAGTGAATAGGCCCCTAATAAACTAGTGCGCCTCACCATCAATGATTGCATCGCTGCCTACCATCAGGTGGGATCGCAGTCAAGCACTGATTTATATCAATTAAAAAAAAATAAACTAATTTTGACAAACTTTTTTCGTCAATATTTTTTCTTGCACGTGTGGGGATATTTTTATTTTAAAAGAAAGAAAGGAAACATGTTTATTTAGCACACAGATAGACACAATGCTGAAGTGAGTATACAGAAACTGGACACAAACGAAAAAAAAATGACATTGTATCTCACAGCTGTACCAAATAGGTCCAGTTTAGTAGTAGTGGCCCAGTAGTAACTACCCCGACTTACAAGTTGTAGGTCGCGGGTTCAAACCCAAGCGCATTACTTTGTAATAATAATAATAATAATTTATTGAATCAAAAAATTTTTGTACACTCAAACACTTACAAACAACACATACAACAAACAGATATTAGAGAACAAGAACAATTAGAGTCAGAAGTAACAAGTAAGTATTTGTAATGAATCTGGTACCCAAGGAAAGATTTAACTTGTGTTATGGGTACCAGGAAAATTTTGTATAATTTATTTCATCACCACTGCTCTCAAAACGGTGAAGGATATCGTGAGGAAACCGACATCCAAGAACCAAAAATTCGAAGATATGTGCCATCCACCAATCCGCACTGGGTCCACGTGGTGGATTACGGCCCATTCCCTCTCATAGAGAGGAGGCCTGAGTCCTAGCAGTGAGAAAATTACATGGCCGATTATGTTTTTTATGGAGCAAATTACCAGACAACTACTCAGCTGTTACCTGACGCTGGTTCTCTCAACTAAACCAAACTGATATTTTTTATCATTTAGGCATACAGAGAAATGAAAATGGCGACTATATCATTAACCAATCACCTTGAATCAGACTGGATAGTCTAGACATACAAATTGGTCTATTAAAAGATATATTTATTCGTAAAGCCAGCCCTTGATGGATCGCTACACCGGTAACAAATATAAGGTTGACATGTGGCATGCAAGATAAAATGGTGCGTATAATTGTACAACCAATAAAGTTTGCTGGAAATAAAAAATGTACTATTATTATGTGGAACACGCAAACCTTGTGTTATTTAGGTCCTCTATTTTGTTTCTACATATTACTATGTAGGTTAATTAAGCATCAGTAGCTTGTAAAAGCTTATGAATTGGTGGCTAAATAATTGCAGCTGAACGGATCGAACTTCGAAGTTGGCGAGCCCTTGGCGAGGTTGGTCCGTGGATGGGTGACCATTCAAGATATACTGAGACTCGTATATAATAATAATAAGATATTATATCAAATTATTGCCTACATGAGAGTTTATTACAAAATTATATTCAATGACTCGTCTCACAAAGAACCTCCAAAGTGCCATCTATTTATGAAACAATATCACTTCAAACCTGTCTATAAAGTAAATGAAGAGCTTCCATAAGTGATAAAAAGTCCTAGGTCCCTTGAGAATCCAGTTACCCAGGCTTCACAGTATTTATAGGAACAGTTCTTTTATAAATGCCTACTAAGAGCAGATTTACAAGACAACAATACTTATACCTTTTACCAAAAAACCCGAAAGCCACTCCAATTTCACAAATGTGTTCACTTAAGTCGCAAAACTCAACGACTGTGCCGATGCGCTCATAAAGTTCTAGCTCATATCCTATTTTAGCGGTCAATGTAGCATCACTACTTAGGCCTAACCTAACCAAAGACCTGCCCTGACCTTGGACGACCCTTTTACATATAACTATGTTTATGAGCTACGCTTGAGCTGCTTACACTCATTCGGAATTCTGTTTAGGTTTATTTATTTGGTTTGAATGTTTCACGGATTAGTGTTTGTAGTTAGAAATTAGGTTGTACATTGTGACGGTTCTAATTAATTCGTTTACTAATGTACTTACTTATTTTGTACCTTAATCAGAAGTTCTTCAGAAAATCTTTTGCATATAATGTGCCTGTATTTACTTATATATCATCATCATCATCATTTCAGCCGAAAGACGTCCACTGCTGGACATAGGCCTCCCCCAAGTGTCGCCACAATGAACGGTCCTGTGCGTCTCGTATCTATCGGACTCCCGCAACCGTTACCAAGTCATCGGTCCACCTTGTAGGAGGCCTTCCAACGCTACGTCTTCCGGTACGTGGTCGCCATTCCAGAACCTTTCGGAACCCAATGGCCATCCGTTCTGCGAGCAATGTGCCCTGCCAATTGCGTCCTAAGTTTGGCGACTCTTCGTGCTATGTCGGTAACTTTGGTTCTCCTGCGGATATCCTCATTCCTGATTCGAACACGCAAGGAAACTCCGAGCATAGCCCTTTCCATTGCCCTTTGGGTGACTTTAAGTCTTCTGATGAGGCCCATTGTAAGCGACCACACCAGTATTACACCAGTATTTATATACATATATAAAAGGAGAAACTGACTGACTGACATATCAACGCGCAGCCAAAACTGCAGGGCCTAGGAGCGTAAAATTTTGCACAACGTTTTCTTTTATGACGACAACGAGCACCAAAAAGGGACTTACAGTTTTCAAAATTCCTAAAAATACACCGCACTGAATTACACACACAAAAAAAATGAAGAACCTAAATAGATGTGCCAACATTTTCACCGCGAGATATTTGCAAACCTATCCTTAATTCGAGAAAAAAAAAAATGATCAAAATTTAGTAAATCCTGCAAATAGAAAAGGTCGATTTAGTTATTTTTGAAAGATTATGAACAATTTTTTTTCTAGTTCAGTGCGGTGTATATCTCTCTATTAAGGACTCTCCTATTAAGAGAGGATTTCCCAAAATTTGCCCCCAAAAGGGCAATGGAAAGGGCTATGCTAGGAGTTTCTTTCCGTGATCGAATCAGGAATGAAGATATCCGCAAGAGAACCAGGGTTACCGACATAGCACGAAGAATCGCCAAACTTAAGTGACAATGGGCAGGGCACATTGCTCGCAGAACGGATGGCCGTTGGGGCCGAAAGGTTCTGGAATGGCGACCACGTACCGGAAGACGTAGCGTTCGAAGGCCTCCTACAAGGTGGACCGATGACTTGGTAACGGTTGCGGGAGTCCGATGGATGCGAGACGCACGGGACCGTTCATTGTGGGGACACTTGGGGCAGGCCTATGTCCAGCAGTGGACGTCTTTCGGCTGAAATGGCCCCCAAAAGGGATGAAACGAGGGTCCAAAGTTTGTATGGAGAAATCTACTTTCACGCAGGCGAAGCCACTGCTAGAAGCTAGTTATGTAAATTAATTTATAAAAGGCAAAGTTCTATTTCACTCTCTGACTCATCTAAGCCCAACACAAACCATTGAAACTAGAACGCTGAAATTTTACACAAAACCTCCCATGACGTAGTTGAGAATCACAAAATAATTTTTCAAAATTCAGCCTCTAAAGGAATGAAACGGGAGTCTAAAGTTTATATGGAGAAACCTACTTTCACACAAGCGAAGCCACTGGCAGAAGCTAGTCTGGGTATATATTTTTAAACTAAATGTGTAAAGTATTTATTAAATCTTCTTTTAATCGTTCTCCAACTACTTGAAACTTTCCCACTGAATTTAACAATTCATTGCTTCCTTCTCTTGTTCACATAGCCATAAAAGCTTTATTTCTTCCCCCCATAAATACTAAATCTTCCCCAGCATCACGCCCCTCCCTTAAGTATCATTAAACCAGGTGGTATGGTGATGGGGAATAAATTTAAGTGCCTATAACAATATTTGGATCGCGTGCGGTGTGCGAAGCCGAATTAATACTAACAATTACTTGAGCAGCACGCACGAAAAAAAAAAACGTTCAAATTGCTACTGTGCGTGATGGAATTAGATGAGGGCTTAGTGATGGGAGGGGCGTGAGCGAGAACTGGAAAGATAAACCAGAGTTTATTAATTGTTTAGGGTCTGACTTGGACTTCAATAAAAGGCAGTGTATATCCAGAGGAAATGTACAGAAATAAAAATTACAAGGCAAGTGTATCGTCGATTGTTCTCACTAGTGAAGTGCGGTGGAACCGCGGACTCGCTTGTAACCGCGCTCCATCGCCCGCGCAGCAGCCCGACGAGTGACGAAGGTACCCAACGGTGCCCGAAAACTAATAGAGCAATGTAATATTAGTACATATATTTTATACGGACTGCTTAACTATATCATTGTTTATGACAAATAATTCTAATGCATATTCGACCCAGTATTTTAATAATTAATAAGTACACGCTTCCGCTTTCTTCTATCACTCAGACATCCATTCTGCTCGCCCTATTAATACCGATTGAATCGAACCTTTAAAAGCCATCGATTTTATGATTTAAAAGTCCAAACTAATTACTGCACAATAATGAGGTCCACAGTGAAGTTGGATTCAATTTTAGATTCATTAATATATTATATTGATAATTAATTTTGTTAACAATCAAAATTTTTTTTTAGAGTAATGAGTATTATCGTTTTTATTGTAATTGGAATTATATTCAGGAACGTACTAATTCCAAAACAGTATGGTCAACTTATGTTTTTTGAGAATTGTTTTTTCAATAATCAAATATCATTCAAGTGCTTGACTGCAATTCCACCTGATAGTAAACAGTGATGCTATCGATGATGGTGAATTGCAATAGTTTATTAAGAGTCTAGCCTTGGAGACACCTAAATTATAATCGAACGGGAATACAGCTGTACCTGTAGGCAAATTGTTCCAGTCCTTCGATATTTGTCTAACAAATATGGCGGTTTTGACAGTATTTGTAAAAATAAATATTGTATTACACACAAGTGTTTTATCAGATATAGAACCAAGGCAACCACTGTAGTTGCACAATAGCCGCACTTAGAGACGCCGCTTAAAAACTGATCACATAACTACCTAAATATTAGTGCAGGCAACTTATAAGAACTGGCACAAGTTATATATAGAACAACACGCTTAGTGTCACTCTCTAGAATTTCACCGATGAGCAAGAAAAGATAACTAATCGCCGTACAATGTCAAGTGTCATACTTCCCCTGGCGCCCCAGCCGCCGGGATTCCGATCCCGATTTCCGGCTTGCTTGCGGATGGTGAACAATGGGTAGCTCGCCGTCTGACCATCCGGACCGAGCCCAAGCCGTCGACAGCGCGTAGTATTCCACGCGCGCCTCAAGGAGATGTCAGCAACCGTAGCGGCCTAGCAGGGTCGAAGCCTACTGGGGCCATGGGTGATACGAAAGAGATCCTCGGGTTCCTGGAGCAATGGCAAAGAAGGAACAGGAGTGAGTTTTTAGTCAGTAAAAGTCTGACACGCCCTCTCGCTCCGCCCAAGAGCCAGGAATATCATTAGATGATTTGCGCACCCAAAAAAAAAACGTGTCATATTTTATTTTTCAGATAAAAATAATCTGCTCATAAGAGAGAAAACAGATTCACTTCAAAATCTCAATTCTCAGAGACGAATACTCATACATTTTTCATAAAGTAAAGCTGCATATCAGCCGCAACAAGCATCATTTAGCACCGTCACCCATCCCCTGCGGCATCCCTCAGGACTCCTCATTGTTGGCAGAACATCTCTTATTAATGTCACAACCATTCGTTGGTACAAAGTTATATCCTACCCCCAAAAATATAGGTACCTCGTTCAATTAGATCTCGGGACCCTCGTCAACGGAAAAATCCCCTACTCTTGTATGTTCATAAATTCCTGCCACAATTTTGTATAAGGAAGTTGTATAAGCTGGATAAGTGTTCAGGATTTAATTTTCAAAAATCCTTAGATTTAAACAAAGTGGATTTGAAGTGAATGCTCGTATTTCAACTCGATGGGACAGGCTTGGGAGTTTGTAAGACAATGATGGCGGAAGAGGGGATGTTTTGTTTATTTAAAGATTGAAAAACCTGTGGGTTTTATTTGTAAATAAATTTATTGGTTTATTTCTAGAAATGAAGGTTAATAAGATAAGATAACAATTAGATTAGTAAGATTGGATATTAATGATGCTTCGTTCTATTTCAAATATCTATTATTTATTGATTCTTCACACTTCCCACTGTAGTTTTTTTTAACCTCAATTTTGACTGGTAGAGAATGCCTTGTTGCAATATGTTCTCCTATGTACCACTACTGTGCATGAATTTTAAATAAATAAATTAGTAAAGAAGTAGAACAATTTGAATAGTAGATAAATTCGGCAGTTTTTTTTATATTGAACCGAATGGACCAATGAAAACTGATAGATTGACATCTAATCAATCTATAAAACTTTTTAAAAATCAATAAATGATATTTCATCCAATGGAGTACTTTCAAGTTGGAGTATATCGACGTACAAGTACAATGTCAAATTCAGACACAATAAAAAAAAAATTACAAAAAAAAATACAACCGACTTCAATGTAAGAAAAACACTGAAAAGTGCAAAATAACTTTAATTTTGGAAGTCGGCGTTTCTATAACAGTTTTGTCTCTTCGTTATATAACACCGACTTCCAAAATTGAAGTTATTTTGCACTTTCCAGTGGTTTTTTTTTTACATTGATGTCGGTTGTATTTTTTTTTTTGCACTTTTTCTTTATGGTACCACCACTAAAAAGTACCCCTAAGCCAAACTTAAATACCTTATAACTAGAGTGCATCTCATGACAATTCTAATAATCCCAAACATGGTTAGATTACATTAATTTACTAGCTGACCCGGCGAACTTCGTACCGCCTATCCTACTCTACCTAACTCTACCCTACTCTACCCTACTCTACCCTACTCTACCCTACTCTACCCTACTCTACCCTACTCTACCCTACTCTACCCTACTCTACCCTACTCTACCCTACTCTACCCTACTCTACCTTACTCTACCCTACTCTACCCTACTCTACCCCAGTTTCGCGGTCACTTTCGCGACGTAAATACGTGCCAAAGATTACTCTGTGCAAAAAATTTCTGCGAAAATTCGTAAAAGTGGTATTTTTCAACCGATTTGTGTCGTGTTTACCACTAAATTGTGCAGAAAAATAAGGACTATCATTTGGTGATAATTTCAAAATCGTGAGTGCCTGAAAAAGTGTGAAAAAACGCTGAAAAGTGAAAATTTTGAAAAAACTCAACTTTAAACATGAAACGCTGCGAGAACTAGATCGGTGACATCATCATTTTTTGATGTCAAACGAGGCATATTGCTGACTCCCACCTTTTGGAGCTATTTTCCGATTTTTCCGTGCCACGCGCTTGGAGGAAATTAGGAAAAACCCCAAACCACGTGGCCACGTGCAACAGGTTCCTGTCATGTGCGGTGGAAACCTTTGAGCGTGTTCGAGAGACGACATCGAGTCCATCACGACGGCGCTTCGAACTTCAGGAAGAGTGAAGAGGCTACGAAGATATTAGGTTTTGAAATTTTCCAAAATTTTCAAAAATCTGTATCTTATTTTTTGTCGCGACGACCCCCTATTTTTAATCTAGAATCTCGAGTGCCTTGTTAACCCCTGCGTCTCTGCAAAATTTCAGCTTTCAATTTGTTGTAGTTTTAAAGATATATATTTTTTAAATTTAGGGGTTGAAGCTAGGGGTATGAAATAGGGTCTTTTAATTCCCGGAACTACCACTTAAAAATAGTTTAAGTTAGATGTAACATTATTTTTAAGTTATTAAAATTTTATTTTGTGTCGTTTTTGTACTGTGGTCGTTTTTAGCTAAATTGGAGGGGTTTTTGACTAGCATAAATCAGGGGTAAGTTTTTCAAGAAGCAAATTGTAAGATCTAGATTGGGCTTTTCAAGCCCTATCAAACGAGCCCAAATTCGGGTATTCTCCGACAACAGGGGCCAAATCTAGACAAACAGCCGCCATTTTGGGCGCCATCTTGGAAAACTTACAACCGACGTAGCTTTGAAACGCGTGGTCGTAGAGAGCTGCGGTTTTCAGTGTTACATTAAAGAATAAGATACTCATCCTGATCCATTTTTTTTTTTTTTTTTTTTTTTTTTTTTTTTAAATAATCGACCATTTGACCCTACCCCCCTATACAGGGATAAGAAACGTTACTAGTATTAAGACTTGGGGTTTTATTGACCCTAAAATTTGATTTCAGAAATCGTATCATTTGGAATAAGACTTGGGTTTATTGACCCTATAATTAGAAATAAGATATTGTATTATTAGGTATAAGACTTAGGTTTATTGACCCTATAATTAGAAATAAGATATTGTATTATTAGGTATAAGACTTGGGTTTATTGACCCAACATTTTAGATCTGTGATATTGTATGAAATTGTAATCAAATTTTGTAATCAAATTTTTAATCGATTTCTCCTCCAAATGACTGAAATTTAATCACTACAATTTTCCTGTTTTATTTTATTCTGCTTTTATTCTATTTTAATTCATTTTATTTTGTTACTTTGAATATTTATAATTAATTTTGACTAAAAGGAGCTTTGCTAAGAAGGGATAGATCTGCTTTGACCCGGCGACCATGTTTTGCACGGCTCGTTCACCGGCTCAGAAAGCCGTTGCGATGGGAGAAGGGGATCAGCCCCCTGTAGCGATACGTAACAGAGCCTCAACCGGAGAGGCTTCCACGTCCAAGGACGGTCAGGTGAGAAAGAGTGCGGGGGAGATCGAGCTGAGGATAGCCTCAACTAAATCACCTCAGGGTCCCGTGGCCCCAATCAAACCGACTGACAGAATGACGAGCAGAACGAGAGAGGGTCAAGTAAAGACGAGTCGTAAGGACTCTGAAAAAACTTTTAGTAGTAGGGGTAGAGAAGCACAATCATGCTATCAGAAGGCCTTGAAAAAGATGGATGAGAGTGGGAATCTTCGAAAGGACATAAAGGCGATGGTACTAGAAGCGCTGGAGAACATGTCTCGTCTCGTTAGGGACGCTGAACAAGGGAAACCATATGGAGACGGAAAGAGGAAGGAAATGTCAGAGGAAATGTGGCGGGTTGGAGCAAAGGAGGAACCAGAGAAAGCTGAGAAGGAAAATAAGGATAGGGAAGCGATAGAAGGAAAGGATGAGATGGCTGACCTAATAAAAGGACATACTAAGCTACTTAAGGAAAACAAGGTAGAGATGATAAAGCTAAAGGAATTGCTACAGAGAGCACAGGAGAAGGAAATGTATCGGGAAGAAGAGAAGGAGAAATCCACAGACATGTGCACGCAGCTCCTAAAAGAAAACAAGAAGGAAATTAGTAAGCTGAAAACAGAAATAGAGAGGCAATATGAGGAAAGTAGAACCTACGCTGGGGTGGTGGCCGCCCCTCCCAGGAGGAAACCAATGTTTGGGACGACCATCCACTCGGTGGTGGTTAGCTCCAAGGACGAGATAGAGACAGGAGAGCA
Source organism: Mythimna impura (assembly GCA_905147345.3). Lineage (NCBI taxonomy): Eukaryota > Metazoa > Arthropoda > Insecta > Lepidoptera > Noctuidae > Mythimna > Mythimna impura. Next base: position 27,102,821 of record LR990359.1, on the reverse strand, counting down.
AGTGCTCGAAAAGATTAGAACGGCGGTGAATGCGAGAGAGGAGGGGATACAAATAGAAAATATTAGAAAGGCAAAGGATAGGAAAGTAATTATAGGATGCGGGACAAAGGAGGAAATAGGAAAGGTTAGGGACAAATTAGAAAAAGCGGGAAAAAATCTTAATGTAGAGGAAGTTGTAAACAAGGATCCACTCCTGATTTTAAAAGAAGTCCTAAAAATCAATACAAATGAGGACGTAATAAGAGGAATAAGGAAGCAGAATGGGCACCTACTTAGAGGATTGAAGGAAGATGAAGATAGGCTGGAAGTGAAGTTTAGGAAAAGAGCCAGAAATTTACTCACTGAACACGTGATCGTAAAGACATCACCTGAGATATGGAGGCGCTTCATAGAAGCCGGAGGAATCCACCTTGACATGCAAAAGATAAAAGTGTTCGATCAGTCACCTCTGATCCAGTGTGCAAGGTGCCTCGGGTATGGCCACAGCAAGCGTTTTTGTCGCGATCCCGTGGACCTGTGCAGTCACTGCGGAGGCCCGCACCTAGGAACGGAGTGTACAGAGAGGCTGAGCGGACACCCGCCAAGCTGCATTAACTGCAAGAACGCAAAGCTAGAGCGAGTGGATCACAACGCCTTCAGCGAGCAGTGTCCCGTCAGAGGGCGTTGGGATGCACTAGCAAGAGCAACGGTACAGTATTGCTAAGGGCACCCAGGTGGAAATAATCAGTAAAAATACGGAACTAACCGCGGGATATCGAGTCCTGCAGTCGAACCTGCAACGAAGTAAATTGGCAACCGCAGAAATGATAAAGGAAGCAATGAACAGGAAGATCTCCTTTGCACTCGTACAAGAGCCTTACATCGGTGCAGTGGGGGAGATGAGGAGTTATCCCGGTTTGAGAGTGGTACAGTGCAATACGAGGACAGGGGACTCTGTCAACAAAGCAGCTGTACTAGTCTTCGACGAGACCATCGACGTCGCCCAATGTCCCACACTGACAACGGAGAACACCGCCGTTGCCAAGCTGAACACTAGCGCATGGGAACTTGTGGTGATGTCGATTTACCTCGAGGGAGACAGACCATTGGATCCCTATGTAGAGCGGATCACAAAGATCGTACAGGAGATCGGTGCGGGAAATGTTATCATAGGAGGTGATGTGAATGCATGGAACACATGGTGGGGAAGCAGAGAGGTAGACCATAGGGGAGAAGAGATAGCGGGCATGCTTGACGACCTTGAGTTGCACCTACTGAACCAAGGACTCGAGCCCACGTTTGATACTTATAGAGGCGGGGTCAGGTATTCGAGTAACGTGGATATAACAGCATCCTCAGCAGGCGTTCTGGGACGCGTCAACAACTGGAGAATAGCCACCGATATCACTATCTCCGACCATGCGACAATCCTATTCGAGCTAAAGTTAGAAAAGTCAAAGGGAATAAGTATAAAGAGTAGTACAAGAAAATTTAACACGAAGAAGGCAAATTGGGGTCAGTTTCGTGAGAAACTGACCCAAATTTGGGATGCAGAGAAACTAAATAAAGAGGAAATAGAAAAAATTAGTGACATTACAGAATTAGAAATTAAAATAAATAAATACATAGATATAATAGACTCAGCTACCTCAGAAACAATACCGAAGATAAAGAATAAGAAACGATAAGGATTGCCATGGTGGACGGAGGAACTGGAAAAGAGGAAGAAGGAGGTAGCAAGGAAAAAGCGCAGAATAACCTGCGCATCAGAGACGCGTCGACGTTGGGTAGTGGAACAGTACCTCAAGGAGAAGGAAGAATACCTGGCGGAAGCACAAAAAGCTCAGACCGCCAGTTGGAAAACCTTCTGCGAGAAGCAAGAGAGGGAAACGATGTGGGCCGGCATATACCGCGTTATCAACAACACTGCTACCCGTCATGAGGATATGCCGCTTGTCCTGGAAGGTAGGGTTCTTGAAGGCGCCGGGTCCGCAAGCCTTCTGGCGGAAACCTTCTATCCGAAAGACAAACTTGAAGAAGACAATGCAGACCACAGACTCACTAGAGACAAAGCAGCCAGCATTAATGTGGGGGAACATGATGACCCATGTGACCCCCCATTTACAGCAGAAGAACTGAGGTGGTCTGCATCCAGTTTTAATCCAAAGAAGGCCCCTGGACCCGACGGCTTCACAGCGGACATCTGCAGGACAGCAATATCGGTAAACCCAGAACTGTTTCTTGCCTTACTAAATAGGTGCCTCGCCCTGCACCACTTCCCGGCCGCGTGGAAGGAGGCTGCTGTGGTTATCCTTAGGAAGAGTGGAAAATCTGACTACACCGTTCCCAAGTCATACCGGCCGATTGGTCTTTTGTCGGTACTTGGGAAAATATTTGAAAAAATGGTAATAAAACGAATAAGATGGCACACCCTTGCCAAAACAAATGACCAGCAGTACGAATTCACACCGCAGCGTAGTACGGAAGACTCTCTCTATGTCATGATGAAATATATAAGAGAGCAACTAGAACAAAAGAAAATAATACTAGTGGTATCACTTGACATAGAGGGAGCCTTCGATAGTGCGTGGTGGCCAGCCATCAAATGTAGGCTTGCGGAGGTTGGTTGTCCAATTAACCTGAGGAGACTGATAGATAGCTACTTGAGTGGGAGGAAAGTGAGAGTTAGGTATGGCGGAGCGGAGAGCCTGAGGGGCACGGAGAAGGGGTGTGTTCAGGGGTCGATAGGGGGACCAACTTTTTGGAATCTCATATTGGATCCTCTGTTGAACGAACTTCAGCAGACGGGAGAATATGTGCAGGCCTTCGCGGACGATGTTGTACTGATTATCTCGGGGGACAGTGGGTCAGAAGTCCAAAGACGTGCCAACGTGGCTCTCGAGCATGTTCGAAGCTGGGGTGTCAAAAATAAGCTCAAATTTGCGCCTAGTAAGACACAAGCAATGGTTGTGACGCGAAAGCGTAAATATGACACCCCAGCTCTGACCATGGGCGGGGTACGCGTTGGCATATCAAAGGAAATCAAAATTCTCGGCCTGACAATTGATGATGGACTGACATTTAATAAACATGTGTCAAATGTGTGCCGAAAGGTTCTGGGTCTCTATCATCAGTTGTCAAGAGCCGCGAAGGTGTACTGGGGACTGAATCCCGAGGTAATTAGGATTCTGTACGTAGCGGTGGTAGAACCCGTCGTAATGTACGCCTCCAGCGCTTGGGCGCCGGCGGTAGAGAAGTTAGGCGTGAGGAAGCAGCTCGATGCAGTGCAGCGTGGCTTTGTCCGTAAAATCACCAAGGCGTACCGAACGGTCTCACTGCACTCGGCCCTGGCCCTCTCTGGATTGCTTCCCCTAGATCTAAGGATCCGGGAGGCAGCACTTCTCTACGAAGTAAATAAGGGGTACTCCCAGAGAGTTGTAGGCGATCGAGAGGTTGAGAGACCGGTGGCATTTACGGACATGCCACACCCAGCAAAACAAATAAGCCTGACCTTCGGGAAGCTGGAAGACGGTGCAGAGCGACCCCAGAACGTGGAAGACATTTACACAGATGGCTCAAAAATCGAGGGAAAAGTGGGAGCAGCCTTGTCGCTATGGAGAGAAGGACGAGAGATCTGCACACATAAAGCCAAACTGGAGTCTTACTGCACCGTCTACCAGGCGGAGATGTGGGCCTTGTTCAAGGCCACCGAACTGGTACTTAAAAGAGCCGTACCACATGTGCGTATTTTCTGCGACTCGAAGTCGGCACTCGAGACAGTCGTCGATGGAGCTTCCCTCCATCCCCTAGCAGTGCAAATCAGGAACGCGATCAAAAGAGCTCAATCGCGCGCCCAGAATATTGAGCTATTCTGGGTGAAAGCACACGTGGGATTAGAGGGAAATGAGAGGGCCGACATTCTTGCGAAGGACGCGGCTCTTAAGATCAAAAAGCGGGCTGACTATGACCAGTGTCCGATCTCATTCGTCAAGCGACAGATCCGTCTGGAGACGCTTGACGAATGGAATCGTCGCTATAGGAATGGCCATACTGCGGGAGTTACAAAACTCTTCTTCCCAGATGCGGTGGAGGCATACCACATTGTCAGGAAAATAGAAATGGACCCAATTCTTGTACAGGTTTTAACAGGGCACGGAGGATTCTCTCAGTACTTACACCGCTTTAAGTGCAAGGAGAGTCCGAAGTGCATCTGCGATGACGACAAAGTGGAAGATGTTGAGCACTTATTAATAGAGTGCCCTGTAAATAGCATCGATAGGCTACAGGTAGAAGCTGAAATGGAAACCGTGGTCAGGGCAGACAACTTCAGCCAGATAATAGGAAACAAGAAATTAAGAGAAATATTTATAAAATACTGCAAAGCGATTGCCAAAAGATGCATTGCCAGAAATAAGGAGCCAAGACAACTACGTGTATGGAGAGTAGCTGTAGAGCTATAGATACACGCCCAGTGAGGGCTGCTTTATTTTTTGAAAATATATGTGTTTGTATGTATTTGTATTATAATGTTAATTAAATTGTATATTGCGTTAAAGAAATTATTTACCCTGTGTTGTATGAAAAATAAAGATTGAATAAGTTAGAGGCTAGATGGTCTATCCCGACCTTGAGTAAGAAAGATATGATGGATAAAAGAAAGATATAGTATGACGAGTAAAAGTACGAGAGGTATGCGAGCGAGAACTGGAATAAATGAGTATATAATATGAGGCATAGCAATGACTCCGATAACGTCGGAGGAAAACTGTAATAATAAAAAAAAAAAAAAAAAAAAAAAAAAAAAAACCCTACTCTACCCTACTCTACCCTACTCTACCCTACTCTACCCTACTCTACCCTACTCTACCCTACTCTACCCTACTGTACCCTACTCTACCCTACTCTACCCTACTCTACCCTACTCTACCCTACTCTACCCTAATTGCGACTATAATTTGAGATTTAAACTATCCTATCTCTCAAGTTGGATCGAACTGCACATGGTGTGCGAATTTTATTATAATCGGTTAAGTGGTTTAGGAGTCCATTGAGGACAAACATTGTGACACGAGATTTATATATATTAAGATTATAGAGTTCCGGTGCCTAACTTCAGGCTTCATCATCAAATCAGTTTGATATATTCCCTCTCCTCTTCTTTTAGTCAGTCATCGACTAAACGTATAAACAAAGCAATTTTACTTATTACGACGGTTCTGCTGTGATCCTATGAGGAGTTCTGTTCTATAATTTCGAAGTTCATGATCAGATCATAACAATATTCCTATGGGACCAATTCGGAAGCATAACCTTTCAATGAAAAAATATATTTTAAAATCGGTTCACAATTGACCGAGAAATCGGTGAACATACATAAAAAAAACATATATTCAGGCGAACATAAAACCTCCTCCTTTTTGAAGTCGGTTAATAAAATTACACTTTCTAAAATTCGCACCTCCGACTCAATTCACACTTCTTAAACCCCAATGATTGATACACCGTTGTCAATTAAGAACTCGGAGAACAACATTTCGACACAACGACCAACATTGGAAACAAGTTTACACAAATTGTAATTTCGCATGAAAACAACGATCAAATCTTCAAATAAATACGGACAAAGTTGGATATAATCAATCATCTGTCGGAAGTCAGGGTGTCAATAACTTTGTTTGTCCCTCCTAGAAACCGTGACTTAGATAAATTAGTGATGTAACTTCGTTTTCAAGTCATCGACTGATTAATGTTAATGGAATATATTTCGGAAAAATGCTATCAGTAACTTCAAGGTGGTAGTCGGCTGATGAGATTTTTATTAGAAAGGTTGCTGTCGATATCGGGGTTGACCATTAATATTGTAGAGGCAATCGATAAGTTTACCTGGTTATTTGGTTGGTAATAAACGAGTGTGTTCAACCATTGATAGATTTCATAATGAGAGGCTCATACGAATAATTAATAGCTAAAAATATTTTTTTTTACAATTTAGATAACACATTATAAATATCGGTGAAGGAAAACATCGTGAGGAAACCGGCATGTCCTAGAACCAAAAATTCGAAGACATGTGACATCCACCAACCCGCACTGGGCCCGCGTGGTGGATTACGGCCCATTCCCTCTCCTAGAGAGGAGGCCTGAGTCCCAACAGTGGGAACATTATAAGGCCGACTATGCTATGCTATGCTATTATAAATATGAGTACAAAGGAACTGCTTATTTCTATAGGAATTTCTTCCTAGACCTGCGAAAGGAGAAGAGCATGTGAAATCTTAAACTAAAGTTTCAAATTAACATATAGATAAATAATTTAAATATTAATGAATACTTTTATTTTATATACCTAATACTGTAACTAGGTAGGTACATAATATTTATACATATATACCGACTTCTTTAAGTCAACTGTGGAACTAAAATTAAAAATTCTACATCGCGGTTCTCAATATTTTGTGAATAGTTTTATTCATAAAATATTGAAAATTCTATTCATTGTAAAATTTATTACAATCCTATGGATAATAATTCAGTGACATATGTATACTACATATCATGTCAATTGCTACAGATATTCAAAATGACAAACAAGACGTGTTAACATCGCCATCAGCCATGTGTCAAGCTAATTAATCCTCTACAAGATCACACGTTAAGTGACCTCAGGTACAGCCGAATGGCCATGTTAACTAACCAAGACCAAGGCGTTAGTTGTTTTGTGAACTCCTAGTTAACTCCCACGCTGTTTGCTCTCAAAGTTTAGCTGAGTCTAGACGCTGTGGGTTCCAAGTCTGAGGAAGTGGCGGTTAGTTTGAAAAGTTACTGCGGATGCCAGTTTTCAACTCTCAAGTCTCATTGTTGACCTTTTTGTCTTTTATTTCGTTTATTGAATCAAATAAGCTTTGGCTGGGTGAGCGGGAAATACTCGGAAGTTTATATCTGGGTTGTGAGGTGTTTGAGGTTTTTGAGATGAAAGTTGGTGTTTCGGATGAGTTGATGGTTTACGGATTTGGTGTGATGAGTTTGATGAAGTTATGATGAGATTTTTAGCTAGTAATGATGATTTGGTTTATTTATTTGATCATCATCATCATCATCATTTCAGCCGAAAGACGTCCACTGCTGGACATAGGCCTCCCCCAAGTGTCGCCACAATGAACGGTCCTGTGCGTCTCGCATCCATCGGACTCCCGCAACCGTTACCAAGTCATCGGTCCACCTTGTAGGAGGCCTTCTAACGTTACGTCTACGTATTTATTTGATAAATGATATTTATTTTGCAAATAGGTTTAAAAAAATACTTTTAAAACACGGCAATGCTGCCAGCCTTCTGAGCACATTTCCGGATGACAGCAATGTGAAGGAGTATTTCGACGCCTGAGTGTATTTTGTGTATTTGTATTATATGTACATAGTTATGGTTAGTAGAATAGTATTTATAGTTAATATTTAAGTCGCGACTATGACTATACAAATAAATTTTACGATTCGTTAAAAAAGAAAAAAAAAACACTTTTACATGTAATTTGTAATTTCAGCTGAATATTGGTACTGGGAGGCCTTCCAACGGCTGCGTCTTCCGATATGTGGTCGCCACTCCAGAACCTTTCGTCCCCATCGACCATATGTTCTGCGAGCAATGTGCAATCAAGGTGGACCAATGACCTAGTAAGGGTCGAGGGAATCCGATGGATGCGAGACGCACAGGACAGGTCGTTATGGCGACACTTGGGGGAGGCTTTTGTCCAGCCGTGGACGTCTTTCGGTTGAAATGATGATGATGAATGGTCCTTAGTAGTGCAACTGTCTGACACTGTCGTACAAACCCAAACACCAGACGATATTAGGGACGAATCTTTCAACTCGGCTTTATCAATCGGTAGCACAGACGCAATATTATTCACCAAGTCGCCATCGAAAATAGTACAAGAATTCAGTCCAGGGAAAGGTAAAATTGACCATGACGTACAAAATAAAGGGGAGATCATATCTGCCTCGGATACTACGTTGAGAAGTGTAGAACCAGTCACCAATCTAACGGACGTCTCTAATAGTGAAAGGGATATTCGCCCGAATTTTGCGCAAGTTCCTCAGCAATGCAGCTCTGACAAGCACAAACTATGTATCTTAAGCACCAATAAAAACAACAAGATACTATCGATTGCAGAAGATTCGTTTCCAAACTATGAAATTTGCCATTACTTAACACCTAACTGTGGGATAGAGAAACTTATTAGGAACATTGAACAAAAATTAAAAAACTACACAATGTATGATTACTGCTTGATTTTGATTGGCGAAGAGGACTTTCGACGAACTAATAACTACGTCGACTTAACAATCTACGTACGTGAAACCCTTTTAAAAATACAGCACACAAACGTTGTACTTTGCGCACCTACATTCAAATTAAACGACTACTCGAAGATGTATAACGGAAGAATAGAGACTTTTAACAGCCTTTTATACCTAGATTCACGTACTTATAATTTCGCATGTTTGTTCGATTCAAATTATTATCTAACTTATGATTTCAAAATGTTTTGGGAAAAAAGTGGTTGTGTCAACAATCACGGCATGGCAAAGATATTTGAAAATCTTAGTCTAATGATAAACGAATTCGCTTGTTTTGATAATGAAACTAATCCATTAGATGTAAGTAGTAATGATGTACAGCACCAGCAACATGGCAGTATGTTTTTTCGTGAATAATGAGAATGAGTATGAACCCACCTTAACCCTAGAAAGATAACGTGCGCCTCGAAGACGCCCGCGAAACGGATATATCGCTGTCTTTTGTCATCCAACGCGTTTACAGGCTTGATTTTTTAAGCCAACTCAGTCGTTGGTCAACACTGCCGAGGGACGACCGCTGCTGTTCGGTAAGTACCATACTTTCGTTGCTATGACGACGTGTTGCGCTCGAGAGGCGCATGTTTATCTTCTGTGTAACTTTTATGCATTTCTATGTGATTTAGTTTTTGGTACTTTTTATTTATTTCTACGTAAATAAAGTAAATATACAGTTAGGTTATTGTTACTAATTAGTTTTAATTGTTATTAGGAACATATTTACATAATGGCGAGCAGAAGAGTGTTGGAAGGAAGAGAAATAATTTCCTTTTAGAGTCAAGAAGATGAAAGCCCAGATGATGGCAATGATATCGAAGATGGTGTATATGTTGTCTTCATGCGATGAAGGCGCTGTTATAAATCCTACAACTGGTGAATCTGAGATCATTATTATAATACAAGACAAAAGGCGGCGTCGTCCTATTTGACCAGATGCGTTCTTAGATGCTTTGTTCTATAAAGAGTAACAGATGGTCAATGACAATGTTTTATGGCATATTGAATATAGCTTTTGTCAACTTATATATAATTTACACACACAGTGTTTTTTCAAAACAAGAGAAACCACTAAACCGAAGAGAATATATGAAAAAACTAAGTACTGAACTGTCTACACCGTGGATGAGATCTATATTGGAAATCCCTATTTTGTCAAGGCGTTTGAGAGAAAATATTGAGAATATTCTGCCACAAACTAGTCAAGGGGCTTCTCAAGAAGCTGAAGAGGAACCTCCGGCTAAAGTTCGGCATTACTGTAGCTTACGTGCAAATAAAAAGAAAAGAATGTCTAAGATGACATGTAAAAAATGTAAAAAGACAGTGTGTGGTGAACATAAAAAAGGTGTTTGCAACAATTGTCTATAACTATAATTTTTTTTAGTATTTCTTGTAACTTGAGATTGAACTTATAGTAATTCATTAGTTAGTAAGAAAAAAAAAACTATAAATGATACTTATTTTTAAAAAAATCTACTTAAAAATAAATACTTCTATTTTTTGTTAAGATTTTATAAAACCCTACATAATTTACTTAATGATTAAAATAATAATATACATTTGTGTTTAATTAACTTCTTATTAATGTAATACTTCATTGAAATTACAATAAAAAGAATAATTATTTCAATTTGTAAATAAATAGTTTTTAATATTGTGCGGCGCCTCTCAGGCGCATGTTTATTTTTTCAGTACTATAAAATATGGTTATCTTTCTAGGGTTAATGCATCAGAACATAGCTGGTCTGCTAAACAAAATTGATCTCATAGAAGTAAGTTTGAACGAATTGTATAAATGTAATATTAATGTACAGATCATGTGTTTCTCAGAGACCTTTGTGAAGTTGGGTGATGAGCTCAATATTATTTTAAAAAAATTCAAACTTGTAAGTTCATTTTCAAGGAAAAAGGAAAAACGGGGGAGTGTCTGCATCCTAGTCCGTAAATCAACAGACTGCAAAAATATTGAATTTCTCAAAGAACTTTGTATCGAAAAAGTATTTGAGTGCTGTGGTGTAGAGATTCCTATCATGCAATGTATTGTTATTTGTATTTACCGAGTACCAAATTCAAATATTAACCTATTTTTTGAAAAATTGGAATTATTGTTGTACAAATTACTGTTAAAACATAAAAAAAGGATCATCATTGCAGGAGATATGAACATAGATACACTAAAAAATACTGGAGACTCAATTAAATTTAAGGATATTCTCTCTAATTATGGTTTTTACCTGCACATAGAGACACCTACACGCCAAAACTCTTGCATAGATCACATATTTAGCAATCTAAAAAGATGTGTAGGAAGTACTTATGAACTCTTCTTGTCAGATCATAACACATGTCAGTTACTAAAACTGCCAGCTCAAAAACTGAAATTTGGCCCAAAGTATTGGTACATAAATGTAAGGGATTATTCTGTTGATAATATTAAGAAGTTTAATGAGATCATAACTAGTTTATCGTGGTATGACATTTATAATGACAATGACGCAATAGGACATTCAATAATTTTCAGGACCTTTTCATCTTATTTTACAATTTGTGTTTCCCTATTTATAAAACCAAAATTCATAGTAACAATATTTCACCTAAATGGATAACAAAGGGTATAAAAATTTGTTGCAAAAATAAAAGAAAACTTAAAAGATCTTATTTTAACAAGCGTAATAAAGATATAAAGAACATATATATTAAATACAATAAAATGTTGAAACGTTGTATTACCCTATCCAAAAAGTCAACAAATCATAAATACATCCAAAATTCAAAAAATAAAAGCTTGGCTACCTGGAACATAATTAATAATAAAGCCGATACCATCAAAACTTATACACAAATAGATGCACTAAAATCTGGCGATGAATTGATATCAGATCCTGTGCAAATTGCAAATGCGTTCAATGACGCGTTCACTTCAGTTTCGGATATTAATAGTAATGACTCCAAACAAAAATATTCTGAAAGAAATTTCTTTCAGATAGACACTAATTGTAACAGTATTTTCTTGCGTCCTTGCACGGAGTCTGAAATCGTGAGAATAATTAAATCTCTAAATAATAAGAAATCAGTAGGTTATGATGAGGTCTCTACAATCGTGATAAAATCATGTGCAGAAGCACTATCTCCTATTCTATGTCATTTAATAAATACATCGTTAACAAATGGTGTCTTCCCTGATAGACTAAAAATTTCTATAGTCAAGCCACTACATAAGAAAGACTGCACACTGGATATAAATAACTATAGACCCATCACGCTAATACCCATACTTTCAAAAATTTATGAAAAAGTTATGCATCATAGACTACGTGAGTTCTTGAGCAGGAATAAAATAATAAAAGAAGAACAAAACAGTTTTCAAAAAGGTAAGTCAACAACACTTGCAGCTTTTTGTCTTGTTAAATCTATTACAGAAAACATTGATAAAAAACAAACAGTAACTGTTGTTTTCCTCGATATGAGTAAAGCGTTTGATTTGGTAAATTACGATAAGCTATTAGATAAATGTGAGCGCTATGGCATCCGCGGTCCAGCACTAGATTGGCTCCGAAGCTATCTCAGCGGACGGAAACAGTGTGTAGAAGTGACTCGCATTAACAAAAACTTCATATCAACAGCCTACAGATCTAGCTTTAAGGGCAATCGGTCGGGTGTGCCGCAAGGTAGTATTTTGGGACCTCCTCTATTCCTCTTGTATATTAACGATTTGCCTCATACCACAAATCACAAATGCGTGCTGTTTGCTGATGATGTCTCAGTAATTATACCTAGCAATGATAACATTGAAAACCACGAAAAAGAAGTTCACAAGACATTACATGACATAGTTGGTTGGTTAACAATAAATGATCTTAAGGTGAATTTATCCAAAACGAAATATGTACATTTTAGCAACTATAATCAAATTAAAAAGCAAAATTTCAACATTATATTTAATGAAGAAAAAATAATTAGAGACGACAATATTAAATTTCTTGGCATTACCATAGATGAGCATTGCAATTGGAAATTACACATAGAAACAGTATGCAAGAGACTCAATAGATTTGTTTACGCTTTAAGACAGTTAAGAAAAACAGTAAGTGAGACAGCAGCTCTTACTGCTTATCACGGCCATGTAAGCTCCATCTTAAGGTATGGTTTATTGTTATGGGGCAACTCACCACACATTAGCAGAGCCTTCATTATACAGAAAAAGTGTATCCGAGCAATAAGTAACGTCGGGCCTTTTGAAACATGCAGGCCACTTTTCAAAAAACTAGGAATACTTACTCTTGTATCTATGTACATAATGGAAATTGGGATGTTTGTAAGGAACCAATTACATTTGTTTGTAGACAGTAATGATAAACGTAAATATAAGTCAAGAGACCCCACTAAATTGGAAACTCATGCCTTTTGTAGGAGCGCATTGCATAAAAAGAACAGCTATAGGATGTCAATCAAAGTCTACAATCATATACCACGTCGGTTGAGAGAACTTCCCTTATATAAATTTCAAAAGGAAATAAAATTATGGCTAATAGAGAACTGTTTTTATACCTTAGGTGAATTTTTTAACTATAAGAGTTAAAAATTTCACAAAAAAAAAACTTTCCATAAAATTGTGTTTTTAATTGTATTGTTCTGTTTTTTAACTTATTCTATTGTATTTATGTGCTTTTTATTTTTTGTATTTGTTAACTATTTCACTGTATTTGCACCTAAAAGTTAATTTTCGCATGCCTCCAATAGGTGAGATGTGTAAAGCACTACCTTTTCTTTTTAACAACCTCTGTACCATATCTCTGGCGATTAAATGATTATTATTATTATTATTATTATAACTGATTACCACATCGGTTGAACAGTGATAAGAAACGAGCAAGATGGGACTGGCTTTTATTTTTTTTTATTTTTTTTAGGTGGAAAGTCATCCAATGACTTCTAGCACCCTTGGGTGGAGCGAGAGGGCGTGTCAAATTCTTGCACTGATGGTTCTATGCTATTTATTTATGTAAATAGTTCTACATCTGAATTGAGTCTCAAAAATTATTACGAATCGCTAAAAAGCAATTCTGATTTCTTATTTCTTACTAGTGTCAAAATATGTACCTAAACGGAATATAGACAGCCTTACCTATCTTTAGATTGCATTCACTTAAAATTTTGATATTTTCACTGCTCCAAATTGTAGCAGATGAGATTTATATTATAATTTTTATTTCCACGTGTTCCTGTGAAAAAGCGTCTTCACAGACGGACAAAAAAGTGATCCTATAAGGACTCCGTTTTTGCCGACTGAGGTACGAAACCCTAAAATGGTAACTGGATCCAGTGCGTGTAATGCTTAAGATGATTACACAAAGACTGTAAAAGTTACTACGAGAAATACAGATAAACGTGGAGCGAAAAATAAAAGATAAAAGATTCAAAAAAATTTGGGAGAGACTTAGGCATATTAGATATTTCAGCAAACCGTAGGGGCCCAGCAGGGTCGAAGCCTACTGGGGCCAAGGGTCTGCTTCTGAAAGGAAGACTCGGCCCTGGTAAGAAAAACAACGAAGAAACAGGAGTGGGTTTTTAGTCAGTAAAAGTTTGACACACCCTCACGCCCCGCCCAAGAGTGGGGGATGTCATTGGATGATTTTCCCACCTACAAAAAAAAAGACATATTAGATAGACTTGTTCGTCTAATGTGCCCCATCCTCGACTTTACCTGATTGTTGAACTCGATTATTTTAAATTACATTTGAAAATGTATTTATGGTGCAAACTGAGCCCAAGGGGGATGAACTGCTCGCGTCCGTAGGATCTACTTGTTTTGACCACAATACACGTGTCTCCTGGGTAGTGCCAAACGAGCAGTAAAATACGGTGGTAGGCCATAGTATCGGCTGCCGGCTTAGGAGTTACCACCCACCAGACAAAGCCATGCCGCCAAGCGACTTGTCGTGTTTCGGCGTGATGTCTGGTGAAGCCATATGGTGGAAGATGGGTCTGAGCAGTTGTGTTGCGATGTGTACCGTACCGGGTATGATGCGACAGCTGTTGTTGTGTCGGACGTTTGATCGCGGAGGGTAGCGGGATCCGAAGCACGGTTATCCGCTGGCCGACCGCAGATAGTTGGGGGCCCAAGTAGTGTGCCAGCCACGCACAAAAGGCTGCCCCGCCAACTGCGAAAAATCCCAGGGTGGCCCCATCGTGCCGGTTGGCGACCGGGCGACAGGACCCGATGGCGATCCCTGGGGGGGTTTGGGCGTCCCCGCAGTCTCCAGATCAGACCTCCATTGGCGCAGCAACTCTGGTCGCGTTGTTGGATTTACATCGCATCACCTCGCTCAACTGCCATCTTCCACCTACCCTATTCACTCAAAATAATAAAAAATAAAATGAAAGGTAAAAAGAAAAGTAAGTGTGTACAGCGGATGCACGTCCTCTTATTCCAAGTGCACCTCTCTAACATTCGAGGACTGCACTCCAATATCAATGCGGTCCACCATCACCTTGACACTGACAAGCCCCACTTACTTTTCCTGACGGAGACGCAGATCAGATGTCCGTCAGATGCGGCGTATCTCGACTACCCGGGATACACATTGGAGCACCATTTCCTGCAGCGTGCCGGGGTCTGTGTGTACGTCCGCCATGACATCTGTTGTCAGCGTCTCCGTCACCTTGAGGACCCTAATTTCTCAACGTTGTGGTTGTTGGTGGACACCGGTGTGGACAAAATTGTCTATACTTGTGTCTACCGATCGCACAGCGGTGACCAGGAGACGACTCAACTGTTTGGCCACCTCAGTGAGGTCGCCGATAAGGCTCTGCATCGGCACCCTGATGCGCAGTTTGTCGCTCTGGGGGACTTTAACGCCGTCAACAAAGACTGGCTTTTCCCGTACCAGAGGACCGACCACGCTGGGAGAGAAGCGCGAAACTTTGCAGTATCGATGGGCCTCTCCCAGTTGGTAAAGCAAGCGACAAGGGTGCCTGATGTAGTTGGTCATACTGCCAATTGTCTGGACCTTTTACTGACCACCGATCCGGACAGATGTATAGTAACAGTTTCCTCACCACTAGGAACTTTAGATCACTGTCTGGTGAAGTCTGTATCGTCCTTCTCCCCACCTGACTGCGACTCACGCGGTGAACGGCGAATGTGGCGTTACAAGTCAGCAGATTGGGATGAGATGCGGCACTTCTTTGCATCTTATCCTTGGCAGCAGGTCTGCTTCTCTTCTAAAAATCCGTCGAGCTGTGCAGATGCTATATCCGATGTGATACGTCAAGCTATGGAGTATTTCATTCCCTATCGCGACGTACCCATCGGTGGCTCAGCTCACCCATGGTTCAACGCCGATTGCGTTCAAGCTGAACAACGTAAGCATTCGGCGTTTCTCGCCTGGGTTGACGCTCGTGACCACAAAGCTCCGGATCTGAGTTCAAAGAAGAGAGCCTTCAACCATGCTGCCAAGTCCTACAAAAAGGCACTAAGGAAGGCTCGCTTCGACCGCATTAACCATATTGGTACAAAGCTCTCTGCGCAGCCGTCCGGTAGCAGAGCATTCTGGTCCCTTGCCGAGTCGGTCGAAGCGAACTTCTGTCGGCCCTCATTGCCTCCGCTGGTTAAACCTGATGGAACACTGGCTCATACAGCGAGAGAGAAAGCGGGTCTCTTTGCATCTCTCTTCGCCCATAATTCTCGTCTTGACACTGGTAGTGCTACTCCACCAACTCTACCTCACTGCGATACTTCGATGCCCGAGGTCCGCATAAGGAACAAAGAGGTTCTGAGAGCACTGTGTCGTCTTGACGTGAATACAGCTAGTGGACCAGATGGTATACCAGCGATTGTTCTCAAGGCTTGTGCACCCGAGTTGTCTCCTGTACTGACGCGTTTGTATCGCCTCTCATTTGGGACTGGTATAGTGCCCAAGTCCTGGAAGCTTGCCAACGTGCAACCCGTGCCCAAAAAGGGCAGTCGTACCGATCCTACCAACTATCGGCCGATTTCAATAACCTCCATACTCTGCAAGATTATGGAGCATGTATTGAACTCGCGCCTCTTGGCATACCTGGAAGGTAACGATCTCCTCAGTGATCGACAGTACGGGTTTCGCCACAATCGATCTACTGGGGACCTTCTAGTTTATGCCACCCACTTGTGGGGCGAGACCCTCGAGAAGAATGGGGAAGCGATTGCTGTTTCCTTAGACGTCTCGAAGGCCTTCGACAGGGTATGGCACGCTAGTCTATTGAGTAAGCTTTCAGCGTACGACGTTTCCCCTGGTCTGATTAACTGGGTAAAAGACTTCCTGAGTGAACGTTCTCTCCGAGTTGTTATCGATGGATGCTCATCAGAGCCCATGAAGACTAATGCCGGAGTTCCTCAGGGGTCTGTTCTCTCTGCAACTCTCTTCCTGCTGCATATCAACGATCTGCTGATGCCCGGTATCTATGGGTATGTAGATGATAGCACAGTTGTAGAGAGATACCTGCCAGGTGCTCGAGCTAGTAAGGAGCTAATCCGGTCCGAAAGAGAGGCTATGGTAGAGCGTGCGAATGTCTCACTTCAGGCAGTCTCCAAGTGGGGTGAAGCCAATCTGGTGGGATTCAACGCCGCCAAAACACAAGCGTGTCTATTCACCGCTAAAAGGAGCCCGTTCACCTTGGCTCCTGTTTTTCAGAATGTATCCCTGGAGTACACCGACCGCCTTCAGCTCTTGGGAGTTGAAATTTCTTCAGACCTTAACTTTGGGCGGTTCATTGAGTCCAAAGCCAAGGTAGCTGCTAGGAAACTCGGCGTACTTGCAAAGGTCCGGCGGTACTTCACACCAGGGCAGCTTTTAATGTTATACAAAGCACAGGTCCGTTCGTGTGTGGAGTACTGCAGCCACATATGGGCTGGTGCTGCAAAATGCCACCTGGCAGCTTTGGACTCGGTGGAAAGGCGTGCAAAGAGGCTAATTGGTGATCCAGATCTGGTTAATTCCAATCTACAAAGTCTTGAGCACAGGCGTAGGGTAGCCAGCCTTTCGGTGTTTTACAGAATTCATTTTGGAGAGTGTGCGCAGGAATTGCATGACTTGATTCCACCATCTCATTTCTACCATCGGACAAGCCGACGAACGGCGAGTATCCACCCTTACGTTGTTGAAACCTCTACGGTCCGGACCAAGCATTTTGCCTCGTCGTTTATACCGCGTACATCGAGGGACTGGAATAATTTGCCTGCTGCGATTTTCCCGTCCGATTATAATTTGGGTCTCTTCAAGGCTAGAGTGAATAGGCTCTCAATAAATTAGTGCGCCTCACCATCAACGATTGCATTACCACTTACCATCAGGTGGAATCGCAGTCAAGCACTAGTTTATATCAATTAAATAAAATAAAAAAGTTTAAGACTGATTACCTAATAATAAACATGGTTTCATTTTATAGATATTTTTTTATCTCTATTCTTCTTAATAGGCACGTTTGTCTATCATCATCATCATCAGCGATGATGTGGGCGATGCTTGCCTAAAAATAACCTATTCACTTTGGACTTGAAGATCCCTAGGTTGTAGCTATCAGAATACACAGACTCAGACTCCGGCAGGGAATTCCATATCTTAATTGTACGCACTATGAATGTGTTCCCAAAACGTTTTGTTCGTATGGGTGGGGCATTTCAATTATAAAACTGGTTACCAAATTGAACAAAATAACAAACTTTGTAACGTTGTAATTTGCCCATCTAGTTCACCAAAACCAATCTTATTACCGCTACCGTATAATCATTCACAAAAGGAATTGATTTTCTACCGATTTGTTAAATACCAAAGCTATTTGTTTGTTCTGTTTGATTCCATTTACATTATTACCAGGTCAATGAATGTCCTTGAAGGTAACGAAGCGGATTGATGAAGTGAGCATGAAGAAATAGAGTCCGGTCCACTACCCCAGTGGGCTTTGGACCGTATCATTATATTTATTTTTCTTTGTTTGTACCTGGACTTTCAAGTTCTTTTGTTTATTATCAGCTATAAAACTGTTTAGGAGCAAATGTGTTGTTGCGATTTTCCGTTCAATTATTACATTTTGTAACCGACATCCGAAAAAGGAGGAGTTACTCAAGTGTCTTAGTGTTTTTATTTTTTGTGTCTTTTTTAGTGATTGATATCTTCATCTAATGTTATTCGATTCTAATGATTGTTTTTTATTTGGAAAAACGAGTCGATGTCAATTTCAGCTAATAGTTTAAAAAAAGTTCATCAAAAGTTCAAATAAACACATTTTTTAATTTACTTACTCATTATTTTATTCCAGCTCCTCACCAGAAATCGTCGTCAACCTCACTGAACAAAGTTTGCCAAACAGTTTCATATCTATTTAACATAATTGAACACGGTTTTCCATGTCATGTTATTGTTTGACACGATAACGACTGGTTTCAATTCAGTCACATTCAATTGTTCCAAGAAATTATATTCGGAGTTGACATGATGCTAGTTAGGAACGACAGCAAAATAATTTAAACCAATAAAATATAATAGAAGAATGATTTTTATTTTTTATTTTGTAATGAATAAACTGAAAAAACTCTGGTCCGATTTTTTAAATTAATTTACCAGTGGACGTTGCTGATGGATAATGGCTACAAGGTTGTGCCTATGAAAGTACTCTCCGAGCTAGACGAGAACAACCAGAGATAATGTGACGAATTGATTCTCTCGGACGGTGACATGCCCGACAGATGTCACGTCATGACCATTTTTTGGTACATATACATATTTAGTGGCACGTTATCCATTAAAGGTTTGCCATCCCTGGCATAGAGTGTATCAATCACTACACATTTTCTAGTAACACCTGATAATTTTGAGGAGTACACTGATGCATCTTTGAAGATTCAGATCAAAATCTTCCAAAAATCTTCCCTATATACTTACAATTAATAAAATTGAAGTTTCTGTTTGTAATAACAATTAAATGCCTAATATGAAAGTGTATTCGATACTTATAGGTAACAAAAAAGCAATTTATGTTTTTTTTTTGTCTGTCTGTTGTCGATGTCGATTTGTAGAATTATTTCCCGATCTCCAATAATTACGAGTATATAAGTTACATTCAAGTTTTAAGATATTTTGCCTGTTAATTTGAAATGATTTTATTTTTATATCCAGGTTCATAAAAAATTTTTGCCAAAAAATACGTTTCTTCCAACCATACCAATCAAAACAATGCCATCCAAATTGAATTAAAAACCCCGCGAAGGCTCTGACGTTTATGTCACAGCGGTCGGTGTCCAATGAATATTTATGGCGCATGTGTGTCGATCGTGTCAGTGGGTGGCGGGCGATGTATGAGATCATTGCGTAAGTGCCATTGTTTGGCAGCATTGTGCGGTGAGAATCTGTGCTATGTTTTTGTGGCAGATTTTAATGTATGTGGGGAGAAGTTGTGCTTGTAAGCTGGTTATTTAGCACATTGTGGGCATAGTAAGCAATAATAGTTTTTAACTACCGTATCATATATCTATATATACAAAAGGAGAAACTGACTGACATATCAACGCACAGCCGAAACTACTGGGAGCGTGAAATTTTGCACAAGGTTTCCTTTTATTACGGAAGGACTTTAAGGCGAGCACTAAGGATTTTCGAAAGTTCACCCCCTAAGTAAATGAAATGATGGTCCAAAATTTCTATGGAGAAACCTACAGGGTCATAGCGCGGTTGTGGTTGTATCAGCATTGCACCCGTGCGAAGCCGGGGCAGGTCGCTAGTGATATAACATTTTAGTAGTTACGTAAAATTAACAAAATTGTCACACAAATACACAAGCATCAATATTTAGTTCAACTATAGTTATATACATTTTATTTACATCATCCGTTTAGGAGTGGCAGGCGATCGCCTCCTTTTGCGAAGCAGTAATGCTAGCAAAGGAGGCAGCCGATCGCGTGAGGCAACGGTCCTCCTCACGCCCCAACCGCCGCCGGGATTCCGACCTCAATTTCCGGCCACCGTAGGCGCGGGCTCGCGGACGGCGAGCAATGGGTAGCTCGCCGTCTGACCATTTGGTAACTGCCCGGACCGAGCCCAAGTCGTCGACGGTGCGTACTGTTCCACGCGCGCCTCAAGGAGATGTCAGCAACTGTAGGGGCCCAGCAGAGTTGAAGCCTACTGGGGCCAAGGGTCTGATTCTGAAAGGAAGACTCGGCCCTTGTACGAAAGGCAACAAAGGAACAGGAGTGGGTTTTTAGTCAGTAAAAATTTGACACTATCTCCCGCTCCGCCGGGGGATGTCATAAGATGATTTTCCAACCGAAATAAAAAAACATCATCCATGCGTTGCAGCAAAGGGTGTCAGCTGAAAACCAGCGCTGGATTTCTGATGCCCAGCTATTGTTGAGACGGCAACCCTTTTGATTCTAACACGTTCAGCGCAACTGTACCTACCAATTGTATTTCTGTACTCTGCTGCTTTTTTTTACCGTATGTTATTGGCGTGGTATTGTATTGCTTGGGTCGAATAAATTCTATTCTATAATTATAGTTATAAATTGTCTGTCAGGCTAGGTGTCTGCATCTACTTAGTAAAGCAATTCTGAAACTAAAATTTCCTGAATTTCAAAAGGTATTTAAATAAAATGCTAAATGGTTAAAGACTAGTTAAAAAGGAGGATCATTCGACCAGACGGATTATAGACGACGTCAACTCCGATTGCGAAAATTTTTTCACCGATAGAAATATGCTTTATTTCTGAGTGACATAAGCTATATTTTATGTATGCGGGCGAACCCGCAGACAAAAGCTAGTTCATGATAAAATATTTTAGCTCCAGCCAGCGGCCACGTGAGATCATAGACATACATAAAAACAAAATCTCAAGGAAATAATCTGAAAAACTTTTCGTAGAAGATCGAAAAAGACTACAATTCAAGATGAATGTTTTACTAGCAAACAGTTTTCCAGAAACAACCACTTCTTACTGAAGACAGGTGGATATTTAAGTTTAGAACTCTTAAAGCGGACTTTGGAAAACATTTGGAGGGCTTAAACCGCTTCAGGAGCAAGGCTCTTGGGGAATGTTTCAGGTAGGTTACCTGGCGACCTACTTTTAAAGTCTGAAATATTTTTTATTGGATTTTTGTTGTGTTATTATTTGTTTTATCCAGTTTTTGTATGAATTTGGAAAGAGCAAATACATAATACAGGTTTTTTTATTGTTATTGATAGGCTCACGTTTGACAACTATCTCACCTGATGGGAAGGGATGATGTAGTCGACAATGCACTTTTCCTAGAAGTAACTTATTCACTATTGACTAAAAAAGTCCTAGGTTGTAGCTATCAGGAAATACAGACTCTTTTTTCATCATCATCATATATTACATATATATCGGAGCAGCACGGATTCATCTCGACAAGGTAAACATAGATGACGTAATGGGTGCGCTTCGGCAACTTAAGCCGAAAACCTCATCGGGGCCTGATGGTCTCCCAGCGTTTGTATTTAGGGATTGCCGTATGGTACTGGCGGGACCGCTATTGCATATTTTCAACATTTGCCTTGCATCTGCAGAGTATCCAGAGAGGTGGAAGATGACCCGGGTCATACCGGTACCGAAGGGAGGTTCGGGTACGAAAGTGGAGGAATACAGACCAGTTGCTGTACTGTCAACGCCGGCAAAGTTACTCGAATCCGTTGTTCAAAAAAATATACACCTTCAAGTGCGCTCGCAACTTACAGATGCACAACACGGATTTCGACCTGCAAGAAGCACCACTACAAATCTTCTCAGCTACGTAGCAGAAGTTGTGCCGACAGTAGACAGTGGAGGGCAGACCGACGCTGCTTACTTCGACTTTAAAAAGGCCTTCGACCTAGTCGATAATGACGTGTTGCTGAAGAAGTTGGCAGCCATCGGGTTCACTCCTCATCTGCTTAACTTCTTTGCAAACTATATGAGAGACAGGCAGCAGTATGTGGATTATGCAGGGTACCGAACGCAACCATATTTTACAAGATCTGGCGTAAGCCAGGGAAGTAATTTGGGCCCTTTGGAATTTATATTGATGATAAACGACCTGCCGGATGTCATACAAGAGGCCAAGTGTCTGTTGTTCGCGGACGACCTTAAGTTATCTCTCGCTGTTAGAAATACGGAAGATTGTGAAGTATTGCAGAGAGATATAGACAGGGTAGTTAGTTGGAGCAAACAGAATCGGTTGCAGTTCAACGTTTCGAAGTGCGTGACTATCTCCTTTTCACGGGCACGCGCACCTATTCAGTATAAGTACACTGTGGATGGAAATGAGTTGACAAGGGTAACGGCTGTGAGGGATTTGGGAGTTAATTTTATTACTGAGCTGACGTTTCGTGATCACATTCTCAAAATTTGTAAAAAAGCATACAGGAACTTGGGCTTGGTTCTTCGAATGGCTAGAGGCTTTACCAGTATAAAAGCTATTACAGCGTTATACAATTCTTTAGTTAGAAGCCAACTAGAATGTAACGCAGTTATCTGGGCCCCACATGAGACTAAATATAGCCTCATGTTGGAGCGGGTGCAAAATAAGTTCATTAGATTTATTTACATGAAGCTGTACGGGGTTTATCCTTTTTATCCGCTAATGTATCCTACCCTGTTTGTCCTAGGTATGGTCGGATATAATGAACTGAGGGTCAGGAGGGAACTCACACTCGTTACCTATATCTTTACGGTAATTAGGGGGAGGATACATAATGCGGATATTTTGGCAAGGGTAGGTTTGTGTGTGCCGGACGGGTACGCGACACGTCGGCGACGGCCGCGTCTGCTGGCGGTGCCGCGCGCGCGCACTAAGTTATTGAGCGAGGCGCCTCTCACGCGCGCGTTGCGCACGCTCAACCTCATAGCAGACGACGTGGATTTATTTTATTGTGCTCTGAGTGAATTCACTAAGATAGCTCTTTTTAAAATTTGTTACAGAATCTAGTTTGTAAGTTAGAAATAAGAAACCTCAATATCGATTTGGACTAGTCTGTAAGGATATTGTTGGGAATAAAAATAAATAAATAAATAAATCATTTCAGGCAAAAGACGTCCACTGCTGGACATAGACCTCCCCCAAGTGTCACCACAATGAATGGTCCTGTGCGCCTCGCATCCATCGGACTCTCGCAACCATTACCAAGTCATCGGTCCTGACAGACTCTTTTATTTGTATATAATCTTTTAATAGATTGTAGTTTTTTTAGTACTTACTCTACATCTCAAAGATTATAATTATTTTGTATCCAGAAATCTATTATGCATGGATCTTTTCCTGGACATATTTTTGAGCCGTTTGGGGTTGAGACTCTTAGGCCGTGGGATCCGAGTGCTCATGCGCTTTTTAAAGAATTATCCAAACGGCTAGTTGACACTTCACGTGACCCAAAGGCTGGCTTTTACCTCGGTCAGAGATTAAGAATTGCCATACAACGTGACAATGCCGCCAGTCTTTTGGGCACACAGTCGATAGCGATGCGGAGGAATTTTTGGACGCCATACTTTAGGAAGGAGTTATTGTGTAGGTATATGTCATTTTAATTAGCTAAGTGTTTTTATTTTTTTGTAAAATAAAAAAATGCTTACCATTTAAAACATGACAGAATTAAACCGTTTCCTTTATTGTCACTAAAAATCCAATTTATTAACCCAGAAGGAAACCAAGATTACCTTTAGTACGAAACAAAAGAACCGCTGTCATTTCAACAATTTCGGCATTATTTACGATTTCCGTCCGAAACGAACCGGATCAAGTACCATTTCCGAGTTCAAAGGTCTCGGAGGCCTTAACAATAAAATATAAGACGTATGTCCTATAAGCCATTACGATAAAACAGTACAATGAAATACAAGCGATTCGATAACAAAAGTCTTGGTATTTGAGTAATCGAAACTTTACTGAACCGGTTCGGAGCGGTTCGTACCGGAGCCCTATTCTGGATATATCGATTTTTGTGATCAAATTCGGTTCCAGTAAATGGTTAGATGAAATCGATAGAACGGCTTTTAATGTTTTATCGATTTATTGCTGCTTTCTTAGAAATATTACTGTGTTATCCGAATCCTTAAGCATCATTTAGGTATCTAATATTATTAATTTTATCTTGTATTAGGTAACTATCAAACTGATTACAGTTTGATAGTTTGACCAGATTCATTATTATTAGTAAATGTCCTTAGAAATTTGTATAATTACTGATTAAGATCCTCATTAAATTTTTAAAACGCTGATTGAACGTTTTGTAAATAACCACTAATCAGTTAAATTGAATTTGCCCAATGCTGTATTAATCAGCTTAAATATTATAGTTAATTTAGATGGATGGATTGTGTGAAGAGTGAAATAATAGAAAAGGAAGTTAAGGATAGCAGTGTTGCGCCAACCTCGAATAACACGGGACAAGGGCAGGAATATGATGATGATGAATCAAATTAGAAACAAGCTATTTATTTTTTAATCAAATAAAACCTCAAACATTATACCAACCAAGTTGGATCCTTAGAAAACAAAAGTTAGAAAAAAAATAAAGTAAAAAACTAAAACCCGACTACGACAAAAAAAACGACGCTGAAAAAGTATGAAACAAGATTTTCATACTTCGAACAGAACAAAAAGAAAAGCCGTAGTCACACGTAATAGGTACCAACCGAAACACTTTAGTAACGTGTGACTACGGTTTTTCTTTTTGTTCTGTTCGAAGTATGAAAATCTTGTTTCATACTTTTTCAGCGTCGTTTTTTTTTTTGTCGTAGTCGGGTTTTAGTTTTTTACTTTATTTTTATTTAAACAATTTTGGTGTTAAACTTAACACATGACTTTTTGTCCGCTAGAGGGCGTCACTTTAAATTTGAGCAATATTTTCGAAATGTACAAATGTAGCCTTTTCAAATGATACCAAACATTATAAGTATTAGTATTTATCTCCATTTTTATTTTTTAACACATACTTTTTGTCCGCTAGAGGGCGCCATGTTAAGTTTTGTGACACGTCACGTAGCCTATGTTCAGCGGACAATTAAGACGGTTCTAACGATACCTCATATGTCGAGTTCCGATAAGTAGATTAAGAGCTATGAGGGAACAGATGAACATACTCACATACATACATAGCCTGTCAAAATCATAACCCTCCGTAGTCGGGTAACAAGCTATTTATTTTTTAATCAAATAAAACATCAAACAACAGCCAACCAAGTTGGATCCTTAGAATAAAAAAATACGACGTATCGAAAAGTGACGTGATTGAATATTTCTGCTAACACTTTTATATTAGCGGAAAATAGTGTCACATATTATTAGTTTAACATTTATAAACGTGTGCGCGTATAGGTGTATTATTATTACGTGATTGCGCGTTTTTACGAAATAAAATCACAAAAAAATATAATTAAAAAATCTTTTTCGGGATTTTTCTAGGAAAAACAAAGATGTAAAGACCAAAAATTTCGTACATACATGTGTACAAAACGATAATTAAGCATTTTTCAAGGTCACTCAAGTTGTACAGACGTATGTACAATCGGCGCTCGAGGGGTAATTTTTTTTAGCCAAAATAATATCATTCCAAAAAGCAATCTACCAGAATAGGCCCCCCAAAATGTTTGGACATTAGTCTTTCCCAAAATTTCTATAGGTCACGGTAATGATAAATAGATAAAGTATTCTACGAATGATCGAGCTTTTGACGTAATTTATACGATTTTATTCATCACTGATGGTAGAGCCTGGCTTTGTTTGCATTACAAGCGGAAGGGAATTGATATTTCTAATTTTGGCGATGACTGGTGTATTCAAAGTAGCTTTTGTATCTATAGAACTATAGTTTTACCTGAATTTGAAACTCGTGAGAACTTTATTTATCAAAGAAGCACTTCGCAGTGTCGGTTTCAATCAATCCACCAAGCCTTTTCTCATTTATGTTAGGGTCGGCTTCCAGTGTAACCAAATGCAGCTGGATACCAGGATACCAGTATTCTACTTGTCTGACCTTCACAACCCAGTAATTAGGTAACATGATATCCCTTGGCAAAACTGTTGTCTTTGCTGGTTTCTAACTATCCGTATCGACTGTCAAAGTTCTACTAATGACATTCAGGAACAATGGCTTAGCTTAGGTTAAGATGGTCACGCATCCACAGACCGTCCTCATCATTTATTTTAGCCATGAGCTGTTCGTAGCGTCGGTTTCCTAACCTAGATCAAGGTGTACTTAGACGGTGTTGGGATACACCGTCTAAGTAGGTCTGGAACGAGGTATTGGAACAGATGAAGTCATCATCATTTTTCTGCCCTTGTCCCGTGTTATTAATGGTTTTTTTCTTCCACTCTGTCCTGACATCTGTCACGCAATCACAAACTCTCTTTTGTTATACCACTTCTCATACAATCCATCTATCTTTTCTTTGACCTCCCTCTCCCTCTCCATCCATCCACATGTGAATATTCTTTTATTAAAATGCAATTTATCCCTCCTCTTCACTGGAGTATAACAGGTTATTTCTTCTTCTCAGTCGGACACTCCTGGCGGAGTGGTATCGTCTGGTAGGTTGATTGCGGCTTTTACGAGACTTCTCCATCTCTTTCTATTCGTGTCACTGCGTGTACATTCAATGAGGGAACACCTCGAAGTTGATTTAATGAGGACTGTCCATCTGGTGGGTGATCGGCCGTGAATACGTTGGCCCTCTACCCTTCCCTGTACCACTAAACGTTACAAAGAGACACGAAAATCTTAAAAAATCGCAATTGCACAATCGATGAAATTCTTTGTTAGATGCAATACTCTTTCAGAATGGACACGTTAGTGCGCTGAGCATTTTATCCTCAGCAAACACCTCTATCACCACATCAGTCTCAAGACCGTTAATCTTTTTACGGTGCTTTTGTTTGATCGTCCATGTTAAAATTGGACGATCCGCCTAAATAGGTTCTATTTTATAAGACTTTGTTGAGCTATTGATTGTGGTAGCTCACGATGATAGACACATAAATATGATATGATTTACTACTGATTGGAATTCCATAGTTACTTTTATGGCTTTTTAGTGTTCCACAAATATACATAAAATGCACTGTAATTTAAAAAAACAAAAAGACTTTACCAACCATTTTTAAAGAGCGACTGACGATCCAATTTTTGACAAAAAATAACTGGTTTCGGCCAAAAAGTGGCCGAATATGCAGCACGACCGAAACTAACATCTTTGTGCTGACGGTTCTGATAGAGGCCTAAAAACGTGAGTGTCTCCTTCGTCTATGTATATCATAATTTGGTAATTGTCGATTTATTCATTTATTTGGTATTTTAATTATTAAAGTTCTCTCTTTTAATTATTAGTAAAGCTCGTAGAATAGATGTTCAATGGGGCTGAAAGGTTTTGGAGTGGCGACCGCGCACTGGAAGACATAACGTTGGAAAGCCTTGCACACGATGACCTGGTGAAAGCCGCGGGTATGCGGTGGATGCGAGACACAGAAGACCGCTCATTGTGGCGACACTTTGGGAGGCCTATGTCTGACAGTGGACGTCTTTCAGCTGAAATGATAATTATACCCAACTATATAATTAGGCATTACCTACTATATCGAAATATAGTTTTTATTTTTAGTCACTTTTTCTTTTACCACGCTAGATTCGGTTACGGATGAAACTCGCAAACCGTATTTTGGTCGGTCACTACCAATTTTAAAACTGAAACCTATACCCCATCCCAGCGTTCCTCGCACAAACTCCCACAAAAAGAAACAAAACCGACGGAATATCGTCCTGGAACTACCTCGTTAAGCATAGTTAGGCTATCCTGACGCGACAATCAGTGAATCTATAAGTATGTCAACAGGGAAACGAGCTAATGCCGAGCAAACAGCGCTATGCGGGCGGCCATTGTTGCCTTCGTTCGTCGAGAGCGGTTCAGTTCAGTTGAAAGGATCAGTATCGGTATTTATCTTTGGAGTTTGTTTTAAAGCTTTGTTAATTGCTGGATTATTGTAAGGTTTTAATGGTATTAATATTTTTCTTTGTCAGCCTGTTTTTGGAGATACTGCTAAATTTTTGATAAATGATATTTATTTTGCAAATAGGTTTAAAAAACACTTTTACACATCAATTTTTTTTTTCGTTATTTTAAACTAGATGAGGCCGGTGTTTCCTAGCTGACTACCCTGAGAAGAAACAACGAAACAATCTCAGGGGTCAAAGTCTCTTTTAAAGTTTTACTGTATGGACAGTAAATATGTAATGGTCAAATCACATAGAGCAGTGGTGGCCGAGTGGTAACGGCCCCGACTTACGAGTTGTAGGTCGCGAGTTCAAACCCAGCCAGGCGCATTACTTTGTGTAATTTATTTCATCACCACTGCTCCAAAAACGGTGAAGGAAAACATCGTGAGGAAACCGGCATGTCCTAGAACCAAAAATTCGAAGACATGTGACATCCACCAACCCGCACTGGGCCCGCGTGGTGGATTACGGCCCATTCCCTCTCCTAGAGAGGAGGCCTGAGTCCCAACAGTGGGATAATGATCCCACTGAGTCGTCCCATAAGGCCGACTATGGTATGCTATGCAAATCACATGAGAACCATGCAGATTTCTCTGAGATGGTCTTTTGAAGAAAAAACCATGCAGATTTGAGTGGACCTGTCCTGTCAGTGCAAGCATTTGTCAGTATTCGCAAAGAATAGAATAGAATAGAATTTATTTTAATTCCGACACAAAAAGATCCATATAGTGTTAGTAACTTAATAAATGACTTAGTATCTAATGTTAGTACCCATTACCCTTTGTATAATAAATTTTATAAACGGAGAGCTATAGCTCAAAGCTCAACTCAGGAATACTAAGGAGCTCAACGACTTGATGAACAATACCAAGGAAAGGACATTTGAATAGGCCGCAGAAAGTACTCAAATTGCCAGACATTCGTTAAAATAACTGAAAAGGAAAAAAAAGCAATCAACATAGTCCTCACATTTACACTTTTAATTGAAAAGTTAAATAATATTACCTACTTTATCATTATTGATCTAGGTTCGCTTTTGATTGTTCTTTAACTTGACGGTAAGTTATAATGTGGTCGACAATGGAACTTGTTTGCTTAAAATTTAGCAGTAGGATAATAAGAATAACAGCCTTTGTAAAAGCATTACAGGTAAAAATACTCAATCAAACTGAATGGCCATAGCGACTAGCCTACAGCTAACCGCATCTTCTCTTTCAGACGCTTCCAGTAAAGTATAGTCTTCATTTGATCGTACGGACCAAACCTCGCTGCGCTTTTTGATGCGTTGTCAACACTCCAAAAAGTTACAGTTCCATCGGCCATCTGTTCTACAAGCAATGTGTTTTAGCCACAATCAATTAATATAGCCTTGGTGAGGCAAGAGCGATTCTTCGAAACTTAGCTAGCTGGTCCTCCAGTGAACAGTGGTATGTTTCTTGTGATATGATATCCGATTACTTATCACACACAGAGAAAAGCCTCAATCCAGTCCAAGCACAGAAAGTATTTTAATCTCTTAATTTTTATCACATGCACTAACGCCCCATTTATCACGAAACTTGACGGACAGCCGTCAATGTAATTTATGTGGAACATAACAAATTCCTGTGTTTATAACACATTTTATTTTATCTTTAGCGTCGGCAGTTTGACTAATACTATTGTGGAGAAAGTCCGAAAATTATGTCGTAAGCGTAGGAGTTTTATTTGTGTTTTAATTTTTATTATTAGTTTTAGCTTTTGGTTGTTTTAGGGTATTAACCAGCTTAGTTTGGTCCCTTTAGCTAGTTTTCGCTCAGAGGTTTTACAATGACTTAATCTAGCTGACGGTGGCACGTGTTATTGGGTCATTCGGTTCCCTTCAAAATGGTTGACCTGAGTGGGGCTGATGCACGCGTCATGCTCGTGATGGGAGCCGTCAGGTGAGACTGGTCATCTCTTAGCTGCTAATGGCTTAATTCAATTTCTATCTTTTTGTTAGTTTTATTTTTATTACTTATCTACATTGTGCTCACATAATAGAAGCAACAAGAAATATGTAACCAAGATTATATGTAACTCACAATATAATTTAAAAGAGTGTGTATGGAGTTTCTTGCACGTTCTTCTCCACAGAGATCTACGCTTTGGAACGTACAATTTAGCTTCACTTTTTTTGTTTTTGGACTGACCTACGTTTGACTATTCAAAAGTGTAAATGGTCTATTTGAAATAAACGCTTTTGACTTTGACTTAGCATAATCACTCTATATTGTTTCTAGGAAAAGGTGGGCCATAATCGATGGTCTAGTGAGAATTCGCCATACCGGTTTTACCGTCACCATTTAGAGAACAATAGGGGTAAAATAAATTGCACATAGTAAAGGGCCTATCCGGGTTTGAACCTACGAGTATGTGGGCCACTACTGGTCTACAATTACTTAGTTTGAGATAATTATCTTTAAGGGTCGTCAGAAAGTATTATTGAATTAAGGAACTTAACTGGTTATTATTTTAAATCAACTTTGTGTTTTTGTATTCGTAGATTAATCATGTTCCAATTAGAAACTATAATAAACATTGCAGCCAACATTAATTTATTAGTGAAATAGATCAGTGACTAATTAAATTATTGGTATTCTCATTACCATAAATCAAACATCCTGTAAACTTATTAGCAAATGGTTACCCATTTAGCTGTAATAAATAATTAATTAAAATCTATATATCTAAGTTTGTGAATATGTGTGTGTATACTTATTACAGGCTCAAACGGCTGAACGAATTTCGATGAAACTTGGTAGACCAGTAACTATACCAGTATCATTTTTTTTAATTATATAAACTAATGCTTGACTGTGATCCCACCTGATGGTAAGCAGACCACCGCACAATATCATTGTATTTATTAACCTTACACTAACAACTAAATAAATAGACTAATTTTCATCGGACCACCAGGCGTACGGCAATGCGCCACCGGTACATGGTGGACATCCCACCTATACGCACAAAACGTTTTGGGAACACATTCATTGTGCGCACAGCTAAGGAGTGGAATGCCTTGCCGGAATCTGTGTTTCCTGATGGCTACAAACCGGGAATCTTTAAGTCAAGAGTGAATAGGTTACTTCTAGGTAAGCGCGCTCCATCGTCGACCGCATCGTCGCTTTCCATCAGGTGAGATAGTGGTCAAGCGCAAACCTATCAAGAATAAAAAAAAAACCGTACACTCTCAATAAGGTTCAGTTGAAAACCAGCGTCAGGCAACTACCACGTAGTTGTGTGCTAAATAGAATATTTTTATTTCTATCATGCCCTAAAACACGCTTAAACCCGGGAGTATGTTCCCTTGGGACCATTCTATACTTTCATAGACATATATCAGTTAACTCCCGTCCATAACTCACGCCTTAAATCATCTTAACTCTTGTTTTATCATCCTGATTGATTAGCTCATTAGCCGTCAGGTAAAACTGTGTAATAAATGCCAAGTTTTAATAGAAAACGTACAGAACATAAAAATTTTACTGTACAACATTACCGAGGCTTGATTAACGGTCATTCGCGAACTTTACCTAATTAAAGCCTGTTTTATGATCAAGTGACTTCCAGTGTTTCGTTCGACGAATAGTGGGTAATTCATTTGTTAATACTTTACTGAAATACTTACTTTCGTGTTGTTGCTTTGTTTTAATGCTCAGCCAGACCGGCAGCGCGATACCTGGAGCTGCACGGTGCGGAGAGCGGTGTAGGTGCGGGAACCGGTGCGGGTACGGGAAGCGGCGCGGGTGAGGAAAGCGGTGCAGGTGCGGGAACGTGCGCGTTGTGTTTATCCACAGTCAAACCATCATAATAACGCAAGCAGTTAGCTCGAACTAGCTTGAGATGCCCGCTCGCGCAGTTGCTGCTCGGCGCCCAACACTCACTGCGGCCACTTGTATGAATGAGCTATGGCGTGAGTTGTCCGCGCGCGTCCCATGACGAGCAGCCCGCTCCGACGCCGCTTCCCCTCGCTTACGTGCCCGCTATGGACACTAGAACATAAGTTCTTATGTTTGAGTTTTCCGCACCGCGCCCGCCCCGCGCCCGCGTTTGCAGTCTGGCTGAACACTTAGGGTGCGTTTCCCAGTGGCAGTAGTAGAAGTAGGCCAGTGAGTGGACCGTAATACCAATGACAATGCTCGAAATTTTCACACTGCATCAATTTAATTGTTGTGTTGAATATTTCGGCCAGTGGTTTACATCCAGCTCTCAGGTGCTTTCAATGCAGCTGGAAATCAGAAACTATCCAGTACGGATTTTAGACGGTACTCGATGTCAGTACGCATGCTGAAAATTGCGCGCATGATGTATTAGCGGCTGGCGTAAACTGTTAACAGCTATCCTTGTCAGATTAAATATCATTCAGTGACATATGTTATCAGTGACATCACGGACTGGGCACTTTCGTATGTAGGACGAGAAAATACCACGTAGCTTGCCGAAGTCCTCAACTGACAAGCGCTAAAGAAATGTTACGTGAGGAAGAATTTCTCTTTGCCTACAGCCTCTGCATATTGGAGTTTAGCATAAATACAAAATGTAACTAGAATAATGCACACTGTTATAAACCACAAATAATAAATTTTAATTAAGTTACAATCAAAATTTAAGCACTTAAAATTTTAACTTAAATGCACTTAAGTAGTGTTATTTTAAGAAATTAGTTATTCTAATTGTAGGCAAATACTCGTAATATGGACATCGACGGACTGCATTGGTCTTGGTAGATACATAGATATACACAAAAACACAAACATGCTAATGACGGAATCAAGACTTATCAAGAATTTATTAAAGAAGATAATAAAAAAAAAACCTGTAATCGATGCAGTAGCTGATTCTGACTAAAATATATTATTACTTTCAGCATGTGCATTTATTATGTTACATGTTGCATAGATAATACCTAGATCACAAAGAATTACGTCAAGGCAAAAAAAAAGTTTGATTTAGAAAACACAAATTATTTTATTGTTTCTCTTCCTAGCTGCTACAAATGATTTGACGAACTTTTACCAAACTTACAATTTTTACAAAGACTTTCCCTAATTAACAGGTTTTGTATTTCATTTCTGACTAATAACTTTCTAATCGGACTTAGTTTTCTTAGAAATGGCACTAGACTCTTGACAAAATGTAGGTCATCGTCTATTTCACACGGATCTTCAGTATTAGACGAGGCGTCAGCAACTGAAATCTTTTTCAGTTTAGCTGGAACTTCTTCTGAAGTTTCTGAAGCCCGCCTTTTATATTTGTTCTCAGTCTGATCATCTTCAACTATTTCAATTTTAGGTTGAACTAAGAGTCCATATGTCATAGTTTGAGACTCTTCGGCGCTTGGAGCAGAGTCTGTACATCTTGTTTCATAATTATCTGATTCGTTACTGTACATGTTGGCTTGTTCTGCAAAAACATCATCTGAATCTTCAAATACTATTAATTCTTCTTTTATAATATCTTCATCATGTATTTCGATTTCTGGGGAGGGGGAGAAACAAGAGTTGGATCTTTTTGCTAAACCTTCTCTGAGGAATAGCATTTGCTCGAAGTAAATCCACTTGCCTCTGTAGTATTGGATATAGGGTTTCGTAGGGTTGTCGAAGGGAACCTTCACCTTTTTTATTTCCCTTTGGAATTGGTCTCGTAAGTTTCGCCATTTTTGTTTCACAAAGTCTTCTGCAACAATAGATATTAAATGTTTAAAGATACATATTAAAATAAATTAACATGTCTTAGCTAACCTAATGGTATTGCTAAAAATATATAAAAATTACTGATGTTTTATTTTTACATAAACGAAGCCCTTCACTGAACCTTTCTAATTATACTCGATACATTGGCAGAACAGAATAATGGTCGACGAATTTAAATATGTCATGTCTCAGACTCAATTCCCTGAACATGCGCCGGCGCCAACTTTCAGGACAGGATGGCAAATAAGGGAAAATAAACCTTACTGGAGTGATTGTAAATCAAACAAAATTGAACTGTGTATCTAAGATCACAAGTCATAAAATTATAAAATCAAGTTATCGCACATGTTGAACACTGATAAGATCAATTTATAGTTGAGTTGTTGACGATTCGGACACAATATTCGGATACAGTATCCAAATCGACAAATTTTATTTTTAATATTTTTTCACTGACGATTCGGACAACATCAAATTTATTGAAGCTGTTTGTCAGATAAAAAATAAGTCTTAAAATATAAAGATATTTATTACCCGATGTAGCCGCCATGTGTCCGACCCCGAATCGTCAGCAAGTCGTATAGGTCACTAGTTGTAAGTATTTAGTATTCATGTATTGTGTTCTAACAAGAGCTATTGTTTAAGTTTCTGTTATGTTATACTGTGTAATAGTGTGATTAGTTTATACAATTTTTATTTAACCTTTTGAGTGCGTAATTAGAGACACAATAGTAAGACAATGGCGCGTGAACGCCGGCGTTAATGCGGGGATCAACAGCTTAATAGATATTAGATATTATAATATCAAGTAGGTTACCTACTCACTTCATTGATTTGTCAATGTTAGCAATTATACATAACTCGAATTTCTGAACTTCTATGAATAATTTTCGCACGTTACTCGGCATAATATATTTAGATACTACGCGTTCCAAATAAGAATAGGAAAGCCAATAACATTGATCTGTCAAATTTTGATTGAAAAATACGGTTTGCAAAGCAAACGTATTTGCTTATTAATAACTTTTATTTTGCTTTTTATTACGGACTCTTAGTTAAATCTAGGTGAAGTGAAATGTTATTGTTTAATCTAAATTAACGAAATATATTATTTAAGTCCTAACTAGTCAAAAAAAAAATTTTTTTTTTCTTATTTTCAATGTTGATTGAACAATGCGCCTTTTTCTTCCATTTGCTACTACTCAGACACTTCACACAGTGACGCAGACATTAGCAAAATTGAAGAACTGGATTCTGATAAAACTTTTTTCGTTCATGATTCGTAAATACATATCGTATAATTTAAAAGTTTCTTGTTTTGCTCACCCTACCCAATTTTTCGATTTGACAGCTATGACGTCACACCATGGCGTAAAAATTGATCCTATTCTTATTTGGAATAATTGTATAAGCCAAACAATTTATGTAGGCTATTACGACATAGAATAATAAATAATACGTAAGTTGGCGCTACTGTCTATGCGCTTACATTATTTATAGTCGTATTATCGACGGTGAAGTGCCAATACCTTCTAACTAACGTAAATTACTTTTTAGCGCTTTTAATTCAAATGTGTGTTTCCGCATGTTTTTGTGAAATCTCTGAAGTGAATATTTAGTTGCTACTGCACCAAATTAAATTGTGGAAACACTTCCTAACTAAACCAACATGTAAATTTTTAGTATTACCTCCTAACGATTTTAAGACAAATATTTTCTGACTTCGACAGTTATGAGTTCTTGTCACTTCGCCGTCGTTATATGTCTTTCATCTTAACTCGTTGAGTAGTGTAATTAGAGACACAATAGTAAGACAATGGCGCCCGAGAGCCGGCGTTCGTGCGGGGATCAACAGCTTAATTGTCAAACCTATTGTGTAGTGTATTTTCTTTTACTAAATATAATCTACTAATATATTATATTCAATCCTGAGTTATTTTTGCCCTATCCTATCATGAACGCATTGTACCTACTTAAGCATAAGCATAATCAGCCGCATAGGTACAATGCGTTCCAAATAAGAATAGGATCGACGCCATGTTGTGACGTCACGTCATACTGTCAAATCGCAAGAAATTGGGTAAAATTGAAGAACTGGATTCTGATTAAATTATTTTCGTTCATAGTTCGTAAATAAATTAAATTTTTAAATTTTCTTGTTTTGCTCACCATAATAATTCTTCGATTTGACAGTATGACATGACGTCACTACCCGTCAATCGATCCTATTCTTATTTGGAACGCATTGTACCTACTATTCTCACAGCTGGAACTTAGGCTTGGCCCAAGAGCGGGGAATGTCATAAGATGATATTCCCACCAAAAAAAAAATACTCTAGTTATGGAAAGGGTCGTAAATAATCTACCACGTGGATGTCAAATGTCTTCGAACATTTTGTTGAAGGACAAGTTACCTCAAAATGTCTTTTCTTCACCGTTTTAAGAGAAGTGGTGATGAAATCAATTACACGAAGTAGTGTCTGCATGGGTTTAAACCCACTACCACTCGTTAATTAAACTCGCGTAAAAGCACGTTTGTCTACCTATACAAAAATATAAATGCAACCACACATATTTGCTAAATTTATTTATTTATACCTACATTACCTATGTAAAAATATCACGCCGATATACGAAAGAAACCGGATTGCCAATACTGATAAAATACCTACTTAATATAAGCAAAAGCTATTTATGTCATTGATGGCGCGAATAATAAGTTACTCTGTGTAATTAATGACCTAAATGGCGCAGCGCTAGTACTATGTGGCGCAAGCGCAAATCGTGTGACGTCATCCTGTTATCGGTAGGGCATTCAAACTCGGATAGTTATCAACTCCGGAGCTAGTCACGATGTTGAGCAATCAAATCCGGAACTCTGGAGTTGGCTCCGGAGTTGACAGCTTTTTTAGAAATTAATAAAAGGGCCCTTTATTTATTTATTTATTTATGTACACACAAATACATAAAAATGAAAAGAACAAAAGCAGATAGAATAGCACAAAGGTACTGCTTATTTCAAATGAAATTTCTTCCAGCAGACCTGCGACAGGAGAGTTGGATGAGAGATGTAGACATAGTGTATACAAATAAGCTGGAAAATTAAAAATATACTATATTATCTAAATTAAATCATATATTACATAATTATATATATCAATAAGATATGAGTATAAAAAACACATAAATAGATACAATACATAAACTAAATTATAAAAATATATCTATAAAATATAACTTTACGAGTGATTCTTTGACTAGCTGAAGACTTAGATACACT
The DNA here is from genome assembly GCA_905147345.3 of Mythimna impura. Classification (NCBI taxonomy): domain Eukaryota; kingdom Metazoa; phylum Arthropoda; class Insecta; order Lepidoptera; family Noctuidae; genus Mythimna; species Mythimna impura. The sequence goes on along the minus strand of LR990359.1, from coordinate 27,065,486 downwards.
ATTAGCGTCACGGATATTAGCTGGAAGTGAGTTCCACAGTCGTACCGCATGAAAAGAGAAGGAGTTGGAATAGAAATGGGTATTATGGGATGGAAAATTGAGATGGTATTTAAGGTGGGATCTGCATGAGGCATAGGCAGGGCGAGTGAACGAAAAACGATCACGCAAGTAGCCAGGGTATGCAGGGTTGAAAAGGATGTTGTACAAGAGACATAATACCCGAGTGTTTCTAAGAAGACGGATAGGGAGCCACTTGAAACCCTTTCGGAATTGAGAGATATGATCGTATTTTCTTAGGCCAAAAACAAAACGAATGCACAGGTTTTGCAAAGCTTATTTAATAGCTCCTCAGTGGCATCTAGGTAGCAGGCATTCGCATAATCAATGATCCGCTGAATTAAAAAAAAAAACATTAATTTTTAATTAATTTGAATCGATACGTTTGGTAAAATATTATACACATACACATTCACATTCACATTGATGGCACGACTGTTTTACCGTTTACAGGGGCGCGTCAAGAATTAAGATGCGTTTTTCGTCGTTTTGTAAATAATGTTTAAGTACATGGTTTTTGAAAACCGGTTTCAACTCCGGTGTTCTATTTCAACTCCGGATTTGAAAAATGCTTAAAATCGCTCCGAAACTCCGGAGTTATGAAACTCCGGAACTCCGGATTGAAAGCCCTATTATCGAGAGCTCTGATGAACAGCAAATACCTAATGGGCTCTTAAAATCGTCGCTAACGTTCAGGTGAGATAGTGGTCAATGATAAAAAAACTATGGGCAAACTTACATAAAGTACCTACCTACTAAATTTGATTTTATTTTATTTAATCTGATTTTAATTTGTTTAATTTGGATTTATTGATTTTGATTTTAATGTATTTGATTAGGTTTTTTTTATAGCAATTTTATTTTATTCTATTTCTTTGTGTTATTGGTATCGTGATATTTTTATATGAAAATGGCAATGACTATAATTATTTAACCTGAATAAAAATGCTTATTGTTGTTATTTATATAAACGACTGTTCATTTACTCTCTGTAGTTCTTGTACCCATATTCACTAATTCTAGGAGAAATCTGAATAGAAGCATGGTGTTAGACTACCTATCAATGCTTAGCTCTAAGGATGGAAAACATGGATTAAATTCTTAAAGAATGAGAGACCAAACCAGCTTAAGAAACATAAAGTTGCTATAGATACAGAAGAATGCACATCAATGGTAACAAAACCCGTATAAGCTGACCTCACATTGTACCGAAACTCCACACTACAGAGGGCCAAGGTCAAGATGTTACCAATGACGTACGGTCAACGGCACTACACAAGTAAACAAAACTGGCCAAGTGCGAGTCGGACTCACACATGAAAGGTCCCGTACTACAATATTAGTATCGAACAAAAAACGGCTAATAATCGCGTTTGTTGTATGGGAGTACCCTCTAAATATTTATTTTATTCTGTTTTTAGTATTGTTTGTTATAGCGGCAAATACATCATCTGTGAAAATTTCATCTGTCTAGCTATCACAGTTCATGAGATACAGTCTGGTGACAGACGGACAGACAGACGGACGGTTTTACCCTTTGGTTACGTAACCCTAAAAACCGGCCTAGTGCGAGTCGGACTCGTGTACGAAGGGTTCCGTACCATTACCCATACAACATTACACACTAAATTATAACCTTATTTTTTAGTTTTTGTTGTTATAGCGGCAACACAAATACATCAACCTGTTAAAATTTAAATATCTAGCTATCATGGTTCATGGGATACAGCCTGATGACAGACAGACAGACGAACAGTGAAGTTTTAGTAGCAGGGTCCCGTTTTTACCCTTTCGGTACGGAACCCTAAAAATTATGCATGCAATTATAGGCTAACTTGGCCAGATATTACTTTCAAAATGACTTGCCCAGCAGTGAGAGAACAAAAAAAAATGAAATTGGTAGAACCTGGATGAGGTTAGCACAGGAGTAAGGGGATTGGCACAAAAAAAGGTTTATGCCCAGCTGTGGGCAAAGTTGATCAGGATGTTTTTGTTACTTACTGTCTTTATTCAATATCTCTGCTATTCTCTCCCATTCATTGTCCATAGCTGCTCTGTTATTATACTCATTATGATATCTGTTCCAGAGTACCGGTGTGTTAGCCACCTCCCTGATTAACAATTCAGCTGTGTTGAGTGTGGATTGCTTATTCAAATCCCCGTAATCAAAAACTCCTTCCATAGCATAGGTTTAAATTCACACGAACTCAAGCTTAACTCTTATTTCGTCTCAATAAGGCAGAAAGTACAACGACAACGTTAATGTTTATACTATTATGCCCTTGTAACTTTGTTATGTTGTCAGTTTTCGAACGAATCAAAAAACTATCACGAACTGTCACTTATTTTATCGTTTGTTTCATGTTTGAAACATTTCACTTCGACGTAAATATAGCACGGATAAGTTAGAACATTGTTTTTGTAAGTTATCACTGTTTTAGTACAGAATTTTAACACAAAACTTATCAACGAACAAAATACGTGATGCGATCGACACGACAGTCGTTGAACTAAAAATAACCATGCGCTGTTGCCAGCTTGCACAGCCAATGCGAGCGACGCGGCCGCACGACGTCATTCACCCTACACTACGCTTCTACGCATGTGTGAATGAGAAGAGCCGTGCATGTTTGAGTGAGTTGGACGATGTCGCGTGTGTTAGTGCGTAAGCGATAAGACTGTGTGTCGTCATGGTCGAATGTGCGACCTGGCAACGTCGCCGCGTCGGTTGCGTTCCACGACCGTGTTTGACATTCTTTAAAGTTTAAACTGGATTGGCGCGTAATTGGAAGTGTCGATTAACATGATTTTGTATGATGTGGAATGTTTGTAGTCCGAACTGCGAACATGATTAATTATACTCCATTTGTTTAGGTAGTTAACTAAACGTAAAGAATCTTGATATGTCTTTTTATTTAAAAAAAAATCGTTTAAAGGACATAGGTACAAAGATTATTTAAATTTAGTTAATTACCAAACATAGGTAGGTAAATAACAAATTGTAAACATATTTAGATAAATTTTTTAGACCACTTTTAGATAATAAAAGACATGACAAGATTGTTTACATTTAGTTAATTACCTAAACAGATGGAGTATAGTATGAAGGTTTTTCTTATTGTTTTGTGTGTCTGTGGATATCTTTAAGTACCTATACCTATATAGGGAATAACGGAAAGGTTTGCTTATGAAGAACTTCTTATTTACGTTCTTCGATAAATACCCTATAAATAAAATGCTCAATTTGCAGTACACCGCAGTCCCTTTTTTTATGTCAAGTTCTTACAGTTCATCCTAAGGTTGTCTGGTTATCTGGTAGAAATCGCTGTTAGCGATAAGACCGCTATTGTACCCATAGATTAAGTTAGTTTATAAGGTTTTGTTACTATTTTGGTGTACAATAAAGTTTTATTCTATTCTATTCTATTCTATTCTATTCTCAATATTTTATTATATCTGCGGACGCCGGCGTTCGCTTGGTGTTTACTGTTTAGGTAGAATGTAAACGAACTTATTGTCAAACAAAAATAATATCAAACTTGACTTAGGCGCAGGCGCATTGGTTGCGCTTGTTTATTTTTTCTACCGACCCGCCTCGGCTTTTGTCTACTGTAATATGCATGTAATAGTAACTTAATTCTTCCTCATGAATCACTTTGTCTATGGGTGAAAACCTTATGAAAATCCGTATTTTTGTTTTTGAGTGTATCGCGATCTGACAGGCAGATAGACGCGGTGGGGCGACGTGTTTGTTTATTGTTTACAAATGTAAGGATAAAACATTTGTATGGATTTTTATGTAAGTACATTCCTCTTGAGAATCAAACTCAAACTCAAAATTAATTATTTCACATAGGCAAAAAAAAAACAAAAACAAACAAACACAAATCCATCCAAAGGTTGTCTGTAAAAAATCGCTTTTAGCGATAAGACCGCCCATTGTGACACTCTATTAATTTTAAGTTCCTATTGTAATTTTATTATTGGTGTACAATAAAGAATATATCTATCTATCTAATGTATAAGGCCTACATTAGAACTTATAAAACGTCAGAAGCTAGTGCATGGTTCCGAATGGTCGTTTTCTATGGAGAAGAACCAGCAAGAAACTCCATGGTTACTCTTTTAAAAAAACGACTGATTCTGCAATATTTTATATATGTATATATCACAATAATAATAGATATGAGAGGACAATGTAGACTAGTCAACTTTGTACCGAAAAGCACTCAATGAAAATAGTAAACTATGAACCTCTTATACTGTCCCTAATAAATGAACCCTCAAATCAATCACACACAAAATTATTTAAGGTTATTGTGAAATGGACTTTAGTTAATTTTGTTTTTTATTTATTTATTGATAAGGCACCTCAGCGACTTAATAATTAAAATATACATAAATAAAAATCACGTATAGTTTTAATCATAATAAATTCATCACGGGAGTAGGTACAGCACTAACAGAAAACTTAACAATTTGTTTAGGTGGTAAATCATCCAATGACTTCTGTCGCTCTAGGGCAGAGCGCGAAGGCAAGTCAGACTTTTACTAATTAAAACCTACTCCTATGTTCCTTTTTTGCCTTGCGTTCCAAGAGCCTGCCCCCCTAGCCAAGTTCCAAACGATAAACGTGAACGCTTAGTAATCTCCAATAGATTTTCAACTTTATACCTAAGAGCATAAAGTTGAAAATCTATTAAAGACTACTGAGCGTTAGCGACCGGAACGAACGAAAACACTATGTAATCTTCAATAGATTTTCAACTTTATGTCCAATGATATAAAGTTGAAAATCTATTAAAGACTACTGAGAGTTTACGTTTATCGTTTGTGACTTGGATAGGGGGGCTGGTGTCCTTTTCGGACAACCCATGGCCCCAGTAGGTTTCGACCCTGCTGGGCTCCTACGGTTTGCTGACATCAATTTGAGGCGCGCGTGGAACACTACACACCGTCGATGACTCGGGCTTGGACCGGACGGTTACCGGGCAGCCTGACAGCGAGCAAGCCCACGCCTACGGTGACTGGAAATCGGGATCGGGGTCCCGGTGGCTGGGGCATGAGGAAGTCCGTTCCCTCACGCGTGTGGCCGCCTCCTTCGCTTGCATTACTGCTTCGTATAAGGAGGCGATCGCTTGCTTTCCTCCTCGCTCCGAATCATGGCTTGAACCAGGGCCTGGCACGAGTGGTCGCTGCCGCCGATTGCCTCCACGAGGACACGGTGGTGCTCCACCCAAGCAGGGCACACCTCCACCGTATGCTCCACCGTGTCCTCCGGGCGGTTCACATAATGGTGCCACCCGGGCGTTTCTTCCGCCTGAATCCGATCCTCCACAACTTACCATGTCCGGTGAGGAACTGCGTCATGCGAAAGGTGAGGACACAGCGAAGCCTCTCCAGCCACTACTCAAAGAGGGGACTTAAAATGTAATTGAAATATTTACAAATTATAATTTTTAGTTAAAACGAAACTATTATAAATGACAAATTAATGAATAATAATAATAATAATAACCCCATCGCCGTATCTCTACGTTGACGTCGTGGTGGGGCTTGCGTGCTCCAATATACCCTAGGTCTGTATCGGTAAAGTTTGCTTTGCCGTAATATGCCTAGGGTGAGGGGCCAGACTAAGAGAGATACAATCCGCAGTGCAGTTTTGTGGCGAACTGTTGGGCATTAGCGACCCCACGGACCCGATCTCCCGGGAGAATTCTAGTTCTTCATCTCCGGCTTGCCTTTATTGGCCGGCCGTAGTGAACACTGACGAGGAACTGAGCTCCCACCTCTCTCTTGCCTTTATTGGCTGGCTTGAGTGGAGATTCGCAAGAGCAAACGTGCTCGGGAGAAGGATGTATAATCCAGTAAGGTGCTGGTAGGGATCTTGACCGTACTTCCGGGATTTTCCTGATAGCCGTGGTATACCTCTCCACTCCTCAAGCACCTCAGGATATGTTGCCCTCTTGTTGCTACGTCACTTCGTGCTAGCGGCCGTTTTTGGGGGCCCATTTATTGAGTGTGCAAGTCACCCCCTGCCTTTTTTCGATGCATATTAATAACGTTGTTCAGGCAGGGGCCATAGTCTTGACATAGTTCCATGTTACCAGTCCACTTAAGACTCCAAAAACCATAGCCCTATTATCTTTGTTCTCCATATGTCGCAACAGTTTTTCAATAACCGGGGGTTGTCCTTGGGTGCACTAGCATAGCGCGTACAGGGATAATCGTCGGTTGGTATCATGTTCCATTATAATTATCTAAAGGGCCTCTGCGAGTTGGCTTCGGCTCCTCGTACGCCTCCCAAAGGTCCAGGACCTCAGGGTCCTGAGATAAATAAAAAATAATAATAATAATATTAATTGTTATTAAATAATAACAATAATATTAATTATATCAATAATTTATTTATTTTTGTTTCGTTTTACCTAATATTGTGTTGGTACCAAATAAATTGTTTTTTAGGGTTCCGTAGTGTTTAATACCGAGCGCCGCAGCGGAAACACTCAGTACTAAAATTTTGAACTGATTCTCTGTATATGTATACAGTTAGGCATAAAAAAAATAAAACACCGTATACTGATCTATATCAAACGTATATTTTAAGGTTGGTTTCTGGCCCTAACCAAATCGCGGTAACGAAACCATATCGACTTTTAATTTGATCCCAACGCCATCTATCGAGCGAAGGGTCAATTATAATAAAACTTTTGGTTTCGTATTTTAGTGGAACTCTGTTGGACGCAAACACGTAGTCAAATGGCAATGACAATCTTCGTCAAAGTTTAAGACATCAAGTTACATTTAACTTAGTATTGTATCTACCCACTTGATACAATTAAATAGTCACAATACAAAGTATGTCACTAACAACAGCCCCGTGGGTTTGCTTTTGAAATAACATTCAAATAAAAATACGCTAAGAGGCTTCGATATTTTTCACTGAACTTTCGCAATCAGTCCGCTGGTTGCAGCAGGGTTGTCACAAAAAAAAAACCTTACAATTATAATGTTGTAGGATGTAGGCTAAGAACAACACACACACCATACATTAATCCTACTCTAGCATCATTTCCTGGGCAAGAGTGTCCATCAAGGATAACTTTCAAAGGCAATAAATAAATAATTAATCAAGACATATTCATTGGTAACTTTATATATTTCGGCACACACAGTAAAATTATGATGATGTAATTTTACTAGCCTTAATTTTTACTACTGGTGCTGTTTTCAGCACAATATCATTTAATCACAATTTTAAGGGTGTTTTTTCGCGGGAAATCCTAATTCTTTTTTAAATAAAATTAGCTTAAGTTTCTCATTATAATATCAGCTATCTACCAGAGTAATAGTCAAAATCGATCTAGACTACAATTTTGGAAATTAACCAGAAGAATAATACAAAAATTATAAAAAAAAAATTATATATATTTATATTATTATATTTTATTTTATGTGCATTAGCATAAGCATAAACAATGTTCCCACTGCTGGGACTCAGGCCTCCTTTCTAGAAGAGGAACTGGTTCATTTGCATTAAGTAAAAAAAAATATATATTTAGATTTTACAATAAGACAGTTAAAAAAAAAGATATTTTAGAAGAAAAAAGTAGGTTTTTTTTAAATATTGCCTAATTCACCAGACGAATATTGTGTTAACCGACCACCGCCCACGCGATTGATGAGTCAATAACAAGACTTCTGAAATTGTAACGTGAAAACTCACAATTCACCTCTTGTGAACGACCAAAGTTGTCCACAGGTACATTTTTATTTTAATAATCTCAATGGAGGATATTTCCTACTGCGTAAAACGTTTGTCAAACTACAACGGATAAAACAAAAAACTGGGCAAGTGCAAGTCGGACTCGCACACTGAGGGTTCCGTACAAAATTGAAAGTTAAATTGCGATTTACGATTTATGACGTATTAAAAAAAAACTACTTACTAGACCTCGTTCAAACCAATTTTTGGTGGAAGTATGCATGGTAATGTACATCATATATTTTTTTTAGTTTTATCATTCTCGTATTTTAGAAGTTACAGGGGGGGGGGGGACACATTTTACCACTTTGGAAGGGTCTCTCGCGCAAAATATTCAGTTTAGAAAAAAATGATATTAGAAACCTCAATATCATTTTTGAAGACATATCCATTGATACCCCACACGTATGGGTGTGATGAAAAAAATTTTTCAGTTCTAAGTGTGGGGAACCACCAAAATTTGTTGTTTTTTTTTTTTATTTTTGTGTGAAAATTTAATGCGGTTCACAAAATACATCTACTTACCAAGTTACAACAGTATAGTTCTTATAGTTTCGGAAAAAAGTGGCTGTGACATACGGACGGACAGATAGACATGACGAATCCATAAGGGTTCCGTTTTATGCCATTTGGCTACTGAACCCTAAAAACTTTCAACGTATTTTTATTTCTGTAACTCAAACCTGCCAGCCCTGCAGTCGAGGGCTCCGTAATTACAAATGTTTCAGGCTGAACTATGAGCGCTTTCAGTTTCCATGAGTTGCCTGAAAACTGACGTTTATACCTGTAAATAATGAAACATTGTTTATTGAAGTTCATACAGCCTGTTTTTATTATATCGATGAAACTACGGATGGAACATTTTCCAATATAGTTATATTCATGAAATGCATTTCATTTGTTTGGTTAATATTTACTTGTTTTTTTTTTTTTGTTAATACTCATGTTTTTTTATTGTGTTTGTAGAATGGGTATGTTTATTTCGTGAGTAAGCTTGATTTAAAATATAGTAAGTTACAATCCGACGTACAGCGAGTGTCCACCCTTACGTTGTTAACATCGTAAGGTCGTTGTTAACACCTATATAGTCCAGACTAAGCGTTTCGTCTCGTCGTTTATACCGCGTACATTAATGGATTTTTTTTTTAATTATTGATAGGCTCGCGTTTGACCGCCATCACACCTGATGGTAAGCGATAATGTGGCCGACGATGGAGCACGCTTTCCTAGAAGTAACTCATTCACTCTTGACTTAAAGACCGCTAAGTTGTAGCTATAAGGAAACACAGGCTCTGGCAGGGAATTCCACTCCTTAACTGTACGCAAAACGCTTTGTACGTAGGTATGGGTGGGATGTCTACCATGTACCGTTAGCGCAAAGTCGTACGTCTAGTGGTCCGATGATGGAACGGACTTGGCGGAATAAAGATTGTGTTGTTGTGATTCATACTTTCCGAAATGTAAACGATAGAAAACCAGGCTAGTATCTCGGTGGCGATGCCCAAGGCTTTGGAGCTTCGACTCGACAAGTGCATCATTGCCGATGATTCTCTTCACTCGCCTCTTAATTAACTCTAGTGATGTCAGATAAAGATGAGAAGAGTACTCCATATACGATCGAACTTGCGCTTGATAAAGGTTGAGCGGCTGTTCCGCCACGAATTACCGTCTCACCTTTGCTAAAATCCCCAATTTTTTGACAGCCAGTTGAGCCTTTTCCTCGATGTATGAACCAAAATTGGGATTGGATGACAACGTAACCCCTATAAGCTCAAGGTGGTCGGTTATCGGCACGGTCACACCTCGGAAAGATGGAGCTGGGTGGAATTGACTGGATCTATGACCCGCTAGCTCGTGCGTCAGACACATATCTCTCAGTAACAGTGCTGTCGTCTGCATACCCAAAGATACCGGGTTTAAGTAGGTCATTTATATGCAGCAGAAACAATGTTGCCAAGAATACCGACCTCTGAGGAACCCCGGAATTGATATCCATTTGACCGGACGAGCAGCCTTCAATAACCACTCGGATGGATCGATCCCTCAAGAAGTCTGCGATCCAATCACACAGACTAGTGGGTAGACCGAAAGTAGGAAGCTTAGTAATAAGGCTTTCGTGCCAGATCCTGTCGAAAGCCTTCGAGATATCAAGGGAGATGGCAAGCGCTTCCCCATGCTTCTCGATGGCCTCGCTCCAGATGTAAATGGCATACGCTAGAAGGTCCTCAGTAGACCGATTTTGGTCAAAACCGTATTGCTGGATTGCAACAATATGCCTGCTGCGGTCTTCCCGTCCGATTATATTTTTTGTAGCAATGATATCAGTCATACTAAAGACACAAACATAATTATTTAAAATCGTATGAAAAGGTTTTTAACAACAAAATGGCGCCCCATTTTGTTGTTACCATTTAAAATTTTCAGTATAAAATAGCCATTATAACTTGTAAATGATGTAATTTTCAAAACTATTTATAAAATTACTGCTAAAAACAGTTGGTCATAGTTTCTTTGAATTTGCTTTCCGTGTCGTTGCTACAATTAGCTTTACTACGACCATTATTGTAATTACTTGCATAGCAATAATTATTACTTCACCACACTTGTGTTACTATTCCTTTGACTAGCTATTTGGTATATTTTAGTAATTGTTACAAACAATAGCAGTTATGGTATATGAAAGCGTAGGTAATAAAAGGAATGTATTAAAAAAATGGCAGTGGAAAGGGCTATGCTCGGAGTTTCCTTGCGTGATCACATCAAAAATGAAGATATCCGCAGGAGAACCAAGGTTACAGACATAGTCCAAAGAATCGCCAAACTTAAGTGGCAGTGGGCAGGGCACATTGCTCGCAGAACAGATGGTCGATGGGGACGAAAGGTTCTGGAATGGCGACCACGTACCGGAAGACGCAGCGTTGGAAGGCCTCCCACAAGGTGGACCTGGTGAAGGTCGCGGGAATCCGATAAATGCGAGACGCACAGGACCGGTCATTATGGCGACACTTGGGGAGGCTTATGTCCTACAGTGGACGTCTTTCGGCTGAAATGATGATGATGATGATTAAAAAAATTGATAATAAAAATATTGTAAAACACAAATTTTCTTTTTTACTAAATGGATGTAATAAATTGACGAGTCTGATTTAATTTAAAGTTTATTTCCTCCTATTTAAATAATTAAATTACATCTTATTTATTTATACTTTATCGTACACCAAGATAATATATTATACATTTGAGCCTTATATTTAAAAACATACAATTGGCGGCCTTATCGCATTCCGCGATCTCTTCCATGCAACCTGGTATGGAAAGAAATTGTCTGAACCTAAAATGGGGTTGCACTTGGTTCATTACAAAATAAGCTAAACAATTGGTGAGAAAAGAAAGAAATATAGTACATACTTAACACTAAAATTCATACTTAAATATATACATCCATACTTCCATACTAATATTATAAATGCGAAAGTAACTCTGTCTGTCTGTCTGTCTGTCTGTCTGTCTGTCTGTCTGTTACGCTTTCACGCTTATACCGCTGAACCAATTTTGATGAAATTTGGTACAAAGATAGAATAGAGCTTGAGAAAGGACATAGGCTATAAATTATCACGCTATTTGCTATGGGAGGTGGGCAATATTCCAAAATGTCAGTATTGAACGATTTGCCGTGACTTCGATCCCCAGTTGTAGTAATAATTTTTGTGATTATTTTGTCGTCTTTTTTGTATATAATATGCAATGGTACTTCAATTACAATAATAATAGGACTTTTAGCATATTTTTAACACATCTTAGACATTTTTACTCAATATTTTTGTAAAAAGTAATCAAACATGTAATAAAATCTAAGTGGAAAAACGAAAATAATATTTCTTTTTTTCATTTAGCTACAAATTTAATATCTGAGATGAAAATCATCACGCTATCATCGATAAGGGGTTAAGCAGACAATGATGACGTTTATATAAGAACACCTATTTTACACAAAAGTCAACGAACAGCGTAGTGCAGTCGTGTCTGGATTAGATCGACACGTAAGGGGATAGTGGTTCAAAACTCGGTTTTTTTTTTTGTGATAGTTTTTTTTTATTTTACGGTAAACAAGAAATTTTTACATATTTTTGCGTTCTTACTATTATTTTTATTGACAGTCTGGTTTCTACATCAGCACTTTCGAAGCAGTTTGGCAGATTATACTGACCTACTATACAAGACAGAAATCAGCGGTTATGCATTCAAACGTCTACAAAGAGATCTAAAGAGATACAATAGAGCGGCTATCAGAAAAAATGTCTTAGAAAAACTGTCATCCTATGCCTCAGTGACGCCATCTGGCTTTGAATAGCAAACACACGAATTAACATTGTCAAACTATTTATTTAACTATCGCTCGGTAGGTGGCCAGGGGCCTTACCATGATAATGTCAAAATGTCAGACGTACGAGCGAAAAAGAGTGATGGAGCTATACACCCTATATAGCTCCATCCCTTTAACAATCCGGTTTAGGTCGTAAATTGGATCACATTATGAGCTCGTGGTAGAGCCTCAGTGTGTGATAAAGGTAAGGTTAAGCTTTTCAGCAATAGATGGCGTTATCACGAAATCAGCAAATGTTTCTAGACCTATTTATAAAAATTATTGAATTCTAATTAATTGCTTCGTAAATGCCAAAAATATTTACGAAAATAAACCGCAGTTAGGTCCAGTCATTTTATCATAACAAGATTTGTAATAGCGTAAAGCGCGGTGGGCCTTGAGCGCGGTCGCCTTCTTCTGCGAAGCAGTAATGCTAGCAAAGGAGGCGGCCGCACGCGCGAGACAATAACCCTCGCGACCCAGCCGATCCAAACCGAGAGGTTCCGATCCCGATTTCCGGCCACCGTAGGCGCGGGCTTGTGGACGGCGAGCAATGGGTAGCTCACCGTCCGTCCGTCCGGTAACCGTCCGGACCGAGCCCAAGTCGTTGACGGCGCGTAGTGTTTCACGCGCGCCTCAAGGAGGTGTCAGAAACCGTAAGGGCCCAGCAAGGTCGAAGCCTATTGGGGCCATGGGTGATACGAAAGAGATTCCCGGGGCCCTGGAACAATGGCAAAGAAGGAACAGGAGTGGGTTTTATGTATGTTTCTTTCTGGTTTATGATATGATAAAACAACGCTGTATGATTTTAAAATTATTGGTTCATTAGATATACTAAAAGTATATTATACCGTAGAATTATCTTTTTTACAACACTAAATAAATGTTATTTAACGTATTTTGCTTTTAGGTAGGAAATCATCAAATACCTTCCCCCGCTCTGGGTAAAGCGAGAGGTAGTACCAGACTTTTACTGACTGAAACCCACCTGTGTTCCTTTAGTTGCCCTTAGCGTGTCCAGGGCTATGGTAACTTGCACGCCACAATTGCGGCAGCAAATACCTTCTTTGAGGAAAGTCTAAAAAGGCTCTCTTTCCGCCTGACGCAGGTCTTCATCGAACGTAGATGTTTCAGAAGGACCCCCAAAAAACCAGCAATTATAGGTAGGTACTTAATCACAGAAAGATGCTTCTTGAGCAGTTCGTGAAGGTTACCAGTACTTCAAGTAGTCTCTCCCTCGGACTTGACCACAACCTACTGTTTGGAACAAGTACCTAATTTCAAAGATTCCAAAAATTGAAGATCATTAAGAATTTCATGAAAAACCCATGAAGACATATTTCACACAAGGCCCCGACGTGGTTTGCGTTCCTGAAGATAGTTTGATTACGTATGATGTATCCTACATTACTTGCAGCCTTAAGTCGACAACTGGACGTTACCTCCTTAAGAGTGGTCAGTGAGTGGTGATCAACACTGGGACAACATTCTGACGGATGCCAGAGTCAGTCACAGCCCCAATTGGTTGCGACATTTGTTCGCTGTCATTTTATAGTTTTGTGGAGTCACAAACACGGAGTAATGAGGGCGTATTAGGGTGTTTCGAGAGGTTTCTGTTTCAAATTCGACGTGATGTAAGTCAACATCAAACTGCAACAATTTTTTCACAAATTCTTTATAAGTACAGTTGTGGAGCAAGATGACATCGTAAGTTACTCTGTAGAATTTTAAAAATCGCTAGCAGCAGTGGACTATCAGTGCACGTTATCCAGCTGAAGATGGGCTGAAGCCGATTATGCTCCTTCGAAATTCACCTCCGCCAAAGTTAAATAACGGACCCGGCTAAAAGTCTGCAGAGAAATATCATCGAGGCAAATTCTTATGGGAGGTAATTCTTTCGAAAAATCTCATAGCTCTAGCAGGCATTGGCCCTAGAGATCTTCGTCAGGCGAAAAGAGAGGACGCTGTGGTGTCTTTAGAAAGACAGCACAGCGTCCTCTCTTTTCCTCAAAGAAGGAAGATTTGCTGCCGCGTGCAAGTTACCGTAGCTCTAGAACACTAAGGGCAATTAAAGGACCACAGGTCGGTTTCAGTCTGTAAAAGTCTGAGACAAACTCTCGCTTTACCCAGAGCGGGGGAAGGTATTTGATGATTTTCTTCCTAAAAGTAAAACGTGCAGACCCTAAAAACTGTGGGTATTGACCTCAGAACAAGATCCGTACAGACTCTTTATACATTTTGGCAACATTTAACATTTTGAAAACTACTTTAACCACTTTTTTATAGCCTACGTTAAATAACATTTATTTAGTGTTGTTAAAAGAAAACAACGGTTTAATACACTTTTAGTCTATTATAATGAACCAATCATATTAAAATCATACAGCGTTGTTTCATCATAGAATAAACCAAAAACAAACTTAAACTATCACCTTTTCCTTTTAGGGGTAGGCAGAACCACAGTTTATCAACTACTTCGACCTCAACATGTCTGTTTCTGTTTATTGATGATGATAAGTAATTTATTTGATGTATATCATGAACGAGTATTCTATTACTGGTGAGCCAAATAAATAAAATAAATTATATATCTAGACATAAGAAATACATTTTACATAATATATTTACTGAAATTAATTTCCGTTATTTGAATTAGATGTTTTTAGCACGAATCACAAGCACAGAATTATTAATTACGTTTGTGCATTTTTACTAACTTGACGCAGACAAAGTCGCGGGTAACAGCTAGTACTAAATAATTATATAGTCAAGAAGACAAGTGACAACTACAATTAATACAGCTAAAAACGAAACAAAATTACAAGGAAAAGTAATATTCCTTCACAAGTGTTTTGAATACCTACATGTGTGATTGCGGACATCTTGTTTTTTTTTTTAATTTTTAGTAAATTTTATTTTTTAGTTTTCGCTGGTCATGTTTCACCCTATTAATTAATATGGGTTATGAGGGAGTATAAAAATAACTAGTTCGCCATCTTTAAAAGTTTGCAATGTCATTCAAGTGTAATAATATTGTAAAATTTGAGCTCAATTGGTTGGGGGTAGCAGTGGTAACGGCCCCGACGGCGACGTTACGACTTGTAGGACGCGGTTTCAAACCCAGCCAGGCGCATTACTTTGTGTAATTTATTTCATCACCACTGCTCTCAAAACGGTGAAGGAAAACATCGTGAGGAAACCGGCATGTCCTAGAACCAAAAATTCGAAGACATATTGTGACATCCACCAACCCGCACTGGGCCCGCGTGGTGGATTACGGCCCATCCCCTCTCCTAGAGAGAGGAGGCCTAAGTCCCAACAGTGGGAACATTATAAGACCGTCTATGCTATGCTCTATGGTTCCATATTGTTTTAAAATTTATTAGCAAGATTTGCCTTAATCAAACAAATATACGTGGTACCTAATATTTCTTATTCTGTGCTAATAAAAAAGAAAGAAAGAAAACATGTTTATTCTGCTCAAGTAGACGCACAATAAAATACAGCAATCTGTCGGGCCATGTGCAAACCGGGCATAACTGTGCTTCACCATAGACACTAGACAATAAACACAGTTGACTGATGATGTATACATAGATGATGTTATGTGTGTGTGTGTGCGTGTGTGTGTTGGTGATGTGTATAATACTCCATTCCCAATAAGATTAGAAATTTAAACTAACTTTTTTTACTGTTGTTTCAAGCGATTTTGACTTTTATTGCGTTTTTTTTTTTTTTTTTTATTCTTGGTAGGTTCGCGCTTGACCGCTAACTCACCTGATGGAAAGCGACGATGCGGTCGACGATGGAACGCGCTTACCTAGAAGTAACCTATTCACTCTTGACTTAAAGATTCCCGGGTTGTAGCCATCAGGAAAAACAGATTCCGGCAAGGAATTCCACTCCTTAGCTGTACGCACTATGAATGTGTTCGCAAAACGTTTTGTGCGTATAGGTGGGATGTCCACCATGTACCGGTGGCGCATTGCCGTACGCCTGGTGGTCCGATGATGGAACGGGCTAGGCGGAATTAGGTTATGCAATTCCGACGCACACTCCCCGAAATGCAACCGGTAGAAAACCGACAGGCTAGCAACTCTGCGTCGATGCTCAAGACTTTGAAGCCTCGACTCAACGAGTGCATCATTGCCAATGATCCTCTTGGCTCGCCTCTCAATTGCCTCAAGTGCATCAAGCTGGCATAATAAATGGTGGCTGCAGTAAATAGTTGGTATTGTAACCACTTTTTGGTTTTTAATGCCATCCCTATGCCTACGGACTAATCTTATTGTAAAATAAGAAGGTATTCATTGTTAGTAAAATAACAATATAAGCTAGTGCCTAATAAAAAATCGGCAGATCTATATTATTCTTAAAAAACATCGCTTATTTTCCATGACAGTAAAAAAAAAACATCCCGTTGCTATTGCATAAAATGAGACTTTCCAATACGATGCTTCTCTTTGTCGATGCTCCAGAAGATATCTTAATTAAAACTGTAATTAGTTAAAACAGAAGTGAGACCGACGAGTGTTGATTTTAATTTCAAATCGAATACCGTATTCGGTACGTATGTAATCAGGAGCTCTGTGAGAGGCGGGTGTGAGCATGTTGGGGGTGGACGCGATAAAATGGATTGTTAGCCTTTTATTAATATATTGTAATATGTGCATAAATCATTATATTATATTATTCATTTAATCATAAACATATTTTCAAAATGTAACCGTGTTCCCAAGTGAAATTCCATTAATAGTTGTTAAACTGACTTTTGTCGGTTGACAGCAAGTACGTAGCTGTCAAGGTGGGGAGACTCACTTGTGAACACGGCATTCAAATTTGAGCTGTCGCAGAGTGAACACGTGTACTTGTTAAGGAATGTTAAACCAAGTATATGTAATAGTGCTATTAAAAGAACTTATACAAACCACTACAAAGACTTTATTTTATTTTTCTTCGCAATCTTGAAGTGAGTTACAGGATTTAGAGTAAGCTGTTGATCCCCGCATTAACGCCGGCGTTCACGCGCCATTGTCTTACTATTGTGTCTCTAATTACGCACTCGTGTCTCTAATTACGCACTCAAAAGGTTAATAAAACGCCAGTGAAGAAACCTAATGTTAAAAAAAAAATCAAAATAGGTCCACAATTGACCGAGAAATCGGTGAACATACATAAAAAAAAACATACATTCAGCCGAACATAGAACCTCCTCCTATTTGAAGTCGGTTAAAAAGACAGTGGGCAGGGCACATTGCTAACAGAACAGATGGGCGATGGGGACGAAGGGTCCTGGAGTGGCCACTACGTACCGAAGATGCAGCGTTGAAAGATCTCCCACAAGATGGACCGATGACTTGGTGAGGGTCGCGGGTGTCCGATAGATGCGAGACGCACAGGACTGGTTGTTATAGGGATACTTGGGGGAGGCCTTCCAACAGTAGACGTCTTTCGGCTGAAATGATGATGATGACGATGAAAGTAATGTAGGTAATGATGTAGATTTGCCGCAAAACATTGAGTACAAGTGCGAGCAAAGATTTGTCAAAATATGGCTGTAACAGTCATATTAATTTAACAATTGAAACGTATAGTATACCTGAAAAATTGCAAGAATTAGGTAGGTACCTTGTTTCAGAAGCTGTAATAGACATTTCAACTAGAAACTGCACTGCGCTGGTCGACTAGATATTTCAAAGTCTTGAGCATCGACTCCGAGATGCTAGCCTGTCAGTTCTATATCGACTATATTTCGATGCCAAGCTCATTTTATCATCGGTCTACTAGACGGGTGGACATCCCAGTGATACGCACAAAACATTTTGGGAACACGTTGATTATCCGTACAACTAAAGAGTGGAACTCCTTGCAAGAGTCGTTGTTTCCAGATGGCATGATGACAACCTGGGGGTATTTATGTAAGTCAAGAGTGACTAGATTATTTTCAAGCAATTGTGCTAGGACATCAACCGCAATATCGCTTTCCAACTGATCCTTAAGTACCTACCACATTTTCCTCATTTTGTACAACTCCAACATAAAACCTCTTCACATACAAAACAGTTCATTTCCACCCCGCCACCACTCATCACAAAGCTCGAACCCTTAAACAAAAGCATGGCAACAGCTCCAAGAGCCCTCCAGTTCTCCAGACTCTTTTAAACATTTCCCGCTGCATTATTAAGAGTCGACTGCTCAGTACTCAGTACTCAATCGATTCCACCTGGATTAAAGAAACTGCGGACGGCGAACAGTTTAATTCTTCCACTGTTTTAAAAGCTTTGCGAATTTGTGGTGCCGAGATCTCTGAAAGACTTTTTTTAAAGTTTGCTAGATTTATCTGTGCGACGATAGGGTTAGATCTTTTTGTTTGTGCGTCACTTGTTTTGTTGATAACCTATATTTTCGAGTGTGGAAATGGTAATTTAAAGAAAAGAATAGACGGCATTTTTTTTCACTGATATGTTGTCATCATCATCATCACCATTTTAGCTGAAAGACGTCCATTGTTGGACATAGGCCTCCTCATATGCGTTTCGCATCTATCGGATTCCCACAATCCTCACCAGATCATCAATCCACCTTGATGGAGGCCTACTAGCGCTTTATCCGCGGTCGCAACTCCAGAAACTTTGAGCCTCATCGACCATCTATTGTGCGAGCCCTGCTCACCGCCACTTAAGTTTGGAAATTCTTCGGGCTATGTAACTGGGCTTAGGGGAACTTTGGATTTCCTGCGGATATTTTCATTCCTGATTCGATCACGCAAGGAAACTCCGAGCTTAGCAGTTTAGTTTCATCTACTTGGACACAAGTCCTCTGTCTGCAAGAAGGTATGGACCGTTATCCACAGGAGCAATGCGGGTTGGTTGAGGCCACATATCTAGAATTTTTAGTTCCTGGACATGCTGATTTTCTTACAGCGTTTTATTCATCTTTATTGTTCAAAAAGAAAAAGAAAGAAAGTTCGGGGTCCATTCCCTCTCTAGGAGAGGGAATGGACCCCGAACAGGTTACTGAATGTTATACGATTTGGATGATTTCCCACCTTAAAAAAACACACACTTCTTCGTTTTTTTTTTTTTTTTTTTGGTCTGACTCTGCTCCAAGATATTCTGCTCTTCGCTGCCACCGATAAGACCGCCATTGTAATATATTATGATGTACCTACTAAGTTTATTCTAATTTTTTTTTATTGTTGATAGGTTCGCGCTTGACCGCTATCTCACCTGATGGAAAGCTACGATGCGGTCGACGATGGAGCGCGATAAAATTAAATATTTTATTAATTGTTACACAATCACTGACACCTTTTATACTCAACACTTAGTAATATGCGTTCCATCAATCCTCTTTACATGACCTTACCAAGACAAACGATTTTCTTGCGACAAAAATATTCTATTCTTCGAAACTCGCGGTGCCAGCAAAAAGAGCAATTACCGCGTGTCCTTTTACCATTTCACCTTAAACCATTGCGTCACTCCACTCATAACAATGTCAGTACAAAAAACGCGTTCAATGTTAAAACATGTCCGATTTATAACATGTCATATTAATTTAACTGGTGTCAGAAATCGTTGAACAAACAGAAACGCGTGCCGGTCGACACTTGTGATGTTTGACGAGTATTAAATCTAGGGTGTGGAGCACGGGATGAGAGGTAGCGTTTTAACAAAAATATCGACTGCTTGTGCTGGATGTGAGAAGTACAGAACTAATGTGGTAAGGCTTACTGGCCTCCGCAATTTTTTTGGAAAATCATCCAAAGACATCTCTCGCTCTTGGGCGGAGCGGAGGGTGTGTCAGACTTTTACTGACTAAAACCCACTCTTGTTCCTTATTTGCCTTTCATACCAGGGCCGGGTTTTGCTTTCAGAAGCGAACCCATGGCCCCAGTAAGCTTCGACCCTGCTGGGCCCCTATGGTTTGCTGACATCTCCTTGAGGCGCATGGAACACTACGCGCCGTCGACAACTTGGGCTTGGTCCGGATGGTTACTGGACGGTCGGACAGCGAGCTACCCATTGCTCGCCGTCCGCAAGCCCGCGCCTTCTGTGGCCGGAAATCGGGGAGGCCTTAGCTGGCGGAAACAACTTTTGAAAATTAGTTTCACATGGTGAAATAATGCAGACGTTTTTGTGGTGAAACATTGGGTGCTCATCCATTTCTTTCTTATTTCGGACAACCCAAAACATTCCGCTCTTTTTGTGGCTACGAAACCATTTTTATCAAGTCAGTTTTTAAGTTAAATTCCTTGCCTGGCCCAGGCAATGCCGTCTGCTGACGCTGTCATTAGGTCCCTATGTAAACAAGTAACAGGGCACATGACGCAGGATGGAAGGTGGACATGGTCTGCGGAGAGATGGCGCACAAACACTGAAAATCGAAACCGTCCTAGAACCCTCATCCGTGCAGATTGTCTTTGCTGTGCCCAACCTGGGTGCGGTGTCGGTTTACAATTTAATTGGAAAAAAAAAAAAAAATACTAGTTTTGCTAACGTCAAGCTAAGAAGAAGAAATTAGTTTTTAGGCAGCAAGCTGAGCTGACCGTTAGGACAAATAAGCTGTGTTCCTGAATCTCAGCCTCTACTTGTAACACTGTAGTTTCTAATGGATGCAGATAGTCTCCCAAAGGAAATATGTAACGTATTTTAAACTAATAGTTAGTGACTCATTGTTGGGATCTCTCGAGTCACCTAAGACACTGAAGACTCATTTCTACTCATACTTGCCATGCGCTCCTTGTCGGCGCCGTCAATTGAGACTAGTCATCTCTTAACTGCCAGTTTTTAGGGTTCCGTACCTCAAAAGGAAAAAACAGAACCCTTATAGGATCACTTTGTTGTCCGTCCGTCTGTCTGTCTGTCTGTCAAGACCTTTTATCTCGAGAACGCGTGGAGGTATCGAGTTGAAATTAAAACAATATACTCAATCTGCGGTCCCTTGAAGTTGTGAAAAAATCAAACTTCTGAGTTAACGAAAAAAAAAAGATATGGCCCCTTTATGTCGCAAAAAACGTATATTTCGACACTCTCAAGGGAATCAAAATTCATAGGGTAATTCCCGTTGACCCAGAATCCTGAAATTTGGCATAAAGCAACGTCTTATAGCACAGGTATAGGAATAAATCTGAAAACTGTAAATTTATTATTGTGTCACAACAAAAAAAAAATTGCGATTCGGAAAAACCTTCGAGACTCCATTCGGGAATTGATCGGTTTACATAGGTAAGTTTGTTTACACTCAGGGTGCGAGTCCAACTCGCACCTGCCCAGTTTTTTTTTATTTGATTTTGATAAGCAAAACACATAATGATGTATTTGTTTATCCCATCATAAAACAGGGCCTTAACTCGCTACAGCTTATTCCTTGGGATCTTATCCGGAAATACTTTGTTTTACGACTTAGCAAGCGATTAGAATAGACTCGGACACAACAGGTGACAATTTAAACAAGGGCTTTAACGTTTTTTAATTGCTCATTTATAGCTCCATAGTTTTATTTTTAAACAGTTGTGATCGTAATCTCCGTTGTTTGACTTTCGAAATGTTGCCTAACTATATAAATATATTAAAAAACAATGTGATAATGAGTTGTATGTATGTATTTTGGAATGAGTTTTTTAATATATAAAAATGGGCACAATATCTGAGTAAACCATGCATTCTTTGGTAATCTTGAAACTGGGCGATTCAGAGGAAAAGGCACGGCCGTCTTAAAAAGTAAACAATTGAACCCTCACGCAACATTAATTTCTCTTGCTAGCCACTGTGTTATATTTGATGATAACCTGCCAATTAAGGGGGAGAGTGAAAGAAGAAAACGTCTTACGACGACACCAAATATGACAATGATATGGACGATGACAGAGGAAGTGCTGATTTTAATAATAATAATAATTAATATAATATATAGGGTGACTGGCAATTAGTGTACGATACTTAAACACGTGATTGTGCTCATGATAACAAATAATTTTTATTATGGGAGCAAAGCCGAAATCGCGAAAAAAATATCAGCTATTCAGTACATTAGGCAAACATAAATGTACTGAACAGCTGATTTTTTTTTCGCGATTTCAGCTTTGTTCCCATAGTAAAAGTTGTTTGTTATCATGAGCACAATCACGTGCTTAAGTATCGTACACTAATTACCAGTCACCCTATATTATAAGTATTTAATTGATATAAGCTAGTACTTAACTGTGGTCTCATCTAATGGTAAGCAGTGATGCAACCGTTGGTGATGGTGAGGCGCAGTAGTTTATTAAGATCCTATTCACTCTAGCTTTGAAGACACCTAAATTATAATCGGATGGGAAGACCGCAGCAGGCAAATTACTCGGGTCCTTCGATGCACGCGGTAGACGACTTTGGCGAAACGGTTAGTCCGAATCGTAGAGGTTTCAACAACGTAAAGGTGGATACTCGTCGTACGTCAGGATATTCTTTCAAAACAAATTATAAACTATCGCATACGAAGTGACGGCAGCGACGTCGTGTTTCGCTGCGAGGTCGATATCCTTCCACGAAATCGTCGATATACAACACCATTCGGCCAAAACTCTCCTTTGAGAAAGGTCTCTAAACGTTGTTGAATTTTAATGGGCACATATAGCATAGCATAGTCGGCCTTATAATGTTCCCACTGTTGGGGACTTAGGCCTCTTCTCTAGGAGAGGGAATGGGCCTTAATCCACCACGCGGCCCAGTGCGGGTTGGTGGATGTCGATGTCTTCCATAGATATTCGATGTCTTCGAATTTTTGGTACTAGGGCACATATACTTATATTATTATAATAATGTGATTTTTCTTTGGCTGGGCGTAATTCGCTGGCGCAAGTAGAAGTTATAAGATAGATTAAAAAATATATTTAAGAGGACACAAAATATTTAATTTATTTACATTTATTTATTTACAAGCACTTGTACAACGTTACAGAGGACGTCCAAGGCATTGTACATAGAAACTTAAAAACTAAAAATACATTATTAAAAAAATAATACCATTGAAGGAAAAAAACTTACAAATAACTTAGAAATATGCAGACTTTAAGTTTAATCACAATATATACAAGGCAGCTCATACACAGCACTAGTTCTACAAGCTTACTGCTTTCCTAGTACACTAAACAAACACTAAACTGTACATAACTTGGAAGTCGAGTGTATTATCGACCATTCAAAGTTTCAGTTGATCGCAACCATAACCACGGCTACAAATTCAAAGTTCTAAGTTTCTACCGCGTAACCGACAGCCTCTTAGTTCTGACGTACAATGCCTAGATCTATAATTTTGATCATAGTTGCGTGCTGTTTCTATTACTCTAAGGCACAAGATTGATAAATTATCATAATTAAATTGTAGTGTTTTTTAATGCAATAAGAAACTTTATAGCGTACAGTCATGTGTATGTTATTTTTTTTAACTGGTAAATCGGTTTTTGCTTTTTAGAAAAACACCGTTTAGTGTTTTTCTAAAAAGCAATCTTCTGCAAGCGACTTCGCCCGCGTGGATTTATTACCTCCTTCATTACTAATTTTTAATTATTAAAAGGTCATGTTATTATTTAAGCTGTTGATCTCCGCAATAACGCCGGCGTTAACGCGCCATTGTCTTTCTATTGTGTCTCTAATTACGCTATTAGATAGGTTAAGTAAAGTCTCAATAAATAATATTCATATATAGCCAAGTTAAGCGGTTATTTATATCTAACAAATGTCACTCAATTTATGGAAATATTGTTGTTGTGTATCGTAATGTATTGTATTAATTGTGAATGAATGAATGGCGATCAAAATGGAAAAACATTGCGGGAGTATTTTCTAGTAGCAATTGTTATGAATCATTGATTCTATTATGAATTTACCAATTATGAAAAATCGTGGAGAATTTTGAAATTTCTTTTTTTTTACTTTTGACTACACAAATACGATCAGTACGGATAGAGCCCCATTTTTGTACTACCTAATTAAAACATGGTGGTGTATAATAGCCTATATGTTATTCTTATGTGTAAGCTTTAGACTGTAAACTGCCATTAAAAGCCATTCAGTATATTTTGCGTGAAAGAATAACAAACGTCCATACATTCATCCATTCTTACAAACATTTGAAATTATAACATACTAGCTCCTATCAGCAGCTTTGCCCGCGTGAAAGTAGAAAATATATAGCCCATAATACTCAGTGGCAAAGTAGCATTTGATTGGTGTAAGAATTTTCGAAATTGGGACAGCAGTTTTTGAGTTCATTCTTTACAAACAAAAATTTAAAATCTTTCTTCTACATAATGAACATCTTAACTCAGAAACTGGATAGTAATATAAGTACGAAATTAAGTTGGAAAGCTGAGAACAATAGAGAGAGGCCTCTATCCAGCAGTGAGATGATAAAGGCTAACAATAAGTAGCCAGGTACGGATCCACTCGTAAGAATTTTATTTAAAGATTCTCAAATAGACCATTTGTGGAACCCCAAAGAAAATTCTTGTTCACACGCACCAATTCTGCTCATATTGTCATTTAAGCCAAAAAACGTCCTTGTTGGACACAGGCCTTCCCCAAGTGTCGCCATAATGACCAGTCTTGTGCGTCTCACATCCATCGGATTCCGCCTTATGGGAGGTTTTCCAACGCTGCGTCTTCCGGTACGTGGTCGCCACTCCAGAACTTTTCGGCCCCATCGACCGTCTCCTCAGCGAGCAATGTGCCCTGCCCATTACCACCTAAGTTTGTCCGTAACCTTGGCTCTTCTGCAGATATCTTCTCTCTAAGTTTTATTGAACAAACGATTCTCCAGTCTTGACCAAGCAATCAAAAAGAAAAGATTTAGACCTATCGAAATTCTCCAATACGTAGTTTAATAGCTATTTTGGCGGTAAAGTCAGTAATTCCCCTAACACCTAACTTTGCGGATGACGTGAACATCAGGCCTCAACCACTGCTCAGTCTACAAACCCCGAAGCGTTAAGTTCAAAACATTCCGCATGGGGCTCGATTCGACTGACAGTTTCTTAATTAAAGTTCACCGTTTATTCCATTCACACCCTTACAACAATTATAATAGGGTTGTATTGTAAGTTTTTACATGAAATTGGTAATGTAAAGGTTCAAAATGTTCAAGACTTCGAGTTAGTTGTATAAGACAGATGTTGGAAGATTTAATAAGAAAAATATATAGTAAGTAAGAAGTTTTAAGATGGAGTTGAGTGCATTGCACCCCACGAGAACAATGAAGGGTTAATAAGAATCAGTACTACAGTTCATTTAATGATTTAATATAACATTGTAGTACTTGTTCTGCGGTCAATGGCTGTTGAATCGGACAGTAGAGGAATTTTCGAGTGAAAATCACGAATCTTCAAGTTTGATGTCCTTTTCAATTGCAATAAAAAATCACATAGTAAGTTTATTCAAATATCTCTTGCCAGATTGATTTAATACTGGCACTTGGAAATATTTTGTAGAAGGCAATGTTTTACTTTTTATTTTTATTGGCTTCTTATATTTATAATTAGGTATGATATTATTCCTAGGTGACGGCTAATTGTCGGGCCGGTGCAACGGTGTCTCGATTATGCGTCATAGCGTTGATCATTGTGCCGCGTGTCGGCTGATGTTTTTTAGTGGAGTATTATGGTACCAAGTAATTTTATAGTTTTATCCAATGTGGTACAAATTTTATTTTATAATATTGTGTTGTTATTTATCAACTAATTATTTATGTATTTTATTTCAATAAAATTATACACCAGTAGGTACACAACATCAATATTTATTTCAATTACATACGAGTATTATATTACATACATAACTTACATACATTACATAAATATGTTTACCGTAGACCGTGCGTCACTGCGGGGTGTCAAATGCTGAAGTGGTCACTCTTTCAGTGCGCTAGGCGCACTTTGTGCTTTTGTTTTTTTTTACTTGGTGTTTATAACCGTTGTGCTGTGTCTGTCCCGAATAAAAGTATTTTTATTCTATTCTTCTTCTTCTATTCTATGATGTAGCTGCCTAGAACAAATTGAATGCTGAAGAACCGGTGCGGTGGACTAATTGCATATTTGCGCGGATGGCGAGGTGAATGGTAAGCACGCATGTGTAAACTGCGCGCTCGCTATTTGCTTCGCACAATGTGTAAAAATTTTTCGCCAAACGACGAGGCGATTGGCGAGGCGAGTAGTAAGGCGAATGGTAAGCACGATTGTGTAAATTTGATATAACACACAATCACCATTCCTTTCATTCTGACAATTCATATATATATATTCAATAGTATTCTGAAACTAAAACAATCCGCAGCCCTGGCAGGTGTCGGCCCTAACCGGCCCCATCATTTTTGCTGACATCTCTTTGAGAAACTTGTGGAACGCAACGCGCTATCGGCCCGAGCTTGGTCCTTATCAGGCTGTTAGACGGCGAGCTACCTGTGGCTCGCCGTCCACAAACCCGCACGATAGCCGGCAATCGTCCTGCAACTCCCGATGCCGGAGACGTTTCCAGCGGGATCAGAGTGTGATGTTTCTCTCCGCCTCACGGTTTCGGTTGCCTCCTTTGCTTACATTACTGTTTCCCACAAAGGGTCTACTTATCTAGACCGGCTAATATAACACTCAATCATCTCTATAACTCCAATCGTTCTATTTTCACAGGTGATTCTTTTATATACTATAAAAATAGAAAATACTAAACAATATGCATCAATAAAAGTTTCTCCTAAAAATAAAAAATTATCCTTATCGCAGTAAACATAAGGTTTTCTTTTTAGTATCAAGTCCAAAGTTATTAAATTTTGTTGTGTTTGAGTTTATAGTTTTATGGTGTTTGTTTAATATAGGCAGGTGGTAGTGGACAGGTAAATATGAGAGTTAAATTTTATGTCACAGAATTAGATCTATGAGAAATTATATGGTTCATTTTCTGAATAGATTTTAGGTATTTATTGGTTTAAAGAAACCAATAAATACCTAATTTCGAAAACAGAATAACGTAACTTTAATATACCTAAAGTTTATTTGAACTTATAATTCCAAGTCAATCCAAAGATATAAACGCTTCAAAGCAACCCGTTTTAAAAAACGGCAATTTCAGTTTATTTAGTTAAAGACTTAATATTAAGAATTCAAAATCATTAACATTTCAATCAATATATATGAGAAACTTCTCTAAACCTACAACAACTAACTAAAATTTACGTTTAACTTAAATAAAATAAAAAACTGGGCAAGTGCGAGTCGGACTTGCGCACAGAGGTTTCCGTACAAACTTACATATGTAAATAGTTCAATTTGCGAATGGAATCTCGAAGATTTTTTCGAATTGGAAAAAATAGTTTTTTTGTGACTTAACAACAAATTTACTGTTTTCAGATTTATTCCAATACCTCTGCTATAAGACCTTGCTTTATACCAAATTTCACGATTCTAGGGCAACGGGAAGTACCCTATGGATTTTAATTTCCTTGACAGTCGAAATATACGTTTTTTGTGACATAAACGGCTGTAACTTTTTTTAAATTAACTTAGAATTTTGATTTTTTCACAGATTCGAGAAACCGGAGACCTGAGTATATAATTTTAGTTTCAATTCGATACCTCCACGCGTTCTTGAGATAAAGGGTCTTGACAGACAGACAGACAGATAGACGGACAACAAAGTGATCCTATAATGGTTCCGTTTTTTTCCTTTTGACATATAAGATAAAAAGACTATTATAGAAACACCGACTTCCGAAATTAAAGTTATTTTGCACTTTTTAGTATTTTTTTGTCTCATTCATATCTATATTAATCTATTTAATATGTTTTGATAACATGGATTATATCGTAAGATTTAGTATATTTTCAAGTAAATTTTTAAAAAGACTACTTCTTTACATTAAAATTTTTCCACGAGCACTTAACGAGATCCATTCGGCGACCTACTCTGAACTGTTAAAGCTCGCACGCTTGAAATTTTAAGACCCCTGTTCTACCTATATTATTTCCGTTGCACTGATCTAGATTCCATCTCATATCCATCACGGCGTTCTTACCTACCGCATGACGCAGATCCTCACCGGACATGGTCAGTTCGGGAGATTCCTGCATCGGATTCGTGCGGAAGAAACGCCCGGGTGTCACCATTGTGTGAACCACCCGGAGGACACGGTGGAGCACACGGTAGAAGTGTACCCTGACTAGGCAGAGCACCGCCGTCTCCTAGTGGGGGCGCTCGGTGGCAGTGACCTCTCGCGCCGGGCCTTCGTACAGCCCATGGTCCGGAGCGAGGAGGAGTGGCAGGCGGTTGCCTCCTTCTGCGGAGCAGTAATGCTAACAAAGGAGGCGGCTGCACGCGCGAGCCAATGGCCCTCATGCTCCAGCCGCCGGGATTCCGATCCCAATTTCCGGCCACCGTAGGCGTGGGCTTTCGGACGGCGAGCAATGTGTAGATCGCCGTCCGACCGTCCGGTAACTGACCGGACCGAGCCCAAGATGTCGACGGCGCGTAGTGTTCCACGCGCGCCTCTAGGAGATGTCAGCAACCGTAGCGGCTCAGCAGGATCGAAGCCTACTGGGGCCATGGGTGATGCGAAAGAGAACCCTGAAGCCCTGGAACGAAGACAAAGAAGGAACAGGAGTGGGTTTTAGTCAGTAAAAGTCTGACACGCAAAGGGCAGGAGATGTCATTGGATGATTCCCCACCTTAAAAAAATCTCATATCCATAAAACACCAAGCAACGATGTCGCAGGCCAAACTAATTTTCCAATTTTAATCAAACGATCCAGGCCTTTTTTCCACTATCTTATTACTTCCAATATTAAGCCGACAAAGAATCTCAAGGCAGAAACTATAAAATGAGATCCCCTATTCAGATCAGGGGCGCATAAAACAGAAGAGCCTAAGTCTTTATGACTTCAAGAGTAACCAACAGCTGTACCTTATCATAAACAGAGAGGGCCCCTAATTTTGATAGAGCTCTGTAAGGGCGACCACTTACTGACGACAAATAACCAACTGAGATCTTATGTGATGTCTTAAAAACAATCATCATACTAAAGTGAGAGAGAGATGGAGCTATATACGACGAATAGTATTATCCCTTTCTCACAACAGAATTATGATAGCTTCATAATTTTTATTTATTTATGTTAATTGTTATAAACTAGTGCTTGACTGTGATCGCACCTGATGGTAAGTAGTGATGCAATCGTTGATGGTGAGGTGCACTAGTTTATTAAGAGCCGATTCACTCTAGTCTTGAAGACACCTAAATTATAATCGGACGGGAAGACCGCAGCAGGCATTACGGAACTGTTTTAGTTGCTGCCTTTAGGCAAACCACTTTTAGGTATATGCCAGCCTATTTTATCCCACTTTTGGGCTAAAGCTGAATGATGGATTGGAGGGATCCAATCCATCCATCAACTGCAGGCCCGCGCTTCTTCTTCACAGTTCTGGCGAAATTGGTCTAGTTCGTCTCATCATCTCTTTGGTGGTCTACCGTGGTCCTATCTTAACATCTCAGGGCACCAATTTTATGCCACTTTACCTCACAGTTTGTCGGGCATGCGCCAGACATATTCTGCCCAAAATACTTACTTAAATTCTTTTGTTGGTAATAGCTAAGTATAAATCGTTCACGGAAATCACAGTCGGAAAATAGTGGAGTGCATAATGTTCATATTTCTATATCGGCGGCATCGTTTGCAGTCGTTTCAGAAGATTGAGTCAACATCATACGCGCAAGCTCACAAAGATATTCAATTACTTTTTTATAAACAACTTTCTACTGTCCGTTTCTTATGGTCCTTGAGATAAATTCTCAAAAGAACAGCAAACGAATTGACCAAGTTTAAGCACAAATCGAATAATAACAGGGAGCATACACGAACTCCTGGGGCCTTACCATTACTGATATAATATCAAGCATGCGAGTGAGAAAGAGGTTTTTTTTAATTGATATAAAGCAGTGCTTGACTACGATCCCACCTGATGGTAAGCAGTGATGCCAACATTGATGGTGAGGCGCACTAGTTTTTTAAGAGCCCATTCACTCTATCCATGAAGACACCTAAATTATAGTTGGACGGGAAGACCGCAGCAGACAAATTGGTCCAGTCCTTCGATGTACGCGGTATAAACGACTAAGCGAAACGTTTCAACAACTTAAGGGTGGATACTCGTAGAGTTGTCCGATGGTAAAAAGGAGATCGCGAAATCAAGTCATACAATTTCCGCGCACACTCTCCAAAATAAGCTATAGAAGGTGTATGATGTGTGTCTTTAACAGTGCAGGCCGTCAAATGAGTCACGTTAAAAGCTCGTGGTAAGGCCTCAGTTCAATATACAATGTCTGTAATCGTACAAATAAACTGTTGTGTTGGTCGTCTGTCTGCAGACAGCCTAAATTTTCTATGAAATTGATAGGATACCGGCACACTGCTTACGTAAATTACTTCTATAATCCGGGATGGGTCGATCAAAATGTTAATTTATCACTAGGGATCTTTATAGTTGCTAGGCAACGGATTCTCTTAACAAAGGAGTTTTCGAAGTTGGTCCTTTTGGACGCGTGCTTTATTTTAGTTCTTGTTTCTATCGTGTTTTTGATTAGAGAAATCTTATACTGGGTTGTTATTTTAGTTAAGTACTTAACCCCGTAATGGTTCGGATAATATGGCAAATGAAAAAAAACCGCCACATAAACTTATACTGGAAAGATTTACTGGTGTGGGGACGAAACATTTTTTTTTAAACTCTGAGTATTTAATGAATTTCCAAAATTGAAAAAAAAAAACTGGAAACGTGATTTTTAAATTATAAAAATAGGGAAAATACTGTAAAATATGGTGTTAATAAATATATTCCCTCTGTGTCTGTAAAAGGCTTGTACAATACAGCTTTTTTTTGTTAACTTGTTTAAATAAACATAACTACCAAAAATATTGCCAAGCAGTTTTTCTACTTTTGTGTTAAGGGCAAAACAACAAGGTAAAACGTGCTTCAACGTCGACCGCATCATCGGTTACCAACAGCCAAGATAGTGGTCAAACGGTGAAAGGCAACCTCTCATGGTCCGAAGCAAGAGGGTATGGGGTGCAGTCGCATCCTTCTGCGACGTAATGCTAGCGAAGGAGGCGGCCGCAAGAGTGCGGGAACGTACATCTTCACGCACCTGCCATGCCAATCGCAACCGGACGACAAGGCGTCAGAAATCGTAAAGTAATCTCTGGCTACCGTAGGCGCAGACTAGCAGACGGGCAATGGGTAGCTTGCCGTCCGTCCGTCCTATGAGGACCAAGCTCGAGTCGTCAGAAGTGCGTATTGTTCCACGCGCTCCTCAAAGAGATGTCAGCAAGTCATAGGGGCCCAGCAGTGCTAGGGCCATGGGATTGGTTCTCAAAAGGATATATATACTCATGGCCCTGAGACGCAAAAGACAACTGAAGGAACATAGATGTGGTTTTAGTCAGTAAAAGTCTGATACGTCCTCTCGCACCACCCTAAAGTGGGAGAAGTCATAAGATGATTTTCCACTTCAACACAAAAAACATGATAAAAAAAAGGTGAAGATGAAACACTAGATAATAATTACACTTTATGACATATCAAAAATGTGTTAAACAATCGTGAACCATTTAAGCTTCAACATACTAACCATTTAGCACACAATTTACATTTAAAGTAGCCTAGTACTAGGAACTCATAAACGGGAAGCGTTCACTTGTGCAGCCGAAGTGCGCTCTTTGTTTTAGCTCAGCCGCCTTGTTTCAACCGGTTTGAACTGGTTCGAACTGCTCCGGACTAGATTGAAGCAGTTCTCAAGAATCGATTGTCGATTGTTTGCTTGGGTGCTAAGTAGGAACTGTTTTGAGATTAGTCTAGGACTTTTAAAGTAGAATTTGTAGTAGTGTAAAATAAATAAAAGTTATAAAAGTCATGGGGCCATGGGTTAAGTGAAAGTGAACCACGGGGCCCCCAGACAAAGGCAAAGAAGGAACAGGAGTGGGTTTTAGTCAGTAAGTCTGACACGCCCTCTTGCTTCGCCCAAGAGCGTGAGGATTCATTGGATGATTTCCTACTATAAAAAAAGTTATAAAAATCAAACTTAAAATATAATTGCAGGTATATTGTTTGCGAAGCGTTGGAAGGCCTCCACAAGGTGTACCGACGACCTGGTGAGAGTCGCGGGAATGCGGTGGATGCGAGACGCACAGGATCGTTCGTTGTGGAGACGCTTGGGGGAGGCCTATGTCCAACAGTGGACGTCTTTCAGCTGAAATGACGATGATGATGATGATATAGTTTGCCTGATACCAACTCTTCAAATCAAATTTATTTTTTCTTATTAACTTGGTTTTTAGGGTTCCGTACCCAAAGGGTAAAAACGGGATCCGTTCGAATCACTCCGCTGTCCGTCCGTCTATCACCAGGCTGTATCTCATGAACCGTGATAGCTAGACAGTTGAAATTTTCACAGAATATGATGTATTTTTATTGCCGCTATAACAACAAATACTAAAAACAGAATAAAATAAATATTCAAACGGCTTTCATACAGCAAACGTGTTTTTTTTTTTTGCCGTTTTTTGCTACGGGATGGTACGGAACCCTTTGTGCGCGAGTCTTTTTCTACTCAATCGACAATATGGTTTAACAATCACACATCCCTATCTCACATTAAATCGTAACATTTAAAACCTTTAAAACAATATAAACGACATCTATCTTTTCCAAATAAATTGGGACCCAATTTATAACTCCAAATAAAAAATGTCTATACATCACTCCGCTGTTAAAATGAAAATAATTAATAGGACAGACTTTTAGTTTATTGAGCGATTTATCTTTACTATAAATTACTTTGGCGCTTATGTTTTGTAGCTACGAGGACGGCTGCAGAGAGAGCGGGTAAGGTTACCGCCGGAAATGCTGGCGTTTACACCTACCATCCTACTATGACGTTATAAAATCATAACAATTTTGTTTTACTTTTGGAAGTATGTGGAACAGAGTGTAAAGTCCCGCAAACCTCCGTTGAAAAGGGAGGATCCTCCGGCCAGACGGGTGTTATTTCTGTTGGGCTACTGCCCGATAGATGATTTCGGGCTGTTCTATATGTTCCAATCGCGCGGAGAACTTTTATTGCGCGATGCAGGATTAGTTATAATGTGACGCCATAGATGTCGCTACATTCTAAAAAAAAAGCGTTGCTCCACACTGAGAATTACTCCTGTATCGTGGATGTGTTCACAAATATGTTGACTCAGATACACAAGGTATTCAGGCCCGAAACACCTATAATTATGTAGGCCATACAAATGTTTGTTCCACGCAAAATTCGAATCTTCCTGCGGCACGCAGCGCAGCAGCCAATTGCTTCACATCTGCAGCAGTCGTGCAGTCCAATTTAAGTGTGAGAAAGAGATAGTGCTATTTTTCCCTTGCTATTCTCTGTGTTTCGTCTCTGTCTCTCGCCGAAATTATGGTGATTTTAAAACATCATAATGATGCAAACCGCAAGTAATAAATAATTTTGGGCACGCCATAATTATGGCGATAAGTCCCCTCTTTGAGGAGTGGCTGGAAAGACCTCACGGCGTCCTTACCTACCGCATGACGCAGGTCCTCACCGGACATGATAAGTTCGGGAGGTTCCTGCACCGGATTCGTGCAGAAGAGACGCCCGGGTGCCACCATTGTGTGGACCGCCCGGAGGACACGGTGGAGCATACGCTAGAGGTATTCCCCGCTTGGGCAGAGCACCGCCGTGTCCTCGTGGGGGCGATGATCGACGGCAGCGATCTCTCGCGCCGGGCCTTGGTACAAGCCATGGTCCGGAGCGAGGAGGAGTGGCAGGCGGTTGCCTCCTTCTGCGAAGCAGTAATGCTAGCAAAGGAGGCGGCCGATCGCATGAGGCAACGGTCCTCACGCCCCAACCGCCGCCGGGATTCCGATCCCGATTTCCGGCCACCGTAGGCGCGGGCTTGCGGACGGCGAGCAATGGGTGGCTCGCCGTCCGATCGTCCGGTAACCGTCCGGACCGAGCCCAAGTCGTCGACGGCGCGTAGTGTTCCACGCGCGCCTCAAGGAGATGAAGGAGATGTCAGCAATCGTAGGGGCCCAGCAGGGTCGAGGCCTACTGGGGCCATGCGTGATGCGAAAGTGCCCCCGGGGGTCCTGGAAAAAAATGGCAAAGAAGGAACAGGAGTGGGTTTTCAGTCAGTAAAAGTCTGACACTATCTCCCGCTCCACCCATGAGCGGGGGATGTCATTAGATGATTTTCCCACCCGAAAAAAAAATAAAAAATAAATAAATAATTTATTTCGAGTTTGCACTCATACAAGGGTTAGTGACAATATTTGCTTAGAACTATATTAGTGACTAAGAAATTCCAATTGCATTATTATTCTAATCACATAAATAAAGATTAAAAATTAAAACAAACACAAACGAAATAAAATTATATAAAAATCACATTGTTAAATTAAAACACCATAAATACTTACATAAAGTAAAATGTAGCATACAATAAATTAAATTTAGTTTTTTTGGCATAATCGAAGTACTCGTAATATACTATACTGCACTGTAGTATGTTGTAATAAACTGCTATCATTCAAAAAACCAAAGCGTGATCGGTAACTAAATCTGATGCATTGTCAGCAAAAATAGTATTGCATTCATATCAGAATATAGTGTGTTAATAAAAATTACATTACTTGCATGCATAATAACAACATCTTTCAAACATTTATTACTTTAGTCACAGAATAAGAAATAGTACAATAGTTGGTATCGCACATAAAGATACAATTCCGAGATGGACTGCAGTCCGCAATCTGCAACCGCAAACTGCAAGCGACACTACTTGTTTCTATTGAATCTCTTGAAAATAATGCCGAGTGCGGCGACACTGCGGCCTGCAGCCGCGGCGAGCAGCCTGCGGCCGCGACACGAAGCGACCGCAGACTGCAGCACAAAGTGGTGTCGCGAACCGCAGAGTTCACAGTACAAAAATGTCGACTTTTTCGGAAGGTGATGAAGAGAAATTAATTAACTTTGTTGCTGGTCATCCACACAAGTAGTCACCATCTTGCTCTTCTAACAAAAGTAAAGTATCGATAGCGTTGTTGGATATTGTCTCGTACAAAGGAACTGTAGTGATTGAAGCATTGTTTTATGCATTGTGCAGCCGCGACATGTCGCCGCGCTTGGAATAGAAGTAACTGCGACCGCAGGCAGCGCTGCGGTCAACCGCAGCCGCTAGCCGCAGTGTCGCTTGCGGTTGCAGTCTGCAGCCCGTCTCGGAATTGTACTTTAATTTTAAACACGTCTTTGAGTTTTTGAACTGGAAGTCATGTAAGAAGCTTTTACTGGCACTGGGTACTTGCAGTCTGATAGTAACGCATTATAGAAAAAAACATACGTACTATGATCAGCCTTGTAATGTTCCCACTACTGGGATTCAGGCCCCTTCTTTAGGAGAGATAATGGGCCGTAATCTACCACGCGAGTGCAGGTTGTCTTCGATTTTTTTAACCTAAGATATGCTGATTTGCTTACGATGTCTTACTTCATGACTTTGAGAATAGTGGTCACGAAATAAATCACATAAATTTAAATGCCTGCCTAGGTACACACGACGTACAACACGGTAAGTTGGGGCCACCACTGCTCCTTTGAAAACTAACATAGTAACTTAAATTACTGCCATCCATAATATAGTTCTGATCTGACAGACCACTATTTCAACAGACATCTGCAATACCAGGTTGCCACCTTAACCTAAAGTACTTTTCCTGATTTTACATACTTTTGTGACGGTGATCACGCAAAAATTATCTATCGATCTCTTTATGTAGTATTATTTGCTATCAATTATTTCCGAGATAAATAAATAAAATCACTGTTAATTTCCCTGGTTTTTATATGTAATTCTACGCTCCTTTTATATGCGTAAGGCCTACATAAACGCGCAGTCGTCACTAAACGCTTGGTGTGAGCTTGCGTGAAGCTTACATACAAAACTATGGCCTAATGTCCACGGACGCGTTGCTTCATAGATGCTACACAACGGCACGACGCTGCCGCTTCATCGACAGAGTTTCATTATAGTTTTGTATATAAGCTTTAAACGGGCATACACTAAGCGTATAATGAAAGAAAAGAAAGATAGAAAACATTTATTTGAGACTCGCACAGGACGAACAACAATAAAATAAAAAGTAACTACTTAATCTATAAATACTTAACTTAAAAATAATAGCAAACAATATTAAAAGATAAAAATAAAAGACCTGTGCGAGGCCAAAAAGGCTTCTATCTCAGCAAGCAATGACGAATACGCGTCTATGAAGCTACGCGCCCATGAACAGTTGGCCTAACTCAAAATACTGTTTTTTTTTTTTAGGTGGGAAGTCATCTAATGGCTCATAAGACTGGACAGAGGCGGCCTGCGCCTGGTGACGGGGACCATCACCGGACACTGCACACTGAATAAACACCTTCACACGATAGGCATCACAGTCCCCTGTGCAGAGCATGTTTGGAGGGGGAGGAGACAATTGCACATGTGCTCCTGGACTGCACAGGTGTCACTGAAATACGCACACGAACCTTAGGATCCCCGAACTCCCTTATTGATGCCCTGAAAAACCTAAGAGGCCTTATCTGTCTTTGGAGAGAGGTGGGCTGGTTGGAATAAGCCCACCTAAGGTTGTGGCCGCTATGGCCCACGTACAATGGTCAACACAGGACTAAGTGCGGAAACCGTACATAAATAGATAGATAGATCATCTAATGGCATCTTCCACCCTTGGGTGGGACGAGAGGGCGTATCAGTCTTTTACTGACTAAAACCCACTCCTGTTCCTTCTTTGCTTTCGTCCCAGGACCCCAGGGTTCTCTTTCACATCACCCATGGCCCCAGTTGGCTCGACCCTGCTGGGCCCCTACGGTTTCGCTGACATCTCCTTGAGGTGCGCGTGGAACACTACGCGCCTTCGACAACTTGGGCTCGATCCGGATGGTTACCGGACGGTCGGACGGCGAGAATTATTTGATGCTACTCTTGATTTCATCGAAAATATGGCGTGTTCAAGTTTCACGACGTAACAATACGATTTTATTCAATAACGGTATTCTAGCTTGCGGACAGTATACATACAACAAGACACGGGATATCGCAAGTGCGTGCATTCTCCTTTTGGAATAGACTCTTTTTTTTCATCTTCTTCAAAGCCACCCATACGCACAAAACATTTTGAGAACACATTTATTATGCGTACAGCTAAGGAGTGGAATTCCTTGCCGGAATCTGTGTATCCTGATAGCTACAACTTAGGGGTCTTTAAGTCAAGAGTGAATAGGCTACTTCTAGGCAAGCGTGCTTCATCGTCGGCCACATCATCGCTTACCATCAGGTGAGATAGCGGTCACGCGAGCCTATCAATAAAAAAATAAAAAAACTCCTTTTGGAATGGACTCTATTTTTTCATCATCTTCAAAGCGCTTCCTTCATAGCCACAAACATCCAAAAAGTCAACATGAACATAGCCATCGCCGATATAACAAGCATACGTTCCCACATGTTGATAAACACATATTGATTCGTTCACAAAACTAATTTACCTTTGATCATGGGACTTTAATTCGACTTCACGCTTGGTTCATAATGTGGTAATTGATGAAATGGGCTACAAATGTGCCCATGTATCGTACTTAATAGCGTGATGATTGGGCCTATTAATGCATCGTTTTTGTTCTTTGAAACATTAATGGAGCCTGATTGGTTCGATACGTTGGCTGTGGATTTTGTATTGAAAGACCAGGATTTAAAACAGTGCCTGATGTTGCCCGATTTTTTTTCCATTTAATAAAAACTATATTAAAAGAGCTGCCATTTCCCGGATAAGTGAACTCTGTATAATATTACTCGCTAGAAACTTACAAATACATAAATAGCATCACTATTACCTTTTTTTTCCCATCGGATTAGGCAGACACCTCTGCCTAATTGCCTCTCTTAATGGCCGACGCTGCGTTAAGCGAGCGCCCGCACGGTCCCATACAAAGGTGCTACGTCGCGGGCAGCCGCGCCCCGCACCCTTTTTGTTACGTAATAATACATTAAAGTTCTCCATTGCCACGACTACATGCACACCGTTAAATTTGAACTAGCTACACTGCGCAGGTAATAATCCGGTTTCCGCTACGGGGAACACCACACACGACACACGCGTGATATCACGCGACGGGTGCCCGCGCGGGCGCCCGCTTAACGCAGCGTTGGTGCTAGGAGCTCATACATGTGTATGCAGAGTAGCATATTGCCAACGGCAGAGGTAACACGTAGCACGCAGCCGTCGACACGGGGCGGCAGCAGACGTCGACATTCCAACTTTGAAGATCAGCGCAGCTGTCGTACATGTCAAGTGTCACTATAGGTCAACAGCTTTGACGCGTCGACTGCAGCTACTTCTGCCATTGTCAACATGCCACTCGTATGTATGAGATCTGACTGGCCTGTTGGTCTAGTGGTTAGTGGCCCTGACTGCTACGCCGGAGGTCGTGGGTTCGCATTTGTTCTGTGTCTGGGTGTAATTTATCAATAATATGTATGTATTTAGAAATATATAAGTATGTTTATCAGTTGTCTAGTAACTCATAACGCAAGCTCTGCTTGGCTTGAGATTGGACGGCGTTGTAATACTTGTGGAATATTATTGTTATTATCTTATTTTGCCTATCCAGGAATTATATTGAACCCTGAACTTATGAAAAGAAAGAGTAGATTCGTTGCATTTCTGTTTTTATTTTCCTTTTAAAGTGGGTACGGAAACCCAAAGGGTAAAACCGGGATCTTATTGCTATCACACCGCTGTCCGTCCGTCTGCCACCAGGCTTTATCTCATGAACCGTGATAGCTAGACAGTTGTAATTTTCACAGATTATGTATTTCTGTTGCCGCTATAATAACAAATACAAAAAAAAGGATAAAATAAGTATTTAAATGGGACTCCCAAACAAAAAACGTAATTTTTTATCCGTTTTTTTTTTCTTCGGATGGTATGGAACCCTCTGTGCGCGATTCCAACTCGCGCTTAGCCGGTATTTTTTATTCTTTTGTCTAGTGCATTGTAACTAATACTTTTTGTCTCTTTTTTTTTAAAAAAAAGAAACTTTGCCCAACCCTTAAAACTCTTGTATTGTGGGTTTTTTTTTTATTATTCTTAATAGGTTCGCGCTTGACCTCTATCTCACCTGATGGAAAGCGACGATGCGGTCGACGATGGAGCGCGCTTATCATTTTAACTCACAAACACAAGACACCCAGAGGCGTAATGACTGTACAAATACTAGCTCTCCACGGGAGTCGAACCCGCAACACACAGCTCAGCAGCCTATCACTTAGCCACTGCACCTACAGTGACGTACAACAAAAAAAAACTTATAAATATAATATAATATTCACATAACTATCACACAACGCTGTCTAGCATAGCATAGCACAGTCGGCCTTATAATGTTCCCCCACTGTTGGGACTCAGGCCTCCTCTCTAGGAGAGGGAATGGGCCGTAATCCACCACGCGGGCCCAGTGCGGGTTGGTGGATGTCACATGTCTTCGAATTTTTGGTTCTAGGACATGCTGGTTTCCTCACGATGTTTTCCTTCACCGTTTTGAGAGCAGTGGTGATGAAATAAATTACACAAAGTAATGCGCCTGGCTGGGTTTGAACCCGCGACCTACAACTCGTAAGTCGGGGCCGTTACCACTCGG
Source organism: Mythimna impura (assembly GCA_905147345.3). Taxonomy (NCBI): domain Eukaryota; kingdom Metazoa; phylum Arthropoda; class Insecta; order Lepidoptera; family Noctuidae; genus Mythimna; species Mythimna impura. The sequence goes on along the minus strand of LR990359.1, from coordinate 27,025,524 downwards.
CCACCACCAACGCTGTCTAGTCCCAAGCTAAGCAGAGCTTGTGTTATGAGTACTAGACATATAAATATTAATATTTCTAAATACATAATATATATTATAGATAAATATACACCCAGACACAGAACAAATGTTTGTGTTCATCACACAAACATTTGTCCTGGGTGGGAATCGAACCCACGACCTCCGGCATAGCAGTCAGGGCCACTAACCACTAGACCAACAGGCCAGTTTAAATCATTCTTTAGTTTTTGTAATTGGCGATACTCATATACAAAAATTATTAATAAATTGTTGTGTTTATCGAGTCGAAAGCAATGCTTTACAAATAAACGTCGCTCATATTTTATACAATATCAGTGATCTGTGAAAATCAAATCAAGCCACCCTCATTACCATGAAAATAATGTTTGAAAATTAAAATTCATAAAGTCTATAATTGAGCAGCAAATTAATGGAGTAGTTAAGTGAACAATTAATTAATACTTAATTGGGGCTTATTAATAGTGAAGCGATAAGCGAAGCTTTAATTAAGTCACCCTGTGTTTGTTACACTTCCTTTTTTGATAAAATAATGTAAGTATTTGTTCCTTTTTGGGGGACATTAACTACCTCCCGACATTTTGTACGACACGATACGAAAAGCGCAGAGATTAAAAAAAAAGTAGTTGCCTTTTTCTAGTCTAGTCGGGAAATGCGTATTATTTTAAAATTTGTTAGGGAAAGTTAAATTGTTGATTATATCTGAATCTTTGGTAACTTTTTTTGGAGCTCAATTTTTTAATATAATTATTTCAATATTAATTTGCGTTTCTAATAATTAACTCCTCAGAGAGCTTCACAGCTCTTGATTTTTACCTCTGGGATTATCTGAAGAGTAGGATGTACAACAGTAACCACAGCAATATTACATAGGCTATTTAAAGGCCTATATGATGAACTACCTATCAACATGATTTGTACAACACCCACGCTCTGGGAACCCATGGTGTGAGACCATGAACCATGGCTGCTAACCCTAATATATTACTTAAAAGCTTTTATTCATTAAGAACAGCGTTGATGACAGCAATTTGGTTAGCATGTTAACATCAACAATATTAAATTCACGACTTCCTCCTGTCATTTACTGTTATAGTTTAGGAGCTAGTATACAACAAGTTCAAGTGATCTGGGTAGAGTTTACTCCAAAGTAAAAAAGATTAAATCATAGCATTTAATCTTTTTTTACTTGCTACCACTTTGTTGTTTTGAAACTTTTACTAATCAGTAGCTGCAACCAGCGGCTTATTTAATGGGCGCTTTCGTAACAAAATATTAATCAATCAAAGCATTTAAAAAGAAAACACACATATACATATCACATAAACTTAATAATAACTTTATATTAAGGCCATGTTATTCTTTTTACCCGACTGCGCGACGCAAAGGAGGGTAATGTGTTTATCAGTCTATGTATGTATGTATGTATGTATGTTTGTTTCTATGTGGCGTTCTAGAGACCAAATGCGTAGGCCGATTTTGATAATTCTTACGTCAATCGATTCGTCTTAACCTTGCAAGTGTCACTAAAGACATGACAGTAATCAAAATTCACCACAGCTACAACCAGACGCCATATAGTCAAAATGAAAAAAAAAAAAGTGACAACTATATTGGCAAAAACTACTAGGTTGTATAAATTACATGCAGTTGATATATCAGTAGAATCGAAAACATATGGTCAAAAACCGAAAGATGAAGGTATATGTTTCTGATTATCCTAACAAAACTGGAGGAATCGTTAAATATTTAACAATCGGTTTAGGATCACGAGTTATGTTACGAAGAAATTTGAATGTTACCCATGGTCTTGTTAACGGAGCAATGGGTGTTATAAGGACAATTGAGTGGCCAGCTCTTCGGAGTGACCAATTGGAACCCGGAGAATTGCCACAAGCTGTTTATATAGAATTTGACGACAAAGCAATTAAAAACAATGTTCCTGAAGTAGGAGTCAGAATCGAACCATCGACGACAGAATTCGATGCACTTCGCGGACAGGGTAAAATAGAGCGAAAAATGTGGCCATTGATATTGTGCTGCGGTGTAACTGTACACAAGCTCCAAGGGACTACTTTGGACTTTTGGACCGAGCTGTGGTTGACTTAAGTTCACGCATTTTTGCTAAAGGTCAAGCATATGTAGCTTTGATCCGAGTTAGGTGAGGGACTAATCATCAGTAGTTTAGACCACCGCAAGTTACTTAATAATCCCCACGATATTAACTCCCTCAATGAAATGACTAGATTGCGAAAAATGAATCGTAACTAAAAAGTATAAAATAAAATAAAAATATTTAAAGAAAAACAAAAAACCCGACTGCGTCGAAACTAATTTTAAAAAATACGTAAAAAAATTAACTTAAATAAAAACTAAAAAGAAACAAACAAGCCCACTAGTTTAGAATTCTGTTATGTAATACTAAATAACTACACAATTTAACAGAACGACTCACAGTCGGGGCCCCTTGGGAAGATTTGATTGGTAAAATTTGAATGGGCCCCGACTGTGAGTCGGTCTGTTCTGCATTAGAATGTATGATTTGTTTTATGTGTGTATCGATTATAAAACTATTTAAATTGTGTAGTTATTTAGTATTACATAACAGAATTCTAAACTACTGGGCTTGTTTGTTTCTTTTTAGTTTTTATTTAAGTTAATTTTTTTACGTATTTTTTAAAATTAGTTTCGACGCAGTCGGGTTTTTTGTTTTTCTTTAAATATTTTTTTTCGAAAATAGTTATTAAATAAATTTTCGATATTGCAGAAAAACAAAACACAAAGAAAACAATGAATAGTTATTAAAAAAAAAAGAATAACATTCCTTTAATATAAAGTTTATTTGAACTCATAATTCCAAGTCAATCCAAAGATTCAGTTCAAAGTCACCTGTTTTAAAAAAAAAGGTAATTGCGTAGGTAAATATCTATTCGTTTAATATATCGTGTGTGTACCATATGACGTCAGTCGTAAAGAATAGAGTCATCCCATAACTTCCCGTGAGTGTTGTAAGAGGCAACTAAGGGAGTCGCTGGAGAATGGACTGCAGCATTATCTGTGCATTGCAACAACTGCACTGCAATTGCCAACCCGCTTGCTAAGCGTGGCTATTATGAAAAACCCCTATACGAGAGGCAAAAAGATAAAATGGCCCCTAGTGTCCGGCGGCCTGTCTAACCTTGACTCCAATAGCGGTCAAGGTTACGGCAAGTATTTTGATGTTTTTATCTTGAATTTTAATAAATGAAGCGTTAAATTTTCCTTGAGCTCTCTGACTATTAAAACAATTTTTAATAATTCAGACAAAATTTGTTAGTTTTGACATTTAGAATGAGTAAATAAAAAATGGTCGCATTATCACATTTAACGATGCTGTAAAAGTGTTTTCTATAGTTATGTTAGTAATTTTGTTTTATCATAAATCGACTTGTTGTTGTTAGCCGCAGGAGGCAATATAAAAATGTGACTCTTTACTGATAGTTCAAGGTTTAGTTAGGGTTGTTCCTCACAATATTAGGTAAATATTGTTATAAGGCGTGCGAAGAGGCTAATTGGGGATCCACATTTGGTTAAGTCCAATCTACAAAGCCTCGAGCACAGGCGCAGGGTAGCCAGCCTATCGGTATTTTACAGGTTGCATTTTGGAGAGTGTGCGCGGGAATTGCATGACTTGATTTCGCCATCTCCTTTCTACCATCGGACAACCCGACGTACGGCGAGTATCCACCCTTACGTTGTTGAAACTTCAACGGTCCGGACTAAGCGTTTCGCTTCGTCGTTTATACCGCGTACATCGAAGGACTGGAACAATTTGCCTGATGCGGTCTTCCCGTCCAACTATAATTTAGGTGTCTTCAAGGCTAGAGTGAATAGGCTCTTAATAAACTAGTGCGCCTCACCATAAATGATTGCATCGCTGCTTACCATCAGGTGGGATCGCAGTCAAGCACTGGTTTATATGAATTAAAAAAAAAAAAAACTTTTCAATTAGAAAATTCAATGTTGTCGATTAGGCATTTACACCAGTTACCTATACTTTATATTATACTAGCGACCCGCCCCGGCTTTGCACGAGTGCAATGCTGATACCACCGCAACCACTATGTCCCTGCATTCTATGTGTTTCTGTACGACATCACATAAGAAACCTCTAAAATTATCAGTGTTTCTCTGTTATATTATGCATGTTTTATATATGTAAATCTTCCTCTTGAATCACTACTATTATCAATTTAAAAAAAAAAACGCATCAAAATCTGTTGCGTAGTTTTAAAGATCTAAGCATACATAGGAACAGACAGAGGGAACGACTTTGTTTTATACTATGTAGTGTTCCTTTGTTGTTGTTTTTTTTTATTTCAAGAGTAATTTGGTTCAGTGATGAGTATTGTATATAATAAATATAATCTTTTTTATTTTAGTTGATGATCGATGGGAACGAAAGGTTCTGGAATGGCGACCACGTATCGGAAGACGCAGCGTTGGAAGGCCTCCCACAAGGTGGACCGATGACCTGGGGAGGGTCGCGGAAATCCGACGAATGCGAGGCGCTCAGGATCGGTCATTATGGTGACATTTGGGGGAGGCCTATGTCCAACAGTGGACGTTTTTCGGCAGAATTGTGAATTCCAGTTCCGCAGCTCTGGTTTGGATCGGCCTTACCAGGCACCGTCAATTAAGTATTAGCTAACATCTTTGATGCGCGACATGGAACACAACGCGCCGTTAAGAGGGTCCTTTTCCACTCGCCTATCGTCAACATCGAGCATGGTTTAAAAGCTTGTTGCTTCATCTAACGCAATCCAACGTGATGTTTGATGAAGAGGCAATACAAAAAAAGAGAGATAACGCCTGAAAACTCTGTTGGTATTCTGTAATTCCGTGATTTACTCGAATATTTCACAAAACTTGTTCCAGGAAATACGTGATTTTTTTAAACCCCTAAAAGTTTATCAGAATAATTGTAGTCATTCAGAATTTCGATTAAATGTTCAAGGCTTCTATTGATAGTTTTTTTTTGAATATTTTTTAATATATGAGTACATTATGGAGGGCCAAAGTTCACGTAAAATAGCAGATTTTCAGAGGTCTTTACCAGATTAGTTTTACACAAATTTATGTTTTGATTTCTATAGTAGCCTAGATAATATCCACAAGATAGCTGTGTATCCAAAATATCTAGAGAAAGATGTGTAATAACATCATAATCACGTAAGAGCGTTTATATGAAATTATACCTCGAAAAGGCCGCTCATAACTCTGGTAGGTCTTTCTTGCACGGCGATCTTTTTTTTTATTTATTTTTATTATTGATAGGCTCGCGTTTGACCACCATCTCACGTGATGGTACGGGATGATCTACCCATTGCTCGCCGTCCGCAAGCCCGCGGATACGTTGACCGAGAATAGTTCCGCAACTCCCTGTGCATCTCTTATAAGTATTGGCCTAAAATCATCATTCATCATCATCACCATTTCAGCCGAAAGACGTCCACTGTTGGACATAGGCCTCCCCAAGCGTCTCCACAACGACCGATCCTGTGCGTTTCGTATCCACCGGACTCGCGCGACTCTCACCAGGTCGTCGGTCCACCTTGTGGGAGGGCTTCCAACTCGGGATTCTTATTTTACCCATAGTAAAAGAAAAATTCACTTAACTGCTCAAACATTTTCCAATTTTGGTAACCCTATACCAATCTATTGGACAGATATCGGCCAGACAGCGACAAAATTTTATTTCAATTTACCGAATTGGATGCCACTGCATTTTGGCTCGTATTTCATCTGCTCAAAATTCAATTGCATTCATAAAAGTATTGTCGCTGTAATTCCATTTATGAATTTAAACTACGAATTGAAATGTACATAGCCGTTTCCGGTCTTGAAGTTTTATGTTTCTCAAATGACGTACCTACCTATAAACCCAAAAAAGTTCACTTTAATTTTCTTATTGGTCTATTTCAAATCTCGAAAGAACAATAAAAATAAAGTTGGCCAAGTGTGAGTCGAACTTGAACTTACACAAAATGTTTCGCATCATAATCTTCTTTTTATAGCTGTAATTTAAATCCACACTGTTAAAATTTTATCTTTCTACCTGTTACGGTTCATGAGGTTGACAGACCGACGGACGAACAGCAGAGGTATAGTAACAGGGTTCTGCTAGTTAACTATCGGGTACGGAACCCTCAGGCTGCATAGAAAAGACGGTCTTGATAAGGTAGCCTATAACTACAGCTAGATGCAAGTAAAAGAGGTTCTAGTAAAACGGTGATTTGTGTACTGCAGCTTCTTGATGAACAGGCACCAGTGTACCGAGTACGGTACACCTTATACCAGCTAACTTAAACTTGTTACGTAAAAATAAGGTTAAAGTTAGCTGGTACCAAGGTGTACCGAAATCGTTACACTGGGGGCTGAGAGGTACCTATGCTCCACGTGCGCCTCAAAGAGATGTCAATAAAGTCGTAGGGACCCAGCAGGGCCGATGCCTGCTAGGGCCATGAGAAAACGTATGAAAGGGATATTCGTGGTCCTAGAACGCAAAAAGCAACTGAAGGAACATAGGTTTGGTTTTAGACTTTTACTGACGTAAAAGTCTGTCATGCCTGTCGCTCCACCCTAGAGCGCGAAAAGTCATTAGATGATTTCCAACCAAAAAACAAAAGCTCCTTCATCCGGGCGATAAGCATCAGATCCTGGGTGCGATTCTGGTGTAAGGTCGGTCGATGTTATCAAGATTTTATCATCTTGATTTCATCATTTTCATCTGAAATATTCGAAGCAGCCCGAAGTCTGGATTTTTTGCCTGTTGATGGCAATGAGCTTGACTCCTGGTACAAGAGATTTAAATACGACTGGTAAAATGTGAATGTATCTACTTCTAAGTAGCTACAAATCCGCCTAACTTCAGGAACTTATCATAATTATTTTAGCCGAAAGACGTCCACTGTTGGACATAGGATTAATGATAGTGCGTCTCGTATCCATTAGATTCCCGCGATCCACACTAAGTTATCGGTCCACCTTGCGGAAGGCCTACTCTTGGGAACTACAGGTGATCTTTTATTTTTGGCCTGTGAAAGAAAGAAAGAAAGAAAAACAGTTTATTTACGCGAAATGACGCAATCTTAAACCTAGCTAACAAACATAATCAATATATAGGGAAGATATGCGTCACATCCGCGCAAAACGGCCGAACGCTAAGCATAAAACTGCGGCCTCACGCAGCCCAATGTTGTTCCACTGTAAGCCAAAAACTCTTTTCCATAACTGCCAGTTTTTTTTTCTAAGAAAAATTCCCTCAAAAGCAAACAAACTACAAACAAAGCCTCCAACTCCTGCACTTGACTCTAAACGCTTTGACAGAAACGTTCACAATTGATATAGTCACTCCCCGCCCGTTCCGTTTCTCATTCCGGATCGTGCGACAATAAAACCGTTGCATCCGCCTTATTGAGCAATTCTCCTGACTGCCGACTTTATGGACGAGACGAGCTATGCCCGATATAGTGAAATAAAATCACGGGAACACTTCTATGCAGTTGTAGTGGGGTTGAGTTAGTGGTAAGTACAGCTCTGTTGTATTTGAGCAATTTATGAAGGTAGTCTGGTGGATAATAATGGGTCTGGTTGTTTTTTGATTTGGTTGGGTGTTTAGGTAGACTTGAAAAAAAATTGGGCTGCGTTGAAACATCAGTTAATTTACTTTGAATTTCCTACAACTTATATGAGATGTAGTGGTGGTACAGTGACACCTGCTGTAACTTACGAGTTGTAGCCTTTATGGAAGTAGGTTCGACTCCAAACAGGTTTGTAGAAGTGTAAAATTTTTCATCACCACACCTCTCTCGTCTTAGGTCCAAATAATCACAGACAGGGCGTAGAGCTTTGTGTCTCCGCCCAGCTACTATTACTAGTAATATTATACTTATATTACTTCTATCCTTGCAGCACCGCGCCCGCTTGTATGAAGCTCTTGACATAGTAAAGAAAATATGTACTCGTATATACAATTTCTCCAACCTTTTCCCAACTATATTGGGGTCGGCTTCCAGTCAAATCAGATGCAGCTGGATATCAGTATTTTGCATGGAACGACTGCCTTTCTGATCTCCACAACCCAAACCGGTTATTGGTTGGTACGGGTAAAACGATAACAAAACCGGTTATTGGTTGGTACTGGTAAAACGATACCCGAGAGTGGTGTCAAACTTTCTGACTATCCGTAAAGACTGTCATAGATCTACAAATAACAGTCGGGATCAAAGGCTTAACGTGCTTTCTAAGACACGGAGGAGTCTTAGTATGTTAAAATGGTCACCCATCCACAGACCGACCTCAGCAGCGTTGCCTAACCTTAACTCCTCTCATCATCCCGTGCAGCTGTTACACTTTTCACCACTACGTCAAAAAATCAAAAGCTTGCTGTCGGTGCCAATGGACAACTCGGCAACTTCTTCCTATAATAATACAAATAAGAAAAACGATAAGTACTTTCTTATAAGACTTATTAGCATTTAAGTCTGTCATGTAGTTATGACTGTGGCGTACTGGACACATGTTTCTTTGTCATGTATACATAATTGTGGCGGTCTGGTAACAAGCTTTTTCTTGTTCAGTATAACACAAGAGAAGGGAGATCTCACAATAAAACAAAAGAATTGATAAATGCTTGACATTGTATTTATTTGGAAACATTTACAAGAAACAATGTTTTTAACAATATTTAAAGTCCCATACTTAGTATGAGGTCGGCAATTGACATTAACCTATTTTTGTTGTTACCAATTAATTAAAAATGTACAATACTTAGCACCGTTAGTACTAAATTAGACTAGATTTTATAATTTCGTTACTTATAACTAAGTTATTTACAATTTTACATAATTTACAAATCTGGTTGAAATGGACGCGGATACTAAAAGTAGGTACAAGGAACAGGTTGTGTGGAATCCATTGCGTGTTAATATATACAGAAGTTATGGAAGAATTGTTTAGAAGACGCAATGGAATTTAAAACTTAGTTTGTAAGTGTTGAATATAGGTTTTGGTTGTGTTGCTGTTATGTTTCAGATCCAAATAAACAATATTACCCAGTAAGTATAACCATAATTAACCATTGAATGTTCTCACTTGCTGGGACGCAGGCTTCCTCTCTACGAGAGGCCGTAATCCAACACGCGGGCCCAGTGCGGGTTGGTCACATGTCTTCGAATTTTTGCTTCTAGGACATGCCGGTTTCCTCACGATGTTTTCCTTCACCGTTTCGAGAGCAGTGTCGATGAAATAAATTACACAAAGTAATGCGCCTGGCTGAGTTTGAACCCGCGACTTACTCGTAAGTCGGGGCCGTTACCACTGAGCCACCACTGTTCTATCCAGTAAAGTATATAAATTCAAGAAGACTTTGCACACTACTTTAACTTTCGCAAACATAAAACTCACAGTCACTATTTAAGCAACACATCAAATCCCTCAAACATCATTGACCCACCATTTTTCCACAAACTTTAATTTTACATAAACCCTCGACTCCACTGCGGCGCACAGCTTCGCGAAACGACATATTTATACATACGCTCGCTGTTAAAATAAAGTGGAATATTATCTGCAGCCGTCGACGCAACGTGTGCATGCATGGGTTTATGATCTCATCGGTGCATGCGTGGCTTGACCCAGACGTGGCAAGAGTTGCCTTGCTTGCATAAAATGCAAATAATTTTGCTACATTTGAATGTCACTTGCAGTTATTATTTTGTGTTTGTAGTATTTTTAATCCATGTATCATTTCATCATCTACATTTCCTTTTCTCAACTAGCATGAGATCGGCCGACGACCTGGTGAGAGTCGCGAGAATGCGGTGGATGCGAGACGAAGATGATCGGTCGTTGTGGTGACGCTTGGGGGAGGCCTATGTCCAACAGTGGACGTCTTTAGGCTGAAATGATGATGATGATGATGGGATCAGCTTTCAGTCTTACCGGATGCAGCTGAATACCCGTGTTTTACATGGAGCGACTGCCTATCGGTCTTCCACAACCTATTTACTGGACAACACGATAGTCCTTGGACTTTCTGGCGTCTAACTACCTGTAACGATTGTCAAAGACTTACGTCTTGTGTATAAAATATTTATTATTCCAAAGATTAAAAAATAACCGTAATTTTACAGTTCTATCAGTGTATGTGACGTTTGCAAATATATCTGATACCCATTAGTATGTAAGTACTTCGAATAGGGATTTAGTAAATTAATTTGTATCGACATCATTTTTGATTACACTTCGGGCAAGATAACAGCTACACAACCAAGAAATTAAAATTTATTACACTTTTTCATCACACATTGTACAAAATGAATAGGTTATTATTTAAAGCAAATATTACAGAACTTAATGCTAACAATTTAGTTATAAACACGAGCGTTAGCGCAATTACACTTGATTATCTTGAGCAGATGAAATTACACGTTAGGTTGAGACTCCACTGGAAGCTATGTTTAGGCTGATTGTGGCTTCTGTAGTTTGTAAAAACGAATTTCATTTTGATATTTACCAACCTATAGCGAACTGCTCATAGCATAGTAGCATAGTCGGCCTTATAATGTTTCCACTGTTGGGACTCAGGCCTCCTCCTAGGAGAGGGAATGGGCCGTAATCCACCACGCGGGCCCAGTGCGGGTTGGTGGATGTCACATGTCTTCGAATTTTTGGTTCTAGGACATGCCGGTTTCCTCACGATGTTTTCCTTCACCGTTTTGAGAGCAGTTGTGATGAAATAAATTACACAAAGTAATGCGCCTGGCTGGGTTTGAACCCGCGACCTACAACTCGTAAGTCCGTTACCACTCGGCCACCACTGCTCACTAATACAAATAACTGCTCATACAAATAATTAATTATTAGCCTAATTTACTTATGTAATAGAAACAATATTTGAAGCATGACTTAAGAGTTATAAAGATCAGTCGATTAGAAGTTGTGGAGCTTAAATATTACGTGTTAAAGTTAAAAATAAAATATGTTTATTCACCTAATACAGTTGCTGGTTCTGAGAATTTCATGAATTTAAAATCCAACTTTGTAATTGCACAAAAACAGTTTTTATATAATAGTTTAAATAAAAATAAGCAGCAGCATCGCTTTCAGTGGAGTCACACCTTTTCACACAAACTCAATTACACAAAGTACATATTTGGTTACAAAAATAATTTATTTTAACAGTACACTCGCTAGTTTGATTAAAGTGTTATTTTACACTGAGCAGTAAATAACAATTGATCAAAACATGCCATCTTGTACTAGAAATGGCAATTATTCTGTCTGTCTTCACAAAACTATGAAGATATGAAATGACTTTTGGAACAAACGTTTTGTTTATTTTATAGAGTAGATGTGGCTATTTCTAGCTGGTTGCCGAGAGTGGCCTAGAGTTCCAGAGCAAATTGGAGGTGTGATGACACAGACTGGAGAGTGTTGGCTTAAAATTGAGCCGAACGAAAATCGAATACTTGTTCTGCGATTTCGGCGGTCTCTCCGGTTCTATGCCCTGAGCTCTCGCTGGAACGCCCATACCAATCTGCCCCGACTTTCGGTACCTCGGATCGCTTATCCAAGGAGATGGCGAGGTAGACCGAGACGTAACACATCAGATCAATTCAGGACGTTTTATTGTTTTGGATAGGTTATTGGATTACTTTAGGTTTCTGCCAATTTTTAACTCAGAATTCGAGTTAATAAACTCTATGTCATACGTGACCCATCCAGGCTCATTACTTTGTGTAATTTATTTCATCACCACTGCTCTCAAAGCGGCAACGAAAACATCGTGAGGAAGCGGGCAAGTCCTAGAACCAAAATATTCGGAGACATGTGACATCCACTAACCCACACTCTTAGACCTCTCTAGGAGTCCCAGCAATAAGAATATTATAAGGCTGATTATTCTATTCTTTATGCTTATGCATACGTGACGAAAGTCAAGTTCTGTTGTAACTGATATTTTTTTTAGTATATTTTTAGTAACTTAAAAATCAACTTCAAATACAAAGCTAGTCAATATTTGAATTAGTGCCGATGAATTGAAATATAAATTCGAATATTTAAAAATGTAGATTCACATTTTTTATTTTGAAAGATTTTTAGAATAAATAGATGATCTCCTTCTGAGACAATGGATGACTGCAAAATATAGTTAGGTATGTCTCAGAAACGTCTGATACATTCATGGGGAGATGGTACAACACAACTTTATACTTATACTTTCTTTGGTTGATCAAAATATTAATCGTACTGGATGTCCAATCGAAAACTTGACCTCAAGCCACTGAACACATTAGAGCACCTCAAGTTCCATCAAAGTTACTTGTCAACATTGTACCAGTGACACCCAGTAAAACAACTCGTTAGCTTGTCACGCATGGGCTTCGAGCACATAATTCTGACAATGTTATACCTTGTGAGTACTTGTGAGCAATTTACAGTGACTTAACAGAGTTAAATCACTGCCGGTGCGTTAACTGTGGATAAATGTTGTCGTTCGACTTAACGACACTTCGCGTGTGGCCGATGTGGGGCTAGGAAGATGGCGGGGGAAGAAGCGGAGCGGGAAGCGTGATGTTCTTTTTGTTATTATTGGTCGGCTTACGCTTGACCACTATCTCACCGTCCTGATGGTAAGCTATATGGTCGACAATGGAGCATGCTTCCCCAGAAATAACCTATACACTCTCAGGAAACACCTTCGCCAAGAATTTCCACTTTATAGCTGTATGCACAATGAATGTGTTCCCAAACCGTTTCTTTTTTATTTGTTTTAAATAAAGAGGAATATACTGAGCTGTCTAAGCTTTTGTTTTATTATGTTATACTACCATTGAAACAGATTATTCATATTTTTATTAAAGCAAGCTTCTGTCAGCAGAAGAAAATTATCCCAAATGAATATACTTCCGAGAAAGTGTCGTATGTATCTTGGAACGTTGGAACTATCCGTATGCAAAGTTTTATTCAAATCCATTCACTCCTTAAGTATACACTGGTAACAGACGAGTTATTTTCACATCTACACTAATATAATAAAAAGGTACAGTTTTGTTTTTATGATTTTTTTTGTTTTTGTAGGAGGTACCTAATCTCTGAAAGTACTGGTCCAATTGCGGAAATTTAATCACAGATAAAAATCTGTTTTATTCCTCAGTGACATAGGCTATATTTTACGAATGTGGGCGAAGCCACGGGCAAAAGCTAGCAGAATTATGCTAAAATTGAACCGTGATTAATAAAAAAAACTCTTGTCACCATTGTTTTTTCTTCATAAGCCTAATCACATCTATTAGAACAAATCAGTTAACGTCAGAATGGCTGGTTGCCTATGGCAAGCGGCTCTGAAAGTATATTCAAGAATTGCTACCCAATTGCTTATATTTGATACATTTCTACAATAATTGCTACATACTTCGCTATTATCATAATAACACATTGTAAATCATTTTAAAATCGCTAGTTTTCTGGCCCACACCACCTCGCTTTTCAATTGATCTACAAAACCAGCCAGCTAGCCCGTTCTCAGAATCAATCATACTCCAGTTTGCTCACAAAGGTTTTTCTCAATGTCCCTATTTGTTACTTTTCGTCTCAAACCGTCACAAACTTGTTAGTTTCGTCCCAAAACCGACACGTTTGTGTTACTTTTAAAAACGTCATGATTATTGGTTCTTTGGATCGTTAAATGTGTTAAAAGGTTTGACAATGACTCGTTAGAATATCAAAGTGTAGTTTAAATATTTGTTTTCTGTTTAAAGATGTGATTATTTTCGAGTTGTATACTCTTAGTATTCTTGGAAAATTAGGCTTAACAAAACTGATGCGTCGATTACTAGAGTCACTGTCATTATTTTTAGGTGGGAAAATGATCCAATGACATCTCCCGCTCTTGGGCGGGGCGAGAGGGTGCGTCAGACTTTTACTGACTAAAAACCCACTCCTGTTCCTTCGTTGCCTTTCATAACAGGGCCGAGTTTTCCTTTCAGAAACAAACCCTTGGACCCAGTAGGTTTCGACCCTGCTGGGCCCCTAGAGTCATCGTCATAAGTTCATGGTTACGTGCCTTCGAACGCAATAGGCATCTGAAAGAACATGAGTAGGTTTTAGTCAGCTAAAGTTTTGAAGACGCGTAGTGGTCCACGCGCACCTCAGGGAGATGTCAGCAAGACCGTAGGGACCTAGCAGACTCGAAGGGAACATAGGAGTGTGTTTTAGTCAGTAAAAGTCTGACACTCCCATCTGCTTCTCTCGCTCCACCCTAGAGTGGGAGAAGTCATTGAAAGATTTCCAACTTAAAAAAAAGGAATAATAATGAGTGTGCAAGTCACCCCCTGCTCTTTATCGATGGATATTAATAACATTGTTTAGGCAGGGGCCATAGTCTTAACATAGTTCCAGGTTCCAGTCCACTTAAGACTCCAAAAAACGTAGCCCTATTATCTTTGTTTCCCATAATTATGTCGCAATAACTTTTTACGACCCGGGGGTTGTCCTTGGGTGCACTAGAATAGCGCGTACAGGGATAATCTTCGGTTGGTATCACGATCCATTAAAATTATCTAAAGGGCGTCTGCGAGTTGGCTTCGGCCCCTAGTACGCCTTCCAAAGGTCCAGGACCTCAGGGTCCTGAGATATGTAAATGCATAAATAATAATAATAATAAATAGATGGGTTTACCCACTGTGAGTGGGTAAAGATTAAATAATATAATATGATATTTAATGATAATTCACCCACAAAAAAGTGGTTACATGTACAACAGACGAAAAAATTGCCAAGTCTATCAACACCTTACTTATCTCTTCATTGTTTTAAAGATGTTTATTTTCTAGTAAAGCTAATCAAAACTTTTCATCACTTTTAAGAATAGCTTCACTTAAGTAACAACACAGTAATTTATTTCTAAATTTACTTGGAAACTTACAAATGATTTGGTAAAGCAAAAATTGCCTTTATTCGAATTGTTATCCACTTCTCTTGGCGCATACAAATTAATGGAGATGTACTGTATTTTGGTACGGTATTTTTGCTTATTACCAATTCGTTTAAGGGATGCAGTACATCTGGCTTGTACTCTAAGTGCGGTTTGATTTTACGCTAACGTAAATCAAAACGTTTACCACATTTGGCTCTTTGATTGGTTTAGAGCTTGGAGCGGGCCAATCGGAGCACGTCGGACATCATAAACGTGTCGTTCGCGATAGCGTAAAGTAAACTAGACACTTTGGATCTCGTTGATTCCGACATTTGCGATCGTACTCCTACTCTCTGTCTCGCTTTAGTAAATAACGGTTCTATATGACAGAAAAGAATAGAAGCATAGGAATGTACGATTCGGTACGACCAGCCCCACTAGCCAAGTTACAACAGTTTAGTGTCGAATTTCGTTCTCCAATCGGTAACGCCTCGGTGTCAGCAATTGTAGAAAACGATAAGTTGATAGTCATGTTGACGCGCCTGAGTCGCCCGCTCGTTCTACAATGTCGTTCTACAATAACAAAGGATGTAGCGTTAAACATTGTATAAACGATAACAATTCATTCTATCATTTTGAACAATGTGAATTTGGCTACGAATTTTTTGTTCTGTGACTTAACGTTGAGATGATGTCATTCCCATACATTTGATTAGTTTTCGACTAGCGTTAACGATTGCAGATTATCAACTTGGCTAGGGGTGCAGATATAGTTCAACCGTTACAATATGTTTTGATGAAATGATATACAAAATGTTTATAGCGGTGCATTCGTTGATCAGTTCAGTTTTTATCAGGGTACAAAATTACAAAATCAGATTTCTATAAAATTCTCAACATTTCAGTGCGCTGAGTGCGAGCTGATGTAACGTTAAAGCAATTGAAACGTTTACCTCGTTTGACTCTCTGATTGGTTAAGAGTTTGGAGCGGTCCAATCGGAGCGACAACAAACTTGCACTAGGCACTCAGAATTCACAAATTAAACAAATTAAATGAAGAAAAGAGACAAACATTGTGCACACCGTCATTATAACTTAACTATCTACTATTTACATTAAAATCGACGTCATATGACATACCAAGCGTATCACATACAAACATACAATTGAAATTCATAAATCTTTTACAAAAATCTCGTTTTTATTAGACTATAAAGGAACACAGTCAATACCACGAGAATAATGAGATTGTTTAGAAGTGAGACTCCTTTGTGTGAGTCGTCAAATGACACCTTATTAGCGTTCTCTCCAATGCCCTAGTTTCTGACAACCACGTGGAAAACATATATACAACATGTAACTATAATAATGTAACTATAATTATAATTGTAACTCAACTTACAATCATAATTCAAGTACTGAAATTTTACTTTTAAAACAGCTGAAATCGATTAAGTAGCCGATTCTGAACATACTATTTTCATTTCTATTTTTTTATTTTTATTTCAAAGCAAACTAGTATAATATCATAAGTACAAAATTGTTACAAAGATTTTTATTGCAAAGTTTTATTAACAAATTACCACTCAAGAAAAGAATCGTTATTTCTCTATCAATCTCATACAGTTACCGCAGATTCAGTGATGTTTCAATCACAATTTCGTATTTGTATTTTTTTGTAAGTGGAGCCATAATTATGAAATAATTGACGGGCGAAAATCGAACGCAAACATACGCGATTCGCATTGCGTACGTATTCGCCATACACGACGTATGACTGATAGAAGTAATATAGCATACAAATATCAATTGTTAATTATGCCTAATGGGAGACACAACTAGCATCTGCCATCGAACAAGACCAAATAAATAATTACCGCGACCAACACAAGTGTCACTTCTACACAGACTCATCACTCTTACGTCAATACTTAGTATAAAGGCTATTTACACAGGAGGGGTACGAGTACGACACGACTCTATATACAGCTCTCTTGCACCCGATGCGAGGTCGTCACGACTTCGGGTCTCAAGCGATGTGCTGTGAGTGATGACGTCACGCCCGTCGCAGAACTAGGGCTGCACGCGTTTACGCCTTTGTTCACGCGTCCTAAACTATGGTAAGACTGAAAGAGAAAGTTAATGTTAGATTCGTGGTTGAGGATAAGAAATCGTTTGTCAATTAAATAAAAATATTTCTTTCCGGAAGGACCATAGTCCTATTAGTCTTATTGGTCCATATTAGTTGTGTCATGTTTGACACTGTACTTGAAAATTTTTGGCCAAAGTTGGATATGCAAGTCACATGAGGCACATAATAGCAGCATATTTGAGCTCACAAGTACCATGACGAGCTAAGCTGAAGTTGGCTAGATGGCATCTTCATCATCATTGATCATCATTAGTTATAATACCTACTTATAGTCAATCATATCACTTGCATTACTACAATAACTTTTACTGTTAACAGTTTTGGCCTCTACCCTTAGTTCCGGGACTTATGGAAATAGTGTCCAACTAATTAGACTTTTCGAATAAAATAGCTTGTAAACATATGCAAGTTTATAGAAGAACTGTTCCTTCCTGTTTAAAACAATTTTTTTTTCGAATTGGCCACATAGGACTAAACAGAGAGTGGCGCCCATCATGGTACTAAATATAGAGTGGCGCCCAACATGGGACTAAACAGAGAGTGGCGCCCAGCATGGGACTAAATATAGAGTGGCGCCCAACATAGGACTAAACAGAGAGTGGCGCCCAGCATGAGACTAAGAGTCTAATTATGCCATTACCCAACTATGTTGGAGTAGGCTTCCAGTCTATTGATGCATGTAAATGTTAATATTTTAATAAATAGAACGACGGCCTGTCTGAACTCCAGAACCCAGTAATTCGCTAACACGATACCCCTTTGGCAAGACTCGTATCTCTGACTTTAACTATCCGTAATAACTATCAAAAATCAACAATAATGACAGTTGAGAGCAACGGTTTAACGGTATACTAAGATGGTCCATGGTGGACCCATCCATAGGAAGACCTCAGTAATTGTTGCTTAACGTTGCTTAGCAACGGACTCCTTACGTCAAAACGTAATGCAATTTACTCATGAGCCATACTCACACTAGTTAAAGGTATCCTATAATCCTTTTTCCTATAATCTGTGTAATAGGCGCCCCCATCCGGCTCAGAGCGCACATCTTCTCCGCTCAGCTTGGTGATCTTCCCTGAAGACGGCGGCCGCTGCAGACTCATGTAGCCGTTTGATACTGGCCTTCGTTCTGGATGGACAGTAATGTAGAGTTAATTGTTATTATTATGTGTGTGTTGTTGTTGTAAAATTGGTATACTTTTGTATCTCAAGTATTTATACAACTGGATAATAGGTACGTAGAAACATTGAATCAGGCGCGATCTCAGCAAAATGGAGCTGATAAGTTTATTATAGTATTGACGCCTCAGCGAAGACAGGAGAACTTATTTGATTAACTGACTGACTCAAAGGCATTTTTTAAACTTCCAGGCAAGTTGATGTTGATCGACCACATCATCCCTTACTATCAGGTGAAGTAGCTGTCAATAACGAGCCTATTAATAATAAGACATATAAAACGCAAGAAAAAAAGTTGTAAAAACTCACCATACAAACTAGGTATGATATCGGGGTCTGCATCGTCAGCGTCTCTGGGATCAGCTGTGTGCAGTAACGCCCCCCTCGCAGCCCTCTCTCCCCTCTCGCCCCTGTCCCGAGGTTCCGTGCTGCTTGCTCGAGACTCCGCTTCTTGCTTTACGGGGGTCGGGCAGTGAGGGGCGCGTTCTACGTACATTGCTTCACTGTTGGGAAGAGAAGAATTAGGTCAGTAGAGTTGTTCAATAGTGTTGTAAGATGTACAAAAATACAGCAGATGTGACTAAGGGGCCCTAAATTAGGATGGTGTATTTAATCCCAGGTTTGTAATTGACCTTTATATTTTAAATTTAATAAAGCGTGCTCCAAAAATTTATAATCGCTGGTCTTAAATAGTGGACTACAGCCCACATAAGACATAAAATAAGTCTACTCTTTGTGAAAGGAATCTAACAAAGGTCATAATTATATAATAACATGTTGAAAACTATCAATATAATTTAACTACCAATTAGCTTAGTATGCTACCAAGATTATCTTGTAGACAATCATCATTGACCACAATCAGCTAAATTTGCTCAATCTTCTTAAATTTCAATCGTGAAATACAACAAGACCGATAGAAGATTCCGGAATTCAATTAACTATTTCAAAGGATCCGGATTTTCAATTAGTTAATCAATGTGACATCAAAACTAAGTAATGTCAGATACCATCTGTATACATAAAATGCAAAGTCCTGACTCACTCTCTTATCAACGTCAAGTTTAAACCCTTAGTCCTAGAATGCTACAATTTTGCACAGAGGTTCCTTTTATGACGATTACAAAGAATAAGAAATAATTTTCCAAAAATAACCCTCTAAAGGGATGAAACAGGGGTCCAAAGTTTGAATGAAGAAACTTATTTTCACACAGGAAAAGCCACTGGCAGAAATTAGTCCCATAATATGACATAAGCAAAAATCACATTCTAAATTCCAACAAATAGAAGTCTGGAAGAAAACGGTATCAGACTAAAAAAGTCGCAAATCTGATGTGATTGAGTGGTGACGGCAGATATACCAGACCCCAATACAATGGTTGCCAAGAGACTGTAGGAGTGATCACAGACTATCAGCCAGATAAGACAGGACTGCGGGAAGATATGGTTAATATAGACTAGGGAAGCATGGCACCACAGGCAGCATGTTTACTAAGGATGACGGCACTTTTGGCGCGAAAAAAATATTTGTATGATCTACGGATTACGGGTCTGGGTGGAGATATTACAGGTCTGGGTGTCGAGTAAGTTTACATACCCACGATACAGGAGTAATTTGTAGTGTTAGGAAACGTTACAAAAAAAAAATCTATCGCAGGTGGAACAAGGCTGCCAATGATGATGTATCTTTAGTTAATTTAATTCAATTATTAGTTTTGAAACTATTATTATTATTCTTTAATGTTTTTTTTGAATTTGTGAAATTTGTAAAATATTATTGTAGTTAGTATTGTATAATGTAGAAGCATTTTTTGTTCAAATTTTGTAAATGTGAGTACCACGGAGCTATTTTATGGTTTTTAGGTTACTATTGGACTTGTTTGACATAAATGAGCGTCGCAGTGGAGAGTTTGTCATGCTCACTCAAATGTCTCACTGATGGTGGCGCGTGTATTGGATCGTTCGGTTCCCTTCAAAATGGTTGAGGCTAATATTCGCGTCATGTCCGTGAACGGGCGCTGTCAGTTGAGACTGGTCATCTCTTAGCTGCCAGTTGCTATTTTAATATCTATATTTAGTTTTTATTATTACTTTATTATCATTGTTCTCACATGATAGTGACCCCCACCAACTGTGTTCCCACGTTGTCGTCGTGGTGGGGCTTGCGTGTCTCTGTGATCTTGAGGGCTATGCCGGTAGAGCTACTCATGCCGGAAGGCCTCAAGTGAGAGACCAGACCAAGAGGAACACACAGGCGGAGTCCAGACGGACCGCCACGGAGGGTGCGCTGTCCAGAAGCATCGGCACCAACAGCTGTTGGTGTTTTTGGACAGTGGTTTCGGGAGAGTGGGTTCGCCTCGGGTACGCGTCTGTTTATCAGACGTGACCAAGATGGCGAACGTGGTTATTGGGGACCCCACCCCACAAAAAAGGCAAAGCTGAGTTCAGCACTATCATGGACGCACATCTTAAAAAGTTATTACCCCAGGAGGGTACCGCCTGCATCGCAGGAGGAGAATCCCTCACCAAGCAGAGCTTGGTCTGCCCCTCGTACTCTGGGGGGGGCAAAGAGTGCGCCAGATCCCACAAGGATCTGTTACCGTCCTTCGTGGACGCAGAGAGCCAGGGTGGCTCACTCTCCGGTAGCGTGGAGTCCCTGGGACCAGTTCCCAGCACGTCCGCTGCGCCGGTGGGTCCTGCAGAGGCCGGCAGGAGCTTCGGCCTCAGGGAAGTGAGCGGAGACGCGGCGTCGGACTCCGATGCCGCGTCTTCGCCCAACTCAGAGAGAATGGAGGTGGAAGAGTTCACCTCCAGGAGGACGACCCAGTTCCTCAAACGCCCCATCTTGGGGGATGGCCGGAGGACTTCCTCCGATGACGAACTGGGTGCATCGGCCCGCAAAATCTCCACCGCTATACGGGGTGCGGGCCGAAAGACGAGAAAGGGGAGCTGGCGCACCAACGAGGAAGTGACCCGGCGATCCCTCAAAATCGCCAGGGAGGGGCACCAACCCGGGGCACCCAGTGGTCAGGCCGGCCCTTCGGAGCCGGAGCCTTCAGGCAGTGAGCCAGAAGGCATGGAGGAGGCGCTGACCAAGTTCACGGAGATCGTGGCAGCTGCCATAACAGGCGTGGCCAAGAAGAGGGAGAAGGTCTCCAAGAGGCGATCCATCGCCCAGGCCACGACCTCAATAACCGAGGCACTGGGGATCGTCCTGGAGCCGTTCAAAAAATCCCTCAACAAGAGGATTGAGCGGCTCGAGGCGGACCTAGCCGGTCTCCGTGGAACTGGCCCCCAGGTGGCGCCAAAAGGGGGACGCAGGCAAGGGCAAGATCAGTCGCAGCCCCTGCCCCAGCCAGAGAATGAGGTGCTGACCCTGCTGCGGCAAGAGCTGGCTGCCTTCCGGCAGCAGCAGCGGGAGCAGCAGCAGCAGTTCCAAGAGCGGGTCCAGCGGCAGTTCGCTGTCCTGGAGGGCATTGTGCTGCGCCCCCCGCTTGCGGCCTCCGGCCAGAAGAGGGCGGTGACGTACGCCGCCGCCGCCGCGGCCGCGGCTGCTGCGCCCAAGGCGGGCCCGTCGGGGCAAGTTGGGCGCGGGGCCGTGTTGTCGGAGCCTGCGAGGCCGGCCCCAGCGACCAAGCAGCGGCAGCGGCAGGAGAAGACTGCTCCTTCCCCGAAGGGTGGGGCGGCCAATGCTGCTAAATCAGCAGGAGCTCCTGTTGCGGCGGCGACTAGGCCGCGTCTATCTGAAATGCCCCCGGTTGGCGCCGAATGGACGGTTGTCGGCGCCAGCAGGAAGGCGGGCAAGGCAGCTAGAGCGGCGAAAAAGCGCGAGCGGCGACAGCAGCGTAGGAAGCGGGCCATGGCAGCCAGACTTCGCGCCCCGAATTCCGCAGCTGTAGTGATTACACTACAGCCAGCTGCGGAAAAGAAGGGCGTGAACTATGACATGGTCATGGCAAAGGCGAAGCAGGCGGTGGTGGAGCACCTCGACGAATTCGGAGCCTCTGAAGGCTTTCGAATGAGGCGCACCGCAACCGGGGCCCGAATATTGGAGGTCCCTGGTGCGGATAGTGGCTCTGCCGCGGACGCCCTGGCCGCAAGGATCAGAGCGTCCCTGGACGTCGAGGAGGTCCGAGTGTCCAGGCCCACAAAGTGCATAGACATGCGCATCATGGGCCTGGATGACTCCGTTAGGGTGGATGAGGTGGTGGCCGCCGTCGTCAGGACGGGAGGGTGCCAGGCCGATCAAGTGCGAGCGGGTACCATCCGTGCTGACAGCACGGGCATGCGAGCCGTTACGGTTAGCTGCCCCGTGTCGGCGGCCAAAGCCATCACGGGCGAAGGCCGAAGGCTTTTGGTGGGCTGGGTCTCCGCGCAGGTAAAACTGCTGGAGCCCAGACCTCTGCGGTGCTACCGCTGTCACGTAGGGCACCACGTGGGGGCCTATTGCGCCGCGGAGGTGGACCGCAGTGACCGCTGCTACCAGTGCGGTCAGGCTGGTCACAAGGCCGTTGAATGCCGTGCAACGCCGCACTGCTACGCATGTGCGGCGGCAGGCAAGCCGGCCGACCACCGGGCTGGGAGCAGGTCCTGCGACCCCCCCGCCAAGGCCAAGGGCAAGGTTCGGAGGCCCATCCACCCGGACGTACTCACCGCCGCAGCCACCTCCTTGGCTGCCGCCGCTGTCGCCGCCGCACCCGCCGCGGTGGGGTCCTCACGGGGGGCTCGGGAGGAGACTGTAATGGACTGTCACTAGTGACTCCATTGCGTCTCCTCCAGGCGAACATCAACCACTGCGCCCCCGCTCAGGATCTGTTGCTCCAGAGCATGGCGCAGTGGTCGATCAATATCGCCGTGGTCTCCGAGCCGTACTATGTCCTGCCCAGGGGAGACTGGGTGCGGGACCTGGACGGCTCGGTGACCCTAATTTCGTCGGCCGCCGCCGGTACCCCTACCCTTGAGGCTATCACGAGGGGACGGGGTTGCGTGGCAGCACGGTTCGGGGACATTGCAGTGGTGGGCATCTACCTGTCCCCGAACAGATCTCTCGGTGAACTTCACATCTCCCTAATGGAGCTGAAAGCCGTCGTCGCTGGGTTTGGTTCCCTTCCCGTGGTCGTGTGCGGGGACTTCAATGCCAAGAACTTGGCTTGGGGTTCCCGGTTCACGAACCAGCGGGGTCGGATGGTGGAGGACTGGGCTCTGGAGACAGGCCTGGTCGTCCTAAACCGGGGTTCTGTCCCCACGTGTGTGCGGATGCGGGGTGACTCAGTGGTGGACATCTCGTTCGCCAGCCCCGCTCTGTCGCCGCGTGTCGTCGACTGGCGTGTTATGGAGGAGGTGGAGACGTACTCAGACCACCGGTACATCCGGTTTGACGTCTCCGCCCAAACCTCGACCGCGCCGGTCCGACAGAACCCTTGTGGTCCGCGGTGGGCGCTGAGGCAGATGGACCGGGAGCTCCTCCTGGAAGCCGCGACGGTACAGGCCTGGGTGCAAGCACCGGACAGGCCTGTTGACATCGACGTCGAGGCAGAGTGGTTCCGGGAGGCCGTGTCGCAAATCTGCGACGCGGCAATGCCCCGAGTCCATCCAGGACGTGCTCGGCGCCAGGTATACTGGTGGTCGCCGGAGATTGCGGCACTGCGCAATGCATGCAATATCGCGCGACGCCGGTATGCCAGATACCGCAGGCGCCGTATCCGTCCACCGGATGCGGAGGCCAGAGAGGCGGAGCTGTACGAGGGATACAGAGAGGCAAAGCGCACCCTCCGAGCGGAGATAAGGCGGGCCAAACTCGAGGCCCGCAACGTGTGGCTGGGGACTCTGAACGGGGACCCATGGGGACGCCCCTACAAGGTGGTGCGGGACAAGCTCCGCCCCTGGGCTCCCCCGCTAACGCAGAGTCTCCGGCCTCAGCTTGTGGAGGGTGTGGTGAGCACTCTGTTCCCCACGCGAGGGGAACACTCTCCCCCACCCATGGCTCCGCCACCAGCGGTGTCCGACGCGGACCACGATGGCGACGACGACGACAACGCTCCAGAGGTGACCGAGGTAGAGATGAGAGTGGTGGTACGAAGGCTGAGTGCCAAAAATACCGCCCCAGGACCCGATGGCTTGCCTGGGAAGGCCTGGGTCCTGGCCATGGAGGCTCTCGGGCCTCGACTAAGAGGGCTCTTCAGCGCATGCATGGAGAGGGGCCAGTTCCCACTTCGCTGGAAGACTGGGAAACTGGTCCTCATCGCGAAGCCGGGGCGCCCTGCGGACTCTCCGTCCGCGTACCGGCCCATTGTGCTGCTCGACGAGGTGGGCAAGCTCTTTGAAAGAGTAATTGCAGACCGCCTTGTCGCGCACCTAACACGGGTGGGGCCGGATCTGGCGGACGGCCAGTTTGGTTTTCGCAGGAGGCGCTCCACAGTGGACGCCATCATGCGCGTGCGAGCCCTCACGACGGGGGATGCGGTGGCCCAGGGCAGGTGTGTCGTGGCGGTGTCTCTGGACATCGCCAACGCCTTCAACTCCCTGCCTTGGAGTAGCATTAGGAGGGCACTCCGGTATCACCGGACGCCCGACTACCTCTGTCGTGTGGTCGAGGCGTACCTGTCGGACAGGTACATCATCTACCCTGGTCACCAGGGAGAGTGGGAACGCCGAGAGATGTCGTGCGGTGTTCCGCAGGGATCGGTACTAGGGCCGCCCTTGTGGAACATCGGATACGACTACGTGCTGCGCGGCGACCTCCCTGACGGGGTCAGCGTAGTCTGCTACGCAGACGACACGCTGGTCCTGGCGCGGGGAGAGTCGTACCAGGCGGCGGTCGAACTAGCGACACACGGGGTTGCGACAGTCGTGGGCAGGATCCAGGAGTTGGGACTCGAGGTGGCATTGCACAAGTCCGAGGCCATGTGCTTTCACGGTCCTCGGAACGCGCCACCACCGGGTTCCCAACTAACGGTAGGAGGAGTCCACATCGGCGTCGGGTCGACGATGAAGTACCTGGGACTCGTTCTCGACAGCCGATGGGATTTCGAGGAGCACTTCCGACGTCTGGCTCCCA
Source organism: Mythimna impura (assembly GCA_905147345.3). Taxonomy (NCBI): domain Eukaryota; kingdom Metazoa; phylum Arthropoda; class Insecta; order Lepidoptera; family Noctuidae; genus Mythimna; species Mythimna impura. Next base: position 27,000,135 of record LR990359.1, on the reverse strand, counting down.
AACTAAATCGGACTGGGGCTGCCCTCGGGCGGCTCCTGCCCAACCTGGGGGGTCCAGACGCCTCCTGCCGGAGGCTCTACGCAGGAATCGTTCGGTCCATGGCCCTTTATGGCGCACCGGTATGGGCGCCGGCGCTGCGGAAGCAGCCGGCGGCCCGGCTGAACGCATGCCAGAGGGTCATGGCCATACGGATGGTGCGAGGATACCGGACGATTTCCCGCGAAGCGGCGAGCCTCCTTGCTGGACAGCCACCATGGGATCTGGTAGCAACAGGCCTTGCTCACATGCACGATCTGCGCATGGAGATGCAACGCCGGGGCGAAACTCCGCTGCCGCGACAAGTCGCAGCATGGCGGACAGAGCTCTGGCGGGTTCTCATGGAGAAATGGCGACAGCGACTGTCGCGACCCAGTGCTGGGCACGCCACAATTATGGCGGTAAGTCCCCTCTTTGAGGCGTGGTTGGAAAGACCTCACGGCGTCCTCACCTTCCGCATGACGCAGGTTCTCACCGAACACGGTAAGTTCGGGAAGTTCCTGCACCGAATTCGTGCGGAAGAGACGCCCGGGTGTCGCCACTGTGCGGACCGCCCGGAGGACACGGTGGAGCACACGGTGGAGGTGTGCCCCGCTTGGGCAGAGCAACGCCGTGTCCTCGTGGGGGCGATCGGCGGCGGCGATCTCTCGCGCCGGGCCTTGGTACAGGCCATGGTCCGGAGCGAGGAAGAGTGGCAGGCGGTCGCCTCCTTCTGCGAAGCAGTAATGCTAGCAAAGGAGGCGGCCGATCGCGTGAGGCAACGGTCCTCACGCCCCAACCGCCGCCGGGATTCCGATCCCGATTTCCGGCCACCGTAGGCGAGGGCTTGCGGACGGCGAGCAATGGGTGGCTCGCCGTCCGATCGTCCGGTAACCGTCCGGACCAAGCCCAAGTCGTCGACGGCGCGTATTGTTCCACGCGCGCCTCATGGAGATGTCAGCAAATCGTAGGGGCCCAACAGGGTCGAAGCCTACTGGGGCCACGGGTAGTGTGAAAGCGAAACCCGGGGCCCTGGGACGAAGGCAAAGAAGGAACAGGAGTGGGTTTTTAGTCAGTAAAAGTCTGACACTACTTTCCGCTCCGCCCAAGAGCGGGATTTGTCATAAGATGATTTTCCCACCTAAAAAAAAAAAAAAAAAAAAAAAAAAAAAAAAAAAAAAAAAAAAAAAAAAAAAAAAAAAACATGATAGTGACAAGAAATATGTAACAGAGATATTTGTAATTGCAAAACATGATTGAAAAGAGTGTCCATGGAGTTTCTTGCACATTCTTCTCCATAGTATCCATTATTAGTCTTATTATTAGTCTCCATTATTCTCCATTCTACGCTTTGGAATGTGCAATTAGCATCATTTTTTCTGACTGACTTCTTGACATTTCGAAAGTGCCTGTAAATGGTTTATTTGAAATAAATGCTTTTGAATTTTTGAATCTTTGAATCTCTTCAAATTTAAAGCATTTATATCAATTAAACTATTTACAAGCACTTTCGAAATATTAAAGAGTCGGTTAGTCAGAAAACTGAAGCTAATTGAGCATTCGATCGCGTAAATTTCTGAGAAAACGTCCAAGAGACTCCAACATAAAGATCCGTAGCACGTCTCAATTCGTACGAGTTTCACTTCTATCGGTTTGACTGCTCTATGCCAATTTCAAAGCACCTACTTGTCTTAAATGTGTAAACGGTCAGCCATCTAAATTGCCCGTGTCTAATTATAGGTAATTAGCCGCAATGCTCTATTGATTTGAATGGACAATGGTCGGTTGGTTGTGGTTTTGAATTATGGGATATTAGTACAGCCATCGTTTTACCTGTAATGTGAATTGTATTGCCAAAATTGTTGCCAGATTACTTAAAAAAATATAATTATCACTATGTTTTAGATACACCAAATTTTTCTTTAGAATTTATTTACACCTATATTTGAAGTCATTTCCTCCACTCAAAACAGCTAAAGTGAGTTATAGTTTTATTTTTAGAACGCTTTAAACTTCCTCGACTCGATAACCTTTACTGTTGTCTGCATAATTCGAGTGGAACACTTTCCCTTTAAAAGGACTTGGCGTGTGGATATTTACGGGTTATAGGTCAGTGTATTTTATGCTGATGGTATTTGCCCATAATTGTATGAGCACTGCGCTATAAGGTTATGGGGTCTATCAGTAAAATACGTAGTTACGACGAATGATGTTTATTGCTTTTTTATATAGCTTCTTTTTTATATTGTGAATGTGAGAACACTGTAGACTCCGCGAATTCTTAGATTACTTCTTATTAGGACTCACTTTTTATTATGATTATTTTTATTGTACTTTTGAGTACAATATTGATTGGTCTACACTGTATTTACATAATATCTACTAATACTGTAATATGGAATATTGTAAGAACAGCAATTTTTTTTAAAAGAGCCTATAAAAGCCTTTTAAGAAACCATAGAGTTTCTTGCCGGTTCTTCTCCATAGGAAACGACTAATTTGGAACCGTGCACTAGCTTCTGACGTTTTCTAAGTGCTCATGTAGGCCTATGTGAAATAAAAACTTTTGAATTGAATTAAATATTGTCTTATAGACGCAACGGAGATGGTTGTGTGATGGTCATGTGAAGAGGAGGGATGAAGCGCATGTTGCTAAAAGAGTTATGAATTTACATGTGGATGGATGGAGAGGGAGAGGGAGGCCAAAGAAAAGATGGATGGATTGTGTGAGAAGTGATATGAAAGAAAAGGGAGTTAGTGATAGCGTGACGAGTGACAGGACAGAATGGAGGAAAAAAACGTGTTGTGCCGACCCCAAATAAAACGGGACAGGGGCAGATGATGATGATGATAGACGCAACGGAGAACCTTTTGCTCAGATCTGGAGCCTTACAATGCCGTCTTAAATGTCTGGTATACGAGTGAGGAAGAGGGATGGAGTTAGACACCCTATATAGCTCCATCCCTTTAACAATTCAGTCTAGGTCGTTAAATGGGTCCCGTTAAGAGGTACATACGACATACGTCTCGCTCGCATTGTTTTTTGCTTACCTTGAGCTCAGCTTTACACGGTTTCTTTAGCATAGCATAGTCGGCCTTATAATGTTCCCAATGTTGGGACTCAGGCCTCCTCTCTAGGAGAGGGAATGGGCCGTAATCCACCACGCAGGCCCAGTGCGGGTTGGTGGATGTCACATATCTTCGAATTTTCGGTTCTAGGACATGCCAGTTTCCTCACGATGTTTTCCTTCACCGTTTTGAGAGCAGTGGTGATGAAATAAATTACACAAAGTAATGGGCTTGACTGGGTTTGAACCCGCGACCTGAAACTCGTAAGTCAAGGCCGTTACTACTCGGCCACCACTGCTCTTAAGGTTTCTTTACAGGTATTATAAACAAGAGCTTGTGTAAGGGCAGGGACAAAAATACTTTGTTACATTCTAGCGTGATTAACTTCAAAGTTTTACAATACACATTTTAGTTTTCTGACATGTTGTACACCAATTTTAGCCATGAACCCGCGTCAAGTGTGGCGTGTTGCGTGCCGTCAGTTTTCAAGCACACTCCGTTAAACTTCTAGAAAACTTTATAAGTAGCTATTAGTAAAATTTTACGTCATACGAGTACCGTGATCTTACATACCTACTCATAGTAGGGTTTGCAAACTTAATTAGTTACGAACTTAGGTAAACTATGCATAAATAAAATAAATAAGTAAAAATACATTCACCCGAACATAGAACCTCCTCCTTTTTGAAGTCAGTTAAAAAGCGATTTATATTACTACACAATTGCATAATTCATTTTAAAATTTATAATTATTATTATTCTATTAAATTCATATTATTATTAATCTATTTATTTTTTTAAATATTTTATTTTATTTTATGGACAATAAAGAATATAAGAATAAGAATAAGAATCTATAAAATTATTTATTGATGAGCAGTGGCCGAGTGGTAACGGCCCCGACTTACGAGTCGTAGGTCGCGGGTTCAAACCCAGCCAGTCGCATTACTTTGTGTAATTTATATCATCACCACTGCTCTCAAAAAGGTGAAGGAAAACATCTTGAGAAAACCGGGATGTCCTAGAACCAAAAATTCAAAGACATGTGGCATCCACCAACTCACACTGGGCCCACGTGGTGGATTATGGCCCATTCCCTCCCCTAGAGAGGAGGCCTGAGTCCCAACATTGGACACATTATAAGGCCGACTATGCTATGCTAAAGAAACCGTGTAAAGCTAAGCGCAAGGTAAGCAAAAAACAATGCGAGCAAGACGTATGTCGTATGTATCTCTTAACTCTAGGACTAGGTACTCAAATGGATCCCCCATTTGACTACCTAGTCTGAACTGTTAAAGGGATGGAGCTATATAGGGTGTCTAGCCTTGAGTCCCAGCAGTGAGAACATTATGAGGCTGATTATGCTATTATTATGCTATAAAATTATTTAAGTAAAATAATAGTAGCATTATCAGTTCATTAAAAATAAAGTTTTATCAGTCTGTTTGAAGTGTTAATCACATTTATTCGATACTATCTAAACACAAAGTAGCAGTAGCCTCTTTGGCGTAGGCCTCCTCTAGACCTATTCATACAAAGACTAGGACTGGACTGGATGACCAAAGCTAGATAGGAAGTACTGGAAAAAGTTGGGGGAGGCCTGCTTAGGTAAACTAGGTACATAAACTTTTAATGTTATGTAAAAATTGCTTACTACGGGGTCAACTGCTTCTGTGTACCTATATATCTATCTATTGTGGTCTGGTTTCCGCACTTAGTCCCTGGAGGACCACTGTACGTGAGCCATGGCTGCCTTCACTCCAACCAGCCTACCTCACTCCAGAAGTAGAGGAGTCTTTTCAGTTTGCTTAGGGCATCTATAAGTGTATTCGGTGCTACCAAGGTTCGTGTTCTTATTTCGCTGACGGCTGTGCACTTGAGGAGCACGTGCGCGATTCCCACAAGGTTCCAATTACAAGTCACCTATGTAATAAATCATAATACTAAATAAAAAATATTACACAAGTTACATTTTTGGAATTGTCTGCATTGTTTTATGTTTGGATATTAGTAAAATAGTTATGGTTGAGACTTGAAGTCACTTTTCTTTCCATTTTGAACTCCAAATGCATGCCAACCTCACCTCATGCCATACAACGCAATAACTCGCATATAGGTAACTCTCGTTGGCGGATGCGACTATTACATACAAGCATTAAACTAGTGTTAGACTTCAGAAGTCAATTTACAAACCTGAACTAGACTGATTCAAAATTGAGAACTTGGAATCGATTTAACTTTACTGGTCCTGGGAGACGAAATGAAGCCGGTGGATTAATGCTGAGCTTGCATCGTAGGTAAGTACCTACTGTCACAGTTCTTGCTAGCTTCTGACGGTGGCTTTGCTTGCACGGAATTAGTACTACCCCCTATTATAAATTGTAGCCTGTATGTGTAGCATATGCTATCCTGGTACCAAATTTCATTAAAATCCGGTGTAATGTTTTAGCGTTTTTTTTTAAGATGTGAAATCGTCTAATGACATCTCCCGCCCTTTTTCGTGTCAGACTTTTACTGAGTAAAGCCCACTCCTGTTCCTTCTTTGCCTTCGTTTCAGGGCCCCGGGGTACTCTTTCGTATCACCCATAGCCCCAGTAGGCTTCGACCCTGCTGGGCCCCTACGGTTTTGCTGACATCTCCTTGAGGCGCGCGTTGAACCGTAGTGTTTCATCTTCGCCATCGACGATTTGAGCTCGGTCCGGACGGGGAGCTACTCATTGCTCGCCATCCGCAAGCCAGCGCCTACGGTGGCTGGAAATCAGGTTCGGGATCCCGGCGGCTGGGGCGTGAGGGCCGATCCCTCGTACGTGCGGACGCATCCTTTGCTAGCATTACTACTTCGCAGAAGGAGGCGACCGCCTGCCACTGCTCCTCGCTCCGGATAATGAGGAAATGTTTTAGCGTGGAAGAACAAACATACTCACATACATTTAAATATCGTATCGTACCCACGATATAGGAGTACATAAATATAAACTCACATAGTCACACATAACACACACTCAATTATTTCTTCTATGTGGAAATTGAACCCACGACACGCGGTACAGCAGCGAATTGCTCAATCACTGCACTAACCGTATCTTCAATGTAATAACCCGAACACTTTCCTGCCTCTCATGCTGAAGGAAGACTTTTGGCCGCAGGGCGTGGTGTTCCGTCGCTTCCGCGGATAGAACCCACAGAACAACACGAAATAAACATAGTGCAATGTGAAGTGTTACTAACATAGTCTTAAGTCTTATTTACTAACGATAAATTGTATTTACTCTATACATGTTAGTCTGTAAGGTATGTATCTATGGGCCAAGATGCCTGATAACAAATGATTTATTATTATTAATAACTGAAAATACGTGTAATGGACGCCGAGCCTGCGGACCTAATATGTGTCAAAGTGACAATAGACTGATAGGACAGTGAGTGATTATGTGAATAATTAGTGTTTTCTAAGTGAACCTAATTAGTTTTTAGTGAGGAACTCATAAAATGAGCCCTAATTGTGTAGTGATAACGTGTAATTATATTACGTAGTGATAAGGACTAAGGTTTTGTTATGGTGACTTTTTAAGGTTTTTATATTTTTGTAGGATAGATTAGTGAATTCTAAGTCGAATGATATAAGGTTTTATATGTGAAATATGGATATTTCTATGTAAAAAGCATGTTTAAAGTGTAAAGGCTCTCGTTAAGGTAAAGTTTCGCGATACTAAAGGTTATTGCATGTAATTTCGAGATTATTCCGGGCTTGATTCTGATTGGTTGAAATATTCGTGAGCATTCCGGAATGTTCCTTAATGGTTGAAAAGCTCCACCTCCTGACCGTTCGACCAATCAGCGATCAGCTGCGTAATGTATAAATTGGAACCGGTTTTGTTCGTAGACACAGTCGTTTTCCGAATATTCAAATAAGAATACCCGAGAAGAAATAAACCTGGAAGAAAGAAGCCTTGTTTTATTTCAAGTTCAAGAAGAACACAAGACAAGAAATTATACAGTCCACTTCAGTCTGGTCCTTCGAGCGCCGGATTAAGATCGAAAGAATCAGCGACGAAGTACTTCAGTCTGGTCCTTCGTTCGCCGGATTTAGATCGGAAGAATTTGCGACGACGTACCTACAGCTTGGTGTTTCGTTCGCCGGATTAAGATCAGAATAATCTGCGACGACGCACCTACGGAAACGACGTGTGAACAACGAGTCTGCGTAACGAAGATTGAACCAACGTTTCAAGATCACGCCAAGTGAGTGAAGAAAAATCAGGATCTGCTAGTCTCGCTTAAAAGAGGGCTCCGTTGAAGTGGAGACGAAGAATTCACCGGTTCCTAACGTGTTGGAGGGGCCCCGTTGAGGTGATATTCGTTAACCACTGGTCCTAGAAGAAGAGGGACATTTGATCAAGGGTGGATCCAGATTATTCAGGGGCGGATCAAGAAGAGGATCGTTGGGCTCGGGACTCGTCAGGGGCGGATCAAGTGAGCCGCTAATAGTGAACATTTGGGAACGATTCCACATACATTCCACAGTGAAAATGGTGGTCACCCGAAGCCAGGGAGATGCAGTGGAAGTGGAAGAACAGCGACGCGCCCAGCTACAGGAAGCAGCGCGTATTGAGAAGGAGCGACTCCGAAGACTGTCGATGGAGCCGCCGGCGTCACCCTTTTCAAGGGGAGCGGACGCTAGCACGGCAGGACCTTCTGGGGTCGCCACAAGAACCGAAGATCTACAGAGACCAAGGTCGCCTACAAGATCAGTAAGGTCGATACGCTCAAACACCAGCGTCACGACACGACTACGAGTAGCGGAACTGGAGGCAGCAGAGAAGTTGGCCGCCATAAGAAGAAGGGAATTAGAGTTAGAAGCAGACTTGATCAAGAAGAGGTTAGCAGTGGAAGTGTCGGTTATCAATGACGAAGAGAGCGTGCATGAAGAGCAGCTAGCAGAAGCCCTCCCACGGGAAGAACCTCTACGTAAAGTGGACGACTGGCTAATGAAGAACCCGCTCAGTTCACGGGGGGAGGAAGCACCCAGAAGAGAGGAAGCGAAGCAGCTCCGGTTCGACACAGCACGAGGAAGATCACCGACACCCACCAGGACCAGGAACAGCATAGAACACCTGGCAGCTACCCTAGAGAAAATGGCAAGACCAAGACTGCGACACACGGACCTTCCTATTTTCTCCGGCGCGACCAACGAGTGGCTTCCATTCAAAGCATCGTATCGGGACTCGACACAGATGTACCAGATCTCGGCAGCAGAGAACATCCAAAGACTGAGGAGCTGCCTGAAGGGAGAAGCTAGAGACGCAGTAGCCGCCCTACTCCATACGGCCACGGACCCGAACGTCATAATGAAGACATTGGAGCAGTGTTTCGGAAGACCAGAAGTCATTATCGACAAGGCAATAGAAGACCTGAAGAAACTTCCGAGACTGGGGGCCTCAGCGACGGAGCTAAATAGCTTCGCCATCAAGCTGCAAAATATAACCTGCGTTCTCAAGACTATCGACCAGAGAGGGTACCTGTACAATCCGATGCTGAGCAGAGAGGTGCTAGAGAAGATGAGCCCGCACCTGAAGGCAAGATGGTGTGACTACGCGTACGACCACGAAGGCACCGGGGACCCAGAGATCATCGTAATGTCTCAGTTTTTGATGCGGGAAGCGGACAGGGCGTTACGATACACATACGCCCCTGCATCGTGCGCCTCTAGTGTAAAGAGAGAGGCAAGACCTGCTGTGACACTTAAGAAGAAAGCGACGGTGTACGCCACGGTAGAAGACACAGAAGAGAAAAAGGACTTGTGCCCAAAGTGTGATCAAGATCACTTGCTAACAGCGTGTCCCAAATATAAGGCGCTTTCGGTTGACCAGAGATGGCGTCTGATTCGCGAGAAGGGAGTCTGCTTCAAGTGCGCCCAGAGAAGACATCGACGCATAGTGTGCAAGGCGAAGCCGTGCGGCGTAAACGACTGCCGCCGCCCACATCACTCTTCCCTGCACAATGACGAGAAGACAGAAGCCAGGAAACCCGAAGAAGCGAAGACCGACGAGTCACCGAAGCAAGAAGCAGTACTATCGGTAGCAACGAGACCTGCTCCCGGACCCAAGACAGTGCTGCTGAAGATGTGCCCTATCATCGTGACGGGACCACGGGGGGAGGCAAAGACCTACGCGCTGCTGGATGAGGGAGCGACGATCACCCTCATTGATAAGGAACTAGCAGCCAGCATTGGGGCAGAAGGACCGTCACAACCGCTTCACCTGAACGGAGTGAACATGTCACAGCAGGAAATGGAAAGTCAGCTCGTATCCGTCGAGGTTAAGGGGGTTAAGGAAACGGATGGACATCGGATCAGAGCAAGAACGATAAAAGATCTGAAGCTGTACCAGCAGGCCATTCCGGAGACCTTATTGGACTACGAGCACCTGAGGGACTTGGACCGAGACGAGGTGTGCTATGGAACGGCGCGCCCTGGACTCCTGGTAGGAACTGATCATTGGGAGTGTATCGTTTCAAGAGAGTTGCGAGTCGGCAGCCAGAACCAGCCAGCTGCTTCAAGGACTCAACTCGGATGGGTGGTGCATGGGACCGCGCCACGCGGCACCATCTATCGAGAGGGAAACGTGCTACACTTATACGAGCCTGCCAGACCCACCAGTGCGGGCGATCAGGAGCTCCACAACTTGGTTGAAACCCACTTCAAGATCGAGTCTCTTGGTATACAGAAGAAGCCAAGAGTCAGCGAAGCGGACAAGCGAGCCATCTCTATAGTCGAGAGAACGACAAAGAAGATTGACGGAGGCTACGAGGTGGGATTGCCATGGCGACGGGACGACACCGCCATGCCCTCTAGCTACAATCAAGCGTTTCGTCGACTGAAGAAGATTGAGGAGAAGATGGACTCGGACCCCGCCTTTGAAAAGAACTACTCCAGCCAGATCGAGAACTTGTTGAAGAAAGGGTATGCGACTCCGTGCGACGGCTCTGAGGACGCAAGTGCCATCAGCTGGTACCTGCCACACTTCGCGGTGCAGAACCCCAACAAACCGGGGAAATACCGTTTGGTGTTCGACGCGGCTGCTAGGAGCAACGGAGTGTGCCTCAACGACGAGTTGCTGGAGGGACCAGATCTGCTGTTGTCGCTGCAAGGAATCATCTTCAGGTTTAGAGAGAAGGCCGTCGCGATCACAGCAGATATCCAAGAGATGTTCCTGCGGGTGAAGATAAGACCTCAAGATCAACCGGCTCAGCAATTCTTGTGGAGAGGAAAGGAACGAGAGAAGCCTCCACAGAAGTACAAGATGACCAGTATGATCTTCGGTGCCGCTAGCTCCCCGTATATGGCCCACCATATTCGCAACCACAACGCGGAAGTGTATGGGCAGGAGTTCCCGCGCGCACTGGAGGCAATCAGGAACAATCATTACATGGATGATTGGGTGGCGAGCTACGAAGATGTAGAGGAGGCACGGAAGGCGGTTGAAGAAACACGGACCGTACACGCACACGCCGGGTTCACCCTACGAGGATGGAGTGCCAGCGATAAGGCGGTGCTGAGCGACGTGCCCTCGGAGCTACACGCCACTACCCCTACGCCACTGGGGGGAGAACAGCCAGAGAGCAAGATCCTGGGGCTGTTCTGGAACGACGAAAAGGATGAGCTCGGGTTCAACACATCGATGAATCGGGTCCCAGAAGAAGTGAGGTCAAGAGCACGTGCGCCGACCAAGCGGGAAGCACTCAGCGCCGTGATGTCGATCTACGACCCGCTGGGACTGCTGAGCCACTACACGATCCGTTCCAAAATTATCCTGCAGAACTTGTGGCGCCTACAAATAGCCTGGGATGAACAGATACCGGAAGAGGAGAACGAACTCTTTGCGTCCTGGCTTGCGCGCCTTCCAGAGATAGCCATGCTGAGGTTGCCGCGCTGCTACATTCTGGGGAAGTACGAACGAATCGATCTCCACGTGCTGTGTGACGCCAGCGAGCAGGCCTATGCGACCGCGGCATACTGGCGCATCAAGAGGAGCGACGGGAGTATCGCAGTCGTGTTGGTAGCAGCGAAGGCAAAGGTGGCGCCGAGGAAGACACAAACCATACCTCGGCTAGAACTCCAAGCGGCGGTCATCGGAGCAAGACTCGCCGACACGATTAAGAGGGAACATCGAGTGGAAATCGGCCAGACAACATACTGGACCGACTCCTCGACGGTCGTGCACTGGATACGACACGACATGCGACGCTACACACCGTTCGTAGCACATCGACTTGGGGAGATCGCCGAGTTGACGCAGAGAAAAGAATGGCGATGGCTCCCTACTGACCTGAACGTGGCTGACGATGCCACACGTCTGACTGACGCGCCGATCAGCTCAATGGATCGGTGGTTCCAGGGGCCGAGTTTCCTGTACTTGCCAGAAGACCAGTGGCCCGGGACGTCGACAGGTGAAGAGAACGACGAGGAAGTCCTGCACGTGAGCGAGACATCGGGGCGAGAAAGCTGGCTACCAGAACCGGAACGCTTCTCCAAGTACGAGACCCTGGTGAGAAGCGCAGCAAGAGTGTTGGCCTTCACCGACATCTGCCGACGACGAGCGACGCAGCTGGAACACCGACACATCGAACGCGCTGAGACCGAGCTGATCCGACGAGCGCAAGAGGACAGTTTTTACGACGAGATCGCGCGGATGCAGTCTGCTCGTCCCCTCCCAAGAGCGAGCCGACTCTACCGGCTAGATCCGGTAATGGAAGATGGACTCCTGCGAGTGAGAGGCCGGATCGGAGCCTCCTCCGCGCCGATCGAGACAAAGCGGCCAGTCATCTTGGACGGCCGTCACCGCATCACAAAACTCCTGGTTATGCGGGAACACTGTGCAGCAGGTCACGCCAACCGAGAACGCGTGACCAACGACCTGCGCCAGCGGTACTGGATCATCCATCTGCGACCTACAGTACGCGCTGCGGAGAAGGACTGCGCCCTCTGCCGGAGGCGGCGAGCAATGCCGCAAACGCCAGCCACAGGAGATCTGCCACAGGCTCGCCTTGACCCGTTCCACCGCCCATTCTCCAACTGCGGGGTGGATTATTTTGGACCGATGATGGTCAAGGTGGGGCGTCGCCGTGAGAAGAGGTGGGGTGCACTGTTTACGTGCCTCACATCCCGCGCTGTGCACATCGAGCTCGTCGCGTCGCTCTCAACGGACTCGGCGATCATGGCATTGAGAAGAATGGCAGCGCGCAGAGGGTGGCCACGAGTCATGTATTCCGACAATGGGACGAACTTCCGCGGAGCAGATCAAGAGCTTCGTGCTGCCTACGAAGAGTGGCTCCCCGCATTGAAAGACGAAGGGCTACTTCATCGGATGGAATGGCGGTTCATACCACCTGGTGCGCCAAATCAAGGTGGCGTATGGGAGAGAATGGTACGCTCCGTGAAGGCAGCTCTTAGCGCAACTCTGAGGGAGAAGGCGCCAGCTGAAGAAGTCCTGCAAACGCTCCTGACCGAGGCGGAGTTCTCCATCAACGCACGCCCACTGACCCACGTGAGCGTGAACCCAGCGGATCCTGAGGCCCTCACACCCAACCACTTCCTGTTGGGATCCTCCATCGGCCTACCATCGACGGGGCCCTGCGACGAGGCTGATCGACGAGTGTGGCGAGCAAGCATGGCGCTCGCGGACCACTTCTGGAGGCGCTGGCTCCGGGAGTACCTTCCTACTTTGGTACCCCGAGGCGAGCCACAGAGCGACGTGCGTCCTCTGCAAGTTGGTGACGTGGTCCTCGTGGTCGACAGCACACTGCCCAGAAACACGTGGCCGATGGGACGAGTCGAGCGCACGCATCCAGGACCGGACGGCGGCGTCAGGATCGTCGAGGTGAGGACCAGGACCGGCGTCTTCCGGCGGCCAGTTAGCAAGCTCGTCGTCGTGTTGAGGAAGGAAGCTACGCAAGCTGCGCTGGGGGGAGAGATGTAATGGACGCCGAGCCTGCGGACCTAATATGTGTCAAAGTGACAATAGACTGATAGGACAGTGAGTGATTATGTGAATAATTAGTGTTTTCTAAGTGAACCTAATTAGTTTTTAGTGAGGAACTCATAAAATGAGCCCTAATTGTGTAGTGTTATCGTGTAATTATATTACGTAGTGATAAGGACTAAGGTTTTGTTATGGTGACTTTTTAAGGTTTTTATATTTTTGTAGGATAGATTAGTGAATTCTAAGTCGAATGATATAAGGTTTTATATGTGAAATATGGATATTTCTATGTAAAAAGCATGTTTAAAGTGTAAAGGCTCTCGTTAAGGTAAAGTTTCGCGATACTAAAGGTTATTGCATGTAATTTCGAGATTATTCCGGGCTTGATTCTGATTGGTTGAAATATTCGTGAGCATTCCGGAATGTTCCTTAATGGTTGAAAAGCTCCACCTCCTGACCGTTCGACCAATCAGCGATCAGCTGCGTAATGTATAAATTGGAACCGGTTTTGTTCGTAGACACAGTCGTTTTCCGAATATTCAAATAAGAATACCCGAGAAGAAATAAACCTGGAAGAAAGAAGCCTTGTTTTATTTCAAGTTCAAGAAGAACACAAGACAAGAAATTATACAGTCCACTTCAATACGTTTCTGATCAAATATTTTCTAGACAAATAAATTATTTGTCCGCTTAAAGCTTACATATCGACACTGCTGTCGACAAAATGTAAGTTTTAAGCGCAGTAAGAACACATTAGTGGCAAGATCAAGCATTAAACAGAAAACAGACATAAGAAGAGAACTCGATTGCAATTAGTTAGAGAACACTAAACAAAACCTCCATCGGAGACTAGGGAAACAAGAAAGAAAGAAAAAGTGTTTAGAATACAATAGAATACCTAGAATAAACTTTATTGTACACCAAAAAAGTAACTTCTAAATAAACTTAAATCTATGGCTACAATGGCGGTCTTATCGCTGATAGCGATATCTACCAGACTACCTTAGGATGGATCGTAAAAAAGAAACAAAGACTGACCAATACAAAATACTGTGACTGGGCCACCAAAAATGTTAGAAAAAGAACTTAGTATATATATGGTACTCTCAAAACGGTGAAGGAAAACATCGTGAGGAAACCGGCATGTTCTAGAACAAAAATTCGAAGACATGTGACATCCACCAACCCGCACTGGGCCCGCGTGGTGGATTACGGCCCATTCCCTCTCCTAGAGAGGAGGCCTGAGTCCCAACAGTGGGAACATTATAAGGCCGACTATGCTATGCTATATGGTACTCAAGAGTCGGTACGTACCTCAAAGGCGCATGCTTAGCCGGTAAATGCCGATGTCTTGCCGCGTGCCGCTTGTACAGCACAGCGAGTACACCGCATACCGCAGTCGCTAAGAGAGCTGACATGGCTGCTATGGAGGCGAGCACTGGAGACATGCCGAGGGCACTTCCTTCACCTGGTGACAAAAAAAGAAGTTAATAACATCTAAGCTTTAAACAAAGTTACATTCTAGCTGCGATTTTCAATATATCCAATATGAGAATAACTCTGTTAGGAGTGAGAAAGAGTGTCAGACTTTTACTGACTAAAACTCTTTCGGTTCTTTTAGGCGTTTTTCAGACCAAACGTATTGTCGGCCGCTGACTGTGAGCGCGCGTTACGCAGTTTATTGCTTTTCCATATATATATTTATTTCTCGTTTACATCGAACCGATTATACGCTATTACATAGTGCATAGCGCCGACTTTCGGTGGCCGATTATTATTCTACGCGTGTATGCAAGGCAGACGCGCATTGGCTACGTTGCCGAACGTAACAGCGTATTATATTGCAGCGCCGCGCCGCCGCGCCACAGGCACAATTCGTTCGCGCATTGTACGCTATAGCGTATTGTCGGCTTGGTGAGTGGCGTATACTACAGATTGAGTCTACGTTCACACTGGGGCTGACAGTGAACATACTCACAGTCAGCAACTGAACAACGCCTGCGGTGTTACATGGTGTGAACTATGCCTTAGTTGCCTTTTGAGTTCCAAGGTGGCAGAGCGTGATAAATTCTAAAACGAAACCCGGGCCCTGGGACGACGAAGGAACAGGAGTGGGTTTTTAGTCAGTAAAAGTCTGACACTATCTCCCGCCTCGCCCAAGAGCGGGGGATGTCATAAGATTATTTTCCCACCGAAAAAAAAAAAATGACTATATAATATATAATAATTATGGTAGAAATAATTATTAATTTTTCAAGTGTCTCAAGAGTCAATAGGGAAAGTAATTAGATAACAGTTTATTAATCTGAACACTGCAAATAAAGAACAACTGTACGAAATTGGAGGATTATCCTTGACTTGAGAAGCTAGACAGATATCTACATAGCTTGATTACTTGACCTTTTCTGCGTAATCTGTCATGTACATATCGATTTTTTCATAATCTGCACTGATAGCCGAGAAAATTTCAAGTAGGACTTAAGAAATAAAAGTGACACAAATAAAAGTGGCTCCCAAAGAGCGAATATATTGATAGAATTAGACTAACAGTGATGATTTATACAAGTCCTACAATTATAAATTTAAAAAACCAAAAGAGTAAATTCTAAATTAAATTTCTAAAATGTATAACGAGCTAACTTTTAATCATTTCAAACACAGTGAAATGTGACAAATACTGGTGTTTTAAAATTTTACATAAAAACTATGAACACGCCATTTTTAAATGGAAATGTGAGTGTTACGACGCGATATGCTAATCCCTTGGGGTAGGCGCTAAACTAACAATACATTACAGAGAACAAATATTTATTAGGCTTTTACGAAAAGCTTTATTAAAAAAATAATGTTTTATTTTTCATCGTAGGTTACTTCTAGGCAAGCGTGCTCTATCGTCGGCCACATCATCGCTTACCATCAGGTGAGATAGTGGTCAAACGCGAGCCTATCAATAATAAAAAAAAACTGGGCAAGTGCGAGTCGGACTCGCGCACTGAGGGTTCCGTACAAACTTGAAAGGTAAATTGCGGTTTACGATTTATGACGTATTAAAAAAAACTACTTATGTACTAGATCTCGTTCAAACCAATTTTCGGTGGAAGTTTATAAGGTAATGTACATCATATATCTTTTTTAGTTTTATCAATCTCTTATTTTAGAAGTTACGGGAGGGGGGGGGGACACATTTTACCACTTTGGAAGTGTCTCTCGCGCAAACTATTCAGTATATAAAAAAATGATATTAGAAACCTCAATATCATTTTTAAAGACCTATCTATAGACACCCACTACGTAAGGGTTTGATGAAAAACACATTTTGAGTTTCAGTTCTAAGTATGGGGAACCCCTAAAATTTATTGTTTTTTTTTCTATTTTTTGTGAAAATCTTAATGCGGTTCATAGAATACATCTACTTACCAAGTTTCAATAGTATAGCTCTTATAGTTTCGGAAAAAAGTGGCTGTGATAAACGAACGGACAGACAGACACATGACGAATCTATAAGGGTTCCCTTTTTTGCCATTTGGCTACGGAACCCTAAAAAGGTGCTGTAATTTTGATAACTAACACTCATGTTCTAAGTCATTTCCTCCACTCGACTTTACCTTGAGTCAGCCTCCTTCAAACAAATTAAGTCATTTATATTAGTATTGCAACTATTAAAATGTATAGGTGCATAACTTGTATTTTATTGACATTATCACTTTAGGCTTTTTTCCTATTTTCATGTAATAAAAATTACCGTCCTTCTTTTATCCGGGATGGAGGAAGTATCCCATTACTTAGAATAAGTAAAGATGTTAGTTTCAAAATAAAAGGAAACTTTTATAGGAATTAATTCATTATAGTGTGTCGAAATTGAAAATTAATTTGGTAAGCATAGTGCGTGTGGGATGGATTGGTGATTCAAAGATTCAGCTGTGACAGCGTGCCATTTACAGACACTTTTGAAACGGAAGTCAGATGATGTTAATTGCAGTGATTTTAATTTCTATGAAATTTATGGAATAATGGATATTTCTTTTAGAAATATCCTTGTACCGTTAAAAATACTTCTCATCTTCAATAAAAACCAACAAAATACCATTAATTAAAATAACAATTAATTCTCTTCGCAATCAAAGATAAAATAGTATAACAGAATAACTGAAAAAGTAACGTAAGTATCTGTTCATAACGCAACTGAGAAATTCAAAAGAAAACTTGTAATGAAAACTGTAAAAAGAAAAGTGCTATCCGCTGTTTCTTCAAGTTATATAACTATGGAAACAGGCTAATTCTGGGACTTGTATTATTGCATTTGAGTTCTACTATACAGCCGTATTTCTGTCTTTTAAGGGCTATATTTCACCGGGACACCATGGCGGCGTGACCAGTCGCCGCTACCAACAAAATGTAAACAGCTCTATAGAGAGTTACTCACCTGGTGTCCGTTTGGTTGCGCAACCAATTTGGCTGCGCGATCAACTCGAACGCGTGCACTTAAGATCCATTTTGATACTGCCTCAGTGTGGTGTAGCAACTCTGGTGTCTGTATGATGTCTAGTTTGGTAGCTTACGTACACACTGGCGGCGCAACTTGTCGCGCCGCCATGGTGTCCCGGTGAAATATAGCCCTAACAGTCATAGGCCAGGTTTAGTATCCAAGTTTTAACGTTTTGAGTTTAGAACGACTGTTGTTCATCATAGTGGCTTGCGTTTCTTCCCTTACTCGATTAAGACTTTAATTACGTTTTGTTCTTCTAATGAAAGTGGAATATTCACATATTTTATACAACATGTTACTAAAATAATGCAGGTCGTGGGCCTATTTGAAACGGGACCACGGACCCAACTTCCACCTATAATTTTTTTTTTATAGTATTTTGGGACCACAAGGAAAAAGTCAAACAGTATTTATTTTATTTGTGATCCCAACGCATAGTCGGCCTTATAATGTTGAAAAATGAGAGGGAATGGGCTGTAATTCACCACGCGGGCCCAGTGCGGGTTGGTGGATGTCACATGTCTTCGAATTTTTGGTTCTAGGACATGCCATCCCAAAGCACTACAAAAAAAAAATATGCATACCCGTACACACCCCAATTAGAAAACTAAGTTATAACCACAAATCAAGCACCGAAATTTCGCTTGAATGCACTTTGGTAGTGTTTTATTTGAAGAGAGGATTACTAATTTTATACTAATCGTAGGCAAATATATGAGAATTTTTGCACTACATTGGTAAACCCATCGGTATTGGTATCTACACACGCACACACAAAAAAACTCATAACGCAATCAAGATTTATCAAGACTTTATCAAATAGGTAATATTTTTTATCCTTAAAAACCTATTTGAAAAAGTATTTAGATATACAGGATGTGCATTGTTTCAGAAATCAGAAACGTTTATTTCAAATAAAGCATTTACAGGCATTTTTGAATTGTCAAAATGTCGGTCAGTCAAAAAAAGTGAAGCTTAATTGCATAATATAATATGTTACATGTTGTGTCGTCATTAATACAGTAGGTTCCAAAATCTCAGGGGAGATTACTGCCTTATTTTGAACTTAGTGACTGCATTAAAATTAACCTAGTTAATCGTAAGCCTTATTTAAAGCAAACAGCGAAGCAGTTATAAGCGAATCAGGTTTCAAATTAGGTGCTTTATTGACCGCTGCAACGCTACCTGTAATTATTAAAATTTGCGGTTGTTACTGCCTGTGTGCGGCAAAACCAAAATAGTTATGAACCGTACGGTGGTCGGTACATAGAGTTGTATGTAGGTCGGCTTTATGTACTTGGCGTGTGGCTTTTGACCCATGTCTTATTTAGTCATTCCCAAAAATAGAGGTAAAAAGTAGCAGTAGAATCAGAATCAGAGTCATTTATTCGTAAATATAGGTGATTAAGTCAATTAAGAAGATTAATTTAAAAATAAAATAAGTAAAAATATATTAAAATGTAAGTAAAAGTAGTTGATAATTTTGAAAATAATTTGAGAAAAATGAGCAGTACTATCATTTATTCTATACTAGCTTCTGAGAATGGCTTCGCCCGCGTGAAAGTTGAAATTATCCCAAGGGAACATACCTACCAGGATTAAAAAAAATATCCAAATGTGTTCAGCGGTTTTTCAAAAAAACTTGGTCAAAAAATATATTTGGATGTTTTTTTTTTTTTTTTAGGTGGGAAAATCATCTTATGACAAATCCCGCTCTTGGGCGGAGCGGAAAGTAGTGTCAGACTTTTACTGACTAAAAACCCACTCCTGTTCCTTCTTTGCCTTCGTCCCAGGGCCCCGGGTTTCGCTTTCACACTACCCGTGGCCCCAGTAGGCTTCGACCCTGTTGGGCCCCTACGATTTGCTGACATCTCCCTGAGGCGCGCGTGGAACAATACGCGCCGTCGACGACTTGGGCTCGGTCCGGACGGTTACCGGACGTCAGACGGCGAGCTACCCATTGCTCGCCGTCCGCAAGCCCTCGCCTACGGTGGCCGGAAATCGGGATCGGAATCCCGGCGGCGGTTGGGGCGTGAGGACCGTTGCCTCACGCGATCGGCCGCCTCCTTTGCTAGCATTACTGCTTCGCAGAAGGAGGCGACCGCCTGCCACTCTTCCTCGCTCCGGACCATGGCCTGTACCAAGGCCCGGCGCGAGAGATCGCCGCCGCCGATCGCCCCCACGAGGACACGGCGTTGTTCTGCCCAAGCGGGGCACACCTCCACCGTGTGCTCCACCGTGTCCTCCGGGCGGTCCGCACAGTGGCGACACCCGGGCGTCTCTTCCGCACGAATTCGGTGCAGGAACTTCCCGAACTTACCGTGTTCGGTGAGAACCTGCGTCATGCGGAAGGTGAGGACGCCGTGAGGTCTTTCCAACCACGCCTCAAAGAGGGGACTTACCGCCATAATTGTAGCGTGCCCAGCACTGGGTCGCGACAGTCGTTGTCGCCATTTCTCCATGAGAACCCGCCAGAGCTCTGTCCGCCATGCTGCGACTTGTCGCGGCAGCGGAGTTTCGCCCCGGCGTTGCATCTCCATGCGCAGATCGTGCATGTGAGCAAGGCCTGTTGCTACCAGATCCCATGGTGGCTGTCCAGCAAGGAGGCTCGCCGCTTCGCGGGAAATCGTCCGGTATCCTCGCACCATCCGTATGGCCATGACCCTCTGGCATGCGTTCAGCCGGGCCGCCGGCTGCTTCCGCAGCGCCGGCGCCCATACCGGTGCGCCATAAAGGGCCATGGACCGAACGATTCCTGCGTAGAGCCTCCGGCAGGAGGCGTCTGGACCCCCCAGGTTGGGCAGGAGCCGCCCGAGGGCAGCCCCAGTCCGATTTAGTTTGGGAGCCAGACGTCGGAAGTGCTCCTCGAAATCCCATCGGCTGTCGAGAACGAGTCCCAGGTACTTCATCGTCGACCCGACGCCGATGTGGACTCCTCCTACCGTTAGTTGGGAACCCGGTGGTGGCGCGTTCCGAGGACCGTGAAAGCACATGGCCTCGGACTTGTGCAATGCCACCTCGAGTCCCAACTCCTGGATCCTGCCCACGACTGTCGCAACCCCGTGTGTCGCTAGTTCAACCGCCGCCTGGTACGACTCTCCCCGCGCCAGGACCAGCGTGTCGTCTGCGTAGCAGACTACGCTGACCCCGTCAGGGAGGTCGCCGCGCAGCACGTAGTCGTATCCGATGTTCCACAAGGGCGGCCCTAGTACCGATCCCTGCGGAACACCGCACGACATCTCTCGGCGTTCCCACTCTCCCTGGTGACCAGGGTAGATGATGTGCCTGTCCGACAGGTACGCCTCGACCACACGACAGAGGTAGTCGGGCGTCCGGTGATACCGGAGTGCCCTCCTAATGCTACTCCAAGGCAGGGAGTTGAAGGCGTTGGCGATGTCCAGAGACACCGCCACGACACACCTGCCCTGGGCCACCGCATCCCCCGTCGTGAGGGCTCGCACGCGCATGATGGCGTCCACCGTGGAGCGCCTCCTGCGAAAACCAAACTGGCCGTCCGCCAGATCCGGCCCCAACCGTGTTAGGTGCGCGACAAGGCGGTCTGCAATTACTCTTTCAAAGAGCTTGCCCACCTCGTCAAGCAGCACAATGGGCCGGTACGCGGACGGAGAGTCCGCAGGGCGCCCCGGCTTCGCGATGAGGACCAGTTTCCCAGTCTTCCAGCGAAGTGGGAACTGGCCCCTCTCCATGCATGCGCTGAAGAGCCCTCTTAGTCGAGGCCCGAGAGCCTCCATGGCCAGAACCCAGGCCTTCCCAGGCAAGCCATCGGGTCCTGGGGCGGTATTTTTGGCACTCAGCCTTCGTACCGCCACTCTCATCTCTACCTCGGTCACCTCTGGAGCGTTGTCGTCGTCGTCGCCATCGTGGTCCGCGTCGGACACCGCTGGTGGCGGAGCCATGGGCGGGGGAGAGTGTTCCCCTCGCGTGGGGAACAGAGTGCTCACCACACCCTCCACAAGCTGAGGCCGGAGACTCTGCGTTAGCGGGGGAGCCCAGGGGCGGAGCTTGTCCCGCACCACCTTGTAGGGGCGTCCCCATGGGTCCCCGTTCAGAGTCCCCAGCCACACGTTGCGGGCCTCGAGTTTGGCCCGCCTTATCTCCGCTCGGAGGGTGCGCTTTGCCTCTCTGTATCCCTCGTACAGCTCCGCCTCTCTGGCCTCCGCATCCGGTGGACGGATACGGCGCCTGCGGTATCTGGCATACCGGCGTCGCGCGGTATTGCACGCATTGCGCAGTGCCGCAATCTCCGGCGACCACCAGTATACCTGGCGCCGAGCACGTCCTGGATGGACTCGGGGCATTGCCGCGTCGCAGATTTGCGACACGGCCTCCCGGAACCACTCTGCCTCGACGTCGATGTCAACAGGCCTGTCCGGTGCTTGCACCCAGGCCTGTACCGTCGCGGCTTCCAGGAGGAGCTCCCGGTCCATCTGCCTCAGCGCCCACCGCGGACCACAAGGGTTCTGTCGGACCGGCGCGGTCGAGGTTTGGGCGGAGACGTCAAACCGGATGTACCGGTGGTCTGAGTACGTCTCCACCCCCTCCATAACACGCCAGTCGACGACACGCGGCGACAGAGCGGGGCTGGCGAACGAGATGTCCACCACTGAGTCACCCCGCATCCGCACACACGTGGGGACAGAACCCCGGTTTAGGACGACCAGGCCTGTCTCCAGAGCCCAGTCCTCCACCATCCGACCCTGCTGGTTCGTGAACCGGGAACCCCAAGCCAAGTTCTTGGCATTGAAGTCCCCGCACACGACCACGGGAAGGGAACCAAACCCAGCGACGACGGCTTTCAGCTCCATTAGGGAGATGTGAAGTTCACCGAGAGATCTGTTCGGGGACAGGTAGACGCCCACCACTGCAATGTCCCCGAACCGTGCTGCCACGCAACCCCGTCCCCTCGTGATAGCCTCAAGGGTAGGGGTACCGGCGGCGGCCGACGAAATTAGGGTCACCGAGCCGTCCAGGTCCCGCACCCAGTCTCCCCTGGGCAGGACATAGTACGGCTCGGAGACCACGGCGATATTGATCGACCACTGCGCCATGCTCTGGAGCAACAGATCCTGAGCGGGGGCGCAGTGGTTGATGTTCGCCTGGAGGAGACGCAATGGAGTCACTAGTGACAGTCCATTACAGTCTCCTCCCGAGCCCCCCGTGAGGACCCCACCGCGGCGGGTGCGGCGGCGACAGCGGCGGCAGCCAAGGAGGCGGCTGCGGCGGTGAGTACGTCCGGGTGGATGGGCCTCTGTACCTTGCCCTTGGCCTTGGCGGGGGGGTCGCAGGACCTGCTCCCAGCCCGGTGGTCGGCCGGCTTGCCTGCCGCCGCACATGCGTAGCAGTGCGGCGTTGCACGGCATTCAACGGCCTTGTGACCAGCCTGACCGCACTGGTAGCAGCGGTCACTGCGGTCCACCTCCGCGGCGCAATAGGCCCCCACGTGGTGCCCCACGTGGCAGCGGTAGCACCGCAGAGGTCTGGGCTCCAGCAGTTTTACCTGCGCGGAGACCCAGCCCACCAAAAGCCTTCGGCCTTCGCCCGTGATGGTTTTGGCCGCCGACACGGGGCAGCTAACCGTAACGGCTCGCATGCCCGTGCTGTCAGCACGGATGGTACCCGCTCGCACTTGATCGGCCTGGCACCCTCCCGTCCTAACGACGGCGGCCACCACCTCATCCACCCTAACGGAGTCATCCAGGCCCATGATGCGCATGTCTATGCACTTTGTGGGCCTGGACACTCGGACCTCCTCGACGTCCAGGGACGCTCTGATCCTTGCGGCTAGGGCGTCCGCGGCAGAGCCACTGTCCGCACCAGGGACCTCCAATATTCGGGCCCCGGTTGCGGTGCGCCTCATTCGAAAGCCTTCAGAGGCTCCGAATTCGTCGAGGTGCTCCACCACCGCCTGCTTCGCCTTTGCCATGACCATGTCATAGTTCACGCCCTTCTTTTCCGCAGCTGGCTGTAGTGTAATCACTACAGCTGCGGAATTCGGGGCGCGAAGTCTGGCTGCCATGGCCCGCTTCCTACGCTGCTGTCGCCGCTCGCGCTTTTTCGCCGCTCTAGCTGCCTTGCCCGCCTTCCTGCTGGCGCCGAGAACCGTCCATTCGGCGCCAACCGGGGGCATTTCAGATAGAAGCGGCCTAGTCGCCGCCGCAACAGGAGCTCCTGCTGGTTTAGCAGCATTGGCCGCCCCACCCTTCGGGGAAGGAGCAGTCTTCTCCTGCCGCTGCCGCTGCTTGGTCGCTGGGGCCGGCCTCGCAGGCTCCGACAACACGGCCCCGCGCCCAACTTGCCCCGACGGGCCCGCCTTGGGCGCAGCAGCCGCGGCCGCGGCGGCGGCGGCGTACGTCACCGCCCTCTTCTGGCCGGAGGCCGCAAGCGGGGGGCGCAGCACAATGCCCTCCAGGACAGCGAACTGCCGCTGGACCCGCTCCTGGAACTGCTGCTGCTGCTCCCGCTGCTGCTGCCGGAAGGCAGCCAGCTCTTGCCGCAGCAGGGTCAGCACCTCATTCTCTGGCTGGGGCAGGGGCTGCGACTGATCTTGCCCTTGCCTGCGTCCCCCTTTTGGCGCCACCTGGGGGCCAGTTCCACGGAGACCGGCTAGGTCCGCCTCGAGCCGCTCAATCCTCTTGTTGAGGGATTTTTTGAACGGCTCCAGGACGATCCCCAGTGCCTCGGTTATTGAGGTCGTGGCCTGGGCGATGGATCGCCTCTTGGAGACCTTCTCCCTCTTCTTGGCCACGCCTGTTATGGCAGCTGCCACGATCTCCGTGAACTTGGTCAGCGCCTCCTCCATGCCTTCTGGCTCACTGCCTGAAGGCTCCGGCTCCGAAGGGCCGGCCTGACCACTGGGTGCCCCGGGTTGGTGCCCCTCCCTGGCGATTTTGAGGGATCGCCGGGTCACTTCCTCGTTGGTGCGCCAGCTCCCCTTTCTCGTCTTTCGGCCCGCACCCCGTACAGCGGTGGAGATTTTGCGGGCCGATGCACCCAGTTCGTCATCGGAGGAAGTCCTCCGGCCATCCCCCAAGATGGGGCGTTTGAGGAACTGGGTCGTCCTCCTGGAGGTGAACTCTTTCACCTCCATTCTCTCTGAGTTGGGCGAAGACGCGGCATCGGAGTCCGACGCCGCGTCTCCGCTCACATCCCTGAGGCCGAAGCTCCTGCCGGCCTCTGCAGATGTGCGTCCATGATAGTGCTGAACTCAGCTTTGCCTTTTTTGTGGGGTGGGGTCCCCAATAACCACGTTCGCCATCTTGGTCACGTCTGATAAACAGACGCGTACCCGAGGCGAACCCACTCTCCCGAAACCACTGTCCAAAAACACCAACAGCTGTTGGTGCCGATGCTTCTGGACAGCGCACCCTCCGTGGCGGTCCGTCTGGACTCCGCCTGTGTGTTCCTCTTGGTCTGGTCTCTCACTTGAGGCCTTCCGGCATGAGTAGCTCTACCGGCATAGCCCTCAAGATCACAGAGACACGCAAGCCCCACCACGACGACAACGTGGGAACACAGTTGGTGGGGATATATTTGGATGTGGCGTTTTTTAAACAGTGATTTGAAAAGAAAACTTCTGGCTGAGGTCCGAGCAACGACCAGTCTCAGTGTAGACTAGCCATTGACTCCAGTGAACTCTCTCTGACCTCACTCTCGCAGCCCAATATGACGACAAGAGAAGATCAGGCCCACGGGAACTTTCGAAAGAGATACCATGGTCCTGTAACGCAAAGGACAACTGAAGGACACAGGAAGGTTTTAGTCAGTAAAAATCTGACATGCCCTCTCACTCCATCCTAGAGCAGAAGAAGTCATTGAATGATTTCTCGCCTCAAAAACTATTACGGCAATGATATGGAAGTGCAGACTCTCTTAATACACACTTTTTTGCTTAAAAGGAGGCTCCAAATACTTGTAAATATGATTATGCTAATCAATCTTGGTTCTTGCACCCACAACTATATACTAACAACCTCTCTCCATTTCTCAGAATAAACAACTCAACCGTTTATTAACTCATTCTGCTATCGGGAATTGTGAAATAAAACTCGTTCACGTTAGCGTGACCAAGTTATTAGAACACATTTAGCTTTACGGTTATCTAGGAATTAAGCGCTGGGTTGTAACCATGGTTTTATTATGGTCCTTACCGGGCTATTGGCGGCAAAGAAACTGCATTGGCGTTTCGTTCTATTTGAAATATGGTTCAAGTTGAACGCTAATTGTGATAAGAGTGTTTTGTTTCTCATTGCTTTGATCATGCATTTCTTAAATCTAACGTGAAGGATAAAGAGTCATGAGTACGAATTGAATGGTTTAGTCGCTCAAAAGTAATTTACTTATTGAGATTTATTTTTATTAACAGCTATTTTTTTCCATTTTTAGGGTTCCTAAGTTGGCAAAAACGAAACTTTTATAGGATCACTTTGTTGTCCGTCTATCCGTCTGTCAAGACCCTTTTTCTCAGGAATGCGTGAAGGTATGGAGCTGAAATTAATATTAAATACTTAAGTCTACAACTCTAAGAAGCAGTGAAAAAATGAAACTTCTAAGTAAACGTAATTTTAAGATAAGGCTGTTTTTGAGCCGTTTAGGAGCATATTTTGACACTGGATTGGAAATTATAGGGTACTTCCCGTTGACCTAAAATCCTGAAATTTACCATGAAACAAGGTCTTATAGCATAAATATAGGACAAAGTCTGAAAACTAAAGAAAAATTTCTTTTTGCGATTCGGAAAAATCTTCGAGACTCGATTCGAGAATTGAACTATTTGCTTAGGTAAGTTTGTATGGCAACCTCGGTGCACAAGTCCGTCTCACACTTGGCTAGTTTTTAAGAATTTAACATTGAACACATGGAACGACAGAGGTCTTGGTGGCGGCTACTAGAGGCGGCACCGTCAATCCTTTCCATGTTATAAAAAGTAAGCGTATCACCGTTTACTCACACAATATTTTTTTTTACACAACTTTGACAGCAATATTTTTTTTTACACAACTATCACACAACGCCGTCTAGTCCCAAGCTAAGCAGAGCTTGTGTTATGAGTACTAGACAACTGACAAACATACTTATTTACTTACTATTACTTATTTACTTATTATTTTTTTTATTTTTTTTTATATGTTGACATACATAATAAATATAATATAATATTTGTAATCTTGGTATGCAATAAAGTATATATAAATAAATAATAATAAAAATACATACATATTAGTTATAGATAAATTACACCCAGACACAGAACAAATGATCGTGCTCATCACACAAACATTTGTCTTGGGTGAACCCACGACCCCCGACGTAGCAGTCAGGGCCACTGACCACTAGACCAACAGGCCTGTCAAATCGATATAATATCAAAATCGACAGTTTTTAATGATTATCTATTTATTAGTACAACCTTTTCTAAAAGCTACCAACACGACAATTTCAAGTAAAAAATTTCCACTAAAATCACTTCAACTATTTAAATTCCATCGAATTCTATAAAAGGAATTTCCCAATACTGTTTGCAAGTAATAAAAACCGAGAACTTGGTACAGAGAAATACATTATAATGGTTTAAGAGTTCGAATTGGATAGCAAACAAGTAAACAAATTCAGACCTTTGAGATGTAACATGATGCAAAGAAAAAGCAGTAGGTCCAGTCAATAGAAGAGTTTTTCAAGAAATTGTAAACAGAGTATTTCGATTTTGAACATTTATTTTAGAGACTGTAAGGTGAAACAACTTTCGTTAAATAGTACCATATTTATTTATGTTCTGAAAAAAGTTTTCAAGAGTGTGGGCTCTAAAGTGGTTTTGGAATGCATCCGAGATAAAATAATGTCAAGGACGCCAAAGGAAAATTCATACAAACGGCTAGGACTGAACTGGATGACTAAAGCTAGAGATAAAAGTACTGGAAATGGTTGGGGAGACCTACGCCAAGGAGGAGACTTGATACTACTTAAATTTTAGATTGCAATAAATAAAACTTGCACGTGAAAAAATATTTTAATGTTCTTTAATGATTAGAATTTTATAAATTAATACAAAAATATGAATGATACAATATGTATAAATTTTAAATTAATTTATTTAATTATAACACCTTTACAGACTGGACCAAGGCGATGTAATTTATATATAATATTCTTAAATTAATTATGATTATAAATTATGTAATGAATAAATTTTAAAATGAATTATGTATTTCTTATTTTATTTTTATTTATATGTTCTGAAAGCCGCTACGCCCGCTTGAAAAGACGATAGTTTAGTCATCGTAAACGTAATAAACAGACAAACAGTTTCACATGTTTATAATCTACTTATATCCCAAGAATAATAATAATCCACTTATCTATTCATAGTTAAACGACTTTTTTACAGAATCCTTAATTAGGATAACTAGAGTGGTTCTTGTCTGTATGCTTGTATATAATACTTAGCTTATATAAATTATCTAACGTGTAACCACTAACTTCGGACTAAAGATTCAATCCCGTATTCTGGTCCTTCGACCAAGGAAAATATCAGCGGCGATTTCGGTCTTTATTTTCGTCACAAACTGCAGCATCTGCTGCATTATTTAGTAGAGCATGGTTGCATCCTATAACTACCATATAACGTAAAAGTTAGTGAACCTTCTGTATTGATCTATTTACCAATTTAAACTTTATGTGGGCGTCGTTTTGGAGCGTGAGAACTGCTTATTTGGGGGAAGCACTTAATGGCGATACCAACAGATTCTAAACGTGGAAATAGCAAGACGAGTGGGTATTGTGTTCCAGGATCGGGTGTAAAGAGGTTTATGCTTATGTGTGCGTTTAAAATCCATGGTAGGGGGATAGTATAAAGTTTACTGTCACCATAGGGCGTGTTTGTTTGGTTTACGTGATGTTATGTCAATGTTGCTACTGTCAGACATCATAGTAAAAATAAATTGTAACACCCGTGTTTGTATAAGATTTTCATCAAATATCGTATCTGGCCTTTTTTTTTGAACAAATTGAAATGATTTGAACAAATTCCAATAATTTGAACACAAATAGGTTGTATTATCTATTCCTGCAATTAACATCAATATTAACAGCAAGTCAGTTTCTGGACGGGTTATAATGCTATATTGTTTCTGAATTGTTGTTGTTTCTTTATTTATTTTTTTGTAATTGGTTGTCCAACTGTTGCTGCTGTAATTAATTAAAATAAATAAATAAATTGTGAAATATTATTTTCCTTCGTGTAACTTCACGTACCTAGCGAAGGTGGTGTGACAATCTGGTCACGATTGCTGGTTAAATGCGGCTAAAGATTGCACAGGACTATGAGTTTTGGAAGGAGAAAGGGAAGGTCTTTGCCTAGTACCTAGTAGGATACAAACTTAGCTAGGAAAAAAAAAACATCACAGAAGAATAAACGATTCTCCATAATAACCAGAAACGATTTTTCCAGTGAAGTACTTACCTACTATAATTTATAAACTATATCTACCATTCTGCAACCATTTTACAAGAGGTAAAATTGTTTAAACCTTTGTTAAAAAACATCTCTAGAGTGTCAACTAAAAAATTCATGACCTAATACAAAGTTTCACTGTATTTTAGTGACATATGCTATTTTTTATGTTGAAAAATTATCGGTTTCTTCAAGAGAAACCACGAAAGCGTCTCGAAAAGCTGAAAGAATAAGCAAGAAAAAGAAATGAATGACTTACCAGTAAATTTAGCCTGTCCTTTCAACGTGACTGTCTCAATCGTAGACACATCACTCCTTCCCTTAGCATTGACAGCATACAGGTCGATTCTGTAGCTGACTCCAGGGGGAAGACCTCGGATCTCGAAGTAAGGAGGGGTTCGGTTCGTGGAAACGTTGTAACGGACCTAGAAAACAATCATACTGTTAGTAGAAAAAATAATATGTTTCTTTAGATAATTGAATATTTATCTGAGAAAAAGCAAATGTATACGTCCGTCGTTGTAAACCTGTTTCTGTAGGGACCTAATGACAGCATCAGCGGACGGCAATGCCGTGGCCGAATACTGGGCCAAGTAAAAAATTTAACTAGTTTTGCCATCGATACGCTAAGAAGAAGAAGAAGAAGAATCTGTTTACCTCTATACAGTGTATATTCAAGCAGCTTTGATGAATATACACTGTATTAATGGCCAACAAAGCTGAGAAAACTTGTTTAATTGGAAGTGAGGCTAGACCCATCGTTCATCAACACTATTTATACACCGTGTCTCAGACAACGACGCACAAACGTTATTGTCATGGATCCAGTATATGATTCTGGTATTATTTTCTAATAAAAAAATCTTTACTTTTTATATTGAACTGTATAAAATCGGTATCCTAATTAACTCCAATAACATTTTAAATTAAATAGTCATTAACTTATAATAACTTTTTTGCGTTTAATACCATCCTTATCCCTACGGAATAGAAATCAAAATCGGTTGACCGGTCAGTAATAAAAGTTTGTTTAAATGTCTAATCTTAACGCGAATGGAGTACAAAGTTATGGGAGGAGAGGTTGTCAATACTTACAATGAGTGAAGGCAGTTCCAGCAGTTCCATGAGGAAGGTCTGTGGCAGTCCACCGTCGAAGTTCTCAACGCACTCCACGTTCAGCGAGTCGATGCTCTGGTTGGCTACTGAGCAATTCTGCAGGTGGAATGGACGACCTGGGCAAAGAAATAAGCTTTAAGGATCATCATCATCATTTCAGCCGAAAGACGTCCACTGTTGTAAGTAGGCCTCCCCCAAATGTCGCCACAATGACCGGTCCTGTGCGTCTCGTATCCATCGGATTCCCGCGATCCTCACCAGGTCATCGGTCCACCTTGTGGGAGGCCTTCCAACGCTGCGTCTTCCAGGACGTGGTGGTTTTGGTTTTTAGCATTATAAGGATCGGATAGTATATTTTCTTTAAATTCATCTTCTAAGAAATTAGAAGCGAATGGCCATTATCCTACCATACGCCAATATTTTAATTAGCTACGTTAGTCTGTCATGTAAATGTATTGTATTATACTGTGTTGTATATTATATGACTATTATCTAGTTTTATTGCAATTTATGTGTATTTTGATGACCCGGTGGTTATGGCACCCGCTTTTCAAACATGAGGTTGCAGCTTCAAAACCGGGCAAATACTGGGAATTTATTGTTTTATAAGTTCTTTTTAGGGTTCCGTACCTCAAAAGGAAAAAAACGGAACCCTTATAGGATCACTTTGTTGGCCGTCCGTCTGTCTGTCAAATCAAAATTCATAGGGTACTTCCCGTTGGCCTAGAATCCTAAAATTTGGCATGAAGCAAGGTCTCATAGCACAAGTATAGGAAAAAATCTGAAAAGTGTAAAATTTTAGTTACGTCACCAAAAAAAAAAAAATATTGCGATTCGGAAAAATCTTCGTAACTCAATTCCGTAATTGAATCGAGTTTTCATAGGTAAGTTTGTACGGAAGCCTCAGTGCGCGAGTCCGACTCGCACTTGCCCAGTTTTATTTAAGTTTGTCAAGGATATTATTGAAACCCCGTGCCTCTAAAAGCATGTGCAGCTGTTGGTTTCGCTTGTCATTCGTAGATCTTTGACAGTTGTTATAGATAATCAGAAAGTATGTCTATTCATGGAGTTTTATGTTACCTAGTAACTGGGCTGTGGAAGTCAGATAGGCATAACACGGGTATTCAGCAAAATCCGTTTAGACTGGAAGCCGACTATTACGCTAGTTAGGAAAAGGCTAGAGAGATTATTTTTGACTGGCCTGTTGGTCTAGTGGTTATTGGCCCTGATTGCTATGCTGGAGGTCGATCCCCACCCAGGACAAATGTTTGTGTGATGAGCACGATCATTTGTTTTGTTTGTTATTTTATCGATAATATGTATGTATTTAGAAAATTTAATATATAAGTATGTTTATCAGTTGTCTAGTACTCATAGCACAAGCTCTGCTTAGTTTGAGACTAGATGGCGTTGTGTGATAGTTGTGGAATATTATTTTATTATTATTATTATTTTTATCTATGCGTTTTATTTATTTTGGATGTTAATCTGGCAATAAACAATTACGTTTAATTGTGAAACCCTAAAACTTGTAATAAAATTAAGGAAGAACCATTTCATGGTTCTTCCTTAATTTTATTACAAGTTTTTATTTAGTTTCACCTGTCTCGATGTTTGTATGTCTGTAATCAAAATCTTGCAAATCAAATTTGATGTACTTCCCGGTTACCGATGGAACTGAAATTTTGCATGCATGTGTAAATCAGATGACAATGCAAAATTATTCTGACATGGAGCTGATCTGATGATGGAACCGGAAGGTGGCCTTGGCAAATCAGATAACCCTATCGTGTTTGAGCTTTTTGGAATGGTCTTGATGAGTATTAATTATATAGGTATAAAAGCTTGCTATGAAAAATATTATTTTCATTGAAAACTTGTTTTGTATAACTTAACCGGTGATCTAATAAAAAGTATTATATCTGTATTTCTATCTACAATACATAAGTTAGGCAAGAACACCATAATATTCATACCCAAATTACACTTGATATTCAATATACTTACCTAAATATTTGTCTGTGTTCTATCAACAAATGTCTTGACCAATGAGGGTCCAAATAACCGAAAATTAGTTTGCAAAGTAAATAACTGTTCTTAGTGTTTACGTTATAGAACTACAATGGCTTATTATTTGAAGACCAAAATTGCAAATATACTAGGAGCTTTCTCCGAGATATGAACTTTCTAAACGGTTAAAGAACACTTCGTCTTTTGTCTTATGATAAGATAGACTCCACTGAGCGACTCATCGACTTAATACGATGAATAATAATAACAAAAGGCACATTTTGCTGATTATTTTATCATGGTCATGTGAAGAGGAGGGATGAAGCGCATGTTGCTAAAATAGTTATGAATTTACATGTGGATGGATGGAGAGGGAGAGGGAGGCCAAAGAAAAAATGGATGGATTGTGTGAGAAGTGATATGAAAGAAAAGGGAGTTAGTTATAGCGTGACGAGTGACAGGACAGAATGGAAGAAAAAAACGTGTTGTGCCCCCCAAATAAAACGGGACAAGGGCAGGAAGATGATGATGGTTCAGAGAGGGGAAGAATGTCAGGCGGTCGCCACTTTCTACAAAGCAGTAATGCTAGCAAAGAAGGGGGCCGCATGTTTGAGGGTATGGACTTCCTCACGCCCCAGCCGCCGGGATCCCGACCCTAATTTCGAGCCACCGTAGGCATGGGCTTGGCAACGACGAGCTATCCATTGCTCGCTGTCCGGCCCGTCCGGTAATCATCCAGACCGAGCCCGAGTCATCGACGACGCACAACGGTCCACGCGCGCCTCAAAGAGATGTCAGCAAAACCGTAGGGGCCCAAAAATACTGAAGCCTACTGGGTACTACTGGGGCTATGGGTTGTCCGAAAGGGAGCTCTGGGGTCCTTGGACGCAAGGCAAAGAAGGAAAATAGGACTGATTTTTTGTCAGTAAAAGTCTGACACGCCCTTCCACTCCACCCTAGTTCGCGAGAAGTCATTGGATGATTTCCTATGTTACAAGTTCCTCATATTATTTGTACAGTAGTATAAAATATGTTGGCCATTCTGAAGTTGGCGTTCCGAACTATTGCACACACTCGAAAAAATACGCAATACGCATTCGCCATAATTATTAATATGATCCATTTTTAATTGTTTTAAAAAGAATGACCGCGCAAGCAATTGATATAATTCGGCCGTACTAAACCTATGTGTTATTGAAATTGGTGTAATAAACAGATTTTCCCAAAGGGCAAGTATGTGGGGTTATTAACTAGGCAGCGTGTACAACACACACTGTAACTAGCGTAACCTTATAAATGTTTTTTTTTTCCACAACTGTCACACAACGCCGTCTATTCTAAAGCTAAGCAGAGCTTGTGTTATGAGTACTACATACATATTATAGATAAATTACACCCAGACACAGAACAAATGAGCGTGCTCATCACACAAACATTTGTCCTGGGTGGGAATCGAACCCACGACCTCCGGCATAGCAGTCAGGGCCAATAACCACTAGACCAACAGGCCAGTCAAAATGTAACCGCAAAGCGAACAGTACACACACTCGTTGCCTATACGTCTAGAATAACTAGTATCAATAACAACCTCAACTAACGAACTAACTATTTTATTTATCCCTGATATCCTAGCTAACTTTTAATAGCTTTTTTTCATTAGCTTAATTTGTATGCAAATAATTTTCTGAGACGTTTGGCGCTGTTTATTGAGATACAGGTTTTTACCTAGTTCGGTTACAGATGCATCTATACTGTATTGTATTTATAATTATAATAATAGCTTAAGAAATTTTAAGTTGCTTTTGTACAATCTTTTTGGATATAACATAGCATAATCAGCCTTTTAATGTTCCCACTGCGGGGACTCAGGCCTCCTCTGTCTAGGAGAGGGATCTTTTTGGGTAAATAAATATATTATTACTAGCACTTTGCCCGCGACTACGTCCGCGCACATCGCCGTTTGTTCCTGTGATTTGTTTATTGTCATTGCAAACTTTCAAAAGAAATTGTAGTCTTTTGAATTCGAAAGGAAGATCGTTCGGGATTAATGGAATACGCGGTATGAACTCTGTTTCTCCCTGGGCAGACCCGGTTAAAATAACAACCTCAACCATACTGCGGTGCAATGCTTTTACTTGCATCCTGGTACCGTTACATAACTTCGGAGGCTTCAAGTTCCTAAGCAACATCACGGGTGTGCCCACATGCAGTGTACGTTTATGGTATGGAAGGCCGGCTGGATTAATAGTATCAGAAAATCAACCGGATAGTGGACTGCTTCGTCTGCATTTACCACTGTGTCTATAGAATTAAACACTATTTCTTCAGCTTCAAATGGTGTCAGCAAAATATCGCTGATAACTGCTGCTCTTAGCCATTCTAATGATTTGTCCTTTATTTGAGCCACACCTGAATAATTTCTTCCTATCTTCTCTTCGACTGTACTTACTACCGCCTACATAATTTTCCCGCCTGGGCAGAGCACCGCCGTGTCCTCGTGGGGGCGATCGGCGGCAGTGATCTCTCGCGCCGGGCATTGGTACAGGCCATGGTCCGGAGTGAGGAGGAGTAGCAGGCGGTCGCCTCCTTCTGCGAAGCAGTAATGCTAGCAAAGGAGGCGCCCGATCGCGTGACGCAACGGTCCTCACGCCCTGACCGCCGCCGGGATTCCGATCCCGATTTCCGGCCACCGTAGGCGCGAGCTTGCGGACGGCGAGTAATGGGTGGGTCGCCGTCCGACCGTCCGGTAACCGTCCGGACCAAGCCCAGGTCGTCGACGGCGCGTATTGTTCCACGCGCGCCTCAGGGGGATGTCAGCAAATCGTAGGGGCCTAGCAGGGTCGAAGCCTACTGGGGCCACGGGTAGTGTGAAAGCAAAGCCCGGGGCTCCGGGATGAAGGCAAAGAAGGAGCATGAGTGGGTTTTTAGTCAGTAAAAGTCTGGCACTATCTCTCGCTCCGCCCAAGAGCGAGATTTGTTATTAGATGATTTTTACACCAAAAAAAAAAAAATTCTGAATAATTTCTTTCTATCATCTCTTCGACTGTACTTCAGTACTACCGTACATAATTTTTCTGGTATGACTATAACCCCATCTAATTGTTGGTACTTGCCGTTTCCTAATTGAAGTAAGAGGTCTGAAAATTCACTTGCAGAGACGTCCCCTCTGAGATGTACTCTCATATTTTTGGTTAATTTAAGGATTTTAGTTAAACGCAGCGTTGGAAAGCCTCCCACAAGGCAGACCGATATCCTGGTGAGAGTCGCGGGAATGTGGTAGATGCGAGATGCACAGGATCGTTCGTTATGGCGGCAATTGGGGGAGGCCAATGTCCAACAATGGACGTTCTTTGGTTGAAATGATGATGCTTAAATTTTATTCACTCGTGTCCCTTTTGGTACAACTTGCTAGAAATCTCCTGCCAGCAATACTGTCAAACCACTCATTAAGTTGTCATTGCTTCTTATGTCCTGTTATCCTGTACAGTTCTGTTTAATGCTTCAATAGCTCTTTTGTTTGCCATTGTGCTTTCGTCTCAGTCTATTATTTTTGCTTTACGTAACAATTGCACCAGATTACTATGCTTGAAAATGTTGTACATTGGCGTCTAATCATTGGCGCAAAATCTGATCTATAAAATGTCATAGTTCGTTATTTACCTGCCTCTCCATGTGTCGTTTAAAATCTTCTGAAAGATATTGTTTGAATTCATCCCACAGGCTGAATGGATTCACTAGTTGACAAAAAACTAACATTATTGTGAAAAGCTCTCTCACCATGAACGGCTATTGATACCTGGCTGCCTCTCCTAGGACTGTACGTCAGTGTTGATCATCTTCAAGTAACCCTCCCCGCTCTGCTCTCCCGCTTCCCATAGTAGTGCCTTGCATGCTGATTTGAAAAACGTATGTTCTACACAATTTACAGTTCTCAATGCTATAAATGATTCTGGACCTCGAACTTCATAAAGAAGCAAACGAAGGTGGTAACACTCTGCATTATTTGGATATACCGTATATTCCCTGCCTAAAGCGTTGTCTTTTTTAATGTGTGGCCAACCATCTACATCTACTCCTCTTTTCCTTCTTTCGAACCAATTACTGTTCCAAACACCAGAATGCACAGATTTCACAATACAGGAAGGTCTTTGCAAAGTCATCTACTTGACATAGTTAAAAAAAATACGTGAGAGTCGTTTTTGGTGGACAGGAACCCTTTATTAGTTAAGTTTTCTTGATTAAAAAATTCTCTTTGACCATTTTTCTAAGTGCACAGCAAGATGAAACACCGTGGGAAAATACTCATGAATAGAAAACACTTATATACTTTCCACTTTCATACGTTTTGACTTCATCTTTTAAATTAAAGAAAGAGTACCTTGGTCAGACCCTTTATTCACATAATTACAAACATATTTAATCGATTTTACCCAGTTACAGTATTCCACATTGATGTGAGTATTAAATATTCATAAAAGAACTGGATTACCAACGATTATCTCTACTCCATTTATGGTCACAGTAAATCCACCATTATCTGAAGGAGGTCTTCTGCAGTTTGGATATCCGTCATCGCCGGTCTGTGTTTTTATAAGCATTGTTCGAGGATAGCGTTTAGTGCACAGCTGGTCTCTCATGTATGGCGAGTTGGCGTTGAAATTTCCACAGAGGCCATTATGTATCATATTAGATTTCACCATCTCATAGAACTTTGGATCTAGATTAGGATCAGGTATTTCGGCACAAATAAAATTGTCAATAATGTCAGAAGGAATGTGTCTTTTTAGTCATATCAGAATATGAATGTGCCGAAGTCTGGAAAATGTTGGTATTCTACTGTGTACACAGTAGAAAACTAATATTTTACGTACATGTATCACGGAACTTCACCAAATATTTTTCCTTGAGTTATCAAGTCCTTAATTTTTTTATTTTACTTTTATGCGAAATATTTGTGCGATGATATCCTGGCGATCGTGAGGTTTTTAGCCTGGAAACATTTTTTCTTTAATTTCTTTCCACCGAGGGTTGCACGTAAAGGTGAAAAATAAGTCTGAGCGGCCATAATGACGTACATAAGTCATGGCGTATTGAGTGCGCTCGTGCATGTATCTCGGCCCACCTGGTATTACCGTCCTCCTTCACCGGTGCACCGGTAAAGGAGGACGGTAATATCACTATTTGGCCCAACTAATGAGCATCACTTTTTTGCACTTAAGGACACCATCGGTACATCTTGCGTACCGATGGTGTCCTTAAGTATTACTGAACTAATTAATCAAAGCTTTTAGAAAACATTAAATTAGCATAATAATTTCTATCGAAGAAGACGCTAACTATGACACACTAAGTGGTTTTGTAATTAATTTTATGTTTTCTTGTGTACCAATTTGGGTCAGTAGATGTCGTTGTACGTAGGTATATAAATAACATAATTGATACGTTATTAAAGGATTAGGTTATCACATGGTTGCGTTGCAAGGAAAATCTATTAGCACATTTAAAAAAGAATAAGATATTTCATACAAACATGGAGGAATCCATTTCACCAATACATGAATTAATGTTGAACTATTTTTGAGAACTAAATAATCGCTATTTGCTCTGTTAGGGCTTGTTTTTCCAATTTCTAATACCGAGTTGCGAGTAAATTAGGCCGCGCAGTAAGACTTAAAAAAATCTTGAACACGACCTAGACCGTAATTTGAGGGTAGTTTTGAAAAACGAATAATGGGAATCTTTTTTATTTATTTAAATATGTATTCGTGCCAAGTTTTAAGTTTATTGACCCAAGGAATAAGATTCTCCCATACAAACTTTAACACCCCTTAAATCTTGCACTGGGGGTAGTACTGAAAAAATAAATATGGAAAACTTTAAAACTAATTTAGTTTAATATTTGTACAAAGTTTGGAGTCAATTGGCCTACGAAAAAAAAAATTTCATACTTATGAAATCCCCCCTTTTTACCCCCTTAGAGGACGAATTTCCAAAAATCCCTTCTTAGTGCTCACTTACGACATATAATTAATCTTTATGCAAAATTTCAAGCTTCTAGCCCCAGCGGTTTCGGCTGTGCGTTGATATGTCAGTCAGTCAGTTTCTCCTTTTATATATATAGATTATTATAAAGGTCCCCATAAAAGTCCTGCGTGACTTCTGACTTGTCTGTTTTTAATTTTAATTATTTTTTCTGTAAGTGTTTAAATGGTGTAATTGGCTTCGGCCGTTCTGTTTAAATTAAATAAATAAATAAATTATCCACAGTACCTAAAACTATAACAAAATTCGATTCACAACGTATTAAACATAAACTATCTCTTTGCTAGATGAGCTGAACATAAACAGACGACCAATTTATGAAACATAGACGGACTTGAGAAGCGTTCTCCTTAGAGGTTTCTAAGGAGAACGCTTCTCCATACGTTTCTTCGCTCATGTTCGGTTCGTATAGCAAAGATGCAGCTTAACACTAATCAAAGTATGACAACGAGACAAACAATCACTTACCAGCAGCAACCAACTGGAACAGACACGGTACTTTCTGCTGCCCCACAGCATTCTCTCCGTAGCAGGCTAGGGTGCCGTACTCCATGTCGGTGGTCGGAGTGTAGTTGAGAGTAGATGTGTGGCCGTGGCTACTGTATAACCTGGACAGAGAAAAAATGGGGTTAAAAGTTGTTGGAGACTGTGAACAGTTTTGATAGTCCTGTCCTATTTCACTGGGACACCATGGCGGCGCGACCAGTTGCGCCGCCATGGAGTCCGTAAACTACCAAACTAGACACCAGAGTCGCTACACAACACTGAGACAGTATCAAAATGGACCTTAAGTGCACGCGTCCGAGATGGTCGCGCCGCCAAATTGGTTGCGCAACCAAACGGACACCAGGTGAGTAAATCTGTAGAGCTGTATACATTTTGTTGGTAGCGGCGAGTGGTCGCGCCGCCATGGTGTCCCGGTGAAATATAGTTCTTACGGTTAGACTGCAAGAAGAACTGGGGCCTTACCGAGAAAGAGGGATGGTGTTATACACCCTATATAGCTCCGTGCCTTTAACAGTTCGGTATAGGTCGTATAATGGATCGCGTTACTCTTGGTAGGAAGTCTGTTCATTATGTTCTATAATATTATCTTGCTTCTATGATATTTGTTTTAAACATTTTGTAAAACATTTTCTCTTTTTCATTCTATTGTCTCTCTGTATTCTATTTATGAATGTGCGAAATAAATATTTGCATAGCCTACAATTTTATTTTTTTATTTATTTTTAATATTTAATTTAAAGCATTACTTTGTGTAATTTATTTCATCACCACTGTTCTCAAAAACGGTGAAGGAATACATCGTGAGGAAACCGGCATGTCCAAGAACCAAAAATTTGAAGACACATCCACAAACCCGCACTGGGCCCGCGTGGTGGACTACGGCCCATTACCTCTCCTAGAGATGAGGCCTGATTCCCAGCAGTGGTAACATTAAAAGGCTGAATATGCCTACAATTTTATCATTTCCATGTTCATCTTTGTAAATGCACGATACTGAAGTTATTTTCAGTGTTCAAAGGTGCGTGTTAAATTTTGTTGTGTTTGTTTATCGAAAATTACAACCTTATACACCAAACGTATCACAGAATATCGCCACGCCGCTTACTCATAGAAACAATCGTATTGTTGACAAGCCTCCCACATGATGGGCCAATGACTTGGTGAGGGTCACGGGCATCTGATTCTTCAGCAAGAGGCACAGGACTGGTCGTTGTAGTGACACTTGGGGAAGGCCTACATATGTCCAACAGTGGACGTCTATCGGCTGAAATGTTGATGATGATGATATTGTTGGAAATAGTTGTCGTCCGATGCTAGTTGCGCAGGTACGAATATTATCACTAGTGGCGTCTCTAGACTAGTTTTTAGGGTTCCGTACCTCAAAAGGAAAAAACAGAACCCTTAAAAAATCAAACTTCTGAGTTAACGAAAAAAACAGATACGGCCGTTTATATCACAAAAAACGTATTTTTGACACTCTCAGTGAAATCAAAATTCATAGAGTACTTCCCGTTGACCTAGAATCCTGAAATTTGGCATGAAGCAAGGGTTCATAGCACAAGTATAGGATCAAATATGAAAACTGTAAATTTGTAGTTACGTCACAAAAAAAAAACTATTTTTGTGGTTTTTAAAAAATCTTCGTAACTCAATTCGGGAATTGAACTGTTTTCACAGGTAAGTTTGTACGGAGCCCTCAGAGCACGAGTCCGACTCGCACTTGCCCGGTTTGCTCTCACACTTGAGTAACCCACAACAATATTATATTGCACAACAAGCAAATTTACATGTTATTGAAGTCTAAAATTAGTGCCTTCACGCTGCAGTACAATATCTAATTCCCAATTGTTTATAATTTACAAATCACTATCTAGGCCAAAGCTGTGTACTTTCATTGAGATATTAAATATGGAAGATGAAAGAGCGACGCTGGGAAACAATGGCAGTTTGAAGTTTAGTGTCAAACAAAGTTGGTCCTACAATAATTTATTGAGAAGTATCCTTTGCTGTCCTAGTTTAGTTTAAAATTATGTAATCGGGGATAACTATTTGCAAAAGGTCTGGTCTGGTTAACTAGGATCATGATCATTATTTTAGCTGGAAGACGTCCACTGTTGGACATCGGCCTTCCCCAAGTGTCGCCACACGAACGGTTTTGTGCGTTGCATCCATCACATTCCCGCGACTCTCACCAGCCCCCCTAGCCAAGTTACAACCGTTTCGTTTCGATTCTCTGTTCGTCGATCGCCTCAAGTCAGCCGCGCCTCCGATTCGTTTGTTCTGACGTCGTCTTAACGCTCAGCCAAGTAGTCAGAGCAAAGAAATAGGAGGCGTGGCCAACTCGAGGCGATCAACGAAAAGAGAAACGAAACGGTTGTAACTTGGCTAGGGGGGCAGGTCATCGGTCCTCTTTGTGGGAGGCCTTCCAACACTGCGTCAACTGGTACGCGGTCGCTAGCTAGGATAGGACAGACAAAGTTAAAAGGTACTAGTTGGTTACATATAGCATACATTTACATATATTTTGCTAGCAGCACGCAGCCGTGATTGTGACTTCAAGATATTCCAGCGTAAAATAGTGCTTACTGATTTGAACAAATGGTTTATTTTTAGAAAAACTTAGAAACTTAATATCAGGTGAGATCATCTATACATGTAAATAAAATTGAAGGGTTTGTAATATTAAAATAAAATTATTTTTATTTATGATTAAATGCACATGTTACATTCGATATCTATAACAACAGTGCAATTTAAAAAAAATTGTCTGTTTGTTCCGGCTAATCTCCGAAATGGCAGAACCGATTCTGACGGGACT
Source organism: Mythimna impura (assembly GCA_905147345.3). Taxonomy (NCBI): domain Eukaryota; kingdom Metazoa; phylum Arthropoda; class Insecta; order Lepidoptera; family Noctuidae; genus Mythimna; species Mythimna impura. The sequence continues at coordinate 26,958,625 of LR990359.1, read as the reverse complement.
TTCACTGGTGGATAGCTGATATTATAATGAGTACTTTAGGCTACTTTTATTTTAGAAAAAGAAATTAGAGTAACTAAAAAAACTTATCCTGAAATTGTGACCAAATAATATTGTGCTGTTTTACGACTATCAGGGTCGCCACATACGGGCCACCCGCCACAAGCACAAAACTCCGCTACATTTGGCATGTTTCCTGTAGGTTTGGGCCGTGGTGGCCGAGTGGTAACGGCCCCGACTTACGAGTTGTAGGTTGTGGGTTCAAACCCAGCCAGGCGCATTATTAGTGTAATTTATTTCATCACCACTGCTCTCAAAACGGTGAAGGAAAATATCGTGAGGAAACCGGCATGTCCTAGAACCAAAAATTCGAAGACATGTGACATCCACCAACCCGCACTGGGCCCGCGTGGTGGATTACGGCCTATTCCCTCTCCTAGAGAGGAGGCCTGAGTCCCAACAGTGGGAACATTATAAGGCCGACTATGCTGTAGGTTTCATACATTTTGTATGGATTCGCCGCACACAGTTTACGCCAGTGGTTGCCACTCGCAACAAATCGCCGCTGCTCGCTTCTTGTGGCCCGAACCGGCCACTAAACGCCGATATAAATCGCCACTCGCGCATTCCTCCACCTTCTTCGTCAGAGTCCTTTACAATACTGCGCGTCTGGGTTAAAAAAAGTAGCAGCCACCGTCCACAAGTGGCTGTCGCGCGCTTCAGCTGCCTTTGTGGCCGCTTCTAGCTTGTCGTGACGGCGTTTGTGGCTGTGGCATGTGGCCCATATGCGGTGACACTTAGACTATAAAAAAACAAATGAAAATCAATACTTACTTCGGTGGAAGTTCCGTTTGTTCTCCAGAGTTGTTGAAGGTCCAATGGAAAGAGACCAGAGCTGGGTTGGCGTCCACAGAACAGTGTAAGGAGACTGTTTCTTGTTTTAGTGCACCAAAAAGTTCACCGTCTCTTCTTTCAGCGCATACTGGAGCATCTATGAGAGAAAATAAGATTTTTGAGCACGTGGTATAGTTTGCATCAGTACCTAAATGAAGAAAATAATAACTTAAAATTAAGAATTTAATCGTCCTCGGGGCGGTCCAAACAATGGTGACGTCCGGGCTCCCGGCCTTCACGTGAACCTCCCGAATTTGACATGTTCGGTGAGGCCCTACGTCATGCGGAAGGTGAAGACGCCGTGTTGCTTCTCCAGCCACTCCTCAAAGAGGGGACTTACCGGCGTGCCCAGCACTGAGTTGCGACAGTCACTGTCGCTATTTTACTATGAGATCTCGCCGGAACTCTGTCCACTATGCGTGCAAGGACTATTGCCTCCAGATCCCACGGTGGCAGGCCAGCAAGGAGGCTCGCCGCTTTGCAAGAAACCACTGCACTGACACATGGCGTCACCGTCATTGCTCCCAGCGATCTTTCTCAAGTATTTTGTTATAGATTGAATTTCGCTTTTAATCTATTATTATACACTTTTATTGTATTGAATTGCATCTGAAATTATTTTAAAATTAAATTTTCATTATTTTTTTATAAATTTTAATTAACATCGATTGTTACTTTCTTTTCTTTCTACATCTTCAAATTGTAAACGAATTGTAATGTAATTTTACAATGGGTAGCTAATTTCGTAACTACATAACTGAAAACGTTCATCCTCAGCATATTACTTCATAAATACCCATAAACAATAACAAAACTCGGGACAAAGTATGACGTACAATATCACGTCGCATCGTCTAACAAGGCCGAGGAAACTTGGCGATCGTTATAAAACTGCAGCTTGAACACTTGGCCAGCACTTTTAATGACAAAGTCCAAGCTGTGACGTAATTGAAGTAGTTTAACTGAGCTTGATAGTGTTAAGTTTCAGGTGGGGGTAGTGGGGGTAAGATGTTGTTGTTTTTAAAGTTTCTGGTTAAAGGTCGAAGTGTGATTGGTAAGTGAAGTGCTTTTGTAAGTTTTTTATTTTATATACTCCAGATTTTTTGTGAGTGACTGATTTCTTTATCTGTTTTTTTTTTTTATTGATTTCTGACCGCACTGTTGGTGCAGTGGATGAGCGTTTGGCTGCTGTGCTGCGTGTCGCGGGTCCGATTCCAGCTCGGAACAAAATTTGTATGACCTACAAATAGTTTTATGTATATTATTATAGTAGGTACCTAAGTTAAGTTTTTTTTAATAAGTAAATAGTAGGAATAAACATATGATATTGCCCCCTTTTATTTGGTCACGAAAATTAAAGTAACAAATAAAAAAATATGTATATTTACTGCGGTTCTTAGGATGTTCTAGTGAATCAAAAATTATGAAAAGCAGGCGAGAAGTTTCTAAGACATATTTATATTCACAAAATATTTTTTTTCAAATAACATCAAACTTAATTATAAACACGAACCTGACACAACACATCAACATTCTCAAAATTAAAACATTTTAATAAAATGCCTTTCTTCCAATCTTTGTGTGCCAACTTCAACGCATCTGCCATCAAACCGGCTCCTGTTTATAAAGGACAATTTTAGGGTTCACCATAGCATAAGCATAGCATAATCAGCCTTTTAATGTTCCCACTGCTGGGACTCAGGCCTCCTCTCTCCAGGAGAGGGGATGGGCCGTAATCCACCACGCGGGCCCAGTGCGGGTTGGGTTCACCATGCAACCCCTCATTCATTTTGCAAGCAAATTGCAGTTTCTCAGGTTTTTATATCACTTCCCGTGGTTACCAGAGACGAGGCGAGTTTACGATCCTCAACGGGGAATTTTAAACTCCCCATTGTCTCCAAGCACCAAATTTTAATATAATTTAACACAGTTTAAGTGATAATATTTTGCGGGTCTTTTAGTTCTGTGTGGCCTTAATTGTTGGTTTTTCGTGTGGAAAATAGTTGTTGTTCTGTTGGTTGAGATTTTATTTCGAGTCTGCAACTGACAGTTTGAGAAACAATGGTTACAATGGTTAGATTTTTGCGCTGTGTTCGCAGTTGGGTGTTTCTATGCTTGGCTTGTTACATGCTGTGATGACAGATTTTACTTGCTTACACTATTTCTGGAGAAATGACAATTTAATTTGTAACTTAATCTTAATAAATAAGATTTAATACTATCGTTCTTAGCCCAGTTCTACTTCCTAGTAAAGTCAGCATTAAATTTTGACATTTAGATTTATAATATGAAAGTTTGACAAAAATATAGAGCATATTTTAGAATATAGTATAATTTAGTATGTTCCGTTGGGATTTACTAATGTCATGCAGACAAAGCCGCTTGGAAATAGTAGTTCTAAATCTTGTATATAATGTAAACGGAGTAACTGACTGATATAATATCAACCCACAGCGGAAACTACTGAGACTAGGAGCGAGACTTTAAACACAAGTGTTCCTTTTAGGATGTATGATTTTCCAAAATTCACCCTTTAAAGAGATGAAACGGGGTTCCAAAGTTTGTATGAAGAAACCTACTTTCATTAAAATTACTTTGCATGAGATAATTTCAAACCATTTCAAATACTGAAACTAAACAAACCGTGCTTCCACCAAAAGTGATTGTACAGAAACCGTTCAAAACCCTGAACCAGGCCAAATATTCAAATGTCGATTGTCCGCGTCACATTGTACTCTAAACTTCCATTTACATTGTTTGAATTGGCTAACAAAACACTTATTACTGAGTAACCAATTCTGAGGCTATTATTCCACCAAACGTCCGCGTAACATCTTTCCTAAAAGCATTATTCAAAACGTTGTACCGACCAGGTACCAAAGCAATCTAACCGACTCTAAAATTTTGTTAACCTCAAACGAATGTTGAGTGTACTACGGAAATAGGGTTTATATTTACACAAAGAGAAATAAAGCTGAGCTACAATTACTGACTAATGCGTGCACTGACTGGACTGGTCCATTTAAAGTGAGTGACACAAATATGAGTGGTTCTCTCTTGAAAAGATCATCAAAGGTGCCTGCTGTTTTGGTACTAAAATATTTTTTATACATTTTTCTCAGACATTTATCTACGTGATTTTTAAAAAATATGACCTGTGTATTGCCTAGACTTATATACGGACTAATCACTAACTTTATTTGATGTATCATTTCAATATTAAGTAGATTGTTAACATCAATAATTATCATGTAATTTGTCTTTTTTAAAAGCTGCAGCAATACATTAAATTTCGATATAAAACCACTATATATATACTAGTACTTTCAAAACTCAGCTTTAGGATTTCCTTTTAAATAGCTATATTTTGTTGATGAATTATATTTTTTTTTTTTTGAATTTTAAATTAAAAGCTTTATTTGATTCGTTTTGACAAAGTTCAATAAATATACAATAATGCGATACACAAAGTTTTTTTTAAAAACAAATCCCTGGACCTCACACTAGGATTCACTGTGTCGTGGGATCTACAAAAAATATAATAATAATTTACAGGTAAGATATAAAAAAAGTAAAAATTATAATTACACAGAATTAAATTTAAAAAATTAATGCGTTAATGACAAAAAAAGGGATCAGGTGCTTTTGGGTGAGTGTATGTGTAGTATATGTGTGGAGTGTGAGGTATGTAGTGGGGGTGAGTGTGGAGGGTGTAGGTGGATGTTTGCTTGTTTACGTTTTACTTTTGATGGAAAACATTTTACGACTGTATGTGTAAAAGGTCTTCCGTTTGGTCTTAATTTTTGGGATGTAGACATTTATACAGCATTTTTAAAACGTCTATAAGTTAACATGGTTATAGTGCTATTGTGTGAGTAGAATTTAGTGTAAAGGTAGAGTTCGAGAAACGCAAAAGATCTTCGTGTAAAAGAAGAGCGTACTCTTGGTCGATTCAATTTTAGCGATCTAGATGAATATCGCGCCAGTTTTTTGCATCTCTATGAAATCGTAGCAGTATCGAAACTATGAACAATTGCCTAACACGGAGAAGGTGTCGGAGAAGAAGTCCTCCGTGGACTTGCCAGCATGAAAACCGAATATTATTATTATAGATTTTTTGTGTTATTATTATTAACTAGATTTTTTAACGATGTATGTATATTTTTGATTGCATGATTAATGTTTGATTTTTTTTTTGTATTTCAGATACAAGTTTCTTGTTATTGAATAAATGAGGTTCAATGGGGTTTTTGAAATGATTTTAAATTCCCTAATAATATAAACAAAAATCTTTTCATGTGTTCTATGGTGCCTACAGTAAAGCTATAGTCTATATACCTATGTCAAAGTGGTCTTTTATTTGTTCATTCCTGACCCTTTTCGTTTGACTATTTAAAGGGTCATGTAACAGTGACCAGATTTTATTATGCTGTTGAGGTGTCTTTCACTTTTGCCGGACGTAAAACCGTTTTATGTTATGTTTTGTATCTACCATAGTTTTTTTTATCTTGCAGGAATGTTTTTTTTTTGTTCTCTGAATTAAAACACAGATTTGACGATAACTCGGGAATGTAAGATTTTAGAGTTGGATCTAGGTAAGTCTACATTACTCGTGATAAACCCAGAGTTCGCCAAACTGTTGCACTGTTAAGAATATCTAAAGACTAATGTACGACTGATATGGTCCATTTTATTATTTAAAAGTATCAAGCAGCCCTACGAGTATACCAAATCCCTGGTGACGCTGCCTACACTAAATGCTAGTCGCTGAGGTAGAAGAGGAAAAGTGTTGGTCGCAGAAATCGGAAAATAAACGCAAAATATATACCAATGTTGAAAACATTGATAAATTTTATCCCTGATTGTGACGTTTTTATTTGTCTTTGAATTTTTTTAAGGTCAATAACATACAGAAATATGAGATTCTTTGATAGTAAACAAACTAAATAGATAATTACGATTTCCCAACTCATAAGAAAATCGTATATTATTTTACAATCGGATATAAATGGATAAGTATTCTTTTTAATAAAAAGAGCTAGGTATCTTAACAGATTAAGGGGATGCAACTCGACATACATTTTCACTGTTTTTCATACAACCGCTCTTACGCGATTATGACGTTATTACATATTTTTTCGTTAGATATTTTGGAAACACAGTATCTTGTGGATATTATCTAGTCATCTATTGAAATCAATTTATAAATTTGTGTAAAACTAATCCAGTAAAGACCTCTGAAAATCTGCTATTTTGCATGAATTTTGACACTTCATAATTTACTCAAAAATTAAAAAGTCAAAAAAGTATAACAATAGAAGCCTTGTAAATTTAATCAAAATTTTGAATGACAACAATTTTATTCAAAAAACTTTTAAGGGTTTAAAAAAAAAACACGCATATCCTGGAACAAGTTTTGTAATATATTTGAGTAAATCACGGCATTACCGAATGTTAACAGAGTTTTCAGGCGTTATTTCTTTTTTTCGCGTTGCCTTTTCGTCAAACATCGCATTGGATTGTGTTAGATGAAGTAACAAGCTTTTAAACCATGATCGGTGTTGACGATAGGCGAGTGAAAAAGGATCCCCTCTTAAGTAAAAAAAAAAAATGTTATTTCAACCGATAGATGAGTTTTTATTATTTTATTACTTTAGTGTATTCGGGATACAGTGGAAATGGGTGGTCATATTTTATAGACTGCTTCGGCTTTCAAGAGATTCATTGTAATATCAAAAAAGAAAAAATATTTCGTACAAAGTTTTAATCGATCATTAGAGTGGGATCTTTTTTTTGGGAATTTTCTATGTATTCTTCATTGCTGTGTGCAAAAGCAGTATCTAAAATTTCATCATCCATTTCTAGTACTTCCTATGTATAATCATAGTTAAGTATTTTATAAGTATGCAACCAATATTTTGTCATTGTTATATAAAAATTACCGACAGCTAAGGTGCATAACAATATAGATCTTATGTGATATTTGATTGCTAAATAAATTTCTTAAATTTGCCGCTGTATCTAAACAAAAAGATAATTTCAATTCTACTTACATCGAACCAATAGTGTGACGGGGTTGCTGGTCCCCTTTCCCTCACTATTCGCAGCCATACACGTGTAGTCCCCAGCAGCAGCTCTGGTCACGCTCTGCAGCACCAGACTCTGCGCGCTCAGGATGACACCTGCGCCCTCGTTGTGGTAGATTTCGGAGTTCTAAGAGAAAAAATGAGAGAACTTCATAAATGTCCATTAAAAACGTTGTTCGGAAGACGTCTTAGAAATTTAATGATTAGTTTGAGATTTAATAAGTTTTTAGCAGCACATCTTACAATCAATATTATCTACTAGTGCTATACTTGTATACGCGTTTAATTAGACAATACAGTATAATATATACATTGTATAATGTATACATAGATGCTGTTACTACTCTTGCAAATCTCTACTCCAGCCGTAGTAAGAGAGAGGAGGGAGCTCTGCTCATCGTCAGGGTTCATTACGGCCAGCCAGTAAATACCAGCTGGAGGTGAGGAAGAAGAATTCTCCCGGAAGATCGGGTCTGTGGGATTTTACTGCTCAACAGTAGGTCACAAAACGTAACCTGCGAATTTTATGAACGTACAGATGTAACAATATCAAGAGTGCTATATTTTTATACGCACGTTGTCTTGAAAAAAAAAAATTAGAATGTAATGCAAAACTTTGATTTAGTCAAAATAATAATTCAAATTATTATGATCTTGTTTTTGGATTTCATTGAACATTTGGTCAGGTTTCACTACATAATCCTTGTACACAATTCTACACTAAGACCACTTAAATTCTTTTAAAAAAGAAAATTAAACATAAATTACAAATACTTCAGCCACAACAAAGAGAACAATTGCAATGTCCAGAGAACAAAACATACAGAATTACAAATAACTTTGTGCACTTGCGGTTGCCAATGCATTACAGTTATAAATTAAATGTCTTTTAACAGTGAATACCGTACAACGTTGCATTTCCAGGAACCGGTATACATGAAGGAATTGCAGTTTACCGAGAGCTGAAGGCAAGTAATTTTATACGGCATGAATATTTTATCGTACCTACATGCGGAGTACTTACTTCTAATGAATTGTTCAAGATAGGTACGTTTTAAACACGATACAATTTAAAAATTCCATTGAAACTACATGTCTAATGAAATTACTTGTTATTTCGTTAAGGGCAGCCCAAGACAATACTATGGTAATACAAAAATGCGTTTTTAAAGACATCGTTCATAAATTTTTGGCAGACCTTAGAATTCCTATAAAAATTGTCATATTATCGCGTCAAGCTTGACTTCGCGAGTCTTAAACCTCATGAAACACAAGAGGTTATTAAATGCAGAAAAAAGTACTGATTCAAATTCTAAATTGTCGTTTATACTGTACGTTATTGATCCGACTTCCAAGGATAATTGAATGATATGACCGAATAAATATCCAGAAACAAATCTAAATTGACACTGAGTAGGATCACAACAAGTCTACTAACTCGATTTATTTTAGTCTCAGTATATTGGTTTTCGTTAATCTCATTATTTCCAGATACTGCTTTTATATTGGATAAGAATATCAGCTATGATTATCATTATTATTTTTAAGATAAAGGACTTGCATGTTTGGATCATGTCCTAAATGGTTATTGAATGTACAGAACCTTTTTTATTTTCGGTGAGAAATTATCAAATAACTTCTCCCGCTCTGGGCGGAGCGAGAGAGAGTGTCAGACTTACTACTTTACTGACTAACTAAAAACTAGCTTTGTATCTCGTTGCTTTTTGCGTTCCAGTGCAATGGCACGAGTTTGAGGTATTTCAGAATCGTGACGTCGGGTGAAGTTTGGCTGTGGATGACAACGATGACAAAAAAGAAAAACTAAATAAAGTTACATTAATACCTACGATTGTCAAAAGTTCTAATTTGTCACTTGACGTTTTGGCAATGCATACTTTTTGACTATCGTAATCATTGATTCCACCAATGATTACGATTGTCAATAAGTCTAAACTTTTTATCCGTAATAAAAACACCAACACGTAGTTTAATTTCATCAACAGAATCCCTAATTTAGTTACTCTATAAGATACTCTTGATATAATTATGGCATAACACCATTACAAACGATGCTATTACTGTAGCTAATGCTAAGTGAATTACAATGATTCCAATTACTCACATCATGAAACCAGACGAGGCGGTGCGTCTTGGGATTAGCTTTGACAGTACACTCAAAGTAAACGTCATCACCCTCCTTGATTTCATCAGGATTGAGGTTTGAACCCATCTTCAGGTCAACTATTGGGACATCTGTGAACAAAACGATTAGTTAGACATTAATGTAACAATAAGTTTTACCTAAATGCACCTTCTAGGTGAATATTTCGTGTTATTTTTATTATAATGGGCCTCTTAATTTAAAAGACGCATTCAATTTTATGTGAAACAAACAATTTTACACTTAGCTGGTAACATAATATATTACATTATATTAAATTTATGGCAGAACATAATACTAGACACATTACTAGTAACAAAATATGAGCCATCAACACGAAAAAAGTGCCTAAATAAAGTATACAAAATTCAGGACAAGTAAAGTAGATGCTCTTTTCGAATTTATATTTCTAACTCTCAAGAGTCCTCAAAAGTAAAGTGTAGACGAGTTTACCCAAGATAATGGAACAAAAATTGCAATGTTATTACAACAACATGAATTCTGAATTCGATCAAACAATAACAACTTCAATTTCCAACCATCTTTCAACAAGATACTTGAACGAATAAATAAAGCCAACTATATAGTCAATGGAACTGAAAGAAAAACAGTATTTTAACAAAGAAAGTTCGAGAACTTCAAAGTTATCCAATCACAAGTTGATATCAGAATTAGTGAGATGACTTGAGTGGAATTACCAACTTGATAATACAGTGGTTGGGACACGTGTTCGGAGACCACTTTCTTCGATATTTACTTTAGAATTAGTTTTTTCATTAAAACTCAAAGTTGCTTCAGACAAGTTCGAAGATATTTGTAAAGTTTGTTACTAGAAAATAAACGAGAAAATTCATGTTGTGTAAGTTGTTACACATCACAGTTTCGAACGTAAAACTTTAGTAGACGGTGCTCCTTTTTGCCATAGTTTTAAAGACTTATGTAAAACTTAATAATTATAAGTAACATTCGATAAACAAAACACCTTAACTTTAAGGACTTTAACTTTTTAATTTATTTTTTTTACAACATGGATAGGATATTTATTTTAAAAATTGGTTATAAATAGCACTTTTACAAGTTATTTTTTTTTATCAATTTAAACTAGACGAAGCCGTTGTTTCATATCTGACTACCAACTCAGAAAACTGAAAACTTGTTGAAACGAACTCAGAGGTCAAAGTCTCTATAATCCATACTCAGTAAACATGACAAATTATATGAGAACCATGCAGATTTCTTTGAGGTGGGAAATTAAAGGCCAGCTGAAGGATCACAGATGGGTCTGCGTTCCTTCAGCTGTCCTTTTGTGGTCTTGAGCCACAGTAACTCTGTTGAACATTCCCGCAGCCCTAATGCTGAGATCTGATGGTCTTTTGAGAAAAGAAAACACAGATTTTGATATTTGATAGTATCTATATAGTGATGTAGCTCCCTCATTAGGTATACATAATTTTCTGCTAATATTTTGACTTCAAATTTGAAGTGAGCTATAATTACAGTTTTTATATAGCAGGTTCTATAAGGATCGACAAAAAATGGCTTATTAGATCTTAATCTAAATGAGAACAAGAAGATCCCATGTTGAAGCGTCCTATCGTATGTGATAACAAGAAAAATTTATGACAAAAAAAATCCGACACTGAATCTTGAAATCCATCATCATTTCTATAATCAAAATCTTTTCAATTCTGATTAATGTTTACGCCAAGATTCCATCGGTTTTCATTACCAAAATTAGTGTTTTTAACAAAAATTCATATATACTTGCATAAAAACTGGTCATGTTCAAAATTTTATCAACATCAAAATGACTTTCATTACTAAAACTAATTACGATTGTTTGTGTATTTTGTGTTTAGCTTTAAGTACTCTTGTTTAAGCATGCTCCATTTCCATCTTTCAGAATACATTTTTAATGTATTATTTATTTATTTTTTATTTTATGTACACACATAAGTACAGAAGAAGATACCTTATTATAAAAAATTGTACAAAGGTACTGCTGGTGTTACTTTAAATTGTTTAATGAGGTGACAACAGATCATTACAATACTTACTGTCTTGTCTATTTATCTTTACCTAAAAGCTTTGCTTTGAAATTGGTAATCGCAACTTTCTCTATTTTAAAATTCAAACGAAAATGATCTGCAACCCATTCATTTCCTCAATCAAAACCCTTCAATCTGTCATCAATACTCACAGTGAACATTGAGCCTCCATTTGTCCTCGATAGCAGAGTCCTGTATGTGTTTGTTCTCAGCGCGGCACGTCAAATATTTGCCGTCGTCCTCAACCCCGGGCACCAAGCTGAGCACGCTCAACGTCTCGTTGTTCTCGGAAAACTGTGAAAAGATGCGCTTTATGTTAAATTGCATTTGATATTGTATACTTTGGAAGTGATTCTGGTGTCTGGTGTTGAGATTGGTACGGTTATAAACAAGGGAGATGATAGTTTCTAAGGTTGAGCGAATTTTGCTGGTTGTTTAGTTTTAGTGACGGTTTTAAAGTAAGTAGAGCGACTTGCAGAGAGAGAAAAAACTAGTTGTAGTCATTTTTTTTAGCAAAGTATTCTCCAAAAAAAAACATGAGGTCGTAAATATTTAAATTTATAATAAACAGGTACCTGATAGCATTCTTATAATAAGAGTTCCTGGACTATAAATATAATTTCAGTTAAATTTCTCTCTATTGCATGAGTTATTAAGAATCCAGAAAGTTGTGTTTTACTCCTGTATTTATTACATATGTTTTATATATAATTTATGAACTTTTTCGCTTCTTAAGTTCTGTAATTATGTCATCAGAATCACTGGAACCGAAAAAGTGAATTCAAAATGATACCGTCTGTACAAACTCACATTTTTCGCCATCCTTTTCAGCTGTCGATTATTCTTCCACCACGTGACGTAAGCCTCTGGTCTTGAACCTGTCGTCTTACACTCCACTTCGTACCTTTTGTCTGCTGACACCTGTTTCTCTTTTGTCAGTATATTCACTGTTATTGGTTTCACTGCGACAAAAATAAAGTATATCGGTGTGAATACACGTATCATGTTTATCATCGAAAAATGTTTTTCCTAGTATTTTGGTATTTGCAATTCTTTTTAAAATTCACTGACAAAAATGACATAAATAAAATGCTGAATACGCCGAAGTGTCAACCATTAAAATATTGATAGCAAATTTAAGGAAAAACTACAATCCACATTTTTTGCAAAATAACTTTCATTATGATTTATTTTTACGGAATACCAGCATAACAATAGTTTCATACAGCAACGCGAAAACCTGCTATTTTACTTTTGTCTGCACCCACAAAGTACCCACACTTAATAAATATTATTATTGGGAATCCAATTTCACCGTCTCTACGGGCGGCATTATCAGTGTTAGAACAAACTTTGCTTAGGTGAGCTAATGAGATATTAAGTACCTACACGATAGAGCGTAGACTGAGTTAGAGATTTAATTTCACGTTCGCAGCCTGTACTTATTAGACATAAATATGGCCTAATACTCTCGGCTACTGGGTAATGAGATGCGAATTCCATCTCTAACTGTTATTACAACTATTGGTGATGATGTCGGAGTTGGTGTTGATGTTGGTATTGATATTGGTGTTGGTGCCAGTGATGTGTCATTTGTAGGTAAATAAAATGTCTTGAATCACTTTATACTTACAATTTATATCTAAAATAAGAACTTTGGTCTCTGGCTGTGCAAGGTTGGTGTTAGAGGCCTGACAGACGAGCCTGGCATTCAGATGCTGTCTGCCAACGTTGGGGAAAGTTAGCGTGTTCACCGTCACACCGTCAGGTCGCTGCTCAAACGAGTCGTCTATCACCACGTTTTCTAAGTACCACGTTACCCGTGGCCGCGGTCTACCTGTGGATAGAAAAAATCATTTAGCAACCTTACGCTAAACCTGGGCAAAGTATCAATCTTGGATAGAAAATTTAGTTTTTTTTTTCAGCTTTCACTGTTTTTGTTATCATTTTGACTATTATCTTCGTCTGTGACTCCTCAGCAAATCTATAAAACTTATAATAATCCCCCGTGTTTTTAGTAGGTAAGTTCATTTCATCAAAATACTGCCTGCCATCGGAAAACTTGGGGCTAGAGATGCCAAGCCATTCCACCAATTTTTATGACAAGTCGTTTACAGTTCAAGCAGTGCGGCTGTGGAATGCTTTGCCCGTGTCAGTAAGGCAAGCTCAAACACTCACGATTTTTAAAAATTTGGTTAAGGATCACTACCTTTCCTCTTGAATGTCGTCATTACGTACTTCATTTCTTTGCTTTCATAATTATATATTTAAATATATATATTATATATTGTTTGTATTATATGAAATTTATTAGTTTATGTATTGTATATATATAAATAGTACACCACGAACTACCTGCGTATCTTTTTTCTCCTTCTCTGTCAAATCCATCCAAAGGTTGTCTGTAAAAAATCGCTTTTAGCGATAAGACCGCCCATTGTGACACTCTATTAATTTTAAGTTCCTAATGTAATTTGTATTTTTGGTGTACAATAAAGAATATATCTATCTATCTGCCTACTAAGTAACTCATCTCTTTAAAAACCCAAGTTATATTAAAATAGAAACAAAAATGAAAGCCTATAAGAAAATCGATATCCCTGCCGAAATAGACACATTTGTCGATAATTATCTGAAGTTTGTGGTCGCCACCATTATTCTTATTGACAAATTGTCGCTCCAATCATAACGGAGTTTAATGGCTTCATTTTTCTTTTTGACACAACTCGGCTTTCATCAAGGAGTGAAATATGTTAAAATCAAGATGGTGATTTGTCTTGGAGTTTATTTAAGATTTTATTGATAGCATGATTACCTTATGTTGAAATGACCTTTCTTTTTGACTTGTAGATCTGACCAGGGGCCATGCGAGCGAGAAACAGGGATGGAATTATACACCTTATATAGCTCCATCCCTTTAACAGTTCAGTGTAGGTCGTATAATGGATTGCGTTAAGAGCTCGTGGTAGGGCTCTATAACAGTGTATGTAACAGTAAAATTATATACAACTAAACAAAATTACAAACTCAATGTCTGATGCCACATATAATACTAAAATTTGTCTTCGGCGGTGACGACGAGCGCGTGTCATCGTCGTCCATTTTCAAAGAGCGCACAGCGTGTACTGACGCGATCTTGCGCTTACACAGTCTTGGTCGCGATCAGCGGATCGCAATCTGGATTTCAAAATATCTAGATATTTTGTGATCAGATGCATCAATCTGTCAATCTAATTCGTACATTATCCATCTGGATCGCGATCATTGATTTTGATCGCGGATCGCGATCGAGATTGACTGTGTACGGGCCGCCTACGGGCCGCCTTAGAACTAGACTAATAATAATACTTACCCCCACCACAACGGACTATCACACAACTACATACTTAGTAAATGAAATTTAATTTGCAAAATGGTTAAGAGCTACACAAAATCATGGAACCGTTTTCTGATTATAAATATTCTAAAATACTAACTTGGTTACGTCAATCATCATTTACATCGCTGTGAATATTTCCGTGTTCATTATGAATTAATGCATTTCCTACCAAATAGAAACCATGTATGGATTATTTTGTAGCCTCTAAAATAGATTTACCGCTATCGAGAATATCATAACCATTTCCCATATATTTCCCATCATTAACGCCCACGAATCCTGTGTGTTTATCATTTATGGTGCTATTGTTATTTCGGGCCCAAATTGTATGGGATTGGAATGTTTTATTGTTTAACACTCGAAGGCTACAATTATGGCTGTTAATTGGTCGGGTGGCTTTAAAAATTTGTTATAGATTCGTTTTGTTTTATCAATGATTTGAGTTTAAAAAACCTTAATAGGTTTAGGGCGATTGCAGTCAAGCACTGGTTTATATCAATTAAAAAAAAAGATTATAGCTTATAAATATTTTAAATTATGTTGGAATGTTTTTTTTTTTATAATACAACACTTAATTTTTTGTAATTATTACCAATTTCATTCACTGTCTTGCTGTTGTATTATAAATCAATTCGCGTGAACGTAATATTGTATCCTTTACAACTTTTTACCTAAACCTAGTTGTTTCTATAAAGAGGCCGGCAGTAACGAAATGAAATATTAAATTCTTGGTATCACACTTACACATCCTACTAATACTATAAAGGCGAAAAAGAATGTATAAATGTGTGCATGTTTCTTGCTCCTTCACGCTCAATCAGTTGAACGTATTTCAATGAATTTTACACACGGGTAGACCATGCCTTAGAATAGCACACTAAATACTTTTATAACGGGAGTGTGTTTCTTTGAAATAATTTTCTACTTATTTTGTATCAAATGCTTCAATTATAAGCGTTATTACTCCATCTAGTTTCATTTTTTATGGCTGGAAACTGCATAGTAATAACAAAAGGTTGATTACCACATAATCCGTTTCACCTGGTTTCCTTCTACGTCTTAGGCGTCTTGTTTCATTTCCCTATACTCTTCAGTGCCTAAGGTTTAATCTAGCTGCAAGTAAGCTGTATTGGTCTATCTTAGGTCTAGATTATACAGTCTCTCTTGAAGCTATGTGCTACCAGTAATGAATGAGTTATATAATTTTACTTAAAGTTGATAGGTTAAATACATGTGTTCATCTAAGCTTGTTTATAAGTTAACTAGCTGTTACCCGCGACTTTGTCTGCGTCAAGTTAGTAAAAATGCACAAACGTAATTAATAATTCTGTGCTTGTGATTCGTGCTAAAAACATCTAATTCAAATAACGGAAATTAATTTCAGTAAATATATTATGTAAAATGTATTTCTTATGTCCAGATATATAATTTATTTTATTTATTTGGCTCACCAGTAATAGAATACTCGTTCATGATATACATCAAATAAATTACTTATCATCATCAATAAACAGAAACAGACATGTTGAGGTCGAAGTAGTTGATAAACTGTGGTTCTGCCTACCCCTAAAAGGAAAAGGTGATAGTTTAAGTTTGTTTTTGGTTTATCCTATGACTAGCTGTTACCCGCGACTTTGTCTGCGTCAAGTTAGTAAAAATGCACAAACGTAATTAATAATTCTGTGCTTGTGATTCGTGCTAAAAACATCTAATTCAAATAACGGAAATTAATTTCAGTAAATATATTATGTAAAATGTATTTCTTATGTCCAGATATATAATTTATTTTATTTATTTGGCTCACCAGTAATAGAATACTCGTTCATGATATACATCAAATAAATTACTTATCATCATCAATAAACAGAAACAGACATGTTGAGGTCGAAGTAGTTGATAAACTGTGGTTCTGCCTACCCCTAAAAGGAAAAGGTGATAGTTTAAGTTTGTTTTTGGTTTATTCTATGATGAAACAACGCTGTATGATTTTAATATGATTGGTTCATTATAATAGACTAAAAGTGTATTAAACCGTTGTTTTCTTTTAACAACACTAAATAAATGTTATTTAACGTAGGCTATAAAAAAAGTGGTTAAAGTAGTTTTCAAAATGTTAAATGTTGCCAAAATGTATAAAGAGTCTGTACGGATCTTGTTCTGAGGTCAATACCCAGTTTTTAGGGTCTGCACGTTTTACTTTTAGGAAGAAAATCATCAAATACCTTCCCCCGCTCTGGGTAAAGCGAGAGTTTGTCTCAGACTTTTACAGACTGAAACCGACCTGTGTTCCTTTAATTGCCCTTAGTGTTCTAGAGCTACAGTAACTTGCACGCGGCAGCAAATCTTCCTTCTTTGAGGAAAAGAGAGGACGCTGTGCTGTCTTTCTAAAGACACCACAGCGTCCTCTCTTTTCGCCTGACGAAGATCTCTAGGGCCAATGCCTGCTAGAGCTATGAGATTTTTCGAAAGAATTACCTCCCATAAGAATTTGCCTCGATGATATTTCTCTGCAGACTTTTAGCCGGGTCCGTTATTTAACTTTGGCGGAGGTGAATTTCGAAGGAGCATAATCGGCTTCAGCCCATCTTCAGCTGGATAACGTGCACTGATAGTCCACTGCTGCTAGCGATTATTAAAATACTACAGAGTAACTTACGATGTCATCTTGCTCCACAACTGTACTTATAAAGAATTTGTGAAAAAATTGTTGCAGTTTGATGTTGACTTACATCACGTCGAATTTGAAACAGAAACCTCTCGAAACACCCTAATACGCCCTCATTACTCCGAGTTTGTGACTCCACAAAACTATAAAATGACAGCGAACAAATGTCGCAACCAATTGGGGCTGTGACTGACTCTGGCATCCGTCAGAATGTTGTCCCAGTGTTGATCACCACTCACTGACCACTCTTATGGAGGTAACGTCCAGTTGTCGACTTAAGGCTGCAAGTAATGTAGGATACATCATACGTAATCAAACTATCTTCAGGAACGCAAACCACGTCGGGGCCTTGTGTGAAATATGTCTTCATGGGTTTTTCATGAAATTCTTAATGATCTTCAATTTTTGGAATCTTTGAAATTAGGTACTTGTTCCAAACAGTAGGTTGTGGTCAAGTCCGAGGGAGAGACTACTTGAAGTACTGGTAACCTTCACGAACTGTTCAAGAAGCATCTTTCTGTGATTAAGTACCTACCTATATTTGCTGGTTTTTTGGGGGTCCTTCTGAAACATCTACGTTCGATGAAGACCTGCGTCAGGCGGAAAGAGAGCCTTTTTAGACTTTCCTCAAAGAAGGTATTTGCTGCCGCAATTGTGGCGTGCAAGTTACCATAGCCCTGGACACGCTAAGGGAAACTAAAGGAACACAGGTGGGTTTCAGTCAGTAAAAGTCTGGTACTACCTCTCGCTTTACCCAGAGCGGGGGAAGGTATTTGATGATTTCCTACCTAAAAGCAAAAGGTGCACATACTAAAAACTGTGGGTATCGACCTCAGTATCAACTCCGTGACTCAGACTATTTATACATTTTGGCAACTGAAAACTACTTTATCCACTTTTTTTTTGATAGCCTACGTTAAATAACATTTATTTAGTGTTGTAAAAAAGATAATTCTACGGTATAATATACTTTTAGTATATCTAATGAACCAATAATTTTAAAATCATACAGCGTTGTTTTATCATATCATAAACCAGAAAGAAACATACATAAAACCCACTCCTGTTCCTTCTTTGCCATTGTTCCAGGGCCCCGGGAATCTCTTTCGTATCACCCATGGCCCCAATAGGCTTCGACCTTGCTGGGCCCTTACGGTTGCTGACACCTCCTTGAGGCGCGCGTGAAACACTACGCGCCGTCAACGACTTGGGCTCGGTCCGGACGGTTACCGGACGGACGGACGGTGAGCTACCCATTGCTCGCCGTCCACAAGCCCGCGCCTACGGTGGCCGGAAATCGGGATCGGAACCTCTCGGTTTGGATCGGCTGGGTCGCGAGGGTTATTGTCTCGCGCGTGCGGCCTCCTCCTTTGCTAGCATTACTGCTTCGCAGAAGAAGGCGACCGCGCCCAAGGCCCACCGCGCTTTACGCTATTACAAATCTTGTTATGATAAAATGACTGGACCTAACTGCGGTTTATTTTCGTAAATATTTTTGGCATTTACGAAGCAATTAATTAGAATTCAATAATTTTTATAAATAGGTCTAGAAACATTTGCTGATTTCGTGATAACGCCATCTATTGCTGAAAAGCTTAACCTTACCTTTATCACACACTGCGGCTCTACCACGAGCTCATAACGTGATCCATTTTACGACCTAAACCGGACTGTTAAAGGGATGGAGCTATATAGGGTGTATAGCTCCATCACTCTTTTTCGGTCGTACGTCTGACATTTTGACATTATCATGGTAAGGCCCCTGGCCACCTACCGAGCGATAGTTAAATAAATAGTTTGACAAATTTAATTCGTGTGTTTGCTATTCAAAGCCAGATGGCGTCACTGAGGCATAGGATGACAGTTTTTCTAAAACATTTTTTCTGATAGCCGCTCTATTGTATCTCTTTAGATCTCTTTGTAGACGTTTGAATGCATAACCGCTGATTTCTGTCTTGTATAGTAGGTCAGTATAATCTGCCAAACTGCTTCGAAAGTGCTGATGTAGAAACCAGACTGTCGATAAAAATAATAGTAAGAACGCAAAAATATGTAAAAATTTCTTGTTTACAGTAAAATAAAAAAAAAACAAAAAAAAACTGAGTTTTGAACCACTATCCCCTTACGTGCCGATCTAATCCAGACACGACTGCACTACGCTGTTCGTTGACTTTTGTGTAAAATAGGTGTTCTTATATAAACGTCATCATTGTCTGCTTAACCCCTTATCGATGATAGCGTGATGATTTTCATCTCAGATATTAAATTTGTAGCTAAATGAAAAAAAGAAATATTATTTTCGTTTTTCCACTTAGATTTTATTACAAGTTTGATTACTTTTTACAAAAATATTGAGTAAAAATATCTAAGATGTGTTAAAAATATGCTAAAAGTCCTAATATTATTGTAATTAAAGTACCATTGCATATTATATACAAAAAAGACGACAAAATAATCACAAAAATTATTACTATAACTGGGGATCGAAGTCACGGCAAATCGTTCAATACTGACATTTTGGAATATTGCCCACCCCCCATAGCAAATAGCGTGATAATTTATAGCCTATGTCCTTTCTCAAGCTCTATTCTATCTTTGTACCAAATTTCATCAAAATTGGTTCAGCGGTATAAGCGTGAAAGCGTAACAGACAGACAGACAGACAGACAGACAGACAGACAGAGTTACTTTCGCATTTATAATATTAGTATGGATTTTTATATTCTTTTCTCTTTCGGACAACCAATGGCCCCAGCAAACTTTGGCCCTGCTGGGGCCCTACGGTTTTGCTGACATCTCTTTGAGGCACGTGTGGAACACTACGCACCGTCGACAACTCGGGCTCGGTACGGACGGTTATCGGTCGGCCGGACAGCGAGCTATGATGAACCTAAAGTTTTGATTTGTTGAGCTTTTGGAATATTAGGTATTAACTGGCCCTCTGTTTACTCCTTTAGGCAACTATTATGTTATGTTAAACGGTGTATAGACAACTTACCACCTTCGACCTCGCAGATGAGGAGGACGTTGGATCCCTCGTTGTAAGGCTCCACTAGTTTCGCCCGGTCTCTTCTCTTTGCGTCGAAAATTGTTGGGCGATTTGGTGGGACTGTGGAAAAAAGTAGACCGTTAATCGTTTTCATTTGTCTGCGCCTTTAAGTCTGTCCAAGTAAAAAGTAAGGTAAGTAGTAGTAAGTTTTGTTGTTGTTTGGTTTTTATGAGAAACCATCCTTATGGAAACTATTATTATATTGTTTGAATTTTCTCAGTCAACTTTTTACTATCTTAAAAAGTTTCTGGATTGCCCTTGCCCATGTAACATGGTATCACCATAGTATGTTTTTCAAGTATCCCAATTTCTGTTGTCAAAAAACTAAAGTTGAAAAATCCACTTACTTATAACAGTAAAATTAACTTTGAGGTTCCTAGTAGGCGAATTCTTGAAGTCTACCCTGCATCTATACACGCCAGCATCGCTGGCTATCACATTATCCACCATGAGGACTGCTGGAGTGGCACTGCCTCGGAAGAAGGCGCGGTTCGCGAAGACTGTGGGGGAAGACCAGAGTTTCGGCTGGTTGATGGAACGGCCTCTGATGTCGTAGCTGATGGAAGAAGAAATAAGAAAGTTTTAATATTGGATATTGGTAATGGTGTTGGTGTTGGCACTGGTTTGGTGATACGTGAATTGATTTTGTTGATACATAGGATGCGCTGCAACAGATAATTTATACACAGAGATAGTTCGAAACTGTAAGTTGAGCATTATTATTTATCAGTTTTGTAATTGACGATTGCCAAAAATAATGCTTTTGAGTTATTTATTTATTTAATATACTCTATTGTGACCTACGTTTTAATTAAAATAGCTTCATTAACCTTTAATTTAATTATTTTTAAAAATAATTTTTGATAGCAACTTGCTTCGCAACAATGCTTAGTTAAAATGAAAGAAAATAAACGCAAAATTTTGTATTCGTCTACATTCTTTTTAGTGTTCATATCAACATGATATACGTTATTATGCAATCACACTCTTGAACCTTATTAAAAAAATATTACGAAATTAAAATTAGCTCTAAAAATAATTTCTGATACCAACTATTCCACCTGTCATCAACCAATAACAAAAAGCAATTTTCTTGTCAAACGATATTATTTCAATCAACTCAGATATAGAGTGGATATTGGAATACTATTTTAACCATTAACATCATCATTGACCACAAGAACTAAATCAGCAGAGTACCCGTTACCACTAATATTAATCACTCAAATATCATCAATTCGTATATCCGACGAACGTTATCATTAGTTTAAGTGTTCCCTGTTGATAGATTCAACAGTTTTACATGTACCAGTATATAACCATCGCTTTTTAGTAATTTGAATGCCGTGTTGGCATTAGTGACTACTATTTATAGATACTCTTCCTTATTAAATAATTTGTTAAAAGAGAGAGTTGCTTTTTTGATATTTTTTTTTTTGTCAAAAAAAATTAAAATTTAATTTCTCTTTTTTTTAAAGAGTTTTTGTCTTTGAAGTTACTCACAGGTTCTTCTTTATACAAAACTAGCTGACCCGGCGAACTTCGTACCGCCTTAGCGTAGCAATGATGCACTACTTTATTTTGTACAGAATTTAATTAAGTAACCACGTTTCCGAACAAACAATGGTCTTTCAATATAGTCTATGGCTGTGAATGACATTGACATTCGTTACGCGCGTTTTTTTAAATATGCAAAATTAAATGTATATTTTTCTATATTTCTGAGAGATTTTCTTAATATTTTTTTCCGTAAGAACCTTCTCCTAATAATAACAAATACAATAAAAAAAGAATTAGTGAAATCGGTCCAGCCATTCACGCGTGATGCCGTGACCAAGGAAAACGGGTTTCATTTTTATATATATAGATTATCAATATTGGTACCACGCACTTTATATGCGTTTTGGGAACACATTTATTGTGCGTACAGCTAAGGAGTGGAATTCCTTGCCGGAATCTGTGTTTCCTGGTGGCTACAACCCGGGACTCTTTAAGTCAATAGTGAATAGGTTACTTCTAGGTAAGTGCACTCCATCGTCGACCACATCGTCGCTTTCCATCAGGTGAGATAGTGGCCAAGCGCGAACTTATCAACAATAAAAAAAATATTTTGAATTGAATTTGAGTTTTGAAATGAGGATACTATAAGTTTTCGTAGGTTATATTTCGATAGGTTACGTTAGCAACTATTGGACTGGGCGGTCAATACAGAGTGGTACTAGAATTCTTGGATACTAAAAATTATGTTTGAGACATAAACAATGTGATTAAAGTACATTATAATGACAATGTAAGTGTGTTAAAAAAATATGAAAAAAGGTAACAACACTCAAGTATGAAAAAAACCACTGTATTATAAAGGAAAAGTATCAGAAAGAAACACCAGTTTAACGGTTACTCTTTTAAAGTAATCAGCCAGTATACGAGTATCTCCTCTAGGCGAAAGGTGGGCCAAAATCAACAGCACGTTTTCAGTGTAGGTTGTGGATGTCATATTGTTTTCGGGAAGTGAGAAATCATTCAGTTACTTCAGGTAGAGCGAGAGGGTGTGTCAAATTTTTCTTGACTAATAATAATAAATAATAATAATAACCCCATCGCCGTATCTCTACGTTGACGTCGTGGTGGGGCTTACGTACTCCAATATACCCTAGGTCTGTATCGGTAAAGTTTGCTTTGCCGAAATATGCCTAGGGTGAGGGGCCAGACTAAGAGAGATACAATCCGCAGCGCAGTTTTGTGGCGAACTGTTGGGCATTAGCGACCCCACGGACCCGATCTCCCGGGAGAATTCTTGTTCTTCATCTCCGGCTTGCGTTTATTGGCCGGCCGTAGTGAACACTGACGAAGAACTGAGCTCCCACCTCTCTCTTGCCTTTATTGGCTGGCTTGAGTGGAGATTCGCAAGAGCAAACGTGCTCGGGAGAAGGATGTATAATCCAGTAAGGTGCTGGTAGGTATCTTGACCGTACTACCGGGATTGTCCTGATAGCCGTGGTATACCTCTCCACTCCTCAAGCACCTCAGGATATGTTGCCCTCTTGTTGCTACGTCACTTCGTGCTAGCGGCCGTTTTTGGGGGCCCATTTATTGAGTGTGCAAGTCACCCCCTGCCTTTTTTCGATGCATATTAATAACGTTGTTCAGGCAGGGGCCATAGTCTTGACATAGTTCCATGTTACCAGTCCACTTAAGATTCCAAAAACCATAGCCCTATTATCTTATCTTTGTTCTCCATATGTCGCAACAGTTTTTCAATAACCGGGGGTTGTCCTTGGGTGCACTAGCATAGCGCGTACAGGGATAATCGTCAGTTGGTATCATGTTCCATTATAATTATCTAAAGGGCCTCTGCGAGTTGGCTTCGGCTCCTTGTACGCCTCCCAAAGGTCCAGGACCTCAGGGTCCTGAGATAAATAATAAAAAAAAAAAAAAAAAAAAAAAAATCCTCTATTATCAGGCAACTAAGGCCCATAGATAAAATACACAAATAATCTTACAAAATAATAAACTATTACATATGTATAAAAGAAACTATAACAATTACTAAACTATACTATTGCACACGAAGTGACGGCGTCGTGTTCCGCTGGGAGGTCGGTATCCTTCCACGAAATCGTCGATACACGACACCCTTCGGCCAAAACTCTCCTTTGAGGAAGGTAATACCCACCTATGTTTTTTCAGTTGCCCTTTGCGTTCAAGGACCACGGGTATCCTTTTCTTAAATTCTCCATGGCCTTAGTGAGCATCCGCCCTGTTGTGCCCCCACGGTTTTGCTGACATCTCTTCGAGCTACACGTGGAACACTACGCGCCGCATGAATGTCACATGGGTTTCATTATTTCCCTTTAAATTTTAACAAATTAATGAGAGAGTAGTGATGGTCCAGTGGTGGCCCCGACTTTTGTATTGTAGGTCGTGAATTCAAACACAGCCAAGCGCATTACTTTGCGTAATTTATTTTATCACCACTGCTACTCCTAGAGAAAAGGCCTGAGTCCCAGCAGTGGGAACATTAAAAGGCTGATTATGTTATCCTATACTTATGCTTAACAAAATATAATGTATTCTCATACCTGTACAAAGGCTGGTCACCATCAGACTCCTTGAACCACAGCACCATCACGACGTCGTCATCCGAGTGGAGCGGCTGAATGTCGCACGGTAGTGACGCCTTCTTGCCCAGCACTCCTTGCACGTCTGATGTTGGCACTGTGGAAGAAAAATTAATTGTAATTTCTTGTTTATGAGATTCAGTTTGCACTGAAACAATTAAATGAAAGTTGGGTATTTATGTTATGACTGTTTATGTTACTTCTAGGCATGCGTGCTCCGTATGGCCATGACCCTCTGGCATGCATTCAGCTTGGACGCCGGTCGCTTTCGTAGCGACGGCGCCCATACCGGTACCCCATAAAGGGCCATGGACCCAATATCCGCGTAGAGCCTCCGGCAGGGGTTTTAGTCACTAAAAATCTGACACGAAAGGGCGGGAGATGTCATTGGATGATTTTCCACCTAAAAAAAAAGGCATGCGTGCTCTATCATCGATTAGGTCATCGCTTACTAGCATGTGAGATAGTGGACAAATAATCAGTAGCCATACAGCATAACTTATACGATAGTTTTAGCTGACGAAAAATTTAAAACGTTTGTTTTCAAAAAAGTGCAGAAAGATTGCTCTAATCGATTTGTTCATTCACAGATCAAATTGCGATACTTCTTCAGTACAAACGGATTAATAAAACGTCCGTAATAAAACCGAAGACTGCTATCATAATCAACGATGCATGACAATAGGGTAGGTACGCTGCTATATAGAAAACTCAAGGATGAAAATATTAAAGCACTTTCATAACTCTAAAAATCATGACCTACACTTACACACGTTTGATGTTATCCAATAAACCACATCCTAAATACGAATATAATTACATACCCTCAAAAAATGCTCCTCATTTCCCGTCACGCGATTTTCATTCTAAACGTACAAATTATAATGCTTATAATTGCTCACGCGCTCCCTCCACTCACACAAATTGTGGTGCCTCGGGCCACACGCTATATACCTTGTTACAAGTATTCCGTCACGGACTAGTTTTGATGGAAAAGTAACAACATAAACATTGCCAGTAAACATGCCAACTTGAGCAAAATATTCTTTGATCTGTATTGGATATGATTTGTTTAACAAACAAACGCTGATAGTTCGCAAAGGCCGATTGTGAAACTTTTTGTGATGTTCCAAACAGTTTTCTTACTTTTATTCGAAAGAAAAGTGTCGTTTCA
The DNA here is from genome assembly GCA_905147345.3 of Mythimna impura. NCBI lineage: Eukaryota > Metazoa > Arthropoda > Insecta > Lepidoptera > Noctuidae > Mythimna > Mythimna impura. The sequence goes on along the minus strand of LR990359.1, from coordinate 26,933,054 downwards.
ACAAGAACTAGAATAAATTGAACGATTGGTACGAAAATATAGTTCCTTAAGGACAGAAAATGTTTTGGGAATGAGCTGAGCAAATGGTAACGTGAAAATACACTGTCTTATTATTTATTCTGCTGTCTTATAAACTTCTAATAAAGCTGTTAAATCGATTGGGTTATAAATACACTATAAATAAATACTGGTTTACTACCAACGAAGATTTTATTGATATAAAGCGTAAAACCTAAATGAGATAAGGTAAGCTATCAAAAAGTTTTATATCAACATTTTCCTTATTCTAAACTAGCTTTTGCCCGCTGCCTTGCGTACATAAAATATAGCCTATACCACTCAAAAATAAAGCAGCTTTCTATCGGTGAAAAAATTTTAAGATTCGGACCAGTTAGTACTTTCAGAGATTACCTTCTACAAACAAAACAACTTTACCTCTATAAATATTATTCGTGTAGATGTAAATGATTTGTTTTCAGAGGTAATCTTAAGATATCAAACATCATTGAAGGACCAAATTGGGGCTAACTATTATAAAATCTACTTCAATTGAAAACAGATTAGAATATTTTGACGTTGGAATAGAAGAAAATCTTGAAAAACAAGATATAAGAAGGCTTTATCTAATCCTTTCAATACCCAATAGTTAGGTTCCAGAAATATTGAATCCAACTATAAACATACACCATTTGAAGGTCAAACGCGTAAAACTACCAATAGTCGTAAAATGTCGATAAAATCACGTATTTTAATAGAATTCTAACACTAGGATCTTTCTAAGGCGTTCGCTACATAGTATCTATTATCTGGTGGACAAAGATTGGTGATTAAATAACAAACTGATGATTTTATAGGTTTAATTTGTTAGCATCAATAGTTTATTTTTAAAACTACTACAACAATGTTTTAAAAGCTAAGACTAGTTTTCTAGAATATTGTTGGGATCAAAGCAAAAAGTAATCGTGCGAGCAAATTCAATATTATCTTTTCCTTTGTCTTTTTCTTTAATGCTTGTGTGTTTTTAGAATCTCCAGAGGTTTTTCTTCTCTTGAAAGAATATTATAATACTTTGAGTTTCTTGTCTTACGAGACTTTGACGATTTGTCTCCGCAATCCCAATAAAAGTGAAGACCAAAAAGCTTGACTATAATTAGGTTTTTGATGTTGATTTTTTACACATTTTCTGTTTGTGAAAAAGTTTTCACAAAGAATTCCTTGCCGAAATCTGTTTTTCCTGATGGCTACAACCCGGGAATCTTTAAGTCAAGAGTGAATAGGTTACTTCTAGGTAAGCGCGCTCCATCGTCGACCGCATCGTCGCTTTCCATCAGGTGAGTTAGCGGTCAAGCGCGAACCTATCAAGAATAAAAAAAAAAAGTTGGCAAAAAATCCGTTTACGTAAAAAGCAAAAAGTAACCCATAAGGACCTTTTTCCTAGGTATATATCCTACTAGGTATATACCGGCCTCATCCAGTTTAAACTGACGAAACAATTGACGATCGAGTGTTTTATGAAACCTATTTATTTTGCAAAATAAATATCATTTATATCCCATTCCGACTATGGCCTATGGGTGTCACATATAATCCAAATCCATTGAGGCCATTGACCCAAAAATACGGGCTTTTTACATTTTAAAATTCAGTAGGACTTGCTTCTTCTGCCACTCAATACACAAGAGTCTCTAAAAATATTTTTTTTCGCGAAAGCTCTATTCCTACTTCCATCTTAATTCCCACATTAGTATGCAAATCAAAACACTCAAGTCTTGATTCTCCATGTCGTCAATAGGCTGAAAACTTTTCGTGTAAGCGGCAGTGGGCTGTGTTGACCTACTTCGTGTATTCAGCAGCGCAGCCTCGGAACACACTACGCGATATAAAATATGGCTTTTATTTTATTTAATAAAGTCAAGCATTAAAAAACTGGGGTTTATTTCTTTAATATTGCGTTGGTACAGCGCTTCTAGAATTTTTGAGAGCAAATATTAAAGCCAGTGGAATAAAATTAAACTTTTTTTGGAAAAATATATTTAATTATTTTTAGGGTTCTGCAGCCAAAGGGTAAAACGGGACCCTATTACTAAGACTCCGTCTGTCACCAGGCTGTATCTCAAGAACAGTGATAGTTAGACAGTTGATGTATTTCTGTTGCTGCTTTAACAACAAATACTAAAAAACAAAACAATGATTTACTTGCCATTTTTTGCTACGTACGCGGTACGGTTTTTTTGCGTATCGTTTTCCACCAAAAATAGGAGAGAATAATTAGTCCTATGATGATGATTAGACAGAGGAGAATAGAAGAAAATAAGTAACACTGAACTCAAGTAACATGAGACAGTCCTTGTCTCGTGTCATCGATGTTTCTGATCTTTACCAAGAAGCTAAATTTTAACAAGACAGTTTCTACAAATTGAAAGCAATGCTTATCCATAATAATAGTGCAAGTAGCTCCAATCTAATTGTAAATTCTGTACATACAGCTATATAATACGTCATTGCATACAGCATGTTTAAAAAACATGACTGCACCCAGACCGGAGTCACGTCAGCGCAGCGTTTCCATCCGATATCGCAAATGTAACCTCGCATCCCATCTCCAAGCGATTGTTTTTCTTTCATCGTAAAAATAACGCAAAGCATAAAAACATCGCTTGATAAAAACGCGTGCTTCGATAAGATAGAATAATTTAAATGTAATAAAGGCCGGATATTGGTATATGTAACCGAAATCTGTGTTTTCTTGCAAGCCAGTCACGTTTGAGTCTCGATCGTTACCTATATTTACATTCCCGTTTACTTTATATTAAAACTTATTTTTATTAAAGCTTATTTCTATTCACAGTGGGATTTCTTTCATGAAGATTTTTTCTTTGACAGTTTTTTTTTTCTAAGCCGATTTTTATTTGTATTTGTAGTTCTACTATTGGTTGAAGTTTATCATGGATAAGGATTTATGTTTTTATAGGTATTGTTTCTCATTTCGATTGGTTTCGAATTTTGTGTCCATGCCTCGCTTATGTGGAATTTGTGGAATAAATTGGATTTGTATTTTCTTTTACATTCATCAACTAAATTAGTATTCCAACTAAGAATTTAACTAAAAATGTAATTGCTTCAGCTTACGACAAAAAATAAAAATAATAATAAAAATCTTTATTTCCCAAAAATAACTTAACTATATCTCATGTTTACAATTTTTGGGGTTCCATACATCAAAAGGAGAAAAAACGAAACCCTTATAGGATCACTTTGTCGTCCGTCTGTCTGTCTGTCAAGACTCTTTATCTCAGAAACTCGTGGAGGTCTCGAGTTGAAATTAAAACCATATACTCATGTCTGCGGTCCCTTGAAGATGTGAAAAAATCAAACTTCTTAGTTAACGAGAAAAAAAGATACGGCCGTTTATGTCGCAAAAAACGTATATTTCGACACTCTCAAGAAATTCAAAATTCATAGGGTACTTCCCGTTCACCCAGAATCCTGAAATTCGGCATAAAGAACGGTATAGCACAGGTATATGAATAAATCTGAAAACAGTAAATTTGTTGTTACTTCACAAAAGAAACAAACTAATTTGCTATCGGACAAATCTTCGAGACTCCATTTAGGAATTGAACTATTCACATAGGTAAGTTTGTACGGAACCCTCAGTGCGCGAGTCCAACTCGCACTTGCCCATTTTTTTTTTATGGCACAGAAAAGGCAGAAATTCTGTGTCTTAAGACACACTGTTTCACAATGTCTATATTTTTGTATCCTCGATAAACCAATAAGTCACGTAACACCATCACCTAATTGCCAACCCAATAATTTTTATAGCACTCAAAATAAATCACGAAATGGCGGAGTGTGACCCCACTCGTCTAGCACAGTGAGGAAATGAACACTGAGGAAAATTACCCATTTACCTACCAACTTACTTTTCTGTTCTCAGCAGTTAGTAGGTACCTTCGACCCACAGATTATATATAGCACGAACGCCTACCTTATCGCTGCCTTATTTTATAATTTGATGTTTATTATAATATGAAAGATTTCACGCGATGTATTTTTTTGGGCTGGTAACTGTGTTGTAAAGTGTCAAGTGAAACTACAGAATAAAAATATGGCTTTTTTTTAGGTAGGAATCATCCAATAACTTCTCCCACTCTAGGGCGGAGCGCGGGGCGTGCTAGACTTTTACTGACTAAAACCCACTCCTTTGCCTTGCTTTTCAGGACCCCGGGTTTCCCTAGAGATTTTTTGAGAGAGTTCTATGCTGTCATAGCCGTTAATAACCCGTTAATTCTATTATTTTTTTAAAGAGAGTATTTTTCTGTCTTGCATCCTTGTTTAGTTTTTATGCTTAATTTGACCAATTTATCTTCTAGTACTATATAAATACCAAAAAGAAATTTAATACTAGCTGAGGCAGGGTACTACAGGGAACTTTGAAGCTCACTTTGGTCGCACTGGCATTCTCAGTTTTCAAACTCCATATATAAAAATACTTTGTACTACCTATATAATATATGAATTGTAAAAAGAACGTAAGAAGAACGTACTTAAGTAGCAATGGGCAGGGCACATTGCTCGCAGAACCGATGGCCGTTAGGGCCGAAAGGTTCTGGAATGGCGACCACGTACCGGAAGACGTAGCGTTGGAAGGCCTCCTACAAGGTGGACCGATGACTTGGTAACGGTTGCGGGAGTCCGATTAATGCGAGACGCACAGGACCGTTCCTTGTGGCGACACTTGGGGGAGGCCTATGTTCAGCAGTGGACGTCTTTCGGCTGAAAAGATGATAATGAAAAAGAACGTCGAATATACCTACGTGGCTGTATAATAAGATTACCTTTTTGTTTTGACCGATTATTGCTTGTTGCACTTGAAAACGCAGCACGTTAAAAAAAAGTCGTCAATACTTTAGGCGCGTCTACCACAAATATTTTGGTAGACGCGCCTAAAGGAAGCCACTCATGACAAAATGTGTCTCGCGGACTATAATATGTATATTCAACGTAAAAAAAACATATATGACGTAATAAACCTCTCAAGTCCCAAAATGATTGAGTTATTGAACAACCTGGAGAGAATTTTAAAATAATTATGACGTAACCCAAAGGGTAGCAATATCCGGTTGGCCACCGCGCCACTATCTGAGTAGAAAAATATTTTTTAAGCTATTGCATAGCTTCTATCGAGGGCCTTGAGCATGGGGACCGAATCCAGAAATACCGTAACGAAAAAAACCTCACGCTCCCCACTCCGACGGGCACGGAGGTGTGGCTTGAAGGCCGACAGAGACCGAACACCTATTTTAGAAAAGTCGTTAACGACCTGTGTGGCGCATTGGTACAGCGTTCTACGTATGTTATTATCGTGCCTCGAGTTCAAATCTCGGTCAAACAAAATAGTCTTTTTGTATTATAATAGATTATAGTAATGTTCTATGATAACAACTGAACATACTTGTAGCAATTTATGAAGTAAACAAGAAAAAAAAAAATTATTTTATTGCTTTTTTTTTAATCTATTGCATAGCTTCTATCGAGGGCCTTGAGCGCGGGGACCGAATCCAGAAATTCCGTACATGCTATGCAATAGCTTTACCGCGGCAGTCCCCGAGTGCCATACGTATTTTTTTTTTTAGGTGGGAAAATCATCTAATGACAAATCCCACCCTTGGGCGGAGCGGGAGATAGTGTCAGACTTTTACTGACTAAAAACCCACTCCTGTTTGAAGGTAAAAAAAATTGTGAAAACGAAGGATAAATGCTTCAATCCATCAATCGCTCCTTAGTCATTTTATATTTCTTACGGTATAAAAAAATATTTTATATATAGCTTATTTTTTTTTTCCAAAATCTGAAAAAAAAAAGGTTTTCAACCATGACATGTTAAAATGTCCGTCGTGCGAGCGAGAAAGAGTGATGGATCTATACACCCTATATAGGTCCATCTAAATACTATAGACTCTATAGGTTCTCTCTCTAGAGACTGGTTCTATAGACTTTATTCTAGATTGAATTGAATTGAACTGAATTGAATTGAATTGAATTGAACTGAATTGAATTGAATTGAACTGAATTGAATTGAATTGAAGTGAATTGAATATTTGTGTGTAATGACAATGTTTGCAATATACATAACTAGCTTCTGCCAGCGGCTTCGCCCGCATAAAAGTAGGTTTCTCTATACAAACTTTCAACCCCTGTTTTATCCCCTTAGGGGTGGAGTTTCGTAAAATCCGTTCTTAGCAGATGTCTACACCCTATAAGGAATCTACCTGCCAAATTTTAAGTTTGTAGGTGTTATAGTTTCTGAGATTAATCAGTGAGTGGTATTTCGCCTAATTACAATTTTACAATAATTTCTTTGTGTCACTTAATGACAACGATTAATGTATGGTTGTACTGCTTATTCTGTGGTACTGCTTCAATATCTTGTTGAGATTATAAAATAAATAAAAATACTTTATTCCAGACCGTGGTTCGTATTATGTTAGTAATCAATGGGAGCTACGTCTGCCAACAAACTGCTAAGCAGTTTGGCAAAAGTATTTATTGATTTTAAAAATGATGACATTAAAAATGTAATAATATATTTCTAAATATAATAATGCATGCAATAATAATTTAATTTATAATTAAGAAACATAATGTTGCGGTGCCCTAGCAGGGTTCATGTACGAATCTTATATTAAATTTTTAACAACCTTGTAAACGACATGAATGCAATATAAATTAAATAAATAAATAAATAAATAAAATTGTCCATAAATACAAACAAAGCATTTTTATTTTAATTATTATTATCTCTTTAGCAATTCAGTATAGGTCGTAAAATGGATTGCGATAAGAGTTTGTGGTAGGGCATCAGAAACCCAAAGTAAATAGCTGATACTTTAGCAAACTAACTAAAAGGTCCAGAGCAGTGCTAACTGCTAAATGATAAAAAGCAGGTTTGTTAGTAGACAGATTCAGAGTACTCTCTACGAATTCTGTGAACCGGAACTCAACAAAAAATTACTACACATTGTTTCGTTCCTTGTAAATCCCAACTACGAAAGTTTTTCTGTGAACTTTCTATTAAATTGCTGATAGTTTGACAGCCTGAGTGAGGCCTTTGACGTCCAATATTTTCGCAGAAATTCACAAAAAGCTTTTGTAATTTAATGTATTGACACAGTTTCCACAGGAAATTTTATAATTTATTTTTGAAGACAATAATAGCAGGTTTAGTTTTAATTCAATTGTAGAAAATTTGTCATTGTAACCGAGACGGAATTCGCCCGAGCCGCAGGCGAGGATGTTATGGAGCCAAATGCTGCAGCGACTTTCCACGTGTATCAAAAGACGTTTTTCAATACACTTACGAAGAAATAAATAAACGTGTGTTACTGGCGACTCAGCGCTCAGCTTGATATGATAAATACAATAAATTGTGGTGGGGACGAGCTCTCGCACTTTTTCGCACTAGTGCGAATAACAGTAAATTGTGTGCCTAAAAGCGGTAGGGAAAAGAGTCGGTTTTCGAGTGTGTTGAAAAAAAAAATAAGGTGATTAATATAACTATGTATTATATTTATCACCTTATTTTTTTTTTAGTACAGCAAGAGATATCTTCACATCACATCACATCTGATATCCGCCAACCAGCACTAGGCCCGCGTGGTGGATTACCATCCATTCCCTCTCCTAGAAAGGAGGCCTGAGTCCCAACAGTGGAAACATTATAAGGCTGAATATGCTATACATATAAGAGACATCTTATTAAATAAGAGTCTATTTGTAAAAAGAAAAAGTAGGCAACAATACCAATTTATCTTATTGGGTAATTTCAGGAAGTAGCTCTAATCCGATTAGCTGAACAAGATAGATTCTTTGCCGGTCACGGAAATATTAGTAAAACGACAGCATCAGCGTATAAACACTTATAACGTACAAAAGATAATCTCGTGTGGGTAGTCTCACGTCTACTTACCTACTCATCGCCTACGTATACATTTTTCTCGTTTATTGACGGCCTTTTATTATTGGTGATTTATGCATTAACGGCATATTTAGATGATATTCTTGAACCCACACTTTTTTGAGTTTTGAGCAAATACAGTCGTTTTCGTGTTTGGTATTGTAATTTTTAGCGCTGCTATAGTTTGACATGTAGTAGCATGTAGTTTGTTTGTTGTCATCAGCCGAAGGATGTCCACTGTTGGACATAGGCCTCCCCCAAGAGTCGCCACAACGAACGGTCCTGTGCGTCTCACATCCACCGCATTCCCGCGACTCTAACCAGGTTGCCGGTCCACCTTGTGAGAGGCCTTCCAACGCTGCGTTTTCCGGTGTGCGGTCACCACTCTAGAAACTTTAGGCCCCATCGACTATCCGTTCTATGAGCAATGTGCCCTGCCCATTGCCACTTAAGTTTGGCAATTCTTCGGGCTATGTCTGCGGATATCTTCGAAACTCTGAGCATAGCCCTTTCCATTGCCCTTTAGGTGACTGTAAACCTTCTAATGAGGTCCATTATAAGCGACCATGTTTCAGTGCCATATGTCATCACTGGCAACACGCATTGGTCATAGACTTTTGTCTTGAGACACTGGTATGTTGAACGAGAAGATACAATAAGAAAGAACACTGCCCAGCTGAGTCGGATTCGACGATTGACCCCTTTCTCAAAGTTAGACCTACCTACCTGGATTGTCTGTCCCGGGTAAACCTAATCGTCTACAACTTCGAGTGTAGAGTCTCCGATCTTAATCGGAGTGGGTGCTACATGGTTATTTACTATGACTTTGGTTTTGTCCGTGTTTATTTTAAGACCCAATCTTTCGGAAACTCGACTAAGGTCATCGAGCATTGTACTGAGCTCCTCCGTAACACCATAGACATCGCGTTGGTTAAGCATGATTCTTTTTTAAAATGACATTATAATTAGAGAATTAAAATGTCATTTTAAAAAAGAATCATGCTGGTTCTTGCCAGTTGATAGCGTTATTCTTTGACAGTTCAGATAAAAGGTATCAGAATGTTTTTTACTTGTTTGCGGACCTAAATATTTTTTTTTTTTTAATTGTTATCGACAATAACGTACAAATATAAATAACTCATTTTGTATAGTTTCGATGTTGAGATGGATTCATGATAGCACAAGTTTAAACCTTAGTGGTTTTTGGTTGCTATTTAACTTAGACTATCCTGTATTCTTTTGTATTAATAATAAGTAAATGAAAATGAAAAAGAACATTCATAAACTATAAGGCGGTACAAAGACGGGTCAGCCAGTGACCAATAAATATAGCATGGCTTTATTATGTGCATATAAAGATTTAAAGGTCTTTTAAAAGGTAAGATTTTATAGTTTTTATTATTTAAACTCATATTTATGAGTTCCTTTTATTTAATCTACAAACATAATTGAAGAAGCTCAAAGAGGTCACAGTAAAATACTGGCAAATGCAAAAGATACATATTTAGATATCTACAAAAGAAAATAATATATACGGTATTCGTAACCCAGAGCCTCGGCCTAATACATTATGAGGTCCAAGTGTATACTTCAGCATTTGAAACGGTAGCAATGTGATATGTATGCAAATTGTTCAAGTAAATCACTGGGATATTTACCGACCGGGAAAGGTACACGTATTTGAGGGTACAAGTTTGTTCTTTTGTACATTTTGGGACATATTTAAAGTAAAATGAGATTGGAAACCTCGCCAGATAATGGTTTAAATTTAATTTTTATAAAGGTTGTTTGAAAGAGTAAACTATGATTTTATTTTCATACCTTTAACAGAAATATAATAAAGCACAAATCATTTTCTTTGAAACCATAAAATTGAATTACTTGTTTTAATGTTTCATGAATCCATTAAAATTCTCAATTTGAAAAGCTGAGTTTTGAGATGACTACAAACTTTATATTTAAGTTTTATTTCAATGTTAATTACATTAGAAATACCGCAGATAAGTTTGAAGTCAACGAAAAAACTGAAATCGAGTTTGGCGCAGTTCGTCAAGTTCTGATACAGCGTGACCCGAAAAAGTTTTCAGACATTTTAATTTTATCGTTTCAAAAAGTTGTTAATAGCATTTTACGAAAACTCTCCAGTGTCTACTGATTGTAATAGAATTTAGTATTCGCAATAAAAGACAAAGTACTCGGCGATAAAGAAAATTAGTCGTTTCCAAGTTTTTATTGTCCAGTTTTTGTTCTGATCTTAAAAGTTTGTTCATCTTTCAAAGTCGAATTCGTTTAGAAAGAAAGTCATGCACAATCATATACACAGATAAAACAAAACTAGATATACCATACTATTAAGACTTAACATGTTACAATTCAGAAAAGATGGATGGATTGTGTGAGGAGTGCTATCAAAGAAAAGAGAGTTAGTGATAACGTGATGAGTGATAGGATAGAATAAAAGAAAAAAAATGGGACAAGGGCAGGAAGATAATTTTGTATATCATACTATGAAGCAATTTATAACTTAAAGTAAATCTAAAAATAACTTAATCATAGACAAAGAAACATGAGACATAAATGACAGACGATCACGACACGGTTCTATCAAGGTAAGCAATTAGCTAAGTGTCAATCACTGTTTAGAAAGTTGACCTAATCAATAACGTTTCTAAAGAGAATAAAGTTAACACTAATTGTAATATCAAAATTGATTTTATACCCATTTTCGGTCTCTTAAAGAGAGAAATAAACTTTTAACTATTTCAAAGCCACAGTCTGATATGTGACAAATCAATTTCGTGCCCACGTTGCCACAGTCTTCATGAGTTGACTTCCGAAAGGGAACCCAGGAGTCCTGGAACACGAGGCAAAAAAGGAAGGAGGAAAGGAATGAAATTAATGGGTGAAAAAAAAATTGAGCACAATTGGCCGAGCGGTAACGGCTCCGACTTACGAGTTGTAGGTCGCGAGTTCAAACCCAGCTAGGCGCATTACTTTGTCTAATTTATTTCATCACCACCGCTCTCAAAAACGGTGAAGGAAAACATTGTGAGGAAACCCATTCCCTCTCCTAGAGAGGAGGCCTGAGCCCCAGCAGTGGGAACATTGAAAAAAAGGCTTATGCTATACGCAGTTAACGACGTATTATACGAGTATTTTTTTAAATAAAAATCGTTGGTGTTAAAAAATCATAAATAATTTCAATGCTAGATAGCTGTACCCAAGATATAAATCTCAGCACAGTTACAACTTGTAAAATACCCCTAGGCAAGAACAGCCTGTCAATTACAAAAATATTTTGCAAACAATTGTTACACACTTTTTGTACAATCATACGGCATGTCAAACTTTTTTACTATAGGACTGTTTTTTTAAGTCCAAGGTTCTTAAAATGACGTGGATTAGAATGAACCGGAACTGAATAAATACTGATGGTATCTTTATGCGAATAGCAAGAATGTTGGGTGGTCATATCGATTTACTGCTGAGTCTATGACATCATGAAGTTCGTTGGACTTAGTTTCCGCTTGTACTCGTATTCGGCATTCTATAATTTAGCGTTTTTTTTTTGAGGCTATTTATTATGAAAAAAAAAAAAAAATTTTGATAAATATGTACGTACTTTTGTTTACGTTTTTCTCTCTCAAGTCTTGTAGAAATTACAGAAACTCTACGATCGTTGCATACTCCTTTTTCATTCATACATCCAGCCATACTCGTATACTAGTTGCAGCCATATGTTTCTGAAGAACACCACATCATCATCATCATCATCATCACATTCATCATCATTAGTTTGATATACAATAAATTTTATTCAATTATATCCTATCACCAATACTTACTATAATTACTGGACCTTTTTGGCGCTAGCGTGAGACACATGATGTTAGTACATCCCCCGCTCTAGGTCGGGGCGGGAGATAGTGTCAGACTTTTACTGACTAAAAACCTACTTCTGTTCCTTCTTTACCATTTTTCTAGGGCACCGGGATCTCTTTCGCATCACCCATGGCCCCAGCGGGCCCAGGCGTTTTTTTCGCACGAATCCGGTACAGGAACCTCCCGAACTTACCATATCCGGTGAGGACCTGCGTCATGCGGAAGGTAACGACGCCGTGAGGTCTTTCCAGCCACTCCTCAAAGAGGGAACTTACCGCCATAATTATAGCGTGCCCATATTTTCTGAGGTATTGTGTACATTATTATTTTTAAGTAAAAGCATTTTAATTAACGTTTCGGGAACACATTCATTGTGCGTACAGCTAAGGAGTGGAATTATTTGACGGAGTCTGTGTTTTCAGATAGCTACAAACTAGGGATCTTTAAGTCAAGAATGAAAAGGTTAATTTTAGGTAAGGTAGGTGCTCCACCATTGACCACATCATCGCTAGAGATAATGGTTAAGCGCGATCCTATTAAAAAAAAAAAGAAAATGTTCTCAAATCGCAGACTCTCTTTGCTAACAGTTTTTCTTATGATAATATTGGTTAAGCTCCGGTAAAGTTACAATTACCAAAAAACTGCATATAGTGTCAGTTGAATGAACATCACATTGGAAACGTTGCGTTTTCGGAAAGCCAATAACGAACTGTACTTCCACTTCCTGATCCATTAGTATGTGTTTGATTGGCTTTACGCTGCCTACATGTGACTATAGAACTAACTTTAGTGGTTACGTACCTTTAACAGCATTTGCATAGTTTCTTATAGCAGGTTTTATAGTCATTGAGATATGTAAAGCTTTCTTAATTATTAGCATCACCGGTGACTCAGACCTCCTCTCTAGGAGAGAGAATAGGCCGTAATCCACCACGAAGATTTCGCCCAGTGTGAATTGGTGGATGTACTGGTTCCTCACGATGTTTTCCTTCACCGTTTTGAGGGTAGTGGTGTTGAAATAAATTACACTAAGTAATGCGTCTGGGAGCAGTGGTGGTCGAGTGGTAACGGCCCCGACTTACGAGTCTGTTGTAGGTCGCGAGTTCAAACCCAGCCAGGCGCATTACTTTGTGTAATTTATTTCATCACCACTGCTCTCAAAACGGTGAAGGAAAACACCGTGAGGAAACCGCCATGTCCTAGAACCAAAACTTCTAAGAAATGTGACATTCACCAATCCGCACTGGGCCCGCGTGGTGGATTATGCCCATTCCCTCTTCTAGAGAGAGGAGGCCTGAGTCCCTGCAGTGGGAACATTAAAAGGCTGAATATGCTAATGCGTCTGGTTGGATTTGAACCCGCGACCTATAACTTGCAAGTTGTAGCCGGTACCACCGGGCCACCACTGCTCTCAATTATTACATTACCTAATATCATTAAAGAATACAAGCTACAGAAATTTCAAATAAACATCTTTTCATTAATATTGTCAACACCAAATGAAATCTTTTCCTCATTTTCTAATCCAAGATTAAATCGTTCATAAAGCTTAACATCTTAAATTATATTCAATTTCCACGTTCCAGTTACGAGTAAATATTGTTATTAATGGTAATAATTAAATTATTAATCTTTATTGGATCGGTGAGGGAAAATTGCTTTCAGAAGCAAATATTATTATAGTAAATATTTTAGTCTACGTAAACTAATATATTTGGCTGTTATTAGGTTTTACTACCTAATTAATTTGGGTTGTATTGGTAAACAGTAATTTATCTTAGCTTCTCTAAGATGCTCCAGTATATTAAATTTAAACATCGTTTACTGTTGAATTTCTGTTCCAGTACCGCAAAACGCCTTCTAATTTTGAGCCCGTGCTCTAAAAGTAATAATTTAGAACAGAATTAGAGCAAAATTAGTACGAAGTTAAAACTTACAGATAAATATTATAAGTAAATTTTAACTTCTTTAGAATAGCTTACTTTTTCAATTTTATTAACTGAGAGACTCGTGGTTTTTTGATGACACTGACTTTTGTTGTGAGTTAATTTTCTACAAATTATAAGTACAGTTTCAATTCCAAAGCGCACCAATGTGAAATAAATAAATAAATTTCTCTGAAGTACACATAAAGAAAAGACTTTATTTGAAACAGGGTTTATTTGCGTCAACCTGGCGCATACCATAAAAATAACAATAACAACAACTGTAATATATTGGAAAGATATTATTATGTGTCATATCCGTAAAAGTCTGACACGCCCTCCCGCTGCACCGGGAAAAGACATCGAATAATTTCCCACCTTAAAAAAATATATGTTTCTCCAAAATCATAAATTACCAAATAAAGACATTGTTCACTGAATCAATTAAAATAAACTTAATTAGGAAGCACCGTTTACTTATTCCCCTTGAATGCATCATCCCGGTCTTACTTAATTAAAAGTTTAAACACTCCTAAGTCTGATCACATTACTTTATCATTTCCATTCAGCGTTCCACCTTCATCTTCCGTATTATCAACATTCACATAAAATAACTATCTTGTGATTATGCGATTTTCATTACTTTGGCAAAATCGTTCATGTGTAAAATTCCTAAAATCATCTTATGATCTTGTTCGTGATTCATTGTGGCATTTCCTGTCGTTAATGACTCAATCCTTATAATTATCATTATGATGAGTTAAATTACCTGTTTCGTGTATAATTTTAAGGTTCTTATTTTAATAAAAATGTCATTAATCATATTTTTTTACTAATTCGATTGACGACTAATTTATTGTGTTACTAATTAAATGGACAACTTAATTTCTGTTGATTAAAATTATTTCTCAGAAATCGCGTCAATTTAATTAGTTTTGACTCTTCTCTTTTCACAAGACCATAAATAGTAATTTATAGGATCGCTAATTAGACTTCATATCACGCAGGAAATTTGCGAGCACGAATAGAGGTCATCTTCTAGATAAACTTGATACTCAACATCAGCATAAAATTCAATTAACTTGCTACAAAATTATCAAACGCAATTTTTTTTATTTTATTTTAAAATATCTGTTATTTAATTATTAAGGATGTTGGTGTTAACAGCTGATAATAAACTAGTCGTTAACACCACTGCACAAACTATAATTTCAAACAGTCTAACTGCTTATTAAGTGCCCAAAATATTACGTGAGTAAATTATAATACATGTTCATAACACCTCCGGAGGTTTGTTTGCAATCAATTATGACGCCTGTTTCTAAACGATATTATTAGAAACATAAAATTAATGTAAAAAAAAAAGTTGTTGGTTTTGCCAGATGGTACTGATTCAAATAAATTAAGGAGACAGTCAGAAATTATTTCTGTTTGTCATAATAATTACATATTATATACAATATAATATAATAATATAATATAATATTCCACAACAATCACACAACGCCGTCTAGTCCCAAGCTAAGCAGAGCTTGTGTTATGGGTACTAGACAACTGATAAACATACTTATATATTTCTAAATACAAACATATATAGATAAATTACACCCAAACACAGAACAAATGATCGTGCTCGTCATCACAAACATTTAATTTTGTCCTGGGTAGGAATCGAACCCACGACATCCAGCATAGCAGTCAGGGCCACTAACCACTAGACCAACAGGCCAGTCAATATGTAATTATTATTACAAATGCTATACATACTGCAGGCGTTAGGAAATCCTATAATCCAAATTGTAAATTATGCCAATAAATAATTGTTATTATTACTTTTATCAGACTTTTTTTCTTTTCCTTGTATATCCTTTAAAATAATCATATCAGACTGAATTCTCAGCATCCCAAAATTGGGTCCTCGATAACGCGTAGTATTCCACGAGCCTCAAAGAGATGTCAGCAAACCGTAAGGCCACAGTAGGGCCGAAGCCTACTGGGGTCATCGGTTGACTTGCAAAAGGGAAACCCGTGGACCTGGAACGGAAAGGGCAACTGAAGGAACACAGGTGTGGTTTTAGACAGTAAAAATCTGACATGCCTTCTCGCTCAGCCCTAGACCAGGAGAAGTTATTAGATATAATAATATTCCACAACTATCACACAACGTCGTCTAGTCCCAAGATAAGCAGAGCTTGTGTTATGAGTACTAGACAACTGATAAACATATTATAGATATATATACATACATATTATAGATAAATTACACCCAGACACAGAACAAATGATTGTGCTCATCACACAAACATTTGTCCTGGGTGGGAATCGAACCCACGATTTTCGGCATAGCAGTCAGGGTCATTAACCACTAGACCATCAGGCCAGTCGAAAGAAGATTAGGCAAAAGATGATTTTCCACGTCAAAAAAATAAACAAATCATCCCAAAATTAAATATACTAGATCATAAAACCTAGAACAGTTTCAACCGACCAAAGTATTTTAGGACACTGAAGTCGTTCAACGTTCTCCGGGGACTTCCAACAATAACCGGCTGAACTCGGCCGTGCAGTTATAATAAAAGGCTTTGCATCGCGATCCTCTGCACGAAGCTAGTGTTATTATATTACGTCATTCGTGCTGAGACTCCTTGGTAGCTGGTTAAGGGAGGAAATCTATGGAGAACGATTTTAGAAGCGTCGGTTTTGATTTTTTTGGTAATGTTTTTTTTTATTAACTCTTGATGTGTTGATGCTGTAGAGCTCATAAAATCGGCGGCAGGGACCTTTCAGCCGGGCTCTGGGTGCAGGCCATAGTCTGAATTGCGGAGGAATGGCTGGCGGTCGCCTCTTTCTGCGAAACAGTAATACTAGCGAAGGAGGCGGCTGCACAAGTGAGGGAACGGACGTCTTCACGCTTTAGCTGCCGGGACCCCGACCCCGACTCCCAGTTACCGTAGATGTCAAACGACGAGCAATGGGTAGCTCACCGTCCGGCCGTCCGGCAACCGTCCTGCTCGGCGTGTAGTGTTCCACGCAGCAGGGCCGAAGCCTACAGGGGCCTTGGGTTGACTTCCGAAAGAGAAACCTTTGGTCCTGTAACGCAAAGGGCAAAGAAGGAACATAGGTATAGTTTTAGTCACTAAAAGTCTGACTCACCTTCACGCTCTACCCTAGTGCGCGAGAAGTCATTGAATGATTTTCGACCCTACTCAAACCCCAAGCGAACGCGCCGATGTTCACGCGTGATTTTGCGCCATTTCGGTTAAACGCATAGATTATAAAATATGAAGCGTTTTATTTATAGGCTATTTATCCAAGAATATAAATAAGAAGTTCTTCATAAAGTAGTCTGTAAATATCGAAAATAAGCAAACCTTTCCGTTAATACCTATATATAACTGTAGATATCGACGAGTTAAAAAAAAGCTTAAAAATGCTGCCCCCCTAGCCAAGTTACAATCGTTTCGTTCGCGCCGAACGCCTCGAGTAGGCCACGCCTCCGATTCCTTTGTTCTGATCACGTGACTGAGCGTTGAGATGACGTCAGAACAAAGGAATCGGAGGCGTGGCCTACTCGAGGTGTTCGGCGCGAACGATACGATTGTAACTTGGCTAGGGGGGCTGTACTAGGCTTTTACACCTCATGAAATGATACGTTTTATTTAGTAATGTAATGGTTTGATGGTTTTAAATTAAATGCTGGTTCATTGTACCAGAATTTTATTAAAAATTACGTTGTTGACTAAACAAGGTATCTTTCGCCAAAATGTTCAAATCTTTTCTTACAAATAATACAAATATTTCAATTCATTTGCTTGCCCCATTGAAATACCGATTTATTTGATATTCGTATTAATTTATGAAAATAAGAAATTTCAAGAATTCCATTGCTATTTGCAAATATTATTGGAATTCAGATACCTCTAACTGTCATTGGTGCAGGGTTCGAAAGGTCCTAGTTCAGTATCTGTGCAAAGGTTATTAATGCTAATGACACTGTCAGTCAACTGAAATGATAGCAGAATAATCATTTGTCAGACACTTCATAGTGTTAACTATACCGGTAATATTAAAAATCATCGCTCAAAGGATAGCGTCCAATAATAATTCAAAATGGATATAACTACTCGTAAAAATTTACCTTACAATAATATTTTTATAAATTTTTAGTATTTTATAATTGTATAAATATGTAATAAAGTTCAACTAATAGTTTTTGTGCAGTACCTATGAACGATACGGTGCTTTTCAACATCACTGATAACAATGCGCTCGACAACGCGTTCGAGTTAATTTTTTTAATGTAACCTATTAGATGAAATACATATTTGTAAAAATACAATAATTTAAAACTACAGTGAATTATGCAACATGGGGTCTTGACATTCTTATTTGTTATAAAATTATTGTACGTCGAAGGACTGGAACAATTTGCCTTTTGCGGTCTTCTCATCCGATTATAATTAGTGTAATAGTCTGGGCTCTTGATAAACTAGTGCGACTCACCATTAACAGGGACTATATAACTACTTACGATCAAATGGGATCGCAATCAACCACTAGTTTATATAAATTGAAAATATACAGGGTTATTTGTAAAGCACTAACAACCTTGCAGAACTGTATTACTAACATTATAAACAACAACTTTTGTTCTATGACTTTTTACAAAACATAATTCATTTACCAAAAACCAACCTTCAAGATTTCGTTGTTCTATCTAACACATTTCAACTCTGTATTTTGCTATACCTACCTACGTCTGTATGACGCGACGCAAGCGCATCAAGCACCCCTGCCGCTTGATCCCCGCTCGGCTCCACTATTGTACTATCGCTTGCTTCGCATAGACTTCGTAATATTTAGAACGTTCAATTTAAATATTTTTATTTATGTTTGAAAATCTGATGAACTAAAATACGATAAATTTTTAAAAGTCATAGAACAAAAGTTGTTGTTTATGATATTAGTAACATAGTTCTGAGAGGTTGCCAGTGTTTTACAAAAAACCCTGTATATATAATGAACACTTTGTCCCTACCTAAGCGATTACAATTATGTTAATTTTTGAGAAATACATAACTTACAGATAAGCTGTAACTGTTGTTTGAGTTTATTAGGAGTGTCTACATATTTTGGTTTAGTACAGTTGATAATCAAAGAGGAAATTGAAAGAAAAAAAAATAGATTGTTACGAGTATACCTATGGTTAAAAGCGAAATTTTTGTGGCAGTTGGCGGAATTTTACACCTTAACACTTGTTAATACCACCGGAAATGACACATTCCTTAATTAATATGATAATAAAGTTTTATGATAAGGTCAGGGAGTCACTGGTTATGATGTCAACATGCCATCATAACCAGTGAACATGCCCGTTTAATAGATCCTAATTCAATTTTTATAAACGATTAGACATTTAAGACTAATAAAATTTTTAAAGAGACTTGTATTTTCTCTCTCTCTCTTTAAAACAACTATGTACTACCACTTTAGTTAGACCATATAACACACTTCCCAAGCTTTAACACTAAACATAAAGTAGAACTTAGTGTACCTCGGACTTCGCAAACAGTGTGTTACATACCCTTAAGCCGGGTGTATTCGCGGCTCACACCGTTCTTATTGAGGCTTTTCGCTACACCTGGCGAGACTGTACCGAAATACCGTGGAAACCGGGGTTCAGGGGTAAGTTTTGTTAAAATTACCTTCTTCTCTCGTAGAAAACCTAAACTTTTGATGTTTGAAAACCTGAACTTTCACTCTAATGTTATAAAGACCAAAGTTTGAGAGTACGTGTGTATTTTTGTGTGTATGTTTGTTACTTTACACGCTCAAACGGCTGAACGGATTTGGATAAAATTCAGTACACTAATAAACCATATCCGGGGGTATATTCCCATGGGATAGTATTCTCCGGTAAAGGTCCGGACCGAGCCCAAGTCGTCGATGGCGCGTAGTGTTCCACGCGAAGCCTACTAAGGCCATGGGTGATGCGAAAGAGATCCTCGGGGCCCTAGAACAATGGCAAAGAAGGAACAGGAGTGGGTTTTTAGTCAGTAAAAGTCTGACACACCCTCTAGCTCCGCCCAAGAGCGGGGGATGTCATTAGATGATTTTCCCAGCTTAAAAAAAGGTATATTCGTGTAAATTCGTAAAAAAATAGTTTTATGGCAACCAAATTCACAAGACTATTATAGCGAAATATGGGTACAGAAGCATCAGTGTTCAGGGAGTTTTAATAATAGAAATAAGAGTAGCGAAATATGGTACGTCTAAAGCTTTTCCTACTATGATATAATTTCTGTTCTGTATAATAATAATCGCACAACGCTGCTTAAAAACACTATGACACAAGATTTTTATATCTAACATATAAAAATTCATGTCAAAGTATTTGTTTTCGAACTTATTGACCGATTTTTCTGATTTTTGTTTTGTGTATTTTTGGTAGGACTGAGAATAAGTAGGCTATACGTAGGATTAACCTGCTACCCGCCACCCCATTTTTCTTTGATGCTTTGTATGATTTAATTTAATGGAATTTTTGTAGTTATTTATTGTTTAGTCTAAATGTGTATGATTTTTGTATGGGTTGTAATGGTACCTGAAATGTTTTAAAATTTTATTTTTTATATGGTGGAATAACGTTTGCCCGGTCAGCTAGTTGCCTCATCAAATTTTACTCATACTTCATTAGTGTCTATGAAAAAAAAAATACAGTGTTTATCAGTTAAAATTAGTGCAGACATTGAAAAATTAATGATATGTACAGTCGTTAATTACTCTTTTCAATAGCCTCTGTCCGTAGGTGGTGAACTAATTACCTGTCACTATGTACTTACGTGTATAGAGTAGACTTTGATGATACACAATGAACTAATGACTTCACAGTTTGTGCAATACAAATAACATTGAAGAGAAAATTGTTTTTTTTTTACAGTGTCACCCTGGCTCTTGTACTAGGATATCCTGTATCACAAGAGCAAGGTAATGGACAGAGTTTTAATATCATTATTATGTACTAATTCAAAAAAATCAACTACATGGGTACTTACAAAACATCAGATGCTAGTACACGGTTTCAATTGATCGTTCCCTATGGAGAAGAACCGGCAAGAAACACCATGGTTCATGGTTACTCTTTAAAAAAAATTGTTTCTACAATATTAAAAGTTACGAGAGGACAGTGCAGACCAGTCAATATTGTACCCTTACAATTTGAATGTTACAGCAATCTGCTAAATAATGGAAAAGCAGTTTGTAACTTGGTTCTAAAGAGTACATGGAGTTTCTTGCACGTACTTTTTTAAAAGAACTTTGCTTACAAACGTGCATTAAGTGAATAACAGACTACTTGTGAATATAAAAGCGCAAATCACATTTGAATCAACATACAGCTTATCACTTACTCATTTCAGACTTTAATCTGCATGGCTCTCATGTAATTTGACCATTACATTTACTGTATAGACTTTAAAAGAGACTTTGACCCCTGTGCTTGCTTTGTTTCGGTGTTTTTTTCTCAAGGTAGTCAGCTAGGAAACAACAGCGTCATCTATTTTAAGCTGACCAAAAAAATTGACGTTTAAAAGTGTTTTATAAAACCTATTTGCAAAATAAATATAATTTATTGCTAACCTGCAAAATGCAGAAAACTTAAGAAGATTTGAATTTCGTAGGTTACCCTGACTTTTTCACCATAAACAATTTGTTATGAATGAGTAACATTCCTGTTAAAGAGTTACTCCAGCAACTTCAATATGGATATTAAATTATTTGTAAGTCATTTTGTTCCTCTTCCTTTGAAGTAGATCCCTCTCCACAGAGGAAAATATTATTGCTTTGGCTTTGTCTTGCACAGGAACTTGTCTTTTACTTATATTAACCATATTTATACTGCTTCTAAGAAATACATAATCGACCTTGTAATTTTCCCACTGCTGGGACTCAAGCCTCCTCTCACGAGCCGAGTGCGGATTGGTGGATGTCACATGTCTTCGAATTTTTGGTTCTAGGACATACCGGGTTCCTCACCATGTTTTCCTTCACCTGTGTGGTGGTCAGGTGGTGACGAAATAAATTACACAAAATAATGCACCAGGCTGAATATGAACCCGCGATTAACAGCTTGTAAGTCGGGGACCACTGGGCCACCACAGTTCTCAAGAAGAAAGACATGGTGGTCTCAAAGTCCCTACAAACCCACACAGCTGACCTATATGGATTTCTTGTAAACCACTCATTAAACCCATCGTTTCAATATATTTGTAACAAGTCCAGCGTTGACCTTAAGGTCGATCGTTATGAAAAAAAACAACACGTACAATACTGGTACCACAATTAATGGTTTCAACAAAACATTATCATCCCACTCGAAATCACCTACACAGTCCATTTAACATAGTGGGATTGTGTTAATTTACTCATTAGATAGATTTAAGGCGAGGCATTGGTCATGTTTCGAACATTACAAAACTACAATTTTATTGTGATTCATAATAACTGGTTGGTTAACGTCAGTGATCTATAATATTAAATTATTTCGAGGCTTTTAAAATAGCCGTGGTCGTGATCATTATGTAGCGACTTCTGTAGGAGCTGATATAAATGGAAAAATCTTTACTAATACTAGCTTCTTCTTCTTTTCGTGTCGATGTACTCGAACTAAATTTTATCTGACCAGTATTTGGCAACCCCTACAGCTCTGTCATTGGCCTCGTATATATCCTGAAAACTGCAGGTGGTTGTGCAGGATGGACAGCATAGCAAATGACGCACGTCCTGTACAGCGGCTCCACACTGGCACTGTGTTAGAGATGGGTCGAGGAAGCCCCATTTGGCCAAATTATTTTTACAGCGGCCAACCTGAGTCCGCAGTCGGTTAAGAGATTTCCAGATTGGCCACTGCAATTCGCGTCCAGGGGGGAGATGCTCTGACGGGGTCGAATGAAATGGTCGAATGAAATGTGTAGGAGTTGGGTGCTTCTGCTTCCACAGCGCGCATCTCTCGTCCTCTGCACTGTCTTTTGAAGAGGTCGTAAATCGCATAAAGCTTTGCAAGCACCACGATGTCTCAAACTCAAACTAATACTAGCTGACACGGTAAAATTAAGTGTTTTCTGCCATATAACTTACTAACATCTGCCAGAGGCTTCGCCCGCGTGAAAGTAGGTTTCTCCATACAAAATTCCAACCCCAGTTTTACCCCCTTAGGGGTGGAGTTTTTTTTTTTTTTTTAATTCTTGATAGGTTCGCGCTTGACCGCCATCTCACCTGATGGAAAGCGAAGATGCGGTCGACGATGGAGCGCGCTTACCTAGAAGTAACCTATTCACTCTTGACTTAAAGATTCCCGGGTTGTAGCCATCAGGAAAAACAGATTCCGGCAAGGAATTCCACTCCTTAGCTGTACGCACTATGAATGTGTTCCCAAAACGTTTCGTGCGTATAGGTGGGATGTCCACCATGTACCGGTGGCGCATTGCCATGGTCCGATGATGGAACGGGCTAGGCGGAATTAGGATATGCAATTCCGACGCACACTCCCCGAAATGCAACCGGTAGAAAACCGACAGTTTCGCAAAATCCGTTCTTAATGGATGTCTACACCCTATAAGGAACCTACCTAATCAGTGAGTGGTATTTCGCCTTTATATTTATAGATTAAAGAAAAAAATATAGGGTGGTGGCAGGAGGGTAAGAAAATAGCCTACGACCGGTTCTCGAACCTACCAAACATACGCATAAAAAAACATAAAAACCAGTTAAACCGTTTCTGGAGGAGTTCGATAAAAAACATTGTGTCATGAGACATTTATATATATTCTAGCGGTCCCATCAGACGTTATCCTGCCCGAAAGCTGTAGCTGTAGTACAGAAGTCTAAATATATAAAACTCAAAGGTGACTGACTGACATAGTGATCTATCAACGCACAGCCCAAACCACTGGAGGGATCGGGCTGAAATTTGGCATGCAGGTAGATGTTATGACGTAGGCATCCGCTAAGAAAGGATTTTGATAAACTCTACCCCCAAGGGGATAAAATAGGGGATGAAAGTTTGTATGAAACTTTGTCAATTTTAAACCGATCGGGCTGAGACTTTCCATGCATATAGCTACTATGACGTAGGCATCCCCTAAGAAAGGATTTTGATAAATTCTACCCCCAAGGGGATAAAATAGGGGATGAAAGTTTGTGCCGCAAAAAATATACCTAATTAATAATAATACTTAACGCGAGCAAAGCCGCGGGCAAAAGCTAGTTTTATATATAAACTAGCTCCTGCCAGCGGCTTCGCCCGCATGAAAGTAGGTTTCTTCATACAAACTTTGGACCCCGGTTTCATACCCTTGAAAAAAAAAACGAAAATTCTCTCTTAATGCTCGCCTATGTTATAAGGAAGGAAACTTTGTGCAAAATTTCACATTCCTAGTCCCAGTAGTTTCGGCTGTGCGTTGATATGCCAGTCAGTCAATTCCTCCTTTTACATATATAGAAGACTAGAAGAATTATATTATATAGCTGAAGAGTTTGTTTTAACGCGTGAATCTCAGAAACAGCTGAGTTGCGAATTTATTTAGGGTTAGATAGTTCAATTATCAGGCTGACGACAGACAACACTCGAGAGCGAAGCAGTAACCATAGACTCGGGTGATAACGTGGGGATCAGCTAGTTGAAAAATAAACATGACATTTAAGTTAGATGCCAGTTCATAATAGAATTAAACCGTATTATTTGCTTCTAAAAACTGCAATCGCAAAAACCAAAAATTGACTTCATTATCAATGGGCAAGGCACATTGCATGCAGAACTGATAGCCGTTGGGGCCGAAAGGTTCTGGAGTGGCGACCGCATACCGGAAGACACAGCGTTGGAAGGCCTCTCACAAAATGGGCCGATGACCTGGTCAGTGTCGCTAGAATCCGATGGATGCGAGACGCACAGGACCGGTCGTTGTGGCGACGCTTGGGGGAGGCCTATGTCCAGTAGTGGACGTTTTTCGGCTGAAATGATGGAGATGATGATCATCATCCTGTCCTGCCTTTGTCTTATGTAATTTTTATCTTCCATTTTGTCCTATCAACGGTTATGCAATCATTGACTCTCATTTCTTATATATCACTCCTATTACAACAGTTGACCCCACACAAAATACTAATTAAAAATTGCTGATTACGACACACCTCTTCTCTAACGACCTTGAAACCAACCAACACAAGACAAATAGCCTCAAAACAACGAAGGCATTGTTCGGTATTGTAAAAAATTATAATTGTTTCTACACTCTTGTGTCTGACAGCTTGCTCGGGCATCGATCAGCGCCCACAGGGTTCTGTAGTACAGTGTTATTGAGATGGACTTGCGAAATTCTTTGAAGTGTGGTTTGAATGGAAGAGATGAGCGAAAAGATTTTCTATAAGGTAGGTACGTATTTATGGAGGTCAGTATTTCGTGATCTACCTATCTGCTTTTGTTGCTCCACCACTGAGCAAAAGCCTCCCGAAATATAGTCCTAACTTTCCGTACGGTACGTTACCGTAACGCTTAAATTCATGGAATATGTAATAATTCATAATTCATGATAATTTATAATCATTTATTTGCTATTATGGGTAATTACATAATGTTATTGAAAGTATAGCACAGTCTAACCATATTACACCTTAAGGCATGCAAATTACAATACATAATACATTTTAATACATTTTCTAGGAAAAAATATTTATAATTAGATAATAGTACGAGTACAATACAATAAAAAAATCGAACGAAATTATCTATTTGAATTATTTTATTTTTATTATTTTATAATAGTACAAATAAGTTTTATTAATTTCACCGTAACAAAGAAAAATACTAAATGAAATTGATAATATCACTTGAAGAATGGAAGTTTAAAATTTAACCATGATGATTTTTTTTCTGAGCAGTGGTGGCCCTGACTTATGAGTCGTATGTCGCAGATTTAAACCTTGACAAACGCTTTACGTTGTGTGTTTATTTCATTACCCCTTAAAACGGAGAAGGAAAACGTGAAAAAACAGTCTCGAACCAAAAATTCGGCAACGTGTGAATCCACAAACTCGCACTGGGCTCTCGTGGCGGTTTTTGACCCATTTCTTCTCATAGAGAGGAGTTTTGAGTGAGGAGTTAAAGAGATTCGTTTATAAGCAAAAATGCTATTCTTATTTATTTTTGGACTGATTGCTCACTTTTATACCGTTTATCTTCAAGTTTGTGGCCACGCAATCACCTCGTTCTCTCGATTTATTGCAACAATCTATTTACAAACATAGGTACAGATTTTAGTTCCAGATACTCAACGCTAATGCTCACTTTTTAGCCCATCATCGACCACAGAAGATTTCATAATAGCCTAATAATGATTGAGATTAACGTGTATAGTCACTGTATGCAAAAACAACAGTATATTGGTACATTTCGAGTCAAGGTTGCGTGTGTCATTCATTTGATTGATACGCGAGACCATACGGTAATGAAGATTATTTTATTTATGACTTCAGAGTTTTTTGACAGACAAATTTTAGGCCTTTAATGAATGGTATTGTTGGAAATGCGCTCTTGGGGTTTTACAATACATCCAATTTTATTTTGGTTCTTGATGTTTACACTACAATAATAATAATAAGATATATTATGTAAATCTGCTTAATCACTGTCAAATATAAGAATATACGCATTAAGTTTATAATTATAAGGTTCATATTCATATAAAACTACTTACCTATTACTGACAAAGGTACAATAAAGCGTGATTCCTGATTTCTGAATTTGATGTTGAGTTTTGTTCAAACTTTGCCTTAGCCTCAAAACCTGTAAAATTTTGGAATGTTTGTAAGTCAAAATAATCAATTACGAAACCAGCCTTACTATAGTGTGTTGTACATCTTAAGACTAGTTTATTCACCGAGGTTGGAGTCAATGATAAATTACGCTTATGACCATTTTGCTGAAGAAACGCCCGGATTTCACCACTGTGTGGATCGCCCGGAGGACACGGTGGAGCATACGGTAGAGGTGTGCCCCGTTTGGGCAGAGCACCGCCATGTCCGCGTGGGGGCGATCGGCGGTAATGACCTCTCACGCCGGGCCCTGGTACAGGCCATGGTCCGTAGCGAGAAGGAATGGCAGGCGGTCGCCTCCTTCTGCGAAGCAGTAACGTTAGCGAAGGAGGCGGCCACAGGCGCGAGGGAACGGTCCCAGTCACCGGGATCCCGATCCCGATTTCCAGCCACCGTAGGCGCGGGCTTACCACTGTCCGGTAACCGTCCGGACCAAGCCCAAGTCGTTGACGGCTCGTAGTGTTCCACATGCGCCTCAAGGAGATGTCAGCAAATCGTAGTAGCCCAGAGCAGAGTCGAAGCCTACTGGGGCCATGAGTTATGTGAAAGTGAACCCCGGGGCCCTAGAATGAAGGCAAAGAAGGAGTGTGTTTTAGTCAGTAAAAGTCTGACATGCCCTTTCGCCCTGCCTTAGAGCGAGAGAAGGCGTTGGGCGATTTCCTACCTAAAAAAAAACCATTTTGTTTATCTTCAAAAGGTATAGTAGTAGTAGATTGGGAAAAAAGCAGGCTAATGATGTAGACATAATTCTTTTTGCTATTGATTTATCATACAGTCCTTTAAGATATGGCCAAGGTTTCACTTTTGGCGAAAAGAAAAATAATGATCCTTTTGACTATTTTTCAAATATTGAAAAGGGCTCAATCCAAGCAACCTCCAAGTATTATTCTATGCTCTATAATTCTAGTCCAACGATTCTCTAGCCTCACCTGAGTACCACTTTAACTTTGTTGAATTAGATTTATCCTTGAAGTCTATCTAGGAGTAAGTCGCCCTTCGCAGAATTGACAGGTCGACTGTGTTTTGTTGTGAAATACGAGCTTTTATTTAGGCTAGGTAGTAATGGGTTTTGTGTAGATAGATAAGGTAGGTGCGTGTTGACTTGATTTTGAGCGTAATATAACAACACGCCTATTTATTCCTTGAAGATATAGGTGGAGGTGCCTCTACAGTACTGGGTGTTCTGTTACTCAATACTCAATACTTTATTGCATTCCAGTACATAGATGGTATAAAACATTGTCAAGATCAATATGGACCCTGTCGGGCACAGCAAAGTTAGGAGAGAGGATGAAGGCTAAGCAACAATTCATGGAATTAATTATTATTATAGGTAGATTCAATAGATGTATGTGTAAATTATTGTGTGGTTAATTATGTTACATATTTTAATTTATTTTTTATCATTGTTATTATTAAATTATGTACCTATATATTTAAATAAAATTGTGTATGCATGTTATTTATGTATAAAGTTATGTAGAGGGTAGACCTCTTGTCCTCCTCATTTTTCCGTGTGACTATTACATGAGGAGCCTATTGACATCAACCGGGAACACATCCAGACCCCGCATAGTGTTCTTATTTTTAGTTTTTGTCATCTTATTTGCCTATACTTATTTTAAATATGAATTAATTGATTGGTTTGATAATTTTAATTGGTATTTTTTGTCGTATTCATTCTCCCATTTATAAATAAGTATATTCTTTTTTCTTTATTATAATTGTCTTTTTTTTTATTGCTCTAAAATATTGTTAGAGAAAATTTCGTTTACATACTGCCCTCGAAATGTAATATAAATGGAAGAAGTTACTAGTTCCTGAAATGGAGGCTCCTAACCTAGCTCAGGAGTCAGAGTTCGGTCCGGACTAAGCGTTTCGCCTCGTCGTTTATACCGCTTACATCGAAGGACTGGAACAATTTGCCTGCTGCGGTCTTTCCATCCGATTATAATTTGGGTGTCTTCAAGGCTAGAGTGAATAGGCTCTTAATAAACTAGTGCGCCTCATCACAAACGATTGCATCACTGCTTGCCATCAGTTCAATTTATTTATTTATTTATTTATTTATTAAAACTTCATGCAACATAAAGGTACAAAGGCGGACTTAATGCCTTAGGCATTCTCTACCAGTCAACCAAGGGTAGTGAAGAGAAAACATGGTAGGTGCATAAAAAAAAGAAAAGAATAATACGAAAACAAGGGATCAAATGTATAAATACATAAAATAAACATACACAAATATTTAATATAATATAAACCTACATATATATATGCAAAAATATATATTATTTATATAAGGAAAAATGAAAGGATTTTTTAAACTACTCCGCTATTTGTGTAGAAAATAAAGCCGCAATTTCCGCTTAAATGCATATTGACTGGTGGCCGTCCTGATGTCAAGAGGAAGCGAGTGTCAATCCAGGCAGTCAAGCACTAGTTTATATTAAATAAATAAAAAAGTTATTTGTAAACTAGAGCTGTACCGATTATTATTATTTTTAATTATTTCCTTACAAAAGATCACTAAACAAATTTCGTTAGCTGTTTCTATCACATTGTTATAAAGATAGATATTTTAATACGTCTCAAACACAAAACCACATTTATCGAGCTACATTACAAAACTGTAAATTATACAGAATTCAACAATATATCAAAAGTCGATATAATAGCAGTTGTTACAAACAATAACCAATTAAGTTTCAATTTAATAAGAGATTACCGATCTTAAACTTTGTATAGGAACTGAGGGCTAATTCCTAATTAGATACTAGATAGCTTGGACGTAATAGCCAGTTGATTGTTATAAACGCTTTACACGAGACTATAGTTTAACTAGAAAGTGCAATTAAAATGTTTTATGGGAACTTGTTGAGTTTTAGTTTATTATCGTGGAGTATTAAATTACTATCTCATGTTAGCAATCTGATAACGTTTGAGTTAATAGATAAATTTACTTCAGTTACGTGCACCAATTTATTTATAGTTTAATTTTCCCTAGCTATGCTTATAATAATTTTGTTAGGACTAAAAAATCTCCTCTAACCTAACGTCACAAAATAAAAAAATAAGTGATTTAACGAATCGAAAAGATACGCGTAGATAGTTGTGATAGTGATTGACACTATTTAATGCGTACTCACCATAAAAACCGAAACTATAACTATATTTAACAATGTGAAACTTAAAATATCAGACATACAGTATTTTTATTTAAGAAAAATAACGCCCGATAACAAACTATAGCAATATACTAAATAGTCTCTTAATTCGTTTGGTTACGGCTAGTAGACATAATTCTTTTTGCTATTGATTTATCATACAGTCCTTTAAGATATGGCCAAAGTTTCACTTTTGGCGAAAAGAAAAAAAAAATACATGCCAGCAACGTATAGGAAAAGTTTCATTCCCCTTTCATGATTATATTTTACGTAACACTAATACTTATAATATTGATTATGTTTAGATTTTTCTCTTGTGTCCAAAAACTATATCGTCTATTGCTCTTTTTCGGCTATTTCTTTATTCCGTTGGGCCAGCATATTTCAGCACTAGTTTACGTCACATTGGTCTTTGTCGCCACTCCATTCAACTTGTTGGCCGCTGAATTATTAAACTCCATCAGCAGAAACTACTAAAACTACACTGTCACTTCGAAAAAACTAACTTTATTTTAGTTTTGCTCTTGTTAGATAACATCAACCAAAATAGAAATAATACCCTGTAGGGTGAAGTGCTATTCTCATATATGATTTTCTCTATACTGAGAATGTATGAGTCATTTTGAATTTTTTGGTAATCATTACCGCCGATGGAATGACACTGACTTTTTTATCGTTGATGTAACATTTGAAATGACTTCTGTGTTATAGCGTTGGTACATAACATACCCAGACCTGGAGCCACTATCTATTAGGTCATACAAGGATTTGATCCGTTAGTGAATCGGTCGAACAATACGAAGCTCAGCTGCGAATTGCTTAATCACTGCGCCGACCGTGCAGTGAACAGTTAATTTTTCATATCTTGCAACTAAGGTGGGCCAACTAAAAATCACATCTTGACCTCAACCTACGACTAACATTACCATATAACTTATCCGTCTTGAAGCATCACCCACAAAGGTTAATTAAAGCAAGTCGATATCGTCTCGACATAACTGAAATTAATTGAACGGGAGAATTTATATAAAGCGATACTTCTTCCCCTGTGACAGGCATTAGTCTGACGGGATGGACCAATTTGGGAGTGAAGGCGATTTTTGGTGATATTTATGGAGTCAATATTGGTGTAAATAGACTGTATTGGGTTCACAAATAACGTATTTTTTGAGAGTGAATGGTTTCGTTTTACAAGGAAAAGATGTTGATTAATAAATAAAATGTAAATTTATGACGACAAAAAAGTGAAGATTGGAGTCGATGCAGATATATGAAGCTAAATAATAAAAAGTAGGAACTCAGTCTAAATCTTGATTTATTTATTACATATTAATTCTGAAGTAGTAACATTATTTCATATTAATTTCATGATATGCACCAATTCTATTGACGATACTGGTAGTGGCAAATAACATTTTATTAGATACCTGTAAATACTATTGTAGCATCGACACGAGAAAAGAAGCCTAATGGAATCTGTTTCCTGATAGCTAAAACTTATAGATCTTTTATGACAAGAGTGTATTACACTTATTAGCAAGCGTACTCCATCGTTGATCACAAATCATTGCTTACATCAGATGATACAACGTTAAAATGCAAGCCTACTAATAATAAAAAAGACCAATTGTAGATTAAAATCACAAAACATGACATTAAAGGCTTAGATATATTTATAAATTTTGAAATGCTTGTTTTAGTAAGCTCCACGTTTTAGACACTTCTGGAACCAAATAAATAATGGTATTCTCCGCTTCATCTTAAACTTTACAACCTATCTTAAGATATTGGACGCCAAAACCTTCTGTCAGTGATACGATAGAGCCAAGAATAATGTGGGGTGATGAACGAGTGGGCCAGATC
Source organism: Mythimna impura (assembly GCA_905147345.3). NCBI lineage: Eukaryota > Metazoa > Arthropoda > Insecta > Lepidoptera > Noctuidae > Mythimna > Mythimna impura. The sequence continues at coordinate 26,901,393 of LR990359.1, read as the reverse complement.
GATACCCACGTTAAATTTAATGTTTGAAAAATTGCCCCAAGTTGCTCCAACACCTAATTTATTGAACAATTAATGGATGAACAAATTGGAGAAGAACTGATGAATTTTACCCGTCATTTGTCACCGGATTTAGATTATAATTGTTTCGTTTGAAAAATTGCCGTGACAGTGAAATTGTTATAAATTGCACTTCATTTTAGTTAGTTACCCTAATTAATGAAAGGCTGTCCAATATTTGAAGCTACAAGTATAAAGGGCCTTTTTAATATGCACCACATTTAGGTTAATCCAAATTGGAAACTAAGTGGAGCTTTTGTACTAAATAATTGCAACACCACTTAGCTGACATAGTGTATAAACGATGCCATTTGATGCGTCGTTATTTAAACCAACATGTTAATCTTTATCTTTGTTATGCATAAGGATTAACGTTTGCAAGCGGGAACTTTTGTGAACAAAAAAATGCAATACCAAAGGAATTTGCTACTTCTTCAATTCGACATTAGTCTAGTCCAGGCTATAGTTTACTATTGATTCAAAGCCTTAAGTTGTGACTAATTAACAAGCAAGTAGGTAGGTATGCAGATTTCTTACATTCATGATGATAAAACTTTTTGCAGATTGAAGTTTTTGGTTTGCTGTCATAGAATAAAATTATAAGATGGCTGTGGCCCTACGGTTAATATAGGTTTTAAAGTGATACAAGGGTGGGGACATTTTGAATATTTAACTTAACTTTTCGGTAGTAATATCATAAAATAATAGTAGCTTACAGACATGTGGCGATGCTCCATCAGTTCATGGTAGACAGCCCACCCATACACACAATACCATTTTGGGAACACTTTCATTGTTCGTACAGCTATGGAGTGGAATTCCCTGTTGGACTGTTTCCTAATGGCTACAACCTGGGGGTCTCTAAGTCAAAAGTGAATAAATTGCTTCTAGGCAAGTGTGCGCTCCGTCGTTGACCAAATCATCGCTTACCATCAGGTGAGATAATGGGCAGTGTGAACCTATCAAAAATTGTGAGTTAAAAAAACAAGAAGCTGATACAGATATAATCGTAACAATCAATTTGATAAACCATTACTTCTACTATAGGACAAAGCTGGACATAGCTGGGTTATTATAAATCCCTTTATCATACAACACCTACACTCACCCGATGATCAAATAAGTGCCAGTAACTGTCAGAGTCAAGTAACCAGTACACAATTACTCCCATACATCCATTGTTACTGATACGGCCACCCACTGAGTAACCGGAGCGTTAAGCTAGAGACAGACTTGGCTTTAACATGAACGCAGCACACTCATTGGTCAAATTTCAAATTGTGACATTTCATTCTCTCCAACAGCCAATGGGATCTTGTTGTTTGGTGTTGGAAGTATAGTTTTCTTTCAATGGTAAGTGTTATGTGATATTATTGTTGATCGGATACGTCGTGAGTTATTTGGTTATAAAGTGTCGTTGTAAAACATTTAGGAACATGTGTTTTATTGTTATGGTCGCTGTTTTTATAGTGATTTAGCTTGGAATCGTATCGACTTTTAAGTGGTTGACAAGAAAGAAGATTCTTTATTACAGTTTCTTCTAAGGTTGCAGTTTGGGTATCTACGTTGACAAATTCAGTAACGTAGTCTACAATCACTGTTTCTTTGTCCCTATCACGGCAAAAACTCAGGATGTTTACTGTCTCAGCACAGTATCGTACTGTTGCACGTGCTAAGTCCCCAATACCTCGCACTCTGGCTGCACTAAATGATCTCTTGGATTCTAATCCAACAAACGGTCTGATGAATGGTAGTTGATTCTATTGACATGTTAGGAGTACTGTGAGAGGGATTGATGTAAATACTGTTTATAATTTTAATTATGTTTGCTTTGGTTACTGTAGTTGGCTGTTTAACAGTTTTAATAATTAAAATTATATTTAAAAAAAATCACTTGCAGGTGTAGTGAACGCAAGTCCTACTTCTGAGCGTAAGGTCCTTAATTAGACTCCCGGGCGGGGCAAAGTGTTATCGGGTTCTTCCATCTAGAATTTGTCAGTAGCATCCCAGAGTGAGCAGTATTGGCCCAATGGTGGTTGCAACCCCGACTACGAGTTTTACGTGGTGATCTAATAAAAAAAAATAAAAAAAATACACCCAAGCTAAATCACCATTACCAGTTTGTCAGGAAAAGTAAGAACAGATTACTAAAAATACCTCAGAGAAAGATACTAAAAGAGAAATTACATTACTGTTGGCAAACAAAAAACTATCAGAAACTAGTACAACTATTTGTGTGAAATAAGAGATCTAGCCTGTGTTCCTATAAGGAGACCATTCTGGTTCCCAATGCTTTCATGACTTTTGGGGTAGGGACATGATAACAAGAGGGAGCTAGTTTCATATGGACGATAGTGTAATGAATAAAGATTGCTTGGAATTTGTTTAGAGGGCGTTAGATGTATGGTTGGATAAATATTGATTATTTTTAAGAAATTTTTAATTCCGTGTTTGATTATTTAAATCTAAACTATTAAAGAGAGGTAAAAGTTTTCACATGTTTGCTAAAATTGGTCTTTGGTAAAATTTTGAATTTTTTTTTACTTTAAGAATAAAGAGAAAGCTACAAAACCACAGAATGGGGGTGAAGCTACGGAGAAAATGCTAGTTTGGTACTCAGAACAAGAAAGAACTAATGCACTTAATAATATACCTAAATAATGCAATCATCATCATTTCAGCAGAAAGACGTCCATTGTTGGACATAGCTGTCACTGCCAATCTAAATCAAAAGTTTTATAGTCTGAATAAGCTATTGCAAAAGAGCGCACTACTCGAGTTCACGATAAAAAAGTAGCTTAGAGTCCCAGGAAAAAAAAACAAATGAACTCCCAGTTCACAAAAACACCAACCAAACATTCTCCAATATTTTAGCCATGTTTATTGCTAAGTTAACAGCAACTAGATGAGACATTTCACTTCGCTACCTCTTACCACAATGCTCCCACCTTTCTGCACAGAACAAAATTGAACGCATAATTTCTCTTTAGCCGAGGCGCAGGTGGGCGAATGTCCGTACCTCTCGAAATTCGGAGGGCACATATATTTACCTCTGCTGTCTTCAAATGTGATGCTGAAATACTGTCCCTGCTTATTGAAAACTAGCGCTTGTCATGTTACTCAGGAGTTTCAAGAATCTAAAGAAAATTGCTAGAAGACGGGAACTGAAATAGAATTTGTATGTGAAATATGAATAAAAGGTAATAAAATATTGTATAGGGGGGTGTGGTTTGATAGATGCTGAAGTAGCTAAGAGTAATTCAGATGACTGAAATAAGTCTAAAGACGATTTAATGAGTGAAATATTCTAAGTAAATAAAGACATATACCTACTACGTCAAACGTGAATATTAGAGATTTTACTTATAGTTTTGACGAACAATAGAATCTTTTCACAAAATCCTTTTTCTCAAATCTCAAAAACAACAATTCCAACAATCTCCAATCTTACCGTCCAATTTCCCCAATACTGGCACTAAAAACTTAATCAGAGCAAATATCTTGGTAGCAGACATTCATCTATTTTCTGGCAAAAATCCTGCCTCTACTTCACCCTTTATGTCTTCGCAAACGAAAAATTTCTCGTCGCCAAACATCTTTGGGACAGACAAAAACTGCATTCAATAACAGAATGTCTGACGTTCCGACATGAGATTTGAAACCGTATCTTATTTAGAAATCAGAAAGCAAGGAGGGTGCCATTCAAAAAACGTACGGAGAACGCAAACATGATTCTACTGTTGGTTCTCGAAAGAGATTTTTGGAAGGAATAATATCAAAATGTTTATTTGGAAAGGAAAACGGTATTTGGGTAAGGTATGTAGCGTTCAGCAGTCAATATTGGGATGGTATAAGTATGGATTTATCGGCAAATTGTGATTTCTAAAGTTACCAAAACAAAGAATTATATTAGCAAGGCTTTTTACGATTCGATATCAACGATTGTATCACTGCTTGCCATTAGGTGGAATCGCAGTTAAGCACTAGTTAATATTATTTAAAAAAGGGCATCTTTGTAAAGATTTTACACAGATTTTTTTCCTAGATTCATCAGACCAATTTGCCTAGATTTTTCCCAACCGTATTTTTTTCCATCTGACCTACACAACCCATTAATTTGGCAACACTATAATCCTCGATAAGACAAGTCACAGATCCCCTATCTTCAGACCCTCCGCAACAACTGTCAAACTATCAGTATAGATCTACAAAAGACAGCCAGAAACACCAGTTTAACGTATTTTTCGAAGCACGAATAACTCTCCGTATATCAAAATGGTCACCCATCTACAGACTGACCTCGGCACGTATTGCTTCAACTTAAAGATCATGCGGCAGTTTATTTTATCTACAAGCACCACCAATCTAGCTGAACAATAATAGACAGCTGATTCAAGACCATTGACATTTAAAGTGACGATTAGTCACATGCAATGATGATTGATCAAAACAATGACAAGCAAATCAAGGTCTAGTTTGTACCAGATTTTATAATACAGTTTGATATTTTAACACATTTAATACCGACTACGGATTTATTCGTATATGGTTTGTATGGAAGATGCTGGCTACAGGTATATACGAAACGAAGAACTATGCGGAGTAAGTATTTTCAAAGATTTACGTAATTATAGGTAGGTATATACGTTTTTATCCGTATACTGGCATTTTTTTCGCTAATGCCATATACGGATATATCCATAAGTAGACAAATGTATGGTGGACGACTTTGGCAGTGTAGCCAATTCTGGCATTCAATGGATTGATATTAACGAGTGATCCGTCTCGGGTTCACACGGCTGCAGAATGTTAAGCTTCAGATTCATTAGGGGGTAAAATGTCCCCCAACATGACGCGCACCACTATCAAATTGTCCAACAACATTGTCAGAACGGTTGGTGTAGTGATTTACCAATTGGGTGCTACACTGTGTGTCGCGGTTTCGATTCCTGCCCGGAATAAATATTTGTATGGCTTACAGATACTTTCGTTCCAGCCCCCCTAGCCAAGTTACAACCGTTTCGTTTCGATTTTCTTTTCGTCGATCGCCTCGAGTAGGCCACGCCTCCGATTCTTTTATTCTGACGTCATCTCAACGCTCAGTCACTTGGTCAGAACAAAGGAATAGGAGGCGTGGCCGACTCGAGGCGATCAACGAAAAGAGAATCGAAACGAAACGGTTGTAACTTGGCTAGGGGGGTCGATCTAGATATTTTGTGTATGTGAATTTACATGTTCGCACCCACAATACAGGAGTGATTCTGAGACGCAAGTATGAATGACTTATTATGATTATTTAAAAGAGTTACCGTGGCTCTGATTGCTATGCCGGAGGTCGTGGGTTCGATTCCCACCCAGGACAAATGTTTGTGTGATGAGCACGATCATTTGTTCTGTGTCTGGGTGTAATTTATCTATAATATGTATGTATTTAGAAATATATGTTTATCAGTTATATAGTACTTGGGACTAGACGGCGTTGTGTGATAGTTGTAGTTGTGGAACTGAAAAAACACAAGAAAGTTCTAGTCAGCAATAGTCTGTCTCGCTCTATCCAGAGTAAGAAAAAAAGAGGTACCTACGAATGACGGACACGACCCTATACTCGTAATTGAACTTTTTTTTTTTAAACCGAATAAAAGCTGTCGTTGTGTGTCTGCTGTTCACGACCTTCAGTAATGAGGAATACGACTTGAGGAGTAGGGGAGATATTGGCTAATTCCCGTTGTGCAGACCTATTTCTTAGTTTATTTTATTTAACTTGGTTATTCATTTGATATGTTCTATATTTTTAAAAATTTGTATTGCCTAGTTACTTGTTTATAAATACTCATGACAGTAATAAATTAAGTCTTATTTATTTACGAATTTTTGTCCTGTTATTCTAACAAAACGTTCGAAACATGAAAACAGTTCCCGAAACCCATGGTAGAGTCTGAGTCAATCTCCCCAAAGCCAGTTGAGCCACGGGTGAGTAAACACATCTCGGGGTACCTCAAGTACCCACGGTTGTCTAACTCTCCTTACGACGAGACTGCGAACATAAATCGTTTCGGTGCTGATTCGACATGAAAGAAAAACTGGGACCAGCTTTGCCTTGGAACTGGCGCTTAATCTTTGTAAGATCCCAAGACGATATGAGATGCTGGAGGATAATTGGCTCTTAGTGCACGACGGTATACAATTCTCTAGGTAGTTATAACTAATTATGAATGCTATGATATTTGCTTGCATAGAAACTGCTTTATGAAACTATTCATATATTAATGTATCATTTGTTCAAAATTAAGATGCTTGTACATCATTGCTTTAAGCATTTTATATTTTGCTTAGTTTGCGTTGAAAAGCCTCCCACACGGTGGACCGACGACCTGGTGAGAGTCGCGGGAGTGCGGTGGATGCGAGACGCACAGGATCGGATGTTGTGGCGACGCTTGGGGGAGGCCTATGTCCAGCAGTGGACGTCTTTCGGCTGAAATGATGATGATGATAATATTTTTCAGTCAGTATTTATTAATCAGACCTACAATTTCTGTTTTGATTTAAACTGAAAAAATAATAATTATATTGCCAAAAAAAGACTAGGAAGTATTAGGACAAAACCAGTATCTACTGCCATACAAGGTATATAGGCCCTGTGTGTGTGTTTCATATGGCACCATAACTATCAGAAAAAAATCAAAACGAACCACTTACTGTTGGAAGTCTGTTGAAATACTGTGTGGATACAGACTGGTTTAAATTTAAAATAATTATTTTTTTACCGTCAAATCTATATAAATAAAAATAAATAGCTGTTCGTTAGTCTCGCTAAAAATCGAGAACGGCTGGACCGATTTGGCTAATTTTGGTCTTGGAATATTCGTGATAGTCGAGGGAAGGTCTAAACGGTGAGAAAAATGGAAAAATTCACGGAAAAAAAATCCGAATACAACGTCATCTCGAAATTTATGTCATTATAAAATGAATTATACTGGTTCGAAGGTACGAAGTTCGAGGGGTCAGCTGGTTTATCAATATTCTTCAATTTTAATTCAGGTTTTTTTTTTGTAATAGGAACTTGTCAAATAACGCCTCCTGCTTTGGGTAGAGTGATAGGGATGGTCAGATTTTGTCATGTCAGAAGGAACATGGATGCTGCAACTTTTAGTCAGTAACTAAAAGCCATCCATGTTCCTTCAATACCCTTTGAGTTCAACAATCCAGCAGCCCATCTTCTTTGCTTTAAATTATCGAAATCGAAGCCACAATTTTACCAAGCGAAGATATTACACCATTCACAATTTCCCAGAGCAAGTCCAATCGATGCAAGCAGCTCATTCACTTATCTATAAATAATATGAAGCTCGGCTTGCCAAATTGTGCCTCATCCATAGTCCTCCCTGCTCTCCCAGCGGGAGCGCTTCCCTGATTAGAGACTTCGATGTTCTTGGGAAATTCTTGCATGATGCGGTTCATCTCAAGAAGTTTGCGAAGTAAGTTATATTATGTCTTTCGGTTAAAAAACAGTATGTTTTGTTTCTTGGTAGTTTCATGAAAAGTTCTCGGCGATATGTCTCTGATCTTTATTTCCTTTTGGCTCACTACCCATACTGTAAGTATCACATTTTTTTATTACTACGAGTATAATGGAGCCATGATTTTTACTTTATTTTCACTATCATTATTTTTTTTCGTTTTGTGTAAGTGCTTAGTTTATTATAACTTCATTGCGCTTTTGTGTGTGTATGTGTCGCAGCGAATAAATGTTGAGGTACAGTGCTTCTCAATCTCTTTGGCTTGAGCGTGTTTTTGTAAAAAATAATGTGGCAATCCCTGAGGACCGAAACAATGCGGCGACTTGGCGAGCGCAATGCGATATTTTCTCTTGTTTTTGAATCCATCCAAGCGTAAGCAAATAATATTTTGAATCCATATGTTTAATTTGAATACACACACAATTTTCGTATCAAAAATAGATCTAAAATAACAATAAAATTGAGAATTAACGAGCATCACCTTCATAAAATTACATCGTGTAAGTAACCCTTGCATTTTACTTTCATCTGGCTTGCAACTGCGATTCACCAAGCAAGATTGGGGGTCGCGACTCACATGTGGACAAACACTGTTTTAAGCGGATATTTCAAAAAGTCAGCCAGCTGTAATGTTCGTGTTAATAAATGGATGTTGGTAATAAATTAATCCAACAGAATTCAAACATCAATTGAAAATCCGGTCACACAAAAATACCACTTTATGAAATCGTTTATGTATGTGAAACGAAATTTATGAAGCATTAAAAAAATCTTTTAGTGTATTAAAAAGTTTAATTGGGCATTTTGCGTGTTGTTTTATAGAAATAAATGTAGTACGAAGTTTAACGTTTTATTTACATAAAAACATTTGTTTAAACAGTCACTGTAGAAATAGATAATATGCATGGAATTTTTTTATTTTCTAAATCAGCGTGGCAATGCCGCCAGTCTTTTGGATACATTACCAGTCGACAGCGATGTGGAGGAGTTTTTCGACGCCGTACTTTAGATTGCTTTAGGGCATTTATTTTTATTTTGTAAGTTAGTTTTAATTACGTTAAGATTAGATTTAAGTTTCTGTTAAATTCAATTATGTTTAATTTTAATTTTGCTAAATTAAATAACGGTTTTTTTTTCGGTGGGATAATCATCCAATGACATCGCCCGCTCTTGTGTGTCAGACTTTTACTGACTAAAAACTCACCCGCCGAGTCATCCTTTCAGAAGCAGACCCTTGGCTCCAGTAGGCTTCGACCTTGGGCCCCTACGGTTTGCTGACATCTCTTTGAGGCGCGCGTGGACTTGGGATTTTTTTTTTAGTTTTTATAAACAAATATGTTTTTTTTTTATATCTCCACAACGAAGTCATAAAGTTTCAAAGCTGCTAATAAGAAAGAAGTCCAACGTGGTTTTTGACGTCACAGTTCATCACGCCCATACAGCCGCCATATAAAAAGGTGTTTTGACGAAAGAGACAGATAGGTAGGTAGGTATGTGTAGGTATTTACTTAAATTTTTTACATCTTTTTTGTTTTTTTTACCAATTTTTATATTATTTTCACAGTTTATAGTTTTGTATATTTATTAATAATTTTTTTTTTCATGCATACCCCTTTATATCTTAAAAAAAAAACAATTTATGTTATGTATTTTATATTTTGTATATAAAATTCGAAACGTAAAGTGGACATCGAGGGCGTGGAGGTTGAATATGTCCATGAGTACATATACCTCGGCCAGATAGTCTCTTTCCAGGCGAGGCAAGATAAAGAAGTTGCTAGACGCACCGAGAACGCCTGGAAGAGTTACTGGTCGATGAAACACCTGATGAAAGGATCACTTCCACTTTCCCTTAAAAGGAAACTCATGGACATGTGCATCCTTCCCACCTTCACCTACGGAGCGCAAACGTGGTCATTAACGAAACGTCAAAAGTCCGCACTCGGGGTCTGCCAGCGAGCAATGGAACGAAGTATTCTTGGAGTCAAAAGAACAGATCGCATAAGGAACAGTATACTTCGTTCCAAAACACAAATCGCAGACGTAGGTAACTCAGCCGCCAAACTAAAATGGAACTGAGCCGGTCACATCTGCCGCATGTCGCAACAAAATTGGGCGAAGGCAACCACTGACTGGATTCCGAACAGCAGGAGCCGGCGACGCGGTAGGCCCAGAAGGAGATGGCGTGACGATTTGGACTCCTACCATAAGGATTGGCCAGAAGTGGCTAAGGACAGAAACGAATGGAATGACGGAAGGGAGGCCTTTGCCCTGCAGTGGGACACAACAGGCTCATAATAATAATAAAAAATTCATAACATAAACTGATTTTTGGGTTGTATTGTATATTATATTGTTATGTTTAATTATAATGTGCTGCTTGATTTGTTAGCAGTACACCGCGAACTACCCCCTTTTTTATTTTAAATTCTTACCATTTATCCAAATGTTGTCTGGTAGATATCGCCGCCAGCGATAAGACCGCCACTGTACCCATAGATGACAGATAAGTTTGCAAACACTTTTTTTCAGTGGGAAATTATCCAACTACATCTCCCGCCTTTGGGCGGGGCGAGAGGGCGTGTCAGGCTTTTACTGTAAAACCCACTCCTAGTTCCTTCGTTGCCTTTCATACCAGGGCCGGGTTTTCCTTTCAAGAATAGAATAGAATAGAATAGAATAGAATAGTATTTATTCAGAAGTACAATATAGCTAGTACATATTTACACACACACACACACACATACACACACATGTACATTTTTTTTTTTTTTGGTATTTTTAGTAAAGATTTACAATATAGCTGCGCTGAGCGTGCCCGAACCGAAAGGGTCGCCAACTCAGCAATTGCTGGGCGTCAGACACCCAGCCAGCCAGCCAGCTTTCAGAAGCGAAGCTGGATGGCCCCAGTAGGCTTCGACCCTGCTGGGCCCCTACTATTTGCTGAAATCTCCTTGAGACGCGCGTGAAACAATACGCGCCATTGACGATTTAGGCTCGGTCCGGACGATTACCCGACGGTCGGACGGCGAGCTACCCATTGCTCGCCGTCCGCAAGTCTACAAGTTTGCTTACACTAAGTTATAGGTACGCATAAAAATAACCACCATGACATCTGTTATGCTTTTACCAAATCCCTCGTCTTTATCAGTTTTAAATCGGTAGATATCGGAAATACACTTATTTAGGAAAATTGTTGCAGCTTAGATTGTTTAAAGTTTTTAACAAATAAGATTTTTAGTGAAAACCCTAGACAAGTCTTACCTTACAAACTTATTTATCTTATCGCGGAAAACAATGTGTTGAATCGAACACTTCAATGAAAATCGCAATAACTCTGCAAAGTGTGCCAAACTATACGCCTTGTCGTGTGTTGAGAACTCGTTTTAGTACTTTTCTATTCCTTGGGACTTATAAAGCTTAGAATTCTAGATTCATATCTTCTTTTTAAACGGTGAGTGAAAATTCCAGCAAAACAATTTTTCCATTATTATTTTATTAGTTTTTCAAACAACATTTCCACTAAATTAAAATATAAACAGTTCCTAAGAAAACACGATTAAAACATAATCTAGTTTGACTTTATTACAACAGCACAATTGCACATTAAAACCTTATTAAATTTCAAATATAAATGCCGGTTACCACGAACCCACATAATTCTAAACAACGTTAAGCTTTACAATCAAAAGCCAGCAGTGAGCAATTTTGCAACTGCTATGATACTTAAATTCTCAGCTAGTGCTATGTTAGAAGCATTATCAGAACATTCTGGAAAGTTCACCTCCGCCGTGTTGGATGCCTCTGTTTACTAGGCTTAAGGCCTTTTCACACAAATTTACCTGAGTCATAAAAATATGACATTAAATACATGATTCAACCTTATTTTTGGGTCCAAAACTCTTCCGCTCTGAGTACTTGTTGAACTTTTACTGACTACTTAGGCCCTTATGGTTTGCTGATATCTCTTTGAGGAGTGCGTAAAACACTATGCGCTGTTGACGACTTAGCCTTGGTCCAGTCAATTACCGGACGGCCGGACGGCGAGCTAGTTATTACTCGTCTTCCACAAGCCCGCATCTGCCATGGCTGGTAGTCGGGGTTCGGGTCTCGGCTGCTGGGACATGAGGGATTTCGTTCCATTACGCGTGCGGCCGTCTTCTTCGCTAGCATTACTGATTCGCAGAAGGAGGCGACCGCCTGCCATTCCTCCTCGGACTTAAACTCTCCTGTGTTTCTTTAGTTGCGTTTTTTTAAGGCCACGGTTAGTACGGTTAAGCATAAACTACGTCTCGTATCTACAGACATGGCAATGATGAACGTAAATTAAACACCCCAAAGATATTAAGCCTAATTCATTATTATGTGCATGAAGTGTCAAATAAATAAACACTTTGTTGGTTATTTTTATGTCTTCTAATCCTTCAAACGCTACACAATTTTTTAAACCCCACCATAACCATAGAGCCTTATCAATGACAGCCGTATTTTAGCGGTAAACGTTCAACATTCGCGCGCTAACTAAACTTTATGTTGATTCTGCCTCGTGTAACGTCGCCTTTACTGTTAGTGCTTGTAGCCCGTTTATCTAAGCTATATATTCAGACTAACTGTTCAGTTAAGCGCGCCGGTTTAAGTTAGTATACGTTTATAATTGAGGGAAGTCATAGTTTAGTTTCTCACATTGTGTTACGTCATAATATTATATCTACTATGATAGAGGTTTTGTCTGTAGCGGCTCTGATAAAGGGATGTTGGAAATGTTGATTAGTAAATGGGTTATGTTTATACTTAACCATTTTAGCGTCCATTAGGACCATTAACAGATTGTTGTAATGGTCTTTTGATTATTATTTCTGTTTAACGATTAAATTTTAAGCGGATTGCAACTAATTAACAGAGTTTTGATTATTTAGTTTTGAGTTAAGTCATTATCATCTTTCTGCCCTTGTCTCCTGTTAGTTAGGGTCGGCGCAACATGTTTTTTTCTTCCATTCCGTTCTGTCACCCGTCATGCCATCTCTAACTCCCTTTTCTTTCATAACACTCCTCACACAATCCATACGTCTTTTCTTTTATTTCTGATCGCGAGCAACGGGACGGTTGTTTATGCCTATATGGTAGAAAAATTACCCTATAGGATTTTTTTTTTCAGTAGTTTTTAATAATAATCCTTGTATCCGCGTTTTGAAATCTTGACTTTTACAACAAAACAAAAAATACGGTGACAAATTCAAATACCTACTTACGGCTTATAATAATTATCATATCAAGTATGAACTTGTCACTAAACGCCCACACACGCCACTTTTCATTCAAAATAAATCCTATTAAGCTACAAAAAGTCGGTATTGACGTCTTATGTCGTGAAATTTATCATCAATTAGTAATCAGATTAGTATTGCATATAATTAGCGATTGGAAATTAAAGCTGATTTGAAATAAGAGCAGATTTCGCTTTATAGTGTATTAAAATATTATTAGATTGTTTCGAAATCACTATGTTGATTGATTACGATGTAGGAAAGGTGGTGACAGTTCATTAATCTTAGGTAAGTACCTAATATTTGGAAACTAGCTAGAGCTTAATGTAGGTTCTGTTTGAATTTGAGTAGTTAGACGCTGGTATAAGAGGGTTGATACGCTTGAAGGAAAATCATAGAAGTTATCACGCTAACGTTATAAAGGTGAAAATTTTTATGTGTATGTGTGTATTTTTTTATAAATGATTTAAACTTGTGCTTGACTGCAATCCCACCTACACCGTAGGCGCAGGTTTGCGGACGGCGAGCAATGGGTAGCATGTGTTCTGGTCGTCCGGTAACCGTCCGGACCGAACCCAAGTCGTCGACGGCGCGTAGTATTCCACGGGCGCCTCAAGGAGATGTCAGCAAATCGTAGAGGCCCAGCAGGGTCAAAGCCTACTGGGGCCATGGGTTAAGTGAAAATGAACCCCAGGGCCCTGGAACGCAAAGCAAAGATCCTTTTTTGCTTTGCGTTCCAGGGCCCCGGGGTGGGTTTTAGTCAGTAAAAGTCTTACACGCCCTCCTAATCCACTCAAGGGCGGGAGATGTTATTAGATGATTTCCCATCTAAAAAAGGAACCTGGTGGTAGGTAAGCAATGATGAAATCAATTAAGATGAAGCGCACTAGTTTAGTAAGAATCTATTCACTCTGGCCTTGAAGATACCTAAATTATAATCGGACGAGAAGACCACAGTAGGCAAATTGTTCCAATCCTTCAACGAAGGACGAAGCGTAGTCCGGACCGTAGAGGTGTTAACAATATTTGTTACTTCTTGACGCTGGAACGGCTGAAAGGATTTGGACGAAATTTGGCACATGACTCCACCACCTAAATCACAATCCAATTTAGACCGCGTCCTGGAACAGCACATAGCATATCCCGAAAGTATCTTTTCTTAGTATAATTTTCTACCAGTTATTACTATAGATTTTATTCTGTGTTGTGTTAAAACATAAAAGAAACTAAACACTGTAAATCCTCACTCAAACAATGTCTTAGATATTCCATCTAAAACTGTTACCGGTCTTACATTGTTATTCGTTATCCTACATTTCATTTTACGAGGCGGAGTGATGGGCCCTAAAACAGGCTAGTGTCTTGCTGTGTCATCCTAGTCCTTTAGTACTTTCCTTAATGGGGTACGGAGGGGTAAAGTAGACTTAAGTGATTCTTACATAGATACTGGTTACAACAGGCAAACATTACTGTGTAAACAACCGGGTGTGTACAGGGTGTATACAGGGTGAATGGCGAATGATGAATTTCATTTAAATCCGTTAAACTTTTGGAGCGTGAAGGAGTTACAAACATAAACTTATGTTTGTTGTTTTGTACACCAAATGTAATGTTAAAATTGCTACTATTGGCTTCCGTGGACTGTATATATCCTCCCTCCTTCTTAGTCGTTCACTCTTAACAGAATGGTCGTGGTTGACAATGTTGCATTTTCATTGGCGAGTGAGGCTCCCGCGATGCGTCTCCACTTGTCACGGTTTACGGCGTCTCGGGAACTCTGGACTATGGAGGTTTGCGTTGCAGGTCTGATGAGGTGGATATTTGACGATTCGTACTTGCATAATCTAAAGTGCCTACATACACAAGACAAATCAACGATAACCTCTGGTTAATTTTTATCTCCTCCAGGATCAAGACGTTAGTCCTAAGTGCTGTCCAAGGGATCCGCAGCAGTTGCCACCAGCACCCATCTCGAGTGCATCGATTTTGCGTCGGTCTTTGAACCGTCCACGTTTCTGCGCCATAAAGAAATATTAGGAAGACTGAGTTTCTCATGAGGTGGACTTTCGTGACTTTAGTGATATTACGGTTGCACCAGATCCTTTTCAGCCTATCAACAGCAGATCGCGTGATAGCACTTATCCTTCGAATCTCGTCTTTACATCCTCCAGTGTTCGTAACGGTGGTACCAAAGTATACACTGAACTGGACTGTATATATATATTATCACCAATTCCACTACAATAGTCGAATAAAATCTCTTGAACCACGTGGGTGCAGCACAGCATAAAGAGTCAAAGATTATTTATCTGAATGTATCATAATGGCACAATAATGCCGCCGTGGGACATATGTCACAAATTCAAACAATATCTGGTAGCAGTGAGGTAAGTGTCGTTATAAATAAATGTATGGATTTGTCTACTTTAATGTAATAGAGAAAGGTATTTGAGTAATGATAAATATACTAGTAATTTGTGACGCATATTAAAATAATACTCTGTCGGTGAAGTCAATATTACGGGTGCGGGACGTAGCGGTGTTTTTTTTTATTGTTATATACTAGTGTTTGATTGTGATCCCACCTGATGGTAAGCAGTGATGCAATTGTTGATGGTGAGGTGCACTAGTTTATTAAGAGCCTATTCACTCTTGTCTTGAAGACACCTAAATTATAATCGGATAGGAAGACTGCAGCAGGTAAATTTTCCCAGTCTTTCGATGGACGTGGTCTATACAACACACCGCTTGATAGAGTTTAGATTTGACTTCGCGGTTCAAACAGATAAAAGTTCTAATCGCATGGACGTGATCCGTGATGACATGGGCAAAGACATCTGTTTTATCTGTTTTTTTTTTTGCTAAAGTAAAAAAATTAGAAGTAAGGTACAAAAAAAAATTAAACTTATTCTAGTTGAACGCATAATAATTTGATCGTTGTTCTGTGAAGTCTCGATTTAATTGGCTCAAATTTTTTACTTTCAAATATTTCAACACGAAAAAAGTATAATAAAAAAAAATGTCTACTATAAAACCCAGTAGCCATCAGACAATACGTACGAACACGAAAATAATTGGCCATTTATCATACAACCAGATAAAATATTGTAAAACAAAAAGTACAATAAAAGTATGAGTAACAATAGTTTTTCTTATTTAGGTCGTGTTTTGTGGGCGTCTGTACCGTGCTGTAAGAGATTAGGCTTACCACCTGTGGTTGGCTACTTGGTACTGTCGGATACCGAAGTGCTTCTTTATATTTATGATAGTTTTTTTTATTTTTTATTGGACATCAAATATCCTATAAGAATTAACAAGCATGCAGGTTAATTGGAACGTATTATTAATTTATGAGTTTTTTTTTAATTGGTGATAAACAATTCTTATACATAATTGGTTTAGCTTGTAATTTTAAATAAAGAGACAATTCCATGATCGCCTTAATTGGTCATGGAGTTTCTTCACAATTTTCTAAAAAGATTTAAAATGAGCAAGTAGCTTCATTTTTTAAAAATGCCTGTAAATTATTTATTTGAAATAAATGCTTTAACTTTGAGTTTGTTTGTGATCTTAAAGAAACCCGGATTATTTTTAGACTACAATATTAGCTTTCTTCATTTTTATTATTACTCAAATAAATTACCATCCTAAAAACAAGACACGAAAGAAACATTTTAACAAACAAAGTAAAACAAAAAACAGATAAACAAGTTACGACAAAATCCAGGAAGTTGTTTCTATGGAAGTTATTGTATGAAACTGTTGTTACTCATTATGGCGCATGTTTATATGTTTCCCGTCTTGATCCAAATATAGTTTGTTTATCTTACCACGTTATGTAACATACGGTTCGTTTGTGTTGTAAACTTTCTGACGGAGTTCAATAAAAATAGAGATTTTTGTCCATTTTGGGAATGAAATGCGTGGATTGGGGGTCTTTGTCAATGTTTGTTGAACGAAATGTAATTTCAGAAGGAATAGAAATGGTAGGCTCAAGAATTGTCTACGGGATTTTTAAAAAGAATTGAAATGAAACGCAATAGGTAATTGAGGGAACTCGGGTGAGTTTCAGTCAGTAAAAGTCTGACACCTAGAACGGGAGAAGGTATTTGATGATTTCCCACCCTCGAAAAAAAGCGTATTTGTAAGACGTTTTCAACTGGTACAGGCCGGTCCGCGCGATACACCTCCACCGCATGCTCCACCGTGTCCTTCGAGCGGTAGGTATACAATCTGTCTAGAATCTAGATGATTTAGATAGAAACACAAATATTATTATTTGCGTTATACATTAGTTTTGTTTTGTATTACAACGTTTCTTTGCGCATCTAGAACTAGTAGGGAACAATAAATGTTTTATAAAACTTGATAAAAAACTTTAAGATACTCTTAAATACCTATTTATGGAATAGGTTCTTGTAGTAAGGTAAGTAGACCAACCAGGCAGATAAACTATAGATAATTTTATTAAAACATAAAATGTGTTTGAAACAAAAACCGGTGCATTCGCAAAGGGAAAAATCGTGACAGCAATTTATAAAAAAAAAGATAAATAACGATAAAGTTAAAAATGAGTATATTAGAGAAGTTTGAAAGTGGCGCCAGTGACTGAAAAGTTGAAAGGAAATCGTTTGTCTTGGTATGGTCATGTAAAGAAGAGGGATGAGACGCATGTTACTAAAAGAGTTTTGAGTACACATGTAGATGGATGGAGAGAGAGAGGGAGGCCAAAGAAAAGATGGAGGGATTGTGTGAGGAGTCATATGAAAGAAAAGGGGGTTAGCAATAGTGTGACGGGGGACAGGACAGAATGGAAAAAGAAACGTGTTGCGCCGCCCCAAGTAATATGAGGTAAGAACAGGAAGAAGAAGAAGACTATAACTTACAAAAGGCCAGAACTTTGACTAGTATAACGAACGAGGTATTAACATATGTATAAGTATAAAACGTAAGTAAAACGCCTACAGTTTTAAAAATGATCTTTTTTTTTAATCAGCTACTATACCTATTAATTATTATGTTGTGATATAAGTATCGATGATACAGTAAAACTTTTACAGTTTTTATTCAAAAGTGGATTGCTGTACCCTTATGAGGTAATGTACTCATTAAGTTCAACATTGTCTGTAACTGTGTTTAAATTCTGTGCGAAATCTTCATTTTATCTTAACACAATATAAAACAAAGTCAGTTTTGTCGTCTGTCTGTCTAACTGTTCCTTAATCATGCAATAGATTTTGATGGTTTTTTCACTTACAGAAAGAGTGATTAACAAGAAAGTTTTATGAATAATTAGCTGCTAAAAAGTAGAAAATTGTCCCAAAACATAATTACCGGAATAAAAAGTATCTTGAGTATCTACGTCTTTCCAGATCATGGTCCACTCATTTAAACTCCGCCGTCAGTCGTTCGAGCGTGAAAAATTAACAAATATACGTACACACTATCACAAAATTTCGCTTTTATAATATTAGTGTAAGTAATTATAATTTATAAAAAACATTAACAGTGGTGATAATAAATTAAGCAGTTATTAATAATATTTTTTTATAATTTTTGTACTCGTATTTATTTTGCTAAATTTTATTTTATTAGCCTTTCAATTCAATAGGCGTTTAAATTATTATTAATTAATTATTTTTATCATAATTGAAATTTTAATTTGACATTTATTTTATTGTTTTGATTCAAGGATTTAAAGTTTCACTGACATTGTAATGTTGACGTTTTCATTTATTGAACACTTTATTAGTCTATTTTATTGTTTTCGTATATTATTATTTATATTGATATTATGATGAACTAACGTAGATATAAGAATTACCAATAGATATTGTGGCCCAAATGTTGTCTTATTAATAAAATTATTACTATTATTACTCGATTTGTACTAACTCTTAACATAAAATATCAGCAAACCAGTCCAAAAGTCGGCTGCTATCAAATTATTTCCAAGTCGACCTGTTCATTCGTATCCATTAATCAATGTTTAAGGTAATATTAATTTCGTGGCGCTACACAAAATATTCTCAGAACCGTTCTGCTAGTTACGGAATGATAAAGTGTGTAACTTCTTTTCTGTATTATTTTTTAATTTATTAATGTTGTTTCTAGTTCTATTACACGGTACGTTTCCTACTAAGATTTTGTTTTTCATGGAAGATAAGTAATTTAACGGTAAAATACGAAAGTTTGATACAAATAATTTTGTTATCGATAAAAAGTCCAGCCCCCCTAGCCAAGTTACAACCGTTTTGTTCGCGCCGAACGCCTCGAGTAGGCCACGCCTCCGATTCCTTTGTTCTGACCACGTGACTGAGCGTTGAGATGACGTCAGAACAAAGGAATCGGAGGCGTGGCCTACTCGAGGCGTTCGGCGCGAACGATACGATTGTAACTTGGCTAGGGGGGCTGGTATTTGGAGTATTGTAAAACGAACATAGAATTTTTAAAAAATATTGGTGATATCTATCCTAGTCTTTTGAGCTTTACTACGTACAGCTCGGTAAATAATAATAGCCAGATGCAATATCCTAAGTTTACAGTATAGATACCGCTCTCACTAAACCTAAATATTGTAAAATCCAATTCAAATCCTATTTTTACTACAAAATAATCCATAACACCCAAAACATTCACCATTTACATTCTAACCTCCGAGCGTCGCAGCCAACGCGAGATTATGACAAATGGCCATACCATCGGTAACCACTGCGTGGGCCACGAATGGCTCCACAATGGCCTGACCCTAAGCCATAGTGTGCGGGTTATGTCGACTATCAAGATTATATTTTACTGTATTTTTTGTTCAATAAAATAGAAATGCATTTCTTTCCGTTTTGTATGGCAGTCGTTTGACAAGGTCGATTTTTTGTTGCGCAATGTTGTTTTTGTTACAAAAGTAGGTACCTAGTAGTAATGTCATCCAGATTACTAATGTGAGAAGAAATCATAATACGGTGAAACCTGGTTAAGTGAGCCTGAGCCTTGGACAGGTAAAAAACCTATGCTTCTGTTAATAATTACTATGAGTTTTGTGGTCTTGCCGACCGACAATTTAGATGTCTTAGGCTCTTAATGAACTAGTCCCCTTCATCATCAACGATTGTTTTACTGCTTACCACCAGGTGAGATCGCAGTCAAACACAAATCAAGCCGGGAATCTTTAAGTCGAGAGTGAATAGGTTATTTCTAGGTAAGCGCGCTCCATCATCGACAGCATCGTCGCTTTCCATCAGGTGAGATAGTGGTCAAGCGCGAACCTATCAAGAATAAAATAAATTAATTAATATCAATTTTAAAAAAAGTTATAAAATCCTAGGCCCCTTGAGTTTATAGTTCTCTTATAGTACATCTATATTTCACTGCAATAGTTAATTTTAGACAAAGGACAGGATTTAGACTCCATTATTTGTAGCCAAATTTTTCATGGCTTTTTAATACATTAACCTTTCGATAAATGAAATCTCTCGAATTCTCGCCTTATCCTTTTATATAATAATTTCAAGAAAGGAGTTGAATATTCAAACCGCTTTTATTATCGGACCAATAAAATAAAAACACTCTTCCTGGAGCTTGGAAGGTACTTATTTTGCTAACAAAAATATGTAATAACATTTGCAATTTTAAGTTTTTCTCGGCAAAAATCTCTTATTATGAAAATATTTTATCCTCCCATTGTTTAAGAATGTAGCAAGACAATGCGCTCGGAGTATTGTTTAAAAATACTAGTGTTTTAAATTGCTTTCGTGTATACAAGCAAAAACATAAAAAAAAAAACACATTTCTGTTCGTTCAAAACCACGTAGCAAACAAAAAATCGAACCGAAATTCATCTATTGGAAACGTACATCTTCCGGAACTGTATGCATTTATCTGCGGGAAAAATATACGTTCGTTCTTTTTTTTTTCAAAAAAATCTTGATTACGTCACAACGTGCAACAAACCGCCCATAACCCGCGACCCGAAAATCAGCGATTTGTTTTTTTTTTCGTCAAAGCTCCAACAATTGGCGTTCGAAAAAGTTCGACGCCGGAAAAAAGAAAAACAGCATAATGGGCAATCGGGAAGTTTCAAATACACTCATCCCAAAGCACCGCTGAGATAAACGATTCAAAAGGTACTAAAAAAGGGAGGGAATCTCTTCGAAGTTTACCGTAACGGCCGACAGGTGTCCTCGAACACTCCGGCGAAGTTTCCGGAATTAGCAAAGTGAGGGTTAGAATTTTTTTTTCGGAAATTATGCTACCTCTTCTAAGATTCCCGGTGAATTATAAGTGTTTTCTTAAATCACTTACTTGAAAAGTTTCTTAACTGGAATTAAAAAGTTGAAAGGTTTTGCTGCGAGTGCCTTATTTAGGATTGGGAGCTGAGGGCCCGGTTTTTAAAAAGAGCCGACTTAAAACTAAGTTTCGTAAAGATTATTTTCGATAAAGTCTTGCTTAGGTAAATCTTTTATGAAATACAGCATAAATGAAAATGAAAGCTTTCTCAACATTAAATCCCTTATTGATTTTGCAAAAAGTTTGATTGATAGAGATTTCTATAATCTTGCTGTTTCAAATATCATAAAGAAATAATCTGTCCTGTCTATTGGGTTATTACTCCGACCAATAGAGAATGTAAAATGCATCTATTTCAAATTCTTTCTCAGGGAAGTAACCGATACCTTGAGTCTTGTTAAATGGTAAACCTAGCCTGGGGTGTAGGATTAGCAATTCGTCACAGTTCGGATGATTACGACAGCCACCGGTTATTCTAACGAAAGACTTGTTACTGTAGACAGTAAGGAGGGAGAAATAATCGGTAAACATCAGTTACTTCAGTCAATTCAGTTGCCTCATTGGTGTAATGGTAGGATTTGGTAGCAGTTAGGGTTCTACAGATTAAGATTCTTACGTTGAATTCAATCAAAGTAGTGAATACAGAGACGTTGGAAAAAAGATGAACAGAAGGATCTTGATTTTAATTAATAATAATAAAATTTTATTTGATAAAAAAGTACACAATTACAGGTGACACATAATTTAGGGTATAATTGGAGAGGTACAAGATACATGATCAATGACCCCTGTGCTAGGAAAACCTGTGTTACAACCATCCATCCATTATGTAGTAGCATAATTAGCTTTTTAATGTTCCCACTGCTGGGACTCAGGCCTCCTCTCTAGGAGTGGGAATAGGCCGTAATCCACCACGCGGGCCCAGTGCGGGTTGGTGACTGTCACATGTCTTCGAATTTTTGGTTCTAGGACATGCCGGTTTCTTCACGATGTTTTCCTTCACCGTTTTGAGAGCAGTGGTGATGAAATAAATTACACAAAGTAATGCGCTTGGCTGGGTTTGAACCCATGACCTACAACTCGTAATTCGGAGCCATTGCTCTACTATGTAGTAATAATACTTAAATACGTAATGTGCAAAAAACAAAATACAAAAAAAAAATCACTAGTAGGTACGATTTGGGGATTAAGAGAGGAAAAAACCAAAACTAAACTGAAATTAAGGTAAGAGTTAGATCTAATCATTTATTTCTGATTGATAAACACAACATTATTTTACAGTCTAACACTTGCTGATCCCTAAACCGCACAGTATTATAACATCGACCAACTTGCTAAAATCACAAGTTGTTAATGTTATTTATAGTGTTTAAAACCGAATAACATTAACTCGCAATTAATTGAAGATGTTTACTGACTTCCACTGAAAAGCAAGAACTGTTATTACTGAGTTGTATAATGTCGATGAAGTAGTAAACAGACTGAACAAAGATAGGAATCGACATTTTAATAACACAGTAGAACAATATGTATCTACTGAGCATATTAATGTACTAAGTATCACAGTTGACGCAATATACAAAGCATTTATATTCAGAAGTACGAAAAGACAAAACGATACCACAAAAATACATTCACAATATTGCTTTAAAAGCAAAACACAAATCAAAAGCAAACATTCAAAACCAAAACTGAAAATCAAATATTCAGCAAGTTTTCATAAAAACCATGTCAAACGCTTTACTCAAAATAAAAAAATATAAAAACGACAAAAAAATTCTTGATTATATATGCTCCCGCGCTAAATTGAATTTCTGATTGGTAGAAATCAAAACAAAGCTGGAAACGGTTCAGTGGCCGGTAACAAAAATAGGCCGGATTTGGTGTAGCGTTTACACAAACAGCTACCGCGGAAAGAAAAAATATAAAACCAGAAATGCCAGGAACGAATCTATCTCGTACCGGGGGAGCTGTATGAGTTACGCTGTGTGTTTTGAAGATAGTGGAGTTTTCTATTCGATTGTATAAAATGATAAAGAAATAGATGAATCAAATATAAATACTATAGCAAGACCATTTTGAAATTAACACTTTCTAAAATATGATTGAGATACGCACAAAACCGTTTTTGGAACACATTCGTCGTGCGTACAGCTTTTTTTTTTTAAGGTTGTAAATCATCCAAATGACTTCTGGCGCTCTGGGTGGAGCGGGAGGGCGTATCACCTGTATCCTTCAATTACCCTTTGCGTTCTAGGACTACGGGTTTCCCTTTCAGAAATTCTCCGCGGTCCTAGCTAGCGGGCATCGGCCCTGCTGGTCCCCTACGGTTTGCTGACATCTCTTTGAGAAGCGCGAGGATCACTACGCGCTGTTGACGACTGGGCTCGGTCCAGTTCATTACCGAACAGCCGGACGGCGAGCTACCCACTGCTCGACGTCCGCAAGCCCGCGCCTACCGTGGCTGGTAGGCTGGTTATAAATATACGCATAAATGAAAAATAGGAATAATAACATAATAAATCAATATTTATATTTTATCAAAAATAAGAATAAGATCATGAGAAAAATTTACGTTAAATATTAAAAATGCAGCGAGATTAAACGCTAGAAGCTAAGAAGAACATTAAACTTAAGTGACAAGTAGCGACTATGAGTTTCCAAATTAGTTCATTATTAAATGTGATGGTTGTGAGACGCACAGGACTTTTCATTATGTTGATACTCAGGGGAAGCCCATGTCTAACAGTGGCTGAAATGATGATGATTAATTCTGTAAGTAAAGCTACTCAAAAATAATAATAAGTACTAAGGCAACATAGTTACATAGCATAGTCGGCCTTATAATGTTCCCACTGTTGGGACTCAAACCTCTCTAGGAGAGGGAATGGGCCGTAATCCACCACGCGGGCCCAGTGCGGGTTGGTGGATGTCACATGTCTTTAAATTTTTGGTTCTAGGACATGCCAGTTTCTTCACGATGTTTTCCTTCACCGTTTTGAGAGCAGTGGTGATGAAATAAATTACACGAAGTAATGAGCCTGGCTGGGTTTGAACCCGCAACCTACAACTTGTAATTCGGGGCCGTTACCACTCGGTCAGCACTGCTTCCACATATATACACGTAGTAGCAAATTACTTACCTGTTTCAATAATGAAAATAAAATCTAGAATCCTTTCGAGAATCACAAACGTGTCCCTAAAATGGGACATATTGTATGCATTGCGATCCCACCGTTACTGGTCGAGAATGAATGCAAAAGAAAGGTTGGACATGTTAGTTTTTCTACGTTTCCAGATGTAGCCGTTAGATCATTGAATGCTTCTAGTTTTTCATTTAAGTTGCTGCAGTGATATACAGATATGGTTTTTGTTATTTTACCGTTGATGTCTAGGTATATTTGCTATCTAAGAAATACATTTCTTAGCAGTTTCTAAAGAAAAGTTAGGAACTAATTCTCCGTTTTAAATTCGTTTGAAAATAAAACAAACTGCTTCCTATAATCATCATCATCATCATTTCAGCCGAAAGATGTCCACTGTTGGACATAAGCCTCCCTCAAGTGTCGCCACAATGAATGGTCTTGTGCGTATCGCATCCATCGGATTCCCCCAACCCTTACCAGGGTATCGGTCCATCTTGTAGGAACACCGACAACGCAACCGCAACGCTGCGTCTTTCGGTACGTGGTCGACACTCCAGAACCTTTCAGCCCCAACGGCAATCTGTTCTGTGAGCAATGGGCCCTGCCTATTACCACTTAAGTTTGGCCACTCTTCGGGCTATGTCGGTAACCTTGGTTCTCCAGCTTTCTTAATATAATGTTTTAAATAACATTATTTGTTCAAACTTACTTAAAAATATATATATGCAAACAATCCTTAGAAAGAAATAATAGGTTTCAAAGGTACCAATAAATACCTAATTTCGAAAAAAGAATAACGTACATTTAATACAAAGTTTATTTGAACTTATAATTCCAAGTCAATCCAATGATATAACACTTCAAAGCAACCCGTTTTAAAAAACGGCAATTTCATAAGTAAAGATATTATTATTACACTCACAAAAATTTCGTTACATCTACCGAATATTTGACTCAAAATGTTATCTTTTCTCTTATGTGAAAACATCACAAAGGGTTTCTAAAGTTAGGAACGTTCTCATACTAAAGTGGGTCGAAATATCAAAATAAGCAGAGTGCAGGAACGTATGCGTACATACTGCAGCTTAAACTGTTTACGTTATCTCGTCCTTACTGGGAAAGGTTAAGTTTGTTTACAAAGTATTATAGGATGGGAGTGCAGGGTGTGTTTTTGGAAATACGTTACATTTTGGGTTGGAATTTGTTTTTAAAAGTAGGGTAAGCGTAGTTAAATTTTGGACAATGTTTGATTCTGATGAGTCCATAGTTTTTCTAAGTTATCATTTTTCACCATACGCTTAAGATTAAGAAGTTTCATCATATATTTACTTAAATTTGAAGTACAGAATTGCATCGCTGAACCTTGGTTCAGGCCATGGTCCGGAATGAGAGGGAATAGGATACGGACGCCTCTATTTGCGAAGCAGTAATGCTAGCAAAGTACACGGTTGCATCGGAACATGCATCCTCAAGCTTCAACCACCGCGACTAAAGACGCCCCGGGCATCTTGAATTGTAGAGCGATCTTCGGCCACCGTAGGCGCGGGCTTGCGAACGACAAGCAATGGGTAGCTCACCGTCCGACCAACCAGTAAGGACCGCGCCCAGTCGCCGATGAAATATGAATAAAACCCTAGTAGGGTTAATGCCCGCAACAAGGGCCATGGGGAAGTTCTAAAAAGAACGCAAAAAGCAACTGAAAAAACATAGGTGTTAGTCAATAAAAGTTTGACACACCCTCTCGCTCGATCCTGGAGCGAGAGAAATTATCAAATGATTTCCCACCGCAAGTACAGAATTGCCAGAGAATGCCTTGTTGCATTAAGTCAGCCTATATGGCCGACTTAATGCAGTCAAAATTTCATCTATTCAATATCATTCAAGGACTTTAGGTATAACTACACTTGGCATGTTGAATATTATGCAAATGGACTATTCACTACATGTAGAATACAATATATGGCTAACTACACGCTCGAAGTTATGTGGTCATGAACTTAATTCATTTATCTCGCTATCCTCCCACAAAGCTTGCGTTATAATTACTTGATATAATCTAATAGCCGTCTACCATGACACCTATGGGATGCAATGGAGCGATTCTAATTCGACAGAGCATTTCGCATTGTCTTCACAGGACTTCGCTTCCCTGAACATCGAGATGGTCGATGGTTTCGGAGAATTCTGATTCATTGAAGAGATACGGTAGTGACGGTATTCTGAAACTTGCACTATTGGCTTGATAAAGGACGTTACTAGCTTTTGGAATTCCGAAGTAGCGAACTACATGGGTACTTACAATTTAGCATATAGTTCGCTACTTCAAATGTATAAGTTATAAATAATTATAGATGTTGATGGAAAGAGCGATGCTTGGAGTTCCCTTGCGTGATCGCATCAGGAATGACGATATTCGCAGGAGAACCAAGGTCACCAATATAACCCGAAAAATCGCCAAACGTGGCAGTGGACAGGGCACATTACTCGTAGAACAGATGGTCGTTGAGGCTGACAGGTTCTGCCCCCCTAGCCAAGTCACAACAGTTTCGTTTCGACTCTCTTTTATTCGATCGCCGTCGAGTCGGCAACGCGTTATCTCAACGCTCAGTCACGTGGTCAGAATAAAGGAATAAGAGGCGTGACCGACTCGAGGCGATCAACGAAAAGAGAATCGATACGAAACGGTTGTAACTTGGCTAGGGGGGCTGGAGTGGCGACCGTGCACCGGAAGACGCGGCGTTAGAAGGTCTCCCACAAGGAGGGCCGATGACCCGGTGAGAGTCACGAGAATGCGACGGACGCGAGACGCACGTGACCATTCATTGTGGTGACACTTGTGGGACGCCTATGTTCAGCAGAGGGCGTCTTTCGACTAAAATGATGATGATGGTGATGACAGATGTTCTGAATTCTAAAAACGCTATAATTTAACAACATATTGTGTCAAATAACATGTTGTGAACATAATTGTTATTTCTATAAGAACATAAAAATAGTTTCTATTGCTTTTTTTTTAAAGCCTCGTCCTACACTAGGAATTATCGTGGTTGCGTTCACAAACATGTAAAGTCACATAAATAAGATAGACTCAGAACAACTATCTATAGGCCTTACAACTATTTGTTCCGTACGGGAATCGAACCAGCGATACGTAATGCAGCAGCCACTGCGCTAACCGTGCAGTCAAATCTAATCACTGCTTAATATGTTAGTCTACATTATTGATGCAAGAAAATTTAACTTTCCATACTAGAGAATGAAACCTCTACGGTCCGGACTAAGTGTTTCGCCTCGTCGTTTATACCGCGTACATCGAAGGAAGAAAGAAAAAAAGAAAGAAAGAAAACATGTTTATT
Source organism: Mythimna impura (assembly GCA_905147345.3). Lineage (NCBI taxonomy): Eukaryota > Metazoa > Arthropoda > Insecta > Lepidoptera > Noctuidae > Mythimna > Mythimna impura. The sequence goes on along the minus strand of LR990359.1, from coordinate 26,873,770 downwards.
CTGCCCAAATAGATGCACAATAAAATACAGCAATCTGACGGACCATGTGTAAACCGGGCATAACTGTGCTGCACCAAGGACTGGAACAATTTGCCTGCTGAAGTCTTCCCATTCGATTATAATTTGGGTGTCTTCAAGGCTAGAGTGAATAGGCTCTTAATAAACTAGTGCGCCTCACCATCAACGATTGCATTACTGCTTACCAGGTGGGATCGCAATCAAGCACTAGTTTATAACAAATTAAAAAAAAGAATGATGTGTTAAGAACACAATAGATTATTTCATCAACCACGATATACCAAATTAATACAACAAGTACATAAATAACGTCTATCTGACCATGCTCTCAAAATTCACAAGTAAACTAACACACAAATCCTTGCTAGCAAAAGCACAGCTCTAAGTTCCAAGACATCAGATTACAGTGTAATCGTATAGCTTGGACTTTGAGTAAACTGTCTGGATGTATCTGTTTATTGTTCGAGTTCAACAAACAGACAGACAGTCTCCTGGTGAAGTTGCCTTTGCGTCCGATGAATAGTTCTGAGAAAGGACAGGAAGCGTCTGTGGAATGAATGTGCTTTCCAAATGTTTTGATGTCCGTGTTATTGATTGCAGTTATAATTTATGCATAATGCTGATCTGTAACAGTTTAGTCGTTAATGCTGATTTATTTATTCGTAATGTTGGCTTTGGTTATACTATTTTTATGGCAGCAGTAATTTTAAATGACGAAATTCTAAAAAAATGCTCTGACGAGATCCATATTTTGGATTTTGAATACAAATGTAAAACCTTTATTTTTGATCCAAAAAGGTTTACATTAGTAGATGATTAGAGCCTCCTTTTAAGCAAATAATGCCTGTATTAGGAGTTTCCACTCTTTCACAGCCTTTATATTTTATTAAAGCAAAATAGCCATTAATACTAAAATACACTCACTCACACACTCACTCACTTACTCACACACTCTGTTTCACTCTGTTTTCTCACAGACACAGCAATATACTGTACAATTATTAAGTAAATTAGATAAATGAAAACAAGAATGACTATTTGAGGTTTGTCACGGGTGTCATGGCACAGAAATAGACTCAGGCAGAGTTAACTGGCGATAAATCAGCACTCAGGAAATTTAAGTAGTACTTGACAAAAATAAAATTACCACATCCGTCGTTAAACCAAAAAAAAACCTGAAAAAAATGTCAGCTACTAGACGCAAAGTCCACATCCTCCACATCGAAATGATTCCCAAAAAAACCTACCATATAAACATGGGCGCGAAACGCAGCGGAACATAAACATAATGAGCACATGCTACCGTACAATAAACAGAGACCTTTGTACGGCGCGCGCGCAGCTGGCTTGCCGGGTTTTTTTCGTAATACCCACATCAAACCATTCGGTTATAACTTTTTCTGTAACTGATATCAATTTGTGACTGTATTTATTGTTTTCGTTACTGTTTTTGTAACAGTTTTTAATTATCCGTTAATTAGTTTTCTTAGCAATTTTTATTAGTGTCAATGGAGCTTCTGTGTAGCGTATTTTAATTTAATAGCTCAATTTAAGCTGCAAACGGGTTGAAGAGGAGTCTCTTTAAGCTTAATTACGATCGTTTAGCTAATTAGGTTTCAAGTTACTTCATTAAAGACTTCCTTGATGGTTTTTATTTGGTATTTTAGATAACCTGATATCGATTGAGATTTTTTTTCCACCATGCTTTCTTTCTTTGTCTAGATGACTGGATAATTATATTCATATTGTTTATGTGATGTTCAATTTTCTCTGGAGATATTTATGCAAAGAGCAAGTCAAACACATCAGCACGTGTTTGATTTAAGATCATAAATGTTATATTTAGAGGCGTTATTTCATCGGTTTGTATATTTCACACGCAATTGCATTTAATGGTGTAAGCAAATATAAAATGTCATTGACCATTAGTACTGAGACCATTCTCAACATCTGTATTATTAACACATTTCCAGTTACTGGAAAGTTATTTGACTGATTTCTAATCACTTTTTTTTTCAGGAATTTGGGGACTTTTAACGTCCATTGTTTTTGAACAATAAAATGTTATAATCATACCGCTGTCGGTCACGGATAGAAAGACTCGGTAAATGTAATCAGGTTGAAGACATGCAACATTTGCTGATGGATTGTTATATGATATATCATTTAACCTTTTGAGTGCGTAATTAGGACACAATAGTAAGACAATGGCGCGTGAACGCCGGCGTTAATGCGGGGATCAACAGCTTACAGTTATAAAAGAAATATAAACTTGTTTTTGTCAAACTTTTGTCTAAAGAAATTCCAGTTGTCTGCCATGTTACCTATCTACGACAACGTCGACGGTAAATCAATGTTCAAAAATTTCTCACCTTCGCTCATTTTGATATTTAAAATATTTTTCAGTACATACTTTCGCAACGAATTATTAAATAATTCTTACAATCCTACAGGCTGCACCATGTTGTATTGGTAATTAATAAAAGTTAAATTGAGTAAAACAAGAAGATTTTGAGTTTGACAAAGACAAGTTTATATTTTTTCTATACTATAAATAATATCCGGATTGTGTCCGGAACAGGAGTGAGAGAGAGTCATTTTTGAGGGAATTAGACCTAAATAGACTTAACGTGGGGCTAATCCAGTCAATTTTATCTCGACCAACTTCAAATGATGCCAAAAAGTTATGTCATTTAATAACAACCCTTCATCTGTGACTTCCATCTTTATTATAAAGTGTTATATAATAATGAGCAGTGGTAGCCAAATGGTAACGGCCCCGACTTACAAGCTGTAGGTCGCGGGTTCAAAATCAGCCAGGTGCATTACTTTGTGTAATTTATTTCATCACCACTGCTCTCAAAACGGTGAAGGAAAACATCGTGAGTAAACCGGCATGTCCTAGAACCAAAAATTCGAAGACATGCGACATTCACCAACCCGCACTGGGTCCGCGTGGTGGATTACGGCCCACTTTCTCCTAGAGAGGAGGCCTGAGTCCCAGCAAAGGGAACATTAAAAGGCTGATTATGCTATGCTATGCTATATAATAATACACTGTCTATTTTAGTTTACGTAATTATAAGTGATGAGATTATGCATAATAAATAAAGAGAAAAAAAAATTGGGTCCCGGCCATGTGCAGCAATGTGTTGCCAACCCAATCGCCCGCGATCGAAGTCTCCGATCCATGTCTGTCCCACACAAACTCTAAGGGAATGTACGTACGGGTTCGGATTTTTTTTTGGGAGGTGGGAAATCATTTAATGACTTCTCTTGCACTTCGGTGGAGCAAGAAGGCGTGTCAGACTTTGACTGACTAATACTCGCTTATGTTCCTTCCGTTTCCTTTTGTGTTCTAGGACTACGGGTGCTGGGCCCCTACAGTTTTGCTGACATATCTTTAATACGCGCGCAAACACTACGCGCCGTAAACGATTTGGTCTCGGTCCTAACCAGACGGCCGGACGATGAGCTACCCATAGCTCAACGTGACCAGAGATCGCTCTGCAACTTCCGACGTCCGAGGTGTCTCCTGTCGTGGCGGCTGTAGTTTGAGGATGTCCGTTACCTCTTAATTTTAAATATATCCGCTATCAGTTAGATTGTCCTGAGAACCTGTTAAAAGTGTTCCCTTTAACCTTGATACCTGAACCATGTTGTAATTTTGTATGTTTATCGAACAATAGGTATACTGTTTTAGAGAGTATGGGGACATTTTTAATTCCGCGTCCCCCTCACACTGCTTTATAGTATCATAGATGCACGGATATGGTAGAAAATCTGTATATGTTGCCGAAAAATAGTACAGTATATAGTAAGGGACTTGATAATATTATTTATTCATTTATTGTGTGTCTAAAGGAGTGGAATCTCTTGCTAGAGTCTGTGTTTCCTGATAGCTATAAGCAAGAGAGTCAATATTGAAGTCAAGAATGAATAGACTTGACTAGAAGTTCTAGGCAAACGTGTTCCATCCACAACGACATCATCGCTTAGGTTCATCATGTGATATATTAGCTAATTGCAAGCTTATTATCTATATGATTTTAAAAAATATCATTTCGTCAGCTGATCGGATCATACAGGGATTTCTTCTCACAAACAAGCAACAGTCTTCCCGTCCGATTATAATTTAGGTGTCTTCAAGGCTAGAGTGAATAGGCTCTTAATAAACTAGTGCGATTCACCAGCCCACCAGGGTCAGGGCCTGCTGGACCAGTTCAGCCCAGCTCCAGCAGCCAGTTCGAAGCCTACTATGGGTGATGCGAAAGAGATCCCCGGGGCTCTGGAAAAATGGCAAAGAAGGAACAGGAGTGGGTTTTTAATCAGTAAAAGTGTGACACTATCTTCCGCCCCGCCCAAGAGCGGGGGATGTCATTAGATGATGTTCCCAACCGAAAAAAAAAAACGTCTCACTATCAACGATTGCATCACGCGGTCAAGCACTAGTTTATAACAATAAAAAAAATACAGTAACTCTAGATAACTTTATTGTAGATGCAGACATCATTATGTACAAAAGGATTTTTTAATATCAGGATTCAGTATACAAGGGTCGACTCCTTTTCAATTAATTTCATTCGAATTCAAATCAGCTATCAGGAAAAACTTTTTGGAATACCATTCCCCCTCACTACAATCGGGCTATGGGGTGATAAAACAAAATGTGCTGTTATCTGAGTTGCAAAGCACTTACGTAATGATAATGGGTAGAAATAGGCTGCATAACGAGTAGCGACATCTATACATAGCAATTGAGATTAATTTTAACCTTTGAATGAAGTGGAACAGCCTGCTAACGATAATAACCTTCCACCTAACTTCAGATTGTCAATTGCTGTTTTGCTTGTTCGTGTATTATTAACTTATTGTGTTTGCTGATAGGATTTGTTAAGGAGATGATAATGATTTGGTTATGAATGATAACTACATAAGATAAATGTTAGATCATCAGTTAAAATAAATCTACAAAACGATATTGTTACGAATAATATGTTTATTTTAACACTATTACAGTACGGTAACACAACTACTTGTATAAATGTTAACAATAAGGGTTAATTCGACCTTTCTACACAACGACGCGAACAGTAATGAACGTTGAAGTCAAGAATTCACTACAATCATCATTTCTTAATAAAAATACATTGAGGATAGCATAAAAATCTGTAGCTCAAAAACAAACTAATTGCAACGATAATAAATACCTACTCTTCTGTTATTTTAAAGATGACTGTTGACTGGATTTTTAAAAATTGTGAGTTATTTTTCTATTTATATTTACTAAACATTGTCTGACAGTAAGCATTTTAACACAAGCATAATACATAGATATGTGTAATTAAAAGATGTATAATAAACGATGATATTAAAAGATTTTTTTTCGTGAATCATCTTATCAATCACATCCTGAAAAACTAGAGGTACTTTCTAAAAATAAAATATCACGCTACACACAGTCATAACGTCACAAAGAAAAAAGTGAAACATATCCTCAAGCCATGGAGCCCCGCCTGGGCAGAACACCGTAGTGTCCTCATGGGGGCGATCGGCGGCGGCCATGCGGCAGCGATCTCTCGCGCCGGGCCTTGGTACAGGCCATGCTCCGGAGCGAGGAGGAGTGGCAGACGGTCGCCTCTTTCTGCGAAGCAGTAATGCTAGCAAAGGAGGAGGCCGCACGTGCTCGCGCCCCAGCCGCCGGGATTCCGATCCCGATTTCCGGCCACCGTAGGCGTGGACTTGCGGACGGCGAACAATGGGTAGCTCGCCGTCCAACCGTCCGGTAACCGTCCGGACCGAGCCCAGGTCGTCGACGGCGCATAGTGTTTCACGCGCGCCTCAAGGAGATGTCAGCAACCATAGGGGCTCAGCAAGGTCGAAGCCTACTGGGGCCATGGGTGATGCGAAAGAGATCCCCGTAGTCCTGGAAAAATGGCAAAGAAGGAACAGGAGTGGGTTTTTAGTCAGTCAAAGTCTGACACTATCTTTCGCCGCAAGAGTGGGGGATGTCATTAAATAATTTTCCCACCCGAAAAAAAAATCCTGAAGCCAACCCACATAGATTCTGAATACACGTGGGTTGGTTAGATAATTTGTTCCAAATATGAACTAATCCGTGTATTCTAAACTACCCTCTGACTCCCTTCAAAGGACAGATGTGCAGTTATAAATAGACGTAAAGGTCACGCGTCAGAATTTATGAATACTGGATAGGCAGGATTAGAGCTACTCGCTGTTCCTAATCTTATTAGCAAGGATGAACGGTGTTATGAAGGTTAAACTTTTTTGGGAGTTTTTTTTTGCTCGTATGAGTTTATTTTTGTTTCTTTGCATAATTTAATGACCTTATTGTCGTCAGATAACGGGAGGAACTGGAGCTCACAAAAAAATAATAATGGAAGCTTCTGTACATCCTGTGTATCTTATTAAAATACTTCAGGGAGTGAGAGAGTCACCTCCTTCTGCAAAACAGTAATGCGAGTAAAAGAGATGGTCGCAATCGTGAGGGAATGTACATCTTCAGGACCCAGCTGCCGCGACAGGTTACCTGGCCAGGCGTGGGCTTGTGGACGACAAACAATGAATAGCTCGCCAATCGGGGCTCGTTCGGTAAGAACCAAGCGAGCGCGTTTGAATTTTACTGACTAAAACCAAACCTGTTTCAGTTGCCCTTTGTGTTTTAGGATCACGGAGTTCCTTTTCAGAAATTCCATTTGGGAGAATAATACTATTGCAATGCTATTCTGTAAAAATATCACCAAGAAAGGGTGCTTCTTCGAAACCAAGAGAACGTCTCATTCATCTGGCCCAGTTTTTTCTTTACAATTTGATATTTTTATTTGCATACTAGTTTTCCCCGATCACTAAATGTATCAAAGGCACTCATTTGCGCCCAGTGGCTTACCTACGACACAAAATAGATAGGTACGAAAACTGTGCCAGATGAATGAGACACTCTCTCGGCTTCAAAGAATCACCCGAAATTGGTGTGCGACCGAATTGACCAATATTTTTGTGTGATCGCAAACTAAAATTCAAATTCTCCACTAAAATTCCTTCATTAATATCAGCTTAAACCTAACTAACTAGGATTACATTTTGGTCACAGTGAACTTTTACTTTAAAATCTATTTCATATCTAATTATTATTATAAGTTGAATACTGGTGTAAGTGGAATACTGCTCTCATCTTTGGGATTGGTCTGCCAAATACTAGTTTGATGCCCTGGAGTCGATTGAGAAGCTAGCCAAGAGGATCATCGGTGATGATGCACTTGTCGAGTCAAAACTCCAAAGCCTTGAACATCGACGACGAGTTGCTAGCCTGTCGGTTTTCTGTCGATTACATTTCGGGGAGTGTGCGTTGGAATTGCACAATTTAATTGCACCAAGTCCGTTCCATCATCGGACCACTAGACGTGCGGCGTTGCGCCATCGGTAAATGGTGGACATTCCACCCATACGAACAAAGCGTTTTGGGAACACATTCATATCGTATCAGATTTTTACTGACTAAAAACCCACACCTGTTCCTTCTTTGCCTTCGTCCCAGGGCCGAGTTTTCCTTTCAGAAACAAACTGAAGACACCTAAATTACAAACGAACGGGAAGACCGCTGTAGGCAAATTATTCCAGTCCTTTGATGTACGCGGTATTGCACGTACTAGTAAAATTATTGATAGACATATCTATATAATATAAATAATACAAAGAGGAAATGTTTGTATTTTTGTTTGAAATGAATAAACTCAAAAACAACAGGATCGATTTCAAAAATTATTTCACTATATAGTAATATATATAAAATTGAAATTGAAATTGAAAATATTTATTTCAGACTCAGTAAAGATACATATTGTGGTCCATATTGTGTTAGTACAAACTTATAACTATGTTAGTAAAATTTAAAATTATTATTATTTTGGACGTGCATGAGCGACCACTGCCTCAGGATTTGGCTGTCCACTCTGTCTGACACCACGCCCAGAAGCGTGTTGGTGCTCCTCTTTATCCGAGACCACAGGGAGGCCGTTCTCTTGCGAAGTACAGCCTGGAAACCATCCGTGCTGTGATTGACGAACATGCCGGAGGCACTGCACCGCCATGGAAGCCCCAACAGACCCCTGAACGCGTTGTTATACTGGACGCGCAGAGCACTGTAGGCTTTTTTAGTGTATATAATGCTACTTTATCATTGAGTGACACAGGTATATTTTGTGTTTTCTACTTTCACGCCAGCGAAACCGGTGACATAAGCTAGTATATTATATAGGTTCTTTCTACAATAATCCAAGTGTGTGCTAGCATACGTTATGATCAAGCCTAGCAGCAAGATATACGGTGTGACAATTACACGGTCTAGCACATCGAGCTGTGTTGATACACCGTGCCTAATGGGTGACACTTGTGCATGTGTAGTCTAGAGCTTCAGTAGTTATATATATGTACTTGTAACGTAACTGTGGATAATTATGTGTGGATTGGGGGTCTGTTTGAAAGTGTTACCGTGGGTATGGAACTCAAAGGGTAAAGAAACACGCGTGGGTTTTAGTCAGTGAAAATCTGACATTCCCTTTAGCTCAGTCCAGAGCGGGAGAAGTTATTGAACGACTTCCCAACCAAAAAAAAAAGCTAAAACAAGCTAAATACTTTTATTCCTGGGAGTGTGAATAGGCTCTTAATAAACTAGTGCGCCTCTCCATCAATGATTGCATCACTGCTTACCATCAGGTGGGATCGCAGTCAAGCACTGGTTTATATCAATAAAATAAAAAAAGTTCTTTTGATTTAATACGCGTATGATCACACAGTGCATGTCTGAAGATGGGCATCGTCATTTTTTTATTTCATTTTTATTTATTAGGGACAAAAAAAATGTGTACAATAAAAAAATATAAAAATATATGTTTTTTAGGGTTCCGTAGCCAAATGGCAAAAAACGGAACCCTTATAGATTCGTCATGTCTGTCTGTCTGTCTGTCTGTCTGTCTGTCTGTCTGTCTGTCTGTCTGTCTGTCTGTCTGTCTGTCTGTCTGTCTGTCCGTCTGTCCGTCCGTATGTCACAGCCACTTTTTTCCGAAACTATAAGAGCTATACTGTTGAAACTTTGTAAGTAGATGTATTCTGTAAACCGCATTAAGATTTTCATACAAAAATAGAAAAAAAGCAATAAATTTTGGGGGTCCCCATACTTAGAACTGAAACTCAAAATTTTTTTTTTCATCAAACCCATGCGTGTGGGGTATCTATGGATAGGTCTTCAAAAATGATACTGAGGTTTCTAATATCATTTTTTTCTAAACTGAATAGTTTGCGCGAGAGACACTTCCAAAGTGGTAAAATGTGTGTCCCCCCCCTCTAACTTCTAAAATAAGAGAATGATAAAACTAAAAAAAATATATGATGTACATTACTATAAAAACTGCCAACGAAAATTGGTTTGAACGAGATCTGGTCAGTAGTTTTTTTTTAGTACGTCATAAATCGTAAACCGCATTTTACCTTTCATTCAATCAACTCAAATATAAAAAAAAAAAACATTTAATTTCATAAACATAAACCTTATAATTATGTACATACACCGTGAACCATTATTTTCTATTAATAAATCTGTAATAGGTGCCTAAGTAAATAATAATTATAATTCGCGCGGGGCGTGGCTTGATAGTAGCGGGTGCGGAGCGCGCGGGAGGGGGGCAGGTTTCCGACTGCGCTTACCCGAACGGGCAGACACGTGAGGGCAGACGTCGTTGAAAGTCGTGTGCGCGGAGCGAATTTTTCGATACATTTGCGAATGCTAAATATTGTACGTTTACGATTTGATACTGTTCGTTGGATAAAATTAATTTCAATTAACATCGAAATTATTCTTTTAAACTCATTTACTGCCTAGAAATAGGTAAATACTTACTATAAAACGTCAACCTAATAAAAGTTTTGAGATTTTCTTCCTTGGCTGATGATACTTTCTCCTATGTATTAAACCCAAATAACGTTCTGGAAGATGACGTCGTGCGAGCATTTCATGAAAAATTGTCTCGTCATACATCTTTCCGTCCACGGGAAGTGGGTCTGTTCGGGTTCCCGGAACTCATTGAGCCTGTACCGCCAAATGAGTCTCATCTCCAAATTATTTATGATGGCGATGTGGGTTCAATAGGACACTGGTCTTGTATTTATTATATCAATGGTATACTACAACGAAGGTAGTGGAATGCGTGCGAATACCTTATTTTAGGTTTTCCGATGATCTCAAGGACCTACTATGTGTGTCACTAAGGAACTGAAAACGTTCTTTAAGATAAAACGGGGTACAAGGAATAAATAGCACATTATAAAGCAAAGAAAGTATATGGGCGTTCCGGCGAAGGCGAATAGGAAGCCATTTGAGCCTAGTACGAAATTCAGAAACGTGGTCATACTTGAGCAAGCCAAATATGAACCTGATACAAAGATTATTATTATGTTACTTGCTGCTACGGAACCCTCCATAGGCGAGTCCGACTCGCACTTGGCCGGTTTTTTTTTATTAAGGTAAAGATTTAACAAAATGGTTTTGAATGATAAGTTTTCAGGGTACACAACAAAAAGGTGCATAGCTTGGACCATTGAAAATGTCAGGTATATTATTATTTTTTGTGCAAAACAATGGGATTGCTTGAAATGAACCCTAGCAGCTAATGGCTCTAGCGCTTCATTCTTCCAAAAAATCTAGCAAGACATTATCTCTCATAGCGTACAATTAAATATCTAACTGCCGGATACCAGGATCCCATAGAAAACATTATGTGTATTTAATTCCGGAAAACCCAGTTCTTTTTTTCTGGAATTTAATTAGAACATTCCTCTTTATTAGACCCAAACCGCAATGCCAACTTCCCCAGCCTTTCCAATAATGACCAGAAAGGCAAAATTTTCTGCTTAATCAAATCTCTTTCGGCCGTTTTCATACAAAACATCGGGGCTATATTAGAAGGTCCTGAATTAATAGGATTTCAACCCCAAACATCTACTTTGATTAGCGTTTCAACCGAAAGTCATTGTACAATGTTTGACTTTGTTAAACTGGGCTTAGAGGATTATGTGGATAACCATATTTTTGTTAATCTGCTGTTGCATTAAGCAATGTGGCTTAAGTTTTGCATCGTTTATTATTCGGGTTTATCTTTATATTTTTATGAGATTTTTATTGTTACCCGAAGGGTAATAAAAATAAGGCTGCAAAATTATTCGAAAGACAAGTTGGCAACTAAAGGAATACGGGTGGGCTTTAGTCAATGAAAATCTGACACTAGCTCTCGTTCCACCCAGATCGGGAGAGGTTTATTTGATATACAAACGAAAAAAGGGCATCCTGAAGTATACTTTCTAGGTAATGTAGGACACTGAATATGTATTCAGTCCTTTTTTTTTACCTTCCTATTAACCCTCTTCTTTTCTATAAGATTAGTCAGTCAGAAGTCACGCAAAGCAATGGCTACATTGTACTACTCCAGTTGAGAGATGTGTTACTACGTTATGTTAAAGTAACACTAACATCCCACATTCCAAATCAGTTTGAAGGTCCATCACTTAACCTAGCCTGTCAATTTGGTAATTCGCAGAGGAGAAATCTCAAATTTTGAAATTAAAACTTAAACAAGATTATGCCGTAGTAATTAAAATTTCATCTAACTTAATATGATAGGTTTCTTCTTTATTTTTTTTAATTTAACTTGGATAACGCTTGATTTAAAGCAAAAAAATTAACCAGGCGCATGGGACTCAGGCAGGTCTCTAGGAGAGAGGATATCCATTCTCCACATTTCGCCACCCGGGCTCAGTGCGCGTTCATGGATTATTTATTTTATTTGCAGAAGGCTTACAGACTAATACACCAAATATAAGCTATAGAAGCCTCCACACATAGATAAAAAAAATCTATAAAAAGAATATACATACAAATCAATTAATTATTATTGGATTTATACGAGGCCAATAACAGAGCCGTATAGGTTGCCAAATACTGTTCAGAAAAAAAATAGTTACAGTACATCGACACGAAAAGAAGAAGAAAAATTAATTATTAACGAAAAAAGTTAACTACCACTGATAAAAATGCCATCTGCTGTCGTAAGGTCACCACACTGGTACAGAACAAGTCGATATTAAGGTTCAAAGAAGTCTATTAAAATTAAGTGCACTCCTAATTGAAAAAACTTGTTACTTGTCTTCGAATGTTTGATTCTAGGACAAGCTGATTTCCTCGCAATATTTTCCATCACTGTTTTGAGAGCAATGCTGATATAAAAATAAATTACAGTTTGAACTTGTAAGTTGGGACCTTTGTACTTGCTTCATGGTTGGGACCGTCACCACTAGACCACTACTGCTCTTTACAAAAATTATAGTCTTAATGACGAAGTTCAAAGTAAGAATGGAAGGAATTAATTAAAGATAGATAATGAAAGAAGACATCACAGTGAAGTCTTGTATTGTTTTGTTGCTCTGTGGCTAGTTAGTCGCGTCTTTGTAATTTAATGCAAAGTAGTTTTTGATCGTGGGGTTTAAGATAAATGGGTAGTGTCTACAGTAGTTATTATTTTTTAAAATAAAAAAAAAGACTTAATAAGACATACAGGAATAATTCAATACAATTTTGGCATCACATAGGACTTAATTTAAGAATAACCATAATCAGCCTTGTAATTTTCATACTGCTGGGACTCAGGCCTCCCCCCTAGTAGAGGAAATGGCCCGTAATCTAACTACGCGGACCCAGTGCGGATTGGAGAATATCACATATCTTCGAGTTTTGGTTCTAGGACAAGCCGGTTTCCTCTTAACCGTTTCAAGATGTCCACAGCCGGACATAAGCTGAGGAGACTTCGACGATTCGACGATTTCATCCTCTGATTGAAAACTCTTTTTCATTTACACAGTGATCCAAGTAGTCAGGTTCAATGGGATGTCTCATTTACAGAGAGGGCCTCGCTAAGAAATTCGAATGTTTGCAAACCACCTATCCGGAGGATTTTCAAAATGCAAAATTTATTAATCTGAGGATATTGGCTCATACAGTACTTAGTATATTACAAAGAATCTCAAAGTCATCATCATCACCATTTTAGCCGATACACGCCCACTGCTCGACATAGACCTCCCCCACGTGCCGCCACAATAACCGGTCCTGTGCGTCTCGCATCCATCGTATTTCCGGACTCTCACCAGATCATCGGTCTGCCATGTGGGAGGTCCTTCCAACACCGCGTCTTCCGATACGTAGTCACCACTTTAGAACCTTTCTTCGCCATCAAACTACAATTTTCCTTTTATCTTCTTTAAGCGTAATTACTTGATCTATCCATACCGCTACTTTAAACTTTTTTTGGCTATTAGATAGAAAAACCTGCATATTTTATTCTCCAAAACAAAACCTGCAACCTGCAACGTTGAAGCAAATGATTTATTTATATTACGCGCAACCTATTCATGTTGCTGCGGCTAACAATTTCATAGCATTTTGTTTAGCTCTCTTACTTACAAATTTTATTAGTTCCGCGTTTACATTGGTGAAATGTATGAGGAATTTAGCTGTAGCTGGCTACACTGGAATGCTTTTGAAGGCTTACAAAGAAACTGCTATGGTTCAACTGGAGTCTAAACTTAATAATAGTGGAAGGATTCAAGCTTCACACAAAGGTGGATTGTGGTTGTCTTAAGATAATGCATGCTGGATTTTTTATGTTTTATGTTCGGAGAAGGTATGTATCCTCTTTAGAATATTTTATATCATTTTCTTTAATTGAAATTGTAGTTTTAAAATCTGAATTAAATTTCTAAAGGATCTGAAGACACTGACCTAGGCACGTTAAATCATATAAAATGGGCTAGAGGTCAATTTAAATCATGGAAGTTTTTTTTGCTAAAATAGGTAGGTACATATAGCATTTTTTTTGACGATTGATATCATCTAATAACTTCACCCGCTATGATTGAAGTGAGAGAGAGTTTTACTGACCAAAATGAGAATCCATCCTTGTTATTTCATTTGTTTGTTGCGTTGGAGCATCAATTCTAGGTATCTATTCAATTTTTTTTTGTATTTTGTTCATCGTGCTAGAAGGAGAAAGCATTCCTCTATTTTTAATTTAACTAGATACTTTTGAAGCTTTACACCGATCTCTTACAAGTAAAAGCATTTCAATTTGATCGAGATTTCTTTCAAACTGTGAATTCTACGTCATCATGGTCTTTCTGCCCTAGTCCCGTTTTATTTGAGGTTGACGTAATACGTTTTTTTCTTCCATTCTGTCCTGTTACCCGCTATCACTAACTCGCTTTTCTTTCATATCACTCTTTACACAATCCATCCATCTTCTCTTTGATCTCCTTTCATCCATCTACATGTATACTCGTAACTCTTTTAGTAACATGCGTTTCATCCCTCTTCTTCACATGAACTTACAAAGACAAACAATTCCCTTTCAACTTTTGTGTCATTGACGCTACTTTTAAACTTCCTCAAATAACTATACAACACACTTTTTCCATTCTCGTCATACCACACATCTGTCTCAACATTCTAACAGATCTCCACTGCATGAAATCTATACCTAAACCCTTTAAGAGGGTCCTTTTCCACTGGCCTATCGTAAAAATCAAGCACATGGTTTAAAAGCTTGTTGCTTCATCTAACGCAATCCAACGCGATGTTTGATGAAGAGGCAATGCAAAAAAAGAGATATAACGCCTATAATCTCTATTGACATTCGGTAATTTCGTGATTTACTCAAATATTTTACAAAACTTGTTCCAGGAAATACGAGTTTTTTTTTTAAACCCTTAAACATTTTTGAAAAAAACTGTCGTCATTTAGAATCTTGATTAAATTTTCAAGGCTTCTATTATTATACTTTTTTACTTTTTATTTTTTTATGTAAATTATGAAGTGTCAAATTTCATGCAAAATGTACTGTATATGCATTTACTGGATTAGTTTTACACAAATTTATAAATTGATTTCAATAGAAGCCTAGATAATATCCACAAGATACGGCCACGATAAGAGCGGTTGTACGAAAAACAGTGAAAATGTATGTCGAGTTGCATCCTCTTAACAGCTTGCATCGGATTGGTACGACAACTGTGTTTTCGTGTCCTATTCGCCAGGGTCGTGCGTTTGCGACTGGATTACTCCATCTCGTTTAGCTCTTCGATCCCCATAGTTGACAGAAGAGCGGTCGAGTGGAGTATTTGGTCGTGGATGTGTAACTTTGTCGGCATAAACGCCAGAGTGTTTGTCGGATATATCCAGTAGGTGGTTAAAGCGTTCAAAATAACAAAAGTAAACATGCTAGACAAACAACACAAAACCTACACTCATTTATAATTAGCGACGAATAAACAACAACATAGCTAATCAGTGCTCATCGTTTGTTGCGGATGAGTAGCTCGCGGGTGGTGAAACACGCCTACCCCCCCTATTACACCCCCTTACAACCCACGCGAATCTTTTGTGACGAGTCGTCACAGAGAAAAATTGTTGCCTACCGAGAGTTGTTGCTTTCCAATTCGTTATGATAAGTTGTTCGTGAGATAAAAATCTGGGTGAGATGAAGCTTGGTATTATAGGTACTGTACCTATCTGTCTATTTTTTTTATTTTGCTATTTTAGTGAAGACTAGCTGTTACTGGCAATATCTTTCGCGCAGACTTTAAGAACATTACACTCTTTTTTGGGGAAAATTACAAATTATTAGTTCCTATAACATGTAACATCTAAGCTATCTATTAGTGAAAGTGTCGTCAAAATCTGTTTATCTATTTTAGAGAAATTGCGCCCCCCTTCTCGCAGAAATTAAGTCTAAGATACAAATTTAAAATTGTATTTTTGTTAAAGGTATCGAATATTATCTATTATTTACACATGAATTTAGTACATGAAAATTACTTTTGATGTTAGCATAGCATAGCATAGTCGGCCTAATAATGTTCCCACTGTTGGGACTCAGGCCTCCTCTCTAGGAGAGGGAATGGGCCGTAATCCACCACGCGGGCCCAGTGCGGGTTGGTCTTTTGATGTTACAAACAGATATTTTAATTTTATTTATATAGAGCTCGTGGCTACAGTCGCACAGTTCACACTTCGAAGTTAAGATAGATAGATATATTCTTTACTGTACACTAAAAATAAAAATTACAATAGGAACTTAAAATTAATAGGCTGTCACAATTGTTAAGCTACTTTTGTCAAGGTCAGTTCGTGGATGGGTGATCCATTGCATACCGAGTTTCTTCCGTGCCTCAGAAAGCACGTTAAGCCGATTGTTCCGGTTGTCATTTGAACATAGGCCTTCAGGCTTCATGGTCATTTGATCATTTCCTATGGAGAAGAACTCCGGCCCTGGTTCAGTCTATGGTCCGGAGCGAGGAGGAATGGCAGGCGGTCGCCTCCTTCTCGCGGCTAGGGCGTGAGGAACGAAGGTCCTCACGCCCTAGCCGCCGCAATTCCGACCCCGACTACCAGCCACGGTAGACGCGGGCTTGCGGACGTCGAGCACTGGGTAGCTCGTCGTCCGGCTGTTCGGTAATTAACCGGACCGAGCCCAGTCGTCAACAGCGCGTAGTGATCCTCGCGCTCCTCAAAGTCAGCAAACCGTAGGGACCCAGCAGGGCCGATGCCCGCTAGCTAGGATCGCGGAGAATTTCTGAAAGGGAAACCCGTAGTCCTAGAACACAAAGGGTAATTGAAGGATACAGGTGTGGTTTTAGTCAGTAAAAGTCGGACACGCCCTCGCGCTCCACCCAGAGCGCGAGAAGTCATTTGGATGATTTCCAACATTAACAAAAAAAAAAAAATGGAGAAGAACTGACAAGAAGTATGTTACCTACTCTTCATTGATTTTATAAATATTTACCACTCGCTTGCTGACATTTCATGCCATCAAAAAGATCTCACTACTGGAAAAAAACACATTCTGTTTAATTTCTAAATTAAAACAAAATCAAATACTCCATAGCTATAATGACGACCAATTAATTTTAATTGCATATCAACCATTTCTAAATACGGTACGCTATGATACTAATTGCCACTGATTTACTCATTAAAATAATAAACTGTTCGTATTAAAATTTAGCTCTATCATAATATCAATACAATGTAAATAGTTAAATATAACACTAGTGTCATAACATTTAGAATAGCTTGTTTTGTTATAAACATATTGTGTTGTAAATCATGATGACTATAAACGCTGGTCGTGCGATCGGTTCACACCTCTCTTGAATCCCGCGGCCTGATGTCTTTTTCACTACTCATCCCCCTTTTATGGCAGTTGGGGGGATTGGGACAAGTCATAAACGTTAGAGTTAGCATTGTTTTTGACTTTGTTCAAATTGAATAGAATTGAACGGATTGGAATGGAATAAAATTGAATAAAATGGAATGGAATACAATTAACTTTATTGTACACCAATAAAGTATACACCAACTGAAATCTTTGGGTATAATGGGGGTCTTATCCTCAAATGTTTGTAGTTCCAATGATTTAATATAGTTATCATAAATAACAATATTTAATTAATCTATGAAGCTGTTACTTAAAAAACGATGATATTATTATTCACTTTTACGAGACGTTTATGTTTAGAATTCAACAGGTCAAACGTTGGAATCCGAAGTGTTATTGATTTTACGAGCATTATCTTTTGACTAGAGTTCTATGCCAGCCCCCCTAGCCAAGTTACAACCGTTACGTTTCGATTCTCTTTATGTTGATCGTCTCGAGTAGGCCACGCTTCCGATTCCTTTATTCTGACGTTATCTCAACGCTCAGTCACGTGGTCAGAACAAAGGAATAGGAGGTGTAGCCGACTCGAGGCGATCAACGAAAAGAGAATCGAAACGAAACGGTTGTAACTTGGCTAGGGGGGCAGATCTCTTTCGCCACCCAAGAGTCACCGAGGCCCTGAACGCGGGTGGGTCTTAGTCAGTATATTGATTACATTTTTTAATATTTCTTAGAAGAACAAATAAAAAAAAAGCATTAAAAAATACCACGCTACGACAGCTTCGACAGTTGTCATCGAGGCTTTTGGTCATAAGGCCGCTGGCGGTAACGACAATCGGTACAATGACAGCCAAATCTACATTCGACATGTCGACAACCTCATGTTTTAAGTCGAGATGTCGAAAAGTTAATCTATTATTACTATTAAAAGAAAAAGAATACATTATGACCTTCCGCCTCTGCCTTGCACCAACCACCAGAGTCGTTAAGATAATGTAGAAGTTACAGCTCTCATAACATTATAATACTCCTGCGTAGCCAAAAGGATATTTGAGTGATAATAAAATTTAAATATGAGTTACGACCATCGGGCGCACGGAATTATAATAGGCTTTATCGTGTGAATGTGAACAACAGATTATATTATTTACTCGTATCCGCTTTTATGTTGTGAGCTGTGGTGGCCCCGTCTTACGAGGTTCACGTCGTGGGTTCAAATCCTGGCAGGCGCTTACTTTACTTAGTGTAACTTATTTTATCATCACTGCCTCCAAAATGGTGAATAAAAACATTGCGAAGATCAGCATGTCTTACCAAAAATTCGAAGACATATGATCTCAATCAAATCATGAGAAATAGGAGGGCTGAATCCCAGCAGTGGGAACATTATAAGGCTGATTTTGCTTATTGTTAATTATTCTTTTTTTTTACTCTTTTTTGGGTTCCGTAACTCAAAAGGAAAAATCGAAACCCTTTTAGGATCACTTTGTTGTCCGTCCGTTTGTCTGTCTTTCTGTCTCTCAAGACCCTTTATCTTGGGAACGCGTGGAGGTATCTAGTTGAAATTAAAACCATATACTCAGGTCTGTGGTCCCTTAAAGCTGTGAAAAAATTAAACTTCTGAGTTAACGAAAAAAAAAGATACGGCCGTTTATATCGCAAAAAACGTGTATTTCGACACTCAAGGGAATCAAAATTCATAGGATACTTCCCGTTGATCTAGAATCCTGAAATTTGTACGGAACCTTCAGTGTACGAGTCCGACTCGCACTTGACTGTTTTTTTTATTTGGGTACAGTATTTAGTTTGTTTTATGATATTTTAGTATCTTTAAGGTGGTTATAGAACTGTCCTCAAGTATTACTTCGCGGTGGGTAATCTTTCTATGACTTCTTCTGCTCTAGGATAGAGTGAGAGACCGTATCAGATTTTTACTAACTAAAACCACATCTATGTCCTTCAATTGCCCTTTGCGTTCGACCAGGGTTTCCTGTTCAGAAATTTCCTCTAGCCTTAGTGAGCATCGGCCCTGCTGGGCTCCTACGGTTTTGCTGTCATCTCTTTGAGGCGTGCGTGGAACACTACGCAACGTCGGTGACTCAGGCTCAGTCCTTACTTTACAACCGGACGGTGAGCTATCCGTTGCTCGTCGTCCACAGGCCCACACCTATGGTGGCCGAGAATCACGCCTATGATAGCCGGGTTTACCCTGCGACTCCCGATGCCGGTCCTCAAGCACGAGGCTATGGATTTAAAATCAGTCGCAGAACAAACAGATTAATCATTTTAGATCAATTTGTATGTGTATTACCTATACTTTCGACATATTTTTCTACGTATTTTTTGTTCATCTTCGAACAAGAAAAGGCCTTTATTGATATATTTTATTAGACTAGTTTGGACTGATTTTATTATATTCCTATAATGTTTGATCATTGTGCTAGTGAATTGAAACCTACTTTCACTCGATATAAAGGCACTAAATAAGGGTATCCTATTCTGACCCATTGTAGGGACACACTTAAATAATACATACAAACTAAACCCACCTCTCAATATACCAGTATAATTTAACACACCATACATTCTTTGTCCATTTACGTCCAGATAAATTATTAAAGAAATAAACAAACTTTTATGAGATCTGAATTGTACAATAGTAAACTATATTATAAACATTTTACTTCAAAAATGGTTTCTATTCAAATTACGGCCATTCAGACATTGTTCACGTATCTAAACATTTCTATTTGAATGTGAAAGGATATCAAGTTTAAGCGTGGCACATCTATGAATGCATGTTGTAATCTCATATTTTCTGGCTGAAACTCGCGTGTTTATATCCTAAGTTTGTACCTTAATGACTTCAACATAGTATACTGAAACGACCTGCATTTCAGTGTAGTTTTCACTTCGTTAAGTGTTCAGTGGAAAAGGAATACATGCTAAATACTACCTATTTAATATATTTATGAACGTGAACAGTGGAGTTACGAAGTGACTTTGACGAATAAAAAATCTGCTAACTTTTAAACATTGTATTTGTCGATTGATTTTTTGGCAGTGTGTTTATTGATTCATTATGGAGTAAGTATAACTACTAGCAAGACGGAATAATGGATATAATAAATATTATCTATCCTTTTGTAGGTTATCGTAAAATCTTTATCATCAAATTCAACATAGACTCTTGGGCCGTGGGGTTCGAGTGCTCATGCGCCTTTTCAAAAATTATCCAAACGGCTAGTTGACACTTCGCGTGACCCAAGGGCTGGCTTTTACCTCGGTCAGAGATTAAGCATTGCCATACAACGTGGCAATGCCGCCAGTCGTTTGGGCACACTTCCAGTCGGCAGCGATGCGGAGGAATTTTTGTCGCCATATTTTAGTTAGGAGTTACTGTGTATATATTATGTAATTTTAATTAGTTAAGTGTTTTTTTATTTATTTTTTGTCATTTAAATTAAAATAAAATAAACTTTACACTATTTGATTTTGCAAAAAAAAATTCAACATATATCTAAGTTTCACAGACCTAAGTGCGATAAGAGCACATTTTCATCGACATTGTTTTTTTGGATAATTATGTTTTGTCTTATTGTCGAGTCACGAGTCTCGATACCTTATTACTTACTAAAAAAGCTTTAGAAATAATACTCCTTTAAAATCATACACACCTCCAAATTGAGAATTCCCAAGCTTCTCTCTCTCTAACGTTGATTAAATAATAAATCAACTCCGATTCAAAAAACCACAACAGCCGGTACCATAACATTCTTCATTACAAACCAAATAAACAGTTTACCTCTGATCCCTACAGGAACACCATCGCTCACCTGTGAACAAAAAAAAACAATTATTAATAGTCATCCTGATGATAAAACCATAATCTATTAACTCAGCATGGGTTTTTTAATGGACCAATAACCGGTTCATGGTTTTTTTTTGGGGTTAGGTTTTTTTGTGTGCGCTTTTTATATTGTGACGCCATTTAGGATAGGAATGGACGTCAAGATAAAATATTAGACGTTTTGATTGATAAAATATTTGTTCAAGACACATCTGAGTGCCGTAATGTTAGTAGGTAGAATGTACACTAAACACTCATGTTATCACTGTGTCGTGCTGGCCTAGTGGTTAAAGCACCCACCTCTCATCCTTGAGGTTGCGGGTTTGGAACTTTTCTTTGTGTATATTATTTCATCACCACTGCTCTCAAAACGGTGAAGGAAAACATTGTGAGAAAACCGGCATGTCCTAGAACCAAAAATTCGAAGACATGTGGGATCCACCAACCCGCACTGGGCCCGCGTGGTGGATTACGGCCCATTCCCTCTCCTAGAGAGGAGACCTGAGTCCCAGCAGTGGGAACATTATAAGGCAGACTATGCTAAGCTATGCTATGTGTACTTTTCTAAGTTTATATTGAACGTTACTGATGCCTCGTGACGCGAAAAGCACGTAAACCCGTTGGTCCCGGTTGTCATTCGTAAATCTTTGACGGTCATTACAGATAGTCTGACACCAAAAATTCTGGCCATCAATTTATCCAAGGAGTATCAGTTTGCCTAGTAACTGGGTTGTGAAGGTCTGATAGGCTCCCTGTAAAACATGGGTACTCAACCGCATCCTGTTGGACTAGAAGCCAATCTGAAGCTAGTGACAAAAAGGCTATGGAGATAATGCTGTACATTGCACAGTCAATACATGAATGACTTGGTTATTTAGGTGGTGCTACAAATCAATATGTAACCTTGGTTTTCCTGCGGATATCTTCATTTCTGATGTGATTTATTTTATTTATTTGTTACGGCACTCCAACGAATAGTTCGCAAAAACATTTACAAAAGAATAATCTTAACAATAAACAATTATTGTCCTTTAAAGTGAAAGCACGAGAACACTTTCGCAAGAAGTTGGTAGATTCATCACACTCTTGATTTGTTGTATTCGTTTTTCTCTCAATATCATTTTTTATTTGTATGTATGTATCTAAGTATATATTTATTATTGTTCTTATTTCCTCTCTGTCAGTCTTCTATTTAGTTGCACCTGCCATGTTATGTCTCTGCACCACCCTAAGGTCGACTGGTAGAAAATGCCTAAGGCATTAAGTCCGCCTTTGTACAATGTTACATTAGTGCATAAAGTTTTAAATAAATAAATAATTATCACAGCGAATTCTTCACTTATAGGATTGCACAGCACTTACAGAATTTAGCAAACTAATATTATTTATATTTTGAATCAATTGTACATTCAATAAATAATAACTAGGCAAAAACAAAGACAACTGAATCAATAAAATAAAGAATTATTATAAATCAAGCAATTAAATAAATTATGTCAAATTGAATTAAATTACATTAGGATCCATTAATTAAATGATGTCAGATTAAATTAAATTATATTATTGTGATCACACAAGGAAACTCCGAACATAGCCCTTTCCATTGCCCTTTGAGTGACTTTAAGCCTTCTGATGAGGCCCATTGTGAGCGACCACGTTTCGGAGCCACAGACATAGCCCAAAGAATCTAATAATCGCTAAATTTAAGTAGCAATGAGCAGGGCACATTGCTCGCAGAACAGATGGTCGATGGGTACGTAAGGTTCTGGAATGGCTACCGCGTACTGGAAGACGCAGCGTTGGAAAGCCTCCCACAAGGTGGAGCGACGCACAGGATCGGTTATTATGGCGACACTTGGGAAGGCCTATGTCCAACAGTGGACGTTTTTCAGTTGAAATGATGATAATGATGATGATGACAAATCAATCAATCATTATTTCAACTAGATTTAAACAAAAGCTGACGTAGGTACATAGGTATGTATTTAAAAAAAACCACTTGAAGATTATGAATAAAATCAATAATATATAATCTAAATATTATTCATCAGAATAGTTTAAAAAAAGCTCATTATAAACAAATCAATGAAAGAAAGGTTACGTTAGCGCAGAGATGACTGCTCAGTGATCCAAATTCTCTATCATTACTTTTGATATCCCAAATTATCAAAAAATTTCACCCATCATTGTCCAAACCTCTATAATTTGTTCAACTTTCTCTGCTCGACCTTATTAGGCTCATCTTCAAGCCTCTTTACCGGAAACCAACAAATTGCGCAACGGTGAACGAATTACCAGAATGTGTGCAGTAATTTTCGAGATCATCGCAAATATACATACATGTAAGATTGTCTCAGCAAAGATTGTGAATGGGAGCGTTTACTTAAACGTTTGAATGAGAAGATAATTACGTATGGGTTGTGATTAATATTTAATTGCTGTTTGCTGATTACTGAGAGGAAATTTAATATATCTATAAATTCATTATGCTCGTAAGTCATTGAGTAAGAGTATGGAAATCGGCTCTTATGGTCAAGTAATTAGTGACTTGCAATATAGACTGCTCTTATTTTTACAAGTAAGTAATTCATATTAGTGTATATTGAAAATGTAAGTAGGTATTGAATATAGGTCTACTGCGGTCTTCCCGTCCAACTTTAATTTAAGTGTCTTCAAGGCTAGAGTGAATAAGGTCTTAATAAACTAGTGCACCTCACCATCAATGATTGCATCTCTGCTTACCATCAGGTGGGATCGCAGTCAAGCACTGGTTCATACCAATTAAAAAAAAAATAGGTCCAATAGACCTCCAATAGACTAAAATGTGTCATAAAAAAAACTTAATAAAAATATAATAACACTAAAAACTAAAACATAAGAAGCCTTAACAAATAATAAATAAATAGACTTTATTTTCAAAAGTAGATGATTCTGGTTTTGTTTCTTAGTTGTGTAATACCGACTTACAAAATCAAAGTACCTAATTTGTACTCGTATAAGTACCTAAATATCCTCTCAATTACAAAGAATTATATCGATTAATAAATAAGTAAATATATAAAAAATACAATCGAATTAAGAAACTCCTCTTTTTATTGAAGACGGTTATAAATTATCAAAGTCTTCCTATGATGACTCCTTATCTAACGCTTTAGCTAGCAAGA
Source organism: Mythimna impura (assembly GCA_905147345.3). NCBI lineage: Eukaryota > Metazoa > Arthropoda > Insecta > Lepidoptera > Noctuidae > Mythimna > Mythimna impura. Next base: position 26,849,462 of record LR990359.1, on the reverse strand, counting down.
TGATGATTTATCTCGTGATGAAAAAATACCAGAAGAGACTAAACACCAACGAGTGTGTATTCACTGTCAACTTAGGACTAGTGCAGTTCAAGTACACAGAATATACTAAGTTATAATGAGAATGGATCCTAACACACACGGTTAGTATATTAGTTTTTTTCAAGCTTATTAATAACATTCTTTAGTTTAGTTTTGATAACAAGGGCATTAAAAATTGCTATTTGAGATACTAATAGGTACATTTAAATGAAATGGTATATCGGTCAATTTCTTATGTTAGATTTTCTTTAGATCAGTCTTTTTCAAAGTAGGCAGTAACACATCATTATCATCTGTAAAAAGTTTAATCTAGCCACACGCGGTTTCCTACGTTCAACACGAACGCGAGCGCGAAGCGATGCGGCGCCAACACAACAAACAATTTAATCTCTATTGCGGTGGACTATGTGACCGTACACGGCTACGGTGTGGCAACGAGCGAAGCAAAGCGGACTCGATCAGTTGGATTGATTTTTTCACGCAAACTCTTGCAGTGCGGTGACTTTTTTTGTCTAAATGGCGGCTGGAACGGCGCCTTTGCGCACACGTAAAACAGAGCCGCCACATTGCGGGTAATTTGTGTGAACAGCATCGGATCGCTTTGCAACCGTATTCGCGCATCACTCTCGTAGGATGCTGCGTAAAACGTTCTCTTTTGTCCAAAAATTAGATATATTGGCCAGTAAGAATACAAAGTCTTCAATACAAAGTCTTGCTTGAGCAAACTGTTTGTCAGTGTTGCTTTTCCTTGCAGAGGAAACATCACAACACTGGCGTAGCTACCTAAGAGCTAGGCGGGGCAGTGCCCCGAGGCCCACAAGCTTGGGGAGCCCCGAAAACCTGATTAACAAACCTTTTTGAACTAGCCAAAAATTTCCCACTTTCGGAATGTAAATAAAATAGGTTGCAACTTTAATCATGGCAACTCATTTTAGTCAGTAAAAGTCTGACACTACCTTCCACTCAGCCCAGAGCAGAAGCTATTTGATTTTTTTTTTTAATTGTTATAAACTAGTGCTTGACTGCGATCCCACCTGATGGTAAGTAGTGATACAATCGTTGATGGTGAGGCGCACTAGTTTATTAAGAGCCGATTCACTCTAGCCTTGAAGACACCTAAATTATTATCGGATGGGAAGACCGCAGCAGGCAAATTGTTTCAGTCCCTCGATGTTCGCGGTATAAACGACGAGGCGAAACGCGTGGTCCGGCCGTTCGTCGTATTTGATAATTTCCCACGTAAAAAAGGGGCCCAGGTTTTATTGCTCCAAGGACAGTAGTCATCTAGCTACGCCACTGCATTGCAAGCTGATGCACCAGATGCTTCAGCTACAACACTTCAACAAATTAAACCGGACGACCTCGAGGAAAGTCTTTCAAAAATTCACGCAAATCTATCGTTTAAGTTGGAGCGGCCGAGCCGTTTATACCTGTCCGGCCCGATCCACAGGGAGCGATAAATTAAATTCCGCAGCACCGAACTGATGTATTTATTCCGGAGAGAGTTTTTACCGCCCGTGTGTAAAGGGCCCTTGATAAATCCGTCAGTTTACTTGCGAGTAAAAAGTTCGGCAGTTAACTGTTTGTAGTATAAAATGTTGTTTGTTTATTGTGGGAGAGTGTTTTTGGGTAAGGCTGTGATTTTGATTATGTGGTGTTAGAAATTTATTGTGCCAGGGCTGGAATTACACAACATATGGCTCCGAAACGTGGTCGCTTACAATGGGCCTCATCAGAAGGCTTAAAGTCACTCAAAGGGTAATGGAAAGGGCTATGCTCGCTTGCGTGATCGCATCAGAAATGAAGATATCCGCAGGAGAACCAAGGTTACAGTCATAGCCCGAAGAATCACCAAACTTAAGTGGCACTGGGTAGGGCACATTGCTCGCAGAACAGATGGTCGATGGGGACGAAAGGTTTTGGAATGGCGACCACATACCGGAAGACGCAGCGTTGGAAGGCCTTCCACAAGGTGGACCGATGACCTGGTGAGGGTCGCGAGAATCCGATGGATGCGAGACGCACAGGACCGGTCATTATGGCGATATTTGGGGGAGGCCTATGTCCAACCGTGGACGTCTTTCTTATATGGTTTTAATTTAAACTCAATACTTCCAGCGTTCTCGAGATAAAGGGTCTTGACAGACAGACAGACAGACAGACAGACAGACGGACAGCAAAGTGATCCTATAAGGGTTCCGTTTTTTTCCTTTTGAGGTACGAAATCCTAAAAAAAACTTTTATCCCAGGAGTATTATCTCTTGGGATATTTCTCTACTTTCACGCGAGTGAAACTTATGGTAGAAGCTACTAGTGATGACAGTCTACAGTGATCGTCAAAAGTGTAGTTTTTTTTTTAATAATATAATCTAGTGCTTGACTGTGCTCCCACCTGTTGGTAAGCAGTGACGCAATCAGCCTTGAAGACACCTAAATTATAATCAGAAGGGAAGACCGCAGAAGGCAAATCAATGAAAAATTATACATAATTTTTGTTTGGTGTGTTACGAAGAGATTATGGAAAGGGCAATGACTGCTATTATCACATTAAAATGAATCAAATATAGATCTGTTTCATTCAAATAGGTATTTGACCAGTTTATCAGCAATGTAGAAAATGATCACAATGTTGGTAATCTGATTAATGTATTCCAACCGTTTAATATACTGCATCAGCATTTAAAAAGCCCATTAACAGCGTTATAACTCTATAAACATTCCTATGAAACAAAATGCCATTAAAACTAGATCATCGGGGAATTACTGTCAAAATTAATTAACACCAATTATATATATAAATTTAAATTAATCACCGAAATGTACGTACACGCATCACTTCCGAATGACTGTACTAAATTGAATAATTCTTTTTTAATACACTTACTTAAAAACCATAAGGGTTTTTAAGTAAGTCCTAACGCTTTTTGTTACGCAATTTACTGTTTGCCGCACAAGTGCGAAAAAGTTCGCAAGCTCGCCCTCACCACAAGTTATTGTATTTAACGTATTAGGCTGGGGTCTAAGCACCCCCCAAGAGCCGCTGGTCAACCCCTGTTTATTTTTATTTTCGTAAGTATACTGAAAAACGTCGTTCGATACACGTGAAAATTTTTCAGTGCAGTACTCGGCTCCATAACACCTTCACCTGAGGCTCGGGCAAATTCCGCCTCGGTAGCAATGACAAAATTTCTCCATTTCAAAATGTACTATTTTTGTGTTCATTATTGTCAGGACAAAGTTTGTACAATAAGAAAGAAAAAAAATTATAAGAAATCAAAAAAGCTGCTGCACACTGTATGCCACGAGTTCAATTCTCGCTCGGAGCAAAATTTGTATGGCCAGCAGATAATTTTTCCAGATCTGGGTGTTTCGTATATTTATGCACACTCACAATAAAGGAGTGTGGTTTTTTTTTAAGTTGGGAAATCATCCAATGACTTCTCCCGCTCTTGGGCAAAGCCGGGAGTGTCAGACTTGTGCAGATTAGAACCACACTTATGTTCCTTCTTTGCCTTGCATTCCAGAACCCTAAGGTTCCCTTTCGGACTATCCATGAAAGAGTGTGGAACGTTTAAAAAAACCTTTCATTTTAACATCTATCATTCAAAAACTAAAAACCAATAAAATAAATGCGGCAGCTTCATGTCAATTTAGTGCCCAAAGGACCGCAAAACGAAATCGGTTGTGGTCGTGGCAACGACAACGTTATAAAAGCTGGTTCCATCTGTCATGTGTGGTTGTCATGGCTGTCCGGTTGTTTGTCATTATTTCAATGATTTGTATGGGCATGAGATGTAGTTTGTTAAGTGAATTTCAAATCAATTTAGTTACACTGAGAGTCGACTTTATGTAGACGGATAGTCCTCTGTGCAGAGATGCATGGAGTCAGAGGAAACTGTCGTGCTCGTGCTCCTCGAGTGCACATCTATCAGCGAAATAAGAACATGAACCTTAGGAGCACCGAATTCACTTATAGACGCCCTGAGCAAACTGAAAAGACACATCTGTTTCTGGAGTGAGTGAAGGCCTCCATGGCCCACGCACAATGGCCCATTAAGGACTAAATGCGGAAACCAGACCATAATAGATAGATAGAGTCGACTTTTTTGGTAGAAGAGAAGGTAGAAGTTTTTGGTAGAAGCTAGGAAAAAAAACTGCTCTTTCTTGTTTTCCTATATAAAACTACTACTTACCATTGTGCCTTGGACATAGAAGGTATAGTGGTGGACCAGTGGCAATATTATATGACAATATTATAAGGCTCGACTTAAAAGTTATTTATTTTCCAAATAGGTTTTATAAAACATATTTACATGCCAATTTTTTTGTCAGTATAAGCTAGATAGACAGAGGCCATTGTTTCCTACCTGACTAACCTGAAAAAAAATGTTTCCTAGTTGACTACCCTGAAAAAAAACACCGAAACAAACTCAGAGGTCAAAGTCTGTTTTGAAGTCCATACAGCAAACATATAATGGTCAAATCATATGAGAAACATACAGATAGAAAGACGCTTTGTGTAATTTAAAAAATGATGAAGGTAAACATCGTAAAGAAACTGACATGTCCTAGAACCGAAAATATGAAGAAATGTGATGTCCCCCAATTTGCACTGAGTTCGCTTAGTAGTTTACGGCCTATTTACTCTAGCAGAGAGGAGGACTGAGTCCCACCAGTGGGAATGTTATAAGGTTGACTATGCTATATATTAACACTTAGTTTTAAAAAAAAAAATGTTAGGTGGACATCAGAAACAGGTAATATTGCATATGTATTATCTTAGTGCGACCGAGACCAATTTGTCCACGCGCTCGATGTCAGCAAACCGTCGGAACCCAGCAGGGCCGATGCCCGCTAAGACCGCGGGGATTTTCTGAAATGGAAACCCGTAGTCCAAAGGGCAACTGAAGGACATACGTGTGGTTTTAGTCAGTAAAAGTCTGACACGCCCTCTCGCTCTACCCAGAACGGGAGAAGTCATTAGATGATTTCCCAGCTTAAAAAACTACCATCCGTTTAACTTCTTATTTTTTTACAAAACCTACAACTCAGCATGTAATGACACCTCAACACATCACCGATCAAAGCTACACTTGTACACTTAAAGTAAACTAGACCACATACTCCCCACGTAAGAGGTCACCGCTTGGTGCTTAGCAGACAGTAACCCACACAACTGCAGGCCACACAAATCAACCATTATGTTTTATGAAAACAAAACGCTATTAAACCCTTCGTATATGTTATAGCAAAGTTTGCCAGCAAATATGCTTATGAGGGTGTGGTGTGAGTTATGAGCGCTGTATAATTTCTGTATGAAAATTAGTCTGTATGTAATTGTACCGCTGTGGAAAAGTTATGAATTCTAGAGCCTCCATAGAAACAGACTGTTTAAAAGTGTAAATGTAAAGAATTGGGTAAAATGTTAGGGTGCAAGACGTCCTATAATGTGGACCGGCGACCTGGTGAGGGTCACGGGAGCTGCAGGGAACGAAGGAAAGAGTTACCGTGGTCCTGAAATGCAAAGAGTAACTGAGGGATTCCTTTTCGCTCCAGCCTAAAGCGAGAGAAGTAATTTGATGATTTCCCGCCTAAAAAAAGTGTAGCGGGAATAAAATGAATTCGAGAAGCATTTCGATAATATTATTACTATTAGAAATTTTTGATATTTGTTATCCACTAATAAAATCACAATTTGTTTGAGCTTAAGGTTATTTGAAAATGCTTTTAAGTACCGTAAACTACTTAGTTTTTTTCTGGATAAATGGTATATTATAAATTGCTGCATAATATAACTTCTTATATTATGCAGCAATTTATTATAATTATAATAATATTTATTTATATAAGTTACTTTGATTCACTGTTTAGAGAAATTTTATTAATGAAGATGTAATATCTAGAAGTAGGTATTGGCACTGATGAAAAGTAATACTATTACGGAATGCATTAGACGGTAAAAAACTGTACTACACTGTACTGTTTCTAGGAGATTTTCCTAAGAAATGAACAGTTTTTGTATGATAAGCCTTGGAAATAATAGAAGTTCAAGGCATTTAAGTTCATAGCTTGAACCATCACAAACTAACAGGAACACAATAGCACAAACATCGTGGAGAATTTCTTGGGCAGCATTACAATATGGCCGCGGTTCAGTTAAACATACGGTTGAAGGTTTCAGCACTGAAACTGCGGGTTCGTGCAATAATACTGCCTTTCTGAGCGAAGCGTGAGTTGTAGGACGTAATTATGAATAGTTTTGGGAATTTGGGGAAGGGATGACTTAGAATGTAATGTCAGAAGTGTTAGAATGGTTTACCATGGACACATGAACCTTGAAACAATTTAGAAGAATATTATGTTAATGTGTTTTAAAAATAGCAAAATTTTTCAGCTACGAGTAGGTTAGAAAACTTGTATTTCTACAGCCTCAGGGTGTTTTTAATATCGTGCGGATATTATCACGCATGCGGAATTGCTCCGCATGCCTGACATCACTGACATCAGCCCCGCATCCCGCGTGCGTATTCCACGCATTACAATATATATTTTTTAAACCTATTTGCAAAAAATAAATATCATTTACTTGTATGAAAAGGATATTTGCGAGGGCTACGTGTGCGGAGCAATCCCGCATGCGTGATGAAATCGGCACGATATTAAAAGCACCCTTTTTCTGTTAACGTTCCACTATCAATCACTAAGTAAAAAATATATGGCAATGATATTATCTAAGGAGAAGTCACGTGACAAGTGACAGGTAATGTCATTATCATACATTTTGTAGTTGCTAAAAGAAAAGTAATTTGGCTTAGCTCGCAGGAGCCACTGACTTGACGAAAAGTCTGAGAGAGATCTCTCTATCCTCACTCATGTCCTCACATCCTATCATCACCACTACAGGAGGCGCTCCAGCCATAGGTCACAGGGCATCCCAGGGCTCCCGGCCACCTTAAGCGTGGGCTTGCAGACGACGAGCGATGGGTAGCTCGCTTGTTGTGTTCTACGCGCGCCTCAAAGAGATGTCAGTAAACAATGGACGGTGCCTACTAGGGCCGGTGCCTGCTACAGCTGCGGGATGGGGCTGCGGGCAACTGAAGAAACACAGTGTCAGATTTAAAGAACCCAGGCGAGTTTTAGTTAGCAAAAACTTTTTACAAAATAAGAAACAATTACATTGAAGTCTGTTGTATTTTTTTTTTGTAAAAAGTTTTTTTTACACTTTTTAGTTGCGGTACAACAACTTAAAAGTACTTCTCAGTCAAAATTAAAGTCATCGCGTATACGTATAAACAAAGCAATTTTACTTGTTACGACAGTTCTGCTGTGATCCTATGAAGAGTTCCGTTCTATCTTCGAAGTTCATCATCAGATCATAACAATATTTCTATGGGACCAACTCGGAAATATAACCTTTTAATAAAAAAATAATTTTCAAAATCGGTCCACAATTAACGGAGAAATCGTTGAACATACATAAAAAGAAAATACATACAGCCGAACATAGAACCTCCTTCTTTTTTGAAGTCGGTTAAAAAAAATCCATACAGCCGAACATAGAACCTCTTTCTTTTTGAAGTCGATTAAAATTCGGTTTTAGACACTCTCGTTCCTCAAAAAAAAGATCCAGTAATTTATTCAGATTATAGTTTTATGAACATTTTGCAATACATGATCAATTTATTCTATCTTAAATTTAAATTAAAATCAATCACAAGCAAAAATCAACTGATAAACCAAAATTTAAAAAAATAATCAAATGATAATTACAATTAATAGCTAATTTTGTACCGCAGCTTTGTATCCGTACATTATCGCATGAGAATCATTTTGCCAGATGAAAAGCAGCGTACATAACATACCTAAAATAATACCTACCTACTTTTTCAGCTCCAAAGATCAAACAAAAAATCTTTTCTCCAGAATCCCTAACAACCCAATAAGCCCACATCTTTATTTGCCGTACACAGCAAAAATCTTGCCCGGACAAATTCAGCCAAGTCCGAACTTACTTGACACGCCCCTCACGTATCTCCTATGGGCATTGTGAAGGCATCCTGACAATACGTCGTAAGGGCATAAGAGGCATAAGTGGCGTGCTTACCGTCTTGGATTATGCCCGGTAATAGGCTTGCCCCGACCATTACACTGAATTTCACACGGATTTTCAGTGTATATGAGTTCGGGAAATATTTATTTGTTTGTGGAAATGTTTGTTTGTTTGGTGCTGTCTTTTTTAGAGATACAAATATAATTTTGTTTTTGGTTGATTACGGTTCACATTATTATTTAGAAAAATTTGGTCGACGTTTGACTATTAAATATCTCATGTTAGTCATGTATATCATTAAAAGACGTCCACTGTTGGCCATAGTCCTCCCCTAAGTATATGTACGACCAGTCCAGGTCATTGGTCTACCTTGTGGGAGGCCATCCAACGCTGCGTCTTCCGGTACGCGGTCGCTACTCCAAAACCTTTCGGCCCCAACGGCCATCTGTTCTGCGAGCAATGTGCCTTGCCACTGCCACTTAAGTTTGGCGATTCTTCGGGCTATGTCGGTAACCTTGGATCTCCTGAATATACTCTTATGTACCTATATATTGACATCTGCTTATTATTGCACGCTACAATCTAGGGGTCTTTAAGTCAAGAGTGAATACCTTATTTCAAGGTAAGCATCATCCATCATAGATTACATCATCGCTTATGCTTACTTAGATGAGATAATGGTCAAACTTGAGCCTATCAATTAAAAAAAAAAAAAATAACCTATGCTTTCCCACTGCTGGGCAACGGCCTCCCCCAATTCCTTCCAGTTATTCTTTACTCTAGCCACCTCGAACCAAAATCGGTTGAACGGGCAGTAAAACAAGTTTGTTGGTTTTCAGTAAAAAATGTCTAATCTTTACGCGAATGGAATATAGTAATAGTTTGAAAAACAAATGAAGCATGGGAAACAACACACAATACGTTGTCTTGTAATACCACGCAACATCAATTAATATAATTGTCTGTTTGTTTACATAAACTACTGGGTACGGGGCGACGTGTGCCGACAATTTAGGACAATAGAGGTGGATGTTATGAATGAGATTTGTGGCACACTTAGTACTTAATAATAATATGGTGTGTGGGAATTGCGAAAGTAGCAGTCCTTTAGAGAATTGTTTGCTTACTGAGGTTGAGCTAAGAGTATGTTATTTTAGAAGAATAGAACTCTAGCGCTAAAAACACAATGATTGTTCGCAACTTTTGAAGCATCAGCACTGGCACGACCTTTACGAGACCTTATCAATTAATGAACCCTGATTTTTCGATGAGCTTATAGTGTTTATAATTACCCTTTGACCTTCTTCCTTACATTTATACATATTACAAAACAAAGCTCCAAAATGGTCATAATAGACATGGGCAAAAAGGCTACCTTGCCTGGCTCAAATTGGGATTGGTTAGGTCACGTTAACCGCATGTACAGAGACCGCTGGAAAAACGTCGCCACGCAGGGGTTTCCTGCAAAGAAAAGCGCTGTCGAGGCCGGCTTAGAAAGAAGTAGTGAGATGATCTGGAATTGTACCGTGATGACTAGTAATAAGACGGCATGGGAGAATAATGTGTGGAAGGACTTGGGGAGGCTTTTGCCCAGCTGTGGGACAGTAAGTAAAGTAAAAATAACAAAGTCCTCCACCAAGTGTCTGTTCGCAATAAACTCAAAAAACTACTGAAGTGGACTGTATAATTTCTTGTCTTCTTTTTGGGTGTTCTTCTTGAACTTGAAATAAAACAAGGCTTCTTTCTTCCAGGTTTATTTCTTCTCAGGTATTCTTATTAGAATATTCGGAAAACGACTGTGTCTACGAACAAAACCGGTTCCAATTTATACATTACGCAGCTGATCGCTGATTGGTCGAACGGTCAGGAGGTGGAGCTTTTCAACCATTAAGGAACATTCCGGAATGCTCACGAATATTTCAACCAATCAGAATCAAGCCCGGAATAATCTCGAAATTACATGCAATAACCTTTAGTATCGCGAAACTTTACCTTAACGAGAGCCTTTACACTTTAAACATGCCTTTTACATAGAAATATCCATATTTCACATATAAAACCTTATATCATTCGACTTAGAATTCACTAATCTATCCTACAAAAATATAAAAACCTTAAAAAGTCACCATAACAAAACCTTAGTCCTTATCACTACGTAATATAATTACACGTTATCACTACACAATTAGGGCTCATTTTATGAGTTCCTCACTAAAAACTAATTAGGTTCACTTAGAAAACACTAATTATTCACATAATCACTCACTGTCCTATCAGTCTATTGTCATTTTGACACATATTAGGTCCGCAGGCTCGGCGTCCATTACATCTCTCCCCCCAGCGCAGCTTGCGTAGCTTCCTTCCTCAACACGACGACGAGCTTGCTAACTGGCCGCCGGAAGACGCCGGTCCTGGTCCTCACCTCGACGATCCTGACGCCGCCGTCCGGTCCTGGATGCGTGCGCTCGACTCGTCCCATCGGCCACGTGTTTCTGGGCAGTGTGCTGTCGACCACAAGGACCACGTCACCAACTTGCAGAGGACGCACGTCGCTCTGTGGCTCGCCTCGGGGTACCAAAGTAGGAAGGTACTCCCGGAGCCAGCGCCTCCAGAAGTGGTCCGCGAGCTCCATGCTTGCTCGCCACACTCGTCGATCAGCCTCGTCGCAGGGCCCCGTCGATGGTAGGCCGATGATCCAGTACCGCTGGCGCAGGTCGTTGGTCACGCGTTCTCGGTTGGCGTGACCCGCTGCACAGTGTTCCCGCATAACCAGGAGTTTTGTGATGCGGTGACGGCCGTCCAAGATGACTGGCCGCTTTGTCTCGATCGGCGCGGAGGAGGCTCCGATCCGGCCTCTCACTCGCAGGAGTCCATCTTCCATTACCGGATCTAGCCGGTAGAGTCGGCTCGCTCTTGGGAGGGGACGAGCAGACTGCATCCGCGCGATCTCGTCGTAAAAACTGTCCTCTTGCGCTCGTCGGATCAGCTCGGTCTCAGCGCGTTCGATGTGTCGGTGTTCCAGCTGCGTCGCTCGTCGTCGGCAGATGTCGGTGAAGGCCAACACTCTTGCTGCGCTTCTCACCAGGGTCTCGTACTTGGAGAAGCGTTCCGGTTCTGGTAGCCAGCTTTCTCGCCCCGATGTCTCGCTCACGTGCAGGACTTCCTCGTCGTTCTCTTCACCTGTCGACGTCCCGGGCCACTGGTCTTCTGGCAAGTACAGGAAACTCGGCCCCTGGAACCACCGATCCATTGAGCTGATCGGCGCGTCAGTCAGACGTGTGGCATCGTCAGCCACGTTCAGGTCAGTAGGGAGCCATCGCCATTCTTTTCTCTGCGTCAACTCGGCGATCTCCCCAAGTCGATGTGCTACGAACGGTGTGTAGCGTCGCATGTCGTGTCGTATCCAGTGCACGACCGTCGAGGAGTCGGTCCAGTATGTTGTCTGGCCGATTTCCACTCGATGTTCCCTCTTAATCGTGTCGGCGAGTCTTGCTCCGATGACCGCCGCTTGGAGTTCTAGCCGAGGTATGGTTTGTGTCTTCCTCAGCGCCACCTTTGCCTTCGCTGCTACCAACACGACTGCGATACTCCCGTCGCTCCTCTTGATGCGCCAGTATGCCGCGGTCGCATAGGCCTGCTCGCTGGCGTCACACAGCACGTGGAGATCGATTCGTTTGTACTTCCCCAGAATGTAGCAGCGCGGCAACCTCAGCATGGCTATCTCTGGAAGGCGCGCAAGCCCGGACGCAAAGAGTTCGTTCTCCTCTTCCGGTATCTGTTCATCCCAGGCTATCTGTAGGCGCCACAAGTTCTGCAGGATAATTTTGGAACGGATCGTGTAGTGGCTCAGCAGTCCCAGCGGGTCGTAGATTGACATCACGGCGCTGAGTGCTTCCCGCTTGGTCGGCGCACGTGCTCTTGACCTCACTTCTTCTGGGACCCGGTTCATCGATGTGTTGAACCCGAGCTCATCCTTTTCGGCGTTCCAGAACAGCCCCAGGATCTTGCTCTCTGGCTGTTCTCCCCCCAGTGGCGTAGGGGTAGTGGCGTGTAGCTCCGAGGGCACGTCGCTCAGCACCGCCTTATCGCTGGCACTCCATCCTCGTAGGGTGAACCCGGCGTGTGCGTGTACGGTTCGTGTTTCTTCAACTGCCTTCCGTGCCTCCTCTACATCTTCGTAGCTCGCCACCCAATCATCCATGTAATGATTGTTCCTGATTGCCTCCAGTGCGCGCGGGAACTCCTGCCCATACACTTCCGCGTTGTGGTTGCGAATATGGTGGGCCATATACGGGGAGCTAGCGGCGCCGAAGATCATACTGGTCATCTTGTACTTCTGTGGAGGCTTTTCTCGTTCCTTTCCTCTCCACAAGAATTGCTGAGCCGGTTGATCTTGAGGTCTTATCTTCACCCGCAGGAACATCTCTTGGATATCTGCTGTGATCGCGACGGCCTTCTCTCTAAACCTGAAGATGATTCCTTGCAGCGACAACAGCAGATCTGGTCCCTCCAGCAACTCGTCGTTGAGGCACACTCCGTTGCTCCTAGCAGCCGCGTCGAACACCAAACGGTATTTCCCCGGTTTGTTGGGGTTCTGCACCGCGAAGTGTGGCAGGTACCAGCTGATGGCACTTGCGTCCTCAGAGCCGTCGCACGGAGTCGCATACCCTTTCTTCAACAAGTTCTCGATCTGGCTGGAGTAGTTCTTTTCAAAGGCGGGGTCCGAGTCCATCTTCTCCTCAATCTTCTTCAGTCGACGAAACGCTTGATTGTAGCTAGAGGGCATGGCGGTGTCGTCCCGTCGCCATGGCAATCCCACCTCGTAGCCTCCGTCAATCTTCTTTGTCGTTCTCTCGACTATAGAGATGGCTCGCTTGTCCGCTTCGCTGACTCTTGGCTTCTTCTGTATACCAAGAGACTCGATCTTGAAGTGGGTTTCAACCAAGTTGTGGAGCTCCTGATCGCCCGCACTGGTGGGTCTGGCAGGCTCGTATAAGTGTAGCACGTTTCCCTCTCGATAGATGGTGCCGCGTGGCGCGGTCCCATGCACCACCCATCCGAGTTGAGTCCTTGAAGCAGCTGGCTGGCTCTGGCTGCCGACTCGCAACTCTCTTGAAACGATACACTCCCAATGATCAGTTCCTACCAGGAGTCCAGGGCGCGCCGTTCCATAGCACACCTCGTCTCGGTCCAAGTCCCTCAGGTGCTCGTAGTCCAATAAGGTCTCCGGAATGGCCTGCTGGTACAGCTTCAGATCTTTTATCGTTCTTGCTCTGATCCGATGTCCATCCGTTTCCTTAACCCCCTTAACCTCGACGGATACGAGCTGACTTTCCATTTCCTGCTGTGACATGTTCACTCCGCTCAGGTGAAGCGGTTGTGACGGTCCTTCTGCCCCAATGCTGGCTGCTAGTTCCTTATCAATGAGGGTGATTGTCGCTCCCTCATCCAGCAGCGCGTAGGTCTTTGCCTCCCCCCGTGGTCCCGTCACGATGATAGGGCACATCTTCAGCAGCACTGTCTTGGGTCCGGGAGCAGGTCTCGTTGCTACCGATAGTACTGCTTCTTGCTTCGGTGACTCGTCGGTCTTCGCTTCTTCGGGTTTCCTGGCTTCTGTCTTCTCGTCATTGTGCAGGGAAGAGTGATGTGGGCGGCGGCAGTCGTTTACGCCGCACGGCTTCGCCTTGCACACTATGCGTCGATGTCTTCTCTGGGCGCACTTGAAGCAGACTCCCTTCTCGCGAATCAGACGCCATCTCTGGTCAACCGAAAGCGCCTTATATTTGGGACACGCTGTTAGCAAGTGATCTTGATCACACTTTGGGCACAAGTCCTTTTTCTCTTCTGTGTCTTCTACCGTGGCGTACACCGTCGCTTTCTTCTTAAGTGTCACAGCAGGTCTTGCCTCTCTCTTTACACTAGAGGCGCACGATGCAGGGGCGTATGTGTATCGTAACGCCCTGTCCGCTTCCCGCATCAAAAACTGAGACATTACGATGATCTCTGGGTCCCCGGTGCCTTCGTGGTCGTACGCGTAGTCACACCATCTTGCCTTCAGGTGCGGGCTCATCTTCTCTAGTACCTCTCTGCTCAGCATCGGATTGTACAGGTACCCTCTCTGGTCGATAGTCTTGAGAACGCAGGTTATATTTTGCAGCTTGATGGCGAAGCTATTTAGCTCCGTCGCTGAGGCCCCCAGTCTCGGAAGTTTCTTCAGGTCTTCTATTGCCTTGTCGATAATGACTTCTGGTCTTCCGAAACACTGCTCCAATGTCTTCATTATGACGTTCGGGTCCGTGGCCGTATGGAGTAGGGCGGCTACTGCGTCTCTAGCTTCTCCCTTCAGGCAGCTCCTCAGTCTTTGGATGTTCTCTGCTGCCGAGATCTGGTACATCTGTGTCGAGTCCCGATACGATGCTTTGAATGGAAGCCACTCGTTGGTCGCGCCGGAGAAAGTTGGAAGGTCCGTGTGTCGCAGTCTTGGTCTTGCCATTTTCTCTAGGGTAGCTGCCAGGTGTTCTATGCTGTTCCTGGTCCTGGTGGGTGTCGGTGATCTTCCTCGTGCTGTGTCGAACCGGAGCTGCTTCGCTTTCTCTCTTCTGGGTGCTTCCTCCCCCCGTGAACTGAGCGGGTTCTTCATTAGCCAGTCGTCCACTTTACGTAGAGGTTCTTCCCGTGGGAGGGCTTCTGCTAGCTGCTCTTCATGCACGCTCTCTTCGTCATTGATAACCGACACTTCCACTGCTAACCTCTTCTTGATCAAGTCTGCTTCCAGCTCTAATTCCCTTCTTCTTATGGCGGCCAACTTCTCTGCTGCCTCCAGTTCCGCCACTCGTAGTCGTGTCGTGACGCTGGTGTTTGAGCGTATCGACCTTACTGATCTTGTAGGCGACCTTGGTCTCTGTAGATCTTCGGTTCTTGTGGCGACCCCAGAAGGTCCTGCCGTGCTAGCGTCCGCTCCCCTTGAAAAGGGTGACGCTGGCGGCTCCATCGACAGTCTTCGTAGTCGCTCCTTCTCAATACGCGCTGCTTCCTGTAGCTGGGCGCGTCGCTGTTCTTCCACTTCCACTGCATCTCCCTGGCTTCGGGTGACCACCATTTTCACTGTGGAATGTATGTGGAATCGTTCCCAAATGTTCACTATTAGCGGCTCACTTGATCCGCCCCTGACGAGTCCCGAGCCCAACGATCCTCTTCTTGATCCGCCCCTAAATAATCTGGATCCACCCTTGATCAAATGTCCCTCTTCTTCTAGGACCAGTGGTTAACGAATATCACCTCAACGGGGCCCCTCCAACACGTTAGGAACCGGTGAATTCTTCGTCTCCACTTCAACGGAGCCCTCTTTTAAGCGAGACTAGCAGATCCTGATTTTTCTTCACTCACTTGGCGTGATCTTGAAACGTTGGTTCAATCTTCGTTACGCAGACTCGTTGTTCACACGTCGTTTCCGTAGGTGCGTCGTCGCAGATTATTATGATCTTAATCCGGCGAGCGAAACACCAAGCTGTAGGTACGTCGTCGCAAATTCTTCCGATCTAAATCCGGCGAACGAAGGACCAGACTGAAGTGCTTCGTCGCTGATTCTTTCGATCTTAATCCGGCTCTCGAAGGACCAGACTGTAGTACTTCGTCGCTGATTCTTTCGATCTTAATCCGGCGCTCGAAGGACCAGACTGAAGTGGACTGTATAATTTCTTGTCTTCTTTTTGGGTGTTCTTCTTGAACTTGAAATAAAACAAGGCTTCTTTCTTCCAGGTTTATTTCTTCTCAGGTATTCTTATTAGAATATTCGGAAAACGACTGTGTCTACGAACAAAACCGGTTCCAATTTATACATTACGCAGCTGATCGCTGATTGGTCGAACGGTCAGGAGGTGGAGCTTTTCAACCATTAAGGAACATTCCGGAATGCTCACGAATATTTCAACCAATCAGAATCAAGCCCGGAATAATCTCGAAATTACATGCAATAACCTTTAGTATCGCGAAACTTTACCTTAACGAGAGCCTTTACACTTTAAACATGCCTTTTACATAGAAATATCCATATTTCACATATAAAACCTTATATCATTCGACTTAGAATTCACTAATCTATCCTACAAAAATATAAAAACCTTAAAAAGTCACCATAACAAAACCTTAGTCCTTATCACTACGTAATATAATTACACGTTATCACTACACAATTAGGGCTCATTTTATGAGTTCCTCACTAAAAACTAATTAGGTTCACTTAGAAAACACTAATTATTCACATAATCACTCACTGTCCTATCAGTCTATTGTCATTTTGACACATATTAGGTCCGCAGGCTCGGCGTCCATTACAACTACTGAACAGATTTTCTTGCGGATTCCACCAATCATCATCATCATCATTTCAGCCGAAAGACGTCCACTGTTGGACATAGGCCTCCCCCAAGCATCTCCAAAACGACCGATCCTGTGCGTTTCGCATCCACCGCATTCCCGCGACTCTCACCAGGTCGTCGGTCCACCTTGTGGGAGGCCTTCCAACGCTGCGTTTTCCGGTGCGCGGTCGCCACTCTAGAACCTTTTGGCCCCATCGACCATCCATTCTACGAGCAATGTGCCACCAATAGGCAGTGTGATTCATGTGGAATGTTTAGATCATGGTGACAACGCTGGCAGCAGCTACTGGATAATACATACATAGTATAGTAGAGAAAATGCGGGTAATTTTAAGATTTGTAACAGAACTTAAGACAATTTTATTAAATACACGTATAACAAACTTACTCCCATTTAAAAATACTTACTCCTAGTAACTACATACGTTTCTCCGCAAACAATAAATTCTACCGCAAGGCAGTACTTGTAACTCAGAACAGAAACTGTATCTCGGAAACAAATCAACAGAAAACAAATTTAAGCACAAATATAACTTGAGAACAACTGAAACATGTTCATGAACTTTCAAAATGAACTCTTTTTCATGAAATAAAATAACGGCGTTACCAGTTTCATTCAACTTGGTGACAAGGTCTCTGTGATAGCGGTTTTTGATAAACTTTTTAGATTATTTTGCTGCTTATTAACAGAAATATTAATATACATTTTTTTTTTAATTTAGGACTCCATTATGTTATCTTAGTGTATATCATCATCACTGCTGGACTTAGGCCTCCCCCAAGTGTCGCCACAACGACAGTTCCTGTTCGTCTCGTATCCCATCACATTCCTGCGTCCCTCACTAGGTGGTGTACAATTATAAAGTGTAAATAAATAAATAATGAATTATAATGTTACTTGCTTTACATTAATAAAAAAAAAATGTTTGACTTGGGATTAGGTTTATGGCACTGTTGTCTATTAGGCACGCTACAATTATGGCGGTAAGTCCCCTCTTTGATGCGTGGTTGGAAAGGCGTCCTCACCTTCCGTATGACGCAGGTTCTCACCGAACACGGTAAGTTCGGGAAGTTCCTGCACCGGATTCGTGCGGAAGCGACGCCCGGGTGTCACCACTGTGTGGACCGCCCGGAGGACACGGTGGAGCACACGGTGGAGGTGAGGAGGCAGAGCAACGCCGTGTCCTTGTGGGGGCGATCGGTGGCGGCGATCTCTCGCGCCGGGCCTTGGTACAGGCCATGGTCCGGAGCGAGGAAGAGTGGCAGGCGGTCGCCTCCTTCTGTGAAGCAGTAATGCTAGCAAAGGAGGCGGCCGATCGCGTGAGGCAACGGTCCTCACGCCCTTACCGCCGCCGGGATTCCGATCCCGATTTCCGGCCACCGTATGCGCGGGCTTGCTGACGGCGAGCAATTGGTGGCTCGCCGTCCGACCGTCCGGTAACCGTCCGGACCGAGCCCAAGTCGTCGACGGCGCGTATTGTTCCACGCGTGCCTCAGGGAGATGTCAGCAAATCGTAGGGGCCCAGCAGGGTCGAAGCCTACTGGGGCCATGGGTAGTGTGAAATAGAAACCCGGGGCCCTGGGACGAAGGCAACGAAGAAACAGGAGTGGGTTTTTAGTCAGTAAAAGTCTGACACTATGTCTCGCTCTGCCCAAGGGCGGGATTTGTCATTAGATGATTTTCCCACCAAAAAAAAAAATTGTTGTCTATGCATGTCTTAATTATTTATGAGTGTCGTTACAGTACTCCTTCTAGAAGCTGCAAACGATATTATAATACATATTGAATAGGCATGTGTAGACGGAAAAAAGTAATAGTCATCAGGTGTCTACTTATTTTCATGGTTTTACAGCCAACGTACTTACCACCTTCAAAATAATTGATTTATATTAAAATATTTAAAATAATATTTGCATTTTGCTTCGTCGTGTATACTGCGTATATTAAAGGACTGTAAAAATTTGAATGCATGCGGTCTTCCCGTCCGATTACAATTTAGGTGTCTTCAATGTTAGAGTGACTCTTACTAAACTAGTGCGCCTCACTATCAATGATTGAATCATTGCTTACCATCAGGTGGGATCGCAGTTAAGCACAAGTTTATATCAATTACAAAAATATATATGTTTTCTCGCTCGCAGTGGCACCACAGCTCTCCAACCGCGCGACACGACAGCAAGCGACAACACACAAACTTCAAGCCGCAACAATCGCGAAGCACATACTTTATTATGTGTTCCCAAGAATTATGTACCTACAATATGTACATTTTGTACGTGTACATGCAAGAATTATGTACATAGTGTACTTCTACATGCTATACATCATACAAATACCGCGCCACTGTTTTAAAAGTTCACGTTTCTTGAACAATTTTCGTGTTCGAATACAGTTTAGGTTGTCGTGTTTTTTTTTTAAAGGAATTAATGGGTAACCTAATTATATTTAAGTAAAAGTGGTTATATTGACTCTAACATTTAGTGATTCAGTTTTCACAGATTTCCTAAAAGTCAAGAGATCTGGCTGGATAAATAGACTTTGGTTCTTGTCTTGAAAGTGATCTGACTTCGCAGTTTGTTGTGTCTAATGATGAACATCTTTCACCAAAATTTTGCTTACCACAATATGGTTTGATTGTTTTTATTATTTTGTGTGTGGCATGAAATATATGGCGGTACAGTTGCCGCAGTGTTTGAGTGATTGGCTGCTATACTGCAGGTCGCGTGTTCGATTCCCGCACGGAATAAATGTTTGTAGATACACCTGGACCCGGAACACCTAGCTGTAGTCCTACAGCTAGGTGTTCTGGGTCCAGGTGTCATAGTATGTGAGTTTACATGTTTGTGAACGCACCAACGATACAGAAATTTATGCCATGTGTTTTTTTTTGGGTGGGCAAATCATCCAATGACTTCCCCCAGTCTTGGGCGGAGCGAGAGGGTGTGTCAGACTTTTACTGACTAAAAACCCACTCCTGTTCCTTTGTTGCCTTTCATACCAGGGCCGAGTCTTGCTTTCGAATCTTCTTTTCAGAAGCAGACCCTTGGCCCCAGTAGGCTTCGACCCTGCTGGGCCTCTACGGTTTACTGACAATCTCCTTGAGGTACGCGTGGAACAGTACGCGCCGTCGACTACTTGGGCTCGGTCCGGACGGTTACCGGACGATCGGACGGTGAGCTACCCGTTGCTCACCGCCCGCAAACGCTACGGTGGCTGGAAAGACGAGTTACATTAATCTTGGTTAGAATTTCTTGTCGCTTCTAAAAACTACAGGAAATATGAAATATGTGTTGGCGATTTTTGTTGTATCCGGTAGCCCGTCTGCAGCAACTCTTTATATTACAATGGCAGTTATAATATGTTGTAACAAGTTGCATGACGCAGGGTTCGTGATTATCATATACTAGAAGTTCTCTATAAGCTGTTAACTTTATGTATGTGTTAAAGTTTCTAAAGCACCGATTTATTATTACTTTAAAGAACATGAAATGTTTTGCGTGTTCTTTACCGTAATAGTTTTGGGATTAAAATTTTTAATCCTTCACCATAGTGGTTGTTATATTGGAACTTCAACTTCACATTTGTAACGGGAAGTTGTGTTAAATTTTTGTTCGCGATAACTATTGCCGGGCCAGATGACATAAATTATTAGTGGTACCACGTTGCCGTAAGGTTGCGAGACGTACGAGTATGTACACTCAACGCTCTCCTTGAATAATCACCAGTCCTGCATTCATCCACTCACCACATCCTTTCGGCTACGCCTCCTATTCCTTTGTTCTGACCACGTGACTGAGCAGTGAGATGACGTCAGAACAATGGAATCGGAGGTGTGGCCGACTCGAGGCGATCGACGAAAGAGAAACGAAACGAAACGGTTGTAACTTGGCTAAAGGGGCTTCTCATTAAAAAGCGTATTTAACTATTTATCATGAATAGGCTACAATGTATCCTGAAATCCGGATTCAATTTCAGCAACCAGGGATTATTCGTATATCACTCCTGATTAGTGGTTTAATAACTCAGCGGTTTAAGCGATGAGCGGTCAACGTAGTGATAGAAAGTATAATGGCTTATGTGAATTGTGCTAACTAAACTGAACGAGATAAGAGGTCTTAGTGCGAGATGGACGTATATCCTGTTTGGCTCTCTGATTGGTTAAGATCTTGGAGGAGACCAATCGAAGCGCCGCACATGATAATCGTATCGAAAACGTATCTAAACTGCGTTCAAGAGAGAATATAAAAATTCTAGAATTATTCAAAATATTGGTTTAATTCCAACAGCTTTTTAATACTAATCATGTGCTGATAGCGTTCAGTTTCATTGGTGAAATTGGTACTAAATTATATGGAATGTAACGAAAATAGGTAGTCATATTTCAAATACTGTATATGAAAACTTTAAAGAAAATTTTCTCTAAAAAAGTTCTTGTAAATTCTGATGAGAGTCGTGGTAATTCGAAGGATGTGAGATACACAGGACCGGTCGTTGCGGCGACACCTGGGGAGTCCTATGTCCAGCAACGGACGTCATACGGGAATGCATGGCTAGCTTCTAACGTTTTATAAGTGCCCATGTAGGCCTATGTGAAATAAAAATATTTATGATTTGATTTGAATTTCATTTCAAATACTCTTATGATTAATATTAAAAAAAAAAAAAAACACAGGAATCACAAACAATACAATTCACTTAAAACAAATATTAAAACAACTGACTGCCTTAAACCAAGCACAGTTTTGATTCCGCTGCCACCTATAAATTACACCCTTGGTTAAAATCATGAAGTACAATTGCATCGACTCGTGCTGTATATTGGACGTATCGTCCTGCAAAATCCTGGGCTAATTACGAAATTAACATTTTACCCTTTAGGTTAGTATCATTAGTCTCTAATAATATTTTGATAATAATTTTCAAACATTGATTATTAATTAGTGTGATGTTCCTTTTGTGACCTAGTTTACTTAATGTATTGATTTGTGTGTTTGTAAGTAATTAGAAGACGTAAAAAGGTTGTTATAAATTATTTTAACATATTAATAAGGCTATTATTATTTTCCACTGTCAATTTCTGTAAAAATTGAACCTACCTAGCATTGTTCTACTGCTATTGTTGCTACCGGGGTCAAGGGTCTGATTCTGAAATTAAGACTCGGCCCTGGTACGAAAGGCAACGAAGGAACAGGAGTGGGTTTTTAGTCAGTAAAAGTCTGACACTATCTCCCGCCCCGCCCAAAAGTGGGGGATAACAAAAGATGATTTTCCCTCCGAAAAAAAAAAACCTAGCATTGTTCAAACTAAATAGAAACGTAGATTTTATAGACTAAATTTTAAGGCAACAATAAGTCGTAAAAGAAAAGCCGTGTTGTTGTATGTTTGTGTTCCTTTTTAGTGTTCTGATACACCCAGCAAAATGAAGGTAAACACTACACGATAAACCTCAAACTTTTTTTTGTATTCAACTTACTCGAACTGACAGACAATTTCCAGAAAATGTCATTTTTCCGTTTTCCCCTACATGCATAAAAAGACATTCACACCAACACGCTGCCAACGCCGAATTGGTTAGCTTCATCGGTTTTTTGCCGGTTAAATTTCGGGGGGTGTGCGTCGAAATTGTATAGTTTAATTTCACTAAGCCCGTTCGATGGAACGGGCCCGACGATGATCGGACCTCTAGACTTACGGCTCGACAATGCATCACCGGTATATGCTCACGGATATGGTTCGGAGCGAGAGGAAACTGGTGACTGGTGCCTTCTTCTGTGAAGCAGTAATGCTAGCGAAGAAGACGGCCTGCCTCAGGGAACGGACATCTTTACGCCTCAGCCGCCGCGCCACGATCCCAACCCCGACTACTGGCAACTGTAGGCGCGGCCTTATGGACGACGAGCAATGACCAGTTCGCCGTCCGACCGTCAGGTAAGCGTCCGAACTAAACCGAGTCATCGACGACACGTAATATTCCCCGCGCGCCTCAAAGATATGTCAGTAAAACCATAGGGCCAGCAGGTCCGATGCCCGCTAGGGCCGCGGGGAATTTCTGAAATGGAAACCTAGAACGCAAAGGGCATCTGAATGACACAGGTATGGTTATAGTCAGTAAAAGCCTCATCGGATGACTTCCTACTTCAATAAAAAAAACATATGTGTACACCCATACGAACAAAAATTTTTGTGAAACAATATACTCATTATTAAAACAGCCAAGTAGTGAAATTCCTGCTGGAGTCTGTATGTACTGATAGTTACAATCTCCCCTCAAGTCTTTAAGTCAAGAGTGAATAGATTACTTCTAGGCCAGCGTGCTCCAAAGACGACCACATCATAGCTTGACATAGTTGTCAAACGCGAGCTTATCAATAATAAAAGAAAAAATATTGTAAGTAAACCTTTGATGTCAAAAAACATAAAATAACCCAGAATGGTCCTGAAATGGAAAAAAACGTACGTTAATCGATAGTCTTTGATCTTTTATATATTAAACATCGCTGAATGTTTCTTTACACGATAATATATCCTTTTCGTTCGAAGATTAAACCAATTTCTGTGTACCGAGAATAAAAATTAAATGAGAATGTTTTTTAGAAACTCGGTTTTTGATATTTTTTCCTTAAATCCTTTTTGAGTGGATTATCATGGGTGAGGTGGTGGGATTATATCTCAAGAGTGTACTTTGGGAGGTAGGAGCTTTGGTTAGGCTTAGTGTTATCATGTAGATATTTTTAGGTTGATAACCTCAAACTCGCTCGCTCACAATGAGCCTCATCAGGGAGCTTGGAGTTTCCTTGCGTGATCGCATCAGAAATGAAGATATCCGCAAGGAGAACCAAGGTTGCCGACATAGCACGAAGAATCGCCAAACTTAAGTGGCAGTGGGCAGGGCACATTGCTCGCAGAACAGATGGCCGTTGGGGCCGAAAGGTTCTGGAGTAGCGACCGCGTACCAGACGACGCAGCTTTGAAAGGTCTCCCACAAGGTGGATTGATGACCTGATGAGGGTCGCAAGAATCCGATGGTTGCGAGATGCACGGGACCGTTAATTGTGTCGACACTTGGGGGAGGCCCATGTCCAACAGTGGACGTCTTTCGGCTGAAATGATGATGATGATGGTGATGAACCTCAAACTCAGTGTAGTAGAATTTTCTAGATTTCTTTGAAAAAAAAAAATTAAATTTCCAAAAGCATTTATATTATCGGGAATTTTATAAGTGCGCAGTATATTTTATGAGTGAGCAGTGGTGGCCGAGAGGTAACGGCTCTGACTTACGAGTTGTAGGTCGAGGGTTTAAGCCCAGCCAGGCGCATTACTTAGTGTAATTTATTTCATCACCACTGTTCTCTAAACAGTAAGGAAAACATCGTGAGGAAAACGGCATGTCCTTGAACCAAAAATTCAAAGATATTTTACATCCACCAACCCGCACTGGGCCCGCGTGGTGGATTACGGCACATTCCCTCTCCTAATAGGAGACCTGAGTCCCAGCAGTGGGAACATTAAAAGGCTGATTATGCTATGCTATGAATTTTATAAACATTTGAAAGGTAAACAATAAACGTCATAGTAACCAGTTATAGGTATCTATTATAATCGGAGTACATCAGTGATCTTGAAAACTTTCGAAACTCCATTAGGGAACCATCCTGAACATAATAATTTACCCCACATTTTCCGAACATGAAAGTTTAATCACATACAACCTCATATTTATGAATACCTGCATTACTTAAACTACACATTACACCGATCGATACCACGATAAGTGCTTCTCAATTGCCAACTTGGTACCAACAAAAACTCCCCACCCCACGCCATTCTCGCCTATACCCATTAACATATAAAGATTATAATCGCACGTACATAATAGCTACAGCTGGGGCTCCAGTAACACTATTACAACCCCTCATTGGAACGGAATAAGGGAGGTTCGTGTTTCTGCTGTGACCTTTATAAAGAATTTCGTTACAGCTAATAAAAGAACAGAGCGAGTAAATAACAATGACTGACATACGGTTCATTGGTTTGATGTACACGGTTGAAAGATGTCCTTTGATTTCTGAGGGCCTGGTACCTCTCGCACTCGCTCAATTTCATTTACACTGTAATTGCACGCCCTCTCTCTTGTAAAAGCTTTTTTACTGCTCAGATATCATAAAGCAAAGAATTTTATAAATATAATTAATTGAAGTACAAAATTCATACATTTTAGCATAAAAGTACCAGAACAGAACCCATATATCGGGCTGCAAATTGATTTCGGAATCAGTTCCTTGTGTAACCAGTTTTTTTTGTGGGAAAATCAATATATATACATCATACTGCCTAAAAACCCACTCCTGTTCCTTCTTTGCCATTGTTCCAGGGTCCTGGGGATCTCTTTTGCATCACCCATGGCCCCAGTAGACTTCGACCTACATTTTGAGGCGCACGTGGAACACTACGTGCCGTCGACAGCTTGGGCTCGATCCGGACGGTTACCGGACGATCGGACGGCGAGCTACTCATTGCTCGCCGTCCGCAAGCCCGCGTTGTGTAACCAGATGGTTGGTGGATGGTAACGGTTATGCTGAAAAGGATACCGTGGTCTTAGAATGCGAATATTAACTGAAGGAAGGTGGATTTTGGTCATTAAAAGACGGACACGGAGAAGTCATTGGATGACTTCTTACTCTAAAAAAAAAGTATGAGATAACTATAAAGTCAGCCACACCTAAAGCCCGTATCATAGCTACCTCATCGGTATTGTACCCGCGAACTAATCACCCTGTGTGACTTACGCCTGAAATCACTCGCCGCTTCAACGCGCGCTCATTATTTTCCTACAACCTGCGCCGTAGGCTGTTGTAAACGTATTGTTACGTATTAAACGCTATGGTTTTGTGATGGCGCTGTACTGGTTTACATGGGTTACAGAGTAGCGATTTTATGGTGACCGCGATTGAACCAATAAGTAGTCGATGAGAAGATGGAAGAATAGATAGGGAAGTCGAAGGTATTAAAGATAAACGCGGTTTTACCACATCATGTTTGTCTGTCCGAAAAGGAACCCCAGGGTTCTGAAACGCAAGGAAAAGTAGGAACATAAGTGTAGTTTTAATCAGTAAAAGTCTGATTAAAACTGCTCCAGCCCCCCTAGCCAAGTTACAACCGTTTCGTTTCGATTTTCTTTTCGTCGACCGGCTCGAGTAGGCCACGCCTCCCATTCCTTTGTTCTGACGTTATCTCAACGCTCAGTCACGTGGTCAGAATAAAGGAATAGAAGACGTGGCCGACTCGAAGCGATCAACGAAAGGAGAATCAAAACGAAACGGTTGTAACTTGGCTAGGGGGGCTAGTCAGTCATACAGTGAGAGAAGTCATTGGATGATATCGCACCTGAAAAAAACCACATCATCATCATTGCAACATGGCATTTCAGCCGAAAGACGTCCACTGTTGGACATAGCCTCTCTCAAGTGTCGCCATAACGACCGGTCCTGGGCATTTCAAATCTATCGGATTCCGGCAACCCTCACCAGGTCACCGGTCCACCTTGTGGACCTTGTCGCCTTCCAACGCAGCGTTTTACGGTACGTGGAACTTCAAAACCTTCCGGCCCCATTGACTATCTGTTTTGCGAGCGATGTTCTTTGCCCACTGCCACATAAGCGGATATCTTCATTTCTGATGTGATCACACAAGGAAACTCTAAACATAGCCCTATAATGTGCTGGTGATGATAGCCGACAGGCTTGACTAAAAAAGGAAAATATAAGGAGCTGCAGTGACTTGCATGTTACCTGCAGTCGTCGGTTGAGATTGTAACTGTGTGTGTGGTTTTTTTGTTGTTGTATGTTCAGTGTTATGTGTAATTATGAGTCTTAGTTACTTGAATATGTAAATGATACTATTATTATAGCCTTTTCCATCGCCCTTTGGGTGACTTTAAGCTCAACATTTGATTTTGATCACATATAACATTTAATTACGACTTGAAAGGTCACCGCGAAAAGGTTCGCAAATCTCTGTTAGTCTGTCAAAAGTCACCAGTGAGGGGGAAATAAAACGCGGGGACAGTTAGGGATGCGCTTATTTATCGGCTTTCTAGTCTAACAAAGATAATCTCCAAAACATTTTGATCTCAGAAAACATACGATTCCTGCAGAACTGGTAGAAAAGCCGTTGATAAAAGCAGGTGAATTATAAACATTATTTTCAAAGATTTGATGATATAATAATAATATTTCCTTTTTCATACTTCCTCAGAGATAAATTTAAAGAAATCAATATAATGACTGTACCTTCACAGTATATTTACGAGAACATTTTGTATGTACATAAAAATATAAACATGTTTAAAAAATACAGTAATGTTCATAATTTTAATACTAGGAACAAACGCAAATTTGTGGTTCCTAAAACCAGGCTGAAAAAAATAGAGGGCTCATTTAGATGCCAATGTATACACTTCTATAATAAACTTCCTAGTCATATTCAACAACTAAGCCTTAATAAATTCAAATTATTTGTAAAGCGAAAACTTTGCCAAAAGGCTTTTTACACTAGGACTATGTTGAGGACCAAAAGGCTTGGGATTGACCTGCCCCAGTACGCACTGCAACTGTTGTCTTATTATTATTATTATTTTTTCTTTTGTTTTTATTTTTAATTGTGCTTTTTATTATTTATTACAATTCGATATTGTAGATTATTTTTATTTTGCAATTTAACTTTTTTTTTTCTTTCTATTAATTTTTGACAAAAATGTTTACTTTGCTAAAGTATTACATTTTGTAAACTACATTTTTCCTTTTATTATTGTGAACGTGAGGACTATGTTGATTGTTTTTTTTTTCTTTTCAGTAATTTTGATGTATGTCTGGCAATTTGAGTATTTTCTGCGGCCTACCCAAATGTCCTTTCCTTGGTATTGTTCGTCAAGTCGTTGAGCTCCTTAGTAGTCCAGAGTTGAGCTTTACGAATACTGAAAAAATGCTTGCACTGACTGGACAGGTCCACTCAAATCTGTATGGTTCTTTCTTCAAAATACCATTTCAGACAAATCTGCATGGTTCTCATGTGATTTGACCATTACATATTTACTGTATGGACTTTAAAAGAGACTTTGACCCCTGAGTTTGTTTCGGTGTTTCTTCTCAGGGTAGTCAGCTAGGAAACACCGGCCTCATATAGTTCAAAAATGACGAAAAAAAAAATTGACGTGTAAAAGTGTTTTTTAAACCTATTTACAAAATCAATATCATTTATCATTTATCATTTCACTACTATCACACAACGCCATCTAGCATCAAACTAAGCAGAGCTTGTGCTATGGGTATTGTACAACTGATTTATATATTTCTAAATACATGCATATTATTAGATAAATTACACCCAGGCACAGAATAAATAATCATACCGTTATCGTGCCTATCACACAAACACTTGTCTTGGGTGAGAATCAAACCCAAGACCTTCGGTATAGCAGTCAGGACCATTAACCACTAGACCAACAGACCAGTCTTATTTAATATCCTGCTACAAGACGCTATAACAAAAACTCCGGATGTGAGCAACTTCAGGCAGTCCTTTGATGACAGTATAGCTGCCTCGTATCCTTCAGTCCGCCGCAAAGTACAAAGTTACGTAACACATCGAAGCTCTCGAAATGGGTTTCTGTTTCTCAATTATATTGAATTTGTTGGCATTTATTCTGGCTTTTTAGGGTTCCGTAACTCAAAAGGAGAAAACGGAACCCTTAAAGGATCACTTTGTTGTCCGTCTGTCTATCTGTCAAGACCGTTTATCTCTGGAACGCGTGGAGGTACCGAGTTGAGATTAAAATCAAAAAACTCAAATCTGCGGTCCCTTGAAGCTGTGAAAAAATCAAACTTCTGAATTGACGAAAAAAAAAATGATAAGACCGTTTATGTCGCAAAAACCCCTTTTTCCGTCGTGGATAAAAACATAGTACATTTCCCAAAAAGAGAGCGCCACAGACATTCATGAGAGATAGAGTCAAATGCCTTAGAGTAGTCAATAAAGGCTGTGTTGATCTTTCTTGTGTTCGTTATATCTTTCTATTACCTGTGTGATTGTGAATATATCGTCGTTTGTAGAGAAGCCAGATCTGATTTTGCTTGTTCCCTAGGTTGACTGTCGTCTAAGGCCCTTGAAATCATTTGTAATATTAAACTGGTAAATAGTTTGTAGAGCATCTGTAGCATACTCAATGGTCTATAGTTGTCCTTTTTACCTGGATCTCCTTTTTTATAAAGCAAGGTTATATTGCAGTATTATTGAATATAGTAGTTTGAATGGATGTGATTGGCTATCTGATAGCTATTAACATGTCATTCGTTATGTGATCTTCTCCTGGACTTTCGGTTGTTTTTAGTTTTTAATAATCATTTAGACCATCACTTTTCATTTAATCGAGTCAGAAATGAAGATATCCGCAGGAGAACTAAGGTTGCCGACATAGCACGAAGAATCGCCAAACTTAAGTGGCAATGAGCAGGGTACATTGCTCGCAGAACAGATGGCCGTTGGGGCCGAAATGTTCTGGAGTGGCGACCGCGTACCGGAAGACGCAGTGTAGGAAGGCCCCCTGCAAGGTGGACCGATGACCTGGCGAAGATTGCGGGAATCCGATGGATGCGAGACGCACAGGACCGTTCATTGTGGTGACATTTGGGGGAGGCCTATGTCCAGCAGTGGACGTTCATCAACTGAAATGATGATGATGATGAATCATTTAGACAGTAAATACGTGTACTTGTTTTAGAAGTCGTAAAAACTATTACATTATTAGATAATGGCCATTGTCACTTAAAACTTCAAGAAACCTTTCACAAGATCAAGAAATAACTCATAATATTTCCTCCACAAAAATTCCCAAACCAAGCTCGATTTTTTATTCCGCCTTGTCATCGGTGACGTTCATCTCCCTCACGGTACCTCATAAATATAATGACGTCTTGTATCCTGCATTACCTCATTCTGCGAGTTACGGCGCGACGTCAACACATAGGGTTTTATGATTCGGATATGTGTTACCGTTGGTGACTCTTTTTGTGGAAGCTTGGTGATTTACCTAAAGGTGAATTCATGGGAAACTCAAGTGAATTTTGTTTTGCCAGTAAATTTCAGTTAGTTAAATGAAGAAAAAGGTTTCGAAAATTGTTTTTGGTAGCATTCTTAGGAAAACGTGCACGTTTTCAGTAGTGATAATTAGGACAAGTTTTTTTAAGGTATTCCAGTGTAATAGAAAAGGTTACTGCCCAACATCATATAAACCATATGTTAGACAAAAATATTAATAGTCTTTTCGACCGAATTTCAATCATGGTGGCCATTTACAATAGAGATTAGACCAGTAGGTACATGGGAGATGGATTGTGCGAGGAGTGATATGAAAGAAAAGGAAGTTAGTGATGACAACCAAATAATACTGGACAAGGGCAGAAATATGATAATTGATTATATGATTTTTTTGTCAAACCTAGAACCAACCACATGTTCAATAGTCACGCTAGCGACTACGATTAATGAAACGAGAAAATTTAGTTTATGAATACGATATAAGTTAGATAACTGAAACATTCATGAAAGGCAGTAAAATTTTCCTTTAAATTCATCATTAAAATTCAGGGATAGCCTGAGTACCTTCTGGATGAGATTGGCACAGAAGTATGGAGATTGGCACTGCTTACCATCAGATGGGATCGCAGTCATGCACAGGGTTATTAGCCCAGCTATGGACGAAGTCGGGCTGTGGATGATTATGACCTACTTATCTCAAATGTATACTCGCATACAAAATTAAAAGTTTGTAGATGTTACCACTTGCTCTGGTGGCGCAGCTTATGGACGGCGAGCAATGGGTAGCACGCCGTCCGGTCGTCCGGTAACTGGAACGATTTGGGCTCGATCCGGACGATCGAGCCCAAATCGTCGACGGCGCGTAGTGTTCCACGCGCGCCTCAAGGAGATGTCAGCAAATCGTAGGGGCCCAGCAGGGTCGAAGCCTACTGGGGCCATGGGTTAAGTGAAAATGAACCCTGGGGCCCTGGAACGCAAGGCAAAGAAGGAACAAACGAGTGGGTTTTAGTCAGTAAAAGTCTGACACAAAAGGGCGGGAGATGTCATTGGATGATTTCCCAACTAAAAAAAAACCACTTGCACCGATTCACTAGAAAAAGAAAGATAAAACAAAACCCAAACCATTTAATCCGAATTTTTTCCCTCCTTCCACAAATAATTATACCCACCTCCTTCTGCGTTTTCCACTTAGAGGCTCAGTACTCGAACTAAGTATCTCCTCAAAGCTATATGCAAAACCTATTCAACTATCAAACGAGGTCAAACCGATCGAGCTTTTCCGACGAAATTTCTTACGTACGTGTTATATTTTTTCTTTTGAGGCGTTATTTTTTGTCGACGTAGTGATGTAGTTAGGTCCCGTAAGTAATTTTCGACGTGAGCGGGGGAACGAAAAGCGTTGGTGAAGATGATCGATGACGCAACAGAACAGGAGGCGTTTGAATTAGAGGAGGTAGCGGGGGCGGGTGTGGCAGCGGGTTCTGAAGGTCAAGGGTAAACTGAAGTCGCTGACCTACATTTAACTTGACGAAACGTTTGTCGATTAGGAATCTAAACTAATATTATAAAGGCGAAAACAATCCTGTCTATATGTTTGTTACACGTCTTAACAGATTTAGTCAGTTTCAATCAAATGTCAATACATATTTTATAACTAATAAGAATAAAATAGAATAAACTTTATTGTACACCATAAAAGTAACACAACGTATACATAAACTTAAATCTATGGGTACAATGGCGGTCTTATCGCTAACAGTGATATCTTCCAGACAACCTTAGGATGGATCGTAAGAATTTAAAATAATACAGAGGGTAGTCTGCGGTGTACTGCTAACAAATTGATCAGTCTCTATATATATAAAATACAATACATAACTATAAATATATAAATATATACATACATATTATAATATGTTACACAACTTCATTGAAAAAGGGACGAAAAAAAAAGAAGAAAAAGAAAGAATAAAGTATGGTTGGTGGAAGAAATTAAATTACGCAGAACCAAGATAATCTTAGAGAGAAAGGAAACATAATAACAAGATATATAAAATGCTAAAGCTTTGTTTCTTATGGAAAAGCTCTAACTGTTTTTGTAGATATTTATTTATTTAATGTCTTTCCTACGTTTTTGAACTATAAAAAGTTATAGTTAGCAATAAACCTAACCATAAAAGATATTACAGAATTTCTGTTGAAAAACGCAATACTTCTCTTCAATTTTAATTCTTTGAATAGTTTAATCTTTTAAAAATACGTTCCAAGTCATTCTCATTTTATTGAAATCAAAACACATCCCCACTTACATCCTTCAAACAAATTCTAACACAATCAATTTAAACGCCAGAAGTTTATCTCTTGCAACATCCCCTGGGAGCACGTCATGCGATGTTTACACCAAAATGTCGTGTTGAATATTGAATTTCGAGTTAGTTCACATTAAGTAAAGCTGTGAGAGTGCCGTGAGCCTTCACAAAACTCACAACAATACCTTCGTACTTTTAATCAGGAAAACTGTACACAATGTCTAGCACTACCTAAGATTGAGTTTTTTCACAGCGAAAACTACCAGTAAGTGCTAGACCAAATTTCAATAAAAATTACGAGATCTCACATAAAGAAGCGCTCATGTAATTTCAAAAATATGAAGGCTATTACTGTTGAATTTGTCTTTACACACATCACAGTATGTAAACTTTTCTGTAGTACCAATTCATGAAAGAAACTCTACTTTAGAGCTAATAAAAATAACCAAAAAAACCCCGTACATTTTCAATTCATAGGGCAGACGTAAAAACAGTGTATTCACAAAATAACGGTTCCAAACACCGCCCACTTTCCCGTGCTAGATAAATTAAAATAAAAAAAAGAGAAAGCACCAACAAAAATTCCGGGAGTACTTTATATGAACCCCGTTTATCCGCGTCTGGTCCGACCCATGAGATCGTAAATTACTACCGGCCAGCCATTTTTGGCACCCATTTTTGTACGGCCTTGTATGGTCACGAGAATTTTACGGCTAAAATTCAATAGATAGTAGGTTTGTACTGCGACAAAATGGACTGGAAGATCTGTGACGAATCGGTCTTGGTTCTCACTTGACTTGTATAAAGACGTTTTTGCTAGAGAAAAACGTATCGTATTTGTTAAGAAAGCTCTTTGTCTCGAATAATATCTTTCTTATTTTGGTAGCCTGTGCCTTTTTTCTGTTAGGCAAGGTATCTTTCTACTTATTACAACGCCTAAGAATGATCAGTTTTTGCCGTAATTCCAGCTGTTTCCATCTGTACATTCGTAGTCTGATAAGTTACACGTCTACCTACATTTTTTTTTGTAAATAATTTAAGCTAGTGCTTGACTGCAATCCCACCTGATGGTAAGCAGTGAGATGGGGCCGCACGTGCACGCGCGAGGATCCGGCCCTCACACCTCAGCCGCCAGGATCCTGAACCTGATTTCCAGGCACCGCAGGCGCGGGCTCGCAGACGGCGAGCAATGGGTAGCTCGCCGTCCGATCGTCCAGACCAAGTCCAAGTCGTCAACGGCGCGTAGTGTTCCACGCGCGCCTCAAGGAGATGTGAGCAAACCGTAGGGGCCCAGCAGGGTCGAAGCCTACTGGGGCCATGGGTTCGTTTCTGAAAGGAAAACCCGGCCCTGGTACGAAAGGCAAAGAAGGAACAGGAGTGGGTTTTTATGTCAGTAAAAGTCTGACACACCCTTTTGCTCCGCCCAAGGGCGGGAGATGTCATTGGATGATTTTCCCACTTATAAAAAAATGGTAGGCAGTGAAGCAATCGTTGATAGTGAAGCGCACTAGTTTATTATATTAAGAGCCTATTCACTCTAGCTTTGAAGACATATAAATTAAAATCGATTGGGAAGACCGCTACCATACATGCATGCATGGCTCTTAATAAACTAGCACGCTTCATCATCAATGATTGCATCTCTGTTTACCATCAGGTGGGATCGCAGTCAAGCACTGGTTTATATCAATTAAAAAAAAATATTCCAGTTCTTCGATTACTTGAACTTCTTAACAAAGATAACCTGTTTCTGTGTAACTTGACATTTTTTTTTTCTCAAATTTTTGATACATTATGCTGTAGAAATCTGTATATCCAATGTAGCATTTCTTCCGTTTCTATAATAGTCAACGCTACACGGTGAGAAATGGTGATCCATTGATAAAGACCCCGACTTACGAGTTGTACATTGTAGGTTCATCAAACACAGGCAGACACTTTACTTTGTTTAATTTATTTCATCACAAAACATCGTCAGGAAACCGTCTCTAACATACTATTGAAATCATCTAATGACTTCTCTCATTCTAGGACGTAGCTCGAGCGTATCAGACTTTTAATGACTAAAACCACACCGATGTTCCTTCAGTTGCCCTTTGCTTTTCAGCACTACGGGTGATCCTTTCAGAAGTCGTCCCATGGTCCTAGTAAGCTTCGGCCCTGCTGGGTTTTTTTTTCGGTGGAAAATCATTCAATGACATCCCACGCATCTTGGGCGGAGCAGAGGGCCGTGTCAGACTTTTACTGACTAAAACCACCTGTTCCTTTGTTGCCTTTCATACCAGGGCCGAGTCTTTCTTTCAGAAGCAGACCCTTGGCCCCAGTAGGCTTCGACCCTGCTGGACCCCTACGGTTTGCTGACATCTCTTTGAGGCGCGCGTGGAACACTACTCGCCGTCGATGAGTCGGGCTCGGTCCAGATGGTTACCGGACCGCCTGACGGCGAGCTAATCATTCGAAGACATGTGAAATTAACATTGGTGAATTATTATTTATTATTAGAGTCCATTTCCTCTCCGAGAGGAGGAGACCTTTGTCCCAGCAGTAGGAAAATTTAAAGACTGAATATACTTATTGTAACGCTACACGTGCTTTCACACAAACACCATTTAAAATCCCAAACGGTACACAACACAAATCCAGTTATAAATAAAAAAAAACCAACAAAATCCTTTTAATATTCCCCGTTGCATCGTGTCTATGCAAATACGTACATAATCCAAACACGTTAGTACATGCATCCGGGTTTGATCGATGACGTCATCCCCTACTTCAGGGGATTATTTTATCAGCCCCGTTCGAGCTCAGGTGCTTAGCGTGTCTAATTTTGAATGGATTATGTATCAATCATATAGATGTTCTGATGGGATGAAAGGATGAAGGGATGTTGATGGTGATTATCATTTATTGAGTTTTGGAATATTTCAGTATTCGATATTAGGATATACGATGACACCACAAGGCTTAATAAGGGTGAGGTAAAGTGCTTGGAACATGACGAGCTAATGTATGGAACCGGAAAGTGGAGGAATATATCCAGCAGTGGGTAATTACAGGTACAAATGATGATGAAGAGAGGTTCCACTTTTTATTTTATTTTAGGAATCATCAATTGCATGTAGCAGAGATGAGAATGTTGAGATGGATGTGTGGTGTGACGAGAATGGATAAAGTGAGAATGAGTACCTATATTAGAGGAAGTTTGAAAGTAGCGCCAGTGACTGAAAAGTTGAAGGGGAATCGTTTGTCATGGTATGGTCATGTAAAGAGGAGAGATGACACGCATGATTTCTCACGTATAAAACAAAAGAACTGTGAGTTACACCGTCCACACCAATTCAATAACCATCAATAAATTAGTAAAGAAAATTTTTACAGTTGGTACCTAGTCGTCCGATCATTATCGCCTAAGTTCCCTTAAAAAGCTGTTTTAATGTCCGATTACTACTTTTTTCTAGCAAACGGGTAGAAAACTTCGGATCGTTCAGAAAAATTCTTTCCGTAAGTGATGGCGAGTTGCCAGTAAGCCAATAAGCCTAATGGACTCTACCCGGGAACACGGACCTAATCGTAATCGGTAGGATAACAGGTCGCTGCTTAGAGGGGTTCTGTGTTTGAACTTATCACGCCATTGTTATGATTTGAAGGAATAATAGAAGGACATTTTTCTAAAGTGTCAGTAAGAGTGATGCGACACTAGATCATGTCAGGGTAAAAGATTGTCTAAGGAGTTTCGAGTTACCCTGTAACTAAATAATAATAATAAATTATATTAAGATACATTCCATAGGTCACTTTAAGAAAACTATTGGAGCAAATCGCGAGTTTTATAATAACAATAACTCGCTCCTGCAGTGGAAACAGAATCAGAAAAATATATGGTATTGATAGTGTGTTCAAAACATAATACAACTAATTTAGTACGATAGAAAAAATAACGGAGATGCCTTTAAAAAACATTTTGATAGTTTGTCAGATTATTCTACAAAATACATTCATAATTGAACTAACCTATCCTATCCTAGAACCAATCACGGGCCTTGGTACAGGCCATGGTCTGGAGCGAGGAGTGGCAGGCGGTCGCCTCCTTCTGCGAACCAGTAATGCTAGCAAAGGAGGCGGCCGATCGCGTGAGGCAAAGTTCCTCACGCCCCAACCGCCGCCGGGATTCCGGCCACAGTAGGCGCGGGCTTGCGGACGGCGAGCAATGGGTAGCTCGCCGTCCGATCGTCCGGTAACCGTGAGGACCAGGCCCAAGTCGCCGACAGCGCGTACTGTTCCACGCGCGCCTCAAGGAAATGTCAGCAACCATAGGGACTCAGCAGGGTCGAAGCCTACTGGAGCCATGGGTGATGCGAAAGAGATCCCCGGGGCCCTGGAAAAATGGCAAAGAAGGAACAGGAGTGAGTTTTTAGTCAGTAAAAGTCTAACATTATCTCCCGCTCCGCCCAAGTGCGAGGGATGTCATTAGATGATTTTCCCACCCGAAAAAAAAAGCGTACCTATCTATAAAAGATCATTGACTGTCTGCAAATCATTATATTTTTAGCCATTTTAAGTGTATTCAGAGGCATCCATCGTGTGCCAAATGAACGGCGAATGATTTGAACTGTGAATGATTTTACACGCTCAACGATTCTCGGGTGGAATATTTTACAATTTATTTTCGATTTACGATCTATCTGTTACTAAATATACCAAGTTTGTTTTTTTTATTTAGGTTTCAAAGGCCGGTTTTTTTTTTTGTAGCATTGTCAGTGTGTATGATCATCATTTCAACACTTTGTCATAACTTTAATGTTTCTCTGTTTATCGATTTGAACTATTTTTTAAGTACTTATATTTAGTTTATTAAATTGTGTTCGCCTTTTTTCTCCACTATTTTTCTCCCCAGAGGTTTACTGATACATAATGCCTAAGGCATTAAGTTGGCCTCTATGCCATTATGTGCATACAGTATTAAATAAATACTGGCCATAGGCCTCCCCCAAGTTTTGCCACAAGGACTGGTTCCAAGCGTCTCGCATTTATCGGATTGCCGTGATCCTCACCAGGTCATCAGTTCACCTTGCGGGAGGCCTTCAAATGCTAAGTCTTTCGGTATGTGGTCGCCACTCCAGAACTTTTCGGTCTCATTGACCTTTGTGTATAGTGGTACTATATTGTGGAGGTCATGGCTCAAGTATTAATAGACGCACGGGTTGATTTCCAAGGTTAAACAACGCTTGCTCTTTGTGGATTGGTAACCATCTTAACATAATGAAATTCTCTTCTACTGTAATGGTATTTATGGTGTACAATCTATATAATATATTATATAAAAGCAAACTACCACTCACTGATTAATCACGAAATCTCAAAAACTATAACACTTACAAACTTAAAATTTGGCAGGTAGGTTCCTTATAGGGTGTAGACATCCGCTAAGAACGGATTTTACGATACACCAAGTTTGTATGGAAAAACTTACTATAAGAACCAAACTTGATTATTCAATTAAGTAGCAATTAGAAAGAAAAGAAAGAAAGAAAGAAAATGAATTTATTTAATTAGCATTTTTATTTTTTTAATTAGCATTCTAAATATTAGTACAAAGAAGAGAATGGCGTGCTGGGAATATCTCGTTATCTATTTTAAGCACACCTAATCGCGATGACGTCACAATTTAGTATGTGCATCCACACTGTTATTTGACAGTTTTCCTTTCCACCAGATTTAAAAAGTTTCCAAATTGTTTAATATTGCACCAATTTGAAAATTTCTTTCTATTTGCAATTTTATATAGTTACTTTTTGATACA
Organism: Mythimna impura; assembly: GCA_905147345.3. NCBI lineage: Eukaryota > Metazoa > Arthropoda > Insecta > Lepidoptera > Noctuidae > Mythimna > Mythimna impura. The sequence goes on along the minus strand of LR990359.1, from coordinate 26,811,793 downwards.
AAACCAAAAAAAAAATTGAGTCAAGTACAAAATTGTTTCATCTCAACAAGGAGGGTTGATCATTGATGTGTGTGGAAAGTTCACATCCACTTTTTACACAACCTACATATCTACGCATCCAAAATAACCCGCCTACCTTAAATTCAATGATATCTATATCTTACTTGAAACTTTTGGAGGGTGGCCTTTAGTGATGGAAACGCTATTTACCTGTAACAAAATTAAACAATAATTTATTATTTTTTTCCTAAAATAATTACCATGACTAATAAAAATTTAAAAAAGTAGGTGTATGGAATGGACGTCGGAAAAAAGGCTGCCAGGCTAAAATGGGATTGGGCGGGTCACATCAGCCGCATGCACTCTGACCGGTGGGCAAGAGTCTCTACAAGGTGGGTACCTCAAGATGGACGACGCCGCCGAGGTCGACCTGGGAAGAGGTGGCGAGACGACCTAGATGCCTACCGCAAAGACTGGTTCGAGGTGGCCCAAGAAAAGAATACCTGGAAGAAGTTGGGGGAGGCCTTTGCCCAGCAGTGGGACAGTATAGGCTTTTTTAAAAAAAAAAGGTGTGTGGTTATTGAAGAATTTGAAAAGAATAAACTATTAACTAGACCATTTTGCTACTTATGATCTATAAAAAAATAAAGATTTTTATAAAGATCATTTATGTCAGTATATAAGCTAATTTTACATAGTGCGTATCTTCATGAAATCTCCTGATATTTTGTTTTTTTTTTACGAGGGAAATCATCAAATGCCTCCTCCCACTCTGGATGAAGCGAGAAGGAGTATCAGATTGTTACTGACTTAAACCCACCTGTGCTCCTCTAGTTCTCAGCGGCCCTGACTGCTACGCCGGAGGTCGTGGGTTCGATTCTCATCCAGGACTAAAGTTAGGGTGATGAGCACGATCATTTGTTCTGTGTCTGGGTGTAATTTATCTATAATATGTATGTATTTAGAAATATATAAGTATGATTATCAGTTGCCTAGTACTCATAGCACAAGCTCTGCTTACTTTGGAACTAGATGGCGTCGTGTGAAAATTGTGGATTATTATTATTATTATTTTTGAGGTCCACAACCACGGTAGTTCTATCAAATGATCCCCCAAACTCAATGTTTTATCTAACAATATCGTGTAGGTAACATACCTTCATCCCACTCCCTTCACAACTCAAACACTAGTAGATAAGGAAAATCTATTTACATTACAGTCTACCAAACTTCTGTACATTATTTGTGGAGAGCCTATTAGCAGATGGTATGAAGAAAAATGGTCAGTATATCTAATACGAACAAACGTTTAGCGAAGATGTGACTGTTCATGGTGGAGATGTGATGAATACTCTTTAGATGATGAGAGAGATTCATAATGAGGAGTTTCTGACTGACTAAAACGAATCAATGCCTCAAACAAGCTTTCTTTCAATTTCCAAAAATCCTTGCTATACACACTAGAAATAGCTCGTGTATCGTGGGGTTTTTTTTAGGTGGGAAATCATCTAATGACATCTCCCGCCCTTTCGTGTCAGACTTTTACTGACTAAAACCCTCTCCTGTTCCTTATTTGCCTTCGTTCCAGGGCCCCGGGGTTCTCTTTCGCATCACCCATGCCCCAGTAGGCTTCGACCCTGCTGGGCCCCTACAGTTTTGCTGACATCTCCTTGAGGCGCGCGTGGGACACTACGCGCCGTCGACGACTCGGGCTCGGTCCGGACGGTTACCAGATGGGATGGTCGAACGGCGAGCTGTGTATCGTGGGGTGCGTTTATAAACATGTAAACTCATGTATATCAGATACTGAGATCTGGAAAACATATCTGGTGGTGATACAAATGTACGGGAATTGAACCCACGACACACAACACAGCAGCCAATGTTTTAACCTCTACGTCAACCGTACCGTCAATAAACATCGGCGTCAAACTCATTTTACTCTGGGGAAGTTACGGGGTTACCAATGTTAAAGACGTGCAAAGTCGGTAAAAGAATATGAAGTTCGGTACTGCTTGTCTCTTGTATCTCGTCTTTTTTTTAAAGTGAATAATCACCCAATGACTTCTCTCACTCTAAGATGGAGCGAGAGGGCGTGTCAGACTTTTACTGACTAAAACCACACCAGTACCCTTCAGTTCCTTTGCGTTACGAGGTTCTTTTTTATAAAATCCCCGTTTATAGGCCCTACGTTTTACTGACATCTCTTGAAGAGCGCGTGGGACACTACACGTTGTGGACGACTTGGGTTCGTTCCGAATGGTTACTGAACGGCCGGACCACGACCTACCCATTTCTTGTCGTCTGCAAACCCACGCCTACTGTGGTTGGCAGTCAGGGTTGAGGTCGTGGCGACTAGGGCATGACGATGTACATTCCCTCACGCGTGCGCCCGTCTCCTTCGCTAACATTACAGCTTCGCAGAAGGAGGTCACTGCCTGCCATTCCAATTTGCTCTGTCAGGAGTCGCCGTCATAGATCGCCTTCACGAGGACACGGTGATGTTCTGCCAAAGAGGGGCACAGCTCCATCGTTTACTCCGAGCAGTCCGCACAATGGTGAAACCTGGGCGTCTCTTCCACCTGAATCCGGTGCAGGAACCTACGATGTCCACGGTGGGTAAATGCGTCATGCGGAAGGTGAGGATGTCGTGACTCCTCAAAGAGGAGACTAACAGCCATGATTATAGTGTGCCCATTGTATTATTGAGATTATTGCAGTTGCAGATTTTTTGGCTTCTTCTGTTACCACGTTTTTTGTACTTCAAGCCTTCTGAATCATCTTCTTGATAAAACCAAGGATCGTTCTTGTATAGCAGAAGGCTACGAGCTAATTAGAGCGGGCCCCAACAAAAAGCTATTAAGGTTGTTCATACTACAAGGCTGTATTATCGGAATTGGGCCTAATATTGGGATTGTTTCAGTAGACTTGTGTAAGTGGAGGTTTGGCTCGGTTGTAATTATTGTAGCTGGTTCTTACTTCGGTTTGGATACCCTTATCATTTTATTTTTATAGTCGAAGTTGTGTTGTTGTTTTATAAGGCTGTTAGCACTCGTTGGTTCAAGTCTGAGAAGGCAGTGAACTCACGTATCATTCTGCAAATGAGAACTATGATGAGGTCATTAGAGAACTTTCGACTTAAAATGCCCAACCATAGCACGACTTTCTATATAAATCATTTACTGTCCAGGCTATTGGTCTGTGGAATGAATTACCAGACACAATTAAACGCGCTCAATCGTTGCCTGCTTTTAAAAGACTCGTTAGGGAACATTGTCGCTGTGAATATTGATAGTCGTCATTTATATTTCTGTATATAGTTTCCAATAATTAGGTACTAATAGGAATAGTTGAATGTCACAATATTAACGACTCGGACTGTGTAGCAAAAACTTTGAGGGACGAGTTCCCTGTATTTATGTATGTTTTATATAACATATATATATATCTGTGTATCTATTATAATATATTATGTTTAATACTGGTTTAGTCACACCAATGACAGCCCCATTTCTTGTCCAGGCAATTACTGTCCATTCCAGGTTGCCTGGAAGAGATCGCGGAATGCGATAAGGCCGCCCATTGTATGTATGTGTTTTAGTGTTAGTTTCCTTTTGTATGTGTAATGGTGTACAATAAAGTATGTTATAGATAAATGAGATAGCTGCAGCTAGTGGTTTCGCCTGTGTTTTGGTAAAAAAATATCCAAGGGGCACATACTCCCGAGATAAAAGTATTCTATGTGTTATTTCAGGACATTTTTTTTTTATTAATTATAGGCTCGCGTTTGACCACCATCTCACCTGATGGTCAGCGATGATGTGGTCAACGATGGAGCACGCTTGCCTAGAAGTAGTCTATTCACTCTTGACTTAGACTATTCAGGACATAGTCTATGTATTTGCGAGAAGACTGATTCAGAGACTTAATTGTGTAATTTTATTATTTTACTTGTGTGTACATAATTTATGTCTTATCCAATCTGTGTAATATGCATTTTGTCATTATGGCCAACAATAACTGTAATTTGCCTGCTACAGGCTTCCCGTCCGATTATAATTTAGGTGTCTTCAAGGCTAGAGTGAATAGGCTCTTAATAAACTAGTGCGCCTCACCATCAAAGATTGCATTACTGCTAGGTGGGATCGCAGTCAAGCACTAGTTTGTATCGATAAAAAAATAATAACTGTAAGTTATGATAATTGAAATATATACTGAAAGAAGAATGGAAAAAAAAGAAGACACGTGCCGACTACAATGAATTAGACGCACCATGCACACTGCCTCTGCCGCCGCTGAAGACGCCTGCTCTAAAAAAAGGCTGAAATACGCTTCCTTGGGTCAGCTTTACCATTTTGTGCCGGTTGCTGTAGAGACTCTGGGCAGTTGGAGTACGGAGGCAAAGTGTTTTGTGGGGGATTTGGGCCGTAGGCTCGGGGAGACAACGGGTGACTCCCGGTCCGGGTCGTTCTTGGTGCAAAGGATGGCCATCGCTATTCAGCGAGGTAATGCGGCCAGTGTTATGGGCACTTTTGCACCGGGAACGATCAGGGCCGGGTTATTTATTGACATTTGAAATTTTATCTACAATGAATTATTATTCATTATGAGAATTTTTATTCTGCCAACCAAATTTCGATCGTGGTCGCCAATCTCAACGAAGGTGATATTATAGAGTAAAAGCTGACTGAGGGTTTCGTATAAGTTAGTTATGTAAATAGTTCAATTACCGATTTGAGTCTCGAAGATTTTTCCGAATAGAAACAAGTTTTTTTTTTGTTATGTAACTACAAATTTACAGTTTTCAGATTTTTTCCTATACTCGTGCTATAAGACCTTGCTTCATGCCAAATTTCAGAATTCTGGGTCAACGGGAAGTACCCCATGAATTTTAATTCTCTTTTGAGTGTCGAAATATTGTTTTTTGCGATATAAAGGGCCGTATTTTTTTTTTCGTTAACTTATAAGTTTGATTTTTTCACAGTTTTAAGGGACCGCAGACTTCAATATAGGGTTTTCATTTCAACTCGATACCTCCACGCGTTCTCGGGATAAAGGGTCTTGACAGACAGACAGTAAAGTGATCCTATAAGGGTTCCGTTTTTTCCTTTTGAGATACGGAACCCTAACAAGTGTGTGCGCAAACAAAGGTGCAATCTATGTTCCTTTACTTTCATAGTTCGATAGAACGACACGACCGAGGAGATATCAAGCGCAAGACCAACGACTTTACGAGGCACGGGGTGTCACACCACCAACCGTACACCCTCAATAAAGTTCAGTTGAAAACCAGCGTCAGGCAACTACCACGAAGCTGTCTCGCATTTTTGCTGAACTGGACCTATTTGGTGCAGGCGCGAGACACACAGTGTTAGTTTTTTTGTGTTTTTTCTTAAGTGTTCACATGTTTTGTCTACATAGTGTGTATTTGCGTACGTGTGCCAAATAAAATAGGTAATTTTCTTTCTTCTTTCTTTCAATTTCTAAACTCCAGGCTGCTACTGAGTAATTCCTAATGGAAGAACCCAATAGCACTCTTTGTCCGAACTGGGCATCGAACCTAGGACCCTACTGGAAGCACACACGCTTAGGATAACGAGGCTAAAGAGACAGTTACATAAATAAATCGGGATAGCGACAAAAATGATGACACCGGTTACTAAATTCTTAGTGAAGAACTGGGAAAAATATAATATCTAATCATTGAAATGAGAATAATCTCTAGAATACATAATAGATTTCTATTAAAATAAATGGATTTATATTATTCCACTCCGGTGTTAGATCGAAATGGATTGTAAATTCAATTTTGTGCCTGAATTATACTTGGAAATATCTACGGTTTACATACATAAATTATTTTGTTTTACTCTCATGCTTTACGCTGATCTGATTGTAAAGAGATAAAATGAAAATTACTTTTAAATTGAAGCTTATTAATGATCACGTACTCACATAAAAAAAAAACACCTTTTCAATTTTAAAGGTTGCAAAGTTTATCTTAATTTTATGTATTTATTTATTACCGAATTTTTTTTTAATTATTGATAGATTTGCGCTTGCCCACTATCTCACCTAATGTTAAGTGGTGAAGTGGTTGACGATGGAGCACGCTTACTTAGAAGTAACCTATTCACTCTTGACTTAAAGACCCCATGTTGTAGTTATCAGGAAACACAGACACCGGCAAGGAACTCCACTCCTTAGCTGTACGCACAATCAATGTGTTCCTAAAACGTATATCTGTTCTATTTGGTGCACAAAAATAATGGTTTCTGTTAAAAAGCATACAGCTCATGACGTCATGAGACATTTTCCCTTTGTCTCTCATTTTGGTACAGTATTTATTGGTCACTTAACTTCTTCACACGAAGTATGCGAGAATAGTATAGACGGTCGTCAAGATTAAGCCACTAAACAAGATAGTTGACTGTTTAGGGTAAGAACTTTCATTGTTTCTATATGTATAATCAATTTTCAGCATATGGGTTATATACCCAGACCTACACACACTAATATACAATTTAATATAATCAGCGAAAGTATGTATATAGTCGTGTGTGTATCTTTGTTACTTGTTCACGCTCAAACGGGTGCACAGATTTGAATGAAATTTGACACACGACTAGAACAGTCATACTCAAAGTGTGGTACGCGGAACCCCAGGGCTCTGCAAAGCCTCTTTTCGGGTTCCATGTGAATACTGGTACAATAAGGTAAAAAGTATAAAAATCAGGTGTCTTTACACTTTTTTCCTCATTATTTGTTCTCATTCTCTATGGTCAACAGCCAGACGCGTCACGTTCTCACCACTCGTTTCGCGCTGCGCTCGGTTCGCTCGCGAAGGGACGCGAGAAGCAGCGAAAACAGCCAAATAGTGATAAGTGATTGAATCTGGAAGTATTCTTCTTTCTTTCTTCCCTGAATGTGATTCTCCCGTTCCCAACCACGTACTTATGCAAAACAGGGTTCTCTGCTTTCCACAATAAGCAAACATTGCCAGTTTTTTTTTTTCTTTTTAAATTTAATGGCTCCGTCAAATATTTAACCTTCCTATGGGATTCCGTTGGAAAAAAGTTTGAGAACCGCTGGTTAGACTACTGTCTGAAGATGTTGTGTGAATATTCCAGGGAATATTTTGCCTGAACTCTTCACACAACATCACAGGATACTTTTTATTCCGGGAATATGTTCTCTTAGTATAATTTTCTATTTTCACACAGGTGACAGAAGCTAGTAATATAAAATTAAAAGTTTGTATGTGCACGCACATATGTATGTATATCTTTGTTACGTTTTCATGCTCAAACGTGTGCACAGAATCGAATGAAATTAGACTTAAGGGTAGATCATACCATGGAATAGATCATAGGATATTTTTTAACCCGGGAATATGTTGCATTAGATTTTTTTTTGTTGTTTTAAGTCACCCAGAGGGCAATGGAAAGAGCAGCTCGGAGTTTCCTTGCGTGATCGAATCAAAAATGAAGATATCCGCAGGAGAACCAAGGTTGCCGACATAGCACGAAGAATCGCCAAACTTAAGTGGCAATGGGCAGGGCACATTGCACGCAGAACTAATGGCCGTTGGGGCCGAAAGGTTTTGGAGTGGCGACCGCGTACCGGAAGACGCAGCGTTGGAAGGCCTCCCAACAGATGGACCGATGACCTAGTCAGGGTCGCTGGAATCCGATGAAAGCGAGACGCACAGAACCGGTCATTGTGGTGACGCTTGGGGGAGGCCTATGTTCAGCAGTGGACGTCTATCGGCTGAAATGAAGATGATGATGAATAATTTTCTACTTTTACAAAGGTGAAGTCGCTGGCAGAAGCTAGTACCTAGATGATTAAATTTTGTAAAATTCCCATCCCCCCTTTCCAAAGACGAGTTACTTATACCGCTTATACCTATACCTATCTACAAATTACAAGACAAAACAATATAAATTTAATTTTCCGCGTCGCGACGCTCCTTCTCATAATGTTCATTAAATTCAGAATATTGTCCCCAAACAGAGTGCTATAATGTCTGTACCCAAACTCCTAATTAAGGGTACCAGTGTACCACGTGCCTCTTAATGGCTAATTAGAACAATATATCTGGTTCATTTCACTTGATAAGTGTTTTCATTTCGTTTTTAGGCATGGTTTTATCTTTTTAGGTTGCAGACTGGTTTGATCTAGAATGCCTAAGGCGCCGCGCCGTTCTATTGTCAAAACAAAAACGGTCGTGCAATAAGAAATCGTATGTCCTGTTTAAAGAGCGATACGATCACACTGGAATGCACAGTTTTTGCTGTCGTGTAATATTTCTTCAATAGTAAATAGCATTAAAAAAAGCAAACGAGGACCATAATAATGTACTGTATAAAACAGAAAAAAGCGCGTTAAAATTTACTATCAGTAATTTATTTATTACTTATCGTTTATTTCAAGAATTAACCCATAGAATAGATGTATGGAAAAAAGAAGAGTTTTACGATATGTCAACACCTACTTAGTCACGCGAGCGCCATTAGGACATTCAGTACTGATCGGTATGTTTGATCAGCGATCGTTCAATTAATACGATGCGTCGATGGTCGCGCGATGAAAATTAAACAATTTGATCGGATCGTGTGATCTCGCGGTCTTTGATAGGACATTCAGTAGAAGACAGTAAGTAAGTAAGTAAGTAATCGTTTATTACACAAAAAGATTAACCTATAAATAACACAAAATTAGGACAGCGCCTAAGTTTTGTCAGTTAATTAGTATATTATGTTAATATTATGTGATGTTATATAAACTCTTCAAGAAGCTCGCATCTAGCTTATGTCAGTCACAGGTCGGCCTAGGTTCAGCAACGTCTTGCTGAGATCGGTTCTTTCATTATATACAGAATCTCCTACGTATATTGAAAAGCACGTTAACCGGGGTTTTATCAAGGCTCCGTGTTCCCGCAGCCTTGGAACACAAAAGGCTACTGAAAGAACACGGGTTGGTTTTAGCCAGTAAAAGTTAGACACTTCACTTTTGCTCCAATCCAAAAAAAAGCCGGTGGTTGACTATAATTTGTAGATTCTTGAGTCGTTACGGGTGAAAAAATCTGATACGGTTCTTACACCGAGGTTTTGTGTTACCTTATAGTCTGTTTTGTAGAAAATAAATACTCTGTTGCTCCATGTAAAATGCAGATAATCGGCAGCATCCGGCTAGGTTGGAAGTCGGCTGGACGGGAAAACGCTAGGTAAATATTGTTGTAGTGACTTAAATTTTGACCTTAAGAGCGCCCAACCCGATATACATTTTCATACAACCGCTCTTACGTGATGATGACGTTATTACGCATATTTCTCCACTTATTTTGGAAACACAGATACCTATGTTGTGGATATTATCTAGGTTACTATTGAAATCAAAACTAAAAAAACCTAATCCAGTAAAGACTTCTGAAAATCTGCCCGTGAATCGTGCCCTTCATAATGTAAATTAAAAATACATAAAAAGTTACATATCTATAGAAACCTTGCACATTTATTCGAAATTCTGAATAACGAAAATTTGTTCCAAAAACAAATTAAGTTTAAAAAAAACATATATCCTGGGATAAGTTTTGCGAAATATTTGAGGAAATGACGAAATTACCGAATACCAACTTAGTTTTCAAGCGTTTTCTCTTTTTTCGCGTTGCCTTTTCATAAAACATGGATGAAGCAACAAGCTTTTAAACCATGTTCACGTTGACGATATACAAGTGGGAAAGGACCCTCTTAACTAAAATGTACATAGAAAACATAGTTAACTTTTCCAATGCTAATGCTTCGTTGTTAAGGTTTTAAATGTCCGAATGAAAAATAAGAACTCTTATGCGGTGTCTTACATAGGCAAATCAACGTAAACGGGATAGCAAAAAGACGTGAATGGACAAACAATAATACGCTGTTGTGGAGTCCCAACCAGGACGAACTACACGTGGGTGTGGTGCGGCGATGAGCGAAGCGAAGTGGACGCTTAAAAGCGGCGGCACTTGTAAATTTTATGAAAACTTACAGGAAGTCTATAGTTTTAAAATTAATGTGATAAAAATAAGATTCGTTTCGAACTTTTTGCACAAGAGACGATCTTGCAATCGGCTGGTTCTATTTTTACTGCTAAGAATATTGCTTCATCCTTAGATATAAGTCATAACTAATTGAGAAGCAATGTCGTAACCATTTTAAATACACCCAATATATTTTTTTTTGTGATTTATTGCCGAATTGACACGTAACTTCAACACGTAGTCATTCATCATTCCTAAACATACCTACTATTTACTCATCAGCTAAATTAAAACTTTAATTAAATTTAAGGTCACAATAAACATTAAGCGAGATATAGAGAAAAACTTGACAGTCTTAACGAGGAGGCAGAAGCTCCAAGGGCAGACTAACAAGCCCCAGGGGTAACACCGTCATATAAGATGACGGTGGTTTTACACTCGTGATAGTAAAAAATTGACTCTAGGGGACAAAGGACAAGGACAAGGGGACTTCCGGGATAAAAAGTATTCAAATAAAAAGTATTCAAAAAGTATATAAGCTATTTGCTATTATTAAGTCTCATCCGAATTTGTAGAGCAGTTAGAGTGCGAAGAAGTATTAAACATGTTTATACACAAACTTTCGATATTATATTAATGTGATTGATCTATGGCTGATAACCCGTCTTTCAAATGGGTATCGTACTACCCCATTACTGAATTGTGGAGACAAAATACTGTTAGCCAGCTACATCTATCTATACTCCATTCGCAATACAAGACGACAGGAGGCGGCCGCCTGCCACTCCTCCTCGCTCCGGACCATGTCCTGTACCAAGGCCCAGAGCGAGAGATCGCTGTCGCCGATCGCCCCCACGAGGATTATGGCGGTGCTCTGCCCAGGCGGGTACACCTCTACCGTATGCTCCTCCGGGCGATCCACACAATGGTGACACCCGGGCGTTTCTTCCGCACGAAGCACGGAGTATAGTAAGTTTGAAATCTTTTCTGAACACAGTTGGGAAAGGACATGTCAGACTGATTGATAATATACACCTAGAGTAAAATATAATACAAATTCGCTTATTTTTCTAGTCATTGCTACCCCGTTTTCGCCCACGTGAAAGCAGAAAATTATCTTAAGGGAACATAATGAACCCGGATAAACATAGTATCACATATACTATTCTAGAACACCGTCTACCGTTTTGCCAAACTTTATATAAATCCATTTAGCCATTTGAGCGTAATGGAGTAACAAACATACACGCACACACGCATACGTATCTATGCAAATTTTCACGTGTATAAAGTTAATGAGTAATTTTTTATTTAATTTCGAAATGACATTACTACTTCATACTATTCTAAACCCATAAGTTCACAGATAAAACTCACATAACCAATAACTACCAATTTCGAAACACATCACTTTCAATAATTACAGATCATCACGGATTATCGTTCTTTCTCACGAATAAAACTATAAATTAACTCTGCCTACACCACGACGCAGTCGGCGTGAAGATTAGTACCTAGATGAATTAGTCATCATTATCATCGGGAATATTAATCCTATGGCAGCCATTTTGAATTGCTTTCATTTATGGATTTGGTTAATTATTGTTGGTGATTGGGTTCTGGTTGGTTTGGTGAGTGGAGTGTATTTGATTGGCAATGCACACATTGCACAAAACCACAGTTTTATTGTGAAAATAAAAGAAAAAACCTTTGTTGGACACTAAAATGTAACATAACTTTTACTTGAAAAACTTAATTCTATGGGTGCAATAACATCCTAACGCCCCAGCCGCCGAGACGATGAGCAATGGGTATCTTGCCGTCCGGCTGTCCAGTAACCGTCCGGATCGAGCTCAAGTTGTCGACCGCGCGTAGTGTTCCCCACGTGCCTCAAAGAGATGTCAGCAAAACCGTAAGGGTACAGCCGAAGACTACTGGGGCCATGTATCGACTTCTGATAAGATTACCTGTGGTCCCAGAACGCAAAGACCAACTGAAGGACACAGGAATCTTCGCTCCACCCTAGAGTGAAAACAGACATTTGATGACTTACGACCTCAAAAAAAAATGGGTACAATAGCACCAATAATTTATTGCTGATTTAAACGAAATAAACAATTCTTATGTATTTGTAATAGAGATGTGAATCTGTATATAAAATAATATTATCAACACACTTAGCCTTAGAATGTAATTTTGGTATGTTTTTTTTATTTGTAGAACAAAAACCTCGGGACGCACGCCCTAATATCACACAAAAAGTTGAGTAACCTATAACACCATCAATGATGATTCATGAAAACCATTGATTCATTGTAAATACTCGTTTAAGAGCATTCATCCGTTAAAACTACGCAGAAGCCAAAATCAATTATTTCCGACGGACAGTATAACAATAATGTGTTTAATTTCTAGATAAGATATTGACGTCATATTATTGGGAATTTCATAATCTAGTGTATGGTCCAAAAACATTTTCAAATGATCGTATAGTTTTCCCATTAGAACAGATCTTATCCAAGCCGTTTTTAAAACTAGCGGTCAACGGTCTACGGAGATGCGAGATAGTAGTTAAACCGTGTATGGTAAACTTACAACATTTTACTTAAAAAAAAAATGATAACATTGACTAGTTCATGGCCCAAAAAAAAATACGATTGCTGTAAGTTTTCATTCAAGAAAAGTAATCTCAAAACTGTCATTTTTAGCCGTTTTTGTAGATATTAAACGTGTTAGTTTAGGATAATATATGAGGCATTTTTGTTTTTTTTAGACTTATTAATGAACGCATTTACGATCTATGACATGGTACAATATTTTTTTTAATAACTTATTTGTTTACACTACAATTAATTATTTAATATCACTATATAATAGACGCGAAATCGCGTCAGCGCTTTGTACCGGCCGAGGTCTTTCAGATTTTTAGTCTTTCTATTCTACAGTGATACTAAATAATTAATTGTATTGTAGTGCACATTATTGTTATATTTCCCGTCGGAAATCATTGATTTTGGCTTCTGCGTGGTTTTAACGGATGAATGCTCTTAATGCAACTGATATTACATAAAACTCGCAAGTAGCATTTTTATTAGCCCCACATGATACTAAGAGTTACTCTGTGGGTGCTTTCACAGACCCAGAAAAACTATCTGCAGGCCATACATATATTTGTACCATGCGAAAAACCAACCCGCAAAGGCGGATACAGACACAACGAGGCATACGCACTATACGCAGCACACGGTGGTCATCGCATGCTTCACAATGAGTGGACGTTCTATATATTCGTGGCGGGGTAAGGCAAAATGTTGAAGCTAGAACTACACTGCGCACACGGTGTGCCACACACACCGATCTGGGCGCGTCGGTCTCCATACTTTTTATATAGAAACTAGACTTGTAGAGCTACACTTGATCCACGACACGCGACGCCACGCGACGTCGTTCTACATACAAATCAGGAGTGTTACACGTGTGCGTCGTCGGCCTAATGTAGTTCTAGCTTTAAGCATGTGCGGGGCATGACTGAGAAAGGCTGGAGGGGTTTGTGAGGGATCCACCTCAACACGCAGAGGAGCATCCAATGGCTTAGCAACAACCGCACCGATATTGGAAGTTAAAAAACACTTACATAAAACGTGCGCTATCACTTATAAAAACTATAACCATTAATTTAAACAGAATCAAAACTTAACTAAAAGAGACCAAAAAAACTAGTCCATAGAGTAACATAATGTGGCAATCAAATTATGTAAACGATTTTGTCAACTGCTTAATTTAACTTATTATTGTCAGAAACGTTCTTAGCCTATGTAATTGCCTCATAAGTTTTTATCTTAAGTTCTTTTTTAATTGAACGTAAGAAAGATTAATTTTTGTAAGAATAATTAAGTCTCTAAGTATATCCATTACGGTGTATAATATTTAACTATAATATACAAAGGTCATCAAAGACATACTTGCAGGTATTATTAAGCACCAGGGCTGCAAAATTGTTCGAAAAAGGTAACTGAAGAAACACAGGTTTTTTTTTTTAGGTGGGAAAGTCATCTAATGTCCAATCCCGCTCTTGGGTGGAGCAGGAGATAGTGTCAGACTTTTACTGACTAAAAACCCACTCCTGTTCCTTCGTTGCCTTCGTCCCAGGGCTCCGGGTTTCGTTTTCACACTACCCATGGCGCCAGTAGGCTTCGACCCTGCTGGCCCCTACGATTTGCTGACATCTCCCTGAGGCGCGCGAGGAACAATACGCGCCGTCGACGACTTGGGCTTGGTCCGGACGGCCGGACGGCGGGCTACCCATTGCTCGCCGTCCGCAAGCCCGCGCCTACGGGGGCCGGAAATCAAAAGCGGGGTCCCGACGGCACGGCGTGTCTAGTCCAGCCCTTTAAAATTTCAGTTTAGGTTTTCAAATGTCGCGTTAAGAGAATGTGGCTTGTGGCCTTAGTATTTGCATTATATTATCAACCAGTTTGAGATAACTGCAACTTAAACTAACAAACTAACAACAACTTAACTTCGGGGAGTGTGCGTCGGAATTGCATAACCTAATTCCGCCTAGCCCGTTCCATCATCGGACCACCAGGCGTACAGCGATGCGCCACCGGTACATGGCGGACATCCCACCTATACGCACAAAACGTTTTGGGAACACATTCATTGTGCGTACAGCTAAGGACTGGAATTCCTTGCCGGAATCTGTGTTTCCTGATGGCTACAACCCGGGAATCTTTAAGTCAAGAGTGAATAGGTTGCTTCTAGGTAAGCGCGCTCCATCGTCGACCACATCGTCGCTTTCCATCAGGTGAGATAGCGGTCGATCGTGATAAAAATGTCATAAATATCCAGTATTTTTGATTATCATGACAGCTAATGTCTGCGGTTTTCAGAATAAAAATGAACTATAATGAAAAATGAAAGGAAACCTAAAACTAGGAAATGCGACTATGATGGATGATGTTGGGTTACTGTACTAAAGCTTTAAAATCTATCTATATTACTCTTATGGCAAAGGAGAGTTTTCCGTTTGATCTTTTATTATATTGTTTACATTGTGTTGACGTGGTATTTCTATTGTTAAAATATTTCACTCAAAATCGTAGTCGATAAAGTACTACTAAGCGAAGTATAAACATCGACCTTGTGAATTATATTTACTGCTTCATTTACCGTCCAATATTTTTAGACAGTTGCTAAGCAGGGTTTTGTTTCTTTCAAATATCATTTTCCGCATCCTGAGGAGTATCAATTTTGTTAAGGAACTGTCGTTTTTCCTTGTCAGCTCTATACGTTTAAAGTATTTAATTTGCTATATCTGAATCAATAGCAGCGTCATACTTCTCATCAATAGTAAGTCTTACTTCAGATTCGGTTAATGACTCGATACCATTTTATTCTAAGATCAGACATCATGCTGAACTGGACCTATTTGGCGCAGCCGTGAGACACACAATGTTGATGTATTTTTTTGTTTAAGTATTTACGTTTTTATATAATTGTTATCTCATTGTGTGTACCTTTGTACCAAATAAACGTGTTTTCTTTCTTTCAGACTGATCATCCTCAGAAGACATAAATTTGCCACCGTCATCATCGCCATCTTTTTTGCTGCTACCGTCAGAGCAATCGTCTTTTTGTTGCCGGGTAGAAAATCATCAAATAAAACCGACGTTCTAGGTGAAGCGAAGATTGTCAGACTTTTACTGACTAAAACCCACCTGTGTTCCTTCCATTTTTCTTCGCGTTCCATGGCCAAGGACTCTTTTAAACGATTTCGCAGTTCAGAGAAGTCAACTTTTTTAGTAAAACTCGATGATCTGAATTGTGTAGACATAGGAACTTAAAGAAAACGATGACTATGAATAGTATTGGAATATCTTAAGATGTTTCTCTTGGGTAGTATTTGCCAATATCACTATTTTTATCAATAGCCTGTAAACACAGTTCCATTACAGAAAACTAATACCTAACCTTACCTATTTTCTACAAAGAATCCGATATTTATTGGGAAGACATTTTTATGATCTAATTTTCACGTTTCTAGCTCTAATGCCTCCGATGACGACCTTTTCAATACAAATATATTTTTAAATATCTCATCATTCTATTCAGTGCTTTTTTTTATTTAGTTGGGAAATCGTCCAATGACATCTCCTGCTCTTTTGTGTCAGACATTTACCAAACCCACTCCTGTTCCTTTTTTACTTTCGTTCCAGGGCCCCGGGGTTCTCTTTCGCACAAACCATGGCCCCAAGTTCTATTCTGTGTGACTATCAATATATCCACAATTCCTCTACTCGGTTATTTTACAACAAAAATACAGCAATAAGCATTATTATTATTTCCGTACAAAAGAATATTTATATACGGAATTGTATTCAGTATATACCCTTAATACCATCTGCCAATCTATTCGAGTGTTAACCAGCCGTACTGATGAGTAGCAACCCGTCGTATATCACTCAAGTACGGAACTACCATAGTCCGGAAAACGTAAGCGGACAATTACTATGATATGGATTAGATTAATCAAGCAAAAACGACCCTTAACGGTCTGCGAGACAAAGCCTTAAAGGATTAAAATCGCTCGAGCGTTTTATTGTTTTCGGATATCCTGACACACCACAGGGTGGGGTCACAGTGGCATGATGAAGCGGATTGAATTTACGTTATTTCGTGAAATAATTTAGTTGGAAGTTGAAAATGATTTATCATATTTGTGTGGGAAGGTAAGAAGATTTACTTAGTTGTGCGTGTAAGCCTTCTTAGTTAGTTCGTGTTATGTTTATAATATTCTATTATGTATTGTATAATATATATATAATGTTCTGACTAACTATTGAAATATTATCGAGTTATATTACTTTAATTGGAAGTTGGGTAAATGCCAATATTTACATGACCTTCAACATAGCTGGTGAAATGCTTAAGGTGGTAAATATAATCCAATAACTTTCTTGAATATATTTTACATCTTAACTAAGTGATAAAAGATGTTTATTTTGTAAATCTATATATATAGGTATAAAAGAAAGTCGTGTTAGTTACACTATTTATAACTCAAGAACGGCTGAACCGATTTGGCTGAAAGTTGGTGGGGAGGTAGCTTAGAACCAGGAGACGGACATAGGATACTTTCTTTTTTTCTTTTTTAGTAGGGTAGGGTAGAGTAGGGTAGAGTAGGGTAGAGTAGGGTAGAGTAGGATAGAGTAGGGTAGAGTAGGGTAGAGTAGGGTAGAGTTATAAATATGACTTTTATATGTCTATTTTTGGTTAATTTAAACTGGATAAAACCAGTGTTTCTTAATTGACTACCGTTAGAAGAAACACCGAAATAAACTCTAAGGTAAAACTCTCAAGTCCATACAGTAAACATGTCAATGGTCAAATAATATGAGAACCACGCAGATTAGTGACTGAGATGGTCATTTGAGGCAAGAACCACACAGATTTGAGTGGACCTGTCTAGTCAGTCTGTCTAAGCATTTGTCAGTATTCGTTTAGCTCAACATAGAACTAGTAAGAAGCTCACGATTCAGAGAAAGGGCATTTGAGTAGGCCGCTTAGAGTACTTGAACTACCAGACAAACGCTTTATATTTTTAGCTATTCAGCAATCCAAAAGCTGTTTTATCTTAAACATGAACAATCTGTTATCCTCGATATAGGCGCATACTTAGACAAATTCTTCATAGATGCCTTCTTTTTCTACTCTCGCTCTAGGTGGAGCGACAAGGAGAGTCTTTTGCGTTCCGTCCGCCAGGATTCCGATCCCGATTTCCGGCCACCGTAGGCGCGGGCTTGCGGACGGCAAGCAATGGGTGGCTCGCCGTCCGACCGTCCGGTAACCGTCTGGACCGAGCCCAAGTCGTCGACGGCGCGTGTTGTTCCACGCGCGCCTCAAGGAGTTGTCAGCAACTGTAGGGGCCCAGCAGGGTCGAAGCCTACCGGGGCCAAGGGTCTGATTCTGAAAGGAAGACTCGGCCCTGGTACGAAAGGCAACGAAGGAACAGGAGTGGGTTTTTAGTCAGTAAAAGTCTGACACTATCTCCCGCCTCGCCCAAGAGCGGGGGATGTCATAAGATGATTTTACCACCGGAAAAAAAAAGGACTGCGATGAATCTTTCCAACTCATTATTTTCCTGCCCTTGTCCCGTGTTACATGGGGTCCGTGCAACATGTTTATTTCCATTCTGTCCTGTCACCCGTCACGCTATCACTAACACCCTTTTCATTCCTATCACTCCTCACACAATCCATCCATCATTTCTTTGGCCTCCCTCTCCCTCTCAAACTCTTTTGAAATATTCTGCATTTATTTCTACAGTATCGCTATCACTGCCCCCTCACCCTTACGGTTACCGTCACATTATAATAACGAGAGGGATAAAAAGAGAGACAATTACACACACTTACGACCCCCTCGGTATTTACACAGCTGATAATTACACCCCCTCCCTTGGCCAACTTGGCTGGCCAGCACAATAAAAAGGCTTAATACCTCCCTTTGTATAAACCGCTTCTGACCTTCAAAGGGTTGAAGAGAATTTAGACCAGACGTAGGACATGAAATAACATAATTATTTAACCTCTATTATTTTGGTCTAATGACCTTGAGATGATAAATATTTAGCTTGGGAACTCATCAAATAACTTCTCCCGCTCTTGGTGGAGGCAGAAGGAGTGTCCATGTTTCAACAGATGCCGCGATAGCTTTTTATACCAATCCAACAGGAGGACTAGAATAATTACTAAAAGAGTTCTACATATTGTACTAAAAGAGTTCTCAGAATGATGGATGTAGATGGATGGAGAGGGTGAGAAGTGATATGAAAGACAGGACAGAATGGAAGAAAAAAAACGTGTTGCGCCGACCCCAAGTAATATGAGATAAGGGCAGGAAGAAGAAAAAGCACTAGTACGAAATGTACAAAAGCAAACTTACTGTTAAAAAATACTTTAACGATTGATATGCACTACGCGTCATTTCCAAGACATTTTGGTACTTCCGATGTTCAAGAAGAGAAAAACCAGTGGAACCTGCAGATACAAATATCCACACTTTCTTTCAGATGTTTGAACCAGACTTTGCAGATCACATTTTTAATACAAATCCAGTACCAGCCGAAGCGTGATGTGGCGGCGTCTAGTTTTGTACTTTTATTGGGTGAAATGTTAAAAAAAAAAACGGTTTCCACTAGCGATTACTTTTGCATTGTGGGTGCGTTCACAAACATGTACACTCACTTAAAAATAAGACACGCAGACCCAAAACAACTATAATCTATATATATAAAAGCAAAATACCACTCACTGATTAATCATGAAATCTCAGAAACTAACCTACAAACTTAAAATTTGGCAGGTAGGTTCCTTACTCATTTTTTTTTAATATAATTGTTTTTATTGTGCTTTTGGGTACAATATTGACTGGTCTACACTGTTCTTACATAATATCTATTCATACTATAATATGAAAATATTGTAAATAACCATTTAGTTTCTTGCCGGTTCTTCTCCATAGGAAACAACCAATTTGGAACCGTACACTAGCTTCTGACGTTTTATAAGTGCCCATGTAGGCCTGTGTGAAATAAAAATATTTTTGATTTTAATTTGATTGCATAGAGGGTATAGACATCCACTAAGAACGATTTTACGAAACTCCACTCCTAAGGGGGTAAAACGGGGGTTGGAAGTTTGTATGGAGAAACACTATCACGCGGATGAAGACGCTGGCATAAGCTAGTGTATCATAAATAGATTCATTATATATTTGTTCCGTGCCGAAATTGAACCCGTGACACGCAACGCAGTAAGCTAATCGCCCAACTACCGTAAAACGGGGTGAATAGAAACGCGGGGGTGAATAGAAACAAAACTTTGGTTTGGTTTTTCAATTTGTTATTATATTATCGGCTTCTAACAAAGTGTCGACTTTTTAGAATAACAATTATTATGCAAAAAATAGTCATAGCATAACAGCATAATCAGCCTTTTAATGTTCCCACTGCTGGGACTCAGGCCTCCTCTCTCTAGAAGAGGGAATGGGCCGTAATCCACCACGCGGGCCCAGTGCGGGTTGGTGAATGTCACATGTCTTCGAATTTTTGGTTCTAGGACATGCCGGTTTCCTCACGATGTTTTCCTTCACCGTTTTGAGAGCAGTGGTGATGAAATAAGTTAGACAAAGTAATGCGCCTGGCTGGGTTTGAACCCGCGACCTACAATTCGTAAGTCGGGGCCGTTACCACTCGGCCACCACTGCTCACTCGTAAGTCGGGGCCGTTACCACTCGGCCACCACTGCTCAAAAAATATTCAAATATCGTAAAAATACCCTTTGAAGTTTTGTTTCTATTCACCCCATTTGACTGTATTGCGCCAACTGTACCCTAATTATTATGATGGAATTTGAAGCCTATTACAAAAACACAGTATAAAAAAAATTACAACCTAGCGATTCAGAAATAAGCTAGTATTTAAAAGAAAGTAATTTTCCTCGAAAATTATTCTGTTTCAATCAAGTTTTACTTTTTAATACAAATAAGATTATCCTCCATTATTTTGTTGCTAAGCAAAGAAAGATTTCTCAGTGAGACTCGGTGTTAACAGTCCCTTAGCGCTGATGTAATAAGGAAAATGGAATGTGTTTAATATTAAACTCGTACTTATTGGTTGGCAACAGATTAGAGACAGTTTTGATAACGTTATCAATCTAATTAGTTGTGATCTGTATAACTTTTAAGGTGAGGAGTGACAGGCGGTCGCCTCCTTCTGCGAAGCAGTAATGCTAGCAAAGGAGGCGGCCGATCGCGTGAGGCAACGGTCATCACGCCCCAATCGCCGCCGGGATTCCGATTCCGATTTCCGGCCACCGTAGGCGCGGGCTTGCGGACGGCGAGTAATGGGTGGCTCGCCGTCCGACCGTCCGATAACCGTCCGGACCAAGCCTAATTCGTCGACGGCGCGTACTGTTCCGCGCGCGCCTCAGGGAGATGTCTGCAAATCGTAGCGGCCCAGCAGGGTCGAAGCCTACTGGGGCCACGGGTAGTGTGAAGGCAGAGAAGGAACAGGAGTGGGTTTTTAGTCATTAAAAGTCTGACACTATCTCCCGCTCCGCCCAAGACAAATCCCGATTTGTCATTGGATGATTTTCCCACCTAAAAAAAAATACCTTGTAAGGTCATAAGTTAGATAGAAAGTTTTCCTGTAAGTTGGACAGAGGTCATCGAGACTCTCTAAGTTTCATCAAGGATAATGAGGGGTCAAGAACTATTGAGTTCATTGGAATGAATGGGTAACTTAGACAAGAAAGCTCCATCGTTGACCATATCATCGCTAACCATCAAGAAAGATAATGATAAAACGCGAGCCTATCAATAATAATAATAATAATAATAACCCATCGCCGTATCTCTACGTTGACGTCGTGGTGGGGCTTGCGTGCTCCAATATACCCTAGGTCTGTATCGGTAAAGTTTGCTTTGCCGTAATATGCCTAGGGTGAGGGGCCAGACTAAGAGAGATACAATCCGCAGTGCAGTTTTGTGGCGAACTGTTGGGCATTAGCGACCCCACGGACCCGATCTCCCGGGAGAATTCTTGTTCTTCATCTCCGGCTTGCCTTTATTGGCCGGCCGTAGTGAACACTGACGAGGAACTGAGCTCCCACCTCTCTCTTGCCTTTATTGGCTGGCTTGAGTGGAGATTCGCAAGAGCAAACGTGCTCGGGAGAAGGATGTATAATCCAGTAAGGTGCTGGTAGGGATCTTGACCGTACTTCCGGGATTGTCCTGATAGCCGTGGTATACCTCTCCACTCCTCAAGCACCTCAGGATATGTTGCCCTCTTGTTGCTACGTCACTTCGTGCTAGCGGCCGTTTTTGGGGGCCCATTTATTGAGTGTGCAAGTCACCCCCTGCCTTTTTTCGATGCATATTAATAACGTTGTTCAGGCAGGGGCCATAGTCTTGACATAGTTCCATGTTACCAGTCCACTTAAGACTCCAAAAACCATAGCCCTATTATCTTTGTTCTCCATATGTCGCAACAGTTTTTCAATAACCGGGGGTTGTCCTTGGGTGCGCGTACAGGGATAATCGTCGGTTGATATCATGTTCCTTTATAATTATCTAAAGGGCCTCTGCGAGTTGGCTTCGGCTCCTCGTACGCCTCCCAAAGGTCCAGGACCTCAGGGTCCTGAGATAAATAAAATATAAAAAAAAAAATAATAATAGGTTTTTTAAACACGAAGACCCTGCACAACCGCGAGGTGTGCAGCCTCAGAGAATACTTTCATAAAACCGATGTGGGTATGCACCGCGATGTGGTCGCAGTGGACAAGGGACTCACCCCGCTGTCCATGGCTAAAGAGAACTGGCGCAAACCTGTTGTACTTACAACTGATGACCGCAAGGAAGTATGGAAAAGTAAGGAGCTCCACGGGCGCTTTTATCGGGCTCTTCATGAGTCTGATGTAGATTTTGCAGCGTCCGTGGCCTGGCTACGTTTCAGCAACCTCTTCGGGGAAACTGAAGGTTTTATCTGTGCAATTATGGACGAAGTCATCTTGACGAATAACTACCGGAGATATATAATGAAGGACGGGACGATTGACGTGTGTCGGGCATGCCATCGTCCGGGTGAGTCCATCAGACATATTATCTCTGGTTGTTCTCGTCTGGCTAACGGCGAGTACTTGCACAGGCATAACCAAGTAGCCAGGATTATTCACCAGCAACTTGCTTTGAAATACAACTTAGTGTATTCAGAGGTACCGTATTACAGGTATGTGCCCGACCCAGTTCTCGAAAATGACCATGTCACGTTGTACTGGGATCGGTCTATCATTACTGACCGGACTATTGTAGCCAATAAGCCGGATATAGTGGTGATAGACCGATTAGCGCGCCGCGTAATGATAGTCGATGTCACCATCCCGCATGACGAGAATCTCGTGAAAGCTGAGAAAGAAAAACAAATCAAATATCTCGACTTAGCACACGAGGTTGTCGACATGTGGAATGTGGACTCGGCTGTCATTGTGCCGATTGTTGTGACTGCCAATGGCCTTATAGCCAAAAGCTTCGACGACCATCTGTCGAAGCTGTCGTTACGCGGTTGGATCAAGGGCCTGATACAGAAGGCAGTACTCCTTGATACGGCTCGGATTGTGAGGAGGTTCCTGTCTCTGGAGCCCTAACCACCGGTAGCTTGGACCCTGCTCCCGACACCGGCGGACTACTATTTTTTATATTTTTAAATGTTTTTTTTTTTTTATATGTGTTTTTAAGAAATATTTAAAAATATATAAAATATGTAACGAAAATAAATAAAGATAATAATAATAATAATAACCCGATCTCCCGGGAGAATTCTTGTTCTTCATCTCCGGCTTGCCTTTATTGGCCGGCCGTAGTGAACACTGACGAGGAACTGAGCTCCCACCTCTCTCTTGCCTTTATTGGCTGGCTTGAGTGGAGATTCGCAAGAGCAAACGTGCTCGGGAGAAGGATGTATAATCCAGTAAGGTGCTGGTAGGGATCTTGACCGTACTTCCGGGATTGTCCTGATAGCCGTGGTATACCTCTCCACTCCTCAAGCACCTCAGGATATGTTGCCCTCTTGTTGCTACGTCACTTCGTACTAGCGGCCGTTTTTGGGGGTCCATTTATTGAGTGTGCAAGTCACCCCCTGCCTTTTGTCGTTGCATATTAATAACGTTGTTCAGGCAGGGGCCATAGTCTTGACATAGTTCCATGTTACCAGTCCACTTAAGACTCCAAAAACCATAGCCCTATTATCTTTGTTCTCCATATGTCGCAACAGTTTTTCAATAACCGGGGGTTGTCCTTGGGTGCACTAGCATAGCGCGTACAGGGATAATCGTCGGTTGGTATCATGTTCCATTATAATTATCTAAAGGGCCTCTGCGAGTTGGCTTTGGTTCCTCGTACGCCTCCCAAAAGTCCAGGACCTCAGGGTCCTGTGATAAATAAAATATATAAAAATAATAATAATGGTTTATTGTTCAGAAAAAAAGTACACTTTTACATCGAATACTTCACTGGTCTCCACACTAGGATTCCCTGTGTCGTGGAGACCAGTCTCTTTCATGATGGTTCAAGAAGAAAATAAAATAAAAAAAAATAAAAATACAATGTAACACAGATTATGTAGAACATAGAGTATTATATGTTATAACTAATAAATCAACATTTATGAGAGGTGTACATGGCATCTAACAGAGAGTGTAAAAAGTAAGTTGTATAGTGTTGGTGCATGTATGTGTAAGTGTGTGTGTGGTTGTGTGGTTGTGTGGGTGCGTGTGTGTGAGGTGTGTGGGTGCATGTGTGTACGCGTGTCGTCTCCAAGAAATAATAGCATTATCATGACAGAGTATAACAAGTAGTTTATAGTGTTAATAAATAGTTAGTAGTTTCTCTGTGTCATCGTAGTTCAGATCTTTAAGGTAAGTTTTGATGTGAGATTTGCATTTAGATTTTGTCAAAGGTATTAAATTAGATTTCTTGTTCAGTTTACTGTAAAGAAAAAAATAATAATAATACAATCGATTCCTAAATAAAATCCACGAAAAAATGCTAGGATACTTTAATATAAATGAATTCAATGGCAATGAATGGCGACCGCGCACCGGAAGGCGCAGCGTTGGAAGGCCTCCCAAAAGGTGGACCGATGACCTGGTGAGAGTCGCGGGAGTGCGGTGGATGCGAGACGCACAGAATCGGTCGTTGTGGAGACGCTTGGCGGAGACCTATGTCCAGCAGTGGACGTCTTTCGGCTGAAATGATGATGATGATGACAATGGCAATATTTTATAGTTGATATATAAACTAATACTAAATTAAATAGTGGGGCTATTTAATTTAGTATTAGTTTTGGGGTATCACAACCAAAAAGTGAAAAAAAAAACATTAAATACACCTTACTTCCAAAAAAACCCGGCAAGTGCGAGTCGGACTCGCGCACTGAGGGTTCCGTACCGTCCATAGCAAAACACGGCAAAAATGTCACGTTTTGTTGTATGCCCCTTAAATATTTACTTTATTCTGTTTTTTAGTATTTTTTGTTATAGCGGCAACAGAAATACATCATCTGTAAAAAGAAGAATGCCCATACCCCGTACCATATTGCGTCACAAGTATATTACTACCAAAAATAATGTTTTATTTATATGTACAATGTACTGATTTTTCACCACTTTTTTTAACCACATTAAAAAATATCGTAAAATTGATATTAAAAGATTAACAATTCCTAGTTCCGAAAAAAATAACGTCATTTCAGAAATCTTTACGTTCCGATTACAGTTGTCAGTTATTTTCGTAATCTGACCAAAGAGTATGTAAAGCTGACGCTTTTAATCTGACAATTCTCATAAATAAATGGTTCGCCTAATTAATTTTATCTGCTATATAAGTAAATAAGATCTTATAGTAGAAAATAATTAAACTGCTAAAAATGAATTCTGTTAAATTATTTTATTTTAGCTCACCATTTTATAAAGTAAACATTGCGTATATTAGAACTGAAAACTTGACACTGTCAATTTGGTTATGACATTTTGGTATTTTGTTGTTATACTAACGTTTATATCGTTTGATGTTTTTGTACTGCATTTGAGTAGTTCTGGTAGTTTTATTGAATAATAATTAATTCAATACGTCTATAATAACTATTGACAGTGTTGAGATAGTGACTCATAGTGTTGCAAGTGGCAAGGTTTGTAAGATGGGCGCGCGCAGCGCACGTTAGGGGCGCGCAATTCGCGCGCATGCATTTCCATTTGCTTTCTGCGGGCGCGAGGAGAAGCGCGCGGGCCGCTTGCGCGCGGTTTGGCACCGTTCGCGCTTGGCGCAAAACTGGCGTGCGAAGCGAAGGGCACGATGATGGCATGGGAACGGCGCGTTAACTTGAAATGCACGCACACAGCTCGCTAGCGGCGTATTCGCCAATGTGAACACGCCCAAAGAGTTATATATAGAATATACCCAAAGAATAAACACGTGAATAGATGGAAAGGAAGGCTAAAGAAAAGTCGGATAAATCTATCACAATCGTGAGAAGTAAACGGAGTCAGTGATTACGTGACGGTTGACAGGATACAATGGAAGAAAAAAATGTTTTGGGCGTACCTCAAGTAACATGAGCCAAGGGCAGGAAGATCACGATGATTTGATACTTACATAGTATCCTAAAAGTAAATGTTTTATCTGACTAACACTTACAAATTATTTATTTGTGTTACCTTGTTAAGTACCTACGAGTATGTTCACGCGAGAAAGTGGCAGTGAAGCCGGATTGACGTCAATATTAGTTATTTGTCACTAAAATAATTCGACTAGGTACATCAGTTTTTTCACACAAATGCATTAATAACTAATGTAAATAGATTAATATAAATACTATGTATATATGTAATAAAGTACGCTACGAGCAACGCTGTTTCATTACGACGAGACCACCGACTCCTCTCACTGTTACTGCGCCTATAAATGGTTGCCGATAGCTCTGGCCTTATCCGGCCTTAGTTATTGGTCGGTCCGTGAGATTGCGGATCGGCAATGATAAAATCCCGTCCTATACACCCTTCATTCTTCCCACCTTCCGTCTGTTGCCTTAGGTCTCAGGCAACAGGCTTCCCGCACTATTATTTATATACGTATATATTGTGGCTATATGGTTAGGGTTAGGTTGTTAGGTGCAGCTAAGGGTGATGATAGGCTATTACAGTCAACCCCTTTACTGTACATTTCAGTAGCTGAATGTAGAACCCACATCCTGTAAGGGAAGTATTGCGTTTTTTGATTTGAGAAATCAAACTAAAACACGTAGTAAGTTTGTTTAGGTCTTGATAACTTTATAAATAAATAAGTAATTATAAGACTAAACCATTACGACTTTTAACAGTCTTAGGCCTAGGTATAGCGTAAAGATATTTCCCATGCGCGACAAAAGCCTGAGCGTAGGTAAATAACGCCAGGAGCGAAGGAATCCGGGCCCTAACTTACCTAACTTATCGCATATATATCAATAATAATGCAATACACTACACAGCAATTTGGCCTAAAACGCATACCTATAGTATAGAATGCAAATGATAATAATCACTACGGTTAAAAATTGCTATGAAATATGATCAGGCGTTTTCGAACTATTTTTAATATCTCAAAAATGTGGTTAAATATTAACAAAAAAATTTTAGATAGTGAAAATTTAAATAATAACTATACTCTTGAGAGTAAATTTGGTTTGACGCAAGTTGGTACGGATCCACATACAAATTTGGGCAATCTCTTTTCAACTATCACGGTTCATGAAATATAACCTGGTGACAGACGGACAGACAGACAGACGGACGGACAGCAGAGTCTTAGTAATAGGGTCCCGTTTTACTCTTCGGGTACGGAACCCTAAAAAGCATGGGGGTATAACATCACACTATAATTATTATTATCCAGATTTTCTAAGATGCTCTTTATAAAAAGGTATATTATAGTCTCAAAAGGAACTGCCTTATGCAACAATAATTAAAATCTATTTTAGGAACAATTAATAAAGACCTTAGTTATACGTATAAAGAGACCCTGTCACATAGTACAGTAATTGCTTCGACCGGAGCCTTTCGACCTCAAAGGGTCCTATAATAACGTTGACAGATTCTTACGTCATACGAAACTCAATTCCACCTCATACGCAGAATCAACCGGCCATGTATAATTATTCATAGAAATACAGAATTTAGCCAAATTAATTTACTTCGGGTTACTTCGACTGTTCTCGGGTAAGTTCGGCAGACTGGCGACGCGCTTGATTGTGGGGAATCCTCTTATGTTCCTGAAATGATAATGTTCTGCCAAAGTATCCGAATGAAGTGCTTCAGATAATAGTATTATGCCCGTAAGTACTTTGTACACACTTAGGCGTTATCATGAGCCTGGAATAATTATATTGTACGATAGGAAATTCAATATTTTATTGATGACTCCATTTTTCTGGTCGAGCGACGCTTTTGCTATAAATATTAATTAAATTATTTTGCACTTCCTTGTATTTTTGTGAACATTGCTCATTACAACTTTTTAATTTTTTTTATTTAGCCTGTAACCTGTTAAAGTTCAAATAATGTTATTAAGTATAATTGTTAAATTTCTTTGATACTGCTTCGTAAATGACGTAGTTCAACTAAGCCCAAAATTATACATAATAATATGTTTTTTTGGTTTTTGTTCGTGTTTGGTTTTATTTAGCAAGTTTTTGAGGTGTCTTAACAATAAATGCATAAATAAAATAAATGAAATAGTATCTTTTTTTGTAGGTTGGAAAATCATCCAATGACACCCCCCGCACTTGAGCGAGAGGGAGTGTCAGACTTTTACTGACTAAAAACCCACTCCTGTTCCTTCGTTGCCTTTCATACCAGGGCCGAGTCTTCCTTTCAGAAGTAGACCTTTGGCCCCAGTAGGCTTCGACCCTGCTGGGCCCCTACGGTTTGCCGACATCTCACGTTTGAGGTGCGCGTGGAACAGTACGCGCCGTCGATGACTTGGACTCGGTCCTGCGGCTGGGGCGTGAGGTGTCCTCCTTCGCTAGCATTACTGCTTAGCAGAAGGAGGCGACCGCCTGCCACTCCTCGCTTCGGACTATGGCCTGTACCAAGGCCCGGCGCGAGAGATCGTTGCCTCTAAATGGTATCTACTCTTGGAATCTAATTGTTTAGATGGGATTATCGATTGACCGATTGATTGATTATTTTGAGTTTAGAAATGACTGTCGTCTTTTATCACTAGATGGCGTTAGTTTTGGTATGTTTACGATGCATTTATTTTTGTCAAATATTGATTTCACTTGTGTATTGCACAAAGTGGTGCATTAAGTAATTCCTAAACTTCATGTGACATTATATCAAATGTTTCAGATATTCATATTTTTGTAAGAATTGTTTTGGGCGTTTTTTACCATATAGGTACTGATTTAAGGGGCTCTCTTTGAAAATATACAATTTTAAATAAATTATACGATAATTTTCGGGTTGGCACCATAAAATTAAAAAATATATATATATGCAATACCTACTTTGATTCATGGTCTTCAATTTTGTGCAAATATTTTTTTTCATTTGTTGTTCCAAAAACAATAAAAAAAAACTATTTGCGTTTATTGTGTTTCAACTTTTTTACCTATGCAATAAAATTACCAAAACGAAATTTATACTGACTATAGAGAATTATAATGATTGTAAATAATGTACAAATACTTACTTTTTTCACTAACAGTAATTTTTTTTTGAGATATTAGCATTTTTTCCAATTCTCAGTGCTAGGCGACCTATGATTTGACATTTAGATATCCTGCTTTACAATTTTTTTTTTAAGTAAGTACTGAGAATTGGAAAAAATGCTAATATATCTCAAAAAATGTATTGTTAGTGAAAAAAGTATTTGCACAATGTTTACAATGGACGTACGAAAATTTTCCCGCCAAAACGCTCCCGTATTTACGTAGATTTATTGTCCAAGTGTAATTATATAATTATATAGGGGAAAAGGGGTACGAAAAATGCTCAAGGTCATCGGCACATTTAATAAATAATTTACTGTTTTTGCTGAAGTGACGCACTATATCCAGCTTCCACCATATTGCTTTCTTGTGTGCCACGTACGTAGCTCTAGGGGGCAGTCAGTTGTCAACCGTGTGACAGCAAGTCAGGGAAATAAAAAGTGATTTGTGTGAATAAAGATAGCTAAAGGAAGAAATTGGTTACATATTTATTTATTCTTTTATTTATTTTATCCTCACATCGGAACGCCTTGCAGCAATTACACCAATGGAGCACAATTTAGTCCAGAATCTGCTACTTTCCAACATCGTGTGCGCAGTGGAATGGTAGTCATCAAAGGAGTGGCGCGGCGGAGGGTCACGTCGCCCACTTACACAGCATCAGGCCATCGCTCCTCCAGGGTTCCACATGCATCAAATCCCATATCGAACACATTTTGAAATATCAAAGCTCTTTCGATGAGTTTTTACAAAGAAAATTAATTTAAATTGAAAAATATGGAAAACTAGCTGACCCGGCGAACTTCGTACCGCCTATCCTACTCTACCTTACTCTACCCTACTCTACCCTACTCTACCCTACTCTACCCTACTCTACCCTACTCTACCATACTCTACCCTACTCTACCCTATTCTACCCTACTCTACCCTACGGAAAACCCTACCCTACTAAACCCTACGGGGAAGGAAAACTATATAGTAGATTTTGATATGTCATCTTGACGGTTGACCATAGACTTAAAAATAACGTAAGTATTTAAAGCATGATGGATTTAATTAAATAATGTACTAGGTGTAATTCTGATGAAATTCTAATGAACACCTCATTAGAATTTCTGTACACGAACCAAATATTGCTTAACCTCTTCCACTGAGTTTTCTCATGCGGAAGCTAATAAAAAGTTTTAATTAGCATAGCCTTTAATGGAGGTAAATCAGAGTGATTTCGTCGAAACGTGCTCAACAAAGAGCTGCCTTACATCTACACTAATAATGTAAAGAGGAAGATTTTTTTTTTGTTTTTATGTTTTTTTGTTTATCGGAGGTAATCTCTGAAAGTACTGGTCCGATTGCGAAAATTTTTTCACCGATAGAAAGCTGTTTTATTCCTGAGTGACACAGGCTATATTTTATGTATGTTTTTTTTTATTTTTTTTATTAATGATAGGCTCGCGTTTGACCACCATCTCACCTGATGGTAAGCGATGATGTGGTCGACGATGGAGCACGCTTGCCTAGAAGTAGCTTATTCACTCTTGACTTAAAGACCCCTAAGTTGTAGCTATCTGGAAACACAGACTCCGGCAAAGAATTCCACTCCTTGGCTGTACGCATAATAAATGTGTTCTTAAAACGTTTTGTGCGTATGGGTGGGATGTCTACCATGTACAGGTGGCGCAACGCCGTACGTCTAGTGGTCCGATGATGGAACGGACTTGGCGGAATTAGATTGTGCAATTCCAGTGCACACTCCCCGAATGTGGGCGAAGCCGTCGGCAAAAGCTGATGTTAGAGATTCTGAAAATACTGGAGTATTTACATATAAATAATAACTTAAGCTGAACAAAATATAAGTTGCTGGTGGTGAACCCAGCAACTTATATTTTGTTCATGAACCGATCATTTATTGATAGGTTTAATGTTTTCTTTTTTGCTTTTTTTATTAATAAAACCACTTTTCATAATATGAATGAGAGAACACTGTAAACTCTACGGATTTATAAATTACTTTCTATTTCAACCTACTTTTTTATTATTGTTTTTGAGATTTTGGGTACAAATATTGACTGGTATACCTACCTACACTGTCCTCATATGGGTATTTCTCATTTTCAGTAAAATTATCTGTGACAATTATTTTTTTCTTCAATAACAAAGGGCACGTGGACTTCACATATTTATCAAGGTAGTGCTACCATGTCTGGTGTAGACTACATGAAAAAAAAAAAAGATTGATCACTTTTTTTTTAGTATAAAAAAATTATCGTGAAAATGTCTTTTCCGTGGATGTGACTGAAGCAAATTTATAGATATAACAATTTTTTACCAGTCTTTAGCATGATATTTCTAAAATATTACGATATTATCTTAAACTCTAATAAATACGGACCCATATGAGCTTATAGCTTAATATCTAATTAATAAAAAAGAGAACAAAAAACCTAATTAAAGTATGTGACTCAAATTTTGGTCACTTCCATGGACGAAGGTCACAATAACTTTTTACTAAGGAAAAAAACTGCGTATAACGGAATTTATGTGAGCATTGACAAGCCGTCACTTATCATAACCATAAACAGATGTCAATTTCTTACTGGCTGCTATACGTTTGTCGTGAAAAAACAATAAGATTACCTAATTAAAACTCGTCAAGCATACGTGGTCACTACTGTGGTTGTTTTGCCAAGTAAGTATTTAATGTTAAATTTACATTTCTTTTGCTGTTTTGTAGGTTTAATGGTCAAATTACGATTGCCGAAATAGGTTGCATAGATGAAATTTTTTAGGTTAGTTTTCCGTAATTGAACCAAAAAATGTCCTTTGCATAGATGTCACTTCCATTGATTCCGTGGATATTTTTCCTCCATGGAAGTGACCACAAGTCCAGGGATGTGAACTTTAACTTGGATCATTCCAATTATTTTGTTTGTATAATTACTGCCTTATCATACACGAAACACATTTACATACAAAAAACTTTTTTAGATGGCGAGAAATAAACGACCAAAGACAGCGGAAGAAATTCGCAAACAAAAAAGAGAATGTGAACGAAAACGAAGAGCTCGTATTAAGGCTAACCCCGACTTGTATGAAACCAGTAAGAGAAAAGATAACCTGCGTTATGCAGAAAAACGACGTAAAAAACAGGTAAAACTAGTATCCGAAATGACTCCAAGAGAACGACGTGCTAAACAACGTGAATGGCGAAAACGTAAAACTAGGAGTAGACAGAATAAAAAACGTAATGAGCGGCTACTACAAAGTTTGAGAGAGAACACTCCAGAGTCAATTGCTGGTGACCAAAACGTAGCTAGCCCTGATTCTCAAGAAATTGTTTCTTGCCTTTCTCCAGCTTCGTCAACTGCTTCTATGGTTTCCAGAAGGTCATCGCTTGTTAATCCTGGATCGTCCTTCTCCAGAGAAGAATGTCTCACACCTTCTAGCTCTAGTTCTAATTTGAATAGGCAAAAAGTAGCAGGTATTCGTCTTGCCCGGAAACGACGTGAGGAGTCCCATTTAAAAATAAACACTCAGGCAACTGTAATCCAGACGCTGGAAAAAAAGGTTCATGCATTGCGGGTACAATTGCTAAGGGCCAATCATAAAATTCAGCAACTTTCTAGCCATCCAAAGAAAGTTGCTACTAAACAGATTTTAACAAAAAAGCTGAAACCATTAAATTCAAAAATTATTGCCTTCTTAGAGCGTGATGACAACAGTAAGCAGTGTCCTGGAAAAAAAGATGTAATCACCAAGAACAAAATTAAAAAACAAAAACGTTACTTGTGTGATACACTTACTAATCTCCATAGCAAGTTCCAGATCGAAAACAAGGAAAAACTGAGTCTTGCAACGTTCTGCCGGATGCATCCTTTTTGGATCGTTTCTCGCCAAGTTGCTGAAAGGGATACCTGTTTATGTGTTGTACATGAAAATATGCAGCTTAAGTTCGATAATTTGAAACACATGGGAATTTTTAACGCTCCAAACCTAACAGAGTTGTGCAAAAGCATAGTTTGTGATATCAACAAGGAGGCTTGCATGTTGCGCAAATGTCGTGTTTGCTTACATAAATCACCTGAAATACAACTTTTTGATGGTTCGGAAACTACTACATATAAAACTTGGTGTGTCACAAAAAAAAAGCGATTGATTAAAGGACAAGAAAAGGAAATAAGAACAGTAAAAGGACTGAAAACAATTACGAAAAAAGAGCTAGTAGAATCGTTCTTAGAAGACTTGAAAATGTTCTTAGAGCACCAATTTAACATTTCTCATCAATACAAACAATCCACCCTAATGAAGAACAACCTTGTTGACGGAGAGATATTTATGCAGATCGACTTTTCTGAAAATTATTGCTGCAAATATGCGAATGAGATCCAGTCAGTCCATTTCGGTGCTTCCAGACAGCAAATCAGTCTTCATACTGGTGTTTATTATTATAGATGTCCAGATACGCAAAAAGTGAACAGTTGTTCATTTTGCACATTTTCTGAGAATTTGCGCCATGATGCAAGTGCAATATGTGCTCACCTTCAAAAGATGCTAGATCTAATTGTATCGTCATGCACAATTCAGAAATTGCATATTTTAAGCGACGGTCCTAGTGCACAGTACAGAAACAGATACATGTTCTACCTGTTTACTCAATACTTGGCAAAGAGATATAAAAACTGCGACATGGAACTTCTGTGAAGCAGGCCATGGCAAAGGGCCCATGGATGGAGTGGGCGCAGTAATGAAGCGTACTGCTGATCGTATTGTTGCTCAAGGGTCAGATATACCTGATTTTAATACACTTATGAAGTGTATTAGAGAGAACACTACCAATGTCATAATTTCAACCGTAACTACAAAAGAAATTGAAGAAATTAATAAGCTATTGCACCGAAAAATCCGAAGTGTTCCTGGAATCACAAAAGTCCATCAAATGACATGGGATTCGAACATCACGCAAAAAATATTTTTAAGAAAGTTAACATGCCTCACATGCGCCCCCGGCGAACGGTGTCTACACTACTCGTTGCCCAATAGTTTTGTGGAATTTTCCAACCCATTGCCGTAGGAAAATATATATGACAGAAAAAGCGAAGAACAGGAGAATAACGAACCGGATAGTGAAACCAAAGAACAGGAGAATGTGGTACTGGACAGTGAGACGAAAGGACAGGAAGACGAGGAACTGGATATTGAGACTACAGAACAGGAGGGAAAGGAACTAGACAGTGAGATTGAAGAACTGGAGGAAAGAGAACTTTATGATGAGACTGAAGAACAAGAAGATAAATCAAATCAAATCAAATCAAAATCTTTATTTCTTAACAAAATAGTTTACATTAGTAGGTGATTGGAGCCTCCTTTTAAGCATGTAATGCCTGTATTAGGAGACTCCGCTAGATAAGGAACTAGATAGTGAGATTGAAGAACTGGAGGAAAGAGAACTTTATGATGAGAATGAAGAACAAGAAGATAAGGAACTAGGCAGTGAGATTGAAGAACTGGATGATAGACAACTTTATAATCAGACTGAAAAACAAAAAGATAACGAGCTTGATAGTGAGACTGAAGATTGGGAGGATAAGGAACAGGAGAATAAGTAACTAGACAGTGAGAATGAAGAACTGGAGGATAGAGAATTTGATGATCAGTCTGAAGAACAGGAAGATAAGGAACGCGATAGGAAGTCTGAAAAGAGGAGGATGAGGATCTTTCACAGTGAGAGTGATGATGACCTCGAAATATTTTAATTAAGCAATATCTCTAAAGTTATAAAACTTAATAATATTAAGATTTGATTAAGACTGAAATTAGAAAGTGCCAGAAGTACAAAGTTTTTGATCTCTTTAGCAGTTACTTTTAAAAATATATTAATTGTTGTGGCGAGCGGTCGCCGCGCGGGGCGCGGGCGGGGCCTACGCTCGCCCGCGCTAGTTTGATATTTTAATACAAAATATTGTTGATATCCTAAGATAAAACATGTGGTTTAGGGTAAAGTTAAAAAATCAAAGCAATTAAAGTTGATTTTGCAAACTTTTGTTTTATTTAATAAATCCAGTGTATTTATACTTATATTTTCCTTGGATAAAATAAAAACTTTGACTTCATCTTATATGTCTATAAAATATATAGAATGTCACGTCCATGATTTAAAGTCATTTCCATGATTAAAAAACTGTATGGAAAGTCACTTCCTTGGAATTAGTTTCACTACCATGGACGTTCGAAATTTTATTGTTTATTTCTAGTAAAACTAAAGAGTTGTAAGCTCGGTACATAATTTTTTATAGTAGATTATAACCTAAATTATTGATATTTACAGCTATTTCACGTAAAATTGATCAAAACATTTTTTTTTGTTTTTGTCATCAGAAGTAAAAAATACCCATAAATATCTATTAATTTTGTAATATGGAAATATACCATGGAGTTTTATGCCGGTTCTTCTCCATAGGAAACGAGCAATTGGAACCATGCATTAACTTTTGCCGTTTTATAAGTGCCCATGTAGGCATAATTATATTTTATTAAATATATATTTTATTTTTATTTTTAATTTAGTGTCATTTATAACTATTTTATTTTTGTTTGTTCTTTAAAACTTGTAATATTTGTGTGACTTTCTTTTCCATTCTTCCATTGTTAGCGCCTCCAAATGAACCAAAAATCAACAAACCTACCATTCTAAACCATACATTATCAGCATGGCCCACAAAGGGTCCATAGTACCTACGAGCCCTATTCATTATTACGGTCCCAGATCTATTGTTTAATACAAAACACGATTTCCCTTAGATTTATCGTTCTTGATTCGGAAAGCGGGCAACTAACTCTCCTGTGAATTGATTTTGACTAATTAAACACTTTTATTGCTTGTATAGGTCTGATAACAACGGATTTGGGTTCCGTGGAATATTCTGAAATTAATCGTTTTGTATTTAGCGGGAATCTGTAATTTTGGATGAATTTTGAATTGCGGTACCTCGTTTTCTTTGTCGGTGTATCAGTATTTGATTTCTGAATGTTGGTGTGTATAGGTATTGAAGAAAGTTATGCTAGAACTACATTGCGCACACGTGTGCCACACACGCTGATCTGGGCGCGTCGGTCTCCATACATTTTATATGGAAACTAGACTTGTAGAGCTACACTTGATCCACGACACACAACGTCGTTCTACGTACAAATCAGGCGTGTTACACGTGTGCGTCGATCTAATGTAGTTCTAGCTTTACAGTTCTGTTTAAAACACTTTGGTTTAATTTTTTATTCCACATTACATCATCAAGTTTATTTATTTACTTGCCTCTGCCAGTGGCTTCCCCGTGTGAGAATAGAAAATTATTCTAAAGGAACATGCTCCCGGGATAAAAAGAAAAAACATCTTATCTGCTGTAGCAGGATATCGTCCACCCGTATACCAAGTTTCATCAAAATCGTGAGCGTGGAGAAGTAACAAACAAATACACACACACTCTTACAAACTTTCGTCTTTTTTACTAGTGTAGAATTTGATTAATTCGTGTACACTAAAACACTTAAAAAAAGAACAAATACGGCTAGAAGAGTACAAAAGTCTTGCTTATTTAAAAATAAATTTCTTTCAGTAAACCCTGCGATAGTGTCTCTAATATGGGGTGACTTATTGCCACCGACAATCATCACATTAATATTAGTTTTTATTTACGTATATATAGGCATTGTACGTGATACGCCTTCACGCTCTAACAGCTGAGCAGATTTTGACAACCTTTGACACACACGCACGTTGGGCGGAGAACCGCGCCGTGTCCTCGTGAAAGCGGTCACTGGCGGCGACATACTCGCACTGGGCCCTGTTTCAGGCCATGGTCCGGAGCGAGAGAGAATGGTTCGTTCGTCTACATTTGCGAAGCAGTAATGTTAGTGAAGGAGATGGTCGCAAACGTGAGGAAACGGACATCCTCACGTTCCAGCCACCGCTACACTCTTGGGGCGTCTCCACGCCACGGCCAAAAAATGCTATTTTATACCACTACCTACTAAACAATATACGTATATAGCAATATATAAAAAATAATTTTATAAATAAGGCCTTAAGACTGGCATTCATACTCTAACAAATCGTTATTTCCTAAAGCTTTAGCTTGTATTTTGCAATAAATTTCGGAGAATAGTTACCAAAGTCACTAAGCTGTGGCTGATCTCCCTTTGTCGCTGATAATCCGCAGGTAAAATTGGCCTAAGAGTCTTTCCGACATGTTCTCTGCCGGTACGCGGTTATACGTACATACGTACGTAAGATCTTTACGATACGTTTATCTAAAAACAAATATTATTTATGCTCATATTCCCTGAGATGCGGTTATTTATTTAGTCTAGGGTACATTTCGCTATATCTAATTCTACTTTATTCTGCCCTTGTTTTTGGACATAATGTGACAAGAGGACGGAAGAAATAGTACCTATCCGTTAATTTTATCTAAGTCATAGTTTATTCATGTGCATAGTCTCATCTATAATCCTTAGTACAGGCCATGGTCTGAAACGAGGAGGAGTGGCAGGCGGTCGCCTCCTTCTGCGAAGCAGTAATGCTAGCAAAGGAGGAGGCCGCATGCGTGAGGCAACGGTCCTCACGCCCCAGCCACCGCTGGGATTCCCATCCCGATTTCCGGCTACCGTAGGCGAGGACTTGCGGACGGCGAGCAATGGGTAGCTCGCCGTCTGACCGTCCGGTAACCGTCCAGACCGAGCCCAAGTCATCGACGGCACGTAGTGTTCCATGCGCGCCTCAAGGAGATGTGAATTAGAAAATTAGGTTTCTAATTAGTGTGACAATTCAAGCACTGAAATTTTATAAAAATGCAAGCGCATTTAAATAAAATTATCACTACCTAAGTATGTAGTGGTTTTTTTTATAAAATTAGTTATCCTAATTGTAGGTAAATAATAGGTACATCACTACTTTTTAATTAGTACAAAAAAAATGGGCTCTGTATGTACCCATTACTGATCATATTTGTGTAGTCATAAGATAGATAGATAGATATATTCTTTATTGCACGCCAAAAATACAAATTACATTAGGAACTTAGTAGGGTGTCATAAGTAAAAAAAATAACGACACAAAATTGTTCACGAAAATTTATCATAATTGGTAAATTTCATAATTGAATCAATCATTCATAACAATTGCTACTAGAAAATACTATGCGCAGTGTTTTTCCATTGTTGTTTATTCATAATTAATAGCCTATACAATATTTATATAAATTGAGTGACATTTTGGAATATAAACAAACGCTAATAACTTTGCTGTTTGTGAATATAATTTATTGAGACTTTACCAAAATAATAAGAAGACCTTTTCTAATAAGCCCTTTAGGTATTTTTACTAATTAAAAAATAGTGGTGTTTAAGAATCGATGCACTACTCTAGTAGCGCATCTAAAAATTTTGGTTTCTATATCTTTGTTTTTCGTAGAAAATTCCAGAAAAAGTTTTTATTTTATTTATTTTTCATATTTTACGTAAAAACGCGCAATTACGTAATAATAATACCCCCCCGTGCGCGAGGGGTTAAATCATTTAGATATCATCACAGGATAAAATTATACTAAATTATTTAAAATTGAATATTAAAATCATAACGTATAATCATAATTAATCGTTTCGTTGATGTCGTTAAACTCATTCAAAGATTTAAATTTAAAGGAATAGAACTCAAGTTTCTCAGGAAAAATTGAGCAACTGTATAAAGATGAAATAAGCGTTGCCTAGCAACCTTTGAGTCGCTTCTTAATAAGACCCCGTACCTTCGCTTTAAGTTATAAGTTAGAACCAGTTTCTTTATATACATTTATATCTTTGTTAATAAGAAGGTATATAAAAATAATCTTATTACGGTGTTTCTAGTGTGTTTGTTTATATTAAACTAGCTTTTGTCAGCGGTTTCGCCCGCGAGAAAGAAGGTTTCTTCATACAAACTTTGGACCCCAGTTTCCTCCCCTTATAATTTATATCAATTTTGGAAAATCCTCTCTTAGTGCTCGCTTACGTCATAAAATGAAATCTTGTGCAAAATTTTTCACTCTCAGTCCTCGTAGTTCTGGGTGTGCGTTGTCTGTCAGTCAGTCAGTTTCTTCTATAATATATATATATTTTTAACTAGCCCTTACTGTCTCACAGTTGGGCAAAGGCCTCCCCCAAGTACTTAAAATGTTTCTTCTCCCGCGCCGTCTCTAACCAGTCCTCCTATAATATAAATATAATTAGATTAAGTTAGGTCAGTTGTAAATAAAATAAAATAAAAAATAAAAAAGCCTTTTATTTCTTGCATTACAAATTATTAAAAAAGTAGGAAAAAGAAAAAAATTATATACTTAGTGTTATTTACATTATTGTTTTTTTTTTTTTTTACTTAACACTAAATTACTTATTATTGAAATTTATCGTAACTTAATATAACGGTCAGTTGTAACACGTAGGTAAGTTTTTTCTTTTAATACAATTATATTGGAAAATTAAATTACCTAATAAATAGGTCTTTACCTATGAAATTGCCGTTTTTTAAAACGGGTTGCTTTGAAGTGTTATATCTTTGAATTGACTTGGAGTTGTAAGTTCAAATAAACTTTATTTTAAAAGTAAGTACGTTATTCTTTTTTCGAAATTAGGTATTTATTGGTTTCTTTGTGTTTTGTATTTTCTGTAATATCAAATGCGATAAAAACTTTTTTTATTATCTTTCATGGTTATAAGCTTATGTTGAGCAGTGGTAGCCCAGTGGTAACGGCCCCGACTTACGAGTTGTAGGTCGCGGGCTCAAACCCAGCCAGGCGCATTACTTTGTGTAATTTATTTCATCACCACTGCTCTCAAAACGGTGAAGGAAAACATCGTGAGAAAACCGGCATGTCCGAGAACCAAAAATTCGAAGACATGTGACATCCACCAACCCGCACTGGGCCCGCGTGGTGGATTACAGCCCATTCCCTCTCCTAGAGAGGAGGCCTGAGTCCCAACAGTGGGAACATTATAAGGCCGACTATGCTATGCTATGCTATGCATGGTTATAAGGACTGCTTATAACCATGAAAGCTAATAAAAAAAATTTTTTTCATATTAATAGTTTCAATCTAGAAACTATGCATTTCAAAGGGCATGTAGGCTATTTGAATACTTTTTTTAAATTTAATTGTATAGGAATAAAATCGTCGACTTTACGACGAAATAAAAATTAAAAACTTGTGTCCCATTTATTAAATCCTCTTCATAAAGGATTAAACTGCACTCTTAACTCACAAAAAAAAAAGTTACAAGAAATATATTTTTTTATTTATGTAATTTTTTCCTAATAAAATCCAAAACAAACTTCTCCCCATTAAAACTTCTCCTTATAGACAAAGAAACTATTCCCCAAGAAGAAACTTCCATCTCATAACCCATGAAGCTATTACACCGCCATAATAATGTGCAAAGTGTAACGGAGCGAGCTTCGTGAATGCACGCCAAGGATTTCTTTTATCTCAGCAATTTGCTAAACGAGCTCCGTGAAAGCTTCGTAATGCTACTTGATCTGATGTAATTGTGATAGATTTTGTATGATGTATGTAATGTTGACACGTTTGAAAGTTTTTAAATTTTTGCACATAAGATTACCTATTTTGTAATCTACCCGCACGAGTAAAGATATTGTGATAGGGGGAGACGCAAATGAAAAGCTTCTGGTTCAATTATACTGTTATTATATTGTATGAAGCACTTATAATACATTTTAAATATAAAATTACGTCTGAATTTTTATTTGTAAAGGGAGTATCCCTTTCCGAAAAAAAAAATGTATACTGTAAGTAAGTAGTTTAAATGTTTCAAAAATAGAACGTGTAAAATTTTTGCACGTTCTATTTTTGAAACTTTCAAATAATTATCGATATATCCTTTTTTAAAAAAAATATTACAATATCTTTACTCGTGTATTTCCGGGCTAAATTAAGAGGAAGCCAGAAAAGTCTCAAATTGCCAAAAAGTACAGGGTCAATTAAAAATAATTTGACACGCGCCCTCGACACGTGAGCGGGTCGATGGGGAAATGTTTTGTAAGCTTTTATTTTGTAGGAAAAATGGGCCGTTAATAAAGGAATTTACGGGGAGTAGGGGTGCAGGATTAACGAAGTGGTAACAGGGTGACTTTGCCTAAGGGGTACGCTCCTTAGAGTCACCTTTTTCTAAACATTTTCGAGGAAAGACTTATCCATCCATCACGTTTCTTCGTAGAAAGGAAGATTCTACGGATTCATTCGTAGAATAATTCCTAATAATGAAAAATGTTTGATGTATAGTTTTCGCACCGTCATGGCAAACTTTTTTTTTAGGTTGGAAATTGTCTAATGACATCCGCCCCTTTCGTATCAGACTTTTACTGACTAAAACCCACTCCTGTTCCTTCTTTGCCTTCGTTCCATGGCCACGGGGTTCTCTTTCACATCACCCCTGGCCCCAGTAGGCTTCGACCCTGCTGGGCCGAAGGTGGTTGGTATGGTTTTGCTGACATCTTGAAGCAAGCGTGGAATACTACGCGCCGTAGACAACTTGGGTCGGACGGCGAGCTGCCCACTGCTCACCGTCCGCAAGCTAGCGCCTACGGTGGCGAGTGGCAGGAAGCTAGATAGTGCATGGTAAGCTTAATGACAGTTGTAAAAATAATATATTTTTTTAATTTGATATAAACCAGTGCTTGACTGCGATCCCACCTGATGGTAAGCAGTGATGCAATCATTGATGGTGAGGCGCACTAGTTTATTAAGAGCCTATTCACTCTAGCCTTGAAGGCACCTAAATTATAGTTGGACGGGAAGACCGCAGCAGGCAAATTGTTCCAGTCCTTTGATGTACGCGGTATAAACGACGAAGCGAAACGCTTAGTCCGGACCGTTGAAGTTTCAACAACGTAAGGGTGGATACTCGCCGTACGTCGGGTTGTCCGATGGTAGAAATGAGATGGCGGAATCAAGTCATGCAATTTCCGCGCACACTCTCCAAAATGCAACCTGTAGAATACCGATAGGCTGGCTACCCTGCGCCTGTGCGCAATATATATGAGAGTAGAAAATATTCTCAGGAGAAGTCGGTTAAAAATGTATTCTATATGCTATTCTAGGACATGGCCTAACTGTGTACCAAATTTCATACAAATTCGTTCAGCCGTTCGAGTGTAAAGAAGTAAAAATATACACACACACTCACGGTAATTGATAAAAAAAAACTGTCACAATTATTTTTTCACAATTAGGTTTTTACAATTCATTTCAAGCATGAATGGAAATAAACGCCAATATTGGAATATCCTAAACAACGGACCGATCCCCTATC
Source organism: Mythimna impura (assembly GCA_905147345.3). Classification (NCBI taxonomy): domain Eukaryota; kingdom Metazoa; phylum Arthropoda; class Insecta; order Lepidoptera; family Noctuidae; genus Mythimna; species Mythimna impura. The sequence goes on along the minus strand of LR990359.1, from coordinate 26,769,116 downwards.
ACCCTTTAGGTTCGATACAAAAATATCTAGATTACGTGATTCTTACACTAAATTAGGTTTCCGAACAAACGTTATGTCGGGACCGCTCGATACGATCGCTTTGGTTACATGCTTTTATTTGTTATTTACATGTACCTATTGCTAAGAGTCGTTATGTAGCAATTCGATTTTCGATGGGCTGCTTTCAACATGACGTGATATATAGGGAAATTGGTCATTAACTGTAATAATTACAACGACTAAATAGATTAAAGACCCTAAAAATATTGATCATAATATTAGTAAAATGCCAACTCAAGCTTACTTCGTAAACAAAATTTTTAAAACAAATTTATGCCTTATCTCCAGTAGAAATAAAACCCCTGAATTTACTTCAAAATCCTTACAATCTCAACCATCCTTTTTTCAACCACAAAATAGTCGGAGTTACACAACACAATCACAACGCCAATTATAATCCACAAGCCCAATACAAACGGCTATTATCGAAGCAATACCCTGCTTTGACGGCCCCGTCTAAAGTTCCGTGTAACTCGGAAAATTTACCAACGTCCGCACCACTAAGAGTATACCCAAAAAGTACCGACCGGCCCTAAAAGTGGCGTGCCGGCACTAAAAAGTACCGACGGAACCTGAGCGGCGCGATATAACCATTATGATAGCGAAGACATTTTAACCTCGCGGGGCGCGGATAAGCGCGCGGGCATGAAATTAGCGAATTTTTAGCAGTTTTTACTTTTTTATCTGAAATGAAAGGAAACTTCTTTGGTATTTTTTGCCTTGGTTTCCATCGTGACCTCAAACTTATTATTATACGTGATTGGTTAATCTTAAAACTAAGTATCTTTGAGTGTGGTATTAATAAAAACACTTTGTTCATGTGTTAATATTGTGAAACACATAATTAATCACTATTATACTCTAACTTTAAACACTACAATAACTTAAAAGGTTTAAGAGGGCCCCGACCCGTCTATCGTCAATCTGAAAATGGTATAGAAGATTATTGGTTCATCCAACGCAATGTTTGTTAAAGTAGTAACGCGAAAAAAGAGAGATAACACCGGAACGTTCGCTTGGCATTCGGTAATCCCGTTATTTTACTCGAATATTTTACTAAACTTGTTCCAGGAAATACATGTTATATATTTTTTTAATTTAAAGTTTTAAGAAATAAAAAATGTAATTTAAAATCTTCATATTTAATCAAGATTCTAAATTACAAGGTGCGACGCCCGGGTGCCACCACTGTGTGGACCGCCTGGAGGACACGGTGGAGCACACGGTAGAGGTGTGACCCGCTTGGGCAAAGCACCACCGTGTCCTTGTGGGGGAGATGGGAGATCAGCGGCAACGATCTCTCACACCGGGCCTTTGTACAGGCCATGGTTCGAAGCGAGGAGGAGTGGCAGGCGGTCGCCTCCTTCTGCGAAGGAGTAATGCTAGCAAAGGAGGCGGCCGCACGTGCAAGCGCGAGGGCGCGGCCCTCACGCCCCAGCCCCCGGGATACCGATCTCGATTTCCGGCCACCGTAAGCGTAGGTGGACGGCGAGCAATGGGTAGCTCGCCATATACTTTTTTGATTTTTATTATTTAAGAGTACATTACGAAGGGCCAGTTCACGCAAAATAGCTGATTTTCAGAGGTTTAGGATTAGTTTTACACACCTAGAAACCTAGATAATATCCACAAGATATCTGTGTTTTCAAAATATCCAAAGAAATATGTGTATTAACGTCATAATCTGGTAAGAGCAGATGTATGAAAAATATTGAAAATGTATAGATATCCAGTTTATTTTTTTTTATCAAGCAATTAAACCTGTTGTACAGTATAACCATGTTATTGGGCAACTTTAGAACGGCCTATTATTCCTCATTTTGACAAGTAACGAAGAGGTTTGTCCTTCTCAGAGCTCTAAAAATAAAGAGTCGAGTCTGTTTACCGCTTGATTACATCTAAAAGGTACCAGGATGACAACATAACCTCTCTCAAGGGAGTTTTATGTTCCGGAAAAGACAGGTATCTCCCTAAGGCTATGCAAGTTCAAAACCGTTTTATATTTCGAAGGCTGAAGAATATACGCCATTTTCTTGTGAGTGGCTTTGTTCAGTGCAGTTCATGTGTTATTTGAACGTAACTAAACTAACATCAAATAAATAAATAAAACTTGTTCGTTTTTTGTAGAATATAATCTACTAAGTTTTGCCAGTGGTTTCCTCTACGTGCAAGTAAGATTTTTTCCAAGGAGATATAATGCAGACAAATAAGTATCCTATGTCGGTATCCGTATATTAAATTTCACCTAAATTCATTGTGCCAATTGAGTGCGAAGGAGTCACAAACATACACATTAGGGTGTTTTATTTTTAAATCGAAAATTAATAATAAATGAAACACGCATACATACAAACTTTTACCTTTATAATATATTAGTGTGATAGAAATAAGAAGAAGAAGTGTGAAGAGTGATATGAAAGAAAAGGAAGTTAGTGATAGCATGACGAGTGACAGGGCAGAATGGAAGAAAAAAACGTGTTGCGCCGACCCCAAATAACACGGGACAAGGGCAGGAAGATGATGAGTGTGATAGAAGTACTCTCATACCTATTATTAATGTAATATGGAAATATTATAAAACCATGAAAAAATATTTTTTGAAAGAGGAGCCATAGAGTTTCTTGCCGGTTCTGCTCCATAGGAAACGAACAATTGGTACAAACGTCTTATGTACCAATCTTATGTGTATGAGAAATAAAATATTTTAAACTAAATTGAATTAATCCAATGACGTAATTTATCGCCGAGTACCATCGGTTACTGTTATTAAGAAGAATGCACGGTACCTTAGAATCAGCGACGGGAACAAAACCGAGAGAAAAATACTAATTTTTCAATAGATATGGCGTATTATCTAGTTTGGAACGAAGATATTCAAGGTCGGAAATCCTAAGAATAGAATAGAATAAACTTTATTGTACACCAAAAAAGTAACACAACTTATACATAAACTTAAATCTAGGGGTCTTATCGCAATGACGGTCTTATCGCTAACAGCGATATCTACCAGACAACCTTAGGATGGATCGTAAGAACTTAACATAATACAGGGGGTAGTCTACGGTGTACTGCTAACAAATTAATCTATCTCTATAATATATAAAACACAATACAAGCCAAAACTCGAAACTCAGTAGTAGAAACATTGTAGACAGAGGAAGCTCACTTATCAAATCGATCTAAGACCGAACAAGTATGGCCTTTAACCAAAAATGGACAACAATTAGTCTCATCGCTTTAGGGTATAGAAGTGGGTCAAACTCGAAATGAAAGATAAGAAGTTGAGAATTTGTACTAACTTGACATAATTATAATATTGAAATTCTAAATGCTACCTCAAAATTAACAATAAATATCAGATTTGTACCTTAATAATAAGTTCGTGGTCAAAAACCGTTCTCTACAAATTTTGTTTCTAGCAATTTTGTTTCTAGAATTCATTTTCTGGATCATGGATAGTTGCTCGTTTTTTCATTTCTCTATTCTGCGATCAATACCCGTGTTCAATTCTATTTTATTATTAACCTAATTTAACTCCTGCTGGGTAAAGATTTCCTTAATCAAGTTCCACCTCTTCTTTATAGATCAGTCACATACATTTCTACATTTTTTTATAAAAGTATTCTTAAAATATTTCTGTCCCACGAGTACACTAGTCCTTCATAATACAATCGTCATAATCCCGTTAGTTCCCTGGCCCAACAACAAGAGAAAACTTTTCTAATTTATTCATATCACGGTGCCCTCCGTTTGTGAAGTTGTTCCAAAGTTTTAGCGAACAATACGGATGAACATTTCAAAGAAAAATAATTCGTACTCAAGCATTGAGATATAAGTACCGAGATTGGATATAGACTTGAAAATATTATGGTAATCACTCCACGATATGTTTTTGGTAGGACTCTGCCGAGGTATGTATGTAAATTTTATGTGCTATATTATTTTGGCATCGGTATAAATATACTGAGTAATTCACAGGAAAAATATGCCATGTGAATATGAAGCAGTGTTTGTGGAATATGCGTTAACAACGTACTTGAATTTAACAGTTTATTTTAAAACTGTAACATAGAATTTAAAACAGATTTCTACTTCAAAACTCATGTAGATTTTTTTTAATGATACTAGATTCTGCCAGCGACTTTGCTCGCGTAAAAATAGGGTTCTCTATATAGACTTTGACAACTTTTTGATCCCTTTTGTTAGTGCTCGCTTAAGTCATAAAACGAAGCCTTGTGCAAAATTTCACACTCCTAGTCTCAGTGGTTTCGGCTGTGGGTTGATATGTTAGTCAGTCAGTTTTTCCTTTTATAAATACGTCGGCTGAGGATGCCGATCATCATTGAAGCTCTGTCCAGGGACTCTGTTTTGTGGGCGATGGCTGGGTATTGAGCAATGAACAAACTATTCCAGATTACACAACTGATTTATTATGATGCAAGCTTTAGGTATTTACTTCACACAACGAACCGTGAGACAGTCCTCGAGACTAGACCTTGTTCGCACGGCTGCCAACAGAGGAAAGAGTAGGTACCGCATCCCTGCGGTCGGCACCTTTATCTGCTCGGTTCGTGCAAACGTTAGCCCGAATTCTGTCAAAGTGACTTGTGTCACTTTTCACCTAGCTCGTTCATTCGTTCTCAAGCTTCCGTACTATTGACTTCACCGACATATAGATATATATATATATAGATAAACTAGTGCTTGACTGCAATCCCACCTGTTGGTAAGCAGTGATGCAATCTAATCAACTAGTCTTAATAAACTAGTGAAAAATCTTAATAAACTAGTGAAGCACACTAGTTTATTAAGAGCCTATTCACTCTAGTCTTGAAAATACCTTAAATATAATCAGACGGTTTCTTAAAACTTTAATTTTGTATAGGTCCATAGCACAGGTATTTAAAGAGACTATCTACTGCTATATTACAAAGACCCACAACTTGTTAGGGAACTGGCTCTATCGGCCTTTGAGATATTGAACTTAGTTTGAATCCCCTACACCAATTTAGCTAATAACTTCATAATTTGTTCAACAATTATTAATTCCTGAGTAAGTTTCAAAATTCAGGAGAGCTTACAGTATTAATTCGGAAATTCCCATCGATGGGAAACTGATGGGAATTTAGAAATTAATATTAAATCCGCACGGAATTTTATCATTATTATTCTGTGTTGAAAGCATTAAAATTTCTCAATTATGATATACCACAACATTGTTAACAACGTTTTCCCCCCAAAAAAGACTTTAAATTCCAGACAGGCTAATTTCCTCCGAATAAAGGGTTCGAAACAGCGAGATGAGTAAATATTTTTAAAATATGAGAGGGCGTGACATCATTTGTTATAAAATGCCAGGCGAATCTGGTGGTATTGGGATTTAAAATTTGTGTCTTTGTTGGAAAACAGCTGAATGAAATATTAAAAATATATGATATATTTACAGAAAATTTACAAAATTGGACTTATCTCCAATTTGATATACTTATGGTAAAAAAACCTTGAAAATTTAATTTCCAAGTATTGATGAACTATTACTGTTAATGTTTGAGCAGAAAATGTATTCAAAGTGATGAAACTGTTGATTTTCTTTATAAATAAAGCAAGAATATAACTTCAACTTTCCTATATAATATAATCTAATAATAATATTTTTCCTATTTTATACGTGATCAATGATAAAAAAATATGTACCTAATTGATATCACAAGAGACATAAAAAATTATGTAAAATAAACAAGAAAATTATGAAACTGTGTCAATAGTTGGTTTCAAATTAATTTAGCTTTTTATGATTCCGTACCACAGTCGGTAAAATTTAAACTTTTATATGTCACTTTGTTGCCCATCAGTCAAGATCTTTGTTTTCAGCAACCCGTGGAACATCATCAAGCTGTCAAGTTGAAATTAATATCGAATACTCAAATCAAACGTTAAAAGTTTGATTTTGGATTTACTGGTTATTGTTAGCCTGTATCACCCTAGACAGTGAGGACCAAAAGCCTCCTACCATGAAAGAATGTTTAGTGTAGGAGATAGAAGTTCATTTAACGACATAATACGTTCGCCGTTTTACTATTTTCTTTCTTTCGGTTTTTTTTTTTATTAACATTAAATAAAATGAAATAAAATATCTGATAACAAAACTATATCATTGAAATCAAATCATAATGACTTCATTGCATTACCTTGAATGCGATTGTCATCCATTTTTTTTCTTTTTCTTTCTGTTTCTGTTCAGAGCCAGTGTAGCTATTATATTTTTGTCTATCTCATTCTACTATCATCAGAGGACCCTGTATTTTTCAAAATTATATAATTTTTTGAAAAATGCAGGGTCCTCTGATATAAAAGCAGTATCGTTAATTTTACACGAAAGAAATCTAGAACAGACAATGTTATGTCAACTGCGATATTTTTAAAAACGTTGTTTACATTAAAATGCTAAGCTTAAAGTAACGCAAGTACATGGTATACGGAGACAGGGTAATTTCCTCTAAATAAAGGGTCGGGTTACAGAAAGGAAGAGAACAAAATATTGTTATAAATGTACGGGGGACGACATCAGACCGTGACGTGTACTGTTTGAGAGTAGTGATACTATGCTTTGTGTTGCCAATGAGATAGTTTTCCTATTGATGGGAATTTTGTTTGATGAATAGTAAATAAAAAGTAGTAAATAAGTAGAAAACGGAAGTAATGTCCAATAGAGCTTAGAGTAATACTCCAACATCTAAGTATGACAAATCTTGGGGGTTTGCTTTTCAGTAAATAGATCCAAGAGGTCGAGGTAGACGTGCATGTATTGTAATATGATAATGAGTACGCCTATGTACTTAGGCCAGACAACGAGGTGTCAACGTCCACGGTGAAGATGGTATGGCGATCTTATAAAGTTTATGGATCAACCTTGGCCAGAGACTGCGCAAGATAGAGAAGTTTGGAAGGCAAAGGAAGCCCTTGCCTAGGCGAAACTAGGCTTGAATAAAAAAATAAAAAAGTTTTTTTTAAATAAGTTCCTTTTGATACAAGTGCAGAAAGTTTGTTATTGCGACCGAGGCGGAATTCACACGAGCCGTAGGCGAGTGTGGTATGGAGTCCAGGGCTGCAGTGACAAATTTGCACGTGTGTCAAAGGACTTTTTTTAATACACTTACGAAGAAATGAATAAGCGGTGGGTAGACCGGCAACTCGTGGGGGTCATCGCGCGCCCAGTCTGATACGATAAATGTAATAAAATTCTGGCGGAGAAGGGCCCGCGCACTTTTCTGGACTAGTGCGGAAAATAGTCTATTGCGTGCCTAAAAATGGTGGGATAAGAGCGGGTTTTCAAGTAAGTGTATTGAAAAAAGGTTTTTTTCAGTATCTATTTTTAACGGGACGAAAGTTGGTTCAAAAACAAATGTTTTGATTTTTGAAATATGCCATAAACTTATTAATCAATTTGAAATTGAATTATGTCTAACAAAATGAACACTTTGATCCATTTATGACAGTGCTACCCTTACCTACTCAATCTGTTTTTGACAAACCCATTTTCGAAGTTTGACTGCTTATAATGTTTTGGTAAGTGCAAAATCATTAACCGCTAATTAAGCTACTTCATGAATTGTTAGCTGGAACAATTTCATTTATTATTATTTATATTTTTAATTGATTAGTGAAACTTAAAAAAAAAACGTTTATTTATGCTAGGCCCAATGCAGTTGCGTAAAAAAATAAATTATTAGCATCCTAGAGTCTACATGGCGTGGGTTTGCGGACGGCGAGCAATAGGTAGCTTGCCGTCCAACCGTCCGATAACCAACTGGACCTAGCCCGAGTCGTCGACGGCGCATAGTGTTCCACGCGCGTCTCAAGGACGTATCAGCAAAACCCCTAGGGGCTCAGTAGGGTTGAACCCTACTGGGACCCTAACCTGGAACGCAAGCCAAAAAAGGAACACAAGAGTGGGTTTTAGTCAGTAAAAATTTGACACACCCTCTCGCTCCGCTCTAGGGCGGAAGAAGTCATTGGATGATTTCCGACCTAAAAAAAATCCTTGAGTCTACATACACTGCACAGTGATAGCAAGATGATGACATTTATCTCTTAAAAGCCAATAATAGAGTTTCACGGCATTGATAAACGTAGGTTAACCAGAAAGTGTATTCCTGTATTACCAAATATATTGACCAGAACCAAATGGACAAAGTACAAAACAATCACAGTCATTTGTTTGACAACAGCGCTTTACACATTCAAAATCCCGAGATGGTTTCAAGGAAAAAAAAATTTTTTAAGAAACGCAAACTTTTGGTCACACTACTAAACTCAAGTGCGGCGCTCCTCCAATTTCCTTGTCGAGACAGCGCCTTTCAACCCACTGGAACATTAAAAAATACAGAAATAAACTCAGCCAATTTTTTTTTCACATTTTATAAGCATTACTCGCGGTTGTTTTCATCAAATTATCTTAAGCCTAATTAAGGATAAAGAATGTCTTTGAATTGTGCTGTTATCTTTTTACATCTTTTAGGAAGATACTTTCTTTTATGCGGAAAGGGTTATGAATTTATTAAGAATTGCTTTTCTGGTGTTTATTTAATGAATCGCGAATTTTTACTACAATCCACACTTACATTATAGTCTAAAAATACCCCCTTTTATAACGTAATAGACATGAACTTTAAGGTATTAACAGTAACTTTTTTTTTGTAGGTAGGAAAATCATCCAATGACATCCCCCGCTCTGAGCGGAGCAAAAGGTAGTGTCAGACTTTTACTGACTAAAAACCCACTCCTGTTCCTTCGTTGTCTTTCATACCAGGGCCGAGTCTTCCTTTCAGAAGTAGACCCTTGTCCCCAGTAGGCTTGGACTCTGCTGGGCCCCTACGATTTGATGACATCTCTCTTGAGGCGCGCGTGGAACAGTAAATGCCGTCGACGTCTTGGGCTCGGTCCGGACGGTTACCGGACGATCGGACGGCGAGCTACCCATTGCTCAACGTCATTAGTTTATGAAGCAGAAAACAGCAGCTTCTTGCAGGCTTACAGCTAAGTTCAACGATTTATTGAAAGATCCTTTCTTTGGTATTGTTCATCGAGTCGTTTATTTATTTATTTAAACTTCATGTACAGTAGTGGTACATAGGCGGACTTACAGCTCCTTAGGTCCTCAGTTGAGCTACACGAATTCTGACAAATGCTTGCACTGACTGGATAGGTCCATTCAAATCTGTGTGGTTCTTTTCTCAAGAGACTATCTCAGACACTAATCTGCATGGTTCGCATATGATTTGACCATTACATGTTTACTGTATGGACTTTAAAAGAGACTTTGACCTCTAAGTTTATTTCGATATTTCTTCTCAGGGTAGTAGTCAGCTAGGAAACACTGGCCTTACCTAATTTTAATTAACCAAAAAATTTACGTGTCACAGTATTATTTATAACCAATTTGCAAAATAAATATTCGATGGGGTCAGTAAACTTTCATTTACATTCTTGCCCACATAAAATCTTTGCTAGACAAATATTAAATAACCTAGAGATGCAAGACCTCTAACGGTTTTTTAAAACTGAATTTATCTCAGACTTCGTGCCCTATCTCGTTTTTCAGGAAAAAGTGTTTCATATTTTCCGTGTACTGTCGATAAAACATGAATTATTGTGTACTTCAGCTGAGATAAGGAGTAGCCTATTGGCTGGAGAAATTGAGGTTAGTATAATACTCAAAGTAGATGAGTTTTGTTCATAATATAAAAAAAAAAACAGGCTGCCTTCTAAAATAAGAAGATGGGAAATTGCTATAACATCATGATATAAATCCAAAAAAATATGGCTTAGAAGCAGATATAGATAACAGTTATAATATTTTTATTTTTTTTATTCTTGATTGGTTCGCGCTTGACCACTATCTCACCTGATGGAAAGCGACGATGCGGTCGACGATGGAGCGCGCTTACCTAGAAGTAACCTATTCACTCTTGACTTAAAGATTCCCGGGTTGTAGCCATCAGGAAACACAGATTCCGGCAAGGCATTCCACTCCTTAGCTGTACGCACTATGAATGTGTTCCCAAAACGTTTTGTGCGTATAGGTGGGATGTCCACCATGTACCGGTGGCGCATTGCCGTACGCCTGGTGGTCCGATGATGGACTAGTTTATTATATTATTACTATTTGATGGAATAGTTTTTTTATTCATAAAGATATTTTAAAGTTAAAATAAAAGAAAGCGCTTTTCACGCACTTTTGCTCCTGTAACCAATCAAATTAAACATTGTGAAGGTGAAAATTTGTGAGCGTATGTGTGTATGTTTATAACTTCTTCACACTCTAACGGCTGAACGGATTTCGATGAACCTTGGGGAAGACCATGTCCTGGAATAGCACATAGAACCCTGGTAGCAGCCAGCGACGTGCGAGCAATACAAGTTAAAAAGCCGGGCTTGATGTGAAAATAATACCTCACCACACCACAGTCATCTATATCATAAAACACAACAAATGAATTAAATTAAATAAAACTCTAATTTTTAAACTTCGCGCGCTTATGCGTTTACGCGCTGTTGCCATTTCGTGTTCATTCACGCACGATACCTAGGACGTATGCACATTAAGCAATGTTGCCGCTCTGAGCGCCATCTCTCCGATCTCACTCTAACACTTAACAAAAAAAAGAGATGAACACTAGTGTGTTGCTGCCTCTGTCTGGCGCAAAGGCTTGTTATGAGGCTTGATCTGCCATCTCACTTTTCCCTATAAAAACATAAAAATGTGAGTCTGTGTGAGTAAAATTTGATACTGTGTGCAAGTACTAATCGAACATTTTTTCTTTAAAATATTCCGGGCTTGAAATGTTTGATCAATGAATTTTACTACAAGGCGCACTTTTACTACACAAATTCCGAGGCGCCCTCTATCTATGACGCTTAAAAGTTCCGCAAACAAATTAGTTCAAATTTGCTTTGAGCGGTTAAATCGTGTTTACTTTTACGTGTGTTTTGTTAACAAAGATTTTTGATTTCTGTCATTTAAAGTTTTATGATTAGTTATTACTGTAACTTACTTTGTTTTGAAGTGATTAAAGTTTATTATCTTTGAAATGAATTCGGAAATACATGCAATTGTTCCTTGTGACGGATTAAAATGTGTGGAAAAAATACTTAGCCAGGTAAAGACTTTGACTTTTAGAGATAAATTTGATCTCGTAACTTCGCCTAAACATACCCCTGATTTGAATATTTCTCAGAAAACTAAATCACATAATAGGCAGTTTCATTCGTGTTGCATATTTTTCTCAAACGATAAGAATGCTTGGAATACATCAGGTTATAATGACTTAAATAACTTCGCTGGTGCTATGAAAAGACATCAGAATTCTCAAATGCTGTTATTTCATTGTGTAGTTTTGGTAAACCGCGAACAAAAACTTGGTTCTATTTCTCGACCGATATCCGTGTTCTCGACAGTTATGTGATGAAATTTCTAAGTGTGTGATAAAGAAACGAAGAACGGCTATGCTGTTGTATACTCTATGGCTGTTTAAATTGTGAGTATTTGCTATGCTAATTATATTACATATATATCGTAAACAAATGATTGATTTCATTGATTACTACTTTGTGCGCCATCTAGTGGATTATTCAGAAGTAGCCAGCTAGAATTTTGTTGTGAGCGAGCAAGAGTTGCCAAAAAATATCAATAGATGGCTCTTACATATTTTAAATCATTTATGATACAGGTATGATGTATAATTAATTTCTATCTTATTAATAACAAATGAAAATGTAGCAATTAATCAGCATTACAGCAAGAGATTTTGCACTGATGATACGTGACGGCGGATTATAGCGCGAGTTTTTTTTATTCGAAATATTAGGTAAATGGGTACTTGGGTAGGTAGTATGTAGATAAGTCAAGGTTCCTTGGCTTGCCCCCTTTAAAGGTATCTGGCAAGCCACTGGTAGCAGCTAGTATTCATATGTTTTTACCAGTAAAAGAAAAAAATCGTAATTGAGTCAGCACTTTCGACAACACTTCCTCATGGCCAACATTTCAACTCCACATCATCTTAGTTTAAAAGATATTTTAAACAAAACCCAATCTTTTCTTTTAAGTGGGAAATTATTCAATGACTTCTCCCGCTCTAGGGGGAACAGGAGGACGTATCAAACTTTTAATGACTAAAACCCTCTCCTAAGTTCCTTCTTTACATTGCGTTTCAGGACCCCGGGTTTCCCTTTTAAAAGCAAACCTTGATTAAACCTGCTGGGCCCCTAAGGCTAAAGTCATAGGCCAGAAGCCAGTAACCTATTTCAACAACGCCACTAAATTATCTAGTCAAAATATCTCAATTGAGCATAAATAACATGACAACCACAGTAATAAAGTTTATCTTAAACGGATCAATATGTCAGATGGAGGAACACCTGGCGATAAGTGGCACTATCATGGTTTAAATCAGATGTAATCTTAGCACAATTACTATCGGTTTCGATGCTAAATTTGTATTATCTTTATCTAGGCTTAGTGGCAATAAGCTTGAAATTACATGGTACGAGTACTTATAGGCATGCAATACGACATACATTTCCACTGGTTTTCATAAAACCGCTCTTACGAGATTATGATGTTATTAAACATTTTTCATTAGATATTTTGGTGTATCTTGTGGATATTATCTAGGCTTCTATTGAAATCGATTTGTAAATTTGTGTAAAACTAATCCAGTAAAGACATTTGAAAATCTGCTATAAAGTAAAAAAGTATAACAATAGAAGCCTTACTAATTTAATCAAGATTCTGAATGACGACAATTTTCTTCAAAAACTTTTAAGGGTTTTAAAAAAAACACGTATTTCCTGGAACAAGTTTTGTGAAATATTCAATTAAAATCTTGGAATCACCAAATGCTAACAGAGTTTTCAGGCGTTATCTTTCTTTTTTCGCATTGCCTCTTCGTCAAACATCGCGTTGTATTGCGTTAGATGAAATAACAAACTTTGAAACCATGCTCAATATTGACGACAAGCGAGTGAAAAAGGAGTCTCTTATACTAAACTGACGAAATATGGGTAAGTATACTTATATATATTGGTCTAGTGGTTAGTGACTGCTATGCCGGAGGCCGTGGGTTCGATTCGCACCAAAAACAAATTTTTGTGTAATGAGCATGATAATTGGTTCTAATTAATTTATATATCTGTAATTTATCTATATGCATGTATTTAGAAATATATAAGTATGTTTATCAGTTGTCTAGTACTTATAGCACAAGTTCTGCTTAGTTTGGGACTAGATGGCGTTGTGTGATAGTTAGAAAGATTATTTCAAATAAACCCTTACACTTCTGATTGGTTGAGAGTGGTTCACCTTGCACACACATTTAACATTAACCTATCTTGGTGAGATAGAACATTATGCAATAACAAGCTGATAAATTATCAAAGAAAAAAACCTTTTCTCAGACCTACTAAATATACACAAAAAAAATTATAAAAATCGGTCCAGCCATTTCGGAGGTGTTCAAAAACAAACACTGTGACGTGAGATTTTTATATGTTAGATATACATCTTTACCTACTCTTTTATACAAGGTTATTTAACAGGGGTTACAGGGGTTTTAAAACTGTATTACTAACATCATAAACAACAAGTTTTGTTCTATGACTTTTTACAAAACATAATTCATTTACCAAAAACAAATTCGTTGTTCTATCTAACACATTTTAACTCTGTATTTTGCTATACCTACCTACGTCTGTATTATGACGCGACGCAAGCGCATCAAGCACCCCCGCCGCCCGATTCCCGCTTCCCTCCGCTATTGTATTATCGCTTGCTTCGCATAAACTTCGTAATGTTTAGAACGTTCAATTTTTTTTTTTTTTTTGTTTTTTGTTGTTTTATTTTGTTTTTTTTTTTTTTGTAATCTGATAACCTAAAATATGATATTTTTTTAAAAGTCATAGATCAAAAGTTGTTGTTTATGATATTAGTAGATAACATAGTCATGATAGGTTGCCAGTGTTTTACAAATAACCCTGTACAGGAAGTAAACGTAGTATTACGTCTTTGTCATTCTCTAGATTCCTTTAAAAAAGAAAAAAAACAAATCGCAATACAATTCCTAATTAGGGAAACTTGGTACTTTTTAACACATAAAACTTCGAGAATGTCTAGATAACAAGCTATGAGAACTGCAGTGTTCGAAAACAGCTCATTACCACTGTTAGCTATTTATTTACAAGGGAAAAGGAAAGAGACTTTAAATAAGATTCTTCGAAAAAGTATTGAAGCTTTGTTATTTTTTTTCACTGTTCAGAAACTTACTCGTAGCAGTTTTATTTTTATTTTAAACAACTAGGCTATTACAATAGTTGTACTTCTTATAACATTGATTTATTATTGTAGGTAATTGTACAATGAAATTAGGCCAAGTCCATTCCATCATCGAACCACTAGACGTACGGCGCCTGCGTCGCGCCATCGGTAGGTACATGGTGGACATCCCACTCATATGGTACAAAGCGTTTTGGGAACACATTCATTAGGCGTATAGCTAAGGAGTGGAATTCCCTGCCGGAGTCTGTGTTTTCAGATAGCTTTAACCTAGGGGTATTTAAATCAAGAGTGAATACGTTACTTCTCGTCAAGCGTGTTCCATCGGTGACCACATCGTCACTTACCATCAGGTGAGATAGTGGTCAAAGACGAATGCTTATTTTTTTTTCAATTGTTGCCTTTCACTGAGATTGACTCCTGAATCAGGAGTGCGTTCACAAACAAAAGACACTTAGACAGAACAGCTATCTGAAGGCCAAACAAATATTATTTTTCCGTACGGGATCGGACCCACGCCACGAAAAGCAGTAAATCGCTCAACCACTGCGCCAAACGGAAAATTGAAGTGTACAAGTATTGTCACGCTACCGTATTAAAAAAAAACAGCCATGGTATTAGGTAATCAAATGAGGTTATTTTACGCAGGCTGGCTGGAATGTATTACGTTATGTGTAAACCACAACGCCAGTAAACTTTGTTTTTATGCACCACCTTTATTCTCAAGACGATTACCAACAGTTCCCCACTCACCGTAACAAGTTTCACCCTTCACCGGCCATAAACTTGATTTACACAGAAGAATTTGTGCGAAACAAACTACCCTCGTTTACTCCCTCAAATCAACACGCGACGCTCACAAAACGAAAAACACCTTAACATTTACAGTCCTCCCTTTCACCTTACAGAAAAAGTACCAATGAACCCTTAACAATGCTCAGGCTGCCAGTACATAAACTGTCACGAAACACTTTGATTAACATCCGTCTTCGAACATTGCGATTCAAGCCACGAACGAACCTTTATGTCTTCAAAATCCTGCCCAAAAGCTTCGAACCAGCGGAGAACCTTTTTGTAAACCGTTGTTACGCTAAAGTGTTATGAATAACCCTTAACATTAACCCTTTAATAATATTTTTTAAGCCAAAAAGCCGCCTTACAGGGTGAATTTGCCGGCGGGCTTTGGCAATTTTAACGCGGGCCGAGTTCAAATGTGATATAATAACGAATTTCACTCGTGCCGTACGATACAAGTTGTGGTTGGTTTGATGGGAATAAGGCGTGATGGGTGGTGTTAATGTCTTTTTGATATAACATCGTTTGGAAATTGAATCAGGAGCAGATTTAGGCTTTATTTTGACTTGGTTTGTTGTCAAACATACACTTGAAGGAAAAAGTGTCAGTATGTGATTAAATTAGGGAAAATCTAGTGTTTTTTTTTATATATATTAATAAGTACAGTAACAGACTACAGACTAAGACAATCAGCACAGTTACTAAAATAAATAGAGGAAGAGGTGGTAATGTGGCCCTCTACTTTGTTTTTGAGGCCTCATGTAAAATAGACTAGATTTATAAATCAAGTAAGTACGTTACAGTGTTCCTTACCGATTGCCCTATGCATACCTTTCGTAGAATAAAGAATTATCAAAAAAATAATGTCTTCTACAAAATGACACATTTGACAAGATGACATTAAGTGAGGGTTATAATACCATATAACCCTCACTTAATGATCAACCCTGGGGGCCATATTAAATAGACTAAAATATTTAATTAAACCTTTTCGGCAAAAAATCACAAATATAATATTCGCATTCAGGGCACAAGTTTTATATGTCCATAAGTCGCACCTCAGGCACTTACAGTTTCTATTACAAATAAAAAAAAAACAAAAAAACTTTTAGTGACCTGTGAGGTATTTATATTTCCAAACACAAAAACGTCAAATCAAAAACACAATATCGTACTCAAAAGCACTTAAAATTAAAAACAGGAACGCAATCTACAAAAGTAAAATAAGGAAAAAAAGTACGAAACAAAAAATCTCCTTCGCTCAAAATTTACACCAACACCCAAAGCGGGTCTGGAACTTGTGTAATTTATTCATAGTCGAGTAATGACACTCGATTACTTCAGCGAGAACCCTTTACTTTGAGCTGGCTTCAAAAAAAAAGTGTTATTTTTATTAAATGCAAGCAAAATGACTTCGTTTCAATGCCTCAACGTCACGGAAAATTGTCGTGTACCGGGTTTTTATGTTCAGGAAGTGTGTCAGTGGGGGAAGTTGGGTGCGATGGATGAGGTTTGTATTGTACTCGGTTTTTATAATGGAAGTGTACTTGAGTTTCACTGAATATGTAATATATAAAAATCTCATGTCACAGTATTGTTAACAAATTCTTCGTTTGACCGATTTTTAGGATTTTTTTTGTATGTTTGTTAAGTCTGGCAATAGACTATTTTTTACTCTCCTACTCCACCACTTTTGATAATTTAGATTGCCGGGTCAGCAAGTTTTATGATTGTGTGGGAAGTGGTCATTATTGTGACTGTTTACAACAAAAAATGGATATGGACTTAAAGATGAATACTTAAGTTGCAACTTTAACGTTTTTGGTAAAATAATTTAAAGTTGAGAACTTATCAAACTTAACTTTAGCATGAAAACCAATCGCATTAGAATTTCATACTATCTTCCCTTCTGATTCTCATTTTAAAAATCGAGTACTTGTACAATATGTTTTCATTTTACTGAGATATACGCGCGTTCTTTTGAAAGTGCTTTAGTAGTTTCGGAATCAAGCCAATGACTGTCACCAACATGAATGTAATTCGCATTCATTGTACTTTGTGTGACCTAAAATATGAATTACGCGAGTTTATAAAAAAGCTTTATAAACTTCGAAATAAAAAATAAAAATGCCGATTCATCAAACATAATTCTAAGAAAAACCAATTCCATCTAAACCTCTACCAGCCCTCTCGGCTTACAGACAACTAACTTCACAAAAATCAAACCGAAATATGAAAGAAAATTCTCTTGTAGATCATGGAAAACATTGCATTACTTATTTATGAAATCCATTCAAATAAATAACGAGACGGGGCCGTTTGACGCATCAATAAACATAAATGCCTGCGCAAGGCCGAAGCAACCATTCTAACGGAGGTCGAAAGGTCACTCAATATTTTTGTATCACGGTGTATATAATAGTGAGCTGTTTTGTTTCATTTTGAAGGGAAAGAAAAATGCAGGAAACCATCAGCTTGTTAATATATTAAAAAATTTGTCTGAAAAAAAAATACTTTTAGCGTTAAGACTGCCTATTGTGACACTCTATTAATTTTAAACTTCTACTGTAACTTTATTTATGGTGTACAATATCTATCCAAATATATATGTAAAATATAATAAAAATTTCGCAGATACATAAATAAAACAGTCATACTCAAGATAACTAAGAAATTCTATGATAAAAGTTCCACATTTAGATCTATTGTATAAAGTATATGTATCAAATTTATTATGATTAGATATTATAAGGTTATGAAAGGCAAGAACCCATTTACTTCGTCAAACATTTACATATGGTCATATTAATAAACATGTCGTTTTATTACTCATACAAAATGTACATACTCGTAAACAGGCCCGTATCTTTGGCTATCACGTCCATAATAAAATATCATCCCTTGACGAACAACCACTATAAAATGATAACTTTATTTACGACATTATGGGTTGTTTATGAGAAACCAGTGTAAGTACCGAATGACCCGAAATGGCAGACTGAGATTTATTAGACGTACCAAAATGCTCTTAATTTATTTTGACGAATAAAGCCACTGGTACCAAATGTCCCTCTGACCGAATGTCATGAAGGTACCAAATTACCCTAAATTACTGTAACCGTTGAATATTCATAAAATAAACATCAAAGGTTATATTAACCTTTGATCTTAAAATAATTTTATAATTGGTCTTAGTTATTAAATATTTTAAAGATTAGAGATGAGCGTTTTATGTGTATCGAGGTATTAATCAATATTATGTAAGAAGGGCTCAGGGTCAAAAGCGTTGCGATGTCGGTCGTCAATATAGAAAGCTTAATTTTGATAAAAATTATTAATTAATGTGATGATAAATGATGATGTTTGTTTGTATGATATTTCATCGAATGCTTTGATCAAATAATTTGTGGTCGCAACACGTCTTTTTCCCTACTAACTAACTTCTCCATCATCTTCTTGCTCATACTCCATGTTATTTGAGTTTGGCAACATACGTTTTTTTCTTTCATTCTGTCGTATCAACCGTCATGTCATCATTGACTTCTTTTTCTTTCACGCCACTCCTCAAACAATCTATCCATCTTTTCTTTGGCCTACTTTTCCCACATACTGCTATAATAGTCTAATTTTATTAGACAACCCGTCTTTCACACGTTTCATTCATCGGTTCTTTGAATGCGATGATAAATTTAATTTAATTATAAAATAAATATGGGATTGTAAATATCGAAATGGTCTAATAAGAAACAAAATAAAAAATCGTCTAGTGAAAATTCGCTTTTTTTTTAATTGATATTAGTCTAGCTTATAGACGCCTTGAGTAAACTGAAAAAACTTATCCTTTTCTGGAGAGAAGCTGAAGCTGGTGGAGCTGGTTGAAATGAAAGTCGCCATGGACCACGTATAATGGTCCACCAAGGACTAAGTGCGGAAACCAGACCACGAAAGAAGAAGAAGAAAAATTCACGACTCAACCTAGTAGGTAACAAAATCACTCAAAGACTACAAAATATTCTGATCAAAAATTTAAACAATATGCTCAAGATCCTCTTCCAATATATCTAACGCAGTTTCAAACTATCTACATACTAAACTTGTTTGAGCGGAAGGTCCCACCGACCTTGCCACCAAAAATACGCGCCCTATGCAAAGTTACCGAAACTTCGCGAGTTCATTATGTTATTTCGTTTTTCTTTGTAAGGGGGTATAGGAACTATTTCCTTATGTTTGGTTATAGGTTTTGAGAGTTCTGTGAAGTGATGGTATGGTAATATTGTTATAGGTATTCCTGTTAAAATTTTAGGGACCGGTGCAATATTCTCCAACTGTTATTTCGTTTTAGTTATTTTTCAATACATTTACTCTAAAACTTGCTCTTATCTCTACTGCTTTTAGGAACGCAAATTACTGTTTTTTTGCACTAGTGCGGAAAAGTGCACAAGCTCGCTCCTCTTAAAATTTATTGCATTCATCGTATCAGACTGG
The DNA here is from genome assembly GCA_905147345.3 of Mythimna impura. Taxonomy (NCBI): domain Eukaryota; kingdom Metazoa; phylum Arthropoda; class Insecta; order Lepidoptera; family Noctuidae; genus Mythimna; species Mythimna impura. The sequence goes on along the minus strand of LR990359.1, from coordinate 26,749,447 downwards.
CGCTAAGCGACCCCACGAGCGCGAGTGTATTGAAAAACATCGCTTGATACAGGTGGAAATTTGAAACTGCAGCAGAATTCCACCTTGGTCGCAACGACAGACTTTTTCTACTTGTATTAAAATATACCTACTATTTACTCTTCTACGTCTTCAACATCACATTTTACAAGTCTTCTCTGATAATGAAAAGAGTCATGCATAATATGAATAGAAGAATGCTATATATTAGTACATACCTACAGTCATCCATAAATCTGTGTCAAATTTCAAGATAATATTGACTGATCATTACCGTATGTAGTCATGAATGAAAAATTCTGTCAAAATTCTTAAAAGAGACCGACCAGTCTATTTTAACGATACTCTATGGATTAATTAAAGTACCAAAAACTTACCCAAAACGCCAAACTTAACGAATAAAGATAGAGATCTCATTTAAAACGACTTACGTCAAACTACTCATTAAAAGGTATAATAAATCAATCCAAACACCGCGGCGCCATTGAGCGAGTAATTTTATTGCTATTTATAACGTCTTGCAATAAAACCGTCACTTGCAAACACTAAACACGAACATGGAGAAGACCCACAACGAACAGGGCCTTAACACGATGTGTTGAAAGTCAGGCATGCGAGCGAGAAAGAAGGATAGAGCTATACACTTTATTTATAGTTTTTTTTATTTCGGTGGGACTACCAATGCTCACCGTCCGTAAGCCAGCGCCTACGGTGGTTGGAAATCGGGATCAGAATCCCGGTGGCGGTTGGGTTAGGACCGTTGCCTCACGCGACCGGCCGCCTTCTTTGCTAGCATCACTGCTTCGCAGAAGGAGGCGACCCCCTGCCACTCCTCCTCGCTCCGGACCATGGCCTGTACCAAGGCCCGGCGCGTGAGATCACCTCTGCCGATCGCCCCCACGAGGACACGGCGTTGCTCTTCCCAAGCGGGGCACACCTCCACCGTATGCTCCACCGTGTCCTCCGGGCGGTCCACGCAATGGTGACACCCGGGCGTTTCTTCCGCACGGATCCGGTGCAGGAACCTTCCGAACTTACCATGTCCGGTGAGGACCTGCGTCATGCGGAAGGTATGGACGCCGTGTTGTCTTTCCAGCTTCTCCTCAAAGAGGGAACTTACCGCCATAATTATGGCGTGCCCACCTTATTTATAGGTGCAAAAGAGGAAGTGTCGAATGCAAACCAACAAGAATCGCTGCGGCATAGCACCTGCAAACCCTAGCGTAGGTCTGCGTGCTGCTCAGCCGAATACTCCCGTGTACATCTCCCGCCTGCATCATACCACAGGGGTGGAAGACATCGTGGAGTACGTGCGCCATAAGACGAAATTCGCACTGAGGGTACAGCTGCTGGAGTCGCACCGTAACGTCAATTTTAAGGCGTTCGTGGTGTGAGTCCCATATACTTTTCTGCCCGTCATGTTGAAGGAAGACTATTGGCTGCAGGGCGTGGTGTTCTGTCACTTCCGCGGACAAGTGCCACAGAACAGCACAAAGTGAACAAGTGCAGTGTGAAGTGTTACTAACATAGTCATAATTAAGTCTTATTTATTAACAATAAATTGTATTTAATTTACTTTATATATGTTAGTCTGTAAGGTATTTATGTATGGGCCAAAATGCCTGAAAATAAATGATTTATTATTATTATTATATAGCTCCATTCTTAAAACAGTTCAGTTTAGGTCATAAAATGATCGAGTTAACAGCTCGTGGTAGGATGTCAGGTACTAAATAATAGTAGGTGTAGTAACGAAACTTACCGACACAGCCTTTCAAACAAATAATGTTGGTCTTTTATAGGGTATCCAATACATGCCATTATAATCTATCTGTACTTTTAAATATTTTTACTTAGTCGACTTAATCAATGAATGATCAATTAATCTATTTTAATTAGTTTTTTCATCGTTCTTCAAAATTTTTTCAGACTTACCCATCGGTCACCGCAAACTTTAACAACTACTGCTTGCAGGAAACTGTTAAAAGTTTCATGTGGGCTCACAGTGCCCCTTAACGTCACACCGTTGATCCAGCTGTCATTTGAAGATCTTACACGATAAAATATGCAATAGATTGTGATGGGGATGAGCTCGCACACTTTTCCACACTAGTGCGAAATACAGTAAATTACATACCTTAAAGTGGTTATATAGGAGCGGGTTTTTGAGTAAGTGTATCAAAGATTGATCATGGAAACGTAATCAAGTGCGTTAAAAATCAGCAATGGAATCTAATGGATCGTGGCTAAAATAATATCAGTTGCACTGGTCGATCTGTACATAAATTTGCATAGATCTGGTTCGGCTCGAAGCTGACCTCAATATGATAAAGGATCAGCAGATTTAACTTGTAAAGTAGGCCTTCTGCCGTTACATTTTCCACATTTCCCTTCAGCGATACTATCGCGGTATGGCGTTAGGTAACCTTTTGACAAACCAATTAGTTTGAAAGTGTTCATTTAAAAGTCGGTTGGACTCATAATTTTATTTCTGCACGTAAATCAATGTATAACTGCGGATGTATTTTTAAAGTATGACTCGGTTATGGCGTGTATTTGATTTTAGTAAGTACAGAAGGGTCTAATTCTTGTTTAAATTGTGTAGAATGTCTGGCCTGGTTTCTCTGTGTATAGGCACAGTCAGGAGTCAAAAGTGCAGTTGCACTCCATCAATGTTAAAGGGTTTAAAATGTCTTTGTAAAAGAAGGTCAATGGTTCATGCCTTGTATTCTATATTCAAGCATTTGATTTGTAGCATAGAACCTATAGTATTGATTAAACTAGATGTGGACTATGAAACTTCTACCACAAAGAAATTTTAGACACTTTAGCATTGGTAGAGATTTTTTTAAATTATTGTTTGATATAAACTAGTGCTTGACTGCGATCCCACCTGATGATAAGCAGTGATGCAATCATTGATGGTGAGGCGCACTAGTTTATTAAGAGCCTATTCACTCTAGCTTTGAAGGCACCTAAATTATAGTTCGACGGAAAGACCGCAGCAGGCAAATTGTTCCAGTCCTTCGATGTACGCGGTATAATCGACGAAGCGAATCGCTTAGTCCGGACCGTTGAAGTTTCAACAACGTAAGGGTGGATACTCGCCGTACGTCGGTAGAGTGCAACTGCACTTTTGACCCCTGACTGTAACAATCTACACTAATATTATAAAGAGGTAAAGTTTGTTTTTGTTTTCTGTTTCTAGGAAGTAATCTCTGAAAGTACTGGTCCACTGGTCCGATAGAAAGCTGCTTTATTCCTGAATGAAATAGGCTATATTTTATGTATACGGGCGAAACCGCGGGCAGAAGCTAATATTTTATATCAAAAATCAGAAAAACGTTTATTTCAAATAGGCCAATTACAGGCACTGTTGAATTGTCAAAATGTCGGTTAGTCAAAAGAAAAAAAGTGAAGCTAAATTGCACGTTCCAAAGCCTAGATCTCTATGGAGAAGAACATGCAAGAAACTCCATGGACACTCTTTTAAATTATATTATGAGTTACATGAATCTTGGTTACATATTTCTTGTCGCTTCTAATATGTGAGCACAATGTAGATAAGTAATAATAAAAACTAATTACATAGAAATTGAGCATATAAAATTGAACATATAAAATGCTCAATAGCTTCTCCATTTTTGATGGCGTATAGGGAAGCCACAGCTGCTTCTGAATATTTGAATTACACTAATATTATACAGGCGAAAGTATGTGTGTGTGTCTGTGTGTATGTTACTCCTTCACGTTCAAACGGCTGAACGGATTTAGGTAAAACTTGGTATACAGGTCTACCCGTATGCTAAATTCTAGGACGTGGTCAACAATGTTCTAAATAATACATTTATAATTTTCAATCCCAAAGTATGTTCTCCTAGGATAATTTTCTACTTAGACGCGGGCGAAAGTGGTTGCAAAAGCAAGTAAAAAATTATTGTATTTGTGCCTAGTCGAAGGCTATACTCATCTCTATTATTATGTGATACATAAACATAACTTTAGTCTCAACTCTACCTCCGCACGCGTGAGGGAACGCCCCTTACGCCCCAGCCGCCGGGATTCCGATCCCGAATTCCAACAACAGTAGGCGCGGGCTTGCGGACGGCGAGCAATGAGTAGCTCGCCGTCCGACCGTCCGGTAACTATCCGGACCGAGCCCAAGTCATCAGGGTCGAAGCCTGGAGCCAATGGTCTGCTTCTTAAAGGAAGACTCGGCCCTGGTATGAAAAGCAACAAAGGAACAGGAGTGAGTTTTTATTCAGTAAAAGTCTGACACACCCTCGCGCTCTGCCCAAGAGCGAGGAATGCCATAGGATGATTTTCCCACCGAAAAAAAAATTCACTACATCAGTATTTGCTTGATAGCAAATGCATTTGGTGATCTATCCCGATGAAATGAATTATCTGTGTTGCTACTTGGGCTGTTAATGAATATTTATTCAAATGACTTAAATAAATGAAGCTTAATCTTGACTCATATAAATACGGATATAATACGTTTAGCATTTAACTATCTAAAATATAATACCATCCCACGGAAATGCCTGCGTTTATAACTATAACCTCAATATTAGATCAAAGTGAAATCTCCTATACAATCGGCTTATTAGCTTTATTAGAGCAGTAAGATGCCAAGTTTATTGTACTTTCTAAAGTATAAATAAATTAAATAATTTGGGCAAATTGTTTTTGAATCGATAAATATATTTTTTATTATAGCTTGTGTTTTGTTTAAACTCATTTGAACCTACATTGAAGGTTATTATTATTATTATTTTTTCATTCTTTTTTTTTTTTTAGTTGGTATAAACCAGTGCTTGACTGCGATCCCACCTGATGGTAAGCAGTGATGCAATCATTGATGGTGAGGCGCACTAGTTTATTATGAGCCTATTTACTCTAGTCTTGAAGACACCTAAATTATAGTTGGACGGGAAGACCGCAGCAGGCAAATTGTTCCAGTCCTTCGATGTACGCGGTATAAACGACGAAGCGAAACGCTTAGTCCGGACCGCTGAAGTTTCAACAACGTAAGTGTGGATACTCGCCGTACGTCGGGTTGTCCGATGGTAAAAAGGAGATGGCGATTCTTGATAGGATCGCGCTTGACCGCTATCTCACCTGATGGAAAGCGACGGCGATGCGGTCGGCGATGGAGCGCGCTTACCTAGAAGTAACCTATTCACTCTTGACTTAAAGATTTCCGGGCTGTAGCCTTCAGGAAACAAAGATTCCGGCAAGGAAGAACTATTATTATGTAAGGAGAACTGCACTGACTGGATTTGTCAAATTCTATGGTAACTTCACTTAATTATACAAGCAGTCCCTACAGACGTTGTCCTGTCCGAAAGCTAGTTTTAGCCAGTGCCACTTTCAATTTCAATAACATTTTCAAACCATCCAGGGATCCGCTCAAATATACACGCAAGCTGTCATTCAAATCGGCCAAGCCTTCTAGAAGTTAGGTCACAATCACACGTACACAAGAATTATATACCTATAAGATATTGTTTCCCTATCAACCAGGGCTGCGATGACTCTTTCGAACAAACTCGCAGGAACGTCAAGGACAACTGAAGGAACACAAAGTGTGGGTTTTAATCAGTAAAAGTCTGACAATCCCTCACCCAGAGTGCAAGAATTTATTTAATGGTTTCCTACCTCAACAAAAACAGGGATACATAATTTATGGAAAACATAATACCTACGAAAACTATTAATAATTATTCTTCAAAATACAATAATTATTCTTACAATAAAAGCGAGTAATTTAATCATTTTATCATTACTATCAGTGTATTCAAACAAGAGTACTTACCTAACAACACTAAACATTTTTTTTTACAAATTGCGATTTATAAATCCTATTTTTTTGGAACGTCCAAAATAGGGTTGTAGAAATCATTGAGTGTAAAACAGTTCAATTAAACAATAATCGTCTGAAAATTACCCAACAAAACACTTCCCGAATTACACAAAACCCGAAATTGAACAACCACCAATAAAACTATCAAGAAACCGCTATCAAACGACCACTAAAATATCTACAAGCACGCTCCGTTTATAATTAATTTAATGTCACTTGATCCCTCCGTTCCCTAGCGAAAGTAATTACCTAGGAACAGCTTTAGTACTTAAGATCTAGACTTGTGGTTGGTCTAGCTGCTAGCGCTAGTCTTGGAGGGGAACCACGCTTTGTCTTAATGCGGTATGCGGTACTGGGTGCGTCTTTTTGGATTTTTAGAGGGAAAAAAATGGCTGGGAGTGTTTTTAGTGATTTTGTAAGTACTTTATTTTAAAAAAAAATAAGTTTTTGAATCTATCAAGTGAACATCATCATTCATTATTTTCATGTACATAGAACGAGTTTTGATTAAATATTTTTTTATAAGTATTTTATTATTGTAACTTAATTATATGTTACTTATTTTTGTGCACACCTACCACAGTGTTGTCTTTTTTAACCCAAAGGCTGACTGGTAGAGAATGCCTTGTTGCATTAAGTCCGCCTATGTACCACTACTGTACATGAAGTTTAAATAAATAAATAATAAATAAATAAATATACTCTTTATTGCACAGCATAAAACATTACAATAGAAGCTATATATTAATAGGGTGTAATTGGGTACTTAACTATTTTTTTTTGTATCAAAATGTAACTTTATCCAAAATCCCAAATAGAAAGAAATTATCAAATTTGTAATCCACCAAAAAACTTTCAAATCTAGTGGAAGGGGAAGCTGTCAAATAACAATATACTGAAATGTGACGTCACTGCCATTAGGTTACGTGTGTTTAAAATTGATAGCGAGATATTCCCACCACGCCCCTCATCATCTTCCTGCCCTTGTCCCATCTTATTTGGGGTCGGCACAACATGTTTTTTTCTTCCATTCTATCCTGTCAACGGTCATGCTATCACTAACTTCCTTTTCTTTCATATCACTGTTCACACAATCCATCCATCTTTTCTTTGGCCTCCCTCTCCCTCTCCACCCATCCACCTGTATACTCATAACTCTTTTAGTAACATGCGTTTCATCTCTCCTCTTTACATGACCATACCAAGACAAACGATTCCCTTTCAACTTTTCAGTCACTGGCGCCACTTTTAAACTTCCTCTAATATACTCATTTCTCACTTTATCCATTCTCGTCACACCACACATCCATCTCAACATTCTCATCTCCGCTACATGCAATCTTTTTGCATTCCCACCACGCCCCTACTCTTCCACAAACATATTTGGGATACTAATTGCTGCTTCATTGAATAATTTGATGCAGTTTTCAGAAAAAGATTTCCTTTTAGTGTCGTTTGTTATTTAGTATAAAATATTATACGAAAATAAGCACATGCAAATACCCAATAATATAATAATAATAATAATCTTTAAGACAAACAAATCAAGTATATTGATTTGGCTCGCGAGGTTGTCGACATGTGGGATGTAGACTCGGCGATCATTGTACCAATAGTCGTGTCGGGTAATGGCTTAATAGCCAAGAGCCTCGACCAACACCTTAGGAGGCTCGCGTTAGGCGGCTGGATCAAGGGCTTGATTCAGAAAGCGGTACTCCTGGACACGGCTCGTATTGTCAGGAGGTTCCTTTCTCTGGAGCCCTGACCGCCGGTAGCTTGGACCCTGTTCCCGATACCGGTGGGACACTGTTTTTTATATTTTTAAATGTTTTTTGTTTTTTTTATTGAAATATTTAAAAATATAATTTATATGTTACATTAATGAATAAAAATAATAATCTTTTATTTTCTCTACACAAGTTACTAATGGTTACAGTTAGCACAAAAGATCCAGAAGGGTCGAAGTGCTCTGGCCTAGGGCCAGCCCCACAACAAGATTAGAATGGTTACAGTGGAGCACGAACATGGAATTAGCTTTGTGAGAGACTGGTGCCTGTGATTGGTCTCTATAAAACCTATATTACAAGTCACCAGGGCCCTCTCGCAGCCATTAGCCTGCTATGTCCTACTTTTTAGGATAACATAATAATTTAGGTATTGTATTTATCTAATTTATAATTCATGTGTATTTTTATTTCCTTTTTCTATCCAAATTTTTTTGTACACTGCACCGTTCCGTCTTTACGTTGACACCGCACCGCCACCGGCCCACGCTGAAAACCAGCGCTGTGAGCTCATCGCATTATGCGTGAGGCCGCAGCTTTATGCTGAGCGTTCGGCCGTTTTCCGCGGATGTGACGCATATCTTCCCTATCTATAGATTATGTTTGTTAACTAGTTTTAAGATTGCGTCATTTCGCGTAAATAAACTGTTTTTCTTTCTTTTCTTTCTTTCTAGCTGTATCACTCCAAAAGCGTACACCAAAACCAGCATCTGCGAATTCATCGATCTATCCCAATTTCCCACGGCCATTTCCTATAATTTTCAGCCAATAATTCCTAACTTATCCCGTTGAAAACTAGGCAGTTAGTCACCGGACTCGAATTATGACGCATTGCGGCTCCCTTCGCTACCCGAGTGTCTTTTACCCACTACTACAATAAAGTGGGGCTTATTGTTCAGACCCTTGCGCCTTTTACGTGTTGTTTTAGTTTGAACTTTAATATAAGAGACTAAGTTTTAAAATGGGGTGCTTTGATTAGTGTTTTGTGTGATAGCGCGTTCGGAAAGTGTTTTTGGAAGGATTTCTGGTAGAAATAGTTTGGTTAGTAAGAAACCACCTAGCAGCTTTGGATTTGGTGGAAAAGTGTGCGTGCTAATTGGTGATCCAGAGTTGGTTAAGTACAATCTTCAAAGCCTTGAGCACAGGCGTAGGGTAGCCAGCCATTCGGTGTTTTTCAGGTTGCGTTTTAGAGAGTGAGCGCGGGAACTGCATGACTTGATTCCGCCATCTCATTTCTACCATCGGACAACCCGACATACGGCGAGTATTCGCCCTTACGTTGTTGAAACGTCTGCGGTGCGGACTAAGCGTTTCGCCTCGTCGTTTACGCCGCGTACATCGAAGGACTGGAACAGTTTGCCTGCTGAGGTCTTCCCAACCGATTATAATTTGGGTGTCTTCAAGGCTGGAGTGAATAGGCTCTTAATAAACTAGCCTCACCATCAATGATTGCATCACTGCTTACCATCAGGTGGGATCGCAATCAAGCACTAGTTTATATTTAAAAAAAAATGCTAGAAATTCCATCCATACGAACAATATATTTTGGAAACACATTTTTTTGCATACAGCTTTTTTTATTTGAGGCGAAAAATTATCTAATGTGGGGCTCTAAGATGAAGACGGAGGGCGTGTCAGGCAGTTTTACCTGCTAAAACTACACCTGTGTCCTTCAGTTGCCCTTTGCAATTTAGGACCACGGATATGCTTTTCGGTAAATCCCCGCGGCATTTTACGTACAGCTAAGGAGTGGAATTCCCTGCCAGAGAGTTTCCTGATAGCTACAACCAAGGGGTATTTAAATTAAGAATGAATAGCATACTTCCAGGCAAGCGTGCTCCATTGTCGATCATATCATCGCTTACTATTAGGTGATATAGTGGTATAACGCGAGCCTATCTATAATAATAAAAAAAAGAAAAACAGTCGCAGAATTTCCCAGGATTTTAATGAAAGCTGTAATAACACACTATAATCCCCTCTAAGACATTTTACGCTGGTTCTTAGGACTTGATGAATTAACTATACAGTTTTATTGTTATTTTTTACTAGATACCGTATCTTTGTTGGATAACTGTATTCCTGTTTTGATGGCATTTTTACTAAGAACGAGGTTGTTTAGTACGTTGTAGGTAGGTACTTGAACTAGGTACCCATTTTTTTGGGAATATCTAGATATCAATACTAGCTGACTCGGCAAACGTTGATGCCATATAAGTTATGTAAGAAAAAAATATAGGGGGCGGGAGGGTAAATAATAGCCTACAATCTATTTTCAGACCTTCCAAATATACACAAACAAATTCAATAAAATCAATCAAGCCGTTTCAGAGCAGTTCGATAACGAAAACTGGTTCGAGATTTTTGTATATTATATTAAAGCTGAAGACTTTATTTGTTTGAGTGCACCAATCTCAGGAAGCAGGCGGTCGCCTCCTTCTGCGAAGCAGTAATGCTAGCAAAGGAGGCGGCCGATCGCGTGAGGCAACGGTCCTCACGTCCCAACCGCAGCGGGATTCCGATCCCGATTTACGGCCACGACGGCGAGCAATGGGTGGCTCGCCGTCCGCAAGCCCGCGCCTACGGTGTCCGGAAATCCGACCGTCCGGTAACCGTCCGGACCAAGCCCAAGTCGTCGACGCCGCGTATTGTTCCACGCGCGCCTCAGGGAGATGTCAGCAAATCGTTGGGGCCCAGCAAGGTCTAAGCCTACTGGGGCCATGGGTAGTGTGAAAACGAAACCCGGGGCCCTGGGATGAAGGCAACGAAGGAATAGGAGTGGGTTTTTAGTCAGTAAAAGTCTGATACTATCTCCCGCTCCGCCCAAGATTTTCCCATTAGATGATTTTCCAACCTAAAAAAAAGAACCAATCTCAGGAAGAGGTTCGAATTTAAAAATTGTTTTAGTGTTGGACAGATTATTTTTCGACGAAAGTTATACGCTATGTAACATTACGCTAGGACTCACGGGAGCGGAGAGGTAACCAAAGATACAAGTGAAACCGCAGAGGACAGATATCTGTACATATAATAAAATCTGTAGAAGTTTTTAGTTGTGCGCGCTTCACGTGAAATGTATGAAATCGATGTAGATAACTTTTATATTTTAAAATTGTGTGTAACTTGATATGTTACTTAGGTTTTGTTTCAACGCAATCGGTTGACTATATCAAAGAATATACTATATTTATTGAATGTTAGGCGGTACGAAGTTCGCCGGGTCAGCTAGTCAATAATAAAAAAACTGGGCAAGTGCGAGTCGGACTAGCGCCCTGAAGGTTCCGTACAAACTTACATAAGTAAACAGTTCAATTTCCAAACGGAATCTTGAAGATTTTTCCGAATCGCAATTAATAACAAATTTAGTTTTCAGATTTTTTCCCTTAACTGTGTTATAAGACCTTGCTTTATGCCAAATTTCAGGGTTCTGGGTCAAAGGGAATTACCCTATGAATTTTGATTCCCTCGAGAGTGTCGAAATATACGTTTTTTGCGACATAAACGGCCGTATCTTTTTTTCAGTGAACTTAGAAATCTGATTTTTACAGCTTCAAGAGACCGCAGACTTGAGTATATGGTTTTAATTGTAACTCGATACCTCCATGCGTTCCCGAGATAAAGGTTCTTGACAGACACACAGACGCACAGACAGACAGACAAACGGACGGACATCAAAGTGATCCTATAAGGGTTCCGTTTTTTCCTTTTGAGGTACGGAACCCTAAAAAGAACTTAATTAGGTATTCCTCAAACTATTGCCAAAAGCTCTATTTCTTCATAAAACCTACACAAAAGCGCAAATATATCTCTTACCTTTGTCACACATTCGTGGGCGAAAAACTAATCTGATTCAGTCAAGATTCGTATCAGAGCTCATTTCAATTACGATGTAAAAACGCCCATGTCTGACATCTAGTTATCTCCTAACTATTTTCGTTCATCTCTAAATGATTCTGATTTATCTAAGCAATCAAAATAAGTATCAAATTGGATACATTCAAAGTTGTAGTAGCTTTTTTGATACTCCGACAAAGATCTCAAAATTGATTTTGAGCAGTTATTTTTTTACTTGGAGAAGTTTGTTTTTTGAAGTGTACTCTTACCGTGATTGTTGATCTTATTTATATTATCAGTTAGTTTAAGTCTTTTTAAGTTACTTTACTTACTTTGTAATTAAAAAGATGGCTTCTGCTCCAACAATAATAAATTATGTTTGATTTTGAACTGACTGCCCTTGAATATGGAAAGTTTTTTTTAGTCTTTAAGTATCTAGGTATGTTTATTTCTTTGACACGCTTAATATCCTAAACGACACAATTTTGAAATGAAGGCAAAGAAGGAACAGGAGTGGGTTTTAGTTAGTAAAATTCTGACAAGAAAAGGGCGGGAGATGTCATTAGATGATTTCCCTCCTAAAAAAACCACATAATTTAAAACAATTTTTAAAATATTATATTATATTTTTAAAATTATGTCGTCGGTATTTTTTTTTATTTTGTGGTGTTTAGGGCGTATTATGAGACTTTCATTCTAAACATAAGGCTTAAGTAACTAAGTATTTTGTTTTTAGTTTTTATTTTTAAATTTGTAATCTTGGTATGCAATAAAGTATATATTATTATAATAAATAAGTTTTTTTTTTCTTTGTGGTGGGAAATCACTAAATGATTTCTCACGCTCTGGAATGAAACGAGTGTCAGACTTTAGCAGGCATCGGTCTAGGGTCTCGGTCATTCTTTCAAACGTTCCCGCCGCCATAGCAGGCATCGGTCTAGGGTCTCGGTCACTAGTTCAAACGTTCCCACCCGCCACAACAGGCATCGTTTTAGGGTCTCGGTCACTCTTTCAAACGTTCCCGCCACCACTGCAGGCATCGGTCCTACAGTTTTGCTGTCATCTCTTTGAGGAACGCGTGGAACACTACGCAACGGTCGACCCGGGCTTGGTTCTCACAGGACGGCTGGACGGCGGGCTACCCATGGTCGTAAATAAGTATGGGTTTTTGGAATAAAACGATACTCTCATAATTTACACATTTAATCCACTTCAATACACGTAATTTAATTTACTAAGAAATAATAAACATTTACCAAAAACACTCCTACGCAAGCTTTAGATCAAACGATTCTAACGAGCTCGTCTTATCGCGACAGTATCTGTGGATGGGTTGCGCACGCGCTGATAAAAGTAATGTTATGCGTCGATATCGGATCACACACGAAGATCGACGAGTGGGTGAGGTAGTAGCGTAGCGGTAGATATGCGATGCTATAGTGAGAAGATGGGCTTTTGTATTTTTTGCTTTTTGTTTGTGTAATGATGTATTTATAGATTTTTTTTTGTACGTTGATTAGTAATGGTACATACACGGTACCATAAACGAATACCATGGATCCAGTACATGATGCTGGACCCCCAGTTGAGGTATTTTTCATCGGCTATTTCCTAATTAAAAAAAAACTGTACTTTTTAAAAATTTAAACTATGCAAAATCGTTATTCTAACCAGCCCCGACGATATTTTCAGAAAAAAAAATTAAAAAATAAATAATTAAAAAGTCATTAGGGTAGATATAATCGTTATGCTAATCAATCCCGATGACATTTTTAATTTAATAAGTAATTCTTTTTTTTTCAATAAATTATTATAGAATAACGGTTTTATACAGTTTAAATTAAAAAAAGAAGTTTTTTAAAAAATAGGAAAAAACCGACGAAAAATTTTACCATTGGGAGAATCATGTACTGGATCAATGGTCAAGACACTGTATAAATAGTTGAGAATGAAAAAATGATAGCAGTGTTGGCCCCGACAAACGAGTCGTACATCGCGGGTTCAAACCCAGGCAGGTACTTTATGTATTGCATTGCTCGTCATCCAAAAACTCGTGCCTATGGTGTCTGGTAGTCGGGGTTAGGGTCGCGGCGGCTGTTGCGGAATGATGATAATGAATTACTCAGAGCGTGTACTATTATCTTGTGACACTACTATCTTAGGAGCAGTGGTGGCCGAGTGGTAACGGCCCCGACTTACGAGTTGTAGGTCGCGAGTTCAAACCCAGCCAGGCGTATTACTTTGTGTAATTTATTTCATCACCACTGCTCTAAAAACGGTGAAGGAAAACATCGTGAGGAAACCGGCATGTCCTAGAACCAAAAATTCGAAGACATGTGACATCCACCAACCCGCACTGGGCCCGCGTGGTGGATTACGGCCCATTCCCTCTCCTAGAGAGGAGGCCTGAGTCCCAAACAGTGGGAACATTATAAGGCCGACTATGCTACTACTATCTTGTGCTTACTGCTAAACATGATTTTTAGATATAATCATTTATTTTGTTGAATCAATATTAACATCTATTTAAGTTTATTTCTTCCAAGCTCTTCCATAAACCTTTTAATAAAAACACTCGCTTCATAAATCTCCACATATCTATAGCTATCAATATTTACTGTACCAACAGCCTAAGATACTATAAGATAATAGATTAGATTTGATCCAACTATAACGCTGGCTTAACTGGTAGCAGGCAGTTATCGAGTTATTGAAATATTTGGGAACGAACAACGAACAAAAAAAGAAGGTTTAGTAAAAAAAACTGTGTACGCATTGACGTGTAGAGTAATTTATGTGTTTTTAGATTAAAGGACGCCTGTGTTCGGGCGGGTGCGTGGGAGATGAGTTTTTGTTTAATAAATATACAATATATTTCGTTGATATTTCGTTTTCTGGTGCATTGATGGAACAAATGACTGGGTTGATGATTATGAGTTTGAAATTACTGTCTGGTTTCTTACATTATTCTCAAATAATAGAAGCGATAAGAAATATGTAATGGAGTTAGTTGTAATAATATAAAAGAGTATTCGTAAAGTTTCTGGCTCATTCTTCTCTATAGAGATCTATGTTTTTGAATGTGCAATTACTTCTTGTCAAATTACTTTTGATGACCAGTGAAATCTTTTTATACGCACATACGTACATACTATTTTTTCAGCTTGTATATATATCTATTAAATTGTTTATCATTTTATTTGTTTGTTTAATTATACTATAATTAGTTGAGTATTCGTATAAGTATGTAAATAAAAAAATGTATTAGATATGCTAAATCAAACAGAAGAAAGAACAGTGATTTCTTCACTATTTATAAGTGCCTGTAATTATTTAATTTGAAACACATGCTTTGATTTATTGACCGCCAATGTATCGTAAATGTTGCCATGGCTGTTATTCTGACGAAATCAGCTTGCCATGGAAATCAGCCTTCATTATTTGACTCTCATTTCCTTTGATAGTTGTTTGCTATTTTCTAACTTTTCTGCTAATACAGCTAGAAAATATTATAACTTACTAGCGGTCCCGGCAGACGTTGAGACGTCCTAGCTGAAAGCTGACATTTTGTCAGAAAAAAAATTAAGAACCCAACAGCCCACATAACGGGTACTGTAGGCGCGGGCTTGCAGGCGAGCAATGGGTAGCTCGCTGTCCAACCGTCCGGTAACCGTCTGGATCGATCCCAAGTCATCAACGGTGCGTAATGTTCTACGCGCGCCTCAAGGAGATGTCAGCAAATCGCTGGGCCCATCAGGGTCGAAGCCTACTGGGGCCATGGGTTGTGTGAAAGAGAACCCCGGGGCCTTGGAACGAAGGCAAAGAAGAAACAGGAGTGGGTTTTAGTCAGTAAAAGTCTGACCCGCCCTCGCGCTCCGCCAAGGGTCCGCCCTTCCGGGATGTCCATTGAATGATTTCCTACCTAAAAAAAAACCTACCGAGTCTAATTGTACTTTCAAACCATCTACAGACTCACTCAATATACATACAAAATTAGATCCAAATCGATCAAGTCATTTTGAAGAAGTTAGGTGACAAACACGTGTATAGATACCGGCACGGATCTTCAGCGCTGCATGACTTCTACAGTTCTACTTGCGCAGAAGCACGCAGAAGTGAAATATCGGGTCTCTTTAGTGGTATGAAGAGAGATGCGGGGGCGAGGAGTGCAATCCTTGTACAGGATATTGTACGATGCGCAAAACGATCACCGCTCTTTTGCCGAGCGCTCAAGATTCGTGCCGCTATCTGTACAGGATAATTATATACTACACCTAAATATAGTAGGTAAACAATTGGCTTCCTTTCAATAGCAGGCCACACACTAGAAATCACAAGAAAGTCCATATAAATTAACAGAAAAGCAAAACAAACACAGGCAACACTTAATAACTACCTTAAAAACAAAAGCATAAACCACATACAAAACCCCATAATTGTTAGCGCGTGATTTATGACTAGTATAGTGTGCTGCGAACATTTGCAATGCGTATGAAGGTATCCAGTAATACATTATGATGGTATTTAATTGAATATTTATAAGAACCGAACTCATAGATTTTGAGTTAGTTCTGTATGCTACGCTGCCTTGATTTGGGTTTCTAGAAAACTCAATTCTAGGTAATGTGATGAACGTCAAGTTGAAAGTTAAGTATGAACATGTAAGCTTGTAGTGGAAAAAAAACTGGGGAAAGTGCGAGTCGGACTCGCACATTGAGGGTTCCGTACAAACTAACTTATGTAAATAGTTCAATTCCCGAATCGAGTCTCGAAGATTTTTCTAAATAGAAAAAAGTTTTTTTTTGTGACGTAACCACAAATTTTCAGTTTTAAGATTTATTCCTATACTTGTGCTATAAGACCTTGCTTCATGCCAAATTTCAGGGTTCTAGGTCAACGGGAAGTACCCTACGAATTTCGATTTCCTTAGAAGTGTATAATTTACGATTTTTGCTACATAAACGGCCGTATCTTTTTTTTTTCGTTAACTTAGAAGTTTAATTTTTTCACAGCTTCAAGGGACCGCAGACTTGAATATATGGTTTTAATTTTAACTGGTCTTGACAGACAGACAGATAGACAAACAGACGGACGGACAACAAAGTGATCCTATAAGACTTCCGTTTTTTGGGCGATTCTTCGTGCTATGTCAGCAACCTTGGTTCTCCTGCGGATATCTTCATTTCTGATATGATCACACAAGGAAACTCCGAGCGTAGCCCTTGATAAGCAGTCACTCCATGTAAAACACGGGTATTCATCCGCATCTGGTTAGACTGAAAATCAACCTCAAGGTATTTGGGAAAAGACTGGAGAGATGAAAATGGAAATAAAGTTGTAAGGTTTTAGATAAAAAGATTCAGAAAGATATATCGTTCAACTTACTGAAAGTAGACAGACGGCAGACGGATATCAATTTGATTTTACAGAATAGTTCGTCTGTCTAGAAAATGCCAAGAAAATATTTTATGAGTACTCTAACTAGTCGGAAGGCCTCCCACAAGGTGGACCGATGACCTGGTGAGGCTAGCGGGAATCTGAGGGATGCGAGACGCACAGGATCGATCATTACGGCGACACTTAGAGGGAGGCCTTTGTCCAACAGTGGACGTCTTTCGGCTTAAATTATGACTTTCACTAGTTAAATGGTGCCTTACATATCTACATGAAGTATCTATAAATAAATTAAAAAAAGAACTCAAAGATGAAAATGCATATAGGGATATTAAAAAATCTCAGCGTTCTTTTTTAAATATCCTCACACCTTCATATAAAAGTCACACCACAAACAAAAATAAATTCTGTTTTCAGACCCATCCCACATTTCTGCACTCACCTACATCAATACAAAAATTTAACACCGAGAGCCCCGTAAAAAATAATTGCAGGAGCCCCTTTTAACCCTCCAGCGCTGAGCCCTTTGAACAATCTCATCGACGCATTTCTCCAACAAATGCCGAGGTTTAATTACGACGGCCCCCACTTACACTTTTTCGACAACATTTTTGACGAAGACACCGTGACGAACGTTGTGTAGGGCACTTGGCACGCCAAATATTTCGGGGTTCTTCAGACCGCCAGATCGCAGCGTGGGGGTTAAGTTAGCAAGGAAAATTCTTCCGATATTTCTGTAGGTTAATGGAAGGTTTTTGGGCGGTGTAGACTTTTCTTGAGAGGCTTAAAAGAAATGAGAAAAGGCTAGGTGGGTATTATTTCGAAGAATGGGCGTTTCTTAACAAGAGCGAAATATCTGTGTAGTTTCTAGGTACAGCTACTTACAAGAGGTTCTCTTTATGCTTTTTTTAGATGTATTGTGCTATAAGCTTTATTCTCTCTGATTTTTTTCAGAATAAAACCCTTTAAAGCACCCTTTGACTTTTACTGAAAATTCAAGTAGTAAATTGGTTGACCTCCAAGTCTTAAGACAACTTTCCAATAAGATGATAATTATGACCTGCTCAACATTTTGTTCGATCCAGCCCGTCACTTGCTGTTCTCCCCCTAGCGATGACCGAAGCTGAAGTCCGTATCCCAAAGGCATCCCCTTTAGCGTGTAGTAGTTTTTTTTTTAGGTAGGAAAATCATCCAATGACATCCCTCGCTCTTGGGCGGAGCGCGAGGGCGTGTCAGACTTTTACTGACTAAAGACTTACTCTTGTTTCTTCTTTGCCTTCGTTTCACATTCACACTACCCGTGGCCCCAATAAGCTTCGGCCTTTCTGGGCCCCTACGGTTTGCTGACATCTCCTTAAGACGCGCGTGGAGCAGTACGCGCCGTCGACGACTTGTGCTCGGTCCAGACGGTTACCGAACGATCGGACGGTGAGCTACCCACTGCTCGGGATCACGGTGGCTGGTCGAAAGCCGCTCCCTCGCACGTGTACGTGAGGCCTCAGCGTGTAGCAGCTTAGTTTTTGCTTTCCTATAAATTCTGACCAGAGGTTTTAATTTTATAGAGGTCACCACAGGCAAGTCCGTTTGAGTAGATGACAACCTCATTAGTTGACCTGACACACGAATAAAACTCATGATCTTCAAACATCAGGTCAATTTTTATTACTATTTTCGCAGTTCTCTTAAAATTAAATAACTTCCCTACAGTTAAAGCATCCAGCTTTTCTAGTTGCCAGCGAAAACATCTCATAAATGTTAAACTAGTCTAAAGAATAGCTACGAATATTTTTTCCTATTTTAATGGTTTTCTGGAATAAATTACCGTCTTCCATCTTTCGCGGGCTTGTGGCTTTTCCTCATAATGAACAAAATTATGCATTTTCTCTGTTATTAGGTCCAGTCAATTAACACCTCGAGGGTTTTGATGGAGTTTTTTCTGCAGGTAATAAGTAGGTGAGGGAAGGTGCTGTCGTTATTGTATGTAAATGTTCGTGCGGATCCTGGTACTTGGAAAAATTGTTTTAATTCTTCTTTTAATAATACGTTACTTTATTTTACTTTAGAAATGATAAGTCAAGCCACACTTTTATTTATTGGCCTCATGATTAACTTCTCATTTTCTAACTAAGCAACGAGAAAATAAGAAAAAAAAACTAATTCGTCTTTTTTACGACGCCGCAATAGTTGAAAAGTTTTAGGTGAAATGAAATTCGGTCAAATATTTTTTGAACTTATGATATAACCCTCAGTAATAAAGTACCTAACATTCTACTGACTAAAGAATTTTAAAAATCAGTCCAGTAGTTTGTAAAGGCATATATATACTTTTTGGAGGATCCAACCTCCAACAAGTATTTGCCTTTACCTATAGATTTTTTAAAACGGGTCGCTTTGAAGTTTTATATCTTTGGATTGACTTGGAATTATAAGTTCAAATAAACTTTGTATTAAAGGTACGTTAGTTTTTTTTTTCAATATAAGGTTTCTTTGTGTTTTGTATTTTCTGTAATATCGCAGTACTTATAATCATGAAAGCTAATAAAAAAACGTTTTTTCATATTAAACTTTCCTATTTATAATATTAGTACCTGTAGATAAAATGGATATGAGACGTATAGGACTGGTCCTTATGGCGACACTTGGGTGAGGTCTATGTCTAATAGTTGACGTCTTTCGGCTAAAATGATGAACATGACAGATAAAATGTCAATCCCAAGCACCAAAAACTAAATTAATTCAATTTAATGTTACGTTTGTTACGTAATTTGATGTTAATGTGCGTAATAGTCAATTTAGGGAAACAAGAACCAGTTTTCAAATAATTGGTAATGGGATTCGGTTTTCAAAATTGCTGATTGTTTAATCAGCTTTAGCTTTGTGGTTGGCTTATCGAATTATAGTAATTTTAGCTAAATTCGTTCGTACTATGTGTTCAAAATCAAAATCACGTTCTCGATTACGTTCTTGTACACTTCAATTTATACCAAAACTGTATAAGTAGCATCAGGTGATATGTATGGAAAACCTTTTTTTTTAAACTTCATACGAGTCCGCAAAAACGGACCCTGTATACCTATGATCACTTGGTTGTCCATCTGTTCTCTATCAAGACCCTTTTTACCCGACTTCAAAAACAAGATTTTTTTTTACGTGTGTTCACCGATTTCTCGGTCAATTCCGTGCAGATTTTAAAAACTATTTTTTTTGATTGAAAGTTTATACTTCCGAGTTGGTCCCATATCATAACAAATGTTGTTATGATCTGATGATGAACTTCGAAGATATGGAACGGAACTCCTCATAGGATCACAGTAGAACTGTCGCAACAAATAAAATTGCTTTATATATACGTGTAGTCGATGACTGACTGAAGGAAGAAGGGGAGGGGATATTTCGAACTGACCTGATGATGAAGCCGGAAGGTAGGCATCGGAACTCTGTAATAAATTAGGCATTAAGTCCGCCTTTGTACATTAATGTTGCATGAACATTAAATAAATAAAATAAATAAATAAATAAATAAATCAATGTAACCTCACCGTGTTTGGGATTATTAGAATTGTCATAAGATGCAATCTGGCTATAAGGTATCATCGAGCTAATCTAATGATGAAAAGTAGGCATGAAAATTCCGTAATAAAACAATGTATCCTAGCCGTGGCTTAGCTTATTGGAATTGTCATGTAATGTTTTAATGAAATTCTATATACCTACCTTACTATACATAGAACTTGCACTATTTATGTTTAACTGAGGGGTACAGCAACAAAAAAGGGTAAAATAAAAAACTTTTTACCAATAACAATAAAACCGACTTCAATGTAAAAAAGAACACTAAAAAGTGCAAAATAACTTTAATTTCGGAAGTCTGTGTTAAATAACGAAGAGACAAAACAATTATAGAAACACTGACTTCCGAAATTAAAGTTAATTAGCATTTTTTTTTTTTTTAATTTAAATCGGTTGTATTTTTTTGGTAAAAAGTTTTTTATTCTCAGGAACGTTTAAAGATATTCAGCAGAAACTTATATGAAATACTTAAGTCAACTGCGCCTTAGAGCAGTGAAAATTCGTGACGTCCTTCTTCAGTTGCCCTTTGTGTTCCAAGACCACAAAAACTTTTTCGAACATTCTCGCATAGCAGTGGCCCCTGATGTATTAGTATTTGTGCTCGGCAGATATAATCTTTGGATATGAAACCTTAAAGCTAGAAGCATGATTCCTGCGACCTTGATGCCTAAATAACCATTTTCATAAACTCTTTGACCTTTTTTGTTCAGACTCATACTTTAAGAAACTTTCAATTAAGAGCCACCAACCCGAGATACATTTCCAAACTACCCTTTTCCGTGATTAATACGTTATTACATATCTTTTTCTAGATATTTTGGTAACACTGATATCTTTTGGATATTAGCTAGGATTCTATTGAAATAAAAACATATATTTGTATAACGTAAAGACCTCTGAAAATCTCCAATTTTGTGTGAACTTTGGCCCTTCATAATGTACTCATAAATTTAAAATATAAATATAGAAACCTTGCACATTTAATCGAGATTCTAAAAGGTGAAATTTATTTCCAAAAACTTTTAATGTTTTTAAAAAACACTTATTTCCTGGAACCAATTTTATGAAGTATTCAAATAAGTGATGGAATTACTAAATGTCACCAGAGCGTTCAGGTGTTTTTTTTTTTTTATTATTTTTTTTATAGTTGGGAAAATCATCTTATGACAAATCCCGCTCTTGGGCGGAGCGGGAGATAGTGTCAGACTTTTACTGACTAAAAACCCACTCCTGTTCCTTCGTTGCCTTCGTCCCAGGGCCCCGGTTTCGTTTTCACACTACACATGGCCCCAGTAGGCTTCGACCCTGCTGGGCCCCTACGATTTGCTGACATCTCCCTGAGGCGCGCGCGGAACAATACGCGCCGTCGACGACTTGGGCTCGGTCCGGATGGTTACCGGACGGTCGGACGGCGGGCCACCCATTGCCCGCCGTCCGCAAGCCCGCGCCTACGGTGGCCGGAAATCGGGATCGGAATCCCGGCGGCGGTTGGGGCGTGAGGACCGTTGCCGTTGCCTCACGCGATCGGCCGCCTCCTTTGCTAGCATTACTGCTTCGCAGAAGGAGGCGACCGCCTGCCATTTCTCCTCGCTCCGGCGTTCAGGTGTTACCTTTTTTTTCGATTGCGATGGATTTTACCCATCATGCTTTTAATTCTTTGACGATAGACAGTTCAGAAAAGGCCCTCTTAAGTGGTGAAAGCATACAACAATGAGGTTACATAATAATAAAGTGAAAAACAGAAAATACTCGTATCAACTTATTCAATTTAAGTATTCAAAAACCTATCCACATTGATATTGTCGTAAACTTTACGAGTTTTTAATGAAAAGTTATTATTAATAATCCATCGACACTAATACGATAACAATAGGATAATAATAGTAATAATATGACAACTGACAAATAATCCTACAGTTCGTTCCGGTGTATTTAATAGCGTTTATTCCCACCATAAAATCAATTTTCATAAACAAATACACGGGACATCAATGATGCATTTCTTGGTAAATTCTCTTGGGTTCTGTATGTAATTTATATTTTGTTTTATTAACATTCAGCAGTCATAAATGTTTTCTTTTGTGCTATTGTCATTGTTAAAACATTTATGGTGATGTTCTTTATTTGAAAAAAATGTTTGATTAACTTGCATTTGATTACTATCTCACTTGATGGTAAGCGATGAGTTGGTCGATGATGGGCTTTGCTTACCTGGAAGTAATCTATACGGTTTCATGAAAAACAGCCTCTGATAGGGAATTCTTATTCCTGTACCCAAATGAACGTGTTCCCAAAACGTGTTGTAAGTTGTGCAATCTTTGCGCAAAATTATTACACCTAGGTAATTTTGCTTTTTGTAATAAATTTAAAATATAGCCAGTAATCGAATATTCAAACATGTCAATGAAGTAAAAGTGATGCTTGTAGAAATTAATATTAACATTTAAACATATCACAAGTCCTTACTTACTTATATAAATGCATCATAATTAGTGCCTTATTTATTTATTTATTGCACTCATGTTGTTAATAGATGTTACATTATTGTATTGTCTCAAACATGGACCCTGGTAGGGCACGGCAATATTTATATTGTTAATATTACTACTTAATTCTATATTTTATCTTTTTAAATGTACTAATATTATAAAGCTGCAGAGTTTGTGTATAAACACGCTAATCTGAAGAACGCCTCGTTCGTATTAAAATAGTCTTAGTGTTAGGTGGCTTATTTATTGCGAAAGGTTATAGACTATACAAAATCACCTTTTAACCCACGTGGGTTCCCCGTGGGTTGGTGGACTTCCGTAAGTGGAGCAGTAACCAAAGACGGGGCTGAAACCGTGAGGGAAAGCTATATAATATAATGATAAATTTAATAGCCTAAAAAGCCTCTGAAATAATCAAATTGCTTTGAAATATTAATCTCCTGGTGCTACAATTGTAGAAAACTATATGTGGTCTCTAGCAAATCTAGATGATAATTTATTGCCTAGAAGTGTTTAAAATATTGTATTCTAACTCTAATTACAATAATAACTCAAAAACTACATATTTCTATATAGTAGTTTACTTTGTTTGACAATCATTTCGATTAATTACCGTACCTTTTTACCCGACTGTGGCGGAATCTCAAAGGAGATAATGTTTCAAAAACTACATATATAACAATAAATAGCTGTTCGTTAGTCTAATTTTGGTCTTGAAATATTCGTGATAGTCCAGGGAAGGTTTAAATGTTAAGAAAATATGGAAAAAAATCACGAAAAAAAAATCCCATGTAGATCTTTTTCTTTGCTTTCTAGATGGTTGGAAGTTGTATTATGTTAATTACAGCTGATCGGCTGAAGAATAAGGATGGGAATTGACTTCGCATACAATATTAGTTTTCTGCCTTTTGAACCCCAAAACCTGTAGTCAAAACAGTTTTATCGCTGGCACCTATCTAATAATCTGGTACTGGGGTCATACGTGAATCATCATCATAATTTCAGCCAAAAGATGTCCACTGTTGGACATCTTTTATGCGTCTCGCATCCATTGGATTTCCACAACCCTTTACCAGGTCATCGGTCCACCTTGTGGGAGTTTTTCCAACGCTGCGTTTTCGTTACATTGTCGGCACTCCAGAAGCTTTCGGCCCCATCGAACATCTGTTCTGCGAGTAATGTGCCCTGCCCATTGCCACTTAAGTTTGGCGATTATTCGTGCTATGTCGGCAACCTTGGATCTCCTGCGGATATCTGCATTTCTGATGTGATCACGCAAAAAAACTCTGAGCATAGCTCTTTCCATTGTTCTTTGGGTGACTTTAAGCCTTCTGATGAGGCCCATTGTGAGCGACCACGTTTCGGAGCCATATATCATCACCGACAACAGGCACTGGTCATAGACTTAAGGCTTTAGTCTTATCTGTTCTGCGAGCAATTTGCCCTGCCCACTGCCACTTAAGTTAGCTGATTCTTCGAAGAAGATTCTTTAGCATCACCAAAAAATTATACGGGAGGCAAAATAATGCTGAAAATCTGTTCCTAAATACCAAGATAACAGACCAAATAACTCTTGTTCTCTTGATCTATACAGTTGCCTCTATAAAGGACCTAGGGTAGCATTATGTATGTCCATAACATTAGTACTGACATTCCGTTCCACAGTACATAATGCCGTGTGTCTGCGGAATATCATTTACCGTCTCATATTTTGACATTAAATGATATTACAAAAAGAACTTATGAATTCCTCAGAAAGGTAAACGGCACGCGATATCGCGCGGTTTGTCTTTGTTGTAATTCTTATTGTGCTGCATATAAAATATTGAATATTTTTACAATCATTCGAATTTCTTTTAACATCTCATAAAATCTATTTTCAAAAAATTATACATGTTACTTGTCAAACGGTTTAAGATTATTAAAACAGTTTAGAGTTTGGGTATCAACTTAAAATCTAAGAAAATTATCACTATATGTATGTAAAAGCAAAATACCACTCACATAATAATCATGAAATTTCAGAAACTATAACGCCTACAAACTTAAAATTTGGCAGGTAGGTTCCTTATAGGGTGTAGACATCCGCTAAGAATGGATTTTACGAATCGTCGCCCCTAAGGGGGTTGGAAGATTGTATGGAGAAACCTATTTTCACGCGGGCGAAGCCGCTGGCAGAATCTAGTAATATTATAAAAGCTAAAATTTGTGAGTGTTTGTGTGTATGTTTGTTATTTTTTCACGCTTGAACAGCTAAACGGATTTCTATGAAACTATTGGTGCACGGGTAGACCATGACCTGGAATAGTATATAGGAACTTTATATTCTAGAGGTATGTTCCCTTGGGATAATTTCCTATTTTCTCTCTGGTGAAGTTCTTGGCAATAGCTAGTATGGTTTATTTTTGAAAAAACCCTTTTCGCTAAAGAACTACAGACAACTATACACAGTGGCACCCGTATCGTTAAAGAACTACAGGCTATATTTCCACCATTAGCTCTTGAATAAAAAAAAAAAAGTAATAAAAAGATAGAGGCTATTGCGTCACATTAAAACTCAATTCATTATTAAACCATCTACCAATCAGATCGAAAAAAGTGGATCGTGTAACCATTAATAACACGCGCACCGTGATAATTAAATACTAAACTCTATCACGACCACCAAGAAAATCAATTAAACACAGCATAATGCCTTTTACCTACACGAAACGAACGAAAACGTTCTAATAATTCACCCACCGACCCCCGAAACGAACAATATACGTATTGTAGATTAAATTTTGAAATGTGTACCCGAAAATATCATGTTTATTACGAATAAACGTCGAATGGCGATGAGTTACGTTCGTAATCTACTAAGAATCGTACTCGTATAGGTTCGGTCATATGTTAAGTCTTTGATGTATTATAATCTGCTGAAATAAAAAACGATTCGTTTATATTAGGGATCACCGAACCGGAATGAGGTTAAGAGATCCCTTTTCATACATATGAATTATTTCGTACGTTATTTTTTTTCGCTCGAGGCGAGAAATGTGTAATGCCGATAATAATACAAGACAGAAAATAATGAAAAGCCATTACCAGGCCATCAGAAAAATACCGAGACTAAATCAAATATTTAATCTCGTGAGATTCTCAAGAGGTTTGTCGAGATGTAACGCAGAAACTACGAAATTGACTTTGGCTGTAATAATAAAAGTGTGCAGAGAGCGTGAAGGATGAATTTGATTTATAGAAGACGAGAATTACCTTTATTTATTATTGCAAATATGTTGTTTATAATATTAAGTGTGCCGTCCATACAATAATAAACTTAAATTAATATGAGGACTACAGGATCTAAAGCGCGGTCACTCTCGGACTGCATACTAAAGAAAGAGATACACACAATGCTTGCAAAATATGAACAGATTTAATTATAAAATTAAAATGCTATAACGGTAAAACCTTGCTTGTAGAATAATCTGACAAGCAATCAGAATGGATTGTATGTATGTTAGTAAGGTTTTTATCGACAAAAGTAATTTTAGAGGCATCTTCATGATTTTTTTCTATTGTACTAATTAAACTGAATGAACACTATCTAGTATTTATTTTGAAGAATAACATTCCATTTACTGTAGTGGATATAATTTAGCGCATTATAAAATTTACAATCAGCGTTTAGGATCAAGATTGAAAATTTATTTACAAAAAACACAACTTGAAATTTGTTCAGGTATTTATGTTTATCGTTGCAAGCTATCCTAAATTATACAGATCGACATAATTTCAAAGGGATCATAGTCACCTCTATACCTCACTAAAGGATCAAACGACGAACATAAACGACCGTAAATAAATAATTAAGCATCAACACCATCATATTCTCCAAACTGATCATTACTCCATTATTCACTCCTTTCTAAAATCCATTAATAATTAATTTACCGCATCAATAGAACCGTCAGAACCCACCTGACCGTCACTACTCGCGCAAGCCACTCGCCCGGGCCACTCGACCGAGTTGAGCGCGTGACAAAAGCTAATAAAAGCCGGCACAATGACAGTGGAATGTATGAGGGCCCAGTACCGATGTACATTTTAGGTAAGGGCGCTTGCAGACATGTACAGTAGATTAGAGGGTATATTGCAAGGTTAATGGTTTCGGTATCTATATTGGGAACAGTATATGTGAGCGAAAAGGGTTTTTTTTTGTATGTACCATGGTGAATTGTGGGAGTGTTCTTCTTTGGAAGCTTTCGGCTTGAGTTGTCTTTGTGTATTTTGTTTATTAAGATAAATTGCATCTGAGAATTTGTTTTACTTGCGTTGGCTATTCACAGTTCAGTGTAATTTTATATTGTTTTGGGACATTAAAATCTGATTTAAGCTATAAAAATATTATTTAAGTTTATTTAGGTGTCTTCAAGGCCAGAGTGAATAAGCTCTTAAGAAACTAGTGCGATTCACCATCAATGATTTACATCACTGCTTACCATCAGGTGGGATTGCAGCCAAACACTAATCCTATAATATAAACACTGGGTACGTGTGTCCAAAAATTAGAAATATAAGTATTTTAACATTATTTTATCATCATTATTTTGCATGAGTATGATATTTTATCACACGCATGCGAAATAATGATGATAAAATACAACACTTACATAAAATATCGACACTAGTTTATTTGCATTAGTATTGTGTCTAGCACAACATAACATAATCAGCCTTATAAGGTTCCTACTGCTGGGACTCAGGCCTTTTCTCTAGAAAAAGGAATGAACCTTAATCTAGCACGTGGTTGCAGTGCGGGTCACATGTCTTTGATTTTTTTTACAAGGTCATGTCGGTTATCTCACAATGTTTTCTTACAATATTTTGAGAGTAGTAGTTATAAAATAGATGTATAATAATAATAAAGTGTCACTAGCTGTCGTGTCACTTGGAAATCTACCTTTTAATGTGCTTTCATCAATACAAACTAGGTCTATTCAGAATTCATAGCCAATTAATTATTGACAATAGTTTTCATTAACAACGTATCACCGGATAGCGGTCAAACATAAATATTTATAGATAGTTAAATTATTCTCGCTAACTGCGTCTGAACACGCCTTAATATTTTTACCTTTTTCCACTGGCAACAATAACTAACGGAGTGTTGCCATGTTTTTGTCTACATTATAAACATTATGGGGTTGTCAGAGATTCCGTTTTTAATGATAATGGTATATTTCTTCTACTTTTTTCTTATGGTAATTTTGTAATGATTTGTTGTACTATGGGTTTATAAAGGGTTTAGTTTCGATGAATATTAATTTGGGGTTTGTTCTAAGGGTTGATTTATGGAATAAATTTCGTATTTAACCAAGCATTGAATGATGACTATATGAATTTTCAACTAATAAATGTTAAAATTTTCTCCTTCGTATTGATGATTCCCGTTATGTATTTTATTTAAACACATATATGTATATTAGGTATATTTACAAAGAGATAAGAGACGACCCACCTTACGGCAGGTCTTTCAACGCTGCGTCTCCCGGTACGCGGTCACTACTCCAGAACCTTTCAGCCCCATCGACCATCTGTTCTGTGAGCAATGTCCCCTGCCCACTGCCTACCTAAGTGTGGCGATTCTTCTGGCTGTGTCGGTAACCTTGGTTTCCCAGCGGATATCTTTATTTCTGATCCGATTACGAAAGGAAACCCTCTCCATTGCCTTTTGGGTAACTTTAGGCCTTCTGATGAGGCGTATTCTGAACGACAACATTTCAGGATCATATGTAATCACTAACAACACGTACTGGTCATAGACTTTTGTCTTGAGACTCTGTGGTATGTTGGACGAGAAAATACCGTGCAGCTTCCCAAACACTGCCCAGCCGAGTCGGATTCGACAGTTAACCTCTTTCTCGAAACTAGATCTACCTAACTGGGCGGTCTGTCCCAGGTACATGTAATCGTCCACAACTTCGAGTGTAGAGTCTCTGAGGAGTGGTTGTTTATGATGACTTTGGTTTTGTCTATGTTCATTTCTGACCCACTCTTAAGCCTTCTGAAGAGACCCATTGTGAAAGACCACGTTTCACTGACATCACTGGCACCACGCCCTAGTATAGGACCTTTGTCTTGAGACACTAGTATGTTCGGCTTCAACCATAATATGAACAAAACTACTGAAGATAAAACCAAGTGTACACTATCGAATTCAGCACTATGAATTAAAACGCTATAATAATGATGTTTCGGTGTTTACTCGCAACTAAGTATAGGCCTCAGGACAGCAATAAATTTAGTTCATCAGATATAACAGATACCGTATCGTGGAAAATACAGGTCATCGCTTTACTCATAAATATGGACTATCAACTGTGTTTATTGTGCGATTTGGATCTTTAAGCTTGAATTGTTATTATGTTCATAACACTAGGTTTTAGGTACCTATGTCCGGTGTTTGTTTTAGTATTGTGTTATAATTATGGAATAATTTATAACTTTATCTATGTTATCAAATACAAAATAACGTTTACTAACGTAAGTCGCAATCTTCGCATTTTTCTTTTTATTTCATATTTTTTTAACAGTCGTCAATTTAGTAGTCACACCTTTTCTAGATGTCTATAGATCTTACAGAAAAACCAACATATTCTTTCCAAGCTTAAGTTCGGGTAGTGTGAAAGTGAAACCCGGGGCCCTGGAACGAAGGCAAAGAAGGAACAGGAGTGGGTTTTTAGTCAGTAAAAGTCTGACCTTCTTAACTCACAAGCTGGCACTTCTGAAAATCGTTATGATTCTTAAGCAATAATAAGAGGCTAGTATATATAATATATATAACTAGCTTTTGCCCGCGGATTCGCCCCCATAGTTAAAATATAGCCTATCTCACTCAGGAATAAAGCAGTTTTCTACCGGTGAAAAAATTTTAGCAATCGGAGCAAAACTTCCAGAAAACAAACTTTACCTCTTTATAATATTAGTGTTGATATTGAATAAGAGCAGTGGTGGCCGAGTGGTAACGGCCCCGACTTACGAGTTGTAGGTTGCGGGTTCAAACCCAGCCAGGCGCATTACTTTGTGTAATTTATTTCATCACCACTGCTCTCAAAACGGTAAAGAAAGACATCGTGCGGAAACCGGCATGTCCTAGAACCAAAAATTCGAAGACATATAACATCCACTAACCCGCACTGGGCCCGCGTGGTGGATTACGGCCCATTCCCTCTCCTAGAGAGGAGGCCTGAGTCCCAGCAGTGGGAACATTATAAGGCCGACTATGATGTACTAGCCTCTTTCAACGGCTTCGTTTGCGAAAAAGTAGATTATCCTGAAGCAACATACTGCCGAAACAAAAGGTATCCTATGTCCTATTCAAGAATTCTTCAATTAACATTGTAGATGCAAATAAATGAATATGAATATTCTAGGTCATGGTCTACCTGTGAGACTAATTTGCTTCAAATCAGCTCGGCCGTTTGAGCATAAAGGTGTAACAAACATAAACATACACCATAGTTACAAAATTTCGCCTTTATAATACTAAACTCGTTAAAAAATAAAACGCTCGTTTTGACATTTGAGAAATACCCTAGACTGTAACTTGGAACGAAACTGAAAGAAACAATAAAATAATAATTAATTACATAAAGTGTTTTAATAACATACTTTTTTTTGGCGCGCTAAATAATATGATAGAATATTTACGAGTATTCTTTTTGCGTATTTAAGTATTCGTTTTGACAGATGTCAAAACCGGGCCTTTTATTTTTTGACAACTTTAGTGCGATTTCTTGCTATTTCATAAATCCAGGATGTTTTTTGAAATAGCAAGCCCCGGTATTTGGCAGAGAGAGAACTGATGATGCATATTCGACCTCTACGAGTATCTACATAACAAAACGAACCAATTACCTACAGCTAAAGGAAGCAAGCACAGGTGTACTTATAAAAGGCTTGATAAAATACACATTACTTCTTCCTTCGCAGCACATATGTGCCTTTGCAAATCGGCCATTTAAAACCGTACCGTGCAAGTCCGCCCTTAGTAACATATTACATCGTTCAGCGTGAAAAATCTATTTTAATTTGAGTGAAATCGAGTGCATAACTGAACCTACGAGAATCGAATCAAGAATAAGATTGAATCGATTTATACAGTTCATTTCATATATCATTGCTCCGGAGGTCAGAGGCGCTCGGTGTGAAATACCTAGTGACATTTAAGTTCATCTGGTTATCCCATCCCCTAAGGTGCTTTCTTGGAAAAACGATTCAGTAAATGATAATAATAAATTATATTTATTTCGCCAATTAGATTTTAAAAACACTTTTACAAGTCAGTTTACCCACAAATCCTGAGAAGAAACATCGAAACAAACTCATAGGTCAATAGGGTAGTCTCTTTTAGAGTCCATACAGCAAATATGTAATGTTAAAATCACATGAGATTTGTGTCCGAGATGGTTTTTTGAGGAATGAACCACACAGTTTTTATTGGACCTGTTCAGTCAGTGCAAGCACTTATCAGCATTCGTGTAGCTTAACTCAGCACTACTAAAGAGCTCAATGACTTGACGAAAATAAAAGAAAGAAAAAGAAAAGAAAGAAAGGTATTAGCAAGTTTATTGAACCCTGGTATTTCTGGCAAATCCTCACAAAGATGTCAAGGTCCATATATTTTTCAACTGAGAAAATCTGCATGGAAAAGGAACTGATGATTCATAGACAGAGTATTTTAGACTTTTTCCTATACTTGTGCTATGAGACCTTGCTTCATGCCAAAGGAGACAATTTTTTTTGTTTGGGGAATAGGCCCACCACAAATTGTGGCGTATAGCAATGAAATGCACGTTAGTTTATTCCTTATAATCTCTAGATTACATTGGTAATATTGGCAAAACTTTATCTAACTGGAGTACCGTGAAATACGACAGTCAAAACATGACTCTCATAATAACCTAAAATCTCACAAGAGCGATTGTCTAATGAGTGGATAGGTCTCCTTGGTATTTTAAGTTAAAATAGTGCACTGTTCAATAATATACAGTATAAAACAAAGTCACGTCTGTACTACGTGACAGACTTTGATGTGATTTACACGATTTGATAGACTTATTCATGAAAATGCGTAGATGTATTCATTTCGAAATAGCGCGGCTTTTGTCGGCCATTGACTGTAGATCTAAAATAATAAGGTGATGTGTTTTATGCTGGTTGTGTAAGGAGAAAAAAAAAACACATTATAGCATCACAAGTAAGTATTTATTACTGTTCATCATCATCATTTTCAAAGTCATCTCTTAAAAGCAGTATTTCATCTAAAAAAGATGCAGGTGGCTCAACCTCACCTTGATGCCGCGCCCAAGATAAAAACCACACTATACACATCACATATGCACAGCAGCCAACAGTGCGTCTGCCCACTAAACAATTACAACAGTATCCAGCAAGAGCAGTATTCAACATTCCGTTGAAATCGTGCTGCACAATTGATACAACGGCTTTGTGGATTATGCATGTATCTACAGATGCCATTTTCATAAAATCTTTCGAATAAAAATACGAAAAGAACAGAAGAAACATGCAACTATCTAGTAATCAGAAACAATAATAATGGTGTCTGTAGCGGTGGGGGTTTCAACGACGAACAGTTTTCAAAGACCGTTTTTTATTCTGCAACGTAACAACCGTTTTCCATCCTGAGACCAAACAGTCTTCGTTGCATAAACCAGTCTTCGAATTACTGTATGCGAATTGTTATCTTACTGTTAAGAAAATAAGGTCGAAAATCTATTGCTTCAACTATCACACTCGTCGCGTCGTCGTTTTTAAAACCAGTTATTGCAATGAAAAATGAATTTTATGTTTATAGTCATAAAGTTCATTTTTCATTGTAATAACTGGTTTTGAAACGACGACGCGACGTGTACAGAATTTATTACCGTCCTCAAACTAGTTGCGACAACGAACGTTTTCTGCAACTACTTCACTCAACGATAGTTTCGTCTTCAAACCAGTTGCGACGACGACCGTTTTCTGCAACCGTTTTTGTCGTCGCCAAAACGGTTACGTCTCGTCCGTCTAAAATTCGACAACGACCCACCACTAGTTGTCTGCCAGTGTCAAACTGATTGAAACTGGACCACAGAGCATCTGCAACGGGCTATTAATTACGTTTCGTTCCACG
This sequence comes from Mythimna impura, assembly GCA_905147345.3. NCBI lineage: Eukaryota > Metazoa > Arthropoda > Insecta > Lepidoptera > Noctuidae > Mythimna > Mythimna impura. The sequence goes on along the minus strand of LR990359.1, from coordinate 26,716,312 downwards.
TTGATTTTTAACCTTTTGACGTGCGTAATTAGAGACACAATAGTAAGACAATGGCTTGCGGGCGCCGGCTACCGCCTGAGCGTTAATGAATTAAAGTACATTACTTGATATTTGTGTTAACCGTTAATAACAGCATTAAAAACAAGTTCGCTGGACCAACTAATTATTATCTCTTGAAACGCATTTAAATCCGATGTCACCGCTGCGCACTATAGTAACATTTTTTTTTTCACGTTAAAATAAACTTGAAAACGCTCCTAAACAAGCATTTTTTGCCGTAACACTTTTTTACTATTATTTCATTATTCCGGTTAGATTTCTATATAATTTTTGGTCTGTTAATTATAATAAGATGATCGCTTTTTCCATGTGTAATATTATTAATAAACGTAACCGTTTAACCTTTTGACGTGCGTAATTAGAGACACAATAGTAAGACAATGGCTTCCGGGCGCCGGCTACCGCCTGAGCGTTAATGAATTAATAGTGGGCCCAAAAAAAATTGTCTCCTTTCAGGATTCTAGGTCAATGGGAAATACCCTATGAATTTTGATTCCCATGAGAGTGTCCAAATCTACGTTTTTTGCGACATAAACGGCCGTATCTTTTTTTTCGTTAACTCAGAAGTTTGATTTTTTCATAGTTTCAAGGGACCGCTGATCAATTCCGCGGTCCGTTGAAGCATAGCAGGTATATAGTTTTAATTTCAACTGGATACGTCCATGCGTTCCCAAGATAAAGGGTCTTGACAGATAGACAGACGGACAACAAAGTGATCCTATAAGGGTTCCGTTTTTTCCTTTTGAGATACGGAACCCTAAAAACTAAGGAATTGTATGAGAGAAAAAAATTCTGTGTCTGTTTGACTCAGATTGCTTATCTGTTGTTCTCTGACGGTCAGGGATGGTGAATCTATGACACACGTGCTGGTGATAGCACACGGGAAAATCATTCGGGCACGCCAGTCTAAGGTAAGTAAGCATGTAGTTAATTTGCAAGAACAGAAATCACACTTTTAGTTTTGTTTAAAAGCATAAAACTGTTAACATTATTATGGTTTTGCGAACTTTGGCAAAGAGTAAAAGCAATAACTAACTATTTATTTTCGTTCCATTAAATCACCAAGTCAAGATTCTTTGAATTTTTCTTAGTTCGCTTTTCGTTATTTTTTTTTTCATAAAATGGCACGGTCCGGGTGGGATACTTGGTTTCGAAACTTGATGATTCGTTTTTAGGGTTCCGTAGCCAAATGGCAAAAAACGGAACCCTTATAGATTCGTCATGTCTGTCTGTCTGTCTGTCTGTCTGTCTGTCTGTCTGTCTGTCTGTCTGTCTGTCCGTCTGTCCGTCCGTATGTCACAGCCACTTTTTTCCGAAACTATAAGAGCTATACTGTTGAAACTTTGTAAGTAGATGTATTCTGTGAACCGCATTAAGATTTTCATACAAAAATAGAAAAAAAGCAATAAATTTTGGGGGTCCCCATACTTAGAACTGAAACTCAAAATTTTTTTTTTCATCAAACCCATGCGTGTGGGGTATCTATGGATAGGTCTTCAAAAATGATACTGAGGTTTCTAATATCATTTTTTTCTAAACTGAATAGTTTGCGCGAGAGACACTTCCAAAGTGGTAAAATGTGTGTCCCCCCCCCCTCTAACTTCTAAAATAAGAGAATGATAAAACTAAAAAAAATATATGATGTACATTACTATAAAAACTGCCAACGAAAATTGGTTTGAACGAGATCTGGTCAGTAGTTTTTTTTTTAGTACGTCATAAATCGTAAACCGCAATTTACCTTTCAAGTTTGTACGGAACCCTCAGTGCGCGAGTCCGACTCGCACTTACCCAGTTTTTTATTATATCGAACACAGTGTGTCGATAATTCAGTTGTACGATGTTTTATTCTATCAAAAGTTTATTGGTGCGAAAAATCCTACAGCGATTACCCCGGTCACCAAAGAATGTTCGCCATCCCTGGACTTCCTTAATATCAGCAAGGAGTTGGAAACCACGTCCGGGAATGTCATGTCCATGTCGGGAAATGACCACATTCCCATTTAACATTGGGAATGTGGTCATTCCCCGAAATCAAACAACATTCAAAACAAGAACCTTCTAGTACATTAATTACTTTACTTATTTTGAAAGCGAAGAGAGAAAGTTAAATTGGTACTTGTAAACGAGTAGGTAAACCACATCATTGCTTATCATCAAGTGAGATAGTGCTGCCATTAATAATATAAAGAACTGGTTAAGTACGAGTCGAACTTTCGCACCGAAATCTTAGGGGTCCATAAAACCAACCTATATTAAATACCTAGTTTGATTCTCGAATTGAGTCTCGAATTTTTTTCCTAATCAGAAAAATGTGAGTATTTTGTGAAGAAATTAGGCATTTTCAGTTTTTATATTTTTTTCTTTATTTACACTTGCATCTTTTTGCCAAATTTCAGAAATATAGGCCAACGGGAAGTAACCTACAGGTTTAGATTACCTTGCAAATGTAAAAAAACTCAGCATAAACGGCCTTGTCTTTACACTGCATTAACATAGAAGTTTGATTTTGCATTGCTCCAAGAATTAGCAGACCTGAGTATTTGATATAAATATCTGCTTAATACCAGCACGCATTCCTGATAAAAAGCGTCTTGACAGATGGACAGACTGAGAGACGGGAAACAAAGTGATCCTATAAAGATTCCAGTTCCGCCGATGAGACCCTCAAAACGAGAATAAAATACTTCCCAAGATATTAAAGTCACTTTTAGCTATGCTTAAAACCGCCCATCATACTTTAAAAAGGTTACAAAATCGACAATTTAATAAATAATTTCCTAACCTAATTTTTTGGCACTCCAAGTGTACTTGTAAAGTCTGAGAGCTTACAACTAAAAGCTCTTTAATGGAGCTCTATATTCAATCCTGAGGTCCAAATGAATATTTAATAATTACTGAGTAAGAAACATTTACATACGAAACTTTGTTCTACATTGTTTTGTTTGAAAATATTGTGTAAGGCGTAGAGCCTCTGTAATTAATGATTTCGTCTAATTTTAGGTACGTTTATCATGTGTTTGGCTCTCAGGAAAGAGTAGATAGATGTGTTACTAGGACACTCCCAAGCAAAATATTTCTTCCAGCTTGCGTCTTTATTAAAATTACTTTATATATCTGGTATCCATCAGATTCCTGCAACTCTCACCCGGTCATCGGTCCACCTTGTGGAGGTCTTCCAACGCTGCGTCTTCCGGTGCGCGGTCGCCACTCAATGCACAATGTGCATGCAAATTGCCTTGCCCATTGCCACTTAAATTTGACGATTCTTCGGGCTATGTCGGCAACCTTGGTTCTCCTGCGTATATCCATTTCTTTTAATAATGAGAATCAATTACTACTTTCATCCTATGTTTGTTTGTTACGTTTTACACTAATCCAATTATGATACATTTTGGTATAGAGCTTTATTGAATCTTGGAGACTGCTCTGAGATCCAATCTACTGATTAAGTACTAAGTATTCTATGTCAGTATATATAGGATACTTTTTATCCTGGTAAACAATACCTTGAGATATATCCCGACCTCCAGGCAGGCGTTCTGCCGCTTGCAAACCCTAATTTCTGATATGTATTGGATACTCTAGTACAGAGACGATGCAAGTGACGCGGAATGGGCTGCAGAGATCACCTCATGGTCACAAAGCTGTACTAGAAGACGTAAATCAGTACCAGAAAAACTTAAGTATGGGATGGGTAGAATGGCTTCTTAAGGTGTTGAGGTTGTACAAATGCTCGAAAACTATCATAAGCTTTCTGGAAACGGTTACGCTTTTCTTTTTGTACAAGGAACATCATGAAATAACTTCTCCCGCTCTGGGTGAACTGGGAGAGAGTGTTAGACTTTTACTGACTAAAACCCACCTGGGTCCCTTCAGTTACCCTTTATTGCTAGGGCTGTGATAACTCCTTCGAACAACCTGCAGCCATGGCAGGCGTCGGCCCTAACTGGCCCCTAGAATTTTGCTGGCATCTCTTTGAGGCGCGCGCGGAACACAAAGCTCCACGCTGTTGAATCGGGCCTGGTCCTTACCAGACGGCCGGACAGCTAGCTTACCCATGGCTCGTCGTCCACAGGTGTCTCCGGCAGGGGGAAGATTGTTATACCTACATATAATGTTATCATGACGAGCTGGGTTCTTCGTTCTTGCATGTACCTAAGCTAAAGTTCAAACTAGACTAAATGACATTGCTTGTCCTCCTATAAAAGTCCTCAAATTGTTTGCAGCTACTAGAAATTTTAATGTACATTTTATGTAACTGTTTTAAAGGGCACAGCGGAAGCAAATCAGCATAAATAACTGACACACGATGTGTGACTAACAGTAAATGGTAATTATCTTGAGTAAACGACTACCATCATCTACTGTTTGTATGATTGATAGGTTATTTAAGTTGTGATTATTACAGTTATTATGTGGGTTTCAAATTGATAATGGACATTAAATGTTTTAGAAAAGTCGTATTAGCAATTTATGTTTTACTAGTTGTTTTTTATTATTTGTTTACCTTTAATATGTTGTGTTTATTTTTTTATTTTAGTGTATAAAATGTTCCTATTATAACTCTTTTCTGGTTATTTCTGACACTATCCTAGTATTATTATAAAATTTAATTTTTTTGGCGTCCATATCTCAGTTGATACACGGAACCCTGATAGTATCACTTTCTGTCGATTTATCAAAATCCTTTTTCTCATAAACGCGTGGAGGTATTAAGCTGAAATGATTACATGAAATTACTCAGGCCTGCTAATCCTTGGATAAAACAAAAACGAACGTATAAGACATCGCAATATAACGATGTCAAGGTGTCAAGAGGGCCGACAGAGTGAGTAACACCACGCTGCGTCAAAAGACGGGGATTATGGGCTAAAATGGGATTGAGCGCATTCCATCAGCCGCATGCACACTGACTGGTGGACAAGAGTCTCCACAAAGTGGGTACCTGAAGATGGACGACGCCGCCGAGGTCGACCTGGGAAGAGGTGGTGAGACGACCTAGATGCCTACCGCATGGACTGGTTTGAGGTGGCTCAAGAAAAGAATACCTGGAAGAAGTTGGGGAAGGCCTTTGCCCAGCAGTGGGACCTTAGAGGCTAAAAAAAAAAACACTTCCAAGGAAATTAAAACCTATTAGGTAGGTACAATCCGTTATTATTCTATATCTGGTAGGTCTAAGAATTAGGTCGTAGGCTTTTTTTTCCTCCTACCTCCTTTTTTTTGATAATTTATATAAAGAAAGAAAGAAAGAAAACATGTTTATTCTGCCTGAATAGACGCACAATTCGTTTCAAAAATACAAAAACCAAGTTCCCTGACAGGCCATGTGTGTATCGAGCGTAACTGTGTTGCACCACTAGGACCATAGACAACACAGCTGTCTAGGTTATCTGTACATGGTAACACAACGTATACTGGGTCAGCTAGTCAAAACATATGAGTGTACAACCTTCGACTTCAAATACGAAACACGGCTACCAACTTAACAACCACACGCAGCTTATCAAACAACTTCAAAATTAATTGCCTGCATACCAATCAATTTCCCCGACACGTCATACACGTTTGAAATACACTCAAATGAGTTAGAAAATCGCTGAAAAATTAAACACTAACGTTATAATTGGTGCACTGGAGCTGAATGTTGATGATTATCGCTAAAAATCATTACATTATCCACACGATGCGCCCACGTCTTTGTTTGATTGATTGCACTGAATATTATTGTAATTTTGGGTTCATTGCGCAGAGAAATTGACGGGAGATAGATGTGACGAAGTACCTATAGATGTATATTTACATGAATTTATGTATCAATAAAAGCGTGATTGCGATATTCAGGATATTTTGAACTTATGATTCTGATAACTTTTGTAAATTATTATTTATCACTGGCTGTTGCCACTGGTTTCATCTGCGGAAAAGTAAAAAATTGTTACGGGATAGAAATGAGCCGAATTTCATTTAAATCCATTCAGCATTTCGAGCATGCAATAGTAACATATATACACACACAGGTACTCTCACAAACCTTTGCCTTTGTGATATTAGTGAGTTAAAAGGTCTTTTTCTCACGAGGATAAGCAGAAACTACAGTATTCCTCCTTCTGTATCGTTTGCATAAGTAAATGATGGAATTTCACATGCATTGTTGTGAACATTTTTCGCGCACGCTTGTTGTTATTACTATGTATCTAACTTTTATAGAACGTCACCAATTTTTACCCACAATTTATTTATTTGTTTTTCACTGGTCATTGTCAAAACTTAATTTTATTTTCTATGTCCAATGATCCCATATCTATTTTCGTGTCAACTTGAGGACTATCAATAAATGTCAGTTATTAGTGAAAGTAGGTAGATCGTGATGTAACAATAATTCAAAGAAAAAGGTTAACAAGCAGATGCTCTATCTAAATTCATACGAACATTTTTGTCAGCCGAAGATAAATTTTATTCGATGCAACATCTATCTTCCACCCAAACCAGTTGGTTTCTGCTGCCTTCTTATTCAGGTTGAGTGAACCACCTATAATTAAAAAGCGAGCATCTAATCGAAATTATTGGAATACGCGATGTGGGAACTAATGAACTGTAACTATTTCTGTTTATTTAAGCAAGTCGTAAATGTTTTTAGTTTCATTAATGTTTATTTTGTGGTGTAAATGTTGTTTATGTGTTTGTTTCTCATGTGAACTGTTTTGTGATTAAGTGTAGCGGTATTGGGAAATCTTTGATATAAATAATTGTTGCGTTTATATCTCTTGGGTACTAATAATATGATTGTCAGTTCCTTTTGGATTATTATTATTACATTTCTAGACACAGTATTCCCACTAAAGGGGAGTTTTCAGTGATTTTGCAAAAGGCAACAATTTTACAGTTTTTTAATCACTTGATGCAAAAGAAGTATCTATTTACTCCTTCAGTAGAAAAACTACTTACAGTTGATACGAAAATAGTGAAATATTTCAAATAAAGACCCAGTTTATCGTAGGACTTATCGAGCCCTTCATTTTCATTTGGTTTCAAATCCATGGTTTTTTATTCTAATAACTCACCTGGTTTATCAAGATCACTCAAGAACTCTTCAGTGTCCGTGTAGGCGGTGGTTCTACCCAAAGCCGCGAGGACTGCTAGCCAAGCCCACGCGGCGCATTTGAGCCTCGGCCTGGACATGGCCTCCAGGTGACGTCACTGGGCCTCCAGTGGCCTCGAAAGGCCTCACTCTGACATCACGCACTTCACTACACTGCACTACACCTGCACTTAACACTAGGGTTGGTGGTTACCTGGAAAGCAGAGAAATTATTGTAAGTATGACAACTATCATGTAACTATAAAAATAAATAAATTTACAAAAAAACTGGCTTAGAAAAATCCTACTGGGAAAAAATATCCTAATCTATGTAGTACACCAATTTCTTTCTCTGTATTTCCATTTTGTCTGTCCAAATCTCTACGAAACTTTCATTTTATTACACTTCCACAATATTTTCTAATATGTAATTATGCGTAATGTGTTTATATAATACTATATTAATTGATAGTGTAGTTATATGTTAAATTCATGACTATTCAAAAGTGCCTGTAAATGTTAAATTTATTTGAAATAAATGCTTTGATTCTTGATTCTGTATTTACTAACAGTACACCACTGACGGGTAGTCAGTTGTTGTTGTTGTTCTTGTTGCTTGTTAAATACTGCTGTTAGCAATGAATCCGCTATTGTTTCCATAGATTTGGATTCGTGTTAGGTTGTGTAACTTTTTGTATATCAATCAAATTAAACATTTGTTTCAAATAAACCTTTTACAGGGACTTTCGAATTGTCAAAAAGTCAGTCAGTAAAAAAATGATGCTAATTGCACATTCCAAAGCTTCTCTAAGCAAAAGAATGTGTAAGACTCTCCATAGACACTCTTTTAAATCACACAATGTAAATAAATTAGATAAAAAACCAATACAAAATTCAGAAATTAAAATAAACCACTGGCAGTTAAGATGTGACCAGTGTCAACGCTGTCAGCGTCCATTCATGGACGACGTCGACTCGTATATCAGCACCACTCAGCTCCACCATATTTATTGAGAGTACTTAACTATGAAAAATAAAAACAATTTCTTCTCAGTGGTGTGATGTAAGTAAGTACGTAAAAATAACGGCGTGCAAAACATTTGTAATTCGTTGACAATTAAAGTTTTAAAAAGATGTTTTTCTTCACTGTTTAAAAGTAGTGGTGATGAAAAAAATTGCACAAAGTAAATCGCCTGTCTAGATTTGAGCTCAGGACGACGTCCGACTTGTAAGTACTGCTAACATTCAGTAAAGTTTTATTCTATTCCAAACTATTATCCCCGTTCTTCAAAAACATCAGAACTTATAAATTTTCACATTAATTTTATTATTGGGATAGAATAATAGGAAATAGATTTGTTTATCTACCAACTTTATAGTTCATCAAAACGCAGATCATGCGTAGTAGATATACAGCCACTGGCGTACAAATTTAAACTTGGAAACAAATCGAACAGTAGTTAGGCACATACCTACATAATTTATCAGTTTATCGTTAGAAATGGAAACAAAAATAGACTTTTTTCCCAACATTAAAATAGGTGAGTACTGTCCAGCAATTGATTTGATTACTAAAACGGTTTACATGCGTGTTTTTTGTTAAATAATAAATGGACAACTCGATCAATTGAAGTTACCCTTGTAAATCTGAATATGTTCGTTCGAATTTGAAATTAATTGAGTATTTTTTAACAATATCGATAAACAATCTGATGTATAAAGGTTTGGTAGACAACTGGGTCTTAAAAACAAATAACATTATGATTTAACTTTAAATAAGTTTTCTATAATTTAGACGTTTACAAGTAAGTCGTAACAAATGATTAAAGAGAAAAACGCAATTGAAAAACTTAATTTAGAAGTGTTGTAACTCAAAATTTCATGTTTTTAAATTTATTATAAGGAAAATATTACGAAACGTTTTATGTTGTGTTTTTCCTCTTGGATTCTGAGAATGTTACTCAACTCTCAACCCTTACAAAAATAAGGTTAAGAAATATAACCTACTTAATAAGTTATCGAACAGTAAGAATGAGTTGGCAGTCCTACCTATTTTTCCCAAACCTTTGTATTTCCAGTCCGAGGCCCTCAAAGAGGGTTGAAAAGATTTCTCTTCTGAAGATTTGATGTGTTGACATCGCCAAGTGATTGTCAGTTATCAATAAACCTGTACAATGAAATCGAATATTTTTTGGCATTTGTTCAGGAGTCCGGGACTATTTTGAGAGTAAAGTAGTTTTCCCACCAATTCGGGGAATGTCTCGTCGTCTACCCCGTAGACGGATTGGTTGCCATGGTGATGGATTTAAGCTATTTTTGGAATCTCACCATGGAATTTGGCACGACTAGTAATTTGGTTTACTGATGAAACGGACTTTTATAGATTTATGATTCAAAGATTCAAAGCATTTTATTTCAAATAAACCATTTATAGGCACTTTTGAAATGTCATGAAGTCAGTCAGTCAGAAAAAAAAAATGATGCTAATTGCACATTCCAAAACGTAGATCTCTATGGAGAAGAATGTGCAAGAAACTCCATGGACACTCTTTTCAATCATGTTTTGTAATTACAAATATCTCTGTTACATGTTTCTTGTCGCTATCATGTGAGAACAATGCAAATAAAGTAAAAACAAAAACTAAATATAGATATTAAAATAGCAACTGGCAGCCAAGAGATGACCAGTCTCAACTGACAGCGCCCGTTTACGAACATGACGCCAATATTAGCACCACTCTGCTCAACCATTTTGATTTTCACAGCCTCATTCTAGTGCACTTAATTTTACCGGATGCATTTAGTATAATCATCACTAGATTTTGCTTGCTGCTTTGCTTGCGTGAATGTGTCAGGGCAAAAAAGTATTGTATTTTCATATTCTACCCGTGTTTGTTCTCCTACTCGATTTATAAATAAATATTCAAATGTGTAGACTTTCATAGTAGTAATATTATTACGTACTATTTTTCAACACTGTGTATATAAAGTTCTATAATAAATCCCACATGTTTTCTCATTTTCACAATTTCATTGAAAAAGTAGTTTCTTAATAAGTGGAAACTTCTACTGCATTTTACATTACTGAAATTGAAAATAAGTGTTCTGCGAAAAAGAAAATTAAAAATCTTAAATTTTGTAATAAATCGTGAAATGAAAATGGAATATGATTTTTTTTTACCTAAACTGTTTGATTTAAAAATATTTAACTAAGATAATAAATCATTGTTAATTGATTTTTATTCATATTTTACAATAATTTATTATTTTAGTGATTCCCCCTTATTTTGTATCAGTGCTTTTTACCATAGGATTTGGATATTTTCAGGGATAAAAATACAAGTAGCTTATGGCACTTTGCAATTGTTTTTTGATTTGTTTGTTTTTAATTGAAATAATTAAGTAACGGAAATTACATATTTCCGTTACTTAATTATTTCAATTAAAAACAAACTTATACATGTGACATTACCATAAAATGAGTGGTTCTCTGCTGTCATATATGTTACTTTTATCTATAACCTGGGGGTACTTTAGGTCAAAAATGAATAGATTACTTCTAGATGAGTGTGGACCACTGTAGACCTCATCATAGCTTACTATTTTAGATAATGGGGTCCAGAGAGAACGTGTGCCTATTAATTATAAAAATAAAAGAACATGTTGGTATTTTAATAAGTCATAAATACAATTTTTTTTTATGAATAGTTTAACATTTTACTGGATTTATCGTAAACTAATGGCGTTTGAAATTATCCGCTGACAGATAAACCCACAATCATGAAAATCCTCACAATAAACAACAAATAAAGTTATTTAAATCTCAACCTACTTATTATTAGCACTGTCCTCAAAACATGCAAATATTCTCCGTCGGACCCGAAATGAAGCCGTTGGAGGACGCACGGTCTTGTGTTCGCCATTTGTATTCCTGACCACACACACCTCGCAGGGTTACCAATATACACGTTAAAACATTCGGATATTACAGTTCTCCAACTGACGTAAACAAAAAAAAACTTTTAGAACAACTTTCGAAATTCGTCGGACTTTTAAATTGCGAGAACTGAAAGTGGATCCCTAAAAGCGAGTCTGCCGTTGTTGTTGAGTTTGGCCATCATTTTTAAAATCTGGACGATACAAATGAATCGCCAGATGGTAACCCTGGTGTGTTGAGATGGGTACAGTATACCCTTGTCATTTAAAGTCTCCCACATACACATACCCTACTTTTTTTAAACTAATGAAAGGCGGTCAGTATATACTGGTAATAAAGAAAGCTTGCCTTTAAATTACCAAATGGTCTAGACACGTTGACTAAGTACTGTTTCGTAAATTGACTGTTGGGTATTTTTTTCTTGGTTCAAGACAGACGTAGGATTTATTTGTTAGTACCTAACTCAGGCTATAGTTTGTTAGGTTTTGCTGAAAAAGCTTTCTTCAATCTTGCGAAAGTGATTATTTTCGATTCTTTTTCGTACATTACCTACTAAAATGTTTTATTTGTTTTTTACTTAGTGTCAGCTGAAATGTGATTCTTATTTCAGAATAATTTATGTTTACGTATTGTTTATTTATTTATTTTATGTACTTTATAGAGCTTTAAATTAAATTTAAAAACATACAATTGGTGGCTTCATCGCATTCCGCGATCTGTTCCAGGCAATCTAGAATGGACAGAGATTGCCTGGATATTTATGGAGTTGCAAATCTGTATGGTTCTTTCTTCAAAAGACTATCTCAGACAAATCTGCATGGTTCTCATGTGATTACATATTTACTGTATGGACTTTAAAAGAGACTTTGACCCCTGAGTTTGTTTCGGTGTTTCTTCTTTTAAGGTAGTCAGCTAGGACACACCGACCTCATCTAGTTTAAAATGACGAAAAAAATATATTGACGTCTAAAAGTGTTCTTTAAAGCTATTTGCAAAATAAATATCCTATATCATTTGGTGCATTTCAAAACAAGCTAAACAATTGCGATATCAGGCATATTTTTTTTTTTTATTCTTGATAGGTTCGCGCTTGACCGCCAACTCACCCGCACATATATTTCTCGCTAAGTGTAAACAAAGATCACTTGTTATTTCATATCTTTGCCTACTCATTCATCCCTACACATAACGATTACTGTCTCATATGAAGCGAAGCGACTGTTATCTATCCTATAATACTGTTCATATCACATAATAAAAAACCTCATAAAAGAAAAGCAAGTATCATATTGAATTTTCATATTCCTTTCCAAGCTTTAGGCATGACAAAGTAATTTAATATCAACTTAATAAACTCTGAACATAGGTAAGTGTTATTTAAATTTTAAAACAGTCACCACTGAAGAAACCGAATAATATTAGCGAACATTAAAATGTGATGCAAAAACTTCATTCTTATTCAGGGGTCGGTCCGCGAGTGAATTTTCCGAGGTACTGTGCCGAGTAGGGCGGGGGTGTTCAGTAAGATACGCTATATGGATAATTTATTTTAATGTTGCAGGTCCATCCAAAGATGGACTGATGACCTGGTGAGTGTCACGGGAATCCGATGGATGCGAGTCGCACAGGACCGTTAGTTGTGGCGACCCAATTTTTTTTTTTTCGGTGGGTTAATCATCTAATGACATCCCTCGCTCTTGGGCGGAGCGGGAGATAGTGTCAGACTTTTACTGACTAAAAACCTACTCTTGTTCTTTCGTTGCCTTACATACCAAGGCCGAGTCTTCATTTCAGAATCAGACCCTTGGCCTCAGTAGACTTCGATCCTGCGGTTGCTGACATCTCCCTTAGGCGCGAGTGGAACACTACGCGCCGTCGACGATTTGGGCTCGGTCCGGACGGTAATCGGACGGTCGAACGGCGAGCTACCCATTGCTCGCCATCCGCAAGCCCGCGTCTACGGTGGCTGGAAATCGGGATCGGGATCCCGGTGGCTGGGGCGTGAGGGTCGCGCTCTCACGCGTGCACGTGCGGCCTCCTCCTTTGCTACCATTACTGCTTCGCAGAAGGAGGCGACCACCTACCACTCCTCCACGCTTCGGACCATGGCCTGTACCAAGGCCCGGCGAGAGGACACGGTGGTGCTCTGCCCAAGCGGGGCACACCTCTACCGTGTCCTCCACTGTGTTCTCCGGGCGTTGTAGCGACACTTGGAGACCTTTATCCAACTGTAGACGTCTTTTGGCTGAAATGATGATGGTGAGGTCCGACCCAGTTCAACTTAAGCTGGGCAGCCTTCTAGGTTACGTTAACGATATTTGGTTTAGTTATATAATTCTTCTTCTTTCTTAGGATTTGGCAAAATGTGCCTATAGAAGACATGAGGGATGCTTTTTCCCAACAGTGGGACGGTACAGGTTGGATATAATAATAATTATTATTATTTTGTAGGTACATCATAAAAGAACCAATACAGACATTATTAGCGATGTTCTTCAAAAAAGTGAGATTCATATTACGCAAAAGTAACGTGCGTGTTTGAACGTCTACGAAGAATTTAAAGTAGTATGTATGATTGGAGAGTTTTTTTTTCGTGGTGTTATGTAGTTTCTGATCCTCATAGGAAATAGGTGTGACGTAACTACGGTGTAGATTTTTGGTGACGTTACCACAAAATTATAGTTTTCAGATTTTTCCCTATGATTGTGCTATGAGACCTTGCTTCATGCCAAATTTCAGGATTCTAGGTCAACGGAAAGTACGCTATGAGTTTGATTCCCTTGAGAGTGTCGAAATATACGCATACTACGACATAAACGGCCGTATCTTTTTTATTCGTTAACTTAGAAGTTTGATTTTTTCACAGCTTCAAGGGACCGCAGACTTGAGTATATGGTTTTAGTTTCAACTACATACCTCCACGTGTTCCAGAGGTAAAGGGTCTTGGCAGATAGACAGACAGACGGAAAAAAAAGTGATACTATAAGGGTTCCGTTTTTTTCCTTTTGAGGTACGAAACCCTAAAAAGTGCTTTTTTTTTTTTTTTATTATTATTGATAGGCTCGCGTTTGACCACCATCTCACCTGATGGTAAGCGATGACTGTGACTTTCTTTTGGGGTTCTTATGACTTGTAGGTATATGTCACGAATATCATAATATCATCCTGTCAGTGGCTGTAAATCGCAGTGTTCTGTAAAGTGAGAAAATCGTACCTGTTAGTGGAATCAGTATTTTGTTTGATGATCCATTTGCTCATAAATCCTCAAACTTTAACAGCAGAATTAAAATATGACACGAAAACCTTTTACTTCATTCAATATGCGTGAAGTAATAAAAAATTGAGCAGTGGTGGCCGAGTGGTAACGGCCCCGGCTTAAGAGTTGTAGGTCGCGGGTTCAAACCCAGCCAGGCGTATTACTTTGTGTAATTTATTTCATCACCACTGCTCTCAAAACGGTGAAGGAAAACATCGTGAGGAAACCGGCATGTCTTAGAACCAAAAATTCGAAGACATGTGACATTCACCTATCCGCACTGGGCCCGCGTGGTGGATTACGGCCCATTCCCTCTCCTAGAAAGGAGGCCTGAGTCCCAGCAGTGGGAACATTAAAAGGCTGATTATGCTATTATTATGCTAATAAAAAATTGCTCACTCACAGCCATCGCATCGCTTGCCACTGAAACAGGCTTTACAATAGCGGTATACATATTAATTTAACAGCTTCTTAAATGATTTACTGCGCGATATTTTCACTTAAATTAAGGGTTTCGTACTAAAATATTTGGAAGTCGGTATAATCGTAACCTATTGTAAAATTAAGGCAACATAATCTAAATCATTTTTATTGCTCAGTACGACTCAATTTTACGTACAATAAACTTTTCATAAAGCGAGTAGGTTTATATTAAGTATTGCGTTCTGAAACGTTTGGTAGTTCTCGTAAAAATATATTATTTTAGGATACCTGGTTTAGGAAAATGGTATAATATAATGTGGTTTATGATGTCGGTAACTGGTTTTGTGTGCCGTAATGGAGTTCCGTGGGATTTCTTCCAGCAAAAGATATTGATATTGTGACTCGCGTTGAATGTAGCGTTGAAACCTATTTGTCGAAACTAGGTCAGATATTGAAATGACCCGTTTTAGATCATTTCAGAATATAATATGTCTCATCATTTCCCTCTCGGCATATTTATAATAGCCGGTGGAGTGAAAGTTAGGAACGGTGTTTAAAGGCAAAATCATGAGCAATTCTGCTGAATATTTAATCATAGATATTCATGCAAGCTATTCTGAAACTATATCATTTATGAAAACAATTTTACCGATTTAAAGCACGGAGAGTATTTTAAATAAAATGTTGGCATGATTTTTAGCTACTTAATTAATTTACAGTAGGTATAGGAGAGTTTACTCAAAGTGAATGAGGTACATTTTCAAATAAATATTTTAAAATCAAGACATTGAAGAATAACAGCAGTAGCCCTCATGACTTCAGTGAAAAAAAAACATACTATAGCATTAGCCCTCATGACTTTAGTGAAAAAAAAAACATATTACAGCAGGAGCTCTCATGATTTCATTGAATAAAAACATATTATAGTAGTATTCCTCATGACTTCAGTGAAAAAAAAATATTACAGCAGTATCTCTTATGATTTTAGTGAAAAAAAAAACATATTACAGCCTTCATGACTTCAGTGAATAAAAAACATATTACAGCAGTAGCCCTCATGAATTCAGTGAAAAAAAATACATATTACAGGCTAGCGTCCATCAACGGTTTTGCCCGAGTAAAAGTAGAAAATTTTCCCAAGAGAACATGTTCCCAGAATCAAAAAATATTGTATGTACCTATCTGTTAATCCAGGGCATGGTCTACCCGTGTGGTAATTTCATCCAAATCTGTTCAGACGTTTGAGCGTGAAGGATTACTTAACAAACATACACACAAGTATATACTAACTTTTACCTTTTGTAATTATTGATTGTATTTAATTTTTAGGTATGTCCTATCAAAAGAACCAGCACTTTTTTTGTGTTGCGAATTTATCAAATGACTTTTCAATACACTTACTCGAAAACCCGCTATTGTCCCACCGCTTTTAAGCACGCAATAGAATGTTTACCGCACTAGTGCAGAATAGTGCGCATGCTCTTCCCCGCCACAATTTTATAACATTTATCGTATCAGGTCGGGCGCGCGTCGACCCCGCGAGTCGCCGGTCAACACCAGTTTATTAATTTCTACGTAAGCGTATTGAAAAAAGTCGTTTGATTCACGTGCAAATTTGTCACTGCAGCCCTCGGCTCCATAACACACTCGCCTACGGCTCGTGCAAATTCCGCCTCGGTCGCAATGACAAACTTTCTGCACTTGTATCAAAATGTACTATTTCCCGCTCTAAGGTGGAACGCAAAAATATTTATATTCCTCCTATTCTTCTTCTTGCTGCATTTGTCCCATATTTTGTTTTTTCCTTTCATTCTGTCCTGTCACCCGTTACGCTATCACTAACTCCCTATATCACTCCTCACACAATCCCTCCATCTTTTTTTGGCCTCCTTCTCTCTCTCCATCCACCTACATGTATACTCAGAACTATTTTAGTAACATGCGTTTAATCCCTCCTCTTTATATGACCATACCAAGTCAAACGATTTCCTTTCAACTTTTCAGTCACTGGTGCCACTTTCAAACTTCCTCTAATACACTAAGGGCGGAATCTATACATATAATAAAACAGTAAAATGGTGGAGCGTTGGTATTAATTGGCGAAAAAACTACTGAACCAATACTGTTCAAATTTTGCATACATAATCCTTATAGGTCGGGTCAACTGTTAGGCTACATATTATCACGCTATTTGCTATGGGGGGTGAGCAATAATCCAAAATGTCGATATTGAACGACATTTGCCAGTTCGATCCCCAGCTACAGTTAAAAATTTTGTCATTATTTTATCTTCTTTTTTGTAATAAAATAACTTTTACCATTTTTTCAAAATTAAATTGACATTTCTATTCGATATCTTCTAAATATTTTGTAAAAACTAATCAAAACACATAATAAAATCAAAACGGCGAGTAAAATCACGTACTAAAATGTTGTAAATATTCCACACGCAATTTAGATACTCGCAACGCCATCTAAAGACTGAAAGTAGAAATAATGATGACAATGATAGTTGAACGTCATATTTGATAGATGGCATTGTGTATTTTACGTAATTTTCTGAGTGGCGGAAGAATGACCATCGCCCAAGTTTGCAGACAGTTTTATTGTTTAAAATTGGACGAAAACCGTTATGGTTAAACTGGAGTTAGACGGAGGCATTTTTAATCCTACTGCTTTTTTTCCCCGTGGTTGTAACAAGCTAATTGACCGTGATTATTCAAGGGATACCAACCAAAGGCGATAAAAGTAAATACTTATATTTATTCAATTATTGACTTTAAAATAACACGGCCAAATTTTCGGAAGGGGTAGCATGGCACCTTGCGTGGAAGGCCCCCAGGTGGACCGATGGCCTGGTGAGGATCGCGGGAATCCGATGGATGCGAGACGCACAGGACCGGTAATTATGGTGACACTTGGGGAGGCCTATGTCCAACAGTGGACGTCTTTCGGCTGAAATGATAATGATAATGATGGCACCTTTATTTTTCTTTTTTTAAGGGTGGAAGTCATCCAATGACTTCTCCCACTCTGGTTGGGACGGGAAGGCGTGTCAAACTTTTACTGACTAAAACCACACCTGTGTCCTTCAGTTGCCCTTTGCAACATCTCTTTGAGGAGCGCGTGGATCACTACGCGCTGTTGACGACTGGGCTCGGTCCGGTCAATTACCGGACGGCCGGACGGCTGTGGATGACCCATTGCTGGATGTCCGCGAGCCCGCGTCTACCGTGGCTGGTCGTCGGGGTCAGAATCTCGGCTCGGCGTGAGGACGTTCGTTTCCTCACGCGTGCGGCCTCCTCCTTCACTAGCATTACGGCTTTGCAGAAGGAGGCAACCGCCTGCCATTCCTCCTGCCATTCCTCATCGCTCTGGACCATAGCCCAAAGTCACAAGGCCCGGCGCGAGAGGTGACTGACGCCGATTGTCTCCACGAGGACAACACATACCTCTGTGTGCTCCACTGTATCCTCCGGGATGATGGCACCTTGCGACCTAATAATGGTGTGTTTTATTATTAGCATTTACTGCTTCATATAAAACGGGGTCGAAAGGTTTGCGTTCCTGATCACAGTTCGACAACGTATGATGTATCTCAGATTCCTTGCAGCCTTACGTCGACATCCGTACGTTACCTCCTTGCAGTGAGAGGTGACCAACACTGGAACCACCCTCTGAGGGAGGCCAGTCTCAGGGATAACACTAATCGGCTGCTACATTTGTTTACCGGAATTTCATTATTTTATGGATACACAAGCTCAGGACTGTTGAGGGTGTTTCACGCGCTTTCTGTTCCGGATTCGGTTGGAAGTACCCTGATATTACCATTTTGCAAATCGCCCGGAGGACCCGTTGTAGCATGCGGTGGAGGACTATCCTGCTTGGATGAACCGCCGTGTCTTCATAAAGGCAATCGGCGTCAGTGACCTCTCGGTTTGGCCTTCAATATGCGAGTTCCATTGGACAGGGATACACGCGTTCAAGATTTCACCGAAATTCATTCAAAAGTTGGAGACTCTTCATAGGGTAGTTCCCACTATGGAATAACATTTGTCTAATATACGAGGACGTCAGTCAAATACACACCAAAAAATCCTAGGTAAATGAACAAGTAATTTTTACACCCCAAATGATCAAGCTGCAACAATCAATTCAAGCATGCTCTCGCAAATTCTTCATAAGTACTGTTGTGGAGGAAGATAGTTGATGATGATGGAAATTTTTGGATTCACTGGCTTTTTGGCTTTGCACCATCAGTGCAAACGTTATCCAGCTGAAGGTCGGTGTCCCGATTATGTTCCTTCGTTTACCTCTACCAAAGCTGTCTGACGGCTTAAACTCTTCAGTGAAACATTATTGAGGCGAATATTTTACAGGAGGTAACACTTTCGAACAATCTCGCAGCCTTAGCAGACATTGGCCCTAGAGGGCCCTATCCATTTACTGACATCTCTATGAGTCGCGCGTAGATTACTACGCGCCATCGATTCAGAATTGCTTTGACCAGATGATTGGACGGCTCCACCGCAATCGCCCTGCGGCTTTCAACACCTGGAGCATCGCTTCCCTCATCATCCCTCATAGTTTCAGCCACCTTCTTCGATCGTAGTGCTTCACTGAAGGAGGCTACTGGTTGGCATTTTTTCCACTAATCGCCTCCATGAGGACACGGCGGCGCCGGCGCTCCTACCAAGCGGGACTGACTTCCATCGTAAGCTCCATCGTATTCTCTGGGCGACCCGCACAATGGTGAGACTCGAGTGTTTCTTTTCGCTAAATTCGATACAAATACCTCCCAAAACACCCACATCCGGTGAGTCCTGCACAAAGAGAGGATGCCGTGACGCCTCTGTAGCCACTCCTCAAAGACAGGCATTACCGCTGCGATTGTGATGTGCTCACTGTGACAATGTTGTTTGCCAGAACATAAACCAGAAACATACATAAACTAGTGCCTTTTCCCTTGGGGTAGGCAGAAATGCCAACTGCTACGACCCTTACCCATTTACCCTTGACCCTTATTCATTGACGTTCATACATCTGGATCTGGACGAGTACATAACATGTATCCTGAAGGTAATTTGCGTTTTTACCTTTAACAGTTTTATGTGAAAGTACAATAAATAATTACGATGCTTTTTACGAACTTCACGCAGACGAAGTCGCGGGCAACAGCTAGTTCACCAATAAAACTAATCGCGTTTTAACGTTTGGTTCGCATAATCGCGTTTAGCCGCTGTCACTAGTGTCACTTGTAAAAATACAACAAAAGAAAAATACAGAAGAGTGACACTAGTATAGCATAGTTGGCCTTATAATGTTCCCACTACTGGGACTCAGGCCTCCTCTCTACGTGAGGGAATGGGCTGTAATCCGCCACGCGGGCCCAGTGCGGGTTGGTGGATGTCACATGTCTTCGAATTTTTGGTTCTAGGACATGCCGGTTTCCTCACGATGTTTTCCTTCACCGTTTTGAGAGCAGTGGTGATGAAATAAATTACACAAAGTAATGCGCCTGGATGGGTTTGAACCCGCGACCTACGGCTCGTAAGTCGGAGCCGTTACCACTCGGCCACCACTGCTCTCGACACTAGTGACAGCGGCTAAACGCGATTATGCGAGCCAAACGTTAAAACGCGATTAGGTTTATTGGTGAATTCCGCCCTTAAGGTATTTGTACTAAGTATCAAAAATCAAACATATATTCACATCTTACCCCTTATATCTTCAGGCGTCCACTAGCATAATGTATGCAAAATGTCCTAAAACAGACTTGGCCGAACATATTATTGTTTCAGTTCTGTTCTATTTATGTTCCAGTTCTAGGAAATGCTGGAGCATGAATTAAATGAGTGAGCAGAGATGTAGCTACTTGCCTATAAACATATATAATGTCAGTCTGCCGAAACTTAGGCAGGATTTGCGCCAAAGGTTTTTGACTTAGTGGCAGCTCGTAAAAATGCTAGCAAAATTGTATGCTTAAGTTTTATCCTAGATCATAATTGTACAGATTCAGATTACAGAATACAACTAAGTTCTTTCATACAAAAAAATCTTGAAACTAACAATCTTTAGGTATGTAGCGTAGGCAGCTTCAAAACCTATTTAGTATATTTCACAATACGCCTGTCTTCATTGAAAGGAAAGGCACGAATGAATGGATAATATACGCTTTCATTTTCGCCACTCAAGTCCAACGTTTTGTAGATCAAGCCTATTTTCATGAAACGGGCACACGTCCAGACAGTGGGCTGCTAACTTGTTTGGTTTTTAGGGTTTCGTACCTCAAAAGGAAAAAACGGAACCCATATAGGATCACTTTGTTGTCCGTCTGTCTTTCTGTCTGTCTGTTAAGACCGTTTATCTCGGGAACGCGTGAAGATATTGAGTTGAAATTAAAGACATATACCTACTCTAGTCTGCGGTCCCTTGAAGCTGTGAAGAAATCAAACTTCTAAGTTAACGAAACAAAAAGATACGGCCATTTATGTCACAAAAAACGTATATTTCGATACTCTCAGAAACTTCAATAGAACTTCGCACTTGTTTTTTTTTTGAAATTTTTTTCGCGATGCTGGATTTTGAATTTTTAGTTCCAATGTTGCGTTATAGATGTCGCTACAACCTGACCACAACATATTTTAAAAAAGACTAGGCGAACGAAAATGTAGCTTTCGTAAGTAGATATAATATTAGGAGTTATTTTAAAATAGAAACTGAAACTACAATCTATAAGCGTATTATGTTACAAAAGACTTGAACCATAAGTTTTGATTTAAGATAAGATAAAATGTTATGTTAACTAGTTCATATCATAACGTTATTCCTAATAGGTACCTATTATGTATATTCTATCGTTAATAATATTATAAGGCTTTCATGCTATAGGTAAGTACTCATATAATCACTGGACCATCTCTGGGAATACCGCGGATAATTTCTGAAAGGGAAACCCGTAGTCCTAGAACGCAAAGGGTAATTGAAGGATATAGGTGTGGTTTTAGTCAGTAAAAGTCTGACACGCCCTCCCTCTCCACCCAGAGAAGGCGAGGGAGAGCGAGAAGTCATTTTCAGACCGAGGAAGACTGTCACCGCCTTCAGCAAGACATTGATCGTATAGTTGAGTGGAGTCGGAAAAATAAGCTGCAGTTCAACGTTTCGAAATGTTCAATTCTGACATTCAGCCGTGCAAGATTACCACTTCACTACAACTACAAACTGAACGATACGCCTCTGAAAAGAGAGGAAGTAGTGCGAGACCTTGGCGTCCATATGGATACACAGCTGAGATTCCGGGATCATATAGTCAGCGTTTGTAAAAAGGCATATAAGCGGTTGGGATTCGTGCTTCGCAGAGCAGCAGATTTCACCAATATTAAGGCTATTTCGGCATTGTACGACGCGCTAATTAGGAGTCAGTTAGAGAGTAATGCGGCTGTATGGGCTCCAAATGAGGCGAAATACACTCTCATGTTGGAGCGCATACAGAATAAATATACGCGATACCTGTACCTAAGACTTTATGGCGTATACCCTCTTTATCCCTTGATGTATCCAACCTTGTTCGTTTTGGGCATGGTGGGATACAACAGGTTGGAGACAAGAAGGGGTCTAGCGTTGGTATCGTATATTCTAGGAGTGTTCCGGGGCAACACAAACAATCCGGGTGTGTTGCAGGAGATGGGATTATGCGTGCCCGATGGGTACGTTCAACGTCGCAGAAGACCGGATTTGTTTGCACTGCCGCGCGGTCGCACCAAGCTGGTGGCCAACGTCCCATTCTCGAGGGCAATGCGCACACTAAACCTGGTGGCTGATAGAATTGATATATTCTCATGTTCACTGAGCGAGTTCGCAAAAGTTGCATTACATGTTTTATGTTATAATAATAATGATAAATAATTAATTGAATTAAATAATTGTGTTCTGATAATTAATTGCCTTATATTTTATTTTAATTTTTATGTTATATTAATTTTTATTTTTTATTATATTGACTGTTATTTTATTTTTTAAATGTTATGAATTGGAATTGTATAAAATCATTATTGTAATTTATATTTTTGACTACACTATCGCATTGGATTGGTCTGTAATGATAGCTGTATGTATGTCTAATAATAAATAAATAAAATAATAAATAAATAAATAAAATAAATTTTGATGATTTCCCACCTTAAGAAAAAAAAAACTCCGGGAATAGAACATAAGATATATTATATCTATATCGGACGTGGGCGAAGCCACTGTCAACAGCTAGGACCTAATAATGATAGTCTTCAATTCTGATTCACAGATAAAAGCATTAACAAGAAATCTAATTCAAAGTTGGTCTAGAATCAACCAAGATAATAATTATGAAAAAAGACAAACCAAATAAAAAAAAAAAACAATTGCCTGTTTTGTTTTATTGCTGATTTTACGGCTCTGAATTTGAACGTGACACCTTAAATAGGTCACTTTTATCTGTCTGTTACAAACCTTTTCTCGAGACATATTAAAAATATATATGGTGACAGATAAACATAAGAAGATGGAGACAGTCTAATACAAATACCATTCATAAGCAACTTTCTACACTATCATAACAAAATTATCTTAAAAAAAGAAAATTAACCTATTAATACCGACAAAACTTAATCAGCCAATAAAATTTACGACGCAAACTATATCTCTGAGCATATGTTGGACATTCTTGAAACCAGTTGAAAGTTTGTGGGTCGAAGTAAAACCGGAAAATGTTTGACCTCCCTGGTGTTTGAGATGTTAGATATGACACGGTAGTTGGTGATGATTATCTACGCAGTTTAAATGTCCATTGGCTTTAACCCCTCGAAGGCCGATTGTACATACGTCTGTACAACTTGAATGACCTTGAAAAACGCTTAATTGTTGTTTTGTACACACATTCGTACGAATTTTTTTTTGCCGAAAATTTTGTTTTCTATATCTTTGTTTTTCCTATAAAAATCCAGAAAAGTTTTCTTTTATTTATGTATTATTTTTTTTTTGGTGATTTACGTAAAAACGCACGATTACGTAATAATAATACCCCGGGGCACCCGAGGGGAAATGATAGTGACAATTTCAAAGGAAACAATTGCAAAGTACGAGTATTTTCAAGAAAATTAAAATAGGCTCAAGTGTGTGAAGATTTGCCAGCGTGCTATGGAGCGCAGCATACTATGTGTTAAATTAACAGACTATGTTCAAAACACAACACTGCACTCCAAAACGAAAATCGTTGATGTGGCTCAAAAAGCTGCCCAATTTAAATGGGACTGGGCATGACATGTCTGCCGCATGTTTAACGAGATATGGGCCCGTAAAACACAGGATTGGTGCCCAGACACAGCGACGTGGGGCCGTGGCAGACTACGTAGGCGATGGTGGGACGACCTGGATATCTTCCTTAAGAATTGGAAAGAGAAAGCAAGGAACCTTGATCGTTGGAAAGAATGGAGGGAGGCCTTTGATCAGAAATGGACAATACGGGCCAGCCATAATAATAACAAAAGTGTGTAAAGATCGAATAACCGTTCGGCTGTTCATCTTTGCACAGCATTGGTAATCTTCATAAAAGTTTGACCGATGACCTGGTGAAGGTTCCAAGAACTTGCTGGATGCAGGAAACACAGGATCGATAGATGTGGTAATGCTTGGCGAGGAAGGATGAAATGGTATTGAAATCTATGAACTAAGGAGTGGGATTCCCTGCCTGAGTCTGTTTCCTGATAACTACAACCTAGGAGTCTTTAAGTCAAGAGTGATTTGGTTATTGCTAGGCAAGCATGCTTCTTTGTCGACCATATAGTTTGCTCATTGTCAGGTGATAGTGGTCAAGCATGAGTCTTTCCCGTAATAAAAAATAAATAAAAAGCCAACATGGCCAAAGGCCCTAAAATATGAACAAAATAACAATAAAATATAACTACACGTCACTCATAGATTTATCTGTCAATACTCTAAACAGACAAGATCTTCTTCCATTCATCTGCAAACACGTCACAATCAGGTTTAGCATCCAAAAGAGTGGTGAGCACGGAGATAATGTGAGGGATAGAAAACTGGTCTCGGACGAAGTTATGACCTCCAGAAACAGCAGCCTGTGCTTCCCATTACAGCTATAGTTGATCAAAGCAGCAGTTAGGAGCATCTGTCTGCTTCTAACCTTGCGAGAATTGTAGCCTAAGCTCCCTAGGACAAAGTTAGAAGGGTACAACTATGGATAATACCCATGCAAGCGTTTATTATAATGAAAGTGCGTGATTAATAGTGAAACTCGTAATTTTTATAGTATTACCACACACTAGTAGTTTCATCCATGTAAGTAACATGAAGAGCAGTGGTGACCGAGTGGTAACGGCCCCAACTTACGAGTTGTAGGTTACGGGTTCAAACCCAGACAGGCTCATTATTTGAGTAATTTATTTCATCACCATTGCTCTCAAAACGGTGAAGGAAAACATTGTGAGGAAACCGGCATGTCCTAGAACCAAAAATTGTGACATCCACCAACCCGCACTGGGCTCGCGTGGTGGATTACGGCCCATTCTCTCTCCTAGAGAGGAAGCCTGAGTCCCAGCAGTGGTAACATTATAAGGCCGACTATGCTATAAGTAACATGAAAAAGTCCATACAATTCTAACTAAGGCACAACCAGTTTAAACTTCATTCTGTTTAACACTAGAATAACCAATTGCCAGTCAACTCCCAAATGTAAAAACTACCATTTATATTTGACATTAAAGTTAATCAGAAACTGTAAACTTAATGTAGGCGGGTAACCAAGTTCTTAAAAAGTTATTTTGTAGGTACTAAGAAGCCTTCAAATATAATCATAACAGGTAAAATAAAATTGAAAAATCTTATACTAAAAAAATTTAATTTGTTAAACACACAGAAAATTACAAAACCAACTTTTGTAACTTGTTAGTTTGGTTTCAATATTTTTAATCTGTTTTAGTTTCGAGTTTACAAAGCTTCAGTAAAACAAATCAAACAGTTTCTTTGTAGAAAAATCGAAAGCTTGACAGAAATTTAGCTAAAATGGCGCAAAATATCGATAACTTCCAACCCAATACGATGAAAATTATTTTCTACGAAATTCGATCCTTCATTGTATTGTCTTGCTACTACATCCCACCCACTACATCCACCCCCGTAGGAAGTTAGAATCATCCCAAACATATAAAACTCCAGTAAAATAATGTTCCTAACATGGTCCACATGAACATTAATTATTCACGTTCATATTATGTATAATTTCTATGTAATTATTCTGTACAATGTTATTTTATCGCTGAGGAAACACTACTGGAAGACTCCGTGTTTGCCGAGTCTATTAACGTATGAATAATTAATTTATGTTTAGAAAATAAATACTTGAGATCAGCTTTTTGGTACCTATGCCATGCAAGTTTATGATCTGTCAAAGAGCAGCTGAACAAATTTTTGGACGTCAAGTGTGAAATGTGCTTGCTTCTATGTCGCCATGTTTATTTTGTTGTTTGTTCTGCTTCATAAACAAGTGCTGTTTTAGTGTTTGGCTGTGCGGCACCAGCTATGGTGGTCCACTAATAATGAGCCCAACAAATAAACATGAATACCAACTTCAATTTAGTTTTTAAGGTTCCGTTCTTCAAAAGGAAAAAACGGAACCCTTATAGGATCACTGTGTTGTCCGTCTGTTTGTCTTTCAAGACCCTTTATCTCAGGAACGCGTGGAGGTATCGAGTCGTCGAGAAAACCATACACTCAAGTCTGCGGTCCCTTGAAGCAGTGAAAAAGAAAAATTGAACATCTAAGTTAACAAAAAAAGAAAATACGGCCGTTTATCTCGCAAAAAAACATATATTTCGGCACTCTTATGTCGACATAAAGGCATGTATGGCATAAAGTCATGGTCTTATTAGCATTGGTACAGGAATAAATCTGAAAACAGTAAATTTGTCGTTACGTCACAAAAAAATAAACTTTTTTTGCGATTCGGAAAAATCTTCAAGGCTCTATTCGGGAATTGAACTGTTCACACAGCTAAGTTTGTACGGAACCCTCAGTGCGCGAGTCCGACTCGCACTTGCCTAGTTTTTGTTTAACCGAAAAAATATCTCATTTATCTACATTTAACCTCGAATAAGAAAATTTTGAGCGGATAACAACAAAAGCTAATAAAACTGTATGCCCTGTCTATCTACTACGTCTGGATATGAAGGCAATCAATAAAACCGCTTCACTAGAAGACAAATAAATGTTTTCAACCCGAAGAAACCCAAAAAAATAAAATTATACAAACTGCACAAATGTTCCAGAGTCAACCCTAAGATAAATGGTGTAATCTTCTTTATCGCAACGAAAAACTCAGAACGATAACAAAGAAAAAAAAAAGATTTTAAAAGACCATAATTCACTGACTCCGCCCAGGAACCCTTTTTGGGGGAGAGCGGAGTAGAACGGTATAGATGCGGTATTTCCATTGTGTTTACATCAGTTCTAAGGAAATTGGTATAAGAATCGGTTGCGTACTCAAAGTTGGGCGGCTCGGAATATAAAATATTGCAGTATTGCTGAAGTAGGCAGAGGTGGCTATGTTAAACTTTGTGTGAGAAACTTTTTGATTATTTTTCAGCTTGTGTTGTACGAACAAATCATAAAAATGTTATAGATTATATTTTCTAGAAAATGAATATTAACTTTTTTTATTTAGCCTGTACTTTCCCACTTTTAGGCAAAGGCCTCCCCAACTTCTTCCAGATATTCTTTTCTCGAGCCACCTCGAACCAGCGGTAGGCGTCTAGTTCATCTTGCCACCTTTTTCCAGGTCGACCTCGGTGTCGTCGTCCATCCTCAAGAACTCACTTTGTGGAGAGTCTTGCCTTGAATATTGACTATTGCATGAAAAATAAATCAATCTATTTTTAGTATCAAAACTAAGTCAAAAAAATTAAGTCGAACAGAAACTTCACTGCACAAATACTTTGAAAACACTTCCTTCCAACCATTACGTCCTTTCCATTTTCCCTTTGTTTAGAAATAAGGCCGTAGATAAAAACAGCTATGAGCACATATAAATCACAGTGTTTCAATTATACCCCTCTCACTCTCAGTATATGAGCCTCCTTTATATCAGTAAATCATTTTTGCGACTTTATCAGTATTATTTTCTGGTGTATGCTGATGGAGGGTTGGGGTGCTAATAGTAGGAGATTATGTGATAAAATTCGTACAGTTTTCTTTACCGACACTGTTTCATTTTTACTACGCAATTGTATTGTGTAAAATACATTGTTTATGAAAAATGTTATAGTTTTTACTTTGTAATAAATTTGATACATTTATAGGGGGAAAGGAAGGCCTCTTACAAGGTGGACCGATGACCTGGTGAGGGTTGCGGGAATCCGATGGATGCGAGACCCACAGGACCGTTCATTGTTTATCGCGATATTTTGAGGGAGCTTATTTCCAACACTAGACGTCTTTTGGCTGAAATGATGATGATGTTGATGACAAGAGAAATATTGTTTGAAGGCAATGACCTCATTGTTTAGATTTTAAGCAATAATATATATCCTTAGCAGTAGAAGAAGGAAATGGCCTTGATCCTCATAATAATGTTAAGGAAACTAAATGGTATGATTTAGAACAAAGTGTACAAGAGTTCAGGAAAGCAATTACGCTAAATGTTATCTCAGTACTTCCTATTGTCTAGGAGAAATAGTACTGAGGCATAAAAGTTAGCGAAGGAGTTCATTCTTGAGTTTAAACAAGAATAGAGGCTGAAATAAGTTTGCAGTGTTATAGATTATTATGTGACTTGGTTCCACTGAAAGACCAAACTTATATTAATTAACTAATAGAAGTAGCCATATAAAATCACCACTCTTTTGACAACTTTCATAACAATCTATTATAAAATTTCAACTCTAAAAATTCATCAATCAATCTTCATGATTAATATTGACGTAATTCTTCCCTCCAATCAGATTTAAGTTCAAGCTCTTCCGATACCACTTAAGCAAAATTGATTTCTAAATGATCCGATGACAACCGTCAGTCAACCCTTCAGACACTAAGGCTCTTCAGCAACCGATACTGTATTTCAAAATTGAATTTCTTAATAGCCTATCCGCTACAGAGAAAATACTTTGATGAAGTTCGCTCCTTTCGGTCAACGGGGAGGTTTCGTAAAATTTCATTAATATTTTTTTGCTCTCCAAACCACAGGGTTGTTCAGAAAGTTTTTTAATCTTGCCTGGGGTCGTCTGCCCCGTGAATTACATTTACCTTGGGCTCACGAACGGTTAATGTTTTTCGCTATTTCGTTTATACCTGGGAATGGAATGTTGGGTGGATTGATTTGAAAATTTTCGTATGATACTTTTTGGGTTTTGGAATTTCACGTGTTAAATTGTTTTGCAACTTTATGGAGCGATGAAAATTTTGAACACAATATGAGTTAAAATTAAATTCCGCCTTCATTTAGATCGATCATATTGTTGTTTTGTTACCATATATACAATGAGCTATGATCAGATATTGATAGCAGGAAAGGAATAACATGAATTCAACAACCCAGCAAAATAAATATCAAGTAACGTCTACATATAGTTGGTAGCTTGGTAACAGAAAATCTTTTGGAGGAAGTTTTTAATTACATCATTTTCGATAGACTTGTATATCTTCAATGTCACACGCTATAAGTGACGATATAGTAGACAATAGATCATGCTTGCCTATAAGTAACACTCCAGGTTATAGCAATCAGGAAACACAGGTCAATCAAAGAAGCTATTTTAGTTTTTTTTGGTGGTGGGAAATCATCCAATGACTTCTGTCGCTCTTGGGTGGAGCAAGAGGGCGTGTCAGACTTTTACTGACTAAAATTCACTTATGTTCCTTCTTTGCCTTCGTTCCAGTGCCCCGAGCTTCAAGCTATTCGTGCTAAATATCACATTTAAAGTTTAATCTTCATTTTGTTGATAGAAAAGATGCTCTAAAGAGCAAACTGCTACAAGTTAATTTTGGACTAAATAGACTAGAAGGGGACTAACTTTGGCACAGGTTAACTCTGGCACTACTAAACGCGGTAACGGTCACTTTTATTGTTGTTTGCTGCCAAATATCATTAAGTTGTTCTCTAGGAGGTAAATGGTTTTCGTGACTGGCCTGTTGGTCTAGTGGTTAGTGACCCTGACTGCTGTGCCGGAGGTCGTGGGCTCGATTCCCACCCAGGACAAATGTTTGTGGTTAGTATTAGGTTTGTTTGACAAGAATAAAATAATATTGATATTACGTAGTAATGTTATATTTCTCTCATCATCATCATCATCTTCCTGCCCTTGTCCCGTTTTATTTGGGGTCGGCGCAACACGTTTTTTGTTTTTTTCAAGTTTTTTTATTGTTATATTTCTCTATGAACTATTTTGTTATTCAATTTCTTTTCCAGTCAGTTATAGGCTCGCGTTTGACCACCATCTCACCTGATGGTAAGCGATGATGTGGCCGACGATGGAGCACGCTTGCCTAGAAGTAACCTATTCACTCTTGACTTAATGTATTCCAAAAATAAAGATCTATCTAAATCTATCTAGAAAAATCTATCTGCGAAAAAGTCGAAAAATATCCTTCTACACCCGCCATCAAACATAGTGTTCAATCCGAGATACTCGTATAAACAGAATTTTACTACAATCCAGCTCAAAGCCGAAAAAAACCCTAAAAATCAAAGTTATCCCAAGATTGGAACTCTAAATATTATCATCCCTGGAGGAAACGACTTGAAGAAAAGGTCGGCTGTCCGTGCACAGAAACTTGAAGGATCTGTGAGATAACATCGTTTATTATCAACTACACTTTGTCCACGGCCTGGCCTTTATATATTTCGGAATTGTGTTTGAGATTTCATGTCGTCACCTTGTTCAGAAATATGTAGAAGACGAGTTGTACGCTTCATGAAAACGATAAAATCGAAAATGTCTTTAAAAAAAATCAGAAATTTTTGTTAAGATACTGCTCTGAGTGAAGCCTTATCTTCAACAGAGTAAATATAAACAGAAAATGTCTATTTTAAAACAGTATTCCGCTCGTGAAGTCCAAGACGTCTCGTAGACTATTTACATAAAAAAATTGAGTCACGCTGATAAACAGCTCATAAATATTCTAAAGCTCCACTCTTGGCTGCAGTGTACTCAGCATTGGCAACAAACAGACACTCTTCCAACAAATTGTAATAGTGTTGATAGTTGTCGAGGGTAGGATACGAGGGCCTGGATTTAGCTCCTTAGAATGGTCGGAGATCGATAAATTTGAGACCAGGCGTTGAGAAAAGCTTTCAACGAGCCCTTTATGTGTTCGTGAAATATCTAAAAAATAGAAGCTTGGGTTGGTCCTATCATAGTGTGCGTGTTAAGATATTGAGCTTAGTATAGAAAGGCAGTGACTCGACGTAATATAAGGTAGTGCTTTTTTAGGATAGGTGACAAAGTTAATAAATATTTCATGAAAAATGCTAACGTGATTTTGTAAATTCACAGGAACACACTTTCTTAAGTTACGCGAACTTGAGTTGACCAGCAGTGGACATCTTTGGACTAAAATGATGATAATTATAAATGGGTAGTATTTATTTATTTATTTAAACTTCATGTACAGTGGTGGTACCTACATAGGCGGACTTAATAGGAATCTCCTGAACTGACCATGTACGGCGAGGACTTGCCTCATGCGGAAGGTAGAGACGAAGTGTTTTCTTTCTAGCCACTTCTAAAAGAGGGGACTTACCGCCATAATTGTGGCGTGCCCAAATTATTAACATGTGCTTTTTTCGGAAGACTAATACTGTTGCAAAAAAAAAAAAATGATATTTTTTCGCTTGTTTTCCCAACTCTTTTCAAACGGCTTTGATCTTTAGAAATATGTTTACACAAAAAAAAATGCTGGTTAAGTGTTCTTCAGAATGTACAAAGCATATCGACAGGTCTCAAGAACAATATCGTAAAAGAAAAATTTTGATTTACGTTATGAGGTTTTAAAGTTTTATGAATAAGAAATAAAATATATTGCGCATTGGTCGGAATTAAATGCACAGATAATCGTACTTTTTTTTTTTAGGTGGGAAATCATCAAAATGACTTCTCGCGCTCTGGGTGGAGCGGGAGGGCGTGTCAGACTTTTACTGACTAAAACCACACCTGAATCCTTCAATTACCCTTTGCGTTCTAGGACTACGGGTTTCCCTTTCAGAAATTCTCCGCGGTCCTAGCTACCGGGCATTGGCCCTGCTGGGCCCCTACGGTTTGCTGATATCTCTTTGAGGAGCGCGAGGATCACTACGCGCTGTTGACGACTGGGCTCTGCCGCCTAGGCGGATGTTCAAGGGACAATATGCCTTAAATACTTTATCCTATGAGAGCAGATATTTCAGTGTTTGGTGTTACTGGTAAACAATACAGTAACTTTAATAGAAGTACCACGAAAAAAATGAGAATGAGCAAAGTTCAAATAAATTAAAATTTAAAAAAATCCTATTACACAAAATTCGATTCCCTGCTCTCAAGATAAGCCAGCCACAGCTAAACCAATAAGGAAAAAATCAGCAAATTCTTAACGCGACCCACCCGCCATAACAATATCCAACGTGTCTATAATCTTAAATCTAGCAAATGCGGTGGCCATTTTCATTGTGATTCAAGTAGGATATAAAAAAAGCGTAAATTACTTCGTTCGACTAATGCCGACACATCTTTGACGGCAGAGCGCAACTTGAATGGTTTTATGGGCTTTTTATAGGGTGCTTCTCATTCTCCAACCAGTTTTATTATGTTAGAAGATGATATACGGATGGTCTTGATAATAGGCCAGCTGAAGTTTTTTCCAAATATGACGGAGTTCGGTGATAGCATCGTTACAGGTTTCATTATTGAGTGACAGAAATATGGAGCTGAATCTGTCGTTCATATTGTGGGGGAAATAGATTTTAATGTGGTGTCTTATTTTGAAATACAAGAAATGATTATTTTAGTCGTCTGCTTACTATCAAAATTTTTATTTCGTTACAATGTTGATTTTATCATATACTATTATTTGATACATTTGAATATAGTGAGATAAATATACCTTTTTCAATTTATTAAGTTTGGTAAGAAAGGTGATTTAATCATAATTTTGAAATTAACGAATGGAATGCTGAATTTCGGTAACAGCATTTTTTTAATACTCAAATGTGTTGTTTTGTGTTTTGTGCGTAAGGTACTTAGAAAACAAAGTAGATACATAAAACAAGTATATTTTAAAATTCATCATTATCATCTTTTTTACATGAAAGACTCTTCCATGATAATTGAGATCGGCATAAGGCGTTTTATTTTTCCATTTTGTCCTGTAAACCACTACGTTATCTCTGAGTCCCTTTTCTTTCATAACACTCTGTACACAATCCATTCATCTTTTTTTGTCATCCATCTCACTTTCCATCCATCCACATCAAATAACTCTTTTAGTAATGTTTCATACCTCCTCTTTACATGTCTGTAATTTTTCACTTTGTCCATTCTCGTCAGACAATCTAACAGAAATAATAAAAACCCAGAAGAACTAAAAAAATGGAGTACTAAAAACTGAAGGATGTTTTAAAATACTATAAAATGAAGCAAATACAGGACACATAAAAGAAAATTTAGCTGTTACAGCTCTTCATTTACGACCAAAGTTCTACGAGACACTAAATCGTTGACCAAAAACTTTTATAACGACTTTAGTTCAAAACACAATGTCTCCAATCTTTTAATAGTATTATATTAATATAACATGGCCGTTAATTGGTCCATTGATGGTGATGGTTTTATTATCTTAAGAGACAAGATGACAGCTTGGAATGTTAATACTCCATTATACATTCTAAATAGCGATAATTTTATTATAAAAGTGACTGATTAATCGTTGGAGTTGAAGAACCTCCTTAAAATAGAATATAATATAAATAAACCTGAAGATATGAATACAACACACCATATCAAAATAGATCCACAGCAATCAGATCAAGATTAATAAAAAAGAGAAGCAAATAAAAATAATAAACAAGATCGAAAGAAAACCATTAGGATTATAAGATTGGGTGGATCAGAAGTAAAACCTCTTTTTGACAGACTTGAAATATTGGGGAGCGAGTTAGATCAGACACATTTCAGAGAGAGCGTATTATTAATGCAGTTTTTCTATACATATTTTATTGAGATTGATAAAGTACTGTAAATAAATTACTTCGATTAAAGTACAAAATATCCGGGCTTTGAAAGCGTCACTTCAATAATAAGCTAAAGCGCTTTAAGTACGTGGTTTGTATTGAAAACTGTCCTTTATTAAACTTCTAATAATATCGGAAAAGCAGTGCATTTAGGACATTAAATTATGCTCCAAAAGCTGGCTATTAAACATTAATTGCAGATTCATCTAATTTATCCAGTACCAATAAATTAATTAGGATTTCATTTACACCTTCCTTTTCACCGTTTTCTGAAACATTTGCCTCACTTTAAACTAAGTCTTCGTCAAAACGGAAGTTAACGTTATTAATAAAATAGGTAAGGGGATGACATAATTTCGCACATCCCCAAACTATTCTGCAAACTTTCACAATTTACAACTGCTTGCCCAACTTCGAGGCAACGGTCTCTAATTCACAGTGACAGCAATTCACTCCAAGTTCAGGCCTTATAAATGTCAGTCCACTAACAATTGGACCTGCTGCACTAAATATAGATACAGAAGGTTTACTTTATACAATGACAGCAAACGCATGCACATAGACACGTTTCATGAACAGCGAGTGTTAGCGACGAGCTCAACAGTTTAGATTATTTGTAAAACTACGTAATTGTGTCATTGAATTAGTTAGTAGCGTCACTATTAATTAAGCTGAGAGGTGGGACACGCTGATATGCAGGTCACACTGTGGGTCCCCTCCAGTCTGCCAACAAACGCAAATCAATGCGCACGCCCGATACTTTTTTGTGCAAACGGCCATATTCTTTTCTTTGTGAAACGCAATAAACGTGCTTTCAACTTTCAACAGTATTTACTCTTGCACCAAACCCAAGTCCCTGTAAACGCTCTCGGGACTACGTACGCGTCTACGCATGCATGCGCCTATTTTCGCTCACTGTACGGAGCAGAACTTCTGTTCCTGTCTATTTTATATCAGCACTGTTCCAAATCCGAGTTCACCCGAATACAGACGCGATCGTTTCCGAAAAATTACAGCGAACAATAGAACCATCTTTTCATAGCCCACAGGTACGCATTGAGTTGTGAAATCCCATTTTACTTGCAACATTGCAAAAGGTTATTAAACCAGAGTGGATCAACGGGAAAAGGTTAGGTAACAATAAAAAGGTTCACAAGGTAAAGATCCCTGAGTTTTTATTGTAGTGGTGGAGCCTTTGTTTTGGTCGTCTTTTGTTCTTCGCGAATGCTTTGAATGGAACGATTTTTCAGTTGGGAAAACAAGTGAATTTTTTAGCGCCCGATTGTAGTAAAATGTCGGTTGATTAATTCTTTTTTTATTTATTCGATTATGTCGAAAATTCCCATTATTGATTTATTTATTTTTTGTTAGTGAGTTTGTGTAACGAATTTTTTCTGACAGTTGTTTGATGTTTGGAATATTAAATGTTGTTGGATGAGTAAAGAGAATTTATTTCAGACTATTTACTTAATTTGTTCTACAAAGACGAAGTCATAAATGATGAATATATCGGTAGAACTTCAATTAATTATAAATTTTATTTCAGAAGAATTAAACCAATTTTTTATTTAACTAAATAAAGAATAAACACTCTACTATTACCGTGGTATAGTCACTGTTTAAGATGTTATATTACATGTTTTAGAAATCGCCCTCCATTAGAAAATGGTGATATGCAATGTTTATTTCAAATAATTTTCTGGATAAGTACGTACCAACTCATTTTACGAAGAAAGAAAAGCTAGCATCCATTATTACAGAACACATGCGTAGGTACCTACGTCAAATTGTACAAACCGTAGGGACCTAGCAGGGCCGATACCCGCTAGGTCCGCGGGGATTTTCTAAAAAGGAAACTCGTGGTTCTAGAACGTAAAGGGCGACTGAAGGACACAGGTGTTTTTTTTTATTTTTTCGGTGGGAAAATCATCTTATGACATCCCCCGCTCTTGGGCGGGGAGGGAGATAGTGTCAGAATTTTACTGACTAAAAACCCACTCCTGTTCCTTCGTTGCCTTCGTCCCAGGGCCCCGGGTTTCGTTTTCATACTACCCATGGCCCCAGTAGGCTTCGACCCTGCTGGGCCCCTACTATTAGCTGACATCTCCATTAGGCGCGCGTGGAACAATACGCGCCGTCGACGACTTGGGCTCGGTCCGGACGGTTACCGGACGGTCGGACGGCGAGCCACCCATTGCTCGCCGTCCGCAAGCCCGCGCCTACGGTGGCCGGAAATAGGGATCGGAATCCCGGCAGCGGTTGGGGCGTGAGGACCACTGCCTCACGCGATCGGCCGTTTTTCTCTTTGCAAGCATTACTGCTTCGCAGAAGGAGGCGACCGCCTGCCACTCCTCCTTGCTCCGGACCATGGCCTGTACCAAGGCCCGGCGCGAGAAATCGCCGCCGCTGATCGCCCCCACGAGGACACGGCGTTGCTTGGCCCAAGCGGGGCACACCTCCACCGTGTACTCCACCGAGGACACAGGTGTGGTTTTAGTCAGTAAAGGTCTGATACATCCTCCCGCTACATCCTAGAGGGAGAGAAATCATTGGAAATTACAAAATGGATTGAATTTTTTTTTAAATAACATTTGTACAAGTTCTTATAATGATCTGTCTTCTACTGTTATATAAGAATTGATTTTCCACCTTTAAAAAAGTCATATCGACCAAATGAAGCTCAATCAAGCGGCTATATAAAAGTATAGTATCTACTTTAGACTATAAAATAAATCCTGAAGAGGAAAATCAGAAAGGACACCAAACCGTAATAACTCAAGGGAGTCCTTGAAAGAATCCTAATAAAACATTAATAAAATTTCGGGGCGCCTTATACAATTTAATTCTTGGGGACAAACAAGTGTTCTTCCCAAATGAGGTCTGACCAAAGTTACTAACTGAGACAGTTAGGAGAGTTATTATAATTTCATTCCCACTTTGCGGGTGTGTTTTCCGAGACATGGACATTTTGTAGGCAAACGAATTAAAATTCAATTTATGAGCCTTTTAAAATTTGGTTTCGTATTACTCTTAAGAATTCGGACAGTAAGTAATTAAAAAGATTTTAATCAAGAATTGGTTGAGATAGTATTACTAAGATGTATCACACATCTAAATAGGTACCAAGTTAAAAAAAACAACTGTGATAGTGTTTTTTTGAAGTGAGAAATCATCAATTAGCTTCTCCCGCTCTGGGCGAAGTGAGAGGAAGTATCAGACTTTTTTTGACTAAAACACACTACATGTTCCCTAAGCAACCCTTTGTGTTCCAGAGTTATGGTAACTCTTTCGAACAATGTCATTAATATCACAGGTGACATCACAATTACTAAATAATGTACACAATACATAACCTATTCTAATATCATAAAGCTGAAGAGTTTGATAAAACCGGAAAAAGCAGCGTTGGAAGGCCCACAAGGTTGACCGACGACCTGGTGAGAGCCGCGGGAATGCGGTGGATACGATACGCACAGGATCAGTAGTTGTGGAGACGCTTGGGGGAGGCCTATGTCCAACAGTGGACGTGTTTCGGCTGAAATGATGATGATGATGATGAAGAGTTTGTATGTTTGAACAGTGCGATTTGATTTCTAAATTACCTACTAGTTTGGATTGAAAAAATATTTTAGTGTTTTTAGCCCATTTAACGAGAAAACCTCACAACGTCATGACCCACGGAAGCGGAGTAATAGGTTAGAAAACTTATACTTCGAAAGCAGTATTTTTTTGCATTAAGGTTTTAGTTTTGTGAACATTATGAACAACAAAAAAGTAAAGATTTAGTACTTACACCTAAAATTAATCAGAAGCAAAAGAAAATTATATAGATCAAAATAAATGTATTGCTTTATGTTAATCGCTAATATCAATATCAATTTAACATAGAAATCATTTTCATAACTTTAAGAGACAAAACAAAATCTCAAATCAATTTCGAGAACACAGTTCAAAAGATATTACAATCTAGATCACACCAAAATTTTATATTACAATTTTA
Source organism: Mythimna impura (assembly GCA_905147345.3). Lineage (NCBI taxonomy): Eukaryota > Metazoa > Arthropoda > Insecta > Lepidoptera > Noctuidae > Mythimna > Mythimna impura. The sequence continues at coordinate 26,678,312 of LR990359.1, read as the reverse complement.
GACTTCTAACAAATTCAAATACTGTTTAATGAAAACTACAAAATATTGTTTTGGAACAAATAAAACCAAATTCATTTGGGAGGTCAATACAAAAAGTCTTTGAGTTATATCAGAGAGGTATGATCAAAGGTCACTGTTTGCTGAGGCCCCAAATCAAATAGTTTGTCCCATAAATAGCTTGGGTCACGTCTCAAAGTAAATTGGTTAACGGTCTGACTCAACGAAAAATTATTTTCGCTGAAACGCTGAACGTAGATGAAGAAAATTGTTTGGGAACAAATAAAAATGAAATATAATTTTCAGAGGGAATTGAGGTTAAAGTTTTCAACGTTGACGTTTGTGTTAACGAGGTTGAGATAGGCTATTGAAAGTTGACTCTCGAAGTGAGGATTTTAATAGTCAATCTCCATGGTTGTCGAGGGATGGAAGAAAAATGGAGCATGTTCAGTGGTGGAGTCCCGTTAAATGGGGGCGTTAATTGACAGGAACAGTTTATGGTTCTCAAGAATGTAAACCTCAGCAATTTAATAATAAAATATTAATTATGTAAATAGCAAAATTTCCTTTCAAAATTGTGGATTAAACATCGGTTTTGAAATATTTCAAACCTCAATTTATCAAAATTTGCCAAATTCTCCACAAAATTCCGCTTAATTTGCTAAATAGTTACTATCGCTAATTGAATTCGCTGATTACCGAGTGAACAATATTCAAGGCCCACCACTTCTCCAATTCTTCAAGATAAAACAAACTTCGTGATAACCCCCACACCTCCCTAAAAAGTAACTTTGTGAACAAGGAAAATTCAGCAATTTTAGCATCACAGAGACACATCTTAAAGATAATTATGACTTTGAAATCCATTGAAAAGTCCATTTCATCCGAAGTTTGACTAGTTACGAAACATGGAAATCTAATCAAAACATCTAGAGAGTTTCTAAGTGTTAAAGGTTGGAAGTACTCTAACATTTAATACTTTGATCAATGAGGCACGATATGAAATGGCTTCTTTTGATACAAATTTGAAACTAGTAGTTCGCCAAGATTTTACACCGCAGACAGATCTTGTTGAAAACTAAGATGTTCGTATTAAATGGAAATTTTATAAATATGTGCAGCTTGAAGTTGTGCAGATGTATGAAAGGAGGCTAGAATATCTTAGCAGGAGTTGTAAGGCAGCGAGTTGGCAGCCTTTCATTATTTATGCACTGTGTGATCTTAAAAATTAAAACTTCCTAAGTGGTTCTGCAGACACTGCGACACCTAGCCTTGATAGAGCTCTCTTGAATTAGTAAAGGAAGAAATTTTAGGTTAAATAAAATATACAGAAAGTTTAGTAGTCTTGAGCAACTCAGTTATTTCTAATTTAAGCGCCAAGAAAGTACGGTTGGATTTAACTTACAAGTAATAAGAAAAACTATGAAAAAGTCATAAAAGTTGGCTCTATTTCCTGTTCCAAGTTTTGTAACAATTTACTGAAAAAGATATTACTTATAATCAAATAACTTATTTAATACAAAAGTAACTGTGTGTTGTAAATATTTTAAACAAAAAACGTAGCATCTACCTGAGTTTTTGTACAATTCGATTTTATCCATAAGTATCTTCTTACTTTTAATAAAGCAGAACATTTCTCTTTTTCATTTCTCTTGGCACTGAATTAATCATATTCCCTTAAAGATGTCGCAAAACGCAAGGAATTCTTCCCGGATAATGTTACAGAAAATCCCTTAAATATCTGAAATGTTAATGTCGCATTCAATAAATAATAAAGGACACCTACAGATATCAATTCTGATTCGATTTAAATCAAAAAGCATTTCTCGAATCCCATTAAAATATTTCTCTGCAGTACCTACCTATTGAGATTCGGAGAGGATGGCAATTTAGAAATTACGCAAAATCTTCGTAGGAGGTCTTAAAAGAGTTCTTTTGAAATTTTTGGAGAAACGGTCGATTTCTAATATCGAGGAAAAATAAATTAAGTCATGGCTTTGTTGTTACTTTTAACCGATTTTAAAACGGAGGAGGTTACATGATCGGCTCGATGCGTTTTTTTTCCATGTACGTTCAACGACTTCTCGGTCCAGTGTGAATTATGATTTTTTTGTTGGAAAGAGTTCCCGAATTAGCCCTATATTATATCTGATAATTAACTTTGAAAAAATGGAAGGGAACTCTTCACCAAATTATAGCAGAACTGTCGTAACAAGTAAAATTGCTTTGTTTGTACGTGTAGTTGAAACTGACTGAAAGAAAATAAGGAGGCACATCAAATTAATCTGTTGATGGAGCCGGAAAGTGGAAGGTAGGTACGGGAACTCCGTAATAAAATGAGGTGTCCTAGTTGTGTTTGAGCCTATTAGAATCGTCATGAGGTGCTCTCTGGCTGTAAGGTACCATCGAACTGATCTGATGATGAAAGGTAGACACGGAAGAAAACTCTTAGGTAAAACAACTTGTCTTGGCTTATTGGAATTGTCATGAGATATAAATACTACTATTAGTGGTTTGAAGGATTATATTCTGTACTGAACCTTACTATATAGATCTTGTACAATATTTAAGTTTTTATAAGGGGTACCACTGAAAACTACACACAAGTATTTTTCTTCGTTATTAAACACACCGGATATCAAAGTTATTTTACACTTTTTAGTGTTTTATTTACGTGAAGTCTGTTGTATTTTGTTGTAAAAAGTTTTTTATATTTTATTTCTATAATAATCTTATAATTAACAAGAGGTTTTTTATCAAGTAATTTTTAATCACTTAATTATTTCAGTGGCTGTTTAATTTATTTGTTATCTTTACAAAAAAAATCACATGAATCAGCATAATTTTTCTTCTTAGCGAGTCGATGGAAAGTTCCTTTTATTTTGTTAACTTAAATTCCTTGCCTGGCCCAGTATTTGTCTATGGCAATGCCGTTGGCATCATTCTTGGAACAGTTTTTTCCTTTAGTTTAAAAGGATTGTAAGGTTACTTTTAAACAAACTTTGACGTGAACCTCAAAGTTTACCACTTAAGCAGCTTTACCTTCTCAAAGACTACTAAAATAATAACTTCTTCTAATTCTTTCATCCTAGGCATTGAATTCAGAGACCCCAGTAACAGTCCGTTCTTTAATATCAGAATGGCGTGCTGAAATACGAGGGTTTGCAATTACGTTCTTCTAAAGCGAACATTGCTTCGTCTATTATTTATGAGAAAACATAAAATTTTTATAAGAGCAAACATCTCGCCACTTTGTTTCTTTCCGTAGACGCAGACGTCGCTATCTGTTTATTTAAATATTAATGATGTAGTTAGGCTGTTTTAATTTTAGCTGCGATAAACAATTTTGTTGTACTTCTAGAATTTTCTCAGATGATTTCGAAGCTTAAATATGACAACAACAACTCAGACATCGATATTATGTAAGTACGTTAGGGATAAATGCCATGTAGTGATACCATTGTAATTTTTATTGTATTTTATTAATATAAAATACAATGGGGTAAAACGCGTCAATTTCGAGTCAATAACTTAACTATAATCTACACAAATATTATATAGAGGTAAAATTTTTTTTTTTTGTTCGTAGGGGGTAATCTCTGAAAGTACTGGTCCGATTGCTAAAATCTTTTCACCAATAGAAAGCTGCTTTATTCCTGAGTGATATAGGCTATATTTAAAAGAAAAAGCTAGTCTTATATAAAAGCAACCGTTACTGATTGATTAATCTGTCAACATACAGCTAAACCCACTGAACGGATAGCGCTGAAATTTGGGGGGTAATATAGGGGTTTTCCAAAGTTCTCCTCCTAAGGAGATGAAAGAAGGTCCAAAGTGCGTATGAACAAACCTACTTGAACGAGGGCGAAGCTGTTGGTAGGAACTAGTACTATAATAAATTGTGACTGTATCAAATTCTGTTGTAAAGATTTTAATGTATTAAAACTTAATAAAATACTAAACTAACTATCAATGTTTTAACAAACCCAGTTACCGCTACTAGTCAATTTGCGTGCTAATAATAATTATATTATAATAATATTCCTCAACTAACACACAACGCCGTCTAGTCTCAAGCTAAGCTAAGCTTGTGTTATGAGTACTATAAAGCTGATAAACATACTTATATATTTCTAAATACATATATATTATAGATAAATTACATACAGACACAGAACAAATGATCGTGCTTATCACACAAACATTTGTCCTGGTGGGAATCAAAACCACGACCTCCGGCAGCACGACCTAGCAGTCAGTGCCACTAACCATTATACAAATAGGCCAGTCTCAATGAAATCTTCTTAATGTGTGTATTTACTGTAACATTATGTTGAGATATTTGCATTTATTTTTTAATTACTTACAGTAGATAGTTTCATTAGTACCTATATTTAGAGGTCAATTTAAATTCTAAAAGGACTGCAGTAAAGCGAACATTTTAGCGGTTTCAATGAATTCAGCATTTCAGCCGATAGACGCCACTGCTGGACACAGGCCTCCCCCAAATGTCGCCACAATGAACGGTCCTCTGCGTCTCGCATCCATCGGATTCCCGCAACCTTCACCAGGTCATCGGTCCACCTTGTAGGGGGCCTTCCAACACTGCGTCTTCCGGTACGTGGTTGCCACTCCAGAACCTTTCGGCCCCAACGGCCACCTGTTCTGCGAGCAATGTGCCCTGCCCATTGCCAAGTAAGTTTGGCGATTCTTCGTGCTATGTCGGCAACCTTGGTTCTCCTGCGGATATCTTCATTTCTGAATCGATCACGCAAGGAAACTCCGAGCATAGCTCTTTCCATTGCCCTTTGGGTGATTTTAAGCCTTCTGATGAGGCCCATTGTGAGCGACCACGTTTCGGAACCATATGTCATCACTGGCAACACGCACTGGTCATAGACTTTCGTCTTGAGACACTGTGGTATATTGTACGAGAAGATACCGCGCAGCTTCCCGAACGATGTCCAGCTGAGTCGGATTCGATGGTTGACCTCTTTCTCGAAATTAGATCTACCCAACTAGACTGTATGTCCAAGGTAGACGTAATCGTCCACAACTTCGAGTATAGAGTCTCTAATCTTGATAGGAGTGGGTGATATATGGTTGTTTATCATGACTTTAGTTCAACGAATTATTATTACAATATTTTTTATTTAACCTCATCTAACAGATTCCTATAAAACAAATTCATCAAAACAAATATTTCCAAAACATAATTCAAAATAATAAAACATTTTTTTGTCTACCTCATCTTTCTCGATACATCAAATTTATAAATTCAAGAGTAATCCGTTTCAATATGGATATATTCGAATGGGTATTGACACATTACATATTAATGGATTCTAATGGATTGATCCAGATGCTGAAAGTGAGCTCAGCTCAACCTTGGGCTTAGCATGATCATAACCTCCAAATGGTATTGCTAAATCGAGTATCATTGGTACATTACTTAGCATAGTGGGAACACTATTGGTATTAACATCTGTGTCTATTCTTTATAATTTAGTTACATAAAGATCAACATGAATATTTCCAATATTTAAAGCGACAGCAAAATTCTTCGTTAATACTTACGCCTTTGTGACTATCTTTTGAAACCCTATCTAATCTTTTTTGTGACAAAATAATCTTCATCATCAGTTTTTAAGTTTACAAGTAAGTCTACAGCTAAATCGGCATAATTATTATGTCGAGATATGCCCTCCGTATTGAATCATTCTTACCTATATGTATGTTTTGTTACTCAACCTCTTCCATCCATGCTTAAATGTTATCCATAACAACATAACATAAATCATGAATATTATTATTATATTATGCTAAACTCCCATTCAAAACAAGAGAAAGCAAACATTGCATTATCTTATAGTTAATTAATCGTTCAACTCCCTAACCTATTAATATAACATCACCCACTCTTAGTATCGTAACTTGCAAATTGCCAACGGTTTCGTGGTGATTCCGAATGTAAATTGGCAATTTGGCCAACACGACGATTTTCCGTATAAACAGGTGTTAGAGATAATTTATACAACTGATCAATATTCAATAGATCGGAAATACGCGGACGTATTCTGTGCGTTAAGGAAAAAAATATAGGGATATAAAATATATCACGAAAAAGATATTCGTATTCCTTTGTTGTTTCTTGGTTCCTTTAGGATCTTAATCATCACGGCATGTCTTGAAATTTCATGATCATCATTATTCTGTTGGAAACCTCATTTTTTTTCAGTGGAGTACTTCATGATATTTTTGTTCTGTTATACAATATTAGTTTTAGTCGTCATCTCAGTGTTACTAATTAGGTATGCAATTTATAGTTTATTTGTTCTTATTTTAGGTTTGAAAAGACTCAAGAAATGTCAAGAGAAACAAAGAGAAGAGAGACAATCTAACAATATTCCGAAAAATATGCCCGATTAGGCATTGCACAGTGTCTTTTGAAGACATCCCCCGAAAACAAAACGAAAAATTTAAGGGATGACGGTTGATCATTTTGTCATATTTTGAGAAAACTAAAATAATTTTTCGTTTAATTGGTAATAATTTCTTAACCATCCAAAAAAGACTGCTAAAACTTTGACAAAATGAAGATTGTAGCACATAAATCACTAAAAAATATACCTACAACGAGAAATACGGATGTTCTTTTCACATGCCTATATCAGAAGTTGACCTATATCCAGTAATAGACACAAAGGTTGCCAGTAAGATATTTATGAAGAAGACAGTATATGAAAGGAAATAGGTATATCATTTTTCAATATTTGGTTCCTTTTACTTCGAGTCATAGAATCTAAAATTAGACTGGATTCAATTCACACTGTATTTAATACTTAATTTTGTCCCACTCTGCTTGAATGAATATGATTTAATTCGAAAAAAAAATTGTGAATTAATATATTTAGAAAATCGCTATTGAAACAAACTCGTTTCGTAATTGATCGATTATAAAATTAGCATGAAATCATTAATTTATTATATGAATACATTAAATCAAATTATGTAATAATCGACGCATAATATATTCAAAGGTTATAAACATAATACAATACAGAATAGGGCTACAAAGGTTTTTATTAAAATCATTTACATTATCGGCAATAGATTTAGCTATAAATTGCTGTTACATGTCAATGAATTAATTTATCTTGAGTTATTATAACATAATGTGTGAATTTTGTATTTTATATTAACTTGATATAAAAAAAAAATGATTTATGTTACGTCTCGTTATCGTAATATGTTTTTCGAAAGCAATGTTTTTGGTATAACCCCACTAGATCGAGTGCGCTACACTAAAATAGCCGTCACAAAATCTTTGATAGTCGTTACAGCACCCCTAGCCAAGTAGATAATCTACAATCGTTAACACTAGCGAAATGTGTGGGAATGACATCATCTCAACGTTAAGTCACGTGGTCAGAACAAACGAATAGAAAATTCGTAGCCAAGTTCACATCGTTAAAAATATAGAATGAATTGTTATCGTTTCTACAATGTTCAACGCTACATCCTTTGTTATTGTAGAACGACATTGTAGATCGAGCGGCCGACTCAGGCGCGTCAACATGGCTACCAACTTATCATTTCCTACAATTGCTGACACCGAGGCGTTACCGATTGAAGAACGGAATTCGACACAAAACGGTTGTAACTTGGCTAGAGGGCCAGATATCAGTTTTGGTAAAGACTATCGTGTTACTCACTTACTTAGATGTGAAAGTCAGATAGGCAGTCACTCCATGTTAAATACTGCTATCCATTATGCATCCAGCTTGACTGGAATCCAAGCCCACCATAGTTGGGAAAGAGCTCGATAAACCCATATTATTTCTTAGTTCCTGAACTCAAGACTTGGCTTGGTTTCTACTTAATTTTGCTCTTGATTTTTTAGGGTTCCGTACCTCAAAAGGAAAAAACGGAATCCTTATAGAATCACTTGGTTGTCCGTCTGTCTGTCTATATATCAAGACCCTTTATCTCAGGAACGCGCGGAGGTATTGAGTTGAAATTAAAACCATATAAATATTTAAGTAAAGATCATCAAGAAAATATCAAACTTCTGAGTTAACGAAGAAAAAAGGTGAGGCCGTTTATATCGCAAAAAAAATGTATTTCGACACTCTCAAGGGAATCAAAATTCATAGGGTACTTCCCGTTAACCTAGAGTCCCGAAATTTGGCATGAAGCAAGGTCACATTACACAAGTATTATAAAAATATCTGAAAACTCTAAATTTGTATTTACGTCACAAAAAAAAAACTTTTTGGAATTCCGAAAAATCGTCGTAACTCAATTCGGGAATTGAACTGTTTTCATTGGTAAGTTTGTACGGAACCCTCAGTGCGCGAGTCCGACTCGCACTTGCCCGGTTTTTTTCTAATACTGGTAGTAGGTCTTAGAAATTAAATTTTATCTCAGTGACCCCTTTTTTGCGGTGAGAAATCATATCAATCACTCTCTGGCTCTAGAGTGGATCGCGAGAGAGTTTCAGACTTCTACTGACTAAAACTACACATGTTCTTGCAGTTGCTTTTTGCGTTCTAGGACTACGAGTAACCTTTTCAGAAATCGACCTATGGCCTTAGTAAGCTTCGGCCCTGCGCGCATGGAACACTACACGCCGTCGAAGACTCGAGCTCTGCCCGTATGATTACCAAACGGCCGAACGGCAAGCTTGCTTATCATCATCTTTTTAAACCCATGAATTAAACTCATATTTATGGTCTGTGACCGTATTCGATACCATTAAGTTCGATATGGTGACATTATTTTAATTAAATTCGTTTTAGATAAAATGTTATGTAAAAATGAAAGTTTATTTATAGGTTTGTACTATGAGATTAATTTATAAGCACATGATCACGCGTGTTTTACTCTAAAACTCGTTTTGTAGCGCAGAAGATGTAGCTACCGAAGTGTGCGTATCTACGTTTAATATTACTTGATATTATAGGTAAATTCAATGCTAATTAATCTTTAAGAAGGTTTTTGCGTTATCTACATAATTAAATGTTTAATTTTTTTGTTACAGTTTAACAGAAAAATTGTTAACTTATAATAAATACTCATAAGCATTTTTTTTTAATTAACCAGTATTACAGTAAAGAATAACACGCTGCGCTCCAAAACGGAGGTTGTAGACGTAGGTAAAAAGCCTGCACGGGCCCAAATGAGACTGGGAGGTCACATCAGTCGCAGGCATAGAGACCGCTGCGCTGGGCGAGTGTCGCTGTGGATGCCTGCGGATGCAGAGGGAAAGTGCCGTTGAGGCCGGCCTAGAAAGAGGTGATGGGACGGGATAGATCTGGACGCGTATTATGAGGACTGGCTCGAGACGGCGCGGGAGAAGAATGTTTGGAAGGACTTGGGGGAGGTCTTTGCTCAGCACCACTGCTGGGACTTTTTGACCTGTCCCACGATAGGAATAGCCAGGAAAAAAAAACCATTACTAATGCAGTGCTAGCTAAAGATGTCCCCCATAGTTTTTCATTATTTTTTTGCTATATCCTTCCCCAGCATCCAAATGCCTCTAGTTACACCGCCAGCGTTTTTTAAAACTCCCTTAGCGATGATGGTTCCAGTCTTCTGGGTCTTAGAGATATCTATGGATTTGAATATACACAATAGCTCAAAATCACCTATCGGGCAGTTGCCCGGATCAGACTTAACATCCGTCTGGTCAGAGGATCCTCCCTTTTCAACAGAGGTTTGCTGGACTTTACACTCTGAGAACAGAGTGCACCTCAGTGATACAGAAGTATACCTCTAAACTGCATGACTGCTCTGCCATGCCTGTAATATTCTGCACACATGGCCTACCTAATCTAACTTTGCCTTTTGATAATTGTAAGCTGTCAATCTCCTTTAGAACCCATTATAGCACAATCTAATTAAGGAAACAACTTGTCTCAAGCTTATGACACCATTTACCGTCACAAGTTTCCCGAGCCAAAACTATAACAAGACATCATCATCCCTTAAGCTCGCATGACAAATACCCGGAACCGGGTACTAATCCCAGGCCAAACAACTAATTTGTGTAATTTAGTCCCGGTTCAACCGTATGTAAGTTATACCCTCAGTTTTTTGCGGTCCAAAACGGACGGGTTTTACCTTTGTCAAACTAGTGATGTGGTTGATTCGTTATCGATAGATTTTTGATGAATTAATTACATTAATATTAATAATTATAGCGTTGTGGTGGCCCAGTGGTAACGGCCCCGGTTTGTAGGTCATGGGTCGAACCCAGCTATGCGCATTACTTTGTGTAATTTATTTCATCACTACTGCTCTCGAAACGGTAACGGAAAACATCGTGAAGAAACTGGCAAATTGTAGAACCAAAAATTCGAAGATGAGTGACATCTACCAATCCGCACTGGGCCCACGTGGTGGATTACTATGTTACGGCCCATTACCTCTTCTAGAGTGGAAGCTTGTGTCCCAACATTGGAAACACTATAAAGCTGATTATGCTATGATTTGCTTATGCTAATCAATGGCAAAGGCGAAAGTTTGTATGTATGTACGCATCTATGTATATGTTTGTTAATTCTTTACGTTTAAACGTCTAAACGTATATAAGCCAGAACGCTATGCAAAGTGACGTTCTTTCAATTTATGCAATTGTTAAAAGTTTTATATGTTGGAGATTGATCACGTGACATTTCATAGCGCATTCTAATTCTAAACATTTTGATATTTTGACAATCGTTAGCTCTTATACATCGTTATCGATGATACTTTGCCTCAGCCCTATTAGGTCAATTTGTGTCAAAGGACTTAACCATCATGCCGCATCATCATCATTTCAGTTGAGAGACGTCCAGTGCTGGACATAGGTTCCTCCAAGCGTCGCCGCGACGACCGGTCATGAACGTTTCGCATTTATCGGATTCCCACGACCCTCGGTCCACCATGCGAGAGGCCTTGAAACGCTGCGGCTTCCAGTAAGCGGTCGCAACCTCTCGGCCCCATCAAATACCAGCTGTTCTACGAACAATGTTCACAGCCCATAGACACTTAAGTTTGGCGACTCTTCGGGCGATATCGGTAATCTTGGTACTTCTATGAAGATAATTATGTTTATTTTTGATTCGATCACGCATCATACCTGGAAGAAATCAAAAAGGTAAACTAGTGCTTACCAGGTCACGAACTTGTAAGCTAGGTCCTTAACCTCCAGGCTATTCGATTCCATCTTTTCATTTGATTTAACAGAATACAACTCAATGATTTCACAACGATCTAGAAAAAACTCAAAATCGTAGCTTTTTTGCAATTATACGATTTACAGACAGTATTGAATTAGTTAAGGAGCTGGTCTGTCGGAAATAGAAGCTAATATATGTAGCTGTATATTTCAAAGCGTAAATCTCTATGGAAAAAATGTTAGGAAACCTCGTGAACATATTTTAAAATGCAAAAATATATCGGTTATATCAAATTTCGTTTTTATACCGTTAAAGGAGATCTTTTTTTATGGTTAGAAAACCATCAAAGGACTTCTGTTCTGGGTGATAGAAGTAACGTGAGATTAATGCCAGAGGGAGTGTCAGACATTTACTGACTAAAACCCACCAGTATTTCATCAGCTGCCTTTTTTTTAGGTGGGAAATCATCTAATGACATCTCTCGCCCTTGGGCGGGGCGCGAGGGCGTGTCAGACTTTTACTGTCTAAAACCCACTCTTGTTCCTTCTTTGCCTTCGTTCCAGGGCCCTGGAGTTCACTTTTGCACAACCCATGGCCCCAGTAGGCTTTGACCCTGCTGGGCCTTTACGGTTTGCTGACATCTTGAGGCGCGCGTGGAACACTACGCGCGTTGACGACTTGGGCTCGGTCCGTACGGTTACCGAACGGTCGGATGACGAGCTACCCATTGCTCGCCGTTTTGCGTTCCAAGGCCACAGTAACTCTTTCAACCAATAGCGTTTGAAGTTGCCGATCTCTTAAGTTCATAGAATATGGACACGGTAGAAGAATATTATTTTCTGGTGTGTTGACATGTTATTATCCATCCATCAGCATCCAAGTACACACACATCCAACAACACTCAGTTTGGTGTCTTTTCGATCCATCTATCATCAACATAATCATGGTTTATAAGTCTATCGTTTCATCCAATGCAATCCATTGCAATTTTCATCCAATGCAATCCATTGCAATTTTTGATCTTTATCTTTTAATTTTTTTTTTTTTTTTTTTGTAAATACGAGACGAAGAACGAGATAGCATCTGAACGCTCTTTCCAGCATTCGATAATTCCGTCAGTCACTCGAATATTTGACATAATTGTTCCATGAAATTACGTGTTTTTTTATAACCCTTAAAAGTTTTTGGATTCTTTTTTTGTCATTCGGAATCTCGATCAAATGTGCAAGGTTTTCTGGATATATTTTATTTACTTTTTAAATGTATGAGTACCTACATTATAAAGGCCATTATTCACGTAAAATAGCAGATTTTCAGAGCTCTTTACAGGATAAGTTTTACACAAGATATCTGTATTTTCAAAATATCTAGAGAAATATGTATAACTAGTTTTGGCTATGTTTCTCCGTAAAAATTTAGACCCCCGTTTTATCCCTATAGGGGGTACATTTTGGAAAATCCTCTCTTAGCGATCACGGACGTCATAAAGAAAACCTTGTGTAAAATTTCTCGCTCGTAGGCCTTGTAGTTTAGGTTGTGCATTGAGTTGGCAGTCAGACAGTTTCTACTTTTATATATATTGATAATATCATACTCAAGTAAGAGCTGTTGTATGGAAATGTATATCAGATTGGACGATCTTAACGATACAATTTTATTAATAAATAGCCAATGTCAACAGACGGCGATAAATAGATTTACACAATGCAGCTCAAACATTTTAACAGATAAAAAAATCTATAATTTGCTATTTAAAAATAGTCTGTAAAACGTTTAAGTATCTGACAGCTGAGAATCGGTATTTCATTAGCAATTCTTTTAAGTGTGTACTATTTATTTATTTAATTCGATTGGTCTTACAAAGAGGCCACGTTCAAAGGAAACGAAGTTATACAAGAACGATTGTTGACGTGTGGTGTAGGTTACAAGCGTGCAGAGTATTTGTACGTTATAATTTATTTATCTAACACAATTACCTACGTTTACACAGCCCCAATATGTTGTTAATAATAAGAATTAAATTATCTGGGTAACCAGTCCACTTAAGCCTATCGAAATCATAGCCCTATATCTTTCCACGCGCGCCTCAAGGAGATGTCAGCAACTGTAGGGGCCTAGCAGGGTCGAAGCCTACTGGGGCCAAGGGTCTGATTCTGAAAGGAAGACTCGGCCCTGGTACGAAAGGCAACGAAGGAACAGGAGTGGGTTTTTAGTCAGTAAAAGTCTGACATTATCTCCCGCCCCGCCCAAGGGCGGGGGATGTCATAAGATGATTTTCCCAAGGAAAAATAAAACTACTTTTACGACATGGAGAACAAAGATATAGGATCTTTGTTCTCCATGTCGTAAAAGTAGTTTCCTACCAATAGGAACGTTCCAAGAAAAGTGTCTGAAGGGCCTTTGCCAGTTGGCGTCGGCCCCAGAGTTCTGAGATATATAAAGAACTGAATCAAAGTTAAACGGCTAGTTGACACTTCGCGTGACCAAAGGGCTGGCTTTCACCTCGGTCAAAGATTAAGCATTGCCATACAACGTAGCAATGCCGCCAGTCTTTTGGGCACACTTCCAGTCGACAGCGATGCGGAGGAATTTTTTGACGCCATATTTTAGATAGGAGTTATTGTGTATATATTATGTAATTTTAATTAGTTAAGTGTTTTTATTTTTCATGTATAAATAGTCCTATTTGCAAAATAAATAACCAATCTTTCCATTTCGTCAAGTTAAACTTGAGTTTTAAAAAATAAAATCAATTTATATTGCTACTGATTTCTTTCCTACCTATACCTTGACCGAAAAGCGATAAACAAATATTTCAAATAACGATAACAAATTTACAAGTCTAGTCTATTTAAACTTATCCCTCTTAAGATATTAACCCAATAAAATAAAAAATAGCCACTGTGCAAATGCGGATTTACGTCTCAAACAATGCATCACATCTTGTAGTGCTAGCTGCCTGTCTCATCGACATCTGCGTTCTAATTAGCCAATCAAAATCGCTCTCAGCCCTTGACTCACACCTAGAACCATCAGAAACATAGCATTTTATAGCAGGCAAGCTCCCTCTCGATATTCTTTGTTATAAAACAGTAATAGACCAATAAAAGTGTAACGATACCCGTTGCGGTTCGCCTTTGATATAGTTCCTCTCGTGATTTTTATCTTATAACCGTTTATAAGATGTATTTAATGGCGAATTGGCAAACTATATGGTTTTAGAAATAAAATTGCGGCTTGATTGATGTTGGTGGAATGTGAACTTATACGGCCGGCAAACTTTAACCTTGAATCAACCTGCTAAACTTTTTTTCAAGTAGGTATGTTGTCTCTTCGCGGACAGACGTAAGTTTTTAAAAATAGTTGCTAAAAAGACCTGTATTTAAATTTAATTAAGTTATTTATTTAGGTTGGCAATACTGATGTTGCAGTGCAATTGGTCCGTTGCAAACTTCCGTATCGATGGTGGGGCGACACTAGCCTATGTAGCACAAGAAATTGTCGACTAATCGTTCAGTTGGTTGGGGAATATAGTGCGAGTAATATCTCCTTCCTTATCACTACAAAGTTGGTATAAATATTATGATTTAGTGTTGAGATTAGAATACTGTTACACGTGTAATCTTGAATTTGGGCGAAGTATTTGAATATATTGATAATTGTTTTCTGCTCTAATTGGCTTATTCCAAGTAGAGAAGCGGTAGCCGAGTGGTGACAAACCCAACTAGGCGCATTACTTTGTGTAATTTATTTCATCACCACTGCTCTCAAAACGGTGAAGGAAAACATCGTGAGCAAACCGGCATGTCCTAGAACAAAAAATTCGAAGACATGTGACATTCATCAACCCGCACTGGACCCGCGTAGTGGATTACGGCCCATTCCCTCTCTTTTAGAGAGGAGGCCTGAGTCCTAGCAGTGGGAACATTAAAAAAATGGCTGATTATGCTATTATGCTATGCTCTAATAGGCTTAATCCGGGTTTTTATTTGTAAAAATCCTTATAAGTATATTAAGGTTGGCTTCCAATCCAACCAGATATAACTGAGTACCAGGATTTTACATGGAGAGAAAGAAAAAGAAAGCAAAGAAAGAAAAACGTTTTATTTGGCGGAACAAGGCGCAAATTTAAAACTAACAAATTATAAGTACATTATGTTGAAGAAATATGCGCCACATCCGCGCAAAACGGCCGAACGCTCAGCATAAATGCCGACCGACCAACCGATGAGAGAGTGCCTATCTAACCACCACAACTGGATAATTCTGAGAAAACGGAATCCAGTTAGACTAGAAGTCAACTCTAATTGTTGGGAAAAATCTAGACAAGTAGACTTAGTCATTCGTACGATACAATGCCAAACATTATTGAATTTCAGTTAGTGTTTTTCATTTGTTTTCCAAGTCGGGAGGAGTGCAGTCTGTTTTTCCTGGTAGCTACAACAATAAGTCTAAGTCAAGAGTGAATGGGTTATTTCTAGGCAAGCGTGCCCATCACCGACCACATCGTCGCTTTCCGTCAGGTGAGATAGTGGTCAAACGCGAGCCTACAATTAGTAAAAAAAACTGGGCAAGTCCGAGTCGGACTCGCGCACTGAGGGTTCCGTACAAACTTACCTATGAAAACAGTTCAATTCCCGAATTGTGTTACGAAGATTTTTCCAAATTGCAAAAAAAGTTTTTTTTTGACATAACAACAAATTTACAGTTTTCAGATATTTTTCCATACTTGTGCTATGAGACCTAGCTTCATGCCAAATTTCAGGATTCAAGGGCAGGGGGAAGAAGTACCCTATGAATTTTGATTCCATTGAGAGTGTCGTTTTTTGCGGCATAAACGGCCATATCTTTTTTTTTTATTAACTTTGAAATTTGGTATTTTTACAATTTCAAGGGACCGCAGACCTGAGTATATGGTTTTAATTTCAACTCGATACCTCTACGCGTTGTCGAAATAAAGGGTCTCGACAAACAGACACACAAACAGACGGACGGACAACAAAGTGTTATAAAATAAGGGTTCTATTTTTTCCTTTTGAGGTACGAAACCTTAAAAAAGACTGAAATCTATCAGTACCAATAATACAATAAACGACTTCTTAATTGCACAGAACTATAATTACAAAAACAAAAGAAAAAAGATCTATAATTTCCCAAGAGTTTTCCTAAATCAAGCCACTAATTTCATCGAGCCCGCACGAGAGCCATATTAAAGGCTAGCCATACATTTTACTTAAAGGTCACACACATTTATACGCAAATAATGACAGATGGCGAGGCCATGAGCGTCACAATAACTCATTTCGCTTAAGCCTGCTGGTATATATCTGCCCTAAAACAGCCAGTGGATTCATTCATCATCATCAAATATTAATGTTCTTGGCTAGTCTGTCCTTGGGAAAGTGTGGTGGAAACGAAGAAAGAAGTCCATTGTTTTATTTTTATTTCTAACTAACTGATGCTCGTGACTTCATCCACGTTACATTCGTGAAACCGCACAACTTCCTTTGATCATAATTTCTAGAAGTTATTTTTGAGCTAATTGCTTTTCTAAAATAACGATAATAATGTTAATTATATAAATCCGTTCAGCGGTTTGGAAATATGAGGTAATAAAGAATTTTACATACATACAAACATACAAGATACGCGTGGACAAAATAACCCTTCTTGCAGTCGGGTAATAAAAGTAGCATAACTAAGCAACTCCTTATAACATCAGATTTCTACCAGTGTGTAGTCTCGTAAAAATCGGTCCAGCCGTTTCAGAGATTATATGGAACAAACAGATAGACCAACAGGCAGACAGAAATTTTTTTTTTTTAAATCGCAGTTTTGTTACAGGCATCGAATTTACTTTCAATTTTATTTATATGACATGTATGTATGTAGTATTTATTTAAATAAAGGTATAGACTAGTTCATGCCCGCGGCGACTCTCACGTGTCCTATTTCACAGAAGCGTGTAGTTTTCTATCGTCGGATCAGTACTTAGAGATTATCTTATTCAAATGTTTGTTTAAATGTAAACAAACAAATAAGCAATTAGTCTATTACAAGTTAAGATGATCTTTATAGCCTGCAGGCAAAGATGATAAAAATAATTTGATTAAAACCCTCGCGAGCTCGACGTGTAGCTTATCTTTTGATTTTAAAAAAATAGGTGTGATACAAGTTTTAAATGGTGTGTTATAGTAGAAAAATGTCCCAAGGGAATATACTCCCAGGATAAAAAGTAACCTGTGTGCTACTCAAGAACATGGTCTTCCAGTATAAAAAGTTTTATCGAAACACATTTGAGATTAAAGCAGTAACAAGCATATAAATATACACAAAAGCTGCCGGCTTTTTCACCTTTAATAATAATAGTATATTGACTTGGCTCGCCAGGTTGTCGATATGTGGGATGTAGACTCGGCGATCATTGTGCTGATAGCCGTGTCGGGCAATGGCTTAATAGCCAAGAGCCTCGACCAACACCTTAGGAGGCTCGCCTTAGGCGGCTGGATCAAGGGCTTGATTCAGAAAGCGGTACTCCTGGACACGGCTCGTATTGTTAGGAGGTTCCTTTCTCTGGAGCCCTGACCGCTGGTAGCTTGGACCCTATTCCCAATACCGGTGGGATAAGAAATACTTAAAAATGTAATTAATATAGTTTTAAGGACAAATATAGAGTAAGAATAATAATATTACACAACTCTTACACAACGCCGTCTCGTCCCAAGCTAAGCAGAGCTTGTGTTATGAGTACCAGACAACTGATAAACATACTTATATATTTCTAAATACATACATATTATAGATAAATTACACCCAGACACAGAACAAATGATCGTGCTCATCACACAAACATTAGTCCTGGGTGGGAATCGAACTCACGACGCATAGAAATCAGGGCCACTAACTACTAGACCAACAGGCCAGTCAAAGTCAAAAAGCCTATAATAATTTAAGCGAACAAGTTTTGTTGTTCAATATAATCAAGCCAGACCAGGCAAAAATTATATTACCTGTAGGTTAGAAACACCACCCTAGCTGATGTCGGAGAAAAAACAGCCAGTTTAAAGTGAGATTGGGCTGGCACGTCGCACGGATGCGCATGGGCAGGTGGGTGAATATCGTCACTGACTGGACGCCTGAACAAGGACGGGTTATAGTAGTAACATAAAGTAATACATCTGGCTCAGTTCGAGCTCAAAGCGACCTACAACTCGTACACTGCACCACTGCTCACTTCATCACCACAAACGTTTTAGGAACAACACACACACACACACACACACATTCACACACACACACACACACATTCACACACACACACACATTCATTCATTCGCACATTCATTGTGTGTACAGCTAAGGAGTGGAATTCCCTGCCGGAGTCTGTTTCCTGATAGCTACAACCTGGGAGTCTTTAAAGCAATAGTGAATAGGTTACTTATAGGTTAAGCGCCTATTACACCACTCGATATTCAGACAGTCTTAGTCTATGTAACGTCACAAAAGAAAAAGAGCAACTTACGCCAATGTCGTGTATGAAACAGAACGATGAGATAAATAGATAAACATAGATTAAGACTGTCTGAATATTGAGTGGTGTAATAGGTGCTTTAGCGTGCTCTAACGCCGATGTAAGAATTCAAATAATTTGAATTAAAATTTTATAATGAACAAATAGCAACGAATATATAGATCGAGCTATGGAAAACGGAAATACCTACTGTATAATCAATATTTTGTGTTTCTTGCTGGTTCTTCTCCATAGGAAACGACCAATTAGAACCGTGCACTAGCTTCTTACGTTTTATAAGTGCCCATGTTGGCCATTATTGTTTCTTTGCCATTACTTATTGGATTATTTTTCTTGGTGATGATTATTGCTGATTGTACTTTAAGTTATAAATTAATTGAAACCTATAACATTCCATTATTCCAATTGGTTGATGACTTGATTTAAGGGCGGCACACACATCAACGGGCTGCTGCCACAAAATTGACGCGAGTAAAATATGGCTGCGTTCGCCGCGCTGACAGGGGCATGTCTGCGTCATCGCGTGATGATTTGTGGATCGACTTTAATTGATGTCTGTGTAGAGATCTGCTTCAATTTCCAAGTACCTAACACTATACATAACAGTCTACTACCGTCGTTCAAATATCTACTAATTACAAAAATATTCGTTCAGTGAAAGATAACGAACAGCCTAAACTCCACTGAATATATAATCATACAGATAGTGGTTTCGGTTCTGGGTGTCTTTTGTGTCTAAGTGTACATGTTTTTAAACGCACTTACGACACAGAAGTACTACCTAGTAAGGTAAAAATATTTAAAAAAAAGATAAATTGTTTAAAAGAATATTTTTTTATATAAAACACAGCACAATTTTTAAACAACGAATTAATACTTTTTTTTTTAAATTGAATTAGCAAACAACACCTACCTTTCAATTACAGTTTTAAACTAGCTGAATTCCACTTAGTAAACAACATAAATCGAAAATTTATCATCACTTTTTTTGCGGCAAATATTGGCCCAACTAAATTTATTCGGGGATTAAAGTCAAATATGACTACAATAGTCAATACTCTGCGTGTAATATTTGTTAAGTGAAGTCAACTGAATTTGCATGACATACCAATCAAATGATAATATTTGCAGGTACTTGTGTACTCCCAAATATTATTTTTTCATTAGCCAGTAAAACGCACACAGAGGTATACAAACAAGGGTGTGGTTCGAATGCTGTTGGTTGCTTGAGAAAATTTGTTTGGGCCTGATAATACCTTGCTTCTATTGACATATACATTTGTACCTATATTTTTTTCTGCTTAGTTACTGATATAATAATAAATTCATTTATTTCAGAAATCAGTCCATCATCATCACCATATCAGCCGAAAGATGTCCACTGTTGAACATAGGCCTCCCCCATATGCATAAAATTATGAAATTGATTTAAAGATAAAATTACATACAAGTTACAAAAGTCATCAATAAAAACATAATAAATTGTCAATTTCCAAAAAATAAAAAAAAATACAAAAAATTATTAAAATATACAATCATGCTTTATCTTAGATTTAGATTTGAAATTACGACTAAAAATGATTGCAGATTCTTATTTTTATAAAATAACTAGCTGACCCATCGAGATATAAGTACTAACGTACTAGAGAAGACACCGTAAATTCCTACTTTGTCTCGTTCAACTGCGGCGATCGCGCCGCACTTTGTCGAAGAAAACGCGTAACTGCCGTGATTTACATTGCGCTTAAGACCTTTTTGCCGAGAATAAATACACTTCCGCAGCAAATCTAGCGCTGTGGTAAATTAGTTACGGTTTAGACGAATTGTTATTATTTTAGCGCTGCAGCGAACTAAAGATTCAAATTACGAAAATAGGACAATTCAGTTATTTGACGTAGCTTCTCTAGTACGTTAGTACTTATATCTCGATGAGCTGACCCAGGTTTTTTTGATTCAATCATGAATTTACCAATTATGACAAATTTTCGTGTACAATTTTGAGATATCGTTTTTTTTTTTACTTTTGACTACACAAATATGATAAGTAACGGGTACGGATAGAGCCATTTTTTGTACTAATTATAAAATAGGGGTGTATAGATAACCGTTACCATTTTTTGGGTGGAAAATCATCAAAACACTTCCCCCCGCATTGGATAGAGCCAGGAGTGTCAAACTTTTACTGAGTAAAACCCATCCATGTTCTTAGTTTTCCTTTACATTCCGAGGTCGCGGTAACTATCACAAACTGCAAACAGTACCTTTACCCGTTACATCAATGCCATAATATCTATCATTCCCACATTATTTATTTCTATAGAGTCTTCACTTTGTAGACAATGGCTGACCACAATAGAATATTATGCCATTATGTTGACTTAATAGACTGGAAGTGCACAATGGGATACTTTTACTTGTCCTCAGTTATGGAAAATAGGTCAGTATAATTTTTGAACCTGGAATACCTATCATAGATATTTTGGTTTTAAACTCAAGACGGTCAACCAATCACAAGTACTTACTACGAGATATTTGAAAAAGAAAAGGTCCATTGAGTTAACATTACTCGTAGTTAATGCAATGAGGTAGATCTAACTTCCGCCAAGCATTCGAAATTTGAAATCAGTTTCACTTTTCAAAAATCAAATAAAGGAGCACTATCTTCATCTCAACTGTGTTAATTATATATATTATGTACGTATATATTGTTATATAAGTATTAAAATTATATGAGTCAGTTTATTTGATAATTTAGTTTATGTCCACAAATTAATATGTCAATATACTTCTACTGTTTTTACTCTCTATTATCTAGTTTATTTTTATTTCTGCTTTTCTATAGAAATAAGCAATTCTTTTGCACTTACATTTATAATATATTTTTATGTATAACTTTTTTGCTGTGTCAAAAATAATATAATATAGGTCTTAACCTTTTGAGTGCGTAATTAGAGACACAATAGAAAGACAATGGCGCGTGAACGCCGGCGTTAATGCGGGGATCAACAGCTTAAATTCTTTGAAGAAATTGACAGTGGCAGTGGCCAGGGTAAAGATATTACTGTCAAACCCTACCACACAAACCAAGCAAGTTATTGAGCGGTACAGCGATTCCATGTTCTATCCAATGCGGGGGGAAGTGTTTTGATGATTTTCCACCCAAAAAATGGTAACGGTTATCTATACACCCCTATTTTATAATTAGTACAAAAAATGGCTCTATCCGTACCCGTTACTTATCATATTTGTGTAGTCAAAAGTAAAAAAAAAAACGATATCTCAAAATTGTACACGAAAATTTGTCATAATTGGTAAATTCATGATTGAATCAAAAAAACCTGGGTCAGCTCATCGAGATATAAGTACTAACGTACTAGAGAAGCTACGTCAAATAACTGAATTGTCCTATTTTCGTAATTTGAATCTTTAGTTCGCTGCAGCGCTAAAATAATAACAATTCGTCTAAACCGTAACTAATTTACCACAGCGCTAGATTTGCTGCGGAAGTGTATTTATTCTCGGCAAAAAGGTCTTAAGCGCAATGTAAATCACGGCAGTTACGCGTTTTCTTCGACAAAGTGCGGCGCGATCGCCGCAGTTGAACGAGACAAAGTAGGAATTTACGGTGTCTTCTCTAGTACGTTAGTACTTATATCTCGATGGGTCAGCTAGTTATTTTATAAAAATAAGAATCTGCAATCATTTTTAGTCGTAATTTCAAATCTAAATCTAAGATAAAGCATGATTGTATATTTTAATAATTTTTTGTATTTTTTTTTATTTTTTGGAAATTGACAATTTATTATGTTTTTATTGATGACTTTTGTAACTTGTATGTAATTTTATCTTTAAATCAATTTCATAATTTTATGCATATGGGGGAGGCCTATGTTCAACAGTGGACATCTTTCGGCTGATATGGTGATGATGATGGACTGATTTCTGAAATAAATGAATTTATTATTATATCAGTAACTAAGCAGAAAAAAATATAGGTACAAATGTATATGTCAATAGAAGCAAGGTATTATCAGGCCCAAACAAATTTTCTCAAGCAACCAACAGCATTCGAACCACACCCTTGTTTGTATACCTCTGTGTGCGTTTTACTGGCTAATGAAAAAATAATATTTGGGAGTACACAAGTACCTGCAAATATTATCATTTGATTGGTATGTCATGCAAATTCAGTTGACTTCACTTAACAAATATTACACGCAGAGTATTGACTATTGTAGTCATATTTGACTTTAATCCCCGAATAAATTTAGTTGGGCCAATATTTGCCGCAAAAAAAGTGATGATAAATTTTCGATTTATGTTGTTTACTAAGTGGAATTCAGCTAGTTTAAAACTGTAATTGAAAGGTAGGTGTTGTTTGCTAATTCAATTTAAAAAAAAAAGTATTAATTCGTTGTTTAAAAATTGTGCTGTGTTTTATATAAAAAAATATTCTTTTAAACAATTTATCTTTTTTTTAAATATTTTTACCTTACTAGGTAGTACTTCTGTGTCGTAAGTGCGTTTAAAAACATGTACACTTAGACACAAAAGACACCCAGAACCGAAACCACTATCTGTATGATTATATATTCAGTGGAGTTTAGGCTGTTCGTTATCTTTCACTGAACGAATATTTTTGTAATTAGTAGATATTTGAACGACGGTAGTAGACTGTTATGTATAGTGTTAGGTACTTGGAAATTGAAGCAGATCTCTACACAGACATCAATTAAAGTCGATCCACAAATCATCACGCGATGACGCAGACATGCCCCTGTCAGCGCGGCGAACGCAGCCATATTTTACTCGCGTCAATTTTGTGGCAGCAGCCCGTTGATGTGTGTGCCGCCCTTAAATCAAGTCATCAACCAATTGGAATAATGGAATGTTATAGGTTTCAATTAATTTATAACTTAAAGTACAATCAGCAATAATCATCACCAAGAAAAATAATCCAATAAGTAATGGCAAAGAAACAATAATGGCCAACATGGGCACTTATAAAACGTAAGAAGCTAGTGCACGGTTCTAATTGGTCGTTTCCTATGGAGAAGAACCAGCAAGAAACACAAAATATTGATTATACAGTAGGTATTTCCGTTTTCCATAGCTCGATCTATATATTCGTTGCTATTTGTTCATTATAAAATTTTAATTCAAATTATTTGAATTCTTACATCGGCGTTAGAGCACGCTAAAGCACCTATTACACCACTCAATATTCAGACAGTCTTAATCTATGTTTATCTATTTATCTCATCGTTCTGTTTCATACACGACATTGGCGTAAGTTGCTCTTTTTCTTTTGTGACGTTACATAGACTAAGACTGTCTGAATATCGAGTGGTGTAATAGGCGCTTAACCTATAAGTAACCTATTCACTATTGCTTTAAAGACTCCCAGGTTGTAGCTATCAGGAAACAGACTCCGGCAGGGAATTCCACTCCTTAGCTGTACACACAATGAATGTGCGAATGAATGAATGTGTGTGTGTGTGTGAATGTGTGTGTGTGTGTGTGAATGTGTGTGTGTGTGTGTGTGTGTTGTTCCTAAAACGTTTTGTGCGTATGGGTAGTGGCGTAGCCGCTTACGAAATTTTTGTTTATAGACTTTAGTTTCAGTAAAAGTGACAATAGGTACGTAAGGTGGGTTTCTTTCTTACTGTGGTGAAAAAACATCCGTTTTCAAGGTATTGTCACACTTGATAGCTCTTTCTTTATATATTTTTATATTTAATTGATATAAACCAGTGCTTGACTGCGATCCCACCTGATGGTAAGCAGTGATGCAATCATTGATATTGAGGCGCACTAGTTTATTAAGAGCCTATTCACTCTAGCCTTGAAGACACCTAAATTATAGTTGGAGGGGAAGACCGCAGCAGGCAAATTATTCCAGTCTTTCGATGTAAGTACGCGGTATAAAAGACGAAGCGAAACGCTTTTTCTTTAAATAGTTTAATCTTTATTCTGATACAATATCAATCAAGAATACATCAACAGGTCATTCGATAACATCATAATCACGCCAGTCATAAACCAATAATAAAATCGCACATGAACTAGAGCAGCTTTGATTTCATATCATTAAATGCGTAGTAAAGCATTATTAGAAATATCCCGACTCACGCCGTAATGGGTTGAGTCGACGTTTTGACACCAATGCGCGGAACCCCGTGATTTATACGAGACCCCGTATTGAAATAAAAATCATTTACACGACTATAGGGGAGTGGAGTTAGAAAGAATGGAAGTGGCTCAGTTTCTAATCAACTGACTTATAGAAATTCAGAATATTTTTTTGTTTTAAATGGTTTTATACTGTTGTTCAGGTCGTAGATTAGTATTGACAAATGATACGCGTTAAGTGATCGTTCCGAAGTTATATTGTTCCTTTCGTAGTAGCTTTCTACATTTTCTTTACTTGTTATGTGAGTTATTCTGAAGTCCCAGTGCGAGCGGATAAGTTCTTTTGTTGTTGAACGTTGAAGAAAAAAGGGCCGGTGCCTTGCCTCTGGATACCGAGTTAGCAACCGCGCAAATCCGGTTCTTGAGCATCAATAGTGGTTTTTTTTTAAGTTTAGGCGTAGCGGGACAGCGTGTCAGACTTTTACTTACTAAACCACTTCTATGTTCCTTCTTTGCCCTGCGTTCCAGGGCCCCGGAGTTCACTTTCACCTAACCCATGGCCCCGAGCATCAATAATATTGCGAACAACTCCATACTAATTAGTAGTATTGCGAACAACTGTATTTAATTTTAGCCAGCCTATTTATCTACACATATATATATAAAAGCGAAATACCAGTCACTGATTAATCACGAAATCTCAGAAACTATAACACCTACAAACTTAAAATTTGACAGGTAGGTTTCTTAAAGGGTGTCGACATCCGCTAAGCACGGATTTTACGAAATTCCCCCACTAAGGGAGTAAAAAGGGGATTGGAAGTTTGCATGGAGAAACCTACTTTTACGCGGGTGAAACCGCTGGCAGAAGCTAGTAAATTATATAAAAATCTCACGTCTTAGTGTTTGTTACCGAACTCCTTCTAAACGGCCTGACCGATATATATAAAAAAAATTGTGTATATTTGGTAAGTCTGATTATACCAGATCATAAAGTATTTTTTTCCTCCTACCCCCCCACTCCCCATGTTTTAAGCGTGATATTTCTTTAATAAAATTTATATGGCAGAAAAACGTATGCCAGGTCAGCTAGTAACTATATATTTATAAAACTCGTAGGTACTCAGCTAAGTATAGGATTTCAATTCTAGTGTCAAATTAACATTCCATTTGTAAACCATTTATTTGTCGAAACTTTTAAATAAAACTAGAATGCCAAAGTTGCAAACACGTATGTGTAAGTAAAGAAACAAAGAAATCCAGCTTCTCAATAGGAAAATAGTGCGTTCACAAGAATACGACTCCATAAAATTAAAAACTTTCCACTTTAATACAAAATTTCTTATATAAACTTTTTAATTTACGACCACAGACAAGAGCGCACAAAGAGGTCTATTCTGAAGTTTCTTAAATGGATTTTGAATTCATATTTTCATACAAGATTCAATTTGGCTGCAGTCTGAATACGTTAAACGGGTCTTTCTTGTTAAAGACGAAATTAAATATGTTTGCGTTATTAACTTTGATGTTTTTAATGTTGTATTATTGTGTTTATTAAATGGAGGCTTAAGTAAAGTGAGTGGAATTAATTTAGTGTTTAAATAAAGATGGTAATGTAAGCATTTTCAAAAATATGTTTATTTGTTATAACTTTATGCAAAGGTTAAATTTACTGTACAGCACAGGTGACTTATGTTGTGGGAAGACATGTAAGTAGGTTTTTTTTTTTGTTGGGAAATCATCAAAACGACATCTCGCGCTCTGGGTGGAGCGAGAGGGCGTGTCAGACTTTTACTGACTAAAACCACACCTGTATCCTTCAATTACCCTTTGCGTTCTAGGACTACGGGTTTCCCTTTCAGAAATTCTCCGCGGTCCTAGCTAGCGGGCATCGGCCCGCAGGGTCCCTACGGTTTGCTAACATCTCTTTGAGGAGCGCGAGGATCACTACGCGCTGTTGACGACTGGGGCTCGGTCCGGTTAATTACCGAACAGCCGGACGGCGAGCTACCCAGTGCTCGACGTCCGCAAGCCCGCGTCTACCGTGGCTGGGAGTTGGGGTCATGTAAGTAGGTATGGTAGAGATGCACTCTGCGGTAAGCAAAATGCATGTGAGTGAGACGTATGGGTTAACGGGCAGTGACTGTGCACTGGCCTAAGTGAACGGTTCTCTCACGGGGTTTTAACGCGGAAATAAATTCAGTATCTAAAATCAGTCTTTATTTTGATATTCCGATACCCCTGGGAAAGACGAAGCAGTGCTCATAAATAGGGCTTAGCACATTCGTGAACCGACGAAACCTAAACCCTACAATGCCTTAAGCATCTTCTGCCAATCGAAGCGTAGAGGCAGAAAAAAATTAAAAGTATTATTATTTTCGAATTTTAAACACATGAGAAAATAGAAACTCAATGTGTGGTACTAGTTTGATTTTAAATATGTCATCAATCTTGTTGTAGTATCAAGACTTGAAGATATACTCTCCTGTAGCTTCTCCTACATAATGTTATACGAGACCAAGACATTCAAAACCACGAGAGAGATTGAGAAAACAAGCATACACATACGATGTTGTTTTGTGTAATATTGCAATGTATGCTTGAGGCCCAGAATCGTGGTTTCGGTGCTTAGATCATTACGAAAACCAAATTGCGCATCGTGTAGGTTTAAAAAGCTATCTAAACGTATGTCCTGCTGACTGTCCAGTAGCATTGCAATAATCGTAGACAGGGAGATATTAAACGACGTCGATGTCAAGATCGTGACGTCGTTATTAATATTACAAAGATTGTTCGTTACTTATGGCTTTAGTGAATAAATATTGTTATTTATTTATTTTATTTTAGGAAACTCAACAGTTTATTTATAAAGTTACATGAGTTAAGAAGTCCCACCCCACTATCAATAAACAGCCCAATGCAGCTGCATGAAAGTTACTGGCATGTAAAATTGAGGTCTACACACGCTGCACAGTGATAGCGAAATAATAACAATTATCAATTAAGCCAATTACAGAGTTTCACGGCATTTATAAAACTAGGTTAACTTGAAAATGGTGTAAGGAAAGAATAAAAAAAAAGATTAAAAGGGTAAAAATACACCACTAGGGAATATTATTACAATTCAATCAGGTGAAGAACAAAATATTAAATCGTGAAATCTAAACAGTACGACTCAATTTATTATTATTATAGTTATTTATCTTTATTTAGTTAGTGTGGCTCTTAACGTTTCTGATTATTATGAATCATAATTCTAGTGTGAAATAGAGACGGAGCTAACATTTATATTCTTATTATTTACAACTACGCTCACACACCGCGTCTCTTCCATCAAACCTAATTCTTTTTCGCTCGAAGCGTAAACTTATTGGTTGCTTCGGTAGCAAAATATCAACTCGATTCATTGGGCTTTTCGCAGTATCAGCTGCGTTTATGTTTTACGACTACCCACCGTTTCCTGGTGTTCGGTCGGATTTTATTTCCAATGGAATGGCGCATGTTTTATGAGTTTTTTTTTTCTTGTAAGTGTATATAGGAATGTACAATTAGGTTCATATGACTGGACAGTTTTTAGGGAGTTGCTTTAGACAGTTTCAGTACAATATTTAAGGTCCATAACTGTTGTTAATTTTTTTTTTAACTTAATAAAAATAACAATACCATAATTACTACTCCTAAAACCACTTACATAGCACAGAAATCTGGAATTTTATCATAAAATACTTGGTACAAAAAAGTCTGTATTAACATATAAAAATATTCAGGTTAATTCAAATTGGCCGGAATTCCAGCTCTTAGGGATATCAAAAATCTGCCTTAGTTATAAATAATTGCTGTGAACTCAGTTCTAGGTCAACAGCAGTCAAGGCTAACTCATTAGCCTAAAAGCTGTTGAGAACGCAAAACATTTTCACGCTAATTTTGGGGAAGGAAAAAAATAGCACGTTTTTAGCGTGCCTGAAATGTGTTGTTGAAAAAAATTTGGCTACATTTTAATAAGTTGGTAACTAAACGCGAAAATGACGACTTAATTTGACATAGAACCGAGAAGACATGGGTTATGTCAATAACTTTTAACGATTGTTAAATTGGTTGTGATAAATAAAATAACCCCGATTAGTCTTAAATAACTTTTCGGTTCGTTACAAGGTAATTTAGGTATATTAAAAACTAGCTACCCGCTCGCCCTAGCTCCTCGCAGAAATGACTTTTTTTACATTAACGAACAAAAAAAAAGAAATACCCAATTTGGTGCAGTCGTTCGGACATTATGCGTGTACATACGTTTCGGCGATTCATTTTTATTATATAAATTAAATAATCATAATATTATCCTTTTCATGTTCCCACTGCTAGGACTAAGGCCTCCTCTCTAGGAGAAGGAATAGGCCGAAATCCACCACGCAGGCCCTGTCGAATTTTGGTTCTAGGGCATGCCGGTTTCGTCACGATGTTTTCCTCCACGATTTACGAGCTTATGTAATGATATTTCTATTTAAACTGGGTATAAACATTTGCTTGTTCAACTCGGCATTTCAGTTTGAAGTTACCCTGTATCGTAGTGATTTTTTATACTTCAGTTTATAGGCGAACCATGTAACTCACGGTGTCTGAAGTACCTGTGCAATTTGACCGACCCCATCTTTGGTGTGCGGTTGGAGTATAGTAATTAACCCTCAGCTCACTCTATCAACTCAGCTGGCACGGTATCCCAGTTGAGCAGTAGCTCTAAAGTTTCTAAACATCATCCCATAAACTGATTATAATTTATGTGAATAGACTCTTAGTAAACTAGTGCGATACTCCATCAACGATTGCATCACTGCTTACCATCACGTGGGATCGCAGTCAAGCACTAGTTTATGTCATTAAAAAAAAGTGACACTAGACATAATTTTCGAGACCGCTGATTTGTCATGAAAATTTCTGTGATCTTAAAACAAATCTGGCTTAAAATAGCGAAGCTTTAATTAGTGCATACAATGCTCACCTTGAAAAGGAAAACGCTCATTAAGATCTCAAATAAAACCAGCAGCAGATTCTACGTCGCAACAATCAATGTCAACTCATTAACGTGAAAGCAATTCATAGCTTATACAACTTCTTTTCATTAAAAGTGATAACAAAGACGAAAATAAATTTAAAAAATAGTCTATTGTTAATCTTGAAATTGGAGGTTACTGAAAAACGATTTCGGTACAAGGACAGCATAGTCAATAGGTATTTATATGGTGGCATTGATGTCTGGAAATAAGACCATGAATAAATGGATCATTCGATACAAAAGCGTTCTGGCTAAGATTTAAATAGTTATTCATCTACAAAACTAAACTTAAGTTGCTATGAGCAGAGCACACAGAGGATCGAGCGAGCCAATAGTTAGTGTGAGTGGCAACGGCCGGCATACTAAAAGACGTAACATGGTGAAGGTTGTGGAAATCCACTGAATGTGAATTCAGGCTGAGATTAAAATAGTTGTCATCTACAAAACTAAACTTGAGTTGCTGTGAGTTGGGCACATATAACGTATGGTCGAGCGAGCCGAAAGTTGGTGGGAGTGACAATAGTGTACCGTAAAAAGTAATGCTCGGGGATCTCCCACGTGGTGGATTGATGGCCTGGTGAAGGCTGTGGGAATCCACAGGATGCAAAAAGCACAAGATTGATCGATGCGACCTCGCTTGGATAAGGCCTATATATAACAATGAAGCATGTGGTGCTAACCTGAAAAAAATTGTTACACTAACCTTAGATTATGGTAGATAAGTGCTATAAAAATTTATGGTGTAAACAATTGTTGGTTGGCCAATAAAGGAAAATAAAAATATAATGACCGTTTTTTGTTTGAAATAATGATGACAACAATATTTTCCGAAGTAAAATTAATTAATTTCAATCCGATTAAAACTGCTTCCCGATAAGTCAGGCACAAATAATTAAAATGAAGCAAAACACTTTTATTCATCCTCCCCATTTATAGCCGGGAAAACTCAAAAAAGAAAAGGAAAATGAAAGAGAAAAGATAACGAAAGATAGCGACTAGCGTCTCAGCAATAATCAAGTAAAAAAACAAGTCGGGAAAGTCATAGAACTAATTTAAAGTTAATTTGGTTATTTCGAAACGTCTGAGATGCTGTGAAGAGTGGGGATTATATCTTGTTCTGTGTCATCTGTTTACCTTGAAGAGGTTTTTGTAAAAGAATCAGATGTTACGTAGTATAAGTAGCCTTATAATGTTTCCACAACTTGAACTCGGGCCTCTTCTAGGAGAGTGGGCCGTAATCAACAACGCGGGTCCGGTGCGGATTGGTTAGGCCTCATCAAAAAATTGAAAGGGCAATGAAAAAGGCTATGCTCGGAATTTTTTGCGTGATCGTTAGAAGTTACCGACATATCCCGAAGAATCGCCAAACTGAAGTTGCAGCGAGCATTGTGAACAGGATTTATTGCTTGAAAAACTGTTGGTTAATGGAGACGAAAGGGTTCTGAAGTGGCGATCACATACCGGATGACGCAGCGTTGAAAGGCTTCACAAAACGTGGGAGGGTCGCGGGAATACGATGGACGCGAAACGCATACGATCGGTCGTTATGGCAACACTTGGGGGAGGCCAATGTCTAGTAGTGGACGTCTTTCGGCTGAAATGATGATGATGATGACGAATATAATATTCAGTACGTTTTAATATACCTAATATAACAAAATTATACACTTGAATATCGATTAACCTTGAACATCTTGTCATTGGATCGATCCAGCCATATCCAAGAGCCCTCGAAAAATTACCAAAGCGTAGACATCTTAGAAATAACGATGTAAAAAACGAGTCGGGAGAACTCTAATAACTAATTTAAAGTTAATTTGCTTATCTCCAGACGCTACGGATGCTGTACAATGTACGAAACGTGATCTTTTAGGGTACAACCGGTAAGGAAATTGCTTTGGCACAAAATGGCAATGGTGTAGTCTCGATTTTAAATATGGGGAACGTTTTTGCGAGGCAAGAAAGAAAAAGTAGAGAAAGAGTAAGAAAAAAACTGCGAGTCGGACTCGCGCACTGAGGGTTCCGTACAAACTTACCTATGAAAACAGTTCAATTCCCGAATCGAGTTGCGAAGATTTTTCCAAATTGTAAAAAAAAGATTTTTTTTGTGACGTAACTACAAATTTACAGTTTTCAGGTCTATTCCGATATCTGTACTGTATGAACTTGCTTTACGCCAAATTTCAGG
Source organism: Mythimna impura (assembly GCA_905147345.3). NCBI lineage: Eukaryota > Metazoa > Arthropoda > Insecta > Lepidoptera > Noctuidae > Mythimna > Mythimna impura. Next base: position 26,646,251 of record LR990359.1, on the reverse strand, counting down.
ATTCTGGGTCAACGGAAAGTACCCTATGACTTTTGATTACTTTGAAAGTGTTGAAATGTACGTTTTTTGTAACATAAACGGCCGTATCTTTTTTTCTGTTAACTTAGGAATTTTTCACAGCTTTAAAGGACCGCAGACTTGAGTATACGGTTTTAATTTCAACTCGACTAAAGACAACAGAGTGATCTTATAAGGGTTTCGTTTTCTTGTGAGGTAATAACCAATTATTATCCTTTTCATGTTCCCACTGCTGGGACTAAGGCCTTCTCTCTAGGAGAGGGAATGGACTGTAATTCACGATTGGTGGATATCACATGTCTTCGAATTTTTGGTTCTAGGACATGTCGGTTTCCTCAACATATATAATATTTTCTTTCACCTTTTTTGAGAGCAGTGGTGATAAATTAAATTACTCAAAGTAATGCATATGCCCGGCTGGGTTTGAACCCATGACCTACACCACTCCTTAATCCTCCTACCTAATGACTGCTATTATCACCATTCATCAAACCCCAAAACTAAACACACTAAGCACTAAACAGTCACACCCAACTGTCTAACATATCTCATCGCTTAACAAAATGGCGGCCATCCCTCCGTTTATTTTTTAAAAAGCTGAAGAAATAAACAAATCCTCCGCGCAGCATGAAAAATAACAAAGCCACTCGACCGAATCCCCCTGCAAAGTTAAGGAGAATAATAAGAATTTTCAACATAGTAAAAATACAATGTCTTGCAAAGCACGCTGCATTGAGGTTTTACGTTATTTGTTCCTTAAAAATGCTGCGCGTGTTTTAAAATGTGGATACTTGGATAACTGCTGTATCTAATTAGGAAATTTTGTTGAAATTTGCTTTTAAACTGTAAACGGAGTGAAACTAGAAAATAGAAGGACAGTAGCAGATGGCATTATAATAATCTCTGCCTACTGCCATGAGAGCAGTGGCGGGCGAGTGGTAACGGCCTCGACTTACGAGTTGTAGGTCGCGGGACCAAACCCAGCCAGGAGCATTACTTTGTGTAATTAATTTCATCACCACTGCTCTCAAAACGGTGAAGGAAAACATTGTGAGGAAACCGGCATGTCCTAGAACCAAAAATTCGAAGACATGTGACATTCACTAATCCGCACTGGGCCCGCGTGGTGGATTACGGCCCATTCCCTCTCCTAGAGAGAGGAGGCCTGAGTCCCAGCAGTAGGAACATTAAAAGGCTGATTATGCTATGTTATGCTACTTCCAAGAAAAAATACAGAGGTTTTAAAGCCTCCGAAAAGGTGGACCGATGACCTGATGATGAACGCGAGACGCACCATGTCCTGTCATTGTGGCGATATTTGGGAGAGTTCATTATAATTAATTACGATTATTTTAATATTTACATTATGATTGCATCGCTGCTTACCATCAGGTGGGTTCGCAGTCAAGCACTGGTTTATATGAATTAAAAAAAAAAAAAAATATTTTTCTGATTTTTTTCAATTTTCTACGCAATTTTCTTAATTATTTTTATCCGTAACTAACTTCTACAAAGTATAAAAAAACACATTTAAAAAAAGTATCGAATAAAATTGGTAAAGTCGATTCTCAAGTTATGGCGTAACCAAGGTAAATAGGGAGTCATTTTAATGTATTACAGATGAGAAGTCCCCCTAATGGCCACCATTTCAATAACTCCAACAAATGTCCCATAAAAAGCTTTTAAATCTTCGAACAAACATAACGTTCAATTAAAATTAAAGCTACCATTAACAAGGTCGGTGTTCTTAATTAATAGGATCGTCTCCGTTGAACCGTGACACGGACTTAGCATTCAGAGTATTACACAAGTAATAATATTCTAGTAAATAAACTTGTTGGACATTAACGTGAGATTAAAGTTGTATATTTCACAGATAGGTAACACTGGTTTGAGATAACATCTTTTTTAATTGTAGGGTTTGTAAATATAGAGATGTATATTTTGAACATGCGCGTTAGGAGCTTAACAGGTTCCCGTTAATAGACGCGACGCGACAGTAGACTGCGACAACCACTCTTCGTAGGTTTTTAACAAAGAGAAGAGAAGTGTTTTTAACAACATTTCTACATTTATTTTTATTGTTGTCGCATCGTTCTCATATTGTTGCGTGAGCCTGTTTTTGAACGGTGAACAGGTAGATACAACAGACACATGACAACCTCTATCTACCTAACATTGTACCTATTATTCCCTTACATAGTACTAATTTGAAGTTTTATCCTAACAAATGATAAAACATACTGCCCCACCACACCTATCTGTATAAACGCAATAAACTCAAAAAGCACTGAACGAATTTTCTTGCGATTTCATCTAGTAGACCGACGAATTCATAAGGAAGGGTTAAGCGTATAATAAATGCGTATTATAGTAGAGAAAAGCCAAGAATTTCAAAGATTTCCAACCTGGCAAAGAAGGAACAGGAGTGGGTTTTTAGTCAGTAAAAGTCTGACACTATTTTCCGCTCCGCCCAAGAGCGGGATTTGTCATAAGATGATTTTCCCACCTAAAAAAAAAAAACTGTAGCAGGTAGTTTTGATTAAAACACGGCCTAAAACCATCAAGAAAGAAAAAGAATTTATTTACGTCAAACATGGCGCATACCTTAAAAATAAAAACAAATAACAACAACGACTTATATTATAAGTGGTAGGATATGCGTCACATCCACGCAAAACGGCCAGCGCTCAGCAAAATGCTGGGGCTCGTGTAAGACAGAGCCTCAGCGCTGATTTTTAGCACCAGCCGTCGTCGACGGTGAGACTTTGACACGACATCACGTACATAATAAAACTTGCGTGTAAGACCCTACTAAAATTCTGACCGAACATTTCGGATTCTTCAGCGTGCACGCATGACTAATTAGCCCGTATGTTTCCAAAGTGAATGCGTGTGGCCGCGGTTACGAATCAGCCTGTCCCTGTTCTATTAGTTCGCCCCAAGCTATAGATGAATTAAATTTGTGCTTAAAATGATTTATTTTATTTCATATGGTAAGTCTAACTAGACTTTTATTTTTGAGTAGGTTATATGAAGCTGACCAACCAACCAACTAGTTGGTGGATTACGGCCCCTTCCTTGAGAGGAGGAAGGAGTTCCAGCACTAGCGACATCATAGTATGAAGTTGTGTAATAAGGTTTTTACAACGTGAAGTCATTAATCGATTTCGTACTCGTTGGTGACCGAGTGAGCAAACATAATGATGTCAAATAGAATTAATTAAAATAATTTGGGGTTTTTGCAATATCTGATTACTGTGCGTCTCGCATCCATCGGATTCCCACGACCCTACCAAGTCATCGGTCAACCTTGTGGGAGGCCTTGCAACGTTGCATCTTCCGGTACGTGGTCGCTACTCCAGAACCTTTTGTCCCCATCGACCATCTGTTCTGCGAGCTGATGAATAATACAGAAAGACATTCGTATATGATTTTAGTCTTGCCTTGCCTAAAGCTGCGTAATGCAATTAGAACTCTTGCAAATCAGAATCTGAAACTAAGCCCTTTGCTTTCATGAAAGTCTGAGCACCGACTTCAAAAGCCTGCAACAGTAAACGCCCCGTTAGACTTGAGCCTATAAATTGAAGTCGCTACCTAGTTCTTACAATTTAACATCGGTGGAGCGGAACAGAGAGAATTTCCTGCATTCCCCTGCCATTTCAAAATATCTTGATCCAATTTATTTTTCTTGCAGAAATATTAGGGGTTTATGAGGAGTGTAGTTCTGTTTAGTTTTAGTGAAGTTTGAAATTGAATTAGTTAAAGTAACGTAGAAAATTTATAATTTTAGATTAATACGCGGTTCCCTAAGTGAACACAATAGGTACAATTATGTTTTTTTCTTATTCATAAGTTCGCGCTTGACCATTACCCCACCTTGATGGTAACTGATACTGTAATTGACGATGAAGTATGTTTGGCTAGAAGTAACGTATTCAATCTTAACGTAATGATCTTTAGGTTGTTAAAATTGTTTATTATTGTTACCCCGAGTCAAAATTAAACAAGAACGATATTCTGATACGCAAAATGAATTTCGGTGTTTGCATTGCATTATTTCTTTTAAATTTATTCACGAACAGACTATGCTAAGCTCAAACCGTCGGGTGGGAAAGTGCACAAGAGTTCTTAACATAGAATTTTTGAAAATTCATCTACTACAGGGATTTCTTATTGTGTCGACAGTTCATCAAAACATACTATAATATTGTACCTATTTCTAGAAATAGTTAACGATGAAGTTTGAAAAATACCAACGGGCTTAAGGCTTGTTTATCATCTTCCTGCCCTTGTCCCATATTACTTGGGGTCGGCGCAACACGTTTTTTTCTTCCATTCTATCCCTCGTCACGCTATCACTAACTCCCTTTTCTTTCATATCACTTCTCACACAATCCATCCATCTTTTCTTTGGCCTCCCTGTTACAAAAAAAAATCTAAATGCTTTTGTACCATTATTTTCTCAATTGTAAATTTTTATGCTCCTGCCATATTATCTCTTTAGCACTCTTAGTTAACTGGTTGAAAGTTTAAATAAATACATGTCACACAAACAGTTTATCATTATAAAGATCTAGAGAGTGACGACACTTCACTAGTGACGATGCAAGCGGTGCGGTGCAAGCTAAAATTATGATGGCATCTTAAAACTTTATACTAGTACAGTATTAAAAGTAATAAATTCTGTGACATTTGGTACAAAAATTGCAAATGTCTGGGAGTGTGTAGTGTATTTCTTCACTGGTTCTAACCATCCTACACTACCTACATTATTTTTTTCTAGAAACCCACGTGAATGTCGTTCACCCTGAGATGGACTCAGGGGACTGCCAGACTCGTACTGACTAAACGACGGCGTCAACGAGGGAATTGTTAACTTTCCCTACCCCAGACCAGTGCTGGTCTACTGTCCGAGGGTCTTATCGTGGGGAGTATAGTAAGTAAGCCCCATATACGCTTAACATAGGTGCGCGTGTAAAACAACCGCCATCTTAGGTCCTGATTGATGGGGCAACAGATATCTCTGAATCTGTCGCCTCTAGAAGCTTACACTACATTATCTAACTAAACAAAACTAAATCATACATTACTCGTATATTTTACCAGGCTCGAAACCCTTGAAACGCGTTACGGAGAAATTTTAAATATAAGAACTCAATAATAATTCGGCCAACTCGAGAAGTAGTATTTAGTATGAAAATTACAACTGACAAAGGCAAAGGAGGGTCACGTTTACGAATTGTTTGACTAGTTTTTATCAGCCAATGAAAAGAAAGAACACACAACTATGCACCTAATGAAGTCAGATATTATAGGAACATAAAACAAGAATTTAAAGCAGGATAAACACACAATACCCTCAAGAAAATTCAAGAATATTCCACAACAGAACATGAATTTCAAACATTCCAGATATGTTCGCGATGCATTTAAAGCAATATTTGTCTTCGTAAGCCCCGGTTTTCCTATAACATTCATAGATTCTTTTGTGTACGGAATTCAGTTCCTGGCGATAAAATATAGGAACATCCCCGAGGCTCACCTGTCAACGATATAAAACCAACATAAAACTATCCGCTTTATTGTTCAGCTTTAAGTTTTACTGCCTCTACGATCATATGAATATGTTTCAGGAACTCCAGGCTATGACACTCATATTTTTCAAGGACATAAAGCTCAGTTTATAGGGGTTTGTGTACGCGATTTTCTCAAGGGTCACCCCTTGAGGAGATGAAGTATGGAGAAATCCCTTAGAGAAATAAGCGGAGATATTTGAAGGAACGTCAATCATCGGACTGGATGGTTATTACTATCCAAGTTGACGGATCTTCACACGCCTATTGTGAGGGCATTACAGTTTGGTCGCGCCAGAAAGCCAAACGATAATAGAGGTTGTAGAAATTTATATACACCACGTATAAAACGTGAAACTGACTGACTGACATATCAACGCACAGCCGAAACTACTGAGACTAGGAGCGTGAAATTTTGCAGAAGATTTTCTTTTATGATTTCAATGAGCACTAACAGAGGACTTCTTAAAATTCACAACTTAAGGGAATGAAACCGGGGCCTAAAGTTTGTATAGGGAAAAATACTTTCATACGGGCGAAGCCGAGGGCAGAAATTAGTCTTAAATTATGCAGGAAAGACCGTGACATAATTTATTTGTGAACAAAATTGACACTGTTTACAATTTACTCAACTGTTACATGTACCCAAGAGAAATAACGATAAACAAATTCATTGATGACGCCCAAAAACAAACATCAAAAACGTAATTACCATTCGTTTCAGAAACATTTGCTAAACAAAAGCAAACAGCCGAAATCGCTTTGTGTCTCATTGATCAAATTGCATGTTTTAGAGAATTGACGAGTGTCGTTCAAACTGGATTTAATTTCATCCTGTTTCGAGTATAAATTGATATTCTGGACATTTTGCATATCCTTGATCAATTGTAACATTGGCATATGACGTTTAATTTGATAAATGATTTAGATACGTTTCTGATGAAATTATTTTAGTATTCGACCTGGCTAAAACCATATTTATTTAAAAGTTGAAAGAACTAAAATGGATGAGCAGTTTTAGAGTTTTTCTTTGTTAATCAAAATTAATTAGGTTGTTGTAGTTAGAGACTGAAACTTGGTTAGGTCTTCGTCAGAATTTTTATATTTTGCGTTCTATTAATTATAAAGTTTTATTAACTTCACCGTTAGTCTCATCGATGCAAGCGCGACTGTTGACTGATATATTATAGTGATATTATAGTGCACACATTTGTGCACTATAACATCTCCTGCGCTTTTGGCTAATCTCAGTTGAGGCCAACGTAATCAGAGTTCGATCAGGAGGATTATTAAAGTTTTATATTTGTCATCGTACTATTAGTTTATTATTTTAACATTATTTACATCATAATTATGTATTTTATTGGTATAAGTGCCTCATCTTAGTGATACTGATTTTGATTTTAAATATTATCTATTAGCTTTTATTACCCAAAATATAAAAGCCCAAGTCGCTCAATAATAAAGATAGAACTACATTGCGCACACTTGGACTACGTACACCGATCTGTGCGCGTCGGTCTCCAAACATTTTATACGGCAACTAGACTTGCAGAGCCACATTAGATCCACGCCACGCGACGTCACGCAACGCGCCGCTACGTACAAATCAGGCGTGGTCCACGTGTGCGTCGGTCAAGTGTAGTTCTCGCTTTAAGCAGCTTTCTATCGGTGAAAAAATTTTAGCAATCGGACCAGTACTTTCAGAGATTACCTCTTACAAACAAAAAAAATACAAAGATAAGATATTTATTTTGCAAATATGGGGATAAAAACGGTGACATAAAAATACAAACTTTACCTCTTTATAATATTAGTGTAGATTTATTGTTGTATAGTATTGTACCCAAGGGTTGACTAACAGAGAATGCCTTATTAAATCACTGCTGTACATCAAATTTTAATAAATAAATAAAACAATGACAATTAGTAATTACTTCTTTTAAATAAAAATAGTATATTTAATAGCATAGTATAATCAGCCTTTTAATGTTCCCACTGCTGTGACTCAGGCCTCCTCTCTAGAAGAGGGAATGGGCCGTAATCCACCACGCGGGCCCAGTGCGGGTTGGTAAGTTTCACATGTCTTCGAACTTTTGGTTCTAGGACATTGCCGGTTTCCTCACGATGTTTTCCTTCACCGTTTTGAGAGCAGTGATGATGAAATAAATTACACAAAGTAATGTACCTGGCTTGGTTTGAACTCGCGACCTGACAACTCTTAAGTCGAGGCCATTACCAGTATATTCAATAGGTACACTATTATTTTACTAGAGAAAAATTATCTAATAGCAAAACCAACTTAGTAGCTGGTATTGCCAAGAGGATTTTGAGCAGCTTAGTAACTGGTTTTGCTGAAGAGGACTTTTGTTTCCCGAACATCTTAATTAAATAATGAGACGTAATAATCTTTACTATTTAATGTTACTGTTAGGATTAGTAGGTAGTGAATGAATAATGAAATATTATGACTTGTCGAGATAAATAAATATCTAAAGTTTACGTTGAACACAGAATTTTAAAACTCATTTCGCGGATTATTTCTCACTTTATTTAACTTTGTCATCAAGATTTTAAGTACTGAGGGTTCATGGGCGCTAAATTATTCAAAGCTTTTATTTTGAGTTTTTTTACGTCAAAATTTCTCGGTTTTAAAACGTACCAACAACCCTGTATAATATCATGTATAAGTTACTCCATTCAGTAATAAGATCTGTTGGTAAAGCATCTATAATATAATTTCAATAAACATCGACCACACGAGTACCTATCCCTTCATCGTTCTCATTTCTGATATCCGATCACCCCTTAGAAATGTTATCTGTAGCTGTTCTGTCTTCATAGAAGTTCGATATACCCACAATAATTAGTCGAACATCAATTCAAATTCCAACTCTTCAAACAGTAGACGAACAATTCGAACCTGCAAGATCTTATCCCAACGCCCCTCGGGATTCCAAAACTTCGATCGCTAACTAACTCAGTCTTCATTATACATTGAACAAATACATCTGTTTGCGAAGGATCCCCAAAGGCTCAGTTATCGGAGTTCATTGTGATTACCGTCCAACTTTTCATTTTATTTGAAAACCTTTATTGGAGTGTACGGACGGAACTTGTTATTTTTCTGTTTGATTTTCTGGAAATTAATAAGTTCAATGTTTGGATCTTTAAGATGATTCGATCAAAGTCGTTAAGTAAAATGTTGTTTTATGTTGTCAGATATACCTACTTTTAATTTATCTATCGCTATTATACAGTACACTGTTATATTAATCACGATGTTTTATTACGTTTTATAAGCAAGTAATTTTGTACGCTTCTAATACTGTATATTTCAACATTGTATTTCTTTTTCATTCTTTATTTTTTAATCCTATTGACTATCTGCCATAGACCCACGTCTATTCATTATGTAATTGGCTTACAAATACTTGATCACAACCGCAAACTGAAACTTCTAATAATTTTCTAAAAAAACCATTCATACCACTTCCAAAATTTGCCAAAACCCACACCTGTTCACATATTCATGGAGACGTGCACTACCTTCCATTATCACAAACACAAATCAATTCTTGAATAGATAATGCGGTTAAGCATACAACGGGGAGCTGGGAGCTCAGGCTGCGTTCAGAGAACGAGCGGTGACGAGGGCGGGTGTGAGTGTGACGGCAGCCATCTCTTCTGACTTGATTCCACCTCGAATTATCAAATTGATACTTATAGATTGTTACTCCTTGATATGAATTGAGCATTTTTCCTTTGTCACAGTGACTGAGCCGAGTGAAGATCTTTCAAACTGTCTTTGAATAAAAGTTTTCTTTTAGGGTTTAGAAATCATTGGTTCACTTTTCCTGCTCTGTGTGGAGTGAAAGGGATGGGCAGCCCAGGCTTGGAATATGGGCCTAAGGGTCAATTTCCAAATTGAGTATTTAAAGTTAAAAGTAAGCAGATTGGAGGAATGGGGACAAAACTGGAGAGCGGTGACCTGAAACTGATAGGACACAATGTAAAGCAAACTCTACTTTAGTCTGGAAACTAGTCAAACTCAACATTTCATGAACTAAAATAAAATAGGCTCTTATAAACCAGTGTGCCTCACTATTCGACTTCACCGAGCGGTTAAAGCGGGCTGCAGACATTAGCCGTTTTTCCTCAGGGTAAAATAATAGATGATAGCTCAATAACCGGGCCACTCCTTCATATCACAAATGGAGGTTTAACATATTTGTTACTCCACGCCCGCCTCAAGACTCGCGTCAGCTCCTCACCCTGCCCGAAGCCCCAACATTTGGGATCCGGCAACCACTGCAGGAAATTGGCAGGGTAGCAATGCGTTACTAGTATTATTCTTTGGTGTTTTCTGCTGGCTTCCTTTTTGCGCTCAATTTGAATATAGCGATGTTAATTTTGTTATTGGTTTCTGAGAAATGGTAATTAACGTTCTTTTTTCAGCTCAGTGTTGAGGCAATTTTAAATTGTGTTGATTCGAGAGTTTCTTTTTTTGCCTTCATTATTCTTAAAATGGAATGCATGTTTTATACCAAAATTAATATATATTACCAAAATAAAGTAAAAAGTAGGTCTTGGCTAGTCATTGTGACCAAAATTTAGTAGAGAGAATCTATGGAAATGCTTTGAGGCATCACGGCTGGCTATACCAAATAGCCTAAAATATTTTTTTAACACAAAACTTCACCAAAACACTGCACTTGCACTTAACATATAAAGCGACTGATGATTTTATTGCTAATATCAAGTTGTACTATAAGAAATGCATTAGTTCAAAGTTTAAGATCAATCATGTAAAAATATAATAATGTAAATAAATAAATAAAATATTGTAAGTTAGTATAAGTAAGACACTGTTATTCGCAATCGGAAAACAAAACAGTATTAACAACTACTAACAAACACAATAAATTATGCAACTATAAAAATATAACTGGACTCTGAGGGTCGAAAGGCTGGATTCGCGCCATGATACCAACTTCAAGTCGTTCGTGATACGAGTTCCAACCCACCATCTACAGACCTTTTTGAGAGAGGACTTTTGGCCGAAAGGTGTCGTGTATCGACGTTTCCGAGGAAGGCTACGCGACACCACGCAGCGGAACATGACGCCGATGTTACGTGTATAATTATAGTTTGTGATAATTTTAATATGTATTAGTTTATTTTGTTTATAAGATTGTAATATAATGTATTTTATCCATGGGCCTTAGTTGCCTGACAATAAAGAAATAATAATAATAAATAATAATAAACCAATTAAATGTTTTCGCATTTAGGAGGGATCAACGGGCTTCCAAAATACAGGCATTTTTTGTTTAGTTTGTAGGTTCAACTGGTCTCAACATTTAAAAATTGTACAGACAGAAAATAATCTAGCTAAAACTACGAATAGCAAGAAATACTAACCTCTAAAACTAAATCTTATACCATAGGAGCACCTGTGGTTAGCAAGCGAACTTCATGTAATCAATGTTATTGCAATCGCAGGAGTCTTGCCTCTGACTGTGGTCGCTGCTGATTCAGGACCGGGCTCTGCATGTTCAAGATAGATCTGTATTTAACCTAACATCTACAACTACGTTTGAGTTTAAGCTTTATATCGAGTGGGATATAGGTCAATTATTGCCCTTGGGCATGCATTGTGCACTGCAGAATTGTTCAAAGGATGACCGCGGTTCTAAAACGCAGAGGTAGGAACACGGCTTTCATTTTCTTTCTTTTTTTAGGGTGGATATCACCCAATGACATACACAAAAGCGGAAGAAGTCACCTGTTCTAGGCGGGCGTGAGGGCGTGTCAGACTTTTACTGAAAAAACTACACATGTTTCCTTCAGTTGCCCTTTGCGTTGGACTACGGGTTTTCTTTTCAGAAATTCCACGCGGTCCTAGCTAACGGCTATTGGACTTGCTGGGCGTACGGTTTGCTGACATCTCTTTGAGGAGCACGTGGATCACTACGCGCTGATGACGACTGGGCTCGGTCCGGTCAATTACCGGACGGCCGGACGGCGAACTACTCATTGCTCGACGTCCGCAAGCTCGCGTCTACCATGGCTGGTAGTCGGAGTCAGAATATCGGCGGCTGGGGCGTGAGGACATTCGTTCCCACACGCGTGCGGCCTCCTTCTTCGCTAGTATTACTAAGTCGTCATCGCATCGTTTCATACAAAACGGAAAAAAAATTGATGATTTTCCATTCTAAGAAAAATAAAAAAGAATAGGCAGTAGTCTGTTTCTGCAATGCCTTAGAGTAACTAATTGCCACTTACATTTGAATGCATATTGATAAAATTGAAATACAGCAGCTAGCGGCAAAATCAAAACTCCACTAAATAGAACACACAATAAGGCTCTTTATACATGTGAACATTATTACAAATCTTCCAGAAAAAGTGACTTGATTTTCTGATTATTTTGATTTTTATGATTATTTACTACTAGAAGTTTTTTTTAAATAATAAAACGTAGTAGCAACTTTCTTAATAACCAACAAAGACTTTTATCCTGAAATCAATACGGTATTAAACAGGATCTAAAAATATTCGCTACAAGGTACCTAGCGCCCTGAAACTTGGTCCCTTGTCAAGTAATAATTGCTGAAACTTTGAGACAAGTTCACGAAAGTACATGATATTGTTTGCACGAAGCCTGTTCAATGTTCAAGCTTGTTTGTTGTCATTTCCTGCAAGTTTTACTTAAACAACATGTTTGGGTGTAATTTAGCAAAAACAGTAAAGCTTTAATCGACAATTTGGATAAAATAGGCTATTAGAGTGTTTGAAAAAGTTATCATGACCTTGAACCACAAAGATCAACTGGAGGAACACGGTGGGTGGTGAATAAAAGTTTAACACTCATTTTCGCTTCACCCAGAGCAGCAGAAGATATGTATAAGCATAAGCATAAGCAGCCTTTCAATGTTCCCACTGCTGGGACTCAGGCCTCCTCTCTAGAAGAGGGAATGGGCCGTAATCCACCCACGCGGGCCCAGTGCGGGTTGGTGATTGTCACGTCATGACTTCTAATTTTTGGTTCTAAGACCTCTTTTTGAGTCCTCAACTTGTGGAAGGTATACAAGGGGCTAAAGCCATCGCAGAGGGTTTTTTGGACATGATAACAACATATAGTTGAAACTTCAAATAACTCAGTCTATAGTAGTAATTCTTAGCTTTTTTTTATATGTTGGTAAAAAATCATCACATGATTCTTCCCTCTCTGGGTGGAGCAAGAAGGAATGTCAGACTTTTAGTGACTAAAATCTACCTGTATTCTTCAATTGCCCTTTGCGTTCCAGAGCCGCGGCTACTCTTTCAAATAATCCTGCCGCCCTGGCAGACATCGGCCCTAGTGAAACTCCTGTCCTTGTTGCTGATGGTCCTTTGAGACGCGCGTGAAATTAAACGCACCGTTGACTAGCAAGGTCAGGAGACCATATGGCGAACTACCCATTGTTCGTTATCCGCAAGTCCGCACTCACGGTGGCTTGGAATGTTCCTCCGACTCCAGATGCCGGATTAGAATATATCCCAATCTGCGCCACCATTGCAGTCCTTCAGTCCACCAGTTTGTCCCGGTCAACTTTCTTAGGTTCTTGGCCCGGCTAGCAACAATTATATAGCATAGCATAGCATAGTCGGCCTTATAATGTTCCCACTGTTGGGACTCAGGCTTCCTCTCTAGGAGAGGGAATGGGCCGTAATCCACCATGCGGGCGCAGTGCGGGTTGGTGGATGTCACATGTCTTCGATGTTTTCCTTCACCGTTTTGAGAGCAGTGGTGATGAAATAAATTACACAAAGTAATGTACCTGGCTGGGGTTGAATCTCCAACAATTATATACCTACCTTAAATTCCAACAATTTCAACCGTAGGTAATTCTACAAAGATCAAAACCATAAAGGAGACAATGATGCGAAATAACACGAAAGCAATAATATTTCTAAACGACAGAGCTGTAACGACGCTTATAACCCACACCCAGACAATAACAGACAGTATGAAATTGTAACGTGGAGCTTAAACATTATTTTTTTGTTAAGACTATCTGTGTGTGAAGAGCACTTAAGTAGAATCGGTGTAATGGATATTTTGTCTGGTTTTTATTATTATTGTAGATATTTGAGAGCACACAGGTATGTGGTAGGTACCTGCTCATATATTACTCCTTATTCCTTTCCATTAATTGATGCGCAACCTGATCATCCGTATATACTCCTTTTCATTTTTTGTGCTGGCTCCACCTGTGTCCTTCAGTTGGCCTTTGCGTTCTTGGACCACGGGTTTCCTTTTCAGAAAATCCCCGCAACCTTAGCGGGCATCAGCCTTGTTGGGCCCCTACGGTTTGCTGACATTTCTCTGAGGAACGCGTAGAACACTATTCGCTATCGATGACTTAGGGGCTGTCTCCACGAGCGAGAGAATCGCGACGAGTCCGCCCTTATATCGTCGGATAATCTCCACGAACGAGCGATAATTCCGCCACGTATCGTCGCGAGTCGTAACGGAATCGCAGCGTTTCCGCGGCGACTCGTAACGGTATCGCCGCGTTTCCTTGACGACGCGTTGCGAAAAGAAGAATTCAGTTACGTGCCAGACGAGAGAGTCATCGCGAGCGCGCGGCGGGCTAGCGACGATGTAATGACGTTTCGCGCGCTCGTTGCCACTCGTCGCATCGCGGCGATAATATCGCCGTGTGGAGACGGTTCCATAGAGAGTGTTTAGAAATACGTGGCACGACGATAATATCGCCGCGATTCTCTCGCTCGTGGAGACAGCGCCTTAGGCTCGGTCCGAACGATTATCAGACGGCTGGACGGCTATTTATCCATATTTACTCCTACTAGCTGCTGCCGGCGACTCCGTTGGTGTGAAAGTAGTTTTCTCTTTTGGAAAATCCTCTCTTAGTGCTTGCTTACGTCATAAAAGTATGCCTTGTGCAAAATTTCACGTTCCTAGTCCCAGTAGTTTCGGCTGTGCATTGATATTTCAGTCAGTCAGAAAGATAACTTTAAGTATGTAAAATTTCTTGCAGATGACAAATAAGGTAAGTGTATGTCAGCTTAGGGCAATCGGTATTGAAGTTACTACGATTTTTATCTGTAGTTTTATCTTTGAAGCAGTAATTATGACACCCACAGCACGTGTTTTAAATTGTTTCGTCACTGTGATCGACCCTTTTCTAAATTAATTTCGTGTACCACTTCCAAATCAGTTAAGAACTGATTTAGAATAACCAAAATCAGATAATTTATTCGGACCTGCAAATAAACCACTTCATAACGGCCCACAATAGAAATCAGGACAGGATTCCTATTGTTGGGAGGATGGAAATCTACCATTATTTATGCACCATCGTCGTCTTCTAATCTAATAGTGTATTAATGCTGGGAGCTTGTCCATGTCAACGGGATTCGTATTAATCTCACTCAGAGCTCTGTTTAGACCAAGAGTATTAAAGGGACTAAACAAGGAGTTGAGATTTCGTGTAATTTTCAAGGAGGACCCCATTGAAAAAGGTAAGGACGGTATTTGGATCAAGAGGTACGGGATACCGTGAAAATCTTGACCTTGTTTGATATTGTTCGGACAGATCAAAATATGGGTTTCTCTGAAATACAGTCGATCAAACGGAGCTATATTTAGAAGAGCTTATATACATCTTGGAAAGTTGAAAAGGGTTCTTGAAGTGAAAGTACCTTAAATGCTGATGCTATACATCTTTATTCCAAGAAATATTTTGGTACTTTTTTTCAAAAATAAATATTCTTGCAGCCAAACGTTTTTGAAATGGCACTAGCTTCAACCAGGAATGCAAACAAAATAATTAGTACATCGACATTTTAGGTAGGCCCTAAGACGTTTTTCAATATCTTTCTTTATTAACGATAGCTAAAGACAGAATTTCTTCCCCTTTTCCTAGAGAAAAGGTCTGAGTCCCAGCGGAAACATTATAAGGCCGATTACGCTAAAGACAGATTACAACACACATGTAAAATTAAAATGAACAACGCAGCTATTATTATGCAACTTAAGGATAACTTCTTACAGCGCTTGGCCTTATAACTTAATATAACACGGATGGAATCCACTGTGGCCTATTAAATGAATTCATAATCGAGGCTTGTCTAGAATTTTTAATCTGTGAAGATTTATACATGGGAGGAAAATGATGAAGAGTTTGCATTTCATTTTAGATCTGCATTTTCAAGTTACTTTTAGCTTGTAACTGCTAGGACTTGTTTAAATATCACTACTATATTAACCTCGTTGGAATAAGTACTGTTGAGCATGAGGTCCTGGGTTTAATTCTCCAGAGTCCAGTGAGTCAAAAAGTGCCTTTGGATGGTTCTATTAGGGCTTCATCGAAAGCAGCCCGGAGTTTGGAAGTTGGTGCTGCTATACCCCCGTGGCACGAATAGCACTTTAAGCTGTTGATCTTGTGCCTGATCTCTCTCTGGCTGTATCGGATTGCTGTCTCATCGGACTATGAGAGTAAAGTTTATTTTTTATGTTATATTTGATATCTGAGAGAAAAATGAGTATTGATAACACTATTATGAAGGCATGACGAGTATTGCCCACCGCCACTGAGCAAATACAAAGAGATGTTGTAATTTGATTTTTCTTCTATCGCGAATATGTTGTAAAATGGGTACGTTTACGAAGTTGTGCACAGGACGAACGCCAACAATACACTGACTTAAATCACGTCCACCGTGATGATGTTAGGACCTAGTTGAGAATCACAGTGCACAGTTGTTTAGGCCGTCTTTTCTTTGTACTTGCTCCGTGGTATTGCTTAAAGGTATGAGTATATAGCTGAGAAAACTTGAAGGAAAATATATTCCTTATTATTTGGATTTAAATTATTCTTTGATGCCTCGGTTTTCTAGAAATAACATTGTGATACAGGACCTTTGTTAGCTTTTACCCTTCCTAGATGAGAGTGCAAAGTTAGTTTTCCTAGAAAGTCACCCGACCCCACCAAGGTACAACTTTGTACAAGAATAAGTGTATGTTATGCATTGTCAAGAAAATTTCTGTTATTGTGCTTTGTAAAATGTTTGTTTGATAAAACTAGATACAGCATAACTTACTCAAGCACTCAGTGTGTATTGATTACTTTGTAGTAGATTCTCCTTTTGTATTAAATTATTTTATTTTATTTTTTAATTTATTTATTTATGGAACTTTTAACAAATTGTTATATCAGTTCCATCGTAGCCTTACCCAAATACATCACAATTATCTTGTCTTACAATGTCTTATTTCTTATTTTCAAAGCATTTACGCGATCCTTGTATCAAATATTGTAACCTTTTACGTTCTTTATTCTTGTTTATGTTCATACACTTTTTGGTGTCTTATAAATACCTCTTTCTATGTTCCTCATCTATTAGCTGGATCTCCATCATAATATAAATTTTCAATATAATGGAGATTTTTGGAGTTATCTAATGAGACTATTTTTAACATCATCATCACCACCATTTTAGCCGAAACACGCCTACCAGTTATGTCATTTATTTCTTAACAATATGAACATTGTGTAGAAAAAAAAAATAAGCATTAAAAATAAAAGCTTGTAAAAAGAACGGTTATATTATGTGATAGCTAAAAAAAGATAAAAGAATAAAAAAGCATACAACAATATCCTAATAATTAACAATACTTATGAATAATTATTATAATTAAAATAGAATGTTGAATAATTATAAAATTGAATGTTGAATAACTATAAAATTTCACCTGTCCAAACAAATTTTATCTTAATTTAAGTTCAATAATATACATAAGTCCTACGGTTCCATCAACGGTTCAGTCCAATGCATCCCGCTTCCAGCGGATTCCTGCAGCCTTTACCAGGAGCTTTTCTCCTTGTGGGAGGTTTTACAACGCTGCAGTTCCGGTATGTGGTCAATGCTCCAGAACCGTTCGACCACGTCAACCATCTGGCCTGCAAGTAATTCCTACGGTCAATTAAGTTTGGCGATTTTCAGGGGAAAGCAACATTTGGAAGCTATAACTATATATTCTTGGGGGAGGCCTATGTCCAACAGTGGACGTCTTTCGGCTGAAATAATGACGATGATGATGACTATATTATATTCTTCTACATATGCATATGAATAGCATTCTCTACCTATCTATAACTTCAAAATAAAACCATCCTAAACTGACCGGCTAAGTAGAAACTAAAAGCGTTATCAATAGATCAATTAAGAACTTTTCACCGGACAGCTTCCCGTTTGCAACAAAACTTCCACCAGTTTCCAATACTAAGCTCACGTAATTTGAGGTCTGATCATTAAAAAGTTTGGGCCTTTTTAATCTCTTGGGATTTGTGGAGGTATGTAGGTATAGTGTGGATTAGAAGGCATTTCTAAGGCTGACGTTGTTTCATAACTGTCAGTTACAATTTGAGGTCATCGATTTTGGTGAAGGGTCACAAATTCATTTAAGTCAATTTGTAACTTAATAGAATTTGATAGTTAAGCAATGGCAGTGTTAGTGAGTATTATATCTGGGAGTAAAGAATATGTTTGTTATTCTTAACCTCATCATCATTTCTCTCCCAAGCGTCGCCACAATGACCGGTCCTGTGCGTCTCGCATCCATCGGATTCCAGCGACCCTGACCAGGTCATCGGTCCACCTTGTGGGAGGACTTCTAACGCTGCATCTTCCAGTACGCAGTCGCCACTCCAGAACCCCAACGGCTATCTGTTCTGTGAGTAATGTGCCCTGCCCATTGCCACTTAAGGATGACGATTCTTCATGCTATATCGGTAATATTGGTTCTCCTGCGGATATCTTTATTTCTGATTCGATCACGCAAGGAAACTCCGAGCATAGCTCTTTCCATTGCCCTTTGGGTGACTTGTAAGTCTTCTTATAAATTTATAAACCCGAATCCCTAACTAGTGATTCTAGTGAACACAGTAGTGGAATATTATTATTTGCTAGCTTTTGCCCGCGGCTTCACCCACGCCCATCAAATATAGCCTACGTCACTCAAGAATAAAGCAGCTTTCTATTGGTTAAAAAAAAATTAGGAATCAGACCAGTACTTTCAGAGATTACCTCCTACAAACAAAAAAACAAACTTTACCTTTTTATAATATTAGTGTAGATTTACCTATTTATTTATCTATTCTTCAAATTTCAACGATGTTATCACCAACCAGTACCTTTATATACAATGAAATTAACGTATTCTTAGAACCGACACCACATAATCCAAATATGAGCAGTCAACCGATGTTGTCCTAACACCCAACGTACGCAATTAATGTCCCATCCACGTCAAAATCAAACAAACAGTACAATTTCCCTGAATCCTTATCATTGGCTATGATTACTGTTACTGTAAGGGTGTGTGTACATTCAGTGGACGATACGTAGAAGTCCTGTGTTCAAATAAGTTGGATTGGTTTATCATTATTGCAATATAGTACATTTTGATACAAGTGCAGAAAGTTTGTCGAGAAAGAATAAACGGGGGTTGACCGACGACTCGTGGGGGTCGACGCGCGCCCAGCCTGATACGATAAATGTAATAAAATTGTGGCGGGGGAGAGCACGCGCTCTTTTCTGTACTAGTGCGGAAAATAGTCTATTGCGTGCCTAAAATCGGTGGGATAAGAGCGGGTTTTCGAGTAAGTGTATTGAAAAAATATTTGTGCGGAGTTGTTGGAACTCGAAATTTCATTGGTTTTAAAAACTAAGATTATAAAGGTAAAAGTTTGTGATTGTGTAACTATGTGTGTGCATGTTTTTTACTTCTTCACTCTCAAACAGTTCTCATTGAAACTTGGTACGCGGGTAGACCATGTCTTTTGACTTTTTGTCCTAGGGGAAAAAATAATTTAATATTTTCTACCATCGCACGGGCAAAGCCACTAGCAGCAGTTATACAGATTAAAACCATACTTAATTGGATGACCACTAATATTTCAGAATGGTTGAGCTATTAAAGATTTGGGTTGATACAAGAAAAAAATGTTAAACTGTCAAACGTCCTATGTTCAATATTATTTCACGAAAGGCTAAAAAAACATAAACTTGAGACAAAGGGTCTTGACAGACAGAAAGACAGATAGACGGACAACAAAGTGATTCTATAAGGGTTCCGTTTTTTTCTTTTGAGGTACGAAAGTCTAAAAACTGATTTCAATTGTTAATATGTTGAACTTTCAGACTGTTGCAAGAATATGCTGAAAGGTCAGCATATTCTTGGAATTTATAGCTTAATATATTCCCAAGCCAATACAAGTTGGCTTCTAGTCAACCTAGTCCTCCAGCGCATCGTGTATTGTATGTGCATACTCCCTAAACATGGCAATATGGTCGCGTGAGTAAACTGGCGTCATTAACCGACCGAGTTAATTGGGCCCCAGTCAACAAAGATTAAGGGTGTGTTGTCTGCTGTTTTTTGTTTGGTCGGCTTTTATAGGAAACCGTAAATGGTTCGTGCCTAGGAATTATTGGCAGATACATATCGATAGTGTTATTTAATTTTGTGTTTGTTGTGTCGTGTTTTTTTTTTTTTTAGATTGAGTTCGTAATTTGTGAGGGCTGAAATTGTCGGTAAAACCGTGTGTTGTGTCGATTACGTCATGCACGTTGATTGATTTGATTTTATCAAAAATTGCTACCACTTTTGAGCTACTTTCATTTTTGTCAATTGTTTTGATTTCTGATGCAACCAAAATGTTTCAAGAGCAACGCAATTTTTTTTTTTTTTGATCGAATAACTATTTTTTTTAATACATGGGTGTAGTTAATTTTGAAAAGATTATTTTTTATTTTGTGCCTTTATATTTTGACAAAAATGTCAACAACATCAACTTTCACATACACGCCTATTTTTTTTCTTAGGACATCCCCTTCTTACAGCTAAGGAGTGCTATTTCCTGCTGGAATTTAGACTCTACTTCCTGTTAGCTACAACCTAGGTTTTTAAGTCAAGAGTGAATAGATACTCCTAGGCAAACAAGCTCCCTACATCGATCTCATCATCATCATCAAGGTGAGACTGTGGTCAAGCGCGAAAAAACCCATCTTACATTCCTTATGTACTTTGATCTACAACCAGCCAGTTTCACGAGCTTTCCTACCACAGTACCAGTCACACGACCACCTAAACGAGTTCTTTACGTGACCTAACCACTGGTACCTACAAAAAGTAGCGGAAAGTTCCATGAAATCAATTTCGGAGTCCTATCGCTGCCCAAATCTACGGCAATTGAAAGTGACGAGTCGTTTTTGAACTACTGTTGACTTAGTTTTGACCTCAATATTTTATAAGGTAACAAATATTTTAAAAAGTAGTTTTTAGAAAGAAAGAAAAACAGTTTATTTACGTGAAATGACGCAATCTTAAAACTAGCTAACAAACATAATCAATAGATAGGGAAGATATGCGTCACATCCACGCAAAACGGCTGAACGTTCAGCATAAAGTTGCGGCCTCACGCATAATGCGATAAGCTCACATTCACATCCCGAAGAATCATCTTTCTTAAGTGGTCACATTGCCCACAGAACAGATAGTCGATTACCGAACGGTTCCGGGTTGGCAACAACAGAAGACGCGCGCCTCAGGGAGATGTCAGCAAATCGTATGGGTCCAGCAGGGTCGAAGCCTACTGGGGCCATGGGTAGTGTGAAAACGAAACCCGGGGCCCTTGGACGAAGGCAACGAAGGAACAGGAGCGGGTTTTTAGTCAGTAAAAGTCTGACCTTGAAAGGCTTCCTACAAGGTGGACCGATAAACTAGTGAGGATCGCGAACAGCTGGACAATATATGCAGTTTTTGAAATAAGCGCAATCTCGGTAAAATAGAGTTAAATATTGTACTGTACCTTCCAGTTATCTCAGTACCTAACCAAATCTTGCTGAGAAGGCTGACTCGTAACATTTGATGCCAAATACTGAAAAAACATCTGCATTCTAATGCAAAACTATTGACTGTATTTTATATCAACTAAGAGACAGACAGAAAGTGAATATTTTCGTTTCAATCTTGTTATCTTTTAACGTAGACGTTGTATTATCTATTATCTCAAAAAATGTGTTATTTCAGTTTTCTTCTCAAGTTATGACTGTCCTGTTGGTCCAGTGGTTAGTGGCCCTGACTGCTATGCCGGAGGTCGTGATTTCGATTTCCACCCAGGACAAATGTTTGTGTGATGAGCACGATCATTTGTTTTGGGTCTGGGTGTAATTTATCTATAATAATATTTAGAAATATTTATGTATGTTTATCAGTTGTCTAGTAGGTACTCATAATGCAAGTTCTGCTTAGCTTGAGACTAGATGGCGTTGTGTGATAGTTGTGGATTATTATTATATTATTTTATTGGTTCATTCCGCATACGTTACTATTAGCGCGAAAGATTTTTCAAAAAAGAATTTTGTTCTATTTCAGAAGTTACTATGTTCGTGCAAGGTGATCGTTGAAACGTTGAAGTTCACGATTAAAACTAAACATGTCATTTGCGCTGCAGTTTTACTAACCTTTAGCTTTTTAAAAATGGTAATGTTAATGCCAAACAAGGTAGATACATTTCTTCGGTGGTAAATTAACATAATTGCTTTAGTTTAGCTACGAGTAGTTACCTCGTTTTACGCGTTTTTACTTAGCTAATAAAACAAAAGAATAAGATTGAGGTGTCTTTTTACCCAACTACGTTTTTTTTTTGTTAGGAAAATCATCCAATGACATCCCCCACGCTTGGGCGTAGCGGGCGGGTGTGTCAGACTTTTACTGACTAAAAACCCACTCCTGTTCTTTCGTTGCCTTTCATACCAAGGCCGAGTCTTCATTTCAGAAGCAAACCCTTGGCCCCAACATGCTTCGACCCTGCTGGGCCCCTACGGTACCCAACTAAGGTAAAGCCGAATGGAAGAGTTTCAATTTTCGCAGTCTCAATAGAATACGTTATCCCATAGTGGTTAAAATGTTGAATCCATTTCGAGGAATGACGTGTCAATCGATTTGTTATATTATGATCCAGTTAATTTATGCTACACATCCAAAAATAATATGACGACAATTGAAAGAAGAGTAAATTCAGAGTTCAAATACATAGATTAAGTAAGTGCAATGTAAAAATATACCTGCCAAGTCACAATGCCCCCTAGGGTCGTGGGCTTTTTTTGAAAAGGAAACCCGTGATTTTATAATGCAAAGGGCAAACGAAGGACATAAGTGTGGTTCTAGTCAGTAAAAGTCTGATGCCCTCTGGCTCCATCCAGAGTGAGAAAAGTTATTGGATGATTTCCTAGACCTTTGAAAAAAACAGTAATTTTAAAGGCGATAACTCGTGTATGTTATGTTTGTGTATGCTCCTTCACGCTCAAACGGATGAACGGATTGAAATGAAAATTAGCACACGAGTAGACCATTTTCAGGAATAGAATATAAAATACTACTTTTAGTTATCCAGGAAGTACGTTCCCTTAGACTTTGACTTTCATATGGACGAAGCCGCAGGCAGAAGCTATTTTCACTATATTTTCATTGCGTTTGTTTCTTGGTCTGGTTTTAGTTTTACTTTTTGTTTCCGCCTTGCCCTGGACTGCCTTGCCCTTTCCTTTTTTCCTTCAGTTACTTCGATGTACACTGTATAAACGACGAAGCGAATCGTTTAGTCTAGAGTCTGAACCGTGGAGGTGTTAACAGTTAAGGGTGGACACTCGCCATACGTTAGTTTGTCCGATGGTAGAATGGTGATGGCGGAATCAAGTCATGTCATTCTCGCGTTTGTAGTCCAGTCAAATTAGGCCAAAAAATAGGGGTAAGCTTACAATAAGTCGCACCCAGCTGAAAATTGGTAGGATTGTTCAAAACACTATCATAAATGAAATCTAAAAAGTCCTCATCGATCCGACACATGCAAAAAAATACTTTATTACATTACCAATACATTTTTGCAGATAATTATCTGATCTACAATTTTTGTCTGAGCTAATTTTGTGATAAAACTTACCGTTTTGTTGAAAATCGCGAAAAACTCATTTTTGTGACCTTTGAACCCGAGTATTTTTTTTCCAGGTGTTGGATCGATGAGGACTTTTTAGGTTTCATTTATGATGGTGTTTTGAACAATCCTACCAATTTTCAGCTGCGTGCGATTTATTGTAACCTTGGAGGTCTAAATTGACTAGACTATGTGGTCGAGTATCGTATTTTCCGATGCGCGAAGGAGTCTCGATGTAAAATATAGTTGTAGTAACATCGGTTTAAAACACGGTAGCAACATTGTAACAGCTTTATAGTTTACTACAGTTAATTAAGTTAAGAACGGAAGAGAAAAGCTTTTATGACTCTGTTACAGTCAGTGTTTCTTATTTGCACGGTTGGCACAGCGGTTGAGCGATTGGCTGCAACTGCTGTTGTAGGTTTGATTCCCATATAAAACAAATAATCGTATCGATTACTGATGGTTGATCTGGGACTGGGTATCCTAGCAAAGCACCCACGTTATAGACAAAAATCCTCGTGTCAGGCAGCGATAAATAAAATGTATCTGTTGTAATATTAAGAGAAGCACCTCTTAACTAATTTTTTTTTTTTTTCTATTCAAGATGATATAGTAACCTTCGACTAAAAGCTTAAAGTCACCCAAAGAGCAACAGAAAGGGCTATACTTGGAGTTTCCTTGCGTGATTGCATCAGAAATTAAGATATCCGAAAGAGAAACAAGGTTACCGACATAGCCCGAAGAATCGACAAAATTAAATGGCAGTGGGCCATATTGCTTGTAGAACAGATGGTCGATGGGGACGAAAGGTTCTAGTGTGGTGACCATGTATGGAAGACGCAGAGTTGGAAAGCCTCCACACAAGGTGGACCGATGAACTGGTGAGGGTCGCGCGAATCCCATGGATGCGAGACGCACAGGACAAGTCGTTATGGTGGTACTTTGTCCAACAGTGGACGTCTTACAGTTGAAATGACGATGTTGACTTGAATTATCCCGTTAAATTTGCAACGCTCCGTTAACAATTAGAAAAATACGATTCCATTTTGATAATCCATTTTTAAATCGCAATCTAAAGAAAAAACATCTTTCCATAAACTTAATAAAAGGTTGTTAGATAATACGTGTATACGTTAGTAGCATAAAGAATTATTGAAAAATATTTACATAATTATGAAGAATTATTATAGGTTTTCATTGCATACGAAAAAATCCTTTCCTACATGAACGAATCGAAACCACAATTTCCATTTCATCTATCCACAGATCCTTATAAATCAGTCTGTACGGAACGTGTCTCTTAATAAAAATCTCATTTCAAATTTTTATTTTACTAGGGTCAAACAAAGATATGACCTTCAGACATGTTAAGTCATGGTAAGTATTTCTTAAAAAAAATCGTATTGGCTTCATCAAACTAAGTTAATTAATTCAATTTTGTTTTAATCCCTTAATATTCAAGTTTCTTCTGCGAAAAAGCTTAAATTGCAACATTGATTTGCTATCTTTTTACCCGACTGCAAGAAGGGTTATGTTTTTCGCGCGTATCTTGTATGTATGTATGAATGGAATATTCTTTATTACCTCATGTCTTCCAAACCGCTGAACGGATTTATATAATAAAGATACCGTTAGATTCGTCTTGAATAACCCAAGTGTTCTTAGATAGGTAAAGTTAAAAAACTAACTTAACAACTGTGACGATACTATGGAGTAAAAACAATTTTTCTTTGACTACTCAAATATGGGTTTCAAATTAAAGGGCTCGTCATGAGAATTTCAAAATGGTTTATCATAACCAAGTAAATTAAGTGGCAAAGGGTAGGCTACATTGCACGCAGAACAGATGGTCGATGGGGACGAAAGGTTCTGGAGTGGCGCCCACGTACCGGAAAACACAGTATTAGAAGGCTTCCCAAAAGGTGGACCGATGACCTGGTGAGGGTCGCGGGAATCCGATGGATGTGAGACGCACAGGACCGTTCATCGTGGCGACATCATAAAATATTTTGGACTAAAACCATTCCATCTAATGTGGGTCCCTACTGTTGCAGTCAATATGTTCCTTATTAGATTTTATTATTTGTCTTATTTTATGTGTTAGATAGATATATTCTTTATTGTATACCAATACTAAAATTACAATAGGAACTTAAAATTAATGCAATTAAAATTAATGTAATTAAATTGGTTTTTACGCTACTGGACTGAACTTATTTTTTTATTGAAAGTTATTTTTTACGCAATCGGGTATTTTTTAAATAAAATATGTCAGCATTTAAAAGCATTTTAATACTTAAGTCGACAGAAATCTAAAAAAATTAAAAATTTCAATTAACATCGAAACCCTGCAATAACCATCTCACGATCGAAAAATAAGATTCAAACGACCGAAAAAAAAATGTTTAATGTTTCTACTGAAACACAAAAACAAAAAAAAAAAATTAAGAAACAAGAAAAAAAATTATTTGGTGATGAAGGTGGCTTCACTCTACACTTAATATAATTAGAAAATAGCTTGTTAGCCCTTTTAATCGAAAACCAAACAACTGCAAGAGAAAACACCATCATCAAACTCACCAAAGTCAAAATTACAAGTCAAAGTCAAAGCACAGCACTAATCCCAATCAATCGGCCAGTAGGTACCACACTAATCCTTTACACACTAAGTCAGTGCCATACTAAAGCCAATTAGGGAATGCGGCCCGTCCAAACACAGCCGGTTAATGATTAAAAGCAATTATTGATAGAACCAGACAATCGATGGGTAGAACGACTATGTATATAGGACAATGGAATACGTTAATCAAGGTGTGTTTGACACGATGCTGTGATGTCGTGATTTGTTAATCTAATGATGGCAAAGAGTTGTAAGTACCTTAAGTAGCCAAACAGTGCCGAATACTTCAACCATATTGTTAGAAAGCCATAACAATACCTGGAAAAACATAAGATGTTCGAGAAGATAGAAGTGAAGAAAACCAATGTAATCATATGTATACAATGGTCTGATCAAGCAAAACCCAGACATAAATCTATCTTTGACGTAATAAAATCAGTGGGAAAGAAACGAATGGAGAGGTATCTAGAGTGCTGTTTTATGATGTGCCCTAAACACAGCATTGCAGTGAGCAAACGATTGGAAAAGGAAAGGGCATATTCTTTCATCGTTTCAATACCCATAGGTATAGTTTTATTAACATTACATATTATATTCCCCGGTTGATTAAACTACATATATGTATTATAACCTTTCGCAGCAAGTTCTCATTTATACTATTATGTTATGTTAGAAGACACGCTCGTTTGGAAGCCCTATGTTACAATTTTTTTCTTGTCGAACCCAAACGAATATGTCCCGAGGACTGTGCCACTACCTCAGTGCGGTTTTCTAATGCAACATTCTGTCATCTTTCACTGGTTGAGTAGTTTTAAAATTGCAATCATTCATTCCCTATTCGTAGACACAAGTTATTCAGTGTTTTGTTCTTTTCTAAGTGTTTCATTTTTACATAGTCTCTTTCCTTCCTGCTAGCGTAAACTTGTACAACAAAAGCCTTTCCATGCAAAACATTCCCCCCTTTCGAAGGCTCGCCCACCGATGGGACAACATTTAATTTCCCGACTAGCCGGCGCAAATTATGACCGCCATTATTCTTAAAAGTAATCTCATGCAGTTTCTGTAGAGAAATATTCTCATTTTTTATTTATGCCTTTATTTGCATAAAGTAAATAACGTAATACGATACTGTAATGAGAATTTTCTGTACTTGTTTCATTTTTTATTGCTCTAATTGGCGATTCCAGTAAATTGTAGCTTTTGCTACTGATTGGGAAATATTTATGTTCATCTTCATCGCACTATAAATAGCTACTGAACGTAGTTATTATTCTAGATATATTAGAAATTATTCTACGTAGATATTATTCTTTCAGACGTGATTAGCTAAGATAGTTCAGGTAAAATGATGATCGCATTTCAAAAGTTACTACCTGACACAACGACGGTTCAGCTTCATTGGACAGACCACTAAGAAGGAATGGTCCATAAAATACCAGAAGGCCCATAAAATATTTTCTTAGAGAGTTGGGTTTTCCCATGGGATAATAAAACTAATGTCCTTGGACGGTCCTATATGTCAATATCACCTTCGACAGTACCTTTAATTTAGAAACAGTAATAAATACGAAATATATAGTGTTCTAACACCTAAAGAACTAGAACATGCCAAGGTAGCTGCTAGAAAACTAGGCGTTCTTGCAAAGGTCCGACGGTACTTCACACCGGGACAGCTTCTAATGTTATACAAAGCACAGGTCCGATCGTGTGTGGAGTACTGCAGTCACATATGGGCTGGTGCTGCAAAATGCCATCTAGCAGCTTTGGACTCAGTGGAAAGGCGTGCGAAGAGGCTAATTGGGGATCCAGATTTGGTTAAGTCCAATCTACAAAGCCTCGAGCACAGGCGCAAGGCAGCCTATCGGTATTTTACAGGTTGCATTTTGGAGAGTGTGCGCGGGAATTGCATGACTTGATTCTGCCATCTCCTTTCTACCATCGGACAACCCGACGTACGGCGAGTATCCACCCTTACGTTGTTGAAACTTCAACGGTCCGGACTAAGCGTTTCGCTTCGTCGTTTATACCGCGTACATCGAAGGACTGGAACAATTTGCCTGCTGCGATCTTCCCGTCCAACTATAATTTAGGTGTCTTCAAGGCTAAAGTGAATAGGCTCTTGATAAACTAGTGCGCCTCACCATCAATGATTGCATCACTGTTTACCATCAGGTGGGATCGCAGTCAAGCGCTGGTTTATATCAATTAAAAAAAAAAAAAAAAAAAAACATAAAAAAATCACAAAGTATGAGATTATTGATTCACTCGACTATTAACTCACAACAAAGAGGCACACTGACTCAGAAATTACCATTAATCAAATCTTTTCATACACAACTAACACATGTTGATAACACATTTTTACCAACAATAGGTCTATTAATTACAAAGCAATGTAGCCGCCACTCACACCGTAACAGACAAGATCGTTAATACTCGGGCAGAGAGTTGTCACTAATTTGTACCGGCCCGGATGACGGGCAGACAAACGGTCTGATTGACGGCCGCTTCATTAGTGAGAGGAGTGAAATTCGAATGTATTTCTCTTATGTGCGAGTTTTGTCTTTAGTTCTGGTTGGTTTGAGGGTGAGTTGGATGCTGAATGTGATAATTTAAAGCCGGTCAAAGGGATTGGCTGGTTTCTAGATTTATAACAAGATACTGGTGACGATAACGATGAAAGGTAAATTTATTGTGATTAGCAAACTTAAATACTTATACCACATATAAAACAAATATATCGAATTGTTACTATTTAGGTGTACAATAAAGTTTATTCTATTCTATATCATGGCAGTAGAGAACATCAAAGACACTATTGCAAGGCCCGAGACCATCTTGAAAATTCTGCTTAGACAGTAATTTTACCTGAACCAACATATTTCAACATAAAATTACGCGAACGTTCGAGAGGTTAAGGCAGCAGAAAGGAGTATCATGGTACTGCTTCCCTTGAGAAGCATTTTCATAAAGCACTGAACGACTCATATTAAATTGCTATATATTTCTAGTATCTACTTTCCCCCACAAGTCTCCCAGGGACGAAAGGGTCGTGTTATGATAATTCATCATGTTTGTTCGACCGCTAGTATTTCAATGTTTGCTGCTAAGTAGCCTCAAGCTCTAGGCTAGACCGAACTCATTTGGTTATTAAAGTTTACCCGAGCAGTATGTTATGAATTAATATTTATACTCTTAGCAGAATTTGTGCCCAAATTTTGATGTTCAGCAGAATCTTGAGTATAAACATGAACTTGGTTTCTGAGATAAGAAAATTTGTCTAGCTGCTTTTTAGAAGTAGTGACTTGTGCCTTTAGGAATGCGCTCCTTAGTGTCTTTTGTTTATTATTATAGAAAGTAAACTGTGTTTAAAATTATTTGTTATAGTACCTAATAATTGTGAGTTTCTTGTTTAAGCTCATCTAGATTATATCTATGTTTCTAGTTGAATTTGTAATTCCTTTGTTACAACAAAAGAAATCATTTTTCTTATCGTGTTTTTTCTTGTGTGGTTTTATGGATAAAACCACAAAAAAAGTAAGTGGTAAGTAATTATTTTGTGGCAGTTCACTTTGGTGAACAAAATATTTCATACTTTTATTGTTATTAAAATATCGAGCCTCCCAAATTCAATAATTCCCGTTTTAAATATCCAACATCGATACGGTCGTGTAACATGCCGTGATGGACAAACAGCCGACAGCCGCTTCATTAGTAGTGAGTTGGGAACGATTGTGAAATTTGAATGAACCTATATTTTACTTGTACACATATATGTGTGCCGGGTAACCTAAAGTTTAAATAAGGTCTAATGGTATATATTCTAAGGGCCTAAGCTTTTAGGGTCTTATTAATAAATGCTGTGTTGATGAACGGCTTTAAGTCATTATTTTACCGTCTAGGTTTATTACCTCTCGCGCGTTTCTCGAACACCCGGGTGTACGAGAGAGTTGAGTGCCCATCGCGCCATTGGTACACCCAGGTGTACGAGAGTGACTTGCACCGATTGGATATTTTTTCTGTGACGTATATTTTCAAGTTGCAACCCGTTCTTTATTTGATTGAACAGAATAGTTCATTCACTTTCTATTAAAATATTTTCCATTGGCAATATCGATACATAGAATGAAGAAGATTGAAAAAAATAAAGTGATCCGTCAATTCCGTCATTCAGCTAGCTGTCACTTTTCGAAGCCCTTGTTGCGTGAGGTTGCGTGCGGAAGTAAAATCATGTTTCCAATTAGAAAACGGTGAGTAATCTTATAAGATTTATATAGAATTACTGAGAAATAAGTATAGATTACGTTGCAAGTGTTTGTTTTTGGAAAAGTAATAAATATGCCAGTGAAAAAGTGACGAAACTTGTGAAGACGCGTATTTTTTTCCGTCATGGCCGTCGTGTTTCGACTTGTTCTAGTGCAAAATTTATCTCGAAATGCTTTGAAATCTACATAAGTTGTTAGTTTATTTACCTATAAACATAATGAAGTTACTACAAAGTGATATAATTGCATATTGTTATCATAATCGTTGTTGAAAGAAAATAAACCGGTAAAAATGGCGCCAAAGTCGTAACGCATAAAGTACAGACAGCAAAAAAAAATTTTCGATTAGTTTTTTGTTGTGATTATTGAATATTCAGTATAACGTAAATATTGTCTTAGTGTTCATATCTATGAAAGCCAAATGTAAAGATTGTTTTATTTTTCGATTTTATATTTTTCATGATCAAAAAAAAAATAAATTTTTTTTCTTCTATTTTACGTTATTTCGCATTTACTTAGGCAGGGTATTATATTATACTTAGCGGGTTGAGTTGGGCGATCAAAACATTGTACAAGTACTAATGTTTTTCATTTTATTTTAAGATTACGTTCTCGAAGCGTCACCCCTGTTGGGGATGACCGGGACAGCCGTGGCAGCCCCGGGCCTAGCCGGCTACCCTCGGCTCGTCGGGCCCTGTTATTGGACCTTGTATGGAAGGCCCCGGAACGGGAAATCGACGGTCCCTCACCACCACTGTGAGTGTCTTTTTCATAGTGTTACCTACAGTGTTTCTTTAGTTTCAGTGGTGTAATTTGTAATTGTTTCTTTTTAGGTCTCGAGCTGTCGTCGTCGACCAAACACCTGGGGGTTCTCTGCGGTTGACCGATTCGACGGTGCCGATCGAGAATTCCCCAGGTGGAAGAGTCCACATCAGCGAAGCAGGGCAGTCCAGGCCTAGCCTGGACTTGCCTATTGGGTAAGTTAATTTTCCTTCACAGTCCTCCTAGGCTATCACGGTGCCATGGGTGTACGACATTGCATTTATTTGTGTTATCTTTATCTAGGGCTGATGAGGCAGAGCTCCTGGATGATTTGGACTTGGACGACGACGAGATCATGGAGCTCCAGTCCAAACATCCCGGGTTCATCCAGCAGAGGTTGAGGAGGCTGCGAGGTGGCGACGCACCGGGGCCATCGAAGGTGCCAACTAAAGCCAGCGCCAGCAACACGGTTGCTCTGGCTTCTCTTGTCTCTAGTGCCATGTCTGAGGCAAGCGTTTCCTCCGAAATTGATGTTCGTCCATCAACTTCGAGGGAAAAATTGCCTTCACGGACGGTAGCTAGAGATTATGGTAGTGACCCCGACAGCGATATCGAGGACGTATACGATGTCTCGGCCATACCAGTTGTCAGGAATGGAATTCCTGACTCCGAGGAGCTTGAGGAACCGGTAGAGGCTTTGATAAACGAGGTCGATACGGGGATGGATAACGCTATCGATACTCTTTTGGGTGTTTCGAGTAGTTTCAAGTGGGAAGAAGACTTTGGATCATTCAGGGCTGTTCGTGAGAATTTCTCAGGTCCTACCCCTGGGTCAGTCAAAGACTACGATTCACCCTATGATGCCTTTACCGATATTTGGGACGAGGAAATCATAGGGTTGATAGTCACGGAAACTAACCGATATGCCCATCAGGTTATCGATGCTGAGCGTGAAGCAGGGACATTGAAAGCATCATCTCGCCTTCATTCGTGGACGGACACAAATGCAGACGAAATAATGACTTTATTCGGGATGTTGATGTATATGGCTATTGACTCGCGGTCGTCGATAACCGAATATTGGTCATCAGACGATGTGCTCCATTTGCCGGGGTTCAAACGTCTGATAACCTATAATCGGTACATTTTGCTAAATAAGTTTCTTCATTTCGTGGACAATTCAGCTGACGCAAGTCAGCCAATGTCGCGAAATGAGGGTGCTTATTTAGCAAAACAATCGGCCAAGCTGAGGAAGGTGGCTCCTATTATTGAACATCTCAGTAATAAGTTCAATTCCTTGTACAACCTAGGTGCTGAATTCAGCATCGATGAGTCTTTGACCTTATTCAAGGGTCGTTTGTCCTGGATCCAAACAATAAGGTCAAAGGCTGCACGATTTGGAATCAAGTCATATGAACTATGTGAGTCCCGCACTGGTTATATGTCGAGATTCCAAATCTACACCGGTAAAGATGACAGTACTGATGGTAATCCATCACTTGGCGTCGATTTGGGAGGGAAGAGCACTAAAGTAGTTCTAGAGCTTTTGCAAGGTCTCGAACATCGGGGGCATTGTGTGGTGATGGACAATTTTTACAATTGTCCAGCATTAGCACGGTACCTCAAGAGTTTAGGCTTTGATTGCTTTGGAACTCTTCGTGTGAACCGTCGAAACGTCCCTAGTGCCATTGCAAAGGTTCCGAGGAAAGTGAGCAAGGGGACTATTATAGCTCGCCATTGTGGAGATGTATCCATCATTGCATGGATGGACTCCAAAATGGTGAATATAATATCCACCTATCACACCCCCGAAACGTACATGGGAACTAGGGCCGGAAAACCACTTCTGAAACCGGTTTGTGTGAAAGATTATAACGGAGCCATGGGGGGTGTTGATCTAAAGGATCAAAAGCTCTCTATGTATCCGTTAGAGCGAAAGAGATGCCTGAAATGGTATATGAAGATTTTCAAAAGGTTAATGAATGTGAGTGTGCACAATGCGTTTGTGCTGTACCGAAGTTCAATGGCTCGCAGAGATAAATTGGCTGAATCGCATCGTGAGTTTCGCTTTGAACTTGCAAGGTCTCTGATCAAACGGCATCGGCCCTGTTTGACAGAGATTAGGCAAGTTCCAGGGGATCTCATGAGGCTGAGGCGAGATATCGTACACGAGCCAATGTACACATCGGGCAGATCGAATAGAAAGCGATGTATGATATGTTATCGACAGAAGAAAACTAAATTGATTCATTCTCGGTGCGTTCAGTGCGATATATATCTTTGCTTTGAAGACTGCTGGAGAATTTGGCATTCTGCAGCAGAGCTTCCGGGCGAAGATCTTATAGAGCGGCCGAGACCGAAGCGCCGAGACTAATCATTTTAGGGCATGGTCGTGAAGCGTGGTTGTTTTATGAATGTGGTGTGGTGATCTGGGGCCTCTCGTGCGGGTCGCGTTTCGACGGGACGTCTAACCGTTGAACATATCTCGTTTATTACTGCTTCAGTTGCTGCTATCGGAGGCGTTACTACTATCGGGGACGAGACGATAGCCTAGTAGCGCCTTCTGCGTTGGCATATTCATCGGGGACTGGTATCTTACGGGACAGATATCAGTCTCAGTTTGTGCGTTGTAAATAATGTACGAATACTCATTATATGTAATGTACAAATACATTTGTAATTTTTGCTTTAGTCTGAGATTGAGTATTGTGAAATTGTATATTTTTGAAAGTAAAACCCATAATACAGGACAAAATCTCAATGTATATCCTAGCTGTTACAATAAAGTGTACCACCTTCAATATATCTATGTAAATGTACGAATACATTTGTTATTTTTGCTTTAGTCTGAGATTGAGTATTGTGAAATTGTATATTTTTGAAAATAAAACCCATAATACAGGACAAAAACCCAATGTATATCCTAGCTGTTACAATAAAGAGTACCACCTTCAATATATCTATGTAAATGTACGAATACATTTGTTATTTTTGCTTTAGTCTGAGATTGAGTATTGTGAAATTGTATATTTTTGAAAATAAAACCCATAATACAGGACAAAAACCCAATGTATATCCTAGCTGTTACAATAAAGTGTACCACCTTCAATATATCTATGTAAATGTACGAATACATTTGTTATTTTTGCTTTAGTCTGAGATTGAGTATTGTGAAATTGTATATTTTTGAAAGTAAAACCCATAATACAGGACAAAATCTCAATGTATATCCTAGCTGTTACAATAAAGTGTACCACCTTCAATATATCTATGTAAATGTACGAATACATTTGTTATTTTTGCTTTAGTCTGAGATTGAGTATTGTGAAATTGTATATTTTTGAAAATAAAACCCATAATACAGGACAAAACCCCAATGTATATCCTAGCTGTTACAATAAAGTGTACCACCTTCAATATATCTATGTAAATGTACGAATACATTTGTTATTTTTGCTTTAGTCTGAGATTGAGTATTGTGAAATTGCATATTTTTGAAAGTAAAACCCATAATACAGGACAAAATCTGTGTGCAATGTGTAAAGTGAACCTTATGACAAAATATATGTTTTTATATTTTTATTTTTATTCTTTTATTTTTTCATAACATAAATAAATTCCCTGAAAAGAAGTACATTTTATTCCAAATCATTCAAAGGCTTCTCTGAGAAAGGAAGGAAGATTGGTGGTTGATGCAGTTGTTAGTAAGTATATAACTGAACGAGCGACGACTTAGTGAGGGTCGTGGAAATCCACTGGATGCGAGACACACAGAACCGGTCATTGTTGCGATGTTTGGGGTTAGGCCTTTATCCAGCAGTGGATGTCTTTCAGCTGAAATGATGATGATATGTATAAAGATCATCGTCTAGTTCTTTGAATGACGTAGGGTTCCGATAAGAAAGGATTACTCAAAATTCTATCAAAAACGGGGGGGGGGGGGGGTATTTGTGTGGAAACATGTACTTTCCCGTGGTTGAAACCGCTGGTAAAAGCAAGTCTATCATCATCATTTCAGTCAAAAGACGTCCACTGCTAGACATAGACCTCCCCAAAAGGGGGGAGGGGGGGGGGTTGAACCATAACCCACCACGCTGATCCAATGCGTGTTGGCGGGTCGCCATAGCTTCATGGCAAGGGTGCACCACGTGCAGGTGAGGCTTGGGTCCCCATGGATGTTGAATGGGACCCCTATACACCCCGCTAGTCTAAAGCTAGTCTATATTGGTATATAACTAACATATCAACGCAAATCCGAAAAACACATGAAATAGGAGTGTGACATTTCGCACAATTCCTTAGCACTGTTCTTTGTATGACGAAGGTATCCGATAAGAAAAGATTAATCTAAATTCTATCCCAAAGCGGGAGAAAAAATTTCATTTTCACTCAAAAATATAGGTACATAAAACATGCAATAATTAGCCACTCTGAGATAATAATACAAGACGTACAATGATTTAGTTTCACTATATCAGATCTTGACAAAATTTATACGAATCTACCTTGGGAGTATTTTGCTTTTCAAATATATCTTTTTTTATCCATACTAAATCGATTGAACTACTACTGGCTACTTTTACTTACCACAAAATCTAAATACCTTGATAAAAACATACTTACACGCGAACAACACCTACTATTCTGGTTCTAACGGTTTTATAAAATATAAATGAAAATAAAATAAAAAAATTTTTTTTGTAAAACAATATTACAAAAAAAGTTTATTTACAATAAAGTAGCATTACTAACAGTAACATAACAAAAATCATTATAAACACCACTAATAACACATTATAAAAATACAGTAAAAAAATTTATAGTACATCGAAAATTTTTTCTCGTAACCTTTTTCTGGCAACAGTACACCGAGGTACCTATCTTGGCAGTGTTTACATTTTGCACGCGGTAATGGCGGAGTTGTTGTTGAGTTGCGGAAAAAGTGATTTTGTCGTGTAATTATTGTGTTTTGATGTGATATGAGTAATATTGTTTTTGCGCAAATGTTTGGACTATCGTATTCAAGTGTTTTTTTTCGAGAATATGTGTGTGGTTTTGGTGTAATGTGAGAAAGTTAAAGGTTATGTGTAAGAAAATTTTCAAAATGCCAATTTATCTCGTCGCTACGAAGTCAGGTCAGTTTCATTTATTTATAATCTTACACAGTTCGATAGGAAAACTAATGGGCTTTCCGGGAAGGTATAATTTATTGCATATAATTATCAATATAACCACGAAATTTGCGTTTTTCTCAAGGTCAAACCAAAAAAAAAGAATAATCGAAAAATCCTCGACACGTAGGGCATTTCGGGGAATGTTCGCGAACGTTCAAGAGGTTAAGTAAACATGAGATATTAACAGGTTCTCCTAGATAAATATGACTTTTTCCAAGTTTATCATAGAGATCACTGACATTGATGAAGAAAACTATGGTGAACATTTTGATATCGTCAACCCACTTACAGCAAGATTGGTGAATTATAGACTTTTGTATGAGAAAAGGCTTTTGGTTCTATAGGCTGATATGAATACCGGCTTGATACCAAGATTTGAGATCTTTCTATCAGACTAATACACGACCAAATCCGAACAAGTTCCTGAGAACTTTACAGGATTTGATAATGTAGCTCATTTTTCTTTTTCTTCTATACGTGTCATTTTGAATCAAATTTTATCAGATCAGTATGTAGCTACATCTCATTTTCATTAACAACCATTCTTTTTAAAATCTATGCGTTACTGTTGTTTGTAGAATAAAGCTGCATGATATTAATCATGAGTGTTTGTAGCTTTTTTGAAATCCAACTATGCGTCTTAAAAATATCATCGTATATGAGGAAGATATAATGCTATACGGTTTGTGTAGCTCCTTCTCTCTCTCCGACCAATATGACGATGAATTCAACACGTCATGGTTATCCCTATCCTGATATAGCTACAGTTAAATTTAAACATGAAACATGTCAAATGCATTTACAATTTATTTTTTGAGAGCATTCACATGTACAAAGCAATAAAAAATAAACAAATGCATACACACATGAAGACAGGCAATTAGCATGCTTATAAATCGAAAGCCTACAAAGGCATAGTTTGTAACTGTATAAATATTAATATTCAGATGTATTATAAATCTTACTATCTTCGACGTATAAGCAGAGCAATAAATAAAGAGATTTAAGCAATAAAAATAAAGCCGATTGATTGATTCAATATCTACATTCGAAATGGGCGATTATTCTCGAGTATGAAAATAAAAATATTATGGAAATATGAAATAATGTGTCAGTTGTGAATTTATCACCATTTTGTTATTACGAAACTAATCAATGTTATTGCAATTTAATTCGGAATTTGTACGAATAATTCAAGATTTGCCTTGTGGTGGCTAAATTGAGCGATAGAATGTTTTCTATTTTCGACAGAAACTTTTGTGTATATGTTCATCTTTTCAAAAATCAATGAGGCGCCCTCTAGTGGAATAGTTTTTCTTTTTAAAAGCAGTACTTTTTTATTATGTCTCGCGTTCGACCACTATTACCTGATGATAAGCGAGTTCCATGCCGGTTCTTTGGAGTTTCTTGCCGGTTCTTCTCCATAGAAAACGACCAATTTGGAACCGTGCACTAGCTTCTGACGTTTTATAAGTGCCCATGTAGATCTATGTGAAATAAAAATATTAGAGTTTTTTTTTAAATTGAGAATTTAGGAGCCCTGAGTTTGGAAGTTGGTAGTGTGATACCCTCGTGTCTAGTGCATGTAAAGCCGTTTGTATTTCGCCTGATCTCTCTTCGGTCGTGACGATTTGCCGTCCCATCGAACATTGAGAGTCTCTTGGGACTTATTACCGGTAACATATTTTGTAACACTTTTAAAGCTTTCCAAGTTTGCCTATTAGTTTATTGTGCGTACAGCTAAGGAGTGAAATTCCCTGCCAGAGTCTGTGTTTCCTGATAACTACAACCTAGGGGTCATCATTTTAGTCAAGAGTAAATAGATTACTTCTAAGCAAGCGTGCCCCATCGTCGGCCACATCATCGCTCCTTTTTAGGTGAGACAGTGGTCAAACTCTTATAATAATAATATTTTTTATTCATTCATACATCATTGATTCAATGGTTAGTAAAAGGCTTATCATCTAGGTTTATAATAAAAAAGTACTGCTTTTAACAAAAAAAAAAGCTATTCCTCACCTGTATTATTACAACAAAACATGCTCAAATAATAAAACTAACTGCATAATATTCTTGCCAACAAAAATTCCCAGCCGTGGGGAGTACCTACGCCAAGAAAATGTGATAAAAACGTCTGCGATCCAATCACAGCAGGCTTTAAGATCCACCGCGCTGAGATTACACCGTACCATGGAGTTATGGGACCAAATTCACGAACGGGGATTATCATGGGGCTATGAAAGTAGCGTCTGCTGTATAACAAAATAATTACTTACTTTATCTGCGTTAAAATAGCCTCAATCACTAACAAATTAGTAGTAAACGAATGTAATGTTACGAGTACTAATATTTCAACCATTTTCGACTGGCCTAGTGGTTAGTAGCCCTGACTGCTAAGCCGGAGGTTGTGGGTTCGATTTCCACCCAGGACAAATGTTTCTGTGATGAGCACAATCATTTGTTCTGTGTCTGGGTGTAATTTATCTATATTATGTATGTATTTAGAAATATATAAGTATGTTTATCAGTTATCTAGTACTCATAGCACAAGCTCTGCTTAGTTTGAGACTAGATGGCGTTGTGTGATAGTTGTGAAATATTATTATTATATTATTCCATTTATTTATATTTAAATACAAATTTTATATATTTTTAAATATTTCCTTAAAATACATTTTAAAAAACATTTAAAAATATAAAAAAATATTATTATTATTGTTTTATTACAAACTTTTACTGAATTTACAAAGTTTGTTTGTTTCATATCTCGCAAATTAATTTCCCATCAGTAATCCCTAACCGAATTGAGCTGCAAATTTACAGACATGTTCGTTCTAGATGACAATGTATGATTAGTTTTATTCAAAATCCAATATGGCGGCTCTTAAAAATGGCTATGTGGTTATTTTTTATGAACCGCAAAAAAAAATCTTCTAATAGACCTTCGTAAACTGTGCAATCACCAAAACATCGGCTACGTTTGCAGCGTAATTATATTGAGCGTTAATACGATACAGTCTTGTGACTTTTATGTGTGCAACATAGCAGTGTAGATAAATATCGCTGTATAATCTATGTAAGTCTGTACCATGTGGATGCATCATTAGGCAGTTGCTGATAGAGACGATGTTTTGTAAATTTGTCGAGAATCTCTCAGTGAAATGAAGTCTTGTTTATAATTCTCACAGTAAAAGAAAATACACGTTTTATAACATAAACTGTTTACTGCTAAGCACGTGTTGATTGAATTATGAATAAGAGTTGCAACAACTATAAATGTACGTTAGTAAATTCGTAATTAAGATTTCGGTACAGACAGACATAAACCTCACAAGTAGAAAGAAACACCCAGACCAATCCTACAAAATATTTTTGTAAGCCAAATAACGCATTATCGTTTCTGTTTGTATATATTAGGCACTAATCCATCCATTTACATATTTTAACACAAACATCTGTCTGATATCTCCATCTATCTGTATGTCTGTTCACGATAAACTCAAAAATACTGAACGCATTTTCATGTGGTTTTCACCAATTGACATAAGCAGGTTCAGGTGTATAATACATGCATATTGTAGTTGAGAATAGTCGAGAATTTTAAAGATTTCTAACACCCTTGCGAAGCTAGGGCGGGTTACTAGTTATAAAAATACGGCAGCGGCGTACGCCGCGGCGGCAGCGGCGGCAGTGGCGGCGGTGCATAGCATAGCATAATCAGCCTTTTAATGTTTCCACTGCTGGGACTCCGGCCTAGTCTTTCTAGGAGAGGGAATGGACCGTAATCCACCACGCTGGCCCAGTACGGATTGGTGAATGTCACACGTTTTCGAATTTTTGGTTCTAGGACATGCCGGTTTCCTCACGATGTTTTCCTTCACCGGTGATGAAATAAATTACACAAAATAATGCGCCTGGCTGGGTTTACCTACAACCGTTACCACTCGGCCACCACTGCTCTCTCGGTGGCGGTGGCGGGCGGTTAAAAATGCTCGCGTGGAAATAGGTTTCTCCATACAAACTTTGGAACCCCATTTCATGCTCCTATGGCTAGCCTTCTAGATCCAAGTGTTTAGGCTAGGCGTTGATGAGTCAGTAAGTGAGTGTGGTACTTTGTCTTTTTAGGGTTCCGTACCCAAAAGGGTAAAATGGGACCCTATTACTAAAACTCAGCTGTCCGACCGTCTGTCACCAGGGTCTGTCTCATGAACCGTGATAGACAGTTGAAATGTATTTCTGTTACCGCTATAACAACAAATACTAAAAAACAGAATAAAATAAATATTTAAGGGGGCTCCCATACAACAGACATGATTTTTTTGCCGTTTTTATAGATAATGATACGGAACCTTTCGTGGGCGAAAGGTTCGTTAAGGACGCGCCAGTTCTAAACCCTCTGAAGAAATACTTTTGAAAGAGGTCCTACAATACATACATATACTAGTCAACTAAAATATATAATGATGATTAAATTTCTTCACATTAAGTATCAACAGGTTTTCTGGCCCCAAGCTCAGAGAGGGAAGCAAATACTGAACGCTTCGTTTCACCTTCGATTCCTGAATGAAAATTGGCGTCGGTACTCGCGAGACCTCGGTACATACTTGCTAACGCGTTAATAAATTGATCACTTCATGATATGGCCTAGTAGAACTGGTCAGATCGTTTTAAACGTTAAAGTCTGATGATATTTCAATCCTCGTTTGGCTTACTTTCTTTAGACCTAGAAATCCTACTTCAATGACATGGCCAAACAAGGATTGACATATCATCGAATATCTCGATATGGCCACGATATATACACTACGTTTTTCTAGCCTTTCTTGGTGCTTAAGCAATAAGGAGAGCGCAGTATTTTAGTAGCTGATGAATTTTCTTCTTTTCGGATTGATGGTAAATTTGTTGAACGGTTCGAGCCCAGTAGATGGCAACTCATTAAATACACCAAAGTGCAAGTGTGTGGTCACTTAGGCACTCTAACCTGTGGCTCATGTTCTGAACTGTGGCACCGCACCCACGTTGTCAATGTGTGAGCAGGTTTATGTGTGTGTAAAATGAGTGTGCCTACAAGTTATGTGAGGTGAGTGCGAGCCACCACTATCCCAACAATACTTAAACGATTGCACTCAATTGCAAGTAAAAGCAACCGTGCATCATAATACAAGTGTCAACAGTGCTTCTGTCTCATCATAGTTTAAAAGTTTTATCCAATTAATTAAAGAATTTTTGCATTCATATTATTGTTTTGTATATATGTTTATTTCCTTATTTATCTTATTATATAAATGGGCTGAACGTTTTTGTAATTGAATCCTAGCAAATCGAGTACGTGATTGGGGAATTTGTGCAATATTGTCCTTTCGTCTTTTTGTTAATTTGGAAGAGTCGAACGGTAAAGTTTGGTGCATTTTCAAGATAGTCTGTATTATATATAATTTTCTAACAGACAGCAGATCACTGATCTGAAATAGTTCGTCAGTGTGGAATCTCAAAATTACCTGCTCCCTAGCCAAGTTACGACCGTTTCGTTTCGATTCTCTTGCTTGTGGACGCATCCACGATACAAGAGTAGGTAATTCCTTGTGTGGGGTTTTTTAACTAATTATTTTTATTTTTAAAATCGTATCTGTTTACCATACATAAAATGGTCATCATTTCAGCCAAAATACGTCCACTGCTAAGCATAGGTCTCCCTCAAGTGTCACCACAACGAAAGGTCCAGTGCGTCTCGCATCCGTCGCATTCCCGCGACTCTCACCAGGTTATCGGTCCACCTTGTGGTCACTCCAGAACTTTTTCGGTACATCGACCATCTGTTCTACGAGCTATGTAACCTGCCTACTGCTACTTAAGTTTGGCGATTCTTCGGGCTATATCGGCAACTTCGGTTATCCTGCGGATATCTACATCCCTGATGTGATCACGCTAGGCAACACCGAGCATAACCCTATCCATTGCCCTTTGTGACTTTAAGCCTTCTGATGAGGCCCAATGTAAGCGACCACGTTTCAGTGCATCATTAGCAACACGCACTGGTCATAGAAATAAAATGGAAATTAGTATGGAAATCAGTTTCCTTTTTTAGGTGGGAACAATGACATCTCCCGCCCTTGGGCGGAGCGCGAGGGTGTGTAACAGTTTTACTGACTAAAACCCCATTCCTATGTTCCTTCATTGCCTTGCATTCCAGAACTAGGATTTCCTTTCAGAAGCGAACTCATGGCCCCAGTAGGCTTCGAGCCTGCTGTGCCCCTACGGTTTGATGACATCTCCTTGAGGCGCGCGTGGAACACTACACGCCTTCGATGACTTGAGCTCGGTCGGTCGGCGAGCTACCCATTGCTCGCCGTCCGTAAGTCTGCGCCTACGGTGGCCGGAAATCGGGATCGAGTTCCCGGCGGCTGGGGCATGAGGGCCGTTCCCTCACGCGTGCGGCATTTGCTAGCATTACAGAAGGAGGTGTTCACCTGCCATTCCTCCTCGCTTCGGACCATGGTTGTGTGATAGTTGTGGAATATTATATTATTATTATTATATATTTTATTTATCTCAGGACCCTGAGGTCCTGGACCTTTGGGAGGCGTACGAGGAGCCGAAGCCAACTCGCAGAGGCCCTTTAGATAATTATAAAGGAACATGATACCAACCGACGATTATCCCTGTACGCGCTATGCTAGTGCACCCAAGGACAACCCCCGGTTATTGAAAAACTGTTGCGACATGTGGAGAACAAGGATAATAGGGCTATGGTTTTTGGAGTCTTAAGTGGACTGGTAACATGGAACTATGTCAAGACTATGGCCCCTGCCTGAACAACGTTATTAATATGCATTGAAAAAAGGCAGGGGGTGACTTGCACACTCAATAAATGGGCCCCCAAAAACGGCCGCTAGCACGAAGTGACGTAGCAACAAGAGGGCAACATATCCTGAGGTGCTTGAGGAGTGGAGAGGTATACCACGGCTATCAGGACAATCCCGGAAGTACGGTCAAGATCCCTACCAGTACCTTACTGGATTATACATCCTTCTCCCGAGCACGTTTGCTCTTGCGAATCTCCACTCAAGCCAGCCATATTATTATTATGGCCTGAATCAAGGGCCGGTGGGTGAGATTTTGAGATTTAACACAGCTTTGGCACTAAGAACGTAAAGGATAGAAAAAGAACATAAGGCACTCAAGAAAAATAACGAAGGTAAGCT
The DNA here is from genome assembly GCA_905147345.3 of Mythimna impura. Classification (NCBI taxonomy): domain Eukaryota; kingdom Metazoa; phylum Arthropoda; class Insecta; order Lepidoptera; family Noctuidae; genus Mythimna; species Mythimna impura. The sequence goes on along the minus strand of LR990359.1, from coordinate 26,602,626 downwards.
CAGGGTAGAAACGGGTTTTAATTTATAAAATTCTTATAACGAGGTGGTGGAAAGCCGATTAGGAATTAATCCTAACTAATGTGATTAATACGAAAATCTGATAATTGGTAGTTCAATCACGTTCCGATGAGAGAAGCTTAGTTTTCTTCTTTTTATGTTTGACGTTGGGTGAGGTCGTGGTAGTTTTACACTAAAATTAAATGACGGTACGTTTAGTGCAGAGAGAGCAGTGATGGCCGAGTGGTAACGGCCCCGACTTACGAGTTGTAGGTCGCGGGTTCAAACCCAGCCAGGCGCATTACTTTGTGTAATTTATTTCATCACCGCTGCTCTCAAAACGGTGAAGGAAAACATCGTGAGGAAACCGGCATGTCCTAGAATCCTAGAACCAAAAATTCGAAGACATGTGACATTCACCAATCCGCACTGGGCCCGCGTGGTGGATTACGGCCCATTCCCTCTCCTAGAGACAGGAAGCCTGAGTCCCAGCAGTGGGAAAATTGAAAGGCTGATTATGCTTATGCTACGGTTAGTGCAGTGGTTGAGCGATTGGCGCGCTACGTGTCGCTGGTTCGATTCCCGCATGGAACAAATAATTGTATGGACTACAGATACGTGTTCCGGGTCTGGATTTCTTTCTTGGATGGGCCAGCGGCTTCACCCCCATTTCATCTTTGAAACGTTTCAAACTTTGGACCCCCGTTTCATCCCCTTATGTGTAGAGTTTCGTAAAATCCTTTCTTAGCGGATGTCTACACCCTATAAGGAAACTACCTGCCAAATTTTAAGTTTGTAGGTGTTAGTTTCTGAGATTTTGTGATTAATCAGTGAGTGGTATTTCGCTTTTGTATATATAGATGTCACTCAGGAATAAAGCAGCTTTCTATCGGTGAAAAAATTTTCGCAATCGGACCAGTACTTTCAAAGATTACCTCCTACAAACAAAAAACAAACTTTACCTCTTATTAGTGTAGATAAAAATTTATAGGTTAAGCAGTAGTCATAAAGGAAATGACCAGGACAAGTTTCAAAAGCTCCTACTCAACGGACAATGAGATTCTTAAGGGACATCATGTATTATTAAAATGGAGAAATAAATACATTCTGATTCTATAATTTTACAGGAGTTATAGCTTTCGATTTAAAGTAATTGATTTTCTCAAAGAACTTATTACAGTTAACTTATAGAGAAATTTAATTAAATTAACAATAGGTTGTAATTTACATTGCAACGTTCAAGCCATCCAAGAAACTGAATACTATAGTTTCCGTAAGTACCTACTCTAGAGTAACCGGTGCAATTCAAACTTTTGTAAGTTATTTGCAATTTGCAGCCCAATAACTGATAGTTCTTTTTTTAGGTGGCAAATCACGCGAGGACATGGCGGTGTCCAAGCGGGGCACACCTCCACCGTATACCCCACCGCGTCCTCCGGGCGGTCATCACAGTGGTGATAAACGGACGGGGTCTTCCTCACGAATTCGGTGCAGGAACCTCCCGAACTTACCAAGTCCAGTGAGGACTTGTTTCATGCGAAAAGTGAGGACGCCGTAACGTATTTGGCTGGCCTGTTGGTCTAGTGGTTAGTGGCCCTGACTGCTATGCCGGAGGTCGTGGGTTCGATTCCCACCCAGGACAAATGTCTGTGTGATGAGCACGTTCATTTGTTCTGTGTCTGGGTGTAATTTATCTATAAATGTATGTATTTAGAAATATATAAGTATGTTAATCAGTTGTCTAGTACCCATAACACAAGCTCTGCTTAGCTTGGGACTAGACGGCGTTGTGTGATAGTTGTGGAATATTATTATTGTTATTATTATTTCGAGCCACTCCTCAAAGAGAGGACTTACCGCCATAATTATGGTGTGCTCATCAACATCGGATGGACATACAAGTATGGTTACAAAAGTTATATTTACGGTAACGACATGTATGTGTTTAAATAACTATATTTATAAAAAAATACACCAAATAAAGTGTCAGGCAGCCGCTTTATATAAATTTCAGGATTTTAGGTCAACGGGAAGTAGCCTATGAATTTTGATTCCCTTGAGAGTGTTGAAATATACTTTTTTTTGCGATATAATCGGCCGTATCTTTTTTTTTTTCGTTAATTTAGAAGTTTGATTTTTTACAGCTCCAAGGAACCGCAGACCTGAGTACATGGTTTTAATTTCAATTCGATACTTCCAAGCGTTCCTGAAATAAAGGGTGTTGACAGACAGACAGACAGACAATAAAGTGATCCTATAAGGATTCCGTTTTTTTCTTTTGAGGTACGGAACCCTAAAAACGGAGATAAGTGACATCCAACAACCTGCACTGGGCGTGGTGAATTACGGCCCAATCCCTTTCCTAGTTCCAGCAGTCGTAACATTATAAGGCTAATTATGCCCATTAAATATTTTTTACAAACACTGGTCCCACATTTGTAGCAACACATCCAAAGAATTTGATAGCATTTGATATTTTAACAGCATCATTTCGATCGGCTGTATCTTAAATCCCACTTACCCTAATATACCACGAGTAAAACTCCCCAATAAATTTTACTGATAACACTCTTTAGGTTATGTTCGTACGTGGTTAGCCTATTGCGGATAAAAGAGGTGTTAGGATAAAGTTTTGTGAAAATTGATGTGCTGAACGGTTACGTCTAAGGCCGAACACTACGTTACGCGGACGCCCGCGCGGTCCCATACAAAAGTGCTCCGTCTGGGAGCCCGCGCTCCGGTGCCCGCCTCCGTGCGACGGAAGCCCGCGTGGCAGAAAATGTCTTTTGATACTGAAAGGGTAATTCTGGAAGTGCAGTGTCACCCTGCCTTATGGAACCAGGCGAATAAGTTATATAAAGATCGAGATGCACGAACAGCGGCATGGCTCGAAATTTGTAAAGTGCGCACTGCCACTTAAGTTTGGCGATTCTTCGGGTTACTGTACCAATTTTCATAAAATTTCTTAACGGGAAGTACACTATGAATTATGATTCCCTTGAGAGTGTCGAAATATACGTTCTTCGCGACAAAAACGTCTGTATCTTTTTTTTTTTCATATATCAGAAGTTTGATTTTTCACAGCTTCAAGGGACCGCAGACCTGAGTATATGGTAATTTCAACTCGATAGCTTTACGCGTTCTCTCACCTGATGATAAGCAACGATATGGTCGAAGGAGCATGCTTGCCTTGAAGCAATCTATTCACCCTTGATTTAAAGACTCCTAGATTGTAGCCATGGATTAGAAACACAGACTCCGGCAGGGGATTCCTTTCCTTAACTGTAGGCACAATGAATGTGTTCCCAAAGCATTTTGTGCATATGGGTGGGATATCCACCATAATTATGTATCTGTGAGATATCATCGTAACTCTAGTGGTCCGATAAAAAATCAGTGTTTGCTAGCGTGCCTCTGGGTTAGCAGAATATTTTTGGGCTAAAATAATTATCGTTTAAAAGTTATCTCTCAATACTATGTAATAAAATGTGTATATTTATTATTCGATTTTATTTATTCAGGCAGTATAAGATAATATCTAGTAGATCTGTTATCAAACTAATTAATATCTAACATTCTTTGAATTTCATCAACAGTTTGCTATATTACAAGTTACATTTTTTTATTCGTAAATTTTATGAATATTTAAAAATTTGCCAAGCGATTTTATAATTTATTCATTTGTACCTTTGCCCACTTGAAAACAAAGTCTAATAATATTATGTGCTGTTTCAAGACATCATGTACAAATCAGTTTAATTGTTCGAGTTTGAAGAAGTGACAAACATACACACTTACAAAATTTCGCCTTTGTAATATTAATGTGATTATTCATTTACCTGTCCTTCAGCCTTGCTTAAAACACGTGTATAAACTTCCTTATAACCTTACCAGATACAATATTCACTTTAACACGACATCCATTACCTCAGCTAATAGAAATAGGTACAGTCGGTAAGTGGTCCAATCGGTCAGCGAGTACAGTCAGCCCGATAAATAAGTATTAAATTGTCGGTAACATCCCACTTTCTTATTACGATCTAATCGGGTAATGTTTTTCTTACTTTATGGGAAGATTAGGTGATGTAAGACTTAATAGTATTAGTGAATGGTATGTTAAAGGTGGAAAATTGGAGTGAATTGGTCTTGATAGTAGATGTTATTTATAGGTTTTTTCAATGGAACAAATCTTGGTTTATAATTGAATGTGTCTATAAATCACCTTTTTTAGTGTTATTTTATCATAATGTAACGCTATAATGTAATAGAATGTAAGCTCCTTTTATTGAACACGATAACAAGTTATATATTTTTACTTTAAAAAAAATATCAATTAGTGCTTGACTGCGATCCCACCTGATCGTAGGCACGGGCACGCCACAATTATGGCGGTAAGTCCCCTCTTTGAGGCGTGGTTGGAAAGACCTTACGTCGTCCTCACCTTCCGCAAGACGCAGGTTCTCACCGATCACGGTAAGTTCGGGAAGTTCCTGCACCGGATTCGTGCGGAAGCGACACCCGGGTGTCGCCACTGTGTGGACCGCCCGGAGGACACGATCGAGCACACGGTGGAGGTGTGCCCCGCTTGGGCAGAACAACGCCGGGGGGCGATCGGCGGTGGCAATCTCTCGCGCCGGGCCTTGGTACAGGCCATGGTCCGGAGCGAGGGGGAGTGGCAGGCGGTCGCGTCCTTCTGCGAAGCAGTAATGCTAGCAAAGAAGGCGACCGATCGCGTGAGGCATCGGTCCTCCTGCCCCAACCGCCGCCGGGATTCCGATCCTATTTCCGGCCACCATAGGCGCGGGCTTGCGGATGGCGAGCAATGGGTAGCCCACCGTCCGACCGTCCGATAACCATCCGGACGGCGCGAATTGTTCCACGCACGCCTCAGCGAGATGTCAGCCAATTGTAGGGGCCCAGCAGGGTCAAAGCCTACTGGGGCCACGGGTAGTGTGAAAGTGAAACCCGGGGCCCTGGTACGAAGGCAAAGAAGGAACAGGAGTGGGTTTTTAGTCCGTAAAAGTCTGACACTATCTCCCGCTCCGCCCAAGGGTGTGATTTGTCATTAGACGATTTTCCCACATAAAAAAAAAAACCTGATGGTAGGCAGTGATGCAATCATTGATGGTGAAGCACACTAGTTTATTAAGAGGCTTTTGACTTTATCCTTGAAGATACCTTAATTATAATCGGACGGGAAGACCGCAGCAGGCAAATTGTTCCAGTCCTTCCACTTTAACCAAAAATATCATCAGGACGTAGGTATGCAAAGTTTTTGGTAGTTACGTTATTCAATAAATAATAATTCGTCTTTTAATTATTCACATTTCATACACAAACAACTTTTTATAACACATGTTCAATAGAACGCAGTACCAGAAAATTCTATAATAAAACTTCTGAAAATAACTCGTGAAAAACGCAAATAAATAAATAAATCGAAATAGTTTTTGGTGTGAATGTAATTATTCTGTGACACGGCAGATTATCTCATACTAATACCTACTATTGTGGTGGAAGTTTGTATGTACCTACTTGTACCTGTGTATGTTTGTTACTCTTTCACGTTAAAACGGCTGGAGGATATAAAAGAAATTTGGCACACGGATTAATTATATCCTGGAATAGGACAAACAATATTTTTTCACGGTATTATGTCCCATGTTTTTGGTGGGAAAGCATCCAATGATTTCTCCGGTCTAGGGTGTAGCGGGACGGCGTGTCAGACTTCTACCGACTTTTTTTTAAGATGGGAAAATAAATCATCCAATGATTTCTCCCTCTCTAGACAGAGTCAGGCGTGACAGATTTTTATTGACTAAAACCACACCCATGTGCTTCAGTTGATCTTTGCAAACTAGAACCATTTAGAAATGGTGGAATGGTGTCCCCTTGGATTGATTTTCTAACTTTACCTCGGCAAAGCAGCTGGTAGATTTTAATAATAAAAACTGGGCAAGTGCGAGTCGGACTCGCGCAAACAAATTTACAGTTTTCTGATTTTTTCCTATACTTGTGTTATGAGACCTTGCTTCGTGTCAAATTTCAGGATTCTAGATCAAAAGGAAATACCCTATAATTTTTGATTCCCTTGAGAGTGTCGAAATATACATTTTTTGCGACATAAACGGCCATATCTTTTTTTCCGTTAACACAAACAGATGTTTAATTTTTTTCACAGCTTTAAGGGACCGCTGACTTGATTACATGGTTTTAATTTAACTCGATACCTTCACGCGTTCCCGAGACAATGGGTCTTGACAGACAGACAACAAAGTGATTCTATAAGGGTTCCGTTTTTTTCTTTTTGAGGTACGGAACCCTAAAAACGCGGTGACAAAAAACCTGTTTATATTAAAGCCAAAGTCTTGACTCATCAAAGCCCAAACCCTTGTACCTAGAACACTGAAATTTTACACCCTTTGTGTAAAATTTCAGCGTTCCTTTTATGATGTAGGTACACAAAAAATAAGAAAAGATTTTGAAATTAGGAGATGAAAGAGACCCCTTTGTCATCTCCTAATTTCAAAATACCAAACTTTGTATGGAGAAACCTACTTTCACATGGACGAAACCGCTGTTAGAAACTAGTTCTACTTACTTTAAAACATTAAAATTCAAAAAAATTCAAAGTTCAAAATTCAAAAATTTTTATTTCACATAGGCCTACATGGGCACTTACAAAACGTTCGAAGCTAGTGCACGGTTCCAAATTGGTCGTTTCATATGGAGAAGAACCGGCAAGAAACTCCATGGTTACTCTTTTAAAAAAAATTGTTGTTCTAGCAATGTTAAAATAACTCATAAATTTGCAAATAAATAAATCAATATGTCAATCCAACGATTATGAATAATGACGAAGTTTGACAGTGTTATAAAAAGGCTGTTTTTATCTTATTTTAGTTTTTGAAGTAGTAAATCTAATAATTCAGCGAAACGGTAGATTAAAATATATTATGTTCAAACTAATTTGACTTTATGGTTGCTGATTTTAATGTTGATTAATTCTGATCGTCTAGTAATATTTTAATACACTCTAAAATTTCAAGTAAACTTTAACTCTGATCACAAAAAAATAATGATTTATGCATACTACAAAGTTTTGAAAAACCATTTAATTTTACTTCCAATTGGTGCTAAAGTAGCCTAATAGATTTAATAAAAATATTATTAACGTCTAACATTTTCATTAGCTAAATGCTTTTACGACTAGACTTTACTACTATTATAAAAATATATCTGCAGGAGAACCAAGGTTGCCGAAATAGCACGAAGAATCGCCAAACGTAAGTGGCAATGGGCAAGGCACATTGCTCGCAGAACAGGAGTGGCGACCGCATACCGGAAGACGCAGTGTTGGAAGGCCCCCTACGAGATGGACCGATGACCTGATGAAGGTTGGGGGATTCCGATGAATGCGAGACGCACAGGACCGTTCACGGTGGCGACATTTGGAGGAGGCCTATGTCCAGCAGTGGACGTCTATCGGCTGAAAAGATGTAATGCTATTAGATACCTAAAAGTAATAACATAATTAACATAGATTGTATAGATAAAATCTCCATTAAAAATAAAATTTGTTTCTACTGTAAAAAAAAACCCGTATCGCAACATAGTTGATCGTCTAAATCCAAGTAGCTATCCATCTATCGAATTTCATACCGTTTCCAAAAAAACACGTTAACATCATCAATGATCAGAGCGTGTTAAAATAATGCTTTTAAAATCAAATTAAGCGTAATTAAGTTAAAATTAATAACTGTAATATGAAACTAATCTATTGATTGATCTAAGAAATGTGTTTGGTTATAGTCACGGTTCGGTTTTATGAGGTAAATAGCGGTGGAGCTAGCAGCAATAAGTATAAAGGTACGTTTCCACTGAAACGGAGCTGGACGGAGAAGAGCAGTGAAAGGTGGCAAGTGTTTCCATTGATCATACTTTGACATTGATCACAGCTTGGCGGAATGGAGTTGAGCTAACCTCCGCTTCGTGCTCTCCACTTCGACGGGTGCAAAGTAAAAAAGTTATCTGCAATTTTGCAATTTTGCTATTTTCCGATAATTAGTAATAATAAGTGAATAATAAGCAGTTATTTAGTTTTTTTTTTCATATATATTATTAGAAAAAAAAGATTATTATTTTTGCATTTTTGACACTTGAAAGACGTTTTGCCATGTCTTAGAATATGATTTTTTTACTTTTTTTACTTTGCACCTATCGTCTTGGTACCCGACTCCGTTCTAACTGGCTCGAGGCCGCGTGTACATTTTTTGCATTCGAAAGTCCGCTCAGCTCTACTTACTAGACCGGGCACTGGAAGGAGTTCAGTGTACAAAATATGGGGACAGCATTCCTAAAAGGATTTTGTTGTTTTAACTGATGTGGAATGGAAATATTGAGCACTGTGATTGGCTAGTTCACGGTTCGCTCCTTTCTACTCCACTCAGCTCCGCGTCAGTGGGAACGCACCCGTTCAGCTTAAGAGGAACAGCAAGCGTTCAGGGGTTAAAGATCGCTCGTTTACGAGTTGTGATTGGTTGACCTGAACGTTACGTAGGTAATGCTGTTATAGTTCAGAATGCACTGTTATTAGGTTATGAGTCTGTTTTCATGGCTGGTGTGGGTTTTTTATTATTGATTTGATTACGAATATAAAATCAATATTATTGTGATAAAACGGTTTATTTTTATGTTTTTCCACTTGATACCAGCGAGGAATCCGGATTTGCGCGGGTTTCGATAGAATAATAGGTTTAGCTGAAATAACAAACAAAATGTACTATTTAGCACAAAAGATCCAGAAGGGTCGAAGTGCTCTGGCCTAGGGCCATAAGATAAGCTGTCTTATTTTAAGTGGAAAATCGTCAAATGTCAGTCCAAATGACAGTTAGGTTCAACGGCATATTTTTTTGAAGTGGGAAATCGTCAAATAACTTCTCCTGCTCTAGGTGGAGCGAGAGAGTGTGTCAGACTTTTACTGACTAAAACTCTACTGTTATCCTCCAGTTGCCTTTTATGTTCCAGTTGTCATGGTAACTCTTGTGAATCCCATAGCTTTGGTACTTTAGCTGCCTGATGCCGATGGGGTGACGTAACATCTTTGATTTATTATTTATTTATTTATCCATTGCTTGCTATACTTACAGTATGCACCAAAGCGTATAGCAAGCCAACAAACCAACAATCTATTAACTAAAAAACTTTCATACAAACATTTATCAATCCTTTACTGCTATAAAAACATATGTCAAATTCCTGATTTCCAAATTCAGATTCCTGAGCATATAGGGCGTTCAGCAGATTGAGCGCCTGGGCTGTAGGGGCATTTCAAGCCGTTAGAGTACGTGATGGAGGACCAACGAACAGAAAATTAAATATATACTAATAATATTCCACAACTTTCAAACAACGCCATCTAGTCCAAAACTAAGCAGAGCTTGTGGTATGAGTACTAGGCAACTGATAAACAGACTTAAATATTTCTAAATACATACATATTATAGATAAATTACACCCAGACACAGAACAAATGATCGTGCTCATCACACAAACATTAGCCCTGGATGGGAATCGAACCCACGACCTCCGGCATAGCAGTCAGGGCCTCTGACAACTAGACCAACAGGCCAGACAAGATAATAGACGTTTAGAAATAAATTAATAGACGTTTGTAGTGTCTACTAGCTTAGACTAAACAGACGTAGATTCTAATATAATTAAATTTTTTGATAACTTTGGACCAAACGGTCTAAAGTAATCAAAAAATTTAACAAAAATTTAAATAAATTTACAAAGAACAAAAGACCATCTTTATTTTCAGTTCATTAAAATGTTTTAATATTATAAGTATCGCTAATTAACATTTTCTAGGAAGGCGTTTCTAAAAAGCGAGTCCTTTGTACTTACAGCTGCCCACGCGAACAGTTTCCTAGTACCACTAATATTAACGTCACAAAAAATACCGCAGCAATATATTTTTGACTATAATTTGTTACATACTAGCTTCGGCTAGCGGGTTTTCCTACGTAAAAGAAGAAAATCATCCTACGGGATAAAAGTATTCTATATGCTTTTCCAGGATATGTTTTATTCATGTGCCAAATTTTATCTTAATTCCTTTTGCAGTTTTAGCGTGTTTTTTTTTTAGGTGGGAAATCATCAAAATGACTTCTCGCGCTCTGGGTGGAGCGCGAGGGCGTGTCAGACTTTTACTGACTAAAACCACACCTGTATCCTTCAGTTACCCTTTGCGTTCTAGGACTACGGGTTTCCCTTTCAGAAATTCTCCGCGGTCCTAGCTACCGGGCATCGGCCCATGCTGGGCCTCTACGGTTTGCTGACATCTCTTTGAGGAGCGCGAGGATCACTACGCGCTGTTGACGACTGGGCTCGGTCCGGTTAATTACCAAACAGCCGGACGGCGAGCTACCCAGTGCTCGACGTCCGCAAGCCCGCATCTACCGTGGCTGGTAGTCGGGGTCGGAATTACGGCGGCTAGAGCGTGAGGACCTTCGTTCCCTCACGCGTGCAGCCTCCTCCTTCGCTAGCATTACTGCTTCGCAGAAGGAGGCGACTGCCTGCCATTCCTCCTCGCTTCGGACCATAGCCTGAAGTTTTAGCGTGTAAGAGTAACAAATGGTATCCACACACTTACATATTTACTAGTTGCTGATCGCGGCTTTACCTATAATATAGTATAGTCGGCCTTATAATGTTCCCAATGTTGGGACTCAGGCCTCCTCTCTAGGAGAGGGAAGGGGCTGTAATCCACCACGCGGGCCCAGTGCGGTTTGGTGGATGCCACATGTCTTCGAATTTTTGGTTCTAGGACATGCCGGATTCCTCACGATGTTTTCCTTCACCTTTTTAAGAGCAGTGGTGATGAAAAAAATTACACAAAGCAATGCGCCTGGCTGAGTTTAAACCCGGGACCGACTCGTAAGTCGGGGCCATTACCACTCAGCCACCACTGCTCTCTACGGCTCGAGCAGCTATACCTGCGAGATATATAAAAAAATATCCCAAGGGAATATACTCTCGAGATAAAACGTATCCTATGTACTATTCCAGGGCATGATCTACGCGTATACAAAGTGTCATCGAAATTCATTCAGCCGTTCGATCGTAAAGACACACACTCACAAACATTCACCTTTATAATATTATTATGAAATTTATATTAAGTACTAAGAAAGTACGATTTTTTCCACAAAAACGATTCATGATTTTCATATCTATCTGTTCAGTGACATTATGCTATAGCTACAGGCAGCCATTGAAAGAAATCTCATTTCCCTTGCCCCAACACCCGAGTCCGCTACATTTCGCCCCATCACCACGGAAATTAAATCTTAAGAGCTTTAAAACAATATCTTTTGGAGCGTAAAAAGTGGAGTGTTTCACTCGGTTTTCTTACTTCATTAATTATTTATACCCAAGCCTGGCTTTCTTGTTATTCGGAACGAAATCATGACGAATGAATTATGGAGTTATAAGTTTGTACTGTTTGTGCCTTGTTTATGTATGTACGTTGTACGATGCTGTGTTAACTTTGTGAATGTTTAAGGAGTATAGGTCATTGGATTTTGAGAGTAAGGCGCATAATGTTTTACGTTCAACTTGGGTTGTTTACGTATGCGATTATTTTGTTCTTTTTTTGTTGTTACGGAATATTCCTTTGTGATTTTGAGAGACACATTTACTTGAAGGATTATGTAGAGATGTGTACAGTAAGTTTTTACTAGTTATTTTTAAGTCGATACCCTATTATGTGGAGACAACTCAATGCCACCAAGCCCTAAACCCAGACTCAACCTTGTATGATGGACATCCCCAATCCATACTCCATAACTCCATACTTTATCCATGCTTAAATATTTAGAATTTATTTATCACAAGTTTATAAGTTGTAGAAATAAGAATCCTATATGATCTTTAAAACTACTAAATTGTTCTATTGTGGATAGTTCTGAAAACGAATAATTACCACCTTTATTTATTTACTTAGGTTACTATTTTTGCTAACTTTCAAGTTAGAAAGTCTGTAGGAACCTTTAATTAATTCATACAAGTAAGAACAATATTATATCTACATATTCACATAAAAAACTTAAATATTAACTGATTTATTTAAACTAAAACCTAACTATGTACATAAAAATAAAAAAAAAACACAAAGTACACTTAGGCGTCGAAGTACTTCTCCACATCGCTGTCATCCAGAAATGTGCCCAGAAAGCTGGCAGCATTGCCGCGTTGAATGGCAATGCTAATTCTTTCGGTGAAGAACGAGCCAGCCCTCTGGTCACGCAAAGTGTCGATCAGTCAGCGTAAAATTTCCTTGAAAAGGAGACGCGCACTCGGACCTCATGGCCCAAGCGTTTCGACCCCAAATGGCTCAAAACTGTAAATACTAATAAGGTTACAGTATTTGCGCCGTTTGAGGGTCTCAGCAGCCGCAGTGGCAGCGCCGGCACAGTGCGCCGAAATAGGAACTTGGAATCGCGCAAGGGTGTCGACACAGGTTGCGTCCCACACCAGAGGCCTATCTACCTTCCAGGGCACCAACGTCATACCATCTGATCTCTTCCCATCGTCACGTATCAAGCCGCTAGTTGACAAGAGCTCGACGAATAATGTCGTTGATGGTAGCGGGCCGTGCTATGCAGGCTGCGTTCCTGCAGCAGAACAGGCCATTGCGTCCGAGGCTGTCGACAGCTTCGCCACAGTGGCACCGATGTGGAGCAACACAAGGTATACTTTCAAGTATATTGGCACACGGAATAAATAATATATTTCACACAAACGTAATTCCCCCTTTTCATCCCCTTTCAAGTTGAATTTTCAAAAACCTCTTCTTGGTGAACACTACATGAAGCCTTGTGCAAAATTTCACGTTCCTAAGTCTAGTAGTTTCAGCTGTGCGTTGATGTCAGTCAGTCAGTTTCTCATTTTATACATTTATTACCGTATTTGTGTACTAATGCGTTAGCAACGTGCTGCGTCGATTCTCATATTTTTTGCTTTCATTTGGGATCACTAATTTCTTTAATAAACATACTACTGCACACTAATTATAGGATTAAATTATTCTTTATTTTTAAATTATATTTTAAGATTTCTACGGACGTATGTGGCTTGGAAACTTCCTACTAGTTTCGGCCTCAAGCACTAGGAGGTCACAGGTCAACTAATGACCTCGCTACAGAAATACAAGTCAAGTTTAATTGAATCCAAGAATTCAGATTTTATTAATAATGCTAAGTAAACATAATATTCTTTTAATTTATTCTACCTAATGTGGCGACTAATTTTATGTAAATATATTATCTTAAAGGTTTTTTTATGACAGGAGAAAAATAAAAGATTTAGTTTTTGAAATAGAAACCTGCTGTGATATTAAAATATTTGCGCTAATAAAGAATTTTAGTTATGTAGTTATTTAGAAATTAAAGTGAGTTTTATGACTTGATGTCGTTAATGTGTAGGCGAAATGAAATCGTTATTAAAAAACTAGTTTTGAGAGACATACAATTAAAATCTGTAAATTGACGGGTACCGTCATTACAAATTTTTAATAAAATGAAATTACATTTTGATTTTTCGTGTGTTGAATATTGCTTTTTTTCAATGAATTTATGGTGTGTGAAAGTTTTCTAATGTGGCGAGGTTTAGATTTCGGACATAAATCATTTTTTTAAAGGATTCTAGTTTTGTTCTCTAATCCACCTCATCATCATCATCATCATCATTTCAGCCGAAAGACGTCCACTGCTGGACATAGGCCTCCCCCAAGCGTCTCCACAACGACCGATCCTGTGAGTCTCGCATCCACCGCATTCCCGCGACTCTCACCAGGTCGTCGGTCCACCTTGTGGAAGGCCTTCCAACGCTGCGTTTTCCGGTGCGTAATCCACCTCAACTAATAATAATAATTATTATACCTATGACATACTCCTGAGTGTTGAAACGCTATCAATCTTCCTTCTCGCCTAGCCGCTTGCGCAAGAAACTATTTACCTCAAAGTGTCGATTTCTCACAAATTGCGAGAATTAATCGAATAAAACGGGTGTCTACTTGTGTTGGCCAATTAATCGGATATCCTGTCATTCACGCCTACTTCTAAGTATTAAACTGTTGTTTCGAATATTATTATGCTAGAAGCTTCTACGAATAGCGTGGGTTGTAATTAAGTGGACGTTGATCTTTTATTTCTATCAATGAAAATAAAAATATAATATTTGCTACGTAGTTCTTTTTTTTTTGTTTCATATGAAACGATATGAGAGGTGGAAAAATCCAAGGAATCGGTAGATACACTGAATGATTTATTAGGAAAAGGACCCCGTTGACGCTAGTACCTAGCTCCAAGAGAGTCATAGGGAAACTAGTGGTACCATTCTCGAACACAGACCGCCGACCTTCCGTCGCGTCAATGTCCACCCCATCCCTTGTTCGAGACAGCCCGCGCCGCTACTTAAATTCCCCCCAAAATATAGACCATTGCTCGATCCAGCCCGTCCTTTGCTGTCTTTCCCACCGCGACGCTCAAAGCCGATGTCCGTTCCTTACAGGAGATTCTTTTAGAGTACAGTCGCTTAGTTTTAGGTTTTGTGTAAGCCCTAACTGGAGGCTTTAATTTTAATAGGTATTTACCTATGAAATTGTAGTTTTTTAAAACGGGTTGCTTTGAAGTGTTATATCTTTGGATTGACTTGGAATTATAAGTTCAAATAAACTTTATAATGTACGTCATTCTTTTTTCGTTATTCTTTTTTCGAAATTAGGTATTTTTAAGTTTCTTTGTGTTTTGTATTTTCTGTAACATCGCTGTATTTATAACCATTTTTGTATGAAATCTAAGAAAACTCGGATTATTTTGTAATATGAGTTCTACCGTGGAAAAAATGTGTCTCAAGCAGTATGCAATATTGATGATGTATACGGACTTAAAACTGCTAATGAATGCGATGTCTATTTTTGTTTCAATCACTTTCACGTGGGAAATTTTATCGCAGGAATAACTTTTCTTCTCAGAGCGGCTACAAGACAAAATTTCCAAAACGAAAGCTATTAAACCAAGAACACAGAGTTCTTTTATTAGAAGAAAGTCGTAGGTATACGTCATTGATATTGCTTGCCCTTTAAAATGCATAGTTTCTACGTTAAAACTCTTAATATGAAAAAACATTTTTTTTTTCTAGCTTTCATGGTTATAAGTACTGCGATATTACAGAAAATACAAAACACAAAGAAACCAATAAATACCTAATTTCGAAAAAATAATAACGTACATTTAATATAAAGTTTATTTGAACTTATAATTCCAAGTCAATCCAAAGATATAACACTTCAAAGCAACCCGTTTTAAAAAACTACAATTTCATAGGTAAAGACCTATTATTAATATTACCACAGGCAAGTTCGTTTAAGCAAACAATAACCTCATAGGTTGACCTGCGACAAGGCACTCAAAAAAAAACTTTAAAATAGAAGACGACATGTTGTGACGACCTCAAATAAATTGAAATCAGGACAAAAACTGGGCAAGTGCGAGTCGGATTCACGCACTGTGGGTTCCGTAAAAACTTTCGTGTTTCAGTGTTACAAAGATTTTTCCGAATCGCACAAAATGTTTTTTTTTGGTGAAGTAACTACAAATTTACAGTTTTCAAATTTTTTATACATGTGCTATGAGACCTTGTTTCATGCCAAATTTCAGGATTCTAGGTCAACGGGAAGTACCCTATGAATTTTGATTCCCTTGACAGAGTCGAAATACACGTTTTTAGCGATATTAAACGCATAAACGGCCATTTTTTTTTTGTTACTTCAGTAGTTTGATTTTTTCATAGCTTCAAGGGACAACTGCAGTCTTGAGTATATGATTTTAACTTCAACTCGATAACTTCACGCGTTCCCAAGATAAAGGATCTTAACAGACAGACAGAAAGACAAACAGACAGACGGACGGACAACAAAGAGATCCTATAAGGGTTCTGTTTTTTCCTTTTGAGGTACGAAATTCTAAAAATGATGACCTATTTCTTCTTTTACGCAGCTTCATTAAGGACAGTATTCGTGTCGGTAAATAACAGATATGAGACATTTTGGCTTTGTTGCTAAGGTCGATATTACATAGCCAGCTTTTCCCTTTCCGTTGTTCCACCGCCACACTTGACCCTACACGTCTCACAGTCATTAGGTATTCGCGAAGTGTATAAAGAGCCTGCTGGATTGTTCGTTAAGAACTTAAATGGTTCGCTCCGACGCACCCTGAACAGTCAACCCCACTGCCAATCTAGCTTCACTCGTAAACGCAGACAAAAGAGAGGAATCTAGTGGCATAAGTATAATCCGCTACTAGAACAGGATTCTCTATATGAAAGAGAGTGAGGCCAAATCCACGATCCTAGACCGAGGCCTGTTTGTAGATGATGCATGATTTTGAATTTTTGATCCCTGGACATATGATTATTTCACGACATTTGTCATCACTGTTTTGAAAGCATAGCATAACCAGAAATAAAATTCTTCACTGCTGGTACTCAGGCCTTCTCTCTAGGATGGGCCTTAAATCACCAAACTGGCCCAGTACGGGTTGATGCATGTCAGATCGTCTTTTTTATTCTTTCAGCGTTTTGATAACAGTAGGGATAAAATCTATGACACAAATATTGGTACTGTTACCGCGAAGTCACCGCCTGCTCTGAATTACGAGAGTGAAAATTTAGAAAAAACTTTCGCGATCAGTAGCATGACCTCTGCTTACGACACACTAATAAAAGTGTTGTATAACACTAATATAATTCGGTTCCTCTATGTCTAGTCTTCCATAGTCAATGCCATGTAACCGAGCCGACCATCTTTATTTAAATTTCAAATTAACGCGTCCATACATATTGAAATATTTTGTTATTTATCGACCGATGTTGACACCTGTTCACTTTAATCTTGAGATGTTGTGATAATGTAATAAAGATAATCTTATAAGTATTATATTTTTGTTTTATTATGTTATTTTCCGGTGTTAAGTAAGGTAGGTAGGTATACTTATACATAATAACACAATGATACATTTAATTAATTTTTCAAAATATCATAATGTTAAGAAAATAAATTATAATACTGGAGACGAAAGGTTCTAGATTGGCACCCACGTATCGGAAGACGCAGCGTTGGAAGGCCTCTCACAAGGTGGACCGATGACCTGGCGAGGTTCGCGGGAATCCGATGGATGCGGGATGCCCAGAACCGGTCGTCCAGACATTTGGGGGAGGCCTATGTAAGAGTGGACGTATTTCGGCTGAAATGATGATAATGATGAATAGTTATACCGAATACTTTTTAGTTGCTTTAGAAAAATATAGTACCTATAATTATTTCAGATTCAGATTAATCGTCAACAAAATGTTCTAGAGCATCTTCGCCCTCAGCTTTTATTTTAAAAATAAAATTATATTATTTTTATTATATTTCTTTCTGTAATACCATTAAAAAATTAAAAAATTTCTTGATTTCAATTTTCATCTTGCAAACTGATTTCAATAATTTGGGTAGAAAGGTATCATGGCATGGCATGGTATATAGAATGATATAAATAAAGTTAGAGAAACAAAAATACTAGAAACTAGTTTTATGCAGCGGTCTATGTACCTAAGTGATAAAATAGCTTTCAACTGGTGAAAGAATTTTGAAAATCGGTCCATTACTCTATGAGTTAAATCGTAACCTAACATACATACAAACGAACAAACAAAAAATCAAATCTTTTCTCTTTATAATATTAGTATAGATGAGCAGCCCTTGGTTGGTTCTAATTAATACGACTATACGCACACTAACATCTACTTTTCCTTTGGATATCATAAAATATGTTATAATAAAAACATACTTGTATATTGAGATGTCCTAATCAGCAGGTAATAGGTATATTACCTACTGATTAGGACAAATCACATGCATAAAATATATATGAATAGGGTAAACATATTTGATAAGAACCATATTGCTTACATTGACCTTGATAGACCATATACGAACACAAAATAATATATTATAGTTCGACGGACAGACGAGATGTGTTAATGTGTATATTAATGTGTTTTAATTAATATTTTATACGTTTACTTATATTTACATGGATATTATCGATTAGCAATAAATTTTTATCAAACTTTATTGCTTAACTTATGTTGTTCTTCTTGGGCATGTGGGCTAAACCGATTTCCAATGGATATCAGTCAGCCAGGGTGTCAATGGCATAAACCAATCACAGATGCCATATTGTATTGATGTATCATAGGATAGCTTATTAATTTTGGTTTTTAACAAACGATTCGATCGATGAAACAAAGTGACATAAAATCCAATAAAAACCACATAAAAAAATCTAGCTTGGAGTATTAAAAAGAAGAAGTCGGTTGAAATGATTTAAATTTTATTATGAAAAAACTTTTTACAAAAAAAAAAATAACCGACTTCACTAAAAAAAACACTAAAAGGATCAAAATAATTTTAATTTCGGAAGTCGGTGTTTCTCGGTATTTTTTGTTTTTCTTATTTAACACCGACTTCCGAAATTAAAATTATTTTGATCCTTTTAGTGTTTTTTTTAGTGAAGTCGGTTATTTTTTTTTTGTAAAAAGTTTTTATTTTACACTTTTTAGTTACTACTTATAAACAGAGTGCCTGTTTCTCATGACGATTCCAATTTACCCAAAACACTGCAAGGTTACATTATTTTATTAGATAGTTACTGTGTCTACCTTCCACCTTCCGGCTCCATCACCAGATCAATTCGATAGTATCTTATAGCCAAAGTGCATCTCATGACAATTCTAATAAGCCCAAACACGGCTAGGATACATTGATTAATTACGGAGTTCCTATGCCTACCTTCCGGCTCCATCATCAGATCAGTTCGATAGTACCTTATAGCCAAAGTGCATCTCATGACGATTCTAATAAGTCCAAACACGGCTAGGTTACATTGATTAATTATGGAGTTCCAGTGCCTACCTTCCGGCTCCATCATCATCATCAGATCACTTCGGTGATGCCATTTCCAACGTAACTATTCAGAACCATTCATTTATTTGAATAAATTCCATTGACCATTTCTGGTCTTCTTCATCAGTTCCACTTCATGAAATGTTACTTTTTGACTGTAAATGCTTAAGTACTCGATGAAAATACCAAAATCACTATATGGTTGCCTATAATATTTGAGGAGTTCCCTCGATTCCTCATGGATCCCATCATCAGAACTGGATTTTGATAAAAATGGGACCAATCTGGAAGCATATCCTATAAAGGGAAAAAAAAAAATTCAAATCGGTCTATAAACGACGGAGTTCCGAGGTAACAAACATAAAAAAATTATAAAAAAAAAAACAAAAAAAAAAATACAACCGAATTGAATAACCTCCTCCTTTTTTTGAAGTCGGTTAAAAATGGGCAAAACCAAGGCGGAATATACCTAAGCCGAAAGCAAAGCCGTTATAGAGCTTAGAGACTAAAATCAGAAATGTATCAAACGATGATTTTCAAAACACTTACTTGAAAAAAATGCAAATCTTCATAAACATAATTATTAATTATTACCAAAATATTCTCACAAATATTTTAACTTGATATATTAGTTTTATGATGACCAGGTTTTTTGTGTGTGAAAAGTGTTTGTTTTTCGAAAGATACGTAAGTGTCAATCAGCCTTAAATTAAAATGATAAAAAGCTGAATGTTTTTGTGTTTAGAGTATATTATAAAGT
Organism: Mythimna impura; assembly: GCA_905147345.3. Lineage (NCBI taxonomy): Eukaryota > Metazoa > Arthropoda > Insecta > Lepidoptera > Noctuidae > Mythimna > Mythimna impura. Next base: position 26,582,854 of record LR990359.1, on the reverse strand, counting down.
AAATAATTTAATGAAATACAATATTTATTAACCCACTTTAAATATCCACAAAGCTATAAGGCCACATATGGCTCACTTTAATGAAATAAGAAAAATTTTGCTCACCCCTGACAACAAAACCAAAAATGCATTTAGAGATGAATGATTAAACGAGTCAAATAAAAAGACTGATTTTTCAATAATCCGATAATGCAGTTTAAGTTTTCATCAAAATTGCTACTGAGACTCGATTGAGTATTTTTCTATATTCCTCATAGTTTCAGATAAAACCATCCACGCCTGCTTAAAAAATCCACCCTGTATTTTGACAATTTCCGTTAAACCGTATCTAACCTATAACCAAAGCGAATTCATGCAAATGGTTTTCGTCAAACACAACTTGAAACTGAAAGCAACAGAAGCACAAAACTATCTTGAATGCTAAAGCTAGCTTCAATCACTTCCAATACAACTAAGAGAACATCTATAGCTAGTACAAGAATGGACAAGATTGTTCGATACGCCAGCCTGTGGATGAAGCCTGTGTCTGTTCTGGAGTACAGTTTCCGCCGGAGATGAATAGCTGAATGAGTGAATGATATCTTTGAGTGAACCAGAGGATAGAGCAGCTGGAGTAGTACTGTACTTACGTAAGGTTATTCAAGATTATTCAGGCATTAATGATTTAATTTTAGATATTGCCTTTGAATAGAATTTGCTCCAAAATATAGTAATTGATGTATTTACTGAAATTCTTTAAAGAGCCTTAAAATTTATATGTTTATTTATTATAAATATTAAACTACTGTATCATTACAAATAAATAAGAAACCACGCAGGATAAGCGTAAGTAAACCTATATATTTAATTTTGTACAAGCTCTGTTTTGTTTCTGCATTTATTGGGTTATTACTACCGTACTTTATTTCCAAGTCTGTTTATTAATAATCGTCATTGCTGTTTTATCATTGGAAATAAGATGTTTGGGGGTGATATTAGTGTGAATCAGTTCGAAGATGACAGCATTTTAATACTGTTGGTTATTGGTCCTTTACCGTCTCAGATAGCTCTATTATAAACTATCGTCTTTGTTTTTAGTAAAACGTTAAATTGCATTTGAGGTGACTACCCTGAAACTATAACTATTTAAGGTCTTTAAATTTATCTGTTTAGTAGTCATATTAAAAGTAATGGCACCTTTAGTATCACTATAGTTTCTACCAGTGGTTTCGCTCGTGTGAAAGTAGAAAACTGTCCCAAGGGAATATACTTCAAGCACAAAAGTATTTTTTGTACTATTCTAGAACACGGTCTACTTGTGTGCCGAATTTTACCTTAAATTTTTCTTTTTTATAATCTCAGTGTGATATAATCATCAACTGTAGATTTTTAAATCAAGAGTAAATATGTTACTTCTAGGCAAGCGCGCTCCATCGTCGACCACATCGTCGCTTTCCATCAGGTGAGATAGTGAACCTATCAACAATAAAAATATCTCTTCTTCTTCAAATTTCTTCTTTCATTTGTGATGGGCATAGCATTTCATGTTTTTCATTTCTGCTTACATATTTTTCTTAACAACACAAGTAACACCTCTAACCTCTATAACCTCTTAAGGTTACAAGTTCAAAACAAACACTATCTTTACATCGCAAGCTCATACAACGATACTATTACCCATTACCATAAATTCTAACCCCGTAACTGTATTGATTACCGATAAAATTTCTATTTGAATATTAATTGATTTTGAAATTTTACATACATATTAAAATGGCTTGCCTGGATTAATGGGGACATCAATGGTAGTGTCATGTTTGATTAATTTTAGCTGGATTATACGTGGCTTGACTCTCATGTTTTTGTATGGGATCGGTTTTTATGGGCTTTAGCTTCCGATATTTATGGTGCTCTAAAATTAAATTAAAATGATGGTAACTTGTTGACAGTGTGACCCTAGCATGAGCATAATCAGCCTTATAATGTTCCTACTGCTAGGAAGAGCTCTAAGATAAATCCGGGCCGTAATGCAGGTCAAGTGCTGGTTTACCAATGTCACATCTTATGAATTTCTGGTTCTAGGATATCTAGAGCTGTGTGATACTGGTAGCTTCTTCACGATGTTTTGAGAGCAATGGTAATGAATTTGCCTTCACAATGAAAAGCGCCTACCTGGGTTTGAACCCGCAACGTAAGAATCGTAAGTCAGGGCTAACGGCCCCGACTCACTACTTACTACTGAGCCACCACTGCTGACCCAAGTGTCTTTAACCGCATTGCCATACAACGTGGCAATATCTGAAGTCTTTTGGGCACATTGCCAATCGACAGCGATGTAGAGGAGTATTAAAATGTCATATTTTTTAAATTATTTTAATTAGCGAACGGTTTTTACCATTTTAATTTTTAAATCTTTATTTATCTATTTTTTATCTATTAAAGTCTTAGTTTACTCAGTAGTTCATTTCTGGAGAGTAGAATATAATGTGTCTTACCAAATAATAATAACATTTTACATTTCGTTATGTATTCTAAACTGCATTTTACATTTAGTAACTAAATAAAAAACTAATATGTATCCCATTAAATGACGTTAACTTCATGTTTTGTGTATCCATCTGTTTTTCATGCTAATATTCATCAAGGGACGTTTATATATTATTTAGTATACCAATATCGTCATCAACGTTACATAGCTCAAGACAGGGATAGCTTTGAATATGAATATATGTTTCATATTCAATTGATAAAAGTTCCTTCTGATTTACAACTCCTGAAATAATAAAAATTACGTATCACTTAGAGAAAAATACTTTTAAAATAATGCCCAGCAAACAACCAGAAGAAAACTGTAGTCTGACGTACTTCAAGATAAAAGATAGATGGTGCAGGTGCTAAAAGCTCATACCGGCTTCAAATCCTACCCATCACGCCTCCAGATAAATCAAAAAGAATTTCCTACAAGCTTACACTTTAAACACAAAATTTTAAAATTCCTAGCACACGTTCTTCCTAAGTTGAACGATTCTTGCCAGTTATGCTTGAGTTTAAAATTTCTTGCGTATCGAATGGGAATAAGATGAAATTGTATTCCCATTAGTGGATTCTTGGTTTTGAAGGAATCTTGAATTCTCTGGTGGAATCAAGAGCATGTGCTATAATGTGGGAAGTAAACGGTATTTCTGCGTGTGTGTTAATTTCATTCTTAATCTCCATAAGACACGCAAACCATGTAGTTACGTCGGCCTAAAAAGGGGTCAGGAGAAAATTTTGTAATATAAACAGTGAGCTGCAACATATTTTGGTATTAGTTTACTCAGTGGCTCATTTCTTGAAAGTAGAATATCTGTTCAAATAACCTTTCAGTAACTATTTATGTACTAGTAAATGCTATAGCAACAAACCAACTCCACCAAAACATAGTTGCTTATACTATTCATAACAACCATAGCAAGGAAAGGGAAGCCAGAAAATATAGGTCAGAAATATAGGTGATATATACATAAATACGTAACAATAATATACATGAGGTTGTAGACGCTCTCTGCTTAACATGGAACTTACTGAATCGTTACAAATCACGTCATGTTGTCATGATAAACGTAAGTATAGCATAGCGTGAGAAGATATATAGGTAATACCCAAGACGACTCCGATGACATTCAATAGAAATCACAGTGTATAAGTCAGGATATCTAGTTACATAGAGTTGCGGCCGGTATCTAGCATACGTATTGCCAGATTGACGATGATGAACAAAATTATACACAACGTACAATCTTGTTCAAATGTTGGGAAAGATGAGGTCCAAACAACCAGGGATGTCCAAAGATGCGAGCTTATGGTAAACGTTAAGGTGGCGAACAACTTGATAAAGAACCGGAAACCATGGAAGAAACTAAAAAAAATATAACTTTTACAAGTCAGATTAGTAAAAGACAAGCATAGAGATTTCGTCAGAATGATATGAGATCACGAGTATAGTAGACTTAGTTCCTGTACTAACGTTCAGAAGAATGAGATATAGCTCACATTGAAGACAAACCAAGTAAATCTTATTTTAAAGGCAAACACAAGAAAAATATTCCAAGCAACTTTTTCCTTATGATAGTACAAGCGATAAAACTAATGGCAATCAGATTACTATTGATCGGGCTACGCGTTGTGGATGGGAATGCTACCGAAATAATGTTCAACGATATAGTCACGCTTGTTTCCCTTTGTATGGGGAGTAGTAATCTTTTCTGTAATCTTGCCTATTTTCTCGGCTTATTGCTGTGGCATTGGGACTAGTTGGTGGGAAACGTTTTTTGATTTCCTCAAAGTTATTGGAAGTTTGAGTATGGATTTTGAGGATATAGATACTGTAAAACTTGTTTGTTGTAAGAGATGTTACATCATGCGTATGTGCAGAAATATTGTTCATAAAGGAATGAATACTTTCGAAGAAGACATTTTTAGACATTTTTTTTTTTTTTTTTTTTTTATTCTTGATAGGTTCGCGCTTGACCGCTAACTCACCTGATGGAAAGCGACGATGCGGTCGACGATGGAACGCGCTTACCTAGAAGTAACCTATTCACTCTTGACTTAAAGATTCCCGGGTTGTAGCCAAACAATTATTGGCTTTTTTTTTCGGGTGGGAAAATCATCTAATGACATCCCCCGCTCTTGGGTGGAGCGCGGGATAGTGTCAGACTTTCACTGACCAAAAACCCACTTTTTTTTTTTCCATGACCCCGAGGATCTCTTTCGCATCACCCATGGCCCCAGTAGGCTTCGATCCTGCTGGGCGCCTACGGTTGCTGACATCCTTGAGGCGCGCGTGGAACAGTACGCGCCGTTGATGACTTGGGCCCGGTCCGCACGGTTACCGGACGATCAGACGGCGAACCACCTATTGCTCGCCGTCCGCAAGCCCGCGCCAACGGTGGCTGGAAATCGGGATCGGAATCCCGGTGGCGGTTGGGGCGTGAGGACCTTTGCCTCACGCGATCGGCCGCCTCCTTTGCTAGCATTACTGCTTCGCAGAAGGAGGCGATCACCTGCCACTCCTCCTCGCTTCGGACCATGGCCTGTATGGCATGCCTGAGATCGCTGCCGCCGATCGCCCCCACGAGAACACGGCGGTACTCTGCCCAGGTGGGGCGAACCTCTACCGTATGCTCCACCGTGTCCTCCGGGCGGTCCACACTATGGTGGCACCCTGGCGTTTCTTCCACACGAATCCGGTGCAGGAACTTCCCGAACTTACCATGTCCGGTGAGGACCTGCGTCATGCGGAAGGTAAAAATGCCGTGAGATAAAGAATTATTGGCTGGCATATGGATTGAGAGGATGATAAAAATGCTATCATTACAATTTATAAACACGTTTTTTTACCAAACCCATGCCACAAGAGCCCGGAATTCTTGCAGTTCTTACCTACCGCAGTCTAAATCTGTCCTACCTGACAATCAAACCACTTTATACCAAATTGGTTCACATCAGTCTATATTTGTATAGCGTGAACATTTCGGGATAGTGGATGTCGCATGTCATTCAAATATTTGTCACAGTCCCACTCCGCACTTGTGGATGCCAGGTTCCCACGCTAAATTATTGCGTGTGAATAATCAACTTGATAGAAAGCGATTTGTACAGAACTTGGTAGTATTGTGAATTGTTTGTACGGTACATAACACGTTTGGTGATGGTCTATTTAAACTAATAGAAGAAATGAAATAGAAAAATGTAACATTTTGCTTAATTTAGTTTCAATTTAGCTATGAAAGAAATTGCGGTATGAATGTTTTTTTTTACATAATACTTTTAATTTATTTTAGTCTTTGAGGGTATTGTAAATAAAGTGAGTGAGTCTTTTTACAAAAAACTTTTCAATAGTATTTGGATATCATTTACAGAAATACATAATATTCATTCCATCGTACTAACAATAATCTCATTTAAAACTTCCTTAACAAAATCGCTCAAATAAAAACAGTAACCGAGAAAATTGATACGAAATTTCGAAAACTCGCGAAGAATTTCAAATTTAGGAGCCTTGAGGAACACCGAAAACAAAAAGCTTTGGAAACAAGCAGCGCTACTGAATATTTGAGCGGTCCAACCGCATCGAACCTCAGTAGGGAGAGTACTAATGATAAATTCAAATCTCGATCCCCTAGAGAACAAGGCAATCAGCCGTCGAACAAAGGTTACAGCGACGCCCCCGGCGCAACTTCGGCGCTCAAAGTTGGAGAAAAGAGCGAGCAATGTGACTTTGCTGAGGCGTTCGGTTTCATGCTTATTGAATTTTTGTTTTTGCCGCTTAGGCGGCGATGATCGAGCGGATTGATATTCACGCCATACTTAATATCATTGAACATCGAGCTTTTTTTAAAATGTCAGAATGAGGAGAATATATGGCTACAATTTTAAATTGAAATCAAAAAATATTTTTTAAAATTTTTTAATCGCTTATTAGATCCTAGTGTGGATCACTAGGATTTACTCTTGGACCGTAGGTGCGTTCACAAACATGTGTATATACACAAAATACCCAGATCCAGAACAACTATCTGTAGGTCATACAAATATCTTTTCGAATGAGAGTCGAACTTTCTTTCTTTCTTTCTTTCTTTCTTTCTTTCTTTCTTTCTTTCAGTAAACCTGAAAGGTAAAATAAGGCAAGCTTTGTAATGACTCAAATAATAGCTAGGTAACAATGACAACTAAAACATTACAAAGCAAAAAAAAGATAGAAAAAAAAAACATTGACGGCACAAAATAGTGTGATCCTACTATTTTTCGGGTTTAACGGGTCCCAAAAACAGTTGAATCGGATTTTAGAAGGCTTACTATATCGCCAGGAGGCAACGGACTCAACCGCTTACAAGTCGAGCTCTTTACTTTATTTATTTTAGACCAATTGTATTTTTTACTGTTTCAGGGATATTTTGATTTCGGGTTGAATCTTTTACCTTTATTCTAGTTCAAATTACAAGGAAAACTGAAAACAAAATGTAGCAATCCAGTTTTTTAATATATTTTTTTAGGTCATTATCTGGATCACAGTCTCCATTAGTAGGAAATACTGATGCAACTGACGATGATGCACGTTTTCTATGAAGTAAAAAGAGAAATAAAGACAAGACATGGAGAAGAGTTGATATACAACTAACTTAAACTCAGTAGTTGAAACTACTGAGTGAGACTTTACCAGTTTATGAATAAACTTGTAATGTTTACTAGGACATGTCCAACTTTGCTTAGCTCCTAGTCATTTTACATATAAATATAAATATACAGGCACTTTATGTTAGTCCCCAGTTTCAATAGTTTACCTAAGCAAGCAACAAAACAACACTATATTGGACCATGATATATATTGTGTCTGAGTTTGTGGAGTATTTTGATTCATTTATCACTCCGGTCTGTTAAAATGGTCCAAAAATATCTGTTTTGTTTGAAACTGCTTAACGATTCATCATTATCATCTTGTTCTTTTACCATTTTCTGTCATTTCATTTTCAACCCTTTTTTAGATCTGTTGAAATAATCTTTCACTAAGACTTTCCATCGTTTTATTAACATAGAAACATATTTTATTTTCAACCTGTTTCCATTAGCTTCTTATTGTCAAGAATACACGAATTATTATGTTTACTTTATTGGACTTATTATATAGTGTTGTATTTGCTCCAAAATAATTTCCTCGTGCCATCGACAAGGGTTATATAGTCTGACAAGATTATTATTCTGCCGATTGAATAAAAAAGATAAATAATATTCCCTCGTACATCTCCGGGGATTGCCTATATTCGAATAAAAGTAGCTGATATTTTCTGTAAAATAAGCTTTTTCACATTCACAAGTATTGATATCAATAACCTTGTAGGAAGAGTTTTCTAGAAGCACGTGTAAAGTGGTTATTCTTGGTTGAGTTTATGAAGAGCACGTGTCGGGTAAAGGGCTGATTCTGATCTTAGACAATTTCATAGTTGTGTTAGGTTTCAATAAAAGCCTAGTATTTGATTTAATTTTCAAGTTTATTTTATGTGGCAACATTTTCTTTGAGGCGTGGTTGGAAAGACCTCACAGCGTCCTCACCTTCCGCATGACGCAGGTTCTCACCGAACACGGGAAGTTCGGGAAGTTCCTGCACCGGATTCGTGCGGAAGCGACGCCCGGGTGTCGCCACTGTGTGGACCGCCCGGAGGACACGGTGGAGCACACGGTGGAGGTGTGCCCCGCTTGGGAAGAGCAACGCCGTGTCCTCGTGGGGGCGACCGGCGGCGGCGATCTCTCGCGCCGGGCCTTGGTACAGGCCATGGTCCGGAGCGAGGAGGAGTGGCAGGCAGTCGCCTCCTTCTGCGAAGCAGTAATGCTGGCAAAGGAGGCGGCCGATCGCGTGAGGCAACGGCAACGGTCCTCACGCCCCAGCCGCCGCCGGGATTCCGATCCTGATTTCCGGCCACCGTAGGCGCGGGCTTGCGGACGGCGGGCAATGGGTGGCCCGCCGTCCGACCGTCCGGTAACCATCTGGACCGAGCCCAAGTCGTCGACGGCGCGTATTGTTCCGCGCGCGCCTCAGGGAGATGTCAGCAAATCGTAGGGGCCCAGCAGGGTCGAAGCCTACTGGGGCCATGGGTAGTGTGAAAACGAAACCGGGGGCCTGGGACGAAGGCAACGAAGGAACAGGAGGTTTTTTTTTTTTTTTTTTTTTTTTTCTCGGTGGGAAAATCATCTTATGACATCCCCCGCCCTTGGGCGGGGCGGGAGATAGTGTCAGACTTTTACTGACTAAAAACCCACTCCTGTTCCTTCGTTGCCTTTCGTACCAGGGCCGAGTCTTCCTTTCAGAATCAGACCCTTGGCCCCAGTAGGCTTCGACCCTGCTAGGCCCCTACAGTTGCTGACATCTCCTTGAGGCGCGCGTGGAACAGCACGCGCCGTCGACGACTTGGGCTCTGGACTCGGCCCTGGTACGAAAGGCAACGAAGGAACAGGAGTGGGTTTTTAGTCAGTAAAAGTCTGACACTATCTCCCGCCCCGCCTAAGGGCGGGGGATGTCATAAGATGATTTTCCCACCGAGAAAAAAAAAAAAAAAAAAAAAAAAAACCTCCTGTTCCTTCGTTGCCTTCGTCCCAGGCCCCCGGTTTCGTTTTCACACTACCCATGGCCCCAGTAGGCTTCGACCCTGCTGGGCCCCTACGATTTGCTGACATCTCCCTGAGGCGCGCGCGGAACAATACGCGCCGTCGACGACTTGGGCTCGGTCCGGACGGTTACCGGACGGTCGGACGGCGAGCCACCCATTGCTCGCCGTCCGCAAGCCTGCGCCTACGATGGCCGGAAATCGGGATCGGAATCCCGGCGGCGATTGGGGCGTGAGGACCGTTGCCTCACGCGATCGGCCGCCTCCTTTGCTAGCATTACTGCTTCGCAGAAGGAGGCAACCGCCTGCCACTCCTCCTCGCTCCGGACCATGGCCTGTACCAAAGCCCGGCGCGAGAGATCGCCGCCGCCGATCGCCCCCACGAGGACACGGCGTTGCTCTGCCCAAGCGGGACAAACCTCCACCGTCTGCTCCACCGTGTCCTCCGGGTGGTCCGCACAATGGTGACACCCGGGCGTTTCTTCCGCACGAATCCGGTGAACGAAGGAACAGGAGTGGGTTTTTAGTCAGTAAAAGTCTGACACTATCTCTCGCTCCGCCCAAGAGCGAGATTTGTCATAAGATGATTTTCCCACCTATAAAAAAAAAAAATGTGGCAACATTTAAATTAATTTGAATGCTAGACCGGAAGTCGTTTAAATAACTGTTTTAAAATATTGAAGGGGGAAGACGATAAGCACTAGGTCAAGGGGATTGTCAGTCGGACCAGAGCACTGGTGGCGTTCGGACGTAAACTCTAGTGGCGACTACGATAAGTTTACCTACTTAGCAGTTTAGATTTTATACTAATAATTGTCAACTTTTCTAGCAATAAACGTATTATCATATATTATAGTAGCTGCTGCTAGCGGCTTCGCCCGCGTAATAATAAAAAAATATCCCAAGATAACCTATATAGGTACTCTAAGGAAAAAAATATTAGGAAAGAGTGTGATTAACTGAAGAAATAAACAGGTGCATTATTTTATGGTGTGTATTATTCCTTGAATAAGTTATCTTACCGCTATCTTTACAACCTAATTGCTTGCTTGTACTTAATATATCCTAGCCCCGTTGATACCCTAATAAAATACTACAGTTGTAAGTGGAACAATTGTTATTGACCCACGGTGGTCACAATTAATATCTAAAATTACTTACTTAATTGCTTACTTTCTTGTTTATTATTTGTCTTTAATTACGTAATTCTCTAGAGCCACAAATTAGTATTATTAGGTATTTAGTTTTTTTTGTTTAATTTTTGTTTTCATGCAGCAGATTAACTATCATAGAAAAATATTATTGGTAGAAAATACAGAAGTTTAAATATCAAAAGTAAAACATTATGTTAGACATGGTGATTGTAACAACACGGAATGATTAAACATAATCAAGCAACAGTTATAACGTAGTATTTATAACAAACTTAATGCACCTCAAATTAAATTAAAGACAGCAAACGTCTAACCACACAAAGAGCTCAGCGTGAACTTTCTTCCCTAATTAAAAACGTGGGTGGTGAATATTTCCTCCTTTACCTCAAACACAGCTTCGAACATGTTTCCTGCTGGTCGAGAAAGTCCATTGTTAAACACGTCACAGCATGTTGAACAAGCATCCTACGGTCTTTAGCTACATGATACCACCTTTAGAACGCACCTGTCGGGTAATTATAAATTTGATCTTGCTATAAATTCAATTAGATGTGAGTGTGTGTCGATTTTGTTAAGATTTATATGTGGTGGTATTTTGACAGTACATTCTATGATTGATTGTAGGTATATTACTTCAATAATATTTTTATTTTCATATTAAGTGTAGCTAAATGAAAATCACGTATGTGGTTTCCAGGACAGGGAGTGAAAGATCATAAGTAGAAGATGCAAAAGATGAGTAGATGAAATTGGTTGAGATAATGAGGGAAACCGAGAAAGGTATAAAACAGAGGCGAATGGGTAGAGAAATCCGTTGCCAAACGGCAAACATACACAGAAAAAAAATATTAAAACTAACAAAATTTTACCATAAAATAATTATATTCATACTACATGCAAGGGTATATTTTACCAATCCAAAGATTTTTACAAAAACCAAAATCTTAATACAGACTTCAACATTAAAATTGTGGCCAAAATGGCTGCTATGACAATGTAATCACCGGATGACTATAAAACTACAAAACAAAACTACCAGGGATCCATGCAATAACAGAGCCTTAATCGAACAACGGTATTAAGAAATGCAAAGTTAATGGGTACCTAGACAAAATGTCATGTATTAACATAATCCTGTCTTTGACGGCATTGGTCGAGATCGTAAAATAGATAAGCAGTTTATAAAGGCCAATATTTTGTGTTGATGGGTGCTTGGTTGTCATAAAACAAAGGGATTTGAGATTAGAGGTTTTAGTTAAGTTGATTATGAAGGACTAGTTAAAATGGAAATAGTGCAGATTGTGAATGAAAGATACCAAGAATCAAAACTTAATTGGTGAGATGTAAACATGTCTTTTTTATTATCGATAGATGAGCAAAAACGCATTAAATGGTATAAATGGTGGCGAGAAATAAGTCTAAAAAAGACAAAATTTTTATCAATAGTTTCTTATTAACATTGTGAATATTCAGTAAGAATATAAGATTACCTAAGTATTTAGAAATAGGCATTAAGTATGATTGCATCATCATTATAATTTCGGCTGATAGGCGGTCGGTCGGTCGGTAATGTTAGACATAAGCCTACCCCAATACTTCCCCAGACCGTTCCAGTACATTTCGCATCTATCGGGGATCAGCGACCTTCACCAGGTCATCGGTTCACTTTGTGGGAGGCTTTCCAACGCTGCGTCTTCCGGTACGCGGTCGCCACTTCAGTACCTTGACCATCTGTTCTGCGAGCAATGTGCTCTACCCCCTGCCACTTAAGTTTGGCGATTCTTCATGATATGTCGGCAACCTTGGTTCTCTTGCGGATATCTTCATTCCTGATGCGATCACGCAAAGGAAACTCCGAATATTTTTTACTACAAATCAACAAACCCCCCAAAGTAATGGTTGAACAACTTTCATCCAAATATTCTCAAATAACGTTTGACACAAGTAAATTAGTCTTTCATAATCAGATCAATATAAAAGATAAAACATAAATAATTCAACAATTTTGTAAGTAGTTAAAACTCGCAATAGTATCATTTTCGTTAATGAATATGGTTTTAAAATATTTTGTTTCTCACCTGTTAACGACTTTTAATAAAAATTATGAAATCCCAGGTCGTCAACCGGAATCTGGCCTTCGACAACCTTGAATTTTTTCTGAGAAAAAAGAAACATAAATTATAAACAAAAAATACGTTGAGTATTGGATTTGACCTCGTTGATAGTGTATGGTTGGGTAAAATGGATGACAGATCAAGTGACGATTAGCCTACCGAATGCTACCGACGTCTTTGCGAGTTGCTGACGATTCGCACTCACACTATAAGGACAAAATCTGGGCAAGTGCGAGTCGGACTCGCACCCTGAGGGTTCCGTACAAACTTACCTATGTAAATAGTTCAATTCCGGAATGGAGTCTCGGAAGATTTGTCAGACCAACGCATTGGGCTGCTTCCAAGAGGCCTTTTCCCATCCACTTTGCCGGTCACGATGAGCCTTCCGAGGTTGCCACCATCTTTCCTTGCAATGTAACCGAAGTATTGTAGAATCTTGTGTAGACACTGACAGAAAAATATATGTAACTATAACTGTGTGTGTTTTTTTACAATGTTTGTGTCTATCAAATTAGTAGCATTTGTTAAATGATATAAAATACTTGAATTTACAAAATTAGACCAAACCAGTCTATTTGATATTTAGAAGATGGATTAAACGTCTTTAACCTACACATAAGATCAATCTTGCTAATTAGCATACTGATTTGATAACATAAATCACCAAACTTTTTGCCCGGTTAGACGTGCATGTCTTCACAGAGTATCGGATTTCTAGCTTAATATACAAGTTAGTTTAGACTCGGAAAGAAGGTAAGGAAGCTTGTTTTGTTTAGTTTTTCCTAATCTAATTTGTGTCACACTATTAGGTCCCTTTCTTCTTCTAAACCTGTTTGTTTTGCGCAATCTCTAGCTCAACTTGACCCGCAAACGTGATCAGATCGTCACATCAACATCGCCGCGGGCGACGTCTTTCCTCAGGCGTCCTGTGAGTGATGATCTCGGCTCATCTCTCTGGGTGCATTCGTGACATATAGACACCGTACTTCCACTTCAGCCTGATTGTTTTTAGGGTTCCGTACCTCAAAGGTACCTCAACCCTTATAGAATCACTTTGTTGTCCGTTCGTCTGTCTGTCTGTCTATCTGTTTTTGCAATTCGGAAAAATCTTCGAGACTCCATTCGGAAATTGTAGTTCGTACGGAACCCTCAGGGGGCGAGTCCGACTCGCACTTGCCCAGTATTTTTTAATTTTTTAACATCCCCTACTTGAGTTGTAATGCACAGAATGATATTTCTAACATGGTCTATTCGCTTAAGGTTGCTTGATCACTGTCTTACGTGATGGTAAGATATAATGAGGGCGACAATGGAACACACTAGTCTTAAAGAAACATTTATACGTAACTCAAAGACACCATCACTACACCTGATTAAATCAGGCAATGACTTCCACTCTTTTGCCTAACTAGAAGTCAATCAGACTGATTTTTCCAAAAAGGTTGTTCTTATAGGTACATAAAAATCGATTTAAAATTTGCGTAGTTTATTGGAAGAGAAAACGTCAGTCCCACTTAACGGATCCTCATTTAATTTAAACGTTCAATTAATAGAATTAAGTTTTTGTGAATCAACGTCGACTCTAATAAAGATAAAGGGAGGTACTGGCGGTGTTTTATTAGTTTGAAAGTTTAGTACCACTTTCATGGAAGTCTACGTAACAGTATTAGTGGATTGGGGTTTTCCCTACTGTGGGTTAAAGTTTCGTTACGATTTAGCAAAGTAATATGTACTCTTTTTGTTCCGGATATATTGACATTTTATTAGTGACTAGCTGACCCGGCGAACTTCGTACCGCTTAACATTCAATCTATCTATGTAATGTAGTATAATTATCTTTCGATATAGTCAACCGATTGCAATGAAACAAAGCCTAAGTAATATATCAAGTTACACACAATTTTATTGTATAAAAGTTATCTACATCAATTTCGTACATTTTACGTGATGCGCGCACAAATAGAAACTTCTACAGATTTATTATACAATGTATAGACTAGCCAAGCCGATATATTAAATAGTCGTAGTTTTATAAAATTTCGACAATTTTCTGCGCAACATTTTTATTTTTATTACAAAGTATACTTAAAAAGAACGATGAATGAAATCGGTAAAGTAATTTTCAAGTTATGATGTAACTATATAAAAGGCGTTGCGCCACCGGTACATGGACAGCCCACCCGTACGTTCAAAACGTTTTGCGAACACATTTATCGTGCATACAGCTGAGGAGTAGAATTCCCTGCCGAAGTCTGTATTTCCTGATAGCTACAATCTAGGGATTTTTAATTCAAAAGTGATTAGGTTACTTCCAGGCAAGCATGCTCCATCATTGACCACATCATCGCTTACCATGAGGAGAGATAGTACAACGCGAGCAACTCTATAATATAAAAAAAATGTGGTCAATCTCAAACATTGTAGCATTTCGACAGTCGCTATCGCTACCATTTATTAAATCCACAAAAGGAAAATATGGAATGGTGAAAATGCATCGAACATATTATTTCTTTTTTTAATCATTGGTAATGTAACATTAACATTTATAATTTTAGTAATACCTATATGATACACATATAATGTATTTTTTTTAAATAAATGATTGTTAATTTTAATTTTATTTCTGTTGCGTGAACCGACTGTCATTATATTACTTTATTTTACTATTTCAAAAAAAAACAGAAAAAGATAATACGTAATAGACATAAAGTACAAAGGAACTGCTTATTTCTAAAGGTATTTCTTCCAGCACATCTGCGAAAGGAGAGATTAAAAGAAATGTAGACCATAGTGTATAGAAAGCAAAAGAAGATTGTGTGAAATCCTAAGTTTTTTTTCTTCTCGTAGTTTGCAGCAAATCTTTGCGAAAAAGAAGAGCAACTATTTTCTATTTTTATTACTAGATAGACTAGCTGACCCGGCGAACTTCGTACCGCCATACAGTCAATAAATGTTGACTGTTGTTGTTGTTGTACTTAACGCCATCTTATAACGCCATCTACTGGCATTACCAGAACCCGCATAATTCATTTTAAAATGATATTTTAATTAGAGATGGCGCTGTATTCGAATTTTTTTTTTCGTGAATTTTTCTTTTTTTTCTCACCGACCAAAATTAGCCAAATCGGTCCAGCCGTTCTCGAGTTTTAGCAAGACTAACGAACAGCTATTCATTTATATATATATATAGATAAACTGCAAAGCAAGAAGCCGTACAATATAGGCCAAACACACAATTTCAATGCAGTATTTACAGTCAAAACTTCCGCCATACAATATTCCTACAAAAACTAACGCCTATAAATATTGCTCTAGTTTTCCAATGCATTTGACATAAAGATCAAAGGCCCTACCATGAACTCTTAATGCGATCCATTTTACGACCTCAAGAGAACTGTTAAAGGGATGGAGCTATAGAGGGTGTACAACTCCATCCCTATTTCTTAATAATAATATTCCACAACTATCACACAACGCCGTCTAGTCTCAAGCTAAGCAGAGCTTGTGTTATGAGTACCAGACAACTGATAAACATACTTATATATTTCTAAATACATACATATTATAGATAAATTAAACCCAGACACAGAACAAATGATCGTGTTCATCACACAAACATTTGTTTTTTCACGACCTCCGGCATAGCAGTTAGGACCACTAGACCAACAGCCCAGTCAAAGCCAGGTCTTCCTTATCGCTCGCACGACTGACATTTAAACATGTTATGGTAAGACCCCTGTTTTACAGCATTTCAATAATTATCATATCCTCAAAAGCTATACATTATGTAATTAAATCTAATGTTACGTATGATAACAAAAAGCATTTAACTTGAGTGGGCAATTCTGTAATGGAAAGTGTCATGGCGTCCTCGTTTAGGTTTGAGTGATAAGTTGTAATGAAATCCGGCGAAAATAGAACAGCCTTTGTTTTGAGAGGTGTCGTAAGAGGTGGTTAAGGGATGGCTTAAAGTGATTTTCTGTCCTCTGAATTACTGATGACGTAATAACATAAACTGTCTTGAATAAGAAAGGCGATAACGTTTCTGTGGCTCTTTTTTTAAATTTTCGAATCTGATGCTGCGCTTTCGTGCACGATGTTCTTATTTATTACTTACTAGCTTTTGCCTATGGCTTTTTTCCCATACATAAAATGTAGCCTATGTCACTCAGAAATAAAGCAGATTTCTATCGATGAAAAAAATTTCGCAATCGGACCAGTACTTTCAGAGATTACCTCCAACAAACAAAAAAACAAATTTCACCTCTTTACAAAATTAGTGAAGATTTATTTATTAAATTATATCATAACACCCGTAGATACACATCCAGTGCTATGTTATAACACTTAAAATATAAAATTGTTATTCACATAAGTTATACAATAAATTATAAGTTCAGACTCTTTCTTGACTGTTTTTTTTTGTTTTTGTTTTGTTGTTTGTGTGTTTCTGTTCTGTTTGTTCTTGTTCTATTAAAAGTCATAGTGAGGTAGTTTTCGTAGTATAGTGGCACATTTACATTGGTATCCCATTCAAAATCTAGCACAACTAATTTTAAGTAGTTTCCTAAAATTTTTGAGTACGAGAAAATTCGCCCGTGAATCAAACAAATATTTTTATACCTATGTTCCATATCAGAATACGTAAAGATTTTTTTCTCTAGAAGATTTTATTTTTTGTTTTTCGGTCAATGCTTTTAAACACTGCGTATACATAGTCGTCAATAACTCCAACTCTAATGCTTACATTTCTAAAATCTCAAAACTTTTATTACCAAATATTCCTGTCCAGTTACTAACATGTTAACAAGAGACATGGCTCCAATCTATTTCATTACTTGACATTTACAGCTTTGACGACAATCAACAACATGATGACTTTTATTACTTTCATTAGCATTTGATCCTACTTTATTTAAAACACATAACATTAATGTACAATTTCTATGAAACATATTTCAAAAAGGAAAAAAAGTAAAGAAAGAAAAAAAGGAAAGGAAGGAGGGAAGTTCAATTGCCGGGTCAGGCTGTGTTATTCGGCTAAGGAATGAAAATCCCTGCCGGAGTCTGTGTTTCCTGATAGCTACAACCTAGGGGTCTTTAAGTCAAGAGTGAATAGGTTACTTCTAGGCAAGCGTGCTCCATCAGCGTCTTCATCGTCGCTTATCATCAGGCGAGATAGTGATCAGGCGCGAGTCTATCATTAATATATTATATATTTTTTTACTTACAGGGATTTCTTAGTTCCAGTGTAGAGCACCCAATATAGAGCGCTCAGTATAGAGCGCCCAATATAGAGCGCCCAATATAGAGCGTCCAGTATAGAGCGCCCAATATAGAGCGCCCAATATAGAGCGTCCAGTATAGAGCGCCCAGTATAGAGCACCCAGTATAGAGCGCCCAGTATATAAATATGCCCAGTTTATGGTAGTAGACTCTCCCCCCTTAATCTTTTAATTGGGAACTTCACCACGTCAAAAAAATAGATATTTTGACTGGCCTGTTGGTCTAGTGGTTAGTGGCCCTGACTGCTATACCGGAGGTCGTAGGTTCGATCCCTACCCAGGACAAATGTTTGTGTGATGAGCACGATCATTTGTTCTGTGTCTGAGTGTAATTTATGTATTATATATATGTATTTAGAAATATATAAGTATGTTTATCAATTGTCTAGTACTCATAACACAAGCTCTGCTTAGCTTGGGACTAGACGGCGTTGTGTGATAGTTGTGGAAAAAAAACTTCTGCGTTTCTTGACCTTAAGGATCAACCCGTGTTATTATATTATACTTAATTGTACTTACATACAATACGAAACATAAGAAAGAAAAAAAAAAACAGCTAAGTGCGAGTCGGATTCGCGTCCATAGAAAAAAATTACGTTTGTTGTATGGGAACCCCCTTAAATATTTATTTCATTCTGTTAATTTAGTATTTGTTATTATAGCGGCAACAGAAATACATCATCTGTGAAAATTTGAACTGTCTAGCTATCACGGCTCATGAGATACAACCTAGTGACAGACGGACATACAGACAGACAATGGATTCTTAGTAATAGGGTCCCGTTTTATCCTTTGGGTGCGGAACCCTAAAAACCACGAACCACGAGCTTCAACCTTCTTCGAAAAATACAGACGTAGTAAAATATTATTTTTTGTTTATGTATTCCATTGCATAGGTTCGATCGTATGGATTATAAACATTCATCCTTCTGACCTCCATTTGAAAATCTTGAGATATATATTTGGGTCATTTTACCCCTGAAACTGGTATGTACTATGCACTTATATTTTTTTCCGGGATGGTCTAACATGATGATCGTAAAAAAATATGGTGGCATCCTTTTTGTATGTTTTTAATCAGATATTTCAAATTAATTCAATTCAAAGTAATTTATTTTCTCTTCACAATAAGTTTTCTTACCAATTAACAATGTTTGTGATTTAAAAACTATATTCCACCATTGTAAGAGACTGGTGCCTGAAGTAGGTTTAAAAAAAAACCTGTTCTACAAACAGCAAGACAATAATAAAATAGTGTAACATTATTAGACAACCTTGAGGGTCAGAAATATAACACAAAGTTGCACCATTTACAACTCAAGAACGGCTGGACTGATTTTAATGGTCTTTGTTTTATTAAATTCATCTCCGCCCCAAATAGCAGAATTAGTTATTCTCAAAATTCAAAAAATCATTTATTGGTGTGATTTTTGGTACATTTTACATGAGATCTTAATAATAAATTGATTCATCATCATCATCATCATTTCAGCTGATAGACGTCCACTGCTGGACATAGGCCTCCCCCAAATGTAGCCACAACGAACGGTCCTGTGCGTCTTGAATCCATCGGATTCCCGCAACCTTTACCAGAACATCGGTGCACCTTGTAGGGGGCCTTCCAACACTGCGTCTTCCGGTACGCGGTCGCCACTCCAGAACCTTTCGGCCTCGACGGCCATCTGTTCTGCGAGCAATGTGCCCTGCCCATTGCCACTTAAGTTTGGCGATTCTTCGTGCTATGTCAGCAACCTTGGTTCTCCTGCGGATATCTTCATTTCTGATTCGATCACGCAAGGAAACTCCGAGCATAGCCCATTCCATTGCCCTTTGGGTGACTTTGAGCCTTCTGATGAGGCCCATTGTGAGCGACCACGTTTCGGAACCATATGTCAATACCGGCAACACGCGCAGGTCAAAGAATTTCGTCTTGAGACACTATGGTATATTGGATGAGAAGATACCGTGCAGCTTCCAGAACTAATCTATTAGATAGATATGTATATACTGACAAAGATAAAATTGCTTTTAGAGCGAGAGAGGGGAATTAGTATTATTCTACAGAAAATATGGAATTACCCCTTTCCACGGGTAAATTTATTTTGACGTTAAAATTGTGTCCTTTGAGGCACTTTGTCTGTAAAGCGACGGCGGATCGCAATTTTCGTTAGGAGATAGTGACGGAGCCGTGATATTACGTGCTTTTGATGTAAAGTGGGTAAGTGTGATAGGCTTGGCGTGGCTACGGGGAAGTGTCAGTTTTCATTTACACTAATAGGGTCTGTGATCCGGCTTAGCACTGGCGTTTGTCACTAAAGAAGATATCAATAGATAAGTTTATGTCGTTCAAATCACTGTTTAAACAATCAAGATTTGTGAGGACTAATGATGTCTGCTGAAAGGCAACTGTAGGAACATAGGTGCGCTCTAGAACCTTCCAGTTCAGGGCCTGGTTGTCATGTGTATGTGAGTTTACATGTTTGTAAACGCACCCACGATACTGGAGGCTTGCGGACAGCGAGCAATGGGTAGCTCGCCGTCCGACCGTCCAGTAACCGTCCAGACCGAGCCCATGTCAAGGATCAAGGAGATGTCGGCATACCGTAGGGGCCCAGCAAGGTCGAAGCTTACTAGGGCCAAGGGTTTGTTTCTGAAAGGAAAACTCGGCCCTGGGACGAAGGCAAAGAACAGGAGTGTGTTTTTAGTTAGTAAAAGTCTGACACGCCCTCTCGCTCCACCAAAGAGCGGGGGATGTCATTGGATGATTTTCCCACCTACAAAAAAAAACCCCACGATACGGGAGTTATTCCTAGTGTGGCTCCAGTGTGTTACATGGGTTACAACTGAGACTCCAACTTTTCCATATTGATTAATGGTGATACGAATTAAAATTCTATCAGCTCACTACGGGACATTTCTTTTCGGGGACCACACCGGCACTCACACAATGCTACTACAGTTAAAGCAAATACTAGTATATAAGCAAATATATTTTTACTGGCCTGTTGGTCTAGTGGTTAGTGGCCCTGACTGTTATGCCGCAAGTTGTGTTCAATTCCCGCCCAAGACAAATATTTGTGTGATGAGCACGATCATTTATTCTGTGTCTGGGTGTAATTTATCCATAATATGTATGTATTTAGAAATATAAAAGTATGTTTATCAGTTTTATAATACTGATAGCACAAGCTCTGCTTGGTTTAGTACTAAATAACGTTGGGTGAAAGTTGTGGAATATATTATTATAAATCTCCTTTCGGAAAACTTGCTGAACATAGGACCTTATTGCACGATGCCATACTCAAGCCTCGACTGCTCTCATCCAGTTGCTATCAACATCCTATTAAGATCCCTTGATCTAATCTGCGTTTTTGACGAGCCGATTCACAAGAGCCAGCTCACTGTCAGTTTAACCAACCTCATAAAATGCTTGCTATATTAAAAGACCGTGTCGGACTCGCGCACTGAGGGTTCCGTATAAACTTATCTATGTAAATAGTTCAATTCCCCATTCTCAATGTATTTTTTGTGTCGTAACAATAAATTTACTGTTTTCAAATTTATTCCTATTTCTGTGCTTATAAGACTTTGCTTTATGCCAAACAGAATTCTTGCTTATCTGGAAGTACCCTATGAATTTGGATTCCCTTGAGAGTGTTGATATACGTTTTTTGCAACATAAACGGTCTTAAAAGTTTCATTTTTTCACAGCTTCAAGGGACCGCAGACCTGAGTATATGGTTTAATTTACCTCTACGCGTTCCCAAGATAACGTCTTGACAGAGAGACACACGGACAATAAAGTGATCCTATAAGGGTACCGTTTATTCCTTTTGAGCTATGGAACCCTAAAAAAGTAATCACATTTCCAAGAAAATTATCTGGTAGTTCATTTAGACATAAAAATACTTTAGACATGATTCATCAAACTTTTTTAATTTAGAGTCCATGTTTATAAAAGTAAATGCTAACTAGTTCTGAAAATTGCAATTATGTTGGCATCGGTCTTACTGTCCGAGCATACAATTTATATGCAAATGTTGCTAAGATTCAACCTTCAGGCAGTTAGTTACCTTTACAAGCCCAGAGTGACGATATTATGACTGTTTGACCTACACGTAGATTAGGAGAGATTTCTGTTTAGCCTGCGGGGTGATGGTCTTCGCAGAGTAGAGAATAGTTAAGCTAAATAACATAACATAATCAGCCTTTTAATGTTCCCAAATCGCTCCGCGACCACTGCACTAACCGTAGCATAAGTATAAGCATAATCAGTCTTTTAAAGTTCCCACTGCTGGGACTCAGGCTTCCTCCCTCTAGGACAGGGAATGGGCCGTAATCCACCACGCGGGCCTAGTGCGAGTTGGTGAATGTCACATGTCTTCGAATTTTTGGTTCTAGGACATGCCGGTTTCCTCACGATGTTTTCCTTCACCGTTTTGAGAGCAGTGGTGATGAAATAAATTATACAAAGTAATGCGCCCGTCTGGGTTTGAACCCGCGACCTACAACTCGTAAATCGGGGCCGTTACCACTTGGCCACAACTGCTCCCAAGGTAAGCTAAATGGCGAGTGGTTTATTAGAATCCTATAAGCAATGATAGACGGCTTATAGGCGATTTTTATATGGCATGGTATGGCGCAATGGTTAAGTAACAGACTGTTGTGCTGCGTGCCACGGGTTCGATACCCGCATGGAACAAATTTCGTCTTGCGGATAGGTGTTCCGAGTCTGGGTGGTTTTATATGTTTGTGAATGGATCCACGATACAAGAGTAATTCATAGCATGTGAGCACGGTTTAATATATAAAAAAAAAAAAAATTGGGAAAGTGCGACCACCAAAAAGGAACGAGACAAAAAGTTCAATGTTGAACTTTAGAAGAATAGAAACTAAATGTGTTAAACAAGACATTGTTTAACATCTCTAGTTTCTTTTCTTATTTGAGGTAGTTCAAAAAATACAACTACCTTGGATCTAGCAACGAAATTAATCAGAAAAGAACAGAAAGGGAGTAAAAAGTAGTACAAATCTCTTAAGCTGTAGGCTATATTTATTAGTAGCGATATCTTGAACACTTCTTGGGTATACAGTACTATTTTGAAGGCATGATTGGCGCATTGGTTGAGCGATTAGCTTCTGCACTGTTTGTCGTGGTTTCAATTCCCGCACAGAATAAAGTATGACTTATAGAAAGTTCATCCGGGTCTTTTTTTTGGTGGGAAATCATCTAATGACGTCTCCCCTTGGGTGTCAGACTTTAACTGACTAAAATCCACTCCTGCAGTTCCTTCTTTGCCTTCGTTCCAGGGCCCCGGAGTTCTCTTTCGCATCACCCATGGCCCCAGTAGGCTTCGACACTGCTGGGCCCCTACGGTTTTGCTGACATCTCCTTAAGGCGCGCGTGGTACACTACGCGCCGTCGCCAACTTGGGCTCGGTCCGGACGGTTACCGGACGGTCGGACGGCCAGCTAAGCCAGTGCCTACGGTGGCTGGAAATCGGGATCGGTATCCTGGCGGCTGGGGCGTGAGGGTCGTTCACTCGCGCGTGCGGCTACCTCCTTTGCTAGCATTACTGCCTCGCAGAAGGAGGTGACCGCCTGCCACTCCTCCTCGCTCCGGACCATGGTCTGGATTATATATGTGAATTTACATGTTAAACACACCCACGATACAGGAGTGTGGGGTTATTAAAACCACAAAAAAATGAATCAGTCCTATTTTGAACACATTTGTAACCGGAGTTTCCCTGTCAGTGTGAGATGTATTATTTCATTTTCTCTGGCCCGGGTAAGTCTAGTGAAGCGATACAAATGTGACGCAATTGAGAAGGCAAGTGGCGTGAAAAACATATTGAGACATGTCTTGTAGATATATTTAATATCCTGTAGAATGTCTTGTAAGAAAAGCAGCTTACTTTTACATGTCCTTACACAGTATTATGTCTGTAACTCACGTAAAATATAGTTCTGTCAAGGTTTTCAATTTACGACACTTTCAAAGTTTGCAAATACATTGGCAAGAAAACAAAGCAAATTGTATGCTCTCAAAAGATTATTGATTATCAGGGCTCTTTTCCCCAGTCGAACAGGGCAAAAGCCGCTTACATGATAAAAAGGAATTTGAGAAAAGGCATATTGTGGAATGTATAAATTTGTTCGGTTCTCCTCCGCAGGGGATCCGATGAGAACGAAAAAATATCAAGTATTTACCACCCAACAAGCAACTTTCCCTTAAAAAGACCCAAAAACAATTGGAATTTTCCAATAAAGTAATAAAACATTGTGACTAATCAATTCTTTAGTCATCACAAAACTCCCTTCGGTAACAATTTTAAATTTACCTTCAGAAAAATATCCCGAATAATTCCCAACCTTAAAGCAAAAGAAATAAGCTCTAAATTAGGAATGCTTAATCCAAAGTAGGGTTGACCAACTGCAAAATGGAATGTTGTCGTTAACTATCGAATTCGCGTACCCGATCGAGGGAACGATTCGTTCGATTCATTCAATTCATTCAATTGAACGGTTGACCGGCGAAGCGGATGAGCGGGGCCCACCTGAACTAATTTCTATTACTTGGTCTGGTCAATCGGATGGTTGGTTAAAAAAAGGTAAGCATCATGCGTGCGGAGGAAGAATTTCAATTTGGGTTTTCTTTATTTTTAGATAAACTTTTCGAAAAGAGATTACTTACATCCTTTTTGATCAACGTTTTTAGAAGGTTCCTGAAACAAACAGAAAATATTTTATTAGTATAAGTTATGTAACTTTAGACTAAATACGAGTATAAATATCGTGGCCAGATCATAGAAATTGATCACTTCATGAAATGGCCAAGTAAAACTAGCCAGATCGTTTTAAACGTTAAAGTTTGGTGATATGTAAATCCTGGTTAGAGCTACTTTTTTTAGACCTTTTATTATTATAGAAATCCTACATCAATGATATGGCCAAACGAGGATTGACATATCATCAAATGTTAAGGTTTCAACGATCTGGCCAGTTTTAGTTGGCCATATCATGAAATGATAAATTCTAAGAATATACTATAATATTTATTTATTTATTATTTATTTATTGATTACTTTATTGCACACCTTAACTTTCTACAGGACAGACATTTACAAAAAAAATAAGTGTACAATAGGCGGTACGACATATACATAATACCACGCTTATACCAAGGAGACTCGGAAAGTTTTTTTTTTTTGGTTAAACACAAGCGTATAAGCATAGCATAATCAGCCTTTTAATGTTCCCACTGCTGGTACTCAGGCCTCCTCTCTAGGAGAGGGAATGGGCCATAACCCACCACGCAGGCCCACTGCGGATTGGTGAATGTCACATGTCTTCGAATTTTTGGTTCTAGGACATGCCGGTTTCCTCACGATGTTTTGCTTCACCGTTTTGCGAGCAGTGGTGATGAAATAAATTACACAAAGTCATGCGCCTGGCTGGGTTTTAACCCGCGACCTACAACTCGTAATTCGGGGCCTTTACCACTCGGCCACCACTGCTCTCTCAAACACAAGCGTATTAAGAGTACAAAAAAAGGTAGGAGGTAAGTATGCCCAAGTAATGGTGTCGAGTCTATACTAATCGAACACTAATCTAGACTATGACTAAGTTACATCCAACTAATATAATAATCGCGAAAGTTAGTATGTATGGATGTTTGTTACTCTTTCACGCAAAAACTACTCAACGGATTTCATTGAAACTCGGTACTGTCGGGATGGAAACGCAATGAAAGGCTTTATATTATTTTTAGACTGTTATTATATTGTTTTAAGCACTTTCAAATACATTTTCTATAAAAATACGTCTCGACTTTTGTATGACGTCTCCCTATCTATTATTTGAACATCAATCAAACTTAAACTGTTTTATCACACAAACCTTAAAAGTATAACATGCCAGTTTGCAAGTTAGGTAGTAATTATTAGTGGGACCTGCACGGTCACCACATGAGCTACGCCCCTACGAATAGAAATACTGAGGATTGCAAAGCACTTCTACTCAAAAAAAAAAGCAGAACTTGTGCTATGAGTACTAGACAACTGATAAACATACTTATACATTTCTAAATTACACCCAAACACAGAAAAAATGACCGTGCTCATCACACTGACATTTGTCCATAGCATGGCATAGCAGTCAAGGCCACTAACCACTAGACCAACAGGCCTGTCAAAAAAGTTTTGTTCCCTTGCGATAATTTTTACTATCACGCGGGTGACGCCACTGTTAGCACGTAGTTTAGAATAAAGTCGATTGAAGAAACCAATGAATATTATGCTATATATTCAATCAATAGAGTAATCAAACTCCATGACTATAATTAATTAGGTACTTTGTTCAAAATCAATCACGTTTTCAAAGATTTATCGATCTAACCACGAGTGCTAGCATTAAAAACGAACTTAACATTAAGATATTTAATTAATATATGTCGCATCGTAATAAATATGTATGCGGATGACAGAATACGGCATAAAATTAATTTTATTACCTGTATGTATAATTAAGAGGAAATGATAATAGTTTTTTTTGTAAATAAATAAAAGAAAGAGTTCATAATTGAATTTTTGAAACGCTCCTAAAGAGTTTAAAAACTCAATTTTATAGGACAGTTGTAGAAGAGTTCGTAACTAAATATTATTTATACGAGCCTTTGCAGTAGATCTTTTTTGACTATTACAGGAATATCTACATCTAGACTAATATTACAAAAATGTAAAGTTTGAGGTAATCTCAAAAAGTACTGGTCCGATTGCTAACATTTTGCTTTATTCCTGAGTGGCATAGGCTATGTTTTATGTACGCGGGCGAAGCCGCGGGCAAAAGCTAGTATACGAGTATAATATAAGCCAGAATAAAAAAACTTGCCAACTCGCTTCACATAATACTGCTATTGGTATTCATTAGACTTTAGCCTTAATTAATACTTAATACCTAAAAGCTGACCCTAATGTAGTTGTGAAAAACCACAAAGATTCAATGAAGACATACAGATATTCAGGGTGGTGGGTGGGTGGGGGGGGGGTGATATTCAGTGTGGGGAAAACCAATAATAAGATTCAACACTTAGTTACGAGTGTGAACCCAAATAAAATAATTTTAAACATAATTAATAAGCTAGACAAGTCAATAAGCAAGTTTTTAAGTAAAACAAAAATGGCGTTATGCATAAATTAATATCTTTTTACATAGCTAGTAGCAACACACTGGCTGGAAAGAAGATTTGTATCACAGTTCATCTAAAAATACTGGCTGTTTTAATGTCAACTCGAAAAAAATAAAACTTATTCCACATTCAAACATTTATCATCTAGGAGTTTTTGGCGGGATTTTTTCAAGTGAAGGTCCGTGGCTGTTTTAATTATTCGCAAATTGATTTCTAGTGGACATTGTGTTGTAAAATTAGTGTAGTTTTGTATCTCAAGTATCTACGCAGCTGGACCGCGGTAAAATGGAGCTGAGAATTACTGTTGTAATGACTACCACAGCGAAGCTTGCTGAGAAGGCTGACTCGATACATTTGCTGCCAAAAACTGCAAAAATATTAGTATGTGTTAAATCCACGTTCTAATCGAACTTAAAGTAAATTAAAGTAACTGAAAACTTAATACTTTCTAAACTTGACACTGGGTAAATGCACAAATCGTGCGAAGTCAGATAAAAACAAATTAAACAACTGGGCAAGTGCGAGTCAAACTCGCGCACTGAGGGTTCCGTGCAAACTTGAAAGGTAAATTGCGGTTTACGATTTATGACGTATTAAAAAAATACTACTTACTAGATCTCGTTCAAACCAATTTTCGGTAGAAGTTTGCATGGTAATGTACATCATAGGTATATTTTTTTTTAGTTTTATCATTCTCTTATTTTAGAAGTTACAGGGGGGGGGGGGACACATTTTACCACAGTGTCTCTCGCGCAAACCATTCAGTACAGAAAAAAATTTATTAGAAACCTCAATATCATTTTTGAAAACCTATCCATAGATATCCCACACGTATGGGTTTGATGAAAAAAAAATGTTTGAGTTTCACTTCTAAGTATGGGGAACCCCCAAAATTTATTGTTTTTTTTTTTCTATTTTTGTGTGAAAATCTTAATGCGGTTCACAGAATACATCTACTTATCAATTTTCAACGGTGTAGTTCCTATAGTTTCGGAAAAAAGAGCTGTGACATACGGACGGACAGACAGACAGACATGACGAATCTATAATCTGGAACGGAATCTTTAGGGTTCCGTAGCCAAATGGCAAAAAACGGAACCCTAAAAATACTAAAATAATACTATCATCCATCATCTATCTACATTCTAGTTTTTTTTTTCTCAGATCAGCTGTTGATCTTGTGCGCTTTGCATATGCTTTTTACGTTGTAAATTACATGGTCAAATTTTAAAATTGGAAAAGTTGAAAAATTCTCGTATACGTATGAATGGAAAGCAAACAATTCCTTCTTCCATAAGTGAATGTAACCCAATAATTCCGACAAATTTCACCGAACCCGTAAAAGGGTCTCATAAAACTTCGAGAATTCGTTCATTCACAAAACGGTGTTTGAATTTAAAAAGTCAATAACATTACTGAAATTGTTATTGTTTAATTAACCGACTTTGCGGAGCGAGAACAATGCTAATACCGCTAAACTTTGTTTAATTTCGTGTGTGTTCGTGTGTTGAATAAAATTTATATTGTTTCGGACTTGTACTGGATTAATTTTGCTTTGATATTTATTTTAGGATTTTATTATATTTAAGGAGAACTTTTTTAACAGCCTTATTTACGTTATGTATGAATTTGGTATTTAAAACGATTTAAATAAGCCATAAATTTTGCTCAGACTTTTTAATTGCTTATGTTTTTATTGGATCGTGTGATTTTATTTAAAATATAACATAAATACCTTAGTATTATTCTAACTGCCTACACACGTTGAAAACAAACTGATAACACCAAACCAGAATTTTTCAAATGTAGACAAACAATATCAACAAACTAAACATTGCACACTTGGTAGTATAGAAATATAACCAGAAAAACAAAAGAATCTCAACTGACATTCTCATTTCGAAGTCGGATAAACGTCAAAACAACGTCACCTTGTTTTTTATTGCAAATTATGCAACACGAGCCCTGATTCCAGCCAGCCTTATTATAGCTGAACCGAACACTCATAAGAGTGCGAAGTAAGGGTGTCAAGAAGTTGGCGCAAAGAGTTGGCGGGTCAATGCGTGTAATTACTGTATCCAAGTGTGCTAGCCCTTTTCAACCACTTTTTAATTTGATGTATTTATGGTGTCATTATTTTTTGTGTTTGTAAGATGTGTTTTTCTTGAATTTCTATAAAAATTTTAGTGTGCAGTTAGACTGTAGATAAAATACAACGATAATTTTGGGCTAGAAGGTTATTTGATTCTAAAACCTTCAGTGCCCTGAGCTTTCTTATTAACAAGTATGTTTACTTGTTCAGAGAAATGTATGTTTTCAGTACATGTCTATTAATTAGTGTTAAAATTATAATCATCATAATTTCAGTTAAAAATCTTCCACTGCCTCGACGCAATACGTACGTCCTATAAGTCTCTTCCTTTGTCTTTTATGTATAACCAGTCTTGTAATACTCATATTTTTTTTTTAAATGGGAAATCATCCAATGATTTCTCCTGCTATAAGGTGGAGCAAGAGGGCGTGTCAGACTTTTACTGACTAAAACCCACTTCCATGTTCTTTCTTTGCCCTGCGTTCCAAGACTCTGGGTTTTCCTTTCAGAAGCGAACTCATGGCCCCAGTATTGCTTCAGCCCTGCTGGGTCCCTACGGTTTTGCGGACATCTCTTTGAGGCGCGTGTGGAACACTACAGCTCGGTCTGAAAGGATACCGGACGGCCGGACGGCGAGTGACCCATTGCCTGCCGTCCACAAGCCTACGGTGACCAGTTCCAGTCTTGTAATCAGACCCATTGTGAGCGATCACAAAATCTCCTTCAACACAGATCTACTCAATCAAAAACACTTACAATATCAAGCTCTTTATGATCTCAAATTCAATGGGTAAGTTTAGTAATTTCGCACTTTACAGCAGTTCGTATAACCCAAATATAAAATTAGCTACAGTGACGCCCCTATGTTTTCAACTCTTTTTTGCCACAGAACCTTGTTCAAAGCTAGCAGGTCAATGCGTGTAATTAAAGGGGCGAAGTGTGGTGCCTTGCCCGCACCGCTTTTAATTTGATACAATTATGTATATTATGGCCTTTCGTTTGTAGGTTAATAACTAGGAATCCTGAGGGTTATGGTGAGTAATAGTCTCGCTATTCACTGGGGAAGGGTAATTTCTGATTCCCTAGTGTTAGCGTTACATTTTTGTGTAATAGCAACAATTCTGTTAATGACATTGATACATTGAATACACTGTCTACAAATCAATTTGGGTTAAAATAAAAATAACTCTTTGAGATAAAAACCAAAAAGGGAAAAACTGTTCAAATGTACAATCGGTTATTACTCAACAAGGTTTTAAGAAAAACCATATTGATGAGATCATCTCCATCAAATCGGAAAGCCGAAAATAATAAATTCTTACCAATTTTTAAGCTTAATTTATCCTTTTTTTTTGATAAAATTAAGTAAATATCAAGTCTCTAAAAAAAACCAGGAAATACTTAGTATAATTAAAACCCATACTTTCAAACACCTAAAAAAAAACAAGAAAAAACCACAAAAAATGCGACCTGATACCTCAATATCTTAATTAAGTAATCCAACACTTTCTTCACAAAAATATTCCTTTCCTACGCAACTTCATAAAAAATATTAACGGGGGAGAAAATTTTCATAATGGACAAAGCAATGGAAGTGCCTTAGAGCCCTCCATTCTGAATGGAGGCCCGAGGGACGCTGATAATGCCCTCTCCGTCAGAGGGCCTGTTGTAGACCTCTGGAGATAACGGTCAGATTAGTCCATGGGACGCCGTAAGTCGCCTTTTGAGGAGTGACACTCCGTGGGATGGCATAAGATATTAAATAAAAAAATCCGGAGGGAAATATTATGGAAGGTTGGATAATTGGACCAGGTATTTAAAACATGAAATGTTGACTTTTTCCGACTTTATATCATTTATTTTGTGGAATAGAAGACATTATCGAAAAAAAAAAATCACTTAAACTGTCAATAAACATGTTTTTATGTTTATACCTTTACATGAAGACGATTAGTAGAGCCTCACAGTTTTCTACTGATATTTATTATATGTTACCAAAATCAAAAAAAAAACAAAATCAAAATCTTTATTTCTTAACAAAATAGTTTACATTAGTAGGTGATTGGAGCCTCCTTTTAAGCATGTAATGCCTGTATTAGGAGACTCCGCTCTTCCACATCAATATACAATTATATATATATATTTTATTTTTTTAATAATTAAGATATAACGCATACTTGTGTGTTTGTGTGTGTGTGAGGGTGTGTTTGTGTGTGATGGTGCGCGCGCGTTTGTGTGTGTGTGTATGTGTGTGTTTGTGCATGAGTTTGCGGGTGTTTGAGTGAAAATGTATGTTCCTGTTTTATTTTATTTGTTGTAATTGGGCCTCAGTGCCTGCGTAGTTTAGAGTTTTTATCCAATCAGTAATAATTTTTTTACACTCGCGTAATGGTTTGTTGTGTATATACGTCTTTCTATTTATCTTATTATAAAGTTGACATGATAGTTTATTGTACTGAATGGCAGCAAATTTAGTTTTAGTCTGTGGAACCTTGGCTACGAGATCATTCCGTCTTCTTGTTGTTGTATTTGGATCATATGGTATATTTTTATGTTTTTTTAAGACGGTATATATGATATATAACTTTCTAACGGAAAGTAGTCCACTTTCCTGATACAGCCTTTCAGTAGGGTATCTAATTCTTTTTTTTACTACTTTTTTTACGCTGTTTCTAAACGCGATAGATTATTTTTTTGGCTGGTTATTGCAATTTTTATTCCCATCCCTTTTCTACACATGCAATCGCCTTTATGTGAGTGAGATAGACTAAGCTACCCGCGTATTTGAATATGGAATGACGTTTCTGTGTATCCCGTAAATTCAATGGCGTTGGTATGTCTTACCTGAGTGTTGCGCCCGGTCAACAAAATTCGAAATCATATGAAATTTGGCATTTGTTTATATCATGCATGCTGAGCTATGCCAAAGATTACTAAGTATTGTGTAACCTTCCTTTTAAAAGACGAGTTGCCGTCTGACCTATATTTTCCTACGACTTGTCAATTCCACAGCCACAGCACAACACGAATTTCAATAGTTTGTAATCTTTCGATTTAACCGCGCTAACATTATTGAAGGAGCAGGTTTATGTCCAGCTAACAGAAAATAGAAAAGCTACCAATGTTAACGATGATGGCAAAAAAATGCTTTATTAAATGCAAAAAGCAAACGAAAAATAAACTTCATGTTAAAGATAAAAGCAGAAAATGGTTTTATATTAGGTCTTTAGTTTTTCATTTATTTTGATGAATGAAAAATAGCAGCACAAAGAAATAAATGCGACAGTTAATCTATCTTTGTGACTGACGCTACCATTGCTTTTTATTTCTCAGAGCAAAATAAGCAAAACAATTGTGTACTCCACACAAGTTGACTTATTTTTTCGTAGCTGTTGTTTACCCGAACTATATTCAAAATGGCTGAAAAACATTTAGTGTAACTTTGTTCAGTGGCTGACGAAAACATTTTATCTTTCTATAAAAAGAACATTTAATTTTCATCGGTTCTTTATTGATTTCTATTAAAATAAATATCACTCACCTATTATTTTTACTGACTTATATAGCGATTTTGAGTTACTCGTATTAAACTATATCAAGAGATAAAATCATTAAGTTTAACTTCCAAATCAAACTAGATTAAAATTAACTAATGATGGAGTTCATTTTGGAATTTTAATAACCAATCATTGATAAACCATAAACGGAATCCATGTTCATACATATGAAAGTCTGTGATGATGATGTTAGGTCGATAAATAGAAACATGCATAAAACCACCAATACAATCAAAATCTCAATAATATCACCATTCGAAGTTATACATAGATAAGTACGTACGTTTGATAACATTGCTTTGGTATGTAAATCAGATGATTGGAGAGTTCGAATTAATTAATTTGCATTCCACGAATATTTCTGTAATAAACTGGTATTTGGTTAAAGAAAATGTTGTGTTATCATTTCAGTGGACTTAAAATGAGTGTTTGATTAAAACATCATTTCATTGTAGCAATAATGAACGAGTTATTTGATATGAGGGACTAGTTATCGTATAATGGAATTGGTCAACTTACCAACATCAAGCAACGTCAATAAAAATGTAACATATCCCACAACTTTTCCGTTTAGAAGATCTTATAACAAGAGAATATTAAAAATAGCAAACAAACAGAAACGTCGGATCAGATAAACACATAAGAAATGGATGATGAACCGTCAAATACAGTAAGTCAATATAAAATAAACGAAAAAGAGGAAGCAGCCAGACACATAAGTACTTGCACCTGACATTTCAAGCCCCAACTCACCCCGTTCTATCTCATAATCGAAAACAACAAAGATCCGACGTATCAAACCCCAACTTATGTAAAATTTATCAGCTATCAAGCCTTCCTACCATTAAATCCATTAGCCATGATATCGGTCGGACGGCGTCTTAGATAACAAGGCAAATGTCCACACTATTATACGAAGAACGGATAAGCCCACTCTGAAACAAGATACGATACAAAAGGGTGCCCCATCAAAATTCGGCGGCCGTCAGTACCGTTATTTATCATTTTCTGCAAAATTTTCACTCAAAGAGACACATTAATGATGTGGTACAAGTTATCAGCGTTTTTTAATTTTGCCAAGTGTTATAAAATATATAGACCTTAGGAAAAGCGTCTTCTAAATAGTGCCGCAAATCTTAATCCTTCTACTTTTGACGTAGTTAAATTTTCTCCAATATGTCACTTAGTCATTTTGTGTTTGACATAGAAATAACCTTTAAAGGACAAACACAAAGTAACAGGGTTATCGATAATTAAAATAGAATTGGCATTTAAAACATAAAGACAACAATAGGTCATCTAAATGTAATATGTTAACATGTTTCACTACATTGCTAAATAAAGACTGTACTTAGCACTGTAGTAAAACGTGTGATGAACGATAATAAATCATTTAATGAGCTTTTCAAATGTAGACAGTGAGACTAAGTTTACGGTTAGAATGTTTTACCTATTCGGTTCGTTACAACCAAAACGATTAATGAAATCACAGATAAGTCTAGATTTCAGAAGACAAATTGAACTCTCCAAAGTCTTAGGTTTAAATTAACATTTAATTACACTTCGTTAAAGGCTCACACGTGTCTGGAATTCATTCCTTGTAAGAAACAGTAATGTATTAAGTCTAATGATGTACGAATGTAACAGTCTGCTCACTCAACCACAGCACTCAAGGATCATTAATTAACCCAATTAACTTTACTCTAACAATCTGCTTAGTTGCTTCCTTCGTGCTCTTATTTCCACCTTTGCAGTAATATTTCGGTAATAATTTTAACTTTGAATATGATTATATCGCTCTGGTTCTGAAAGTGCTAATCACTAAAGGGAGAATGGACTCCCATGTGAGTTTTATAAGTTAAATGTATGTAGTCATGTTCTATCAATTACTTAAAAATCCTTTTCACAATAAAACAAAAATTATAAATATTATCATCATCATCTTCCTGCCCTTGTCCCGTGCTATTTAGGGTCAGCGCAACATGTTTTTTTCTTCTATTCCATCCTGTCACTCGTCATGCTATCACTAACTCCCTTTTCTTTCATTTCACTCTTCACACAATCCATCCATTTTTTCTTTAGCATTTTTTCTCTCCCTTTCCAACCATCTACATGTATACTCATAACTTTTTTAGTAAGAAATGTGGCAGTAATTACAAATCGTTGAAATAATCCATAAATAAGGCTAAGAAGGTTCAAGTCGAAGACTGGTCAGAGCAGTTAAAATTATTCATAATTCAACTTTGACACAACGGTCTCAGGAACACACCAATTTGTTAAAAATATATAAATCAGGCTTAATTAATAATATCGTGGCGTCAAACAGCGAATATATTACTGATAATGAGACCGGTTAATGAGATGACCCTTTGACATTTAATTATCATAAGTAACCTATTTATTTATCTTCGAAGTTCAACATACTGGAGTGGGTACTATTTTTATCATAAATGCTAAGTGCTAGTGCTATGTGGGTTTTGGTCTCACATTGCTAATATTCAATTCAAACACTGACATGATAAATAGTGAGCATTCAAAATGGTTATAAACAAACTCAAAACTGTTCCTGAAAAACAAAACTTTTTTTTAAATTAGTCATTACTGTTAGGTTCTTTGCTGATGGGTGGTCTTACCGGAGAGATAGCAATGGCCGAATAGACATGTGTGTAAAAGGGAGAAGGATGCCTTCGCCCAGCAGTTGAACATAATGGACAATTACATTTAGATTAGGTTCAAAATCTTCCCCAAATATTTTCCGGATACTTTTTTACATGTCGTCTTAAAGCAGCAAAAAGAAATTGTGATATCTAATTTTATGAAAATATTTCAAGCAAGTCGATAAACTAAATAAAAGGAAAATAAAGACAACATAGAATAAGAAATTGAATAGAGTCCCGCTACATAATGACAAAAGATGGTACCATCTTTTGTCATGATGATGGGTACCCATCTGGTATGATAATAATATGTTAGACAGATAGAGAGATAACGATAGTAAAGAAAAAGTAAAAAAAAGTGAGAATCTAAGAAAAAATTAGACTAGGAAACGTCTCGTTGCCCGCTACCGCCACTGACTCGATTCAGCAAAAGCGCTACTATTCTATACAAGTACAACGAAACGTGACACTTTATGAGATAAAAGACGATAACATGCGCATGTACTTTCTGCCAAGACGTAGCGTGCTCGAACGTGCTCAACAAAGCAGGTGGCCCAAGTAAAGGGGTTTATTGAAAGTTATAAGGGTTGGCTTATCAAATTTGTATAGATGTGGGTATTTTTGGGAATTCGATAGGACTGCACTATTGTTATTTTTGCGTTGGAGTTTGTTTATTACTCCTCTACAGTCAACATGGCGAAGAATATCAATGAGGAGCCTTATAAACTTTTTAAAAATTTCACATTTATAATGCGATTTTTTTATGATTGTTATGAAAGGGCGTGATGTGAATTTATTATTAATCCTTTCTTTTATATTCATACTGATATAATGACATTACTTTAAATCTTGTTCAGACTTGAATTCTAACAATACCACCACAAAGAAACTGCCCATTGGCAGATAATGTCCTACCATATTGTCTCTTCACCACTTGACTGTTAGAAAATGCCTAAGGCATTAGGCCCGCCTTTGTACTTTTGTTTTGAATGAAGATTAATAAATAATGCACTACTGTACTTTTCGTGTATTTCAATAAACACTATCCGCACCACCCAATTAAAATACTACGTCCCCCATTCCGTAGACTATTTAGGGTCTAACTTCCCAACAAGACTTTGTAGACTTCTAAATTATTGCGTTAAAAGTATAGATATTTGTTACACATCTATTCAAAAATTCAAGCACCTATCTAAAATAATTAACCACTACATTTATAATTTCGTAACTCTAGATCTAATTATTATAGTCTTACGTATATCTGCAATATAATAAATGTAAAATCTTTTTAGTTGTAATATTGATGATTCATGCTGTGTCTACCATATAATATTGTGCATTTGATTTCGATAACGGTATGTATATTTTGGTTATAAATTGTATAAAAAAAGATACTTAGGCCAGTAAATAAATAAATAAAAAATGATTTCCTTTCTAAACATTAGTACTAGTTTATCCGATCCCTTCATTTATCCTTGAAGCTACACAAAAAGGTAAAGCAAGAATCCCGAAAAACATTAACAAGTTAATTAATCAACTTGTAGGAGGAACAGAATTGCTTACTGGGGAGAAAGAAATTCTTTACATTGAATGTAGCTGTCAAGATGGGTTGTGTGTCTAGTGTCTACCCGTACAGAATCGTTCTAAAAAATTCTATCATCTCTAAGTACTGCAATAGCTATTTCGTTGTCTAAAGCTTAAACGGAAAGTTTTAGTTCTTTTTTGTCGAATTCTCTACGATTCCTTATAATTTTGGAACCTCATTCAAGGTAAGTATTTATCATAATTTATTTCCCATCAAACTGTTTATTCAAACCAAAACTATTGACGTTCCAATCGTAAATATTTATCAAACCCAATCCCAACTACAAATAATTGTTTAGCACCCTCTTCATTAGTTACTGTTGGATATAGGCCTCCCTCAAATGTCGCCCTAACGACTGGTCCTGTATTTCTCGCATTCATCGGGATTCCGCGACTCTCACCAAGTTATCGGACAGTCCATGAAGAAATTTAACTTAAAACAAACATTTGCCGTAGACGATCCATAAATCGAACAGTCCACAACTGAGGTCGCGATCATGTATAAAATAAAACTATAGAAAACCCACCGAAAGGGATGGGAACTAATGGTCGGTCCATTTACTTCTTTTTATCCCCACACTCGCATCCTTCAGTGAATCATCCCGGTTGGAGGCGTTTTTTTATACGAATAGACTTTTATTATCCATATAGGTATTTCAACGCTCATCGAGAAACCGAAAATGTTGTATCAGCTGGTTACGAATTGTAAGGACGAGAAAAAAGGCTTATTAGAATGTCAAAAGAAACTCGAGAGGTCTATAGAAATTCGCGGTTGAATTTTTTGGGCTAGCTATATTTTATGTACTTATCTACATATTCAGAATTCTGATGCTTCTATGGATACCATTAGATAAATTATAGCTAGTTGAATGGGTCTAGGAGTAAGACTAGATAAAGAAAACATGATACTTTTTTGGATAAAGCAAAGTCCGATCCAAATAATCACTTTTTAGATAAATAAATTCCTATTACAAAATTTAGGAATCTTTAACGCTTTTATAGTAACAAAAACAAAACCATTCAACCATTATTGGGTCAAAACTACCCTTGCTGAAAAGAAAGCTCAAAAACAGAAACATTCGAGTTCAATTAAAAAATTCCTAGCGCCATCCACGGAGGCGTATTCCCAAAATACATTAACGTCGCTCTCCGAAGGCGAAGGGATTTTGAAGCCCTTAAATATTACTTAGGCAAGCTTTAAAACGTCCGCGTGAAAAGGTCGTAATTAAGTGTGATATTTTCTGTACAGTTAAAAATCTCGGGAGAGGGTAAATTCGTTTGACGAAGGTGTCTAAGGAAGAGTTTTCTTTGAATTTTTATTTTTATGACTCCAGACTGTTTTGTAGGTAGACAATCTTGATGAATTAATAAAGGAATTTTCCTTGTCAGAGTTCTTGACAAGATAATGTCTAGGTGTATTAACCTCCTTTCATAAGCTTTTAGTCAAAACATCATAATAAATTATCTTTTTTTTGGGAGACTGTTTTGATAGAATGGATTCGCTTTCTTTGTTTTCATCTTTTAGTGAATCCTTATCTTTTCTTTCAACAGTAACAACATTTTCGGTATTAGAATCAATTTCATCTATTAAATTTTCGTTAGCCTCGAGTTGAATTCAAACAGTACGTACCTAGTAACTAAATGCGCCGGCACGGCTCAAAGCCACACAAACTAACATCTTGAGTTTAATACATGTCACCATATATCATGATGTCTTCCAGCAAATGTTCCAATTCCGAGACCATGTAGACTAAGCCGCAAGTTATAGTATATAAAACAATTCAAACGATACATAACAGCCTCAAACTAGTAGTATGTGCCTTCTTCGATAGACCACAACTATTTTCATTATTCAAATAACATTGCATAACTTCCTTTACTAATGAATTTAGAGTGCCAAGAAAGACATTGACCTTTACCTACAGCTTTATATTTTGGTAGATATATAACCTTATAATCTCACCATTTACAAGCTAAAAACCTTTCAAATCAAAGAGAACTGTGAAAATTAATAGAAAATACAAATCATTTGTACATAGATAACTTAGCAAGAACATATTTTACGCTAAGCTCCGCGGGTTCGGTTCCAGTTGAATATATTTCCCAGAACTGGGGCAAAACTGTAGTTTTCAAACCTTGTTTGGAGTAGGTGCGACCTTTTGCGGAGTATTTGGAAGTAGGCAATAAAATTTTGTCATAAGCGTTTTGGGACAAATAAAAAGTAGGAATATGTGTCTTATTCTATTATTGATGGTGTTTTTTTTTTTTGAAGAATTTCGTTTGTTGTTACAGGTCAAGTTTAGGATGCTTTGGTTTTAGACTGATTCGTGCGGAAGCGACGCCCGGGTGTTGCCACTGTGTGGACCGCCCGGAGGACACGGTGGAGCACACGGTAGAGGTGTGCCCCGCTAAGGCAGAGCAACGCCGTGTCCTCGTGGGGGCGATCGGCGCCGGCGATCTCTTGCGCCGGGCCTTGGTACAGGCCATGGTCCGAAG
Organism: Mythimna impura; assembly: GCA_905147345.3. Taxonomy (NCBI): domain Eukaryota; kingdom Metazoa; phylum Arthropoda; class Insecta; order Lepidoptera; family Noctuidae; genus Mythimna; species Mythimna impura. The sequence continues at coordinate 26,543,606 of LR990359.1, read as the reverse complement.
CGAGGAACCCTACGCCCCAACCGCCGTCGGGATTCCGATCCCGATTTCCGGCCACCGTAGGTGCGGGCTTGCGGACGGTGAGCAATGGGTAGCCCGCCGTCTGACCGTCCGGTAATCGTCCGGACCGAGCCTAACTCGTCGACGGCGCGTATTGTTCCTCAGCGAGATGTCAGCAAACGGTAGGGGCCCAGCAGGGTCGAAGCCTACTGGGGCCATGGGTAGTGTGAAAACGAAACCCTGGGACGAAGGCAACGAAGGAACAGGAGTGGGTTTTTAGTCAGTAAAAGTCTGACACTATCTCTCGCTCCACCCAAGAGGATTTGTCATTAGATGACTTTCCAACCTACAAAAAAAAAAAAGTATAATTGTATAATAAACACTATGAATATTAATATGAACGTATTTTTTTTTCTTTATTCTTTATTAATATGTTTTCTTTTTTAATTTAAAACAAATGTTTTTTAATCATTACCTCTTTCCTAAACCTTATCAGTTTAAAATCATTACCTGACACAATTAAAAAGTCCATCACTGTTAAAATTAAAACAGAAAACCAATTTCGACTACTGAACGCTATTCGAAAAAAAAAAAGAAAAAGATGTACTTAACTGGATTGAAAAGATCGCAAAACGGAACAATCAAATCACAACTGGGACGAATTGACGTTTAAAAGTTACGAAAAATCGGTCTAGAAGTTTAATAGCATATGCTATTCTAATTTTATATATGAAACTATTTAATTTGATGAATTTATTATAATAGACAGTATTCTTTAAAAATAATTAAAATATAAATTGAGAAACAAATATAGATGCTAAATAATAATAATAATAATAAATTTGTTAATTTCTCCCACAAGACACATAGGTACCTACAATAAAATTTCTTTAAACAATATTTTTGGTAGGGAGACAGGAGCCCATACTAAGAAAACTTGTGTTATGGGTCTCCTGGCAACCTGTACCCAGAACGGATCAAAAGAAAATAACAATGATTAGGAACTTAAAATTAAGTGAGTGTGCTAGTGCAGAAAATGTTGACATGCATGTGTGAATGTGTGTGTGTGTGCGTGTGATGGTGTGTTTATGTGTGTTCGAGTGCTAGTACGTGTATTCGTATAAATACCCTTACCCTCTTACTATAAAAAAACACATATCTCTCAAAATCCCTTGAATCTATCGCTAACATAAAACAAACACGAAACAGTTCAAACAACACTCAAATCCTCGCAAATCAATCCTAAGCAATCCCAGCTGTAAAATGCAAGAAGAGGGTGCTAATACTACCCCAAACACGGAACTGCTCCATATTTTTCATTCCGAAAACCTCTGGAACCACAACCACTAACAATAACCATTCATATCGCATGTTATTGCAAAGTAACGCATATTTATTGGCAATTGTGCTCCCCTTTCCCCCCAAAATAATATATTACACCCCCGGGGAGTTTAGAACTAAATTGGCCAGATGTATGAATGTAAATATATTATTGGAATATATATGCTTGGAATATACAGGCAGATGTATATCGGGCCTTTATTAGTGTGCTGTCACATATTGATATCTTGAACGTTATTGCGCTGAAAGTAATTTCTATGCTAAATTAGTGTCGTAATTGGTATGAGCTATATTTTGTACTGAGATCCAGTAATTGGTTGCTTGATCAAAGATGGTATCATTTTGGGTATAATTTCGTATATCTTTTTTATAAGTGTGCTTCAAATGTATAATATTACGCGAATAGACTTATTAGATTTTATTGTATATGAAATGTAATATTTTCTTTTGTACAGAATTTCTTAGGACACTTTATTACATTTTATTGAAAACCCGGTTTGAAAGATTTATCACTAAGGAGATTTATTAAGTAATGCTTTCAAATTGAAACTCAAATCGTTGCGTACCTACGCCAGTTGTAAGGTTTTCAAATGTAATCGTATCTTGAGATAATTTTATCTCATTCTTTTTTTTTTTTTGTGAATACAAAGAATTTTTGTGCTTCAAATAATTATTGCTACTTTGTGGAAGCAGAATAAATATTTTTAGCAATACAAGCATATGGCCACAATATTTTTCGATAAGGGTTAGTAACATTAACTGCGACTGTGAAGGAGATACTGAAACCTGCGATTAAATGAGAACAATGGATCAGAAGAATGATAGACGTATCTGATATTCTCAATAGGCAAGAAAAATAATATGACAGGTTCAAATAGTCTGATCCAGAGCGAGGGGAGTGGGCGGTGGACGCCTCTTCTGCCAAGCAGTAATGCTAGTGAAGAAGACGGTCATACGCTTGAGGGAATGGACGTTCTCACGCCCCAGCCGGGACCCAGATCCCAACTTCTAGCCGCAGACGTGGCTTGCGGCAGATGACGAGAAATGGGTAGCTTGCCGTCCGGTCGTCCGGTAACCGTCTGGTCCGCCTCAAAGAGATGGCAGCAAAACAGTAGGAGGACAACAGGGCTGAGGCCTACTGGAGCCATGAGTCAACTTCTGAAAGGGAAACCCGTGGTCCTGGAATGCAAAGTTAAGAAGGTACATAGGTGTAATTTTAGTCAGTAAAAGTCTGACATGCCCTCTCGGTTCGCCCAAGAGTGGGAGAAGTCATTAGATGATTTCCCATCTCAAAAAAAAAAAGGTTGAAATAGTAAAACTAAAGTGGTTAAAACAAGATGCAAACCAATAACAATAAAAACCCAACCTATAACAATAAATCCAAACTCCTGAACACAACATTCATCTCCCAACTCATAGCCAAAATAGATATATTGCAAACTTTCCACGATTCTGGAATCCCAAAATCAAAAAACGATAGTCAAACAACAACGCAATCCCATTCTCTATAAATTCAACCCTTCCAATCGTTAATACAGGGCGAGCAATTAGGGTCTCGAATGTTGCTTCGAAATGGGAACTAAATGGGATAACGCAGAATCCGGAGGGCAAGCCGGGCTATTTGCATATGCAAGTTGTTGATTGGAAACCGTCCGTGTATTCGGCATCATTACCAAAGTTGGCGGATGTGTAAGTGGATTATTGAGCTACAACTGTTGTGGTTTCCTCTCACCTATGGGTCTTGAGGATTAAATTTGATGGTAGATTTTGAATGGTGCGTTTAAACTCACCAATGGATATTCTGATATTCATGACAAATAGTTCAGGGTGGAAGATTTTGATGAAAATGTTTTATTGGTCTTTTTAGAATACTGCATTTTAAAGAGATCAAGCAGAAGCAAAGCAAAGTTTGTGTTTTCAAAGGTTTTGAAAGCAGAGCTTTTGAAATACATAACATATCTACCTCCTGCAATATTGTTGTGTGTTGTTAGACTAACGGGTTACATTAAACTAACAGGCGCAAGAGACCTTTAGCTGTAAGTATCGGTAAACTCAGCAAGGAGTTTACCGATACTTACAGCCAAAAGTAAGTGTCTAAACAGCGATAGTATCAGTCTACCTACAGGACCTAATTACTAACCTTTTCAAAATCAGAACCCTTAAAATAAACATCCGGGTGCACATAAAATCTAATTAAATCAATACCGATACCAAAACACCATTGTCCCTTAATTTTGCGCGCTCATGTTATTCCCATGTTAACTATGTGTAACCATGTTAAATCAAACAAGCTCCAACACGTTCAGACAACATTTATACAAAGTATAAAACTTCAATACGTCCAAACAAAGAATTTAATCAATCCCAGCGTACATTTCATTGATATTTTTAATTATTAAATGCCATGAAACCGTAGGACAGAATTTTTCGTCGACATTCACGAAAGTGTCGAAATGTCAGAGTGAAAGGCAAAAAATAATAATTTGTTTTTCGTGAGTATTTTTTAAAAATTAAATGTATATGACCAGTGATCGTCCTAGACAGAGAGGTTTGGAAGGAGAAAGTGGAGGCCTTTTCTCTGAAGTGGGACACAAAATAGGTTATAAAAAAATGTACATGGTTCAGTTATTATAATTTGTTGATTGTGACGTAAGCATTCATATTTTAATGGTAAACTTTTGATGGTATGTGTCAATAACAAATGGTGCTTAATAGCTGTGGTGGTACTTCAAATGATAGGTTATTTGTTTTAGGAGTTGTCAAGTGCTTCGTAATGGTTCTCGTACACAATGGTCAGATGGTTTACTTTCACTTGTCTAAAGCTTAGATAACACGACTGCAGTGGCTCGTCTCCGGTTTCTTTACAATCCGAACCGGTTGAGAACTGCATGGAAACAGAAGCTAAGCGCCGTATTGATCGTGTGCGCTAGTTGTTGGAGAAAGAACTGATTGACATTTATATGAACACGGATAGATGACTGGTATTTATAACGTCCTAAGAGGGATTTTACTATTGGCGTTAGAAAATATAAACCTTGCGTTATGCAGGTTTGTAATCAAAATTTATTCATAGGTTATAAAATCTCATGCTTATTTGCTTTTGTTTTGTTTATTTAATACACTGTCTCTACATATCTCATTCAACTCTCCTGTCGCAGGTCTGCTGGAGGAAATTTCATTTAAATTAAGCAGCAGCTTTGTACTCTTCTATCTGTGTTTGTTTTTTTTTTTAATTTTTAGGTGTTTGTGTGTACATAATTAAATAAATAATTGTATAATTATCTTTAATGCAATTATGTAGCTTCATCATCATTATCATTTCAGCCGAAAGACGTCCATTGTCGGACATAGACCTCCCTCAAGTGACACAATAAACGGTCCTGTGCGTCGTGCATCCATCGGATTCTCGCAACTCTCACCAGGTCATGGAGGCCTTCCAAGGCTGCGTGTTCCGGTACGCGGTCGCCACTATAGAACCTTTCGGCCCCAACGGCCATCTTTTTTGCAAGCAATGTGCTCTGATCACTGCCACTTAAGCTTATTATGTGGCCTGCTACCAGTTTATTAGTGTAATCACATCAACATTATTACCAAGAACTTAACTACCTATACTTATAAAAAAAATTAACTGCCCCAGGTTCCCCTAACGTTAAATAACCATTAAAATCTTATAAGACACGGAATTGCAGCAATCTCTTCACAAAGACACCCTCAATGTAGACCCTCTAAGAAATTTCATATTTCGCCAATAAAGCTTCCTCAATAGCAAGCCGATATTAAAATGGCTTACATCTTAAATATCAACGGGGCTCTTTAAAATAACGTTGAGTTGAGGAACGTAATATCTTTTAAGGCTGCGCACTTCGGGATTGGTGGTATAAAAGTACTGAGTCTCGTACGAGGAGTAGATGGATATCTTCTCCCGGAGGGCGCTAGAGTGCACTAACGTGAATACGTCGTAGGTTTACGAGATAGGTTTGAAAAATTAAGTATCAAGAACTGGACTAGGACTGAGGAATGAGCTACTAAATAATAATGGCTGTAAAGGTCAAATTTCAAGGTTATGCTGACATCGGTCTAAATTCAAATCTATCTATACTAATCTAATATAAAAAACCTAATGTTCGTATTAGAACTCCTCCGAGACGGCTTGACCGATTTTTATGTTTTTTTTTTGTGATTATTTGATAAGTCTTAAGATAGGTTGTAAGGTATTTTTTATACCCTTTAGTGATAAGGGAGGCAGGAAATAAATTATGTAGCAAAACAACGTTTGCAGGGTCAGCTAGTATTGTAAGAAAAGATTTTGTATTATTGTTTGTAATGAATAAACTCTAAACTACTTACTACACTAACACTGGTAGTGCTACTCCACCGACTCTACCTCACTGCGATACTTCGATGCCCGAGGTCCGCATAAGGAACAAAGAGGTTCTGAGAGCACTGTGTCGTCTTGACGTGAATAAAGCTAGTGGACCAGATGGTATACCAGCGATTGTTCTCAAGGCTTGTGCACCCGAGTTGTCTCCTGTATTGACGCGTTTGTATCGCCTCTCATTTGGGACTGGTATAGTGCCCAAGTCCTGGAAGCTTGCCAACGTGCAACCCGTGCCCACAAAGGGCAGTCGTACCGATCCTACCAACTATCGGCCGATTTCAATAACCTCCATACTCTGCAAGATTATGGAGCGTGTATTGAACTCGCGCCTCTTGGCATACCTGGAAGGTAACGATCTCCTCAGTGATCGACAGTACGGGTTTCGCCACAATCGATCTACTGGGGACCTACTAGTTTATGCCACCCACTTGTGGGGCGAGACCCTCGAGAAGAATGGGGAAGCGATTGCTGTTTCCTTAGACGTCTCGAAGGCCTTCGACAGGGTATGGCACGCTAGTCTATTGAGTAAGCTTTCAGCGTACGGCGTTTCCCCTGGTCTGATTAACTGGGTAAAAGACTTCCTGAGTGAACGTTCTCTCCGAGTTGTTATCGATGGATGCTCATCAGAGCCCATGACGACTAATGCCGGAGTTCCTCAGGGGTCTGTTCTCTCTGCAACTCTCTTCCTGCTGCATATCAACGATCTGCTGATGCCCGGTATCTATGGGTATGCAGATGATAGCACAGTTGTAGAGAGATACCTGCCAGGTGCTCGAGCTAGTAAGGAGCTAATCCGGTCCGAAAGAGAGGCTATGGTAGAGCGTGCGAATGTCTCACTTCAGGCAGTCTCCAAGTGGGGTGAAGCCAATCTGGTGGGATTCAACACCGCCAAAACACAAGCGTGTCTATTCACCGCTAAAAGGAGCCCGTTCACCTTGGCTCCTGTTTTTCAGAATGTATCCCTGGAGTACACCGACCGCCTTCAGCTCTTGGGAGTTGAAATTTCTTCAGACCTTAACTTTGGACGGTTCATTGAGTCCAAAGCCAAGGTAGCTCCCCACCAACTGTGTTCCCACGTTGTCGTCGTGGTGGGGCTTGCGTGTCTCTGTGATCTTGAGGGCTATGCCGGTAGAGCTACTCATGCCGGAAGGCCTCAAGTGAGAGACCAGACCAAGAGGAACACACTCAGGGCGGAGTCCAGACGGACCGCCACGGAGGGTGCGCTGTCCAAAAGCATCGGCACCAACAGCTGTTGGTGTTTTTGGGCAGGTTTTGGAGAGTGGGTTCGCCTCTGGTACATGTCTGCATATCAGACATGACCATGATGGCGAACGTGTTTATTGGGGACCCCACCCCATTGACAAAAAGGCAAAGCTGTGTTCAGCACCACTATGAGCGCGAGTAATAAAAATAATATTACCCCAGGAGGGTACCTGCATGCAGGAGAATCCCTCCCCGAGCAGAGCTCGGGCTGCCCCTCGTATTCTGGGGGGGGCAATTACCGCCTCGGGTCTTCGGACCCCGTACCGTCCTCTGTGGACGCACTGAGCCAGGGTGGCTCACCCGCCGATAGCGCGGAGTCCCTGGGACCCGTTCCCAGCACATCCGCGGCGCCAGCGGGTACCGAACAGGCCGGCAGGAGCTTCGGCCTTAGGGAAGTGAGCGAAGATGCGGTGTCTGATTCTGATACCGGATCTTCGCTCGCCCCGGAGATAATGGAGGTTTCAGACACCTTTACCAGGAGGAACCAGTTCCTCCGGAAGCGCCCCATGTCGGGAGTCGGTCAGGGGTCGTCTTCTGACGAGGCTTCAGCCCGTAAGATCTCCACCGCTGGGCGAGGGGCGGGCCGCAAGACAGGAAGGGGGAGGGGGCTCACTGCCCAGGATGCGGCTAGGCGATCCCTGGAAATCGCCAGGGAGGGGCGCCACTCCGGGGCAATCAGCGGTCAGGGCAGTCCCTCGGAGCCTTCTGCAAGCGAGCCAGATGGCATGGAGGAGGCGATGGCCAGATTTACAGAGGTTGTGGTCACCGCCTTAACAAGCGTTTCTAAAAAAAGGGAGAAGTCCAGAAAGAAGGAAGCTATCTCCCAAGGCACGACCTCAATTACGGAGGCACTGGGTACCGTCTTGGAGCCCCTCAATAAGAGGATTGGGCGGCTCGAGGCGGACCTGGCCAGTCTTCGAGGAGCTGGCCCCGAGACGGCGCCAAAAGGAGGGCGCAAACGGTCACAGCCCCAGTCGCAGCCCCAGCCAGAGAGCGAGGTGCTGACCCTGCTGCGGCAGGAGCTGGCTGCCTTCCGGCAGCAGCAGCAGCAGTTCCAGCAGCGGGTGCAACAGCAGTTCTCCGTTCTGGAGGGCATCGTGCTGCGCCCACCGCTTGCGGCCTCTGGCCAACGGAAGGTGGCCTCATACGCCGCCGCCGCCGCGGTCTCAGCTGCTGCGCCCAAGCCGGGCCTGTCGGGGCAGGCCAAACGTGGTTCCACGGTAGTGTCGGAACCCGTGAGGCCAGCCCCGGCAGCTAAGCAACAGCAGAAGAAACCTGTCCCCCCTCTTAAAAAAGGCAAGGCGGCAAAAGCTCCTGCTGCGGCGGCGAGCCGGCCTCCTTCGCTACCCCAGCCTGTAGATTCTCCGGCCGACGCCGAATGGCAAGTGGTCGGAGAGAAGAAAAGGGCGGGCAAGGCGGCTAGGGCGGCCAAGAAGCGCGAAAGGAAGCAGCAGCGCAAGAAGAGGGCCCTCTCGGCTAGGCTTCGCGCCCCGACATCCGCAGCTGTAGTGATTACATTACAGCCAGGCGCGGAAAAGAAGGGCGCGACCTACAACGAGGTGATGACCACGGCGAAGCGGGCGGTGGACCTCGCTGAGTTTGGCATCGCCGGGGGCTTGCGAATGAGGACTACCGCAACCGGAGGCCGCATGCTGGAAGTCCCTGGCGCGGACAGCGGCCCCACCGCGGACGCTCTGGCGGAAAAAATACGAGCGTCCCTAGACGCGGAGGTAGCCCGAGTATCCAGGCCCACGAAATGCATCGATATGCGCATTATGGGCCTGGACGACTCCGTGACGGAGGACGAGGTGGTGGCCGCCGTCGTCAGGACGGGAAAGTGTCCGGGCGACCAGGTGCGGGCAGGCAATATCCGTGCCGACAACACGGGCATGCGAACCGTCACGGTGAGCTGCCCCGTGTCGGCGGCCAAGGCCATAACTGGGGAGGGCCGAAGGCTCTTGGTGGGCTGGGTTTCAGCGCAGGTGAAGCTGCTGGAGCCCAAACCTCTGAGGTGCTTCCGTTGCCAAGTGGGCCACCATGCTGGGGTCCACTGCACCTCGGAGGTGGACAGAAGCGATCACTGCTTCCAGTGCGGTCGGTCCGGCCACAAAGCCGTAGCGTGTAACGCTGCACCTCACTGTTATGTGTGTGCAGCGGCTGGCAAGTCAGCCGACCACCGGGCTGGGAGCAGGAACTGCGTTCCCCCCGCCAAAGCCAGGGGTAAGGGCAAGAGGCCCTCCCCCACCACCGCCGTCACCGCCGCAGCCGCCGCTGCCGCCACCACAGCCACCGCCGTAACTGCCGCGGCAGGGCCCTCACAGGGGGCTCGGGAGGAGACTGTAATGGACTGCCAATAATTGCTCCATTACGTCTCCTCCAGGCGAATATCAACCACTGCGCCCCCGCTCAGGATCTGTTGCTCCAAAGCATGGCGCAGTGGTCGATTAACATCGCCGTGGTCACCGAGCCGTACTACGTCCCACCCAGGGCTGGCTGGGTGCAGGATCTGAACGGCTCAGTGACATTAATTTCGTCGGCCGCCGCCGGTACCCCGTCCCTAGAGGGTGTTAAGAGGGGACGAGGTTGCGTGGCAGCACGGTTCGGGGACATCGCAGTGGTAGGTGTATACCTCTCCCCGAACCGAACTCTCGCCGATCTCCACAACTCCCTTATGGAGCTGAACATCGTCGTCGCCGGGTTTCAATCCCTCCCTGTGGTTGTTTGCGGGGACTTCAATGCCAAGAACTTGGCTTGGGGTTCCCGATACACAGATACGCGGGGCCGGATGGTGGAGGGCTGGGCCCTGGAGTCAGGCCTGGTCGTCCTAAACCGGGGTTCTGTCCCCACGTGCGTGCGGATGCAGGGCGAGTCCGTGGTGGACATATCGTTCGCAAGCCCCGCTCTGTCTCCGCGCGTCATTGACTGGCGCGTCATGGAGGGGGTGGAGACGTACTCAGACCACCGGTACATCCGGTTCGACGTCTCCACCCAGACCTCGACCGCGCCGGTCCGACAGAACCCGTGTGGTCCGCGGTGGGCACTAAAACAGCTGGACCGGGAGCTCCTCCTGGAAGCCGCTATCGTACAGGCCTGGGTGTCAGCACCGGACAGGCCTGTCGACATAGATGCCGAGGCGGAGTGGTTTCGGGAGGCCATGTCGGAAATATGCGACGTGGCAATGCCCCGAGTCCGGCCAGGACGTGCCCGGCGTCAGGTGTACTGGTGGTCGCCGGAGATTGCGGAACTGCGCAAGGCATGCGTTGCCGCACGGCGCCGGTACACCAGACACCGCAGGCGGCGCATCCGCCCTCCGGATGCGGAGGCCATAGAAGCGGAGCTGTACGAGGGATACAGGGTGGCGAAGCGCACCCTCCGAGCGGAGATACGGCGAGCTAAACTAGAGGCCCGCGACGTATGGCTGGGGACTCTGAACGGAGACCCATGGGGACGCCCCTACAAAATGGTGCGGGATAAGCTCCGCGCCTGGGCTCCCCCGCTGACACAGAGTCTCCGGCCCCAGCTCCTGGAGGGTGTAGTGAACGCTCTGTTCCCTCCGAGAGAAGAGCATTCTTCCCCACCAATGGCTCCGCCTCTCGCGGTGTCCGACGCGGACCACAACGGCGATGACGACGATACTCCGGAGGTGACCGAGGTAGAGATGAGTGTGGCGGTACGAAGGCTAAACGCTAAAAATACCGCCCCAGGACCCGATGGCTTGCCTGGGAAAGCCTGGGTCCTGGCCATGGAGGAACTCGGGCCTCGACTAAGAGGGCTCTTTAGCGCATGTTTGGAGAGGGGCCAGTTCCCACTTCGTTGGAAGAACGGGAAACTGGTCCTTATAGCGAAGCCGGGGCGCCCTGCGGACTCTCCGTCCGCATACCGGCCCATAGTGCTGCTCGACGAGGTGGGCAAGCTCTTTGAAAGAGTAATTGCAGACCGCCTCGTCGCGCATTTATCACGGGTGGGGCCGGATCTTTCGGACAGCCAGTTTGGCTTCCGCAGGGGGCGCTCCACGGTGGACGCCATCATGCGCGTGCGAGCCCTTACGACGGGGGATGCGGTGTCCCGGGGCAAGGTCGTAGTGGTGGTGTCCTTGGACATCACCAACGCTTTCAACTCCCTGCCCTGGAGTAGCATTAGGAGGGCACTCCGGTATCACCAGGTGCCCGACTACCTCCGTCGTCTGATCGAGGCCTACCTGAAGGACAGGTTCATCATCTACCCTGGTCACGAGGGAGAGTGGAGACGGCGAGAGATGTCGTGCGGTGTTCCGCAGGGATCGGTACTAGGACCGCCCTTGTGGAACATCGGATACGACTACGTGTTGCGCGGCGACCTCCCCGATGGGGTCAGCGTGGTCTGTTACGCAGACGACACGCTGGTCCTGGCGCAGGGGGAGTCGCACCAGGCGGCGGCCGAACTAGCGACACGCGGGGTTGCGACAGTCGTGGACAGGATCCAAGAGTTGGGACTCGAAGTGGCACTGCACAAGTCCGAGGCCATGTGTTTTCATGGCCCTCGGAACGCGCCACCACCGGGTTCCCAAATAACGGTAGGAGGGGTTCACATCGACGTCGGGTCGACGATGAAGTACCTGGGACTTGTCCTCGACAGTCGGTGGAACTTTGTGGAGCACTTTCGACGTCTGACTCCCAAACTGGAACGGACCGGGGCTGCCCTAAAGCGGCTCCTGCCAAACCTTGGGGGTCCAGACGCCTCCTGCCGGAGGCTCTACGCGGGAATTGTTCGGTCCATGGCCCTTTACGGGGCGCCGGTGTGGGCGCCGTCACTGCAAAGGCGACCGGCGGCCATGCTGAACGCTTGCCAGAGGGTCATGGCCATCCGGATGGTACGGGGATACCGCACGATCTCCCGCGAAGCGGCGAGCCTCCTTGCTGGCCTGCCACCATGGGATTTGGAGGCAACAGTCCTTGCACTCATGCACGATTTGCGCGTGGAGATGCAACGCCGGGGCGAAACTCCGCTGCCGCGCCAAGTCGCGGCATGGCGGACAGAGTTCCGGCGGGATCTCATGGTGGAATGGCGACGGCGACTGTCGCAACCCAGTGCTGGGCACGCTACAATTATGGCGGTAAGTCCCCTCTTCGAGGAGTGGCTGGAGCGGCAACACGGCGTCCTCACCTACCGCATGACGCAGGTCCTCACCGGACATGGCAAGTTCGGGAGGTTCCTGCATCGGATTCAGGCGGAAGCAACGCCCGGGTGTCATCATTGTGTGGACCACCCAGAGGACACGGTAGAGCATACGGTGGAAGTGTGCCCTGCTTGGGCAGAGCACCGCCGTGTCCTCGTGGAGGCAATAGGCGGCAGCGACCTTTCGCGTCGGGCCCTGGTTCAGGCTATGGTCCGGAGCGAGGAGGAATGGCAGGCGGTCGCCTCCTTTTGCGAAGCAGTAATGCTAGCGAAGGAGGAGGCGGCACGTGTGAGGGAACGAAGGTCCTCACGCCCCAACCGCCGTAATTCCGACCCCGACTACCAGCCACGGTAGACGCGGGCTTGCGGACGTCGAGCACTGGGTAGCTCGCCGTCCGGCTGTTCGGTAATTAACCGGACCGATCCCAGTCGTCAACAGCGCGTAGTGATCCTCGCGCTCCTCAAGAAATGTCAGCAAACCGTAGGGGCCCAGCAGGGCCGATGCCCGCTAGCTAGGACCGCGGAGAATTTCTGAAAGGGAAACCCGTAGTCCTAGAGCGCAAAGGGTAATTGAAGGATACAGGTGTGGTTTTAGTCAGTAAAAGTCTGACACGCCCTCCCGCTCCACCCAGAGCGCGAGAAGTCATTTGGATGATTTCCCACCTTAAAAAAAAAAAAAAAAAAAAAAAAAAAAAGCCAAGGTAGCTGCTAGGAAACTCGGCGTACTTGCAAAGGTCCGGCGGTACTTCACACCAGGGCAGCTTTTAATGTTATACAAAGCACAGGTCCATTCGTGTGTAGAGTACTGCAGCCACATATGGGCTGGTGCTGCAAAATGCCACCTGGCAGCTTTGGACTCGGTGGAAAGGCGTGCAAAGAGGCTAATTGGTGATCCAGATCTGGTTAATTCCAATCTACAAAGTCTTGAGCACAGGCGTAGGGTAGCCAGCCTTTCGATGTTTTACAGAATTCATTTTGGAGAGTGTGCGCAGGAATTGCATGACTTGATTCCGCCATCTCATTTCTACCATCGGACAAGCCGACGAACGGCGAGTATCCACCCTTACGTTGTTGAAACCTCTACGGTTCGGACCAAGCGTTTTGCCTTGTCGTTTATACCGCGTACATCGAGGGACTGGAATAATTTGCCTGCTGCGATTTTCCCGTCCGATTATAATTTGGGTCTCTTCAAGGCTAGAGTGAATAGGCTCTCAATAAATTAGTGCGCCTCACCATCAACGATTGCATTACCACTTACCATCAGGTGGAATCGCAGTCAAGCACTAGTTTACATCAATTAAAAAAAAAAAAAAAATATACTTAAGCGATTTTAAAAAAATTTTCTCCAGTATGCTACTTTATCACTGAGTAATTTAGGCATATATTTTCTACTTTCACGCGGGTGAAACCACTGGCAGAAGTTAGTTCAAACTATTTTTATTTCACGTAGATCTTCAACATGGGCACTTATAAAATATCGCACGCTAGTGGTTCGTGGATAAGTGTTCATTAATTACATAATGAGATTTCTATGTACATATCTCGTATAGCATATTAAAAATAAAATAGAATAAACTTTATTGTGCACTAAAATAGTAACAAAAAATGTATATACACTAAAATATATTAGTACAATGCTGATCTTTTCGCCGTAAGATCTTAAATTAAAACAAAAAAAAAAATAACCGACTTCACTAAAAAGAAACCACTAAAAGGAACAAAATAACTTTAATTTCGGAAGTCGATGTTTCTCGGTATTGTTTGTTTCTCTTTTAACACCGACTTCCGAAATTAAAGTTATTTTAATCCTTTTTAGTGTTTTTTTTTATTTCACACTGTTTAGTTGCGATACACTTAAAACCAGAGTGCCTATTTCTCATGATCATTCCAATTTATCCAAACACTGCTAGGATACATTGTTTTATTATGAAGTTCCCGTGTCTACTTTCCACCTTCTGGCTTCATCATCAGAACAGTTTGATAGTACCTTATAACCAAAGTGCATCACATGACAATTCTAATAAGCCCAAACACGGCTAGGATATATTGATTAACTATAGAGTTCCGGTGCCTATCTTCCGGCTCCATCATCATCATCAGGTCACTTCGATGATACCATTTTCAACATAACTATTCGGAACCATTTATTTATTTGTATTGTCATAGTCGTTTAACTATCTTCATTGTGATATCTATGTGAATATGAAGTTCCGCTGGCCATTTCTGGTCTTCTTCATCAGTTCCACTTCATCAAATGTTAGTTTTTGACTGTAAATGAAAACACCAATGTGATATGGTTTGCCTATAATATTTGAGGAGTTCCCTCGGTTCCTCATGGATCCCATCATGAGAACTGGATTTTGAAAAAAAAAAATGGGACCAATCTTAAAGCATATCCTTTAAGAGGAAAAAAAATTTGCAAATCGGTCCAAAAACGAGTGATTTCTGAGGTAACACACCTAAAAAAAAACACAACCGAATTGATAACGTCCGCCTTTTTTGAAGTCGGTAAAAAAAGAGGGTAGTCTGCAGTGTGCTGTTTATTTAGGCTGTCATTTGCACTTACATCTTTGACAGTTAATACGGGTAGTTAGAAACCAGAACCAAAAACCAGACATCAGTTTTGTCATGGGATATTGTGATATCCAGTCGCTCCACGTGATATATTGGTATACAGATGCCTCTAGTTAAACTGGAAGCATAGTTGTGAAAAAACTAGGCCAAACTAGGCTAGCATTGGAAGTCACAGATGTTCTTATATTAATAACTTCTCTACTGGAGTAGAAATAATTAGGCCATTCTATCAGAATAGCGGCACCAATTCGTATGGCCTAGAAAAGACATTACTAATTGGCTTTTCACTGCCTGTCACATGCTATTCTTAACATTGCTAATTTAACGAGAAACGACGAAGGTTTGTTTGCTGAAACATCTGTAACAAAATTGATACTGAAGTAGACGTTCTAGAACCTACTGGGTAACTCACGATACAGGAGTAAGTCCTAGGTATGGGTCAACGAGGGATACCATACTAATCTGTTGATCGTCGATCGATAACGTTCATTGTCGTTGATCGAAGTCGGTCAGTTGGTGTGGTAGCTTTGGTTTATGCGAAAGCATCGATCAACCATTAATAAAGCCCTATCTGTTGCAGAAAGTACAAAGAGAGTAATTGTAGACTACCATAACAACATAAACACTTATAAACAACCCAACTAGAAAATTTATTTGCAATCATAATTTAAGCACTGAAATTTCCCTTAAATGCACGTGGGTAGTGAATTTTAAAAGAAATGAGTAAAGGAGACAATTTTTTTTGTTTGGGGAATAGGCCCACCACAAATTGTGGTGTATAGCAATGAAATGCACGTTAGTTTATTCCTTACAATCTCTAGATTACATTGGTAATATTAGCAAAACTTAATGTAACTGGAGTACGGTGAAATACGACAGTCAAAACATGACTCTCATAATAACCTAAAATCTCACAAGAGCGATTGTCTAATGAGTGATAGGTCTCCTTGGTATCTTAAGTTAAAATAGTGCACTGTTCAATAATATACAGTATAAAACAAAGTCACGTCTGTATTACGTGACAGACTTTGATGTGATTTACACGATTTGATAGACTTATTCATGAAAATGCCTAGATGTATTCATTTCGAAATAGAGCGGCTTTTGCCGGCCATTTACTATAGATCTAAAATAATAAGGTGATGTGTTATAAGCTGGTTGTGTAAGGAAAAAAAAAACCACATTATATATATCACAAGAATTATTTATTACTGTTCATCATCATCATTTTCAAAGTCATCTCTTAAAAGCAGTATTTCATCTAAAAAAGATGCAGGTGGCTCAACCTCACCTTGATGCCGCGCCTATGATAAAAACCACACTATATGCACATATGCACAGCAGCCAACAGTGCGTCTGCCCACTAAACAATTACAACAGTATCCAGTACGAAAAGAACAGAAGAAACATGCAACTATCTGGTAATCGGAAACAATAATAATGTTGTCTGTCAGTGTCAGACTGATTGAACTAAGGATAATTATTTTCTCTTTTCACGCGGGCGAAGCCGCTAGCACGAGCTAGTAAGAAATGAAAATAAATTCGACCAGGTCCTTTATTCACATTGTCTGTGAAATTAGAACCCAAAACTCGTCCACCAGTAAAACAAGTCAGAACGCTGCTTTCTTTCACAGCCAGATTTCCATGAAAAAAAATTAGATATATCTTTTTAAATCCAACTTAATGGACTTTCCCTTTATTCCCAAACACAATGGGGAGCTAAACAACAGATTTCACGGCCTCATTGTTTAGAAACGAATTCTTTAAAATGCCAGGGTTTGACCTCAGAACGTTTATGGAGTAAAACGTACGCCCACATACATTAATGGTAATGATTGCGATCGCAATGTTGTCATGCTTTGAAAGCCGGACGTGGTATTTGAATTTCGTGGTAGCGAATTTTTTCGAACTAATTCTTGAGAAGTATTTAACAGGAATAATACAAGCTGGATAGGCTTACAAGGCGGACCGATGACCTGGTGAGGGTCACGGGAATCCGATGGATGCGAGACGCACAGGTCCGCTAGTTAAGGTGACACTGGGGGGTTTGATATTCAGAAATAAAAAGAGCTTGGACAAAAATCACATATAGAGTTGATGATGTTTTAGTAGTAATAGGATCCAAATCAGGCAGAACAGTAGAATTGTGAAAATAGCCAAATCGTATTATGTCTACTGCATATGAGATGGAGGCCAAAAGAGCTACTCATAGGGTCCCATTAAACGCAAGGCGATATTGCGTCAGACCGAGGAGAGGGAGGAGAAATGAGCTTGGTTCTTACCGGAGAGACTGACCTGCAACAGCCGAGGAGACCAGCAGTGGGACAAAATAGGTTAACTAAAATAATTAAACTATTCGTTGGAAATGAAAGTGTTATGTCTTACGATATAAACTTTTTTTTTGTTTATTATTGTTCCACACTAGGAATTTCGTCTGTATTATACAAAAATACAAACTCCCGGATCCAGAACAACTATCTGTAGGCCGCTATATAAATATTGGTTCATGTTGCGGGAATCGAACTACGACAGACAGCACAGCAACCAAACACTCAGCCACTGCGCCAACCATGTCACCATCAATTCAATATCTTGTGATGAAATACCAACTTCAAAATGCGATAGTTTTTTAACCTTCAAAACCAATGGAGTTACAGAAATACTGATAAACGATTGCCTGGACAAGTCCACTCAAATCTGTGTAGATTTGTCTTCTAAAGGCCATCTCAGACACACATGCATGCATGCGTGCTTGTATTTTATACGACTTGACCATTACAAGTTTACTGTATGGACTTTAATATAGAGTTTGAACTTAGAGTTTTTTTTCGGTGTTTCTTTTCAAGGTAATCAGTTAGGAAACACCAGCCTGATATAGTTTAAATTAACGAAAAATGGACCTATAAAAGTGTTATTTATAACCTATTAGCAAAACAAAAATTATTTATGATCAAATCTCCTGTAAAAAACAAGCGTCTATTTTAAAACTCCCACTTTTCTATCTTTAAAACTAAACAGCCTTTCCAGCTGTAAATTGTAACCAAGCACAATAACAATTAAGGCAACAGAAAACAAACAAACAGACAACCACTGGACTCTTCGCCAGTAACCAACTGTCCACTTCAACTGGACGTTAGACAGTAAAATAAAAAAGAAACAATCAGGATAATGTCCACTGTCCGGCTCGCTCAGCGGAAAATTGCTTGCTTGCGTAAGTACGCCGTAATTATTTTGTTTTCTTAATCACTGTGTTGGGAAAGAAGTTTCTAAGTATAATGATGGTTAAGTTTAAAGTTTGTAGGGTTATTATTGTCAAATCGTTTTTTATTTGGAGTTCATTTGTAAGCGTAATCAAATCTTGTAATGGGAAACCTGTGGTCCTAGAACGCAAAGGGCAAAGGGAAGGAACATAGGTGTGATTTTAGTCAGTAAAATTTTGACACGCCCTCTCCTTATAATGTTCTCACTGCTGGGAATCAGGCCTTTTCTCTAGAAGAGGGAATAGGCCGTGCGGGTTAGTAGCAGACATATGTCTTCAAATGTTTGGTTCGAGGATATGTCGGTTTCTTCACGTTATTTTCCTTTACCATTTTGAAAACGGTAACGAAACAATTGCGTTGGAAGGCCTCCTACAAGGTGGACCGATGAATTGGTAACGGTTGCGGGAGTCCGATGGATGCGAGACGCACATGACCGTTCATTGTGGCGATACTTGGGGGAGGCCTATGTCCAGCAGTGGACTTCTTTCGGCTGAAATGATGATGATGATGATGAATGAAACAATTTACTCAAAGTAAAGCTCCCACCTCACTTTGAACACACGATGTACTGTCGTAAGTTAGAGCCGTTACCACTAGGCCCTATTTAGACTTTGCAATGCCGCATTTTTGGACATTAAAAAAACGTATCTATAATGTACTTAATGTTTGGCCATGCCATAATCATGGCGTTTAGTCCCCTCTTTGAAGGGTGACTGGAAAGACGTCACGGCGTCCTCACTTTCAGCATGACGCAGGTCCTCACTGGCCATGGTATGTTCGGGAGGTTCCTGCACCGGAATTGTGCGGAAGAAACGCCTGGTTGTAACCATTGTGTGGACCGCCCGGATTACACGGTTTAGCATATGGTGGAGTTGTGCCCCGCTTGAAGCCAAAGCAGTGTCTTCGTGGGTGTGATCGACGGCTGCGACCCCTCTCTAGGGTACTTATTGTTGATTTAGATTAGTGGTTCCTAACCTATGGTCCGGGGACCACTGGTGGACCACAAGAGCAAAAATATGATCTACAAAAGGTTGAAAAATTCAAACTTTCTAATTGAAAAGCAACAATATCATATTAAGTTTAAGTTTCTATCAGAAATACTATGGTTTCTATGAGTTGTCATAGAAAACACTCGTCAAATTTTAATTTTTGAGAATATATAGGTGTGCTATAAGTTTTTAAGTTATGTTATAAGTTTGTTTTAGGTTAACATAGTTACATTTTATTCCGGTCTATTTACAATTAAATAGACCGGAATTCCGGAATTCTTTGGATTCTTCGGGGACCAATGTCCCCGAAGAATCCAAAGAAGTTCCAGGTCATAAAAAGGTTAAGAATAACTTTAAAAATATCTTTTTATTTATTTATTGTGCACAGCGTTGTCTTTTTTAACCCAAAGGTTGACTAGTAGAGAATACCTTGTTGCATTAAGTCCGCTTATGTACCACTACTGTACATGAAGTTTAAATAAAAAAATAAATTACAAGGTCATAAAAAAGCTTGAGAATTACTAATTTACTCGTAATACTTTGATTTTCGCAAGAATAAAGCTAGAACTACACTGCCCACACATGTGCCACACACGCCAATCTAGGCGCGTCGGTCTCCATACATTTTATATGGAAACTAGACTTGTAGAGCTACACTTGATCCACGCCACGTAACGTCGTTCTACGTACAAATCAGGAGGCGTAGGTCAATGTAGTTCTACTAAATAGTACGAAACCCTTCGTATGCGAATCCGACCCGCACAGACTTTTTTTAGGGTTCCGTAGCCAAATGGCAAAAAACGGAACCCTTATAGATTCGTCATGTCTGTCTGTCTGTCTGTCTGTCTGTCTGTCTGTCTGTCTGTCCGTCTGTCCGTCCGTATGTCACAGCCACTTTTTTCCGAAACTATAAGAGCTATACTGTTGAAACTTTGTAAGTAGATGTATTCTGTGAACCGCATTAAGATTTTCATACAAAAACAGAAAAAAAGCAATAAATTTTGGGGGTCCCCATACTTAGAACTGAAACTCAAAATTTTTTTTTTCATCAAACCCATGCGTGTGGGGGTATCTATGGATAGGTCTTCAAAAATGATACTGAGGTTTCTAATATCATTTTTTTCTAAACTGAATAGTTTGCGCGAGAGACACTTCCAAAGTGGTAAAATGTGTGTCCCCCCCCTCTAACTTCTAAAATAAGAGAATGATAAAACTAAAAAAAATATATGATGTACATTACTATAAAAACTGCCAACGAAAATTGGTTTGAACGAGATCTGGTCAGTAGTTTTTTTTTTTAGTATTTTAGTTAGTTTTTTTAGTATCTTAATTCAGAAACGTGGTCATACTTGCGCAAGCCAAATATGAACCTGATACAAAGATTATTATTATGTTACTTGCTGCTACGGAACCCTCCATGGGCGAGTCCGACTCGCACTTGGCCGGTTTTTTCTTCATGATCTTAGTACTACATAATTCCCCTTATCATAATTCCTACTTTAAAAAAAATACCTAAATAAACACTATTTTCAAGTTGGTTAATGACTGCAGTTTATAACACTGCAAAAGATATTTCTATTAAATTCATAACTTCTGATGAATATCCTTTCAAAAACACAGCAACTACTACTAACTTACTTAACTCAAAGATAATATTCATTACTGTTATCACCGCTTGGAGTAACAAGTTACCGTTATGTAAAATACACCTTCCTTAAATGAATATGACAAATTAGAGTCTCCTTACCCTCAAGGATGCTTAGCATCTCACTACTCAGACATCTCATACGAACATTTACGTAAGGTATACTCTGAACATGTCTGAGCTTCGTCCTAATCGCGTAATAATCCAAGAAACATAGTACTCAGTGCTTTATCCCCAGCAAGCCCTTGGAAACCTTTGGTGCGAGACAGGTATTCTGCAAAAGGACCAGTTTATGAGGATTTTCTATGACCGGCTCCTAAGTATCGTATATATTACAGACTGCTCGCTTTCTATTTATCTTTGTGGTCTGGTTTCCGTACTTAGTCCTTTGCGGACCATTGTACTGAATTTTTAACATTGATTGGAATGATGGATCGATGAAGCAATGATGTGGTTGACGACGGAGCACGCTTGCCTAGAAGTAACCTATTCATTCTTGACTTAAAGGCTCTCAGGTTGTAGCTATCAGGAAATACACACTCCGATAGGGGATTTCACTCCTTAGCTTGCTGTACGTGCAGTGAATGTGTTCTCAAAATGATTCGTGAGTATGATGAGATTTTGTCTATGGCGCATCTCCATACTTCTTGTGGTTTGATTGTGGAATGGGCTTGCAGGAATTAAATTGTGATCATTATTAAGGAGACTCCTTTTCGGTGTTAACAAGCATTGTTGCCGAAGGGTTCGTTGCGCTACTTCTTCCAGGCTGTAATACTAACGAAGTTATTATTTAACTTTTTTGTTTTTCCTAAAAGCAAAACGATTTGAAATACAGTTTCGACTAAGAGGTCTGAAAGTTACAGTTTGAATCGTTTTAAGCCTTCAATCGATCGAGTGAAAATAATACTTAATTTCTATTCTTCTTTTATTCTATAGTCTGGTTTAAGCTCACAACAGTAAATGATAAATGATAAATGATATTTATTTTGTAAATAGGTTTAAAAAACACTTTTACACGTCAATTTTTTTTTCGTCATTTTTAAACTAGATGAGGCCGGTGTTTCCTAGCTGACTACCCTGAGAAGAAACACCGAAACAAACTCAGGGGTCAAAGTCTCTTTTAAAGTCCATACAGTAAATATGTAATGGTCAAATCACATGAGAACTATGCAGATTTGTCTGAAATGGTCTTTTGAAGAAAGAACCATACAAATTTGAGTGGACCTGTCCAGGCAGTGCAAGCATTTGTCAGTATTCGTAAAGCTCAACTCAGGACTACTAAGGAGCTCAACGACTTGACGAACAATACCAAGGAAAGGACATTTGGGTAGGCCGCAGAAAATACTCAAATTGCCAGACATACATTAAAATTACTGAAAAGGAAAAAAAAGCAATCAACATAGTCCTCACGTTCATAATAATAAAAGGAAAAATTGTTTATAAAATGTAATACTTTAGCAAAGTAAACATTGTTGTCAAAAATTAATAGAGAAAAAAAAAGTCAAATTGCAAAATAAAAATAATCTACAATATCGAATTGTAATAAATAATAAAAAGCACAATTAAAAATAAAAACAAAAGAAAAAATAATAATAATAAGACAACAGTTGCAGTGCGTACTGGAGCAGGTCAATCCCAAGCCTTTTGGTCCTCTCTTTGGTCTAGTGTAGATTATATTTATTTTGATATCATTTGCATTTGTCAAAGTTGCTGTGAAGAAAGATATAGGATGTCTGTTTCCACTAGGGTATGAGGCCCGCCGGAGCTGCCTCTGGCTACCATATAGGCGCGGTTGTAGGAACAGCGATCCAGGGTAGCTTGCCGTCCGGCCCGGTAAGGACGTAGTCGGGTTTACACGACGGCGCTTTTTGTTCCACGCGCGGCTCAAAGAGATGCTAGCAAAATTGTAGGGGCCAGTTAAGGTTTACGCTTGCCAGGGTTGCAGTTTGTTCGAAGGAATTACTGTTGCCCTTATGATAAAGGGCAACTAATGATGTAATGATATAATAATGTTACTTGATGATTTCCCACGTAAAAAAAAATACTCATTGCTGAGTTAAGCTCGCCCTTGTACAGTCAGGGGTTAAAAGTGCAGTTGCACTCTAGCAATGCTAGTATCTTAAATTTCTTTGTAGCATAAGTTTCATAGTCCACCACTAGTTTAATCAATACTATAGATTCTATGCTACAAATCAAATCAGGCATGAACCATTTACCCTCTTCTACAAAGACATTTTAAACCCTTTAACATTGATGGAGTGCAACTGCACTTTTGACCCCTGACTGTACATGAACTGTGTGTATCACCGTGTAGGTACGGTGTTATGTTTTTGTGTACAATAAAGAATTCAGAATTAGGAGGCTGCTCCATATTTTTTTTTTAGGGATTTCGCGCTTTGTCATATATTATGTGGTCCTTCTGCACTTATCTTTGACGACGCTCACACTGAACAAGCTCGCGGCAAACCCCACTCGCTGGGCCCATTACCTTTTAATCACTCCCTTTGTTTAATTAATTAGGGTCAAAGGTACCCGTGTACGATAATAATTTAAGCGGTAAGCGGATTAGTTTTATAATAATTTTAATTAGACCCTAAAAGTATTTCGTCAGACTAAAATTAAAGAGGATTATCAAGGTGAAGATTGAATTTTAGTTTTTGAATTAAAAAATCCAAAATTTTTCACAATCAACAAGAACATGAGATCAAGCCTTCAATTCCAGAGGGGTTAAGCTGAGATGCATCTGGTACTTAAATGAAAACTATATTTGGCTTTTTTTTATTAGTATACTATCAACAAAAAAAATCCTACAATCTAGTTTCTGCGTAATGGCACGTGTAAACTAAAATATATTTTTTCCTTGGTCATAACATCTGTAACTAGTTTCTCTGATTAGAGTCTGTGTTTTCTGATTGCTACAACCTGGGGTCTTTAATTGAAAACTGTGAAGAGTGAATAGGTTACTTCTAGGCAAGATTGCTCTATCGTCAACCTCATCATTGCTTACCATTTCGTGAGATAGTTGTCAATCAAAAGCAAAATAAGTGATTGAAGAAGGTGACAATTGGACGTTATAATCACAATCACGATCCAAAATAAGTTAATGAAGAAGGTGACAATGGATACTAACACTCAAATACTGTCAATGAAAGACACGCATTTAGGGTGACTGGTAATTAGTGACCGATACTTAAACACGTGATTGCTGTAAAGAAACTTTTTTATATACTCACTAGTTTGTAGGTACATTCACTGATTAGGTACGTACACCTATGGGTTTGCAAGCCGCGTGGGTGTTCTGTCACTATTGTAGTAGGTACGACGGCGTCACACGGCTCACAGCTGAGTGGTCGTCGGTCGCAGGCGCGCGCACTTATTTAAACAGCTGTTTTATTATTGTGATAAAACTAATGAGAATACAAAAAAAGTTTCTTTGGAATAATTGTTTGTAATCATGAGTACAATCATGTGTTTAAGTATCGGTCACTAATTACCAGTCACCCTATATATGTGACAAATATACAGTGTGGACACACTGAGTGGTATTACAAAATTCCATCCTGTATATTTGTCACATGTATGTTTCTGAGTGCAGGTATGAATACTAAGAATGAAATAACCTTAGCTGACCTTTTACCAAAACTCTGATATAAGCCTTAATTTCTAGAATCAATCTAAGATGAACTTTGATGGACGGTCAAATGAAATATATATTACCTAGATACCTATAATCAATTTTTATTGTATGATACTTGGAAGATGAAGGTCAGTGTTATTATAGGTCACCTATATAATAGGTCAAATAACTATTTTGGACCTAAGAAACTTTTCTGATGAATTAACGATTGTTGTAAGAATATCTAAGTCCCTACGTCAAATTTTCTATGACGTAATGAGATAAAAATATACATAAGATGGAGTCTATTGAGTCTGACAAAGCTTAAAAGTGGAAAATTTTGTTTTTAATACAATAAAGAAAAAAAGTGGACGAATATCATATAAGTGAAAGGGATGAAGCAGGGGGGTCACGACCCTCAGCATTGTGGAATACGACACTAGGATAAAGAAAAGAAAATAATAAACAATAATAATAATAGGTATCTAAGTATTTATTACTTTAGTTTAAGATTTCACACACTCTTCTTTTCTTATTTCTACACACTATTACACACACACACACTATTGTCTACATTTCTTTCTATATCTCCTTTCGCAGGTCTGCTGGAAGAAATTTCTTATAGAATTAAGCTGTACCTTTGTACAATTTTTATAAAAATGTATCAACTTTTGTATTTATGTGTTTGCATAAATTATAAAATAAATAAACACAATAAACATAGCAGAATCTAAATACTAAGATAGATAGAAATAAAGAAAAATGTTGATTTAAGATTTGC
This sequence comes from Mythimna impura, assembly GCA_905147345.3. Lineage (NCBI taxonomy): Eukaryota > Metazoa > Arthropoda > Insecta > Lepidoptera > Noctuidae > Mythimna > Mythimna impura. Next base: position 26,518,608 of record LR990359.1, on the reverse strand, counting down.
GTCCCATTCCAATAGGTCAATAATAAAGACTATGGAGAGAGAACGCCAAGATGATAGTAGTTTCGGCCTACCTACCTCATGGAAAAAAAAAAACTGGGCAAGTGCGAGTCGGACTCGCGCACTGAGGGTTTAGTACATACGTATTTATATAAATAGTTCAATTCCCGAACGGAGTCTCGAAGATTTTTCCGAATCGCAAAAAAAGTATTTTTTTTGTGACGTAACAACAAATTTACTGTTTTCAGATTTATTCCTATGCCTATGCTACGAGTATTACCTTGCTTTATGCCAAATTTCAGGATTCTGGGTTAATGGGAAGTACCCTATGAATTTTGATTCCCTTGAGAATGTCGAAATATAAGTTTTTTGCGACATAAACGGCCGTTTTTTTTTGTTAACTTAGAAAATAAATTTTTTCACAACTAAAAGGGACTGTAGATCTCAGTATATGGTTTTAATTTCAACTCGATACCTCTACGCGTTCCCGAGATAAAGGGTCTTGACAGACAGACAAACGGATAAGAAAGTGATCCTATAAAGGTTCCGTTTTTTCCTGGAAAGTATTGTCCACTAACTGCTGTTAGCGGTTTCGCTCGAGTGAAAGTAGAAAAGTATCCCAAGGGAATATAATCCCGAGGCAAAATGGTTCCTATATCCTATTCCAAGACATGGACTACCTGTGAGTAAAATTTCATCCAAATCCCTTCAAGAGTTTGAGCGTGAGGGAATAACAAATTAATACCCACACATAGAAACTTTCGCTTTTAAAATAATTATAACACGGTTATTGAAAAAGTTTTCATTTTAGAAAAATACTGAAAATAAAGACATTGATGACCATAATCGAAGTTCAACCATTAATAAAAAAAACTAAAACAATTTACACCACAACATAAACACTTAATAGTTAACAAAAGAAGAACCCAAATTAATTGCTTGTCAATACAAACTGACATGTCTTCAAGTCAAAAATCTTATTACAAACAAGCACCACATACAAAATCCAACCATATGGTGTCAAAGATACAGTCTTATTTCAATTGATGAGTCTCTCTTGGTGTTGCTGACATAAGTGAAATCAAAACATGTATTCATGGGGACCGTACAATGGCAAGTTGACGAGGCAAGGTCTCTATGGGGAAACCTCGGTCGTTTGCATGCCATTTCGTATATAAAGTTTATGGTAATTTTGTAATTTGATTGGTATCATTAATTTTGTTCACCAGTTTGGAGATAGTGTCAAGTTATATGACTTCTCGTTTAATATTTAACAAGTACTGGTGACCCATTCCGGATCTGTCAGAGTTTAAATAATATACCTACATAAATCTTCTTCAGTTGTTGCATGTTTTTATCATTATCATCATTATTATCATCATCATTATGATCATTATCATTATTATTATCATCATTATCATTATTATCATCATCATCATTTTTATCATCATCATCATTATTTCAGCCGAAAGACGTCCACTGTTGGACTTAGGCCTCCCCAAGTGTCGCCACAACGAACAGTCCTGTGCGTCTCACATCCATTGGATTCCCGCGATCCTTACCAGGTCATCGGTCCACCAAGTGGGATGCCTCCCCAACGCTGCGTCTTTTGGTACGCAGTCACCACTCCAGAACTTTCCAGCCATTTTATTAGTGGTTCCTTGTTTGTTTTATAGTATTGTAATAGAAGTCACTCTTCAACATACTTCTGTTCCCTGAGTTAATAAGAGTAATTCTTAAATGTCAAATGTGGTTTCCAGTTATCAATCACGTCGATTTCTTTATATCCAGAATAATTTCTGTTAAAGTTATTGGTTGAACAGAAATAATTGTAGAGTTCAAAGTTTTGTCGAGTGGAGTGGTTGAAAGCGAAAGTATTTGAAATCGTGTTATGGTATTTAACAAGGGCACTATCAAATTAGGACTGGGATCATAGTTAGGTTTTATCGCTCAAAAGTAGTTTCGTATAACGAGACTACATTTTAAAATTTAAGTGTACTGTGACAGGCTATTTTCCTGGTTTTATGCATTTGTCTAAAAGATAAAGCAACTCAAGACGCCTAAGACTTTTTAACACAAAATAGCGATTTTTCAGTTACACAGTTTCCAAAATGACTAAGTTTAAAGTGACGTCTCATTTACAAAAGGCAAAGAAATTCGAATGTCTGAAGCAAATCCGTTAGGGCCCGGAAGGTTCAAAGCCTACTGGGGCCATGGGTTAGCTTCTGTAAGAAAAATCTGGGGTCCTGGAACTCAAGGCAAAGAAGGAACATAGGCACTCCTATGTTCCTTCTTTATTCTTTCTTTATTCTATGTTCTTTCTTTTTCTTTACGTTTTAATCAGTAAAAGTCTGACACACCCTCCTACTCCATCGTAGTAAATGAATGATTTCCCACTTAATAAAAAAACCTGTTCGGAGATAGATTCGAAATATAAAGTTATTAATTAATTGTCTCACTTATTACGTGGGAAATCATCCAATTACTTCTCTCGCTCTAGCGTGGAGCGAGAAGGCATCTCAGACTTTTACTGACTAAAACCACTCTTCAGGAATTCCTCGTGGCTCACTTACTGAGGTTATTAAACCACAAAGTTCCAAGTCTGGTAAACATACAAATAAATTTTAAAAATATATCTCAGATATTGACGTTTACTTTTCTTAGTAACAAAGGTATTTTAACGCAAAAGTGTCGGCATCTCATCGTAATCTATATCTACAAAAGGAGAAACTGACTGACATAACGCACAGCCAAAACTACTGAGATTAGAAGCGTGAAATTTTGTACAAGGTTTTCTTTTATAACGGCGAGCACTAAGAGGAGATATTCCACGGGGGTCCAAAGTTTCTATAGAGAAACCTACTTTTATGCGAGCTAAGCCGCTGACAGAAGCTAGCTATCAATAATAGAGGTTTCTGGTATCAAGGGCCTATTTTTCTAGATTTTACTAAATATAGAATTATAGAAACTGCAAAGAATGTTGAGTGACCCAAGTGACCAGAAGAGTACTACTGGTAATACTGAGTAGTAGAGTGACTACTGGTAGACGCAAAATATAAATTAAAACTGGATATTTATATCCAGAACAAAACAACCAACATAACAAAACAAAACTAACACAACAAAACAAAACACAAAAGGAACAAAAGGAATTGCATCTCTAAGATTTGCAATGACTTAAAGTCATATACTTAATAATGGATCAGTAATCAAGATAGTGTAAAAACAATAACTGAAATTAACAATATCTATTATTACAATCTATCACATACCAGAGAATGGGCAGCAGCATCCTCTGTACATTACAACAACCAAACTGCGATCGCCAACCCGTCTGCCAAGCGTGGCGATTATGGCAACCCCCCCCAACATGAAAAACAGAAACAAAAAATGGCCCCTAGTGCCCGGCAGCCCGTCTACCCTTGACTCCGGTAGCGGTCAAGGCCACGACGAGGCAAGGGGTGCGAAGAATCTCCGGATGAGATTTGGCTACCCATCTATGAAACGACTCGACCTGGCAACTTTTAACACGCGTACACTGAGGACTGACGAGAAGATCACCGAACTGGAGGAGGAATTGAGCAGGTTGCGATGGAGTATTGTGGGATTGTCTGAAGTCCGAATCCGAAGACAGGGGGAGGATACGATAATTCTCAAATCCGGTAACCTGCTCTATTTCCGGGAGGGTGACCAGCAGTCCCAGGGTGGTGTCGGGTTTATCGTCCACAAGTCCCTTGTGAACAATGTGGTGAGGATCGAGAGTGTGTCGACCAGGGTGGCGTACCTTATACTCAGAATATCATCAAGATATTCGCTGAAGGTCATACAGGTCTACGCCCCGACCTCGACACATCCCGACGACGAAGTAGAATCCATGTATGAGGATATATCAAGAGCCATGCATGGTTCTAAGACTCATTTCACCGTGGTCATGGGGGACTTTAACGCGATACTGGGCAAACGAGACGGTGACGAGCTGCGAGTGGGGCAATTTGGATTTGGACGTCGGAATCACCGGGGACACCTACTGGCTAGCTTTATGGAGAAGGAGGACCTCTATATGATGAATTCCTTCTTCAAAAAGCGTGAGCATAGAAGGTGGACCTGGCAAAGTCCTGACGGTGCAACTAGAAATGAGATTGACTTCATCCTGTCGACGAAAAAGCAAATATTCAATGATGTCTCTGTGATCAACGCGGTGAAAACTGGAAGTGATCACCGCGTCGTAAGAGGCACATTGAATATTAACATTAAGCTTGAAAGGTCTCGACTGATGAAGTCTACGCTCCGTCCAGCACAGATCCAGATCCAAAACCCCGAGAGCTTTCAGCTCGAACTCCACAATCGTTTCGAGTGCCTAGGAAGCTCCGTGGATGAATATAACGATGGGTTCGTGGAAACTGTCCATACGGTCGGGTCTAAGTTTTTCAAGACTCACCGTACAAATAAAAACAAGAAGCTCTCCGATCCGACCCTCGAGCTAATGAAGAAGAGGCGTGAGATGATTCTGCAGTCTTCAGACGATGCGTGCATATACCGGCAGCTCAATAGACAAATCTCGAAGTCCCTGAAACGTGACCTTCGCCGCTTTAATACCGCAAGGATTGAGGATGCGATTGAGCGGAATAAGGGCTCTAAAGTATTTGCACGAGATCTGTCTATTGGGCAAAGCCAGCTCACGAAACTGAAGACCGACGATGGCAGAGTCATATCCGCCAAATCGGAGCTTCTGGGAGAGATCGAGGCTTTTTATGGACAGTTATACACGTCTATCGCTAAACCCGCTGTAAATCTAGTGAACGACCCAAGAGCTAGATTGACTCGACACTATACCGAAGATATCCCGGACGTCAGCCTGTACGAGATTAGGATGGCTCTGGAGCAGCTGAAAAACAACAAGGCGTCGGGTGAGGACGGAATTACGGCCGAACTCCTGAAGGCGGGTGGAAAACCGGTCCTTAAGGCCCTTCAGAAGCTATTTGATTCTGTCATACTCGAGGGAAAAACGTCACAGGCGTGGAGCAGAGGCGTGGTGGTACTCTTCTTTAAGAAGGGCGATAATGCCCTGCTTAAGAATTATAGGCCCATCTCGCTTCTGAGCCATGTCTACAAGCTGTTTTCCAGAGTCATCACGAATCGTCTCGCGCGCAGGTTCGACGACTTCCAGCCTCCCGAACAAGCCGGATTTCGTAAAGGCTTCAGCACCGTGGACCACATACATACGCTGCGGCAGGTTATACAGAAGACTGAGGAGTATAATCAGCCTCTCTGCTTAGCGTTTGTGGACTACGAGAAAGCCTTTGATTCGATTGAAACTTGGGCTGTACTGCAGTCTCTCCAACGGTGCCAAATTGACTATCGGTATATCGAAGTGCTGAAGTGTTTGTACAAAAACGCCACTATGTCAGTCCGACTACAAGACCAGACCTCGAAACCTATCCTCTTGCAGCGGGGTGTGAGGCAGGGAGACGTTATTTCTCCGAAACTGTTCACGGCAGCAATGGAGGATGTCTTCAAGGTTTTGGAATGGAGAGGGCTAGGCATTAATGTCAATGGCGAGTACATCACTCACCTTCGGTTTGCCGACGACATAGTGGTCATGGCTGAGACTACGGAGGAGCTCAGTATAATGCTTGGTGACCTCAGTAGAGCTTCCGAAAGAGTGGGACTTAAAATGAACATGGACAAAACCAAAGTCATGGTAAACAGCCATGTAGCACCCACTCCTATCAAGGTCGGGGACTCTACACTCGAAGTTGTAGACGAATACGTTTACCTGGGACAGACGGTCCAGTTGGGAAGGTCTAACTTCGAGAAAGAGATCAATCGTCGAATCCGACTCGGCTGGGCAGCGTTCGGGAAGCTGCGCGGTGTCTTCTCGTCCAATATACCACAGTGTCTCAAGACGAAAGTCTATGACCAGTGCGTGTTGCCAGTGATGACATATGGCTCCGAAACGTGGTCGCTTACAATGGGCCTCATTAGAAGGCTTAAAGTCACCCAAAGGGCAATGGAGAGGGCTATGCTCGGAGTTTCCTTGCGTGATCGAATCAGGAATGAGGATATCCGCAGGAGAACCAAGGTTGCCGACATAGCACGAAGAATCGCCAAACTAAAGTGGCAATGGGCAGGGCACATTGCTCGCAGAACAGATGGCCGTTGGGGCCGAAAGGTTCTGGAATGGCGACCACGTACCGGAAGACGTAGCGTTGGAAGGCCTCCTACAAGGTGGACCGATGACTTGGTAACGATTGCGGGAGTCCGATGGATGCGAGACGCACGGGACCATTCGTTGTGGCGACGCTTGGGGGAGGCCTATGTCCAGCAGTGGACGTCTTTCGGCTGAAATGATGATGATGATGATGATTATTACAATCTAACACATGATTATGGTGTTATAAAAATTGCAAAAGATAAAACTGTGGCAACCGTGTGTGGTCGAAACTGCGAACCAGCTAAGTATTGCTTCTCGTCTATGCAATCAAAATTTATTTACTGCGAACATGACTCATTGTGACTGGTAGTGATTACTCATTGTAACATAGCATTGTAAAAACAGATTCGTGTAAAAAAGCATATGAAGCTAAGCCAATTTTGGAACTAAACTAACTGGTATCTATTTAAAGAACACATGAATACCGTGGAAGTAAGAAACATGCAGCCAGTAAAATTAAACATAGGTACGAACAAATTAAAAGAGCAGTTTTATAGTACCGATAAGAACCTCTATATTACCGATGTCACAATATTAGATAATTTAAAACTAGACTTTTGGAAAGGAACACAGATTCATAGTTGAACTAGATCATGGACTAAATCTATTTGGCGCAACCGTGAGGCAGACAATGTTTTGTTTTTAAATTTAAGTTTTTTTTTATAAATTTGGTCATCTATTGTGTGATTCTGTGAGCCAAGCCAACATCTTTTCTTATGATCATCAAAGTTAATTGTATTTACATGATCCAGTTGAGCAAATCAACCAAAAAGTTAACCGTTAACATCAGTTGGAAGAGTAGAAGTTCCAAAAAATAAAGAGTTCAGGTATTTACTAACACTCCAAAACCAACAAAGTTATACTTCACCAAAATCACACTAATATTATAAAAGCGAAAGTTTGTATAATATGAATGTGTGTATATGAGTTAAGAGGTATGCAGAACAGGGTTTAAAAGCTCGAAAACATCCATTAAATAGGGAGGATCTTCCAACAAGACAGGTGTTGTGTCTGGTTCAGGCAAATGCCCGATAGTTAATTTCAGACTGTTGTAATTATGATCTAATAGTACAAAGGGGTCGTTAGGGGTCTTTAAGTCAAGAGTGAATAGGCTACTTCTAGGCAAGCGTGCTCCATCGTCGACCACATCATCGCTTACCATCAGGTGAGATGGTGGTCAAATGCGAGCCTATCATTAATAAAAAAAAAAAACAAAGAACTCTAATATCACTATGCAAGATTTTGTGGTTTAGTTCATATATGGCTACACAGGTATCGCTATAGGTGTATGCTTGTAACTCGGGTTTGGGTGAGCTTGGCACACTTGTAGATCTTTTCCTGGAATATCAGATAGGATACTTTCTATTCCAGTCCCCCTAGCCAAGTTACAATCGTATCGTTCGCACCGAACGCCTCGAGTGGGCCACGCCTCCGATTCCTTTGTTCTGACCACGTGACTGAGCGTTGAGACGACGTCAGAACAAAGGAATCGGAGGCGTGGCCTACTCGAGGCATTCGACGCGAACGAAACGATTGTAACTTGGCTAGGGGGGCAGGAATAGTAGTTCCTTTAAGATAATTTTCTACTTTCTCGTGGAAAACCGCTGTTAGAAGTTAGTAATTAACAAAAATAACGGCATTTATTTGCACCTAAAAGCCAGTAAATTCATGTTATATCACAACTTAATAAATCCCATAGCAACAAGTTTGGAGTTACCTAACCAGCTGAAAGTACGATGTGTCATGACGAAGCGAATAACGTTGTATTAAAAGAATGAGCTCTCGTTTATTTAAAAAGGTTATGTTAATCTTCACACGCTTGAGATTGAAAATGGACTGAAGATATCTTTTTGTCGAAGATGAGTCAGGCTTTGTAGGGAGCGAGACGATGGATGGACCATATGATTTTCATAACGGAGGTAGTTTCAGAGAGTAGTGAATGTGACTATAAGGGGAACACATCAGAAGTTATTGATGTAGGTACTGTGCCTGATATGATATCTAGAAAAATGGTGACTACTGCGATGAAGGCTAAATAGTCTATTATAGAAGAAATAGGACATGTGCAATGTACAGTCAGGGATCAAAAGTGCAATTGCACTCTATCAATGCTAAAGTGTCTAAAATTTATTTGTTGTAGAAGTTCAATAGTCCACAATTAGTTTATTCAATACTTTAGATTCTATGCTACCAATTAAATCAGTCATGACCCATTGACCCTTTTCTACAAAGAAATCTTAGACATTTTAGGACTGGTAAGGTGGTGGTGGTGGTGGGTGATATCGCCAAGGAAGAAGAAGAAGGTGGAACTACACTTTTGACCCCTGACTGTACATGTTACACTGATTTTATATAAATCTCTGTAAAGTGAGGAGAATGATGATGATGAACAAAAATAAATGCATTTATTTCAAATAAAACATTTACACATTCTAAATCGTAGATCTTTATGGAGAAGAATGTGCAAGAAACCGCATGGACACTATTTTCAAGCATGTAACTCAATTCATGAACTCATGGAACTCGATTTTATTTTAACCCTTCACGTGCAAGGTGGTATTATTATTACGGAATCGGGCGTTTTTACGTAAAATCACCAAAAAAAAAACTTTTCTGGATTTTCCATCCATTTTATAGAAACCAAAATTTTCGTTCAAATAAATTTCGTACAAACGTGTGTACAGTACGACAATAAGCATTTTTCGAGGTCATTCAAGTTGTACAGACGTATGTACTACAATCGGCACTGGAGGGATAGAAATAGTTACACTAGTATAAAGCTTTTTTTTATCTAAGTGTCTTTGCTTAGGGACTGTTTTTTGCTCTGTAGTGTTCTCAAGTTAATAATGTGAAATTTAAATGGATTGAATGAATTTAAAATGGTATAATTTCTTCTTCTTTCTTGAGTTATTTTTTTTTTTCAATAATCGATTGTATTTAAATTTTACCGAAATTAAAAATTAGATACCATTTATAACAGCTAGCTAGCTTCTGCAAGAGGCTTCATCCGCGTGAACGTTGAAAATATATAGCCTCTTAGCATTCTACTGGTGAAATAATTTTTAAAACCGTTCTTGTATTTTATAAATTTATTCATTAAAAATGAAAATACTAATATATAAATCTTTCGTCTTTATAATATTAATATAGAGTATGTGTAGATTGGTTGAGAAATTACAAAACAAAAAGTTTGCCCTAAGTGAATTGCTGTAAAACAAAAAGGGATTGTGCTAGCTATTGCTTTTCAGCTTTAAGCTACTACAGTTGTGATCCGCTTGTTGTACACAATGTCTTATTACAAATATGCAGCAAATATTGTTTTTATTATGGATAAGCTCGGTGATGTGGCCGATGGTGGAGCAAGCTTGCCTAGAAGTAACCTCATCATTTCAGCCGAAAGACGTCCACTGTTTTACATAGGCCTCCCCTAAGCGTCTCCACAACAACCGATCCTGTACAGGAAGTAACCTATTCTCTCTTGATTTAAAGACTCCTAGGTTGTAGACTATCAGGAAATAGACTCCGGAAGGGAATTCCACTCCTTAGCTGTACGCACAATGCATGTGTTCCCAAAACGCTTTGTACGTATTGATGGGATGTCCAGCATGTACCATGTACAACTAGTTTCGTTTTGAAACAAAAGACATGATATTTAGGTACATACCTTATGTATCAGTATTTCAATCAATTCCTTTTATTTATCATCTAGTAATTTCGGGCCAATTATTGGGTCAATAGGCTACACTTGTTGAACTAATAGCTATCGACTCTGTACACAGATACTTGCTTATTAGTTCTTTCTCAGAAATGAATTCTGGTAAATCATCGATATATATGTACTATAAGTCGATGTGGTAAATTACCAATTCATCCTGAAATAGATCGCATATTACGTTGACCTGATTACGTTTGTTTTCTGCAAAATAGGCTTGAAACCTTGGTTTTCCTGACGATATCTTCATTTCTGAATCGATCACGCAGGGAAACTCCGAGCATAGCCTTTTTCATTGCCCTTTGGGTGACTTTGAGCCTTCTGATGAGGCCCATTGTAGACTGGTGAAGGTTCTGGTTGTGGTTCTGGTGAAGGTTCCGGGAATCCGATGGATGCAAGACGCACATGATCGTTCATTGTGGCGACATTTGGGGGAGGCCTATGTCCAGCAGTGAACGTCTATCGGCTGAAATGATAATGATGATGAGGCTTGAAATGTTTTTATAGCGTTGGTTTTTTAAAGGTTCGTTCTGCTGAGGTTTTGACGTAATTATCACGGTTTTCCATGATCATAGCGATAGAGAGACAGTTAACTTTTTGATCCTGTTACGATTGAAACTAAACACAGTCGTAATTGTAAAAATGTAAAGCTTAAACATTTTATAAATTAACCTAAAAACCTTAGCAGCATCCAGAAGATGATAAAATTGGTTTCTGTTCGCAAACAGTTCAGAATTACGGTCGATTGAAGCAATTTGTAGTTGGTTGTTGCAAGCAAAATGTTTCCTAGGCGTTAAATCTGTTATGGCTAAAACGTTGTGGCTCACTCTAGAATAGAGGAAAATCTTTAGTCTATGCAAGCAGGATGGCTATCAATTTATTGTTACTTTTAGGGGCTGTAGGAAACGAATATGATCTACCTACTGCTACATCTACACTATGTGCGAAAACCACACATTTAGTACTTAGATTCTCATTGAGGGTCTCGGGAATCCGATGGATGCTAGACGCACAGGACCGGTCGTTGTGGCGACACTTGGGGGAGGCCTATGTCCAACAGTGGACGTCTTTTGATGAACCAGAACCAACGACTTTACGTACTAAACAAAACACATTAACCCACAAATTAATCCGTAATAATTATAGCAGTTTCGAACCTATACCCAAAAATTTTCGAACTCTCAAAAGTTCGCCTTACCTATGCGGATTATGATAATTCTGAGGGTCCAAATATTTCGTCCACATTTAAAATAATATCCGTCCGGTTAGAAGGTACGTGTTACGGAACAAGTTTAAATCTACTTATCAACGTTTGTTCGGCGTTATTAAATGAAGTTTAATCTGATTATTATCTCTTCAGCTTGTAGTTAATTTCTAGAATGGCTAAGCTGAACTGATTTATTTAGAAGTTTGCGATAAACTAGATTGTGATCATGACTTTGCTAATTGCTTGTCAGTATTTATTAAAAACCTAACGTCGTCCCATTATTTCCCAAAGGGTTTGGTACAGGAGGCGCATCGCTCTACACCTGGTGGTCCGATGATGCAACGGGCTTGACGGAATTAGGCTATGCAATTCTGACGCATACTCCCCGAAATGCAACCGCTAGAAAACCAATAGGCTAGCAACTCGGCGTCGATGCTCAAGACTTTGAAGCCTCACCTCGACTCGACGAGTGTATCATTACCAATGATCTTTTTGATCATGAAACTCCAATAACACTGCTTGATTCGGGAATCCATGCCGCAGTAGCGTTGCAACCATTACTCTAACAAGCCAGTCTTTTCAAATAACTCAGTACTAAAACGATTTAGTAAATCTTTCAACAAATAGGTACCCACATAAAACTAATAAAATTACATTTTATTAAACACACTGCTAGACTTTAGTAATGGTGGTTACGATAGGAAAAAAACCTAATAGGATTAATCACATTAACCCGAAGCTTAGCCAATAACTATCGATTTTCAATAAAGCTTAAATTTAGTTACCTTGCGTACAAACATTTTGTTGCGGGTAAGTAGATACTCGTACCTTAGTTACAGGTAAAAAGAAAGTACGCAAATTAACTTTTTTTATTTCAGTTTCGCACCGTTAGTGCATTAAGCTAGAGTCAAGTTTAGAAAGTATATCCAGAATAAAGCACTTTATATTCCCTTACAATGCGGATGTGATACATTCTAATGTTTTTTGCAGTATTTAGCAGCAAATGTATCAAGTCAGCCTTCTCACCAAGCTTCCTTGAAGTAGTCAATGATACTACAATAAAATTCTCAGGTCCATTTTACCGACATCGCGCTTATTTTAATGATTCTTCATAATGTCCAGTTATGTTGACACTTAGGATACAAAACTACACCATTTCACATCACAACATCTACCAGAAATCGATTTGCGAAAAATTTAAACAGCCACTGAATGGGGCTCGAATAAATTCTGCCAAAAACTTCCATAATTTACTTGATGAAAAATTGGAAATAAAAATTCAATCTGCTTTTTACTTTTTCCAATAATAATAATTTTCTACAACTATCACACAACGCCGTCTAGTTCCACGCTAAACAGAGCTTGTGTTACGAGTACTAGCCAACTGATAAACATACTATTTGTGGGAATGCATGCTACCATGTTATATGAACGATTTACCACTGGAAATTAGTAAGGCAATAAATATAAAAAAACTGCTCAAGAGTGTTGAAGAGATACTTTCTAGATTATAATGCGATCTAGAAAGTATCTTTTGAACGAGGACTATGAATGTTTACCTACTGTTCGCTTAAAATATGTTGGCGACATACCGCTGTTAAACCCGCGATGGTTTGTGCTGGTATGTAAATATGTTAGTATGAATTGTATATGTTATTGTTTAATAAATGGAAAAAAAAACTTATATATTTCTTAATACATACATATTATAGATAAATTACACCCAGACACAGAACAAATGATCATGCTCATCACAAAACATTTGTCCTGGGTGGGATCCGAACCCACGACCTCTAGCACAGCAGTCAGGGCCACTAACCACTAGATGAACAGACCAGTCAATGATGTTGGAGTCAGCTTCCAGTTCAACTGTTATATTATCATTAACATCATTTGTCGCCGTAACGACCGGTCCTCTCGGACTAAATTCCCTCGACCTACACCAGGTTCGCCTTGTGGGAGGACTAATACCAACGCGACGTCTTCCAGTACGCGGTCGCTACTCCAGAATCTTTCGGCCTCATAGACCATCTATTTGCGAGCAATGTACCCTGCTTACGGTCACTTAAGTTGGGCTATGTCGGTAACTTTGGTTCTCCTGCAGATACCTTCATTTCTGATTCGATGACGCAAACTCTGAGCATATCCCTTTTTCTTACCCTTTGGGTGACTTTAAGCCATTTCATGAGGTCTATTGTAAGCAACCACGTTTCAGAGCCATATGTCATCACTGTCGACACGCAATGGTCATAGACTAAAGTATGTTGGACGAGAAAATACCACGCAGCTTCACGAATGCTGCCGAATCGGTCCGATACGACGATTGGCCTCTTTCTCAAAGACCTACCTAACTAGACCGTCGGTCCCAAACGATCGTATACTATCACATGCAGCTGAATTTGAATATTTAACATAGAGTGACGGCCAATCTGGTCTCCACATCCCAGTAACAGTTTATGACTTTAAGGTTTTTCCCTCTGGCGTAGATGACTACCAACTTCATCATCATCATCATTTCAGCAGAAAGATGTCCATTGTTGGACATAGGCCTTCCCCAAGTGTTGCCATAACGAACGGTTCTGTGCGTTTTGTATCCATCGGATTTTCGCGACCCTCACCGGGTCATCGGTCAACCTTGTGTTGTCCTAAACTTTTCGGCCCCTTTCCGGTTGTTACCATCCAATATAAAAAACCGTATACATAAAAAGGTTTAATTGAAACTTTGACCATGTTGTTGATTTAAAATAATATTGATGATCCACAACGAAAGCGAATACTTATTTATCTCTCATCTTTTATTTCCATTTTAAAAGACCTTGACGAATAACGATACCTCCGCGGATCCCTAAAAAAAGGGTAAAAAGTCGGGAAGGGTCGACTCCGATATTTACATAGATTCCGGTAATTCTGTAAGTTTGCTTTTTATTCAAGCCAAACATGCGAGAAAGGGTGTATTTTAATATTAAGGGTAGGTTTTGTGCTTATGGGTCGGTGGGATTATGGGATCTTATGATGATAGGATAGAATAGTGTTTGCTTACGAACGTCGGATGGAAACTTCTTTGGTGAGAGTTTAAATTGAATTGGGGAGAAGTGGATGTGAAGAATAGTGACAAAGAAAAACAATCTGTTCTTGATTGCATTAAAGAAGAGGAAAAAGAAAAGGTGAATTGTGTAAATGATATAAAAGAAAAGAGAGCGATAGCTTAATGATTGACGAGACAAAATGAAAGAAGAAAACGGCATGTTACCATTGAAAAAGAGTTTATTTTTGAGGTGAGAAATCATCTGATGACATCTCCCGCTTTAGAATGGAGCGTGGAGGACGTGTTATACTTTTACTGACTGATACCACACCTTTATTCCTTCAGTTGCCCTTTGCGTTCTAAGACCACGAGTTTCCTTTTCAAAAGCCGGCACTGGTCCTGCTGAGCCCTTACGGTTTTACTTACATCTCTTTGAGGCGCGCGTGGAACTACACGCCATCGACGACTTGGGAGCGGAGGGTGAACTACCCATTGCTCGTCGTCTACAAACCCACGTCTACGGTGATCAGAGATTGCTCTGAAATTCCCGATGCCCAGAACGTCTCCTCTCCTGTCCTGCTGCGAGATTGCCGATAGCTGCGGCAGTTATTTGAGCTAGGGTTTCGGAATCTTTCGATAGTCACCACAAATCTGGCACGCAAAGAGGAACTCAGGGAACACTGGTGTGACGTGCTGCAGAGAAGCAACTTGATGTTTGTCCACCAAAAATTAAAATGATGAAGTGCATCGAACGATACATAGCTAAACCTTATTAGATTGGAAAATAACTCCATCATAGTAGGAACAAAGGTTGATACACGCACATTGAATATGCCTCGATCCTGAAGAGCTGATACATTTTTCTCAATTCAGTTTTTTATGAAACGTATGTGGTTTTATAAGTTCACATAGAACCTGTCAGGCACGGCAATTTTGTATAAATTAAGTTAAACACAAATAATAAATATAAATAATTTAATAAAGAAATATACAAATAAATAAATTAGTTATCTCTTTAAATATATTTAATTCTTCAGCACGTGCTTTTGTCACCACCTCCTTAAACCTATCTCCTCCTAAACGGCTTGACCGATTTGGATGAGATTTTGTGTGTATATTTATGTGGATTTCTTTGGATGGTTTGCTAATATAATTGGACTCGGTAGATGGCGCTGCAATCGGGTTCTTAATTTTTTTTTTCTGAAAAAAATGGCAACGCTTGGGTAGGGCAACATCAATCTTAATACTTATATAAATTAAATGGAAAAGAAATACATATCACAATAAATCATTCAATATTATACTCCTTTAATAATTGTAAATACATATAAATTACATTTTTAAATATTTCTTAAACCTAATCATAAAAAAAAAACATTTAAAAATATAAAAAATAGTATCCCACCGGTATCGGGAACAGGGTCCAAGCTACCGGCGGTCAGGGCTCCAGAGAAAGGAACCTCCTAACAATACGAGCCGTGTCCAGGAGTACCGCTTTCTGAATCAAGCCCTTGATCCAGCCGCCTAACGCGAGCCTCCTAAGGTGTTGTTCGAGGCTCTTGGCTATTAAGCCATTGCCCGACACGACTATCGGTACAATGATCACCGAGTCCACATCCCACATGTCGACAACCTGGCGAGCCAAGTCAATATACTTCATTATTATTATGTCTTTAGAGTCAAGATTTTCAAAGAAATACCTGGAATCTCCATAACGTGTAACATGTGTAAGTAATTGTCTTCGACACGAGAAAAAAAAATACAGACATTTAATATTCATTTGGATAATCTGTTCCACGTGGAGCTCAGCACTATCTACTAACAGAATATAATATTGTGACACGTTGTCGCGAAGTAGATTATTTACACTTGAGGCCAAACACACTTACATCCCGGAGCCTATGTACACTTGATGACAAAATAAACAGTTTTCTACCAACATGTTTATGTTTAAACATGATGTTGAACAAAGTAATTAGTTGGAAAATAAAAAGTTTTTCTCTTGTGTTTATTCATTAATATCGGTCGACGGTATCGTGGTGATTGATCGCCGTTATGATTAACTTAAGTTTTAAATATTAAGCAAGCGGTAATGAGATGTATGTTCGTTTAGCTATTTTAAGTTACATCACGCCTAAACTGCTTTAAGTGGTAGGCAGAGCGTTTGGAACCTTATTATGTGGTGTAAAGTCATCATAGACTTTTAGTGACTAAAACCCACCTGTGTTTTTTCATTTGCCCTTTGTGTTTCAGGGCCATGGTAAGTCTTTTGAGGTGTAAAGTCATCATATAACTTCTCCCGCTCTTGGTGGTGCGAAAGGGAGTGCCAAACTTTTAGTGACTTAAACCCACCTGTGTTTCTTCATTTGCCCTTTGTGTTTCAGGGCCATGGTAAGTCTTTTGAGGTGTAAAGTCATCATATAACTTCTCCCGCTCTTGGTGAAGCGAAAGGGAGTGTCTAACTTTTAGTGACTTAAACCCACCGGTGTTTCTTAAGTTGCCCTTTGTGTTCCAAGGCCATGGTAAATCATAAATCATAAATCATTTATTAATTTGCAAACATGGGTAAAAATATAAATTGATGTTTTGTTTTTAAATGAATAATATAAAGTTCTCCATGTTTAACCATCACATGGGTATGCAAATAATGAAAACACGTACAAGATAAAAAGTTGACAGTCACAGTTATGAAATTATTATAGTAGTATTAAAATATCAAAATTAAATTAAAAAATCAATACAAAATTAAATATCAAAATATTCATATTATATTAAATTTATATTGGTAAGTCTTTTGAGGTGAAAAGTCATCATATAATTTCTCCCGCTCTTGGTGGAGCGAAAGGGAGTGCCAGACTTTTAGTGACTAAAACATGTGTTCCTTCATTTGCCCTTTGTGTTCCAGAGCCATGGTGACTTTTTCGAACAATAATAATAATAATGTAATAATCTTTATTTCTATATTCCTTCTCTTAGATAGGAGGCCTGAGTCCCAGCAGTGGGATTATTAAAAGGCTGATTAATCTGATTATGCTATTTTAATCTTTATTTAATCTTTTATACAATATTATTACATGAAATAGCCACAAATAAATCTTAAACAAAATATAGCATAGCATATTCAGCCTTTTAATGTTCCCACTGCTGGGACTCAGGCCTCCTCTCTCTAGGAGAGGGAATGGGCCGTAATCCACCACGCGGGCCCAGTGCGGGTTGGTGGATGTCACATGTCTTCGAATTTTTGGTTCTAGGACATGCCGGTTTCCTCACGATGTTTTCCTTCACCGTTTTGAGAGCAGTGGTGATGAAATAAATTACACAAAGTAATGCGAGCCTGGCTGGGTTTGAACCCGCGACCTACAACTCATAAGTCGGGGCCGTTACCACTCGGCCACCACTGCTCAAACAAAATATAAATATGCTAATTCCTAACGAATAACTACGAATAGCATGTCTTAGAACCAAAAATTCGAAGACATGTGACATTCACCAATCTGCACTGGGCCCGCGTGGTGGATTACGGCCCATTCCCTCTCCTAGAATCCTCACATGGCCTGAGTCCCAGCAGTGGAAACATTAAAAAGGCTGATTACACTATGCTATGCTTATGCTAACTACGAATATAACTATATTATCAATGTTTTACAATGCTGCAGGCATTGTGTTTAGAACCCTCTTATTTTAATAGTTTTGCTGTAGTAAGGGTAAGTTTTTTTATTATTAGCTTGGCACAAAATAATCCGATCTCAGGGTACAGACACTACTGCATTTCTTATCAGGTACACTTTGCCTAACAACACTCCAGTCTCTGAGTTTTTTGCCGGTTCTTCTCCATAGAAAACGGTCAATTGGTACCGTGCACTATCTTCTGTCATTTTATCCATTATTTTACCCATGTAGGCTTATGTGGTAACCCAACCCGCACTGGGCCCGCGTGGTGGATTACGGCCCATTACTTCTCCTAGAGAAGAGGCCTGAGTCCCAACAGTGGGAACATTATAAGGCCGAGTATAATATAATAATAATATTCCACAACTATCACACAACGCCGTCTAGTCCCAAGCTAAGCAGAGCTTTTGTTATGAGTACTCTAGACAACTGATAAATATACTTAAATATTTCTAAATACATACATATTATAGATAAATTACACCCAGACACAGAACAAATGATCGTGCTCATCACACAAACATTTGTCCTAGGTGGGAATCGAACCCACGACCTCCGGCATAGCAGTCAGGGCCACTGACCACTAGACCAACTGGCCAGTCGGTATGTATGTATGTAGGTTTATGTGAAATAAAAACATTTTGAATTTTTCAAATCGTGTTCGCGACCGCTAAAACAAAGAGGCAATCAGCCATTTTGTTTAAACAATGTAACGATGCGAAGCGATTGGCGGTGGGTTCAATTCCCGCTAGGAACAAATATTTGTATTGTAGATGTTTTGCGCCGGATGTTTGGGCATCTGAGATTTCTGTCTGTAAGCGCTACCGTGTTTAAAATAAAAACAATATTGGAGAGTAGAAAAGTATATACACATGTCCAGACAGTGAGAGTCATTAACGATTTTTGGTCAAGGAATTTTTCAATACGATCTGTAAGATCTATGAGACGAGAAAGTGGTTCTGATTGAAATCACGGGATCTATACAAATCGACGTAGCTTTTTTTGTAACAGGAACAGTCGATTAATCCATTCCATTATCAATTGATGGCATCGATTGACAAATGTGAGTGATGAGACCGTAACGGCGATTGATGAGGACTTACACCTGATCAATGGCCACCGCAGGCGCGGGCTTGCGACCGTCCGATAACCGCCCGGACCAAGCCCAAGACGTCGACGGCGCGTAGTGTTCCACGCGCGCCCCAAGGAGATGTCAGCAAACCGTAGGGGCCCAGCAGGGTCGAAGCCTACTGGGGCCATGGGTTAACTTCTGAAAGGAAAACGCGGCCCTGGTATGAAAGGCAAAGAAGGAACAGGAGTGGGTTTTTAGTCAGTAAAAGTCCGACACACTCTTGCGCTCCACCCAAGAGCGAGAGATGTCATTGGATGTCATGTCAATCAATCCATCAGTTTCTATGAAAATTTCAACTATATCTGACGACCCTGGTTACTTATCTCCTTTGTCGACAGTACATATTATATTGTTATTTCCTTTTACAGCTGAAAAGCTGTGGTTTTTAAGATTAAGTATAAGGACTGAAGTCCTTAAAATCATATCAAATATTTGTCTACTTTTCACATTATATTAGAGAACTTATAATATAAGTGGATAACAGGGTTCATCTTCATAGGCGAGCTTAACTCTTGAGTACTCTTCCAGCAAACCATTGAGTGATAGAGATCAGAGAGATTTCTTATTTTATCAACTTAAATTTTCTGTAAATCAATACTCACATTCCAACCTAACGACTGGCAACAACACAATAAAATAAAAAGATTTACGACAGAACCATCAAACTCTTTTCTTCAATCACCTTTCATACATCAACAATCATAAGGTACTTCACACAGTCATCATTGAGTGAATACTTGATCAGCAAGAAATCTAACATGTCAGTAAAGTGATATACAATACAAAAAAAAGTGATAACGAATCAACTCGTTTGGATATAACATTATCACACATCATTATGACTTTATTAGCAAATAGATAAAAGTCCATCATAGCCAGATCTCTCAAGATGACGGCTACAGTTAAACCTAGAAACCGTTTATGGTACTACTGAAGTTAATTCCAAGTTTTGTCGTAGACCTCGATAGGCTGGTCAGCTGCTATGAGACTGTTATGGAATATTTTGACATAAACGCACATAAAGTTGGTCAAAGTAGCAAGAAGAAATGTGACCCCATTTAGTGTAGCGGCAATGATTATTAGGTAGGTATACTGTTGGATTCAGGTTTAAGCTAGGTAACAGTGCTGGGGAAATACATTTAGATGGAAAAGAATAATAATTATAATTAAATGTAACACAATAGAATTATTACTTTTTCTTTTTAATTAAAACTTAACCCCAGGGGCGTCGACTCCGTGGGTGCTCCGGGGCTCAAGCACCCATGAGAAATAAATAGTGGGTGCAGAGCACCCCTGAGTATAGACATCAAGAAACAGATCAATAATCGCCTTTTAGGTTACGTATAAATTACTTATAATATTTCTTGATACTAAAAACTAGTTTCATTTTTCTAAAATGGTTTCATTTTATTTTTTTATCAAACGTAATTAGTAATTAAGTATGCAGTATGTAAGTAGGACATTTATTTATCAGTGTGCATTTCTCTTCTCACACTTCGCCACTTTTTCGAGTCCATCAAATGAGCATGAGGTTTTCTAAAAGCCGGCGCCCCTGCTTAGCCCTACACTATGTATTACTCCTGTGTCATGAGTCATAATCATCATCATTTCAACCGAAAGACGTCCACTATTGGACAAACACCTCCCCCAAATGTCACCACAACGAACGGTCCTGTGCATCTCGTATACATCGGATTCCCGCGCGACTCTCACCACCTCTCACCTGGTGTTATGGCTTGATAAAAACTGAACTAATCGCACTCAGGTGTCGAAGTATTCCTCACATCGCTGTCATCCGAAAATGTGCTCAGAAGTCAGGCAGCATTACCACGTTGAATAGCATTAGCATTGTATTTCTTTGGGCAAAGAACGAGCCAGCCCTCTGCTCACGCAAAGCGTTGACTAGTCGGTGTGAAAATTCTCTTGAAAAAGAGACGCGCACTCGGATCCTATGACCCAAGCATTTCGACCCCAAACGGTTTAAAACTGTAATCTACACTATATTATAAGGAGGTAAAGTTTGTTTTTTCTTGTTTGCAGGTGGTAATCTTTGAAGGTACTGGCCCGATTACTAAAATTTTTTCACTAATAGAAAGTTGCGTTATTCCTGGGTGACATGGCTATATTTTAAGTACGCGGGCGAGGGCGCGGGCATAAGCAACCACTGAGACCAATAACCAATGACCAATAAATAAAAATAAATAAATTAATGATAAGTAACCAATGTGATTACAGTAGGCATTTGCACTGTTTAAATTTTTGAACTTCACTATCTGCGAAAGACACAGCATCAGTCCAAAAACATTCCCCTAATCTCGCAGCGAGTAAATAAATATATACCATGTCAAAACACGATCCGGTGAAGTAAATGTATGGGAATGGCCAGCTGATGGTCGTTCCGGGCGGCTTCAGTAATGACGTCCGCAGGCAATGGGCTTCAACCTATCACATTTGGCATATTAATTACACGTAAAACTGGAATAACGATTCACCGATGACACCGTTTTGTTAAGGGTAATACTAAGTAGATTTACTTAAGGCTAATACACTTCATCATTATTTAACATTGTATTTAAGAGAATAGACAGATACTTGTGTGCTATAACTGATTTTAGGTTTACTGATTTTTGACCGATTATGATTTTTATTTAACCTTTTACCGCCTACATCGGATATATCCGACCAAATACTCCATCTCGTCAGCTCTTCTGTCACCTATGGGGATTGAAGAGCTAAACGAGATTGAGTACCCAGTCGCAAATACACGATCCTAGCGAATATGACACGAAAACACTCGTCCGATCAATCCGATGCAAGCGGTTAAAGGGTTATATACATATTGTGGGTATATAGTATACATAGCATAATCAGCCTTAGAATGTTCCCACTGCTGGGACACAGGCCTCTTCTCTAAGAGAGGGAATGGGCTGTAATCCACCCCACGGGCCCTG
The DNA here is from genome assembly GCA_905147345.3 of Mythimna impura. Classification (NCBI taxonomy): domain Eukaryota; kingdom Metazoa; phylum Arthropoda; class Insecta; order Lepidoptera; family Noctuidae; genus Mythimna; species Mythimna impura. The sequence continues at coordinate 26,496,701 of LR990359.1, read as the reverse complement.
TGCGGATTGGTGGATATCACCTATCTTCGAATTAGAATCAATAATCTTTTTTTAATTATTTATTATACACATAAACTTGATGATGACACGATGATTCGACAATTCACGTACAAAAGGAAACTCAACTCAACAATGCGTTTTCTCTCAGCAAACCATTGAGTCATCATCATCATCATCATTTCAGCCGAAAAGTTACTACATTTTTTTTTTGTGAGTAGCATGTCATCATATAACTTTGCTCTGTCCGCTCTGTGTGGAGCGAGGGAGTATCTATCAGACTTGTACTGACTAACACCCACCCGATTTTCTTTATTTGCCCTTTGCATTCCAGGAACGTGGGGACTCTTTCAGACTATCCCCAACCCGAAGGCTCTTTTACGTAAAAATTAAAAATAGCGTCTCGACAGGTTTTGTTTAGAAAATATTATGTCAAACAACCATATTCATTCTGTATTTAAAAATGGTGTGACTGTAGAAAAATCGGCCCTTAACTTTGAACAGATTCTATAGGCATGAGAAACCAATTATATTGAAGTCTGTGCGAATACAGATTTCTATGTAATATCCAATGCTATTTATAGATACAGCACATCTTTATGTCCACGACGTTACTAACGAGATACCTAGAGATGTAACAGACAGACACCTGCCCCCCTAGCCAAGTCACAAACGATAAACGTAAACTCTAGTATAGTCTTTAATAGATTTTCAACTTTATGCAATTGGATATAAAGTTGAAAATCTATTGAAGATTACATAGTGTTTTCGTTCGTTCCGGTCGCTAACGCTCAGTAGTCTTTAATAGATTTTCAACTTTATGCTCTTAGGTATAAAGTTGAAAATCTATTGGAGATTACTAAGCGTTCACGTTTATCGTTTGCAACTTGGCTAGAGGGGCTGCTCTCTACTGGTCACGTGACTTATCTACTGGAAACATAATATATTTTGGTAAATAAAAATATAACAAAGAAAACTAGCACAAGATTAAAAATAAAAAGAAATCTGAAGATTGACTGTTTTTACCTACTATTATTTCGGGAAATCTCATCGTTCATCATCATCACTTCAGCTGAAAGAAGTCCATTGCTGGATAAAGGCCTCCCCAAGTTTCACCATAACGACAGGGTCCTGTGCGTCTCATATCCATCGGAATCTCGCGACCCTCACCAGGTTATCGTTCCTCCTGGTCCTTTCCTGCGTCTTCCGGTACGCAGTTGCCACTCCAGAACCTTTCGGCCCCATCAACCATCTGTTCTGCGAGCAATGTGCCTAGACCACTACCACTTATGTTTGGTGATTTTTCGGGCTCATCAACCAAGAAAAGCTACTTAGGTTGATTTGTCGCTAATTAAAAACCGGACCAAAGCGTGAAATTCATCCGCCTATAATTTTAAATTCAAATGTTTATTCATAACGCAAGATTAATCTGTTGGTTTTACTTTTAATATACTTTAATTAAACATAAACTAGTTTGAGAATTAGCATGTTGTTTACGTGATTTACAAGAATTTGGGACTTATGAAACAATAAGGTCAAGGACAAGGGTAATTACAGCAGATTTTGATGTTATTTCCATAAAGGTCAGAGGCCAATAAAATTGTTTTCTTAGCAAAAATTCAATGATAAAGATAATATTTAGATTATCTACAGACTGATGTTGAAAACTTCAGAGAATTATTTTATTAGAGCAAAAACTTTGACCAATTAAGGGTGTTTTAATCGATCCATCTTTATCGCAACAAAGATATCTAAGTATTAATTTCAATATTTTTAAGAAGCCTTTCTAAACTGTAAAGTACCCAGTTTAAAAGTAAAACAGTCCAATTAAACAGACTGAGGGAATAATGACAATGCCGACCTAGATCATCATCATCTTCCTGCCCTTGTCCCGTGTTATAACACGTTTTTTTTCCATTCTGCCCTGTCACTCGTCATGCTATCACTAACTTCCTTTTCTTTCATATCACTCGTGACAAGAATCTCGTGAAAGCTGAGAAAGAGAAACAAATCAAATATCTCGACTTAGCACACGAGGTTGTCGACATATGGAATGTGGACTCGGCTGTCATTGTGCCGATTGTCGTGAATGCCAATGGTCTTGTAGCCAAAAGTTTCGACGACCATCTTTCGAAGTTGTCGTTGCGTGGCTGGATCAAGGGCCTGATATAGAAGGCAGTACTCCTTGATACGGCTCGCATTGTGTCTCTGGAGCCCTAACCACCGGTAGATTGGACCCTGCTCCCGACACCGGCGGACTATTATTTTTAAATGCCTACCTAGATGATAATGGTATTTTACACGGCCATAAATCTTCAGAAATTTCTGTACCTTACGATTAGGTAGAAGAGCTTAAGGATCAGAGATTATAAAAAAGGCTTATTCGAATTAGAATAGAATTAATTCCCATAAATTACTCTTTCACTTAAAAATCATTCGCGCCTATCGGCCTGACAACCGTCCTGAGTATTACCCTATTGATTTCCCACCTTAAAAAAAGCCTAGCATTTTAAAACTTGAATTAGTGTTTGACTTATTTATAACTAAAGACCCGGTTTCGCACTGATGCACTTCACTTTTTAGGGTTCCGTAACTCAAAAAGAAAAAACGGAACCCATAAAGGATCACTTTGTTGTCCGTCCATTTGTCTGTCTGTCATGACCCTTTATCTCGGGAATGCGTGGAGGTATCGTGTTGAAATTAAAACCATATACTCAAATCTGTGGTCCCTTGAAGCTGTGAAAAAATCAAACTTCTAAGTTAACGAAAAAATAAGATACGGCCGTTCATGTCGCAAAAAACGTATATTTCGACACTCAAGGGAATCAAAATTCATAGAGTACTTCCCGTTGACCTAGAATCCTGAAACTTGGCAAGAAGCAAGGTCTCATAGCACAAGTATAGAAAAAAAACTGAAAACTGTAAATTGGTAGCTACGTCACAAAAAACACTTTTTTTGCGATTCGGAAAAATCTTCGCAACTCAATTCGGGAATTGAACTGTTTTCGTAGGTATAGTTTGTACAGAACCCTCAGTGTGCGAGTCCGACTCGCACTTACCCGGTTATTTTTTGACTGACTAACATTTTGACAATTCAAAAGTGCCTGTAACTGCTCTATTTGAAATAAACGTTTCTGATTTCTACGATAAGCCAGCTCAAGACCCCAGTGCTACCATTGACATGCGGACTTCTGTACCAGTAGTAGGTAAAGTGCGTTGGGGTAAAATCGACGCTGCGGTAAGAATTTTTTTAACGATAGCCACATTGCGTGCCACGTCATTATGTTCCGCTTTGCCCAGCAATGTGGTTAGCATTAAATATAAAGCTAAATAAGTGGTATAATTTATTTATACGTTCTTACCCTAGTGCCGATCTTACCCCAACCCACCTTACTGCAGGTGTGTAGTGGTCAGTATAAACTTGACCTTCTGTGTTATTTTAAAGCAATTCTATGTTATTTGAGTCTACCAAATAACCATGATTTTTGCTAACGACCTATCACGCTTGAAGATACTCTTTGGGAAATACCGGAAAATAAAGACTACTTGTCTAATAATTCAAAACATTATGAAACCATTATCATCAATAGAATCTTCATAATACCAAGCAATTAAATTATTAACATCATTCTTGACCTTTGAGTTACATAATAACAGATGTCAATATTTATCGGCTTGATCTTCCGGATGCTTAGAAAAACGTATTTTTTTAACATAAATCATTATAGTTTGACAGGTGGACCTGTTTGACAGACGTTTGGTTCTTTTAAATAAATCATCTTCACGAGGATTTGCGTCTTTAGGATTAATTATTTATTAAACAAAAAAAGGATAAACAAAATATAGAGCATCAATATCAGTAATGATGAGTATTCTAAAATGACGTTCACTAGTTGACAGTACTGATGCGTCAGGTTCAGGCACCTGTCAAAATGCTTATGTTAATGTCATTAGTCAGACATTAAAGTCAAACATTAGACGTCAACGTCATACGTTTTCAAAGGATAAGATCTGACGGCTCAGTGGCGCCAAATGGTGGTGTGATCTTTCCTGAACAACATCCATTTAACAAGTCTAACAATGTGATATTCAATATTATCAGTGATAACGATTTTCGAAAATACTAAAAGGTATAAGAATGACAAGCTCCGTCGAAATGGTACGAGTTTTTTATCTTGGTTTTCCACTGTATTTAGTTTTCGATACAGAATACATTTACTATTTTATTTTCTATTAAAGCGGAAGCAAACACATTTTAATATTTTTACAGTATATTAACATCGTGAGGAAACCGGCATATCCTAGAACCAAAAAGTCGAAGACAATATGTGACATTCACCAACCCGCACTGGGCCCGCGTGGTGGATTACGGCCCATTCCCTCTCCTAGAGAGAGGAGGCTTGAATCCCAACAGTGGTAACATTAAAAGGCTTATTATGCTTATGCTCATGCTTACAGTATATTGCAGCAAAAATAACGAGTCAGCCTTTTGCGGCAAGCTTCACTGATGTAGTTAATACGGCAAAAATTCTCAGGTCCTGATTCAAGCAACGAAGGAACAGGAGTGGGTTTTTAGTCAGTAAAAGTCTGACACTGTCTTTCGCTCCGCCCAAGAGTGGGGGATGTCATTAGATGACTTTTCCACCGAAAAAAAAAATGCTCCTGATTCAATGATTTCACATTGTCCAGTTGGTCCAGTTGCGGACACTTGATATATTTACAAAATTACATCATTTTTTCAGAATATCTACTAGGAATCAATTTATGAATAATTATGACCAGCCACTGAACTTCACTCGAGAAAATCCAACCTAAAACTCCTGTCTCATAGTCAATCCCAAACATTTTGAACATTTTGGACAATCGCAGTCAATGATAGGTTATCACATTGTTAATTTCATGAAATCATCGTTATCATTTTAGCTGAAACACGTCCACCATTCGGTCAGAGGTCTCCCCAATTGTCGCCACAACGACCGGTCCTGTGTGTCTCACATTCGTCGGATTCTCGCGACCCTCACTAGCTCATCGGTCTACCTTGTGGCCTTCCAATACTGTGTATTCCACGATACGGAGACACGGTTGCCATTTCAGAACCGTTTAGTCCCATCTGCCACTGATCAGTGATTCTACTATATTTATACTAAATATGAAGTAAAAATAAACTAAGCTTTAACTGCCATATAGCAAATATAACGCTCTGCCATTAAAAAGGCACAGAAACGCAAATTACTCGTACAAATCGAGCCGTCTAGTCTACGGCGATTATAAATAATGTACCCATTACATGTTTCACTAGTGTTCTATTACTTTCTTAGTATACAGTAACCTGTAGTCATTCGGATCGATAAGACGCCCTACCGCTAAGGCAACCATAAAAACCAACATATGCTGGGCAAGGTTGAAAGGGTTATGTCAAATATCTAATATACCTTACTATAACTTCTAATTAAGTGATATATAATTTGAAACTTTACAGACCAGCAATTTGGGACTACGTAATTTCAGAATAGAAAGTTTTTTTTCTGTCAAACCTTTTAATTCTCAAATTGGGATTAATTAATTCAGCAGGGTCAGAATTGTTTCGAAGTAACGATTACGTGAGTACTTTAAACTATTTTAATGTTATAGAAAACTACGGGTTATGGAACAGTGAATGCTATGGCTTCAAAGCTTGATTCTAGAATCAGATCGTTGCACTCAAACTCAGCATTTATTTGAGCAAGCAGAGTTTCTCAAAGTGTGGCCTTAGGGGTTCATCATTGGATGACGATCACGATTTTCATAAAGGTGGCCAGATAGCTAACAAATGCGAGTGGCATGCTTTATGGCGTTATTATTGTGTTACATTTTTATTAAGATATATATTTATGTCACTGTATTAGCTTTTATTTAAATAATAATATTACTTATAATATTTTCTTTTACATTATGATTTTCTTTTTCGGGAGTGTAGGCATGTAGAGGTGAGGACAATGGATTGGGAATTTGAAATGGGTACGTGCCGCCGTAAGTTTGAGAAACCATGAGTTAAATCATAAACACATATGAACTGTGTTCTTTTCTATAATAGCTCAGGTGGTAGTGCTGTCTGCTGTTAAAATCAAACCATTGTTTAGTCTAGATTTATAATATCTGTAACCTAGCTCATAACATCTTAACAACATTACCGTGGTAACCATAACACACATAAAATTCAAAACGATATAACCAAAAAAAATCAGCAGAAATACACAGAGATATCCTCAGCAATTACCTATTGTTATATAAGTACGAATGCTCTGAAGACGTCCCCAAATGGATCGTTCTTATTCCCAGACATGCAGATGAAAGGGACGACTACGGCTTATTATATTTATATATACATTTTAAATATACCGTTGAATTTGTATGTAAAAGGGCTGTATGATGTCGTGTCGTAATATGAAATTACTTTCAGTATTGTAGTGTTGTCTGGGTGTTGGAGTGATTTGAAAGGTTGTTACTGACGTCGAAATTATTATATTTTACTTATTTTCTACTTTTATTACGTCAAGGTTTTTTTGATTCTACAATTTATAGCATGCAATGTGTTTTAATTTCAACGTTTAGCTTGCATTCCAAGGTTGAGAAAAATATATTAGGTGACTTGGTTGCTTCGTATAGATCTACGAAGCAACCAAGTCACCTAATAGACAGTAATCAGATTCTCCTTATAATACACCCCTATTTTTTAATTAGTACAAAAAATGGGTCTCTATCGTACCCGTTACTGATTATATTTTTGTAGTCAAAGGTAAAAAAAAACGAAATCCCAAAATTGCTCAATTTATGAAAATTTGTCATAATTGGTAATTTCATAATACAATCAATCATTCATAACAATTGCTACTAGAAAATACTACGCGCAGTGTTTTTCCAATTTGATCGTCACTTATTCATTCATAGCCTGTACAATATTTTCATAAATTGAGTAACATTTTGGGATATAAACAAACACTAATGACTTTGCTGTTTATGAATATTATTTATTGAGACTTTACTTATATAATAATAAGACCTTTTCTAATAAGCCCTTTAAGTATTTGTACTAATTAACACACAGGTGAAACTACTGAGACTACGAGGGCGAAATTCTTCACAAGGTTTGCTTTTATGACCTAGGCGAGCACTAAAATAGGATTTTCCAAAATTCACCCTCTAAGAGGATTAAACAGGATCCAAAGTTAGTATGAAGAAAACTACTTTCACGCGAGCGAAACCGCTAGCAGGACCTAGTATTGTATAAGTCCAACTAAAATAGTAGTAAAAATAATATGTTTTTTAACAAATGTTTGTGTTGAGAAAAAATATTGAAAGGTTGAACTGTAATAGTGATATTTCAGTGGACATAATTATCATAGCATAAATATTTGAACATGAATGTTAAATATTTATTCATTTTATATACATTTAAATCTAATAATAACGTAATTAAAACTAACTTACAAAATAAAAATAGAAGCCATAAAGTACTAAAAAAAGCAATCTAAAGTACGGCGTCGAAAAACTCCTCCACATCGCTGTCGACTGGTAATGTACCCAAAAGACTGGCGGCATTGCCACGCCATGAATGTTAAATGATATTTATTTTACAAATAGGTTTTTAAAAACACATTTAACCGTCAATTTAAACTAGATAAAGCTGGTGTTTCCTAGCTGACTACCCTGAGAAGAAACACCGAAACAAACTCAGGGGTCAAAGTCTCTTTTAAAGTCTATACAGCAAACATGTAATGGTCAAATCAATTATGAGAACCATGCAGATTGGAGTCTGAGATGGTCTTTTGAAGAAAGAACCACACAGTTCTGAGCGGACCTGTTCAGTCAGTGCAAGCATTTGTCAGCATCCGTGTAGCTCAACTCAGAACTACTAAGGAGCTCAACGACTTGACGAACAATACCAAAGAAAGGACAAAACTTCTTAGCACATAAGCTTCTGCCTTTGGTTCGCAACAGGCTAATAACATAATGGTATAGTTTTTTTTTTTTTTGGAGATGGGAAATTATCGAGTAACTTCTCTCACTCTGGGTGGAGCGAGAAAGCTTGCCATATTTTTGCTGGCTAAAACCAAGTTAACACTTTTGAACATTACCGTAGCCCAAGTTAGAACAATAACATTCGACTCCTGAAATTCGTAGAAATTATTCTCTGAGCAAGGATCGAAATCAAAACAGCAGCAGTTTCAACTGCCTAATCCCTCGAATTTAATAGGAATTTAATGCAATAGCTACTTAATTACGAAAATCAGAACATTTCAATCTCCCGGAAAAATCTTGAAAATGTAAAACACGAAAATATTCAAATACTTCACGGTTTTCATTATTTCGGGGGTCCGTTAATTTCATGATAAATCTCCGGAGATTACCCTTCGAGGAGTACTAATTATGTTTTTAAATGGAACAGCGAGAAAGGAAGATTGTTGCTAAATAATTAGGAAGGTTCCATGGATTATGAAGGTTGCGAGTAGTCAGCTGTATTGTGTTTTGGTGGTGATACATAAATTACGTGGGTCATGGTCTGTTGTTCTTTTTTCAAACAAAAAAAACACGCAATTTGTAGGTTTTAAATTGAAAATGTTGTATTTTGATGATGAATATTAATACGTTTGAGAAAAGAGGTTTATCGTTATTGAATCTGGTTTTCTCGGAGTTTCCTTGCGTGATCGAATCAGGAATGAGGATATCCGCAGGAGAACCAAGGTTACCGTCATAGCACGAAGAATCGCCAAACTAAAGTGGCAATGGGCAGGGCACATTGCTCGCAGAACAGATGGCCGTTGGGGCCGAAAGGTTCTGGAATGGCGACCACGTACCGGAAGACGTAGCGTTGGAAGGCCTCCTACAAGGTGGACCGATGACTTGGTAACGGTTGCGGGAGTCCGATGGATGCGAGACGCACATGAACCGTTCATTGTGGCGACACTTGGGGAGGCCTATGTCCAGCAGTGGACGTCTTTCGACTGAAATGATGATGATGATGATGATGATGAATCAAGTTACATATTTCTTTTCAAAGACGTATTACAATGAGTTCAATCAAAAACGTATTTTACAAGTCATGGTTATAGATTAGTGTCATGTAATGCAATTCACTATTGTGTTTGTTCACGCCTCCAACCTAATAAGCAATTTCAGAACTAGTATTATTTTTTCCTTTAAAAAAAAACATTGACACACACTGGGAATTATGCCTACGTCGTAGGTACGTTTACAAACATTTAAATTCATATAAACAAGACACCAAGATTCTATCTTTGTCATAGTTGGCTCATCGAAACAAAACGCTAATGTGTTGGTTCATCGAAACACTAATGTGTTGGCTCATCGAAACAAAACGCTAAGATGTCTTCAAAGCTAGAGTGAATAGGCTCTTAAAAACTAGTGCTTTTTTCATCGTCAACGATTGCGAAACTGCTTACCATGAGGTAGGATCGCAGTCAATCACTAGTTTGTATCATTAATATATATATATATGTATTTTATTAGTCTACTTTACTCAGTAGATACCATATTTGAATTTCGCTTCTAAACCCGACGATTATGTGAGTATCAGACAAGCATCATTATCCATACATATACATATTTAAAAAAAAAAAACAAAATCCTCTAACTCAAAAAATACTTAACGGATTTTTTTTGCGATTTTCACGAATAGATATAGTCACAAAATGAATCATGAAGAAAGTTTAAATACATTCATATTATAGTAGAGAAAAGCCGAGAATATAATAGAACTTTATTGTACACAAAAATAGTAACAAAACTTTTACACTAACTTAAATCTATGGGTACAAAGGCGGTCTTATCGCTGACAGCGATATCTACCAGACAACCTTAGGATGGAATGTAAAAACTTGAAATAGAAAAAGGGGAGTAGTCTGCGGTGTACTGAAAATTAAAATCTGAGAAATTTTTTAAATTTGAGAATCTCAGAGATTTGTAACACCCTTGCGAAACCAGGGCGAGTCGTTAGTGACACAAAAATATTTAACAGCATCATTGATACTAAAATGAAGCAGTCCAAAAAATGTTCCCAAAGTTTGCTCTCAACCGCTCAGTGCGCAGCCAAGGCACAAAGGTCACGATCGCACAAGACTTGAAGTACTCATATAAAACAACATCATGTCAAACATAACCCTTTCACTTGTCTTTAAATATTTGCCTTCCATCTCAAGTTCAAAGTCAACCAAGGGGTAAGGAGTTCCCATGGGCGTTAATTTATGACTATTTACGTGGCTGCGTTTAGCTTAATGGGAAGGACAGGTGGTTTTATGGCCGTGCTAAACGCGATAGAAGAGGGTTAAAATTATTGTTGGTTTTCCTGTCTTGTTTCGTCTTTGGTATGATTTTCATCTGACATAGTAATGACAAAAATAGCATAGTAATGGTTTTCTTGGAAAACTACTTCATCGATCTGGTGTTTACATTTGGTACTATTAAGCATAAACTCCTTGCTTTGATTCTTAGGTCGGGCATTGGATTGGACTTTGTGAACTGTTTTTTTTTTCTTTTAACATATATTATGTTTGGCAGTCGTTATGGCGACATTTGAGGAGGAGGGGGGGGGCTATGTCCAGCAGTGAACGTATTTTGGCTGAAATTATGACGATAATGGATGTTTGGCAGTTTAAGTATTTTCTGTGGCCTACCCAAAGCTTCGTCAAGTCATTGAGCCCCCCTAGAAGTCTTGAATTAAGCTATACGAATACTGACAAATGCTTGTATTCATTTAATTACTCCACTCAACGTGTGGTTCTTTCTTCAAAAGACTATCTCGGATACTAATCTACAAAAAAAAAGAAAGATGACAAGTTAAGACAGATAGAAAATGTGAAAACGTATATACTTACTTATATATTTTATTGTCGATACAGAATATAAAAATGTATGTTTTTATATTCCCGAGAAATAAATATAGCACCTGTTCTTTCAGTAAAAATCCACCTAATTTGACTTTAATAACTTAAAAAAAAACTTTTATCAAAGAAACTTGCGAGTTTGCGACAATTTTCAAATTATATTCGTGACAAAAGATTTGGCAATTAACATTTAAAGTCAAAATTCGGTCAAGGAATTGTAGTTAATTGAAGGAAAATGTCGAAACACGATCTGAATTACTTTAAAACTGAAATAGTTAAAGCTGGGTGTAACAGATCAACATCATCACATCATTTCTGTTTTTTGACAGGCCTATTGGTCTAGTGGTTAGTGGCCCTGACTGCTATGCCGGAGGTCGTGGGTTCGATTCCTACCCAGGACAAATGTTTGTGTGATGAGCACGACCATCTATTCTGTGTCTGGGCGTAACTTATCTATAATATGTATGTATTTAAAAATATATAAGTATGTTTATCAGTTGTCTAGTACTCATAACACAAGCTCAGCTTAGCTTGAGACCAGAATGCGTTGTATGAGAGTTGTGGAATATATTATATTATTTCTTTTTGAAATAAACACCATTGTACAAATTTTTATAATAAGATATCTTCTTCTGTATATTTGTGTGTACGTAAATTATAAAATAGAAAGAAAGAAAGAGATGGCGTGATATAATTACCCAACGTTGTGGATCAAACTGGATGCAGAAAGCGCGCGATAGGAAGGCGTGGAGCGATTAACACGTTCCCTGCGCCATCATTTTCAAAGAACTTTCAGCTGGTGCTTTGGAGATCTAAAAGATCTCGAAACTAACCTACCCTTTGGTGCGTTTGAGACCTTATCAGTCTCCTAAAGATACAGTTTTGAAAATAATTTATATGTTCCAAAAAACAATGATATATATTTTGAAGTTTTTGTGGGTGAAAGATAGCCTATTGCTTTATATTTTGCTAGGTTCGCACGCAGTTATGACATTTGAATAAACTACAAATACCAAAAAAAAAATTGATATCGATTGTATCTCGTACCGCAACCGAAGATAGTTCAATATGTGTAGTAAGTAGTGATGGGAATAAAATAATATCTCAGTTGTCGATTGTTTTCTTTATAAGTACGTCAAATATTTCATCATCAGGATCACTGTCATTCCAATGTCAATTGGCCATTGCCAATTTGCATTTTTTTTTTGCCATTGTTTGCCAATGGGGGGCAATTTTGAACATTTTCCAAAAATTTTATTATACTGGACGATGCAGCAGTATAATCCGGTGTTGATTTTTTGTTAGAAATTTCACCAAAATAAATAGATTTTTTACACATTTTTCTCTTAAAAGCACTCATTGTTTATCAAAAATAATCAACACGTAGGTAAATCCGCGAGTGTTATTTCCAAAACGAGCGCGCCACCTTCCACGTCGATGCTAGGACAACTCTACAACGAGTCACGCAGCGCCCGCGCCGCACACCCTCCCTCTCTTGCGTCTACGAGGCGTACGATTCCACGAGTACCGACATATCTCCTAACGCAAGGAATCAAAATAATTACAGTACTGTGCGTTAGGGACCTAATCCATCTCTAATTTCTTTTTTAATGTCCTTGAATTCAGCTTTAAGTAGGAAGCAAATATGTATATTTGTCCTACTCATACTTAAAGAACTTTACACGTTAGATCCTCCCGCAAGGAGTGAAACAACACGATTATATTCAACGCACAATACAAAAGTCCTGTAAGAGATCTGATAGATCTCGTAATGCAACGAACGTGTTAAGGAGAGGCCTACGCCGTAGAGGCGACCGCTATGAATTGCAATGACAAACCAGAATAGAAGAAACAGAAGAAGACAGATTGAGAAGAAGAGCTTTTTTTTAATGGTTTTCATAAGTTAATAAATTTTCTAAAATTGTAAGTAGTGGAATAAAAGGCATTTTTTTTTTATTGAAATTATAAAATAAATAAATAATAAATCATCTTTCTTTCCATGTCTCATATAACTTTAGGTCGGTGCAACACGCTTTTTCCATTCTTTATGTTTTGTCACCCGTCACGCTATCACTAACTCCCTTTACTTTCATATCTGTTCACACACCCCTCCGGGTGTGAATACATAATATTTTGTTTTTTTAGTTCGTATTCCATCCTAAGGTTGTCTGGTAGATATCGCTGTCAGCGATAAGACCGCCTATTGTACCCATAGATTTAAGTTTTTGTAAAAGTGTTTCTATTTTGGTGTACAATAAAGTTTATTCTATTTAATTCTATTGTATATATTGTAATTTTGTATATACTGCGTATAGATACTAGAAGAGATCTAGAGAAGAATGATGTAGATTGGCATGATCAATAACCATCTTCTGCTGACAGAACCCTTGGGCGGTGCGAAAGGGTGTGTCAGACTTTTACTGACTAAAAACCCACTCCTGTTCCTTCGTTGCCTTTCATACTAGGGCCGAGTCTTCCTTTCAGAAGCAGACCCCTTGGCCCCAGTAGGCTTTGGCCTTTGCTGGGCCCCTACGGTTTGCTGACATCTTCTTGAGGCGCGCGTGGAACAGAACGCGCCGTCGATGACTTGGGCTCGGTCTGGTGACAGAACCCTTAGGAATACAAAAATACGTGAAAACGCTGGTAATTATCGTCAGTTTACTATGGAACCAAGGACCAATCTCAAACACTATGTTAATTTTATTGGTTGAGCTATCAGATTGAAATTAATCTAATGAGTCTGAATATATGTCAACCTCTCGTAGCGACATCTATGACGCTACATAGAAACTAAAATGGTATTAGAGTTCTCCGCGCAATTAGAACATAAACAACTGTCCGAAATCAACTATTGGACAGTTGCCCGGATCAGACGCAACATCTGTCTGGTCGAAGGATCCTCTCTTTTCATCGGAGGTTTGCTGGACTTTACACCCTGTTTCGGGCTTGTGGACGGCGAGCAATGGGTAGCTCGCCATCTGACTGTCCGGTAACCGTCCGGATTGAGCCCAAGTCGTCGACGGCGCGTTGTGTTCCACGCGCCTTAGGGAGATGTCAGCAACCGCAGGGTCGAAGTCTACTGAAGCCAAGGGTCTGATTCTGAAATGAAGACTCGGACCTGGTATGTAAGGCAACGAAAGAACAAGAGTAGGTTTTTAGTCTGTAAAAGTCTGACACGCCATCTCGCTACGTCCAAGGGCGGGGTCATTAGATGAATTTCCCACCTACAAAAAAAAAAACAACCAACTTTTTTTACTTTGTTACTAAGAATAGTCAGAGAGAAAAAGACATTAAACCCTTCTTGAAGTCGGGTAAAAAAGACAAAAATTCAAAAAATGTTTTTACCTCATTTGAAAAAAAAGCCTTTCTAGCTTAGTACAAACTAAAGTTTTCAAGAATCTGTGAGAATATTTGAATGAATTGCCATGGCCCTAAAACGGAGAGAGTTTGTCCTCTCTACGTGCAACATAAATATATGGGTTCTAGTCAGTATAAGTCTGATACATCCTCTCGCTCCACCCAAGACCGGCAGAAATCATTTATTGACTATTCACCTCAAAAAAAAGTGTTTTAAAGGATGGGAAAATCATTTATTTGCTACCTTAACAAAATATACATACTTACTTGAAAATAGTTATTGCTATTGACTTCTACCCTTATATACCAATGATTTTACGGGTCAAGAAGTACTAACGAAAAAACTGTAGGTAATATTTAGGCCTGGCTTAAATTACTATAGCTCAATGCCGAATTGAACGCGTGACAAAAAACGACTAGAAATTACCTAAACTTTAGATAGAATCAATTCTTCGCTTTGTTGGCTAGTAGTTGCGTACAATAACGTGACTAGGTTTGGAAAAAAATAACTAAATTTTAATGCAACAGTTTTTGCTATCTCTGTTTAGAAATTCTATTATTCTGTCTCAGGCAGCTTTTAGGTCCTAGTCTTATATACCTCTCTAACATAGTGATAGTGTGGAGCCGCTGTGCATCCTGCATAACCATCTGCACTTTTTAGGACTTGTACGAGACCAATAACAGAGCTGTATAGGTTGCCAAATATTGGTAAAGAAAAAATTGTTTAATTACACACACGACACGAAAAGAAGAAGAAAAAGAAATCATATATCGCTGCTTACCATCAGGTGGGATCGCAGTCAAGCATTGGTTTATATGAATTTAAAAAATATATATATATACACCCCTATTTTTAAATTTAAAAAAAAACGAAATCGCAAAATTGTCCACCAAAATTTATCATAATTGGTAAATTCATAATTGAATCAATCATTCATAACAATTGCTACTAGAAAATACCACGCGCAGTGTTTTTCCATTTTGATCGTCATTTATTCATTCATAATCAATAGCCTGTACAATGTTTCCATAAATTGAGTGATATTTTGGGATAGAAACAAACGCTAATAACTTTGCTGTTTATGAAAATTATTTATTGAAACTTTACTTCAATAATAACAAGACCTTTTCAAATAAGCTCTTTAAGTATTTGTACTAATTAAAATTTAGTGGTGTATATGTCATAGCCAAATAGTAGACAATATCACGATATGGCCGAGGTTAGGTTAGATTAGTTTGAGGCGGCCATTTCATGAAGTGACTAACCATTATGTTAAAAGGCCGATTACGTCATCATTAAATAGCCAATTTTACGATATGGCTACAACATTTGCATAACTGGAGTTCTGAAGATCAGATTGGCAGTCATTCCATGCTGTTATCCAGGTCTTTGCAGCCGATTATCTAAGACATCATCTAATCTCTTGGCGAAATTAAAGATATAGTTAAAACAGTTTAGTTCCAAATAAAAGCCTTTAACAGAACTTAGAACTTCCAATAACTCTATAGTCAATTTGTCAAAAAAAAAAAACAATGTACTACAACTAACATTCCTGTTAACCCCTCTAAAACCTGTGCCATAGTTACCGTAGTGCCCGGTGCGAGCTCTCAAACAATCATGAACACCAATCAGCGGGTAGCAGGCAAGCTCCTCTATTGTCACTTTCGTACGCTAACGCTTTGTCACACACCGCCCCGTGTGTAAGAGCGACAATATTCAGAGACGCCTTCTGAGTAAGCGCTGTCTCAATTACTACTAAGCCTTCGTTTAAACTGTGTTAGTTTGGAGCTAGCCTGTCGAGTAACAAAATCTTCTGAAATGTTACGTCCGACACACCTTGAAACTTGTACAGGCTTTACTCCCGACTTAGAATCTGCCACCAAATATCTACTGAAATGAAGTCTAGAGTTAATTCTTTCTGCAGCTATCATGCCTATTATTTACATAAGTAAGCAATTTGTAAACCCCTGTGTTAAACCTGCGATTTTCACACGTTGTTAACGTCTTAAACGCAGACTTTTGTGAAAGAAAAACACTACTGTATAACTTTTCACTAAAGAAGACTTAGTGAAAGAAAATATCCCGTGATAGATTTGTCTTGTGAACCTGCAAACGTTCACTATCAGATGACAGACTCCCACGCGAAAACCTATAATAGTACGAAAGTTAAAGTAAAAAATGTAGACATTTGCAAAATGAAAAAAAGACTTAGAAAAACATTGAATCGAAACGAGGACTATCACACAGAAAAATATAGATAGGTGTTGTCATTGTTAAGTTTGAAAAATATATTTATCTTATAAGCATCAGTACTTGTATATCTTATAAATATAGTTTTTCTTATAAGTTTCAGCTGTAGGTCAACAAAGAAATATGTGATTCGAACTAATTTACTACTATTAGAAATAAAGAAAGAAAGAAAAACATTTATCTGCGACTCGCACATGACAAACAATAAAATATTTTATAGATTTATATTAAGAAAAATAATAACAATAATTAAAAAGAAAAAAAAAGAAAAACCGATGCAAGGCCAAAACTCTTCTTAAAAAGTCGGCTTAATATGTGTAGTCAAAGTGAATTAGGAACTGGAAATACACGATATCTTACTGAGTAAGCATAGAAGCTTCTGTCTTGTTTGATTTACATTTGAATACAGATGTAATTTGTAACTTGTAAGTACCTACTCAAGTTATGGTTACTAGTACTAAAATCGCCGCTAAACACAGAGTAATTAAGTATTTATCAAAGTTATATCCTTCATATTTCAAATAAATAATCTATTTGAAGCACTAATTGTACCTTTACCTAACCCGATAGTTTGTTACAAGTCTGTAAAAAGAGCGATACATTTTAAATGTCATAGTACTTTATTTATCTAACCTTCAGAACGAAACCAACTTGAAATACCCAATAATTAACTCTATTCTATACCAACGGATATTTTTTTTTACTCAGTGACAATTCGTTTGAAATGTTCCGGCTAAAATCATTAAAATCACAATAGGTAGCGGTCATTATATTTTTTTGTTTGTGTAGCCTCACCTTTAGGAAAAAACGAAAAAACAAATAAACCGCGAAATAAATTCTAGCGAAGCTGATTGATACGAGTAAAAAAATGCATTTGTATCAATGACAAGTTGTGCGATAATTATATAGATTAGATAAAATATTAAGATTGTTTAAAAAAAAATTGACAGCCTGTAATTGATACAGAATGATACTTAAGATTTTTAATAATTAATTTTTTGCTCACGATTCCAATCTGCGATACATTTCTCTCTTAATTGCAATCAGTTATTGATTTTTAATTAGGCTCCTATACCTAAATTACCGCTTACAGAAATAGAACTTACTTTTAATTTAAAGATTAATATTAATGTCCTAATTGCTTCACCTAAAATATTAAATAATTTAGAATATTAAAAAAATCACATCAATAAATTACAGTAATTGCAGATATCTACTGAATTACGTTTTATAATTCTACTGGTGTTTTCATTATGAAAAAAGAATCCAATTTCGTCCTACTAGGATTTTTTTTTTTTTTTTTTTTTTTTTTTTTTTTTTTTCGGTGGGAAAATCATCTTATGACATCCCCCGCTCTTGGGCGGGGCGGGAGATAGTGTCAGACTTTTACTGACTAAAAACCCACTCCTGTTCCTTCATTGCCTTTCGTACCAGGGCCGAGTCTTCCTTTCAGAATCAGACCCTTGGCCCCAGTAGGCTTCGACCCTGCTAGGCCCCTACAGTTGCTGACATCTCCTTGAGGCGCGCGTGGAACAGCACGCGCCGTCGACGACCTGGGCTCGGTCCGGACGGTTACCGGACGGTCGGAAGGCGAGCCACCCATTGCTCGCCGTCCGCAAGCCCGCGCCTACGATGGTCGGAAATTGGGATCGGAATCCCGGCGGCGATTGGGGCGTGAGGACCGTTGCCTCACGCGATCGGCCGCCTCCTTTGCTAGCATTACTGCTTCGCAGAAGGAGGCGACCGCCTGCCACTCCTCCTCGCTCCGGACCATGGCCTGTACCAAGGCCCGGCGCGAGAGATCGCCGCCACCGATAGCCCCCACGAGGACACGGCGTTGCTCTGCCCAAGCGGGACACACCTCCACCGTGTGCTCCACCGTGTCCTCCGGGTGGTCCACACAATGGTGACACCCGGGCGTTTCTTCCGCACGAATCCGGTGCAGGAACCTCCCGAACTTACCATGTCCGGTGAGGACCTGCGTCATGTCCTACTAGGATACTGTTATCATGCAAAAATAGTATATACAAAAACTATCACATAAAACTTACTTGCAGTCAACTTCCGAATTCCAAAAATAATTTAAATCAGAAACATTCACAAGTTCACACCTGTACATTCATTCACAAAAACCAACAAGCTGTTGACACTCAATCCACTGAGTATCCTAACTCCACTATAACACACTAAAGTATCCTCTGTTCACAGTTTCAAAATTCAACTGAAAATTTTCCGGGTATTTTCTTTTGTCGCGAAAACGTATTTCGTCGAACGTCTCGTTCGCGCAAGCGGGGAGCGTCGAGACGTCGTACGCCAGTGCCTACCCGATGGGAACTGAGAGCTCTGTAGTAGCGTACCTGCAGCGGCACGCACACAAATGCATTCCACGCATACACAAAAGCGAGAACTTGCGCTTTAAAGCTCCGTCTCCACGTGCCGATGTTTTTTTCTGTTTTTTTCTCTTTTTTTCCCACTTTTTAGTTAAACTTTCGACACGTTTGGTAGCATTTGTAAATTATGCCGTGCACAAAAACAAGAGGGTTTTGGTAGCACTTCCGTAAAGTGGTTTATGGGGTCTTAATTTTGCGGAAGATTGAGATGTTTTCTTTACGTGACGTGTGACTTCCGTGTGTTTTTTCAAGGTTTTTATACCGGGTACAGTGTTTAGGGGTGTTTTTTTTGTAAGCTTGAGTACATATTACACTAAGCTTTCTTTTTATACATTGCGTTCAAAAATGTGTTGTCTTTGGCAACTTGTTAATTATGTAATTATCTGATAAACCGCAGTTTAAATATTTATTTACTTATTAAATATTATGTAAGTAAGAATTTAGGCGATAGGTACTAGTAAATTTTTTGGTGAGGGAAAAGGAAACTCGTGGTCCTAGAACGCAAAGGACAACTGAAGGACACAGGAGTGGTTTTAGTCAGTTAAAGTCTGACACGCCATTGAGCTCCACTCTAGAGAAGGAGAAGTCACTGGATGATTTCCTACCATAAAAAAACCCTCCCCCTATAATTTCTAGTGATATCGTGCTCCACCTCGCCAACTCTTGTGGAAGCCACCTAAGGCGTCTCAAGAACTCATGCCAAAGAATTAACAATAGTAGCTATCAGAAGAATAAATAATAATAATATTTTTTTAACTATTTTTTATATTTTTAAATGTTTTTTTTTAAAGAAATATTTAAAAATGTAATCAATATGTACATAAATTTAATAAATGGAATAATAATTTTATTTTTAAGACTACATGGATCCAATGGTTAGTAAAAATCTTATCAACTAAAGGGTTAGTAAAAAACTTAAACTAATGCCGAACTAGCAATTGCAACCAGTGCTTGATCACTGGCGCATCATGCTTATCGGAATAAAAAAGTATTTTTTTTTTTAGAATTCACGCTTCAGCATCATCATCATCATCATTTCAGTCGAAATACAGTCAATGTTGGCCATAGGCCTTCCCAGTGTCACTATAACAGTAAACCGTAGGGGCCATGGGATTGGTTCTGAAAAGGATATAATATACTCATGGTCCTGGAAAACCAGCAACTGAAGGAGCATAGGTGTGGTTTTAATCAGTAATATTCTGAAACGCCCTCTCGTTGCACCCTAGATCGGAAGAAATCATAAGGTGACCTCAAAAAAAAAATGTCGTTATAACAACCAGCTTTGTGCGTATAGCATTTATCGGATTCCCGCGTTCCTCACCAAGGCCTCACGTCTGCTATTACAATAGGGTCAGAATGGTCTATCACTGATTTTATAATTGCTGATTTTGACAAGTTTGGTAATCTACTAATATAATGTCGTCATTATGACTTTCCAATGGTCAACTACTGACACTCCATTGAAAGAAGTGGCAAAGAATGGTAATCTCGTACATATTGACAAAGCAATGTCTGACGTATGCGGTAACCTGCTAAAATTTTGACAGTTCCTTTGATCAGTGATTTACCATTAGAACGTCATTTTGCAGTCATTGCTTTTAATAAGCTCGATATTGACATTCTACTACAATACAACTCTATTACGAGACCATTGACCGAACAATAATCGATCATTATGAATTAGCAGATTACGAACTTTTAGCAAAACGACATTGGGATCGTGTTGGAATGACGAATTTATAAAAATAGCAGACTTGGCCCCTGGTCATCAGTCCACCTTGTGTGGGAGGCCTACAAGATTTGCAAAAACAAAATTTAAACTTCCATAAGAAACAAATCAGGATTAAAGCTGGCACAAGAAACAAAAGAAAAAATCCGAACAAAATAATAAAACTCCGGATTGTTTACATTTCCATAAAAAAATTACGATCATAATTGTTCGGAACGGGCTCACGTCCTATTATTCCCGAGAGGCACGTTACCTCACATCAAATTAGTGTGACACCACCTTTATGTTATGCGCACGTATATAAAGAAAGTCTTTCCTTTATTTCTGTTAGGGCTGATGTAAAATATCATTGCTATGTTATTTTATTTTTTTAAATAACATTTTTTCGCTACTGGAAAATTCAAAATATTTTTTTATCACATTGGTGGTTCCAAAACGGTTCCAATTGGTCGTTTTTTATGGAGAAAAAACGGCAAGAAACTAGATGGTTACTCTTTTAAAGAATCGAGCAAGTGCGAGTCGGACTCGCGCACTGAGGGTTCCGTACAAACTTACCTATGAAAACAGTTCAATTCCCGAATTGAGTTACGAAGATTATTCCGAATCAGGTTTTTTTTTGTGTTGTAACTACAAATTGTCTGATTTTTTCCTATCCTATACGTCTTGTGCTATGAAACCTTGCTTCATACCAAATTTCAGGATTCTAGGTATGGGAAGTACCCTATGAATTTTAATTCCCATGAGAGTGTCGAAATACACGTTTTTTGCTACATAAACTGCCGTTACTTTTTTTTTCTTTAACTCAGAAGTTTGATTTTTTCATAGCTTCAAGGGACCGCAGACCTGAATATACCTAAGTATATGGTTTTAATTTCAACCCGGTATCTTCACACGTTCTCGAGATAAAGGGTCTTGACATACAGACAGATAGACAGACAGACAGATAGACAGACAGACAGACAGACGGACGGACAACAAAGTGATCCTATAAGGGTTCCGTTTTTTCCTTTTGAGGTACGGAACCCTAAAAAGAGCAGTGGTGGACAAGTGGTGACGATTGCAGTCGTGGGTTCAAACCCAACTAGGCGCATTACCGTGTGTAATTTATTTCATCACCACTGCTCCCAAAACGGGGAAGGAAAACATCGCGAGGTAACCGGCATGTTCTAGAACCAAAAATTCGAAAATATATAACGTCCACCAAACCGCACTGGGCCCGCGTGGTGGATTACGGCCAGTGGGCCGTAATCCACCACGCGGGCCCACGCGGGCCCTCTCCTAGAGAGGAGTCCTGGATCCCAGCAATGGGAACATTATAAGGCTGATTATAATCAGCTTTATAATATTTCCACTGCTAGGACTCAGGCCTTATGCTACGCTAATTATAATAGGTAATGATTCAAGGATGGATGGAAAACCTAACTTAAACTCATCAAATGCGTACAGCTAAGGAGTGGAATTCCCTGCCCGAGTCTGTGTTCCCTGATAGCTACAACCTGGGGGTCTTTAAGTCAAGAGTGAATAGGTTGCTTCTAGGCAAGCGTGCTCCATCGTCGGCCACATCATCGCTTACCATCAGGTGAGATGGTGGTCAAACGCGAGCCTATCAATAATAAAAAAAAAAAAAAAAAATCAAAAATAAAATTAAACAAAATAAATATAAAATAAAAATAAATATTCATCATTTTTGCTATTACCAGCCCAACAAGACTTTAATCTTATAATCTTCACTAGTTTCGTTCGCGCGAATGTCGAAAGTGCCAAAGCCCAAGAGAACATAATCATGGAATAAAAACTATCATATTATTGTCCTACTTCCAGAACATGTTCTACCCGTATGTCAAATTCCATCAGAATGGTACAGTATGGAAGAAATATGTCAACTTGACCTATTCGAAGTTCGAACGATTGCCTGCGCAGTAATTCTTTTTTTAAGAATTATATGGCGAATATATACCAGTGGTGGCCGAGTGGTAAAGGCTCCGATTTACGAGTTGTAGGTCGCGGGTTCAAACCCAGCCAGGCGCATTACTTTGTGTAATTTATTTCATCACCACTGCTCTCAAAACGGTGAAGAAAAACATCGTGAGGAAACTGGCATGTCCTAGAACCAAAAATTCGAAGACATGTGACATCCACCAACCCGCACTGGGCCCGCGTGGTGGATTACGGTCCATTCCCTCTCATAGAGAGAAGGCCTGAGTCCCAGCAGTGGGAACATTATAAGGCCGACTATGCTATGCTATGCTATATGGCGAATGCGTATTTTTTCGAGTATGTACAATAGTACGGAATGCTAAACTTCAAAGAAACCAACAAATTTCTCGTTTCTATCATCAGACAACCCGATGTACGGTGAATCCACCCTTACGTTGTTGAAACCTCTACGGTCCGGACTAAGCATTTCACCTCGTCGTTTATACCGCGTACATCGAAGGACTGGAACGATTTATCTGCTGCAGTCTTCCCGTCCGATTATAATTTAGGTGTTTTCAAGGCTACAGAGAATAGGCTCTAACCTAGTGTATCTCACCATCAACGATTGCATCACTGCTTACCATCAGGTGGGATCACAGCCAAGCACTAGTTAATATCAATAAAAAAAATGTATAGCCGTTTCTGCATGAATCAGTAACAAACAAAAACATACATGAAAAATTTCACCTAGTGTGATTTTAAAGTTCTAAAAACCTAACATGAAGTAATAAGTACCTACGCCACCATTTGCCCTCGTCCTCAAACATGCAATACTGCATCATTATACCCAATGAAAACAAACATTGGCGACAAACATTATTACAGCAGACTCTTGTTTGCCCAATATTTGTACACTGTAGTGGTCATGTCAGTGACTGGTCGGTACTGCCTCTCGACCTAGTAAGGAATATTTAGAATTTATTTTTACAACGTCATTTTGATTTTCATTGCAAGTTTTTTCGTTTTGTGGTTATGTTTTTTTGGTGTTACCCATGACGTGTTTGTAAATGGATGTCAAATATGACACCTGTTTAGCAACCCGTATAATGATAGACCAACAAAAAAAATATATTTTCTTGCTTCACATGCCTATTGTCAACTGTACCATGCGGCAACTTCAAACTTAGAAAGACTATATTCACTAGATACACGCTAAATATTTTTGAATTCACCGCTCGATAAACCGCTCCTACCACTACCGCTCTTAGGCACGGTATTTAATTTTCCGCACTAGTGTAGATAAGTGCGCCTATCGTATCTCGTGGAGGTCGATCCCGTTTATTTATTTCTTCGTAAATATAGCTATTGAAAAACGTAGCTTGATATACGTGGAAATTTGTCACTGCAGCACTCGGTCCCATAACTTTTTTCACTTGAATCAAAATGGAGGGACTATTTGGTATTAATTCTTCATTTAACATTATGAGGCACACCTGAACTATTTAGTGATGATTCTCATGAAGAAATCACGTACACTATTTAAAGATTTTTCACCACTTTTAGGCACGCAATAGACTGTTTTCCGCACTAGTGCAGATAAATGCGCGTGCTCTCCCAACCACAATTTTATTACATTTATCGTATCAGGCTGAGCGCGCGTCGTACCCCATGAGTCGCTTGTCAACCCCTGTTTATTCATTTTGTAAGTGTATTGAAAAAAGTCGTTTGATACACGTGTAAATTTGTCACTGCAGCCCTCGTCTCCATAACACACTCGCCTACGGCTCGTGCAAATTCCGCCTCGGTTGCAATGACAAACTATCTGCACTGGTATTAAAATGTACTATATCCAAATGCCTAGTTGATACTTCTCGTGTTCCAAGGGCTTTTGCCTCGGCCAGAGAAGAATCATTGTTAAACAGCGTGGCAATACCGCCAGTGTTTTGGACACACTTCCAGTCGACATTTAGTTAGTTAAGCAGGAGAATTTTTGACGCCATATTTTAAGACATTAATTAGTTTATAGTTTATTACTCGTAGTTACCTTTATGTAATTGAACAGTTAAGTTTTTTTATAATGTCTTTTTTTGTTGACGGACCGGTGGGATTCTCCGATGCTTGAGCGCTGGATACGACTGCACGCCGTGAAATAGCATACATGCATTCTGAGGTCGGATTGTCCTTAAATCTATGTTTTATTATATTTTATCTCATTTGATTTGTTTTGGTTAATAACATTAGCAGAGCAGTGGTGGCCGAGTAGTAACGGCCCCTACTTACGAGGCAAACCCAGCCAGACGCATTACTTTGTGTAATTTATTTCATCACCACTGCTCTCAAAACGGTGAAGGAAAACATCGTGAGGAAACTGGCATGTCCTAGAACCAAAAAATTCGAAGACATGTGGCATTCACCAACCCGCACTGGGCCCGCGTGATGGATTACGGCCCATTACCTCTCCTAGAGAGGAGGCCTGAGTCCCAGGAGTGGGAACATTAATAGGCTGATTATACTATGCTATGCTAATGTAGCGACATCTATGGCGTCACAAAAAGAACTAATCCTGCATCGAGCAATCAAAGTTCTCCGCTCCGACACATAGAACAGCCCGAAATCATCTATCGGGCAGCTGCCCACCAGACATAACACCCGTCTGGCCGGAGGATCCTCCCTTTTCAAAGGAGGTTTGCGGGACTTTACTCTCTGTTCCGCATACCCCCAAACTAATAACATTACCTCTTAGGTATTTTCGTGTTACTTACAACTTACATGGAGAAATCTGAATCAATTATTATTTGCTTATAAATTTATTGTAATTATATTTTTTCCTATTTAAAGCTTGTTTTCGTACATAAGATTGATATACTTACATCGTTAAAAAATCTTGCCAATGTCGAAGGATATTTTCGAACACCGTAATCTCATAACAGCGTCTAAAATTAACGTTAGCATACTTCTGAAGATATTTTTGGACTCTTTTGAATAATATAACATTGTTAGCTTCCCACGTGTTTCGGGCTTCGTTAAAAAGTCATGATAATTTACGCACCCAGTATTAGCGGCCAGAATTTACGATACAGTAAACGATCCTTGGGGAATAATTCTATATTCGTTATGTTTGTAGGGGTCTGATGATCGTCGTGTGATGTTATTATCGTTTAAGTGAGCGTTATTGAGTTTATTTTTTTGTCATTATAATAAGCGAGACGTAAGTCTGTGTCGTAGTGGCTGCTTTTTAGGTAGGAATTTTGCAATGACTTCTTTCTATTCAGGGTGGAACGAGACCACAATATAGATATATGGAACAATACAAAAACTACCTACAAATATTCGAAACGACACACTCACACAAACATACGCATCGACGAGACTCCTAAGCGTTTCTCGCGGTCCTGTCAGTAGCGAATGCCGCTTAGGAGTCTCGTCGATACGTGTGTTTGTGTGAGTGAGCCGTTTCGACCATTTGTAGGTAGTTTCCGTACTGTTCCATACTTTTACTGATTAAAACTACACCTATGTCCTTCAATTCCCCTATGCGTTCTAGGACTACGAGTATCCTATTCAGAAATTTCCCGTGGCCCTGGCGGACTTCGGCCGTGCTGTAATCCTACGATTTTGCTGACATCTCATTGAGGAACGCATGGAATACTATGCGCTGTCGACGACTCGGCTAGGTTCCTATCGGAATGGCGGACGGCCAGCCACGAAAGCCCACGCCTATGGTGGCCGGGGATGCCCTGTGGCTCCCAATGCATCCCATTCCTTCCCGCTCTGGACCATGGCCTGAACAAGGGACTGATGCGAGAAGTTGAAGCCGCCGATCGCCATTGAGTCATAGGTTCGATTCCTAATATCAGACCTGAAATATGTCAGTAGTAAGTAGTAGCAAGAATTGTGCGCATGTGATTATAATAAGCTCGTGATGTGAAAGTAGAAAATAATGCTCAGGGACCATATTCCTGGGATAAAAAGTACCCTATGTCCCATTCCAGAACTTGGTCTACTCTTGTGTCAAATTTCAATCCAAACCTGTTCAGTTGTTTGAGCTTGAAGGAGTAAGAAACATGTAAGTAGGTCATTTTTTTTTGAGGTGGGAAGTCATCCAATGGCTTCTGAGCTCTAGGATGCAGTGAGAGGGCGTAGCACAGTTTTACTGATTAAAAACATACTTGTGTCCTTTAGTTGCCCTTTGCGGTCTAAGGCCCCTAGCCCACGGCGACTTTTACGACTAACGCACGTTAGTCGCATATGCAACGCGCTACAGAAGCGATGCCAACGCGCCACAGCATCGCGACTACATGGGGGAGAGAACGGAGGGAGGGTAGCGCGTGAATGAAACATTCTACATACAAAAACTTCACTTCTGTGCCCTTACTGAATCGCGTTTGCATTGCGAAAGAAGCGCGACAGAATCGCGTTTGCATTGCGACTGAAAATTGTGGTGTTAGTGAGGGCGAACAGTTAGCGACCGCATTGCGACTGTATCCATGCAAACGCGCGACAGCTTCGTTACTGCATCGCTACAAAAAAACGCCGTGGGCGATGTGCCTAAGACAACGGTTTTCCTTTTCAGTAATTCCCCGTAGGCCATATTTAATATGATTGACTATTTAAGTCAAACGGATAGGAATTACAAATCATAATACACAAACTTTAGCCTTTGTAATATTAATGTGATTACATAAGACTTACCCAGAACTTGCTGCGGTATTTCCGCCCTAGTCGGGCGTATTTAGAATAGGCTCTTAATAAACTAGTGCGGTTCACCATCAACAATTACGTCACTGTTTACCATCAAGTGGTATCGTACTCAAGAACTAGTTTATATCGTTAAAGAAAGAAGTCGCGAAATAATGTTCTAATATACAATTATACATCATCATCATCATCATCATCATCATTTCAGCCGATAGACGTCCACTGCTGGAAATAGGCCTCCCCTAAATGTCGCCACAACGAACGGTCCTGTGCGTCTCGCATCCATCGGATTCCCGCAACCTTCACCAGGTTATCGGTCCACCTTGTAAGGGGCCTTCCAACACTGCGTCTTCTGGAACGCGGTCGCCACTCCAGAACCTTTCAGCCCCAACGGCCATCTGTTCTGCGAGCAATGTGCCCTGCCCATTGCCACTTAAGTTTGGCGATTCTTCGTGCTATGTCGGCAACCTTGGTTCTCCTGCGGATATCTTCATTTCTGATTCGATCACGCAAGGAAACTCCGAGTATAGCCCTTCCCATTGCCCTTTGACAATTATACACCCTTCTTAAATCTTCGGGTAGCAAAGCCATAATGAGGCGTGAGGTTCTGTCACTTTCGACTACCTAAGCCAGACATTTCTACATTTATCATTGCCGTTCGTGGAGACTATTTTAATCTACTTTTTAACGGCATTGAATGGTGACGCTACGACGTACAACACATCTTAAGAAGACGTGACTTAGGAGACATTACAGATAAAATGAGTGTACGTTAACGTTTAGTAGCTTGTGGAATTTCTAGTAGACATTTACATATCTTCAACTCTTGCCATAAATAGTCGAACTAGCATTTTTTGTTCCCTATCCATTACTGACCCACTGCTGGGCAAAGACCTCCCCAAGTCCTTCCAGATATTCTTCTCTTGCACCGTCTCGAACCAGTCTTTGTGGTATGCGTCTAGATCATCTCGCCCCCTCTTTATAGGTCGGCACTTTCCCTCTACAGGAACAGACTGCGTAGTGACTCTTGCAAAACGGTCACTGTGCTTGCAGCTGACGTGAACATAATCCTATTTGAGCCTGGTTAATTTTTTGCCCATATCTATTATGCTCGTCGGTCTGTTCTTTTTACACCTATAATGCTGCGCTCTCTGGGAAACCCCGAGGCGAAAACTTTGCAATTCAATGAGTGACTAAATCTGAGCACCATAGGTTACGATATATTTAGCATTCATGTTACCAAAATTCATAGAATCCAATGACAATACTTTGACTCGCCTGTTGGTGTAGTGGTTAGTGGCCCTGACTGCTATGCCGAAGGTCGTGGGTTCGATTCCCACCCAGGACAAATATTTGTGTGATGAGCACAATTATTTGTTCTGTGTCTGGGCGTAATTTATCTATATTATGTATGTATATAGATATATTTAAGTATATTTATCAGTTGTCTAGTACTCATAACACAAGTTCTGCTTAGCTTGGGACTAGACGGCGTTGTGTGATAGTTGTGTGAATATTATTATTATATTATTCATAGAACCCAATAAAAAAAAATTAACGCCGGATCCGTATAATCAACAATACCTAATTGCTCCTACTTTTATCAATTTAATAAAGAGTATATCTTTCTATTTAATCACTAAATCAATGCGGCAAATAACAAACATGAAATGTCTTCATCACTCTTTCTGATAAGACTGTTCTATCTAACTATTGAAATACAGTGTACGTATCGTACATCTGCGTATAGCCCTTTAAAATTCAAGCGTGATGTGTGGTTATTTGATGTAGCTCCATTTAAAATAATTTTCAACAGTCACCACAACGACCACCTGTCCTCTCATTTCATACTAAAATATATTTTATTTATTTATTTCTTTATTGCACACCTTAACTTATTACAGGACAGACATTTATAAAAAATAAGTGTACAATAGGCGGTCTTATTGATTAATCTTCTTCTTCTTCTTTTCTTTTTCTTCTTTTCTTTTTCTTCTTTTCTTCTTCTTTTTATTCTTCTTCTTTGTCTTATTTATTGTCTTTATATTTTGTTTTTTTTTCTGTGGTTTGGCTCAAAGACACCTATATTGTCTAGCTATCAAACACAGACTCCGGCAGGGAAATCCACTCCTTAGCTGTAGACGCAATAAATGTGTTCCCAAAACGCTTTGTACGTATGGATGAGATGTCCACCATGTACCAGTGGCGCAAAGCCGTACGTCTAGTGGTCTGATGATGGAACGGACTTGGCGGAATTGAAGTATGCAATTCCAATGCACACTCCCCGAAATGTAAACGATAAAAAACCGACAGGCTAGCAATACGGTGTCAAAACCTCACAGAAAATTTTAGATAGGTAGTAGGTATTTAATTTTTGTTTTCCTAAAAACCTTATTCAGGCTATGACGGTATTTTTTTTACAAACACAAAAACACAATCATTTCAGATGTTCTCTAGTGATGTGCTTACCAACGAAAATCTTTTAGGTAGTTTTATTTACACAAAGTAGGTAGAAGATTTTGAAAAGATCCCCGGCAGTAGGTACCTATATGTATAGGTTTCTATATCTTAACCCTTGAAGTTCAATACTCTCACTCAATACCTTCCCATTCACAATCCGCTAGTCCTTCAAGTTTCCATCCCTTCCTTCATTATTTACATGACAAACATTGTCGGTTACAATATTAATGCGTGGGTCTACTGCAGGTACCCCGAACTTCGGCACATAGTTCATACTTGTAGGTGGTTGTACTACCAGCTTGTACACGATCCGACTCAAGATGTTTCAAACTAAGCTTGAAATTGTGGTGTTATTGATAGAATATCTTGGGGATGTAATTATGAAGAGATAAGTTTGGATTGGGAGTTTCTTGTATTTTTGTGTTCTGATTTTGCAGTACATGAGTAGCGATACTGGAATGTATGGTCTGGTGAACGGTAATGTGTAGTCAATCCACTGAAATAATTATAATTTTTTTATTACCCCAACACTGGGTTACAAATAAGTGAAACTCTGACTCCTGAGTTAGGTTAGGTTCATAGTACCTATTTCAGAATCCGGTAACTTTTTCATTTATAGAATAGAATAGAATAGAATAAACTTTACATTACAACAACAACTACAACAACACATTACAACATACAACAACACATTACAACTTTATATTACATACTAGCTTCCGCCAGCGACTTTGAAAAAAAGAAAAAGAAAGAAAGAAAGAAAATATGTTTATTTGGTACACCATGATTAATTAATCAACAAATAATTGATTTAAAAACTATAATTAAACATAAAAAAAATAAAAATAAGTAGAAATAAAATTAACGATAACAAAATGTCTCACGGCTACGCCAAATAGGTCTAGTTCAGCATAATGCCAGACAACTACGTAGCAGTTGCCTGACGCTGGTTTTCAACTGAACCTTAAAGTCGGTTTCTCCATACAAAATTTGGAACCCCGTTTCATCCCCATAGGGGGAGAATTTTGGAAAATCCTCTCTTAGTGCTCGCCTACATAATAAAAGGAAACCTTGTGTAAAATTTCACGCTCCTAGTCCTAGTAGTTTCAGCTGTGCGTTGATATGTCAGTCAGTCAGTTTCTCTTTTTATATATAATTATAGATTTTTTTAACAACCAAAGACATTAAATTTACTTAAAATTGCAATTAAAATTAAAATTGTAAATAAATAAATGTTATATTAAAAATTAACATAAAAATAAAATAACATATTTGAGTTGCTTAATTAATTAATATTTAATTAAGTTAAAATGTAACCTATGTTAGAAAAATAATAATAGAACTCTTTTAAATTAATTGCAAGTAATGTGATCCAGAAAAAGTTGTCACCAACGTTTACAACTGAAAGAAATATTGAAATTGTGAATTGGCACGTCACAGTGAAACTGTTGTGACTCTGCTCTACAATTCATGTAAAGTGCCTTACTTTGAACAGTCTTCAAAGGTCATATTTTGTATTTGTTACACTAGACTCCGTAATTTATGAACCGATTCGGATTTTTTGTTATTTAAAAGGAAAACTAAAACCGACTTTTTACAAAAATATCTTTTTTATTTTATACATTACAAAATAAAAAAGATATTTTACATTCGTTAGGTACCTACCAAGAATGTTCAAGTATTTAGATGCTCGATTTATAGTGGTCGATTACTTAATATTCGATTATGATGATGCACAGTACATCCACATTATCAATGTGTCAAAGGACATATCGATATTATAGGTTATCATTTTGATACGCTTAAAAGATTACTACAATAATATTAAATATTAACAATAATATAATCCGATCCGACGATTACTTACTTAAAATGCAATAAATAAAATATTGGTCGTACATGAATATTGTTCCAAAAACAATGTTGGCCCGAGGCAAATATTTTTCGATGATCCATCAACATGAAAACATTTTAATTACAAATCAGTGTAATTTAAATCATTCTGTTGTTTTGATGTATTGTAGCTGTTTATTCATGATTTTTAAAGAGCTGATTAAAATAATTTATTACGCGATTCGGACTTCATTATACAGGTATGTAAATCCTTTGCAAATGATGATACATCACGTAAATGGACGCAAAACCATTATTTGATTTTATTCGATTATGTTTTAATTTGACCTCTTCCTTTTTATTTCTTTAAAATATTTGTGCGTGCGGTCGTGGTCAATCCAAATTTACATTAACAACTTCCGTTCTATTTAATTATATTTTAAAGATTTTTTTATCTATATCTTTATTTATTTAATTTCTCTTTAAATGTATTTGTGACCTAACTTCTCCGAAACGGCTTGAACAATTCGGATGAAACTTTGTGTGTATATTTGAGTGGGTCCCTGGATTGGTTTGAAAATACATCATTTTCTTTTCTGACAAAAAGTCAGCTTTCGGGCATTGCCGGGACCACTAGTAATTATATAAAAATGAATTCTTATTTCCCTTGGTCCTGGCGTTTAAATGTTGCTTTGTTTTTAGATTAGTATGTATGCTGGTAACTGTATAACACTGATAGCGATGACCGATGTACAGTGTCAGAGGCTAGTAAGATAAAGGTTAGTACCTAATTGTCAATAATTTGCCGGATTATTTCTCACGCCTGACCATTTAAGTTGTCAGGCACGAATTCAGAACACCATCTTAGATGTTCCTTCCTTTTCACGAGCCGCACTCCACACTTCCTTCCCACAATATAGGTATCTCAACTAGTTCAGGGAATGAATCTGAACGAGAAATTCAATCAATTCCATACCAACGCAATGTTTAGGAAATATCAGAAAGAAGAAACAGTTTCGTCTTCCTTCAATATGAGGAACAATTTGTCTGAATGTACCTACATATATGAAATAGTAAGCAACATTATATACAGGGTGACTTCACATACTGTTTCAAATGGCTGAAAAAAAAAGCTTTCCACGAATCAAACAGTATCATCTTTTTATTTGTTTATTAAAAGTTTTCGATTAATTTAGATTTTTAGTTATTTTATAAATGTATATGTTTATTTTATTTCATAAATTTATTTAATTCTTTTGTATGTGTGTTTGTCACCTAACTACAGCTAAAAAACTTTACCGATTTGGATGAAATTTTGTGTGTTTAATGGAAAGGGTCCCTGGATGGTTTGAAAAAAGCCAGTCTTCGGGCACGACAACGTCTGGTGAGATCGCTAGTGTATTATAAGTTTGAAAAGTTTAATAAATAATTATCATTTATTGAAATATTTTTGCATCTATATTAACATCAATATTATCATTTCAACTAAAAGACAGCTTTACATTGGCCTCCCCAAGATTCACCACAACTTTTTTCATACGATTTCCACGTCTCTCACCAGGTCATCAGAACAACTTGTAGGAGGCCTTCCAACGGTGCGCCTTTTAGTACGCGGTTGCTACTCTACCTTGCAAAACCATCGACTATCTATTTTGCGAGCAATGTGTTAACAGTTTAAATTAATTCTTTCCTGTTATTTCAAAAGGCGTGTTAGTTTTATCATTCAATATCACACGTCATTTAATGAAATATCTGCAGCATCTTGAAAATTAAATTTACTATTGAAATTCAGAGAAAAAAAGTGATCATCATGTATGTGTTAAATTATGTCGCACTGTTACGGTATACAGGGAATTTTTTCCCCATTTAACCTCCGTTATTCCCACCTGAAATACCTACGCTAAATTACAAGTCACCCTGTACATAAAAATATTTTCCTGCAATCTTGGAAAAAAAAGAATGTTGATTGAAGACCTGTACGCCGAAATATCTGGCCAATCTCAAACAGCAGTAATAGAAAAGTTTCAGCTTTATATTTACACTTAGTAAATGAAAGTAGGTAATGTGCAGCAAGCTACAAGCGGCAGCGATTTGACAATAAATAATTAGAAAGGCGAAAGTTTGTGAAAGAATATTTAGCACAAAGGTACACCATAATTATCCTGTATTCCAGGATAGGGTATTTTTAATATCGTGCGGATTTCATCACACATGTGGAATTGCTCCGCATGGGGGGCTGCTGCCTGATATCACGCCTTGCATCCCGCGTGCGTAATCCACGCATTAGGGTGTATTTAATATCATGCGGATTTCATCATGCATGCGGATTTGCTCCGCATGTGAAAACCCCGCAAATGTCCATTTTATACAAGTATTTATAGTAATGCGTGGAATACGCATGCGGGACGCGTTTTTTTGCATTTGGAACTTAAGTAAGTTTAACAATTCTTCGGACTTGCCCGAAGAATACGTGATGTAACAGGATTGGTATATATGGCGATGTTAGAGAATCTTAGTGTGGATGGTTTCGACTGAAATAATGATGATACTATGTCACAAAGTTTTCTTTGAAAGCTCATAATCATCATCTCCTTAGCCTTTTCCCAACTAGCATTTTTTTTGTGGGAAAATCATCCAATGACGTCCCCCGCTCTTGGGCGGAGCGCGACGGTGTGCCAGACTTTTACTGACTAAAAACGCGCTCCTGTTCCTTCGTTACCTTTCATACCAGGGTCGAGTCTTCCTTTTAGAAGCCCCAGTAGGGTTCGCCCCTGCTGGACCTCTACGGTTTGCTGACATCTCCTTGAGGCGCGTTTGGAACAGTACGCGCCGTCGACGACTTGGGCTCGGTCCGGACGATTACCGGACAATCGGACGGCGAGCTACCCATTGCTCGTCGTCCACAAGCCCTTCCCAACTAGCATTGGTCTTATTAGCCTGGAAGCAAACCTAACAGCTTCCAGTCTAATCCGTATTTTACATGGAACAACTGCCTATCAAATCTCCACAACCCAGTTACCATGCAACACGGTACACCTTGGATAGACTGATGGTCAGACTTTCTGGCGTTTCACTACCTAAGACGACTGTCAAAAATGTATGAATATCATGAATGTCAACCAGGACTAAGCTATTGAGCAGTGGTAGCCGAGTGGTAATGGCCCCGACTTTCTTTGAGAATTGACTTACTTTGAGTAATTTATTTCATCACCACTGCTCTCAAAACGGTGAAGGAAAACATCGTGAGGAAACCGGCATGTCCTAGAACCAAAAATTCGAAGACTTGTGACATCCACCAACCCGCACTGGGCCCGCGTGGTGGATTACGGCCCATTCCCTCTCCTAGAAAGGAGGCCTGAGTCCCAACAGTGGGAACATTAAAAGGCTGATTATTATGCAACCAGGACTAACGCCTTTACGTGCCTTCCGAAGCACGGGGTGATGAACTTAGAAAAGTACATATGAATTGAAAAAATCACATTGGCACTTTCTCGATTTCGAATCCGCAACCGCATGAGGTGGATGCCTTAACTATAGGGCTATCACGACTTTTTGACTTTGAAAGCTTAGAATGTTAAAGCAAATTCGCTCGTGGCTTAAGCCCACAGAATAGGTTTAACCGGTGGAAGCAGAATGGCCGCTCGGGGCGATCTATCAACGTCTCTAAAAACTGGCAGTAATCGATAACTAAACGACATCGACATCGGGAAATTCAACAATGGATCAAAGTTCGAAGTTAAATAGTAAGGCACACCTTTTCGTAACGATTGTGCCTTTAAATTTTGGTAACTGTAAGTGGTAAGTTCAAAAGTGTTTGAACTTTAGAGAAACGTCTTCCGTAGTCAATTTTAAAGGTGGAAACATCTTTATTAGTTAATGACCCTTATTGTTTTTGAGTTTGAGCAAAGCTTACTGTCTACGGACGCGTAGTTTCATAGACGCGTAGCTTCATAGACGCGTAGCTTCATAGATGCGTAGCTACATATACGCGCAGCTTCATATACGCGTTGCTTTATAGATGCATATCTTCATAGACGCGTAGCTTCATATACGCTCAGCTTCTTAGACATATAGCTTCATAGACGCGTAGCATCATATACGCGTTGCTTTATAGATGCATATCTTCATAGACGCGCAGCTTCATAGACACGTAGCCACATAGACGCGTAGCTTTATATACGCTCAGCTTCTTAGACATGTAGCTTCATAGACGCGTAGCTTCATATACGCGTTGCTTTATAGATGCATAGCTTCATAGACGCGTAGCTTCATAGATACGTAGCTACATAGACGCGTAGTTTCATAGACGCGTAGCTTCATAGACGCGTAGCTTTATAGGTAGACGCGTAGCTTCATAGACGCATAGCTTCATAGACGCGTATTCGTACTTTAGTCGATGTATCGGCAACGACACGCTGGCACGACAATGCCGCTTCGTAGACAGACTTTCATAGTTTTGTATGTATTAAGCTTCACGCAGGCGTAAACCATACGTATAATGACGAATACGCGTCAATGAAGCTACGAGTCCGTGGACAGCAGGCCTAAGGAGGTAGGTTGTACTGCCATTTAACCTATATTTAATACAAACCATCGTTGCTAGGTTCTGATTTTTTTTTTCGGGTGAGAAAATCATCTAATGACATCCCCCGCTCTTGGGCGGAGCGAGAGATAGTGTCAGACTTTTACTGACTAAAAATCCACTCCTGTTCCTTCCTTCTTTGCCATTGTTCCAGGGCCCCGGGGATCTCTTTCGCATCACTCATGGCCCCAGTAGGCTTAGACACTGCTGGGCCCCTACGGTTGCTGACATCTCCTTGAGGCGTGCGCGGAACACTACGCGCCGTCGACGACTTGCGCTCGGTCCGGACGGTTACCGGACAATCAGACGGCGAGCTACCCATTGCTCGCCACCCGCAAGTCCGCGCCTACGGTGGCCGGAAACCGGGATCGTAATCCTGGTGGCTGGGACGCGAGGGCCATTGCCTCGCGCGTGCACGTGCGGCCTCCTTCTTTGCTAGCATTACTGCTTCGCAGAAGGAGGCGACCGCCTGCCACTCCTCCTCACTCCGGACCATATTAGCCTGTACCAAGGCCTGGCGCGAGAGATCGCCGCCGCCGATCGCCCCTACGAGGACACGGCGATGCTCTGCCCAGACGGGGCACACCTCTACCGTATGCTCCACCGTGTCCTCCGGGCGGTTCACACAATGGTGGCATCCGGGCGTTTCTTCCGCACGAATCCGGTGCAGGAACCTCCGCAACTTACCATGTCCGATGAGGACCTGCGTCATGCGGAAAGTAAGGACGCCGTGTTGTCTTCCTTACCACTCCCCAAAAAGGGAACTTACCGCCATAATTATGGCGTGCCCATAGGTTCTGATATGAGGTGTATCTATTTATGTAGGGGATAGTAAGATTACAGACGGTTATATTAGTAACATTTTTAAAAGAATATAAATGATAAATGGTGTTTGTTTTGCAAATAGGTTATAAATAACTAGACGAGGAAGGTGTTTCCTAACTGACTACCCTTATAAGAAATGCTGAAACAAACTCAAACATCAAAGTCTCTTTTAAAGTCCTTAAAGTAAACATGCAACAGTCAAATCATATGAGAACCATGCATTAATGTCTGAGATGGTCTTATCAGGAAAGAACCACACAGATTTGAGTAAAACCTGTCCTGTCAGTGTGAAGATCTGTCAATATTCGTGTTGGTTCGAGCTCAACGTAGGACTAGTAAAGTGTTCACGTTTTGACGAAAAATACCAACGAAAAGACACTTTGATAGGCCGCATAAAGTACTCAAGCTGGTAGACAAACGCTAAAATTACTGAAAAGAAGAATAATCCACATCGTTTACACATTCATACTAAAAAAGTATATAAATATATGTATATAGTATATCATACACGTATTACTGAAATTCATAAGTTATACGACGTAATATTTTAGAGTTTTTGATTACGTATCCGATGGATGCGAGACGCACAGGACCGTTCATTGTGGCGACACTTGGGGGCGGCCTATGTCCAACAGTGGACGTCTTTCAGCTGAAATGATGATGATGATTATGATTATGTAACAGACTCAGGTCACTGCTTATCATCAAATGGAAGAATAATTAAAATAATTTATTTATAATCTTGCATAAAACTGAAATTCACATTTTCAAGTTAAAAAATTACAAGCTGAAATATAATTAACAACAGGTAGGTGCCATTAAAGTAGTAATTAGACACAGACGCACCTTTATCTGGACATTTAAAAGTTTTAATAATAATTTCAATTAGTTACAGCGACAGTAAATCCATTCCCTGCACAGAAAATAATAATGTACAGAAGGTAAGCTTTTTGTGAATAAGGTAATTCTCCAAATAGGGTAAAACTAAGAAAGAAAGATTTTTTTTTAGTTGGGAAATCATCTAATTACCTCACCCTCCCGCCTTTGGGCGCAGTGGGAGGGCGTGTCTGACTTTTTCTGACTAAAAACCCACTCCTGTTCCTTCTTTGCCGTCGTCCCAGGGCCCCGGGTTTCACTTTCACACTACCCGTGGCCCTAGTAGGCTTCGACCCTGCTGGGCCCCTACGATTTGCTGACATCTCCTTGAGGGTATTATAAGTGGTAGGATATGCGTCACATCCGCGCAAAACAGCCAGCGCTCAGCAAAATACCAGGGCTCGTGTAAGACAGAACCTCAGCGCTGATTTTCAGCACTGTCGTCGACGGTGTGACGTTGATCGGCCAGCAAGGATTACATAATATTATTATAAACTTAAAATCATTGAATAAACAAACCAATAACAAAAATAGCAATAAACCATTACATATACAAAAAGGGGTACAAAAATAAAAACAACAAAACACAGTTGACAAAAAAGCATTGACGTAGTCGATAATTATAGACGATCGATAAACGATCGAACTTAAAACTAGAATTGTCAATACGCATTCAATGATGTATGGGAGAACTTTCGTTTACTGCAAACTATGGAACTATAATTACAACACTAATTATTTTTTACTACTTTCTCTTTCTCGTACCGGAAGACGCAGCGTTGGAAGGCCTTTTTTTTTTTTTTTTTTGCCGGGGTGGAAAATCCTCATGGATGTCCTTCGCCTGGGGCAGGCGAAGGGGTCTGTCAGACTCTTACTGACTAAAAACCACCTCGGGGTTCCCTCCCACACTTGGACCGGGGATCGTGGGAGCTGATACGCCATCCATGATCCCCGGCTAGTGCCGGCCCGCCTGCGCGGGCCACCTCAAGCCGGGGGGAGTGTGAGGTGTCCTCCCCCCGCGACGTCCAATAGGGGCGCGCGTGGAACACTACGCGCTGCCGCCTCGGGTCTTGCTGGATGTCGAAGAGGAGGCGCAGTGGTTCCGCGGGGCGATGACGCAAATTTGCGACGCGTCCATGCCTCGTGTCCGCACTCAACCCACAAGGAGCGTTGGAAGGCCTCCCACAAGGTGGACCGATGACCTGGTGAGGGTCGCGGGAATCCGATGGATGCGAGACACACAGGACCGGTCATTGTGGCGACATTTGGGGGAGGCCTATGTCCAACAGTAGACGTCTTTCGGCTGAAATGATGATGATGATGATGATGAATTTCTTAAGAACTCAATCAATTGGCAAACCTCAAACTACACTTCTGGACACATCTATTGGCCCACCTTAGAGTTTAGGTTTCGATGGCCCCTACCGAAATATGATTGCTAGATTGAACAAAAACTGTTGATGCAGTTTTAAACCTGATACATTTTACCATCTTTTTCGATCGTATTGTTTTAAATTTGAATTCAGAATACCATACCGACATGGAGCTACGCCTAACAAGTCGGATATGCGCCTTGTTAAAGGCAATTGATTTTTGAATAAAAAACATGTTTTATCAAATAAAGGTTTAATATTAAATTAAACCTTTAAAACGCGTGTTGCCTCCATGGGCATCTACCACAGCTCTCATACGATTAGGCATAGAGTTTATCAACCGCTCTATGAAATTTTGAGGGATCATCTCCCATTCCTCTTCTATGGCAGTTTTCAACTCCTGCATCGTCTGGGCAACTGGCTGACGAGCCCTAACACGTCTTTTTAGCTCGTCCCACATGTGCTCAATGGGGTTCATGTCTGGGCTTCTGGCTGGCCAGTCCATAACTGTGATGTTCACATCCCGAAGATATTCCCTGACGATGCCGGCCGCATGGGCTCTTGCATTATCATGCATAAAAAGGAAATTTGGGCCCACATAGTCCGCGTTTGGTATCACGTGAGGTTCTAAGCACTCACGAATGTACCTTTCAGCGTTTAATGTTGGCAGCCGTGGTCCTGTAACAACCTCAAGTTGAGTTTTGCCGCTCGCGGATATACCGCCCCAGACAGTCCATGAGCCACCGCCATAAGCAACCCTCTCTTCAAAGCAGCATTGTGCGAAACGCTCTCCCTTACGTCGGTAGACCTTCTTCCTTCCATCATTGCCATGTAACACAATTTTAGACTCATCAGAAAAGAGTACACGGCTCCAATCTTGCTGTGTCCAATTTAAATGACTGCGTGCGAAATGAAGGCGCGCTGTTCGGTGGGCTCGCGTTAGTTTGGGCCCATTAGCTGGCTTGTGTGGTACCATATCGCGTTCTTTTAAATTTCTCCGAACAGTTCGAGCGCTCACAGATACTCCGTGGAAGTCGCGAAGTTGGTTTTGTATCTCAATGGAGGTAAGGTGACGATTTCTCAAGCTGGTCGTCATGATGAATCGATCCTGCCTTTCAGTTGTGACCCGAGATCGTGGCCTTCCTTGGCGACGAACAAAGCCGCCAGTTTCTAGGTACCTCCGATAAACATTTCGGACCGCAGATTGACTTAAATTAAGTTGAGCACTCACGTTTCTTTGGCTGTGTCCGGCCTGAATAAGTGCCACAGCTTGGGCGGCGACTTCAGGTGAAGTATCCATAGATTATTGATAGAACCTCACCTTAATGTTAAGAATAAGTAATGTTTGTTGCAAAACCAAAGATATCAATCACTTTTTCAAGAATTAAATCCAAGTAAACCAATAAAACCAAGTTTTCTTAGTATTCGATTGTTTGATATCAACAAACAGGCTCCAAATTGTCTTTTGTTTCTTTAAATTCTGTGTTCGAAATTCAAAAAAAGACTATTGAATGAAATTGTGAATGTGCCAGGTTCAAAACTGCATAAAAACTTTTTGCTCGACCTAATATAAAATTTTAGCTAGGACCAAACGAAACTGAAAATACAAGGTGGGCCAATAGATGTGTCCAGAAGTGTATTATGGAAGCAAATAATTGCTACCACGGATTAAAAGTCTATACTTATGAGAAGCATATTTTTCCAAATAAACCTTTTGTCACATCAGTTTTCTACGACCAAGGTCCCTTAAAACGTTGTTTTTCCTTCACATTAAAAGTAAGATAAGGTAAAATTTTACAATTTTGTAACATTAAAACGTTATCTCCAAGCCACTGTTTTAAGAATTTGAATATTTTATGCGACTGAATGCGAATTCAACATTTTCTTAATTTTAATCGTAATTTGAAGTATTGTTAGGGTGATTAATCGTTTGAAGGCGATTTTTTTTTAAATCCTCCCTTTTATTATTCTTCATTTGACGTATTGAATTTTGTGAAATCGTTAGATTTGTTCGTGAAATTGTTCAGTTTCTTTATTTTTGCTTCCCTTCTAATAACTATTAATATTGATCAAA
This sequence comes from Mythimna impura, assembly GCA_905147345.3. NCBI lineage: Eukaryota > Metazoa > Arthropoda > Insecta > Lepidoptera > Noctuidae > Mythimna > Mythimna impura. Next base: position 26,455,459 of record LR990359.1, on the reverse strand, counting down.
GACAGTGTTCTAATTAGTATTCATTAAAAAACTAATTAACTTATTAATTCTCTAATGAAGCCACAAAGATTCAATATTTTAAAAGCTTTTTGTGAATTTTAAAGAAATTGACGGCGATTTAGATAATAGACTTTTTTTAGTAACAAAAAAGTTACATTATATTTATTACAAGTATTTACATATTTTAAAACACACTATAATATTACACTAAATCTACACTAATTATCTTATAGAGGTAAAGTTTTTTTTGTTTGTAGGAGGTAATCTCTGAAAGTACTGGTCTTATTGCAATTTTGTTTTTCACCGTTAGTAAGCTGCTTTATTCCTGAGTGACATAGGCTATATTTTATGTACGCGGGTGAAGCCGCGGGCAAAAGCTAGTCAAATAAGTAATTAGAACAATACAAAAGATCAATTTAAAATATGGCGTCGAAAACTCCTCCACATCACTGTCGACTGATAATGTACCCAAAAGACTGGCTGCTGTATGGCAATGCTTATCCTCTGTTGGACAGACCAGCCCTTGGGTCATGCGAAGTATCAACAAGGCATTTGGAAAAGTCTTTAAACAATTTGTGGGCACTCGGACCCCACGATCCGAGAGTTTCAACCCCAAATGGCTCGAAAATATAAGTATCAATATATTCCCGCCGCTTGAGGTCCGCAGCCGCAACGGCAGCACTAGTACAACACAAAAAGTTAGGAAGATGAGATGGCGTAAAGGCCGTGCTACACGACCCGCGCTTCGGCTGCATCACAGGCCGTGGTGACCGAGACCGACGACAACTTCTCCACAATGACAGCTATGAAGAACAACAGGGACAGCCTAGACGTAAAGAAGCAGTGAGGCGCAAAGTACTATAGTCAAACAAGGTGCGGTCGACGACGGTAGCGCGTGAGGCCAGAGACCTAACTCCTACTCCCCCACAGGGAGCAATCGTACACGTTCCGTAGTATTATTAGAAGTTGCAAACAGTTTTTTCTGAACTCCTTTTTTATTTGGTTATTCGCTCCAATTTTGTCAATCATTTTGAAGTTGACACATACAAAACGATTTTAAAATACGTTTACGTTAAATGAAAAAAGTGATTGGTGGAGTAAGTGAGGCTCAGACTTCAAAAGACCCACTGACTGAACTGATCAAGAGAATAAAACAAACACAAATATATATACATTTTTAATTATTATTATGTTTAACAAAATAAATTACGCCAAATGATTGCCATCCAAAGTATGTACCGACTTTTAACTTCGATAAAATTTAATTTCATCACCGCGTCATCAAATTCTCCTGAGTTATCAAAATACCTAATAAACGTGTTGTCGAGTAACTTCGACTGGAATTTCATATTTTAATGACTACAATTTGTTGTACCGATCACAAATAAACAGATACAGAAGGCCAGCTTTATAAAACTAAACAAAACAGGCACGAGCACACATACGCACGTGCTTGCGACGATCTCAAACACAATATGCCGGCTGCGAGTCTCGTCCACTATTATCCCTATATTCCAATGCTAGTAAATACGGGTAAATACTTGATACTTTTGTTTCGAGACCAAGTACTATTAGCATTGAATCAATCATGCGATACTTACAAAACAAAGGTACTTGGTATTTAAGAGTACTCGTATGACAAGCATCGAACAACAACAATACAACACAAGTAGTAGTAGTAGTAGTGTTTTGATACAAGTGGACAAAGTTTGTCATTACAACCGAGGTGAAATTTGCCCGAGCCGCAGGTGAGGGTGTTATAGGAGTGGCAGGCGGTCGCCTCCTTCTCCGAAGTAGTAATGTTAGCAAAGGAGGAGGCTGCACGTGTACGCGCGAGGGATCTGCCCTCACGCACCAGTCGCCGGGAATCCGATCCCGATTTCCGGCCACCACAGGCGCGGGCTTGTGGACGGCGAGCAATGGGTAGCTCGCCGTCTGATCGTCCGGTAACCGTCCGGACCAAGTCCAAGTCGTTGACGGCGCGTACTGTTCTACGCGCGCCTCAAGGAGATGTCAGCAAACCGTTGGGGCCCAGCAGGGTCGAAGCCTACTGGGGCCAAGGGTCTGCTCTTGAAAGGAAGACTTGGCCCTGGTATGAAAGGCAACGAAGGAACAGGAGTGGGTTTTTAGTCAGTAAAAGTCTGACACACCCTCGCGCTCTCCCCAAGAGCGCGGGATGTCATTGGGTGATTTTCCCACCGAAAAAAATAAATAAAAGAAGTTGAGGGTGTTATGGAGCCGAGTTATGCAGTGACAAATCACGTGCATCAAACGACTTTTTTCAAAAAATTTACGAAGAAATAAATAAACAGGGATTGACCGGCGGCTAGTGGCGGGCTTTCTTTCGCACTAGTGCGAAAAAAAAATTGCTTGCTTACAAGTGGTAGAGATAACAGTGGATTTACGAGTAAGTGTAAAGAAAAATCATTTTAATTTTACTGATATCAGTAGGTATCGATACTTTGAGGGTGTCGTATGAAACAGACCTTCTTTAGCTATATATCTTGTATCTCAATCCCGAGTACTAATTATATTTCAACATTTTCCTGTGACTGGCTAATTAATTTCACAAACGGAGCGTTTTTTTGCTAGTTAACTGTTGTCATGGCAACCGGGTTGTTACTGAAATTTGTTGGTGATGGGGAATGGGGAATATAATTATGTTTCTATTGTAAGCTTGCTGGTGTGATTGAACGGTGCTGTTAGCTTCTAAAATGGTTGTTTGAGCGGTGGTAGTCATATTTGAGCGTTTACAGTTAGGTATTTTGATTTTAACTTCTGTTGCCTGAAATATCGGCCAAGCTGACAATCAAACTACTGTTATAAAGGCTAAACTTTGTATGTGTGTGTATTTTTGTTACTCCTTCACACTTAAACAGCTGAACGGATTTCATTCAAATCCGTGAAATCTAAGATCATGGTTTTGGACCTTTTCAGGACATGCCTAAAGAGGTCCAAGAGCATGTCCTAGGATAATCTTTATCAAAGAAATTTGTTCTTTTGGCATAATTTCATATTTTAAGGGAAGCCAAAGAAAAAATGGACGGAACGTGTGAAGAGTGATGTGAAAAAAAGGGAGTTAGTGAAAGCAGGATGGGTGACAGGACATAATGGAAGAACAAAACGTGGTCGCCGACCCCAAGTAACTTGAAGATGATGATGATGATGAATTTTCTACTTTTACATGGACAAAGCCGCTAGCTGAACTAGTAGGTAATAAATCTTTATAATAAACAATAATCATCTGCAAAACAAATTGATAAGTTAGCCAAGCAGGCTTTTTTTTCGCTGTCATCGATCGCCCCCACGAGGACATGGCGGTGCTCTGCCCAAGCGGGGCACACCTCTACCTTGTGCTCCACGGTGTCCTCCGGGAGGTCCACACAGTGGTGACACCCGGGCGTCGCTTCCGCACGAATCCGGTGCGTCTTGAGAACCTGCGTTATGCGGAAGGTGAAGACGCCGTGAAGTCTTTCCAGCCAAGCCTCAATGAGGGCCGCCATAATTATGGCGTACCCAGCACTGGGTCGCGACAGTCGCTGTTGCCATTTCACCATGAGATCTCGCCGGAACTCTGTCCACCAGATGCCAGCGGAGTTTCGCCTCGTAGCCAAGCAAGCAAATAATATACGTTAATAATATTTTTATGTCATCATTTTGACAGTCATAATAGACCTTTAGGCAAGCTTCCCTGTCCTGAAGAGGAGAGGAGAGGAGGCCTGACTCCTATCAGTGAGAACATTACGAGGCCAACTGTGTTATGTAAGCCAGCTTATGAGTTGCAATCATTTTTGTTGTGCCGACTGAAAAGAAACGCAGATGTTTGAAAAAGACACTGCGATCTTGGAACACAATCAAGTGCAACTGGAGGAACATAGATAAGTTTTAATCAGTAAAAGTCTGACACGCCCACTCGCTCTACTCAGAACTGGAGAAATTATCTGACGATTTCCTACTCAAAAACAAAAAACAGAATCAAAGACTTAAAGGTGTTTTTATTATCGTGCGGATTTCATCCCGCATGCGGAATTGCTCCGCATTAGGGCTGCTGCCCGATATCGCGCCCCGCATCACCCGTGCGGAGCAATCCCGCATGCGTGATGAAATCCGCACGATATTAAAAACACCCTCAATATTAAAATGGCTGTTATCAGCGGCTTCATTCACTTGAAAGTTTTTGGTCCCAAAGACATATACTCCCTTATTATAAAATATTCTATGTGCTATTTTAGGACATGGTCTACACTTGTACCAAGTTCGATCGAAACCCGTTCAGCCTTTCGAGCATAAATAAGTAACAAACATAGGTACTCACACACTCAAAAATTTCACCTTTTCATTCATCCATCATCACATCATCATTTCAGCCGAAAGACGTCCACTGTTGGACATAGGCCTCCCCCAAATGTCGCCACAATGACCGGTCCTGTGCGTCTCGCATCCATCGGATTCCCGCGACCCTCACCAGGTCATCGGTCCACCTTGTGGGAGGCCTTCCAACGTTGCGTCTTCCGGTACGTGGTCGCCATTCCAGAACCTTTCGTCCCCATCGACCATCTGTTCTGCGAGCAATGTGCCCCACTTAACTTTGGCGATTCTTCGGGCTATGTCTGTAACTTTGGTTCTCCTGCGGATATCTTCATTTCTGACGCGATCACGCTAGGAAACTCCGAGCATAGCCCTTTCCATTGCCCTTTGAGTGACTTTAAGCCTTCTGATGAGGCCCATTGTAAGCGACCACGTTTCGGAGCCATATGTCATCACTGGCAACACGCACTGGTCGTAGACTTTCGTCTGACTTTCGTCGTTTTTGTAATATAGTGTGATTCACTTTGATTCACATCCTGGACAAAATAACGCCACATCTCACACTAAAATTCATCAATCATCACACGTAACAAAAAAGACCGTATATTCATGCTAAAGCTATGTAGGGTGAGCAGTTAATAAAGTATTTCAAGCTGAATCTCCTTAATCTCAGCGACGGGCTAACCGGAAATTAAAATATTCATAGCTGAAAAGCTTTGTGAATACAAACATTTGTGTTTTGATCTGACGGGTGTCGATACGAAAATGTTTCATGATCTTCCTGAGCTGGTAACGCGACGAGAATTTTAATGGGAGGGTGTATGGTAGAGATCACGCTTACGTAACGTTTACTTATGTTTTTTAGGGTTCCGTAGCCAAATGGCAAAAAACGGAACCCTTATGGATTCGTCATGTCTGTCTGTCCGTCCGTATGTCACAGCCACTTTTTTCCGAAACTATAAGAACTATACTGTTGAAACTTGGTAAATAGATGTATTCTGTGAACCGCATTAAGATTTTCACACAAAAATAGAAAAAAAAAACAATAAATTTTGGGGGTTCCTCATACTTTGAGCTGAAACTAAAAAAAAAATTTTCTTCAAACCCATACGTGTGGGGTAGCTATGGATAAGTCTTCAAAAATGATATTGAGGTTTCTAATATCATTTTTTTCTAAACTGAATAGTTTGCGCGAGAGACACTTCCAAAATAGTAAAATGTGTCTCCCCCCTGTAACTTCTAGACCAGAGCCAGAGTTCCAGCAGTAGAAAAATTAAAAGGCTAATATTAATTATTGTGCTATTTTTATGGTTACGGTATGTTGAAGACATTAATGTCGATTAATTACAAATACAGATTCGCTTTCAAGCAAGTCAACTCTAGTCAGAGAATGTTGAATGGTGAACCTGGACCCAAAATGGCCGCAGTGTAGGTATTTTAGGAAATGGATAGATTAAATATTTCTGCATTTTTAGTAGGTACTTTTTGACGTACAACTTCAGTTTCTGAATTTCATCATAATAAAATATATAAATTAAATTGTAGGTTTTCAAAATATTTCTTAGCTAAACATTTCAGTTTCTATGCCACAACACAAAAATTAGTACTACATCTAAATACCATCAACACTTTCTAAATTCCACGACCATTTTATTCTCCATCAAAAATTCTCTAAACAGACTGCAAACACAGCATTTAAAAGTGGTACGCCATAATTATTTTATTTACACGTTAAAAACGGACCAAGGCCAGTGTTTATTGTGCCACAAAAAAAAAGAAAATATCATTCTTCTGACACACAATAGAATAGAACAGAAGGTTGGTTGCATATAAAGAGCGAAAATAAGCGCCCGTACATATGACAGCCTGTACGAAGATTTCAAAAAAATGCTAGTCGCTAAGGTAGATGCGAGATTTTTTTTACAATCATTGATAGGCTGGAGCTTTACATCTGATGGAATCTGATGGAGAAATGAAATGAAATGAAATAATTTATTTGCTATGAATGCAGGTACAAAAATATGGTGTTAAGTAAGAGAAGGATCCAATACATTCTACCGTGAGGCATGCAAAATTTTTATATTAGAATTAAATTAAGAAATAATTAAAAAATAAACAAAAACAATTATTTGACTTATTTTCAAATGATTAAACTAGACAATAAAAATATAAACCATTCAATTTGTAAATTTATTCAGTGGTAAACAATGTCAAAAATAAGTTAATAATTAGTTAGTATTAATCCAAGAAGAAGTTATTTCTAGGAGCATGTTTTCCTAGAAATAACTTATTCACTCTTACTTTGACTTAAAGATCCCTAGGTTGTAGCTATCAGGAAACACAGACTCCGGCAGGGAATTCCACTCTTTAGCTGTGCGCACCATAATTGCGTTCCCAAAATTTTAAATAGCAAATTCTTCTATATTTATTGACGTTTTTAATTTCAAAAATAATGAAAAACAGTTCGTTGTTTTTTCGGGTATCTGCACAGAGATATTAGGAAAAGGCTAGAGTGAATAGGCTCTTAATAAACTAGTGCGCCTCACCATCAACGATTGCATTAGGTACTGCTTACCATGAGGTGGGATCCAGTCAAGCACTACTAAAAAAAAGGTTAATTTAATTTTTTTTTTAATAAGTACTTATTATAAAATCTGGCGCCGTGTTTAGTACCCTTGCACTCGCTATACGTGAAACCTTTCTATGTTGGCGTGCATTCTCGTTTATTTTTAAGAGGGTCCTTTTTCACTCGCCTAACGTCAACATCGAACATGGTTTAAAAGCTTATTACTTCATCTAACGCAATCCAACGCGATGTTTGACGAAAAGGCAACGTGAAAAAAGAGAGATAACGCCTGAAACCTCTGTTAGCATTCGGTAATTCCGTGATTTACTCAAAAATTTTACAAAACTTGTTCCAGGAAATACTTTTTTTTTTAAACCCTTAAAAGTTTTTGAAAAAAAATTTCGTTCTTCTATTGTTCTTATTCTTCTATTGTTATACTTGACTTTTTGACTTTTTAATTTTTTGAGTACATTATGAAGTTTTCGGAGAACTTTGCTGGATTAGTTTTACACAAATTTTTAAACTGACTAGCTGTTGCCCGCGACTTCGTCCGCGTTAAGTTCGTAAAACTGTACAAACATTCTGTGCTTGCAATTCATTCCGAAAGGATCGCAATTATTATTGTACTTTAACATAAAACAGTTAAAGGTAAAAACGCTAATTTCATTCAGGAAACATGTAAACGTCCAGATCCAGATGTATGAACGTCAATGAATAGAAAGAGTATGTATGGGTCGTAGCAGTTGGCATTTCTGCCTATCCCAAGGGAAAAGGCATTAGTTTATGTATGTTTCTGGTTTATGTTCTGGTAAAACAATATTGTATGATTTTAATCCCTCGCCACAGTGAGCACGCCACAATCGCAGCGGTAATGCCTGTCTTTGAGTTGTCACTACAGAGGCGTCACGGCATCCTCTCTTTGTGTAGGACTCATCGGATGTGGATATTTTTGAAGGTATCTGTATCGAATTCAGCGGGAAGAAACACTCGGATCTCACCATTGTGCGGATCACCCGGAGAATACGGTGGAAGTCGTTTCCGCTTGGTCGGAGCGCCGCCGTGTCCTCATGGAGGCGATTGATGGAGAAAATGACAACCAGTAGCTTCTTTCAGCAAATGTATAGGGCCCTTTAGGACCGATGTCTGCTGAGGCTGCGAGATTGTTTGAAAGAGTAAATAGAATAATGTAACAAAATAGTACGTGATTTTACTCGCCGCTTTGATTTTATTATGTGTTTTGATTAGTTTTTACAAAATATTTAGAAGATATCGAATAGAAATGTCAATTTTATTTTGAAAAAATGGTAAAAGTTATTTTATTACAAAAAAATAAGATAAAATAATGACAAAATTTTTAACTGTAGCTGAGGATCGAACTCGCTGCAAAATGTCGTTTAATACCGACATTTTGAATTATTGCTCACCCCCATAGCAAATAGCGTGATAATTTATAGCCTATGTCCTTTCTCAAGCTCTATTCTATCTTTGTACCAAATTTCATCAAAGTCGGTTCAGCGGTATAAGCGTGAAAGCGTAACAGACAGACAGACAGACAGACAGACAGACAGAGTTACTGTCGCATTTATAATATTAGTATAAAAAAATAAGATAAAATAATGACAAAATTTTTAACTGTAGCTGAGGATCGAACTCGCTGCAAAATGTCGTTTAATACCGACATTTTGAATTATTGCTCACCCCCCATAGCAAATAGCGTGATAATTTATAGCCTATGTCCTTTCTCAAGCTCTATTCTATCTTTGTACCAAATTTCATTAAAATCGGTTCAGCGGTATAAGCGTGAAAGCGTAACAGACAGACAGACAGACAGACAGACAGACAGACAGACAGACAGTCAGACTTTCGCATTTATAATATTAGTATGGATTAGTATGGAAGTATGGATAACAATAGAAGCCTAGATAATATCCACAAGATACTGTGTTTCCAAAATATCGAATGAAAAATATATAAAAACGTCATAATCGCGTAAGAGCGGTTGTATGAAAAACAGTGAAAATGTATGTCGAGTTGCATTCCCATAAGAGTTGGACTTCTGTATCTATCTTTTTGTACTTTCGTGCAGCTGATAACCTCCTCAGTAATTAGAGGACGAGAAGACTCGTAAAAGTTTAAATGAGTAACTGTCCCTTATTTAATTCAGTTATCTTTACATTTTACGTTTACGTTTGCGTTTACAAATGTCATTTGTAGGAAAGAGTTGTGATGGAGTAATGTTGTTGAGATGTCATTGGAAGAACTCATTAGTAAATAAAAAGTTGTTTTTAAAAATAGTTCTGTCTTTTTTGATATCCACAACTATAGCTAAAGACAACATTGTGTTATTGCTGCATCAGCATACATAAGCCTCTATACATTAAAGCAGATGCAGTATAAAAAAAAATGGAGGAAGCATCACATAAACTCAGAAATCCGCAGGTAAATCAAACAAATATAACCCAAAAAATCGCCAAACTAAAGTGGCAGGACACATTCCTCGCATAACAGATGGCCAATGGGACCGAAAGGTTCTGAAGTGGTGACCACGTAAGGCGGGAGACCTTAGTTCGAGTGATCTTACGACCCGGAGGAGGTCGCGGAAATCCAATGGATGCGAGACGCACAAAACTGATCATTGTGACGACACTCGGGGATGGCCTATGTCCAGCAGTGGACATCTTTCGACTGAAATATTGATGACGATTATCAAACAGTAACAAATCTTTAGGCCAGTTTTAGACCAACTACTGGCCGTTTTCACCATAACGAACAAAATACCAGATAAACGTTTTGAGCTAGCGCGATGAATACTCCATTCACTCCAGCTCCTCAGTCAAAAGATGCAGAACATCGTGTGGGTTGTGGCCTGCACACTCCCTGAGGTGTAAAACATCCACGAGGACGGATTACGGATTATCAACAACAATGATTACATAGGTCACACCTATATTTCACCACAGCCATTCAATTTGTTTTTTAATTATTTTTAGCATAATAAGCCTTTTAATGTTCCCACCGCTGGGACTCAGGCCTCTTCTTTCTAGGAGAGGGAATGGGCCGTAATCCCCCACGCGGGCCCAGTGCGGGTTGGTTAATGTCACATGTCTTTTGTGTAAAGTAAGTACCTTTGTGCTCTTCTATCTGCTTTTGTTATTTTCATTTTTAAGTGTTTGTGTGTACATAAATAAATAAATAAATGTCTTCGAATTTTTGGTTCTAGGACATGCCGGTTTCCTCACGATGTTTTCCTTCACCATTTTGAGAGTAGTGGTGATGAAATAATTTACACAAAGTAATGCGCCTGGCTGAGTTTGAACCCGCGACCTACAACTCGTAAGTCGTGGCCGTTACCACTCGGCCACCACTGCTCTGTAATATATAATTATTTTTAGTCTCGAGTAAATAAGTGTCAATTTTAAATGATTATTAATACTTATCTGTCGTATTTCGATTTGTCAATAAATTGTTGGCAAAAAGTGGAAATAACACGACGAATTAGACGCTTAGGAGCTTCAAAGGGCCTTGGATGTTGTTCGAAAGAGTTATCCCTGGAGCTCAAAAGGCAACTGAAGAAACACGGGTGAGTTTGAGTCAGTAAAAAATTTAACACGCCCTCTCGCTCCACCCCGAATGGGAGAATTTATTTGATAAAACAAGGAGTGTCAAAAGATTCATGGTCTATCAATATCTGGCTAGCAACCACAATGAATACTTTTGCCACATAGACATGTTTGCCCTTTCCGCCGCTCAATTTAAGAGAAAAGTTATGGAAACTCTCACCAAATAATTAGAGGTTAACTTATTTTTATTATTTTCTTTTCTACCTAGTTTAATATTTTTAGTTCTTATTATTATTGTTCTTTTCTGACTTAAGTCTTTTTTCATTCAATTATTATTATTATTATTTCGTTATTAATGTTGTTATTTTTTTTTTTTAATATTATTGTTATCATTATTATTTAATTAATTGCATGATGGTTTTAAAAATAATGTTTCTCAATTATATTCTATGGAAAATGAACTTACTGTGGGTTACATATTATTGAACCACCTTCTATAACTGTTTCATACTATGGAATTCATAATGTGTAACTGTTTATTTTCCCAAATAAATAAAATAAAATATCTGACATCCCAAGGCATACACAACTACATATATAGTCTCAGAAGTCTTAAGAAATTTTAACTAAAATGCTAGTAAAAGAATTTTCAATATACCGCATACTAATCCTTCATTAAGCCAGCATTAACATGTCCAATTGCAAATCAGCAGAAGAAACTCTCAACCATCTTATGATCTGATGACAAGCAGACGGTCAGCACTTTCTTAACATCTTCAAAGACAAATCCCATTTTGGAAACTTCAATTCACAATTTCTCGGAGACTCCCTATTATTGAACGATGGTGCTGTCTCTTTCCAAGTGGTAGGAAATGAAAGGGAGGAAAGACGTGATATTGTAAAGTGGAATAGTTTAAGAAACGTAAAAGAGATATAGCAGTTTCTTAATTTGATGGGATTTAAAAAAAAGTTTATATTGTTGAGTTATTAAATCAAATAAAACTGATCTTAAGTATATTTAAGTTTATTTTAACTATGTGTACTTTCATAATTATTATACATGTTTTTCTTAATAATATTTTTTTTTATGCACCTGCCATTTTATCTCTCCTGCCGTCGTTATTAAACAGGGAACAACTAACACTTTTTCTAAATTGAGTTGAATAAATATTCGGATTCAGATTTATTTTCTGATCCAAATAAGTATTTAAATCAATTTCAGTTTTGTTTCTGATTCCAAAAAAAAAAAACGTATTTAACAAAAAACAACAATACACAAACAAACAAACAATATGTATTATAACAATATGTCTCATCGACCCCACAGTCAAACCATTGCAACGGTATTGTGGGGCTTAGCTTAAAAGTTACTTAACTTTTTGGAATAAAGATAAATAAATAAATAATAATAACTCGATTTCGAAATGTTACTTGTGCCCTTTTTTAACGACGGCAGTTTTTAGCACCCTAGGTTGACTTGTAAGGAAAGCCTAAGACTTTAAGTTAGTTCGCCTTTATACTTTTGTGATGTATGAAGCCTCAAAAAATATAGTATAAGAGCTACAGGCCTAGGTAGAAGCTATAGAAGCAATGCAGATGGATTTCGGAGAGATTTAATTACTTATTTCGATTGAGCTTTATGAGTATTTAGCAGCAATAACTACGATAATCATTCGGTAGGAACGTTTCGTCGATGAACCCTTCGAGTACCGATTGTACATACGTCTGTACAACTTGAATGACCTTGAAAAACAATTGTCGTACTGTACACAAGTGCAAACAAATCTCACACACTACTAATACCATTTACCTGTCCACAATCTACATTTAAAACTCCACCAAGAAAATGACACACCAAGCCAATCACCAATTACAAAGTCGGGGCAAATACAGAGCTAAGCCATCGGGCACTCGGGTTCAGTACAAACATAGTTTCCAATATTTGTTTAGGGGTCGGAGAATCTCGAACTGGGCTATTCGATCCCTTAGTGTGATACGTCACATATTCGTTTATCGGTGCAAACATACTGTAAGTAGGTATTTGATTAGGGTTGTTATGAACTTAGCCTCCACATCTACAAGTGAGAAAGTTCCGCAAGAAATTCCTCCACATTTGCAGATGCGGAATTTCCGCAAGAAATTACTCCACTATACTCCACTAACTTTTAATTAGTACAAATATTAGTAGCGTTTATTAGAAAAGGTCTTGTTATTATTTAAGTAAAGTCTTAATAAATAATATTCATAAATAACAAAGTTATTAGCGTTTGTTTATATCCCAAAATATCACTCAATTTATAGAAATATTGTACAGGCTATTGATTATGAATCAATAAATGATGATCAAAATGGAAAAACACTGCGCGTAGTATTTTCTAGTAGCAATTGTTATGAATGTTTGATTCTATTATGAATTTATCAATTATGACAAATTTTCGTGGACAATTTTGGGATATCGTTTTTTTTTACTTTTGATTACAAACATATGATCAGTAACGGGTACGGACAGAGCCCCATTTTTTTTGTAGTAATTAAAAACCAGGGGTGTATTTTAACGGAGTTGTAGTGGCCGTCTATTTTGTTTTCTTTAATTTTTGCATATTTTGTGAATTTAGCCAGTGTCAAGTTGCAGTATTGTGGCAATAGGCAAAGCACATTGCTTGCAGGACAGATGGTCGATGGGGCAGAAAGGTTCTGAAGTGGCAACCGTTTACCGGAAGACGCAGCGTTGGAAGCCCTCTCACAAGGTGGACCGACGACCTGGTGAGGGTCGAGGGAATCTGAAGGATGCAAGAAGCTGGTCGTTATGGCGACACTTGGGGGAGGCCTATGCACAACAGTAGACTTTTATCAAATCATGGTGATGGTGATGACTGAACACTAACTTTATTCGAAAAAAAAAACACTGTTGTTTTATTTCTATAATTTAATTCATATTTTCGATCTTTTACCTCCACGTTTATCGAGGTCAAGTCTATCAAAGTCAAAGTCAAAAACAAAAGATTTTTATTTCACATAGTGAAACGAGTGAAAAAGTGAGTAGCCTACATGGGCACTTATAAAACGTCAGATGCTAGTTTATCGTATCCATATTCTGTCTTCGCCAAATGGCCACTGTTACATCCCTAGTTTGTCCGTTTGATAGGGTGTGAATCTAAGGCATGTTAGGATATGCTGTAAGAATAATTTGTTGGTAGGGTAAAGGAGCTTGATGTGAGATTGAAATTTTGGTAAAAACTAAAACTGTGGCATGGTGGAAATTCCACATAATATATGTATAAGTACACGTTTTGGTAACACATTTATTGTGCGTACAGCTAAGACGTGGAATTTTTTATAGGAGTCTGTGTTTTCTGATAGCAACAACCTAGGGGTTTTTAAGTCAAGAGTGAATAGGTTACTTATGGATAAGTGTGCTTCATTGTCAACCATATCATTGCTTACTATTAAATGAGAAAGTGATCAAACGCGAGCCTGTTAATAATAATAATAATAACCCCATCGCCGTATCTCTACGTTGACGTCGTGGTGGGGCTTGCGTGCTCCAATATACCCTAGGTCTGTATCGGTGAAGTTTGTTTTGCCATAATATGCCTAGGGTGAGGGGCCAGACTAAGAGAGATACAATCCGCAGTGCAGTTTTGTGGCGAACTGTTGGGCATTAGCGACCCCACGGACCCGATCTCCCGGGAGAATTCTTGTTCTTCATCTCCGGCTTGCCTTTATTGGCCGGCCGTAGTGAACACTGACGAGGAACTGAGCTCCCACCTCTCTCTTGCCTTTATTGGCTGGCTTGAGTGGAGATTCGCAAGAGCAAACGTGCTCGGGAGAAGGATGTATAATCCAGTAAGGTGCTGGTAGGGATCTTGACCGTACTTCCGGGATTGTCCTGATAGCCGTGGTATACCTCTCCACTCCTCAAGCACCTCAGAATATGTTGCCCTCTTGTTGCTACGTCACTTCGTGCTAGCGGCCGTTTTTTGGGGGCCCATTTATTGAGTGTGCAAGTCACCCCCTGCCTTTTTTGGATATTAATAACGTTGTTCTGGCAGGGGCCATAGTCTTAACATAGTTCCATGTTACCAGTCCACTTAAGACTCCAAAAACCATAGCCCTGTTATCTTTGTTCTCCATATGTCGCAATAGTTTTTCAACAACCGGGGGTTGTCCTTGGGTGCACTAGCATAGCGCGTACAGGGATAATCGTCGGTTGGTATCATGTTCCATTATAATTATCTAAAGGGCCTCTGCGAGTTGGCTTCGGCTCCTCGTACGCCTTCCAAAGGTCCAGGACCTCAGGGTCCTGAGATAAATATTGATAATAATAATAATAATAATAATAATAAAACTGTATTTATGTACACTTTACTTCTTTGGGATTTTTTCTACAGGGTGTTTTTGTCTTTATGGATTTACTATCCTATTATTAGATCAAAATTCTTTCAACCGAAAGACGTCCGCAAAACATGGACCTACCCCAATCGTCATCACTTCGACTGGTCCTGTGTTTTAGGTGATATTGAGTGACAATTTAATTGTAACAATAGCATTGTATAAAGTAGAAGCACTGTTTTTTTTTTCAAGTTTTGTGAATGTAAAGTACCTACCATGGAGGATTTTTATAAGATTACAACTTGTTTGACATTACGAGCATAGCAGTTGAGAGTTTGTCATACTCATTCAAATGTCTCGCTGATGGTGGTACGTGTTATTGGGTCATTCAGTTCCCTATAAAATGATTAAGCTGAGTGGGGCTGATGCACGCGTCATACTCGTGATCGGGTGCCATCGGTTGAGACTGGTCATCTCTTAGCTGCCAGTGGCTTAATTCAATTTCTATTTTTTAATTAGTTTTTTTTTTTAAATTATAATTACTGATCTACATTATGCTTGCATAATTATTAGAAGCGACAAGAAATATGTAACCTAGATTTACGTAACTCATAATATGATTTAAAATAGTGCCCATAGAGTTTCTTGCACGTTCTTTTCCATAGAGATCTACGCTTTGAAACGTGCAATTTAGCTTCACTTTTTTTTACAATTCAAAAGTGCCTGTAATTGGTCTATTTGAAATAAACGTTTCTGATTTCTGATTGTTTCTTGAATCTTTTTTACTTGCCTGTATTCAGTTTTTTCCTTTTCTTTCTTTGCCAGGAAATTGCTGAGAAAATGGCTCCCCCAAAACTTTCCAGGTATTCTTTACTCAAGCTACCTCGAACCAATTCTCGTGGTAAGCATCAGAGATGTCGAGACTACTAGGTAGTCTCGACATCTCTCCCCAGGTCAGCCTTGGCGGTGTCGTTCATCCTCACGCATCCACTTTGTGGAGGGAGACCCTTGCCCAGCGGCCAATGTACTTGCGGCTGACATGACTCTCCCAATCCCAGTTTAGCTTAGAAGCCTTTTTACGTCTTGTTCATTTTAATGAATTTATAATTGATTAATTATTATCTATATATTAGTGTATTTACAAGATTACTACACCCCTACATACCATTTGTTCTGTGTTTATCAATGTTTATTTCTTGGCGATTACCGATAGTAGTTTTGGTTTTTACGGTTTAATTTAAATTAATTACATGTGTTTTTAAGACACTAAAGATAACAAACGAATTCTAAAGGTGTCTACACATTTACAACGCTCGGTAACTGCTGAAAACACGTAAATACACTAATTAGGTTCAAACACAGACGCTTCGTGAGTAAGCGCGTCCTGACTAACGAAACACAATTAATTATCTCACAATGATGACTTCTTGTCTTTACAGTTTTAGAAATAATAAATTTTCCTAAATATTTTTTACGTGTTTCTATATTGTTTTAAGGTTTTCGAGTTATTTTTTAAGATAATAGTAAACTTTTTGTCTAGTTATTTTTTTGCGGTCAGGTGTTTTGCTACAAGCCAATTTTTTGCCGTGAAAATTCACGCTTTTTTTAAGTAGCCGTACCATACTCTTACAGAAGATGGTCGTTTTTAAATTGCCTGTCGCTTATTTTAATTTCAATATTTTGTATAACCAATAATTTAAAACGATGGTCATTACACCATATTTATCACCAATACAGTTCTGGCGATGATTGCCGGCCGATTTGATTGCCCTTATATCGGTAGCGTTGGAAGGCCTCCCACAAGGTGAACCGATGACCTGGTGAGGGTTGCGGGACTCCGATGGTTGCGAGACGCACATAACCGTTCATTATGGCGACACTTGGGGGAGTCCTATGTCCAACAGTGGACGTCTTTTGGCTGAAATGTTGATGATGATGATAATGAACATTGCTGTAGCAGACATGTTCCTGCATGGGGGTGTCCGGTAGTATGTAATTATTTGTTTTATTTGTATGTTCTGTTTGTAGTTGTTGCCTGGGTAGTTATTATTGGTTGCGGCCTGAAATAAATGCTCTTTTTTATTTTATATTTATCATTTGTAGGTTGTAATAACAAATGCCCGATATCCATTTGCTTATCACGAATCAATCAGTTCGTGCTTTTCAATAAACAGCCTGTTTCAGTTGAAAAATGGCTGCACCTTTTATTAATGTTGGGCGTGTCTTTTTTGTTGGTATGGTACTGTCGCCCAAATTATTATTTATGTTTTAATATTTTATTTGTTTGTTGTTGGGTATTTTTAGGGTTCCGTAATACTAACAGTGATCCCTTATACTCGTAGTTTCACCGTGTCCTTCTGTCCGAGATATAACTTAGAGACTATTAATACCAGAAAGTTATCATTATTTCCATGGTTATATAATGTTAATTAAGCCGAAAAACTAGTAAAATAAAACGTAAAGTAGGATCACGCTTGACCACTATCTCACCTGATTATCTGACTCGAGGATGTGGTTCGCGATGGAGCACGCTTGCCTAGGAGTAACCTATTCACTCTTGATTTTAGACAGGCAACAGCCGATATTTTAATTAATTGTATATAATGGCAGTGTTAAAAATGCGCGATGAATGAGGCTATAAACAGCAAACTAAACTAATAAAAACAATGACGCGCGACGGTAATTCTTCTAATTCTTTTTGATAAACACCGAACCGGCTGGGAAATACCAGTCACATCCAGTTTAAAATGACGAAAAAAAAATATTGACGTGTAAAATTGTTTCTTTAAACCTATTTTCAAAATAAATATAATTTTTCGTTTATCCTTTAAATGGTCACCCATCCACGAACTAACCTCGACAAGTGACACTTAATCTTGAAGGTGTGAACACATTAGTACCTTTAAAACGTGATAGTAACTAGTTTCTACCTAGAAGCTACCAAAAAGCTCCTATAGACCTACTTCCCTTACCAAAGCGAGTGAATTTATTCGAAAGATATACGATCCACAGTACATAGCAACATCGTTTACAGTAACATCCTCAAATTGGCCCATTCTTTTATGTACCCGCATTGCGAACTTCCTTTCCCGGACATCCGGTTTTCGCTACCCTACCCGGGTAACATAAACAGAACTCACGTATCGAAACTTTCAAGTCCTTTCTAATGTTAAATCGTGAACATTTCGTCATTTCCTTATTTAGCTTTTTTAAAGTTTCAATTGGTCGTTTGAGTTGTAAACTCGTTAATACTTTTTTTTTCAATTAACTCTTGTTAAAATGTAGGTCAATTTTGGACAACGACCTTTTGAGAAAATTGATATGTATCAGTATTTATTTATGCTGTTTTACTAGACGTTTTTTTTAAATAATAATAATAATAATAATAAATCATTTATTTTCAGGCATCTTGGCCCATAGATAAATACCTTATAGACTAACATATATATCAAGTAAATTAAATACAATTTATTGTTAATAAATACGACTTATGACTATGTTAGTAACACTTCACTGCACTTGTTCACTTTGTGCTGTTCTGTGGCACTTGTCCGCGGAAGCGACGGAACACCACGCCCTGCGGCCAAAAGTCTTCCTTCAACATGAGGGGCAGAAAAGTGTTCGGGACTCGCACCACGAACGCCTTGAAATTGACGTTACGGTGTGACTCCAGAAGCTGTACCCTCAGTGCGAACTTCGTCTTATGGCGCACGTACTCCACGATGTCTTCCACCCTTGTGGTTTAATCAATATAGGCTCGCGTTAGACCACTATCTCACCTGATGGTAAGCGATGATGTGGCCGACGATGGAGCACGCTTGCCTAGAAGTAACCTATTCACTCTTGACTTAAAGACCCCTAGGTTGTAGCTATCAGGAAACACAGACTCCGGCAGGAATTCCACTCCTTTGTACGCATAATGAAAGTGTTCCCAAAATGCTTTTGGAACCTGCTGCTCACCTGATGGTAAGCAATGATTAGGTAGACGATGGAGCATGCTAGAATTAACCTATTCACTCTTGTAACCTATTCCGCACGTATTTCTCTCACTCTTGTCTCTACAAGAACCAATTAATGTATTTTTGGTTGTAAATAATTAGAGATTTGGTTATTCGAGATTCTATGACTGTGTCGTTAGGGTTTTCGTAGCAGCGTGCATTCTTTGTGAAGAGTTTCCTATTAGTAAACATACGGGGACGTGTTATTCGATATTACAGTGTTTCTGAATCATATAATTCGAGATCGCATAGCTATGGCGTTAAGTTTTTCGTGGTAACGTGCATTCGTTGGTAAGAGTTTCGGATTAGTGAACTTACGGGAACGTGTTATTCGATGTTACACTTTTCGGAATTATGTAACACACTCATCCATCACGCGGGCCCAGCACGGATTGGTGGATGTCACATGTCTTCAAATTTTTGTTTCTAGAACATGCCGGTTTCCTCACGATATTTTCCTTCACAGTTTTGAGCGCAGTCGTAATGAAATAAATTACACAAAGTAATACGCCTGCTTGGATTTGAACCCGTGACTTACAACTCGTAAGTCGGGGCAGTTACATACCTCTGCCCCCCTAGCCATGTTACGATTGTTTCGTTTGCGTCGAACGCCTCGAGTAGGCCACGCCTCCGATTCCTTTGTTCTGACGTCATATCAACGCTCAGTCACGTGGTCAGAACATAGGCTGGACCTCTGCACTGCTATCGATAGATACTTTTTTTTCAGGTTGGAAAATCATACAATGACATCTCTCGCTCTTGGGCGGAGCGCGAGGGTGTGTCAGACTTTTACTGACTAAAAACCAACTCCTGTTACTTCGTTGCCTTTCATAGTAGGGCCGAGATTTCCTTTCAGAAACAAACCCTTGGCCCCAGTAGGCTCCGACCCTGCTGGGCCCCTACGGTCGATAGATACAAACGCTAACTTTTCACCAACTATTTGGTATACGTACTGCCAAATAAAGCAGTGACATCTCAAATTAATGAACGTGGTCAGTTCATGAGCAACACGCTTGCCCGCAACATCACTCATCCGCGGACACACAGTTAAACTGTCATTTGGAATGCTGTAGTGATGCTCTCTCCAGTGTTCTTCAAAATAGGTACTACAATTTCAGTTAGTAGTCTTAGAATTAGGTTTGTCCGTTGTTTTAAACTAATGGTGAATAGAAATATCTTAACCGGGATTTAAAAGCCCGCTTATAAGAGTGCCTAAAGTGTCCTATACCTGCACTTGGGAGAACCTATAAATAAATAAAAAACGCCACTGACACCGCTATAAGCCTGGCAACCTACTGGGTTCAAAAACTTTGAGGGAAGAGAAAACTATCGATTTGAGAAGAAAAAGAAGAACCAGGATTTAATTACAATCATCCTCTTCCTGTCCTTGTCCCGTCTTATTCGAGGTCGGCGCAACACGTTTTTTTCTTCCATTCTATCCTGTCAGTCCTGTTATTTGTCACGCTATCACTAACTTCGCGAAAGTTTGTATGTTATGTTTGTTACTCTTTGACGCTCAAACGTCTATTTCGGAAGATTTTTTTCTCTAATATATTGATGCAAAAAATTTATAACCTTGCTGATGTCGGAAAAATCTTATAGTGCAGTATTATGTGTTATCTTTTTTTTCTGCCTTATGTCACCCAAATATCAGTAGCAGAAGTAACCATACACCATCACCAATGGTACGATGAAAGTGGTGACGTACCTATTAATCTATACATATAATAAAACAGTAAAATTATTTTGCGATGGTATCAGTTGGCGCAAAAACTACTGAACCGATCCTGTTCAAATTTTGCATACATAATCCTTATAGGTCAGGGCAACTTATAGGCTATAAATTATCACGATATTTGCTATGGGGGGTGAGCAATAATCCAAAATGTCGATGCTGAACGACATTTGCCACGAGTTCGATCCTCAGCTACAGTTAAAAATTTTGTCATTATTTTATCTTCTTTTTTGTAATAAAATAACTTTTACCATTTTTTCAAAATAAAATTGATATTTCTATTCGATATCTTTTAAATATTTTGTAAAAACTAATCAAAACACATAATAAAATCAAAGCGGCGAGTAAAATCACGTACAAAAATGTTGTAAATATGGCACCACACGCAATTCAGATAATCGCAACGCCATCTAAAGACTGAAAGTAGTAATAATGATGACAATGATAGTTGAACTTCATATTTGATAGATGGCATTGAGTATTTTACGTAATTTTCTTAGTGGCGGAAGAATGAACATCGCCCAAGTTTGCAGACAGTTTTATTCTTTAAAATTGGACGAAAACCGTTATGGTTAAACTGGAGATAGACGGAGGCATTTTTAATCCTACTGCTTTTTTTTTTCCCGTGGTTGTAACAAGCTAATTGACCGTGATTATTCAAGGGATACCAACCAAAGGCGATAAAAGTAAATACTTATATGTATTTAATTATTGACTTTAAAATAACACGGTAAATTTTCGGAAGGGGAGCAATATGGCACCTTGCGTTGGAAGGCCCCCAGGTGGACCGCTGACCTGGTGAGGGTCGCGAGAATCCGATGGATGTGAGACGCACAGGACCGGTAATTATGGTGACACTTGGGGAGGCCTATGTCTAACAGTGGACGTCTTTCGGCTGAAATGATAATGATAATGATGGTACCTTTATTTTTCTTTTTTTAAGGGTGGAAGTCATCCACTTTTCCCACTCTGGTTGGAGCGGGAAGGCGTGTCAAACTTTTACTGACTAAAACCACACCTGTGTCCTTCAGTTGCCCTTTGCGACATCTCTTTGAGGAGAGCGTGGATCACTACGCGCTGTTGACGACTGGGCTCGGTCCGGTCAATTACCGGACGGCCGGACAGCTGTGGACGACCCATTGCTGGATGTCCGCAAGTCCGCGTCTACCGTGGCTGGTCGTCGGGGTCGGAATCCCGGCTCGGCGTGAGGACGTTCGTTCCCTCACGCGTGCGGCCTCCTCCTTCGCTAGCATTACGGCTTTGCAGAAGGAGGCAACCGCCTGCTATTCGGGATTGCCATTTCGATTGCCTTGCGGGGCACACCTCTGTGTGCTCCACTGTGTCCTCCGGGATGATGGCACCTTGCGGCCTAATAATGGTGTGTTTTGTTATATAAAATGGGGTCGAAAGGTTTGCGTTCCTAATCACAGTTCGACAAAGTATGATGTATCTCAGATTCCTTGCAGCCTTACGTTGACATCCGTACGTTACCTCCTTGCAGTGAGTGGTGACCAACACTGGAACAACCCTCTGAGGGAGGCCAGTCTCAGGGATAACACTAATCTTTTAATTCTAAATCGAATTTCATTGTTTTATGGATACACAAGCTCAGGACTGTTGAGGGTGTTTCACGCGGTTTCTGTTTCGGATTCGGTTGGAAGTACCCTGATATTACCATTTTGCGAATCGCCCGGAGGACCCGTTGTAGCATGCGGTGGAGGTCTATCCTGCTTGGGTGAACCACCGTGTCTTCATAGAAGCAATCGGCGTCAGTGACCTCTCGGTTTGGCCATCAATATGCGAGTTCGATTGGACGGGGATACACGCGTTCAAGATTTCACCGAAATTCATTCATAAGTTGGAGACTCTTCATAGGGTAGTTCCCACTATGGAATAACATTTGTCTGATATACGAGGACGTCAGTCAATTATACACCAAAAAATCCTAGGTAAATGAACAAGTAATTTTTACGCCCCAAATGATCAAGCTGCAACAATCAATTCAAGCATGCTTTCGCAAATTCTTCATAAGTACTGTTGTGGAGGAAGATAGTTGATGATGATGGTGATTTCTGGATTCACTGGCTTTTTGGCTTTGCACTATCAGTGCACGTTATCCAGCTGAAGGTCGGTGTCCCGATTATGTTCCTTCGTTTACCTCTACCAAAGCTGTCTGACGGCTTAAACTCTTCAGTGAAACATTATTGAGGCGAAAATTTTACAGGAGGTAACTCTTTCGAACAATCTCGCAGCCTTAGCAGACATTGGCCCTAGAGGCCCCTATCCATTTGCTGACATCTCTATGAGTCGCGCGTAGATTACTGCGCGCCGTCGATTCAGGATTGCTTTGACCAGATGACCGGACGGCTCCACCGCAATCGCCCTGCGGCTTTCAACACCTGGAGCATCACTTCCCTCATCATCCCTCATAGTTTCAGCCACCTTCTTCGATCGTAGTGCTTCACTGAAGGAGGCTACAGGTTGGCATTTTTTCCACTAATTGCCTTCATGAGGACACGGCGGCGCCGGCGCTCCTACCAAGCGGGACTGACTTCCACCGTAAGCTCCATCGTATTCTCCGGGCGATCCGCACCGCGATTGTGACGTGCTCACTGTGACAATGTTGTTTTACCAGAACATAAACCAGAAACATACATAAACTAGTGCCTTTTCCCTTGGGGTAGGCAGAAATGCCAACTGCTACGACCCTTACATACTCTTTCTATTCATTGACGTTCATACATCTGGATCTGGACGAGTACATAACATGTTTCCTGAAGGTAATTTGCGTTTTTACCTTTAACCGTTTTATGTAAAAGTACAATAAATAATCACGATGCTTTCAGAATGAATTGCAAGCACAGAATGATTGTACAGTTTTACGAACTTAACGCAGACGAAGTCGCGGGCAACAGCTAGTTCAATATAATATTGATCGACATGAAAAAGAAAAACGTTTGAAAGCGTATTTATTGCCTTTTTGGGGTTCCGTACCTCAAACGGAAAACACGGATCCCCTTATAGGAACACTTTGTTGTCCATCTTGGAAACGCGTGGATGTATCGAGTTTAAACCTTATACTCAGAACTGCGGTCCCTGGCAGCTGTGAAAAAAATCAAACTTCTAAATTAACGAAAAAAAAGATACCGTTTATATCTCAAAAAATGTATATTTCGACACTCTCAAGGGAATCAAAATTCATAGGACTCTTCCTGTTGGCCCAGAATCGTGAAATTTGGCATAAAGCAAGGTCTTATAGCATAGGTATACGAATAAATCTGAAAAGAGTGAAGTTGTTGTTACGTTCTGTGATTTACTCGAATATTTTACAAAACTAGTTCCAGGAAATATGTGTTTTTTTTAAACCTTTAAGATTTAAAAAAAAATTGTCGTCATTCAGAACCTTGATTAAAGCAAGGCTTCTATTGTTATACTAATTTGACTTTTTTATTTTTTGAGTAAATTATGAAATGTCAAATTGACATAATAGCAGATTTTCGGAGGTCTTTACTGGATTAGTTTTACAAAAAATTATAAATTGATTTCAATAGAAGCCTAGATAATATCCACATGATACTGTGTTTCTAAAATATCTAATGAAAAATGTGTAATAACGTCATAATCGCGTAAGAGTGGTTGTATGAAAAACAGTGAAAATGTATGTCGAGTTGCATCCCTTTAAGGGGATCAAGTTTTAAGTAGACTGGAACAAGCTTTGTAAAATATTATTTATTATTTTATTAGAATGCTAACAGAGTTTTCAGGCATTATCAGTCTTTTTTCGCGTTGGATTGCTTAGATGAAGTAACAAGCTTTTAAACCATGCTCGATGTTGACGATAGGCGAGTGAAAAAGGACCCTCTTAAGCCAATTTTTTACTTTCACGCAGGCCGCTAGCAGCTAATACTAATCTTAAACATATTCCAAGTCACTGTCCCTTCCCTATCCCGCCATATTTGTGTGACGGGTTAGAACCTACTTGTAAACTTGTCCCACTGAGTCAACACATGTCGCTTTATCCCAAGACCGTATATTTATAGGTCGGGCTCCTAAGTTTTTTGGACCGGGATACATAGCCAGCTAGTAGCTTGAAGGGAAAAAATCCATAGCTATGTTTGAAATATTTTCTTGCCTAGTAGCTTATAGAGTACTGATTTTATTTTTATTTTTCTATCTGATGGTAAGCAGTGATGCAATTGCAATTGAAAGTGAGGCAGGCGGTCGCCTCCTTTTGCGAAGCAGTAATTCTAGCAAAGGAGGAGGCTGCACGCGTGAGGGAACGAAGGCCCTCACGCCCTAGCCGCCGTAATTCCGACCCCGACTAGCAGCCACGATAGACACGGGCTTGCGGACGTCGAGCACTGGGTAGCTCGCCGTCCTGCTGTTCGGTAATTAACCGGACCGAGCCCAGTCGTCAACAGCGCGTAGTGATCCTCGCGCTCCTCAAAGAGATGTCAGCAAACTGTAGGGGCCCAGCAGGGCCAATGCCCGGTAGCTAGGACCGCGGAGAATTTCTGAAAGGGAAACCCGTAGTCCTAGTGGCAAAGGGTAATTGAAGGATTCAGGTGTGGTTTTAGTCAGTAAAAGTCTGACACGCGCTCCCGCTCCTCCCAGAGCGCGAGAAGTCATTTTGATGATTTCCCACCTTAAAAAAAAAAGCAGTGATGCAATCGTTGATGATGAGGTACACTAGTTTATTAAGAGCCAATTCACTCTAGCCTTGAAGACACCTAAATTATAATCGGATGGGAAGACGGCAGCAGGCAAATTGTTCCAGTCCTTTGAGGTACGCGGTATAAACGATGAGGTGAAATCCTTAGACCGGACTTCTACGGTTTTCATCAATAGATAAATGAGTGGTAGCTGGATAGTATTCGTGTCTATTTAGGCACCCTCAAAGGTGACCAAAAATATATCAATTACTTTCTAACAAGTTCCAATGATAACACTGGAACAGTCGATATTATTACAACGGCTTGCAGTTGATTAAAAAACTGGTAAAAAATAACAATTCCGTCCCCAATCCAACAGGAAAACTAGAAATAACATTCGGAAATAGAGAAACTCCACCCCTGTTTTTTCGGTCAACATTTTATTAGTATAAATTCTAAAAATATACACAAAAACGGTTGGAGCAATAACGTTCACACAGTTTTCTGTGCACCAAAATTAAATTAACCTGCGCGTGGAGTGAAATTTCTAGAAATATCTGGATATTTCCGCCTTACACCGGCTAGGAGTGGTTCAAACCGGCTCGAGTCGCACCTGAACGGAGCTCTAATTGAATTCTCAGTGAAACCTGGACTATTAAGTTTTCATCTACTGAGTAGTTAACTTATATTTTCACTTAGAATATTTCCCGAAACAGTTTTATAATGCTTCAAAAATTTCTTGATATTTCTAGAAATGGAGGATTTTACGGCTGGTTTTTATTTGTTTAAAATGTTTTTATTTTCACTTAAATATTCAATTTCCTATTCATTTCCAGTATTATACAGAAAACAGTCGTAAAAAAACTTAGACTTAATAGTCTAGAAATCGTCAGAAAACAGTGAGCGAAAAATATCGACACATTTCTTCTTCGACTGAGAAGAAGCAAGTGCGGGTCAGACTCGCGTACTGAGGGTTCCATACAAACTTATCTATCAAAACAGTTCAATTCCCGAATTGAGTTATGAATATTTTTCCGAATCGCAAAAAAGTCTTTTTTTTTGTGGCGTAACAACTTACAGTTTTCAGATTTTTTGCTATTCTTGTGCTATGAGACCTTGCTTCATGCCAAATTTCAGGATTTTAGATCAACAGGAAGTAACCTATGAATTTTGATTCCGTTGATAATGTCGAAATATACGTTTTATGCGACGTAAACGGCCGTATCTTTTTTTTCGTTAACTCAGAAATTTGTTTTTTTTTTCACAGATTCGCAGACCACACACCTCAGTACCTATATGGTTTTAATTTCAACTCGATACCTCTACGCGTTCCTGAGATAAAGGGTCTTGACAGACAGACAGACAGACGGACAATAAAGTGATCCTAAAAGGGTTCCGTTTTTTCCTTTTGAGGTACGGAACCCTAAAAATGCTAAACAACTATCAACACAAACAAATAATATTAAGACTATCTTCAACCAAAGTACACTCCCAAATGCAAGTGCATCTTCTCATAGCCACCTGAGTCCTAGAAAATATCGGACACACGTGAACTATTCAGCGTTGCCCATACCCATTCACAAAGAACATGTTCGGAATAATTCGGATTCTCTCGGGAAGAGTCGTATTGACGAGAGCCCTGTATGCGAGTGCTTTCTTTCGTTTAGCAACGTGTGATCGCCTGGTTGGAATTTGCTGTAAATTGAAGTAAGAATGGTTAAGGTTCAATTCGTAGTATTTATTTTTCTTCTTACACTGGGGGAAGGAGATGTTTTGATAAAAGTTTTGTTGATAGTATGTTTCCCCAACGTTGCTGCTTCCAGCATTATCAGATATAGCTAATTATCTAATTGTTTTCTAAGGAACGTCTATCATCATTAAACACCACCCCTGTGTTATCCAAAGTAACAGAGGGGTCTTAGGTATATTAAACCCATGTTTCACAAGTTATATAGAGTGAAATATGCTGCTGCTTACCATCAGGTGGGATCGCAGTCAAGCACTGGTTTATATGAATTAAAAAAAAAAAAAAAGTTTCTGCTATAACCCAGACATACATTCAGGTTCTAAGCTGTTACTGAGAAAATCTTACTAAAAATATTGAATACTCTTTGGCCGATCTATAAATGGAAACCAGGAACCTATAGTTTCCTCATAGAGTCGTTCGGGGATGGCAACTTCTCGCATCCAGTCCTGGCAAAGGACGAGAAGAAATAGTAAGCAGTCATCTTTTGCTGCGAAGCAGAAATAAGAGCGAATCAGATGGCAGAAAGCGTACTCACGTACTTCTGCCACGGCAGTAGACAGCCTTGGCATGAAGAGGCGCAGGACAATTTCAGATCCTTACTGGATGTTGAACTTGGCACACTTGGCCCGGCTTGGTCCTTACAAAGCCCGGGTCGATAGCACGTCGTGTTCCACGCGCACTTCAATGAGCTGTCAGCATAACTGAGTGGCCTGTTAGGGCCGAAGCCTACTAGGGCTGTGGGATAGTCAGAATGAGTTACCGCGGCCCTAGAACATAAAGGCCTACTGATAGAACCACTACTACTGATCCATGTTCTTTTAGTAGCCCGTTCCTTTTTTGGTTAGTCATTAAAAGTCTGACACTCTATCTAGCTCTATCCTCGCGCGCAAGCTACACGCTGTACCCGAGCGGCGTAGTAGGTGCGCGTGCCGCGCGCTGTACACATACGTAATTCAAACGCGGAAGAATCTACGTGCGCGCGTGTGACGCGTGCCTTACTCGAGCCTTGCCAGAGCTGCGTTAGAGCGGCGCACCAAACTTCGGCTGTAAAGGCACGCGAGCAGCACGCGCGCAGTTCGCGATCGGCTTGCGAGCGGCGCATTCGCGGCGCATTTCCCCCGTCGTCATTGTGGCTACTAAACAGAAGTTGGCCATTGTGGCCGGGTTATATTTAACCCATGTACACTATTGTACACTAAATCAAGCTTATGTCAATACTAATTTTCTAAATAGGAGAAATAGGTAATTATAAACATTAGTTAGAAATTTTAAACGTTTATTTTATATAGAATCAGCACATTACCATAAAAAAAACCTTTCCTCTTGAGACCTATACGTTAGAACATAACTTAAAATTGAATATTTATTCTGCGATTTCGGTGATCTTTCCAGTCCTGTGTTAGTTCTCGCCGGCACGCCGATCTGTTCCGAATTCCAGTAGCTCAGGTCGCTTGCCCAAAGTGGTGGTGGTGAGGAAGACCGAGAAGTACCAACGCATCGAATCAACTCAGGATTGATAAAATGGCGGCAGGTCACTGCAATAACTTGTGACCCACGGATGCCCCTCAAGTTGAAGGGTAAAATTGACAAGTCTGTGATAAGACCGGTAATCGATACAGTATTAATTAGAATATTGGACTGTGAAAAGACGGAAGAAAAAGATTGCATTTTTTTATCTGTCCGACTTTAACTAAAATAAAAATAACTTGACGGGTGGTGGAACAGAATGAAAGAAAAAAAATGTGTTGCACCGACCTCAAACAACACGAAACAAGGGCAGAAAGATGATATTATATGCTAATTTTTTTATTAATCTGTGAGGTAGACTTGCTTGCTTCACTTTTCTCGACTTGCTTTGTTTTTCAATATATTCGTATTCAATTACATACAAGAAACATTAATATTGACCTTTTGTTTTCTCAGTAATTTACTTAAAAGGTAAATGGGTATAAGGATCATTAGCCAATTCACGTGTAAGGGCTTAACGGGTAAAGGGTAAAGGTTAATACAATTCAGTAATTGGAATTTAAGTTGGAAAGAAGGTATATTTTTAGGAGCTTCTTCTTTATTCTTGGAGTTCCAAATTGGTGTCAACACAACAGGTAATAAGTTCGGGAGGTTCCTACACTTAATTCGTGCGGAAAAAACGCCTGGGTGTCACCACTGTGTGGACTGCCCGGAGGACATGGTGGAGCATATTGTGGAGGTGTGCCCCTACCCCACTTAAGTGGAGCATTGCCGTTCCAACTTCTAGCTAACGCCAATATCCCCCACGATGACAATGCCAATTTTTTCCCTAAAATGAAAATAAAATACCAGACCACAATATCCCTTTGCAGAAAAGAAAGAAAACCTAACAGTACTAGCTACCTAATAACATCAGCCCCCCTAGCCAAGTTACAATCGTTTCGTTCGCGCCGAACGCCTCGAGTAGGCCACGCCTCCGATTCCTTTGTTCTGACCACGTGACTGAGCGTTGATATGACGTCAGAACAAAGGAATCGGAGGCGTGGCCTACACAAGGCGATCGGCGCGAACGATACGGTTGTAACTTGGCTAGGGGGGGGCTGAACCTTTAATTACAGACAACACCTACTCTTCTAATTAAAACAACGCTTAATCTCGTAAACGACACCCGACCGATGATTTGCATCCATTGATTCTGAGACCGATTGAATCGCGCCACGATTGGATTATTTACCTTCGGCTAAGGGTCGCCGCACACGGGCTACCGGCTACAACCACAAAACGCTGCTTACGGTATATTTCCTGTCTTTTTCATACATTGTATATGTATTCGCCGTACACACTTGTGGCCGGTAGCCGCCACATGCTACAAATCACCGCTGTTCGCTTCATGTGGCCCGCTTCGACCACTTAACGCCACACGCCACTCGCGAATTTTGACCTTCTTCGTCAGAGTCCATTATGATACTGCGCCACAATGGCTGTCGTGCGCTTGAGCTTCCTTTACGATTTTCTAGCTTCTCGTGGCGGCGTTTGTGGCTGTCACGTGTAGTCCGTGTGCGGCGACCCTGAATAAGTCTGCAAGATCTCCAGGGTGCCATGTCTTGCTAATTGAAAGTAGCAAGATAAAATGTGTATTGGAAAAATCTGTTTGAAGATTAAAGGTGATTTTTGTGAATTTTTTTTAGGTTACCGTCATCATAATTTTAGCCGAAACATGTCCACTGTTGGACACGATCCAGTGTGTCTTATATACTGTGGATTGCCGGGTCCATCACCAGGTAATCACCTTATTTATTTGTTACAATTATTTATTACTCTCTACTACTAACAGATTCAGCTAACACGTGCAGAGATTAAAATTTGTATTAGTATCACATAATAACATTATTTAGACACGTTGAAATAAATAAAAAAGAAAAACACATTTAGATATTAAAATAAAAACAAACACAAAAGAAAGATGTTATAAATCATAAAGAAAATAAGAATGTTCATTAATAGTTTTAATTAACCGCTAAAATATTACAATTCAGTAAATGCATTAAACTCCAAATGTATTTAAAACGAAGAAAATTCTGTCTTTACTGTCTTGAAAATAATTTACACAAATCAGACGAAACTATGTTAGTGTAAACCCCGTTTAGAGGTTTTTTTTTCGGTGTGAATATCATCTAATGACATCCCCCGCTCTTGGGCGGAGCGAGAGATAGTGTCAGACTTTTAATGACTAAAAACCCACTCCTGTTCCTTTGTTGCCTTCCGTACCAGGGCCGAGTCTTCCTTTCAGAAGCAGACCCTTGGCCCCAGTAGGCTGCTGACATCTCCTAAAGGCGCGCGTGGAACAGTACGCGCCGTCGACGACTTGGGCTCGGTCCGGGCGGTTACCGGATGGTCGGACCCCGTTTAGTGGTTTGTGTTGCAAGTGGACTTTACAAGTAATGGCACAAAGAAACTGTTATAACACAAAACACATTGAAAATACGTAATTATTATTATTCGTGAAAAAAAAAATCTCGTTCGTCATCCCGTTCAATCTTTTTTTTACTAAAATATAATATTCTGATGCAGTGTTTAAACCAATATATATATTTTTTTTAATTGCTTCGAAAATTAATATAAACAATACGAAGAAAAGTTTCAAAAATAAAATGTGTGGTATCGTCCATACCGTAGCTATAGTCTTGTTTCAATGGAAGCAAAACTTCCGAGCTCCGATATCGCGATCCCAGGCGACTGTGACTCGATGAGGCATAAAATCATCCACATGGGAACTTCACACCTGAACGCTTACAAAAATGCTTTGCATACGAAGAAACTGTTACAATGGAGTTCTTGTTTCACTTTTAGGGGGTGAATGGGGGTGAAATCTGCTTATTGTGTAACAAGGGTTGAAATAAATTGGCCGGAATTCGTAAATCAGGCTGTTTGGAAAATAATAAATATAATTTGAGTTCGTTTGAACGTTAATTTACAAAAAAATTGGGGAACAGGTCATTATGCCAGTTTAGAAAATTGGGTTACATTTAAAAAAAATATCAACTCATCACTTTTTAAGGGTTTTGTACCTCAAAAGGAAAAAACGGAACCCATATAGGATCACTTAGTGGTCCGTCCGTCTGTCTGTCTGTCTGTCTGATCAAGACCCTTTATCTCAGGAACTCGTGTAGGTATCGAGTTAAAATTAAAACCATCTATTCAAGTTTGCGGTCTCTTGAAGCTATGAAAAAATCAAATTTCTAAGTTAATAAAATAAAAGATACGGCCGTTTATGTCTCAAAAAACTTATATTTCGACACTCTCGAGGAAATCAAAATTCATAGGGTACTTCCCGTTGACCCAGAATCCTGAAATTTTGCATGAAGCAAGGTCTTATAGCACAGGTATAGGAATAAACCTGAAAACTGTAAATTTGTTGTTACGTCACAAAAAAAAACTTTTTTGCGGTTCGGCTAAATCTTCGAGACTCCATTCGAGAATCGGACTGTTAACACATGTCAGTTTGTACGGAACCCTCAGGGTGCGTGTCCGAATCGCACTTACTCAGTTTTTTTTTTATATAGTCAGTAGGTTTTAGCAGTTATAAAGCGTGAGCAACAGTATTTCGATCCTTATCTATACTAATATTAAAACGAGGAAAAATTAGTATGTCTGTGTTTTTGTTTATAATTGTGAAAAACTACTGGACCAACTTTAGAAATGGATAGAATCTTACTTTAGTCTACAGTGTTTTGTTCAATTCTAAAACCCCCGCTTATCTTAAAGAACGTTTTAAGTTCCATCATGACACACATACTAGATATCTTAGGTCATCGGAAAACTTGAGGCTAGAGATGCCAAACCACTCCACCAATTTTTATAGCCTATGTCCTTTCTCAAGCTCTATTCTATCTTTGTACCAAATTTTATAAAAATCGGTTCAGAAGCGTAACAGACAGACAGACAGACAGACAGAGTTACTCTCGCATTTATAATATTAGTATGGATATGGATATTGTTTGTATCTTATGTAATTTAATAGTTTATGTATTGTATAATTATATGTAAATAGTACACCACGAACTACCTACGTATCTTTTTCTCCTTCTCTGTCAAATCCATCCAAAGGTTGTCTGTAAAAAATCGCCTGTAACATGCCTGTAACACAGCATTTTCCTAGTACAGGCTTCAGTCTCCACAACATCAATGTAAATGTACTTACTGTAACAATGTACCTACTGTTCTTATGAATTGTTATTTTTGCATTATGTGGTGGAGAAAAATAAACGCTTTTATTATTATAATTACCCAGACCAGACACAACACCCGACTGATCAGAGGATCCTCCCTTTTCTATGGAGATTTACACTCTGTACCGCTGTCGGCAGGCCTCTTAAAATCTATATTAATTTCAAGCCTCACAAAAAAGGAATCAAAGCAAAGTTTTCACCCCCCGAAAATTGACGTCGAATTAAAAATTCATCGTTACCGCGACGTCACATGAACTTGACAAAAGATTTCCTTAACTTGTCCAAGTTGAATCTCTTGCCGCACTTAACGTTGAAACTTTGCACAGATATTTTTCAAGAGTTTGAAAATTAAACCCATTAAACGCAGAACGGTGTATAATTCAGGGGGGTACTGTACCGTGAGCCTTTGATATGGGGTTTTAAATAAAATATTGGACTTCCTCCAATTGGACACGCGCTTTTTGAGAGCCGCGCTGGGCTCTAGGGGCTGAAGTATTATTGTATGCTGCTGTAATGTTGGTCTACAGAGATTTCTGGAAAGCCGGTTTTTTTTTTCCGTTGGGAAAATCATCTTATGACATCCCCCGCTCTTGGGCGGGGCGGGAGATAGTGTCAGACTTTTACTGACTAAAAACCCACTCCTGTTCCTTCGTTACCTTTCGTACCAGGGCCGAGTCTTCCTTTCAGAATCAGACCCTTGGCCCCAGTAGGCTTCGACCCTGCTGGGCCCCTACAGTTGCTGACATCTCCTTGAGGCGCACGTGGAACAGCACGCGCCGTCGACGACTTGGGTTCGGTCCGGACGATTACCGGACGGTCGGATGGCGAGCCACCCATTGCTCGCCGTCCGCAAGCCCGCGCCTACGGTGGGCGGAAATCGGGATCGGAATCCCGGCGGCGGTTGGGGCGTGAGGACAGCTGCCTCACGCTATCGGCCGCCTCCTTTGCAAGCATTACTGCTTCGCAGAAGGAGGCGACCGCCTGCCACTCCTCCTCGTCTGGGAAGCCGGTGGATTTGCAAATTTGTAATTCATATCGTGAAAAATTCTTTCTTTCAGCTGTCTAAAATGATTATGAGTATCTTTCTCGTTATCTTATGAGACATAATTATAATTATCTTTCTTAACTGGAATGTCATAATATGTCATAGTCTCATTTCTAGAGAGGAAGAAAACATTTATTAACTGCAATATTGTAAACATTTAGGTCTGCAAATTAGCGCTTATCAGTAATTACCCGTACCAGATTTTTTTAAGATTTCTATGAGTCCTATTATTTAAAGCATAAATTACAGAGAGTTTTCTCTGAAATTTTTACCTACATTAATGTGTTATGAAATACACAAGCAAAGAACTACAAAATGGTGAAGATAAAACTTCTGATTAGTTAAATATTCAAGCAACAGACAGAAAATTTTTAAACCCCTTTTTATTTGATATAATTATATCAGAAAACAATATTTTTCGGGATTTTGGACGTTAGAAGAGGTCGATGCACTGTAAATAACAAAACGTTCTAATTTTTTTTTCTATGTTATGTGTTGTGTGTGTGTGTTGTTTGTGTGTGTTTGTTGTGTTGAATGTGTTTACATTGTATTAATCTCTAACAGGGCAACATAATTCACAGAACTTCCAGTCAATAATTAGTCCTTAGTTCTAAAATGTAACTCATGCGTTAAATTAATATGAAAAACAATATTGAAATACACCAAGGCTTAACAGAGCCACTTGGTATCTAACTCAGCCTGAAATTTCCAATAGTTTCATAAGTGGCTATATAGTAACTCGTTCGTTGCATTATCAATATTATAAACTTGTGTTCATAGGAATTATATGAATATACAGCCTAAATTCATGGCTTTATTTACTTAGTAACTTCTAACTAAAGTATTGATGTCTATTTTTTTTTTGTTTCCTAGTTTGTCTTTATAAACATGTGTGTGTGTAACATGTTTTCCTTCTTCATTTTTTATTCCAACCATCCTTGTGGTCGGACAAAATTTGAACAAAGGAAAGCCGTTCTTCAATGAGATAGTTAAGGCTACTTTTAAAAACTAGGCAAGTGTGAGTCGGACTCGCGCACTGAGGGTTCCGTACAAACTACAATTCCCGAATGGAGTCACAATTTTTTTTCCGAATTGCAAAAAAGCATATTTTGTGACGTAGGTTTTCAGATTTATTCCTATACCTGTGCTAGAAGATCTTGCTATATGCCAAATTTCAGGATTCTGGGCCCACGGGAAGTACCTTACGAATTTTGATTCCTTTGAGAGTATCCAAATATACGTTTTTTTGCGACATAAACGGCCGTATATTTTTATTCGTTAACTTAGAAGTTTGATTTTTTACAGCTTCAAGGGACCGCCGACTTTAGTATATAGTTTTAATTTCAACTCGATACCTCCACGCGTTCCCGAGATAAAGGGTCTTGACAGACAGACAGACAGCAAAGTGATCCTATAAGGATTCCGTTTTTCCTTTTGAGGTAGGGAATCCTAAAATGAGGTTTTATTTAGAATTGAAGATAAATTCGCCTAAATTTTAATACTATCTGCTTTTGAATTCGTCAATCAGAAGTTCTCAAGTTGCCTTTTACAAGTATCGGTAACTTAAGTTAGTAGCCGTGGATATATTCTAGTTTATAAACTGAATGAAATAAGATTGCGATGGAGATGAGAATATGGAGTAATCAAGAATGGATAAAGTGAGAAATGAGTAAATTAATGGAAGTTTGAAAGTCAATCAGCCAGCGACTGAAAAGTTGAAAAAGAATCGTTTGTCTTGGTATGATCATGTGAAGAGAAGTGATGAAACGCATTTTATTAAAAGAGTAATGAGTTTACATGTAGATGAATGGAGAGGGAGAGGAAGACCAAAGAGAAAATGGATGGATTGTGTGAGGAGAGATGAAAGAAAAGGGAGTTAGTGATAGTGTAACGGGTGGCAGTATAGAATAGAAAGGTTCGGTTCGGTGGTTCGGTGTTGTGCCGAACCCAAATGACACGGGACAAAGGCAGAAAGATGATGAAGATGATGATGGTATACTAAAGTGACTATCATCGTTTATCGGTGATAATAACATCCTATAAGCCAAAATGACAGTCAAAATCCCATAAGACATACTACTAATTCAATGTCACTTTATAAGGAAGAGTCGTAAGTACTTCAATAACAATTTCAAAAACACCCACAATTAAGTTTTCGAAGTCGTAAAGAAAAATAAATGAAAAAATTTAAGGAAGCTTAACATTCTAGAAGCAAAATTTAAAACCTAATATAGTATAAGTTTAACTTATGCAAGCGTTATTATTCTTAGAAGTTTATAGACTTAAACTGTTCACCCATGAGCGAAGTTATGCAACTTAGAAACGATGGAAACTGTTGGGAAGTAACGTTGATAGCTGTTGTAATTTCACTATCATAGTAATAATAATAATATAATAATAATACTCCACAACTATCACACAACGCTGTCTAGTCCCAAGCTAAGCAGAGCTTGTGTTATGGGTACTAGACAACTGATAAACATACTTATATATTTCTAAATACATACATATATAGATAAATTACACCCAGATACAGAACAAATGATCGTGCTCATCACACAAACATTTGTCTTGGGTGGGAATCGAACCCACGACCTCCGGCATAGCAGTCAGGGCCACTAACCACTAGACCAACAGGCCAGTCAAAATAGTAGATAATAGAGAGATTATAACTTAAAGATGATGATGACCTGGAGACGATTGAGAAGCGAGCCAAGAGGATGGTGATGATGCACTTGTCGAGTCAAAACTCCAAAGCCTTGAGCATCGACGCCGAGTTGCTGGCCTGCCGGTTTTCTATCGATTACATTTTTTGGAATTGCACCATTTAATTCCACCAAGTCCGTTGCATCATCGGACCACTAGACGTACGGCGTTGCGCCATCGGTACATGGTGGACATCCCACCCATATGTACAAAGCGTTTTGGGAACACATTCATTATGCGAGTGGTATTCCCTGCCGGAGTCTGTGTTTCCTGATGATCTAGGCAAGCGTGCTCCATCGTCGGCCACATCATCGCTTACAATCAGGTGAGGTAGTGGTCAAACGCAAGCCTATCAATATTTTGTTTGTATATAAATTGTTTTTTTTTTTGAGTACTTTTAGTTAATCGTCAATGAATTTGATTTCGATAACAAAGTATCGTTTCTGTGTCTGTAGAAAAACTTTAATGTCTCACTAAAAGGTAAGTTATATTATCAACATCAATTTTCAAAATATTCAGCCACCGCAGACGTAGGTTTGCAGCCATGGCTGGGTTCGCTTCTGAAAGGACAACTCAAAGTCCTGGAACGCAAAGCAAAAAGTAACATAAGAGTGGGTTTTAGTCAGTAAAAGTCTGACGCGCCCTCTCGCCCCGCCCTGGAGCGGGAGAAGTCATTGAATGATTTCCCACCTAAAAAAAACTATTTGTAAGCAATGATGTGGTCGACGTTTTAGCGTGCTTGAATAGAAGTAACCTATTTACTTGTGACTTGAATATCCCCATGTTATAGCCTTAAGGACTCTGATAAAGAATTCCACTTATTAACAATACGCACAATTAATGTGATGCAAAATCGTTTTTACATATAGGTATTAAGTTAAAGAAGTACCTTTAGACCATATATACAAACATACCTACCTACTTATCCGTATAACATTTTAAAACAATAGCGTGCGTCGTTTCTACAAAACGGCACTGTAATAAGATTAAAACAAAAACACTGTGCCTGTAGATGGAAAACAGAAACGTGTGGCGCTGTCCTGCGGTAAGGGTGATGGTGCAGCTAAAGCTTAAAGTATAATATAGACCGTGTTGGTTTCCAGTTTCAGTAAGATATATTTATTTGCGTTAATTGTAGGTAATATTTAATGCTCGCCGTCCGAACGTCCGGTAACCGTCTGGACGCGCCGTCGTCGACGGCACGTACTGGCCCCCGCACGCCTCAAGGAGATGTCAGCAAACCGTAGGGGCTTAACAGGGTCGAAGCCTACTAGGGCCAAGGGTCTGCTTCTGAAAGAAAGACTCGGCCCTGGTATGAAAGGCAACGAAGGAACAGGAGTGGGTTTTTAGTCAGTCAAAATCTGACACACCCTGTCGCTCTGCCCAAGAACGAGGGATGTCATTGGGTGATTTTTGCAGGATGGATTTTGAGCAGGCAAATAAATATTTAATTCATAACATTTTTTCATCATCATCATCATCATTTCAGCCGAAAGACGTCCACTGTTCGACATAGGCCTCTTCATTTATAACTTCATGTACGCACCATTTATAACACACACACTCCACAACAACACCTCCGCGCACCGGAAGGCGCAGCGTCGGAAGGCCTCCCACAAGGTGGACCGACGACCTGGTGAGAGTCGCGGGAGTGCGGTGGATGCGAGACGCACAGGATCGGTCGTTGTGGAGACGCTTGGGGAGGCCTATGTCCAGCAGTGGACGTCTTTCGGCTGAAATGATGATGATGATGACACCACAAAACGTTTAATTCTAAATCTAGAACCTTAATTTTAGAGTATTTCTGACATAACACTGTATTTACGAAAACTGGCGAAAACACTGGTCCAGATACAGTTAACACTAGTTTATGGACCAGGGGATTCATATTTATGTAAAACCTTTATGTCAATAATTGTTTTATTATTATTATTTCCTTTATTTGTTTTCTTCACATACTTTTTACATTTTTAAATATATATTAAAACAATTAAATAAAAAAAAACATTTAAAAATATAAAAATAGTAGTCCGCCGGTGTCGGGAGCAGGGTCCAAGCTACCGGTGGTTAGGGCTCCAGAGACAGAAACCAATGCGAGCCGTATCAAGGAGTGCAGTATTTTATTATAATTATTATTTAGCGAAGTTAGTTGAATATGTATGTATATGGATATTTATTTATTGTATATATTATGTTTATGTATGGTGTGCTGTACACATATCTGTTTAGTATATTTTTAGTTTTAAGTTAGATTTAATTTATGTGTTTAATTTTTTATTTTTTGTACTTACATTTAAAGCTCCTCAAATTAATGCAAAATTTCTTTCTCACTCATATGGTTTGCTGTAAGAAAACCCAGTTGTGGGTTAAGCTCGCCTATGTACATCAACTGTCCTATTTATAATGTCTGTATAAAATTGTGTGTACAATAAAGAATAAAGGAAGTTATTCAATTATCAAAAAACCATATCTTTCGCTTCGCTTTAACAGGATGCCATCCCCTTTTTCTAGAGGAAAGATGAAATTTTAAGGTTGGATAATAGCCATGAATGCGTTGAACGAGGAACTTGCATTGAATAAGTTATTAGCGAAATTCTCCCGTTTTATTACTCCAACTTTTTATAAGCTTTTCATTTAAATTTTACAAGAGTTAAAAAGGAAAACTGTTCGTGAAAATGACCCTATATAAATAGTTTTGTTTAGTTTGTAAGTCGTGAGTATTATGTTCCTAATTTTTTTTCTTTAAGGTTTATATTTCAATATCAGGTTATTGACTGAATAATAAATCGTGTTCGGCTAAATGTGAGTCGTATTTTCACACGAAGAGTTCCTTTTGTATTATTGTCATTTTATTTTATTTTCTGACCAAAAGATATGAGACTAAAGACAAACGTAATTTTGTAGTTTATAAAGTGTTTCCATACATACAAGGCCTCCAGTTTCCATTGCAATTGCTCGCCGTTACGCGGAAAACTGTGTGGTATCTCCGCCCCATCCGGATGGCCATGACCCTCTGGAACGCGTTCAGCTTAGCCGCCGGTCGCTTTTGTAGCGACGACCCCACACCGGCGCTCCGTAAAGGGCCATAGACCGAACGATTCCCGCGTAGAGCCTCTGGCAGGAGGCGTCTGGACCCCCTAGGTTGGGCAGGAGCCGCTTGAAGGCAACCCAGACCCGCTTAAGTATGGGAGCCAGATGTCGGAAGTGCTCCTCGAAATTCCATCGGCCGTAGAGGACGAGCCCCAGGTACTTTATCGTCGACCTGGCGATTGTGATTGATGAGACGGTGATTTGATCCATTATTTGGGAAAACGGTGGTGGCGCGTTCCGAGGGTTTCACATGGCCTCGGACTCATGCAGTGCCACCTGAGTCCCTTGTGCCGGATTCTCGCTACGACTGTCGCAGCCACGTGCATCGCTAGTGCGACGGCCGCATGGTACGACTCCCTCTACGATTTTGAACACTAGTTCTTCCAAAATTATTTCATAAACAATCACATTACAATATATTTGAACTCTTAATCGATTTTGTCAAAGTCTTTCTTTTATGTTGACCCTAAAAACCCAAGATATTCTAACAATTTAGAAATATTTAATTATCTTTACAAGAGCTTTTTATTCATAACTTACGTTATTACAAATCCCAGAATTTTGATTAATATCAAATATTTAAACATTAAGAATTTACAGGATGAAGTTAATTATTTAAATACAACCTTCAAAGTTAATTTCAAGTAAAGTTTTTAACAAAAGGTTAATTCTTTAATCTTTTGGCTGTCCAAACTAGTTGGGCTTAGAAGGGTAATTAAGATTAATTAACATTAAACCAATCTTAGTCGAGAAGACCTCAATAAATATTAGCATATGAAAAAATAATTTCATTAGGATGACTGACGATTTATCTTTAAAAGCAAATACGATATAATAACATCTATATCGCAACAAAAGAATTATCCATGCATCTGGTCTTCCGCACGTTTAGAACATTATACAACAGTTCTAATCAACTATATTGAGCAGTTAGCCGGACCACGCTCAACACCCGTCTGGTCGGAGGATCCTCCCTTTTCAACGGAGGTTTATGGGACTTCACACCCCATACCTCTAAAACAAGAATCCCTCAAAACTATAAAACTAATTTTCATCTTTTTAATGAGAACCAGCACCAAAAATTCGAAGACATGCGACATCTATCGACCCGCACTGGGCTCGCGTGCTGTACGGCCCATTCTCTCTCCACTCCACTAAGGATGCCTGAGTCCCAGCAGTGGGAACATTATAAGGCTGATTATGCTATGCTTGTCTCTAGGGAAACAAAACACTACTCAAAAGTATGAGTTAAATAAAACAAAAATACAAAGTCCAAATATACAAATCTTTTCTCATTATAACATTAGTATACGTTTATTAATATTTAAATTGTAATATGTGTAGGTTTATTTGATACTTTAGTTTAAGATTTCACGTAGATACGCTTTTTTTCTTGTTTTTATATATTATATTGTCTACATTTTAATTAAATAGTTTCTTCTCCTTAGTCCTAGTAGGGGGAACATTAATAAGCCGACTAAGCTAAGCATATTTAGAACTAGCTGCCCGCGACTTCGTTTGCGTAGCCATTGGTTATAATCCCTAATTCCTTTTTAAAAATAAAAATAGGCAAATTACTCGGTATAACACCTGCTATCTACAGTGAAAGCCGCGTCAATATTGGTCCAGCCGGTTCACAAATAGACAGTAAATCAGACAAATGTAAAAAAGTTGCATTTTTGTTAAAAGTATCGAATATACATATATGCATTTAGTAAATTTTTTTTTTCATACTATAGAGTCTTCAATTTTATTTATAATTGTATGTAACAGAGATGTACCGATGTATTTTCAATTACTATTTCTTCCATGTGTGAACATAAATAGCAGAATAAATAAACAAAAACTAAACAGCTTATGACCTCAATTTTAATACAACATTTACAGTAACTTCTGCGGGTGCAGCATACCCAGTTTGATGAGCATGTCGTATTCCTGATCATCACAGGGCCCATACCTGACTATCGTCACAGCCGGGTCCTGGCACCGCATACACATTTCGTTGCTGTAAGTTTTTCCATCGGAACCACATACTGGGATATATGACGTTACGCATGCACAGTAGGGCTCGCGTTTCAAATGAGCCAAGTTTATACTGACACAAAGTGTGAACACCAAAAATACAACTTTCATTTTTTGGTGATTTTTTTAAACAGCTGACGATCGATTTATTTTAAATTTATTTTAAGTTGTCGATATGGCTTCGATGAACAAAATAAACAAATCTATTGTCTCTGCTTTCTAGTCTATGTAGACGACAACTAATAACAGTAAACGCATAATTTTTATTCGCATTATATTCCTACAGTGTTAACGTAATTACTTCGATTAATTACGATTCGTTCTAACTATTCATAATCAGCTGATAAGAAAAAACAATTCGATATACATTTAAATTAAATATAAAGGTAATATTAATAGGAAACACGACGGTCTATGCGGTGGGGATCTGACCCGCTTGGGCGGAGCAGCGCCAAATCCTCGTGGAGGCAATCGACCTCGTCCATGCCATGGTATGGAGAGAGGGGGTATGGGAAGCTGTCACCTCCATCTGCTAAGCAGTCATGCCAGCAAAGTATGTGATGGAAAGCATCAGGGAGATACAATCCTCACGTCTCAACCGCCGCTGGAGATGCCTTGGGCATTGGGAATTGCAGAGCAATTCCCGATCCCCGTAGGCACGGGCTTGCGGGCGGCGAGCAATATGTTGCTCGCCGTCCGATGAGACGGCACGCTTTGTTCCACACGGTTTAATTCATATTTTGATTTCCATCAGGTGAGATAGTGGTCAAGCGCGAACCTATCACAAATTAAAAAATAAAACATTTGAAAACGCTGCCCTAGAATACAAAAGAGAATTGAAAAAAAAAAGGCTGGTTCGATCCAGCCAATAATATGGTAGTTTGAACTAATAATTGGCTCGTTTGATGCTAATTTTTCTTTACATTTATTTTTTTAATAAAATTTGTTGATTGGTTAATGATAATTTAATATTTAAAAGTCACTTTTTTACAAAGAGAAATAAATCTGTCTAACTTTTATTCAATTACTATTTGCTACCTGCGGCTTCGCCCTCGTGAGAGTAGCAATTATCCCAAGGGAACATACTCCCGGGATAAAAAAATCTGTGTGCTAGATAAGATAAGATAAGATAAG
The DNA here is from genome assembly GCA_905147345.3 of Mythimna impura. Classification (NCBI taxonomy): domain Eukaryota; kingdom Metazoa; phylum Arthropoda; class Insecta; order Lepidoptera; family Noctuidae; genus Mythimna; species Mythimna impura. The sequence goes on along the minus strand of LR990359.1, from coordinate 26,412,868 downwards.
TCTTTATTTGCCTTATACATGGTATACAGTTGTTACAGTCAGGTATTAATCTATAGTCCACATGTTTAGCTATTTGTATCAGAGCAGTGGTGGCCGAGTGGTATGAGCAGTGGTGGCCAAGTGATATCGGCTTCGACTTAAGAGTTGTAGGTCGCGGATTCAAACCCAGCCAGGCGCATTACTTTGTGTAATTTATTTCATCACCACTGCTCTCAAAACGGTGAAGTAAAACATCGTGAGGAAACCGGCATGTGCTAGAACCAAAAATTCGAAAACATGTGACATTCACCAACCCGCACTGGGCCCGCATGGTGGATTACGGTCCATTCCCTCTCTTGGAGAGAGGAGGCCTGAGTCCCAGCAATGGGAACATTAAAAGGCTGATTATGCTATTATGCTATGCTAATATTTTAACACAAAACCTTCAAATTAATAAAAATGAAAACGTAAACACAACATACTCGTAATTCCACAAACAACATTTTACTAAACATACAAAACATAACACTGAAGCATTGAATAGTTTACGCTAGTCGTTACTGAAAACGGGTCGGGTTGTCCGGATATGAGATCTAGCTCGACATTGAGCGATGCTCGGACACATTCGAACAACTTCGGACTCCCTCGGACACCCTCGGACAAGGAGAGGAGCACGCTGATGAAATTCTTATGTTAATATTAGGGAAACCTTTTCATTTTATGTTTGGATGTTTCCTTTATAAGGTTTTGTATCTCGTTTTTAGTTATAACGTAACTTGAATAGGATGGTAAGTGTCTTTGTGTTTTATGATTTTTTCCGGCGTTTTGGAGATGTGATATGTTATGACACTTATGACTATTTAAGTTATTAAGAGGGCCCTTCCTGACTCGTCTATTATCAACCTGAGAATGGTTTAAAAGCTTGTTAGTTCATCAATAAAGAGGTAACGTGAAAAACCCGACTGCGTAAAAAATAACTTTAAATAAAAACTGAAAAGAAAAAAACAAATTCTGGAAACCAATTTAATTTAATTAATTTAAACACATAAAATAAAACAAATAATAAATTCTAATACGGAATATATTGACTGCAACAGTCGGGACCCATATTAGAAAGAATGATTTTATCCGTGGGTCGCGACTATTATATCCCTACAAGATACGCGCAAAAAAAGTAACCCTTGTTGCAGTCGGGTAAAAGAGAAAGATAACACCTTAACGCTCTATTGGCATCCGTCATTTACTCAAATATTTCACCAAACTTGCAGGAAGTAGGTACCTACGTGTTTTTTTTTTAACATTAGAAGTTTGTTTAAAAAAATTTCGTCATTCAGAATCTGTCTATACATATTACGTTTTTTTTTTACTTTAACAGTACGTCAGTAACTTTGCATAAGCATAAACATAATCAGCCTTATAATGTTCCCACTGCTGGGACTCAGGCCTCCTCTCTAGGAGAGGGAATGGGCCGTAATCCACCACGCGGGCCCAGTGCGGGTTGGTGAATGTCACATGTCTTCGAATTTTTGGTTCTAGGACATGATGGTCCTCACGATGTTTTCCTTCACCGTTTTGAGAGCAGTGGTGATGAAATAAATTACACAAAGTACTTAATGCGTCTTGCTGGGTTTGAACCCGCGACCTACAACTCGTAAGTCGGGGCCGTTACCACTCGGCCACCACTGCTCAGTAACTTTGGCCCTTCATAATTGACGGGCCAAAGTTCACGCAAAATAGCAGATTGCAGAAGTCTTTACTGGATTAGTCTCACACAAATTTATGTTTTGATTTCAATAAAAACATAGATAATATCCACAAAAGTAAGCCTCATCTCATTCATGTAGTAGTTACGAGCGCGATTGTCACGTGTGGAATCTTTAGTCCCAAGTTCAACTCTTAGCATAATCAGCCTTTTAATGTTCCCACTGCTGGGACTCAGGCTTCCTCTCTAGGAGAGGGAATGGGCCGTAATCCAGCACGCGGACCCTGAGCGGATTAGTGAATGGCACATGTCTTCGAATTTTTGATTCTAGGACATGCCGGTGTCCTCACGATTTTACATGCCAGTACTCTTAGATGAAATAAAATGTCGTTAGGTTCCTCCATTAGTAACGGTGCGTTAGCTGAATACAGATCTAGACCCCAGTAGTGGGTTCTATGAACTGCTCTGATCAATTCAAATTGTCAACCAGCAATATTTCGAGAAAAACGCTGAAAAAAAAATTGAAGAACATCGATAGAGTAGGTATTGAAAACAAATTGAGAAATTGATGTAAGGTAGAGGTGTAAGCCCAGGATTACGAGTATCTTCAAAAGGGTCACTGCCGCAGGAACTCAAAGGGCAACTGAAATAACACTGATGGGTTTTACTCAAGTAAAGTCAGACACTGCCCAAAAAAAATATAAGTATATGTTTACCCCTATTTTATCTCGAAAATACCTCTTAACTTTCTTTTCTTTGTTGATGATTTCGGGCTGTTCTATATGTTCCAATCCCGCGGAGAACTTTGATTGCGCGATGCAGGATTAGTTCTTATGTGACGCCATAGATGTCGCTACACAAGTACTCAAATCTACAGTTCCTTGAAGCTGTGAAACAATCAAACTTCTAAGTTAACGAAAAAAAAGATAGGGCCGTTTTTGTTTCAAAAAACGTGTATTTCGACACTCTGAAGGCAATCAAAATTCATAGGCAACTTCCCGTTGACTCAGAATCCTGAAATTTGGCATAAAGCAAGGTCTTATAGCACATATATAGGAATAAATCTGAAAACAATAAAATTATAGTAACGCCACAAAAAAAAAAAATTCGAGACTCCATTCGGGAATTGAACTATTTACACCGGTAAGTTTGTACGGAACCCTCTGTGCGCGAGTCCGACTCGCATTTGCCTCGTTTTTATTTTCACCAGCTTCAGCATAACCTATTTAATTTCCCAATTAATCGCCCCGTTCCCGTTATAGGTTCGAGTATAGCTAGAAAATGTTTTCTTTGCTAATAGAATGACAAACACCGCGTGGAGGGATGGCTCGTCATCTGTCAGAATCCCTTCCACCCGACCTCTGCCGGATGTGGTGCGGAGGGCAACATCCATAAGTCTTGTTTGACGAATTCTGGGAACTTTCAATTTGATTCGCTAGTTTGAGTTAAAGGTATCAAAAAGTAGCAGTCTAATAAACCTGTAACATTTGCGTTGACTTATTTACATTGAGGGAAAATATTGAAATAGAAAATTGTATTTTTAAATCTTTTTTTGTAGTTTAGTTTGCTCTAAGCAAAAAGAAAATTAGGTAGTGTTAGCAGAAACGTTTCACGTTTTATACAATTTATTTTTTATTTATTTCACAACCGAAAACATCTTGAATAAACTTATAATAAATAACGTAGTGAGTGAAGAGGTGACTTTCACGGCTAACGAATCAATCGAATTGAAAGAAAAGAAAGAAAGAAATGCTTTTATTTGGGACAGACACAGCACAACGGTTATAAACACAAAGTAAAAAAGAACAAAGTACAAAGTGCGCCGAGCGTGTCCGCACCGAAAGGGTGACCACCTCAGCATTTGCTAGGCGTTAGACACCCAGCGCTGGTTTTCAGTTGGCACCCCGCAGCTCAACGTTCAATTGCTGTTCAACGTGACAATGCTGCCAGTGTTCTGGGCACTTTTCCCATTATACCATATTTAATTATTTTTGTATGCTTTTGTACATATTTATTTATTTAATCTAAACAGAATGGGCGAAGCCAATTACACCATTTAAACACAGACAGTACAAGAATTACAAAGACGACAGAACAATAAAATATAAAACAATAATTAAAATTAAGTTACAAGACTTTTAGGGATAACTTTACCTATTTAATAAATATAATTCACAGTCATACATTTATCTCACAAAATTTTATTCATTTTGACAGTAACGTTTTCCATTCTTCCCCAATCATTATCAAAAATCTGTGTTCTTATCTTCCTAGACATTACGAGATGATGCATAATGAGATTAGAGCATTACGTGCAGAGAGTGTCTGAAGTATTGGTGATTTGGAGTGCGCAGCTGTGCGACAAGTTGGAACTACAAAGGGCCGATGTTTCCTGCCACGGCTACCATTATTTTTAGTTTGTAAATATACCTATTAGTTATGTATTTCATTACTTATGTATTTCATAATTAATTAAAAATCAAACTATAAATAACGCAAACAAATAAGAAAAATAATGGCGCCTAATGAATTCTTTTCATACGCTTTTGTGTGTAGCTATGCGTACATAATATTATTTTCAGTTTATGTATATATCTATTAAGATATTTATTAGTGTATTCACAACATTGAGAAATCGAAATTCTTGATAATTTCAGACTTCCAAAAGTAACATTGAAACATACACCATTTTACTCCTAACAACAGCGTTGATGTTTTCCAAACAATTTCTTGTGTTAGATAATGTCGTAATGAATTACACGATACGATAAGGGGGAGAAGGGGGGAGTTCGATCACGCGGGAAGCCTTTTATCCCCTCCGTTGTGTGCCGATAAGTTCATAACGTTAGCAGTGTTTATATCTAATAAATGGCTGTAGTTCTACGGACATTTGTGCGAAGAGAACTGATAGTGGGTTAAGAATGATGTTAATAGAAACCGGCGAGTGATTTGCGGTCGGCTGAAAATACATGATATATTGATTGATTGAATGTAGGACACTTTGATGGCCGGTCCGTTTTTTTTTTACGTTACCCACGTGAAAAAAGTTAAAACTTTGACAGTCCGTTTGTTGTTTTTTATATGGGTCATCAACACTGACAGTCAGTCCGTTTGTTATTTTTACGTAGCCAAATGGCAAAAAACGGAACCCTTATAGATTCTTCATGTCTGTCTGTCTGTCTGTCTGTCCGTCCGTATGTCACAGCCACTTTTTTCCGAAACTATAAGAACTATACTGTTGAAACTTGGTAAGTAGATGTATTCTGCGAACCGCATTAAGATTTTCACCCAAAAAAAAAAACAATAAATTTTGGGGGTTCCCCATACTTAGAACTAAAACTCAAAAATTCTTTTTTTCATCAAACCCATACGTGTGTGGTATATATGGATAGGTCTTCAAAAATGATATAGAGGTTTCTAATATATTTTTTTTCTAAACTGAACAGTTTGCGTGAGAGACACTTCCAAAGTGGTAAAATGTCCCCCCCCCCCCCTGTAACTTCTAAAATAAGAGAATGATAAAACTAAAAAACACCATGCAAACTTCCACCGAAAATTGGTTTGAACGAGATCTAGTTAGTAGTTTTTTTTAATACGTCATAAATCGTAAACCGCAATTTACCTTTCAAGTTTGTACGGAACCCTCAGTGCGCGAGTCCGACTCGCACTTGCCCAGTTTTTACGTGGGTAATCAAGTCACTTTGACAGTCAGTCCATTTGTGGTTTTCTAAGTGTATATCAAATGTCTTCTTCCACTCGGAGTAAAAGGGAGTATCAGAGTAAAGCCTTTGATCCTTCAGTTGTCCTTTGCAGTCTAGAGTCGCGGTAACATTCTTACTGACATCTCTTTGAGGCGCTTATGGAACACTCCGTGCCGTCAATCCGGGCGTCAATCCTCATCGGATGGCGTGCTACCTTTTGCTCGCCGTCCGCAAGCCCACGCCTGTGCTAGCCGGTCCATTAATGGTCGGTCCGCTGATGAGTGTCCGTCTATAACTTAGCGGAAAGCGCTGGCTTACCTGATTTTGACTCTTCGAACAAGATCTTTTACTATCGTTATGGGTAGAACGATATTCTTACACCAGTTTTGAAAAGAAGTATCGTGTTACCTATTTACTCGAAGTTGTAGACAATTACGTTTACCTGGGACAGACAATTCAGTTGGGTATGTCTAACTTTGAGAAAGAGGTCAATCGTCGAATCCGACTCGGCTGGGCAGCGTTCGAGAAGTTGCGTAGTATCTTCTCGTCCAACATACCACAGTGTCTCAAGACTAAAGTCTATGACCAGTGCGTGTTGCCAGTGATGACATATGGCACTGAAACATGGTCGCTTATAATGGGCCTCATCAGACGGCTTATTGTCACCCAAAGGGCAATGGTAAGTGGCTATGCTCGGAGTTTCCTTGCGTGATTGCATCAGGAATAAAGATATCCCCAGGAAAACCATACCGTCGCCGATATAGCCCGAAGAATCGCCAAACTAAAGGGGGCAGGGCCCTTTGCTCGTAGAATGGATGGTCGATTGGACCGAAAGGTTCTAGAGTGGCGACCGCGCACCGAAAAACGCCGCGTTGGAAGGCCTCCCACAAGGTGGACCGACGACCTGGTGAGAGTCGCGGGAATGTGGTGAATGCGAGACGCACAAGATCGGTCGTTGTGGCGACGCTTGAGGGAGGCCTATAGTCCAACAGTGGACGTCCTATTTACTGGATTGTAGAAGTCAGATAGGTAGGCACTCCGGACCTAGATATGCCTATTGATTTTGAACACCAGACTATAGACCAAGCATTTTTCAGATCAAGATCGTGACAATACTATTGTTTGTACAAACCTAAACAAAGTACTTGTTATTTCCAGATCACGTACAATCTTTGTTGTTTGCGTTTCTTAGTTAAAATAGTATGAGTAAATAGAAAGTGTTTGCTACCACTAAAATTATGTTTGTTTTTCGTTATCAGCTCAAGTAGCTCCTAAGTACTAATTGCTGTCAGTGGCGTCACTCGTGTGATAGTAGAAAAAAAAACTTTTCACAAAAAAAATACAACCGACTTCAATGTAAAAGGAAACACTGAAAAGCGCAAAATAACTTTAATTTCGGAAGTCGGTGTTAAATAACGACGACAAAACTATTATAGAAACGAAGTCGGTTGTATTTTTTTTGTAAAAAGTTTTTTATTTTACACTTTTTAGTTATGGTACCACCACTAAAAGTACCCCTCAGCCAAACTTAAATACCTTATAGCTAGAGTGCATCTCATGAAAATTCTAATAATCCCAAACACGGCTAGATCAGAGTCAATCAGTCATCGAATACACGTCTAATCAAAGCAATTTTAGTTGTTACGACGGTTCTGCTGTGATCCTATGAGAAGTTCTGTTCCATATCTTCGAAGTTCTTGATCAGATCATAACAATATTACTATTAATCTATAAGTCCAACTCGGAAGCATAAACCATTAATCAAATAAAGAAAAATCAAAATCGGCCCACAATTGACCGAGAAATCGGTGAACATACATAAAAAAAAATACATTCAGCCGAACATAGAACCTCCTCCTTTTTGAAGTCCGTTAATTATGTCAAGGAAACATACGCATCATCGTCATTTTAGCCGAAAGATGCCCACGGCTAGACATAGATCTCCCCCAAGTGTTGCCACAACGAACGGTTGTGTGCTTTTCCATTCTTCGTATTCCCGCGACCCTCATCAGGTCATCGGTCCAACTTGTGAGAGTACTTCCAACGTTCCGTCTTTCGGTCGCAACTCCAGAATCACGACGACCATCTATTCTGCGAGCAGTGTGCCATGCCCACTGCCACTTAAGTTGGGCGATTCTTCGGCGTAGTAGCTCCTTTTATATAGTACTAGCAGCTACTAGCGTGGTTCAAATTCAAAATAAAAAATACTCTGTGTTATTCCAAAACATGGCCTACCCGTGTACTAAGTTTCATCGAAATCTGTTCAGCCGTTCGAGCGTGAAGAAGTAAAAACATGTACACACCATCACACACACACACACTCAAAAATTTTCGACTTTATACTCGTAACATTAGTGATCATATTCGCGGGGCAAACTTGGCCAGAGATTGCCTGACAGAGAGATCAGAAAAGAGGAAGCCGTTGCCCAGCTGTGGGACACAAAATAGGCTATAAAAAATATAATAACATTAATGTGATTCCATCTAAATAATATGATGTAAGTATAATGTTATACTTTAGTTTGAGAACTCCTTACGAACTCGAATGGGGTGACACAAAACTGAAAACAGTGGAAAGAAAGAAGGGGGCATTTTGCCCAACCGTTGAACGGTACAGGCTGGCTGTAATAATAATAATAAATACTTGAGGAGGTTCGAGTTGAGTGGTTGGATCAAGGGCTTGATTCAGGAAGCAGAACTCCTGGACACGGCTCGTGTTGTCAGAAGGTTCCTCTCTCAGGAGTCCTACCCACCGGTAGTTTGGACCTTGTGCCCGATGTCTGTGAGCTACTATTTGTTTTATATTTTTAAATGTTTTTTTTTTTATATTATTTTGTTAAAAGAATATTTAAAAATGTAACTTTTATGTATGTATACTGAATAAAGGGAATAGTAATAAAATGTTACGAAAACTAATTTCAATTTTTCTAGCTTAATTTTTATTTATTTTTTCTATTAGCAAGATGTAAAAATTACGGTTCTGTGTAATTCTAGTGAACCTAAATTAATTTGTTTGAGAGAAAATTTTTCAATTATCTGAACCAACTAGATGCTTTATTAGGTACTTTATGGAGATTAGCAAGTTAGAAAGACAATATATCCAATTTACTTTATTACTTCACTGAGAAAGTCTAGTCGAAACCTTTCAACACTTATTTCAGTTGTGTCATGAAATTGAGATTATATCCATCATCATCTTTGTTTATCCTTTTCCCAATTCTGTTGTAATCGGCTTCCAGTTTGACTGGGAACTGAGAACTGAATACCTGTGCTCGATACGGTGTGACTAATGTGTGTGTGTGTGTGTGTGTGTGAGGCCTATCTGGCCTCCATAACCCAGTTACTGGGTATCACGTTGCTCATTGGGAGGATTAGATGTTAATGTAGGTACATACGCAGCATTAATGAACCTGAAGACGTTGGCAACTAATTTTTTTTTAAAATCTAATATCTATAAAAATTGCGTGTCACACATTATTTGTTATCAAGCCCCTTTGAAATGGCTTGACCAATTTTAATGAAATTTTCTGTGTATGTCGTGCGTTTTTTTAGTAAGACCTATGCAAATAGATTGTAGGCTATTTTTATCCTCCAGCCCCCCCGATGTGTTTAGGGTAGTTTATCGTCCGGCTGTCCGGTAACCTCAATCCGTGCTTCAAAGAGATGTCAGCAAAACCGTAGGGTTCTAGTGTAGCGTCATCTATGGCGTCACATAGGAACTAATCCTGCATCGCGCAATCAAAGTTCTCCGCGCGATTAGAACATATAGAACAGCCCGAAATCATCTATCGGGCAGTAGCCCACCAGACATAACACCCCTCTGGTTGGAGGATCCTCCCTTTTCAACGGAGGTATGTGGGTCTTTACTCTCTGTTCCACATACCCTAAATTGGTGACCCTCGACAAAGAACGTCAGCGCAGCCTTCGTGCAGCTACTACTTCGTGATGACATCATCACTTCCTCAAGCTTTCGAGCAGCGAGCCATACAGCCAGCACCCACGGCTATAAAAGGGTATGACCACCAGCATGCCTACCTGGTCATATCTGGTCATCACCCTCAGCCTCATCAGCGACCTTGGCGAAGCACACTGCACCTTCGGCCAGTCACATGAAGAGCAATGAAGAACCTCTCCTGGTCGACGCCTGCAATCAAGCCCTACGTCGCACAGCACCGCTCCGACTCACTGGAGCCAGCAGCACTACTCCGACTCACTGGAGCCTGCAGCATCATCCCAACTCACTGGGACATCATCACCCCGACTCACTGGGGCATCATCCCGACTCACTGGGATAGCAACACCCCGACTCACTGGGGCATCACCGCAGACAGTTCCGACTCACCGAGAACTATGCGGTATTCGGTTCCGACCCACTGGAACCATCCTACCACTGGCCTGGCACGTATCAAGAAGCATCAAGAACCATCGATCTCCGATCTCCGGAGGGGAGTGATGTAGCGACATCTATGGCGTCACATAGGAACTAATCCTGCATCGCGCAATCAAAGTTCTCCGCGTGATTAGAACATATAGAACAGCCCGAAATCATCTATCGGGCAGTAGCCCACCAGACATAACACCCCTCTGGTTGGAGGATCCTCCCTTTTCAACGGAGGTATGTGGGTCTTTACTCTCTGTTCCACATACCCCCAAACTAGCAAGGCTGATGCCAACTAGGGCCATGGGTTGATTTCTAAAAAGATTACCCGTCATCCTAGAATGCAATGGGCAATTGAAAGAACATAGGTGTGATTTTAGCCAGTAAAAGTCTCTGCTCCGCCCTAGAGCGAGAGAAGTCATTAGATGATTTCCCACCTCAAATAAAAGGGTTGTTCCCAGACGTCCATGATTCTATTGTTCTTCATTTACCATCGAGTCCTTGAAAAAAAAATCCTGTTTTAAATATTTCGGACTACATTAATTCCCAACGGATCCACGAGATTTGTCCAAAGTACAGTCAGTAAAATTCAGTTTGTAAGCCTTTGAAAAAATAAATAGTTACTAACTACGATTATTTTGATTTACTGTGATAATTCTGAAAGTGTGATTCATAATGCAGTCTATTTTAAGTGTAAGATTAAAATTATTTATGTACTGTAATTGTTATAAAACTTTTTTTTTCATGGTTATGACCATTCACCTCTTTGGAGACATGTATGTAGAGTATTGTTTACCGTTTCATAAGTACTGCGTATAAGAAATAAAAACATTTACTGTCTTTTATTTTATAGAAGTCGAAATAATAAACATTTATCCTTTATCAAAGCTTTTACTGCTGACTGTACCAAACAGTCCATGAAAGGACTCGTAGGGAAAGACAATATATTATTTAATTATGGTTAATGTTGACAAAAGAATACCTGTCTGCTCTATCTTCATGGATATGACACAGGCTTTTGATTATGTTGAACATGATATATTGGTTGGCAAACTTAATGAATATGGAATAAGAGGTAATGTTCTGAAATTATTTGAATCATACCTCAAAGGCCGTCACCAATACACTGAATTGACTAGAGTGTCCTAACAAAATAAGAAGAAACCTTTAGATCATGTGAACGTCAACTAAACTACGGTGTTCCTCAAGGAACCGTTTTGGGGCCACCACTTTTTATATTGTACATTAATGACTTACCCAATGCCACTGATAATCCTATAGCTCTTTTTGCGGATGACAGTACAGTAAATATAAAATGTAAAGACATAAATACTTTTGAAGATGATATAAATAACACATTAAGCTCTGTTATGGATTGGCTTAATATTAATAATTTGAAAGCCAACTTAAGTAAAACTAAATTAATGTACTTTAGACAGCGCTTACCAGCACCAAATAACCTAAATGTAAATATTGACATGCAAACAATAGAGGAAGTAGACAATTGTAAATTTTTAGGCTTATAATATATTGATAACAAAATGACCTGGAAACCGCATATTCAACAACTATGCAAGCGAGTTAGTAAATCTGCCTATGCCTTACATACACTTGCAAGCAAAATAAACTCCAGTGCCCTTTTAATTGCGTATCATGGGCTAGTGGCATCTGTTCTCAGATATGGCATAATTTTTTGGGGGAATTCCACCGACAAGGATCTCGTTTTTAAGGCACAGAAACGATGCATTCGGGCTATGTTTGGTTTAAAATCAACGGAGAGCTGTGTGCCTTTCTTTAAAAAGCATGGTATCCTTCCATTACCGTCACTGTATATATTTGAAGTAGCAGCTTTTGTTAAACAAAATCCTCATTTATTTACTTTAGCATCTATAGCTTTCAATCGGACCCAAAGGGACGAAAGTCGTCTGTGCGTTCCAAAAGCGAATACTGCCTTGATGTATAAAAGTATCTTTCACATGGCAACAGTTGTATGTAATAAATTGCCAAAAGAGCTAAAAAATCTACACATTACCTTATTTATACAAAAACTGAGAAGTTTGCTTTGTCAAAAATGTTATTATAGTGTATCGGATTTTTTATCAGATAAATTTTGACATGTAAGTGTAATTTTTGTAATGTAATTTGCTTCTTTGACTATACTGTAATCACAAATCATAATTAATTATTTAAATCTGAATTATTTTTGACATTTACCTTACAAATTATTTTGACATTCATCTGACAAATTATTTTGACATTCATCTGACAAATTATTTTGACATTTATCTAACAAATTATTTTGACTTTTGTTCCTATAGTAATCAAATATATACAATCATTTATGTAGTTAATTTGTATTTTAGTACGAGTAAGCTCTTTATTTGAATTGAAAATTGTAATTAATTATTTTTGTATGCCTACAATAGGCTGATCATAGCGCACATTAACCTTAAACATGTCCAACCACTGTACCTACCTATGTATCACAAATAAAATATTTCTGATTTCTGATTACTATTTTAAAATCACGTCGACTCATTGGGAACTAATGTTCGAACTTTCATTTTTAGAGAAGCAGTCAAGTAAAAAAAAACCTCTTACCCCACCCCCTACTTTTTTCTTTGATAATTTATAAGGCAAAACGACATTTGCCGGGTCAGATACTAATATATATTTCCGTCCAAAAATTTTGCGCAGCTAGCTCAAAGTATTTAGAAGTAAATCTATAATTTAACACCAGAATTATACAACACACAAATTGAAAATCTTAACTAAAAATTAACAGTATTTTGACTAATATTTCTTACAAAATCTTGGCATAAGTCTAAACAAATATTACCTATTTGATACGTCATGGAAATCTTATCTCGTTATAAAGTAACAAGTTTAAATATTCTATTAATATACAGAAAAGTTTGTGAAGAGATATTATATGTCAGCCTGTTTGTTCATCTATTTCAAGAAGATATTCTTAATATAAATTACTTTTACTAATTAGCCAAGTATATTGTTAGACATGAGTTATTGTTTTTATCTATCTTTTGTTGATAGGCTCACATTAAAATTTGACCACTATCTCACTTAAATGTATGCGAAAATGTGATCTGCGATAGAGTGCGCTCGCCTAGAAGTAACACATACACTCTTGACTTAAATACCTATAAAATTATTCTGGAAACTTAAAGGATAGAAAACAAGGTGAATTAACGATCCTCATACCAACAATCGGCAGCTAAAAGAAAATGAATGAGACTAAGCAAGAATTGTGGCAAATGACGTACAATTGCACAAACAATTCCAATCATCATCAACATCACTTCAGCCAAAAGACGTCCACAGGTGGAAACAGGTTACCCTCAAATGTCGCCACAGCAACCGGTTTTGTCCTGTGACCTAAATACTATAGTGAACTGATCTAGACTGCCGGTAATGAAAACACAGCGTGTGTTGATTTACAAACTAGCGTGCCTTTACGAGATAAACTTATTAAAATCACACAATCACACATCATCACATGTAACATGCTTACAGTATCATGAAGTGCATACATTTGAATATTAAATTGTTATTTATGGAGTTTCTTGCACGTTCTTCTCCATAGAGATCTACACTTTGGAACGTGCAATTTAGCTTCACTTGTATTTTTTTTTTTTTTGACTGACCGACATTTTGACTATTCAAAAGTGCCTGTAATTGGTCTATTTGAAATAAACGTCTCGGATTTCTGATTTCTGATTTCTGTTATCTTTATCATTAAAGTTACCTTTTATTTAGTCTTTGGTGAATTATGCTGAAACTGTTGTATTTGTTTCATAACCTTGCCTATTATAAATCATATTATCTGTCCTGGTGCGGGATCCAGTGACACGCTTAAATATTGTTACATTTTCTAAATCATCAAAGTTATTATCAAAATATTCGCCGTAGCTACTGTTAACCTCACAAGTCATTCAGTCTTGAGGAACAAATAATATCTCTTATCATAGCTAGATGAATTAAGTATCTACAATTTTAATTACAGTTGAAAATCTTGAGATAGCGTATCAGTAAGCGGTAGCTTTGCAAGAATGGTAGACATCGAGAGTTGTTTCAGAACTGATGCTGTGATTGTGCAATACTTGTGTTTTTGGACCACCGCACCGCTGACTATAAAACTATCTGACAGGAGGTAAAGCATTTAAATTCTAAAATTTTTCAAAGTTTCATGAAATAATTCATACTTCGTTACATACATCTGTTTTTATATTCAACCTGAAAATGCGTATTATCCCTCTAATAATAATGATTTAACTAAATTTTACCTGAAGTTTATTTTATGGCTGTTTTTCTCATTGACATAAAAATAACGAACTTCCTTACTTTTCATCGCCAAATATCAAAAGTTCTTACTTAGAGCTCACTTCGGTTTTTACAAAGAAACTCTTATACTAAGTTTCAAGTACCTAAACCCAATCGTTTAGAAAATGCCTTTTCTGTCGGATTTTAGGTTATTGCAGTAGAACTGCAGTGAGATGGTATGAAATTTTACAAAAAGCAAGTCAATGTTGGAATCTGATGTCTTTGTGGCAACGCTTGGGGTTATCTTGTGTCTAGAAGTGGACTTCTTTCAGATAAAATGATGACGTTGAAGTCAAATTATCTCGACAAATAAAAAATGTCAAACAGTTGAACCATGTGTGGTGCAACTATTACTTCAATTGATTTCTTTTAGAGAATAGCCATTTAAATAATAGACGAAACAGATAATCCGTCTATTTCTGACAATGCATTACCGACAGGTGCAACAAATCGTTTCAATTTGCTCTGCAAACTGATACATTTCACTTTCAATGAAAAGTTGATTCTCAGAAACCATTCAACTATATTTCATTCACTATTCATAGGAAATGTTACACGGTTGTAGTTTACGGAAAAGCCAGCATAATCTTAGAGAGTTTTTTGGTAATTAATAGTGCATTTCACATCTCCTAAATTGTATTTCCATTTTCATATTTCAGCTCAAAACAGTCATGAGTGAAAGGGAAGATTTAAAATGTTTCAGTGAACATTTTGATGATACTGAAGAAAATTATACTGAAACAGTGTTTTTAGAACCAGGTGTTTACTATCCTCATAACAGTAAGTACCAAGTTGTATATTAATAAAACTTGTGTGATATGTAACTCTGCGAATTGAGTAAAGAAACATAATATTGTTAAACTGCCAAATTACATAACTGATGTTCTTGATAGTAATGTGCACAAATATTTATCTTGTTGCAACTTTGCAATTACGTAGGCACCTATTACATTCTTCATACAGATTGACTTTGTTTAGCTTACCTACTTGTAACATGTATGTCAACAATGAATTGGGTTATCTGAGTAACCTGTAGGTACATTTTTTTACAGGGCCACTTCACAGTCAAAAGAAACGAACTCGTTCCACCCAACAAACCAAAAGATTCGTCTTCAAAAACGGTGACTTTAACATAGATCAAGGGAATACTAACCACCAAGGGTTCTTCTCACGATGGTTCGTCACTATGGTCGAGGCCCGCTGGAGGTGGACCCTTGTCCACTTCTTCTTAGCCTTCACCGGAGACTGGCTGTTCTTTGGCTTCATCTACTGGATCATTGCGTTGACTCATGGAGACCTGACTGAGGATCACCTCCCTCCAAACCAGAATCAAACTAACTGGACACCTTGTGTCAGTAACATTTACGGGTTTACCTCCACTTTTCTCTTTAGTGTTGAAGTTCACACTACTGTCGCTTATGGCAAAAGAGCTATAACTTTAGAATGTCCTCAATCCATTACAGCTATGTGCTTACAATGCATGGTCTGCTCAATATTCCAGGCATTCATGGTTGGGATCCTATTCGCGAAACTTACAAGACCCAAAGGGAGAACCCAAACAATTTTGTTTAGCAGACAAGCAGTAGTCACATTGAGAGATGGAAAGCTGTGTATGATATTCAGAGTAGGGGACATGAGAAAATCTAGGATACTTAATATTAAAGCTACTGTCTTCGTATTGAAGCTTGGCGATGATTATAATGAGAACTATGAACAAACTGAGTTAGATGTTGAAATGGATGGCTGTGAATCTACGTTCTTCTTATGGCCTGTGTCTGTTACTCACATAATAGATGAAAAGAGTCCTCTATACAGTATTTCAGCTGCAGATCTTTTGGTTGGAAAATTCGAGATACTGGCAGTTTTCGAAGGGATTATTGAATCAACGGGACAACAAGTGCAAGCAAGAACGAGTTATACAGAAAGTGATATTTTATGGGGTCACAGATTTATACAGATGGTAAAAGACGACAGTGAGAAGAATATCTATAATGTAGACTTTTCGAAGTTATGTGAAACAGAGAGGATTGATACGCCATTGTGTTCTGCCAGTGAGTTCAAGTCTATGTTGTCTTTGTTCGATTTTGATAAAATATAAATTACCAGGGAACGATACTGGTACTCTACTAGTAATTACTTTGTTTACAGTTTACTTCGATTTCTATTAATGTGTCGAATGTTAACAAGCTTTTTATAAAGATTAGGTACGCACTTATATGAACCGGTTATATGTCAATTTTGAATAAAGGAGCTCTTATTCATGAAATCTTATGTAGAGGTTTCGAAAGTTATTGATTTTGTTAAATATGATATGAAAACCTCGACATTTGTGGTCAAACACACACTGTGATTAGGTAACCGACAAAAATATTTTAGTTCTGAAAATATTTTAAAGCGAAACTTATGGAGCTCAGCAAGGAATAATTCTTGCTGAGCTCCATCAGTAATATTAGTACCATATATTTATGAACTAAAATCCAACTATTTTTATGGAGATTAATAATTCAATCTTGGTAATCTAAGGCGATTAACTAAGTACTTATTTGTTTAAAATGAATATAAATGCTTGAAAAATAGAGTATATTATGTAAACATTTTGTTTCATGCTCAAGTATTTAATTAATTAAATAGTTTTGAATTGGTTTTGATCTTCATAATATTACATTAAGAGTTTGTTCAAAGTGATGAGCTTGGGCGGCCGCTAAAACGAGTGCTATCGTCCATCCTCAAAAATCACAGAATACTGTTGTATCAAGCAGTTCCACAATTTCTTCTAAGACATGCCGCTGCGAAACCTGATCGCTGCCGTTTATTGCCTGTGTTCAGGTATCAGCCCCCTAAGATTATATCAGGTGTTCAACGATCTCCGTGCGCCAAAAGGTGTGGCCTTTTGGCGCACGGAGATCGTTGAACACCTTTCGGTGCACGATGCCTCCAATATGTAGAGAGGTTTCAGTCCGATCCTTTTACAGTGCTCCTTCTGCGATTATCACTACCTCTTCAAATGGTGTAATAGCTTCACAAGCGTTCTCGTAGCCAACCATGGTGTGAACCACGACCTCAAATGAGGGAATGGAAACCGCTGCGTCACCTGCTTCCCGCCATCATTGTGGCTGAGGCTTTAGGTTCAATTTCAACAATAATTGTTTTAAGATAATTTAGTTGTTGACTGTGTTTGAGTGAACAGGTTTTAATTAAATGTCTATTAAATTAATTTGCAAATTGAGATGTAGTAATTTAGTATATTAAAGTGAATCGTGTTTAAGATATAGTTTGTTAAATATATTATAAATGGATTATACAAGCGATAGTTAATTGGTATTGGTTTACAATTGCTTTTGAAGGTGAGAAGTTTTCCATAATTTTATACTGAAATGTAAACCAGAAAGGATAATCAATGGAAAATTCTAATACAGGCTTCAAATGAAGGAATTACCGTGGAACGCAAAGGGAGCTGAAAGACACAGATAGGTTTTATTCAGTAAAAGTTTGTTATGCCCTCTCACTTCACCAGGAGAAATCAAATGAAGGTTTCACACTAAAAAAAATTGATCGGCAAGCTAAAGCTTACCTGGGACTCATCCTCGACAGTCGGTGGAATTTCGAGGAGCGCTTCCGATGTCTGGCTCCCAAACTGAATCGGACTGGGCTGCCTTCAAGCGGCTCCTGCCCAAACTAGGGGCTCCAGACGCCTACTGCTGGAGGCTCTACGCAGGCATCGGCCAATCCATGGCCCTTTATGGAGCGACGGTGTGGGCGCCGTCGCTGCTGCCGCGACAAGTCACGGCATGGCAGACAGAGTTCCGGTGGGATCTCATGGTGGAATGGCGACAGCGACTATCGCAACCCAGTGCTAGGTTCGCCATAATGATGGCGGTAAGTCCCCTCTTTGAGGAGTGGCTGGAAAGACCTCACGGAATCCTCACCTTCCGCATGACGCAGGTTCTCACCGAACATGGTCAGTTCGGGAAATTTATGTACCGGATTCGTGTGGAAGTAACGCCCGGCTGCTACCACTGTGTGGACTGCCCGGAGGATACGGTGGAGCACACGGTAGAGGTGTGCCCCGCCTGGGCAGAGCACCGCCGTGTCCTCGTAAGGGAGATCGGCGGCAACGGTCTCTCGTGCCGGGTCTTGGCCATGGCCTGTAGCCATGGTCCGAAGCGAGGTGGAGTGGCAAGCGGTTGCGTCCTTCTGAGAAGCAGTAATGCTAGCAAGGGAAGTGACCGCACGCACACGCGCGTGGGAGCGACCCTCACGCCCCAGCCACCGGGATCCCGTTCCCGATTTCCAGCCTCCGTAAGCGTGGGCTCGCCTTCCGACGAGCCGAAGTCGTGGATGGCGCGTACTGTTCCACGCGCGCCTCAAGGAGATGTCAGCAAACCGTAGGGGCCCAGCAGGGTCTAAGCCTACTGGGCGCAAGGGTTTGTTTCTAAAAGGAAAACTCGGCCCTGGCATGAAAGGCATCGAAGGAACAGGAGTGGGTTTTTAGTCAGTAAAAGTCTGAAACACCCTCCTGCTCCGGCCAAGAGCGCGAGATGTCATTAGATTAATTTCCCACCGAAAAAAAATGCTTTAGTTGCCTGTCACAGATGATGTATTTCTGTTGCCGCTATAACAACAAATACTCAACAAAATATTTAAAAGGGCTCTAATACAACCAACGTGATTTTTTTTGCTCGTTTTTTGCTACGGACGGTACGGAACCCGTCGTGCGCAAGTTCCACTCGCACTTGGCCGGTTTTTAGGGTTCCGTACCTCAAAAGGAAAAAATGGAACCCTTATAGGATCAATTTGTTGTCCATCCGTCTGTCTGTCTGTCTGTCTGTCAAGGCCCTTTATCTCAAAAACGCGTAGAGGCATCGAGTTTAATTTAAAACCATATACTCAAGTCTGCGGTCCCTTGAAGCTGTGAAAAAATCAAACTTCTAAGTCAACGGAAAAAAAAGATACGGCCGCTTATGTCGCAAAAAACGTACATTTTAACACTCTTAAAGGAATCAAAACTCATAGGGTACTTCCCGTTGACCCAGAATCCTGAAATTGGCATAAAGCAAGGTCTTATACCTAGTATAGATTTTGGAATAAATCTGAAAACAGTAAATTTGTAGTTACGTCACAAAAAAAAACTTTTTTTACAATTCGGAAAAATCTTCGTAACGCCATTCAGGAATCGAACTGTTTTCATAGGCGACTCACACTTGCCCTGTTTTTTTTTTAGTTCCAGGACATTCCAGTTTTATCGGGATTTATCTATTTATTTAATCTTCATGCAACTAATGGTACAAAGCCGGACTCAATGCCTCAGGCATTCTCTATCAGTCAACCAAGGATGGTGGGGAGACATAAGGTGCACAAAAAAGTACGCGATGTTTTTCTTCACCGTTTTGAGAGCAGTGGTGATGAAATAAATTACACAAAGCAATGGGTCTGGTGGTTTGAACCAACGACCTACAACATGTAATTCGAGGCAGTTACCATTGGGCCACTGCTCACATTAACTGTTACTAGACAAACTATTATTTATTTTAGGATTACGGCACACCAAAAACTTGTTTGCAGATAAATTCTACATTAAATATTCAGAAGACGGTTCCGTGTAAACATGTCAATTACAAGCATGCACACCATTCATAGATTAAGATGCTGATGATTTAGATGATTGAAGATGATAGTACTTTAACTGACATTGTTATCATTTTAAAAAAAAATAAAATAACATAAAACTTAATTGAATTCCAATCAAAATTACAAAGTGACAGTTGAAATAAATATTTGCAAATTAAGGAGTTGATCCCCGCATTAACGCCGGCGTTCACGCGCCATTGTCTTACTATAGTGTCTCTAATTACGCACTCAAAAAGTTAAATTAAAATAAATAAAGTTTTTTTTTTTTTTTTCGGGTGGGAAACTGGATCGTACAGGGACTGCCCTCAAGCGGCTCCTGCCCAACCTCGGGGGTCCAGACGCCCCCTGCCGGAGGCTCTATGCAGGAATCGTTCGGTCCATGGCCCTTTATGGGGCGCCGGTATGGGCACCGTCGCTTCGAAAGCGACCGGCGGTCAAGCTGAACGCAAGTCAGAGGGTCATGGCCATCCGGATGGTGCGGGGATACCGCACGATTTCCCGCGAAGCAGCGAGCCTCCTTGCTAGCCAACCACCGTGGGATTTGGAGGCAAAAGACCTTGCGCGCATGCACGATCTGCGCATGGAGATGCAACGCCGGGGTGAAACTCCGCTGCCACGCCAAGTCGCGGCATGGCGGAAAGACTTCCGGCGGGATCTCATGGTGGAATGGCGACAGCGACTGTCACAACCCAGTGCTGGGCACGCCATAATTATGGCGATAATTCCCCTCTTTGAGGAGTGGCTGGAAAGGCCTCACGGCGTCCTTACCTACCGCATGACGCAGGTCCTCACCGGACATGGTAAGTTCGGGAGGTTCCTGCACCGGATTCGTGCAGAAGAGACGCCCGGGTGCCACCATTGTGTGGACCGCCCGGAGGACACAGTGGAGCATACGGTAGAGGTGTGCCCTGCTTGGGCAGAGCACCGCCGTGTCCTCGTGGGGGCGATCGGCGGCAGCGATCTCTCGCGTCGGGCCTTGGTACAGGCCATGGTCCGGAGTGAGGAGGAGTGGCAGGCGGTTGCCTCCTTCTGCGAAGCAGTAATGCTAGCAAAGGAAGCGGCCGATCGCGTGAGGCAACGGTCCTCACGCCCCAACCGCCGCCGGGATTCCGATCCCGATTTCCGGCCACCGCAGGCGCGGGCTTGCGGACGGCGAGCAATGGGTGGCTCGCCGTCCGATCGTCCGGTAACTGTCCGGACCGAGTCCAAGTCGTCGACGGCGCGTAGTGTTCCACGCGCGCCTCAGGGAGATGTCAGCAACCGTAGGGGCCCAGCAGGGTCGAGGCCTACTGGGGCCATGGGTGATGCGAAAGTGATCCCCGGGGCCCTGGAAAAATGGCAAAATAAATAAAGTAAATCAATTAAATTACAAATGAAACCAATTAATTTGTAAATTGAAAACAATTCTTTTACAAATTAAAACTATTCGTTTACAAATCAGAACACTTAAAACAGTTAAATTAGAGATTAAAGCAATTTAATTACAAATTAAGTCATAATTCACCTGCTAATAATATTTATAATCTCTGATGAAATTGCAATAATAGATAGCAAATTAATTGGGAGGTCACTAGAGAGATCAATTCACATATAAAATTTAACAAACAAAGACACAAAACGTTGTTAACGGTTCAATTAGAATGACTTTCGACTTAAACAGGGCCAAAAAGTCAAAAATAATGTCAATAATATCCTCATGGTTATAGAAGATTTTATTTTACATAGTCACCAACCTATTTAAAGAATTATTACATATCGCCCGAAATAGGTGCGAGAGTTTCAACCGGCGAAAATACTACAGCCCCCCTAGCCAAGTTACAACCGATTCGTGTCGAATTCCATTCTCCAATCGGTAACGCCTCGGTGTCAGCAATTGTAGAAAACGATAAGTTGGTAGCCATGTTGACGCGCCTGAGTCGGCCGCTCGTTCTACAACGACGTTCTACAATAATAAAGGATGTAGCGTTAAACATTGTAGAAACGATAACCATTCATTCTATCATTTTGAACGATGTGAACTTGGCTACGAATTTTCTATTCGTTTGTTCTAACCACGTGACTTAACGTTGAGATGATCGGTAGAGGTGTGCCCCGCTTGGGCGGAGCACCGTCGTGTCCTCGTGGAGGCAATCGGCCGCAGCGACCTCTCGCGTCGGGCCCTGGTGGCTATGGTCAGAAGCGAAGAGGAATGGCAGGCGATAGCCTCTTTCTGCGAAGCAGTAATGCTAGCGAAGGAGGAGGCCGCACTCGTGAGGGAACGAATGTCCTCACGCCCCAGCCGCCGAGAATCTGACCCCGACTACCAGCCACGATAGACGCGGGCTTGCGGACGGCGAGCAATGGGTAGCTTGCCGTCCGGCCGTCCGGTAATTGATCGGACCGAGTCCAGTCGTCAACAGCGCGTAGTGATCTACGCGTTCCTCAAGGAGATGTCAGCAAACCATAGGAGCCTTAGATGATTTTCACACTTAAAAAAAACTTTGAGATAATGTCATTCCCATACATTTAATTAGTTTTCGACTAGCGTTAACGATTGCAGATTATCAACTTGCAGGGGTGCAGTACTACATGCTCTCACTGACCTCAAGTAGTCCAATTTGTTTTGCAAACAAATTAATATCCCCCAGTTAGCTTCAACAAGTTCCATAATTACCAGACTCACATCTCCTGCTAAGAAGGCTGAACTAACTCCACCGATCCCGAAACTTCCGCGTACAAAATAGATGGATAAGCATAATTCTACTAGTTCACCTGTTTTAGACTTTACTAAGTTCCCAAACTCCTAACAACACTAAGATAAAGTACTCCTAATTTATTAGAAGAACTTAAACTATGACAGTAGGTAGTGGATGTAGAAGTTTAAATTGTTTCTTTGCGAGTTTCTGGACGAACAGCAGAAATATTATGCTAACTTTTAGTTTGTTGAAACGGAAGAAAAATTGTGACTTCGCTATGCATATGAACGTATAATGCAATTTTGTATATTTTCCTTTGTTTATGTCATACTTTTGTGTCTTATTCTAGCGTCCATATGAGAAAATTGGACGCACGTTATGCTTCGTTAGAGCAGTGGTGGCCGAGCGGTAACGGCCCCGACTTACGAGTTGTAGGACGCGGGTTCAAACCCAACCAGGCGCATTACTTTGTGTAGTTTATTTCATCACCACTGCTCTCAAAACGGTGAAGGAAAACATCGTGAGGATACCGGCATGTCCTAGAACCAAAAATTCGAAGACATTCACCAACCCGCACTGGGCCCGCATGGTGGATTACGGCCCATTCCTTCTCTTAGAGAGGAGGCCTGAGTCCCAGCAGTGGGAACATTAAAAGGCTGATTATGCTATGCTTCGTGTTCTAGTTGATAAACCAAGACATGAAAGTATGGGGTCTCTGAGACCCTATACTTTCGTGATGGGTTTCCTATATAGTTAGTAGGTATGATAAAACCGATTAAAAATTTGCCGGCTTCGGTTTCTAGTATAATCGGGTGCAGTTGAAACGCACTTTTTTACATGGAACGACCAATTCATGCAATAGATTTGCATGAATTGGTTCTCCGCTACCTAGTAAATGGATATAACAGTATCCGTTTACAAGACTGTCACTTTATGTATTAAAATGCTGCATTTAATTACGTACATACATACATATTCAGCCTTTTAATGTTCCCACTGCTGGGACTCAGGCCTCCTCTCTCTAGGAGAGGGAATGGGCCGTAATCCACCACGCGGGCCCAGTGCGGGTTGGTGGATGTCACATGTCTTCGAATTTTTGGTTCTAGGACATGCCGGTTTCCTCACGATGTTTTCCTTCACCGTTTTGAGAGCAGTGGTGATGAAATAAATTACACAAAGTAATGCGCCTGGCTGGGTTTGAACCTGCGACCAACAATTCGTAAGTCAGGGCCGTTACCACTCGGCCACCACTGCTCGCATTTAATTGATATTATGTTATTACTAACTGCTACCAGCGACTTCACCTGCGTGATAGTAAACTTATCACCTAGGGGTATAAAAATAACGTATTTTCAGGCATAACAAATATACACAAAATATTTCATAAAAATCGATCAAGTCATTTCGGAGGTGTTCGATAATAAACACTATGACTCGAGATTTTTATACTTACATTAGGTTAGAAAATCAGTACGCAAAGCATTAGTTTGCTGATAATAGCCACGTTTCACCTACAAATGACATAAAACCAACACTGAGGGCGCTTTCAATTGAGACGTTTCATGTCGGACCGCTGCCGCACGTTTACCGTGCCGCAGCCGCCCGGTTGCAGTACGTTAGCAGTCCGACAACAAGCGCCTAAATTGAAAGCGTATCTGGCTGCCGTGCGGTTGTATGCCAGTGATACGCTATTCAACAGCGCACTATTCAACACCGAATTGAACACGTGGTACTTGCCGTCGTGTTGTCGACCGTTCGCGGTACCGGCGCCTCACGGTTGCCGCACCGCGCGCTTTTGTATGAAAAATACGACCGTCCGTACGCAATAGGTACGACTAACGCATCGGCACCGCAGCAGGTCGTCAAAAAATGCATAAATTGAAAGCGCCCTCAGTAAGTTTTTAACCGAGAAAACAAAGAAAAAAATATTTAAGGAAAAAATTAGTAGATAGATATAGTACGAGGGTTTCCGTCATCCTCTACCCATATTTTTCTTTTCTTTTCTCCAAAACCTTTTCTGGGACGGAAATGAGTGACGACACCAAAACTCAAGTGTCTACAATTTATTTATTGAAACTTCAACGGTCCGGACTAAGCGTTTCGCTTCGTCGTTTATACCGCGTACATCGAAGGACTGGAACAATTTGCCTGCCGCGATCTTCCCGTCCAACTATAATTTAGGTGTCTTCAAGGCTAGAGTGAATAGGCTCTTAATAAACTAGTGGGCCTCACCATCAATGATTGCATCTCTGCTTACCATCAGGTGGGATCGCAGTCAAGCACTTGTTTATTATATCAATTAAAAATAAAAGGTAAAAAGAATTAAAATTCTCTCCTTTCGCAGGTCTGCTGGAAGAAATTTCTTTTAGAAATAAGCAGTACCTTTGTACATTTTGTTTTTATTACTGTATTTTCTGCAATATATTGTGTGTACAAAAATGATAAAATAAATAAATAATAAATAAATAAATAAAATGTCAATTCTACAATTAGTGAAATCTGTAGGTACTTTAGAGCCTACTTGAATAATTGGTCATTGATTAACTGTATTATTAAGTAGATAATATTTCGAAGTTCTGTCTGTACAGTTTGACCAACGACGTCTCAAAATAGCATAAAAGAATTAGAATTCGAAAAATTCTGTCCGAAATTGAATTACTGTGAATCTACCTGCGTTCACTATGTTTACCCTTAAACTCTCAGGGAACTAATACATTGTAAAATGGAGCCTCAAATCTAAGCGTTGATGAAATTGAAGGCCCTTGTTATGATAGCTAATGAATGTTGCCAGTATATTCTCAGTTTGTTTAGGTTGTCCCAGCTAATTGGGCCCGCAGTGTAATAGATGAAGATATGCGGATAATTTGAGGCTGGTAACATTTTTTGGTTGAAATTTTTGGATTTGTTTTCTGTTTCATGGTGTAATTGAGACCCTTACATAACCGTATAGCAATGGCACGTCGTGCTATTGTTGCTTATATTTTTTCTGGAGGGTTATTCTACTCTTCTTCATTATACGTTCTATTTGTAACCTTTGTTATTCTACAATCATTCTCCGGAAATAAAAAGTGAAGAAAGAATCGACAATCCATCAACCCGGGCATCTTTAAGTCAATAGTGAATAGGTTACTTCTTCTAGGCAAGCGCGCTCCATCGTCGACCACATCGTCGCTTTCCATCAGGTGATATACCTAGTGGTCAAGGCCGAGCCTATTAACAATAAAAAAAAACAATAATCTAACAAATCCCAGCAATTTGGCAGAATTTATAAATGAGCTAATTAGACACGGAATTGTGCAAATGAACGACAAGTGATGACATGCCCTTTGGTACATACTTTTCATTTAAATTATAGCAAAGTTCTTAAAAATTAAAATTAAAAAAAGAAGTAAAAATTTGAACAAAATCGAATTATGAATCGTAGGTTCTAGAAAAGATCATTAAACGCCTTACAAAACTCTCAGAGCAAAGTTTTAATTATTCAAATTATTGCTTTTGACGTTGGCCCGCTGTATTCCATCAAATTATGATAATTTAGATAGATTTGTTTTACAGTAAATTTAGTTGAGATTTTTGCCCTTTAGGTTACTGAACCTAACATTTACTTTTATAAAATTTCAATAGCTTTCTGACGCGGCATAAAATTAATGTTATAATATACACCAAAGTAAGAAAATTAACACTTGTCTCTGTCAGCGGATTCGGTCGCGTGAAAATTGAAAAGTTATAGCCGATGAGGAAGCGACTAATTATCTGCTATTTTCTCCCTCACTCAAGAAACGCACAATAAGATATGTATTCGCTAACTGTTGGCACTGCTGTCGAGGACTCTCTCCACTAGTTTGTCGCTGAGAGATACTTACCTACTCTGCGACACACGCTTGGCAGTCACAACAGAACACGAGCGTAGCGTGTGCAGTATTGCGCAGGACGTCGTACTCGCACACTCGCTTATAGCCCAGCGACAAAACTATCGGAACTACACACTCGCTTCTTGCTGCTCGCCAACTCGTTTTTAGTTTCTAGCTCTGCTCGCTTCTCGCTCATCGTTGGCAATAGGATAAGTGCCTATATAGCACTCAGGGATAATGTAGAAATTAGTGATTTTTCAAGATCAGTTCAACAGTTTCAGTTATTACCCCCTACTTAAAAACTTACTCACTTTATTTATTGTTTTTTTTTTTTTTTTTTAATTAATATAAACCAGTGCTTGACTGCGATCCCACCTGATGGTAAGCAGCGATGCAATCATTGATGGTGAGGCGCACTATTTTATTAAGAGCCTATTCATTCAGCCTTGTATTATAGTATAGATGAAATAACCTAATTATGGATAATCCTATATTCAAAAGGTTAGGTAGAGGTGTGGGTGTTGTAGGTACACCCAAATTCCACCTGGTCGGGACCAATAAATAAAATACTAATTTGTGTCTAGACGCAATAGTTTGCAGATTAAATTTTGCATTTTTGAGATGTTGGTAACTTTACCAAAATCTTTTCAAATTTTATATCTAAGGTCATTTGCACGGCGCTTATTGTCCCGTACACGCCTCAAAGAGATGTCAGCTAAACCGTAGGGGCCTAGCAGGGCCGAAGCTTATTGGGGCCATGAATTGAGTTCCAAAAGGAAAACCTGGGGTTCTGGAACGCTAGGTAAAGAAGGAAAATATATGTGGTTTTAGTCAGTAATAGTCTGACACGCTTTCTCGCTCCACCTTAGAGACCACAAATACTCGTATGTCATTTAATGTCAAACATTTTAGCCACATTGAAGTCGGTGCCGCATCAGGTGAAATGACGTCACACTAGCAATATTGTACGTGACTGTACCGCTGGATATCCGCCTTCGGTTTTTATATGTATGGTGTTGGCCCAGCTGTTGGATTGTAGTGTTTATGAAGATGGGAAAGTAAACTGAGATAAACATAACATTATCCTCGTATTTGTCGAATGACAGGTTTGTCTCTTAGGTCTATATTGACCAAAGCATTAAGTTCGCCTCTGTACTTTTATGTGTATAAAGTGTCAAATAATTAATAAATAAATTAACTCCCTACATTTTGCAAAAGATGTCCACTATTGGACATAGGGCAGGACATCCGGCTAGTTCGGGCACTTGTATTCCCCATTTGGTCACGAATGCTACCAAAAGGAGGTGGCTATTGTGCGACTTGTGGTTCACGGAAAGGTTGAGGTTACCAGGCCACGAAAAAGATCGCCTATGGCTCATCATCACTACATGAATGCACGAGGAAGGCGGTCATCAGAAAAAAGTGGCAGCGTATTATGAAGCTTGCCACCAACACCTGAAGTGATGACTACGGCCACTCTATCAAGATTAGGGCCACTTCAGGTGTTGGTGGCAAGCTTCATAATACGCTTCATATTCGACATAAATCTTTTAATTTTAACACAACTTTTGTACTTTTAACATTGTTCTTGTATCTTTGACATTACTCTTGTACCTTTGACATTATTCTTGTATCTTTGACATTATTATTGTATTTGCACAGTTTCTTTTTACTTATTTTGAACTTTGACATTACCGACATATAGCAACTTTCAATTTAAAAGTTTTTTTATATCATAAAATTTGTATGAGCAATTCAATTCAATTATTTGTGTGACTGTTGTATAATTCTTAGTTTTTGTATTTTTCAATGTTATTTATGACATTTTTACACTGGCTGTGCTGACACTTATGGCTAAACAGGAATTGATTTATCAAATAATTTAACTCAACATGGCATTATAGACTTAAAAATATAGGATTTATTTTTTATTGATTTGAATTAATGACATGTTAGAATAAATTTTTATTTGTATTATTTTTGAAATATTTGCATGCCATTGTCCAAGGCAAACATGACGATCAATTTTTTGAATTAAAACATCTGTTGCATGCTGACAATTTATTTTGTGACGTATGTGCATGTTTGAGCAAATAAATGATTATCTTATCTTATCTTATCTCACAATAGCCACCTCCTTTTGGTAGCATACGTGACCAATAAAGGTGAGGATACGAGACTGTACCAAAGATGATAAACGCTGCTTGATGCTAAGTTCTCGAAGTATAGGCTCATCGACATTTCTAGGGCACCTTTCTTCTTCTTCTCTACACGGTTCAATTTGGGTCGTAATGGATTCACGTTTCTGCGGCGTACAAGAATATGGGGAATACAAGTGCCCGAACTAGCCGGATGTCCTGCCCTATGTCCAATAGTGGACATCTTTTGCAAAATGTAGGGAGTTAATTTATTTATTATTTGAAACTTTATACACATAAAAGTACAGAGGCGGAATTGGACACAGGCCTCTCCACAGTGTCACCATAACGACCGGTCCTGTGCGTTTCGCATTCTTTGAATTCCCGTGACTATCACCAGGGCAACGGTCCACTTTGTTGGAGGCCTTCCAACACTCCGTCTTCCGGTACGTGGTCGCCATTCTAGAACCTTGCGTCCCCATCGACCGTCTGTTCTGTGAGCAAGGTGCCTTGCCCACTGCCACTTAAGTTTGGCAATTCTTCGGGCTATGTCGGTAACCTTGGTTCTCCTGCGGATATCTTTATTTCTGATGCGATCACGCATGGAAACTCCGAGCATAACCCTTTCCATTGCCCTAGCAATTTGTCGATCCACTCTCTGCTACTGATTACCTATATAATGATGTAATTGTGGCGTGCCTATAATGGTATCTATGAAAACATCAAATAAGAAAATAAAATCATATTTCTATTAAAAGAAGCGACAGAAATAATTGTATTACTAAAAATACGAATCAATTAGTTCAACTTGGTTTCAGACAGCTATCTCAAGTTTAAAATTTTATAATAAAATACCTCCCACATATTAGAACTTAATGAAACGAAATTTAAATCTTATATTAAACGCACAATATACAGAAATATATATTTTAAGTGTTATTTGTTAAGTTGAGAGGTTTTCTTGAGGAATAGCTTCTACCAACGGCTTCGCCAGCCTACACCATAAAAGGAAGTTTTGTGCAAACAAGCTCCTAGTCTTAGTAGTTTCGGCTGTAGGTATGTTGATATGTCAGTCAGTCAGCTACTCCTTTTATATAATATTGAATTTTGCATTAGATTTAATCATGTGATTTAATAATTGCATAATTTAATTTTTACTTAATTTAAATTAAGACATTTGATGTGTAATTTGATTGGTATCTATGTAATGTTTATTTGTATTTGTTTATGTACATTTTGTTATTAACAAAATTTTAAGTGCCTACTTTCATATTATGGATATGATATCTGAAGCAAATAAATAAATATATACAGTCGACTCTCGTTAATTCTAAATTCAAGGGACTCTTAAAATATTACGAACTAGCTGTTGCCCGCGACTTCGTCCGCGATAAGTTCGTAAAACTGTACAAACATTCTGTCCTTGCAATTCATTCCGAAAGGATCGCAATTATTTATTGTACTTTAACATAAAACGGTTAAAGGTAAAAACGCTAATTTCCTTCAGGAAACATGTTATGTAAACATGCAGATCCAGATTTATGAACGTCAATGAATAGAAAGAGTATGTATGGGTCGTAGCAGTTGGCATTTCTGCCTACCCCAAGGGAAAAGGCATTAGTTTATGTATGTTTCTGGTTTATGTTCTGGTAAAACAATATTGTATTATTTTAATCCCTCGCCACAGTGAGCACGCCACAATCGCAGCGGTAATGCCTGTCTTTGAGGTGTCGCTACAGAGGCGTCACGGCATCCTCTCTTTGTGCAGGACTCATCGGATGTGGATATTTTGGAAGGTATCTGTATCGAATTCAGCGGGAAGAAACACTCGGATCTCACCATTGTGCGGATCGCCCGGAGAATACGGTGGAAGTCGTTCCCGCTTGGTCGGAGCGCCGCCGTGTCCTCATGGAGGTGATTGGTGGAGAAAATAACAACCAGTAGCCTCCTTCAGCAAATGTATAGGGCCCTCTAGGACCGATGTCTGCTAGGGCTGCGAGATTGTTTGAAAGAGTTACCTCGTGTAACACATTTCGCCTCAATAATATTTCACTGAAGAGTTTAAGCAGTTAGACAGCTTTAGTAGAGGTAATCGAAGGAGCATAATCGGGACACCGACCTTTAGCTGGATAACGTGCACTGATAGTGCAAAGCCTTAAGTGAATCCAAAAACTACCATCATCATCAACTATCTTCCTCCACAACAGTACTTATGAAGAATTTTCGAGAGCATACTTGCATTGATTGTTGCAGCTTGATCCATTTGGGCGTGGTGGTTCATTTACCTAGGATTTTTGGTGTGTATTTAACTGACGTCCCCGTATCTCAGACAAATGTTTTTTCCATAGTGGGAACTACACTATAAAGAGTCTCCAACTTTTGGCGAAATCTTCTCTATGAGGACACGGCGGTTCACCCAAGCTGGATAGACCTCCACCGCATGCTACACCGGGAGCTTTCGGGCAATTCGCAAAATGGTAATATCAGGATAATTCCAACCGAATCCGGAACAGAAACCGTTCGAAATACCAGTACCAATACCATATTCCAATACCATAATCTAGTGTTAGTCACCACTCACTGCAAGGAGACAATGTCCAGATGTCGACGTAAGGCTGCAAGGAATCTGAGATACATCATACGTTGTCGAACTGTGATCAGAAAAACACATTCGACCTCGTTTTATATGAAGCAGTGACTGCAAATAATAAAACACGCTATTATTAGGCCGCAAGGTGCCATCATCCCGGAGGACACAGTGAAGCATACATTGGAGGTGTGCCCCGCAAGAGCGGAGCACCGCTGTGTCCTCGTGGTGGCAATCGGCGTCAGTGGCCTCTCGCGCCGGGCCCTGGTTCGTGCTATGGTCCAAAGCGAGGAGAAATGGCCGGAGGTTGCCTCCTTCTGCAAAGCCGTAATGCTAGCGAAGGAGGCCGAGATTCCGACCCCGACTACCAGCCACGGTAGACACGGGCTTGCGGACGTCGAGCAATGGGTAGCTAGCCGTCCGGCCGTCCGGTAGTTGACCGGACGGCCGGACGGGCAACTGAAGGACACAGGTGTGATTTCAGTCAGTAAAAAATTGACACGCCCTCCCGCCCCAACCAGGGCGGGAGAAGTCACTGGATAATTTCCACCCTTAAAAAAAAAATAAAAAGGTGCCATCTTCATCATTATCATTTCAGCCGAAAGACGTCCACTTTTGGATATAGGCCTCCCCAAGTGTCGCCATAATGACCGGTCCTGTGAGTCTCGCATCCATCGGATTCCCGCGACCCTCACCAGGTCATCGGTAACGTCCACCTGGGGGCCTTCCAACGCCAGGTACCATGAACTCCTTCCAAAAATTTGGCCGTGTTATTTTAAAGTCAATAATTAAATACTTAAAGGTCAATTAGCTTGTTACAACCACGGGGAAAAAAAATAGAACTGTCTGCAAACGTGGGCGATGGTCATTCTTCCGCCACTCAGAAAATTACATAAATAACACAATGCCATCTATCTATCAAATTTAATATGAATTTCAAATGCCATTGTCATAATTATTTCTACTTTGAGTCTTTAGATGGCGTTGCGAGTATCTGAATTGCGTGTGGTGTTACATTTTACTTCTTGAAAACTTTAAATTTATACATATATCTTTCGATATAGTCAACCGATTGCGATGAAACAAAGCCAAAGTAATATTTTAAGTGACACACAATTTTAATATTTAAAAGTTATCGACATTTTATATTATTAACATTTTGCGTGATACGCACACAACTAAAAACTTCTACAGATATATTGTGTGTAGATATAAAAAAAATGTAAACATGCAAAAATATATAAAAAAAATCTTATTTACGGTGAAAAAATTAAATAAAAATTTCTTATATGAGAGCCATATTATGGGACTCGAACCATCTTTATATTACACGCAAGTCTAGATACGAAACAACTGTGCTACGGTCTCCGACGATTATGTTTTAAAATAGACGTTCTTATATAAACGTTATAATAGACTGGTTGGCTCCTTATCGGTGATAGCGTGATGATTTTCCTTTCAGAAGTAAAATTTGCAGCTAAATAGAATAATGTAACAACATAGTACGTGATTTTACTCGCCGCTTTGATTTTATTATGTGTTTTGATTAGTTTTTACAAAATATTTAGAAGATATCGAATAGAAATGTCAATTTTATTTTGAAAAAATGGTAAAAGTTATTTTATTACAAAAAAAATAAGATAAAATAATGACAAAATTTTTAACTGTAGCTGAGAATCGAACTCGCTGCAAAATGTCGTTCAATATCGACATTTTGGATTATTGCTCACCCCCCATAGCAAATAGCGTGATAATTTATAGCCTATGTCCTTTCTCAAGCTCTATTCTATCTTTGTACCAAATTTCATCAAAATCGGTTCAGCGGTATAAGCGTGAAAGCGTAACAGACAGACAGACAGACAGACAGACAGACAGACAGAGTTACTTTCGCATTTATAATATTAGTATGGATTATCGTGTGTTCGAAATATCAAATGGTTCGAAACGAGAGTAACAGTAACTGAAACTTAACTAAACAAAGCAATTCGTGCGGAAGTGTGTGTCAAACTAGTAATTACAAAAACAAAGGCTCGTGTACGATGATACAAGTTTGAACTTGTCTCAAAATGTAAGTTTTCTCTCCAACCTTGAATTGTCAAGTGTTTGACGCCGATGAGTTCGAATTAACCTATCTAATAGCGTAATTAGACACAATAGAAAGACAATGGCGCGTTAACGCCGGCGTTATTGCGGGGATCAACAGCTACGCGTCGTTTCGTCACGTAGCGATGATTTTTTCGTTCTAATATACCAAGTGCATAAAAATTTATTAATTTAGTTCGAATTATAAAAAGATTTTCTAGGGAACTCGCGATAACTTTGAATTATAGAGAGGGTCGAATTATTGCAGGTTTGAATTAACGAGAGTCGACTGTATATAAATAAAAATACTAGATTCAATGCCTATCTTGCTCCACAAACGCTAGAGCGCATAAACTAATTAGAAAGCATTTGGAAACATTGTTGTACCCGGTGAATTGTAAGAACAACAAATTATAAGACAATATTTGTATTGTATTAATTCAATTTCGGTAGCATTATATAACTTCATTGCATTAACCCTTTAAACGCTTACGTAAAATTGGTCTGACGAGTGTTTTCATGCCCTATTTTTCAGAGTCGCGTGTTTGCGACTGGCTACTCCATTTCGTTTAGCTCCCAGGTGTCACCACTGTGTGAACTGCCCGAAGGACACGGTGGAGCATACGGTAGAGGTAGTGTGTGCCCCGTGCACGTTCTTCTCTATAGAAATCTACGCTTTGGAACGTGCAATTTAGCTTCCCTTTTTTTTTTTGACTGAACTTCTTTGAAAATTCAATAGTTCTTAATTCTTTATTACACACAAAAACATACAAGGCCTGTCATACTATATGGATCAGAATGTTGAGCTGTGAAAAAGATGAATGAAAAAAGATTGCACGTAGCGGAGATGAGAATGTTAAGATGGATGTGTGGTGTGACGAGAATGGATAAAGTGAGAAATGAGTTTATTAGGGGAAGTTTGAAAGTGGCGCCAGTGACTGAAAAGTTGAAAGGGAATCGTTTGTCTTGGTATGGTCATGTGAAGAGGAGGGATGAAACGCATGTTACTAAAAGAGTTATGAGTTTACATGTGGACGGATGGAGAGGGAGAGGGAGACCAAGAAAAGATGGATGATTTGTGTGAAGAGTGATATGAAAGCACACGCGCACGCGCGCGCGCGCGCTTTGAGTAAGTATTTATACATTTGATCCCTTGTTTTCATATTATTCTTTTCTTTTTTTTTATGCATCTACCATGTTTTCTCTTCACTACCCTTGGTTGACTGGTAGAGAATGCCTAAGGCATTACGTCCGCCTTTGTACCTTTATGTTGCATGAAGTTTTAATAAATAAATAAATAAATAAAGAAAAGGAAGTTAGTGATAGTATGACGAGTGACAAGGCAGAATGGAAGAAAAAAACGTATTGCGCCGACCCCAAATAACACGGGACAAGGGCAGGAAGATGATGACACAAAAACATACATAGTACATGGTGATACCTACAGTTTATGTACAAAGGCGAGCTTAACTCAACAATGAGTTTTTTCCCAGCAAACCTTTGTGTAACAGAGAGAACACATTCGAGGTTAGGAACCAGTGCACAATGTGAACCTTACCTACCTCACCTAAAAAAAAAATGTAATACCTATATAATTTTTTTTTTTTTTTTTTAATTAATTCATATAAACCAGTGCTTGACTGCGATCCCACCTGATGGTAAGCAGCGATGCAATCATTGATGGTGAGGCGCACTAGTTTATTAAGAGCCTATTCACTCTAGCCTTGAAGACACCTAAATTATAGTTGGACGGGAAGACCGCAGCAGGCAAATTGTTCCAGTCCTTCGATGTACGCGGTTTATTAGATTATAAAATAAAAACGGTTTGGAAAATTATAAATAATGAAACCAACAGGAACAAAATACATAACAATGATTACACATTGGAGACACATCATGGTCTTATTAGCGATAACAAATTAGTTGCAGAAGAATTTGAAAATTTCTTTGCCAGTATACCAATTAAAACTACTGAAGCCCTAAATTCGTCGCCATCGCATGCTTTTAGTTTATTACAGGCGAACGTTGCAGCCTGTTCGACTGAATTTAACTTTAAGCATATAAACCCTATAACTGTAATAAAAGCTTTTAAACAAATCAAGGTTAAATTGACAGAAGATTTGTGGGGTATGTCTATCAAAGTTTGTACCTCAATTATTGAGACTATAGCGCCGTACTTAGCTATAATATTTAATTTGTGTATAGATCAAGGAGTTTTTCCGGATCTGATGAAATATAGTAAAGTGATACCACTTTTTAAATCTGGGGACAGTAAAGACACTAATAATTATAGGCCGGTGTCCGTGTTGCCGGTTTTTAGCAAGATATTTGAAAAGGTGATGTTAAATCAAATGCTTAATCATTTTAACACAAATAACATCTTACACGATAAACAGTATGGTTTCACCAAAGGACATTGTACAACTGACGCTGGTGCCTCCTTACTAAAACACATTTTTAATGCGTGGGAAGAGGCACAGGATGCTATAGGCATCTTCTGTGACCTGTCTAAGGCGTTTGATTGTGTGGTTCATGAAACATTACTCCTGAAACTTGAGCATTACGGACTAGGCAAAACAGCTTTAAGCTTATTAAAATCTTATTTGATTGACAGACAGCAAAAAGTTCAAATAAACGGTGTCAATTCGTCGGGATTAAATGTGAAAATGGGGGTACCCCAAGGTTCAATTTTAGGTCCTTTTTTATTTTTAGTTTATATTAATGATTTACCCTATTTGTTGCAAAATAAACTTAATATGGTGTTGTTTGCCGACGACACTTCTTTGATTTTTAAGATAAATAGAAGGACTAATAATCTTGACGACGAAAATAACGCACTACTGCAGGTCCAAAACTGGTTCACTGCTAATAATCTAGTTTTAAACGGGAAAAAAACTAAATGCATAAGATTTTCCTTACCGAATGTTAAAAGTAGTGATTGTGACGTAATACTAAACGATGAAAAACTAGAATTTGTCGACAAAACTGTTTTCCTGGGGATAACGCTTGACTCAAGGCTACAATGGGGTCCTCATTTAACATCTCTTGCAGGACGGCTTAGCTCAGCTGCATATGCTGTTAGAAAAATCCGCCAATTTACGGATGTTGATACCGCTAGACTAGTCTATTTTAGTTATTTTCATAATATCATGTCATACGGTATCTTACTATGGGGACGGGCTGCAGACATCGACTCAATTTTTATTCTACAGAAAAGAGCTATCAGAGCTATTTACAGTCTCCGCCGGTGCGATTCTCTAAGGGAACTGTTTAAGGATATTAACATCATGACGGTGCCTTGTCAATATATATATGAAAACATCATGTACGTTAGAAAAAATCTTCATCTTTTTAGCAAAAGAGGCGATAGACATAATTATGTTACAAGAAATAGGGACCAATTAGTTCAACCAGGTTTCAGACTGGCTAAAGTGGCCTCTTCTTTCATGGGGTACTGTTTGAAATGTTATAATAAAATACCTCCCCAAATATTAGAACTCAATGAAACGAAATTTAAATCTTGTATTAAACGCACACTATGCAGGCAAGCATATTATAAGTTGGAGGATTATATTCAAGATAAAAATGCTTGGCTCAATGCTGGTCCAGCTCCACTACCACCGGGGGTACAAATTGATTAGTTTTGAAACTATTATTACTATTCTTTAATGTTTTTTTTTTTTTGAATTTGTTAAATTTGTAAAGTATTATTGTAGTTAATTATTATTGTGTTTAGTATTGTATAATGTAGAAGCATTTTTTTCAAACTTTGTAAATGTGAGTACCATGGAGCTATTTTATGGTTTTTGGGTTACTATTGGATTTGTTTGACATAAATGAGCATGGCAGTTGAGAGTTTGTCATGCTCACTCAAATGTCTCACTGATGGTGGCGCATGTGTTGGATCATTCGGTTCCCTTCAAAATGGTTGAGCTGAGTGGTGCTAATATTCGCGTCAGGTCCGTGAACGGGCGCTGTCAGTTGAGACTGGTCATCTCTTAGCTGCCAGTTGCTATTTTAATATCTATATTTAGTTTTTATTTTTACATTATTGACATTGTTCTCACATGATAGCGACAAGAAACATGTAACAGAAATATTTGTAATTGCAAAACATGATTGAAAAGAGTGTCCATGGAGTTTCTTGCACATTCTTCTCCATAGAGATCTACGCTTTGGAATGTGCAATTAGCATCATTTTTTTTTTCTGACTGACTGACTTCTTGACATTTCAAAAGTGCCTGTAAATGGTTTATTTGAAATAAATGCTTTTGAATCTTTGAATCTTTGAATCTTTGAATCATTATACATTAAGTCTAATATATTATATACTAATATTATGTCAATAATGAAAGGAAATGCTCTTTAAGCTTTCTCTTGAAGACATCCAGAGAAGGGCTGTCGCAAAGGCAGTGTGGCAGAGAGTTCCAGAGAGACACAGTCACTGCAGTTACAGAAAAGGAACCAACATAGCGGCTGGAAATGTGACGCGGCGTACGAAGAAGAAGAGAAGAGGTAGTGCGACAGAGTTTACCCCTAGGGACGAGTATTGAGGAGCATTAGGATTATGCAGGATAGTGTAAAGAAGAGATAGTATTATATATAATTATATATATAGTGTTTCTTCTTCTTTTCGATTCGATGGTAAACTCGTCAAACTGTTTGGGCCCAATAGGTGGCTTCATTAATAGCAGCATCGGTAGCACTCATCAAATCCTCCAAAGTGCAGGTGTATGGGCACTTGGGGCATTCTAATATGTGGCTCA
Source organism: Mythimna impura (assembly GCA_905147345.3). Taxonomy (NCBI): domain Eukaryota; kingdom Metazoa; phylum Arthropoda; class Insecta; order Lepidoptera; family Noctuidae; genus Mythimna; species Mythimna impura. Next base: position 26,375,043 of record LR990359.1, on the reverse strand, counting down.
TGTTTTGAACAGGAGCACCGCACTCACATTGAATATCCGACGGGTCTATAAAACCCCATTTTGCCAAGTTGTGTTTGCAGCGGCCTACCTGGGTTCGCAACCGATTTAGTGCTTTCCATATAGGCCACTGCAAATCGCGCCCAGGCGGGAGATGTTCTTGGGGTTTTAAGAAGTCGGATGGTGGTAAGTGATGCTCTTCCCAAAGCTTTATTCTTTCTTCAGGTGGCGGGTCATATATAGTGCTTGTAAATGGTTTATTTGAAATAAATACCTTGGATTTTAGGTTTCGATCGTAATAAATAGTCATTCCTAACTAGATCACAGCAGCAAGCACAGCCTGATATCAAGCATAGCTCGATTCTACTGACCATTATTTAGCCCATATGATGTTGTAAATGTTGTAATAAGAGTTATGAATTTACATGTGGATGGATGGAGAGGGAGAGGGAGGCCAAAGAAAAGATGGATGGATTGTGTGAGAAACTAGGCTCTTAATAAACTAGTGCGCCTCACCATCAATGATTGCATCGCTGCTTACCATCAGGTGGGATCGCAGTCAAGCACTGGTTTTTAAGAATTAAAAAAAAAAAGTGATATGAAAGAAAAGGGAGTTAGTGATAGCGTGACGAGTGACAGGACAGAATGTAAGAAAAAAACGTGTTGTGCCGACCCCAAATAAAACGGGACAAGGGCAGGAAGATAGAATAGATGTTGTAAATACCTATTTCCCATTAAAATACTAAATTATTGTACACTACAAATACTAGCTGTTTACAATTCTCATAATTTACCATATTGTTCTCCGTAATAAAATAATACTGGCAGGCTGGCCGAAAACTAATTTGCTTTTAAATTATTACAGAGAGCTATGTTTAAATGTTTTAGTTTCAATTTATCTCTTTGGTGGAGCCCTGGAGACCTAAATGGTCGGAACATATGGGCCGTAGGGATTGTAACTCATTTGTTTATGTAGAGAAACTGTCATACTTTGTGTGGGTCGGAAGCTGTATGTTGTTTTTATTTAATCCATAAGTATAACCGCTCATTAAAAAACTGGGCAAATGCGAGTTGGACTCGCGCCCTGAGGGTTCCGTACATACTTACCTACATATGTAAATAGTTCAACACCAGAATGGAGTCTCAGAAGATTTTTCCGAATCGCAAAAAAAGAATTGTGACGTAACAACTAATTTACAGTTTTCAGACTTATTCCTATACTTTTGATAAAAGACCTTGCTTTATGCCAAATTTCAGGATTCTGGGTCAACGGAAAGTACCCTATAAATTTTGATTTCCTCGAGAGTGTCAAAATGTACGTTTTTTTCCATATAAACCGAAGTATCTTTTTTTCTCGTTAACTTACAAGTTTGATTTTTTTACAGCTTCAAGAATCCGCAGACTTAAGTATATGGTTTTAATTTCAACTCGATACCTCTACGCGTTCCCAAGATAAAGGGTCTTGACAGACGGACGGACAACAAAGTGATCATAAAAGGGTTCCGTTTTTATCCTTTTGAGGTACGGAACCCTAAATGGACCACATGAAGTGGACCTACACAAAAATACCTTTCTACAAATATATCAGCTCAGTGACTACTGACCTGGCTAGGTTTTTTGGATTAGTGATTATACTAAAGCAAGATAAAGATACTTGTAGGTAAAAATTGGTAACTTTAGATTTATTACCATGATCTAGGAACATCATACTGGCGCCGGTACTCCCCATACAATTAGCAGCAGAATTGTGTATAGTATGCATGTTTTATACACGTATATTTACATGGACCACTAGACGTACGGCGGTGCGCCACCGGTACATGGTGGACATCCCACCCGTACGCACAAAACGTTTTGAGAACACATTTATTATGCGTACAGCCAAGGAGTGGAATTCCTTGCCGGAGTCTGTGTTTCTTGATAGCTACAACTTAGGGGTCTTTAAGTCAAGAGTGAATAGGCTACTTCTAGGCAAGCGTGCTCCATCGTCGACCACATCAACGCTTACCATCAGGTGAGATGGTGGTCAAACGCGAGCCTATCATTAATAATAAAAAATAAAAAAATGTAATAATTATGTCATGAATTATGAACAAATGCATTATAATAAGTCTTGTGTAAACTAACTAAACACACAAGTTTGCATGCGGGACACAGAGTACCTTTTTATGTGATGCGGGATCTCATGACGGTATGGAAACAGCGACTGCCACAACTCTCTCCCGCTCCAGCCAGAGAAGAAGATTATTTGATTATTGCTAACGTAAAAACAAAGTATTGAAAAGTAGTGGTTTCATTTTTGGTTTTTAGCTACACCTAAAGTCAAGAGAGAGACAAGGAAAGAAAGAACAAAAGTTTCCTCCTACAATTAATAAACACCTTTATACGTTGTCAAGTTGGGTCAGTATACTAACTAAATAAACTAACAGTGGTCGTAATCGAAGCCAAGTTATAGCGAGAGGGAGCGTGTATCGAATGATCTCGCACACGACGGGTCGCCGTGTCGGGGCTGGCTCGTAAACTGGACGCCTAATGCATCCAACGTTGAGGTACGAAATGGTATAAGAAATGGGCAATAAAATAATATTACGAAAAGTTAAGATCGGGTATTCTGTCGACGATCATCGAATAATCGTTGATTAAAGATTCAGATACATTAGGGACCTCCCGGAGGACACGGTCTGGAGCGAGGAGGAGTGGCAGGCGGACGCCTCCTTCTGCGAAGCAGTAATGCTAGCAAAGGAGGCGGCCGATCGCGTGAGGCAAAGGTACTCACGCTCCAACCGCCGCCGGGATTGCGATCCCGATTTCCGGCCACCGTAGGCGCGAGCTTGTGGATGGCGAGCAATGGGTGGCTCGCCGTCCGATCGTCCGGTAACCGTCCGGACCGGGCCCAAGTCGTCGACGGCGCGTACTGTTCCACGCGCGCCTCAAGGAGAGGTCAGCAACCGTAGAAGCGCAGCAGAGTCGAAACCTACTGGGGCCATAGGTGATGCGAAGATCCCCGGGTCCCTGGAAAAATGGCAAAGAAGGGACAAGAGTGGGTTTTAGTTTGTAAAAGTCTGACACTATCCCCCGCTCCGCCCAAGAGCTTGAGATGTCATTAGATGATTTTTCCACCCGAAAAAAAAAGATACATTAGGGAACAAAACGTCCCTCAACATGACACGCCATGCTCAATCTACTTGACGCTGCAACGTTGCCCAGTGTCCCGCAACTTGCCTCGTAACATTTTAAGATGCATTCACGTAACGCAGGACATAATGTTGGACAATTTGACAGCATTGCGCGTCATGTTAGGGGACGTTTTGTCCCCTAATCTATCCGAATCTGTTCTTGAAACTCATGCTTTAAAGAATATTTCTCATCTCGTAATATGTAAGTACCCTACCCCGTTAGGGAATACAGGCATTGTACTTGCATAAATGTTTACGCTTTTTCGCTCTAGCCTAGCATATTTTTGTTGATGAGGTCAACATATCTTGGCTTTAAAATAAAGTCAAACAGAACCCTGTCAGTTGCTGAACGATCTATGTTTTGGAGTAGCAAACAAGCAAATGGAACTGTGCACAAGGAAAGTGGTCACTATTTGCATCTACTCATGATCACTGACTTTAATTGACTGGACCCATAAGCTCTAGGGGAACACCCAAATACTCCGAAATATTTTATTCCGAATTTCGATGTTCCGATTTTCAAAAGTCCGAATTTCATAATACCTAAGAATTATAATGTCTATTATTAAAAATCACGAAATTCATTTTACCGAAAGTCGTAAATGCGATTTGTTAGTTTTCCGATTTTCATACGTTCGAAGAATCAAATGCTCGAAGGGTTCTTGGTCCGAAAAACGATATTCCGATTTTCAATACTTCGAATAAACTAAAAATCAACATGTTGAGCTACAAAATTTAGTGACATAAACGAATTGCTGCAAAACCGACTTCACGCAGTCTTGTCTGCCCCTAGAGTGTAATTTCAACCCGCGTAGGCGCGGAGGGGTGGGGCGGTCCGCGAGCTGAGGAGCAGGTGGTTTGAAGGCCCGCCGCCGCGGCTGAGGCTGGCCGGCTAAGCCGGCCAGCAAGCCGCAGCTGCGGTGGTGAGCGTTAAAACCATCTGCGACGATAAGCTCGCGTGGTGCCGCCCAAACCCCGCAGCGCCAGAGCCGTGACAGAAACAATGCTTGCTGCATGTTGCATGCCTGCTTGCATGCTGCATGCCTGCTTGCATGCTGCATGCCTGCTTTCATGCTGCATGCCTGCTTGCATGTTGCATGCTTGCTTGCATGTCGCATGCTTGCTTGCATGTCGCATGCTTGCTTGCATGCTGCAAGTCTGCTTGCACGCTGCATGCCTGCTTGCAAGCTGCAATAAATCCCCTGCATGCTGGAAAACGCATCTGTCATTAGTTTTTTAATTCTACCCCCTCATACTAATCATAATATTATACTTCTCTCTGATGAGCTATTATGTGTTTATTTGTCTTGCTATACAGTTTTACAAAGCGTTTTTATTTCGGAATTGTATTAATCGGTATTTTAATCATCGGAATTCGTATTTTTGATGTTTCGAATTATCATTAAGTCGGACTTTTTGTTATTCGATCTATTGAAACTCGGTATTTTGAGAATAGTATTATCTATCTCGGTATTATAAACGTTAGGAATATTGAAATTTAGGAATTATAAAAATAGGAGTAATGATAAGTCGGAGTTGTTATATTCGGAATTTTGAACCATTCGGAATTATGAAAATCGGTATTTTGAAATTCGTATTTGTGACTGTCAGAATAAAGTTTTTCGTATTTATGTAGTGTACCCAAGCTCTAGAGACATTGATATTCTCGGCGATAGATACTATTTATTATTACACTGTAACTGTACAACACTCTAAAAAAGTAATAAATGTAGATACAAGTTTTTTTTTTTGGCAATTGAGCCAGTTGCGGCTATTCTGCCAGTGTCACGTTGGGACGGTGCGCGGTGGCCTATATACAAGTTATTGATAAATGGATACAAGAACAAAGTGTGACACTGTCAAATTAAGCCACTGATTCCGAAACTATACCTAGTAGACTATACTATACTTAGTCTTAGACTATACTTAGAGGTGTACCCACCTCTACTATTAAAATCAGTAAATCCTCCAGTTATGTGACATAGCTAGTCTAATAATCCAATAAAAGACTTGATTTAAGATTAACTTAACTGATTTTTTTCTTATTTTTTAAAAGTTTTTTTTAAACTTTTTAGAAGGTTCTTACGGAAAGATAAAAGAATAATAAATTGGCTCAGAAAATTAAAAAAATTCAGAGAACTACGACAATTTAACCTTCGCGCGTTTGACAGTTCATAACTAAGATAGGACAACGTTGTCGGGTCAGCTACTAGCTATATACATAATTATACCAACTATCTGAGAAGTGTATTATTACAGATTTTTTTATTTAAAATAAAAAATATAATAAAGAGATGAAGGAATCGGCGAGAGAAATACCAAAATTCATTTTTTGCAATTGTTATTGTTAACAGAATATCAATATAATTAATAAATACTTACTTCACCCTCCAAATTTTTATAGCTCCATGTACAGGGCGTTAGGTGGACCACGTATGCTGTACGCAGCTTTGCACTCTGGCTAAGAAGCGCTGTAGCGTGCGAATTAAAACACTATTCACTCGAACGATTTATTTGTTTCCACGCGTTGTTTAGTAACTGCTGTTGGTAATGTATCTCTTGAGAAGGAGTTATGGACACGGGAGCTAGAAGTTATTGGAGATCTGATTTTGAAAGTTATAAATGAAAACTCCACGGGAAAAAAAATGAATGGCATTTTTAGGTGAAACTGATTTTCAGTGCCATATTTTGACTTTTTGATTTATTTATGTAATCAGAATTGGATAAAATCATCGTGGTCAGTTGTAAAGGTGTGTATCAGTTCATCTAACGCAAGAATCATGAATAACCGCGCTGTCAATTTGAAAATTGGTATGTTCGGGTGCAAAAGCGAGAATTTTCATAAACTTTAAAATATTAAAACCAGTTTTTCCTATAAAGTAGCATTTTTGGAATATTTTTTTAACATTAGAATGCGTTTATTTGTTAAAATTATTTTTTTGACATTAATTGTTTTTCCCGAGAAGTCTTCAAATAAATGCTTGATACCACCTTATGGCATACATAGTTAGACAATAAAGATGTTTGGGGTTTTACTCAAAGTCACCAATTTGAGTTAATTATTTTACTATTTACTATAACCACTAGATAATTGAATGTGTTCTATTGCTTGTGTTGGGGTGAAGACTAATTGAAACGACCATTTACGACTGTAGTTTATTTGCGACTGAATGATATTCTCTATGTATCACGGGCGCAGCCGTGCGTCATAATAATATCGCTGATTAAGCATTTACATTGTGCCCTACAGATGCTTTACAAAGTAAAATGATGTAATTGGCTATTGGATTTTTTTAGAGCTATACGGAACAGAGTGGACCGCAAAACTTCCGTTGAAAAGTGAGGATCCTCCAACAAGACGAGTGTTGGATCTGGTCCGGGCTGCAATAATTGCCAACTGACCAATAGTTAATTTCGGACTATTGCCCATGTTCTGATCGCACGAAGAACCCTGATGCCGCAATTCAAGATTTTGAATTTTTAGTTCTTATGTGGCGAGATAGATGTCGCTACTAATTCATTCAATCAGTTTACAGCGTACTTGCCTCAGACAGTAATTTGTTGCTGAAACTTCATTCAATATGATATTTTGGATGCCCGTGAGATATATGATAAGTATTTGAATTACAATCATAACCTTCAAATCCATAATTATCTTAACATAAAAAATAGGTCATTTAAATTCTATGGTCCGGACTAAGCATTTCGCCTCGTCGTTTATACCGCGTACATCGAAGGACTGGAACAATTTGCCTGCTGCGGTCTTCCCATCCGATTATAATTTAAGTGTTTTCAAGGTTAGGTTAGGTAAGTTACAGTGCTCTTAATAAACTAGTGCGCTTCACTATCAACGATTGCATCACTGCTTACAATCAGGTGGGATCGCAGTAAAGCACTAGTTTATATTATCACTTATAAAAAAATGCTAAAATCCGCCCTTGTCTCCCTGAGTGGACTGTTGCGTTTCAGGGTTTTTCTTTAAAAAAAATCTGCAGCCTCGTAAAGATACCCCCCTTCACTATCACTCTAAATAATACTCTAGTTTAATCAATCAGAAAAAAACAAACTACCCTCGATTACACCCTCTAGAGTTCATCCGATGTTTGGTAAATGTATCAGTATTTACTGACCCATCCCCTTACGAGGGCTATCCACCGTTTCACCCCCGTAATATCTATGTTAGGCACCCCAATGGGCAGATGCTTTTACCTATCTGTGTATTCCCGTCGATATTTCCCCCAATAATTCACAATCGCGTCTTCCTTACACAACAATTCCATCTATTGGAGATATATATTATGTTGCAGACAATGTTTTGAATATGGAACGTTTAGATTTCCTAGGATTTGGAAAGAACAAGGCTGTTTTCGGTTAACTTGGGCGAGGAAAAACTACAAAAACCACATTTTCATATATATTTATGTAGCATTTTACGCGCACAAAAGTATTTTCTACCAGTCAACTTTGATGCAGAATCAAATTGATTTTTAAAGTAAAACTATAGGTACTAATATTGTGAAGTAAAGATCTTGTTTGTTTGAACACGCGCTCAGGAACAATTGGTCCGAATTTAAAAAAAAATGTAGGTAAAATATAAAATAATAAATGTTAAAAAAAATATATAGCCAATTTTCCAAGGAAGGCTACCACAAAAAAATATTTGTTAACAATAATTTAATATGAGAAATGATTTGCGGTATTTTTTCATGTGGCTTGAGGGGGCTGCCAGATATGCCGCCAGATAAAATAAATATATAATGGTGGCGCGGGCAGGCTACCACATTTTTCCACACTAGTGACAAATACACTACATTGCAAGTTTAAAAACGGTAGAGGTAGGAACTGTTTATGAGTGTGTCAAGAAATATACCTATTTTTAATAATTACCTTAGATGACCACACTGGGAAACCCAGTGTCACTATCCTAATCATATACAAAGTTCAAACTGAACTGCCTTGAAACTACTTCCCTTCCTTTGACACCTGAAGTGAAGATTCAAATGAAAGCATTCTCATTTGTCTAACAATACAAGTTCACGATCGCTATTCACTTTACATTGTAAACACAGCAACTGCTACAAATTGAATTGAAAGCCTATTGTATCGAAAGCCAGTTTCGAGTCTGCAACTGATTGTTATTAAGTACCTACCTTTCCTTTAGTTAAACTTTTACGACAGACCATAAATAGTTGATGGTTGGAACAGTTTTAAGTCTAGTTTATCTTCCTACTTTTCCTTTGTTGAGGATTGCTTGTGTAGATAATAGTTTGAACGATGAACGTGGAGCTATCCCGACTTTTAATTTTACAGGCTCATCATATTCGCATCGTAAAGTTGTGGTTTATGAGTTGAATTCTGTGAGCTGTTGAATGTGCTTTTGCTTTGCTGAAGAGATAAGTGGTGTTGGTATTTTTCTTGAAAAGCAGAAAGATAAAAGTATTATGTATTAAATAAAATACGATTATCCTAAAAATGTATGAGGCTACTACTCTTCATCAAGAACCACACATTCTTACGAATTGGTATCAAATTAAAACACACCCTGCAAAAATGTTTTCCCCTAAATGGTTCAGAATTCGCACAGCTTGTAGTCTCTTAACGTTACTTTGGAAACTTGTTATATCACTTTATTTCATGGAAATATTCATGTGATTGCAAATGCGATAAAAAATAAAACAGAAGAATAGCTCAAAACCAATTTAGAATTTCATCAAAATACTTTTATTTTTATTTTTATTAATTATAGGTTCGCGTTTGACCACCACCTCACCTGATGGTAAACGATGATGCGGTCGACGATGGAACACGCTTGCCTAGAAGTAGCCTATCTAAACTGTTCTATCGATTGATTGTTCGAAAGGCTCATTGTGACTGGTAAAGTGGACAGGAAAAGGCCTCGTGGGCGCAGCCCAATACGTTATTCCGACCAGATCCGCACCGCCTTTGACTCTACTTTATACAATACCCTTCACACCGCCAGAAACAAAACCGGTGGAGGAATATCATAAAAGTTAAAGTAATGAAGCAGGGAGGTCATGACATCATCATGTCATGTCAAGGAAGAGGAGAAAACTTTTCTATTCTTAACATAACACGTTTTATTTATTAATAGAGTTAAGCTAATTATGGACCATATTAAAAAAAAAACTGGGCAAGTGCGAGCCGGACTCGCCCACTGAGGGTTCCGTACAAACTTACCTACGAAAACAGTTCAATTCCCGAATTGAGTTACGAAGATTTTTCCGAATCGCAAATTAAGTTTTTTTTGTGACGTAACTACAAATTTAGAGTTTTCAGAATTTTTCCTATACTTGTGCTATGAGACCTTGCTTCATGCCAAATTTCAGGATTCTAGGTCAACTGGAAGTACCCTATGAATTTTGATTTCCTTGAGAGTGTCGAAATACACGTTTTTTGCGACATAAAAAGCCGTATCTTTTTTTTTCGTTATTAACTTATAAGTTTGATTTTTTCACAGCTTTAAGAGACCACAGACTTGAGTATATGGTTTTCAACTCGATACTTTCACGCATTCACGAGATAAAGGGTATTGACAGACAGACAGACAGTCAGACGGACGAACGGATAACAAAGCGATCCTAAGGGTTCCGTTTTTTTCCTTTTGAGGTACGGAACCCTAAAAAAGACAAAGATCTGTGAATATCAGCAGCCATCCTTTTCCTACTTTAAATTTTTTCTATACCAATAGTTACGAACCAAAACGCCCGATAGTCCCCGATCGCCCACTACATAGTATGTTGCTGTTCACATAGCGGTCTTTATTGCGTCTATATTTCAGTCGGTTCACGGTACGTCGCGTCATAGTATTATTTATGGGACACGGTCTATGGAGCCCTACGGCGTACGGCTGGCCGGCAACGTCTTAACGTCTGTGATCGATGATTACCGTGTGAGTTCTTGTAAATAGTTTGGTAATATCGGTATTGTTGATCCTATAAGTCAGTGGTTCTTAACCTTATAGGCATGAGGGACCTTATGACAAAATTTTTGTCTTGCCATGGACCACCAAGTTGGTTAATTAGTTTGTAGTTAATATAAAGTACCTAAATGTAAATAAATGTTCCAATTCATGTATAAATAAAACACGCATAAAATTATTTAAAGCCCTCAGTATTTTAATTTTCGTTACGGTAAATTGTCTACAATACAGTTACGATTTTAATGCAATTTTTGTGACTATATACTCGTTACTAACTTCTGAATCTTTGGTTCAGTGCTACCCAAAGCCAAACGCATATTGACAGTGGCATCCAACCGATTTAGGTGCTTGTTTTTAATAATCAGAAGCGCCGAGAACGCTGCTCACATAGATATATTATGTCGATGAAAATAAAGGTAGGTAACGAATATCAACGTCTCGAAATTTTGTACAGAAATTGCCTTTTGGCTTCAAATTTCCTCAAGATTTATTCCCGACTATTCTTATTTATTAGGATGGCTCTGCGGACCACTTGGGATGCTTCCAGGGACCACCAGTGGTCCGTGGACCACCGGTTAAGAACAACTGCTATAAGTGGATGTGAGGTTTTTTTTTTTCGGTTGCCTCTACGGTTGCTGATATCTCCTTGAGGCGAGCGTGGAACACTACGCGCCGTGGACAACTTGGGCTCGGTCCGGACGGTTACCGGACGGTCGGACTGCGAGCTACCCATTGCTCGCCGTCCGCAAGCCTGCGCCTACGGTAGCCGGTAATCGGGATCGGAATCCCGGCGGCTGGGGCGCGAGGGCCCTTGCCTCGCGCGTGCACTTGCGGCCTCCTCTTTTGCTAGCATTACTGCTTCGCAGAAGGAGGCGACCGCCTGCCACTCCTCCTCGCTTCGGACCATGACCTGTACCAAGGCCCAGCGCGAGAGATTGCCGCCGCCAATTCTGCACCACGGCGGTGCTCTGCCCAGGCGGGGCACACCTCCATTGTATGCTCCTCCGTGTCCACAGGGCGGTCCACACAATGGTGACACCCGGGCATTTCTTCGGAACCTCCCGAACTTACCACGTCTGGTGAGGACCTGCGTCATGCGGAAGGTAAGGACGCCGTGAGGTCTTACTGCCATAGGATGTGGGGGTGCAATTGTTTTGAGAAAGAACTTGGATTTTTAGCTAAAAAAGAAGTAGTTTCTAAGTTAGAAGACCAAGGATTCAAGGAAAGAGAGGGAGTTCCTACCGGAGTCTCGGTTGACTGATATATAATTTGTTGTCAGTAAGTCAAGAGTGAATGGGTTAGTATGGGCTACTTAGTTCTTTGAAAGAGTGTTTGAGGACCTGATTCAAAAGGCAACTGAAAGAACACGGGTAAGTTTTAGGCAGGAAAAGTCTGACTCCGCCCTCTCACCACCCACCTAGAATGGGAGACGTTATATATGATGATAATTAAATATCCAACCTTAAAATAAAAATTGTTTTACTTTTAGACGCGCATTTACACACAAATTGATTATTATGAATACCGTACATTAAAAAGTACAGTACAGTTCATTAAAAAAAAAAAACACAATTGAAATATTAGCAAACCGTGGAAATTTTTAATATTTATAAAAATGATTCTTTATAACTTTACTCACTTTCTCGCTTTTTTTAAAGAAAAGTACACCATATATATTATAAACCAACATTATCTAAAGAACCTTGTAAGATTTCAATTAGGAATTCGAACATAAGCTAATTATACATTTTAAAACCTCCAACAATGTGATTACAACACTCAACATTAATATTACAAACAAATTAATCATTAAAATCTCTTTGAAACAGCTAACTTATATATACCCGGTTTGGAACTTCATTACCTTTGCGATAAGCTTGGCTGATACAGTTTTGTAAAGGGCAAAGTTGGTGTGGCTCCACAAAGCAATGTTAATACCTACCTGAGCTGCAGCTTGTTTGAACTGGCGGTGCTAAGGGAGATGGCTAGATGCATAGAGATGTGGACAGTTGCAGAAGGCTCATTAAATTCTTCCCTCGTCTTTAGCCGTAGCAACTTAGCTATACAAATAAAGGTAGTAAGCTGGTACCGAGCAGCGGTAATTATAATCATGTATTGATGACCTAAGAAACCCCACACCAAACTGCAATGCGATGCGGTACGACGTCGCGTCTCGGTTCAGTCCCCCTGGCCAAGTTACAACCGTTTCGTTTCGATTCTCTTTTCGTCGATCGCTTCGAGTAGGCCACGCCTCCGATTCCTTTGTTTTGACGTCATATCAACGCTCAGCCACGTGGTCAGAATAAAGGAATAGGTGGCGCGGCCGACTCGAGGCGATCAACAAAAGGGGGGCAGGTGATCATACAACGTGCGATGTGAATAAATTCACAAATTCTTGCGTTGCATCGTGCGAGCTCTCAGACTTTTACAATGCGACGTTTCATCGCAGTTTTGTTTGGGCCCTAAAGTCTATTTTTCCACAATAGATTTAAAAAAAATACTTTTGACTATTTTATTTGCTGATAGAAATTCATTGATAGAGGGAAATATACATTCCTTCACATACCCACTACGATAAGAACTAATATTATGCCACGAAATTCAATCGCAGACTGCAAAAGGGAATTTAAATGGAAGATTGTTGGAAGTGGACATTTTTATCATCTTGTGCTGTGGAAGGACATCCGAGCCAAAGGATGAATTTGCTTTTAAGTAGAGGTGATGAATCATTTTCCGTTTTTGGCAATCTTGATAACACTTAATGATATGATCACACCCTGGTTTCTTTGAAAGAAAAGTCAGTACAGGTAGGTCAGTGTAATTTTAAGATATTTGAGAAGGATTCACAATCATCCAGTGTTCATCAGGCAGGGATGTGTTTCGCTGATCCTTTATCTTTATCACGTACTTAGGTAATTAAATATTTGTTTATTATTTTATTTGACAGTCGAAAGGTTAGATCTTTATGCAATACTAAAGTAACAAAGTGGAGTTTAATGCCTAAGGCATTCTCAACCAGTAAACTAAGGGTGGTGGTAAGATAACATTTTTTTTTTAAATATAAACTAGTTCTTGACTGCTATCCCACCTGATGCTAAGCAGTGATGCAATAGTTGATGGTGAGGCGCACTAGTTTATTAAGAGCCTATTCACTCTAGCCTTCACACTTAGAGCAGTGGTGGCCGAGTAGTAATGGCTTCGACTTACAAGTTGAAGGTCGTGGGTTCAAACCCAGCCAGGCGCATTACTTTGTGTAATTTATTTCATCACCACTGCTCTTAAAACGGTGAAGGAAAACATCGTGAGGAAACCGGCATGTCCTAGAACCAAAAATTCAAAGACATGTGACATCCACCAACCCGCACTGGGCCCGGATTACGCACTGGATTACGGCCCATTCCCTCTCCTAGAGAGGAGGCCTGAGTCCCAGCAGTGGGAACATTATAAGGTCGACTATGCTATGCTATGCTTCGATACTTAAATTATAATCGGACGGGAAGACCACAGCAAGCAAATTGTTCCAGGCCTTCGATTTACGCATTATGAACGACGAACATAAAACAAAAACGGCAAAAAAGTCACGTATGTTGTGTGGGAGGCCCCTTAAATATTGTCTGTTTTTTAGTATTTGTTGTTATAGCGGCAACAGAAATACATCATCTGTGAAAATTTCAACTGTCTAACTATCACGGTTCATGAGATACAGCCTGGTGACAGACGGACGGACAGCAGGGTCTTAGTAAAAGGGTTCCGTTTTATCGTTTGGGTACGGAACCCAAAAAAAATCGTGCATAAAAATGAAAATATTATTTTGAAAACGAGTGCACAAAAATGTAGTTAAAATAAACATAATATTTATTGACTAAAAGGAACAAATGAAATATAAATTTAATTAAAAGTAACATACAAATATGTATGCGAGCTGGCAAGCTTCAAACACGGTAATTTTATGTGCCCACATAATTCAAATAAACTTCATATCGCCTAAAACTTTTGCATCATCGATTTTTCTATTTCAACAATTTTAAACTGCTAGACCATTTTATTTTCTGCCCATAAAACTAATTCATTTGTTTCGCTCTGAAGTTCCGTGGAAACGTTTATTTTGGCCGAAACCAGTGAGTTACGATCTAGTTTAAAATAACTTTTGGATTTAGACTAAAATAACACCTCAGAATTAATTAGGCTGGCCATTTGTCAATTTATTTATTTATTGAAAGAAAGAGAGTTCTACCTTTATTTTCTTCACTTACTCCCTTTACTTACTTCCTTTCTTTTTTACTTTTATTTTCTTTTTTTAGGGTTTCGTACCTCAAAAGGAAATAACGGAACCCCTATAGGATCACTTTGTGGTCCGTCTGTCTGTCTGTCTGTCAAGACCCTTTATCTCGGGAAGGCGTAGAGGTATCAAGTTGAAATTAAAACATTATACTCAGGTCTGCAGTCTCTTTAAGCTGTGAAAAAATTAAATTTGTGAGTTAGCGAAAAAAAAAGATACGGTCGTTTATGTCGTAAAAAACGTATGTTTCGACACTCTGAAGGGGATCAAAATTCATAGGGTACTTTTTGTTGTCCTAGAATTCTGAAATTTGGCATGAAGCACAAGTATAGGAAAAAATCTGAAAACTATAAATTAAAAAAAAAATCGATTTGGAAAAATCTTCGTAACTCAATTTGGAAATTGAACTGTTTTCATAAGTGAGTTTGTACGGAACCCTCAATGCGTGAGTCCGACTCGCACTTGCCCAGTTTTATTATCTTTTATTTCGGACTAGGTTAATATTTTGTTAATAATAATATGTTAAAAACTAATGTTAGTAGGAATTAACAACACAATTAAAAAAAAATCTAAAGCGGTAGGATGTGATAATATCGTGGTATGATCTGATTTTGGAATGCTAATAGCTGCTTCATTTAATAACCAATTGTGATGCTTTTTTACAGAAAAAGATTTATTTTTAGTGTTATTAGTTGTTTGGTGTAAAATGTACAAAAATAAGTACAGGCAAATATCCAATTCTATCACCAGTCAATCGATTAATTAGGGGTATGCAGAACAGGGTGTTGAGTTCCATATACCTCCGTTTAAAAGGTAGGATCCTCTGAACTGGTGTTATGTCTCGGACAAGACAACTGCCCGATAGTTGATTTCGGGCTGTATTTGTTTTTAATATTCTAATAGAAAGAAAGAAAGAAGAAAAGAAAGAAACACTTTTTATTTGCTGGAAAAGGCGCAAACTTAAGACTATATATATGTATATATATATTACTAGCTGAGCCGGCAAACGTTGTTCTGCCATATAAATAAAAAAAAAAAAAAAAAAAATAGATGTTGGCCGATTCTCAGACCTACTCAATATGCTCACAAAATTTCATGAGAATCGGTCGAGCCGTTTCGGAGGAGTTCAAGTTCGAACACCGTGACACGAGAATTTTATATATTAGATATATTGCAAACATTTTTCATGATCAAAAAATAATAAAAATAAAGCGCTGGTTTTCAGAGTAGGGCGGTTACGGTATCGACTAACAGACTTCGGCAACGGTATTGTGTACCAATAGATTTGGGTTAAATAAATAAAAATTAATATTAGGACAAAGTCATAAATGGAAATAACAATAATAAATAAATAAAGAGGAAATACAATTATCTACATACGTATACAGTGGCAACATTACGCCACGTCTGTAACAGGGGCGATGGCTTAAAGTACTTAGTATCCAGGTCAAAATTACTACAAAAAAAAAAAACAAAAATTAACAGGGAATCGCATGGAGAACTCTACTACCTCTATGCAGAATTTTGAATTTTAGTTCCTATATGACGTCATAGATATTTATCACAACATAAGGCCAATAAATTGTTCACTTTGTCATCTTTGTCTTTGTTTTGTTGTGTTTGTCTTTTTTTTTGTTTTTTTAACCTAAGAGAATATTAGCAGTAAGTTAGACGGATCGCGAAACTACTTAACCTATGTCAGTTCATCATACGCTAGACGGAATTTCTTTTATTTTCTTCGTAATATAAATGTCTTTTTCTTTTGGTACTTAGATAAACATAAAACGTAGGTAGGTACCTCAGAGAAAACGACCCAAGTTTCCCGTTTACCAGAATTTTTGATGTCACCACGTCCTCATAATTTCTCGCTTCACAGAAGTTCCATTTACAACTGCACCCTTGTTTACATTTAGCGTGATTGGTCTTCTATTTATTTATTTTGGACCCCGGACTCTGTCCGAAAGAAAATTGGGATCCGTCTCGTTTGTTTGGTCGACATGCTTCGTAATGAATGTTTTTATTTGCTTCGTTTCTGTTTTTTTTTTTTTGATTTTTTTTTTGTGTTTTCTACTTGTAATATCATTTTGAGAAATGTTTGCACTTAACTTGTTGGTTTAGGGTCAATTTTTTTTCCTTGAATTTTTTTATTTGAAGCGTTCTTGGTTTAATATAGTTTTAGTACCTATCAACCCTTCCTCCGAACAAAAAAGACGCTTACTTCATTATTGACTGAAAAATGATATTATGTAACTGACTTTTTAAATGACACTAACATAATTATAAATTGTGTAATTTAATTAAATATAACCTAACTTTTAACTATAAACCATTACTTAATGTAACTCTCAATAACTAAATTGTGCGTTACATTAAGTAACCATTTTATTACAGTTTGCATATCTAATATAAGGTAGATTGTAGAAGACTCGTGGGTGCGTTCACAAACTTACATAAGACACCCAGACTCAGAACATCTATCTTTGGCCATACAAATATTTAGTTCGTGCAGAGATCAACCCTGTAACACGCAATGTAGCAGCCAATTGCTCAAACACTGCGTTCATTGCGTCATTCGATTCATGCCATCGTCATTCATTTTTTTTTCTATTAAGGATAGGCTCACGTTGTACCACCATCTTACCTGATGGTAAGCGATGATGTGGCCGACGATGGAGCACGCTTGCCTAGAAGTAACCTATTCACTCTTGACTTAAAGACCCCTAAATTGTAGCTATTAGGAAACAAAGACTTAGGCAGGGAATTCCATTCCTTAGCTGCACGCTTTTCTCATGACACTAATGTCAAATGAAACGTCCTTCTTAAATAATTTAGGAACCAAACCAAAGCTTTATGATTGAAAATTACTTATTTACTACCCCACTAAGTATTCAAGTATACCAGAAAGGATTGACAAAGACCCAATCAGAACGGTTGAAGTCCGTTTTCTAGTAAATTCACTACTCTCCACAATTCGGCTGGGCAAAACGTCAGGCGTTGGCTAACCGCGGTCGAAGCCTGTACAGTTGCGGAACTTTGATTTGAATATTACTAGATGTGGTATGGAATTATTAGCATAAATTATTTATTATTTTGTAAAACAGAGCTGGTGGCTAGGGCTCAAACAGTGAAATGGGGTGCGCCAGAAGTCGAACGAGAAAGCATGCTCTCGCAAAATGTGATGGGTGAAGGGAGACATTTATTTAAAACCGGAATAAAATCAACACCCAACAAAAAATGTTTACTTATTTGATTTTTCCACGAGTTGTGTATAAGACTGACAATAATTTACACGATGTGATTCCATTTTAACTAAAACCATGAAGAAATAGCGATAAATTCAATTGCAACATTATAGTTGAGTTAGTTTAACACTTTACTGTCGATTGCAAGACGGTGTATCAGATTTTTTTCGCTTAAAAAGAAGTAGTAGTAATCTTATAAATAAAACTGAATAGCTGTTCGTTAGTCTCGCTAAAACTAAAACACGGCTGGACACATTTGGCTAATTTTGGTCTTGAAATATTTGAGATAGTTCAGGAAAGGTTTAAACGGTGAGAAAAAATGGAAAAAATCACAAAAAAAAAAATCCAAATACAACGCCATCTGTAATTAAACTGTAATTATAAAATGAATTATGCTGTTCTGGTAATGCCAGTAGATGGCGTTATCCTTACTATTAGGCGGTACGCAGTTCGCCGGATTAGCTGGTAATTAGATAAATATATTCTTTATTCTACACCAAAAACAAAATTACAGTAGGAACTTAAGAACAATATGGTGTCACATTGGCGGTCTTAACGCTACAAGCGATTTTTTACAGACAAACTTTGGATGAATTTGACAGAAAAGGAGAAAAAGATACGAATAGAATAGAAGAAAATATTTTTATTTGCTTAGAATGTAGGTACATAAAAATAAGTTGTTAAATAATATAATAGGATCCATATACATTCTGCCTCAATATGGCGGTTATAGATATCAACTAGCTGCTGTCAGTGGCTTTTATTTATTTATTCTTTATGCACATAAAAGTATAGAGGCGGACTTAATGCCTTATGGCATTTTCTACCAGTCAACCTTTGGGTGATGCAGAGACAATTGTGATAGGTGCCATAATAAGCATTACATATTGTTTATAACACATTATGTTAAATACAAATATATACTTAAATACTATAAAAAAATATACATAAAATATCTAAAAGTACTCAAACTAAAAAGAAGAAAAAAAGGGAATACATGAATCTATTGAAACAATTGGTGCAGACAAATAATAAGAAAACAAATTAGCGCTGTGACGATACTGCTGCCAACTTCACTTTGAAGGTCAATTGGTTGGTTGCCATCCTGATTTCCTGGGGGATTGCATTCCAAAGAGAAATAGTTTGAAAATGAAAAGAATAGTGAATGAAGTCAGTACGGTGAGTGGGACAATCAATGAAGTAGACAGTTATGTGATGACCGTAGATTTGTGTTGTGATTGGCGCAAATGTATTGGAAGTGAGGAGCTAGATAACTAGTAGAATTAGGAGAGACTAAACTTTTCCCCCGTGAAAGTAGAAAATTAGAAAGAAAGAAAGAAAGAAAAAAAGAAAAAAGAAAGAAAGAAAGAAAGAAAGAAAGAAAGAAAGAAATAAAGAAATAAAAATATTTTATTTGGCGCACATACATAGAGACACAATGTAGAAAAACATGTTGAAACTATAAAAATTATCCCAAGGCAACATACACCCGAAACAAGAAATAAATTTATCATTAAAATGAAAAACTACAGAATATGGTCAATCATTTGACGTTTTACTTACATAAACACACACACACACATAAATACTTTTGCGAAAGTAAACTGAAATAATATCAGCAGTTTCTATCTGTCACTGCCATATCCAGCACTTCTAAAATGTAATGTCCGTGCATTTCATGTTCATCAGTCTGTTTCAGTAGAAACACAGCAATCTGTAGTTACTTAGATTGTACCTCAATACTAGATGTGTTAAGAAGGCTGAGTTTACTAGGAACGATTTAGACTTTAAATTAATTTATTTGGTAATGACAGAACGGTGAAGGAAAACATCGTGAGGAAACCGGCACTTCCTAGAAGCAAAAATTCGAAGACATGTGACATTCACTAACCCGCACTGGGCCCGCGTGTTGGATTACGGCCCATTCCCCCCCTAGAGAGGAGGCCTGAGTCCCAGCAGTGGGAACATTAAAAGGATGATTATGCTTATGCTTTATTTGGTATACTCTGTCTCTTCCTTTGACATGATTTGCAGAATTTTGGCTTAGTTTTACGGATCAAGTAAATTGGAATTTTGAAAGAAATACTTATGAAATAAAAAAATAGGTATTATTAAGGGCTATGCTCGGAGTTTCTTTGCATTGTATTAGGAATGAAAATAAACGCAAGAGATCCAAGATTGCCGACATAGCCCGAAGAATCGTTAAACTTAAGTACCCGTGGGCAGAACACATTGCTCGCAAAACAGATGTTTGATGGGGACGAAAGGACGAAAGTGTGGCAACACTTGGAGGAGGCCTATGTTCAACAACAACAATGAACGTTTTTTGGCTGCTGATTACGATGATTATCATCATCATCATCATTTCAGCCGAAAGACGTCCACTGTTAGGCATAGGCCTCCTCCAAATGTCGCCGCAATGACCGGTCCTGTGCGTCTCGTATCCATCGGATTCCTGCGACCCTCACCAGGTCATCGGTCCACCTTGTGGGAGGCCTTCCAACGCCAACCAACGTGGTCGCTTACAATGGGCCTCATCAGAAGGCTTAAAGTCACTCAAAGGGCAATGGAAAGAGCTATGCTCGTAGTTTCCTTGCGTGATCGCGTCAGAAATGAAGATATCCGCAGGAGAACCAAGGTTACAGACATAGCCCGAAGAATCGTCAAACTTACATACACAAACTACCATAAATATTTTTAATGACTAACGTAAAATTTGTGGCCCTAGTGAAAAGGGATCTAAGTCCAAAAATGCAACTTTATACGAGATGCAATAAACACTCCGCGCGCTTCAAATCGTGTTTGACCTCGTGTGACATTTAAACCGCTACCTAATGAAATACATATGATGTTTTTTATAGGTAAACGATTTATGCTCTTTATTATTATTGGGTTATTTTACGTAAAGTTATTAGTTTTTAAGATAATGACTTATACCAACCACAAAATGATCCCCGGCTCTGGCATAAAAGGTAACGAAGTAACAGGAGTGGGTTTTTTAGTCACTAAAAGTCTGACACACCCTCGCGCTCTGCCCAAGTGCGAGAGATGTCATAGCATGATTTTCTCACCTAAAAAAAATATAGTATAAAATAATCTATACCCCTTCTCCCATAAGTTAAATGTTAATTCATACAAGTAAGAAGGGATACGCATTTGGAACGATTTTTATGATAACCAATTAATTACCTAATACAAAGAAATATTTTTCCCTTTACTTTGGTGAAAACGTAAGTAAAGTACTTACTAAACCATTTTAAGGACTAGGTGTGGTGTACTGATAAACACCAACCAGATTAAAACGCGAGTGATTTATGTTAATTTAGATTAAAAACACAAAACTATTTTTTTATTTTTCCGTTTAAAAGGATACAAATGCACTTGAAACCAACTTTTGTAGTTTCTTTTTGGTTTCAGTTGGACCTTTTTACACAAAGTAATTTCCTTATTTTTAGAGATAGCTTAGATCCGTTTTCACCAAACGATAGAGTATTTTTTTTCTGATCATTTTGGTATACATAACTCATTTTCAACAAAATCGGACTTATACCCCTTTCCACTAGGGCCACAGAAATATAATATGCTCTGTAAGTAAATAACTCCTAATGCATATTTATAATAAATGGTGGATATGGCGTGCAATTAATTCTCTGTGTAACGCCGGGCCGAGTGGACGTGTCTTAGGTTGCGTCTACTTACTGAGACTTGTGTTTTGTTACGTACAAAATTTTACGGATACGACAACTTTACCAATCAAGCCTCTAAATACTACTGTTAGACCAAGCAGAGGCTAAAGTCCTTCCACGGTTTTAGGTAGGCAGTAATTATTAATCACCCAAACCCTCAATACCTTTTGTTTCCTTATTCTGGAAATGTTTACACAAATATTTTATAAATTATCTCTATTCCTTCTGTATTCTCTGAATCAACCAAATATATCGACGGGTCGCAAGAACAAAATCGTATATGAAAAATTAACTATTTACGGTTATTTTAACAAGTAAAAAAAAAATAAGAAAACAAAAAAAAAATAGTGCCATATAGTTTTTAGTTTTTTTTTTGTTTGCAGGAGGTAATTTCTGAAAGTACTGGTCCGATTGCTAAATTTTTTTCAATGATAGAAAGCTGTTTTATTCCTGAGTGACATAGGCTATATTTTATGTATGCGGGCGAAGCCGGGGGCAAAAGCTAGTACGTGATAAAATTTAATTTTGTCTTATTTTACCATAACATTTTGTTCTTGGGACCCGTCGATATGTCCTCAAGTATACTACGTTCTTTACAAATATAACTACACAGATCCAATTATCCATTTTATTCCATAGAAAGCAAACGTTTCTCTACAACACTAGTTGCAACATGTACAAATAAAGGTACACTATGTACAAATAAAGGCGTTAGGCTGGATTCACATTAAGCTGTTGATCCCCGCATTAAAACGCCGGCGTTCACGCGCCATTGTCTTACTATTGTGTCTCTAATTACGCACTCAAAAGGTTAAGTGAAAAAACTGCTCGCTGCCATTTTTGTACGAACACAATTTCTGTAAATTCAATAAGACTTAAATAGTTGTTAACTTTAGAATTTATCATAAAAAAGATAGTAAGGAAAAAGAAGAAACAAAATTATACAAGTTAGTATACATCGATTAAGCTATAGATATCTCTAGAATAGTTCTAAGAACACGAGAGGATTCGTCAAAAATCTTTGAAATGCAGAACTGCTGACCGCTGCTTTTGAGAAAATTCTGAGGGCAAGTCAGACTTTTACTGACTAAAACTCAATCCTATGTTCCTTCTTTGCCTGCGTTCCAGGACCCCGGGGTTCTCTTTCTCACAACCCATGGCCCCAGTAAGCTTCGACCCTGTGGGCCCCTCTACGGTTTTGCTGACATCTCCTTAAGGCGCGCGTGCACTACGCGCCTACACTACACGCGTAAGGCTTCCTACGCTAGCATGACTGCTTCGCAAAAGGAGGTGACCGCCTGCTATTCTTCCTCGCTCCGGACCATGGCCTGTATCAACCTGTATGACCATGGCCGATCGCTCCCACGAGTACACGGCGGTGCTCCGCCCAAACGGGGCACACATCCACCGTGTCCTCTGGGCGATCTACACAATGGTGATACCCGGGTGTTTTTTCCGCACAAATCTGGATCAGGAACCTCCCGAACTCATCATGTCCGGTGAGGACCTGTATCATGCGGAAGGTGAGGACGCCGTGACATACGTCACGGCGTATAACATAAATATGTCACAATTCCTGAATTATTGTTTCAATCATGAAAATTATTGATGTTATTTTCATAGTGTTCGGACGCCGTCGGCTACCTTCGGCACGTCGGGCTACATCATCGACGTCGCGCTAGACATGCAGGGCGACAGGCCAGCCATCACTTCACCAGCGAGGACGACCGACGATACACGCGCGTTGTTAATTCTTCACTTGTCCTTGGATATACATTTATCAGTTTACAGTCCACTGCTTTTCATTTAAGTCCAGGTATAGACCCTAACACATAGCATTTTTAAAAAATGCCTCTTAATTATAGCCGTTCCACCGCTATATACAAATCATGCCTTCGACTGCCAGTTATACCATACAAATTACTTCGCAAAGGTTTGAATAGAAATGTTTCCTTTTCTCGACTAAACATTGCCTTTTCGCTTGCAATTCTCGTTATTTTTATTGTGGTCTAGCTTATAGAAAATAAAGTAAGCAACGTAGAGAGAGAAAAGCGTTGTAATAAAATAATGTTTGTGGAAAACATGAAGATAATAATTATTGTGGGTCTTTTACGGGTGCCATTGCCAGTTAAAATGTCTAGACAATAGACATAAATCTAGTGTCTTCATGATACTTGTACTTCACTATGTACTATATCATCAGGGTGTTTTATTGGGGTTAATGTTAATGATTATTTAAGTTTCAGATATGCAGGTTTACATTCTATTATCATATTTATTAGGAGCCGACGTAGACGATTTTCTAGACATATTCAAATATCACAATGTGAATACATTGTCTACGTTGTCTTCTATCTATATTTATAAAAGGAGAAACTTACTGATTGACATATCAGCGCACAGTTGAAACTACTGGGACTGGGAGCGTAAAATTTTGCACAAGGGTTCCTTAATTTATGACTTAAGCGAGAACTAGGGTGTTTCGATTTTTGACTTTGCTCCAATTCTTGATACTATTAATGCACAGTGTTCTTATACTCTACTCTTATACCAAAAATCACCATAATCGTTTAATATTTAGAGGTTGCACAACGCCAATAAAGTTTACGTAATCACTGTAGGTTAAATTTTTAATATTATATTTTTTTACAGTGGAGGGTAGCAAGTGTTACTAGTGTGTTGTTGTGACTGGTAAAACTTAATTCCCTCCTATGTAAAAAATAATAATATTAAAAATTTAATCTTCACTGATGATGTACTTGTTGGCGTAGTGCAACCTCTAAATATTAACCGATTATGGTGATTTTTGGTACATGAACACTGTGCAACTAATGATGAAAGAGTTATGAGTATACATGTGGATGGGTGGAGAGGGAGAGGGAGGCCAAAGAAAAGATGGATGGATTGTGTGAACAGTGATATGAAAGAAAAGGAAGTTAGTGATAGCATGACCGTTGACAGGATAAAATGGAAGAAACAAACATGTTGTGCCGACCCCAAATAAGATGGGACAAGGGCAGGGAGATGATGAACACTGTGCATGACCACTCATGCATAGTTTGACAGTCATTTGACTTTGCTCGAATTCTTGATACCACTATCAAGAATTCGACCAAAGTCAAATGAAAATCGAAAATTAATAAAATTATACAACATCCTAGCTAGCTCTAAGAGAAGATTTTCCAAAATTCATCCCCTGAAAGATGAAACGGGGGTCCAAAGTTTGTATGGAGAAACTTACGGTCACGTGGGGGAAGCCGGTAACAGAAGCTAGTCTACACTAATATTATAAAGATGTAAAGTTTGTTTCTTTGTAATGTAAGAGGTAATCTCTGAAAGTACTGGTCCGATTGCTAAAATTTTTTCACCGATAGAAAGCTGCTTTATTCCTGAGTGACATAGGCTATATTTTATGTACGTGGCCGAAGTCGCGGGCAAAAGCTAGTATCGTATATTTTGCCTTGTCTTACTAACTCGTGTAAGTGTATGTCTCTTACAGACATGGTAGCGAGTACTCTAAATCTGTTTATGATGAGTAACTGATGAAACCTACTCGATAAAACTCTGGCATCCAATGATATTTTCTTTCTTTCTTTAAATTTAAAGGCTGAAATCAGATCAAATCCGTGTCAAAAAGAAGCTGCCTAAAAGTTGGAACGTAGATACTAGAAAGTTTCCTCATCAATATTCCTACATCAAAAACTTGCACATAACACTTACCAAGTAAAACATCTATTAGGACATTAAAATGATATCTCTTTTGGTTCAGCAACGAAGTAATCAAGTGAAATGAGCTTATAAGATGAAATTTGGCTTCCGTCCAAACTTCCTCAACCGCGGAGCTTTTGGAGCCCATGTTTTTATTTAAACTCACTACGTTACTCCACTGTACGTTATTCCCTCTATACGATACTCCACTGTATATTTTAGAGAATTTAGACCGTAACTCGTAAATTGTAAAATTCTATCCGAATTTTTTGTAAAGGTCAATGACCAATAGGAAAATACAATACCGACATTGTACCAATTTTGGGATGTGTAATCGGCTTTACAGAATATGACTTACTTGACTTATGATTCTATGACCCTTAGCTGGGGCAGAGATCGTCAACAGTAGTCACCCATCGCGACCGGTCTTGAGCTCTACGCTTCACCTCGCTTCATGTCAGTCCGATGGCCGTCGCTTCTACCAATATGGTGCGTTGCCAGGTTTGCCGAGGACGGCCGCGCTTCCTTTTCCCTTGAAGATTCCAGTCCAATGCCTGTTTAGGTATATGATCGGAATCCCTCCTAAGCGTGTGACCAATCCATCTCCACTTACGACGTTTGATCTGGTGGTCGATCGGGCTTTCGTGGCATTTCTCCAACAGCTCTACGTTAGAGATGGTCTCGGGCCAGTAAATCCCGAGGATGTGACGCAGATATCGGTTTATGAAAACCCGAATTTGGCGTGAGATCTCCTTTGTCACCTTCCACGTTTCGCAGCCCTAAAGCAGCACAGATTTGACGTTGGACCCGAAGATTTTGAGCTTAATCGTTCGGGACAATTTCCGCCTTGTGAAGGTACCACGGGCCTTGGCGATCCGAGAAATTACGTTTTCTTCAGTGCCTCCAGTTTCCGCCACGACGCTTCCGAGGTATGTGAATTTGTGGACGCGTTCTACTGCCTCTTTGCCGATTAGCAAGGATTCTTCACACATGTACGCATTTCCTGGGTCTTTCGTGTGTTTAAGTCCAGTATTTGGTACCTCTTGCCGAAGGTCGTTCAATTTTGCTTGCATGTCGGATTACAGAATATGTGTAACGAATATTTTGTTTTTAGTACCCACGTTTTAATAAAATAGGACTTCATATACATTCACAAGAATGTGAGACCCTACCAGGAGCTTTTAATGCGATAAAGTTGACGACCTAATCGGAGTTGTTAAAGGGATGGAGCTATATAGGGTGTATAGCTCCATCCTCCTTTCTCGTTCACACGACTGGCATTTTCCACCGCTGTCGGGCCGACCAGTAACCGTCCGGACCGTGCCTGAGTAGTCGACGGCGTGTAGTGTTCCACGCACACCTCAAGGATATGTCAGCAAAACCGTGAGGGTCCAGAACGGTCGAAGCCTACTGCGGCCAAGGGTCGTGCGAAAAAGAACCCTGGAGCTATGAAACGAAGGGAAGGAACATAGTAGTGGATTTTAGTCAGTAAAAGTCTGACACGCCCTAACTATTCGCCGTAGAGTGAGAAAAATCATTAGATGATTTCGCATCTAAAAAAAAGTCTGACATTTTAACATGTCAGGCGTATTTTACTATTAAAAAACGCCTGTTCTGAAATGAAAAATCATGAAGATGGTTACAAAGGCATATTAAAGAACCTTCTTAATTCGATACCTTCCTCAAGTACCGTCATCTTCAGAGGATTACTTCCATTGTTACACAAGGATTAAAAAAGGCACATTACATAATCCCCAGAAAGGCAGCCATCCCCACTCTTATTAACTTTAGATTGCAATAAACTAAAGTGCTCTATACTTTTATAGCAGAATTAAGAGACGTTACGTAGTATGTAAATACATTCTTAAACAGAACCTTGGAACAAAGAAAATTGAATTCAATGATTCAGAAAACAAGGGTGGTGCTGACGGCAAAATATAAAGCAGAGACTTCGTGTTTATGGAATGGTTTAGTAGGGAAATATCCCTTTTTTATGAGCTAAGAATGGCAAAGCTTATGTATGCTTATATTAATATTGTTTATTCATCCGTAAGCTGGTCTCATCTTTGCTGAGGGAATAGTTACTTTGTATGTTAACTGAAGAGCCTATTCTCTGACGGGTGAAGGCTTTCGAAAATCTAGACTCGTGCAGGATTCTCGAGTTTAAGAAATACGCTACTAACTGCCGTTTGGGGGAGTTTCGTGAATACATAAAAGAAAGATATTGTCTTTTGTCGGCAATGCTGCCAAAAGATATAGTAATGAAATTGGTTTTTGTGTGTATTTACGTCATTGTTTTTCGTCTTACTAGTACTTTTAGTTCTCAGTTTGTTAGGTCATTTACACATTCTTAATTCTTTATTGTACACAAAAACATATCATGATATATGGAGATACAGACAGTTCATGTACGAAAGCGAGCTTAACTCAACAATGAGTTTTCTCCCAGCAAAACTTTGACTTATAGAAAGAGAACATATGTAAGGGTAGGATCCAATGCACAATATAAACCTATTCGCATTATTTCACTTATTAATGGTTGCAAATAAATACTATTATGACATAAAATTATTGCAGTCTTTTTTTTTTTTTTAATTGATAAACCAGCGCTTGACTGCGATCCCACCTGATGGTAAGCAGTGATGCAATCATTGATGGTGAGGCACACTAGTTTATTAAGAGCCTATTCACTCTAGCCTTGAAGTCTTTAAATACTTGCTACATGCATGTGTGAGAAGTAATATGAAAGAAAAGGAAGTCAGTGATGGCGTGACGGTTGACAGGAATGGAAGAAAAAAACGTGTTGCTCTGACCTTAAATACATTTTTATTTTCGGTGGAAAAAATCATCTTTTGACATCCCCCGCTCTTGGGCGGAGCGAGAGGGTGTGTCAGGCTTTTACTGACTAAAAAACCACTCCTGTTCCTTCGTTGCCTTTCATACCAGGGCCGAGTCTTCCTTTCAGAAGCAGACCCTTGGCACCAGTAGGCTTAGACCCTGCTGGGCCCCTACAGTTGCTGACATCTCCGCAAGCCCGCGCCTACGGTGGCCTGAAATTGGGATCAGAATCCCGGCGGCGGTAGGGACGTGAGGACCGTTGCCTCACGCAATCGGCCGCCTCCTTTGCTAGCATTACTGCTTCGCAGAAGGAGGCGACGGCCTGCCACTCCTCCTCGCTCCAAACCATGGCCTGTACCTAGGCCCGGCGCGAGAGATCGCCGCCGCCGATCACCCCCACGTAGATTCCTTCACGAAACTAATTATTTTTATGGCGTACAGATAGGAGTTCCAGATCTAGTTGTCTTGTGTATGTTTTTTTTAACAAAAAGAAAATGTTTGCTTCTCCAATTTACATTCTATACTTGTCTGTCTACTATCTCCTTCACAACTGTCGTCTCAAGCGTTACCACAACACAAGTAAGTGCAACAAAGCTTCATTAAACAAAATAACTGTCGGTATCTAAACGAACAATTGTTCCGTTTTATGGCTCCTACTTAGTCGCTGCTCATATTGTTGCCCCCCAGTTCACGGCTTAAAACCACTAAGGGAATAATTGCAGAAGGCCCATTTCCTAAAATTTAAATATTGAACATTATGAAGTGGTATAAATAAATACATTTGACTTTGACTTTCATCGTCACTTTGAGTTGTCAACAGAGATACACAGTAGCCCCGCGGGGTCCTGTTGCAGGATGTTTGAAAGAGTTACCTTGGCCATCGAACGCGAAAGGCAACCGAAAGTAAAGGTGGCTTTATTCAGTAAAAGTCTTAAACATTGAACATTATGAAGTGGTAAGAAGTAAATATCTTGACTTTGTCTTTAATCGTCACTTTAAGCTGTCAACAGCGATACACAGTAGCTCCGCGGGGTCCTGTTGCAGGATGTTTGAAAGAGTTACCGTAGCCTTCGATCGCAAAAGGCAACTGAAGGTACCAGGTGGGTTTATTCAGTAAAAGTCTTAAACGCCCTCTCGCATAGTGGTGCCCACTCCCACATCTCACTCTGGGTAGTGACCCAGAGCGGGATAAATGATATATATGATGATTTCCCACCTCAAAAAGGTGGCGTAAACTGTTTTTAAAATATTGCAAAATGCAAATTTAATTTTAATTTAAATTAATTTAATAATTTAATTCAATTTTGACATTACATTGGAAATATATTTTCCGGAATGTAATGTAACTTTTTTTTTGTACTGAGTTTTTGTGTTGTTTTTACTAACATCATCCTAATTTATTTGTTTATTTCCTTTGACGTTTTATCCGTTGAAATTAATTAACAAATATTATGTTTTTAAATCAAATTTTATGTTTTATGTTATCAGAAATCAGAAATATTTTATTTGTGATACATAGGTAGGTATAGTGGGTGGACATGTTTAAGGTTAATGTGCGCTATGATCAAATCAAGAGTTAATGTAGTGATTGTCTCTAAGTTCGCTGCACTAGTGACTAGAATAGTGTTATGAAATGTATTTATACACTTCTGGACACATCTATTGGCCCACCTTAGAGTTTAGGTTTCGATGGCCCCTACCGAAATATGATTGCTAGATTAAACAAAAACTGTTGATGCAGTTTTAAACCTGATACATTTTACCATCTTTTTCGATCGTATTGTTTTAAATTTGAATTCAGAATACCATACGACATGGAGCTACGCCTAACAAGTCGGATATGCGCCTTGTTAAAGGCAATTGATTTTTGAATAAAAAACATGTTTTATCAAATAAAGGTTTAATTTAATAACGCGTGTTGCCTCCATGGGCATCTACCACAGCTCTCATACGATTAGGCATAGAGTTTATCAACCGCTCTATGAAATTTTGAGGGATCATCTCCCATTCCTCTTCTATGGCAGTTTTCAACTCCTGCATCGTCTGGGCAACTGGCTGACGAGCCCTAACACGTCTTTTTAGCTCGTCCCACATGTGCTCAATGGGGTTCATGTCTGGGCTTCTGGCTGGCCAGTCCATAACTGTGATGTTCACATCCCGAAGATATTCCCTGACGATGCCGGCCGCATGGGCTCTTGCATTATCATACATAAAAAGGAAATTTGGGCCCACATAGTCCGCGTATGGTAACACGTGAGGTTCTAAGCACTCACGAATGTACCTTTCAGCATTTAATGTTGGCAGCCGTGGTCCTGTAACAAACTCAAGTTGAGTTTTGCCGCTCGCGGATATACCACCCCAGACAGTCCATGAGCCACCGCCATAAGCAACCCTCTCTTCAAAGCAGCATTGTGCGAAACGCTCTCCCTTACGTCGGTAGACCTTCTTCCTTCCATCATTGCCATGTAACACAATTTTAGACTCATCAGAAAAGAGTACACGGCTCCAATCTTGCTGTGTCAAATTTAAATGACTGCGTGCGAAATGAAGGCGCGCTGTTCGGTGGGCTCGCGTTAGTTTGGGCCCATTAGCTGGCTTGTGTGGTACCATATCGCGTTCTTTTAACCTTCTCCGAACAGTTCGAGCGCTCACAGATACTCCGTGGAAGTCGCGAAGTTGGTTTTGTATCTCAATGGAGGTAAGGTGACGATTTCTCAAGCTGGTCGTCACGATGAATCGATCCTGCCTTTCAGTTGTGACCCGAGATCGTGGCCTTCCTTGGCGACGAACACAGCCGCCAGTCTCTAGGTACCTCCGATAAACATTTCGGACCGCAGATCGACTTAAATTAAGTTGAGCACTCACGTTTCTTTTTCTGTGTCCGGCCTGAATAAGTGCCACAGCTTGGGCGGCGACTTCAGGTGAAGTATCCATAGATTATTGATAGAACCTCACCTTAATGTTAAGAATAAGTAATGTTTGTTGCAAAACCAAAGATATCAATCACTTTTTCAAGAATTAAATCCAAGTAAACCAATAAAACCAAGTTTTCTTAGTATTCGATTGTTTGATATCAACAAACAGGCTCCAAATTGTCTTTTGTTTCTTTAAATTCTGTGTTCGAAATTCAAAAAAAGACTATTGAATGAAATTGTGAATGTGCCAGGTTCAAAACTGCATAAAAACTTTTTGCTCGACCTAATATAAAATTTTAGCTAGGACCAAACGAAACTGAAAATACTAGGTGGGCCAATAGATGTGTCCAGAAGTGTAATTTCCCAGTGCTTTTGATATTGGTGATCCTAAAATAAAGAATTGTAACCCACTGATATGTCTTTCATTGGATGTTTACGCTCGGTTGTTTGTCTGGGCTCAGGGTATCGCAGTGCATGCACTCCAACATCACCATCTACCACCACAACGATCCAATGATATCATCCTTAGCCTTGCTAAGAGAGCACAGCGATCGTCATTATAGACAACGGAATGCTAGTGTTGGTGGTACACAGCCGTGTCCTCGTAGGGGCGATTGCCGGCAACGATCTCTCGCGCTTGGTCTTGGTACAAGCCATGGTCCGAAGCGAGGAGGAGTGGCAAGTGGTCGCCTCCTTCCACGAAGCAGTAATGCTAGCAAAGGAGGAGGTCGCACGTACACGCGCGAGGGAGCGGCCCTCACGCCCCAGCCGCCGGGATCCCAGTCCCGATTTCTGGCCACCATAGGCGCGGGCTTGCGGACGGTGAGCAATAGGTAGCTCGCCATCTGACCGTCCATTAACCGTCCGGACCGAACCCAAATCGTCGACGACGCGTACTGTTTCACGTATGCCTCCAGGAGATGTCAGCAAACCGTAGGGGCCCAGTAGGGTCGAAATCTACTGGGGCCAAGGGTCTGCTTCTGAAAGGAAGACTCGGCCCTGGTATGAAAGGCAACGAAAGAACAGGAGCGGGTTTTTAGTCAGAAAATTCTGACACACCCTCAACCTCCGCCCAAGAGCAGGAGATGTCATTGAATGATTTTCTCACCAAAAAAAGTGTTGGTGGTAAAAAAATCTTCCCTTTTCAAAAGAACCTCAGTTGATTTTCTGCTAAACTTTATCGTTTGAATCTTGTTATTGGTGCGTTCCCAGTTATATGAAGGTGTCTGTTACTTAAAACACAGAGGCTTAATGAGGACAATTGTGTTATTAATTTTAGTAGGCTTTTCAGTTTACAGTTTCAGACATTATCTTCGGGCGGTTGAAGGGTATTATGAAATATATTAATGAGTTTTAGGCATTTTACAACGAGTAGGTAGGTAGGTACTTAATTAAACAGTTTTAATGATTGTAATCTTCTGATGTCTTGTTAGAGACCTAATAATTTCGTTTTAGATCCTCTTTTTGACTACGTAGGGTGCTTCTACTAATGATTAGGTGTTTGACATCGATTCGGAATGAAAGACAAAACTTCCAACATTGTAAATAATTTTGTTAATGGTTTTTCGAGTCTCAGGTACATTTACTTGCTAAATAATAGGGGTTAAAGTATGAAATTGCCGTTTCTTAAAACGGGTTGCTTTGAAGGGTTCAAATAAACTTTATATTAAAGGTTACGTTAATATTTTTTTGAAATTAGGTATTTATTGGTTTAGACGTTATTTTGGTACACAGGTATTATTATCTTGTGGATATTATCTAGGCTTCTATTGAAATCAAATTATAAATTTGTGTAGAACTATTCCAGTAAAGACCTCTGAAAATTTTCTATTTTGCATGAACTTTGACCCTTCATAATGTACTTAAAATTAAAAAACCGGGCAAGTGCGAGTTGGACTCGAGCACTGAGAGTGTCGTACAAACTTACCTATGAAAACAGGTCAATTTCCAAATTGAGTTACGAAGATTTTTCCGAATCACAAAAAAAAAATATTTTTTTGTAACGTAACTACAAATTTAAAGTTTTCAGATTTTTTCCTATACTTGTGCTATGTGACCTTGCTTCATGCTAAATTTCAAGATTCTAGGTCAACGGGAAGTACCCTATGAATTTCGATTTCCCTGAGAATGTCGAAATATAAGTTTTATGCGACATAAACGGCCGTATCATTTTTGTTCGTTAACTCAGAAGTTTGATTTTTTCAAAGCTTTCAAAGGAACGCAGGCTTGAGTATATAGTTTAAATTTTAACTCGATACCTACACGCGTTCCCAAGATAAAGGGTCTTGACAGACAGACAGACGGAAGGACAACAAAGTGATCCTATAAGAATTCCGTTTTTTCCTTTTAAGGTACGGAACCCTAAAAAACGCAGTCATATTATGGAGTTATTATAGCCCTATGTTCATAAGGTGCACAATAGTCTACCTTCATATCAAGCAGATGTCACACTATCTTCTATTTCAATCCAAATCATAGATTTATCTACAAATACATTGTATTCAACCACATCACATACCAGCGCGCTCCGAACACTAACTCCGCTTTACGAGCTATACTTAGACGTACCAGTCGTTCCTGTCCCATATTGTTGCTGTTTTATGGTTCCTAGCCCAACTGAGGTTATTGAAAACTTAGCTAGTTACTATAGTCTAGGTTTATTGGAGCTAAGTTTTGATACCTAGGAGACTATCGAAGCCCTCTTTGCAGAGGATCTGTCCCAGAGAAGTTTAATTTGAAAGAAGGAAATGTGAGAAAAAATATGAGTGCTCGTGTCCGTCTCGGCATTTCAGCTTTAACCTTCGACGTACAAGGTGAAAAAAACTCCTCACCCATACAATGTGGGGTTACACTAACCCCAAATACATTGGTCTCTAATTTAACGTATAAGTCCAATAAGTTTTAATGTATTTTTTGTTACCTATATTAACTAAGATAACGAATAAAACACGAAACTGTATTAAATTAAGCATTTATTGTATGAAAAAATAAAAAATCACATAACTTCTCCATAAAATCAACAAAATGGTTAATATATCACAATAAAAATCAGCAAAGAATATTTTTTAACCTTCAAGCGGTCGCGCGGCGTCCTATCGACCGCATTCAATATATTTACGATCATAATTTCAAAATTTCTTGTCAAAAGAACGTATCATCTCTAGTAGCTTGTCATTAGTTCTCTACTGACGAAAATAACTCCATTTCCTCTTTTTACACTCCTCCTGAGAGACACAGACTGTGTGTGTTTAGGTCGCGGTGCAAGCGTAGAAAAGACTACACGCACCCGCTTTGTATTTTTACATTGACGAGAAGACTGATTCTGAAGAAAATTGGACCTAAGTAGATGAAAAACTCTTTGATAAAAATTATTCGATCTTTCGAAGAATACCTATTAAAAAAATACAAATTAATTGGAGATATAATCAAGACTTACCATAGAACTCTTGTTATGTCGGGCAGAATTGATTCCTAATCCGAAGAAAGCAGTTTGATTTCAATATTTTATTAATTAATCAGTTTTCTAAGTTCCTGAAATCTGCCATCGGTCTTTTAGGTTACGCGCGATCGTTACTGTTTCAAATAGTCACGCGCCCGCTTGAAGGTTAAACAATACTCTTTTATATACTTCACGACTTAAAACTAGTCATTTTTGGTTTTATAAAAATAATCATAATCACCTTTTATAACACTGTTTGATTGAAATCATTATGTTATCTATACGAGTGCAATTTTGACATATCAAATTATCGTGTTCTTTACAAATCACCGTATTGGATTTTAAAAAACTATTCAGTTTTCCCATCATTATTTCTTAGCCAGAATGAACATTTCTGAGACCTTGGTTGCTTTTGGGCACGCCACAATTATGGCGGTAAGTCTTTGAGGCGTGGCTGGAAAGACCTCACTGCGTCCACACTTTGAGAACGCCGTGTCCTCGTGGGGGCGATCGGCGGCGGCGATCTCTCGCGCCGGGCCTTGGTACAGGCCATGGTCCGGAGCGAGGAAGAGTGACTGGCGGTCGCCTCCTTCTGCGAAGCAGTAATGCTAGCAAAGGAGGCGGCCGATCGCGTGAGGCAACGGTCCTCACGCACGCCCCTACCGCCGCCGGGATTCTGATCCCGATTTCCGGCCACGGACGGCGAACAATGGGTAGCTCGCCGTCCGACCGTCCGGTAACCGTCCGGAATAAGCCCAAGTCGTAGACGGCGCGTACTGATCCACGCGCGCCTCAAGGAGATGTCAGCAAACCGTAGGGGCCCAGCAGGGTCGAAGCCTACTGGGGCCATGGTTAGTGTGAAAACGAAACCAGGGGCCCTGGGACGAAGGTAACGAAGAAACAGGAGTGGGTTTTTAGTCAGTAAAAGTCTGACACTATCTCTAGCTCCGCCCAAGAGCGTGATTTGTCATTAGATGATTTTCCCACCTAAAAAAAAGACCTTGGTTGCTTTTGTGGTGATCCTGGAACTTCTTCATGCAACATTTAATGCATGCGTCTTTTTATACCTTTATTGTTGGATTTACGCAATGATAGATTAGACGTAGAGTTTTCCATTCGCAAAGAAATCTTGTGATTTATAAGGATTTATATAATTCAAAAAAGTTGTGGTCAATGAAGGTTTTAAAACATTCCAAGTAAGTTTTTTTATGTCGAGCTGCGTCTTCACACCCAGGCAAACGTATAATTAGATTTCGGCCCTTAGCCGAAAATTGGTACGAGGCAGCTATTTGTACCATTTTGTTTTCCCGTCTATTCTGAGATAAAAATATTGACGTATAGATGTTGTATCATAATAAGATGGTTAATTTCAGCATCTTCCCCGTCCATGTAATTTTTTGTCACTATTTTGAAGTTTTTTTTTTATTCTTCGTAGGTTCGCGTTTGACTGCTATCTCACCTGATGGAAAGCGACGATGCAGTCGACGATGGAGCGCGCTTACTTAGAAGTAACCTATTCACTCTTGACTTAAAGATTTTTATAATTTTCGTCATCCGACGAAATATCAATTACTTCTAAGAAGGCCATCGCAATACGATCATCTTGCAGGTGGTTCGACATATTTACTATTTGTAACTGTAATAAAAACAAAATAAATAAAACACTTGTTTAGTTGTAAATAATAAAAAAACAGAAGTAAGCACAATATACCATTTTTACGACGTCCCATACAATGTAGGGTTAAAAACGCCTAAGAACCAATTTGTGCGCGTGCACACACGATATCACGCGTGCAATATTGATTGATTGCTGTGATTGGACGCGGAAATATTTAAACTTCAGCTACTGCAAAAATCAGCATTATTTGATTGCGTTTTAATAAACGTTCAACGCATTTTAAGTGTTGGGGTTAAAATAACCCAACCTTGTATGTCGAAGGTTAAAACTGCGCTTTAGACTAGTGCTTTTTACTGAGGTAGAAAATAATCCAATGACTTCTTCCCCTCTAGGGTGGAGCGAGAGGGCGGGTCAGACTTTTGCTGATTAATAGGTATTTCGGAAAAGGTAAATGAAGGACTCGGGTACCTACCTGTGTGTCCTGGACCACGGTATCCCTTTCTGAAATTTCCCGTGGCATCGGCCCTACAAAACATCGTGAGGAAACCGGCATGTCCTAGAACCAAAAATTCGAAGACATGTGACATCCACCAACCCACACTGGGCCCGCGTGGTGGATTATGGCCCATTCCCTCTCCTAGAGAGAGGAGGCCTGAGTCCCAGCAGTGGGAACATTAAAAGGCTGAATATGCTATAGGCTATGCTATCGAGATATATATAAAGAGATGTAAGTAAAAGCGTAGGGGGCTAGTAGGGCCCCCTACGGTTTTACTTACATCTCTTTGAGACACGCGTGGAACCCTATGCGCTAGCGATGACTCGACCTCAGTCCTTACCGGACGATCGGACGGCCGGATGGTGAGCTACCGATTGCTTGTCGTCTGCAAGCCTGCGCCTACGGGCCCTGTGACTTCCGATGCCTGCGGAGTGAAGATATCTGTTCTCTCACGGTTGCAGCCATCTCCTTCGCTAGCATTAGTGCTTCACAGAAGGAGGCTACCGCATTCCATTCCCTCTCGCTCTGGACTATGGCCTGTACCAAGGCCCGGAGCAAAAGTTCACTGCCAGGAGAGCAGTGGTGGCCTAGTGGTAACGGCGCTGACTTACCACTTGTACGTCACTGTATGAAACCCTAGCAGGTGCTTTACTTTATTTCATATATTTCATCACCACTTCTCTCAAAACGAAGAAGGAAGACAATTTGAAGAAACCTGCATGTCTTTGAATTAGAACTCTTAATACATGGGACATCTACCAATCACATTTTCCCTCATAGAGAGAAGGCCTGAGATTCAGCAGTAGAAACATTACAAGGCAGATTATGCTATTATTGTGCAGTTATATACAGCAGGTAGCTACTGAATAATAACAATACTATTTTTATTAACAAAAATAAGACAGTAAAGCACCAGAATCTGTCACATAATAGTCAATTTAGAACCCTGACTCCTAAATTAGGAAGATCCTGTATCTTAGAATGTGTTTACTCAAGTAGGCCAATAGTTATATAATTGAAGAATTAAGTAGAATTATTAGTAAAAACCGTCCCTAGCACTATCTTATTTTCATTACAGCTTCCTTTCAGATGTATGCCTATTTTTACAATGGAAATTTATGAAAATTATAGTGGGTGTAGATTACCTTTTTTGCAATCTTAAGAACATTACACACCGGTACCTATCCAGGTTTGGACTCGTGGCTTGACACGAACCCATGTATGTTTTCTCATTGGCTTAGCAGTCTTCTATTTACATAATATTCATCTCGATGTTCAAACCCGTATATCTGCCACCAGCTACACTAAGGTTATAACTCCACCTGGCTACCTTGCAGCCATTCTACTACAATAAGTAAGCAAGTTAATTTTGCAAATATGGATACTGGGTTCAATACATGGTTTTGAAACCATTTTTTTACCAGTAGCCATGCAAAAATTACAATAATTGACTCTAAAACTAAAAAACATATTAAAAAAGAAACTTAAATTTCAATAGATTATACATACTACTCCGAAGGCCTCCTACAAGGTGGACCATGACTTGGTAACGGTTGCGGGAGTCCGATGGATGCGAGACGCACGGGACCGTTCATTGTGGTGACACTTGGGGGAGGCCTATGTCCAGCAGTGGACATCATTTCAGCCGAAAGACGTCCTCTGTTGGACATAGGCCTCCCCCAAGTATCACCACAATGAATAGTCCTGTGCGCGTCGCTTCTCTCGGATACCCGCGACCCTCACCAGAGAGGAATTCGCTAATTGCATGTTAATATTTGTTCGCTAAAAAGTTTTGGAGCCTGTTTTAAAACTCTTTGCTTGTCGTATAACGGTCTACACTCAAGATAAAGTCTACTTCTCTAGTGTACGGTGCAACCGCACATTGCGTAAATGCTTTCTCATCATAATTGAATTGTAATTAATTAACACACATTTTACATAAACTTCAGTTCACATTCGGACCGCGTCATAGCAACACCTCTTTTATCATTAGTTACGGTCGTGGACTCAATACACGTATCAAGTGAATTACATAGTTTTACTAATATCATTCAGCATCCCTATCAATCATTATCAATCAGCAAAAGACGTACGGTAACAAACCATACATCTAGTGACTGGTTATTTCGATTCTTGTGCGTTTTTTTTTTTTATAAAACCAATAACATCAAGAAACTAATTACCTCGGTGAGAGATTAAGTATTGCCATATAGTGTAGCAATACCACCAGTCTACCACTAATTTGTTGACGCCATATTTTAGTTAGGAGTTATTGCCATAAGTGTGCACATAGTTTTTCACCTCCTTTACTTAAACTTAGTGGTTTTTAGTTGCTAGTTAATATAAATATATAATCCTGAATTCTTTTGTATATATGATAAATAAATAAATAAAAAAAGGTTATGTGTTTTTATTTTTCTTATTTTAGTATTTATTTAGTAACAAAATAAATATACTGAAAATAAAAATTAAGCATTATCTCAAGTTGCTAGTATTGCTTCCGGTGTAATATCCTTACATGACAGAGACTTCAAAACATTCATAGTTCCGACAAGATATTTGAGTATGTATGCCCACGGGCAAAATACAAGGGTATTAGTAGAACATGTGGGTTGGTTGATTTTATAGAAAGCAACTAATTTTATTAGTTACCAATATTTGGGCATTTTTGGAAAAATCTGTTACAATATGCTTATATCGTTTCTGTCTATAAAGGTTAACCTTTTGTGAAAAGAACTTGTAGGAGTTATCCCTATTCCCACGTATTATAGGTAGGATGAACGGTGTTATTTTTAAACCAGAAGTAGTTTTTTTTTTATTATACACTAGCATTATGCCTGCGACTTCGTTTGCAAGAATGATGACATTAAAACTTTTACACCCTTTAAACCATATTTTGAGGGTTATTTTAGTGAAAATCTTTGTAATTTATTTTAATTAGAATTCATGCCAAGATTCAAATTTATTAACCCAAGGAATAAGATTATTTTAATACCCCCTAAACTATTCCTAACAGCCAGTCGTTATAAAGCAAAATGGATACAACTTTCACTAATAATGAAAATAAAGTGACATTCACAATTTAGTCCCACGCCGTTTCTACAACAAATCACCGAAATGTCCAAGAAAATAAAGATTTTATCATTTTAAATGCGAAAATGGAATGATATACTGAAGAAAAGTTACAACCAATGATAGTAAGAATAGAAATAATTTGACAAGATGGCCACGAGAAGAGGTGGTTGAACCTTTAACTTTTTTATTTGTATAAAATGACATTGGCACCTCTCTTATACAGCCAGAGTACTCGAATAGAAGACATCGAATAGATTTATTGATTATATCTAATTATTCGAATGGATGGATAGATTGTGAATTTTTTGGAATTTAATTTAATTAAAATGATCTGCTAAGGTAATAATTTGCCTAAGTTTAATAGTAGACGGACGAACGGTTGGTTTGTAGTTTGGTTAGTTTTAAACTGGGGGAGTAACTTTATTTGTGATAAATGTTATGTTTTCCATTGAGATTTATCAGTGTTATAGGTTCATACAATTTTTTTCAATCGGTATATTTTTTTATATAGCGTTTTGACCCTTCGCGCGTATAATGAGTATTATTATTACGTAATTGCACGTTTTTAAGTAAAATCACCAAAAGAAATAAAAAAAAAACTTATTCTGGATTTTTCTACGAAAAAATGAAGATATAGAGACCAACATTTTCGGCCAAATAAATTTCGTACACCGGTGTGTACAAAACGACAATTAAGGTCCCTCAAGTTGTACAGACGTATGTACAATCGGCGCTACTATTTTTTATTTTTATGCTAACGTCATTGAGGAGGAAGGGGTTCAAAAAAGTACTTTGAAGTTAACGACTTGCGACCAAAGTATTAATGATAATTTTGCAACGCCAATTATTACTGATTTATTTCGTCGTGTACATATTGAGGTGCACTAAGACAATTTCACGCGAAAATCTTACGGGAGTATATTTTATATGATACCTACTCCACAATGATTTTAAGCTATAACTACTTTTTGTACTTTTAGAAAATATGGCCAATGTTTGAAGTGCTGCGTTTACTTTTTCTTAGGACTCCTTAGAATTTTTAAGCTAAAGTCTAAAAAATAAACTTAGTTATACAATATCAGTAGTTATCCTAACATTGTCCTAAAAATCGTACAAAACATTTTCACTAACGTTATTTTCCTGCCCTTGTCTCATTTTACTGGGAGTTGGCGCATCACATTTTTTTCTTTAATTCTGTCTTGTAAACGTCACGCTCTCACTGACTCTCTTTTCTTTCGTGTCACTCACAAAAACTTTTTCTTTGTTCTCTCTCTCGTTATCCATCCACATAATTACAATCATAACTAACATGCGTTTTCTCTCTTCTCTTTACACAACCATCCATCTCAATATTCTCACCTCTACTATATGCAATCTACTTTCATCTATATTTTTATAGCCCAACATTCTGATCTACGCACTATTACAGGTCTTAGCGTGATAAGACCTGTAATAGTGCGTAGTCTACAAGTGCGTGCACTTGTAGACTTTTAGGACACCCTTTAACTAGTAGGACATCAGTGAATGTCAAATTTTAATGGAATTATAATTTCATTACACAACATTTAAGCCATGGCTTAGATAAATATTTAGCCGTAAAACTGTTATCAAAGAAATTTTCGAGTTCACTTTAAACTATAGATAATTCGAACTGCAGAATTGACATATACCACGATAAGTCATGGCGATAAAAGTAACGATCAGCGACTATAACCATTTTACTAGTTTACGGTCTTAGCAACCATTACACTAACCTAGTACGAGCGTCTTCAAGCCACATCAGTATGTTACGACTATGAACGGTTGCCAAGAACTATACCACGATACCTAAGTGGTGCATAAGTAGAAACATACGTCTAGAGAAAACGCGTAATTTTTGTACTATTGTACCATCGAGTGTCTACCGCACCGAATTGCAGTGGCCAATCTGGAAATCTTTGAATCGACTGCGGGCTCAGGTTGGCCGCTGCAGAGATAATCAGGCCAAATGGGCCAGGCCAGGCCATTGCAAATACAGTGTCAGTGTTGTGACCCTTCACAGGATATGCCACCTTTCCTGCCAAGCATGCACAACTACCTGCACTTCTCATGGCCAACCACAGAGCTATCCAGAAGGTTAAATAATGTTCAGAACAGATTTCAGTCAGATCGATACGAAAGAAGAAGATAGAGTGTCTAACAATTTTTTTTTTCTATTATCAGCCTGTTCTTAACCACTACAAGGTTTATGCCTAACTTTCTTCCTTCTTAGCCTCGATATTGACATATATTGTCCAATTCTGCCTACAGATGTCAAACTTACTTTGCCAACTTCACCTGCATCTACCACGATGTCGCCTATGTTTTCCGAGACCCACATCGTGGTTGCATTTTATCTTAGAATTAATGCACAGAGTTTCTTATTCTCCATAGACATCTACGCTTAGGAACGTGCAATTTAGCTTCACTTTATTTTGACTGACCGATATTTTGACAATTCAAAAGTGCCTGTAAATGATCTATTTGAAATAAACGTTTCTGATTGAGGAGAAAAATGTCTGCTAGGTATTAGCATAAGTAAGACACAAAAAGGTCTGATGAGGTCCAAGGAAATCCGCTTAACACATCCGATGTTATCATTAAGTCTAAAAAAAAGATTTACAAGTTTTCGTCAAATTGCTACATCGTGCAGTCAAAACTTCAAGTAATCTTTAACGGGTCCTCTAACCTTATTATCACATAAATTTTAATGCTTTAACAATAACAGTGACACACCACCAATTGCTTATATTGCGTTTAAATACGAAGACTACATTATCTCGTATATTTCTATAATACTTGACTTCGTCACCTTGCAATCCGCTTAAATATAATTTTACTGAGAACATATCGCCTCCACGATTTGATATGTCATACTAAAGATGCTTCTTGCATTATAATGAGAAGACTAGTCTTCTGTTTGCGGGTTTTCTTGTTTAAAAGTTTTTTTTTTTAAATTATTAGTAGAAAATAGCATAGCATAGCATAATCAGCCTTTTAATGTTCCCACTGCTGAGACTCAGGCCTCCTCTCTCTAGGAGAGGGAATGGGTCGTAATCCACCACTCGGGCCCAGTGCAGATTGGTGAATGTCACATGTCTTTGAATTTTTAGTTCTAGGACATGCCGGTTTCCTCACGAAGTTTTCTTTCACCGTTTTGAGAGCAATGGTGATGAAATAAATTACACAAAGTAATGTGTCTGGCTGGGTTTGAACCCGCAACCTACAACTCGTATGTCGGGGCCGTTACCGCTCGGCCACCACTGCTCTTTAGTAGAAATTGCGTGGGTAAAAAATTTATTGCCAGCTTAGCTTTCGAGACATGAACGTTATATATTTTAATATCATAAATTATAGCAAGAAAATATAGAGTATTTAATAATAAGACTTATTTAATTTTATTATTAAGGTTTATAAAAAGACTGCGGGATTGCTAGAAAGAGTTACCGTGGACTTAGATTTTTTTTTCGGTAGGAAAATCATCCAATGACATCGAGGGCGTGTCAGACTTTTACTGACTAAAAATCCACTCCTGTCCCATATCATATATCCCCTTTCATACGACGGCCGAGTCTTCCTTTCAGAAGCAGACCCTTGGCCCCAGTACCAGTAGGCTTCGACCCTGCTGAGCCCCAACGGTTTGCTGACATCTCCTTGAGGAGCGCGTGGAACGTTACGCACCGTCGACGACTTGGGCTCGGTCCGGACGGTTACCGGACGATCGGACGGCAAGCTACCCATTGCTCGCCGTTCGTAAGCCCACGCCTATGGTAGCCGGAAATCGGGATCGGGATCCCGGCGGCTGGGGCGTGAGGGCCTCTCCCTCGCGCGTGCATATGCGGCCTCCTTCTTTGCTAACATTACTCTTTCGCAGACCGCCTGCCACTCCTCTCCTACCGTGGCCTTAGATAGCATAGGAAAACTTAAGGAACACAGGTGTTTTTGTCAGTAAAAGTCTGAATCATCTTCTCACCCTATTCTGAAGTGAGATAGGTGATTCGATGGTTTCCCACCTCGAAAAAAAGCAGGTCTGTGTAGGTGGTCTCTCTACTCCATACTTTTTATCACAAGGCTTGAATTCAATCAAATTCATTTATTTGTATTTGCGTCGCACTCACAATTTCATTAGAAACACATCTACTTTTCCAA
Organism: Mythimna impura; assembly: GCA_905147345.3. NCBI lineage: Eukaryota > Metazoa > Arthropoda > Insecta > Lepidoptera > Noctuidae > Mythimna > Mythimna impura. Next base: position 26,331,467 of record LR990359.1, on the reverse strand, counting down.
CATTTTGACAAGAATTTGACACTGATTGAGATTGAGTTGGCATTATGACTTGAATTTTAACGGGCCTACTTTAAGTACGAGAATTGGCCTTCTCATTTATGGGACATAGGGCCGGAGATAAATTGCTTATTATAATATGTTATTGCTTCTAAAATTACAATATTTAGGCATTGTAGCTCTACTTTTTCTGGTGGACTATAAACTGGGCATAAAAATCATTTGAGTCTGAACAGATAATCATAATCATTATTATTTTAGCTTAAAGACATCCAATATTTTGGACTTATGTCTCCTCCAAGTGTTGCCATAATGAGCGTTCCTGTTCGTCTCGCATCCATCGGATTCCCGCAACTCTCACCAGGTACCTAATCAGTCCATCATGTTAAAGGCCTTTCAACGCTGCGTCTCCCAGTACGGGATACAGTTTTCAGCATTTTATTTAAACATAAATAAAATGCTGAAAATATATTCAACTTCAATATTTTTCAATAAACAGACCGATCAAATACGATATCTTTGCGATATTAAACATGGATTCTATATTGTAATATCACCAACAATGTCAGGTTTAAAATAAAAGCAGACGATAAAATATAAACTTTATATTTCTTTATTTTCTGTACAATGTAATACTAAAACGTATACATTTGATAATGTTTTATACCATTCGGTAAATTCACAGAGCTTATATATTATTTGATATACCAATTTAGATACCAATTTTGTTATATTTGAATTTGAAATTTATAATTGATTACGGTAAAACTAAAATCGTTCTTTAACTACCAAATTAAAAGTTTTTATTCGGATTTAAAGCAAAAAAAAAGCATTGGGAATTTCATAAGCAAATTTAAATTACTTGGCAGTTCGGCCTTTTTTCTTTGTATCGTGTAAATTAATGTCCTGATGGATTTAATTAAAAGAGGAAACTCAATAATGGAGCATTCATAATAATTCTTGCGTTATTATTATTTTTACTTTTTTGGGGTCGTGGGGCTCTTTGGACCGGGACGGCGGTCCCAACTTCCCCCTATAATTTTTTTTAGTAGTATTTTGGGACCACATTAGGACCACAAGGAAAAGGCATTAAAGTACAAGTTAAGTTGCCAAAATAACTTTATTTATTTTATTTATAGTCCCAAAATATTAATAAAAAAAAATATAGGTGGAATTTGGGACTACGTTCCCAGTCCAAAGAGACCCACGACTATTTTTTAGTACCACGCCAAGAATAAACCATTAGTAAGGCTTCTCTATCTTTTCAAAGCTCTGTGGTAAAGTTCTAAACCTGGAGACACTAAATCAAAATTGTTTGGAATTTTATTATCTAGTAAATTTTATCATTATTTCTGAGGGCAATCAATTTGTGTTATAGACAATGAAATAATATTAGTACATTGTAGCAAGGTTTTTGAACCGTACTAAAACAAAAATATTTCTATGAATTTTAGGAACCAAATGGAAAATGAAAATTAAATATTGTAAATGTCTCCAAACAATAACATAAAAAGCTTTGTTAAAATTCTTTGGTCTTACATTATAGCCTGTAGTCTTATTTCTACATACCTACATACTGGATCTATATTAACAAATAGGTTATTAGCAAAAGTATGGCACATTTTTAAGCATTCTTATTTTTGTAATAAGTAAGAAATTATCACAAGGACTTTAGAATACACCAGATAAAGGACAATTTCTATTAGTAGTTTTAACCGACTTCAAAAAGAAAGAGGTTCTATGTTCGGCTGTATGTGTTTTTTTTTCGTTTAGTCACGTTTTAACAGTAAGGCAACTATTATGTTGCTTATATTATATGGTATAAACTCAATAAGTATTTAAATTTTATGTATGCGACTATTTCTTTGCATTCTGTCAATTAGTAAAAGACAGCAGCACGTTCAAAGTATCCCTGTTAAATCTGTAGCGGAATTATTACCCTATGGAAAAGCTCTCTAGTCTCTCCATAAAGTGCGAGCGAGAAGTTAGACAGGATGAAATGTATCCCATCTGCCATCTCCCTCGCACTTTGATTCAGACAGTCAATCGAGTGTCAGTTATCGTACAGTCGGCTACTTTGTTTGTTAGGCAAATTGATATACTGGTTCACAGTTGCGACACTTCGATTTCGTAGTTACCATCTGTTGTTCGTCGTTTCGAACTAGGGATGTCACGGGTATAGAATACGACTACGTGTTCAATTAATTTTTAGAGAATATCATTTTTGAAGTAGATTGTTATCTATTTAGTGCGATGGGTTGAGAGTTGAGAAGGGTTTGTGTAATATTATAATATGTTTGATCTCAATTTAATACGACATAGTTACTTTGAATTAAGTTTTTGTTTTTTAGGTGGGAAAATCATCTTATGACAAATTTCGCTCTTGGGCGGAGCGGGAGATAATGTCAGACTTTTACTGACTAAAAACCCACTCCTGTTCCTTCGTTGCCTTCGTCCTAGGACCCCGGGTTTCGTTTTCACATTACCCATGGCCCCAGTAGGCTTTGACCCTGCTGGGCCCATACGATTTGCTGACATCTCCCTGAGGCGCGCGTGGAACAATACGCGCCGTCGACGACTTGGGCTCGGTCCGGACAGTTGCCGGACGGTCGGACGGCGAGCAACCCATTGCTCGCCGTCCGCAAGCCCGCGCCTACGATGGCCAAAGTTCTAATCGCACAAAAAGTTTTGGGAACACATTCATTCCGTGTGCAGCTAAGGACTGGAATCCTCTGCCAGGATCTGGGTTTCCTGCTACAACCTGGGGGTCCAGGGGGGTTTTTAAGACGAAAGTGGAAAAGCGAGTTTTAGCCAAACGTACTCCATCGTCGACCACATCATCGCTTACCTTCAGTTGAGACAGTGGTCAAGTGCGAGCATATCAATATTTAAAAAAAGTAAGAAAACCAAAGTTTGTATATTAAATAATGAAAAGGAGTCTGCGTGGTAAATATGTTAGAATTGGAAAAACTACGATAATTCATAAAAATTGTATATGAGTTACATTGACCGGGTTGAAAGTTCTTAATAATAAATTAGATAAATAATTTATAGATTACCAAAATATGCCAAACTTTTAACAGACTTTAATAAAATCGGTGAGACGTGACTACCAAACTATTTCAACTAAATACATACATAAAATTATACAAACAATATTTATGGAAAAACTCACTAAGATATCTACATCTTAATACCCGTATTATGTAAATATGGCAGCTAAATTATTTCACATTTAAATATAAATTTTATATTAAATTTTTGGTATATTCTAACGCTCTTTCATACAATGCAATAATGACGCGTAATGTTTGGTCAGTTTGTATTTATAACTGCAAAAAAGCATTTTCTACAAGATTTTATTACATAACTGGAAAACAATTAGTAGAAATTAACTAATTATCTGTTTTCAAAATAAGCTGTTTTTTAATATTATAACCATGATTATAATCATTTACATACCTATCACATCTTCAATGACATAAGCATGAAAAAAAATGATTGCGTTGAAATTGAAAGAGCTTGTAGATAATAATTTACAACTTGCAGTATAATACTTATGAATACAATTAGCATGAAAACAAACAGTTCTACATAATCTTAATAATTATAGACAAATAATATTACATTTTTATATACAGAATCCAAGTAAATATTTTATCACTATGAAAATAATACTGATTCATGCATACATCGCATTTATTATACATAATTGTTTTCTCCTTCAAAATGCAATTCATAAATTATAAAACTTAAATATAAAATTATATCGAATCGTGATACCAAAAATAATTCTACAAAATTCAATTGATTTTTTCCAAGAACTGAATCACTCATTTTAAAAATTATGAACTTAAAATTTGTCATAAATCTTAATCTCTTGAAAATCATTTATCATTGTGAAATTTAATTGTAAAAAGTATTCTGCAATACTTTAAATTAGTTATATATAAAAAAGATAGGTACTCAATCTTATGAAATTCAATAAGACACAAAAATTACATTACGTTTGTAAGACATTGTTCAGTGTGATAAATGTGAACGATTTATTATCCTAGATATATTATATCGCATATGAGCTCACGTACTGCGATTTTAGTTATAATATGTAACGTTTCTGTTACCCTTTGACGATCAGCGGTCTTAGTCAGTAATATTCTCAGTAAGTACCCAATTTGTAATATTGTAGGGCTTTCCATTAGGCCTTATATATCACTGCTGAATAGTAAGTGGTGTCTGTAATTTATATAACTGGTTGTTCAGTTACAGGCTATCGTTAAGCGTGTTAAAGATATTGATCGCATTTTGCTGCGGTACGAGATTTTTTTTTTTTTTTAACTAAGTCCTTACTACTTATTATAAGCCTGTGCTGTACATTGCAAGCAGAGGTATTCGTCCTTTTATCCAGCTATAAAACGATAAATAATTCCACTATAACAATTATTCAATTTTAGAGCCCATAATTCAAATGAGAAATCTTTTTAACTTCGCCAAGCTTCCCAACTTTAAGTGGGTATTCCCAAATGGACTCAAATCCCACTATAATTTGTCTGTAAAATATATCCGTGATACCACAGTGAGCTCATGAAAAATCGCCATACGTGCGTCCTCGAAGTGCATGATGCAGTAAATTTCCTCACGATAATAAATCTCACACGATTTATCATCATGTGCGCTATCTTAGTCATTATTCTACAAACCTAGGTCGTTATCACTAGGTTTTGCTTTAGTCAAATAAATATTATTGATATCATTAATTTTATTATTTATCACTCTTTATAGTTGAGAACTTTTAACGCCATATTTATCAATTTGTAGAATATTTGCTTCAGTAAGCAACATACCTAATAAAAATTCTTGTGATTAATATAAGTTTCATTTTTACTCCTACGTTAAGTGTGTGTTTCTAATTCGTTTCTCGTAAATTCAGTCTCCTGTATTTCATCTTCACTTCGACTTGAATCTGAATCACCTGCAAAAAAATCAAGATAATGTAATATAATCATTGTTTTATGATCAAATAAACTCCTGATTGACGCATTATTGCCACCAAATTCATCATCACCATTATAATCATCATCATTTCAGCCGCTAGACGTCCACTGTTGGACATAGGCCTCCCCTAAGCATCGTCATAATGACCGGTCCAGATGTCTTGGACACTCATCGGTTTTCCACAACCACTAGGTACATTACGTCATGCATAACCTATATTTCTTTTTAACAAGTGATTGTTGTCTAATTCATTTCAGAAACCCTATTTTTCATTACCACCCACGTTTTGCGACTAAATAATGAAACTTGCAGAATCTTCATGTAAATTGTATTATAATTAGAGAAACATTATTTCTAAATAAATTTACAAATAACGTCAAAGTCTCGAGGGGAATGCAATCAAAATTTTAATCGAATTAGAAACTTTATAAACTATTCACGTATCATTTTAATAATTTAATTAAAATTTAGTTCGTAATTGTTTATGAAGTTTCGCTTACAATGTATTTTACATTTAAGTAGCTTTGCATTTTGAAGAGCTGTTTTAAATGGCTGTATTTAACAGGTAGTCTCGGGTTCTCACTTAAATATTCAGAATCTGTGGTTCCCTACTGCCTGAGAATCTATAATAGTGAATAAGCTACTTCTAGACAAGCATCATTGACCACATCAATTTTTCTTGGCTTACTAAGCGAAATAGAACATTTTGATACAAGTGGTGAAAATTTGTCATTGCGACCGAGGCAGAATTTGCCTGAGCCGTAGGCGATGGTGTTATGAAGCCGAGTGCTGGAGTGACTTTCCACGTTTATCTAACAACGTTTTTCAATACACTTACGAAGAAATAAATAAACGGGGGTTGACGCGCGACTCGTGGAGGTCACTCAGCGCCCAGCCTAATATGATACATGTAATAAATTGTGGCGGGGTGAGCTCGCGCACTTTTCCGCACTAGTGAGAAAAATAGTAAATTGCTTGCCTAAGAGCGGTAGAGTTTTTTTTTAGGTGGGAAATCATCTAATGACACCTCTCGCCCTTAGGCAGAGCGAGAGGGCGTGTCTGACTTTTACTGACTAAAACCCACTCATTTGTTCTTTCTTTGCCTTGCGTGCTAGGGCCCCAGGGTTCATTTTCACTTAACTCATGGCCCCAGTAGGCATCGACCCTGCTGCGCTCCTACAATTTGCTGACATCTTGAGGCGGGCGTATACTACGCGCCGACGACGACTTGGGCTTGGTCCGGACAAAAGCGGTAGGGATAAGAGCGAGTTTTCAAGTAAGTGTGTAGAAAAGATATTTTGAATATTAGTAGAGTTGCGCCTGACTACTGCCTCAACTGATGGTAAGCAATTATACATGATTACCTACATGAGGGCGCATACTTCCCTATAAGTAATCTTTTAAGTACTCTTAACTTTATGCTTTGTCATAGCTATCAAGGGACACAGATGACAGCAGGGCAGTTTTAAGATTGCGTCATTTCGCGCAAATAAACAGTTTTTCTTTCGTTCTTTCTTTCAGGGGACTGTACTTCTGAGCTATAAGTTACAAAGCTATAATATTATGTCAGTGCTCTACTGCGTAATGATAGATCCTACAGAAAATAAATTCTCTCATCCTTACCATGAGGCCTTGTATCCAGAGCTAGTACAGCAAGTGGAGCATCATCAAGGACTCCTGACCACCTCGCAGCCAAGACCCTAGATCCTCTGTGACCTCTCACAACCACTGTGGGTACCACGTTGGATGAGATAGTTGATCCGCCACCATACATGGATACTCCTACGTTTCTTCTTAATATTGTGCTAAAAGGTTAATAATAAAATGTGATTATTTTTCCTTCTCTTACGTTCAGTTGATTTAATTTAGGATCTGCAATCAAAAGGCTTCTCATTGGCGTTACGAATAAAAACTTTTTGAAATGAGTATTGTTCAGTAATAAAAATAAAAAAAAACGTGCAACATTTTTGTGGCTGTTTTAAGAACTTTGTTAAGTTAACAATACAGTTTTATTAAAGGGGTTAAAACCTATGTATTTCGAAACAACTGTCGTATCGAAATAAATTATGACGCACGTCATGCTTGACTGCGATTCTACCTGATGGTAAGCAGTGATGCAATCGTTGATAGTGAGGCGCACTAAATTATTAAGAGCCTTCACTCTAACCTTGAAGACACCTAAATTATAATCGGACGGGAAGACCGCAGTAAACAAATTTTTTCCGTCCATAATTATGTTCATGGATATGGGGCTGCCCCGATATTGTAGCGCCCGGGGTAGGTTCGTAGTAGCTTCTTGGTGTCGATTACAGCATTTTTTTTAAATAATAAAATGAGCAAGTCCATGAAGTAACCAATGCATGAGGAAACAATTAGGATGCGAGAGAAACCGCGGACTACAGTTATAGGTAGATAATGATAAATGTTGCTTTGAAGGCTATAATATTACACCGGGAAACCATGGCGGCGCGACCAGTTGCGCCGCCATGGTGTCCGTAAGCTACCAAACTAGACATCGTACAGACACCAGAGTCCCTATACCATACTGAGACAGTATCAAAATGGACCTTAAGTGCACGCGTCCGAGTTGGTCGCGCCGCCAAATTGGTTGCTCAACCAAACGAACACCAGGTGAGTAACTCTCTATAGAGCTGTATACATTTTATTGGTAGCGGCGACTAGTCGCGCCCCCATGGTGTCCCGTTGAAATATAGCCCTAAACTTACTATAATATAGTAAGTTGTGTATATTATGCAATTGATCAATGAACCAATGCACGTGTACATTGTTGCTAATCCACTACTGGAACGTGGACGTAAGTCAACATCTGTACCTCAACCTTCCACGTCCAGTCGGTCACAGCTACTTTTTTTTAAGATTGTTGGTTGGTGTGGCTGTAATAATAATTCTAAGCCATAGTATTTCGTTGGCCACATTTATTAATTTTTACCTTTTTTAATATATAAGCCAGTGCTTGACCGCGATCCCATCTGATGGTAAGCAGTGATGCAATCTATGATAGTGAATCGCAATTGTTTATTAAGAGCCTACTCGCCTACTTCCCCCAACTTCTTTCAGGTATTTGCTCGAGAAGAGAATACCTGAAAGAAGTTGCCCAAACGTGGGAAAGTATAGGCTAAATAAAAAAAACACTCTAACCTTAAATGAAAGAAATTCTCACCTCTGTTCTGGATCCCTCGGTCTACTCTTCTTCTTACACATGACTATCATTGCTACACATAGTGTTGTTAGAATAGTCAGTAGAACAAGAGACAGTGCAGCTCCCACTAATAGTGCAACACTATTGTCTGTGGGTTGTTGTTGAGCTGGTGGAGCTGGTGTCATCGTTTGGAGAGAACCTGATAACAATAAAGGTTTAGAAATCAATAACACTTGAGACAAAGTTCTTACTGAAGTTCTTGTGAGTTAGCGGTCTGATACTGATAACTTTTGAACGACAAAGACCAATAACTTATGATAACACGGTGATTTAGGAACCTTGAATACTGAGACAAGCAATCATATATTTTATATTCGGGACCTACATATGATGAAACTGATAAATAAGGTTTTTTTTTCTGTGTGAAAATCATCCAATGACATTTCTCGCTCTTGGACGGTCGGGAGGGTGTCTCAGATTTTTACTGACTAAAAACTCACTCCTGTTCCTTCGTTACCTTTCATACCACGGCCAAGTCTTCCTTTCACAAGCAGATGCTTGGCCCCAGTAGGCTTCGACCCTGCTGGGCCCCTACGGTTTGCTGACTTCTCCTTGAGGCGCGCGTGAAACAGTACCGTAAAACGGGGTGAATAGTAACGCAGGTGAATAGATACAAAACTTTGTTTTGGTTTTTCACTTTGATACCATATTATCGGCTTCTAACAAAGCATCAAGTTTTTAGAATAACAATTCATTAATAAATTGATACAGTTAAATGCTGAAAAAAATATTCAAATATCGTGAAAATACCCTTTGAAGTTTTGTTTCTATTCACCCCTGAGTTTCTATTCACACCACTTGACTGTATGCACCGTTGACGACTTGGACTCAGTCCGGACGGTTACCGGACGGGCGGACGGCGAGCTACCCACTGCTCGCCGTCCGCTATGCCGGTTAGAAACTATTTTAACTGTTGTAACGATGTTCGACGTCTCTCAAGCAGTGTCGTAACTAGCCATTTAAACGCCCAGTAGGTACGAGATTCTAAAACTGCCCCCCTTAAAAAAAATCTTACTCGGCTCGGACAAGGAAAATGACTAGATATAAAAAAAATACTCGTGAAGGATGCTTCAAACACACCACCCACTATTACCTCTTGTGGGTGCTGCATTATTAAGCACCTACAGAATTAGTGCGTCTACGACCAGATTATTTACCTACACGATAAATAATATAGGTATCTTATATAAGCTACTAACTACCAAGCATGATCCAAAACTTGGTCCTAGTTTGTTAATTTCAACGCTCCTCCAGGGCCTGCGTCTTGTGCTTACCGACCGCTGGTACTGCTTTCAAGTCATGAATGTGAGCCATACATTGTCAGTTATCCGGAAGAGAATATAGACGGCTACATAATTGAAAGTTCAAAGCATAGATCTGCATTTAACTATATCTGTTTCTATCTTAGACATTCACTAGATAAACTGCATTCTTGGATGATCAATCGGTAGTAGGCTATACAAATGCTTGCAGGAATCGAAGCTATTTCACACACGTGTGCTGAAGACGTTAACTGATTGGTTTTGCACTGTTTGTAATTTGATCAAGAGTCACATTAATGGCGTAGTCCTATTTATGATTAAGGCTGCTATCCCACTGGCGTTTTTCTAGCGTTTGCGTTTATCGAATGTTTGACCAGCGACAACGTTACGTGCACGCGACGTTGATGTCGCGAGTCTTTTGTTACATGCACAATCACGCCGTCCGAGTCTGTCCGTTTTACACCTAGTCAAAAAAAAAAATGTAATAGTCTGCGGATGCGCAACGTTAACGTCGCGTTTATGTAGCGCTAACGCTGTGCAGACGTTGCTTAAACGAAAACGGGATAGTGGTCTAAAGGCGTTATAAATTTTATAGTAATATAAACAACAAAGATTAGCAACATTTCTATTTAAAGTATTTATTTCTAGCATTTTTAATTTCTAATACATACCAGGTCTATCCAAGTCGTCGGCAGTTCGTATTCGTACGCTGTGCAATGCTGCTGGTCTTTGTGACCGTCCTCTTGGAGTTTCTGCGTAGACCAGCAATGTATACTTTCCAGGGGATAAAGCGTCTAAAGCGAATTGCGGCTTGTCATTCCTGACACGATATACAGCTTCAGTCAATCCGAAAGCTGACATACCCTGTGATAAGGAAAACATATTGGTATTTTAATTCATTTGACGTAAAATAATCATCGGAAACCATAAAAAACAAGGTTTTTGTAAAGTATTTATTATATTTTTGATAAATATTAAACAGTTTACTGAGATTAATCTGAAGTCGAGTTTAAAATATCGTAAAAGATTTTCAGTCATCGTTTTATAAAAATCTTTTAGATTCAACGTTTATATGACATCGTTTATATAGATAATCTTAACAAAAGATATAATTCTCTTTCAAGGTGTCTACGATTTGGGACAAAATACTCATTTTATAAATCTTAAACATAAGCGAAAGTACAAAAGAAAACAAAGATGAACGCTGAGTACATAGATTAATAGAATAACACCCGCGTTTTTCAATCCTAACACGACTACAATTTGTTAAAAAACTTGCATGCAGATATAACAAACAATCCTGTGATCGAATAAGACTACCAAAAATCGAGCACAAACTAACCGAACGCGTCATACAAATCTATTGGGGACGGTAACTGGCATTTTTTGGAGTCTTTTTTACATATTTTTGAGACCAATCAAACAGAATTCATAAAAACAGAGCAAAATAATAGTTTGAATATGTGAAATGTGGTTGAATATACAGGGTAAAAATAATGGAATAGAGAAACAGATTTATTTTTAAATAATTCTGTTTTTCTATACCATTAATTTTTCATGAGAGGATTTTTTTATTTAAATCTGATGTCGGAAAGTATTTTTACTACCCTTTTCAGTTAGTTTTAAAAGTCAATTTTACAATCCGTAGTAAAAGACCAAAGACATACCTACGTAGACAAATGTAGTGGTTAGAATCTTAACATGCATACCGCGAAGTAAGAGATTGTATAAAAAATTTTTTCCGTCTAACCGTTACTGCGGTGGGGAGTAAAAATACTGAAGATATTTAATACTTCACAGAAAATCACAGTAGTCTATAAACATACAGAATCATACATTGATTATAAGAAGAACTGAGATAACTTTGAAGAAGAAAGTACATATAAGAGGACAACTATGACAAGAATGATCATAAAACATTGTTTACCCACAGAGTTTCTCGACTTAATTGACTCGTTTACAAACAGACTAAGGTTGTCTAACAAGAACTTGAACTATATTTGTTTTGGAACCTTATCATATTATACGACAAATGTGGCATCATCAAGAATTTGATACATCAACGAATTAGTTTAATGTGACAAACTCCTAAGTGTTGAAGGTAAGGTAAAATAAGAGGCACATAAAGACGTGATCAAACGACACCCGTATCATAAAAGGCATTACGAGAACAAAACTCGCATTGATATTGTCGCCTCTCAACAGTCAAGTAACTCTCCTCATGCAAACAAAGCTTTGAGATGAAGACACAAAGGGATGCGAAGGACTTGTTAGCACGGCACCACAGCCACGCTCACCTGATCATTCATAGTGGAGATCTCATTGTCTTCTTGCGCAGTTTCAGCGCGATGCCGTACCTCCAAAGCTTCAAGTAGGAACCGCTGGGGTAGACCTCCATCGTGACCTGGTTCGCAGTGGAGTAGCTCGTTTTCGATCTCGCAGTTACTTGGTGGTTCAGGGAGCGCTGTGGAAGTGTTGTGATGATATATGGTTTGGCATGCATGTGATATGAATGATGATGACACTATAATATAATGGTTGAAAAAGTAAAGTGACTATAACCCATCGGCTAAAGCTCAGACTAGCCGCTCTCACCAGCGTGAATTCACTCGTGTAAATCTACGTGTATTGTAAAAGCCAAACGCAAATTATTGGCATGACTTACTTTTAGCTTTTACCTAGGTTATAAGTTACAATATGAAGAATAAATAGCAAAACGAACCAGGTCTTTAAACCGTAACCGAAAAAGGGTACCTGTATAAGCATTGCTTGAACTTTTTTGTCAGGCGTTACCTATTTTTCTTATAATTAATTAAGACGACTTGAGGACTGGAGTTCTTTGCAACACTAGACGCAACCCTACCACACCCGGCCATAAATGAGGAAGCGAAGGACGCAGAATAACTCATTAGAGAAACCATGAAGTATAGGAAGAGGAAACTTAAAATATCAGACGCGGAGTATTTTTATTTAAGAAAAATATCGCCTAATAAAAAACAATAGCGATCTACTAAATAGTATCTAATTTCATTCGGTTACGGTTGGTAGACATAATTATTTTTGTTAATGATTCCTCATACAGTCCTTTAAGATATGGCCTAGGTTTCACTATTGGTGAAAAGAAAAAAAAAAGTCATGCCAGCTATACCTATATGGTAAAAGTTTCATTCCCCTTTCGTCGAACATAACTTTCAAAATTATCTAATTCTGCTTTCTACAAAACAAGGCAATTGAAATTTACTACAATCAAAAAAATCTAAAGTAAAATTTGAAGTAAAATATTACCGGCAGGCAAGATCCTGAACAGACATGGCTCTCTTTGATTGCCGACATCGTTGCTGGCCCAACAGGCTAGCCAACCCAAGTCTTCTTCAATATCGGAGTGAAGACCATGGATGACTGTGCTTGTGGAACCCATCACTGTCACGTTGGCTGCTGGTATCTGTTGGAAATATTTAAAATTTAATTTTTGACACAGCCGCATTCAGAGATTGGGCTTTCGACGCTATATTGCTCGTTATTCTAGTATTTCAATGAGTTGTGGTTAGTCTTTCCCCAGCATTTACTATTTCTCTGTTATATTTTTTTCAATCGGTAAGAATGTACTAAGGATGTAAAAAAAACACGTTGTACCTCAAGTGGGGCAAATAAATTTAAGTCAATATCTTCCCAACTTAAACAATATGTCAATATCTTCGCAACTTAAACAATGTGTGTGTAATACATATATGATAACATTCTGCGTACAGCTAAGACGTGGAGTTCCCTGCCGAAGTTTGTTTTCTTGGTAGCTACAACCTAGGGGTCTTTAAGTCAAGAGTGAATAGGTTATTTCTATGCAAGCATGCTCTATCGACGGCCACACCATCGCTTAACATCTAGAGAGACAGTGGTCAAACGCAAACCTAACAACAAATCGTAATTTAATGGAATTTCCATAGAAACTTTAACACGCTTCATAATAGTGCTAGGAATCTTAGGAGTATTTAGTTAGGAGGTATCATACCGGCAAAACATCCTTTGTTCCGTTATAAGTCCAGTAGAATCTCAAAGGTCCAGCATCACGACTTGCTGGGGCAGTCACTGAGCACCTTGCCCTGACTTCACCACCTGGAGCCCCAGCTAACTGCTGAATCACGTTACCAGCTGCACATTCTGGTCGGGCTAGATAGGGAGAAGATAGAAGAGTGAGCCACTAAACTCAAAGTAATTAAAAAACTAAAAAAACTGTTTGTATTGATGGAGATATATTATCATTCCCAGTAAAAACTGGATATGATGATGATTACCACATCAAAATTAAGAATAACATAAACCAAGACATAACAGCACTTAACAAGTATAATAAATAAATAATCTTACAAACATAAGATTCATGTTTATGTGTCGCAAAATGCGATTATGTTTAAAAGGGTGTGAGCCTAGAGATCTGTCATACGAGTCTCGAACCTAGTTTAGACTACAGCTCTCACAAAGATGTCTTTAGGCAAAAGTAAATAATATTTATTGTAATTGCATTTGACTAGCTACAAGAACAGGAATTAGATAGGTATTGTGTTGTCATAAAACAGTCGGCATGGTCAATTCAGCCAAAAAAAGTTGGACATCTGTCAAGACCAAGCATTTACTGCCGTATACGAGTATATCGACAGGACAAATCTAATAATTTACTTTCTGGCCAGCTAAGAGAGTTGTAGTGACAATTTCAAAATCTAGGAGGAAAATTAACTCACATAGAACGTTCAAAGTTAAAGGGTCACTCAGGGCACTGCCTTCAGAATTTCTAGCTCGACACCGGTACACCGTCGAGTGATGTCTCCTCAAGCCTCTGATGACCAGTCTGTTGTTCTCTATGGACAGACCTCCGATGGGATCGTCTCTGATTAAGTGGACCTAGACAAAAATAAAGAGAGGTTAAATAATTCATATGACCCTAACTGCTGGCAGCGCCTTGCTTGCGTGGAAGTAGGTCTTTCCATACAAACTTTGGACCCCCATTTCATTCACTTAGAGGGTGATTTTTGGGAAACCTTTTCTTATTCTTTATATTCGTTATAATAGAAACCTCTGTACAAAATTTCAGCGTTCTAAGTCCGAGGATTTGCACTGGGAGTTAATGAGTTAGTGCGTCAAGACGTTGCCTACATATAAAGATACTCATTAACATCCCAAAACTAATGATTTTAGACAATTTCAACTTTATTTAGTAGATGAGAACCATACCAAATATTGTCCAAATCATTATGATTTGTTTTTAAGCTCATTTTAAATTTAATTAATATATTAACTACTAAAAACAGCTTCGATCAATAATAATCTTAGGTACGTTTTCAAAGGAGGAATATTTAAAAATAATGAAACAATTGCAAGCAATATTCTGAATATTTTGTAAGCATCTAAAAATAAAGTAAAAACTAATTATGACAACGTATTACGTTAAACCAAACGTTATTATGAAGTTATTATTTGCCAGCCATAACAAATTGAATTTTCATGAAGTAACAATTAAATTCTCATTATTGAATCACGCCAACTAAGACTTATAGGTACTTGAACATGCTAACTTACTATTTACCGCTAACTTCGTCCAATTTCTTTATAATGTTGGGGATTAAAATCGTTTAGATTCTTTGACGTATGAATTTGTTGCTGTATTTCATTCGAGCATAAATAAAAGCAGAGACATTGCCAATAGTTTTATATGGTTCTAAAATAGATTTAAGACCATTTTCTTAAAGCGTGTTCATGTCAACAGATTCAACAACTGTATATTCACACTGTCTAGACATTCTAGACAAAGTTCCTAGATAAAGTTCTTATTTCCGTAATTCATATCAAGTCATTGTCCTCATAGTTGTAATTAAATTAGAACCGTTTGTTAAATGCTTAACAATAAAATAATGTGTAACGTCTAATTTTTTTTGCATTATAAACGATGAGCCATCGTCGGCTTATTCTAATTACGACTTTCGTTGGTACGATGAATTGTATAGAATGCCTAGGATAAATATAATTATAGAATCAATAATATTTCAGACATTGCCTGAAATTGTTGTTGGAGTATAACAAAAACGAATCTATCCTAGTTCTTTATCTAGTATCTTTCTCTTTCTAAACCAATAAATATTGTATTTTATTAGTCTGAGCCCCTTGTCAGCACTTGACTGAAATCTCTAGTATGGTTACAGTTACTGTATTCCACTAACCTTGCTTAGAAACACACGTATTTCGTAATATTACTGAAACACACCTTCCAGATATAAAGAAAAGGATGAAAAACAGTTATTAATTATTGAAATCCTTGATAAATGATAAATGATATTTATTTTGTAAATAGGTTTAAAAAACACTTTTACACGTCAATTTTTTTTTTCCTCATTTTTAAAACTAGATGAGGCCGGTGTTTCCTAGCTGACTACCCTGAGAAGAAACACCGAAACAAACTCAGAGGTCAAAGTCTCTTTTAAAGTCCATACAGTAAATATGTAATGGTCAAATCACATGAGAACCATGCAGATTTGTCTGAAATAGTCTTTTGAAGAAAGAACCATACAGATTTGAGTGGACCTGTCCAGTCAGTGCAAGCATTTGTCAGTATTCGTAAAGCTCAACTCAGGACTACTAAGGAGCTCAACGACTTGACGAACAATACCAAGGAAAGGACATTTGGGTAGGCCGCAGAAAATACTCAAATTGCCAGACATACATTAAAATTACTGAAAAGGAAAAAAAAAACAATCAACATAGTCCTCACGTTCACAATAATAAAAGGAAAAAGTATAGTTTACAAAATGTAATACTTTAGCAAAGTAAACATTTTTGTCAAAAATTAATAGAAAAAAAAAAACTACAATATCGAATTGTAATAAATAATAAAAAGCACAATTAAAAATAAAAACAAAAGAAAAAATAATAATAATAAGACCACAGTTGCAGTGCGTACTGGAGCAGGTCAATTGATACCGTCTTTCCTTTGGTGTCCACCTATTAACCCTAACAACTTTAAGGTATTCTAAGAGAATGTCTGTTTGGATTATACATATTGGTAGTAATATAGTAATTAAGCCAATTTGGTGCAAGCTTTACCGACTCACTATTCAATCGTGGGAATTGATCAAAACTTTAGAAATCTATAAAATAAATATATTAAATTTCAGTGTAACAGAAAGACTAGAGGGAGAATTCTGCTTTTACTTACTTCAGATCCTTTATAAAAAGTAAAATTAACAGCTGGCGGCGATGCATCAGCTGAACATAGCAGTTCAGCATTTTCATCTTCTCGCAGAAGACGCGGTTCCTTGGGTTCTACTAGTGATATTTGAGTCACCGGTGGGTCTGCAACAAAAATTATAACTGACACTGAATTATCTTATACACAGCACGATTTGGAGAATTGGAGTGAAAGGAGGGAAGAATATTTCTTTATTTAAGTAAATAGTTCCCGAATGGAGACTCGAAGATTTTTCTGAATCGCAAAAAAAGTTTTTTTTTTGTGATGTAACAACAAATTTACTGTTTTCTTATTTATTCCTATACCTGTACTAAGAGCCCTTGCTTCATATCAAATTTCAGGATTCTGGGTCAACGGGAAGTAACCTATGAATTTTGATTCCCTTGAGAGTGTCGAAATATACGTTTTTTGCGACATAAACGGCCGTATCTTTGTCGTTCGTTAACTTAGAAGTTTTATTTTTCACAGCTTCAAGGGACCGCAGACTTGAGTATATGGTTTTAATTTCAACTCGACATTCCCGCTTTCCCAAAATAAAGGGTCTTGACAGACAGATAGACAGATAGACGGACATCAAAGTGATCCTATAAGGGTTCCGTTTTTTCCTTTTGAGGTACGAAATCCTAAAAAAACCTTGTTTCTTATTTTTACTTATGACAGAACCAATTTCAATTTATAAGTCAGTTCGACAATTCTTAGCTATTTTAACAAAGCTAAACTGCGTGAAATTGGGACTTATGTGACATTCAAACTAGAACATTTTCTTTTGATTCGGGACACGTTTCGACTATCTAATCATTTTTATTCTGAATTTCTTCGTTTACGAATAGCCTAATAGGCAATATTCCTTAAATTCAAGACTAACTTTTAGATTGATTGATTAAAGCTGTCACTAAGTTTGAAAATTGTGAGACCTTTCAAGGATTTGCTGTTCGAAGTGATAGTTTCAAGGACTTGGAACTTGAGGATAAGAACTTTACATAGAAGCGGAATAAATTAACGTAGGCTGTTTAGTTTTGTAATATAGATAGAGTTTGCTGAAAAGCTAATTAAATTTCTTAGTCCCTAATTTTTATAAATGAGTTTTTGAGAAACTTATAATGTTAAGTTTTAACAACTAATGGTATTGCATTTGGAAGCTTCAAAGTCGCATCAATCTCCGATAAGATTATATAAAATCGGCTTCGTATGTATAGACAGGTCCAAAGACGTAGTGGGTACCAAGTACTTCAGATTGTTCTGCTTCTACTAGATCAAAGAAGAGGTAGAGGCCACCGGCCACCGATCTGGTGGTCAGGTACATAGAGGCCCTTGCTTGAGGTCCCACTCTATACTTACCTAATTAACAAAATTTACAGCCCAAGATAGAGCCACTTCGGGAAAATGGGGATACCCGACCCTATATAACGGGACCAGGGAAGGAAGAAGAAGATGAAATAACGGTATTGAGAAAACCGATATCATCGATCATCAACATCATTATTTCAATTAAAAGTCGTCCAACTCTGAAAAATTACCTTTTTTTTTAAAGGACTTACTAGTCCTTGACTACGATCCTACCCGATGGTAAGCAGTGATGCGATCGTTGATGGCGAAGCACACTAGTTTATTAAGAGCCTATTCACTCTAGCTTTGACGACACCTAAATTATAATCGGTCAGGAAGACCGCAGCAGGTGAATTGTTTCAGTCTTTTGATGTACCTACGCGGTATAAACAACGCGGCGAAATGCTTAGTTCGGACCGTAGAGGTGTCAACAATGTAAGGAACGACCTTCCCCAAACGTCAACACATCGACTGATACTGTGTTGCTAGCATCCAGCGGATTTTTGCGGCCTTTACCTCATCATAAATCAGCTAAGTCCACACTTTGAATAGTGACGCAACGGAAGTGTCTTAACGAAAGCGAAAACGGAAACAGATGTCAAAAGTAAATCTTAGTGGATGCGGAAGCGAAAATGTTAATACTATGAAGAAAAAGCACAATTTTATTTTTTTAAAACAACAAAAGGTTTACGTCGTAATCACGTCATGAGGCGCGGTGATGCGCAAAATCAACCAAAAAAAAAAATAATAATAATAAAGAAACTCGTTGCGACACGTTTGTGTACCGCCCCCGCGCCTCTTCCGATGTGTCCAGTCGTCCACGCGCCCCCCACCCCCGCGCCCCTCGCTGTATTCTTCCGTTTAGAGTTCTGTTATAAATTTTGCGGAAGCAGAAGCGCAAACGGAAGTGAAAAAGCTTGCGGAACTTCTGCAGAAGCGGAAGTGGAAGCAGAGTTCTGTTGCAACACTAACTTTTAGTTGTTACAGTACCTTTTATGCAAGAAGAAATAAAAGCTGTTTCCCGTACACTTCAAGAAAAAAAAAATCACGCCTCTCATCATTGAAGAGTGACCATAATACCAAAGATTTACTGAAAAGGAGGTCCCATAATACAGACAATTCTACAACCACATCAACACTGCAGTATCGACCACCGACTATTGTTCCAATGGAGCTCTGCTGCTTCGCTAAGGACAAAAAGCGTGCAGATAAGTGAATATTTCTATTGGGGCAGACAGCGACAGAATTGTTTATTCAGAGCACGGATCCTCTGACAAAGTCGGACCTACATAATGCTTGGGCAAAGAGTAAGGGAGTAGTTGAGGGTTAAATTAGTCTTTGTAATTTTCTTGATGAAGTTTTTAAAAAGGGATGGAAGACGATGACAGTGTGATGGTTGACAAGAGAGTAAGAAAAAAATGTGTTGCGCGGACGCCCGGACGCTAAGTACTAAAAAAGGATAGGAAGAATATGTTTGTTTTTTTTTTTTTGTATGTTTCGGGTTTAAAACCTGCAGGCCTTTATGATGGTGAACTGTGTCTATTAGACGCAACCGTCATGTGTGTGGTTTGGTTTTTAAGTATCATATCTATAAATTTGTTTTTATTGTATGTGCCAAATAAACATGCTTTCTTTATTTTCTTTGAGTAAGGTCGTAGAGAAGAATGGAAGAAATTTTTAAATTTTTTTTTTTCCTTAAAGGATATGCTTCCAGATTAGTACTATTTTTTTTAAAATCCAGTTTCGATGGTGAGATCCATGAGGAATCGAGGGAACTCCTCAAATATTATAGGCAACCATATAGTGATTTTGGTATTTTCATCGAGAACTCAAGCTACTTTATGACTGTAAATTACAGTCAAAAAGTAAGATTTGATGAAGTGGAAATGATGAAGAAGACCAGAAATAGCCAACAGAACTTCATATTCACATAGATATCACAATAAAGATAGTTATGCGACTATGAAAATACAAATAAATAAATGGTTCTAAATAGTTATGGGCCCGCGTGGTGGATTACGGCCCATTCCCTCTCTTAGAGAGGAGGACTGAGTCCCGGCAGTGGAAAAATTATAAGGCCGACTATACTATACTAAATAGTTATGTTGAAAATGGTATCATCAAAGTGACCTGATGATGATGATGGAACCGGAAAATAGGCACCGGAACTCTGTAATTAATCAATATATCCTAGCCGTGTTTAGGCTTATTAAAATTGTCATCATCATCATCATCATCATTTCAGCCGAAAGACGTCTACTGCTGGACATAGGCCTCCCCCAAGCGTCGCCACAGCGAACGGTCCTGTGCGTCTCGCATCCATCGGACTCCCGCAACCGTTACCAAGTCATCGGTCCACCTTGTAGGAGGCCTTCCAACGCTACGTCTTCCGGTACGTGGTCGCCATTCCAGAACCTTTCGGCCCCAACGGCCATCTGTTTTGCGAGCAATGTGCCCTGCCCATTGCCACTTTAGTTTGGCGATTCTTCGTGCTATGTCGGCAACCTTGGTTCTCCTGCGGATATCCTCATTCCTGATTCGATCACGCAAGGAAACTCCGAGCATAGCCCTCTCCATTGCCCTTTGGGTGACTTTAAGCCTTCTAATGAGGCCCATTGTAAGCGACCACGTTTCGGAGCCATATGTCATCACTGGCAACACGCACTGGTCATAGACTTTTGTCTTGAGACGCTGTGGTATATTGGACGAGAAGATACCGCGCAGCTTCCCGAACGCTGCCCAGCCGAGTCGGATTCGACGATTGATCTCTTTCTCGAAGTTAGACCTTCCCAACTGGACCGTCTGTCCCAGGTAAACGTAGTCGTCTACAACTTCGAGTGTAGAGTCCCCGACCTTGATAGGAGTGGGTGCTACATGGCTGTTTACCATGACTTTGGTTTTGTCCATGTTCATTTTAAGTCCCACTCTTTCGGAAGCTCTACTGAGGTCACCAAGCATTGTACTGAGCTCCTCCGTAGTCTCAGCCATGACTACTATGTCGTCGGCAAACCGAAGGTGAGTGATGTACTCGCCATTGACATTAATGCCTAGCCCTCTCCATTCCAAAACCTTGAAGACATCCTCCATTGCTGCCGTGAACAGTTTCGGAGAAATAACGTCTCCCTGCCTCACACCCCGCTGCAAGAGGATAGGTTTCGAGTTCTGGTCTTGTAGTCGGACTGACATAGTGGCGTTTTTGTACAAACACTTCAGCACTTCGATATACCGATAGTCAATTTGGCACCGTTGGAGAGACTGCAGTACAGCTCAAGTTTCAATCGAATCAAAGGCTTTCTCGTAGTCCACAAACGCTAAGCAGAGAGGCTGATTATACTCCTCAGTCTTCTGTATAACCTGCCGCAGCGTATGTATGTGGTCCACGGTGCTGAAGCCTTTTCGAAATCCGGCTTGTTCGGGAGGCTGGAAGTCGTCGAACCTGCGCGCGAGACGATTCGTGATGACTCTGGAAACAGCTTGTAGACATGGCTCAGGAGCGAGATGGGCCTATAATTCTTAAGCAGGGCATTATCGCCCTTCTTAAAGAAGAGTACCACCACGCCTCTGCTCCACGCCTGTGGCGTTTTTCCCTCGAGTATGACGGAATCAAATAGCTTCTGAAGGGCCTTAAGGACCGGTTTTCCACCCGCCTTCAGGAGTTCGGCCGTAATTCCGTCCTCACCCGACGCCTTGTTATTTTTTAGCTGCTTCAGAGCCATCCTAATCTCGTACAGGCTGACGTCCGGGATATCTTCGGTATAGTGTCGAGTCAATCTAGCTCTTGGGTCGTTTACTAGATTTACAGCGGGTTTAGCGATAGACGTGTATAACTGTCCATAAAAAGCCTCGATCTCTCCCAGAAGCTCCGATTTGGCGGATATGACTCTGCCATCGTCGGTCTTCAGTTTCGTGAGCTGGCTTTGCCCAATAGACAGATCTCGTGCAAATACTTTAGAGCCCTTATTCCGCTCAATCGCATCCTTAATCCTTGCGGTATTAAAGCGGCGAAGGTCGCGTTTCAGGGACTTCAAGATCTGTCTATTGAGCTGCCGGTATATGCACGCATCGTCTGAAGACTGCAGAATCATCTCACGCCTTTTCTTCATTAGCTCGAGGGTCGGATCGGAGAGCTTCTTGTTCTTATTTGTACGGTGAGTCTTGAAAAACTTAGACCCGACCGTATGGACAGTTTCCACGAACCCATCGTTATATTCATCCACGGAGCTTCCTAGGCACTCGAAACGATTGTGGAGTTCGAGCTGAAAGCTCTCGGGGTTTTGGATCTGGATCTGTGCTGGACGGAGCGTAGACTTCATCAGTCGAGACCTTTCAAGCTTAATGTTAATATTCAATGTGCCTCTTACGACGCGGTGATCACTTCCAGTTTTCACCGCGTTGATCACAGAGACATCATTGAATATTTGCTTTTTTGTCGATAGGATGAAGTCAATCTCATTTCTAGTTGCACCGTCAGGACTTTGCCAGGTCCACCTTCTATGCTCACGCTTTTTGAAGAAGGAATTCATCATATACAGGCCCTCCCTCTCCATAAAGCTAGCCAGTAGGTGACCCCGGTGATTCCGACGTCCAAATCCAAATTGCCCCACTCGCAGCTCGTCACCGTCTCGGTTGCCCAGTTTCGCGTTAAAGTCCCCCATGACCACGGTGAAGTGAGTCTTAGAACCATGCATGGCTCTTGATATATCCTCATACATGGATTCTACTTCGTCGTCGGGATGTGTCGAGGTCGGGGCGTAGACCTGTATGACCTTCAGCGAATATCTTGATGATATTCTGAGTATAAGGTACGCCACCCTGGTCGACACACTCTCGATCTTCACCACATTGTTCACAAGGGACTTGTGGACGATAAACCCGACACCACCCTGGGACTGCCGGTCACCCTCCCGGAAATAGAGCAGGTTACCGGATTTGAGAATTATCGTATCCTCCCCCGTCTTCGGACTTCAGACAATCCCACAATACTCCATCGCAACCCGCTCAATTCCTCCTCAAGTTCGGTGATCTTCTCGTCAGTCCTCAGTGTACGCGTGTTAAAAGTTGCCAGGTCGAGTCGTTTAATAGATGGGTAGCCAGATCTCATCCGGAGATTCTTCGCACCCCTTGCCTCGTCGTGGCCTTGACCGCTACCGGAGTCAAGGGTAGACGGGCTGCCGGGCACTAGGGGCCATTTTTTCTTTCTGTTTTTCATGTTGGGGGGGGTTGCCATAATCGCCACGCTTGGCAGACGGGTTGGCGATCGCAGTTTGATTGTTGTAATGCACAGAGGATGCTGCTGCCCATTCTCTGGTATGTCCCTTAGTCGCCTCTTACGACACCCTCGGGAAGAGATGGGATGGTGTTATTCTTAACGTCCGAACACCATACGGAACAAAAAAAATTGTCATGAGATGCAATTTGGCTACAAGGTACTATCGAAATGATCAGATGATGGAGCTGGAAGGTGGAAGGTAGACACGGGAACTTCATAATAAAACAATGTATCCTAGCAGTGTTTGGGTTGATTGGAATTATTGTCATACGAAATAGGCACTCTGATTATAAGTGTATCGCAACTGAAAATAGTGAAATAAAAAACTTGTTACAAAGAAAAAATGTTTTTTGTAAAAAGTTTTTTTCCTAATTGAACGATCGTAATAATCTAAATTTTAGACCAAAAACTAATGAAAACTTGGAAACGTTGATCTTGGATAAGTTAAATTTGTAACTGTAAGTTTTCGAAACTATCAATATACAGCCCCTAACTACTTCATAAACTCCAACAAAAAAAAACAGTATTGGGCTTCAAAGTTATGCCTCGTCTGCCCCCACTCTCCTCTTTGCCCCACTTCGAACCTAGGGAACGGGCAACAGTACAATTATTACGTTGTTTGTTTGTTTTGCAACTCGTATTACTGCATTTCGTACGTGCATAAAATAAGTTTTTCGAAAATAACGAATTTTATTTATAATTTCCCACGTGCGATATTAAAACTTCATTTTAACGGTGTTGGAAAAGTGAAGTGAGGAAAAACAGAATTTAAAAAATTTAACAATTCAAGCAAGGAGTTTTTAGTTGATCAGCAAAATAACTTGACTTTGACTGGCCTGTTGGTCTGTGGTTAGTGGCCCTGACTGCTATGCCGGAGCTCGTAGGTTCGATTCCCACCCAGGACAAATCATGAAATACTTTGGTATTTATCTTGACTGCAAAATTGCATGGACAACCCACGTAATTACACTAAGTGATAGAGATCGAAAGCTGCTTCATATATTTAATCGTTTGGTTAAGGTTGCCGATAAAGCTATCGTAAAAATGGTTTATTTCTCACTTCGCTAATCAATTCTTAGTTATTGTATCGTCTCATGGGGTTCTGCAGCTAAAACTTACATGATGAAAATATAACGTGCACAGCGTGTTCTCCTCAAAGTTACACACAGGAGACCGTTTAGGTACTGCACTAATCTACTTTACGCAGACGCAAAGGTCCTGAGAGTTAGGCAGCTATACATTCTTTCAACTACGCTGTGATTTCACAAAACATCACTAAACAGCTGCAAATCTCAGCAACGCTCCAGTCGTCTGGTGAACTGGGATAAACCTCATTTTGATAAATCTCTTTGAAGGAGATCGTTTGCTTTCATGGGACCTTACTTATACAGTAATGAAATAAAACCCACAAAATTTAATATAATAATCTTTCTTTGGCTACTCAATTCGGATTATGAAAAAATAGAAGACGTCTTAAAAATAATGCCATAAAAAAAGTAAAACAAAGTAATATCAATAAACGCACAGGTATACGAGTATGTATCACACTAAACTTGCAACCACTCTTACCCTTCTCACATGCACTCACACACCCTCACCTACAACACTACACTCACTAGATCTACCGCACTACACTTCCCACTCTACATTCACTACACTACACTCTACCCAAACCACTGAAATTTTGTTAAACATATAGTTTAGTTACCTAAAACTATTGTCTTTGTTACTGTTCCTTCTGAATATGGATTGAAAGATACTGGACCACACAATACAAGGAATCCTAGTGTGGGGTTCAGGCCTTCATCTACGTTTGTAAATTTAATGAGACAATACAATTTTTTTTTTTAAATAAAAGATGATGCTGCCACTAAATCAACACTTGAACAACTTCAACTGTTCTTCCGCCTACCCTTTCACAAGCAGGAGTAAAGATAAAACATTCCCCTATTCTATCATTGTCAAAGTTAATCCGTCCGTCAGTAATCCGTGGGGCTCTCACTCAAGTGTTTATATCATAACGAAATTATTTAACATCCTCGTACGCGTGTAACTTCACTAACAAACTTCAAAAAGTTAAATAAGCTGACTGCTAATTCTGGCGCCATGTTTACGTGTTGGTGGCAAATTGCAAATGTTGGTGTTGGTGTTTGGTTGGCGAAATGCGGATGTGTTTGGAGGTTCAGCGCTAAACCGAGCGCTGAACCTCGTATTCACATTTTGGTTGGCAGTCATTTAAATGCTTGAATTTTGACACGTACAATTGGAATTGCTTTTTGTTTTAAATTGCAAATTACAACTTTTGATAAAATGAAAAAACAATTTTAGTTATCAAAGGCTTTCTCGTAGTCCACAAACGCTAAGCAGAGAGGCTGATCATACCTCAGTTTGCCGTAGCGTATGTATGTGGTTCACGGTGCTCAAGCCTTTTCGGAATCCGGCTTGTTCGGGAGGCTGGAAGTCGTCGAACCTGAGCGCGAGACGGTTCGTAATTTCTCTGGAAACCAGCTTATAGACATGTTTCAGAAGCGAGACGAGTCTGTAATTCTTAAGCAGGGCATTATCGGACTTCTTATAGAAAAGTACCACCACGCCTCTGCTCCATGCCTGTGGCATTTTTTCTTCGAGTACGACAGAATCTAAAAGCTTCTGAAGGGCCTTAAGGACCGGTTTTCCACCCGCCTTCAGGAGTTCAGCCGTAATTCCGTCCTCACCCGACGCCTTGTTGTTTTTCAGCTGCTATAGAGCCATCCTAATCTCGTACAGGCTGACGTCCGGGATATCTTCGGTATAGTGTCGAGTCAATCTAGCTCTTTGGTCGTTTGCTAGATTTGCAGCGGGTTTAGTGATAGGCGTGTATAACTGTCCATAAAATGCCTCTGCCATTGTCGGTTTCCTTGCGTGATCGAATCGGAAATGAGGATATCCGCAGGAGAACCGAGGTTACCGACATAGCACGAAGAATCGCCAAACTTACTTAAGTTTGGCGATTCTTCGTGCTATGTCGGTAACCTGCAACCTTGCCACTTGGCAATAGCCAGGGCACATTGCTCGCAGAACGGATGGCCATTGGGGTTGAAAGGTTCTGTAATGGCGACCACGTACTAGAAGACGTAGCGTTGGAAGGCCTCCTACAAGGTGGGCCAATGACCGGGACCTGAGATGCACAGGACCGCTTATTGTGGTGACACTTGGGGGAGGTCTATGCCCAACAATGAACGTCTTTCGACTGAAATGATGATGATGAATGGAAATCTCAAAACGCATTAAAATTGATCTCAAAATGGCGGGTTTTCCCCTCCACCACACGCCATAAGTCACAGTATTCACTTAGCGTACTGAATTCTTTGATTCTTTAGATAGCCAGTAGTGTAATTAAATATTAGGTGGAGACGATAGAAATGATGCTGCAACATCAAACTGTATCCTCCGATTTTGTTATCAATTATTTTTTTTTTTTCACTGTGGCAACAATTTAAAAGACGAATTAAAGAGGAGAGAACGTTTACGTCAAAAAAATTTACTCCCCAAATTAATTATAAAATTTACGACATACCCAAACTTGATCCAACATTGTCACCAACACGTTACACATGAGGCCACAAATACCAACCCACGGCTTGACAATAAGCGATAATGTTTTAACTTGGCGAGATAAACTTGACTACGAAGTTGCCTCAGCTTACGTTTTTGAAGTAATCGCATCAACCCGTTTATGTTTAACTTAATGCTACGAGTTTGTTTGTTGTCACACTATTTCTGTTTAAATATAATGGAGAGAGAAAGTTTGTTTTTGCTCAACGTAGATTTTGTTTACGCTGTTTCCGAGTTGTCATGATAGTTTGAAACTGAGTAGCGTTGAGTTTAGCGTTTAGATTTAAACTGCTTTTCCCATAGGAGAGAACAGAGTCGCGTTAGTACGAGTACGTCAACTCAAGAATTTACACGTAGGCGTATTATGGTAGAAGAAAGATCAAAAAGCAAAAATTTGAAGTAGGAATAAAAATATTAGCCATATCCTCCAGGCTTTTTTTTATTGGTGGGAAACCGTCCAACGACTTCTCCCGCTGTAGGATGGAGAAAAAGGCGTGTCAATTAAAAAAAAACAATGGTTTCCTGTACAGAAATTGCCCATAGTACGCTGGGCAGCCGGATCGGCCCTGCTGCCCAGCGTACTATGGGCAATTTCTAGCTCGCTACGGTTCGTACTGTTCCACGCGTGCCTCAAACAGTCAACAAAACCGTAGGGGTCAGCAGGGCCGAAGCTTACCATGGGTCGATTTCTGGTTACCCGTGTTCCTAAAATGCAACAACACCTGAAGGAACATTGGTGTGTTTTTAGTCAGTAAAAATCTGACACGTCCTCACGCTCCGTTCTAGAGCGAGAAAAGCCATTACATGAAGACACACCTTAATTAAAAGGTTAGTATCAGTATTTCACATGGAACGCTTATCTATTTGATTCCCACCCAGGACAAATGTTTGTGTGATGAGTACGATCATTTGTTCTGTGTCTGGGTGTAATTTATCTATAATATGTATGTATTTAGAAATATATAAGCATGTTTATCAGTTGTCTAGTACTCATATCACAAGCTCTGGTTAGTTTGGGACTAGACGGCGTTGTGTGAAAGTTGTGAAATATTATTATTATCTGACTTCTATAACCCAGTAACTATGTAGCATGGTACCTTTGGTAAGATTGCTGTTAAATTGTGTGCGTCTAATGTAGTAGATCTGCCACAAAATACTGTAATAATGTAATAACTATCCCAAAGCACAAATGGTTGCAACTCACAGAAGACCGCTTATAGCTTCATTTACCTCATTAGGTTTGAGTAAATTAGGTGTGTCAGCGTAATGTATCTAATGGCCACCATATTAATGCATATTACATAAGCCACGCTTCGGGAAGCAGGATATGTGTTTATCTTAACTATCGTTTGGCAAGAGTAATGCTGGGGAAAATAAAGTGTTAAGCGTTCAGGAAAAAACGCAGTATTTTATAAAAACAAGTTTGGCTGACCGACTCCATAACAGTTCAAAAGTGCCTGTAAATGATAAGCAGTAAAAATATCTTTGAGCTTGAGTTAGTATAAAAACGGAAACTCTTCTCCGGATGTCTTCCACTTAAAGAGATACTTCCTTTCATCATTGGCGTAATATTAGTATACATAATTATGTATTAATATAATTATATATTAGACTTAGTTACCGTTTTTTTTTTTTTTTTCCGGTGGGAAAATCATCTTATGACATCCCCCGCTCTTGGGCGAGGCGGGAGATAGTGTCAGACTTTTACTGACTAAAAACCCACTCCTGTTCCTTCGTTGCCTTTCGTACCAGGGCCGAGTCTTCCTTTCAGAATCAGACCCTTGGAGACTTAGTTACCGTAAAACGGGGTGAATAGAAACGCAGGGGTGAATAGAAACAAAACTTTAATGGGGATTGTCACGTAATTGAAAAATTGTTTGCAGTATTTGAGTACTCAAAATTATAGAAATGGTATATTAAAACACATTATTGAAACTAAAAATATGATCATATATCAAAGTAAAAATCTTAATCAAAGATTGGTTTCCATTCACCTCTGCGTTTCTATTCACCCCGTTTGATTGTATGTAGGGGAGAAAACTCATTGCTGAGTTAAACTCGCTTTTGCACATGAACTAACTATCACCGTGTACTATGTTATGTTTTGTGTACGAGAAAGAATTAAGAAGTGAAATATAACGCGATTGTGAAATATTAAAAGCAATTGCCAAAATCCCAAAAGCATTAAACACCAAATTCAGTAATTAATGTTCATCAAATGCTAAACAGCTACTTCCACAATCTAATTTATGCTAACACCAACCCGTATTCAGTTCCAGCGAGCTATGTTTATAAACAATAGCATAAATACTTCATAATAAACCCGTATTGCGACACTCCGTGTATCACAGCAGAACACGAAGCCTCTAGCTCGCGATAATATTTAAACTTGGGGACAAAGTTGTTGGCACACGACTCGGGCCGCCGGCAAACACCGCCGGAACTCTACCGCTCCCGTATCTAGTGTGTGGTGTGCATTTGATTTATCGCCAGTAGGTTTTCACTTGTTTTTGTTACTGGGTCAATTATTTTGTCCGCAGTTGTATTGTGTTTGTAAATTGCGTGTTCGGTATTGGCCGTTACAGAATTTATGGGGTTTTGATTTTTATAAAAAGAGCATTTTTTTTGCGATTTCGGTTGCAGCAAAATTATTTTGGAGTAAAACAAATTCGTCAGCATTATTATGCCTTAGATAAGGAGAATAAACCAGTATTTATACTTATAATCTTTTAGTGCCGAGGTGAAGTCACAATCTTGATGCTTGTTGAAACAAAAATACATTGGCTATGATATCTGAACGCTAACTAATCACGATGCGTTTGTTCCAGTCCCTCTTATTGAACGACAGGTGTCACCGTGACCTAAAATCAGTATTTATGTAACTATTTTATGATTTTATTTCATTTGAAATAACTTTTAGGTCATAATGATAATCTATAAGATGTCAAAGACGAAAAGTTTAGATGCTATATGAAAAAGAAAAGAGGCAAGTCAATTTAAACAATCCTGGCGAGAAGACGAATTAGATTTTTTTTGTAACTCTGATGAAATTTGACTCCAATTTTTAACTGCTTTATGGCTTTGATATTAGTTTAAAGCAGTCCAGCAGAAGAGAGAGACGATATTCTGTTCAGTAAAATCAAACATGCCTCCAAAAATGGTTGAAACGACATAAAAGATCTTAATTTTGAAAATAGGTTTTTAAAACACTTATAGAACGCGTCAATTTCTTCAGTAATTTAAACTTTGTAGATGAGGCCAAATTTTCCAAGCTGCCTACCCTGAGCAGAAACTTCGAAATAAATTCAGAGCTCAGTCTCTTTTAAAATCCATAAAAACACCAGTTAACGGTCAAATCAAATTAAACCCATGCAGATTAATGTCTAAGAAATTTTTAGGGTT
This sequence comes from Mythimna impura, assembly GCA_905147345.3. NCBI lineage: Eukaryota > Metazoa > Arthropoda > Insecta > Lepidoptera > Noctuidae > Mythimna > Mythimna impura. Next base: position 26,301,171 of record LR990359.1, on the reverse strand, counting down.
CCGTACCTCAACAGGAAAAAACGGAACCCTTATAGGATCACTTTGATTGTCTTTGACTTTGTTGTCCGTCTGTCTGTCTGTCAAGACCCTTTATCTCGGAAACGCGTGAGGGTATCGAGTTGGAATTAAAAACATAAAAATATATACTCAGGTCTGCGGTCCCTTGAAGCTGTGAAAAAATCAAACTTCTAAGTTTACGATAAAAAAGATACGGCCGTTTATGTCGCAAAAAACGTAGGTATATTTCGAAACTCAAGGGAATCAAAATTCATAGGTTACTTCCCGTTGACCCAGAATCCTGAAATTTGGCGTAAAGTAAGGTCTTACAGTACAGGTATAGGAATAAATCTGAAAATAGTAAATCTTTTGTTTCGTCAAAAAAAAATATCATTTTTGCGATTCGGAAAAATCTTCGAGACTTCATTCGGGAATTGAACTATTTACATATAAAAGTTTGTACAGAACCCTCAGAACGCGAGTCTGACTCGCACTTGCTCAGTTTTTTGAAGGAGAATCACACAGTTTTGAGTAGGCATATCTGTAATATCCACGATACCCAGTATTCGATTCTACTGATTTATATGTCTTTAGGCAGTTGGTTTACTCACACATAACATCCAAAGTGACAGAATCTTCCAGCGTATGCGCTGGAAACCAAGGATTTGAGACGCGACACGTCAGCTGTCTGCCGCTGTCTTCTCGACGCACGTGCCAGGTCAGCACGCTCTTTGTTACTTCTCCATCTACTTCCACCTGTAAGAAAAGAATAATTATTAAGTTATTAGATACTAAACTTAAGCTTTTGAGTGCGTAATTAGAGACACAATAGTAAGACAATGGCGCGTGAACGCCGGCGTTAATGCGGGGATCAACAGCTTAATACACTAAAGGGATGTATGAATTAGAATAAATAAATATTGCATTAACGCGCTTGTGTAATGATTTCAAAGAAAAAGGAGTCAGTGATAGCGTGACGATTAATACGTTGGGAAAGTAGGGCAAAACATGTTACTCTGCCCACAAGTAACATGAAATAAAATAGTAATGCTACCATTACTGTGCATCTGTGACGCCGTATAGGAACTAAACTTAAAATTTACACACATTTAGCCTGAATTCAACTATCGGGCGGTTGCCCAAACCAGACACAACAATCTGGTTAGAGGATCCTCCCTTTTCAGCGAAAGTTTGCGGGACTTTACACCTTGTTCCACATACACATTATTGACTAAAAAAGTGCACCTATTTTTTCACTTAGCTATAAAATTGGCTGTTTAGTAGTTACATACAGTAGTTACACATATTTTCGCTATTAGGGAAATTCCTATTGAATAGTAAATTACGTAGCCATTCCAGTGACATGTTTTTTTCGAGGTGGAAGATCATCTAATACTCGTAACTTCTCCCACTCTAGGGCGGAGTGAGGGGGTGAGTCAGACTTTCACTGACTAAAACCACACCTCTGTTCCTTCAGTAGCCCATTGCGTTCCAGGATCACGGGTTTGATTTTCAAAAATTCATCCCATGGTCCCAGTGGCCTCCGGCTCTGCAAGTCCCCTACAATTTTATTTATTATTTATTTATTTAAACTTCATGTACTGTAGTGGTACACGCGGCGGACTTAATGCAACAAGGCATTCTCTACCAGTTAACCTTTGGGTTAAAAAGACAATACTGTGGTAGGTAAACAACACAATACTGTGTGGTAATTTTGCTGACATATCTTTGAAGATTCAAAGCATTTTATTTCAAATAAACCATTTACAGGCACTTTTGAAGGCAAGAAGTCAGTCAGTCAGAAAAAATGATGCTAATTGCACATCCAAAGCGTAGATCTATATAGAGAAGAATGTGCAACAAACTATCTAACTAGAGTGTTCATGGGGACACTCTTTTCAATCCTATTATGTATTACAAATATTTCGGTTACATGTTTCTTGTCGCTACTATCATGTGTGAACAATGTTAATTAAAACAAAACTAAATATAGATATTAAAATAGCAACTGGCAGCTAAGAGATGACCAGTCTCAAGTGAGAGTGTCAGAAGTGCGCGTGGAACACTATGCGTCGTCAACGAATTAGGCTCAGTCCGGACGGTTATCGGAAGACCGGACATCGAGCTACCCATTACTCGTCGTCCGTAAGCCCACACCTACGGTGGTTGAAATTCGGGGTCAGGGTCCCGGCGGCTGGGGGCGTGACCGCGTGACGATTTTTGTTCCCTCACGCGTGCGGCCGCTTCTCATCAATGCTTCGCAGAAGGAATTACAGTAACATGAGATACGTTTATGAATATGATGATAAACGAGGTGATCTCTCTTAATTTTTGACATCGTGCTGAAGAAATCTTTGGTCTGTAATTTTGTCTGTCGTCTCTTTTGTAGTTATACGGTGGGCACACTACGCGTGCAGAAAGAATAACAAACTATAAAAACAAAACTCATTTGAGTTCAACTGTCTGTAGGCACAGTTCTACACATGGAACAAAAAAAAAATAGACTAAAAAGTTTTCTATTTTCATTTCCGATTATCCAGTAACCTCTTTGCTGAACAACAAAATCGATAGGAGAATCAAAATAGATTCCGTTTTATATTTAGGTTATAGTGCTGTTAACGTAACTGTCTAGCGTAAGGCGGGTTTAACTATCCCAACAGCCCCCCTAGCCAAGTTACGATCGTTTCGTTTGCGTCGAACGCCTCGAGTAGGTCACGCCTCCGATTCCTTTGTTTTGACGTCATCTCAACGCTCAGTCACGTGGTCAGAACAATGGAATCGGAGGCGTGGCCTACTCGAGGCGTTCGACGCAAACGAAACGATCTTAACTTGCCTAGAGGGGCAGGACATATATTATAGTATTTTTAATGGACTTTTGATTTTGTTTTCATAATTATTATTCTATTTTAATTACTATGACTCCATTCGAATTAAGATACGTTTAAAAAAACTCTTTTTACTGTTCGTTCAACCGATTTTGACTTTTAGTGCAATGTGGGTGTGAGAAATGGCAGCTGCAGTAAATTATTGGTATTGTAACCAATTTTTTGCTTTGTATGCCACCCTTATCCCAACGGAATAGGAATCAAAATCGGTTGAACGGATAGTATGAAGGCTTGTTTAAATATCTAATCTAATATCGAATGGAGTACCTATAGTTAGATAGTAAATATTTCCTATGTATAAATGATACGACAATAATGTTGACCACGTGACATTTTAGTAGCGAACATTAATCTCTATATTTTTGAACTTTTATTAGAAATCTTCATCACTTTAGCTGGAGACTAATGTGCTCCCTTTACCTTCGCTTAAGTAATTAAAATAATTAACTCACCTGTGTCAACGTGGAATCCACAAGCTGTGAGTTAATGAACCACTCAATGTTGGGGGCCGGCTTAGAACCCCGTGTGGTGCACACGAAGGACTTGTCCATGCCAGCTCTTGTTGAACCACTGCCGGTCACTCGAATGTATTGAGGTTTTACTGTAGATGAAAAGGAAATAATAATTACGTGTGGATATTTGGAGGTTGTTCATGAAAATACTTTAGAGTGCCTAGTGCGAGAGGCTTAATAATAATACTTAGTTTTTTAAATAAAACTGAGTAAAAACATAAGTACCGGCAAACATTTATGAAAATTCCCCTAACGCACGTATCCAACCAAAACTGGAAGTAATAATTATAGGTACTTATACTTTATTATTGCACAAGATTTTATACTAATAAAAAACTTATTACAAAAAAAAAATACGACCGACTTCTATGTAAAAAAAAAAACACTTTAAAGTGCAAAATAACTTTAATTTCGGAAGTCGGTGTTTCTATAATAGTTTTGTCTCTTCGTTATTTAACACCGACTTCCGAAATTAAAGTTATTTTGCACTTTACAGTGTTTTTTTACATTGAAGTCGGTTGTATTTTTTTTTGTAAAAAGTTTTTTTATTTTACACTTTTTAGATAAGGTACCACCACTAAAAAGTACTCCTCAGCCAAACTTAAATACCTTAGAGCCAGACTGCATCTCATGACATTTCTAATAATCCTAAACACGGTTAGATTACATTAATTTATTACAGAGTTCCAGTGCCTAACTTCAGGCTTCATCATCAGATCAGTTCGATATATTACCCCTCTTCTTTCAGTCAGTCATCGACTATACGTATAAACAAAGAAATTTTACTTGTTACGACGGTTATGCTGTGATCCTATGAGGAGTTCTGTTCCATATCTTCGAAGTTCATGATCAGATCATAACAATATTTCTATGAGACCAACTCGAAAGCATAAACTTTCGGTAAAAAAAATTTATTCAAAATCGGTTAACAATTGTCCGAGAAATCGGTGAACATACATTAATAAAAATACATTCAGCCGAACATAGAACCTCCTCCTTCTTGAAGTCGGTTAAAAACGAATAAAACTAAACATAAGTCTATGACTGAAAACAGCAACAAAATTGGTCATTAAAATGACGCAGTAATCAGCATTCCAAGTGGGGTATAAGGAAGAGCGGGGGCGTGATGGGAACGTCTCGCTATCTATTTTGTAAGCGCGCAACATAATAGCGGAGACGTCACATTTCAATTTGTGCATCCTTTTTTTGTTACTTGACAGTTTTCACTTGCACTAGGTTTGAAAGGTTTCTAACATGCTTTATTTTCATTGCATTTGAAAAATTCCTTCTGTATGCAATTTCGGATAAACTGAATTTTTGTTATTTGGCTAAACCAAGCGTACGTGCCCGAGTTGGTAAAGTGTCCCACTTGCAAAACTAAGACACACATTTAAAATTACATCTATATATATATATAAGCGAAATCTCAGAAACTACAAAATTAAAATTTGGCAGGTAGGTTCTTATAGGGTGTAGACATCCGCTAAAAATGGATTTTACGAAGGAGATAAAACGGGGGTTGAAAGATTTTATGGAAAAACCTACTTTCACACGGGCGAAGCCGCTGGCAGAAGCTAGTAAACCATACAACGCAAGTTAAACTTGCATTGTATAGTTTAAATTAGAGATGAAACGGATAATGGTTTGGCCGGATACCGGCCGGATATTCGGCAAGCTACGAATGCTGTAGCGACGGATATCCGGCTACCGGATATTCAGCCCTTTATCGCGTTTCATGACGCGATTAGTTTGATTTGCTAGAATTTATTTTTCAGCCTCTAGCAGTAGCATTTACAGCGAAAGGCTATTTTCAGAAGCTTGTCTAGTTTACGAAGCCAAGTGGAGTCGCCTCGTACTAAAAAATGCGGAAAATTTGGTATTTATTCACCGCAATTTGCCAATTGTTAATTTTGAATAATACTAATTAATAAAACAACAAAAAATTTTGACGTGCGTCTATAAAAATAAACGGTGTCCATAACCTATTCTGATGTGATTTGTCTTGTGTAAAATAATCCAATTTATGATCCAGAATCCGGCCGGATACTGAATTACTATCCGGTATCCGGCCGGATAGTAAAAACAAGGCCGAATAGGCCGGATACCGGATAGTTACTGGATATCCGTTTCATCTCTAGTTTAAATCGCCGTCATACTTAAAAACTAATAAGATCGGCTCAAATAAGCACCAAATTTTAAATAATATATGTCTTAGTTTTGCAAGTGGGGTACAAAGATTTACCAAGGCCTCTCTTCAAAGACAAGTAAATTTATCTCAAGACAATACTCACAGTATAATCTAATGGTAACTTCTTTAGACTGCGGCTGCAGAAGCGGAGGTTCCACCCGGCACTGAAGCTTGGTACCAGTCATCTCTCTGGATAAGTTGGGCAGGTGTAACTGAGATACGGAACCTTCCTTCGTATAGGCTAGCCGCTCATCGCCCCGGTACCACGATACGTCTGGAGGGGGTTTGCCTGTGAAAAATAAGATTTCAATAAAACGTGGTACACATCATCAATCTAAAGTAGTCAAAGCAACACAATAGAACATCCTTGATCCGTCCTTTCAAAGTTTTTTTTTTCATTTAATAGAATTTTCTAGATTTTAACGATATTTTTGTTTAAACTTTGCCATCTATTTCTATCTTTTAGTTGAGTTTGCATTGAAATTGCACAATTTAAATCCGCCAAGCCAGTACCGTACCATCATAGGATCAATAGACGTACGGCGTTGCGCCACCGGTACATGGTGAAAATCCCATCCATACGTACAAAACGTTTTGAGAACACTTTTATTGTGCGTACAGCCAAGGAGGGGAATTCTAAGCTACAACCTAGGAGTCTTTAAGTCAAGAGTGAATAGGCTACTTTTAGGCAAGCGTGGTCCATCGTCGGCCACATCATCGCCTAGTCTTCAGATGAGGTACTGGTAAATCAAACGCAAACCTATCTTTATTGTTATAATTATTTTTAAAATAATAAAAACTAGTGCTTGGCTGTGGTCCTACTTGATGGTAAGCATGCAATTGTTGATGGTGTGGTGCACTAGTTTATTACCCAAGAGCCTGTTTACTCTGTCCTTGAAGACTCTAAAGGTGACTATTAGTAGATTGTTTTTGCAGTTTTTTTTTCACCAAAAGTTTTTTTAATACACTGAAATCAAGTGGATCAGATTCAAGTTTAAATGCACTCTGTTAAAGTGGTTTCATAAAAGGTCTATACCTAACTACTATACAAATACCTTTACATTGGTTATTTGATTGAGCTACGATGGCCAGAGGTTCATAATTAAAAAAATAGTCTAAAACTCACCTCCAGCAGCTTGACAAGAGAGGAGCACATTCTGTCCCTCTCGGAAGGGTCCAGCCACAGATCCCAGAATCTCAGTACCCTCGTAATCATATATCCGAGGGGCTTCTGGGGGAACTGCCAACAAAAACAAATCTTTAGAATCAAATTGAGGTGAATACTTCAGGGTAGTCCGCGTAATTTAAAGTTCCGAGAACGCCATAATGTCAGTCCGACTTTAGGACCAGATTTTTCAAAACCTATCCTTCTTCAGCGAGGCGTGAGGCAGGGTGACGTCATTTCTCCGAAACTATTTACGGCTGTAATGGAGGATGTCTTCAAGGTTCTGGACTGGAGTGGATTAAGCATTAACCTTTTGAGTACCGTTATTAGAGACACAATGGCCTCCTCCAACTTCTTGCAGGTATTCTTTTCTCGAGCCACCTCAAACCAGCCCTGGCGGTAGGCGTCTAGGTCATCTTACCACCTCATTCCAAGTCGACCTTTGTGGAGACTCGTATATACTCAGGTTAGTGTATATATTTTATACTCGTGCGAAGCCGGGACGGGTCGCTAGTTCTAAATAAAATGGTAAGAGTGCTGAACATATTCTCGTGTTTCTGCGCATTAAGTGGGTAAACCTTTAACCTTTAGTGATAATGGATGTTACACATCGTTCAGGAAACTTACTGAATTCTATTTGGTAAACATTTTTATTCGATGTTCTTAGGTCTGTTTTACATTGCACTGTTTCTTTTAACGGTAAAGCCCCGCAGATCTCCGTTAAAAATACTTTTTACAACAAAAAAAAAAATAAAACCGACTTCAATGTAAAAAAACACTAAAGAATGCAAAATAACTTTAATTTTGGAAGTCGGTGTTTCTATAATAGTTTTGTCTCTTCATTATTTAACACCGACTTCCGAAATTAAAGTCATTATACAATATCACATAGAAATCGGTTATACTTTTTTGTAAAAAGTTTTTATTTTACACTTTTTTGTTATTTTGTTATGGTACCACCACTAAAAAGTACCCCACAGCCATACTTAAATACCTTATAGCCAGAGTGTCTCATGACAATTGTAATGATACCAAAACGGTTAGATTACATTAATTTATTACAGAGTTCCGGTGCCTAACTTCAGGCTTCATCGTCAGATCAGCTCGATATATTCTCCCTCTCCTTTCAGTCAGTCAGCCTTTGAGTCAGAGAGGAGTGGCGGCGTGTTGTGAAGCTTGCCACCAACACCTGAAGTGATGACCACGACCACTCTGTCAAGAGTGATATCGACAAGGAAGAGAAAAAGTAGGATTGTCTGACTAGATCGGTATTGTGTCTGGTTTCGGACAACCGCCCGATAGTTGATTTCGGACTGTAATGTTGTATATGTTTTAATCGCGCGGAGACCTCTGATACCGCGATGACAAATTTTGTTGTTTAGTTCCTATGTGTCGACATAGATGTCGTTAGACTTTGATTGACACAGAAATTATTGAAAGTAAATAAAAATGCCGTATTATGTATTCTTTAACATTTTAAATAACTGTCAGAAAATATCAAGCAAACGATCAATTGATATTTTGTTATGATTATACTAGTAATTTGCCCTCGACTTCGTTTACGAGATTAATATTATTTGTTTAGTTTAGAATTAGTGTCAATTTTCAAGTTTATTAACTCAAGAAACAGAAATTGTCCATACAACCTTCAACATTCCAAATCGTTTTATGGAGATAGTTTTGAAAAATACTCGTTATTAATCTTTCATAGTGCTAGCCTACGTCATAAAAGAAAGCCTCGTGCAAAATTTCACATTCCTAATCCTAGTACTTTCAGCTGTGCGTTGACATGTCAGTTTTCCTTTTTATGTACATATATCGAAGAAGATTAACATTTTTTTAAATAAAACCACAAGCTCCACAAATTAATGTACATCCAACTTGAATGTGTTCTTTGTGCTCTCAATATATAAATTTCACACACACATACATAAATAATTAACGCAAAATTAATGTTCAAAAATTTAAATTTAATTGGAATAATCCCTCAGAAATAATATTATATAGGGTGACTGGTAGTTAGTGTACGATACTTAAACACGTGATTGTGCTCATGATAACAAACAATTTTTATTATAGGAGCAAAGCCGAAATCGCGAAAAAAATATCAGCTGTTCAGTACATTAGGCAAACATAAATGTACTGAACAGCTGATTTTTTTTCGCGATTTTTGGTTTGTTCCCATAGTAAAAGTTGTTGGTAATCATGAGCACAATCACGTGTTTAAGTATCGTACACTAATTGCCAGTCACCCTATATACATACACCACTATTTTTTTATTAGTACAAATACTTAAAGGGCTTATTGTAAAAGGTCTTGTTATTATTTCAGTAAAGTCTCAATAAATAATATTCATAAACAACAAAGTTAATAGTGTTTGTTTATATCCCAAAATGTTACTCAATTTATGGAAATATTATACAGGCTATTGGTTATGAATGAATAAATGAAGATCAAAATGGAAAAACACTGCGCGTAGTATTTTCTAGTAGCAATTGTTATGAATGATTGATTTTATTATGAATTTACCAATTATGACAAATTTTCGTGGACAATTTTGGGATTTAGTTTCTTTTTACTTTCGACTACAAAATTATGATCAGTAACGGGTACGGATAGAGCCCCGATTTTTTTTTGTAGTAATTAAAAAATTAAGTGTGTATATATGTATGTACATACCTATGACAGTCAAATTGACCCTATAATTCCTCGTTGGTGCATCAACGTAGTCTATCCTGCACCTGTAGACCCCCTCATCCTGGCGGGCCACTTTCTCCACCACGAGATGAGCTGATGATGGATCAGACTCGTTGAGCACGAAGTGGGTGCGTGCGCCGAACTCCCCGGCTACAGCCCAGTGGACTGGAGGGCCGTTCCTGAAGTCCACTCTGGAAAGGAAAAAGAAAGTGGTTAGAGAGATGTTAATATATCGGAAGGTTTAGGTGAAAGAAATAAATTCATATTTCGAAGAATCAACGTTTTCTGTAATATCAAAGTCATCAAAATGCAGTCTATTCCCTGAAGCAAAATGAAGATTTTGCTTCAGGGAATAGAACACCGAGTGACACACCTGTCTTCTGTTTTTTTTTTTTAACTTAGTAGGTACTATTTATAAGAACGTACAAAATGTGGGTGTCTTAGCGATCCGGTACGGGCAGATCTGCTGAAGGATGACGAGGAGAGCCGACCCCAAACAATGGGATAATTTTAAGAAAAGATAGAGAGATAGTAAATCCCGAAAGAGTACGATCTATGCACGTACAAGCTTGTGCTTATTACTAACACCATGGCAAAAAAGCAAATAATTACTATAAAACGAGACCTTGTATGGAATCCTCTCCAATACAGACAATCGTTCTTATCATCATTATTTTAGCATTAGCTTTATCAGCCTTTTAATGTTCCCACTGCTGGGACTCAGGCCTCCTCTATAGGAGAGGGAATGGGCCGAAATCCACCACACGGGCCCAGTGCGTGTTGGTGAATGTCACATGTCGTCGAATTTTTTAGTTCTAGGATATGCCGGTTTCCTCACGATGTTTTCCTTCACCGTTTTAAGAGCAGTGGTGATGAAATAAATTACACAAAGTAATGCGCCTGGCTGGGTTTGAACCCGTGACCTACAACTCGTAAGTCGTTACCACTCGGTCACCACTGCTCTCAATCATATAATCATCTTATCCTCATATCCCTAGCCTATTCTCAACTAGCTTGGGGTCAGTTTCCAATGTGACTGAATACCCGTGTTTTACATGGAGCGACTGCTTATCAAAACTCCGCTACCCAGTTTTATTTTATTTTATTTATTTAGATAGATAGATAGATAGATATATTCTTTATTGTACACCAAAAATACAAATTACATTAGGAACTTAAAATTAATAGGGTGTCACAATGGGCGGTCAATGGGTGGTGGTGGGGTGGGGTGGTATGGTCGGTGGTTAGGGACAATTAACAGCCACAATTATTTTATTTATTTATTTAAACTTCATATACAGTAGTGGTACATAGGCGGACTTAATGCCACAAGGCATTCTCTACCAGTCAACCCAATGGGTTCAAAAGACAAGACTGTGGTAGGTGTGCACAATAAATAAATAAAAGATATTTGAAATAGAATGTAGTATCGTTAAATTAAGTGACTTATAATAATAGAATAAGAATAATTATATGCTAATATAATAAATTAATAAATACAATGATAAATATGAAATCATTGTAATTAAGAGAACTTAAAATATAACAATTATGACAAAGACCGAACTAAGGTTGAGAGGACTTCAATTATATACAAATATCAATAATTTGAGTGGTAACAATATTGCAGCCTACTGCATCTTCCACAAATTATCAAAAATATGTGATAAAGAGTGCCACTAAATGAGCATTATTATTTAAATATTATCTATTAATTAATTAATTACATTAAAAAAAATTAAAATACAAGAATAAATAGTTGACTAGACATGACAAGACAAAAACATTGAAATCATAACCACATCAATTCATTATTTACTAAAATTAACAGTTGACTTCTAAAATAATAAAAAAAGAAAGTATTAAAAATAATCAAAATAAGCGTAACACAATATTAGATACCAAATTATACATTATCATTAAATAAAAGTTAAATTACAAAACGTTTTAACTTCGAGCATGCAAAAACATCAATATCAATCAAAAAAATATTATAAGTATCCACCAAACGACGCATAGGGCAGCACAAACCAGAGTTATTTCGACAGCTATTTACAAAGAATAGGGTACCTGCACGAACGCTACGCTTGTTAACAGTGCGAGTGACTGCATAGCATAACCTATATGTGAGATTAATACAGTCAAAGCTACCATGGACAATACCATAATAGTACAGAGGCTTTTGAGAGAGTTACTGGGCAACACGATATTCCTTTGATATACTGGTCATGTTCAGACTTTCTGGCGTGTAACTATCTGTAACGACTGTCAAATATCTACGAATGACGACCAAAACCAATGGCTTTACGTGTTTTCCGAGGCACAGGGTTGTCAGTCTGGTAATGTCTTAGATAAACTTAAAAAAGTACACATGAATTGAAAAAATCACATTAGTACTACACACAAAACATGTAGTAGTTTTTATCTTCAACGAAAATTAACTCATTGAATGCCCGGTGCGCGGATCCATGCGAGACACAATCGCTTTTTAATTTTATTTTCTTTGACTGGCCTGTTGGTCTAGTGGTTAGTGACCCTAACTGCTATGCCGGAGGTCGTGGGTTCGATTTCCACCCAGGAAAAATGTTTGTGTGATGAGCACGATCATTTGTTCTGTGTCTGGGTGTAATTTAGCTATAATATGTATGTATTTAAAAATATATAAGTATGTTTATCAGTTGTCTAGTACTCATAACACAAGCTCTGCTTAGCTTGGGACTAGATTGCGTTGTGTGATAGTTGTGGAATATATTTAAAAAAAAAAAATGTGTCTAATTACGGCATACGAAAGGTTAATAATGAATAAAACATTCCAAAATCTTTCTACTTTACTTGAACCTCTCAAATCTCAGTACATAAAACACTTCAGTGCATAAGAAATGAACCACATCCTCATTCGATATTCCCGGTCAATACTCTCGCAAAAGGGTGACATTTTAAAACAAGTGGCGAAGTCTAAGGAAGGAACCAATACAATGCAAGAATCCATTCCACTTCCGCCTTGGAAAATGTCCAGCAACGAGCGAATCAATGGGGGAAATATTTGAGTAGGGAACCGCTCACACGAAACTGGACGTAAATTTGGGTAAATAGTTATTGAAATTTGTTAAATAATAATGCAGAAGATATCTGTGACATCATCGCTTACCATCAGGTGAGATGGTGGTCAAACGCGAGCCGATCATTAATAAAAATAAAAAAAAAATCTGAAATTATTTTTTTCAATGACAGAAGACGTGTATTTTTGTGATTGCAGTCATGAGTCAAAACAACAATATTAGGTATATTATACTCGTATCTATCAGGGTAAACTAACAATTTTATAAACCTCGAGTAAAAGGGTTTTTTTGGGGTTCCGAACCCAAAGGGTAAAATGAGACCCTATTACTAAGACAGCGCTGTCCGTTTGTCTGTCTACCTGTCTGTTCGTCTGTTACCAGGCTGTATCTCATGAACCGTGATAGTTAGACAGTTGAAATTTTCACAAATGATGTGTTTCTATTGCCGCTATGATAACAAATACTAAAAAACAGAATAAAATAAATATTTAAGGGGCTAAATGCAACAAACGTGATTTTTTGCTCGTTTTTTGCTACGTACGGTACGGAACCCTTTGTGCTCGAGTCCAACTCGCACTTGGCCAGTTTTACTAATGACAGAAGACTAGGATGCGATTTTAAATTAAAATGAGTGTATTTTCATTATTACAGACATAAGACACAGCATTATTATATCTATCAAAGAAAACAAAAATTCGTTCATGGTACTGATTACATTCGACTATTTTAGCTTTAACTATTTTTTTTTGGTCACGCCTTAAGCTACTCTCGTGACAATAAAAATAAGACTCTGAAAGATTCAGAAGGAACTAGTACTTTATATACTTTACGATCCAACAAAACAGTAATAATTTCCTAAAGAACACAACACACAAACGGTGCCAAGTCAACAGCAAGTGTACCTAAAGAGACACACGAAGCGTTTCACCACCACTCACGGACCGTCTGAAGGTGTCCTTACAATGAAGGAAATATTTGCTTAGATCTGGCAAGCACCAAGTGTTTCCTTCAAAGCAGAATAAATAACTCGGCCGCTACTGTTTTCTCAAGGGAACCTATATTAGGGAAGTGTTATTAAGAATCTTTGTTTTTTGCTGGCTCTGTTTTTCTGGTCGTAAGTGCATGTTTTTGTGACGACTTACAGGAGATGTTTTTTTGATATCTATTCTTCAGATTTTGTATAGACGTCGTCTTTTTTGTTATTGGTGTTTTGTTTGTAAAGCAAAAATTTTCTTTTTTTTTAAGAATTTCGTGACTCTTATTACAATCAATTAATTTTCCAACTAACTTGTGGTCGTTTTCCCACATTGAAGATCACATATATATATGCTACTGGCTGATGCCAGTGAACAATCTTATTTGTTACACATACGAGTAACTATCAAAGATTTAAAACGCAGCGTTGGAAGGCCTCCCACAAGGTGGACCGACGACCTAGTGAGAGTCGCGGGAATGCGGTGGATGCGAGACGCACAGGATCGGCCGTCATGGAGATGCTTGGGGGAGGCCTATGTCCAAAAGTGGACGTCTTTTGGCTGAAATGATGATGATGATGATGATCTAAGATTTAAAATTAGTATAGTTACAGTTTTATTATTTTGAGTAAGTACTTGTATCAACTGTGTGTAGAAATAAAGTCACTTTTATCTCCATGAAACATCCCCTTTATTTCCATTAAGTTTAATTAGATACAGCTAATTAAATAAATATCATTTTCGATGCACATAATCTATTTTTAATCGACTTTTATGTAATCAAAACGTAGCTACATATATGTATATAATACTGTTCTTATCATTTTAGTAACATTTGCAATTCAAACTACAAAAGAGCGCGTCACCTTATAAATTCACTGAAGGGAAGCAGTAGGACCGATGCATGCTAGGCCTTTTTTTTTGAGGTAGGAAATCATCTAATAGCTTCTCCCGGTCTATACGTACTAGGGCCGCGTAAACATTTGAAAGAATGACCGCGGCCCTAAAACGCAAAGGGCAACTGAAAGACACAGGCTTTAGTCAGTAAAAGACTGATGCGCCCTTATGCTCCACCCTGGGTTAGAGCGAGAGAAGTTATTTGATGATTTCTCAACTCAAAAAACCCTTTTAAACACACACAAATATATTTGGTAAAAGCCAATGCAAAATATTGGCATGATTTACTTTTTTCTTTTCGCCAGAAATGAAACTTGGGTTTTAAGTTAGAGGACAATACGCGGAATCAATAGCAAAAAGAACCAGAACTTTAAACCGTAACCGAACGAAGATACCTATAGAAGCATTGCCTGTACTTTTTTGTCAGGCGTTACCTATTTTTCATACATTATAATTAAGACGACTTGAGGACTCGAGTTCTTTGCAACACTAGACGCCCCTCTAACACTCCCGGAGATAAATTCGGAAGCGAGGGACACAGAATAACTCATTAGAGAAACCGTGTAGTATATTTAACAATGCGAAATTTAAAATATCAGACACGGAGTACTTTTATTTAAGAAAAATAACGCATGATAAAAACAATAGTGATCTACTAAATAGTCGCTCTAACTTCGTTCGGTTACGGTTGGTAGACATAATTATTTTTGATATTGATTTCTCATACAGTCCTTTAAGATATGGCCTAGGATTCACTATTGGCGAAAAGAAAAAAAAAACATGCCAGCTATGTATGGCAAAAGTTTCATTCCCCTTTGTGAACATTACTTACAGAAACTTAGACACACCAGTTACATACCTAATAATCTTATCAGATACTTTCAAGGAAACACTTAATCAGCTTACACTATCGCGATGTTACTTCATTACCAGCTGCACACCCAATTTTACGCCTTCTCAACACTGTTATACCCCAAAACGCAGTATCGGCTAATACCTTGACCGCTCGAGACAACTTGGCCAACGTCCAACTAAATGTACACATTGCAACCAAGACAAACGAAGCTACTAAGATTTAGACATGCATAAAATACATTTTAAATTAGGTACAACAAACATGGTTGTCTAGACGATTTTAAAGTCTAGACTAGACGTGTCTTTCAATGAATTTTTAGCGCTGATGTTACATTTTTATTATTTTGATTCGAGGGGGGATTGAGTGGTTTAATTTGAAAAGGAATGGTTGATACCGTGTTATGTTTGTGAATAGAATATGTTGATGAATATTAAAATAAACTTTTTTTATTTTGTATGAAACTACTAAATATAAGGGCATTTTTGGAAGCTGTCGTAGTGCTATTTTTTATTATTATTTTACTTTTAATGACTAAAAACCCACTCCTGTTCCTTCGTTGCCTTTCATACCTAGGCTTCGACCCTGCTGCGGCCCCTACGGTTTGCTGACATCTCCATGAGGCGCATACACTACGCGCCATCGACGACTTGGGCTCGGTCCGGACGGTTACCGGACGATCGGACGGCGAGCTACCCATTGCTCGCCGTCCGCAAGCCCACGCCTACGAAGGCCGGAAATCGGGATCGGAATCCTGGGAATCCCGGCTGGGGCGCGAGGGCCATTGCCTTGCGCGTGCATGTGCAGCCTCCTCCTTTGCTAGCATTACTGCGTCGCAGAAGGAGGCGACTGCCTGCCACTCCTTCTTGCTCCGGACCATGGCCTGTACCAAGGCCCGGCGCGAGAGATCGCTGCTGCCGATCACCCCCACGAGAATACGGCGGTGCTCTGCCCAAGCTGAGCACACCTCTACCGTATGCTCCACCGTGTTCACACACACACACTAATAATACTGAATAATGTCAATTATGAAAGGAAGTCCTCTGTAATCTTCTTCTTGAAGACTTCCAAACAGTTCTTCTTTGTCGCGAAGTTAGAGTACAGAGAGTTACTGTTGAAAACTTGCCAGCCTGTCATCATCATAATATCAAACTTAGACGCCCACTGCTGGACATAGGCCTCCATCAAGGGTCGCTAAATCAATAGGTCTTGTCTTTTCACTGCATCTAGCATACTTTCGTGGCTCACCAGGAAGTTCTATAATATTCGTTCTTTTTTTTATTGCCCCACACTAGGAATTACTCATGTATCGTGGATGCGTACACAAACATTTAAACTCACATACACAAGACACCCAGACCCGAAATACCTATCTGTAGGTCGTATAAATATTGGCTCCGTGCGGGAATCGAACCCGCGATCCGCAGCGCAGCAGCCAATCGCTCAACCACTGTGCCAACCGTACCGTCAATAACAAGCATATTATGCTATATTACAACACCGCGAATATGCCTTTTTCTTAACTTTACAGGAGAAACAAAAAACTGAATTATTAATAATTATCAATAAATAAAAATCGGATTGTTTCTTAGGGACCATTTATTAGTTATTCTATAAATAATTATATACACAAAATCGTTATAATCTTATAAATTAAGTAAAAATTACACTTTGGCGCTGTTGCCTTCTTAAATATGGCACTTTTTAGCACATAGGCGGTGTTAATTATAGGAACTCAATAATCAGTCTTCATTAAACTATACTAACTTGAACATTATCTAATCTTTGTAACAAAGTTGTGCAACAAAGTTATAAACCAAAAAAATCTCCAAAAACCATAACACAAAATAATATTTAACGCATAACAAAAACTACAATCATAAAAAATAGAAAATAGGGTCGGTAGTTACCCAATCTGAATAATATAACTCCTAAAAGCAACTAGTGAGGTAAAGAGTCATAAAAACCATGGCAATCACTAGGTATCACATTCTTAAGCTCTTGTAGGTGTTGCCACTTTCGTTCAGAGATCGGTAAACGGTCTTTATACAATTTTGGCAAGCTATTGATTGTATTTTTGGGTAATTTTGAACGCTGCGGCAATATCTTTGGGGCTTCATCGAAATTCAACTTGTAACAAATGGTTCCATCGGGTTTGTACATAAGGACACTGATGTCAGTAACTGTTGGATCTCCAGCTATCCTGCCAGGTCTTATAGACTTGTAGATTTGATCTTGAGGCTTTGAAAAATCTGTGAAAAATCCATAGTCCAAGGAAATGGCTTCGTAAGGTTTTGGGTTAACTCTGGCAGCCTTATTTAGCGCAGAATATTGGCTAGGCAGATAAATGTCTTGACCCTTAAGTTTAGACTCTATGGAGCTATGAACTGAATCGCACTCCATTTGCGTGTGCCCTTTGACTAAAAACTTTTGAGTGACCTCTATGTTTTGTTCTATTGCTACTCTAAGTAAAGCATTGCTAAGGTAGCTATTTCTGTTTTGAGCGCAGCATCCATCCGAATACAATATTACAGGAAGTTTCTTTTCAGTCAACAGGTGTAAGATAGTATCCACAATGCAAGAGGCAAACACTGAAGCTTCAAGACCTCCGTTACTTTCGTCAAACCAATAATATCTCACATCATGGTTCGCTAAGTTATATGTGGTGAAATTGTGGACACATAATTTGGTCTTAAAGTACAAGGCGCTCGCCTGCAGACTTGGAACCATTTTCACAGCCTGAACGTCTTGTGTCAAAACATGACATACACCTTCAATAGCCAAAGTTTTGTCAGCGGATTTTTCAGCTCTAGTGCGGTTTTTGAGATCAATATGTTCCTTCCAGGCCTGTTCTGTTACGTTACCCACTTTGAACGAGCAACAGAAATCGCACTGGTCCTTCTTTGGCATGTATAAACTCAGATTACTTCTGAGGAACTCATTGTCAAAAGTACGACGACACAAGAACTCTTTATCTTTTTCCTGGCAATCATTTTTGTAGGCCTCGTAAAGTTCAGAAATGTTTCTTATGGTAGGTTCTAGATAAAGTCGGCTAGACGTTTGTCGGCAACCGTGCGATGGCAGCTTTGGTAGTTTATTAAAAAAATCAGTCAAGGTTTGGGACTGTTCTTTCTTTTTTGGAGATTTTCGTCTTTGTAGCGACGTTTCTGATTTAGGCGCTATGCCGTTTGATCTCCTAGTTTTATGGAGCCAGTACCTAAGGGACCACTCCGACAATCCCAAGGTGTGAAGAAACATCTCTCGACAAACTTACACTCTCGTAACATTTGAATTCCTGGACACCGATAAGTAGTAGGACTGGGTCTCACTTTTTCTAGAAGTTTCATTCTTTGTTACCTTTCGTTTATGTACTGTACTTCCAAATAATTCGAAAAGTCTAATAAAAACATTAAAATTATGCTTACCAAAACCTTCGCTGCAAAGAATGTATGGCGACTGATGCACATTCGCGGTGTTTATGCCAAACTAACCAATCACCGGCATTCGCGGTGATACAAACTTTGAATTCTAGCCTGTGATTGGCGAGTTACCTTAAATGCGATTGGCGCAATAAACGCGTGAGTTTTTTCTCTATCCAATGACATTTAAAAATGCATAACGGAAAAAATGCATGTTCGCGGTGTTGTAACATAAGCGACCTATAATATTCGTTCTTTTTTTTATTGCCCCACACTAGGAATTACTCATGTATCGTGGATGCATACACAAACATTTAAACTCACATACACCTGACACACCCAGACCCGAAATACCTATCTGTAGGTCGTATAAATATTGGCTCCGTGCGGGAATCGAACCCGCGATCCGCAGCGCAGCAGCCAATCGCTCAACCACTGCGCCAACCGTACCGTCAATAACAAGCATATGTAGGTTTAAACGTGCAGTCAACTGAATGAAGACAAAAATCAAAGGTACCAGGAGATCATAAACTCAAAGAGCATTAAAATAACACAAATATATTATACTAGCTGTTGCCCGCGACTTCGTCTGCGTTAAGTTCGTAAAACTGTACAATCATTCTGTGCTTGCAATTCATTCCGAAAGCATCGTGATTATTTATTGTACTTTCACATAAAACGGTTAAAGGTAAAAACGCAAATTACCTTCAGGATACATGTTATGTACTCGTCCAGATCCAGATGTATGAACGTCAATGAATAGAAAGAGTATGTAAGGGTCGTAGCAGTTGGCATTTCTGCCTACCCCAAGGGAAAAGGCACTAGTTTATGTATGTTTCTAGTTTATGTTCTGGTAAAACAACATTGTCACAGTGAGCACGTAACAATCGCGGTGCGGATCGCCCGGTGAATACGATGGAGCTTACGGTGGAAGTCAGTCCCGCTTGGTAGGAGCGCCGGCGCCGCCGTGTCCTCATGAAGGCTATTAGTGGAAAAAATGCCAACCAGTAGCCTCCTTCAGTGAAGCACTACGATCGAAGAAGGTGGCTGAAACTATGAGGGATGATGAGGGAAGTGATGCTCCAGGTGTTGAAAGCCGCAGGGCGATTGCGGTGGAGCCGTCCGGTCATCTGGTCAAAGCAATCCTGAATCGACGGCGCGCAGTAATCTACGCGCGACTCATAGAGATGTCAGCAAATGGATAGGGGCCTCTAGGGCCAATGTCTGCTAAGGCTGCGAGATTGTTCGAAAGAGTTACCTCCTGTAAAATTTTCGCCTCAATAATGTTTCACTGAAGAGTTTAAGCCGTCAGACAGCTTTGGTAGAGGTAAACGAAGGAGCATAATCGGGACACCGACCTTCAGCTGGATAACGTACACTAATAGTGCAATGCCAAAAAGCCAGTGAATCCAAAAATTACCATCATCATCAACTATCTTCCTCCACAACAGTACTTATGAAGAATTTGCGAGAGCATGCTTGAATTGATTATTGCAGCTTGATCATTTGGGGCGTAAAAATTACTTGTTCATTTACCTAGGATTTTTTGGTGTGTATTTGACTGACGTCCTCGTATATCAGACAAATGTTATTCCATAGTGGGAACTACCCTATGAAGAGTCTCCAACTTATGAATGAATTTCGGTGAAATCTTGAACGCGTGTATCCCCGTCCAATCGAACTCGCATATTGATGGCCAAACCGAGAGGTCACTGACGCCGATTGCTTCTATGAAGACACGGCGGATTCACCCAAGCAGGATAGACCTCCACCGCATGCTACAACGGGTCCTCCGGGCGATTCGCAAAATGGTAATATCAAGGTACTTCCAACCGAATCCGAAACAGAAACCGCGTGAAACACCCTCAACAGTCCTGAGCTTGTGTATCCATAAAACAATGAAATTCCGGTAAACAAATGTAGCAGCCGATTAGTGTTATCCCTGAGACTGGCCTCCCTCAGAGGGTTGTTCCAGTGTTGGTCACCACTCACTGCAAGGAGGTAACGTACGGATGTCAACGTAAGGCTACAAGGAATCTGAGATACATCATCATACGTCGTCGAACTGTGATTAGGAACGCAAACCTTTCGACCCCGTTTTATATAACAAAACACACCATTATTTGGCGGCAAGGTGCCATCATCCCGGAGGACACAGTGGAGCACACAGAGGTGTGCCCCGCAAGGCAATCAAAATGGCAATCCCGAATAGCAGGCGGTTGCCTCCTTCTGCAAAGCCGTAATGCTAGGAGGCCGCACGCGTGAGAAGAACGAACGTCCTCACGCCGAGCCGAGATTCCGACCCCGACGACCAGCCACGGTAGACGCGGACTTGCGGACATCCAGCAACGGGTCGTCCACAGCTGTCCGGCCGTCCGGTAATTGACCGGACCGAGCCCAGTCGTCAACAGCGCGTAGTGATCCACGCTCTCCTCAAAGAGATGTCGCAAAGGGCAACTGAAGGACACAGGTGTGGTTTTAGTCAGTAAAAGTTTGACACACCTTCCCGCTCCAACCAGAGTGGGAAAAGTGGATGACTTCCACCCTTAAAAAAAGAAAAATAAAGGTGCCATCATTCCACTCCTCTACTGTGTGCTCCACCGTGTCTTCTGGACGGTCCACATCCGGACGGTCCACACAGTGCTGGTACCCGGGCGTTCAGGGCGGACCATGTTTGGAACCTGCGTCATGCGGAAGGTGAGGACGCCGTGAAGTCTTTCCAGCCACTCCTCAAAGAGGGGACTTGCTGCCATAATTATGGCGTGCTCAGCACTGGGTTGCGATAGTCGGTGTCGCCATTTCACCATGAGATCCCGCCGCGACCAAGTCGCGGCAGCGGAGTTTCGCCCCGGCATTGCATCTCCACGCGCAAATCGTGCATAGGTGCAAAGGCCGTTGCCTCCAGATTCCATGGTGGAGCACTGGGTTTGATGCCAGGGCATGGTAGTAACCACCTGATTTTGTAAGTTTACCGCAATATTTGTTTCGTAATTAATCGTCAGTGTTTTGAAATAAAATATTTTTAGAAATAAACCGACATCTCTAACGTCAATTTAGAACTAAACTACGAAGTTCTGTATCGCACAGCTAGAGTTTTACGCGCGATTTGACTATTTATAACAGCCCGAAATCATCTATCAGGCTGTTGTCCGAACCAGACGTAACACCCATCTGGTTGGAGGATCCTCCCTTTTCAACGAAAGTATGTGGTACTACACTCTATTCCAGTTACCTGTAAGGAAGGACTTATGATTTTAGCAAGCCATGCGCCCGATGAGATTTACTATCGACAAAACTGACAAACTTCCATGCAAGGGTCAACCCTATTTTTTTCAAAAACTCTTCCTCAATGATTCTTCTGATAATTAAGGGACCATAGAACAACATTTCATTTGCGAGATTGTTCAAAAAAGTTATCGCTGCCCTTTTTTTAGGTGGGATATCATCCACGTGTGACTGACTGACTTTTACTGACTAAAACCCACTCCTGTTCCTTCTTTGCCTTCGTTCCAGGGTCCCGGGATACTCTTCGCACAACCCATGGGCCCTGGAACGCAAAGGATAACGGAAAGAACACGGATAGGATTTAGTCAGTAAAACTCAGACTTTCTCTCTCTGAACTTTGAATGGAAGAAGTCAATTGATGATCACACACCAAAACAAAGAGCAACATTTCGTGTTCCTACAGGAATGTACAATGAAATCTATGAGATGATGAGAGGATGAATGAACATAAAAGGTTTATATATATAGGTACTAGCTTCTGCCAGCGGCTTCGCCCGCTTATAGAAATAGGTTTCTCCATACAAACTTTTGACCCCCGTTTCATCCCCTTAGGGGGTGAATTTTGGAAATTCCTGTCTTAGTGCTCACCTACGTCATAAAAGGAAACCTTAGGCAAAATTTCATGCTGCTAGTCCCAATAGTTTCGGCTGTGCGTTGATATGTCAGTCAGTCAGTTTCTCCTTTTATATTGATTTATTTTATGTCTTAGTACACCTTTAGTATGTTGTATTGGAAGTACGAAAGAAACGATAATGGCGTCTTGAATTACTATTTCCTACCCTTTAGCTTGAATGCTGGCATATCGCTTTCAACCACCTTTCATTTTCTCACGGACTATCCATTTCTTTACTAGACGTATCGTACGTAAGTATCTAATAGTTACAGAAAACTTTGAATCAAAGAGGCATGATAGTTAATTAATTACTTACTCGTGTCTATTAACGAACAAACACAGATACACATGCACACAAACACATACACATGCATACATACACAAAACACTCACGAACAACAAAGCACAATATTTACAAAACTTGTTTTTATCATGTCTGAAAGATATTAATGAATATACAATATTGTAATCACATCCATTAAAAGAGGGGAAGACCTGGTGACCTGAAATACAGGCCAAAAGCCTACCTTAGGCACCAGTCTCCCACAGAATGAACCCAATTATTGTCTATTGTCATTGTCTTAGTTTTGTAATTTCTGTGATATTGTGGTGAGAAAAATAAACGAATTATTATTATTATTATACATTTATTTATCTCAGCACCCTAAGGTCCTGGACCTTTGGAAGGCGTACGAGGAGCCCAAACCAACTCGCAGAGGCCCTTTTAGACGCTTTTAATGGAAAGTGGTACGAACCGGTGATTATCCCTGTACGCACTATGCTAGTGCATCCAAGGACAACCCCCGGTTGGTGGGAAACTATTGCGACATATGGAAAACTAAGATATAAGGCTATGGTTTTTGGAGTCTTAAGTGGACTGGTTACCAGGAACTATGTTAAGACTTATTATTATAAGTCAGCTTGTGAACTGTAACCTTCCGAAATTAAAGATATTTTGATTGAAAGTCATTTTTTTTTGTCGTAGTCGGGTTTTAGTTTTTTACTTTTTTTTTTATTTAAAAGATTTTGGTGTTAAATCACTGTGCTTCTTTACTATTTATTTTGGTATGTACAAGTAAAGCCCTTTCAAATGATACGAAACACGACATATTTATCGTATTTTTTTTAATACAATACTTTTTGTCTGCTAGAGAGCGCCACATTGAATTTTGATGATATTTTATGATAAGTACTAGCGAAGCCCTTTCAAATGATATCAAACACGGTATATTTATCTTAATTTTTTTTTAAACATGACCTTTTGTCCGCTAGAGGGCGTTACTTTAAATTTGAGCAATATATTGGAAATGTACAAGTGAAGCCCTTTCAAATGATACCAAACACGGCGTATTTTACTCCTTATTTATTTTTAACACATTACTTTTTGTCCGCTAGAGGGCGCCATATCAATTTTTGTGACACGTCACGTAGCCTATGTTCAGCGGACAATTGAGACGGTTCTAACGATACCTCATACGTCAAGTTCCGATAAGTAGATTAGGAGCTATGAGGGAACAGATGAACAAACTCACATACATACATAGCCTGTCAAAATCATAACCCTCCGTAGTCGGGTAATAAAAAGTATTTATTTGACAAATCGTTAACTATTTAAAGCAGCTCGTCTGTGCATTTTTTTTTTTCATTCATTGCCTATTATATAGAAGTAAGGCGTGCCGATTTGTAAAAAAAAATTGCAAATGGGTCCATAAACGACGGAGCTCTGAGGTAACACATATAAAAAGAAAAACATACAACCGAATTGATAACCTCCTCCTTTTTTTGAAGTCGGTTAAAAAGGAAGTGGAATGCATACGAATACTTAATTTCAGATTTAATATCCCACTTAAAGTAACCAACTTAAATCTTACAGAATCACAATTGAGTTACACCATCTCAGCATCTAATAAGTCAAGCAAATTGCAATTAAGTGGTCCCACGTTCAGTCTGTGTCAAAATTTAATTTAGAGCTCCCCCCCTCCCCTCTCCCTTCATGGTTTTGCCTCCCCCCTGTGGGGGACGCGGAATGATGCTGCGATTAATTCAAAATTTCAAATTGAGTTATCTGTATAATGTAGATTTAGTTCAACTAGAGTTGCTAGGTCTGTGTAAATAAAATTTTGTTTAAAAATTTATTGACGCAAGAACTGGGAAATTTTATCAAACTATGGACTGTAAGTGGCGGTAAGTACGCCAACTCAACGGACACCCTACAGCTACTTATAAATCAATGGATAATCAATTGCAAGAGTTGTTCGGATTTCCGTGACCCCTCACTAGGTCATCGGTCCACCTTGTGGGAGGTCTTCCAATCCCTTCGTTGCCTTCGTCCCAGGGCCCCGGGTTTCGTTTTCACACTACCCATGGCCCCAGTAGGCTTCGACCCTGCTGGGCCCCTACGATTTGCTGACATCTCCCTGAGGCGCGCGTGGAACTATACGCGCCGTCGCGCGTCGATGACTTGGGCTCGGTCCGGACGGTTACCGGACGGTCGGAGGGCGGGCTACCCATTGCTCGCCGTCCGCAAGCCCGCGTCTACGGTGGCCGGAAATCGGGATCGGAATCCCGGCGGCGCGGCGGTTGGGGCGTGAAGACTGTTGCCTCACGCGATCGGCCGCCTCCTTTGCTAGCATTACTGCTTCGCAGAAGGAGGCGACCGCCTGCCACTCCTCCTCGCTCCGGACCATGGCCTGTACCAAGGCCCGGCGCGAGAGATCGCCGTCGCCGATCGCCCCTACGAGGACACGGCGTTGCTCTGCACAAGCGGGGCACACCTCCACCGTGTGCTCCACCATTTCCTCCAGGCGTTCCACACAGTGGCGACACCCGGGCGTCGCTTCCGCACGAATCCGGTGCAGGAACTTCCGCAACTTACCGTGTTCGGTGAGAACCTGCGTCATGCGGAAGGTGAGGATGCCGTGAGGTCTTTCCAACCAAGTCTCAAAGAGGGGACTTACCGCGATAATTGTGGCGTGCCCAATGATGATGAGTTAAGATTTTGATATCATATAGCCTCTATGTTTTCTAGTGATTGCATTAAGCACATTTTCCGAGTGTTGGTTTTTGCGTGGGTTTGATCCTTAAGAACCCTCCTTTGTCACTCGCCTATCGTTAACATCGAGCATAGTTTAAAAACTTGTTACTTCATCTAATATAAATAATAAAATAATAAAATTTAATAATTTAAATTGAAATTATTAAATAGTTCCAAGCGAGATTATGTTGGTTATAATCTCGCTTGGAACTATTTAATAATTTCAATTTTGTAAAACTAATATTACTTAGCCATGAACTTTTCGCACACGGAACCTGTCGGGCACAACAATTTTATAAAGGTAAGTAGGTAGAATTACAATTTTAAGAGAAAAAAGCTATAATTAGAAAAAAAAATCGGATATACAACTCAAATAAAATAAAATACAAATGTCACTAATATAGTAAGTATAGATAAAAATAGTTAATATCATAAATTCATTAAAAGTCAAAATATATTCTTTCAATAATAATTGTCAGAACTAAATTCATTATAAATTTCAAAATAAATTCACTATAAATGCCAAAATAAATTCATTATAACCAACAAAATAAATTCAAATAAATTCGCGCAGCTAAAGCCACTGGGAGTAACTAGTTTTTCAATAAAAACTATCTAAAATAATTTTATGGACTAACCTTCACCATTAAAAATAACGTGCAGACTGTCAGATCATAAAATTCACTGAGATGTCTGAACTGAATGTTAAATGCTATCGACATGACCTGCATCTTACAAGTACGGATATACGACGTCAAACACAGCTAACTTGTCCAGTATAAGCAGACCTGGTATAGTAAAAGCTTTGAGATCAAATGAAAAGCTAGCTTAAACTGGCGTAGTACGTAATGCCTTTTGATATGATATTCATCTTAATAGTGGTATGACGTGTTTATTTTTGAAAGGATTGGAAAATATAACACCATATCTGTATAATTGCAGTGTGAGAAGTGATATGAAAAAAAAAGGGAGTTAGTGATAGCATTATGGTTAACAGAACAGAATGGAAGAAAGAACGTGTTGCACCGACGCGTATTTCCATTCTGTACAAGGCTAGAACACAAGGGTATGAAACTAGTCGTGTATAAATTGGAAATCAATTTTTAATCAAGTTCTTCCAATCTATACAAGAGTAGTACGCAAATACTCGCGTATACTTCGTAGTCACCTAACTACTTAATCTTATTCCATAGTATAGAGTGCCAGTATGAATATGGACTAATCGTGCGTAGATCGGAATAATCGCGCCTGGACTAGATCAGGTTAGAATAGTGACTGTTAGAAAATGATGGCGAACGAACGAAGCGATCATGTGTGTTTGGTTAGGTTAGGTTAGAAGATCTCTTTCTAATGTTAGTGAATCATTTGGGTTTGGTTAAGTTAAAAGTCTTTATTCATTTAATTCTACATTAATAATGTTTGAATAAATTATTTATTGAACTATATTTCAGCTTTTGTCAGGCGTACGCACACGTACGCGTTACAAAATATACAAGACCAGTGCGCAGAATTCGTGTATACATTGTAATTGCAGATTTAAAAATAGCAAAATATATGCGAGCAGTTTCTTATAGCTACGTTCTGGACTTGTATAGAATGGAAATACGCTGCGCCGACCCCAAGTAACACGGGGCAAGGGCAGGAAGAAGATTATGATCAATATTTGTAGTATGATGGCACTGTTGGCGCAGTGGGTCAGCGATTGACTGCTGCGCTGCGTTTTGCGGATTCGTTTCTCGATCGGAATAAATATTTATATGGCCCAGATAATTGTTCCATGTAATAATTGTGTGATATACATGTGAGAAATTCCTTATGTGGGCCATGGTTATTAAAAAAAAACTTATGGACAGTTAGTGTATTATGGTATTTAATTTTATTAGTTATGGTTTATTTGGACAAGCAATATTTAATGGAAACATCTCTGTCGGTCTGTTTTTCCTGATAGACTACAAACTAGGGGTCTCTATGTCAAGAGTGAATAGGTTACTTCTAGGCAAGCGAGCTCCATCGTCAGCCACATCAGCGATAACCCTCAGGTGAAATAGTGGTCAAACGCGAGTCTATCAATAATGCTCAAAATGGCAAAATGATTTTTTTAATACTGACACTAATCGGTCGGGATAGTGATCAAAAATACAACCGAGATTTAAAGAACGGAAAAATATTTATTTGTTCTTTAACTTGTATGAGTCATGAATAAATCTTCAATAATTCTTCCGTACGTGTCTTTGTCACCTATCTCCTCCTAAACGGCTTGACCGATTTGGATCAACTTTTTTACTTTTGTGTGTATATTTGAGTGGGGCTCGGGATGGTTTGAAATAGAATTGGACCCGGTAGTTGGTGCTGCCAAATTATTGAGAACCCGATTCTCAATCATTTTTCTGACAAAAAGTCGGCTTTCAAACAAAACAGCGTCTGTTGGGACCGCTAATATAAATATAGATTTAAAAAAACTAAGATGGCCTCAAATTAATGTCAGTGTCACAAAAATTCAATAAAACTCAGATCAACATGTTAATTCTCAAGACACTGTCTTGAAAAAACTGGGCAAGTGCAAGTCGGGCTCGCGCACTGAGGGTTCCGTACCAACTTACCTATAAAAACAGTTAAATTTCCGAATTGAGTTACGAAGATTTTTACGAATAGCAAAAAAAAAAATGACGTAACTACACATTTGCAGTTTTGATTTTTTCCTATACTTGTGCTATGAGACTTTGTTTCATGCCAAATTTCAGGCTTCTAAGTCAACGGGAAGTACCCTATGAATTTTGATTCCCTTGAGAGTGTCGAAATACACGTTTTTTGCGACATAAATGGCCGTATCTTTTTCTTTTTTGTTAACTGGGAAGTTTGATTTTTTCACAGCTTCAAGAATCCGCAGACTTGAGTATATGGTTTTAATTTCAACTTGATACCTCCACGCGTTCCCGAGATAAAGGGTCAGACATACAGATAGACAGACGGACAACAAAGTGATCTGATAAGGGTTCCGATTTTTCCTTTTGAGGTACGGAACCCTAAAAATTAAAAGACAGTTCCACATAGTTAACAAACAATGCATTTCGATAAAAACAATATCGCTCGTGTAAGTTCGTAAAGCTCGCCTTAGAGCCTTGTGCAATAAACTGCAAGCCCTGGCTTCATTGTGGACCAACTACCATTAATTTCTTTAGAGAATATTTAAATATACTATAAACATAGTTGTGTTTTAGTTCTGGAGGTAATTGAATAGCGTGCATCACGTTTAATAATTTAAACTGTATAAAATTGTTATTCTAACATTTTTTGTGAAAAAAAATGAATGATTTACTTTTAAAATTAAAAATGTCATCGGGTTTATTAGAATAACGATTTTATCAACTCCGATGATATTTTAATTAATAATTTATTTTTTTTTACTAAAAATATCATCTGGGTTTGTTAGAATAACGATTTTATACAGTTTAAATTTTAAAAAAATACGGATTTTTTTTTAATTAGGAAAAAGCCGATTAGAAATTTCACCACTGGAGGATCCAGAATCATATATTATACTGAATCCATGGTATTCGTTTTTGTGTCGATATCAAAGACACGGTGTATATGTTTAGATAGGGTGACTGGCAATTAGTGTACGATACTTAAACACGTAATTGTGCTCATGATAACAAACAATTTTTATTACGGGAGCAAAGCCGAAATCGCGAAAAAAATATCAGCTGTTCCCATAGTAAAAGTTGTTGGTTATCATGAGCACAATCACGTGTTCAAGTATCGTACACTAATTACCAGTCACCCTATATGTTACTCCTTCAGGCACAAACGGATGCGCGGATTTGGATAAAATTTGACACCGGTAGAATAGAACAGGACTTTTTATACGGGTGATATTTTATTTTGGGATAATTTTCTACTCTCACCGCTGTCTGAGGCAAGTTTTCAATAATAACATTTTGTTAAAAGTGCTCTGTACGGGACTGACTAGGACTTGGGTCAAAAAATAGTGAATAGGTTACTTCTATTCTAGGCAAGCGTGCTCCGTTGTCGGCACACAACGATTCGTCGCTCCATCGCTTACCATCAGGTGAGATAGTGGTCAAACGCATATGCGTAATAATAATGCAGACGCATCGTCGCTCGTTGCTATTATAAAGACACCAGGCTCTTGCAGGGTCTTATTTACTTCGACACGCTCTATTTCTATTTCATTCAAGCCAGAAGTCTCCGATCTCCTAATGTTTTGATACCATTAAAATGTTTTAAACAAAAAGCAAGATATTCGTAGATCTTCTCGTAGATAAATAAGAACAGTAATACACTGCCGCATGCATTATGCAGCGGGCTTGTAATTACTCAGTCAGCGTCCACTAGTGCAGTAACTCGCGGAATTGCTGCGAATCCCTCAGACGTATCTTCGTCTCCTTCCATATTTATTATGTATTTCTTGAATTCTACTGTGGCAACTGTGGGTAGTGTATTTTAAAGTTATTTGGACTTCGTTTTCGCTAATATAGAAATTGTTGTTACAGCGTCGATCTTGGTTGAAGATAGTTAATGTAAGGCTCTACTTATCGTTTGTGATAATTTTTTTTCAATACACTTACTCAAAAACCTGTTCTTACCCCTACCGCTTTCAGGCCCGCAATTTACTATTTTTCGCACTAGTACGGAAAAGTGTGCGAGCTCGCCCCATCACAATTTATTGTATTTATCGTAACAGGCTGGGCGCTAAGCAACCCCTATGAGTCGCGCGTCAACCCACGTCTATTTATATCATCGTAAGTGTATTAAAAATCGTCGTTTGATACACGTGAAAATTTTTCACTGCAGCGTTCGGCTCCATAACACCTCGCATTCCGCCTCGGTCGCAATGACAAACTTTCTCCACTTGTATCAAAATGTACCTTTCTACACTTGTATCAAAATATACTATTCCAAGCTTGTTTAGGCACTCATGTTATGGCACACATCGTCATCTCTCTAGCTTTTTCCCAACTAGCTTGGGGTCGGTTTCCAGTCTAACCGGGTGTGACTGAATACCCGTGTTTTACAAGGATCGACTGCCTACCAGACCTCCACAACTCAGTTACTGGGTAGCACGATACTCCTTGAATAGACAGATGGTCAGACTTTCAGGCGTCTGACTACCTGTGACAACTGTCAAAGATCTACGAATGACGTCTGAAATCAAAGGTTTTCACGGTTTTTGAGACACGGCGTGTCAGTTATATTTTAGATAAACTTAAGGCACACAATTGAGTCTAAAACACATAGAAATAACTATGTTAATTGAATAACTTTTTCACTTGTTACTACAACTACTTGTTACTTATAACTTACTAGCTTGCGCCAGCGGCTTCACCCGCATATAAGTCGGTTTCTCCATACAAACTTTGGAACCCCGTTTCGTCCCCTTAGGGAGCGAATATTGGAAATTACGTCATAAAAGGAAGCTTTGTGCAATATTTCACGCTCCTAGTCCCAGTAGTTTCGGCTGTGCGTTGATATGTCAGTCAGTCAGTTTCTCCTTTTATATATATAGATTACTTATTAGTATAAGTACACGTGAATGAAGTGGTGGTGAAAAAGAGAGAGAGAGGGACAAAAGAAAATATGGGTAGATTATCTGATGAGTGATACGAAGGTCAGTGATAGTGCACTGCTAAGTCAAAAGTACTGACATGATATTATTATAACAACATTGTAAACACTTAGTTCACAATAAACGCTTTGACTTTGACTTCGAGCGTAACAGTTGACGGGAGATAATGGAAGAAAAAAACGTATTGTGCCAATCCCAAGTAACTTGGGCCAAGGGCAGGAAGATGATGAACACTAAAACAATAAAAGAACCCTACAAATAAACCACAAAAAAAAAACTACTTTGTCATCACACAATATCATTGCAGCACTTCTTAAGCACCATTACTCAAGATTTACGCGTTTTTCAAGCAAGTTAGGATGTGAACGGCGATTGGTCGGACTTGGCTGGAATCGCGCCAAGTCTCCATACACCAGTTAAATGTTAAAGACTACTTGTCGGAACCGCGGAGAAGGCTCACTGCTTTCGGAAATATCATTTATTACATTTTGGTTAACGGTTGCATTAAAATTTTTGAGTATTTTTTGGTTCAATTTAGGGCAACTGAGAACAGCGTAGGACGGGAGAGGTATAATAGATGATCAAACGAACTTACCTGTGATGTTCGATCATTATTATACGTAGCTTCGTTCGAAGATATATTATAATTAACCATGCAGCTAACGCTTGCGCTAGGCGACCCAATTCGCAGCTTTTCAGAGCCTAAAAGCAGAAACAAAACGCACCGTATCCGAGCGAGTATCTGTCAGTAACGTCAAATGTCATTCTTTCAGAGTTAGAGATAAATCTTAAGTTTTGCTGGGTAGGGTAGGGAGGGTTCCCTATATCTTCGAACGAAGCTACGTATAATAATGATCGAACATCACAGGTAAGTTCGTTTGATCATCTATTATACTTCATTCGTTCGAAGATATATTATAATTAACCATGCAGATGTTAAGAGTCAACTTAAAGCAAAATTAAGATTTTTAATATCAACAAATATATTTCAGGAACCAAAATCTCTTAGGCACTTATAAGGCTCTTAATATAATGGTAATATGAGACAATCAGTCTTTTTTGACATACTTATACATTTTATATTATATAAGTATATATGTCTATTTTTTTTTTATATATAATTATTTTAAACATATTAAGGCATTTATAAGCAAATATTTTGTTCAGCATTAAGCACAGCATGAGCAAATTCAGATGAATTGTTGGAAATAGGTATATTATAAAATTTTGCAAAAGTTGAAGAACTGTTTGTTCAGCCGTTTGCCTAATTACATCTAATGATACTCCCCTAGCTTTAGCAGTCGACGTGGATGCATGTCTTGTACTATGCCCTGAAAAAACGCTAATATCTATGCCACACATAGAGAAAGTATATATTTTATATATATATTATTATTATTATTATCCATCTACTAATGGTAGACGAAGAAATTGGCTTGTGTGGGTTATTCAAGAGAGTATTAAATGAGTATTATCTTCCCTAATACTCTTGAGTGTATCTAATGTAATAAAATAAAGTAGTGTCAGGGAAGATTTCAGGTTTTGCCGTGCATTTTCGTTACAGAAAATGGCTCTATTTTTGTATGTTGACTAAAACAATAAAAATAATAAAATAAAAACTAAAATAAAGGTAAATAAGAGGTTCGGTCCGCTGCAACCAGAACCAGATGTTTTTATAGTGTCTAGGATAGAAATGTTTACACCGGTTTCATTAACTATAATATTGGGTATTTTTATAAATCATAAATCTGTGCTACTTGGGCTCTGCTAAGTGCAAACCAATTCACTAACTTTTTAGACAATTTGATTTTTATAGAAACCTTAACATAATCTCTGGATGTGATCATTACGACCAATTTATGAGTCTATTAATTTATTAATTGGTATAGACTGTGTGAATAAGTGAGATCCTATAAGTAACATTGAATTGAGGCATTATTTGGAAGGTAACCTAATGTAACCTCTATGGCTGATGGAAGAACATCATGTCAATATTCTGGAAATTAGTGTAAGGAGGTGTGTAAGATGACACTCTTTAAAAAAGGAATGCAATAGTTTTTTTTTTTATTGAGTACCTATAAAGACTAACAGCTT
Source organism: Mythimna impura (assembly GCA_905147345.3). Lineage (NCBI taxonomy): Eukaryota > Metazoa > Arthropoda > Insecta > Lepidoptera > Noctuidae > Mythimna > Mythimna impura. Next base: position 26,267,911 of record LR990359.1, on the reverse strand, counting down.
GAAAAAACTAACATTGTTTTCAATGGTGGACAAGCTTGTGAAGGTCAATATGACATTACCTTTTCATTTTTGCCTTCCCAATATTGGGCTAAATGGAGGAAAGAACACATAAAAGAAATAAATTATCATGTTCAAAGGCAGTAAAAAACATCTAATTAAATGTATTTTGAATCTGGTATCCAGGAAACACAGGCATCACATTTATGTATTACTTGTAGAAGGGAAAAGATCAATCAGTTTGACCAAACTGAGACACAATATACCTACTAAAATGTAGAGATATTCTGTTCCCACTCTATGTTAGATGTATGAGATTGTTAATTGCTCTCTTTGTTGTCTTTTGAATCCATATATGAAGCAAATAGACAAATCTAATTATTTTCACACCATATTTGCTCCATATTTCTGGCTATATTATTTAATTGTTGATACCGTATTCCTCCCATTCGGTTTATATAAGATACAGCAAACTATTATCAATCTCACACAAAATGTGTAAGTGCTCCTGTTTAACAAAATAGAATTTTTAAAGGTAAAAAATGTGAAGCAGTTCTAAATAATTTATGTGATAATTATAATTTTTTATCCTTTTTCCAGAATTCATGGACTTCTGTTATCACTACAATTGCGCCCCCCCCCCAGTTCTTGTTGCATCATTGTAGGTCTAGTTTGATGATTGGATGAATTTTTATTTTGAATCTTAGTTGCCTTTACTTATAACTAAGTATTTATGTTCTAATTTTAGTATAGAAGCAACCAACAACAAATGTTGTTGCAACAAAATAATGCAACAGTTGATGTACCTATTAAGTGAGTAATCTCTCATAAGCTAAGAAATTTGTTTCTGTAAATATTTTTAAGGGATTTACAGAAACAACATTTTTTGTATGTGACATCAGTCATTGTGTGTCATATATAAAATCTAAATAATTAACATGATTGGGATGGCGTATTTTGTAAAAGGAGTAATTGTTCCTTGAATATTTTTCAACCTTTTATTATATAATAGTAGGCTAGTATGAATAGTGTAGTGTGTATAGTAGTAGACTATATAGTCTGAACCAATACACAAAAGGTCATCAAGATGATGATGTACATACTGATTTGTGAACTTTTGATCATAGATATACATGTAACTACCACTATCAAAAATGCATAATGTGTAAAACAAATCCCATTTGGGACAGCAATAGACTCTTTTTAAATGATCATAATGAAATAATAGGTATCTCCTGTGATCTGGATTCAAATTTTGCCAAAAGATCTCCTGGGTACACTAGAGCTACCGCAGTGATCTTACATCTTATAAATTTGGATGTGTGAACCAATTTGTTCAGGGGTATAAAGGTTTCAATAAACCTCCCTTCTCCATCCCTGTTGGGAAACCAAAAAATATCTTGGATATAAGTTGATTCCCACACGGTTTCCATGGGGAATTTGTGCTCAATGGCAGTAAATTATGAATGGTTTTATACATAAATATGCATTCATCTTGGCCCCTGATCTTGAAGATCCTGATTGATCACTTGTAAAACCATTTTTGTTTTGAACCGTTGAATTTTGGTTGATAAGTTATGGAAGAAAAAATGCACTTACCGAACATCCACAGATGTGTTTCAAAATTGGGGCATTACCACAAATCCTCTATCAACGAGGAAGGGAATGGGCTAATCTGTAAGCATGACTAACCTCTAATTTCAACCATGAGCCTGTGGTGAAACTTTTTGTGTTCTAGCATACACTGGATGTGTTGCGAGAATTGCTTGGTTATAGTTTAATATGAGGACTGCAGATACTTTCGTCCAGGCCTAGGTATTATTCTTTGCTGGTTGTACCAAGATGGACCATTCCCGTTTCCCTGACGGGTTACAGTTGAAGATTAGGCTGGCTTCATAATAAGCTTGCCGCTTCTGTGGCATGTCTTCAGGACTTAAAATGTTCTCTGTTGAAGTATTCCCATGCAGGTAGTCGTCTCTATCAACATCTTTGACAATATCTTTGTTTATGTGAAGTGCAAATCTATTAAAACTCTTCCAGTATCAATCAACTGGGAAAATTAGTTTCAGCCTATTTATGCCATCATTGCTGTGAAGCTTAGATAGGGTCTGATTCCCAATCCCAACTGATCTGTTCTGATTTAATCTTTTTGTATCAGTATATTCTTGTATTATCAGTGAATTACTGACTGAGGCAATAATCTCTATATTATTTTAAACAGTTATTACACACATTTTTATCTAGTTTTTGTTCATATTCCTTGAGTATTTCCAAAAATGGTATTCTAGATGTGGGTTAAGTCATTCATTAAGTCAGGCCATTAAATCATTTGGTTTTGTAGATATAAATACTGTAATACTTCAGGAAATATAGTAACTGGTTCAACGACTAGCTCAGATGCTAGTTCAGGAAATGTTATACTCAAGTCTGTAACAGTTAGGGTTGTGCCTGTTGGAGCCGATGATGATACAACAGATATCTAGTTTAATGTCCACTTCTTGAGGATCATCCTAAATACAAGGTCTAAAAACCTAAAACTATTGACCCTGTTATGGTACCAAAGTGTACCTAGGCAAAGCCTTTCGGATTTTATCAAAAGGTAATGACCATTGTGCATTCATCTCGTAAACACCACGAGTAAGCGGATCACGTCAATGCATCTCGTACATCACCCGTGTCCATGTACCTAAGGGTAAAGATCATCGTGTGTTCATCTCGTAAACACCACGAGTCAGCGGATCGCGCCAATGTATCTCGTACATCACTCGCGTCCATAGGTACAATATTCAAAATCCATTTTACTTGCACTGTATATAACTTTCCTGACGAAGCTTTTCAGGTTACCCAAAGGTGTGGGGCAAAAAACAATCTCGTATGTTTATCTCGTAAACATCCCGAGTCAGCTAAACGCGTCAATGCATCACGTGCACAACCCGCGTCAGTAGGTATATTCATATTTCGAAACCCATTTGATTTACAGTCTTACACTGTATAATGTACCATGGCAAAGCCTTTAAAGTTATGGAACAAGGAAACCAGCTCGTGTGTTCATCTCGTAAACACCCCGAGGAGTTTGATCGTGTCAATGCATACAATTATTTGGGTTAAGTACGTGAAACTCTTACTTCACTGAATAATCTAATAGATAAATCTATTACTTCACCTGGAATCAAAGAATTAAATAGAGATAGGACAGGTGACGTACTATGTTATCGTCGTTTCGTCCTTTTTTCAAATTTTTCATCATATGAAGATAGTATTTCATATCTTTTCGTTTTGGCATACTTCATTACAAATTATACAAGCACTATGCTCTTATTTAATTACTTAAATTGGTAAAAAAGCAAATAAAACACAACGTAAAACGTTTTGGTTGCCGCGCAAACGTATGGAATGACATTTGACGTTACTGACAGATACTCGCTCGGATACGGTGCGTTTTGTTTCTGCTTTTAGGCTCTGAAAAGCTGCGAATTGGGTCGCCTAGCGCAAGCGTTAGCTGCATGGTTAATTATAATATATCTTCGAACGAATGAAGTATAATGTATATCTTCCGCAGTTTTGATATAAGCTGATGATAATATTATAACTACAGTTATGGGCTGCGTATGGAGAGAAGCCTGGTTAGGAATAAAGAGAGTAATGATCGCCGAGTCCACATTCCACATATCGACAACCTCGCGAGCAAAGTCAATATACTTGATTTGTTTATCTTTCTCGGCTTTCATGGGGTTCTCGTCATGTGGAAAGGTATGTATGTATTATTATTTCCTTTATTTTACTTATATAAAAATATTAGTCACATTTTTAAATATTTCAAAAAAATAAAAATAAATAAAGCATTTAAAAATATAAAAAATACAGTTATTATTAATATGGACTGCGTACACTAGTAGACGGCAGAGCAGAGCCTTAAGGAGGATTTTTCTATCCAATAGGATACTCTGACAAGTAGGTACCTACTAAAATTCACACACATACCTATATAGGTCAATATAAAGATGATTGACTGAACTTAATCATCTTTATATTGACGATTTCTCAATTTCAACCATTCTGAAGCTTTCTAGCAATGAAAGTTAACTTGAAGTGAAATGTTACTTTTAATAAGTAGGTAAACAAAGGCTCTGCTCAAAGCTTTCTTGCAGGATCGAATCAGGAATGGAGATAAAGAGAACCAAAGTTACCGACAGAGCCCGAAGAATCGCCAAACTCAAGTGGCGGTGGACAGGGCACATTATCATTAATATAATAATAATAATAATATGCAACTCTACGCACCTTCCTTGAGTCATGTATGGGGCAATGGAACACAGTTCTTCGCTATCCAGGATGTCGATCGATTCGGAGGGACGATGAACCCATATGGATTAAACGGGGAATATTCCAGGGCGACAGTCTGAGCCCACTTTGGTTCTGCTTAGCCCTGAATCCTCTAAGCACATTGCTGGAGGAATCAGGCTTGGGCTATCGGTTGAGAAGAGGTGGTCAGATACTATCTCACCTTCTTTACATGGACGATCTGAAACTCATTGCCCCCAACAAGTTACGACTGATGGAACTACTAAAGGTAACTGAAACTTTCAGTAGTGCCATCAGGATGGAATTTGGTGTGGATAAATGTGCAGTCATGCATGTAAAGCGAGGGGAGATTATGGAATCTGAGGGAATTCAACTCTCGGATTCCATATACCTTAAATCCCTCTCTTCGACCGAAACCTATAAGTATTTGAGTATGTCGGAAGCGTTAGGCATTAACGTTGCTGACATGAAGCAATCGTTGAAGGAGCGCTTCTTTGACCGCCTGAAGAAGGTATTAAACAGCCTTCTGTCGGGTGGAAATAAGGTGCGAGCCTTCAATGGTTGGGTCATGCCGGTCTTAATGTACTCTTTCGGCATACTCAAATGGACTCAGACCGAGCTAGATGCTCTGGATAGGCGGGTCCGTACACTGTTGACCGCAAACCGGATGCATCACCCACGGGCGTCTGTGATGAGACTGTACATCCCGCGGAAGTGTGGAGGTCGAGGTTTTTTAAACGCGAAGACCCTGCACAACCGCGAGGTGTGCAGCCTCAGAGAATACTTTCATAAAACCGACGTGGGTATGCACCGCGATGTGGTCGCAGTGGACAAGGGACTCACCCCGTTGTCCATGGCTAAAGAGAACTGGCGCAAACCTGTGATACTTACAACTGATGACCGCAGGGAAGTATGGAAAAGTAAGGAGCTCCACGGGCGCTTTTATCGGGCTCTACATGATTCTGATGTAGATTTTGCAGCGTCAGTGGCCTGGCTACGTTTCAGCAACCTCTTCGGGGAAACTGAAGGTTTTATCTGTGCAATTATGGACGAAGTCATCTTGACGAATAACTACCGGAGATATATAATGAAGGACGGGACGGTTGACGTGTGTCGGGCATGCCATCGTCCGGGTGAGTCTATCAGACATATTATCTCTGGTTGTTCTCGTCTGGCTAACGGAGAGTACTTGCACAGGCATAACCAAGTAGCCAGGATTATCCACCAGCAACTTGCTTTGAAATACAACCTAGTGTATTCAGAGGTACCGTATTACAGCTATGTGCCCGACCCAGTTCTCGAAAATGACCATGTCACGTTGTACTGGGATCGGTCTATCATTACTGACCGGACTATTGTAGCCAATAAGCCGGATATAGTGGTGATAGACCGATTAGCGCGCCGCGCAATGATAGTCGACGTCACCATTCCACATGACGAGAATCTCGTGAAAGCTGAGAAAGAGAAACAAATCAAATATCTCGACTTAGCACACGAGGTTGTCGACATGTGGAATGTGGACTCGGCTATCATTGTGCCGATTGTTGTTACCGCCAATGGCCTGATGGCCAAAAGTCTAGACGACCACCTGTCTAAACTGTCGTTGCGCGGTTGGATCAAGGGCCTGATACAGAAGGCAGTACTCCTCGATACGGCTCGCATTGTGAGGAGGTTCCTGTCTCTGCAACCCTAACCACCGGTAGCTTGGACCCTGTCCCGACACCGGCGGACTGCTATTTTTTATATTTTTAAATGTTTTTTTTTTATATGTGTTTTAGAAAATATTTAAAAATGTACAAAATATGTATAAAAAATAAATAACAATATAATATAATATTCCACAACTATCACATAACGCCATCTAGTCCCAAGCTAAGTAGAGCTTGCATTATGAGTACTAGACAAGTGATAAACATACTTATATATTTGTAAATACATACATATTATAGATAGATTACACCTAGATACAGAACAAATGATCGTGCTCATCACACAAACATTTGTCCTGGGTGGGAATCGAACCCACGACCTCCGGCATAGCAGTCAGGGCCACTAACCACTAGACCAGTCAAGAAGAAGAAGTCATATTGCTCGCAGAACAGGTGGTCAATGGGACCGACAGGTTCTGGAGTGGCGATCGCGTACCGGAAGACGCAGGGTTGGACAACCTCCCACATGGTGGACCTATGACCGGTGACCAATGAGGGTCGTGGGAGTCTAATGAATGTGAGACACACAGAACCGGTTATTGAAGTGACACTGGGGGGAGGCCTATGTCCAACAGTGGACGTCTTTAGACTGAAATGATGAGGTGAACAAAAAAAAATACTTCTTAAATTTGATGGGCTGTAACCTGTATTGTTTCACGGCTGGGCAAGACCCTCCCTCCATCCCACACAAGTATGTCAAAAATTGCTTAAATCTAAGTTTCAAATATTCAAAGCATTTATTTCAAATAAACGATTTACAGGCACTTTAGAATCGTCAGAAAAATGATGCCAATTACAAAGCGTAGATTTATATGAAGAATGTACAAGAAACTCCACTTCCACACCCTCCCCCCGCCACACCTCAAGAAATGACATTTTTTTCAATATTGAGTAACCGAGATATTTGTAATACATAAGTTTTTTTTTATTTATTTTTTTACTATTCTTGATAGGTTCGCGCTTGACCGCTATCTAACCTGATGGAAAGCAACGATGCAGTCGACGATGGAGCAGCGCGCTTGCATAAAAGTAACCTATTCACTCTGTAGTATCACAAATATCTCTGTTACATGTTTCTTGTCGCTATTGTTTGAAAAATAAATCAAACATGATCATAGTATATTCAACAAACTGTAATATTAATTCTATCACAGAAACAGATGAGCCTACTTGAGCTCGTGCTCGAGAACACTGCAAATTCAGCAATAATTTATACGAAACTTTTTCAATAAATATTTAGTTTGTAAAGCCTATTTACAAAGTATCTACAACTTAATATACTCGGACTTTACTTGTATTTTAGCTTGCTTATTTTCTTCATTTTTTTTTTTGTTTAAATACTATTGTATATTTAACCTACATATGTACATAATATATAGACAAGAAAAAAGAAACGGAAAAATAGTTGTAAAGTTTACGCCGACTTCCGAAATTAATAATTCTTTTTTAAATATCAACGAATGAATGATTATTTTTTATAGGATAGAGAATATTCATGTACCTAGTGTAGGTAGGTGGTTCTTCTTGATATATCGTTCTCTACATAACTTGCCTCAGATACCCACTTCACTGTTGGTATGTTTTATTTTTAGTTTTGTATCCTTGATTGTGTACTACTAACACTAATTTTAGTTATCGAAGTGGGAATCATCCAATGACTTCTCCCGTTCAGAATGGAGCAGGAGGTAGTGTGAAACTTTAAGTGTCTAAAACCCACAGTGTTTCTTCAGCTGCCTCTTTTGCGAGGGCTTTGCAGAATCCCCCCCAGCTCTGGCAGGCGTCGGCAATTGCGTGTGGCACTACACAATGCGATGTCGACCCGGTTTTGGTCCTTACTGAACAGCCGGATAGCAAACCGGCACAGTAAAACCTTGTAAAGACTAAGGTTCCAATGTACGCGTAATCTATGTATGTTGAATACGTGTACAGTTATTATTAAATCGTGGTGACAAGTCGCAAGTCGGCCAGCCAGTATCCACCATGTCTGGAAACTCAGCTGTTGTGTGGACCATCACTGCAGCACTTCACATTGTGCAACACATTATACATACTAGCGTTCCTGTGTACGCGTACATTGTAAAGCTTAGTCCGTACAAGGTTTACGATTACCGAATACAATACCGTACTGCGTCTTCCGAAATCCTCCCAACCGCAGCTGGAGATGCCCACATCTCCAGCTGCGGTCGGGGCGCAAGGCTTGTCGCTGTCTCACAGTTGCGCTCGCATTACTACTTCGCAGAAAGAGGTGACCGCCTCCCATTTCCTTTCACTCTGCTCCACCTGAACTGACCTGACCCGAGCGGCCCGGACGTGAGAGGTCCCCGCCGATAAATATCCTGTACCTTTTTTTATGTAGGAAACCATCTAATGACATCTCCCGCCCTTGGGCGGGGCGGCAGGGCGTGTCAGATTTTTACTGACTAAAACCCACTCCTGTTCCTTCTTTGCATTCGTTCCAGGGCCCCGGGGTTCTCTTTCGCATCACCCATTCCCAAGGCGCGCGTGTGACACTACGCACCGTCGACGACTTGGATGTACCTAAAAGTTGCTTTTAATTGGGTTTAGACTGTACACCTGATCTCTCCTACCTAGATGTTTACAAATATACCAGTAAAAAAACTGGGCAAGCGCACTGAGGGTTCCGTATAAACTTATGTAAATAGTTCAATTCCCGAATGGAGTTTCGAAGATTTATCCGAATCGGAAAAAAGTTTTTTTTTTGTGACGTATCAACAAATTTACTGTTTTCAGATTTATTCCTATATCTTCGCTATAAAACCTTGCCTTATACCAAATTTCAGAATTCTGGGTCAACGGGAGGTACCCTATGAATTTTGATTCCCTTAAGAGTGTCGAAATATACGTTTTTTGCGACATAAACTACCGTATCTTTTTTTGTCGTTAACTTAGCAGTTTGATTTTGTCACAGCTTCAGGGACTGTAGACCTAAGTATATGGTTTTAAGTTCAACTCGATACCTCCACGCATTCCCGAGATAATGGGTCTTGACTGACAGACAGACGGAAGGACAACAAAGTGATCCTATAAGGGTTTCGATTTTTTCCTTTTGAGGTACGGAACCCTAAAAACAAATAAATTACAAAAGACAAAATATTTTTAACAAGGCCTTGTTACGCACCGTTGTTTGAGGCAACAGGGGCGCGAAATGTCACGGGTTCTTACCCCAGCTTACGTAAAAGTGCTAGAGTTCCTTTAATGATGTTATTTTGTTAAGGCTTCTCACCCTTTTTCACACCCTCCCTAAGCCTCCCTCACCTGCCTTTTTATTGAACTGTAATATAAGGCTCTTATGTTTTAACCTCAACGCGGTTTCAATATAGTTTTAACATACTTTGGCGTATATAGGGTGACTGGTAATTAGTATACGATACTTAAACATGTGATTGTGCTCATGATAACCAACAACTTTTACTATGGAAACAAACCTAAAATCGCGAAAAAAAAATCAGCTGTTCAGTACATTTATTTTGCCTAATGTACTGAACAGCTGATATTTTTTTCGCGATTTCGGCTTTGCTCCCATAATAAAAATTGTTTGTTATCATGAGCACAATCACGTGTTTAAGTATCGGTCACTAATTGCCAGTCACCCTATATGTACTCGTATAAGAAGATTATTTTACCTATGAATTGAAATAGACAAACAATTTTAGAAGCGAAGTTTCAATACAGACCGTCTAAATAAAATCTAGGAATGTTGTTGTGATGCCAGCTAGTGCATGATTTTATGGTATAAGTCGTAATACCGGCTGGTTAAATCTTTGGCACAATCAGAAGATTTTAGTTCAGCTGTTTTCTTAAATCAGTTTTATGATATTCGATGAGAATGTAAAAATTTAGTATCTGTTTGCGCAATAGCAACTTTCTGGATTGGTTTAATGAATAACTAGCTTCTGCCAGCGGCTTCGGCCGCATGAACGTAGATAAATTTTGGACCCCTGTTTCATCCCCTTAAGGGGAACCTTGCTTTTAAAGCTAGAACATTATGGGCTAGATAAACTTGCACTCAGCTTGTTGCTCACTTTCACGATTGTGCTCACATATTAGAAGTGACAAGAAATGTGTAATCAAGATTTATGTAACTCATAATATGATTTAAAAGAGTGTCCATGTAGTTTCTTGTACGTTCTTCTCCATAGAGATCTACGCTTGGGAACGTGCAATTTAGCTTCACTTTTTTTTTCTGACTGACATTTTGACAATTCAAAAGTCTATATTTGGTCTATTTGAAATAAACGTTTCTGATTTCTGATTTCTGGGTGAATTTTGGAAAACCTTCTCTTAGTGCTCGCCTACGTCATAAAAGAAAACCTTGTACAAAATTTCACTCTCCTAAGCCCTGTAGTTTCGACTGTATGTTGATATGTCAGTCAGTCAGTTTCTCCTTGTATATATATAAATTTGGTTCGATACTCTGGTTTACCGATACGAATTTAGTCAACGGTTTAGACAACTAAATATATGTAAAGAAAGATAAGTTGATTTAATCTAAAAGATAGTTTGAATTATTTTGGTATGGTTTGATCGAGTTACGCGATTGACGTTGCAATACGTACTAACTTGTCATAATTACTTTAGATGGTTTTATGAAAATGCACGAAAGGCAAAAGGGCTAAGCTATTCCGTTGTTGAGCAGTGGTGGCTGAGTGGTAACGGCCCCGACTTACAAGTTATAGGTCGCGGGTTCAAACCCAGCCAGGCGCATTACTTTGTGTAATTTATTTCATCACCACTGCTCTCAAAACGGTAAAGGAAAAAATCGTGAGGAAACTGGCATCTGACATCCATCAACCCGCACTGGGCCCGCGTGGTGGATTACGGCCCATTCCCTCTCCTAGAGGGCTGAGTCCCAGCAGTAGGAACATTATAAGGCCGACTATGCTATGCTATGCTATGCTATATTCCGTTGTATTGCTCCGAACATAAAATGTGCTAAACAACACCGTGATGGTAGATAGGAAAGAATGCAGGAAGAAACGGATTGCGCCGACCACATAACATGAGACATGGACTAAAAGATGAAGATGATACTTTGGCCAATGTCGTTACATTTTTCACACTTTGCAATGTCAGTGGTTAATCGACGTCATCATCATTATTTTCCTACCTTTATCCCGTGTTATTTAGGGTTTGGCCAACATGGTTTTTTTTTCCATTTTGCCCTGACGCCCGTCACACTGCCTTTTCTTTCATATCACTGCTCGCTCAATCCATTCATCTTTTCATTGGCCTCCTACTCCCTCTCCAGCCATCCACAAGTATATCCCAGTGAATAGATAGTCGAAGCATACATAGATGACATAGAATTTAAAGCATCTCTACTTCGAAAAGGGTTTTGATAGACAGACAGACGGACAGACGAACAACAAAGTGATCCTCCCCCCTAGCCAAGTTGCAAACGATAAACGTGAACGCTTAGTAATCTCCAATAGATTTTCAACTTTATACCTAAGAACATAAAGTTGAAAATCTATTAAAGACTACTGAGCGTTAGCGACCGGAACGAACGAAAACACTATGTAATCTTCAATAGATTTTCAACTTTATATCCAATAACATAAAGTTGAAAATCTATTAAAGACTACTGAGAGTTTACGTTTATCGTTTGTGACTTGGCTAGGAGGGCCTATAAGCGTTCCGTTTCTACCGACTGAGGTAAAGAACCCTAAAAAAAGCGTTCATAAAAATACTTATTCCGCTTGAATATCAATCTCCATGACGAACCTACATCAATCAATAAATATAGGTATATTTATTACCGATCTAATCACTTACTTATCTAAATGGAAACCAAGGCGAAGCAACGTTCGTCAAAGTAAAATGGTTGCTCAAACTCTATTACAATATTAATTTATAACCAAAAATCCATCATATTTGCAGCTTTTAATAAATGAGCTCTGGAGAGTACCACTTAAATCTGTTCTAACACCATTAATAATTAACTCAAATCTCTCAGAACAGTAATATTTAGTCAAATGTTTCACTGAAGTAGACGAACGACTTTTGACCGACTTTTTAAATGATTTGTAATTCAATTTTTCGACGAAGAAATAGACTTAAAATTTCGTGTTATTTATAATTATAACTAGTTACAGTAGTAGCTAGTTATAATTATAAATTAATAAAAGGATAAAAAGAATAAAAGTATCCTATGTGCTATTCCATTGCCATGTAGCACGTTACAATGATAAACGATGGACAGCAGAAGTAACGAGATGGAAAGGACCTAGCGGAAAAAGGCGGAAAGGACGACCTACGACGCGGTGGAGTGATGACATAGTAGCTACAGCCGGCGAGGATTGGAGTAAGCAAGCTGAAGACAGAGACAAGTGGAAAAAACTGGAGGAGACCTATACCCAAAGTTGGGTTCCTATCCAATAAAACGACAGAGAATGGAAAAAAAGTGAAATTTAAATTTATGTACATACATGTAACTCGGTGATGGGAAATAAAGAGGTTTTATTATTATTATTAAGTGCTATTCCAGGACATGGTCTACTCGTATACCAAGTTTCATCAAAATACGTTCAGCTGTTCTAGCGTAAAGAAGTAACAAACATACACACATAATCATATGCTTTCGGTTTCATAACATTAGTGAGATTAGTTAGATTGTGGTTAACTTTTTCGGTACCTTCAAGAACAAATATTTTTTAGGGTGGATAAAGCCACTGACAGAAGGTAGTTTTTATATATAAATTCCTTTTTCTTTCTTTGACTTGATAGTCTGAAATATCCGAGAAACAATCATTGTAGCAAGCGTGATGACTAATACAGAATCAGAATCAGAATAAGCTTGCAATCTCAGTTTCAGAAAAGGCGTTCCTGTCGGACGCCTAGCGTTTCTGTCGGACGTCTAGGGTTTCTGTCGGACGTCTAGGGTTTCTGTCGGACGTCTAGGGTTTCTGTCGGACGTCTAGGGTTTCTGTCGGACGTCTAGCTGCCTACTTAGCACTTTTGCAGGATCGATAACCGTCAGTATTTTGTCTACGATTTGTAAACGTCTTCAACTATTGTTACTACTTTGATTAATAAGTCTGAATACTCTAGCTCAGTAAGCAAGATTGTATTACCGTTTTCATTTTATAAGCATAATTTCAATTGAGACTGTCTGAATAAAATCTAGGAATGCTGTGTGTGAATTTATTTTTAAAGTCGCAATATAATAAAAATATTCCACAACTATCACACAACGCCGTCAAGTCCCAAGCTAAGCAGAGCTTGTGTTATGAGTACTAAACAACTGATGAACATACTTATATATTTCTAAATACATACATATTATAAATAAATTACACCCAGACACAGAACAAAAGATCGTGCTCACCACACAAACATTTGTCGTGGGTAGGAATCGAACCCACGACCTCCGGCATAGCAGTCAGGGCCACTAACCACTAGACGAACAGGCCAGTCAATAGTTGACTCTTCGGCATAATCAAGAGATTTTAGTTTAGCTGGTTTCCTAAATCAGTTTTTGTTCTTTTATGATAATCAATTAAGCATTGTTTATTTTTTTTATTAGCTTGTAACTAACAACTTTGACTTAGATATGGACTGTTTGTATATTCTTTTAATTAATTATTTCTATATAATTTTATATATTTGATATTCTGGAGGAATACTAGTTTTTAAGTATATAGAATGAGGTGTAATTAATTTTTTTTTTTTAAGTTACCACCCCTAAAAACGGTGCAGCACCACCGTCACTGTCTCATACATACGTAGTTTTGTTTTTTTTTTAGGTGGGAAATCATCTAAAAACCCACTCCTGTTCCTTCTTAGGGCCCCGGGGTTCTCTTTCGCATCACCCATGGCCCCAGTAGGCTTCGACCTTGTTGGGCCCCTACACTACACTACGCGCCGTCGACGACTTGGGCTCGGTCCGGACGGTTACCGGACGGTCGGACGGCGAGCTACCCATTGCTCGCCGCCCGCAAGCCAACGCCTACTGTAGCTGGAATCATACATAATATAGTAACTTACAAATATTTGTTCCGTGTTGGTTTAATTTAAAAGTCATACATACATAGTAATTTTTAAATTAAAGCAACACGGAACAAATATATATTTGTATGGCCTGTAGATACCCGTTCCGGGTCTGGTTTGTTTGTGTGTGTGAGTTTACATGTTTTTAAACATACCCACGGTACAGGATTATTTCCTATTGTACGGGAAGGTTTTTTTTAACTACGAAATAGGAACATTCCACTTAAGAGGGTCCTTTTCCACTCACCTATCGTTAACATCGAGCATGGTTAAAAGCTTGTTGCTTCATCTAACGCAATCCAACGCGATTTTTGATGAAGAGGCAAAAAAAGAGAGATCACGCCTGAAAACTCTATTCCGTGATTTACTCGAATATTTCACAAAACTTGTTCCAGGAAATATGTGTTTTTTTTTAAACCCTTAAAAGTTTTTCAGAAAAATTGTTGTCATTAAGAATATCATGCAAGTCTATTGTTGTACTTTTTTATATTTTTAATATATGCGTACATTATGGAGGGCCAAAGTTCACGTAAAATAGCCGATTTTAGAGGTCTTTACTAGATTAGTTTTACAGAAATTTATGTTTTGATTTCTATAGAAGCCTAGATAATATCTACAAGTTATCTGTGTATCCAAAATATCTAGAGAAAGATATGTAATAACATCATAATCACGGTTGTATGAAAACGTACCTCGAAAAGGACGCTCTTAATGACGTGGAAAACTCAATCAAAACACAGCTTCCTATACACGAAAATCGTTATTTGCAATCAGCAAAATCGTATTCTCCTTCAGCAAACTTTTTACGAAGCTACCCCTATGTATTTTTAGTTCGGATCCACCGCTCGAACTTCCCTTATAATCTGCACTTAGTAGATTAACAAACACGGCATCGATACAAGCGAAACTGAATTTCGTTGTAACATACCCCGATATTGTATTTTTATTTCGTAGTTTATGTTCCTACGTTTTTTTTTTCCGAATGTGTTTTTTTTTATTGTGACCGTGAAAGGTTCTTTTTTATATTTAGAAATGTGGGCAGTTTTGTATTTTTTGTAATGGAAGTAGATTCAAATATAGCAACTAAATTATTTTTTTTACCCCTCACGCGCGTGGGTATTATTATTACGCAATTGCGCGTTTTTACGAAAAATCATCAAAAAATATTTAAAAAAACTTTTTCTGGATTTTCTAGGAAAAAAAAAAGATATAGAAACCAAAATTTTCGGCCAAACGAATTTCGTGTAAACGTGTGTACAGTACGATAATTAAGCGTTTTTCAAGGTCATTCAAGTTGTACAGACGTATGTACAATCGTCGCTCGAGGGCTGGTAAATGAATATTGACAATTTAAAATGACGTAAAAGTTTTTTTTTTTTTGTAGGATAGTGTCACTTTTTTAGGCTAAGAAATTATCAAATAACTAAAGGTTATATTAGCCTTTTACTGACTAATACGCGTGTTCTTCTAAAGAATGAAGATATCCGCAGCAGAACCAAGGTCGCCGACATAGTGGCAGTGGGCAGGGCACATTGCTCGTAGAACGGATGGGCGATGGGGCCGAAAGGTTCTAGAGTGGCGGCCGCGCACCGGAAGGCGCAGCGTTGGAAGGCCTCCCACAAGGTAGACCGACGACCTGGTGAGAGTCGCGGGAGTGCGGTGGATGAGACCGATCCTGTACGTCTGCACAGGATCGGTCGTTGTGGAGACGCTTGGGGAGGCCTATGTCCAGCAGTGGACGTCTTTCGGCTGAAATGATGATGATGACGCGTGTTCTTCTAGTAGCCTTTTGCATGCCAGGACCGCGGTAACTCTTTCGAACAATGCCGAAGGATAGTTTTATAGCTAGAGCATTAGAACAGTCAGCGTGTATGACTTCTTTCCGTGAAAAAAAGCTAGGGTGCCATAATCTTCATCTTGGGCCTACGTGGGTCAGTGAATGTCACTTTACAGCTTTATGACTAGTTACTATGTTTAAAATCATACACAAATATCTTATCTCTTTGTGTCGATGAACTCACATAAAATTTTCTCTGACCAGTGTACAATTCAATGTCAATGGCCTTGTATAAATCACTATATAGTATAAAACAAAGTCGCTTCCCTCTGTCTGTCCCTATGTATGCTTAAATCTGTAAAACTACGAAACGGATTTTGATGTAGTTTTTTTTTTAATACATAGAGTGTTTCAAGAGGAAGGTTTGTAAGTATATATAATACATGCATAATCTATATTAGAAACCTCTAAAATGATCAGTATTTCTCTACTATTATAGAAACACTGATAATTTTTGAGATTTCTAATGCGATGTCGTAAATAAACACAAGACATATAAAATGCAGGGACATAGCGGTTGCGGTGGTATATGGATTGCACCCGTGCGAAGCCGGAGCGGGTCGCTAGTCTTATATATAAATTATATTTTGTCACGGACTTCGTTGTCGCCTCCTCCGAAACGGCTCGACCGATTTTAATGATTTTATATTGCAAGCCTTTACTTGGTAGTTATGAGAATAGATCAAAGTACTTTTCAATCTCATACCCCAAACTCCCATTTTTTTGGTATTTTTGTCTCGATTTTTACTTACGTTCAATTTATTTGATAATTTACATGGCAGGAAAAGGTTTGCCGGGTAAGTATCTCATATGATGTAATTATACACAGACTTATCAAGTTTATTTAACACAAAGTACAAACCAACCCCTCAAATACACTTCACCCAACTACTTCACTCATCCCCAATTTTCCCTGAAACACAAACGTCATTTACCCTTAGAAATAAAATACCAGGTGTCAAACAACTGCCTCCATCCAATTAATTACGCCGAAGGTCAGAGCAAGGGAAAGTTTCCTAATCATTGCTCAGAGATAGATCCCTTAGGAGCTTAGATTATCCAGGATCAAGTCGGGTAAGTTGGACTACATGTTTAAGAATGGACAGTGTGTTCTTGAATAAGGATCTTGTTAACATGTCGTGGAGGGGAAGATAGTTGGAAGTTTGTAGACAGATGTTTTGTAGTTTATGGCAGGGATGTTAAGGTATGAAATTTCAGATTTGTCTACGGATATATGAGTATTATTATAGACTGGCTTGTTAGTCTAGTGATTGGTGGCTATGTCGGAGAGTTTGATTCCCACCTAAGAGAAATGTTTGCGTGAAAAAACTGGCATAATCAGAATTAGAATGTTTATTTGTGAAACATAGGTATTTACATTAAGGTCTTAGATTTTTTTTTTTACGGGCGCTATTCTTATACTTATCGTTTCATAGCCCATTTATCAAGGAAGATATAGGCTATATGATATCATACTACGACCTTCAGAAGAGGAGTAGTAACCAAAGAAATCGCGGAGAACAGCTATTCGGATTTTTTAATTAAGAATTTGAGGTTAAGTATCTGTCAAACTCTAGTCAGAAAACCTACCAAACATTGGCATAAAAGAAAGATTTTACACGTTTACGGCTAATAATCAATTCAGAAATATTCCCATGTCTTTATTACAATGAGTCTCATTGAGTAAACTATAGTGACACACTAAAAATCACGTCGATAATAATTGGCTTTGTTTTGTTTGTAGTCTTATTATCTTCTTAATTCCACCGAGTGCGTTCCATCATCGGACCAGTAGACGTACGGCGTTGCGCCACCGGTACATGGTGGACATCCCACCCAAAGCGTTTTGTAAATATATTCATTGTGCGTACAGTAGAATTCCCTGCCGGAGTCTGTATTTTCTTATAGCTACAACCTAGAGGTCTTCAAGACAAGAGTGACGTCGAGAGTCGGCCACATCATTCGCTTACCATCATCAGGTGAGATAGTGGTCAAACGCGAGCCTATCAATAATAAAATTAAAAAAATTCTAAAGAAAACTCTTTGCATGTGGTGAAGAAAGTTCTGGAGTACTGTGTACGGAAAGACGCAGCGTTGTTGGAAGGCTTCCCACAAGGCGGTCCAATGAATGGTGAGTGTCAATGCGAGATGCACAGGACTGGGTTGTGGCGACACATGAGGGAGGCCTATGTCCAATAGTGAATGTGTTTCGGCTAAAATGATGATGATGATGACCCTAAAAACACTTGATATGAGGTGTAGACAGAAAATTGAGCTCTGAAAATAGCATCACCTTATTTTTGCTCCTTTTTAACAAACATACACAATCTCTACGCATATAAAGCAGCGAGAAAAGCTTGCATTTCTTGAACTGTAAACGTCAAAACATTTGCAAAAGGTAAGTGCAATGCGTACCGCTAACCGTAAATCTGTAGCGATGCATAAAATGCAACTGGCAACCGCCGACGGATTGTTTTAGTATGTAAGAACTGACTCACTGGTTACAAATCTATAGGAAAAACAGTCTTCACGATGTTCTAATAGGTCAGACAAGCGATGGACCATAAAGGCGACTTGCTAGTGGGCGGCGGTCGCCTCCTTCGAAAGCAGTAATGCGAAGGAGGTTGCCGCACGCGTGTGGGAACGGATATCCTCACGCGCGATGATTTCAAAAATAAAAACCTTACCTCAGATACTTAAGTGGGAAACGATACAGAAGAAGACAGCCCCCATAGCCAAGTTACAATCGTTTCGTTTCGATTCTCTTTTCGTTGATCGCCACGAGTTGGCCACGCCTCCTATACCTTTGTTCTGACCACGTAACTGAGCGTTGAGATGACGTCAGAATAAAGGAATCGGAGGCGTGGCCTACTCGAGGCGATCGACGAAGAGAATCGAAACGAAACGGTTGTAACTTGGCTAGGGGATGTAGGTATACAAGATGGGTGGACGACATTTTAAAAACGGCTGTTTCAAGCTGGATTCCAACAGCTCAAGGTAGAGAAAGATAGTTGTTGTAAAATAAAAATTTATGCTATATCAGGATTATGAATAATTTTGAATAACTTTGTACCGAAATTAAAAAAAAAAAACTAAATTGAGTTTTACTCACTTTATTTTTCTAGAAATAAAAGGGATTTTTTATTTGACTGGCATGTTGGTCTAGTGGTTAGTGGCCTTGACTGCTATGCCGTAGGTTGTGGGTTCGATTTCCACTCAAGACAAATGTTTGTGTGATGAACATGATCGTTTGTTCTGTGTGTGGGTGTTATTTATCTAAACCTAGCTAACCCGCGAACTACGTACCGCCTAATAGTAAGGATAACGCCATCTCCTGGCATTATTAAAAAAGCATAATTCATTTTATAATGACATTTTAATTAGAGATGGCGTTGTATTCGTTTTTTTTTCGTGATTTTTCCTTTTTTTCTCACCGTTTAAACCTTCCCTGGACTATCTCGAATATTTCAAGACCAAAATTAGCCAAATCAGTCCAGCCGTTTTTGAGTTTTAGGGAGACTAACGAACAGCTATTCATTTTTATACATATAATACATAAGTATGTTTATCAGTTGTCTAGTACTCATAACACAAGCTCTGCTTAGCTTGGGACTAGACGGCGTTGTATGATAGTTATGGAATATTATTATTTACTAGTTATCTACTAAAAAACTAAAATTTTGTTTTAGAATCAATCAAGCAATCAAAGATACTTACCGTACTTCCTATTTCAACTTTACAAGAAATTTTGTGATAGTCAAAGTAGCAACGACAATTATGAACTTTTTTTGAGGATTTTTTTTTTTTATGTGGGAAAATCATCTAATGACAAATCCCGCTCTTGGGCGGGGCGAGAGATAGTGTAGAGACTTTTACAGACTAAAAACCCACTCCTGTTCCTTTTTTGCCTTCATCCCGGGGCCCCGGGCTTCGCTTTCACACTACCCGTGGCCCCAGTAGGCTTCGGCCCTGCTGTGCCCCTACGATTTGCTGACATCTCCCTGAGGCGTGCGTGGAACAATACGCGCCGTCGACGACTTGGGCTCGGTCCGGACAGTTACCGGACGGTCGGACGGCGAGCTACCCATTACTCGCCGTCCGCAAGCCCGCGCCTACGGTGGCCGGAAATCGGGATCGGAATCCCGGCGGCGGTTAGGGCGTGAGGACCGTTGCCTCACGCGATCGGCCGCCTCCTTTGCTAGCATTACTGCTTCCCAGAAGGAGGCGACCGCCTGCCACTCCTCCTCACTCCGGACCATGGCCTGTACCAATGCCCGGCGCGAGAGATCACTGCCGCCGATCGCCCCCACGAGGACACGGCGTTGCTCTGCCCAGGCGGGGCACACCTCTACCTCTATGCTCTACCGTGTCCTCCGGACGGTCCACACAATGGCGGCACCCAGGCGTTTCTTCCGCACGAATTCGGTGAAGGAACCTCCTGAACTTACCATGTCCGGTGAGGAACTGAACTTTTTTTTTTGAGGTGGGAATTAATCAAATGACTTCGCTCGCTCAGGGTGGAGTGACAGCGAGTCTTCTACTGACTAAAACCCACCTGTGTTTCTTCAGTTAGCCTTTACGTTTCAGGGTTACTGTACTCTTTCGAACAATTCCACAGCCCTGGAAGAATTACCTACCTACGTAACATCGCGTCTGATTCCCAAGAGATATCGAACCCGTTTAGTTGTTAGTAGGAAATATAAAAAGTTTGCTGAACTTTGTGATCAAACCTAGTATCCCACGCAGAAACCCACGCTCAAAAATGTGCTCAATGTAATCAATTGAATCTATATCATATCAATATCTTTACTAATGCAGTATTTATTTTATTTATTAAATGCTTTATGCACATACAAGTACAGAGGCTAACTTAATGCCTTAGGCATTTTCTACCAGTCAACCTTTGGGTAATGCAGCGAAAAATAGTGGAAGGGGCAATAAGAGAGAGAGAGAAAAAGGCAAATACGAGAATAGATATACTAATAAACCATGGAATCAATATAATACAATTACACAATATACACTCAAATTAATGAACGACATACATACACTAAAATAGTCAAACAATTAGTCCAAATCGACAATTGGAAAACATTTTTGCTGTAATGATACTAATGCCAATATTTTACGAATTAGCTCGCGAGCTTTGGTTTTGAATGTTAATCAATTTGTTACAGTACTAACCGCTGTTGATTTTTATAAAATCACACTATTACTATAAAGACGAAAGTTTGTGAATGTATCTGTATGTTTGTTACTTCTTCACGCTTGAATCATCATCATCATTTCAGCCGAAAGACGTCCACTGTTGGACATAGGCCTCCCCCAAGTGTCGACACAATGAACGGTCCTGTGCGTCTCGCATCCATCGGATTCCCGCAACCCAGGTCATCGGTCCACCTTGTAGGAGGCATTACAATGCTACGTCTTCCAGTACGTGGTCGCCATTCCAGAACCTTTCGGCCCCAACGGCCATCCGTTCTGCGAGCAATGTGCCCTGCCCATTGCCACTTAAGTTTGGCGATTCATCATGCTATGTCGGTAACCTTGGTTATCCTGCGGATATCCTTATTCCTGATTCGATCACGCCAGGAAACTCAGAGCATAGTCCTTTCCATTGCCCTTTGGGTGACTTTGAGTCTTCTGATGAGGCCCATTGTAAGCGACCACGTTTCGGAGCCATATGTCATCACTGGCAACACGCACTGGTCGTAGACTTTCGTTTTGAGACACTGGTATATTGGACGAGAAGATACCGCGCAGCTTCCCGAACGCTGCCCAGCCGAGTCGGATTCGACGACTGATCTCTTTCTCGAAGTTAGAGACGCTTGAATTGCTGAACGAATTTCAACGAAACACAGATCATGTCTTTCAATAGCACATAGGATACTTTTAAACCCGGAAACTTGGTACATGGATGGATCATATCTTGGAATACCAGCTACATATAGAATACTTTTTATCCTGAGAGTATTTTTTTAGGTGGGATAATCATCCAATGACATCCCCGCTTTTGGGCGAAGCGCGAGGATGTGTCAATCTTTTACTGACTAAAAACCCACTCCTGTTTCTTCGTTGCCTTTCATACCAGAGCCGAATTTTCCTTTCAGAAAGAAGCAAACCCTTGGCCCCAGTAGGCGTCGACCCTGCTGGGCTCCTACGATTTGCTGACATCTCATTGAGGCGCTCGTGGAACAGTACGTGCCGTCTACGACTTGGGCTCGGTCCGGACGGTTACCGGATAGTCGGACGGCGAGCCACCTATTGCTCGCCGTCCGCAAGCCCCCGCCTACGGTGGCCGGAAATCGGGATCGGGATCCCGGCGGCTGGGGCGTGAGGGCCGCTCCCTCGCGCGTACGGCCTCTTCCTTTGCTAGCATTACTGCTTCACAGAAGAAGGCGACCGCCTGCCATTCCTCCTCGCTTCAGACCATAGCCTGTACCAAGGCCACATCGTTGCCGCTGATCTCCCCCACAAGGACACGGCCGTGCTCTGCCCAAGCGGGGCACACCTCTACCGTGTGCTCCACCGTGTCCTCCGGGCACCCCGAGAGTATGTTCCCTTGTAATTATTCCTAAACCGACCGATTTTCCGACCTAAGGGCGCTTTTAATTTAGACGTTTCATGTCGGACCGCTGCTGTACATTTACCGTGCTGCAGCCTGCCGGTTGCAGTACATTAGCATTCCGACAACAAGCGTCTAAATTGAAAACGTATCTGACTGCCGTGCGTTTGTATGCCAGTGATGCGCTATTCAACACTGGACTTTTCAACACCGAATTGAACACGTGGTACTTGTGACGTTGCTGTCCTGTTGTCGAACGTTCACCGCACGGCTGCCGCACCGCGCGCTTTGTATGAAAAATACGATCGTCCGTACACAGTACGAAAACGCACAAATTGAAAGCGCCCTAAAAGTCTTACATCCAATGACTATACAACCACATCCCTCAACTCCAAGTTCGTTAACCCCTCTTCTTCTTTACGTCATATAATTTTCCCCTAAATCATCACAGAGCATTGTTATCAACACACATGAGCAAAGCCTCCTATATCAGCATTCTTCTCACGTACATGAAAACATTGCAATTTTTATAACACTACTCGAGGATCGGTTATACCACAGTGGGTGAACGTTCTATTACATGTGGTCAAAGGATGGTTCCCTACCCTAATTGAATGGTTACACGATTCGTTGGGGGTTTGTGGAATATTGATAATTTCGTCTTGTTTGTAGAACCAGAAAGATAGGTCCTAATCCTCGAATCAGACGAGTGTTATTTCTGGTAAACTACAATCTAATTGTTGTTTTTCAAACTTCTGTACCTATATGTTTAAATCGGGCAGAGAACTCTGTAATATGGGTCTCCTCTCTGTGAGAGGAATTAGACCGAGTGCGAGTCGGGGGATATCAATCACAATTTCATAAATAAATAAATAAATTTCTTCGAATGTTTGGCTCTATGATACCAATTTTCTGACAATGTTTTCCTTCACTGTTTTTGAGAGCAGTGGTGAGGAAAAAAACATCTTATTTAAGCTTACCAATGAAATCAAAACAAAAATCAAAATCACAATAATATTATATAGGCGACGTGTACGAGTATATGTTTTTTTTTTCGGGTAGGAAAATCATCTAATGACATCCCCCGCTCTTGGGCGGAGCGCGAGATAGTGTCAGACTTTTACTGTCTAAAATCCCACTCCTGTTCCTTCTTTGCCTTTTTTCCAGGACTCCGGGGATCTGTTTCGCATCACCCATTACCCCAGTAGGCTTCGACCCTGCTGGGCTCTTAAGGGTACGAGTATATGTGTGTGTATGTTTGTAACTCTAACACGTTCAAACGGTTGAACGGATTTGGACGCAGGTTGCCCACAAGTACAAATAAGACAAGTAGAAATATCACATAGGAAAGTTTTTATTACAGGAGTATATTCTTGTGGGATAATTATGTACCTACTTTCTAATTTTGTACCTAATAATATACCTAGCTGCCTATGCCGTCACAATATCTATAATTATAATCGAAATATAATTCGGTCCGTCCTTTGTTGACCAGTCAATCATTGTGCGGATATCAGCCCTAATTAGCGAATACAACGTGATGTTACTATTGAAACTATCCTTTGTATGGGATGAATACTAAAACGGTATCTTGGTAACGGGAGGTTCGGTAAAGATTTTCAGAGGAGAGGAACAATAAGGTAGTGATTGGGGTGTTAATTAGTTGTTTTTGGTCAAAATATTGAGTTCAACTTCGGTTTCCTAAAACATATCTTGACAAAATTCCTGTTATGAAAATTACGGCATATCTATTTGATTTTGAGAAGATTATCCATGGATTATAAACACGTAAAAATGGAAGTATGATGTTCGTTTGTTTTTGTATTAATTTTTTTCATAATTTCAATTCATTACTGGACGTAGGACTCTCCAATCGCACCCATTCATTGAGTAGTAGATTAGATTATATTGTTAATTTGAAAGTTGTTTTGTAAATTCTAAGTTACAGTTAAGTAGTAACAGATGACTTGAAAGATGATTTAAACCTGAAGATCCCAAGCGCAGACCATTGTCGGTTCGGGTGACCATGCTAGCCCGCAGATTTTTTCGGTGTACCGGAGCAATTAAAATAACCCTTTTTAAGGTACTAATATTGCATGCCGCTGTACACGGGGGCCCTGTAGTTCAGATATACCCAAAGGGCCTACAAAGATTTCGTATCCAATTTAACAATGCGTTCAGGGTTCTGTTATGACTGCGATGCTTTTGCAGCGCATCCGGAATCCGAAAACTTTTAAGCAGTATGGCGTAAAAAAAAATCTGCCTCACTGCTTCGCAGGTTGCGTGACAGTCCTAACAACATCCTGCAATCAATAGCATCCCGGTTAGATACCCCGTTTGCTCGTACCCTGGTCGATCGGACCAGCAGGGCTATTGCGTAACTCTGTTGACAGTTAAAGTGATGATCACTTGTTAACAATGTGCATCATTGAACTGTCAAACAGCTAGTTTCGTATTCCTTATCTTCAGTGACCAACTGCAGTGACGTCATTAGCCACTGGTGCCTTTGATAGCCACCGTAACACGTTTTGACAGATGTTGTTGTATAGATACTTTTAAAATTGCGATTGTGTAAGCTTTTGAAGCTTTATAATAGTCGATAAAATTTTAGAGTGGTCACAATAGACACTGTAAATTTTTATAATTCACCACATTTCCACCGTAGTTTGTTAGTCACTTGTGTGATACGTAATACCAATTTTATGAAATTGTCAGTTGACAACTAAGTTCAGTGTGCAACGAATGCCACTTGTCAACTGTTATTGAAAAAGTTTGCCAATAGCCCCCCAGATCGTTAATAGTTATTAAGTACTAACATAAGCCTGGTATTTTATTACTAACACAGTTGACGTCTGTAGTCTTGAAGAATAAATATTATTCGGTATTTTGATTAGGAATTCCTAAATTGCTTGGAGTAGTTTATAACATCGAGAGCAGTGGTGGGCGAGTGGTAACGGCCCCGACTTACGAATTGTAGGTTGCGGGTTCAAACCCAGCCAGGCAAATTACTTTGTGCAATTTATTTCATCACCACTGCTCTCAAAACGGTTAAGGAAAACATCGTGAGGCAACCGGCATATTCTAGAAAAAAAAAAATCGAAGAAATGTGACATTCACCAACCCGCACTGGGCTCGCGTGGTGGATTACAGCCGATTACCTCTCCTAGAGATGAGGCCTGAGGCCCAGCAGTGCGAACATTAAAAAGAACTAGTTTATAACATAGAGTGTATCAATAGACTGACAATGGAAAGTTTACCAAAGATAATTGGTGAGTAAATATGGGTGTCCATTTACTTTTACCTTCCGTTTCTAGCAACACTAGCGACGCATTAGCGTCGTATTATTTAAACAGAAAAATACACGTTTTTTCTTCTACAAAACAACACAGCAACCCTATGACACCCTGAATATAGGCAAGTCATCCGTCGAGTAGCAAATGGAAACAAATGAATACGTCAGAGTCACGCGTTTGACTTCAACACGACGTCAAACCGTAGTCGATACATCATAACGTCACGCGTCAGACGTCACGTCAATGGATTCGTTTTCGAGAGGAGAGAGTATTGTTCTCTGTGACTGCGAACGTTATTAATTGTGTGCCGGTTTGTAAGGAAAACGGGAGTATTGTGTTAAGTCTTTATAGATTTAGGAGGCTGATGAGTTCTTGGGTGGGAAGGCTGTGGTGAATATTGAACGATAAACCACCACTACACTGCTGCCAGATACCTATATCTACTTATTGAGTACGAAATTTAAACTAGAAGTATTTTTTTTTTACTTAACATTTTATGTACACACTTATAATAAAAAAAAAAACAAGAAGATGAAAACAGATAAATAGGTACAAAGGTGATGCTTATTTATATTGAAAGCTCTTCGGAAAGTTGAAAAAAAAAAGAGATGTAGACACCGTGTGCATTATTACCAGACGTACGATGATGCACCACCGACTCATAGTGGACATTACACCCCTACGCACAAAACGTTTTGGGAACACATTCATTGAGCATACTTACAGCATCCCTAGCCAAGTTGATAATCTGCAATCGTTAACGCTAGTCGAAAACTAATCAAATGTATAGAAAATTCGTAATCAAGTTCACATCGTTCAAAATGATAGTATGAATTATTATCGATTCTACAATGTTCAACGCTACATCCTTTGTTATTGTAGAACGAAATTGTAGAACGAGAGGCTGACTCAGGCGCGTCAACATGGCTACCAACTTATCGTTTTCTACAATTGATGACACCGAGGCGTTACCGATTGGAGAACGGAATTCGAATCGAAACGGTTGTAACGTGGCTAGCGGGGCTACTAAGGAATGGAATTCCCTGCCGGTGTCTGTGTTTTCTGATAGCTACAGCCAGGGGTTTCAAGAGAAAAAGGTCACAAGTTGGACACCACCAACACTAAGTACAACACAGGTCACGGCAGGTCTAAGCGGCCATTAGACGCCAGCGCACAGCTGGATGCGGGCGCAAAACAACGCCTCAGTCGTCCGGATGGCCCGGTGACCATGTATTTTTGCGGACGACCAGGTAACATAACAAGCTAGCAACTTTGTGATTTTTCATGATACAGTTATGAAATTTTGTACATAGATTCTTTACATAAAAATACTAGACACGTGTTTCGGGTTTCACATATTCTAAAACTAAAGTTGTACAGCTACAAATCATCATCATCTTCCTGCCCTTGTCTTGTGTTATTTAAGGTCGGCACAACACGTTTTTTTTATTCAATTCTGTCCAGTCACCCGTCATGCTATCACTAACATTCTTTTCTTTCATATCCATCCATCTTTTCTTTGGCCTCCCTCTACGTCTCTACCCATCCACATGTATACTCATAACTCTTTTAGTAACATGCGTTTCATCCCTCCTCTTTACATGACCATACCAAGACAAACGATAAATATGGTTAGAAAAAGAAATATTCATTAGATATTGTTAAGATGAGTCACAAAAGTTCAGAAAAATATACAAACGCGTCATCCCACCCATCCCGCGTTGACATGCGTTATCTCGTACCCGGGTGACACTAGTACACCAGTATATTCAGCGCTGTCGAACTTCAACCGAACGGTTTAATCAATCAACCAGATTCCAGCTGTCACCCAAACATATCGGTGTTTTGTGTTAAAATGATTAATATTGACAAGGTTTAGTTTAGGTGTTTGTTTAGTTTTGAAATTGTGGTTGTATTGGAGCATTTTTTTTTTTTTTTTTTATTCTTGATAGGTTCGCGCTTGACCGCTAACTCACCTGATGGAAAGCGACGATGCGGTCGACGATGGAACGCGCTTACCTAGAAGTAACCTATTCACTCTTGACTTAAAGATTCCCGGGTTGTAGCCATCAGGAAAAACAGATTCCGGCAAGGAATTCCACTCCTTAGCTGTACGCACTACTTATTTTGTCGATTTAATTTAAATTTATTTATTTATTTATCCATTGCTTGCTATACTTACAGTATGCACCAAAGCGTATAGCAAGCTAACAAACCAACAATCTATGAACTAAAAAATTTGATACAAACATTTATCATTTCTTAACTGCTATAAAAAATATGTCGAATTTAGGTTCCTGAGCAATCAGCCCCCTTAGCCAAGTTACAACCGTTTCGTTCGCTTCGAACGCCTCGAGTAGGCCACGTCTCCAATTGCTTTATTCTGATGTCATCTCAACGCTCAGTCACGTGGTCAGAACAAAGAAATAGGAGGCGCAAATATCGAGCCGCAAAAAAAAGGAAATAGTAGGTACAATACCTTTTGTTATCCATACTAATACCGTAAAGTCTAACTGACTGTTACGGTTTCACGATTAAACTACTGAACTGCTTTTGATGCAATTTGTTGAAAAATCGTGAACCCCAAGGAATGACATAGACAAATACATGATACTTTTTTATCTGGCTTCGACATGATATCCGCAATAACGGCATTTACGCTGACGAAATACAGGCATCGCGGGCATAAGCTAGTTATTGATAAATCTAATTCAATATCAAAAAGACGATACGTTGGCGAAGTGGTTGAGCGAATGACTGCTGTGTGGCGTGTCGCTGGTTACATTCCCACCAAAACAAATATTTGTACCACTCATACTAATTTGTTTAAGAAAAGCCCTTTGTTTTTCATATAATAGAAAAAAATAGGGTGACCATAAGTTAGTTTTTGTAACACATCTGTAAACGTATTTCGAACGTTTGATTTATTCCTTGACTTTTGAAAAAAGATACTAAAAAGAAACTTTTTATCAACACAATACAAAAAAAAAGAAATAGTAAAAAATAAATATGAGATACATTAAAATTCAAAACATTAAATATTTTATTATTTTATTTAATACATGCCTTTGATGAACAATACCATTAACTAACAGTTACATGACTACAACTTAAAAAACAACTTATTCGTTTAAAAATAAGTTCTTCAAAATTCGACACATCAAAAAAACAACAATAAAACACAAAAATCACTGGCCCATATAATGTGACCCATATTGTCCACACCACTTCAAAACAGCCCAAAAACACACACAATAAATACGAAATTACACGGCTCATTGACGTATTCATATCAATAACGTCCAATAAAGAAATTTCGGACGTTATATGAAAAATAATAGCAATTTGGGCGTTTAATTGTCTCTTACCGAGTGATGCCTGGTTGACGATGCAATGTCGATAATTGCCTGAACATTAATATTCATAGCGCGTAAATCAGTTTACTGTGGTAAATGGTTTATGATTTTTACATTTTATTTTTGTAAATGTTCATTTTTGGCACGTTAAGCTGTTGGTCTTGATTGTCATTTGTTCTGTCAGATCTTTAACAGTCGTCACACTCAGTTAGGTGCTTTAATTACCACCACCCTTGGTAATACTGTCTCTTAATTTTTTGATTTTCTACCAGTAGCAGGCAATATACCCACAGGTCTATGACCCTTGTATCATGGACCTGTGGTAATATTGCCTACTACTGTATTGTATGTGGGTGGTAACTTGATTTTGGAGGCCAAATAGACGCTACATGTAAAAACTGGTATTCAACAGTACCAGGTTAAACTTGAAGCGAAAATGAGAAAATGTTAGACAGAAATTTATCTTATTATCATCTGTCTAGCCTTTTTCTTACTATGTTTGGATTGTTAAAAATGATAACAAAGGCAATTTGCCTGCCTAACCTTCGATCGATGGAAATGATAGTAATAGCAATATGCTGATTACGTTTAGATTCATGAAAATAATAATAATGGCAATTTGTCTGTTTAGCCTTTATCTAACTATGTTTGGGTTGATGAAAATGATAATAATAGCAAGATTACTAAGGTTATCATTTCCAAACAGAATATGTCTGCCTAACATTATTCTGACTATGCTTGGATCGATAAAAATGATAATAATAGCAATCTGCCTGCTTAGCCTTTTTCTGTCTAAGTTTGGTTCGATGAAAATAACAATCAATAGCAATCTACCTGCCTAACTTTTTCGAACTATATTTTTACTATATTTAGGTTGACGCAAAATGAGAAGTAATGGCAATCTGTCTGCACAGCCTTTTTCTATGTTTAAATTTAGCTTAGTCTTTTCGCAACTATGTTGGGTTTGGCTTCAAGTGGAATCGCATGCAGCTGAATTTGAAAAATTAGTATTTAAAATGGAGTGACCTCTTATCCTGACCTCTAACCCAATACCACAATAACACTGTACCCCAAAGCAAGACAGGCATAGGAAGGAAAAAAGAAGGAAGAAGAAGGAAGGAAGAAGGGTTGGGATTTCCTGGATCCGGGCTTCTGACTATCTGTAACGACTGTCAAAGATCTACAAATGACATTCAGGGCCAACTAACTAAAATAAATGAATATATAATGGTGGATATTCTGAAAGCTATTGACATGATAATTTAAACCTTCGGTAAATTCATCTCGGGTGTCTATTTTAAGGATAGCCGGTACCTTACGCCCACACAGCTCTTTGTGCTGACTTATTTCGGGCTCTCTAATAACTAAGCTGTCCCGAAATAATTGGCAAATCTTGGCTAGTGCGGTCAGTATTGTAAACGAAATTTTATCAATACTAATGAACCAATGGTCTTAATTAGGCCGATATTTATTTTTCTAATGCACGTGAGAAGAAAAAGAAAAAAAAACTATATTTCAATTTTGATACAGCAAACATTTTCTTTATTTTCCATTAGGTTGCGTTTTCATCAGCAATTTCATCATCTTCACCATAATTTCAGCCAAAAGACGAGCATTGATGGACATAGGCCTTTAAATGTTTAACTTTTCCTGAGGCTCAGGAATACAATGATTAGGTACTTATGAGTCACTACCTAGAGTTATTCGACCAGTAAAAAAGCCAATGCTAAAAAAAAATGTTACAAAAAAAAATACAACCAACTCAATTTTGGAACTCGTTGTTTCTGGTTTTGTTTCTTTGTTATTTAACACCGGCTTCTGAAATGTTTAAATTTGTTTTTTTTTTTGTATTGAAATAGTTTCTTTTTTTGTAAGAATTTTTATTGAAAAAAAAGTGGTTGTTTATTTTATTTTAGGTACACCAGAGTTGTGTTAACCTCAGTTAAACCTAAATAACGTGCAAGTTCTGTTTTACAACAGAACTTGCACGTTATTTAGGTTTAATTATTCTATAGGTACCTTACGGTACCTATAGAATAATTCATCATCTACACTAATATTTAAAGAGGTAAAGTTTGTTTTTATTTTTTTTTTTGTTTGTAGGAGGTAATCTCTGAAAGTAAGTACATAAGTTAGTTTTCACCGATAGAAAGCTGTTTTATTCCTGAGTGACATAGACCCCATCATCACTTGCTGATTGATGCTTAGGACCAGGGACCATCTGGGAAGGTAACAATTTTTTTTTTTTTCAAATTCTCCATATCGATCGCGCTTATCGAGGCGTGCATGAATAGCTAATCTAGAAACAGACATGAAAAATAAAAAAGATTATGACAATGTTATTTTAAAATTCAATTTCACATACGTCACATATAACCTTCATTGTGCCCATCTGGTTAGCACGTCTGGGACTCACATTAGGAAGTAACGACGTGCTAGTCTGTCTCCATCCGCGATCCCTCGTAAAGTCACCCTACGCTCGATTTTATGACTCCTACGTCCAGAGATAAGGGTTTTCTTTTATTTTCAGATCAGCACCGGAATGTGATTATAATGGTATATGATGTGCTTTGACCCTTACGTAGTTTGGTTGAAAGAGATTTTTTTGGATATCCCGAATTTTTGCTTTGCATTATCTCGTAGTAAAGAAACCGAAAAAAAGTCTAAATGTTATTTCTAAATGTTATAAAGTGAATTCAGATTATAACATTTAGTTTTTTTTTTTGAAATGAAACCAACTATTATATAACGATTACTTTTTGTTGATAGATGAAAAGATTATCTAGATCACTGTTTGACGATGTTTTGTGGAGGCCTATGTCTGCAGAGACCTAAACGTCTCAGATAATAGTGATTCATGATGCTCAATTTCTCATCAACCATAAACTTAGGCTTATTTACTATTTATTATGTTGAGGTCGTTTTTACCCGACTACGGCAAAGCCAAAGGAGTGTTATTATTTTGACAGGCTATGTATGTATACATGTATGTGAGTATGTTCATCTGTTCCCTCATAGCTCCTAATCTACTTATCGGAACTCGACACATGAGGTATCGTTAGATCCGTCTTAATTGTCCACTGAATATATTCTACGTGACGTGTCACAAAACTCGACATGGCGCGCTCTAGCGGTCAAAAAGTAATGTGTTCAAAAATAAAAATGAAGATAAATACGCCGTGTTTGGTATCATTTGAAAGGGCTTCACTTGTACATTTCCAAAATTTTAAGTGACGCCCTCTAGCGGACAAAAGGTCATATAATAAAAAACCCCTTTTTTTTACCTAAGGCCTGATTGCTACAAGCTGGGGACTTTTAAATCAAGAGTGAATAGATTACCTTCTAGACAAGCGTGGTCCATCGTCGACCACATCATAGTTTACCATCAGGTGAGATAGTGATACAGCGCGAGCATATCAATAACATTATAAAGGCGGAAGTTTGTGAGTATGTATGTTTGTTACTCTTTCACGCTGAAACTGCTAAAAGGATTTGAATGAAATTTTTCACATGGTTAGACCATGTCCATGTTATACATTTTATTCCGTGGGAAGGGATGTTCAATTAGGATATTTTTTTACTATGTGGCAGGTTTGCCACAAATTATATTTGCGGTAACGACATCTATGACATAAATGAGCACGGCAGTTGAGAGTTTGTCATACTCACTCAAATGTCTCAATGGTGGTGGCGCGTGTATTGGATCTTTCGGTTCCCTTCATAATGGCTGAGCTAAGTGGTGCTAATGTTCGCGTCATGTCCGTGAACGGGTGCTGTCAGTTGAGACTGGTCATCTGTCAGCTGTCAGTTGCTATTTTAATATCTATATTTAGTTTTTATTTTTATTTTATTTACATTGTTCTCACATGATAGTAGCGACAAGAAACATGTAAACGAGATATTTGTAATACATAACATGATTGAAAAGAGTGTCCATGGAGTTTCTTGCATATTTATTCTTCTCCATAAAGATCTGCGCTTTGGAATGTAATCAGCATCATTTTTTTTTTAAATGGTTTATTTGAAATAAAATGCTTTGGATCTTGAATCTTGAATCTATGTATTTACATAACTACACTCACTTAAAATCATCATCATAGTCTAACTTAGAGACAAGGTAAAAGGTAAAACACAAGTTTTTGTTGGGATAGCTAATTCAATACTTAATCCAACACCAAACACTAACACAGCAACTCACACCCTACTCCTAATTACCGATATCCAAATATCTGCAGCAGCTATC
Source organism: Mythimna impura (assembly GCA_905147345.3). Taxonomy (NCBI): domain Eukaryota; kingdom Metazoa; phylum Arthropoda; class Insecta; order Lepidoptera; family Noctuidae; genus Mythimna; species Mythimna impura. Next base: position 26,234,599 of record LR990359.1, on the reverse strand, counting down.
CATTCCGACCATTCAAATGTACACCATCTTGCCTATCCGGCAACAGGATCGCATTATGTCTTAGCTCCCTATAGCTTGTATCGGCCATTGTGGACGACTGATTAAGCCATTCAGATGGGACAATGGGCTTATTAAATAACGTCGTACGATACTGGACGTGGTAATTCACGTGTTTGAGTTGATTGATTGTGGTTTGGTGTTGATTGGCTTGCGAAGTGTTGTTGTGTGTGTAGTTTGAGATGGAGATAGTGTTGTGAATGATTTCTGTAGAATTGATTATTCAACTTGATTTTTATCTCTTTAAACTTTCTCACTTTATATTTATAGAGGAAAAAGTTTGTGTGTATATTGATGGCGACCTATATCTGACGACACGATTAGCGCAGTGGTTGAATGATTGGCTGCTGCGCTGCGGGTAACAGGTTTGAAAGGAACAAATATTTGTATGGCCTTCAGATAGGTGTTCCCAGTTCCGGGTCTGGATGTCTTGTGTGTGTGAGTTTACATGTTTGTGAACGTTCTCGTGATACAGGAGTAATTCCTAGTGTGGGACAAGGTTTTTTGTATTTTATATATATACACCGTGTCACTGACATCGACGCACAAATGAATAACATGGATCCATGATCCTCCAGTGGTGGAATTTTTCGTCGGCTTTTCAACAAAAAAAAATCTTCACTTTTTAATTTAAACTGTATAAAATCGTTATTCCAATCAACCCCGAATGACATTTTAAATGTAATTAATTCATTTTTTTTTTTCACTAAAAATGTTAGAATGACATTTTTATACAGATTAAATTTAAAAAAAAAACAGGAAAAGCCGACGAAAAATTCCACCACTGGGGGGTCCAGAATCATGTAGGTACTGGATCCGTTGTATTCGATTGTGCGTCAATGTTGGTGACACGGTGTATATTATGGGTTAGTTTGTGTGTGTAGATGTTAAACGAATATGGATGAAATTTGGGTTAAACGCTCTAATCTCAGGAATTACTCATATTTTTTTTTTTTTATACATATGACCAGCTCATTTATCGAGGAAACCTTAGGCTATTATAACATTACATTACGACCGAAGCGGAGCAATAACCAAAGACGCAATTGAAAACTGCGGGAAAAAGCTAGCAATAAATATGGGTCCATACAACACTACTGTAATCAAATTTATCAAAAAACAATAAAACAAAACAGCTTAAACACATTTAAATACAGAGATAATCCCGTGACGATACACCATAATCCCATGGTATTTCGTCTCGTTTATTTTCCGTGGCGTTTCATTTGTCTAATGGTATAAAGCCTCCTCGTTGATTGGAGCTTTCTGCATACGCCGTTTTTGTATGTAGCGTTGAATTCTGTTAGTTGTGTTGTCAACATGCTTGCGTAGATCGTGTTTTGTTTTTTTTGAAAAGGAATATCTTGCTCTGAGTGAAGAGATTTTTTCTTTTGCTTTGCTGTTGACATTATGTTTTGAGTTTTAGTATGGAGGAAAAGTTTTTAATTTTGCTTTGATCAGACACAGAAAGACGGGAATGAGTTAATGAATGAAAATGCTTTACCATTGTGTATCTTTCTTTGCGAGGGAAACCATCAAATTACTGTATGAGTGGAGGGAGAGGGAGTGTCAGGCTTTTACTGACTAAAAAAGTAACTGATGGAGCACAGGTTGCTGTGTTCTTTTAGTTAGGTACTCTTTGCGATCCGAGGTCATGGTAAATGTTTTAAATAATCTTGCAGGCCATATGCCGTTGCGTTCAATTACTCTGCTAGTTGTACCTATAAAATGAAAAAAATGCCACGTCGAAATATCAACTCATACCTCTTTAAAAGCAGCTACAATTTATGCGTGTCCCAGGATCTAAAACTAATCTGGGGGACAAGGCATTGTGTCCCGGACACGACCCTTCCAATCTCAAAATATAAATTGATCCTATGTTTCTTTTTATTGCTATTCAATTATTAATAATAACAAATAATAACAGTACTAAATCTTCATTTATAAGTTAATATTACTTTTATATATTAAATTATCATGTCTTGGATTTTTCTTTTCAAATTTATTTTGTAATATATTCTCCGAGTGACTTCGCCCACGTGAAAATATTATGCCTATGTCACTCAGTGATAAAGTAAAAAATATAAATCTTTCCTCTTTATAATATTAGTGTATATAAATATAGGTTTTTCACATAATTGTGTATGTGCTGTAGTCTCCCATAATTGAAGGAGCACACGTAGACGAACTATTTACTTATATTATTGTATTAAGTATGTGTCATATCTGAGTATCCGTTCTCTAAAATTTAACAAATAAATAAAACACCACCTACTAGAATCAACTTCAAAGACAAAGATACAGTAAGAAAGAAAAGGAAAAATGTAATCGAGCTTCAAAAGAAATTCCAGATTTTATCTCATCCCGTCAATGAGTGCAGGGGCCCCAAGGCCCCGTCATATGGCAGCATTGGTAGCACATCGTTAAAAGTTTGACCCATTCCGACTTCTATCGGAACTTCGGGACCCAATTTTAATGAATCAGACTTGACCGAACTGATATCATGAGAGCAGGGAAGTGGAAACTCATTCTGAAAGTTAATGATAATAAATTGTAATAGAATTATCCTTTTTTCACCACGTGGGGTTTGTTGTAACTGAATAATGTGGTCATAATATAATTAAGGGAGTTTTTCGCGGGATTACCATGGCGAGAGCTCAATGGCTGTTTTAATTAGTAACTTTAAGTTTTAAATAAGTATAATACGAGGGGTGTGAGGGAGAAGAGACTTCAGCCTAAAAAAAATAATTACTATGGAGAAAGAACGTCCAAATTTTTAGTCTTAAAAGTGTTTAATAAAATAGATTGATTAAGAGAATTAATTTAAGTCAAGGCATTTTAAAGTCAAAGCTGAAGAATTGTCTTCTTGACAAGATTTCAAAGTATATAACGTAGGTAAAATATGTATTGTTTTAGAGCAAGAGGGAACACTCAGCGTGTCTACCAGGATTCTCGCGCTACTGGGCATCGTAGAATGAACTTTACTAGAATGTAAATAGGTTATAGTTTGTATTGCCAGAGTGGCGTGAGTACTTTGCCGGACGCGCTGAATGCTTACCTTATCATAATTACGTAAAAATATTAGAATGTAGCTAAGGTGAATTGTTTGGATTGTTGTTCTGTAGACTTTTGTTGATTTATGTCTTAAAAAGCGAGCATATCTCGCCATCAAACTGTAAAGCTTGGCGAGGAAATTTTGTAGAAAAACTGTTAAAGAAATAAATAAAATATTCGCAACATGATCATCATCATCATTTCAGCCGAATGACGTCCACTTTGGACATAGGCCTCTCCCTAGTGTCGGCACAACGAACGGTTCTATATGTCTCACATCCATTGAATTCTCGCGACTCCGAATTTCAACCAGGTCATCGGTCCATTGTGCGTACAGCTAAGTGGTGGAATTCCCTGCCGGAGTCTGTATTTCCTGATAGCTACAACCTATCTTTAAGTCAAGAGTGAATCGGTTACTTTTAGGCAAGCGTGCTCCATCGTCGGCCACATCATCGCTTACCATCAGGTGCGATAGTGGTCAAACGCGAGCCTATCCATACCGTCACCGTTAATACCGTTGCCGACGTCTGTCAGTCGATACCATCACCGGCCCACGCTGAAAACTAGCGCTGTGGACTCGTCGCATTTTACATGTGGACACGGCATTATGCTGAGAGTACGACCGACCCTTTTGCTTGGACATGGCGCATATATTTTATTTTTATTTTTTTCTGTCATGGAAAATGTTTGCAATGTGTTTGTCTTAAGCTTGCGCCTTTTCCGGCAAATAAAAAGTTTTTCTTTCGTTCTAATAAAAAAAAATGAGAAGAATGTACTCATGGTATATTTAAAAAAAATTTTTTTTTTTTTTTTGTAGGCATAGCCTCTGGCAGGAGCCAGTAATAGATCATAAAGCAGACTTACGTGTAAATAGGCATCCTGTCCCCCTCCTTGAACCAGAACATCAAGGCGACTTCGCTGACGGGGGCCGCCAGGTCGCATGGTAGTCGCGTCATGCCGCCCGGGGCTGACCACACTTGTATCACATCTGAAATGAAAGAAACCTGAGTTTATTATAAAGTACAGAATGAAATATATTTAGGCAGAAGATTATGCTGTGAAGAAGTGACACATATTCAGGAACAATAGAAGGAGTGGAGCAGCCTTTGCCCAGCTATAAGACAGCACTGCCCCCCTAGCCAAGTTACAATCGTTTCGTTCGCACCGAACGCCTCGAGTAAGCCACGCCTCCGATTCCTTTGTTCTAACCGCGTGACTGAGCGTTGAGATGACGTCAGAACAAAGGAATCGGAGTCGTGGCCTACTCGAGGCGTTCGGCGCGAACAATACGATTGTAACTTGGCTAGGGGGGCAGGCTAGATATAATTACTAACTTCACATAATAAAAAATGAAGTCGCTTTTTACGTCTCTCTGCTTATTCGCTAACTTCTTCATAACGCATTGAATTTTGATGCAATTTTCACATACAAACAAGGTTTATAATCACATCATCATCATTTCAGCCGAAAGACGTCCACTGTTGGACATAGGCCTCCTCAAGTGTCGCCACAAGGACCGATCCTGTGCGTCTCGCATCCATCGGATTCCCGCGATCCTCACCAGGTCATCGGTCCACCTTGTGGGCGGCCTTCCAACGCTACGTCTTCCGGTACGTGGTCGCCATTCCAGAACCAATCGGCCCCAACAGCCATCCGTTCTGCGAGCAAAGTGTCCTGCCCATTGCCACTTAAGTTTGGCGATTTTTTGTGCCATGTCGGTAACCTTGGTTCTCCTGCTGATATCCTCATTCCTAATTCGATTACGCAAGGAAACTCCGAGCACAGCCCTTTCCATTGCCCTTTGGGTGACTTTAAGTCTTCTGATACGGCCCATTGTAAGCGACCACGTTTCGGAGCAATATATTTAATCACATTGATATTATAAAAATCGGTCAGTGTGTGTGTGTATGTTTGTCACTCTTTCAAGCTCAAATGGCTGAAAGAATTCGGATGGTGTTTGGCACGATAAGAGATTTTCAGGACATAGTATACTTTTTATCCTGGGATTATGTTCCCTTGGTACAATTGTCGATTTACATGCGGGCGAAGCCACTGACAAGAGCTAGTAATAAATAAACTTGGCACACACGCCGGTTATCTCAGATATTAAGCGCGGCTGCATGAAAAGGGTGTTCAAAAGAGGTTTCATGAGTGACGATACTTAAGCACTTTAGTCGCACCCTCGCTAGACGCTAGATACTACAGTCGTCAGTCTGGAAAATCTTGAATGAGTTCATAGATTTAGACCTGTGCAGCTGTGGTACTGAATTTTTTATCACAGGAGCCACCAATAAGTGTTAGTAAAGGAGACGCTGGCTGAAAAGAAAATTTGGTATTAATGATTTTTTAGGTTTTCGATTTTACAAATTAAATTAAACAACTAAGAACGGGTTCATCGCGTATAGGTATATTGACATTCCGTTTTGGTCATTTTTAGACGTTGTAGTATCCGTGGTCACAAGCAGTATTTGTTTAATTCAAATTATTTAGGTGTTAATAAAAAATAACTGGGTGGATCACGGTACGGAACCCTCAGGGCGCGAGTCTGACTCGCACTTCGAGTCAGACTCGCGCCCTGAGGGTTCCGTACAAACTTACCTATGTAAACAGTTCAATTCCCGAATGGAGTCTCGAACATTTTTCCGAATTGCATTTTTTTTTATTATGACGTAGCAACAAATTTTAGTGTTTTCAGATTTATTTCTATACCTGTGCTCTGTGCTATAAGACCTTGCTTTATGCAATATTTCCAATATTTCAGGATTCTAGGTCAACTGGAAGTACCCTATAAATTTTGATTTCCTCGAGAGTGTCTAAATATATGTTTTTAGAGACACTAAATGGCCGCTGTCTTTTTTTTTCATAAAATCAAATTTCTAATTTAATGAACTTAGAAATTTGATTTTTTCATAGCTTCAAAAGAACGCAAATTTGAGATGCTTTTAATTTCAACTCAATACCTTCACGCGTTCCCAAGATAAAGGGTCTTGACAGACAGACAGACAGACGGACGGACGGACAACAAAGTGATTCTATAAGGGTTCCGTTTTTTCCTTTTGGGGTACGGAACCCTAAAAATCAAATTTAAAAATAATGAACTTTTTGCAACGTTTTGATCAGGTCCATAATTTTGACCTGGTTTAGTATGTCGATACTAAACCACCGCTAGTGTTATGTAGAATCTATTTACTAATCACGCTCTCAAATTTTCTAATCGGCGCTAAATTCAAAATGGTTTTAAAGTAACACAAGATGATCCAATTCATGTACTACACGGAATCCCACATATTATATTTATATTTCACAGCCATTACTAGACGTTAAAATATTCGACGAAACTCATAGAGTACAAACGGCGTATCAAAATACAAATTGTGTTTCTCCGATTAAATTATTTGTTGTGTTAAAACGGAAAAATATTCATTTCACAAAATTGACCATCTCCATCATTTACGTTTACATCTAAAAGTATACCCTATCATCGTCACATCTAAATAAATCTTCAACGTTCGACGCCTCAAAAGCGTCCTCATTATATTTGGAATCACATTCAAAAGATAAAAGATTTTTCCAAAGGAAATCATCGGGAAAAGGGGGGAGCCCCCATCCCCTTTTCGGCGTGAAGAACGTTTTACTATTGTCCATCACATTAGTACAGGGAAGCTCGTGTTTAATGATGGCCCGATCTTTTGTGTACCCATCCTCCTTGATCCAGAACGAGGATGGGGATCTCCCGCCACTAACTCGATTCACACGTTTCGGGCCCTTTGATCTCCATTTTCTTTCAGTGTAGACTGCCCATGAATAATATTACGACCGGAATTCAGTATCTATAAATATTTTCTGAAAATTATGTTCGTTATTGAAATTTGGGTGATATTTGTAAAAAGAATTTGTTTTTAGCGATTTGTTTGTAGTATTTAGGACGTAAATTAGTACATTTCATGTTTGACAGATTTTTGCGGACGCTGCGGACATCGATATATCAGAACTGCGTCGTAAATATGCGCTGTTAATGCATTATTACCGGCTACTGAACAATAAGATGGATGACATGACCACATTAGCTCGCTGTTCGATTCAGACCGGCAGCGAGTGATGCGCGCCTGTACCAACAGAATAGAAACCAAGGCCCGGTGCGAATCATGACTGTAATACTAGAAGGCTTTACCGACTGGCAAATATAACCAAGTAACAAGTGAAACTAGTTTGAGATTAGTTTTTTTTTATAGAAATTTATATACATTGTAATATTAAGATCTAAATAAAATGCTTTATTATTATACTAGAGGTCATCCAAAAATGTCTCTTATCATATTCGAATCATGGTCACCCTTCCAAAATCCACGTATTCGCGGTTGCCTTCACACATTTTGTCACAGTATGCCTCTGTTGAAAAGGTGCCTTGCAATTATTTGGTACTGGTGTGACTTAGAAGAGTTCGATTGAACTATCTCCTCTCCAATCTATGGTTGATACGTTGATACATATCGACGCTTGAAAGGCAAAAATTGCTAAGCGACATTGAGTAAATTTAAAGTTAATATTTTTAGAAAAAAAAATTGTAGGTCAAAAAAACTCTGAAAACACATATGTTAATACATCAAACTCTGAAAACTCGTCACTATCGTCGACTATTTCGTCATTTTAATATTTTTTTTTTCTAAAAATATTAACTTTAAATCACTCTCCTGTAAAATTTACTCAATGTCGCTTAGTAATTTTTGCCTTTCAAGCGTCGATATGTCCTTAAAAGGAAAAATTTAGGTGGAAGCTATTTCTTTGCACTTTTTTTTACTGTTGTTAGACTCGCGCTTGACAGCTATCTCTCCTGATGGAAAGCGACGATGTGATTGACAATAGACCATGCTTGCCTAGAAGTAACCTATTCACTCCTGACTTAAAGATCCCTAGGTTGTAGCTATCAGGAAAAACAGACTCCAGCAGGGAATTTCACTCCTTAGCTGTACGCACAATGAATGAAAATTGCATGAGCGGTTATAGTCAGTGGTCCCATCGGACTTTTATCTGATTCAAGAGTTCCTCGAAATAATTGTTTTGCAATTTCTTTCCATTCCTTATGTTTTCGTATTCCTATTATTTTCAATTTAATTCAATTTATTTATGAACGATTTACATTGTGTTTTTAATCGTAAATAAAAAAAATAACTGTACATAGATCATGCATTCGTTTCTATAGATATATATTAGCTAAAGAGAGCGAGACGCACAGGACCGGTCATAGTGGCGACATTTGGGGGAGGCCTATGTCCAACAGTGGACGTCTTTCGGCTGAAATGATGATGATGATGATGATATTAGCTAAAAGTGTCTTTCAGTCTATTGCCTACCAGTTCTAGGCACTTATTAAATTATATGAATCATCACCTCTAAAGATATTTTTTGCAAATCTTACCTACATTGTTCTACGACAAAAGTTCAAGTCTACCTGAATATGTCATCTATTGCACTGTTACAATATTTTTACTTTTTAGGGTTCCGTACCTCAAAAGGAAAAAACTGAACCCTTGTAGGATCACTTAGTTGTCCGTCCGTCTGTCTGTCTGTCTGTCTGTCCAGACCCTTTATTTCGGGAACGCGTGGAGGTAACGAGATGAAATTAAAACCATATACCTAAGTCTGCGGTCCCTTCGAACTGTGAAAAAATCAAACTTAACGGGAAAAAAAGAAACGGCCGTTTATGTTGCAAAAAACGTGTCAAGTCAAACACTGTCAAGGGAATCAAAATTCATAGGGTATTTCCTGTTGATCTAGAATCCTGAAATTTGGCATGAAGCAAGGTCTTATAGCACAAGAATAGGAAAAAAATTTAAAACTGTAATTTTGTAGTTACGTCACAAAAAAAACTATTTTGCGATTCGGAAAAATTTTCGTAACCCAATTCGGGAATTGAACTGTTTTCATAGGTAAGTTTGTACGGAATCATCAGTGCGCGAGTCCGACTCGCACTTGCCCAGTTTTTAGTATTTGTTGTTATAGCGGCAACAGAAATACAATCTGTGAAAATTTCAACTGTCTATCACGGTCCATGAGATACAGCCTGGTGACAGACGGACAGACAGACGGACGGACTGCAGAGCCTTAGTAACAGGGTCCCGTTTTATCCTTTGGGTACGGAACCCTAAAAAGCAATAATTCTGCCGTCTTTTTTTGGGATGTTAATATAATTAAATTTTGGACACGCCACAATTATGGCAGTAAGTCCCCTCTTTTGAGGGAGCACCGAATTCACTCATAGATGCCCTGAGCAAACTGAAAAGACTCAAAAAATTTCGATTTGGAAAAATCTTCGTAACTCAAATCGGGAATTGAACTGTTTTCAAAGCTAAGTTTGTACGGAACCCTCAGTGCACGAGTCCGATTCGCACTTGCCCGGTTTTTTATTATTGAAACCGTTAGTTCTCTTTGAACACAAAGCGATCGTCCACGGAATTCCAGAGATTTTGATTTGTGTTCCACTTTTTGTCTACCCTATACAAATACTAAGAACAAGTTTAACAGTATTCTGTTGATATTTATTTTGTTCTCATCTAAATGATCTCATGGTTGCTGGTGTTAAGCTTAGCAAAAAAATAGATAGTAAAACCGCACTGGTAAATCTTTCTTAACCTTTCGAATACCGTAATTAGAGACACAAAGGGTTCGCGGACGGCGAGCAATGGGTAGCTTGCCGTCCGACCGTCCGGTAACCGTCCGGACCGAGCCCAAGTCGTCGACGGCGCGTAGTGTTCGCAACCGTAGGGGCCCAACAGGGTCGAAGCCTACAGGGGCCAAGGGTCTGATTCTGAAAGGAAGACTCGGCCCTGATATGAAAGGCATCGAAGGAACAGGAGTGGGTTTTTAGTCAGTAAAAGTCTGACACTATCTCCCGCTCCGCTCAAGAGCGAGGGATGTCATTGGATGATTTTCCAGCAGAAAAAAAAGAGACAATAGAAAGACAATGAAAGTGCGAAAGCCGCTTTCGCTTGGGGTACCTTTTGAGTAGCGTAATTAGAGACACAATAGAAAGACAATGGCGCGTGAACGCCGGCGTTAATGCGGGGATCAACAGCGTTATTTCTTCATCTACTTTTCTGACTGATGCTTAGTTTATGTGTGGTGTGGCGTTATTCAGTACTAAAACTTTTACGAAGTCTCATATCTGACTGGCCTGTTGGTCTAGCGGTTTGTGGTCCTGACTCCTATGCCGGAGGTCTTGGGTTCGATTGTTGTCCTGGGTGGGCCCAGGATAAAGTTTGTGTGATCAGCATGATCATTTGTTCTGTGACTGGGTGTAATTTGTCTATAATATGTTTGTATTTAGAAATATATAACTATGTTTATCAGTTGTTTAACACAAGCTCTGCTTAGCTTGAGACTAGATGGCGTTGTGTGATAGTTGTGGAATATTATTATTATTATTATATACTTGCATCGCACGCTCACATCACTACTAGTTTTTTTATTTTGAGAACTCTTACTTTCACACTAGGAATTACTGTTGTTCCGTCGGTGCGTTCACAAACGTGTAAATCAGCATACACATGACCCAGACCAGGAATCTGTGGGCCATTTTTTTGTTGAGCCGTCATAATTATCGTCAAATTACTTCTCTCGCTTTAAGGCGGAGCAAAAAGGGCGGGTCAGACTTTTACTGACTAACCGCTATGTTCTTTTACTGACTAACCGCTATGTTCTTTTACTGACTAACCTTTATGTTCTTTCATTTACCCATTAGGACAGGACCACGGTAACTATTTCCATTTAAAACATTTGCTCCGAAACCACGACATGCAGCGATGCAGTCAATCGCTCAACAACTGCGCCAAACGTCCGTCAAAAATAACGTAGCGTGACGTATCACAAGTTAAGAACCTCTCTATTCCTGTCACATCTAGCCTCCATTCCAATTACTCAACAAAGCCACTGTTCTTAATTTTTCCGCTCACATCACAAATTTTCTTCGCTCCATTTTTCTAGAACACAATATTTTTCCTAAGAATGACTACCTACTTCCAAAAATCGCTCGCTATAAATATTTTAGAAGAACAAAGGCGGGATATTAAGCTGGTGAAGATGAAAAACGGCGACGTTTCAGTAAATAGTGGCGGTATACAGCTGACGGGAGTTTTTCGCTTGTCTCCTCACATTAATAAGCCCTAACACAAATTGGAGCAAGCGGCTAATGTGTGTGGTTCAAGTTACAAGCGGTACAAGGCGAAAGGTATAGGAAAAAGCGTGACTTTTTGGCAATAATTTTGTTACGAATGAAACATCATTGTTGGACTCCATGGAAGACCCACTCTCTGATACAGGCCATGATCTGGAGCGGGGAGATGAGCGGCGGCCGCCTCCTTCTGCGAAGCAGTAATGCTAATAGCGAAGGAGACGGCTGCACGCGTTAGGGACCAAAGGTCATTTGTAGATCTTTGACTGTCAATATGGATAGGGAAATCTGACATCAGTCTTGCCAAAGTAGTCGCTTCATGTGAAGTACTGATAACCAGCTTTAAACTGGAAGCCGACTCCAATATGACTGAGAAAAGGATAGGGATATATTTTTATGGATTATGGGCTTTAAAACTCCGAAATGCAAATCAGAAATTAAGATATTCGCAGGAGAACCAAGGTTAACTCGAAGAATCGCCAAACTTAAGTAGCAGTAGCCAGGGCACATTACTCGTAGAACAGATGGTCCATGGAGCCGCAAGTTTCTGGAGTGGCAACCATGCACTGGAAGACGGAGTGCATTGGAAGGTCTTCCAAAAGGTGGACCGAAGACCTGGTGAGAGTCTAAGGATTTCAATGGATGTGATACGCACAGGACCGGTCGTTATGGCGACACTTTGGGAAGGCCTATATCCAACAGTGGACGTCTTTCGATTGAAGTGATGATGATAATGAAAACTCCGAACGTAGATGTGAAGCCACCACTATTAACGTCACCCCTTTTTCAGGAACAAATTACTCGAACCGCTAAAATTTTACACCTTAAAACCTATCACTAATAGGTAATAATGTTTACCACCGCTCCTGCCTCTCCCCTCCTCCAGTACATACGGCATTACACTCGTTTGACCGATCTACGGCCTATAATGTTAGTGTAACAACCACTTTGGCATCCGAACAATTATCGTAAGGGATTTTGAACCTTTTTTCGGTTAAGATAGAGTTCGCAATTGAAGCGTTTGTGAGATACCACTTAAGTTGTATACTGTTCTATGAAGTAATTAATAAAATAAGGGTTGAAGACAAAACGTGGGACCAACAAATATTGGTATTTTCAACTTTTTTTTTTGTCGGTTATTGACACTTGTAAACAAGTCACTATTCAATTAAATGCGTTGCATATACCTTGAGATGGACTTTTGTGAAGGACAGACAAAAAATAATCTTGTAAAGTTCCTGATTTCCTCAGAATACTCGACATTCCGAGAAAACCAAAAGGTGTCAAGGTTTCCTACGACATCTACAAATTAATTTTAGATAGCCAAGTTAGTTGTATTTTTACTGTATTTCATTTTGTATATAGGGACGTTGTTAGGTTAGGTTATATTATATATGAATAGTTAGATCATTTTTGTTTATTGTTATATACTGTGATTATAGCAAATAAATAAATATTTAATTCAGAATTTAGGGATAGCAACAAACTAAACTATTAATTAAACTAAACAGCCCAATTATTTTCAAATGACTGTTTTTATTTAAATAACTATTCGCATTTAAGAAACCTTGTCCGTCTCCAAAGATTTAATCCTAAAAATATCATCAAATAAACTATTACTTTTTCCTAAAATAATTTTTCGTTTGAACTCCGAGACGAAATTATTCCCGTGTGATTTCAATGTTTTTCATCGATTTGTTAATGTTTTTCATCGATATTTAATTAATAAAAACGTGTTTTTTTATCTATACTAATATTATAAAGAGGAAACATTTCTATTTTTTATTTTTATTTGTCTACACTAATATTATACAGAGGTACAGTTTGTTTTTTTTTTTTGTAGGTGGTAATCTCTGGAAATACTGGTCCGATTGCTAAAATTTTTTTACCGATAGGCTTTATTTCTGAGTGACATAGGCCATACTTTATACACGCGGGCGAAGCTGCGTGCAAAAGCTAGTAATTAGTAAACAAACTCAAAAAGTACTAAAATACATAATACCTATGTCACTCAGTGATAAATTAGCATCCTACTGGTGAAATAGTTTTTAAAATCGGTTCAGCCGTTTTCAAGTTAATCTATTACAAACACACAAATCTTTTCTCTTTATAATATTAGTATAGATATAAACTTATACTACTATGTACTACTTACAATAGGATTACGGCCCATTCCCTCTCCTAGAGAGGAGGCCTGAGCCCCAACAGTGGGAACATTATAAGGCCGACTATGCTATGCTATAGACATAAACAGTAGATATACTAACGCATTTCTTTCATGTGTTTCAATAAAACACGTTTAATGTAAAGATATTTGAAATCCAAAGGTGTTTGGAGTATGTTTGCCTTGAAGTAATATATTCACTCTTGACTTAAAGACTCCCAGGTTGTAGCAATCAGGAAACTCAGACTTTGGAAAAGAATCTCACTATTTAACTGCACGCATAATGAATATGTTCCCAAAACGTTTTTTGCATTTGGGTGAGATGTTCACCATGAACCAGTGTCCACGGGTAGTGTGAAAGTGAAACCCGGGGCCCTGGGACGAAGGCAAAAAAGGAACAGGAGTGGGTTTTTAGTCAGTAAAAGTCTGACACTATCTCCCGCTCCGCCCAAGAGCGCGATTTGTCACTAGATGATTTTACCACGGATGATTTTACGGTTGCGGGAGTCCGATGGATGCGAGACGCACAGGACCGTTCGCTGTGGCGACGCTTGGGGGAGGCCTATGTCCAGCAGTGGACGTCTTTGGGCTGAAATGATGATGATGATGATGATTTTCCCAACTAAAATAAAATAAAAAAAGCCATGTACCTGTGGCGCATCACTATATGTCTGTTGTCAGTCTTTTTATTTATATAACAATTTATGTACACACTTAAAATTAAAGACAAGAAGAAAGAAACAGAAAGGCACAAAGGTAGTGCTTATTTCTATAGAAATCTCTTCCAGCTTAACTGCGAAAGGAGAGTTTTCCCTTTTCTGTGGCAGAACTCACAAACAGTTAAATTCGATTCATTATAGTAATAATTATTCTGTAATTAAATCCAGTTCCAAAAACCATTCACTAAATTAATACTCCGTTTGAGTCTAAATGTAGTCGGTAAAATTCACGCACGGGTAACAACATAATTCTACGTTACTAATATACCCATTTATCTATTGGGTATCTTATATATTTAGGCATATACATATTTAAACGTGTACCTAACCCAATTTATCTATACTAAATACATGTAAATAAAATTGAAGTGTCTGTATGTAATTTCAAAATAACGTAATTAAAAGTATATTCGATCCAATAACAAAAATATAAATTTTAAAATTTTTGTCTGTCTCATCAGCTGGATCAATTTTAATGGGAGTTTATAGCTGAAGTTATAAGGAAAAAGCTTTATTTTAGAAAAAAAAGTAGGGTTCCTCGCAAAAAAAAGCTTATTGACTTTGTGACCAAAAATGCCATTGTGCTATTTTACGAGTCTGACGCGAGCAAAATCGCGGGAATTCGTTAGTTTTTAATAATGTCCCAAAAAATACTATACGCATTCCTAATTTTTTTTCAAAGCGTATCTTCTACTGACTTCCTCATAAACTTAAAAGGAAAACAACATAGCTTTGTCTCTGTCCTTCAGAACATAAACACACTTGGCACCAGATAAATTTAAATAATATGTAAAATACAGTCGCCAAACCAACGACCAAAAATCATCTCATTCGTTTCGCAATCATCGTACCAACTGCACGCGCTCGTGTTAAAGTAGCGAGCAATTAAATCTTAATCGAGCTCATCGTTAGCGGGGAATGTAATGACAGACATGATTCCACGCGACCGTACGACAATACAGTCTGATTCATTCTGGAAATATTTTACACGATGCCTTAGAATGAAAAGCTTGGGAATATAATTTTATGAAAAACTTTAGAAAAATAAACACAAAAAATCATAATAATAACTTGTAACACTATCAAAGATTATTCATAAGAAAATCGCAAGTACTTTTACATAAAGGTCGCTAGTAGCATTTGACGTGTGTCAATAACGTGAAATATAATTATTTGAATGCTTTTGAAAACGTACAAATTGCAAACTAAAATACGCGTAGACATATGTAAATAAGCTGTGTGTTTGTTTGATTAATATTTGCTAGCTGTATACCGCATATTAACCCCCTTTTTTAGTTTAAGTTCTTATAATCCATCGTAAGGTTGTCTAATAGATATCGCTGTCAGCGATAAGACCGCCAAGTTTCTGTAAAATTGTTACTATTTTGGTGTACACAAAGTTTATTCAACTCTGTGTAGTAAAAATTTAACTGGGATTATTTTTTTCTTTTTTCTCTTTCGCATTCATCAAGTTTTATCTCGAAGATGACGATATGCACACTACAGTTGTGCTACAGTTGACTTCGTGCCCTATGTCAATTAGGGTTAGTACTTCAAGTAATTCGACGCGAAATGCGTCGGGATTAGTGTTGTTGTTGTCAACGTTGTGGGAAAATGTATTTGCGCTGTTCATTGTATGCAGTACAGTATCTTTACTTTTGTATATACTTTTTTGAGAATTCTGAAAGTGCGATAAGGTGCATACGCATTAGACACAGTCCTGCACTTTAGAATTTCTAATGAACACCACTGGCAATGTTACAATCTAAAGAGTTTCATTGATCCAAAAAGAAAAAGAAGAAAACACGTAGCCTTTTAACTTTGCTTCTTCTTACATTTCCTATTCTTATTTTAATATTAGAATAGAAATGCTTTTATTCGGGACATACACAGCACAACCGCGGTTAAAAACACAAAGTAAAAAAGAACAAAAGTACAGAATGCGCCAAGCGTATCCGCATTTAAAGGGTGACCACCCCAGCATTTACTGGGTGTCAGACACCCAGTGCTTCTTTTCAGTGACGAACGCACATTCTTCAGTTTATACGTGTCTATAATTATTTTGTATATATTTTTACCGTACCAACCCTATATATCTCCAATAACATACACGGTATTATGTTGAATTTATACATCACCATCAACAAACCTCTATTTCCTCATAATCTTTTTAAGTCTCGCTCCATATTCCATGAAAATTAAACTTTTCCATTCTGGCTTCATTTGTCCGGCACTGGACGGATCAAGCGGGATTCATCCCGCACATTTATTGTGTCCGGAATCCCGGAACGATTTACATACGACCTGGGCGAGTAATCCCGGGAATCGCTGGGAGAGAAATCAAAGTTTAGGATTTTCAAAGGGTACGATTTTAAGGATTAATTCTGATAGGCTACCTGGCTTCAGGTGTTTTCGGAATTAATTTCTGGGTGGCTTGTTATTTTAATTTAAAATGTTGGATGAGGTTTTGTTGTTCATGTTTATATTTACGTTCCGTATTAATATATCGTTGTTGCTCAGGTTTCTATAGCTTCAGATATTACATTAATATTCTTTTCTGATCGCACCTGATGGTAAGCAGTGATGCAATCGTTGATGGTGAAGCGCACTAGTTTATTAAAGGCCTATTTACCGTAGACCCCTAAATTATAATCGGACGGGAAGACCGCAGCAGGTAAATTGTTCCAGTCCTTTGAAATACACGTTATAAATAACGAGGTGAAACGCTTAGTCCGGACAGTAGAAAAAAAACAGTTTCTAAACTTAATTACAATGACTAGATTTACTACAATCGGTGAATCCTGTGCTCTTAATATCCAATTAGGGTCAATATAATTCGCAATGTTAACAATAGTCAAATGTTGACGCTCGTCCTGTTCAGATGACATTTCTAATTCAACTGTAGATGGAGGATGTAAACATTATGCAATTTTAGCCCAGCTTCGAGTTGTAATAGCCAACTGAGATAGTTTAATCACTGAACATTGTAGCGTAGAAGACCTTTATTTTACGACAGCCTTTAATTTTGAAATCATAAAACAAAAGTTACGATGTTTAGTTATGGATGATTCTTTAGCCGTTAAAACAGACCCTTATTATCCCTTGAAAATATAAGCAGGAGGCATAAACATTAGTAAGGCTTAGGTTTGCGTTAATGGTTTAACTCTTGTTGCTAATAATGATAATGGGAAATATTGGTGAGATCAAGTGTATGCTCAATTTAACGGTGGAAAGTGCTCCCTAGGTAGCACTTTGCTAAGAGCTATGTATAGTGCGCATTTTGAAATTGATTTACGTTATGTTATGGAATATATTCACTTCAAATATTAGTGACATAAACTTTTTCTATTTTGATGGAAACCACATTCACATAATCTTCTTTTTCTTTATTACAATTTTCGAGATTAACATTAAATTCTTTAACGATTATGACTAAATTATCTATAAAATAAACAACTGTTTTAAGTTGTCCAACTTTGTTGGTACAATCAAACAACTTGATCTTAATTTAGATCCTAACCACGTTTCCATCAAATTCAATTAAACCATTAATTCCTCCAACTTCCAACCTTAAAAAACTAATAAATTAAAGAAGGCCCAAAACACTTCGTCCTAACTATCACTCAACGTAAAATATTCTGACCATGATGTTACCTATTCAAATCAGTGCTCTTCGCAAAAACCTTCGTACAGATTGTGAAATATAATTGACGGTTCGGTCCGGTTCAAAACTATGGAGCGGGCTAATTGTCTCCGTGACATGAATATGCATGAGTTCCATCGATCCAGTCCGGCTAACGAATATGGGAGCTTTCTGAATGATATCAGCCAAATATCAAAATATTTGAGGTGGGGATTTGAAGATTCTAGCTGTTGTCACGCTAATGCCTTCGGGTTCTAGAGCGGGGTTTAGTGAAATGTTGCAGTTGTTGTTTGGTGTATTGGTGGCACTTTATAGATTGATCTATTATAGATTGTAGTGAAAGTTTTAATTCATTGTCATTGAATACTAAGTGAAGAAGTTGGTATGCTTGATTTGAGATTTCAAAAACGTTTGATTCGTTTTGATCATCTTACGTCAATATTATTGATAGTAAATTGGTACGGCATCGAGACTGAAATAAGTACTAACTTACGATAAATATAAAATAGTACAGTGTTTCGTATTAACTTTAATTAAATGACGTTTACGTTTAATTTAATGACAATCCTATGACAATCCAATGCAATTTAATGATAATCCAATGCAATTTAATCTAATTTTAATTTTAACATTTCAATTGTATGTAATTTTATGATATGTATATTGTCTGTATGTGATTATGTAACTAAAATGATTCTTTAGTACTCGAAATAAATAAATAATAACAATTAACGAGTATTTTTTGTTATATTTAAAGATTTGCCCATCCGCTCCCCTTTTCGAAAATTTACTTTGTATGTGCTTTATCGCACTCCTTGAATATATATTTTTTTAAGCACAACAGTTTCTAACTAAGTTACCTACATGAAAACTGGCTAGTAATGCAACTATTAAAAGTAGGTTTTATAACAAAGCTTACATTAAGTATGTTATCTTCAAAGATATGAGCAGAGGCGTGGGGTAGATGGGAAATTGAATAAAACTACTTTGAAACCCATAAACCCTACATCCTCTTCCTGATTCCCCAACCAATTCCAAAACAAAACTATTCGCAGTTTCCCTAGAAATTCAAATCTTCTCTCGTGTTATTCCTCTGCATCCGCCTATTTCGCAATTACCGACGATAATGATAGTATCTCCATGGAAATCTCACTGACCGAACAAAGCATATGGCGCTATTCGGTAGGAAGCTGCAGGGCTGTCGGGAGTATTGCCGTTGAAATTATAAGCGTTATTAGCTGCTTCTGTTTCAGTATTTAGGTCAGTGAAAATACCATGTTGTTTTGTTTTATTAGATTTAGAGACACAGTTACTAAACTATTTCATCATCATCATCATTGACTGACCTGTTGGTCTAGTGGTTAGTGGCCCTGACTGCTATGCCGGAGGTCGAGGGTTCGATTCCCACCCAGGACAAATGTTTGTGTGATAAGCACGTTCATTTTGTTCTGTGTCTGGGTGTAATTTTTCTATAAATGTATGTATTTAGAAATATATAAGTATGTTTATCAGTTGTCTAGTACCCATAACACAAGCTCTGCTTAGCTTGGGACTAGACGGCGTTGTGTGATAGTTGTGGAATATTATTATTATTATTTATTGCAGCCGAAAAACGTCCACTGTTGGACATAGGTCTCCCTCAGTTGTCGCCATAACGACTCGCATCTATCGGATTCTCACGACACTCACCAGGTGATTAGTTCACTAAAATATTTATATACCTATAAACATTCTTCTCCATCATCGCTATTTTATTTTCCATGGATATGTTTTCTAATAAATCATGTAGGCTGTTCTAAGTGTTTCTCTTGTATGATTTAATTATTTATTAGTTTATACATAGAAATTTGAAGACGTGTGTTATCCACCAACCCACAATTGGTCTGCGTGGTCTGGATTACGGCCCGTTGTCTTTCCTAGAGAGAAGACCTGAATCAAAGCAGTGGGAACAATATAAGGCTAATTATTCTATATAATAATTTCTTATGGAGTCAATAGATTGCTATTATATTATTGCAGTAAGGTCAAAGTCCTTAGGAGATACAATCTAGCTATGATTTGGTCTTAATAAGTCCATATAGATTAGTTTCAATTCTCACACGAAAAACTAACCAGCTCCCCTAGCCAAAGTTACAACCGTTTCGATTCTCTTTTCGTCGATCGCCTCGAGTAGGCCACGCCTCCGATTCCTTTATTCTTGCGTCATCTCAACGCTCAGTCACGTTGTCAGAACAAAGGAATAGGAGGCGTGGCCGACTCGAGGTGATCAACGAAAAGAGAATCGAAACGAAACGGTTGTAACTTGGCTAGGGGGGCTGTTCAACTAGAAAAATTATGCAAATGTAAAATACAGCAGTTTTAAACTCGAAAAGTGCAAACTTTCTAATCAGCCAGCCCTATGCGACTCAGTCAAGCATCCGCGAACATTATCAGGCGTGCAAAATTAATACATCACCGTCTGTCCGTTTGGGTGCTTTATCTCATTAGCTCGCTAGCTAGTCTACTAGATAATTATCTAGTATGTGGTTACCATAGCATAGCATAGCATAATCAGCCTTTTAATGTTCCCACTGCTGGGACTCAGGCCTCCTCTATCTAGGAGAGGGAATGGGCCGTAATCCACCACGCGGGCCCAGTGCGGATTGGTGAATGTCACATGTCTTCGAATTTTTGGTTCTAGGAAATGCCAGTTTCCTCACGATGTTTTCCTTCACCGTTTTGAGAGCAGTGGTGATGAAATAAATTACACAAAGTAATGCGCCTGGCTGGGTTTAAACCCGCGACCTACAACTCGTAAGTCGGGGCCGTTACCGCTCGGCCACCACTGCTCCACAAATGTGGTTACCGTGGAGACATATTTTACTATGGGGACATGAGCCATAGTTTTAATTAATTCTTTAGGTACTCATATACATATGTACATAAAGTTAAACTATGATTTAAAAGAGATTAAAGATTTAGTTAGTTTTCTTCTATTAGATGGAAGAGAACAGTCGAAGCTGTTTCAAGATGATAAATAATGATTGTTATGGTAAACTAGCTTCTGCCAGCGGCTTCGCCCTTATAACTTTGGACCACTGTTTCATCCCTTTAGGGGCTGAATTTTGAAAAATCTTAGTTCTCGCCTATGTCATAAAAGGAAACCTTGTGCAAAATTTTACGTTCGTAGTCCCAGTGGTTTCGGCTGTGCGTTGATATGTCAGTCAGTCAGTTTCTCCTTTTATATATTTAGATACCTAAAGAAAAGAAAGAAAGAAAATGGATTCATTTGGGACAACACAAGGGATATAAAAACTAGTTAGGTATAAACGACAAAAAGAAACAAAAATAAAATAGTATGCCTCACGACTGCGCCAGAATGGGTCCAGATCAGCGTAAATGCCTGACTTTCAATTGAACCTAAAGTTGTAAAGCAACGGAAATAAATCAAAGTTTTGTAGTGTAATGTGATGATATTTAAATAATATAAATACATGTAAAATAAGGTTTTAATAACTAGTAAAATAATAAATTGGTATAAGCTAACATTTATCTGTATAGTGTGAAAATAAATAAATAATAGACGAAACTAAATAAGTAACATAAAGAAACAATAGAATAAAGATAAAAATTTAGGTTGTTCTCAATCAATAAAGATCGATAGTACAAATATTTTGAACCAAATCGAGAGGCGTGTAATGATTGTTGTTATAACCGTCTCGTATAACGAGGACCTCCTGAAAGCCGAGAAAGATATGCAAATTCAGTATCTTAACTTGGTTCGTGGGTTTGTCGACCTGCGCTGAACTCACCGATAGTCGCGTCAAAAAAAAGCATTTTTTTTGGTCAGTTTTTTTTATTAATATAATTTATAGGAATCAATAATCTTATATGTTCTAAAAGAGAGGTCAGAGAATCAAATTGGAACTACAATCATTAATTGATGGAACACATAATCTGGACAATAGTTCCTCTAAATCTGCAAAGAACCAGTACCTACTTACCTACTTTGAATTGACCAAAGTCAGACTTTTCTAAAAGTCTAGCACTGATGAAATTCTCTTTGGGTTATTTTTCAATGAGTAAACAAAAGTCACAAAATACTATATCAGCAATGATGATCGGTCACATGTACCTACGCGTTTTGACGTTTTTTTTTTCGGCAGGGAAAATCGTCTAATGACATCCCCCGCTCTTGGGCGGAGCGAGAGATAGTGTCACACTTTTACTGACTAAAAACCCACTCCTGTTCCTTCTTTGCTATTTTTCCAGAGCCCCGGGGATCTCTTTCGCATCACCCATGGCCCCAGTAGGCTTCGACCCTGCTGAGCCCCTACTGTTGCTGACATCTCCTTGAGGCGCACGTGGAACAGTACGCGCCGTCGACGACTTGGGCTCGGTCCGGAGGGCCGGACGGCGAGTTACCCATTGTTCGCCGTCATCAAGCCCACCCGTTTTGACGTTACGCATGTTATCTCGCTTTGCAGGTGGTATCGTGCTGATTGTACCAACGGTTTAGAGAAAAGAAGGCTGTATCTCCAGCGACGTTATTTAAACTACATGATATGTTGATATGTATGCAAAAAATATCCGTTTAGAATCGCCTCGGGTCAACATGACCCAGCATAATCAGCTACGTTAGGTAGATTAGGTTAAAACGGAAACAACATAATATTATTCCTTATACCATTGGTATGCAAGAGCAGTGGTGGCCGAGTGTTAATGGCCCTGACTTACGACTTGTAGGTCGTGGGTTCAAACCTAGCCAGGCGCATTACTTTGTGTAATTTTTTTCATCACCACTGCTCTCAAAACGGTGAAGGAAAACATCGTGAGGAAACCGGCATATCCTAGAACCAAAAAATCGAAGACATGTGACATTCACCAACCCGCACTGGGCCTGCTTGGTGGATTACGGCCCATTTCTTCTCCTAGAGAGGTCGAGGCCTGAGTCCCAGCAGTGGGAACATTAAAAAGGCTGATTATGCTATTATATGCTACATCTTTAGTTCTAAATAAAAAGATTGACAAATCAATACACAAAGACTTTGATAAATGTTGAGGTTCAAACGCGTGATAAGTAAAAACAATAACTAATTCAGGACGATTGCAAACAATACATACATATTTGTGAATGAGACTGTTCATTTACTGAGATAGCATTCAAAGTTAGTAGACAGTCGATATCTTTGTTCGCAATGATCTAGAGTTAGGAAGGGTTTAGACGGGGCTTAGATGTATTGGCATTTTTTTATAAGTTGGAAGTTACCAAATAACTTTTCCCGTTCTGGGTAGAACGAGAGAAAGTGTTGCCCTTTGCGTTACAGGACCGTGGTAACATTTTTGAACAATGCCGTAAGTCGTGTTGGTATGTGATATTAGTTTTTTTTATTATTATAAGTTTTTTTTTTTCAGAAAATCGATCCATTTGTTCTCAAGAAGTACTTGTTATGAATTATTACACGTTACAGTTTTTTTAGCTTATCACACATTACAGTTTTTTATGTAACATAAGTAACAGTTTTTTATTGTACTCTATGCTAAGTAGGCTTAGACAGAGAAACCTATAATCGTTGCCTCTTCCTTACATTAGGGATTATTATTTCCTGTACCCTTTTTTGTGTGGTAAATCATCAAATAACTTTTCCCGCTTTAGGTGGAGCGAGAATGAGTGTCAGACGTGTACTGACTGAAATCCCCGTGTTCCTTCATTTGCCCTCTGCGTTCTAAGGCCACTCGTTCTAAGGGTACTCTTTCGAACAATTTTGCAGCCCTGACCGGCTAAGGCACCGTGTGTATACACAAATACATATCATTAACGAATACGGTCAACAAAATCCTATGCTTAACTACCTCAATAATATCTATTTAAATTTTTATTTCAGTTAACAGAACACATATTGCAAATACCTTATAGACTAACATACGTAACTACTTATATTAAATTATCTTGTTAGTACATGATATGATTCTTCTTCTTCTTCTTTTGTTTTTAATTTCAATTTTGCTTTTTATTATTATTATTTATTACAATTTGATATTGTAGATTATTTTTATTTTGCAATTTGACTTTTTTTTTTTTATTAATTTTCTTTCTCTATTAATTTTTGACATCAATGTTTACTTAGTATTGTAAACAATATTTTTCTTTTTATTATTGTGAACGTGAGGACTATGTTGATTGCTTTTTTTTTCCTTTTCAGTAATTTTAACGTATGTCTGGCAATTTGAGTATTTTCTGCGGCCTACCCAAATGTCCTTTCCTTGGTATTGTTCGTCAAGTAGTTGAGCTCCTTAGTAGTCCTGAGTTGAGCTTTACGAATACTGACAAATGCTTGCACTGACTGGACAGGTCCACTCAAATCTGTAAGGTTCTTTCTTCAAAAGACCATTTCAGACAAATCTGCATGGTTCTCATGTGATTTGACATATTTACTGTATGGACTTTAAAAGAGACTTTGACCCCTGAGTTTGTTTCGGTGTTTCTTCTCAGGGTAGTCAGCTAGGAAACACCGGCCTCATCTAGTTTAAAAATGACGAAAAAAAAAATTTACGTGTAAAAGTGTTTTTTTAAACCTATTTACAAAATAAATATCATTTAAAACTATGTTAATAACACTTCACTTTGCACTATATTGTCTCGGTGCTGTCTCGTGGTACTTGTCCACGGAAGCGACGGAACAACACGGCCTGTAAAACAGTTTTGTACTCGAACCACAAATGTCTTAAAATTGACGTTCCGGTGCGACTCTTGTAACGGCACCCTTCGTGTGTACTTCAACTTTTGTTGTACATGTTCAATGATGTCGTCCGCCCTTGTGATGTAATGCAGGTGGGAGATGTACACCGGTGTGTTCGGCTAAGCTGCACGCACACTCACACCAGGCGTTGCTGGCGCTTTGCCACACCGATTCCCAATAAGTAGATCATACTAAAAACCGGTACCCAAGTGTAATAATTTTGCTATTTACAACATAAATACATTGCGTTGACGCTTGAAAGCACAGGCGTGATGTAATGAGCCTCTCTATGGTGTAGCTAATCCGGCACAGCATGACGCTCGCCGCGGATTGGTTAATAGCCTGGATGGAGCCGTCGGATTGGCTGACGCGCTTGGCTGCGTAATGCGTGCTCTAGCTTCCTGCTTAACGGATTAGGTTTAATGCTTAATAATTAATTTAAGGAAAGGTTAATGTTTACTCACTATTTCGTAGTGTGAAACTAAATTACTGAGTGTGATGGAAGTGGAATTTTGAACTAACATGTTTTTTATGCGGCATTCTGGTATGTAGAAACACACTGATAATTATGTAACCTCAATTAAACTTTAGGGGTTCTAAACCCCTAAAGTTAATGTCATGAGTAAATAGTATGTTACTTCTAAGTAAGCGTGCTCCATCGTCGACCACATCATCGGTTACTATAAGGTGAAATAGTGGTCAAAAGCGAGCCTAACAATTATTTCGTGAAACTCTTGAATCAGATAAAAGTAAGATAGAACCACTGATTATAGCCGCTCATGCAATTTTCATTCATTGTGCGTATAGCTATGAAGTGGAATTCCCTACTGGAGTCTGTTTTTCCTAATGGAAACAACCTGGGGATCTTTAAGTCAAGAGGGAAAGGTTACTTCTAGGCAAGCGTGCTCCATCGTCGGCTATATCATTACTGACCATCATGTATGTAAGTTAGTGGCCAAAAGCGAGCCCGGAAAATTAAAACTAAAGATCTTAGAGAAGTGGATTTTGTTTGTTTAAAATCTCAAAACATGTCTAATGATAGTGAATATTTTTTTTTTAATAATACTTATATTTCTCTAACAGGTATAGAATTTGTTTTAGTACATTTTCTTTAAATTAATAAAAAAAAAGAATGATGAATGATTATGATTGTTTAAAAAGTAGAGTATCTGACACGGGGATAAAGCTATCTTTGTCTTGGACGGCTTGAATTCCTCACTTCACTCAGGTTTCAATATTAACACCCTCGCAGTGCTCGGGAGTTAATTATGTAAATCCCTTACTAAAGTTTGAGATTAAAACTTAACAACCTTCGTTTCGTTCGGAATTCAACATACCGCCCGCGACTTAAAGACACTGTTTTATCCCCTAGTTACATAATCTACTGCGGAAATATATCCTTGGGATAATTTTCTACTTTTACACAGGCGAAGCCACTGGCAGAAGTTAGTTTTTCCATTCATTTTTCCCCAACATTATCCCAGTCTAGCCTTCCTTGACTCTACGACCGGCGTCCGATACGATTGTTCAGAGCACTTCCAACTTGCGCATTCAATTTGCATCCAACTGTGTTGCAGCAACGTTCATTTTTACTCACAACTGGGCCACTGCCTGAAAGAAACTACCCTCATTGTTTGTACCCTATTTGCTGCTGAATATAGTACGCATAATAGCTATATTTTTGTTTTTGGAAAAGCTTGTTACGATTGCTTTTGCGGTTAAAAGTTGAAAGCTTTCTAAAATGTTTCTAGTGTGGGTATGGGGAGTTAGTTTATCATCACCAGATTAATCAGCTTATATTGATCCCATTGCGTTTTTTTTTTTTGAGGAAAGAAAGAAAGAAAAACAGTTTATTTACGCGAAATGACGTAATCTTAAAACTGGCTAACGAACATAATCAATAGATAGGGAAGATATGCGTCATAGCCGCGCAAAACGGCCGACCGCTCAGCATAAAGCTTTTCCAAAAACAAAAATATAGCTATTATAGCAATATTTTTGTTTTTGGTAAAGCTTCTTACGATTGCTTTTTGGGTTAAAAGTTGAAAGCTTTCTAAAATGTTTCTAGTGTGGGTATGGGGAGTTAGTTTATCATCACCAGATTAATCAGCTTATATTGATCCCATTGCGTTATTTTTTTGGAGGAAAGAAAGAAAGAGTTTATTTACGCTAAATGACGTAATCTTAAAACTGGCTAACGAACATAATCAATAGATAGGGAAGATATGCGTCATAGATGTGTCATGTCTATTGATAACAACGCACCAAGCAACATAGGTAGTATAGAAGTCACTGCTGACCTGGTTCTTAAATTATTAAAATCTTTAGATTTAAGTAAGGGTGCAGGGCCCGATAATGTGGTACCATTATTTATTGTCTCTTGTGCTACATGTTTAACTGAACCTCTTGTTATTCTTTATAAAAGGTCTATCTCGGAAGGACTTGTACCTAAAATATGGAAATCTGCATTTATCACACCCATACATAAGAGTGGTAGCAAGAGTGATGCTAAAAATTATCGCCCCATTTCCAAATTATGCATCTTTGCTAAGATACTGGAAAAAATCGTATATACACAAGTTTATGAGAGTATCTCACCAACTTTGATCACGGAGCAGCATGGTTTTGTAAGCAAGCGGTCAACTTTATCTAATCTGCTGTCTTTCACAGAGTTTACGACGTCTAGCATGGATGCTGGTGGACAGGTCGATGCAATTTTTACTGATTATAGTAAAGCGTTTGACCGAATCGACCACAAAATATTACTACAGAAGTTACTCCAAGCTGGCATCCATGGAGACTTATATCGGTGGTTTGTTTCGTACATTGAAAATCGATCGCAAGCAGTGGTTCTGAATGGGTACTGTTCTAAATGGAGCATCGTCCCGTCTGGGGTACCGCAGGGTTCTTTGCTTGGGCCCCTTCTTTTTAACATATTTATAAATGATGTCACTCAATGCATTAAATACTCACAATTACTCCTTTATGCTGACGACATGAAAATTTTCAAAAAAATTACCAGCTTTGAAGACTGTCAGCTTCTCCAAAATGATTTAGATAGTTTCGAACAATATTGTTTAATCAATAAATTAGACTTAAATGTCAAAAAATGTTTTTTTATAACCTTTACTCGTAAAGTCAAAATTATTAAATTTAAATATTTTATCAAAAGACATGAGTTAGAACAAGTAGACTCAGTACGGGACCTAGGTGTCATTCATGACTCCAAGCTAACTTATGAAAGACATGTAGATCATATTGTCAAAAAAGCTTACAGGACCATGGGCTTCGTCTTGAGAGCCAGCTCTCAGTTTTCAAACTTGAAAGTACTTAAAATTCTTTATTGCTCTTTGGTGCGCAGCGTTCTTGAGTATTGTTCCCAAGTGTGGAATCCTCTCTACAATGTTTATATAGATAGAATTGAATCCATTCAACGTAGGTTCCTGAAACACTTGCAACATAAGTCTAAAACATATGACCCCAATTATGAGGCGAGATGTCGAAGACACCATATCTTACCATTGTACCAAAGAAGAAAGTTTTCGGATATTGCGTGCCTTGTTAAAATCGCGCAGAATCACATTGACTCACCGGATTTACTATCTCGAGTTAAACTTAAAGTCCCGAATAGAATGACGAGACGTAAAGCATGTGTGGACGTGCCTCAGAGTTCTTCAAACTACAGGCAGAATTCATTTTTTGTGAGGTCCGCTAGAGAATTTAATAAACTTGTTGACTTTCCTGAACTGGATTTGTTTAATTCAAAGCCACGCGTTTTCAACAGAACATTAACGAAATCATGGTTTGGTTCTCTGACTTCAACATAATTTAGTTATTAAATATACTTACCCCAAATTTCACTTTTTTAAATTTTTAAATTTTGCTTAATATTAGGTTATTTACATTACCTGTTATATCACTAAAGATTGATAACAAGCTTTCTAGATGTTTAAATGCGGAAACATGTAAATGGTATTCAGTTGTTTATATCTGTTTCTACTCTGTATGAATACACTGTATGTTTTCCTAATAAAATAAAATAAAATAAAATAAATAAATAAATAGCCGCGCAAAACGGCCGACCGCTCAGCATAAAGCTGCGGCCTCACGCATAATGCGATGAGCTCACAGCGCTGGTTTTCAGCATGGGCCGGTGACGGTGTTGACATAAAGACGGTGTTGACGGTGCAGTGTACAAAAAGGTTTAGATAGAAAAAGGAAATAAAAAACAGATGAATCATAAATTAAAAAAAAAATAAGGTGACAAATACATTTATATAAAGTGAGCAACTCATTTTTATAGTCTGTGGCAATTTGCATAGACAAGACCGCGATGCTGTTGACGACAAAAGCACAGAATACTTGGACAAAAGGATATGACCGATTGTGACGACAATATTTAAAGATGGTTTTGGAAATTCAATTAATTCTTGTAAAGTACGATGGTGGGATATCATCCAATTACTTTCCTCCCACCCCACCGCAGTCGCAGCAGTGTCAGACTTTTATAGACTGAAGCCACACCTGTGTCTTTTGGTTGCCCTTTGCGTTCTAGGATCACAGGTTTCCTTATCAGAAATTCCCCGCCGCCCTAGCAGGCATCGGCCCTGCTGGGCTCCTACAGTTTTGCTAACATCTCTTTGAGACGTGCATAGACACTGCGCGCTGTCGGCAACTTGAACTCGGTTCGAACGCTTAACGGCTGTTGGGACGTCAGGGTCACGGTGGCTTAATCCAAATGCTGGTATACAGGTTATCTCTTTGCGAGAGCGAGTGCGCTATCAAACACCATGCGGGCCCAGTGTAGACTGGTAGAAGTTACATGATTTCGATTTTTTTGGTTCTAGGACATACCGGTTTCCACACGATGATTTTCTAAACTGTTTTAAGAGCAATAGTGATAAAATTACAAAAAGGTCTGGTTACCAGTGGTGTACCCCGCCTTAAAGCTATAAATTTGTCCACCGCTAATATGATACTTATGTCGCAACTTCTAATATTTATGCTAAGTAAACGTTCGTACGTTAATGTATGTATCTAGACCGATGATATAATAAAATTTTAAGTTGTAATTGGTGCAGGTTTAGTACTTATTTTTGTTTAGTTTTTTCTTAGATGGCAGTTCTGTATTTTCAACAAAGCTGACCTAAGAAACGCAAATGAGACGATTTGACTGTATATGTCCTTGACTGGATAAGTAAAAGTATGGGAAAGCCCTTTATTTATCTGTAAAAAGTATGACATCAGAAAGTCACACAAAAACAAATTAAAATAAAACAAAGCTGAAAGAAAAGTTTTGTTTATTAAAATTGATTATTTATATTACAGTGAAATAATACATACTAAATAAGTGATTAGTAATTTTGCAAAATATAACTAGTTCTGATGGGATACAAATGAAATTAAAAAAAAACAGAGATTTCAATTAAACGTTTCCCTAAACTAGAAATGACTCCTGTATGGTGTGTACATTTACACACAGTTTACCATATGTTCTCAGAATTTTATACTTACTAATTAGCAACTCTATCGAATTGCATAATAAAAATAAATAATTAAAAAAAATAAAAAACACGACAGCCATGTCAAAAAAAAAATGAACTAAAAAGTAAAAAACAAGATGTTAGCGAAATTATATAAATAAAAGATTAAAGTTGTCACTCATTCACTCACTGACTAAACACGATGTCTCGAAAACTACTTGATCTACAATATAATTTTTTTCATCGCCGTCGGGGGACCAGTCTGTAGAATACTTTCTTATATATAAAGTCCCCCGACTGCGATCGATTCTAACGATACCTCATACATGTAAATCAGTTCAGGCATTTAGATGTTATGGTGGAATAAAGAAACTCACATACATACAAACATACATGAACCCTGAAAACATAAGACTCCTTTTTGGGGCAGTCGTGTAAAAATACAGTGCATGTGTTTTTTTTTTAATCAACAAACCATTTTGTGTCCAAGCATTCTCTGTCCATTCCAGATTGCCTGAAAGAAATCACGGAAAGAAAGAAAAAAAAGAAGAGAAAAGAAATCAAAAATTTTATTTGTACCTCAACTCAAATAATTAAAACAAAAAGATAGTTAATTAATAATGATAATAAAAAAAAAACAAAAAGAATTGATCAAAAATCTGTGTGAGGTTAATAAAGGCTCCATAGAGCGCTAAAGAAAGTGATAAGGCCGCCAATTGTGAGTTTTTTAGTTTAAGTTTTCCTTTTCGTAAATACATAATCTTGGTGTACAATAAAGTATATCTAAATATATAAATAACAATATTTTTAGCCATAAATATTAATTTTATTTAAATCTAGTGATACAATTTTAGTTTACGTCAAAATTTAGCCCAAGACTCATTCACGATTATTTTATGCTATTCCTCATATTTTCGGAGTAGGCTATTCAAGCCCACTTGAAAATTCACTCTGAATACACGTGTTCTATGAATATAATGAGTCTGTTTAGTTTATGTAATAAACACGATAATATTATTTGTCTTAACATTTATGCTAATTTGAATAATTCTCGTTGATTAATTTACATATTTTGAATTTTTGTTCTTTTTTTACCATAAATACCTATATATTTGCATTGTTCCCACATAACAGAAGCGACCAAAAATATATAATTGAGATATTTTGTAATAAATAGCATAATTTAAAAGAATGTTTATGGATTTAGTTGCACTTTCTTCCCCATAGAGATCTACGCTTTGTAATGTGCAATTAATATAACTTTTCTGTCTGACTGTGTCTGTAAATGGTTTTGTATTTGAAATAAAGGCTACAATGTTTTTTTTTTAGTAACACTATTAAATGGTTTTTCTTTCTATATTTTCTTTCATCGTCATCTCGTTTCAAACTAAGAAAACCTTGTAGTATGAGTACTACACTACTGATAAACATACATATTTCTAAATACATACATGTATATTATAGATAAATTATACAAAGTCACAACAAATGATAATGCACACACATATTTATTTTGTCTCCGGCATAGCAGTCGGAGCCACTGACCACTAGATCAACAGGCCAGTTGTAAGATTTGATTGAATTTGATATCATCATGATTCACTTAACCTTTCACGGCTATCTTAGCCCCCCCACTCCCACGGCGACTTTTTGTAGCGATGCAGTAGCGCGTTCGTTTCGATACAGTCACGATGCTGTAGCGCTTTAGTAGCGCGTTGGCATCATTTCTATAGCGCTTGCAAATGCGACTAATGCACGTAGCGATGCTGTCGCGTGCTTACGAAACTCGCGACAGCATCGCTACAAAAAGTCGCCGTGGGCAAGGGGCCTTAAGGTCGGCTTTCACTGTAAACGAATGCAGCTGAACACAAGCAACTACCCAGAAGCTTAATATATTTTACAATTATTTTGTCAATATACTTATTCAAAAACCCGCTCTTATCTGTACCGCTTTTAGGCACGCAATTTATTATTTTGAACACTAGTGCGGATAAGTGCGCAAGCACGCCCCCTCAATTGATTGTATTTATTGTAGCAGGCTGGACGCTAAGCGAACTCGACGAGCCGCTGGTCTACCCCCATTTGTTTATTCTTCTAATTCGAAAACGTCGTTTGTTACACGTGGAAATTTGTCACTGTAGTACTCGGATCCATGACACCCTCACCTGCAGCTCGGGTGAATTCCATCTCAGTCGCAATAACAAACTTTCTCCGCTTGTATCAAAATGCGTTATTTCTCGTTTGTGTGACTCAATTGATCCACCACTACCATCACAGTCCCCAGACTAAAATAATTAACATCTTAAGTTTGACTCAAGCCAACATGCTGCGCTTCTCAAAATTTAGGAAACGCTTAATAAAACGTATGCGAAGCGTGAAACGGCAGGCGAAGGAAATTGCAAGAACGTCACTATTATGCGCCTGAAACGTAGTCACACTAAGGGTGGGGCTAGATGAGCGTAGACTTGCGTAATTCTGCACTTGAAATGATCTCATTTCAGTGGTTTTAGTGTGTCTCAACCCCCAAAGTCATTTGACTTCAGGGGTTGAGACACACTGACGTAAGTAAGAGGTGTTGATCAACATGATTCGAGGAATTTATGTGTGACAAAATTAGCACATAGTAAAAATAATTTGTGTTGAGTTCTTTGTGTCGACACCGTCACCGGCCCACGCTGAAACGTCACTGTCAGGGTGGGGTAGATGAGCGTAGACTAGCGTAATTCTGCACTCGAAATAAGATAACTTTGGGGGTCGGGACATACTAAAGTTACCTAGCGGTGTTTCTCAATATGACTCGAGGAATTTATGTGTGACAAAATTAGCACATAGTCAAAATAATTTGCGTTGAGTTCTTTATGCCGATGTCGGAGCCAGATCATAGAAATTGATCACTTCATGTTTTGACTAAGTTAAACTGGCCAGATCGTTTTAAACGTTAGACTTTGATGATATGTCAATCCCCGTTTGGCCTAGTTTCTTTAGACTTTTCATTATCATAGAATGATATGGCCAAACAGGATCGATATATCATCAAATGTTTACGTTTAAACTATCTGGGCAGTTTTAGTCGGCCATATCACGAAGTGATCAATTTCTATGATCTGGTTACGACATCGACTCCATCATCGGCCTACTCTGAAAACCAGCGCTATGGTCTTAGCGCGCATGTTTTGCCTATAGAATGTTTATAATTTTTAAGCTAGTCGTAAGATTACGTAATTTATCGCAAATAAAATGTTTTTCTTTCTTTTTAATATTTTTTACTGAATAAATAAAATATTCATGGTTTAATTTAAGCGACGTAAATGACATTAGTATGTACTTCACGATATAATTTTTTTTTTACTTATTATAAAATAAATTCCTCCACCGCATTTCTGTTTATCTGTTCGCAATTAACTCAAATCGATGATCGAATTATCAAAGTAATTTATAAGGAAGGTTTAAATGTATAATACATGCATATTATACCAGAGAGAAAAACAGAATTAAACCGAAAAAAGAATCTTAAAGATTTGTAACTCTCGTATGAAACTGGGGCAAGGTGCTAGTAAAATAAGTAGAGATGATTGCTAAAGCGTTTCCATAGCAATTGTACTACGGATATATTTTCCGAGTTTTCTGTACGAAAAATGGTTAAGTATCACATTTTGCATCATTCCTGTCAACGGAAGTTTAGATGTATGCGGAACAAGGTGTAAAGTCCCGCACACCTCCGTTGAATAGGGAGAATTCATTCTACAGCTAAGGAGTGGAATTCCCTGCCGAAGTCTGTGTTTTCTGATAGCTACAACCTGGGGTCTTTAAGTCAAGAGTGAATAGGTTACTTCTAGGCAAGCGTGCTCCATCGTCGGTCACATCATCGCTTACCATCAGGTGAGATAGTGGTCAAACGTGAGCCTACCAATATTAAAAAAAATTAAAAAATTCCGCCGACTAGACGGGTGTTTTCTTACGTCTGATCTGGGTAACTGCCCGATAGTTGATTTCAGATGGTAGTCTATATGTTCTTGTCGCGCATCGAACTCTGATACCGATGCAGGATAGTTCCTATGTGATATAGATATCGCCACAGAAGTATTTTAAGAATAGACAACAATTAACATGCTATAGTACATTAGTGGAGAAAATTTGTCATTGCTACCGAGGCAGAATTTGCCCGAACAACAGGCTTGGGTGATAAGGAGCCGAGTGTTGCAGTGACAAATTTCTACGTGTATCAAACAACGATTTTTAATACACTCACGAATAAATAATTCAACGGGGGTTGACGCCCAGCCTTATACGACAATTACAATCAATTGTGGCGGGGGCGAACTCACGCATTTTTTCGCACTAGTGTGGAAAACCGTAAGTTGCGTGAATAAAAGCGGTAGGTTATGCCTACCGCAGGTTTTCGAGTAAGTGTATTGTAAAGTTATTTTTGAAACTATACTTTTATGAACGTAAAATTACGCTGTATTTAGCTCATCTGTCCACACCCTAAGAATCTGTCGCTTGAGCATCACTATTCAGTTGGCGGTATAATCCAATACTGAATTATAGTCTAACTTAGCATAGTATTAACTTACTAGTTATCGATTCAATTGTTCTAAGTGAACTGTGGACGTTATGTACAGAAATCAGGTGTTCAATGCTGTACCTACCTGATAACAGATTTAATGTGGGTTGTTTATTAGGATATTATCACACTAACATAGGTTTAAAGATATTTATTTCTCAAAAAAGGACACAAAGTCACTTACTTGAGAACAATTTATCCTTGTACTAAATTAATATATAACAAGGGCTCGTCACCGCGTACGTAAGTCGGTAAACTCATCCAATGCATTCAGTCTTTAATCAGATATTTTATAATTGTTTCTTACATAATATTGGGCTAGTTGGTTCTTGAATGCATTGAATAAGCGTATTTTTTTCATAAATGGGAGTATTTTATTATAAAACTGTGCTCCTTCAAATGTTAACTTTTTTGCCAAACTTAGTTCTCATCTTTGGTAAGACCAGAAAACTAGCCCTAATAATATAATAAAAGTGGAAGTTTGTAACTGCGTGCATGCACACACGTGTGTATACGTTTGTTAGGTACTTCTTTCTTACTTCTTCACGCTCGAATGGCTGAACGGATTTTGATGAAACTTGGTTCACGGGGAGACCATGTCCTGGACTGTACCTAAATTGAATGTACTTTTTATTCCAGTACCTAGTAGGTTCCCTTGGGACAATTTCTTACTTTCACTGTAACATGCAGTAGCTAGTGGAGTACAAAGATATACCTGCGAATCTATACCAATATCATAAAGAGGTAAAATTTGTATTACAAGTTTGTGTGTAGGGGTTAATCTCTGAAACTACTGAAACGATTCTGAAATAATTTTCACTCATATTTTTTTTAGTTGTGAAATCAACTAGTGACTTCTCACGCTCTGGGCGGAGCGAGAGGGCGTGTCACACTTTTACTGACTAAAACCACACCTGTGTCCTTCAGTTGCCCTGTACGTTCTAGGACTATGGCTTTCCTTTTCAGAAATTCTTCGCGGTCCTAGCTAGCGGGCACTCTTAAATATATAGCTGGACAATCCTTAAATGCTATACATTTTCTATTTTCACGTGAGGCTGCTAACAGTCAAAACAAATAAACTTCAGAATAACCCTCCATCATAAGCCTATGTTCCTGGATTGTTTAAAAGAGTTACCGCGGCTCTGGAACACAAAAAGCAACTGAAGGGAAACTGGCTTTAGTTAGTAAAAATGTGACACAATGTCTCGCTCCACCCAGAGCGGTAGAAGTTACTTAATTATATCTTTGATATCCCACTTCAAAAAGACGTGAACCTGTGGCAATCCACTGCTGGATCTCCTGTAACATGCACGACACTTTCCTAGTTTCTTAAACAGTCATCCATTGTTCAGCGAGGAACTGGACAATGCCAAAACAACTGCTGTAACTTATAAAAGTTGCCCCATTCAACAATACAGAGGTTCACAGGTTCCGATCCTCTCCAGCAACCCAAATGTATGCAGTTACTAAAGTGTTGGAGTATACGACGTAGCTCCAAGACGGGTGTAGGTGTGGAATGCACTAGTGCCGTAATTTCCGCCCGACAGCCTGCAAGCGCAGCTGGTACAATCCCCGCTGTTGCTACAGTTATCGTATTTATTCTGGTTAGATTGTTTCGGGTTGTTAAATAGGGGAGAGGGTTGTTTTTGTCAAGGGAATACGGGTGAAGTGTGTAGTTTTCTCTTTTTTTGTTATTGTATGTGGTTTTTCGATTCGCGTAGATTTGTCTAGAAATAAATTGGGTTCTTTTTGAGTGAGGATAATCATCAAATAGCTTCTCTCACGGTGGACCGAGAGGGATAGTCAAGTTTTCACTTGCTAAAAGCCAACCGTGTTACTTCTTCTTCTTTTTCTTTTCGTGTCGATGTGTCGGTCGGCTAACTAATTTTTTTCTGACCTATATTTGGCAACCTCTACGGCTCTGTTATTGGCCTCGTATAGATCCTTCCTCGACCCATCTAACACAGTGCCAGTGTGGAGCCGCTGCACAGGACATGCGTCATTTGCTATGCTATCCATCCTGCACAACCACCTGCAGCTTTCAGGATCTATACCGTGTTACTACAGTTGCCCTTTTTGTTCCAAATCTGCGGTGACTTTTGAAATAATCCCACAGCCCTATACCCAAAAGGGAAACCTGGGGTCCTGGAACGTAAAGCAAAGAAAGAACATAGTAGTGGATTTTAATCAGTAAAAATCTGACACGCCCTCCCACACCTACCTAGAGCGATATTTTTTTTTCGGTTGGAAAATTATCCAATATCATCCCCCGCTCTTGGGTTGGGCAGGAGGGTGTGTCAGACTTTTACTGACTAAAAACCCACTCCTGTTCCTTCGTTGCCTTTCATACCAGGGCCGCGTATTCCTTTCAGAAGCAGACCCTTGGTCCCAGTAGGCTTCGACCCTGCTGGGCCCCTACGGTTTGCTGACATCTCCTTGAGACCTAGAGCGCGATAGATTCACTGGATTATTTCCCACAAAAAAAAGCTTCATGCCTTGCCTAATGTTGGTAAGAACTCATGGGAAATAAGTAGAAATATTTACTTTCAATACCATGCTTAATTTATTTACTAAGACCTCAGGCACATCGTGGAGACGCATCGTACTTATTATTTGATTGTGATCCTCAGCAGTGAGGAAT
This sequence comes from Mythimna impura, assembly GCA_905147345.3. NCBI lineage: Eukaryota > Metazoa > Arthropoda > Insecta > Lepidoptera > Noctuidae > Mythimna > Mythimna impura. Next base: position 26,197,388 of record LR990359.1, on the reverse strand, counting down.
AGAATAGAATAGAATAGAATAAACTGTGAGAAATGTCGAAGAAGGAGATGAGAGAATTCAAGAAATCAAATTTGACGGCATGATTGGCGCAGTGGTTGAGCGATTGGCTACTGCGCTGCGGGTCGTGGATTTGATTCCCGCACGGAACAAATATTTGTATTGCTTACATATAGGTGTTCCGGGTCGGGGTGTCTTGAGTATGTTTACATGTTTATGAACGCACTTACAATACAGGAGTAATTCCTAGTATGCGACAACATTTATATTAAAAAAATATTTTTTTGTAAGATATCTTTTACAAGATTTAAGACGTAACACAGTTTTATTATGGTGTACAGTGTATAGATTTGTGTACAAAGTAAGACCACCCACAATTATACTTATCCATACTAATATTATAAATGCGAAAGTAACTCTGTCTGTCTGTCTGTCTGTCTGTCTGTCTGTCTGTCTGTCTGTCTGTTACGCTTTCACGCTTATACCGCTGAACCAATTTTGATGAAATTTGGTACAAAGATAGAATAGAGCTTGAGAAAGGACATAGGCTATAAATTATCACGCTATTTGCTATGGGGGGTGAGCAATATTCCAAAATGTCGGTATTGAACGATTTGCCGTGACTTCGATCCCCAGTTATAGTAATATTTTTTGTGAGTATTTTGTCGTCTTTTTTTGTATATAATATGCGATGGTACTTCGATTACAATAATAATAGGACTTTGAGCATATTTTTAACACATCTTAGACATTTTTACTCTATATTTTTGTAAAAAGTAATCAAACATGTAATAAAATCTAAGTGGAAAAACGAAAATAATATTTCTTTTTTTCATTTAGCTACGAATTTAATATCTGAGATGAAAATCATCACGCTATCATCGACAAAGGGTTAAGCAGACAATGATGACGTTTATATAAGAACACCTATTTTACACAAAAGTCAACGAACACCGTAGTGCAGTCGTGTCTGGATTAGATCGGCACGTAAGGGGATAGTGGTTCGAAACTCAGTTTCTTTTTTGTGATAGTTTTGTTTTATTTTACTGTAAACAAGAAATTTTTACATATTTTTGCGTTCTTACTATTATTTTTATCGACGTCTGGTTTCTACATCAGCACTTTCGAAGCAGTTTGGCAGATTATACTGACCTTTACTATACAAGACAGAAATCCAGCGGTTATGCATTCAAACGTCTACAAAGAGATCTAAAGAGATACAATAGAGCGGCTATCAGATAAAATGTCTTAGAAAAACTGTCATCCTATGCCTCAGTGACGCCATCTGGCTTTGAATAGCAAACACACGAATTAAATTTGTCAAACTATTTATTTAACTATCGCTGGGTAGGTGGCCAGGGGCCTTACCATGATAATGTCAAAATGTCAGACGTACGAGCGAAAAAGAGTGATGGAGCTATACACCCTATATAGCTCCATCCCTTTAACAGTCCGGTTTAGGTCGTAAAATGGATCACGTTATGACTTCGTGGTAGATCCTCAGTGTGTGATAAAGGTAAGGTTAAGCTTTTCAGCAATAGATGGCGTTATCACGAAATCAGCAAATGTTTCTAGACCTATTTATAAAAATTATTGAATTCTAATTAATTGCTTCGTAAATGCCAAAAATATTTACGAAAATAAACCAGTTAGGTCCAGTCATTTTATCATAACAAGATTTGTAATAGCGTAAAGTGCAGTGGGCCTTGGGCGCGGTCGCCTCCTTCTGCGAAGCAGTAATGTTAGCAAAGGAGGCGGCCGCACGCGCGAGACAATAACCCTCGCGAGCCAGCCGATCCGAACCGAGGGGTTCCGATCCCGATTTCCGGTCACCGTAGGCGCGGGCTTGTGGACGGCGAGCAATGGGTAGCTCACCATCCGTCCGTCCGGTAACCGTCCGAACCGAGCCCAAGTCGTTGACGGCGCGTAGTGTTCCACGCGCGCCTCAAGGAGGTGTCAGCAACCGTAGGGGCCCAGCAAGGTCGAAGCCTATTGGGGCCATGGGTGATACGAAAGAGATTCCCGGGGCCCTGGAACAATGGCAAAGAAGGAACAGGAGTGGGTTTTATGTATGTTTCTTTCTGGTTTATGTTATGATAAAACAACTCTGTATGATTTTAAAATTATTGGTTCATTAGATATAGGTACTAAAAGTATATTATACCGTAGAATTACCTTATTTACAACACTAAATAAATGTTATTTAACGTAGGCTATCAAAAAAAAAGTGGATAAAGTAGTTTTCAGTTGCCAAAATGTATAAATAGTCTAAGTCACGGAGTTGATACTGAGGTCGATACCCACACTTTTTAGTGTGTGCACCTTTTGCTTTTAGGTAGGAAATCATCAAATACCTTCCCCCGCTCTGGGTAAAGCGAGAGGTAGTACCAGACTTTTACTGACTGAAACCTACCTGTGTTCCTTTAGTTGCCCTTAGCGTTCCAGGGCTATGGTAACTTGCACGCCACAATTGCGGCAGCAAATACCTTCTTTGAGGAAAGTCTAAAAAGGCTCTCTTTCCGCCTGACGCAGGTCTTCATCGAACGTAGATGTTTCGGAAGGACCCCCAAAAAACCAGCAAATATAGGTAGGTACTTAATCACAGAAAGATGCTTCTTGAGCAGTTCGTGAAGGTTACCAGTACTTCAAGTAGTCTCTCCCTCGGACTTGACCACAACCTACTGTTTGGAACAAGTACCGAATTTCAAAGATTCCAAAAATTGAAGATCATTAAGAATTTCATGAAAAACCCATGAAGACATATTTCACACAAGGCCCCGACGTGGTTTGCGTTCCTGAAGATAGTTTGATTACGTATGATGTATCCTACATTACTTGCAGCCTTAAGTCGACAACTGGACGTTACCTCCTTAAGAGTGGTCAGTGAGTGGTGATCAACACTGGGACAACATTCTGACGGATGCCAGAGTCAGTCACAGCCCCAATTGGTTGCGACATTTGTTCGCTGTCATTTAATAGTTTTGTGGAGTCACAAACACGGAGTAATGAGGGGTATTAGGGTGTTTCGAGAGGTTTCTGTTTCAAATTCGACGTAATGTAAGTCAACATCAAACTGCAACAATTTTTTCACAAATTCTTTATATGTACAGTTGTGGAGCAAGATGACATCGTAGGTTACTCTGTAGTATTTTAATAATCGCTAGCAGCAGTGGACTATCAGTGCACGTTATCCAGCTGAAGATGGGCTGAAGCCGATTATGCTCCTTCGAAATTCACCTCCGCCAAAGCTGCATAACGGACCCGGCTAAAAGTCTGCAGAGAAATATCATCGAGGCAAATTCTTATGGGAGGTAATTCTTTCGAAAAATCTCATAGCTCTAGCAGGCATTGGCCCTAGAGATCTTCGTCAGGCGAAAAGAGAGGACGCTGTGGTGTCTTTAGAAAGACACCACAGCGTCCTCTCTTTTCCTCAAAGAAGGAAGATTTGCTGCCGCGTGCAAGTTACCATAGCTCTAGAACACTAAGGGCAATTAAAGGAACACAGGTCGGTTTCAGTCTGTAAAAGTCTGACACAAACTCTCGCTTTACCCAGAGCGGGGGAAGGTATTTGATGATTTTCTTCCTAAAAGTAAAACGTGCAGACACTAAAAACTGTGGGTCCTCAGAACAAGATCCGTACAGACTCTTTATACATTTTGGCAACATTTAACATTTTGAAAACTACTTTATCCACTTTTTTTATAGCCTACGTTAAATAACATTTATTTAGTGTTGTTAAAAAAAAACAACGGTTTAATACACTTTTAGTCTATTATAATGAACCAATCATATTAAAATCATACAGCGTTGTTTCATCATAGAATAAACCAAAAACAAACTTAAACTATCACCTTTTCCTTTTAGGGTTAGGCAGAACCACAGTTTATCAACTACTTCGACCTCAACATGTCTGTTTCTGTTTATTGATGATGATAAGTAATTTATTTGATGTATATCATGAACGAGTATTCTATTACTGGTGAGCCAAATAAATAAAATAAATTATATATCTGGACATAAGAAATACATTTTACATAATATACTTACTGAAATTAATTCCCGTTATTTGAATTAGATGTTTTTAGCACGAATCACAAGCACAGAATTATTAATTACATTTGTGCATTTTTACTAACTTGACGCAGACAAAGTTGCGGGTAACAGCTAGTAATAACATAAGTAAAGGGCAATTTCTCCACTAATCTCAACATAAGATCCAGTCTCGATGCAGCTGTCAACGAGTAGATAAAGTTGAACGAGGAGACATTGATAATGCAAGCGGTTATCAAAGGAGTATTGAAGTGGTATTGAAGCTTAGCTGCACACTTACGAGAAATATACCTATATCTATACATATAAAAATGAATAGCTGCTCGTTAGTCTCGCTAAAACTCAAAAACGGCTGGACCGATTTGGCTAATATTGGTCTTGAAATATTCGAGATAGTCGAGGGAAGGTTTAAACGGTGAGAAAAAATAATCCGAATACAACGTCATCTCTAATTAAATGTCATTATATAATGAATTATGCTGTTCTGGTAATGCCAGTAGATGGCGTTATCGTTACTATTAGGTGGTACGAAGTTCGCCGGGTCAGCTAGTCTTCTTAATATATTTAATTCGTGTACGTGTGTTTCTCCTTCTAAGCGGCTTGACCAATTTTTTTTTTTTTTTATTCTTGATGGGTTCGCGCTTGACCGCTAACTCACCTGATGGAAAGCGACGATGCGGTCGACGATGGAGCGCGCTTACCTAGAAGTAACCTATTCACTCTTGACTTAAAGATTCTCGGGTTGTAGCCATCAGGAAATTTGAATAAATTTTTATGTATATATTTGAGTGGGTCTCTGGATGGTTTAAAATACAATTGGGCCCGGTAGGTGGCGTTGTAGTCGGGTTCTCAAATTCTTTTTCTGACAAAAAAGCCAGCATTAGGAAAGGACAACGTGATCGTTTGTTTCGGTACCATCATGTGAAAAGGAGAGATGAAACGCTTGTTACTAAAAGAGTTATGAGTACATGTGTATGGATGGAGAAAGAGAAGGAGGCCAAATAAAAGATGAATTGATTGTGTAAGGAGTAATATGAAACAGAAGGGAGTTAGTGATAGCATCACGAGCGACAGGACAGAGTCGAAGAAAAAAATGTGTTGCGCCGATTCCAAATAACATAGGACAAAGGCAAGATGATTTTGCGTCATCACAGAACCATTTCCGAGACCAAGTCAAACATGGCCCTAGAATCAATCACTGCGACAAAACGTCACCTTATCAATATAAAAGATAACACGAGACCTACCTAGAAGCTGTCAGCAATTGAGATAAAAGCCAACAGTTGTCAGTATATTGCAATACTCTCGCTGTGAACTTTATATTATGACGTTATGCATAAGATATCGGCAAACAGACGAGCAGATCTGAACAATGTTTGAGTATTAAGTAACTTTATGAGATGTTTTATTTAACAGAGGAAATTGTGATCTACACTCGTATTATAAAGAGGTAAAGTTTTTTTTTTGAGTTTTTTGTTTATTTTATTTTAATAAGTACAGTGACAGACTACAGACTAAGGCAATCAGTCAGTTAAAACAACAGACATTACATAAATCTGAAGTCCAATTATTACTGAACACAGCAATCAAAGTTTATTAAGCTTCACTAAAGACAGTAAAGGTGAAGTAATATGGAGAAGCTAATAAATGACATTAATGTAATTACAATTTATACAAACAATTTCTAAATTCGTTAAAACAGTTCAAGAACAAGTCTACCTTTGATTGCACATTCTGGATAACGGGTTATTCTCAGAAATATTATTGTTATTAGCGGGTCCCATACTGAATAATTGTGGAGTGCGCACATATCGAGTTGGTCTTTTAAAGTTTAACTGTTCACGTAATTTAATTTCAAAGGAGCCATTAGCAATTTTATCCAATACACTTAAATCACTAACCCATCTCCTTCTCTCAAGACTCTTCATACGAAAATGTGTGAGTCGCTAATTGTAGTAGTATAGTTGTCGTTTGTAGGAGGCAATCTCCGGAAGTACCGGTCCGATTACTAAAAATTTTTCTTCGATAGAAAGCAGCTTTATTCTTGAGTGACATAGGCTATATTTTATGTACGTGAGCGAAGCCGTGGGTAAAAGCTAGTATAGAATATAGGGCTTAAGTTTAGACAAAGTAGCCGCTGGATTATTTGGAAAGGAAAGGACCGTTGGCGTAGTGGTTGCTCTACCACTACGCCAACCGTTCTTTCCTTGACTGCTGCGCTGCGAGTCGCGGGTTCAATACCCGCACCGAACACATATTTGTATGGCCTACGATAGTTTTTCCTGACCTAAAATAGTTGTTCCGCATCTCGGTGTCTTGTGTAAGTGAGTTTACATATTTGTGAAGGCACCCACGATATTTTAGCAATCGGATCAGCCTAACATTATAACATAACTAACATTATAAAGAGGTAAAGTTTTTTTTTTGTAGGTTATTAATCTCTGGAAGTACTGCCCCCCTAGCCAAGTTACAATCGTTTCGTTCGCGCCGAACGCCTCGAGTAGGCCACGCTTCCGATTCCTTTGTTCTGACCACTTGACTGAGCGTTGAGATGACGTCAGAACAAAGGAATCGGAGGCGTGGCCAACTCGAGGCGTTCGGCGCGAACGATACGATTGCAACTTGGCTAGGGGGGCAGTACTTCCAGAGATTAATTACGTACAAAAAAAAAAAAACTTTACCTCTTTATAATATTAGTGTAGAAAATAATTTATTTGCCACACAATGATTTAATTTTTAGTAAAGACATACACAAATAATAAAGATAAATAAAATAACAAAATAATAATAAATATTTAACAACTATTTTATTTATTGTTTTGACACGTTCTTAACTCAAATTAAGTACTCAATTTAAAAACCCACTATTAATTTTATTCTGAAACCGTAGTTCTGTCTAGAGTCTCAGGTTGCTTGCTTAGCTTCCTTATCAAAGACCATCCTGGCTTCATCTATTTCATTATGATTTCCATTGTATCTCTCCCTATATCCATTAGTTACTCTAATGATAGTATTTCCTTCATAAACGCTCACGTATTTAAGTTAATGCGTCTTGCGTGCTCCACAGGTAATTGAATGTCAGTCACAGTGATGGACTATTGAGTTAAATTTGCATTAATAGAACGTGTTTATGTCAGGCTAGTAATAATTACGTAGAATTTTGTTTGTAAAAAATGTTTAAAATACACTCAAACACCCGATCTTATCCCTACTGATTTTAGGCGTGTAATGCTGTCTATTTTGCACTAGTGTAGAAAAGTGGAGCAGCAGCCTCGCCAATATGCACTAAAAAACCGTGAACGTGAATCTAGAACGCAAAAGGTAACTGAAGGATACAGGTGGATTTTTAAAGTCTGAAATGCCCTTGAGCTCCATCCTAGAGTAGAAGAAGTAATGTGATGAATTCTTACCTCAAAAAAAAATCGCAATGATTTGCTACTAAATATTATTTGGACGTTTATGAAGTTTTACTAATTATTATGTGTGTTGAAGAACGTCGTTTGATACACGTGAACAATTTTCATTGCATTTTGCTTGGCTCCAAAACGATCTCGCCTTCCGATCGGGCGTATTTTGAACCTCAATTACAGTGAAAAACGAAACCCTTCCCTTGTAACGAAATGTACTATTTCTTTGTATTTTAAAGTATTTTTTTGCAAAATTGAGAATGGTGATCTCGTTGACAGATTGTCAATTTGCTTAGAGCTTCGGGGCAAATATGAATCCTACATAGAAAAATGTGAGAAAGATGTTTAAGTTCCTAAACCAGGATTTTTTAAATTCTCCAGTGGAAAATATTACTGACAATATTAATAAAAAAATTCCATAGACATAGGGAATGAACTGAGTAATACCCTAACAAAATCGACCAATCTGAAGAAAGGGAATATACAATTAGCTCTATCTTTTTTAAACTGACCAATTTATTGTCAAAAATTCAAAAGTGCCTATAAATGTTAAAAATCCGCCCGGAGGGCACGGTGGAGCACACGGTGGAGGTGTGCCCCGCTTGGGCAGAACAACGCCGTGTCCTCGTGGGGGCGATCGGCGGCAGCGATCTCTCGCGCCGGGCCTTTGTACAGGCCATGGTCCGGAGCGAGGAGGAGTGGCAAGCGGTCGCCGCCTTCTGCGAAGCAGTAATGCTAGCAAAGGAGGCGGCCGATCGCGTGAGGCAACGATCCTCACGCCCCAACCGCCGCCTGGATTCCGATCCCGATTTCCGGCCACCGTAGGCGCGGGCTTGCGGACGGCGAGCAATGGGTAGCCCACCGTCCGACCGTCCGGTAACCGTCCGGACCGAGCCCAATTCGTCGACGGCACGTATTGTTCCACGCGCGCCTTAGGGAGATGTCAGCAAATCGTAGGGGCCCAGCAGGGTCGAAGCCTACTGGGGTCATGGGTAGTGTGAAAACGAAACCTGGGGCCCTGGGACGAGGGCAGCGAAGAAACAGGAGTGGGTTTTTAGTCAGTAAAAGTCTGACACTATCTCGCGCTCCACCCAAGAGCGCGATTTGTCATTAGATGATTTTCCAAAAAAAAAAAAATATGTTAAAAATGCTTTAATATGATTTGATTTTACTGGCCGTCTTATTGATTAATTTTCTAACACTTTTCTAACTTTTTTTCACTTTAACCCACATATTCCACAAATTTCTAAAACTATCAATTTCTCTCAAATAGACGAAGTGTGTAAAAAGACACGGGTCTAAGCTAATGGACCCACTTACCTACCATTTACATCAGACTAACGCGAAAAGAAAAATAAATTGTAACTTTATATTTTACGGTTGGCGTCACCGCGATGGAGAAAATTGAAAAATATTTATAGAACGTAAGGGATGTTTTTGTCTTTTAAATTTAGCTTTTTTTACGCAGTTACGGAAACAATAGGGGACTGGGGGGGTTTAAAACAATGAAGGAGAAATGACAGATAATTTTTATTTTGTAGGTACTAGCTCAACTTTTGTTACTTTGCTTTGAGTGAAGCCACATAACATAAATACGTCAATTATATGAACTAGCTACAGCCAACGGCTTCGCCTACATAAAAATGCGAAATTATTGCAAAAGAAAATTACTCCCAGAATAAAAATATACTATGTGTTAATCCAGGACATGGTTTACGCGTGCACTTTTCATTCAAATTCGTACAGCCGTTTGAGCGTGTAACTTTCGCTTTTATAATAATTATTGGTGTGATATTAGCCCTTAAGGGCCGACGCTGCATTACGCTGTCGCCCGCACGGTCCCATACAAAAGTGCACCGTCGCGGCTCGCCGCGCGGGCAGTCGCGCCCCGCGCCCGTTTTGCTACGTAATAATGAATTAAAGTTCTCCGTCGACACGACTACATGCACACCGTTAAAGTTGAACTAGCGACACTGCGCAGGTAATAATCAGGTTTTAGCTCCGGGGACAGCCGCACAGGACACACGCATATAGTCACGCGACGGGTGCCCGCGCGTGCGCCCGCTTAACGCAGCGTTAGCCCTAACTATCCCTTTGTAAGGTTTTAATCTTATAATAGAACACTTAGCTATAATATGGAATGTGTAAGTCTTCGCAGGTGAATAAGGAAATTACGGGAGGAAATCAAAAAGTACAGGTAACGAGTTGGTAGTTTCTTTCATTAAGCTCTGATTTTTCCGTTTCAAGGCGTGGCGACAGAAGATCTACATTATTTGTTTGTTCACAGAGTTGACGGCCTGGTTGGCTGGCGCTGTGGTTGAACGATTGGCTGCTACGTTGCATGTCGTGGGTTCGATTCCCGGACGGAATAAATATTTGTATGGTCTTTTGATAGTTGTTTCGGGTCTGGGTGTCTTGTGTCATCATCATCATCATCATCATTTCAGCCGAAAGACGTCCACTGCTGGACATAGGCCTCCCCCAAGCGTCGCCACAGCGAACGGTCCTGTGCGTCTCGCATCCATCGGACTCCATCGGATCCGAATCGATCGGATGAGGATGATCGGTTGATCGGATGGGTGTCTTGTGTATGAGAGTTTAAATGTTCGTGAACGCATCCAAAATACATGAGTAATTTTTAGTATGACAAATGATTTTACAAGAGCCAATTCTACAAGAAAAACAAAAACTTTAATAATATAATCCCCCATCGCCGTATCTCTACGTTGACGTCGTGGTGGGGCTTGCGTGCTCCAATATACCCTAGGTCTGTATCGGTAAAGTTTGCTTTGGCGTAATATGCCTAGGGTGAGGGGCCAGACTAAGAGAGATACAATCCGCAGCGCAGTTTTGTGGCGAACTGTTGGGCATTAGCGACCCTACGGACCCGATCTCCCGGGAGAATTCTTGTTCTTCATCTCCGGCTTGCCTTTATTGGCCGGCCGTAGTGAACACTGACGAAGAACTGAGCTCCCACCTCTCTCTTGCCTCTATTGGCTGGCTTGAGTGGAGATTCGCAAGAGCAAACGTGCTCGGGAGAAGGATGTATAATCCAGTAAGGTGCTGGTAGGGATCTTGACCGTACTTCCGGGATTGTCCTGATAGCCGTGGTATACCTCTCCACTCCTCAAGCACCTCAGGATATGTTGCCCTCTTGTTGCTACGTCACTTCGTGCTAGCGGCCGTTTTTGGGGGCCCATTTATTGAGTGTGCAAGTCACCCCCTGCCTTTTTTCGATGCATATTAATAACGTTGTTCAGGCAGGGGCCATAGTCTTGACATAGTTCCATGTTACCAGTCCACTTAAGATTCCAAAAAACATAGCCCTATTATCTTTATTCTCCATATGTCGCAACAGTTACAAAACCAATCTGGGCCTACAGTCTCCCATTATAAGGATGAGCAATGCATACAACAGTGCTGTATTGAGCATACCTGACCTAGACATATTTAACGATAAGCTGCCGAGGTTTGGGAGGAAAATTGTACAATCCTTGCAAGGTACATTCTAATGTGTTTTATGTTTTATGCTTATGCCTTTGTGACTTTTGTGACTTTTAGGACTCTTGACTTTTAGAATTTATTTTTAATGTTTTTAATTTAATTTAATTTAATTACATCTTAATTTATTTATTCTATTTTAATTCATTTAATTTTAATTTAATTTATTTTTAATGTACTTTAATGCTTAATGTTTTAATGTCCTGTAATTTGATTTGTTTTTAATGATAATGTAATTTGACTTGTTCGATTTTATTTTATTTAAGTTATCTGACTACACAGTGAGTTTATGTTAAATAAAAATATAAGAATATAGGTTTTAAGGCAGCAAAATTATTGTAGTGAGCGCTATGTACGCCTTAATTGTCATGTGCATAAGTCATTTTGTTTCGAGATAGTTTTTTTTTTAATGTGAAAAGTATGTGATGTGGCTGTACTTCATTTAAATAAAAAAAAAAATAAAGAAAAAAAAAAACAGTTTTTCAATAACCGGGGGTTGTCCTTGGGTGCACTAGCATAGCGCGTACAGGGATAATCGTCGGTTGGTATCATGTTCCATTATAATTATCTAAAGGGCCTCTGCGAGTTGGCTTCGGCTCCTTGTACGCCTCCCAAAGGTCCAGGACCTCAGGGTCCTGAGATAAATAAAATATATAAAAATAATAATAATATTCCACAACTATCACACAACGCCTTCTAGCCCCAAGCTAAGCAGAGCTTGTGTTAAGAGTACTAGACAACTGATAAACATACTTATATATTTCTAAATACATACATAATATAGATAAATTACAGCCAGACACAGAACAAATGATCGTGCTCATCACACAAACATTTGTCCAGGGTGGGAATCGAAACCACGACCTCCGGCATAGCAGTCAGGGCCACTAACCACTATACCAACAGGCCAGTCACTTTGAGACCATCGCCTTCGGTTCAAAATGGAATTCATTTCCCACACGAAATTCAAATTCAAACTAAAACTTCCATAGAATTTTTCATTCCATCTTCAACATGGAGATACTAAAAAACTCATCACGCTATAGAATTTAATGCAAACGGCATACGTCGCAGTCAGTTCATAAAATAAGACATTTGACACAGACACCGTCATCTGCGCGGGAGGAAATTGCGACACTATGACTGGATGAGCACGTCGCCATATTGTGCCGCCATTTTCCATTCCAATTTCGTGATTCCCACTTGAATAACGAGGTGTTATTGGAACTATAAAAATCTAGGAGTTGTGGATATTGCGACAGGCAGGTTTTTAGGATGCTATTAGTACAATATTGTACCCATTTTTTCTATTTGCTCCAGTGTTGGTAGTATTACTCGTAAATTTTGTGTCTTCAGTAAAGCTCTGTGAACGCAAATTTCAAATTAGCCTTTAGAAATTATTTTTCGTTGGCGATTTTAACTTATACATTTATTTATTTTTTTGGTGATGAGCCAGCTTTTGTGTACGATTCTGCTTGACAGGAAGCAAAAGATGATAGCTACAACGGCTATCTCACCTGACGGTAAGCGATGATGTGGCCGACGATGGAGCACGTTTGCTTACAAGTAACCTATTCACTGTTGACTTAAAGACCGCTAGGTTGTAGCTATCAGAAAACGCAGAATCCGGTAGAGAATTCGACTCCTTAGCTTTACATACAATTAGCATTAAGAAAATTATCTTTTGTTGGCGATTTTCACTTATATATTTTTTTTAAAGGTGAGCCAACCTTTGATCTTGATTCAGCCTGATAGAACACAAAATATACCTATAGGCTAAAACGGGATTAATGTATCTAGAACATGCTTATATAAACTTGCTTTGAAGGCGAGTGAATTATAGGTAGTATGAAACAGAATCAGTAACTGTTTGCATATTTTGGATCTAGGTAAGCTGTTTTTTTAGCAAAGAAATTAAATTGTGTAGACACAAAACTGGTTCACCCGATGTCAGCCAAACATATTCGTATATGTCCCTTATTTCTAAAATTATGCATTTTTATTAATCTATCTTAACCTTTAAGTGCCGACGTGCATTTTTTGTAACGTTAGCACCGACGTGAGGCCTAAGAGGCCGCGTCGGAATTTCAAATTATAATGACAAAAGATCATCAAATGCGAGCGTGATGATACCACTTCCCGCATCAATATCAACATGGGCATGGTTTATGGGCAGCTACTTGAAATCTGGGATCAGTTTTGCGCGGGGAAAGGGGTAAACTAGTAAGTCAAGTGCCTGACGGGGCCTCCTAGGCCGCACGTCGGTACGTAATGGTTAAAAATAACAACAAGGCAAAAAAAAAATACCTCGTTTGTTCTTTATAATTAAAACAGACGGGTCTCATGAAGGATTAGACCGAAGTCAATGTCCCAATTATGGAGCTCATCAAAATGACCAAGAAAAAATGTACAAAGTCATCATCAAAAACGGTCAACTGGGAGATCGAACGCCCTAAGCTGGTTTTTACTGACAGTTTTTTTTACGGATAGCATTTACTGTGATTTTTTATGTTAGCCTGGTTTTGTTAGAACAGAACATGTTGTGACTTCTGAGCATGGAGTCCTGGGTGTGATCACCAGGTTGGGTATTGTTATAGAACAAGCACATAGTCTATCATTTTTCCACAGTTGGCACACAGAGGGTCTGTGAGAGGGAGTAGGATCGTGGATGTCATATATTTTATTACTAGTTTTTAGGTCGTAGCAATTTCAAGGGATTAAGAGATCTAAAAGTTCGTGGCAAGATCTGTACACGGTATAGATCAAAAAGTAGGGAAGTGTAAAAAGATGAATGAAAATGTATTGCATTTAACGAAGATGAGAATTTTGAGATAGATGGATGTGTGAAGTGACGAGAATAGATGTGAAAAATGAGTGTACCTACCCATTAGAGGAAGTTTGAAAGTGGCGCCAGTGACTGGGGCCAAGGGTCTGATTCTGAAAGGAAGACTCGGCCCTGGTATGAAAGGCAACGAAGGAACAGGAGTGGGTTTTTAGTCAGTAAAAGTCTGACACTATCTCTTGCTCTGCCCAAGAGAGGGGGATGTCATTGGATGATTTTCCGACCGAAAAAAAAATCCAGAGCGGGAGAAGTTATTTTCCACCTAAAAAAAAAACGGCACTACATCAGATTAATGACAATTCTTTTTCAGATGAAACGCCATGCACCAGTAATTACAGTCATCTAAGACAAGATGACGAATTGTTTTCTGAGTCAGAAACCCAATTTACTTCTAAGAATCGCTATTTTGGGGCTCAACAGTAATAGAATAAGGCTCGAGTTACGTCTTGTCTACTGGGAAAACGCAAATGGACCTGCGTTGCCTTTTTGATGGTAAGTGATTCTGAGAATAATATGAAAATGTCTTGTAAGTTTAGTTCGAGTGCTGAAGAAGAATTACTTTTAAGGTAACAAGTTCATCTATGAGGAATGCGTCCAATTTAAAAAGAAAGATAATTTATTTGTCAAACATGCGTTTACATAAACTGGCTAATCAAACATGCAAGGTATTAAATTAATATGTTGTGACTTGTGAGCGTCCATGTTTTGCCTATAACGGCGTACAAATTTTGTAGGTATAAAAATTGCATTTACTTAGTCATTTTAAATTTCATTACAAAATACACAAGAAATAAATAATAATTAATGTCAAGATATTATAGTATAAGTATATTAGAGTCAAAAATATATTAAATATGTCCAGTACATTCATTATTATGCAGTCAAATAGTAGGTATGATTCAAAAGTCAATTGATTCAAAATGCACATTATTAAATTGTTATTCTTAACCATATTTAATAGAAGTCGGAATAGAAAAGTCCTTTTCATTCAAAAAATCTAAAACATTGTAATACACTATATTAACTTAAAAAAAATCTCAGTTTATTTTTAAAAAGTAACAAGGGCAGTTCTCTCCAACTTTTAGGCAAATTATTAAAAATCATAGTAGCCATACAGAAAACACTTTTGCGCATGAGGGATGTTCTCGCAGTATGAGAGCATACAGCATTTACATAGTAAAATCTACATTGCTTTTAAAAACAAAGTTAATCAATGTTATGATTGGGGAATCTAGCAGCTTTGGACTCAGTGGAAAGGCGTGCGAAGAGGCTAATTGAGGATCCAGATTTGGTTAAGTCCAATCTACAAAGTCTCGAGCACAGGCGCAGGGTAGCCAGCCGGTATTTTACAAGTTGCATTTTGGAGAGTGTGCGCGGGAATTGCATGACCTGATTCCGCCATCTCCTTTCTACCATCGGACAACCCGACGTACGGCGAGTATCCACCCTTACGTTGTTGAAAATTCAACGGTCCGGACTAAGCGTTTCGTTTCGTCGTTTATACCGCGTACATCGAAGGACTGGAACAATTTGCCTGCTGCGGTCTTCCCGTCCAACTATAATTTAGGTGTCTTCAAGGCTAGAGTGAATAGGCTCTTAATAAACTAATGCGCCTCACCATCAATGATTACCATCTGGTGGGATCGCAGTCCAGCACTGGTTTATATCAATAAATAAATAAATAAAAAAGAATCCAATCCCGCATCAAAATCGCGATCCCGCAAGCCTGCGGGATTGAAGCTAGCAATCCCGTGGATCCCGCGGGATTTGCGGGACTGGGTTTTTTAATTTATATGGGGCATGCTCAAAGGTAGCCCGCGAAATTAAAATTTTCTTAAGTTTTTTGCATTTTGCAGGTCACAATGACACTCTAACTTGCAAAATGCAAAAAAAACCTAAGACAGTTTGAATTTCGCAGAGGTATAAATAATCAGGAATGATATCATAAAATATTTAACGTTTCATCTTTCAGATTTAGGAAGCTAGAGTACTTTAACTGACATTGATTACGTCTCTTTCCACTTACTATTTAGGACTCGCACTACACAAAATAGGAATTTAAAATGTATTTAGCTGTAGTAGGCAAGATAAGGATTAAAAACGTAAACAATGTTACTTGATATTATATGAAATAAGTTTCCCATAAGTACAAATTCTACAAAAAAAGTGACGACTTCCATGGAAAGTTGTTAAATCACTTGTTGTGATGACGCTATGCTAGATCTAATAAATAGATAATCAGAACAAACGTCATCCTAACCTATTTTTCTTAGAAAAAAAACCAAAAAGTGCGGGATCCCGCATGAGTACTCCCGCATTTCTGACCCCGCGCTTGCGGGATTGGATTCCCTAGTTATGATTAACTTGTTTTTATCAATTTGTTGATTTAATCTCACTAATATGAGAACAATGGTAGCACGCTGCTTAAACCAAATGGACATCTACTTAGACTAAATGAGACACTACTAATCTAGATAAGCACTATTATCACTATGTTAAACTAGTTAAAAACTAAATTACTACAATGATAATGGTTTTAATGACTGTAGTTGTGTAAATTCATACAAATTACAAAAGTTTAAACTAAAAAACGTGACGAATTTTTTTTTATTAGGAAAATACCGACGAAAAATTCCACCACTGGCGGGTCCAAAATCATGTACTGGATCCATGGTATTCGATTATACGTCGATAGCGAAAAAGAAGCTGGCGATAGCGAGATAGGTGTCAGGACAGAATGGAAGAAAAAAACATGTTGCACCGACCCTGAGGGCTATATTTCACAGGGACACCATGGCAGCGCGACTAGTTGCGCCGGCAAGCAACTTCCTAAGTGGGGCTACGAGCATCAGGAGGTGGCGTGCAACCCTAACCTGAGAGACAAGAACGCGCTGTGGAATGTGGAGGACAATATGTTTGACGATTGTAAGAGCTATAGCTACACCATGGAGGTTGCGCCGCCATGGTGTCTGTAAGCTACCAAACTAGACTCCATACAGACACTAGAGTAGCTACACCACACTGAGACAGTATCAAAATGGACCTTAAGTGCACGCGTCCGAGTTGGTCGCGCCACCAAATTGGTTGCGCAACCAAACGGACACCAGGTGAGTAACTCTCTATAGAGCTGTATACATTTTGTTGGTAGCGGTGACTGGTCGCGCCGCCATGGTGTCCCGGTGAAATATAGCCCTAAGTAATATAGGACAAAGATAGCAAGATGATGATGGTGGTAGGCTATTGTAATAATGGTATCCAGTCGCAATCTATTAGACTAGAAGTCAACCCCATCATAGTTAGTTTAGGAGCCCAGCAGGGCCAAAGCCTACTGGGGACAAGATTGGCTTCCGAAAGGGAAACCCGGAGTCCTGGAACGTAAGGCAAAAAGGAATATAGGAGTGAGTTTTAGTCTGTCAAAGTCTGATACGCCCTCCCACTCCGCCCTAGGGCGGGAGAAGTCATTAGATGAATTCTTACCTCAAAAAAAAATGTGTTTGGGAAAAGGGACAGCAACTGATGACCTACATACAGCCACAAAAGACCACAACACCATTTAATAAAAAGAACCATTCGATCATAATATTCCAATCATAGAACCCACCACATACTGTGACGATATCGCGAAAACATCTCAGTAATAAGGCCAATTAATAAACGGTTCCCAGCTCCCAGCATTTGCCAATACGAGCCCAGTAAGGCGCCAATTACTACAATCGTTGTAGTACCATTTTAATAATAATATAACAATTAATCGTTTAGCCCTAATTCATCTGTCCGTATCTACATATGTAGGTATGTGAGTAATTAGGTAGGTAGTTCAGTTTCATGATCCGTAAAGGCGGTTACACATTGAATCTATCGTTGTATCGTTTAATATCGTACTTTAATGCTCAATGTTTCGACGATAAACGGTACCGTTTCAGTTTTGTAAGTTGATCTCTATAAAATTAATTATACAGTATATATTTTATTGAAAATACAACACGATACGTAAAAAAATAAACTAAAAATTAAAACTTTTTTATTATTATTATTATTGATAGGCTCGCGTTTGACCACCATCTCTCCTGATGGTAAGCGATGATGTGGCCGACGATGGAGTACGCTGGTCTAGAAGTAGGTAACCTATTCACTCTTGACTTACAGACTCCTAAGTTATAGCTATTAGGAAACACAGACTCCGGCAGGGAATTCCACTCCTTACAATGCATTATCGCATTCCGTCAATAATGTTCTTTAATAAAATTTATTTCTTAATGTATTGTGATCTCAGGTCATCATTTTTATTTCAAGTTAGACCATTTTCTCAATTACTTATCTTTTGTGTTTTCAGAAATTGACCTATGGGGACCTAATTTGTGTATATAAAACGCACAGTTCTGACTCACTAGCTGATCCATCAATGTTCAGTTCAAGCCCTTGGACCTATGTAGAATGCTAAAATTTTGCACAGAGGTTCCTTTTATGACTTATATAAAGAATAAAAAATGATTTTTCTAAATTCATTTCCTAAGGGGATGAAACGGGGGACCAAAGTTTGAATTTAGAAACATAAAACATATTTTCACGCGGTGAAAGCTGCTGGCAGAAGCTATTAGCGGGAATGAGAATCCTATGTCTACACTACGGTCTTCTTGTGAGAAAAAAATCATCCAAATTCGTATTGTATCTAATCATCATCTTTTTTTTTTTATAGGTGGGAAAATCATCTTATGACAAATCGTGGCGGGGCGTGAGGACCGTTGCCGTTGCCTCACGCGATCGGCCGCCTCCTTTGCCAGCATTACTGCTTCGCAGAAGGAGGCGACCGCCTGCCACTCCTCCTCGCTCCGGACCATGGCCTGTACCAAGGCCCGGCGCGAGAGATCGCCGCCGCCGATCGCCCCCACGAGGACACGGCGTTGCTCTTCCCAAGCGGGGCACACCTCCACCGTGTGCTCCACCGTGTCCTCCGGGCGGTCCACACAGTGGCGACACCCGGGCGTCGCTTCCGCACGAATCCGGTGCAGGAACTTCCCGAACTTCCCGTGTTCGGTGAGAACCTGCGTCATGCGGAAGGTGAGGACGCCGTGAGGTCTTTGCCATTTTCCCATGTTATGTAGGATTGGTGCAACACCATCCATCTTTTCTTTTCCCTCCTTCTTCACCATCCATCCACATGTATACTTAAACCTCTTTTGAAATACATTCACAATTCAATAATGATATTACCAAGATAGCATTTCATAAAGATGTATATATTAATGCATTGCGAGGTTTGCGTAGGTATAACTATGGATATAGACCAAATTAGCCAGGTAGAAGTTTAAGCTTAAATTCAACAAAGATAAAATCGTTAGGCGACAAGATAGCCCATTGTTACACTCCATCAATTTTATTCACCTACGTTTTTTTTTAAGATGGTAAAATCATCTAATGACAAATCCCGCTCAGCGTCAGACTTTTACAGGCTAAAAATCCACTCCTGTTCCTTCTTTGCCTTCGTCCAAGGGGTCAACCCGGGTTTCACTTTCACACTACCCGTGGCCCCAGTAGGCTTCAACCCTGTTGGGCCCCTACGATTTGCTGACATCTCCCTGAGACGCGCGTGGAACAATACGCGCCGTCGACGACTTGGGCTCGGTCCAAACGGTTACCGGACGGTCGGACAGCGAGCCACCCATTACTCGCCGTTCGCAAACCCGCGCCTACGGTGGCCGGATACTGTGATTTTTATGGTATACAATAAAGAATATATCTATACATTTTTCTATGCTTATTTTATGCAGTCTCATTAAAAATAACTTTTCAATGTAATGTTCCAATTTATTTAACATAAAACTTTATAGCGTTGACCGTCACATTTAAGGGATCCGAGTTTGGAATATGTAAGACAGTATTAAATGAATTCGCCTCGTACAGTTCATATGTCCGAATCCTAAGGGAGCCACTCATTAGCAGCTATGAAGATTGATGTTCTGTTGAAGCGCGGCTCATCGGTAGAGTGGAGGCGGGAGCGGAAGTGTCACGTGTGAACTAAAAACATTCTTTAAAAAGTTGAGCTATTTTTAGGTTTGTATGGTGCTGGAAGTCTATGAGAACAAAAAAGTGTATGTCATGACATGACTAGCATAAAAATAAGGTACCTACACTATCGTAAGTACAAGTATTCTCTTAAATAGACTGTCGTGTTCTCCCATAAGAGTAGGTTGAACGTAAAGAGCGAGAGGAATTTTTACTGATTAAAACCCACCTGTATATCTTCAGTTGTCTTTTTCAGGGCTTTTTTTTTCGGTGGGAAAATCATCCGATGACATCCCCTGCTCTTGGGCGGAACGGAAGATAGCGTCAGACTTTTACTGACTAAAAACCCACTCCTGTTCCTTCGTTGCCTTTCATATCAGGGCCGAGTCTTCCTTTCAGAATGAGACCCTTGGCCCCTGTAGGCTTCGACCCTACTGGGCCCTTACGCTTGCTGACATCTCCTTGAGGCACGCGTGGAACACTACGCACTGTCAACGACTTGGGCTCGATCAACGGTTACCGGACGGTCGGACGGCGAGCTACCCATTGCTCGCCGTCCGCAAGCCCGCGCCTACGGTGGCCGGAAATCGCGATCGCAATCCCGGAGCCTTTTTCAGAGCTGTGAGAACTCTTTCAAATAATCCCGCACCTCTGACGATTAGATCTACTACGTTGGATTAATGATTACGCTTTTAAAGTCTGATGTTATAGTATGTAAAAGACTTTATAAAAAGTATATAACCGAGTTTACTACAAAAAAATAATAATTGAAAAACGATTAAAATAACTTTAATTTCGAAAATTGGTGTTTTTGTTATTTAACACCGACGTCCAAAATTAAAGTTATTTTGATCGTTTTATTGTACATGTACAATCAAACTTTTTTTTTCTGAAGTCGGTTGAAAATCCTCCATATTTTCTGGCCGCAAAAAATAATGTAAGTCCATCACTCTAATATTATAAAGGCAAAATTGTGGGTGTGTGTATGTTTGTGACTTCTTCACACAAACGGCTCAACAGATTTGGATGAAATTTAGGACACGGGTAGACCATTTCCAGAAATAGCACATAGGATACTTTTTATTCGGTGGGTGTTCTCTTGAGACTATTTTCTACTATAATACGGCCGAAACCGCTAGAAGCCGATGGTTAAAAAAATATTAACTGACAGATCCGTTTCTCAACATAAATCCTTCAACAGATGGCATTTAGTCATCATTATGATATCATCCATATCTTTATTAAAATAGCTGATCTAATGACGCATACTATAATATTTTTTTCAAATTTCAATTCACTTCTTGTCTGACTTAAGTAGGATACAATCGTAAGCATCATTGGTAACGTAACTGAATGTCCGAGTTGCACAAAATAAACAGTATTTGAGACCTTTTTTTGAGGGTGGGAAATCAAATAACTCCTCCCACCCTAAGAGGAGCGAGAAGAAATGTCAGACTTTTACTGACTAAAACACATTTGTACTCCTTTAGATGCTAGCGAAGGAGAAGGCCGCACGCGTGAGGGAACGAACGTCCTCACGCCCCAGCCGCAGAAATTCCAACCCCGACTACAGGCCTGGTAGACATGAGCTTGCAGACGTCGAGCAATGGGTAGCTCGCCGTCCGACCGTCCGGTAATTAACCGGACCGTGCCCAGTCGTCAACAGCGCGTAGTGATCCATGAGCTCCTCAAAGAGATGTTAGCAAACCGTAGGGGCCCAGCAGGGCCAATGCCCATAGCTAGCGCACCGTGGGGAATTTCTGAAGGGGAAACTCGTAGTCCTAGAACGTAAAGGGTAACTGAAGGACATAGGTGTGGTTTTAGTCAGTAAAAGTCAGACACGCCCAAAAGAACTCCTTTAGAGGCGCTTTGAGTTCCAGGGCCGCGGTATCTCTTTGAGCAGTGGTGGCCGAGTGGTAACGGCTCCGACTTACGAGTTGTAGATCGCAGGTTCAAACCCAGTCAGGCGCATTACTTTGTGTAATTTATTTCATCACCACTGCTCTCAAAACGGTGAAGGAAAACATCGTGAGGAAACCGGCATGTCCTAGAACCAAAATTTCGAGGACACGTGACATTCACCAACCCGCACTGGGCCTGCGTGGCGGATTACGGCCCGTTCCCTCTCCTAGAGAGAGGAGGCCTGAGTCCCAGCAGTGGGAACATTAAAAAAGGCTGATTATGCTTATGCTATGGTAACTCTTTCAAACAATCCCTCAGCCCAGTCTCAGATACCTAAATGTTTTATCATCATCAACATTTCAGCCGAAGGACGTCCACTTTTGGACATAGACCTTCCCCAAATGTCGCCACAACTACCGGTCCATTGTGTCTCGCAGCCATCGGATTTCTACGACCCTTACCAGGTCATCGGTCCACCTTTCGGCCCCATCCACCGTCTATTCTGCGAGCAATATTTGCATTGCCACTTAAGTTTGACGATATTTCGGTCAGTAACTTTGGAAACTCCGATCATAACCCTTTCCATTACTCTTTGGCCAACAAAGACAAAGAATAGAAATAAAAAATTCCCTTATTCTTCTCAAACTTAAAAAATGCCGCATATGAAAGCTTGGTAATCCTGTAAAATCTTCAAAAATCACAACACCTTCTCACTTTGCTTACCCCAAGGTAGAACAAATTGGATATAGTTAGAAGGTGGCGCATTAGCAAGCATGTAAGGGCCGTGTGTAAAAGACGGCGTTACATCAAAAGAGAACACTAGCAATTGAGTTACAGAATCTGTGTCCATTGTCCAATGAGAATTGCCTATAGATATTTTTAAAAGTTTTTTTTAGGTGGGAAAACATCTAATGACATCTCTCGCCCTTGGGCAGAGCGAGAGGGCGTGTCAGACTTTTACTGACTAAAACCCACTCCTGTTTCTGCTTTACCTTCGTTCCAGGGCCCCGGGGTTCACTTTCGCACAACCCATGGCCTTAATAGGCTTCGACCCTGCTGGCCCCTACGGTTTGCTGTCATCTCCTTGAGGCGCGCGTGAAACAGTACGCGCCGTCGACGACTTGGGCTCGGTTCGGACAGGTACCGGACGGTCGGACGGCGAGCTACCCGTTGCTCGCCGTCCGCAAGCCTGCGCCTACGGCAGCCGGAATCCCAGCGGTTGGGGCGCGGGGGCCACTTCCTTTGCTAACATTACTGCTTCGCAGAAGGAGGCAACCGCCTGCCACTCCTCCTCGCTTCGGGCCATGGCCTGTACCAAGGCCCTGGTATGAAAGGCAACAAAGGAACACGAGTGGGATTTTAGTCAGTAAAAGTCTGACACACACTCTCGCTCCGCCCAAGAGCGGGGGATGTCATTGGATTTGGATTTTCCCACCGAAAGAAAAGACTCACAAGGATCAAAAATCTCGTACCGTCCCAAACAATGTGCCCCCACAGTACTACGCACCACGTTATTAGATCATAGCTGGCGCGATGCGGCAAAGGGCCCATGTTTTATGTATGCGGCGCGACCGTAGCTATTATGATACACGTTTGTGCTAGTCGGATGCTGTGGCAAATGGTGGGGAAGGAGAAGACTTTGAATTGCGTTTTGAGTTGTAATAATAAGACAAAGGGGCAGATGTGGATGTTGTATTAAGGATGATAAATAAATATAGCGGATAAGATAGAAGAGCTCAAACTTAACATACGTTATTATATATCTTATAATATTACAATTTTCAGTCTGTCGAGGCCAATTAATTTTTCAATTCATTTATACTTTTGTAAGTTCATCTAGGATATTACTGACACTCCGTGCCTCGAAAATAACGTAAAACCGTTGGTCCTGGTTGTCATTCGTAGATTTTTAACAGTAATTACAGGTGGCCAGACGCTAGAAAGTCTATCCAAGGGACTGGCCTGTTGGTCTAGTGGCCTTGACTGACAAATGACACTCAGGACAAATGTTTGTGTGATGAGCACAATCATTTGTTCTGTGTCTGGGTGTAATTTATCTATAATATGTATGTATTTCGAAATATTTAAGTATGTTTATCAGTTGTCTAGTATTCATAACACAAGCTCTGCTTAGCTTGAGACTAGACGGCGTTGTGTGATAGTTGTGTGAATATTATTATATTATTATTATAAGGAGTGTAATGTTGCCCAGTAACTGGTTTGTGGAGGTCTGATAGGCAGTCACTCCTTGTAAAACATGTGTATTCAACCACATCCAGTTAGACGACCCCAAGCTAGTGTGAAAAGGCTAGAGAGGTGACAATATTGTCCTATAATCTGTCAAACGCGCGAATATCTGCATAGGTTAAATAGTACCAGTGGATGTAGTAATAGTGGATGGGAAAAGGCCTCGCGGGCGCAGCCCAATACGTTGGTCCGACCAGCCCCCCTAGCCAAGTTCGTTTCGTTCGGCGCGAACGCCTCGAGTAGGCCACGCCTCCGAATCCTTTGTTCTGACCACGTGACTGAGCGTTGAGATGACGTCAGAACAAAAGAAATCGGAGGCATGGCCTACCCGAGGCGTTCGCGCCGAACGATACGATTGTAACTTGGCTAGGGGGGCAGATCCGCACCGCTCTTGACTACATGGTATACAATGCCCTTCACATCACCGGACACAGAAACAGGTGAAGGAATATCAAAATTAAAGTGATGAAGCAGGGAGGTCACGACCCTCAGCATTGAGGAATACGACGCAAAGAGGAGGAGGTTAAATAGACCTATAATTTTCGAAATGGACTACCCAACATTTACGAATTTTTTTAATTGGAAGCAGTAGTTCCAGACAGTTTTCCAGTAGATCAGTGCATGAAAATAAACATGACGTCACGCAGGTATTGCTCGATGAGACAGTTTAGGTTGTGCTTAAATCTACACTATTTTAAGCACTGCAAGCTAATGCAATTTCCAAACCATAATAATGTGTATAACACTAATATTATAAGAGTGAATAATTATTATGCTAAGTAAGCATATCTTGTATATCCCACATGACACTGATAACAGAATAAAATAACCCTCAATTCTCACACATTATAGAAAACCAACTCAAAATACAGACAGAATCCTTCAATGCAACACTTCTCAGAAATGAGAAAGCCACATTTACTACAATAGCTGCAGTATCTGGCTTATGCAAATTCATGGCAGAATGCATATGTAATGCCAGCGACAATATTTATACATACTGTTACATACGTTAATTCTCTGTTGGATCTCTGACTCAAGATGGAACGTGTTTGAAGATGTTTCATTTGGAAGGCTTGTTGCAGTGTTATGTGTGTGATAAATGAAACAAGTGAGGATTTGTTGTTGTTTAGTTTCAACATAGTACTCTTTTCTTTCTTTACTTGCTTATGTTGAATACAATTAGTTGTAATTTTTTGTAATTATACAAACTAGAGCTTGACTGCGATCCCACCTGATGATAAGCAGTGATGCAATCGGTGATGGTGAATCGCACTAGTTTGTTAGGAGCCTATTCACTGTAACCTTGAAGACACCTAAATTATAATCGGATGGGAACACCGCTACAAGCAAATTACTCCATTCCTTTGATGTACGTGGTATAAACGACATGACGAAACGCTTAGTCCGAACCGTAGAGGTGTCAAAAACGTTAAGGTGGACATTCGACTTACGTCGGGTAGTCCAATGGTAGAATACACATTTTGTTCACTAATGAGTAGTGATCATAGCTATTGTACTTAAAAAAAGACTAAAAGAATTACCTCTGCATCGTGGATGCACGTGGACAATACCCGGAGCACCTATCTATAGGCCATCAATATTTATTTATTTATTTATTTAATACTTCATGCACATAAAGGTACAGAGGCGGACTTAATGCCTTAGGCATTTTTTACCAGTCAACCTATGGGTGATGCAGAGAAGTGGTAGGTAGTGATAGTGATAGTGGTAGGTGCGACAAAAGAAAGAAAAAAAAGAGGTTAATATAAAAAAGATATACAAATGAATCATAGATACAACACAATATTTATTCCGGGCAGGAACAGAACCTGCGACATGCAGCGCAGCGGCCAACGGTCCGACCAGAACACCAACCGTGCTATCAAGTAGATGATGTACTGATAACAACGCCAGAAATATTCATGTCCTATTAGTAGGTAGGCACTTTTTAGATTTTGATGTTCTTGGAGCCGGCGACGTGGTAGGCCCAGAAACTGATGGCGTGACGATTTGGACTCCTACCTTAAGGATTGGCCAGAAGTGGCTAAGAACAGGTGGAAGAACGGAAGAGAGGCTTTTGACGTACAGTGTGACACAACAGGCTCATTAATAATAATAAATAAAATAAATGTTCTTGCGTTACATAAGAGCAGTGGTGGCCGAGTGGTAACGGCCCCGACTTATGAGTTGTAGGTCGCGGGTTAAAACCCAGCCAGGCGCATTACTTTTTTTAATTTATTTCATCACCACTGCTCTCAAAACGGTGAAGGAAAACATCGTGAGGAAACCGGCACGTCCTAGAACCAAATATTCGAAGACATGTGACATTCACCAACCCGCACTAGGCCCGCGTGGTGGATTATGGCCCATTCCCTCTCCTACAGAGGAGGCCTGAGTCCCAGCAGTGGGAACATTAAAAGGCTGATTATGCTTATGCTTATGCTATGCGTTACATCAATATCTTACAAGGAGATGTAACTTAATAAACTGGTCAACGAAGCTTATCAAATAAATAACCGCAATGTAACCGGTACAAGAAGACATCTCAACAAATAATTTCCCCGCCAATTTTCCTTACACGCACCGAAAATGACATCCTACCTACAATGACCTACATATTACAGCAAAAAAATCCTCGACATAAAGGCTAATATTATCAACATCTTAGAGTCACAACGAGGGCTCTCAGAGCGGTTCCACAAAATGGCGGGTCTCGTCAAAATGAGAAAAATCACAATTTCGATCACGTACACCACAAAATGTTCTATTCACATGACGATGCTCGCGATACTTTTGAAGACACCTATTTGTTGCCTTTAACGTTAATTTAATCATAAACTTGTCAGATTTGGGTAATTTATTTATTTATTTATTTATTTATTTAGGATCTCCAACAAAGGATGTACACAATATCTGTATCTTATAATTAGTGGTTCCGGTATCTTGTTGGTGTACTCCTTCACTTATAGGAGACCACAGCATGCACAAAAATAATTTAAGCAACTAAGCTAACAAGAATAAAATTAAATATACATTACAAACATGATACAAATGAATAAAGATTATAATACTGAAAATTGAAAATTGATTGAATAATAATAATTATTATGATAAAATTGGAATTCTAATAACAATTAATAAAAAATAATAAAATTAATCTATTAAAATTAAAATAAATATAATAAATAAAATTAAAATAAATATCTTATATTTCGGACAAAGTCCATTGTTGGTTAGTATACACAGAATTTAAAAACTAGTGTTAGTACTTATAACTACCGGAAACAATTTTTTACATATTATACGCCACAGGGGAGGGAGGCCAAAGAAAAGATGGATGGATTGTGTGATTAGTGATATGAAAGAAAAGGCAGTTAGTGATAGCGTGACGAGTGACAGGACAGAATGGAAGAAAAAAACGTGTTGCGCCGACCCCAAGTAAAACGGGACAAGGGCAGGAAGATGATGATGATGATGATAAGCCACAGGGGCATACTACGTACCCAATGCTCCAGTATGGGACTGTCCCTCCTGTCCGCTATTGTCTTCAGGATGATGTAATGAATACGTTGACTTGACAGGCCTGTTGGTCTAATGGTAGTGGCCTTGACTGCTATGCCAAAGGTTGTGGGTTCGATTCCCACCCAAAATGTTTGTGTGATGTGCACGATCATTTGTTGTAAGTCTGGGTGTCTATCTATAATATGTATGTATTATATAAGTATGTTTATCAATTGTCCAGTACTTAAGTAGTTAAGTAAATTTAATGTTGTATATTTTGGTTTTTACAATAGTACGTATCTTTTGGTTGTAAAGTGTAACAATTGTAGATAGGCCAATAAATAAATAAATAGCACAAGCTCTACTTAGTTTGAGACTACATAGCGTCGTGTGAAAGTTGTTGGACATTATTACAATATAAAAATAAAGTTCACACCACAATCAAAATTTGTCGTTTTATAAAATAAACTGACAAATTTGAGAACTGAAAGCAACACAAGTGGGTATTATTCAGTAAAAATCTGACAGTCTCTCCCGCTCCATACAAACTCAGAGCGGGAAAAGTTATTTGATTACATCCCATTAAAAACCAAACCAAAAATTCCTAAAATTCAAATTGTCCTAGAACCAAAAATTCGAAGACATGTGTCATCCACCAACCCGCACTGGGCCAGCGTGGTGGATTACGGCCCATTCCCTCTCCTAGAGAGGAGGCCTGAGTCCCAACAGTGGGAACATTATAAGGCCGACTATGCTATGCATTAAAAAAAATACTATTAAAATAAGATATCAACAAGTATTTTTCACATTTAAACCTGGTGACCTAAAATACAGATCCCTAAAGCCTAGCTTAGGCGCCAGTCTCTCACAATAAACTAGAACAAAACTATAAATTGTATAAGCGTATCTCCAATGTTTCTAATGTTTATGAGAAAATAAATAAATACTTTTATATACTTAAATATTTACATTTAAATTGGCGATAAGAAACATCTAATTAACGCTGAGACTGATACACCCTAATCAGGGCCAAACCAAATTGACCTTTACAATTAACTCCAGTCGGCACAGATATAAGAATAGAAATAGCATAATCAGCCTTATAATTTCCCACTGCTGGGAAGCAGTCCTCCTAGGAAAGAGAATGGGCCGTAATCCACCACGTGGGTCCAGTACGGATTGATAGATGTCACATGTTTTCGAATTTTTGATTCTAGGACATGCCGGTTTCCTTACGATGTTTTCCTTCACCGTTTCGAGAGCAGTGGTGATGATTTAAATTACACAAAGTAATGCGACCACCTCACCTCCTAAGAAATAGTATTCTATTAATATTATAATTAAAATGAAACACCAATTCCACAGTAACGAGAGGACGTACGCCCATTACAGACACCCACATCTCAATTTTAATAGCAGAAAAATTAATCACAAATCTATTTTTACCGCGCTCCCCCATCAAAAGTGTCCTAAATACAGAATTGCATGGCGACATAGCATATTTAGGGATCGGCATGCCTTGGCGCGAAGCCAGAGATCAACCAGATTTAGCCCCTGCCCTAAGCGCCACGGACAAAAAGATAGAAGATGTTTTTTTTTCCTTCTTGTCGGTTTGAATTGGCTTTAAAAGGAAATGGACTTTAAATTAAGTAACTATACGCAACACTATTCCTCCCTACACGCACGACAGTATTGGATTTCAATAGAAACTATGAGTAAAAAAATATAAAAATCTGGTTACGATTAAATAACTTATACGAGACTTTCACCACCATTTTTCTTGCTTTTTTTAGCCATTTTAATAGTCAGTTCTGGTTAAATTCCAGTTCCAGTCCAAATAGATATTTTTTTATGTTCTAAATATTGATAAAATCGCGCTTGACCACTATATACCCTAATGGTAAGCGATGTTATGCTCGACGATGGACTACGCTTAGCATAAGCATAATCAGCCTTTTAATGTTCCCACTGTTGGGACTCAGGTCTCCTCTCTCTAGGAGAGGGAATGGACCGTAATCCACCACGCGGGCCCAGTGCGGATTGGTGAATGTCACATGTCTCCGAATTTTTGGTTCTAGGACATGCCGGTTTCCTCACGATGTTTTCCTTCACCGTTTTGAGAGCAGTGGTGATGAAATAAATTACTCAAAGTAATGCGCCTGGCTGGGTTTGAACCCACGACCTACAACTCGTAAGTCAGGGCCGTTACCACTCGGCCACCACTGCTCCACTACGCTTGCCTAAAAGTATTTACTCTTGATTTAAAGATCACCAGGTTGGTAGCCACCCAGAAACACAAACTTCGGTAGAGAGATCTGAATGCCCAGTATTTTTCATAACAAAAACACGAAACGTGTTCTTCGCTTTCGTTATTCGTGTCATATTTCATGTGAATTGAAAACCACCCCTACTATTTAATTAAAATCTCAACAGCTATTTATGTCTTAGAACTTCGTACTTGAGTAACGGCATCGCTCGAATTTGTAGACCACTAGCAAGAAAATTCCTCAAAACTCACGAAGACACAATGACAATATCTTTACAAGAATCATAAAAAGATACTAAACTGACTATCAAAAACGGAGACAAATAGTTTTAACAACTTCACACGAAGCAACAAAGACAGTAGTCTATCAAAATAGGATCGTAGTAAAAGGACAAAGAGTTAACATCAACTGTTTAATACATGTTAATGCACGCGGAGAAATCGTAAATGTCTTTTATTCTCAACTTCTGTGTTCCAACAACAGAATTATATTTGATTGTTAAGCTTAAATAGAATTAGTTTAGTGGTGGTGTGTGGTCACATAATGTAATAAAATTAATTGGTAGCGTATTTTCTATTATTGGGTAGTCCTAAACCCATCTGGCAGTAAGTAGGAAAGGGTAGGATTTAGTAGGTATGTGGCACGTTAGGACGTGTCGTAAAAGTCGGATCAAGGAGTTAAAGATGAAGCTAGAAAGCTAGGAAGAGCTTTAGTCCACAGGCTTTTATTGTTACAGCGTCCCACCATGTTGATGCACAAAACAAAATCATAATACGGAATAGAATAGAATAGAATAA
Source organism: Mythimna impura (assembly GCA_905147345.3). Lineage (NCBI taxonomy): Eukaryota > Metazoa > Arthropoda > Insecta > Lepidoptera > Noctuidae > Mythimna > Mythimna impura. Next base: position 26,166,871 of record LR990359.1, on the reverse strand, counting down.
ACTTTATTGTACACCAAAATAGTAACAAAACTTTTACACTAACTTAAATCTATGGGTACAAAGGTGGTCTTATCGCTGACAGCGATATCTACCAGACAACCTTAGGATGGAATGTAAGAACTTGAAATAGAAAAAGGGAGGTGGTCTGCGGAATCCGCATCTTGATGTGGTAAATCTTTGCGTGAACAATAATAACCAGAGAATAGTCATGAAACAAGGCATCGGCTATAAATCAGATCAAACAGTTCTGGTTTATAACCCATATCATTGTCTAGCAGTAGATACACATCTGGACATAAAGGCTCTTAAGACTTTTTTAGGCTTTCCTAATTTCCCCCTAAAATAGCCACATAAACCATGCAAAACTAAATCACATACATTCAAATTATTTACTCATAAACATATTCCCGGAATATTCCCGTTAAGCATCCAAGACCGACCATCCAGACCCAACTGTTTCAGTTCAAGATTTTTCTTAAAACAATCTCACACAAAGGTAAGAAATTGTAATTAGAAGGTAAAGACAAACCCAAGACATAACTATCTCTATGCAGAAGGAAACGCTTAGAATATTGGCTTGAAGCCAAAACGCATATAGACTCGTATCCACGTGGTGAAGTTAACTTTTGTTATTGTTTGTATAATTTTTGACAACTATCAGCTGGTTGAGACGGCGGTGGATACTGATATTGAGAAAATAGAATATCTTAATGCAAGGATATGTGAATATGAGTAAAATCAGTCCTAACGTAGACACGAAACTTAGTATGAGATTTTGTCGTCATCATAAGCATGGTCTATTCCTAACTCAAAATGGTTGAGCTGAGTGGGGCTGATGCACGCGTTAAGCTCGTGAACGGGTAGTGATCTTTTAACTGCCAGTAGCTTTTTGTTTCGTTATTTATTTACATTGTGCTCACATAGTAAAAGCGACAAAAACATGATTTAAAAGAGTGTCCATGGAGTTTCTTGCACGAATCTGCACGAAACTGTATGTATATATGTAATATGTTTTAGAACGTGCAATTTAACTTCACTTTTTTGACTGACCGACATTGTGGTAATGTTGTGCGAAGCAGTAATGTTAGCAAAGGAGGCGGCCGCACGTGTACGCGCGAGGGAGCGGCCCTCACGCCCCAGCCGCTGGGATTCCGATCCCGATTTCCGGCCACCGAAGGCGCGGGTTTGCGGACGGCGAGCAATGGGTAGCTCGCCGTCCAATCGTCCTGTAACCGTCCGGACTGAGCCCAAGACGTCGACAGCGCGTACTGTTCCACGCACGCCTCAAGGAGACTGATGTCAGCAAACCGTAGGGGCCCAGCAAAAAAATCTCTACAATCCAGATGATTTCGTCATTATGATGGATAGTATTAATAAAAAACTTTTTACAAAAAAAATACAACCGACTTCAATGTAAAAAAAACACTGAAAAGTGCAAAATAACTTTAATTTCGGAAGTCGGTGTTTCTATAATAGTTTTGTCTCTTCGTTATTTAACACCGACTTCCGAAATTAAAGTTATTTTGCACTTTTCAGTGTTTTTTTTTACATTGAAGTCGGTTGTATTTTTTTTGTAAAAAGTTTTTTATTTTTCACTTTTTAGTTATGGTACCACCACTAAAAAGTACCCCTTAGCCATACTTAAATACCTTATAGCCAGAGTGCATCATTCTAATAATACCAAACACGGTTAGATTAAATTAATTTATTACAGAGTTGCGGTGCCTAATTTCAGGCTTCATCATCAGATCAGTTCGATATATTAACCCCTCTTCTTTCAGTCAGTCATCAACTACACATATAAACAAAGCAATTTTACTTGTTACGACAGTTCTGCTGTGATCCCATGAGGAGTTCTGTTCCATATCTACGAAGTTCATGATCAAATCATAACAATATTTCTATGGGACCAACTTGGAAGCATAACCTTTCAATCAAAAAAAAAAATTTCAAAATCGGTCCACAATTGACCGAGAAATCGGTGAACATACATAAAAAAAAAAAATAAAAAACATACATTCAACCGAACATATAACCTCCTCCTTTTTGAAGTCGGTTAAAAAAGTGGTAACAGGGGCAGAGCCAGTGACATCAAGATCTGAACTGTTTCAATTTCGTAATCTAACAGACAAGGCTGAAGCGTGGACAAGCGTGGATGTGACTAAAGGTTTGAATAGACCTCTTTGCCAGTTTGTGAGTAAAAAGCTAATCCTGTTGATGCGGTTGTTTGTAAAGATTATGATGGACTGCCACTTCATAAATGGGTTGACAGATAGGCAGTTACTAGTGAACGCGGTCCAGGAACTCAAAGGGCAACTGAAGAAACATGGGTGGGTTTTAGTCAACACTCACCCAGAGTGGGGGAAGTTATTTATTCATTTATTGATGAGTAACCTCATCGACTTACTAAAACATTCAAAAACAAAAACCACATATTGTTTTAGGCATAGTGAATTCACTTACCCACAGTACTGACAGAAAACTTAAAAAATAATCGATTTGAATGAAAACGTTGCTTCAAATAATTACAAGTTACAAGTTCCAAAACTTAAAAAATGAGCTGTTTAAAAATTGTAACAGTTTGTAAAAAAAAAATTTAGTAGAGTGGAAAGACAGACAATCAAAATAAAATCAAAATACTAAAAATATAAGGAAATGGAAGTGAAATTACAATAATAATTTTTCGATGATAAAAAAAAAACATTGGCTTTTACTCCATGTACTGAGCTCCATTCAGTTGCACTTCAAGTCTACCTCAACACATTAGAGTGAAGGTTGAGGCAGATGATGAAATTTGTGCACCTGCTTGGTTTACTAAGATTCACAAATAAAAGTGTAGGGTAATTATACTTAAATAAATAAAAGTTCTAAAAATAAAAACATATTCGAAATATTTAGTTCAAAAATACTTTCCCCAAATCAACGGGTTCACGCTAAGATAAAAGTGACGTCTGTCAGATGACGTCACGCACCAGATTTCAATGTCCACGCTTGATGTTGATATATGAAACTGAGGTTAAACCACCTAGATGTTTAAAGTTCTTTCAAAAAAATATTCGGGAAGCATAATTTTTGTGACGGAGCAAAAATAAATACGTTCGTGTTTCTTTAATTAGAGTAAAATATGAAATGTTGTAATTTTTTTGGCATCTTGTATGTTTGGATGATTACAATTTTGTTCGCACCACATTCATCAGTTTGTCAAGTTGTAACGCTTACTCTAATAGCGTTTGTATCATGTTCTCCTCTCTTTTTCCTGTGTTTGAAGTTTGCATTTGATAAATTAATTGAAACGGTAGCAAAAACTGGTCAAATGCGAGCCGGACTCGTACACGAAGGGTTGCGAACTACAATATTAAAATTAAATTTAAAAAAAAAACACGTTTGTTGTATGGCAGCCCCCTTTAATATTTATTTTATTCTGTTCTTAGTATTTGTTGTTATAACGGCAACCGAAATTCATCATCTGTGAAAATTTCAATTGTCTATCACGGTTCATGAGATACAGCCCGATGACAGATAGACAGAGAGACAGCGGAGTCTTAGTAATAGGGTCTTATCCTTTGGATATGGAACCCTAAAAAAACGAAGTACAAAAAGGGAGGAAGAAAATACAATACAACAGCATCCTTTCTCTTGCAGATTGTTACAGTGAGTGCATTCAATTCAACCCCTTTACTAAGGTACCTTTCAACAAACACAATTTCCTTGACTTTCAGCCACGGCCAAAGAAAACATTATGTTCCATTGAGAACGGATAGACATTTTGAAGAAAGAGCCAAGCAAAATACCGTTTTGGATTCATAAACTATTTGTTATTTAGCCAAGCTGTAGTATTTTTTGACGCCAAAAATATATTGCTATTCTTAATACAGAAATACCTCAGGTAACACCAGAATGGGCACGCCATAATTATGGCGATAAGTCCCCTCTTTGAGGAGTGGCTGGAAAGACCTCACGGCGTCCTTACCTACCGCATGACGCAGGTCCTCACCGGACATGGTAAGTTCGGGAGGTTCCTGCACCGGATTCGTGCAGAAGAGACGCCCGGGTACCACCATTGTGTGGACCGCCCGGAGGACACGGTGGAGCATACGGTAGAGGTGTGCCCCGCTTGGGCAGAGCACCGCCGTGTCCTCGTGGGGACGATCGGCGGCAGCGATCTCTCGCGCCGGGCCTTGGTACAGGCCATGGTCCGGAGCGAGGAGGAGTGGCAGGCGGTCGCCTCCTTCTGCGAAGCAGTAATGCTAGCAAAGGAGGCGGCCGATCGCGTGAGGCAACGGTCCTCACGCCCCAACCGCCGCCGGGATTCCGATCCCGATTTCCGGCCACCGTAGGCGCGGGCTTGCGGACGGCGAGCAATGCGTGGCTCGCCGTCCGATCGTCCGGTGACTGTCCGGACCGAGCCCAAGTCGTCGACGGCGCGTAGTGTTCCACGCGCGCCTCAAGGAGATGTCAGCAACCGTAGGGGCCCAGCAGGGTCGATGCCTACTGGGGCCATGGGTGATGCGAAAGTGACCCCCGGGGCCCTGGAAAAAAAATGGCAAAGAAGGAACAGGAGTGGGTTTTTAGTCAGTAAAAGTCTGACACTATCTCCCGCTCCGCCCAAGAGCGGGGGATGTCATTAGATGATTTTCCCACCCGAAAAAAAAAAAAAAAAAAGTAACACCAGAAAATTCAGTTCTCAAAAAAACCTTGAATCTTCAAGAAATATGTCTTTCTACACAACCATACTTTGTCAAAACATTTTATAATATGTCATAAACATGGCTTGTTTTCAGATTAGCTATTGGCAATGTGTCGCCAGTAATTACCAGGGGTTTTGAACTCTGGCGTGGCTAAATAAGTCTTGGTATATTTAGATGTGCTAACACCTGTCTCCATTTGTGCCGAAATAGATCCAGTTCCTGCCAAGAAGTATTAGAATTCTAGATTATTTTAGGCTCTAGTAAATAATTCATTTTGTATAATAATTGTAATTGATTCGTTGGAATTATAAAAAGAAATAATGTAGTTTGATATTTTTTTTCTTGAATTCCATTGTAAATTTAATACCTAGTGTTATTAATTAATTTTCTTTTGGGCTTTAATAATTGAACCTGGCATCATGAAAGAAAAAAGTAATCTTGCAATTCGAAAAGCTGGCTTGGAGAAAGGCTGATTATGTGAAAAGAGTAAGATGAAGACCAAATAAATTTAAATTTAAGTGAAAGTAAACTTATTTTAAGCACCGTTTTAAAATAAATGCTATGTTAGCTCGTAAGTAGGCATAAAAGAATCTGACTGAAGGACTTAAAGTAATCCAGCAGGGTTTAGATAAACAGCAATTAAGTGAAAATAAAGCTTAAGACAAAGTTAATGGCATAAGAGATGTCGTAACTACAGATTAAGTAAATATTGTTGAGATAGCATTGTTTAGAGAGATAAATAATAGGATTTACTTTAGACATGTGTGACACTTTACTTAATGACTAAGTGCTCATTCTTCTTTAATGCTATACATCAAGACTTTTTAATTAGTACAAAAAATGGGGCTCTATCCTACTCTATCCATAATTGCTACTAGAAAATACTACGCGCATTGTTTTTTCATTTTGATTTCATTCATTCAAATAGCCTGTATAATATTTCCATAAATTTGGTGACATTTTGGAATATAAACAAACGCTAGTAACTTTGCTGTTTATAAATATTATTTATTGATACTTTACTTAAATAGACCTTTTCTAATAAGCCCTGTAAGTATTTGTGCTAACTAAAAATGAATGGTGTATACTCCTCAGCTGGCAACTGCCAATTACTTGGTGTTCAACAACGTTATTTAAAAAAAAAATATTTCAAAATTGTTTTTTGTAACACCAATACAATTCAAACCGTTATTTTCCACAAATAAAAAACAAATCACCAATAAGCCGTTCTTCATTTGGCATCCCAGAAAGTCAAATCCCCAGCGCTAAGTCCCAAACCGATACGGCACAAAAAATCAATTATTCCAATACTCAAATCCAAATAACGCTAACATTATTCACAGTAAAGCCGGAGGTCCAATAAACGTAGCCAGTGACTAAGTGTCTATAAAGTATTTTAATGTTTGAGATAAAGTCGGGAGTGCACTGCATAATCCTGCTAGTGAAATACAACGTTTGGCTTACCGCGGTCAGATTGCAGCGAGTGTGTTGTAGGGTTTATGTGATTTCTTTTATTGCTGTATAGATTTGCTTAGCTTTATTGGTGATTTGGTTGAATTTTAATGGTATTGTGGCTTTGTTTATATCTTCAGTTTAATCGTGTGTTTTGAGCGGTATTGGAAAATGGCAGAATTATTTACAAGAATTTAAAAGTGTTTGCTGTGACAGTTTCAAAGCAATAATCTTTTTAACGAAACAAATAAACTACTACTAATTTGTATGGAACTACTGTATTTTAGAGTCTATGAAAATTCCGATACTATGAAACTGTTAAGTAATTAGTTAAAATAAATTCACAAACGATATTGTTTCGAATAATAAGATCTTTACAACACAACTACAGTACAATTACATTTTTACTTATCTTTTATAGGTTAACAATAAAAGAAAATTTACCTTTTAGAAATATACTAATTTTATACTCATAACATTTTAACAAATATTTAAATAAAAATTCACAACTCGAAATCAAACAGGATTGAAATGATAATTATACTTTTTTGTTCTTTCAACATATTATAGTATCGACTGTATTGATTAATTATGAATGATCCTTTATTTTTCTATTAAAATTTACATTTAATTGTAGCAGTGTAAAAATATATAAAATCAAGTACATTCATGAATGTTACCTACCATCTTAATATTGAATACCGTTACATTATACCGAGTCAACATAGTTCAACAAAATGAGATTTACATTTTATTTCCTACAATTTGACAGTCAACTAATCAAGATTTTAAAAAAAACGTGTGCCTAAAAACTTTTAACTAAAGCTTAAAGGAACCAAAAACTGACTTCATTGGAATTTATGCAAGTATCGAAGTTTCAAATTATAGTGCTACTAAGGTATGGGAAAAAGAAACACAGAGTACATTAGCTTCTTTGCTGAGTTAATTACTAAAGTCAACTGACCTTTTTGACCTTAGTGTTAATTCCCAGCAGTACGTTAACGAAGGGTTAGCAGTAATCTGAGTTTTATTGCCAGATTGAAGACTCCGTTTAGTATTTAAATTAATGCAGCACTGATAAGCTCGTGTGTGCTTTGTATTTTGGTTCATATACCTCTGTTATTATAATTTTATGAATATACTTCTAGCAGATTACTGCTGAAATATTCACACTTAGAAAATAAATGTGTCAGATTTAATATTCATCTGTTTATCAGTTGTCTAAATGTATAAACTAATTTATTATGAAGATAATTTATTTATTATGAAGAGGTAAAATGGTATGTTTGTTTATGCTAATCTCTAGAAATACTGTTATGATTAAAAAAAAATATTTTATTGAAAGTAATCTATTTTGTCATTGTGCTTCAAAGGCTGTTATTAATTCCAGAAAGTGTAACGTATACGGATTAAACCACGACAGCAATACCACTGGAATAAGTTTGTTATTAAAAGTCCTCATATGTAAATGTTTTGAGGATTCCTCATTACTAGTAGATGAAGAAGAAAATAGAAACAATAACCTCGGTTTTAATTTAGACCAAGATAAAATCCGTAATATCTTAACTCATTTTATTGACAAGGCATAGTATGACAAAACCGCTGGTGCAATATATCCCCTCTGTTTGGACGATAGCCAGAATAAAGAGAATCAGGTCGACAGCGACACTTTCTAACGAATCTGAAATAGACGACGAAAGTTCAATGCGTGTTTACCACTGATTTAAAGAAACTGGACAAGAAAATACAGAAGGTAATGGCATACCTTGTCAGGTATGAAGTTGTAGAGTTGGAGTCGAAACAGAAAAAATAGAAAAGAAAATATCTACTTGACACAGACAAAACTGCCTTGCTTGGCGAGGTTCGAAGATAAACGCGGTAAAATGGTTTTTTGATATCTAAACAACAAACCTTAGATATATAATTTTAAAAGTGTACCAAAAGAATAAGAAAATATGTTTATGTATGAGATGTAATTTTTGCAAAAAAAGTGAAAATTCCAAAAATGACGATTACTGCATTTACAATTAGCAGGGCAGAGAACACAATGGTAAAAGTGATAGAGAAGAAAAGTATAGAATGATATAATAAAAATTGTACTGAGCGTGCCTGTACCAAAAGGTCCATCTCAGCATTTGCTGAGTGTCAGACACCTGGTACTGGTTTTCGATTGGCACTCCGCTGTGAATTACGGACGAGGTTAGCTGCTATACAAATTGTACGCTTGCTAGGTATTAATTTGATAAAATGCATATTTACGTAGTAAGTATATTATCATGTTTGCCAGTATTGTAAGCATCGTCGGTTCTACATGACAAAGTTGATTTTTGTATCTTTAGGCTACTTTCAACTGGGATTCGTCTTCAATTTCCAAAATATATATTCGTACATCCTAAATTTTCAAAATTTATCTGACCCATTTTTTTTTTTTTTAGGTCGGAAAATCATCTAATGACAAACCCGCTCTTGGATGGAGCAGGAGGAATTTCTTGTTTTCGTTAGTGATTATTTCTACTCCAACAAATGTATCTTCTGTATGTTTCTACTATGCGGTAGTCATAACTTGTCGACTATTTCTAGGTTGAGCTTAGCACTATTTACGCGCGTGACCTTTAGATGGAAATATATCATTATTACACGTCGTGTTGAGTGGCTCTGACTCATAAACACACTGTTATTGCCCGCACAGTGGTATCAATATCGTTATTATAACGAGCTAATAGACCGCTACATTTGAACTTAGAAACAAGATTTCTTTCTCTAACTTGACGCTTCTAAAAATTTATTGCGAAAAGAAACTAAAACGAACTCGCACTTTAGCTTTTTTATGAATATGAGATGGAGAGAGGAAGACGTAGCAGAAATTATTCATAGCTTAAAATCCTGTCATCGCAGCGAAAAAGTAAGATTTATTTCATACTCAACATACTGGTAAATTATGTGGAACGTGACAAATGGTAATATAAAACTGTTCCTAGGGTATTACACACGTCACAGAGCTTTTATTAAAAATCTAGACGTGTTTACGTCTGAAATATTTTTCTGAAGCACAAGTTTCTCTAAAATATTTTTGACTTCTGAGACGACATATTAAAATCAGTCGTTTCCAGCGTCGTTTATTTTATGATTCTACGTTTGAAGGCGCCTACGAAATAAACAGTTGTCTTTTAAATGCCAAGATAATTTGTGATTTAGTATAATGTAAATAGTAATATTACTCAACCACATAAATAAGTATAGCCGTAAAAATTAAAAAAAAAAACACCTAGTTTTAATTTTAAATTCTGCACCACGAAAATAAACCGATGAATCATCGTCAATCTCGAAATATTTACAAACGCAAAATTCTTCTATTTCCGTAAAGTAAATAATCTCAACTATTTTCTACGTAAAACTAAATATAATCATCCCGATGATGACTGTTTTCCAGTTTATTTTACATAGATTTCGTACTCCATAACATGAATAATTTACTTGACTTTGGTAATCCCATGGAAAATGTTGATGATGTATAAATTATTACAGTAATGGATACAACCAACTGAATAAACGATGGATGGAATGTGTGAAAAATTATATGGCTAGAAAAGAGGTGTTAAGAAGATAGCTAGTAAAATAGAATAAGACGTGCAGCACCTACTCCAAATAAATTGGAATAAGAGCTGCAAGATGATGATGGATATAAAAGCACCCCTGTGTCTATGTGCGAGATGATATTGGTCGGCCTAATTTCACTAGGAAACCACACGGGTTATAAAATGTAAATAAAACAACAAATGGTTTTAACAAACAAGAAAATTAAAACACACATGGTTTTTATATCAATCAACATAACTTTTATCTTGGATGTATTTGATTTACAACGGGAAAACATGGATTCCATATTGCGCTGGACGAGGGATGTAATGGTGGGAATCCATCAGCAGTAGTATTTCCGCAGGAAGCGTAAATATAGAATGAAATATTCGAGTGATACTTAAAGAATGACTGGACGATGCACCGAGAGATAATGGTGAAATTATTTAGACTATGGCTTTGCATGCAAGGTAATTGAAAATCATTCAGTACGGACATCTTACGTTGATAAAAAATATCCCACTTGAGGTCAGGGTATTTTTGATAATATTTTATTTTTAGATAAGCGTTAAGGATATGATATGATTTGCCTGTGTTCCAAGTTCCAACACCCATATCAAACGGATTTGCAACATAAAAAAATGCGAAATTTCACTTTTTAAAATATTTCTAATGTTAGGTTGAATTCAATTTAGTAGGGACGTTGGGCGTTTATATACATTCGCTTTATGTCAAGTACCGGTGTTCGCATGATAGCGCATCTGATTAGATACTAAACTATTAAGTTGGGAAAAGGCTATTCAGATAATGCGACACAGCATTACGATCGATTACTGCTTAAAAGACTGACGTACAGGTTGTACGAGTATGTCTATAACATTATTATCTTTTGAAACGATTACTTTTATAATTATTTTGGTACTTTTGGTCAAGTAAAATATTTAACTTAAGCAAATAATAACACTATTAGCTGCAGACTGGTATAATCGAAGCAAAAACATTTATCCGATTCAATAATAATGGAATTTACTCACGTGAATCTATTATCTCCAAACTCGTGTCTATCAAAGTCTGTAACACTATCAAAATCACCAGTACACACAAGTTCATATCCTTCGCCATAATCACATTGATCACCGTCAGGCGTCCTGATCACCAGCACTTTATCACCATCAACGACTTTATCATCAATAGGACACATTGATGTCACTGATATCACCCAATACACTTCTATTGCACCATCGGATACATCTCTATTACACCTTCCATTTTTAAATCAAAAATTTTTGGAACTGCTCCAATTTTTCTCTATATTTTTTTCGTTTAGTACCGGAACTGAATCTGAAACAAAATAATATTATTTTTGATGAATTATACACTTTTGATTGGTACGTATTTATACTGTGTGATCTATTAATAATAGTGGATTTATTAAAAATAGTGGGTGTTCAACATCTGTTAGATTCGGCTTATTCAATGGGAATTAGGTCGGTTATATTATGTTCCAAATGTTATGTAATTAATGTCAGTGTTTCTGTGAACGAAGTGTTTTTATTATTGGTGTGGATTTTATTTTTAAACCATATTGCATAAACAATACATTTCAGTGTTCGCAAATTATAATCCATTCAGCAATCAATAGTAGCTAATCGAAGGTAGTATTATGTGATGTGACTATGGAAGAACTGTTGCTAATCTCGATGACATACGATTATCATAACTTTAACAGTAACCATGCTCAGCATACCAGAACCAAAACCGTATTAATTGAAATTAGTATCAGCTACTACTTATGAGAACCAAGGTTACCAACACAGCCCGAAAAATCGTCAATCCTAACTGGCAGTGGGCAAGGCATATTGCTCGGAAAGCGGTTGGTCGATGGAGCTGGAAGGTTGAGTGCCGGAAAATGCGGCGTTGGATGACCAAGGCGACGTGGCAAGGGTGGCAAGAATCCGATAAACGCGAGACGCACAGGACCCGATACTTCAAGACAAGGGGGGGGGGGATCCAGCAGTGGACCTCTTTTCACGGAAATAAAGATTAAGATGATTACCTACTATTATTACATGCGACTAGTAGTAGAAGGTAGGTGTGCTATAATAGCACTTCTGTCTGACCTTTTAGGGAATATAGGGGTTACGTTTACTACTTCTGCGAGACATTTCAAAGAGTTACAGTGCCCCTAGAATACAGAGAGGAAATGAAGGAGTAAAGGTGGGTTTTAGTCAGTTAAAGTCTGATACTCCCTCTCACTCATTAAAGTCATTTAAAGTTTTTTTGACAGCACGGTTGGCGCAGTGTGAAGAAAAAGGTTTCCAACTCCATAAAAAAAGGATTGTTTGACTATTAAAGATGAAGTGAGATGATAGTGTTAGTGTATGTTGTGAATTTTTGTTAATTATTATTATTATTGTGTAATGTAATTATTATTATCGACATTGACATGGTTCTTAAATTTATTAATTAATTGATAGAGGTATATTTACTAACACTAGTTTGTAAGTTGTGTTTGTCTTTACTAACTATAATGGATTGTACGATATAACAAATAAATTATTATTATTAAAGATATACAAAATATTGTGCTGTCTCATCAGTACTACACTGTTGTCAACCAGAGCCATAATTTCTTCGCAACCACCCTTAACCTTTGACTTACCATCCAAATCAATTTGTTTCTCATCACCACGCTGTCGTAATTTGACATGATTAACTCACAAGCAAGCTGGTACCCACAAGTATGCGTTTCTTGTTACAGACACAACACTTTGAGTTATTCGATGCCTCGACCAATATATTGTGAACCCCCCATAGGCGTGTGGTGGGTAATTTAGGAGTAAACCTGGGTTTTTGTAAGAAAAGGTTTATGAGCATATTAGGATACTAGCTTCTGCCCGCAGCTTCGCCCGCGTAAAAGTAGGTTTCTCCATACAAACTTCCAACCCCCGTTTTACCCCCTTAGGGGTGGAGTTTCATAAAATCCGTTCTTAGCGGATGTTTACACCTTATAAGGAACCTACCTGCCAAATTTTAAGTTTGTAGGTGTTATAGTTTCTGAGATTTCGTTATTAATCAGTGAGTGGTATTTCGCTTTTGTATAATATTACTAGCTGAGCCGGCAAACGTTGTTTTGCACTTTAAAAAAAAAAAAAAAAATAGATGTTGGCCGATTCTCAGACCTACTCAATATGCTCACAAAATTTCATGAGAATCGGTCGAGCCGTTTCGGAGGAGTTCAAGTTCGAACACCGTGACACGAGAATTTTATATATTAGATTTATACCTATACAGATTTTAGTAATATACTTCATTAAATTAAAAGGGGGTTTTTATTGTATCTCTTATTTCTTTTACATTTTTTTTTCAATAATTTTTAATAACTCTTATCATACGTAACCCATATTCTAAAACAGTATCATAAAGAGGTTTAATTAATTGTTGTTTTTTTTTCATTAATAGAACGTTATTTCTGATTTTTTTAAATGAATTGAAAATTAAATTTTATATTCTTCCATTGGTTAAGGAAGACTAGCTTCTGCCAGCGGCTTTGCCCGCGTGAAAATAGGTTTTTCTATACAAACTTTGGACCCCCGTTTCATCCCCTTAGAGGGTGAATTTTGGAAAATCCTTTCTTAGTGCTCGCCTACGTCATAAAAGGAAGGCTTGTGCGGAATTACATGTTTCTAGTCCCAGTAGTTTCGGCTATGCGTTGATATGTCAGTCAGTCAGTTTCTTCTATTATAATAGATGGAACGTTATTTCTGACTAAAAAGTCAGAAATAACGTTCAAAATATAAAATTTAATTTTGAATTCATTTTTTTTAAAAATGAATTCAAAATTAAATTTTAATATTCTTCCATTGATTAAGGAAAACATTGTGAGAAAACCAGCATGTGATATCCATCAATCCGTACTAGGCCCACATGGTAGATTCCGGCCTATTCCCTCTTCTAGAGAAGACGCCTGAGTCCCAGCAGTGGGAACATATTATAAGGATGATTATGCTTTTGTACACTATATTCTTCCATTGGTAAAAAGCGTGTCACTTACCGCTAAGTGTCAAGAGCTAGTTTTATTTCGGAATAAAACTAAATTCCTGTGGGACATTGCATCGGAAATTCAATTAAAAAAAAAATAACACTATTCTGCATTTCATTAAAAAAAAATAGTTTATTTTTATATGTTTAATAAACAATACATACATTAGGGTGTACTATCATGATCATTAAATTTTCGATTTTTTACTTTGCTCGAATTCTTGGTATACATGAACCTCTTAATATTAACCAATTATAGTGATTTTTGGTATATGAACACTGCATGAGTGGTATTAAGAATTCGAGCAAATTCAAATGAAAAACGAAAATTAAAAAAAAAAACATGAAACACATACAATATACATACATATTAGTATGGTTTTCATATATAGTGTTATACATTTAATGTATTTTACAAAATTATTTAAACAGCTACAATACAAAGCATTCACACAATAAAAATGTCGCCATCACCACATCTCTCCATCGAGGTGAGAGATCAACTTATATTAGTCGACACACGTCATACTTCCGCTGCTTCCTAATAATAAGTCCCCCTCGCCCCCTGCCCCCCTCCACCACGCGTCGCCTACCCGTGCACACCACGCTTCCTTTACCTTGAAATTGTTAATTAACTGAATCAATTAATTTGAACAGGATATGTAATGGTTTTCAAGAGGAATTTTAAAATACTTATATTTTTTTTACATTCGAAAATATTTGACTTGATTGATTCCAGAAATTCGTAGAAATACGTTTTAACAAAAGTTTTACAACATTTTGAAAGCATTTTCTGAAGCCGATATTAATATATCCTTTCTGAGGATTTCCTAGATAAAATAATAATAGTAAAAAACCTATAAATAACAAAAAAAAATATTTATTTGTTATTTATAGGTTTTTCGTTTTTTTTTTTTTGTGGTTTTTGGAAATATGTGGCTTGCAAATGTTTTATAGTATACTATTCATACTTTCTTTTACTTTAGGAAATCATACGACTTCTCCCGCTCTGGGTGGAGCGAAAGAGAGTCTTCTTTTCTTCTTCCTGCCCTTATCCCATATTACTCGGGATCTGCGCAACGCGTTTTTTTCTTCCATTCTGTTCTGTCACCCGTCACACTATCACTAACTCCCATTTCTTTCATATCACTCCTCACACAATCCATCCATCTTTTCTTTGGCCTCCCTCTCCCTCTCCATCTATCTACATGTATACTCGGAACTTTTTTAGTAACATGCGTTACATCCCTCCTCTTCACATGACCATACCAAGACAAACGATTGCCTTTCAACTTTTCAGTCACTGGCGCCACTTTCAAACTTCCTCTAATGTACTCATGCAATCTTTTCCATCCATCTTTTTCACAGCCCAACAAAAGCGAAAGAGAGCAATAATAATTATTTATTTATTGACACACGAGTTTATGTGAAAAATAGAGAAATGTTCAAATTAGAAGAAAACAAATAGATAACCCATTAAAAGTGGCCGTGGGCCATAAACTAGGCACAGTCTGTATCTTGGTGGCTCAAAAAGGGTCAGACTTTTACTGACTAAAACCCACTATGTTCCTTCAGTTACCTTTTGGGCCACGGTAACTCTTTCGAACAATCCACAGCCCTGGCAATTACCGTAGGGGCCCAGCAGGCTTGAAGCCTACTGGGGCCAAGGGTCTGCTTCTGATAGGAAGACTCGGCCCTGGTACAAAAGGCAACGAAGGAACAGTAGTGGGTTTTTGGTCAGTAAAAGTCTGACACACCCTCCCGCACCGCCCAAGAGCGGAGGATATCATTGGATGATTTTCCCAAAGGAGGTTCTTACTCATTTATAAATATAATAGACTACTTAGTTAAGGAAACCTTTGTGAAGAGAGAACAATCGCCGGGCCTTGGTACAGGCCATGGTCCGGAGCGAGGAGGAGTGGCAGGCAGTTGCCTCCTTCTGCGAAGCAGTAATGCTAGCAAAGGAGGCGGCCGATCGCGAGAGGCAACGGTCCTCACGCCCCAACCGCCGCCGGGATTCCGATCCCGATTTCCGGCCACCGTAGGCGCGGGCTTGCGGACGGTGAGCAATGGGTGGCTCGCCGTCCGATCGTCCGGTAACCGTCCGGATCGAGCCCAAGTCGTCGACGGCGCGTAGTGTTCCACGCGCGCCTCAAGGAGATGTCAGCAACCGTAGGGGCCCAGCAGGGTCGAAGCCTACTGGGGCCATGGGTGATGCGAAAGAGATCCCCGGGGCCCTGGAAAAAAAAAAAAAAAATGGCAAAGAAGGAACAGGAGTGGGTTTTTAGTCAGTAAAAGTCTGACACTATCTCCCGCTCCGCCCAAGAGCGGGGGATGTCATTAGATGATTTTCCCACCCGAAAAAAAAAAAAAAAAAAAAAAAAAGAGAGAACAATAAAATTTTTATTATTATTTATTTTATTATTTTTCTACAAATCATTTTGACACAAGTGAATTTGAACTAAAAGTGAAACTTTCCTAGATCAGTTTTGGTTTTATACTTTCGACTCAAAGTAATAGTCAGTCAACTTTTCTTCAGGAATATGGGTAAGGCATAATTTCAGCTCACCACTTTTGTGCGTTTAAAGCCAGGTACAGACTGCTGTAACGTATTACGTAAAATGAAATGTAATCGAATTCAAATAGTGTGGACGCCTTGCGCGCGCGAACCATGCACACTATGCGTGCAAACTGTGCACTCGTGTGCACGGTTAGTGCACGTAGTGGGAACGCGGGCGAACAGAGCATTTCAACTACGTGAGTAGGTACAAGTTCAGTGAACACTTATGAATTTTCCTGTTACCTTGCATACTACGTTACAGCAGTCTGTACCCGGCTTAAGCGCACCTTGTGGTACTCCACATCGGTGCTATTGCGATGAAGCTGTCAACGGCCTTGAGCACCATGGCCTGTCCTTCTATATAAACACAGGCCTCATAGCCCGACACTCCTGCATCAACGATATTATTCGTCGAGCTCTTGTTATCGGCCTTTTTGCGGCATGAGAACCTAATGGCCTGGTACAGGACGATGGTAAGAAACTAAATGGTATGACGTTAGTACCGTGGAAGTTGGGTAGAGTTCTGGTATGGGACGGAATCTGTGCCAACACCCTTGCGCTATTTCATGTTTCAAGTACGGTCGTCAATGTAATTTTATTTCTAATTACAGTTATGAGTCGTTTGCGGTCGATACGCTGAAGTCATGGGGTCCTAGAGCACGTGATCTTTTCTCGGCGACAGATCTACACTTTGCGTGACTCGAATGCGGGCTCGTGCTTTACTCAATTTGTATTACCATTCATGGCAATGCTGCTAGTCTTTGGGGTATTACCGGGGCCAAATAACAGTGATGTGGACGTCTAAGTGTATTTGTTTTGTATGTACATAATAGTAGATTACGTAACGTAGTTAGGTCATACTGGTATATAGTTCTTATCTCTTAAACTTTTTAAACTTACTAACTTTTTGAAAAAGACAGATGAAAAAAGATTGCACGTAGCGGAGATGAGAATGTTAAGATGGATGTGTGGTGTGACGAGAATGTATAAAGTGAGAAATGAGTATATTAGGGGAACTTTGAAAGTGGCGCCAGTGACTGAAAAGTTGAAAGGGAATCGTTTGTCTTGGTATGGTCATGTGAAGAGGAGAGATGAAACGCATGTTACTAAAAGAGTTATGAGTTTACATGTGGATGGATGGAGAGGGAGAGGGAGACCAAAGAAATTTTGATATGAAAGAAAAGGAAGTTAGTGATAGTATGACGAGTGACAGGGCAGAATGGAAGAAAAAAAACGTGTTGCGCCGACCCCAAATAACACGGGACAAGGGCAGGAAGAAGATGATCTCTTAAACTTTCTAATAAGCATCTCAATGTTGTATTAATAAATTTGGCTTATTTTAATTTCTATACTAGCTGATGCCCGCAACTTTGTCCGCGTGAAATTCGTGAAACTAACAGATGCAACTTATAATTCTGTGCTTGTAATTCGCACTGACACAGGGGGTAATCACATTGGCTCGTTACGTCTCCAGCAGTTAGGTTCATCGCGTCTGTCTCCGTCAACGTCAACTCGAGACAAGTATACAAACACTACAATTGTAATTCATAGCAAAAGAATCTAATTCATTTATTTTACTTTCAGCATATATAGGTTATGTATGTAAGAATCGTAGTAGTTGGGTTCTGATTTTCTGTCTCATCATCATTTCAGCCGAAAGTCGTCCACTGTTGTACAATCTATCCTCAATCCTGATTTGACCACGCAAGGAAACTCCGAGCATAGCCCTTTCCATTGCCCTTTGGGTGACTTTAAGCTTTCTGATGAGGCCCATTGTGACAGTGTTTCGGAGCCATATGTCATCACTGGCAACACGCACTGGTCAGACTTTCGTCTTGAGACACTGTGATGTACTTTCTACCTACTGCATGGGAAAAGACGTTAGTGTATGTATGTATCTGGTCTATATTATTATAAAACAAATTTTAAATTTCTATATTTGAAATTGGTTTTTTACTTTATTAGCATTGTTCTCACATAATAGTTGCAACAAAAAATATGTAACCGAGATATTTATTCATGTTCTTAACATGATTTGAAAGTGTGACCATGGAGTTTCTTGTATGTACATTCTTCTCCATAGAGATCTACGCTTCGGGATGTGCAATTAGCATTATTTTTCTGACTGACTGATTTCTTGAGAATTTAAAAGTGCCTCTCTGTGTGTGTTATTTGAAATAATAATAATATAATAATGCTTTGCTTTTTAAAGTTGATTCTATCTATGGGTACATATATTATAAATCTGTAGAAGTTTTTAGTTGTGCGCGCATCACGTAAAATGTAAGAAATCAGTCATCATCATCATCATCATCATTTCAGCCGAAAGACGTCCACTTCTGGACATAGGCATCCCCCAAGCGTCGCCACAGCGAACGGTCCTGTGCGTCTCGCATCCATCGGACTCCCGCAACCGTTACCAAGTCATCGGTCCACCTTGTAGGAGGCCTTCCAACGCTACGTCTTCCGGTACTTGGTCGCCATTCCAGAACCTTTCGGCCCCAACGGCCATCTGTTCTGCGAGCAATGTGCCCTGCCCATTGCCACTTAAGTTTGACGATTCTTCGTGCTATGTCGGCAACCTTGGTTCTCCTGAGAATATTTTCAATCCTGATTTGACCACGCAAGGAAACTCCGAGCATAGCCCTTTCCATTGCCCTTTGGGTGACTTTAAGCTTTCTGATGAGGCCCATTGTGACAGTGTTTCGGAGCCATATGTCATCACTGGCAACACGCACTGGTCAGACTTTCGTCTTGAGACACTGTGATGTACTTTCTACCTATTGCATGGGAAAAGACGTTAGTGTATGTATGTATCTGGTCTATATTATTATAAAACAATGTTGTAATATTTTAAATATCTATATTTGAAATTTTTTTTTTGACTTTTTAGCATTGTTCTCACATAATAGTTGCAACAAAAAATATGTAACCGAGATATTTATTCATGTTCTTAACATGATTTGAAAGTGTGACCATGGCGTTTCTTGTATGTACATTCTTCTTCATAGAGATCTACGCTTCGGGATGTGCAATTAGCATTATTTTTCTGACTGACTGATTTCTTGAGAATTTAAAAGTGCCTCTCTGTGTGTGTTATTTGAAATAATAATAATATAATAATGCTTTGCTTTTTAAAGTTGATTCTATCTATGGGTACATATATTATAAATCTGTAGAAGTTTTTAGTTGTGCGCGCATCACGTAAAATGTAAGAAATCAATGTAGATAATTTTTGTACATTAAAATTGTGTGTAACTTGGTATAGTACTTAGGCTTAGTTTCATTGCAATCGCTTGACTATAACGAAAGATTGACTGTTAGGCGGTACGAACTTACGAAGTTCGCCATGTCAGCTAGTATGAAATATATTTTTATGTGTAAAAGTTTGACAAGATACTAAAAAGATTGGCTCCACAACACCACCTAAAAATACCACGTAATTACTACCCTCACATTTGATTACATTACCCCTTTTACACTACACAACTAACGGGTCCTCCAAATTAAACATTCAAAGTAATTCGCGCACCTAATTTTCCGGCGGACGACAATTGTTTGCAGACTGAGCATGCAAGGCAATATAATTACGACAGTTAACGTCATTGGGCTAGGCAGGGCGCGAGCGCGAACATAGTGGATTTGCGACCGAGGTCCCCGTTTATTGACACTGTTTGGCCGGTTGAGCTAATTCCGTAATGAAAAATAAGCAAATGGCGGGGTTTTATTGCTTTGTGTATATGAAAAGACTATTCGTTTACCGCGGGTCATTTCCCGCTGAGAATTTATTATTGGATCACGTTTTTCCACACTAAGGACAGTCGGTGTCCACGGACGCGTAGCTTCATAGACGCGTATTCGTCATTATAAGCTTTTTTTTAGGTGGGAAATCATCCAATGGATTTTTTTTTAATTTGATATAAATTAGTGCTTGACTGCGATCCCACCTGATAGTAAGCAGTGATGCAATCGTTGATGGTGAGGCGCACTAGTTTATTAAGAGCCACTCTAACCTTGAAGACACCTAAATTAAAACCGGATGGGAAGACCTCAGCAGGCAAATTGTTCCAGTCCTTCGATGTACGCGGTATAAACAACGAGACGAAACGATTAGTCCGGACCGTAGAGGCTTCAACAACGTAAGGGTGGATACTCGCCATGTTTAGGAAGTCCGATGGTAGAAATGATATGGCGGAATCAAGTCATGCAATTCCCGCGCACACTCTCCAAAATGCAACCTATAAAACACCGAAAGACTGGCATCTTTCGCTCTTGGGCGGAGCGAGAGGGCGTGTCAGACTCTTACTGACTAAAATCCATTCCTATGTTCCTTCTTTGCCTTAAGTTCCAGGTCTCCGGGTTTCCCTTTCGGAAGCGAATCTATGGCCCGAGTAGGCTTCGGCCCTGCTGGGCCCCTACGGTTTGCTGATATCTCTTTGAGGCGCATGGAACACTACGCGTCAGCGAGGAGCTCGGTCCGGACGGCGTGCTACCCATTGCTCGCTGTCCACAAACCTACGCCTATGGTGGTTTTATTTAAAAAAAAAAACTATAAAACTATGTCGACGTAGCGGCATCGTCATGTATCGTTGTCCGTGGACAGTAGACCGAAGATATTCAAAATAACTCCTCACATGAAAAAAACTAACACTATAACACTTTTTTGATGGAAAAACATTAAATGACTCCGCCCGCTCTGGGTCGAGCGAGAGCGTGTCAGGATTTTACTGATCCATGTTCTTTCCGTGGCCCTTTGCGTTCTAAAACCGCTTTTTTTTTTAGGTGGGTAAACATCTTGTGATATCTCCCGCCCTTGGGCGGAGCGAGAGGACGTGTCAGACTTTTACTGACTAAAACCCACTTCTGTTCTTTCTTTGCCTTCGTTCCAGGGCCCCGGGGTTCTCTTTCGTATCACCCATGGCTGATTATGCTTATGCTATTATTATTAAACCACTGCGGTATAGGGCAGTGGTGGCCGAGTGGTAACGGCCCCGACTTACGAGTTGTAGGTCGCGGGTTCAAACTCAGCCTGGCGCATTACTTTGTGTAATTTTTTCATCACTACTACTCTCAAAACGGTAAAGGAAAACATCGTGAGGAGACCGGTGTATCCTAGAACTAAAAATTCAAAGACATGTGACATTCACCAACCCGCACTGGGCCCGCGTGGTGGATTACGGCCCATTCCCTTTCCTACAGAGGAGGCCTGAGTCCCAGCAGTGGGAACATTAAAAGGTTGATTATGCTTATTATGCTACGGCGGTAATAATCCCTTATGCCAGTCACGCTAGTCTTAGCCCTTTTGACATTTATGAATATTACCTAAATGGACTCTGTTTTTAGGACAGCGACAAAAATAAAATAAGTAAAAAAAATCATGGAATTAACTTTGACTGACATTTTAGGACTAAAACCAACTCTAAACAAAAAGCTGTCATCACAGTTTCAGCTTTCAGTAAGCCCTAAAACCAACTCCATCTAAATTAAACTGTTGGAAGTGAAATATTCATAAAAATACTAGAAAAACGTTTTCCAACCATCACAAAGAGTTAGTAACGTCTGCGGGAATGGTGACCATATAAAAATATCGTGGCAGTTACATCTGAACGTTCGATGTTTTTTCAAAAAACAATACTTCTGCCGGGAATAAATACTCGAAAAAAACGGCTTCGAATTCTGTCCGTTTGTAGAGACGGAGGATTTTTTATACGTCACGTTGTTTTATGAAAGTCTCTTCGTGGATAGTGTAAAATAAAAAATAAAAAAAAGAGTGTGTGTACTTATGTACACGCGTTAGAAGTTATACTTCTTTGGCGTATGGAAAAAAAATAACTAAAATGCAGTAGTGATTAACGATAAATATTAAAATTAATCAAAAAGATTTTATTTAAATGAAAAAGGTTTTATTAACTTAATAAATTATTAGTATCACCGTCGTATATGAAATTGATTTAATAAAAACACCAAAATAATATTTATTTATTCACACTGTTTAATTGTACTCTTACGAAACACGTGTTCTAAATATAAAAATACTAGAATATACAACTTGAACATAGTTATCAATTTTCATGCATGCCACCTAGAACTAACTTCACGATGTAGAATTTAGGTGTCGGTGTGCGCGCGCATCGTTAAAATTCACTCTCATCATTTTTCTCTATCGCGCCAAAAGAAGTATAACTTCAATAATATATACTTTTCGGTTTTTCATTTTTTTTATATCTCATCTCTCATCTCGGCCAGTCTATAAAGTCCTCTCCTAGAGAAGAGGCAATAGAAACCATAAAAGGCTGATTGATTATGCAATGTTTCATCTCGATATTTACTGTAGTAAAAATTTTATTGTATAGATCAATAATATTTAAAAATGTCCATAAAGTTTTTTGTACTTTTTTTAGGGTGGTAAATCATCCAATTACTTCTCCTATTCTATGGCGGAGCATATCAGACTTTTACTGACTAGAACCACACTTAAGTTATTTCTTTGCCTAGCCTTCCAGGTCCCCGGGTTTCTCTTTTAGAAGTCAACTCATGACCCCAGCAGACTTGACTTCGGCCCTGCTGGACCTTCGATTTGCTGACATATCTTTGAGGCGCGCGTGGAACACTACGAACTATCGATGACTCTGGCTCGTTCCGGACGGTTATCGGACGACCGGACGCCGAGTTACCCATTTCTTGTCGTCCGGCCTACGCCTACATATGAGGTTAGGTTAGATTATAATTCTCCTTTGGTAAGCTTTTATCCTCCTAATTCATTTCCACACTTTTGAATTGTCAAGTTGTGTAATAATATATTATTGTGTTAAAATCTGAAAGGGTTACTCGTGATCCTGGGTATCAAAGAACAACTGAAGGAACATAAGTGTGGTTTTAGTCAGTAAAAGTCTGACACGCCCTCAAGCCATTAGATTATTTCCCACCTTAAATGAAAACCTCTCCTATTTGGAGCTACTATTTTATTTAATAGCATTCAAAAATATTTTAGTGAGCGTCCAAGTATTTCTTTTGCCTTCATCTATTGCCTGCAATATTGAAGTTTGTATATTCCTGCTACTGTTTACAATTACTGCAGGATATGATATTTGGTTTATAAATATGAGCAAATAAACCGCTGCGCTGACGTTTAAGTGGAAACTGAGTATCCGTCAGGGGCGGCCGGCTTTTAGAAAACCTCATGGGTGCTCATGCTCATTTGATGACTCGAAAAAGTGGCGAAGTGTGAGAAGAGAAATGCACACTGATCGACCGACAAATAAATAAATGCGCACACAACGCTAAAAACAAACAACAAAAAAAAACAATGAACAAAACAAACAACAATGTGCAGTAAAATGTGTACTTATATATTGCGTACTTAATTACTAATTATCCATACTAATCCATACTTCCATACTAATATTATAAATGCGAAAGTAACTCTGTCTGTCTGTCTGTCTGTCTGTCTGTCTGTCTGTTACGCTTTCACGCTTATACCGCTGAACCAATTTTGATGAAATTTGGTACAAAGATAGAATAGAGCTTGAGAAAGGACATAGGCTATAAATTATCACGCTATTTGCTATGGGGGGTGAGCAATATTCCAAAATGTCGGTATTGAACGATTTGCCGTGACTTCGATCCCCAGTTATAGTAATAATTTTTGTGAGTATTTTGTCGTCTTTTTTGTATAAAATATGCGATGGTACTTCGATTACAATAATAATAGGACTTTTAGCATATTTTTAACACATCTTAGACATTTTTACTCCATATTTTTGTAAAAAGTAATCAAACATGTAATAAAATCTAAGTGGAAAAACGAAAATAATATTTCTTTTTTTCATTTAGCTACAAATTTAATATCTGAGATGAAAATCATCACGCTATCATCGACAAAGGGTTAAGCAGACAATGCTGACGTTTATATAAGAACACCTATTTTACACAAAAGTCAACGAACACCGTAGTGCAGTCGTGTCTGGATTAGATCGGCACGTAAGGGGATAGTGGTTCAAAACTCAGTTTCTTTTTTGTGATAGTTTTGTTTTATTTTACTGTAAACAAGAAATTTTTACATGTTTTTGCGTTCTTACTATTATTTTTATCGACAGTCTGGTTTCTACATCAGCACTTTCGAAGCAGTTTGGCAGATTATACTGACCTTCACTATACAAGACAGAAATCCAGCGGTTATGCATTCAAACGTCTACAAAGAGATCTAAAGAGATACAATAGAGCGGCTATCAGAAAAACTGTCATCCTATGCCTCAGTGACGCCATCTGGCTTTGAATAGCAAACACACGAATTAAATTTGTCAAACTATTTATTTAACTATCGCTCGGTAGGTGGCTAGGGGCCTTACCATGATAATGTCAAAATATCAGACGTACGAGCGAAAAAGAGTGATGGAGCTATACACCCTATATAGCTCCATCCCTTTAACAGTCCGGTTTAGGTCGTAAAATGGATCACGTTATGAGCTCGTGGTAGAGCCTCAGTGTGTGATAAAGGTAAGGTTAAGCTTTTCAGCAATAGATGGCGTTGTAAAATGTTTCTAGACCTATTTATAAAAATTATTGAATTCTAATTAATTGCTTCGTAAATGCAAAAAATATTTACGAAAATAAACCGCAATTAGGTCTAGTCATTTTATCATAACAAGATTTGTAATAGCGTAAAGCGCGGTGGGCCTTGGGCGCGGTTGCCTCCTTCTGCAAAGCAGTAATGCTAGCAAAGGAGGCGGCCGCACGCGCGAGACAATAACCCTCGCCACCCAGCCGATCCGAACCGAGGGGTTCCGATCCCGATTTCCGGTCACCGTAGGCGCGGGCTTGTGGACGGCGAGCAATGGGTAGCTCACCGTCCGTCCGTCCTGTAACCGTCCGGACCGAGCCCAAGTTGTTGACGGCGCGTAGTGTTCCACGCGCGCCTCAAGGAGGTGTCAGCAACCGTAGGGGCCCAGCAAGGTCGAAGCCTATTGGGGCCATGGGTAATACAGAAAGAGATTCCCGGGGCCCTGGAACAATGGCAAAGAAGGAACAGGAGTGGGTTTTATGTATGTTTCTTTCTGGTTTATGTTATGATAAAACAACGCTGTATGATTTTAAAATTATTGGTTCATTAGATATACTAAAAGTATACCTAATGAACTCATACCGTAGAATTATCTTTTTTACAACACTAAATAAATGTTCTTTAACGTAGGCTATCAAAAAAAAAGTGGATAAAATAGTTTTCAGTTGCCAAAATGTTTAAATAGTCTGAGTCACGGAGTTGATACTGAGGTCGATACCCACAGTTTTTAGTGTGTGCACCTTTTGCTTTTAGGTAGGAAATCATCAAATACCTTCCCCCGCTCTGGGTAAAGCGAGAGGTAGTACCAGACTTTTACTGACTGAAACCCACCTGTGTTCCTTTAGTTGCCCTTAGCGTTCCATGGCTATGGTAACTTGCACGCCACAATTGCGGCAGCAAATACCTTCTTTGAGGAAAGTCTAAAAAGGCTCTCTTTCCGCCTGACGCAGGTCTTCATCGAACAAATGTTTCGGAAGGACCCCAAAAAACCAGCAAATATAGGTAGGTACTTAATCACAGAAAGATGCTTCTTGAGCAGTTCGTGAAGGTTACCAGTACTTCAAGTAGTCTCTCCCTCGGACTTGACCACAACCTACTGTTTGGAACAAGTACCTAATTTCAAAGATTCCAAAAATTGAAGATCATTAAGAATTTCATGAAAAACCCATGAAGACATATTTCACACAAGGCCCGACGTGGTTTGCGTTCCTGAAGATAGTTTGATTACGTATGATGTATCCTACATTACTTGCAGCCTTAAGTCGACAACTGGACGTTACCTCCTTAAGAGTGGTCAGTGAGTGGTGATCAACACTGGGACAACATTCTGACGGATGCCAGAGTCAGTCACAGGCCCAATTGGTTGCGACATTTGTTCGCTGTCATTTTATAGTTTTGTGGAGTCACAAACACGGAGTAATGAGGGGGTATTAGAGTGTTTCGAGAGGTTTCTGTTTCAAATTCGACGTGATGTAAGTCAACATCAAACTGCAACAATTTTTTCACAAATTCTTTATAAGTACAGTTGTGGAGCAAGATGACATCGTAGGTTACTCTGTAGTATTTTAATAATCGCTAGCAGCAGTGGACTATCAGTGCACGTTATCCAGCTGAAGATGGGCTGAAGCCGATTATGCTCCTTCGAAATTCACCTCCGCCAAAGTTGCATAACGGACCCGGCTAAAAGTCTGCAGAGAAATATCATCGAGGCAAATTCTTATAGGAGGTAATTCTTTCGAAAAATCTCATAGCTCTAGCAGGCATTGGCCCTAGAGATCTTCGTCAGGCGAATAGAGAGGACGCTGTGGTGTCTTTAGAAAGACACCACAGCGTCCTCTCTTTTCCTCAAAGAAGGAAGATTTGCTGCCGCGTGCAAGTTACCGTAGCTCTAGAACACTAAGGACACACAGGGAACACAGGTCGGTTTCAGTCTGTAAAAGTCTGACACAAACTCTCGCTTTACCCAGAACGGGGGAAGGTATTTGATGATTTTCTTCCTAAAAGTAAAACGTGCAGACACTAAAAACTGTGGGTATTGACCTCAGAACAAGATCCGTACAGACTCTTTATACATTTTGGCAACATTTAACATTTTGAAAACTACTTTATCCACTTTTTTTATAGCCTACGTTAAATAACATTTATTTAGTGTTGTTAAAAGAAAACAACGGTTTAATACACTTTTAGTCTATTATAATGAACCAATCATATTAAAATCATACAGCGTTGTTTCATCATAGAATAAACCAAAAACAAACTTAAACTCCACTTAAACAAACTGAACCACAGTTTATCAACTACTTCGACCTCAACATGTCTGTTTCTCTTTATTGATGATGATAAGTAATTTATTTGATGTATATTATGAACGAGTATTCTATTACTGGTGAGCCAAATAAATAAAATAAATTATATATCTGGACATAAGAAATACATTTTACATAATATATTTACTGAAATTAATTCCCGTTATTTGAATTACATGTTTTTAGCACGAATCACAAGCACAGAATTATTAATTAAGTTTGTGCATTTTTACTAACTTGACGCAGACAAAGTCGCGGGTAACAGCTAGTGTTTGATATAAATATAAAATGAAACCATTATATTTTATTATCAAGAAATATTATAATTCGTGACCTAAGAGGCGATGACTGATCTGTTTCTTGATGTCTATTCTCAAGGGTGTTCGCAACCCACTATTTATTTTTCATGGGAGCTCGAGCCCCACGGAGTCGGCACCCCTGGTATCCCTCTTAATGTAGATATTTTATAACAATACTAATATGTCGATTTTTCTTAGAATATAAATATAATATAATACACTTATGTATGTTTACAAAGCAGCAATTGCAATTTTATTTCTCTAAAAAAATATACTATAATACTAAAGTATATTGTCCTACTGTTTAGTTAGTACCTAAAAATCAAAATTTTGCTGCACATTTCTAGTAAAATCGACTCTTTTATTTGATAGCAAATAGCTGGGTTCACAAGACTACATACCATACAATTATGGGTATCAAATTTACATTACCATCACCACTATTTAATTACTGCATTAAAACGCATGTTCTATTTCAACCCAAAATGATAACATTTTCACTAACAATCATGACACACCCCAACTCCAATTCATCACTTCGAAATTTAAAACTCACAACCCATAGGTACCCCTGTTCGAAATAATCTCCAATGACGATTGAATAGCAACAAATTGTCCCGTCAAGGTACCCTCATGATGTCGACGCTCAGATAGATGGCATCGGAGGGAACGGGACGACATCGCGTGTCGAGAGCATTTTGTAACCATCGCCGATAAGATTGTTGGGAACCGACGCTAAATGCGGATATGGCCGTTAATGCTCATTTATTTTTACATTTCGTACTCTTTGATTGTCTGGGGAGATTTATCTGGTTTGGGATCTTGCCTACAGTATTGGATTTTCGAAAAAACTTCGTCATCTACGTCATAATACCTAAGCACATTATTTTTAGTTGGAAAAATACGTGTGCGTGTCAGACTTTTACTGAATAAATTCCCACTCCTGTTCCTTCTTTGCCATTGTTCCAGAGCCCCGGGGATCTCTTTCGCATGACCCATGGCCCCAGTAGGCTTCAACCCCGCTGAGCCCCTACGGTTGCTGACCTCTCCTTGAGGCGCGCGTGGAACACTACGCGCCGTCGACGGCTTGGGCTCAGTTCGGACGGTCGGATGGCGAGCTACTTATTGCTCGCCGTCCGCAAGCCCGCGCCTACGGTGACCGGAAATCGGGATCGGAATTCCGGCTGGGGCGCGAGGGCCATTGCCGCGCGCGTGCGGCCACCTCCTTAGCTAGCATTACTGCTTCGCAGAGGGAGGCGACCGCCTGCCACTCCACCTAACTCCGGACCATGGCCTGTACCAAGGCCCGGTCTCAAAATCTCTTGTGTAGTTGTCGTTTAATTCTTAAGGTTAGGTTAAGATATGTCTCATGATAAATATGCAACCGTTATGCCAAGTAAGTTAGTGAGTTATCTGCAGATCGCTGCCGCCGAGCGCCCCCACGAGGACACGGCGATGCTCTGCCCAGGCAGAGCACACATCTACCGTATGCTCCACCGTGTCTTTCGGGCAGTCCTAGCAATGGTGACACCCGGCCGTTTCTTTCGCGCGAATCCCTCCCGAACTGACCTTGTCCGGTGAGAAAATATTTAAGCGCATAAGGTTCAGTCCTGTGTGTAATTGCTTTTCATTTATAAATATTCCTTTATTTACTTTTTGTGCTTTGAGCTTCTATCAAAGAGTTATGACGCCAATCATCATAATAATTCCTATCATACGATTAAAGCAATAAAAATCTTGGCAATGGTATTTTCATACCCAACCAATAAATCAATCAATCCATCAAAATCTACAAAAATAACACTATACAAAAATCATATCTTAAAAGCATTTCAAAGTCCTTTAACTTTTTCGCAACTTTCAACAAATTGCTAGAATAGCATTTATAAATAGATGGCTAAACGAAACACTATTTGTAATCTCAATAATTCGTGTCAAGCGAGTGTTGATTCAACAAACGGCTACCATTATCCCACTGTTCAGATAGTTGTGATGGCCCTTGCCAATCAATTCAGTTGGCTCTTCAACGCAGCGGAATCTAAATCTAGAATGATTTGTTCGATAGTTTGATTTACTGGAACTGTGAGATTTATATCTGCTCATTGATTTTGTACTAGTAGGTTTATGAGACCTTGGAGCAAGAAATGCTTGAAGATGATTCACAATAATATTAGAAGATGTATTATTTAACGTGTTTTTTTTTTAATGGGTAATTATTTTATTTTGAACATCTAAATTGACTCTTGGGCCGTGGGGTCCGAGTGCTCATGCGCTTTTTAAAGAATTATCCAAACGGCTAGTTGACACTTCGCGTGACCAATGGGCTGGCTTTTACTTCGGTCAGAGATTAAGCATTGCCATACAACGTGGCAATGCCGCCAGTCTTTTGGGCACACTTCCAGTCGACAGCGATGCGGAGGAATTTTTTGACGCCATATTTTAGGTAGGAGTTATTGTGTATATATTATGTAATTTTAATTAGTTAAGCGTTTTTATTTTTCTTGTTATATCGTATGTTAAAAATAACAGGATTTTTTAAATATTTTATGAAAAGTAACACGGTTTTAGTTTTTGATCAAATATGGGAGAGCGAACCGTACATGAAATTGGAAAGGTACCAAAAACATTTGAACACTTTTATAATTATCTTTTCCAATCTAACCCTCATACTTTGTCAGTTTCAAAAACAAATTTAGTATTTCCGAAACAGACAACAGTTTCGGTAACATGAAAGCGTAAACGTTTAACTAAAACAACGAGCTAAATTCATAACCCATATTTCTAGCTCTATTTAAATTGGAATGAAAATTCAAAGGCACAAAGTTTCAGAAGTACAAAGCGTTTACCATGATTCACATAGCTGATACTAATTGCTGAGGCGCCAACGAGACAGAAATTTATTTAAATCTAACCACTGGAGATTCTGAGAATCTCAATAGATGTTTAAAATGACATTGTATAAATAACTGAAAGTGTTTCCCTTTGAAAGCTGATGCTTTTAGATAAATAAAGCGTTGATTGAATAAGTGCAAAGCTTAAGTTGTGGATAGAAGAAAAATCTGTAGGATAAGTTGCTTTTATAGTTGTTTGGAAGCTTTAGTAATGGGTTTTGTAGCTAATGAACTGTCTTATAGAGGTTTCTCATCAAAGAACAGTGATTAAAATTCCATAACACAAGTCGGAAACTATGGACATAAACAAATGTGCTGTGAAACCCTAATTCATTTAAAATGAAACATGATCATCCATTTCTATTTTCATTTAAAATCCAAACTTAAGCCCTCTATCAAAGATAAAATCTCAATATTTACTTCTGTTTAAAGATCCACGGTATTTACCTGGTAAATATTGCACATCAGCGTTGACCCGATTCTATCAACTCTTCAAAAATATTCTCATTAATATGTAATTCTGCTGAAAACAATATATATGAGAGAACTTTAAAACGGAAGCTATGTATGAGCATCCCCCTCTTTAAACGATGCTTTTATGACCGTATGACGTTAATTAAATTAATTAATGGGTTGATTTTTAAAATAAAGTTGACTATTAATATCCTGCTGTACACTGGTGTATGGAAAGAGACAGAAATTAAAGACTGCTCGCTGCCCGTATACTTTTTTTTTGGATTTCGTTTTGAATGTGGGTTGGTTTATGTGAATTTCATTGGTTATCTTACTTAAAATTACGTTTCAATACCATATGATTATATTAATTTTAGGTTTTGATATTTTTATAAAGACTACTATTTTTTAACCGACTTCAGAAAAAAAGGAGGAGGTTCTCAATTCGGTTGTATTTTTTAAATGCTTGTTACCTCAGAACTCTGTCGTTTATGGACCAATTTTTTTTTCCTCTAAAAGGATATGTTTCCAAGTTAGTCCCATTTTATTCAAAATCCAGTTCTGCTGATGGGATCCATGAGGAATCGAGAGAACTCCTCAAATATTATAGGCAACCATATAGTGATTTTGGTATTTTCAGTTACAGTCAAAAAGTAACATTTGATTAAGTGGACCTGGTGAAGAAGACCAGAAATGGCCAACGGAATTTCATCCTTTTATAGATATCACAATGAAGATAGTAGCAATTATGACAGCACAAATAAATAAATGGGTTCTAAATAGTTATGTTGAAAATGGTATCATCGAAGTGATCTGATGATGATGATGGACCCGGATGATAAGCACCGGAACTCCGTAATTAATCAATGTATCCTAGGCGAGGGCTTATTAGAATTGTCATGAGATGCACTTTGGCTATAAGATACTATATCGAACTGATCTGATGTTGGAGCTGGAAGGTAGGAGGTAGACACGGGAACTTCATAATAAATCAATATATCTTAGCAGTGTTTAGGTTAATAGGAATTGTCATGAGAAATGGGTACTCTGGCTATAAGTGTATCACAACTAACAAGTGTGAAATAACAAACTTTTGTACAAAAACAAATACAAACAAACAATACCAGAAACGCCGACTTTCGAAATTAAAGTTATTTTGTTCGTTTTGATGTTTTTTTTTGTAGTGTAGTCAGTTATTTCTTCCTTTTTTTGTAAAAAGTTTTTTAATAGAAAGTGGCTTAGGTTTAGTACTTTTTTGTTGTTTTTCCTTTGTCTTTAAACCCAATCCCTACCAGGATAATTGTTATCTTGGTTTCAAACCATGTCACTGCATTTCAGTGCACCCGGAAACATTGCAACTATGGAGTCATATTTTAGTTTGACACCACCACCACATCTATCATTATTAAACATTTTTATTTATAGCCACGTCAATCATAACCACATTTTTGTGCTCCCCTCGCATAGCAACCCTTGTCAATCTCCACAACATTAATCTTTTTGACTTTAAAGTTTCTATAATTAGTAGAAAATATTTCGAACAATGCGTACGACATCATCTTTAGCCACAGAAAGTGGCCCCGCTCGTTTCAAATCATCTACAGTTTACAATATGTCACTTAGATCAAAGAACTTTACATCAAACGTTAGGGTAATGAGTAGCAAATAACTTTCTATACTCAAATTAAACTGTACTACTTCGTCATAAAGTTCTTTTTCATTCGCTTCAAATGGAACATCTTAAAAGAATACAGGTTGCAGAGATTTATTGGTGATCTTTTTTTAACTTGACGACAAACTTAGAAGTGGCGTTAAATATATCCCTTAATTATTACTTGTTTATAATACGTTTGACGTACATTTTATGTTCGTCTATTTTTTCCTTTCCGTTTATTTAAGTTCCGATGGCGTGCAAGAATCTGTTTGGACAGCGACTGTACCTCGTCGCCAGAAATGTCTTTATTTAGAAAACCGTTTCTGGATTGATATTTGTGTATCCTTCTCAATGTTTTCTCTGAGGAAATAATATCTGTGCTCTTGAAAGTATTTGAGGAAAATAAGGAAGGAGTAAAAATATAATTCTATCTTTTGCACGTGTCCCGCATACATAACAATGTGTGTCATTAGCATAGCATAGTCAGCCTTACAATGTTCCCACTGTTGGGACTCAGGCCTCCTCTCTAGGAGAGGGAATGGGCCGTAATACACCACGCGGGCCCAGTGCGGGTTGGTTCGGGTTGGCGGGTTGTGTGTCATTATTTCGCTTTAAATATTATTTATCAAAACATACATGTTTATTGTAGCTCATAATACGACTTATCTACCTATTTTTATGCTCATTTTTAACCGACTTCAAAAAAAGGAGGAGGTTATCAATTCGGTTGTATTTTTTTTTTTTTTTTTTTTTTTATCATCATTTTTTTTTTTTTTTTTTTTTTTTTTTATGTGTGTTACCTCAGAACTCCGTCGTTTATGGACCGATTTGCAAAATTTTTTTTTCCCTTTATAGGATATGCTTCCAGATTGGTCCCATTTTTTTCAAAATCCAGTTCTGATGATGGAATCCATGAGGAATCGAGGGAACTCCTCAAAAATTATAGGCAACCCTATGGTAATTTTAGTATTTTCATCAAGAACTTAAGCATTTACAGTCAAAAAGTAACATTTGATGAAGTGGAACTGATGAAGAAGACCAGAAATGGTCAACGGAACTTCATACTCAAATAGATATCACATTGAAGATATAGTTAAGCGACTATGACAATACAAATAAATGAATGATTCTGAATAGTTACGTTGAAAATGGTATCATCGAAGTGATCTGATGATGATGATGGAGCCGGAAGGTAGGCACTGGAACTCCGTAATTAATCAATGTAACCTAGCCGTGTTTGGACTCATTAGAATGGTCATGAGATGCACTTTGGCTATAAGGTACTATCGAACTGATCTGATGATGGAGCCGGAAGGTAGGCACAGGAACTCCGTAATTAATCAATGTATCCTAGCCGTGTTTGGGCTTATTAGAATTGTCGTGAGATGCTCTTTGGCTATAAGGTACTATCGAACTGATCTGTTGATGGAGCCGGAAGGAGGAAGGTAGGCACAGCAACTTTATAATAAAACAATGTAACCTAGCAGTATTTGGGTTAATTGGAATTGTCCTTAGAAATAGGCACTCTGTTTATAAGTGTATCGCAACTAAAAAGTGTGAAATAAAAACTTTTTAGAAAAAAAAAATAACCGACTTCACTAAAAAAAACACTAAAAGGATCAAAATAACTTTAATTTCGGAAGTCGGTGTTAAATAAGAAACAAACAATACCGAGAAACACCGACATCCGAAATTAAAGTTATTTTGATCCTTTTAGTGTTTTTTTTAGTGAAGTCGGTTATTTTTTTTTTCTAAAAAGTTTTTATATAGAATACTATTGCCTTCACTGATCGTCCAATTTGAAAATAATTTGTAACTAGGTTTTTTCCATTAATGTCTCTATGTTATTCTTTTTCTTTAGTTCCCCTTTTATTTGTCTTGAAGAAAGAAGACGTCGACTGGGATGACAGATGACACGAATAAAGATATATTGTAGAAAGAAAATACGATGCATCAACCACAAATAAGTGCATTAACATAGGGGCAAGAGGAAGATACAATTATGAATCATCTACAAAGGCCTTAGCATGATATTGCGTTAAAAGGTCATTCGTGTGAGGAGAGGGATGAAGCTGTACACCCTATATCCATGGGTCATCCGAAAGGGAATCCTGAGCTCCTGGGACGCAAGGCAAAGAACGAACATAGAAGTGGGTTTTAGTTAGTAGTAGCTGATCCGGCGAACTTCGTACCGCCTGATAGTAAGGATAACGCCATCTATAGGTATTAACACAACAGAATAATT
This sequence comes from Mythimna impura, assembly GCA_905147345.3. Lineage (NCBI taxonomy): Eukaryota > Metazoa > Arthropoda > Insecta > Lepidoptera > Noctuidae > Mythimna > Mythimna impura. The sequence continues at coordinate 26,132,146 of LR990359.1, read as the reverse complement.
CATTTTATAATGACATTTTAATTAGAGATGGCGTTGTATTAGGGTTTTTATTTTCTCCGAACTGTTTCTTGATAGCTATAACCTGGGGGTCGTTAAGTCACGAGTGAATAGGTTACTTCTAGGCAAGCGTGCTCCATCGTCGACCACAATCATCATCGCTTACCATGAGGTATCAAGCATGAACATCATCATCATGATCATTTCAGCCCATCGGATTCCCGCGACCCTCACCAGGTCATCGGTCCACCTTGTGGGAGGCCTTCCAACGCTGCGTCTTCCGGTACGTGGTCGCCATTCCAGAAACTTTCGTCCGCATCGACCATCTGTTCTGCGAGCAATATGCCCTGCCCACTGCCACTTAAGTTTGGCGATTCTTCGGGCTATGTCTGTAACCTTAGTTCTCCTGCGGATACCTTCATTTCTGACGCGATCACGCAAGGAAACTCCGAGTATAACCCTTTCCATTGCCCTTTGAGTGACTTTAAGCCTTTTCATGAGGCCCAAGCATGAACATACTAAAAAAATATTTAAAAAAAAAAAAAGTTACGACTAAAATTGAGGTTAAAAAAACAGCTCACGTCATAATAAGCCACGTGCGATGAAACCGTTTTTAATTGTTCATAATAACTCCTAAACTTAATTACATATAGCCCTATAAATAATTTAATTAGTCCACTTGGCTCAATAGAGACTCGTAAAGTATAATGGGTAAACATAATTTACGGTTTATTGAATGAAAAAGTAATAAAACGTTAATCGGGTTACATTTTCAAGGTCGTTTTTGAGCAGCTTGTAATAAAATTATCTCTTTGTTGAGAGATCGCGTTTTTTATTGGAGAGAAGTCGTATTGGCTGTGATTGAACTGAGACTAAGACTTGATAAAATCTAACAGATTTTTGGTAAAAAGATAATTTGCTTCAAAGTGTCTACAACATATTTTAACATAATAAACAGACATCCTGAAAGTAGTATTAACAGAATCGACTATTGGACCGATCAAAAAAAAAAACAGGGCAAGTGCGAGTCGGACTCGCGCACTGAGGGTTCCGCACAAACTTACATATGAAAACAGTTCGATTCCCGAATTGAGTTACGAAGATTTTTCCAAATTGTAAAAAAAGTTTTTTTTGTGACGTAACTACAAATTTACAGTTTTTAGATTTATTCCTATACCTATCTGTATTATAAGACCTTGCTTTATGCCAAATTTCAGGATTCTGGGTGAACGGGAAAGTACCCTATAAATTTTGATTCCTTTGAGAGTGTTGAAATGTATGTTTTTGCGACATAAACGGCCGTATCTTTTTTTTTGGTTAACTTAGAAGGTTGATTTTTTCACAGCTTCAAGGGACCGCAGACTTGAGTATACGGTTTCTAATTTCAACTCGATACCTCCATATGTTCTTAAGATAAAGGGTCTTGACAGATAGACAGACGGACAGACAGACAGACAGACAGACGTACGGACAACAAAGTGATCCTATAAGGGTTCCGTTTTTTCCTTTTGAGGTACGGAACCCTAAAAACACGTAAGTCATATACTCCTGTCAGTCCAATTCGACAGTGACAAGAATCAAACAAGTCCAACAGCTAAGCAAAATTTTTACAAAAACTTGTTCCATTTCCTTCAAAACTGTCCAAAAATGATTGACAAGCACTCGAAGCAACGATACGAGTACAAGGAAGAGCATCCGTCGGTTTCTATCTTCTTCATAATGTAAGTGTTATACTAAAGAATTCTTTTATAATGTAAATAGTTACCCAGTTAACGATTGTAGTTGGAAATAGGTCAAGCGCGAACCGCTCCGCTGTGGGATGGTAATCGCGTCTAAACATAGGTATGTCCGTATTGTTGTTATTCTTTAGAAAATTTTCTGTATAGAGTTTTGAAGTGTGTGTTTTGAAAAAACAGTGGATACTGTGTTTAGATGACCTAAATGGCGCAGTAGCAGTGCATTTTGTTTTGTTATTTGAGATAACATTGTTATCTTCAAGCTTCATAGTAATGGTAAAGTAAAGCTAAAAGATAATTATTGAGACTCCATTTTTATGGTGCGGTTTTCTGGCTTCCTCAAGAAAGCCTAATATGTATTTTAGAAATCTAGGTTGTCAACGGCTCAGTATTATCGTGTGTTGTGGAATTCCGTAAGAGACACTACAGACATATTATTTTGACTTGGTATGTCTGATGATTATATATCATCATGTGTGATGTATGATTTGATTTGGTATGCCGAATAAAACTCATTAGATTTCCAATGCTCTCAATGATTTGCAATGTTCTGTTTATGATTTTCAACGCTCAAAGGCATCATCGATTTTTAATTAATCGTATTCAATATAGCACCACAGTAACCGTTTCTTTAATACATACACCGCACACCTTTTACACTTACTTTTCTGTTATACACTTCTTTTTAGGATTCCGTACCTCAAAAGGAAAATATGGAACCTTTATAGGATCACTTTGTTGTCCGTCTGTCTGTCTGTCAAGACCCTTTATCTTGGGAACGCGTGAAGGTATCAAGTTGAAATTAAACCATATACTCAGGTCTGCGGTCCCTTGAAGCTGCAAAAAAATCAAATTTTTGAGTTAACGAAAAAAAAAGATACAGCCGTTTATGTCGCAAAAAATATGTATAACGACACTCTCAAGGGAATCAAAATTCATAGGGTACTTTCCGTTTACCTAGAATCCTGAAATTTGTCGTGAAGCAAGGTCTTATAGCACAAGTATAGGAAAAAACCTGAAAACTGTAAATTTGTAGTCAAGTCACAAAAAAAAATGTGATTCGAAAACATCTTCGTAACTAAATTCGGGATTTGAACTGTTTTCATAGGTAAGTTTGTACGGAACCCTCAGTGCGCGAGTCTGGCTCACACTTGCCAGTTTTTTTTTTTTAATGTTTGTCCTGTATTTTTTTGTTTATGTGGTGTATAATAAATAATAATTATAATAAATAATAATAATGTGACAAACTTGTCAAGCTCGCGTAAACTGCTGTCGATATTAAATTCATTCAGCAAATCAAAGCGGTTTATGCTCTTAACAATTATTTTGAGTTAATTTACGAATTAGAAACTGGGTATAAGCATCTTGATGGTTGTTTGATGAATCTTGAACCAGACAAAACACACACACAACATTACAAGAGCCCAAGTCGACGACGGCGCATAGTGTTCCTTTCACGCGCATCTCAAAGAGATGTCAGCAAAACCGTAGGGGATTCTGAAAGGGATACCGTGGTTCTGCAACGCAAAGGGTAACTGAAAGACAGGTGGATTTTAGTCAGTGAAAGTCTGACACGCCCTCTCTCTCTACCCTAGAGAGGGAGAAGTCATTGAATGTTTTAAAAAAATAGCATCTTGTTAATATTGCAGTCATTTTAAATCCATTCTCCGTGTATTCTGATTACTGATTTCTGCATCCGACTGTTTGCCGTCTTAGTGAAACATTGCGTCTCACCTCCTATTACAAATAGCTCAATCTCACTAAGAAACGTCGCGTCCGTGACGAAGCGAGGTCTGCGTTCTAGAGAGCAGCTACTAAACAAACAGATCTGGCCTTCAATTAGCGCCGGCAGCTCGCACGCGATGCGCCGCAGTCGCCCGCTATTGTACTCGTACTAATGCTAACTATGGTTTCATGATAGAGGAATGTGCTGTGCATGTGCAGCCGTCGGAGATTCTGAGGATTTTTGATTTTTGTAGGAATATTATAAAGAATGTCTTGACTTTGAGTAAGTACATCCTCTCATTTATTATATTATATCATGTTTAAATCAAGAGATTGGTTTTTTTTTTCAATTTGATATTAATTTGATAAATTAACTTTGATATCAGTATTTACTGTAGAAAGTATTTTTTATATTTTATATATAAACTAGCTGTTGCCCGCGACTTCGTCCGCGATAAGTTCGTAAAACTGTACAAACATTCTGTGCTTGCAATTCAGTCCGAAAGGATCGCAATTATTTATTGTACTTTAACATAAAAGGGTTAAAGGTAAAAACGCTAATTTCCTTCAGGAAACATGTTATGTAAACATGCAGATCCAGATTTATGAACGTCATTGAATAGAAAGAGTATGTAAAGGTCGTAGCAGTTGGCATTTCTGCCTACCCCAAGGGAAAAGGCAGTAGTTTATGTATGTTTCTGGTTTATGTTCTGGTAAAACAATATTGTATGATTTTAATCCCTCGCCACAGTGAGCACGCCACAATCGCAGCGGTAATGCCTGTCTTTGAGGTGTCGCTACAGAAGCGTCACGGCATCCTCTCTTTGTGCAGGACTCATCGGATGTGGATATTTGGAAGGTATCTGTATCGAATTCAGCGGGAAGAAGCACTCGGATCTCACCATTGTGCGGATCGCCCGGAGAATACGGTGGAAGTCGTTCCCGCTTGGTCGGAGCGCCGCCGTGTCCTCATGGAGGTGATTGGTGGAGAAAATGACAACCAGTAGCCTCCTTCAGCAAATGTATAGGGCCCTCTAGGACCGATGTCTGCTGGGGCTGCGAGATTGTTTGAAAGAGTTACCTCGTGTAACACATTTCGCCTCAATAATATTTCACTGAAGAGTTTAAGCAGTTAGACAGCTTTAGTAGAGGTAATCGAAGGAGCATAATCGGGACACCGACCTTTAGCTGGATAACGTGCACTGATAGTGCAAAGCCTTAAGTGAATCCAAAAACTACCATCATCATCAACTATCTTCCTCCACAACAGTACTTATGAAGAATTTTCGAGAGCATACTTGCATTGATTGTTGCAGCTTGATCTATTTGGGCGTGGTGGTTCATTTACCTAGGATTTTTGGTGTGTATTTAACTGACGTCCCCGTATATCAGACAAATGTTTTTTCCATAGTGGGAACTACCCTATAAAGAGTCTCCAATTTTTGGCGAAATCTTCTCTATGAGGACACGGCGGTTCACCCAAGCTGGATAGACCTCCACCGCATGCTACACCGGGAGCTTCGGGCAATTCGGAAAATGGTAATATCAGGATAATTCCAACCGAATCCGGAACAGAAACCGTTCGAAATACCAGTACCAATACCATAATCCAGTGTTGGTCACCACTCACTGCAAGGAGGCAATGTCCAGATGTCGACGTAAGGCTGCAAGGAATCTGAGATACATTATACGTTGTCGAACTGTGATCAGAAAAACACATTCGACCTCGTTTTATATGAAGCAGTGACTGCAAATAGTAAAACACGCTATTATTAGGCCGCAAGGTGCCATCATCCCGGAGGACACAGTGAAGCATACATTGGAGGTGTGCCCCGCAAGAGCGGAGCACCGCTGTGTCCTCGTGGAGGCAATCGGAGTCAGTGGCCTCTCGCGCCGGGCCCTGGTTCGGGCTATGGTCCGAAGCGAGGAGGAATGGCAGGCGGTCGCCTCCTTCTGCGAAGCAGTAATGCTAGCGAAGGAGGAGGCTGCACGCGTGAGGGAACGAAGGCCCTCACGCCCTAGCCGCCGTAATTCCGACTCCGACTACCAGCCACGGACTGCAACGGACCGGGGCTGCCCTAAAGCGGCTCCTGCCCAACCTTGGGGGTCCAGATGCCTCCTGCCGGAGGCTCTACGCGGGAATTGTTCGGTCCATGGCCCTTTACGGGGCGCCGGTGTGGGCGCCGTCGCTGCAAATGCGACCGGCGGCCATGCTGAACGCTTGCCAGAGGGTTATGGCCATCCGGATGATACGGGGATACCGCACGATTTCCCGCGAAGCGGCGAGCCTCCTTGCTGGCCTGCCACCATGGGATTTGGAGGCAACAGTCCTTGCATGCTTGCACGATTTGCGCGTGGAGATGCAACGCCGGGGCGAAACTCCGCACAGAGTTCCGGCGGGATCTCATGGTGGAATGGCGACGGCGACTGTCACAACCCAGTGCTGGGCACGCCACAATCATGGCGGTAACTCCCCTCTTTGAGGAGTGGCTGGAGCGGCAACACGGCGTCCTCACCTACCGCATGACGCAGGTCCTCACCGGACATGGCAAGTTCGGGAGGTTCCTGCATCGGATTCAGGCGGAAGCAACGCCCGAGTGTCATCACTGTGCGGACCACCCAGAGGACACGGTGGAGCATACGGTGGAGGTGTGCCCCGCTTGGGCGGAGCACCGCCGTGTCCTCGTGGAGGCAATTGGCGGCAGCGACCTTTCGCGTCGGGCCCTGGTTCAGGCTATGGTCTGAAGCGAGGAGGAATGGCAGGCGGTCGCCTCCTTCTGCGAAGCAGTAATGCTAGCGAAGGAGGAGGCTGCACGCGTGAGGGAACGAAGGCCCTCACGCCCTAGCCGCCGTAATTCCGACCCCGACTACCAGCCACGGTAGACACGGGCTTGCGGACGTCGAGCACTGGGTAGCTCGCCGTCCGGCTGTTCGGTAATTAACCGGACCGAGCCCAGTCGTCAACAGCGCGTAGTGATCCTCGCGCTCCTCAAAGAGATGTCAGCAAACTGTAGGGGCCCAGCAGGGCCAATGCCCGGTAGCTAGGACCGCGGAGAATTTCTGAAAGGGAAACCCGTAGTCCTAGAACGCAAAGGGTAATTGAAGGATACAGGTGTGGTTTTAGTCAGTAAAAGTCTGACACGCCCTCCCGCTCCACCCAGAGCGCGAGAAGTCATTTTGATGATTTCCCACCATAAAAAAAAAAAAAAAATACCATAATCTAGTGTTGGTCACCACTCACTGCAAGGAGGCAATGTCCAGATGTCGACGTAAGGCTGCAAGGAATCTGAGATACATCATACGTTGTCGAACTGTGATCAAAAAAACACATTCGACCTCGTTTTATATGAAGCAGTGACTGCAAATAATAAAACACGCTATTATTAGGCCGCAAGGTGCCATCATCCCGGAGGACACAGTAAAGCATACATTGGAGGTGTGCCCCGCAAGAGCGGAGCACCGTTGTGTCCTCGTGGAGGCAATCGGCGTTAGTGGCCTCTCGCGCCGGGCCCTGGTTCGGGTTATGGTCCAACGCGAGGAGAAATGGCCAGAGGTTGCCTCCTTCTGCAAAGCCGTAATGCTAGCGAAGGAGGCCGAGATTCCGACCCCGACTACCAGCCACGGTAGACACGGGCTTGCGGACGTCGAGCAATGGGTAGCTAGCCGTCCGGCCGTCCGGTAGTTGACTGGACGGCCGGACGGGCAACTGAAGGACACAGGTGTGATTTCAGTCAGTAAAAGATTGACACGCCCTCCCGCCCCAACCAGAGTGGGAGAAGTCACTGGATAATTTCCACCCTTAAAAAAAGAATAAAAAGGTGCCATCTTCATCATTATCATTTCAGCCGAAAGACGTCCACTTTAATTTGGATATAGGCCTCCCCAAGTGTCGCCATAATGACCGGTCCTGTGAGTCTCGCATCCATCGGATTCCCGCGACCCTCACCAGGTCATCGGTAACGTCCACCTGGGGGCCTTCCAACGCCAGGTACCATGTAACCCCTTCCAAAAATTTGGCCGTGTTATTTTAAAGTCAATAATTAAATACATATAGGTCAATTAGCTTGTTACAACCACGGGGGAAAAAAAATAGAACTGTCTGCAAACGTGGGCGATGGTCATTCTTCCGCCACTCAGAAAATTGCATAAATTACACAATGCCATCTATCTATCAAATTTAATATGAATTTCAAATGCCATTGTCATAATTATTTCTACTTTGAGTCTTTAGATGGCGTTGCGAGTATCTGAATTGCGTGTGGTGTTACATTTTACTTCTTGAAAACTTTAAATTTATACATATATCTTTCGATATAGTCAACCGATTGCGATGAAACTATGCCAAAGTAATTTTTTAAGAGACACACAATTTTAATATTTAAAAGTTATCGACATTTTATATTATTAACATTTTGCGTGATACGCATACAACTAAAAACTTCTACAGATATATTGTGTGTAGATATAAAAAAAATGCAAGCATGCAAAAATATATAAAAAAAATCTTTTTTACGGTGAAAAAATAAAATAAAAATTTCTTATATGAGAGCCATATTATGGGACTCGAACCATCTTTATATTACACGCAAGTCTAGATACGAAACAACTGTGCTACGGTCTCCGACGATTATGCTTTAAAATAGACGTTCTTATATATACGTTATAATAGACTGGTTGGCTCCTTATCGGTGATAGCGTGATGATTTTCCTTTCAGAAGTTAAATTTGCAGCTAAATAGAATAATGTAACAACATAGTACGTGATTTTACTCGCCGCTTTGATTTTATTATGTGTTTTGATTAGTTTTTACAAAATATTTAGAAGATATCGAATAGAAATGTCAATTTTATTTTGAAAAAATGGTAAAAGTTATTTTATTACAAAAAAAAATAAGATAAAATAATGACAAAATTTTTAACTGTAGCTGAGAATCGAACTCGCTGCAAAATGTCGTTCAATATCGACATTTTGGATTATTGCTCACCCCCCATAGCAAATAGCGTGATAATTTATAGCCTATGTCCTTTCTCAAGCTCTATTCTATATTTGTACCAAATTTCATCAAAATCGGTTCAGCGGTATAAGCGTGAAAGCGTAACAGACAGACAGACAGACAGAGTTACTTTCGCATTTATAATATTAGTATGGATTGTTCGTCGTGCAAATTTTAGATAACATTTTAGAAGACTACAATAAGTACTATAAAGGGCATTGCCTAAAAGTATCCACACCCACCAACAGATATGAGACAGCAGTCATTCGAAGCGTCTAGTTGAAAAGATTTTTTTTTATTATGGCGACATATCTCAAAAGTATGGGGTTAAGGTTATATAAAATATTTTTATTTTAACTAAACCTAACTTGACCTAACCTAACCTAAGTTGTGCGCACATAATATCCATTGTATGGTACATGGGGTTACGGAGATACATGAATTTTAATGCACCAGCACAAATGCTTGATCATATTGTAATAGATAATAAAAGTAAATGTCTTTGTATGGAAAATAAACACATTAATTTCTACAAGTTTTTTTTTTTAATTAATTAAATACCCATTATTTTTTAACAAACAAATCAGCTGTTTTGTCTTTTGTAGATAGGAATGAACAAACTGACATGTAGGTATCCCATGTCTGTTGGAGGGTGGGGACGGTGGCCATACAAAATCCGGCATCCTCCTTTTATTTTTTAGAATTTCGCAAACCATTCATCACACATGATACGATCACCCATAAACAATTTTTCTTTTATTTTCCATGAATGCTTTGCATTGTTCAATTAGCTGCAGCACGCATGTGACTGCAGTCCTATTAATTAGTGCTAATAGGAGTTGTGCCATCAAAGGATTATCTTACACCTCATCACGTTGGTATGAGATCTGTTTGTTCGTTTATTTGTTTGTATCATGTTTGTTTCATGTGTTGTGATAGCCCAGTAGTTATGGTTATAAGTACTGCGATATTACAGAAAATACAAAACACAAAGAAACCAATAAATACCTAATTTCGAAAAAAGAATAACGTACTCGTACCTTTAATATAAAGTTTATTTGAATTTATAATTCCAAGTCAATCCAAAGATATAACACTTCAAAGCGACCCATTTAAAAAAAAAACAGGGCAGGTGTGAGTCGGACTCGCACACTGAGGGTTCCGCACAAACTTACCTATGAAATGAAAACAGTTCGATTACCGAATTGAGTTACGAAGATTTTTCCGAATTATAAAAAATGTATTTTTTTTTTTTTGGGTCGTAACTACAAATTCACAGTTTTCAGATTTATTCCTTTATCTACACTATATGACCTTGCTTTATGCCAAATTTCACGATTCTGGGTCAAAAGGAAGTACCCTATGAATTTTGATTCGTTTGAGAGTGTTGAAATGTACGTTTTTTGCGACATAAACGGCCGTATCTTTTTTTTAGTTAACTCAGATGTTTAATTTTTTCACAGCTTCAAGGGAACGCAGACTTGATTATATGGTTTTAATTTCAATACGTTGCCTTTACGCGTTTTTGAGATAAAGGGTCTTGACAGACAGACAGACAGACATATGGACGGACAAAAATGTGATCCTATAAGGGTTCCGTTTTTTCCTTTTGAGGTACGGAACCCTAAAAACGGCAATTCATAGGTAAAGACCTATTATAAATCTACACTAATATTATAAAGAGGTAAGGTTTATTTTTTGTTTGTAGGAGTCAATATCTGAAAGTATTAGTCCGATTGCAAAAATTTTTTTCACCGATAGAAAGCTGCTTTATACCTGAGTGACATAGGCTATATTTTAGCAAAAGCTAGTATTTGATAACTTAAAAATAAAAATAGATTGTCGAAAAAATAATTTAAACAAATAAATATAAATCATTGTTCTTGTACCAGAACAAAAATCAAAACGAATTACACAGAAACATCGAACATACCTTGAAAACATTAGTTCCCCTACACATAAAAGTCAACACAAAACGATTGAGTTATCCGGAACGATTAATAACAATAAGGCCGGTACACACGAGCGGAAGCCGCGGTAACCGTATGATTAATGTGCAGTCAATAGTGTGTGCCCGGCTTGTGTCCTGCTGATCGAAGTTTTATTGATGTTTGTATTGTCAGGGTGGGGGGTTAACTGGACAATAGAATAATAAGATATGAGATCTCTTGTTAGGATTAAAATTAAATGGAAGAATGAACTTTTTTTGTTATTATTATTATTGATAGACTCGCATTTGATTACTATTGACGGTATCCTGCACGGAACAATAACCTACAGATAATCTATCGCATCTGACGTTGTGGCCAACCATGGAGCACACATGCCTTGGAGCACGATTTCCACAATTTAGATCAAATAAATATTTTTTCATTACTCACACTCTGAAAGTAAGCCTGAAGTTGCCTGAGGAGCGGGTTGAAAGTAATACTTTTCATCCCTAGGGAGAATCGATTTCAACTGACAGCTGTCAAATTATTTAAAAAAAAAAACTAGTTTTATCTTCACATTTAGTATTGAACCATGGTCCAAATTTCTATACAGCCAGTCAATTACAGCGCGATGTAAAATTGAAATACCTTATAGATAAGTATTAATTAAAGAATATATTTTTTTAAATAACTTATTTTATTCAACAATTTTTTTAAATACTTTATTTTGCAAAATGTATTTAGGAAAAATATTTACTATTTAAAATGAAAAATTACGCCTAAATAGCTGGCAAGCCACAGAAAAAAAATAACAAAATAGGCGGGAAAGTGACAATCCGGCAATACGATCTTCATTTGTTTTTTCGAGTTGTAGAGTTTTGTTTACATTTCCGTACAGCAGAGATTTGTATTAATTAACACGATAAGTTTATCAGATTCAATTATGGATTTAACGCCTGATTTCATAAGAGAAGAGGCCTAAGCAGTAGTGGAAAACTTTTTACCGCCTAAATCAGAAGAAAGATACCTAAATTCATACGACTCAGGTTTTACAAGCATTTTATTTTATTTTTGCTTTCCTTGTATTCCTAATGAAAAGCACAGTGTTTACCTCGGGCTAAAGACTTGTTTAGTCCCTCGAACTATTGGCGACCTCGCTACGGTCGGACGCCAAATTCCTTCTCGGGATTTAATAAGTTACTTTCACCCCTAGGGTAACAATGTACAATTTTTTGTGTGACGGACCTACTTTGACAATTCAAAAACGCATGTAAATGATTGAAATGGAATATATGGTTTTGAGTTTGAAAGTTTAAAAACTAAGCAAGATGTGACAGTTAATAGTTCTCAAAAGGTCTTGTGTTGTCGTTTAATTCTTAATGTTGAGTTAAGACATGTCTCATGATAAATATGCAACCGTTATGCCAAGTAAGTTATCTGCATATTGTCACTTCTATTTTTAAAGTATCATCACTGATGACGTTACTTACAGGGTAATATTTTTTCAATAAATAATTATTTACTTTTACAATACTTTTCTGTCTCTATAATTTTATCCATAAAAGTAGCTGGTATGTAGTAATCATTTATTTCTGTCTAGTCTGCTCCTATGTAATCAAGGCCAATAAAAATCCACGTAACGTGTGAGTTCCGTGGGCATCTAAATGATACTACAGTTGTACGATTCTACATGGGCTCCCACATTTTGACGGTGACGTTATTCCTAGGTGGTCTGCTTATAACCAGATAATATATTGTTAGACGGGACAGGGTTGTCCGCAGTGGTATTTTGGATTTTGTCCATAGGTGCCTATGGACAAAACCTATGCATTTTTAGGGTTCCGTACCTCAAAAAGAAAAAATCGGAATCCTTATAGGATCACTTTGTTGTCCATCTGTCTGTCTGTCTGTCAAGACCCTTTATCATGGGAACGCGTGAAGGTATCGAGTTGAAATTAAATCCATATACTCAAGTCTGCAATCCCTTGAAGCTGAAAAGAATCAAACTTCTGAGTTAACGTAAACAAAAGATACGGCCCGTTATGTCGCAAAAAATGTGTATAACGACACTCTCAAGGAAATCAAAATTCATAGGGTACTTCCCGTTGACCTAGAATCCTGAAATTTGGCATGAAGCAAGGTCTTATAGCACCAGTATAGGAAAAATTCTGAAAACTGTAAATTTGTTGTTACGTCACAAAAAAAACATTTTTATGATTTGGAAAAATCTTTGTAACTCAATTCAGGAATTGAACTGTTTTCATAGGTAAGTTTGTACGGAACGGTGCCTGGTTTTTTAAGGATAGATAAGGTTTAAGGAGAAATCATCCAATCTCTTCTTTCGCTCTAGAGTAGAGCGAGAGAGTGTGCCAGTCTTTTACTGACTAAAATCCACATTTGTCCTTCAGTTGCCCTTCGTGTTCTAGCACGGTATCCCTTTTAGGTGTAACCCTGTGGCCCTAACACGCATCGACCCTATTCGGCCTCTACAGTTTAGCTGACATCTCTAGTATCATTCAAACTTAACCAAAATCCATGTACTACCCATTTAATTCACACACAATTAACCAATACAAAGTATTCGTGCATGAAATCATGGAGATGTTATCACAGCATCCCACGTTCCATACGCACGGATGATTTTTTATTTGATAACAGATAACGCGATCCACGTGCTTACGTGCATGTGAGTTGATATACGAGTAAATAACATTCAAAATTACCCGCGTTTTAGGGTTGAAACGTCAATTTTTAATCACTGAACATCATCGATACTGTCTAGAAACTACTAAAGTATTTTGTACTTTTTTTTTAGGTGGGAAAATCATCTAATGACAAATCTCTTAGGCGGAGCAGGAGATAGTATCAGACTTTTACTGACTAAAAACCCACTCCTGTTCCTTCGTTGCCTTCGTCCCAGGGCCCCGGGTATCGTTTTCATACTACCCATAGCCCCAGTAGACTGTATTTGTTATTTTTGTTTAATATAAATACTTTAGTTAATATTTATACTAAAACCTAATTATGAACATAAATATAATACAAAAACACAAAGTACACTCAGGCGACGAAGTACTCCACATTGCTGTCATCCGAAAATGTGCCCAGAAGACTGGCAACCACGTTGAATGGCAATGCTAATTTTTTGGGCGAAGAACGAGTCAGCCCTCCGAACTGAAATTCGGCGTGAAATTTCCTTAAAAAGGAGACGCGCACTCGGACCCCATGACCCAAGCGTTTCGACCCCAAACGGCTCAAAGCTGCAATTACCAATAAGGTTACAGTATTTATTATTGTATAGTTATTTATTTTTGATCACTATGATGGTTTGACGAAAGCGGGGAAATGATTTGAAGGTTACTTTTTAGAAAGAGTGGAAGGACCAAGCCGGGATGGATGGTATATTGGCTACTCAAAGACCGGTCAACCCAAGACTCGTTAGGGCCGATGCCTGCCAAGGCTGCGAAAATTTTAAAATAGCTACCACGGCCCTGGTATGCAAAGGATAGCTGAAGAAACATAGTGGGCTTTAGTTGGTAACAGTCAGACACTCTCTCACATTCCACCTTGAGTGGGAGGGGTCAATTGATGATTTAACACAAAAAAGAGCTGTTACTAAAAAAATGAGATGAACAATACTCAATACTTAATAATATTATGCTCGACCCCAATGATTAAGTGCAGGACTTCCATTAAGCAGCACAGATTGAGAACTTATTTAATTTTTTAATGACAAAGTCTTACATTAAGTTGAAAGGAAGTCTCTCTTTCAACAGTAATGCCTTAACTTTATAACAAACTAGACCTCTCTAACTATGCAGTATGTTAACTACATAACACACCATATCACAAATTCCGCTGTAGAAAAATATTTAACTATTTTATTACGGGAAACCGACATCAATTATTCTAATTGAACGTTATGGCTTCCGTTACATTATATTTTTGACTGTCACTCGCCCACAGCTAGTGAGATGAATCCAAACATATACACTTCACTGTATTTTTGTACTAGGCGTAGGCGTATTAAAAAGCCTAAGACACACCCACTCAAATCACAGTAATACTATCAAGACGAAAGTTTGTATTGAGTTTGTTGTGTCCTATGGTTTTTTAATAAAATTTGGACACGGGTAGATCATGTCCTAGAATACGCACATAAAATCTTTATTCGTGAACAAAAATTATTACTCTCATCTTAATGAAAAAAAAGACCAATACAATCAATATGTAAAAAGCATTTGACTTCGTAAATCACAAATAGCTTCTCTTCAAACTAACACTTTATGATAGTGGCTTTATGGTTATGCGTGAAACTATATAGAAACTTGTCTAAATAATTGACAATATTGCATAGAGACATACATTATCAGATAAGAAAATTATAGATCCGCTTACCGTCAAAACTCCTGAGGAGTTCTCCAGGGCAGTATATTAGGATCCTTTTTTTTATTGTACATTAATGATTTACTCAATGTAACCCTATATTGTGCATACTGCATACCACCGATTCAACTCTTAGTATTGACCAAATACAAAAAAGAGATTAATGACACGTTAAACAAATTTTCATGTCAACTTTAGTAAATCTAAATTTACACAGTTCCAAACTTACAATAGCAAATATCATCGATTAGAAATAAGGTAAATAAATGACGCTATAGAACAGGTTGAAAGTGTAAAATGTATTCAATCAATAACTAAAGCTCAACGTTAGAAAGCATTGTCGCATTCTTTAATTATTATTTTTTATGTTTCCTCTTAACACTTGTTACATAGTTAAGCTCTGTATTATTGTACATTCCAGGCTAGATCCGCACCTCTCTTGATTCTACGGTATACAATGCCCTTCACACCACCAGAGACAGAAACAGATGGAGGAATATCATAAAAGTTAAAGTGATGAAGCAGGGAGGTCACGACCCTCAGCATTGAGGAATACGACGCAAGGAGGAGGGTTTTTGTAGCTTTTACATAGAAGTTTTGTTTCAAATACATCATGGTATTGTAATAAGAAAGAAGTCGAAGTATCCATAAATTATAATTACGAATATGTACTTACTCCAATAAAGAATTATACTACTTAAATTTTTTTTTTTTTTCAGGGCATAATGGAAGAAAAAAACGTGTTGCGCCGACCCCAAATAACACGGGACAAGGGCAGAAAGATGATGATGATTTTCGAATAAAATTATATTAACCTAATGTTTTTAAATTGATTGTGTCTGTTGCGGTAGTTGATTTTAACTTAATGACCTTTAAAAAAAAGAAAATAATTTCTATGCAAAACTGCTGTTTTATAGTATAGGCGTGCTTCTCAACAAATTAGTTTTTAATTGAGTTTTTCATCGAAAATTCTTTGCTTTGTATATTGACAATATAATCTATGACATTGTATTTGTTGGTAGTTAACGTTTTCTTTATCTTTAACATTGTTTGGTTTAAACAACTAATTTTGTTATATAATATTATTGTTTTAAATACATTTAATCTTAATTCTCTGAAATATTGGTACGGTGGAAACTAGAAGATTATTATGGACGTCATATGATGTGTAACACCTTTGTAACAAAAATATTCTAGCAAACACCTTAGTAAAGAAAAATACGAAATCAAACCCCCACTCCAACAAACTTTCGACCATCAAAACGTTTTCAAACATAATGTGACGTTATAAAACGTTTCTGTGAAAATTCGCCTTAATTCGTTCCATTAGCCAACGACAAGAAAAACAGGGCTACCATCATAATACGAGTAGATACAGAAGTCCAACTACTTACAATGAGCTAAAACAGACACATGCACACTTTTTTTTAAGGTTCCGTACCTCAAAAAGAAAAACGGAACCCCTACAGAATCACATTGATGTTCGGCTGTCTGTCTGACATGACCCTTTATCTCCGAAACGCGTGAAGGTATCGAGTTGAAGTTAAGAAATTAAAATCACTCAGGTCTGCGGTCCCTTGAAGCTGTGAAAAAATCAAACTTAGTTTACGAAAAAAAAAAGATACGGTCGTTTATCTCGCAAAAGACGTACATATCGACACTCTCAAAAGAATCAAAATTCATGGGGCCCGTTGACCCAGAATCCTGAAATTTGGCATAAAGCAAGGTTTTATAGTATAGATATAGGAATAAATCAGGAAACAGAAAATTTGTTGTTACGTCAAAAAAAAAAAACCTTTTTTGCGATTCGAAAAAATCTTCGAGACTCCGAATTCGGGAATTGAACTATTCACATAGTTTAGTTTGTACGGAACCCTCAGTGCGCGAGTCCAACTCGCACCTGTTTATTATGCATAGGCTCGCATTTGACCACTACCTCACCTGATCCTGACCTGAAGTCTGACACTGTCTCCCGCTACGCGGTAAGCGATGATGTGGCCGACGATGGAGCACGCTTGCCTAGAAGCAACCTATTCACTCTCGACTTAAAGAACCCTAGGTTATGGCTATCAAGAAACACAGACTCCGGCAGGGAATCCCACTACTTAACTGTACGCATAATGAATGTGTTTCCAAAACTCATTGTACGTATGGGCGGAATGTCCACCATGTACCGATGGCGCGACGCCGTACATCTAGAGGTCCGACGATGGAACGGACTTGGTGGAATTAAATTGTGCAATTCTAATGCACACTCCCCGAAATGTAAACGATAGAAAACCGACAGGCTAGAAACTCGGCGTCGATGCTCAAGACTTACTTAGACGTGTACTTACGGAAATCTCAAACAAATGCCGGTCATAAGTGCGTTTGCAATCGTTGTACGTAAAGCGTGTCTTTGTGTGCCTGCGCTTTTGATCATTTAATGAAGCCGACCTTCTGTCACTGTTTATTCTATACTCCCAGTGTTTTTAGATTTGTCTTAAAACGTGACAAATCCGTCTTTGTGCGGACAATATTGTTCTGTTTTAAAACTCTGTTTAGGTTTAACTATAAGGGGGATTTTTATTAGAGAATTTTGTCCCTTTAGTGAGGGGTTTTGCTCTGCTATCTAAAATTAGGCATTAAGAATCGAATATGCAGGCTAGCGTTATGTGACAGGATTTTATGAAGTGTCTTCTTCTATAAAAAGCTTGCTCATTGTGTTAAAGTTGACAAAAAATAAAAGGCCCGTTTTAACATCTGTCAAAACGAATACTTAAATACGCAAAAAGAAATCTCGCAATATATTCCATCGTATTATTTAACGCGTCAAAAAATGTATGGATTTTTTTTAAAACACTTTAGGTAGTTAATTGTTATTTTATTGTTTCTTACAGTTTCGTTCCAAGTTACATTCTAGAGTATTTCTCAAATGTCAAAACGGGCCTTTTATTTTATAAAGAGTTTAGTATTTTATTATCAAGTCATTCTGATTTATTTTTCTCTTTTATAGCCTACTTTATTTTAAGTCCTATCTGCCCAGCTTCTTCACCACTACCAATCAAACCAGTTGCAGCAATATCAGAATTTTACATGAAGCAACTGCCTATCAGATCTCCACAACCCAAAGTTTGGATTACAGGATACCTCTTGCCAAGACTGATGTCAGATTTTCTGACTTCTGACTATCCAAAACGACTGTCAAAGATCTACAAATGATAGTCTTGACCAACGGCTTAACGTGTTTTCTGAAGAAGCTGTTGATCCCCGCATTAACGCCGGCGTTCACGCGCCATTGTCTTACTATTGTGTCTCTAATTACGCACTCAAAAGGTTAAGATAGCTGCCCATCTACAGAGTGACCTCGCCAAGCGTTCTTTATCCTTGAAATTTGAAAAAAATCGCATAACCTAATTCCGCCTAGCCCGTTCCAGCATCGGACTACCAGGCGTATGGCGATGCGCCACCGGTACATGGCGGACATCCCACCTATACGCACGAAACGTTTTGAGTGGAATTCCTTGTCGGAATCTGTGTTTCCTGATGGCTACAACCTGCGAATCTTTAAGTCAAGAGTGAATAGATTACTTCTGTGATAGCGGCCAAGCGCGAACCCATCAAGAATAAAAAAAGCAACGATCTCCTCAATGGTTTGTATTAAATAAATTTTCTTCCAGAAAAGCAACGTAATTTGTAAACGTCCGTGTTGCTATTCCACCTTTAGAAACCGAGCAAGTTTCTGGAACACAACGTAGTCTTAATAGCTTGGAATCCGTAAAGGAATCGTAATTGGGTCAAGATTCCTAGAGATTATATCTAGAAACAAACATACACATAATCAAACAATTCTGTTTTTGTTAATATAAATACTTTCCACTAGTTTTTTTTTTTCACAACTATCACACAACGCCGTCTAGTCCCAAGTTAAGCAGAACTTGTGTTATGAGTACTAGACAACTAATAAACATACTTAAGTATTTCTAAATATATACATATTATAGATAAATTACTCAGACACAGATCCTGGACAGTGAACTAGTTCAGGGTGGGAATCGTAAAATTAGTTGAAGTCGAAGTCGTAATTAGTAAAAGTCTGACGCCGTCCGGACGGCGAGCTACCCATTACTCGTCGTCCACAAGCCCACGCCTACAGTGGATCTTTATATTATGCCCATTATAGCGAAAAGAGTTAAACTATTCATTATGAAACCAAACACTAATAGTATCAATTACAGTTTCTTAGTAACCAACTAGTTTGCCAATTAGACTATAATAATCTAATAAATACTCGTACCATTCAATCCACATACAAATTACATAGCTGTCCATGAAATTAGTTCATCAATGAGCAATAAAATGTGATCAACACGTACATTACATTATGTGAATGTATGGTAGACATAACAGTGTTATGTTTATCGATCACATTCGTCCGTTATTAGTCACAGATTGTCAGTCAACAGTTTGAGACCACCTACAATGACTTAATTAATAACAGAGAGAAAAAAGCCCTGAAAATTTTCTTATGTATTTTTTGGTATTGTCTCTGGATTTTTATTCAGCATGCACATTTTATATTGAATGTAAATTTGGTTTATTTTCATTATTTCTCTGAACTATTTAAAAGAAACTGTGAAATACTGTTTCAGGCGTTTCACTTTTTAGACTTCAGTAAGGATGAGAATCAAATGCTTTTTTTAAATTATATCTACCTAAAATAATTACACAGTTCAGGGAATGAATAGCTGAAATTAACTGCATTAGGCCTTTTTATATAATATAAACTAGTGCTTGACTGGGATCCCGCCTGATGGTAAGCAGTAATGCAATCGATGATGGTGAGGCACACTAGTTTATTAAGTGTCTATTCAATCTTGCCCAGCACCGTTCCATCATCGGACCACTAGACGTACGGCGTTGCGCCACCGGTACATGGCAGACATCCCACCCATACGCGCAAAGGGTTTTGAGAACACATTTATTGTGCGTACAGCCAAGGAGTGGAATTCCTTACCGGAGTCTGTGTTTCCTGATAGCTACAACTTAGGGGTCTTTAAGTCAAGTGTGAATAGGCTACTTCTAGGCAAGCGTGCTCCATCGTCGATCACATCATCGCTTACCATCAGGTGAGATGGTGGTCAAACGCGAGCCTATCATTAATAAAAAAAAAGCTTTTTACAAAAAAAAAATAACCGACTTCACTAAAAAAAACACTAAAAAGATCAAAATAACTTTAATTTCGGAAGTCGGTGTTTCTCGGTATTATTATACAGTATCTTATTTAACACCGACTTCCGAAATTAAAGTTATTTTGATCTTTTTAGTGTTTTTTTTAGTGAAGTCGGTTATTTTTTTTTTTGTAAAAAGCTTTTTATTTCACACTTTTTAGTTGCGATAGGTACACTTATAAGCAGAGTGCCTATTTCTCATGATAATTCCAATTAACCCAAACACTGCTAGGTTACATAGTTTTATTATGAAGTTCCTGTGTCTACCTTCCACCTTCCGGCTCCATCATCAAATCAGTTCGATAGTACCTTATAGCCAAAGTTCATCTCATGATAATTCTAATAAGCTCAAACACGCCTAGGATACTCGTACATTGATTAATTACGGAGTTTCAGTGCCTACCTTCCGGCTCCATCATCATCATCAGATCACTTCGATGATACCATTTTCAACGTAACTATTCAGATCCATTCATTCATTTGTATTGTCATAGTCGCATAAGTATCTTTATTGTGATATCTATGCGAGTATGAAGTTCCGTTGACCATTTCTGGTCTTCTTCGTCAGTTCCACTTCATCAAATGTTACTTTTTGACTGTAAATGCTTAAGTTCTCGATGAAAATACATAAATCATTATATAATTGCCTATAATATTTGAGGAGTTCCCTCGATTTCGCCAAGATTCCATCATCAGATCCCGACTTGGTGACTATGGGACCATTTGGAAAGTATACTCTTTCCAACAAAAAAAGAATTTTTCAAATCGGTTGGCAAGCGACGAAGTTATGCGCGAACAAACATAAAAAAAAAAAAAATACAAACATCCGAATTGAACTCCTCCTTTTTTAGAAGTCGGTTAAAAAAACACAAACCGTGGTGACTAAGAAAAAAAGGGTAAGAGAATTCTACTTACAAAAATCTCATATTTATGTATTAGTATGAGCTTTGGTTTAAGTAAGTTCGCGATTCTATCTTGCACTTGTAGTTTCATAGATTTTGAAATGGTTTGTTATCAGTAATTTCTAAAATAAATTTTTCCGTTTTTTTTTGTTTGCTGGGAGAAAACTCAGTGTTGAGCTAAGCTCGCCTTCGTGCATGAATTGTGAAATCACTGCTTAAATTTACAAATAATAGATAAACAAAAAATCAAACTAAAAAAATATATGAGACTTATGAACACAGGGATAGCACGGTAAGTCATATTAACACCAAAATTGAAGAAACACTTTATCCCAACTCTAATGAAACCAACGACATTTTCGCATTTTTAACATTTCGCGGCAAACAATAAACAAAATGACTAAAAGTATAAATTAATATGAGGCCACTTCACACTGCGATGAGATCGTATTTCGAGCATCGCCACGCTAATCTAGTGGCCCTAAGTGTCTCCCACTCATGAAATCGTACTTTATCATAAAGCAAAGTTCCCTACCGTGTCTGTCTATCTGTATGTACACGACAAATTCAAAAACTATTAACTGGATTATCATGCATTATTACCAATATGCAGAGTGATTTATGAGAAAGGTTGCATACATGCATACTCGAATTATATAACAAAAAAGCCGAGAATTTCAAAGATTTCTAACACCCTTGCGAAGCCCGACCGGATCACAAGTAATATATAAAAAGTACACATCAAAATTAAAAGTGTTTGCTAGCTTTACTGTATGCAATTTTTTTTTTATTCAATCAGGAATTTCTCAGCGATGCCACCAACTTTGGGTTTGTGCCAAGAAATCTAGACTCTCCTTCTATCAAATGAAACTTAAACGTATTACAGCCAAACACTGCGGAGAAAATTGACGTTATGTTATTTTTAATTCGAAATAGCAACACCATAAGCTCAAGACAACTCATTCAAATTTTCCCATCCCATATTTAACGGTAATAATCAAAAAATCCAGCGACAAATAACATAAAAGTGTACGTTAATACGAGGCCACTTTACACCGCGACAAGGAACGTGTTTCGAGTATCGCCACGCTCGTCTAGTGGCCCTAAGCGACGATCCCGCCTATAGAAATCAGTCTTAAGTGTGTTAGTGCTTGTTACTTTATAGTCGGTGCCTTTATTTTTTGTTGCTGTTAATATTGTCTTTATAACTTTTCGGCTGTTTAAAGAACAGAGTTTAATGTTTTATATAATCTAGGGTGAAGAGCAGTGGTGGCCGAGTGGTAACGGCCCCGACTTACAAGTTGTAGGTTGCAGGTTCAAACCCAGCCTGGCGCATTACTTTGTGTAATTTATTTCATCACCACTGCTCTCAAAACGGTGAAGGAAAACATCGTAAGGAAACCGGCATGTCCTAGAACCAAAAATTCGAAGACATGTGACATTCACCAATCCACACTGGGCCCGCGTGTTGGATTACGGCCCATTCCCTCTCCTAGAGAAAGGAGGCCTGAGTTCCAACAGTGGGAACATAAGAAGGTTGATTATGCTAGTAGATTTTTTTTCTTATTTTTCATAGGAACAAGTAATAATTATGCCTTTCAAATACTTTGTAACCGTTTTTATAATCATGGTAATAAGACCTCTTTTTGAGTAGTGGCTGGAGAGACATCACGGCGTCAGGAGTAAGGTGAGGAACCCGAGGAACGGCCCAGAGGACACGGTGGAACATACAGTGAAGGTGTACACCGCTTGGGCTAGGTACCACCGTGGTTCGTCTTCGTGGAGGCGATCAGTGGCGGCCACTAGTCGCGCCGGGCCCTGGTTCGGTCCATAGTCTGAAGCTAGAGGGAATAGGTTGCAGACGCTTCCATCTGCGAAGCGGTAATTCTAGCAAAGAAGATGGCTGCCACCGTGAGGGAACGGATATGTTCAGGAGGCCCTCAGGCGTCGGGAGTCACAGGACAATCCTCGGGCAGCGTAGGCGCGGGCTTGGGGACGACGAGCAATGGGTAGCTCACCGTCCGGCCGTCCAGTAAGGACTGAGCTCGTGTCTTCAACGGAATTTTCGAAAGAGTTACCGTGGCCCTGGTTGGTTTTACTCAGTAAAAATCTGACATGCTCCACCCAAGAACGGGAAAAGTCATTGATGAATCCCACCTCAAAAAAGGGATAGAATACAGTACGGAAAGGGCTACGCAGAATATGAACATGATCGAGGTGATCTTTCCCCCTAATGGGGTTTCATTAAAAGTGCCTTTGAGAATGCTGACGCTTTGCTCACCCCAGACACATTCCCGTTAACACGTTCGGCCCAGCGACGCTCTCGTGAGGTACGCACGTTATGGCACAATATTTTCTCATACAAAATGGACATACGAATACGTTGATAAACGTTTTGCTGTACAAGCAGCTCTAGATATTTGATATTTGCAAGTGTAGCAGCGAAAAAGTTTAATTAGATAGAATTTACTATGACTGCTTGGCGTTATGAGACGTAGTGCAAATAATGACATGTTTTTATTCGACGTGATTAGACGCTGTGTTGCTCGTATTCTCACCTTTTTTGGTCACGTATGCCGCCGAGGGGAAATGGCAATTAAGCGACTTGTGGTCCAGGGAAAGGTTGAGGGAACCCAGACCAGATTAAAGCGGCAGTAAATGGCTCATCATCACTGGACGAATGCACGAGGAAGGCGGCCATCAGAGAGGGGTGGAGGCGTGTTGTGAAGCTTGCCACCAACACCTGAAGTGATGACCATGACCACTCTGTCAAGAGTGATATCGACAAGGAAGAAGACGCTGTGTTAACAACAAATTGCATAAACTTGACGTCATAGGACGTTGCTGATCCGAACGTGTTATAAACAACGCTCACTATACTTCCTTTTTCCTATTTCTTCTTCTAGAGAGATTGTCATGCTCACTCAAATGTCTCACTGATGGACATTCCCTTCAAAATGGTTGAGCTGAGTGGTGCTAATATTCGCGTCATGTGCGTGAACAGGTACAGTCAGTTGAGACTGGTCATCTCTTAGCTGCCAGTTGCTATATTGTATATATTTTTACTTTATTTATATTGTTCTCACATAATAGCGACAAGAAACATGTAACAGAGATAATTGAAATTTACATAGCATGATTGAAAAGAGTAGAAAAGAGTGTCCATGGAGTTTTTTGCACATTCTTCTCCATAGAGATTACGCTTTGGAATGTGCAATTAGCATCATTTTTTCTGACTGACTGACTTCTTGACATTTCAAAAGTGCCTGTAAGTGGTTTATTTGAAATAAAATGCTTTGAATTTTCGAATCTTCTACCATAAACTTCAACTTCTGTCGCTCCCGTAACTACAACCAGTATAAACACCCATCCATTGAAGCCCATGATTCAGGCCAGGATCAATTTGCGTGTGCGATTTACAGAGTAATGGCTGTTCGGCCGGGTCGCACGACCGGAGGAGGGGACTCACCTGTTCAATTCGACACATCCTCTCTTGTATTGGGCACAGTATTTATAGATAGATAGATTTTTGTGGTATGAAACTACGGTAAAAAAGACGTTTGAAAATATAGGAATCTGTTTTTTCAAAATAATGTGTTAGGTATGAGGGCTTGCTGGAACGCAAAGGGCAGCTAACAGAAAACAGGTAGGTTTCAGTAAGCAACAATCTGACACTCCCTTTCACCCCAGGCAGAGCGAGAGAAGTTATTTGTTAATTTCACACCAAATATAGTCAATCCCCTTCACAATTTTTTTTTTTTTGTAAGAAGTGGATAAAGTGTCAATCTATACAATTGTCAGAAAGTTCAAGATAAATAGAATTGACAAGTACTACCGCAATGTCACATAATACTCGTAAAACAAAAACTGCAAGTATTTTGCATACCAAACGTACAATGCGTTTTGGGAACAGCAGTCTGTGTTTCCTGGT
Source organism: Mythimna impura (assembly GCA_905147345.3). Lineage (NCBI taxonomy): Eukaryota > Metazoa > Arthropoda > Insecta > Lepidoptera > Noctuidae > Mythimna > Mythimna impura. The sequence goes on along the minus strand of LR990359.1, from coordinate 26,107,335 downwards.
AGCTACAACTTAGGGTCAGTTCACACCAAGACGCGACGCGACACTGCGCGAAGAGCGACTCAAAATATAACTTTATTTAGGTACTACACGAAAAGATACACATTTCAGATCGAGATGCCTCGCGGCGCAGCGCTGTGTCGTGCAGCGTATTCTGAATTCTCACAAAGAAATGTGTGTTATCGTGTAGTAAATATAGTTATATTTTGAGTCGCACTTCGCGCAGTGTCGCGTCGCGTCGCGTCTCGGTGTGAAATGTCCCTTAGAGGTCTTTGAGCCAAGAGTGAATAAGTTACTTCTAGGTAAGCGTGCTCCATCGTTGACGATGGCATCGCTTACTATTAGGTGAGATAGTGGTCAAACTCTTTGCCTCTATCACTACATGACTTTGTCAGGAATTCCAGATTACTTTAGGTTTTTGAAAGACTATCGTTTTTATAGAAAACCTAAAATAAAAATTCAAAACATAAACAGGTATATTATTATTTAAAATTAAGCTTAAAATTTATTCACAAAAGTACGACCGAAATATGAATAAACCTTCATTCGCTCGTAGTTTAAAAATATTTTTCACAGTGTCTTAACATTTTATGGAATGAATAAAAAGCGAAATAATCCGTAAAATTACTTTAATTTCTGCAGACAAAATAGTTACGAGTACATTTGGACCGTAAATTATAAATGAGTGGTAGACCAAGCATTTAGAGAAAAACTGCTCACAAAAAGAGATTCAATAAATAAAAATAAAAAAGAAACTGTCATGGACTAGACAGATTTACTAATTCTGGGAATGCATTAAAAATAAATGGAATAATGTAACTATTTGCTGTCTAAGTGTTAAGTTAAATTGATTTTGTTTTCTTTAGAAATTAAAAATATAAGCACAAAAATGCGTGTGTATCAATGTGTTTGGTAGGACACGGGTTTTTTTAAGGTTGCAAATCATCCAATGGCTTCTCCCAGCCTGGAGCAAGAGGGCGTGTCAGACTATTACTGACTAAAAACCACACCTATGTTCCTTCAGTTACCTTTTGCGTTCCAGGTAACCCTTTCAGAAGTCGAACCATGGCCCTCATAGGCTTCGGCCTTCCTGGGCCTCTACGGTTTTAATTGACATCTCTTTGAGTTGCGCGTGGAACACTACCCGCTATCGACGACTCGAGCGCAGTCCGGATGGTTACCGGACAGCCGGACAGCGAGCTACCCATTGCTCGTCATCCGCAAACCCACGCCTATGGTAGCTGGTAGTCGGGGTCAAGGTCTTAACAGCTGCGGCGTGCTGGAAGGTGAGGACGCCGTGACGCTTCTCCAGCCAATCCTCAAATACGGGACTTCCCGTTACGATTATGGCGCATGGCGTGCCCATTGGTAGGATATGATGGTCATATATCTATTTATCTTTGATTAGAGGACCGCCCCGACTTTACCCAAGTTGTATATAAAACCATTATCATGCTTTATAATATAAGTAGCTTCTGCTAGCGGTTTCACCCGCTTGAAAATAGAAAATTATCCCAAGAGAACATAGGTACTCTCAGGATTAAACGTATTCTATATGCTATTCTAGGACATATTATTTATTTATTTATTTAAACTTCATGTGTACAGTAGTGGTACATAGGTGGACTTAATGCAACAAGGCATTCTCTACCAGTCAACCTTTGGGTTAAAAAGACAATACTGTGGTAGGTTTGCACAATAAACAAATAACAGATACTTCAAACAGAAAAAATAAAATAAAAAAATTATAGTAATAAAATACATATATATGTTAAAATTATAAACTAATAAATACTATGAAAAATATCAAATCGTTAAGAGAACTTAATAATAATTCCGACGAAGACCAAACTAAAGTTGAGAGGACTATATTATCTACCAGTGGTCCAAATTTCATTCAAATTTCTTCAGTAGTTTCAGTGAGAAGAAGTAACAAACATACAAATATTCACCCACACTCACAAACTTTGATCAAAACAGTAATCAATGCTGTGCTCTGCATATAACACACGAATAAAGTGTTTTTATCAATACCAAACTCGAAGAAAATGCCATGGACTTGTATAAAAGTGCAAAAGGACGCTATTCTTAGTTTTAACATATCCTATAACGTTTAATAAAAGTTAGAGTTAAATTGCTTATTAGTCTTTTAGGTTAGACTGTAAACAATTGTTTAAAAAAATGTTTTAATAATAAAGGAATAAAAAAGCATCTCCCTAGCTTTTCCACAATCAGCTTGGGGACCGACCTTGATTGTGGAAAAGCTAGGGAGATGTTCGAGTCTAACTGGATTTGGCTGAATATCCGTGTTTTACATGGAATAATTGCCCATCAGACTCCTTAACTCAGTCACTGGGCAACACGATATTTCTTGGATAGACGAAAGGTCCGACTTTTTGGCATCTGGCTACCTGTAAACACTGTCAAAAATCTACGAATTATAATCGGAACCAACAACTTTACGTGCTTTCCAATGCACGGAGTGTCAGTAATGTCCTAGATAAGCTTAGAAAAGTACATATGAATTGGAAAATTCACAGACAAAAGATAATCTGCTATGACCACGATTAGGTCATAGGGTCCGAGTGCGCGTCTCCTTTTCAAGGAAATTTCACGCCGTCTGATCGACACTTTGCGTAACCAGAGGGCTAGCTCGTTCTTCACCCAAAGATTAGCATTGCCATTCAACGCGGCAATGCTGCCAGTCTTCTGGGCACATTTCCGGATGACAGCGATGTGGAGGAGTACTGACGAGTCGACGCCTGAGTGTATTTGGTGTATTTGTATTATATACATATTTAGGTTTAGTATAATAGTACTTATAGTTAATATTTAAGTCCCCACTATGACTATACAAATAAACCATTGATAAAAAAAAAATATGATTACGAAGAAAACATAACGTTGGAATGCTTCCTTAGGTGGACCGATGATCTGATAAAGGTCGCGGGAATCCGATGGATGCGAAACGCACAGGACCGGCCGTTATGGCAACACTTGGGAGAGGCCTATGTCTAACAGTGGATGTCTTTCGACTAAAATAATGATGATGATGATTATGATGAATATGATCAAAACAGTATATTTTGATCATATTCATCATAATCATCATTTGACTGACCTGTTGGTCTAGTGGTTAGTGGCCCTGACTGCTATGCCGGGGGTCGTGGGTTCGATTCCCACCCAGGACAAATGTTTGTGTGATGAGCACAATCATTTGTTCTGTGTCTGGGTGTAATTTATCTATAATATGTATGTATTTAGAAATATTTAAGTAGGTTTATCAGTTGTCTAGTACTCATAACACAAGCTCTGCTTAGCTTGAGACTAGACGGCGTTGTGTGATAGTTGTGGAAAAAAAAACTGTTCCATTACTGTAAAAAAAACTGTTCCATATTGAGTGCAAATATCTATAGATATGTTACGAATTTCATTAGTTCACAATAGATTTCGTACTAGACGATTCATTGTGTACCACTAATGTTAGTTATTCATTACACCCAGTTATTATAAATTGTTTCAGTAAAACACAATAGCCTGTATTGTTATATTTTGACTTCAAAAGCCACTGAAGGTGTATTATGTGTAAAGTGTAACAGTGATTTAGCGTTAAAATGTAGAGTTCTTACGGCGAACAATGTATTTCAGTGTAGCTTTAACGGTACATTAAATTCCAGGGCTTCCCACAAAGTAATTGACGTTTTAAACTTGAATTTTGACAGTTCTGAAAATTAGTTTTCGTGACTTGACTACCGTTAATCACTTTACCACATGTTTAAGTAATGAAATAATTATAACGAAAAATCGAAATAAATAATCATCATTAATTGTTAATGGCTAGACCGACCTAACAATTTTATTTGTAGCTCGAAATTTGAGGTCAAGTTTAAAAGTTTTGAAAAATCGATTTGATAAAAATTTACATCCGAGCAAAACCGCATTGTTTTTGGTTGGTAAATAAAACACTTAAAATTAATATTTACCTCAAAAAAAATCACATCCCACTGTCTTCACAAAAACAACACGAACACAGATTCAAAAACTCACAAATTCGAAAACGAACGTTTAAAAATCGAATCCCAATTCAAATGACAGTTGAATATAACCGAAATCCAATTCGCAATTCGAACATCGATTAACGGAATCCGATTCATACTTCAAATGCTTATTTCGAAAACTAGAGACGCGCGCGCGCGCTGACTCCCCAAGATACACTAATTTACGATGGCGCGTGAGTCGCCTTAACGCTATAAATAAATCGCTCTGGCGATTTCAAGCTGTGTCCAATGGCGATTATCATTTAGGAATATTGATGTTTAATTTTTAACGGTATACTTATATCCATTAGGCATTATTTTGTTTAGGAAATCCAAAATCATATTAGGAAGGTCTACAAAAAAATAATGTGTAAAATATTACTCACTAGGTTGTTGCTTAATAATCTTAACCTATACCTATAGCATAATCAGCCTTTTAATGTTCCCACTGCTGGGACTCAGGCCTCCTCTCTAGGAGAGGGAATGGGCCGTAATCCACCACGCGGGCCCATTGCGGGTTGGTGAATGTCACATGTCTTCGAATTTTTGGTTCTAGGACATGCCGGTTTCCTCACGATGTTTTCCTTCACCGTTTTAAGAGCAGTGGTGATGAAATAAATTACACAAAGTAATGCGCCTGGCTGGGTTTGAACCCGCGACCTACAACTCGTAAGTCGGGGCCATTTCCACTCGGCCACCACTGCTCCCACTGCTCTCCCAATCTTAACCTGAATGAACCAAAAATTTTACCTGGCATTCTGATAGAATAGGGTTAAACAAAATAATTTAATTGATTTAAAATAATGATTGTAAACTTGAGTTTGTAATTTTTAGTTTAGTAGATCACTTAGATTTTTTTTAAATCGTCATTAGATCATTGATGGCTTATTAAGTAATAAAAATTTGCTTTGTGAAATTTTGATTTTAATTTGGTAAAATTTTTAACCGATTTTTTGTGTTAAGTAAGCGATGTATTATGTCCTCTGCTTAATTTTGTAGATTATGTTACAGCATGTTTTAGATAAGCAGAATAATCCAGCTGCCTCATACGAATGATGAGCCCCATTTTCTCTGTAAAATAAAAGGTTTTTTATTATGATCGCTTAAACTTTAAATTAAATAAAACAAACAGTTTATTGTTGTAATATAATTTAGATTATTGTGGTCCATTATATCTCAGGATCCTGAGGTTATAGACCGTTGGAAGGCATACGAGGAGCCAAAATCAATTCGCCGAGGCCCTTTAGACAATAATTTATGGAACGTGGTTTACTATCCATTTATATTATTTTTATTTTACCTATTATTATTATTTTTCATGCATTTATACATCTCAGGACCCTAAGGTCCTAGACCTTTGGAAAGCGTACGAGGGGCCGAAGCCAACTCGCAGAGGCACTTTAGATAATTTTAATGGAACGTGATACCAACCGACGATTATCCCTGTACGCGCTATGCTAGTGCACCCAAGGAAAACCCCCGGTTTATTATTATCACTTGTTGTATAATTAAATATTTTTTAATTATAGCAAATGTTAAATAAAAATATTAACTGTCGTATTTGAAATTTATATAATAATTAAAACAATTGTTTTATATTTTATACAAATACGTACCTATTCGATAGTTGTATGGAATACAATTTTGGGCAAACGGCCGCCGCGGCTTCACAGTAATCGCGCATCCTAGTCTATCAATTTTGAATGACACTTCGCATAAATGGGCCCAATTTCTTGAAGAATGTGACTTATGTTGGCCATCAGGGCGGCAATAGCCTATGCTTTGACGAAATATACCAGCGATTTCGAAAAGTCGAGAGACGTTAAGATACACAATCTCGACGAACTGTGAACTGGTATAGAGTATATATTTAACCGACTTCAAAACAAAGGAGGAGGTTATCAATTTGGTTGTATGTTTTTTTTATGTGTTTTACCTCAGAACTCCGTCGGTTATGGACCGATTTGCAATTTTTTTTTATTCTCAGAGAAGTTGCTTTCCGATTGGTCCCATTTTTTTTTGCCCAGCATGGTAGAAACCTAATGGGGCCATGGGTTTGCTTCTGAAAGGAAAACCTGGGGCCCGGAAACGCAAGGCAACGAAGGAACTTAGCATTGCGTTTTAGTCAGTAAAAATCTGACACGCCCTCTCGCTCCGCCCAAGAGTGGGAGAAGTCATTGGATAATTTCCCACCTAGAAATAAAATGGTATTTAAACTGTTGGTGAAATCTAACTTTAATTGCTAATTATTATTACACAGACTAAGTTTAACTATACATATATACCATCTTAAGTTAATAACTGTGTATTAACTTAAGCAATATTAATGGTTAGTAGTAAGCATTCAATTACAGAACTTAATGTGTGTCCTACAGCAATATTCTACTATTACCAACTGTTTTAGAACTTAAAGATTAATACAGTTTAAACCAGACTTAAACATTCTTTTTGAATTTAACTTGATAAACATTACTGAAACATGAGTTTAAGTTATCTTGATAAGATATTTGCCTATATTTTTTCAAGCAGTAGTGGCCAAGTGATAACGGCCCCGACTTACGAGTAAGTGGGTCGCGGGTCCCCAAACCCAGCAAGGCGCATTACTTTGTATAATTTATTTCATCACCACTGCCATTAAAACGTTAAGGGGAAACATTGCGAGGAAACTGGCATGTGCTAAAACAAAAAAGAAGACATCCATCAACTCGCACTCAGATTACGGCCCATTCCCTCTCTTACAAAGGAGTCGAGAGAGTTTCACAATGACCGGCCTATTCTGTTTATTCCTAAATAAGTTTGGAACGTGATGATTATAATATAACTACGTGTAGGTTCCCCTCTATAGCCCCTACTCAGCAGATATAAAGATGATAGCCTACGTTTATGTCAGTTACAGTTTTTATTACCCTCTACACATCGCATTGAGGTTTTCACTGACGAGAGATTATTCTGTTGGTGAAAACTTGAGCAATAGTTTTGTCGCTGGCCGTTATTATTGTTACATTGTTTTTTTATTGTTCCATCTTTATTTATTACATGGAAATCTTCCAAAAAAATTAAATATTATAAAACATAAAGTTGAATAATATATTTTTTAAGTAATTTAAAAAAAATATCAACTTTATATCTTACTGTGTTAGGAATCTAATGTTCTCAAAATTGATCTAGTTAGAAATAATTGTCGTCTTTTATCACTAGATGGCGTTAGTTTTGGTTTATTTATGATCCATTTATTTTTTGTCTAATAATGATTTTACATTTAAAGTAGTAATTCCTGATATAATTTTGTAAGAATTGTTCTGGTTGTTTTTTTCACATAATTACTTACTGATTTCAATAAATACTAAAATACTTTACTGTTTCTGCCGAGGTGCCGCGCTAAATCCGGTCCCAACTATATTGTTTTCACCGGGCCCTGGTACAGGCCATAGTCCGGAGCGAGGAGAAATGGCAGGCGGCCGCCTCCTTCTGCGAAGCAGTAATACTAGCGAAGGAGGCGGTCGCACGCGTGAGGGAACGGCCCTCACGCCCCAGTCACCGGGATTTCGACACCAATTTCCAGCCACGGTAGGCATGGGCTTGCAGACGTTGAGCAATGAGTAGCTCGGCATCCGGCCGTCCGGTAACCGTTCAGCCATTCGGTAATCGTCCGAACCGAGCCCGAGTCGTCGTCGGCGCGTAGTGTTCCATGCGAGCCTCAAGGAGAAGTCAGCAAAACCGTAGCAGGGTTCAGCAGCGTCGAGGCCTACTGGGGGCATGAGTTTGCTTCTGTAAAGCAAACCCGGGGTCCTGGAACGCAAGGCACAGAAAGAACATGGGAGTGGGTTTTAGCCAGTAAAACTCTGACACGCCCTCGCAAACCGCCAGAGAGCGAGAGAAGTAATTGGATGATTTTCCACCTAAAAAAAAACTGTACCTATTGCTTTCTTGTGGTACAAACGTGGCTCTAGGAGTCAATCAGTTATCAACCATGTAACGAGCAAGTTAGGGAAATAAACAGTGATTTGTGTGAACCAAGTTAGTGGAGTGGTTGTGTAGTTGTTGGAGTAGCCATCTAACACTGTTGATACAGCCATACAGGGTGTCTCTGAAATCGACGCACAAACGGATACCATGGATCCAGTACATGATTCTGGACCCACCAGTGGTAGAATTTAGCGTCGGTTGTTTCATAATTTAAAAAAAAAAAACCTTTTTTAATTTAAACTGTATAAAATCGTTATTCTAACATTTTAAGTGAAAATAATTAATGAATTACTTTTAAAATTAAAAATGTCATCGGGATTGATTAGAATAATGATTTTATCTTTTAATTTATTTTTTCTTTTTACTAAAATCATCCTTGGGGGTTGGTTAGAATAACGATTTTACACAGTTTAAATGTAAATAAGTACCGATTTTTTTTTTTTTTTAATTAGGAAATCTCCGACGAAAAATTCCACCACTGGGGGGTTCAGAATCATGTACTAGATCCGTGGTATCCGTTTGTGCGTCGATGTCAGAGACACCGTGTATATTACTCCTTCACGCACAAACGGCTGAACGAATTGGGATGAAATTTGTCACACGTGTGGGCTATATCCTAAAATAGAACACAAAGCGTATTATACCGGGAGCATGTTACATTGGGATAATATTCTACTTTTACACAGGCAAAATCAGAGGCACAAGTTAGTGGTTATAATTATAGTTCTTAACAACAAGTTGTTGGGTACCTACTTGTATCTCAAAGTACTATCTCTCTGATATTCTTATAATAATACCAAATTTCTTTTATGTACCGACGTCCTTAAAGTATACAGAACAATACATAAAAAACTTAAAAAAAAGACTACTACAAAAAATAAAACACTAAAACGATCAAAATAACTTTAATTTCGGAAGTCTTATGCTTGTTATTTAACACCGAATTCCGAAACTAAAGTTATTTTGATCGTTTTAGTATTTTATTGTTTTGTAGTGAATCAGTATTTTTTGTAAAAGTTTTTTATTTCACACTTTTTAGTTGTGATACACAAAGCCAGCGTACCTATTTCTCATGACAATTCAAATTAACCCAAACACTGTTAGGATACATTATTTTATTTTGAAGTTCCCATCCACCTCCCGGCTCCATCATCAGCTGAGTTTGATAGTACCTTATAGCCAAAGTGCATCTCATGACAATTCTAATAAGCCCAAACACGGCTCGGATACATTGATTAATTACAGAGTTCCTGTTTCTACCTTCCGACACCATCATCAGAACAGTTTGATACTACCTTAAAGCTAAAGTACATCTCATGACAGTTCTAATAAGCCTAAACAAGGCTAGGTTACATTGATTAATTACGGAGTTCTAGTGCCTATACCTTCCGGCTTCATCACCATAAATGGAGATCATAGTTATTCAACTATCTTCATTGTGATATCTATGTGAGGGGAAGTTCCGTTGGTCATTTCTGGACTTCTTCATCAGTTCCATTTCATCAAATGTTACTTTTTGACTGTAAATGCTTATGTTCTCGATGAAAATACCAAAATCACAATATAATTGCCTAGACTATTTGTGGAGTTCCCTCGATTCCTTCATGATCGATGAAATCCAGTTCTGGTGATGGATGGATCCCATCACCAGAACTGGATTTTGAAAAAAATGGGTCCAATCTGTAAGCATATCCTTTTAGGAGAAAAAAAATTGCGAATCGGTCCATAAACGACAGAGTTCTGAGGTAACAAACAAAAAAATGATGATAAAAAAAAATACAACCGAATTGAGAAACTCCTCCTTTTTTTTTAAAGTCGACTAAAAAAAATAAATGATGGACTTCTACTTCAGCAAGACTTGAATAGTCTATCCTCCTGCTGTCACAAAAATAAGCTGCTACTAAAATAAGTCTAACAAAATGTAAATTCATAAAATTTACAAACATAAAACACACACACACTGTGCGATGCCCCTCCGCTTGCAGTGGACTCTTTATGATCTAAGTGCCATCTTTAATTCGAAGCATTGCTCAGACCTACAGCTATTATAATCAGAGGTTGGAATTAGGTAGAGTTATTTAAGTACTTATACCGATTTCATACAGCAAAAGAATAAAGTCGATGTACCTCAAATTCCGAGATTAATTTTAAAGAGCAGATTTTTTTTTCTGACACTATCAGAAATACAGCAGAAAAAATTTCTTCCTGCTTTAATGACGAGGAGGAGGAAGTGTATAATTTTTTTAACCTTACCTCAGTCGACGTAGAGAGATCTTTTTCAATAAATATAGTAATAAAAATTGTATGTTAATTATCTTCGTTTTATTTGTCTTATCTATCTCTGAGGTTTTTATTATTATTTATTTGTAATATTGTTGGCCACACGGGATTTTTCATTAGAAATCCCATATTAATATCAACATTTCGATGCAAGTACATGAATAACTCTACCTAATTCCGACCTCTGATTATAATAGTATGTTACTTAACAACGCTTTACAATAAAGCGCTTGGCAATGTAATTTTGATTATTTTTATTTTGTTACATTTTTATTCTAATTTTACATAAAAAACGTTTGTATCCTGTTATGCCATGAACCTCGTAAAAATTAGCAAGCATCGTTACGAAAAGCTTGCAAATAGCGTTTGGTATTTTTACAACAATAACTAGAAATATAATTTAAATGCATCTAACATTTTATGCAATGTGTGTCAAACTATTACTGACTAAAATCTACATAATTATGTCTTAATTATGTGTCGTAATTATGTGACCGAGCCCAGTCGTCAACAGCGCGTAGTGGTCCTTGCGCTCCTCAAAGAGATGTCAGCAAACCGTAGGGGCCCAGCAGGGCCGATGCCCGCTAGGAACGCGGAGAATTTCTGAAAGGGAAAACCTTAGTCCTAGAACGCAAAGGGTAATTGAAGGATACAGGTGTGGTTTTAGTCAGTAAAAGTCTGACACGCCCTCCCGCTCCACCCAGAGCGCGAGAAGTCATTTGGATGATTTCCCACCTTAAAAAAAACATACCTAATTATGTCTATCAGTTACCTTTTACCTTCTGAGATCACGGTAACTCTTAAAAAATCTCGTAGCCCAGTGGGCCCTGCTGGGTTGGTTTTGTTGACATTTCTTTGAGGACTTGGACTCGGTCGTTATCGGAGGACCAGGCAGCGAGGTACCCATTGCTCGTCATTCGCAACTCGCATTACAGTTTTAGAAAAACGCCCTACGACTCCGCTGTTCTAGACGTCTCCTCTGGTGGCGGCAGTAAGGGCGTGAGGATATCCGTTTCTTCACAGTTGCAGCCCTCTCCTTCGCTAACTTGTTTTGCAGAAAGAGGCCACCGCTTCCCATGCCTTCTCACCCCGGACCATGGCCTAAACCAGGACAGGAATTTCAGGATTAAAACTATTCAATTTCTTGTCATCTGAAAAGAGTAGTTTAGTCTGTAAAAGTCTGACACGCCCTTTCGCTCTACCCAAGGCGAGAAAAGTTATTGAATGATTTTTCACAAAAAATAAAAAAAAAACAAAATGCTACGATATAAACGGTAACAATGCATAATACATCAGAATTCTTAAGATAGAACCACACAACGCACACGTGTGCCACACACGCCGATCTGGGCGCGTCGGTCTCCATACATTTTATATGAAACCTAGACTTGTAGAGCTACACTTGATCCACGCCACGCGACGTCGTTCTACGTACAAATCAGGCGTGTTACACGTGTACGTGCGGCAGTCTAATGTAGTTTTCGCTTTATTATAATATTCGGTATTTTAGAAAAGAAAAATAAAACATTTAAAAAATATATGTCTTTTTTAGACGTAACAGAAAACGAATTACATAGCAAGAAACAATAAACCAAAGACAAGCTGAATTTGAAAGTCGGCTAATCTGTATGACACGAAGTTTTACAACAAAACAATAATTTAAACTCGAAGAAACACATTTTAATAATGTACCAACTCAAAAATAACTAAGAGACCGTAGAAGCGTTTTGCATTTTTTTTTCAGTTACAACATTAAAACTGAATATAAATTGATGTCTTCCACTTAAACTAGGCTATTTTGAATTTCAGGGACGTCTCTTTAACATAATTAAGCAGTATTTTGCGAGAAAAATCTTTTTAAAAGTTTTTTTTAACGTTAAATAATTCTTACGTTTGTGTTTTGTTAGAAAAAAGATTTCATTTAAAATTTATTAAAAAACCTCAACTTTAAGGTTTTGTGTGTCGAATTTATGTTAAGCTCCTTTGTATAATGTGTTGTTTTTCTTTATAAAATATGATTGAAAATGTTAAGTTAAACCTTTAAATGTGAGACTGTAATTTCAGTTTCAACACCTACGTAATCCATTCTCATCTTTAACGCAAATAAATTTTGTACTTAACACAGTGGAAAATTTAAAATATACAATAAACAAGGCATGTGTGTAATTCAACTTTTTCAATGTCAAAGAAAATATTATTTTTTGGAAAAAATCTTCGATTTTTAGAAACTATGACATCATTATCTTCCTGTCTTTGTCATATGTCAGGGATGGCGAACCTATGGCACGCATGCCAGTGTTGGCACCCGGTTAAATAATTCGGACACGCCAGTGAAAGAAGTACAATGTAGGTGATTTGAAACACTAGTAATCACACCAAATTTCTCTTTTATACATATAATTGAATAAACAAACTACTGTAAACATTACGATATACAAATTTTGGGCTGTTAATTAAAAGTTAATAAAAATGCTATTTATTATAGTTTAAATATTTGTTCATTAAATCACTAAGCCAAGATTCTTTTCGGCAGCGATCTCTCGCGCCTGGCCATGGTCCGGAGCGAGGAGGAGTGGCAGGCAGTTGCCTCCTTCTGCGAAGCAGTAATGCTAGCAAAGGAGGCGGCCGATCGCGTGAGGCAACGGTCCTCACGCCCCAACCGCCGCCGGGTTTCCGATCCCGATTTCCGGCCACCGTAGGCGCGGGCTTGCGGACGGTGAGCAATGGGTGGCTCGCCGTCCGATCGTCCGGTGTCCGTCCGGACCGAGCCCAAGTCGTCGACGGCGCGTAGTGTTCCACGCGCGCCTCAAGCAGATGTCAGCAACCGTAGGGGCCCAGCAGGGTCGAAGCCTACTGGGGCCGCCCAAGAGCGGGGGATGTCATTAGATGATTTTCCCACCCGAAAAAAAAAATGCCAAGATTCTTTGACGGCACGCACTGACTACATTTTCATTCTCATATAAATTCGCCATCCCTGTCCTGTCATTTGGGGTCGGCAAAACACGTTTTTTTTTCTTCTATACTGTTCAGTCAACCGTCACGCTATCACTAACTGCTTTTTCATTGTTATTACTCCTTCCACAGTCCATCATCTATCTTTATTTTGGCCTCCCTTTTCCTCTCCATCCATCCACTATACTCATAACTTTTACACTTTTACACTCACACTTCACAAACACGATACTCAGTCACACACACAGAATTAACCACACAGTCATTTTACTTTTAATTTAATTTAATTCAACCTTTTACTTTTTTTTATTTTTATTACTATGTACCTAATAATATATTCTTTAATGCAATCAGCTTACCAGCTCTAAAAAATATTATGTATGGGTTTATAGTGTCTAAGTATCAGTAGAACACTGACTCCTAAGACACAGGAAGTCCTAGTTTAGGAGTCAAGGTGACAACTTTTGTGCGCCTTTAATCATTGTAACTTAACTGATATTAAGCATGTTGTAAGGATTTGTGTCAATAAAGTATTATTATTATTTTCAAACTTCCTTTAATACTCATTTTTCACTTTATCCATTCTCGTCACACCACACATCTATCTCAATATTCTCACCTCCGCTGCAAGCAATCTTTTTCCATCCATTTCTTTGACGTGGTACTGAATAAACCTTGCTTCATATTATGTTGGGATGCAGTACTACTACAGATCTCTTCCAAAATATACTACATTATCCAACCTTTTGCATCTAGTCTATCAAAGCTACATGTACCCCAAAAAAAAAACTGGGCAAGTGCGAGTCGTGCTCGCACACTGATGGTTCCATACAAATTTAAACAGTTAAATTCGCGTATCGAAGATTTTTACGAATCGAAAATAAGCTTTTTTTGTGACATAACAACAAATTTACTGTTTTTAGATTTACTTCTATGTAGGATGCTATAGGACCTTGCTTTACAAATATTTCAGGATTGTGGGTCAACGGAAAGTACCCTATGAATTTTAATTCCCTTGAGTGTATCCAAATATGCATTTTTTTGCGTCATCAACGGCCGCATCTTTTTTTTCGTTAACTTAAAAGTTTGGTTTACACAGCTTTAAGGGACCGCAGACCTAAGTATATGGTTTTTAATTACAACTCAATACCTACCTCCACGCGTTCCCGAGTTGTACAGACATACAACAAAGTGATCCTATAAGGGTTGCGTTTTTTCTTATTGAGGTATGGAACCCTAAAAATTGAAATGCCTAAATAACAATCCACAAAATTATGGACAAAATCCAAAACCGCTCATAATATAAAACCATCCAGAAATAATCATTAAACGACCGTCAAAGACATAGGGTCGCGTCGTACACTTACTCTTTATTAGTATGACCATAAAACGCCGCGTCAGCGGGACAGGACCCGTTCGCGAAATCTACGCAATTCCTCTAATGGCCTACGATTCATAATAAAACAATGATGTCCCCATTTTACGATGGATAAGGATAAGAAGGAATATTCACGATGTTATATAAATGTAAGATTTTGTGGATACAGCTGAGTGGCCATATTTTCGGTATTGGTCGTAATTTGTTTGCTGACTCTGTAGGATTTTTATTTTCGTGTCTGATTTTGTGGTATTTTGTACTTTGTGCGGGTTTCCGGTTTAAGCATAAAGGCAATTGTTTTTTATATTACATTATATTTTTTTTTACTGCTGCGCTATATTTAGTTTCGTGACAGTCAATTCGTTTCTTAAGAACAAATTGAACTTCAGTACTATGGTAACCGTCATGGTACTGAAGTTCAAATCTAATGATCACCAGTCTGTTGATTACAGAATTTGTAATAAATCTTGACAGGCTTGTCTTTGAGTGGGATAAACACGTGACTACGTATTTCTTCACATTTATGCCCGTTGCAATGTCAAAAAATAAGCAATAAAAATAAGCAATAAAACCTAAAAAGACAAAAAGCAAGGCATTAAGTCCGCCTTTGTACAATGTTTCATTAGTGCATGAAGTTTTAAATAAATAAATAATTATAAAGGATTCCAAATTCACTAACAATTTTTTTCGCTAAATGCGGAAATTCGACTCAACTGCTTTTAAAAGCCTTGTCATAGAAAACAGAAATCACCCAGCGGGAAGCAAAAACAAGTAGAAAATGAAAGGGAAATAAATTATTTTTTTATTCACAAAAAACGTTTAAAACAAAATCTTTATAACGTTTAGGGATTGTTCCACGAAAAAAGAACTACTGGAACAGTTCCCCGAATATTTTTACATACTAAAAACATAAAATGGCCGCGTGTCAGATGAACTAGAATTTTAGCGGATTCCGTATGGTGCATGTTTTATTTAAAAGCATTAAGCATTGTTAAACTTAACATTGACGGTTATTAAATCGTTTTTTTTTATTATTAAAAATTAAATAATCATTTACATACTCGTATTACTTGTTCATTGACAATATTTGTGCAAATATTATATAATAATAATATAATAATTAATCTTTATTCAGGTCAAATTTACCCATTTACAGAATCAAAAAATAAAATAAAAACATCAATACATTAATTAAAATAACCATAATTAAACCCAATTACGTACATTAAAATTAAATTTAATGAGACAATGTCAATGAATCACAATTAAATTCAAATAAGTTAAAATCAAATTAAATACATTAACCCACTTATTACTATCGTCCTCTTAAAAGGACGGCGCATAAACAAAAATCTTGTGATTAATGAGGGTAAAGTAAACAAATATTGTTGGTGACATTTGAAAGTTGAATTGTGTGGCAGTACAATATAAGTATTGTGAGTGGTATAACGCATTATTATTAATCAGTTTTGGAGCTTTTGTTTTACGGTAAATTTATCATGACTGATATGAGGTGAGTTATTTTATTATTATTAAAAAATCGTTTTTTTTGACAATGAATAATAAAACTTTCATATCTCTTCTAAGTGAATTAAATTAAATATAAGTACCAACTGTCATTTTTTATACTTTTTTTTGGTGCAACATTTGGTGTTCTTTATAAAGCCCAATAGTAATATCTACTACTACTTGATACAAAAAAATGTTTTGTTTTGTCAGGAGAGTTTTTGGAAGAGGATGGGAGTCGCAACTTCATGAAATCATGGAAGAATTGGAATTTGATGAGGAGGCTCCTATTCCTGACAGCATCACATTTTTTCCACCAGAAAATTGTAATGCTGATGTCACCGACGAAGATTCTGGTGACGAAAATCAAGTCCGCATTCAAAATTTACCTGGCACTCAACTAAGGACTCCAGCGCAAGTTCATTATATGAATTTGACAGACGATAGTGACAGTGAAGACGAAATAAGTCTAGCTCAAGTATCGAAAAGAATGCGCATCAGAATTTCCAATCCTCCGATTGAAAATCAGTTGTTACCTGACGACGAACCAACACCCTCAACTTCCACAAGCATGACAATTCCAAAAACTAAACAGTATAACTGGATTTCAAGAGATATACGTCCAATATTTAGACCATGGGCCGGAATGCAGCAAGTTGCAAGGCAGCAAAATGCCTTTTATTATTTTGAGCAACTTTTTAGCGACAGAATTACAGTTTTGCTGACAAATTACACCAATAATTATATAAATCAAAAAAATAAAATTGGAAATATAACGTGTGAAGAGATGAAATTCTTTATCGGAATACTTCTCTTCAGTGGGTATGTGGTAGTACCCAGAAGATATATGTATTGGGAAAATGCTGCAGACTGTGGGAACCCAATAGTTTATAATGCATTGTCGAGAGATAGATTTACTTTTATAATGTCTCATATTCACTGCTGTGATAATACAGATTTGCCATCTAATGACAAATATGCAAAGTTGAGACCACTCTTTGACGCGTTGAATGAGAACTTCCTAAACTATGCCCCATTCGAAGAAAACTACAGCATTGATGAAGCGATGATTCCGTATTATGGTGGTCACCCTTGTAAACAATTTATAAGAGGTAAACCTATCAGATGGGGTTACAAATTTTGGGTAGGATCGACACGTCTTGGGTACATATTATGGTTTGATCCGTATCAAGGGCAAACGGGAGACGACTTCAATGATTATAAAAAATTGGGACTTGGAGCAAGTGTTATTTTACGTTTCGCAGATGTTCTTCGTACAATCGATGCAAAGGCACCTTTCCACCTATTTTTTGATAATTTCTTCACATCGATTCCATTACTAGATGAACTACGTGAAAGGGGGTTGAAGGCCACCGGAACAATCAGAGAAAATCGCGTATCGAAATGTCCGCTTCCAACAAACAAAGAATTCAAGAAAACTGATCGTGGTTCTCTGAAATACAAAGCAAATAGTGTTGTAACAGTGGCTTCAAATGCTGCTAAAGTTTTACCACTGAGCAAAGTAAAACGCTTTTCACAACATGAGAAAAGATATGTACAAGTCGACCAGCCAGCCTTGATAAAGGTGTATAATGAAAACATGGGAGGTGTAGACAGGTCAGACCAAAATATTGGTTTATACCGAACATCGATACGAGGAAAAAAATGGTATTTCCCACTGATATGTCACGCACTAGACATGGCAGTTCAAAATGCTTGGCAACTATACCACATCGATGGCGGAGATTGTGATCATTTGCAATTTCGTAGAAATATTGCAACTTCCCTTCTAGAAACATATCGTAGAAAGGATAACAGAAAATCAGGTCGCACTTCACAAAACTATCACCAAAATTCTCGGTATGATAATAATAAGCACCTTGTAAAATACAACGAAACGCAGTTGAGGTGCGTGATTTGCCACAAAAAAGCCAATTTCTCGTGTAAAACGTGTGAAGTTACATTACATCCAAAAGAATGTTTTGAAACGTACCATACGAAATAATGTTTTTTTTTTTCAAGTCTAAATTTTTATTATTTTTTTTTCATTATCTTTACTTTTTTCATGATTTTATGTAATAAATTAACGACAATAAAGACACTTCGTATTTTCTTTTGATTTACTTGAACAAGTAGTACATATTACTAATGTCCTTTTAAAAGGACACCAATTTCCCGGTTTCCCAACAGGTTTTAATTTTTTTTTGCATTTTTCCTACTCATCTGATTATACAAGGATACATATATCTGAATTTCATTGCAATCGGATACAAAAAGTCTATTCAGTAAAAAGTGGGTTAAAATCAAATTAAATAAATTAAAATCAAATTAAAAACATTAAAATCAAATTAAATAAATTAAAATCAAATGAAATCAAACAAAATAAATTAAAATTAAAGTCCAAAACATACAAATCAATTAAATGAAAACGGATAAAATAAGAATATCAAAATAAAAATAAAGTAGGATTAATATTTTCTCTCCGGCATTGGTAACGGAATGTGTCTACTTGAACAATGCCGGATGAAAGGGCAATCCAGTCTATTCGAAATCATTGCCAAAACGATGTTGGAGCTAGCCCGCACTCTGCTCACCAAGGATGTTGCCAATGATCGTCATTTTCTAAAGACGGCACGGTTGGCGCAGTGGTTGAGCGATTGGTTGCTGCGCTACGGGTCGCGGTTTCGATTCCCGCACGGAAAAAATATTTTTATGGCTTACAGCTAGATGTCTTGTGAATGTGAGATTACATGTTTGTGAACCTGCAATATAGGAGTTATTCCTAGTGCGGGGAAATGATTTAAAAAAAAACTCTGAAAGACGTCTCCTGTTAGATATAAAGATGGCTTAAGTGATGTCGCATTGACCGGTCCAGTACTTAATGAGCTTCTGGCACCTATCGAATTGCCGTGCCCTTTACCAGATCGACGTTTCATCTTGTGGGAGCTGCTACGATTAATTTTCAAGTTATTTAAATACTGTTGTCTATACAAACATCACCGAACTCAAAACCAAAGCTTCAGTTTGAATGAATAGAATGTGAATACTACTGAATATAGACCAAAGTTAAATTGATGTTTTCACACAAGGCTAATCCATCCAATATTGAACGCTCTCGATACATCGGCTATGTTTGCAATATTTTCATAAAAGTTGCTATTTTCTACGAAAAGTGTACAAAATATACCAAAAAATATGGATTTATGGATGCTTTTGATCTATATCTATATTTTTATAGCAATTAAATTTTATTTTATTTTATTTTTGTTTATAATGAATCAAATCAAAAACTACTAGATCAATTTAAAAAAATCTTTGACCAGTAGTAGGTATGTTACTTTATCACTGAGTGACATAAAGGCTATATATTTTCTATTTTCACACGTGCAAAGTCGCTGGCAAAAGCTAGGTAGTTAATGTGTTATCATTAACTACTTAGAAACTTGTGAAGAAAACGCCATTAAAATTAAGTAATAATTAATTACTAAGAAAAAAGCCAAGAATCGTTTGGTGATTTTTCTAGACGTTTTCCGAAAAAGTTTCATTGCAAATCGGAACAATGCTATTGAATTAAAATTATTAGTTACCGTTACACAGTTAGTTACATAATAATATTATGCAAAAAAATATTAAGGTGCGTTCATATTTTAATTTTATGTATGCCATTTTATGGGTAAAAAAAAATGTTTTCACTTATAGTTTGTAAAATAATCTCATTTTGTTTTTTTGTGTTTTGTAACCAGATTTTTTAAAATTAATTTGACTATTGTTTAGCTTCTAAATTAATATTTTAGTATGGATCTCTAAATAAGATATGAAATATACGGACTGTTTATTTAGTTTTATCAATTTGGTAGTCTGCACAGAATGTCTCGCGGGTGTAGGTAGTACCATATTAATCTCAGGACGTTGTTTCAGATTATCATACAATGTGGACATGCGAGTGGGTAGTTGTGAATGCTGAACAAATTGTTGGTGGGATAGATCATGGTTTATTGTTATTCATTTATTGTAATGTTTTACAACTGGTTACTTTTTTAGATTATTTTTGTTGCAGAGATAAAAGTTCTATGATGATTTTATTTTTTATTATTGATGGAATAGAATGAAATAAAGTTTATTTTATTTTGGACACAAAAAGATGCATACAGTGTCATCAACTTAATAAATGATTATTATATAATATTAGTACCATTAAAAATACAGAACTATGTATGTGTACGCCGCTCGAGTACGGCGCATAACGTGCGCGTGAGCGGCACAGGGGCTTCGTACGAACATGAAATGCACGCGCGCAGTTCGCAAGCGGCTCGCGAGCGGCACGCAAGCGGCTCGTGAACGGCGCATTCGCCAGGTCTGGACACACCTTTGCGTTTGAAGCCGCAGCTATTTTAAAATTTATTTTGTCCAATCTATGGATTCGAAAAAAAAATGAGCATATACCTATTTTTTTAATAATATAAAATCACACACTGTTCGCCTATAAAAAAGTCACTGTCCACTTGTAAAATGAAATTTTCCATTTTTTCTTTTTTTTGTACAAAGCTAAATAAAAATAAAAACCAGAGAATATTATAACTGGCCAGTATTTGACGCGCTTACAGGTATTTTCAAACTGATATTGGCACCACAATTACTGAGTACGGCGAAGTAGTATTCTTCATACTTTTGGTCCAAAAATATGAGAGAGAAAAAATATTACCTAAAAAAAAATAGATATAGCCTGTATAAATTATTCTGTAATGTAGCCAAAATTAGAGTTCATCGACATTTTATTTATTAGCCAAATAAGCGTGACCACATATAAACAAACGCCACGTTATTACCAAAACTGCGTCGTAACTTCGTCCGGGGTAGTTTTACGTCTTCGCCATCATTACACTAATAAGATAGAACCGTCCCTTAATTTTTTATTCCTCTCCCATTTCGCTGGCCATACTCAACTACACAATTCGTCACACGGGCCTTTGTTCCAAACGTATTGTTTCGATTTTTGCGGTTTTCTTTTGTAATTTCCAGCAAAATCTCTTTATTTTCCGTCACTGAAGCTTTTTCTTGACGTGACAAATTTACTTTTGCGCACGGTTAAATCGGCACCCGCTTCATTTCTTGCGGAAAATTAAATTACTCGACCGCAAAGTTTGGTTGGTTTTTCTTTAATCATGATTCATTTCCTGGGTGAACGTATATGAGCTTTATCTCGTGGACGGTAAGGTTGATTTTTGATTGGTGGATGCTGAAGTTTTCTAATGATATAATGCCATATTGTGTTTGTTAAATACTAGTGGTTTTTATGAAGTTTCTTTCAAGCTGAGCAGAACGTTTGTTTCGTAACGCTTTTGATATTGAATTGTGTGTAATTTCAATAAGAAATGGCGCCTTGACACCTTGGTTATAATTAAAAAGCATAATATTATAGCTTTTTACAAAATTTTTCAATAATCTGTTGACTAAGTTACAACAGCCTATAAAATTTTAATGGTCACAACGATCCACCGTAGGCGCGGGCTTGCGGACGGCGAGCAACGGGTAGCTCGCCGTCCGACCGTCCGGTAACCGTCCGGACCGAGCTCAAGTCGTCGACGGCGCGTACTGTTCCACGCGCGCCTCAAGGAGATGTCAGCAACTGTAGGGGCCCAGCATGGTCGAAGCCTACTGGGGCCAAGGGTCTGATTCAGAAAGGAACACTCGGCCCTGGTACGTAAGGCAACGTAGGAACAGGAGTGGGTTTTTAGTCAGTAAAAGGCTGACACTATCTCGCGCTCCGCCCGAGAGCGGAATTTGTCATTAGATGTTTTTCACACCGAAAAAAAAAATGGTCACACTGATGAGTCCGACTTATATGCGGAGTTGTATCGATTAATTGTTCCGAATAATTGCAATCGCTGTAGAAAGCATAAATTATATGTACCTATTATGTCCCGTTTAGTCGCACTGTAGCTCGATCCACCTTCCCTATACCTAACGATGCAAAACGCGCTCGTGGAGACCAACCCTGGATTTGATTTGTTTGCTGACGAATGGAATACGATATGATTATAAAGTTTGCGGGTCTGTGAGAAGACAGAGTGAAAGGATTAACGTTATTTAGTGCTAAAGGCTGCACTAAATATTAAATAAATATTTTTTCCAGCCTGCAACTGCTTAGTCTCGGCATAATCCTGGATCATTTATGAACTTATGTAAAAACTCACACCTAACAAAACTGATTTTCATCCGTACACTCAAAGGTTCAGTTGAAAACCAGCGTCAGCAAATGCTACGTGAGAAGGAATGGCTGGCTGTTGTCTTCTTCTTCGCTAGCATTACTGCTTCGCAGAAATGACGACGAGAGGCGACCGCCTGCCATTTCTTCTCGCTCTGGACCATACATAGCCTGAACCAGGGCCCGGCGCGAGAGGTCGCTGCCGCCGGTAGCTTCCACGATAACACGACGATGCTCCGCCCAAGCGGGGCACACCTCCGCCGTATGCTCTACCGTGTCCATACCACCGGGTACATACTATCCTAGGAGATGGAAACAGGTATTCCAATTTTCTTGAAATCTGTTCGGCCGTTCGAGTGTGAATAAGTAACAAACACTATTGTACCTACTGTGACCTTCAACTGCTTAGTTGTCGTATTGTATACACGGATGTACGAAATTTATTCGGCCGAAAATTTAGGTCTCTATCTATATCTTCGTTTCCTGGAAAAAACGTGAAAAAGATTATTTTTTTAATGATTTTACGTAAAAACGCGCAATTAGGCAATAATAATACCCCCCGTCGCGCGAGGGGTTAAGTTATATTTTAAGCCACAGGCAAAAACACTTTCATAATTTCTTTACAAAGAAATCTTTTACGCTTAGAGTTAAACAAAATACGTTTTAATTGTTTTATCACACCTCAACATCAATAGGAATCTCTATCCGAAATTAGTAACATTTATCTGATTTCCTGAATTGAACAAAGAACATTTGGAATCAAAGGCGCCGATCTAATACTTCCTGCGATTCGGCGCTCGTAAATCAGCGAGTACGACAGTGTTATGGGAACGCAGCGTGAATGCTGCGTAAACGCTGCGTTTCTATGAATCAAGGCCGGTATGTCTGGCACGGCTCTGTTTATTATTACAGATGTTTCAATACGTGAATATTGGGGGTAAATAATTTTATACACACGTACAGTTAACAAAATATGTATTATATTTGAGCTGTTACAAATATGCATAATTATACAACATTATTTTTAATAATATATGCGATACCTGAATATAGTTTGTTCAGAATCAGTAACTGAATCGATTCCAAAATTTTTACACCATGTTATATTTTTTCCAAAAATATTTAAAAAAGGTCACAAGTTGCACACCGCCGACACTAAGTACAACACAGGTCACGGCAGGTTATAACGGACATTAGACACTAGCGCACAGCTGGATGCGGGAGTAAAACAGCCCCTCAGTCGCCCGGGTGGACCGGTGATCATGTATTTGTGCGGAAAACCATGTAACTTAACAAGCTTATAAGTTCTTGATTTTTCATCGTACAGTTATGAAATTTTGTACACAGATTCTTTACATAAAAATAACAGACACGTATGTTTCGGGTTTCGCATATACTCATTGAATATTACCTCTCTACCATCTCGTAAAATTATATTTTATAGATATATAATTTTATCATTTAATTTATGTATTAAATCTATTACTTATGTGTTTAATATACTGTTATCGATATATACAATTATATATTATATGATTTTATTTAGATAATATAGTATATTTTTAATTTTATAACTTATTTGTTCACTGTGTCTACATTTCTCATCCAACTCTCCCGTCGCAGGTCTGCTGGAAGAAATTTCCTTTGAAGTAAGCAGTACCTTTGTGCTCTTCTATCTACTTCTGTTCTTTTAATTTTTGTGTTTGTGTGTACATAAATAAATAAATACATGTAATATCATAAACGTATATCCTGGCAGTAGTAGTAGGTATGTTCAGAATCGACTTCAGCTGATTTTAAAAATAAGATTTTTTATCCTAAAACTAGCTTTTGCCCGCGGCTTCGCTCCCGTCAACTGACTACTATATCCAACTCTACCCAACTCTACCCTACACTACCCTACTCTACCCTACTCTACCCTACTCTACCCTACTCTACCCTACTCTACCCTACTCTACCCTACTCTACCCTACTCTACCCTACTCTACCCTACTCTACCCTACTCTACCCTACTCTACCCTACTCTACCCTACTCTACCCTACTCTACCCTACTCTACCCTACTCTACCCTACTCTACCCTACTCTAAAAAAAAAAAAAAAAAAAGTAAAGTAAAGTATCCTATGTCCGTCTCCTGGTTCTAAGCTACCTCCCTGCCAATTTTCAGCTAAATCGGTTCAGCCGTTCTTGAGTTATAAGTGAAGTAACTAACACGACTTTCTTTTATATATATATATAGATAATCAGGATTTTTTTATGCATCAACCTAATTTTACCTGTTGTTACTTATTATTATTATATCTAGCCTTTACTGTCATACTGCTAGTCAAAGGCGTCCCTTCTCTTCCATTGTTTCCAGCTTTGAGCCACTAAGCTTCTTACCAATTCCTAAGGAAGACATCTAAGTCGTCCCACCATCTCCTTCTTGGTCTGCCGCGACTCCGTCGTGCGATTTTAGGGCACCAACTTTGTATCTTATTGGCCCACCGCTCGATCGGCATGCGGCAGACATGTCTAGCGCAGTCCCATTTAAGCTGGGCAGCCTTTTGAGCCAAGTCAATGATATGCGTTTTGGAGCATATTTGAAGTATAGGGTCCAAACTTAAGGTTTACCAACGTTCTATAGAGCGCAGTATATTAGGTGTTAAAATAACGGATCGCATTGTTACTTAGCATAATCAGCCTTTTTAATGTTCCCATTGCTGGGACTCCGGCCTCCTCTCTCTAGGAGAGGGAATGGGCCGTATTCCACCACGCGGGCCCAGTCCAGATTGGTGAATGTCACATGTTTTCGAATTTTTGGTTCTAGGACAACGGTTTTTTCACGATGTTTTCCTTCACCGTTTTGAGAGCAGTGGTGATGAAATAAATTATACAAAGTAATGCGCCTGGCTGGGGACCCGCAACCTACGACTCGTAAGTTGGGGCCGTTACCACTCGGCCATCACTGTTCTCCATCATTGTTACTTACTTCGAATTAAAAATAAATTATTGTAGGATTCTAACCTACTACTTACTTAGTGTATTCTTTTTTAACCCAAAAGTTGACTGGTAAGAAATGATTTTTTGCATTATGTCCGCCCATGTACCACTACTGTTTATTTATAAAGTTCAAATAAATATTGTTAATGATTATTATGAAAAATATAAAGTTTTATTATAACTTTGTAGGCAGCCTCGACTGACAGTGAGCCAAGATGGCTGCGATGTTTGCATAATTTCGTTTGTTTAGGATCACCAACAAAAGGTTGTCTGAAGGACTAAAAGTAATTTAATAAATATTAAATTTTTGCCCTCCTTTGCCTCATTGGATGTCGCTGCCGAGCTTTTATTAAATAATAATTTATTGCAAGTACCTACCCATTTATTAAAAAGCCATAATAATTGAACAAAATGTACACTATCAAATATTATGTAGTTCATTTTTGATAATAGTAATAATAATTTATTTAACAAACTAATAAAATCACAATGTTAACATACTTAATAAAATATTTTTTGTTGGCCTGTTGGTCTAGTGGTTAGTGGCTAGACTGCTATGGCGGAAGTCGTGGGTTTGATTCCCACCCAGGACAAATGTTTGTATGATGAGCACGATCATTTGTTCTATGTCTGGGTGTAATTTATCTATTATATGTATGTATTTAGAAACATATGTATGTTTATCATAAATTCAAAAGCTTCTGATCAGATTTTCACGGTTTTCACTTATAGACAGAGGTATTCACAAGAAAGGTTAAGGTATAAAATACATGCGTTTTATAGAAGAGAAAAACCGAAAATTTCAAAAAATTAATAAAACCTGTGTGAAGAAGCTGGCGGGCAGAAAGGTTCTGAGTGGCGACCGCGTACCGGAAGACGCAGTGTTGGCAGCCCCTACAAGGTGGACCGATGTCCTGGTGAAGGTTGCGGGAATCCGGTGGATGCGAGACGCACAGGACCGTTCATTGTGGCGACATTTGGGGGAGGCCTATGTCCAGCAGTGTACGTCTATCGGCTGAAATGATAATGATGATGCTGATGAAGAAGCTGGGACGAGTCTCTCGTCATTTATATGTGTGTACGATACATATATACATATATTAAGAAAGAAAAAGAAAGAAAGAAAGAAAGAAAAATATTTTATTTGGCACACGTACACAGATACACAATGTAGAAACAACATGTAAACACTTAAGATAAAAAAAGAAAATAAAATAACTAACATTGTGTGTCTCGCGCCTGCACCAAACCTACACCCCTACCTACCTATATATATACCTTCTTTATTACAGTTCGAATCATTAATCGTAACCCAATTCCGTATCCCACCAAATTAGAAGCCACACCACAACTATTATGACATAAAAAAGATTATTTAAATTTACGCCATCCTCGACCACCAACACACCAACACGCTAACATCCGTGTCCAACATACAACATAACATATAAATCATCGTATAATTCGGAATGTGGAGTACGCAACACAGTTCAATTGAGCAACTGGGTACTGGGATATGTATGTGTTTTTGTGTGTATGTTTCAAGCTTAAACAGCTATACGGATTTGAAATCAGAAACGTTCATTTCAAATAGACCATTAACAGGTACTTTTGAATTGCCGAAATGTCGGTCAGTCAAAAAAAGTGAAGCTAAATTGCAATTCTCTTTGGAGAAGAACGTGCAAGAAACTCCATGGACACTCTTTTAAATCATATTATTATGAGTTACCTACATAAATCTTGGTTCCATATTTCTTGTCGCTTCTTTTAAGAGCACAATGTAAATAAATAATGAAAAAAAAAAAACTAATTAAAAAATGGAAATTGAATGGGCAGACCATGTCTTGGATTAGGACATAGAATTTTTTATTACAAGAGGATCCATTAGGTTTGTAATCATCTTCCTGCCCTTGTCTCGTGTTATTTGGGGTCGGAGCAAAATGTTTTTTTCTTCCATTTCATCCTGTCGCTCGTCATGCCATCACTAACTCCCTATTCTTTCATATCATTCCTCAATCCATCCATCTTTTTTAGGGTTCCATACCCAACGGGTAAAACGGAGACACTATTACTAAGACTTTGCTGTCCGTCTGTCTGTCTGTCTGTCCATCTGTCACCATCATAAACCATGATAGTGTAGTGTAGGTACTTAGATATAAGTAATAAATAGACAGTAAGTCATAGCGGGTAGCGGAAGATTTTGTATGCGTCGTCAGTTTGGAATAAACCGTGTTATGAACAAGTTGTTTCGTTGTGACACTCCCCTTCCACCCCCGCGCACTAGGACATTACAGATAGTTAGACAGTTGAAATTTTCACAGATGATGTATTTCTGTTGCCGTTATAACAACAATTATATAAAATAAATATTTAAGGGGGCTCCCATACAACAAACGTGTTTTTTTGCCGTTTTTTTGCTACAGACGGTACGGAACCTTAAGTGCGCAAGTTCGACTTGCATTTGGCCGGTTTTTTTCTATTTTGACACAGACGAAGCCGCTGGCGTTAGCTAGTTTTTTTTTTAATAATACAAGGAATTTAAAATGAATATTCCAAAACCAGACAGCACTAAAAGGAAATAAGTAACAGTAAAACTCAGCAGTTTGGTAGACTATTACTGTAATTTTCATTAATTAATAACCTTTGAATTTTAGATAAGAGTTTAAACTGTGCCTGAAAACCTGGTCTGAGATTATAGTTGGCAGTTAAAAAG
The DNA here is from genome assembly GCA_905147345.3 of Mythimna impura. NCBI lineage: Eukaryota > Metazoa > Arthropoda > Insecta > Lepidoptera > Noctuidae > Mythimna > Mythimna impura. The sequence continues at coordinate 26,079,320 of LR990359.1, read as the reverse complement.
GTAATTTATAAATAAGCCTACTATGAGATATTATGCTAGTCTAACGAAACTTAGATACAAGAGGTTGTATCTAAGTTTCGTTATGATAGTTTATTTGAAGTAATTAAGAAAGAAAAACTACTTGTTTGCACGAATAACACAATCTTAACTTATTTATTTATTTGGTCAGCCAACAACTGCTACCACAATACATTTTAGGTATATTATACTAAAACGAAATTGACGTCCATTAGTGTAGCAATTAATTATAGGCTAACACCACATGCACTATATTCGGTTTTACAAAATTATGTAATTAATATTATGCTAAAAACAATACAGAATAGGTAACAATTACTATTTACAACAAGTAAAAAAATGGAAGATTAATAAATAAAATTATATTACAACACAACAGATAAAATTAAAAATAGATCTTAACCTTTTGAGTGCGTAATAGAGACACAATAGTAAGACAATGGCGCGTGAACGCCGGCGTTAATGCGGGGATCAACAGCTTAACGCGCCATTGTCTTACTATTGTGTCTCTAATTACGCACTTAAAAGGTTAAGACTAGCTTACAATCATTATCATTATAGGTATAGGGAAAATATGCGACACATCCGCGCAAAACAGCCGAACGCTCAGCATAAAGCTGTGGCCCCATGCATAATGCGACGAGACCACAGCGCAGCGAGTAATTGATAGAGATATGTGTGAAATGGCCTGCGGGAATATGTGAAAGAGTTACCCTGGCCCCGAAACACAAAGGGCAACTGAAGAAACAAAGCAGGTGGCTTTTTTTCAGTAAAAATATGACACGCCCTCTTGCTCCACCTGAGCAAAAAAAAAAAAACAAAATGTCGTTCTGGCTGTTGACAGCGGCTTCATCTACGTAAAAGTATAACTCTTGGGATAAAAAGTACCCTTTATGCTATTCCAGGATACGGTCTATCCGTATAGCAAGTTTCATCGAAATCCGTTCAGCCGTTCAAGCGTGAAGAAGTAACAAACATACACACACTTATTTTGTTTTGAAATTACTCTGTACCTAACAGTTTTATCGCCGTGTCTATGTAGTAATATTTTAATAAATGACTAACTACCATCGAGATATAAGTACTAACGTACTAGAGAAGCTACGTCAAATAACTGAATTGTCCTATTTTCGTAATTTGAATCTTTAGTTCACTGCAGCGCTAAAATAATAACAATTCGTCTGAAACCATAACTAATTTACCACAGCGCTAGATTTGCTGCGGAAGTGTATTTATTCTCGGCAAAAAGGTCTTAAGCACCATGTAAATCACGGCACTTACGCGTTTTCTTCGACAAAGTGCGGCGCGATCGCCGCAGTTGAACGAGACAAAGTAGGAATTTACGGTGTCTTCTCTAGTACGTTAGTACTTATATCTCGATGCTAACTACGATCGACGTGGTTATGGGTACCCACCCATAAGCTCAAAATCGTACCTTCGTAATAATATATTGGTCATTCAGAACGCATCTGTCATCTAAACGCATCCGATTCCACCCCCAATTTCACGCGGAGCGCTCAAAAAGCGTTCCGGACGTTCCGAAAAACACCGGAACCGGCCAATAAGTTCGTGGAAACGTCTAGAAAAACCGGACCGGCACGTGCTGCGCCTTTGACAACTAGTTAGCCGTGATTCGAGAGAACATGTTTCGTGAATGGACGCAAAATTGTCTTTTGAAATTCGTTTTATTTTTTTTTATTTTAGTCCCATGTTGTTTCGTTGGAGTCCAAACAAATGTTGGAGGCAGAATTTTTTCGATTATAGTTGTATGCATATGTCAAAGTAGTGTTTTGTTATCCGTGCGTTTGTCAGTGGAAAGTTTGGACGAAACAAAAGGAGTTAGTGAATATTGAAATGTTGACTGTCTGATATTGTGTTTATATTTCTTCATTTGTCTACGATGGTTTGAGAAAACAGTGTTGATAATTAAATAAAGTTTTCCATAATTCGATTTTTTGATAAACTACTATAAAGGTAGAACTAAACTGCGCACACGAGTGCCACACACGCTGATCTGGGCGCGTCGGTCTCCTTACATTTTATATGGAAACTAGACTTGTAGAGCTACACTTGATCCACGCCACGCGACGTCGTTCTACGTACAAATCAGGCGTGGCACACGTGAGCGTCGGTCTAATGTAGTTCTAGCTTTAAACATCAAGATGGCAACTAAGAAACAACATAATGACAATCTAAACAACATAAATACCCCGAAATTGGAATCTTTCAGAAAGGTTGATCCGCAGTATGATTCACGGTAATGGATTATCTAGTATCTCTGCTTCGCGAACAGTGAAAATGTTCTCGAAACAAATCATTAACTTCTGTAAGGCTTTTAGACTGAGCAGGCTATAGTACCTATGTAGCAACCGTAGGGGCCCAGCAGGGTCGAAGCCTACTGGGGCCAAGGGTTTGCTTCTAAAGGAAGACTCGGCCCTGGTATGAAAGGCAATGAGGAACAGGAGTGGGTTTTTAGTCAGTAAAAGTCTGACACATCCTCTCGCTCCGCCCAAGGGCGGGGGATGTCATTGGATGTTTTTCCCCAAGAAAAAAAAATGTATAAAGCAAGAGACCAAAGGAAGCAGTCTCCTTCTATGCGGTAGTAATGCAAGCGACAGAAGTAAGAGATGCCCTGGGCGGGAGCCGAGAGTCGCAAAGCGATTCCCGGCCGCCGATAGGCACGGGCTTGCGGACGGCGAGCTATAGGTAGCTCATCGTCTGTTTAGATACACTTTATTGCAATCCATAATATATGTGTACATAGATGGTGTTGAAAATTGTCATTGTTTGTTGTGTTGTTGTTGGTATTGTGTTCCACGCGCGCCCGCGATGTCAGCATGATTGACGGGGCCTGCCAAGGCTGATGTCTGCCAAGGTTGTGGGATTTTTAAAAGAGTCACCGTGGCCCTAGAACGGTAAATGGCAATGGAAAAATGAAGGAACACAAGTGGGCTTTAGTCAATAACAGTTGACAGTTTTTCTTGCTCCATACAGAGCGATGATTTGATGATTTCCCACCATCTTAAAAAAAATGTATGTCTTGGTATTAGTCATGAGAAGAGGAGGGATGAAACTCATGTTTATAAAAGAGTTATGAGTATACATGTGGACGGATAAAGAAGGTGAAGGAGGCCAAAGAAAAGATAGATGGATTGTGCGAGGAGTGATATTGTGTGCGAGGAGTTTTTAGTTCATAAAATGTAAATTAGCTAGCCGTTCAACGACTCGTCGACGACGGCTGGCGCTGAAAATCAGCGTTGTGGCTCTGTTCAGTACATGAGCCCCAGCATTTTACTGAGCTCTGGCCGTTTTGCGCGGATGTGTCGCATAACTTCACTTTTTTCTATAGATTTGTTATATATATATATTTAAGATATGTGCCATGTTTGTCGTAAATAAACTCTTTTTCTTTTTTTTCTTTTCTGATATGAAAGAAAAGGAAGTTAGTGATAGCTTGATGGGTGACAGGACAGATTGGAAGAATAAAAGCGTGTTACTCCGACCCCAAATAAAAGGAGACAAGGGCAGGAAGATGATGATGGTAAAAAACCGGTCAAGTGCGAGTCGGACTCGCGCACAAAGGGTTCTGTACCATCCGTACCAAGGGCACACCATAATTATGGCGGTAAGTCCCCTCTTTGAGGAGTGGCTGGATAGGCAACACGGCGTCCATACCTTCCGCATGACGCAGGTCCTCACCGGACATGGTAAGTTTGGGAGGTTCCTGCACCGGATTCGTGCGGAAGAAACGCCCGGGTGTCACCATTGCGTGGACCGCCCGGAGGACACGGTAGAACACACGGTGGAAGTGTGCCCCGCTTGGGAAGAGCAACGCCGTGTCCTCGTGGAGGCGATCGGCGGCGGTGATCTCTCGCGCCGGGCCTTGGTACAGGCCATGGTCTGGAGCGAGGAGGAGTGGCAGGCGGTCGCCTCCTTCTGCGAAGCAGTAATGCTAGCAAAGGAGGCATCCGATCGCGTGAGGCAACGGTCCTCACGCCCCAACCGCCGCCGGGATTCCGATCCCGATTTCCGGCCACCGTAGGCGCGGGCTTGTGGACGGCGAACAATGGGTGGGTCGTCGATGGCGCGTACGCGCGCCTCAAGGAGATGTCAGCAATTGTAGGGGCCATCAGGGTCGAAGCCTACTGGGGCCAAGGGTCTGATTCTGAAAGGAAGACTCGGCCCTGGTACGAAAGGCAACGAAGGAACAGGAGTGGGTTTTTAGTCAGTAAAAGTCTGACACTATTTCACGCTCCGCCCAAGAGCGGGGGATGTCATAAGATGAATTTCCTACCGAAAAAAAAAAGAAAAAAACCATCCGTACCAAAATTCGGCAAATAATCACGTTTGTTGTATAGAAGTCCCATTTAAATATTTATTTTACACATTCATAATGCGTACAGCTAAGGAGTGGAATTCCCTGCCGGAGTCTGTGTTCCCTGATAGCTACAACCTAGGGGTCTTTAAGTCAAGAGTGAAAAGGTTACTTCTAGGCAAGCGTGCTCCATCGTAGGCCACATCATCGCTTACCGTCAGGTGAGATGGTGGTCAAACGCGAGCCTATCAATAAAAAAAAAATATTCTAATTTTTTGTTGTTGACATTTCATCTCTGAAAATGTCAACGGTCTAGCTATCACGGTTCATGAGATACAGCCTGGTGACAGACACACAGACAGCGGAGTAATAGCAACAGGGTCCCGTTTTTACCTTTTGGGTAAAACCGGGAACTCTGAAAATGGCTTCTAAACCAAAAAAGACGCTACCACCAGGCATGGAATGCCTCTGGTTACTCAAAACCAACAATTTTTTTTTTTTTAATACTGCACATGTTTACCTATACCTACTAGTTAGTGCAGTGCTGCTCTTCTAGATAGGTTACGAGGTAACTTGTGTTTAACAGAGTCAGTTGCGATCCCCTGTCATAGGTTGTTGGTTGACTTGTATCTAGCACGTGTGTTTAGTCATGTGTATATAAACATTATTTAAAAAATAAAGACAATTAAAAACAAAATAAAAAAAAACCAAAAAATCAAAATAGTTATAAACTAAAATTAAAGAAAGATGACATGAGAAAAAAGAATTAACAAGCATTTCTCTCTCCTTCCCTTTTCTCTTGATCCTTGTGTCAAAGCTTCGACACTGGATAATCTTTCTAGTTTGCCGATGCCACAGTATCCCCACTTTAATTTTAGTGATGTTACTGAGAATGACGTTAAGAAATCTGTTCTCACGATTACTTCTTCTGCGGTTGGCTATGATAAATTATGCTCTAGAATGATTACTCTTATCCTTCCCTCATTACTTCCTGTTCTCACTCATATCTTCAATCACTCTTTTACCTCATGCTCCTTCCCGACAGTCTGGAAACAGGCATAAATTATTCTTTTACCTAAAATTAACAATCCCACTTTATTAACTCATTTTAGACCTATTTCAATTCTCCCATTTCTTTCTAAAGTTTTTGAGCACTTAGTTCATAGACAGCTATCTCTTTTCTTAACGTCAAACTCGATAATTTCTCCTTTCCAATCAGGTTTTCACGCGGGTCACAGTACTGTAAGTGCGCTTTTAAAAGTAACTGACGATATCCGCTGGGCTATGGAGAACAAGTCCCTTACAGTCCTTGTCTTGTTTGACTTTAGTAGCGCCTTTAACTCAGTGGATTTCGACATCTTACTCGGCATCCTTAAATCTATTAATTTCTCTTCTTCCACCTTAACCTGGTTCAATTCATATCTTCGGGGTCGCTCTCAGTGTGTCCGCCTTGAAGAGTTGTTCTCTGACTGGTGTAGTCTCACTGAGGGTGTTCCTCAGGGTAGCGTTCTCTCTCCTCTTCTTTTTTCTATCTTCATTAATTTTGTTACCAGAGTAATTTCTTCTAGTTTCCATCTTTACGCAGATGACTTGCAGCTTTACCGACATTTTACTGTAGCAGACGCGGATTCTGCTATTGCTGCCATGAATCATGACCTAGCCTGTATCAGCGCTTGGGCTAAGTCTTTTGGCCTGCAGATCAACCCAACTAAATCACAGGCCATGATCATAGGCAGTAGATTCGTTCGCAATGCGGCTGTAGTTTCTTCTCTGCAGCCTTTAGTTCTTGATGGTGTATGTATTGACTACGCCGAAACTGCAAAAGATCTGGGTGTCATTATTGACTCCAATCTTTCGTGGCGTGCGCAGGTCAATGAAGTCAGTCGGAAGGTAAATTTCTCCTTTCATTCACTAAAATGCCTCCAGGGTCTCTTGCCTTTGAAAACGAAAATCTCTTTGGCCCAAACACTTATTCAGCCGATTATAGATTATGCCGATGCCTGCTACCTGGATGCTACTGAGGAGCTGTTAAACAAGCTTGAGCGACTGCAAAACTTATGCATTCGGTTTGTTTTTGGTCTACGAAAGTATGATCATATCTCTCATCTTCGCAAGGAACTCAAGTGGCTCCCTATCCGTCTTCGCAGGAACACTCGGATTTTATGTCTCCTCTTCAACATCCTACACAATCCATCTTATCCCTCCTACCTGCGCGACCGATTTTCTTACGCGCGCCCTAGCGACGCACCGTGCAGATCACATCTAAGATCCTTTCTTAAATCCCCTTCTCATTATACCAGCTACTATTCCTACTCTTTCTCTGTCCATGCAGTAAGGCTGTGGAACTCTCTTCCGCCTAGCATTCGTGATTTGAAACCTATCTCACTCTTTAAGACTCAAGTAAAAGAGCACTATCTTTCCTCTCTTGTGTGATATGTATATGTATATGTATATATATATATATATATATATATATATACATATATATTATGTATTTATTTTAATAAATTAATATATATATATTATGTATTTATTTTTAGTGTAAGTATTTATAGTTATATAAGTATTTATTAATTTAATTTAAGATTTCACTTATTTTCTACACACTATAGTCTACATCTCTTCTAATCTCTCCTTTCGCAGGTCTGCTGGAAGAAATTTCTTTTTGAAATAAGCATTACCTTTGTACAAACTTTATATTAAGATACCTATCTTCTTCTGTATATTTGTGTGAACATGAATTATAAAATAAATAAATAAATAAATAAAAATAAGAATTTAAAAAAAGTTGTTCAGTATAACAGTTATTATGTAGAGTGTATATAAAGACGCTACCACCATGCATGGAATGCCTCTGGTTAATCCACAGATATACCCATAAAGCCAACTATGCAGTTGTAAGATCTGTTACACCGCCATACTTGATTAATTTGCTTTTATTAAAATGTCGTAACGTTCATTCGAGCAACTGGATCAGCTGGGTGCAGTAAAACATGATATCCGTCGCTAATTGCACTGCAAGCGATATTAATGACGTTGTGAGTTAAGGCGCGTTTAGACGCAACTTTAATAGACCGATTTTTGAGGTGAAAATTCCTTAAATTACTTCTCACGCTCTGGGGTGGAGCGGGTATGTCAATCTTTTACTGCATAAAACCCACCTCATCATAATCATCATCATCATTTCAGCCAAAAGATGTCCACTGTTGGACATAGGCCTCCCCCAAGCGCCTCCACAACGACCGATTCTGTGCGTCTCGCATCCACCGCATTCCCGCGACTCTCACCAGGTCGTCGGTCCACCTTGTGGGAAGCCTCCCAACGCTGCGTTTTCCGGTGCGCGGTCACCACTCTAGAACCTTTCGGCCCCATCGACCATCCGTTCTACGAGGAAAGTGCCCTGCCCACTGCCACTTTAGTTTGGCGATTCTTCGAAACCCACCTTGTTCTAGGGCCACCATGTTCCCACCATGTTCCTTCATTTTCTCTTTACGTTCTAGGGCTACGGTAACTCTATCAAACGTTCTCGCAGCTTGGGTTGTCTGGCTTTCGATACTGTGGGATAGTTCGAGTTATGTCAATGTGAAGGAGTCTACCATGACTGGATCCCCAGCCGCCGGGATCCCGATCCCGATTTCCGGCCTCCGTAGGCGCGGGCTTGTGGGTTCATTAACCGTTCGGACCTCAAAACAGATATTTTTTCCCGATTACGGCAAAACCAAAGGAGGGTTATGATTTTGACAGGCTATGTATGTATGTATGTGAGTATATTCATCTGTTTCCTCATAGTTCCTAATCTACTTATCGGAACTCAACATATGAGGTATCGTTAGAACCATCTTAATTGTCCGCTGAACATAATCTACGTGACATGTCACAAAACTCGATATAGCGCCCTCTAGCAGACAAAAAATAATGAGTTAAAAAATAAAAATGGAGATAAATACGCCGTGTTTGGTATCATTTGAAAGGGCTTCACTTGTACGTTTCCGAAATATTGCTCAAATTAAAAGTAACCGCTTTAGCGGACAAAAAGTCAGGTGTTAAATTTAACACCAAAATTGATTAAATAAAAAAAGTAAACTAGGTAACATTAGTTTTTTACTTTTTTCAGTTACCTTGTTTATTTCATCATCCTGAAAATCTTGTTTCATACTTTTACAGCGTCGTTTTTTTTTTTGTCGTAGTCGGGTTTTGTTTTTTACTTTTTTCAGTTACCTTGTTTATTTCAGCATCCTGAAAATCTTGTTTCACACTTTTTCAGCGTCATTTTTATTGTCGTAGTCGGGTTTTAGTTTTTTTATTTTTTCAGTTACCTACCTTGTTTATTTCAGCATCCTGAAAATCTTGTTTCACACTTTTTCAGCGTTATTTTTATTGTCGTAGTCGGGTTTTAGTTTTTTTATTTTTTCAGTTACCTTGTTTATTTCAGCATCCTGAAAATCTTGTTTAATACTTTTACAGCGTCGTTTTTTTTTTGTCGTAGTCTGGTTTCAGTTTTTTACTTTTTTTTTCGAATTAGCTTGATCACATATTGCTCTAGCGGCATGTAACTAGTGAGTATTTTTTTATAACTAAAAAAAAGCAGATTGTGCACACACCCTTAGTAACCTAGGAAAATGAATATGAATGAAGTGGTTGAAGTTTGACGTTAGATTGAAGCATTCACAACAGCTCTGCTGCAATCATTGTGACTCACGAAGTTCAATTTGGTTTGTTTTCACTGTCTGCATACCAGCCGAGATGTCTGCGCTAAGTAACGTGCTAATCCAAGCTGTGACGCAGTTTCATTAAGGAATTTATTGGCTGCGTAATTTTTTTTTAATTTTTTGCTTTAAAATTTCAAAAATGTCTTCGATATGGGATTTGGTATATGTAGAATCCTGGAGAAGCGCTGGCCTGATGCTGCGTAAGCGAGTATGCGTGACCCATCGACGCACCGCTCCTTTGATGCCTACCACTTCACAGCGCACACGATGTTAGAAAGTAGAGATTCTGAACTAATTGTGCTCCATTGGTGTAATTGCTGCAAGGCGTTCCGATGTGATGATAAACAAATAACGACGCATCTTGGTGAGGGATTGAGGGTCGTAAGGGAGAAGTAGGTGCTTCCTAAGGACTTTTTGCAGCACGAACATCTATATCACTGAGAGGACCTCACAAAGTGCATATAGCTCTGTAGTTGGAAATCTCATCATCATCATTTCAGCCGATAGACGTCCACTGCCGGACATAGGCCTCCCCCTAATGTCGCCACAATGAACGGTCCTGTGCGTCTCGCATCCATCGGATTCCCGCAACCTTCACCAGATCATCAGTCCACCTTGTAGGGGGCCTTCCAACACTGCGTCTTCCGGTACGCGGTCGCCACTCCAGAACCTTTCGGCCCCATCGGCCATCTGTTCTGCGAGCAATGCGCCCTGCCCATTGCCACTTAAGTTTGGCGATTCTTCGTGCTATGTCGGCAACCTTGGTTCTCCTGCGGATATCTTCATTTCTGATTCGATCACGCAAGAAAACTCCGATCATATCCCTTTCCATTGCCCTTTGGGTGACTTTGAGCCTTCTGATGAGGCCCATTGTGAACGTTTCGGAACCATATGTTGGAAATCTAATAGGTTTCTTATCGAGTACTTTTAGAACTGTTCTCTGAACCCTTTCCAGCCGTTGCATGGTTGTCTTGTGCGTTCCCCCACGTAGTTATGCAGTAACAGAGAACTGATTGAGCAAAGGCCAAGTAGACCATTCTTAGGTATTGGAAATCAGCAGCCACTCGAAGTTTCTTGAATAAATAAATCAATCTTCTGACTCAAACCACAACTGAGTTAATCTGTTTTTTCCATGTTAAAAGATTGTTTAATATTACAAGGTATTTAGAGCGCCTTCAAATTAGCCGCAAAGTGCCGCGCGACGGCAGCACGGCTGCAGCACTGTCACCGCATTGTTTTGTTATTCCATATAAATAACAACCTAGTGTACAGCGCGACAGCAGCGCGGGTGTAGCTCAGCAGTCGCGCGTTTTTTGCGGTTAATTTGAAGGCTCCCTTATAATGCTTGCAGACCGTTCTATTTGAATACAGTTACAGGTTCCATTAGGTACCACTGGGTTAGTACACGCATGGGTCTTGATTTCAAAAGACAAAGGCTGTTGGCTAAGAATACTCGGAGTGAAGAGGATGAACTTAGTCTTGGAGATGTTGAGCGTGAGCAAATATAAGGTTAACCACCTTATAACCATCCTCAGTGCCAATTCTGCCCTTTCACGAGGTAATTGAACGGAGTCACGATTTAAGTCCAAACTACCGACCTAAATCCACAACATTCGTATCAACACAAAATCTCTGAAACCATAAGCAAATAAAATATCTAACAGCGAAGGCAACTAATATATTCGGATCAAACAAACCATACATTCATTGCTGAATCGATGGGAGTAATACCCAAATAAACGGATAGCTAATCAAATAACACATGGCTGGCATAAAACTGTTGGAATCATGTGTAGATGCTGTAAACTATCGTGTCAATAAAGGGTGCCTGTTTACGTGATGGACGGACAATACTGATGTACAGGGGGAGTCAGATGTTGAGTGTTTCGAAATTTATGGGGGGCAAAAATAGCAGAACAGAAAGAAAGAAAGAGAGAAGGAATGAAGGAAGGAAAGAGAGGAGGAGAAAAGGAAAGAAGGAATGAAGGAAAGAAGGAAAGAAGGAAACAAAGAAAACATGTTTATTTGTCAAACAATACAAGTAAGTAGAAACTTAAAATAGTAACAAAAACAATGATGTATGTCTCATGGCTGCACCAATTAGGTCCAATTCAGCATAATGCTAACCAACGCTACGAAGCAGTTAGCTGACGCTGACGAATCATCTGACGAAGAGTAACCATGGAGTTTCTTGCCGGTTCTTCTCCATAGGAAACGACCTATTTGGAATCGTGCACTAGCTTCTGACGTTTTATAAGTGCCCATGTAGGCCTATGTAAAATAAAAATATTTTGAATTATGAATTATTATTTTTTTGGTTTTCGACTGCACCTTTGAAGTAGTCACTTTTATAAGGTACTAGCTTCTGCCAGCGGCTTCGCCCGCGTGGAAGTCGGTTTTTCCATACAAACTTTGGACCCCCATTTCATCCCCTTAGGGGGTGAATTTCGGAAAATCTGTCCGCATAAGAAACCTACCTGCCAAATTTTAAGTTTTTAGGTGTTATAGTTTCTGAGATTTCGTTCAGTAAGTGGTATTTCGATTACCAAAGTTGGCCTGTGGGTGACCACCATGATAACCATAAGATGGTTAGGTTAGGTTAGATATGAAAGATCAAATAGGCTAGGCAGATTCTTTGAAGGCCGAATTTCCAATTTTGAAAAGTGGTTAAGTAATAACCTAACCTAGCAGTATCTAAGTCAAGAATGAATAACCTACTTCTAGGTACGCGTGTTCCATCATCGACCACACCATCGCTTACCATCTGAGACCCTACCAGAAGCTCTTAACACCATCCATTTTACGACCTAAACTGAAATGTTAAAGGGATGGAGCTACATAGGGTCTATAGCCCCATCCCTCTTTCACGCCTGACATTTTAAGAGGGGCCTTCCCCACTCGTCTATCGTCAGTGTCAGAACCGAGCCCAAGTCGTCGACGGCGCGTACTGTTCTACGCGCGCCTCAAGAAATGTCAGCAAACCGTAGGGGCCCAGCAGGGACGAAGCCTACTGGGGCCAAGGGTCTGCTTCTGAAAGGAAGACTCGGCCCTGGTACGAAAGGCAACGAAGAAACAGGAGTGGAGAGTTTTTTGTCAGTAAAAATCTGACACTATCTCCCGCTCCGCCCAAGAGCCGGGGATGTCATTGGATGACTTTCCCACCGAAAAAAAAAAACACCCGAGTATGGTTTAAAAGCTTGCCGGTTCATCCAACGCAATCCAACACAATGTTTAATGATAAGGCAATACGAAAACAGAGACAACAGAGAAACAGAGAGATAATATAAGAAAGCTCTGCTGGCACTCGGTAATACCGTCATTCACTCGAATATTTCACAAAACTTGTTCCAGGAAATAAGTGTTAAAAAAAAAATTCATCTCTCAGAATCTTAATGAGATTTACAAGGTTTTTATTGTTATATTTTTTTGACTTTTAAATATATTATCAAAGTTTAAGAGCATTCATCCGTCAAGAATCGTTCAAGCCAAAATCAATGATTTCCGACGGAAAATATAACAATAATGTGCACTACAATACAATTAATTATTTAGTATCACTGTAGAATAGAAAGACTAAAAATCTGAAAGACCTCGGCCGGTACAAAGCGCTGACGCGATTTCGCGTCTATTATATAGTGATATTAAATAATTAATTGTAGTGTAAACAAATAAGTTATTAAAAAAATTATTGTACCATGTCATAGATCGTAAATTATGCGTTCAATTAATAAGTCTAAAAAAAAAACAAAAATGCCTCATATATTATCCTAAACTATACACGTTTAATATCTCCAAAAACGGCTAAAAATGACAGTTTTGAGATTACTTTTCTTGAATGAAAACTTACAGCAATCGTATTTTTTTTTTGGGCCATGAACTAGTCAATGTTATCATTTTTTTTTTTTAAGTAAAATGTTGTAAGTTTACCTTATACGGTTTAACTACTATCTCGCATCTGCGTAGACCGTCGACCGCTAGTTTTAAAAACGGCTTGGATAAGAACTGTTCTAATGGGAAAACTATACGATCATTTGAAAATGTTTTTGGACCTGATTATGAAATTCCCAATAATATGACGTCAATATCTTATCTAGAAATTAAACACATTATTGTTATATTGTCCGTCGGAAATCATTGATTTTGGCTTCTGCATAGTTTTAACGGATGAATGCTCTTAAGCGAAATAGCAGATTTTCAGAGGTCTTTACTGGATTAGTTTTACACAAATTGATTTCAGTAGAAGCCTAGATAACATCCATAAGATATCTGTGTTTCCTAAATATCTAATGAAAAATGTGTAATAACGTCTTATTCGCGTAAGAGCGGTTGTATGAAAAACAGTGAAAATGTATGTCGGGTTCGAAGCTCTTAACACGTCATGGTAAGCCCCCAGCCCCCCTAGCCAAGTTACAACCGTTTTGTTTCGATTCTCTTTTCGTCGATCGCCTCGAGTCGGCCACGCCTCCATTTCCTTTGTTCTGACCACGTGACTGAGCGTTGAGATGACGTCAGAATAAAGGAATCTGAGGCGTGGCCTACTCGAGGCGATCGACGAAAAGAGAATCGAAACGAAATGGTTGTAACTTGGCTAGGGGGGCTTTTGGGATAGTGATCTAACGCAAGTAGGCATATCACGAACGTGAACCATAAAAAAGTAAGGTAGTCGATATAAGATCACCCTTTATAAAATCATTCCTAATTCTGCGTGACCCTGAAACCTGTACGCCTATGTGTATTTAGGCAAAGACTACACACGTTGCAGGTTTAGGTGACTTGATGAGGAAGGTCGGAAAGCTTTATTCTCGTGAAACTTTGAATAAGGTCAAATAAGTACTTTGAAGTGGACATTACTAATACTATTATTAAAATAGGGAAAATCTAATCTATCATTTCTAAATTGATTAAAAACAAAAATAAAAATTAAATTAATTAATTAAATTCCAAATATAGTGGTCAAGCGCGAACCTATAAACAATAAAATAAAATGATAATGGTGCTATAAAATATTGATGGTAAGTTTTGAACATTTTATCGTTTGCCTTTCTAGAACTTAAAGGCGAAAGTTTGCGAATATGTGTGATGGTGTGTGTGTGTGTTTGTTCTTCTTCACGCTCAAACGGCTAAATGAATTTTGATGAAACTTGGTACACCGGTAGACGGATCCTGTGCACGTAGGATACTTTTTATCTCGGGAGTAAGTTTCCTTGGAATAATTTTCTATTATCGTATGGACAACGCCGCTGGCAGCATCTAGTGGGTATATAAGTCTAGAGAGCTGTGGTGACTCAGTGATAATAATAATAATAATGGTTTAATATCAAAGAGCCTCGACCAACCTCTGAGGAGGCTCTCGTTGGGCCGTTGGATCAAGAGCTTGATCCAGAAAGCTTTACTCCATGACACAGCGCGCATGGTTAGGAGATTCCTCTCTTAGGAGCTCTGACCACCGGTAGCAGGGTCCAATACTCCCAATGTCAGTGGGCTACTATTTTTTAATTTTAGAATATTTTTTAAATGTGTTTTTTTTAAAGAAAAATTTACAAATGTAATAAAATATATTAAAAAAAAAATGGAATAATAATAATAATCATTTATTTACTTAGACCTTTACTACCTACTAGTACATAAAATAAGGTGTTTGCAAAGCGTTATGATTCTGATACAGTCTACCTTAAATTAGGCATGCAAATATTGTCAAAGATTGATCAACTAGAAAGTTCGGCATTTTTTTAGGTACACTTACCATGATGGTATGGACTTCGCAACGTTATGCAATAAATTAAGATATGAAACGCTTCTAGTTCAGCTTACTATTATATTGTTAGTAGCCCTCTTTATGTTACAGTATTATATAAAATTACGTGCGCCTAGCATTTCCTTATTTGACATCTTAAAAACAATCTTCCATCAAAATCTGATCACGTGTGCTATAATTATTCTTACCATAAACCTTTTAAAGGTTGCTAGTCACCTTGCTAGTTTGCAAGTTAATCAGCATGCGACCTCTTTAGACGTCTCTTATAAAGGACTGACTTCTAATAGATATCATCACCCGAAATAGTGATAGCACCAAAATTACATATTGGTATAAAAATACCACAAAAATCAAAATCAATTACCCTACTTCGGTTTCCTGACCCAAATTTTAAAAAGGGTAAAGACACAATTTTCTAATGAATTTCAACGGCTCCAGTCTTGTGTAACTGCTGTAATTCACTTAATAATTATGTTTCGGAATAAACCCCGAACGAGGATTAGGCCACGTCCACATTGTAGACATGCGATCCGCTCGTTTGCCCGCCGCCTTAGCAACGTAATTGATTCAATCCGCTTTATTGAAGCCATGGTGACGGGACTGCCATTATTTTAACTATGCTTTGGAAACTGAACTAGGTT
The DNA here is from genome assembly GCA_905147345.3 of Mythimna impura. Taxonomy (NCBI): domain Eukaryota; kingdom Metazoa; phylum Arthropoda; class Insecta; order Lepidoptera; family Noctuidae; genus Mythimna; species Mythimna impura. The sequence continues at coordinate 26,063,882 of LR990359.1, read as the reverse complement.
TGTTAAGAAAACAATGTATTCTAGATAATATCTTTTATTATCTTAAGCCTGCTGACTACCGACATGTATTCGTCATTATAATCTGTCAATGAAGCGGTAACGACACGATGGCATGACGCTGCGGCAACGACACGATGGCATGGCGCTGCGGCAACGACACGATGGCAGGACGCTGCGGCAACGACACGATGGCAGGACGCTGCGGCAACGACGACGAGGAAAAAATTCAATAACCGAGAGGCATTTCAAAATGTCTTTGAAGAATTTGTTGCCTCCTGTCCAGCAGATTTTTTAAAAAAGGGCATCAATAAGCTACCGCTACGTTGGCAAAAATGCATTGATTGCATAGGGAATTACTTCGTATAATGAAAATAAAAAAATATAAAAAAAGGGCGTTAACGTATTTCATGAAAAACGGTAATTTCAAAGACCTAATAAATATCGATTAATCTCTTTCAATCTTCATCATCATCATCAGTCCATTGACTACTAACCCACGAAGCTTGATGTTCAGCAATAACTAGACATAGGCTTTCTTGAATCGCTCGAATTTTTTTCTTAATTATATAAACTAGTGCTTGACTGTGATCCCACCTGATGGTAAGCAGTTATGTAATCACTAATGGTGAAACGAACTAGTTTATTAATAGCCTATTCACTCAAAACTTGAAGACACTTAAATTATAGTTGGACGGGAAGACCGCAGCAGGCAAATTGTTCCAGTCCTTCGATGTACGCGGTATATACAACGAGGCGAAACGCTGAGTCCGGACCGTAGAGGTGTCAAAAATATAAGGATGGATACTTGCTGTACGTCTGGTCGTCCAATGGTAGAAAAGTAATGGCGGAATCAAATCATGAGATTCCCGCGCATATTCTCTAAAGTAAATTCTATAGACCAACGAAAGGCTGACTAATGACTACCTCAGTGCTCCATGCTTGGATCACCAATTTGCCTTTTTGCCCGCCTATATCATTTAGCTCGAAACTAACCCTCATCCCTTACCTCTTATCACTCTCTTCATTAGGGATGGTCTACTTATGTATTTTATGACGGCACACGCAGTTTTAGGGAGACGACAACATTAAAGTCTGATATGCCTACTAAATTAATTTTAACGTTACTATAAAGTTCCGTCTAAAATATAAGCGTTAACACTTAAACCTTTATGCGAAAACTTCGAGTGTTATTAACACTAAAATAAGTTTTAACGTTTTGAGAGAAACTGTAAAAATTAAGTGTGATTCTGTGTGAAATATACTGAACAGTAAAGTTGGGAGCTTGAATGACGTGGTTGAACGTTCAGAGCTTGAGCCCATTGAAATAAATCAGTCTCTTGTAAGTACTGTTTTAAAAGAACTGTACGAAGGCAGCGATACATTTGGCAATATAAAGCACGTTTCTTTTTTCGGAGTTGACATCTTAAGTGATAAAAAAGAACTCCTTGAAGATTAATGTAATTAGACTGGCGGTGAATTATGTTGATTTTAGTAAATCTCCCTCACAACTATCATTATACCTAATGCGATAGCGTGGTCTTAAAATTAACTAGACGAATTAACAAAAATCGTAAAATCTAGTAGTACCTACATTTTTTTTTTTACTATTTATGTATACAAAAAAAAAAACAGAAAAAGCAATACAAAATAGACAATAGTACAAAGGTACTGCTTATTTCCAAAGAAATTTCTTCCAGCAGACCTGCGAAAGGAGAAATTAAAAGAAATATAAACAATAGTGTGTAGGAAGCAAGAGAAGATGAATGTGTGAAATCTTAATCTAAACTATCAAATAATACATATGTATATGTACCTACATCACACATGTGTTACATCTAATAATAATAACTACTAAGTTCCCTAAAATAATATAAACACACAATTCTTAAAATATAAAAACAACAACATATAGCCTACTCTAATCGACAGTATAACATACAATAATGAATAGCGTTTTTGCGAATTCACTCAAATGACATGTGAATACATCGATTTTGACCATGAAGATCGTTGAATTGCGAGTGTCAAAGGTGTTTTGGTCAGAAGGTTGGTCCTGGTAATTGGCACGGCCAGCAGCAGCAGGCAGCTGATTGTACAAACATGGGTGTCTTATTAACTGCTATGACAAAAATCTCCGATCTACGAATAATCGTCTACTACGATGTCCCTGACAGATGGCCGTTGGGGCCGAAGGGTTCTGGAATGGCGACCACGTACCGGAATACGTAGTGTTGGAAGGCCTCCTACAAGGTGGACCGATGACTTGGTAACGGTTGCGGGAGTCCGATGGATGCGAGACGCACAGGACCGTTCATTGTGGCGACACTTGGAGGAGGCCTATATCCAGCAGTGGACGTCATTCGGCCTCGACCGTTTACTTTATATACAATAGTTTCATTAGCTTCTATATTCACCAAAATAAACATGAACATGTCATAAAAAGCTTCAGCAAATTTATGTATATACGGTAGCAAGTTCATGGCCGCAGCGAATACTTTCATCTCAACACCAAAAGGAATAAAACCTATAAATAAATCAATCGAATCCAACACACAACAGCTACCACAGAAGCAGCTTCAATTATACCACCATAACAGTTCCAACGAAACCCAATAATCCTGTATAAATAAAACATCAGCTTATCGTTTCACGGACTGTAAACACAGGAACATCTGAAACAGAAATAACGTTATAAATAACTACACAAATAACGTTATAAATAACAGTTAAAAGGCATTTCTTTGTCGATACATGGAGACTGATTTGTGAACGGTTTTGTGTTGTCGCGGCATAGATTATGAAGCAGAAGTGACAGTCATTGTCTCCATTACATTTCCAAACTTTTCTAGCTGACTCTAAAAAAGAACACCAAATTAAAACTCAAAGTTCTAAGTCTTTTTTAAATTCTACACAGTTCTTGTAACTGTCAGAAAAATTGAGATCCATCGTCATATCCTTAATTCCAAATTTAAATGTTACTTGACCAAAATTCAGCCACGTGTCAGCGCAGTGTCAAAGTATGGGTGCACAGAGAGCACTTCAAGAGATTGACATTATTTGGGACGTAGTTCCGCGATTCCTTTGTGGCCCAATGAAGTATCCCATCTGACTTCATTGCGCTTTAAGCAACCCACCTGGCGTCGTAGTTGACTTAGAGATTTTCATGAAGGCCATGGTAGTTTGGTGGCCCGTAGGAAGCTATTTTGTAGGCTCAACATAGTCAATTGGATTTTGACTTCTAAGACTTTCCCCGTATCTGAGAAGTCACAGTTTTGGTGCTACATGGTCGTCTTCTTCCATACATCTTTCAAAACTGGCGTCTCTATGTTATTGTATTTATTTTCTTCTTAGATTGTTTCCCCTTCTCTTATTGCTATCCACATCTTTAGTCAAAACTTTCATCACCACTATCGAAGAGCCTTTCAAATAGATTAATGTTGATTTTTGACTTTAGTATTTCCTGCTAGTAAACACATACTAAGTCCAGCTACCCAAACCTGGACCACGTAGAGAATTACGACACACTTATTATAACAGAAAGGAGGTCGTAGTCTAAACAGTGTAAAACTATACGCTTAATATGATAAATAAATTTATGTATATAAAAAGGGAAACTGACTGACATATCATCGCACAGCCAAAACTACACTAGAAGCGTGAAATTCTGCACAAAGTTTCCTTTTACACGTAGACGAGCACTATAAATGATAAATGATATTTATTCTGCAAATAGGTTTATAAAACTCTTTTACACGTAATTTTTTTTTGTCATTTTAAACTAGATGAGGCCGGTGTTTCCGAGCTGACTACCCTGAGAAGAAACACCGAAACAAACTCAGGGGTCAAAGTCTCTTTTGAAGTCAGTTACAGTAAATATGTAATGGTCAAATCACATGAGAACCATGCAGATTTGTCTGAGATGGTCTTTTGAAGAAAGAACCATACAGATTTGAGTAGACCTGTCCAGTCAGTGCAAGCACTTGTCAGTATTCGCAAAGCTCAACTCAGGACTACTAAGGAGCTCAACAACTTGAAGAACAATACCAAAGAAAGGACATTTGGGTAGGCCGCAGAAAATACTCAAATTGCCAGACATACGTTAAAATTACTGAAATGGAAAAAAAAAGCAATCAACATAGTCCTCACGTTCACAATAATAATAAGAGAGGATTTATCAAAATTCACACCCTAAAGGGATGAAAGGGGGTCCGAAGTTTGTATGGTGAAATCTACTTTTGCGCGGGCGAAACCGCTAGTATATTATAGCAAGTATATTATATCTGGCTAATGAGACATACTGTTTGCGGTTAATTAGATATATTTCTTATGCATTGGTTTTTTGGTAACACCACAAACTTAAGAAATATATCTAATTAACCGCAAACGGTGTTACTAAAGTCATGAAGCCAACATTAATGCCTACACGCCACCACTACCTACGCGTTTACTCTTAGTCAAAATATTCTTACGCTATTTATAGCAAGAATGTTGGAAAACGTGCGACAAGTCGTCTCTATTGTTAGATGTGCCGCGTGTGCGACCGTGCGACCTTGGATGCTTAGTGCTTAGATGCGCATCTGCTGTCTTTGTGCCTAAGCATTACCACAGTCTACCTATATTAACGCCTTACAGTCAGCCAATGTCATTTCAAAGAAGAATTATACATTAGTATTAATAATATGACCATAATTTGCTTATGCAAAATCAAATACTTTCATACTATTACAATACCTAAATTTTCTGTTTCTTAACTTAATAAAACAGAGAGAGCAGTGGTGGCCGAGTGAGCAGTGGTGGCCGAATTGAGCAGTGGTGGCCGAGTGGTGATAGCCCCGACTTACGAGTTGTACGTCGCGGGTTCAAACCCCGCCAGGCGCATTACTTTGTGTAGTTTATTTCATCACCACTGCTCTCAAAACGGTGAAGGAATACATCGTGAGGAAACCGGCATGTCCTAGAACCAAAAATTCGAAGACACGTGACATTCACCAACACGCACTGGGCCCGCGTGGTGGATTACAGTCCATTACCTCGCCTAGAGAGGAGGCCTGAGTCCTAGCAGTAGGAACATAAAACGCTGGCTACTTAATAAAACAACAGAAATGTCACTCGCGTGAAAATAGAAGGAAACACACTCGTAGGATAAAAAGTATTCTATATCATGACATTCCAGGAAACTGTCTACCCGTGTTCTAAATTTCTTCCAAATCCATTCAGTAATTTATGCATGAATAGGTAACAAAAATACACCCATCAATACCAGTACGCGCCGTCGACGACTTGGGCTCGGTCTGGACTCAGGGAGATGTCAGCAAATCGTAGGGGCCCAGCAGGGTCGAAGCCTACTCTGGCCACGGATAGTTTGAAAGTGAAACCTGGGGGCCCTGGGACGAAGGCAACGAAGGAACAGGAGTGGGTTTTTAGTCAGTAAAAGTCTGACACTATCTCCCGCTCCGCCCAAGAGCGAGATTTGTCATTAGATGATTTTCCCACCTAAAAAAAAACATCAATACAAACTTTCGCCTTTATAATACTAGACTCTGTCAGTGACTTTGCCTGCATGGATGTTAAAATATGTCCCAAGGGAACATACTTACACCTGGGATAAAAGTATCCAATGTGCTATTTTAGAACACAGCCAAATTTCTTCCAAATCCGTTCAGCAGTTTGTGCGTAAAGGAGTAACAAACATACCAAGACACATCAATATATACAAACTTTTGCCTTTATAGGCATACGGAACATTCCATATAGGCAGGACAGACTGAATGCCTATTTGAAAACTGGGTTGTGACAGACTTAATGCGGAAAGCACAGACTGTGTAAGTCTAAGGCAAATTGTTTCTAAGATAAGCGATTTTTTTACAAACAGTCTTTGGATGGATTTAACAGAGAAGGAGAAAAGATATGCAGGTATTTTTTTTTTTAGGTGGGAATTCATCTACCGACTTCTCACGCTCTGCTGCGGAGCAAGAGGACGTGTCAGACTTTTATTGACTAAAACCCAGTCCTATGTTCCTTCTTTGTCTTCGTTCCAGGACCCCGAGATTCTCTTTCAGGTACTAAAACCACATCTGTGTATTTTATTTGAATTTTGCCTTCTTGGACCACGGGTTTCCATTTCAAATTGCACGTGGCCCTAGTGGGTATCGGCCCTGCTGGGCCCCTACAGTTTGCTGACATCTCTTGAGGCGTGCGAGAGAGACTACGCGCCGTCGATTACTCGGATTCGGTTCTTACCAGACGGGTGAGCGATTGGTAGCTCGCCGTCCGTAAGCCTGATCCTATAGTGGCCGAAAATCGCCACGCAGATACCCTCTATGCAGAACCTATTAACAATCCTTTTAATGATGTAGAGCCACTTCAGAGGGCTAAGTCAACTGTGATAAGTTCAATTGATTGATCGAGTCAGTTAAACTGTGTCCTTAACTGTAGTTTTGGACACAGTTTAACTAAGTTTGAAGGTTCAATCATTAACTAGCATCAAAGATACACTGTGGTATTGAATGTGGAAATAAGAAGGAATAGACACACGTCAGGACAGATTAGCATTCCGGATAAGGGAGGGATGGTACTTGGTGACGGGTTTAGAATCGCGTTTGATGTTCGTTTACTGGAATGTTTAGTGGGATAGGTCTTGAACTTAGAGTGAAAACTGACTAGAAAAGAGAAAGGCTATTGGAAAAAAAAATATAAAAACAGAAAAATGTGTGAATAACTGGGCTCTTCAAGTAAACAGACCTATGTCAATGATTATAATTCAATTTAATCAATTTAAAAACAAACTTTTGCTACGATTGTGAATTCCCAACACTTTTTTAAACCATTAATTCACTACGTAACAACTAGGCCAATAGCAAAGAGACCCATACTTTGTCCTTCAATAAATCCTCGTATCTATTTATCTAAAACCCATAAATATATAGGTAAGTTTACACAAGAAATATTTATCACCCTATTTACAATAACAGGCCAAAAATATTTTGGCCCAGTCCTTAAAACCTCAATGGCGGTTGATAAATCAATACTAATTGACAATTTGCTGACATATTGGAGTGTTTGTAAGCTGCATTTGGCATGTTTGGCAAACATTGGTCCGGAGTTATTACCATAAGTCTTCTGGGATGACAGGTACCACCTGCAGGACGTGGGCTTTACGGAGTATAGAATAGAATAGATTAAACTTTATTGTTACACCAAAATAGTAACAATTTTACAGAAACTTAAATCTATGGGTACAATGGCGGTCTTATCTCTGACAGCGATATCTACCAGACAACCTTAGGATGGATTAGAGATTGAAACGTAGGGATTGGTAAGATCTGAAACTTGACGTAGACTGTCCTAGTTTTGATGAGGACTGTTTAATATCTGTACTTATCACTTTACCTGCGGTTTAAACACAGCTTCTTAGTGCAGACGCTTGTCAATTCCATTCTGTAAAAGATGCTTACTGAATTGAGACCGTTTCAAAAATTGACATACGGGGTATATAGGAACATAGGGGTGAATAGAAACAAAACTATAAAAGGATTATTCACGTTGTTAAGGAATTATTTGCAGCATCTTATTATTGCAAATTTTTCTTGTACTGTAATTTAAAAAAAAAATATGTTAAGTAATGCTTTTCTAAAAACTAATATTAATGTATAAACTGAAAATTTAAAAAAAATTGTTTCTATTCACCCCTAAATTCCTTTTTACCCCTTTCAAACTCAAAACTCAACATTATTTATTTCAATAGGATATACACGGTTCCAATTGGTCGTTTCTTATGGAGAAGCATAGCATAGCATAGAATATGCTATGCTTCTCCCTATGAGAGGACAATGTAGACCGGTCAACTTTGTACCCAAAAGCACAATAAAAATGTAATAAATGAATCCGCAGTGTCTACAGAGTTACATTCACATTATAAAAATAAACTATACAAAAAAAAAACCATCAATAAATTATAGATGTATATAATAATAAGTTACTAGTAAAATTAAGGTGGGCGTGGTTTCAATATTATAAAAAAAAACATTGCAAAAACTATGTCACGGAAGAGGAAAAAAGATATTATCAGTATAAATAATGAAGTTAAAACAATGTTGGAGCAGTTAATATTTCGTTTTATAAGTGCCCATGTAGGCCTATGTGAAATAAAAAACTTTGACTTTGAATAAATGACTATACGATAATGCAGTTAATGAGCTGCCAGGAAAGCCACATGTGCAAAAGTAGTCATTGCCAAACAAGCGTGTTTTCAACGTAGTCTTTAACCTTGTAAAACGTTTTCTTGGCAGGGACACGCTTAATATGGGTTTTGAACTATCCCTCGCTAAGTTCGAAACGTATGCTGTCAATAAGGAATGACTTGCTTGTCTTTTTTTTAATTGATATAAACCAGTGCTTGACTGCGATCCCACCTGATGGTAAGCAATGATGCAATCGTTGATGGTGAGGCGCACTAGTTTATTAAGAACCTATTCACTCTAGCCTTGAAGGCACCTAAATTATAATCGGACGGGGAGACCGCAGCAGGTAAATTGTTCCATCATCTTATGACATCCGGGCGGGAGATAGTGTCAGACTTTTACTGACTAAAAACCCACTCCTGTTCCTTCGTTGCCTTTCGTACCAGGGCCGAGTCTTCCTTTCAGAATCAGACCCTTGGCCCCAGTAGGCTTCGACCCTGCTAAGCCCCTACAGTTGCTGACATCTCCTTGAGGTGCGCGTGGAACAGCACGCGCTGTAGACGACTTGGGCTCGGTCCGGACGGTTACCGGACGGTCGGACGGCGAGCCACCCATTGCTCGCCATCCGCAAGCCTGCGCCTACGATGGCCGGAAATCGGGATCGGAATCCCGGCGGCGATTGGGGCGTGAGGACCGTTGCCTCACGCGATCGACCGCCTCCTTTGCTAGCATTACTGCTTCGCAGAAGGAGGCGACGGCCTGCCACTCCTCCTCGCTCCGGACCATGGCCTGTACCAGGGCCCGGCGCGAGAGATCGCCGCCGCCGATCGCCCCCACGAGGACACGGCGTTGCTCTGCCCAAGCGGGACACACCTCCACCGTGTGCTCCACCGTGTCCTCCGGGTGGTCCACACAATGGTGACACCCGGGCGTTTCTTCCGCACGAATCCGGTGCAGGAACCTCCCGAACTTACCATGTCCGGTGAGGACCTGCGTCAGGTAAGGACGCCGTGTTGCCTTTCCAGCCACTCCTCAAAGAGGGGACTTACCGCCATAAGTCCGTAGAGGTTACAACAACGTAAGGGTGAATACTCGCCGTACCTCGGGTTGTCTGATGGTAGAAATGAGATGGCGGAACCAAGTAATGCAATAACCTCCACCATCTCCTCCGTCTTAGCTAACCTCCATTTGGATATTACATTTTCATGTTTATTGCGTGTATTAATATTATGAAAATCGCTTCTAATTTTATAAGTCCTAAGTTTTTACGACCATACATAATACTTTCGAAGATATAAAGTGAAGGCAGAGTCAGTATATCGATTTCTTTGAATATGTTTATCTAAGAGACTCGTGAGGTCCCATTTTGTAAATAGCCCGGATTGCTCTCTTTTGCAAGATGAAAATTTATTCTACATCAGTTATAGATAAACTGGTTAGAAATACACGACAACGAAATTGAATACAAAGCAAATATGAAATTGAATTGAATCATGTGAATTTCATAAATAACTAAGTATAAATAACGAACAAAGTAAGCATAATTGATTATACTTACAAGTTATTACAAAAATAAACAAAAAATTTGGATGAGCAACTCTAACATTGAAATCGTTGAAACTATGTTCCAGCAATACCAATCTATTATCCATCCCTGCCAATTTAGATCGTAAAACCAAGAAAACTCCAATAAATCTATCGAATCATAACAATAATGAATCATCCTAATTTAATAAAACAATGATATATCATGTCCGAAACAGTTCAAATTTCGTACGAGCGCGGGAAAGTTTCAATTACAAAGTTGGACCCACGATACCTGGAATCTTGCCAGCCCAGAGTTGCCATATGAAATTCTGGAACTACTATAAATTCAATTATTCAATTCTATTTGCAACTGAGACATTTGTACGTCTAAGTTTTTCTTTGCAGCGCTCATTTAACGTAGAAAGCTGCAGCGCTGATCTCACAGAATACTCAGGCTGAGTCTGGCTATAAATTTTGGGAAGTTTTGGCATGTGATATACTTTTTGGCAGAAATTTTTTGATCACTCCTTGCGTATTCTAGATGGGCGTCGGGAATCGCAGAGTGATTTCTAGCCACCATAAGCGCGGGCAGCGGATGACAAGAAATGGCTCGCTGTCCGCTCGTCCTGTAAGAGACGAACCCAAGTCATCAACGGCACGAAGTGTTCCACGCACGTCTCAAAGTTGTCAGCAAAACTAAATAGTTTTGGTTTTAGTCAGTTAAAGTCTGACGCGAAACTGATAACTACATTTAATAACTTTGCACCTGTTGAGACAATAAAAACCAGTGCCTGTCATATTTCCAATCAATTTTGTGGTAGTGTCAGAATAGTTGCACAAAAACAACTTGGAACCTCGCAATTGCAAAAACTATGGGAAATAGCAATTACAATGTAATCGTGGGTGTTTTACAGCTCACGACACGTCCAAAACACTTAAGATAAAATAGATATTTTCTACCAGGCAATAAATGAAATGTAAAATCGGAAATGTTTATTTTTAAAGAGCCAGTCTTGCCAAGAGCAGTGGTGGCCGAGTGGTAACGGCCCCGACTTACGAGTTGTAGGTCGCGAGTTCAAAACCAACCAGGCGCATTACTTTGTGTAATTTATTTCATCACCACTGCTCTCAAGACGGTGAAGGAAAACATCGTGAGGAAACCGACCGGCATGTCCTAGAACCAAAAATTCGAAGACATGTGACATTCACCAACCCGCACTAGGCCCGCGTGGTGGATTACGGCCCATTCCCTCTCCTAGATAGAGGAGGCCCTTAGTCCCAGCAGTGGGAACATAAAAAGAACAAGACAGTTGCTCTTTGTAAAATACTGGTATTTTAACGGCACGGCCTTGCCTATAGATTAATGTTCTGTCTTGTGTATACGAGTTTAGATGTTTTTAAAAGCACCCACGATACAGGGATAATCCTTGAGCAAAACAAGGACTTAATAAAAAAAAATATCTTCATACGGTTAGACTGGAAGGTTATGTGTCTAGGAAAAGGTAAGGTCATTGCTTTTTTCTACTTGGAAAATCATTAAACGACTTTTTCAGCTCAGGGTAGAGTGAGAGGCAGTGTCAGACTTTTATGGTCTAAAACCCACCTGTGTTCCTCTAGCTGGTCTTTGCGAGTGTAGAACATCCGACAGGCGTCTCCGGTGGGGCCGGGGCTTGAGGCTTGTCTCCACTTCACGCATTTAGCCACTTCGACTCTCGTCGAGTCGAAACTTCAAAGTCTTAAGAATCGACGCCGAGTTGCTAGCCTGACGGTTTTCTATCGGTTGCATTTCGGGGAGTGTGCGTCGGAATTGCATAGCGTAATTCCGCCAAGCCCGTTGCATCATCGGACCACATGGTGGACATCCCACCCATTCGCACCAAATATTTTAGAAACAAATTCATTGCGTGTGCAGCTAAAGAGAGAAATTTCCTGCCGAAGTCTGTATCCTGGTAGCTACAATCTGGGGATTTGGTCAAAAGTGAACGGATTTGCTCAAGTAATTACAAAATAGCAAGAATTACTTCCCATTTTATAAAACAATGTCGTTTCGTGTTAAAGTCCCAATCACAATAAAATTATAGTTTGTAACGGGTTAACTACCACCAATCATAGAGACAGTTCTCAGCCAAAGTAATTAAGAGTTAATAACACTTTGATTGTCCCTAATTGGGTGGTTTTACTTCATGATTGTAGAGTGACAAAAGATGACGAATGTCTTTTTTACTATCCCACGCAATGATGAATTACTTTTTTATTTTATTATTTGATATAAACTAGGGCTTGACTGCGATCCCACCTGATGGTAAGCAGTGATGCCATCGTTGCTGGTGAGGCGCACTAGTTTATTAAGAGTCTATTCACTCTAGCCTTGAAGACACCCAAATTATAATCGGATGAGAAGACCGCAGCAGGCAAATTGTTCCAGTCCTTCGATGTACGCGGTATAAACGACGAGAAGAAATGCTTAGTCCGGACCGTAGAGGTTTCAACAACGTAAGGGTAGATACTCGCCGGTAGGTCGGGTTGTCCGATGGTAGAAATGAGATGGCGGAATCATGTCATGCAATTCCCGCTCACATTCTCCAAAATGCAACCTGAAAAACCCCGAAAGGCTGGCCACCCTACGCCTGTGCTCAAGGCTTTGAAGATTGTACTTATCACGATTCATTCAATGATAAACTTTAGGTAGGTACTTTTTTAATGGGAAAACCATCAAAATACTTCTCCCGATTTTTCGGAAGAGACACCGCGGCCCTAGAGTGTAAAAGGCAAGAGAAGGAACATGGGAAAAAGTACGCATAGCGATTTAGGTGTTCGAGCTGATCTATGTCTTATCCTTTTTTTTTGCCGCCGGGGTTCCCTTTCGGACAATCTATGGCCCCAGTAGATTTCGGGGTCCCGGCAGCTGGGGCGTGAGGAAGTCCGTTCCCACATGCGTGCGCCCGCCGGCTTCGCTAGCATTACTGCTTCGCAGAAAGTGGCCACCGCCTGCTCTTGGCTCCGATTGTCCCCACGAGCGTGATTCGACCTCAGATTACAAAATAAGTAGTGTCTTAGGTGTATGCTGCTGTCTACTACGATTATGAACACACTTGATACGCGGTAATATTTAAATGAAAGGAAAATATAGTTTTTCTTTACATATTATATGCATTTAATACAAACATTTCTAATTAAAATATGGTGTCAAAAAATTCCTCCGCATCACTGGCGGTATTATAATATATTCCACAACTATCACACAACGCCATCTAGTCCCAAGCTAAGAAGAGCTTGTGTTATGAGTACTAGACAACTGATAAACATACTTATATATTTCTAAATACATATTATAAATAAATTACACCCAGACACAGAACAAATGATTGTGCTCATCACACAAACATTTGTCCAGGTTGGGAATCGATCTCACGACCTCTGGTATAGCAGTCACCACTAGACCAACAGGCCAGTCGACCCGAATGTACTTTTAACCTGTACCTACCCTCAAATATAAACTTCCCTTGATTGACCTACACGCCTTTGTCACAAGACACCCACTAACCCAAAAACTTTTACTCGATCAACTGCCCATAAATCGCTAGTAACCCCAACAATCGAGCAATTACTCGACTCGTTGATGATCTGCACATCGATTCGTATTTAATTACATCGATACATGTAAATCGGAAGACGAAAATTGATCGTCGAGCGCGCTGTTCATGAATATTGAGCTATGGTTCAAACGAGGCAAATTTCATGTAGTGCTGTTAAAATGTGTAGGTTTGCATCCGTTAGATTAAATATTTGGGTAGTTTTAAGTACTGCAGGATTGGTTGACAGAGTTGCCACGGTCATGGAACGTAAAGGGTAACTGAAGGGACACTGGTAAGTTTATAAAAGTCTGATGCTCCTCTCGCTCTATCTAAAAAGGAGGAAAGGAGTTATTGGATTTAAGTAACTAGTTTCAACTAGTCACATGGCTGATGGGGCCGAAAATTTTTTGAGCGGAGTTTGTAACCCCTCGCAAAGTCGACCGATGACTTGGTGAGGGCTGCGGAATCCGCTTCATGGCAAAGGTTCAGGACTGCTCGATATGGCATATTTTGAAGGAGGCATATTATGTCCTGCAGTGGATATTTTTAGGCTGAAATTATAATAGTACTAGATTTATGTTCTTCAACTGAATAATATTACTCTTTTTATGATAATCATATCTTAAGTATATTTTGATAAAATTAAAAATATTCCTAAATCTGCTGCTTGCCACCAGAAAACCCCTTAAAACATTGTGAATTTTAGAGTATATACTTTGATTCCATTAATATAAGAAAAACAATATCAGCTGCCTTTAAACTAATGATTTCCCTTACTCATAATGATATTATCAGAATAGAAAAAAAAAAACAACTTAAAAATCTTTCAAGTAAAACATACTAATGGATGGTAAACCATATATCGCCTAGATATTGCGATGTAGTGGTTCTAGGCTTCATTAAAATTTGCCCTTTGATCTCTCATACATTGGTTTTACGCTGTTAATATACACACATACACACGAAAATATTTCAATAGTTATTAAATTACTCCGCTATGTTTGACTTTGGTAAAAGTCTTAGTGTGAAAACTCAGTTTGTTTGCCATGATGAGTGAACAGAAGAAATTTGGTTTATCTTGTATTTTTGGTTAACAAACCACTGCCAAGCTCACTTATGCCTTTTAATTTAACAATAGCTGAACTGACAGACATCATTCTGTAAAAAGCTTCACTGACTGTCAAAGTCAAACGATATATAAAGGAAAATAGTCTTATCGGTTATATTAAAGTAGTTTATAGAAAAGTTTGACAACTAAGAACAATTTTTATATAGCTTATCATAATCAGCTTTACAATGTTCTCACTGTTAAGACGCAGGCCTCCTTAACTACTATAACTTCCTTATTTTTAGATATAGCTTAGATCCGTTTTCACCAAAACGATGGAGCACTTTTTTCTGATCGTTTTGGTATACTTACTTAACTCATTTTCGACTAAATCGGACTTATTAAACTTAACACTTCGCGTGACCAAAGGACTGGCTTTTACCTCTGTCAGAGATTAAGCATTGCCATACAACGTGGCAATGCCGCCAGTCTTTTGGGCACAACACCAGTCGACAGCGATGCGGAGGAATTTTTGGCGCCATGTTTTAGGTAGGAGTTATTGTGTATATATTATGTAATTTTAATTAGTTAACCGTTTTTATTTTTCTAGTTCTTTTTCACTAGGGCTACAGGTTTAAGCAAAACAATTATCTGAAAATTAATATTTCCATTAAGAACCATGTTTAGTTAAACAAGATAGGGCAGTAAGTAAAACGGCTGGTTATCTCGCTAGATGCAAGGAGTTTAATCACGATGTTCTTGCCAACTTCCTTAATACAGCAATCCGTTATATGATACCTATGTGTGTTTATATTTTGTAGTGATAAATGGAAATGAGAAAGTTTGAATTGTAGAGGAATGGCTAGACTATATTTATTAAATGGTTCATCTTGTCTATCAACTATATTTTGCGTTTATTTTTCCATAAAAATTACATTACGTTTTTTAGGGTTCCGTACTTCGAAAGCGGAAACGGAACCCTTATAGAATCACTTTGTTGTCCGTCTGTCTGTCTGTCAAGAACCTTTATCTCGAAAACAAGTGGAGGTATCGAGTTGAAATTAAAACCATGTAGTTTGGTCTGCGGTCCCTTGAAGCTGTGAAAAAATCAAACTTCTGCGTTAACGAAAAAAAAGATACGGCCGTATAAGTCGCAAAAAACCTGTATTTCGACACTCTCACGGTAATCAAAATTCATAGGGTACTTCCCGTGGATCTAGAATCCTGAAATTTGGTATGAAGCAAGGTCTCATAGCACAAGTATAGTAAAAAATCTGAAAACTGTAAATTTGTTATAACGTCACAAAAAAAAAACTTATTGTGTGATTCGGAAAAATCTCAACTCAATTCGGGAATTGAACTGTTTTCAACTGTCCAACTCGCACTTGCCTGGTTTTTAATTTCATAACATTGTTTACAGAAAATAAACCTAGTACATCACACTAATATTATAAAGGCGAAAGTTTGAGAGTGTGTGTGTGTACATGTTTGTTAATTCTCCACGCTCAAACGGCTGAACGGATTTCGATGAAATTTAGTACATGGGTAGACCATGCCAAACAAACCATGTCACGCTAACGCATCGACGCCTTTGCGATGTGGTGCTGGAGAAGGATGCTCCGTATCCCTTGGACAGCATTTCGGACCAACGTATTCATTTTTCAAGACCTCAAAATCTCCTCACGGCTGTCATTCGAGTGTCTTCGCAAGGTTCTGCAATACTTCGATCACATTGCAAGGAAAGCCGGTGGAAAGCTCGAAAGGCTCATTGTAACCGGTAAAGTGGATGGGAAAAGGCCTCGCGGGCGCAGCCCAATACGTTGGTCCGACCAGATCCGCACCCCTCTTGTTTTTACGGTATACAATACCCTTCACACTGCCAGAGACAGATACAGATGGAGGAATATCATAAAAGTTAAAGTGATGAAGCAGGGAGGTCACGACCCTCAGCATTGAGGAATACGACGCAAGGAGGAGGAGGAAACTGTTCAATTTTTTTATTTTTTTATTATTATTGATAGGCTCGCGTTTGACCACTATCTCACCTGATGGTAAGCGATGATGTGGCCGACGATGGAGCACGCTTGCCTAGAAGTAACCTATATCTATTCTTAACATAACATAACACCTGGTTTATTTATTAATAGAGTTAAGCAAATTATAGACCAGCAGTGGTGATCGAGTGGTAGCGGCCCCGACCTACGAATTGTAGGTCACGGGTTCCAACCCGAGCCAGGCGCATTACTTTGAGTAATTTATTTCATCACCACTGCTCTCAAACCGGCATATCCTAGAACCAAAAATTCTAAGACATGTGACATTGACCAACCCGCACTGGGCCCGCGTGGTAGATTACGTCCCTTTCCTTTCCTAGAGAGAGGAAGTCCCAACAGTGGGAACATTAAAAAGGCTGATTATGATTATTTTATTAAATTATAGACCATATTAAAAAACCATATTAAACTTAAAGTGATGAAGTAGGGAGGTCACGACCCTCAGCATTGAGGACTACGACAAGGAAGAGGAGACCGTCTCCTGGAATATCATATTGGATGCTCTTTATCCCGAGTGTTTGTTCCCTTGGGATAATTTTCTACTATCATTCCGCCATCTCCTTTCTACCATCGGACAACCCGACGTACGGCGAGTATCCACCCTTACGTTGTTGAAACTTCAACGGTCTGGACTAAGCGTTTCGCTTCGTCGTTTATACCGCGTACATCGAAGGACTGGAACAATTTGCCTGCTGCGGTCTTCCCGTCCAACTATAATTTAGGTGCCTTCAAGGCTAGAGTGAATAGGCTCTTAATAAACTAGTGCGCCTCACCATCAATGATTGCATCACTGCTTACCATCAGGTGGGATTGCAGTCAAGCACTGGTTTATATCAAATAAAAAATAAATAAAAAAAACATGTAAGCGAAGCCGCTGGGAGTGACTAGTTTAGAATAAAGTTAATATTTCTAATTTATAACCTCAATATTCTAAGAAGCAGGTGAACTTGGTGTCTGCTGTACGTAGTGGATTTTAGAGAGCTACTAATAAATGATTGTATACTATAAAACTATTCATTACATCAAATTATGTATATGTAATGGTTTATTGTTATTTATGTTTTTGGTTTGTTTATTCAGTGATTTTAAGCATATAATATGTAATCCGTGCTGGCCGATCAACGTCTCACCGTCGACGACGGCTGGTGCTGAAAATCGGCGCTGCGAGGCTCTGTGTCACACGAGCCCCAGCATTTTTCTGAACGCTAGCCGTTTTGCGCGGATATGACGCATATCCTACCACTTATAATATAAGTCGTTGTTGTTATTTGTTTTTATTTTTAAGGTATGCGCCATGTTGGACGTAAATAAACTCTTTTTCTTTCTTTTCTTTCAAATTAAATAAAATTTTCAAAACTTACCAAATTTTGAGCCTTAATTACTTTACCTATCTCAAATAACCTACACAACACTTGCAACTAACTCAATTCAAAATCATAAAGTAACTTTTGGACGCTTACTAATCTCCCATTCACAAGTTCCAATCAAACGCGAACTATACACCACTATTTTTTAATTAGTACAAAAAATAAATGGGGCTCTATCTGTACCCGTTACTGATCATATTTTGGTAGTCAAAAGTAAAAAAACCGGGCAAGTGCGAGTCGGACTCGTGCACTGAGGTTTCCGTACAAACTTACCTATGAAAACAGTTTAATTCCCGAATTGAGATACGAAGACTTTTCCGAATCGCAAAAAAAGTTTTTTTTTTGTGACGTAACTACAATTTGACAGTTTTCAGATTCCTATATTTGTGTTATGAGACCATGCTTCGTGCCAAATTTCAGGATTCTAGGTCAACCCTATGAATTTTGATTCCCATGAAAGTGTCGAAATACACGTTTTTTGCGACTTATTGACCGTATCTTTTTTATTCGTTAACTCAGAAGTTTGATTTTTGCACAGCTTCAAAGGACCGCAGACTTGACCGATACCTCTACTCGTTCCAGAGATAAAAGGTCTTGACAGACAGACGGACAGACGAACGGACAAAAATGTGATCTTATAGGATCACATTTTTGTCCGTTCGTCTGTCCGTCTGGTTCGTGGGTTCCGTTTTTTCCTTTGGAGGTACAAAATCCCAAAATTGTCCACGAAAATTTATAATAACGATAAATTCATGGATGGAAATCAATGGATAAAGTTAGAAATGAGTATATTAGAGGAAATTTAAAAGGGGCGCCAGTGACTGAAAAGTTAAAGAGTTCTGAGTATCTATGTAGATGGTTGGAGAGGGAGAGGGAGGCCAAAGAAAAGATGGATGGATTGTGTGAGGAGTGATATAAAAGAAAAGGGAGTTAGTGATAGTTTGACGGGTGACAGGACAGAATGGAAGAAAACAACGCGTTGCGCCGATCCCAAGTAATATGGGATAAGGACAGGAAGAAGAAGAAGATAAATTCATAATTGAATCAATCATTAATAACAATTATTACTATAAAATACTACGCGCAGTGTTTTTCCATTGTTTTTCATTCATAATCAATAGCCTGTAAAATATTTCCATAAATTGAGTGATATTTTGGGATATAAACAAACGCTACTAAAATAACTTTGCTGTTTGTGAATATTATTTATTGAGACTATACTTAAATAATAACAAGACCTTTTCTAATAAGCCCTTTAAGTATTTGTACTAATTAAAAATTAGTGGTGTATAGTGTTCTTAAGAAAATCCCGGTTACACACTCCCACATCACATCCACACACATTATGTACTTTAGACAAAATAGCACGTGTATGAAAATTTTACTATCGCTACCATATCATACTTAAGTATATATCCACACATATACAAGTACCTACCTACACATACGCAAGCACTACCCTCACTAAAACAACTGACGATATTAATTTTCTTGAAACTGTTACAGCCAGTTTCTTCATCAACAACTAAAACTATCAGTAAAAGTATTAACTTTTACTTGACCATTACTGATATTACAGCAAATGTGTTTCTTCATCCAAGTAACAGCTAAACTAAAAGTCAATTGAGTTACCACAACAAAAACGTCATAATTACCCCAAAAAAACGTGGGGAGCTTTTTTTACCCATGACAACATCGCAATATCCACTGCCAAGTAGTGCCAAAAGTCAAATGTCATTTCTTTTTAAACGAACGAATGTTTTTATTGAAATTGAATTGATAAATAATAACATTTATGTACATTAATATGGAGCTTTTCGAAGATAACGAGCGATATTTGGACATGAATTTGACGCCCAGGGATGTTGTCTTTATTATTAGCAAACCCGCAAAATGTCTACATCTATAATATCAACAAAATATCAACTGTATTTATTTCTGAAACTTACTACCTACTTTAAAGTGAATTTTCTATTGGACATAGCTGTGAATCGTAAGATCTGATAAATCGAAATTATGCGTGGTATTTTTAATTGTAAGGGTTTTGAAACTACAGTATATTACTATACTCTTTGAACTATAGGTACCCCTCAATTTACTGTAGTTGACCAGAATTTGATATCAAAATTTGAAAATTACATGTGTTTCATTATTTACAGTGACAGATCTTCTAATTTCACTGGCAATGATATTGAACATTTGAAGAAACTAATAAATAAATATGCAAAAGTCATATTAAACAAAAAAACCAATGGATTATCTATTAAGCAAAAAGATGAAACTTGGGAAATAATATCAAAAGAATTTAACGCCTCGAGCAGCACTTCCCGTTGCATAAAATCGTAAAGCCAGCAATAATTGTTCTTTCACCGATAGAGCTTTATTTCTGTAAAACATCAAAAAGTAATGAGTTAAAACTATCCTTGACATTTCCAAGGAGAGATTTTTTGTGTAAATATCTGCTATTTACTGAATAGATAGGTAGCTGCTTTCCTAAAATAGGTAGGCACATTAGTTGATTCTATAAGTACCTACTGGTAGTCGTACCTATTATATACAAACTGAAAATAAACTTACTTTTCTGTGGTTGGCGTCAGTTTATCTTGTAACAATAGGCTGAGGTATGTAACTGTTTCCTTTGAAATTCTGTATCGGAACTGAAAATCAGCGTCGTCCCATAAAAAATGATCTTTGCGAATATTAAACTTTTGCGCCTACGCGTTAAATAACTAACTATAAGTTCATCGTCTGATGAACTTGAACTTTCACTGGACGAAGTTCGTGATAACATTTTAGTACTAAAATATTTTAGAAATAAATACAATGAAACCTATATAACCTACAACTTTGTCAAAATGACAGTGACTTTAGCTTTAACAGTCCCTTATTGAGCAGTAAAAGTTAAAGGCAAAAGTAACAGTTAAACCAACAGTTAAAATTGTGAAGAAACGAATTTGACCGTTACTTTTACTTTATGACGTTACTTTGGCTGTTACTTTTGATGAAGAAACTGGCTGTAAGACTTCAGCTTCATACTTAAGTCGTATAGTCCCTTGAACATCTGGCCTGAGTTAAATGCATACATACTGCCGCCTAGGCAACAGTACGAGTATGTGTTCATTTAATTTCGGCCAGCTGCGCCCGGATAGAGCCCCGCTGACCTTTAAATCCATTTTCTTTGCGAAATATTAATTGATTTACATATACTATGTACATTCTGAAGAAATCTTAACCAACAATAAATTTGTTGTGTAAACAAATTTAAAAGATCAAAGCTGTTTGAGAGGAGTAGGGAAAACAAGCGAAAAAATATCATGTTAAGTTTATTTTTAAGTTTTCATCGCACGAAAAAATCATATGTTCATAATATTACATGAATCTATGATAAACATTTTTTTTTCAAATCTATTAACCCAGCCGTCACTGAGGACTAGGCTTCAGAAAGTCACTGTTTCATGGCACTGCTCGGGCGCTAGAGCCTTAATAGACGTTCAAATAAACCAATCAGAACTCATTTGATGCGAAATTGAATCGAATTGATTGATATTATATTTCACGGTTATTTTTCTTTAAGATTACTTGAGAGTCGAATGAAATTTTGATATGTTTGAGTGTCATGGATGAATACGTTAAGATTTGATTGATTTTGAAAGGTCAGAGGTATGTGCTGTAATATTAACGTTTCTACACATCTTTCTTGTGGGCTTATGACTTATTTTAAGTGTCTGTCAAAGCCTACATAATTATTGTTATTGATAAGGTATGCTTACGGCCTAAGTTTCCAAAGGAATATTTTTCGACTTCAAATTTTGAACATACACGTTTTTTTTGTATATTGATTTATTGTTAGGTATACCCACGATACAATATTCACAAAAGATTTTACATTTGATTGTAAAGCAAGTACTTTAATTCTGGGCAAATAATATTAACATATTATGGGTATTCCCAACTTGTTCAATACAATTTCAAATTTGTTAAAATTATATATTAAATACTAGCTGTCCTGGCAGCCATATAAATTATTTTTTTCTGGAGAGGGCCACCTTTATTACCTAGGGGTATAAAATATAGCCTACAACTTATTCTCAGACCAGCCAAATGTATACACGAGATTTTTTATATATCTAATAAATAAATTAATGAGATAATATGAACAAATATAAGACCAAATATCATAACGTAATAGGTATTTAAATAAACTGAAAATAATAGTATGTATAAACGGGTAGAAAAAGAACTCATAGGGCATCAAAAAATTCGTCCACATCGATGTCAATGGGAAAACTGTCCAGCCACGCCAAGAGTCGACCAGCTGTTTGCTGATATCCCGAACAACTCGATGAGCGCTCGGACCCCATGGCCCTAGTGTTTCAACCCCAAACGGCTCAAACATATAACCTCCGATGAGGTTATTATATTTACGCCGTTGATTCGTTGATTTGTTCTGCACCTGCAGCAATTATCAAATTGATAAGACCAAAATAAGAGAAGCAACAGATAAAATTTACACGACTTAAAAATATAGTGTCTTTTGAGAACTCAGAAATGCCTTCTCTGTAATCCTTTGAACGTTGTTAAAACAGAACAACAGACTTGAAAAATTGGGTTAAATTGTATACTTTTAACTTCTATCTACCATGCAAAATAGTTTCCATAAAGCCGATATCGAATCCAAACCATCAAGATACGCCATAAGATCTGTATTATATAAAAATATAAGGGAAACGGCACGGCGCGAGGCGCTTCTACAATCGCCCGATGACACGTCAAACGTACCGTGTCATGTTCGGGAGCCAGGGAGCTTTATGATTATAACATGTTACGCAGGCTTTAGATAAAAACAGTATATTTTTATGAGTATATGTAAATAGTGTTTTGGGTATACGGTGAGGTCTCGGGGAAGACAGTTTGGTAATAAAAGCAAATATGCAAAGGTAAATGGGAATAGGTTTATTTGTGTTGCAATTTGTCAGAATTTTAAGAAACAAGACTAAACTCTAAGGTTTCTGTTTTCACTCTGGTTGTTATAAATTAAATCTTAATATAAGATTTTCTGCTGCGGAATCATTCGAAAAAGTTACCTACCGTGGCCCTGCATTGCTACCATGAGCGATCCATTTTACGATCTAATCTGAACTGTTAAAGAGATAGAGCTATATAGGGTATATAGCTCCATCCCTCATTCTCACTCGCACGGAACGCAAAAGGGCAACTTAAGGAACGCAGGTGAGTTTTAATCAGTAAGTCTTACACACAGGAGGGCTTATTACGATGGTTACAAAATAAAATAAGTTATCTAGAGTTTTGCGATTTTTTAGTAATGGCAGCAACTTACTAAAAATTTTTACAGATTTTAATTCTTCTTTACAGATATCGCCTTATTTTTTTTTGCAATTTTAACACATGGTAAAAGATTTGCTGTATTGTGGAATATAATATTTTTAGTAAGTTATTGTCAGTACCATGTTTTCTTTCTATCAAAAAATGACAAAAATTGCTGATAACTTTTTTCTTTGCAGCCGTCGACTTTATAAAAAAAAAACTAAAAAAAAATCAGACTAATTTCAATGTCCAATTATTATGTTAGTGACTGAAATTTAAAACTAAAAAAGTTAATAAAATATTAGCATAATAGCATAATCAGCCTTTTAATGTTCCCACTGCTGGGACTCAAGCCTCCTCTCTCTAGGAGAAGGAATGGGCCGTAATCCACCACGCGGGCCCAGTGCGGATTGGTGAATGTCACATGTCATTGAATTTTTGGTTCTAGGACATGCCGGTTTCCTCACGATGTTTTCCTTCACCGTTTTGAGAGCAGTGGTGATGAAATAAATTACACAAAGTAATGCGCCTGGCTGGGTTTGAACCCGCGACCTACAACTCGTAAGTCGGGGCCGTTACCACTCGGCCACCACTGCTCTAATAAAACTATTATTTTTTATTATTTATAATTTCGCACTAAATTTTTTTTTAAAATCTGTCACACTCTCTTTCAGCACGAATGGCAATGGACTATAGCTACAGCCTCAGCTAACTTTTGCCTGAAAGTATTTTCCAACACAACACAACCAAAAAAAAAAAACAAAACCCCACAATAACCGAATCCCATCAACACAGATATCTATTACAGATTAAATTTCAATCTATAAACCTAATCCGGGGTTACAAAATCCGTTTAAAAAACCTATCATGCCAAGGCAAATTGGAAACCGGTTCTAAACAAATTGTTTTATACAAGTCACGATCAGATTACACGTGAGAGCTGTAAAGGCAGCAGTAGGATTACAGGCGATCGCTGCTGCCGTGAAAAACATTGGTCCAGCTAAAACGTGGAGTTTGCGAAGCTTGCTTGTATTGCGTGTGGCTGCGCTGACTTTGTTTTGTTTGTGTACGATTTGTTCACAGATGGGCTTGGTAAAAGAGCAGATAGATTCGAAATTTAAATATCTCCTCGCACACGTCTGTACAACTTGAATGACCTTGAAAAACGCTTAAGGGGATGCAACGGGTACACTACATAAATACGAAAAACTTTATTCCGACAGTCACAAATACGAATTTCAAAATACCGATTTTCATAATTCCGAATGGTTCAAAATTCCGAATATAATAACTCCGACTTATCAGTATTCCTATTTTTATAATTCCTAAATTTCAATATTCCTAACGTTTATAATTACTATTCTCAAAATACCGAGTTTCAATAGATCGAATAACAAAAAGTCCGACTTAATGATAATTCGAAACATCAAAAATACGAATTCCGATTATTAAAATACCGATTAATACAATTCCGAAATAAAAACGCCTTGTAAAACTGTATAGCAACACAAATAAACATATTTTAATTGCTCGTCAGAGAGAAGTGTAATATTATGTATAGTATGAGGGGGTAGTATTAAAAAACTAATGACAGATGGGTTTTCCTACTCATAATTGCATAGATTGTTTACAGTTATTATCCTTGTGTTATATCCTATAAATTTCTAACATAAGTTCTAACCTAACCGAACCTAAGTGATTCATCAATAATACAGGGGATTGCAGCATGCAAGCAGGCATGCAGCGTGCAAGCAAACACGCAGCATGCAAGCAAGCATGCGACATGCAAGCAGGCATGCAATATGCAAGCAGGTATGCAGCATGAAAGCAGGCATGCAGCATGAAAGCAGGCATGCAGCATGCAAGCAGGCATTCAGCATGCAAGCAGGCATGCAGCATGCAAGCAGGCATGCAGCATGCAAGCAGGCATGCAACAAGCATTGTTTCTGTCACGGCTCCAGCGCTGCGGGGTTTGGGCGTCCTCACGCGAGCTTATCGTCACAGATGGTTTTAACGCTCACCACCGCAGCTTCGGCTTGCTGGCCGGCTTTGCCGGCCAGCCTCAGCCACGGCGGCGGACCTTCAAACCACCTGCTCCTCAGCTCGCGGCCCGCCCTACCCCTCCGCGCCTACGCGGGTTTAAATTACACTCTAGGGGTAGGGCAGACAAGACTGCGTGAAGTCGGTTTTGCAGCGATTCGTTTCTGTCACTAAATTTTGTGGCACAACATGTTGACTTTTAGTTTATTCGAAGTATTGAAAATCGGAATATCGTTTTTCGGACCGAGAACCCTTCGTGCATTTGATTCTTCGAACGTATGAAAATCGGAAAACTAACAAATCGCATTTACGACTTTCGGTATAATAAATTTCGTGATTTTTAATAATAGACCTTATAATTCTTAGGTATTATGAAATTCGGACTTTTGAAAATCGGAACATCGAAATTCGGAATAAAATATTTCGGAGTATTTGGGTGTTCCCGGATGCAACTCGATATACATTTTCATTGTTTTTCATACAACCGCTCTTACGCGATTATGACGTTATTACACATTTCATTAGATATTTTGGGAAACACAGTAAGTATCTTGTGGATATTATCTAGGCTTCTATAAAAATCAAAACATAAATTTGTGTAAAATTAATCTAGTAAAGACCTCTGAAAATCTGTTATTTTACGTGAACTTTGGCCCTCCATAATGTACTTAAATATATTAAAAATATAAAAAAGTACTTCAATAGAATCCTTGCACATTCAATCAAAATTCTGAATGAAGAAAATTTTTCTGAAAAACTTTTAAGGGTTTAATAAAAACGTTTTGTGAAATATTCGAGTAAATCACGGAATTACCGACTGCCAACAGAGTTTTCAGGTGTTACCTCTCTTTTTTTGCATTGCCTCTTCATCAAACATCGCGTTGGATTGCTTTAGATGAAGCAACAAGCTTTTAAACCATGCTCGATGTTGACGATAGGCGAGTGGAAAAGGACCCTCATAAAAATCTCCTCGCGCGCCGATGGTACATACGTCTGTGCAACTTGAATGAACTTGAAAAACACTTAAGCGTCATACTATAGGCACGTGTGTACGAAGTTTATTATTATCTCTATATCTTCGTTTTTCCTAAGGTCTACCCAAAACAATACACCCTTGTAGTATTACCAAATTTATTATCAGCCTTATAATGTTCCCACAGTTGGGAGTCAACCAAGCCAACCAAGGAACCAAGGTTGCCAACATAGCACGAAGAATCGCCAAACTTAAGTGGCAATGAGCAGGGCACATTGCTCCCAGAACAGATGGCCGTTGGGGCCGAAAGGTTCTGGAGTGGCGACCGCGTACCTGAGGACGCAGTGTTGGAAGGCCTCCTAGAAGGTGGACCGACGACCTAGTAAGGGTTGCGGGAATCCGATGGATGCGAGACCCACAGGATCGTTCATTGTGGTGACACTTGGGGGAGGCCTATGTCCAGCAGTGGACGTCTTTCGGGTGATATGATGATGATGATGAGTTGGGACTCAGGCCTCCTCTTTAGGAGAAAATGGCTGTATGCCAAGCGGGCTCGATATAATAATAAATAATAATAATAATAAAATTTTATTCAAGTTTAAAGTAAGTAAAAGTATGATTTACATATGAGTTAGTGAAGGTCACGTGTGTCGTCACGTGTGTCGTCACGTCAGTGTCTTCACAAAACTTGGAATTTGAATGTTCTAGGACATGCCGGTTTCCTCATAATGATTTCCTTCACCGTTTTGAGAGCAGCAGTGATGAAATAAATTACACAAAGTAAAGTTCCCTAGGTTTGAACCCTTGACATACAAATCATACCAAGAGAAATGAAATAAATTGGGGGCATATTTTTCCTATATAATGATTATGATTGTAAGCTAGTCTTAAGATTGCCTCATTTTGAAAAAGAAAAAAATAAAGAAAGAAGAAAAGAAAGAAATACTTTCTTTTTTTCTTTCCTTCTTTCTTTCTTTCTTTCTTTCTTTACCATTGAACGACCACTGTTCTATTTTGCGCCTAACAAATAGTTTTGTACCTATTTAAAATAATTATAAATATAACATATAAAGACACAAGAAAATGCAAGTACTAAACCTACTTCATCCAAATGCATTTTATTTCAATACCCGCTCACAACAGAAACTGTCCTCAAAGAACCCCAACTTTAACGATAAAGACAGCTTTAACACTAAATCTTTAGCACCAGGCTCCCAGCCTATAATCGCACGCCCCAGGTGTTGCGATGCACTTGTCTGCGAATAGGTTTCCATTGAGCCTCCCCTCAGCTCCGTGCTTCGCTCAATACCACATGATCCAGCGCTGTGTGATTTTATGATAGCTGTATTGTCAGCTCTGCGATATTGAATTTAAAATATGATGGATGATGGTTAAAGACAGGACAATTTTTATAAAGTCGCTGGGCAACGGAGAAGGCTTTTTTTAAAGTGTGGAAATCATCTAATGACTTCTCGCGCTCTGGGCGGAGCGAGAGGGCAGACTTTCACTGACTAAAACCACACATGTTTCCTTCAGTAGCCCCTTGCGTTCCAGGACTACGGGTTTCCTTTTCAGAAATTCCCCGTGGTCCTAGCTAGTGGGCATCGACCCTGCTGGGCCCTTACGGTTTGCTGACATCTCCTTGAGGAGCACGTGGGGGTGAGGACATTCGTTCCCTCACGCGTGCTGCCTCCTCCTTCGCTGGCATTACTGCTTCGCAGAAGGAGGCCACCGCCTACCATTCCTCCTCGCTTCGGACCGTAGCCCAAACCAGAGCCCGATGCGAGAGGTCGCTGCCACCGATTGCCTCCGCGAGGACACGACGGTGCTCCGCCCAAGCGGGGTACACCTCCACCATATGCCCCACCGTGTCCTCCGAGCGGACCACAAAATGATGACACCCGGGCATTTCTTCCGCCTGAATCCAATGCAGGAACCTCCCGAACTTGCCATGTCCGGTGAGGACCTGCGTCATGCGGAAAGTGAGGACGCTGAATGGCTGCTCCAACCACTCCTTAAAGAGGGGACTTACCGCCATAAAACGGAGAGGGCTACGTTCCTTGTGTGATCGGGTCAGAAATGAAGATATCCTCAGGAAAACCAAGGTTACCGACATAGCCTGAAGAATTGCCAAACTTAAAGGGCAGTGGGCATGGCATATTATTCGCAGAATAGATGGTCGATGGGACTGAAACGTTCTGGAGTGGTGGCCACATATCGGAAGAAGCAGCGTTGGAAGGTCTCAAAAAAAATCCTAGTTTCCTCCCTATTGAATTTAGGACAACATTACGTAGCATAAATTTTCTTAAGAAATGCAATGATCATACGTTAATTAGCATGCATTGTCATCCAAATTGAACATGTCTAAAAACAGCTCAATTATAGAGACCAAACATGATACAATGTATTCCAAATAAGAATAGGATCGATTTTCACGCCATGTTGTGACGTCATACTGTCAAATCGAAGAAATTGAGTAGGGTGAGAAGAACAAGAAATTTTTAAAATTTAATATATATTTACGAATCACGAACAAAAAAGGTTTAATCACAATCCAGTTATTCAATTATACTCATCTCTGCGTCACTGTGTAAAATGCCCGAGTAGTGGCAAATAGAACAAGAAAGCAATAATTATGTTCCTAACAATGAAAATTAGAAAGAAAATAGTTTTTTTTTAACTAATTATGTTTTAAACAATATATTTCGCTAATTTAGATTAATCAATAACGTTTTTACTACTCCGAGATTTAACTAAGACTCAGTAATACAAAGCAAAAAAATAAAACCATTATTAATAAGCAATTATATTTTCTTTGCAAACGGTACATTTCAATTAACATTTGACAGACCGAGGTTATTGACAACTTATTTGGAACACATAGTATTTAATAAACATTGTTAATTAATGAAAATCTTGTAAAAATGTACATAAATTATTGAAATTCGTTCATCCAGAAAATGTAAAGAGCTTAATCATCTTTATAAATCCATTTTACTCACAGATTTGTCTTTAAGTTTCATCTCACAGAATTTCTAAACATGTACCTAATTAATTTATTTAAAACCTAGTCAGCCACAACGGGATAAAACGCAGCCTCATTTAGTTTTACCAAACAAATCTCCATAGTCTCAAATCAATGTCAAAATATTTTAATATCATCACTCATATCCCGTCCCAAAAGCTTCAAGGATCAAGAGCAAGCCAGAAACGACAACAAATCAGAATGCGTCACGTCTATAAAAATATTTGGTCCATAACAAAACATTGTGGGAAAGACTTCTTTTTAACTGAAAGTTTAATGTTAGGGACTGTTCACACTAGACATAGCCGCCAAAATTGATCATAAATTTTAAATTATAGAACATGGCACCGATTTTCTATAGGAAACTACTAAAAACTTTAGTCGCTAGCGAGTTCTTATTCGATAGGTTTTGTACTTGATGACTCATACTACCGATTTTGGTTCTGCAAGTGACCGCTAGAGGCGCTGCAAAATTTACCGTACAAAATATTTACGGAGTCGATATCGAGTAACGACGAATTCTATTGCTTTAAACTCATGGTAGGGGTACAGATAACGTCCTGTCAGCCGCATGCACAGTGACTGCTGGGCAAGTATCACCACACACTGACTTTCTGCAGAAGGAAAGCGCTATCAAGGCTGACCCCAAGACAGTTGGCAAGATTGTTTAGAGTTCTAGACGCATTCCACGAAGACTGGTTCGAGACAGTGCAGGAGAAATATGTTTGGAATGCCTTGGGTGAGGCATTTGCCCAGCAAAGTAATAGCTTGGGAAAAAAAGACAGATAAAAGATTCCTTTTTTTTCCGTGGTTGGAATTGTGGAACATGTCATGCGCTCCAGCCGGGCCTTGGTACAGGCCATGGTCCGGAGCGAGGAGGACTAGCAGGCGGTCGCCTCCTTCTGCGAAGCAGTAATGCTAGCAAAGGAGGCGGCCGCACGCGCGAGTGAATGGCGCTCACGCCCCAGCCACCGAGATCTCGATACCGATTGCCGGCCACTGAAGGCGCGGGCTTGCGGACGGCGAGCAATGGGTAGCTTGCCGTCCGATCGTCCGGTAACCGTCCGGACTGAGCCCTAGTCGTCGACGGCACGTAGTGTTCCACGTGCGCCTCAAGGAGATGTCAGCAAACCGCACCAGCATGCACGCGCATGGCCCCAGTAGGCCAAAGCCTGCTGGGCTACTAAGCCCAGCAGGGTCGAAGCCTACTGGGGCCATTGGTTGTGCGAAAGAAAACCCCGGGGTTGGCAAAGAAGGAACAGGAGTGGGTTTTAGTCAGTAAAAGTCTGACAAGGGCGAGAGATGTCATTAGATGATTTCCCACCTAAAAAAAAAAAAAAGAAAAAATATCTCATGCGCTCCAATGCCATTAAGATCCAACCAGAGCTGAAGGATTGATCGAAACAGTCACTGCGGCCCTGGAACAAAGGTGTATTTTAGTCAGTAAAATACTGACACTACCTCTCGACCAGATCAGGAGAAGTTATTTGGTGATTTTCACCCGAAAAAAATGCCCCTAAGACTTAATTCGTTGCCAATCATTCATCTGCCATTATAACAGTGATTACAATATCAAATCCTGTAATTGCGTTGAATTTTTAACTGCCTAGTTATTATTGTTAAAAAGATCTTCTTCTTGTTGTTGAATATTCCACAACTTTCACACAACGCCATCTAGTCCTAAACTAAGCAGAGCTTGTGTTATGAGTACTAGAAAACTGATAAACATACTTTTATATTTCTAAAGACATACATTTTTTTTTTCTCGGCTGGGCAGCGTTCGGGAAGCTGCGCGGTATCTTCTCATCCAATATACCACAGTGTCTCAAGACGAAAGTCTATGACCAGTGCGTGTTGCCAGTGATGACATATGGTTCCGAAACGTGGACGCTCACAATGGGCCTCATCAGAAGGCTCAAAGTCACCCAAAGGGCAATGGAAAGGGCTATGCTCGGAGTTTCCTTGCGTGATCGAATCAGAAATGAAGATATCCGCAGAAGAACCAAGGTTGCGAACATAGCACGAAGAATCGCCAAACTAAAGTGGCAATGGGCAGGGCACATTGCTCGCAGAATGGATGGCCGTTGGGGCCGAAAGGTTCTGGAGTGGCGACCTCGTCCCGGAAGACGCAGTGTTGGAAGGCCCCCTAACAAGGTGGACCGATGACCTGGTGAAGGTTGCGGGAATCCGATGGATGCGAGACGCACAGGATCGTTCGTTGTGGTGACATTTGGGGGAGGCCTATGTCCAGCAGTGGACGTCTATCGGCTGAAATGATGATGATGACATATTTTAGACAAATTACACCCAGACACAGAACAAATGATCATGCTCATCACACAAATATTTGCCTGAGTAGGAATCAAATCTAAGACCTCCGGCATAGCAGCCAGAGCCACTAACCACTAAACTAACAGGTCAGTCAAACTAACCTGTGACAGACCAACAAACGTCTAATAGAACCCTAAAAAAACATAAACCGTCACTGACTGACCACTGACTATAACTACTGACTTAATATTTCTAAACACATAGGTACATAATTATTTTAGACAAATTACACCCAGACACAGAACAAATGATCATGCTCATCACACAAATATTTGCCTGAGTGGGAATCAAACCTAAGACCTCCGGCATAGCAGCCAGAGCCACTAACTACTAAGCCAACAGGTCAGTCAAACTAACCTGTGACAAACCAACAAACGTCTAATGGAACCTTAAAAAAACATAAACAGTCACTGACTGACTACTGACTATAATGATGGCTGACTGAGCGCACATCGCGTATAGTGTGGACCATCCTTAAGTTTTACGGCTAATATAATTTTTAATGCAGGGCTTCCTAGAATGAGTTACGATTGAATCTCTGACATGATGCCGCCATGTGTTCCTAATGGCTGTTACAAAATTGTTTTGTCCTTTTGTTTCAACGTGTAAGAGTAGTGGGAAAGGGCTATTTTTGATATACCAAAATATGGCATTAATTTAAGTACAATGACAGCGAATAAGGGACAGTTTCTGAATAGAGTTCATTGAGTAGAGAATTTATCCCGCTCTTATATAAATTATGATAAGGATTTTTCAGTAGTGTGAAAGTGAAACCCGGGACTCTGGGACGAAAGCAGAGAAGGAACAGGAGTGGATTTTTAGTCAGTAAAAGTCTGACACTATCTCCCGCTCCGCCCAAGAGCGAGGGTTGTCATAAGATGATTTACCCACCGAAAAAAAAAACTGTAAACGCAAAAAAAAAAACCTAATTAGTGTTCAATAGATAGGATCAGTTGGAGGTGACCTTTACTCAAAATGAAATTCATACCAGTGAACATGATATGTTCACAGGTTTTTTTTAGGTGGTGGGAAAGTCATCTTATGACAAATCTCGCTCTTGGGCGGGGCGAGAGATAGTTGCAGACTTTTACTGACTAAAAACCCACTCCTGTTCCTTCTTTGCCTTCGACCCAGGGTCCCGGGTTTCATTTTCACACTACCAGTGGCATATGTTCATAGGTATGAATTTCATGTAGTTTAAGTGAACCTACTTATACTAGGTACTAACAACTCCAAAAATATAAGAAAAATTAAGGTATGAAAATAAAATGGCTTTAATATTATCTATTGTTAGATAGGATCAAACACTAAAAATTTTGTTTGCGTAAAATGTCAATGTCAGTTCGAATTCCTATTAAAAATAATATTAGGTTCTTACGAATCAGCGTTGCGGGTTTGTTTGAAATAGTTACTGTGGCCTTGAAATGCAGGAGATGATAGAAAGAGAAGGAGCTCCCTTTTGCATCCTTTCCTTTGAACGAACACAGATGGAGTTTATTCAGTAAAAGTCTGACACTCCCTCTTGTTTATTTTTAGTATATGCGAAACCTGAAACATCTGTCTAGTATTTTTATGTAAAGAATCTATGTACAAAATTCCAAAACTGTATTATGAAAAATCACAAAGTTGTAAGCCAGTTATGGTACCTGACTGCCGACATAAATACATGGTCACCGGGCCACCCAGGCGACTGAGGGGTTGTTTTGCTCCCGTACCCAGCTGTGCGCTGGCGTTTAATGCCCGCTATGACCTGCCGTGACCTGTTTTGTACTTGGTGTCGGTGGTGTCCAACTTGTGACCTTTTTTAAATATTTTTGGGAAAAAATATAACATGGTGTAAAATTTATTAGAACCGATTCAGTAACTGATTCTGAACAAACTATACTCAGATTTCGCATATGCTAAATAATAATGTTGTATAAGCATAATCAGCCTTATAATGTTCCAACTGCTGGGACTCAGGCCTCTCTAGGAGAGGGAATGGGCCGTAATCCACTACGCGGGCCCAGTGCGGGTTGGTGGATGTCACATGTCTCCGAAGTTTTGGTTACAGGACATGCCGGTTTCCTCACGATATTTTCCTTTACCGTTTTGAGAGCAATGGTGATGAAATAAATTACAAAAAAAGTAATACGCCTGGCTGTGTTTGAACCCGCGACCTACAACTCGTAAGTCGGGGCCGTTACCACTCGGCCACCACTGCTCACCCACACCGTGAGATATTACCTATAAAATAATGATGATTTCTAACCAAAAAAAACTTAGATCAAGTTAAAATATATTTTGTTAATAAACAATTCTGTATATGAAACATGTGCACTGCGCAAAACAACATTCATTACTGCAAATAAAATTACAATAATACGTTTTATATTTTCAAACATATGGAGGTGTAATCAATTAGCATTTGTTTAGCCATTTTAAGAAGTATTGTTTATGCTATAATTTATAACCATATGCCAATCAGGGTCATCTCATCATTGTTCGCAATTAATGTGAAGTTTACGAGTTAACTGAAATAAATGTGCTCATATTAGCACGAAATTGATTTCTTAAAACATCGTCTATTTGTTCATTAAAAACTTAAACGTATGACGTTCGTCTCTCGACTCTCCTACCCTGAATTCATTCACCCAGAGTACACGGTAGAGCATACGATAGAGGTGTGTCCCGGTTGGGTGGAGCACCACCGTGACCTAGTGGATGCGATCGGCGGCGGCGACCTGTCGCACTGGGCCCTGGTTCAGGCCATAGTCCAGAGTGTGTGCGAAGCAGTAATGTTAGCGAAGGAGGCGGCCACATGCGTGAAGGAACGTACATCACGCCCCAGCCGCCGTGACCGGAGACGCCCCGGACGTCGGGAATCGAAGGACGACTATCAGCCAGCGACGACAGCGAGTAGTGTTTCACGGGCGGTTCTAAGAGATGTCAGCAAACTGTAGGGGCCCAGTAAGGCCAATGCCTGCTTTTTTTTTTGGTAGGAAAATCATCTTATGACTTCCCCGCTCTTGGGTGAAGCGGGAGATAGTGTCAGACTTTTATTGACTAAAAACCCACTCCTGTTTCTTCGTTGCCTTTCGTACCAGGGCCGAGTCTTCCTTTCAGAATCAGACCCTTGGCCCCAGTAGGCTTCGACCCTGCTGCCCTACAGTTGCTGACATCTCCTTGAGGCGCGCGTGGAACAGTACGCGCCATCGACGACTTGGGCTTGGTCCGGACGGTTAGTGGACGGTCGGACGGCGAGCTACCCATTGCTCGCCGTCCGCAAGCCTGCTACGCCCCGATGCCTGCTACGCCCATGAGAACGGTTCTGAAAAGGAAACCCGTGGTCTTAGAAAGCAAAGAGCAACTGAAGGACACAGGTGTGGTTTTCAAAAATAAAAGTCTGACTCGCCATCGAAGTTTCAAGCTCGGTCCTTATAGAACGAGCGGACGGCGAGCTACCCATTGCTCTTCGTCCGCAAGCCTGCGAATTACTTCTGTATTATGGGTGCAGTCACATATGTAAACTCACATAAACATAACACCCGTATCCGCAACAACTATCTGCAGGACATAAAAAAATTTGTTCCGTACGGGAATCAAACCCACGACACGTAATGCATTCTATAGCTTAACTACTGCACCAACCGTACCATTACTCATAACCCTCCAATTAAGACATGAACAGCACCCTAACACTGTAATTCATGCAATCAACACCAGGAAATGAAACAGAGAGACAATCGAATTTCACCCCCTCTGGGTAAGAGGGGACCATGACTGCAGAATACACAGCATCAAGGGGACGCAAATATTGAAATTTTTCAATTTTCATTGGATCTTGTGATGCGTACCGTCTGGGGGCAAGGGGAGGGAAGCCGGTTGTTTTAAATGATTTCACTATTCATACAATTGTATCTAAATGTTTTAGCCCTTTTGGTAAATAGAAAGAACCTCACTATAATGAATTTTATTGAATTGATCGCCGTGTTATTTCTACTATTTTAAATTTTGACGTAAGAGCCAGGTCCGCAGGATTGTTCGAAAGAATACCGCGGGCGTGGAACGCAAAAGGCATCTGAAAGAACATGGGTGGTTTAGTCAGTAAAAGTTTGACACTCCCTCTGACTCCACCTAGAGCAGCAGAAATTATTTCCCATCCAAAAAAGGAAGAGCTTAGCTTTCCTTTCTACTACTATATTCTATACTCTAAAAATCTCTCCAAAATTGACAATGGCAAGCACCATAAAATCGTCAAGGCAATAAAGGTCGACGTATGCCGAAACAACGATTCAACTGTCTTTGATTCGGCAACGAAACTAATCAGAAAAGAACAACGGAGGCCTAAGGAAATCCATCTCATTGCTTGTCAATCTTTAAAAACCCCAATATCAACACCTTACCATCCTATGAAGAAGTGGGATTGTCGAAAGATTTAGCGCGGTCCTGGGAAGCAAAGGGCAACTAAAGGAACACTAATGAATTTTAGTCAGTAAAAGTTTCATGCTCCCTCCCTGTCGCTGCACCAAGAGTGACAGAAGTTGTTTGATGATTTCCTACCTCAATCTATATACATAAAAGCGGAATACCACTCACTGATTAATCAC
Organism: Mythimna impura; assembly: GCA_905147345.3. Classification (NCBI taxonomy): domain Eukaryota; kingdom Metazoa; phylum Arthropoda; class Insecta; order Lepidoptera; family Noctuidae; genus Mythimna; species Mythimna impura. Next base: position 26,027,848 of record LR990359.1, on the reverse strand, counting down.
GAAATCTCCGAAACTATAACACCTACAGACTTAAAATTTGGCTGGTAGGTTCCTTATAGGGTGTAAACATCCGCTAAGAACGGATTTTATGAAACTCCACCCCTATGGAGGGGTAAAACGGGGATTGGAAGTTTGTATACGCACGAAACGTTTTGGGAAAACATTCATATTGCGTAGAGCTAAGGAGTGGAATTCCTTGCCGGAATCTGTTTTTCCTGATGGCAACCCGGGAATCTTTAAGTCAAGAGTGAATAGGTTACTTCTAGGTAAGCGCGCTCCATCGTCGACCGCATCGTCGCTTTCCATCAGGAGAGATAGCGGTCAAGCGCGAACCTATCAAGAATAAAATAAATAAAAAAATAAAGTATGGAGAAACCAATTTTCGCACGGGCGGAGCCGCTGGCAGAAGCTAGTAAAAAATATTTTAGTGTTTCCTACATCATTTCCTCGAGCCCTTTATTTGCTCTACAAGACTTAGTCGCGAAAAAACATACCTACGATTTTGCTCCAGAAATCCGCCATTCTTAATTTTTTATTGTTTTTTTTCTACCCAGTCTCATTCTTACAGATATGACAAATCTAACGACACCGTTCAAGCTAAAATACAGCAAGCCGTTTAGGCTCTGGGGCGTGCCAAAGAAATGTAGGTACATACATACATAACCCTATGTAGCGACATCTACGGCGCTACATTAGAACTAAAAAATATAAAATCCTGCGTCAGGCAGAGTTCCCCACGCGATTCGAACTATACAACAATCCGAAATCATCTGTCGGGCAGTTGCCCAGATCAGACAAAACATCCGTCTGGTCGGAGGATCCTCCCTTTTCACTGGAGATATGTGAGACTTTAGGGTACGTACCATTTGACATAATAACAAAAGTTCTAACGATCACATGACCTAATTTCATTTAATATATTTTTTTTTAGTATAACGATGAAATGATATAATGAATTATTGATATAATTTCAGTTTACTTAATTTTATATGGTTTAATAAACATTTTCTATAATGCACATTTGAACTAATATTCAGTTAGTATAATATTCAAATTCTATAGTAACGTTTAATATAATTTTGAAACGTCTACTTTGTTTTTTTTATATTTTTGCAAAAACTGATTGGATTATAAACGCCTGCCATTTTCGTGCTAGCAAAAACGCGCCGGATCACTGTTAATAATTGCAATTTTGAAATTGAATTCCTTCCATCTTTGGCCTCTCACTTAAACCTGAAATAAGGTTAGTTTTGTCTTCACTTATTGTATGAATACTTGTTGTATGAATAAATAACTACGAATTAAATGTTTTTTTGTTCTTTCATATTCACCTCATATATACCTGCGTCAGATCCCTTCTATTGTTGGTGAATCATTTGTGTTAGATGAGGTTATAACAGTATGATGTTTTCTGATATTTACTTATTTACTACAGAATTAGGGCAGAAAATGAGTAAATATGAAAATTAGGTCAAATGAAAATTAAGTCAACTGAATGTTATATAAAAAGAGCAAAATACTAAATGAAAATTATATGAGATGAACGTTATACTAAATGTTATTAGAGCAAAAGAAGTTTATATGAAATGTAATATTAGATCACATGAAATTAGGTTATATCGTTTTATAGCATATGAAAATTATATCATGTGAACGTTATTTCAAGACAAGTGATAATATATTATCTGTTATTATGGCATATATTACACACCCGAGACTTTATACCCTGTTCTACATATATTATACCTATCTCTAAACCTGCTTCTAGTAATCCGGTAAGAAAATAATCCTTAGGAATAAAAACAATGTGAAGTTTACAAAATAAGGCACTAAAACAAGAAAAATATTAATAATAATAATATTCCTGGACATGGCGCGCATCGTTAGGAGATTCCTCTCTCAAGACCCTGACCACCGGTAGCTTGGACCCTGTTCCCGATACCGGTGGGCTACTATTTTTTATATTTTTAAATGTTTAATATAATATGCTTTTTTTTAAGAAATATTTAAATATGTAAATAATATGTTTATATTGAAAATAAATGGAACAATAATAATCTTCCACAACTATCACACAACGCCGTCTAGTCCCAAGCTAAGCAGAGCTTGTGTTATGAGTACTAGACAACTGATAAACATACTTATATATTTCTAAATACATATTATAGATAAATTACACCCAGACACAGAACAAATAATCGTACTCATCACACAAACATTTGTCCTGGGTGGGAATGGAACCCACGACCTCCGGCATAGCAGTCAGGGCCACTAACCACTAGACCAACAGGATAGCTAAAATATGGCGTCATAAAACTCCTCCGCATCACAGTCAACTGGAAGTGTGCCCAAAAGACTGACAGCATTGCCACGTTGTATGGCAATGCTTAATCTCTGTCCGAGATAAAAGCCAGCTCTTGGGTCATGCGAAGTGTCAACTAAGCGTTTGGATAATTCGTTAAAAAGAGTATGAGCACTCGGACCCCACGGCCCAAGAGTTTCAATCCAAAACGGCTCATAAATATAATATAATAATACTAGCTTCTGCCAGCGGCTTCGCCCGCTTGAAAATAGGTAGGTAGGTTTCTCTACTCAAACTTTGGACCCCCGTTTCATCCCTTTAGGAGGTGAATTTTAAAAAATCCTCTCTTAGTGCTCGCCTACGTCATAAAAGGAAACCTTGTGCAAAATGTCACGCTCCTAGACACTGTAGTTTCGGCTGTGCGTTGATATGTCAGTCAGTCAGTTTCTCCTTTTATATAATTATATAGATATATTCTATGGACAAAAATATAACAAAATCTTACACTTTAATTTACAAACCAAACACAGATTGTATCTAACACCCTTACTGTCGCCAAATTAGAGCAGTACCACACTAAACCCATCTGAATATTTATTATCGTTCGCAGCTCGCGACCGCTCTCCGTGCTGTGAATACACCCTATTGTAGTCTTCGGAATGGGGACGTGATGGTCGGAGCTGCAGTGAACACGGATTTTTGCTTTGTTTAGGGTACGCTGTATCCCTAATTTTGGTGATTGGTATTCAGTCTTTTTAGCTTTTATTTTGAAAAGCCCCATTTTTAGGGTTCCGTACCTCAAAAGGAAAAAACGGAACCCTTATAGGATCACTTTGTTGTCCGTCTGTCTGTCTGTATGTATGTCTGTCAAAACCCATTATCTCGAGAACACGTGGAGGTATCGAGTTGAAATTAAACCATATACTCAGGCCGGCGGTCCCTTGAAGCTGTGAAAAAATCAAACTTCTGAATTAAAAAAAAAAAGATCATGTCGCAAAAAACTTATATTTCGACACTTTCAAGGGAATCAAAATTCATATTGTACCGTTGACCAAGAATCCTGAAATTTTGCATGACACAAGGTCTCATAGCACAAGTATAGGAAAAAATCTGAAAACTGTAAAGTAGTTACGACACAAAAAAAAACTTTTTTTGCGATTCAGAAAAAATCTTCGTAACTTAATTCGGAATTGAAGTGTTTTCATAGGTAAGTTTATACGGAACTCTCAGTCGCGAGTCCGACTCGCACTTGCCCGTTTTTTTTTTTCAAAGGGAAATCATCAAATGGCTTCTCCCGCTCTAGAGTGGAGCAAGAGGAAGTGTATTAGAAGACGCAGCGTTGAAAGACTTTTCCTAAGGTGGACCGATGACCTGGTGAGGGTCATAGGAATCCAATGGATGCGAGACGCACAGGATCAGACGTGGTGACACTTCGGGGAGGCTTATATCTAACAGTAGACATCTTTTGGCTGAAATAATGATTATTAAGAGAGAAAGTTTCAGATTTTTATTATGGACTTAAACTGCTCAGCTGTTGCTCTTTGCTTTCTAGGGGCACGGTAAATCTTTCAAACAATCCCTCAGTCCTGGCATTGAATAGCTCCGTGAAAATGATTTCATCCAAATTGTAAGACATGAAAAGCATGTCCTCATGGTCCCCAAAAGCATGTCCGTCGCGACCCATCAAGTGGCAGTTGGGCAAAACATCCTTGTAATCAACAGAAAGAAAACTCCATGTCGGTACATCAGGTCTGTATTCCCTGAAGAGGTAAGCATGTTTATTACTCCCCATTTTGCTGGCAAACGTAACTGGTTACTTTATGAGTCCCATGTGACAATAGGGCAGGTATACAGTCCAATAACAGATGAACCTATACAAACTGTATCATATTTAGCTCTTGATAATCACATGACACTAATATTATAGTTCAGTTTAGTCCAGTTGGGTAGATCTAATTTCGAGAAAGAAGTCAACCGTCGAATCCAACTCGACTGGGCAGCGTTCGGGAAGCTACGCGGTATCTTCTCGTCCAACATACCACAGTGTCTCATGCCGAAAGTCTAGACCAGTGCGTGTTACCAGTGATGACATATGGTTCCGAAACGTGGTTGCTTACAATGAGCCTCATCAGAATACTTACAGTCACCCAAAGGGCAATGGAAAGGGCTATGCTTGGAGTTTCCTTGCGTAATCGTATAAGGAATGAAGATATCCGCACGAGAACCAAGGTCGCCGACATAGCCCGAAGAATCGCCAAACTGAAGTGGCAGTGGGCAGGGCACATTGCTCGTAGAATGGATGGTCAATGGGGCAGAAAGGTTCTAGAGTGGCGACCACGCACCGGAAAACGCAGCGTTGGAAGGCCTCCCACAAGGACCGACGACCTGGTGAGAGTAGCGGGAATGTGGTGGATACGAGACGCACAAGACGGGTCGTTGTATCGACGCTTGGACGAGGCCTATGTCCAATAGTGGACGTCTTTCGGCTGAAATGATGATGATGACTTCTAAAGCAACAAATATTATGATAAGATTTTTTTAAATTAAAAAGCCTGAATTACCTTTACAATCACTGCAGTTAAATCATGAAATTTATTCCCACACACCAGCCATTCAATCCACTTAAAACCATCAAATGAAATCCATCGGATCACTACTCATACAAATCGTTACACTACCTTTAACCTATAACACCTAACCCTCTGCATGCGAGGCCCAAATAAAGCGAAAACTATTCAGAAAATTCATACTAGAAGTTCACTAACTATGAACAAAGGTTAATCAAGCAGGCTCGCGGTGCAAAATGCTTCATATCGGTGCTATATTTGAGCATTATTCGGTGCTTCGGCTGCTATATCTGAGCATTCTTCGCGCGTCAAATGCTCAACTTTGCCAATAAATTCGGAAATATTGGAGGGTTAGTGTCGGTGTGGATGTAGTTTGATGAAGCCAAGTGAGATATGGTTTTGTTAGGACTTTGTCGCTTCTTTTTCTTCGTCATATTATTATCGATGATTCCAAATGTTTGGTCTTTTGACCAGACTCAGCCATGTCGACAGTGTTATCGTTTGCCTCGTATAGGTCTTTCAAAATACTGGTGTTATTACACAGTGAGAACGACAAGAGGTGAGGCGTTGTGTGGGACGAAGCTCCGCAATTGCACTGTGGATCATTAGTGTAGGAGTACCCCATCTGACTAAGTTGTGCCTATAATGACCCATCTGGATTCGTAGCCAGTTTGCGATTTCGATGTAAGCTACGGTATTTGGTGTCCCACAGGGAGCGTGTCTGCAGGATTAACATAGGCTATTGGGAAGAAATGTCTGAGGAGTCACAGATTCTTCTTTGCTACACTAGTCCTGCGTAACTGTCATTTTATTTGTTATTGATCTACTTCAAAAAAGAAAGAAGCTCTAAAGTCCTCTGATTTTTTTTTTTGTATCTTGTTTAGCAATATCTTCTTTCAATATTATTCGATTTTGATTTTTAGTGATTTGATGAAAAACTTTGAAATTAGACCATGGAACACTATAAACGATAGCAAATCATTCGGGATTGCTGCAGTCGCACTTCTGTTTATATTCAACGCCATTTCATAACAAAGCCAACATACAGATAAGAAATCTTTGAACCCCCGTTTCATACACTGTTTTTTTTTCGGTGGGAAAATCATCTAATGACATCCCCCGCTATTGGGCGGAGCGGGAGATAGTGTCAGACTTTTACTGACTAAAAATCCACTCCTGTTCCTTCGTTGCCTTTCGTACCAGGGCCGAGTCTTCCTTTCAGAAGCAGACCTTTGGCCCCAGTAGGCTTCGACCATGCTGGACCCCTACGGTTTCATACACTTAGGGGGTCAATCTTGGGAAATCTTTATTCTTTGTAGACGTCCTTTAAAGGTCCATAAACCTCTGTCTGTCTCTGTGTGTGTGTGTGTCTCTGTGTGTGTCTGTGTGTGTGTGTGTGTCTGTATCTGTGTCCTCTGTCTGTCGTGTGTGTTTTTGTTTATGTGGTGTACAATAAAGAATATAATAATAATAATAAACCTCTGTACTTTCAGCATTCTAGGTCCAAGAGTTCGAGCTGGGCGTTGATGAATCAGTGAGTGTGTGAGCTTCTACTAGCGGTTTCACCATCAAAATTTTGGATCCCCGTTTTATCCTCAAGTATGAATTTTGGAAAATCCTTGCCTACGTCATAAAACAACGCCTTATGCATAGTTTCACGTTCCTAAACCCAGCCAGTAGTTTCGACTGCGCGTTGATGTGTTAGTTAGTCAGTTTCTCCTTCTATATGATATAGATTTATAAAACTTCAACAGTAGTTAACAGTCTAAATTCAAAACAATAAGAAGACTTTAAGCTATTTCTAAATCTCTACCAAAACAAATTAATTAAAAGATTAACAACTCAGAGCGATCAAGTATCAAGTAATTAGCTTCAAAGAAGCCCAACTAGTAAAAATTACAAACAATTTGACAGTTCACTCGTAATTAATTACCGAACTAAAGCTCGGTATTGCCTTACTATTTATTTAGCAACTCTAAAACATAATAATAACAACAACAACACAACACAGTACAACATAACAACAGGCAAACACAATATAAGCAGCTGCAAAGTTAGTTTGAAAAATTGGCTTTACTTGAAAGCTTTTTATTTCCTTGACGAATTTAAGATGATCTAAACTTTGACATGAATTATTAATTTGGACTGTTATTTATTGTGACTTTTCTTTTCATTTAATTTATTTTTATGTGTCATTTGACTTCTGTGTATTTTTTTCTTGTATTTTCTTATTGGTTTGACATTTTTTTTTATTATTTTTATCATTTGACATTGTTTAATAGTGTAACTTATTTTTAATCATTTGCTGACTATAATATACTAACTTTTTCCCGCGGCTTCGTCCGCGTACATAAAATATAGCCTTTGTCACTTTTTTTTTCGTTGTGAAAATCATCTTATGATATACCGGGCTCTTGGGCGGGGCGAGAAATAGTGTCAGACTTTTACTGACTAAAAACCCACTCCTGTTCCTTCGTTGCCTTTCGTACCAGGGCCGAGTCTTCCTTTCAGAATCAGACCCTTGGCCCCAGTAGGCTTCGACCCTGCTGGGCCCCTACAATTGCTGACATCTCCTTGAGGCGCGCGTGGAACAGTATGCGCCGTCGACGACTTGGGCTCGGTCCGGACGGTTACCGGACGGTCGGACGGTGAGCTACCCATTGCTCGCCATCCGCAAGCCCGCGCCTACGGTGGCCGGAAATCGGGATTCGAATCCCAGCGGTGGTTGGGGCGTGAGGACCGTTGCCTCACGCGATCAGCCGCCTCATTTGCTAGCATTACTGCTTCGCAGAAGGAGGCGACCGCCTGCCACTCCTCCTCCCTCCGGACCATGGCCTGTACCAAGGCCCGGCGCGAGAGATCGCCGCCGCCGATCGCCCCCACGAGGACATATTGGCATTGATCTGCCCAGGCGGGGCACACCTCCACCGTGTCCTCCGGGTGGTCCACACAATGGCGACACCCGGGCGTAGCCTATGTCACTCAGGAATAAAGCAGTTTTCTATCGGTGATAAAAATTTCGCAATCGAACCAGTACTTTCAGAGATTACCTCCTAAAAACAAACTTTAGCTCTTTATAATATTAATGTAGATTGTTACATTATAGTCAACAAGTGATTAATAGAAACAAATTATTTATTGGTAAGGGATTCTTACAAGTCACATACAGATATGACATGTAAGAATCCCTTACCAATAAACTACTATGACCAATATGACAACAACATACCTGATTGAGTTTAAATTCTTACACCCGGGATTTAATCGTCATATTTGTGATTCCTGGATTTTAAAGCAGGTTTTATCATATCTATTTACGCCATAAACTTTTGGTAAATATACTCTACCTATTTTTTTAATAATATAAACTAGTGTTTGACTGCGATATCATCTGATGGAAAGCAGTAAGCAGTGATGCAATCGTACCTTTTCCGATTTCTGGTCATAATAATATATGAAAACCAGAAAATTTATGTTGTTTTTGATGACTTGAAAAAAGAACTTGATTTGTACGAGTATTTGACTTGCGACCCGTCCTACTCACATAAACATTTTTTTCCACTGTAACGGACTCAATCATATAATCTGCAGATTAGCTAGTTAATCTGAACTCTAACTGATTTACGTATATTAGCGGTAACATTACCACCATTAAATACAAACTAATGTAACCCTTTCGTGCTAATAAAACATTTGTTAAAAAAATGATCGAGCGCACGGCTTGTTACCCACAAATGTATCTATTATGTCTGTCTGTTTGTCTCTCGTCTAACCCTTTCCCCTTTTGTCAGTTCTATAGGTATTGCTCAATAGATACTCAATGTTTGCAATATTGATTGGCTGTTCCCTGTTTACCTTGCAATATAAATTGAAAAAGGGGAGGCACATTAATCTAGCTAGCTTATAGGTAGGTGTGATGGTTCAGCTTGTCTAGACTCATCAAACTCATAGTCAGCCTTATAATGTTCCCACTGTTGGGACTCAGGCCTTCTCTCTAGGAGAGGGAATGGGCCGTAATCCACGCGGGCTCAGTGTGGGTTAGTGGATGTTATATGTCTTCGATTTTTCGGTTCTAGGACATGCCGGTTTCCTTATGATGTTTTCTTTCACTGTTTGGAGAGCAGTGCATCTGGCTGGGTTTGAATCCGTGACGTACAACTTTTCAGTTGAAGCCGATACCATTAATTAGGCTACCACTACTCACTGCAGTGCATATCTGGACTGATGGGCTCAAACAAACGGAATAATCTCTAGGTGGGGAACTACAAACAATACGGCATGATTGGCAAAGTGGTTAAGCAATTGGCTGCAGCAATGGGTGTCGCGGGTTTCATTCCCACACGGAAAAAGTCTAAGGTACTTGGTGAGCTCAATGGCACAGCATTCAAATGTTCCTGTTATTGACATTTTTGAGTTTTTTAATAACTCGTTCCATTCATGCCCATGTATCCTTGTTAGGAACAAGGATACATGATCCACCTCTCTTAACTTGTTTTCTACTGTAGTGAGCAACTAAGCAGTAGTTTGGTATGCTTAGCTGGTTTTAGTAGTTTGGTATGCTTAGCCTGCTGGTTTGGTATGCTTAGCTGGTTTTAGTAGTTTGGTATGCTTAGCTGGTTTTAGTAGTTTGGTATGCTTAGCTGGTTTTAGTAGTTTGGTATGCTTAGCTGGTTTTAGTAGTTTGGTATGCTTAGCCTGCTGGTTTGGTATGCTTAGCTGGTTTTAGTAGTTTGGTATGCTTAGCTGGTTTTAGTAGTTTTGTATGCTTAGCTGGTTTTAGTAGTTTGGTATGCTTAGCTGGTTTTAGTAGTTTGGTATGCTTAGCCTGCTGGTTTGGTATGCTTAGCTGGTTTTAGTAGTTTGGTATGCTTAGCCTGCTGGTTTGGTATGCTTAGCTGGTTTTAGTACTTTGGTATGCTTAGCTGGTTTTAGTAGTTTGGTATGCTTAGCTGGTTTTAGAAGTTTGGTATGCTTAGCCTGCTGGTTTGGTATGCTTAGCTGGTTTTAGTAGTTTGGTATGCTTAGCCTGCTGGTTTGGTATGCTTAGCTGGTTTTAGTAGTTTGGTATGCTTAGCCTGCTGGTTTGGTATGCTTAGCTGGTTTTAGTAGTTTGGTATGCTTAGCCTGCTGGTTTGGTATGCTTAGCTGGTTTTAGTAGTTTGGTATGCTTAGCCTGCTGGTTTGGTATGCTTAGCCTGCTGGTTTGGTATGCTTAGCTGGTTTTAGTAGTTTGGTATGCTTAGCTGGTTTTAGTAGTTTGGTATGCTTAGCTGGTTTTAGTAGTTTAGTATGCTTAGCTGGTTTTAGTAGTTTGGTATGCTTAGCTGGTTTTAGTAGTTTGGTATGCTTAGCTGGTTTTAGTAGTTTGGTATGCTTAGCTGGTTTTAGTAGTTTGGTATGCTTAGCCTGCTGGTTTGGTATGCTTAGCTGGTTTTAGTAGTTTGGTATGCTTAGCTGGTTTTAGTAGTTTGGTATGCTTAGCCTGCTGGTTTGGTATGCTTAGCTGGTTTTAGTAGTTTGGTATGCTTAGCTGGTTTTAGTAGTTTGGTACCTATGCTTAGCCGGCTGGTTTGGTATGCTTAGCTGGTTTTAGTAGTTTGGTATGCTTAGCTGGTTTTAGTAGTTTGGTATGCTTAGCCTGCTGGTTTGGTATGCTTAGCTGGTTTTAGTAGTTTGGTATGCTTAGCCGGCTGGTTTGGTATGCTTAGCTGGTTTTAGTAGTTTGGTATGCTTAGCTGGTTTTAGTAGTTTGGTATGCTTAGCCTGCTGGTTTGGTATGCTTAGCTGGTTTTAGTAGTTTGGTATGCTTAGCCTGCTGGTTTCGTATGCTTAGCTGGTTTTAGTAGTTTGGTATGCTTAGCCTGCTGGTTTGGTATGCTTAGCTGGTTTTAGTACTTTGGTATGCTTAGCTGGTTTTAGTAGTTTGGTATGCTTAGCTGGTTTTAGTAGTTTGGTATGCTTAGCTGGTTTTAGTAGTTTGGTATGCTTAGCTGGTTTTAGTAGTTTGGTATGCTTATCTGGTTTTAGTAGTTTGGTATGCTTAGCTGGTTTTAGTAGTTTGGTATGCTTAGCTGGTTTTAGTAGTTTGGTACCTATGCTTAGCCTGCTGGTTTGGTATGCTTAGCTGGTTTTAGTAGTTTGGTATGCTTAGCTGGTTTTAGTAGTTTGGTATGCTTAGCCTGCTGGTTTGGTATGCTTAGCTGGTTTTAGTAGTTTGGTATGCTTAGCTGGTTTTAGTAGTTTGGTACCTATGCTTAGCTGGCTGGTTTGGTATGCTTAGCTGGTTTTAGTAGTTTGGTATGCTTAGCTGGTTTTAGTAGTTTGGTATGCTTAGCTGGTTTTAGTAGTTTGGTATGCTTAGCCTGCTGGTTTGGTATGCTTAGCTGGTTTTAGTAGTTTGGTATGCTTAGCTGGTTTTAGTAGTTTGGTATGCTTAGCCTGCTGGTTTGGTATGCTTAGCTGGTTTTAGTAGTTTGGTATGCTTAGCTGGTTTTAGTAGTTTGGTATGCTTAGCCTGCTGGTTTGGTATGCTTAGCTGGTTTTAGTAGTTTGGTATGCTTAGCTGGTTTTAGTAGTTTGGTATGCTTAGCCTGCTGGTTTGGTATGCTTAGCTGGTTTTAGTAGTTTGGTATGCTTAGCTGGTTTTAGTAGTTTGGTATGCTTAGCTGGTTTTAGTAGTTTGGTATGCTTAGCTGGTTTTAGTAGTTTGGTATGCTTAGCTGGTTTTAGTAGTTTGGTATGCTTAGCCTGCTGGTTTGGTATGCTTAGCTGGTTTTAGTAGTTTGGTATGCTTAGCCTGCTGGTTTGGTACCTATGCTTAGCTGGCTTATTTGTACGGCCTAAGTTGTTCCGGATGTAAGTGCCTTGTGTTTGTGAGTTTACATCTTTTTTAATTTCCCCACGACACATGAGTAATTCATAGTGTAGGGCAACATTTAATTTTAAAAATAACTGGGCATGTGCGAGTCGGACCCGCACACTGAGGATTCTGTACAAACTAAATTATGTAAATAGTTCAATTCCCGAAGATTATTCCGAATAGAAAAAAGTTTTTTTTTTGTGACGTAACTATATTTTTTTAGTTTTCAGGTTTATTCCTATACTTGTGCTATAAGACCTTCTTTCATGCCAAATTTCAGGGTTCTAGGTCAACGGGAAGTACCCTATGAATTTCGATTTCCTTAGGAGTGTCAAATTTACGATTTTTGCAACATGAACGGTTGTATCTTTTTTTTTCGTTAACTTATAAGTTTAATTTTTTCACAGCTTCAACGGACCGCAGACCTGAGTATATGGTTTAAATTTCAACTCGATACCTCCATGCGTTCTCGAGATAAAGGGTCTTTAAAGACAGACAGACAGACGTACGGACAACAAAGTGATCAGGGTACCATTTTTCCTTTTGAGGTCCAGAACCCTAAAAAAAACCTTTTTGCCTTCTAGTCGCTGGTTATAGTCATATTTGGTTGACCCAATACTTTAAAAAAGAAGTGGTGGGACGACCTAGGCGTTAACCGCAAGGTCTGGTTGGAAGCCGCTCGAAAAAAGTACCTGAAAAGCTTTGGAGGATTCCTTTACCTACCAGTAAAGGTATAGGCTAAATAAAAAGTATTTTGCCACTTCTACAGTATCGTCAGTGGTAGCTTTCGGCATCGAAAGTCACTTTGTCTGCACAGTTTGGAGCCAAGAGAGCAGAAAATAAATCACACGAATATTTTTGAGGCGATGTTTGTCACTTCATCACGCTCGAACGGCTGAACGATATCCGGAATTATGTTCCCTAGGGATTCTTTTACACTTAAACGCGGGCAAAACTACTGACAGTAGCTAGTGAGAATTATAATCTTTTTGTTTTTAATGTGAGATATCATCTAAAAACTTTTCGATGGCGTGTCAGACTTTACTGAATAACTAACACACAACACAACAAACAACAACAACACAACAACTAACAAACACACTAACACACACAACACACACACACACACACACACACTACACACACACACACACACTACACACACACACTCACTCTCTCTCTCACTTCACTATGTTCCTTGAGTTGTCCTTGGACCATGGGTTACCCTTTCAGAAGTCGACCCTTGGCCCCAGCAGACTACGTCCTTGCTGGTCCCCTCCAAAATTCAAAAAATACATAGGCCTACATAGGCACTTATAAAACGTCAGAAGCTAGGGCACGGTTCCAAATGGTCGTTTCCTATGGAGAAAGAGTAGCCATGGAGTTTCTTGCCGGTTCTTCTCCATAGGAAACGACCATTTGGAACTAAGAATAATTGTTTGCGATGGAGTTTACATCTTTCCATTTTCCGAGTCTTAAGTTTAGAGAAGAAATGTCATCTTAGTAAAGTTTATTTCCACTTTGAAATTCTGTTTCTTTACTGCAAAAATTCGCAATCACCACCACATTCTTAACCTAAAATTCAGCAAAAAAAACCGCACACAAGGACCAATGAAAGAAACCCTTACGTTGAAACGTAAAAACAGGAATAAAAAGGACACCACTAAAATCCTATAGCTGGTCATATCTTAAAGGCGTCTCCCCACAGCAACTCAGGGCTAAGCTACGCAAGTGTACTTAGCTCCACTCTTTACTAAAATGAAGGCGGTATCATCCATTGTAACCCACAGTTTTGTTACATGATATACTTTACGAATTTCACCTCGGTAGCAATGACAAACGTTCTCCACTTGTATCAAAATGTACTATTTCTATAATCTTTGATGTAAGTGGCTGTTTACGTTTACGTTATCAAGTACATTAAAAAAACTTGCTATAATAGGCCTTTAGATCAGAACCTTTTGCACAGATTAGCCATCTGCATGTGCCTTACCTATGAGATAACGATCGTCTTCGGAAATCTATTGCAAACTGGTATTGTATATTAAAGATATCGTATCATGTCAGTAATTGGCTGAACCCCTATTTTTGGCTAGCAATTAGACAAAAGAAAAGATACAAAAGATCCCGAAATAATAAAAATAAAACGAAAGAAATAACAATTATATATCCATATAAACATCATCAAACCATAATGACAAAAATAACATAATGGAAACTATGGAAAACTGAAGCCGAAAAGACAGCAAAATTGTTGACAATTGTTGTTGCAAAGTTGTAGCAAAATTGTTGCTCACCGTGTACGCCTACCACCTCCGGCCTCGTCGCTCAGCTCCGCCTTGCCGCCGCCGGTATCCAGCCCCACTGTGAGTGCTGTGACACCGGCCGTGGCAGTTGCGTCAAGCTCCAGCGACGAGTACTTCTCTCTGCCCACGTCACCACCACTTGCGCGTCGATGGAGAGGACGCCGGCTGCCAAGTGGCTTAGGATCTCGAGGCCCACCGGCCTCTGATAGGGTTCCAGCTCCCAGCGGTGTGTGTGCAGCGCATGCGATGGACGCAATCGATAAACGAGAACGTCATGCGCTCTTACTATGGGGATATATATTTTGATTAGACACAAACGAAAAGTTTCATATGTAAGAGAGATCGAAAAAGCCTCATATAAATTGCAGGGTGTCTCAGGAAAAACTAACTTTTATATATGCATAAAAATACAAATATATTTAATACAAAGTGTTAAATTACAAAATCAGAAACTGAAGACGAGAAAATTACCTCTTGAAAATAACATTATTTAAGTGTCGTCTTTCGCGTCTCTGACTCTTCGAAGCGAACTCTAACATTTATAAAAACGCGCCTCAGAAGTTAAGTAGGAATGTTGTTCATTTCTGATATTTTAATGTAACTTGTTTTATACAATGTAAATATCTATCTGAAGAATCAGATGGATGCGAGACGCGTAGGACCAGTTGCTGTGGCGAAGCTTCCCAAAGGCATATGCCCAGCAGTGGACGTCTTTCGGCTGATAGTTTCACCACAAGATATTTCGTTAGCGTTTATCAATCTCAATTTCCTTCGACGATTGCATCACTGCTTACCATCAGGATGGATCGCAGTCAAGCACTAGCTTATAACATTTAAAAACAAATCGAAATTTTTAACAATCGATGTCGCATATGATTTAATTATATTTTTTTAACGATTTAAACTAGTGCGTGAATGCGATCCCATTTGATACTAAGCAGTGATGCAATCGTTGATAGTAAAACGCACTAGTTTATCGACTTTAGTCGCTTATTGCTGTTCTGATGAACATCTTCGGCGGTGGTTGTTGAAACACATCTTCCCGAGAACTCGTCAGACGCGAGCGCGCACGCACATACGCGCGTACCTCTTTCTACAGTATATGTGTCGTCTTCTATCTAGAGAGTGCAGACAAAGCAGGATATTATTAGGTAGGTAGTTCTTTTTAGTGACTTACCTATGGTTCATTCTCTGTCTATGGCAGTGGACGGCCAAGTTTATAGTAAACGCGGGCGCACATGCCCGTCAAGTCATTACCCACAGTGGGCGCTCGGACTTAGTTCCGGTACTTTATCGTGAATCGTTAAATTTTACAGCCATGCATAAGCTGGACGTGGGGCAAAGATGGTGAAGTCTCAGACCGTGGAGACAGGGAATGGTTTGTGCCTATATAGTCGGAGGATTAGTGAGAAACATCTATGATACTAGGAAGAAAGAAAGAAAATAATATTTATTTCGCAGCAGGCACCAGTATCACACAATATAAATACAAAAAAAAACAGTCAATAAAAAAACTACTTTTCAATCTGCAACTCTTTTTTTGAAAAATTTATATCATCAACTTTTATCCAATATAATTATCCAGCACCCTAATTACGCAACACATTAATTCACATTGTAAATTAAAATAAATCCCTGCCCCTCTAGTCAAGTTACGATCGTTTCGTTTGCGTCGAACGCCTCGAGTAGGCCACGCCTCCGATTCCTTTGTTCTGTGCCACGTGACTGAGCGTTGAGATGACGTCAGAACAAAGGAATCGGAGGCGTGGCCTACTGGAGGCGTTCGACGCGAACGAAACTTGGCTAGGGGTCTGATCCATTACTGCATACACATTAAGCAATAGATTGCGTGTTTGTGCGTTGTATGTAATTATCCCACTGATGTCCAATGCTGAAAATAGAACATCCGAAAATTAGAGACTTTAAAAAGGTGTTTTAAATATGCCAAAAAAAAAAATGTTAATATCTCTTTAGAACGTCTATCTTATCTACTCGTAGTTTTATAAGTAGACTAACTTCTGCAAGCGAATTTGCCCGCGTGAAAGAAGAAAATATATAGCATAAGTACCTAATGTTACTTAATGATAAAATAGCATTCTACTGGTAAAATATTTTTTTTAATCGGTTCTGCAGTTTGTGTGTTTATCCATTACCAACAAAAAACTGATAATGTAAGAATACTAAAATAACAGGGGCAGCGCACATTGCTCGCAGAACGGATGGTCGACGGGGCCGAAACGTTCTGGCGTGGCGACCACGTAGCAGAAGACGCAGTGTCGGAAGGCCTCCCACAAGGTGGACCGATGACCTGGTGAGGGTTGTGGGAATCTGATGGATGCGAGACGCACAGGACCGGTCGTTATGTCTACGCTTAAGGGAAACCTATGTCAAACAGTAGACGTCGGGTGAAATGATGATGTTGATTATGACTAAAATAACTGTCAAAATCGAAGCAGTAATGCTAGCAAAGGAGGAGGACGCACGTACACGCGCGAGACAATGGCCTTTGCGCCCCAGCCGCCGGATTCCGATCCCGATTTCCGGCCACCGTAGGCACGGGCTTGCGGATGGCCAGCAATGGATAGCTCGCCGTCCGACCGTCCGTTAACCGTCCGGACCGAGCCCAAGGCGTCAACGGCGCGTAGTGTTCCACGCACGCCTCAAGGAGATGTCAGAAACCGTGGGAGCCCAACAGGGTCAAAGCCTACTAGTGCCAATGGTCTGATTGTGAAAGGAAGACTCGGCTCTGGTATGAAAGGCAACGAAGGAACAGGAGTGGGTTTTTAGTCTGTAAAAGTCTTACACTATCTCGCGCTCCGCCCATTAGCGGGGGATGTCATTGGATGATTTTCCCACCGCAAAAAAAAAACTATACAAAACAGTATTTCCAACCTTATTCTACCTAACGCCGGATCTGCATCACTCAGCATCCGTCCCCACTGACCATCAGAACGAGTTTTACGTTGCTGTCCGCACCACACTTTTTTCTACCAACTTTTTGTCTCGCAAAGTTGGTAACACTAGCGAGCGCCACATGCCTCGTTCACACTACCAACTGTTCCCGTATGAAGTTAAAATTAAATGTACTTTAAGAGCTTATTGTTTAGCGTCTAAACGTTTTTTTTTTAGATTGATATAAAAGTAAAATGGGTAATCTAATAAACCATACTGTTTCAGTGTTGGGCGATGAGAACGTTTGAAAAAGTGACCCTGGCCCTAGAACGCAAAAAACAACTAAAGGACATACGCGACACCCGCATCGAACAAGGCAGTATCTCGGATTACAGTCCAAACAAAATTCAAACATGGCACTATCAATGTAAGGTTCATTTTGAATAATGACTGAATTCATGTTACAACCTTGTTCGTTGTGGGTGTCGATAGGTGAGTTTTAGACAGTAAAAGCACGGTAATATTATCTATACAGTATTCCAACTTCATACAAACGGACGAAACGCGAGCTATACCTACGCGCCTCGATCTTGAGGTGCGCTCGGGATGCAGACACTCGCGTCTGTACCGCGCGATTTTTTCAATAAAAATAAGTTCAAGTACATATTTATATATTTGATATGACGAGTAGGATATATTGTGCTGTTTTTGGTTGCATGAATTCTTCATTTAAAACCAAACATATAAATTGTAAAGTAGCTGCAGGTATCCATAACCAAGTAAAAGATATTCATTTTTCTCCACCTTGTCTATGTTTCCCAAAACAATTTTTAATTAAGCTTTAGAATGCGGATTTTTGTACTTTAAAATTTAATAATAAAGCTTTTCGTAGGTACGTCTCAGTCGAGGCGCAAATATTTTTCGGTCGCAAATATTGAACACTTCCTATTCAATTCACAAAGTATTTTATTTGTTTTATAAAAAAAGTAGATTTACAATCACAAAACTAAATGGAAACACAAAGTAGGCAAATGTAATTAAAATGGTGGAGGCGGGCAGCCCTATCGCATGTTTACGTACCGCGCGGCTGTAGGCATTTATTTCAAAAATACGGCCGAGTTACAATACTGTATAGATAATATTACCGTGGTAAAAGTTTGAATTGCTCCCTCATTCTACCCTAGAGTGGAAGAAGTCATTGGATGATTTCCAGCCTCAAAATAAAACTGTTTCAGTATTAGGTCCAATATACTATTTTGTGTTCTTTTATGAAGAACCTTCTCTCCTCCTTGCGTCGTATTCTTCAATGCTGAGGGTCATGACCTCCCTGCTTCATCACTTTTCCTTGAATGATATTCCTCCATCTGTTTCTGTCTCTGGCGGTGTGAAGGGCATTGTATATTGTAGAGTCAAGAGCGGTGCGGATCTGGTCGGACCAACGTATTATATTTATATGAAGAACAATGAATGTCAAAAACACATTAAAAACAAGCCAGCATCTTACTCAAACTCAAAGCATTTTATTTTAATTAAACGATGCCCTTCCAATGAGAGATTTCTAAATTGACGTTCACAAGGTGGCAGCACTGAGTCGTTAGGTCCAGGCACCTGTCAGAATTTTTGACGTTACAAGTCACAAGTCAAAAATTCTGCACTTTTTTACATCTAGAATTGATTCAATAAAAAAAGTAGTTCCGAAATTCGTTTTCGAAAAATTCATTTTTATTTAAACTTTGTATTCATACAGATAGAATTGGAAATATTTCAATATCCACATTTAAAAACTTAGATCTAAGTAAGTACCTAGATTAGTGATGCAACGGAAGTGTCTTAACGGAAGCAGAAACGGAAACAGATGTCAAAAGAAAATCTTAGCGGAAGCGGAACCGAAAGCGGCAGTGTTAATACTATGAAGGAAAATACAATTTTATTTTTTAAGATTTGTTTAATTAAAGTATTTTGAACTTTACTTACAAACAACAAACAGAAGAAAAAAACAACAGAAGATTTACGCGCAAACGCTAAACGTCACGGCGCGGTGATGCGCAGAGTGAACAAAAAAAATCCTCCCCTCCACACCTTTTTCGTCGTGTCCAGTCGTCTACGGACCCCCCACCCCCGCGCTCGTCGTTGCATTCTTCTGTTAAAAGTTCTGTTATAAAGTTTGCGGAATCAGAAACGGAAACAGAAGTGAAAAAGCTTTTGCTGAACTTCTGCAGAAGCGGAAGCGAAAGCAGAGTTCTGTTGCAACACTAACCTAGATATTGAAAAGTGACGTGACTAAACTTACGACCCCTCCCTAGAACAGGTGGAACAATTTGTGGATAGCCCTTGATGAACGGAGAAGATATTCTTCAAAGCCTACTTCCCACAGCAATGTTTCTTCAAACCATACTGTACATAGTTCCCATCTTAATCTAATAGATTAAGGCCAGATTTACGACTTTGGATTTACGCTTTAATTCCAGCATTAAATAAAGTCGTGACCCTCATTCATGGTGTCAGTTTATGGCGTAATTGAATAGTAAACTAGGTAATTTTACTTTGAAACTAGGTAATTTGATTAAACTGAATCTAGATGAAGATAATGGAGACGCTTATTTTGGACTAAAGTAAGGCTAAATTGGCTTTTTTGACGAAGAAGATTTGGTCCAGGTGTCCTTATGTATATAGTAAACTAGCTTTTGCCCGCGGCTTTGCCCGCATACATAAAATATAGCCTATGTCACTCGGAAAAAAAACAGCTTTCTATCCAGGCCATAGTGCGAGGTGAGAGGGAATGGGAATCAGGGTCTGCGCCCTGTGCCTGAGCACTGCTGGCCCGTCCTAGTTACGGCACTAGTTGATCATACATATTAGGATTTCACCATCCTATCATCATTTCCATCATTGGACGACCAGAATTACGGCGAGGCGATGCGTCACCGGTACATGGTGGACATCACCAATACGCACTAAGCGTTACGGGAACATATTCATTGTGTGTACAGCAGCTAAACAGTTGAATTCACTACCGGTGTCTGTGTTTCCTGATACTGATAACCTGGGGGTCTATAAGTCAAGAGTGAATAGGTTAGTTCTAGACTAGCGTGCTAGATCGTCGATCACATATTATCGCTTACCATCAGGTGAGATTATGGGCAAGCGCGAACCTCAAAATAATAAAAAACATTCTACAGTGTAGTCTTTTAACCCAAAGGTTGACTGGTAGAGAATGCCTTGTTGCATTAAGTCCACCTATGTAGAGATCTTGCAAATCACGATACAGCGGTTGACATTTAAAACGTATTTTGTAGGTCATAGAGTATAGATGTACAGTTATAGGAAGCACAGAAAGATAGCAGAGAAGATGAACTACCACTAGTGTACTATCCCAGCTGATGGTAAGCGATGTTGTAGTCAACGATGGAGCTAAGTATCGAGGTAAATCATCGAAGTACTTTTCCCACTCTGTGTGCGAAAGGGAAGTGTTGGCTTTTTACTGACATTATTCAACACACCTGGGTATTAACACAGCTGTGTTTCTTTAGTTGCTTTTTGCGTTTCAGAGCCGCTGTTTTTTTTTTTTTTTTTTTTTTCGAATTATCGCGCAGTCCAATACTAAGTGAACTCAAAAATACTTCGAGCTTACATAAAGCAAAAGTTCATTATTCGTAAATTAATTTAATTTAAAAATTATCTTGTTTTGCTCACCCTACCTACCTGATTCGATTTGTCCTGGCGCAGGGGGAGTCGCACCAGGCGGCGGCCGAACTAGCGACACGCGGGGTTGCGACAGTCGTGGACAGGATCCAGGAGTTGGGACTCGAAGTGGCACTGCACAAGTCCGAGGCCATGTGTTTTCATGGCCCTCGGAACGCGCCACCACCGGGTTCCCAAATAACGGTAGGAGGGATTCGCATCGACGTCGGGTCGACGATGAAGTACCTAGGACTTGTCCTCGATAGTCGGTGGAACTTTGTGGAGCACTTTCGACGTCTGACTCCCAAACTGCAACGGACCGGGGCTGCCCTAAAGCGGCTCCTGCCCAACCTTCGGGGTCCAGACGCCTCCTGCCGGAGGCTCTACGCGGGAATTGTTCGGTCCATGGCCCTTTACGGGGCGCCGGTGTGGGCGCCGTCGCTGCAAAAGCGACCGGCGGCCATGCTGAACGCTTGCCAGAGGGTCATGGCCATCCGGATGATACGGGGATACCGCACGATTTCCCGCGAAGCGGCGAGCCTCCTTGCTGGCCTGCCACCATGGGATTTGGAGGCAACAGTCCTTGCATGCTTGCACGATTTGCGCGTGGAGATGCAACGCCGGGGCGAAACTCCGCTGCCGCGCCAAGTCGCGGCATGGCGGACAGAGTTCCGGCGGGATCTCATGGTGGAATGGCGACGGCGACTGTCGCAACCCAGTGCTGGGCACGCCACAATCATGGCGGTAACTCCCCTCTTTGAGGAGTGGCTGGAGCGGCAACACGGCGTCCTCACCTACCGCATGACGCAGGTCCTCACCGGACATGGCAAGTTCGGGAGGTTCCTGCATCGGATTCAGGCGGAAGCAACGCCCGAGTGTCATCACTGTGCGGACCACCCAGAGGACACGGTGGAGCATACGGTGGAGGTGTGCCCCGCTTGGGCGGAGCACCGCCGTGTCCTTGTGGAGGCAATTGGCGGCAGCGACCTTTCGCGTCGGGCCCTGGTTCAGGCTATGGTCCGAAGCGAGGAGGAATGGCAGGCGGTCGCCTCCTTCTGCGAAGCAGTAATGCTAGCGAAGGAGGAGGCTGCACGCGTGAGGGAACGAAGGCCCTCACGCCCTAGCCGCCGTAATTCCGACCCCGACTACCAGCCACGGTAGACACGGGCTTGCGGACGTCGAGCACTGGGTAGCTCGCCGTCCGGCTGTTCGGTAATTAACCGGACCGAGCCCAGTCGTCAACAGCGCGTAGTGATCCTCGCGCTCTTCAAAGAGATGTCAGCAAACCGTAGGGGCCCAGCAGGGCCAATGCCCGGTAGCTAGGACCGCGGAGAATTTCTGAAAGGGAAACCCGTAGTCCTAGAACGCAAAGGGTAATTGAAGGATACAGGTGTGGTTTTAGTCAGTAAAAGTCTGACACGCCCTCCCGCTCCACCCAGAGCGCGAGAAGTCATTTTGATGATTTCCCACCTTAAAAAAAAAAAAAAAAAAAACCTACCTGATTCGATTTGACAGTTATGACGTCACAACATGGCGCTAAGTCGTTCCTATTCATATTTGAATCGCATAGTAGGCATGTAGGTAATAACATATGTATTTTCTTTTTATTCTTCAATGTGTTATTATGCTTTTTATTTAATGTAATTTTTTAGTTTGTAAGTTTCTACTGTACAACACCTTGGACTTCCTCCGTAACGTTGTACAAGTGCTTGTAAATAAATAAATAAATAAATAAATGTGAACGCGATATTTCAAATACCATTTCACTCTCAAAATTATATAATTCTAGTTTAATTCACAGTTTCATTTATCCAACATTTCAGTAATTCAACGTACCAGTGATCACGTTATAATCGTTTATCTAGCTGTAACCCCAAATCCATTAGAATCCTAGGTCGGGTAATTACCCAAATGACTGTAAAGTCTAGGGATTATTACCCTTTACCTAAATTACCTGCAGAGCTAGTGTGGTTATTGTAAAATGTCGCGGGGTGAGAATGGTGCAGCGACCAATCACACTGCGCAGGTCAGGTCTCCATTAGATCTTGGTGGTAGATTGAGCGAGGTTTTGGCGTTCTACCGACTGAAGCCACACCGCACGGGCAGTCCCAGAAGCAAGTATGCGAGAACACCGCAGTGGTTTATCCCTCCGTCGACCCCATGGTGAAGGAAATCCTTGAGGATTTTAAGACGTCTTTTTTTGTGTAGGAAATCCGTGAGGATTTCCTACACAAAAAAAAAATGCTAGTGGGTTGACCAGTAACAAAGTTGTTTCACTTTTTAGGGTACCTACCGTACCTCAAAAGGAAAAACGGACCCCTTATAGGATCACTTTATTGTCCGTCAGTCTGTCTGTCTGTCTGTCAAGACCCTTTATCTCGGGAACGCGTGGAGGTATTGAGTTGAAATTAAAACTATATACTCAAGTTTGCAGTCTCTTGAAGCTGTGAAAAAATCAAATTTCTAAGTTAGCGAAAAAAAAAGGCCGTGTATGTCTCAAAAAACGTATATTTCGACACTCTCGGGGAAACCAAAATTCATAGGGTACTTCCCGTTGACCCAGAATCCTGAAATTTTGCATAAAGCAAGGTCTTATAGTATAGGTAAATTTGTTGTTACGTCACAACAAAAAAAAACTTTGCCACTCGGAAAAATCTTCGAGACTATTTGGGAATTGAACTTTTTACATAGGTAAGTGTGTGCGGAACCCTCAGGGCGCGAGTCTGACTCGCACTTGCCTAGTTTTTTAGTAACCACCGCCTTACTGGTCAAATACCCGTGTGCCAAATTTTATCCAAATCCATTCTATCATTCGAGGGTGAAGAAGGTACATACTGTATACTAACGCACACTCACAAGCTTTCGCCTTTATAATATAGTGTGCTATCATTAATTTGTCAACAGTCAATTTAGAGTACCTTTGGACTTCCCCAAACCTTATAGCACTCTCAAACCATCCACAAATATAAGTATTAAAAAAAATTACAGATAAATACAGACAATTCAATTACAAAGTATGAGTATATTCAAGCAAATAACAAAAAAAAAAAAACTTTAAGCGCATAAAAAGAGGTGAAGAACTCACTGGGATCTTAAAATTCGTCCACATTGCGGTCAATGGAAAAAGTGCCCTGAACACCGAAATAAAAACCAGACCTCTAGCTACGTAAATTGTAGCATTTGGACCCTATCGCCCTTGTGATTCAACCCCAAATAACTCAAATAAATAATTCCATTATGTTTGCGCCGTTTGCACCTGCAGCATCCACCCCAGTAGGGCCTGGCTATTGTTATTTAGTTTGTCTTGACATACGGCATTGTGAGGTAAATAAGTTCCCTATAGAAACAACAACAGGCTCAAGTCGAATATTTGCAAAACTATTAGACATAGGCCTTCTATTATAAATAAACAGGTATATGTTTCATAACACTAGGTATTTATTATATTATATATATAAAGCTCGTGCGTAATTTGTAGACAAATTATTTTTATAGATATTACGTATCATCATTCATAATGGTATTACGACTGACATCTGTAGGAGTCGACCTTCTATGAATATGATTTCAGAATTTAAAATACCTACTTACATTTTATCAATTTTATTTGTACTTCAGTAAATTAGAACCCAGTTTTTATTTATTTTCGAATATAAAAATACTCTGTATAAAAATTAATTTAATTTTTTTTATATTTGCAGAAACACCCAACTCCTCCTCATCTCCTCATCATCAGCTCATCAGAACATCTCTAGGGGAGAGATGTTCTGATGAGCGGACGCAAACTACAGTGGCCAATCTAGAAATCTCTTATCTGACTGCGGACCCAGGTTAGCCGCTGCAAAAAGAATCTGGCCAAACCGGGCTTCCTCGATCCATCTCAAGCACAGTACCAGTAGCCACTGCATAGGACATGCGTCACCTGCTATACTGCCCATATTGTACAACCTTCTGCACTTTTCAAGATTTATATGAGGCCAGTAACAGAGCTGTACAGGTTCTAAATACAGGTCCGAAAAAAAAATTAGTCCTGCGACACAAAAAGAAGAATCTTTCATATCTGCATTAACTTCAGTGCAAGTATATTACCTCTAAAACTTCATCCCTAATTTTCATCCTTCTTTCTTCACCCACAGATCTAGACCATAATCCAGCTGCATAAACGGGCCAATTACTTTTAATTCCCCTTTTAACCCCCAAATGTTACTCTACTTAACTATTTGTCGTCTGTGGTCGTCCCAGATGATATCGGACGGGTCCAGTAAGTAATTTACACAAAACACGGCGGCACAGGGGTTACGAATACGTAGGGTTATAACAGTAACATTAGTATTTAAGCATGCGACAGGCATGGAACGGGTTAATTGTAGTGTAACCATGTGCGATTTGTGAGATGGAAGTTTTGATAGTTTTTTTTTTTTTTTTTTTTTTGTTGTGAGAACAGCGGTAATTTAAATGGCATCGAAATAATCAGCCAGTGTGCCTTTTTGTTTTGTTATCCTTATTTATTTGTATATTCTATATTACGTACGCCAAGATAAAAAAAAACCTCAGATAATGTTAAAAATATACAACTGGAGGACTGTTTTTTTTTAAGGTGAGAAATCATCCAATAAGTTCAGACTTTTACTGACTAAAACCCACTCGTTTGTAGGGGGTTCCCAGGGGTTCATTTTTACTTAATCCATGGCCCAACCAAGGCATCGACCCTGCCCCTACAATTTGCTGACATCTCCTTGAGGCGCGCGTGGAACACTACGCGCCGTCGATGACTTGGACTCGGTCCGATCGGTTACTGGACGACTGGACGGTGTGCTACCCATTGCTCACCGTCCGCAAGCCTATGCCTACAGCGAGAGATGAAAAAACTGGTGGACTGGTGCGATAGCATTCCACAATGATGTTGCACTTGGTGCAAATATGAAGTTATGCAATTATTTGTACACATTGTAAGTACTAAAATGTATATACATTTATACATAAAATAATTGTTTGTATGTTATACTTTTGAAACAATTTCCTGCAAATATCCTTCATTAATATACAAACTTGTTTTCAAACGTTCTTTCATTTTACAATAATTGTTCAGGATTAATTAATAATCTATCATGATTTTTTCCGGTAAAAACTCGTAGTGCCGTATTTTCAAGCTTTTAATTAATGCATAAAAGTAGAAACTGTTTGTTTTTATCTCTTCCAAGTAACCTGAAATCGATAGAAATAGCTTGGATACGTTTTCAACACGTTTTTGTAATTCTTTCTTTATCAAAAAAATAATATTCTTCGTTGTAATTCTTGATAGATATTTTATCTTATGTCCGACCGAATTCAGTAGCGGTGACCGCGTTAGCGATGGTCTCGCAAAGGTTTTCCATGGTTCTGGTGTAAGTGCATAAAAAGCTATTGTGGCAAGCAGCCTATTATTAACTAAAACTTACCTGTATTCCTTCAGATGCCACCTATACGCACAAAACGTTTTGGGAACACATTCATAGTGCGTACAGCTAAGGAGTGGAATTCCTTGCCGGAATCTGTTTTTCCTGATGGCTACAACCCGGGAATCTTTAAGTCAAGAGTGAATAGGTTACTTCTAGGTAAGCGCGCTTCATCGTCGACCGCATCGTCGCTTTCCATCAGGTGAGATAGCGGTCAAGCGCGAACCTATCAAGAATAAAAAAAAAGATGCCCTTTGCAGGGTTGCGGTCACTCTTACGAACAACCACGCAGGAGCTAAGAGATCAGGTATCGTTTGTAGTGTGGTGTCTGCTGGCTCCAGTGGTTCGGAGTGGTGCTGTGCGACGAAGTGGCTTGACTGCTGACGACTAGGAGAGGTTCTTCGTGACTCTTTATATGACTGACCTGAAGTTAGTGTGCTTAGCCAAGATCACTGATGAGGCTGAGGGTGATGTGATGACCCGGTAGGTATGCTGATAGTCAGGATACCCTTTAAAGCTGTAGGTGCTGGCTGAATGGCTTGCTGCTCGAAACCTTGAGGAAGTGCTGATGACGTCACGATGTAGTAACTGCACGAAGGCTGCGCTGACGTTCATAGTAGAGTTTCACTAGTTTTAGAGGTAAAGGGTGTAAAGTCCTGCAAACCTTTATCGAAAAGGGAGGATCCTCCAATCAGATGGATGATGGAATGATTTCGGACTGTTCTATATATATGCTCAAATTGCACGATGCAGGATTTCGTAGTTATTAGTTCTTATGTGGCGCCATAGATGTCGCTATAAAATAATATTAATAAGACAAACATTTATCCCCAAGTCAACAAATTCCTATGTTTACCTATATTAATGAAAACCAATATTGTCTCGATTATGATTTTACATAAATCCGTACCCACCGCATGGCCACCCTAACTAATGGCGGTCATGCCTTACTCGTCTCCCACATCTGACGATGGTTAAATAATAATTAGGTCGCACGTGTATCTAACCACGTATGGTGTTATGAGGAGTATAAAACGTAATCGCTTTGGCGTGATAGTGGAACCGGACCTTAAAGTTAGCTGCAATTTCTATCTGCATTTCGAGATTTATGTTTCGAAGTTTGGTGATAAGAGTTAGGGGTTTGTTCGATTAAAAGAGCATGTAAAAGTGCCCTTGCATTAAAAGGGATCCTTTGTGAATTTATAAGTGATTCTTTATTCGAAACAGAGCCGTAGCGTGGGCTAATTTTTGACTGGCCTGTTGGTCTGGTGGTTAGTGACCCTGACTGCTATGCCGGAGGTCGTGGGTTCGATTCCCACCCAGGACAAATGTTTGTGTGATGAGCACAATCATTTGTTCTGTGTCTGGGTGTAATTTATCTATATATGTATGTATTTAGAAATATATAAGTATGTTTATCAGTTGTCTAGTACCCATAACACAAGCTCTGCTTAGCTTGGGACTAGACGGCGTTGTGTGATAGTTATGGAATATATTATATTATAATTTGGAAGTGGGCGAAGGCTGATGCGCCTTTTTTTCGTAAATTCGAAAACGAGATAGCGACTGTCTTAACCCAATGATCGACCACATCTTTGCTTACCGTCAGGTAAAATAGTAGTCAAACGCGCGCCTAATGAATCCTAAAAAACGCTTGTTTTTAAAGGTGCGAGGCCTTGGGCAAGGGACCGGTTCGCCCACGCCTTGCTACTCTACCGATTTACAATGTCATCTCGAGTCTGAAGCACTGAGAAGTTACAGAATGAAATGAAGGGGGGGGACTTCTACAAACCTACCTCACTTAAACTATCGTAATTTCATTATTAACACTTTGAATACCTTCTACAAGATATCGCGAAGATGGTTTCTTCGCAGATGTCACATACGAGATATATAGTAAAATCTCTATGACTTATGAATGTGCGTGACAAATAAACAGACACTACGAGTTTTTTCGTAGATGGCATCTAATAAATGTAGTAATATTGTTGGTACGTACACACCACCTACGAAATATCTCGTATATTATGGGCACTGTTAGTTAAGTTGATAATTAGAGACGCCAGCATCGATATCCCTCGTATAAGCTGATGATGTATGGTGATAACTGAATTTGACTCCTTGACATTCTTGGCATTCAATGTGTTGAAACTTTAGTATTTCCAAAATTGAAACACCACTACACTTGCGTGCATATTATAATGTGTCTGACCTGTCCACCTGTCAGTCAAAACTATATCAGAAAGCGGTGGACCAAGTCCTAAGCTCAAAATGAGACTTATAACAAATAGTCGGTGTCTGTCACGACTTCACGAGGACTATTTATTATGTCGTCCTCAAGTGATATATTAGACAACTTTATAATCTGATAAGTCTGAGACAAAGTCAAAGTTTATTTAAGTCTAAGTAATACGAGTAGTAACAAGTTGGTGCCAAAGTTTGTTTTAATTTAATACAACGACTATCGATGACTTGTTCTATCTGTATAATTATATAAAAGACAAAAAGGGTAACCATGACGTCTAAAGTAAGATTGTTTCATTCTTATTTCCAGTGTGGGTAAGAGATAGTGCTACCCAACAAACATTTGATCGGTCGCCACAACGTGCTGATTTTAACTTTTGGTTCTATACTTTGGTCGTAAATACGTCGCTATTACGTTGATATGACCGAAAATAGGCCCATTTTATACGAATCAGTGTCGTAATAGAGTTACATAGCAGTTGTACTAATCACTATTTGATCATGTAGTGGTCGTATAGATGTCATAAGGACCTCTTTTCATCGAGTTATGGTATTTATTAGCGCTGCTTTGCGGCATTTTATCGAATAACTAGTGTTCATCATGACTGAAAATTGTATAAGAGTGCAATTTCTTACTCTTACACGATTATCACTTAAAAGCAGTTTTCGTGACTTTAGCTAATACGATTAATGACGGTATAAAAGTCATGTATATGTTACTAAGACGACAGCATCGGTTATACCACTGAAAATTGTGTATCAGTCATATAAAATAGTCGTATAGAAGTTTATACGATGTCTGTATACGACTATAAGTTGTGTAAAGATAAGAGGCACGAAGTCATATTTCACGATAAAAATACTTCAATACGATATTTAAAGCACTTCGAGTCGCGTAACTCTTATTTATACGGCTAAAACGTTTGTTGGGTAGACAACCTGTATAGCTCCATCTCTTACACACCCTAAAATAAGAATGAAACAATCTTACTTTGAACGTCATGGTAACCCAAAAAGTTCTGACTATCTCACGAACTCATAAACGCCCAGTCCAAACCTTACCTTCTTGCATAAGCATAGCATAATCAGCCTTTTAATGTTCCCACTGCTGGGACTCAAGCCTTCTCTCTCTAGGAGAGGGAATGGGCCGTAATCCACCACGCGGGCCCACTGCGGATTGGTGAATGTCACATGTCTTTGAATTTTTGGTTCTAGGACATTCCTTCACCGTTTTGAGAGCAGTGGTGATGAAATAAATTACACAAAGTAATGCGCCTGGCTGGGTTTGAACCTGCGACCTACAACTCGTAAGTCGGGGCCGTTACCATTCGGCCACCACTGCTCTCCTTAACTGCTTACCTTCTTGACTGAAGTATTTTATGAAAATATGTAACTGTAATCGCCTTCCAGAAAATAATATTTTTTCTACATTCTTAATATCCACAGGAGTGAAACAAATGGTTTAATAACCCCACCAAGTACTTTGACTCACTATTTTAACGTCAGTCCTTATTTCCTACAAAATGTATCGTCTATGTGGCGCATGCGTCATCAGCGCATATTGTTGTATGTCTAAAAGCAAGACACCGCGTCTGTCTTTTGATCTATAAAATTAAAGTTGTGCTTTGAGTTTGGTCCAAGTTATTAACTGATGAGTCTTTTTAATTATTATTTTTTTACTAGTAATCTGCCCTGTGAGAAAACTTTAACATTCTATCAGCGTTAACGATTGATAAAAACTGAAATGTAGGAAATTTAAAATTACTACCATAATTTCACTAGTTTATTTTCCTAATATTTTGACTCGTTATCGCATAATAGAAGGTTTCTTGGTGTAGAGCTTCTTAACAACTTAATTATAATAAGCTCCTATTCCCTATACTCTTGACAACATAACATTACGCATCGCTTTAAAATCATTTTAAAAATTCATCAACATAATAACGCAATGAAAAGTTGAAAGGGAATCGTTTGTCCTGGTATGGTCATGTAAAGAGGAGAGATGAAACGCATGTTACTAAAAGAGTTATGAGTATACATGTGGATGGGTGGAGAGGGAGAGGGAGGCCAAAGAAAAGATGGATGGATTGTGTGAACAGTGATATGAAAGAAAAGGAAGTTAGTGATAGCATGACCGTTGACAGGATAGAATGGAAGAAAAAAACATGTTGTGCCGACCCCAAATAAGATGGGACAAGGGCAGGAAGATGATGAATAACGCAATGAATTGATATAGACTAGGAGACTGATAAATTGAAGATAAAAAGACGAGTGTGTTTTGCAAATAGGATGTTGGTACAAGTTATCTATCTTCAAAAAGAAAAATCAAAGAACAACATACAATTTTTATTTTTATAGTTATAAGTATTATTATATTGTAATAGAGTTTAGTGTTGTTTTAGATTTTTAGGTAAATGTTAGCCGTAAAATGATGACTTTTTTTCAATTATTTTTTTGTGTTTGGGAACCACTATTGTATTAGGTTCAGCCTGTAAAGATAGTGTGTTTATTTAATAAATAAATAAAAATTGGCTTCTATTTCATACGATCATCATCATCATCATTTCAGCCGATAGACGTCCACTGCTGGACATAGGCCTCCCTGAAATGTCGCCACAACGAACGATCCTGTGCGTCTCGCATCTATCGGATTCCCGCAACCTTCACCAGGTCATCGGTCCACCTTGTAGGAGGCCTTCCAACACTGCGTCTTCCGGTACGCGGTCGCCACTCCAGAACCTTTCGGCCCCAACGGCCATCCGTTCTGCGAGCAATGTCCCTCCCATTGCCACTTTAGTTTGGCGATTCTTCGTGCTATGTCGGCAACCTTGGTTCTCCTGCGGATGTCTTCATACGATCAACCTACAGAAATTAAGCTGCTACAACCGTCCAGTCTGTCCCCACCAACTTTGACATTAATACCAACTCGCTATCTCACTCGCTACAGCTTATGCCCCACACCACACCCTAAAGACGTCACACAAAAATAAAATTTCCCACTCGACATACGAGTAGGAACTGAGTGCCTTTGTGACGCTGCACTTTTCTAAGTCGTTGTTATGCCACCCACATATTGTGTGAAGCTAGCTATTACTTATTGTGATATCACTGGACACATTCACTCGGGACATGGTTGGCCTTTGATGGGTGAGGGTGAAATACAGGGGTTTTGTTATTTGATACCAGTAAACTGTGGTGCCAAAATGAGAAACTCTTTTATGCCAGCGTTTATTATTTATTCATCGGTGAAGTCAATATTACGGAAGACAACTTGATAATGAAACGTAGCGTTTCAATTCAACGCTTTGACAGTCTGACATGACATTCGCAATGAGCTATAAAAGAGGTAATTAAGCTGTTGATCCCGGCATTAACGCCGGCGTTCACGCGCCATTGTCTTACTATTGTGTCTCTAATTACGCACTCAAAAGGTTAAGACCTCAAAGTCCTTGTTCAATCCAGCCCATCCCTTGCTGTCCTAAGCCGAGATCCGTACCCCACAAGGAGTGCCTTTAGCATGTAGTCGCTTAGTTTTTAAGTTTTTTTGTAAGCCTTGGCTGGAGGCTTTAATTTATGAAAGCTGCCACAGGCTACTCCAGTTAAGCAGACGATAAATTCATAGGCTGCGGGAGCCCACTAAAAAACCCCCAGGAGCCCTCTTGATCTTTGAACTTCGTGCGGACAAGTGCCTAAGAACTGTAGGGCCTATTAAACCACTCGATATTCAGACAGTCTTAGTCTATGTATCTCATCGTTCTGTTCCATTCCTTTACACGACATTGGCGTAAGTTGCTCATTTTCTTGTGTGACGCTACATAGATTATGACTGTCTGAATATCGAGTAGTGTAATAGGCCCTTGTCTGACGGCTTGTTGTGAGTTGAATACCTAAAGTTTGCATCATATTCAGTTGCGTGGTCTGGAGTAATTTGTTTATTGCTCGAAACCCACTCTATTGTTGATATATTTATTTTATTGTCCAACAAATTATTCTTTCTTTAATACTAGGAGTTATCTTTGTATTGTGGAGCGTTCACAGGCATAAAAACTCACATACACCCAGAACCAAAACATTCATCTGTATGTAGCTTAATTAGCCTTTTAAATTCTCCACTGCTGGGATGCAGGCCTCTTCTTTAAGAGAGGGAATGAGCCGTAATCCACCGCGCGGGCCTAGTGCGGATTGGTGGATGTCACATGTCTTCGATTTTTTAAATCTAGGGCATGAGGGTTACTTTACGATGTTCTCAGAGCAGTGGTGATGAAATAAATTACACAAAGTAATGCGCCTGGCTGGGTTTGAACCCGCGATCCATAACTCATAAGTCGGTGCTATTACCACTGGGCCACTAATGCGGTCTATAGCATAGCATAGCATAGTCGGCCTTATAATGTTCCCACTGTTAGGACTCAGGCCTCCTCTCTAGGAGAGGGAATGGGCCGTAATCCACCACGCGGGCCCAGTGCGGGTTGGTGGATGTCACATGTCATGCGGTCTATAGGCGGGGATCAAACCCGCGCATATCGCAGCAGTCAATCTTACAACCACTGCGAAACTAAATAATAATAAACCCATCAATAATATTATAGATATCAATAACGTGGATGTGCATTCTTAGGAACTTACCTATCTGTCCACCTCTTTGGAATGCAGTGGCGTGATGTTATAGGTATTAGAAACTTGGATAAAGATAATAACAAGTTAATAATAATAAGCTAACATCACCTGTTTGCAGTAAATGTAATGAAGACGAGGACTCATTTATGAGATGTGTTCGAAATCAACCGCTCAGAATACAAATTGGCGCGCACAATATTAATATTTATCAAATCCTGTTTCAGATAAAATAATCCCTATCATTAAAACGGTTAAGTTCGCTTTGAAAAACCGACCCAAAACCTAACTGTAATTTTTTATTTTATTGTTTAACTATTAATTTAATTTTTTATTTTTATTTTTGTATACAACAGAGTGACATATTCGTATAGCGAAAATACTCTATATATAAAGATTTAAAAAAGGCGTTTTGAGCCGTTTGGGGTCGAAACGCTTGGGTCATGGGGTCCGTGTGCGCGTCTCCTTTTTAAGGAAATTTTACGCCGACTGATCGACACTACGTGACCAGAGGGCTGGCTCGTTCTTCGCCCAAAGAATTAGCATTGCCATTCAAGGTGGCAATGCTGCCAGTTTTCTGGGCACAATTTCCGGATTACAGCGATGTGGAGGAGTACTTCGACGCCTGAGTGTACTTTGTGTTTTTGTATTACATTTATGTACATAGTTAGGTTTTAGTATAGTTTAGTTAATATTTAAGTTTTTTTATGTAAGAGAGTGTATACAGATAATTATATAATAATATAAAATATAAGATAACTTAAAAAAAGATCGTAAAAGTCATTATTTGTTGATATTAGCTGAATTTACATAATTCTTCATTGAACAAACTTACAAATTGCAGTTTTTTAAACAAAATCTGCTTGGATACAGCTGGTGGGGTTAACCATTAAAAAATAAGTGTGGCACTCGGGGACTGCCGCGGTAAAGCTAGCATTGCATAGCATTTTGTATCACTTATGCAATTATAATTATTTATTTATTTTATTTATGCAGTATTTCTTTTTCTTTGATATTAATTCAAGTTACACTTTTTGAGCGTGGTGACCGATAAGAAAACAAATTTTTTTCTTTCTTGTTTACTTCATAAATTGCTACAAGTATGTTCAGTTGTTATCATAGAACATTACTATAATCTATTATAATACAAAAAGACTATTTTGTTTGACCGAGATTTGAACTCGAGGCACGATGATAACACAGGTAGAACGCTGTACCAATGCGCCACACAGGTCGTTAACGACTTTTCTAAAATAGGTGTTCGGTCTCTGTCGGCCTTCAAGCCATAATATACCTCCGTGCCCGTCGGAGTGGGGAGCGTGAGGTTTTTTTCGTTACGGAATTTCTGGATTCGGTCCCCGCGCTCAAGGCCCTCGATAGAAGCTATGTAAATAAACATTATTTTTCGGTGTACGTCGCAAAAATTTTAAAATTTATCCCTTATACCTTCTTATGACACTCATAATTTCATATTTTAATTCAAATTTTACACCTGGATCCATACATTTTAAGTCAGGTAGTAATGAAAGTAGAAACTGGCGGTCGGGGTCTTCATGGGCATCTCTTTTCCTTTTGTGTCTCATGTGATCTGCTAGCATATTTAATACAGTATCTTCTGTGTCTTCTATCCGTCTCCTTTTTCGTGTGGGTTGACCAGAATCTAGTCTATTTTCGTTAAAATTACTTCTAGAATTATTCTCATTATTATCGCTATCGTCATTATCTTCATATTCACTGGCCACCGTGTTATTAATGTAACTGCTCTCGTCATCGTCTTTTCTTGGCCTAAGTTCACAAACGGGTTTCAGGAACATTAGATTTTCGAAATATGCGTAGGGTTTTGTAGACTTTATTCCGGGTTGAGGTTTTGCCACGGTCTTTTTCAGTTCTCGTAAGAACGCGTCTCTGACACTCTTCCATTTTCTCTGTAGTAAGGCGACTGGAAAAAAGAAAAAAAAATTATCCACAAGATAGCTGTGTATCCAAAATATCTAGAGAAAGATGTGTAATAATATTTGACTGGCCTGTTGGTCTAGTGGTTAGTGGCCCTGACTGCTATGCCGGAGGTCGTGGGTTCGATTCCCACTCGGGACAAATGTTTGTGTGATGAGCACGATTATTTGTGGGTGTAATTTATCTATAATATGTATGTATTTGGAATTATATAAGTGTGTTTATCAGTTGTATAATACTCATAACACCTGCACCCTTAGCCAAGTTGATAATCTGCAATCGTTAACGCTAGTCGAAAACTAATCAAATATAGGGGAATGGCATTATCTCAACGTTAAGTCACGTAGTCAGAACAAACGAATAGAAAATGCGTAGCCAAGTTCACATCGTTCAAAATGATAGAATGAATTGTTATCGTTTCTACAATGTTCAACGCTATGTCCTTTGTTATTGTAGAACGAGCGACATTGTAGAACGAGCGGCCGACTCAGGCGCGTCAACATATTGGCTACCAACTTATCGTTTTCTACAATTGCTGACACCGAGGCATTACCGATTGAAGAACGGAATTCGACACGAGACGGTTGTAACTTAACTAGGGGGGAAGCTCTGCTTAGCTTGGGACTAGACGGCGTTATGTGCTAGTTGTGGAATATTATTAAACATCATAATCACTTAGGAGCGGTTGTATGGAAATGTACCTCGAGTTGGCCGCTTCAAGCCGTTTTGGAGGAGTTCGAAAACGAACACTGACACGAGACTTTTATAATTGTATATAACCTAATAACATACCAAAGAAAAAGGTTTTTTTTTAGGTGTTTTTTTTTCTGTGGGAAAATCATCCGATGACATCCCGCGCTCTTGGGCGGAGCGCGAGATAGTGTCAGACTTTCACTGACTAAAAACCCACTCCTGTTCCTTCTTTACCATTTTTTCCAGGGCCCCGGGGGTCACTTTCGCATCACCCATGGCCCCAGTAGGCCTCGACCCTGCTGGGCCCCTACGGTTGCTGACATCTTCTTGAGGCGCGCATGGAACACTACGCGCCGTCGACGACTTGGGCTCGGTCCGGACAGTTACCGGACGATCGGACGGCGAGCCACCCATTCCTAGCCGTCCGCAAGCCCGCGCCTACGGTGGCCGGAAATCGGGATCGGAATCCCGGCGGCGGTTGGGGCGTGAGGACCGTTGCCTCACGCGATCGACCGCCTCCTTTTCTAGCATTACTGCTTCGCAGAAGGAGGCAACCGCCTGCCACTCCTCGCTCCGGACCATGGCCTGTACCAAGGCCCGGCGCGAGAGATCGCTGCCACCGATCGCCCCCACGAGGACACGGCGGTGCTCTGCCCAAGCGGGGCACACCTCTACCGTATGCTCCACCGTGTCCTCCGGGCGGTTCACACAATGGTGGCACCCGGGCGTCTCTTCTGCACGAATCCGGTGCAGGAACCTCCCGAACTTACCATGTCCGGTGAGGACCTGCGTCATGCGGTAGGAAAAAGTACTCCGCGGGGGATCGAACTCGAGGTTTTTCAATTCTTGATCGCTGCTAAACCGACTCGGTCACAGACGGCGCGTCGTGTTGCACACGCTCCTCAAAGAGATACCAGAAAAACTGAAGGGGCCCAATAGAGCCAATGTTTGCTAAGGCTGCGGGAACGTTTGAAACTATGACCATGGCCCTGGAACGCAAAGGGCAACTGTAAAAAACTGGGATTAGTCAGTAAAAGTCTGACAGACCCTCTGGTTCCACCCTAGAGCGAAAAGTCATTGGAGACGGCGCGGCGACCGCTTTCTATTCCTTTTCGCGCTCGACCGTGGCCTGAATCAAGGCCGGACATGAAAGGTCGCCGCCAATAACCTCCTACTAGTCAAATAATGTGAAATTAAAAGAAAAACAGGCAGTCAATTTCTTATCTAGATATTTATTTATTTATATTTGTTAATTGTCATAAAAAATTGCCTACTACAACTTTAAATTGACTACTCAACACAATTCTCAAATTCAATATCAAGCGGCACTTGAATTACAAAAATACTACAACCTTATTACAACGACTTATGAACTACGATTGACTCCACACTCAAGCGGGACACACGCGCACGCGCCTCGCATACTCGCATCGCTTATTTATTATTATTTCGTTGTGGACTTCGGACTACTTCGGACGCAGTCGTCGGGTGCCGGCGAGAAAGGCTCAGGCTGCCGTGTTAGCGGTCAAACAAAAAAGTTATTGTGTACGTGGAACTACGGAACACTAATTGTGATGTGACTAAAGCTAATACTTATCTGATTTAACGTATTTTTAAGGTGTTTAGCAACATTTTTTTTAGTAGGTGCAAAACGATTTAATTAATTTAAATAACATAAATAATCACATTAAATATTGTGTTTGTTATTACGATAGGTGCGTCTTTAGCATGCAATTACGTATTACAAATTGTATATAATCAATAAACATTATTCAATTTTTATACATTTTTCTTGCATCTTGATTTTTTTATTGGTCTTACCTAAGACCTACCTTTGAGCCAGCGCTCATTATTGTGGTGCGTTCTGAATTTATAAAAAAAAAACATGACGCGACGCTTACGACATAAACAACTGACGAGGATAATGAACCTGCTAATCAGTAGTCAACGTATAGATTATGGTGACGTCATCTGCCGAACACACAACAAAACATCGCACCACAAAATGCGCACCTCTATTCAATCGCGAGCGAAATCGAAGCAAAGTAAAAAAAAAACATTTACCTATGCCATTTTTCTCTCCAATGGACGACTCATGGTAGCACGGTACAAACGCAGCACATAGTTCTTCCCAAGCTTCTTTTTTCAAGGACCTATCACTATATTCCTTGATTCTACTATCCCAAATCACTGGCCGTGATTGTATTTCAGTAATTAAACGTTTGACACAAAAACTTATTGGCTCATTCATGACTTAAACGCGCGTATTCGCTCACGATGCGGTAACAAACTGGCAATGTGGGAAGCAATCGAGGTGTCGCGGGGAAACGAGGGGTTAGTGCGGGGCAGGTCGATACATTCAGGCGTTGTTGTCAGCTCGCGCGTATACGGGCGTTTTCGCGTCGCCTGCCACAGCTGTCGTCATCGCGCGTGCGTCAAGCTATAACGAGCTTCAACTCTCCGCGAATAACGTCCATTCTTCACTGGCAAGCATTTCAATGTCGTCGTCCGTCATTTGAAGCGTGTAAAAATTAGTTTTAAAGGAGTGTAAATAAGGTTCATTCTTTAATGCTATTAAAACGCAGTTGGCATGTGTAACGGTTATCGCAGTGAATACCAGAACGATAACATGTTTTTGTGTTATCAGTTAATTTCTTTCTAAGTTATTTATTTTTCTGCTTCTTTAGTAATCAAAATCTACACATGTATACATAAAAATAAAATTGAAGTGTCTGTTTGTATAAGTATCAAAATATTTTTTTTACTAAATGCATAAATCAAAGTAGGTAGGTACATATAATCGGTACCTACCAATAACAAAATTGCATTTTAAAAATTTTAGTCTGTCTATCTGTCTGTATTTTTAGGGTTCCGTAGCCAAATGGCAAAAAACGGAACCCTTATAGATTCGTCATGTCTGTCTGTCTGTCTGTCTGTCTGTCTGTCTGTCTGTCTGTCTGTCCGTCTGTCCGTCCGTATGTCACAGCCACTTTTTTCCGAAACTATAAGAGCTATACTGTTGAAACTTTGTAAGTAGATGTATTCTGTGAACCGCATTAAGATTTTCATACAAAAATAGAAAAAAAGCAATAAATTTTGGGGGTCCCCATACTTAGAACTGAAACTCAAAATTTTTTTTTTCATCAAACCCATGCGTGTGGGGTATCTATGGATAGGTCTTCAAAAATGATACTGAGGTTTCTAATATCATTTTTTTCTAAACTGAATAGTTTGCGCGAGAGACACTTCCAAAGTGGTAAAATGTGTGTCCCCCCCCCTCTAACTTCTAAAATAAGAGAATGATAAAACTAAAAAAAATATATGATGTACATTACTATAAAAACTGCCAACGAAAATTGGTTTGAACGAGATCTGGTCAGTAGTTTTTTTTTAGTACGTCATAAATCGTAAACCGCATTTTACCTTTCAAGTTTGTACGGAACCCTCAGTGCGCAAGTCCGACTAGCACTTGCCCAGTTTTTTTTATTCTGGCCAATCTTCGAAACGGTTGTTTAGATGGTGGTGGTGGTTGGGTGGTTTTTTTTTTTTTAGGTGGGAAAATCATCTAATGACAAATCCCGCTCTTAAATGATAAATGATATTTATTTTGTAAATAGGTTTAAAAAAAAACACTTTTACACGTCAATTTTTTTTTTTCGTCATTTTTAAACTAGATGAGGCCGGGTTTCCTAGCTGACTACCCTGAGAAGAAACACCGAAACAAACTCAGGGGTCAAATCAAATCTTGGGCGGGATTAGCGGGAGATAGTGTCAGACTTGTATCTACTGATTAAAAACCCACTCCTGTTCCTTCTTTGCCTTCGTCCCAGGGCCCCGGGTTTCACTTTCACACTACCCTTGGCCCCAGTAGGCTAAGACCCTGCTGTGCCCCTACGATTTGCTGACATCTCCCTGAGGCACGCGTGGAACAGTACGCGCCGTCGACGACTTGGGCTCGGTCCGGACGGTTACCGGACGATCGGACGACAAGCCACCCATTACTCGCCGTACGCAAGCCCGCGCCTACGGTGGCTGGAAATCGGGATCGGAATCCCGGCGGCAGTTGGGGCGTGATGGTTTTTTGGGGGGTGTGGTTTTTGTGGTACTGAGTTAGTCCTAAGCTAAGATTGTGTTTTTTCCGCCAAATAAAATGTTTTTCTTTCTTTCTTTTCTATCTTTGGCAGAGAACTTATGCTATAGGGAGTAACTTAGGCTACTTTCATTTTCGAAAAAAAATTAAGACCTACCTACTGCGCAAAAAAATTCTAGAAATTGTGGCCCAATGGTATTGTACTGTTTTACGAGTTTGGCGCGGACGAAGTCGCGGGTACCAACTAGTCATTTAATAAAAATGTTACAGTTATTATACAAAGTAAGCAAAAACTGGGCAAGTGCGAATCGGACTCGCGCACTGAGGGTTCCGTACAAACTTGAAAGGTAAATTGCGGTTTACGATTTATGACATATTAAAAAAAAAACTACTTACTAGATCTCATTCAAACCAATTTTCGGTGGAAGTTTGCGTAGTAATGTACATCATATATTTTTTTAGTTTTATCATTCTTTTATTTTAGAAGTTACGGGGGGAGACGCGGACATTTTACCACTTTGGAAGGGTCTCTCGCGCAAACTATTCAGTTTAAATAAAAATGATATTAGAAACCTTATTTTTGAAGACCTATCCATAGATACCCCCACACGTATGGGTTTGTAAAAAAAAAAATTTTTGAGTTTCAGTTCTAAGTATGGGGAACCCCGAAAATTTATTGTTTTTCTTCTATTTTTGGGTGAAAATCTTAATGCGGTTCACAGAATACATTTACTTACCAAGTTTCAACAGTATAGTTCTTATAGTTTCGGAAAAAAGTGGCTGTGACATACGGACGGACAGACAGACACATGACGAATCTATAAGGGTTCCGTTTTTTGTTAATTACACACACACATGCGTATGAACATGAAACTACGATAAATAATAATCAATAATCATTTACGGGGATTTTTTCAGGTTGCGGGAATCCGATGGATGCGAGATGCACAGGATCGTTCGTTGTGGCGACATTTGGGGGAGGCCTATGTCGAGCAGTGGACGTCTATCAGCTGAAATGATGATGATGATGATGATGAATCATTTACTTATTATTTGTTTAACATGCATAGTTCGCTATATTATGTCTTGAGGCGTACAATAATTATCACGCAAAGTGAAAAAATCTAATCATGCGAAAAGTATATCGAATTATTTGCTAGGTTTGCCAAAATGAATTCAATGTTAATGAAAAAAATATAATGTAGCCAACGCATCAGCATGGCTATTCAGCCAGGGCTACGGGGTTTTTCGAAACAGTTACCGTAATCTAGGATCGCAAAGGGCAACTGAAGGAACACATGTAAGTTTTATTCAGTAAACGTCGGTCCCTCCCTTTCGCTCCCTAGAGCGAGAACATTGCTTGATGATTTCTCATCCAAAAAAAAAAATTTCGTGTTCAAAAAGCATAAAATCGAACCAACCGAATTTGCCGCCCTTGTCCCATCTTCCCACAAGCCAACTAAGTATCCTCAAATCCTGTTACTTAGTCAAGTCAGCCGCGAACCAGTTACTAAGATATCGGAAATTACTTAACATGCTCCCATCTGCTACCTAATACCACTAAGTAGTGACGTTGTGTGCAATTTAGGGGAACACTTAGTACCTGCCGAAACTAGCCGGTATCGAGAGGGTGGGGGTAATTCCCCCAACCGCGATCATACTCTTTGTATGGAGAATAATCGTGGTACTTGATGTTCAGTGGTTGTACAAGGATTATGTTGAAACAAGAAATCAGAAACGTTTATTTCAAATAGACCATTTACAGACACTTTTGAATTGTCAAAATGTCGGTTATTCAAAAAAGTGAAGCTAAATTTATTGCACGTTCCAAAGCACAGATCTCTATGGCGAAAAACGTGCCAGTAACTCCATGGACACTCTTGGTTACATTTATTTCTTGTCGCTTCTATTATGTGAGCACAATGTACCTAAATAAATAGTGAAAAAAAAATAGTTAAAAATAGAAATTGAAATAAGCCACTGGCAGCTAAGAGTTGACTGTAGTTATTGAAATGATAGGTACATTTTAATGATTATTTTACTAGTATTTATAAATAAAAAAATCGGTATCGGTATACAATGCCCTTCACACCACCAGAGACAGAAACAGATGGAGGAATATTATACAAGTGAAAATGACGAAGCAGGGAGATGGGTCACGATCCTCAGCATTGAGGAATACGATACGACGCCAGGAGGAAGAGGACAAAAATATTCAATCAACATAGCCTTTTCTCAACTATGTTGGAGTCCGCTTCCAGTCTAACTGGATGTAAGTGGATATCTGTATTTTACATGGACCTCCAAAACCCAGTAATTAGATATCACGATGTCCCTTAGCAAGACTTGTGTGAAAAACAAGTACTTAAATACTACATTTTAAAAATACTTAACTAACTATAACTAGTGTGATAAATTGATAATTATACATGTATTAAATATTATTTGTTTATTTATAGTATAAGGTATATATAGATAAATAAGTATTTACTAGTTTAAGATTTCACAAACTCTTCTTTTCTTATTTCTACACACTATTGTCTACATTTCTTTTTATCTCTCCTTTCGCAGGTCTGCTAGAAGAAATTTCTTTTCGAAATAAGTAAGTAGTAGGTACCTTTGTACATTTTTTTATTTTATAATCTATACATATAATAAAACAGTAAAATGGTGGAGCGTTGGTATTAGTTGGCGAAAAAACTACTGAACCAATCCTGTTCAAATTTTGCATACATAATCCTTATAGGCCGGGTCAACTGTTAGGCTACATATTATCACGCTATTTGCTACGGGGGGTGAGCAATAATCCAAAATGTCGACATTGAACGACATTTGCCACGTTCGATCCCCAGCTACAGTTAAAAATTTTGTCATTATTTTATCTTCTTTTTTGTAATAAAATAACTTTTACCATTTTTTCAAAATAAAATTGACATTTCTATTCGATATCTTCTAAACATTTTGTAAAAACTAATCAAAACACATAATAAAATCAAAGCGGCGAGTAAAATCACGTAATAAAATGTAAATATCCGCCATCTAAAGACTGAAAGTAGAAATAATGATGACAATGATTGTTGAACGTCATATTTGATAGATGGCATTGTGTATTTTACGTAATTTTCTGAGTGGCGGAAGAATGACCATCGCCCAAGTTTGCAGACAGTTTAATTGTTTAAAAAAAAAAAATTGGACGAAAACCGTTATGATTAAACTGGAGTTAGACGGAGACCGATGACCTGGTGAGGGTCGCGGGAATCCGATGGATGCGAGACGCACAGGACCGGTAATTATGGTGACACTTGGGGAGGCCTATGTCCAACAGTGGACGTCTTTCGGCTGAAATGATAATGATGGCACCTTTATTTTTCTTTTTTTAAGGGTGGAAGTCATCCAATGACTTCTCCCACTCTGGTTGGAGCGGGAAGGCGTGTCAAACTTTTACTGACTAAAACCACACCTGTGTCCTTCAGTTGCCCTTTGCGACATCTCTTTGAGGAGCGCGTGGATCACTACTCGCTGTTGACGACTGGGCTCGGTCCGGTTAATTACCGGACGGCCGGACGGCTGTGGACGACCGATTGCTGGATGTCCGCGAGCCCGCGTCTACCGTGGCTGGTCGTCGGGGTCAGAATCTCGGCTCGGCGTGAGGACGTTCGTTCGCTCACGCGTGCGGCCTCCTCCTTCACTAGCATTACGGCTTTGCAGAAGGAGGC
The DNA here is from genome assembly GCA_905147345.3 of Mythimna impura. Classification (NCBI taxonomy): domain Eukaryota; kingdom Metazoa; phylum Arthropoda; class Insecta; order Lepidoptera; family Noctuidae; genus Mythimna; species Mythimna impura. The sequence goes on along the minus strand of LR990359.1, from coordinate 25,984,496 downwards.
GACCGCCTGCCATTCCTCCTCGCTCTGGACCATAGCCCAAAGTCACAAGGCCCGGCGCGAGAGGTGACTGACGCCGATTGCCTCCACGAGGACAACACACACCTCTGTGTGCTCCACTGTGTCCTCCGGGATGATGGCACCTTGCGGCCTAATAATGGTGTGTTTTATTATTATTAGCTGCTTCATATAAAACTGGGTCGAAAGGTTTGCGTTCCTGATCACAGTTCGACAACGTATGATGTATCTCAGATTCCTTGCAGCCTTACGTCGACATCCGTAACGTTACGTCGACTCCTTGCAGTGAGTGGTGACCAACACTGGAACCGCCCTCTGAGGGAGGCCAGTCTCAGGGATAACACTAATCGGCTGCTACATTTGTTTACCGGAATTTAATTGTTTTATGGATACACAAGCTCAGGACTGTTATGATATTACCATTTTACAAATCGCCCGGAGGACCCGTTGTAGCATGCGGTGGAGGTCTATCCTGCTTGGGTGAACCGCCGTGTCTTCATAGAGGCAATCGGCGTTAGTGACCTCTCGGTTTGGCCATCAATATGCGAGTTCGATTGGACAGGGATACACGCGTTCAAGATTTCACCGAAATTCATTCAAAAGTTGGAGACTCTTCATAGGGTAGTTCCCACTACGGAATAACATTTGTCTGATATACGAAGACGTCAGTCAAATACACACCAAAAAATCCTAGGTAAATGAACAAGTAATTTTTACGCCCCAAATGATCAAGCTGCAACAATCAATTCAAGCATGCTCTCGCAAATTCTTCATAAGTACTGTTGTGGATGAAGATAGTTGATGATGATGGTAATTTTTGGATTCACTGGCTTTTTGGCTTTGCACCATCAGTGCAAACGTTATCCAGCTGAAGGTCGGTGTTGGAGATGCAACGCCGGGGCGAAACTCCGCTGCCGCGACAAGTCGCAGCATGGCGGACAGAGCTCTGGCGGGTTCTCATGGAGATATGGCGACAACGACTGTCGCGACCCAGTGCTGGGCACGCCACAATTATGGCGGTAAGTCCCCTCTTTGAGGCGTGGTTGGAAAGACCTCACGGCGTCCTCACCTTCCGCATGACGCAGGTTCTCACCGAACACGGTAAGTTCGGGAAGTTCCTGCACCGGATTCGTGCGGAAGAGACGCCCGGGTGTCGCCACTGTGCGGACCGCCCGGAGGACACGGTGGAGCACACGGTGGAGGTGTGCCCCGCTTGGGCAGAGCAACGCCGTGTCCTCGTGGGGGCGATCGGCGGCGGCGATCTCTCGCGCCGGGCCTTGGTACAGGCCATGGTCCGGAGCGAGGAGGAGTGGCAGGCGGTCGCCTCCTTCTGCGAAGCAGTAATGCTAGCAAAGGAGGCGGCCGATCGCGTGAGGCAACGGTCTTCACGCCCCAACCGCCGCCGGGATTCCGATCCCGATTTCCGGCCACCGTAGGCGAGGGCTTGCGGACGGCGAGCAATGGGTGGCTCGCCGTCTGATCGTCCGGTAACCGTCTGGACCGAGCCCAAGTCGTCGACGGCGCGTATTGTTCCACGCGCGCCTCAAGGAGATGTCAGCAAATCGTAGGGGCCCAACAGGGTCGAAGCCTACTGGGGCCACGGGTAGTGCGAAAGTGAAACCCGGGGCCCTGGGACGAAGGCAAAGAAGGAACAGGAGTGGGTTTTTAGTCAGTAAAAGTCTGACACTATTTTCCGCTCCGCCCAAGGGCGGAAAAAAAGCTGAAGGTCGGTATCCCGATTATGTTCCTTCGTTTACCTCTACCAAAGCTGTCTGACGGCTTAAACTCTTCAGTGAAACATTATTGAGGCGAAAATTTTACAGGAGGTAACTCTTTCGAACAATCTCGCAGCCTTAGCAGACATTGGCCCTAGAGGGCCCTATCCATTTGCTGACATCATTATGAGTCGCGCGTAGATTACTACGCGCCGTCGATTCAGGATTGCTTTGACCAGATGACCGGACGGCTCCACCGCAATCGCCCTGCGGCTTTCAACACCTGGAGCATCACTTCCCTCATCATCCTTCATAGTTTCAGCCACCTTCTTCGATCGTAGTGCTTCACTGAAGGAGGCTACTGGTTGGCATTTTTTCCACTAATCGCCTCCATGAGGACACGGCGGCGCCGGCGCTCCTACCAAGCGGGACTGACTTCCACCGTAAGTTCCATCGTATTCTCCGGGCGATCCGCACAATGGTGAGACTCGAGTGTTTCTTTTCGCTGTATTCGATACAGATACCTCCCGAAACACCCACATCCGGTGAGTCCTGCACAAAGAGAGGATGCCGTGACGCCTCTGTAGCCACTCCTCAAAGACAGGCATTACCGCTGCGATTGTGACGTGCTCACTGTGACAATGTTGTTTTACCGGAACATAAACCAGAAACATACATAAACTAGTGCCTTTTCCCTTGGGGTAGGCAGAAATGCCAACTGCTACGACCCTCACATACTCTTTCTATTCATTGACGTTCATACATCTGGATCTGGACGAGTACATAACATGTATCCTGAAGGTAATTTGCGTTTTTACCTTTAACAGTTTTATGTGAAAGTACAATAAATAATTACGATGCTTTCAGAATGAATTGCAAGCACAGAATGATTGTACAGTTTTACCAACTTAACGTAGACGAAGTCGCGGGCAACAGCTAGTACTGTATAAATAAATAAAATATAATTACAGAAAAGAAATATATAATAAAAACTCTACGCTAAATACAACTAACTAAAATCAAACTAAAATATGGCGTCAAAAAACTCTTCTACATCGCTGTCGACTGGTAATGTGCCCAAAAGACAGGTGTTAGGTTTCTTGGTTTCCGACTATCCGTGGCGACTGTCAAAGATCTTTAAATGACAGTCAGGGCCAACAGCTGAACGTGCTTTCAGAGGCACGAAGGAATCTTAGTATGTTAGGATGGTCATATGTTAAGTGGCAGTGGGCAGAGCACATTGCTCGTAGAACGGATGGTCGATGGAGCCGAAAGGTTCTAGAGTGGCGACCGCGCACCGGAAAACGCAGCGTTGGAAGGCCTCTCACAAGGTGGACCGACGACCAGCCTTGCTATTCTGAAAAGTTTATTTGCGAAATCACTTCTGAATCCGCAGTGAAATCATGGTGAAATTAAAGTTTCGTATTCTGAAATGGAGTGAATTCGACACTGGCGCCACCGAGTGATGATCAAAGTGAGAGGAACTAAAACGGTTGACATATAACTACAAATTTGTCTATAGGATTTGGTATTCTGAAATACAATTCGCTAAGTGTGAGATTCGAGATGATTTGTGAAATGAGTTTCGAAATGATTTACCATTTACAGAATAGCACGGCAGGTGACAGTCGCGGGAATGCGGTGGATGCGAGACGCACAGGATGTATCGTTGTGGTGACGCTTGGGGGAGGCCGATGTCTAACAGTGGACGTCTTACGGCTGAAATGATGATGGTCACACACACATCACAGTTGTTCTAGTCATAGTAATCAATTTCATTACAATATACTGAAAAAATAAGGTTTTTAAAATCTCGTAATGTTGTTGGTCTTCTCTCTAGGCTTCCTAGAAAGGGCTGTTATCCACCAAGCGGGCCTAGTGCGTATGGATGTCACATGTCCTCGAAATTTTGATTCTTGGACGTGCCGGTTGACGATGTTTTCCTTCACAGTTTTGAGAGCAGTGGTTATGAAATATACAAAGTGAAACGTCTGTCTGGGCCACCACACAACACAAACTGTTACGTACTTGGTCTAATGCTACTAAGTTTTCACGTTGTGCACAATTTAGGGGAACACTTAGCAGAAATTAACCCGTATTGAGACGGTTGGGTATTATAAAGGGTATGATTGATAGTATTTGGTTTTCGATGGGTTCAAGATCTTATCGTATAAAGACTTATACAACACAACACAAATTAACACAGACGTGTTGATTCTTCATCTTTTGTAAGTGCAGATTCTATGTTTAGTTTTTTTTTAGTTCTTAATGTTATAGAAATATTTGTATGCCAATTTAATACTTACTACGGCTAAACATGACGACTCATACGATTTAATATCTTACATGCTTTTGTATGTCGGTACCCAAACTTTAAACAACTAAAGAAATCTAATATTATTTTATCTTCTTCTTTTCAGGGTTCCGTATACAAAGGGTAAAATGGGACCCTATTACTACGACTCTGCTGTCCGTCCGTCTGTCTGTCGGTCCGTCTGTCACCAAGCTGTATCTCATGAACCGTGATAGTTAGACTATTGAAATTTTCACAGATGATGTATTTCGGTTGCTGCTTTAACAAGAAATACTAAAAAACAGAATAAAATAAATATTGAAGGATCGAAGGAGAGGTTTGTTGCATGGGAGAAGGAGCAAAAAAAATCATGTTTGAGGTACGGGAGTACATCAAACATGATTTTTTTTGCTAAGGACGGTGCGGAACCTTTCGTGTGCGTGTCCCACAATTGGCCGGTTTTTACTAACGTTGCATCTGACTAGGAGTTACCCCTGTATAGTGAGTGCGTTCACAACAACAATATGTAAACTCATCTATACAAATACCGAGACTGGAACAACTGTTTGTGAGACACAGAAATATAAGTTCTGTGCGAGAATCCAACCCGCGACTCACAGCGCTGCAAGCAATTCCTCAACCACTGCGCCAACCATGCCGTAAATTGTGATTGTGTTCAAATTTGTATTAAAAAAATATGTTTACAGCAGATCGTACGTTACCTGCGACATTTCTGTTTTTTTTTTTGGGTTTTAATGACCTGGTCACTTGGACCTTTAAGTCAAGTATTATTTTATTTTTCAAAACACTGCAATATGTATCACATTAGAGTGCGGGTCCAACACATTCTAATATTTTTGTAGTATTTGGCAGCAAATGTATCGAGTCAGCCTTATATTTACTATTTATTTATATAACTACAGTAAAATTCTCAGCTCCATTTTACCGAGAACGCGCCTGTTTCAATGATTCCACATATTGTCCAGTTGCGCAGACACTTGAGATACAAAACTACACCTATTTTATATCACAATGTCCACTAAGAATCAATTTGCGAATAATTAAAAGAGCCGATGAACTTCACACGAAGAAATCCTGTCAAAAACCTTCCGTCATTTCTGATAATATAGTTTTTTAATGAGGCTGTGACTCAGACTGTTTTTTCTCCTTATATAACTTTTACTATAAAAAAAATTTAGGTATAAAGATATACAAATATGTCTCCTTTGTTATCGTTTAAACCAAAAGACAAACATTGTTGGACATAGACCCTTAACCGTCGCCACGTCCACTGCTCCTCTGCGTCTCACATCCAGCGGTCTCCCGCGACCTTTACCTTGTCCATGGTCCATTGACTTGCGGGTCTCGTGATTAATTTGCTTGAATCGAAATATCTTTTGTGTATCGATAAAATGCCGCTGTTGTCTTTTCTGTGATCATATATATATAAAATATTCTCAGCTTGTCAAAAAAAAACTTGGAGTCTGTTATCTGTATTTCTAAAAAACCTTTGGCTGTCATCTACCAATAAGCCCAAGAGTTTTTCAAAGTTATCGCATTGTAGTAGTTTGTTTTTACATTTTGTAGGTACCTACATAAAGAAACAATGTTTCTTAGGTTCATAATTTTAGCCAAAACACGTTTACTCCTCGCCTTCCCCAAACGTGGCCACATCGAGCACTTCTATGCTCCTTGCATAATGTGAAAGGTCTTTTACGACTTTTTTTTTTTTTTTTTTTTTTCGGGTGGGAAAATCATCTAATGACATCCCCCGCTCTTGGGCGGAGCGGGAGATAGTGTCAGACTTTTACTGACTAAAAACCCACTCCTGTTCCTTCTTTGCCATTTTTTTTTTTTTTCCAGGGCCCCGGGGATCTCTTTCGCATCACCCATGGCCCCAGTAGGCTTCGACCCTGCTGGGCCCCTACGGTTGCTGACATCTCCTTGAGGCGCGCGTGGAACACTACGCGCCGTCGACGACTTGGGCTCGATCCGGACGGTTACCGGACGATCGGACGGCGAGCCACCCATTGCTCACCGTCCGCAAGCCCGCGCCTACGGTGGCCGGAAATCGGGATCGGAATCCCGGCGGCGGTTGGGGCGTGAGGACCGTTGCCTCTCGCGATCGGCCGCCTCCTTTGCTAGCATTACTGCTTCGCAGAAGGAGGCAACTGCCTGCCACTCCTCCTCGCTCCGGACCATGGCCTGTACCAAGGCCCGGCGCGAGAGATCGCTGTCGCCGATCGCCCCCACGAGGACGCGGCGGTGCTCTGCCCAAGCGGGGCACACCTCTACCGTATGCTCCACCGTGTCCTCCGGGCGGTCCACACAATGTTGGCACCCGGGCGTCTCTTCTGCACGAATCCGGTGCAGGAACCTCCCGAACTTACCATGTCCGGTGAGGACCTGCGTCATGCGGTAGGTAAGAACGCCGTGAGGTCTTTCCAGCCACTCCTCAAAGAGAGGACTTATCGCCATAATTATGGCGTGCCCAGCACTGGGTTGCGACAGTCGTTGTCGCCATTCCACCATGAGATCCCGCCGGGAGTCTTTCCGCCATGCCGCGACTTGGCGCGGCACCGGAGTCTCGCCCCGGCGTTGCATCTCCATGCGCAGATCGTGCATGCGTGCGAGGTCTTTTGCCTCCAAATCCCACGGTAGTTGGCAAGCAAGGAGGCTCGCTGCTTCGCGGGAAATCGTGCGGTATCCTCGCACCATCCGGATCGCCATGACCCTCTGGCTTGCGTTCAGCTTGGCTGCCGGTCGCTTACGAAGCGACGGCGCCCATACCGGCGCCCCATAAAGGGCCATGGACCGAACGATTCCTGCATAGAGCCTCCGGCAGGAGGCGTCTGGACCCCCTAGGTTGGGCAGGAGCCGCTTGAGGGCAGCCCCTGTACGATCCAGTTTGGGAGCCAGACGTCGGAAGTGCAAGGTCTTTTACGACTTCAAAATAATATTTAGTCCTTCTCAATCTCTCAGCACTCAGCGCTCTCTCGAATATGAACCCTGACTATAAGATTTTTAAGGTGGGATATCATCCAATGACGCTCTAGGGTGGAGTGGGAATGCATGTCAGACTTTTACTGACTAAAACCCACTCATATGTTCCTTCTTTGCCTTACGCTCCATGACCCCGGGTTTTCCTTTCCTTACCGGCCTCAGTAGTTTTCGACACTGCTAGACCCCAGCAACTGTTTTGCTGATATCTTTTTGAGGCGTGTGTGGAACACTACTCGCCGTTGACGACTCGGGCTCGGTTACCGGACAGCCGGACGGTGAGCTAACCATTGCCCCCCGTCGGCAAACCCACGCCTAAGGAGGCTGGAAATCTAGGCCCAGCGCGAGAGATCGTTGCCGCCGATCGTCCCCACGAGGACACGATGGTACTCCGCCCAAGCGGGGCAAACCTCCACCGTATGCTCCACCGTGTCCTCTGGGCGGTCCACACAATGGTGACACTCACGCGTTTCTTCCGCACGAATCCGGTACAGGAACCTTCCGAACTTACCATGCCCGATGAAGATCTGCGTCATGCGAAAGGTGAGAACGCCGTGACGTCTTTCCAGCCGCTTCTCAAAGAGGGGACTTACCGCCATAATTATGGCGTGCCCAAACCCTGACGAATGTTGAAGTATATCTCTCTGGGAGAGAGCTCCGTGAGATGAATGTGTAAATTGTGTGTAGATTCTTTAACTGATATAATAATGGGCGAATAGACGTAAAACTAGATTAAGATAATCTAAGATACTAACTACAAATAAAATCAATTGAAATCCCATTCCACTTAACCAAAAATCATCTTAAAATTAATAACACGTAACACTTACAACGCGAACGCTTAAATTCTACCGATATTTACCGCGTCTGCCCGAAAATATAAAAGTCGTGCCCACATCGGGTAGAACATCGGGTTCCCGGGCCGACCGTAAAATTTTACAACACAAAACCGTTGCAAACTGTAAAATTTTGAAACGGAATATTACATAAGGATATGTGTAGAGCGGGCTTAGTGCGCTTGTTATCTGCGCTTTTTATTGTTAGTGAATATCGGTGTTTTAGTGCAGAAAGTTGTTCGGAGAGATAAAATGGTGTGGTTTTATCTTTGGAGCGGTCTTTTACTCGGCTGTTGGGCAGCGAATGGTGGTGCATCATGGTTAGGTGTGGTGGTAAATAGCAACAGTGTTGTCTTTAGTTGTGATTAAGGATCATTAATAGTTTAATAGTTTATTAATATCAAGTACATATACATGACTGTTAGAACAGTGATCCCCAAACTAGACGTTAGTCTGTATCTTGGGGATCAGAGTTGTACATATTCTTTATATCCAAAAAGTCGTACATGGTGATTATTAACAAAAACAAACTAAGAGTGAAGTTAAATAATTGAGACAAAATAATAATAATGATAATCATAACTTAGCATATTAAAATGGATGAAAATAAATAAAAACGAACACAAGAAAAAATGAAATCAAAATAATTAAAAAAGTGGTACATAATAAATAATCACACAGCAATATTCAAGGTAATATGTATGTGTGTACGTGAGCGTTATGATGTGTGTGTGTGTGTGTGTGTGTGTGTGTGTGTGTGTGTGAGGGTGTGGGTGAGAGTGTGTGTGGAAGTGAGGTGGAAGTGATATTAGGAGTGCTGTCGGTTTATACAGTCTTACTTCATTTGCATCTATTTGGAGATGATCCTTTCTGTTTCATCGTAGGAGAGTGTGAGAAGCCAGTTCTTTATGATCTTTTTACACAGGGGTATTTTGAGGTCTATTATATTACAGTTCTTTACAGCTTCGTTATATATGCGTGGATATAAATAATTTGAGGAGCGTCTTGCCATTAGAGAGTTTCCTTTGGGAGTGGGTATCCTAAAAGTACGCTTTGATATTATCTCCGCATAGTCTGGTCTAGATTTCAATTGCCTGTGTGTTTGAAGGACTGCATTTAGAATAAAAAGCTGTCGGACACGGAGGATCGGGAAATCGTTATAGAGTTGGTCAGTAGGATACATTAAAGGTTTCTTGAGCATAACTTTAATGACGGCTCTTTGTGCTCTTTCGACTTCAATAAGTGCGGCCTTACCTGCGCCACCCCAGACAGAGATACCGTATTGGAGCACGGACTGGCAGAGACCATAGTACACAGTGCGCAGTATAGGAGGGGGTGTGCAGTCACGTAGTTTTTTCATGATGTAAATAAGTTTCCTGACTCTGCCTGATAGTGCAGATCCTGCTTGAGATGTTGTTGAAATAAATATGGAGCTGCAAGTTTAAGGACATCATTTCAATTGGGATATAGACAAGAGACTATCAAGTTTAAATACAATTTTTGCGTCAGAGTACTTAAAAATTAGGACTTGTATTAATATTATATCGTCATTAAAATATCTGAATGGGCAAAAAACAATCTACAGAAAATGCGAAGGGATTTCAAGATAACTTAAGCCAGTAAGATCACGATCGTGCTCGTCCGTGTACTTTTAATATTTGTCTAAGTATATTTTTCTTTTTTTTCTTTATAATTTTAATTAGCTAGCATTTAATTCTTTTGTGTATCGCATTATGGTCTTTTTATTGAAACTTCTTATAACGAACCAAATAAAGTATTTTGTTTATTTATTTAGTATATAAATATAAATTATATTTTTAAATATTTCAATAAAAACATTTAAAAATATAAAAAATAATGTCCCACCGGTATAGGGACCAGAGTCCAAGCTACCGGCGGTCAGGGCTCCAGAGAAAGGAAACTCCTAACAATACGAGCCGTGTCCAGGAGCACTTACCGCTTTCTGAATCATTATTATTATAAATTTTGAATAAAAATTGCGTCTCCAACCATTTATTTATTTAGAAGTGCATTATAAGCTGACAGTAGCGGAACCAAAACGCTTATAAGCTTGTACAAGAAATATGAAATTAAATTAAATACAATTGTTATTAGTTAAACAGTCTAGAACAAAAAATATCATGTAACATTAAATTGACAAATCGAATAAAATTGCCATATAAAATAAAATTGTCATCTATACATATAATAAAACAGTAAAATGGTGGAGCGTTGGTATTAGTTGGCGAAAAAACTACTGAACCAATCCTGTTCAAATTTTGCATACATAATCCTTATAGGCCGGGTCAACTGTTAGGCTACATATTATCACGCTATTTGCTATGGGGGGTGAGCAATAATCCAAAATGTCGACATTGAACGACATTTGCCACGTTCGATCCCAAGCTACAGTTAAAAATTTTGTCATTATTTTATCTTCTTTTTTGTAATAAAATAACTTTTACCATTTTTTCAAAATAAAATTGACATTTCTATTCGATATCTTCTAAATATTTTGTAAAAACTAATCAAAACACTTAATAAATTCAAAGCGGCGAGTAAAATCAAGTACTAAAATGTTCATACCTACTCGCAACGCCATCTAAAGACTGAAAGTAGAAATAATGATGACAATGATAGTTGAACGTCATATTTGATAGATGGCATTGTGTATTTTACGTAATTTTCTGAGTGGTGGAAGAATGACCATCGCCCAAGTTTGCAGACAGTTTTATTGTTTAAAATTGGACGAAAACCGTTATGATTAAACTGGAGTTAGACGGAGACATTTTTAATCCTACTACTTTTTTTCCCCGTGGTTGTAACAAACTAATTGACCGTGATTATTCAAGGGATACCAACCAAAGGCGATAAAAGTAAATACTTATATGTATTTAATTATTTACTTTAAAATAACACGGCCAAATTTTCGGAAGGGGTAGCATGGCACCTTGCGTTGGAAGGCCCCCAGGTGGACCGATGACCTGGTGAGGGTCGCGGGAATCCGATGGATGCGAGACGCACAGGACCGGTAATTATGGTGACACTTGGGGAGGCCTATGTCCAACAGTGGACGTCTTTCGGCTGAAATGATAATGATGGCACCTTTATTTTTTTTTTTAAGGGTGGAAGTCATCCAATGACTTCTCCCACTCTGGTTGGAGCGGGAAGGCGTGTCAAACATTTACTGACTAAAACCACACCTGTGTCCTTCAGTTGCCCTTTGCGACATCTCTTTTAGGAGCGCGTGGATCACTACGCGCTGTTGACGACTGGGCTCGGTCCGGTCAATTACCGGACGGCCGGACGGCTGTGGACGACCGATTGCTGGATGTCCGCGAGCCCGCGTCTACCGTTGCTGGTCGTCGGGGTCAGAATCTCGGCTCGGCGTGAGGACGTTCGTTCCCTCACGCGTGCGGCCTCCTCCTTCACTAGCATTACGGCTTTGCAGAAGGAGGCGACCGCCTGCCATTCCTCCTCGCTCTGGACCATAGCCCAAAGTCACAAGGCCCGGCGCGAGAGGTGACTGACGCCGATTGCCTCCACGAGGATAACACACACCTCTGTGTGCTCCACTGTGTCCTCCGGAATGATGGCACCTTGCGGCCTAATAATGGTGTGTTTTATTATTAGCAGTTATTGCTTCATATAAAACTGGGTCGAAAGGTTTGCGTTCCTGATCACAGTTCGACAACGTATGATGTATCTCAGATTCCTTGCAGCCTTACGTCGACATCCGTACGTTACCTCCTTGCAGTGAGTGGTGACCAACACTGGACCCACCCTCTGAGGGAGGCCAGTCTCAGGGATAACACTAATCGGCTGCTACATTTGTTTACCGGAATTTCATTGTTTTATGGATACACAAGCTCAGGACTGTTGAGGGTGTTTCACGCGGTTTCTGTTCCGGATTCGGTTGGAAGTACTCTGATATTACCATTTTACAAATCGCCCGGAGGACCCGTTGTAGCATGCGGTGGAGGTTTATCCTGCTTGGGTGAACCGCCGTGTCTTCATAGAGGCAATCGGCGTCAGTGACCTCTCGGTTTGGCCAACAATATGCGAGTTCGATTGGACAGGGATACACGCATTCAAGATTTCACCGAAATTCATTCAAAAGTTGGAGACTCTTCATAGGGTAGTTCCCACTATGGAATAACATTTGTCTGATATACGAGGACGTCAGTCAAATACACACCAAAAAATCCTAGGTAAATGAACAAGTAATTTTTACGCCCCAAATGATCAAGCTGCAACAATCAATTCAAGCATGCTCTCGCAAATTCTTCATTAGTACTGTTGTGGAGGAAGATAGTTGATGATGATGGTAATTTTTGGATTCACTGGCTTTTTGGCTTTGCACCATCAGTGCAAACGTTATCCAGCTGATGGTCGGTGTCCCGATTATGTTCCTTCGTTTACCTCTACCAAAGCTGTCTGACGGCTTAAACTCTTCAGTGAAACATTATTGAGGCGAAAATTTTACAGGAGGCAACTCTTTCGAACAATCTCGCAGCCTTAGCAGACATTGGCCCTAGAGGGCCCTATCCATTTGCTGACATCATTATGAGTCGCGCGTAGATTACTACGCGCCGTCGATTCAGGATTGCTTTGACCAGATGACCGGACGGCTCCACCACAATCGCCCTGCGGCTTTCAACACCTGGAGCATCACTTCCCTCATCATCCTTCATAGTTTCAGCCACCTACTTCGATCGTAGTGCTTCACTGAAGGAGGCTACTGGTTGGCATTTTTTCCACTAATCGCCTCCATGAGGACACGGCGGCGCCGGCGCTCCTACCAAGCGGGACTGACTTCCACCGTAAGTTCCATCGTATTCTCCGGGCGATCCGCACAATAGTCAGACTAGAGTGTTTCTTTTCGCTGAATTCGATACTACAGATACCTCCCGAAACACCCACATCCGGTGAGTCCTGCACAAAGAGAGGATGCCGTGACGCCTCTGTAGCCACTCCTCAAAGACAGGCATTACCGCTGCGATTGTGACGTGCTCACTTTGACAATGTTGTTTTACCGGAACATAAACCAGAAACATACATAAACTAGTGCCTTTTCCCTTGGGGTAGGCAGAAATGCCAACTACTACGACCCTTACATACTCTTTCTATTCATTGACGTTCATACATCTGGATCTGGACGAGTACATAACATGTATCCTGAAGGTAATTTGCGTTTTTACCTTTAACAGTTTTATGTGAAAGTACAATAAATAATTACGATGCTTTCAGAATGAATTGCAAGCACAGAATGATTGTACAGTTTTACCAACTTAACGTAGACGAAGTCGCGGGCAACAGCTAGTCTACACTAATATTATAAAGAGGTAAAGTTCGTTTTTTGCTTTTTGGTTTGTAGAAGGTAATCTCTGAAAGTACTGTTCCGATTGGTAAAATTTTTTCACCGATAGAAAGCTGCTTTATTCCTCAGTGACATAGGCTATATTTATGTACGCGGGCGAAGTTTCGGGCAAAAGCTAGTATTTAATTAAATAAAATTACACCGAAAAAAAACCTGTAACACAATTTTGCTAACTCTAATATCCACTAACTAAACAACAGAACCTAACTTCCAGTCCTCCTAAACCCAAGTCCTAACTACCGTCCTATATTCCGGCAGTGTGCACCATGCCTAAGCGTGGCTCAATTTATGTTAATGTCTCGTCGTGAATAATACACGCGTTCCCGAGTGCTCACCATATTTATGACGATTAGCTTGTCATCGACGCTTTTTATGATATGTCTCTCATACTATGGATACTACACTGCCTGTTTACTCGTTATAGAAAATTAATAAATTAAGTGTGAGTCAGACTCGCGCACTAAGGGTTCCGTACAAACTTACCTATGAGAAACAGTCCAATTCGATAAAATTTTTCCGAATCGCAATTTTTTTTTTGTGACTTTTCTACAAATTTACAATTTTTAGATTTTTTCCTATACTTGTGCTATGAGACCTTGCTTTACGTCTAATTTCAGGATTCTAGGTCGACGGGAAGTAGGTAGGTACCCCATGAATTTTGATTCAATTGAGAGTGTCGAAATATACGTTTTTTCCACTCAGAAGTTAGATTTTTTTCACAGCTTTAAAGGACAGCAGACCTGAGTATATGGTTTTATTTTTTTTCAACTCGAGATAAACGGTCTTGACAGACAGACAGACGGACAACAAAGTAATTCTTTAAGGGTTCCGTTTTTTCCTTTTCAGGTACGAAACCCTAAAAATCATCTTACTGCTGGGAAGCAGACCTAGTCCTTTCACAATTTCTGTTTGCATGTACAGTATACGAATATCGAACTGTGTATTTAGATTTTTTTAATAAAATGATGGGCCAGTGATCTCTACAATCCACGTAGCCATCCTCAAAACAAAATCTCCACCGTTTAATATTACGTAGATAATTAAAAGTAATAATATCTTTATCAAACAAAGAAAATTCATAAATCTTCACACAAATTTACACTTCACAGTTAGACGGAACCTGTTTAAACTAATAATTCTCCGCCCGTTACCAATTTCCTTCCAATTCCAACAAACACAAGATGACAAACTAATTAACTACATTCAGTCTCCTCAAACTATGCCAGAAATTCACACAACAAAGTAAATAATTACACAAATACATTTCGCTTCAAGCAAATTAATCAAGACAACCGCAAATCAAACGATACCACTGTACTTGAGACACCATCGTACTAAATATACGAACCTTCATCCCTTTTACAAAAGGTGGATGAGTAGACAACACAAGCTCGCTACGATGCACGATGCTCTGTTTCCCTCTATAAATTACTCGTCTCCTTGGCACAAACTTAACCCTTCAAAACACAAGCGAAAACCAACCCTTTTTATACCTTAATAAAGATGGTGGCAAATGCATTTGTGATGTTGGTTTTCAGTGAATAAAGATGAATGGCTGAGCCCAACTGTCTCACGGTAGGTGGTCTCTGAGTGACGTTCCTTGCTTACTTCGTATATCACATGTGCCATTTTTAATTTTAGACTCCCAACTACGCTGAGATGTCCTGCTTAGAATTTTGCATGCTTGACAGATGAAGTGTTGGATGTCAGAGCCTGAATTTGAGGGAAGTATTGAGTCGTGACATCGTGAAGTTCTATGACTGGATGATAGATGTTTGATCGATTGGTGAAATGGGATTTGCAGTCTTCAAAACTGATGGTCAGATTCAAGAGTCTTTCGAATACAAGTGACAAGCTTTTATAGGTGTTTCGCCCCGGTAAAAGACGAAAACTTCTCCCAAGGGAATGCACTAAAGGGACAAAAAATATGTTATGTTCTAATCCTGGATATGATCTGACAGACTGAATGTCTGGTGATTTGCGAGAAGACTGAGTAAGAGGTTTAGTTATATACGAGTATCTGTGTTATTTCTTCTTCAATAATAAGTAAAATCAACCTTATAATACACCCACTGCTGGGGCTCAAACCTCCTCTCTAGAAGAGGGAATTTTTTCTTTGATATGGTTTCTTTGTTTATCGTTCTGGTTAAATAAATAAATGGTATTCCCGTATTCAAATGACTTCCAAATTTAGACATGTAAACAAACCACTTTGCACTTAAGTACATTGTAAAGGCGACAGTTTATAAGTGTATTGTGTATGTTTGATACTCCTTCACGTTAAAACGTCTGATCGGATTTGGATGAAATTTTGCACATTGGTAACCCATGCTATAAAATATGACATGGGATACTTCCTATACCGGAAGTATCTTCCCTTGGGATAGTTTTCCATTTTCATATAGGTAAAGCCGCTAACAAAATCTAGTTTAAAAGCTAGGCAAGTGAGAGTCAGACCCGCGCCCTGAAGGTTCCGTACAAACTTATTGTAAATAGTTCAATTCCCGAATGGAGACTCAAAATTTTTTCCGAGTCGCAAAATAGTTTTTTTTTTGTGACGTAACAACAAATTTACTGTTTTCAGAATTATTCCTATACCTGTGCTGTAAGACCTTGCTTCACGCCAAATTTCAGGATTCTGGGACAGAGTGTCGAAATACACGTTTTTTGCGACATAAACGGCCGTATCTTTTTTGTTCGTTAACTTAGAAGTTTGATTTTTTCACAACTTCAAGGGACTGCAGATCTGAGTATATGGTTTTGATTTGATCTCTTATGAGATCTCTTGGCAGACAGACAGACAGACGGACAAGTGACCCATAAGGGTTCCGTTTTTTCCTTTTGAGGTAAGGGACAGAAGAAAACTAAGTACATAGTGTATTGTTTTAATTTCAACTCGATACCTCCACGCGTTCCCGAGATAATTTTTTTTTTTTTAAGAGCAACTAGTCCTTTCAGAATGTTATGCATTTCAACATTTTCATAAATCGTTATTATTTCTTCTTTCATTGGCCTTAAAGATTGTGAAAGTTACCTGACTACAAACTAAAATAGACTGCAAACTGGAAAGCTAGAGTAGGCTATATAAAGACGGAGGGTGTAATAGACTAACTCAGGAGAGGATTATGCTCGAACGATGATAAGCTTCTTGAGCGCCATGTTATTTGATTCCATTATGAAAGTATTTAATTTTAGTTCGCCCTCGGAAGGCAAAAAGTGGTAACTCCAATCAATGTGAGTTTTGACCAGGGATTTTTTGGAAAAAATGATTTCCGTCCGTATTTGAAAATAGCTTCTGTCCACGCCTATCCCAGCGTGGAATATTTTTTATAGAGTACTTAGTCTTTCGTCAGGTTCAAGGCTTTGTCTATATTAAATTTCACTTACGTCGGTTTACCAGCTAAGGCGAGTTACTGTTGCATTTATTAAATATAAATAAGTAAGCATGTATAGAGTTTGTTTTTATTTTTCCAATAAATCTTGTTTAAAAAAATTGTTGGAATTGATAAGAAACAATTTCTAAATTTTTTTTAAACTAGATTGTCTTGTAGCCGCCCTGAGAAGAAAAGATATTCGTGAGATAAAAATTCCCACGTGAAAGTGATTGAAACAAAAATAGACATCCCATTCATTAACAGTTTTAAGTCAGTATACATCATCAATATTGCATACCGTTTAAGACACATTGTTTCCACGGTAGAACTCATATTACAAAATAATGCGAGTTTTCTTAGATTTCATACCAAAATGGTTTTATGTATTGCAATATTACAGAAAATATAAAACACAAAGAAACCAATAAATACCTCATTTCGAAAAAAGAATAACGTACCTGTAATATAAAGTTTATTTGGACTTATAATTCCAAGTCAATCCAATATAACACTTCAAAGCAACCCGTTTTAAAAAACGGAAATTTCATAGGTAACCTACCTATATATTTACTTACCAACGTCTCTTATTTCACCAAGAATGCCATTTCCATTTCGCCTTCTTCTCAAATTGTTATTTTATAGAGCAAATAGTCCGTTTGGACGTAATCTTTTTTTGGACAGTTGAAACCTCACAAAGATAAACCAAAAAATGACGCACCGTATTTTAATTCTCTCATAAATTATGTCATTCGGTACTGCTCGGCTCCGTTCGTAAAAAGTCGTGAATATATCGTTGGTTAGCTATAACAAATGGCTGTGGGCCCTTCGGAGGCACTTGTCAGTTTCAAACGTACGCCGAGATGAATTGTTACAGAAGGCTAGATGGCACTGTTGGTAAACTGGCGTTAGTTTGATTAGTTAGGAACGAGGGTTACGAGTTAACTAACGTTGTGGATTAAATTAGTTTTACAGGTTAAACTAACGAACTTTGTTACTAAGAAAACAGAAATGGCGTGTTTCTCTTATTTTCTCAAGTATATTGTCTATAAACTAGTATATAACACCTTAAGTAGCAAAAACTTTAAAACTAAAATACAAGGACTAACTAACCAATTTCAAAGATAATCAGCTCAGAGTAAATCAGACCAACTTGAATACTTCTAAATTAGTGTTTTAAAGATGGAAATTGTTTATTAATTTGTAGGTGATCATATCTGGAAGTTTGGATCTGATTACAATAAAAATCCTTTGCAAATAAAAAGCTATACTGTCTCTAAGTATTATACAGTTTATATTTCACGACAACTGCTCGGCACTTCTAACTATGGGCCACGAGAGCGATGAAGCAAGTAGGATTTTTTTTTACAAATCTATATATTATAACCACGATTTGATTCATTATTTTAAATCTCAGATTAACCTAGACTACAGTATCATCAGCCCTGAAATACAGTTGTCAACTAAGTGGCGTGGTGTGTGGCCCATCATTAGTGGGAACTTATCTTCATTACTTGTGTGTGTGTCTGTGTGCTAGTGTGCAATCTACGCCACTATCGTCCTTTCCCTTTCCTATCATATTCTGTGTAGTACATGGGTGTAATTAATGTTCGGAACTAAGTCAGGAAGTTTCGTAGATGTTATGGGTAATACCCAGGCTACGTTTTATTTTTTTCAAAACGCTTTTGTTCTAGTACCTACTGATATTCTCTATATCATCGTTTCAAATTCTATTTTATTCTATCTTTTTTCTTGAATATCTTTTTTCTTGCTTATGCTGAAATAGGAGTATTTTGGGCCTTGTACAGGTTTTTCATTTGTTCTTTTTAAATGTTTTAGTTTTTAAGTAAGTCAAAGTGATATTTTATTGTTTGTCCTGTGCGACTCGCAAATATACGTTTTTCTTTCTTCTTTCTTTCTATACAATGTCATGTAATGGTCAATATTTACCGAATAGTAAAATTCATGCTAATGTTAGTAATTTCGTTGGCTTGCGGACGGCGAGCAATGGGTAGCTCGCCGTCCGATCGTCTAATAGGGACCGAGTGCGAGTTATCGACGGCACGTGGTGTTCAAAGAGATGTTTTTTTTTTATTATTAATTATAGGCTCGCGTTTGACCACCATCTCACCTGATGGTAAGCGACGATGTGGTCGACGATGGAGCACGCTTGCCTAGAAGTAGTCTATTCACTCTTGACTTAAAGACCCCTAAGTTGTAGCCATCAGGAAACACAGACTCCAGCAAGGAGTTCCACTCCTTGGCTGTACGCATAATAAATGGGCCCAATAGGGTCGATGCACGCTGAGGCCACAGGGAATCCCTGAAAGGCCCGTGGTCCTAGAACGCAAAAGGCAACCTAGGTCAGGCGCTGTCATTAGATAATTTCCTAAGTCAAAAAAAAAAAATGTTAAGGCGTATAGTCCCTTGAACATCTGGCCGGAGTTAAATGCACACATACTCGTACTGCCATAGTGCCACCTGCGCCCGCATAGAGCCTCGCTGACCTTTAAAACCATTTTCTTTGCGAAATATTGATTGATTTACATGTGTTTATTTATTTATTATTTATTTATTTAATGCTTTATGCACACAAAAAGTACAGAGGCAGACTTAATGCCTTAGGCATTTTCTACCAGTCAACCTTTGGGTGATGCAGAGAAACGTAGTGGTAGGTGCAATAAAAGAGAGAGAAAAAGGCGAATACAGGAATAGATTTACTTATAGACCATAGAATAGATATACTAATAAACCATAGAATAAATATAATACAATTATACAATATAATATACTCAAATTAATACACTACATACATACACTAAAATACTTAAACAATTGGTCCAAATCGACAATAGGAAAACATTAACGCTGTGATGATACTACTGCCAACTTTTTACGAATTAGCTCGCGAACTTTGGTTTTGAATGATAATCGGGTTGTTGCCATCCTGATTTCCTGAGGGAGCGCATTCCACAGAGAAATCACTTGAATAAAAAAGGAATAGTGAAGAAAGTCAGTACGATGAGGGCTGTGCTGTCAGTGATATGCTATGCATATTCTGAAGAACACTTAAGCCGCAATTGTTTTGTGTAAACATATTTCTAAAGATTAAAGCCGTTTGAAAGGAGTAGGGAAAACAAGCGAAAAAAGATCATGTCGATAAAAAATTTTTTGGCAAAAGTATTAGTCATACGAAAAAATCATATTGATAATGTTGTCCTACATTGAATCTATAATAAACATTAATTTTTTCAAACCTAGTCGTTATATTTTTTAAACCTATTGACCTAGTCGTTACAGAGGTGTAGGCTTCAGAAAGTCACTGTTTTATGGCACTGCGCGGGCGCTAGGGCCTTAAGTATTACAATTGTAATAGCATAGCATAGCATAGTCGGCCTTATAATGTTCCCACTGTTGGGACTCAGGCCTCCTCTCTAGGAGAGGGAATGGGCCGTAATCCACCACGCGGGCCCAGTGCGGGTTGGTGGATGTCACATGTCTTCGAATTTTTGGTTCTAGGACATGCCGGTTTTCTTCACCGTTTTTAGAGCAGTGGTGATGAAATAAATTACACAAAGTAATGCGCCTGGCTGGGTTTGAACTCGCGACCTACAACTCGTAAAATTGTAATACAAATTAAGTATTTTGGAAATAAAATTCTGTTCAGTTCAAATATTTACTGATATACTACATAAAGTACATATTATTATATAACAATTTCTATTTATGTCAGTATATTTTATTAAACAGCTTCATAAAAGAACTTATTAATTTCCTTATTGGCTTTCCGTCACGTTGTGCCTACATTATTAGAGTTTCTTTACAGTGTGTTCATTGGCTCGTTATTTTCTGTGATAGAATATCCTTGGGCGCTGACGTTCTACGCATAATAAGTAAAAGTTATATTTAGATCCTTTTTATACAATTATTATGAGGATATAGAATTGAAAAGATGCGGAGCAGTACTGACACAGTGGTAATAGCCCAGATTTACAAGTTGTAGGTCGTAAGTTCCAACCCAGCCAAGCGCAATTTATTTCTTCTCAAAAGAAAAATATCGTGAGAAAACCGGCATGTCCTAGACCCCGTTCCGGGCTCCTAGACCGGAGTTCTGAGTCCTAGCAGTAGGAGCATTATAAGGCCAATTATGTTAAGTTATAAACGAAAGTTTGCACTCATATTTCGTTCCAATTTTAGAATAGACATGGACCTGCATTAACCCCTCGAGAGCCGATTGTACATACGTCTGTACAACTTTAATGACCTTGAAAAACGCTTAATTGTCGTTTTTTACACACGTTTGTACGAATTTTTTTTCTATATCTTTGTTTTTCCTAGAAAAATCCAAAAAAGTTTTTTTATTTATTTTTTTGGTGATTTACGTAAATTCCGCAATTACGTAATAATAATACCCCGGGGCGTCCGAGGGAGTGTCTTCTTCTAATCTATTCCTCTTTTTGGGGCACTCGATCAAAAATAAAGCCAGAAACCTGTTGGTAAAACAGTAGAAAAATTGCAAGTTAAATACATAACGAAGGTCGAACATTACTGTACACAATTTACCTCAATATTTCACCTTATATTATTTACCTCCAGTGCTCCCAATAAAACAAGTAGACACCTAAGAATTACGTCTAAACGAGCGACGTGTCTGAAATTCATTTCCAGTTCGAATATTGCACATTCCCCTAAGGAACCGTTACAGAGAACAGGCGTTATATTTTGTAACCCTAATAGGGACATATATCTCTCTTCACTTTAACCCTATAGGGCTTCGTAAACATGTTTATGTTGTTGGTAAAGGGTGGTTTTAGGTTTATAGAAAAAACTCTAGAAATTAAGCTGAGTACACCATTTTTTTGCGAAAATAAAGGTTAGATTTTTAATGAATATTTTCTATTTTCAAAAATATGCATATTCTCAAAACGGTGAAGGAAAACATCGTGAGGAAACCGGTATGTCCTAGAACCAAAAATTCGAAGACATGTGACATCCACCAACCCGCACTGGGCCCGCGTGGTGGATTACGGCCCATTCCTTCTCCTAGAGAGGAGGCCTGAGTCCCAACAGTGGGAACATTATAAGGCCGACTATGCTACTATGCTATGCATATGGCACCCAAGAGCTGCAGCTGAAAATCAGCGTCAGGTGGTGGCCTTATGTTACCATTTGGCATTATGCTGAGCTGAGGCGCTTTTGGCATTACTCAATGTACTATTTGTTTAATTTCAAGGTGTTTCCGTTTTTTTGTAATGCCAATAAACGCAATTTCCTTTCTTTCTTTTTTTTTCTTTCAATAACAAATATGCGTCTCCAGAAAGACTTAAAAGTTGAGTCAAAGCTCAGAAATACTAAATTACAACCCGAACCTTCTGGCTAGGGAGTTGATTAGCATAGAGCCAAACTCCACCTTCAAAAGGCTGAAAAGACGTGCTC
Organism: Mythimna impura; assembly: GCA_905147345.3. Classification (NCBI taxonomy): domain Eukaryota; kingdom Metazoa; phylum Arthropoda; class Insecta; order Lepidoptera; family Noctuidae; genus Mythimna; species Mythimna impura. Next base: position 25,962,450 of record LR990359.1, on the reverse strand, counting down.
CTCAAGACCTGATTGCATGAGGAGCTAGCACCAATTTGGACATATCGTTGGATATTGTGCCATACACGCCCATTATTACAAATATTTACAATCCAGCTCAATGTCGAGGACAGATCGTAGGAAAACAAACAAAAATAAAAAATAAAGTTTCAATATAAACGCTTTGAAGGTCAGCAAGTTCAAATCTCTTGATATAATCAAGTTTTGATTAGTTTTGAAACATGGTTTGTAATATTTGAAAAAACTCTCGAGAGATGTCAGATAAAGGACGGGGCCAACTAAGACCGATGCCTGGTAGGGCTACGGGATTGTCCGAATGAGTCGCCGTAGCCTTGGAAAGCAAAGGGTGACAGAAGGAACACAGCACCTAAACGGAGTACAAATTATCATATCTTTAGATTGCGTTGAATTAGAAATCTGATTTTTTTCACTGCTCTTCTAAATAGTAGGCTTGAATTTTTTATATTAATTTCAGCTTAATAACTCCACGCGTTCGTGAGAAAATGGGTCTTGACAGACGGGCAGATGGACAACAATGTGATCTTATAAGGGTTTCGTTTTTACCGAATAAGGTACGGATTTACGGAACCTTAAAAAGTGCTGACTCAAAATCAATCAATTTTAGTCTTTCGTTAATTTGCATTGTTATTTAGAAACTCCAAATTCCTACTTGACCTGCGACCTTCCCATTACGTCAATATACCAACAGCGATATACACAGCACTAATGATACAATATACACAGCATAATATGAAATTAGTATTATATTCGTGATATTAGCTGATACGGCGCAAATGGTGCATGGAGGAGTTTGTATATGAGATATATTCAAGCTGGTTTTCCCTCATGGAGTAAATACAGAAAAAAGTGGGCTACACATGATTTTCATAGTATTATGAGACGGTATTGTTCTACTACAGAACAAAGGCCTTTTCACCTAAATAAGGAAAAAAACGAGTGTTATTCAACACCACAGTTATACAGTGAAATCTGAATAACTGGGAGCTTAAGGGGCCTAAGACTTTTATCACTAATACTCTATTCGCGATAGCATTAGACAGAAGTTAGCATTAGACAGAAGTTAAAAAAGGTTGTTTTACGGTACTACAAAGTATAAAATATGTTTAATGTGCTTTATTAAAGTTAAGATTGATGCTGAATTTATTATAATCAACTTATATACCAACTGTTATACTTAAATGAATTCATTTGAACTACCCATTTTCTGAATTTATGAGGCTTCTAATTAAATAAATTATTTAGTCCTTACTTATACTACTGGTGTCCATGTTAAAAACCTAAAAGAAGCAGGGGTTGTCAGTACATGGAAACTTTTTCAATAAACTAAATAATATAAGTTATTTCTATTCGTATGAATGTAAAATAATTATCTTGTTGCTTTGTATTGTGTACAATTCATATGTTTTATAAGGAAAAAACTTGTTGATACGCCATTTAAAAAACAAATGTAAAATTGTTTGAAATAAATTACCTATCTAAGTGTTTAGTACTTACCTTACAATAATTAAATTTATCTAAGTAGGCAATATTAAAATATATTGAAACCATTATTTATTAAAATTTATTGAATTTATGTCGAAAAAAATGATGTGCACACTTGCTTCTATGAACCTCTTTTGTCTAATGCAGAAGTGAATGGATTATAATAAAGGCGTTTATTTACAGTTTTTCAAATAGGTCTAAGTAGGCTTTTCCTGACCCGTCTATTGTCAACGTAAGCATGGTTTAAAAGCTTATTTTTTCATGCATCGCAATCCAACGCAATGTTTGATAAAGAGGCAACGCGAAAAAAGAGAGATAGCTCCAGACGGCGAGCTACTCATTGCTTGTCGTCCTCAAAACCACGCCTACGGTGGCTGGTAGTCGGGCTCGGAGCTCCAACGGCTGGGGCGTGAGGAGATGAAACGGACATCATTTCATCACGCGTGCGACCGCATCCTTTGCTAGCATTACTGCTTCGCAGAAGGAGGTAACCGCCGCCCATTCCCCCTCGCTTCGAACCATGGCCTGAACCAGAACCCAGCGCGAGAGGTCGCCGCCGCCGATCGCTCCCACGAATTTTACTGGAACACTGGTGTAGTAAATGCCGATCAGCTCCAACTTTCGGTACCTCGGGTCGCTCGTCCAAGGGGATGGTGAGGTAGACCGGGATGTAACACGTCGGATCAACGCTGGATGGATGAAATGGCTACAGGTCACGGGAACAACTTGTGACCCACGGATGCTTCTCAAGTTGAAGGGTAAAATCTACAAGTCCGTGAAAAGGCCTGTCATACTGTATGGATCAGAATGTTGGGCAGTGAAAAAGACGGATGAAAAAAGATTGCACGTAGCGGGGATGAGAATGTTAAGATGGATGTGTGGTGTGACGAGAATGGATAAAGTGAGAAATGAGTATATTAAGGGAAATTTGAAAGTGGCGCCAGTAACTGAAAAGTTGAAAGGGAATCGTTTGTCTTGGTATGGTCATGTGAAGAGGGGGGATGAAACGCATGTTACTAAAAGAGTTATGAGTTTACATGTGGATGCATGGAGAAGGAGAGGGAGACCAAAGAAATAATAGATGGATTGTGTGAGAAGTGATATGAAAGAAAAGGGAGTTACTGATAGCGTGACGAGTAACAGGACAGAATGGAAGAAAAAAACGTGTTGCGCCGACCCCAAATGAAACGGGACAAAGGCAGAAAGATGATGACTGGTGTAGTAATTGTAAGCGCTACTTGGTTTATGGTACGAGTAGCTTGAGGTCTAGGGCTCGATTTTCAGGTCCAGTCGTGTTTGAGTCTTACATCTGGGATTTCTCAGGAGCAGTCCGGTGCCCTTTTATGTGTGACAAATCATCAAATAATATCTTCAACTCTGGGTGAACACCGTATGAAAATTGACTTAACTGTTTAAAAGTTATGGGGGTGATTTTTTTTAGGTGGAAAATCATCCAATTACTTCTCATGTAGGGGCATGATTCGTTATAATATTCGAATAGGTTGGAGGTCTTTTTAATTTAAGTTTTGTTCATGAAATCTTTTGTGTAAAATTCGAAAAGGACAGTAAAGCCTAAAGCCCTGAAACAGTTCACAAGATTAGTATTCATACGATACGTACCAAAATTCCGAACTTCATAATGAAACTCTCCTGTGACCTTTGACCTTCCAAACACTGACACACTTCCCTAATGACACGTCCGCCATATTATTACGTCAATTAGTGAATAAGTGATCGTAAGTGCAAACCGCATCCGTGACGTCACATGTCAACGCTAATTCTGAACATTTCTCTCATAGCACAACCAACTTACACTTAACACACATCAACCCACAGTATAACTTCTAACGTCATGAAAATAAGGCTGTAAATCCAACGGTTAATATTTTAGCAACCGAATGAGAACTTGACATTGTTTGGTGGTAAATTGAGTGAATGTTAGTAAGTAGTAATAAAGTGGTTGTTTCAGTTTAGAGTTTAATTTATTTGGAATACGTTTAAAATTCATGCTAGTATTTAAGGTGTATAGTCCCTTGAACATCTGGCCGGAATTAAATGCACACATAATCATACTGCAGCCTAGGTGACGGTACGAGTATCTGTGCATTTAATTTCGGCCAGCTGCGCCCGGATAGAGCCCCGCTGACCTTAATGACCGAAATCCATTTTCTTTGCAAAATATTGATTGATTTACATATGCTATGTACATACTGAAGAACACTTAACGAGCATTTTTTTTGTGTAAACATATTTCTAAAGCCGTTTGAAAGAAGTAGGGAAAACAAGCGAAAAAATATCATGTTGTTAATTTTTTTGTGTCACAAACACACGCTACACTACATAAATAAAAAATAAATCACATCACACTATTATTAGTGTGATGTGATTATCTATATCTATAAAAGGAGAAACTGACTGACTGACATATCAAGGCACAGCCGAAACTACTGGGACTAGGAACATGAAATTTTGCACAAGGTTTCCTTTTACGATGTAAGCGAGCACGGCACACCTTTTTTCACGAGGGCAAAGCCGCTGGCAGAAGCTAGTCGGTTATAATTTGAAAAGAAGTAAACTTACAGAGACTATTCTCACTAGACTAGACTCATTAGAGATTTCTAAGCCGATATGTTTTTTTTTTAAGTTGGAGAAGGTTTTTCAATCCCATACAATTTAGTGACAGAAAATATCAAATAAAACCACTTCAGATATCAGAAAAAAAATTCATCACAGCACACATTAGTAAATTCAAATGTGCATATTAACATAATTCCATATTCATAATCATTACAATATCTCCGCTCCACTTCACTATGAACTTAAATAAATTAATTACTATTCCACAAACGAATATTTCAAACTACAAAATTAGCGTGTACGAGTATTGATGATGCTTGTCTTGATAGTCTAAACCATTTTGTTTTGTCTTCTTCTTTTAATGAGTCCGATAGCTACTTCTCCTAAAAAAATAACGATACTAGCTCCATACATAAAACCAATAAACATGAAAGCACCTAGTAAATTCTGGATGCTTAAAGGTACAATAGTACTAGATTCTTGAGAACTTCCAGTGTGGATCAAGAGCTCATTCATCCATTTTTCAATTAATCCATTCTCCGACACACTACGTATTATATTATTAAATCTCTCCAACATTGGAAACCAACGCCTTGTTAATATAGCCACTCCATACTTATACATATTATTGCTTTCGGGAAAACAATAAATTAATGGCGCCCCTTTACCCAATTTCTGGTCTTGGTAGACGGCTTGACGTCTCGACGAAACTACAGCGAAGTTTCTCTGCAGAGCTGCCCGTCTTACACCCTCCGAAAACGTAGTCGAATTGTACTTACGATATAAATAAAACGAACTCGCATTATTAGTCTCAAAATAAGACCGATAAATCTCTCTACCTCCCAACGGAATTCCAGACAGTATAAGATCCGCCTCAGTACTTATCTGCTTTTCAAATCGCGGATGCATTAGGAAACTTCTGAGAAACGATTCGTATGATATCCCCATGTTTATACTGAAACAGAGCCAAGCGAATATTAGAATCCGGAACGTAGGACTTTTCGGTTCAAAGGTAGCTCCCCAACCTAGTAACATACTAAACGTCATCAACAAAGAATTTGTCGGCCATTTTGTCGCTTTATTATGCTCTCTGTAATAAAACACGTGGAACATCAGGCCCATGGTCACAAGACTGCAGAATGTGGCGACCCATGTAGTCCACTGGAATATAATGACCAGGTTGTCCCAGGTAGGCGCTTGACTAGCTCTTGGCACACAAAACGTCATCTCATCTTGAAGATAGTTCACAGTTGGATGAAACCACTTGCGAAGTATTCTCGTCACTTCTACATTTCCTATCACTAAGTCAGCTGTTTCATTCCTCAATAACATAAAAGCGCCCGTAGCAGTTCCATTTTGATAGACCTCGCCCCAGTTTTCTTGAATCTCCGATGTTCTAGTTATTAGCGACATGTTTGTGAACTGGCTTATAATTTTGACGAGGTTTATTTCACCACCCTTTGTGAACTCGTAGGCGTCTTCAAACGAAGTATTAGTAAGCTTTCTCAGTGGAGGCATTACGTATGGTTCAGCTATGACGGCATAAGCCACTAAGGGACAGCCTTTCATGTCTGAAGGGAACATGTCGTGTTGTTTTTGAAATTCGTATATAGTGTTATTCGTACATTGGTCTAGAATGTATACTGAGTCACATTTTCCCCCACAATTAGTGTCGCTATATGGCCTCCAAGTGTAAGATATAACCACATCATTATATTCGTCGTAAATGAACACGATTGTTCTAAACAACTTGTAATCTCGAAGTTCGTTAATGAATTCCATAGCCGTCTCCTCTGCGGTGTCGTTATATTTCAACTGATAAAACACTATAGCTTTCGCGAGAGGATTCCAAGTTGGCAATTTGTTCAATTGCAGTATATTTCTCTCCAACTCAGATTTCTCTTCCAAAATCAACATATAATTTTTCGCTTTCTCAGGGAAATGTGAAGCGTTTGCATGCGGGTAAAAAGAATCTTTTACCATAATAGAATATTTGATACCGCTGTGTACGGTTTGCAATAATAGTCCTTGTGTGGTGGATGTATAAGAGTTAATATTGATTATCACGATGCTGCCACTTAGCGCCTTTTTCTCGACGAAATATTTAGCGGAGAGTTTTAAAACGCATTCAGCTGTTTTTCTTATTTGTCCAGAATTTCCAGTTGTCATTAGTAGAGGGTTTTCACTCATGGTTGAAGTAAAATGTATGAAAAATAAAAGTGTAGGAAGAACAGCAAGCATCTTGGACGGCCGCTAATGTTCGCGAAGGCTGCGCTAATGGTGAACTGATTCATCGTGGGGTAAAAACTTTGAACTTTAGAGCTCAGAGGTATATAACTCTGTACGCTTGCTTTTATTATTTTGCTAACAATTTACTGATACAAATTAAAAACTATCGTGTAACTATGTTGCAAGACTTCAATATACTCTTTGTAACCGACTTCAAAAAGGAGGAGGATCACCGATTTCTCGGTCAATTGTGGACCGATTTTTGTTTTTTTTTTTGTTGATTACAAGGTTATGCTTCTGAATTGGTCCCATAGAAATATTGTTATGATCTGATCATGAACTTCGAAGTTATTGAACAGAACTCGTCATAGGATCACAGCAGAACCATCGTAACAAGTAAAATTGCTTTGTTTATACGTGTAGTCGATGACTGACTGAAAGAGGGTGAATATATCAAACTGTTCTGATGATGGAGCCTGAAGTTAGGCACCGGAACTCTGTAAACAAATAAATGTAATCTAACTGTGTTTGGGATTATTAGAATTGTCATGAGATGCACTCTGGCTATAAGGTATTTAAGTTTGGATGAGAAGTACTTTTTAGTGGTCGTACCATAACTAAAAAGTATAAAATAATATTTTTTTTACATAAAAAATTACAAGCGACTTCAATGTAAAACAAAACACTGAAAAGTGCAAAATAATAAATAATAAATAATAATAATAATAGTAATTAATTTCGGAATAACTTTATTTTCGGATTTCTCGGTTTACCGCTTTTAGGTTTTTCGCACTAGTTTGGAAAAATGCGGCGACAGCCCATGCCACAATTTATTGTATCGGGTTGGTTGGACGCTCGTGAACCGTCACTGCGAGCGCGCTCGAGCGGGACAACCCCATCTAGGCACATGATAAAATAATCCAAAAGTCATATCTCATAATAACTTATTAGAAGTTTTACTTACTATCGAATAAATATGTTGAAAAATGTCGTTTGATACCTTAGGCAATTATCATTGCAGTTTTTCAGCTACAAAAAGAAAAAGAAAAAAGATTTTAGTTTTTTTTTTTTTATAAAACTAGATATACTCGTAATTGAAACTAGATTTAGACGGATAGACTTGCGTTTGATCACTATCTCACCCAATGGTAAGCAATGCTGGGGTCGACGATGGAGTACGCTTGCCTAGAAGTAACCTATTCACTTTTGACTTAAAGACCCCTAGGCCCTAGGTTGTAGCTATCAGGAATAACAGACTCCGGCAGGGAATTCCACTCGATAGCTGTACGCACATTAATGTATTCGAAAAACGATTAGTGCGTATGGGTGGGATGTCGACCATCTACCAGTAATGCAACGCTGTATATCTGGTGGTCCAATGATGGCACGGGCTGGACCGAATTCAATATTGTGCGATTCCGATACACTCTCCCCGAAGCGTAAACGATGTAAATCTGACCACCACCAAAATATACTCATCATCTTCCTGCCCTTGTCTCATCTTATTTGGGGTCGGCGCAACATGTTTTTTTCTTCCATTCTATCCTATCAACCGTCATGCTATCACTAACTTCCTTTTCTTTCATATCACTGTTCACACAATCCATCCATCTTTTCTTTGGCCTCCCTCTCCCTCTCCACCCATCCACATGTAAACTCATAACTCTTTTAGTAACATGCGTTTCATCTCTTCTCTTTACATGATCATACCAAGACAAACGATTCCCCTTCAACTTTTCAGTCACCGGTGCCACTTTCAAACTTCCTCTAATATACTCATTTCTCACTTTATCCATTCTCGTCACACCACACATCCATCTCAACATTCTCATCTCCGCTACATGCAATCTTTTTTCATCCGTCTTTTTCACAGTCCAAAATTAAATTAAAAAAAAAAAAAAAAAATTAAAAAAAACAACCAAAATATACTATTTTAGTATTAATTTTCTTAATACTAAAATAGTATATTTGGCGAGAAAGTTTGCACGCCAGCATAGAGACTACAAAATTTATAAATTGATCATGCTTATATACTACTTATATAACAAAGAAATAACTGAGAAGACCAAAATGGTTGCAGATTCCTGCTTACCTATACTGAGCATTTTCATAATGAAGGTTTCCGTAATATGTGACATTATACGAAATAGCAGTGCCATTACAATAAATATTTTATAACTTACCGTCAGCACGCGAAGCTTTTACGAAAATATCGGAGTTCAGAACAATCTTCGTATTTTGTTTAATCGTGATGTGATTTAATGTATCGTTCGCTTTCCCTTCTAAAGGCGGGAGTTCAAGGGCGCTGGTACTATTATGAACCAAGTATGATTTGGCTCAGAAGTCAACGAGAGATCTACGCTTTGGAATGTGCAATTAGCATCATTTTTTCTGACTGACTTCTTGACATTTCAAAAGTGCCTGTAAATGGTTTATTTGAAATAATTTTGAAATAATATGCTCTGAATCTTTGAACGATTTTTGTTGATATCAGAAGTCAGTATTTACGTTTTAGGGCATATTTTAGAAAAGATAAATTAGTTTGAATGTAGGTAATTCAAGTTTTATTATTTATATGTGATCACAACTTCTTTCTAAAGTTTGCTGCACAAGTGCTGTGCACAAATGAAAAATTCACCAAAATTTCTTCATTTGTACTTTATTTTTTCAGTTGATTTGAACCAGTGAATGAGTCGATGAGAACTTAGGCAAAATGTAACGAAGTTTTAATAACATTTCTTAGCTACTTGGTAACCCCTATCGAAATTCTAGTTTTGAATGAGGTCGTTTAACCCTCATCATCATCATCATTTCAACCGATAGACGTCCACTGCTGGACATAGGCCTCCCCCAAATGTCACCACAATGAACGGTCCTGTGCATCTCGCATACATCGGATTCCCGCAACCTTTACCCAGTCATTGGTCCACCTTGTAGGGGGCCTTCCAAGACTGCGTCTTCCGGTACGTAGTCGCCATTCCAGAACTTTTCGGCCCCAACGGCCATCTGTTCTGCAAGCAATGTGCCCTGCTCATTGCCACTTAAGTTTGGCGATTCTTCGTGCTATGTCGGCAACCTTGGTTCTGCTGCGGATATCTTCGCTTCTGATTCGATCGCGCAAGAAAACTCCAAGCATAGCCCTTTCCATTGCCCTTTTGGTGACTTTAAGCCCATTGTGAGTGACCATGTTTCGGAACCATATGTCATCACTGGCAACACGCATCTCGTTTAACCGTATTGAATATTTATTTCAAGAAAAAGTCATTCAATAGGATTAGCTGAACTCAGCGGTTTGTTAGCTGAACTGAGCGGTTTGTTAGCTGAACTGAGCGGTTTTTTAGCTGAACTGAGCGGTTTGTTAGCAGGACTAAGCGGTTTGTTAGCTGAACTGAGCGGTTTGTTAGCTGAACTGAGCGGTTTGTTAGCTGAACTGAGCAGTTTGTTAGCAGGACTAAGCGGTTCGTTAGCTGAACTGAGCGGTTTGTTAGCTGAACTGAGCGGTTTGTTAGCAGGACTAAACGGTTTGTTAGCTGAACTGAGCAGTTTTTTAGCTAAACTGAGTGGTTTGTTAGCTGAACTGAGCGGTTTGTTAGCAGGACTAAACGGTTTGTTAGCTGAACTGAGCAGTTTTTTAGCTAAACTGAGCGGTTTGTTAGCTGAACTGAGCGGTTTGTTAGCAGGACTAAGCGGTTAGTTAGCTGAACTGAGCGGTTTGTTAGCTGAACTGAGCGGTTTGTTAGCTGAACTGAGCGGTTTGTTTTGATGATTTTACTGATTATATTTCGGTAAATGAATACGTATTATTACTATTATACAGCATATTATTATGTATACATCTATGTATCTATATATATGTTTAATACTGGTTTTGTCACACGAATGACAGCCCCATTTCTTGTCCAGGCAATTACTGTTCATTCCAGGTTGCCTGGAAGAGATCGCGGAATGCGATAAGGCCGCCCATTGTATGTATGTGTTTTAGTTTTCGTTTCTTTTTGTATGTGTAATGTACAATAAAGTATATAATAAATAAATAAATATTACGGCCGCCAATCCTATTTTAACACTTTAATCGCTTTTCGTGTCCTATTCGCCAGGGTCGTGTGTTTGCGACAGGATACTCCATCTTGTTTAGCTTTTCAAATCCCCATAGGTGACAGAAGAGCTGACGAGATGGAGTATTCGGTCGTGGATATGTGACCCTGGTGGAATAAACACAAGAGTGTTGGTTGGATATATATATAACAACTTGATACTGAACAGCAAAATGCAAAAAAAAATATTAAGAAAATTTCCATTTCGCGGGCTACACCATAAACAAGTTGTTTTAAAAGAGAAACCAAGTACTAAATTTAAATCGTTTACATGGTATTTCGTTCCGAAAATGATACTCTCGACGACCCGGTATTCAAAACTGGTAAACAAATAATTTGAAGAAATCCATAACAATATGAAGAAATTATATTCCGTCAATCATTTCTGCTTTTGTCACTTTCTGCCCTTGTCCCACGTCACTTAGGGTCGGAGCAACACGTTTTCCTCCTCCATTACTCCCTGACAACCGTCATGCTGTGATTACCTTTGTATTTCCTTGTTACATTCAACAAGCCAATAAGATATGAAAGTTGTATTTTACGTACTTCCATAATAATATCTCGCAATCATAAAATTGTAAATCTAAGAGATCTGTTGTATTGCCCGTGACTTAAAGTTTACTCAATATTAGCAACACATTGATTATATCGATTAGATTTATTACATGCATTAGCACTTACATATTTCAATTTACATTTTTTAATTACTCTTTTTTTAATTATTTATTTATATTGTGCTCACATAATACAAGCGACAAAAAAATAATATGTGACCAAGATTTTTGTAATATGATTTGAAAGAGTGTACATGGAGTTTCTTGCACGTTCTTCTCCTTATAGATCTACGATTTGGAACGTGTAATTTAGCTTCACTTTTTTTGACTGATTGATATTTTGACAATTCAAAAGTGCCTGTTATATGGTCTATTTGAAATAAAGTTTATGATTTCTATTTTTTTTATTTCTTTAAACCAAATAAGATAAGAAAGTTATATAGGATATTTTACGTACTTCTTTATCTCGTGGTTATAAAATTGTAATTTTTAATTGATATAAACTGCATCCACACACACTTGCACAAACAACTCACCCACTCACTCACACACAAACCCCTACACACTTACATTTACACTCATTCACACTCACCCTTACAAACTCATACTTAATTTTAGAAACTAATGTTAATTATAACTTTTTTTTCCCCTCTGAAGACAAATCGACACCGTCCACTCATAAACATACCTCTTAGAATGTTATTGCAAAACACTGTCCCTTAAGACACAGGATAACCTAGTTCTGTACACAATAATTTAAACTCTGTCCCTTAACAGAGTTTAAATTATTGTGTACAGATTTCTGCAAAATCTAAATGTTTTTATGTATTTATTTTTCTTTTTCTATACCATGAAAGTATAAACTGTTAACATAAGAAATAATTATCTGTAACTTTTGGGAAATAAAGATATTTATTATTATTTATTATTATTATTATTAGTGCTTGACTGCGATCCCACCTGATGGTAAGTAGTAATGCAATCGTTAATGGTGAGGCGCGCTAATTTATTAAGAGCCTATTCACTCTAGCCTTGAAGACACCCAAATTATAATCGGACGAGAATACCGCAGCAGGCAAATTGTTCCAGTCCCTCGATGTACGCGGTATAAACGACGAGGCGAAACGCTTGGTCCGGACCGTAGAGGTTTCAACAACGTAAGGGTATATATTTATTTAAAACTTCATGCAATTCATGCAAAGGCGGACTTAATGCCTTAGACATTCTCTACCAGTCAACCAAGGGTGATAGAGAGACAACAAGGCAGTATAGAAATAGATGGTATTTGGAAAATAAATACAGAAAAGGAATAAGTAAAACAATTTATCAACCTTTTCGTTCTTCGAATTTAGCAACGCGAAATAACCATCAATTCAGGTTCAAGGTCCATCGATTACTTCCATAATCGTTTGTAATGTATGTTCGTATCGTTGAGATCTTTGCCCCTTTTTGGCTAAACTTCAGCGAGTTTTCATGATTTGTGACCGAACTTAACACGAAAGTTTTCTAGAGTTCTAATCTGATTACAACTTTAAGATAAATGCTTTTATTTCTATACGTGTGGTTTTGACTGCGGTGAAGAAATCGAAACTTTATACACCACTCATTTTGAATTAGTACAAATCAAAATACTTTAAGGGCTTATTAGAAAAGGACTTGTTATTATTTAAGTGAAGTATCAATAAATAATATTCATAAAAAGCAAAGTTATTAGCGTTTGTTCATATCCCAAACTGTCACTCAATTTATGGAAATATTGTACAGGTTATTGATTGTGAATGAATAAATGACGATCCAAATGGAAAAACACTGCGCGTAGTATTTTCTAATAGGAATTGTTATAAATGATTGATTCTATTGAATTTACCAACTATAACAAATTTTCGTGGACAATTTTGGGATTTCTTTTTTTTACTTTTGACTACAAATATATGATCAGTGACGGTTATGGATAGAGCCCCATTTTTTTGTGTTAATTAAAAAATAGGAGTGTATAGGTTAAAACGTACTTGTAGGTATATTTTATTTTCAACATAACAACTACAATATACTTATAAACACAATACATTAACAATCATAAAAGAAGCATAAAACTAAGTTAACGACAAGGTTGGCACAGTGGTTGAATGATTGGTTGCTGCTGGATATGCTATAGATATCGAGGGTTTGATTCCCGCATGGAACAAAGATTTGTATAACCTACAATTACGTGAGTTTACTAGTTTGTGAACGCATCAAAAATACTGTAAGTAAATCCTAGTGTAGGGCAACGATTTTTTTTAATAAATGTGAAAAGTAGTTTGTAGGTATGTGTAAAAACGTATCCGGTTGCTAAATGATTATTAAATTGATCTGATGTTAAGTGCATTGCGAAATTTCGAAGCAATTTATAGCTCCCATAGACAGAACTGACGAGAGCATTGAACAATGATGCGATGATCGTGTATCATTTTCATATGCGCAGAATTTTTTTCTATAAAATGGTGGTTGCATCTGAGCGTCCCGTATGTTTTTGGGAACTAACTTTACGTAGAATTTTATTTGATAGTTTATTTATAATAAAGATTTATGTTCTTGTATGGATACATATGAATGTCATCTCTCTCTGTAACTGAAAGGTTTGCTGAGAGAGAACTCATTGAGTTAAGCTCGCCTTTGTACATGAATTATCAAATCATACTATACATAACATTATATATTAAGTTATTTTTTGTCTACAATAAAGAATTAAGAAATAGATTATTCATTTTAGATTTCCAGTATTCCCTATTTTTATTTTATTTATTTTATTGCTGCATGCATTGGATTATATTTACATATATAGCGATAACTGCATTCGTTTTGCGTACCTAGCCTACTTTTGTAGCTCTAGTAAGTATTAATGTTGTAGATATATCCCACCCATACGTACAAAGCGTTTTGGGAACATATTCATATCTAATGCCTACAGCTAAGGAGTGGAATTCCCTGCCGGAGTCTGTGTTTCCTGATAGCTACAACCAAGGGGTCTTTAAGTCAAGAGTGAATAGATTATTTCTAGGCAAGCGTCTCCATCGTCGGCCACATCATCGCTTACCATCAGGTGAGATAGTGGTCAAACGCAAGCCTATCAATAAAAAAAAAAGTATAGACAAGGAATTATTTTTAAGAGTTTCATGTGTTGATTAGCTTTACTTTCAATCAATACATCTGTCTAGCCTTTCCAACTTTGCTTTACCCCATTGTATTATAGGTATAGATACCAGAAAGTCTGACCATCAGTCTATGCAAGGAGTATCGTGTTGCCTAGTAACTGAGTTATGGGGGACTGATAGGCTCAATTTATACCGCCGTGGAATGGAATGGAGGCGTCAATTTCGCCTCATAACGCGTGAATTCGCTGGAATTCTCGCGCATTCCAGCGATCTGTTTCGTAACAGCTTGCCACCGCACTACTGCCCCCCTAGCCAAGTTACAACCGTTTCGTGTCGAATTCCGTTCTCCAATCGGTAACGCCTCGGTATCAGTAATTGTCGAAAACGATAAGTTGGTAGCCATGTTGACGCGCCTGAGTCAGCCGCTCATTCTACAATAAAAAACGATAACAATTATTTCTATAATTTTGAACGATGTGAACTTAGCTACGAATTTTCTGACCACGTGACTTAACGTTGAGATGATGTCATTCCCATACATTTGATTAGTTTTCGATTAGAGTTAACGATTGCAGATTATCAACTTGGCTAGAGGTGCTGTTCCCTGCGCCATTTCCCACGGATTCCACGGACGGCGCCGACAGTAGCTAGGGGAATTGTCGAGAGTGCGCGAGGATTCGCCGGAAGACGCGTGCTTTTTTTGATTCGTATATGGTTCGTATAATTATACAATTGACATAAAGTTCATTATGCTATGTACAATTTCGTTGCAAAAAGTCGCTTCCATTCCATTCCACGGCGGTGTAAATTGAGCCATAGGCAGCTCCATGTAAAACACGGGTATTCAGCCGCATCTGTTTAGACTGGAAACCAAGCCCAAGCTAGTTGAGATGATGATGAGGCATGCATTTGACCACTATCTCACTTGGTGGTAAGCAATGATATCGTTTACGATATGTTTAATCAATTACTGCAATTATTATGAAATCACAAAAATGTAGATCACTTTCATTTTGCACCCGTCAATTTGATTGTATTTTTATTATACATTTGCCTTTGATGACAACCATAGGAGATATAGGGCTGATGTCCAATGATAAAAATGAAAATGATGTCCAAATAGGATTAAATAAAACAACGGCGCCATGTAATTTACATAATATATTATTATTTTTAAAAACTGTCGCTTTTACATTGAAACTAAAATTGGTCCGACCGGAATCGTGAGTAACAACATCAGTTAAACATGGTGTAACAAACAAAATTAAATTCACAATCATTTTCTATAGACACAATTATGAAATACCAGATTTTACTCGAGTTCTTCACATACCCGTATTGTTTATAAATGAGATGTCAGCAAGTTTGAAGGGACTCAATAGGGCCGATGCCTGCTAGAGCTGCACGAACTTTTGCAAGAATGACCGTGACTCTAAAACGCAAAGGACACAAGTGAGTCTTAGTCAGTAAAAGTCACGCCATCCCGTTCCACCCTAGATTGAGCTAAGTCATTTGATGATTTCTGACCTCAAAAATAATATTGTTTATTAATCAAGTATTTTGTGAGTTGCGTATTGCAAGTCGGTTTATAAATTTGAATCATTGGATGACTTTCTGTTAACTCATGTTAGGTTTTCATTTACATCAACTTTGTCACTTTCTCTTCTATACCCGTCATTTTCGTCCTATGTTTTATCGCTTCTGATTCCCGCTTCATTTAGATTGTTATCGCTCATATTTTTATACTTACTTTTAATTTCGAGATAACTTGCATTACGCGTTTTACCACTTGTAGTGTGTCCATTTCATATTGTGTCTACAGAAATCTCTACAGTAAATTACAATATAATTACATCACGGTATAAATGATTAACACACTAAACATTACGACTAAAATTGACAGATAAACAAATTGTTTTTTTACTAACATTTTGTGCCGTAAAACGAGTGTGACATACACCGTACAGTACCGCTTATGTTTACAGTATAATATTGAATAACTATTTACAATAAATGCTGTGTTTCGTGTAAAGAATCAAAATAAACGATTGACTGACGTATGAGTAATGACGGAAAGGAATCAATAGTTATTTGGTCATAAAAGTTGACACACTTTAAAGCCATCATAAAAAGTAAACATTTAAAAAATTGGCTTTTATTTGATATGGTTCTTCTAACCTATTTTCCTTCTAGCAATAAAATAATGGTGACATGCAATGATTTAGATACAAGTGTTTAGACGCCAATGTCAATCGCATATCTTTATTCCATACGTTGAAACATCACATTAAATGCAACTTCGAATACCTAAAACCTGTGCTTTATAACAATCTATATAAATATGTTATTTTTTCGTCTTAGTTTAAAGCTAATTCAAGTTTTTATTAATCGGAAAGAGGAAATCGGGACGGTGGATGTACAAATACACACTAGATGTAAAAATATAAGCAGCTTTTTCATATTTTATGGTTCGAAGAGGAAATTGTATGCAATATTTTCAGGACAATAGTTTCTTGCCATAAAGTAGTTGTTAGTTAAGGCAGATTAAAATTACTGAAGAGACATTGCCAATTAAATAGACTTTAATTATTTGTAGTTAACAGTTTTACTATCTAACTTCAACTGCCATTGACATTATGCTCAATCGTGTTATTGAAAATAATGGTAGCTTTGTTTTAGGATCATACACCAAGAGACAATAGCGGGCAAATACTAGGTCCTTGTGGCACGCCAATACTAATGTATATGTTTTTTACATCGCATAGCATTTTTCTTCGCACAAAGCTTTTGGTAAATATTTTATGATTTTTGATGACTTATTATGTTAATGTTAATGAGCGTGGTAGACCTCTGACTATCACAAACCCTTGCTGAAGTGTATCAAACGTTTACTAGAGAACCATTTCCTTTCCATAATTTCTTCACGAAACATCATATTTCAACATTCCATTTTATTTTGTGTATTTTTCATCCATATACGTTTTACAGAAATTCAATTGACTGAATATTTATAATTTAATTAACTTTCTCACTATAAGTCAATTAGGCCTGAGATGAAAGTAATCGAGGACAAGTTGAGCAAATCAATCTTTAAGGGGAGGGAAATAAGGGATTGGATCACAAACGAAACTCTTGGCTATATTGTGGGATACGATCTTATGAAACCATTTAAAAATACAATAGATTTGGCCAAAACCAAGAGTTGCACCGATGATCGAACAATTAAAGTGTCCCACTAGGAGTACAGAATACTATACGTAGGATATGTTAAAACTCAGAACATCTATATTCCATACCAAATCTACAAGCTCATACTTGTTACGCGTCCTACAATAATATACCTGTTTTCATTTCTAACTCCAAGCGAATTTAGATCTTATACTCTGATGATTATGATTCCTTTGTCTATACTACTCGCCTCGCCCTGCCTATTTAAAAATATTGTATAACATCTAATATATATAGGAAAGATTATTGAGAATCGTAAAAGTACTGTAGTCTTCAATTGAACGATATGCTTCAATTTCGTGATGGCAGCTCCAAATATAGCATTTTCATCTTACGTCTTACATAGTCGTAGAACATTAATAAGGATTGATTGTGTATCAAAATTGGTCAATTATATTATTTAATATAACAAAACATAGCCTCCTGATAATAGAAGTGAATGAAAATTTCTTACGGAGATGATTACATTTTATAAATTTTTGTTATGTAAAAATTATAAAATTAATTAAAAATTTGCATATGCCAATCATGATACACCAACAATTTAATGTCTACAACCAATATACATTAGTCTTAGTTTAATTTAAAGTATTAAAGGCAATGTAGATAGAAAAGTTAAGTCGCAAATACATGAACTATAGCAATGTACAGGTCAGAAAAGCTAAGGTTTAACAATGAAACACCAGTAACAAAAAAAATGAAACTAATTATATAATAGTAAAATGCAATTCCATATTATCTAGGTTGTTCTATCACGACCTTTTGCATACTAGACTGTAACAGAATCAAACAAACTCATTTTTAACATCTCCTCTAGAATATAGGTACAGAAGATTGGTAACTTCTTACAAGATAACATTAGTTTTAGGAAGGGTTTCCGATTATGCTACTAACCTAGTATGCACAAGTCTCAACAATCGCATCCGTACACACAAGTGATCCATCTATAAACATTATTAATTAATATTTACAAAATACTAAAAACACTTGCGTATCAGTCATTATGTCTTATCATCTTAAAGCATTAACGCCCAATGTTCTGGCGAGGTTCGATTCGAAGCGTCTAACAACCACTCACTATGTTCTTGATATGTCCAACACACACAAAACTATAGTCGTCTCTTTCGCACTTGGGTTTACACGTACCACTCTTTGATGCCGTCTCGTTTGACGGGCTGCGTGGGGATGGGCGCGGCCGGCGCGGCGCCGTTCCGGGTGAGCGGCAGCGGCGCCAGGGTGCGCGCCGCGCCGCCCGGCGGCAGGCTCGACGCGCCGCTCTGGTAGCTCGAGTGAGCCTGCCAAGCGATAAAGCCAGTCATTAACACACTAGTCTAAAAATCAAAGTCAGAAATATACCAAAACGAAACCTTACAAAACATCACCTCTGTGTATCTCCAAATAATAATAAAAAAGGAACGCAGAACATTACCTGATTGCCTAAAAGCGCCGCACTGGCTCCTTGCTGATAGTTTTTATCCTCTGTCACCTTATACGAGGGATCGAACTTGAACACAATGTATTTGAGCACTATAATCACTATCAAAATTATAGCTATCAATACCGACGCCACAATACCTGAAAAGTTAAAAAAATATATATTACCATTTATTAAATTATATTTTTTATAAGTTGGTGCCACACTCTTATTTGAAGAGTAAAATTATAAAATAAATTCGGGGGAATTATTGACACTTTCTACTACTAAGGTTACTTACGTTACACAATTAGCCTTTGAATTCTGTTTGTCCAAATTTTATTTTGTTTTCATTCTATTCTGTTCTGTTTTGATGTTTGTTTTTGTTTTTCTGTGTTTTAATTATTATTAGCTGTTAAGGCGTATTTAATAGTGCATGTAGTGCTCTTCTTTAAGTGATGGGGCACTTAGACTTAATTTCAAATTGTTTCCCTTTATATTTAATAGTGTGTGTGTTCTCATTGTTGAAGAGCCAAATAAAAATAAATAAATAAATAAGGTATTTTTTACATCGCATGGATAGCATCTCTAATGCATCTCTAAAGGTAGGTAGCTGTGTACATTATATGAATCCGACAGCGGTCACCCGCACCATCCTATTTCAATGTAATGTGGTCCACTTTAGACTAGAAAAATATTAATTTTCCATTTTGCATTTAAAAAATTTCAAACTCAAACTGCTAACGTTATTTTAATTTGCATTTACGAAATATATAAAAAAACTATTTTACAAAAAAACTGCTATTACTATATTTAAAAAAAAAACTGTTTGCTGTTTGCTAAATTTACCGAAAAAAAAACAATTTATATTATCAGTTTTTTTTTTAAGTTTTTTTGATCTTCTGATCAAATCAGTCTATAAGATCGAATGACAAAATATACCTTATTTGTAAATAAACTTATACATTCTATTTCGCACTATTGTAATATTATGTAGTACACAAATTAAGTAAAGAAAGAGCCTTTTCAACACATTTTTAAACTTACCAACTATAGTCGCAAAGAATTCCGATTCAGGTGGTACCACTCTGTTATCTGTCGTCTTCGGATGATACCACTTCGGTGTTACATCATACCCATTATACTCTGGATGTACTCTGCCTGGTATTCTGTCCTGCTCACTCTCGGTCTCATAAGTAGGCGTTCGTGCTTCTATCTCATTCTCGCGTCGGTCTTCGTATTCTTGTATATGATTATTGTCATCTTCTGTAGTGTGAGTTGGTTCTTCTGGTATATGTCTTCCAGTTAGCGTTGGAGTGAAGTGATAGCTTGTACGTGTGTGGGATTGATCTGCAGGCAATAATATGAACATAGAATATCCACCTGAAATATCTCTAAGAAAGGGTGCTAACATAAAACTGGCATCAAAATGCATACGCTAAGGAATTAGAGTTGATAAGAAAATTGCATAAAGGATAAGTGTTAGACTAACAAATACCTTCAAGTAATAGTCATACGTATAACAGAAGCTTTTTTTCCTTTTGAGGTATGGAACCCTAAAAACTAAAAAAAAATTTTTGGGAGACAGAAATAGAGGCGTGCCTCACATCTCCAGGACCTAATCAATCAGGTAATTAGGTTTCCCACAACTGATATTCTTTAACTTAATCTGTTGTGGTTTGGCTGGAACTAAAGAACAAACCTAAAACGGCTAAAACAAATCTTTGAAATTCTGTCTGCACTCATAGCATGACCACTCAATCAATCAATTCAATTATTGTATGAAGATAAAATCTATCTTCCGCTGTTTCACTTGCGTCTTTAGTTACTTCTCCACTTTTTTGACCGTAGCGTGATGTTATATAACCAATAGCTTTCCTCGATAAATGGGATATTCAATGCTAAATGAGATATATTTAAACCGACACGAAAGAAGAAGAATACTAAAAGAATTTGAACCAGTAGTTCCTAAAGTTAGCGAGTTCACCAAACTCTTCAGCTTTATAATATTTAAGGCAAAATTAGATAGACATTTCTGGTCTGTGGTTTCTAGAGTGGTTATGCTGTGCGTGTTGAATTAAGACAATATATTTTTACCATCAGTAGGCGTAGTTCTTCTTTCAGGCGGTGTAGCGGTATCCACGGTACCCGCATGCATATTATCATGGTCTGGTAACGTTGGCTGCCCAGCTGTACTACTCTTGGTAGTCTCACTGGATCCAGTGGACCCATCGGTGGAACCCTCGAGAGTCTTGTCGACGTGTTCAGTAGACACGATGATGACTGTAGGTGATGTCATACTGTGGGTACTACTTGCTCCAGAACTGGAACAATTAATTAAAATATTTTATTGTAACAAAACAGTTAGTTAGACGCCAGAAAGTCTGACTATCAGTCTATCCAAGGAGTATCGTGTGGCCCAGTAACTGAGTGGTGAGTCGCTCTATACAGGGTGTCTTGACATCGACGTACAAACGAATACCATGGATCCAGTACATGATACTGGACCCTCCAGTGGTGGAATTTTTGGTTGGCCTTTTCCTATTTTTTTTTAAATCTGTTCTTTTTTAAATTTAAAATATGTAAAATCGTTATTCTAACCAACCCCGCTTATAATTTCAATGAAAAAATACATTCATTTTCGTTTTCAGTCTTCAATTATTCGATAGACACCAAGGTAGGAAGACATCAAAGGAAAATCTACATACTTCTCAAATTCGCTACATATCAGGAATTAATGTCCATTTCAAAAATATTTTTACATTTCAAACTTGAAGTTATTTATATTGTTTAATTCTAAGAACTGCAATAATAATAAAAGATTGTGTGGTTTCAGCATCAGAAACTTACGTAGTCATAGGATGGTCAGGTTCGGTGATTTCGTCTACGTTGGATCCAGATCCTTCTATACAATCTTCGTCATCACACGGCTTCATCAGCTTGCCACTCGCATCGCCCTAGACATAATTAAATAGGGTTACTACAAAATTTAATTTTTATCAGAAATCAGAAAGGTTTATTTCAAATAGACCAATTACAGGCACTTTTGAATTGTCAAAATGTCGGTCAGTAAAAAAAAAAAAGTGAAGCTAAATCGCACGTTCCAAAGCGTAGATTTCTATGGAGAAAAACGTGCAAGAAACTCCATGGACACACTTTTAAATCATGTTATGAGTTACATAAATCTTGCTTACATATTTCTTGTCGCTTCTGATTATGTGAGCACAATGTAGATAAGTAACAATAATTTAAAAAAAAATAGAAATCGAATTAAGCTACTGGCAGCTAAGAGATGACCAGTCTCAACTGATGGCACCCGTTCACGAGCATGACGCGTTAGTTAAGCCAACATCATACTTTTTAATTTACGTCATTGCACAGTTCAAACTACTGAACGAGTTGCACTGAAAAGCATGCACATAGTTATTATGACGTAGATATGCATTATGGAGCGAATTTCTAAAATTCACCCCCTATGGGGAAGAAACGGGCGTCCAAATTTAGTAAGGAGAAACCTATTCCTATTCACGCCCATATATATCTATTACTAAGCCTGAATGAAATAATTATTATGTACAGTCAAGAAATTCGATTGTAAACGTGTGTGAATAGAGCATCCACTACATATTGTGAATTTACGGTATTACAACCATTTCGTTGACAAATAATTTAAGGGCAACCTAAATTGATTGACACTCGTCTTCTTAATTTCATAAAAGATGCCTGATTTTACAATCATAGTCATACCTTATGCAACCGAGAAGGAGGTCGCCTTGTAGACGGCACATATACTGGGGTGATGAGATCGTCACCGGACCCTGCATCTGGTAACACACAGGCGTCTTCATCGTCATCTCTACACCCTGACCCTGCACCGGAGTACACCAGCTCGTCTAGTACTCCAGGTCCTCCATAACCTGAAGGTGGTGTCTGAAAAGGCAAAAGTAAAAAAAATTAAATAACAAATATAGTTTTTAATAGTTTCATTTGTCCAATAGCAGCATTGGTAGCACTCATCAAATCCTCCAAAGTACAGGTGTATGGGCACTTGGGGCACTCTAATGACATGAGCCACAGCTCATGTTTTGAACAGGAGCACCGCACTCACATTGAGCCCAAACAGTTTGACGAGTTTACCATCGAATCGAAAAGAAGAAGATTTGTCCAATAGCGGTTAATCAACAGTAGGATCAAGAGATACTTTTTGCAGTAAATAGTTGGTAAAATTCTTCTTATTTTGTTGAAAACTTTACTTATTTTTACCCTCAGACTGTCTCAGAAGGAAGGTATTGTTTTTACTCGAAATTTAATCGTTTCAACATTCAACTGTTCTACACTACAAGAAAAATAGGAATGTTATTTTTATTCATTATTACAGTTTCAGGTCTAAATTTGTAAATGATGAGCCCTACGACTAGTCTACACTAATATTATAAAGAGGTAAAGTTTATTTCTTTTTGTTTGTAAGAAGTTTTCTCTGAAACACTGGTTCGATTGCTAAAAATTTTTAACCGAAGAAAAGCTGCTTTATTCCTGAGAGGCATAGGCTATAATTTATGTACACGGGCGAAGCAGCGGGCAAAAGCTAGTGCATTAATATCAGTAGTCTTATTCTGTAATGGCACGTTTACACTAACTCAGTCACCGAATGCGGCGATCGCATTCGATTTAACCGAAATTGTTCATCAAATTGGGCTGTTGACATTAAGTCCGAAAACGCTGTGACCGTCTTGATTTCAAGTTGTCATTTTACCAGATTCGGTGACCGTATTCAGCTGAACTGTGTACGCTCGTGTCGAAATCACCATTAATGATGAGTAGTGAGTTTCATCACGTTCACAGCCAGCCGCGTTCAGTCACTGAAAACGGTCCACGACTGAATACAACTAACAAAAAACCTTTTTACACTTGTCGGTGACCGAATACGGACTGTGATCGAATACTTTTAACCGAAAATCCGTTTACACTAGTCTGTGATCGAATACGGCTTGCAACTGAATCGGTCAACATGACCAAATGTAAATGAGCCATTGCAATGTCACCATGAAATTTTAAGTGAAGAGAACATGAAAGTATCCCATCTATCCAATCAAGACAGACAGTTCACCACAAGGTAAGTACCACTTAAGTTATCAAGGTGAGAAATTTACAGTATAGACTGGTGCTCTACTAGTATCGGGACTTGTGCTCACCTGTTGCATCCTATTAATATCTCTGTCGAGAGGAGTATGAGCTCTCCTGGCGTCTCCTCTTACGGAGACGGACGGGTCGCCCGCGGCTGCGAGGTCCAACACCCTGACTCCATCCACCACCATCCCTGCGATGACGCCGCTGAAGGTTCGGGAACCACCAGAACCACCTCCCACAGCTATTGTGGACATGCCGTTGAAGATCGTGGACTGCTGGCCTCCTGTAACGGTTTGAGAGAAGAAGACTTTTCACTTCAATTAAAAACTTCGTTCAATATTGACATCAACACTAAGGCTGTTATCATATGGGATTGCACGATCACACATCTTCTAAATGCAAAAAAAAAAACGAATATGGTTTTTCAGGTATCAAATGAACCCTTTTCTTATTGTAAAACATATTTTATTTCCCAAAACACTCAAAGGACTTTTTTTTTTAATTCATAGTTTAGGTTTTTGATCACTGTTGACTACCAACATCCTACTGCTGAGCAAAAAACTCTTCCAGTTTCATGACTTCAGCTTTTTTCGCACTAGGGCTCATCTATATGATCTCTATACACGGGTCGTATTTTTATTTTTTAAATTGATATAAACCAGTGCTTGACTGCGATCCCACCAGCAGCAGGTAAGCAGTGATGCAATCATTGATGGTAAGGCATATTAGTTTATGAAGAGCCTATTCACTCTAGCCTTGAAGACACCTAAATTATAGTTGAACGGGAAGACCGAAGCAGGCCAATTGTTCCAGGCCTTCGATGTACGCGGTATAAACGAAGAAGCGAAACGCTTAGTCCGGACCGTTGAAGTTACAACAACGTAAAGGTGGATACTCGACGTACGTCGGGTTGTTCGATGGTAGAAAGGAGACGGCGGAATCAAGGCATGCAATTCCCGCGCACATGTTTTTCCAGCTCATCGCGCTAGGTTCTCTGACTGTATCAATCTATCAATGCTAATTCTAAGAAGTGGAATTCCCTGCTGGAGTCTATGTTTCTTGATAGCTACAATCGGAGAGGTTAGAGGTTTTTAAGTCAAGAGTGAATAGGTATTTTAAGGTAAGCTGCTCCAACGTGGACCACATCATCACTTACTATCAGGTTAGATAGATGTCAAACGCGAGCTTATCAATAATAATAATGTTTGACTAGCTTTTAGTCAGAATATTAACCCTCCTGATTGGAAAGTCGGAGGAACTCATCAGGGATAAACAGGCCCAATTCAAACCCATTAAAAAACTAACCTTGAGGATGCCTAATTATAACAGCATAGTTGTCCAGCTGCAGCGATGCTCTGCTGCCGTTCCTCGTGAATCTAGCCACGTGGTACGCTCCATCATCGACCCTGGCAGTCTCGTCACCCAGCGGATGATCACCTCCACCCACATTGTACACCATGAAGAGATTGCCACGAATCTGAAGGGTTTTAAGAGATGAAATTAGTTATTTTTGTTCCATTACATATTTTCAGAATGACGGTTATTTAAAAACAATAAAACAGCTGAGTAATAAATTCTAAACACTAATTATTGTTGAACCTAACCGTTTTTATGAAACAGCGCTCATCGAGTTGTTCGGGATATCAGCAAACAACTGGTCGACTCTTCGCGTGACCAGAGGGCTGGGCTTTTCTTCGGTCAACGAATCAGCATTGCTATCCAGTGTGGCAATGCTGCCAGCGTTCTGGGCATTTTTCCCAATGACATCGACGTGGATGAATTTTATGACGCCCTATAAGTTCTTTTTCTACCCGTTTGTACATATTATTATTTTCAGTTTGTATAATTTGTATACCTATTAAACTATAATATTCAATATTTAGTTGTTTATAAATTATAGTAGTTACATTTTATGTTTATAGAACCTAATCAAATATTAAAAAAAAGGTTTTTAGAAACCAAAAAAAAATGGAGAATAGGTACAAATCGCTTTACGAATCCATTTTAACCAAAAATCTGCAAAAATTTAAAGTGTTACTTAAACAAAACCAGTCAATTGAATATTATAAAGAGTTAAAGTTTTTATAAAATATTATCTATTTTCTAAACAAATAGACAAAGATGAAGTGTCTGTTTGTAATGTCAAAAAAACAGGTTTTATATGTACACGGTATAACGGAAAACGGTAGTCATATTTTAAAAATTGATCGTACGAAATTATCGTTAGCTTATCAAGTGCCTTACTAACGTGTAAAAATGTCAAGCGCTCCATCCCTTTAAGAGCGTTCACTCGAAATTACGCGCTATTTGGCCAAAAAACCATGATTTTAAAACCCGTTTTATCCATTAAAAATTTATTGTACAAACATGTGACTTACCAATAACATTAGGAAAAATATTCTTGTCTAAATAGTTAAGTAGGATTTTATTTAAATTAATAGCACACTTGTGAACTAAATTCATATATGTAAATAGAGTTTTTTAAATTTTACTTTCAGAGTCAATTTCGAAGCTTGACAACTTCTACGGTTCTAATAGAATTAATAAACAAAAAATACAAAACAGTAACTAGAATCCTTAACAAAATAGTTATAGAAAAAGATTCATTGATTTATTTTCTTAATAATTTGACATTGTTTTTATTTTAATTTTCTTAATTAGTGAACTAAATCAATGTTATTGGTAAACCACATGTTTGTACAATAAATCATTAATGGATACAAACGGGTTTGAAAATCATGTTTTTTTTGCCAAATAGCGCGTAATTTCGAGTGAACGCTCTTAACAGTAACAGTATAAATGGATCGCATTAAGCGCTTGCGTTTTAGGGAAGTGGTTACTTTTTACATGCGAGCGAGAAAGAGGGATGGAGCTCCATCCCTTTAACCGTTCAGTATATCGAAAAATGGATCGCGTTAAAGCTCTTGGTAGGGTCTCTGAAGTAATATATTTTATTGCAGGAAGTTGATAAATTCTATAAGCAGAACAAGAATTTGAAGTATGGCCACCAATTTCTGTTACATCCTGCTAAATTTTCTGTACTTACTTATATTTTTTTATTTTTTTATTAAAGCGTATGAAGTCGCAAGCAACTAGCTGTGTGTGATAATAAATAATTATAGACGAAAAGAAACATATTCTAGATATTTTTAGTCCATCTACATCAGCATTCTTAAAACCTAAGTTTGACTAATATTTAATCCACCTCAAAAATAATAATTCCCTATTTTTCCAATCCCACAATACTCACAATTTCCATCTGCATATAATCCTGTGTGTTGGAAGACTCAATCCTCAGCAGTACAGCATCAGCTTTGCTGGTGACGAAGCCTAGAGCCACCTTGTCTGTCTCTGTGTCTGCCACAGAATCTGTTGGAAACGTGTAAGTGATGATCCCTCGACCTGGCCCGAACTCGTAGGCTACTGATTCTGGAAAACATAAAAAATGTGAATAAAGCAAACAATATTTTGTTTGTCCTGTGGTTTCCACTGGGTCAAAATATAATTGTACTGCAATCAGTAAGGAAATCATACATTCGTGCTATCAGTTGAACATGATCATCCTATAAGTATATCAAAATAAGATACCTCAACTCTTAAATGTATAAATCACGCTAAAGATGTGCTTATTTCTAAATTCAAATTTGCGATAGAAAATTTTAAACTAAGAACCAGCTAATCAGTATTTAAACGAATCAAATGGTTACTTTTTTTGTAAATAAGGCCCTTATTTAACAGTAATAGGGTGACCAGACCGTTGCAAACAAGCGTTCCAACCAAGGTGACCTTGGTTTATGTGTTTGGTTTGTGTTGTGGCTACATGGATGTTAACCACGCGCCAACACGTCCGGTGGTTGGTAAAACGCGCCTCCCACCAAGGGCGTGGATTACAACTGCTGTCTACATCGATTGAAACTATCAAGGTCACCTTGGTTGGGACGTTGGTTTGCAATCATCAGGTCACCCCTTAAGAAAGATTTTTATAGTTCCAGAATTATCATGAAGTAGTTGCCCCAGTCAAACAGACTAGTTTAACATACTTGAGACTTGACTAGCTAGCGCCATGACTTTGACGCTAGTTTCGCATTGGACATAAAGTTTCATCAGGGGGATTTGGACGAAAAAATTATTATTGATGACCAAAATAAACACAATTTTTTGTATACACCAATCACATACCATCGTAGCACGTAGGTCCAGTAAACGATGTCAAGTCACAATCACACACGTATGTGTTCCACTGCTGCACACAAACGCCTTTGTTCGCGCACGCGTTGTGCGTGCACTTCGTTGGACCTGCAAAAGATACTATAAGGTAATATTTCATTATGTACAATTGCGGTGAAATATTATTGCTTATTTGTTTTTAACCTTTTGATATATATACCTATTTTGCGGCGTGCGCGCTTTCTCTCACTTCTTGTAGACTTTATTTTCAATATTTACAGATTACTTACTTGAAGAAATTTGATTATTTACGTTCTTGGATAAAAGGAGAAGCCCATTTTCCCTATACCTCTGGGCCCTCCTGTTACAGTCATGAAATTGGTTTTATTTTATAGAGAAATACCCGAGGTGTAACCTCACTTAATTTCAATAAAATTAACAATTAAGTATAGGTATTTCTGAGATATTTTAATTTGAATTTGTAGCTAAGTTAGGTTAGAAAATGCATTAAGTGACAAGCAACGGTACAATTAAATTAAAGATAATTCTTATTTAGCTGATTTGAAATGAAAAACTAGTTACAGGCATTTTGTTTTACGTATGATTACACCACAACCTCATATTTTTTGTAGTTTCCTACACTTAGAACGCGTAATATTTTATACGAGTAATCTACGTGGACGGCGATATTCACTTGGTGTTTAACGGAATAGCGCAAAATCACGCGCGTTTGCTTGGGTGTGGACTGGGGAGTATCTGGCGTATATACACGGTGTAGTTTTAAATCTTTAACGGTTTTTATAAAACTCACAAGTGTCAGCTTCAACAAAGTTCCGCCGTAATCTACGAAACGCTTTTACTAATTTCCAAGCATAAGCATAAAATTTACAAAAATACGTACCTACGGACACGTTAAACAGGTCGAGAATCACCAACATAATTGCCTCCTGCATTTTTTTGCAGATTCAAAACTACATTGTATAGGCCATATTATAATAGGCGACGATTGAAAAAATTATTTTGTGTTTTAAAAATCAGACTGATAAAGGTTGGGTCAAATTCGCCTTCAGTGTTAAGAAATGTCTTTTTAACACGGAAAACATATGCAATATATCATTCTGTTAAATATTGTACTTTCATGACTGTATTTTACTACTATTGAACCATTATGTAAATGAACTTCTACCACCGGCTTCGACCACGTGAATTTCTGAAATTATCCCAAAAGAATATGCTCCTAAGATAAAACGTATTTCTAGTCCAAATCCAAATTCGTTCAGCCGTTAAGACGTGACAATATATCAAATTGAATATAGCAGAGTTACTTTCGCATTTATAATATTAGTGTTGATTCTTACCATCGACATATCGCTAATTCATATCTTTTGTCTCACCTTCACATCCAGAGCCTAATGACGAGCTAGGAACAACAGCATCTTCCATCAACGATGGCGACTCTCCAGGGAGGTCCAGGCTTGACATGCATCCTTCAAACCCTTGTCTAGACAGGACTCCTACTGGTAACGCTGTGTACATGTCTTTTGGTACTCCTCCTACGTATAGCACGCTGTCTAGTTCTAACATGAGGTTAGAACCTGGAAATTAAAGCATAATATTAGAAAATATTGTTTGGTTAACGTTTTGTTGAAGACTAGCTTCTGCCAGCGGTTCCACCTGTGTGAAAGTAGGTTTCTCCATACAAACTTTGGACCCCCGTTTCATCCCCTTAGAGGGTGAATTTTGGAGAATCCTCTCTTAGTGCTCACCTATGTCATAAAAAGAAGCCTTGTACAAAATTTCACGCTCCTAGTCTCAGTAGTTTCGGCTGTGAGTTGATATGTCAGTCAGTAAGTTGCTCCTTTTATGTATATAGTTAATTTAGAAATCAAAGGGGCCATTGGTTAAAAATCAAGTTAATTCAAAATCGTATTATAATTTGCAGTTAAACCTTAGATGTGAGACCTCAATATGATAAGTTATTATGTATTTTATTTTATACATAGCATAAATAGTTTTAATTTGAAAACTGTTAAAAAAAATCTTAGTAAAGATACAAATACAAAAAAAACTTCTATTTTATAGTCTTGAATACTTACTTGTGGTATGCATTTCTAAATCATCATCAACTTGTAACGTATGAATCTTCGGCGTCGGTCTTCTTACAGACACCGTGTGCCACCGGTTATCGTTCAAGAAATTCTTCAGTTTATCCTTCATCGTCACCACTCCATCGCCCAGATTAAATACACAGTGTATATGGCCATTTACCAGTTCCACGGCTATGAAATCCTGTTTCTTTCCTCCATTGTAAAAGAGCAATCCATCCATTTCAGTCGTCCGGAAGTAAAAGTCCAAATAAGTATTCGCATATGCCTTCAATAGCGGCAACCCAACATATGTATGTTTAGATTTAAAAGTAACAGATTTATAAACGTTTAGCGAATCAGGTTTTACAAACTTTCCATTGAATATCAAATTGGAAGTATCATAGATATTGTTGGTCTCTTCATTGGTACCAACCCCAAGGGTCTTCGCCATGTCAATGTATCTGATTCCGTTGAAAACAAATTTTTGAAGATAACCAACAAAGTTTGGTAAAGTTGACGTCATCTGAATTTCTTCTTCCGGGTGGAACAGTCCTCCTAAATGTAACGTTGATATTTCTAACGTTGATGCTTTCCCTAAAATCGTCTCAGCTGTAAAACCAACTAAAGTTTTAGTATCAAATAAACTTGATGACTGGAACAATGCAACACACCTATCCACAACATTGACTTTAAACGAAAAATAAATTAGCAAAGTAAACTCTTATAGAACTTTTATTAGCAGCCATTTTGAAATTATTTACATTTAGATCTGCTTTACGTGATAGACAAGCTTAGATAGATGTTAATGATCAGACAGTTGATCAATTGCTAGAAGATGCATAGCGACAACATTGTAAAGAGTTCTTTCATTAGTGACAAACAGATCATCTAGAGCAAATAAACTAGCAGAAGTTATCAGCCTTGTCTTACTACTCGTAATATCCATTCAATTGCCACGACACTTAGTAATTTTCTTTAAATACTACATTCTGTTTTAAATATTTATAAGTAACTAAACATTACGTCATAAAATACCCTTAAAAATTGTATTATATATCGTAATGTACCCAACAAGTCAATCAGTAAACAATTTTGAAACGTATTCTTACACATTTAATTCAATAAAAACTGCTCAAATATTTCAAGTCTTTCTAGACTTACAAGACTAAAAACAACGTATCAATGTATGTATATTCTCAAAATATCAAAGTGTATACAGATGGAATAAAGGCCAACAGCTTTTTTAATATTATTGGATCTGAGCAGTATTTATTAGCACTAATAACTACTTCAGCACATACAAAGGATACTACTAGAAGAAATGAATATAAATGAAGTAAGAAACAATAGCGACGAACAGAAAGGTGATACACAGTGCCAGCTATCAAACAACGGAAATAAAGCAACTAACTACACTCTAATAGGACGTCTAACAGATATACACTTTCCAGAAGAGGTCGGAAAGTGTCAAATTTGAATTTGCTTGGATTGCTTCAAGATAATTCAAATTTTTTGTCTTAAGTTCTATATTTGGTTTGACTGCGTTGGGCCAATTAACAAGTTATTAGATCTTATTTTGTTTTTTAAATTTAGATTTTTATGTGAAATGTCATGTTCTTTTTTCATGTTTCTGTATTCAAAAATTTTATTACTCGTATATACTTGGATTTTTCTTTTATTTTTACATTCATTGTTAGTATTGGCAATCTATAAGTTTTTTCTTCTGCAAGGGTTTTTTTTTATTTTTATCTTTTATCCTCTAGTGAACTATACATGTACTATACACACCATATACTATATGGTTTCAGTATTATAATACTGTATTACTAGTAAAATAGTTTTTTAAACAATTTTGAATACTTTAGTCAAACCGACAAACAATTTCAATAGCTTTACTCAAGTATTTCAAGAACAAAACAATTTTTTGTTCCTTTTCCCACACAAGCTGTTTTGTTTTTCATCTTGGTACATTTTTTGCTGATATCAAGTATGAATCATACCTGAGAGTTACGTTTTAAATGTGTGAAGACGCTGTATTTGTCATGTAAGTGTGTGTTCAGTTCAGCAATTTTTTACTTCTCTTCACAAAACACCACCAACGCAGCCAAAGCAAAACCAACCTTGTCATCGTCTACTTAGGGGTCAAAACAAAAGGTGTGCGGGTGGTGCCCCGTGCATACGTACATAACATACCGCGCACGGGCTGCGCTCCGTCCACTTGGAGCTTGAGGTTGGAGGCGCGGCGAGAAAACCTAACTGTATGCCATGTGTCGTCCGCTACGTTTGTTCCTGCTAAAAGATTCTGAAATATGTAAGAAAAATACATTTAACGTGTGCTAGTAAAATTATATGATTTCTTTATTTAAACTTTTTATACATATTATACATACATACGCAATTGATATTATTATACATTGGCGGACTTAATCCAACAATGCATTTTTTAACTCAAATATTGATTGGTAGAACAGTAAACATTTGGATAAAAAAAAACTACACTGTGGTAGGTGTATGTCAAGAAATATAATATTTAAAATCAAATTAAGTTTAGGTACATCAACATTACCGTCACAATTTTAGTCGAAGGACATCTGTTCGTGAATGAAAGCCTCCCTAACCTAACTGTTGCCACATTGACCAGTCTTGAGCTTTAACAGGTCTTCATCATCATCATTATTTCAGCCGAAAGACGTCCACTACTGGACATAGGCCTCTCCCAAGTATCGTCACAATGAACGGTCCTGTACGTCTTGCATACATCGGATTCCCGCAACCTTTACCAGGTCATCAGTCCACCTTGTAGGAGACCTTCCAACGCTGCGTCTACCAGGTCTTCGGTCAACCATAATCGTAAAACCAATATGCTTTTGAGCTGCTCATAATACCAAATTATTGAAACTAGAAATGAGTTTAAGACTATAGTAAACACTACGATACAATCTATTTTTTTCAAAATTGCAGGACTAAGACTTTTGTCTTCTCTTTGTCATTAAGAAAGAAAAACATTTTATTTGGCGGAACAAAGCGCAAAAGAACTAACAAATTATAAGTATATTATGTGAAAAAATATGCGCCACATCAAAACGGCCGAACGCTCTGCATAATGCCGTTGACCACACGCAAAATGCGATGAGTCTACGGCGCTGGTTTTCAGCGTGGGCCGGTAACGGTATCGACATAAAGACGTCGGCACGGTACTATGTGCCAATAGATTTGAATAAGATAGATAAATAAAAAAAAATATAGGGAAAGAGAAAATAAAGAAAAACTATGAGAAAAAAAAAGAAAAACTATGAGAAAAAAAAATTACAGTCCCTTACTTATGTAGATTGGCTACTATCCTTTGACAATTTTACTTAAAATTCTTACGTAATGGTTATTTATGTGTTCGTTCCCACCTTTTCTCTATCCCCAAGTCTGACACTGGCTCTGACTCTCCCTGCTGCTACCGCCAACTCTATCCTGTCAGCAGAATGTTCGGAAGCCGTCCGGAGCAGAAGTCCAGCTCTGTTGGTTCTGAACCTAAGCAACAACTCCTCAGTTTGCGTGATGTGTTCAGCACCTAACGCTGCAGTGAGGTGTTGGCTGCCATTTAGGTAGATAGTTGCAGTTTCTGAAAAAGCAAATATGAAAAGTAATGTTTAATTTTTTTTGACGATTCGGTTGTTATAGAATAAATATTTGTATGACTTATATATATATGGTGACTGGCAATTAGTGTACGATACTTAAACACGTGATTGTGCTCATGATAACAAACAATTTTTATTATGGGAACAAAGCCGAAATCGTGAAAAAAATATCAGCTGTTCAGTACATTAGGCAAACATAAATGTATTGAACGGCTGATTTTTTTTTTCGCGATTTCAGGTTTGTTCCCATAGTAAAAGTTGTTGGTTATCATGAGCACAATCACGTGTTTAAGTATCGTACACTAATTACCAATCACCCTATATAGTTCTGGGTCTGGTAGCTTATATGTATGAGTTTATATATTTATGAACGCGTCCACGATACAAGAGCAAGACCTAGTGTGAGACAAAGTTTAAAAAAAAAACTGGCCAAGTGCGAGTCGGACTTACGCACTGAGGGTTCTATACAAACTTAAACCTATGAAGACAGTTCAATTCCCGAATTGAATTACGAAGATTTTTGCGAATCGCAAAAAATATTTTTTTTGACGTAACTACAAATTTACAGTTTTCAGTTTTTTTTCCTATACTTGTGCTATGAGACCTAGCTTTATACCAAATTTCAGGATTCTAGGTCAACGGGAAGTACCCTATGAATTTTGATTCCCTTAGGAGTGTCGAAATGCACGTTTTTTTGCAAATTATACGGCCGTATCTTTTTTTTTTCGTTTAACTCAGATATTTTATTTTTTCACAGCTTTAAGGGACCGCAGACCTGCATATTATGGTTAATTTCAACTCGATACCTCCACCCGTTCCCGACATAAAGGGTCTTGACAGATAGACAGACAGACGGACAACAAAGTGATCCTATAAGGGTTCCGTTTTACCCTTTTGAGGTACGGAGCCCATAAAACACTAAATTGTGATATACTTGAAATTAGAGTATATTCGATTTGAAGTAAAAAAGAGGTGAAACTACATCCATTGATCATCATCATCTACATAGGTATATATCTCAAATCTTTGGGGTTGGCTTTCAAAAGAAACATATGGAGCTGAATAAAAGTATTTTACTCGAAGCAACTGCCATCTGACCAAGCACTTCATCCACAACCCAGGTACTTGTTATACCTTGCCAAACCTATAAAAACATTTGTAAAACTGCTGTACTACACACATGAATAAAAGTTTTTTTCAATACACTTACTCGAAAACCCTTTCTTATCCCTACCTCTTTTAGGTATTTACTGTTTTTCGCACTAGTGCAGAAAAGTAAGCGTGGTCAATTCTATTACACTTATCGTATTAGGCTGAGCATGCGTCGAACCCCACGA
Source organism: Mythimna impura (assembly GCA_905147345.3). Classification (NCBI taxonomy): domain Eukaryota; kingdom Metazoa; phylum Arthropoda; class Insecta; order Lepidoptera; family Noctuidae; genus Mythimna; species Mythimna impura. The sequence continues at coordinate 25,927,367 of LR990359.1, read as the reverse complement.
GTCGCGCGTCAACCCCCGTTTATTTATGTCTTCGTAAGACGTGTATTGATAAAAGTCGTTTGATATTATATAGTACGTGGAAAACTTCGTTTGATCGCAGTTCTCGGCTCTATAACACCCTTGCTTACGGCTTTGGCGAATGCCGCTTCGGTCGCAATGACAAACTTTCTCCACTTGTATCAAAATGTACTATTTCTAACCTCTTCCACACGTTGGACCACCGTAACTCGTCATGGAGCAGTCACAAAGCGGTCGGTTCCATCCTTCAGAGCACGGGGCTCCATGTTGACACGGTGAGCTGACACACTGCTTCATTAGCACATGGCAGGCGGGTCGGACTGACGCTGGAAAGACCAAGAAATATTTTTTCAACTCGACAATTATAAGGGCTTATCTTCTTCTGCCTCGCCTTTATCCCCTTACGCGGAGTCGACTTTCCCAATCATGCGACTACATTATGTCCGTCTCGAACGTCTTGTTCGTGTAGTCCCAATATTTTCATGTCCTTTTGGACATTTGTCATCAAGGGGACTTATGATACTCAAAAATAATAATTTTATAATAAACCATGAAGAAAAGAAGTTGATTCACAAATCGTATACTTAACTTCCATTTCTGATTTAAGCATTTGAAGTTGAGCATATCTCAAACTCTACTTTAGCCTGAAAACCTGTCAAAATTCGGCATTTAAGTAAGATTTGAGACGTTCTTGACTCAAAATACTCAATTCAGAAACCCACCGTTAATCATAAAGAGACAACTCAAATATGATGTATTTGAAGACAGAATCATGAAAGATATGTTTTATGATTCCATTTTCAGATAACTGTTTTTAGAGTTAGCTCTCTTTATGACTAAACAAGCGAAATGTACACGTAAAAACCTAAATTCCACCATTCTCCATATTTTTTTAGTTCATTATTGTGTATTTTGGCCTAGTTAAGCATATCAAAGCTGTCTTTTGCCAAGTTACGTAGTTTTACAGTTCAAAGAACCCTTGTATAATTTGTAATAACAAAGTCAATATCTATCTCAGTTTTCTGTTATTTCAACAGGGCATTCTCAAGGTTCTTCAAAAGTTCAAACCAAAGAATATTTAACTGAAAACGACTAAACTAAAGTCTATCTAAATAGCATTAGAATTATCTTACCAGAATCTTGTTGTCGTGCAAACGCAGTAAGATCTTGAGGCTTTCCATTCAGCACCAGATCTCGGATGCACCCCACAAACCCTTGCCTCAATGCCGCTGTCCACAGAGCTGGAGGTGTTCTAGAGGCTGAGTACTCTGCGCCCAGACCCCCAACGAACAGAGGTCCATCTAGTTCCAACTGATTTGATTCCCCTGGAAAAGTTTAGGTTGTTCGGATTAGAATATGGAAGAGCAATATAAAACTCTCCTAAACTTAACACTTATAGTGTACGAAGGGCCATAGATTTAGAATGGAGACAGAATAATAAATTATTATGCTGATAATACACCACTATTTTTTAATTAGTATAAAAAATGGGGTCTACCCGTTACTGATCATATTTGTGTAGTCAAAAGTAAAAAAAAACGAAATTCCAAAATTATCCACGAAAATTGATCAAAATTGGTAAATTCATAATTGAATCAATCATTCATAACAATTGCTACTAGAAAATACTACGTGCACTGTTTTTCCATTTCGATCGCCATTCATTCATTCATAATCAATAGCCTGTACAATATTTCCATAAATTGAGTGACATTTTGGGATATAAACGCCAATAATTCTACTGTTTGTGAATATTATTTGTTGAGACTACATATATAATGAAAAGACCTTTTCTAATAAGCCCTTTAAGTATTTGTACAAATTAAAAATGAGTGGTGTATTTTAATTAATACTTATGATTTTATCGTTAAAACCAAATAGCTTTTTGCATTTAATGATATTTAGCCTTATAAACATTATAATGGTGATTATGTTGTCATCCTACTGCTGGGACTCAGTACACTTCTCTAGGAGAGGGAATAATGGATCGTATTCACCACGCAGGCTCAGTACAACTTGGTAGATATCATATGTCTTCGATTTAACACAAGCCCACCACTGCATTAGTAATATTTAATGCATCTGCAGATAATCATCAAATGATTAAAATTGAGGACATTCATATAATTACATGAACAGAAATGCGTATTCATGTTAATATCATTATTATTAATCACTCTACACTTACAGGTTTGATTATCTCCGAAATGTATATGAAATTAATTGACAATGCTTTATCGGGCATATTAATTGTCATGATATACATAAATTGAATGCACTTAATAATAATTAAGTAGAAACCATTACATTGAGATAAAACCATAATGACGTTTGACATAGGTGGTGGGTAGATAAAACCATGTCACACCAAGTTTAATGGTGTGGCACTATGGAATTTCTCACTTTCACTATGGTCTTTAACGCTGATAAAAAAACGACGTATACCTAATAGATATTAGTATACTGTTATTGTGAAGAATCTGAACGATATCATGGCCGAAGATACTAAGAAAGGCAAGAAACTTAAATCAAATAAAGAATTTAGAAATATTTTACGAGTTCTTATCTAATTTAAATTAGCAAAGAAGATTGATGCGTTAAAGTGTGACATATAATTAGTTTGCAAAATAAATATCATTTCTTATACTTGTCCAGAAAAGAAAAGAGTTTAGATGAGACTACGCTTCAGATGACAGATGAAGAACGTCAAACGTTAGAAAAGGAATACAACACTTACCAGGCGTCTTAAACTCAGCATTAGCGCCATCAACCGTCACTCTTCCATCTCTACCACTTCTCCTTAGCAGGAAATCATGCCAGTGGGAGTCGTCAACTCTTCTTCTGGATGCCCTGACCCTTACTCCACCAGACCCCAGGTCTATGTGCACGTATATGTAACCGTTGAGGATTTCAACGGCGAATAGATCAGCCTGAAATACGATGGTGACACTGATGAGGAATATGCTAAAGACTTTCTGAATAATACATTGGAACGTCATCGTTACAACATCTAAAGTGATGGTAGTGCTTATCACAGACAACGTCAATAATATCGCTGAGGTGTATCATACAAGAGCGATTGGAATATATAATAAAATGATAAAACAAGATTTGTTTTTTAAATTCTATCTTGTTTTATCAAAAATCAAGTGTCGGAAAAAAAAAATATTTGTAAATATAAGAATTAATATAGGTACTCGTATTATTTATTTACTTAATAGATATAATAAAGTGGCAATATTATAAACATATTTAAAGTATAGAAGTATAGCTACTTTAATAATATAATTATAATATACTACATAGTCTACTTGAATAAATATTTAAATACGCAAAGCAGTGAGGTATTATTGTGTTTGCTCTTTCAGCAGAAAAGCAAAAAGATTTTAACTAAGATATCGAATGAAAGGTAGACGTAGATCAAATAAAATAACAAACATATAAATAAGCTAGACTAATCTATTCCGAATACTGAATATCGTTGGTACAGCAGAAATCAATAAAAGCGTACATAATACTAAAAACTAAATAAAAAAACAGTTACGTCTGACTGCACGTAATACATGCAAACCAGTCGCGAACTATTTGAATACTAACATTCGGGACCAGACATGCAAATTCTACTAAATTTGTACCAACTATCTCGCAGTAAGTTAGTTTATATTCAATTTGGGACTTATTGAAAATATCGGGTTACAAAGACAAGCGAAATGAATACAAAATGTATGTAATCAAGATCTTCTTTATTGTAGCCGAAAATCTATTGAAATCAAAAGTGATTGTAAGGACGAAAATGGTGCGAATTTGTGTAGGTATTAATAAAGCCCTTTCTACAGAAGTCTGTACGTTAGTTTGTCCCAAGAATTTGCCTAGCATCAACAATATCAAACTGAAAATTCAAACACCAATTGGAAAATAAAATCTATTTTATTTCGTTAAACATGTTTATTTTTAAAAGCATTTTGTGTTGTGCTGGGGAGTCAATTTGTGCTTTGGATTCTACGGTGCGTACCAGGTTACAGACAGAAAAACATAAAAAATTCACATCATCAAAGTGGGTGAAACTTTATAAGGTACCATACACAAATTCCCCTATGTCTGTGTTCTTAGTTTCTTTATAATATCTCTTCAACTTGGTCCTACCATGCAACACCTCAATGGATAACGATGATTTCATTAAATCAAATGCTTCGGAAGATTTAATCAAAATTTTATTATAAATCGGTCCATATTACATGATACGATTTAAGAAAAGGGTCTTCTAAATTCTCTCTCCTAAAATTTGGACCGCTATTATTAAATTTACAGATTTGCGTATCCATTGAGGTTGGTGGGGTTTCGCAAGTCAGTTATTAGATTTAAATATTGTTTTAAATTTAACTTTTGGTCGTTCATTTGATGTCGTCATTGTAAACTATTTCATTCGGAAGTTAGTATTCTACTAAGAGAGAAATAAATATTACTCCAAATTAAACTAAAATTAATTAATATCTATACAAAAGTGATGAAAATAGTGAATTTAAGGGAGATATTAGAAGTTATAATATTAAATCGACCCAGTCCACCTTTTCATAGAAACATATCAATTATTCCCCTAAGGCTCCTAAGCACTTCAAAATCAATTTCACCACACTTCTCACAATTGAATCAGAAACAACTAAGTCAGGAATAATAGAAAATAAATGCGATACCCCACAAAGCGTCTCCAATGATCATGATAGTGATTGACTTTTCAATGATGATGATGGTTATCTCTTAAGTGATTGGTCTAACCCCAAAAGCTCCACCCCTTACCGTGCAACCTACCCTTGGTGGTTTGGCGCCCATGTTGAAGAGTACGAGCCCATTCGGTTCGTTCGTTCGAAACTTGAAAGAAATCGTTCCAGTCTTCACCGCTTCCCATTTCGGTAAAATCTGTGAAACGAAATAATATGTTATTGACGTCAATCATATTTCCGGAAAGGTTAGGCATTATTATTGACCTTTATAGAAATACTAAACATAGAAATATAATAAAATAGTCTACAATAACAAGATTTATAACTTTGATCGTATTTCTTATTGTTGCCCTTTACAATTACTTCGAAGTCGCTCAAAAAGGAGCTTTTGGAAAAGTAATCAAATGGTTCTTTGCAAAAATAATACGATAATATTACACAAAAGCTTCCGAACCTTGATTGAGAAAACACTTAGCATTATTAGATATTCAGTACAAAATTTCAGGGTTACTTAGGCGTTGTTTAGGGAATGTTCAAAGTTATGCAAGCTTTTCAACAAAATCCTTAAATTCTTTGAGCTTTTGAAGAGAAAATATTTAACACTAGCTTCTAACAACTGCTTATACATAAATGTAGATAATTATTACAAGAAAACACATTCCTGGGATCCCACTCCTGTTCCTTCGTTGCCTTTCGTACCAGGGCCGAGTCTTCCTTTCAGAATCAGACCCTTGGCCCCAGTAGGCTTCGACCCTGCTAGACCCCTACAGTTGCCTGGGATAAAAACCATCTCATTCCAGGACATTTTCTACCTGTGTGTTAAATTGTATCCAAATCTGTTCTGTGGTTTAAACGTGAAGGAGTAACAGATATACATATTATTTTACCTACGCAAACTTTTGCCTTTACAATATTAGTGTGATTATTATCGATCAAGACCCCTATTGTAGGTAAGGTTAAAGCCAAACAAATAAACATTTAATACTAGCTGTTGCCCGCGACTTCGTCCGCGATAAGTTCGTAAAACTGTACAAACATTCTGTGCTTGCAATTCATTCCGAAAGGATCGCAATTATTTATTGTACTTTAACATAAAACGGTTAAAGGTAAAAACGCTAATCTCCTTCAGGAAACATGTTATGTAAACATGCAGATCCAGATTTATGAACGTCAATGAATAGAAAGAGTATGTATGGCTCGTAGCAGTTGGCATTTCTGCCTACCCCAAGGGAAAAGGCATTAGTTTATGTATGTTTCTGGTTTATGTTCTGGTAAAACAATATTGTATGATTTTAATCCCTCGCCACAGTGAGCACGCCACAATCGCAGCGGTAATGCCTGTCTTTGAGGTGTCGCTACAGAGGCGTCACGGCATCCTCTCTTTGTGCAGGACTCATCGGATGTGGATATTTGGAAGGTATCTGTATCGAATTCAGCGGGAAGAAACACTCGGATCTCACCATTGTGCGGATCGCCCGGAGAATACGGTGGATGTCGTTCCCGCTTGGTCGGAGCGCCGCCGTGTCCTCCTGGAGGTGATTGGTGGAGAAAATGACAACCAGTAGCCTCCTTCAGCAAATGTATAGGGCCCTGCTGGGGCTGCGAGATTGTTTGAAAGAGTTACCTCGTGTAATACATTTCGCCTCAATAATATTTCACTGAAGAGTTTAAGCAGTTAGACAGCTTTAGTAGAGGTAAACGAAGGAGCATAATCTGAACACCGACCTTCAGCTGGATAACGTGCACTGATAGTGCAAAGCCTTAAGTGAATCCAAAAACTACCATCATCATCAACTATCTTCCTCCACAACAGTACTTATGAAGAATTTTCGAGAGCATACTTGCATTGATTGTTGTAGCTTGATCCTTTTGGGCGTGGTGGTTCATTTACCTAGGATTTTTAGTGTGTATTTAACTGACGTCCCCGTATATCAGACAAATGTTTTTTCCATAGTGGGAACTACCCTATAAAGAGTCTCCAACTTTTGGCGAAATCTTCTCTTTGAGGACACGGCGGTTCACCCAAGCTGGATAGACCTCCACCGCATGCTACACCGGGAGCTTCGGGCAATTCGCAAAATGGTAATATCAGGATAATTCCAACCGAATCCGGAACAGAAACCGTTCGAAATACCAGTACCAATACCATAATCCAATACCATAATCTAGTGTTGGTCACCACTCACTGCAAGGAGGCAATGTCCAGATGTCGACGTAAGGCTGCAAGGAATCTGAGATACATCATACGTTTTCGAACTGTGATCAGAAAAACACATTCGACCTCGTTTTATATGAAGCAGTGACTGCAAATAATAAAACACGCTATTATTAGGCCGCAAGGTGCCATCATCCCGGAGGACACAGTAAAGCATACATTGGAGGTGTGCCCCGCAAGAGCGGAGCACCGCTGTGTCCTCGTGGAGGCAATCGGCGTCAGTGGCCTCTCGCGCCGGGCCCTGGTTCGGGCTATGGTCCAAAGCGAGGAGAAATGGCCGGAGGTTGCCTCCTTCTGCAAAGCCGTAATGCTAGCGAAGGAGGCCGAGATTCCGACCCCGACTACCAGCCACGGTAGACACGGGCTTGCGGACGTCGAGCAATGGGTAGCTAGCCGTCCGGCCGTCCGGTAGTTGACCGGACGGCCGGACGGGCAACTGAAGGACACAGGTGTGATTTCAGTCAGTAAAAGATTGACACGCCCTCCCGCCCCAACCAGAGTGGGAGAAGTCACTGGATAATTTCCACCCTTAAAAAAAGAATAAAAAGGTGCCATCTTCATCATTATCATTTCAGCCGAAAGACGTCCACTTTTGGATATAGGCCTCCCAAGTGTCGCCATAATGACCGGTTCTGTGAGTCTCGCATCCATCGGATTCCCGCGACCCTCACCAGGTCATCGGTAACGTCCTCCTGGGGGCCTTCCAACGCCAGGTACCATGTAACCCCTTCCAAAAATTTGGCCGTGTTATTTTAAAGTCAATAATTAAATACATATAGGTCAATTAGCTTGTTACAACCACGGGGAAAAAAATAGAACTGTCTGCAAACGTGGGCGATGGTCATTCTTCCGCCACTCAGAAAATTACATAAATTACACAATGCCATCTATCTATCAAATTTAATATGAATTTCAAATGCCATTGTCATAATTATTTCTACTTTGAGTCTTTAGATGGCGTTGCGAGTATCTGAATTGCGTGTGGTGTTACATTTTACTTCTTGAAAACTTTAAATTTATACATATATCTTTCGATATAGTCAACCGATTGCGATGAAACAAAGCCAAAGTAATATTTTAAGAGACACTTAATTTTAATATTTAAAAGTTATCGACATTTTATATTATTAACATTTTGCGTGATACGCACACAACTAAAAACTTCTACAGATATATTGTGTGTAGATATAAAAAAAATGTAAGTATGCAAAAATATATAGAAAAAAAAATATTTACGGTGAAAAAATAAAATAAAAAATCCTTATATGAGAGCCATAAGGGACTCGAACCATCTTTATATTACACGCAAGTCTAGATACGAAACAACTGTGCTACGGTCTCCGACGATTATGTTTTAAAATAGACGTTCTTATATAAACGTTATAATAGACTGGTTGGCTCCTTATCGGTGATAGCGTGATGATTTTCCTTTCAGAAGTTAAATTTGCAGCTAAATAGAATAATGTAACAAAATAGTACGTGATTTTACTCGCCTCTTTGATTTTATTATGTGTTTTGATTAGTTTTTACAAAATATTTAGAAGATATCGAATAGAAATGTCAATTTTATTTTGAAAAAATGGTAAAAGTTATTTTATTACAAAAAAATAAGATAAAATAATGACAAAATTTTTAACTGTAGCTGAGAATCGAACTCGCTGCAAAATGTCGTTAAATATTGACATTTTGGATTATTGCTCACCCCCCATAGCAAATAGCGTGATAATTTATAGCCTATGTCCTTTCTCAAGCTCTATTCTATCTTTGTACCAAATTTCATCAAAATCGGTTCAGCGGTATAAGCGTGAAAGCGTAACAGACAGACAGACAGACAGACAGACAGACAGACAGAGTTACTTTCGCATTTATAATATTAGTATGGATAAATATATATAATTATTTATTTTTACAGTTTCAATTCTTTATTTGTAATGGAGTTTTTAAATCTACACTAATATTATAAAGAGGTAAAGTTTGTTTTTTTTTTGTTTGTAGGAGGTAATCTCTGAGAGTACTGGTCCGATTGCTAAAATTTTTTCGCCGATAGAAAGTTGTTTTATTCCTGAGTGACATAGGTTATATTTTATGTACTCGGGCGAAGCTGCGGGCAAAAGCTAGTATATAATAGATTTGCTCGGTTTGCTATACGGCAAGTTATATTTTTATAAGGTTGGGATTTTCATAATTTTCAACAGCCTTAACTCTTTTGAATGTTACTTAGAAATCGGATGAATTGAAGGTCACATTATTTCTTCAAAAGGATTTTATGTAATGATATCTATCTTTACGAGATATAGAAATATTTTTTAAATGATAGAAACCAGTGCTTGACTGTAATCTCAACTGATGGTAAGCAGTGAAACCGTCGTTGATGAAGATGCGCACCAGTTTATTAAGAGCCTATTCACTCACAGCCTTGAAGACACCTAAATTATAATCGGACGGGAAGACCGCAGCAGGCAAATTGTTCCAGTCCTTCGATGTACGTGGTATAAACGACGAGGGGAAACGAAAACGTAAAGATGGACACTTGCCGTACAACGGGTTGTCCGATGGAAGAAAGGTGATACCAGAATCAAGTCATGTAATTTGTGCGCACACATCATTTCAACCGAAGGACGTCCACTGTTGGACATAGGCCTCCCCCAAGTGTCACCACAACGAACGGACCTGTGCGTCTTGCATCCATCGCAATCTTGCGACTCGCATCGATCCATCTTGTGAGATGCCTTTCAACGCTGCGTTTTGCGGTGCGCAGTCGCCATTCTATAACCTTTCGACCCTAACTACCATTCGTTCTACGAGCAATGTGCCTTGCTCACTGCCACTTAAGTTTGGCGATTCTTCGGGCTATGTCGGTGACCTTGGTATAACAATATTATAGTTCCTTAACATATCAAATGTTATTGAAAATTCATTAGACAATCAGGCTTCACTACAATTGAAATCAATAACATATCAGTTCTGAACATCATTCGTATATTAGTTGCTGAATTATTGAGAGCCACTGAAACTGTAGGTGAAATCAATAAATTTATAGATCAAGCTCGGGTGGATTCGGAAATTAGTGGATATTGCTTGTATCTGAGTTTGGTAAATGAATATGAATTTATGTCTAATTGTATCGTTTATCCTGCTATTGTTAAAACTTGTAAAAATTTCCATAACAATACAATACAATACAATACAATATTCACACGACTATCACACAACGCCGTCTAGTCCCAAGCTAAGCAGAGCTTGTGTTATGAGTACTAGACAACTGATAAACATACTTAAATATATCTAAATACATACATATTATAGATAAATTACACCCAGACACAGAACAAATGATTGTGCCCATCACACAAACATTTGTCCTGGGTGGGAATCGAACCCACGACCTCCGGCATAGCAGTCAGGGTCACTAACCACTAGACCAACAGGCCAGTCAAACAAGACAAAATAAAGTAGTAATAAGTAGACAATAATTTGTACTACTGTAATAAAACGTCACGGTTGGCGCAATGGTTGAGCAATTGGCTGCTGCACTGCATGCCGCAGTTGTGATTCCTGCACTGAACAAATATATATTTTTAATTAAATTTAATTTAATTTCCAATACACCGCAGTCTACCCCCTTTTTTATGTTAAGTTCTTACAGTCCATCCTAAAGTTGTCTGGTAGATATCGTTGTTAGCGATATGACCGCCATTGTAGCCATACATTAAGTTTGTTTAAAAGTTTTTGTTACTATTTTGGTGTACAATAAAGTTTTATTCTATTGTATTCTGAACAATTATTTGTATGGCTCACAGATTCTTGTTAAGGATCTGGGTGTCTTATATATGTGAATTTACATGTTTGCGATACAGAAGTAATTCTTAGTGTAGGGCAACGATGTATAAAAAAACTGGGTAAGTGTGAGTTGTACTCGCGCACTGAGGGTTCCGTACAAACTTACCTATGAAATCAGTTCAATTCCCGAATTGAGTTACGAAGATTTTTCTGAATCGCAAAAAAAGATTTTTTTGTCACTTAACTACAAATTTACGACCCTGCTTCATGGCAAATTTAAGGATTCTAGGTCAATGGGAAGTACCCTATGAATTTTGAATCCCTTGAGAGTGTCGAAATATACGTTTTTTGCGACATATACGATCGTATTATTTTTTTTTCGTTAAATCTATCTCAGGCGATTTTGTCCACGAGAACACATACAACTATGGAATATAGAAGAGGTGAAGAGTGTATCCACTTGCGACGCTTGGGGCAAGCTACTCTAGCGGTCGATCGGGCTTTCGTGGCAAGGAGAAACTGACTGACTGACTGCCATATCAACGCACAGTCGAAACTACAGGACCTACGAACATGACATTTTGCACCAGGTTTATTTTATGATGTAGGCAAGCACTAAGAGAGGATTTTCCAAAATTCTCTGAAATTTGATTTTTTTACAGCTTCAAGGGACCGCAGACCTGATTTTAATTTCAACTCGATACCTTCACGCGTTCCCGAGATAAGGTCTTGACAGACAGACAGACAGACGGAAAACAAAGTGATCCTATAAAGGTTCCGTTTTTTCCTTTTGCGGTACGGAACCCTGAAAAAATACGATGAATAATTTTATTACGACCGAAGTAAAACGCTTACATAAAATCTCGCTTTAGTTATAATGACACTAATTCCAATATAGATTCCAATATTTGGAGCACTTCTGCAGAGCTTTTGTTTTGAAAGGCCTACAGCTGCTATACCTAACACTTATTTGTCACTACAATTCGCCGTACTATAATACTTCTGATTTCCGAGTTTTTAGCGGAAAAAAACATCGCTATCAGAAATCAGAAACGTTTATTTCAAATAGACCAATTACAGGCACTTTCGAATTGTCAAAATGTCTTTCAGTCAAAAAAAAAAAAGTGAAGCTAAATTGCACATTCCAAAGCGTAGATCTCTATGGAGAAGAACGTGCAAGAAACTCCATGGACACTCTTAGATCATTATTATGAGTTACATAAATCTTGGTTACATATTTCTTGTCTCTTCTAAAATGTGAGCACAATGTAGATAAATAATAATAATTTAAAAAAAAAAACTAATTAAAAACAGAAAGTGAATAAGTCACTGGCAGCCAAGAGACGACTAATCTCAACTGATGGCACCCGCTCACGAGCATGACGCGTGCATCAGCCCCACTCAGCTCAACCATTCTGTCTACAGGCACCTTTATCTTTAGTGTGAGCACCATTGCGACATCTGGTTCTTACAAAAAAAAAAAGTGCTGATAGAAAACCGTTTTAATACAATTCCCGTGATTGAAAAGGCCATGACAGCAGCTAAAGGCCGTGTGAATGTCCCTTCGAAAAAAGGATTCCAGAAATTGCTTCTAACCATACAATTAATGTTGGGATTAATGTATTGGTAGCTAAGAAGATTACCTTTGAAGGAATTAATAATTCAAAGTCCAATAATAACAATAATTGTCATCTATTCTCTCTTCACAAATCCGACTTCCTCGAGCGCCGATGATCTTGAAAAACACTTAATTGTCGTTTTGTACATACGTTTGTACGATATTTTTTTTCTATATCTTTGTTTGTCCTAGAAAAATCTAGAAAAAGTTTTTTTTGGTGATTTACGTAAAAACGCGCAGTTAAGTTAGTGTTTACAAGGTCAATCAATATCTCATCTGCATTTCACCCTTGTGAGAGACTGGAGCCTGATATAGGTTTTTGAGAAAAACCTGTGTTACAGCTAGAATTAGCTATTACAGGGTTACCGTACAAGAGTCGAAATTAAACTATTAATAAAAACTAGGCAAGAGTTTAACAACAGTTTAATGATTTGCTAGTAGTCAAATTTTTCACCTTATGTTTAACCGACTTCATTTGATCAAACCGTGAATGTTTGGCTATATGTATACGAATGTGAACCAAAATTTAATTACGGGTAGACAAAAGATACTTTTATTTTAATAATAAGTATCGATGGTTTTTTTTTTTAGGTGGGAAAATCATCTTATGACAAATCGTGCTCTTGGGCGGAGCGCATGATAGTGTCAGACTTTTACTGACTAAAAACCCACTCCTGTTCCTTGTTTGCCTTCGTCCCAGAGCCCCGGGTTTCACTTTCACACTACCCGTGCCCGGCCCCAGTAGGCTTCGACCCTGCTGGGCCCGTACGATTTGCTGACATCTCCCTGAGGCGCGCGTGGAACAGTACGTGCTGTCGACGACTTGGGCTCGGTTCGGATGGTTACCGGACGGTCGGACGGCGAGCCACCCATTGCTCGCCGTCCACAAGCCCGCGCCTACGGTGGCCGGAAATCGGGATCGGAATCCCGGCGGCGGTTGAAGTGTGAGGATCGTTGCCTCACGCGATCGGCTGCCTCCTTTGCTAGCATTACTGCATCGCAAAAGGAGGCGACCGCCTGCCAAGTTTCGATGGTATCATTTTTGACATTTTTGTGGTCGAAGCCGCTGGAAAAAATATATGAAAGTTGTATTTATAAGAATGGTTAAATAGAAGGCATCAACCAGGAGGTATCGCTAAAAAAAGAAGTATGTACAAAAAGATTGGAAAATCATGAAACCATGACACAGTTAACCCAAACCCTAAACATTATGCAAACTCTGCATGTAAGAAGAAGGGTAAAGAAAATAAGGGGCTTGTAGCAATTAATTCTGAATTTCTGTATATTCACCGTATCACCAGCAAACAAACGATCGACTATGATCATATATATTTTGCACCAACGCGAGCACAGTTAGGAAGCTCTTAGCAAAGCCATTTTTTGAGCAACTAGCACCTATTTGCACCTGAATTAGATATTGTTTGTTTAAATTATTTTACTAACAGTTTAAGGTATTGTGGGACCAACTTTAAATATTTTTTTTTGTCATTATATATGTGGAAGCTTGTAATTAGCAATTTAGTTATTTACCATTGTCATTATGTTGTTATTAGTCTGTAAGCTTTCCTAAAATGTGAAAAATAAAATAAAATAAAATAAATATAATGTAATAAAATAATCCATTGTTATACATCCCATTTCATGTATACATATACTCGACTCTACTATTACCGAGGATCTTGTATAGGGTATACTGACTATTTTAGCAAAACAACGTTTATTTCAGTTGATAGTACCCTGTATTAGCAGAAAAACAACCCTTGAACAGTTCACACATTGAAACAATAAGAAATTAATAATTATTGACAAAGTTTTTATCTCTAAAACGTGCTGGTAGGCGTCTCAATCTCGCATTCGCCATTGCTGTATTCAAAGCAGTATTGCCAACTGATGCCGCGGGGTTCTCAGTCGCGGCGTCGCGGGAAATTTCCAAATCGCACGTTACACTATTACCTAAAAACGCGTATAGACTAATTGTAGATAGCGTAAACAAAACAAAAAAAAATCTGTGCATTACCCGTAAGTATTTAATAAAGCCATGCTTTTGCTGTATGTATTTTTGTTCCATAGTTAGTGCATAGACATGTGACACATTTTGAAATTTTTGAAAGTTTGAAATTGACATTATCGTCGGTGTACTAATAAAGTTTTCGTTTCGCTTCTGCTGCGTGCTATTATTACGACTGTGCTTGTTTATCAGGATCTTATAAACGTTGAAATTGACTGCTTACCTTTAGGGCCCTTATTATTTCTTTCTGACACAGCCTTTCTTACAAATTCTGACATGCCGAGTAAACCAGCAAATGAGTGCTATTTTGGATGTACGACTGAAAATATTATCTAAATTTTTATTTTTTGTATACTATTAATAATAGAATAATATTCCACAACTTTCGCACAACGCTATCTAGTCCCAAACTAAGCAGAGCTTGTACTTTGAGTACTAGACAACTGATAAACATACATAAGTATTTCTAAACACATACTATTATTGAAATGATTTACTGTATAAACTACATGAAGCCTTTACACAGTTAATCGAATCACATAACAATATTTCAGGTCCTCTCCATCAGTGTCCTCCATCGGTTTACCAACAAAGAACAAGTTGGGAAAAATTCAAACAGTGGAAAATGGTTTTAGGTGAAGATATAAAACTTAAAGGAGATACTTTGATTTATAAGAATGTGAGAATATGTGATCGCCATCTGAAAGAAATTTACCAATCAGCTAGTAAACGGCTTAAAAACGCCGTCCCAACTGTGACCCAACGTAAGTATATTTTCCTCTCTGCCTGTATCTTTTGTATATCATCATCATTATCATTTCAGCCGAAAGACGTCCACTGTTGGACATAGGCCTCCCCCAATTATCGTCACAATGAACTATCCTGTGCGTCTCGCATCCACCGGATTCCCGCAATTCTTACCAGGTCATCGGTCCACCTTGTAGGAGGCCTTTCAACGCTACGTCTTTCCGGTACGTGGTCGCCATTCCAGAACCTATCGGCCCCAACGGCCATTCTTTCTGCGAGCAATGTGGCAATGTGCCCTGCCCATTACCACTTAAGTTTGGTGATTCTTCCTTAACCTTGGTCCTCCTTTTGTATATAATCATCATATACCCAGCCTTTTTTTCTATCTTCGGTTTCTGGTGTAACCGAATCTAGCGTAATACCTTCCAGTATTTTACATGGGATAAATGCCTATCTGACCTCCGTAACCTAGTTACGGAGTAACTCAATATCTTTTTGTAGAACATGTTATTAGACTTTCAATTAACTTGATGATCTAAATTAATAATTATGGAAAGGGAAAATTGATGATTTTTGTTTAAGTATAGGTTTTCTAAAACATCCAAACCGATTATAAACATGAACGAGAGAAACGCTACCGGAGCGAAGCCATGGGAAAAGCTAGTGATAATTGCCTAAATTTCCTGTGTAACATTTCTGATTTATTTAATTTTATTAACTTTACAGCGTCTACATCGAAAACAGCGCTTCTATCAACTGCGATTGAAACAGAAAAGGATATTGATAAGCAAAAGGATCTCAATTTGAATATGCGTAAATATATTAATCTTACACATTTTATTGGTCAGAGGTAGCAAAAGATAGAAAAAAAAAACGAAAGGGAGGTCGGAGGAATCCTGCAGTAGAACACAACAGATTCATAAAAAATATAAGTACCTAATGTAATTTTCGCAACATCATTTTTAAATCTTTACTATATAGAAGAAACATTTGTATTTTTGTATGTTTGGGTTTTTGTTTGCTATGAATAGACTTAAAAACTACTGGACTAATTTTAGAAATTCTTTCACCAGTAGACCTACTTTGTCACTGAGTGTTATAGTAGGCTATATATTTTCTACTTTGAACCGAGCGAAGCCGCTGGTAGAAACTAGTGTCTACTATTTCTGAAATCCTAAAATAAATTTAAATGACCAGACAAAAGGAAACTAAGAAAAATTTAAGCCTTTAATCAGGATATGTGCCTATTCTATGACATAGGATAGTCACATACACTTACAATCAAGTCACTTACAATGAGTTCCCATAGATTAGTTTCTGAATTTTATTTATTTTATTAACGTTACAGCTTCAACATCAACACTGCTCCTTCCATCTGCGGTCGAACCAGAATTGGATTTTGAAATGCAAAGGGATTCCAACTTGAGCCACTCCTGTTGTTGTGACTTTTTTTACAGTATATGTTTTTATATATTTTATAATCAGTATTTTGTTTTTTCTTTGCTTTGATAAATAAAAGTAATTGCAAAAATAACTTGGTTGGTTTCAGTACATTCTACTGTCCACTGATACTTTTGTTTTCATACCTTAGCGCATAGCATAGCCTTGGGTACGTGATAGTCATGGTGTTAAGTACCCTCTTTGAGGAGTGGCTGGAGAGGCGTCGCGGCATCCTAACTTTCCGCACGACGCTGGTCCTTATCGAACATGGTAAGTTAGGGAGGTTCTTGCACCGGATTTAGGCGAAAGAAACACCCGAGTATCGACATTTCAATTGTATGTACCATCTGGAGAACACCGTAGAGCATACATTGAAGGTGTGCCCCGCTTGAAAAATCATAGCATAGCTTAAATATAGCTCATTCCTTACTTATGACTATAGGCTTACTAATATAGGCAGGGATATATCTAGTATATAATTATATTTCCGTTTGTTCTAATAATGATAATACATATTACTCAAGTCTACCTAATACAAACAATGAAACACGTGGACTGAATTAGATATAACGAATACCATAAAATTAATCATCAGCATACAAATTTCATTCATCAAATATTACTACCCGTTATTACAATCATACATAAACAATGTTTCTACATATACTCTTATATCACCAAAACCAATCATAAGGACTGATAAAATCAATACGATTATTCGTCTATTACAGGAGCTAGATTATCTAAATAATGCCCTGAAAGAGAACAATGAGACAAATGACAATAGTATGCCAACTACATACAGTAACTGTTAATATGTTCATTATAGCTAGAATTGGTACTGCAAAGCTGTTGTGCTCGGTGAAACAGTCGGGAATTAAAGAGAATCTAAAATCAAAAGCTAATTCGATGATTGTAATGATGAGCATTAATTTACAAATAGCCGATGTATTAACGAGCCTGCCAAACTATGCCCAATCACTGCAGCTGGAGCTGCAGACTTTGGGCATAGTTTGGCAAGTTGCATTGGCAAGTTGATATTGTACCACAACAAAATCACAAAAGCAAAGAGCGACGAGTAGCAGGGGAAACATTCGACCGTTATGAATCTTACAACATAATAAGGAACAACAAAGAAGTAAGAAAGAATAAAAATAGTAACTATATCGAAAAACGATATATCACAATATTAACGTCTTTTGCTAGTTTAAATGCTGTTATTGTTAAAGTACTGAATAATTTTCATTTTACCCGCAAATAAGTACCTGCCAATCCATGTTCTAATGTGGCAACTATAAGCCCTTGTAGTTAAATAAATAAATATAAAAAAGCAAATATACATTTTCCAACAAATGGATGTTTAAGCTGGTGAACAATAAAGGTCACCATTTCTTATAAAACGATACCAAGAATGGTACCAATCTTTTAACCTAATTCGTCCTAATAGTCTACGCAGAAAACACGCAATCAGTACACAATAAACAGTTCATTCCACGAATATGAAAAACAATGTTTTGCAAATAAAGTTCTAGGAACCTTCGAACAAGCAAACAATACTACAAACTGTGTACATAAGCTAGGACAATTAATGACGAAGGTTCACGAACAAAAACGAATACACACGAGGGTACCCCAAGGTCACAGGTCGCAGAGGTGAACATTGGAGATCCTAAGTGCGATAAAATTGGCTTTCACAAACGTGAATGGCCTAGAATTAATGGCTATTGTATGTCGGGGTTTTGACTCAAACTCAAAAGGGATGATATTTTTAATGTTTAGAATTAATAAAAATCTGTTATAAACTGGAGTGACTGTCGACAAATCCCATTCGACTCAAGCGATTTAATATTGCTCTCATATCAATATGTTTTCGCTCCAGTAACTCCGAATATAGTCTCGAAAAACTTATATCATCGAGAGAATATTGGAAGAATATATCAGCAGTTAAAATTTTGCTACACTGCTTGCAACTCTCATCAGATTTACAAATTGCACGAAATGATAAAAGCCGACACTGAATGGACCTCAAATTGAAGCACGTAAAGACAAGTGCTTTTACAATTATTTATTCAAACAACCTTTTGTAAAATCGCATGGTTCTGTGTATGTTCGTTAAAGCAGCGAGCTTTGTAAAAGATTTTCATGAAGGTATTATTTTATATTACATGAAGTTACTCGTAGCTTGTTATTATCCTTTCTGTAATCCGTTAAAAGCAAGCTTTAGAGAAAATCTATGAGGGTTGGGTTTACCTACGTCTTGACTACAAATATGTTATGGTGTTACAGTAGGATGATCTGTTTATTTGTTTTTTGTTTCCATTTGACTTTTTCCGTTATAAACGGTGTAAAGACCATTTTTGGGGAAATTGATTTTCTGATCCACACTTTCATAGTTTTGTATGTAAGTTGTGAGCAGGGTGTACGCCAAGCGTACGAGTATAATGACGAATACGCGTCTAAGAAGCTACGCGTCGGTAGACAGTAGCCCCCTTAGCCAAGTTACAATCGTATCGTTCGCGCCGAACGCCTCGAGTAGGCCACGCCTCCGATTCCTTTATTCTGACGTCTTCTCAACGCTCAGTCTCGTGGTCAGAACAAAAGAATCGGAGGCGTGGCCTACTCGAGGCGTTCGGCGCGAGCGATACGATTGTAACATGGCTAGGGGGGTAGGCCTTACTCAGATTTTCATGCTTATTCGATCTGTATATTTAAACCAGCTTCTGCCCGCGGCTTCACTCGGGTGAATGTAGGTTTCTCCATACAAACTTTGGACCCCCGCTTCATCCTCTTAGGGAATGAATTTTGCAAAATCCTTTCTTGATGCTCACCTACGACATACAAGGAAACCTTGTGCAAAATTTCACGCTCTTAATCCCAGTAGTTTCGGCTGTGCGTTGATATGTCAGTCAGTCAGTTTCCCCTTTTATATATAGAGATAAACTACTCCGTAAGACAGATTAACTACCCATCCTTAAAGTTCTCAAAGACGTGTTCGCAAAACTTTTTCGTTTTTAGCGTTCCGTACCTCAAAAGGAAAAAACGGAACCCTTAAAGGATCACTTTGTTGTCTGTCCGTCTGTCTGTCTATCTGTCTGTCAAGATCTTTTATCTCGGAAACGCGTACAGGTATCGAGTCGAAATTAAAACTATATAGGTACTCAAGTCTGCGGTCCCTTGATGCTGTGAAAAAATCAAGCTTCTAAATTAAAGAAAAAGAAAGATACGGCCGTTTATGTCGTAAAAAGCGTGTATTTCGACACTCTCAAGGGAATCAAAATTTATAGGGTACTTCCCGTTGACCCAGAATCCTGAAATTTGGCATAAAGCAAGGTCTTATAGGAATAAATCTGACAACAGTAAATTTGTTGTTACGTCACAAATAAAAACTTTTTTGCGATTCGGAAAAACCTTCGATATTCCATTCGGGATTTGAACTATTTACATAGGTAAGTTTTTAGGGAACTCTCAGGGCGATAGTCCGACTCGTAATTGCCCAGTTTTTTTTTTTGCTTTATTTTTTGCTCATTGCCAAAAGCGCGATATTCGGAGTACTTTCAAACTTTCAGTCAACAAAGTAAATGGCTCCCAAAAGTTTTATTTTTCATTTTCTTCTATCTCCACATAACCCAAAGCTCAGGATCAAAAATACACACCTCATATAAGTCGTTAGGAACCGCTTTCCAACCAAAAATCGAAACATAAGGACCGACCAAGTCCCCGATCCGGTCTCAATGGCACTCACATTTCCCTCGCGCCCTTATCTTTACATTAAAATCAGTTATTTCCATTAACCCCAACAACTGAAGCGTAAGGGTTGGTTCAGCGAAAGCGAGACGGGGCGGAGCTAAGCGGAAAATGTGCTGAGTTGCATTTCTTCAGTCTGCTCGACTTTTTTGTTATTTGAGTAAGATAATGATGGCTTCGTTTATGCGACGGTGTAGTTGCTGTGTTCTCTTTACGATTTTTTTTTAAATTTCTTCATTCGGGAAAGAATTGCTGGTATTCCGTGTTTTATTTTTAAAACCTTTTTTCATTTACCCTTTTTTTAACGTGGGAAATCATCCAATGTCTTCTCCCACACTAGGGCGGAGCAGGAGAGCGTGTCAAACTTTTTCTGACTAAAACCCACTTCTATCTGTCTCCAGGTCTGTTCCTAAGACCTTGTATTGGCGAAATTTTTGTTATCAAATGTTTTGAACGTCGAATCGTTTTTTTTACGCTCGTTTTTGGGTCATATTATAATATGATCATAATAAATTTATTGATAAATTTAGAACTAGCTTACGCATATTTCATATAAATTCTTAGGTCATCAGATAACTTACGACTCAAGATGGAATGAACCCACAACTTTCTTGGATAAATCCTTTACTGTCCATCTGTGGAATGCATTGCCAGATCCTATAAAACGCGCTTAATCGTTGCCAGTCTTCAAAAGACTTGTTATAGAACACTACCTGTCGCTGTGATTATCGAAAGTCGCCATTTTTTATCATTGCCCATATATTTGGTACGTATGTATTTATGTATCTATTATATATTGTAGGTAATATTGGTGCTTATTGTCAAACTTATGACAGCCCCATATCATGTTCTGACAATTACTGTCCATTCGTGGTTGCCTGGAAGAAATCGCGGAATGCGATAAGGCCGCCCATTGTATGTGTTTTAGATATAATTTTTTCTTTGTTTCTTTATGTACCTACAATAAAGTATATAATAAATATATAAATAAATATATTTTTTTCCAATCTTTAAATTTAAATTGATTATGACATGTTATCAGGCCATTTGTAAAGTCCTGTACTTTGTAACAACAAGTATAAATTGTTGGACAAATCATGAAGCTATTTACCTCAACGATAACGATAAGAGAGACGCTAGGCTAAAGCTAGTTCCCTCCAAGCTCGAGCTAACTGCCCACTTGGGTTATAATAATTTACGTTAATGCCAAGTATCGGGCTGCTCAGGAAAACGGTATTTCCTTCAGTGTGCTATCGTACGTAAAGATTTTTCTTCAGAAAACCCATGCGGAGAGCCTTTAGCATATTTTATTTATTAATTAATAGCATAGAAGTTTTATTGAAAATCAGACATAGAGAAAATTATAAGCCTTTATGTGGAACCAAGTGTACCTCCGTTGAAAAGGGAGGATCCTCCAAACAAACAGACGGGTGCTGTGTCTGGTCCGAGCTGAAATTAATTATCGGGAAACGACTGCCCGATAGTTGTTTATTTACACTTCATATAAAGATACCGGGACGGATCTTGAGCGCTGACTTCTACAGTTATACTTACGCAGAAGCACGCAGAAGAGAAATATTGGGTCTCTTTAGTGGTATGAAGAGAGATGCGGGGGCGGGGAGTGCAATCTTTGTACAGTGATTGGCTCGCCGATGTTGTACGATGCGCAAAGCGATCCCCGCTCTTTCGCCGAGCGCTCAAGATTCGTGCCGCTATCTTTACAGTAGTGGTACATAGGCGGGCTTAATGCAACAAGGCATTCTCTACCAGTCAATCTTTGGGTTAAAAAAGACAACACTGTGGTAGGTGATTTCAGTCTATTGTATAATATGTACTAATCGCGCGGAGAACTCTAGTACATAGCCGTTACAAGCCCATTTATTATTTTTAAATGTAGATTTGAAGACAATCATTTAAAATCAAACGCTACCTATTTCTTTGTTACCATCAAAATCCCCAGGTAACGTTCCAACTCTAATCTCAAAACAAACAACAAAAACAAATCTGAGATTCAAATTCAGCATTAGCACTTTTTTGTGTAAAATCTCTAAAATTGTCAGAATTGTCCGTTGTTGTGTTTTGTTGTGATTGTCTTTTTTGTGTTGATTATTGTTGTCTGTTAAATTGTTGTAATTGTGTTGTTATGTACGTGTGTGTGTGTATATATTGTGATGTAATGTGTGTATTGTTGTGTGTTGTGTATGTGTGTGTATGTATTTATCTATTTTGTCCTGCTCTGGGTCCAACGAGAAGGAGTGTTAGACGGTTACTGACCAAAAATCCCCCGTGTTCCTTCAGTTGCCAGCAGGGTCGTAGTGATTCTTTCCAACAACTTTGCAGCCTTGGACCATTAGTACTTACATTTATATTTGTAGTCGATATTTATTTTTCTCCCTCTATCGTAACAGTAACTTTAATGCTCCCAAAATACCTTATAACAAGCAATTTTAAAATAAACTAGGGACACACCCCATCTTCGCAAATGTATTAGAACTTTGCCTTTCTCTACTATAATATGCTTGTATTTATACACCTGAGCCTTCCTTATAATCATTCTTTCTATTAGCAAAAATTGCATGAAAATCCGTTCAGTAGTTCACATAGATAGACAGACGCGGTCGGAAACTTTGTTTTATAATATTTATGGTAGGTACTGGATGGCTCCGAGAGACCAGGACCTTGGTGATGTGGGGAAATGACAATCACAACATGCAATAGACAACCAAAAACTTTTTGTTTATATACTTCTTGGGAACAATATGTAAAGATATTTTTGCACAATGTAGCAGTGAGTTATATTATATTTTTCTGAGAAATAAATTCAAGATTTTTACAGCGTTGCTTAGTGGGCCTTACCCATATACTTACTTGTTTAGTGGCACCACTTAGAGACGTGAATATATCGGCGAGACGCCTGGGAGAGATTCAGCACAGAATAAAACTACCGATATATTGTATAGAAACTTAGGGATAGGAGGGACCTAGAAAGTAATTGAGTGTTTTGGATAGAGGGATATCTTGGTATAAATTAACACATTTGTTAGAGGTTCGATACGAAAAAGATTTATATTTTTTTTTTGCTTGATCGGCTCGCCCCTTCAACTATCTCACCTGATGGAAAGCGATGATTTGATCTGTTAGTACAGATTTATAATATAGTTAGTACTTAGCACATATTTTAGTATAGATTTATAATTTTTATTACCTCTATACATAGACTTGAATTAAAAAAACTTTTAATTTTTTTATTTATTTAAATGCGCTAATCTCTTAAACTACCAATCGGATTACAGATGAAACTTTTAATATCTTCAAATCGACATCCTAAATCGTATCCTGGGGGAAAAGTATCAAATTTTAACCGACTTGAAAACGGAGGAGGTTATATGTTCAGTTGTATGTTTTTTTTTTTTATGTATGTTCACCGATTTTTCGGTAATTGACCGAGAAATCGGTGGACCAATTATTTCGTTTATGACAAAAAATTAACAATACAAGTAATCAAAATGAAAATGATAATATTAATACCAATATTTTATAAAGAATCACCGCTTTTGCCAAGACGGCAAAAGAAATGAACCTTGCTTCAAGTCAAATACTTAGTAAAATCAAATCAAGCTACAAAATTAAATAAGTGGGTGATTCTTTGAAACCTAGAGAATGTCTCATTCATCTGGCCTAGTTTTCGTATATATATTTTTTTTCGTATATACATATATTTCTATTTTGTGTCTTATGCCACTGGGCGCAAATGAATGCCTTCGATACATTTAGTGATCTGGGAAACTAAATGCATGTAAAAATATCAAATTGTAAAGAAAAAACTAGTCCAGATGAATGAGACATTCTCTCGGTTTCAAATAATCACCCAAGTTCACTTAAATAAAACTACACCCCTTATTCCACAATATTAAAACGCTGAACTTGAAACTGATTAAGGGCATGTACACACTAAATGCAATCACGAAACGTTCGCTGTTTGTACGTTGGAAAGGTCACTTAATCGCCTTTCAAGCACTTACTTGGAAACCACTGAATACGTAATGTCTTTTACTTAGAACAGCTATAGACACATTAGGTGGTTTTGTCGAATTAAGTGGAAATATGTTTAACCTTGGTGACATTGATTAAGTTCAAAGTAAATAGAAGTTGATTGTGTGGGTTTGTGGTGGCAAGGGCTTTTCAAAATGGTGACAAGTTGAACAATGAGTTTTTGAATGGCTGCAACGATAAAGCCACAAACAATATAGAATGTTCTATCCATCTCTGAATACATTTCGTTATTTTACATAAATACACGTAAAACCACAATTTAATCAAAATTAATTGTTAATTAGTTTTTGGCGGGATTTCTTCGAGTGAAGTTCAATGGCTGATTTAATTATTCGCAAATTGATTCCTAGTGGATATTGTGATGTAAAATTGATGTAGTTTTGTATCTCTAGTGTCTGCGTAACTGGACAATATATAGGGTGACTGGCAATTAGTGTACGATACTTAAACACGTGATTGTGCTCATGATAACAAACAATTTTTATTATGGGAGCAAAGCCGAAATCGCGAAAAAAATATCAGCTGTTCAGTACATTAGGCAAACATAAATGTACTGAACAGCTGATTTTTTTTTCGCGAATTCAGGTTTGTTCCCATAGTAAAAGTTGTTGGTTATCATGAGCACAATCACGTGTTTAAGTATCGTACACTAATTACCAGTCACCCTATATAAAATCATTAAAACAGGCGTGATCTCGGTAAAATGGATATGAGACTTTTATTGTAGTTTTGGCTACCTCAGCGAAGTTTGGCGAGAAGGCTGACTCAATACATTTGCTGGCAAATACTAAAAAAACATTACAATACGTTGCACCCGCATTCTAATAGTAAACTAATTTACTATTTATACGAAGACATGGCTTAAAGGACTTGGTATCGAAGCCAAGAAATTAACAACAAAAAAAATACAAGAACTATTTTTTCTTGCAATGTCTTTAAACGCGGGAAAAAAGGTGACGTATAGAGTTGCTAATACAAGGATGGAAGGCGGGAGGAATGTTACCATCTAAAAAATAACTCATTAAGAGCTACAGTGAATAAGCTCTTAATTCATTAACGCTCAGGCGGTAGCCGGCGCCCGGAAGCCATTGTCTTACTATTGTGTCTCTAATTACGCACGTCAAAAGGTTAATAAACTAGTACGATTCACCATCAACGATTGCATCACTGCTTACCACCGCATCGGATCGCAGTCAAGCACTAGTTTATATCATCTAAAAAAAAATTAAACAAATTCTTTGTCAATCAGTGTGAGAAGGAAATTAATACCTTTGTTATATCTAATTATGTTTCAAATCACCGTGAAATAAAATTATAGGCATTCATTTTAACTGCAATACATAGGTTTGATTTCAGCTGACCCAGCAACAATATAACTCCATTTAATAAATGATGGATTGTCGCTAAAAGCATATTTTCACGCTCATAACAATGATAATGCTTGAAACGTAACAGCCGGGCGCCCAATTCGAAAAGTTCAACGAACTCAGGTTACGTTTATCGTACTCACCTCGAATCAATATTTGACAAGGTACGGTTGAAATATTTATATTGATGACATGATTAGGTAAATATTTTAACTGAAGGCAGTACTAGGCTCGTCACGACCCTCGTATTCTCCATCTTCCTGTATGGTGCAGAGAACTGGACCCTTAAAAGAGCTGACCGTCGCAAATTGACGCTTTTGAGATGTGGTATCGGAAGAAAATGCTCAGAATCCCCTGGACAGAGCATCGGACCAACGACTCCATAATAGCTGAACTCAAGGCACCCATGATATTCACCACCATGAATCCACTGGACGGAGCATTAGACCAACGACTCCATAACAGCCGAACTCAAGACACCCGTGAGATTCACCACCAAGAATGTTTATAAACAATTAGCTAGGTTATTAACTGCGCATAATGTAGTGCATGCTGTGCTTTTCTGTAAGTGATGAGGCGCTTAGACGTAAGTTGGTATTGTGCGGATTGTGATGTATTAGCGTGCTTATTGTTGAAAAGCCTAATAATCTATATATATAAAAGGAGAAACTGACTGACATATCAACGCACAGCCGAAACTACCGGGACTAGGAGCATGAAATTGTGCACAAGGTTTCCTTTTATGACGTAGGCGAGCACTAAGAAAGGATTTTCCAAACTTCAGCTCCTAAAGGGATGAAACGGGGGTCCAAAGTTTGTATGGAGAAACCTACTTTCACGCGGGTTAAGCCGCGGGCAGAAGCTAGTAAATAAATAAAATAAATAAATAAATGAATCCACTGGACAGAGCATTAGACCAACTGCAACGACTCCATAATAGCCGAACTCAAGACACCCATGAGATTCACCACCAAGAAGAATCTTTGATATTTTTGGCCACATTGCCAGTAAGCTGGAATAATTATTGCTGACAGGATAAGTAGATGGGAAAAGAACGGGCAGAGACAGGAGTCCGATACGTTGGTCAGAACAACTCCGTGGTACACTGGAGACCACAGTCTGCGACGCTATCCGCATCGCCGAAGATAAAATAACATGGCGAAATATAGTCCACAAAAAGTTATTTATCGAGGTCATGACCCGCAGCATTGAGGATAAATGTTATAAAGAAGAGGATTAAGTAAATAGAAACCTCACATTAAAATTACATTGAACGCTCTTAAAATCATAATGTGTACCCAAATTACGCAGTGGGTATCCTGCCCGTCATTACCCGGCTACACATTTCCTATAATTACTTCCCATAAACGTCCAGAAGCTGTCACCGAAAATCATAAATCATTCCGTTTCGAAATCCCACAAAACTTAACAGCCATTGGCCCAACCGTTCCATTCAATCAATACAGTCTAACCCATCCCTAACTCAAATCAAATAACCGCCACTTCGATCTAATCAGGTTGCCAGTGACACTCGACCAAATTCAAGAGACCGCTTTCTAAAGTGCTCTCAAACGTCCAATGGTCATCTTAAACGGTCCGGGTTTCCACACGATTTTTCCTAGCTGCCATTGTTTTTAATTGCTACTTAGTTTTTGCGACGAACGGACGGTTTAGTAATGAATTGAGTACCTCTGGACTCGGTTTATTATCGGAAAGTTGTATTGACTGATTAAAACCGTTCGGTTACGGTTTGTTTTGGTTATTGTGGCGGCAAATATGGGCTTCAGACGCCATATTGGTGTTGAACGTCAAATGTTGGTTTATAGCTGTAAGTGGAATAACAGTGGTCTGTTTGTGTTGTCAGGCTCTGTTAAATTTTAAAACAGCATTTCCACATATTTGTGTTTTTTCTTGTATAGTGGACATGATCTGTCACTTTTATTATTATTTCTCCATGAGTAACAAAAAAAGGTTTTTTTTGGAGATGTGTTTATCTTTCTGTACTTCTATATGATCACACAAGAAAGAAAACAAGTTATTTGTGACTTACATAGGACAAAATAAATAATACTAACAAAAAAAAATACAAAGTAAAAAAAATACCTGTGTGGCTAAAAGGGTCTGTCTCAGCATTAACTGCGATAAAAAAAAATTACAATAACGTAGCGCTGATATTCTGACTGGCCTCACATGCCATAGACACACTTACGGAACACAGACAAAGAAAATAAACAATAGATAAAAAATAAAACAAAGTTATATATTATTATATACTCAAATATATTGTCACTAGCACTAACTCCAGATATTTTCCTTGATTTATTGTTGACATTAGAACCTAACTACCTTATATAACGCGAAAGATTTATATATTTCGTAACTGATATCAGTTCCACATCGTTTAATTTTTCCCTTCTGCTTTTAACTTGAAAAACGGTCGAGTATTTTAAAGACCAGAGTCATTAATTGTGGGTAGTACCGTCACTACCGACCAAGTCAACTTCAAGAGGGATTTCTTTTTACAGCATCTTTAGCTTCATTTTCCTAATAGACAGTGTTGGGAGTAATTATGGTTAGTTTAGTTCATGCTGGTATTACCTAGCCTTTGTTGTTGTGATTGGTTAGCACTGATAACCTGGATTGTCTTTAACATAAAAGAGACGCGCGAAAATTAATGAGATTGCTAAGTTTATGGCTTTTCTGTTAAGTTTAGGACACAATCTGCGTATTTACGTTCTTCATGAACATAAACCAAGGCTTTTGTTTTAAACTTTTATAAAGCATAATTATATATGTTCTAATTTTGTAGAATGTCCAGTAATATAAGCATTTTGTCGTGTAAGTCAGATTAGTTCTAGCTTTCCCATAATTTTCAATAGGCTTGAAGAAAAAGGCGGAGGATCTCAATCTGGCTGCTTTTTATACACCTGTTCAACAATATCTTCGGCTTTTGTAACTGATTTCGATGGTTTTTTGTTCAAAATTTGGCATTAATTTTATTTGGCCTTCATATTTTTGCCAATAAACCAACCAAGCAATATCGAAAATTTTTAGTCTTACTACCAGGAGATCAATCAACTTAAGAGCACCTCTACAACAAACTACTTGAGTTTTGGCGGGATTTCTTCGTGAAGTTCAGTGTCTGTCTTAATTATTCGCAAATCGATTCCTAGTGGATACTGTGATGTAAAATTGGTGTAGTTATGTATTTCAAGTGTCTGCGCAACTGGTCAATATGTGGTATTATTGAAACAGGTGCGATCTTGGTAAAATGGAGCTGATAATTATTATAGTAAAAAAAAGGAAAAAAAAGAATACGTTGTCTGGTAGAAATTGCCTTGTGCAATAAGACCTATTGTACACTTATTTTTTTATAAATGTCTGTCCTGTAATAAGTTAAAATGTGGAATAAAGAAATGAATAAATAGTATTGGCAACCACAGCGAAGCTTGAGAAGGCTGACCCGATACATTTGCTACTAAATATTGCTAAAACATTAGAATGTGTTACATTCGCGTTCTAATAGATTTCAAAGTAACTTAAAGTGACTGAAAACTTAATACTTTCTAAACTTGACACTGGTTAAATGCACAACAGTGCAAAACCAAAATTAAAAAAAAAAACACCTTACTAAGACCTGTATAATAAAATCTTGTTTCTGTCTGCGTCTCAATATTAAAGGTGAAGGAGTTGCAGAGTCAGTGACGGTTCAGGTATACTCCAAACAGACGTTTACAGTTAAAAGCAGAATCGAGTACCAGGAGATCAGTCAAACGAAGAGTACCTCTTATTTATAAAAAAAAAACTCCACATTTCTAATGTGCATCTCTAGTAATGAAGATAACAGGGTCAGCTGAGTTGATAACTGTGCAGATGTAATTCAGATGACCGGTAACCGTTATTCCCAGAGTCGACTACTAGGAGACCAGTTAAAAGAGGAGAGTTTTTAATTAAATCTTTACTTACCAAATGCGTATACCTAGCGATGACAGTAACGGGGTCAGTTGAGTCAATAGGTATAGGTACTCTAAAAGCACTGGCTTTTAGAGTACCTATACCACGATCACTGGATCGTGATTAAAAGAGCTGAGCACCAGGAGATAAGTCAATCTAAGCAGATCTCTCATAACAAACATTTATCAAAATCTTGACTTACCAAATGCGCATCCCTTGTGGTGAAAGTAACGGGGTCAGCTGAGTCTGTAGCAGTACAGGCGTACTCCAGTCGGCCGGTCACAGTAATCAGCTTGCTGCCAGTTCGGGCCAAGTCGATTAGGTTCAGGCGGAGAGTATCCGCTGAGAATTCCACCTGATAATAAAAGATTTCAGTTAAAGTCTGCTTTATTCTGGCTTGATTGGTATATGACTTTATAAAAATAGTTCACATTTCAATATATGCAGTTATCTCTACCCAACCATTTATTGAAACAATACTAAACCGTAGTCATACTTCAGTCCATAATAAGAATATGGTGACCATAACAAATAAATGTTCCCTCCTCGAACTGAAAGTACAAAAATTCGATGAGTAAGTACATCCCTATCGTCACCGCGTCTCATCGCTCCGCACTAGCATCTTTGACCACCTCTAGAAAGAGAATTGCGCGCCTTTTTGTAACATTGTTACAAAAAGTGATTAAGTGTTTTGGCAGATAAAACTGCATTTATCATTAAAACTATCTAAAAAAGCACCGTCACCAAGTGGAAACACTTTTTTTTTATATTATTGGACATTTTGTTTTCATTCTTTTTTTTTGTGAAAATTCTGAGTGAAAAATTTATTGTAAATGCATCAAGATACAGCAGAAAAACTGCTGCGCGAAAATTGGATATCGGTTTCAGAGCAAACTTCTCGTATTCGAAAATAAAATTCCATGCAAAGTTTTCTTTGAAAATAGCAAGCCTTTGTGTTTGTTTTAATCTGAATATTGAATAGGCAATGGATGCATTTCTGTAACGTTATCCTTGGTTCACGAAGGACATTCTCGTTTTGTATTTTTTTTCCATTTAGGAAAAACTAAAAGCAATTAAGTACTATCGACCATCAAAGCGGCAGAATTTAATAGCTCTGATAATGCCACCTATTTTCTTGATTGCAGTAATCAAAATATACTCACAAAACCAGAATACATAATGCATGTGGTTCTACTTTTCCTTAATCTACATAATTTTCGACATTTATCATCATCCCCTTTCCATTGTCCTTTGGACGATTTTAAGCCTTTTGATGATTCTGTTTTTCACTATTATACCTACATAAATAACTCTTCATAAAATTTGTGACTTTTAAGCCTGATATTCTGTGTCCATTATCATCAAATTTAGCTTTAAGCGATATTGTATTAGCCGTTTTAATTAAATTTTATTCGTTCGCATGTACTGGTCCCAGTTACAAAAGAAAAATAATACCGTTAATCACTAGAGCATAAGCATAATCAGCCTTGCAATGTTCCCACTGCTGGGATGCAGGCCTCTTCTATAGGAGAGAGAAAATGAGTAATAATAATAAATTTATTTGATCCAATAACATCCAATTAACACATAGTAAATGGGTATATTTGACCTGAATAAAAATATTATTATTATAGACAGTGAACAGAATCTTGTGTACAAAATTTTTGTATTGTTTAGTCAGTACATATATTTAGTTGTGACCATGAAAAGAAGAAATGACTGTATTTTGGAATTCCATTGTTACCTCCTAAATCACAATGTCTTACTTATACTAATGTATAACAGAAATATTAGTGACCGCATGAATATTTGTTTTCGTTTTCGGCCATAAACCAGCCAAAGCTTCGGCCAAGCCGAATATAAAAAATCCGAGTAAAAAAAGTACATCTTATGTAATTATTTTCTACAAGAATTGCCCTTTCCAATGATGTATCACAGTTGTTATACACATAGCCATCGAAAAACAAATAAAGAAATATTATAAATCGGGAGGATTAGGTGGGCGGCCATTTTGTTTGTTTATATTTCTGTTTCACGGACCCCCTTGAAATAAAAAATCTAGTCTTAACTTAAATTTTGTCCTTTTATATATTTTTTGCTGAAAACTATTATCGAGCAAACATTCCCTTATTCTGTTACAATTTTTATCTCCGACGTCATTCTATCTCAACTCACCTTCTTCAAACATCCAATGAAGTTGGTATGCACCCTGGCACCAGGCAAGGCCCTGGCGTTGAGTGATCCACCGACATGAGCCCTGGATGACGCCAGCATGGTGAAGGAACCAGCCACATGGGAGTGGTCCGAGTACACATCGTCTACTACAGCTGATACCTGTGGATAAAAAGTTGAAGATATAAAGAGGTTCCAGGAAGAAAAATCATGGGGTCTTCACAGTTTTTGACCTTCTAAACCTAGTAGAAAAAATAAACAGTAGCGCTATTCTGGACAATAATTTTATTAATTAATTTATTAATGTAATTTAATAATTTATTAATGTTTCTTTAATTTATATAATCCAATGTATTTAATTTTATTTATTTATTATGCAATAACAATTTTATTTAATTCAATAATGTTAACTATGGGTTAATTAATGCCTGAAATCTATCTATAAATATAAAAATGAATAGCTTTTTGTTAGTCTCGTTAAAACTCGAGAACAGCTGGACCGATTCGGCTAATTTTGGTCTTTAAAATATTTGTGATAGTCCAAAGAAGGGTTCACGAAAAAATAACTGAATACAACGCCATCTCTAATTAAAATGACATTTTAAAATTAAATATGCTGGTTGTGGTAATGCCTGTAGATGGCGTTATCGTTTGACAGTTTAGCTAAAAGGTATCACAACATTCATTGATTATTTAGACGGCACGAAGTTTGCCGGATCAGCAATTAAACGGTAAGTTAATAAACAAACACACTACGTAAACTTAGATGAAGAGAAATTGAAGTAATCTCTAGCGGGGTCCATATTGAATTGCACAAAAGAATTTTGAAAATTGATGTTAATTAATATTTGCAGATTTATATTTATTTAAGAATTGTTAATTATGTAATTATTAATTCAGAATTATGATCGTTTATGTAATAATAATAATCGAAATATAAGATTTATAAGTAATTCTTTAGGGAAATAAAGAGGCCATATATATTATTTTCAGTTTATTCATTATTATTTACTTAGCATAGCATAGCATAATCAGCCTTTTAATGTTTCCACAGCTGGGATTCAGGCCTCCTCTCTCTAGGAGAGGGAATGGGCCGTAATCCACCACGCGGGCCCAGTGCGGATTTGTGGATGTCACATATCTTTGAATTTTTGGTTCTAGGACATGCCGGTTTCATCACGATGTTTTCCTTCACCATTTTGAGAGCAGTGGTGATGACATAAATTACACAAAGTAATGCGCCTGGCTGGATTTGAACCCGCGATCTACAACTCGTAAGTCGGAGCTGTTACCACTCGGCCACCACTGCTACCTATTATTTATATAAAAATTATATTCTTAAATATTTCAACGGAAAAAAAAAACATTTAAAAATATAATAAATAGTACCCCATCGGTATTAGCAACAGGATCCAAGCTACCAGTGGTCAGGGCTCCAGAGGGCCGTGTTCTGGAGTACCGCTTTTTGAATCAAGCCCTTGATCCAGCAGCCTAACGCGAGCCTCTTAAGATGTTGGTTGGTTATTAATATTAATCTCTAGGATCAAGGCTAACCTTGCCCAGGTAAATAATATCTTTCAGCAATCTGTTGGTATATTTTACTATTCAGGCTAGAACCTACCCTGGAAGCAGTTGGAAATATTTTTTAAGATGATATTTTTCATCGTGAATTTTATTAAGATCAAAGATTAAGTACTGAATTTGCAGTAATTAAAATTTATAACTGAAAGTTTCTAAAGATGAGATAATATGGTAAACCGATGCCGTGTTTCAAGTAGACCGAACCACATTGACTGTTACACCACAATTTATTAAACCAATAAAAAGTAAAGACTTCATTAAACTCACGCACTTTGCAGGCAAACGCAGCCTCTCGAAGTTTCTTAATAAATGTAAAAACAAAACTTTTTTCATATCGAACCACAGAGGTTGTAATGAAAGTTGCCTTTCAACTTATTATATCTCGTAAAACATATTGGATAAACACTTTACCAATAGCCAGATGTCCGTATCGTTAGGTTAGGTGATGACGTCATTGGCTACAAACGTATAGATGGTACAGTACTAAGCTTTCGACCATGACCGAGCTGAAAGGCCTGGCTTTGTAAATGGAATACTATTTTCTGTTTGCTGTCACTTCAACGCTTTTGAAGAAAGCGTTTGTTGAAATTTGAACCTTGTGTCGATGTTTTAAAGGAGCTTTGAAGTAACTACGCCATCTTTGAATGCTTCAGTGAAAATCATTGCAATTAACAAATAAAACAAGGTAAATAAGATGGTGGATCAAGCAAGATATTAAAGCTTTAATTACTTGTTCTTTACAGTATTTATTTTTTCATCTGTCGTTACTACAATTGACATAATGTCATTCGTCAATCAACTTTCTGATTTCTTGAATAATTAACCTAATTATCATACACATTTTACTAATCACTTTCTCACGGATTTGCTATATGTATAAATACATTAAGTATACGTAATTTATTATTGTATACATCTCACTCATTTTTATTTTTCCTTATATTTTATTTATGTTAGATTGTCCACAAATAGGTACATAGTGGGGATTTAAATATTAACTATAAACACTATTATACTAAACCTAACTATGTAACTATTTTTAATTTTTGTGTAGCCTCTTTTTATAATGTGAACACTGTTGACTACGTAGATTCATAGTTTACTATTTTTATTGTGCTTTTGGGTACAAAGTTGACCGGTTACAATATTTAAACGTACAATGCGTTCCAAATAAGAATAGGATCGATTACCAGGTAGTGACGTCACGTCATACTATCAAATGGAAGAATTATTATGGTGAGCAAAGCAAGAAATTTTAAAAATTTAATTTATTTACGAACTGTGAACGAAAATAGTTTAATCAGAATCCAGTTCTTCAATTTTGCTCATCTCTGAGTTCTTCAATTTTGCCTAATTTCTTGCGATTTGGCAACATGACGTGGCGTCACAACATCGCAATCGATCCTATTCTTATTTGGAACGCATTGTATGAGAGGATAGTGTAGATGTTCTCATATACGTATAAATATTGTAATATGGAAATATTGTAGAATCAATAATTTGTTTTAAAGAGTAACCATGGAATTTCTTGCCGGTTCTTCTCCATAGAAAACAACCAATTGGGATCGTACGCTAGCTTCTGATGTAAATGTTTTTTTGCTTAATGATTTTTTTTTTTACTTTAAAAGAGTCTTTGACCCCTGAGTTTGTTTCGGTGTTTCTCCTCAGGGTAGTCAGCTAGGAAACATCGGCCTCATCTAGGAAAAAAAATTGACGTGTAATAGTGTTTTTTTAAACCTATTTACAAAATAAATATCATTTATCATTTATAAGCCCATGTAGGCCTACGTGAAATAAATAATTTTGAGTTTGTTACAATTCTATCCAGAAGCTGTCAATAACGAATTTAAATCCTCTTCAAAGGAAAATATAGTAGCATTAAGCTTAGGAGAGGCAAACATAAAGTAATCTAAATTTGTTAAGACTCGTGAAAGTAAAGTTTTAGCTTTAAATGTGATATGAATCTAAAGTGTTGGCCTAGATTTATAATTTTAATCTTATACAAAATTCTAGAATCTTTTAAGTACTTTTTTGTTTTACTAGTTTAAATACAAGTTAGCAAAAATTATTTGGTTTTAATATGATGTACATGGTACATTGCATGTAAGTTAATAATGAGATACAAGTCCTAACATGTTCAGCCGCGTTTAGTGGCTTACAAAGTAGGAAGAAATGGTGCATAAAACGTGATAACAATATAGAAATTATGTAGGTATTTATTAAATTATCATAAAAATTTAGTTATCATTACAAGTCAAATTGAATATTTTTTTATTACAAGTCTATATGAATAGATACAATTCAATTTCAAAGTAGTCATTAAATAAATTCATCAATACAATTGTGAATTACTGACATTAAAATTAAATTAGTTAACATAATCGTTTATTAGCTCAAACATGAGCACAAAACACACATCACAACTTGTTACTATGCAAGAGATGGTAAAACTGATTTAAATATTTGCAAACATCATGTTTGCAAATATTAATGAAAGAATACAAATCCAAATTAAATTATTATTCTCAACTGTCACGATGAGTAAAATAATAAATTGCTAACAAATAAAAATTATTTCTTTAAAAACTCATTTAAGTTATAATAAGCCTCATCTGTCGGGACATCTTTAACTTTCTTATTAAAATCCCTAAGGTCTATCATTTTTCTGTAGGTAAGCGTATTGATGGCTTTCCTTTTAAGATCAATGTTTCAATAGTTCCATAATTTGAATAATTATGAAGAATAAAAATAGCGGTTGGTCAAGTTTCCAATTCAAAATTTTAATTTCTCAGATAAAAGTGGTCAGACTATCACAAAAACGGCCCTTAAAGTATTATTTTTACCATACCACACGATTACATGATATTATTGATTACGAAACAACTTAAACAGCAATATTATACATAAATCATCTCTACTCCTCCATCCATCTCTACTCCATCATCTTCGAAAAGCTTCTTACTAATATTTCAATCGGATATCTGGAAAATAAATCCTACTATTCTTAGAAAAGAACAATAAACTTCCGCAACTATCGGATCATCATTTTCCATTAAATCTTATAAAGAATTGTTTCGCTTTTCTCATATTTCTAGTAAGTAGAAACTCTCCGATCGCTTTATCCGTTGGTCTGGCGTAGAAGATACAATATCGAGAAAACTAACTATACAGTGACTAAGTCCCGACAAATATCGGCTTCAAATATTATATTTTACTAGATTGAGATAAACTTGTTAGTAACTTTCAAGTTTACTTTAGTTGTGATTGTATGACCTTGAGATAACAAGAGAATAAAGTTCTTATCTCTAACCTTTCTGTCTTTAAAGAAACTAACTGTAGTTAAAATTGGTGCTAAGACGAAGGCAAAAGGCAGTAACTGAAGCATGAAACTAGTTTTTTTTGTCCTAATTTATGTCTCACTGCCGCGTAAAGTCCTCCTCTTTCTCCTTCCAAACGTCTCTGGTTTACTATATCTCTCAAGGCCAAGCTTGATCCGTAAACGTGATCAAATCATCATAACGACTTTTTTTTAATGATATAAAGCAATCGTTGATGGTGAACCATACTAGTATATTAAGAGCCTATTCACTCAAGTCTTGAAGAAACTTAAATTATATTCAGATGGGAAGACTGCAGCTGGCAAATTGTTCCAGCCCTTCAGTGTATGCGGTATAAACGACGAAGTGAAACGCTTAGCCCGGCCCATAGTTGTCTGTCATGTTAGAGTTGTTAACTCTGCGAAGAGTTTGTGCGTCTTTCCACTGAGTCCAAAGCTGCTAGATGGCATTTTGAACCAGCTAAAATGTGACTGCAGTAATCCATCCACGATCGGACCTCAATGGCGACGATGTCCTTCCTCAGGCGTCTAGTGAGTGACTATCTTTGCTCATCTCTCCGGATGCATTCATGCAACATAGCTAGCCCATTTCCACTTCAGCCAAGCTGTTGTAATGATCGAGAATCGAGTTCAATAATTTTAAAATAGATGGCGTCACTAGGCTCGCAACTTCATATGAACATCACTTATTATTTGACAAGTGACGGTGGCGGAAAATTAATGATACCGCGGCAAGTAAGATGATAAAGAAATTGAACAAAGAGACTCGAACGATCGGGTTAAGCCGAACCAGATTATTATTTTACTTTTGCTAATTGAGCCATTTTATTGGAATATACCTAACGTAATACGTGCTATATCAGTGGTGTACTGAGTGGACGTACCTTTGAGTGCGAGTTGTGGAGGAAACGGGGTAAGTGTTTGCGACTATTTTACAAATGGTTGTTTTATGATCGGGCATGGTTCCACAATGCTGACACATTCTTTATTATTGTTCTCAGCTTGCGGAAACGCCCCTGTTACCCAGACATTAACCAAGGGTTTCGACCTTATTTAAATTGCATCGGACTCGTCGATTTGCTGTAACGCTACCAATCATCATATTCGCCACAGTTGATAAGGAACGATTAGCTTGGAGACAGAGTTTGCGGACTTACATGTATTCGCTTCGGGTTCGATCCCGACCTGTATGTAACCTTTTGTATTCCTTCTGTTTGAGGATTGTGTTTCTTCAAATTCTATTTAATGTGGATTTACTTTCTAATGTTAGTTTAGAAATACGTGCATAAATTATTGTACCTGCCTTTTTCGTCTTTCATTCGGTTTGTCTCGAACCCTAAACATTACACTGTTTTTCTCCAACATCCGCTACTTCAGCTATGCATTTTAACTAACATTAACAGAAACATTTACAATTTCTAATTCTAATAACATAATCATTCAGCCAAGCTTGCTGATTAAAAACTCCAAGTTCATTTGTCTCTCCAATGATTGTCTTTTCATTATCTTTAGTCGAGCTGTCTCAACTGTAACCGGCTTAGTAACCTTATCTCTCTTTAGTTTGAATTCGATTTAGATCGAAAATAAAATACGCAGTAATAAATTGAAGTAGCTACGGTAATAAGAAACTCGCTATCAATTAGACCAGTTATAGTACAGTTCATAAATTGAGTTTGAATAACTACTACTTTCCAATAACCCATAATTATATTTATTTCATTAGCGGGAGTGTCTTTGGTGCAATATTATTTTAACTGCAATTTCCGATTTTGAGTATCAACAACGATTCAGAAGCATTTCCTTGTATTAAAAAACTGGGCAAGTGCGAGTTGGACTGAGGGTATAAACTTACCTATACAGTTAAATTCCTGAATGGAGATTTTGATTAAAAAAAAAATGTGATGTAACTACAAATTTATTGTTTTCAGATTTATTCCTATATCTGTCCTATAATACCTTGCTTTATGCCAAATTTCAGGATTCTGAGTCAACGGGAAGTATCCTATGAATTTTGATCCCTTTGAGAGTGTCAAAATATACGTCTTTTGCGACATAAAAGACCGTATCTTTTTTTCGTTAACTTTAAAGTTTGATTTTTTCACAGCATCAAGGGACTGCAAACCTGAGTATATGATTTTTATTGCAACTCGATACCTCCACGCGTTCCTGAGATAAAGGGTTTTGACATACAGACATACAGACGGACAACAAAGTGATCCTATAAGGGTTCCGTTTTTTCCTTTTGAGGTACGGAATCCTAAAAATGTACCTTTAGCCGGTGAGAAATTATGAAATAACATTTTCTGCTCTAAGCTGAATAAGAAGAAGTGTTAGGTTTATACTGATTAAATCGCACCCTTCTTCTTTCAGTAGCCCTTTGCATTTCAAAGCCGCGGTGACTTTATAACAATCCCGCCGCAATGAAATAATCCTGAACTCAGAATCAAGAAGAAGATCAGGCGAAAAAATGCTGTTGTCAGATTACTAGGGGACAGACGATAATAAGTTGAAGAAGAAACTAATCAAGTATATAGAGCAGTGGAGTAGTAGATGGTTTTCTTTTTTTTTTAAAGTATAGTAATTTATTTTGTTAACATCTCATTTATTGATAGTTGTAATTATTCATATTTTTCTTGCTTTTTTTAATTGCCTCTTTTTTATAATGTGTTTGTGAGAACACTGTAAATTCCACAAAACTTAGATTACTTCCTATTACGACGACTAACTTTTTTTAATATGATTATTTTTGTTGTGCTTTTGGGTACAATATTGACTGGTCTACACTGTTCTTACATAATATCTATTAATACTGTAATATGGAAATATTATATAACATCAACCACTTTATTTAAAAGAGAACCATGGAGCTCCTTCCCTGTTTAACTCCATAGGAAACGACCAATTTGGTACTATGCACTAAGCTTCTGACGTTTTATAAGTGCATGGGCACTTATATTTTTTAGTATATTCCATCTACCTTTTTTGTTTATCCAGGCCATGCAGTTATAGTTAATCCTCGCCCTCTTCTTCAAATCCATACCTCAGCTCTCGAGTTATACCATCATAAATTTTAACCCTTACTAAAATTATAACTTCACCCCAAAATTTTACCAATAAAACACGCCAAACAAACCCGTCAACATTTCAATTCACCCATTCCAAAATGTCCCCTTTAAAATCTTGATGATCGGTGACGAGCGTCCAATAATAAATTCAAATTGTGTAACAGCCCTGGGAACCACGTCACCTGGCGTATGGTTTACAAACGTGACGGTTATATCGAGTACCAATTACTCTATAGGGTTGTCAATTCAATTATATGTCTTCGTGTGTATTTTAATTTCAGGGTATGCTGTTACATTGTTGTTGTCTTTTTATTCTAGTTCAGTGTCTTTGTTTGTTCTTCTAATGTTTGTATCTTCTGTAGTTTTTATATGCATATCCTCTTCTGAGCTATTTATCTCTCTAGTTCTTCTCTCTTTCTTTCTTCTTCTCTGTTTTCAAACTACCTCAAGTAAGTCTTTGTAAGAAGAAACTGCTATAGTATCAGTTTACGTTTGCTTTCTTTAGGTTAAATTATAATCGTTTCATTTACCATTAAATTTACCGTACATTCTGTAAGCCTGTACAAATCTCCAAGGTCAATTATAATTAGCATTCCCACAACTTCAATTACGTCTGATTCATGAACAAATACCGCCGTCCTGGCGTCCACCCTTAAAAAAAGTTCCATTGTTTTGCATAAGACAAAGGAACTGGTAATTAAACACCTCACTAATTGGACCAGTTTATTCATAACGTCACCAGCTGCCGTCTTATTGGGTTTTAAAAATGCGCCGATAAATATTCATTTCTTTGTAGTTTTGTTCCGTTGTTGTTGTTGTAGTCTTGGTGAACAATTGTATTATGATTAAAGATGTCTTGATTTAAAAAGAAGTGTGATTTATATGCGACTTTATTAAATAAAATGTGGTTGCATTCATTATTTTGAGAGTGAATTAAAGAAAATTTATTTTAGGACTCTTTCATATTCAAAAGTTGATGACGATTTGATCACGATTAAGTCTTGAGTTTCGATGCGTTTTCTGGTCTACAGAAACTTTACTACGCAGCATTTTTA
The DNA here is from genome assembly GCA_905147345.3 of Mythimna impura. Lineage (NCBI taxonomy): Eukaryota > Metazoa > Arthropoda > Insecta > Lepidoptera > Noctuidae > Mythimna > Mythimna impura. The sequence goes on along the minus strand of LR990359.1, from coordinate 25,886,495 downwards.
CTAATATCTATTAATATAACAATTATGTAACATTATTTTATTTTATATTTCTATACTGACTCGGCAAACATTGTTCTGTACGTTAGTACTTATATCTCGATGGTTCTGCCATATAAATTATCAAAGAGAAAATGGTTGGTGAGGGTAGGAGGATAAAAATAGCTTACGACCTATTCTCAGATCTACCAATTACGCCTTTTTTTTGGACATAATGTGTAGATCATAAAAATTGGTCAAGCCGTTTCGGAGGAGTTCGATAACAAACGACGATAACGTACGAACAAACAAGATTTTTATATATTAGAAGATATATCACCATTATTTTAAAGACAACTACGTTATTTTAATCACTGAACAGAATGATAAAATAGATTTCAATATTTATTATTTTCGGCTGTTTCTATTGTTCAGGGGACTGACCATCACGTTAAAATGTCAGTCGTTTGATCACAAAAGAGTGATGGAGCTATACACTCTATATAACAGCTCAGTTTAGGTCGTAAAATGGATCATGTTAAGAGCTCGTGCTGCTTTCTATGGCAGTAGTAGGTAATCTTCACGATCCATTGCCAATTTGATATCTTAAGAGGGCCCTTTCTCACTCGAATATCGTCAACATCGAAGATGGTTTAAAAGCTTGTTACTTCATCTAACGCAATCTAACGCAATGTTTCATGAAGAGGCAACGCGAAAAAAGAGAGAAAACGCCTAAAAATTCTGTTGGCATTCGGCAATTCCATGATTTACTTGAATATTTCACAAAACTTGTTCCAGGAAATACGTGTTTTTTTAAAACTCTTAAAAGTTTTTGAGAAAAATCGTCGTCATTCAGAATCTCGATTAAATGTACAAGACTTCTATGGATGTAGTTTTTTATATTTTTAATATATGAGTAGATTATGAAGGGCCAAAGTTCACGTAAAATAGCAGATCTTTCAGAGGTCTTTACTGGATTAGTTTTATACAAATTTATGTTTTGATTTCTATAGAAGCCTAGATAATATCTACAAAATATCTGTGTATCCAAAATATCTGGAGAAAGATGTGTAGTAACATCGTAATCACGTAAGAACGGTTGTATGAAAATATACCTCGAGTTGGCCGCCCTTAGTAACTTTAAATTTTTAAAATTTTCACTTAGTTTAACATTTTGTCAAGCTTGCTCTTATCGAGGACCTCATACCTGTCATCACGACAACAATAGGATCAGCCGAACACGATGAACATTCAAATAACTAAATCAAAATTTCTAAACAATCTGGAAACAGAGCCATTATTACTTGTTGAATGATTGAAACATCGATCAGAACTCCATTTTGTTAATCGAAGCATGTTTTGAATTACCTCGAGATAATGGAAAATCGAGAAGGAATTGTAATTAAGCTTCGTGGCGTCATAGACATAAATAATTCTTGTAAGACTGGTCTTAAATTTTGTTGAAATTGAAGATATCATACGAATATTATAAAGACGAAAAGGAGACAATTTTTGTTGGGCCCACTATTAAACGGTTACGTTTATTAATCATATTACACATGGAAAAAGCGATCATCTTATTATAATTAACAGACCAAAAATTATATAGAAATCTAACCGGAATAATGAAATAATAGTAAAAAAGTGTTACGGCAAAAAATGCTTGTTTAGGAGCGTTTTCAAGTTTATTTTAACGTGAAAAAAAATATGTTACTACAGTACGCAGCGGTGACATCAGATTTAAATGCGTTTCAAGAAATAATAATTAATTGGTACAGCGAACTTGTTTTTAATGCTGTTATTAACGGTTATCACAAATTGTGACAAATATCAAGTAACGTACTTTAAAAATCACCGTGGAACGAAACGTAATTAATAGCCCGTTGCAGATGCTGTGGTCTAGTTTCAATCAGTTTGACACTGACAGACAACTAGTGGTGGGTCGTTGTCGAATTTTAGACGGACGAGACGTAACCGTTTTGGCGACGACAAAAACGGTGTGAACTAGTTGCAGAAAACGTTCGTTGTTGCAACTAGTTTGAGGACGGTAATAAATTCTGTACTCGTCGCGTCGTCGTTTCAAAACCAGTTATTACAATGAAAAATGAACTTTATGACTATAAACATTAAATTCATTTTTCATTGCAATAACTGGTTTTAAAAACGACGACGCGACGAGTGTGATAGTTGAAGCAATGGATTTTCGACCTTATTTTCTTAACAGGAAGATAACAATTCGCATACAGTAATTCGAAGACTGGTTTGTGCAACGAAGACTGTTTGGTCGCAGGATGGAAAACGGTTGTTACGTTGCAGAATAAAAAACGGTCTTTGAAAACTGTTCGTCGTTGAAACGCCCACCGCTACAGACAACATTATTATTGTTTCCGATTACTAGATAGTTGCATGTTTCTTCTGTTCTTTTCGTATTTTTATTCGAAAGATTTTATGAAAATGGCATCTGTAGATACATGCATAATCCACAAAGCCGTTGTATCAATTGTGCAGCACGATTTCAACGGAATGTTGAATACTGCTCTTGCTGGATACTGTTGTAATTGTTTAGTGGGCAGACGCAGTGTTGGCTGCTGTGCATATGTGATGTGTTTAGTGTGGTTTTTATCTTGGGCGCGGCATCAAGGTGAGGTTGAGCCACCTGCATCTTTTTTAGATGAAATACTGCTTTTAAGAGATGACTATGAAAATGATGATGATGAACAGTAATAAATACTTGTGATGTACCTATAATGTGTTTTTTTTTCTCCTTACACAACCAGCATAAAACACATCACCTTATTATTTTATATCTACAGTCAATGGCCGGCAAAAGCCGCGCTATTTCGAATTGAATACATCTACGCATTTTCATGAATAAGTCTATCAAATCGTGTAAATCACATCAAAGTCTGTCACGTAGTACAGACGCGACTTTGTTTTATAGGTACTGTATATTATTGAACAGTGCACTATTTTAACTTAAAATACCAAGGACATATCCACTCATTAGTCAATCACTCTTGTGAGATTTTAGGTTATTATGAGAGTCATGTTTTGACTGTCGTATTTCACGGTACTCCAGTTACATAAAGTTTTGCTAATATTACCAATGTAATCTAGAGATTATAAGGAATAAACTAACGTGCATTTCATTGCTATACGCCACAATTTGTGGTGGGCCTATTCCCCAAACAAAAAAAATTGTCTCCTTTGTGTTCATGTGTGTGCATGTAGGTAGAAGGTATATTTGATACTCCCTTTCGCTCAAATTGCTGAACGGGTTTGTATAACATTTGGCACATGAGTAGACCACGTCCTTCATATTATTGTACAAATTCTTTGGTGAGACAATTGACAGAAGAAGAAAATGTTATGATGTTCTGTCAGTTGCGGATAAAATGATAAATGTGTCAAGTGTATAAAACATTAATTTTAGTCTATGCGAAACTCGAAACACGTGTCTAGTATTTTTATGTAAAGAATTTAATAAAATTTTAAATATTCACTCTTGTCTTTATGTCAAGAGTCAATAAGTTACTTACCCCCCTACCCCGACCCCGGTTGATTAAATTATTCATGCAACTCTTTTAAAAATCTACTTCATTTCTATAGGTATGGTGACTGTCGTATCGCTGATGGCAATGTTTATCCGGCGACCTTACAATGAATTAAATCTATTTAATATAGAAATGTACACTGTTACGAAAGCCTGACTCAAAACTGACAAGGGTCCAAAAACTGTAGATTGTACTTTTTTTTAATAAAGATCTAAGTCCTGACAAATTACGTTATAACTTAATTACTTTAGTCATTAATAATAACGATATCCGAAATTAAATTCCATAATTCACGTTAACATCACAAATGGCAACAGAATCAACAGATAATATAATTAATTGGGCAAATTAGATAAATTTCATGAAATGTAAGCCTAATGCAAATTATTGTAGACACGTATTTCATAATTTGATTCAGTAAACAGTCACATATTAATTTCTATTTCAACTGCAAACCATTGTGGTGGGACTATTGTCAACGGGTATTCATTGAAAGTGGCGCCCCCATTACTGAGCGACTTTTTTAATCCGAGAAACTTTTAATTCAAGAACTATTTTTAACTTCAGCCGTCTTACTTTTAGATCTATGGAAGTTTTATTTGATTTTCTGATGCATTTTGCTGTGATGGATAACATCAGGTGGATAAATACCATATAATAATAATTAAAAGAGGCTCAGTATACTCTCTACTCTAACTCGCGAGTCTATCTATAATTAAAAAAAAACTTTGAACGACAAAATTGTACAGCTCGCGTAATAATACCACTACGTAGTATAAAACAAAGTCGCTTTCCCCTGTCTGTCTCTATGTATGCTTAGATCTTTAAAACTACGCAACGGATTTTGATGCGGTTTTTTTTAATAGATAGAGTAATTCAAGAGAAAGGTTAATATGAATGATACATGCATAATATAGTAGAGAAACACCGGTAATATTAGAAGTTTTTAATATGATGTCGTAAATAAAGACATTTTTTTGCTCTTACATTGAAAACACTGGCTGATCCGACGTGATAGACCAAAACAATGTACTACAGTATTGTACACCTTAAAAATGTCTACAAAAAAGTCTGGGATGGTATATGTCTATCTCTTAGGGATAATCCACAATAACCATTTTTTATCCTTTACTTTTTACGAGAAATAGTAGCTCATTTACGAAGCAATTTTAAGCAATACAGCATTAATCCTTATCCAATTAAGTACCTTTTTAAATTAATTAATTAAAAAGTCATCGGAGTAGATAACATCGTTAATCTAAACAACTCCGATGACATTTTTGATTTTAAAAGTAATTCATAGATTTTTTTTAACTAAAAATGTTAGAATAATGATTTTATACAGTTTAAATTAAAAAAAACCGCAAAGATATTTTTTTTTTTATTAGGAAAAAACCGACGAAAAATTCCACCACTGGGGGGTCCAGAATCATGTACTAGATCCATGGTACTTATTCGTTTGTGCATTGATGTCAAGACACCCTGTATACTCAAATTACTCTGAGAACTCGCGCGATACAGGATTTCGTAGTCTAGTTCATATGTGGCGCCATAGATGTCGCTACTGTAGTACTAAATATTCAGTACAAAAAGTACGTCCTCAAATTATTTTTAGATTATGCATAAAGAAACGAATTTTGCACTCATTATGAAGACCGGTGATTCCATTAATATTGTTGCAAGTTTAATAAGTTTAACGACAATAACTGCCGTCTGAACATCGCGTTTGCTATTCTCGTCTTTATTAAGTCGGTGTTTGTTATAGTTTCGAGCAATTTTTCATTCTCGTTATTGTTGCCACCATCTATTTCGTGTAACAATTCTTGTAGATTAATTACTCATTATTGAATAAGGTTTTCCGGAAGACGCAGCGTTGGAAGGCCTCCCACAAGGTAGACCGATGACCTGGTGAGGGTCGCGGGAATTCGATGGATGCGAGACGCACAGGACCGGTCATTGTGGCGACATTTGGGAGAGGCCTATCCTATCCATAGTCCAACAGTGGACGTCTTTCGGCTGAAATGATGATGATGATGATGATGAATAAGGTTGGAAAGAAGACCTCTTACAAGATGGACCGATAACTTGGTGAGGATCATCGGATTGCGATGGTTGTGAGACGCACTGGAGCCTTTGTTGTGGCGACACTTGGAGGACGCATATCTCCAGCAATGGACGTCTTTCGGCTGAAATGATGATGGTGATGATGATGAATAAACCTTCCTAGTGGAGAATGTCTGGTGGCATCAAGTCCGCTTGTGTACCACTATTGTACATGTAGTTTATATAAATAAAAACTCTCTTTGGCTTTGTTACAGTTTCAGAATAACCTTGAAATAGGATGGACACATGTAAGCGTGTAAAGCTGAGCACAAAGTAACCAAAAAACTTGTGCTCCATCGTCGACCACATCGTCGCTTTCCATCAGGTGAGATAGCGGTCAAGCGCAAAACGAAAAAAAAAAACTATGCAAACGAGACGTATGTAGGTACGAATGGCCAGTTACTGGGCACTGGTTCGATCGAAAGATTCTCCTTTGGGTTTATCTATAAAAAAAAAAACAGCTGTTCAGTACATTATGTTTGCCTAATGTACTGAACAGCTGATATTTTTTTCGCGATTTCGGCTTTGCTCCCATAATAAAAATTGTTGGTTATCATGAGCACAATCACGTGTTTAAGTATCGTACACTAATTACCAGTCACCCTATATATAAAATGAGAAACTGACTGACTGACATATCAACGCACAGCCGAAACTACGGGGACTAGGAGCGTGATTTTTTGCGCAAGATTTCCTTTTATGACATAGGTGAGCACTAAGAGAGGATTATTCAAAATTCATTCCCTAAAGGGAGAAACAGGGTTCCAAAGTTTGTATGGAAAAACCTATCTTCACGCGGGCGAAGCCCCTGGCAAAAGCTAGTAAGACAATATACATCATTCGTTGTAATGACATGTTTCACCGGTAGACTCGAGTATCCCAATACCGTATAGCGCAGTGCTCATACAGTTAAGGGCAAATATCATCATGTAGCGACATCTATGGCGCCACGTATGAACTAAAAACTACGAAATCCTGTATGACGCGCGTAAAAGTTCTCCGCGCGATTTGAACGACAACAGCCCGAAATCATCCTTAGATGACTTGATCAGACAAAGCATCAGTCTGATTGTAGGATCCTGTTTTTCAATGGAGGTTTACGAGACTTTCCACCCTATTCCGCAGTACCTCTAAAATCAATAGGTATAAAATACACAAACCAGTGCTTGACTGCGATCCCACCTGATGGTAAGCATCGATGCAATTATTGATGGTGAGGCGCACTAGTTTATTAAGAGCCTATTCACTTTAGCCTTGAAGACACCTAAATTATAGTTGGATATGATGCAACCTGTAAAATACCGATAGGCTGGCTACCCTGCACCTGTGCTCGAGGCTTTGTAGATTGGACTTAACCAAATGCTAGATGGCATTTTGCAGCACCAGCATAAATGTGACTGCAGTACTCCACACACGATCGGATCTGTGCTTTGTATAACACTGAACATACACCCCTTTTTTAAGGTGGGAAATCATCCAACGACTTCTCACGCTCTGGGTGGATTGTGAGGGCGTCTCTGACTTTTACTGACTAAAACCACACCTATGTCCTTCAGTTGCCCTCTGTCTAAGACTACAGGTTTCCTTTTCAGGAAATTCCCGCAGCCTGAGCGGGCGCTAGCCCTGCTGTGCCCCTACGGAATGACATCTGTTTGAGAAGCGCATGGATAACTACGCGCTGTCGACGACTTGAAAACATAAACCCCTAAACTCCTAAAGAATCGAGTGTTAGAGACGCTAGCGAGTACCCCAATTCCAATTTTTAAGATTTCAAGAACGCCATTAGCCAAATTATACCTACATGAATTGTCTTTGTAACTATCTAACCCTTAGGGCCAACGCTGCGTTAAGCGGGCGCACATGCGGGCACCCATCGCGTGTAGTCGCTCGTTTTTCGTGTGCGATGGTCCCCGTAGCGGAAACCGGATTATTACCTGTATAGTGTCGCTATTTTAACTTAAACGGTATGCATGTAGTCGTGTCGATGGAGAACTTTAATGTATTATTATAGGCTGCCAGCGATGTGTGCCCGCGCGGGTCACCGCAATGGAGCACTTTTCTATGGGACCGCGCGGGCGTCCCCGCTTAACGCAGCGTCGGCCCTTATTTCTTATTAACCAAACCACATTAATTTCAACAGAAAACTAAAATAGCTTTCTCATTAGTAAAATGAATATAGTTCCACAATGAGTTTACCAGAATAACAACAAATTGCTGTCTGTCGCAAAATGACTTCAAGAGAATTCAAATTCCAACCAAGACCTGCAGCAATTATATTATTCGTGGTACAGTTGTCATGGTATTATTACTTATGCTAATTGTCAAGAAAATTAGATTTATTTATGAAAAAAGAAGAAATAAAACAGTACAGAACACAGTAACTGATTCTATTAAAAATAGCCAATTTACGTTTTCAGTGTTTAGTTTCATCATCATTTCAGCCGAAAGACGTCCACTGCTGGACATAGGCCTCCCCAAGTGTCGCCACATCGAACGTCTCGCATCCAACGCATTCCCGCGACTCTCACCAGCCCCCCTAGCCAAGTTACAACCGTTTCGTTTCGATTCTCTTTTAGTTGATCGCCTCGAGCCGGCCACGCCTCTTATTCCTTTGTTCTGACCACGTGACTGAGCATTGAGATGACGTCAGAACAAAGGAATCGGAGGCGTGGCCGACTCGAGGCGGTCGACGAAAAGAGAATAGAAACTAAACAGTTGTCACTTGGCTAGGGGGCAGGGCATCGGTCTACCTTGTGGGAGGCCTAACGCTGCGCCATTCGGTGCGCGTTTATTTAGTTTTTATATATTTATTTATCGATGAAACCCCCAGCACGGCCCCCAGAATATAAATTTATAGGTACGGAATATGACTCAGTCATAATAATTTATAACGAAGACAAAGATACCGGAAGTCTTAATGAAGATTTGGTAACCGTATTAATTAATATTACTTACCCTGCAGAAACTCGTAAACGGCGTGATCTGGAACAATAATAAGGTTCATTAGTATGCGAAGCAACGTTCCGTGTCAAATGATATCCCTGAGAAAAAGATACATAGCATAAAATTTGTCGTTAATCAAAATTAGTTAAAAAGAATATGAGTTACCAAAATATAGATCACTGTCGCTAATACCTAACCAAAATAACCTCCCGTTGGTCTAGTGGTGACTAGCCTGTTGGTCTAGTGGTTAGTGGCCTTGACCGCTATGCCAGAGGTCGTGGGTTCGATTCCCACCCAAGATAAACGTTTATGTTATGAGCACGATCATTTGTTCTATGTCTGGGTGTAATTAATCTTTATATGTAGTTATTTAGAACATTTAAGTATGTTTATCATTTTTTTAGTACTTATAACACAAGCTCTGCTTAGTTTGGGACTAAAAGGTGTTGTGTGAAAGATATGAAATATTATTATCATTATTAAATTATTATCTAATGATATGCGTGAGAAAAAAAAAACGTACTCAGCACAAAATTTGTCGTTAATCAAAAACAAAATACCTGACCAAAATTACTTCTAACCCAAATTACCGCAGAAAGACCCAAACAAATTAACCCTGTTCATTCCAAGCGGACAAAAACCTAATCTATCACAACACTTGAACTCCATGAATCCACGCATCAAATCCAGGCCACTAGTCCACGTATAGGCAGTTTCGATAAGCCCCCAATATTCTCAAAGAATGAGAAAGCTCCACATAAATACATAATTAACGATAACGGAATAGCTAGGGATGGAGCGACCCACACGCAGTGCGTAAATAAACTATTTACTAGCGGTTTGTGCCTCGTTCTAAATGGTTATTTTACTTGAATGATGCTGGTGTGTAGAGTTGATTTAAGACAGAAGAAAACATATACAAGTGAGGCATTTTGAGATAAAGATAGGTATAAAATCAACGGTTATATATCAATATGGAAAGAGCTATGTTCGGAGATTTCTTGCGTAATCACATTAGGAATATATCCGCAGAAGAACCCAAGGTTACCAACATAGCCTGAAAAATCACCAAACTTTAGTGGCAGTGGGCAGGGCACATTGCTCGCAGAACAGATGGGTCGATGGAGACGAAAGGTTTTAGAGTGGCGACCACGTACCGTAAAGCGAAGACGCAGCGTTGGAAGGCCTCCCACAAGGTGAACCGACTGCTATGCCAGAGTGAGTATCGTGGGTTCGATTCCCACCCAAGATCGGATAACCATGATATCCAATGGATGCAAGACGCACAGGGCCGGTCGATGATGATGTGATAGAGCAACTGAGTATCACCAGCAACCCATGGATAATAATTTCGCGGAAAATTGGCTCATTGGAATTTATGGAGACAACAAATTATGTATAAATGGGGCTGATCGTACGCATATGCTTTGGCACATTGTCAAGTGAGTTTAATACACTAAGAAGGTCAGGAACTATACATGATAGTTCAGGATTACTTTGGCAACGTTTTGTTTTTATTTTCGAGGTTTTTTTTTGGGTGGGAAAATCATCTAATGACATCTTGGGTGAAGTGGGAGGGCGTGTCAAATTTTTATTGACTAAAAACCCACTCCTATTCCTTCTTTGCCATTGTTCCAGGGCCCCGGGGATCTCTTTCGCATCACCCATGGCCCCGTAGGCTTCGACCCTGCTGGGCCCCGACGGTTTGCTGACATCTCCTTGAGGTGCACGTAGAACACTACGCGCCGTCGACGACTTGGGCTCGTACCAGACGGTTTCCGGATGGCGGACGGCGAGTTACTCATTGTTCGTAGTTCGAAAGACATTAGGGAGAATACAAACCGGGACACACGTATCTAATTTGTAAGGGATCAAGAAGCGCCTGCGGACAATAAAATAAGATGGCCAAGGGTGCTACGTCTGCAGCCGCCCCACGATTCGGCCCGTATAACATATGTTAGTTGGTCGGGCCATGGGAAGGTGGAGGGAGTCTGAAAGCCCGTGCCTACGGTGGCTGGCAGTCTGGGTCGGGGTCGCCATGAGTAGAGGAACTTTAGCACCGCTAGGTCAATATAAAAATCAACAATTCTCAATTTTGATCTCACAACTTTCATATTTCATCAGCAAGCAAGGCTTTAAAATTCGTTTCACTGAGTCTCATCAGCATTGAGTGCAGAAATAAAACCAACTACCGATTAAATTACTCCACATTTATTGTTCAATTTTGTTTTCCGACGTTCCAGCCGCTCGGAGCACACGTAATCATGACAAGCTCGAGAATAAAAATAAAAAAAACGAAACAGAAATAAAATGCAACGTCAACGTTGCAATGTTTATTAATTTTTAAAATAGGACAAACATTAACTGATGTTGAAATAGGTTGTGTTTGAAATGTAGTGTTGGGAAAAAGTAATAATGTGAAGTAGTGGTCAAGTAAGTCAGAGCGGACATGATTATGCTAAGGGCCTGTCCGCACAGCGTTATTTCACCGTGAGGCTTTTTTTTTCGTCATTCTGTCGTCATCCGCACAGGCGATAAAAAAATCGTGCGATAAAAAAATCCGTGATTTCATGTAGATTAGACGTGATGCGGTGCGGAAAAAATCCGCGCGAATGTTTTGTGCAGTACAGAGTAGTTATGGCTATGCCCGCACTGCGAAATAAAATTCACGCGTTTTGCTCAGTTCTGCAACGGCGGCGCTATGTAAAATGTTTGTACGATTGTCCATTCTAGACGTGCGTCTCAGCCGGGAACAGCATTGATAGACAAAAATCGTACGAAATTTTATTCGCAGTGCGTACTAGTGGAATATAATATGCAAGAATAAAAACCTCGCGGTAAAATATCGCTGTGCGGACAGGCCCTAAACTTTCCGTATACTTAGACTGTAGAAAAATGCCACAAAACAGTAAGTTATAAAAGACCTGGCACCGAAACTGAACAAGAAAAGTAGAGAACTATTTCAAAGTAGAACAAAGTAATAGAAAAACATCAATCATATTACGAACCGCAGTAAAGTAGAGCAAAAGCTAAACCAGTAACAAATCTTTTAAAGAACCCAGTAAACATTTTTCAAAATTAATTACGCTCCAGTGAAACGGTCATCGTTCAAACACTCCACCACACGCCAACCCGAGCATACAGGAAACATATATACACCCGATTCTACTACCGACCGAATTTATCGCCACAAAATTGCTTCAATTACAAGGTAGCCATAGGTACCAAGACCGATCCCGATCACTAATTACGTTGAAAATGCCAAAACACTTGTGAAAACCAACCTTTCAATAAAAAATCGTTCCTGCTTTAATAATCAAATTACTCGGATACGAATCGATTCGGTTTTTTTAAGTAATGGCTCCAATGATGGATGGATTTGGGTTTAAACACGCCAATGGGCCATAAGTCGTACGCTATCGATCTGAGTTCAAGGTACAGAGTTTGCAATACGGGCCTGAGATCATAAAATATTTGTACAGCGATGAAAGCGCTTTATATTGGGCTGATGAAATCTGGGAACATGGGGGCCGTATAAATAAGAAAGGGTGTACAACCGACCGTCGTTGATTATAGCTGGTTATATGAGCTATCATGTTTTATGTGAAATATGCAAAAGAAGAATATATTCATTTTAATATGACGTCCTTATGGAAAATGAAAATTGGATACTTTTTTACTTTCACTTTATCCAAAATCGCAAAAAAAACTGTTGTTTCGCAGAAACGAAAAAAACTGTGCGGTGTTGAGAGGCCAGCCGACTTGCACGCTATCACTAATTTTCGAATTATGGCTTCTGATTGGCTGAAATCTATATCATGTGACCAATGGTTAGACGCGCAATGAGCAGCTCCATCTAAAGGCATTCAAATGTGAAAACGGCCAATTTTCGACTTGAGCGGTGTTATAAGCTAAGGGACTAAATATAAGGAAATTTTCAAATTCGTTCAATATTAATCAAGTTAGTAACCTTTCAAATCTGGTGGAAGAGGAAACTGTAAAAAAAAAGGAATTCTGAAATGTGACGTCACCGCCATTAGGTTATGTGTGCTCAAAAGAAATTGCAAGATATTCTTACCATGCCACCACTCTTCCTCAAACCAATTTTAGGAATGCTAATTACGGTTTCATTTAATAACCAATTTAGATGCTGTTTAATATAATAATGCAATATTAATTTTTATTACTCCTAAAAAAAAGTATACTGTGCACAGAAATGTCCTTACCTCTTGTATCCTCCGATGCACTGTCAACTTGTGCCATTGATGGTCGTCGAATCTAGTCTTCGCCGGTTTGATATGCATCTCCTGCTTCCCATTACCAAGTCCCATGGTAAGAGACACTCCACCATCTCGTACAGCAAGGTTGAGATAGTCAGCTTCATGACCTAAATGCAAAAGACTTTGTTAAGGAAATTATCTTCATGAATTTACTTCGTCTTTATTCTGTGTAAAGGGAATCTTAGTGAATTAAAAAGAAATTATGAGACAAGACTGCTAGCGGGATTTAGTGTTTATTAGAAGTGAAATTCAAGCAATGTTTATTTTGTAAAGGAGAGAGTATTTCCGTCTTTGAGAAGACCAATTCATATAACAAGAGTGGGCAAGTGCGAGTCGGTCTCGCGCACTGAGGGTTCCGTACAAACTTACCTATGTAAAAAGTTCAATTCTCAAATCAAGTCTCGAATTTTTTTCCAAATCGCAAAGTTTTTTTTTTGTGACATAACTATAAAATTTATTTCTGCATTTTTGCTATGTGACCTTGCTTCATGCCAAATTTCAGGATTCTAGGTCAACGGGAAGTACCACGGCCCTATCTTTAGATTGCGGTGACTTAGAAGTTAGATTTTTTCACTGCCACTTAGAGTAAGAGTATTTAATATTAACTTCAACTTCATATCTCCACGCGTTCCTGAGAAAAAGGGGACTTGACAGACAGAGAGATGTACATAAAAATGATCCTATAAGGGTTTCGTTTTTGCCGATTTAGATACGGAACCTTAAAAAAGGAGCATAATCATAAATACCGTGGAAAACGCTCGGATTCTAAATAACAAGAAGTTACTGAAGCGAAAACGAGCGGAGCAGAGACACGAGCTGGGCTTAACTAATTTCAGATAACATGTGGATTTTTCCGCATCGCTCCGCTCGGTTTCGTTCATTTTCGCTCATCTCCGCTTCATAAAAAACAAATCCTAACGAAAGCTTGTGATAGGCCGCCGTCTGGGCTTCCGAGAACCGTCCGGACCGAGCCCGAGTCGTCGACAGGGCGTAGTGTTTTACGCGTGCCTCAAGGATAATATGTCAGCAAAACCGTAGGGGCCCAGCAGGGCCAAAGCCTACTAGAACCATAGGCCCTGGAATGCAAGGCAAAGAAGAAATATAGGACGGGGTTTAATCAGTAAAAGTCTGACACGCTCTCCCACTCCGCCCCGCGGGAGCAGTCATTGAATGATTTCTCACCTACAAACAAACCCTAACGAAAGCTTTTACACTACTCATAGCTACAATCAAAGCAAAGCGATTCTCACCAGTGTAAAAGAGAAGTCCATTAGGCTGCCTCGTCTTGAAGTACAACGAGATGGCGTCTTGTGTGCTGACTATAGGCTCCCCGCCCGTCTGCGTTAGGTCGTACGATAGGAACTCTGCGCCGCGAAATGTTGCTTCAGATGGTGCCTTGTCTGGAAAGAAAGTTTTAGTTAGTTATATAAATTTGAATTGTCAAAAATTTATAACGACATTGTGGAAAATCTATTAATTATTTTTTTTCTTGACTGCGATCCCACCTGATGCAGGTAAGCAGTGATACAACCGTTGATTGTAAATCGCACTAGTTTATTAAGAGCCTATTCACTTTAGCCTTCAAGACACCTAAATTATAATCGGACTTTTTAAAGTATTAAATTAATTGAAGTAACTGACACAAATATATCGTTTAAAAATTCCTGCGCATCGGTGCCGATTGGTAACGAGGCCAGAATACTGACAACATAGCCATTTGTCAATGCTGATCCTCTGGTTAAGGCAAATGTCAGCCAAGGTCCACTTGGTTCTATACATGTATAATTTAATCTAAATAGCATTGCCATTCAACGAGGTAATGCTGCCTTCTGGGCACATTTCCGGATGATTCGACGCCTGAGTGTATTTTGTGCTTTTGTATTATATGTACATAGTTAGGTTTAGTATAAAATTATTCAATTAATAATTAAGTTTAGTTAATATTTAAGTTTCCTACGTAGTTTGTTAAACCAATAAAATAAATAAAAATTGCTAAAAAAAACTAAATTATCATCATCATCATCTTCCTGCCCTTGTTCCGTTTTATTTGGGGTCGGCGCAACACGCATTTTTCTTCCATTCTGCCCTGTCACTCGTCTTGTTATCACTAACTTCCTTTTCTTTCATATCACTCTTCACACAATCCATCCATCTTTTCTTTGGTCTCCCTCTCCATCCATCCACATGTAAACTCATAACTCTTTTAGTAACATGCGTTTCATCCCTCCTTTTCACATGACCATACCAAGACAAACGATTCCCTTTCAACTTTTCAGTCACTGGCGCCACTTTCAAACTTCCCCTAATATACTATTTAAAAAAACTAAATATATAGAGTAAAATACTCAATTTAAGAAAATTTTACAACGCTTTTCAACTTTTTCGTCTCTACTAACCTGACCTCAACACTTAGCAGGTTTACATTTTCAACTTCCTTGATTAGACACCGGGACCTTTTTGTTCAATTGGCTAATAAATTGGGACTAGTGTACTTTCTCACAAGATCACATATTTAACCTGAGCCCTAAGGACCAACCCTCCTATTTTGCTACATCCAAAACAGCAAGTTTAAATAGAAATACTATTTATTACTAATTAAACTACCGAATAAATTCATGACGGTAAAAAAAAGGCTCAAGACGAAAGTCTATGACGAGTGCGTGTTGCCAGTGATGACATAATGGCTCCGAATCGTGGTCGCTTACCAAGACGCAGAACGCTGAAAGTCACCCAAAGGGCAATGGAATGGGCTATGTATATCCGCAGGAGAACCAAGGTCACCGACATAGCCCGAAGAATCGCCAAACTTAAGTGGCAGTGGGCAGGGCATATCGCTCGCCGAACAGAGGACTCGATGAGGACGAAAGGTTCTGGAGTGGCGACCACGTACCGGCAGTGTTGGAAGCCTCCCTCGAGGTGGACTGATGACCTAGTGAGGGGATGCGAGTCGCACAGGGCCGGTAATTATGGCGGCACCTATGTCCAACAGTGGACGTCTTTCGGCTGAAATGATGATGATGATGATGATGATGATGGACAAAAACAAAACAAGAAATTTAATTTGAAAAAATTTGCCAACTATATTAACATCGAAATAACGCCAAAGGTTAATAACTCAAATGAAATAATAATATGAAACCTAGTGATGTAGGTAAACAGTTTTATTCTTCAATTAAATTGAGTATAATAGACTCTTAAAGCAATTTATGTTCGCCTGGGCAAAAAAAACTAAGTCTCTTTTAAATATCATGTCTATTCACAAAGAAGTCTTATTACAAATTACTATCTAGGTACTTAACAAGCTTATTAAGAATATTCTTTAGTTCAGTTATCAGTAAGTAGGTATATTTTTTATCAAAAAAATATTTCCACGAAAAATACTGATTCTATGAAATAGCATTTACTAGTATCCAAACCCTGTTCTAGCTTTGGCGAAAGTTTGTGTGAAGGGTTAACTAGCATACATATGTATCTTTGTTACTTTGTCACGGTCAAAAGGGTGAACGGATTCGAATGACAATTTCCAGCAACATTAACTTATACATCAAAATTGCTTGTGCTATTTTTGTACAATTTTTTTTTCGGTGGGAAAATCATCTAACGACATCCCCCGCTCTTGGGATGAGCGGGACATAGTGTCAGACTTTTACTGAATAAAAACCCACTCCTGTTTCTTCGTTGCCTTTCTTACCAAGGCCGAGTCTTCCTTTCAGAAGCAGACCCTTGGCTCCAATAGGCTTCGACCCTGCTGGGCCCCTACGGTTTGCTGACATTTCCTTGAGGCGCGCATGGAACAGTACGCGCCGTCGACGACTTCGGCTCGGTCCGGACGGTTACCAGACGGTCGGACGGCGAGCTACCCATTGCTCGCCGTCCGCAAGCCAAGCCTACGGTGGCCGGAAATCGGGATCGGAATCCCGGCGGCGGTTGGGGGAATATCTCTATATCTCTTTTGAGCACACGTAACCTAATGGCGGTGACGTCACATTTCAGTATATGCTTCCTTATACTGTTATTTGACAGTTTCCCCTTCCACCAGATTTAACAAGTTTCTAACTTGATTAATATTTAACAAAATTAAAAATTTATTTCTATTTGCGATATACTTTTTAAAACAAATAATAAAAAAAATGAGTCATGTACATACGCAATTTACATAGGATAGACACGAGCGCAGCCGCGGACAGAAGCTAATTGGGTACCATTTTTATTGTTCAGCTTCAGCGTTTTATTGTAAAATAAAGCCTATTACGAAATAACATAATTGCTAGAATCAAAAACCACATCAGAAATTGCTCTGGTAACAAAGTAATAGAACTAATCATGAAACTGCCCAATACACAAAACCACAACATTGTAATTAGAACCATAATTAGTTTTGGATCCCCGCTGACCGATTACAATAAAATTTGAAACTAAAACTATACATGAGATACTAAATTGTAGCATGTTTTGTAGAAAACTGAATTTGATGAAACTGTCATACGTCAATGGTAGGAAGCCAATTGATGAATATTAAAAATATATGGAGAGATATCCGACTTAAGAGAAGAAGTTCCAAAGCCAACCAATGTTAAAAAAATTTTGAAGATAATGTTTTTTTTCGGAGTTTCCTTGCGAGATCGCCTATAGAATGAAGATACCCGCAGGTGAACCAAGGTCGCCGACATAGCCCGAAGAATCGCCAAACTGAAGTGGCAGTGGGCAGGGCACATTGCTCGTAGAACGGATGGTCGATGGGGCCGAAAGGTTCTAGAGTGGCGACCGCGCACCGGAAAACGCAGCGTTGGTAGGCCTCCCACAAGGTGGACCGACGACCTGGTGAGAGTCGCGGGAATGCGGTGGAGGCCCGAGTCCCAACAGTGGGAACATTATAAGGCTGACTATGCTATGCTACGCTAATAAATATTTTATACAGTTTTCCGATCCCGTACTTTATTTCATAAAAATTACTGTTCTTGTCTTTCATAAAACCTGCAATAACATCTTAGACAAAGTACACACTGTTTCTAATACCTATATAGATTTGGTTGGTTAACAAAATAACTTACGAAAAAGCATTGAAAAAATATTAACTTTAAATAAACAATTAGCCTCACAACATTTTTTTTTTTGTAACGCAAATAACCCAAATGATAATACATTTTAACAAGATAGATACACACTTTAACAAGAACCTATAAATAAATATCACACTCAAACACTTCCAAATTGAACCTATATTATTATAAGCGCTTAATGCAATGGATGGAGTTCATAAATTACCTCGCGATGTGCAAGCGAACGATGATTAATTCTGAACACTGGTACTGGATAATAAATAACCGAATTGTATTGGGATGTGATGAATTCCAGCGAAAATACACGCTGATACAATGAAGACAGGTTTGATTAATTAATTGGTGGAGCTTGTGTTATTAAGGAGTGTGCTTCGTCTCAGTGCACGCAAGAGCTTAAAGGATGTGATTTTAAATCTGTTATAAGCATGATTTCTATAGTTAAACAAAAAGTTCAAGAGTCCACATGTAAACTCATAACTCTTTTAACATGTAACATGCGTTTCATCCCTCCTTTTCACATGACCATACCAAGACAAACGATTCCCTTTCAACTTTTCTGTCACTAGCGCCACTTTCAAACTTCCCCTAATATCCAATATAATCCCATTAAAAAAAAAAAAACTAAATATATAAAGTAAAAAATCAATTTAAGAAAACTTTACAACGCTTTTCAACTGTTGCCGTCTCTACTAACCTGACCTCACCACTTAGCAGGTTTACATTTTCAACTTCCTTGATTAGACACCGGGACCTTTTTGTTCAATTGGCTAATAAATTGGGGCTAATGTACTTTCTCACAAGAGCACATATTTAACCTGAGCCCTTAAGGACCAACCCTCCTATTTTGCCACACCCAAAACAGCAAGTTTAAATAGAAATGCTTCTTCTTCTTCTTTTCGTGTCGATGTACTCCAACTAAATTTTATCTGACCAGTATTTGGCAACCTCTACGGCTCTAGAAATGCTATTTGTTACTAATTAAACTACCGAATAAATTAAAGACGGTAACAAAAAAAAGAGTCTCAAGACGAAAGTCTATGAACAGTGCAGTGATGACATATGGCTCCGAAACGTGGTCGCTTACCAAGTGGCCTCATCAGAAGGCTGAAAGTCATCCAAAGGGCAATGGAAAGGGCTACGTATATCCGCAGAAGAACCAAGGTCACCGACATAGTCCGAAGAATCGGCAAACTTAAGTGGCAGTGGGCATATTGTTCGCCGAACAAATGGTCGATGGGGACGAAAGGTTCTGGAATGGCGACCAAATACCGAAAGATGCAGTGTTGGAAGCCTCCCACAAGGTGGACCGATGACCTAGTGAGGGTCGCGGGAATCTGATAGATGTGAGACGCACAGGACCCGTTATGGCAGCCCTAAGGGGAGGCCTATGTCCAACAATGGACGTCTTTCGGCTGAAATGATGATGATGGTGAAAATTTCTTATTTTGTTTTTGTTCATCATCAGGACAAAAACAAAACAAGAAATTTAATTTGAAAAAATTTGCCTACTGTCTGAACATCGCAATAACGTCAAAGGTAAATTACTCAAATGAAATAATAATATGAAACCTAATGATGTAGGTAAACAGTTTTATTCTTCAATTAAATTGAGTATAATAGACTCTTAAAGCAATTTATGTTCGCTTGGGCGAAAAAAAACTAAGTCTCTTTTAAATATCATGTCTATTCACAAAGAAGTCTTATTACAAATTACTATCTAGGTACTTAACAAGCTTATTAAGAATATTCTTTAGTTCAGTTATCAGTATATTTGTTATCAAAAAAAATATTTCTACGAAAAATACTGCCTACTTTGAAATACCATTTACTAGTATTGAAAACCATGTTCTAGCTTAGGCGAAATTTTGTGTCAAGGGTTAACTAACATACATATAGGTATATGTATCTTTGTTACTTTGTCACGATCAAAAGGGTGAACGGATTCGAATAACAATTTCCAGCAACATTAACTTATATATCAAAATTGCTTGTGCTATATTTGTACAATTTTTTTTTTCGGTGGGAATATCATCTAACGACATCCCCTGCTCTTGGGTGGAGCGTGAGATAGTGACAGACTTTTACTGACTAAAAACCTACTCTTGTTCCTTCGTTGCCTTTCGTACCAAGGCCGAGTCCTCCTTTCAGACCCTTGGCCCCAGTAGGCTTCGACCCTGCTGGGCCCCTACAGTTTGCTGACATCTCCTTGAGGCGCGCATGGAACAGTACGCGCCGTCGACGACTTGGGCTCGGTCCGGACGGTTACCAGACGGTCGGACGGCGAGCTACCCATTGCTCGCCGTCCGCAAGCCCCGCTTACGGTGGCCGGAATTCGGGATCGGAATCCCGGCGGCGGTTGGGGGAATATCTCACTATCTCTTTTGAGCACACGTAACCTAATGGCGGTGACGTCACATTTCAGTATATGCTTCCTTATACTGTTATTTGTCAGTTTCCCCTTCCACCAGATTTAACAAGTTTCTAACTTGATTAATATTTAACAAAATTAAAAATTTATTTCTATTTGCGATATACTTTTTAAAACAAATAATAAAAAAAAGAGTCAAGTACGCAATTTACAAAGAGTAGAACGCGAGCGCAGCCGCGGTCAGAAACTAATTGGGAAACAATTGTTCAGCTTCAGTTTTTTTATTGTAAAATAAAGCCTATTACGAAATAACATAATTGCTAGAATCAAAAACCACATCAGAAATTGCTCTGGTAACAAAGTAATAGAACTAATCATGAAACTGCCCAATACACAAAACCACAACATTGTAATTAGAACCATAATTAGTTTTGGATCCCCGCTGACCGATTACAATAAAATTTGAAACTAAAACTATACATGAGATACTAAATTGTAGCATGTTTTGTAGAAAACTGAATTTGATGAAACTGTCATACGTCAATGGTAGGAAGCCAATTGATGAATATTAAAAATATATGGAGAGATATCCGACTTAAGAGAAGAAGTTCCAAAGCCAACCAATGTTAAAAAAATTTTGAAGATAATGTTTTTTTTCGGAGTTTCCTTGCGAGATCGCCTATAGAATGAAGATACCCGCAGGTGAACCAAGGTCGCCGACATAGCCCGAAGAATCGCCAAACTGAAGTGGCAGTGGGCAGGGCACATTGCTCGTAGAACGGATGGTCGATGGGGCCGAAAGGTTCTAGAGTGGCGACCGCGCACCGGAAAACGCAGCGTTGGTAGGCCTCCCACAAGGTGGACCGACGACCTGGTGAGAGTCGCGGGAATGCGGTGGAGGCCCGAGTCCCAACAGTGGGAACATTATAAGGCTGACTATGCTATGCTACGCTAATAAATATTTTATACAGTTTTCCGATCCCGTACTTTATTTCATAAAAATTACTGTTCTTGTCTTTCATAAAACCTGCAATAACATCTTAGACAAAGTACACACTGTTTCTAATACCTATATAGATTTGGTTGGTTAACAAAATAACTTACGAAAAAGCATTGAAAAAATATTAACTTTAAATAAACAATTAGCCTCACAACATTTTTTTTTTTTGTAACGCAAATAACCCAAATGATAATACATTTTAACAAGATAGATACACACTTTAACAAGAACCTATAAATAAATATCACACTCAAACACTTCCAAATTGAACCTATATTATTATAAGCGCTTAATGCAATGGATGGAGTTCATAAATTACCTCGCGATGTGCAAGCGAACGATGATTAATTCTGAACACTGGTACTGGATAATAAATAACCGAATTGTATTGGGATGTGATGAATTCCAGCGAAAATACACGCTGATACAATGAAGACAGGTTTGATTAATTAATTGGTGGAGCTTGTGTTATTAAGGAGTGTGCTTCGTCTCAGTGCACGCAAGAGCTTAAAGGATGTGATTTTAAATCTGTTATAAGCATGATTTCTATAGTTAAACAAAAAGTTCAAGATCATGAACTTTGAATTCAAGTACCAAGATATTCGACAGCTTTGGTTAATAATGTTGGTACTATTTTTCTCGGTTCATGATACAAACGATCACACTAGTTGTTTCGAGCGCTTTGCTTGCGTGTGTCGAATATTATCCAGACCACGAAGGAGATTTCGGGACGAACTGGACAGATTTCACTAGAACTGGAAGGAGTAAGCGCGGGTTCGCGCAAAAATAGAAGCAGTGGAGGGAGGCGTTTGCCCTCAAGTAAGATAGAATAGGCTAACAAAGAAAAGTATGTCTTAACATATAATGCTGAGGCATACTTTTCTTTGTTAGCCGTAAATAATATCAGTCGTGATTGATTCGCCGTGTATTCAAAACATTCAGACTTGCATATTTTTGTAATACCAAGCCATTTATCGTTATATAATCGTGAAAAAACATTTTGACGCCCAATGAGTTCTTCCCTTTCCTTTTTTCTTCAAACAGTGTCCTACTTATCAGTTTTAGAACAATAAAATAATAATATATTCAATCTTTACTATGTATTGCCCTATTCTCACGGGGCTGTCTTTCACAAAGGAATTTCGTAAAGGCAATAACAGTCTAACTTCAACCTAGGATACCACATACCTTATATGTTATAGTAGGTATAACTATTCCCATAGGAACACTTAGTCTTACCGCTAAGGAAGGCTGGATTTTTTTTTATCTTAGATGATACTAAAAAAACTACTAAGAGAAGTTACTGGATATTTCAATCGATAAGTTAGGTATTGTTTTTATGACATTCGAAATATCTTATCTAGGGTTTTAAATATATCAGTTTCGTGAACAATGGTGGCCGATTGGTAACGGCCCCGATTTAGGAGTTGCAGGTCGCGGGTTCAAACCCAGCCAGGCGCATTACTTTGTGTAATTTATTTCGTCACCACTGCTCTCGAAAAGGTTAAAGAAAACATCGTGAGGAAACCGGCATGTCCTAGCATCAAAAATTCAAAGATATGCATGACATCCACCAACCCTCACTGGGCCCGCCTGAGCCCCAGCAGTGGTAACATTATAAGTCTGATTATGCTATCAGTTTTATTGGCTACAACTAAAGTTTCTGAACTAATAAACAGTCTAGGCTAGTTAGACGTTGTGCAGCTTTAAAAATGAAAAAAACTGAACACTTTACGAAGTCACGTTATTCATTTAACTACCAGAACTGCAGGTATACTTTTAAACTCATTGGGGGCACAAAATTTTATGTGGCTGTAGATTTATGACGTGATGCTTTGAATATTTATGTTCCATTATAATTTCTTGGTGCTATTTTCACGTCGTTAGCGGTATTTGAGGATAATAAGGGGCAATTTGTGTGTCATATTTTACCGGTCATCTATCATATTATATTGTAGGGAATAATATATTGATACAAGACTATAAATAAAGCTTCAAGAAAAGATGAATTTGAGCACAATTTGAGACGATACGAGCTTTATTTTTACGATGAGAGCCAAATAGGTAAAGAATTTTTAACCATCATGCTATAATATTTACCACCAAACCTTAAGGTGTTTCCAAAACGTTTCCTACCTTCACGAAACTTAAAATACAGTCCAGTACAGCAAGCCCAAGTTCTTTAATAAAATAAGCTCATAAAAGAACGCCAGCAGCCCCGCAGTTTCATACTACCGTTGAACTAATAATGAAACAGTCTTGCCTAGTTATGGCTTTATGCAGTTTTAATCGGAGCCGAAACTTGGCACCACCTTTACTCTAGAAATTGATTAATCGCCGTAAGTTTCTTGTTGCCAGTTTTTTTTATTATTTCTTGCTGCTCTTTTTATGACATCATTAGGTGTTTGAGAAAGGCTGCTAACAGCATTGTAGTAGTTGAAGATAATGTCTTAAATACCGTTAATGTCATAGTGATTGGTATTGGAATTGCTTGTAAATTTTAGATATTCAAGAATAGCATTAGCTGACTGCCATTGGTTTGGTTATGTATCAAATTAAGATAAAGATAAGATAAAGATATTTTATTTGCTTATAACATGGTATAAAAGTTGTTATTGAAAATATATAGATCGAACATATTTTGCTTAAAACTAAAGCTTGCAAACTTATTCACTAAAAATCACTACATAGTATAAAACAAAGTCACTTTTCGTGTCTGTCTGTCCCTATGTATGCTTAGATCTTTAATACTACGCAACGGATTCTGATGCAGTTTTTATTAATAGATAGAGTAATTCAAGAGGAAGGTTTATAAGTATAATACACGCACATTATAGTAGAGAAACACTGATGATTTTAGAGGTTTTTAATGTGATGTCGTAAATAAACACATTTTTTTGCGCTTACATTGCAAACGCTGGCTGAACCCTAAGAGATAGATCAAAATAATGTATTACAGTATTGTACACCTTAAAAAGATCTACAAAAAAGTCCGCGATGGTATATGTCTATCTTTTAGGTATAACCCACAATAACCATTTTTTATTCTTTACTTTTTACGAGAAATAATGGCTTATTTACGAAGCGATTTTAAGCAATACAGCATTAATCTTTATCCAATTAAGTACCTTAAATACATTGTGCATTTAATATAGATCAATATGGTCCTTTACAGCGTGTAATTTAAGTGAATATTTTCGAAGATATTAAAGATTTAAATTGCTGGGACATAGCGCTGGCGGTAAATAACTTGATTCTTTCAAAGATTGATACTCGGTTACTTCCAGATTGGTCCCATTTTTTTCAAATCCAGTTCTGATAATGGAATCCATGAGGAATCGACGGAACTCCTCAAATATTCTAGGCACTATATAGTGATTTTGGTATTTTAATCGAGAACTAAAGCATTTACAGTCAAAAAGTAACATTTGATGAAGTGGAACTGATGAAGAATACCAGAATTGGCCAACGGAACTTCACCCTCACATAGATATCACAATGAAGATAGTTATGTAACTATGACAATATAAATAAATAAATGGTTCTGAATCGTTATGTTGAAAATGGTATCATCGAAGTGATCTGATGATGATGATGGAGCTGGAAGGTAGGCATTGGAACTCCGTAATTAATCAATTACATTGATTAGCCGTGTTTGGGCTTATTAGAATTGTCACTATATGCACTTTGGCTATCTATCTATCTATTTATGATTATGGTATGGTTTCCGCACTTAGTCCTATGTGGACCATTGTACGTGGGCCATGGCGGTCATAACCTTTGGTGGGCTCATTCCAACCAGCCCACCTCTTTCCAAAAAATAGATTAGGCCTCTTAGGTTTTTCAGGGCATCAATAAGGGAGTTCGGGGAATCCTAAGGTTCGTGTGCGTATTTCAGTGACACCTTTGCAGTCTAGGAGCACAAGTTGGCTATAAGGTACTATCGAACTAACCTGATGATGGAGCCGGGAGGTGGATGGGGACTTCATAATAAAATAATGTATCCTAGCAGTGTTTGGGTTAATTCGGATAGTCATGAGAAATAGGTACTCTGGCTATAAGTGCATCACAACTAAAAAGTGTGAAATAAAAAACTTTTTACAAAAAATAAATAACCGACTTCACTACAAAAAATACAAACGAACACTAAAACGATCACAATAACTTTAATTTTGGAACTCGGTGTTAAATAACAAGCAAACAATACCAATAACACCGACTTCCGAAATTAAAGTTATTTTGAACGTTTTAGTGTTTTTAACCGACTTCAAAAAAAGGAGGAGGTTATCGATTCGGTTGTATGTCTTATTTATTTTTTTGTGTGTTACCTCCGAACTCCGTCGTTTATGGACCTCCCGATCGAGAAAACTCCCCAAGTATTAAAGGTCCCATTTTTTTCAAAATCCAGTTCTGATGATGGGATCCATGAGAAATCGTGGGAACTCCTCAAATATTATAGGCAACCATATAGTGATTTTGGTATTTTCATCGAGAACTTAAGTATTTACAGTCAAAAAGTAACATTTGATGAAGTGGAACTGATGAAGAAGACCAGGAATGGCCAACGGAACTTCATACTCACATAGATATCACAATGAAGACAGTTAAGCGACTATGACAATACAAATAAATAAATGGTTCTGAATAGTTATGTTGAAAATGGTATTGTAGCGACATCTATGGCGTCACATAAGAACTAATCCTGCATCACGCAATCAAAGTTCTCCGCTCGATTAGAAAATATAGAACAGCCCGAAATCATCTATCGGGCAGATGCCCACCAGACATAACACCCGTCTGGTCGGAGGATCCTCCCTTTTCAACGGAGGTTTGCGGGACTTTACACTCTGTTCCGCCTACCTCCAAACTGGTGACCCTCGACAAAGAACGTCAGCTCAGCCTTTGTGCAGCCACTACTTCGTGACGTCATCATCACTTCCTCAAGCTTTCGCGCAGCGAGCCATACAGCCAGCACCCACGGCTATAAAGGGTGTCCTGACCACCAGCTTGCATACCTGTTCATTGTTATCACCCTCAGCCTCATCAGCGACCTTGGCGAAGCACACTTCACCTTTGGCCAGTCACATGAAGAGCCACGAAGAACCTCTCCAGGTCGACATAAGCAGTTAAGCCACTACGTCGCACAGCACCGCTCCGACTCACTAGAGCCAGCGGCACTACTTCGATTCACTGGAGCCTGCAGCATCATCCCGACTCACTGGGAAACCACCACCCCGACTCACTGGGGCATCATCCCGACTCACTGGGACATCATCACCCCGACTCACTGGGGCATCATCCCGACTCACTGGGATAGCACCACCCCGACTCACTGGGATAGCACCACCCCGACTCACTGGGGCATCACCGCAGACAGTTCCGACCCACTGAAACCAACCTGCCACTGGCCTGGCACGCATCAAGAAGCATCAAGAACCATGCGATCTCCGATCTCTGGAGGGGAGTGATGTAGCGACATCTATGGCGTCACATAAGAACTAATCCTGCATCGCGCAATCAAAGTTCTCCGCGCGATTGGAACATATCTGAACAGCCCGAAATCATCTATCGGGCAGTAGCCCACCAAACATAACACCCGTCTGACCGGAGGATCCTCCCTTTTCAAAGGCCTTCGGTTTTCGGGACCTTACTCTCTGTTCCGCCTACCTCCAAAGTATTATCGAAGTGACCTGATGATGATGATGGAGCCGGAAGATAGGCACCGAAACTCTAATTAATCAATGTATCCTAGCCGTGTTTGGGCTTATTAAAATTGTCATGAGATGCACTTTGGCTATAAGGTACTATCTAACTGATCTGAAGATGGAGGAAGGTGGAAAGTAGACTCAGGAACTTCATAATAAAACAATGTAACCTAGCCGTGTTTGGGTTAATTGAAATTGAATTCTAATACCATCCAATTTACCGTTCCAATATAAACGCCTACAATTTCCGCTAAAGATATCTTTTGCAATGACCATCAATAAATCGCAGGGTCAAACTTTCAACGTTGCAGGCTTAGATTTGAGCGTTGAATGTTTTTCACATGGCCAATTTATATGTCACTCTTTCAAGAGTAACCTCAAAAGAAAACATGTTTGTATTATCTAATGACAAAAAATCTATGAACGTTGTGTATAAAGACATTCTGTAGTATATTTAATACTAGCGACTTGCCCTGGTGCAATGCTGGACAAAACCGCATCAAAATCCGTTGTGTAGTTTTAAAGATCTAAGCGTGCATAGGGACAGACAGCGGGAAGCGGCTTTGTTTTATACTATGAAGTGATCAGCATTGCACCCGTGCGAAGCCGGGGCGGGTCGCTAGTATATTATAAAATTGAAATACATTACACTGAAATTAATTTAAAAAAAATCATTAATACCATAATAATTATTAAAAAACGCAATTTGGTTAAATGCTTCAGCCTATGCGAAGTTGTTTTATATAAAGAATATATTTAAAAAACAAAAGCATACACACAGATTAGTTGAATATAATCAAAAAAATATAATACTTAAACGAAATTACAGACAACACCACTTTCAACATGTAGAAAATTCAGATCATTACAGCACATACCATAACAGTATACAGCCCATGAAGTCAATACAATAACGCTTAGTAGCGCGTAGCTTGAACCAGGTGGCAGTAGAGAAGCATAATGACGTAATATAACCGAGAGGGTTGACGCCGACGAGTAATCTTGAGATTAACACGAAGGTAACGCGGAGATACAATATGAGATAGAAGAGATAATTGAAGTAACTATCGGTTGGAGCAAACTGTTGGAGGAAGCGTCAACAGTTGATGGTTTGATTGTTAAGGTTTAGTGAAACGGTTATGGAGAAATAGTTGCTTGGATTTGGTGTTTGCAAGCTCAATCATCTGAGAATAATCCGAAGCAGATTACTCATCTTGAAACCGTCATAAAAATGTAACTACGTTTTCTTGAATACGGTTCGTAAAAAAGTCGAATAAATTCTCACATAATTGATTCTGTTCTAATATTACAATTAGGTGAATAAAACATGCATTTGACGATCTATCATATAAAATGATGTTTTTTTTTATCTGACCCTTACCGTCCCACTGCTGGGTAAAGGCCTTTCCCAAGCCTTTCCAGACTTTTTTCTCCCGTGCCGTCTCAATTCAATCCTTGCGACTTGTTATTTAATAAAAAATACTTTGGTTTTAGTGATTCTTAAAGCTATCGTTCCAAGGTAGTCTTTTAATATTTTTTACGAAGACAGCGTTACGATTACGATCAATACCTATAAAGATGAAGAACGTGACCTAAAATAAAAGACTACTAAAATTCTAACGCTTGAGAACGTGAAACATCAATAAAAACTTGTTAGCATCATACTTCCAAAGAAATCATAACTATGACAAGTTCCAGGAATAAACATGAACGTAAAATTCTGCTTGTTACGAAACACACTGAACTGGGAAATCATGACGTCAGATTAGTTACAACTACTCTCTTGGGCCCTATAGAGCGCTGTAAAAATTTTAAACTATTTCAACCACGACGCTTGAATTTAATAGGATGGGCATTAAACCCGTGGATATGCTTGTAGGAAAATAATCAGAGAGTCGTATTTATTTAAGGAAAAATAAAAACCTTAAGAAAGTTGTATTGTAGAATTTATACAACAGAGAAAATTGAATATTCATGTGCATATTGAGGAGTAAAATCAATTCTTAGTATACAATGAATAAGTATTTCGTTTGAACAATATCCTTATTTATGTTAGTCTTGAGCATAAATTACTAAAGATTTAATAAGTATCAATTCACAGAAATTGTACAAAATGTGAAAATACACAATTCAAAGGCTGACTTTCATAATCTTTCTTGACAAGAAGTTACAATAGGACAACAAACATCAAAGTGACCATCATCATCATCATCATCATCATCATCTTCCTGCCCTTGTCCCGTATTATTTGGGGTCGGCGCAACACTTTTCTTTCCTCCATTCTGCCCTGTCACTCGTCATTTTATCACTAACTTCCTTTTCTTTCATATCACTCTTCACACTGACCAATGACCCAAAAATAATATATTCAGCAGAAAATGTTTCAAAACATAATAGGATTGTTACGAAAACTCCCTTCAATGAACTTAATTTTTCACATTTCAAAGCACAAGAGACAAAAAGTTACAAAGTTGAAAACACCATGAATTTGAAAATCAGTAAAGTTTCTTTAACTTTGGTAACACAGAGAGCAAACGTGACTGAATATAATGAAAGCGTTTTAATAAATTGGATTGTTCATAGTACAAAGACGTTTGTACAGGCACATAATATAGAAAACATAACGGTGCTTGCTTTAGACATATGAACATTATTTGCTTGAGTTCTCAGCTATTCAGGTTATGACTAAGCTTTAGTGCGGCTTTGTGATAATATGCGTGTTATCACAAGTACTGCAATCAACAATAATGTTTTGTGAGTTTATAACCATGAAAATAGTAATAAAAAAATCTTTGTACAGCATAACATCACGCCTGTATTCTCCAAAGGGTTCGGCAGATTTTTTAGTTTCCTTATAGAAAACAGAATCTTGTTGGTGAGATTCTGGGATTATACTTTTAACCTTATACTCAACAGTAGCGCTTGCGACTATTATCCAATAAGTTACGGTTGTTATTTTTTTTCAACTCATAAATCCAAGATCAGAAACTAACATATTTAGTCAAGGCACGTACTTGAAAGCTAGTTATAATGACGCCTTCTTTCTTCTCAGATGCTATTTAAAGTAATTGAAAAATAAAACAAAACTGTTTTTCCATCCGAGTCACAAGGCTAAAAAGCTTTTGTTAGCTTGATCCTAAAAGGAAACAGGCCATCATTACAAGCTGCATAGTGCACATTATTTCTAAAGATGGAGTAAATACTTTGCTACTTACGGTTAATGTTGAAAGAATAAATGAAATTTCAAAGTAGCAAATTATGATCGATATCTGGTTAGAAAGGAGAGTGACTACTAAAATGATGACTAGTAGAGAAGTAACGGAAATGACAGTATGTTGGTGTAGATCTGTATACCTAATCAAATTTATTTTTGAGTAATCTCAAAAGACTATATAATACTTGAGCTGATTCCCAAACCAAACACAGTTTCGATTTATAAAATAACTATGTCAAAGTACTCCACCATTTCCCGAACTAATCCATTTACCTTAAAATATCACGAGCCGTAACACAACAGTTGGTCGACTTAAATTTGACAAAACAACAGACAAAAGTTACCGAACCATCGGCCTTACACCGGAACAAACTTTAAGGTTTCACTCCTTATAAAATACGAGAAATTAACTTCTATTTTATACAAGTTTCTGCAAAGTTTCATTACGAAAAATAAGTTGTTGATATTCTGAATCGCGTAATATATCGCCAGTCTAAACAACGGTAAGTTATTGTATTTCAAGTGAATTGCTCGGAAAGATAAATTGTTACCTGTTGACTTATTTGTAAAATATCTATTTATAATGTGTAAAATATTTTGGGCATTCAACTTTAAGCACCTGAATATTTTATTAGCACGAGTATTACAAATTTCATCATCTTAATAAATGTGGGTTATAAAAGGAAATTGTATCTACTGTTTATTATTCCATGCACGTTATAGGAGTCGCCTGAGAACAATAGATTAATGTTACCTGTACCGACGAGCTGTCAGTATGCACCAACGTTAACTTCAAGATTAATATTATATGGCGTTAAACAATAACAACACAGAAGTAAGATAGAGGAGAACTTACCCACGATAAATAACTTAAATTACCCGTGAACCCGTAAATTCCAACTCGCATTAAACTAGTTAGGTTAATAGAAAGGTTTCTAATTCGTGGCTCAATAATAGAGGTCCTAACGACGTACCCTGAAGCGCACCCTACTAACTATCCCCAACAACTCTCGACGTTTCGAGGAAACCGTCACTATTCTACCCGAGAGTACTATTCATGGTCTATTTGTGTACTTGTAACTAGTTTTATGTTGGCAATGCGTTGTAACGACTGTATAACATGAGTGTAACTGCGTCAAATACGTTACGGAAAACACAATTAAGTTTTGCAGTACAGTAATTAAAAGTAATCTGATGTTTTAGTTTGTTGTGTTTCACGATAAAAAGAAATCGTGAGACAGAACACGGCTTTATATCAAATCAGGTTTTATAAAGTTTTAAATTGTCATCTAAATTATCTGCCACAATAAATTTATATTTCAAGTAGACGTCGCAACTAACCAGCGGCGAACAAAGTCATCTTCGCTCGAAGAACACCACAAACAACGTAAATTCCAATTTCCATTTCGAAAAAACATAATTTATCTCGATAAGAAGAACCATAAATATTAAATTAAAATTACCTTGTCAAGGGAACGGGAAAATCTTCCATTTCGGTCCCAAATATGACATTGATGCTTTTTCCCTTAAAAAGACGTTTAAGTTTGAGGAAGAATTAGCATGTCTTTGAGATACGAGAGAAGCCATCAAACGGAATCCACCATCATACTATAAAAAATATCGGCGCAGGATCGTTCGAAATTGTGAATGGCTTTAAATGTTGATAGATTTACATGCGTTATCCATTAGACCACATGTATTCGTATAACGAGTGAGTTATAATAAGTCGAAAATTATAGATATTGTTCCTATTTGCAGTAGATACAGCTTTATTAATGTGTACTCGTAATATCATCAAACATAATGATTTCTGATACTTTATTTATACATCAAACACCATTATATATATCAAATCAAATTACCTAGTATCACGTTGTAATGATACACTACAAACAAATTATAGCAATTAAGGGTTCGTGTAATTAGCCAACTAAAACATTTTCGTTAAACGTTACTTCGAGTAATAACTTAATCGCCTCAACAGGATGAAAACTACATCAGGTAATTTACATTTTAGATTAAGTTAAAAGCTGGGCAAATAAAATTATTTCTCTATCTTTTATACTGAGTTCTAGGTTATTTAATTATTTTTTCATCTTAGATAACAACTTCAGTGGAATCCTTAAGGGTACTATTACAAAATTTTGTTCTTTCATACGTAGTTTGAACGGCTGGTGCAACATTTTTGCATATAATTACATAATATATTTTTTAATTTTATTCTTGTAATAAACACGCAAATGAATGTAGAAAGGATTAACTTACAGTTGATTTTAACAGTTTTTAGAATAAAAAATACGTATAATTTATCATAATTAGATAAGAGATAATTATTATAATGTATTTCAGTTTGCTTAGTACAATAGTTTAATTCGAGAGCTCAAAAAACTGCCTTCACACATTTTATGAAAATATACAGTACTTCAGAATTTGGTTTTATATTAATAGATAAAAAAATACTAAAATCGAAGCCGTAGAGATTTTCTAAATAAGAACACTAAAATCGGCCATTTAATTTCAATTTCTTTTTACAAAAATCGCGATTGAAATATCTTAATGCTCTATTTTAAAGGTTAATACGAGAAAAAGAGAACATAATTGAATCCAAACAATTAAGTTTTTTCATAAAAACTTTTTGATTAGTTTAATAGATACGAGTATTAATTATACAACATGCGCGTAACGAACAGTTCGGTTCAGCGAAATGTTCTAAACAGCGTCCTCTAATACAACCTTTATATCGTCACATAACATAAAACATTAACAATAAGGTCCTTTATTAAACCACTAAATACACACATTAAAACCATTTTCGCAAACAAAGAAAATTTGCACAAGAAACAAAACAATCCCAGGAATGGGGCCGTAACTTCTACAACTGTGTGGTGTGCAGAACCGGAGAACGCGCAATGTTGTTATACATTGACGGTAATGTTGATACAGATTCGTATGGCATGCTGATGTTGTAAGCGATAGGTGTAAATGTAAAGGTTTCGTCACGTTGTTGCTTGTGGTGTCATGGTACCGGTAACATTCAGGAAAGGTGGATGGAAGCCATATTGGTTTTAGGATAGCAATGGGAAACTCGATTTTGAACATAGAACGCGACCCGCGCTGTATGCAAATTTTATTTGACGTGGTATATTCTAATTTGATGCTTTATTGTTTTTTTTTTAAACAGAATACTTTTCTAAACATCATTTACTGTTGTTGTTAGTGAGACAGAATTTATTGCCTCTATTTCAAAAAGGTCACACCATAAAATACTAACCCTAAAATTCTGGAAAAAACCAAAGTATATCCTTAACCCTCAAATCCGATACGATTTTTACGCAAAGCCTTTTTTCAACAGAACTGACTCCCCGTGTCATTTCTACCCTCATCTTTGCTACAAACAAAAAACGGACCATAAATTCACTCAACTGTCAGTTTACTTCCATATTTTTGTTTTATGCAAAACCACTAGGATAGATACAAAATCTTTTGAAGTAATCACTTCGAAGCTAAACATATTTTTAGAACTATCCTTTTCGACCCCTTTCATCCCTTATAATCCTTTATTTATACTTGATTAAACCTGCTCGTCTTCGTTTATATTCTGGTTTTATGTTTAAAAATTGTTGCGAGAAAAAATTATGAGCCCCATATATTCAGAATATTGTGAAATTTAAGGTTGCCTAAAAGCTCTGGCTAGATTACCTTTTTTAATATTGCTTTTATGGAACCTGGTGCAGGTTTACTCTTTAAGGTTTAGGAAAAGGTTCTAATTGTAAATTATTTTTTATACACTACAGTAATGGTTGACAGAAGGTAAATATTCCGTAACTTTGAAAACTAATACGATAGTAATGAAGTTAGCTAAACAAAATAAATAATATACAGGATGAACTTTTCATGTTGGCGTGCATAACCAAATCCAAAACTATGAAAAATAATGAAAACTCTCAGAACAGTCTGGGGCCCGATTTTGGTGAAAACTAAAATTGTAGGTATAATAATTGTAAAATTAATATTCGTAGCCAAGAATTGCACCCGTTGATTTTAGAAACCTAAAACACATAATCCATTGCCACACGATAGTGTCACTAATAAGGACATTGGTCAACAATTTTTCATTGGCTGAATTCAAGTTCACAGATTTAATCTGTTGGAATATTGCTATTTAAATAACCGGCGATAACATACATTCTTTGAATATATTTTTTAAATAATATAAACTAGTGCTTGACTACGATCTCACCTGATGGTAAGCAGTGATGCAATCGTTGATGGTGAGGCGCACTAGTTTATTAAGAGCCTATTCTCTCTAGCCTTGAAATATTTTTTATTACTCCTCATAGTTTCCAATTCATCCATACATAGCCACTTGAAAAATTCAGCCTGTACATACGAATAACTAAATTGAATAGCTAAATTGAAGCAAACAAACATGGAAACGCAGATCAGCAATTTATAACTATTGAAATTATTGTATAAGTTTCCTAATTGGCTCATACATATTTGCCTGACGTTGTTCATAACTTAGGACCAGGTCTATACATCCTTCGTCTTTCATTATGTAACGAAGTTTGATAAAAGCATATTAGACATGTTGGAATTATTCATGTTTCCTCATCTGGAAGTTGTTTCTAAGTATGGTAATTAGCTTGTGATATTTGGTGAGAAGAATTTTGTTTGTTTATATTTTCAACTTCGAGACTAATTGCAGTAAAAGAAAATAACAGAGGCGAAATATTTTTTATTTCTTTTCTTTCTAA
This sequence comes from Mythimna impura, assembly GCA_905147345.3. Taxonomy (NCBI): domain Eukaryota; kingdom Metazoa; phylum Arthropoda; class Insecta; order Lepidoptera; family Noctuidae; genus Mythimna; species Mythimna impura. Next base: position 25,851,535 of record LR990359.1, on the reverse strand, counting down.
CTAATATAGAAAGTAATTTGTAGCTTTAAATTATTTTACAAGAGCAGATTTAGTGTGCTCTGCTCTGGGTTGGAATCTTGCGCTCGGTCGGGTTATGAAAAAGCCTGCATATTCTTTAATTTATCATACCTCAACGATGTAATTTAGAACACAGTTATACCTCATAACACATACTTTTTATTACATTCGTAAATGTATGTGGTATAAGAGCAGTAGTAGCCGAGTGGTAACAGCCCCGACTTACGAGTTGTAGATCGCGGGTTACTTTGTGTAATTTATTTCATCACCACTGCTCTCAAAACGATGAAGGAAATCTTCGAATTTTTGGTACTAAAAAATTTGAAGACATGTGACATTCACCAACCCGCACTGGGGCCGCGTGGTGGATTACGGCCCATTCCCTCTCCTACAGAGGAGGCCTGAGTCCCAGCAGTGGGAACATTAAAAGGCTGATTATGCTTATGCTATATGGTATAAAATTCGAAAACATGCGGAAACAGCCGCTGTTTGAAACTAGTTATAAACAATGCTCATCTACATAGTTTATAGTTTTGTTACTCACTTAGTGAAACTCCACTTTACTTAGTAACGACATACCTACCAGTACACACTTGTAGTGTTGATGTTAATTCACCAGGGATTATAATTAGGTCAATCTTTGCGGATTGACCTAATTTTAATCCTTGAGAGAGTTGTATTCTCTTATTCCTTCCACTAAGAAAATACAAGTCGCTCAACCATCCCTCGCAAATAATACAAGGTTCATAAAAAAACCACTTTTGTATAAAGCTACAATACTTACTTACTGTCATGTTGTTTTTAGACTTTCTTCTCTAACAAAAGACTAATTATATTTCGTCTTTGACCTAATAGAGTTATTCAACAGGAGGTACCTATGGATATTATAGTTTACAATCAAGAAATCTTTAAAAATTTCATGCTAGGAATCAGTTTGAGGTTAATAAAAAAATAATAACGCTATTAAAAATCTAGTATGTTCATAAAACAATTTTACGTTCACTTCGAAGGCTTTAGCATGCTCAGTATATTTTTAGAACCATTTGTGTCAAACAATTTTATAACCCAACTCACGCAAAAAACTTCTATCTAACATCGTAAAATATACCAAACATTACGACCAAAATCATTTCTAGATTTTACGCATAGATATAGAGCAGCATGGATTACTAGGATCCGGCGTGAAGCAGTTCGAACCAGTTAGAACCACATCAAAACCGCTCCATACCGGAATAGCGGTAACAATCTGCATGCTAATACCCTAAGGTATCATAAAATCGAGTTACTGTTCTGCTATAGCTTTCGATTGTATTCGAATTGCTTTTGAAAATTATTACGTTAATTAAACGCGAAGGATTTGTGGTATTAGGGCGCACTATATTTTCTGCCACCTTTACTAGTTCCCCCATTCCGCGCGGTGCTAAATAGCCTATTACCAAACTGAAAACGAGCCCGGTTTTAGATTCTCGTTTCAGTAAATGGGTCGCGATGTTTTCAAGATAGGTCTCTTTGTCAGTTGCAGATTCTATTATACGAGATTGTTGGAAGTTGACTGCGCAGTATTTTCTTAAACGCGCTGTGACGAAATTCAAAGCTGTTTCTACTGAATGTGTGAACGTGGCTTGAAGTTGCTAGGTCCCTTCGAATTTGAATACTACTTTTTCGAATTGCAGTTTACGACAGTTTCTTGTTACGTCGCCGTCGGTCCCATTTTCTTGCCGCAGGTAGATTATTTAAATCATACATTTGACTACACCATCAAAAGGGCGTAGCATCGTAGCGTCATCATGGATGATTAAGTTTTCTTCGAATGTTGATAGTATCGTTACTAAATCAGCTCGGTTACTTAGATTTCTTAAAAGAAGCACGCTGCTTCTCTAAAATAGTGTTATTTAATGTGTGTGGAACCCACACTACGCAGTGCATTCACAAAGAGTCGAAAGTATCCAGTAGGTTATCACGAAATAAGAAGCTGTCGATCTGGTCCATTAACCTACTCTTCCCGTAAATATGTAAAAAAAAACAACCAGCTTTCGTTACTAAATCAGCTCTGTTACTTAGATTTCTTAAAAGAAGCACGCTGCTTCTCTAAAATAGTGTTATTTAATGTGTGTGGAACCCACACTACGCAGTGCATTCACAAAGAGTCGAAAGTATCCAGTAGGTTATCACGAAATAAGAAGCTGTCGATCTGGTCCATTAACCTACTCTTTCCGTACATATGTAAAACAAAACAACCAGCCAAACTTTTTTTTTGTTTGTTATACTCTGGCAGTGCAGATTTCCTTTTGCTCAATTTTAAATATCCACAGAATTTCAGCAAGTATTTTATTCTAAACAAAAGAATACCAAACAATGACAACAGAAACACATTGTTGCTACGTATGTGCTGATAAAAGTATAACGTGTGCGCTCCTTATCTTTGCAGCGCTCGTAAAAGTTTACGGCTATAGCCTTTGACCGACTGACCGAAGCTGTAGACAAACACAGAAGATTCTTTGTATTTATATAAAATATAGCAGTATTGACAGAGACAGAGTCTAAAAGTGACAATATTTAACGTTAGTTGCTAGATTACTTTAAATATTTGTATTTTAACGTTACAAAAACGTCACAAACAGGAGTTCCTAAAGGACCTATACTCGGACCACTTATTTAACAGAACACAGAGTGTTACGTTATCAATGTTGTTTGCTCCATACACAAACCATATCGACGGCGAAGTGCCAATAACTCCTAACTTTCGAAGTCAAAAATTTCCTGTCCCAAAAACGTTAGGAGATAATACCATAAATTGACACATTGATTTAGTTAGGAGGTGTTTTCACAATATATTTTATGCAGTTGCGACTAAATATCTGCTTCGGAGATGCGATCATCGATGATCACTAAAACATGCGGAAACACCCATTTAAATTATAAGCGCAAAAAAGTAATTTTCTCGAAAAAATGTCAGAAAGTATTGGCATTTCATTATCGATATAGTGACATAAATACAGCATACAACCCATATAAAATAGTTGGATTATTATAACCAACTTTTGCAATATACAACTAAATGCCAACTAACATCCCATATCACAGGAAGTCTCCCACAACGATCGCATTCACCATCTGTTCGCAAAGTTGGACGGACAAGCGGACGTATCTTCCGGTCAGCTTGAGTAAAGTGACAGGGCTATTCCCCAGATACCGATCAAGACTTGAACTAACTGGAGATATGAGCATGACTATTTAATTGTCAGACTTTGGAATTGTGATGGAAGGTACGAGTTTTGAGCTGATAATAAAGTAAGAATTTAAATGCAGCAGCGTTGACTAGCTCTCTAGAATTATCGGATACTTTGTTGGCACAACATTTAGAAATAAATGTTATATAGTACTTTGGCTTAGATATGTTTTGTCACATTTTGTACTTGTAGTTGACAGTTATGTGATAGTGTAAACAATCATATGTACTTAGCCAAAGCATGTCTTTAATAATGATTATAGATTTACGGGTAAGTCTCACAATAAATTAACAGTCCATGAGTAACTCCGAAGCTTATTTGTTAAATACTTGTTTTTCTTCCCTCTTTTTACACATAAAAATGCACAATAGATCTATCTACTGTGTAATTCCGGAAACCTGTTTGTGGAACTTTGCCAAAAACCAATTTCCCTCAATTGACTCTTTAAAACTTGACACAATGACATAACGAGCGAAGCAAAAACGTGTTCCAGAAATAAATATATTTATGAAAAAGTTTGAATGAGCTGGTTGGGAATTGTATTCAGAAATATTGTTTGACCCTGTACCTTTATTTATTTTAATTACTGTCAGACGCGATGTTGTATTAGAATACTCGATAAACAATGTTACGCATCATATTAAAGAAAGAAAGAAAAAGAATTTATTTGGTACAGCACAAGGCACAAACACAATATATATTAACGTTGGCTTCTTTTGGATATGAATAACACTGATAGCCGGCATTGCTATGATACTACACATTAACCACTTTTTCATGTTACAATAGCATGATTGCTTTCATATTGTCTAGTATCCTACTTTCCATTGCTGGTTATAACTTTACTGTTAATGTAAGCACCCGCGTTTCCAGCTTGAGTAATATGAAAATAAATATGCCTTCACCCACAGCTGGTCCCAGCTATACCATTATTATTTTGTGCCTAGTCAAATTAATTCACAAGTTCTTGTTTTCTTTTTTTACGTATACCTTTTTATTTCTAATATTTTTGTAGTTTTTGTTTTCATTTCGTTTGTCATTTAGACTATTATAGGAGCTTTTAAATTAAACATAATAAACGTAAGTGTCTGAACCCGTAGTCTATAAAGTTGGACAACGTTAGTTCCGGCTCTCTACACTCTGATACAAATCAAGACGTCAACTTTACTGTTGTCTACTTCTAACTCCATTTGATTGATTCCTTCACTAGTGATGTGGTTATTCCTGACCCTAAAACCAATCCATTTTATCCTTAAAAGCTTTGGATTCCAGACCTTTTAGAGGTGAAATGGATTGAGTTATTTTGGTCACAGTCTAGAGTTATTTGGGGAATTAGATTTGTAAGGTCGTCGACGACATTTTTAACTATGTTTGCAAATTTAAATGTGAACAATTTTGTCCCAAGTTTGGTACAAAACCTGTCTGGGTTTGAAAGTTCTGATCTCTAATGACGAGTCTGATTGTCGAATCGATTCCTTAATTACCTAAGTTTAGATTCATATTGACACTACTCGTAATAATCATTAACATTTCTACGAGTTAAATTGTTATGTGGTTGTTAAAATTAACTGATACATAATCTAACCTAATTTTAGTTTGTCTCACTATCTTTGCCTAGATCTTTATCTCCTCTTTTGTTATTTTATCTCCTCTTTTGTTCTCCGTTTTTGTAAACCTTATAACTACTAAACTTCAGTGTGCGTATCATCTCTACGCTGACGATTTGCAACTGTACTGTCAGTCAGGTGTTGACAACATAGCGGATGCGATCGCGGAGCTAAACCGGGATTTGCTGGCGATTATGGAGTGGGCAGATAAATTTGGGGTGGCGGTTAACCCCACAAAGTGTCAGGCTATTATAGTTGGTAGTTCCTATAGTCTGAGGAAGCTGTATGGCCTCACTGTACCACCCATTATTTTTAACAGTATTGTAATTCCGTTTAGCTCCGAGGTTAAGGATCTTGGTCTGCATGTCGACACTTGTCTTGATTGGCGGAAGCAGGTCTCAAGTGTTAGTCGGAAAGTCACCGGAACGTTACGGTCGCTCTATCGACTGAAGAATCTTCTCCCTGCTCACATAAAGGCAATGCTTGTACAGTCCCTAATCTTTCCTATAATTGACTATGCTGATGTGTGCTACTATGACCTGAATGCAGATCTCCTTAATAAACTGGACCGCCTTCTGAATAACTGCATTCGATTCGTCTTCAACCTTCGTAAGTATGATCATGTATCAACGCATCGATCTCTTTTAAAATGGTTACCCATTCGCCAGCGTAGAGCGTTTAGGGCCTTGACAACTCTGTTTTCTTTTCTGGATAAGCCCTCTTCTCCTTCTTATCTGACTTCAGAAATTCAATTTCTTTGCTCTGCGCACAATAAAAATCTTCGATCTACTAATAATCGTCTTCTACGATGTCCGACACACCGCTCTGGGTTTGTCCATTCCTCTTTCTTTGTCCAGGCGATCTTCCTTTGGAATGCGCTTCCTCTGAACATCAGGACGGCAACCAGTCGGTTGTCTTTTAAAATGAAAGCACGAGAACACTTTCGCAAGAAGTTGGTAGATTCATCACACTCTTGATTTGTTGTATTCGTTTTTTTTTTCTCTCAATATCATTCTTTATTTGTATGTATGTATCTAAGTATATATTTATTATTGTTCTTGTTTCCTCTCTGTCAGTATTTGCACCTGCCATGTTATGTCTCTGCACCACCCTAAGGTCGACTGGTAGAAAATGCCTAAGGCATTAAGTCCGCCTTTGTACAATGTTTAGTGCATAAAGTTTTAAATAAATAAATAAATCTTCAATGGGGTGGCTTTCTGTTATTTGTTTACTACAGATGTCATTTTGGTCCAGCGATCATAACACATGGATGGCCAACGGTACCATACCAGAACCATATTTAGCAGCTTCTTCACTTGCTTATTACAAATCATAATATAACCTATGATTCTACTTCCTTTTACCACACTTAAAAACAGTGGCCATATTTTTCTGAAATTACATTCCCCCATAACAGTTCCGCGTAACTACGCGTAATTTACTTTTATTAGGCCACACTAAAGCTGATTACACACGACCTGATATTATAGCAATAAAATTCAAAATGCAGTACTTGCCTTGTACAGTCAAGCAACATGTGGAAATATAAAAACACCTCTTAGCATAATCACCCAATAAAGTTTTCTTCCACTGCTAGACCACAGGCTTCCTCTCTGAGAGATGGCCCAGTGCATATTGGTGGAAGTCACGTGTTCTTTCGATTCTAGAACATACCGACTAATCAATTTTAATCAATTAATTTCAATGATAATTTAATTACTTAGTTTCATTGATAATTTGATTAGTTTCATTGATAATTCAATTATTTTCATTGATAATTCAATTAATTTTAATGACAATCAATTAATTTATTTTTTAAAGATAAATCTATTATTATTTTATATTTTACTATGATTTAATTAATTTCAATGAAATGATGAATTTTTTAAATCGATTGTTGCAATTTTATGTTATTGATAATTTATTTGATTGATTTCATGAATTAATTGTAGCAATAGTTTACACAACTAAGTGTGTGTGTGTGACTTGTAAATGTACTTTTTACTAATAAAAATGTTTATCTGTTATCTGTTTACCGGTTGATGAAATGACACCAATTATCAAAAAACGCGGCAATTACTACTAGGTCACTACTCTGCTCCAAAACAGCCCTTAGAGCTTTGAAATAAAGCGCTTTCATTGCCGAATTGTTCCCATAGACGTGCGGATGAGTGTACAAATTCACGCCCGAGCTCACACTTCCATGCCAACGGAATTAATTGAAAATCGAATTTTTGGAACGCGAGGATTGTGTCCAATATTGTACTGGTAGTATTTTTTTGTTCGTTTTAGATCTAGCGGGATGTCCTTACCATCCTTTATGTAAAACCAGAACGCATGGACAGAGTTGTTGTTTCATTGTAAGGCTTATATTATTTTTATTTGAAAAACAAAGTATGTGCAAGTTTACAATCAGTGTGGTCATAAAGTAGATCTAAAATCATAATATACTTATATAAATGTATATGTCATGGCCCTTCGTGATTATTTTTAGGGTTCCGTACCTTAAAAGGAAAAAACGGAACCCTTATAGGATCACTTTGTTGTCCGTCTGTCTGTCTGTCTGTCAAGACCCTTTATCTTGGGAACGCGTGGAAGTATCGAGTTGAAATTAATATTATGTACTCAACTCTGCGGTCCCTTGAAGCTGTGAAAAAATTGAACTTCTAAGTTAACGAAAAAAAAATATACGGCCGTTTATGTCGCAAAAAACGTATATTTCGACACTCAAGGGAATCAAAATTCATAGTATACTTGCCGTTGACCAAGAATCCTGAAAATTGGCGTAAAACAAGGTCTCATAGCATAAGTACCTATAGGAAAAAGTATGAAAACTATAAATTTGTTGTTGCGTCACAAAAGAATATACTTTTTTTGAGATTAGGAAAACTCTTCGAGACTTGGTTCGGGATTGGAACTATTTCCAGTAATAGGTAAGTTTACGGAACCCACAGTGCGCGAGTCCGACTCGCACTTGCCCAGTTTTTTTTTAACCATCCATAAGAGCATAATTTAGTGCACTATTATTAATATTTTTGGTGGAACAAAAGCATATTTTGTAGTAGAAAATAGAAATACATTGAAGAACAGTGGACTCTATCGGTGGAAAACGTATGTTTGAACTATGTTTGAACATATTATGGAATAATCATGTGTTTAGCTCAAATAGCACCATTTCATGAAATGGCCAGTCATTTCATGAACTGATGAATTCTAAAATCTGCCCATGACATATACATGATGGATCTATCCTGAACTAGGTTAGACCTTTGCTTCAAGGGTCTTGAGAGCTAATAATTTTATATGTTGCATACATATTTTCTAAGATCATTATTTAAATTAGTGGGTAAAAATCAATAGGAATTATGTCTTTTATCAATGATAGTTTTACATACATACATACATAATCAGCCTTTTAATGTTCCCACTGCTGGGACTCAGACCTCCTCTCTAGGAGAGGGAATGGGCCGTAATCCACCACGCGGGCCCAGTGCCGGTTGGCGAATGTCACATGTCTTTGAATTTTTGGTTCTAGGACATTCCGGTTTCCTCACGATGTTTCTCTTCACCGTTTTGAGAGCAGTGGTGATGAAATAAAGTACACAAAGTAATGCGCCTGGCTGGGTTTGAATCCACGAACTACAACTCGTAAGTCGGGGCCGTTACCAATCGGCCACCACGGCTCTGATGATAGTTTTATTAAAGGACAATTTTGAGTGCTGTTTTAATAATGTTTTCATAATAAATAACTGCCGTACTGTCAAGACTGGCTTATATAAAAGGTGGGATGGGTACAGGACAGAGTGGCAAGCGGGTACACTAAACACAGCTCTTTGATCTATTCATGAGTAAAACGTTTAAACACTCCTGATCAATACTTATTTAATCACAGCTTACAAAATAAGCAAGAAATATTATGAAATATTTGTATTCAATTGTTTTGTAGTTATATTTCATTGTTATTTTGTTCATATTTTAGATAAAAAATTATGTCTTTAACAAATGTAATTGATTAATTGATTACAATATTTTTTTAATTGTGTTGAACGATATAGATAATTGCAGGGTTAGAAGTAAATACGTCTTTGTTAAAAACCTTGTTGAAAACAGCGGGTATTTTAGATCAGCGAACCCATTTTATGAAAGGACTAGCTTCTGCCAGCGGCTTCACCCGCGTAGATGCCTATGCGGGACCCTTTTTGCAGTTATAAGACCTGTATAAGCGCTTATACAGCCTCTATACAGCTTAGAGTGTACACCTGAACCTTTATACAGCTCTTATGCAGCTGGTTGTGTTACTCGGGTATTTTTAAAATCGTTCCATTAGTTTTTGAATTTATTCTTTACAAACAAAAATGGGAATGTACAAATCTTTCCTCTTTAGAGTAATTATTTAATTAATTTAAGACATAATCAAGTCATTTATAAAGTCGCTAATAAAACTGTTTTGAAAAACAAAAGGACTTGTGACAAAATCACGACCAAGGGCTGCCATGACGCGTTAAAATGTCTGTCGTGTGAGTGAGAAAGAAGGATAGAGCTAAACACCCTACATAGTTCCCCATCCCTTATACAGTTTAGTTTAGGTCGTAAAATGAGTCGCACTAAAAGCTTGCGGTAGACATCTGGTTTGTTCTACGTTCAGCGATTAATTGAAAATGGAATTATTGGAGCCGTAACGCGCGTGGATTGTGTCCAATATTGTTTGCAGAGACTTTTTAATTGTTTCTATGTAACGTGTGTAGGCGGCCGTAACGTTAACACTTCGATTTGATTGCCAGAATGGAATAGTTGATCGGATTTTTCAGTTGTATTTTCGACTAACAAGTTTAACTGAAACGTGGTGTAATTGAAATATTGGGTAAAATGTAACATCCCATATAAGTTTTAGGTTCGGGCGTAAATGCTTAGACTGCTGTGTTTGAAGTCCTCTTAAGAGAGCCCTTCCCAACCCGTTTATAATCAACATAAGCATGGTTTAAAAGCTTGTTGTTTCATCCAACACAGTACAATGTAATCTTTGGTAAAGAGGCAACGTGAAAGAAAAAAGATAGCCCCTAAACACTCTGTTGGCATTCGGTAATTAAGTTACAAAAAAAAAATGTTTCCTTTTATTAAGTTTTTTTTTTTTTGTTATTCAGAATTTTGATTAATTATATATGGTTTGTAGAGGTATATTTTCTTTACTTTTTTTATTTATGAGACTATTTTTAAGGGCTACGCAAAATATCAGATTTTCAGAGGTCTTTACTGGATTAGGTTTACACAAATTTATGTTTTGATTTCAATAGAAATCTAGATAATATCCACAAGATATCTGAATTTCCGAAATATCTACAGAAAATTGTATAATAACGTCATAATCACGTAAGAATGGTTATATGGAAATGTTTCTCGGGTTGACCTCTTTTAAGAAACCGTAAATATGTCACAATATCGCCTATCACCAGCATTCCTAAGCCCACCCACCCTTGACAATCAACTACAACAATATACTCCAAGCCATAATAATCCACCCATCGCTCCATTCACTAATCTACCGCGCGTTATAACCTCACAAATGGTTAGGTAACTGATCTAATATTCAAATTCATCAGGGAGTGAGAGGAACCTCAATATCGCACCGCCACACTGCGAGGTCCCGTAAATCTGCATAGCACCCTTTGCTACCCAATTTGGCACATGCGGGTAGGGTTATCAAATGTAGTGAGAGGATTTGATTAAATATTTAGATGTAGGATTTGGGACGGGTAATAGTGAGAAGCTGTAGGAAAGAGCTACATGAAGAATTGTTTTGTTTTATTCTTCTAAGATACTTGTAAAACACATTGTATCCTCAAAACATATCGATTTATGCCTTGTAAGCGGCAAAAAAGCCATTAACATTAATGCCCATCACACTAACACCAAAGTAACAAATTATGTGTGTAGCTTTATTACCCCACAACGTTATGTCAAGCTCTAACATACATTAATGTCACACTTGACAACCCTACACAACGGTTACTCAAATAGTTCCCAATTCAAATTTCCGAACGATCGCCTTCGGGTATGCTCGGCGATTTCCGTCGCGCGTCGGCTGGAATAATGGCAGACGACGCATGTCACAGGAAATGGGGACGATGACGGACCCCGGAAACGCTCTGGACAAGAGTGACCTCGTATGAGGACGCTCGGGAGACTGCGGAGGACGTCGGGGGATGTCGGCCCGCTGCCGGTACGTGATTGGCTCGCGTTAAGTGGGTTTGTCGGACTTTTAGATAGACTATATTTTTGGAAAAGTAAAAACTGTGTGGTTTGAATGAAAACTAATATTCAAAATTCAGTAAAAGGTTTCTGGTATTGAAAAATGGATGTGCAACTGCAAACTGGATGCGAAATTGTTTTACGTGTGTAAAACTGGGTGTGAATAAAATTTCAATATAAAAATTGGTGACGTAAAATTGCTGTCATGTTTCTATTATTTCTCAGGGACTAGTTTCATTTCGAATATTTGTTCCCACACAGTTACTACTTTTATATAAATTCTACTAACTTCTACGAGTATCAGTGTCTTCGTTTGCGTACAAGTGGAAAATTATCCCGAGGGAAGATAAATATCCTAAGGCCTATTCCATCCTTCTGCGAAGCAGTAATGCTAACAAAGGAGGAGGCCGACCACGCGAGGCAACGGTCCTCTCGCCCCAGCCACCGGGATCCAGATCCCGATTACCGGCCACCGTAGGCGCGGGCTTGCGGACAGCGAGCAATGGGTAGCTCACTGTCCGACTGTCCAGTATCCGTCCGGACCGAGTCCAAGTCGTCGACGGCACGTATTGTTCCACGCGCGCCTCAGATGTCAGCAAACCGTAGGGGCCCGGCAGGATCGAAGCTTTCTGGGGCCACGGGTAGTGTAAAAGTGAAACCCGGGGCCCTGTGACGAAGGCAAAGAAGGAACAGGAGTGAGTTTTTAGTCAGTAAAAGTCTGACACTATCTCTCGCTCCGCCCAAGAGCGAGATTTGTCATTAGATGATTTTCCCACCTAAAAAAAGGCCTATTCCAGGTCTCGATTCACCCTTGTACCAAGTTTCATATAAATTTGCTCACCCGTTAAGCCATGGAAAGGTAAGACAGACGGGGTTACATTGGCACATATAAATAATATCAGCAAGTGAAAGGTTTTGCTAGTGGTTTTGACCGCGTGATATTTGATAATTATCCTAAGGCAACATATTCCCCGTGTAATAAAGTATCCTAGCTCTTAAGACATGAATAGAGGTATCAGACAGACTTACATTCGCATTTTCCATCATCATCATCATCATCATTTCAGCCGAAAGACGTCCACTGTTGGACAAAGGCATCCCCAAAGCGTCGCCACAACGACCGATCCTGTGCGTCTCGCATCCATCGGATTCCCGCGACCCTGACCAGGTCATCGGTCCACCTTGTGGGAGGCCTTCCAACGGTACGAATTCCGGTACGCGGTCGTCACTCCAGAACCTTTCCTCCCCATCGACCATCTGTTCTGCGTGCAATGTGCCCTGCCCCTTCGAGTTGGTCGGTAACCTTGGTTTTCCTGCGGATATCTTCATTTCTGATGTGGTCACGCAAGGAAACTCCGAGCATAGCCTTTTCCCATTTTTAATATTCGCATTTTTATTATTAAATAATTCTTTTGAAGGACGTCTGCACTAATTTAACTTTTTGAGTGCGTAATTAGAGACACAATAGAAAGACAATGGCGCGTGAACGCCGGTGTTAATGCGGGGATCAACAGTTTACAACTACTACTACTACTTTTAACTGCTACTTTTTCCTTTTTTTACTGCTCCTTTTTGCTGCTTTTTTTTAACTGCTACTTTTTATTTGGTTGTTTATTGACGTTTGACATTCCATTTAATTGTAAAATGATAATTCTTTTGTATTTATAAATAAAGTATTTTGAGTGATATTTAATAAGAACAAATAACATTTAAAACTTTAAAGTATTATAGGTACCTTTATCTTTGTCCTTAATAAATAAATAAATACTAGCTGTGCCAGCGCTTTCGCCCGCTTTAAAATAGAAAATTGTCCCAATGGAACATATTCTCTGGATACAAAGCAACTAAATAACCTATGTGCTACTTCAAGCCATGGTCTACCCGTGTGCAAATCCGTTCAGCCGTTCGAGCGCGAAAAAGTAGCAAATATACACACTCATAAACTTTCTTCTTTATAGTATTTGTGTAAAGTGTAATGTGATGTCTGTCTATTGTCATAAAAAGGCTTTTTATTACCATGTACAGTCTTGTTAACTATTTGTCAGACATAATCATAATCATTTATTTTGTTTGTAAAACAGATATTACAGAGGGTAATATAAACGTACAGTGCGCTATGTTTTTCCAATATTGGCATACAAAATTACAGCAAATCTCAGTATGCAAAAAAACTGGTTTGAAAAATACGTTCTGGAGTGGAGAGGGCTAGGCATAAATGTCAATGGCGAGTACATTACTCACCTTCGATTTTCCGACGACATAGTAGTCATGGCTGAGACTACGGAGGAGCTCAGTACAATGCTCGGTGACCTCAGTAAAGCTTCCGAAAGAGTGGGACTTAAAATGAACATGGACAAAACCAAAGTCATGGTAAACATCCATGTAGCACCCACTCCTATCAAGATCGGAGACCACTCGAAGTTGTGCACGACTACGTTTACCTGGGACAGACGGTCCAGTTGGGTAGGTCTAACTTCGAGAAAGAGGTCAATCGTCGAATCCGACTCGGCTGGGCAGCGTTCGGGAAGCTGCGCGGTGTCTTTTCGTCCAATATAACACAGTCTCTCAAGACGAAAGTCTATGACCAGTGCGTGTTGCCAGTGATGACATATGGCCCCTAAACGTGGTCGTTTACAATGAGCCTCATCAGAAAGCTTAAAGTCACTCAAAGGAAAGGGCTATGCTCGGAGTTTCCTTGCGTGATCGCGTCAGAAATGAAGATATTCGCAGGAGAACCAAGGTTACAGACATAGCCCGAAGAATCGTCAAAGTTAAGTGGCAGTGGGCAGGGCACATTGCTCGCAGAACAGATGGTCAATGGGGACGAAAGGTTCTGGAATGGTGACCACGTACCGGAAAACGCAGCGTTGGAAGGCCTCCCACTAGATTGACCGATGACCTGGTAAAGGTTGCGGGAATCCGATGGATGCGAGACGCACAGGACCGGTCATTGTGGCGACATTTGGGGGAGACCTATGTCCAACAGTGGACGTCTTTCGGCTGAAATGATGATGATGATGATGATGATGAAAAAAACAATGAAATAGTAATGCCAAAAAATTAAATGAAATGTCAAGAAATTAAATAGAAAGTCCAAAAATAACATGACATATATGATGTCAAAAAATATAATATAGGTATTCACACTGATGGGAAAGATATTATTATCTTTCCCATCAGTGTAAATATCTGTATTTTACATGAAGCGACTACCTAAGCTTCCGCTTTTATCACGACAAAATAGCGCAGTCTAAACCAAAATCTAACAGTCGCATAAACCATTCGATGGCTCTTGAAAATACAGACACATTGGGGAAAAGCGCATAGGAGTAAGTAAGAAAAACGTCTCCCGCCTTATCCGAGGGATATTCAAGATAACAAATGGGAATCAGTCCCCAGTTACCTCTCTCCAAGATTCTATTTTAAAAAGTAAAATCTGAAATGGATTTTTCATTAGTCACAGCTTTAGCTTGATTTAAGTTTTAAAGGAGATAGCGAACAAAATAGTTGGAACTTTGGAAGTTAAGTTATTTAAGTATTTAATAAAGTCTGAAGCGGTGCTTTTTCTTTTGTGTTTTGTACTGAGAGGGGCTGAGAAATCCTTTATTTTTGTACTGGGTTAATAATTCATTAACTAACTGTTTATATAAAAACATAATTCAACTTCTAGGCCATTTTCGGCGTGCGGCTTGACGTCAGATCTGACGCCTAGCATGTGCGGCTCGACGTCAAATCTGACGCCTAGCATGTGCGGCTCGACGTCAGATCTGAAGCCTTGCATGTGCGGCTCGACGTCAGATCTGACGCCTAGCATGTGCGGCTCGACGTCAGGTCTGACGCCTAGCATGACGCCTAAGGTCTACTCTCCACGGACGCTTTACTTCATAGACTCGTATTTGTCATTGAACGCTTAATGTAGGCCTGGTCACTGCTTACATAAAAAACTATAAAACTCTGTTGACGAACATCGGCGACGGCAACGTCATGCTGTCAAGTTTTTTTTTTTTTTAATTTGATATAAACCAGTGCTTGACTGCGATCCCACCTGATGGTAAGCAGTGATGCAATCATTGATGGTGAGGCGCACTAGTTTATTAAGAGCCTATTCACTCTAGCCTTGAAGTCACCTAAATTATAGTTGGACGGGAAGACCGCAGCAGGCAAATTGTTCCAGTCCTTTGATGTACGCGGTATAAACGACGAAGCGAAACGCTTAGTCCGGACCGTTGAAGTTTCAACAACGTAAGGGTGGATACTCGATGTACGTCGGGTTGTCCGATGGTAGAAATGAGATGGCGGAATCAAGTCATGCAATTCCCGCGTACACTCTCCAAAATGAATTATTATGAAGTTATTATGAATGTGAAACTACGCTTCCATGGACAGTAGGCCTAAGAGTATTTAATTCTCTATGTATTATCAAGCCTTATCAGAAAGTAAGGAACATCGTTACCGACATTTTGCGATGTTTGCAAAAAGGCGTATGTCCTTTTTCTAATTTAAAATCACTTATGATAAAAAAACGTCACATCAAACTATATGTTCAGTCAGGGATCAAAAGTCCAATTGCATTGTGTCAATGCTGTGTCTAAAATTTATTTATAGAAGAGGTTTAATGGTTCATGTCTGATTTAATTTGTAGCATAGATACTAAAGTATTAAATGAACTAGTTGTGGACCATTGAACGTCTCCTACAAAGAAATTTTGGACTTTTTAGCATTGGTAGCGTGCAACTGCATTTTTGACCCCCTAACTGTACATATACGTTTCATTTCATACGAAACAAGTCTCTGTTTCGACTTTGTAAGTAAAAATTAATTATGTTTAGAGATTACAACATTCCATCATTTTCTCCCTTTACGTTTATTAAAACATAAACAGCGATGTGCACCCAAAACAAATCCTGTTAATTTTTTATTTGTCATAACTTTTCAAAAGAAGTCAGCAACTTAACTTCTCAGACACTAATCTGCGTATCAACTATCTTACCAAGATAACGTCTGGGCTTAAAGAGGCTTTCAGTGATGTTCCTGTGGCTATGTTTTATCTTCTAAGTCGGATTGGGAACACAGACCTAATCTAGATTTAAATATATATTTTACCTATATAATTCAGGTATACTATACAATACCTAGGCAATGTATAGAATACCTGGGGCGTCTAGCCAATTAATTAAATGTTACAAATATTATTTTCTTTACATTACATACTTTACCTAGGTAATGTATATGTCGTGGGCAGATCTTAGAATTGATCACTTCATAAAACTGGCCAGATCGTTTAAATGTTAACATTTGATGATATGTTCTCGTTTGATCATTTCATTGATGTAGAATTTCAATGATAATAAAAGGTAGAAAGTAGGCCATATCAAGGCATAGGCTTATAGGCTTTTGTTGGCCATATCAAGAAATGAAGAATTTTTAAAATCTGGCCACGACATTTACAATTCCTAGGAATAGTGTAGAGTACCTGATAGTCCACGGGCAATGTGTAAAATAAGTAGATTTTATCAATTTCAACCGACCTACCTACAAAATGACGAGCAAATGAAACATGTTCTATTACTTAAAATCAATGTGTGTATAAGACGAGAGCGAGGAAGGAATCCAGGTAATTTTAGGGCACCTCGATACAGACAGGTTAGGTTAGAAGGCTAAGGCTTCGTGGTGATTTTTGGAAATAGGAGCCACCTGGAAATAGGAGCCTTACTTTAAACCCCGCGGACAGAAATAGGTCGTGAGTAATAGTAATAATAATAGTTTATTTCAGAAAAATACACAGAAAATTCAATTGATAAAAACAATTTTGCCAAATAATAATTGGTAAATACAGAAAAGGAGTTTCGTTGGTACCTGTAATAATGAAGAACATTGTATCACAGGCACCAGCATCTTTCATTCTTTTATAATATAGGATAACTTTAGCTTTAAAACAGTCCAAAAACGATTTACAAAATGGCATTATAGTAAAAATTTAATATTCAAAGAATAAATATAAATATAATAATGTAATAACTTATACATAATAATATTAACGTGGAATTAAAAAATCTTCTGCCCCCCTAGCCAAGTCACAAACGATAAACGTAAACTCTCAGTAGTCTTTAATAGATTTTCAACTTTATGTTATTGGATATAAAGTTGAAAATCTATTGAAGATTACATAGTGTTTTCGTTCGTTCCAGTCGCTAACGCTCAGTAGTCTTTAATAGATTTTCAACTTTATGCTCTTAGGTATAAAGTTGAAAATCTATTGGAGATTACTAAGCGTTCCCGTTTATCGTTTGCAACTTGGCTAGGGGGGCTGGTTCTAAGTAACATAATGTTATTTGCTAAATTATATAAAGCGGATCTCCCACTTTATTTAATTTATAATATTTACTTGAACTTCAAAAGAGTTTTTTTTTTCAAACAAAAACATAAAAAATCCGTTTCACTATCAAATCCACATCCAATACATTCTCCAACTATCGCACATTTCCCTTGAACCAGAATGCACATATCTCACATACCCGACATTCTTAAAGAAACGACATAACACATATCATATAGCTGGTACAACTTCCGTACACAATTCCACGTCAAATAACTGCCAGTGCTTACTTCCCCTAGCTCCCGTAAGTTTCACTTAGGGCAAGCTCACACAAGACGAGATGCGACGAGGTGCTAACTTTAGAAATAGCATATAATATATAAGTACTTCTCGCTATATACCGCACAGATCGTTTTTCAAGGTCGGCCCATGGATAAGCCATTCATTTTTTTTTTTTTTCACCTGCTCACTGCACACTGCTCGATAATGCCCTTTAATCTATATATATAAAAGGAGAAACTGACTGACTGACTGATATATCAACGCACAGCCGAAACTACTGGGACTAGAAGCATTAAATTTTGCACAAGGTTTCTTTTTACGACGTAGGCGAGCACTAAGAGAGGATTTTCCAAAATTCACCCCCTAAGGAGATGAAACGAGGGTCCAAAATTGGTATGGAGAAATCTATTTCCACGCGGGCGCAGCCGCTGGCAAACCCTAGCCTAAAGCAAGTCATTCTGTCTCTAAGGATCTAATTTAACAATGAGATTTGAATTTGGAACGTCAAAAACCGTTTTTAGTCTTACATACGCTTCGTGTCTTAATGTGAACTGATTTCAGAGGAAACCATAGAGACTAAGCAAGGCCGATGCCTGCTAAGACCACGGATAATTTCTGAAAAGGAAACCCGGGGTCCCAGAACACAAAGGGCAACTGAAGGACATAGGTCAGTAAAAGTCTGACACTAAAAGTCTCACTCCAGGGTGGAGAGATTAAGTCATTGGACGACTTCCCAAAAAAAAAAACTGTCGATTCTGTCTAGTCCTCTACGCATCGCGTAGTAGTGTGAAGTGAACCTTATTCCTCAACTTCCCTTAGTACCGCAACTTCCCCTCTCGGCTATGTTAAATTCCCCGGGGATTATACACTGGGACCACGGCGTGTTTGAACGAACAAGTGGAATATTGAAAACGGCTATACATCTTCAGTTCGATTGCCTGCAATATAGTGATGAGTTTTGGAGTAGTGGGAAGCACTGTGTGTGTGATGATAACCTACCCGTATGTTGGTTTTGGGTTATTCGTTTCAATGTTTGATTTGTTAGTTAGATTGGTTCTCTATCCTCAGGTTTTTGAAGTAAAATAAATAGAAAATACCTAGGTACATTTTGAATTCTACTAGAGTTTCAGAGTGTGTGTGTCTAAATCCTTTCCTTTTTTCTTATCGTTGATTTGATTTTTTGCATTTCTTTTCAAGATCGAATTCTTACATAGCGATTTGTTGTTTTTTATTCAACAATCTGTTTGTTATCTTGTAGCGACATCTATGGCG
This sequence comes from Mythimna impura, assembly GCA_905147345.3. NCBI lineage: Eukaryota > Metazoa > Arthropoda > Insecta > Lepidoptera > Noctuidae > Mythimna > Mythimna impura. The sequence continues at coordinate 25,832,564 of LR990359.1, read as the reverse complement.
CCACAAAAGAACTACTAGAAAATCATCTATCGGACAGCCCGAAATCATCTATCGGGCAGTTGCCCACCAGACATAACACCCGTCTGATCGGAGGATTCTCCATTTTCATGGAAGTTTGCGGGACTTTCCACTTAGTTTCGCATACCTCTAAAGACTAAAAGATCCATACAAAACGCCATATAAACAAAACACACAAAAATAAATTGATTGACAAAATTACAATTCCTTACAATCATGCAAGGTTATGAGAGCTTATACCTGACAGTGGAATATAATTGGGTTAAGCTCCAACACTGTCCATGCAGCAAATTAATAACAAGGAAAACACATACACAATACCACGCTTATTAGCTCTAAGAGGATATGCAGGAATAGGTACTGTTAGCAAAAACATTGCCCCAAAGGGATTACATGCGACTAGATGAAGCTAGCTAATTTGGTTAGCAAAACTGCCTTTGAAAACGGTCATGGATAAAATTTGTAGAGGACCCTTATATAGCACGACAAAAACGATCCACTAATGATCAGCACAAAACAAAACCAAACCAAAGCGAACCAGAAATAAATCGCCTAGAAAACAACCCTAATAAAAACGAGGAAAACCAATATCATACATTAACCGGTAAATCGTTTAATTCTAAACAAAAAACGAGAAAATCCTTCTACGCATAAAAATAACCCTGTTTACAATAACGCGACAGAGTTAACCCTAAACTGCGCGCTTGATCCGGCAAATCGTCCGTAAAACATGATAAAGCAATATATACCAATGCATATATTATGTGCTACGTTACGCTACGCTGCGCTTCGCTCAGTTCAAATTTTAAACTTTGTGCCCTAACGAGGAGGTAAACTGCAAACTGGAGGAGAAATTGTGTGGTCGAAGTGTGTGAGTTATATGTAGTTTTGAGCTTTATATTCTGGCATTTTTCTTCACAGAATATTTTACGGACCCGTTCAAATGCTATCGATAACTTTCCTTTTGATTGAATCCTGGTAACGGACCATCAAAAAACCACAAAAAAGAAAAAGGTAGAAAAGATAATATTCCCATATAACCCCATTTTTGCTGCAAAGATCGTATAGCTACTAGCCAGGAGTGAGTGCCTCTTTTTAAATGATATAAACTAGTGCTTGACTGCGATCCCACCTGATGGTAAGCAGTGATGCTATCGTTGATAGTGAGGTACACTAATTTATTAAGAGCCTATTCACTCTACCTTCATCATCATCATCATTTCAGCCGAAAGACGTCCACTGCTGGACATAGGCCTCCCCCAAGTGTCGCCACAATGAACGGTCCTGTGCGTCTCGCATCCATCGGACTCCCGCACCCGTTACCAAGTCATCGGTCCACCTTGTAGGAGGCCTTCCAACGCTACGTCTTCCCGTCTTCGCTTCGTCTTTTCGGCCCCAACGGCCATCCGTTCTGCGAGCAATGTGCCCTGCCCATTGCCACATAAGTTTGGCGACTCTTCGTGCTATGTCGGTAACCTTGGTTCTCCTCTACCTTTGAAGACACCTAAATTATAATCGGACGGACGGAAGACCGCTGCAGGCAAATTGTTCCAACATTATAACATAGTATTTCAGAAAAAAATATGTTTCTTAGTTCATTGTTCCTTTATTATCTCTACCTTGAATAAAAAACACGTTTAGCATTTTTATCTCGAACAATAAAATTTGTTTTATGGCTTCCTGTAAAATAATCCATCAAACCCCAAAGTAAGGAAATAAAATTTTAAGTCTGAATAATGGTCGGTTTCATTTGAACCCAAGTGCGGAATTCTGGATGTATTTTTTCTATTGAAGACTGGAGATTTAATATGTCAAAGGATTTAAGAATCCTTCAGATTCCTTCCATTCATTCTTTAATGGTGGGTCTATGCTAGAGGAGCCGAGCACGAGTGAAGCATGAGCCAAGCTCAAATTCGTGTAGTGTGGACCGAATCTAGAGGAGCCGAGCACGAGCGAAGCACGAACCGTGCTCAAATTCGTATAGTGTGGACCGAATCTAGAGGAGCCGAGCACGAGCGAAGCACGAGCCGTGCTCAAATTGGTGTAGTGTGGACCGACTCTAGAGGAGCCGAGCACGAGCTAAGCACGAGCCGTGCTCAAATTCGTGTAGTGTGGACCGACTCTAGAGGAGCCGAGCACGAGCTAAGCACGAGCCGTGCTCAAATTCGTGTAGTGTGGACCGACTCTAGAGGGGCCGAGCACGAGCTAAGCACGAGCCGTGCTCAAATTCGTGTAGTGTGGACCGACTCTAGAGGAGCCGAGCATGCGCAACACTACACAAATTTGAACTCGGCTCATACTCCAATCTTGCTCGACTCCTTAAGAGACTTTTTTTTATATTCCACAGTTTTGGTAGGTTAGAGTGGAAGAGAAAAAAGTGTTGTGCCGACCCCAAATAAGACGGGACAAGGGCAGCAAGATGATGAGCTTTGGTAGGTAAGCCAAGACTTGAGTTTGCTGAATCTCATTTTTCTGGTATAGTTGAGTGTTCCAAAAGATTTCAGAGAAAGAATACTTGGAATATATTTACAAAAAGCTACAAGCATCGACAAAAATAAATAAGCCTTTGTCAATAAGTAACAATCCATTACTAAGGAGGCTAAAATACCTAACAGATGAAGAAAGAACACAAAACATAAGAAAACTGGATCCATAATTCACAATCCTCAAATGAACCCATAATTACTTCGGAATCCCGGGATCTTGAACAGTTTGGCATATAAAGCAAAGTTTTAAGACTTACGGGGGATCCGAAAAATTCAGCCAAATATTCACGCCATACTTGAAGATTCGGAAAGTTGTGCTATCAGAGCCAAGCGATTCAACTTTGTGGATGTTCGTCGTGCCCCTACCACTGGCTATCTATAGATCTCTACTTATTTCAAAAGAGATTGCTGCATTGAACAGTTATGTGATAGTAATAATACTCTCCAGAATAACATATAAAAAATTTAGCTTTATAATTTAACGAATTTAGGTTGCTATATTACACACCTTTGTTACCCATTACCTGCCGAAGTCATCATAATTGAAACTTCATATTAAGGCATCGTTCCTACATGACTGTGTTGGGGGCATGCACTTACAAACTACCAACTTTTATAAAATGACGAAAGTCTGGCAGCCACTGGCTCTCACTCTATGATGGGTAGAATAAATAGGCAATAAATTAGTGAGATAGTTTCAAAGTAGCGCCTTAGTGACAGCATGCTTAAGTAGCAATTGCTTATCATAGACATGTAGTGCAAAGGGATAAACATATATTTTCTGAATAATACCTACTTATAAACAAAATTGGTATATTTTTGTCTCGACTATTCAATGTCCATCGATATCGCTTGAATTAACGCCGCTCGACAAATATCTGTGGAATTACGTGAAATATCTCGTTTATCCCGAAAAACCTCAAACAATAAAACAATAAACCTCAATTGCCGCCCTGAAGCCCAGCATATCTCGCATTCTTCAAAAAATTGAGCCTATTAATTTATGAGAACGTATTCAAAATGATTCCACTAAAATGCGTGATTTCAAAGGAGCAACAACGGATTTTAGCCCAAAATTATATTACACACGTAATGTCATTGATTCTTTATTCATATTTAAAAAATCTTATTGTCAGAATTGACTAATAGATAGAAGTGCTAACAAAGCAGAAAAAAAATCTAATGCGTCGCTTTTTCTCAAAATGAATTGAGACAGAAGTGATGCTATTTATCAGTCGTCGTTTGGACAAGATAAGCCAATCTGCTTTGCAAAATACTAAGCTACTCCCTATTAATAGACACCAGTAATCTTTTTGGTTCCCTGAAACAGTGCGACGGGTTCGCGGCAGACCACGAAGGAGATAGCGGGACGAACTAGACAGATTTTGCCAGAACTGGAAGGAGAAAGTAAGGGCTTGCGAAAAATGGAAGGAATGGAGGGAGAAAACAGCCGAAAAAAAGTTTTTCACAGAAAAAAAATTATTCCCAATGTATGCACGATATGGGCTCGCAGTTAACCACAAAGGAGATGATGGGACGACTGCCATAGGAATAGTCGAGCAGTGACCCAGAACCGGGAACAATGGAAGAAAAGAAGGAAGACTTTTGTCCTACAATGGGATTTTTTTTTTCGGTGGGAACATCATCTTATGATATCCCCCGCTCTTGGCCGGAGCGTGAGATAGTGTCAGACTATTACTGACTAAAACCCACTCCTGTTCCTTCGTTGCCTTTCGTACCAGGGCCGAGTCTTCCTTTCAGAATCAGACGCTTGGCCACAGTAGGCTTCGACCCTGCTGGGCCCCTACGGTTTGCTGACATCCCCTTGAGGCGCGCGTGGAACAGTACGCGCCGTCGACGACTTGGACTCGGTCCGGACGGTTACCGGACGGTCGGACGGCGAGCTACAATGGGATAGATAGATAGATGTAAAGACGAGAAAGATAGAATAGACGGCACGATTGGCGCAGTGATTGAGCGATTGAGTACTGCGCTGCGTGTTACGGATTCGATTCCCGTTCGGAACAAATATTTGTATGGCCTACAGGATAGTTTTTCCCGGTCTGGGTGACTTGTGTATGTGAGGTTACATGTATGTGAATGCACCCACGTTACAGGAGAGTGTTACCTTGAGTGAGTGCAATTTTTTTTTTAATTTTTAATTTATTATAACTATGACTAAATATAATAATGACGTATGTAGGTACGAGTTCTCTTTTTTTTATTTTTTTATATATCTATCTATCTATCTTTTTTATACTGCAAAGACACAAAATGAAAGAAGTTGCATAAACATTTTTAGTGAACTCTATGTAAGCCTACGCTGTTCAGCCATCTCATAAAACATAATAGGTAAAAAGTTGTATTTCTATTGCCAATATAATACAAAAAATAATAATAAAATAAAATTACGATGGTACGGAATCTGTCGTAATGAGTGCGTCTCGGACTTGATCGAATTTTTGTCGATTCCGTAAATTCGTGCAACAGAACCTTTTTTATTGCACAGTACAGGTGGGAAATTATCCAATGACTTTTTTCGCTCTAGGGAGGGCGAATCAGACTTTTATTGACTAAAACCCACTCACAACGGCTTTCTTTGCCTTGCATTCCAGGACCTCGGGGTTCCCTTTCGGACTACCCATGACATTACATTACATTGCATTGTCAAACAGATTTTGAAAATACATAACGTTATTACGCACAAGACCACGTTAGTAGGCCACCGAATAAAATGTGTTACCCCTCAGGGAAATCAGACTGAAGATACCTAAAAATACCTCGCCGCATATCCATATACCACGACGTATATTTTAAACCTTCAATATTTTATACAGAGAGCTTATTCGTCGTAAACCTCCTTGTCATAAACTCTTGGAGGGGGCTGCTTTTTATGCATTTAATATACACTTTAATTTAATATGGATAGAGTTTTTATTTCATTGTCTTGTCATAGTGACTAAAAAGAAAGGAAAAATGTATATTAGTGACTCACTCAACTTATTAAAACTAAAAATACATATAAATTAAAAAATAGCTCATACATAGCCTTGAGCACAGGCGTAGGGTAGCCAGCCTTTCGTTGTTTTACAGGATGCATTTTGGAAAGTGTGCGCGGGAATTGCATGACTTGATTCTACCATCTCATTTCTATCATCGGACAACCCGACGATTGGCAAGTATCCACCCTTACGTTGTTGAAACCTCTACGGTCCAGACCAAGCGTTTCGCGTCGTCGTTTATACCGCGAACATCGAGGGACTGGAACAACTTGCCTGCTGCGGTCTTCCCGTCCGATTATAATTTAGGTGTCTTCAAGGCTAGAGTGAATAGGCTCTTAATAAACTAGTGCGCCTCACCATCAATGATTACATCACTAATTACCATCAGGTGGGATCGCAGTCAAACACTAGTTTATAACAATTAAAAAAAAACATATAAAAATGAATACCTATTGCCCTTGATCATATCATTACGTGTGAACAACAGAACCAATTAATTCTTTCTTTGTTACTTGTTATTGTCAGGAGAAGGTTCTGATGAAAGAAAAAAAAAAAGATTCGCGGAACATTAAAAAAAAAGCCACCAAAAAACTTAATGACTATTTAACGTTCACGCACTTCTTAGAGTCAAACCTGCGAACTGTCAAAACATGTATGTTGGGTGGGTCAACTTGTATAAAATAAAAATCTGTGCATATGCAAGCAGCAGTGAGAGCAGTGGTAGCCGAGTGGTAACGGCCCCGACTTACGAGTTGTAGGTTGCGGGTTCAAACCCAGCCAGGCGCATTACTTTGTGTAATTTATTTCAACACCACTGCTCTCAAAACGGTGAAGGAAAACATCGTGAGGAAACCGGCATGTCCTAGAAACAAAAATTCGAAGACATGTGACATTCACCAACCCGCACTAGGCCCGCGTGGTGGATTACGGCCCATTCCCTTTCCTAGAGAGGAAGCCTGAGTCTCAACAGTGGGAACATTGTAAGGCCGACTATGCTATGCTATGTGCATATGCAAGGCCCAAAAGGCATCTATCTCATCACATGCTACAATATCTAAAAATAATAACAACGCAGCGTTGATATTCTGCTAGGGCCCGCTGTGATGCCACGGAGACACTTGCTGAACATTAACAAAAATAAAAAAAAAACAGACTTAACACAAAGACAAAGACATGAATTTATAATAAAATGTGGCTACTGTAAGTAGTAGGTAGAGATGCGAGTCTCGTGACATGGGGATAAGCAAATTTTCAAAGCTCGAAATAAAAAAAAAAATTAAGAAAGCGATATTTTGATCGCTTGTCAATTCCATACAGTTTGGTTTTTTGAGAATCGTTTGTGTCACACTTTTACTGTAATAATTTCACTTGACTATGTCTAAGTTAAGGCCTTATTTTGAGTCAACCCATTCTCATAGTTATGAACCAACCAACCACCACCAATCACCAATTGATCCAGTAATAAAACATTGTTTGGGTCATACCATGGCCAAAATCTCAAATCAATTCAAAATATATTTTTTTATAGAGGCATATAGCATGAGCACTTACGAAACGTCAAAAGCTAATGCACCGTTCCAACGGACACTTTGAAAGCATACTTTGGGCAATAAACCTGTATTATTTATATACAGGTTTCAGAGAAAATAGAGAAAGAATGAGATTTTAAAAATAAAATCTAAAACATTATATAGAACGTAAATTGAAAAAAAAAAATAAGAACTAGTTTTTTTGAACGAAGTTAAAAAAATCGAAAAAAAAAAGGTGAACAATGGTTTGCCCCACTAGCAAACTTCTAAACTATTTGATTTCAATACCAAATGTTGTCCGTTAGCATAAAAATTGTTGTAATAAATTTATAAAATATATTTATATTTTTCAAAGGCTTTATTTCAATTTACTTTTGAAATAACGTATTTGATTTTAAAAAAAATGCTGCTCGTTCATTCTCTTTTTTCTCTGAAGCCTCGAAATAATACAATTTTATTGCGATTTTATTCTATTCAGAACATTGGGCTGATATATTTATTTCATACAATACCTAGAAGCATTGAAAATGAAAATTGGTTTTTACGATTAGATAGGCTTTATTTATTAAATAAAGATTCAAAAAAGACTGAGGTAATTTTGCAACGAGCGTTAAATAAAATATCTATTGAATAGGTAACCTATCTAACATAAATACTGATTGCGAGGTAGACTATCTAGTTTTTATTAGTAATATGTAGTTGGATCACACTGTATTAAAGCCAATCACACATGTAGATGGATGGAGAGAGAGGCCAAATAAAAGATGGATGGATTGTGTGAGGAGTGATATGAAAAGGGAGTTAGTGATAGTTTGACGGGTGAGAGGACAGAATGGAAGAAAAAAACGTGTTGCAAGTAATACGGGATAGGGGCAGGAAGAAGAAGAAGTTGGATTACACAAATTTTATAAAAGCGAAAGGTTGTATGTTTATTACTTCTTCACGCTCGAATGGTTGAATGAATTTCCATTAAACTTGATACACAGATAAACCATGTACTGGAACAGCAAATGGGATAGTACTTTTTAACTCAAGAGTATGTTCCCTTGGGACAGTTTTCGACTTTACCGCGGGCTCAACCGCTGGCCAACGCTAGTTACAAATATTTAAATTTTTGTAGTTATGCAAATACCTTATTTATTTTTGTTTAAGGCTCTTATACTTGCCAAGTTGAAAAAAATAGGAAATTCATAATTTACTTTGCACAATAGCCACTAAATTTTCTTGAAAAAATTATTTTCTCGTTCACACAGACTCACTTTCGAGATCAAATCGTAACGGGAACACGAAGTAAGAATTCAATGAGAGTTATTTGAAAAATCGGGGCAACTTCTCAAGTAATCCGCAGCGGTAATAAAGGAGAATTTATCAAATTCTAACAGCCAGAATTAACTTGTTTTACACGATGTTGCCAACTTCATTGAATCACCCGTCATTTAGAGAGAGAGAGTTCGAAATTTACGCTCATGACTTACTTAATATTATTAAACGTAATTAAGAAGGAAAAGTTGAACAAATTATGACGTTATTTGAGACGTATGAGTTTGAAAAGTACATAGGTATCTAGCTGATCTAATTTCATAAACTTTTCTCGAAGTCTCTCTTTGGGAAGAGAACTTTTTGATATTTTATATAACATTATAGAAGTTATCATGTATCATAAGACAAGAAAAGAAACAAGTATCTAATATTATGGAAGTCATTTGTTTCAACGTTATAATGGATATAGATCTTTGACTTTGTGACTGCGTATCGACAATTCTAGTTTTAAGTTCTTACGTTTATTGATCGACTATAATAATCGATTACGTCAATGCTTATTTGCAACTGTATTTTGTTGTTTTTTTTTTGTACCAACTTTACGTATAATGGTGTATTGTTATTTATGTTTTCGGTTTGTTTATTCAGTGATTTTAAGTATATAATATGTAATCCTTGCTGGCCGATCAACGTCTCATCGTCAATGACAGCTGGTGCTGAAAATCAGCGCTGTGGCTCTGTCTTACACGAGCCCCAGCATTTTGCTGAGCGCTGGCCGTTTTGCGCGGATGTGAGGGATATCGTACGACTTATATTATAAGTCGTTATAGTTATTCGTTTTTATTTTTTAAGGTATGCGCCATGTTTGACGTTAATAAACTCTTTTTCTTTCTTTCTTTTTCTTTTTCTACTAAGTCTTATGCTGGGTTGTGAAGATATTTTACATTAAAGAACCTTCGAAAAGGAGGTAACCACTTAATGATGCTGTCTGTAAATGTTATTGAGGCGGGAAATCATCCAATAACTTCTCCCGCACTACAGGGCGGAGCGAGGGAGCGTGCTAGGCGTTTTTGTTGAATAAAACCACACCTGTGCACTTCAGTTGTCCTTTGATTTAGAGGATCACGGGTTTCCTTTTCAGAAATTCCCCGTGGCTCTAGCAGGCAACGACCCTGCTGGGCCACTACTACTACTACGACTGGTAGAACACTACACACCGTCAACAACCCGAGCTCGGTCCAGACGCTTACTGGACAGCCAGGAAGCGAGCTACTGTCCATACCTTGTTATAACTATTTTCAGCACCACCTTTAAACAAGAACCATGTATGGATTTAGTATTACACAGCTCATATCTGACTGGCCTGTTGGTCTAGTGGTTAGTGGCCCTGACTGCTATGTCGGAGGTCGTGGGTTCGATTCCCACCCATGACAAATGTTTGTGTGATGAGCACAATCATTTGTTCTGTGTGTGGGTGTAATTTATCTATAAAGTGTAAGTATTTAAAAATATTTAAGTACATATGTTTATCAGTTGTCTAGTACTCACAACACTAGCTCTGCTTAGCTTGGGACTAGACGCCGTTGTGTGATAGTTGTGTGAATGAATGAATATATTATATATTATTATATAAATTCTTAATTCTTTACTGTACACAAAAACATAAAATAACCCGGGGCCCTGGGACGAAGGCAACAGAGGAACAGGAGTGGGTTTTTAGTCAGTAAAAGTCTGACACTATCTCCCGCTCCGCCCAAGAGCGGAATTTGTATTAGATGATTTTCCCACCTAAAAAAAAAAGATACAGAAAGTTAATGTACAAAGGCGAGCTTAACTCAGCAATGAGTTTTCTCCCAGCAAACCTTAAATCTATAATTCCTCCCACAAAAGTTTTCCATATGCCAAAAACTCAAGCAAATCTCGCAGACTGCAGAGTGCAGACATGTGCAACGTGCTTGCAGGAATTAATTACCACACTTCAAAACAATAAGGAGTTCACGCGATTTCTTGCGAAGATTGCTTCCTTGCTTGGGGGAACTTGGCGAAGCAGGAAACGAAGTGATTACGCTTTTTAATGGGAAGGGGGTAAATAGAAGAGGTGGTCTGGTGTTTGCGTTGTATTGAATGAAAGTTTTTTCCGGGCCTGAGACCTCATACCTATTAATATTGTAATATGCATGTCCTGGCCAGGTGTTAGAATTGATCACTTCATCATATGGCCATCTAAAACAGGCAGATCGTTTAAACGTTAAAGTTTAATGATATTTCAATCCTCGTTTGGCCTACTTTCTTTAGACCTTTTATTATCATTTAAATCCTACATCAATGATATGGCCTGTTGGAATAAATAGGTTTAAACAGAAAATTTAACTATGAGAACACCACGCTACAGGTGGCAACACTTTTTGTCTGAATTTCTCCTTGTAACTAGAACTTCTTGTTGTGCACATCGTATTTTCCATATAAAGTATAATTGGTACTTGATCCTTATTGTTTTACTTGTAAAACGCCTAAAAACCCATTAGGTTATGGGCCCAGGAAGACTGTTAAAAAAGTACGAAAGAAAATAGCAAAGAAAAGTTACGATCGTCGAAAAAAACAAAATAGCCTCAAATAAAATGGATGCCACGCGGTCAATGAACTTAGAAAAATTCGATGGAAATAACTTTAGACAATGGAAATTCCAGATAAAGTGTGCCCTAAAAGCAAAAGGGATCGCGATATTTCAAGGTCTAAACCAGATAAGCATTGTGATGAGTGGTTGAAAAATGACGGAATGGCAATGTTCATCATAACCTCTTCAATGGACTTCAAACAAATCACGTTGATTGAAAACTGTGAAACCGCTAAGGAAATAATGACAAAACTAGAGTCAATATACGAACAGAAGAGTGAATTGTGTAAAATGCTAATACATGAAAAATTTTATCAATATAAAATGAGTGCAAATGACAGTGTAGCTCAACACATCTCTAAAGTAGAATCCTTGGCTAAGCAGTTGAGAGAAAGCGGCGAGAATATTAGTGAAATGGCTGTGATAACAAAAATACTTGGAACGTTGCCTCAAAAGTATAGATCGCTCCGTCAAGCCTGGATGACATTGGATCCAGCGCAACAGACTCTTATAAATCTAACTGCTCGTTTATTGGATGAAGAAGCCAGTTTGCAATGTGAGGAAGAACAGGAAACCGCTCTCCTTGTAGCTAACAAGGGATCGAAGAACAATCCTAAGCAAAGCGAGCAGAATAGAAATGCTAGTGGTTCAAGTCAAAATAAATTGACCAAACATAGGTTTGAGTGTTATAATTGTGGAAAGAGGGGTCACTTCTCTCGAGAATGTCGTGCTCCAAAACAATTCAAGTCCAGAAAACCTCCACAGGAAGGTGCAAACATGTTAGCGTTCAATGTAGAAACCAGTTTCAACCAAAGAGAAGCTGAAGAGAATATTTGGATTTTGGATAGTGGTGCGTCTGCACATATGACCTATAGAAAGGAGTTCTTCATAGAACTATTTGAATCGAACCAAAAATCATTGACATTGGGTAACAAACAGTCAGTGGAAGTGGCTGGAATTGGCAAGGTGTCAATAAAGAGATATGTCAATGGACAGTGGGAGAACAGTGAATTGCATGGTGTGTTGTACGTTCCGAATTTGCGAAGAAATCTGTTTTCAGAAGGTGTGATAATGCGTAAATCCTATACAATTACCAAGAAAGATTCTAGTGCTTTAATTTACAGAGACAACAACTTGGTAGAGTGCAACAATGATAGAAAACAACTTGTATGAGTTGAAGATAAAAGCTGTGGTCTCAGATACCTGTAACTTGGTTCAAAGTGCTCCTAATAACATCAAAATGTGGCATGAAAGATTGGGACACATTAATGTGAAACAAATCAAGAATATGAGTGCTAACAATGTTGTAGAAGGTTTAAAACTGAATAACAGTGATCAAACTGATTTTGTTTGTGAAGCATGTGCATATGGAAAGCAGTGCAGATTTCCATTTCACAAATCTATACGAGGGGAAATACAGCCAGGTGACCTTGTATATAGTGACGTCTGTGGACCAATGAGCAATGCATCTGTCCAAGGTATGAGATACTTTATTCTATTTAAAGATGATGCTACTAGTTACAGGCATGTATATTTTGTTAAACATAAAAGTGATGTGATGGAAATATTTAAGAATTACAATGCTATGATCAAAAATAAGTATATGCACAGTGTCAGAATATTACATAATGACAATGGCAGAGAGTATGTCAATAAAATTTTCAAAAACTACCTGGATAAGGAAGGAATAGTCCATGAGTGTACTGCACCATATACACCAGAACAGAATGGTCGTGTAGAGAGAGAAAACCGTACCATCATGGAGAGTGCACGTTCAATGTTGTATGTAAGGGATGTGCCACTGGATTTATGGGCAGAAGCCGTGAATTGTGCAGTATATTTACTGAACAGAACTTCCTCCAGCCAGACTCCTCAGAAAACACCTTTTGAATTATGGAATGGCGTCAAACCTCATTTAGGCCATGTGAAAGTGTTTGTAAGCGTCGGATTTGTCCATATTCTTGACCAACTGAGAACTAAACTGGAGAAGAAGAGTGAGAAAATGATACTGGTTGGGTATGATAACAACAATTACAGGATGTTCAGTTTCAAAACAAAAAGAGTGAAAATATCAAGAAATGTAATTTTTGATGAAAATGATGTTCCAGAGATAAGGAAAAATATTATACAAAAATATGCATTGATGATAAGGAAAAGGCAATAGAACATGAAGAAGAAACTCTTGTGGAAACTACGTCAACAGAAAATGAGGATAGCTTGTTGAGTTGTAATAGTGATGACCCTACATATGAACCTTCTCAAGAAATAGATTGTGATGATAACCAGAAGAATATAAACTTAAGACCCAGAGTTAACAGATTTTTTGAAGCAAACCTTGTTGAACTTTCATTGCCTCAAACATATGTAGAAGCAATGAAGAGTCCACAAAGAGAGAACTGGTTACAAGCTATTAATGAAGAATTGCTTGCACATGAAGAGAATAATACTTGGACTCCAGTAGAAAGGTCTGGTCAACATACTCTTACAACAAAGTGGGTTTTTGCTATCAAAAAGGACGAGAATAACCAGAATAAAAGATATAAGGCTCGTTTGTGTGCACGTGGGTTTACACAGATCAAAGATATTGATTATCAAGAAATATTCTCTCCAACTACGAGGTATGACTCTATAAGAATTATTCTTTCTATTGCAGCTAAGTATAATCTAGAAATTCAACAATTTGATGTAAAAACTGCTTTTTTGAATGGCTACCTCGATGAGAATATTTTTATTGAAGTACCAGAGGGTTTATCATTTAAAAATGATTGTGTTTTAAAACTTAACAAATCATTATATGGTCTTAAGCAGGCATCTCGTTGTTGGAATAGGAGATTCACTGAGTTATTAATAAAATTTGGTTTTGTGCAATCTCAGGCTGATAATTGCGTTTATGTAGGTATTTTTAATGGGATAAAAGCATTCATAATAATATATGTTGATGATGCACTTGTAATATCTTCCAGTCCCTCAATTATCAAAAATATTATAGAGTACCTAAAGTCTGCAATTAAAATAAAAGAATTAAATTTGAAATATTTTGTAGGCATTGAAATAGAGAGAATGAATAATTGTATCTATATTTGTCAAAGAGACTATATAGAACAAATAATAAATAAGTTTTGTATGTGTAATTCAAATCCTGCCAGATGCAGATGTAAATGTAGTAATTTCAAAGAAAATGGATGAAAATATTGTTAATTTTCCTTATAGAGAGGCTATAGGCTCCTTATTATTCTTGAGTTCAGTTTCAAGGCCTGACATTTCATTTGCTGTTAATTTTTTAAGTAGATATGTAAATAATCCTAGTATGCAACATGTAAATGCTGTTAAACGGGTAATAAGATATTTATTGAACACAAAAGACTTATGTATAAAGTATGGAGAAATCAGTGATCTTACTGGCTATTCCGATTCAGATTTTGCAGGGGATGTGGATACACGTAAGTCTACTACAGGATATATTTTTAATATGAATGGAGGACCTATCTCATGGTGTAGCCAGAAACAGAAGACCACTGCTCTCTCCACAACTGAAGCAGAATTTGTAGCAGCTTGTGAAGCTGCAAAAGAGATATTGTGGTTGCAGCAGTTGTTGTTAGATTTAGGCGAAAATGCTGAATGTGTTCCATTGTATGTTGACAATCAAATTGATTAGCAATCCTATCTATCATAAGAAAACTAAACATATAGATGTGAAATTCAACTTTATAAGGGAAAAGGTTGAGTTGGGTGTAATTAAGTTAAATTATATTCCTAGTAACAGTCAATTAGCAGATATATTAACGAAACCGTTACCAACTCAAGCTTTTACATATTTAAGAGATTATTTTAATATAACTAGATGTTATAAGGAACTATATGTGTAGTTAAGTTTCAGTGGGAGTTCATGATATAGTTTAATTTTAGTGGGAGTGTTGGAATAAATAGGTTTAAACAGAAAATTTAACTATGAGAACACCACGCTACAGGTGGCAACACTTTTTGTCTGAATTTCTCCTTGTAACTAGAACTTCTTGTTGTGCACATCGTATTTTCCATATAAAGTATAATTGGTACTTGATCCTTATTGTTTTACTTGTAAAACGCCTAAAAACCCATTATGGCCAAACGAGGATTGACATCAAAATGTCAATCATCATCAAATGTTAACGTTTTAAACGATCTGGCCAGTTTTAGTTGGCCAGCTTTAACTAAAACTTCTTTTTTTTTAATTTTTTTTATTGTAATTCACAAAACTGATGTACAATCACGCACCCATAAAATAAATCACAACATAATATATCTGATTGACACCTACGTGATGTTAATCTAACATGCACACGTAATAAAATATTCCAACTTAGGTACTATTAATAAAATCCTACAAATTGATCATTTGAGGGCAAAAAATATTTAAAATTATAAACAAAACTAAAAATATCATAACATTAAGTTTTTGAGTTTAATTTTTATTGAGGCTACAGAATCAGCGAAGACATCTACTTCACCACAAATAGAATTAGCAAAAGAAAGCATGCGGCTTACGGAAGAAGAGTTGCCTATATTAGTTCGACTGTGAGGCAGGACGAATGTTCTTCGGTTAACTTCTGACACTAAGATTTCTAACACCCGTGCAAAGCTGGGACAAGGCGCTAGTAAATAAATAAAATTGGCTAATGCCTATAAATAAATCTAAGACTCCTACTTAATAGACCTAAAACATGAAATAAAATCACATCAAAAACGACATTAAGGCTAATACTATTACTTCAATGTCGTGCAACACAAAAAAGCTTTTAGATCTACTTTTAAATGGGCTTTTATAGAATTATGAGCCTTTGTCTTCTATCGTGTCTAGTTGATGTGTAGAAACTTATATAAATAAAATTTGATTTATTTATGTTTATACGAAGATACCCAGTAAACAGTCTGAAATTGCTACCGATTCCCGTAAAGCTCTGTGGATCGGCGGTCATTGTGTGGGTATATTTTTTATTTGTTCATTATTCATTTCTTTCAAGTAACAAAAGACTCACCAGGTACTGCATAATAAACACACAGACAAATTAAATTACATCACAAAATAAATTAAGTACACAAAACTGAAATTATCAAAATTAAATTAATTTTACATTATATTTACAATATTAATCAGTCAGATATTAAAAGAACTTGCTTTTAATATTGAAATAAATTGCATAAAATTAAAATTCAATTATTTAATAAATAAAATCACATTTCAATCAGTCAGAACAAATGAAGTCAACAATTACAATTTCCTAACAGGAATTGGAACATCGTGTCTGTCACAGTCATGCCGGATATATGAGCAATCTAGACTGTCTTTTCCAATGAAACAAAAGCATATTTCGTAGTAGAAAACAGAAATATACTGAGGAACAGTGGACTCTACCGGTGAGTAACGTAACTATTGTACGATATGATCAGCCATATTTGACCATATCATGAAATAATCATGCGTTTAACTGAAATAGCAGCTTTTCATGAAATGGCCAGTCACATCATGAAGTAATAAATTCTGAGATCTTGCCACGACATATGCATTTCAATCTGATTTGCTAATCACATTGACTTCCCTATCCAAAACATAGAACCCTACAATATAAGCCACAGCCTAAAATAATACAGACCAATTAAAAGTTAATTGTGCCAGCGCAACCACTGGCTCTGAACAGGGTTGCCGCAAGTAAATAATAAACCGAGAGCACTTTGTTGCCAGCCGTAGTTGGCGATGTCGTTTCCGCCCTCACAGGGCTGGCAACTCAATAGTAAGTTGCTTAATTATTATGTAGAATAAGTGTCATTAAGAAGGAGAAAAAATGGTTGAAGCAATTGTGTTAGGTCCTTTTTTAGGTTTTTTTTTTTCGGTGGGAAAATCATCTTATGACATCCCCCGCCCTTGGGCGGGGCGGAAGATAGTGTCAGACTTTTACTGACTAAAAACGCCTGGAGGCCTGTTGCCACCGGATCACATGGTGGCTGGCCAGCAAGGAGGCTCACCGAGGTCCTTTTTTAGGTGGGAAATCATCTAATGACTACATGTCTCTTGTCTCTGTCTTCTCTTCTCTCCCGCCTTAGGGCTAATTTCACCGGAACACCATAGCGGCGCGACCAGTCGCCGCTACCAACAAAATGTATACAGCTTTATAGAGAGTTACTCACCTGATGTCCGTTTGGTTGCGCAACCAATTTGGCGGTGCGACCAACTCGGACGCGTGCACTTAAGGTCCATTTTGATACTGTCTCAGTGTGGTGTAGCGACTCCGGTGTCTGTATGGTGTCTAGTTTGGTAGCTTACGGACACCATGGCGGCGCAACTGGTCGCGCCGCCATGGTGTCCCGGTGAAATATAGCCCTTAGAGCGGAGTAGGAGTGCGTGTCAGACTTTTACTGACTGAAACTCATTCCTACGTTCATTCTTTGCCTTCGTTCCAGGACCCCAGTAGGCTTCGACCCTGGTTAGGGCCCAAATTTATTAAATTTTAAGTAAAATAGACAGAGCTCTTGCAAGTGTCGCCACAATGCCCGGTCCTATTGTATCTCGCATCTATCGAATTCCCGCTACCCTCAACAGCCAGCATCATCATCATCATCATCATCTTCCTGCCCTTGTCCCGTGTTATTTGGGGTCGGCGCAACACGTTTTTTTCTTCCATTCTGCCCTGTCACTCGTCATACTATCACTAACTTCCTTTTCTTTCATATCACTCTTCACACAATCCATCCATCTTTTCTTTGGTCTCCCTCTCCCTCTCCATCCATCCACATTTAAACTCATAACTCTTTTAGTAATATGCGTTTCATCTCTCCTCTTCACATGACCATACCAAGACAAACGATTCCCTTTCAACTTTTCAGTCACTGGCGCCACTTTCAAACTTCCCCTAATATACTCATTTCTCACTTTATCCATTCTCGTCACACCACACATCCATCTCAACATTCTCATCTCCGCTACGTGCAATCTTTTTTTATCCGTCTTTTTCACAGCCCAACATTCTGATCCATACAGTATGACAGGCCTTATCACGGACTTGTAGATTTTACCCTTCAACTTGAGGGGCATCCGCATCAAATGTACACTGTATAAAGGTGGACTTAATGCCTTAGGCATTTTCTACCAGTCGACCTTAGGGTGGTCCAGAAATATATCATGGCAGGTGCAACTGAAAAGAAGACAAACTGAAAGGAAATAAGTACAATCCATACTAATAAATGTGAAAGTAACTCGTCTATCTGTCTGTTATGCTTTTATGGTTAAACCACTAAACCGATTTTGATGAAATTTAGTACGGAGGAAGCTTGAACTCAAAGGATGGACATGGCTATTTTTTATCCGTCTTCGACTTGACTTCACGTCTGTAAGAACTAACATTCTCGCGGACGAAACCACTGGCAAAAACTAGTAATTATACTTAGGTACATACAAAAACAAAAATATATAAAACAAAAAATACTATTCGTATTAAAAAGGGCAATGAAGACTATAATATGCTCAGAGTTTCCTTGCTTGATCACAATGAATCTATTTCTTTCCTTTTTTATTTATTTCTTTCATTCTTTCCTTCTTTCTATCTTTCTTTCTTTTTCTTTTTATCTTTCTTTATATCTTTCATTTTTTTTCTTTCATTCTTTCTTTCTTTTTCTTTTTTTCTTTCTTTATATCTTTCATTTTTTTCTTTCCTTTTTTCTTTTCTTCATTCTTACATAGCTCGAAGAATCATCAAATTTAAATCAAAGAAAAACGTCTTTCGGCTGAAATGATGATGATGATGATGACAATTCATCTCATCTCACAAAACAATAGCAGACTATCTGACCTTTCCACCACACACAAGTGGGTACAATCACTTGACGTAACATTGTATTCGCACTGTTTCATACAACATGTCCGCCGATATATAATAAAGGCAAAAAACTTTATTTCCAACTACTCGCGACATTATTTCCGCTCTTGTGTTAGGGCTGTCACGGTTAAACTAACCGAAAAACACGACCAGTTTTTGGAATAGAAAATTAATGTTTCGGTTTATACAGGTTAGTTTTTTTTTGAAGTAGGAAATCATCCGATGACTTTTCTCGCTCTAAAGCGGAGCGAGAAGGCGTGTCAGACTTTTACTGACTAAAACCACAGCTATGTTCCTTCTTTGCCCTTTGATTTCTAAGACCACGGGTTTCTCTTTCAGAACTAAATGACCCCAGCAGGCTGTATAGGTTAGTACTGAAAATAACTTGCAAGCAGCTTGCATTTCACTTTTAGGGTTCCTTTTCGTCTGTCTGTCAGCGGGCTGTATCTCATGAACCGTTATAGGTAGAGACAGTTGAAAATTTCATAGACTGTATGTACTACTACCGCTAATAAAACAAATAAAAAAGTAAAATTAACGTGTTTTTTTTTTGTTTATACAAAGACCTTAATTTTTTTTTATTGATATAAACTAGTACTGGCGATGACGATGGCAGAGTCATATCCGCCAAATCGGAGCTTCTGGGAGAGATCGAGGCTTTTTATGGACAGTTATACACGTCTATCGCTAAACCCGCTGTAAATCTAGTGAACGACCCAAGAGCTAGATTGACTCGACACTATACCGAAGATATCCCGGACGTCAGCCTGTACGAGATTAGGATGGCTCTGAAGCAGCTGAAAAACAACAAGGCGTCGGGTGAGGACGGAATTACGGCCGAACTCCTGAAGGCGGGTGGAAAACCGGTCCTTAAGGCCCTTCAGAAGCTATTTGATTCCGTCATACTCGAGGGAAAAACGCCACAGGCGTGGAGCAGAGGCGTGGTGGTACTCTTCTTTAAGAAGGGCGATAATGCCCTGCTTAAGAATTATAGGCCCATCTCGCTTCTGAGCCATGTCTACAAGCTGTTTTCCAGAGTCATCACGAATCGTCTCGCGCGCAGGTTCGACGACTTCCAGCCTCCCGAACAAGCCGGATTTCGTAAAGGCTTCAGCACCGTGGACCACATACATACGCTGCGGCAGGTTATACAGAAGACTGAGGAGTATAATCAGCCTCTCTGCTTAGCGTTTGTGGACTACGAGAAAGCCTTTGATTCGATTGAAACTTGGGCTGTACTGCAGTCTCTCCAACGGTGCCAAATTGACTATCGGTATATCGAAGTGCTGAAGTGTTTGTACAAAAACGCCACTATGTCAGTCCGACTACAAGACCAGACCTCGAAACCTATCCTCTTGCAGCGGGGTGTGAGGCAGGGAGACGTTATTTCTCCGAAACTGTTCACGGCAGCAATGGAGGATGTCTTCAAGGTTTTGGAATGGAGAGGGCTAGGCATTAATGTCAATGGCGAGTACATCACTCACCTTCGGTTTGCCGACGACATAGTAGTCATGGCTGAGACTACGGAGGAGCTCAGTATAATGCTTGGTGACCTCAGTAGAGCTTCCGAAAGAGTGGGACTTAAAATGAACATGGACAAAACCAAAGTCATGGTAAACAGCCATGTAGCACCCACTCCTATCAAGGTCGGGGACTCTACACTCGAAGTTGTAGACGAATACGTTTACCTGGGACAGACGGTCCAGTTGGGAAGGTCTAACTTCGAGAAAGAGATCAATCGTCGAATCCGACTCGGCTGGGCAGCGTTCGGGAAGCTGCGCGGTGTCTTCTCGTCCAATATACCACAGTGTCTCAAGACGAAAGTCTATGACCAGTGCGTGTTGCCAGTGATGACATATGGCTCCGAAACGTGGTCGCTTACAATGGGCCTCATTAGAAGGCTTAAAGTCACCCAAAGGGCAATGGAGAGGGCTATGCTCGGAGTTTCCTTGCGTGATCGAATCAGGAATGAGGATATCCGCAGGAGAACCAAGGTTGCCGACATAGCACGAAGAATCGCCAAACTAAAGTGGCAATGGGCAGGGCACATTGCTCGCAGAACAGATGGCCGTTGGGGCCGAAAGGTTCTGGAATGGCGACCACGTACCGGAAGACGTAGCGTTGGAAGGCCTCCTACAAGGTGGACCGATGACTTGGTAACGATTGCGGGAGTCCGATGGATGCGAGACGCACAGGACCGTTCGTTGTGGCGACGCTTGGGGGAGGCCTATGTCCAGCAGTGGACGTCTTTCGGCTGAAATGATGATGATGAAACTAGTACTTGACTGCGATCCCACCTGATGGTAAGCAATGATGCAATCGTTAATGGTGAAGCACACTAGTATATTAAGAGCCTATTCACTCTAGCCTTGAAGACACCCAAATTATAATCGGATGGAAAGACCTCAGCAGGAAAATTGTTCCAGTCCTTCGATGTACGCGATATAAACGACGAGGCGAAACGCTTAGTCCGGACCGTAGAGGTTTCAACAACGTAAGGGTAGATACTCGCCGTACATCGGGTTGTCTGATGGTAGAAATGAGATGGCGGAATCAAAAAATTCATATTTTTTTTTGTTTTTTTTCTTGTTCATGTGCAAGTCGGACGGTTTTTTTTCTATGATCTGATTTCACTCATAAGTCGCGGGAAGAGCAAATATGTAGGTATAATATAACTACGTAATACCGTAGCCGTCCTCCTATCAAATGATCGCACCACTACGGCCTACGAAGCCACGAGTTGCATAACTTTTTTTAATCATTTTTAACCGACTACGCAAGTCTGTCCAACTCTTGTTTTGTTTATTTAGCTTACTTTGACGAAAGTAAGAATATTTTTTTTACTTCTTTACTATGAAACTAAAGTGGAACTGAGCTGGTTACATAAATAGTCGCATTTGAAGACAGGCGTCGTCGTCTCTGTAGCAGCCCCCCTAGCCAAGTTACAACTGTTCCGTTTCTATTCTCTTTTCGTTGATCGCCTCGAGTTGGCCACGCCATGTAACTTGGCTAGGGGGGCAGGTCATAAAAACGCAGGCAATGATGATTTAGACACGTTCCTGACTCATTAACCGCTAAAAGCAAGAGACAAGGAAAGCTGGAAAAAGCAGGATAAAAATAAGAAAAAAAAAAACCGACCAAATACGAGTTGGACTTTCGCAAGAAAGGAATGGGAGTTCCACCTAAAATTATTTTATTCTGTTTTTAGTATTTTTTGTTACAGCGGCAACAGAAATACATCATCTGTGAAAATTTCAACTATCTAGCTATTATGGTTCATGAGATACAGCCTGGTGACAGACAGACGGACAGCGGAGTTTTTAGCCTTTGGGTACGGAACCCCAAAAACTAATACAATATCAACCCTAATTATAACATCTAACCCCTAACAACTATCAATAACTAAACCTGAACGTACTGCCGCTTACTTATAATATTAATCAAGCGATATTTCACAAGTTTGACAACCCTGCACGGATTGTGCCAACTTTCGGACCACTGTACACGTGTCGCTCGCAAAAACTTTGAGAACCGCGGCTACCCTTTGATATGGATTACTATAGTTTTATTATTCGATACCGTAGTACTGTTGCCATATGCTTTGTGGCGAGTCGTAGAGATTGTGATAAGAGGAAATTTTCATTACGGCCGTTCATTGAAAAAATAGTTTAGTGGATATTTGACTTTGCAAGTAAACAAAGGAGAAAAATCCTAAACTAAAACTGCTTCATCATTCATCATCATTTCAGCCGAAAGACGTCCACTGCTGGACATAGGCCTCCCCAAAGCGTCGCCACAACGAACGGTCCTGTGCGTCTCGCATCCATCGGACTCCCGCAACCGTTACCAAGTCATCGGTCCACCTTGTAGGAGGCCTTCCAACGCTACGTCTTCCGGTACGTGGTCGCCATTCCAGAACCTTTCGGCCCCAACGGCCATCTGTTCTGCGAGCAATGTGCCCTGCCCATTGCCACTTTAGTTTGGCGATTCTTCGTGCTATGTCGGCAACCTTGGTTCTCCTGCGGATATCCTCATTCCTGATTCGATCACGCAAGGAAACTCCGAGCATAGCCCTCTCCATTGCCCTTTGGGTGACTTTAAGCCTTCTAATGAGGCCCATTGTAAACGACCACGTTTCGGAGCCATATGTCATCACTGGCAACACGCACTGGTCATAGACTTTCGTCTTGAGACACTGTGGTATATTGGACGAAAAGACATCGCGCAGCTTCCCGAACGCTGCCCAGCCGAGTCGGATTCGACGATTGATCTCTTTCTCGAAGTTAGACCTTCCCAACTGGACCGTCTGTCCCAGGTAAACGTATTCGTCTACAACTTCGAGTGTAGAGTCCCCGACCTTGATAGGAGTGGGTGCTACATGGCTGTTTACCATGACTTTGGTTTTGTCCATGTTCATTTTAAGTCCCACTCTTTCGGAAGCTCTACTGAGGTCACCAAGCATTGTACTGAGCTCCTCCGTAGTCTCAGCCATGACTACTATGTCGTCGGCAAACCGAAGGTGAGTGATGTACTCGCCATTGACATTAATGCCTAGCCCTCTCCATTCCAAAACCTTGAAGACATCCTCCATTGCTGCCGTGAACAGTTTCGGAGAAATAACGTCTCCCAGCCTCACACCCCGCTGCAAGAGGATAGGTTTCGAGGTCTGGTCTTGTAGTCGGACTGACATAGTGGCGTTTTTGTACAAACACTTCAGCACTTCGATATACCGATAGTCAATTTGGCACCGTTGGAGAGACTGCAGTACAGCCCAAGTTTCAATCGAATCAAAGGCTTTCTCGTAGTCCACAAACGCTAAGCAGAGAGGCTGATTATACTCCTCAGTCTTCTGTATAACCTGCCGCAGCGTATGTATGTGGTCCACGGTGCTGAAGCCTTTACGAATCCGGCTTGTTCGGGAGGCTGGAAGTCGTCGAACCTGCGCGCGAGACGATTCGTGATGACTCTGGAAAACAGCTTGTAGACATGGCTCAGAAGCGAGATGGGCCTATAATTCTTAAGCAGGGCATTATCGCCCTTCTTAAAGAAGAGTACCACCACGCCTCTGCTCCACACCTGTGGCGTTTTTCCCAAATAGCTTCTGAAGGGCCTTAAGGACCGGTTTTCCACCCGCCTTCAGGAGTTCGGCCGTAATTCCGTCCTCACCCGACGCCTTGTTGTTTTTCAGCTGCTTCAGAGCCATCCTAATCTCGTACAGGCTGACGTCCGGGATATCTTCGGTATAGTGTCGAGTCAATCTAGCTCTTGGGTCGTTCACTAGATTTACAGCGGGTTTAGCGATAGACGTGTATAACTGTCCATAAAAAGCCTCGATCTCTCCCAGAAGCTCCGATTTGGCGGATATGACTCTGCCATCGTCGGTCTTCAGTTTCGTGAGCTGGCTTTGCCCAATAGACAGATCTCGTGCAAATACTTTAGAGCCCTTATTCCGCTCAATCGCATCCTTAATCCTTGCGGTATTAAAGCGGCGAAGGTCACGTTTCAGGGACTTCGAGATCTGTCTATTGAGCTGCCGGTATATGCACGCATCGTCTGAAGACTGCAGAATCATCTCACGCCTCTTCTTCATTAGCTCGAGGGTCGGATCGGAGAGCTTCTTGTTTTTATTTGTACGGTGAGTCTTGAAAAACTTAGACCCGACCGTATGGACAGTTTCCACGAACCCATCGTTATATTCATCCACGGAGCTTCCTAGGCACTCGAAACGATTGTGGAGTTCGAGCTGAAAGCTCTCGGGGTTTTGGATCTGGATCTGTGCTGGACGGAGCGTAGACTTCATCAGTCGAGACCTTTCAAGCTTAATGTTAATATTCAATGTGCCTCTTACGACGCGGTGATCACTTCCAGTTTTCACCGCGTTGATCACAGAGACATCATTGAACATTTGCTTTTTCGTCGACAGGATGAAGTCAATCTCATTTCTAGTTGCACCGTCAGGACTTTGCCAGGTCCACCTTCTATGCTCACGCTTTTTGAAGAAGGAATTCATCATATAGAGGTCCTCCTTCTCCATAAAGCTAGCCAGTAGGTGTCCCCGGTGATTCCGACGTCCAAATCCAAATTGCCCCACTCGCAGCTCGTCACCGTCTCGTTTGCCCAGTTTCGCGTTAAAGTCCCCCATGACCACGGTGAAGTGAGTCTTAGAACCATGCATGGCTCTTGATATATCCTCATACATGGATTCTACTTCGTCGTCGGGATGTGTCGAGGTCGGGGCGTAGACCTGTATGACCTTCAGCGAATATCTTGATGATATTCTGAGTATAAGGTACGCCACCCTGGTCGACACACTCTCGATCTTCACCACATTGTTCACAAGGGACTTGTGGACGATAAACCGAACACCATACGGAACTGAAAACCATGAAAACTGCTTAGTCCAACTTAAAAAAATCTTTTCCTCACACTAAGAATTACTCTTGTACCGTGGGTGCGTTCACAAAAATGTAACGTCACATATAAATGACACCCAGACCCGGAACATCTGTCTTTAGGCGTTACAAAATATTTATTCCATGCGAAATCGAACCCCTGACACGCAGCCAACCACACCTTCGAACCTGGTTGAATACGTTTGTACCTAACCAATGTATCTGATTAAGTTAAACGTACAAATAACTCATTTAAAGCAATAACTATGGGACTCTATCTGAACACAATAAACTCGTTAAAATCACAAACTCAACTCAGCGACAATCAATATTCAAAACGCGACCAAAATATAAGTAAATTAAAATAAGTAGTGAATAGATTAATTCTAGACTAGCATATAGCCCATCGTCGAGTACATCATCGCTTAATATCGGGTGAGATAGTGATCAAAGATCAACCTATAAAATTAAATAATAAAAAAATATGTCATCTTCAAACTGAGACTGGAATGTGAATTTTCTTAAAATACGACCTTGCTTAATGTGGTCATTTAGCTCAGTGACAGGTCCAAATCAAGCAACCTGAGAGAGTAGACTTTGCAAGCTTGAGGAGTCCTAATAATTTCAACTGTGCAGACACTGGTAGTCAACACTAGTTTAGGGTCCAAGGAATTCTCATATAAAGTACAATTTTACCTTTACCTTTAACATTGCAGTCACATTGTAATATTCCTTTGTCATTTGCATACATATGACAAACTGTTTTACACACGGTTGACATCCCTACAAGAGCCATTCCGACTTTAGTTCCGGCGAAACGTAACTACTCGGAACACGTGTCGACGGCAAAAAGTTTGACAGTCGCCCTTTACACTTTGTGCGAGAAAAAGGATGTATGATGTTAATACACAGAGCTTCGTTTTAGTTTATTTGACTCTAGTGGGGGGGGGGGCAAAAGACATATTTTTTGAAAAAAGTAAAATGAGAGGCAAAATTATATTATTTGCACCAAGTTTTACAAATTACAATAAATTAGGTCGAAAGGTTAATTAATTGTGATGCTTAAGCGTTACAGCTGATGCCTAAGCTAAGATAACTTAGATATAGATATCAGCGCCCATCCTCATAATCAAAAGCAGAGATTTAAATATCCTCATAATCACAACCAATTGAAGCAAAAATTGAGACTAAAAAAAGTAAGTAGATAACGGCATGAGTGGCATGTGTGTGGTGTGTGGTGAGTGGTGTGTGATGTGTGGTGTGACGATTATGATGAGGTTACATAGCACCTGCCAGTGGTGCCCGTGTGAAAGCAGAAAATTCTCCCAAGGGATATATCATAGCATAGTCAGCCTTATAATGTTCCCACTACTGGGACTCAGGCCTCCTCTCTCCCAAGGGAACAAAATAAAAATCCTATGTGCTATTCCAGGACATGGTATACCCATAAACCAAATCTCATCCTAATCCGTTCAGCCGTTCGAGCGTGAAGAAGTAACAAACATACACTCACAAACTTTCACCTTTACAATATTAGTGTGATGAGAAATGGACTAAAATGATAATTCATCAAATGACCTCAAGGTGACGAAGATGCAACGTGGATGAGCTTTCGACAATACAGCCTACAATACAGCCTAAAATACAGCCTACAATACAGCCTAAAATACAGCCTACAATACAGCCTACAATGCAGCCTACATTACAGCTTACATTAAAATTGAAGCAAATAAAAAGTATAACAATCAGAGGCTCTACCACGAGCTCTTAACGTGATCCATTTGACGACCCGAACTGAACTGTTAAAGGGATGGAGCTATATAGGGTGTATAGCTCCCTCTCTCTTTCTCGTGCACGCCTGAAATTTTAACACGACATGATAAAGCCCTGAAGAAAAAACAGTTCTATCAATCAATAATAGCAAATTACGATGATTCTAGCTGTTCCGAAAGATCCTCCCTGAATGTAACAAAATTTTGCAAGAAGTGGGCGTTAGATATTATTGGCAGGTCCGGTAACAAAATTTTATTAAACTTTACAGAGAAAAACAATCGAAGCATTCAAGAGAAATCGAAATTAAGCCGCTCCAAAAATAAATCTTTAAAAAAGTGAAAGTTTCTACAAAATACATATTAAAAACAGATCTTCTTGGTATCAGCTATTTCTGGATTTATCGAGACGTTTTACTAGGAAGGTTTACTTTAATCATGTTTTTGTGAACACGCAGAAATAGAAGCGCAATTTATATTTCCAAGACACTAAACTTGCCGTTTCTTGTTGTTCATCCTACCGATTACAACGCCTATCCCTAATGTTAACGTTACAGTTTCTGTCAAAGTTAATTTCAACAGTAACTAGCACATGTCACATAGTAAACGTAAGTTTTGTTCAAAAACATCATCATTTGAGAACTGGCTCGTTCTTTTTTTAACCCACAACGGATTGTCTCCTAGAAAAATAATGTAAATATCGTATTTACGCTTAACCTTTTACAATATCTCAATTTTCTTTTATATAAATTATAAAAATTGTGTGACAGTGGACGAAATATCCGTTCACAGTTTTTTGTACTGTTTTTGACGTGTTTATGACGTTTGGCGTCTGATTGGCCAGCTTCAAGTTCTTAACCAATCAGAGAGCCTAACACTATAAACGTTTCAACTCAACAGTGTTAACGTAAAAACAATTCACACTCAGCGTACAAATCGATTGTCGGTAAAATGTACCATCTGCTTTCATCGTAACTATAGCCATTAACGGGCCGAATTTGAGGTGTGCGAAAATGACGTCACAAATACGACGTTTAAACTATTGCTAAGTTGGTGCAACCTTATTTCGCTTAACCAAAGATTTGACGGCTGATGAGGCATTGGATATCGTTAAACTTAGTTTGTGCAATTCACTCTAAGGGCGGAATTCACCAATAAAACTAATCGCGTTTTAACGTTTGGCTTGCATAATCGCGTTTAGCCGCTGTCACTAGTGTCACTTGTAAAAATACAACAAAAGAAAATACAGACAAGTGACACTAGTGACAGCGGCTAAACGCGATTATGCGAGCCAAACGTTAAAACGTGATTAGTTTTATTGGTGAATTCCGCCCTTAGTGGAAGTTGCAATTTAGTTGAACAAAGTAGCTCAGAAATATACTAGAATGGGGTTACAGTATCTGGGTTGCAGGATTGTTCAAAAGAGTTATCGCAGCCCTGGGTCGTAAAGGGTAACTGGAGAAACATGGGTGGGTTTTAGTCGGTAAAAGTCTGACAGTCTCCATGTCGCTCCACCCGGAGTGGGAGGTGTCATTTGCTTATTCCCCACTTCAAACAAAAAGAGTTACAGAGTACGTGCGTTTATACAATACATCAAATTTTTGAAAGAATCAATCATTGGATGAGAGGACTTTCTACAAAATAGAACCTTATCTGAATAAGAATACCAAGAAAATATAGGTTTGTTTTCAGGTTGAAAACCCACTACAACCAACAAAGACCTCTGCATGAGCTTGGAGATTATAAATTTACAAAACTACTCATAATTTAATTTTCACTTCAGCTAGAAAGCTGTACAAGTCATATTTAAGATTAGCCTAGACTACGAAAAGTCGCAAGCTTGAATAAACTGTTGGAGGAAGAAAGACTTAATTAATTACTTAAATGATTTACTTCGAACCAGACAGAGAAAATTATAGAACAATAAAAAATGAAAGACGCACAGAATCGGGAGTTGTGGCGACGCTTGGGGGAGGCCTATATATTTATTTATTATATACTTTATTGTAGGTACATAAAGAAACATAACAAAGAAAAACTTATATCTAAAACACATACAAAGGATGGCCTTATCGCATTCCGCGATCTCTTCCAGGCAACCACGAATGGACAGTAATTGTCAGAACATGATATGGGGCTGTCATAAGTTTGACAATAAGCACCAACATTCATTACAATATATTACAATAGATACACAGATACATACACATATAATATAATAGGTACATACATACCAAATATATGGGCAATGAAAAGAAATGGCGACTTTCGAAAATCACAGCGACAGGTAGTGTTCCTAAACAAGCCTTGATTGAGCGCGTTTTATAGGATCTGGCGCGTTTTATAGCCTGGACAGTAAAGGATTTATCCAAGAAAGTTGTGGAATGCACTGGTATCTACCCTACCTATGTCCAACAGTGGACGTCTTTCGGCAGAAATGATGATGATGATGATGTTGAAAAAATAAAATAAAAAAAGCCACAAACAAGGTCTCTGACTATGTCAGGGGGACACTTAAGAGTGGCAGGAGTGTGATTTTAGTCAATAATATATATCTGACACTGCCCAGGCTGACACGCCCGCGTGACTTTTCCACACCAGTCACATTAAAAAAAAAATAGACCGTAGAGGAACCCAACCAACTTGAAAGACTTCTTTCAACAAGTAAAATCAAGTACTTAAATCAGAGTAAATAAGACTGTTAAACAAAATCGCAAAGAACTCCAAATCAAAAGTCTTACATTCTAGCTCCAACACCGAGCTGAAAAGCAAAATTTTCGGAAAGCTCGCGTGCCAACACAGCATTTAGTCCTCGTTCATTCACTCGTTCACTCGCTCAGTAGCTGTAAGAGCTGACATTTCAACTAATGGCACATTAGCTAAGGTTCAAACCGAGGTTAGTTTAGCGCCACAGTTATATTTACTGGAGTAGTAGTTTACTAAAGGTTTAAGACGTGACTGAAGATTAACACGCGATTGTTAACACGTTCAGTGCGGAACGAGGTCTAATATGCCTCGTATGTATCTTCGTTGCGGTGCGACTAAAAGAAGAAAGAAAGAAAGAAAAGAAAAATATTTTATTTGGCACACATGGATACACACACTGTAAAAACAAAATTTAAGACAACTAAGAAAAAAAAACACAATGTGTGTCTAATAAAATAAAATAAAAATAGGTCCAGTTCAGCAAAAATGCCAGACAACTAACTATATGGTAGTCAGTGGTAGTTGCCGACTAAGAAAAACATAGACTTCTCTGCCGTGTGGAGGCTGTAACTTCAATTTAGTTTCGTTTAGGCAAGAGATAAATATATATCTAAGATGCCTTATTTAAACAGAATACAATGGTGTATATACTTTAATACGGGGTCACTTTGACCTCGTACCGCACTAAAGAATTAACATTTTATATTTCTTTTTCAATTTAGCAAAAAAATCTTTTGGTTTCTTATACGTTACGGGGTCTAACAAGCCCCTTACCGCAGGAATGGAAATAATACAAAAATGAGTGCTACCGTCAACGTGTTAAAACAGTGCTCAAAACTGCCATTCAGTAAAGTTATTATTAATAAGACTTTAAAGCATATATATTTTGTTGCATTCTTAGGCTTTTTTTCTTTATATCAAAGTCAACGCCATTTTTTATAACGCTGGAAGAGCTTTCTTTGCTGCACACAGGCCATCTGAGACCCACTACCTAAAGAAAGAATCAAGCTATGAGAAGCACACCACCCACCACCATCTGACTTTTTGAAAACCCAGGAACCTCTGTCACGTGAACATGAATTGCAGTGGCCACCATCTTGCAGCCCATAATTAATCTTCCGAAAACACATAATCATCATGTTAGCTCTCTAGAAGAAACCCCCGTCGTAGTCTCCGGCCTCAGATATGAGTCCAGACCTCGCTATGCTGGCACATAGCGTTCACACGCGTCTCCCCACGCAATAGACACTTACCTCTCTCACAGAACGCGCCCTCATAGTCTCCGTCCCGACACTCGCAAATGGGTCCATCGTCGGTGCTGATGCAGACGCCACCGTGCTGGCAGGGATCGCGGCGTTCACACGCGTCACCACTTGCATTGCTGTGGCGCGATGTCTGAAACAAGAGAAAGCAACTGGTAAACATCATGCTGGTAAGTATTAGAAAGAGGAAGGAGCTGCATTTTTTTTTCTTTTCACTTCGCACATATTCAGTCATTTTGTTTCCCAAAAGAAAGCTGATGTAATACATTCTTATGTTTTAACAGTCATCACCATCTTCCTGCCCTTGTCCCGTTTTATTTGGAGTCGGCACAACACGTTTTTTTCTTCCATTCTGTCCTGTCACTCGTCACGCTATCACTAACTCCCTTTTATTTCATATCACTCTTCACACAATCCATCCATCTTTTCTTTGGCCTCCCTCTCCCTCTCCATCCATCCACATGTAAATTCATAACTCTTTTAGCAACATGCGCTTCATCCCTCCTCTTCACATGACTTCTACTTCAACAGTATTTGGCAGTAAATATATCAAGTTAGTCAATATTACAATAACATAATCAGCTCTATTTTACCGAAATCGCGCCTGTTTTAATTATTCAACATATAGGGTGACTGGCAATTAGTGTACGATACTTAAACACGTGATTGTGCTCATGATAACAAACAATTTTTATTATGGGAGCAAAGCCGAAATCGCGAAAAAAATATCAGCTGTTCAGTACATTAGGCAAACATAAATGTACTGAACAGCTGATTTTTTTTCACGATTTTAGGTTTGTTCCCATTGTAAAAGTTGTTTGTTATCATGATCACAATTACGTGTTTAAGTATCGTACACTAATTACCAGTCACCCTATATAAATTGTCCATTTGGCACTTGCGATACAAAACTACATCAATTTTAAATCAGTATATTCACTAGGAATCAATTTGGGAATAATTAAGGCCCTAGCACCCGAGCAGTGCTATAAAACAGTGACTTTCTGAAGCCCACTCCTCGGTAACGGCTAGGTTTGAAAAAAACAATACAACTTTATCAGCATATGATTTTTTCGTAAGACGAATACTTTTGCCAGAAATTTTTTCGCTAGTTTTCCCTGCTCCTTTCAAATGGCTTTTATCTTTAGAAATATATTTTCACAAAAAAAAAAACTGGTTAAGTGTTCTTCAGAATGTATCTACGCATATGCAAAACCAATTAATATTTCACAAAGAAAATGGATTTAAAGGTCATATTTAAATAGCCTCTGAACTTCACTCTTAAAAATCCCGCTAAAAAAGTGGAGCTGTATTAAATATACCTAAATTCAGACGCCATCTTGCTACAGAAAATTTCCTAATGATGTAGAAACACGCTACCCATTCATCTTCATATTCGTTTATTTACCTATTTAATTTTATTTCATGTGTTGTTTGTTTAGTTGTACCAATCACTCAGTTTACGTTTGACTTCGTATATTGGAAATGTTTGGCTAGTTTTACAGGATTACATACCCGAAAGTTAATTAATGGAACTCTGTTACTAAACCTCCATTGTCCGTCAGTCTCTCTGTCAGTAGGCAATATATCTATATGTCGGCGCAAGGATGCCGATCATCATTGAAGCTCTGTCTAGGGACTCTGTTCTGTGGGCGATGGCTGGGTATCGAGCAGTAAACAAACTATTCCAGATCACACAACTGATTTATTATGATGCAAGCTTTAGGTATTCACTTCACACAACGAGCCGTGAAACAGTCTCCGAGACTCAACGTTGTTCGCACGGCTGCCGACAGAGGAAAGAGCACCGCAACACTGCGGTCGGCACTTTTATCTGCTCGGTTCGTGCAAACGTCAGCGCGGATTCTGTCAAAGTGACATGTGTCACTTTTCACTTACCTAGCTCGTTCATTCGTTCTCAAGCTTCCGTACTGACTTCACCGACATATATATATATATAAAAAGAAACTGACTGACTGATATCAACGCACAGAAGAAACTACTGGGACTAAGAGCGTGAAATTTTGCACAATGTTTCCTTTTATGACGTAAGCGAGCACTAAGAGAGGATTTTCCAAAATTTACCCCTAAGCGGATAAAACGGGGGTCCCAAGCTTGTCTGTATATAAAAAAAGAAACTGACTAACTGACTTAACAACGCACAGCCGAAACTACAGGTACTAAGAATATGAAATTTTGCACAAGGTTTCCTTTTATTACGTAAGCGAGCACTAAGAGAGGATTTTCCAAAATTTACCCCTAAGCGGATAAAACGGGGGTCCCAAGCTTGTCTGTATATAAAAAAAGAAACTGACTAACTGACTTAACAACGCACAGCCGAAACTACAGGTACTAAGAATATGAAATTTTGCACAAGGTTTCCTTTTATTACGTAAGCGAGCACTAAGAGAGGATTTTCCAAAATTCACCTCCTAGGTGGATGAAATGTGGGGTCAAAGTTTGTATGGATAAACCTACTATCACGTGGGCGAAGCCACTGAAAGAAGCTAGTATCACATAAACTGTAATATGTTGATAATTGAAATTTTCACAGACTGTATTTCTCCTGCTATAAAAACAAATAATAAAATCCAAATAAATTAATGTTAGTAAATTGCCTATTCTTCTTTTTCTTCTCAGTCGGTAAACTCTTGCCAGAGTGGTCGTGGTCATCATTGTGAATCACGATGAGTGATCATCTTGGTAACACGGCGCCATTTATCGCGGACTGCAGCTTTCCGGGTACATTCATAAACCGAGCACTTAGTTGCGGGCTTGATTTGGTCTGTCCATCTCATTGGTGATCTACCACGTGGCCTGGTAAACATTGCCTTTTTTTTCAAAATTGCCTATTACTGCTATATTATAATTTGACATTAGACACGCCAAATTTCAGTCACATTTATTAATACCCTATTATTATTACCCCATAATATCATAGTTAATTTCACTTAAACATCCAATAATAGAAGCAAAACAACCTATAGAACAAGCGGGTTTCAGAAAAGGATACTCTACTATCGACCACATCCACACCATAGAGCTAATTATAGAGAAATATCAGGAACTTCAGAGACCCCTTTACATTACTTTTATTGACTACCAAAAAGCTTTCGATTCGGTCACACACATAAGTATTTGGGAAAGTTTAAAAATTCAAGAGGTGCCAGATATATACATAAAAGTGATTAAAAGCATATATAATAACAACAAAGGAAGGATAAAGCTCGAAACCTTAGGCCCCGCGTTTCCTATAGAAAGAGGGGTAAGGCAAGGGGACCCGCTCTCACCCACCCTTTTCATAGCCATTCTCGAAAACATCATGAACAAGTTGGAGTGGAGCAAAACAGGACTCTACATAGAAGGCGCCCACCTAAGCCATCTGAGGTTCGCCGATGACCTGATACTTCTGTCAGAGACAGCCAACGAGATGCAATCAATGATAGAATCCCTACAACAAGCAAGCGCGGAAGTCGGACTAGAAATGAACATAGAGAAGACTAAGATAATGACTAACACACGAATAAGACCTATAACTATCAACGGTAACCCTTTAGAATATGTAGACAATTACATATACCTAGGAAAAAGAATCAGTTTCGAGAAAAACAGCAACTTTACAGAAATAGAGAGAAGGGTCCAACAAACCTGGAAAAAATATTGGAGCCAAAAAGAAATATTTAAAGGTAACTTACCAATACCTCTCAAAGCTAAAGTTATGAACTCATGTTTACTACCAAGCTTAACTTATGGGAGCCAGACCTGGAAATTCACGAATCAAGCTATGAATAAAATTAACACATGTCAAAGGGGCTTAGAACGAAGCATGTTAAACATAAAGAAAATGGATAAAATAAGACACACAAAGATAAGAGACATCACTAAAGTTACAAACGCCTTAACCTTTGCTCGAAAACTGAAATGGCGTTGGGCTGGCCATGTGGCGTGAATGTCCGACAGAAGGTGGACCCTGCGAGTTACCCAGTGGAAAGGACCACCAGGCAAGAGGAGAAAGGGGAAACCCTCGGCCCGCTGGGAAGATGATCTGAAAAGATCAGCTGGCCAAAACTGGTGCTCTATAGCACAAGATCGAGAAAAATGGGAATCTTTGGAGGAGGCCTATACCCAAACCGGGGTTCCTGTTAATTTATAAATATTTAAAACATAACTTCTTAATTTACTAACTTAATCTAAGCTAACTTACTAAGCAAACCTATATATGTTTTACCGTAATATTGTAACTTACAACAATGTAAAAACAAGAAATAAAAAGGCTTATTATTATTATTATTATATTTTATTTATCTCAGGACCCTGAGGTCCTGGACCTTTGGGAGGCGTACGAGGAGCCGAAGCCAACTCGCAGAGGCCCTTTAGATAATTATAATGGAACATGATACCAACCGACGATTATCCCTGTACGCGCTATGCTAGTGCACCCAAGGACAACCCCCGGTTATTGAAAAACTGTTGCGACATATGGAGAACAAAGATAATAGGGCTATGGTTTTTGGAGTCTTAAGTGGACTGGTAACATGGAACTATGTTAAGACTATGGCCCCTGCCTGAACAACGTTATTAATATGCATCGAAAAAAGGCAGGGGGTGACTTGCACACTCAATAAATGGGCCCCCAAAAACGGCCGCTAGCACGAAGTGACGTAGCAACAAGAGGGCAACATATCCTGAGGTGCTTGAGGAGTGGAGAGGTATACCACGGCTATCAGGACAATCCCGGAAGTACGGTCAAGATCCCTACCAGCACCTTAC
Organism: Mythimna impura; assembly: GCA_905147345.3. Lineage (NCBI taxonomy): Eukaryota > Metazoa > Arthropoda > Insecta > Lepidoptera > Noctuidae > Mythimna > Mythimna impura. The sequence continues at coordinate 25,796,909 of LR990359.1, read as the reverse complement.
TGGATTATACATCCTTCTCCCGAGCACGTTTGCTCTTGCGAATCTCCACTCAAGCCAGCCAATAAAGGCAAGAGAGAGGTGGGAGCTCAGTTCCTCGTCAGTGTTCACTACGGCCGGCCAATAAAGGCAAGCCGGAGATGAAGAACAAGAATTCTCCCGGGAGATCGGGTCCGTGGGGTCGCTAATGCCCAACAGTTCGCCACAAAACTGCGCTGCGGATTGTATCTCTCTTAGTCTGGCCCCTCACCCTAGGCATATTACGGCAAAGCAAACTTTACCGATACAGACCTAGGGTATATTGGAGCACGCAAGCCCCACCACGACGTCAACGTAGAGATACGGCGATGGGGTTATTATTATTATTATTATTATTATTACCCCCCAAGCTAAAAAATAAACTTCATATACCACACGCTAAATAAAATATAAAAATTACCAATATAACATGAGAAACCATCAATTGTAATTACTCCATTTTTAAATTTTCTCTACTTGAATATAATAATCAATATAATCAATAACTAAAATTAAAACCACCCATACAAAAAGGAACCTAAGTTTTTCGGATTTTTACAAAGTAGGTACATATTTTTAAACCTTGTACGATGTATGTGTTGTTCGGTCATTCCCTTCAAAATGGTTGAGCTGAGTGGAGCTGATGCACATGTCATACTGGTGAACGGACGTCATGAGTTGAGACTGGCTATCTCTGAACTGCCAGTGGCTTATAATTTTTTAATTACTTTTTTTATTATTTATTTATATTGTGCTTACATAAAGGAGCTACAAAAGATATGTAACCAATATTTTTGTAACTCACAACGTGATTTAAAAGAGTGGCCATGGAGTTTCTTGCACGTTCTTCTCCATAGAAATATTTGCGTTCCAAACGTGCTATTTAGCTCCACTTTTTTGACTGACCGACAATTTGACCATTCAAAAGTGCCTGTAAATAGTTTATTTGAAACAAACGTTTTTGATTCTGATGGTGTGCCCGATTCACACTTTACCGGTATTTTTAACTTCATAACAATAGCATTTACCGGTATTTTTAACTTCATAACAATAGCACACAGTTTTTAAGTACCAAAGTTAATTATTAAAGTCACAATGAGACTCACTCAGAATATTGTCGTAGATACTATGACGTAGCTATGACGATACAGCCAAACAAACAAACTTCGACCTCAAAAGTCGGACAGAACAAACAAGAACTTTTTGTTAGTGGTTAATTAAAGGACTTTATAAAATCAAAACCGTTTCGTCACAAAGTTTGTTAACCTCAGAAAAAAAAGGTACGAGGGTATTTGGGACAGACTTACTACGTAAAGATATACTTTTACAATTATATTTCGTAATCGTCATCATCATTTCAGCCAGAAGACGACGACGTTACTTATAGTAACAGTGAAAATCGTTAAATTGTTTTTAATGGTGCCGTCATCCCCATCAGTCCTAGCGTTAAAGATCTCGGTTTGCATCTTGACTCGACGCTTGGCTGGCAAAGTCAAGTTTCAAGTGTCTGCCAAAGAGTCAACGGGACTTTGCGGTATCTGTATCGTCTGAGGAACTTTTTGCCTGCGAAAACGAAGACAATGCTTGTGCAGACTTTAATTTTTCCTGTAATCGACTATGGTGACGTGTGCTACTTTGACCTGAATGCGGTGTTGCTAGACAAGCTTGACAGGCTCCTCAACAACTGCATCCGGTTTGTATTTAACTTAAGAAAATATGACCATATTTCTAGTTATAGATCCGAGCTCAAATGGTTGCCCATTCGCCAGAGAAGAGGTTTGCGCGCACTGACTACACTTTTCTCTCTGCTCAACTCTCCCACCCCTCCTTCTTATCTCATATCACACTTTCAATATCTATCTTCTTCCCATGCTAAGAATCTACGTTCTTCTAACAATCTTCTACTGCTTTGTCCTTCTCATACTTCTGACTTTGTTCATTCTTCCTTTCATATACAGTCCATACTTCTGTGGAATGCGCTTCCTCTTGACATCAGGACGGCCACCAGTCAATATGCATTTAAGCGGAAATTGCGGCTTTATTTTCTATACAAATAGCGGAGTAGTCTCAAAAATCCTTTCATTATTCCTTACATAAATAATATATATTTTTGCATATATATATGTAGGTTTATATTATATTAAATATTTGTGTATGTTTATTTTATGTATTTATACATTTGATCCCTTGTTTTCGTATTATTCTTTTCTTTTTTTTTTATGCACCTACCATGTTTTCTCTTCACTACCCTTGGTTGACTGGTAGAGAATGCCTAAGGCATTAAGTCCGCCTTTGTACCTTTATGTTGCATGAAGTTTTAATAAATAAATAAATAAATAAAATCACCTACCTGCTTTTATTTATTTATTCTTCACATTTTAGTAAAGCTTACAGACTAATAACAACATAAAGACAATAGACTAAATTGCTAATTACAAGATTCCACATGTATGTATAATGACAAAAATTTTCAAAGTTGGTCCCACAATACCATAAGCTGTTAGTAACTTTAAAACAAACAATAATAATATTATGTTTCAAGTGCAAATAGGTGCTAGTTGCTCAAAATTGGCTTTGCTAAGAGCTTCCTAACTGTGCTCGAATTGATGCAAATTTTTGCTGCCAAAAATGTCAAATGGTGACAGAAAACTGACGGTGGTACCGACCCCTTTAGCCAAGTTACAACCGTTTTGTTTCGATTCTCTTTTCGTTGATCGCCACGAGTCGGCCACGCCTCCTATTCCTTTGTTCTGACCACGTGACAGAGCGTTGAGATGACGTCAGAACAAAGGAATCGGAAGCGTGGCCTACCGAGGCGATCGACGAAAAGAGAATCGAAACGAAACAGTTGTAACTTGGCTAGGGGGGCAGTTCTCCATTTTTATATTTCAAAAAGTAAGTAATCTTCTTACTGACAATTCTACCCAGTTCTTAACTAAATACAATTTCCGGAAAACTTTCTAGACAGAGTTGGGCCAGACAGAGTTTGTTTGAGAATACAAACACTTAGATAATTTTATTTATTTATTTATTAAAACTTCATGCAACACAAAGATATAACAAAGGCGGACCATTCTCTACCAGTCAACCTAGGGTAGCGAAGAGAAAACATGGTAGGTGCATAAAAAAAGATTATTAAGAAAACAAGGGAATCAAATGTATATATATAAAATAAACATACATAGATATTTAATATAATATAAACCTACATATATATAAATTATAGATACATATATAATTTATTAAGGTAGGAAGGTCTTGTTAATAACCAAAAAGACTGGCGTCGAACATTGTAAGGAAATTAGGGATTCGGCATCGGTATTATAAATTCAACATTATAGGTCCTTTTAAACAGTTTTAAGCCTCTGTCACACTGAGCGCGAGTTTCTCGAGTCTTTTCGCAATATTATATCCGACCAACTTTAGCATTTAATACAATATATAGGAATATATAGGTACATATATCCAATGCTAAATGTAAGTCTTTTGAACTAGAGCTATGAATGTTTATACATAATAATATATAAAATCTCTGTTTTGACATTATCGGTGTTATTTGAAACAACTATTAGAATTAAAAATTATAACAAATTAATAACACACAACACACGTTGACTATTGAAATACTCGAACAATTAATACGTTTCTGACTATATACAGTCACGAGTATAAATATAAGTCATGCACGCTAAATTCAATAGTGATTTTGTACTCATATATACCACTTTTTGAGGTGGGAAATCATCAAATAACTTGTGTACATTAGGTAAATTCGAAAGCAATTTTCTTCTCATATACCTACCAAACACTGATAAAATAATATAACATAATATATTCCACAAATATCACACAACGCCGTCTAGTCTCAAGCTGAGCAGAGCTTGTGTTATGAGTACTAGACAACTGATAAACATACTTATTTATTTCTAAATACATACTTATCATAGATAAATTACACCCAGACACAGAACAAATGATCGTGCTCATCACACAAACATTTGTCCTGGGTGGGAATCGAACCCACGGTCTCCGGTATAGCAGTCAGGGCCACTAACCACTAGACCAACAGGCCAGTCAAAAAATATTTGGTACTCAGACCAAAGTATATAAACCTAGATAGTATTATAAACCAAAATAAATTCTCAAAAATATTGTATGGTAATTTCACGAGAAAATCATTTTTGTTCGCAAAAATGTCATTCATACCGTGATGGACTGATCCTCTAAAGCCACAACACGCCATCGCCCGTACGCAATCCGCGCTAACTGTGCCTACGGCCTTAGGGTAGGATCAAGTGATTATGCTGAATATTACCTCTTTATGCTAACTTATTAAAATTCTGTGCTGTCGCTTGTATGTTCGGTCATAAAGGAAGTAATTAACTTGCTTTAGTCGTTATAATTATTTAAGGGTTTGTGCTGAATGTCTGTGTGTGTGCCGAGTTTGCGTTTAATGTGTGCGCAGTAAGTTGCGTCATCTCTGGTCTACACATTGTTATTTTATATAAATTATATTCAGGAGCGTCTCGTAGTGCAGGGCAAAGTTGAGGGCACCAGGCCACGTGGTAGATTACCAATGAGATGGACAGACCAGATCAAGGCCGCAACTAAGTGCTCGGTTTATGAATGTACTCGGAAAGCTGCAGTCCGCGATGAATGGCGCCGTGGTACCAAAGTGATCACGCATCGTGATTCACAGTGATGACCACGACCACTCTGACAAGAGTGTACCGACTGAGAAGAAGATGGGATGAAAGTGTTTAGGAAGCTGGAATTTAATCGAGTGGTGGCTTTGACAGCTCGTGTGTCGTAACTTGTAAGGTTATAAATAGTATTATATCCAATTTTTACTATAATACTAAATGATAGGTTACGCAACGTGGGTGTTGACTAAAGACACGATAGGGACTAAAGAAGTAGGCGAAAATAGTTTCACAAATAAATTTCGCTACCAATAATGGTAGCAATATCAAGTTTGAACGGTATAATATATCGATACCTACAAATAAAAAATATTGCCTACTAATGTAACGTGTATGTATTTAAGCGTATCAATTCAGAACGCCTACACCTACATTTGGCATTTTTTTTATTGATAGGAAGCAATCGAAACATAAATTTCACCCATGCAAAGACGGGGCGAGCAGCTAGCTCTATATCTATATAAAGCTAAAGAGTTTGTTTGATAAAACGCGCTAATGTTAGGAACAACTGGTTCGAATTGAAAAATTATTTTACTGTTGGATAGTCAATTTACCGTGGAAGACATAACAGCACGTTATGACTATGACTAACAGCCGCTCCTTTAACAGTAACCAAAGACGCGGTCGAAACCACAGAGGACAGCTCGTTATAGTATAGATAGATAGATTTATTTATTAATACAATTTGGTGTTACAATATTTTGGAATCCTTGTACATTCTGCCTCATGGCATGCAATATTTACTAACTTAAAACTAGGTACTACAATAATTCTATTTATTTATTTATTTATTGAAACTTTATGCACTAGTAAGAAACACTGTACAAAGGCGGACTTAATGCCTTAGGCATTTTTTACCAGTCGACCTTAGGGTGGTGCAGAAATATAACATGGTAGGTGCAACAAAATGATAAACTAGATTAGAAATAGAATAATAAATATGTCATTATGAAAAACGAATCCAACAAATCAACGCTGTGATGATTGTGTTTGATTGTGCTGTGTATTTACTTATAGCTTTATCATTTAAGAAATCCGATACAGAGTAATAACATTTTTTTACTAGTAATTTTTTAAGGTACTTTTTAAATCATATTAATGGTTGCTCTTTAATCATTTTTGGTACATGGTTATAAATAATAGGAGCCATACATATAACACTCTTTCTCAATAATGCAGTTTTATATCCGACTGTGCATAACTTGTCTTCATATGCGTTCTTAAACTTGTAGTCCTGTTTCTAGTATTTTTTAAAGTTGGAAATAAAACTTGTACTATTTTTATACAAGCTTTTCCGGGTTTATCAATCGACATAATGACAGTATCACAAACAATTTAACCAATCATGCATAAATGACCACAACGCTTGATAAACTTCCTCTTTCCTCACTTAATAATTATGTAATATTAACATAACCTCATGGCCGTTCACTGTCTCTTAAGATACAGGTATACCCTAGTTTAAGAGTCAGGGAAACATAATTTGTAAACAGATGTAACATGTATTCTCCCAAATAAGGTGCTTACTTAAGCTTGTATATCTTGATTGTTAGTAGTTTAGGTTTTTGTTGTTTCATATCATCTGTACCCTTTTTATCAATAAACAATTATTATTATTATTATTATTATTAACTGAGGGTTGAAAACAAAGTTAGTAATTCTGGATAACAACTTAATAATTTTATTTTTGTCAGAGTAACTTTTTCAACATTATTCCTTTAATATTTTAATATATTATATTCCAACACAATATATGAACTACGCTGTGTTTCCTGATATTTACAACCCGGGCGTTAAGTCAAGACTGAATAGGTTACTTTTAGGCAAACGTCCTTCAATGTCGACCACATCATCGCTTATCACCAGTCCCCCTAGCCAAGTTACAACCGTTTCGTTTCGATTCTCTTTTCGTCGATCGCCTCGAGTAGGCCACGCCTCCGATTCCTTTATTCTGACGTCATCTCTACGCTCAGTCACGTGGTCAGTACAAAGGAATAAGAGGCGTGACCGACTCGAAGCGATCAACGAAAAGAGAATCGAAATCAAAAAACGGTTGTAACTTGGCTAGAGGGGCAGGCGAGATAGCGGTCAAGTGCAAGCCTGTCAATAATTTACAAGCATAGTACAGTAAGTAGTATAATCAAACTTATAATGTTTCCAGTGCTGGGACTCAGACCTCTGCTCTAGAAGAGGCCATGGACTGTAATCCGCCCCGCGGGTCTAATTCAGATTGGTGGATGTCAGATGTCTACGAATTTTTGGTTCTAGGACATGCTGGTTTCCTCACGATGTCACCTTTTAATTGCCTACGTCGAATATATCTTGCGTTTATTTCGCCAGGGTTGCACATCCACAACCAAATACTCCATCTCATCAGCTATTCTGTCTCCTATGGGGATTGAAGAACTAAACGAAATGTAGTACAAATTCACATATACATGACTCTGGCGAATAAACAAAAACAATCGTCGTGCCAAGCGGTTAAAGGGTCAATAAATTATTTAATAGTAAAAACAATATTTTCCTACCAACCAAATCTCACAGCTGAACATCCAAATTTAGTCCCATAAAGCCTTGTGGGCAAAACCGCAGGAAACTAGTTACTGCTGGTGTCTGTCTATTATCAGATTAAAGTTAGCGTCTAGCCAGTCTGCAAGATTAACTGGGCTAGCTAGCTAGGCTGGCTATAAAATAGGCCTTAAAATTAGCGTGGTTAAAATGAGAGGTTTCAGGTAATTGGTTTTTAATTATTAAGTTAAAAGACATGACTAGCCAAATGGTGTTGTTAAAGAGCGTTCAGTAATCAGAAACGATTATTTCAAATGGACCAAATACAGGCAATTTTGAATTGTCTAAATGTCAGTCAGTCCAAAAAAAGTGAAGCTAAATTGCGTGTTCCAAAGCGTAGATCTCTATGGAGAAGAACTAGCAAGAACACTCCATGGACACTCTTTTAAATCAGCCGAGATGACACATTTCCATTATTTTTCACACAACCGGTCTTACGTGATTATGACGTTATTACATATTTTACTCTAGATAATTTGGAAACACAGATATCTTGTAGTTATCTAGTTTTCTATTGAAATAATTATAAATTTGTGTAAAACTAATCCAGTCAAGACCTCTGAAAATCTGCTATTTTGCTTCATAATGCATTCAAAATTCAAAAAAGTCAAAAATATATATTTATAGAAACCTTATGGAGAGAGACGTTATATCAGACTTTTGACTAAATCCACCCAAATTGCTTCAGACGCCCCTTCGCGGCATTCCAGAGCCGCGGGTCATCTTACCTATCTTGAAGAAAACCCCATCGTACTCTCCGACCGCGGTAAATAGTTCCAACAATTCCGCAAAATCAAAGTTCCTATTACGGCAATAAATTCTTCTTTGCTTTCACCAGCGCTAATTTCATAGCCGCACACGACCGATAGTACTAGTTATCTCGGCATATTAAGACCTAGCGTCTAGACCAGCGTCTCTAAGCTAAGTCTAGATCTGAACCCAATTACTGGATAATCTACTCGTTAGTGGTGAACCCAATTTACAAGCGATTTTCTTAAAATGTCTGTTAATACTTTGGTCCATTTTCTTATAAGTGTCTAACCAGTTGTAGCAGCATCAGGTAGAATTAATCTTGAATCTTTTAATATACACTTCTTTTTTTTAATTATTTGATATAAACTAGTGCTTGACTGCGATCCCACCTGATGGTAAGCAGTGATGCAATCGTTGATGGTGAGGCGCACTAGTTTATTAAGAGCCTATTCACTCTAGCCTTGAAGACACCTAAATTATAATCAGATGGAAAGACCACAGCAGGCAAATTGTTCCAGTCCTGCGATGTACGCGTTATAAACCACGAGGCGAAATGCTTAGTCCGGACCGTAGAGGTTTCAACAACGGAAGGGTGAAAACTCGCCGTACGTCGGGTTGTCCGATTGTAGAAATGAGATGGCGGAATCAATTCATGCAGTTCCCGCGCACACTCTCCAATATGCAAACTGTAAAACACCGAAAGGCTGACTACCCCACGCCTCTGCTCAAGGCTTTGAAGATTGGACTTAACCAAATGTGGATCACCAATTAGCCTCTTCGCACGCCTTGCCACCGTGCCCAAAAAAATATATTATCTATATGCGTATAACTTCAGAACGGCTGCACTTATTTGGCTGAATCTGTTTTTGGTGTATTTATAATGGGTAAACAAACTTCCTATTAATACCACTTTTCGACTCTAAAAATCTACATTGCCTTCTAAATTACTAAGTCAGCCACAATTTACGAGCGTCTGAATGATATTATCTTAGCCACTACTTACCTTCTATGTAAGCCACTTTCTATGTGATTATAAATAAATAACCACGAAGGCTCATGCGGGAGCTCCGCTCCACTCCAGTCCCGCCTTAGCCTTCTAACCTAACCTATCCGTGTTGGAGTGCCCCACAATTCAGAGCTTGCTTCGCTCTTTCTTGAAATAAGAATATTTTTCTGTCTCAATTTCCCGTTGCTTAGTTATAAAATGAGAAGTTTGATCACGTGCCCAATAAATAAATGTGTGGCTTAACTTCTCGTTTATAATTGTCAGGAAAGTTTGTATAAAAATATGTGGGAAAACAAAGAATTACGACTGGAAAAGAACGTAGACAGCATTTGGAGACAAACAGAATGCGAATTTCACTTCATTAGTATACCCGTGCGAAACCGGGAGGGCGGTAGGTAGGGAGAGCAGTAGGTTGGATATAAAGGAAAACTTTAGATAAAATGTAATTTCTGACATGAGCCTTAAAGCTGGCTTTCGGACACCTAAGGATTAACTCAGGAAATTAGAAAGGTTGAAGTATGAAAATTATATGTTGATCCTGCTGATGTAGACTTCCAAATAACATGGGACAATAGCAGGAAGATTATGTAGCATAATATAGCATAGAACAATCAGCCTTATAATGTTCCCACTGCTAGGACTCAGGCCTCCTCGTGGATAGGGAATGGACAAATAAATACGAAGGCTAAGGCGAGAGCGAATCGGAGCAGAGCTCCCACTTTAGCTTTGTTGTTTGTGTAATAACGTCATTAACACGTAAGTGTGGTTGTATGGAAATGTAACTTGAATTGGGCGCCCTTAAGGGGATGCAACTCGACATACATTTTCACTGTTATCCACACAACCGCTCTTACGCGATTATGACGTTATTACCTACATATTTTTCATTAGATATTTGGAAACACAGTCTCTTGTGAATATTATCTAGGCTTCTATTTAAATCAATTTATAAATTTGTATAATACTAATCCAGTAAAAACCTCAGAAAATCTACTATTTTGCATGAACTTTGACACTTCATAATTTACTCAAAAATTTAAAAAAAGTCAAAAAGTTTAACAATAGAAGCCTTGCAAATTTAATCAAGATTCTGAATGACGACAATTTTTTTTTAAAACTATTAAAGGTTTAAAAAAAGACACGTCTTTCCTGGAACAAGTTTAGTAAAATTTTCGAGTAAATCACGGAAATTACCGAATACTAACAGAGTTTGCAGGCGTTATCTCTCTTTTTTCGCGTTGCCTTTTCGTCAAACATCGCGTTGGATTCCGTTAGATGAAGTAACAAGCTTTTAAACCATGCTTGATGTTGACGATAGGCGAGTGGAAAAGGACCCTCTTAAGTACAAGAAGCTTTCTCTTTTTTTTTCTTTTCTTGACCTTAACCAGTACTAAACTTAGTACCAGACTTTATGTATTTTTCCGACCTACCATCGCGTGGTTGAAACCACTTACGGGTCCAAAAGCTCGTGTTAGCAAAGGCTACGATTATGTAATTTGTATGTTAGAATTATAACATTAATTTCAAGTGGCAAGAATAGAATCTTTGACCTTGCAACACAGAGGTACTTGTAACCACTGGCCATAAATTTCTGAAAAACGTCAATACTTTATTTGAACTAGGTTTTTTCAGCGGTTTTAGTTGTAAATTATTCTGCTGCAACATAAGGGATGTGTTATGTGTCCTAATCTAGGCCATAAGGTATATCTTTTTTAGGGTTCAGTACGTCAAAATGAAAAAAACGGAACCCTTATAGGATCACTTTGTTGTCCGTCTGTCTGTCAAGACCCTTTATCTCAAGAACGCGTGGAGGTATCGAATTGAAATTAAAAACATATACTTAGGTCTGCGGTCTCTTGAAGCTGTGAAAAAATCAAACTTCTGAGTTAACGAAAAAAAAAAGATACGGCCGTTTATGTCGCAAAAAACATATATTTCGATACTCTCAAGGGAATCAAAATTCATAGGGTACTTCCCGTTGATCTAGAATCCTGAAATTTGGCATGAAGCAAGGTCCTATAGCACAAGTATAGGAAAAAATCTGAAAACTGTAAATTTATAGTTACGTCACAAAAAAACTTTTCTTGCGATTCGGAAATAAATTCGTAACTGAATTCGGAAATTGAACTGTTTTCATAGGTAAGTTTATACGGAACCCTCAATGCGCGAGTCCGACTCGTACTTGCCCGGTTTTTTTTAACGTTGCCCGACACTAGGAATTACTCCAGTATCGTGGGTGCGTTCACAAACATGTAAACTCACATACACAACACAGCCAGACCCGGAACAATTATCTGTAGGATATAATACAAATGTTCGAGGAGGAGTGGCAGGTGGTCGCCTCCTTCTGCGAAGCAGTAATGCTAGCAAAGGAGGAGGCCGCATGCGTGAGGCAACGGTCCTCAATAGGTAGTGTCCGAGCAATGGGTAGCTCGCCGTCCGACCGTCCGGTAACCGTCCGGACCGAGCCCAAGTCGTCGACGGCGCGTACTGTTCCACACGCGCCTCAAGGAGATGTCAGCAAACCGTAGGGGCCCAGCAGGGTGGAAGCCTACTGGGGCCAAGGGTCTGCTTCTGAAAGGAAGACTCGGCCCTGGTACGAAAGGCAACGAAGGAACAGGAGTGGGTTTTTAGTCAGTAAAATTCTGACACTATCTCCCGCTCCGCGCAAGGGCGGGGCATGTCATTGGATGATGTTCCCACCGAAAAAAAAGGCCATAGAAATGTTTGTTCCAAACGGAAATCGAACCCGGGACATGCAGCGCAGCAGCCACTGCGTCAACCTTGCCGTCAATTGACAGAGCATAGAGCCGATACCTGTCAGAGCTGTGCAATTGTTCAAAATAGTTACAGCGGCTCTGAAACAGCAAATGGCGAAGGGCAACTAAAGGACCCGTATGGGTCTGTTTTAGTTAATAAAAGTCTGATTGACTCTGAGTTATTTAAGGATTGCCAACCCACAAAAAAAAAACAATTGGTATGGCAATAGTTTCCAAATATATGAAAATTTAATCAAACAAAGACTAATAGAAACACATCGATAATAAATAGAATCAAGAATGAATATCATAACATAGAACCATTTTCAGAAAGATTCTGAAAGTCGTCAGCTAAAATCTAATCCTAGATTTTTTGTCCGTTCGGTTGTCCTTTGTACCCAAAATAAATTGAAAAGCTGAAAAAATCTCAACAGTCTAAACTTTTTAATCACTAGTTCAATAGGCTAACTGGAAAAATAACTGTGAGTTACGGTATTTTACGGCAGTTTCAATAAAGTCAATAGAAAAATGTATAGACATATCCACATCAAATATACTCGGGTAAAACTATTCGTTTTACGTTTTATATTTTGTGACATTTGGTTAAAATGGGATTGAGCTGATCAAATCAGCTGCATGAACTCTGTCCATTGGGCAAGTCTCCTCAAAATATCTGAGAATCGACGATGCCGCCGAGGTCGACCTGGGAAGAAGTGGCTCAAGAAAAGAATACTTGTAAGAAGTTGGGGAAGGCCTTTGCCCAGCATTGGGAAAGTATACGTCGGATTGTCTGATGGTAGAAAGGAAATGGCGGAATCAAGTCATGCAATTTCCAAGCACACTCTCCAAAATGCAATGCAAAGGATACGAAAATATACGCGTAATAAACCAATTACACGTTTATTTTTGAATATAACGTCAAAGATAAATTAATAAATAGATACGACATCAATTAATAACTCCTCTACCACACTATTCAGGCAATCATTAATTCCTTCATCCCATTCAATCACTACATTCATTCACGATGAATAAAGAATGAATTCAATTATGAACTCTCGTTCAAAGGAACTAAATCGGAACAACATTCTTTTGAAGTTCACTGAACGAACTTGCAACGATTGAGTGCGATTTTCAGGGATTTAATCGCGTCTGGCAACTCGAATTATTCCTTATTCAAACGTCCAGACGTTCAGATTATTCGAAATACCTAAACCTGTGTAAGAGATCTAAAGTTTCCTAAAGTAAAGTAGTCATAGCAATTGCGTTTTCGTGTATTGGGGAGATGGAATTTAAGTTTGAATCCAAGAAAATTGAAGACCAAGTTGTAAGTTCTACTGTAAGGTGGAACATTGTGCTTAAAGTAACCATGCATGTAACTGACAAAATCTGCTCTTCTGGTCTGGGAATATCCCACTATTACTGACTAAGACCCAACTCGTGTTTCTTTAGTTGCCCTTTTTTTATTCCAGAGTCATGGTGACTCTTCAATCTAGCATAATGTTATCAAACTGTTAAATCGTATCATTTTAGATAAGACCATTTCAAAAAAAGAACAATCTCAATTTTGTTTCTTTTTTAATGTTGTACATGTAACTCGATATACTCATACATACACATTTTTCATATTAAGATATTTTGAAAACACATCTTGTGGATATTGTCTAGGCTTCTTATGAAATTAATTTATAAATTTGTGTAAAACTAATCCAGTAAATACCTCCGAAAATATGCTATTTTGCATGAACTTTGATACTTCATAAATTACTCAAAAATTAAAAAAAAGTATAAATAAAGAAGCCTTGCTAATTTAATCAAAATTCTGAATGACGAAAAATTTTTTCAAATACTTTTAAGGGTTTTAAAAGAACACGTATTTCCTAGAACAAGTTTTGTAAAATATTCGAGTAAATCAAGGAATTACCGAATGCTAACAGAGTTTTCAGGCGTTATCTCTCTTTTTTCGCGTTACCTTTTCGTCAAACATCGCGTTGGATTGCGTTAGATGAAGTAACAAGCTTTTAAACCATGCTCGATGTTGACGATAGGCGAGTGAAAAATTCAACAACAAATATGTGCTACAATAAACAAAATCTCCAATGTACCTTTATTAAAGGTTTTTTTTCTATTCTTTGATGTTTTATTCCCAGTTTTAATTTGTGTTAGTATAACATGATATAGGATTGAAAAGCATAGAATTTTTATTTTTGATATTTTTGCATTTTTTTACGACTGTATTTCCAAAATCTGTGAATGCAGTTCCAAATATTTGAAAAAGTTATGGAACGGGTCTCCTAAGAACGTTTTCCTGTAACTATAATAGTTAAGGTACCTGCTCTAAGGGCTATATTTCCGCCGTGTCCTCGTGGAGGCAATTGGCGGCAGCGACCTTTCGCGTCCGGCCCTGGTTCAGGCTTTTTTTTTTTTTTCGGTGGGAAAATCATCTTATGACATCCCCGCCCTTGGGCGGGGCGGGAGATAGTGTCAGACTTTTACTGACTAAAAACCCACTCCTGTTCCTTCATTGCCTTTCGTACCAGGGCCGAGTCTTCCTTTCAGAATCAGACCCTTGGCCCCAGTAAGCTTCGACCCTGCTAGGCCCCTACAATTGCTGACATCTCCTTGAGGCGCGCGTGGAACAGCACGCGCCGTCGACGACTTGGGCTCGGTCCGGACGGTTACCGGACGGTCGGAAGGCGAGCCACCCATTGCTCGCCGTCCGCAAGCCCGCGCCTACATATATAACATAATAGCATAATTAGCCTTTTAATGTTCCCACTGCTGGGACTCAGGCCTCCTCTCTAGGAGAGGGAATGGGCCGTAATCCACCACGCGGGCCCATTGCGGGTTGGTGAATGTCACATGTCTTCGAATTTTTGGTTCTAGGACATGCCGGTTTCCTCACGATGTTTTCCTTCACCGTTTTGAGAGCAGTGGTGATGAAATAAATTACACAAAGTAATGCGCCTGGCTGGGTTTGAACCCACGACCTACAACTCGTAAGTTGGGGCCATTACCACTCGGCCACCACTGCTCTCATTACCACTCGGCCACCACTGCTCTCCGCGCCTACGATGGCCGGAAATCGGGATCGGAATCCCGACGGCGATTGGGGCGTGAGGACCGTTGCCTCACGCGATCGGCCGCCTCCTTTGCTAGCATTACTGCTTCGCAGAAGGAGGCGACCGCCTGCCACTCCTCCTCGCTCCGGACCATGGCCTGTACCAAGGCCCGGCGCGAGAGATCGCCGCCACCGATAGCCCCCACGAGGACACGGCGTTGCTCTGCCCAAGCGGGACACACCTCCACCGTGTGCTCCACCGTGTCCTCCAGGTGGTCCACACAATGGTGACACCCGGGCGTTTCTTCCGCACGGATCCGGTGCAGGAACCTCCCGAACTTACCATGTCCGGTGAGGACCTGCGTCATGCGGAAGGTAAGGACGCCGTGTTGCCTTTCCAGCCACTCCTCAAAGAGGGGACTTACCGCCATAATTATGGCGTGCCCAGCCCTGGTTCAGGCTATGGTCCGGAGCGAGGAGGAATGGCAGGCGGTCGCCTCCTTCTGCGAAGCAGTAATGCTAGCGAAGGAGGAGGCTGCACGCGTGAGGGAACGAAGGTCCTCACGCCCTAGCCGCCGTAATTCCGACCCCGACTACCAGCCACGGTAGACGCGGGCTTGCGGACGTCGAGCACTGGGTAGCTCGTCGTCCGGCTGTTCGGTAATTAACCGGACCGAGCCCAGTCGTTAACAGCGCGTAGTGATCCTCGCGCTCCTCAAAGAGATGTCAGCAAACCGTAGGGGCCCAGCAGGGCCGATGCCCGCTAGCTAGGACCGCGGAGAATTTCTGAAAGGGAAACCCGTAGTCCTAGAACGCAAAGGGTAATTGAAGGATACAGGTGTGGTTTTAGTCAGTAAAAGTCTGACACGCCCTCGCGCTCCACCCAGAGCGCGAGAAGTCATTTGGATGATTTCCCACGTTAAAAAAAAAAAAAAAGGGGCTATATTTCACCGGTGGCGGCGTGATCAGTCGCCGTTACCAACAAAATGTATACAGCTCTATAGAGAGTTACTCACCTGCCCCCCTAGCCAAGTTACAACCGTTTCGTTTCAATTCTCTTTTCGTCGATCGCCTCGAGTAGGCCACGCCTCCGATTCCTTTATTCTGACGTCATCTCAACGCTCAGTCACATGGTCAGAACAAAGGAATAGGAGGCGTGGCCGACTCGAGGCGATCAACGAAAAGGGAATTGAAACGAAACGGTTGTAACTTGGCTAGGGGGGCTGGTGTCCGTGTGATTGCGCAACCGATTTGGCGGCGCGACCAGCTCGGACGCGTGCACTTAAGGTCCATTTTAAAACTGTCTCAGTGTGATGTAGCGACTCTGGTGTCTGTAGGGTGTCTAGTTTGGTAGCTTACGGACATGGTGTCCCGGTGAAATATAGCCCATACTGTCCCGTATATAACACGCATAAATGAACACTGTCACACTATTGCCTAAATATCTCTCATCCTAAACCAGTTCAAACCAAGTTCTCCGTAGTACGTCGATTAGTATAAATCTGAATAGCAAATGAAGCAAGTTGCACCAGATAGTCAGACAGTCACAAATTGGAACTATTTGGACTGTCATACAATAGTGTTTGTATTAATTAAATGGCTTTACGACGTTGCCAGTATCTTTAAAAGGGTCCTTTTTTACTCGCCTATCGTCAACATCGAGCATGGTTTAAAAGCTTGTTACTTCATTTAACGTAATCCAACGCGATGTTTGAAGAAAAGGCAACGCGAAAAAAGAGAGATAACGCCTGAAAATGCCTGTTAGCATTCGGTAATTCCGTGATTTGCTCGAATATTTTACAAAACTTGTTCCAGGAAACACGTGTTTTTTTTTTAAACCATTAAAATTTTTTGAAAAAAATTGTCGACATTTAGAATCTTGATTAAATTTGCAAGGCTTCTATTGTTATACTTTTTGATTTTTTTAAATTTTTGATTAAATTATGAAGTGTCAAAGTTAAAATAGCAGATTTTCAGAGGTCTTTACTGGATTAGTTTACACAAATTTATAAATTAATTTCAATAGAAGCTTAGACAAAATACTGTGTTTCCAAAATATCTAATGAAAAATGTGTAATAACATCATAATCGTGTAAGAGCAGTTGTATAAAAAACATTGAAAATGTATGTCGAGTTGCATCCCCTTAAAAGCGTTTTGGGAACACATTAATTATGCTTACAGCTAAGGAGTGGACTTCCCTGCCGGGGTCTGTACTTCCTGATAGCTATAACCTAAGGGTCTTTAAATCAAGAGTGAATAGATTATTTCTATGCAAGCGTGCTCCATTGTCTGCCATATCATCGCTTACCATCAAGAAAGATAGTGGTCAAAAGCGAACTTTGTATAACAAAAACAAGACAGACTTATAATACAATGACAATATTTTAAAGATTAAAAGTACTCTAAATGATAAATGATAAATGATATTTATTTTGTAAATAGGTTTAAAAAACACTTTTACACGTCAATTTTTTTTTCGTCATTTTTAAACTAGATGAGGCCGGTGTTTCCTAATTCCTAGCTGACTACCCTGAGAAGAAACACCGAAACAAACTCAGGGGTCAAAGTCTCTTTTAAAGTCCATACAGTAAATATGTAATGGTCAAATCACATGAGAACCATGCAGATTTGTCTGAAATGATCTTTTGAAGAAAGAACCATACAGATTTGAGTGGACCTGTCCAGTCAGTGCAAGCATTTGTCAGTATTCGTAAAGCTCAACTCAGGACTACTAAGGAGCTCAACGACTTGACGAACAATACCAAGGAAAGGACATTTGGGTAGGCCGCAGAAAATACTCAAATTGCCAGACATACATTAAAATTACTGAAAAGGAAAAAAAAACAATCAACATAGTCCTCACGCTCACAATAATAAAAGGAAAAATATAGTTTACAAAATGTAATACTTTAGCAAAGTAAACATTTTTGTCAAAAATTAATAGAAAGAAAAAAAAAAGTCAAATTGCAAAATAAAAATAATCTACAATATCGAATTGTAATAAATAATAAAAAACACAATTAAAAATAAAAACAAAAGAAAAAATAATAATAATAAGACAACAGTTGCAGTGCGTACTGGAGCAGGACAATCCCAAGCCTTTTGGTCCTCAACACAGTCCTTTATAGTGTAAAAAGGCTTTTGGCAAAGTTTTCGCTTTACAAATAATTTGAATTTATTAAGGCTTAGTTGTTGAATATGACTAGGAAGTTTATTATAGAAGTGTATACATTGGCATCTAAATGAGCCCCCTATTTTTTTCAGCCTGGTTGTAGGAACCACCAACATAGTCATAAGTCTTTTTTATTAACAATAAATTGTATTTCATTTACTTTATATATATTAGTCTGTAAGGTATTTATTTAGCTATGGGCCAAGATGCCTGAAAATAAATGATTTATTATTATTTATGTTTCAGGGTCTCGGTAACTCTTTCCCTGAATGCTATCATGAAAATATTGCCATTTAAGTCTCTTCATATTGCAGCCTACGAGGTAAACTGAATTACGTATTATTTCAGTGTTTTTTTTTTTTCATAAATCATTTTTCTGATTTCTTAGTAAAATAGGTAAATGAATTAATATAAAAATGTGTTTCCATGTTGTGGTTGTGACCTTAATGAGGTTTTACTACATTATAAGTTTAACTAGCGTGCATCGCAGTGTTACAACACTTTACTACGACCACACCATAGCATGGCCTACAGATCTACAATGGGTCTGTGTGTCTTGAGTATGTGACTTTACATGTCTGTGAACGCACCCTATATAGGGTGACTGGCAATTAGTGTGTGATACTTAAACACGTGATTGTGCTCATGATAACAAACAATTTTTATTATGGGAGCAAAGCCGAAATCGCGAAAAAAATATCAGCTGTTCAGTACATTAGGCAAACATAAATGTACTGAACAGCTGATTTTTGTTTCGCGATTTCAGGTTTGTTCTCATAGTAAAAGTTGTTGGTTATCATGAGCACAATCACGTGTTTAAGTATCGTACACTAATTACCAGTCACCCTATATACAGAAGTAATTCCTAATGTGAGGCAAAGTTTAAAAAAAAAAAAAGGACAAGTGCGAGTCGGACTCGCGCTCTGAGGGTTCCGTACAAACTTACCTATGAAAACCGTATTAATTCCTAAATCACATATTTGAAAATAACATTATTTAAATTCATGAAAACGCGCCTATGAAGTAGAGTAGGAATGTTGTTGATTTCTTATCTCTATGTTAACTTTTACTGACCAAAACCTTGTGTCCTTCAGTTACTCGTTGAGTTCTAGGGTTTCACGGTCACTCTTTCAAATGTTTCCGAAGCCCTAGTAGGACCCCTTTAATTTAGCTGACATCTCTTTGAGGCGCGCGTGGAACACTAAGCGTTCTTCCCATCTGATTATAATTTAGATATCTTTAAAAGGCTCTTAATAAACAAGTGCGATTCGCCATCAACGATTGCATCACTGCTTACCATCAGGTGGGATCGCAGTCAAGCTCTGGTTTATATCATTTAAAAAAAAAACCGGGCAATTGCGAGTCGGACTCACACTCTGAGGGTTCCGTACAAACTTACCTATGAAAACAGTTCAATTCCCGAATCGAGTCTCGAAAATATTTCCAAATCGCAAAAAAGTTTTTTTTGTGATGCAACTACAAATTTACAGTTTTCAGATGTTTTTCTATATTTGTGCTATGAGACCTTGCTTCATGTTAAATTTCAGGATTCTAGGTCAATGGAAAGTACCCTATGAATTTTGATTCCCTTGAGAATGTCGAAATATAGGTTTTTTTTCGTTAATTTAAAAGTTTGTTTTTTTCATAGCTTCAAGGGACTGCAGACCAGAGTATATGGTTTTAATTGCAAATCGATACCTCCACACGTTCTCGAGATAAAAGGTCTTGACTGACAGACAGACAGACGGACAACAAAGTAATCCTATAAGGGTTCCGTTTTTCCTTCTGAGGTACGGAACCCTACATCAGAAGGAAAGAACGGAAGACAGGCGGACGACTAGATACCTAATGCTCGTCGTCCGCAATCCCGCGATTGCTGCGGGATTGCGGACGACGATTGCTGACCTGCTTATCCTGTTCTACAGTAATGGTTCAATAAATATTTAAAACAATATTTCTAAATTAAATACCCTTTACAAGTCATTCACCTATCGACCTCTTGCATAAATCATATCACACGATCACGAAATCAACTCGACGAGCAAAAAATATTCTAACGTCACTCCAAGTTGTACCTTGAATGCTACATGTTAAAATTTAAAATCCTTTGAATTATTTATGTTTGAAAAAGTCACGTGCCATTAGAAATTATACTCTGAAATGTGAAAATAAAGTAGAAAATCCATTTTTCAGTCGACGCTGTGTTGAACGTAATATGTTACGTCTAATATTTATTGTAGTAAAATAAAGTTGTTTGCTAAGTTATTATAAAAGTGTATTTGTTTTGTAAATAGAAAAAGTAAATGTTTACGTAGAAAAGCAACTTCAAAAAGCGGGAAAATTGAAGAAAATATTTGTTTTACTTCGACGTTAATTCCAAAAATAATTGACCAGCTTGACAGCTGTTTGGTGTTTGTCTGAACGACCAAGCCAAACGACGAACCAAAAAGGTTTTTAGAAAGTAAATCTCTGGAACTACTGAACCGATTTTAAAAGTTTTTTTACTAATAAAAAGCTACATTATTCCTGAGTGGTATAGACTATATTCAATTGTAATTATAATATTTTAAAATGTTTCACTTGCAGTGAAATCGGTACCGGTCAGCTGGACTAAACTAGAATTATAATGTGAGCAATAGTTTAATTGGTTTATTTATTTGGAGAAAGTAATTTTTAGAAGTGCTAAAAATATCACTGACAGTTCTATAGCTTCACTATAATGGGTTTATTGGTTTCCTACTAATCCGGAAAAATGCACGGTCTTGCGAGCCACAGGAGTGAAACCACAGGACAGAGCTACTTTTATTGCCTTGTAAAAATTTTTGAATTTTAATTTTTCTTTTTTTTTCATTTTAGAATATCATAATAATAGTAATCAACAAAATAATTTTTCTTGCAAGGTCTTATAGCACAAATAAAGAAAAAGTCTGAAAACCATTGTAGTTATAGGTACGTCACAAAATAATTATTTTTAGCGATTCAGAATAATATTCGAGCCCAATATTCGTCAGAATAATATTCGTATGATATTCAAGAATTGAACTGTTTACATATTATGTGGGTTTGTACAGAAACCTCGGTGCGCGAGTCCGACTCAGACTTGACCAGTTTTTTTTTTATTTTTGTTAAAATATCGAAAATAACAATACAGATAGAAGAGCAGAAAGGTGCAGAAAATTCAAAAGTTTTATTGTATTTTTATATTTTACTAGTTAAAAAACAATAATAGTGTACAATTTTGATTACCCAGAAATAAACCTATTGCTATGTGAGAATATTATACCTGCAGAGTATATTTTACCCTTCACTATGACCCAAGCAAAAGATCAGAGTTTACACTCAGGCAGACGGATGCCCTCCATTCATCTGCCGCTATCTCTAGTACCTACATCATAAAATGATAACACTATTGACCGTAAGTAACTAAGTTTCAAAAATCAACCAACTTCATTCATTCATTCATTCAACTTAAATTCTTCGTCACAGTATAGAAAAGTTTTAAGAGCATCGCCTTGAAAACTGTGATTCCCAACCTTTTTAGGGTTCCACTATCACTTGGTAGTCCGTCTGTCAAGACCGTTTTTCTCAAGAACACGTGAAGGTATTAAACTGAAATTATTATCAAATACAGAGGTCTGCCGTTCTGCGGAACAGTGAGAAAATTAGAATTCTTTGTCAATGCACTTTAAAGCAATGGCCGTTTGTACTCCGTTTAGACGCATACTTTTACGCTCGCAAGGAAATCAAAACCTATGGAGTATTTCACGTTGACCTAAAATCCAGAAATATGGCCTGAAGAGTCTCATAATCTCTACAAGTAAAGGAAATTTGAAAACTGTTGTAGTTACTTCATAAAAGAATTACGTTTTTGTAAATCTTCGATACTCGATTCGGGAATCGAACTGTTTACATAGGTAAATTTGTACGGAACCCTCGGTGCACGAGTCCCACTCGCACTTGACTGTTTTTTTTTACCATGGACCACTTCGGTTCTCAGTGTCGTATTGTCATAGAAAACATAATATTTCTCATAGATATTTAAAATCATTTTGCACCAATGTTACGTTTCTCTGTTGGATAAATTGTTTTTTTTTTGGACCATTTTTCCAGTTCTTACGGACCACAAGTTGATAAGTTGATAAAGCAATGGCTTTAAAACATAATTTTAGGATCACATTACTCTATGTCGGCATAAAAATGTAAGTGGATGAATGTAGTGGGGTTGGATTCCCGCATAAAACAAATATGTATATTGCCTACAGACAGTGGATGACTGTAGTGGGGTTGGATTCCCGCATAGAACAAATATGTATATTGCCCACAGACAGTGGATGACTGTAGTGGGGTTGGATTCCCGCATAGAACAAATATGTATATTGCCCACAGACAGTGGATGACTGTAGTGGGGTTGGATTCCCGCATAGAACAAATATGTATATTGCCCACAGACAGTGGATGACTGTAGTGGGGTTGGATTCCCGCATAGAACAAATATGTATATTGCCCACAGACAGTGGATGACTGTAGTGGGGTTGGATTCCCGCATAGAACAAATATGTATATTGCCCACAGACAGTGGATGACTGTAGTGGGGTTGGATTCCCGCATAGAACAAATATGTATATTGCCCACAGACAGTGGATGACTGTAGTGGGGTTGGATTCCCGCATAGAACAAATATGTATATTGCCCACAGACAGTGGATGACTGTAGTGGGGTTGGATTCCCGCATAGAACAAATATGTATATTGCCCACAGAAAGTGGATGAATGTAGTGGGGTTGGATTCCCGCATAGAACAAATATGTATATTGCCCACAGACAGTGGATGACTGTGGTGGGGTTGGATTCCCGCATAGAACAAATATGTATATTGCCCACAGACAGTGGATGACTGTAGTGGGGTTGGATTCCCGCATAGAACAAATATGTTTAATGCCCACAGACAGTGGATGACTGTAGTGGGGTTGGATTCCCGCATAGAACAAATATGTATATTGCCCACAGACAGTGGATGACTGTAGTGGGGTTGGATTCCCGCATAGAACAAATATGTATATTGCCCACAGACAGTGGATGACTGTAGTGGGGTTGGATTCCCGCATAGAACAAATATGTATATTGCCCACAGACAGTGGATGACTGTAGTGGGGTTGGATTCCCGCATAGAACAAATATGTATATTGCCCACCGACAGTGGATGACTGTAGTGGGGTTGGATTCCCGCATAGAACAAATATGTATATTGCCTACAGACAGTGGATGACTGTAGTGGGGTTGGATTCCCGCATAGAACAAATATGTATAATTGCCCACAGACAGTGGATGACTGTAGTGGGGTTGGATTCCCGCATAGAACAAATATGTATATTGCCCACAGAAAGTGGATGACTGTAGTGGGGTTGGATTCTCGCATAGAACAAATATGTATATTGCATACAGACAGTGGATGACTGTAGTGGGGTTGGATTCCCGGATAGAACAAATATGTATCTTGCCCACAGACAGTGGATGACTGTAGTGGGGTTGGATTCCCGCATAGAACAAATATGTATATTGCCCACAGACAGTGGATGACTGTAGTGGGGTTGGATTCCCGCATAGAACAAATATGTATATTGCCCACAGACAGTGGATGACTGTAGTGGGGTTGGATTCCCGCATAGAACAAATATGTATATTGCCCACAGACAGTGGATGACTGTAGTGGGGTTGGATTCCCGCATAGAACAAATATGTATATTGCCCACAGACAGTGGATGACTGTAGTGGGGTGGATTCCCGCATAGAACAAATATGTATATTGCCCACAGACAGTGGATGACTGTAGTGGGGTTGGATTCCCGCATAGAACAAATATGTATATTGCCTACAGACAGCGGATGACTGTAGTGGGGTTGGATTCCCGCATAGAACAAATATGTATATTGCCCACAGACAGTGGATGACTGTAGTGGGGTTGGATTCCCGCATAGAACAAATATGTATATTGCCCACAGACAGTGGATGACTGTAGTGGGGTTGGATTCCCGCATAGAACAAATATGTATATTGCCCACAGACAGTGGATGACTGTAGTGGGGTTGGATTCCCGCATAGAACAAATATGTATATTGCTCACAGACAGTGGATGACTGTAGTGGGGTTGGATTCCCGCATAGAACAAATATGTATATTGCCCACAGACAGTGGATGACTGTAGTGGGGTTGGATTCCCGCATAGAACAAATATGTATATTGCCCACAGACAGTGGATGACTGTAGTGGGGTTGGATTCCCGCATAGAACAAATATGTATATTGCCTACAGACAGTGGATGACTGTAGTGGGGTTGGATTCCCGCATAGAACAAATATGTATATTGCCCACAGACAGTGGATGACTGTAGTGGGGTTGGATTCCCGCATAGAACAAATATGTATATTGCCCACAGAAAGTGGATGACTGTAGTGGGGTTGGATTCCCGCATAGAACAAATATGTATATTGCAAACAGACAGTGGATGACTGTAGTGGGGTTGGATTCCCGCATAGAACAAATATGTTTATTACCTACCTACAGACAGTGGATGACTGTAGTGGGGTTGGATTCCCGCATAGAACAAATATGTATATTACCTACCTACAGACAGTGGATGACTGTAGTGGGGTTGGATTCCCACATAGAACAAATATGTATATTGCCTACAGACATTGAAAAAAATTATTATTATTGGAACGAAAACAACCCTAACTTAAAAAATGAATTTTTGCGAGATCGAATTTTCCCCAACTAGCTTTTTTGCGTGATTTTATTTTCATAGTCTGTATATTTTTTTTTTAGTATAAAATACATAAATATATAATAAACGCTCTAAGCCAGTAACCATACCTTAAATTGTTACTTATAGCCTATAATATAGGTATACGTTTATAAGTTTCTACTTGAGATAAAAAACTACACCCAATATTCACTAGAAATCAATTTGCGAATGATTAAAACAGCATCTGAACTCCACTCAAAAAATCTCGCAAAAGGCTCTCAACGACGAATTTATAAGGCTTCAAAGCTTATATTTAGAAAAAAAAGTACTACGTGGACTTAAATGTCAAAGTCCATCACGGTTAAATGGATGCCATATAAAAAGGCGTTTTTACGAAAGAGACAAGAAATTTTTGTTGAAAATTGCCTAAAACTCTTTTGTTTTCGATCAATTCTGATTTTGTTTTCACTCTCAGTCTTTTTAAACGACTTCAAAAAAAGGAGGAGGTTATTCAATTCGGTTGTATTTTTTTTCTTTTTTCTTTTTTTTATGTTTGTTACCTCAGAACTCCGTCGTTTATAGACCGATTTGCAATTTTTTTTTTCTCTTTATAGGATATGCTTCCAGATTGGTCCCATTTTTTTTCAAAATCCAGTTCTGATGATGGGATCCATGAGGAATCGAGGGAACTCCTCAAATATTATAGGCAACCATATAGTGATTTTGGTATTTTCATCGAGAACTTAAGCATTTACAGTCAAAAAGTAACATTTGATGAAGTGGAACTGATGAAGAAGACCAGAAATGGTCAACTGAACTTCATACTCACATTGATATCACAATGAAGACAGTTAAGCGACTATGACAATACAAATAAATGAATGGTTCTGAATAGCTATGTTGAAAATGGTATCATCGAAGTGATCTGATGATGATGATGGAGCCGGAAGGTAGGCACTGGAACTCCGTAATAAATCAATGTAACCTAGCCGTGTTTGGGCTTATTAGAATTGTCATGCGATGCACTTTGGCTATAAGGTACTATCGAACTGATCTGATGATGGAGCCAGAAGGTAGGCATAGGAACTCCGTAATTAATCAATGTATCCTAGCCGTGTTTGGGCTTATTAGAATTGTCATGCAATGCACTTTGGCTATAAGGTACTATTGAACCGATCTAGTGATGGAGCCGGAAGGTGGAAGGTAGACACAGGAACTATCTAATAAAACAATGTAACCTTGCAGTGTTTGGGTTAATTGGAATCGTCATGAGAAATAGGCACTCTGTTTATAAGTGGTTCGCAACTAAAAAGTGTAAAATAAAAACTTTTTACAAAAAAAAAAATAACCGACTTCACTAAAAAAAACACTAAAAGGATCAAAATAACTTTAATTTCGGAAGTCGGTGTTAAATAAGAAACAAAAAATACCGAGAAACACCGGCTTCCGAAATTAAAGTTATTTTGATCCTTTTAGTGTTTTTTTTAGTGAAGTCGGTTATTTTTTTTTTGTAAAAAGTTTTTTTAATTCTTGCATTTTTATTGATGCTTATCGAATCAGAAATGAAGATATCCGCAGGAGAACCAAGGTTGCCGACATAGCACGAAGAATCGCCAAACTTAAGTGGCAATGGGCAGGGCACATTGCACGCAGAACAGATGGCCGTTGGGGCCGAAAGGTTCTGGAGTGGCGACCGCGCTTATACATAACTGAGTATAAACGGTTCTAAATAATTAATATTAAATGTATTTAAAGTAATTGGCATGCCATACAAATCATATTAAAATAAATATCCGCGTTCCAATAAACCCACGAGACAACCACGGTGCGACGATATATTAGTCATAGAAACATAGTTTGGAGATCACCTTTTAAGCAAGAACATGGTTGTGTTAGGTGACTCCGCTCTTCCACTTCCGACATACATAGAAACATTTAATCATCTTTATAAATATTTGTTTAGATTACTCCTTGAACTTCGTCAAGAAAAAAACCTTCAAAAAACCGTACCCTTAGCGAAACTCGTGCCGAAGCCATATATAATGTTGCCAAGTAATTAAAATAACACAAAGTAAAGGTGGTCACCTGTTTCAACTCGGTTTCCGTGTTAACAAAGATTTTTTGACCGACTGCTTTCTTGAAACACGAACGGCCTGAATCACGGCTGAAATTTTAATTGCTGAAAAGAAAACCGAATATTTTAAGTTTTTACAAGCAGTAGGAGCTTTTTGTTCGGAAATTGCTAAATTAGTTTGTTGCGGGACTGGTGAAATGTGGCTAGAGTTTTCTGTGTAAGTGGTAGAAAATCATGCGGATATTTTTTTAACAATACCAGAAGACACGTTTGTAATGTCTCTGATTGTTACTGGATATATTTAATTTAAGAGAGATCTAGGTTAGAGGCGGAAATAGGCATCTTCTAAGACCAGCTCCTTCAAGAAGAGCTCTTAAAGTGAACCTAACCTTATTTTAAGTAATCTATACCCGAACACCTGACCGACAACCTGGTGAGAGTCACGGGAATGCGGTGGATGCGAGACGCACAAGATCGGTCGTTGTGGAGACGCTTGGGGGACGCCTATGTCCAACAGTGGACGTCTTTCGGCTGAAATGATGATGATGATGATACCCAAACAACGTAAAAAAAAATAACAATAATATTCCACAATTTTAACACAACGCCATCTAGTCCCAAACTAAGAAGAGATTGTGCTATGTGTAATGAGTACTAGACAACTGATAAACATACTTATATATTTCTAAATATATACATATTGTGGATTAATTAAACCCCGACACAGAATAAATGATAGTGCTCACAACACAAACATTTGTCTTGGATGGGAATCGAACCCGACCTCCTGCATAACAGTCAAGGCCACTAACCACTAAACCAACAGGCCAGTCAATGTGTACAATGCGACACCATTCTTATTTAATAAATTGTTTATTAACGAAAATGGTCGACGCATTGTCTCATAGCACCTGTCTGTCTGGAGCCTTAATACCATTTATTTCTTTAATAACACACAGCCCCTAACATTTTCGAGAATTTCTACTATTTTTATACATAACCGAAATATCACGCAAAACAGGCACTACCTAGAAATCCTTGCAAATTTCCTCTGTGACAGTTGCGTGGGAGTTACTTGGTATATTTGTAAATAGATTTGGTATATATTAAACAGAGCACACAGACGCTTCGGTGGTTATTGCTGGAGTCGGCACTGTCAAAACTTTGCAAACCAACCAAGCTTGTCCATGGTTGTTGTTTACTTTTAAAAATGACTGCCCGTGACTTTGTACGCTTCACATAGCGTGGGCATGAACATTTTTTTTAATGCTAGTGTAAGCGCACTGTGTACTTTACTAACTGTACGTGTATTAGATGAGACTGGGCCGTCACACTAGTTTGGGATTTTTTTTTAAGACAAGACACCCAATGACTTCTGGAGCTTTC
The DNA here is from genome assembly GCA_905147345.3 of Mythimna impura. NCBI lineage: Eukaryota > Metazoa > Arthropoda > Insecta > Lepidoptera > Noctuidae > Mythimna > Mythimna impura. Next base: position 25,768,670 of record LR990359.1, on the reverse strand, counting down.
TTTTCAGGACGTGTCAGACTTTTACAGACTAAAACCACGCCTGTGTTCTTTCTTTGCCTTTGCGCTCAAGGACCAAGGGTTTCCCTTTCGGAAGTAAACCTATAGTCCTAGTAGACTTCGACCCTGCTGGGTCCCTACGGATTTGCTAATATCTCTTTACGACGTGCGTGGAACACTACGTACACATATAAAAAATACAAATCGATTCTCTTTTTAATAGTAGTATAGATAGATTCGCGTTTTACCACTATCTCACCTGGTGGTAAGCGATAACGTGGTCGACGATGGAGCACGCTTGCCTAGAAGTAACCTTAATAGGTTGACTTAAGGACCCTTAAGGTTGTAGCTATCAGGAAAAACACCGACTCCGGCAGGAAATCCCGTTTCTAAGCTACACATCATTATTAGTAGTGGCATATCTAGACGCTGCCAATTCCGTGATTTTTCTATTTACAAGATGACGTAATGGAAACGGCTTGTTTTTCTTTCGTTTATATATAGTGAATAGTGGTGTAAATATATATGATTGATATCATGTGACGTAAAGCCGGTACGCGTTTGATTCCCAAAGGAATGGATGTTGACAAATGTGGTTACTTGGTTCCAGGAATCGGTGAGTTTTCCTTGGTACCTATTTAATAAATTGTTATCTAAAGGTCAAATAAGTAATTTAAAAGGTAAATTTTCATCTAATCGCTCTTACGTGATTATTCTTTGTATTTTTTTTTTTTATAAATACTTTTGTTTATATTTTTTTCTTTGTCGATGTTGTTTATATTTTTATAACTGCTTAGTTATTATAATTTAATTGTGCTTTCGTGTATGTTTTGTGTTGTGACAAATAAATGGTTTATATAACTATCTATCTACGCTATTACACAATTACACATCTTTCTCTAAATATTTTGGATGTTATCTAGGTTTCTACTGAAATTAAATTATAAATTTGTAAACAAAAAAAGACCTCTGAAAATCTGCTATTTGCGTGAACTATATGGCCCATAATAATGAAAAAAATAAAGATATATTTTCTTTCGACTATAGAAACCTTGCACATTTAGCCAAGATTCTGAATAATGGCTTTTTTATTTTCCTTTTACTTACAAACTTTTAAGCCTTAAAAGTTTTCTGACATATTCGAGTGAATGACAGAGCATTACCAAATGCCAAGAGGTATTATCCCTCTTTTTTCGCGTTACCTTTTTATCAAACATTGCGTTGGATAAACCAGTAAGCTTTTAAATCATGCTCAGGTTAGCGATAGACGGGCCAGGAAGGGCCCTCTTAATAGGCACTGTGGGCGTCTGTACAGCGTTACCGTACTTCGTGACCTTAAGAATTGGATGGAAAAATCTTCTGTCTATAATCTGAGATTATGCGTTGGTGAGATGAAACTCTACTTAAATGGATACGATGTGAATGGTTAGAGGACACCTGCAATAATGCTGGAGGAACAAAATAATAATTTGCTAAGAGAATGTATCCCAGCAGGCTTGTCAGATACCTGAACCCAAATTCACTTGAGAATAGTTGTTGTAGAAAATAGGATAGACGCCAAAATAATTTACCATCATAGTTTATAGTGGAGCAGTGGTGGCCGAGTGGTAACGGCCCCGACTTACGAATTGTAGGTCGCGGGTTCAAACCGAGCCAGGCGCATTACTTTGTGTAATTTATTTCATGACCACTGCTCTCAAAACGGTGAAGGAAAACATCGTGAGGAAACCGGCATGTCCTAGAACCAAAAATTCGAAGACATGTGACATCCACCAACCCGCACTGGGCCCGCGTGGTGGATTACGGCCCATTCCCTCTCCTAGAGAGAGGAGGCCTGAGTCCCAGCAGTGGGAACATTAAAAGGCTGAATATGCTATGCTATATATGCTATAGTTTATAGTTATCAGGTATCAGCAGGTTTTTTTAATAATATTCCACAACTTTCATACAACGCCATCTAGTGCCAAACTAAGCAGAGCTTGCGCTATGAATACCTACTAGACAGTTGTCTAGAAATATATAAGTATGTTTATCAGTTGATAAACATACTTATATATTTCTAAATACATACATATCTACATTAATATTAAGAGGTAAAGTTTGTTTTTTTTTTTTTGTTTGTAGGAGGTAATCTCTGAAAGTACTGGTCCGATTGCTAAAATTGTTTCGCCGATAGAAAGCTGCTTTATTCTTGAGTGACATAGGCTATATTTTATGTACGCGGGCGAAGCCGCGAGCAAAACTAGTTATAGATAAATCACACTCAGACACAGAACAAATGATCGTGCTCATCACTCAAACATTTGTCTTGTGTCCTGTCACCTTGTGGACCTGTCATGCCACTTATCACATGACTTCTCTGCTGGTAATGTCATTACCGTACCTTTTGTACTTAGCGTTTGGCGTTAACGCTAACAGAAATTTCAATTGTCTGAACCTTCTGCCCCCTTAGCCAAGTTACGACCGTTTCGTTTCGATTTTCTTGCGTCAAACGCGTCAAGTAGGCCACGCCTCCGATTCCTTTGTTCTCACGTCATCTCAACGCTCAGTCACGTGGTCAGAACAAAGGAATCGGAGGCGTGGCCTACTAGAAGCGTTCGACGTAAGAGAATCGTTACGAAACGGTCGTAAATTGGCTAGGGGCCTGAAAAGCCCTTTTTATAGCCAGGCTTTAGCTAGAGTAAATTAATACATCAGTTTTTCTGTCCTTAGGTATGAAAATTAACTTTGATGTCACAGTTGATGCTGTGGTTAAGCGATCGGCTGCTACGTTGCTTGTCACGGATTCGATTCCCGCTCAGAACAAACATTTTTATAGCCTACAGATAATTATTCCTGATCTAGGTATCTTGTGTCTGAGTTGAATCTAGGATACAGGAGTAATTGCTAGAGTGGGACAGCGAATAAAAAGAAAAAAAAGAGAAATTAATATAATCCGAAGTTAAGATGAAACGTCGTTATATGTTATACCTCGTCGCGTTTGTACGTGAAAGGTTCTTTCATTTCTCACGCGGTGCGCAATGTACGTGATGCGAGTGCAAAATGTCGTATCTCGCTAAATCAAAGAGCACATTTTTCATATAAATGTTTCCCCATAACGTTATGTGATATTAATGTTGTTCGTTTTCAAATGATTGAGATGAGGTCTTCTTAGTACTTGTAGAGCCATTTTTTCACCACATCTCGCGCTGTAGGGTGGAATGGGAGCGTGTCTGACTTTTACTGACTAAAACAACACCTATGTAATTCAGTAACCCTTTGCGTTCTAGGACCACGAGTTTCCTTTTCAGAAACTCCCCGTGGTCCTAGCGGATCGTCGGCCCTGCCGAGCCCCTGATGTTTGCTGACATCTCTTTGAGGATCGTGTGAATCACTAAGCGCTGTCAACGACTTGGGCTCTGTCCGGACGATTATTGGACGGCCGGACGGCGAGCTACCCATTGCTTGCTCGAGGATGTCCGATTCTTCACGGGTTGGCTAAAAAGTGCCATAACTAGAAAAGGCCAGCAGCAACAACAGGCAACTAGGGCAGATATCCTAATTTGTTTGTTTTATAAAAGTTGTGTTTACAATAAAGAATAAAGAAAGACCCTAAAACAGGAATGTGCGAGCAATACAAGTAAATAAGCCCGGCTTTTATGTGAAAATACATAACACCTAACCTCTCCACGGGTAGTGTGAAAGTGAAACCCGGGGCCCTGGGACGAAGGCAAAGAAGGAACAGGAGTGGGTTTTTAGTCAGTAAAAGTCTGACACTATTTTTCGCTCCGCCCAAGAGCAGGATTTGTCATAAGATGATTTTCCCACTTAAAAAAAAAAAACACCTAACATCTAAATCATGGAACATAACAAACGAATTAAATTAAATAATAATGTAAACTTTAAACCTCGCACGTAATTGAAGATTCATTCATAAATCATAAGATATGATATATGCTACTACTGTGCAACTTAATGCAACGTTGCCACTCTGCATGGTGCTACGAAAAAATGATACGCGATCTCCGATCTCCCTCTAACCGAAAGGCTTTTGTATCTGGCTTAATCTGCCATGTCATTCTATAAAAACATAAAAATGTGAGTCTGTGTGAGTAAAATTTGATATTGTGTGCATTTATGAATTGCATTATCGAACATTTTTCTATTAAAATAAGCTAGGCTTTTAAAATGGCATGAATAATTATTACGCAAATTACGAGACGCCCTATATGACGCGTAAAAAAGTTGTGCAAACTACAAATTAGTGCTTTGACCGGTTATCGTTTTGTACTACTACTAATTGCTTAGATATTTTTTTGGTTTTCTGTCATTTAAAGTAAAAGTTTTATGATTAGTTCAAGCTGTAACGTACTTGGTTTTGAAGTGATAAAAGTTTATTATCCTGGAAATGAATTCGGAAACGCATGCAATTGTTCGTTGTGACGGATTAAAATGTGTGGAATCGATAATTGGCCAGGTAAGGAGTTCGAGTTTTAGAGATAAATATGATCTCGTAACTTTACCTAAACTTACCCCTGATTAGAATATTTCTCGGAAAACTAAATCACATAAAAGGCAGTTTTTATTTCTCTCAAACGATAAGAATGCTTGAATACATCAGGTCATAATGTCTTAAATAACTTTTCTGGTGCCATGAAAAGACATCAGAATTCTTAAAAGCACTTGAATGCTGTTATTTCATTCTATAGTTTTGGTAAAATGCGAATAGAAACTTCTCTTTCGCGACAGTTTAGTGACAAAATTTCTAAGTACATTCAATTCGTATGTTGATCAGAATCGCTGATATGTATTTCTAAATCTACCGACTAATATGCCTTCTGTGTGCTGCTGATTGTGTGATAAAGAAGCGAAGAACGAAGAGCTATGGCTGTTTAAATTGTGAGTACTTACTAATTATATATTAAAAAAAAAAAAACTTGTTTTATTATATTAAGATGATGTATCTTGACACAAATTTTGTTAATTATTGTCGCCACCCTAATATCTACTACTTTTGTAAAACGAAGGAGACTAGTCTCCACAACACAGGGGATCCTAGTGTGGAGACTAGGGCCAAATAAATTTGTGAAAAATTTTTTTTAAAAAAAATTATTATTTTTTTTTTTTTTTTTTTTTTTTTTTTTTTTTTTTTTATTTATCTCAGGACCCTGAGGTCCTGGACCTTTGGGAGGCGTACAAGGAGCCGAAGCCAACTCGCAGAGGCCCTTTAAATAATTATAATGGAACATGATACCAACCGACGATTATCCCTGTACGCGCTATGCTAGTGCACCCAAGGACAACCCCCGGTTATTGAAAAACTGTTGCGACATATGGAGAACAAAGATAATAGGGCTATGGTTTTTGGAATCTTAAGTGGACTGGTAACATGGAACTATGTCAAGACTATGGCCCCTGCCTGAACAACGTTATTAATATGCATCGAAAAAAGGCAGGGGGTGACTTGCACACTCAATAAACGGGCCCCCAAAAACGGCCGCTAGCACGAAGTGACGTAGCAACAAGAGGGCAACATATTTTGAGGTGCTTGAGGAGTGGAGAGGTATACCACGGCTATCAGGACAATCCCGGAAGTACGGTCAAGATCCCTACCAGCACCTTACTGGATTATACATCCTTCTCCCGAGCACGTTTGCTCTTGCGAATCTCCACTCAAGCCAGCCAATAAAGGCAAGAGAGAGGTGGGAGCTCAGTTCCTCGTCAGTGTTCACTACGGCCGGCCAATAAAGGCAAGCCGGAGATGAAGAACAAGAATTCTCCCGGGAGATCGGGTCCGTGGGGTCGCTAATGCCCAACAGTTCGCCACAAAACTGCGCTGCGGATTGTATCTCTCTTAGTCTGGCCCCTCACCCTAGGCATATTACGGCAAAGCAAACTTTACCGATACAGACCTAGGGTATATTGGAGCACGCAAGCCCCACCACGACGTCAACGTAGAGATACGGCGATGGGGTTATTATTATTATTATTATTTTTTTTATATTTTATTTATCTCAGGACCCTGAGGTCCTGGACCTTTGGGAGGCGTACGAGGAGCCGAAGCCAACTCGCAGAGGCCCTTTAGATAATTATAAAGGAACATGATATCAACCGACGATTATCCCTGTACGCGCTATGCTAGTGCACCCAAGGACAACCCCCGGTTATTGAAAAACTGTTGCGACATATGGAGAACAAAGATAATAGGGCTATGGTTTTTGGAGTCTTAAGTGGACTGGTAACATGGGACTATGTCAAGACTATGGCCCCTGCCTGAACAACGTTATTAATATGCATCGAAAAAAGGCAGGGGGTGACTTGCACACTCAATAAATGGGCCCCCAAAAACGGCCGCTAGCACGAAGTGACGTAGCAACAAGAGGGCAACATATCCTGAGGTGCTTGAGGAGTGGAGAGGTATACCACGGCTATCAGGACAATCCCGGAAGTACGGTCAAGATCCCTACCAGCACCTTACTGGATTATACATCCTTCTCCCGAGCACGTTTGCTCTTGCGAATCTCCACTCAAGCCAGCCAATAAAGGCAAGAGAGAGGTGGGAGCTCAGTTCCTCGTCAGTGTTCACTACGGCCGGCCAATAAAGGCAAGCCGGAGATGAAGAACAAGAATTCTCCCGGGAGATCGGGTCCGTGGGGTCGCTAATGCCCAACAGTTCGCCACAAAACTGCACTGCGGATTGTATCTCTCTTAGTCTGGCCCCTCACCCTAGGCATATTACGGCAAAGCAAACTTTACCGATACAGACCTAGGGTATATTGGAGCACGCAAGCCCCACCACGACGTCAACGTAGAGATACGGCGATGGGGTATTATTATTATTATTATTATCTACATCGTAAACAAATGATTGATTATTACAATCTTTGGTGCGCCATCTAGTGGATTCAGAAGTGGCCAGCTAGAATGTTGTGAGCGAGCAAGGATTGCCACAAAATATAAATAGATGGCTCTTATATCGTTCACGTCATTTATGATACAGGTATGTTGTTTACATACGTTGTTTTCTAGCTTATCAAATGAAAATGTTTAATTTGGAATATTAGGTAAGTAGGTAGTAGATAAGTCAAGGTTCCTTGGCTTGGCTATAAAGGTATCTGGCACGGCACTGCCTAAAAACATCACGTGTTTTTACTATATTTTATTTATTTGCAACTAACTAAAATCAATTGAAAAGGGTAGTGACCAACCGAAACACGTGCTTAATCTCTGACCGAGGTAAAAGCCAGCCCTTTGGTCACGCGAAGTGTCAACTAGCCATTTGGATAATTATTTAAAAAGCGCATGAGCACTCGGACCCCATGGTCCAACTGTCTCAACCCCAAACGGCTCAAAAATATAACTACCGACGAGGTTGTTATATTTTCGCCGCTTGAGGTTCTTCGCAGCCGCCGCGGCAGCACCAGCACAGCGCGATGAGCTAGGAAGATGGGATGGCGCAAGAGTGTCGACACAAGTAGCGTCCCACACTAAAGGCCTACCCATCTTCCGTGGAAATAAAGACATACCGTCCGGTCTCTTACCATTGTCATTCTTCACGATATATTGTGATGGTTAATTGTATAGTTATAACCTTCATCAAATGTTGAATAATTGAATAAATCGATGATTACTCAAAAATTATAACACACATAGACGTACGAGACAATCACTTTCTAGGGCTCTATCAGATAAAAGACGCTAGTTTTGGTCAAGCCGAACATTCGGTCACTTTTAGGCCGAAAGCCGAAAGCAGTTGTTTTGGCTGAAACATCCAAACCCTAAATAAAAACTGAGTCTTCAGTCGGTCTCTAGAAAAATCTGTGAAACAAAACCAGTTTAGATATATTTTTAAACTGAAAAGGTCAATTAAGTTCCACCCGCACACCTGACACGATAGGGGTGGCAGATCAAAGGGTAAAAGGTTGTAAAAGGTCATCCAAATGGTTTCATTTGCATAAAGATAACTCTGAGATGTTAAACCTTTGCTATTGTTTAGAAATTATTTAGTTTTATTTAAAGGTTACTGGTAAATTAACTTACCTGCCGACGCATAATCAAATTGAAATAAAGATACAGCCAACGGCTTCATCCGCGTGAAAATAGAAAATTATCCCAAAGGAAAACATATTCCCTGGATAAAAAGTATCGTACATGCTATTTAAGGACATGATCTACCGGTGTGCCAAGTTCCGCCGAAATCCGTTCAACCATTCGAGTTGTTGAAAACTCTACGGTCCGGACTAAGCGTTTCGCGTCGTCGTTTATACCACGTACATCGAAGGACTGGAACAATTTGCCTGCTGCGGTCTTCACATCCGATTATAATTTAGATGTCTTCAAGGCTAGAGTGAATAGGCTCATAATAAACTAGTGCGCCTCACCATTAACGATTGCATCACTGCTGTAAGCTGAAAGTAAATTTTCCTTCAAGCGTAAAATTCGGAACTACTACTTGAAGACCTCTCAACCTTAGTTCGGTCTTCGTCAGAAATAAAATATTATTAAGTTCTCTTAATGAGTTGATATTTTTCATAATATTTATTAGTTTATAATTTTAGTAACAAAACATATATAATTATGTATTTTAAATTTTTTATTTATTTTTTTCTATTTGAAGTATCTGTTATTTGTTTAATATGCAAACCTACCACAGTGTTATCTTTTTTAACCCAAAGGTCGACTGGTAGAGAATGCCTTGTTGCATTAAGTCCGCCTATGTACCACTACTGTACATGTAGTTTATATAAATAAATAAATAATTAGTTTTATACGACAAATGGCAACTAATAACCTACTGTTTCAGTGGGGACTCTCACCATTACAACAAAGCCTGCCTGCCTCGCTTCTATTCAAACCAGATGACACCTTCACGACTCAGTAATTGAGTAACACAAAATCCCTAGGCAAGACTGGTGTCAGATTAATGGTTTATGACTATCCATAACAACTGTAAAAGATGTTCTTTCAGCCATGACTGATATTTGTGTGCAAAGCACACAAATATCAGTTCCATTCTTAACTAAAAACCTTTCCCCAAATACCATAGTCACTTTGATTAAATAACTCCTTACTCAAAGACATATACGTGATGCCTAACAATTCCCACGCATTGAGCCGTATCTCCGCTACCTACAATGCAAGCCTTATTCACCGACCCACCGAAACTTTCTACCATAAAATAGAAAGGGACAGAAGGTACTCCATGATTATTATCGTCCTGCCCATGTTACTTGTAGTTAGTATTTTTTTTTTCATTCTATCCTATCTAACACTGGTTCCTTTTTCTTTTATATCATATGAAGATCTGCTCCATACACCGAACAAAATCAGCCCCCCCTAGCCAAATTACAACCGTTTCGTTTCTCTTTTCGTTGATCGTCTCGAGTCGGCCACGCCTCCGATTCCTTTATTCTAACGTCATCTCAACGCTCAGTCACGTGGTCAGAACAAAAGAATAGGAGGCGTGGCCGACTCGAGACGATCAACTAAAAGAGAATCGAAACGAAGTGGTTGTAACTTGGCTAGGGGGTCAGGTGAGAACGTGCGGCAGTCTCAAACAAATTCCGCTTTCGAGTGCACATGCACTTGTTATACATGAAGCGTGTCCATGAACGTGCGTTTTTGCTCGTTTTAAGATCGGCTTCACCATCTATTGACGCATTTTAATTACTCTATAATAATACACAAGTTTTAATAGAAGGTGACCAGCCTTTACATATGCGTAAAAGAAAGTGAACCTTTTTTAGGTTAAAAATCATTAAATAATTCCTCCCGCTGTGACTACAGCGATAGAGTGTCGAATTTTTACTGAATAAAAACCACTTGTATTAATTACTTCACATATGTAACCTCATGACGTTAATTCGTCTGCCTTGTTTGTCATTTGCAGATCGTGGTCCATAATTATGGGTAGCCAAAAACCGAAATTGTGACCACCTGTATCACAGTAACTGAATTATGGAGGTCAGATACGCTGTCGCTCCATGTAAATATTCATCTACGTGCGCTTAGACTGAACGCCAACCCAAAAATTTTGAGTTAAAAAAGGTTAGGCTGATAGATTATATGGAGTCGGCCTTCTGCATCTACCTGTTTGTGTGGTCCTTCCTGTCGGTTCTACGTCTCACGCACCGGTCCCAGGAAACGCTTTGATGGCCCACACGTCTGATACCGACGGGGTTTATTTTGACAATATATTGCAGTCCTACCCTTTGTTGCTGTCTTTGGGGATCTTTGAGGAAGGATATTCAGATACGTAGTTGGTCTAAAGAGGTCCTTTTTCACACTCGGCTGTGCAGAAAGTTGGTATGTCATTGATTAGATGAATAACGGATCCAATCCGACAGTGTATAAAAAAAAAATTGTTGACATCCTAAACTGTTATGTAAACTGGTATCAATTGTTTTTGCGACAAAGTAAATTTGAACTATGATGCAATGCCTTTTTGTCATAGACGTAGAGAATGAACTGAGCGTTCTCCATCCAGTAATGTAATGATTATTAGCAGCAGAGTGTGAGAGAGACAAAGCAAAGCATTTCATTTTCTATTCTCTCTTCATTTTTTAATTGGATCTCGTCACAAGCTTACGGGAACAAATGAGTTCTGCACATAGAGAATACGAAAAAAAATATGTATTTGCCAAACACTTGTTTTGTCTCTTTCTATAGAGTGGCTAATTTTATGTGGCTTTATATTATTATAAAAAAAATCTAATTCAAAGTAGAGTTTTAGTAAAAACTTTTTACATATAGGTACTATTACTGTATATGACGTTTTGGCGCACAATAAGGAATAATTGAGGACATTCATCAGTCTATTTTCTATTTCTATTATTTCAGGATACCCGTAGCGTGGACGGTGAGTGGGTAGATCGAAATACATTCAGAGAACTACACCCACGCGCGATTTACTGAGAAAACTATGCGTATCATACGCATAGTGACACAAACATTAGTTGAAACAACAGCAAGCCTAGTCAAGTTGCGACCGTTTCGTTTTGAATCTCTTTCTACAGTCGGTAACGCCTCCGATTCCTTTGTTCTGACCACGTGACTTAACGTTAAAATGATGTCATTGCCATATATTTGAAGTTTTCTACTAGCGTTAACGATTGTAGATTATCAACTTGGCTAAGCCCTCTGTTCTACACTCGAGAGGTTAAATAATAAGGGGCCACAACAGTTACATACTAGATAGATATACTGGGTCATGTAGAGACCATCAGTTGATCCCTAACAGTTACTGTTGGCCATGTAAGGACCATCATCTTCCTGCCATTGCATGGGGAAATTACTTGGGCCCCAACTTACGAGTTGAGCGTCTTCATCACGTCGTCAATATATCACAGTCAATCAAGATGAAAGTTTACACTGGTAGACTTTCATACAGTGATGACATGTGACTCCGAAACATGGTCCCTTACAATGGGCCTCACCAGAAGACTTAAAGTCACCCCAATGGAAAAGGCTACGCTCGGATTCTCCCTGCGTGATCACATCAGAAATGAAGATATCCGCAGGATAACCAAGATAGCCTAAAGAATAACATAGCCTAAAGAATCGCCAAACTTAAAAGTGGCAGTGGACAGGGCACATTGCTTGCAGAACAGATTTTTGATGGGAGGAAAGGTTCTGGAGTGGCGACCATGTAGCGGAAGGCACAGAGTTGGAAGGCCTACAAGGTGGACCGATGACCTGGTAAGGGTCTCAATGCATATAATATGTAGACTTTTAATATACTACTTGGATGCATTTATTTATTTATAATACTCATGAGTCTCCGTCATCATTACCGCTGAAAGATGTCCACTGCTGGACATAGACCCAAGTCCCGTATGTCTCGCATTCAGATTTCAACTTACAATTCGCAGTTGACACTCTAGACCTTTCAATGTGCCCTACCCACTACCACTTACATTATAATACTGTATGTTACTTAACTATTAATGTTATATTGGTATATGAACAATTTTATGCTAACTGATATTTATTTTGCAAATATGGGAATTGCACAATTTAATTCCACCAAGTCTGTTCCATCATCGGACCACTAGACGTACGGCGTTGCGCCATCGGTACATGGTGGACATCCCACCCATACGTACAAAGCGTTTTGGGAACACATTCATAATGCGTACAGCTAAGGAGTGGAATTCCCTGCCGGAGTCTGTGTTCCCTGATAGCTGCAACCTAGGGGTCTTTAAGTCAAGAGTGAATAGGTTACTTCTAGGCAAGCGTGCTCCATCGTCGGCCACATCATCGCTTACCATCAGGTGAGATAGTGGTCAAACGCGAGCCTATCAATAATAAAAAATAAGTATAAAAAAATACTTATATACATCTATTTTTGAATCAGTTTAAACTAGATGAGGCCGTGTCTTTACTGATTACCCTGAAAAAAAAACACGAAACAAACCCATGTTCATTGTTATCGAAAAATTACTTGAACAACAAAATATTCAATGAATATCTTTCTCGCGTTCAAATAAAATGCAAATTCATTGAAAAACATCAAAGAATTTATGATCATTGAAAGCGTTCACGGTATTCATATCGGATCGCCAATTACGCATGACGAAAGTCCGGACAACCCTGCGTGGGCGGTAAGTGTGTAGGAGGGGTGCTACACCTACGCAGAATTTCATGAAAGCTGTTGGTTTAATGAATGGAAGCATAAAGTAGACTTTATTAGAGGTTTAAAAATTTATATTCTGAGACTTAAATAAAATTAGTTTTTGTTTTCTTTTAATGCTTATAATATACCTCTAATGATACGATATAATTATCCATAATATACGTCTAACCCCCGTAATTTTATGGCATCACGATACATTCTTTATTAGAATTTGGTGGTATGTTGTCGTATGGGATTGTTGAATAAGAAAATTCAGACTGTCAAACGCTGTGATTATGGCCATGTTACCTTTAAACATTGATTCAAATATTAATGAACTTTTAGTTATTAATCGACTTGGGGCACCCCGACTCCGACAGGTTAGGTTAGAAAAGGACGACGGGGTTTAGCCAAACACTCCAGTGTACATCTCCCGCCTGCATCACGCCACAAGGGTGGAAGACATCGTGGTGTACGTGCGTCAAAAGACGAAGTTCGTACTGAGGGTACAGCTGTTGGAGTCGCACCGAAACGTCAATTTCAAGGCGTTCGTTGTGCGAGTCCCGAATACTTTCCTGTCCCTCATGCTGAAGGAAGACTTTTGGCCTCAAGGCGTGGTGTTCCGTCGCTTCCGCGGACAGGTGCCAGAACAGCACAAAGTGAACATAGTGCAATTTGAAGTGTTACTAACATAGTCCTAAGTCTTATTTACTAACGATAAATTGTATTTACTTTATACATGTTAGTCTGTAAGGTATGTATCTATGGGCTAAGATGCCTGATAATAAATGATTTATTATTATTATTAGCGAGCAAGCAAAGCGAGCGAACACAGATTCCACCATCCCCTTCGTGGTTATTTCTTTTAAACCACCTAGAATAGTACTTTTTGTGGAACAAAGGAATATTTTGTAGTAGAAAATAGGAATAAATTGAGAAAACAATTAAATACTACCCTTATTTTAATAACAAAGTCGATACACAAAACCGTCCTGTACGTACGCCAGCCAAGCATCATCCGAACCTTTTCGCGAACTACCCGCATTTTCATTAATCGTTAATTGCTACAAATTTTACGATAAAATAATATTGTCTTTTCGAACCGTTTCCCGCGCAATATTGCGAACCTCTGGGATATCTAATACGTACAGGAATGTTATTTTGGGATGTCACGAAACCTTGATTAATATTTGGTTTCTGGAAAAAAATATTTCAAGATAATCTTGAGTAGGTACGTATTTCGTGCGTGATTAAATTAATGTTTTTTTGGATAGAGAATGTCGAGTATGTAGGTAATTAAGGAAAATATTTGGTTACTTAGGCCTCACGTTTCTTTGAAGGTTTTTTTTTATATTCTTAATCTAAGGAAAATTGAATTTCCTTAATTGAATTCAAGAATACTTACCGATAATAATTATTATGAAATTTTGCTTATAGCAACTCGGAAGCGACCTGTTGCTAATGGAAAGCAATAAGTAGAGATTGATTGATTGATAAAATGATTGATTACGTCTTTTGACGTCAATAATGAAAGTCACTTAAAGTCAACATTACGCCAGTATTCACTGAAGGGGTAGGTAGAAAGCGGAGAAGTATGACAGCTACATTCATATAAAGCATTCTTTAAGGTACTTTTTTAGGGTACCGTACCTCAAAAGGAAAAAACGGAATCCCTATAGGATCACTTTGTTGTCCGTCTCTTTGTCTGTCAAGACCCTTTATTTCGACAACGCGTAGAAGTATCGAGTTGAAAGTAAAACCATATACTCAGGTCTGCGGTCCCTTGAAGCTGTCAAAAAATCAAACATCTGAGTTGACAAATAAAGATACGGCTGTTTATATCACATAAAACGAATATTTCGATACTTCCCGTTGACCTAGAATCCTGAAATTTGGCATGAAGCAAGGTCTCATAGCACAATTATAGGAAAAAATCTGAAAACTGTAAATTTATAGTTACGTCATAAAAAAAAACTTTTTTCGCTGTTCGGATAAATCTTCGTAACTCAATTCGTGAATTGAACTGTTTGCATAGGTAAGTTTGTACGGAACCCTTAGTGCGCGAGTCCGACTCGCACTTGCCCGGTTTTTTAAGGATCAAGTAGATTTAGATCTGCCGGCTTGTTAGAAAGAGATACCGTGGCTCCGGACCGCAAAATTTATCTGAAGGACCACACCTTTTGCGGGAAATAGTCAGTGAAAGTTTGGTACTCTCCACCCAGAGTGAGTGGACTCTTTTGATGATTTCCCACGTGAAAATAAAAGATCATAAAAGGTCTTGACAGACAGACAGACGGACAACAAAGTGATACTATAAGGATTCCGTTTTTTTCCTAGTAAGGTAGATATGCTCTCAAAACGGTGAAGGAAAACATCGTGAGGAACCCGGCATGTCCTAGAACCAAAAATTCGAAGGCATGTGACATCCACCAACTCGCACTGGGCCCGCGTGGTGGATTACGGCCCATTCCCTCTCCTAGAGAGGAGGCCTGAGTCCCAGCAGTGGGAACATTAAAAGGCTGATTATGCTATTATATGCTATGCATATGTATAACAAGGAATATTCGTTATTATAAATGTGATAATCTGCAGTCATCTGTATAAATCACATTTCAACTGCTGATCGGGTTTGGATGAGGAGTAGCTGGATATAGGATACTTTTTGCCCCGACAAAAAGTTACCGTGATAACAATTACGAACTTCAAGTGAGCTCAGCCGATCGCAAAAACAGTATCATACCCTCTCCCAGAGAGGAGGCCTGAGTCCCAACAGTGGGAACATTATAAGGCCGACTATGCTATACTATGCTAAGGTAGGTATGGAACCCTAAAAACATTGAAGACTTCTTAAATTACCTTCATCGACAACGAAATTATAAGTTTTCAAAGCTGCTAATAAGAAAAGTCCAACTTGGACTTTGTCAAAATCTATCATGCCCATACGACCGCCATAAAAAACGGCGTCTTGGCGAGAGAGACTGATATTATATTTGTTTAAATTTTTTATATTTTGTTCGATTTTCGACCAATTTCGATATTGTTTTCAAAGTTAATATTTTATTTTTAACACGCTTTTATTAACTTCACTTGTAACTATGTATGTAAGAAAATCTTGGAATCTTAATTTGACCCACTTCCCGGTCTTCGATTAGAATGAAATTTTGCACACGCTCTGAGTTCTGATGACAATACATGACTAGCTAAAAAACGTCATTACAAATCCAATATGTCGGCCTCCCCAAGATGGCGGACTGGCTGTTTGAAATCTACCCCCATGATATGGGTATCAAATGAAAGGGTTTGCTGTCAGGAAAACGAAAAAAATAGTCACGTCACTTAAATGCAATATAGCGGACGTCCAAGATGGCGAACAGGTATGTCCTAGGACCAAAAAATTCGAAGACATGTGACATCCACCAACCCGCACTGGGCCCGCGTGGTGGATTACGGCCCATTCCCTCTCCTAGAGAGGAGGCCTGAGTCCCAGCAGTGGGAACATTAAAAGGCTGATTATGCTATTATATGCTATGCATATGTATAACAAGGAATATTCGTTATTATAAATGTGATAATCTGCAGTCATCTGTATAAATCACATTTCAACTGCTGATCGGGTTTGGATGAGGAGTAGCTGGATATAGGATACTTTTTGCCCCAACAAAAAGTTACCGTGATAACAATTACGAACTTCAAGTGAGCTCAGCCGATCGCAAAAACAGTTAATGTCATAACTATATTTATTTTATCCATTACTATCCTATTGCTGGGCAGAGGTTTCCCCAAAGTCCTTCCAAGCATTCTTTTCCCGCACCCTGTCTTTTTTTTTTAATTGATATAAACTAGTGCTTGACTGCGATGTCTTGGCGTAGTCCTGGCGTAGGGTTTAGCCTACACGAATACACGCTTGTTTTACAAGCGCAGAAAATTCGCAGGCTTCGGAAGCTTTTCATTTGCCCCCTCCAGACCCAAAAGCCGCGTACGCCCGTAATGAAGGTTCGTTCAATACTTTATGTTACATACTAAAAGCATTCTACCAACATAAAAACATTTCACATGATATTCCGCGTCAGAAGTTGTGACGTTGTGTTCCATCCTTAATTTGTCATGTTACTGACGTTAGCTTTTAACGGGGTGTCTACATGATTTATGTAATTCACTGTATGTTGTGTTCCTGGAAATTTCCACTTATCCTTTAAAATGTTTGTTGACATTGAATTAAAGTATTTGAAAATGAAATGATGATTTTTTTAGAGTTTTCTTAGTTCTAGTAAGAAAATTGGAATTTAGTTAATTTGAGAATTTAGGTTCTCTATGAGTTAATGTGGCCTTAAAATGCCAAGTACAACTGAAGGACACAGGGGGTTTTAGTCAGTAAAAGTATGACACGCCCTCTCGGTCCATTCTAGATCTGGAGAAGTTATTAGATGATTTCCCACCTCAAAAAAAGTCATTTGAAAATTTTGATTCTCGATCAATTAATTGTGTGTAAGAAAACAGGCAGGAGAAAGGAGATTGAAGAAGAGATCTATTGTCCGCCTTTGTACAATAATGTTGCATGAAGATTAAATAAATAAATAAATAAATAAATAAATAAAGGAAAGCGATTGCCGTATCAAAAACGCCCGGAAAAGCTACTGGTCCATGTAGACGCTAAGGAAAGAAGATCTACCGATCTCGCTGAAGCGAAAACTCATCGATATGTGTATCCTGCCCGTCCTAACCTACGGTGCCCAGACATGGTCGCTCACCGAGTCGCAAAAGTTTCGCCTTGGAGTTTGCCAACGAGCAATGGAGCTCAGCATTCTGGGTGTCAAAAGAGCCAACAGAATGAGGAACACCACGCTGCGTCAAAAGACAAGGAAAATAGACTTATAAAAAAAGGCTGCCAGGCTAAAATGAGATTGGGTGGGTCACATCAGCCACATGCACTCTGACCGTTGGGCAAGATTCTCCACAAAGTGGGTACCTGAAGATGGATGACGCCGCCGAGGTCGACCTGGGAAGAGGTGGCGAGACGACCTAGACGCCTACCGCAAGGGCTGGTTCGAGGTGGTACAAGAAAAGAATACCTGGAAGAAGTTGGGGGAGGCCTTTGCCTAACAGAGGGACAGTACAGGCTATTAAAAAAATGTCATTAACTTTGAAAGAATTCTTTATTCTTAACGATCAATTAATACTACAAATTATGTTCATAATAATAGAATATTATCAATCAGCTCGTTCTCAAAGCTATGAGCATTGAACAAAGCACAGACCAACATTAGTTCTGTGCAGTACTCTAGACTTCTCTTCAAGAATCATCCAAGATCTTCGTCTTTCCTCTTCGACCCTAATTAAATGTATTCCATCTAAAATTCTAAAGTACAGTATCAGAACACAACAAACACAACCCTGACTTTACTCGACAAACTGCTCACAAGTTATTTGAAAGCGAGAAGCCTTTGACGTCCCCCTATGCGGGCATGTAAATATACCGCATTTGTCAAAATCCTTACAGTTACCGAATAGAACTTCCTTGAAACGTTCCTATACAGTAGGTACACGCAACAAAAGAGTTTGGAATACAGGCTAGTTTTTCGTGGTGCTTGGTTAGTCAAAAACTTTTGATACCTTGTTTAGGAGGACTGGTAACCTTTTTACTTTCTTTATCTGTTATTTATAGTATAAAATAAATAAATCATTACTTTGTATGTCTTAGTATCTTTCAGGACCTCGGGGTCTGGGACTTTTGGAAAGGGTTTAAGCAAGGTACCAACTGACGATGATGCCCTTACGCGCAATGCACGCTCACCTAAGGCCAATCCACGGTTGATGAAAAGCTATTGTGACATGTAGAAAACAAAAGATATAGGGTTATGGTTTTGGGAGACTTAACTGGACTGGTTAGGTACACACGAACTATGTAAAGAAGGTTATTATCTAAAAGATTCTTCATTGAACTTATGATGGTGACTTGGACTTGTGTAATTTAAAATCTCAATGTCGTTTAACCTTACTGAGAAACTCTCGTGACTTCTCCATACAAGAACGAGCTTATCACAAGCAAAATTTTGTTGTTAGTGCATATCGGTTTTTGCACTTTGTTGTAGACACAACATGATACATAAAATGTAAACTAAAACACATAGGTACAATGGTTGGCATTATCGCATTCTGCGATCTTTTCCTAGCAACCTAAAATGGACAGTAGTTAGGATATTATGAAAAGGAGCTGTCACTGTCGTTAAGACATACTATAATAATAACTGGATTACTTAATTTTGAACAAACCCACCACACTATCCCACTATTGCAGCTGCTAAAAGCAACAATCAAACAGAGAAACGATTGAATTGTTCTTGAACGCAACATATATAGCAAACAGTTATTAAGTAATCATCATTTTCCTGCCCTTATCTCGTTTTATTTAGGGTCGGCGCAACAAGTTTTTTTCTTCCATTCTGACCTGTCACCCGTCACGCTATCACTAACTCCCTTTTCTTTCATATCACTTCTCACACAATCCATCCATCTTTTCTTTGGTCTCCCACTTCCTCTCCATCCATCCACATATATACTTATAACTCTTTTAGTAACATGCGTTTCATCCCTCCTCTTTACATGGCCATACCAAGACAAACAATTCCCTTTCAACGTTTCTGTCAATGTCACTTTAAAATTTCCTCTCTAATATACTTATTTCTCACTTTATCCACTCTCGTCTATCTCAACATTCTCATCTCCGCTACGTACAATCTTTTTTCATCTGTCTTTTTCACAGCTCAACATTAGTAGTAACAGTTAGTAAATAAGTAATAACTACTAAGAGAAACATATTTTCCCTTCTCGTAGAACAGCATAGATTACTTAACTTCGCATACGAATTTTGTCTTAATAAGCTGCTGGCGACATTTGGGGGAGGCCTATGTCCAACAGTGGACGTTTTTCGGCAGAAATGATGATGATGATGATGAAGCTGCTGTCAGCGGCTTTGTCCATACGATAGTAAAAAAATATCCCAATAAAACATACGCCCGAGATAAAAAGTATCCTACGTGCTATTCCAGGAGAAGATCTACCCGTGTACCAAGTATCATTGAAATCCGTTAAGCCATTCGAGCGTGAAGAAGTAACAAACATATACACACACGTAGTCACAAACTTTCGCCTTTATAATATTAGTGTGACAGTAACCTATAAGCCTGTACACTTATCCACTTCATCGCCTGTACTTCTACACGTACGTAGTTTATATTCCGCGCTCCTGACATCCCCGAGTGATGGTCGATATTAAATCTACGCTGAATATGCGACGTTTATTGCTACCAGAAATGTTTCCCGATATCCGAACGATATTTTTGGGTGAACTTTTCTATAAGTTGGAATTGGGATCGAATTTTTTGATGAAAGTGAAAGTTTTAGTTTAACCTAATAAAGTCTATTCGTTTTTTACTTTTACTTCGGCATTGCCATACAACGTGGCAATGCCGACAGTCTTTTAGGCACACTTCCAGTCGACAGCGATGCGGAGGGTTTTATTTTTAACCCCATATTTAATCTAGGAGTTTTGTTTTCAGTGAACATATAATTTTAACTAGTTAAGTGTTTTTATTTTTCTTGTTTTACTATAAGTAAAATGTCTGTTTGATGTTATTAATATAGTTCATCTGAAAAAGTGACTTTACTAATATAAGTATAATTTCTATATCATAGTGATTTCCACACACAAAACTTCTTTTCTTCGATTCGATAAGTTCATTTGAAATAAATTTGTCCAGTAGATTGTCACATTAATACGATCGATAAAGGCGTTCAATAGTCAAACAAAGTGGGACCATGCACATGGGGGACTCCAACATATGGCACGGCACTCAAAAGTAAGTTATAATAAACAATACTTTAAAAAAATATACAAATAAAAAATACCTAAATAATAATCAAAAAAAAAATCTATAAACTAACATAGAAATAAGAGCTTCTAACAAATAATATTGTGGACCAAAAGTTGTCTTATGATTAATAAATAAATACATATATATTTTTTTACATCCTCATCAAGCGAGAAATAATACCTAAAAATGTTTTATTTCGTTTTTACAGAGAAATGCAGCAACTACTAAAAACAAAAATTCTAATATTAGAATTCTGTCGCAGTACTGAAACTACGCTAACATATTTCATCCCCTTAAAATAAGCCTCAATTAACGTCACGAGGAGGCCGGGGCGTTATGTCACATAGTATTACATAGTTTGACACGCTCTTATAGGTGTTATTCTTTTTTGGATTTTTTGTTGTAATGATGTCGATTTCGTTTTTATAGGGAGATATATTAACTTCGAATAAGAGAAGATTAATAGCTAGAGTCTTAATGATATTTAAAATGGTAATGTATTATAATTATGATGATTTAATATGATTGCTTTTAAAAAGAGTTATGTAAAAATAAACATATGTTTTAATTTAAATATAACTATTAATTGCAAGAAATCCATAACAAACGGAGCCAGAAAGTGAGGTCATCTTGGTAATTAATAACACCATAATCTAACAAAAACAAAAAATAAGCGCATGTCTTTAAAAAAGTTCAACTTTTCAAAATTTATCGATTGTTTGGAAATTAATATTCTAATAACTGACCATATTCTCCGACCACTTTAAATGGCCACGTCCAAACACTAAAATTAAGTAGCACACGCTTGTCCGATGCAGGCAATTAAAATTCTAATCCAACTTTACTGGAACTAAAATACAGTCTAACTATGAAAGCCAATAAATAAAGTTCCGTTGTTAGAGAGTTCGCTGCAATTTTAGATTCTGTATTAAAGTTACAAAATATATGTAAAATTAGCATTGTATATGCAATATGGCCCTGGGCCCCCGTGGGTGGATTACGACCCATTCCCTCGCCTAAAGAGGCCTGAGTACCAGCAATGGGAACATTATAAATCTGATTGTACTTATGCTTATGCAATATTGGGCCACCAAGCCTTTTCCCTACTAGTTTGGGGTCAGCTTCCAATCTAACCTGATACGTCTGTCTATCAGACCTCCACATCCCAGTTACTGGGCAACACGATACTCCTTGGATAGAATAGAACAGAATAAACTTTATTGTACACCAATACCAACCACCAACCACCAACTTTATTGTGTCTTTGTTGGATTTACTTATTGTCAGGTTTTCTGGTATCATCAATCATGCTGAGTAAATTTTGGGATCATAGTATAGTAGCTATATAATTGATTATGCTAGATATTCTCATAAAATGTTAAACATCAACGAAAATAAGCAGTTAGTCGAATTTATTTTAGTTCAATCATAGACATGACACCATCGATTGTTTTGAAAGTTTTAGTGATTTTTCGAGATGTTTGATATTTTTTATTTCCTGCATTTTAATAAGTAATACTTTTGAAATCCCACCCATACGTACAAAGCGTTTTGGGAACACATTCATTATGCGTACAGCTAACGAGTGGAATTCCCTGCCGGAGTCTGTGTTTCCTGATAGCTACAACCTAGGGGTCTTTAAGTCAAGAGTGAATAGGTTACTTCTAGGAAAGCGTGCTCCATCGTCGGCCACATCATCGCTTACTATCAGGTGAGATAGTGGTCAAACGCGAGCCTATCAATAATTTAAAAAAAAATCGTCTTTTCGAGCCCATTATTTTGGTAACTTATGTGTTACATAATTTGGCGGCAAAAATCCGAAATTTCGTTTTTTTTTTGTTACTTTGACGTACCCAGTGCCACTTTATACTATTATGCTTTACTTAGCTTCTGCTTCACACAAACACATCTTATGCTAAAATGCAACAAGCCGTTGGTTAAATATAATACATACACACACACACACACACTTATAAATCGTTACCTGGTGAAGTCGAGTAAAATGGTGTGATGTGGTGTGATATATCAATGTACTCTAGGATATGTCCGTGTTAAAAGTGAAAGTACACTAGTTTTCCGTTTTGTTACTCAAAAAAAAATCATTTATCTGTGACAATTAACTAACTTGAGATTTCTCGTCAACATCAGAGTTGAATTACCTACAAAAATGTTGCTCTGTAAAACTCATTTATATACACCCTGTACAGCACTTCTCTTCTCACCCCAAAATAACCCTCAATCAACGGCCCGTCGCGCGAATGTTAAAACCGTCATTGTCACTAAAAATGACATAGGTAAACTCCGAAGTAAAAACCTGTGTTACGTAAAATGAAAGCAAAATTCAGAGCGAAAAGTCAAAAAGGCTTAATTTTAGGGTAAAAAAAACCGGCCACAAAGTTCTAGATTCCACGCTTAAAATAAGCCTCAATTAAGTAAGCGAGGGTAAGTCGGGGTGTTACGTCACACACGTTTATTCCACTATCAACACGCTTTAATATTCGTTCGCGGGCTGTCACGGTGTGACGTCGCAACATGGCCGCCGCAATCACCGTCGAGTGCGGCGTGTCATAGGGCTGAGAGACGTTTACGTTGAGCGCGGGAAATTGAGTGAACTGTTTGCGTTTACATTCTGATGCGAAAATGAATGCGATTTTGATTTCCGCGTTTCTTATTTTTGTACGGTTTTCATGGTTCTGCATTTGAGTGGAAATTATTTGGACTGAAAGATTTTTTTTTAGGTGGGGAATCATCCAATGACTTCTCCTGCCCTAGGGAGAAGGGAGGAGCGAGAAGGCACGTCAGACTTTTACTGACTAAAACCCACTCCTATATTCTAGGGCCCGGGGTTTCCCTGTTGGAAGCTAACCTTCGGCTCTAGTAGGCTTCGGTCCTGCTGCGCCCCTACGGTTTTGCTGACATTTCTTTGAGGCGCACGTAAAACACAACGTGCCGTCGACGACTCGGGCTCTGTCTTGACGGTTACCGGACGGCCGGACGGCGTGCTACCCATTGCTCGTCGTCCGCAAGCCCACGCCATATGTGAAAACCGTCGTATTACGTAATTGTCGTCAGTTTTATGATCATTACTTGTTTTTTTCCTGTTATTAGATTAATAAGTTTTTATTTTTTTGTGAGCTCTAATTGACAGGACTATTACTAAAAGTAATTAGGAACTATAGAACTCGCCTTTGTGCACCTAAAGCACTTTTAAAATTTTGGTTTTGGAAAAAATGATTTGATATCGGAAGTTAGCAGATCATATTTTCATTTGAATTTTTTCCAGGAAAAACACCAGAACTTTTTCTAAAAAGTATCAGGAACTCCAGAACTATGCTGCATGCGAGTAGAACTCTAATTTGTTTATACTCTGCTGGCAAATGATCAGCTAAGTACACGGCCATCGCCTATAGTGACTGAAAGAGATGGAATACGATGTATGTCCCAGAAAAACAAACACATAGTGAAAAGCACTGTAAGCCAAGCTTTTGCATTTTAGTGTGACTGTAGCGCTCATCCCCAACCATTTTTTATAACGTCAACATTTTTTATTTTATTATTTTTAAATAACAAAGCCATCCTGACTCGACATCTTTCATGATCCTTATCATTGTTGCTAATGGACAACGATACATATTTTATTTTTCACGTTCCTACGAAGATATATTAGGAATAGGTATATGCTATTTCCACGTCTCTACGAAGATATATTAGGAATAGGTATATGCTATTGCCATGGAAAAACGGTACATCTGGTACTGATAATATTATTTGATATGTTTTTGTAACGACATAACTATGTTATACTGAACTGTTGTTGCAGTCCATTCTTGGTAAATGTATGTACCGACAAGGTTTCTATTTAAATACTAAACTAATTTTAGTATATAAGCAATTAGACTAATAAATATGTAACTCATATTTGTATATAGGTACAGCGTGTCTTTGACATCCTTGAAAAACTAATACCATGGTTCCAGTACATGATTCTGGACCCCCCAGTGGTGGAATTTTTCGTCGGCTGTGGCCCAGCCAGGCTGTGCGTGTGTGTGTCCCCCCCCAGTGGTGGATGTAGACAATAATTGTCTACATCCTCATTACGATGTTTCTGGCTATGAAATTACTTTGACTTTTGATACTGAATTACATTCGATGCATTCACCTAAACGACATCGCGTCGCTAAATGATTGAAATTATTCCAAAATGGCACACACATTACCACACAATCAATAACTTTGTTCAAGTAATATTAATTCCATTCACTTGCCACCCCTACTTCATTACGAGTCTCGACTCAAATGTGACATTAACTGGGATGTGGAATTGCAGGTATCGACGTAATTAATTAGTTAATTGGTTTGAAAATTATTAGGGTGACGCGTCTATGTACTGGCTTATTACACCAATGCCATGTTAAATAATGGTGAAAACTCTGGATAGATGATGACCCAAAAAAAAACGTTTTTTTAAACCGTCATTGTACCCATAGATTTAAGTTTTTATAAAAGTTTTATTACTATTTTTATGTACAATAAAGTTTATTCTATTCTAAAATTATTAATTACTCTCGCTCTGGGTGGGGCGTGATACCGTGTCAGGTTTTGACAGCTCTATAACTGTGACAACCAGTGTATATCAGGTTTCCGAACTTCTGACTGTCATTAACGATAGACAGAAGCCACGAAATCTGACGCGTCTTGTCAAGGGTATCGGGATACTCATACTATGTTATGGAGCTCAGAAAAGCAGTGACTCCATGTAAAATACTGTTGTCCAGCTGCATCCGATTAGATTGGACGCCGACCCCAACACAGTTGGGAAACGCTAGATAGAGGCAGATAGATAGATAGTATCGAATGTTAAGAAGTTAATTGCCTCCCACAGATCCACACAAACGCCTTTTTTGACTAGACGCTAGACGGCTTGACCTTAGAATGAATATCATGTATATTAACTTGAATTTGAACACCTACATTCCATTTAGCTTACTAAGGAGGGCTTATTTAAAATCCACACCCTCAGTAAGTCATTGGACTTTTATATTAGGTATACTAGCTTTTGCCAACGACTTAGTTCGCGTAAATGTCAGTTATTACAGACGCAAAGGCGAAGTTGAAGCCAGATAAAAAGTAGCTTATATGTGCTTCGTATGGGTTCAAGCTTACTCCGTACCTTTCATCAAAATCGGTTCATTATTTTAACCGTGAAAGCGGAGACAGACCGAGAATTTTACACTTATAATCACACTTCACACTTCTTATTCTGGCTAGACTTTATCGTATTTATTTGGGGTCGGACCACTTTGTCTTCATTTTCCATTGACCACGATTTTGTGCCATGAGCTTCTTTGAGGTCTCTTCACACTTCACACTAATCTTATAAAGTTGATAACTTGTGAGTGCGTGAGTTTGATACTTCTTCACGCTCGAACAGCTGAACAGATTTCGGTGAAACTTGGTACACCGGTAGATCATGTCCTGTATTAGCTTATAACATACATAACTTTTTACCTCGGAAGTATGTTTTCTTGGTAGAATTTTCTACTATCTCGCGGGCGAAACCGCTGTTAGCGGCTAGTATTATACACCCCTATTTTTAAATTAGTACAAAAAAAATGGGCTCTATCCGAACCCGTTACTGATCATATTTGTGTAGTCAAAAGTAAAAAAAAACGATATTCGAAAATTGATCACGAAAATTTGTCATAATTGGTAAATTCATAATTTGAATCAATTATTCATAACAATTGCAACTAGAAAATACTACGCGCAGTTCCATTGTTTTTCATTCATAATCAATAGCCTGTACAATATTTCCATAAATTGAGTGACATTTTGGGATATAAACAAACGCTAATAACTTTGCTGTTTATGAATATTATTTATTGAGACTTTACTTAAATAATAACAAGACCTTTTCTAATAAGCCCTTTTAGTATTTGTACTAATCAAAAATTAGTGGTGTATAGTATGGATTTCAGGAAATGTCCAGTAAACAGTTTTTATATTTAAATTGACTACAAACATCACAACTGAACTTCAGAACATGTCAAGTCGATTACTCAAACTCACTGCACGAAAACAGGAGGTCAAACAAAAAACGACAACGTTAAACAAAATTTATTCACCGGCATATCACAGTAATGGGGTGCTGTCTACCCAAACTTCCAAATATGTCTGCCTCCAATAAATTTGTCGTGTGCCCTGATGAGCGCCTCCTGCCTTATCAATATTCGACCACCGTATGGAGCACCAAAAGTTTTGGATAGTTTCGGGACTTACAATACATAATTTTGGTAGTATCAGTGATCCTTTTTTTGTATGAATACTGGCACCCACATTTTGGTTGGGTGGATTTCATGTAGATACCTTGTTTGTCATTCATATATTTTTAAGCCATAAGCAACCCGTTGTGCGGCAAAAGCTCTTATTTTATACTTTTACATATTTTTGTCGTTTAAAAAAAAAAATACATTTCGATATAAATGGAGAAAGATTGTCATTGTGACCGCGGCGGAATTTGCCTGAGCCGCAGGCGAGAGTGCTGCAGTGACTTTCTACGTGTATCAAACTACATTTTTCAATACACTTACAAAGAAATGTATAAACGGGGTTGAATGGCGACTCGTGGGGGTCGCTTATCGCCCAGTCTGATACGATACATTCAATAAATTGTGGCGGGGTGAGCTTGCGTACTTTTCCGCTCTAGTGTAGAAAACAGTAAATTACGTGCCTAAGAGCGAGTTTTCGAGTAAATGTATTGATTTTTTTTTTTTTTTGATACACATAATGTACAATTTAATATCCACTTAAATATATACCTACTTATTGAGTTCATCGTTGACATCATCCATGTAAATTAAATAATTTATTGCTTCGAAATAAAAGAAAGTAAGAAAATATGTTTATTTAGCACACATTGAAGAAACAAATATGACTACTATGTATTATTACTACGAAGTAGTGAATATGTATACTACAATAATTTGATCTAAATTTTCCGTCACTATATTTCAAACATTTTTTTCAAATCACCCGAATACATTTCAGGCCCAGTCCATTGCTCCTCATTCCACCACACCACACACCAAAAATGCAATAATAATTATTTATCGTCCTTTCTCTGTATATTAATGAAACAATTAAATTTTTACAACTTATCAGGGGTCGCTTTATGATATAATTTTTGCGTTTTATTTCTGAGCCGCGTTATTTTAATGTGTTACTGGCTTTACCTGTCGCCGTAAAAACGAAGATTAGAAATGTCATAAATTATTGAGTCGTTAACTTTTTATGTCGCAACGAAATTGGGCGAAGGCAACCACGGACTGGATTCCGAACAGCAGGCGGCGACGTGGTAGACCCAGAAGGCGTGTCGATTTAGACACCAACTTAAAGGATTGGCCAGAAATGGCTAAGGACAGAAAAGAGTGAAAGAAAAGCCCTGCAGTGGGCTCATAATAATAATAATAACTTTTTATGTCAGACAGAGGACTATTAACTGTGAGTTCAATGTTCGATTTTCAATTGTTTGGGGAATAGAATAGAATAGAATAAACTTTATTGTACACCATAAAGAAAAAATATACGAAATTAAAGTTCTTGAGAAAATGGCGTATTTCGATTTAAACATTGAAGTAAGATAATTGGATTGTAATAGTACATTTTGATACAAGTGCAGAAAGTTTGTCATTGGGACCGAGGCGGAATTCGCACGAGCCGAAGGCGAGTGTGTCATGGAGCCGAGGGCTGCGGTGACAAATTTTTCAATACACTTACGAAGAAATCAATAAACGGGGATTGACCGGCGACTCGCGGGGGTCGACGCGCGCCCAGCCTGAAGCGATAAATGTAACAACATTGTGGTGGGGAGAGCACGCGCACTTTTCTGCACTAGCGCGGAAAACATTCTATTGCGTGCTTAAAAGCGGTGGGATAAGAGCGGGTTTTTGAGTAAGTGTATTGAAAATATTTCAATTACTAAAAGGAATTCAACAAATCACGCTAATATTTTAAAGGCAAAAGTTTGTTTGTTACTTTTTCATGCTCGAACGGCTGAAAGGATTTCGATGTAACTTGGTACAGAGAAAGACCATGTCCTGGAATAGCTTATAGGGTACTTTTTTATTCCAGGAACATGTCCCCTTGGAACAATTTTCTGCTATAACGCATGCGAAGCCGCTGGCATCACCTATACCGTATTCATCTGGGCTTGAGACAAAATGTAAACAAAGAAAACAATGTAGGTACCTTCGGTCAAGTTTCTTCGACGGCTTTTTTAAGCACAAAAACGACAATATAACAAAAACAAACCAATCAACCAGTAACTTTAAACTTAACAAAACAAGAAACGAACACTAATGAAAACAACAATAGTAACTACGAAATAACAAGAATTCAACGAAAATATCTGAAAGCGGCACTCTCGTATCTATAGTGAAAAAGATGGCGGATTATAACCCGCCCGATTACAAAACGCCACATTTTAATGTAAAATGTTTGCAGTATCTGTGGTCTATATTTTAGTATTATTATTATATATGGTTTGTTTAACTTTTGTCTCAAGGCTCTTTGAATAGGGTATAGTATTAAATAAAATCAAATAATTTATTTGAAACTGATTTTGTGTAAGCATTCAGTTACCCATTACTCAAATAGGCGTCTTTATGTCGACACCGCCACCGGCCCACGTGGAAACCAGCACTGTGAGTTCATCGCATTATGCGTGAGGACGCAGCTTTATGCTGAGCGATCGGCCGTTTTGCGCGGATGTGACGCATATCTTCCCCATCTATTGATTATGTTTGTTAGCTAGTTTGCGTCGGTAAATAAACTGTTTTTCTTTCTTTCTTTTCTTTTCTTTTATATATAAAAAAAAAACTTGAATCCTTTGAAATCATCTCATAGATACTTTATTGTACCTCCGGACTAAAGTCTGATCCGATATTCATCTAGCATCACTTTCTCAGAAAAAGAGTACTGAATATAACACGATAAAACATTTTCTCAATAACATTACTTCTTTTTAAATTACTTGAACGAAATTTGATTCCTTGGAAGAGAAAATGATAAAAAGAAAGTTTTTATTTCTCGGTATTTCTTCTATTCATAAATTATTTTTTTAGGGTTCCGTACCTCAAAAGGGAAAAACGGAACTCTTATAGAATCACTTTGTTGTCCGTCTGTCTGTCTGGCTGTCAAGACCCTTTATCTCGGGAACGCGTCAAGGTATCGAGTTAAAATTAAAACCAATATACTTAGGTCTGCGGCCCCTTGAAGCTGTGAAAAAATCAAACTTCTAAGTTAACAAATAAAAAAATTACGGGCATTTATGACGTAAAAACCGTATATTTCGACACTCTCAAGAGAATAAAAATTCATTAGCTACTTCCCGTTGACCCAGAATCCTGAAATTTGGCATAAAGCAAGGCTTATAGCACAGGTATAGGAATAAATCTGAAAACAGTAAATTTGTTGTTACGTCATAAAAAAAACTTTTTTTGCGATTCGGTAAAATCTTCGAGACTCATTCGGGAATTGAACTAAGTCTGTAAGTCTGTACGGAACCCTCGCGCGAGTCCGACTCGCACTTGCCCAGTTTTTTTTTTAAATATTATATAAAGAAAAAAATACACGTGTATGCCTCTCATGTATGTTACATTAAGCTCATCCCTATTAACAGAAAACAGACTGTGTATATGACAACCTTGTAAATTACGTATGTTGGTATCATAAGTAGGAAGTAATTTATGTCGACAACTTAATGACGTATATAATATTATAAATGATATTCTTTTTTATAAGGGTTTTCTTTTTCAGTTGGGAAATCATCTAAAGACTTCTCCTACTCTAGTGTGGAGCGCGAGAGACTTGCATTCCAGGGCCCCGGGGTTTCCTTTCGGACTACCCATGGCCCCAGTAAGCTTCGGCCTTGCTGGGCCCTACGATTTTGCTGAGGGTGGCAAATCATTTTATAGGTAACTTCTTCCGACCTGGGTGGAGCAAGAGAGGGTGTCTGACTTTTTTCCTTCTTTTCCTTCAATTGCCCATTGCGTTCCAGGGACGCGTAAAAACCTGGAAATCTGAAATCAGTTTACCAAAGGGTATCGTGATACCTAATCACTGAGTTGTGGAGGTCAGGCAGTTCTTACAATTGCATTAGAGTCACTGCAACATACCCATAAGGTGTACAATATTTGGCGGGCGTGAAGACCGTTGCCTCACGCGATCGGCCGCCTCCTTTTCTAGCATTACTGCTTCGCAGAAGGAGGCGACCGCCTGCCACTCCTCCTCGCTCCGCGAGAGATCACCGCCGATCGCCTCCACGAGGACACGGCGTTGCTCTTCCCAAGCGGGGCACACCTCCACCGTGTGCTCCACCGTGTCCTCCGGGCGGTCCACGCAATGGCGACACCCGGGCGTTTCTTCCGCACGGATCCGGTGCAGGAACCTCCCAAACTTACCGTGTCCGGTGAGGACCTGCGTCATACGGAAGGTATGAACGCCTTGTTGCCTTTCCAGCCACTCCTCAAAGAGGGGATTTACCGCCATAATTATGGCGTGCGCAGCACTGGGTTGCGATAGTCGCTGTCGCCATTCCGCCATGAGATCCCACCTGAACTCTTTCGTTCGGCGTTGCATCTCCACGCGCAGATCGTGCATGCGTGCAAGGCCTGTTGCCTCCAGATCCCATGGTGGCTGGCCAGCAAGGAGGCTCGTCGCTTCGCGGGAAACCGTGCGGTATCCCCGCACCATCCGTATGGCTCGGAAGTCGGTGTTACTATAATAGTTTTGTCTCTTCGTTATTTAACACGTAATTAAAGTTATTTTGCACTTTTCAGTGTTTTTTTTTTACATCGAAGTCGGTTGTATTTTTTTTTTTTGTAAAAAGTTTTTTATTTTACACTTTTTAGTTATGATACCACCACTAAAAAGTACCCCTCAGCTAAACTTAAATACCTTATAGCCAGAGTGCATCTCATGACATTCTAATAATCCCAAACACGGTTAGATTGCATTAATTTATTACAGAGATCCGGTGCCTAACTTCAGGCTTCATCATCAGATCAGTTCGATATACTCCCCTTCTTCTTTCAGTCAGTCATCGAGTACACGTATAAATAAAGCAATTTTACTTATGACGACGGTTCTGCTATGATTCTATGAGGAGTTCTGTTCCATATCTTCGAAGTTCATGATCAGATCATAACAATATTTCTATGGAACCAACTCGGAAGCATAAACTTTCAATCGAAAAATTTTCAAAATCGGTCCTCAATTGACCGAGAAATTAGTGAACATACATAAAAAAACAGTTTCATCCGAACATAGAACTTCCTCCTTTTTGATGTCGGTTAAAAATAAATTCAAATCTTAACCCAACTTTATCAACGGAGCATCCCAGCAAAAAATCCCGAGTATTTTGAAGCACCTTCGGGTAAATCCCTCGTCTAGTTGTAAGCACGTCACGCCACCTTTCAGCGTTGCAGCGCTTCAGATTAAAAAGCCATCGGGCATGCACCGCGTAATGGATTTTTAATGATGTACCATTTACGCGCTCTAGCCGATATCTAGCGCTTTTTATAGTTAGAGGTTAAGATTAGCTTGTATATGGTATTGGAAGATGTGGACTATGTATAACATGAAACCTAGTGTTAGTGTGTATAGGTTTGGTTGTAAAAGAATGAACAATGTTGATTTGTCAAAGAAAGCCTTTGCAAAGAACAGATAAACATGAAATCGCATCGTGACAGTTCAAATTTTGCAGTTATTTTGCTGAATAAAAATAAATAATAATAATGATATGTTTATTGAATTGTTTTTTTTTTTTTTTTTTTAATTGATATAAACCAGCGCTTGACTGCGATCCCACCTGATGGTAAGCAGTGATGCAATCATTGATGGTGAGGCGCACTAGTTTATCAAGAGCCTATTCACTCTAGCCTTGAAGACACCTAAATTATAGTTGGACGGGAAGATCGCAGCAGGCAAATTGTTCCAGTCCTTCGATGTACGCGGTATAAACGACGAAGCGAAACGCTTAGTCCGGACCGTTGAAGTTTCAACAACGTAAGGGTGGATACTCGCCGTACGTCGGGTTGTCCGATGATAGAAAGGAGATGGCGGAATCAAGTCATGCATTCCTGCGCACACTCTCCAAAATGCAACCTGTAAAATACCGATAGGCTGGCTACCCTGCGCCTGTGCTCGAGGCTTTGTAGACTGGACTTAACCAAATCAGGATCCCCAATTAGCCTTTTCGCACGCCTTTCCATTGTTTGATTTACAAGAAGTAAAAGTTGAGTGAATATACTCTTCATATAAGGCAAAAAATGTTTATCTAAATGCAAATACATTTACTTTAAAAATTACATTATCACATGCAGAGATAAATCGTTTATTTTAAAAAAGAGCATATTTACAATAAAGTGTATTGAATATTAAAAAGAACACAGTTGCTTATTTGTCTGAGCTAGGGTAAACCTGTGCTTCAGGCTAGGTAAAAGCATTAATTAACAAAGATCAAAAACATTATCTTTTTACAAAAGTAATATAAAACACAAAATATTTTAGCCTAACTAAATTCCTAAGCTCTAACATGTCCATTTATCCCGTATCTCCCCAATGCATATACTCATACTTAATTCACATAAATGCATGCTCATTTTTCTCCCCTTCAGACGACGTTGAGCCGTTCCAAAGGTCCCCAGCTCTCCTCAAATAAATTAATCCTACAGTCTGAAAAATTTCTCTTGTAGAATTTTCTTAATCCGAACAAAATTTGCCTGTGCATGTTAGCTTTGTCGTGCTCAAGCATACTATGTGGTGACACGAATAAAAAGTGGATGATTCTATTATTTTTCAGATTAGCCTATATTTCCAAAGATATTGCTGGTTGGGTAATACTGTCAGTCATGGATTCTATGGCTATTCTTTTGTAGGTATTTAATGTAAAAAAAAGTGGGGAAGTACGAGTCGGACTCACGCACTGAGGGTTCCGTATAAACTTATCTATGTAAATAGTTCAATTCCCGAAGGGAGTCTCGAAGATTTTTCCGAATCGCAAAAAAGTTTTTTTTTGTGACGTAACAACAAATTTACTGTTTGCAGATTTATTCCTATACCTGTGCTATAAGTCCTTGCTTTATGCCAAATCCCAGGATTCTAGGTCAACGGAAAGTACCCTATGAATTTTGATTCCCTTGAGAGTGTCGAAATACACGTTTTTTGCGACATAAACGGTCTTTTTTTGTTTACCCTGAAGTTTGATTTTTTCACAACTTTAAGGGTCTGCAGACCTGAGTATATGTTTTAATTTCAACTCAATATCTCCACGTGCTCCCGAGATAAAGGGTCTTGACAGACAAACGGACGACAAATCGATCCTAAGGGTTCGGTTTTTCCTTTTGAGGAACGGAACCCTAAAGAAATATATAAATAAATATTTATGAAGCAAAATATAGTGTACATAAGTGTTATTTTTGCTCAGACTATTTTACAAATAGTCTCAAATTACAGCACTCAATGCCGACTTCTCGCCGTCCAACGTCACCATGTGCCAGGTTATGACTCTAGAGACCTAAGGACCTTTTCAACAGACGAGTCACGAACCTCGCATAAATTGAGCGACGATACCGTATCGTCATGTTCCTTTTAAATTGTTATAATATCTGTTTGAGACGTTTTGAGGTGGGAAATGGCCTTTCGTACAAAAGTTTGGCTGTTGATGAGCGGGTCTTTAAATAATTATTCGTATTTTTAGCATTGGTGATAAGAACCCACTCCGGTTCCATCTTTGCCTTCGTTCCAGGGCCCCAGGGTCCTCTTTCGCATCACCCATGGCCCCAGTAGGCTTCGAACCTGCTGGCCCCTAAAATTTTGCTGACATCTAATTGAGGCACGCTTGGAACATTACGCGACGTCGACGACTTGGGCTCGGGTCCGGACGGTTACCGGACGGTCGGACGGCGAGCTACCCATTGCTCACCGTCCACAAGCCAGCGCCTACGGCGGCTGGAAATCGGGATCGGGATCCCGGCGGCT
Source organism: Mythimna impura (assembly GCA_905147345.3). NCBI lineage: Eukaryota > Metazoa > Arthropoda > Insecta > Lepidoptera > Noctuidae > Mythimna > Mythimna impura. The sequence continues at coordinate 25,734,170 of LR990359.1, read as the reverse complement.
GCCAGAAAGCTGTTCCTGGTTTGGGACCAGGAACAGCTTTCTGTAGGTCGTACCAATATTTGTTCCCTGCGGGAATCGAACCTGCGATATGCATTGCAACAGCCAATCGCTCAACCAATACGCCAACCGTACCGTCGAACTACTTCATACTATTCGGTAAATTATAAAATTACAACTACCACCTCACCATAAACGATTGCATCACTGCTTACCATCAGGTGGGATTGCAGTCAAGCACTAGTTTATATCAATATAAAAAAAAATTGACTCACGCCTTTATGCTGTCCAAATTCCACTTTTCGATAAACTTATAAGCCATGAATATAATTTTAAATAACTTCAACAGAATTTAAAACAAAAAACCTATATGACGTTTTATCATACAGTTAAAGCTCTAAAATTAACCTTTGATTTAGATTTAGTATTGAGGTTAATCCCGCCGCCACAGTTAACAGCGCTATTATCATTACCAGCCAGCAATTCAAACATTTCGGTTTCAAAATGCCATCTACATTTAGGGTGTAAGCTCTACCTGCTATAGACGTAACTAGTGATAGGTCGAAACACGATTTGCAGCCGAAACTGAAACCGTGAATGTTCGGCTCCACTTCCAGTTTCGGCCATAACCGAAACCGAATGTGACGTGGTAGCAGAAAAACTGACAAATAATAAAAAAAATATCTTATAAGGGTTCCGTTCTTTCCTTTTGAGGTACGGAACTCTAATTCTAATCATGTTTCGATATAGTAGTAGTAGTTAGCCTATTATGTCCCACTGCTGGGTGAAGGCCTCCCTCTCCCTTCTCCACACACGTCTGTCCTTGGTTATTGCGGGCCGGTCCCTCCACTAGTTGTCAAATTCATCTCTCCACCTTTACCTTGGTCTGCCGCGATGTCACCTTGCTTTTAAATATTTTGATATAGTTATGCCTATTATAAAGCTATAACTTTAATAAAATACTGAATAATTGAAAACATTAACGATTACCTGAAAAGGGTAACATACATAGATGAACATGCCAGTCACTTTTTAGGTCTCTATCACAATCATCAACTTAAAAGACGTCACTTTCGTTAGAGCCGAATATTCGGCCACTTATTGGCCGAAACTAAAGCTCTAGCCGAATCCAGATTTTTTGGCCGAAACCGATTCTACGGTCTCTCTCTAGACGTAACAATTAAGCCCCTAAATCACCGCTATTACTAACGCCGCATAACTTCCCCTGCACTTCAAATTAGCCGATCCAAATCACTGAACAAAAACGGTGTAAAAAAGTAAAATAATTTAGAAACAAAAAGTAATAACAACCTTAATGTATGAACAGGAAATTGGACTTTCGTTCGTGGTCGCAAAGTTGGTTATTTTAGCGTCCCACTGACCAGTTTGGACCTCAGGGTCGGGGCGAGTTGACCTTAAAGCCTATATATTTGAACAAGGTCTAACTTCTTTAGAGTGTCGGAAAGAAAACTAGTGTTGAGAATATAGCTACTACTGTATATGTGACAGATTTTATAACTTACTGGGTTCTGCCTGCGGCTCTGCCCGTGTAAAAGAAGGTTTTTCCATACAAAATTTGGACCCCTGTTTCATCCCCTTAGGGTTTTTTTATTATGTATAGGCTCACGTTTGACCACTATCTCACCTGATGGGAAGCGATGATGTGGCCTAAAAGTAACCTATTCACTCTTGACTTAAAGACTCCTAGGTTATAGATGTCAGGAAACAAAGACTCCGGCAGGGAATCACTCCTTAGCTGTCCGCATAATGAAGGTATTCCCAAAACGCTTTGTACGTATGGGTGGGATTTCAACCATGTACCGATGGCGCAACGCCGTCCGTCTAGTTATGATTACGCTAGGTGGAACGGACTTGGCGGAAAATTGTGCAATGCACAATGCAAACTATAGAAAACCGAAAGGCTAGCGACTCGGCGTCGATGCTCAAGACTTTGGAGTTTTGACTCGACAAGTGCATCATTGCCGATGGTCATCTTAGCTCGCTTCTCAATCTGTCAATCTGGGATGAAATTTGGATAATCCTTACTTCATCTTAATAAAACCTCTACGCAAAATTTCGCCGTTCTAGATCCAAGGGTTTGGACGGAGCGTTGACGAGTCAGTAACTGAGTCATTATGACTTTGCCTTTTATATATTTCGTGGCTAGATCTCAAAATTGATCACTTCGTGAAATGGTGGCATTTCATGATATAGAACTTGGTCCGCTGGCCACATCATGATATGGACAAGCCAAATCAATGAACACTCTGCGTTTATGTTCCCCCGGTTTAATTTTCTACTTTCGTTTATGCGGGCAAAGCCACAGACAGCAGCCAGTCATACTAATGTTATAAAGCCAAAGGTTCGTGTGTGTGTGTATGTTTGTTAATCCTGTACGTTCAAAAGGCTAAACGGATTTAGATGAAATTTGGTACCAGGGTAGTTAATATCCTGTATTAATAGATAGACTATCATTTATAAAGTCAGGAAGTACGCATTTTATGTGGGCGAAGCCGCCGGCTACAGCTATAATCTTTATATATATATAATTCTTTGTATGTTTGTTTGTCATCTAACTCCTCTTAAACGGCTTGACCAATTTGGATGAAATGTTGAGTGTATATGAGTTGGTTTCTGGATAGTTTGAAAATAAAATTAAACCCAGTACGTGGCGCTTCAATCGGGTTCTCAATTTTGTGTCTGATAAAAAGCCAGCTTTCAAAAAGACAACGTCGGCCAAGACCACTGTATAATATTCTAGAGTAGTACGGCGTTCTAAGGAAAGGTAAAGTATCAATCGACATCAAAACAGTTTCCATCTCCAAGTTCTAGGAACTACAACTACAAACTGCACAGAACCGACTCTCACGCCGGCGTAGTCAAAGAGCCAGCTTGTTATTTCCTGCGACATTACAATTTCCAACATTGCTCTATAAACCTTTACGTTATAGCTTTGATAACATCCGATGTTCTTCTAAAGCCGTGTACGGACGTACGAACAAATTTGTTGCGTTGCAAAACACGCAACAACTTGGTTCGCACGTGTGTACCACTAACGAACATCGAACACTGTTCGTCAAACATGTTTACGGCGATCCTATTATTATGTTCTGTATGGATGGTGTTCTTCAAGAATCAATGCGAACAACAAAAACTTCTATTTCACGATCGACCACTTCCAACGACGCCGGCATGGTTATTAAGAGAGTTCACGAGTGTTATGCGCGAACTCGATTCGAACTATGTTCACATTCGTGTTCAAAAATGTCGTCCATACATACAAACCAAATGTTCAAGTTTGGTGTTTGTGTTCGCTATGTTCGTGTCCATACTTGCATACACGGCTTTATAGAATTCTCATAGTGTTTCCCTTGCGCGCGCGAACGTAATGCTCGATTACAACTCGTGCGCGCCGCGATCCGCCATTAGTCGGTATTTTCGCCGAACACAAAGGGGTGCGCAGTATGCGCGGAGCGTCAGTGTGGACGGGTTCGCGTATTCTTGACAGACTGAGTGAGCTATGTTCGCGAGCATACCGGGAACAGATGCGATTAGGGACATGTTAGGTTCGTGCGCGGTTCGTGTGCGCCCGCGTACATACTTATGTAAGTAATGCTCTTTTCATGTTACCTTGCATGTTACGTCACAACAGTCTGTACCCGGCTTACGAATAAATTTAGATATATGGTTGGCAAGAGTTTTCTGTTTGAAGAGAAAATTATGTTATATGTTGTGTGTCAAACTGTTATGGAAGTGGGTGGCTTTGATTTGATTTGTTTATTTTATTGGAGCTTTTCAACTGTTTCACAGACAACTTGTATGTTTTTTTTTTAAGTAGCAATCGTTTCAGTATTTTTTTTTTCATTTTCTATCGACAAAAATTTCGACACCTCCTACGAATAAGGTTGTAAGTAAGTGCATTTTTTCAGGGGAAGCATTTTTGTAATTGTTAAATATGTAAGTAATTTACGAAAATCCATCGGTTAAAATGATTTTCATAAATTAGCATAAACATAAGCATAATCAGCCTTTTAATGTTCCCACTGCTGGGACTCAGGCCTCCTCTCTCTAGGAGAGGGAATTGGCCATAATCCACCACGCGGAATTCAGTGCGGGTTGGTGATTGTCACATGTCTTCGAATTTTTCATAAATGACTTACATAATATTCAGTTTTGCATTATTTATTCAATGATCAGTTTAAAATTACAGTACCCACAAGACGCTGAATGTATTATGAAATAATAATATTTATTTTACATTTTTGTAATTTAATTACACAAAAAAAAAAATGTTACGACTTTATACGTTGGAGGTATCGATTTATAGAACCACAAAAAATAGCAAGCAAATTTTCCAGTAAACGCAGTTTAGAAAAACATTAATTGTAAATTCCAATTGAAATACATAACTTTTTTCTATAAATTGGGCCTGAGCCTGGGGTTCTTTAAGTCAAGAGTGACTAGGTTACTTTTACTCAAGCGTACTCCATCGTGTAGCACATCGTCGCTATCCATCAACTGAGATAGTGGTCAAGCGCGAGCCTATCAATAGTAAAAACCGGGTAAGTGCGAGTCGGACTCGCGCACTGAGGGTTCCGTACAAACTTACCTATGAAAACAGTTCAATTCCCGAAAAGAGTTACGAAGATTGTTCCGAATCGCAAAAAAAAATTGTTTTGTGTGACGTAACAACAAATTTACGGTTTTTATACTTTTTCTTCTACTTGTGCTACTTGTGCTATTGCTGTGTCTTGCTTCATTCCAAATTTCAGGATTCTAGGTCAACCCTATAAATTTTGATTCCCTTGAGAGTGTCGAAATAGGCATACGTTTTTTGCGACATAAACGGCCGTATCTTTTTTTTCGTTGACTCAGAAGTTCGAATTCTTCACAGCTTCAGACCTGAGTATATGGTTTTAATTTCAACTCGATACCTACACGCGTAAAGGGTCTTGACAGATAGACAGACGAACAACAAAGTTATCCTAGAAGGGATCCGTTTCTTTCTTTTGAGTTACGGAACCCTAAAAACAACACTAAGAATTACTCCTGTTTCGAAAGTGCGTTTACAAATATTTTTAGTATGTAAAATTACAATAGCATTTTTTCGTCTATCTATTTAAAATCCTTGTAAATCTACACAAACGATTTAAATTTACTTTCTAGCAATATAAACAAAAAATGATTAATACACAAACGTCCAATTATCAATGGCTGCTTGTTAAAAATTATGAAGTCACTCAGACTATATAAAAAGCTGCGATCTGCATTGTCAACGTTTGAGAGTGACTCGCGATTTCAGCGCAGCTTCCGCCGTCTTCGTGGCTTGATTGATGTTGGCTGAGATTTTTATTTTATTTTTACAGGAGTTTTGTTGGAAAGCCGATTATGTTAATATGAGTTTTTATTGGAGTTTTTCTTTATAATTATTGATCTTAATTCCAATTAAAATAAACCATATCGAATACATAAAAAAACACTTCTCGTGGCGGTGACTGGAACATGAGAATGTCCGATTCCTAGCGATTGCAATAATCTCCTTCGCTTTTATCATTACTTCTCAGAAAGATGTGACCTTCTTCCATTCCCTCTCGCTACGGACCATGGCCTGAACCAAGACCTGACGCGAGAGGTCGCCGCCACCACCGACGAATTTCAAAATGTATTGGATTGACATTTGCCACTGAGATATCACGAGGTCAATCCTACATTGTGTATTTTTAGCAATCGTAATTGCTGATAGAATATCGCTTTATAATTCATAGCAAAAGAACTTAAAATAAAATCAGAAACAAATTATATTACAGGAGCATCAAAACAATATTATTCAAGTTGTAAAGACATTTGCATGAACAAGTGTCAAATATTTGAATGTAATAGTCGAGGGGAGGTCGGGGTGAAAAAACGCATTGAACTTTTATTTATTGTGTCGAGTCACATTTTCACATTTAAATTCTGACTACGAAAGGAATATTTGAGCATGCGCTGTCAGTTTTACATTATTCAAATACTTTTTAAAATAAATTCTATTTTTTAAATAATGTATTATAATTATATTAAATGTAGTACATTAATATCGGAGTATATATTGAAACTCACAGACACAGAGAAAATATTGGAAGTTCTAGTATGATTGTAAGGTTTAGTTCGTAAGTTGTTAGGTTAGGTTGAGATTAGTATTGTAAAGTGATGACCTGAAATACAGGTTTTATAAACCTAGCTCGGGCAAGTCGCTACTTATACATAATTCAAGGTTTAAAGTAAATTTAGTTATACACGTAGTTATTCGTTGGGCACAAGCATAATTATTTGTTTAAGATTTACTTGTGGCTATTATATGTAACTATACCTATTATGTAAAAAAAATAATAATAAAAGATAATTTAATTCCACCAAGTCCGTTCCATCATCGGACCACTAGACGTACGGCGTTGCGCCATCGGTACATTTTTGATATCCCACCCATACGTACAAAGCGTTTTGGGAACGCTTACATTATGCGTACAGCTAAGGAGATATTCCCTGCCGGAGTCTATGTATCCTGCCCCCCTAGCCAAGTTACGATCGTTTCGTTTGCGTCTAACGCCTCGAGTAGGCCACGCCTCCGATTCCTTTGTTCTGACCACGTGACTGAGCGTTGAGATGACGTCAGAACAAAGGAATCGGAGGCGTGGCCTACTCGAGGCGGCTGACGAAAAGAGAATCTAAACGAAACGGTTATAACTTGGCTAGGGCAGGTGAGATAGTGGTCAAACGTTAGCCTATACATAATAAAAAAAAAGATTTAAGTTTCGTTTTAACGCGAGTGACTTGAATTTGTATTTTGTTCATAAAGTTGTTAAATGATTGTTTATAGGGGAGACGTGTTAAGTGAGGGAACTTTTACGATCTCGTTAAAGAAAAAACTCGTCACAGAAATGACGAAAGACGCCTTCTATTAAAACTTTACTTTGGCGATAAATCAGCAGTTTTTACGTTAACTTAAGCCTTTGTTCGTATATTAAGCACAAAATTTAATACAGGATATAAATATACCTATACAACATAATAATCGTATCCTGATAGCATTTATTTTGGTGGTTAATCATTCGAGATCATTCCGGAGAAGTCATTTCTCCCGCTCTTAGGCGGAGCGAGAAAGCGTGTCAGACTTTTAAACCCACTCCTGTTTCTTGTTTGTCTTCGTTCCAGGGCCCTGGGGTTCTCTTACACACAACCAATAGCCCCAGTAGGCTTCGACCCTGCTGGAGCCCTACGGTTTGCTGACATCTCTATGAGGCACGCGTGGAACACTACGCGCCGCCGCCGACGGCTCGAGCTCGGTCCGGACGGTTACCGGACGGCCGGACAGCGAGCTACCCATTGCTCGTCGTCCGCGTCGCCTACGGTGAAATCGGGGTCATCCTGATAGTAGTATGTTCAGAATCAGCTACTGTCTGTTTTTCATCTTAAAATAATTATTGATTACAAAAATTACCTATTTGACTACACTATCGCATTGGATTGGTCTGTAATGATAGCTGTATGTATGTCTAATAATAAATAAATAAAATAATAAATAAATAAAATTTTGATAAATTCTTGATAAATCTTGACTGCGTCACTAGGGTGTTTGAATGTGTGTGCGAAGATACCAATACGCTACTAGTATAGTGCATCAGAAGCATAATCACCCTTTTTATCTTCCTACTCCTAGGACTCAGCCCTCTTCTCTAAGAGAAAGAATGGGCTGTATTCATCACGCGGGCCCAGTCTTCTAGTCTTCAAATTTTTAGTTTTATGACATGCCGGTTTTCTCACGATGTTTTCCTTCACCGTATTGAGAACATTGGTGATGAAATATATTACACAAACTTCTGCACCTAGCTGGGTTTGAACTTTGAACCTACGACCTTCAACTCGTAAGTTGGGGTGTTTACCATTGGGCCACCACAGCTCAAGTGTAGACCATCGATTCCTCTAATATTTGCTTACAATTAGGATAACTAATTTCTTAAAAAAACACAACAATCTAAGTGCATAGCTTATGCTAACAAAACTATAAACTATGTACATAAGTATTGTTTATAAATGGCTTCAAACAGCGGCTGTTTCCGCGTGTTTTCGAATTTTATACCACATAGCATAATCCGCCTTTTAATGTTCCCACTGCTGGGACTCAGGCCTCCTCTCTAGGAGAGGGAATGGGCCGTAATCCACCACGCGGGCCCAGTGCGGGTTGGTGAATGTCACATGTCTTCCAATAATAATAATCTAAGTACATTCAAGTATAATTTCAGAGCTTGAATTATTATTGTAACTTATAAAATATGGATCTTCTGTTGGTTTTCTCAAGGCTGTATGACGCACTAAAATATTTTATCTAAATAATTTCCATTCCTTCAACTCTTTCATATTTCAGCTCACATATAACCACATTTCCCAAAACTAAAATTCATAACATGAACAGTGCCTTTCAATCTTCTCCTCCCACGGGGTTTGCGTGGAGAAAACAAAGAAATAGCCCGTTACTCTGGATTTAAGAGCGGGCTGCCCCAACCTACATCACCCTTACTTCTCGTTAACCATCTTATGTTTTTAGATGTGTGGATTTACCCAACGTCTTGCGTATCTCATTTGCTTTCAAGTTATTGAATTACCCTGCCCTTTATGTTGAACAAGCTAGACGAAAAGCCGATATGAGTAGATATGAGTGTTGACAAGGAAAATATTGAATATTTTAATGAGACACCCTTTTCGTCGGATGACTTTAATATTTTTCCGTTGAAAGAGCGAGTTGAAACTGGGAATGTTATTTAATATTTAATAGCCTTTTGTAATTAATGGGGTCGCGTGTGATATGATGAAATTCCTGGCATTAATGACGGGTTTGGCGTTCATTCAATTATCTGTCATTTACGTGGTGTTCAATCAATACTGCGTAGTGGTGTGGACAGGATAAACTGACACCTGCCACAGCTGTGGATTGTTCGAAAGAGTTACTGTGGGCCTCGCAGTGCAACTAAAGAAACACTGTAGGTTGTTGGCTGTAATAGTCTGACACGCCTTTTCACTCCACTCAAAGCGTGAGAAGTCATTAAGTATATGATTAACCACCTAAAAAATGGGTGTACAGATACAGTTAATCGTGTTGTTCTTATGTTTATATGAGTGTTCGTAAGGACTAGCGACAATTTAAGAACGTGTCAAACGTTACTTAAACGCCAAAGATGGACAGGTTTTCCGGCTTAAAAACAGACTGAAAATGACTGCATTGCAAATTCTTAATTACGAAATCGGAGGATAATCTGGCATCACGTCTAAAAATCTCATTTAGCGATTGATTAACATTCCAAAATAAAACGTCAAATGAGATGTAACAGTTGTCAGACTCTAAACAACCCTAATTAATCAATAATCTTCATTAAAGCCTTACCAAGACAGATTTATTTTATTGGTTCACACAACGCCGTCTAGTCCCAAGCTAAGTAGAGCTTGTGTTATGAGTACTAGACAACTAATAAACATACTTATACATATATTTCTCAATACCCACACACTAAACAAATATAATGATAAATAAAAAAAAAAAAAAACCCAGACACAGATCAAATGATCATGCTCATCACACAAACATTTGTCTGGGTGGGAATCGAAACCACGACCTCCGGCATAGCAGTCAGGGCCACTAACCACTAGACCAACAGGCCAGTCGACAGATTTTCAAAAAATTGAGCAGAGAAACAAAAAGACGTTAGCTGATGTCGATTCATACGTCCTCAGTTACTAAACTACCCATTTCACGTTCATACAGAATATCCACACTTTGTAACTGAGACGTCGCTTATCGCTAAACGACACGCCATGCTAGAGTGCTATGCATTATTGAAACACTTCTTTACGTCCCTGCTATGCACGTTCCGCAGATAGCTTAACGACATCCGAAGTACGTTTGACGATAGTTCAAGTATTAGATTACAGGTTGAAAAAGGGCTTGGGGGATTGTTTATAAGAGTTACCGCGGCCCTGGAACGTGAAGTGCAACTGAAGAAGCATAGTAGGGTTTTAGTCAGTTAGGCTGCCTGTCTGCCGGAGTGGAGCGAGGCAGCGGAGCGGAGCAAAGGAGTAATGCGGAGCGTAGTTGCGGACTGTGTCTGTCTACCAGAGCAGAGCGAGGCTGCGGAGCGGAGTGAAAAAGTAATGCGGAGCGGAGTTGCGGACTGTGTCTGTCTACCACAGCAGAGCGAGGCTGCGGAGCGGAGTGAAAAAGTAATGCGGAGCGGAGTTGCGGACTGTGTCTATCTACCAGAGCAGAGCGAGGCTGCGGAGTGGAGTGAGAAAGTAATGCAGAGCGGAGTTGCGGACTGTGTCTATCTACCAGAGCAGAGCGAGGCTGCGGAGTGGAGTGAGAAAGTAATGCGGAGCGGAGTTGCGGACTGTGTCTATCTACCAGAGCAGAGCGAGGCTGCGGAGTGGAGTGAGAAAGTAATGCAGAGCGGAGTTGCGGACTGTGTCTATCTACCAGAGCAGAGCGAGGCTGCGGAGTGGAGTGAGAAAGTAATGCGGAGCGGAGTTGCGGACTGTGTCTGTGCACGAGAGCAGAGCGAGGCTGCGGAGCGGAGTGAAAAAGTAATGTGGAGCAGAGTTGCAGACTGTGTCTGTCTACCAGAGCAGAGCGAGGCTGCGGAGCGGAGTGAGAAAGTAATGCGGAGCGGAGTTGCGGACTGTGTCTGTGCACGAGAGCAGAGCGAGGCTGCGGAGCGGAGTGAAAAAGTAATGTGGAGCAGAGTTGCAGACTGTGTCTGTCTACCAGAGCAGAGCGAGGCTGCGGAGCGGAGTGAGAAAGTAATGCGGAGCGGAGTTGCGGACTGTGTCTGTGCACGAGAGCAGAGCGAGGCTGCGGAGCGGAGTGAAAAAGTAATGCGGAGCAGAGTTGCAGACTGTGTCTGTCTACCAGAGCAGAGCGAGGCTGCGGAGCGGAGTGAGAAAGTAATGCGGAGCGGAGTTGCGGACTGTGTCTGTGCACGAGAGCAGAGCGAGGCTGCGGAGCGGAGTGAAAAAGTAATGCGGAGCGGAGTTGCAGACTGTGTCTGTCTACCAGAGCAGAGCGAGGCTGCGGAGCGGTGTGAGAAAGTAATGTGGAGCAGAGTTGCGGACTGTGTCTGTGCACGAGAGCAGAGCGAGGCTGCGGAGCGGAGTGAAAAAGTAATGCGGAGTGGAGTTGCAGACTGTGTCTGTCTACCAGAGCAGAGCGAGGCTGCGGAGCGGAGTGAGAAAGTAATGCGGAGCGGAGTTGCGGACTGTGTCTGTGCACGAGAGCAGAGCGAGGCTGCGGAGCGGAGTGAAAAAGTAATGCGGAGCGGAGTTGCAGACTGTGTCTGTCTACCAGAGCAGAGCGAGGCTGCGGAGCGGAGTGAAAAAGTAATGCGGGGCGGAGTTGCAGACTGTTTTAGCTATAGTTTTGTTATAGCATGCGCACTCGTTTCGCCTCTCCGCTTCCCCGCTCCGCTTCCCGCCTCTGCTTCCCCGCTCTGTTGCCCCGCTCCGCTTCCAGGTTTTGTATGAAATTTTTAAACTAGTTCGTACTGTCCACTGAAAAGGAGCGGAGATTTTGTGCAATTATATTGGTTACTATTTCTCCGTTTCTCAGGCAGCCTAAAAGTCTGACACTCCTTCTCGCTCCACCTAGAGCAGGAAGAGTTAAGATGATTTCCTATCTCGAAAAAAAAGGTCGAAAAAGGTTTTTTTTTATTGTTGATAGGCTAGGGCTTGACCTCACCTAATGATAAGTGACAGCGATGTGGAGGAGTACTTCGACACCTGAGTGTGTTTTGTGTTTTTATATTATACGTTTATGTACATAGTTAGGCTTAGTACAAATACTTAGTTTAGTTAATATTTAAGTTCCCTACGTAGTTTAATAAACCAACGAATAAGTGTTCTGAAAGAGGCGTAGCTACCACCGTATCTGCCGCATCGGATTCGTGCGGAAGAAACGCCCGGGTGTCACCATTGCGTGGAACGGCCGGAGGACACGGTGGAGCACACGGTGGAGGTGTGCCCCGCTTGGGAAGAGCAACGCCGTGTCCTACAGGCCATGATCCAAAGCGAGGAGGAGTGGCAGGCGGTCGCCTCCTTCTGCGAAGCAATAATGCTAGCAAAGGAGGCGGCCGATCGCGTGAGGCAACGGTCCTCACGCCCCAACCGCCGCCGGGATTCCGATCCCGATTTCCGGCCACCGTAGGCGCGGGCTTGTGGACGGCGAGCAATGGGTGGGTCGGCGTCCGACCGTCCGGTAATCGTCCGGACCGAGCCCAAGTCGTCGATGGCACGTACTGTTTCACGCGCGCCTCAAGGAGATGTCAGCAACTGTAGGGGCCATCAGGGTCGAAGCCTACTGGGGCCACGGGTCTGATTCTGAAAGGAAGACTCGGCCCTGGTATGAAAGGCAACGAAGGAACAGGAGTGGGTTTTTAGTCAGTAAAAGTCTGACACTATCTCCCGCTCCGCCCAAGAGCGGGGGATGTCAAAAGATGACTTTCCCACCGAAAAAAAAAAACCCACCGTATCTGCCGTATCAATTATACGGGGCCCCCGCGCTATAGGGGCCCCGACATGTGCTAAATTTCTTTCGCAACATGTTATCCACAACCTTCTCGTATTGATAAGAGGCCACTAGTAAATGAATAAGGAAAATGTATGATAGGATGTTCTAATAGTGTATAGCTCGCTCCGTTCGTTCTAGCATTTTCTACACTAGATTACAATAAAAAGTTAACCAATCCTAGTCCAGAATTTCCCAATAAAATAGCTCATTTTTAATCATGACCTGTCCTATCTCGGTAAGAGTAATCCAATTTTTGAGCTCGTTCTTACATGATGACAAAACCACTTATTCCATTTTCGCGAGCTTGCATGTTTTCTAGTCGGTATCTCCATTATGGCATATCGTGACTCTGTCGTGCTGTCTCAAGGCACTAGTCCTATGCTAGTGCCAAACAGGCCCTGGCACAAAAAAAAACCTCAATAATGTTTGACACGGGGCCCCCTGAGGGTCTACCTACGCCACTGGTTCTGAAATAATAAAATACATTTACAAAAAGCACTTTCTCATTCACGAGACCTCAACCTCATCGATTGACATTCTTATATTTATAGCCATAACCTTTGGTTAACACGTAACACAAGACCCCGAGGTGACGACAACCATTGGCTGACCCCGTCGACCCGCCAACCTCGGCTATATGGACAGATTAAATCTAAGGGTTAACCAGAGACAATATTGTACAGCTAAAAACTTTCCTGTGAATAATTTGGACGGGCGACCTTTGAATTGTTTTGTTTATGAAACCGTTCTTTTTTTTAAGTTCATTTGGTTTTTTGGCTGGAATAAATTGGTGTCATTTGGAGGCTTATATACATTATGTAACTAGAATAATGCACTACGCTTGTACACCTCAATTAGAAAATTTACTTACAATCATAATTCAAGCACTGAAATTTTATTGAAATACACATAGGTAGTGTTTTTTTAAGAAATTAGTTACTATAATTGTAAGCAAATAATATGAATATCGACGCACTACATTTGTAGCTCATTAGCAAGAAGCTAATCCAGCGGGAACTGCATGACTCTCAGTAATGAGGAATACGACTCGAGGAGGAGGAGGACATTTGTAGCGGGCATCTACGTACGCAGCAGCACTCACACACAAATATCCTAGTGACGCAAACAAGAATTTATCAAAATGGATAATATTTTTTTATCCTAAATTTAATTATTGCTTATTTTAGGATAAAAAATGACACATTTTAAAAACAGCTGAAATCGATTCAGTAACCGATTCTAAACATACTATTTTCACAATTATGTGCCTTTATTATATCACATGATGTAGGTATGTATATGTTACAGCCAAAACTGTTGGTTGGTCAAAATCACTTTTAACTGCAGGAATTGTTTAGAAGTACTTTTGGCAAGATAAAACTATTTTTATAATTACTAGCATTTATTTCAAAACCGTATAGGTTGGTAATACCAATTTAATTAGCTTACATATTTGCTCGTCTGTGATAGTATTTATTAGTCGTTACTATTTTATTTTATTTTATTTTATTTGGGTGGCTTACAGCTAACAATACAAAATATAAGACAACAAAGTAGATCACGATGAGCCATTTACAAGCCTCCACATATAGTATGAAAGTATTGTTACAGTGAAAAAGAAGTAATTGAGATATACAAAGTTTGGTAGGAAGAAAATATAGAAGATAATAATGTAATGCAATTACAAAACAATGCTTTTAGACATAACAATGTTTATGGATGCTAAACTGCTTGTAAAGATATCAACTGAAGTGTGTTCTTTTACTAAATTGTTAAATGCTTTTGTTGCGCGAATCAAGTAAGAGTTACTACGGTAGACTGTGCGTGAATGAGGAGCGTGAAGAAGATTTCTAATTCGACAGTGCCGGGGGGGGACGTTCAGAGATAGTTTTGACAATAATTCAGGGCAATCTATCATAGAGCGTGCTATTTTGATCAATAAACGAATATCGGATATATTTCTGCGAGTTACCAGAGGTAACAAGTGGAATCGAGTGCATCTTTCATTGTAACTCATATAAGGGATTTTAAACTTGTACCCCAAGTACCTCGTGAACCTCCGTTGTATTCGTTCCAACCTATCGGATTGAACTGTATAATTAGGGTTCCAAATTTGACTACCGTATTCGAGGTGACTGCGGACGTAAGTACAATATAGAATTTTTAGGGTTTTCATATTTTTAAACGAACTGGAATTACGGATAATGAAGCCCAGAGCTTTGGCAGCTTTTTTTGCTATATGATCGACATGACATTCAAAGGAGAGCTTACTGTCAATAAGAACACCGAGATCTCTGGTAACGTTAGTTCGCGATAACGGCTGATTTTCGACCGAGTAGTTAAAAATGACTGGCTGAGTCTTTCGTGTAAACGTGATAACTAAACATTTTGCAATATTAAGATCTAGTTTATTAATTTTACAATAGTTTTCTAATCTAAATAAATCTTCCTGCAATAGACTTGTTTCAGTTAAATTCGTAACTGATTTGAATATTTTCATGTCATCTGCAAACATTAGGTATTCAGAGTGGTTAAAACATTCACCGATATCGTTGATGAAAACTAAAAATAATAACGGTCCAAGTAGGGAGCCTTGGGGTACACCAGAGAGAATAGTTACCCAGGAAGATACGAAGCCACTAAGAACTACGGCTTGGGTCCTATTTTGCACGTAAGATGAGAACCATCTGAACAGATCGCCTCTGATGCCCAACTCAAAAAGCTTTCTCAGCAGGATATCATGGTCGATCCTGTCGAATGCTTTGCTGTAGTCTGTGTAGATCGCGTCGACCTGGGATCCCTTATCCATATGCTCAGTAATAAACTCTGTAAAAAGGACCAGGTTAGAGACTGTGGATTTCCCCTTCAAAAACCCGTGTTGTTGAGTGTTTAAACTAGAGGCCAGACTGCTGTACAACTGGTTATAAACAATGCGTTCCAGTACCTTGGCTAGTAGACAGAGCTTAGAAATTGGCCTATAATTCTCAACCTTTTCTTTGGAACCCTTTTTATGAATGGGAGATATAAATGCGGATTTCCATAAAGAGGGAACCCACCCCTCAGAAATGGACCGTTTAAACAACAGCGACACAGGCAAAGCCAATTCATCAGCGCAATTAACAATGAATACGGCAGGTAAAGTATCTGGCCCTGCAGATTTGGTTAAGTCAAGGGATTTCAAAAGTTTGTGTACGGTTGATACATCAATTTCAACTGTGCTTATGTCACAGTTGGAAACACAGCCAGTCGAACCATATCTTTGGGTGGCGGAAGTATCAACGAACGTGTTCGCATTGAAGGAGGTGTTGAGAAATGTTGATCGAAAATAATCAGAAAAAAGTTCACAAATTCCTTCCCCTGAGTCGCTCTTGCTTTCACAGTATGACATGCTGGAAGGGAAATTATTGTTCATGCGTTTACTCTTTACATACGACCAGAATAACTTCGGGTTTGAACCTATTGAGGACTCGATTTTTTTCATGTAGGCTGTATAGCAAACCTGTTCAATGTCATTAGCTCTCTCACGAAGTAATTGATAGGTAAGCTGATCAGAGATATTGCCATAAACTTTAAATCTTGTATAGTATTTGAACTTTTCTTTAAGAATCTTTGTGAGTCCAGAATTATACCAATTAGCGATAGTATTGTGAAAAAAACACATGTTTTCTGAATGTGTACCTGTAACCATCAACCATATCCTAATAGAACTATTCTAGATTTAAAAATAAAATTTATACCTGTTAAAACTATACTTTATATTCGTCAGTGGATTTATGATTTTTATTGTTATTCGACCAACGTGAGTACTTACCCCACCTCAAGCGCGGTCACTTTCAGTCTGCATACAAAAGAAGAAGATGCGCAAAAACACAATGTTTGCAAAATATGAAGCATTTTATCGATTTACAAAAAATAGATAGATATTCACATCTACAGATGTGATTATTAAATTAAAACACTATAATAATAATAATATAATAATAATAGCGGCCGTTTTTGGGGGCCCATTTATTGAGTGTGCAAGTCACCCCCTGCCTTTTTTCGATGCATATTAATAACGTTGTTCAGGCAGGCGCCATAGTCTTGACATAGTTCCATGTTACCAGTCCACTTAAGACTCCAAAAACCATAGCCCTATTATCTTTGTTCTCCATATGTCGCAACAGTTTTTCAATAACCGGGGGTTGTCCTTGGGTGCACTAGCATAGCGCGTACAGGGATAATCGTCGGTTGGTATCATGTTCCATTATAATTGTCTAAAGGGCGTCTGCGAGTTGGCTTCGGCTCCTCGTACGCCTCCCAAAGGTCCAGGACCTCAGGGTCCTGAGATAAATAAAAAAAAAAAAAAAAAAAAAATAATAATAATAAAAAAAAAAACAAGAAAATAATATAATAATATTCCACAACTATCACACAACGCCGTCTAGTCCCAAGCTAAGCAGAGCTTGTGTTATGAGTACTAGACAACTGATAAACATACTTATATATTTCTAAATACATACATATATAGATAAATTACACCAAGACACAGAACAAATGATCGTGCTCATCACACAAACATTTGTCCTGGGTGGGAAACGAACCCACGACCTCCGGCATAGCAGTCAGGGCCACTAACCACTAGACCAACAGGCCAGTCAGTAAAACGTTGCTTATAGAATAATATGACAAGCAATCAGATTTTCTCAATCAATCCTGTTTTTAAGGTCCCGTACCTCAAAAGGAAAAAACGGAATCCTTATAGGATCACTTTGTTGTCCGTCCGTCTGTCTGTCTGTCTGTCAAAACTCTTTATCTCGGAAACACGTGGAGATATCGAGTTGAAATTAAAACCATATATACTCAAGTCTGCGGTCTCTTGAAGCTGTGAAAAAAACAGATATCTAAGTTAACTGAAAAAGAAATACGGCCGTTTATGTCGCAATAAAACGTATATTTCGACATTCTCAAGGGAATCAAAATTCATAGGGTACTTTCCGTTGACCCAGAAACCTGAAATTTAGCATAAAACAAGGTCTTATAGCACAGGTATGAGAATAAATCTGAAAACTGTAAATTTGTTGTTACGTAACAAAAGATTATTTTTTTGCGATTCGGAAAAACCTTCAAGACTCCATTCGGGAATTGAACTGTTTACTTACGTAATTTTGTACGGAACCCTCAGGGCGCGAGTCCGACTCGCACTTGCCCAGTTTTTTTTTTATCGTACTAAATTAGCTGTATTATGTATTGAATACAATATCTATCTAGCATTTATCCTGAAAAATAATATACATTTTTCTGATTCTGTTTATTGCAATGAATCATATATTTTTGCATATTACAAAACTCACGATTAGCTCATATAGTCCCCTTAAGTCCTTTGTGCTTAATCCAGTGAAGAGTAGTTTAAAGCTATTAAGTAATGCTTAGATAAGCAGATTAACAAATAGGCAAGCTTAGTAGTATCCTTGCAAACTAGTTTGAACTTAATTTCTTTGCTGTAAACCATAATGACGGCCTGAAAAAACAGATAAACAAAATATATGTAGAAGGGTCATCGTTTTCCTGCTGTCGGTACTTTTAAACCGTTCTGTGAATAACTTTAGGTACCGTTCGACCCTTATTTGGTTTATTGTGGGAGCCGCGTTTAATTTGTTGCCTTTACCATTTTCCAGTAATTATTTATGTTACGAAAGGGGTATTATAATTTTAATTATTGGTCTGCAAGGTGAAAAGCTTTCAATTATATTATATTAATTTATGAATCAAAATATCGTGTTTAATAAATGCCTTTATGAGTCTCACTTTTACTATATATTTTTTTAAAGTTATATCCTTAACAAAAATACTTGGGTAAATGCCGGTTCTGCTCCACAGCCACAGTAGTTAGATTATTTTTTAATTTTTTAATACATTTGGAGAGATGCTATTTTATTTTATTGTTTTTGACATAATTTGGCGTTATTTTCGTGAACAGATGCCGTCAGTTGATATTGACCATCTCTTATTTATGGAGTTTCTTAAAAATTCTTCTGCATATAAACCATTTTTTGGAATGTGCAATTAGCTTAATTTTTCCTATAATTTAAAAGTGCCTATAAATTATTTACTTTAAATTTAGATTTGATTTAAGTGATGATGAAATAAATTGTAAATAGAAAAGCGCCGGCCAGGATTTGGCGACACGTAAGTTGGAGCCTTAGTTCTTTGTACTTTACCTAAATTCATATGTAAAGAAAACTACATATGTGTAAAAATAAATAAGTTATTCTCAAACTTATTGACATCACTTTTATAATTTCGATAAAGTTTTTTTGAAATAATAATTGAAATAATCGTAAAAGCAAGTTAAAATAGTAATTTAAATAATCGTGCAAAACAAATATTTACAGAATGAAATCCCAAGCAAAAGCTGAAGTTTCAGTTCTACAAACGTGTCCGAAAAAAGTAAATGCTATTTTCTGCAATTAGTCTTTAGCTACGGCGAGAGGCGATTATAGCGGTTGGCCGAGCACACGATGGAACTAGCCCAAGGGCATCAGCAGGGGAGATTGTATCTTATATCTATGTCATTTCACAGGGCTGATTTATCAGGGAGTGGTCGCTAAATGTCAAGCTGTAAGTGTCTAACTCAATGTTATGTCGACAAAACAGAACCATTGCGACGTCTCACATAATTATTATTGTAACATTGCCTATGTTCACAAATAAAGTATTCTAATTCTGTTCTTTTATTATATAGATAAACGTAGCAGAAATTAATAGGTTTTATGGCCTATCAATTCTTCTAAACAGACAAAAATATTTTTTTTTTTAATCACAGCTTGAATAGCACTTTGCCGTTAGAATAAGTAACAAAACTAAATGATAACCGATGTTTATTTTGCAAATTGGTTATTTAAAAATAACACATTTACAAACCAATTTTTTTCGTCAATTTAAACTAGATGAGGTGTTCCTAGCTGTCTACTATGAGAAGAAACAGCGAAATACATAAAATCCAAGCACGTGTACAATGAGAGATATTACGTCGGTTCGGTTCCGATACTCGATTATAATATAATGTATATACATATTCGATTCCAGTTCCGATAAATTTTAATCGGATCTTATATCGGAGGTGCAAAGTTTATACTTTTTTTTTTTTAGGTGGGAAATCATCTAATGACATCTCTCGCCCTTGGGCTGAGCGCGAGGGCGTGTCAGACTTTTACTGACTAAAACCCACTCCTGTTCCTTCTTTGCCATCGTTCCAGGGCCCCAGGGTTCACTTTTGCACAACCTATGGCCCCAGTAGGCTTCGACCCTGCTGGGCCCCTACGATATGCTGACATCTCCTTGAGGCACGCAGTGGAACACTACGCGCCGTCGACGACTTGGGCTCGGTCCGGACGGTTACTGGGTGGTCGGACGGCGAGCTACCTATTGCTCGCCGTCCGTAAGCCAGCACCTATGGTGGCTGGAAATCGGG
The DNA here is from genome assembly GCA_905147345.3 of Mythimna impura. Classification (NCBI taxonomy): domain Eukaryota; kingdom Metazoa; phylum Arthropoda; class Insecta; order Lepidoptera; family Noctuidae; genus Mythimna; species Mythimna impura. The sequence goes on along the minus strand of LR990359.1, from coordinate 25,714,134 downwards.
ATTGGGATCCCGGCGGCTGGGGCGTGAGGGCCGTTCCATCGCGCGTGCGGCCACCTCCTATGCTAGCATTACTGCTTCGCAGAAGGAGGCGACCGCCTCTTGCTCCGGACCACAAAATTTATACTTGCCTCTCTGTTCTCGTGCCTTCTGTCGATTACTTTTTTAGGTGTTGTTTTGTTTCGTTTTTGAAGCGTTTGCTCTTCATTTATAGTATACTTATCCGACTTTGTGATTACTTTTAGAGTTTCATTTGAAGCTTCTGCCTCCGCTTCTGCTTCCGATTTCGGTTCCAATTCCAGTTCTCATTCCAACGAACTGAATTTAAATACTCCAATTGGAACTTAATTCGTAATTCGGTTCCGATATAACCACTTCAGTTACATCCCTAATACAAACGCTCGAGAAGCTTAGCCTGAATTTACTACTTCAATGAATACTCATTAAACCTTCACAAAGGTTTCAGTCAATCAATAAATTTATATTTCTTCTAAATCTTGCCACAGCAATTTTTTATTCACTATTTACAAAATCAGAAAAAATCAAATCAATCACATGTATCGATCGGAAAATTGCCAAGCTATTCCGCTTGACATTTCCACAAATGTATCGACCACGGATTACTAGGAATATTGACTAGTAAATAATAAATAGAGAAGTATCGTTGCGCAGTGGAACCATAGTGTTGTAGACAAAAATGAAATTTATGCTAAACGAGAGTCCCGCGCGTTAAGTGTGGTCTTAGGTCTATGGACGCGTAGCTTCATAGACGCGTATCCGTCATTATACGCTTGGTGTAAAATGCGTTCCAAATAAGAATAGGATCGATTGCCATGTTGTGACGTCACGTCACACTGTCAAATCGAAGAAATTGGCTAGGGTGACTCGCAGAACGGATGGCCGTTGGGGCCGAAAGGTTCTGGAGTGGCGACCACGTACCGGAAGACGTAGTGTTAGAAGGCCTCCTACAAGGTGGACCGATGACCTGGTAAGGGTTTCGAGAATCCGATGGATGCGAGACGCACGGGACCGTTCATTGTGGCGACACTAGGGGAGGCCTATGTCCAACAGTGGACGTCTTTCGGCTGAAATGATGATAATTATGATGATAATGATGATGATGATGATACTTTTTATCTCGGAATTATGTTACCTTGGAGCAATTCTCTACTATCACGCGGCCTAAGTCGGTTCTGCAGCTAGTTACTCAAAGTCAAAGTCAAAAGCATTTATTTCAAATAGACCATTTACAGGCACTTTTGAATAGTCAAATGTAGGTCAGTCCAAAAAAAAAGTGAAGCTAAATTGCACGTTCCAAAGCGTGAATCTCTATGGAGAAGAACATGCAGAAAACTCTATGGACACTCTTTTAAATTATATTGTGAGTTAAATATAATCTTGGTTACATATTTCTTGTTGCTTCTATTATGTGAGCACAATGTAGATAAGTAATAAAAAATAAAACTAATTAAAAGATAGAAATTGAATTAAGCCATTGGCAGCTAATCATCAGTGGCTACTAATCAGTTTGTACACATTAACATAAAGCCACTACAGTATCAGAATTAATTCCAGCAGCAACTGATTGCTATAGTACGCTAATGCACACTCCATGTGCATAAACCGCTCAACGTGTACGATCCCGTCGGGGTAAAGCCATAATCACCTCGTGCTATAATAGTGATTGCAATACGAAGGTAGGTACTATACTGGTTGTTCAAAATGTTCGAATCACTCGGTTGGTTTTCAATAATTGACTGTGTACTCTATGGTAAATATTTTGATATTTTATCTATGGTACCGTACTATATATCACACTTCACACTGTATATAGGATTACCTATATGGGATTTTAAAGCGAAAGTTTGTGAGTGTGTATGTATGTTACTCCTTCACGCTGAAACTGCTGAAGGGATTTGGATGAAATTTGACGCGCGGGTAGACCATATCCTGGCTCATAAGACTTTTTATCCGGGGTACGTTTCCTTGGGACAATTTCCTATTTTCACAAACACACATACAAACTTACGCCTTTATAATATTAGTGTTATTTATACTCATTACGGCAGCCGTATCTCCCTAATTCATTTAATTTACCCAGATACAGGCAAAATCGTAGTTTTTTTTGTAACATATACACCCCTACTTTTTAATTAGTACAAAAAAAATATAGAGCTCTATCCGTACCCGTTACTGATTATATTTGTAAAAAGTAAAAAAACGAAATCCCAAAATTGTCCACGAAAATTCGTCATAATTGGTAAATTCATAATTGAATCAATCATTCATAACAATCGCTACTAGAAAATACTACGTGTAGTGTTTTCCATTTTTATCGCCATTCATTCATTCATAATTTTAGTTGTCATAAGAGTAATTACAGTTCACTTAAATTAAGATACAAATAGCTTATATTATAAGTATTGTAATATTCGCATCTGGTGTGTTGGCGGCGTCATGGGGTATATACATTTTTTTAAATTTAGATTTAAACATGTCAGTGAAGTCAATAGTACGGAAGCTTGAGAACGAATGAACCGTCCGTGAATGAATGGTCCGTGGCTCCTCTGTCGGCAGCCGTGCGTACAACGTCTAGTCTCGGGGACTGTCTCACTGCTCGTTGTGTAAAGTGAATACCTAAAGCTTGCATCATAATAAATCAGTTGTATGATCTGGAATAGTTTGTTTATTGCTCGATACCCAGCCATCGCCCACAAAACAGAGTACCTGGACAGAGCTTCAATGATGATCGGCATCCTGCGCCGACAAACATATTAATACACTTTTTTAATTTTTCCGGTAAATGATTAAACAGCCATGCTCCTTTAAACATGTTTTTTTTTTTCGTAGTTCGTGAATGATTCTATTTATAACTTTAAAAAAAAACTAGAAGCGAAACTCATGAAGAATGAGTGGGTGTGTTCGTTAAGCTCAGCTGATTTAGTCCCAACCTCAAAGTAAATAAGATTAGCATAAAACAAAGACTTCACAAGTGAATTTATTCATAAGTTTCCTATTGTCGCCTCTTGGGAGACTTCTGATTGTTTTTAACCTAGTTTTTTATTTGAACTTTGATTTTTCGCCGAGGAAAACGCTGAACAGTAATCTTAAGATGTTGCAAACAAAGTTTGTTGTTGTAACTGTGTTTGAAGACAGTTCTTGGACTTTCTTTAGAGTGTCTCTTGATACTAATTGGTGTTTATTTATAAAAGTTTCTGTAAATATACTTCCTATTAGTGTATTTTTATTCATATTTGAATGTTTCTTAATCAATCACACCTTAAATGCTGACCAGCGGGGCTATTGCGTTACTCTGTTGACAGTTCAAGTGATGATCACTTGTTAACAATGTACATCATTGAAGTGTGAAACAGCTAGTTTCGTATTGCCTATCTTCAGTGACCAACTGCAGTGACGTCATTAGCCACTGGTGCCTTTGATAGCCACCGTAACACGTTTTGACAGATGTTATTGTATCGATACTTTTAAAATTGCGATTGTGTAAACTTTTGAAGCTGTATAATAGTCGATAAAATTTTAGAGTGGTCACAATAGGCACCATATTTTTTTATAATTCACCACATTTCCACCGTAGTTTGTTAGCCACTTGTGTGATACGTAATACCAATTTTATGAAATTGTCAGTTGCAACGAATGCTAGTTGTCAACTGTTATTGAAAAAGTTAGCCAATAGCCCCCCAGATTTGGACGAAACGTCACACTGCACAGTTTCACTGTTTTTTTTTTTGAGTTGAAAAATCATCTAATGACTTCTCCAACTTTAGATCGGAGCGAGAAGGCGTGTTAGACTTTTACTAACTAAAAGCACACCTATGTTCCTTCACGGTGGAGCATACGGTAGAAGTTTGCCTCGCTTGGGCAGAGCACCGTCGTGTCTTCGTGGGAGCGATCGGCGGCAACGATCTCTGGCGCCGCAACTTGGTAAGGAGGTGGCCGCACGTGCGAGGGAACGACCATCACGCCCCAGCCACCGGGATTCCGATCCCGATTTCCAGCCACCATAGGCGCAGACTTGCGGACGGCGAGCAATGGGTATCACGCCGTCCGGTCGTCCGGTAACCGTCTGGACCGAGTCATCGACGGTGCGTAGTATTCCATGCGCGCCTCAAGGAGATGTCAGCAAATCGTAAGGGCCCAGCAGGGTCGAAGCCTACTGGGGCCATGGGTTAAGTGAAAATGAACCCCGGGGCCCTGGAACGCAAGGCAAAGAAGGAACAAACGAGTAGGTTTTAGTCAGTAAAAGTCTGACACGGGGCTCCCGCCCCGCTCATGTCATTGGATGATTTCACACCTAAAAAAAACCTATGTTCCTTCAGCTGCCCCTTGTGTTCTAGGACATGCGTTATATTTTCCGACGTCTTCCCATGGTAGACGGTTCACATGCCATATCCCAGGTGAAGGAGTGCTGTGTCTCGTTTAATGTTAGTGATTATAGTATTTATATCGTCGTGAAGTAATCATGACTTGTAACACTCAACTAGATGAAGACTCGAAGACCCTGGCAAAAGCTTAATATAAATCCTGTTGCACGATTGATAAACGGTTTGGTTAAGATTTGTGAGCTAGTTACAAAAACCCTAACTCAACTAAACTTACCTTTAAATCTCTGGAATGCCTCAACTCCTGTCTCCTTGGCGGTTGTCCAGGCAGGTCTGAGTAAACCAGGTTTCGCACAGACCCTCGGAATTTTGGCTCAAATATCACTGATGGTAGCGCTAATGTCGTCAGTTTTGAGTTGTACCTAGAACAAAAGAAATAGAAAATATATGTAACTTATTATTATTTTTATTTAAAAAACTTAAACTTAAACAGTTACAGACACCGCGCAGCTTAAATTGTTCAAAATTTAAAATTTCGCTCAGTAGGTAGTCCCTTTATCCACCGAAGAAAAATGATTAAAAAATAATGTTGAAAATCTTGAATAGGATATAAATCCAATCGGATACATAGACGTATAAAAAAAAACATAAGTAAGTACTAAAATAATATCGTCCATTTTCGGGCAAAGGTCACATGAGATTAAAGTTTCGAATTGCAAAGGACCAGAAACTAGAAAAAAATGCGGATCAAAAGACCAATTTCCCAAATTGATTGAAAAACGACCAGTGTTCGTATAAAACATGAAAAATACGACCATACCCTATTTTTCTTCCTTCTTCTTCAATTTTAAAGTAATTGGACTTATCTCGAGCCGTAACTATAAGACGTGAGAAATAACTTACAAATAGAAATAATAAAAGCTATTCCGCTCACACGTCCGGAAACAGTGACGTATACGTTTAAAATATTTTTAATAAAACCCCATTTTCAAAGAACATTCGTCACGGGGAGACAGAGATGGCTAACAACAATTTATCTTGGGTCCTTTTCTGTTCCAGCGCACCGTAGAACAATATTTCAGAGAGACATGGTAGCTGCAAGCTTGCTTTTAAATTGTTTCTACTCTATTTACTGTTGTTCTGTTTCGAGAATAATCTCACGGAAAAATAGTTGAGGACAGAAGGAATTCCAAGCGCGGTACGGGAGCATACCTTACGACTTCGTGCTCTCGAATTTGGATATTCTATTTTATTATGGTCCCGGGAATTCCGAGACACCTTGTTTCGGTAGTTGTTTGTTTATATTGTTAAAGGTATTTACGAACTTGCTAACCTACTTTAAACTTGGCAAAGGATTTACGAACAGTCAAAAATAATCGCTTTCGATAAAATAAACTTTTTAAGTAAGAAAAGAAACCCTTTCTTTCATTTATTGTATGAAGTCCATAAGAGCGTCCTTTTCGATGTATATTTTCATACAACCACTCTTACGTGATTATGATGTTATTACACATCTTTCTCTAGATATTTTGGATACACAGCTATCTTGTGGATATTATCGAGGCTTTTATAGAAATCAAAACATAAATATGTGTAAAACTAATTTAGTAAAGACCTCTGAAAATCTGCTATTTTACGTGAACTTTGGCCCTCCATAATGTACTCATATATTAAAAATATAAAAAAGTACATCAATAGAAGCTTTGCATATTTAATTGAGTTTCTGAATGACAACAATTTTTCTGAAAAACTTTTAAGGGTTTAAAAAAACACGTATTTCCTGGAACAAGTTTTGTAAAATATTCGAGTAAATCACGAAATTACCGAATGCCAGCAGAGTTTTTAGGCGTTATCTCTCTTTTTTTTACATTGCCTTCATCAAACATCGCGTTTGATAGCGTTAGATGAAGCAACAAGCTTTTAAACCATGCTTGATGTTGACGATAGGCGAGTGGAAAAGGACCCTCTTAACCCTTGTGTTTGAGTTTATAAAGTAGGCTCCTTTACAAGAGTTGCAAGATTCTTAGAACGAGTTACTGCAACGAGTATCTGTCACATGGTAGAATATCAATTTTTTTTTTACATTACATTAGTACTAGAACGACGTAGTATATAGAACTGTTGTCATTATTACAATCAAGAGAATGTGATTATTACTTATTACAACATATTAAAATGTTAATAGTTAATATTAACCAAGATTTTTGTAACTCATAAAATGATTTACAAAATTTGTGTCCATGGAGTTTCTTGTACGTTCTTCCCCATAGAGATCTACGCTTTGCGCTTTATGATTAAGTATATATGTTTATGATTGATCGATTAATAATTTGATATCAAATAAAATTAAATGTAATCATAGTATCATACAGATGTGAAATTTAAAAAGCCATTAATTGAATAAAATGCTTATTATGCTTGCATTGTTTCTTCCAACGAAGTCTCCCACAGTTGAAACCGCACACTGCACTCACAATCTTCACTAAAAGCTTCCACTGTCTCCATAATCCTAATTAAGAAGAAAGTTTATCCACATAACATACAGCAACGTGTACTTGCAGTACTTTAAGTACAGAGCTACTACGTGCAAAGCAAAACGCACTTAATGGTTGGACGGCGAGCTACCCATTGCTCGCCGTCTGCAAGCCCGCGTCTTCGGTGGCCGGAAATCGGGATCGGGTTCCCGGCGACTGGGGCGTGAGGGCCGTTCCCTCGCGCGTGTGGCCGCCTCCTTTGCTAGCATTACTGCTTCGCAGAAAGAGGTGACCCGGACCATGGCCTGTACCGAGGCATGGCGCGAGAGATCGCTGCCGCCGATCGCCTCTACAAGGACATGGCGATGCTCTGCCCAGGGTAGCACACCTCTACCGTATGCTCCGAGCGGTCAACACAATGGTGACACCCGGGCGTTAATTCCGCACGAATTCGGTCCAGGAACCTCCCGAACTGACCATGTCCGGTGAGGACCTACGTCATGCGGAAGATAAGGACGCCGTGTTGTCTTCCCAGCCACTCCTCAAAGAGGGGACTTACCGCCATAATTGTGGCGTGCCCAAAATTTAATTACATTAACATCCCAGAAAAAGACGGCAGAATTATTGCTTTTTAGGGTTCCATACACAATGGGTAAAACGGGACCCTGTTACTAAGACTCGCGGTCCGTCTGTCTGTCTGTCCGTCTGTCTGTCCGTATGTCACCAGACTGTATCTCATGAACCGTGATAGTTAGACAGTTGAAATTTTCACAGATATTGTATTTTTGATGCCGCTATAACAACAAATACTAAAAACCGGGCAAGTGCGAGTCGGACTCGCGCACTGAGGATTCCTAACCGATTCCGAATTTCTGAACTTACCTATTTTCATAGGTAAGTTAGTACGGTACATTTCAATTCCTTAATTGGGTTACGAAGAGTTTTCCGAATCGCAAAAAAAGTTTTTTTTTGTGACGTAACAACAAATTAACAGTTTTCAGATTTTTTTCTATACTCGTGCTATAAGATCTTGCTTCATGCCAAATTTCAGGATTCTAGCTCAACAGGAAGTACCGTATGAATTTTGATTCCCTTGAGAGTGTCGAAATATACGTTTTTTGCGACATAAACGGCAGTATCTCTTTTTTTCGTTAACTCAGATGTTTGATTTTTTCAGAGCTTCAAGGAACCGCAGTAAACATAAAAGGGTTCCGTTTTTTCTGTTTAAGGTACGGAACCCTAAAAACAGAATAAAATAAATATTTAAAGACGCTCCCATACAAGAAACGTGATTTTATCTCGATTTTTTGCATGGCGGTACGGAACCCTTCTAGCGCGAGTTGTACACGCACTTGACGGGTTTTTACAAATTCCCGTCCCAATGGAATCTCTCCTTCAGAATTTTGTAACGACTTTCAAAGTTCTGCAGATAATTTTCACAGGAACACCGAAGTAATAAAAAGAAATAATATTAAAGCTGTTTTTTAGGATGATCTTAATTTTCATGATGATGGAGGCGGAGTAAGAATAAATAATGCGGAAATGGACGGAACAAGAAATAAGAGATGTCATTAGAATTTAAGATGTCCAAAGGGAAATCTTCAAAAAATATGGTATGTATTGTTTTACCTACTTACTGGATTTTAAAGGACAGATAGAAAGTCGCTACATAATAAAAATTACTGGCATTCAGCTACACTGGAGGCCGAACTCATCACAATGGGTAAAGGCTAAGGGGATTGATTTAGGAACATGTATTTATGTTCTTATTTCATTTTGCCTAGAGATATCAAAGATTGTAAGCTGTTTGGTAATATAAGGTGAAAAGATATATTTTCGATTGTACCTAATAAATTTATTAATTCTCAGATACGGCCACGAACAACAAAATGAGACCACGGGCCCGAAACAAATTTCCGGGATTGTTCGAGAGTTACGCAAAAGGCGGTTGAAGGAACACGCTTGGGTTTTAGTCAGTAAAAGTTTGACACCCCTTCTCGCTCCACCTAGAGCAGGAGAAGTTATTCGGTGGAGTATTATGAAGTTTCTTGCCAGTTCATCTTCATATAAAACGACTATAGATATCAGAATTTCTATGGAAACGACTAATTAGAACTGTGCACTAGCTTCTGACGTTTTATAATTGCCCTTGTCTAGGTATAATAAAAAATAAAAAGCCTTTATTTCCCATTTATGAGTTTAAATCTAAGTACTATTTTTATTTCTAATTTGTTAGTAGTTTTTTCTTATTATCTAAGTTAGTAAGTTCGTTGGGATATGGGCCCCTCCACGGGTGAAGGCCTCCTCCAGTTCCTTCCATTTGTCCCTGTCACTTGCTATATTTTGCCAATCATTTCCTGCTGTATCAATTATATCGTCAGCCCACCTTCTTTTTGGTCTGCCTACTCTTCTTTTCCCTTCTGGCCCTTTCCACACTGTAGTTTTAACTGTCCACCTACCGTCTTTGTAGCGTGATACGTGGCCAGCCCATTGCCATTTCAATTTTAGGGCTTGCGTGAGGGCATCAGTTACCTTGGTTTTTTGTCTAATGGCTTCACTTCTAATTTTGTGTATTTTTTAGGTCTATGTGAAATAAATTATTTTTGTATTAATTCCCACCGAAAAAAAAAGCCCCAACAATTATAAGTACCCTTTGGACGTGTCAAAAGCTAATGGACCGTTTCCATCACCCACTAGATTAGGTTCCTCAACTTATAACTAAGTTCCAACAGAGCAATGAATATTTAATGTTAAATGTCTTACGAGTTTCAGTTTACAAGCTCCACAGCAAACTTCGATCTATAGATTAGTCTGACTAAAACCAGACACAACTTGGAAACGTTCGGGAACTTTGAAAACACTGTTAACAATAAGTTATTGTGAAATATTTTAATAAGTTTTGTAATAAAGTAGACAACAAGTTGGTGGCAATAAGCTTGAAGTTTATTTGAGAAATTGGTGAGAACAATTGTGATACAACAAACATAGAATCGTCAGTTTTAAATAACAGTATAATCACGCTCAAGATTCAAGATCAGGTTCGTAAAAAAAATGGGATAGCCAGTGACGTCGGTGAAAAGACAAAATGAAGGCAACTGCTGGAAGGACATAGACAAACATAGCGCTGGATCAAAACTATTGTATGCTGGTATCCATCATCTTCCTGCCCTTGTCCCGTGTTATTTGGGGTCGGCGCAACACGTTTTTTTCTTCCATTCTGCCCTGTCACTCGTCATACTATCACTAACTTCCTTTTCTTTCATATCACTCTTCACACAATCCATCCATCTTTTCTTTGGTCTCCCTCTCCCTCTCCGTCCACCCACATGTAAACTCATAACTCTTTTAGTAACATGCGTTTCATCCCTCCTCTTCACATGACCATACCAAGACAAACGATTCCCTTTCAACTTTTCAGTCACTGGCGCCACTTTCAAACTTCCCCTAATATACTCATTTCTCACTTTATCCATTCTCGTCACACCACACATCCATCTTAACATTCTCATCTCCGCTACGTGCAATCTTTTTTCATCCGTCTTTTTCACAGCCCAACATTCTGATCCATACAGTATGACAGGCCTTATCACGGACTTGTAGATTTTACCCTTCAACTTGAAGGGCATCCGTGGGTCACAAGTTGTTCCCGTGACCTGTCGCCATTTCATCCATCCTGCGTTGATCCGATGTGTTACGTCCCGGTCTACCTCACCATCCCCTTGGACGAGTGACCCGAGGTACCGAAAGTCGGAGCAGATCGATATGGGTGTTCCAGCGAGAGCTAAAGGCACTGGATTGGCCTATTGTATGCTGGTATCCAAAAAGTAAAAAAAAAATGAGGAAGACAATAACGTAGGTGAAAAGACAAAATGAAGACAACTACTGGAAGGACATGGATGACCATAGCGCTGGATAAAAACTATTGTATGCTTGTATGCAAAAAGTAGAATAAAATTGGGGAAGATAGTAACATAGGTGAAAAAACAAAATGAAGGCAACTGCTGGAAACACATGGACGACCATAGCGCTGGATCAAAACTAATGTATGCTGGTATCCAAAAATTAAAAAACATGGGGAAGACAGTAACGTAGGTGAAAAAACAAAATGAAGGCAACTTCTGGAAGGACGACCGTAACGCTGGATGGAATTTAGTGAATGCTGGACAAACAGACCAGGGGACTTACCATGATGTGTTAAAATGTCAGTCATGTGAGCGAGAAAGAGAGATGTAGATATACACCCTACATAACTCCATCCCTTTAACAGTTCAGATTAGGTCCTCAAATAGATCGCGTTAGGAGCTCGTGGTAGCACGGCTGTTTGTTGATATCGCATAAGCATAAGCATAATCAGCCTTTCAATGTTCCCACTGTTGGGACTCAGGCCTCCTCTCTAGGAGAGGGAATGGGCCGTAATCCACCACGCGGGCCCAGTGCGGGATGGTGAATGTCACATGTCTTCGAATTTTTTGGTTCTAGGACATGCCGGTTTCTTCACGATGTTTTCCTTCACCGTTTTGAAAGCAGTGGTGATGAAATAAATTACACAAAGTAATGCGCCTGGCTGGGTTTAAACCACCACTGCTCTCTATCTATCTATCTGTTGATATCGATTCTCTATAAATTGATTTAACAATGACTGAAATATTTGTATCTGAATAAAGGCAATCATTATTATTTTATAATGTTGCTCGTCTTTCCAAAGAAGGCGGCAGATATCGCCACAAAACGAGTTTAAATTTCCCTAAGAAGACTCAATTCTTGGGGAAATTGTATTCTATTGTACTAATTGTATTGTATTGTATTGTATTGTATTGTATTCTATATAATAAATAACTCATAGTTGTAAATAGGGTTGCCAGGTCTTTAAACCGAAAAGCCGGACAGACTATTCTATTTAGCCGAACATTTGGTCAAAAAGGTTTTTTAATAACAATAAAATTCATAAAATCTTCTTAAATTCTAATGAAAAAACAATAAAATTAAGTGATATAATTGCAAGACTAATTGCATGTCCGCTCTGCTTGTGCTAGACATACAAGGTAAGGCAAAACTCAAATGACAATTCTAAACAAAATGGTTAAATTTAAAAAGCCAAAACAAAAGCCGAACAGGCCAGACTCTGCCTAATTTGGCCGGACACGCAACTAAAAAGCCTGACCGTGTCCGGCTTTATCCGGACGCCTGGCAACGCTAGTTGTAAAGAGGATAAATAAAGAAATAATATTTTTTCCTGACCTATTTATCAAACTTACGATGATATACTTAGCTGTATTTTGTCTAGAAATGTCTTCGAGACAATAATATTATACCTATACACCCCTATTTTTTAATTAGTACAAAAAAAATGTGGCTCTATCCGTACCCGTTACTGATCATATATAGGTAGTCAAAAGTAAAAAAAAACGAAATCCCAAAATTGTCCACGAAAATTTGTCATAATTGGTTGATTGAATCAATTATTCATTACATTATTTATTGAGACTTTACTTAAATAATAACGAGACCTTTTCTAATAAGCCCTTTAAGTATTTGTACTAATTAAAAATTTTCAGTGTAGATTAATAAATAGCTTAAGTCAGCAGTTTCACCCCGCGTAAAAGTAGAAAATTATCTTAAGGGAACGTAATCCTGGAATTAAAGCCATCTTGTGTACTATTCCAGAACTTTAGCTATTCGTGTATCAAATTTCATCGAATTCCGTTCAGACGTTTAAGCCTGAAGGCGGAACAAACACAGGCACATATATATAAACATTCTCCTTATTATATTAGTCTGATAAACCAAGACTAGAAGCTCGTCTAGACATTCAATTTAAAGTCCATGTTGTACGGGCTAAGCTGTCAGACTAGTCGAACCAAACGCGCCATAAAAACTATAAAAACTAATGGATTTTCAATAGTTACGATTTCGAAGGCTATAATATTATATCTAAGTTATAAAATCGAGGACACTATTACTTGAAAGAGGACATCGAGAAAAACTTTGCTACGAGGAATCGCCAATCTACGAACAAGTACAGTGAACATGCTCGATTCTTTTCGATATAAAAATGCACCTAACCTACCCGTACATCATTTCAGCCGAAACACGTCCACTACTGAACAAAGGCATCCCCCAAGTGTCGCAACGACCGATCCTGTACATCTCGCATCTATCGGATTCCCGTGACCTTCACCAGATCTTCGGTTCACCTTGTAGGTGGCACTCCAGGATCTTTCCATCCCATCGGCCATCTGTTCTGCGAGCAATGTGCCGTGCCCCATGCCGTAAAGATTGTCATGAAGATTGGATGTGGCAAACATAGCAATGATTACTTTTGATATCAAAAAGTAAACTTTTAACAGCGCCAACCTCAACTAAAAGCAAAAAAAAAGCTATTTCTCTGTGGAATGCGCTCCCCCAGGAAATCAGGATGGCAACAAGCCGATTATCATTCAAAACCAAAGTTCGCGAGCGAATTCGTAAAAAGTTAGCAGTAGTATCATCACAGCGTTAATGTTTTCCTATTGTCGATTTGGACCAATTGTTTAAGTATTTTAGTGTATGTATGTAGTGTATTAACTTGAGTATATATTGTATAATTGTATTATATATTTATTCTATGGTTTATTAGTATATCTATTCTATGGTCAATAAGTAAATCTATTCCTATATTCACATTTTTCTCTCTCTCTTATTGCACCTACCACTACTTTTCTCTGCATCACCCAAAAGTTGACTGGTAGAAAATGCCTAAGGCATTAAGTCCGCCTTTGAAGTTTTGTGTGCATAAAGCATTAATTAAATAAATAAATAAAAATACTATCATGGGATGGTCGCCTCCACGCAAAAACATTAGAATAAGTCTTATTTAAAATCTCTCTTAAACACAAGCCCGTTATGCTAAAAGAGTTTCAACATAAATTCTGCACATTACGTCATATTACCCGCTATGCTCCGCCTTACCTATTTTATTTTCTTTGTCCTAAGAAAATAGTTCAGAATCGGGTCATAGCCTTGTAGAGCCAGGCTCTCGGGGAACGTCGGCGCCTTGAAGGTGTCGATCTTACTGAATTCTGTTATCCATTAATTTTATAGTTGAAAGATTTATGAATGCGAGACAACTAGAATTTTTTTATAGTTGAAAGATTTATGAATGCGAGACAACTAGAATTTTTTTATAGTTGAAAGATTTATGAATGCGAGACAACTAGAATTTTTTTATAGTTGAAAGATTTATGAATGCGAGACAACTAGAATTTTTTTATGGTTGAAAGATTTATGATTGCGAGACAACTAGAATTTTTTTATAGTTAAAAGATTTATGAATGCGAGACAACTAGAATTTTTTTATAGTTGATTTATGAATGCGAGACAACTAGATTTTTTTTTGTTAACTAGCTTCTGCCAACGGATTCACCCGCTTTAAAGTAGGTTTCTCCGTACAAACTTTGGACCCCCGTTTCATCCCCTTAGTAATTTTCCCTCGTAAATTTTGGGAAAGGAAACGGAAGGATTCGGAAAAATCTTATACCGCGATGCAGGATTTTGAATTTTAGTTCCTATTTGGCTACATAGATGTCGCTACAATATTTTTCTTTATTTTAACTATAATTTATAGGTGACCTCCTCATCATTCATCATCATTTCAGCCGTAAGAAGTCCACTGCTGGACATAGGCCTCCCCCAAGCGTCGCCACAACGACCGATCCTGTGCGTCTCGCATCCATCGGATTCCCGCGACCCTCACCAGGTAATGACCATGATCCAGCTTGTGGGAGGCTTTCCAATGCTGGTGGCAGGTGATAGGTGATCTATTTTTTTATTTATTTAATTGCATATACAATTACTTACACTACATTTTTTGTTAGTATTTTCGTCTCACTACAAGGCAAAAGCATTTCTCCGCCTTCCACAACCGCACTTCTTATTAACAAAGTCGCTTCCCGCATCTGTCTTTCTGTTTATTAACTAACGGCTCCTTAATCACGTAATGGATTTTGATGTGGTTTTTACTAACAGACTGAGCGATAAATAATCGAAAAAGGTTTGTGTACATAATTTGGAGCCGTTGTGAAACTTGTGTGTTTTGCCAGTTATTATTCTATTATTTATCAGAATAAAAAATAAAACTATATACATTAAAGTCGTCTTTTCTATCCTCTCTATCAACGCCTTAATGTTGTTCGTTCAGCTTATATTGCAATTTTCAGGAATTATCAAGTGTTATTAAAATTTTCAAGTGCACTTAAATTATTTTCAGCCAGCCCCCCACTAGCAAAGGCTCCTGTATCGTGCGTCCACAAACATGTAAAATCACACATACAAGACACCCAAACCCGGAAGGCCGTAAAAATATTTATTTATTTAAAACTTTATGCACTAATGAAACATTGTACAAAGGCGGACTTAATGCCTTAGGGTTATAATAAATAAATGAGATTTGTTAGTACTTACATACAAAGACAATCACAAAGCGACACCTGCCTACCACATACCTACTATAGCCAATATTGTTATAATATTGGCTATAGCATGTGGGAATACCTATATTGCCATAGTATGTGAAGGTACAGTAAGAACAAGATAATAACTGTTATTATCCTTCAAACTTTTCAAAATGCTGTTATATAGCAAGGAAAAATTTGTTTTCATATAGATTTTTGGCTTCATCCACGGGGTAGGTTTCGTTGCCTCCGTTGAAACGTTCGCCAATTCGAACATTGAAAATCACAGCATCAACCCGAATCGATGCAAAACAGTTTAAACTGAGCCACAATTAGGACGATAATTGAAACTCACTAATGGACACTTTGAACATTGCCCGTATTTTCGGGGCTCAAAGCGACCACCATGTGCTTTATTTTGAAACTTGCATGAGGCTTTATTTGAAGGCTTATCGTTATAATCTATTAAGAGGTAAGAGTTTAAGTTAGCGGTTTTATATTTCATTGTATACCTACCCTTAGTGATTTTTCTGTATTTGCAACATTTCTCATTAATTTTTTTTTTTTTTTGAAAATCAACGCTGAGTCTGTCTTACACGAGCCCCAGCATTTTGCTGAACGCTGGCCGTTTTGCACGGATGTGACGCATATCCTACCACTTATAATATAAGTTGTTGTTGTTATTTGTTTTTATTTTAAAGATATGCGCCATGTTTGACGTAAATAAACTCTTTTTCTTTATATCTTTCTTTCTATTTAAAACATATATTTTGGATTGGCAACAAAAATGAACTGCTACGACTCAAGGCAGCGCCTCTGGCGATAACCTGTCCTGATGGCCTGATAATTGGCCTGTTGGTCTATTGGTTAGTGGCCCTGACTGCTATGCCGATTCGATTCCTACCCAAGACAAATATTTATGTGATGAGCACGATCATTAATTGTTGTGTGTCTTGGTGTAATTTATCTGTAATATATATGTATTTAGAAATATTTAATTATGTTTATCAGTTGTCTAGTACTCATAGCACAAGCTCTGCTTAGTTTCGGACTAGATAGCGTTGTGTGAAAGTTGTGCAATAAATATTATTATTATTAAGGTTTTGGAGGTAAGCGGAACAGAGAATAAAGTCCCGCAAACCTCCGATGAAAAGGGAGGATCCTCCGACCAGACGGGTGTTATGTCTGGTGGGCAACTGCCCGATAGATGATTTCGGGCTGTTCTATATGTTCTAATCGCGCGGAGAACTTTAATTGCGCGATGCAGGATTAGTTCTTATGTGACGTCATAGATGTCGCTACAAGGTAAAGTCCACCAGTGTACCACTACTGTACATGAAGTTCAAATAAATAATTTATTATTATTATTTGACATACCAAAAACCACGCAAAACTTTAAAACACATAAACTAGTTTGAAAACTGTTGACTCAACATGTCAACGCCATAGGCATAATTCAATTCGACAACCAGGCTACATTAATTTCGACTATTTTGCCGAAAAAATGAAAATTCGGTGTACGCAAACATGGTAGTACCTAAAAGAAGGAATAAAAAAAAAAAAGTAAAAAAACTAAAACCCGACTACGACAAAAAAAACGACGAAACTAAAAGTATGAAACAAGATTTCCAGGATGCTGAAATAAACAAGGTAAAAAAAAAGCCGCAGTCACTGGTTGTTACCTATAACGTGTGACTGCGGCTTTTTTTTTACCTTGTTTATTTCAGCATCCTGGAAATCTTGTTTCATACTTTTAGTTTCGTCGTTTTTTTTGTCGTAGTCGGGTTTTAGTTTTTTTACTTTTTTTTTTTATTTAATTTATTTTGGTGTTAAATCACTGTGCTTCTATACCATTTGCAAAAGCTAAATTTAAAATTTCTAATTAATAATGGTAAATTAATTTTTGTCCACCAGAGGGCGCCACATTGAATTTTGATGATATATTTTGATAAGTACCAGTGAAGCCCTTTCAAATGATATCAAACACGGTGTATTTATCTTAACATTTTTTTTAACACATGACTTCTTGTCCGCTAGAGGGCATCACTTTAAATTTGAACAATATTTTGGAAATGTACAAGTAAAGCCCTTTCAAATGATACCAAACACGGCGTATTTATCTCCATTTTTATTTTTTACACATTACTTTTTGTCCGCTAGAGGGCGCCATATCAAGTTTTGTGACACGTCACGTAACCTATGTTCAGCGGACAATTAAGACGGTTCTAACGATACCTCATACGTCGAGTTCCGATAAGTAGATTAGGAGCTATGTGGGAACAGATGAACAAACTCACATACATACATAGCCTGTCAAAATCATAACCCTCCGTAGTCGGGTAAAAATGTTACGTTTTGGGTAGCGAGTGCATGTCACGTCGTAAATGCACTAGCTGATGGAACCAGCTTTACAGGATCCTTATAATCGGATTGAATTGGTAACTTTGTTTGTTCGTACTTTCGGCGATCTGTAGCGATGAGTTTTTGTATTGTAGTAATGAATATAGACTTAGTAAAAATACTGGGCAAGTGCGAGTCGGACTCGCGCACTGAGGGTTCAGTACAAACTTGAAAGGTAAACTGCTGTTTACGATTTATGATGTATTAAAAAAAACTACTTACTAGATCTCATTCAAACCAATTTTCGGTGGAAGTTTGCATGGTAATGTACATCTTTTTTTTTTTAGTTTTATTATTCTCTTATTTTAGAAGTTACGGGACACATTTTACCACTTTGGAAGTGTCTCTTGCGCAAACTATTCAGTTTAAATAAAAATGATATTAGAAACTTCAATATCATTTTTGAAGACCTATCCATAGATACCCCACCCCACACGTATGGGTTTGAGGAAAAAAAAAATTTTTGAGTTTAAGTTCTAAGTATGGGGGAACCCCCAAAATTTATTGTTTTTCTTCTATTTTTGTGTGAAAATCTTAATGCGGTTCACAGAATACATTTACTTACCAAGTTTCAACAGTATAGTTCTTATAGTTTCGGAAAAAGTGGCTGTGGCATACGGACGGACAGACAGACACATGACGAATCTATAAGGGTTCCGTTTTTTGCCATTTGGCTACGGAACCCTAAAAACAGGCACAAGGTGAAGGGCCCGCTGATCATGTGCGCATGAAATTACTTGTATCCCGGGCCACTGACTCAAGGTACCTGTAGGAATTATGGAGTTTTAGGCGGTAAGACCCAACTTAACCCTGCAATCTCCCTAGAAGGAGGGTATCCATGAGCATTTATCATTGAAAAAAAAGTTATTAGATCGTCTTCAAATTAGCCGCAGAGTGCCGCGCGAGAACTTTGCAGCTAATTTGAAGGCGATCTAATAACTTTTTTTAGCAGTGCGGCTGCAGCGCTGCCGTCACGCGGCACTTTGCGGCTAATTTGAAGACGCCCTTAGTAATTCCCAAACCCGTTAATATTCTTAAGGCCGGTCAAAATTGGCAAGAAAAATTCAACCCTCGTTTTTACTTTTACTGTTATTATTAATTGATCTAGTTACACCATAACCACTGAAACACCACAGAGAAGTTAAACAAAGAAACACCCCCAGCAAAAAAATAACATTTCACTAAACTTTTATCCCTCCTTCAAAACACTGGGTGTTATTTTAAAAAGCTACAAATTAATTGTCAGTGCATAATGATGCAGAAAGACAAACAGACAGCAGGAACGTGACTGCAGCCGGGTTCCGTCCCGAGTAACGAGCCAAACCGGGAACCGGTTATAACTGGGTCACGCAGAAGTGTAGTTAACACTTGAAAACTAGTTTTTATCGCGCGGAACTAGTTTTTACCGGGATTTACTGCAGCGAACCGGATTGCACCGGTGTTGGGTAAATAATAACGCGTGAGAGGGTTTCGTTGTCAACCCTATTTTATTAAAGGCTTATAGTTGTGATGTAGTGGGAAATAAATAATACCTTACTTTTATATCAATATTTTAGCGATTTATGATACTTATCATCTAATATTGTAAAGGCGAGACTTTGTGAGTCTCTGTCTTACACGAGCCCCAGCATTTTGCTGAACGCTGGCCGTTTTGCGCGACTGTGACGCATATCCTACCACTTATAATATAAGTCGTTGTTGTTATTTGTTTTTATTTTAAAGATATGCACCATGTTTGACGTAAATAAACTCTTTTTCTTTATATCTTTCTTTCTATTTAAAACATATATTTTGGATTGGCAACAAAAATGAACTGCTACGACTCAAGGCAGCGCCTCTGGCGATAACCTGTCCTGATGGCCTGATAATTGGCCTGTTGGTCTATTGGTTAGTGGCCCTGACTGCTATGCCGATTCGATTCTTACCCAAGACAAATATTTATGTGATGAGCACGATCATTAATTGTTGTGTGTCTTGGTGTAATTTATCTGTAATATATATGTATTTAGAAATATTTAATTATGTTTATCAGTTGTCTAGTACTCATAGCACAAGCTCTGCTTAGTTTCGGACTAGATAGCGTTGTGTGAAAGTTGTGCAATAAATATTATTATTATTAAGGTTTTGGAGGTAAGCGGAACAGAGAATAAAGTCCCGCAAACCTCCGATGAAAAGGGAGGATCCTCCGACCAGACGGGTGTTATGTCTGGTGGGCAACTGCCCGATAGATGATTTCGGGCTGTTCTATATGTTCTAATCGCGCGGAGAACTTTAATTGCGCGATGCAGGATTAGTTCTTATGTGACGTCATAGATGTCGCTACAAGGTAAAGTCCACCAGTGTACCACTACTGTACATGAAGTTCAAATAAATAATTTATTATTATTATTTGACATACCAAAAACCACGCAAAACTTTAAAACACATAAACTAGTTTGAAAACTGTTGACTCAACATGTCAACGCCATAGGCATAATTCAATTCGACAACCAGGCTACATTAATTTCGACTATTTTGCCGAAAAAATGAAAATTCGGTGTACGCAAACATGGTAGTACCTAAAAGAAGGAATAAAAAAAAAAAAGTAAAAAAACTAAAACCCGACTACGACAAAAAAAACGACGAAACTAAAAGTATGAAACAAGATTTCCAGGATGCTGAAATAAACAAGGTAAAAAAAAAGCCGCAGTCACTGGTTGTTACCTATAACGTGTGACTGCGGCTTTTTTTTTACCTTGTTTATTTCAGCATCCTGGAAATCTTGTTTCATACTTTTAGTTTCGTCGTTTTTTTTGTCGTAGTCGGGTTTTAGTTTTTTTACTTTTTTTTTTTATTTAATTTATTTTGGTGTTAAATCACTGTGCTTCTATACCATTTGCAAAAGCTAAATTTAAAATTTCTAATTAATAATGGTAAATTAATTTTTGTCCACCAGAGGGCGCCACATTGAATTTTGATGATATATTTTGATAAGTACCAGTGAAGCCCTTTCAAATGATATCAAACACGGTGTATTTATCTTAACATTTTTTTTAACACATGACTTCTTGTCCGCTAGAGGGCATCACTTTAAATTTGAACAATATTTTGGAAATGTACAAGTAAAGCCCTTTCAAATGATACCAAACACGGCGTATTTATCTCCATTTTTATTTTTTACACATTACTTTTTGTCCGCTAGAGGGCGCCATATCAAGTTTTGTGACACGTCACGTAACCTATGTTCAGCGGACAATTAAGACGGTTCTAACGATACCTCATACGTCGAGTTCCGATAAGTAGATTAGGAGCTATGTGGGAACAGATGAACAAACTCACATACATACATAGCCTGTCAAAATCATAACCCTCCGTAGTCGGGTAAAAATGTTACGTTTTGGGTAGCGAGTGCATGTCACGTCGTAAATGCACTAGCTGATGGAACCAGCTTTACAGGATCCTTATAATCGGATTGAATTGGTAACTTTGTTTGTTCGTACTTTCGGCGATCTGTAGCGATGAGTTTTTGTATTGTAGTAATGAATATAGACTTAGTAAAAATACTGGGCAAGTGCGAGTCGGACTCGCGCACTGAGGGTTCAGTACAAACTTGAAAGGTAAACTGCTGTTTACGATTTATGATGTATTAAAAAAAACTACTTACTAGATCTCATTCAAACCAATTTTCGGTGGAAGTTTGCATGGTAATGTACATCTTTTTTTTTTTAGTTTTATTATTCTCTTATTTTAGAAGTTACGGGACACATTTTACCACTTTGGAAGTGTCTCTTGCGCAAACTATTCAGTTTAAATAAAAATGATATTAGAAACTTCAATATCATTTTTGAAGACCTATCCATAGATACCCCACCCCACGCGTATGGGTTTGAGGAAAAAAAAAATTTTTGAGTTTAAGTTCTAAGTATGGGGGAACCCCCAAAATTTATTGTTTTTCTTCTATTTTTGTGTGAAAATCTTAATGCGGTTCACAGAATACATTTACTTACCAAGTTTCAACAGTATAGTTCTTATAGTTTCGGAAAAAGTGGCTGTGGCATACGGACGGACAGACAGACACATGACGAATCTATAAGAGTTCCGTTTTTTGCCATTTGGCTACGGAACCCTAAAAACAGGCACAAGGTGAAGGGCCCGCTGATCATGTGCGCATGAAATTACTTGTATCCCGGGCCACTGACTCAAGGTACCTGTAGGAATTATGGAGTTTTAGGCGGTAAGACCCAACTTAACCCTGCAATCTCCCTAGAAGGAGGGTATCCATGAGCATTTATCATTGAAAAAAAAGTTATTAGATCGTCTTCAAATTAGCCGCAGAGTGCCGCGCGAGAACTTTGCAGCTAATTTGAAGGCGATCTAATAACTTTTTTTAGCAGTGCGGCTGCAGCGCTGCCGTCACGCGGCACTTTGCGGCTAATTTGAAGACGCCCTTAGTAATTCCCAAACCCGTTAATATTCTTAAGGCCGGTCAAAATTGGCAAGAAAAATTCAACCCTCGTTTTTACTTTTACTGTTATTATTAATTGATCTAGTTACACCATAACCACTGAAACACCACAGAGAAGTTAAACAAAGAAACACCCCCAGCAAAAAAATAACATTTCACTAAACTTTTATCCCTCCTTCAAAACACTGGGTGTTATTTTAAAAAGCTACAAATTAATTGTCAGTGCATAATGATGCAGAAAGACAAACAGACAGCAGGAACGTGACTGCAGCCGGGTTCCGTCCCGAGTAACGAGCCAAACCGGGAACCGGTTATAACTGGGTCACGCAGAAGTGTAGTTAACACTTGAAAACTAGTTTTTATCGCGCGGAACTAGTTTTTACCGGGATTTACTGCAGCGAACCGGATTGCACCGGTGTTGGGTAAATAATAACGCGTGAGAGGGTTTCGTTGTCAACCCTATTTTATTAAAGGCTTATAGTTGTGATGTAGTGGGAAATAAATAATACCTTACTTTTATATCAATATTTTAGCGATTTATGATACTTATCATCTAATATTGTAAAGGCGAGACTTTGTGAGTGTGTGTGTATGTATGTTACTTCATTACGCTCAAACGGCTGAATGGATTTCGATGAAACATGGTACACGGATAGATTATATCCTGAAATAGCACATAGGACATATAATATTTATAAGGATAATTTTACGAGCTAGTAGTAGCTATTGAAGTAAAACTGATTAAATAACCACATAATATTCTTAAAAAACAAATATTTTATTCAGTTAGATCATTGATGACTTTATTTACCGATGATATTTTTCTCAAAATACTATACAAAATATTCTAATTTTTTTTGTCTTTACGACAGGGCGCTTACTTAAGTCACAACTAATGGCTTCGATTCATATTACTTAAAGAATACAAAAAATATAGTCCCGGAGCGAAGGACCAAAAATAACTAAATTAATATTAAATATGTAAGGACCAACAATTATGATTTCTCTTGTGGCTTTCTGGTCCAATTTCCTATAATGACTATAATCGAATTATTAAAAAAAATATTGAAAAAACGTTCAATCTGCGTAATTAATATTCTCTGATGATGTAGTCAATTCGTTATTATTATTAATGATATCAGTTTCGTCGGTATTATGGACCATTTATGCTACAAGATAGACAGCAGGACCAATATTAATTATTCGGTCCTCTTAGTCCTAATATTATAAATGAGAATGCCTACAAACGTTCCAAACATACAGATATGTTTCTAGATATTTAGATAATTGGTCGTTTATTTCTTAGTCACACCTGACTAATGATCGTGGCCTAGATTAGGACAAAGGATATATTTTATCCCCTTAGCTCATTCCCCTGAGATATTTTTACTTTTACGCGGTCTATCACCATTTCACAATCAAATGTACCTTCTCAGAATCTCCAGTGTGTTTTTACTTTTGCATGCCTTCTGGTTAAATATGGCTGATGCTTATTATATTTTTATGTCACCGTTTTTTGTACCCATATTTGCAAAATAAATATCATATCTTATCTTACAATCTTGGTAAACGTTTGAATATTGACTTTTGACGTAGATTTTTATTATTTTATTACAGCTGTTGACAGTAGTTTCACCCGCGGGAATGTAAAAAATATCCCTAGGGAACGTATTCCCGGAATAAAAAGGACATAGTCTACCCGTGTGCCAAATTACACCCAAATCCGTTTAGCCGTAGCAAACATGCAAACACACAAACTTTCGGCTTTATAATGTTAGTGTGATGGTGTGACTAGCCCGCGACTTCGTCCGCGTCAGACTCGTAAAACAGGTTGCACAATGCCAAGGTCATCATTTCAATAAGGTTTTTTTTGCACGGAACCCAAATTCTTTTACTAAAATCAAAGTAGCCTTAGTTACTCCTTATAACATCTATTAGTTAAAGTCCAGCCGTTCGTAGATTATCCGGAACCAAGAGACAGACAGACAGAAAAATAAATGAAACATTGCTGTACGAGCCAATAAGGTTCATACAGCAAAATACGTTTTGCTTATTAAACTTAATAATTTAATTCAGTCGTAACTATACCTCCGTCACGCGGTAATGTGTTTGCAATAAATAAGTGCGGCTCTATACATAACTTTATTGTATTTACCAATAAACATTTAAAATAAAAAATAATTTATTATTAATTTTTTCATTTTTCATTTTTTTTTTGTTTTCATAAGACCGCCTATTGTACACATATTTTTTTATAAATTTCTGTCCTGTAGAAAGTTAAGGTGTGCAATAAAGTAATAAATAAATAAATAAATAAACATTTTAACGTGTTACTAAGT
This sequence comes from Mythimna impura, assembly GCA_905147345.3. Taxonomy (NCBI): domain Eukaryota; kingdom Metazoa; phylum Arthropoda; class Insecta; order Lepidoptera; family Noctuidae; genus Mythimna; species Mythimna impura. The sequence continues at coordinate 25,689,711 of LR990359.1, read as the reverse complement.
GGTTTGGTGTTACTTTATTTACAACCTACCACAACTACTGGAGAATCGTCAACGGCGAAATACTCCAACAATTGCATCGAATATGCTTTCTTTTTTCTTGATGTAAGTATGGATTGTAAAACCCAAGACTCCTAAGTTACCGTAGGGGCCCAGCAGGGTTGAAGTCTACTGGGGCCAAGGGTTTGATTCTGAAAAGAAGACTCGGCCCTGTTATGAAAGGCAACGAAGGAACAGGAGTGAGTTTTTAGTCAGTAAAAGTCTGACACGCGTACGCGCTCCGCCCAAGAGCTTGAGAAGTCATTGGTTAATTACCCATATAGAAAAACGTCTCATTACACATGCAAATACAGTAGCCCAGAAACAAAATCGCCTTCTCCGTAACGAATATAAATTATAAAACAGGCAGAGCGTACTATTTGTGAGGACAACAATGCAACGAGCCTCAAAACAATGTCAGGACCATTTTTCACGGTCCCCGGCCGCCGTATGTCATAGAGTCAGCAGATTTCCATTTTATTCCCATAAAAAACTCCTAAAATAGGAATGTGGGACAAGAATATGGAGGGAATACAGATGTGACACCGGACTTGCTTCAGTTGGTTCCGGAAATTTATTATATCAGTGTTTTTGTTTAATTTTCTTACTAGACTGGTTTACTTTTGATAGAACGTTATGATTGATATGATTATAAGAGACGTTATTCTTTTATATATCGAAAGTCGATCTATACATGTCTTGACTGGCCTGTTATTCTCGTGGTTAGTAGCTCTGACTGCTTTGCCAGAGGTCGTAGGTTCGATTCCCAACAAAGACAATGTTTGTGAGATGAGCAAGATCATTCATTGCGTCTGGGTGTAATTTATCTGTAATACGTGTGTAGCGACATCTATGGCGTCACAAAAGAACTAATCCTGCATCGCGCAATCAAAGTTCTCCGCGCGATTAGAACTTAGAGAACAGCCCGAAAACATCTATCGGGCAGCTGCCCACCAGACATAACACCCGTCTGGCCGGAGGATCCTCGCTTTTCAAAGGAGGTATGTGGGACTTTACACTCTGTTCCGCATATCTCCAAACGTGTATGTATTTACAAAAATATAAGTATGTTTATCAGTTGTCTAGTACTCATAGCAAAAGCTTTGCTTAGTTTGCGACAAGATAGCGTTGTGGAATTTTAATAATTATTAATTTGAACTTCAGTTTTGATACAAATAAATTGGGTCATTTCAATTTTCTTTTGATAGAGTGGTGTATATGATTGATAAGATTTCATGGAACGTTAATTTATTCTATCGAAAGACGATCTGTAAAATAAAGTTTGACAGAGGTGTTTTTCGTCTTATCTGTCATGCAAATAAAAAAAACCGGTCAAGCGCGAGTCAGTCACGCTCCGTACAAGTTTACCTATATAACTGCAAATTTTTTACTTTTTCCTTTACTTATGCTATAAGACCTTGCTTCTTGCCTTTCTGGATTCCACCCTTCAAATTTTGATTTCCTTATAAGTGTCAAAATATGCACTTAAATGACCTTATCTTTATATTGAGTTAACTTAGAAGTTTGATTTTGTCGCTGCTCCAAAGGGTCAGCAGATCTAAGTATTTGATATTAATTTCAGCTTCAAACCTCCACGCACACAATAGGAATCTTAACAGATGGACAGACAGGCAACAAAGTGGTCCTATAAGGGTTCCGCATTTGCCAACTTAGATACAGAAACCTAAAACAAGAAAAAAGATCACTGGTAATGATAATTTAGTTAAATAACAGCTTCATTTACGTCCGACTCTTTGGTGTTTTTGGACTAACAACCGGTTTTACAAACTCTAAAAACGTCCCTGTTGACCTGAAAACGGTTTTGTCGGAATTACACAGAAAAAGAACGGAATTTGGTATTAATGACATCATATTTTGTGGAGACCCATCTAGTTTCAGGAGCTTTTACTCAGCTCAGTTCCAAGTGATAAGACAATGCGGGATTAATAAATAGCATGTAATGAATATGAGTATCAACCAAAGCTAATTGATCATTTTAGCTGATAGACGTCCACTGTTGGATATAGGCTCTCCCAAGTGTTGCCATAACGAACGGCCCTGTGCGTCTCACATCCATCTGATTCTTAGAATAGAATACAAAAACTTTTATTCGGGAGAGACGCAACACAACAATTACAAATACAAATTAAAAGAGAACAAAAGTACAGAATGCGCCGAGCGTGCTCGTACCGAAAGGGTTACCACCTCAGCATTTCCTGGGCGTCAGACACCCAGTGTTAGTTTTCAGTTCTGCAATTACCAAGCATTTTCATTTAACTTGCAGAAAATAAAAGCAAGCACTCGTTAAGTTTCCAATAAAAAATCATAGCAATTTAATAATAATATAATTACAGTCTGCAGCAAAACGAGAAAACAGATAATTTCAAAGAAAATAAAAATTCACGACCTAACAAGACTACGTGTAATAACTAGGATGAAATTCAAATTCTCCAACAACTTTAACATGCATTCGAAGCACTTTTCAAATAATTCTACTGACCGAAATATCTTTTATAGAACTCACACCAACCGTAATGAAACACGCAACTCTCAAATTCTCAGTTCATTTTTATTTTTAAATGTAAATCCCACCACACGTTTCAGCATTAAAATAAAAAAAAAAGCATATGGGCCGCCGGCACACAAAGAAGCGACGTAATGCCGCGAACCATTGTCTATGCTTTCTTTTTCTGTATTTGACGGGAATTTTTCATTCAATTCGCACAATAGACCAACCCTTCATGCTCTTGTGACTTGGACCGCACACCAAAAACGGGGAACTCAATTAAAATTCCTAAGGCGTCGGTATCCCACTTTTATTACCGTAATTTTGTAAAAAAAAAAAACACCACTTTTACTAGAACTTAATGTGACTTTTAAATGGTATGTTGATTTTGTATTAACTAATTAATTTGTGTTCGATTAACTTTTATGCTTCCGAAATGGGTTTGGTGAAGCGTTTAATGGTTCTTTGATATTATAATACGAGTACTCGGCTTGTTTTTTTTTCATACTATATGTTCGTTGTTGTTCAAGTCAAGTAGAAGGGTAAAATCTACAAGTCCGTGATAAGGCCTGTCATACTGTATGGATCAGAATGTTGGGCTGTGAAAAAGACGGATGAAAAAAGATTGCACGTAGCGGAGATGAGAATGTTAAGATGGATGTGTGATGTGACGAGAATGGATAAAGTGAGAAATGAGTATATTAGGGGAAGTTTGAAAGTGGCGCCAGTGACTGAAAAGTTGAAAGGGAATCGTTTGTCTTGGTATGGTCATGTGAAGAGGAGAGATGAAACGCATGTTACTAAAAGAGTTATGAGTTTACATGTGGATGGATGGAGAGGGAGAGGGAGACCAAAGAAAAGATGGATGGATTGTGTGAAGAGTGATATGAAAGAAAAGGAAGTTAGTGATAATATGACGAGTGACAGGGCAGAATGGAAGAAAAAAACGTGTTGCGCCGACCCCAAATAACACGGGACAAGGGCAGGAAGATGATGATGATGTTCGTTGTTGACAACTAAGACCCGTTTGAAAAACTGAAGTCCTTCAGTACATTACAATGTAACAAGGTTGCGATTATTACCTTACTTTTTTAATAGTGAACCCTGAAATCACAAACTATATCTCGTAATTATTTAATGTAATAAAATCTTTTTTTTCCTTGTCGCTTCATAAGTTTTGTGAATTTAGCCAGTGTCAAGTTTAGAAACTATCTAGCTTTTGGTACAGAATACTGTTTTTTTAGGATTCCGTACCTCAAAAGAAAAAAACGAATCCCTTATAGGATCAGTCTCTTGTCCGTCCGTCTGTCTGTCTGTCTGTCAAGACCCTTTATCTCGGGACCGCGTAGAGGTATTGAGTTGAAATTAAAAACACATTAGTCTGCAGTCTCTTGAAGCTGAGAAAAAATCAAACATCTGAGTTAACGGGAAAAAAAAGATACGGCCGTTTATGTCGCATAACTGACTCTATTGTATAGGTTCGTTATAATGTTATATTTTTTAAGTTACGTGCCATGTTTGTTGTAAATAAACTCTTTTTCTTTCTGTCTTCTTTTCTTTCTTTCAAAAAACGTGTATTTGACACTCTCAAGGGAATCAAAATTTATAGGGTACTTCCCGTTGTCCTAAAATCCTGAAATTTGGCATGAAGCAAATTCTCATAGCATAAGTATCGGAAAAAATCTAAAAACTGTAAATTTATAGTTACGTCACAAAAAAATAACTTTTTTGCGTTTCGTAAAAATCTTTGAGACTCGATTCGGAAATTGAATTGTATTGATAGGTAAGCTTGTACGGAACCCTTAAGCGAGTCCGACTCGCAATTTTGATGCCATCCTTACCTACGGAATAGAAGGAAAAATGTCTAATCTTATTTTAAATGGTGTATAGCATCAGAAAATCCGATACTTTCTATTTTAGTTACTCATGTACTATTTTGCTTGTCAGAGTAAACTGAAGTATTTAAGGGGTAGAATGTAAAAGTTTTCAAACTTGCACTGTGTAACATCGCAGAAGATCGAAATAGTTTTCAAGTTGAACTTTAGATACTGGCTCCGCGTTCTAAAATAGGTACTATGAAGAAAAAGACGAAAGAGGTCATGAATATTTTTATACTGGCCTGTTGGTCTAGTGGTTAGTGGCCCTGACTGCTATGCCGGAGGTCGTGGGTTCGATTCCCACCCAGGACAAATGTTTGTATGATGAGCACGATCATTTGTTCTGTGTCTGGGTGTAATTTATCTATATATGTATGTATTTAGAAATAATGTAAGTATGTTTATCAGTTGTCTAGTACACATAACACAAGCTCTGCTTAGCTTGGGACTAGACGGCGTTGTGTGATAGTTGTGGAATATTATTAGATTGCGTCATTTCGCGCGAATAAACAGTTTTTCTTTTCTTTCTTTCTTTCTATTAATATATTATTATTATTATTATACTAGCTTCTGCCAGCGGCTTCGCCTGCGTGATAGCCGGTTTCTCTATACAAACTTCCAACCCCCGTTTTACCCCCTTATGGGTGAAATTTCGTAAAATCCGTTCTTAGTGGATATCTACACCCTATAAGGATCCTACCTGACAATTAATTTTAAGTTTGTAGGTGTTTACAGTTTCTGAGATTTCGTGATAAATCAGTGAGTTGTATTTCGCTTTTATAAATATAGATTTAGACAATGGATATTCTTCTTTTCTTCTTCTTTATTGTACACAGAAAAAAAACAGAAATATACAATGTGAAATAGACAGTACCGTAAATTCATAGCAGCTAGAGTCCAAAATAATGAGTCTTTTTAGTTTTATTCTCATGTAACTCTCTTAAAATACCAATTTGTAGCAATTGGCTGTATAAGACACTTATAAGTGAATATCAGTAGAGTTAAGGTTTCATTGTACAACAATGTACAGCTTCTATACAGCTATTATTCTCCACTAACACTTAAAATGATTGATTATAATTTGACGCTTTTTTGCTCTTATAAGTGCTGTAGAAGCGCTTATACAGCCTTTATACAGCTTAGTACACAGCTGAGAGTGTATACATGAAACTTTATACAGGTTATTATGCTACTTAGGAAGTGTTACCTATAAAATTAAAAAACACATACTCATTTAACGATATTACACATTGTCAGAATAAAAAAAACATCACAGTTGGCATTAGGTACTTCAAATTAAATGTTGTGAAACCTAAACGTAATAGTCTAGCTTACCCCTCGCAATAAACAAACGTGATCACTTCTGTTGAAGAAGAAGTCTTTACACCACACTAACATAGTTATAGCCTGATATTATTATCATAAAGTAAGTCTCGAAGGACCAACCTAAAAGGGTAACATTTCATCCAGCTTGTTACCAAATATGTCGCATTAAATGTAGTATCTTACACACGCAATGTTTGAAGATATGTTTCACCAAACTTTGGTCCTAAGCAAACAATATTTTTTTACTCAACGTAACTAGGTATTTCCGGTCAAATTAGCGTGACCCTCACTAAATTAGGGGCTCTTCGGTAAATCGGGACTCTACGTGGACTCTTTAAAAGCTTAGAGCAATTAGACCCAGTTTGATGGGAATATGGCATATTATAATAAATTGTTACTGCGGTTGTCAGAGTGTTATTATCCTCCAAATGGTTTTGTAGTCATGTAACTGTAACATGTACTAATATCGCGAAATTAAGCTAGGAATTACATGTGGTAAGTCCCTTTATTTATTTATTATTTATAGTTTATTTTACACCAAGATTACAATTTATAAAAGGAAACCTATTATAAAAAAACATGCTATTGGCTCACTCAGTGATTTCTTCCAGGCAACCTGGAATGGACAGAGATTGCCTGGAGTTGCACTTAGTGCAAATATAAAAGTAAACAAAAATTACATATAGATACTTAATACTAAAATAGATACATATATACATACTCGTACATAAACCATATATTTAGGCAAGAGATTAATTGGAAAAACTAAAACATGATCACAGTGACAAGTAATGCTCCTTCACAAGCATATTTAATTAAACACAGACACCTTTCGAATACCGTAATTACAGACACAATAGAAAGACCATGAGAGAGCGAACGCCGGCGTTCGCTTGAGGTTTAATGAATTGTCACAGGTAATGCATCCCATAGACGAGCGGCTTGGACATTAAATAACTTATACAGGAGAGTAGTTGAATGCCTGGCCATTTTAAGTCTCAAGTTATCTGATGACCTAAGAACTTTCATGTGGGAGTCCCATTGAAGGAGAAAAGAGCACATTAAACAAAAGAGAAACAATATAAGCATTACACAATACCTTTTATTCCTCTAGTCCTCAATCCAAACACAAATTAATCTAAAATGTCGCACAATATCACACAGAATTCGACAATAGAAAATCTGTGATTCAAATTGGCAGAATTCAAATGTCATCCGCCATATTGGATTTTCAAATCGTTCAATGGGAATGACAGTGAACAAATCCAATGATAACACATCGGTTTAGTGGGCAATATGAACCGAGTTCTTTGGTTATGTCAGCAGCATTGACATGTTGTTGAAATAATTAAATTGATTCGATTTATGCAGTGTTCAGGGTATTTGAAATTGTTTGGATCTAGTGAAGAGTAGGTCACACGTGTGTTTAACGTGCTGTTTGTTCGTTACATCATCATAGAATTTTTTTTAGATACTAAATGGTGTCATTCAGTCATTCAGTAAAAAAAAATCTAATTAATAGATATCAAACCAATATTTTTTTTTAATCTTAATTTAAAGAGTTAGTGTGAATATGTCACTCTGTTGGTATATTAAACAATAAAATATAAAATACAGCTAGGTTTTGGGTCGGTTTTTCAGAGCGAACTTAGCCATATTAATGATAGGGATTATTTTATCTGAAACAGGATTTGATAAATTAATATATAAAGACGAGTTTGTATGCATGTGTGTGTGGTAAACCTTCACGCTCGAAAGATCAATAAGATTTGGATGAAATTCGACACATGGGTAGACCATGAATAGTACATAGAATACTTTGACTAGTCAAAGTACTAAAAAAAGTAGTAGTAGTAGACTACTACTTTTTGTTACTTTTTTCTTTTTTTTTGTGAGTTTTTCTTTCTTTCTTCTTTTCTTTCTTTTACCCCGGGACTACGATACCTTGGGAAAAAATTCTACTTCCACGGGGCCGATAAGCAGAAGCCAGTTTAATAAAACCTAAACTTTATTATGAAACCTGAAGTAACATTCCACAAAGATATCCCAAAAAAAAGGTTTTTCGATAAAGGACTTTGTAATCAAGTAGGAATTCAACCAGAAACCTACCAATTATTTAGGACTACTACAGTCAAAATAAATTCACATGTATTCATGAATTCGTATCTAGGCGGATAGGCACGGCCGTGTTTATGTTAAAACTTTTAATTGCCATCCCTTGGCATCGGGGCTGTTGTAAAAAGTACTAACTTGTTGTTCAGAATTAATGTGTCAACTGAATGGTTCCCCATTAACCTACATGGCGTTGTCCATGGGATTGCTTACGTCACGCGTTTTAGTACCGTTTTGCTATTTTGTAATGGTCTTGTGTAATGGCTTGTTTTCAACAATTTTCATCTTCCCAAAGATATTTATTTACTTAATAATAAACACACATATAAAATATAGACAAGAAGGAGAAAACAGAAAAAAAAGTATAAAGGTGATGCTTACATAACATACATAGCATAATCAGCCTTATAATGTTCCCACTGCTGAAATTCAGGCCTCCTCTCTAGGAGGACGAATGGGCCTCCTAGAGAGAATGATGTAACATGTCTTCGAATTTTTGGTTCTATATAGGACAAGCCGGTTTCCTTACGATGTTTTCCTTCACCGTTTTATGAGCAGTGGTGATGCTTATTCCTAAAGAAATCTCTCCAAGTAGAAAAAAATAGCAGTGGTGGTCGCGGGTTCAAACCCAGCCAGGCGCATTACTTTGTTTAATTTATTTCATCACCACTGCTCTCAAAACGGTGGAGGAAACCGGCATGTCATAGAACCAAAAAATCGAAGACATGTGACATTCACCAATCCGCACTGGGCTCGCTTGGTGGATTACGGCCCATTTCCTCTCCTAGATAGAAGAGGCCTGAATCCCAGCAGTGGGAACATTATTGGCTGATTATGCTATTATGCTAGAAACAAAAATGGCGATCTTCCGCTTCGATTCTAGTCAAAATAATAAATTCTAATATTCATAAGCCATCCACGGTGCAGTTTCAGGCTGAAGGACTAAAAATGTACTAAAAAAGTGACTGTATATTTAAATGATGTATAACTTTGTTGCCTATCACATTTTGCATAATTAAAAGCATTATGCAAAATGTGATAGGCAACAAAGTACGTCATTAATTTAGTGGATTGTTTTCGGCCAATTGTTAGTAGGTATGTTGAAATTTCAACATTCCTGAAATTAATTACACGAGATACCTATTCAAAACGCTTCAACTATATCCTGTCAACTAAAATCAAACTATAGACGCTGGCCAATATGGTAAGTGCGGCCCTCACGCTCCAGCTGCCGGGACTCCAATCCCGATTTCCGGCCACCGTAGGCGCGGGCTTGCGGACGGCGAGCAATGGGTAGCTCGCCGTCCAATCGTCCGGTAATCGTCCGGACCGAGCCCAAGTCGTCGACGGCGCGTACTGTTCCACGCGCGCCTTAAGGAGATGTAAGCAAACCGTAGGGGCCCAGCAGCATCGAAGCCTACTGGGGCCAAGGGTTTGTTTCTGAAAGAAAAACTCGGCCATGGAACGAAGGCAAAGAAGGAACAGGAGTAGATTTTTAGTTAGTAAACGTCTGACACGCCCTCCAGCACCGCCCAAGAGCGGAGTATGTCATTGGATGATAATCCCACCTATAAAAAAAAAGCTAGTTGTAAAAAGGCTAGGGAAATGATGAGACACTGACCAATATTTGTGCGAATGTCATCGATATTCTATACCCAAGTTCTCTTAAAAACAATTTATCATTTGTAAGACACAGCACTGATAAAATGTGTCCGACTACGTGTACAACAAAAATAAAATGGAGGAAAACGTTCCAAAAAGCTGTCTCAGCTAAACCGTTCCATAATTGAATTAAATAAAAACACGGAGCGGAACCATAAATATGTAGTGGGCATTAATATTAATGCGGTGAACTTTGGGTAACGCTGGCTAAGAAAAATGGCTGCATACAGACGGACCGTGCGTGCTAAGATTATATTGGTTTGAAAAAAAATATTTAGTTTTCGTCTGAATATTTTTGGTGATAGGTTGCTTTGGAATCATTGTGCTGATTCGACAGACGTTATTCGGTAACCGTCCGGACCGAGCTGGGGTCTTCGATGGCGCGTAACGTTCCACGCGTGCCTCAAAGAGATGTCATCAAACCGTAGGGGCCCTGCAGGGTCGAAGCCTACTGGACCCTTGGGTTGTACGAAAGAGAACTCCCGGGCCCTAGAACGAAGGCAAAGAAGGAACAAGAGTGGGTTTTAGTCAGTAAAAGTCTGATACAAAAGAGCGGGAGAAGTCATTGCATGATTTCCCACTTAAAAAAAAACCATTAACTGTCAAATGCGCGAACTGTCAAACACATGAACTGTCAAAAGCTCGAATGTTAAATAGTCATAGTTTTCTGAAAGTCAATTTGTATCTTTATACGTTTTTCTTAACCTTCCATAAAGTATTAGAAAACTTAAAAAAAACAGATGAATGCAATATACAGTAATTTTCAAGACATAACACACGCCATAGCGTAACCATGAAAATTAGGGATTAATTTTCACTTTTATAGATAAACTGCTAATTATATTTTAGAGGTGGAGATAAAACTCAACTATACTTTACTTAGACATTTCTTTGTTGTTTCGCTTTACAGACAAATTCATACTTTGTTGCTACTTATGTAAAATTATCCCAAAGCGATTGGAATAGAATAGAGTAGAATAAAATTTATTGTACACCGAAAAAGTAACTATTTGAGTCACGGTAACGATGCGATGATTAGATCGTTGATGGACACTGTCTTTGTTAAGAGATTGTCCCGTAATACCAAAACTTAGCCAATTCATTCACTACCTCATTATAGGAGAGTCTCACCAGGCCAAGACTTAAATGAATACAGTTACGTTTTAATCAGTAAAAGTCTGATACATCTTTGACTGGCCTGTTGTTCTAGTAGTTAGTGGCCCTGACTGCTATGCCAGAGGTCGTGGGTTCGATTCCCACCCAGGACAAATGTTTGTGTGATGAACACGATCATTTGTTCCGTGTCTGGGTGTAATTTATCTATATATGTATGTATTTAGAAATATTTATGTATGTTTATCAGTTGTCTAGTACCCATAACACAAGCTCTGCTTAGCTTGGGACTAGACGGCGTTGTGTGATAGTTGTGGAATATTATTATTATACATTTATTTATCTCAGCACCCTAAGGTCCTGGACCTTTGGAAGGCGGTTTCGGCTCCTCGTAGGAGCCGAAACCAACTCGCAGAGGCCGTTTTAGACGCTTTTAATGGAAAGTGGTACGAACCGGTGATTATCCCTGTACGCACTATGCTAGTGTATCCAAGGACAACCCCCGGTTGGTGGGAAACTATTTTATTAATTACATCTCACTCCACTCAGAACGACAAAAGTTATTGATTATTTCCCAGCCACAAAAACAGTCCATTTCATTCAACCAATTTACGCTCGTTTGGACATTTATTACATACACTTCAATCATTTTCGATCGAACAACAGAGGAAAAGACTACAAAAACAAATCAAAACATCCCAAGAAGGATTCTGACAAGCACTACACTAATCAGTAAAGAGGCTTATCGATCCATTGCCAACTGTACTACACTTGAAGAAAAGATACATTGTATTTTTTGTGAAGCCGAGTCGTAATCCTTGGTAGCCGAATTGAAGTGGCTCCGAGCACAAGTGGAGAGACAGAAGGTCAATTTGCAAACTAAATATTTATTTATTTAAACTTCATGTTCAGTAGTGGTATATAGGTGGACATAATGCAACAAGGCATTCTCTACCAGTCAACCTTTGTGTTAAAAAAAACCGGGCAAGTACGACTCGGACTCGCGCACTGAGGGTTCCGTACAAACTTACCTATGAAAACAGTTCAATTCCCGAATTTATTTTCAAAAATACCTTATCTTGACATTGCCTTCCCTGTATATATTGGAAAATGCCATATTCGTAAGAAACAATCCAAATTTATTTTCTCGCATGGCTGATCGATTTCCTCGTAACAGACGCGACAATACTCAAATTTGCCAATATCAGCACAAAACTGCTCTTATGCGTAAAAGTGTCTTTTGCATGGCTCCAAAAGTTTATAATAAATTACCTAAAAGCTGGAAGCTGCTAAGTGATATAGCTTTTAAAAAGAAAGTTAAAAGTTTCCTAGCAGATAAAGCTTACTACAATTTAAATGAGTTTTTTAATGACAAATTTTGAATGTGTGACATATTTACTTGTTATTTTTTTTTTTTTTTTTTTTAATAATCAGGACATTTTTATTATCACTATTTTTTATTAATTTTTGTAATCATAATTATTATTTTATTATTAGTTTTATTATTAGTTTGACATTCATAATTATTAGTTTGACATTATAATAATTGACATTTATAATTATTAGTTTGACATTCTAGACGTTTAATTTTATTTTGACTTGTATCAGTATAATTTTTGTTTTTTTTTTTTTAATTATTTGACTTAATGACACGCTAGAATGATTTTATTTTATTATTTTGGAAATATTTGCATGCCATTGTCCAGGGCAAACATGACGATTTATATTGTGTTAAACATCTCTTGCATACTGACAATTTACTTTGTAATGTATGTATTGTACTCATGTTTGTGCAAATAAATGATTATTATTATTATTATTATTATTATTAATTGAGTTACGAAGATTTTTCCAAATAGCGAAAAAGATTTTTTTTGTGACGTAACAACAAATTTACGGTTTTCAGATTTTTTCCTATACTTGTGCTATGAGACCTTGCTTCATGCCAAATTTCAGGATTTTAAGGTCAACGGGAAGTACCCTATGAATTTTGATTCCCTTGAGAGTGTCGAAATATATGTTGTCACAGCTTCAAGAGACCGCAGACCTGAGTATATGGTTTTAATTTCAACGCGATACCTCCACGCGTTCCCGAGATAAAGGGTCTTGACAGACAGACAGACGAACAACAAAGTGATCCTATATGGGTTCCGTTTTTTCCTTTTGAGATACGGAACCCTAAAAAGACTAAACTATGGGAGGTGTGTAAAAAAAATAAACATATGCTAAAATTACAAAACAATAAATACTTTGATAAATATTAAATAATTATAATTACGATAGCTTAACATTTATGACGAAGACCAAACTAAAAAAATAAAAACCAAACCAAACTAAGAAATACTCGCTGCAAGAAGCATTATAGCCTTTGCTGGATTGTTTGAAAGAGTTACCGCAGCCCTGGAACACAAAGAGGAACTGAAGGAACACGGTAGGTTTTGGCCAATAAAATACGAGACTCCCTCTCCACACAGAGAGGGAGGAATTATTTGATGATATCACAACTAAAAACAAAAAGCATAAAGCCATAAATTAGCCCTATAGTGTCTCTATACGACAGACAATGGGCTGTAATCCACCACGCGGGCCTAATGCGGGTTGATGCATGTCCCATGTCTTCGAATTGTTGGTTCAAGGACATGCCAGTTTTCTCACGATGTTTCCCTTCATCATTTAGAGAGTAGTGGTAATGAAATAAATTACACCAAGTAAAGCGCCTGCTTGAGTTTGAACCTTGTGCAAAAGATAACTCTCAGTGGAGCCATTCCTGCATTTTTGAGGACATTTACATGCTAATCTCAGTCTTTCATCTGTCAAAAAATGGCTGCAATTCTTCTTTTTTTTTCACCAATTTTAAATATCGATTGGAATTATAACGATTTTTTATTACGTGACTTGGTTTTAAGACCAAATGCATAAGTAACGCGTTTAGCGCGTACTATTCATGTTGAAGGCCATAATTGTATCATTTGATTTGAATCTAGACTGATAAAATAATACTTTCACATATATACGAGCCTACTAGAGAGGAAGCCTGAGTCCCAGCAGTGGGAACATTATAAGGCCGACTATGCTATGCTATGCTATATACGAGCCTCGACCGTCGAGGCCAGTCCAGAAGGAATTGTCAAGAGATACGGTTCGAGACGGAACCGATTCGGGAGAAAACCGGCATGTCCTAGAATCAAAAATTCGAAGACATGGGACATCCACCAACCCGCACTGGGCTTCCGTGGTGGATTACGGCCCTCTCCTAAAGAGGAAGCCAGAGTCCCAGCAACGGGAATATTATAAAGCTGATTATGTTATGTTTGTGTCTAGACGGTGCTAGAGAAAAATGTCTGGAAAGACTTAGGATCTCTCCTATGTCCTTCCAGACAATTTTCTCCCTTTTGACTTTTACTCAGCAGTAAGACAGCAAAGTCTTGAAGAAGAAAAAAAAATACGTGTGGCACTCGGGGACTGCCGCGGTAAAGCTATTGCATAGCATGTAGAGTCGTACAATACGGCTAGTTGCACGCACACAAACACCGTGAGCCACACCTCCTTCAAGCCACACCTCCGTGCCCGTCGGAGTGGGGAGCGTGAGGTTTTTTTCGTTACGGAATTTCTGGATTCGGTCCCCGCGCTCAAGGCCCGATAGAAGCTATGCAATAGCTTAAAAGATAAACGAGATTCACTTGAGGACTGAAGACCACTGGCTTCGTTGGCAACATGTTCACCGTAGAAGATATACGAGCCATGTCATGTTCAGATTTATCGAGGCACACTATTTACAATTCTTCCTCAATATAAACTGTCTTTTCGGTGGGCATTCGTTCTTCGTCACATTGTACACAAGTAACTTTTCTGTTCTATCTCCATTATGCTGAGAGTGACTCATGCGTGGCGTGGCTACTCGTCTAAAGATTCCTGCTTTGTTTGTCCTCCGTCTAGACATGTAACGTCTCTTGTGGTATCATAGCAGTAACACTCATATCTATGTTTATACAATAGCAGCCATTTTAGTACTGGCTTTATATTTTCTTGAAAATGTTCTAATATAATACTTCTTAGGTTTCAAGAACGTTATGATATCATATTGTCATGATTCATCATAGTTTTCTTGGTATTGAAAGCAAACTCAGTGAATTGATTCTCAATGCGAGTAGGGGATACTTTTGTTAAGGCTAACTTGAATATGAAGGTTTATAATTTTGTTTATTTATTTTATTGGTGAATCAACAATTGTATACACAGACAAATGTTATTAAAAATAACTACACACTATTTCTATGTCTTCGTCTTTTTTCTTTTTTTCACTTCTAGTTCTTTTTTTTTCTATTACTATACTTTATTATAACTTGTTATGGTATAAAATAAAGGATTGAAATGGATTTAAAAATGTTATCTTGTTAGTGTAACACCACTTGCCCCATAAAAGTAATAACCATATGCTACAAGTACCTACTTGAATTGAATACTTATAAAATTAATAAAAATCAAATTAAAAACAAGACATAAAAAGTAAAATCTAGTTTGATCTAAAACATAATAAAGAAGAATACAATGCAATACAATTTACACATTGTTGCCGACATTTTTTTTGGTCACTTGTCATAGTTACTTTTTTGGTGTACAATAAAGTTTATTCTATTCTATTCTATCAATCTCTCTCTCAGAAAGAGCAGCTACAAAATATATTAAGTAATCCATTACCCAATCCATTGGATTAAATACGAAACTAAATCAATAAGAAAATAACAACACAACATAACCCAGCAAATATATCCGCTTGAAGCGCTGCACGTCTTAATCGAAGCAATTCATTTACTCCTGTTTCCTCGAAAGCTATTATTCTCAATAAAACTGTGTCAGAGAGCCACATGCAGCATCACAACGACTAGAACGATTAAAAAGGAGCAGATAACCGCAACAATCGTGGATATTGATCGCAAACCGAGGAAAAGTGCGATATGGGCCACTGGGACGAAAGAATGGGAAAAAGTTTCAATTATTTTTAAATGCTGACAACATTGAAACCGTTTCTCACGTTTTGGTGGGTTTGCGGACATAAATCTTACAGTTAATGCGCCAAAATCTATGACCCGAAACTGAGGGAGACGTGTTGTCAGAGAGTTGCGGTTCGTCTTCCAAGCTCGGTGTTTATGAAATTGTAATGTGTTGAAGTGTAAGAAGCTGCCTTTAATAACTTTGTCGTTCTCCAAAGTAACTAAACTCAAAACACCTATGAGACTCACCACCATATGCCAAAAAAGAAGCTTTGGATGGCTTAGCCACTTTGACAGGTAATGTAGATGAGAAAGGACATAAAGGCGTGGACTCTGTTACGTTGGTCACACCAAATTTATTCTACACTAGAAACCACAGTCTATGACGCTATCCACATCGCCGAAGACAGGGCAATATGGAGAAATAATGATAATCCAATCCAATGGTAATGATAATCCAATGCAATTTGATTTAATTTTAATTTCAACATTTCAATTTTATGAAATAAAATGGCTGTATGTGTATGTAAATGGCTGAGTGTGTAAATGTCTGTGTGTGTAAATGGCTGTGTGTGTAAATGGCTGTGTGTGTAAATGGATGTATGTGAATGATTATATAACTAATAGACTCATCTTTGGTACTTGAAATAAAATAAAAAATAACGTACTCCATAAAGTTATTCGTCGAGGTCACGAACCTCAGTAATACAAACGACACAAAGAAGAGGGAAGTAATTAAAATCTATGTTAAATATGCCGCATGTCACCCATGAGACTCACCACCATATACCAAAGAAGAATCCTTGATTCTTCTTATGCCACATTGCCAGTAAGTGAGGGATAACCTAGAAAAGTTACTGCTGACAAGAAAACTAGATGGGAAAAGACCAAGAGGCCATGACACACGTGTTGGTCAGACCAAATTCGTACTGCACTGGATACCATAGTCTGCAACGCCATCCACATCACCAAAGGCGGCGAAATATAGTCCAGGAAAAAGTTATTCGTCGAGGTCACGAACCTCAGCATTGAGGATAAACGACGCAAGGACGTATGGGGGAAGCCACATGACGCAACAGAATCGGGTGAAAATAACTGACTAGATACCGAACTACAGGAACCGGCGACGCGGTAGGCCCAGAAGGAGATGGCGTGACGAGTTGGACTCCTACATAAATGATTGGCCTTATATAATAGTGAAAAATAGAGGAATGGAAGAGACGTATTTGCCCAGTAGCGGAATACGACAGGTTCATAATAATATAATAATAATAACAACATATGTGTGGTGAGCAGCGTTCGGGAAGCTGCGGTATCTTCTCGTCCAATATACCACAGTTTCTCAAGACGAAAGTCTATGACCAGTGCGTTTTGCCAGTGATGGCATATGGTTCCGAAACGTGGTCGCTCACAATGAGCCTCATCAGAAGGCTTAAAGTCACCCAAAGGGTAATGGAAAGGGCTATGCTCGGAGTTTCCTTGCGTGATCGAATCAGAAATGAAGATATCCGCAGGAGAACCAAGGTTGCCGACATAGCACGAAGAAACGCCAAACTTAAGTGGCAATGGGCAGGGCACATTGCTCGTAGAACAGATGGCCGTTGGGGGCGAAAGGTTCTGGAGTGGCGACAACGTACCAGAAGACGCAGTGTTGGAAGGCCCCCTACAAGGTGGACCGATGACCTGGTGAAGGTTGCGGGAATCCGATGGATGCGAAACGCACAGGACCGTTCATTGTGGCGACATTTGGGGAGGCCTATGTCCAGCTGTGGACGTCTATTGGCTGAAATGATGATGATGTTGTGGTTATCTATACAGTTACACGGAAGAATTTCTCTCTTCTCGCATATATTTTTTTAAACGTTTCTCCACACTAGTAACTACTCCTGTATCGTAGGTGCATGGAAATAAACTCCAAGGTTCTTAAAAGTTCCCAGGTCGTCGACGGCGCGTATTGTTCCACGCGCGCCTCAGGGAGATGTCAGCAAATCGTAGGGGCCCAGCAGGGTCGAAGCCTACTGGGGCCACGGGTAGTGTGAAAACGAAGCCCGGGGCTCCGGGATGAAGGCAAAGAAGGAACAAGAGAGGGTTTTTAGTCAGTAAAAGTCTGACACTATCTCTCGCTCCGCCCATAAGCGGGATTTGTCATTAGATGATTTTCACACCTAAAAAAAAAACAAAGGTTCTTAAAAGTTGGTTCGAATAAACTTAGGCAGTCGGGTTTTCTATCTGATTATGGTAAGTGCCAGATAAATTTAAAATTCCCTCCGACATTTATAGACGTTCTTAGTTTCAAAAATTGGGCAAGTGGGAGTCGGACTCGCGCACTGAGGGTTCCGTACAAACTTACCTATGAAAACAGTTCAATTCCCGAGTTGAGTTACGAAGATGTTTTCCGAATCGCAAAAAAAGTTTTTTTTTGTGACGTACCTACATTTGCAGTCTTCAGATTTTTTCCTATACTTGTGCTATGAGACCTTGCTTTATGCCAAATTTCAGAATTCTAGGTCAACGGGAAGTACCCTATGAATTTTGATTCCCTTGACAGTGTCGAAATATATGTTTTTGCGACATAAACGGCCGTATCTTTTTTTTTTTGTCATCTCAGAAGTTTGATTTTTTCACAGCTTCAAGGGACCGCAGACCTGTGAATATGGTATTAATTTCATCTCGATATCTCTACGGGTTCCCGAGATAAAGGGTCTTGACAGACAGACAGACGGACAGATAGACCGACAGACAGACAGATAGACCGACAGACAGACAGACAGACGGATAACAAAGTGATCCTATAAGGGTCCCGTTTTTTTGTTTTTGAGGTAAGGAACCCTAAAAACGGAAATAAAAACATAAAACTGTCTTGATTCAACATCTTTAGTGATCCTTTACATTTTTTAGTAATGAAAAACAGTTCATTGTTTATTTTTCGGGAAAATAATGAACCACCCAGAGATATTAGGAAAAGGTCAATGCACTTTATTTTAAATTTATCTGCCTTCTACCACAGCATCATGCCGATTTGAGATTCAATTTAGTAACCTGCCTGTCATATGCACGTACATAATGTAATTATCATGTCCAATACATCGTGTTGGATACCTCTCGAGTAGGTTCGATTGGAGAGACGGACGGTGAAGTATGATCGAGCCCAGGCCTTAATCACAAGTGTCATTTGGGTCTAACCACACGAGTGCTAGCAATCATACTTAGACCTAATTGGGATAGTAGTAGTACAGACAGCAGCGTCAATTGGGTACCACTCTTACATTAAAATTCAATAAAAAAGGGGATAACCAGATAATGACGCTGTCCGTACCTTCATAGAAGACATCTTTGGTAACTGGATGCAACAGAATATCAGTGTTTAACATGAAGTGACTATATTATGTCTGACCTCCACCACCCAGTTACTGAGTAGCACAATACAGAAAAAGATGCCTGAGAATGTATCACTAAAATAAACTGAAGTCTGTTCACTGTGCCACAGTGGTTCTCAAACATTTTTGACTGGGACCACTTTGTATTTTTTGTTGTCCAGAAGTGGTTCTCAAACATTTTTGACTGGGACCACTTTGTATTTTTCCAGAAGTCCAAGAAGTCCAAAAGAAAATTTGACTATCATACCTACTAATATTATAAATTCAAATTTTTGTGAGCCTGTATATTTGGTACTTCTTCACGCTCGAACGGCTGAAAGGATTTGGATGAAATTTAACAAGGATAGACCATGTCCTAGAATAGCAATTTTCGAGTTTCACGCAGATGTAGCCGCTGATAGCAGCTAGAAAATACCTTTATTATAATTCAAAACTTAGAAGTGAATACAGCTATGTATTCTTTAAAATCAAAAGTAGCAGGTATTTAGAAAGAAAGAAAGAAAAAGAAAGAAACAAAAAAAAACAGTTTAATTATGCGAAAGGACGCAATCTTAAAACAAGCTAACAAACATAATCAATTGATAGGGAAGATATGCTTCACATCCGCGCAATACGGCCGAACGCTCAGCATAAAGCTGCGGCCTCACGCATAATGCGAAGAGCTCACAGCGTGGGCCGGTCATTCATTCATTTCAGCTTTTCGCGTATCATATTTTAGTTGTTGCGGACCACCAGTAGTCCGTGGACCACAGATTAGGAACCACTGATCTAGCACGTGAAGTGTTTAATAGTTCTAAAATATCACCAAGGGGTTATTCAATCAAGCAAGCAATCAACTGAATAACCAAATAAACACTAAAGTCACATAAATCTAAACCAATATTCGAAAGCCTGGGGCAACTAGTTTGACATACAAGATAATTTCCAAGTTCGACTACGTTTGCGTATAGATTTTAATCATGTCGCATGCATGCAACCGTCATATTATATGTGTAGCTGTATATCACTCGGGGGAAGCGACGCCGCTCAGCTTGAGTGGAAAGCGTAGGTAGGCTGGCTACACACGCGCGACTGGAGCGGAGATAGTTTTTTGTTTTAGTTAGTTTTTTCGCTCATAAGGAAGAGTGATCGTTTTTTCGTAAAGTTGGAGTTAGTTTGGAATTGTTTTAATTTGTTCTAATTTATTTCATTCTCTTAGGCATTGAGTTTAGATTATGTGGCTCTAAGGACCAATTGAAGGTTAGTTACAGTTATATTACTTTTAGTGAATAAAAATCACTGAAGATTATACAAAAATACTTCAATGATTTTTTTTTTTAAGTGGGAAAATCATCTAATGACAACTCCTGTTCCTTCTTTGCCTTCGTCCCAGGGCCCCGGGTTTCACTTTCACACTACCCGTGGCCCCAGTAGGCTTCGACCCTGCAGGGCCCCTACAGATGCTGACATCTCCTTGAGGCGCGCGTGGAACAGTACGTGCCATCGCTCGGTCCGGACGGTTACCGGACGGTCGGGCAATGGGTGGCCGGAAATCGGGATCAGAATCCCGGCGGCGGTTGGGGCGTGAGGACCGTTGCCTCACGCGATCAGCCCTCCTTTGCTAGCATTACCTACTGCTTCACAGAAGGAGGTGACCGCCTGCCACTCCTCCTCGCTCCGGTCCAAGGTCCGGTGCAAGGGATCGCCGCCGCCGATCGCCCCCACGAGGACACGGCGTTGCTCTGCCCAAGCGGGGCACTCCTCCACCGTGTGCTCCACCGTGTCCTCCGGGCGGTCCACACAGTGGCGACACCCGGGCGCCGCTTCCGCACGAATCCGGTGCAGGAACTTTCCGAACTTACCGTGTTCACTAGATAGTAAACTTTTTCACAATGACTAGCAATTCTTCAGCCATCTTGGGCTTGGAGCCCTACGTCAAGCTCTTCACGTGATCCAATCTACGACCTAAACTGAATGGTTAAAGAGATAGAGCTATACAACATTATTTTTAAAAAAGGTCACAAGTTGGACACCACCGACACTAAGTACAAAACAGGTTACGGCAGGTCATAGCGGGCATTAAACGCCAGCAAGCTGGGTGCGGGAGCAAAACAACCCCAGTCGCCCGGGTGGCCCGGTGACCATGTATTTATGTCGCCAATCAGGTACTATTACAGGCTTATAAATTTGTGATTTTTCATAATACAGTTTTGAAATTTTTTACGTAGATTCTTTACATAAAAATACTAGACTGGGGTTTTAGGTTTCGCATATACTAAAAATAAGGTTGTATAGGGTGTAAAGCTCCATTCCTCTTTCTCGCTCACACGGATGACATTTTAACACTTCATCGTATGGCCCTGTTCCACAAACACCAACTATGTTAATATTTTTTCAAAACACTTACTCAACCCCGTTTATTCATTTCTTAAGTGTATTGGAAAAAGTCGTTTGATACACCTGCAAATTTGTCGGGTCCATAACACACTCGCCTACGGTCAAATTCAAAGTCAAAGTCAAAAGCATTTATTTCAACTAAACCATTTACAAGCACTTTTGAATAGTCAAATGTAGGTCAGTCCAAAAAAAAAAAGTGAAGCTAAATTGCGGCTCGTGCGAATTCGGCCTCGGTCGTAATGACAAACTTTCTGCACTTGTATCAAAATGTACTATTACCATCTACATATTCTTTCGTCAACATCACAAGAAATCTTCCAACAGCATATTTCAGATTAAATACAAATATAACAAACGCAAACGTAAAGCTTTCAAGTTTCAAGACAGATTGCAACCAGTCTCTCGAGTGTGCAGAACCCAAGTGTCTGAGGGCAATGTTTGTCATGCCAGCTCATATCCTAGCTACGCACACAGCGCATACGATCTAGATACGAGTTTGTACGGAACTTTGCAAACTTGGGCTAGATTGAAAAAGGCTTTCGTTTCAGTTTGAGACTGGACTGTTTTGATAAGTGAGAATGCAGGTATGGTAAACGCTTTTTTATTTTGAGGTGGGACATCATTTGAGGGCTTCATCCAATTACTTCTCTCGCTCTAGGGTGGAGGGAAAGGGCGTGTCAGACTTTTACTGACTAAAATCACACCTGCAGTTGACCTTTGTGTTCTAAAACCGAGGGTTTCCTTTTACAGAAAGTTCCTTTAGTTCTAGCGAGCATATTCGGCCCTGCTGGGCCCCTACAGTTTGCTGACATCACTTTGAGGCGCGTGTGGACAAAAACGCGCTGTCTGTGATGCATGAACCACGCTATTGCTTTCTACGCTACATGATTGAACTTGTTTTTTTTTCTTTTCAGTTTTTATTTATTGTTTTTTTTTTTACGCAGACGGGGTTTTTTTAAAACTATGATACTATTAAAGGGCTTTTTCATTGTTAATATGTAAGTATGCCTATCCAATGAAACTGACACTGTCATCTAAATATATAAAAGCGAAATACCAGTCACTGGTTATTCAAGAAATCTCATAAACTATAACACCTACAAACTTAAAATTTGGCAGGTAGTTTCCTTATAGGGTGTAGACATCCGCTAAGAATGTCACCGAAATTCACTCCCTAAGGGGATGAAACAGGGGTCCAAAGTTTGTATAAAGAAACCGACTTTCACGCGGGCGAAGCCGCTGGCAGAAGCTAGTATTACATATATTGTTAATTTCTGAAGAGAAGTCATCATAACACACAGAAGCAGCTCAACTGAATTGATCTAATGAAAGTTTCATCTACATACTGTATTTATAATAATGGTATATGTCCTTATATATCGGCATATATCCTTAAGAGCACATAGCATAGTCGGCCTTATAATGTTCCCACTGTTGGGACTCAGGCCTCCTCTCTAGGAGAGGGAATGGGCCGTAATCCACCACGCGGGCCCAGTGCGGGTTGGTGGATGTCACATGTCTTCGAATTTTTGGTTCTAGGACATGCCGGTTTCCTCACGATGTTTTCCTTCACCGTTTTTAGAGCAGGGGTGATGAAATAAATTACACAAAGTAATGCGCCTGGCTGGGTTTGAACTCGCGACCTACAACTCGTAAGTCGGGGCCGTTACCACTCGGCCACCACTGCTCTATTAGAGCACTAATTAGTCTAAAATCTCATTTCAGAATTAAATATACTCGTACACAGCTCAGATGTTTGCTGCGCCAACTCGTATCCGGCGAGACGCACACATTTCACGTAGGAACACACAGTATATAATATATACTGTGTTCATATATTATATGAACATTAAACATACGGGTACACTAAGTAGGTATACGGTTGTAGGTACAGTGTAGGAATCCTGCAAACTCGCTCACAATTGGAAATTGTCCTCATTTCGTTGTACCTAGTATTAAAATCTCTCTCTGCTCACTTTGGCCATATTTGTCGACGTGGAGGTGACTCCATCAAACGCCTTGTTATACAAGGAAAGGTGGACGGAACAAGGTCGCGTGGCAGATCACCGATGCGATGGACTAACCAAATAAAAACGGCTGTTGGCGACCCATTGAACGAGTGCGCCCGGATGACTGCCAGCAGGCAAAAGTGGTGGGAAGTCGTGCGGTGTACCCTGACGGCTTCCGGAGAGCTACTTTCCAAAAATCATCCAATGACATACCCCGCTCTTGGACGGAGCGCGAGGGTGTGTCAGACTTTTACTGGCTAAAAACCTACTCCTGTTCCTTCGTTGCCTTTCATACCAGGGCCGAGTCTTCCTTTCAGAACCTTGGCCCCAGTAGGCTTCGACCCTGCTGGGCCCATACGATTTGCTGACATCTCCTTGAGGCGCGCGTGGAACAGTACGCGCCGTCGACGAATTGGGCTCGATCCGGACGGTTACCGGACAATCGGACGGCGAGCTACCCATTGCTCGCCGTCCGCAAGCCCGCGCCTACGGTGGCCGGAAATCGGGATCGGGATCCAGGCGGCTGGGGCGTGAGGGCCGCGCCCGCGCTCGTGCACGTGCGATTACTGCTTCGCAGAAGGAGGCGAACGCCTGCCACTCCTCCTCGCTTCGGACCATGGCCTGTACTCCACCGTGTCCTCCGGGCAGTCCACACAGTGGTGACACCCGGGCATTACTTCCGCACGAATCCGGTGCAGGAACTTCCCGAACTAACCATGTTTGGTGAGAACCTGCGTCATGCGGAAGTTGAGGATGCCTTGAGGTCTTACCAGCCACTCCTCAAAGAGGAGACTTACCGCCATAATTATGACGTGCCCAGCACTGGGTTGTAGTGTGAGTGATGGTAGTCGCTGTCGCCATTCCACATGAGATCCCGCCGGAACTCTGTCCGCCATGCCGCGACTTGTCGCAGCAGCGGAGTTTCGCCCCGGCGTTGCATCTCCACGCACAAATCGTGCATGCGTGCAAGGACTAGCTGAACGGGTATGGGGTGGGGTGAATATTAAGAAGACACACCCACAGATATACACATAACATTTTATTATACAAACACTGTTCTTCAAGAAATAGCTTATTACTAGCCGGAGAGATTGTGAATGATATATCTGCCGAAGAGCAGATATATCATTAATATGATATATCTGCTCTCGTTTTCGTAGTTTAACTGGAACTAGAAATGGATTTCAGCAAATACCATTTTGTTGACTTAATAATGCTCCCAAACACTAAAACCTTCAACTCACAGATTGCAGTAGCTATCTGGGGCCTTGAGAAAGAGGCATGGAGATATACAGACTATATAGCTCCGCAGTTATAAAGCTTCTGTATAATGCTCTAGTTCGGTGCAAACTTGAAACCAGCGCTTGTGTATGGAATCCTCATGAAGTTACATATACACTCATGCTGGAGAAAGTACAAAAAGCTTATCTCAGGTACTCATATAAACGATTATTTGGATACTATCCATATATGTATCCTACTATGTTTACTTTGGGATGCTTAAATTGTAATTCATTAAAGGTTAGGCGGGCTGTTGACCAAATTACAACAGCCTATAAAATAATTAATGGTTACACTGATGCGTCCGACTTACATGTAGAGTTGTGTCAATTATTTGTTCCGAATAATTACAATCGCTCTAGAAAGCATAAATTATTTAATGTCCCATTTTGTCGCACTGTAGCTCGCTCCACCTCATCTATACCGTGTATGCTAACGATGCTCAACACGCTCGTGGAGACCAACCCTGGATTGGATTTGTTTGCTGATGAATGGAAGACAATATTATTAGAAAGTTTGCGATTCTGTGAGAAGACAGAGTGAAAGGATTAAATTATTTTAGTATTCATGGAGCAGTGGTGGCCGAGTGGTAAAGGCCCCGACTTACGAGTTGTAGGTCGCGGGTTCAAACCTAGCCAAGCGCATTACTTTGTGTAATTTATTTCATCACCACTGCTCTCAAAACGGTGAAGGAAAACATCGTGAGGAAACCGGCATGTCTTAGAACCAAAAAATTCGAAGACATGTGACATTCACCAACCCGCACTGGGCCCGCGTGGTGGATTACGGCCCATTCCCTCTCCTAGAGAGGAGGCCTGAGTCCCAGCAGTGGGAACATTAAAAGGCTGATTATGCTTTATGCTTATGCTATTCATGGCTTTTTTGCTGTACTAAATAAATAAAAATAAATAAATCACTTTATCAGTTCAGTTTAGATCGTCAACTGGATCTCGAGAGCGCGTCGTAGGGCCTCAAGAAACACAGACTCTGGCAGGGACTTCAACTCCTTCGCTGCACGCACAAGGAATGTGTTCTCACAACGTTCATTTACCCTTTTCAATCCAATACATCCAAATTCGGCTAAGCGAGCTCTAAAAACCTACAACCATTTGTTGCCATCTTTGTGATCAGTCGTAACAATAAACCTAGAAACTAAACAAATAAATGTGCCACGTCTCGGCGTCAAAAGAAACATCACGAGACAACAGACGTCGTAAAACTTTCACAACTGTTACATCTCATTTGACGTTTTATTTTGGAATGTTAATCAATCATTAAATTAGAATTTCAAATGGAGTATTTTTCATTGTCTATTTTTTAGCTGGAAAACCTGTCAATCTATTTTTTTTTATTGTTGATAGGTTCGCGCTTGACCGCTATCTCACCTGATGGAAAGCGACGATTCGGTCGATGATGCATGCGATGACCTAAGATGACTCCCGGGTTGTAGCCATCAGGAAACACAGATTCCGGTATTTAAGTAAGGTTTAACACGTTCTTGACCCGTTGATAATCCTGACGAACACTTTAGAACAACGCGAACTGCCTCCGTACACTCATAGCCAAATAACTATTCGATCACATTTGGATGGATTTGACAGAGAAAGAGAAAAAATACGCATATGCAAAAACTTGTTTTCAGCAAATTGAAAGTTGTTGAGAATAATCCCGAACTTAGAAAAGAAAGGAAGCTCAGTATGAACTGTTAGTTCGTAATGTGTCTCTAGAACATACCTACGGTACTTTTATTAAAAAATAAAGTACTCGAACATTGTCACTAAAAGCCACACAAAGAATTATCCACAAAAGTAACTTTTCCAATCTACTATGTAAAAGACTTATTCAATAAATAATGAATAACAAATCCGCAAATAACCCAAGATTCCCCTTAAATCTAAATTTAGCCAGTATGTGTAACCATGCAGCGAGGTAACATAAGAAAACGCCAGGTCGTTTGCAATTTGATTGAATACTTTAGCACTGTATTACGGAGCGCCCCCATTCAAGGTCATAGGTCACTGAAACTTATTAGTTATGTACGAGGTTTCAAAGAAAAAGCTTTTCTATTAATCTAGGGTTAGTAACCATAGGCTCTATGGTTTGCAGAATCGAGAAATGACTTCATGATAAATGCAAGGCAAAGGCCTCATTTTACATCAAGGCTGTGTCCAATTTTATGGTTCGTAACCACGAAATAATTCAAAAAGTTTTTCAGAATGGAAAAATGTGAAAAAACCAGATTAATTTTATTCAGCAGTGCGACAGTATTCTTTTTTTGTTTCGTTTTAGTTTTACAGTGAGAAACTATCAAATAACTTCTCCCGATCTGGGTGCAGCGAGAGGAATTGTCAGACTTTTTAGTTCTTAGATGATTCCCCACTCTGAAAAAAAGTGTAGACCATGTTCAAGATTAGGATATAGGATGCTGAGTCAAGCAGAATGGTTTTATCCCGGAAGTATGTTCCAAACAAGAAATGGTACCTATTACATTTTGATGCAAGTGAAAAAAGTTTGTCATTGCGACCGAGATGGAATTTGACCGAGCCGCAGGCAAGGGTGTTATAGAACCGAGTGCTAAAAAATAAACAAAAGGTGGTTGACCGGAGACTCATGGGGGTCGCTTAACGCCCAGCCTGATACGACAAATACAATCAATTGTAGCAGGGCGAGCTCGCGCACTTTTTCGCACTAGTGTGTAAAACAGTAAATTGCGTGCCTAAGCGGTAAGGATATGAGCGTGATTTCGAATAAGTATATTGAAAAATAATTAACTGCTTGGATCTATAAAACTATAAAACCTTAGACTTTTTAGACTGGCCTGTTGGTCTAGTGGTTAGTGGCCCTGACTGCTATGCCGGAGGTCGTGGGTTCGATTCCCACCCAGGACAAATGTTTGTGTGATGAGCACGATCATTTGTTCTGTGTCTGGGTGTAATTTATCTATATATGTATGTATTTAGAAATATATAAGTATGTTTATCAGTTGTCTAGTACCCATAACACAAGCTCTGCTTAGCTTGGGACTAGACGGCGTTGTATAGTTGTGGAATATTATTATTATTATTATTATTTTTATATATTTTATTTATCTCAGGACCCTGAGGTCCTGGACCTTTGGGAGGCGTACAAGGAGCCGAAGCCAACTCGCAGAGGCCCTTTAGATAATTATAATGGAACATGATACCAACCGACGATTATCCCTGTACGCGCTTTGCTAGTGCACCCAAGGACAACCCCCGGTTGTTGAAAGACTATTGCGACATATGGAGAACAAAGATAATAGGGCTATGGTTTTTGGAATCTTAAGTGGACTGGTAACATGGAACTATGTCAAGACTATGGCCCCTGCCTGAACAACGTTATTAATATGCATCGAAAAAAGGCAGGGGGTGACTTGCACACTCAATAAATGGGCCCCCAAAAACGGCCGCTAGCACGAAGTGACGTAGCAACAAGAGGGCAACATATCCTGAGGTGCTTGAGGAGTGGAGAGGTATACCACGGCTATCAGGACAATCCCGGAAGTACGGTCAAGATCCCTACCAGCACCTTACTGGATTATACATCCTTCTCCCGAGCACGTTTGCTCTTGCGAATCTCCACTCAAGCCAGCCAATAAAGGCAAGAGAGAGGTGGGAGCTCAGTTCCTCGTCAGTGTTCACTACGGCCGGCCAATAAAGGCAAGCCGGAGATGAAGAACAAGAATTCTCCCGGGAGATCGGGTCCGTGGGGTCGCTAATGCCCAACAGTTCGCCACAAAACTGCACTGCGGTTTGTATCTCTCTTAGTCTGGCCCCTCACCCTAGGCATATTACGGCAAAGCAAACTTTACCGATACAGACCTAGGGTAGATTGGAGCACGCAAGCCCCACCACGACGTCAACGTAGAGATACGGCGATGGGGTTATTATTATTATTATTATTATTACCTTTAACCTTGCTACTTTGATAACCTTCAAAAAACTGCCATAACTAGTTCACAACCCCTAAATTAGCCCTAAAACATCTAGAATATAGATCAAACTAATAATAAATTGATTGATAACCAGCTATAAAGCTGCGGATCAGCAAGTTTCGTGTGTCAATAAAAATGGCAGCACGCGACCCGATCCAATATGGCGGCTGGCGGCGCGGCCATGACGGGTCACGCAACCACATGAGATTTTGTTTCGTAATCATTTGATAAGTTTGTGTGAGTTATTGTAATACTGTAATGAGGTTTAATTTTTGTGGTATGTAAAGGTATGTTGGGAAAAAAATAAGTCGCCCCTTAGGCTGTGTTCGCATCATACGGATATAATCGGATAGCCGTGGGAATCAAAGTACAATCAATTGGCGACTGGCGTTGCTTTTTCATATTTTTTTCAACTTGATCAGTTAGTTAGTTCTTGGCATGATAATAATAACTTGGATCAAGGGTTTGAAACAAACTACAGATTCTTGGACACGGCGCATATTGTTTAGAGTTTCCGCTTGAACCACCGGTGTGCAATGGCGGTTAAAGCGGCCATAGACGTCTTACGTGAGCGATTCTACGCGACTGAGGTTTCGAGGTGTTGATGTAGTTTACGCGAATGCAACGCGATGCGGCGGCTTTTTCCTAGGTGTACGCGTTGTCGCCGCTTTACGGCCTGTTCACGACTTCGGTCTTAAGGGCCTATTACACTACTCGATATTCAGACAGTCTTAGTCGATGTTGCGTAGTGTAATAAGGGTTAGACCGGTCTTACTCGGAACAAAAAATAAGACGAAGTCTGAATATCGTGTGCTGAATACCCCGTAGTGTAATAGGCCCTTTAACGGCCAGCAGCGCGGCAAGAGGCGCGGCATCGGTAAGCGGGCGCGCAGCGCGTCCCGACTTACGAGAGGTCGCGAGTTCAAACCCGACCAGGCATATTACTTTGTGTAATTTATTTCATCACCACTGCTCTCAAAACGGTAAAGGAGAGAAAACATCGCGAGAAAACCGGCATTTCCTAGAACCATAAATTTGAAGACAAGTGTCGTCCACCATCCCGCACTAGGCC
The DNA here is from genome assembly GCA_905147345.3 of Mythimna impura. Taxonomy (NCBI): domain Eukaryota; kingdom Metazoa; phylum Arthropoda; class Insecta; order Lepidoptera; family Noctuidae; genus Mythimna; species Mythimna impura. The sequence continues at coordinate 25,660,018 of LR990359.1, read as the reverse complement.
CGCGTGGTGGATTGCGGCCCATTCCCTCTCCTAGAGAAGAGGCCTGAGTCTCAGCAGTGGAAACATATAAAGCTATGCTATATGCTGTGCTTTTTCGCGTCCGCCACTGGTGAGCTAGCCTTTATTAATGTAAAGAAATGATCACAATTAATCCTGATTTTGTTTCCTTAGATTAGCGTGGATGTTTGCAATTCCCATCACCCCCCTTATCAGCAATTTCAAGCCCCTTTATCCCCATCATAGAATATATTTAAATTAAGTAATCCAAACGAGTTAATACAGCCAATTACTGTTCGCATTTCACGCACAGTATAAATCATTAACAAATGTCACACGAACCGATTTAAACCTTCATTCGTTTTAATAAAGTTTAATTTTGTACGGTCCGTGTTTGCGTTTCGATAATCGCGGTCAGTGTTACAGATTAATCATTTTGTTTTTTTTTTTCAGTGTCGAGGGTCACGGCTGATCGGTGATTGTGTTCCAGCGTGTTTCCTGTAAGCTGGATTGTTTGAAAACGTTGCTGAAACATACCCCTAACTCCTACATCGACTAAGAAATTTAAAATGTATCTCAATGGAAAAATCTTAGTAAGATGATAATTTTTAGGGGTCCGCCTGGCTCATGAACCGTGATAGCTAGATGACAGATGAAATATTCACAGATTAAGTTTTTTTTTTTAAATTAGTGGGGTCCCATACAAGAAACGTAATTTTTATGCCGTTTTTTGCTACGGACGGTAAGGAACTCTTCGTACGCGAGTCCGACTCGAACTTGGCTGGTTTTTACTATAGTGAGATCTCTCAAGTGGCAATGGGCAGGGCACATTGCTCGCAGAATAGATGGCCGTTGGGGCCGAAAGGTTCTGGCGTGGCGACCGCGTACCGGAAGACGCAGTGTTGGAAGGCCCCCTACAAGGTGGACCGATTACCTGGTGAAGGTTGCGGCAATCCGATGGATGCGAGACGCACAGGACCGTCCGTTGTGACGACATTTGGGGGAGGCCTATGTCCAGCAGTGGACGTCTATCGGCTGAAATAATGATGATGAATGATGAGATCTCTCAAAAAAAGCGGGATATGACGAAAAAATTATATTTAGCTATTATTATTTTTTGGCACAAAATAACAGTTTGTGTTTGAAAATATTGACGTTTGACTTTTGATCCTGGCACGTTAAAGGAAGGTAAGCTAAAATGGAAACCGGATGCCGATGTGTTTTGTGGCCCTTCTGCATGGTTTTGTCATTATTTTTATATTATTATATCTCACCAATCAGTTTAGATATACAATTTGAATTATTGTTGAGCCGACAATGGATCTTATATAATAACATCACAATAATAGATACTCGTATTATAAAAGCAAAAGATTATATGTATGTGTGTGTATGTTTGTCACTTCTTCACACTCAAACAGCTGAACGGATTTTTAATTTAAATTTGGTAAACGAGTAGACTATGTCCTGAAATAATAATAATATTCCACAACTATCACACAACGCCGTTTAGTCCCAAGCTAAGCAGAGCTTGTGTTATGAGTCCTAGACAACTGATAAACATACTTATATATTTCTAAATACATACATATTGTAGATAAATTACACCCAGACACAGAACAAATGATCTTGCTCATCACACAAACAATTGTCCTGGGTGGGGATCGTATCCACGAACTCCGGTATAGCAGTCAGGGCCACTAACCACTAGACCAACAGGCCAGTCAAATAGGACATAAGATACATATTATCTCATGAGTATTTTCCCTTGGTATAATTTTCTATATTCATGCAGGCGAAACTGCTGGCATAAGTTTGTGCATAATGAGGGGAGGTAGATAATAATCTTTCACTCAACTTGATCTTGAGTTAATATTACTTAATTTCTAAGTAAAACTTGCAGATGAAACAAGAAAAAGATTTTGAATCAGCTTATATCAAAACCGATACTTACATAATAATAAAAAAGTGGTAATATTTTTTTTATTTGGTTAAAGGGCTTTGTCGCTCAGCGACCACATCGCCCTCCCCTAGCCCAGTTATGACCGTTTCGTTTGCGTCGAACGCCTCGAGTAGGCCACGCCTCCGATTCCTTTGTTCTGACCACGTGACTGAGCGTTGAGATGACGTCAGAACAAAGCAATCGGAGGCGTGGCCTACTCGAGGCGTTCGACGCAAATGAAACGGTCGTAACTTGGCTAACCTTCGGTATGCCTGGTGGCAAAAAGTTACACGGTATGCCTGGTGGGTTTATCAGACCCGGATTTTTAACTTGTAATTTCTCAAATATTTATTGATAAATAAGTTATTAAAATGTAAGTACTAATATTTTTACTAGAGGTGTATGTTAGAAAATAAAATAAAAAAATATTGCAAATCAACAACTTGTAATAATTATTTTTCCAATTAAACATAAGTAGTGTTCTTAAAAAAGTTTTTAAACTTCGTTAGTCTTATAGCACACTTTACTTATTAAAAACTAAAGAGATCTCAATCAGACTATATAAACATATAAGGCACTTCTATGTACTTATAAATAACTAAAGAATATTCAGTCTTCACCACTTCTAGCAAATTGCACATTGGAAAATTGCATGATCCAGACATAAGTGACTCTTATAGGTCTCACAAATATATTGCATTTTGCGATTTTTCTTGACTGGGCATCTTGGTAGCATCTACGTTTTATACCAGGAGTCAATTTTTTCAACGGCGAGTCATCCTGGGTGCCCAAATGACTACCTATTCGTTTGCGAAGATCTTTAGATAGGTGATTGTTGTTTTTTCTTGACTACAAATGTTTTTCAATCGAAAAGAATAATAAATTGACTAATATCAACATCGCACAGATAGCTCCCCATTTTGAAATTAAAATAATGTGTAAAATATTACATTTAAACCCAAAAATAACTTCAATTTCCAAAAACACAGACAACAAATACTAACATAGAAACGTCACGTCGTATGCCTGGTCGGGTCCGTGAGACCCGCGCAAACTATATGCACACCCTACTACCACAGGAGCCGTTTCGGACTGAGGTAGCGGGCGGTGGGCACCTAGCAATTCATAACGGCCAGCTACTAAGTGCGGTTAGGCGCGAAATTCGAATTTGAAGGAAATACAATGGTTTATGTACACAGGTGGGTCTGACGGACCCTACCAGGCATACCGAAGGCTAGGGGGGCTGTACAGAACACACAAAAACTTATAATCTACCTTTATCGAACAATGGAGAAGCGACGATTGTTTTGCAAATGCCAATATCATAAGTTTTACAGCAAAGTTGTAATTAAAAATGAAAATGTACTTAATTACGTTTTATTAAAAATTTATCCCATAAAATGATTTGACAGCCCATAATTGCCCCGTCACTTCCATTGAATATCTGTTAATTTGTGTCAAAATTATTTTTCGTACCGAAGGAACACTCAAAGATGGCGCCGGGCCTATTATTATTTATTACCGTAATTACAAATGCCGGTTTATAATGATATGATATCTTCCGCAAACACGTATTGAAGGACCAATTTCATGTAAGCCTCCCCCATAATCATTACGAGAATAATAAGCCTCAACTAATTGCTTTGTCACAAAATCGATACCAGCGAACCGCCTGAATATGTAACACAATCCACTTTTAGATTCCCATTACCGACATCACGAAAATATAAACTATCCCACGCAATATTAAACCTTACAACTTTTTAATAAAGTTTAGATTCCCGTGGAGTAATCTAAGTTAGCCCGCAGCTGGCAATAAATTTAAATAATTTAAATTTGTTCTAAGAGAAACTGTAACCAAGCGGTTGTTTCAAAAATATCATATTTCGTTGTTACTAGGACGGTTGGTTATACCTTGTAGCCTGAATTATTTTTATACCTCTTTATTTGAAACAAGCATTATTTTTTAGAGGTATGCGGAACAGGGTCCTAACAGAACGTCCTAATTTTTTTTTTTAATTTATGTAAACTAGTGCTTAACTGCGAACCTACCTGATGGTAAGCAGTGATGCAATCATTGATGGTGAAGCGCACTAGTTTATTAAGAGCTTATTGAATCTAGCTTTGAAGACACCTAAGTCATAATCGGACATACCCGTGCGTTGAAAAGGGAGGATCCTCCGACCAGATGGGTGTTGAGTGTGGTTTGGGCAACTGTCCGATAATTGATTTCGGACTGCTGTATATATCCTAATCGGGTGGAGAACTCTAATACCGCGTTGCAGGATTTTAATTTTAGTTCTTATGTAGCTTCATAGATGTCGCTACAAGTTTTTCTTATTTATTTAGCCGTGAACCGGCCACAGTAGCCGAATGAGCAGCTCACTGTCCGACCGTGCGGTAACCGTCCGGACTGAGCCCAAGTCGTCGACGGCGCGTATTCTTCCACGCGCGCCTCAGGGAGGTGTCAGTATATCGTAGGGGCCCAACAGGGTCGAAGCCTACTGGGGCCACGGGTAGTGTGAAAGTAAAACCCGGGGCCCTGAGACGAAGGCAAAGAAGGAACAGGAGTGGGTTTTTAATCAGTAAAAGTCTGACACTATCTCCAGCTCCGCCCAAGACCGAAATTTGTTATTAAATGATTTTCCCACCTTAAAAAAAAAGCCGTGAACGAAAATTAAATTCCAATTTAAGATAAACAAAATCCCTAACGCTCAAGACATTTTACAGCACTCAAGAAATATACAACCGTTTGTTTGTGAGATAACCATCCAACAAATGTCTTGACTTGAACTTTGTCCCTTTCTTCAATGAAGTTATTACTCATTTTTGAAAATACAGCCATACGAAAAAAATAATGGAATCAGTGATAGTGTGACCATTGACAGGATAGAATGGAAGAAAAAAATGTGGTGCACCGAACCCAAGTAACATGTGACAGGGGCAGGAAGATGATGATGATGATGATGACGGCATTATTAAAAAATCACAACACCTTTTGTATGAATCTCAAAATTAAAAGCGTGTGATAGAATTAGGACCCTAGTACAGTAGCCCCAGGGTCCTAATTCTATCACACGCTTCACTAGCAAGTAGAACCAATTCGAAACACTGCCTAATTCAAAACCCGGCTCCATCCACGATAAATAGGTTAGTCCATAATTCGCTTTAGGGATATGTAGACTGTTACTCAGCATTAATATACTGGAGACATTCCAGATTTGCTGAATTGGGATATATCGGGGTCACTGGAACGCTATAGTCGCCATCTGGTCGTATATATGTACAATTTACATGTACATCTGTAATATATTATTTGCTAGTAGTTTTTTTTATTCATGCAGGAGGATAAAGTCCATATTCATGTTTATTCATCTTAATTCCTGGATAAATTGAATCTTCAGGATTTGCATTGAGACTTACTTTTGTGTACAATCTCAGTAGTTAAGTATGCTTTCCTTATTTAAGATGGTAAGCATAAATAGAAAAAAAAATGGGCAAGTGCCTACAAACTTACCCATGAAAATAGTTCAATTCCGGAATTGAGTTACGAAGATTTTTTCGAATCGCATTTTTTTTGTGACGTAACTATAAAGTAACAGTTTTCAGAATGTTTCCTATACTTGTGCTATAAGACCTTGCTTCATGCCAAATTTCAGGATTCTAGGTCAACGGGGAGTAGTATAGTAGATCAAATGATCGTGCTCATCACACAAACATTTGTCCTGGGTGGAAATCGAACCCACGATCTCCGGCATAACAGTCAGGGCCACTAACCACTAGACCAACAGGCCAGTCGAAATTTCAAGTGTGGAAAAGTTTTTTTAAAGAAAGAAGTACAACCTACATAGGAAAATGCTATTGCCATATTATTGACGATATTACATTTTTCTGCCGACATTATAAAGCTTTATAATATCTCACAAGTTACAAAATGTTATAATAAATGGACAAAAGGACGACGCTTTCCATTCTTTTAAAATAATCTCTTAGTCGCCTTTTATCCGGTACAAAAGAGATAATAAACTGCCGACTAAATAAGGTAAAAGTTTGTCCCATTTACCCTAAAAAATCTAGGTTACCCAAGTTGATCCTAAACTTCCAGACGAAATGTTCCATTGACCTCTTTACAGAAAGACTTTCTGTATTCTCTCGAATCAGCTATTTGGCACAATAAGTAATGGTTCGTTCTTTGAAGCAATAGACGGATTTGAACGATACTGGGAGTGAATGATACATGAACCGTTTGAGTGAATGATAATGTGAGACGTGAGCAAAGTAAGTGTATACTAGACCTCCAGATAGGACCTACCTATACTAGACCTCTATATATATAGGACTTTAGGTTAGTGGTGACTTAGATGACTTTTTTTATGAGGTGGGAAATAATCTAATGACTTCTCGCGCTGTAGGATGGAGCGCGAGGGCGTGTCAGAACAACAATTTTTTTAAAAGAGTAGCCATGGAGTTTCTTGCCGGTTCTTCTCCATAGGAAACGACCAATTTGGAACCGTGCACTAGCTTCTGACGTTTTATAAGTGCCCATGTAGGCCTATGTGAAATAAAAAACTTTTGACTTTGACTTACCTAGACTTTTACTGACTAGAACCACAACTTTGTTCCTTCTGTTGCCTTTAACGTTCAAGGAGCATCAAGTATCCCTTTCTTACTTTTCCTTGTGGCCCTAGTAGGCATCAGACCTGCTGGGCTTCTACGGTTTGCAGATATCTCTTTGAGGCGTGCTTAGAACACTACTTGAAGCTGCGATAAAATCAAACTTCTGAGTTAACGAAAGAAAAGGATACGGCCGTTTATGTCGCAAAAAACGTGTATTTCGACTCTCTCAAAGGAATCAAAATTCATAGAGTACTTTCCGTTGACCTAGAATCCTGAGATTAGGTATGAAGCAAGGTCTTATAGCACAGGTATAGGAAAAATCTGAAAACTGTAAATTTGTAGTCACATCACAAAAAAAAAAACTTTTTTTGCGATACGGAAAAATCTTCGAAACTCAAATCGGGAATTGAACAGTTTTCATAGATCAAACTTATCTATGAAAACTGTTGGAACTATGTATATATGGAACCCTCAGTGCACGAGTCCGAGTTGCACTTTCCTAGTTTCGGAATATGGTCTATCTGTGTGCCAAGTTTCATTAAAGTTCTTTCAGCCGTTTGATCGTGAAGGAGTAACAAGTATACACACATACACACAAACTTTTGCCTTCATAATATTAGTGTGATGTGATTAAATGTTGTAATACTAATAATAAGCACTATTTGTATACCATGTTTGGCATTAAATACTGTAGTCTTTTATGAGAATAAATTTCTTTCAACACAAGTGCACATTATAAACAATTTTTTTTTGTTCAAACTTTTGAAGAGTTATCAGAATTTTTTATCCCATTAAAAATGTAAAAAATGGCGTTCATTGAAAAGTACAGCTAACAAAGAACGGTCTTTAGATCCGCTTTAAAAATAATTGCAACTCCACTTTACGGAATTAACCCAAAGTGCTTTAGTGGGTAAAAGAAAACCATTTCCCTACTTCCTCACTAGGTCATTTCAAAATACGAAACAACCTAAACTAATAATTAGTTCTAGTTTCAGTAATGGCAAACAGAATCGACTACTCGTTCACCCGGACTCGCTCGGAAAAGGATAATCGACTACCCCGGAGTTTAACGGCCAGTACATTTGTACCAGAGGTCGTAACAAGCAGTTTTACGTCAAAACAGAGATAGGAGAGGGAAAAATATACCTTTTTTAAAATTAAAATTAAAGTGGTCCGCTTTAGAGATTTATGATGTTTGTCCTCCATGACTGTAAATGTTGTGACGTTGCCACAGCTAAAAAATATTTTTTAAATGTATTTTTAATGTTACGGCGGGAAAGGTTTTATCTAACGCCGAATTAATTAGATACGTGTGACGAATTTTTTAAAATTCGAACGGTTGAATGTTGCCAACGTATGCATTTAAATAGAGTAATACCAATTGGTTAAAATAAGTATAATTTTAGACCCTATCAGGATATCCAATTGTGATTTAATTGTGTTTCTATTGGTTTGCACTCCATTTTGTAGGCAACGTTACAATTAAAGTCAGGCTAATTTATTATGGGTAAGTGATTTGCATTTTTAAACATTTCAATTTAATCATTAAAACAAACGAGGAGATAATAAATACGAATGACTGCAATAACCAGCAGTCAACATATTATTTTATGTTATGAGATGATATTGAAGTTTATGAGTTCGTTTCAACTGCTCATTTATTATTGTATGATTTCGTTATTATATTAAGTTAAGATTTTTTATTTTACAAATATGACTGTAGTATGTATGTCATGGTGATATTAAATAATAAATAAAGAGAACAGTCATATTTTCCTAATAACACAATTACACAAATACTCGTATAAAGGTTTTTTATAATAAGTTACAAATAAACTATACAATTACTATTCAATTCAATAAATAAATAAACTTTTTACAAAAAAAAAACCGACTTCACTTAAAAAAAAAACACTAAAAGGATCAAAATAACTTTAATTTCGGAAGCCGGTGTTTCTCGTCGTCAGATAGACTGATGGTCAGCTTTCTTCTACATAACAGCTTCAAAATTAACCACAAGCGCTATATAGAACATGCTTGATGCTCTGCAGTATCTAGACAGCCCCAACAGCAGCATGATGAATGAGATGGTTTTTTTTTTTCATTTCCTCCATCTTGGGAAGTTCAGAAATATATACTTAACAGGTATATATCTCAGCCTCAGTAAAATATTAAAATGCCGAGGCCACAATTTTACAGTGCACTTGTAGACCTAAAATATGGCCGACCCCAAACAGGACCCCAAAGTGCCTTTATAAAGTTTTTGGTTGAAAATAAAGCAATGCTTTCACTGTTATACTTTATGACCAAGGTTTGCGGCTTATTTATGGCACTTGTGTGAAATAAAAAGCTAAAAATTAAAAAAAAAATAATTTGTTGTTTAAAACTGTTAAGATAATAATCATAGAATTAAAAAGAAATACATATTGAACTACATTTTTGGTATAGCATTGATACAGAATGGAATCAAATTGGGGAAGGAAAACATTGTGAGGAAACTAAAAATTCAAACTAGAAATAGAACAAAAAATTCGAAGCCAATATTTTTTTTCTTTAGATATAGACATTGTGCTCATATATCAGAAGCGACAAAAAATATGTAACCAAGATTTTTGTAGCTCATAAAATGATTTAAAAGAGTGTCCATGGAGTTTCGCAAGTTCTTCTCCCTATGGATATCTAGATCTACAGATCTACACTTTGGAACGTGCAACTTAGCATCACTTTTTTTTGACTGACCGACATTTTGACAATTCAAGTGCCTGTTATTGGCCTATTTGAAATAAAGTTTCTGATTTCTGATAATATGTCACTTAATGTAGCATCCATCAAAATGCACTGGGCCCGCATGGCGGATTACGGACCATTCCTTCTCCCAGAGAGGAGGCCTAAGTCGCAGCAGTGAGAACATTATAAAGCTGATTATGATTTCCCTATAGGTGGTCCATTTTTACGTACGAAACAAACTGACTGCAGTACGAGGAGTGACTGGAAAAAAATCTACTACGTTAAAAAACCGTTGTCGAAAAAGCTGATTTGCTTTATGAATCACCATTTAAAAAAAACATGGCAAGTGTAAGTCGGACTCGCGCACTCAAGGTTCCAAAATTCAAGGTTACAAACTTACATATGAAAATAGTTCGATTCCCTACTTTCGAAAAAGAGTTACGAAGATTTTTTCGAATCGGAAAAAAAGTTTTTTTTGTGACGTAACTACAAATTTACAGTTTTCAGATTTTTTTCCTATACTTGTGCTATAAGTACATGCTTCTTGCCAAATTTCAGGATTCTAAGTCAACGGGAAGTACACTATGAATTTTGATTCCCTTGAGAGTGTCGAAATACACGTTTTTTGCGACATAAACGGCCGTATCATTTTTTTTCGTTAACTCAGAAATTTAATATTTTTCAGAGATCCAAGGGACCGCAGACCTGAGTATATGGTTTTAATTTCATCTCGATACCTCCACCCGTTGCCGAGATAAAGGGTCTTGACAGACAGACAGACAGATAGACGGACAACAAAGGACCTTATAACAAAAAAAAAACACTCCGTGGGGGGCCTGGTGATCTGTGTGCCAGGATTTCCTAGTGCAGATGCCAGTCTCCCATAAAGGAATACTTGTATCTGCGTATATAATGTTAGTTTGTAAGGCACCTTTGTGGAAGAGAAATAAATGAATGTTATTATTATTATTAAACAAAGTGATCCTATAAGGGTCCGTTTTATCTTTTTGAGGTACGGAACCCTGAAAATACACCCAAAAAGAAATTTCAATATCAATGACGGTATTACAACCTTTAACTTCAGCGAAAACTGCAAAATGCGTCATAAATATATTATCAGTGACTGAACGAGCCTTCTAAAAGCCACTAGTCATCCACTTCCAAAAAATTACATTTACAGCCGTATAATATCGCAGCTGCCATCAAAAACGAATAAAAGTAGAAGTCGAAATCGTCGAGAACGCATAAAATTCTTTATACTGAGCTCGCTTCACACATTCCTCAAGGCCATGTGTAGCTAATGTGGGGTTGCTGGAGTTTGGAATATTGAGGAAGCATCTCACTCCGAGTGGTTTTGATCATAACTATCAGAAGTTTGAAGCCTGTAATAGTTTACGACGTGTTTTCATGATAAACTGAATGTTTACCGTATTGATACATAAATTAAAATAAATGGGAAGGCCTTGTGGGAGGTGGACCGATGACCTGGTGAGAGTCGCGGGAATCCCATGGATGCGGGATGCACAGGACCGGTCGTTGTGGCGACACTTGGGGGAGGCCTATGTCCAATATATTGCGTATTTATATTTTTTTTTTAATTATTGTAATTTTAAATTTGTATAAATCCTTGTATTAGGTAGGTATTATTATTAATTTATAAGGAAAATATGGAAGTATGTAATAGCATTGATTTAACTCGCATACAACGTAATCAATTGGTAGTATTTTGTTTGAAACGACATTGCCCTAAACTAGGAATAACTCCTGTATAATGGATGCGTTCATAAACATGTAAACTTACATACACAAAACACCCAGCATTATGTAGGTCATACAAATATTTGTTCCGTGCGAGTATCGAATCTGTGACACAGGATCCAAACACTCAACCACTGCGCTAACCCTGGGGCCAGGGGTAGTGTGAAATTGAAACCTTGGCCCCTGGGACGAAGGCAAAGAAGGAACAGGAGTGAGTTTTTAGTCATTAAAAGTCTGACACTATCTCCCGCTGAAGATGATTTTCCCACCTAAAAAAAAACCACCCAACATTTTACAATGAACATACGAGTATTCTCATTGGAATGAGGTTAATTGTTTGGGGAGAAGCACAATATCTACCATGATTCCAGGATAAAGTAGGTCAAGGCAGAGCTCGGCCGAAAGAAATCAAAAGAGAAAAAAATTACAAGCCCAACTTACCGCATAGTCTAATCAAATATTCACAAATGACAACAAAAACATCGAAGATATCCTAATAAAGATAGAAATTGAAATGGTTCTTCACGTATAAAATTCATAAAATTATTCGATAAACATCCCCTAAGTGAGGTTGCCACTAAATCCTGTACACCATATGGTGGAGAGGCTGAGTTATGCGGGGAACGTGAGGACACAAGCTAGTGTGTTTTCGTACTTAAAGAGCTTTAATGTGTTATGTACGAGGTTATTCTAATTTTAATGATAGTGTTGCTGAAAGGAATACAAACGTAACTTGAAAATATAGGGTGACTGGCAATTAGTGTACGATACTTAAACACGTGATTGTGCTCATGATAACAAATAATTTTTATTATGGGAGCAAAGCCGAAATCGCGAAAAAAATATCAGCTGTTCAGTACATTAGGCAAACATAAATGTACTGAACAGCTGATTTTTTTTTTCGCGATTTCAGGTTTGTTCCCATAGTAAAAGTTGTTGGTTATCATGAGCACAATCACGTGTTTAAGTATCGTACATTAATTGTCAGTCACCCTATAGAAACTAATTGTCATTAGAAGTCCGCAAACGAAAAGAAAGATACACAAAAAAAAAAATCATCTAATGATGATTATAACAAATGTAGTGACAGAAAATGAAAAATCAATGAAAGAAATACAAACTAGCTTCTGCCGCTGGCTTCGCCTGAGTGTAAGTATCTTACTTCATACAAACTTTGGACCCCCGTTTCATCCCTTTAAGGGGTGAATTTTGAAAAATAATTTCTTATTCTTTGTGTATGATACTAAAAAATTTCAAACGCCGTAAGAAATTGTAAACTATTTTTTCTAAATAATAAATCACAGTTGCGTTTTATTTAGAAAAAAGCTCTTATAATCTAACTATAAATATAGCCTATGTCACTCAGAAATAAAGCAGCTTTCTATCGGCGAAAAATTTTTAACAATAGGACCAGTACTTTCAGAGATTACCTCCTACAAACAAAAAAACAAACTTTACCTCTTAATATATTAGTGTAAATACGATTTATCGTGTACAAAATGATTTTTTCATAATTTATCAAGAAATTATAATCTGGTAAAGGGTTATTACAATCATACGGAGACTTTTATTTTTCGATAACATCAACAAATCATAAAAGGATCGTCTGTGCGTTTTTTGAACATTCTGCGTTTGGGCTAGGCGATGATGAGTCAGTGAGAAAGTCAAGACTTTGCCTTTTAAATATACATACAGATAACAATAACATATTGACGAAAGGAAATTAGTACGAAAAGAGATGAAAGACTGAATCGAATCCATTCTGCCCAAAGCGTTACCTTTTATTCAAGCTAGCTATTATAAACGTCATCATTCAGCCGAAAGACGTCCACTGTTGGGCATAGAAAGTGTCGCTATAACGACCGATCCTGTGCGTCTCGCATCCGTCTTATTCTCGCGACCCTCACTAGGTCATCGGTCCACCTTGTGGGAGGCCTTCCAACGCTGCGTCTTCCGGTACGTAATCGCCACTCCAGAATATAGAATTTGGAAATTCTAAGCTCGCTTCATCATCATCATCTTCCTGCCCTTGTCCCATCTTATTTGGGGTCGGTACAACACGTTTTTTTTCTTCCATTCTATCCTGTCAACTTTCATGCTATCACTAACTTCCTTTTCTTTCATATTATTATCACTGTTCACACAATCCATCCATCTTTTCTTTGGTCTCCCTCTCCCTCTCCACCCATCCACATGTATACTCATAACTCTTCAAGGTAAGCTCGCTTCAATTCATCTTTATTACTAGACCCTTTCAACTTGCAGCAGAATATTAAGTCAACCATCCTCCTCCAAGATCGATGCCAACAAAAATTTAAACGAACCTAATATCAAAAACATTTAAGATAAACAGGAAAAACGTCAAAAAATACACAAAAGGAACTCAAAATATCTGATAAGTCTGCTTTACAAAGCTGACAATGATGAAGCATTGTGTTTTGTACATCAACCACAATCCTTTGGTAATGTGTTTGAACGAATACTAAATGGATCTTCGATAGGAATCGCTTTAACCCCTTTGCTGAATCTAGGGCAGCATCTGTTAAGATTCATCATTTAACTGACAAGTTCAAAATTAACAAAATCAAATAAATGCCATTACTAGTGAATAGTATGCATAAGCATAATCAGCCTTTTAATGTTCACTTCTGGAACTCAGGCCTCCTCTCTAGGAGAGAGAATGGGCCGTAATCCACCACGCGGGCCCAGTGCGGGTTGGTGAATGTCACATGTATTCGAATTTTTGGTTCTAGGACATGCCGGTTTCCTCACGATGTTTTCCTTCACCGTTTTGAGAGCAGTGGTGATGAAATAAATTACACAAAGTAATGCGCCTACAACTCGTAAATCGGGGTCGTTACCACTCTTCCACCACTGCTCATACGAGAGCTAGTGAGGTAGTACTTTTACAATATTCATTACATTTTACTAAGGAACACATGTATAACAAGAAGGAAATTCCTCGAAGGCGAGGATTCCTTATGCTTATCCTTAAGTGGCTACGGGATATTTCGAAAGATTTACCGCAACCCTAGCATGCAAAGGGTAACTAAAGAAATACGAGAGGGTTGCCAAGTCAGACACCCTTTCGCTCCACCCAGAGCAGGAGAAGTTATTTGACGATTTCTCACTTCAAAACTAAAGTGACCTCATAACACTTACTGATCAATATAAAGACACAATAGTAGACAAAGTAACATTATTACAAAACAAATCTCTGACAAGGAAAAAAAAACAAAGACACAAATCACAGAAAAAAAAGAACACACCAAGGACCAATCACAAACGTAACGCGTCACACAAGGACCAATCGCAGCGCACAATAAAATAAAATGACAAGAACATAATGTGTAAGGACCGATCATGTTGATAACCGGTCGTTTCAGGAGCCCGTCATTACTGATCTAACAAATCGTACAGTTTGTGGTCACAAATCATTGGCTACAACGCTCTCAAATTGGGGGAAAACCTTGTCTTTTGTACGGCGATGTTAAAGATGTTTTTTTTTTAGATTTTTTGTACTTCAAAGATTGTAGTATTCAGGGGCGTAACGTGGACTAATTTAAAAGTGGGCGAAGGCGCATCGGCCAGGCTTATTCTTTTATAAATTCGAAAACAAGACGTTTCCTCACGATGTTTTCTTTCACCATTTTGAGAGCAGTGGTGATTAAATAAATTAAACAAAGTAATGCACCTGGCTAGGTTTGAACCCGCGACCTACAACTCGTAAGTCGGGGTCGTTACCACTCGGCCACCACTGCTCTACAAACAGTTTTATTTAATTATAATTTTAGTTCGGGTACAAGCAGACCAAAAAGGTCTGTTTTTTTATTCATGTTTGGACAAAAGGTTTTAGACCTAAAATCGTACCTACAAAAATCTACCTAATTATTTAAAAACATATTTCTCCTCTTATTAAATTAGGTCAGCAATTCAGCAAACCATCTTTGGCATATTTTATTTGTTCTAAAAATATGGTGTACACAACGGCGCTGTCCCTTCCCATGGCGTCAGTACCCCAAACATAATAACAAAAACCTGTTTTTCTCTCACAAATCACAGAACAACAATGAACTGAAATTCGTTGAGAAAGGAAGGCCTCGTCCTTTGTTCACGCGGCTACCAATTCTGTTTAATGTTTCGTGGTAACAGCAATGGTGATAAATGTGAACTTAAAGAGCGCTGGTAAATTGAATTAAATAATAATTATATATTTTGTTTTGGCTGGTCTTTTGTGAGCAGTGGTCGCCCAGCGGTAACGGCCCCGACTGACGAGTTGAAACCCAGCCACCAGCCAGGCGCATTACTTTCTGTAATTTATTTCGTCACCACTACTCTTAGGCGTCCATTACACGATAGGTTTTGCTGTCAGTTTTGCCACAGTCAAATATTTTGACTGACGAAAAACCTACCGTGTAATGCGATGACTGACGTTGGCATGACGAAAAACGTATATGGCGATAAAATTCCGTCATTCAAACATCATTCATGACTGATAGTTTTGATTGACGCTTGCATGACCGTGTAATGGACGCCTTAAAACGGTACAGGAAAATATTGTGAAGAAAGCGGCACATGTCCTAGAAGGAAAATCTCAAAGATATGTGGCATCCAGCTATCCGCAATGGGTCCGCTTGGTGGATTACGGCCCATTCCCTCTCCTATAGAGGAGGCCTGATTCCCAAAAGTGGGAAAATTGTTAGGCTAATTTATGCTCATGCTATGTCATCATCATCATTTCAGCCGATAGACGTCCACTGTTGGACATAGGCCTTCCCTAAGCGTCGCCACAACGACCTATCCTGTGCGTCTCGCATCCATCGGATTCCCGCAACCTTTACCAGGTCACCAGCCCACCTTGTAGGAGGCCTTCCAACGCTGCGTCTTCCGGTACGCAGTCTTCACTCTAGAACCTTTCGGCCCCAACGATCATCTGTTCTGCGAGCAATGTGCCCTGCCCATTGCCACTTAAGTTTGACGATTCTTCGTGCTATGTCGGTGACCTTGGTTCTTCTGGGGATATCTTCATTTCTGATTCGATCACGCAAGGAAACTCCGAGCACAGACCTTTCTATTGCCCTTTGGGCGACTTTAACCCTTCTGATGAGGCCCATCGTGAGCGAATACGTTATGTATGCTTTTTAATTTAAAATAAATTTGCATAGTGGTACATATCTTGAAACACAAAGTTGGTGCCCTGAAATCGCACGACGGAGTCGCGACAGACCAAGGAGGAGATAGCAAGACGACTTAGATGTCTTCCTTAGGAATTGACAAGAAGTGAGTGAGAGTTGGGAACAATGGAAGGAGTGGAGGGAGGCCTTTACCCAGCAGTGGAACAGTGTAGGCTAGATAAGAAAAAAAAAGTAAAAAACTAAAACCCGACTACGACACAAAAAAACGACGCTAAAAAAGTATGAAACAAGATTTTCATACTTCGAACAGAACAAAAAGAAAAGCCGTAGTCACACGTTTTAGGTACCAACCGAAACACTTACTTTTTTTTTATTTAAACAATTTTGGTGTTAAATTTAACACATGACTTTTTGTCCACTAGAGACGCCCTCTTTAAATTTGAGCATTTATCACCATTTTTATTTTTAACATATTACTTTTTGTCCGCTAGAGGGCGCCATATCAAGTTTTGTGACACGTCACGTAGCCTATGTTCAGCGGGCAATTAAGACGGTTCTAAAGATACCTCATATGTCGCGTTCCGATAAGTAGATTAGGAGCTATGAGGGAACAGATGAACATACTCACATACATACATACAACCCTCCTTTGGCTTTGCCGCAGTCGGGTAAAAAAGTGGTACATAAGGGGAATTAATGCCACAAGATTGAATCATTCATCAATTTATCTTTGGGTCAGAAAAATATTGCAAACAGGTGTACAACAAAAGTTGTTCAAACCTTCTTACAAAGTTTTTTTATAAATTGTATTGTGTACTTAAATGCTAAGTAATAGCTCCTTGTAAAAAGCTTTGCCTGAGCTGTTTATTACCACTCGATCGAGCTAATAGCATTAAGTGTTTCAACAGTAAATATGGATGCTACTAGAATCTGGAGATCTGCGGGATTTTCCAAGAGAATTACCGCAGTCCTGGTATGCAAAGAGCAACTAAAGAAACACAGGTAGGTTGTAGTTGACTGACCTGTTGGTCTAGTGGTTAGTGACCCTGACTGCTATGCCGGAGGTCGTGGGTTCGATTCCCACCCAGGACAAATGTTTGTGTGAGGAGCTCGATCATTTGTTCTGTGTCTGGGTGTAATTTATCCATAATATGTATGTATTTAGAAATATATATGTATGTTTATCAGTTGTCTAGTACTGATAACACAAGCTCTGCTTATCTTGAGACTAGACGGCGTTATGTGATAGTTGTGGAATATTATTAGTTAGTAAAAGTTTTACTCTCGCTCTGCCAAGAACGGTAGCGGCACTTTGATAACGAATACCCTACTGAAAAAAAAGGATCACGAGTGGATTTTAGTCGTGGGTTTCCCCATACAAACTTTGTACTCCCGCTTCATCCCTTACGGGGGTGAATTTTGGAAAATCCTCTCTTAGTGCTCGCTTACGTCATAAAAGGAAGCCTTGTGCAAAATTTCACGTTCATAAACTTAGTAGTTTCACTG
Organism: Mythimna impura; assembly: GCA_905147345.3. NCBI lineage: Eukaryota > Metazoa > Arthropoda > Insecta > Lepidoptera > Noctuidae > Mythimna > Mythimna impura. The sequence goes on along the minus strand of LR990359.1, from coordinate 25,642,336 downwards.
TACGTTGGACAAAAATAATTAAATTTTTGACTATGGGGCCTATGTAGTTCTAAGATACAGGCTAAGGCCTAGTTAAGACCTCTCCCTCAAATTACAAATTCATTTATTTTTTTCCTATCATTTTTTCTGCCAAATAACATGATAGATATTCGAAGTGATAAATAAATTATTATTTTTTATTTTTATTTTATTTCGTTTTACCAACCAAAAAAGAAATGGATACCACCACTGTTTTTTAGGTTTCTAAACTTTGAGCATTGTTTAATAGGTATAAAGTGTGTTAGAAAACTACTTTCTACTGCATTGTAAATATATAGCAGCTGCAACTAGTTTTCATCAGATAAATCATTAGAAAAGTATGTTAACCAATCCAATAACTGATAAAAGAAACCATTGAAATGGTCCTTGAATCCACATTCAATCTCAAATTCAAATACACTTCCAAAAGGACCAAGTTGTTGGTCCCAAAAACTAGTAAATTGATTTAGAAGGGTTTATTGTTTGATGTAAGGGCCTAACTTACAACAAATCATACAACCAGCCGACCACAAATCATTGAGCAACAATGCGTTGAAATCCGCGGCAGAGACCTTTGTTCGGGGGTGAATCGGCGCCAATGTTGGCTGTATGAGATTGCCAATGCCCGTGATTGTTATTGCTGGGTGGTTACTGATTAAGCCGTTATGGTGTTACTTGTACATGTTTATTGGGAATTAAACAATTAATCAAAAGTCTTATTATTCAAAATAGGATATCTTTAAACAATATTATTTTTAATATATATGCGAAACCAGAAAACAGTTTGTTCAGAATCAGTTACTGAATCGATTCCAATCATTTTTACATCATGTTATATTTTTTCCCAAAAATATTTAAAAACAGGTCAAAAGTTGGACATCACCGACACTAAGTACAACACAGGTCAAGGCAGGTCATAGCGGGCATCAGGCGCCAGCGCACAGCTGGGTGCGGGAGCAAAACCACCAGGTAAGTCCCTCAGTCGCCCGGATGGCCCGGTGACCACGTATTTGTGCAGACAACCAGGCATAACTATATCATCAAAAATCAAGTTATAACTTTGTTATTTTTCATGATACAGTTATGAAATTTTTGTACATAGATTCGTTACAAAAAATACTAGTACTAAAAGTAATTTATATAATTTTTCTGTACGTGTTTTTGTCACCTAACTCCTAAACAGCATGAGTGATTTGGATGAAACTTTGTGTTAGGTACACAAAGTTTATTTGTCCAAGCGGTTATCGACAGAGAAAAGGGACCACGTCCATACGGTTAAAGTTGACAAATAGAAAGTGTTCTCGACTCGCGCGTACTCCTTTACTACATAATTGTATGATATTTTTATCGTTAAAGACTTTTTGATTTCTGGGTTTTTTTAGGTGAGATTCATCCAATGACTTCTCCCACTCTTTCGTGTCAGACTTTTACTGACTAAAACCCACTCCTATGTTCCTTCTTTGCCTTCGTTCCAGGGCCCCGGGGTTCTCTTTCGTACAACTTATGACCCCAGTAGACTTCGGCCCCTATGGTTTTGCTGACACCTCCTTGAGGCGCGTGGAACGCTACTCGCCATCGACGACTCGGTCCGAACGGCTCGGGCTGGACGGCATTGCTCACCGCCCGGAAGCCCACTGATTGCTGATTTCTGAGTTAAGAATGTTAAGTTGGAAACTCCTAATCCAAGATCTAAGAGCCCCCAGATATCCCTCATTTTCTAATTAACTAAATGTGTGAGATTAAGTAGTATTAGTATGTCCTTTACACCGTCGCATACCTGCTAGCTCGAGCCGACGACAGTCGAACTTCTGTCGGGTCTGGTATCTTGCTTGACAAAAGTTTGACCAGTTCTCAACTTGGAATTCACAGTTTAGAAGCCGGGTGTAATTAATTATTATTTTCTACAACTTTCACACAACGCCATCTAGTGCCAAACTGAACAAAGCTTATGCTAAGAGTACTAGACAACTGATGAACATACTTATTTATTTCTAAAAACATACATGTTATAGATAAATTAAGCTGCAACTACCATGTTTTGTTTCTGCACCACCCTAAGGTCGACTGGTAGAAGAAAATGGCTAAGGCATTAAGTCCGCCTTTGTATAATGTTTATTACTAATGCATAAAGTTTTAATAAATAAATAAATTACACCCAAACACAGAACAAATGATCGTGCTCATTACAGAATCACTTGTCTTGGGTGGGAATCGAACCAACAACCTCCAGTAAGGCAATCAGGTTCACTAACCACTAGATCAATTAGACCAGTCAAAAATGATCGTCTACGATTTAAATCGTATAATAGAGAGCGAAGAATAAAGGATTTCAACAAAACCTCGTACATTCCAGTGATGAAAGTTCAATCCCTATAGATTTCAGTTTGTTTGTTCAGAGTTATGATTCAACAAAATTTACTGCTTCTTGGTTGCATGACTAAACTCAAAAACAAATCACACAGTCTCTTACCCACAAATCACGCCCAACAATGCGCCAAACTCAAGCAAGACCATTGTTTATAGGAGAAAGTTTGGCGCCAATGTTGGCTGTTGGTTGGATTGTTATTGTCTAAAGCGGTGCCGTCATAATTCATATTAAGTGTTTACCGTTGAGACCCTTAGGCTGTAGGCACTGAATCATAGGCACTGAGTATGTAAGACTAAATAATAATGTCGAAGTAAATTTCATATTAATTGAAGATTTAAATGGGTATACAAAACAAAATAATATGTTTGACGCAAGTCAGTAATTTCTAATCGACATTTTCGACAACAGACTTCTTATACTTTAAATACTGATTCTACTGATCTGTAAATCTTCTATTTAATAAATGAATAAATAGTGAATACAATTGGTGTAAAATACATTTTTTTAAATTTACGCCAAAAGTATTTGTTAGAGTCATTGTATTGTATTAAACTTAAAGTACCCACAACACACTTTTGCCAGGTGGTCAGTCTCAATGGGCTTTATCAGAAGGCTTAAAGTCACCCAAAGAGCAATGGAAAGGGTTATGTTTAGAGTTTTTTTGCGTCGAATCAGAAATGAAGATATCCGCGGAAAAACTTTTTTTTAAAGGATGGAAATTATCTAATGACTTAAGGCGGAGCGGAAGGGCGTGTCAGTCTTCTACTGACTAAAACCATACCTATCGATACCAGAAGTATGAATTAACGTAAGGGACCTTATTTAACCTCAAGCTCCATCTATATAAAACAATTGACAGTTCATCCAATAAGACCAAATTAAACACGAATAAAAAACTTTTTTCAAAAAAAAATATAACCGACTTCAATGTAAAAAAACACTGAAAAGTGCAAAATAACTTTAATTTCGGAAGTCGGTGTTTCTATAATAGTTTTGTCTCTTCGTTATTTAACACCGACTTCCGAAATTAAAGTTATTTTGCACTTTTCAGTGTTTTTTTACATTGAAGTCGGTTATATTTTTTTTTGAAAAAAGTTTTTTATTTTTCTTTTTTTAGTTATGGTACCAACACTAAAAAGTACCCCTCAGCCATACTTAAATACCTTATAGCCAGAGTGCATCTTATGACAATTCTAATAATACCAAACACGGTTAGATTAAATTAATTTATTACAGAGTTCCGGTGCCTAATTTCAGGCTTCATCATCAGATCAGTTCGATATATTACCCCTCTTCTTTCAGTCAGTCATCGACTACACGTATCAACAAAGCAATTATACTTGTTACGACAGTTCTGCTGTGATCCCATGAGGAGTTCTGTTCCATATCTACGAAGTTCATGACCAGATCATAACAATGTTTCTATGGGACCAATTTGGAAGCATAACCTTTCAATCAAAAAAAAAATTTTCAAAATCGGTCCACAATTGACCGAGAAATCGGTGAACATACATAAAAAATAAAAATAAAAAACATACATTCAACCGAACATATAACCTCCTCCTTTTTGAAGTCGGTTAAAAATGAAATAGACATGCATGAAAAAAATATTTGGTATCTAACCAAAACTTATATGATTATTGATAAATAACAAATAAACTAATAATAAATATCAATAAAAATACAAAAAAAAAAACCGGGCAAGTGCGAGTCGGACTCGCGCACTAAGGGTTCCGTGCACACTTACCTATGAAAACAGTTCAATCCCGAATTGAGTTACTAAGATTTTTCCGAATTCCAAAAAACTTTTTTTTTACTCAGAAGTTTGAGTTTTTCACAGCTTTATGGGACCGCAGACCTGAATATATGGTTTTAGTTTACAACTTGATACCTCCACGCGTTCCTGAGATAAAGGGTCTTGACAGACAGACAGACGGACGGACAACAAAGTGATCCTATAAAGGTTCTGTTTTTTCCTTTTGAGGTACGGAACCCTAAAAAGAATACTAATTGTCATTACAATATCAAAATTGGTATGAAAGCAAACGAGATATAACAATTTTAAACAAATATATCAGTATCTCTCGCCAAGGCGCCGTTTTCGGTGTCATGGCCTTTGAAGTCAAAAACTATGTCGAACTTCTCTTTCATAATAGCAGCTTTGAAACTTCATTGTTGATGAAGATATTATATTATTTTTTTTCATATTTATTTACCAAACCTAGAGTATTTTAAAAAATTGCGTGAATGTACCCTATTGTGTCCAATCCATTCCAATTTTGTATTCTGTACGGTCGTTCAAATCAAAACTGCGTATTACCGAATGTCAATACTTGGTTATGCTTTGACATTTGATTGATAAGCAGAGATTTTCATTAACACACGGATACTGACCGGATTTAAAGGCTCTGTTTTAATTAAGGGATACATGATCGATTTCAAAATGTCACTGAAAATTTTGTAACAGCATTTTCGTCATCATTATGTTATGAACCCTTGTTCCTTTTAACCTTTTAAAAAGCGTAATCATATTTATTTTTATTATAAGGGTTCCGTACCTCAAAAGGAAAAAATGGAACCCTTATATCAGTATATAGTCGTATAGTAAAGACCCCTTATCTCAGGAACGAGAGAAGGTATCGAGTTGAAATTGAAACCATCTAAGAATTACGGTTTGAACTGCTTGATCAGATGATCAAGCAGTCAGCAGTCAGCTTGGTCGCTTTTAGTTCCCTCATCTAATAATTGCGCTCGGATGAAGATTTTCGTTAAATGCTCAGGCAAACTTCGTGAACAATTATTTTGCAGAGAAAAACGCCAACTACTATTTGAACGTATTAGAAAGATGGTGGCATCGCTGGGAGAAGTGAGTAGAGTTCCAAGAAAACAATTCAAAAAAAGAAAAATAAATTGTAAGAAAAAATGTCTTGTATCTTAGTTAGGTCGGAAACTTTTCAGACCACCTGTGTAATATAATAAAGGCAAAAGTTTGTGAATGTGTATGTTTGTTAGCGTGAATGAGTCACGCTGGAACTCCTAAAGGGATTAGGATGAAATTCGGTAAAATGGTAGGCAATCCTGGATTAGCACACAGGATATGGATACATTTTATCTCGGGAGCATCAAGTTTAGCAATAAGGCCAGTTCAGTACATGTTTACAGAATTCCATCAAAATCCGTTCAGCCGTTTAAGCGTGAAAGAGTAACAAACATACAAACCTTCGCCTTTAGAATATTAGTGTAAAATCTCGCATGGACTTTAAACTTTACGTGTAATTTGTATTCATATTCAAACGAGTCACAAACGTTGGCCAGCGCGTCCGAACTCTCAAGGCCAATTTGGGTCCAAAACTATGATTTACGCTCCAAGTCCGTGGGGAAACCAAACTAATTTTACGGCTGCTTCCCTGTCACATTGTCTTCATAATGCGCCACAAATCGCGCAGGAAATTACCACGCATTTGTTGTAATAGGCAGGAGTACGGTTATTTATGAGCAGAGGACCGGTTCCTATTTATTTGTACGCAATTCTGCTAATAAATTATTCATCCTTTTTGTGTGTATACAAGGCAAACGGGATCGGAGGACAAATTGCTCTATAATAGTGAAAATAATATAGAAACGCTTTGTTGTTGGCCGGTTTCATCGTGACGAAACCGGCATGTCTTAGAATAATAAATTTGAAGACATGTGACATCTACCAATCTGCACTGGACTCTCCTAGAAAGGAGGCCTTAGTCTTAGCAGTGGGAACATTATAAGGCTGATTATGCTTTCTGTTAACTGTATGGTTGTTACTGTTATATTGATAAAGAGGTAAAGTTTTTTTTTTTGTTTTTTTTTTTGTAGATGGTAATCTCTGAAAGTACTGGTCCGATTGCGAAATTTTTTTCACCGATAGAAAGCTGTTTCATTCTTGAGTGACATAGGCTATATTTTATGTATGTGGGTGAAGCCGCGGGCAAAAGCTGGTATATTATAAAAGCGAAAGTTTGTAAGTGTATGTATTTGTTACTTCTTCATGCTCGAACGGTTGAACCAACGACCTTACAGCCACTAGACGCCTTATGCTTGAACTAACGCACCAAAACAATTCTGTCAACTAGCCGAGGTACGGGGAGCGATGTACTAAGTTGTGATTAGTTCTGATTGGTACGGGGGAGCGGGGTACTACGTTCTGATTGGTCGAGACTTCAGATCTATAAACATGTGTGTTGACAGACATGCGTCGCCTGTTATTAGACGTCTAGTGGCTGTAAGGTCGTTGGATTGAACAGATTACAATGAAACTTGGTACACGGGTAGACTGGTGTCCAATAGGATATAGGATACTTTTTATCATGGGAGTATGTTCTCTTAGAGTAAATTACTACTACCACACGGGCGAAGCCGCTGGCAGAATCTAGTTAATTTTTAAACGCATTAAATCATAACTCATCATCGTAATAGTTTTTAGGATTGAATAAAGAATTAAAATATTTTATCTAAAATGATTATCAAGATAGAATTAAAATCTTTAATCAAAAAAAGATAAATGCCGTACTAAAATCCTCACTTAAATAAAATGCATTCTCTTTGATAAAACGAACATTAATTTCATTAAATAAATCTGCAAACATAAGCGAAACACATCTCGCAAATTAAAACAAAGATAATAGTAACAGACTACTTCTCATTATTCTTAAGATAAAAGAGACATTCTGCACTCCCTCATATAACACAAAGATTAGTGTGAATAAATCTAGCCGAGTGTAACTGTGTAACTGATGAGCGAGCTCAGTCCGCCATAGTGTGAAGTTTGAATCAATATCTATCGCTGGTTCAACGCGATCGAGGGCACGGATCAACTGTTATCCTTCGAGAGAGGTCGCACTAAGATTTGTGCATTGTCGGATTTTTGATGCGACCATCGAAGTTTACTTTGCTGAATTTTGGGTTACATTTTGCGTGATTTTTTCACATCTTGAAAAAAAAAAGATGGAGATGTTCATTAGTTAAGTTGAATTATAGTGCATTCTATATCAATACGTATGTGATTCTTGGATAAAGGTCAAAGTAAGATTTGTGGATACAAATCTTACAAGAAATATGATGATGACACTTCAACATTTTATCAGGATGATTACAATCGCTCATGTTTTCATTCAAGTGTCGAGAGAAGTATAAGGACTTTAGAAAAGGGAAAACAGAATCAGATCATTGTAACCGACAGATTGCGCGTTTTGCGGGAAGGAGTATTTTCAGTCCCAATTTAAAAGTATTTACGATAATATTGTGCTTAAAAATGTTAACGATATCTTCCTGATAAGACTCGATATTATATCAGTACTTTGACACTTAACAAAAACTATATATCTCTGACCCCCACACTAGGATACCCTGTATCGTGAGGTACAATCACTTCCGTACGTTTTAGGATTAATAAAAATAATACGTTTATCGTTCTTACTATTATAAAGTGAATGACTTATTTACCTATGGCACTAATTCTGGTCCATACTTAGTTGCATAGAAAATGTACATTTTCAAAACCATATTATTTTATCATTTTCTAAAACTATATTCTACCAACTAACAAAGACAATGCAAACGAACTCGACCCGAGAAACAAAACACTCGCGACTACAAGGACCAAAATGATACGTTGTATAAAGTCGCCTTAGAAAGGGGACTGATCTCGATACGGTCTCATCAGTAATACTCCTTGGCCCAGTTGCTGGCCAATCGGGGTCGTATCCTTTCTCTGCACTTTCTTTTGTAGTTTCAATACTAGCTTACTAGTTCTTGCAGCGAAATGGCGTTGGAAATGTAGTTTTATATTTTGTAAGGAAATTGTATTTTAGTAAGTGTCTTTTGGGTCCAGTTGTGGGTGTCGTTTTATGTCGGTAACCAAAGTATATTTTTATGCATATACATACCAATAGAAATTCTTACACTAGCGAATCACGATAGCTCGCACGCTTTTTATTGATTTAGCTAAATTCTTATTATTTATATCACATGCAAAGAAAAAAGGTAAAGTTCTATCTCTATTCCAAGGACATTCTTGAAAAACAATTCTAAAAATGATTGTGAAAAAAATTGTGGGTGTCTAAATCTGTTGCGGTTAGAATAAAAACACGGACACACAGAAATGAAAAGTGAAATTGTATTATAAAAGGCGAAATTTCAAAAGACCAGAGAATCACATAAGGTACACAATACTTAAACTCAGCAGGGGATTAAAAATATTGCAGGATTGCTCGAAAGAGTCACCAGCCCTGGAACGCAAAGGGCAACTTTCCTATTAGATCGCAATACAAAAATCTAATGTTCACAGGTAGGTACAAAACAGCATTATTAAAAAAAAGCTTACTATCAATGGGGCCCTTGATCTATAATAAAATACCTCATGCTTATAAAGAAGAATCGTTAAGTATATTTAAAAAAAGACTAACATCTCTTTTAATAGATAAATGTTACTATTCTATACAAGATTTCTTGAATGATAAGAGTTTATAATGTTATTAATTAAATTTTAATTTTGTATTGATTTTATTAATTTATTGTTTGATGACATTTTATTATTATTTTATTTCGTTTACCAATTTTTAATTTTTTGTTTGTTTTTGCATGATGTAAGATAGTGTTGTTGTTTTTTTTTTACAATGTTAATGTTAATAATGATAATTTATAAATTGATCTGTATTTTAAAATTTAATGACATGCTATATAGTATAATAATTTAAATTTTCCTTTTGATACATAGAAAATATATTTAATTGAATTTATGAATAAAAATTGAATAACGCTAATTTATAAATTAATCTGATATTCATGTCTCTTTTGTTTTTAACGTAATAAAAACGATGTAAAATAATGTAAATATTTACATGCCAAATGGTAAAACGTGGCTGAGCTTTTATGTATCATAAGAACTGATGTGTATTACCCATATTTGCAAAATAAAAATTCTATTCTATTCTATTCTATTCTATTCTATTCTATTCTATTCTATTCTATTCTATTCTATTCTATTCTATTCTATTCTACTCTATTCTATTCTATTCTATTCTATTCTATTCTATTCTATTCTATTCTATTCTATTATATTCTATTCCATTCTATTCTATTCTATTCTATTCTATTCTATTCTATTCTAAGCAACACGAGTAGGTTTTAGTCAGTAAAAGTCTAAAACTCCCTTTGAGCTAAAGGGGAGTTTTAGACTTTTACTGACCTAGAGCAGAGCAATTGATATGATTTGCCCGCTCAAAAAAAGGAGAAAGGACTACTATAATTACTATGATACTTAAAGACAACCAAAATGGTGATCAAAGGACCACCAATCAAAATCCTAGCTAGTTAGATGCCAGCAGTTTAATCGATGAAATATAGCATATAATCGACGTGGATTGCAGCGTCGCTTGCCGTCGATGTGTCTCAGTTAAGCTCACAATTTATACTGAACTCGACAGGTGTTACTAACTATTGCTAGTTCTAACGTGTTGGTATTTAAATTTATGTTTTTCTATATTGTGTTTCATAGAAGTACAGTTAATTTACTACAGCAGGGATAATTAAGTCGGCTAGTAAAACTTCGCAAATGATCTGGATATGAAAATCTTTCATTTGTTTATTTTAATTTGATAATATGAGATACGTATCTAAACTACAGAAGCTTGGCAAGCTAAACAAAGCGAGTCAGTCATCATCATTATCATCATTTCAATCGAAAGACGTCCACTGTTGGACATAGGCCTCCCCCAAATGTCGCCACAATGACCGGTCCTGTCTCGCATCCATCGGATTCCCGCGACCGTCACCAGGTCATCGGTCCACCTTGTGGGAGGCCTTCCAACGCTGCGTCTTCCGGTACGTGGTCGCCATTCCAGAACCTTTCGTCCCCATCGACCATCTGTTCTGCGAGCAATGTGCCCTGCCCACTGCCAGTTAAGTTTGGCGATTCTTCGGGCTATGTCTGTAACCTTGGTTCAAGCGAGTCAGTAATATCTGTATATTATGAACTATTCTTTTTCCACGGCTCCTTTGGGTGAAGCGAGAGAGAGTGTCACGCTGGTACTGACTAAAACCTATCCACGTTTCTTCAGTACCCTTAGCGGTCCGGGCCGCTGTAACTATTTAAAAAAATCCCTCAGCCCATGGGTATCAATATCTAAGGATAGTAAAACAAAACTTATTTTCAAGTAACTTTACTACAAGCAGATGTTCAGCTACATGTAGTATTTAAAATTAAATGATTATATTTTTTACTGAGACCTATGACGTTTGAAGAGTTTCGCTAGCTTATTTAATATGACCTTGCTGGTTGCCTCTAAATACCTAATTTACAATTAAAAAAATAACAATTTATTCAAATATTTCACAATGGGTTAATAAAACTAGAGACCATAACAATACTAATCCAAACCATTTCAAACCTATTCAAAATCAAGGTAAAACCGTTTACGATTACGACTATTACCCTGCAATACTAAATACCATTTCAAAATCTAAGTCGACTTCATAAATAAGGTACATAACATTGGTTGGTTATAACGTACCCAATATTATGTGCAAACTCGCACAGAACGTCACAATTCGGAAGCAATAACCCCAATACGTACGAGGCTGGCTACGGCGTAGGCGTCTACGGCGTAGCCATGTATTGCTACGACGATTGCTACGCGTGTAGACGGTAGGGAAATTATCGAGATGGATTTTTCATTTGGTGGTGTTTTGTTGTGATGTTGAATTGAAGTAGTGCTTTTAATATAAAGCCTACATTTTTTTCAAGGATAAGCAAATTTCCGTTTTTATTAATAATTATCGCTTAGGCTATGTAAATTAGTTTACACATAAGACACGCACACAATCACATCACATCATTTCAGCCGAAAGACAACCACTGTTGGAAATAGGCCTCCCCCCAAGTTGTCCATGCCATAACGACCGATCCTGTGCGTCCATCGGACTCTCGCAACCCTCACCAGGTCATCAGTCCACCTTGTGGGAGGCTTACCAACGCTGCGTCTGCGTACGTGGTCACTACCCCAAAATCTTTCGGCCCCATCGACCAATCTGTTTTGTGAGCTATGTGCCCCTGGCTAGTGCCACTTAGATGACTAATAAACAGCATTACAAGTATATATACAAAATGAAGATGTATAAACGCGAATAAAAAGAATTCATTGGGTATCAAAAACTTTATCTAAATCGCTCTTGTAAAATCACAAAAATTCTTCATAAAAACATTGAACTCATACTGAGGTATTTGTAAAAAACCTATTAACTACAATTTACCTAGAGCTATAAAAGCATAACCTAACAACACCTAGGAAACTTAACTAAGCCCCTTTCCCCACGCCACCATCAACATTTCGACCCTAATAACGAAACTGCTGATCGATTTGCGATAGCAGAGATGTTACCCCGATACGAATTTAATTTACAAATATAAAGGCTTGTGAGTCAGCACTTTAACACTTAATGTGACTATTGCAGCTTTTAACCTCTCAAACTATTTTCAAAGTGGTTAACAATAGACAAGTGGGTCAGACTCGAACTCGCGACCTTCCGGACGAAAGTGTTTGCAGCTATTGTTGAGACCAAATAGTTTGTGATAGTCAGTATGTATATATATAGATATATTGTGCCAGATCTAGGCTGGGACCCCTGATATTCTGCTATCTAGGTTGTATGAATACTGTAATAAGTTTTTGAAGTGGTGTGACAACACGTGAATTGGTTATTTGGTTTTAGATTTAGGAGAAGAAACTTGTCTTTGTACCAGTTGCAGTCAGCGGCTTCGCCCGTATGATAGCATAGCATAGCATAGTCGGCCTTATAATGTTCCCACTGTTGGGACTCAAGCCTCCTCTCTAGGAGAGGGAATGGGCCATAATCCACCACGCGGGCCCAGTGCGGTTTGGTGGATGTCACATGTCTTCGAATTTTTGGTTCTAGGACATGCTGGTTTCCTCACGATGTTTTCCTTCACCGTTTTGAGAGCAGTGGTGATGAAATAAATTACACAAAGTAATGCGCCTGGCTGGGTTTGAACCCGCTACCTACAAGTCGTAAGTCGGGGCCGTTACCACTCGGCCACCACTGCTCTTCAATCTTCTATCTCTGCCCGTATGATAGTAGGAAATTATCCCAAGAGAATTAAAGTCCCTATGTACTATTTCCAGGACATGGTCTACACGTGTACGAAGTTTTATTGGAATCCGTTCAGCCGTTCCAGCGCCAGCGTGAAGAAGTAACAAACATACCAACACATACACTCATAAACAGTCAGTCACATATGGGCTGGTGCTGCAAAATGCCATCTAGCAACTTTGGACTCAGTGGAAAGGCGTGCGAAGAGGCTAATTGGGGATCCCGATTTGGTTAAGTCCAATCTACAAAGCCTCGAGCACAGGCGCAGGGTAGCCAGCCTATCGGTATTTTACAGGTTGCATTTTGGAGAGTGTGCGTGGGAATTGCATGACTTGATTCCGCCATCTCCTTTCTACCATCGGACAACCCGACGTACGGCGAGTATCCACCCTTACGTTGTTGAAACTTCAACGGTCTGGACTAAGCGTTTCGCTTCGTCGTTTATACCGCGTACATCGAAGGACTGGAACAATTTGCCTGCTGCGATCTTCCCGTCCAACTATAATTTAGGTGTCTTCAAGGCTAGAGTGAATAGGCTCTTAATAAACTAGTGCGCCTCACCATCAATGATTGCATCTCTGCTTACCATCTGGTGGGATCGCAGTCAAGCACTGGTTTATAAGAATTAAAAAAAAAATTGCCTTTACAATATTAATAAAGCTGAATAATAGAGTGATAAAGAAGTCTGTAGTCTAAATCAACACATGTAATAAAATAAAATAAACTAGGCAAGTGTGAGTCGGACTCTCGCACAGAGGATTCCGTACAAAGTTACCTGTGTAAATAATTCAATTCTCGAAAAAAGTCTCGAAGATTTTTCCGAATCGCAAAAAAAGTTTTTTTTTGTGACGTTACAACAAATTTACTATTTTCAGATTTATTCCTATATCTGTACTATAAGACTTTGTTTCATGCCAAGTTTCAGGATTCTGAGTCAACGGGAAGTACCCTATGAATATTGATTCCCTTGAGAGTGTCGAAATACACGTTTTTTGCGACATAAACGGCCATGTCTTTTTTTTTCGTTAACTCAGAAGTTTGATTTTTTCACAGCTTCAAGTGTCCGCAGACTTGAGTAAGATAAAGGGTCTTGACAGACAGATAGACAGACAGACAGACAGCCGTCTGTCTGCCTGAGATAATGCACCTGTGTTTGCGCACCCACTTTTGCACTATAATATCTCCTGCGCACTTAGTTAATCTCCGTTGAGAGTGGCCACCGTGATCGAAATACCGTCGGGAGGATTATTTTAACCACAAAAATTAACATTACAAACAAACAAATAAATACACACACAGATATACGAGTAAAATTCACTTCAGGAATATAAAAATAAAGCATTCCCCTTATTAAAAAATAACATAAACAAAGTACAATTTACAATACAACAATATAATGTTCAGCGCTTTAAGTAAATAAAATCCGCCCACATTTCTCTTTGAACCGTCAAACAAATCGTTCATAATTACAAGAAAAGTGTTCATAATAAAAAGCGCAAGCATTACGAGCGACAACGCAAAGCGCCCGCCACAGCTATTACCTTGCGGCGGCAAGTTTGTCGCGGGGACAATAGATTGTTGTACTGTATTGTGTGCACGCAACGCTTTGACGTTTGGTCCAAGTTATGAGAGTAGCTTAAACATTGAGCACTTTTATTGAGGTGGGAAATCGTCCAATGACTTCTCCCGTTCAAGGAGCGATGAAGTGGAGCGAGATGGCGTCTCCGACTTTTACGAACTAAAACTACACCTCTTTTTTTTCGTTCGTTGGGAAAATCATCTTATGACATCCCCCGCGCTTGGGCGGAGCGGGAGATAGTGTCAAACTTTTACTGACTAAAAACCCATTCCTGTCCCTTCGTTGCCTTTCGTACCAGGGCCGGGTCTTCCTTTCAGAATCAGACCCATGGCCCCAGTAGGCTTCGACCCTGCTGGGCCCCTACAGCAGTAATGCTAGCAAAGGAGGCTGCCGATCGCGTGAGGCAACGGTCCTCACGCCCCAACCGCCGCCGGGATTCCGATCCCGATTACCGGCCACCGTAGGCGCGGGCTTGCGGACGGCAAACTAAAACCACACCTGTGTCCGTCAATTGCCCTTTGCTTTCTTGGACCACGGGTTTCCTTTCAGGAATTCTCCGTAGCCCTAGTGGGCATTGGCCCTGTTAAGCCTCTACGGTCTTTGAGCCGAGCTTGGAACACTACGCGCCGTCGACTACTTGGTCTCGGTCTCGTCGTCTTCTTCTTCATCATGTCCAGTGAGGACCTGCGTCATGCGTCAAGGTGAGACACGGTGCCACCTCACTAGCCACTCCTCAAAGAGGAGACCGCTATGACTGTGGCATGTCCACGTCGTGCGTGCGTTATAAATTGTTATAAATTGAAAGAGAACACTCCTGGGATCAAATCGCCATGTTTATGATTCTGGGATTTTAGAGCAGGTATTTATCCACAGCAGGCCTACCTATTTCGATCTCTGATGATCACATATCCGAATTTCATACGATGCCAACGATACTCCTGTGAATGGTGTACTTGAAATAAATGCTCTAATTTTACATCTGGACTCAATTACATTATCTAATCAGTTTATTTAAATCCGTGTCTCAGACTCAAGTGACTTAGGTAACTTGATTACTTAATACAAATAGCTCCACTTAATGCAGTTAACTTCTCAAAAAGTGCAATCCGCTTTTCGCTAATGCCATATTCTTCAAATATAAAACAACAATGTACCGATTTTAAAATGAAATGGCTTTAAACAAATATCAATTTATTACTCAAATTAAACTAAATATTCTCTTTTCGTGATTGACAAATACTTTCAATTTAATAAATATTTACAAATGAATGGTATTGCATCGAAATACTGTTAAATAAACGCCAATGGATAATCCTTTTAGTTTTCACAGCAATTTCACTCAATCAATTTATTGTATCTAGCCTTTATAGTTTAGTAATTCAAATCGCAAAGTCCTGGGTTTGATTTGTGGGTCGAGCAATTTGTTACTGGACTTAGAAATTTCTCAAAACAGTCTAGAACCGGTCAACAATGTCTTCGCCTCCTTTTACTTAAACCGTTATGAGCCTTACATAATAAACAAAACTGGCGCAATATGGGTATAGATTTTATTTTTTTTCGGTGCGAAAATCATCTTATGACATCCCCCGCTCTTGGGCGGAGCGCGAGATGCGCTTGGGCGGATATATGGGCATATACTATAAGTACTCCTGTCTTGTTCGGAAAAGTTACAACCATCCTGGCAACGCAAAGAGCAACTGAAAACCGTAGGCGCGGTCTTGCAGACGGCGAGCAATGGGTGGCTCGCCGTCCGACCGTCCGGTAACCGTCCGGACCGAGCCCAAGTCGTCGACGGCGCGTATTGTTCCACGCGCGCCTCAGGGAGATGTCAGCAAATCGTAGGGGCCCCAGCAGGGTAGTGTGAAAACGAAACCCGGGGCCCTGGGACGAAGGCAACGAAGGAACAGGAGTGGGTTTTTAGTCAGTAAAAGTCTGACACTATCTCTCGCTCCGCCCAAGCGCGGGATTTGTCATTAGATGATTTTCCCACCTAAAAAAAAAAGTGCAACTGAAGAAAAACGGTTTTTTTTGGAAATGGTAAATCATTCTTCCACTTCAGGGTGGAGAGGAAAGGCGTATCAGACTTGCACTGACTAAAAACCACGTATATCCCTCAGTTGCCCTTTGCGTTTTTTGGACCACTGGTTTTCTTTTTAGAAATTACCCTTGGTAAGTGTAGCGACATCTATGGCGTCACAGAACTAATCCTGCATCGCGCAATCAAAGTTCTCCGCGCGATTGGAACATATAGAACAGCCCGAAACCATCTATCGGGCAGTAGCCCACCAGACATAACACCCGTCTGGTTGGAGGATCCTCCCTTTTCAACGGAGGTATGTGGGGCTTTACTCTCTGTTCCACATACCCCTAAAGTAAGTAAAGAAACACTGGTGAGTTTTAGTCAGAAAAATTCTGATAACCCTTTCGCCCCACCCAAAGCAGAAAAAGTTATTTGATGGTTTCCCACAAAATAAAAAGGTACTCCTTCGACCAACTCTTCATGGAAGACAGGCGTGATGTTGGGCTACGTTTATTTATTTTAAACAAAGTTCGCTTTCTAAATAGTTGTTCTTTAATGATGATAATGTGATACTAATTACCACTCATTTCGCGATCGTTTCCTTCTTGCGTGTTGTTACTTTCAAACTAACTTTACGACTATTAATGTATGTTTAACTATTTGGCTAAAACACAGTTCCTCAACATAAAATAAATATCCATGAGCCATTAATTAAACACAATTCAAATGATGAAATAAGCTTCTGCGAGATTGTTCGAAAGAAGAACGTCCAAAGCTAGTGCATAGTTCCAATTGGTTGTTTTCTATGGAGAAGAACTGGAAAGAAACTCCATGTTTACTCTTTTAAAAAGTTACGTTTTAGGAGAAAATTCGTGGAACTAATCACACAAACTAAACGCAGGTTTAAATATTTTTCGATCATTTTCTTTTTAGTAGCTTACACTGTGTTGTATTAAGATATTAGCATAATCAGCCTTTTTATAATATTCTTACTGCAGGGACTCAGGCCTCTTTAGGAGAGGGAATGGGCCGTAATCCACCACGCGGGCCCAGTGCGGGTTGGTGAATGTCACATGTCTTCGAATTTTTGGTTCTAGGACATGCCGGTTACCTCACGAAGTTTTCCTTCACCGTTTTGAGAGCAGTGGTGATGAAATAAATTTCACAAAGTAATGTGTCTGGCTGGGTTTGAACCCGCTACCTACAACTCGTAAGTCGGGGCCGTCACCACTCGGATACCACTGCTCAGATATTAAACTTACTAAATACAAACAGATAACTGCATTGAACAATTACCTTATTTTTTCTTTAGAAAATGATGCATTTTCTCTGCAATGAACGCTCTCTGAGCAAACTCTGCGGTGAAAAAGAATTCTAAAGTTATTAAATTTCTCGACTAAAGAAACCGAAATTAAAAAAAAACTCAATTTAATAACAATAATGTAGCAAGTCCTTCACTATCTCTTAATGAATAGTGGATTGCTAGTTTTGAATATTTAATGGCCTAGAGCTAAGACAATTAGTCTGAATGTCACTTATATTGTTCCTTCGAGGACTTTCAATTTACGAAATGTGGTCCTTCGAATCTAATCAAACTAATTGATTTGATGCAGCCTCTTAATAGTATTATACATTTTATTTTTTTTAAATCAGTTTTCAATAAAACAAATAAAAATCGAATATTAAAGAAAACAGGTCAAGATCTAGTTGTGGATAGTCAAACCATCTTTCGGCCGAATTTTTATCTAAATCGCGAACTAACAATGGTCAATAATTGTGATGCTAATAATGAGTTCCATATTAACCAGCAAACTAGTAAAAATAAGGACAAAATGTCAGTTATATAACGTTCAAGGAAATTAGATACTACAAAATAACCAACAATTTAAGCTGTTGATCCCCGCATTAACGCCGGCGTTCACGCGCCATTGTCTTACTATTGTGTCTCTAATTACGCACTCAAAAGGTTAAACTATCCGATACAAAACATATTCCTTAACCTGTCCCAAAAAACCTAAAGAAAACAAGCCGAATGTCCATCAAATTACGAACAATACGGGCCCAAACGGGTCCAATATAACCTTTCTAAAAAATACCCCAATACCCACACAATAGCTATGACCTAACCGTATCTATAGTCAGGACACGTTTCTGAGCCTAATAGGTGCTCCTCGAAGGTTTAACAAATGGCTAGACGCGACGAATACTAATAAAATATATATTCTTAGGTACAGGTGTGGGTTACGCTGGGCAAGCCACAATCGCGGCGATAAGTCCTGTCTTTGAATATTGGTTATAGAAACACCACGGCGTCCTCACTTTCCGCCTGACGCAGGTCCTCTCCGGACACGTTTGTTTCGGGAAGTGCCTACTTTTTATCCGACGAGAAGATACGCCCAAAGTCACAGTGGAGATGTGCTTCACTTCGGCGGAACACTGCAATGTCCTCATAGAGGAAATCGGCTGCGACGACTTCTAGCGTTTAGCCCTGGTCCAGGTCATGGTATGGAGTGACAGGACATGGGTAGTAGTCACCTCCTACGAAGCAGTCATGCAAGCGAAGGAGGTGACGGAGAGCGCGAGGTAGTAAAAGTCTGACTCTTCTTCTCACTCCACCCAGAGCTGAAGAAGTTTTTTTTAAATATCCACACTAAAAATGATTTTTGTATCGTGTAACTTCACGAACATGTAAGCTCACACAAATACAAATACAAATATGTTTATTGTTCCAAAAGGTATTTACATAAAATTTAACAGATCTCTGGACTCCCCACTAGGATCCCTATCCCTATTCCTCCCCACCCCTGTGGCGTGGAGACCAGTCACTTCCATCTTATCAAATAAAATAAAACTACGACACAGAAAACTACCATTAAAACAAAGAAAAATAAATAAAAAGAATTAGTTACACATGGTCTGGTTTTGTGTTTGTGAGTGTGAGAGTGAGGAGTGTGTGTGTGAGAGTGGGGGGAGTGGGAGCTCTCTCTCGCTCCCCTCACTGTGTGAGAGAGTGTGTGAGTGAGTGAGGAGGACACACACACACAAAACACCCAGACCCAGTAATATTTGTTCTGTGCGGGAATCGAACCCGCGACATGCAACGCACCAGCCAATCGCTCAACCACTGCGCCAACGGTCCCGCCAAAGATTTGATCGTTTATCAATTTAAAAACAAAATATTTGGGCTACACGGAGGGTAACACTAAACCCGGTCTTAAAAGCTATTTGTATCATAGAATATTGCGAAAAATGTAGTTAGCTCTTATGATTAGTTCAATGACAACTAAAAGTCGTACGTGGGCTACCTAAGAGTGACTGTTCAGAAACTAAGACTATAACAAGAACTATAACAATGTTATTTTAGGGTCTCAGTTGATTGTTATTAAATTACTAGTTTATAAAGGTCTATATTATGTCCAAAGATGCTGAATATTACTTTTTTTATGTCGTGGTGAGTTTTGTCTCGATCTTACCTGATACAAAGCAGTGAATGAAGTCTAAGATGCAGCGTGCGAGCCTGTAAGGCTTGTTTGTACTTTTTCTTTATAGGTAAAAACGGGACCCTATTGCTAAGACTCCACTATCCATCTGACACCAGCCCCCCTAGCCAAGTTACAATCGTATCGTTCGCGCTGAACGCCTCGAGTAGGCCACGCCTCCGATTCCTTTGTTCTGACGTCATCTCGACGCTCAGTCACGTGGTCAGAACAAATGAATCGGAGGCGTGGCCTACTCGAGGCGTTCGACTCAAACGAAACGGTCATAACTTGGCTAGGGGGGCAGGCTGCATTCCTTGAACCGTGATAGCTAGACAGTTGAAATTTTCACAGATGATGTGTTTCTGTTGCCGCTATAACAACAAATACCAAAACCAAAATAAAATAAATATTTAACTGTGGCTCCTGTGTAGCAAACGTGTTTTTTTTTTAAGTTTTTTCCTAGGGACGGTACGGAACCCTACATGCACGAGTCCGACTCGCACTTGGCCGGTATTTTTATATGTAATTGGGAACATCTTCACTTTAACTGTTCAGCTGTGTAGTTTTATTTACTTTATTTGCACCTAGTGCAACCCCATTTTGTGTCTAGGCAATTTCTGTCCATTCCGGGTTGCCTGGAAGAAATCGCCGAGGGCGATAAGGCTACCAATGGTATTTTTTTTTTGTATTATAATCTTTATCTTTTTTTTTAATCTTTATTTCATCTTTTACACAAAATAGTTACATGTAACAGCCACAAGTAAATCTTAAACAAATAAGGTTTCAATTTGTAAATTTGTAATCTTGGTATGCAATAAAGTATATATAAATAATAAATAAATAATACAAATTACGCTTTTGCCTTTCACCATACTTTAAAAAAAAAAGATCTCTTTCAACCATTTAGCTAGTTTGTTTTTGGTCCTTAATCTCTATTCTATAAACTAGTTTTGCGTCTATTTAGCTCTTAGTGTTGCTCGTAAAAAGTGAGGCTGGTTAAGGATTATACCTCGTAGATGTATTTAATCTCCTAACTAACGACCACTCAACGGGGTGTTTGTTTTCAATTACAAACGTAGTTAAAGCACCTGGGGCTTCGCCTTGCCGATCGTTAGTGGTTAAAACTGCGTCTCGTAAGACGTAAGTTTCTTGGTCCTTAGAGTCGCTTAATATTCTTGTATTGTTATAAGATTTCTTGAGAAAAATTGAAATTGCTCACGCGAAAACCTTTTATTATTATTATTATTATTTTGTGTTAATATATCTCAGAAACCTAGGGTCCTTTGGAAGGCGTACGACGAGTCGAATCCAACACGCAGAGGCCCCTTAGACGCTTTTAATGGAACGTATTATTGATAACCTCGCATTTAAGTAGTCAAACCAGGTATATCATCTGATGGTAAGCAATGATGTGGTCGACAAGAGAGCACGCTTGCTTAAGGACACCTAGGACATGTACAGTCAGGGGTCAAAAGTGCAGTTCCACCTTACCAATGCTAAAATGTCTAAAATTTCTTTGTGGAAGATGGTAAATGGTTCATGACTGATTTAATTGGTAGCATAGAATCAAAGTATTGAATAAACTAGTTGTAGACTATTGAACTTCTATAACAAAGAAATTTTAGACACTTTAGCATTGGTAGAGTGCAGCTGCACAAGTGTGAAGTATGTATTACAATAAGTAAAAACTTTAGCATTAAAAAAATACGATAATGTTTTGAGATAAGGGCTTGGTTTTCAGTTATAAGAACCGAGTATTTCAGTTACGTATCATCAAAAACCGATACGTATTCTGTAGCAAATATTCTAGACTAATGTAAAAGCAATCAGCTAAGTTCAGCTGTTCAATACACCATTTAGAAATTCATCCAAGAATAAATTTCAATGATTCACAAAGGACTCTACGAATCGAGATATACTAACGGTTTTCGACACACCTATTAACTGAACAGCCACCCAGCACCACCCCAATGCATTTCCACTCCAATATAAACCTTATAACATAACATTTAAAGCACGAATTTGAATTGGCTCACATATTTCTAAAATGTGCATTCAAATTCTAACTTTAGTGTGTAAAAATTTAGGGTTTAAGTTTGAATACTGAGGTTGTTTAGTAAAAAAGATCGTATCAGTAAAAATACGAGTTCGATTGGTAAATCTGTGAATGTTTTTGAGAGAAGCGATTTCAGTAATGGTTGTCTTAATGCTATTTCTTGATTAGTAACTGGTGATTTGGATTAGATCCTTCTTTAGACGTTTGCAGCTTAACATGCTCCAGCACGTAACACCCTGCGCGCCTTAAGAAGATGTCAGCAAACCGTAGGAGCCCAGCAGGGTAGAAGCCTACTGGGGCCAAGGGTCTGCTTCTAAAAGGAAGACTCGGCCTTGGGCCCTGGTATGAAACAACGAAACAATAAATGAAAGGCAACGATGGATCAGGAGTGGGTTTTTAGTCAACAGCAACAAATCAACAGCAGATTATATATAAGTACTCGTATAACCAGCCTTATAATGTAATGTAATGTCCCTACAGCTAGGTATCACGGCTCCTCTCTAGGAAAAGGTACCCGCCGGAGTCTTCGAAGTTTTGGTTGTCGGTTTCCCTACGATGTTTTTCTTTACAATTTTTAAAGCAGTGGTGATAAAATAAATTACACAAAACAAAGCGCCTGCCTGGGTTTGAACCCGCAACGTACTTGAAAAGGCCGTTTCCACTGCTCTAATCTATGCCAAAACATATCAAACTTTGTAATTTAAGTAAGAAATACGATCCAAATCTACATCTAACCATCCGTTAACTCCACACCTTTTACCTTAACGACACTGTAATTTCTGTTTCTTCTGTTACATTACCACAATCCAAACAAAACATGTTTCACTATACATCGCTAAACCCCCAGTTAACTCATTGCAATTAACTAAAAGCGTGTGTAATCTCTCAATTCGCTACTAACTTAACCATCGGTTAAGATTGAACTGTTTAACTTAGTTTAATTAAACTGTCTCATTAGAAGTAAGCTGAAATAAATAAAGGTAATGTCTCCCTTGGTAGAGTAATTGGTTTTAATATGTTGCGGTTTGTGCACTGGTAATTCTGCGGTCTTAGCTATGATACTGTTGTATGCTGTGGTGAGCGTGAATTACTTACAGCGGGAAATATGCATGAAACAAATGTTTGTTATCTAAGCAGTTTATCAATAAATACACAAAAATAGAATATATATTATAATACAAACACCTCAGGATATGTTGCCCTCTTGTTGCTACGTCACTTTGTGCTAGCGATCATTTTTGGTGGCCCATTTATTGAGTGTGCAAGTCACCCCCTGCCTTTTTATCGATGGATATTAATAACATTGTTCAGGCAGGGGCCATAGTCTTAACATAGTTCCTGGAAACCAGTCCACTTAAGACTCCAAAAACCATAGCCCTATTATCTTTTTTTTTCATATGTCTCATTATATCAGTCTTCCCGTCCAATTATAATCTAGGTGTCTTCAAAACTAGAGAAAATAGGCTCTTAATAAACTAGTGCGGTTCACCATCAACGATTGCATCACTGCTTACTAACAGGTGGGATCGCAGTCTAGTACTAGTTTATATCAATTTTAATATATATATATATATATATATATATATATTAACAGTGAAAACAATATCAAAATTGGTAGAAAACGAGATATAACAATTTTAACCTTTTGAGTGCGTAATTAGAGACACAATAGTAAGACAATGGCGCGTGAACGCCGGCGTTAATGCGGGGATCAACAGCTTACATAAATTTTATATCTGTCTCTCTCGTCAAATCGCCGTTTTTAATGGCAACCGTATGAGCGTAGTGAACTTTGATGTTAAAGACCATGTCGAACTTTTCTTACTTATCATCTTCGAAGCTTTATAATTTGACGAATATGTTTTAAATATTATTTCATATTTAAAGCTAAAAATTATTTAATTATAATTTGCATACGTATATTTTCCATTGCGTCAGTTTTTTATAGATAAGACACATAGTAATACGATTCATAATGTATCGACCAAGAATAAGTAACTAATTCGGAATTTCAATCTCACTAATATTATAAAAGCGGAAACTGTGTATGTTTGTTACTTCTTTACGCTCGAACGGCTGATCAGATTTGTGTAGAAATTTGTCACAAGAGTAGACCATTCCCTGGAATAGAACACAGGATCCTTTTTTATCCCGGGAGTATGTTCACTTGGGACAATTTTCTACTTTCCGGTGGGTGAAACCGCTGGCAGCATATCATCATCATCGTCATCATCATCATCAATATTTCAGCCGAAAGACGTCCACTGTTAGACATAGGCCTCCCCCAACTTCATGCTGGCAGTATCTCATCATCATCATCATCATCATCTCAGCCGAAAGACGCCCACTGTTGGACATATGTCTCTCCCAACTTCATGCTGGCCGAAACCCGGGGCCCTGGGACGAAGGCAACGAAGGAACAGGAGTGCGTTTTTAGTCAGTAAAAATCTGACACTATCTCCCGCTCCGCCCAAGAGCGGGATTTGTCATTAGATGATTTTCCCACCTAAAAAAAAAAACTTCATGCTGGCAGCATCTAGTAAGTAGTAAATATTTTTAGAATAACAATAACAATAAGTCTTGCAATTATCTATTTTCTTTTGACTTTAGAAAATAATCGCAAAAGTAATGTCCAAATTGCATAATGAGAGGTGTATATCCCATGCTCAACTTACAAAGACATACACCAAAGTCAAGCTGTTTTTTTTTCATGTAGAATTCTTCAAGGATGTTTACCGCAAACCAAACTCATCCAACAATTTGTCACCCCATAGTTCGGTTATCAACTTAAAACAACTTTAATAATACCATTATCACTTAGTGAATACTTCTGTCTGCACGCAACACAAAATAAATGAGTATTCCCTTCCAAATGAATTGGTAACTAACAATATATTTACGTTTTCAAATCATAGGCAGCAACAATTAATTAGGTATGATAAATATTAGTACATCGCATTTATCATGTACACCGAAACACTAATTTAATTTGAGCTGATTAAGCACCTATTGTTATCTAGATTTCCTATTATGTTGATGTTATGTTTTAAATGTATTGTGGTTATAATACCACCACAGTCAAGGACCTCTTCCTTGACTGTGGTGAAAAATAATTTAGTATTTTAATAAGTGTTTTTTTTGTATACAAATGTTTATTTACATGAATAGGTAATGAAAACATTCTTTTCAGAAGACGTAACCTGTATAATTCAAAATCTGTAAAAAAAAATACAACCGGACCGTAGAACAAATTTTTATAACCTCAGTTCCGAAATCAGTCCTTTAGTCCTAAGTAAACAATAAAAAATAACACCTCTCAAATTCAAATATAGAACGTCAAAAAAGAAAAAAAAACTCACGATGGCGGGATCCCTCCGACGAACACATCGGAGTTAGAATTAAACTTCCCGAAGACAAACTCCTTGCCGCGCGAAGTCTTACTCTGCGTGGAGCCATCCACTTGTAATGACGTGTGCTCGTCGCGACGTGCCACCTGGCGGAGAAAGGAGGCATTAATTATAGGAGAACATGTTCAAAGTAGCCTCTAATAAGGCTTAGTACGGTTGGAAAGGTGAAGACATGTGTGAGCGCTTCTTAAAATGTTATATGGAGAGATGTGACAAAATTCTTGGCTACTATTGGTTAATGATTTTCTTGTTATACTTGGTAAATGATTTTCTGTTTCTATTTGCTAAAATGTCTCTTCAAAGAGAGACTTTTGGATGATTATTTGAATGCAATATTTAAACATAGTCGCTCTATCTAACTTTGTTATAGGCTAGGTGTTGGTAAGGACTGTGGGATTATTCGAAAGAATTACCGTGACTCTGTGACCGCAAAGGGAATGAAATGAAAGAACATAGGTAGGTTTTAGTCAGTAAAAGTTTGACTCTCCCTCTTGCTCCACCTAGAGCGAGAGGAGTCATTTGATGATTTCTCTCGTAAAAAAAAGGATAATGAAGGAGTATTTAAGTCAAAAGTTAATTAGTTACTTCAAAGAAAGCCTACTCCGTCAGCGAACTAAACATCGCTTATCATCGGGTGCACAGATATCTATGATCAGGTAAGATAGATACCAAGACAAGCGCGGTCGTGGTATCTATCTTACCTGATCATTCGTGGTCAAGCGCGATACTATCAATAAAAAATGTTATCATCAGTACTTGTTTTTAGGGTTCCGTACCTCTAAAAGAAAAAATGAAACCCTTATACGATTAATTTCTTGTCCGTCTGTCTGTCAGACCCGTTATCTCAAGAATGCGTAGAGGTATCGATTTGAAATTTAAGCCATATACTCAAGTCTGAGGTCCCTTGAAGTTGTGAAAAAATCAAACTCCTGAGTTAACGAACAAAAAAGATACGACCGTTTATGTCGCAAAAACGTATATTTCCACACTCATAGGGAATCAAAATTCATAGGGTAACTTCTCGTTGATCTAGAATCCTGCAATTTGGCATGAAGCAAGGTCTCATAGCACAAGTATAGGAAAAAATCTGAAAAAAAATTTTTTTTGCGATTCGGTAAAATCTTCGCAACTCAATTCGGAAATTGAACTGT
This sequence comes from Mythimna impura, assembly GCA_905147345.3. Lineage (NCBI taxonomy): Eukaryota > Metazoa > Arthropoda > Insecta > Lepidoptera > Noctuidae > Mythimna > Mythimna impura. The sequence goes on along the minus strand of LR990359.1, from coordinate 25,616,118 downwards.
TTTCATAGGTAAGTTTATATGGAACCCTCAGTGCACGAGTTCGGCTCGAACTTGCCCGGTTTTTTGAGCCGGGAAATCATCCAAAAAAGTTTGGACGTATGAAGTAATTTCCGAAACATAATAATGTATGTTATCCGATTTCAAGAATTCTTGTAACTGTTAGAACGCTCTTTATCAAGGTGGTGCGAAAGAGATCCCCGGGGCCCTGGAACAATGGCAAAGAAGGAACAGGAGTGGGTTTTTAGTCAGTAAAAGTCTAACACGACCTCACGCTCCGCCCAAGAGCGGGGATGTCATTAGATGATTTACACACCTAAAAAAAAGGTATAGAATACCTATATAGGTAGGTCAGGTTTAATGACGATCTTCATAAGAAGGATGATAGTAACCGAGAATCGGGAAATAAAACTGGCCTTGCTGACCTCTTGGTCTAGCGGTTAGTGGCCCTGACTGCTATGCCGGAGGTCGTGGGTTCGATTCCCATCCAGGACAAATGTTTGTGTGATGAGCACGATAATTTGTTCTATGTCTGGTGTAATTACTAAATACATCTATAATATATATGTATTTAGTAATATATAAGTATGTTTATCAGTTGTCTAGTACTCATAACACAAGCTCTGCTTAGCTTGGGACTAGACGACGTTGTGTAATAGTTGTGGAATATTTAACTATATTATATTAAAGTTTGTAGAGGCCTACGCATAACTTTGATGTTGCAGTCAAACTTCTGCCTGGCCTGCTAGGGTAACGGGAAATTTCTGAAAGGGATACCGTGATCCTGAAATGCAAAGGTAAAGGAAGGTCAGACGGCGAGCTTGGTATTCTATACCTATGGATTTATGGAATGTCCCTACCTACCTACCCATATTATTCACAAACCAGCTACTACCAACATCAAACAACACAAATTCGTTGATCGATGTTCACTCATATTCGCGTCGAAGTGTGTTCACGTCTTTAGAACTATAATTAACGAGGGTGTCGGGTGTCGAGGAAGGGGATTAGCGAGCGATGGCATAGGTACACAGATGAATGTACTGCTCTTTGTTTTGGTGTAATCTTCGTGGTCTTTTATGACGCCCACGTGGTTTAAGAAGGGGGCAGTTTTCAATTAAGCTTATCCTAGTAGTGTTCGATAAACTATTATTAACCTTTAGTGTCTGTCTTTAGGGTAAAGGCATTATAGTTTTCAACTTGTGTTACGGAAATCTCTTGCAATCATACTTAATCAAGTATCTTAAGGAAAGAAGTTAAATCAACGATTAAATGCAGAAAATAGTTTGCACTATGGGGTGAATAAGAACGCAGGGGTGAATAGAAACGAAAATTTCAAAGAGATTTTCACGTTATTCCACCATTTATGTACTCGTATTTATTCGTTAATTGTAACAAAAGTCGATAATTTGACAGAAATAGATAATATAAATATAATAACAAAGTGAAAATCCTAATCAAATTTTCGTTCTTATTCACACCTGCGTTTCTATTCACCACGTTTAACGGTAGTAAACAAAAATGTAAAAATAGATCGTTGAATCGACTCACCTGAACTTTATGCCAATGTCCATCATTCAGGTTGCTGCCAACAGTGATAATCTGTGCACCACCCCCCAAGTTATACCTCAGTCGCAATGCTCCATTAACGAGCTTCAGTTCAAAAAAGTCATAAGTGCCGCCGTCATCCGTGTACAAAAGTAGACCGTTCGGCTGGTCAGTTTTGAATTCTAATTCGATTGTTCCATTCAACCCGGCGTTCCATTTGCGGAATTGCGAGTAGGGATTTTGTTTGTCGAGGACGAACGCGAAGTTTCTGTTAAATGAGAGTGAGAGGAGGCAGAACAGGATGTAGCGCATCGTGGCGACGTCGGATGGCATGGCTGCTCAACACGTCACAACACGCCCGAGGAGTGGCTCCTTCTGCGTTTCATTTCTTGCGGCTGTAACAAAGGAAAACATAATTAAGGAGATATGTTTTGTTAGGTTCGAATGCGTTCCGATAATTTGTAACAATCTTATTGGGAGTTACAATAACTCCCTCGCGGTACTCGGGAGTTAATTATATTAATTTCTCACTGAGAGTCGGTTGGGGTCGAAATACTAAGACCAAATGCTCATTGATTTATTCGAGACATCTTTCTTTGACAGTTAGTTCACTCTTCAAATGAAGACAGAACTAGCCTTTGTTTGTTTCTTTCTGCGTGACAAGCGAGCTGCCAGCCTTTTTCTTGAGCACTTTTATTATTTACAGTAATGTAAATTTTTTTTTCAGTAGTCAGCCCACCGTTGACTACTGATAGTTTAAGGCTATATCACACAAATATTATAAAGGCGAAAGTTTGTGAGTGTGTGATAAGATTTTCACTCGGCTGATCTATATCTCTATAACTGGCAGAAACTAGTAATGTTATTAAACTAACTAGCTCCTGCTAGAAAATTATCCTAAACGAACATTCTCCCGAAACAAAAAGATATAGACATGATCTACCCGTGTGCCTAATTTCATTCAAATCTGTACAGACGTTTGAACGTGAAGGAGTAACAAACATACACACATATATACAAACTTTTGCTTTTGTAATACTAGTGTGATAAAACTAAAGCCTGTACATGTCAACAAATGCAGCACGTTATAAGTTTCCAAACTCCCTTTATAGAACTCTGAAGCGAGAAATATTAACTTTTCAGCAAGACACACGCAGTTCTCGTCGTAGTTAAGGGCACCCGCCTCACATGCATATGATTGCGGATTCGAAATCGGGTAGGAAGGAAAGTACCAATGTGAATTTTCATTTCATATGTAACTTTATGTAGGGAAGCACATGTCATTCGTAGATCTATTTCAGTCGTTACAGATGCCAGAGAGTCTGACCATCAGTCTATCCAAGAAGTGTATTGTAGAATGTAATTATCAGTCACTCCATGTAAAACACGGGTATTCAGCCGCATCCGGTTAGACTCGAAGCCGCACCCAAACTAGTTGGGAAAAGACAAAAAAAGAAAACATTTCACATACGTTCATTTTGACTAGCCTGTTGGTCTAGTGGTTAGTGGTCCTGACTGCTATGCCGGAGGTCGTGGTTTCAATCCCCACCCAGGACAAATGAGTATGTGATCATTTGTTCTGTGTCTGGTTGTAATTTATCTATAATATGTATTTAGAAATATATAAGTATGTTTATCAGTTGCCTAGTACTCATAGCACAAGCTCTGCTTAATTTGAGACTAGATGGCGTTGTGTGATAGTTGTGGAATATTATTATTTCAAACTTTGTTTTATCTTGTTTTCACCCAACAAGGCTTTATTATAAGGATAACTATGTGTACACAATCGCTCTAATAACGTCAAATGAGTATGGATCCATTTTGATGAATGATGGCGTCCATCGATTAGTTCCTAATGACACGCGTACATATTTGGGGTTGGGGTAAGTATAGCGACTTGACACAGCGGCTTCGTTTCTATTTAGTAAGTTTATTATTTGTTATGAGTCTGGCTCCCACTATTACCATGGGGGTAAGACTGGCTATCTGACTTATTTCACGTCACCCAGTCAGTGGATTGTGAAAATACTATATAGAATTGGCGGCAAATGTAGCAATCATCTTGGAGTCATTTATAGTTGAAATACTATAAGAGCCTTGGGGTCCGAGTGCTCATCGAGTTGTTAGAGATACCAGAGGGCTGGGCTTTTCTTTTGCCAACGAATCAATATAGCCATTCTACGTGGTAATGCTGCCTGCGTTCAGAACACTTTTCCCTTAACAGCGTGGATGAATTTTTTGAAACCTTCATTAAATTCATTTTATATGCATTTTTACATACTATAATATTACTAGCGGAAGCGACAAACGTTAATATAATTTATATAATATATTTATTTAGAGTTAAAATTTGGTTGTTTTCCTAAGAAAAGAATGGGAGGTAAGAGATTAAAAAATAGCCTACGAGTTATTCTCAGACCTACCTAGTCGAGCCGTTTCGGAGGAGTTCGGTGATAAAAACTGTGACACGATTTTTCTTTTCAGTTTCTATATATACCTATCAGTATTAAGTATTAGCACGGCACGCGAATATTAACGACATCATCCGACGAGCCCTTGTCACCGTCGGCGTTCCGGCTGTTTTGGAACCTCATACCGGACGGTATGTCTTTTTTTCCGTGGAAGATGGGTAGGCCTTTCGTGTGGGACGCTACCTGTGTCGACACTCTTGCGCCATCCTATCTTCCTAGCTCTTCGTGCTGTGCTGGTGCTGCCGCTGCGGCTGCGGGGAACCTCAAGCGGCGGAAATATAACAACCTTGTCGGCAGTTATATTTTTGAGCCGTTTGGGGTTGAAACTCTTGGGCCGTGGGGTCAGAGTGCTCATAAGCTTTTCAAAGAATTATCCAAACGCTTAGTAGACACTTCGCGTGACCCAAGGTCTGGCTTTTACTTCGATCAGAGATTAAGCTCTAGGAGTATGTGGAACAGAGAGTAAAGCCCCACATACCTCCGTTGCAAAGGGAGGATCCTCCAACCAGACGGGTGTTATGTCTGGCGGGCTACTGCCCGATAGATGATTTCGGGCTGTTCTATATGTTCCAATCGCGCGGAGAACTTTGATTGCGCGATGCAGGATTAGTTCTTATGTGACGCCATAGATGTCGCTACATCACTCCCCTCCGGAGATCGGAGATCGATGGTTCTTGATGCTTCTTGATGCGTGCCAGACCAGTGGTAGGTTGGTTCCAGTGGGTCGGAACCGAATGCCGCATAGTTCTCGGTGAGTCGGAACTGTCTGCGGTGATGCCCCAGTGAGTCGGGGTGGTGCTATCCCAGTGAGTCGGGATGATGCTGTAGGCTCCTGTGAGTCGGAGTAGTGCTGCTGGCTCCAGTGAGTCGGAGCGGTGCTGTGCGACGTAGTGGCTTGACTGCTGGCGTCGACCAGGAGAGGTTCTTCGTGGCTCTTCAAGTGACTGGCCGAAGGTGCAGTGTGCTTCGCCAAGGTCGCTGATGAGGCTGAGGGTGATGACCAGGTATGACCAGGTAGGCATGCTGGTGGTCAGGATACCCTTTAAAGCCGTGGGTGCTGGATATATGGCTCGCTGCTCGAAAGCTTGAGGAAGTGATGATGACGTCACGAAATAGTAGCTGCACGAAGGCTGCGCTGACGTTCTTTGTCGAGGGTCACCAGTCTAGGAGTATGTGGAACAGAGAGTAAAGCCCCACATACCTCCGTTGCAAAGGGAGGATCCTCCAACCAGACGGGTGTTATGTCTGGCGGGCTACTGCCCGATAGATGATTTCGGGCTGTTCTATATGTTCCAAAACTACGAGTATCTTCACCTTATTGCTTTCCCAATGAAACTGGTTTGGGGCAAATTTAGTTGGATAGTTTCTCAAGTCTATACCGGACATAGGTAAAAAAAAATGTATTTTATATAGGTAATATCAAGGAGGACTGATAATTTAATGGGTAATGAAGTTAAAGGACTCACTTATGAAGCAGAAGAATACAAATAAAAAGATTCTGCGAAATTTATATATTTAAAAATTACTTATTAAGCAGAAGAACACAAATAAAAAGATTCTGCGATATATTTAAAAATGAATAGCTGTTCGTTAGTCTCGCTAAAATTCGAGAACGGCTGGACCGATTTGACTAATTTTGGTCTTGAAATATTCGTGATAGTCTAGGGCAGGTTCAAACGGAGAGAAAAAAGGACAAAATCACGAAAAAGAAAAAACCGAATACAACGCCATCTCTGATTAAAATGTCATTATAAAATCAATTATGCTGCTCTGGTAATGCCCGTAGATGGCGTTATCCTTACTATTAGGCGGTACGAAGTTCGCCGGGTCAGGTAGTAACTAAATAAAAAGAATCTGCTATATAACTAAACGAGTAGTAATGCACAGTGGGAAAAACAAACCTCAACATGGCAAAAAATCTACGTCATTGCGCCACTCTTTTTTGTCGTAGCATGATACATGAGTTCGCGCAGGGATGCTGACGGTGCCATCCCTGTAACGTTATCCCTGAGTCACCTTTTATGAGCCCCATGGGATATAAAGGGTCCTCGTAACCAACCCCTACCTATCCCTAGGGGATGAACTGGACTCTAAATTAGTTTATCATAGTTTCTCGAAGGATTGAGTAACGTTGTAACTTAATTTGTTTACATTTAAAAAAAATACAATGAAAACGTCTATTATACAAAATCATGGAATTGATTCAGATCGTATTGTTTCTCATCTAGAGCTTATCTCATCTATACTAATATTATAATAATATAATATTCACACAACTATCACACAACGCCGTCTAGTCCCAAGCTAAGCAGAGCTTGTGTTATGAGTACTAGACAACTGATAAACATACTTAAATATTTCTAAATACATACATATTAATATAGATAAATTACACCCAGACACAGAACAAATGATTGTGCTCATCACACAAACATTTGTCCTGGGTGGGAATCGAACCCACGACCTCCGGCATTGCAGTCAGGGCCACTAACCACTAGACCAACAGGCTAGTCTATTATAAAGAGAAAAGATTTGTATTTTTCTTTGTAATGATTTAATTCAAAAACTACAAATTTTGTATATATATATATATAAATATAATCAGAATAAATAAAAATGCATTTTAAAAAAAAAAACTACTGGACCAATTTTAAAAATTCTTTCTCCAGTAAAATGCTAATTAATTACTGAATGTAATAGGCTTATTTAATAAGTTCACGCGGGTAAATCTGCTGGCAGAATCTAGTCAATAATCAAATTAAGAAGGCGCAGCGTAAGTGTGTTTTTACTCGACTACGGAGGGTTATGATTTTGACAGGCTATGTATGTATGTGAGTATGTTCATCTGTTCCGTCATAGCTCCTAATCTACTTATCGGAACTCGACGTATGAGGTATCGTTAGAACCGTCTTAATTGTCCGCTGAACATAGGTTACGTGACGTGTCACAAAAATTGATATGGCGCCCTCTAGCGGACAAAAAGTAATGAATAAGTAAGTAATAAATATGGAGTAAAATACGCCGTGTTTGGTACCATTTGAAAGGGCTTCACTTGTACATTTCCAATATATTGCTCAAATTTAAAGTGACGCCCTCTAGCGGACAAAAAGTCATGTTTAAAAAAAATATATAAATATACCGTGTTTGATATCATCTGAAAGGGCTTCGCTAGTACTTATCAAAAAATATCATCAAAATTCAATGTGGCGCCCTCTAGCAGACAAAAAGTATTGTGTTAAAAAAAATACGATAAATATGTCGTGTTTCGTATCATTTGAAAGGGCTTTACTTCTACACACCAAAATAAATAGTAAAGAAGCACAGTGATTTAACACCAAAATCTTTTAAATAAAAAAAAAGTAAAAAAACTAAAACCCGACTACGACAAAAAAAAATGACGCTGAAAAAGTATGAAACAAGATTTTCAAGATGCTGAAATAGACAAGGTAACTGGAAAAACAAGAATAGAACAAAAAGAAAAGCCGTAGTCACACGTTATTAAAGTGTTTCGATTATTACCTACCTATAACGTGTGACTACGGCTTTTCTTTTTGTTCTATTCTTGTTTTTCCAGTTACCTTGTCTATTTCAGCATCTTGAAAATCTTGTTTCATACTTTTTCAGCGTCATTTTTTTTTGTCGTAGTCGGGTTTTAGTTTTTTACTTTTTTTTTATCATGAAAAGTAACGGTCATTAGCAATATGTGTTTAGTATATGTTGCAACAAGTCAAAGTGGAAATTTACAGAAGGCCACTATAAAACAGTTATATCATGTAATTATTGTGTAAAAAGCCTTCTTAATTCTTATTATAATACCACAAAATTCAACACCCATATAATTCCCTAGATATATCTTAACCCGGAAATTAGAAAAAACCTCTACGGTCCGGACTAAGCGTTTCGCCTCGTCGTTTATACTGCATACATCGAAGGATTGGAACAATTTGCCTGCTGCGGTCTTCCCATCCCATTATAATTTTGATGTCTTCAAGGCTAGAGTGAATAGGCTATTAATAAACTATTGCGGTTCACCATCAACGATTGCATCACTGTTTACCATCAGTTGGGATCGCAGTCCAGACTGGATTATATCATTTAAAAACAAAAGATTCCTTTCTTTGCAAAAAAATAGAACAGAACTGTTACTAAACATTTTAACCCCATCACGCACATAAACTTCACAAGCAAGAACCACAGCATAGAAAATATTCCTTACAATAACAAAACATAAGCACAGTACGCTAGAAAATAAATGTGACTCTAAGATATACTATCTAGTGCAGGTAAAAGGCACTTGCTTTCACAAAAGAGCTGCAGTTGCCGAAGAAAGTAGGCCGACGGGAAATGTGATGTACGAATGTTTGGAGGAGGCATGCTAATGGACAAATAATGAGCGCGGAAACTTTTGTGAGGAGTTTGAAAAATGTAGAATGTAATGAGCAGCTGGTGCATACTTGGGAACTTTGTGGAGATGTGAGGAATAAGTTAAATTAGCTTTTAATAAGAGCCTTTGTAATAATATTGTCTCAGTCATATTTTAAAGAAGCTTTTTTAATATACGTATATATGGTACTAGGATGCATTTTTATTCTTTGTTATACACAAAAGGAGAAACTGACTGACTGACATATCAACGCACTGTCGAAACTACTGGGACTAGGAGCGTGAAATTTTGCACAAAGTTTCCTTTAATAACGTAGGCGAGTACTAAGAGAGGATTTTGCTAAATTCACTCTTTAAATGGATGAAACGGAGTCCAAAATGTGTATGGAGAAACCTAATTTTACGCGTACGAAGCCGCTGGCAATAAGTAGTTGTATTGTAATGCTTGAATTATGTTTTTCTTTTACAAAACGCAACGTACCGCTAAAGACCTTTTATACACCGTTGCACTAAACACGTCCCTAAAACCACGAGAGCTAAAAAAGGCTATTAATTTATACCTCGTCCAAAACTTCTTGAGTGAGAGGGTCATTCTGCGCGGGAAGCGCCCAGTCATCCCGCTGGAGCGGAAAGTTGGCACCGACCCCGGATTTTACCGGTTCTAGCCGGTTTTTTACCGGTTTTTTTTTCGGCCCGAGACGATTTTCCCTCCCGACGACTGATTTGACGTGCTCTTGTGCGAAACTTCTCGATTTGTTGAGCTTGCCTTTTTCATTTTCCTTTGAGTTTTCTGTTTTAATTAATAGTTTGGGCAATTATAATGACGAGTGCGTACAATAATTAAATAAGTAAAATATATTAATAGATTTCTTTATTGAACAGGTTGTAATATGCAAAGAAGTCGGGTACTTATGTTAACGAATACCATTCGATCATTAATCGAATGCCCAGCACATGTCAAACATGGTACCCTTAAACCTCATCAAGTATGTTGACAAAACACCTTCTTTGATCGATGGACAACATTATATTAGTAGCTTTTGTCATCGGCATCGACTCTATGACCTCGTAAAAGTCGTAAACTAACTAAATTAAAGTATTCTATGTCCTTATCCAGGCCACGATCTACATACATTAGCACATAGTATTACTTTATCCCAGGAGTATGTTTCTTTGAGATTTTTTTTTTAGCCTAAATTTCTAGTTGACAGTAGCTAGTTATTGATAAAAACCGGGCAAGTGAGAGTCAGACTCGCGCATTAAGGGGTTCTGTACAAACTTACCTATGAAAACAGTTCAATTTTCGAATTGAGTTACGAAGATTTTTCCGAATCGCAAAATATTTTTTTTGTGGCGTAACTGCAAATTTACAGTTTTCAGATTTTTTTCTATACTAGACCTATGAGACCTTGCTTCATGCCAAATTTCAGGATTCTAGGTCAACGAGAATTACCCTATGAATTTTGATTTCCTTGAGAGTGTCAAAAAACACGTTCTTGCGACATAAACGGCCGTATCTTTTTTTTTTGTAAACTCAGAAGTTTGATTTTTTCACAGCTTTAAGGCATTGCAGACTTGAGTATATGGTTTTAATTTCAACTCGATACCTCCAAGTGTTCCCAAGATAAAGGGTCTAGACAGACAGTCAGACAGACGGACAACAAAGTGATCCTCTAAGGGTTCCGTTTTTTTCCTTTTGAGAAAATTATAACTACACTAAACTTATAAAGTAAGTAAACACTCCCCTACTTAAACATTTTTTCTCTAAACTAGTGACATAGACAAGCACCCTTCTCGGCAGTCAACGGAACTCCACACAAGTGGCCAGCAGGCTGTAAACGTCGTCGGCACACGCGGATAAATCAAACGTTTTATATATAGATACTTGTACACGGTTTTCTTGCGACGATATAGCGAGGAGGATCTTTTGTAGGGAGGGAGAGTTGTGAGGGGGATGGAAGAGGTTGTAATGATACAGTTTTGGGTGGTTTAATACCATGTTAAGCAATTGTAAAGTGGTTTTTCGCACGTTTTTGTCATCATCTAAGTTGGTTTTGAGTAATGATTCTTGGAAGTTAATTATTAGGTTCTATTTTTCTGCCACTCTAGGCAGGAGGGTGTATCAGACTTTTACTGAGTAAAACCACAACTATCTTCCTTCATAGTTTTGCGTTCTAGGTCCACGGGTTTCTTTTTCAGAAATCGACTCATGGCCACAGTAAGCTTCGGCCCTGCTGGATCCTTACGGTTTTACTGACATCTCTTTGAAGAGCGCGTGGAACACTACGCGCCATCGACGACTTGGGCTCGATCCGAACGGTTACCGGACGGCCGGACGACGAGCTTCCCATTGCTCGAACCCACGCCTACGGTGGGCATTGACCATACGGCTGTAAAAACTTAGCCTCAACGAGACACTTAAATAAAAACTTGCTGCCTAAATTCTATCAGCACCACAACCTATAAGTTGTAAAGGTAACTTGATAAGTTACCGTTACAACTACTATTTTACTCTATACCCTGAAGCTCCTGTTAGTTTTAATTCTTCGCCTTGGGAGGCGCGGCCTGAGGACCAATATCATAGGATATAGATTACCTTACAAGTCCGAGGTGACGGGTAACCCTATGGGACCTCTTTTTATCCCTTAATATCATAAGCTCTATGATTTATGTAACAGCACCTTTATGTAATACTGTTGGGATACGAATATGGGTCATGCTACATAGTCCAACGTCCAACCCACCATCTACAGACCTTCTTTAGAGAGGACTTTTGGCCGAAAGGTGTCGTATATTGACGTTTCTGAAAACGGGTACGCGCCACCACGCAGCGGATCACGACGCCGATGTTTTATGTATAGTTATAGTTTCGTTACATTTTGAATATAACGCTATATGCGCTATATGCTCACTGCCACATAAGTTTGGCGATTCTTCGGGCTATGTCTATAACCTTGGTTCTCCTGCGGATATCTTTATTTCTGATGTGATCACGCAAGGAAACTCCGAGCATAGCCCTTCCCATTAACACTCATTTATATTGTTTGTACTTATATATCTTGACTAGCTTCTGCCAGCGGCTTCGCCCGCGTGAAAGTATGTTTCTCCATACAAACTTTGGACCCCCTTTTCAACCCCTTAGGGGGCGAATTTTGGAAAATCCTCTCTTAGTGCTCGCCTACGTCATAAAACCTTGTGCAAAATTTCACGCTCCTAGTCCCAGTAGTTTCGGCTGTGCTTTGATTTGTCAGTCAGTCAGTTTCTCCTTTTATATATATAGATAAAGATTTTCTTATTAAGTTTTCGTTGAGCTACTCGTAGTTCTTCCTTGTTTACAATACACTGGTTAAACACTGTTGAGATTTATTTTATAAAGATAACTTTATGAACAGTCCACTTTTACAAGACTTTTTATTTCCGATCTGTTAAACATTTATTATAATTTGTTCACTGATCTGTATTTATTAGATGGTTGGCGTGACTGCTCAAATCTCGTCATCTATTCCTTAATAAAGTGTTTTGAGTATCATTATCATCCATAGGACTTAGCCCACAGCTGGGCATTGCTTGCCTTTTCCTATCCAAGCTCATCCATGAGCCGCTCCTGAGCCAACCTCATCCATTTTTTAACCGACTTCAAAAAGGAGGAGGTTATATGTTCGGTTGAATGTATGTTTTTTATTTTATTTTTTTATGTATGTTCACCGATTTCTCAGTCAATTGTGGACCGATTTTGAAAATTATTTTTTTTTGATTGAAAGGTTATGCTTCCGAGTTGGCCCCATAGAAATATTGTTATGATCTGATCATGATCTTCGAAGATATGGAACAGAACTCCTCATAGGATCACAGCAAAACCGTCGTGACAAGTAAAATTGCTTTGTTTAAACGTGTAGTCGATGACTGACTGAAAGTAGAGGGGAATATATCGAACTGATCTGATGATGAAGCCTGAAGTTAGGCACCGGAACTCTGTAATAAATTAATGTAATCTAACCGTGTTTGATTATTAGAATTGTCATGAGATGCACTCTGGCTATAAGGTATTTAAGTTTGGCTGAGGGGTACTTTTTAGTGGTGGTACCATAACTAAAAAGTTTAAATAAAAAAACTTTTACAAAAAAAATACAACCGACTTCAAAGTAAAAAAAAACACTGAAAAGTGCAAAATAACTTTAATTTCGGAAGTCGGTGTTAAATAACGAAGAGACAAATCTATTATAGAAACACCGACTTCCGAAATTAAAGTTATTTTGCACTTTTCAGTGTTTTTTTTTACTTTGAAGTCGGTTGTTTTTTTTTTTTGTAAAAGTTTTTTTATTACTTATTTGAATCTACTTAGTTTTAATTTTTGACTATTAGGTACATTACTACTACTTGGTATAGCATAGCGTAGTCGGCCTTATAATGTTCCCAATGTTGGGCCTCAGCCCCTGTTGGCATTCATCACGCGGGCCCAGAGGGGGCCCAAACATCGTGAGGAAACCGGCATGTCCTAGAACCAAAAATACGAAGACATGTGACATCCACCAACCCGCACTGGGCCTGCGTGGTGGATTACGGCCCATTCCCTCTCCTTACAAGTTACATGGACTCTAAAATAGACTGACTGAGTTTGTTTCGGGGTTTCCTATAAGAGTAATCAGTTAGGAAACACCCGGCCTCACCTAGTTTAAATTGACAAAAAAATACATGGTTATTTATAACCAATTTGCAAAATAAATATCATTTATCATGGGACCCAGGAAATATCATACAAAAACTGTAGTTCGTGAACAATTTTTGTTACATAGTTCATTCTTGACTAAATGTTTTAGTCGTTTGAACAAGTGGTTAAATTATATTTTATTCACGATCTTACTAAGTCAAGCCCTTTTCAATCAAAACTTAGTTGAAAAGGGCTTTGAACTACACTTAAAACAGATTATTTTATTAATAAACAAAACAGAAACAAAGTGACGTCGAAATCATAAAACTTTTCAACCACGAACGGTAGTATATCAAAACGTACAAAAATCGTGTAAACTTATCAATTCCCGACACCTGGTGGCTAAATTATAGTTATACGTATATCCTGGGCACTGAGTTGGAAGTAACTGGTACGAATGGGCCAACCCATTCACACCTATCATTCCACAAGGGCTTAAGTTACTACGTGTTTTGATACACTTGTGCGCTTTTCGTAGTAACTCTTTGTTTCCGTGTAGACACAGTTGGCTTGTTATAAAATGTTATATATTCATAGTGGGGTGGATGAATCTATTATAAGATAACTGACAAGGGACCATTGAATGATTGACAGGTTATTTCATAGTTCCGGAGGTTTACTGCATGTTTTGTTTGGAAATTGTTATTTTTATCAACTAGTCTGTTCTCCGCGGTTTCACCCGCGTCTTTGGTTACTGCTCCACTACCATTGGTCGTAGCTTGATGTTATATAGCCTATGGCCTTCCTCGGTAAATGGGCTACCTATCCAACACTTTTTTTTTTTAAATTGAACCAATAGTTCCTGAGTTTACTGTGTTCAAACAAACAAACTTTTCAGCTTTATATTATTATAATATAATATATATGAACAATAAGTAGGTCGGTTCAAACGCAGCCAGGCGCATTACTTTGTGTAATTTATTTTCATCACCATTGCTCTCAAAACGATGAAGGAAAACATCGCGAGGAAACCGGCATGTCCTAGACCCAAAAATTCGAACACATGTGACATTCACCAACCCGCACTGGGCCCGCGTGGCGGATTACGGCCCATTCCCTCTCCTAGAGAGAGGAGGCCTGAGTCCCAGCTGTGGGAACATTAAAAGGCTGATTATGCTATGTTATGCTAAGTAGGTATCGATGCTACATACCCACCTTTGTTATACTAAGTAATAAAGATCAACTAAGACAATCTAAAATATGGCGATAAATTCAGCATCGCTGTCGACTGGTAATGTACATAAAAGATAGGTGGCATTACCACGTTGTATGGCAATGTTTATCCTTTGTCCAAGGCAAAAGCCAGGCCTTGGGTCACGCGAAGGGTCAACAAGCGTTTAGATATGTCTTTATACAATTTGTGAGCACTCGGACCCCACGATCCAAGAGTTTCAACCCCAAACGGTTTGAAAATTATAACTGCTAACAAGGTTATTATTTTTACGCCGCTTGTTTGGAAATTGTTCTTATAAAATACATAATATATGAATAGGAACGAGCTCAAAAACAAAACCTGTAGAATTTTCTCTATGATTCAAGAAGATCATAGAGCAAATTAAATTCTATCAAAGCTGATCATAACAGTCAACCTCTACAACTTTAAAAAATAGTTTAATTTAATTTATACACCTAGGACTTAAATCATGGACTGATGATTTATTTATAGAATCAACAATGCTCAGTACATTGTCGAAGAGCATTTAACTAATAGCATTTACATCATATTCATACAACTCGTTAGCTTTCCGAAAGCATTAACGAAACGTGCTGTCATTTCAAATAGAGTGACAGCAGAGAATGCTCTCAGCGCTGTCACTGACGAACGTCAGTTTACAATAGTCTTTTATTCTTTTCGATTAAACCCTCAATTAAACCGACAACATATTTTCGGATTGGAGCAAAATTAATTATAGTTCTTATAAAATCAGAATCCTAGGCCTGTCATAACTTCATGCGGTTTTTCAAATTATTAAAAAAAATGAAAATATTAAAATACGTTGTCAGAAATTCTTTCAAAGACTTTTTACCGGAACCCGGAGATTTTGAACTACGAAATGAGAAATACCCACCGAAATTGAAGAATGGTGAGTTTCTGGTTAAGACCGAGTACATCAGCACTGATCCTTACATGAGGTCCTTTGCGAACAAGCGCATCGCGCCGTACGAACAATTCGGCTTTCAAGTCGGCAAAGTTATAGAGACAACAAACCCTGAGTACCCGACCACAATGACCGTAGTCTCGCATTCCGGTTGGCGCGACTACGTCGTCCTCAACGGCGACCCGGACCCCATATTTGGAATTAAACCGTACGACCCACAAATTGGAGAATTACCCATGTCTCTAGCGATAGGCGCGCTAGGCATGCCCGGCATGACGGCCTACCTCGGCCTCTTGAATATATGTCAGCCGAAATCTGGAGAAGTAGTGTGCGTGTCGAGCGCTGCGGGCGCCGTCGGCTCCATCGCCGGACAAATAGCCAAGCTGAAGGGCTGTGTCGTCATCGGATTTGCTGGCACCGATGAAAAGGTACGCATTTTGACGGAAGAACTGGGCTTCGACCACGCCTTCAACTATAAAACGGTGAAGGACATTAAGGAGGCAATACTTTCTGTCTCGACCGGCATCGACTGCTACTTCGACAATGTTGGAGGGGATCTATCTGTGGCAGTCATGGAGTGTATGAAGAACAACAGCCGCGTCGCTGTGTGTGGTTCCACAAGTTCGTACGGGAATCCGGCGCTGATGAAAATGCCTAAGATACCTTTGAATGTAAAAGTTCAAGGCTTCAGTTTTACACAATGGAGCTGGCAGGAACAGAAAGCTGCTGTACAACAGATCAAGGAATGGATCGAAAATGGTTCCATTAAAGTGAAGGAGTCCGTTACAAATGGCTTTGAAGAACTCCCGAATGCGTTCATCGCTATGCTCCGAGGGGATATGGTTGGCAAGGTCGTTGTTAAAGTTGAGCCTTCTGCTCTTTCAATTAAAGTTTAAAGCTTGCTTGCAATAATTATAAATTCATGTTAGTTTGAAAAAAGCGGTGATAAAATTAGAAGGATTTCTGATTATTTGGCTGGGCTGTTTGTGTTCTTTAAATGTACATATAAAAAGTACCTATATACTTTCATTGGATTGTGAGTTACCTTTCAGATTTGTTTTATATATCTAAAATGTAAATTGTTTTTTTTTATTATTTTCCAAAGCTCGATTACAAACAAAATAAATTCCTTGTTCATTAAATTTATAGTAATACCTTTAAAATGCTACTTTATATATTTTAATCATTTACAATGAATTTAATTATTGTTTTACTGTCTCATATGTTTTTGTCGTCAAAGTTTCGTTTGAAATAAAGATTTAAAATAAACACAAACAGTTGTTTTTACTAAATTACAAAGTTTACTTGCTAATCCTTTTTGAACACTAATGATCACTGAAAATGAAACGCTTGAAACTCTATAAAATAATAAAGCAAGTTTTTATTTCAATGAGCGAATCCTTTTAGCAAGAATTACGTAACTGATTTCCACACATTTGTTATACTGTAATAAGGTTCATTTTCCTTTGATGATTTTGCTTTTCATTTTAATGGGACGTAGGCACGTTTATATAATACTACAAATCATAGTCTATTTTCAGCAAAAAAAGGAAAAAGATCCATTATAAAGCACTTACAAATTGAAAATCTACAATATTTTTCCTTTTCCAAATTTAAAAGCATATTGTCGGCTTTTCTACTTTAGGAAGTCCTCCCACGCATTTATTTTCAGCTATAAGTACTTTATATTGACCCAAACGGACCCAAGAAAAGCCAAAAAATCTATAGACAAGGTAAGCATTGCCAAGGTGACTCTGAATATCTTTATGACCGATTAAAGTCAAAATGAACTTGAAATTACCGACACGCAACGAAAATGCGTGGAGGTCAATACACGTTTCTTCTTCAAATGACAAAAGGCTATTGCCCTAAGGTAAGACAATTACAGATCGACCAAAACACACCGAAAGTTTCGGCCGATATAACCTCTAGCCGGCCAAACGTCCAAACAACTAAATTATTCAGTCGTATCAGGTCGTAACGAGAGTGGCGCCCC
This sequence comes from Mythimna impura, assembly GCA_905147345.3. Classification (NCBI taxonomy): domain Eukaryota; kingdom Metazoa; phylum Arthropoda; class Insecta; order Lepidoptera; family Noctuidae; genus Mythimna; species Mythimna impura. The sequence goes on along the minus strand of LR990359.1, from coordinate 25,598,916 downwards.
CTATATTATGCCAAACGACCATTATTACGTCTAGATTGTATCGGAGTGGTCTATGACCATGCGTGATTTACGTAGCCTTGTTAAGGTGTATAGTCCCTTGTACATATGGCCGGAGTTAAATGCACACATACTCGAATCATACTGCCGCCTCTGCCGGCATAGAGAGAGCTCCGCTGACCTTTAAAACCATTTTATTTATTTATTTATTTAAACTTCATGTAGAGTAGTGGTACATAGGCGGACTTAATGCAACAAGGCATTCTCTACCAGTCAACCTTTGGGTTAAAAAGACAATACTGTGGTAGGTTTGCACAATAAATAAATAACAGATACTTCAAAAAGAAAAAATAAAATAAAAAAAATATAATAATAAAATACTATACTCGTATGCTAAAATTATAAACTAATAAATACTATGAAAAATATCAAATCGTTAAGAGAACTTAATAATAATTCTGACGAAGACCAAACTAAAGTTGAGAGGACTTTAAATAGTAGTTCCGAATTTTACGCTTGAAGGAAAATTTACTTTCAGCTTTTTTGATGTCAAGGGGAAGCACATTCCAGAGTTTTATGATGGAAACAGCATTTTCTTTATGAAATATTGATTGATTTATATAATTATGTTATGTACATTCTGTGTGAGAACAATATTCCTAAAGATTATAGCCGTTTGAAAGGAGAAGGGAAAACAAGTGAAAAATATCATGTTGTAAAAATTATTTTGGCTAAAGTATTAATCATACGAAAAAAATCACATTTTGGTAATATTATATATGAATCTATAATAAACATATATTTTTTTCAAATCTATTAACCCAACCGTTACTGAGTAATAGCCTTCAGAAAGTCACAGTTTTGTGGCATTAAATGGGAGCAAGGACCTTAATGTACACATTTTCGTCCCGGTGGAGAACGCTATGGTGGTTATAATGGCTTTCTAAATGAGAAGTGATTTGCGGCATGGTGTGGAAACTGTTGGCAAGGTCACACGTAAATGAGGAGATAACATCGCCACGCCTATATTCCCTAAAGGGTTTGACAGATGTGTTTAGCTCAAGAAACTATGTCGAAGTTCCCATATCATCTTTAGGTTTTAATAGAAGGTGTGGCCTATTACCTCTAACTGGAAAAAAAAGTCTTCTACTGACAATCATCAAACATCAAATTCAGGACCCTGCACTCTACGGTATTGTGAAAGTTTGTAAGAGTTCCGTGGGACGCAAAGGACAACTGAAGGAATAGAGGTGGTTTTTAATTTGTAAAAGTCTGACATTTCCTCTCGCTCCACCGAGAGCCCAGTGCGGGTTGGTGAATGTCACATGTCTTCGAATTTTTGGTTCTAGGACATGCCGGTTTTCTCACGATGTTTTCCTTCACCGTTTTGAGAGCAGTGATGATGAAATAAATTACACAAAGTAATGCGCCTGGCTGGGTTTGAACCCACGACCTACAACTCGTAAGTCGGGGCCGTTACCACTCGGCCACCACTGCTCCTGCTGCCACCGAGAGTAGCAGGAATCACTTGATGATTTCCCACCAAAAAAAGGACCCCATACTCAGTAGCCATATTTGTGGTGAACTTGATGATGATTGAAGAATTCAGAGAATCAGAAACATCTAGCAACATAGTACACACACTTACCTACCACATTTATGTTGCAAAACGGTGGCAGTAAAATCCAGGTGTACCAATCTTAAAATTAATTAAATTCTCTAAAATCCCTAAATGTTTCTAGAACAAGGCTTTACGCAAGACTATACAAGATTTGCAAGCGAATAAGAAGCTTATACGGAGCAATTTCGTTTCAATCAGTTTTGTAACGTGTTCTATGGTAATTTAATTAGCATCTTATAAAGAGCATACTAAGACAGATTTTCATTTCACGTTCATAAAGTTCTCACATGAGAATTTTCTACTCTTTTAGTACGAGCAGGTAATTTCGTTGGAGTCAGTCTAAGCCGGCACCCGGGGCCGTATCTCTATTATTTTTGTACACTTTAATTCTGCGCGATTCCTTACAAAAGTAATCCGTACAGGTGCCGCTCGCCGCCGCGCCCCGCGCCCTTTTTTGTTACATTACACATTAAAGTTCTCCATCGACACGACTACATGCACACCGTTAAAGTTGAACTAGTGACACTGCGCAGGTAATAATCCGGTTACCGCAACGGGACCGCCGCACACGATACACGCGTGACGTCACGCGACGGGTGCACGCGCGGGCGCAAGCGCAGGCTCCCGCTTAACGCAGCGTCTGCCCTCAAGAGGTGAAGTTTTTGGAAAATCCTCTCTTAGTGCTCGCAAACGTCATAAAAGAAAACCTTGTGCAAAATTTCATGCTCTTAGGTCCTGTAGTTTCGGCTGTGCTTTGATATGTTAGTCAGTTAGTTTCTCCTTTTATATTAAAGTCCTTACATATGAAATTAGTGTTTTATAAAACAGGTCACTTTGAGTTACAAATATGACGATATCATGAAAAGTAGCCAAAATACAGACTTTGCCTAGTTTGGTTACAGATGCATACAATCTTACAAAATAATAAAGTATAGTAAATACACGAAGGTAACATCGGCGTCGTGTTCCGCTGCGTGGTGTCGCGTAACCGTCCTCGGAAACTTCGATATACGACACCTTTCTGCCAAAAGTCCTCTCTTAAGAAGATCTGTAGTAGATGGGTGGGAACTCGTACGTCTCATACCACGAACAACTTGAATTTGATGTGGCGCGATTCCAACCTTTCGACCCTCAGAGTCCAGTTGGTCTTCACTCTCATATACTCCACGACTTCCACAATCATTCTTTAAACTCTGCAGACAAACGGACTCAGGCTCCGTTGGCTTATACCGTCGTCAACACAGTCTTTCTTTCTTTTTTTTAGGGTTTCGTACCTCAAAAGGAAAAAACGGAACCCTCATAGGATCACTTTGTTGTCCGTCCGTCTGTCTGTCTGTCTGTCAAGACCCTTTATCTCAAGAACGCGTGGAGGTATCGAGTTGAAATTAAAACCTTATACTCAGGTCTGCGTTCCCTTGAAGCTGTGAACAATCCAAACTTCTAAGTAAATGAAAAAAAAAAGATACGGCCGTTTATGTCGCAAAAAACGTGTATTTCGACGCTCATAGGAATCAAAATTCATAGGATACTTCCCGTTGACTTCGATTCCTGAAATTTGGCATGAAGCAAGGTCTTATAGCACAAGTATAGGAAAAAATCTGAAAACTGTAAATTTGTAGTTACGTCACAAAAAAAAAATACTTTTTTTGCGATTCGGAAAAATGTTAGACTTCGGGAATTGAACATAGGTAAGTTTATACGGAACCCTCAGCGCGCGAGTCCAACTCGCACTTGCCCAGTTTTTTTTTCAATAAAACATTGCTCTACACCAGGAATTATTCTTGTATCGTGGGTGATTTCACAAACATGTAAACTTACATACATAGGACACTCACACCCGATCTATCTGTATGTAGGCTAAGCAAATATTTGTTCAGTGACAATGACTGACCAACAGGTCTAGTGGTTAGTGGCCCTGACTGCTACACCGGAGGTCGTGGGTTCGATACCCACCCAGGACAAATGTTTGTGTGATGAGCACGATCATTTGTTCTGTGTCTTCGTGGAATTTATCTATAATATGTATGTATTTAGAAATATATAAGTAGGTTTATCAGTTGTCTAGTACCCATAACACAAGCTCTGGTTAGCTTGGGACTAGACGGCGTTGTGTGATAGTTGTGGAATATTATGTATTATTCAATGTTTCTTATTGTAAGATTGTCTGTATATTTTGGCTTGTGGTGAGAAATAAACGTTATTATTATTATATATTATATGTTCAGTGCTGGAATGGAACACGCAACAAACAGCGTAGCAGTCAATCACTCTACCACTAAACTCAGTGCCGGCTGGAAGCAAACAAAATTTAATTTTGCAAACTTATTGCAGCCTCTCTTCTGGTCAAATAATTAATAGTTATCGATCCAAATCATTCGCCTAGCTGTTTGATTAAATGGCTGAGTATTATTCACGAGGCCAATTAAATGGTGCCACTTAGTAAAAAAGTCAGGTTGTTAATTGAATGGCGAATTAAGCTAGCTGGCTCCGACATTTAAATACCTACTCGTATTTGTAGAGAATAATACTTAGAAGAAAAAGAAGAAATACGGCGACGCGCCGGCGCCGGTACATGGTGGACATCTCACCCATACGCACAAAACGTTTTGGGAACACATACATTGTGCGTACAGCTAAGGAGTGGAATTCCTTACCGAAGTATGATTCCGGACCGAGCCCAAGTCGTCGACGGCGCGTAGGTACTGTTCCACGCGCGCCTCAAGGAGATGTCAGCAACTGTAGAGGCCCAGCAGGGTCGAAGCCTACTGGGGCCAAGGGTAGTGTGAAAACGAAACCCGGGGCCCAGGGACGAAGGCAACGAAGGAACAGGAGTGGGTTTTTAGTCAGTAAAAGTCTGACACTATCTCCCGCTCCGCCCAAGAGCGGGATTTGTCATTAGATGATTTTCCCACCTAAAAAAAAAACCGAAGTATTATTGTGTAACATAGCTACAATGTGGAGGTCTTTAAGTAAACAATAAATAGGTTACTTCTAAGCAAGCGTGCTCCATCGTCATGAGATAGTAGTTAAGCGCCACCAAAATATAATTAAATAAAAGAGACACACTATGCAGACCGCAAATAAATTTGGATTAGAGCAGGATAACAATGTTAAAGATATAGGTCAGCATATAATGTGATAGGATACCTTTCTCATCAATCAAGCTCTTCCATCAAGAGAAATCATACATCTATGATCATTACAAGTTAATCCTTAATAATACCCCCTGTCTGTGTAATAACCAGAGATCGGAATTAGGTAGCGTTAAACATGTACTTACATCGATTTCATACAGCGAAAAGAATAAAGTGGATATGCCTCAAATCCCGAGATTAATTTTAAAGAGCAGAATTTTTTTTATGATCTTATCAGAAATATGCATAATCAGCCTTTTAATGTTCCCACTGCTGGGACTTATGCCTCCTCTCTAGGAGAGGGAAAAAATGTCTTCCTGTATTAATAACGAGGAGAAGGAAGTGTATACATTTGTTAACCTTACCTTAGTTGACGTAGAGAGATCGTTTTCAATGAAAAATCCTAAAAATACTTAGGTAAATGCTTATATTAGTATAAGCCAAATAAAACAAAGAATTAATGAATTATCTTTGTTTTATTTGTCTTATCTATCTCTGAGGCTTTTATTTATATTTATTTGTAATATTGTTGGCCACACGATATTTTTCATTAGAAATCCCGGGAAGATCCATATTAATATCAACATTTCGATGCAAGTACATGAATAACTCTATCTAATTCCGACCCCTGGTTATAACGAAAATGTAAGGATTTCCGGCACATGGTCGGAAATAATGAGCGACAATTTACACCACGATGAGCCGCATCTCAGCCCTGGGGACTAGCTTTTTGCGGCAATAGTGCGGGGAAAGTATTCTGGAATACTCTGGATTGCTTTAATCTGGAACGTTCCAGACTTATAATGATAAGACTGTCCCAGATTTTAGTGACCCTATGTATCCTGGAATATTGTAGGTTTCACTTTTTTTTTAATGCTTAATTATAATTTGGCTCATCAATAATTCTTAGTATTACTGAATTCGACCCTGAATCAGCAGGTAAAATTATTTAAATTAACTTTTGGAGTAGCGTAATTAGAGACACAATAGTAAGACAATGGCGCACGACCGCCGGCGTTCGTGCGGGGATCAACAGCTTAAAGGAGCAAACATCAATTGAGTCTAGACTGTCACAGTGACAGTCATGTACTGGATCCATGGTATTCGTTGGTGCGTCCATGTCAAAGATACCCTGTATATGCCCAATACTACATCAACCTACCCACAACCAATCATAACCGCCAACCGCCACATCGCAATCAACAAAAGCACACAGAGAACAACGCATCCCGAAAATTCAGCAAATAGTCCAAGAGCTAGCTCCCGCTTAATTCCCGCCATCGTACCTAGCCTAGGAGTCACAGTGAATACAAATTCCGATCTAGACACAGATAGGGCTGACAAAGACTGGGAATGTTATTAAAAGTGGTAACTAGGCTAATTGGTCACGTTCCTTCGTAGGTATTTGAACAAGTAACTGAGTACCTACCTGACGCTTTGTTTTTGTGATGTACTCGTAACTAAGCGCTTGACATCTTTAGGTAGGGATAGCTACCTATAAGTCATTGAAGAAATGGGTTTCAGTGTGAGATAAGGTCGCTTTTTGCTGGTAGTTTACAGACCAATCTGGTGCATGACATTACATTCAGTCAAATGGGGTGAATAGAAACCCAGGGGTGAATAGAAACAAAACTTCAAAGGGTATATTGACGATATTTGAATATTTTTTCAGCATTTAACTGTATCAATTTATTAATGAATTGTTATTCTAAAAAGTCGATGCTTTGTTAGAAGCCGATAATATGGTATCAAACTGAAAAACCAAACCAAAGTTTTGTTTCTATTCGCCCCTGCGTTGTTTCTATTCACCCCGTTTTACGGTTCCGAAGGTTTTTACAAGAAGGTGAAGCATAAGTGTAGCTTTGTATAAATATACTCAATTTGCTACAGAATTCACAATACAAACTTTGGGACCCGTTTCATCCCTTTAGGGGGCAAATTTTGGAAAATCCTCTCTTAGTACTCGCCTACGTCATAACAGGAGACCTTGTGCAAACACGCTCCTAGTCGAAGTAGTTTCGACATTGCATTGATATGTCAGTCAGTCTGTTTCTCTTTTTATATATAGATTCGCTGCTAAGTCACGTCCGCTGCATTGGCAAAAGTATTCAGAATTGTACAGATGCATTTCAAGAAGAATGAACACATTTAATTTTAGGTTACTAACTTCATTTTATTTAACAAAAATATATGTATCTGTAGTGTCAGACATAAATAAAAATCATCATTGACTAGCTTCTGCTAATGATTTCGCATGAAAGGAGAAGAAGAAGAATATTCCAGGACATTGTCCACCCCTGCGCCATGCCGGTCAGCCGTTTGAGTGTATACGAATAAAAAACACACACACATATACATGCAAACTTTTGCCTTTATAATATTAATCATCATCATTATTCATCATCATTTCAGCCGAAAGACGTCCACTGTTGGACATAGGCCTCCCCAAGTGTCGCCACAATGAACGGTTCTGTGCGTCTCGCATCCATCTGATTCCCGCAACCTTTATCATTTCATCGGTCCACCTTGTAGGAGGCCTTCCAACGCTGCGTCTTTCGGTACGTGGTCGCTACACCAGAACCTTTCGGCCCCAACGGCCATCCCTTTTGCGAGGAATGTTCCTTGCCCATTGCCACTTAAGTTTGGCAATTCTTCGTGCTATGTCAGTAACCTTGGTTCTCCTGCGGATATCCTCATTCCTGATTCGATCACGCAAGGAAACTCCGAGTATAGCCCTTTCCATTGCCCTTTGGGTCAAGTTTAAGTCTTCTGATGAGGCCCATTGTAAGCGACCACGTTTCGAAGCAAATATTAATGTGATTATATTATTACTTACTCCAGTACACAGTTTGTCATTTATAGTTAAGTCCCATGTAACAGGAGACGAGCCTATTCCAATAGACCGGCCACAAAGCCAACCTGAGGGCAACGACTGATAAATTCGAGATCCTCAAAATCCAGAGATAAGTGTGACGGAAGGGAATCATAACCATTAAGATACCACTTTATACCTTCAGGTAGATGTTCCTTGCAGATCAAAACCTCCGTCATTTGTTATATAAAGAAGACCTCTTTAGTTGTTAACGTCGAGATTACAACCAAAAATGTCATTTACATTTTGACAAATTTTAAAAATCTGGTAATAGACTGTTCTATTAACTGTTTTTTTGGAGTTTGAGTCTGAATTGATCTGCTGATTTGGTGTAGAATGAATATGCAATAAATTCATTACCCAACTAGCAAAGTAATCCTATAAAGGATGATTATAAATCTGTCAATACTAATAACATTGTTATAAAGGCATTGTGGTAGACTATTTAACTTATAATAGCATTTGCCAAGCCTTTATCAAGTGCATTAGTTTTTATATCTCGAACTTATAGTTCGCTACCAGACTGACCTATAAAACATTTATAGGAAACTTTTACTAATAATAGTATTTCACAAACGTAGATATTCTCAAGAGCATTTGCTTTTATATCTCATATTATCTATATATAGGGTGACTGGCAATTAGTGTACGATACTTAAACACGTGATTGTGCTCATGATAACAAACAATTTTATTAGGGGAGCAAAGCCGAAATCGCGAAAAAAATATCAGCTGTTCAGTACATTAGGCAAACATAAATGTACTGAACAGCTGATTTTTTTTCGCGATTTCATATTTGTTCCCATAGTAAAAGTTGTTGGTTATCATGAGCACAATCACGTGTTTAAGTATCGTACACTAATTGCCAGTCACCCTATATATAAAAGGAGAAGCTGACTGACTGACATATCAACGCACAGCCGAAACTACTGAGCCTAGGAACGTGAAATTTTGCACAAGGCTTCCTTTTATAATATAGGCGAGCCCTAAGAAAAGATTTTCCAAAAGTCAGCCCCTAACGGGATGAAACGGGGGTCTAAAATTTGTAGGCAGAAGCTAGTATCTCATATATAAGGGGTTTTCTAAATATGGGACAAACTCCAAAATCGCGAAAATAAAATCAGCTGTTCCCTACATTTTTGGTCACGTGACTCGTCGAAATGTAGGAAACCGCTGATTTTATTTTCGCGATTTTGGAGCTTGTCTCATAGTAAAAGATGTTTATAATGATGAGTACAATGACCCCTTAAGAGGATGGCCGATATTTAGAAAACACCTTATATATGATATACCAGCTGCTGCCAGTGGCTGCATCAACGTGATAGTAGAAAATTATCCCAAGGGAACATAATCCTGGGATAAAAAGTACCCCTTGAGCTATTCCAGGATATGGTCTACGCGTGTGCCAAACTTCATCCAAATCCATTCCGCCGTTCGAGTGTGAAGAAGTAACAAACCTACACACTCACAAACTCTCACCTTTATTATATTATAGTGTGATATAATAGAAAGAGAAAGGAAAAAGAAAGAAAATTGCGTTCATTGGCATTAACAAAACGGAAACACCTTAAAAGTAAACAAAAAGTACACTGAATAATGCGAAAAGGGCTTCAGCTCAGCATAATGATAAAGGGCAACACAATGCCACCACCTGACGCTGATTTTCAGCTGCAGCCCACGTGTATATCATATCACATGTTTCATAGCGTGAAAGCATGGCACGTTTCCCCAAGGTGTTCCCGAGTACTCCGTTTCAACTACCCACTCGATTACGAGACTATTTTTCTTGATTCTAAGGCCTCGGATACCAATATAACACACATAACTACATCGGACACTAGTACAACAGACATTATTGCGAATTCCGCCCTCAATGCACAATTGCAGTCGCACACCGCAATCGCGGATTCCGGCGATGCTGCAAATTCCGTGGCGCGCCGGAATTCACGGAATAATGCCTTAACCGTGCCCCGTATCCGCTGAGTTCCGAACGGTAAATCAATGATGACTAGAACTGCCTAAAAATATTTAGTGAGAAACGATCAGTTTCATAATGGAAATAGTTTTATATCGTCAACATCGAGCATTGTTTAAAAGCTTGTTACTTCATCTAACGCAATCCAACGCGATGTTTGACGAAAAGGCAACGCGAAAAAAGAGAGATAACGCCTGAAAACTCTGTTAGCATTCGGTAATTCCGTGATTTACTCGAATATTTTACAAAACTTGTTCTAGGAAATACTTGTTTTTTTTTTAAACCCATAAAAGTTTTTGAAAAAAATCGTCGTCATTCAGAATCTTGATTAAATTTGCAAGGCTTCCATTGTTATTCTTTTTTGACTTTTTTAATTTTTGAGTAAATTATGGTGTCAAAGTTCATGCAAAATAGCAGACTTTCGGAGGTCTTTACTGGATTAGTTTTACACAAATTTATAAATTGTTTTCGATTGAAGGCTAGATAATATCCACAAGATACTGTATTTTCAAAATATCTAATGAAAAATGTGTAATAACGTCATAATCGCTTAAGAGTATGGTGGTATGAAAAATAGTGAAAATGTATGTCGAATTGCATCCTCTTAAGGAGCTAAGGTGGACCGACGACCAGGTGAGGGTCACGGGAATCCGATGGATGCGAGACGCACAAGACCGGTCATTATGGCGACACTTTGGGGAGGCGTGTGTCCAGCTTTTCGGCTGAAATGATGATGATGAAGCTTCCGAAATAGACGAAGAGCTGTGATCTTAAGTAGAGGAAAAATTTATGGAAAGCCGGAGGTAATTATGTTAAAAAAACAAGGAACGGTTCTAATGGACTCTACGCCGAAGCAAAGAGCCTTGTTAACACCAAACCCAAGACAGAAATCCAGATAACCCAGCCACCTGTGTTCCTTCAGATACCCTTTGCATTCCTATGCCACAGGTAACTCTGTTGGACAACCCCGCAGTCCAGGTCGCTGAAAAAAGTATTCAGGGACAGCTAAAAACATTATATCTCGTATTGAGGGCATCCAGAAAAATATTCTTAAGTTTCTTGACTATAGAGCAAAACAAGTATCTATTAACTTCAATCACCGATGCAAAAGCATTACCATTTTCTACCGCTTGACCAGAGACGTGATTGATGATGTGTGCTACCTGATTAATATCGTAAATGGTTCAATTGGACTGTCCTGAACTTGTCTCAAAATTATCAATACGCACTAATCAGATGGGGCTAAGACAGCGGCCACTTCTGCATGTACCTAGTGCAAACACTAATTATAGACGTAATGCATTTTTTCTGAGAGCCAGTCACAGTTTTAACAAGATTTCTTATTAACCTATTTAGCACCAACGCGAGCACAGTTAAGAAGTTCTTAGCAAAACCATTTTTTTAGCATCTAGCACCTATTTGCACTTGAAACATATATTATTATTGTTTGTTTAATGTTACTAACAGTTTAAGGTATTGTGGGCTTGTAATTAGCAATTTAGTTATTTACTATTGTCATTGTGTTGTTATTAGTCTGTAAGCTTTCCTAAAATCTGAAAAATGAAATAAAATATTTTGCGCTGCTATATTGTGCTTTCAAATAGGTATCATGTCACAAAATCTACAAGACAATTCGAACTTATTACAGCTCGCTGTTCTTGGCGTAAACCAACAAGTTTATGTTGCCTTAGTAACACAATTTCGTTACATCTGCTTATTCTCTCACGCAAGTTGTAGGAAGTAGCTGGGCAATAGATTTGTGAGCTCCTTGAACAAGGTAACCTGGTTTATTGAGTTATTTTCTGCTTAAGTGGGCCAGGGACAGGAAAACCACTAGAGAAAAAACGGTTATTGAGACAAAAAAAAAATAAGACAAACTTTCTTAAGTGATGTCGGAGCATATGATAAAGGAAAGATACACACAATCCACCTTTTTTTTAAGGTGGGTAATCATCCAATGACATCTCCCGCCCTTGGGCGGGGCGGGAAGGCATGTCAGACCTTTACTGATTAAAACCCACTCCTGTTCCTTCTTTGCTTTCGTTCTAGGGCCCCGGAGTTCTCTTTCGCATCACCCATGGCCCCAGTAGGCTTCGAACCTGCTGGGCCCCTACGGTTGCTGGCATCTCCTTGAGGCGCGCGTGGAACACTACGCGCCGCCGACGACTTGAGCTCGGTCCAGACGGTCGGACGGCGAGCTACCCATTGCTCGCCGTCCGCAAGCCCGCGCCTACGGTGGCCGGAAATCGGGATCGGAATGCGGCTGGGGCGTGAGGGCCATTGCCTCGCGCGTGCGGCCGCCTCCTTTGCTCTCACCGCATGGCATGGCATCACGCGTGAATGGCTGGACCGATTTCACTAATTCTTTTTTTGTTGTATTTGTTATTATTAGGAGAAGGTTCTTACGGAAAAAAATATTAAGAAAATCTCTCAGAAATATTGAAAAATATACATTTAATTTTGCTACGCTAAGGCGGTACGAAGTTCGCCGGGTCAGCTAGTAATACTATAAAGAGGTAAAGTTTGTTTTTTTGTTTTTATATTTTTTGTATGTAGGAGGTATTTGACAGGCCTGTTGGTCTAGTGGTTAGTGGCCCTGACTGCTATGCCGGAGGTCGTGGGTTCGGTTCCCACCCAGGACAAATGTTTGTGTGATGAGCACGACCATTTTTTCTGTGTCCAGGTGTAATTTATCTATATTATGTATGTATTTAGAAATATATAAATATGTTTATCAGTTGTCTAGTACTCATAACACAAGCTCTGCTTAGCTTGAGACTAGACGGCGTTGTGTGATAGTTGTGGTAAGGTTAAGTTAAAGGTATCTCTGGGAATAGATACTGGTCCGATTGCTAAAATTTTTTCACCGATAGAAAGCTGCTTTATTCCTGAGTGACATAGGCTATATTTTATGTAGACGGGCGAAGCTGTGGACAAAAGCTAGTAAATAATATAGCTTTGATATTACATAACTTCGGCCCCAGAACGCTAGGTGCTCCACTTAAGACATTAATAACAAAACGTCGAGCCCCCGCCGCCTTGCCTAATGTGACCCCGTCCAGCGTACGTCACACTTCACTAACTACAGTACAGTTGTACGTAGTTAGACACGACACTGCTCCAGCGCCCTTGGACTGACCAATGAAAGCGCCGCGACCTTCGACTCAAGGACGACTGGGAAACCGTTCTACAAGTTACCGATAACTTTAAGTGTTTATATTTTTAAGCTTTGAAAGGTTTTTTGTGAGTTCGGTTGGAGTAGGTAGATATCTATAGTTTTTTTTTTATTATTGATAGGCTCGCGTTTGACCACTATCTCACCTGCCCCCCTAGCCAAGTTACAATCGTTTCGTTCGGCGCGAACGCCTCGAGTAGGCCACGCCTCCGAATCCTTTGTTCTGACCACGTGACTGAGCGTTGAGATGACGTCAGAACAAAGGATTCGGAGGCGTGGCCTACTCGAGGCGTTCGCGCCGAACGATACGATTGCAACTTGGCTAGGGGGGCTGATGGCAAGCGTTGATGTGGACGACGATGGAGAGCACGCTTGCCTAGAAGTAACTTATTCACTCTTGACTTAAAGACCCCTAGGTTGTAGCTATCAGGAAACACAGACTCCGGCAGGGAATTCCACTCCTTAGCTGTACGCATAATGAATGTGTTCCCAAAACGCTTTGTATGTATGGGTGGGATATAGTAGTGTAAATATCACACTAATATTATAAAGGCCACGTTTGTATGTATGTAAAAATGTGTGTGTATGTATGTTTGTTAATCCATCACGCTCAAATGGTTGAATGGATTTAGATGAATTTGGCACACTTATTTATTTATTTACAAGCACTTGTACAACGTTACGGAGGAAGTCCGAGGCGTTGTACAGTAGAAACTTACAAACTAAAAAAAGGTCCTTGTAAATGTCCTGGAATAGGACCTGGTCTATCTGTCCCGGGAGTATTCCATTCCATTGGGATAATTTCCTACTTTCATGCGGGCGAAGATGCTGGCTAGCTATTCCTATATAAACTGTTAACAGTAGGATCTAATCACAAGTTTATTTACTCGTGTTAAAATATTTTGGAGAATTGTAAACTCGTCACACTTATTTTCTACTAGCTTTTGCCCGCGGCTTCACCCGCATACATAAAATATGTCACTCAGGATTAAAGCAGCTTGCTATCAGTGAAAAAAATTTTAGCAATCGGAACAGTACTTTCAGAGATTACCTCCTACAAACAAAAAAAAACAAAAAAAAACAAACTTTACCTCTTTATAATATTAGTGTAGACTAGCACTTTACCAGCGACTTCGTTTAAGAGAATGTTTTCATAAAAACTTTCAATATCATCATCATCATCATCTTCATTCATCAGACCTTCTTTTTTTGTTGGTCTGAGACCTCCTACAAACAAAAAACAAACTTCACCTCTTTATAATATTAGTGTAGATGTACAGACTGCAGAAAAATCAAACCGGAATAAAAAAAATATTATTTATGTGGAAAAAGAATATACCATCGGACAACCCGACGTACGGCGAGTATCCACCTTTACGTTGATGAAACCTCTTCGGTCCAGTCTAAGCGTTTCGCTTCGTCGTTTATACCGCGTACATCGAAGGACTGGAACAATTTGCCTGCTGCGGTCCCCATATCCAATTATAATTTGGGTGTCTTCAAGGCTAGAGTGAATAGGCTCTTAATAAACTAGTGCGCCTCACCATCAACGATTGCATCATTGCTTACCACCATCAGGTGGGATCGCAGTGAAGCACTAGTTTATATCAAATAAAAAAATAAAAAGCTGGGTAAGTGCGAGTCGGACTCGCGCACTAAGGGTTCCATACAAACTTGAAAGTTAAATTGCGGTTTACGTTTTATGACGTATTAAAAAAAAACTACTTACCTACTAGATCTCGATTCAAGTTTGCATGGTAATGTACGTACATTATATATTTTTTTTAGTTTTATTATTCTCTTATTTTTAAGTTACAGGGGGGGGGACATTTTACCACTTTGGAAGTGTCTCTCGCGCAAACTATTCAGTTTAGAAAAAAATTATATTAGAAACCTCAATGTCATTTTTGAAGACTTATCCATAAATACCCCATTCGTATGGGTTTGATGAAAAAAAAAATTTTTAGTTTCAGTTCTAACCACCAAAATTTTTTGTATTTTTTTCTATTTTTGTGTGAAAATTTTAATGCGGTTCACAGAATACATCTACTTACCAAGTTTCAACGGTAAGTATAGTTCTTATAGTTTCGGAAAAAAGCGGCTGTAACATACGGACGGGCAGACAGACAGACATGACGAATCCATAAGGGTTCCGTTTTTTGCCATTTGGCTACGGAACCCTAAAAAAGTAGCTTTGCATTTGAGTCTACTGCATTAGTCGATGGTATCGATGCCGTTGAAATGTCAACAGAAATGTAATTTGTTTACAGTTTTCCATTAATTCCAGCTCTTGCTATCGATGTGGCGAAGGTTAAAATTTGAATCTAGATACGAACTTCAATAGTATTGCAATCGATCGGTCTCCATCAATGGTTACTGTACAATTGACAAGCTGATCGGCCTTGACAGTAATTCTGGCTTCTAGTCACAATGATATAATATGTACTTTGATAGTTGATTGTAATCTATCAGTATATGTATTATGATAATTGTTGTCAATACGTTTACTGGGTATGTATAGTGATATAATGGAAGTGGTTATATCGGAACCGAATTCGGAAGCGGAGTTTTAAAGTTTGGTTTGTCGGAATCGGAGGCAAAGGCGGAGGCAGAAGCGTCAAATGAAATACTACTAAAAGTAATAAAAAACTTTTGAAATATTATATTTTTAACATTTCTCTTAATAGCCTGAAACTAAAACTAAAAAGTCGATATATCACCTAATTAAGCCTTACCTTTTCACTTTACTTAGTTATCAAACTGTTAGTAATATGCGTTTCAGTGAATTTATGTTTAAATCCAAAAAAAAATGTATAATTCAAACTCGTCCTTCTAAAGTGGAGTTTATTGTACTTCATTTTACCTAAATACTACATTGTCGGCACTATAGGTCTATTGTAAGGAAACAATTATCTTAAGAATTGTATTTTTTTGTATATTATGACTGTTTGAAGCCAAAATAAAAAAAAAATTAAAATAAGAAAATTATGGTACAAAACAACAAGTGAAAGAGTAATTGACAGAAGGTAATGGGGAGGGAGGTTCCCCGCTCCACAATTATAAACTTGTTTGTACTTCCAACATAAGTTCCTATTTAAATTGATGGGAACTGAAATCGAAGGTGTGAAATTATTCGGAATCGGAGTCAAACCTCAGTAACATCTCTGGTTTCTATACAAAGTATATTGCTATACTTAAACATTAGAAGAAAAAAAAAATAGCATTTCAACTTTACGTGCCTATGCTGATAGTCA
This sequence comes from Mythimna impura, assembly GCA_905147345.3. Lineage (NCBI taxonomy): Eukaryota > Metazoa > Arthropoda > Insecta > Lepidoptera > Noctuidae > Mythimna > Mythimna impura. Next base: position 25,582,888 of record LR990359.1, on the reverse strand, counting down.
TCTGGGCACGATTCCGGTGAGCCCAGATGACAGCGATGTGAAGAAGTACCTCGAAGTTTATTTGTTTACATATTATTATATATAATACATATGTACGTATTTAGCTTATAAAACAATACTCGTAGTTAGTTAATATTTAAGTTATTTATGTACATAATATTTTATTATTTCATAAAATTGTTCTATTGAAAACTTTTCTTTGACATTTTGTACCTTAAAGTATTTATTTTAATTAGACATGAAACTTACTAAAGGTCAAGCTTTTGTTAAGCGGTAAATTTTTGATATGTCATACCACACGACGATACTTGCAACCTCCCGAACTCCTCCCTCACCTAGCTACGGACACAGTCCTAGGCCTGTCCACTGGGGAGATGGCTATGCCATCACACCAACCAGCAGGCCTTAGGGCCCAACCAAACCAATAACAAGTATATCATTACAGTCAGAATTACAAAGGTCTACCAACACTACCAAAATGAACACTTTAGCAGTGGGGAAAGTGTGGCGACGTAATGCGGGTAACTCTGGTGGTCCGATGATGGAACGGGCTTGGCGGAATTAAGTCTCTCAGCGATGACTATCGATAAAAAGCCGAAACTTTAATGTATATCCTAATGCGAAAGCGTAGGGATATTCCCCAGCAAATGCCACAGCACATGCAAACGCTTCAACACACCTTCAAAAAGGGTCCTTTTGAACTTAACTTCTTATAAAGTAACACATCCGAGCGCTTATAAAAACACTCACTCGTATTGAACTCCCACGATCTGCCCACTTTGCAAGACAGAAATATAAAACTATGACATACCCTTCAAAGTAAACTTGACCTTTGAGGCCTACATGAAATCAGTAAACGTGAATAACTCCTGTCTAAGTGTGTGTTTAGAGGAGGAAAGGAGGGAAGGGGGAGAGTATCTTGAAGAATGACCGCTAGAGTTGGTTGGTTCGTCCTACACATACATATTTTGAAATACGAGTAACATTGTAGTTAACATAGAGACCTATTTGATTTCTTAGCCCCCCTAGCCAAGTTACAATCGTTTCGTTCGCGCCGAACGCCTCGAGTAGGCTACGCCTCCGATTCCTTTGTTCTGACCACGTGACTGAGCGTTGAGATGACGTCAGAAGGAAGGAGGCGTGGCCTACTCGAGGTGTTCGACGCGAACAAAACGATTGTAACTTGGCTAGGGGGGCTGCTCGCCCAGTATTATTTGGAAATTATACATAACTGGTGAAATGTGAGCAGTACAAGCCTTCGGGGTATATAGGCGTGATGTTATCTATCTATATCTATATATCGCACCTTTAATCCAATACCGTCACTAAACGAAATTCTTCAAAAAACTGTTTTTAACGCAATCTGTAAAGTTAGCGCTCAGCAAACAGTTTCAGTCTGTTTGTGTGGTGTTGGATTAAAGGTGCGATATATAGAACAGGAGAAACTGCACAGCCGAAACTACTGAGACTAGGAGCGGGAAATTTTGCACAAAGTTCCACGCTACTAGTCTCTGAGAAAGGATTTTCTAAAATTCACTACCAATAGGGATGAAATACGAGTCTAAAGTTTGTACGGAGAAACCTACTTTTATGCGGGCAAAACCGATAGCAATAACTAGTTTCTGTAATAATTATAATTTCCTTCATTCGTTCAATGAAAGTACACAAATAACTTTTAAAAAACAATTAACATAGGACAGCTGAATGTACACAGGCGAACTTGATCGACAATTGGTTGTTCTTACAGCAAACCTGATATACTTCCTCATTATACTTTTTTTAACACGCTTTTATTAGCTTCACTTGTAACTATGTATGTAAGAAAATCTTGGAATCTTAATTTGACCCACTTCCCGGTCTTCGATTAGGATGAAATTTTGCACACGCTCTGAGTTCTGATGACAATATATGACTAGCTAAGAAACGTCATTTCAAATCCAATATGTCGGCCTCCCCAAGATGGCGGACTGGCTGTTTAAAATCCACCCCCATGATATGGGTATCAAATGAAAGAGTTTGCTGTCAGGAATACGAAAAAAAATAGTCACGTGACTTAAATCCAACATGGCGGACATTCAAGATATTTTGTAATTTTTTGTGCGTGCTAAAAGCGTGTTTTTTTAGATTTTTTAACTATTTTTTAAGGTAGAAATCATTCAATGACTTGACAAAGGGCGTGTTAGACTTTAACTGACTAAAATTCACCTTTCCAGGATTTCCTGTAGCGATCCAGAACAATGGTATTTCTTTAAAAAAATCCCGTGACCCTGGCGGGCATCGGCTTTTCTGGGTCTACTGTTTTGTTGACATCTTTCATGGGAATCGAACCCACGACCTTCAAGTATAGCAGTCAGGGCCACTAACCACTAAACTGTTGGTCTAGTGGTTAGTGGCCAGTCAATAATATGTAAGGAGAAGAAAGCCACCTCCATCTTCCACATTCTAGTCCCAGTTATTAAATACCCAAATAAATTGCGACTACGTTCGTAACTTAGAATGTCGCTAATGAATTCATGGCGGCTGCACACGCTTGAATGAAACTTAGGAACCCGGTAACCGCTGGTAAAACTTCAGTCTTTCCACTGCCGTATGTAGTACATGATCGTATGGGCTGTTCGAGATACAGTTAGTACTTTGTTGGGTAGAAGTTTAGGAGGACTATGTATGTGTGTACTGAAAACCGATTCCAGTGCGTATATATACAATAGGTACACCTACTTATGCCCACGAAAGTTACTGTGAGCTTTTCGGATTGTTTTGATGAGCAGTTTTTTTATGCGGTTGGAAATCATCAAATAATGACAGCGCATTACATTGTCCTGCGTGTGCAGTACAACTACGCGTTCAGGATGCTGGCGGGGCTGCCGCGGTTTTGTAGCGCGTCGGCGATGTTTGCTGAGGCGAGGATTGATGGCTTTCATGCCTTAATCCGAAAGCGGTCTGTCTCGATCCTGAAGCGAGTGCGTGCCAGCTCCCACGACGTCCTGAGCATGTTGTGTGGTAGGTAGAATTGCCCAATGTTGCGTCACTGAATCTTACTTCATACATCAACGAGTATGTATTATATACTGCGTGGATAGTGCGAGGTTCGATTGCAGGCATTAAATTATAATTATTATATTTTTTAAAGACACTAACATTAATTTTAAGTTTTTTACTAACACTTCATTGTGGTCTGAAATAAATGTTATTATTATTATATTATTATTATTATTGCAGACGGCGAGCTACAGATTGCTTGCCATCCGCAAGCCTGCGTCTGTGATGGCTGGGTGACTCCCGACTCCCAGAGCGTCTTATTTTATCACCTCCTCACGCTTTCCACCATCTCCTTCACTCGCATTGCTGCGTTTCAGAAGGATGTATCTGCTTCCCATTCCCTCCCTCTCTCTGTACCGAGTCCTCTGGGTGAACCACACAATAGTGACACCCGGACGTTTTTTCCCGCTGAATCCGAAATAGGAAACAACTGAAATAACATTGAGACTGAGCGATTTTTAAGTAAGAGAATTGGCCTGCTGGTCAGGACTTCTAGACGCTAGACCTCCTACCTGTAATTTCAGTTTAGATTTATAGCATCGAATCCCATCTCGACGTTAAGACTTTGTACTGATTTACAACCAGGGTAGGTTGTAAATCAGCCATAAAGTTGAGATACAGTTAAATTTTAAGACCTAGGCGGCGAGGTAGTCAGAGCAGCTAAGTGCCGAGGGAAATCAAGACCCGCTTTAGAATTGGTGACTTGTACTTACTGTACGCATTTGTGCCGGTTTAGTCCTTAGCCGAATTCAATTATATATCAGTTTTTCCCGCGGTTACACTCTCATGGTCTTGTAGCTGTGGTTATCGATTCCGTAGATATACAGCAAAACCTGGCTATATAGGCCCTAGATTGAGTTGTACTACAAGATCATGCCTGGCGGGCGAGTGCCCATACAAATTTGCTTTTCACTACACTTCTATGCTCCATTTGTTTGGGTGGTTGACTGGACGTGGACGATCTTGATATGCCTTTTTATTTTTATTTAAAAAAAAAAAAAAAAAAAAAACTTATAAAACACGTACAAAGATTATTTAAATTTAGTTAATTACCAAACATCGGTATAGGTAAATGACAAATTGTAAACATTTCTAGATAACATTTTTAGACAACTTTTGGATGGGGGACATGTCGGGATTGTTTGCGTTTGGTTGATTGACTGAGCGGATGGAGTATAAGTACCTACTTGTAATGTTTTTACTGTCTTTGTTTTTTGTCTTTCTTTTGTTATTTGTTAGTGTTAATCAAGAAGACTATCCACGAGAACACTGCCGACAAACTGTACTGCAGTTTGGCAGAAGATAATGTGAAAATATTTATGTAAATTTTCTTGAATAAACCAAACAAAGGGAAAAAAACGGAACCCTTATAGGATCACTTTGTTATCCATCCGTCCGTCTGTCTGTCTGTCTGTCTGTCAAGACCCGTTATCTCGGGAACGGGTGGAGGTATCAAGTTGAAATTAAAACCATAAACTCAAGTCTGCGGTCCCTTGAAGCTGTGTGAAAAAATCAAACTTTTATGTTAATGAAAAAAAAAGATACGGCCGTTTATGTCGCAAAAAACGTGTATTTCGACACTCTAAAGGGAATCAAAATTCATAGGGTACTTCCGGTTGACCTAGAATCCTGAAATTTGGCATGAAGCAAGGTCTTATAACACAAGTATAGGAAAAAATCTGAAAACTCTAAATTTGTCGTTAAGTCACAAAACAAAAACTTTTTTTGCGATTCGGAAAAATCTTCGTAACTCAATTCGGGAATTGAACTGGCAAAGAAGGAACAGGAGTGGGTTTTTAGTCAGTAAAGTCTGACACTATCTCCCGCTCCACCCAAGAGCGAGATTTGTCATTAGACGATTTTCCCACCTAAAAAAACAAACTGTTTTCATAGGTAAGTTTGTACGGAAGCTAGAACCCACAGTGCGCGAGTCCAACTTGCACTTGCCCAGGATTTTTTTAGATGGACACCAACTTGCGTCCTTTAGTTGCCCTTTGCGTTCCAGGATGTCGGTATCTCTTTCAAGATTACCGTGAAATAGAGTAGACTCTGTCACATAGATAAAGATCAGCTAAATAATTGTGTAAATAATCTTTTATTATCTTTAACTGTAACAAATGATGATAGATAGCAGTTGTCGCGTGTTGAGCGATTGGCGCGGCGACGTTAAAGACGAAAACCATATTTTTTGTTTACGTATTTTTTTTAACACGTTTCTTTATACCAAGAAAATCTGTATCATAGAGACCTTTTAATTTTTTTTTTTTGAAATGGGATATCATCAAATAAGAAGGCGGTTCTCAATTCGGTTGTTTTTTAACCGACTTCAAAAAGGAGGAGGTTATATGTTCGGTTGAATGTATGTTTTTTATTTTTATTTTTTATGTATGTTCACCGATTTCTCGGTCAATTGTGGACCGATATTGAATTTTTTTTTTTTATTGAAAGGTTATGCTTCCGAGTTGGTCCCATAGAAATATTGTTATGATCTGATCATGAACTTCGAAGATATGGAACAGAACTCCTCTTAAGATCACAGCAGAACCGTCGTAACAAGTAAAATTGCTTTGTTTATACGTGTAGTCGATGACTGACTGAAAGAGAGGGAATATATCGAACTGATCTGATGATGGTGCCTGAAGTTAGGCACCGGAACTCTGTAATAAATTAATGTAATCTAACCGTGTTTGGGATTATTAGAATTGTCATGAGATGCACTCTAGCTATAAGGTATTTAAGTTTGGCTGAGGGGTACTTTTTAGTGGTGGTACCATAACTAAAAAGTGTAAAATAAAAAACTTTTTACAAAAAAAAATACAACCGACTTCAAAGTAAAAAAAAAAACACTGAAAAGTGCAAAATAACTTTAATTTCGGAAGTCGGTGTTAAATAACGAAGAGACAAAACTATTATAGAAACACCGACTTCCGAAATTAAAGTTATTTTGCACTTTTCAGTGTTTTTTTTTTACTTTGAAGTCGATTTTTTTTTTGTAAAAAGTTTTTTATTTTTCTTTCTTAAATCCCATATACAAAAAAGTCAGACCCGAAGCAACTGTCAATGAACAGTACAAATTACCTATATTTATTTCATGCGCCAATCGAACTCGCCCAACCCCTGAACTAACCGTGTCGCGAAATAATATTACAGTATAACAGGATTTACAATACACTGAAAATCCTAAATCCTAGAGTAACTAATTTATAAACTAACTGAGAACTAGCTGTCCTGCGCAATTTCACCCGCATCATGGGCCCTCACGCCCCAGGGTCCCGATCCCGATTTCGGACCTCCGTAGGCGCGGGGTTGCGGACGGCGAGCAATAAAATAAAATAAAAAGCATTTATTTCAGGCAACTTAGCACCCATACAACAATCACAAAACAGAACTCACACACATAAGGAAATACACATTTTACACTATCGGACATAGCCAGCAACATGTCTGCTACAGCAATGTCCGATATAAGGGCAATCAAATCTGCCGGCAATCATCGCCAGAACTGTATTGGAGCAATGGGTAGCTCGGAGGAACTAGGTAGTGGGTTTTAGTCAGTAGAACTCTGACACGCCCTCCCACTCCGCCCAAAGGCGAGAGATGTCATCGGATGATTTCCGAACTAAAAAAATAAATTAAAAAAAACATGGGTACTGCTCTGCTGCAGTGGGTCGTAGCGTGACCTTATAATTATAGCCTTCCTTAATAAAAGGGCCATGCAATAAATACTAAAAGAATTTTCCAATTCGTACCAGTAGTTCCAGAGATTAGCGCATTCAACCAAACAACTTTTTCAGATTTACAATATTAGTACAAATCCACACCATTTTACCAACAAAACTATCTAGTCCGTACATAAACTACACATTAGGTATAAATCCCGTAGTGGACTGGTCTAGCCTAGCCTAATTTATTGCCATATTTTAGGCTCACTTTTAATGGTAGTTCATGAAGTAAGTGTTAGTGCCGCTAGAAAGTACACTTTATCAAAATTACGGTTTTTTTATTAATTTAAGTTTTAAGTAGTTGGTGAGCTAGTTTAAGTGGGTCTGTGATTGTAATCTCGGGTTTTATGCTAAGGTTGTAAGAGGACCTTGAAGTTTTATTTTAAACTATTTTAGCCACGTTTCATCGCCTTAGAGATTGACTTTTGGAAAATTCTATCTTAATGCTCGCCCACGTCATAAAACGAAACCTCGTGCAGAATTTCACGCTCCTAGTCATAGTAGTTTCGGTTATCTGCTGATATGTCAGTCAGTTTCGGCTATCTGCTGATATGTCAGTCAGTTTCGGCTATCTGCTGATATGTCAGTCAGTTTCGGCTATCTGCTGATATGTCAGTCAGTTTTGGTTATCTGCTGATATGTCAGTCAGTTTCGGCTATCTGCTGATATGTCAGTCAGTTTCGGCTATCTGCTGATATGTCAGTCAGTTTCGGCTATCTGCTGATATGTCAGTCAGTTTCGGCTATCTGCTGACATGTCAGTTAGTTTTGGCTATTTGCTGATATGTCAGTCAGTTTCTCCTTTAATATATACCAAACCTAGCTAATGTCAGTGACTTCGTCCGCAGTCGAAGCCAGTTAAGTAAAAATCGGTTCAGTAGTTTAACCGTGAAAGTGTAACAGACAGACATTTACTTTCACACTTATTATTAGTATGGATTTTAGTGTAACCTTACTAGAAAACTAAAACTAGCTTCTGCTAGCAGCTTCGCCTGTAAAGAGATATCCAAAGGTATCTATAGAAAATTACACTAAGAGAACATATTCCCGGGACAAAAAGTTTAAAAAAAAATGATTTGTGCTATTCCAGGGCTACCCAAGTACCAAGTTTCATCGAAACGCGTTCACCCGTTCGAGCGTGAATAAGTAACAAATATACACACTCACAAACGCATTTATTAATAACTAGCTTTTGCCCGCGGCTTCGCTCGCATACATAAAATATAGCCTATGTCACTCAGGAATAAAGCAGCTTTCTATCGGTGAAAAAATTTTCGCAATCGGATCAGTACTTTCAGAGATTACCTCCTACAAACAAAAAACAAAAAAACAAACTTTACGTCTTTATAATATTAATAATGTAGATATTTCTATGATTAAGTATAGCATAAGCATAATCAGCCTCCTCTCTCTAGGAGAGGGAATGGGCCGTAATCCACCACGCGGACCCAGTGCGGATTGGTGAATGTCACATGTCTTTGAATTTTTGGTTCTAGGACGTGCCGGTTTCCTCACGATGTTTTCCTTCACCGTTTTGAGAGCAGTGGTGATGAAATAAATTACACAAAGTAATGCGCCTGGCTGGGTTTGAACCCGCGACCTACAACTCGTAAGTCGGGGCCGTTACCACTCGGCCACCACTGCTCTAATGATGCTGAAATGATTCAGTATAGATACGCATGTAATCTTTTAACCATCCGCGTGTTTTCTTTCTTACAGTTATTACTTGCGTAACCGTGAAGCAGTAACTATATTAAGGTTAACGAAGTCTCGATTATTCAGCCCAGTGCCTACGTAACAGTCTGGCTTGGTTAATATATTCCGGGGTTTATTTTAGGCTCCGCGGGCACCACCTCGCGACGCGACATCTTCGCGAACTTCCAATCCTGAACTCATTCAAATTACATGGGATTTTACGGTTCGTGCCTTTGCTCCGGGATGAGGTCGACAATGTAAGGTTTTAAAGGTAAATTGGGAATGGACTGCAGTATGTTAACTGATCTAAGTAAGTATATAGGATGAATTTTTCAAGCGGGCGTTTTTTTAAGGTGGGAAATCGTTTAATGACTTCTCTCGCCCTAGGGTGGAGCGTGAGGGCGTGTCAGACTTTTAGTGACTAAAATCACACGAGTCATCGCGACTCTGGACCGCAAAGGGTATCGGAGGACTGGAACAATTTGCTTGGTGCGGTCTTTCCAGAGTGAATAGGCTCTTAATAAACTAGTGCACTTTAGGCGTGGGCAAAGTGTGTCATATTTGCGATTGGAACATTTGCAACTGAATCAGTGTAATGTTCCGAAACAGTGATATGTATCATTTGGAACATCGGCTCAAAAGATACAAACGGAACATTTGAAACATCGGCTCACAAGATACAAACGGAACATTTGAAACATTGGCTCACAAGATACAAACGGAACATTTGAAACATTGGCTCACAAGATACAAACGGAACATTTGAAACATCGGCTCACAAGATACAAACGGAACATTTGAAACATCGGCTCACAAGATACAAACGGAACATTTGAAACATTGGCTCACAAGATACAAACGGAACATTTGAAACATTGGCTCACAAGATACAAACGGAACATTTAAAACATCGGCTCAGAAGATACAAACGGAACATTTGAAACATTGGCTCACAAGATACAAACGGAACATTTGGAACATCGGCTCACAAGATGCAAACGGAACATTTGAAACATCGGCTCACAAGATACAAACGGAACAATTAGAACAACGGCTCAAAAGATACAAACACAGACACGTTATTGTACACGTTTGTTATGAATCGTGATCTGTTACGTTGCGCCATATACACCAACAGTTTTATTTAATTGAATTTTGATTTGAGAATAATTTAAAGCAGGTGTTTTAGTTCGGTTCATTAAAATTTACACTATTTAAGTTTTAATATGAATTTTTAAAAGACTGCAGGACACTTAAAGAGTGTTTCAGTGTTCCAATTGTTCCAAATTATGCATTTGAAACATTACTGCTATTCCAATCTTTCGGAACTCTAAAATGTTTCGGAACAGTGAGTCGGTTCAGTAAAGAGTTACACACGCCTAGTGCACTTCATCATCTACGAATGCATCACTGCTTACCATCAGATGGGATCGAAGTTAAGCAACCAGTGCTTTATATACTATTTCAAAAAAAGAAACACACGTGGGTTTTAGTTAGTAAAAGTTTTAACAATCCTTCTAGCTCTACCCAAAACGAGAGAAGTTATTAGAAGGTTTGATTAATCAACATCTGAACATACGGATCTTTATTATAGGAAACTAAATAAAAACTTATAAGTATACTAACGTCTGTCAGCGGTTTCACCCGCGTAAAAGTAGCTTTCTCCATACTAATTTCCAACCTCCGTTTTACCCCCTTAGGGGTGAAGTTTCGTAAAATCCGTGCTTAGCAGATGTCTACACCCTACAAGGAAATTTAAAATTTTGCCAAATTTTAAATTTTGTATGACGTGTCATTTAGTTTCTGAGATTTCGTGATTAATCAGTGAGTGGTATTACGCTTTTATATATATAGATGTTAGACTAAACAGACTGCAACCTAATCATTCTTTAGACAAACTATTATACAATTTCAATGTATCTAATACTGCAACAATGACTTCAATATATGGGTTCCCATTCACACCCAGAGGATAAGAAATCAACAGGCGGTACGCCAGGCTAATCATAAATTACGTCTCACACAATATTGGCAGATTAATTAACTAAGGAAACGCCTGTGTATTATACAATAGTGTTAATTACTGAAATCCCTGATCCGGCCCTACTATGAATATTGTGGCGTCCATAGAGGCCACACATACAATGTGCTTCATACAATATAAACATAAGTATTTAAGAACACGAAGCCTTTCATTCGAGCTTCCGTCCCCACAATATATAGACAGAGAGATCTGACCATTATATGGTCGATGAGATATAAAACTGTACTTTTATGATATATATATATTGTTTTAATAAATTTTGATAATGTTTTTTTTTTTATTTAATAATAATGTGATTGATTAATATGTTAATAATGTAATTTAGTTTAATTTTAAATCGATAATAATGGGATTTAATTATTTTTTTTGTTTTAAGTTAGGACATTACTTTTTAATTTTTATTTTCGTATTTTACTTATTTATTTAAACTTCATGTACAGTAGTGGTACATTATAGGCGGACTTAGTGCAACAAGGTATTCTTTACCAGTCAACCTTTGGGTTAAAAATAAACCTTAACCTTAACCTTTGGGTTTGGGTTTGGGTTTTGGGTTGGTTAGGTTGGGTTTGGGTTATTTTAAATGTTTATTATTTATCGGTTTTTCATCTATTTAATTAATTAGACCTACTGTGAATGTTGTGCATGCCTGTAACCATCATAAGTCGATGCCTGTAACTGACTTTTTTACACAGGATCACGTAATATATATTTATTTATTTATTTATTTATTTATTTAGGATCTCCAACAAAGGATGTACACAATATCTGTATCTTATAACTAGTGGTTCCGGTATCTTGTTGGTGTACTCCTTCACTTATAGGAGACCACAGCATGCACAAAAATAATTTAAGCAACTAAGCTAACAAGAATAAAATTAAATATACATTACAAACATGATATAAATGAATAAATTATATATATATTATTATTATATTATTGAAATTATATTGTAAATAAGTCGTTGGTGTGCCTATGCAAATAAATAAATAAATGAGGCCAAAAGGTTCTGAAGTGATGACTGCGTACAGCAGCGTCGATGAGGTCCTATAAGGTGAATCCTGAAATGATGCTGATAATGATCTGACCATAATACGTTGATTTACTTTACTCAAACTTCTATTGAAAAGGGAGGATCCTCCTACCGTAGGTGTTGTGTCTGGTCAGGGCAACTACCCGATAATGTTGACTTGTACATGTTCTAATCGCGCAGAGAAGTCTTTTATCACGATGTAAGATTTTTTTTTTGTTCCGAGCGATGAGTCGGCGAGCAATGGGTAGCTCGCCGTCCGACCGTCCGGTAACCGTCCGGACCGACGCCAAGTCGTCGACGGCTCGTACTGTTCCACGCGCGCCTGAAGGAGATGTCAGCAAACCGTAGGGGTCCAGCAGGGTCGAAGCCTACTGGGGCCAAGGGTCTGCTTCTGAAAGGAAGACTCGGCCCTGGTATGAAAGGCAACGAAGGAACAGGAGTGGGTTTTTAGTCAGTAAAAGTCTGTCACACCCTTCCGCCCGCTCCGCCCAAGAGCGAGGAATGTCATTGGATGATATAACCACCGAAAAAAAAAATATATATCACTACCAACAAAAACAAACACCTCCCCTTATCATCCCTTGCAGCGTACATCTGATACTCAAAGGTAAACAACCGTGCATAAGTAAGTCACGAGTTACATGCTATTGCCCCTCTGATCCCCCCTAATCCCCCTTCCCTTTATAAAGCCATACAACAGTATACGCCATCTCTTTCACTTGCATCAGTTTTCCTCCTAAATTACACTTAGTGGATACAATACCTTCCTTCCTTGAAGAAAGAAAATGGCTATAGGGATTATGTCGGGCGGTTATTGATGTTAGTCACACTACATCAGGTTGGCTTTTTATCAGTCTTGGCTAGTAGAATCAGATGTGTTTGACCTATATGACCCAACTAGCGAATGTCCGGTTTGTGTTAAGACGTTTAAAAGAAAAATACATTTTGTTGGAAAAAACCGGACAAGCGCGAGTTGGACTTATGTAAATATCGTATCGAGTCATGAAGATTTGTCCTAATCGCAAAAAAAAAGTATTTTTAGGTTTCCGTATCTCAAAAGTAAAAAACGGAACCCTTATAGGATCACTTTGTTGTCCGTCCGTCTGTCTGTCTTTCAAGATCTTTTGTCTCGGGGACGCATGGAGGTATCGAGTTGAAATTAAAACCATATACTCAGGTTTACGGTCGCTTGAAGCTGTCAAAAAAAAGATACGGCCGTTTACGTCGCAAAAAAACGCATATTTCGACACTCTCAATGGAATCAAAATTCATAGGGTACTTCCAGTTGACCCAGAATCCTGAAATTTGGCATGAAGCAAGGTCTTATAGCACAGATATAGAAATAAATCTGAAAACAGTAAATTTATTGTTACGTCACAAAAAAATTACTTTCTTGTGATTCGGAAAAATCTTCGGGAATTGAACTATTTAGATAAGCTTGTACGGAACCCTCAGAGCGCGAGTCCGACTCGCACTAGCCCAGTTTTTTTTTTGTGATGTAACTACAAAATTGTTTTCAGTCTTTTTCCTATACTTGTGATTTGAGACCTTGCTTCATGCCAAATTTCAGGTTTCTAGGTGAACGGGAATTACCCTAAAGGTCTTAATTTCCTAGCGAGTGTGAAAATATGTGCCTAAACGAAGCATAAACGGCCTTATCTTTAAATTGCGTTGACTTAGAAGTTTCTAATTTTCACTGCTGCTTGGGATAGCAGATACTATCAAATACTCTGACAATACAATAGTGACCCTATAAGGATTCCTTTTTAACCGACTTCAAAAAAAGGAGGAGGTTATTCAATTCGGTTGTATTTTTTTTATCATTATATTTTATTTATTTTTTATGTTTTTTACCTCAGAACTCCGTCGTTTATGGACCGATTTGCCAAAATTTTTTTTTTCCTTTATAGGATATGCTTCCAGATTGGTCCCATTTTTTTCAAAATCCAGTTCTGATGATGGGATCCATGAGGAATCGAGGGAACTCCTCAAATATTATAGGCAATCATATAGTGATTTTGGTATTTTCATCGAGAACTTAAGCATTTACAGTCAAAAAGTAACATTTGATGAAGTGGAACTGATGAAGAAGACCAGATATGGTCAACGGAACTTCATACATTGATATCACAATGAAGATAGTTAAGCGACTATGACAACACAAATAAATGTATGGTTCTGAATAGTTACGTTGAAAATGGTATCATCAAACTGATCTGATGATGATGATGGATCCGGAAGGTAGGCACTGGAACTCCGTAATTAATCTACGTAACCTAGCCGTGTTTGGGCTTATTAGAATTTTCATGAGATGCACTTTGGCTATAAGGTACTATCGAGCAGATCTGATGATGGAGCCGGAAGGTAGGCACAGGAACTCCGTAATTAATGAATGTATCCTAGCCGTGTTTGAGATTTTTAGAATTGTCATGAGATGCACTTTGGCTATAAGGTACTTTCGAACTGATTTGGTGATGGAGCCGGAAGGTGGAAGGTAGACACAGGAACTTTATAATAAAACAATGTAACCTAGCAGTGTTTGGGTTAATTGGAATCGTCATGAGAAATAGGTACTCTGTTTATAAGTGTATCACAACTAAAAAGTGTAAAATAAAAACTTTTTACAAAAAAAAATAACCGACTTCATTAAAAAAAACACTAAAAGGATCAGAATAACTTTTTATAACGTTAATAACGTTTTTTTTAATGAAGTCGGTTATTTTTTTTTTTTGTAAAAAGTTTTTATTTGTCAACCTAGGTAAGGAACCCTAAAAAGGAAATTTGCATTTTTTTAATAGTTAAAGATGGATGGATTGTGTGAGGAGTGATATGAAAGAAAAGGGAGTTAGTGATAGCGTAGCGGGTGGCAGGACAGAATGGAAGAAAAAAACGTGTTGCGCTGACCCCAAGTAATATGGGGCAAGGGTAGGAGGATGATGATGCATTTTTTTAATAGTTAAAACCATCTTCGCGTTATTGCTTTTTAGGGCAGATGGTTTCAAAGTCTATAATGGACATACTTGTAGATAGACACCTTTGTGTTTACTAGATATATAAAAGAAGAAACTGACTGACAACAACGCACAGCCGAAACTATTGGGACTAGGAGCGTGAAATTTTTGGAAAAGGTTTTCCATTTATGACATAAGCGAGCACAAAGCGAGACTTTTACAAAATTCACCCCTAAGGGGATGAAACGTGAGTCCAGTTTGTATGGAGAAATCTACTCTCACGCGGCAGGTAGAAGCTATTAGGTAAGTATGTATATTGCTGGGCTATACCAACATTGTAAGGTTAAATTAGCTGCCAAACTTTCAGATTTTGAATAACCCTAATAAAATATTGTAAAAAATCATAATTTTGACAAATAATTCAATTTAATTCATAAACTAAGCTCCTGAGCAAGCAAGAAATAATTCAAGACCGATAGGAGCATTATGTAACGCAAAAACACAATACAGCTATCGATCGTACTGAAATAGTTCCCTCAATCGCTATTTTCAAAATAGACACAGTTGGAAATGAGATATTGAATAACTTAGATACAGAGGTACAGAAATAATAAGATATCCTACCCAATAATAGAACACAATAAGGTTTTGCTAAAACAAGCCAGATCCTATTTCTTAGACTCCAAGCTAAAGATATCAAATATTCCCGAACAGGTTTTTTTTGTGAATAGTCTGTGTAACCACATATAATCTATATCTATATATATAAAAGAAAGCCGTATTAGTTACACTATTTATAACTCAAGAATGGCTGAATCGATTTGGCTGAAAATTGGTGGGGAGGTAGTTTTTATCCCATTCCCGTAAAACATGACATAAAACGTCGTATAACAAAACGGAACTGACATGGAATAACAAAACGCAACTGACAGCTAAACGTAATGTTGTCTATGGGTAAGTACTAGGCATGCCTTTTAAGTTCTGTTGTTTCCATATTTTCCGGCAATTTTGAATTTGTAACTGTTCTATATTCGAATGTGTTTAAATTTTGAATCTCAAAACAGTTGAAAGTATTAGGATTAATGCTAATGTTTAGTCACAGCGTCGATAGGAATCTGTCAGGTTACGTATGAAAATGAATCTTTCTAAGGAAAATGTTCGTGCAATAATTTTCTACAACTTTAGAAAGGGCCTGACACGGCTTCAGTGTTTTGAAGAGCTAACATCTGTGTTCAGTAATGAAGCCCCATGTCTGCGGACTGTCGAACGCTGGTATTTAGAATTCCAGCGTGGACATACTAGTGTAAGTGACAAATCTCGCGAAGGACGCCCAAAATCCGCCTTCACTGAAGATAACATCCTATAACATCATTGCTGTTAGACAACTAATTCTAGAAGTTCGTCATGTGACGTATCGAGAGATAGAGGCTCTATTAGGCGTCTCAGGAACAACCATTCAGAAGATCTTGCATGAAGCGCTTGGTGTGAGAAAGCTAGTTTGCCGTTGGATACCGCTTCTGCTTTCCGATGATCACAAGGCGGCCCGCGTCAGATGGTGTAAGAAAACTCTGCAAAGGTTCAACCGAGGAGAGTCAAATCACGTCTACGACATCATCAGTGGTGACGAATCTTGGATCTATGCCTACGATCCTGATTCCAAACAACAATCTACAATCTGGGTCTTTCAAGACGAGCTAAAGCCGACTAAAGTTGTTCGTTCTCGAAGCACTTCAAAGAAAATGGTGGCCACGTTCGTTGGAAAAACCGGCCATATTGCGACTATTGCACTTGAAGATCGTAAAACGGTTAACGCAGAGTAGTATACCACAGTTTGTTTACCACAAGTCATCGCCGAACTTCGAAAATCTAACTCAAAGCGAAGCATAATCCTGCACTACGACAACGCAAGCTCACACAGCGCTCGTCAAACGATTGAGTATTTGAAGCAGGAAAAAGTAGAAATTCTTGACCATCCTCCATACAGTCCTGACCTAAGCCCTAAAGATTTCTTTACATTTCCTAAAATTAAGAAAAGTCTTCGTGGTCAAAGGTTCTAGTCCGGTGACTCAGTCCAGAGAATGAAACCTCCTATTGCCTCCTATACGAGCCGTGTCAAGAAGAACCGCTTTCTGAATCAAGCCCTTGATCCAGTCGCCTAACGAGAGCCTCCTAAGGTATTGGTCGAGGCTCTTGCCTATTGAGCCATTGGCTGACACGACTATCGGTACAATGATCGTCGAATCCACATCCTACATTTCGACAACCTCGCGAACCAAGTCAAGTATACTTGATTTGTTTGTCTTTCTCGGCTTTCACGAGGTTCTCGTCATGCGGAACGGATATGTCAACAATCATTGCACGCCTCTCGCTTCGATCCACTACCACTATATCAGGCTTATTGGCAACAATAGACCTGTCAGTGATGATGGACCTATCCCAATACAATGATATCGCCATTATCGAGAACTGGGTCGGGCATATAACTGTAATATGGAACCTCCGTTCCCACAAGAGAGTATTTCAGAGTTGTCGATGGATAATTCTGGCTATAAGGTTGTGTCTATGCAAGTATTTCCTGTTAGCCAGACGAGAACAACCAAAGATAATGTGACGGATTGATTCACCTGGACAGTGACATGCCCGACAGATGTCAACCGTGCCAATCTGCGGTATTTATTCGTCCCCGAAGAGGTCACACACATACATCAGGCCCGTGAAGGGCCCAGAAAGGGCGTCCGTGAAATTCCTTACTCTGCCATACTTCCATACGATCGTTAGTTTCCAGAGCTACAGGTTTGCGCTAGTTCTCGTTAGCCAAGGAGACCGGGGTTAGTCCCTTGTCCACTGTCTATACATCTCGATGCATACCCACGTCGGCACCTAGGAAATATTCCCTGAGACTACATACTTCGCGGTTGTGCAAGGTTGTAGCATTTAAAAAACCTCGGCTCCCGCACTTCCGCGGAATGTACAAATACAGTCTCATCACCGACGACCGTGGGTGATGCATACGGTATGCAGTCAAAAGTGTACGAATATTTTGGACATAACAGGTAACACTGACACTGGTCTGTAGTTGCCTGGGTCAGTTCTCTTTCCATATTTGTAAACAGGAGTGACTCTAGCCACCTTGAGGGTTTCGGAAAAAGTACCATGTAGTAAACAGGCATGTAAACAGTTAGTTAGCTGCTCAACGATTATATTTTTTAAGCATTTTATTGCCTTAGTACTAATATCATCCAGACCAGTGCTAGTGTTACTATCAAGGTCGTCTATTATCCTAATTATTTCGTCCGTGGTGCACGGCGTTATAGTCCAGTCAATTTAGACATCCAAGGTTACAATAATTCGCACCCAGCTGAAAATTGGTAGGATTGTTTAAAACACCATCATAAATGAAACCTAAAAAGTACTCATCGATCCGACACATGCAAAAAAAAAATACTCGACCTTACTATTTTTTGGTCTAATTTGACTAGACTATTAGCTCGTTTAGTGTTATGTCATGTGTATAGTTATGATCGTACATCAATGTGTTGCCCGTATTTGTGTGATGTGTCTGGTATTTTTTTTTTTTGCTAAGTCTGCGCCTATAGATGAGAAAAAAGATTTTGTACAAGTCACATATCGAGTTACCTTCTGTTAGAAGTCAGCATTTAAAAGCAAGGAGCAGTCTTTAATTTTATTTAATCCTAAGTTATTAATCAGGTCCTACATTTTTTTTTTGGTTCATTGCTGCAGCTTTGAAATAAATTATAGGTCTTCTTGTCTTCTTTCAAAAACTATTGATCTTTTACGTCGTTCCAATTGAGATGAATATATTTCTAAAAAGTTATTTACATTGGTATTCCCTGGTTTAAAATCGCTCCAATATTTAATGATAGTATGTTTATATATATATCCATAAATAGTGGTTTCCGCTCTCGCATAATTCTTCAGTTATATCGTATATCGCATGTAGTAAAAACCTTGTGGCGTGACGAACTATATTCTATGTAAAAATAAACCTTCCCACCGAATTTGGATCATGGTGACCAATTTCAACAGAGATTAGTTAAGTACGCAAGAAATATTGTAGTGTGTGGAGCGAGAGGGCATGGGAAACAGTAATGCGAGCAAAGGAGGTGGCGGAAAGCGTGAGGGACATGCAATTCATCCGCCGCCGCAGGAGACGCCCTGAACGTTAGCAGTTGCAGGGCGGTTCCTGGCTTGCGGACGATGAGCAATGGATAGCTCGCCGTCCGATAAGAACGCGCAACTCAAAGAGCTGTCAGCATAACTGATGGGGCCCCTTAGGGCCGAAGTCTGTTACCGACCGTCCGATGCCTGCCGAAAGGACCTGGGATTTAGTCGGTAAAAGTCTAACACTCTCTCTTACTCCACCCGGAGCGGGAACTTATTTGTTGGTTTCCCACCATAAATACAGCGCAGACAAGTCCGCATCGACACTGGTCCGAAAAACTGCTGACCACACTATAGATAATGGGGCAAAGTTAGGCAAAGAAATAAAGGCATTGTATTGTAGTAAGTAGGGTAAATAAACCACAGGTACATGAAAAACGGGAGAATGTTCGCA
Organism: Mythimna impura; assembly: GCA_905147345.3. Taxonomy (NCBI): domain Eukaryota; kingdom Metazoa; phylum Arthropoda; class Insecta; order Lepidoptera; family Noctuidae; genus Mythimna; species Mythimna impura. The sequence continues at coordinate 25,563,831 of LR990359.1, read as the reverse complement.
TTGACTGACACTTAATTAAATCTCTTTACACTGCGTAGCAAAACTGTGGCACACTGTGGCTTTAATAACCCCTATAGCCAGCCTTGGGTTCAAAAGGCAATTAATAACGAGATTAAACTTATACATTCTGATGCATATATTGGCTATACGAGTAGGAGTGGCTGAGTTTTTGAGAGTTGAGTTAATTTCGAGAGCAAATATTTTATTGTTGTGCTTTTCAGTCACAAGATTCTAAATACTTTCATACAGCAAAGGTAAGGTGGCTTCAAAAATACTTGTTTTAGACATAACTGCAATCGATTCAGTAGCCTATTCTACAACATACTACTTTCAGAATATGCGGTTATTATGTTAAATGTTGTAGTTTTCTTGATTCGCAATCTTAAATGGAACCTAAATGTAATCGTTCGACAATCTGTAATCCATTTAAGGTTCACAAAGACTCGACCGTCAGTTTGAGCCCTATGACCCAAACCCCGAACACAATTATTCGCCCTATTCATGTCAACGCGGGCAATATAACCCCCAGGGGACTATTTCTAGTTATCTTATTGCCCCAGACAATGTCTAGATAATTGCTTTGTACAGGCATAGGCAGCTGCAGTAACCCCTCGCGTATAAAAAAATCTGCACACTACAGAATCATGGCACAAAAAGGTGACTACTGTTTGACATATCTGTGTGAAAGACTATATCTTCTCAGCCCTGCGTTCAAAAATGAGGTTAGAGTTAACTCCAATGACGTCATCAGGGTAGATACTCTACGCTCGCATTTTTGAACGCGAACGTAGACTGATCTGGATGTCTTGTATATGTGAGTGTTTATAAACGCACCCACGATACAGACCCCCTAGCCAAGTTACAACCGTTTCGTTTCAATTCTCTTTTCGTTTATCGCCTCGAGTCGGCCACGCCTCCTATTCCTTTGTTCTGACCACGTGAGGCGTTGAGATGACATCAGAACAAAGTAATCGGAGGCGTGGCCTACTCGAGGCGATCAACGAAAACAGAATCGAAATGAAACGGTTGTAACTTGGCTAGGGGGGCTGGAGTTTTTCCTAGAGTGGGGCAACGTTTAAATAAAAAAACTGGGCAAGTACGAGTCGGACTCGCGCACTAAGGGTTCCGTACAAACTTGAAAGGTAAATTGCGGTTTACGATTTATGACGTATTAAAAAAAACTACTTACTAGATCTCGTTCAAACCAATTTTCGGTGGAAGTTTATAAGATAATGTACATCATATATTTTTTTTTAGTTTTATCATTCTCTTATTTTAGAAGTTACGGGGGGGGGGATACACTTTTTACCACTTTGGAAGTGTCTCTCGCGCAAACTATTCAGTATAGAAAAAACTGTTATTAGAAAGCTCAATATCATTTTTGAAGACCTATCCATAGATACCCCACACGTATGGGTTTGATGAAAAAAAAAAAAAAAATGAGTTTCAGTTAAGCTAAGTATGGGGAACCCCCAAAATTTATTGGTTTTTTTTTCTATTTTTTTGTGAAAATCTTAATGCGGTTCACAGAATACATCTACTTACCAAGTTTCAACAGTATAGCTCTTCTAGTTTCGGAAAAAAGTGGCTGTGACATACGGACGGACAGACACATGACGAATCTATAAGGGTTCCGTTTTTTGCCATTTGGCTACGGAACCCTAAAAAGCAATTCAATTCAAAAAAAAATCATTCACATAGGCCACATGGGCACTTATAAAACGTCAGAAACTAAAGCACAGTTCCAATTGGTCGTTACCTATGAAGAAGAACCGGCAAGACACTCAACGTTCCACAAAGACTTGTAACTACTATCTGTGGGGCTTACAATTATTTATTTTGTGCGGAAATCGAACCCACGAAACGCAGTGGAGCAATACGATAACTTATGTAACAAAGGGGAAGAAAGGAGGTATGCGTGTTTGACCTTATGGGTGAATGTAACCGAAATAAATGGATTATATAGGGAACTTTTTTTCCGGTGGGAAAATCATCCAATGACTTCCCCCGCTCTTGGGCGGGCGAGAGGGTGTATTAGACTTTTACTGACTAAAAACACATTCCTGTTCCTTCGTTGCCTTTCATACCAGGGCCGAGTCGTCCTTTCAGAAGCAGACCCTTGGCCCCAGAAGGCTTCGACCCTGCTAGACCCCTACGGTTTGCTGACATCTCCTTGAGGCGCGCGTGGAACAGTACGCGCCGTCGACGTCTTATTATGTAGGGAACTTAGTTTTAAATAATGTAAAAAAATATAATATTCCACAAAAATCACACAACGCCATCTAGTCCCAAACTAAGCAGAGCAATCTTAAAACTATGTAACAGACATAATCTATAGATAGGGAAGATATGCGTCACATCCGCGGAAAACGGCCGAACGCTCGAACGGCGAATGTTGTCAGAATTCAACTTATAATTGCTGGGACGAATATACTGGCGATAGAGAAGATAGAAATCAAGATAGATAATTACATAGTAAAAAACAGCTGTAATATGAAATGGTACATCAGGAACGATTATCGTCCCAGACCCCACGGTTTAGAACGATAACATCAATGGCTAGCAAAGATTAAGTCACATAAATCAACAAATAACTTCTCTCACTCTGGATGGAGTGAGAGGGAATGTCTGACTTTCACTGAATAAAACCCACGCCATGTTCAGTTGCCCTTTGCGTTCTAGAGCCGTGGTGACTCTTTCAAACAATCCTACAGTATCATCATCATCATTTCAGCCAAATGATGTCCACTGTTGTACACAGACCTCCCCAAGTGTCGCCACAACGACGGGTCCAACGGAATCCAACGGATTCCCGCGACCCTCGCCAGGTCATCGGTTCACCTTGTGGGAGGCGATTTGCAATATCTATAATAATATAATTATACTAGCGGTCCTAGCAGACATTGTCCTGCCCGAAAGCTAGGTTTTCGTCGGTAAAAAAACCCGAACCTTTGAGAACCTAGAGAGCAGCTCCACCTATCGAGTTAATTTGTGATTTCAAACCTTCCAGGGACCCTTTCAAATATACTCTCAAAATTTCATCCAAATCGGTCAAGCCGTTTAGGAGGAGTTAGGTAGCAGACACACGTATGGAATACATATAACGTCTAACGGTCTCGATAAACGTAGTCCTGTCCGAAAGCTGGCTATTCCTCAGAATAAAAAATTGAGAACCCGATTGCTCCACCTACCGGGTTCAATTGTATTTTCAAACCTTCCAGGGACCCATTCAAATATACCTACAAAATTTCATCTAAATCGGTCAAGCCGTTTAGGAGGACTTAGGTGACAAACACGTACTAAAAATAAGTTCGGCTTTATCCAATCTGCGATAATACATCCAGACAACTGATTTATCGTCATTAAATATTACAACCATGTTATTGATAAAGAGGTCCTAGAAAAAATGGTCACGTCCTGGGGCATCCCTAAAAGGCACAAAAACTATTGTATCATATTTTTATATGACGTAGATCTTATTTGCATTGGAATAGTGCCTATAATAGCTATATGTTACAAGCGTTCTGTAATAGCGTTTTTACCAATACTGTAAAAAGTTTATCCCTAATTTTGTAGCTGAAAAGTAAAGTGATTGATTACGATATATATATTTCAGTCAAGAGTGAATAGATTACTTCTAGAGCAGTGGTGGCCGAGTGGTAAAGGCCCCAACTTTTGAGTTATAGGTCACGGGTTCAAACCCAGCCAGACGCATTACTTTGTGTTATTTATTTCATCACCACTGCTCTCAAAACTGTGAAGACAAACATCGTGAGGAAACCAGCATGTCCAAGAACCAAAAATTCGAAGACATGTGACATCCACCAACCCGCACTAGGCCCACGTGGTGGATTACGGCCCATTCCCTCTCCTAGACAGGAGGCCTGAGTCCCAGCAGTGGGAACATTATAAGGCTGACTATGCTATGCTAGATTACTTCTAGGTAAGTGCGCTCCATGGTCGACCGCATCGTCGCTTTCCATCAGGTGAGATAGCGGTCAAGCACGAACCTATCAAGAATAAAAAATAAAATAAAATATTTATTTTTCCCTCTTTTAACTTCCCTTTTACGTCATAAGATTTTTTATTTGTTTGAAACAACGTTGCTCAACACTAGAAACTACTCCTGTACCGTGGGTGCGTTCGCAAATATGTAAACTCTCATACATAACACACCCAGAGCCGGAACATCTATCTGCAGCATATAGCATAGCATAGCATAGCATATTCAGCCTTATAATGTTTCCACTGCTGGGACTCAGGCCTCCTCTCTAAGAGAGGGAATGGGCCGTAATCCACTACGCGGGCCCAGTGCGGGTTGGTGGGTGTCACATGTCTTCGAATTTTTGGTTGTAGGTCACCGTTTTGAGAACAGTGGTGATGAAATAAATTACACAAAATAATGTGCCTGGCTGGGTTTGAACCCGCGACCTGCAACTCGTAAGTCGGGGCCGATACCACTCGGCCACCACTGCTCTATCTGCAAGCCATACAAATATTTGTTCCGTGCGAGAATCGAACCCGGGACACGCAGCGCAGCAGCCAATCGCTCAACCACTGCGCCAACCGTACCATCAATTTTGTTCCTGGCTTATGATTTACTAGCTTCTGCCACCGTCTTTGCTTGCTTTATAGTAGAAAATTATCCCAAGGGAACATACCTACTTCCAGGATAAAAGTTATCTTATGTGCTTTTCCAGGACATGGTCTACCCGTATACAAAGTTTTATCGAAATCCGCTCAGGCGTTCGAGCGTGAAGGAGTGACAAACATACACACACAGACTCACAAACTTTCATGTTCTGTGATTAGTGTGATGCGTGAGTCTCTCAATTTCTTTTATATCTTAACCTTTTGACGTGCGTAATTAGAGACACAATAGTAAGACAATGGCTTCCGGGCGCCGGCTACCGCCTGAGCGTTAATGAATTAAGATACTAGGCTAACTTAGATATGAATGGGTACAATTTTTTTTCGGATATTTTTTGACTGGCCTGTTGGTCTAGTGGTTAGTGGCCCTGACTGCTATACCGGAGGTCGTGGGTTCGGTTCCCACCCAGGACAAATGTTTGTGTGATTAGCATGAACATTTGTTCTATGTCTGGGTGTAATTTATCTATAATATGTATGTATTTAGAAATATATAAGTATGTTTATCAGTTGTCTAGTACTCATAACACAAGCTCTGCTTAGCTTGGGACTAGACGCCGTCGTGTGACTATCACACGACGGCGACGCCGTTTAGTCCCTGTGTGTCATGTGGAATAAAAAAAAATATGAAAGCTTTTGAAAGAATCTACTCGAAAGTTTATCAACTTACTTACTTCTCAAAAAGAAATGTCAGTAACAAACCTAAATCAAATCTAAAAATACGCATCATTATCGTTAACTTATTTATTTTATTTGTTTAAACACACTATAAGTACAACCTACTCATTATACCAACATATATTAGATTTTTTTGAAGTGTCGAAATATAGATAAATCTTTTAAAAGTACTATGGACAAGCACTACGAAGGTAGGTACCTACGCTATCGAAAAACGCGGGGTCAATACCTTCCAGAGAGCGCGGTGATTTAAATTGAATGGATAAAACTACAGATATATAGGGGTAAACTCTAATAAACTGTAATAACTAGTATTTGCATAACGTAACTTAGAAGCATACTTGTTTTCTTCAAGTTATAGCAAGAGAAAATATCCTAACCTCAATCAAAATTAATTTTCATTCACTATTTCTTTTTCAAGCTTATTTTACATAAAATATAACGAAAGTTCATCTACGTTTTTACTAAATCATCCAAAAAATACAACATACAGTTAAAATAACATAAAAGCGGTAAAAGTAACAACGTTTCGGGGAATAAATCGATAAACCAAACATTGAACTACGATAACTTAACGAAAACAACACTGTTCCCCAAAAATACCACTAAAACCTTAAAAAATAACAGGTAAAAAACCTTCGAACCTAAAAACCACATAGTAAATATAAAACTATACCTATAATAAAACGTAGCGTGTGTACGAAAACGTACATAGAGAGTACCGTACCTGGTATGAGAGAGCGTCCTTTAACACAGTTTGGGTAAATCACTTGCACTATAATTTTTTAGTGTTGTAATGTTATTTTAGTTATGTAACACTGATCACTGATGTTGATGATTGTTTGTAGTGTTATGTAATGGGTTCGTTATTGCATGGCGCGTGCTGGCCGCGCGGCGAACGACTGCAGATAGAAATGGCGGACGACTGCGCGCGCCGCCCGCCCTCCGGTTAGAGAGGGGTCCTGCTGAAGCGTAGGCCGGGAGGATTAAGGGTATTTTTGCGTGGGTGTCTTTGTCGGTGGATGTTAAAGGTATTGTTATGGAGTTAGGGGAAGAATTCATGAATGTTTTTCAACTGGACATGTTTAGCAGGTAAGAATAAATACATACAATTTAAGGAAAGTTGGAAAACAAAGGTTTCTGAAATGATTTTATAAGAGGCGAAATGTGATTGTAGGTACAATAAATACACCCTTATATGACTTATTATTACTTATATTTAGAGTAGTGGTGGCCAAGTGGTAACGGCCCCGACTTACGAATTGTAGGTCGCGGGTTCAAACCCAGCCAGGCGTTACTTTGTGTAATTTATTACATCACCACTGCTCTCAAAAACGGTGAAGAGACATCGTGAGGAAACCGGCATGTCTTAGAACCAAAAATTCGAAGACATGTGACATTCACCAACCCGCACTGTGCCCGGATGTGGTGAATTATGGCCCATTCCCTCTCCTAGAGAGGAGGCCTGAGTCCCAGCAATGGGAACATTAAAAAAGCTTGCTTATGCTTTGAGAGCTATGGTGATGTATGAAATTAAACAAAGTAAACCGCAATGTACGTTAAGTGAATCGAGAACCGTTAGTACTGTGTCACTTCTGCTCTAGTATGATGTATTTTAAAATCCATAAGTTTTTTAAGTTCAAATAAAAAATAAACTAGATTGAAATTAATGATAACGTGATATTTATTAGGGTACAATGGAAGAGGAAAACATTTAGTACCTGCCACAAGTAACATGAGACTCCCACGCAAGTAAAAACGGTAACGAAGTACTTAGAGTAAAGAACATGGTTTAGTTGGATAAGAAATATCTTTAAAAAAAAACTTTTTTCCATAAACAGTTTCAAGGGTCGATTAAGGGCCCAAATAAAAACTGCTATGAGACGACGCATTGCAAGAACTTGCGAATTGTCACCTGAACCGATGCTATACCGCATGAAATCGCATCGCATCAAAGTTTTGTGTGGGAGGCCCAAGATCATCTCACTAATTAAAATTAAATTAAGATTCCTATCGACTAAACGCAACAGCGGAACAACCCCCTAATCTAGACAAAAGGCTCGCACTTTGTAACGTTCAGCGTTACCTTGTACCGAAGGCACAACTTATCAAAACATCTGCATATGTACGGCATACACTGCCGCTTATTTACTGTCAACTTAGAAAAACTGCTGAATAAAACCCGCAATGGATATAGAAAAGTTAGATGTAGTCTTATAGTATTATTTTTTCAGTAGGAGCACGCAAGTCGTCGTGAAAAAATGTTGATTTTAAGACGAAGCCTCGAATTCACATGTGCAATAAGATATTGAGTCAAGCCTAAGATGGAGATGTAAGGCGGGGAGTAAATATCAGATCTTAAGGATTTTTATTTTTATATATGCACAACAGTCTTTGATCTCTTATTGGAGTGAAAGAGATTGCTATTTGCTTATTACTTTGTTTGTTAGACTGAGGGTTGAAAGAACTGCTGTAACGTAATATTTATGAATCGATTAGCTAATTTGTGATGAAGAACCGATTGGATTTTATATCAAAAAGTTCTATGTAATTGATAAGAAGACTCGCTGCAACGCTTATCAACGTCATTCAACGTCTTTACGTTGTTTGGAGAACTTTGGAGGTTTGGCGCAGTAGTTGAGCGATTCACTGCTGCGCTGCATGTCGTGGGTTCGTTTCCTACGGAACAAATTTTTTATGGCCTACAAATATTTGTTCTGAGTTTTAGTGTCTTGTATATGAGTCTTTATGTTTGTGAACGCACCCACGATACCGCAGTAATTCCTTGTGTGTGGCAGAGTTTAATCATATAGGTAATCAGAGTTTAATCATATAGGTAATCAGAGTTTAATCATATAGGTAATCAGAGTTTAATCTTAGAGGTAATCAGAGTTTAATAACATAGGTAATCAGCCTTATAATGATCCTGATGCTAGGATTCAGGCCTTCTCTCTAGGAGAGTGAATGAGCTATAATCAGCCAGGACCCAGTACGGGTTGATGGATGTCACATATATGTCTTCGAATTTTTGGGTCTAGGTCATGCCGGTTTTATCACGATGTTTTCTTTCACCGTTTTTAAAGCAGTGGCGATGAAATAAAACACAAAGGAAAGTGCCAAAAAATCTTTGGTTGGATTCATTTAGTAAACCTTTCAACGTTTCTAGCAGTTGCTGTACTTAGTCGAATAAAGTAGAGCGAATACGAAACTAGGTACTAAACCAGATTATAGTTAAAAATGGTTTTCGACGAACGAATGGCTCATTCTTCAAATCCCATTCTGTATACTTCATATACAGAACGGTTATTCCACTTCATTCAATGACGTTTCCTCTTGACCATCAATAGAATCGAGGTCTTTCACGAGATTTATAAATAGGATTTTTCTATTTTAGTTTCCACTAAGTGTGGGAGTATGTACAGTCAAGAGCATAACTATTTGATAGTTACAGAAACTTAAACTTCATAGAGGTAATACCTACGTTGTAACACAGTATTCTCGAAGCCAAACATTTATAAAACAGATAGTGTCTCAAAGATACAATCGTTATTTCACGAGTATATTAGTTCTGAATTTTGAGTTAATGTAAGACTTTTGTTCAGTGCGTTGAATGCGAGTTGTTATTATGTTGACGTGATCGAAACATTTACCGCGTTTGAATCTCTGATTGGTTAAAAGTAGTGATGCAACGGAAACGTCTTAACGGAAGCGGAAACAGAAGTCAAAAGTAAATCTCTGCGGATGCGGAAACGAAAGCGGAAGTGTTAATATTATGAAGAAAAAGCACAATATTATTTTTTAAAACAACAGAAGGTTTACGTCGTAATCACGTCACGTGGCGTGGTAATGTGCTGAATGAACCAAAAAAATATAATAATAAAGAAACTCGTTGCGACACGTTTGTGTACCGCCCCCGCCAAATGTCTAAAATTTCTTTGTAGAAGAGGGTCAATTGTTCATGACTGATTTAATTGGTATCATAGAATCTAAATTTTTTTATAAACTAGTTGTGGACTGTTGAACTTCTACAACAAAGAAATTTTATACACTTTAGCATTGGTAGAGTGTGGTAGAGTGAAACTGCACTTTTGAACTGTGACTGTACATTGTATACCTCCGCCCACCTGTTCATACTATAGGTATATCGAGACTTTTCAGGAGACTTTTTTTGTTAGCTCACTGTTTTTCACATATGTAATGCCAAAATGTGATGCACATTCTGGCTATAAAGTCCCATCGAACTGATCTGATGATGAACCCGGAAGGTAGGCACGAGAACACCCTAATAAAACAATGTAGGTATCCTAGCAGTGTTTCGACTTATTGGAATTGTGATGAGATTCACTCTTGCTATAAATAGTTTTTCAATACACTTACTCGAAAACCCGCTCTTATCCCACCGCTTTTAGGCACGCAGTAGACAGTTTTCCGCACTAGTGCAGAAAAGTGCGCGTGCTCTCCCCCGCCACAATGTTATTACATTTATCGTATCAGGCTGGGCGCGCGTCGACCCCCACGAGCCGCCGGTCCACCCCCGTTTATTCATTTCTTCGTAAGTGTATTGAAAAACGTCGTTTGATACACGTGCAAATTTATCACTGCAGTCCTCGGCTCCATAACACACTCGCCTACGGCTCATGCGAATTCCGCCTCGGTCGCAATGACAAATTTTCCGCACTTGTATCAAAATGTACAATGGTTATATTGTATAGGCAACTCACTTTAGATTTAGAAGTTCTAATAAGACAAGTATTTGGCGATATCTAGGAGTCCCATCGTCAAACTCGAAGTCGAATTCTTTGCAGACTTCATTTATTTGCCACTAGAGTCTGCCAGCGGCTTCGTCTGCATAAAAGTAGAACATAATTATAACCTATGTCACTCAGTGATGAAGTAGTATTTTATTAGTGAAAGAATTTTTACAATCGAGTAACTTTTGAGTATATTCATCTATACATATAACAAATCTGTAGTAAAGTCATAGTTGTGCGCGCATCACGTAAAATGTGCGAAATCGATGTAGATAACTTTTATCAAAAACATTAAATATAGGTATACACTTTTATACATAAAAATTTTGTGTAACTTGATATATTACTTAGACTTTGTTTCATTAAAATTGATTGACTATATCGAAAGATATTATATAAATTTAAAATGTTCAAGAAGTAAAAAACTTTTTACAAAAAAAAAATAACCGACTTCAATAATAAAAAAACACTAAAAGGATCAAAATAACTTTAATTTCGGAAGTCGGTGTTTCTCGGTATTGTTTGTTTCTTATTTAACACCGACTTCCGAAATTAAAGTTTTTTAGTGAAATCGGTTATTTTTTTTTTGTAAAATGTTTTTATTTTACACTTTTTAGTGCGATACACTTATAAACAGAGTGCCTATTTCTCATGACAATTCCAATTAACCCAAATACTGCTAGGTTACATTGTTTTATTATAAAGTTCCTGTGTCTACCTTCCTCCTTCCGACTCCATCATCAGATCAGTTCGATAGTACCTTATAGCCAAAGAGCATCTCACGACAATTCTAATAAGCCCAAACACGGCTAGGATAAAATGATTAATTACGGAGTTCCTGTGCCTACCTTCCGGCTCCATCATCAGATCAGATAACTTCGATGATACCATTTCCAACGTAACTATTCAGAATCATTCATTTATTTGTATTGTAATAGTCGCTTAACTATCTTCATTGTGATATCTGTTTGTGTATGAAGTTCCGTTGACCATTTCTGGTCTTCTTCATCAGTTCTAATTCATCAAATGTTACTTTTTGACTGTGTTTGCTTTTTGCTGTTGCTTTTTGCTGTTCTTGATGAAAATACCAAAATTACCATAGGGTTGCCTATAATTTTTGAGGAGTTCCCTCGATTCCTCATGGATTCCATCATCAGAACTACATTTTGAAAAAAATGGGACCAATCTGGAAGCATATCCTATAAAGGAAAAAAAATATTTGCAAATCATTCCCTAAACGACGGAGTTTTGTGGTAACAAACATAAAAAAAAAAAATGATGATTAAAAAAAAACAACCGAATTGATAACCTCCTCCTTTTTTTTGAAGTCGGTAAAAAATTTGACACCACACGCAATTGATATCCATTTCTCTTTGTAGTATTAGTAAAGATGAATGGAATCAACCCGTTACGAAGCATACAGCTTAGGTGCTACTTAACCTTCCCAAAGAAAACAGACTTTTAAGCTGTCCTGAAAACTCTGAACCGAAGCTCGCGGCTCGTTAGTTTTCTCTCCAACTTTCCTTTCATGTCTGACACATTAATTCAGGCACACATAATTTTCGTACAGCCCCGCACTAGTGAACACTTGGCGTGACATTTTAGGTGTAATACAAGAGAAGAAGTGACAAATGTCACATGATTGGCGCCTACGACGTAATGTGTTGGGTTAAGTTCAGGTCATTTCGTTGAGGTCTAGACCTCAACTGATATTACAAAGTACTTTGTGGCCTCAACTAAATGGCTTGCTACGAAAATGTAATGACTTTTTGTCGAGGAAACTTTTTGGAAACGAGCTTTCCAGCTTAGGTTAACTCATTTGTCATAGAGAGATTGTCAGTTAGGCTAATAACTCACGAAGCGATTTTCACCCGCGCCCGCCGGGTTAGAGGAAACAGCTATTTTATTTCAAAACTTACGAGACCGGCGGTTGCGTAACCTCGCAACCACCGCGGTTGCGATTTTCGTCCGCAAACCTGGCGGGTGATTATCGCAAGACATGCGGTTACAAGACGGCCGGTGAAATGATCGGTGCCCGGTCGTCCGCCAACCGACCGCAGTGCGTGCGGGCGCAAACCGCCGAGGCTGCGGGCGACTGCGGTCCGCGGTCCACAGCTGCTGAAATGTGCTTTAATTTTTTACTTATACATCTCAATTCTACAGAAGCTGCGGACCCGCAACCGCGGCGGCCGCGGGTGAAAACCACTTCGTGAATTCTTAGCCTTACAGATAGATTCTTTAGGTGTTAAAATCTTTTGCCTGACTAGTTGTACCTAATAGGCGATGAGTCCAACGGGGTTACCATAACGTTCATAGTAAGATTGTTTCATTCTTATTTCTGTGTGGGTAAGAGACAGAGCTATACAGGTTGTCTAGCGCCATCTCTTACCCACACTGGAAATAAGAATGAAACAATCTTACTTTAAACGTCATGGTACAGGTCCAGGGACCTTACCATGACGTGTTAAAGTCAGTCATGCGAGCGAAAAAGAGGGCTGGAGATATACACCCTCCGCTTCGCTTCGCTCATCGCCGTACCGCACCAACGTGCAGTTGGTCGCGCAGGCTAACGCAATAGAGTCTCATATTTATAGCTCCATCCCTTTAACAATTCAGTTTAGATCAAGATTCAAAGATTCAAAGCATTTTATTTCAAATAAACCATTTATAGGCACTTTTGAAATGTCATGAAGTCAGCCAGTCAGAAAAAAAAAAATGATGCTAATTGCACATTCCAAAGCGTAGATCTCTATGGAGAAGAATGTGCAAGAAACTCCATGGACACTCTTTTCAAACAGATCACGTTAAGAGCTCATGGTCGTCAAACAGATCACGTTAAGAGCCCATGGTAAGGCCTCTAGGCTCGATTACAAATCTATATATTATATAAAAGGAGAAACTGACTGACTGACATATCAACGCACAACCGAAACTGCAGGGCGTAGTAGCGTAAAATTTTGTACAAGGTTTTCTTCTATGACATATGTGGGCACTAAGAGAGGATTTTCCACCCCATAAGGAGATGAAACGGGGGCCCAAAGTTTGTAAGGAGAAGCCTATTTACCCGCGGACGAAACCGCTGGCAGAAGCTAATCGTATATAAAGCTTTTATCTCGGCCTCTCAAGAAATACAAGTCAACACTGTCAATGCGTTGCGCACACCACAATCGCAGCGATAACTCCCCTCTTTGAGGAGTGGTTAGATAGGTGCCACAGCGTCCTCAATTTCCGCCAGACGCAGGTCCTCATCGGTCATAGTTGTTTGGGATTCGTCGGAAAGATACGCCTCCAGGTGTTATCATTTCGTGGATCGCCTGGAGGACATGTCCATCTGTATCGCCAACGATGAAGCATATGGTGGAGGGCTGTTTTGTTTGGGTGGGAACTGACCTCGTGGAGACGATCAGCGGTGGCGAGTCCTCGCGTTCGGCCCTGGTTCAAGTCATGGTCCGGAGCGAAAAAGAATGGGAAACGGTTACCTCCTTCTCCAAAGCAGTAATGCTAGCGAAGGAAGTGGCGGAAAGCGTGGAGGGAGAGGACATTCCAACGCCCCAGCAACCGCAGGAGGTTCCCAAAGAGACGGGAGTTACAAAAAGAAAACTTAAAGAAAACTAACATTATAAGATGATTAGGTTTATTTCATGATTGCTCATGGAGAGATGAATAAATAAACATTACGTGTAAGCAGTGAAAATTTTTCAATTTAAATTAATCTAAAAGTTACCGCAATTTTCCCTAGGAGGTTTAGCGATCTTACCCTATTTAACGGGTTTTTTCTTACAACATTCACTTATTACTGCAGGACAAAGTTCTCCCTTTCCTCTTTCCACGTTTCTCGGTTTTCGACAGTTTTGACAAGGAGTCCTGCATAATTCCGACATGAGAAAAAGATAGAGTTAGGTATTCCTATATAGCTCCGTCTCTCTTACACACCAGAATTATGATGAATTTAAGAAGCACTACTTAGGACCCCAGATCAACGGATTAAACAAAATATTTACCTGCATTTTATTTTTTGTAGTGGGAACCGAATGCTTCCTTTTACATTTTTTTTTTTTTGCTTTTGCTTTTTTTGCTTGCTTTTTTGGGCTTCTCCCACTCTAGGATGGGGTGAGACGGCATATCAGATTTATTACTGACTACTAAAACCACCTATGTTCCTTCATTTGCCATTTACGTTCTAAGGCCTCGGTAACTATTTCAAAAGTTTCCGCAAACATTCACCTACATACCTACTTAAAAATAATATCAACGAATAGTTCGAAATTAATATACCAGCTACATTAAACTCCACCTTTCGGAGCGAACTCGCTGTCTACTAATCCCCTATTTCGGGCGCGACACCCGGACCCAACGTAACCAAAGACAAGAATTGCATTTTTAACGGCTTTAAAATAACACAACGACTATTAAAAGATGGCGTGAGTTATGACCTATTAATCCTATTATATTTTTGTAAACTGGGCTGACTTTAAGATCCTTGGTCCCATTTAGTGCCATAAAACAGTAACTTTCTGAAGGCTTCTCCTCGGTAACGGCTGGGTTATTAGATTTGAAAAAAAAGGATATTTATTATAGATTCATTTATAACATTATAAACATATGATTTTTTCGTATGACTAATAATTTTGCAAAAAATTAACAACATGACATTTTTATGATGATGATGAAATGTTGAGTAAATGTTCTTCAAAATGTACATAGCATTTGTAAATCAATCAATGTTTTGTAAAGAAAATGGGGCTCTAGGCGCAGGCGGCAGTACGATTTTTTGTGCACCACTCCGCCCAGATGTTCAAGGGACTCTACGCCTTAAGCTTTAATTTGTATTGTCTTCCCGATGAAGTATGAGGAAGAAATAAAATCGGACTACTTTTAAGAATTCTTTTGTTTGTTTATAGTCAGTCAATTGGAAGAGGGGTTACATGGGTTTCCACTTTAGAGCAGGAAACGTCAGTCAGCAAGAAAGAGTCGGTAATAGTCGGTTGCCAATATTGCTTTGTTTAAAAGATATTTTGGTGAGGAAATGAATAGATAGATTAGATCGATATACTCTTTATTGTACACCATGAAAAAAAATACCGTAAAAGCTTAAAATTAATACGGTGTACAAATGGTAAAATGGAAACCTATAGTACCCCTACCAACTGTGAGTTTTACAAACTGACGCTTGTTTCAGTAACACTTTAAAGCCTGGTCACATTTGACATTACCACGTGCTTTTTAAGGTGAGAAATCATCCAATGACTTCTCGCGCCCCAGGGTTGGGCGTGAGGGCGAGTCAAACTTTTACTGACTAAAACCACACTTATGTTCCTTCAGATGCCTTTTGCGTTCTAGGACCATGAGTATCCTTTTCAGAAGCCTTCCTACTATGCCCCTAGCAGACATCGCCCTGCTGGGCCCTTATGGTTTGCTAACATCTCTTTGAGGTGCACGTGGAACACTACGCGCCGTCGGAAACTTAGGCTCGATCCTTATAGGACATGTAGACGGCGAGCTACCCATTGCTCTTCGTCTGCAAGCCTGCGCCTACGATGGGCCACGTTACTACGATGCGGCAACATTAATATGAATGCCATAGATAGAATGCTCCAGGGTAGCCTGTAAAATTCAAATTTTTAAAAGTTTTTTTACATTTCGACATACATGTCGTTAAAATTTAACTTAAAACATTACGGAGAGTGACCGCTGCACGCAGCCACGTCAGTCGTGCAAATATACGATGCCGCGTCGTTTAAATACTCGATAAAGCAACATCACAAAACCTCTTCGTTGAAGAATGATCGAGAAATTTTTGTCGTACACGATGACGTGGTACGAAGCCCTACCGTAGTAATGTGGCGAGGACCTTAGTGACGGATTTTCAAAAATGGCGTCGGACTAGTGACAGTGCCATTTTATTTCGAACACGAGCACGCTTGTCTACAAGCAACCTATTCACTCTTAACTTATAGACCCCCAGGTGGTATCTATCTGGAAACACAGACTCCGGCAGGGAATCCCACTCCTTAGCTGTACGCACAATGAATGTGTTCCCAAAACGTTTTGCATATTTCCACAATGTTTTTTTTTTAATTTTTTTTTTGCTTGTTATATTATTTTAATGATAACTATTTTGTATGTACTTATTGTCCTATTACTGTTACACACGGTGTCTACATATCTTTTTTCTTCCAACTCTCCTTTCGCAGGTGTGCTGGAAGAGATTTCTTTAGAAATAAGCATCACCTCTGTACCTATTTTTCTGTTTCCTTCTTCTAATCTTTTTTTGTGTGTGTACATAATCGTTAAATAAATAAATAAATGATTTGTTTTCACAATTGATGTGTTTTACACATTTCCACGAGACGGTTGTTGTGCTTTCATCACTCTTTTTATTAGGTTGCGCATAGCAGTAAAGTAACTTCAACGCGGTTTCAAATCTGAAAAAGTATTTACATCATTTTCTTGTGTAGGTAAATGCAGTCCATAACTTAGTTATAAAACAGCAGCAACTTTTGCTCCAGCAGAGCAGTGGCAAGGGCTTACGAGTTGGGGGTCGTGGGTACGTACGCCAAGCGCATTACTTAGTGTAATTTATTTCATCACTACTGCTCTCAAAACGGTAAAAGAAAACATCGTGAGGAAACCGGCATGTTCTAAAACCAAAAATTCGAAGACATAGCCCGCGTAGTGGATCCAAGTCGTTGATGGCGCGTACTGTTTCACGCGCGCCTCAAGGAGATGTCAGCAACTGTAGGGGCCATCAGGGTCTAAGCCTAGGTACTGGGGCCAAGGGTCTGATTCTGAAAGGAAGACTCGGCCCTGGTACGAAAGGCAACGAAGGAGTGGGTTTTTCGTCAGTAAAAGTCTGACACTATCTCCCGCTCCGCCCAAGAGCGGGGGATGTCATAAGATGATTTAGCCTCTCTTCTCTTTTTTTTTCTTTTCTTTTCTTTTTTTTTGAGCGTTTTGGGAACACATTCATAATGCATACAGCTAAGGTGTGGAATTCCCTGCCGGAGTCTGTGTTCCCTGATAGCTACAACCTAGGGGTCTTTAAATCAAGAGTGAATAGGTTACTTCTAGGCAAGCGTGCTCCATCGTCGGCCACATCATCGCTTACCATCAGGTGAGATAGAAAGGCAAGAACTTTTGCTCCTTAACTGTCCTATCCATTTCTCTTGCTGACCGCACTGTCCACTATAATAATAGCTTCCTGCACTAACAAACATACCAATACTCAATAAATACCATTATCGACTAACTTCTAAATACAAATTCCAACGTCGGTCGCGTCTTACCGATCCCATGGACCGCAGAGCGCAGATGGTCACAATTATTTGCCCTTAGCCGTAGCCACGGCCAGCCTGTTATAATAACTACGTGACGCTTTCCCATTCCAATATAATTCCCACTAATATTATAAACTAGCTCCTGCCGGTGGCTTCGCCCGCATGAAAGTAGGAAATTACCCTAGAAGAAAATAATTCAGCGATAAAAAGTGTCATATTATTAAATGATAAGGCTCAGATGAAAACCAGTGTCATTGGCATCTTTGCTGGGGCCCAAGTCTGTTATTTTTATAAATTCGTCATTCCAACACGATCCCATTGTCATTTTGCTAAAAGTTCGTAATCTGCTAAATTCATAATGGTCGAACATTGATCGGTCAATGGTCTCGTAATAAAGTTATGGTAGAATGACAATATCGAGCTTATTAAAAGCAATGACTACACAATGACATTGTAATGGTAGGTCACTGATCAAAGGAACTGTAAAATTTTTAGTAGATTCCCGCATACGTCAGACATTAATTTGTCAATTATGTACGAGGTTACTATTTTAAGCCACTTCTTTCAATGGAGTGTCAGTGGTTGACCATTGGAAAGTCATAATGAGGCCATTTTATTACTAAATTACCAAACTTGTCAAAATCAACAATTACGAAATCAATAACAGACCATTCTGACACTATTGTAATAGCAGACTTGAGGCCCTGCCCTATTTTTAGGGTTCCGTAGCCAAATGGCAAAAACGGAAGCCTTATAGATTCGTCATGTATGTCTGTCTGTCCGTCCTTATGCCACAGCCACTTTTTTCCGAAACTATAAGAACTATATACTGTTGAAACTTGGTAAGTACATGTATTCCGTGAACCGCATTAAGATTTTCACACAAAAATAGAAAAAAAAAACAATAACTTTTGGGGGTTTCCCATACTTAGAACTGAAACTCAAACATTTTTTTTTCATCAAACCCATGTGTGGGGTATCTATTTACATATAATAAAACAGTAAAATGGTGGAGCGTTGGTATTAGTTGGCGAAAAAACTACTGAACCAATCCTGTTCAAATTTTGCATACATAATCCTTATAGGCCGGGTCAACTGTTAGGCTACATATTATCACGCTATTTGCTACGGGGGGTGAGCAATAATCCAAAATGTCGACATTGAACGACATTTGCCACGTTCGATCCCCAGCTACAGTTAAAAATTTTGTCATTATTTTATCTTCTATTTTCTAATAAAATAACTTTTACCATTTTTTCAAAATAAAATTGACATTTCTATTCGATATCTTCTAAATATTTTGTAAAAACTAATCAAAACACATAATAAAATCAAAGCGGCGAGTAAAATCACGTAATAAAATGTAAATATCCGCCATCTAAAGACTGAAAGTAGAAATAATGATGACAATGATAGTTGAACGTCATATTTGATAGATGGCATTGTGTATTTTACGTAATTTTCTGAGTGGCGGAAGAATGACCATCGCCCAAGTTTGCAGACAGTTTAATTGTTTAAAAAAAAAAATTGGACGAAAACCGTTATGATTAAACTGGAGTTAGACGGAGACCGATGACCTGGTGAGGGTCGCGGGAATCCGATGGATGCGAGACGCACAGGACCGGTAATTATGGTGACACTTGGGGAGGCCTATGTCCAACAGTGGACGTCTTTCGGCTGAAATGATAATGATGGCACCTTTATTTTTCTTTTTTTAAGGGTGGAAGTCATCCAATGACTTCTCCCACTCTGGTTGGAGCGGGAAGGCGTGTCAAACTTTTACTGACTAAAACCACACCTGTGTCCTTCAGTTGCCCTTTGCGACATCTCTTTGAGGAGCGCGTGGATCACTACTCGCTGTTGACGACTGGGCTCGGTCCGGTCAATTACCGAACGGCCGGACGGCTGTGGACGACCGACGACCTTTCTTTCTTTCTTTCTTTCTTTCTTTCACTAGCATTACGGCTTTGCAGAAGGAGGCGACCGCCTGCCATTCCTCCTCGCTCTGGA
This sequence comes from Mythimna impura, assembly GCA_905147345.3. Classification (NCBI taxonomy): domain Eukaryota; kingdom Metazoa; phylum Arthropoda; class Insecta; order Lepidoptera; family Noctuidae; genus Mythimna; species Mythimna impura. The sequence continues at coordinate 25,544,465 of LR990359.1, read as the reverse complement.
CCATAGCCCAAAGTCACAAGGCCCGGCGCGAGAGGTGACTGACGCCGATTGCCTCCACGAGGACAACACACACCTCTGTGTGCTCCACTGTGTCCTCCGGGATGATGGCACCTTGCGGCCTAATAATGGTGTGTTTTATTATTATTAGCAGTCACTGCTTCATATAAAACTGGGTCGAAAGGTTTGCGTTCCTGATCACAGTTCGACAACGTATGATGTATCTCAGATTCCTTGCAGCCTTACGTCGACATCCGTACGTTACCTCCTTGCAGTGAGTGGTGACCAACACTGGAACCGCCCTCTGAGGGAGGCCAGTCTCAGGGATAACACTAATCGGCTGCTACATTTGTTTACCGGAATTTAATTGTTTTATGGATACACAAGCTCAGGACTGTTGAGGGTGTTTCACGCGGTTTCTGTTCCGGATTCGGTTGGAAGTACTCTGATATTACCATTTTACAAATCGCCCGGAGGACCCGTTGTAGCATGCGGTGGAGGTCTATCCTGCTTGGGTGAACCGCCGTGTCTTCATAGAGGCAATCGGCGTTAGTGACCTCTCGGTTTGGCCATCAATATGCGAGTTCGATTGAACAGGGATACACGCGTTCAAGATTTCACCGAAATTCATTCAAAAGTTGGAGACTCTTCATAGGGTAGTTCCCACTACGGAATAACATTTGTCTGATATACGAAGACGTCAGTCAAATACACACCAAAAAATCCTAGGTAAATGAACAAGTAATTTTTACGCCCCAAATGATCAAGCTGCAACAATCAATTCAAGCATGCTCTCGCAAATTCTTCATAAGTACTGTTGTGGATGAAGATAGTTGATGATGATGGTAATTTTTGGATTCACTGGCTTTTTGGCTTTGCACCATCAGTGCAAACGTTATCCAGCTGAAGGTCGGTGTTGGAGATGCAACGCCGGGGCGAAACTCCGCTGCTGACAAGTCGCAGCATGGCGGACAGAGCTCTGGCGGGTTCTCATGGAGAAATGGCGACAACGACTGTTGCGACCCAGTGCTGGGCACGCCACAATTATGGCGGTAAGTCCCCTCTTTGAGGCGTGGTTGGAAAGACCTCACGGCGTCCTCACCTTCCGCATGACGCAGGTTCTCACCGAACACGGTAAGTTCGGGAAGTTCCTGCACCGGATTCGTGTGGAAGCGACGCCCGGGTGTCGCCACTGTGTGGACCGCCCGGTGTGCCCCGCTTGGGCAGAGCACCGCCGTGTCCTCGTGGGGGCGATCGGCGGCGGCGATCTCTCGCGCCGGGCCTTGGTACAGGCCATGGTCCGGAGCGAGGAGGAGTGGCAGGCGGTCGCCTCCTTCTGCGAAGCAGTAATGCTAGCAAAGGAGGCGGCCGATCGCGTGAGGCAACGGTCCTCACGCCCCAACCGCCGCCGGGATTCCGATCCCGATTTCCGGCCACCGTAGGCGAGGGCTTGCGGACGGCGAGCAATGGGTGGCTCGCCGTCCGATCGTCCGGTAACCGTCTGGACCGAGCCCAAGTCGTCGACGGCGCGTATTGTTCCACGCGCGCCTCAAGGAGATGTCAGCAAATCGTAGGGGCCCAACAGGGTCGAAGCCTACTGGGGCCACGGGTAGTGTGAAAGTGAAACCCGGGGCCCTGGGACGAAGGCAAAGAAGGAACAGGAGTGGGTTTTTAGTCAGTAAAAGTCTGACACTATTTTCCGCTCCGCCCAAGGGCGGAAAAAAAGCTGAAGGTCGGTGTCCCGATTATGTTCCTTCGTTTACCTCTACCAAAGCTGTCTGACGGCTTAAACTCTTCAGTGAAACATTATTGAGGCGAAAATTTTACAGGAGGTAACTCTTTCGAACAATCTCGCAGCCTTAGCAGACATTGGCCCTAGAGGGCCCTATCCATTTGCTGACATCATTATGAGTCGCGCGTAGATTACTACGCGCCGTCGATTCAGGATTGCTTTGACCAGATGACCGGACGGCTCCACCGCAATCGCCCTGCGGCTTTCAACACCTGGAGCATCACTTCCCTCATCATCCTTCATAGTTTCAGCCACCTTCTTCGATCGTAGTGCTTCACTGAAGGAGGCTACTGGTTGGCATTTTTTCCACTAATCGCCTCCATGAGGACACGGCGGCGCCGGCACTCCTACCAAGCGGGACTGACTTCCACCGTAAGTTCCATCGTATTCTCCGGGCGATCCGCACAATGGTGAGACTCGAGTGTTTCTTTTCGCTGAATTCGATACAGATACCTCCCGAAACACCCACATCCGGTGAGTCCTGCACAAAGAGAGGATGCCGTGACGCCTCTGTAGCCACTCCTCAAAGACAGGCATTACCGCAGCGATTGTGACGTGCTCACTGTGACAATGTTGTTTTACCGGAACATAAACCAGAAACATACATAAACTAGTGCCTTTTCCCTTGGGGTAGGCAGAAATGCCAACTGCGACGACCCTTACATAATCTTTCTATTCATTGACGTTCATACATCTGGATCTGGACGAGTACATAACATGTATCCTGAAGGTAATTTGCGTTTTTACCTTTAACAGTTTTATGTGAAAGTACAATAAATAATTACGATGCTTTCAGAATGAATTGCAAGCACAGAATGATTGTACAGTTTTACCAACTTAACGTAGACGAAGTCGCGGGCAACAGCTAGTCTATAATATATTTTTTTTCTATACTGAATAGTTTGCGCGAGAGTCACCTCCAAAGTGGTAAAATGCGTGTCCCCCCCCCCCCCCTGTAACTTCTAAAAAAAGAGAATGATAAAACTAAAAGATGTACCATGCAAACTTCAACCGAAAATTTGTTTGAACGAGATTTAGTAAGTAGTTTTTTTTTAATACGTCATAAATCGTAAACAGCAACTTACCTTTCAAGTATGTACGGAACCCTAAGTGCGCGAGTCCGACTCGCACTTGCTCAGTTTTTTTTTTTTATTTGGCGCAGCCGTCTGACGCTATGTTATTTTCTTTTTTTTTAATCTTAAGTTTCTACGTGTTTGTTTCTACAACTGTGTATCTGTGTGTTCTAAATAAAATATTTTTCTTTCTTTTCTTCTCTTTCTATATGTTGTTCGTCTAAATCCTTTAAGCCGTTTGAGCATGAAGGTGCGTGTAACTAATACACACAATAAACATACTCGCACATACAATATTTCGTGGGATGTGATGTGAATATGTGTTTTGTAGCCACGGCAAGAGCGAAGTACTACAGCAAAATATGAAGTTCGACCACAAGATTCAAGTTCTACATTCAAGCATAGATACAGATAAAAAATTTAACAGATTCAAACTAGACGTAGCGTAGGTAAAGAACGATGATCAAAGGGTATGGCCCACCATTCATACAAACTTTGGCCACGTATAACAACAGTGGACATATATTAAGACAACTTCAATTCATAGTTTATGAAATAATAAACCTTTTACAGCTATTACAGGTTTATCTAAAAGTTGGAGGAAATGAGTTAAATCAGTTTTAACTTTTATATTGCTAGAGTCAAAATGGCGGCTGTAGCACAGCAAAATAAACAAACATTTATTTATTCATTTGGTTAATCATGTTCTTCGTCGTTAAAATTAGAACAACGACCAAACACATTATTTAAGTGACTTCTAAGTATTAGCCTCAGACGAATAAAAAAGTATAGACGGACTCGTTGTAAACAAAAGCGACGAAATAAGTGAGGACTAGTTTTGGCTTTGTGTGCGTAACTTGGTGTATGACATCGTAGATTTGCACATGTGTGCTAGAGAAAAAATGTTGCAAGCGTTGCGCTGCGACTCCCAAGTGCGAGAGATATACTTTGGTTAAGGTTTATTATTGTGTAGGTAGTATAGTGTTTATCTTGGTTGTATGAAATGAAAGATAATTTCATTTAATGAAAATCATTTATTTTCATATTAAGTGAAATTATTAATTTTAAAAACACACAAAACTTACATATAATAATAATAATATATATCCAACGACAAGGATTAGGTGCGGGACATCCAGCGTAACCGTATGTTGGATGACGCCGTACTTGTAAATAAAAAAACACTTTGTTGTAGTGTCCGTAAAAAATTACGACTTCCCTTATTTTTGGGAATAAATAATGTTCTTAACTTGCAACACCGACACAATGGCGTGTTCCAAGAAATTATATCGGATATTTTTACGATTTAATTTAATTTATACAGCAAAAACGTTATTTACTTGTGAAAAGTAATCCCAGAAGCCTTTTTTTGGAAAAAGGAATTGTTCTTGCAGCAGTTTATGACACAGGACGGCATAATTTCGTAATTATTATCTCAACAAAACAACGTCACGCGCACTCGCTTGCTAGCGGCAGACTACCGAGCGGCTGGCTTCATATTGCCGATTGGCTTCATATTACGTGCCACAATTTTAGGAGCGCAATGTTCTGTCTATACTTTTTTATTGGTCTGAGGTATTAGCTTATTTATTCATCAACAAGTATCATTCAACATTAACATCTGTAGTATTTTATTAACATATTTTTATTTTTGTTAGTTAGGTATGTATTGGTACAAATTAAATAGTTCTTACCTGCCGTGGATAAATCCAATTGTTGATCACGGATTTCAGCAACTTCCAAAGAATTTCGTCTCATTTGAGTAACATTTAAAGCACAATTAACACAGCGTTGGCTTTTGCGGGTCGAAATATTGTACGACTCGGTTTCCATCTGTGGGACGCTGGAGTTGTTCAAAGAAGTAGAAACAGAGTCCGAGATAGAGCGGCCGGGGTCATTGTCGTACATGGCAAATTTGCAGGCTGAAGTTGTCGGGAAAAGCGAGTGCAGAGTTCATTATGAAAGAGAATAGTTATATTAGTCACAAACTGAAATATCGCAATTGAAATGAAACGCGGCAAAATATGACACTTGTTTTTTTATTCTCCCAGTAGGCTAAGGTCATAAGAACATATCGCCTACGCCATCAGTAATAAATATTTTTTTTGAGTTACATTAGAATGCGGGTGCAAGTGCAACACAATGTTTTTGCAGCATTTGGCAGCGAATGTGTCGAGTCAACCTTCTGACTTCTCGGCAAGCTTCGCTGAGGTAGTCAATACTACATAATACTGGGCGCCATTTTGCCAATTAAATGTCCAGTTGAAAAAAATTGTGTATTTAATACAAAACCACGCTAATTTCACATCACAATATCTAGGTACTAGGAATCAATTTGCGATTAATCAAAACAACCACTGAACTTCACTCAAAACTCCCGCAAAAACATCGAATCATTTTAAACAACGCAAATAATATTTTTTTCAATAATATAAGTAAAATAATTGTATTTCGTATGCATTTTTATCAATGGACCTAATGCATATTATGCATAAATGATGTTAAAAAAAAATGATGTTCTGCGGGGCTATTGCGTAACTCTGTTGACAGTTCATGTGATCATCACTTGTTAACAATGTGCATCATTGAACTGTCAAACAGCTAGTTTCGTAATGCCTATCTTCAGTGACCAACTGCAGTGACGTCATTAGCCACTGGTGCATTTGATAGCCACCGTAACACGTTTTGACAGATGTTATTGTATCGATACTTTTAAAATTGCGATTGTGTAAGCTTTTGAAGCTGTATAATAGTCGATACAATTTTAGAGTGGTCACAATAGGCACCGTAATTTTTTATAATTCACCACATATCCACCGTAGTTTGTTAGTCACTTGTGTGATACGTAATACCAATTTTATGAAATTGTCAGTTGACAACTATTATTGTTGTTATTGAAAGGAGGCTAAGAGAAGAGAGTGAAATTTCACAGAACCAATTCGGTTTTATGCCTGGTCGGGGTACAACGGATGCCATTTTTGCTATACGCCAGCTGTGCGAGAAATACAGAGGTGCGCATAAAAACTTGCACATGGTATTCGTTGACCTCGAAAAGGCATATGACCGGGTACCTCGTGAGGTTCTGTGGTGGGCCCTTAAGGAGAAAGGTGTGCCTGGGAAGTATGTGCAGTTGATCCGAGCGATGTACAGCCAATGCAGTGCCCAAGTCCGGTCTGCAGTGGGCAACACTGGCAGCTTCAGTGTGGCTGTCGGCTTACATCAAGGGTCGGCCCTCAGCCCTTACCTCTTCCTGATGATAATGGACGCTCTGACGTCGGGCATTCAGGAAGAGGCTCCCTGGTGTATGCTGTTTGCCGATGACATTGTGCTGGTTGCCGAGAGTGGCCTAGAGGTCCAGAGCAAATTGGAGGTGTGGTGGCACAGACTGGAGAGTGTTGGCTTAAAATTGAGCAGAACGAAAACCGAGTACTTGTTCTGTGATTTCGGTGGTCTCTCCGGTCCTATGCCCTTAGCTCTCGCTGAAACGCCCATACCAATCTGCTCCGACTTTCGGTACCTCGGGTCGCTTATCCAAGGAGATGGCGAGGTAGACCGAGACGTATCAAATCGGATCAATTCAGGATGGATGAAATGGCGACAGGTCACTGGAACAATTTGTGACCCACGGATGCCCCCCAAGTTGAAGGGTAAAATCTACAAGTCCGTGATAAGACCTGTCATACTGTATGGATCAGAATGTTGGGCTGTGAAAAAGACGGATGAAAAAAGATTGCATGTAGTGGAGATGAGAATGTTGAGATGGATGTGTGGTGTGACGAGAATGGATAAAGTGAGAAATGAGTATATTAGAGGAAGTTTGAAAGTGGCGCCAGTGACTGAAAAGTTGAAAGGGAATCGTTTGTCTTGGTATGGTCATGTAAAGAGGAGAGATGAAACGCATGTTACTAAAAGAGTTATGAGTATACATGTGGATGGGTGGAGAGGGAGAGGGAGGCCAAAGAAAAGATGGATGGATTGTGTGAACAGTGATATGAAAGAAAAGGAAGTTAGTGATAGCATGACGGTTGACAGGATAGAATGGAAGAAAAAAACATGTTGTGCCGACCCCAAATAAGATGGGACAAGGGCAGGAAGATGATGATGTCAGTTGACAACTAAGTTTAGTGTGCAACGAATGCCAGTTGTCAACTGTTATTGAAAAAGTTAGCCAATAGCCCCCCAGGTCGATTATTAAATTGAAAATTCTATGCAATCTTTATTTTTATTATTCCGCCTAAAGGACTTTGTATCCATGGTCAAGAAATAATTGAAAAAAAAAACTTCAAAATGGTTGCAGGATCCAAGGAAACACTGAATAAATGAATATACTTATTGTTTAATATTATTTTTCCGAACTTTAACTGACGTGATATTATTTTAATAATTATTTCTAGTAATTGTTAAGATTTTTAGTATAAATAATAATCTTGTCCACGGCATTGAAAACCTCTGGCCGTATCCGGACCACTCCCTTTGGTTGAGACCCGTCCCCTTTGACAGACACCAAAGAGATTTGAATCAAGTGTAATTCGAAGCATCTAGTTAGAGGTTTTTTTGTTATGGCGACATACCTCAAAAGTATGGGTTTTTTTTAGGTGGGAAATCATGCAATGACATCTCCCGCCCTTGGGCGGGGCGAGATGGCGTGTCAGACTTTTGCTAACTAAAACCCAATCCTATTCCTTCTTTGCCTTCGTTCCAGGGCCCCGGCGCGACGCTAGCTATAGGCTGACATCTCCTTAAGGCGCACGTGGAACACTACGCGCCGTCGACGACTTGGGCTCGGTCCGGACGGTTACCGGACGGCCTTACGGTTTACGTCCGCAAGCTCGCGCCTACGGTAGCCGGATATCGGGATCGGAATCCCAGCGGCTGGGGCGTGAGGGCCGTTGCCTCGCACCTGCGGCCGCCTCCTTTCCTACTATTACTGCTTCGCAGTAGGAGGCGACCGCCTGCCACTCCTCCTCGCTCCGGACCATGGCCTGTACCAAGGCCCGGCGAGAGAGATCGCTGCCGCCGATCACGAGGACACGGCGGTGCTTTGCCCAGGCGGGCAGCACCCCTACCCCTCTACCATATGCTCCACCGTGTCCTCCGGGCGGTCCACACAAAGGTGACACCTGGGCGTTTCTTCCGCAGTCCGGTGCAGCAACCTCCCGAACTGACCATGTCCTGTGAGGATCTGCGTCATGCGGAAAGTAAGGACGCCGTGTTGGTATTCCAGCCACTCCTCAAAGAGGGGACTTACCATTTAATTGTGGCGTGTCCAGCACTGGGTTGCGACAGTCGCTGTCACCATTGCACACTGAGATCCCGCCGATACTCTGTCAGCCATGCCGCGACTTGGCGCGACAGCGGAGTTTCACCCCGACGTTGCATGTCCACGCGCAGATCGTGCATGCGTGCAAGGACTGTTGCCCCCAAATACCATGGTGGTAGGCCAGCATAGATTAATCCAAAATAACATAGTACTGTCATACATTTTTGAATGCGGCTCGGCGAGCCCTGTACTCTCGTTCTGGGTGGAGCGAGGAGAAATTATCAGAACTAAAATAATGTGTCTGAAACTGGGTCATTTCTATACCAGGGCCTGAATTAGGACACGAGACTTTGTATCAGGGTAGTAGGTTCCCAAGGGATAATTTCTACTTTTATTCAAGCAAATCCCTTGACTAGCTACTAGCTAAAATATAATGAACTTCCTCTATTCCTATAACGACTATAGGAAACTTGCACACCTGTTCACCATATTTCCTTAATGAAAGGAAGAGATTTTTATTGGGTTTTCCTTGTAAGAAAATCAAAGAAAACTTCTTAATTTTCATAAATATATTATTTTCTTCGATAGGTGGTAGGTTCTCTTATTTCGTATAGCTTTCCTTTTTTATTCATTTCTTTGATTGCTTGGGGCCCTTTCTTAAGGCAAAACCATTAGATACTTCAATATTTTATCTCATTTGTTGGTGGAGCTTGCTAGCGTACCGATTCTTTTTAAGAAATAAGTTAGAACTACTTCGTTCAAAATCGTTTTCAAATCAAGAAAATTTAAGCGGTGTTGCTGATTCTCAGCAGTACTCTCAGCCGTACCTTAGTTTAAAATCATTCACTAGCAGCATTATAGGTATAGCAAAATAATCACACCAATACTTAGCATTATGTTGCAGTTAACGGAACCACCTACTGGCCCCAAACTAAAGGGCCTAGCTATTACACTACTCGATATTCAGACAGTCTTAGGGTGGATTTCTGAATTGAGTATTTTGAGTTAAGAACGTCTCAAACCATACTTAACTGCCAAATTTTGACAGGTTTTCAGGGCAAAGTAGAGTATGAGTAATTCTCAACTTCGAATGTTTAAATCAGAAACTGAGCGTTACTCGATGTCGCGTAGTGTAATAAGGGTTAGACCGGTCTTACTCGGAACAAAAAATAAGACAGTCTGAATATCGTGTCCTGAATATTGCGTAGTGTAATAGGTCCATAAGAATAGAATAGAATAAAGATTAATGTACATTAAACTTTATTCTATTCCATTCTTAGTTACTTACACCAAAATATTAACAAAACTTTTCACAAACTAAGGAGTTTACTATCGATTCGAAAAGGAGTAAAACAAAACGTATTAACGATAATTCAGATAATCCTACAATACTCCATCGTAACCCGCTCAATTCCTCCTTAAGTTCGGTGATTTTCTGGTCAGTCATCAGTGTACGCGTGTTATATGTTGCCAGATTCTGTCGTTTTTCTTTTAAGGGGTAGCCGGATCTCATCCGGTGATTCTTAGCACTCCTTGCCTCGCCTGTGCCTTGACCGCTACCGGAGTCAAGGGTCAAGGGTCAAGGGTCAAGTCAAGGGTCAAGTCAAGGGTTGACAGGCTGTCGGGCACTAGGGGGTTTGCCATAATCGCCACACTTGGCAAGCGGGTTGGAGATCGCAGTGTGGTTGTTGAAATGCACAGAGAATGCTGCTGCCCATTCTCTGGTATGTCCCTTAGTCGCCTCTTACGACACCCACAGGAAGAGATGGGATGGTGCCATTATTTACGTCCGAAAACCATACGGAGCTTAGTACACATTTAGTACTCATAAGTTACACAAGTTTAGTGAAGATCCAAGTACCAAACAATTTGCAACTTTTCGATTTAGTATCATAGATCATAAGAACTCAAACAGTATAATTGTTGTCAGCTGGTCACGCTGGGATAGCATGATGAAGGTTATTAACTATTTATTTTGATGCCTACTGAGTGGAATATTATGTTGTTGGTCACGGGATCTATAAGTCAAAGTCATAGCTATTTTTGCTAGCTATTACTTCGAGTTATTTTTATATTACCTGCTGCAAATCTAGCAAATGACCCAAGAGCTAGATTGACTCGACACTATACCGAAGATATCCCGGATATCAGCCTGTACGAGATTAGGATGGAAGGATGGCTCTGAAGCAGCTGAAACACAACAAGGCGTCGGTTGAGGACGGAATCCGGCCAAAAACTGGTCGAATTCATGAAGGCGGGTGGAAAACCGGTCCCTATGGCCCTTCAGAAGCTAATTTAATGTTTAATTTATTAATTAATTATGTAATTCAGATACAAGTTTCTTGTTTTTGAATAAATAAATGACTATGACTATGAAAATTCAGAAGCTATTTGATTCCGTCATACTCGAGGGAATAACGCCACAGGCATGGAGTAGAGGCGTGGTGGTACTCTTTTTTAAGAAGGGCGACAATGCCCTGCTTAAAAATTACAGACCCATCTCACTTCTGAGCCATGTCTACAATCTGTTTTCCAGAGTCATCACGAACCGTCTCGCGCGCAGGTTCGACGACTTCCAGCCTCCTGAACAAGCCGGATTCCAAAAAGCCTTTAGCACCGTGGACCACATACATACGCTGCGGCAGGTTATACAGAAGACTGAGGAGTATAAGCAGTCTGCTTAGCGTTTGTGGACTACGAGAAAGCCTTTGATTCGATTGAGGCCTGTACTGCAGTCTCTCCAATGGTGCCAGATTGACTATCGGTACATCGAAGTGCTGTAGTGTTTGTACAAAAATGCCACCATGTCAGTCCGACTTCAGGACTAGACCTCGAAACCTATCCTCTTGCAGCGGGGCGTTAGGCAGGGAGACGTCATTTCTCCAAAACTGTTCACGGCCGCAACACATTGTCTTCAAGGTTCTGAAATAGAGAGCGCTAGGCATTAATGTCAATGGCGAGTACATCCCTCACCTTCGGTTTGCCGACGACATAGTAGTCATGGCTGAGACTACGGAGGAGCTCAGTACAATGCTCGGCGACCTCAGTAGAGCTTCCGAAAGAGTGGGACTTAAAATGAATATGGACAAAACTAAAGTCATGGTTAACATCTATATAGCACCCAATCCTATCAAGATCGGAGACTCCGCAGTCGAAGTTGTGGGCGATTACGTTTACCTGGGACAGAAGGTCCAGTTGGGTAGGTCTAACTTTGAAAAAGAGGTCAATCGTCGAATACGACTCGGTTGGGCAGCATTCGGGAAGCTGCACGGTATCTTCTCGTCCAATATATCTTAGTGTCTAAAGACGAAAGTCTATGACCAGTGTTGCCAGTGATGACAATATGGCTCCGAAACGTGGTCGCTTACAATGGGTCTCATAAGAAGACTAAAAGTTACCCAAATGGCAACGGAAAGAGCTATGCTCGGAGTTTCCTTGCGTGATCAAATCAGAAATTAAGATATTCGCAGGAAAACCAAGGTTACATAGCTCGAAGAATCGCCAAACCTAAACGGCAATGAGCAGGCACATTGCACGCAGAACAGATGGTCGATGGGGACGAAAGGTTCTGGAGTGGCGACCACGTACCGGACGACGCAACGTTGGAAGACCTTCCACAAGGTGGACCGATGACCTATGGAGTTACCATGACGTTCAAAGTAAGATTGTTTCATTCTTATTTCAGTGTGGGTGGGTGAGAGCTATACAGGTTGTCTAGCGCCATCTCTTACCCACACTGGAAATAAGAATGAAACAATCTTACTTTAAACGTCATGGTACAGGTCCTAGTGAGGGTCGCGGGAATCCGATGGATGTGCAACCAACAAAATTCTGAACGAATCATCTAGTTTCAATTTGACATTGAGATTGACAGAAAATCTCAGGTGACATTAACGTTTGACAGAAGCAGACTTCAGTGCTTTATTTATTTAAGAATATATCGAAATTATCAAAATAGCGCCCCTAAATAATAACATGGTATACTAAGTAACTAGCTATGACTACTCAATACAAGAAATTCACTAGACTCATAGCTAAATGGCCCGTAGACAACAGTAAAGGAGAAAGGTGAGGAAAAGTGAGGTTATGTTAAATAATACTATATCCTCTTCGAATTCAACACCCATTTACTTTAAAATTACATTACAGAGACCTGGGAAAATTCATCAGAGATAAGGTCAAGGCTGCATTTGAGTCATCCGAGAGGCAGACCCTGGATTCCGAGTTCTGCAACCGACAATACAACTCCCTTAACAAAATAGCCGATAATCATTACAAAAACAAGTACAAACGAAAGCACAGCAGTACAGCTACAGGCCTGAGTACTGAAGAGTGTAACCTCATCCTCTCCAACGAAGTTCTCGATTATTTGAAGGAACAAAACAAAGGTTTTTTCAGTAAAATCTTTGGTAAAGACAAAAAATGATTCTTAGACGCTTTCAACGACTCTACAGGGCGGTACTCGCTCGGAGACTGTCCACAGAGCAAGTACAGTACAGAGATCATACACCAGTTATGTTAAATGAGTCAATAAAATATTTAAATCCTAATGACAATGAGCTATACATTGATATGACATTTGGAGCTGGAGGACACTCGAGGAAAATACTAGAAGCTGCTGATTGCAAACTTATAACTTTAGACAGAGATCCTGTAGCATATGAGAAAGCTCAAAAGTTAGCTGAAGAATACCCAAACAGAGTAACACCATTATTAGGAAGATTCAGTGAACTTCCTTCCCTGCTAAAAGCCAAAGAAATAAAACAATCCGCTATAGATGGAATGCTATTTGATTTTGGATGTTCATCAATGCAATTAGATGTAGGAGAAAGGGGATTTTCTATCAGCAAAAATGGTTTCTTAGATATGAGAATGGATGCCGGTAGGGATCCAAATCAAATAACAGCAAGGGAAGTCTTAGCAACCGCAAATGAACACGAACTTTACAAGATATTCAAAATATATGGGGAAGAAAAAAAAGCTGCAAAAATAGCACAAACAATCATACAAGCTAGATACATGATCAAAAATATTGAGACCACTGAAGAATTAGTAGAACTTGTCAACTCGTGTTGTCCAGATGAAAAACGCTTGGATAAACTACAAAGGCCTCAATCAAATGCTACTAAGGTTTTCCAAGCGTTACGTATCTTCGTAAACAATGAATTGAATGAGCTGAACTATGGCATGTTACTAGCAAAATATTACTTAAAAATAAATGGTAAATTAGTTACGATATGCTTCCATTCTTTAGAAGATACAATTGTTAAGCGACATATAGCAGGAAATCTAATCAATGAAGTTGCTAACCCTGTTCCGTTGAAGTATTTAAGCCCTACATTAGTACAGAATCAAGATACCATCAATCAGTTTTTGGATACTCCTTGGAAAGCCATCAATAAGCATGTAGAAGTACCGAGTGAGGAAGAAGTGGAGAGGAATCCTAGAAGCCGTAGTGCAAGGCTTCGGGCAGCCATTAAAATCAAATGAAATTATGAATGTGTCCATGCAACTTTGATCAAAATGTAATGTAGTTTAATAACTATTGGTTGTATTATTTGTAAATACAATTTGTTTTTAATGTAGTATTAGAAAATGTTAACTGATTTAGTGTTTTATTTTAAAATCATCTCACTTCACACTTCAAATCACACTAATATTTTATAGGTGAATGTTTCAGGTTTTTTAGGTTGGTTTAGGTTGTATATTGGTTACTCATTCACGTCATAGGGCGAGTTTCTGAATTGAGTATTTTGAGTGAACATGTCAAACCCTACTTTAACGACAAATGATGGGTTTTCAAGCTAGAGTTCGAGAAATACTCAACTTTAGATACCTAAATCTTGTATCCATATTAACCCACAAAGAGTGAGCGAGCAGGAACTACGCACCAATGCAATGTATTTATAAATTCGCAACACTAGATGGCACAGTCTACGCCCGCGCCGATCAATGATAGTACATAAGCATCTATTTGAGGTTTAGTTCTGAATTTGGAAAACTGGATTGGAGTCTAAGCTGTGCACATTCCCTTTATGAAGCAGGTACCAGGTACACATTTGTCCCAAATGAGTCTCATTCTCAGAAACCATAATTCATGTTTTATCTATACTACGACCATCAGGGCACCTTTACCCTCTGCGGCCAGAGAATTCTGGGATTTACAAGCAACCCGTAGGTCGCCAATTAATTGCGATACTAAGCGACAATTCCCTTACAGTAAGAAGAACTACACCGTTTCTTCCTCCTATAAAGGTATATTTTTCACATTTATTAAGATTTTACTGCAAGGCGACGACATACCTACCGTGCATTCTTCTGGTATCCTGTATGAAAACTATGACAGCGAGTCATCATTTCAGCCGAAAGACGTCCACTGCTGGACATAGGCTCCCCCCAAGTGTCGCATTTCCGCGACCCTCACCAGGTCATCGATCCACCTTGTGGGAGGGCTTCCAACGCTTCGTCATCCGTTGCGCGGTCACCACTCCAAAACCTTTCCGCCCCATCGACCACCTGTTCTACGAGCAATGTCATATAACCGGTTTTGATCGTCATCCTTACTTGCAAACTTATAAAATTTGCTATTTTTATTTTTCAGGCGTCGATTTCAAAATATTTTATGATTAATTATTTTTCAATACTTTATTCAAAAACTATGGTTCGGTGCATTATTTCTGAATCAATTCATCATCATCATTTCAGCCGAAAGACGTCCACTGTTGGACATAGCCTGACATAGGCCTCCCCCAAATGTCACCACAACGAACGGTCCTGTGCGTCTCACATCCACCGCATTCCCGCGACTCTCGCCCGGTCATCGGTCCACCTTGTGGGAGGGCTTCCAACTCTGCGTCTTCCGTAGCGCGGTCGCTACTCCAAAACCTTTCGGCCTCATCGAACACATGTTATACGAGCAATGTGCCCTGTCCACTGCCACTTAAGTTTGGTGGTTCTTCGGGATATGACGACGACCTTGGTTCTCCTGCGGATATCTTCATTCCTGATGCGAACACGCAAGGAAACTCCGAGCATAGTCCTGTCCCAATGGACAGGACTTACAATCAGGCTTAAAATCACCCAAAGGGCAATCCCTTTGGGTGATTTTAAGCCTTCTGGTGAGGACCACGTTTCAGTGCAACACGCACTGACAGCGATAATGTAGCTTTCTAAAAGTTGGGCCTCAGGATTGTTCGAAAGAGTTGTCGCGGCTCTGAAACGCAAAGGGCAACTGAAGGAACACGTGGATTTTAGTCAATAAAAGTCTGACGCTCCCTCTCGCTCCACCCAGAGCCAGAGAAGTTATTTGATGATTATCCCTAAAAAAGGCATTCTAACAGTCAAAGAATTCTTGAAATTCGATGACATGTTTCGAAAATTACTTCCTACATCCAAATTTACGAATTTAGGATGGTAGTCGGGTAAATAAAACCATAAAATTAAATAGACTCGTTTATTATCTTCTTAATATTGACTATGGTAACTAATACTAATCTTTATTATACTATGGATCTGCTAAAACGGTTCCAAACTTTGTGTTATGATAACATGTGTTTAGAATATCCTTTTAAAATAGCTCTTACCGTCAAGTTAACATTTAAACCTCCCATAAAAAGCCACTTTGAATTACGTAGAAAATAAATACGCTTTCACGCTTTTTCATTGTCTAGGACACAGTATATATTTAACAAACGAAGACCTGGACAATATTACGTACTCTAATAATATTATTGATAGGGGAAGACATTGCACGCTTATATCACAATAAATAACTTAAAAGACGTGGTACCAAACAACACATTTTAAATATTGTCCCATTTTAATTTAAAAAAAAAGCGCGCGTTTTTTTTTCGTAATTGAAAGTGGCGCCAACATTTAATAATAGTCATAGTCACTAGAATTATTAATAGTTGCTAAAACACCTAAATGCAATAGGTAGATACAGTTAACTATGATTTCCCAAAGAGACTAGACTAAACATACTGTCTGAGTAAAAATATATTTCTTACATTTTATACATTGATATTTTCCCTTTTTCTATTTGATTTTCATAATTATTCTATAGCAAAGTTTTTTCAAAGACAAGATAGATATTTTTTTTTTGTTCAAGTCAATAATTTAATAGTTTATTTACATAATTATGACGTTTTTCTTTCATACATTTTCAGCGCTTATAAAATTGTGTAACACCTTACATAGTATGAACATTTACGGCGAGATTAAAACGTTATTTGTAAATAAACCATTGAGAATAATCCGGTAATAACAAAATGAAGAAATTAATTTTCATTTTAATAACATTGTTATTTTTTATTATTATTATTGCCTTCGTCTTATGGATCATTATAGATATTTTTTTTTTAATAATCTTCTAAGCACATCACATAAATAAAGCAGATGTGAGGAATAAATTTGATAGTTCACATTTAGATTTAGACGAAATAAATAAAGACAATTCATAAATAAATGTTTACATAGAATCAAACCATTTGTTTATTAGTTAGCGAGTTGGAGCTGCTTTTTACATAACAATCCATGTAATTATTATGCTGTATACCTGTGTAGTGACAATGGGCGCAGTAAGAAAACAAAAATATCAATTGCAGTAGTATCTAATGATTGGGTAATGCGAGTGAGGCGTCTACACCACTCCATTCGTACCGACTTCCATTCGGAAGTATGAAACACAACACCAAGATTTAAATTTTTGTGAAATAAATTTTTATTTTATGTTGCTGCTGTTGTTGTTGTTTTTTGTTGTTTTTCTTTTTTGTTTTATGTTGTTGTTGTTTTGTTGTTGTTGTTGTTGTTGTTGTTTTTGTAGGCCTCGCCAATGTTAGGCAATATTCCACTTTAAAATCAAAAACAAATATCAACCCTTCCTCCCACCCTTTATATCTTAAGCTCCGCCCATTTGTTACTTCACACAGTCAGGATATATTGACACGCAGTCGAATACAAACTTCGATTACGGTCGTGAAAAAAGCCATCGGAAGAATAACAGACAATACTCATCCGGGAGACTATTTAGTGATTTTTAGTATCTTTGTTTCTGTAGTTTGATTTGTTGATTCGATTTTGTGACAATAATAACGTTAATAATTCAATTAGCTAAGTTAGAGACAACTTCCTCCATTTTCATTTAACAATAATATGGTCTTCTATTTGCCTCATCATCCAATGTATTGATAAGGTCTCATGACTACTTCCCTTGATTTGGAAGTAAATCAAATGATTGATTACTTTTCTATAAGTCACGTCTGTTATGCTATTCAATAATTATTATATAATTTATTTTTTAAATACTCAACAATCACAATAATAAATAAGTTTAAATAATCAAAAATAAATCAATAATCATAATTTTCTGCAAAAATTATCTAGCAAGGAACTTAAATTTTTTGGGTTCTGTAGCCAAATGACCGTTAACATTTTATCATCAATACGATCTGATCTTAATTTCAAACAAAACTTATTATTAACCGACTTCGAAAAGAAGGAGGTTCTATGTTCGGCTGAATATATTTTTTTATGTTCTCCTTACAATTCACCAGCAGCTCACAACATCACTAACCTTAATCTATCCAAATAAAAAACTCAGTCAGAACTCACAGCTTCGAGAGAAAAGCATGCTCAATAGGAATTACTACTTAAGGCAATGCCCTGATCAGCGGGTAGGTATATTGTTACCCTGAGACCGAAAATCATTCAACAGGCGTGTAGAATAGTGATACTAACGTAGATATACTAAAATGTGCGTAACCGGCCGCGCAGCACGCTTAGCGCATGCGCAAAACACCTTGGCATTGCAGCCATAAGTTTTCGGCTTAATTTTATATACGAGTGCATTAATACATGATTGCGTGAATTTGTTCTGTAGCCCTGAGTTTGCCGTTCTCTCTAAGTAGTGCAGAAGTTATTTCCAAACATACACATAGATAATAATATTACATACCACACGGCTGGAATGTGGTGAAGGTACAAGTAGCGTGTGTGCATATAAATGACGAAAATGGCAGTGAAAGTAAAAGAAACACAGGCTTTTTGAAGACAGAGGTAATGGACTCAATTTGAACTAGAAGACGTTCTAAGGTAGATCACAAAATTATTATTTTTTTAATTATTAGCCAATTTCTTGCTCCGGACAGTCCCAATGAGTTCGTATGTTGACTAAAATGTGTTTCGAGACAATAATGATTAGAAAAAAGACTAGCACTTGTCAATGACTTATCCCATATATATATATATATATCGGACTTTCCAATACAAGTTTTTATCGCCAATTTCACCTTATATACGCTGAACTGGAGCGAGACGATAAATTTAAAGATTAATTCAATAACGCCAGTTAAAAATAAATCCATTACATGTCGTATCCTCATTAAGCCAATGTTATTGAGTGACAGATAGATTAAAACCTTTCATCATTAATTACAATTCCTTATCTCTGTATAGTCTACAACAAACTTGTCTTCTAAAGCAGTCCTTCACTTGTAATCCTCCTGTTGTACTTCCTTTAAACTTAGGCATCACATTGTCATAGATTATTGAAACATGGAGTGTTCATTTGCGGAATAACATGTGTCGTGACTGAAACATAGTTTCATATACATTGCCATTTTATAAGTTCACTAATCGCCTAATTTAACTGATAAAGAGTAGTCGCCAGTATTGACGAAAAATGACAAATACCAAAGCATATCTCTCACGCATCCCATAAAATGGACAAGTTTCTTCTACACATTTCAAATATAATCACTCCAAAATATATCGCTGTCTCACAATCAATTAGTCACTTTTTATCATCAAGTCCTGGGTGCGATGCTTGCTCATTTGAAGTTAAAGAATTTATGGACACTAAGAGCAATGCATTTCGGGCTGTCAACTTAGATGATTTAAGCACTCCATTCCCTCACTATTCTATGCTCAACGGAACTGCATCTAAACTGAACTACACTCACTTAGTCCTTAACTCTTGGGTCAGTCGGCATCGTGTTATGTCCTGTTGACGGAGGACAGGACGTTGTGCTTGGCGCGGTCGGTGGCTGCTGCGGCCGCCTCGCGCATCTCCTTGAGAGTGTGCGTCATGGTGTGCGACGAGGGGACCTGACGTGGGAACATGCTGTGGAGGACGTGGTTGAAGCCGTTTACCTGAGGATTGAGACAAGTTTAATATTAGTTTCGGTGACTCAAATATAGGAGCAAAGTAATATCTGAGGATCAAAGCAGATGGTATTCTGTAGACAAAAGATAAAAAGGTATATGGAACTACCAAAAGCCTTTTTATCTTTTGGCAGGACTTTTTCGAGTGCAACAGCTACTTCTGTTTTAACTATTCGCAAATTGATTCCTAGTGGATATTGCGATGTAAACTTGGTGTAATTACCAGACTACGGCAAAGTCAAAGGAGGGTTATGATTTTGACAGGCTATGTTTACATGTATGTGTGTGTATGTTCATCTGTTCCCTCATAGCTCCTTAACCTTTTGAGTGCGTAATTAGAGACACAATAGTAAGACAATGGCGCGTTAATGCGGGGATCAACAGCTTAAAGACAAAAAGTATTATGTTAAAAAAATAAGATAAATACGCCGTGTTTGGTATCATTTGAAAGGGCTTCACTTGTACATTTTCAAAATATTGCTCAAAGGGAGTGGTCCGGATACGGCCAGAGGTTTTCAATGCCATGGACAAGATTATTATTTAAACTAAAAATCTTAATAATTACTAGAAATAATTATTAAAATAATATCACGTCAGTTAAAGTTCGGAAAAATAGTAATAAACAATAAGTATATTCATTTATGTTTCCTTGGTTCCTGCAACCATTTTGAAGTTTTTTTTTTTTTCAATTATTTCTTGACCATAGATACAAAGTCCTTTAGGCGGAATAATAAAAATAAAGATTGCATAGAATTTTCAATTTAATAATCGACCAGAACATCATTTTTTTTTTAACATCATTTATTATATCAATAATATGCATTTGGCCCATTGATAAAAATGCATACAAAATACAATTATTTTGCTTATATTATTGAAAAAAATATTAATTGCGTCGTTTAAAATGTTCGGGTGTTTTTGGCGGGATTTCTTGAGTGAAGTTCAGTGGCTGTATGGTCTTAAGACCTTAGCCTACCCAAATGGGGTGAAAAGTAGCGGCAAAAAGTGTCACATTTTGCCGCGTAGCATTTGAATTGCGACTATTTGCTTCAGTTTGTGAATATTTGCTGCTATTAATTTTCGCTTTCATAATGAACTCTGCACTCGCTTTTCCCGACGACCCCAGCCTGCCTATGGATTCTGAATCTGCTATGTACGACAATGACCCCGGCCGCTCTATCTCGGACTCTGTTTCTACTTCTTTGAACAACTCCAGCGTCCCACAGATGGAAACCGACTCGTACAATATTTCGACCCGCAGAAGCCAACGCTGTGTTAATTGTGCTTTAAATATTATTCAAATGAGACGAAATTCTTTGGAATTTGCTGAAATCCGTGATCTGTGATACAATAATGGATTTATCCACGGCAGGTAAGAACTATTTAATTTGTACCAATACATACCTAACTAACAAAAATAAAAATATGTAAATAAAATACTACAGATGTTAATGTTGAATGATACTTGTTGATGAATAAATAAGCTAATACTTAGAAGACACTTAAATAATGTTTTTAGTCGTTGTTCTAATTTTTAACGACGAAGAAAATGATTAACCAAATGAATAAATAAATGTTTGTTTATTTTCTGTGCTACAGCCGCCATTTTGACTCTAGCAATTTATAAATTAAAACTGATTTAACTCATTTCCTCCAACTTTTAGATAAACCTGTAATAACTGTAAAAGGTTTATTATTTAATAAACTATGAATTGAAGTTGTCTTAATATATGTCCACTGTTGCTATACTGTGGCCAAATTTTGTATGAATGGTGGACCATACCCTTTAAAGTGATGCCCTCTAGCGGACCAAGTCATGTATTAAAAGAAAAACGTTAAGATAAATTACACCGTGTCATTTGAAAAGGCTTCACTTGCACTTATCAAAAATATTTTTTTTTTTTTTTTTTAATTGATATAAACTAGTGCTTGACTGCGATTCCACCTGATGGTAAGTGGTAATGCAATCGTTGATGGTGAGGCGCACTAATTTATTGAGAGCCTATTCACTCTAGCCTTGAAGTTGAAGAGACCCAAATTATAATCGGACGGGAAAATCGCAGCAGGCAAATTATTCCAGTCCCTCGATGTACGCGGTATAAACGACGAGGCAAAACGCTTGGTCCGGACCGTAGAGGTTTCAACAACGTAAGGGTGGATACTCGCCGTTCGTCGGCTTGTCCGATGGTAGAAATGAGATGGTGGAATCAAGTCATGCAATTCCTGCGCACACTCTCCAAAATGAATTCTGTAAAACACCGAAAGGCTGGCTACCCTACGCCTGTGCTCAAGACTTTGTAGATTGGAATTAACCAGATCTGGATCACCAATTAGCCTCTTTGCTCGCCTTTCCACCGAGTCCAAAGCTGCCAGGTGGCATTTTGCAGCACCAGCCCATATGTGGCTGCAGTACTCTACACACGATCGGACCTGTGCTTTGTATAACATTAAAAGCTGCCATGGTGTGAAGTACCGCCGGACCTTTGCAAGTACGCCGAGTTTCCTAGCAGCTACCTTGGCTTTGGACTCAATGAACCGCCCAAAGTTAAGGTCTGAAGAAATTTCAACTCCCAAGAGCTGAAGGCGGTCGGTGTACTCCAGGGATACATTCTGAAAAACAGGAGCCAAGGTGAACGGGCTCCTTTTAGCGGTGAATAGACACGCTTGTGTTTTGGCGGCGTTGAATCCCACCAGATTGGCTTCACCCCACTTGGAGACTGCCTGAAGTGAGACATTCGCACGCTCTACCATAGCCTCTCTTTCGGACCGGATTAGCTCCTTACTAGCTCGAGCACCTGGCAGGTATCTCTCTACAACTGTGCTATCATCTGCATACCCATAGATACCGGGCATCAGCAGATCGTTGATATGCAGCAGGAAGAGAGTTGCAGAGAGAACAGACCCCTGAGGAACTCCGGCATTAGTCGTCATGGGCTCTGATGAGCATCCATCGATAACAACTCGGAGAGAACGTTCACTCAGGAAGTCTTTTACCCAGTTAATCAGACCAGGGGAAACGCCGTACGCTGAAAGCTTACTCAATAGACTAGCGTGCCATACCCTGTCGAAGGCCTTCGAGACGTCTAAGGAAACAGCAATCGCTTCCCCATTCTTCTCGAGGGTCTCGCCCCACAAGTGGGTGGCATAAACTAGTAGGTCCCCAGTAGATCGATTGTGGCGAAACCCGTACTGTCGATCACTGAGGAGATCGTTACCTTCCAGGTATGCCAAGAGGCGCGAGTTCAATACACGCTCCATAATCTTGCAGAGTATGGAGGTTATTGAAATCGGCCGATAGTTGGTAGGATCGGTACGACTGCCCTTTTTGGGCACGGGTTGCACGTTGGCAAGCTTCCAGGACTTGGGCACTATACCAGTCCCAAATGAGAGGCGATACAAACGCGTCAATACAGGAGACAACTCGGGTGCACAAGCCTTGAGAACAATCGCTGGTATACCATCTGGTCCACTAGCTTTATTCACGTCAAGACGACACAGTGCTCTCAGAACCTCTTTGTTCCTTATGCGGACCTCGGGCATCGAAGTATCGCAGTGAGGTAGAGTCGGTGGAGTAGCACTACCAGTGTCAAGACGAGAATTATGGGCGAAGAGAGATGCAAAGAGACCCGCTTTCTCTCTCGCTGTATGAGCCAGTGTTCCATCAGGTTTAACCAGCGGAGGCAATGAGGGCCGACAGAAGTTCGCTTCGACCGACTTGGCAAGGGACCAGAATGCTCTACTACCGGACGGCTGCGCAGAGAGCTTTGTACCAATATGGTTAATGCGGTCGAAGCGAGCCTTCCTTAGTGCCTTTTTGTAGGACTTGGCAGCATGGTTGAAGGCTCTCTTCTTTGAACTCAGATCCGGAGCTTTGTGGTCACGAGCGTCAACCCAGGCGAGAAACGCCGAATGCTTACGTTGTTCAGCTTGAACGCAATCGGCGTTGAACCATGGGTGAGCTGAGTCACCGATGGGTACGTCGCGATAGGGGATGAAATACTCCATAGCTTGACGTATCACATCGGATATAGCATCTGCACAGCTCGACGGATTTTTAGAAGAGAAGCAGACCTGCTGCCAAGGATAAGATGCAAAGAAGTGCCGCATCTCATCCCAATCTGCTGACTTGTAACGCCACATATCATATTATTTTGACATATCATCAAAATTCAATGTCATTTCAATGTCAAATTGAATTTTATATAGATACCAACCGTAACACTTTAATAACGTATGACTATGGCTTTTATTTTTGTTCTGTTCTTGTTTCTCCAGTAACCTTGATTATTTCACAAAATCTTGTTTCATACTTTTTTAGCGTCGTTTTTTTTTTTGTCGTAGTCGGGTTTTTGTTTTTTTTCTATCTCAAGTGCACAACTGGACAATATGTGGAATCATTGAAACAGGCGCGATCTCAGTAAAATGGCGGTGAGAATTTTATTATATAGTATGGACTCCCTCAGCGAAGCTTGCTGAGAAGGCTGACTCGAGACATTTTCTACCAAATACTGCAAAAGCATTAGAATGTGTTACATCCGCATACTAATGGAAAACAACGTGACTAAATTACTATCCGAAAACATGGCTTAAAGGACTTAGTAACCAAGCCAAAAACAATATCTATTAAAAAAAGGCATGTCGATCGGTGAATGTTGCCATGCATGATACGGGATCGTGGTACTTTTACGTGGAGCGTGAAACACGACACGTACACACTAAACCTGGGATTTTGCTCGCGTCTACGAACAGACTGAGCTCCCGTTTGTGTTCACCAAAAAACCGCCACCGATCGGAGCGCTGAACGCGGAGCACGCTACGTTGCATGCACCGGGAGCGCGAACGTATCCACTACATGGAGCAGTTGCAGGAGCGCGGAGCACAACAGGTTCGCGAGCATTGTGGATACACGGTTTTACGTTCTAAGTACAATCTATGCGGCAATCATAGAATGAGTCCCTCTAAAACACATCAGTAAGTCACTCACCATCTGATTGGCGTTCTTCTTAAACCTATCGACTCCGAAGGCGCGGATGGCCCGTGAGAAGCCGAACACCTGCGAGTCGATCCAGGCGGAGCGGAGCGCTATCGTCTGTCCAGGGCCCGCTGAACGATACTCTACGCGTTCTACCACGCTCTGGGGAAATGTAAAGATATTTGTGTCATTAGCTTATTAGAAACAGGTTTATTTAATTTCGATATTTTAGATATAATTATGTGGACCAGGATGTAAAGTTCCTCCTTCTTTGCAAGAGGAGGGTCCTGCGACTTAGATGAGACAGGCCTTGGCCCAACGGTTGAGGCGATCTTGTTATTGTTGAAACGGTCTCAACACGAACAAGACTTAGTGAGCATCACATTAATATTCTAAAGGTCGATTTACATCAGACGAGCGAATGCTCATTCTATCCCCACTATATTAAATTCTTTTAGTGTAAACAGGCGTAGAGCATTCTTTCGTTGTTCTTAGTGCGTTCGCAAAGATTCTATGGAATATTCTAAGAATACTCGCTCGCTCAATGTAAACGGCGCTAGAGCGCGCGAACAGTTGCTTAGAGCGTTCTTGCGTGTTCGGACGTGCTCGCGCCTCTGAGCGGTCTCTTCAAAGTGTTCTTGTGTTCTAGCGATTGTATACATATCTTATCTATTAAATTATGGATTGGTCTCAAGAAAAGATAGATCAGAGATAGTAAATGATCAAAATCCTCTGGCGCCAATCTACAAAAGTTTTGGAATTGACCACTTTCTTCTTGTTTTTGCATATCCGTCATTGTTTCACCTACATTATCCACTGTCCTTCGTTGCATTAAATTTGTAACCCACCAACGTCTCTTCCTTCTTTTATTTTTGAGTTTTTGCGAAAAAATAATAAATGCAGCACTTGCAATTATGATATCGCTGTCAGAGTCAGACATAGCGAAGCATTACCAATACCAACCACAGAATTGACACGAATGAGCAAAGAATATTCCTTCAGATGATTTAGCTATCGTTTACACTAAAAGATTACGAAAGAATGTTCTTGTTCTAAGCTCTAGCTCTTTGTTCGTTTGATGTAAACGCTGAATACGAGTTTTCGTTTACACTAAAAGACCACGAACGAATGCTCTTGTTCTAGCTCTAGCTCTGTGTTCGTTTGATGTAAATCGACCTTATGGCGAAGGTTTGTGTGATGGGTGTGTAAATGTTCGTTACTCCTTCACGCTCAAACTGCAGAATGGATTTGGATAAAATTTGGCACACGGGTAGACGTACCCTGCACTAGTATTA
The DNA here is from genome assembly GCA_905147345.3 of Mythimna impura. Classification (NCBI taxonomy): domain Eukaryota; kingdom Metazoa; phylum Arthropoda; class Insecta; order Lepidoptera; family Noctuidae; genus Mythimna; species Mythimna impura. The sequence continues at coordinate 25,518,913 of LR990359.1, read as the reverse complement.
GAAGACTTTTATTAATTAACATTAATCATAATAATGATGCTATTTTTTACTTAAATGTTTTGGGAGTGTATAGTCATCTTCTTGAAGCTAACTGCTACAAAAAGAAATAAAACTATTTTGGAGTAATGACGACGAAGTTTCTTACCATAACTTTAGTAAATCCTAGGTTTCTCGTGTATGTCACCAATATTTTCTTCTCTGGGTCTACGATACTCTCCTCGATGATTTTCACTGATTTGGCGCTGAAAAACCTGCAACAACGATATTATAAAATTACTTTAAGACGTCAGCAAATTGTTTAATAAAAGAATCATCGCATCTCCCAGCTGCCCTTGTCCCATGTCACTCGGGGTCGGTGCAACATGTTTTTTTTTCTTCCATTCTATCCTGTCATCAGTCACGCTATCACCGTAAATACAAGAATAATTAGTTTATTATCCAATGCAGAAAATTCTATGCAGCTGCAAAGTCATTATATATTAGAACTCAATGAAACGAAATTTAAATCTTGTATTCATTATATTCAAGACCACTCCACTACTACCGGGGTGTACAAATTGATTAGTATGGGAATTATTATTATTATTTTTTATGCGTTTTCTTTTTTGGAAATTGTAAAATATTATAAGTATTGTATAATGTAGAAGCATTTTTTTCAAAGTTTTTAAATGTGAGTACCATGGAGCTATTTTATGGTTTTTAGGTTACTATTGGACTTGTTTGACATAAATGAGCATGGCAGTTGAGTTTGTCATGCTCACTCAAATGTCTGCGGTGCGTGTGTTGGATCATTCGGTTCCCTTCAAAATGGTTGAGCTGAGTGGTGCTAATATTCGCGTCATGTCCGTGAACGGGCGCTGTCAGTTGAGACGACATCTCTTAGCTGCCAGTTGCTATTTTAATATCTATATTTAGTTTTTATTTTTACTTTGTTTACATTGTTCTCACATGATAGCGACAAGAAACATGTAACAGAGATATTTATAATTACAAAACATGATTGAAAAGAGTGTCCATGGAGTTTCTTGCTCATTCTTCTCCATAGAGATCTACGCTTTGGAATGTGCAATTAGCATTTTTTTTTCTGACTGACTGACTTCGTGACATTTCAAAAGTGCCTGTAAATGGTTTATTTGAAATAAAATGCTTTGAATCTTTGAATCTATACCCATGTGAAGCAGCCTAGTGGTAACGGCCCCGACTTATGAAGTCGTGGGTTGAAACTCAGGCAAGCGCTTTACCTTGTGTAATTACTATTAATTATTTATTTCATCACCAATGCTCTTAAAACTGCGAAGGAAAACATCGTGAGAAAACCGGCATATCCCAGAACCAAAAAAATCGAAGATATATGACATCTACCATTCCGCACTGGGCCCGCATGTTGGATGGATTACGGCCCATTCCCTCTCCTAAAGAGAAGGACGGAGTCCCAGATATGCTTTTCTCGAAGTGGTTCGGGAAAACATCATCTGGAATACTTTGTGGGAGGCTTTGGCCTAGATGTGGGAAAGTATATTAGATAAAATTTTAAAAAGAGAGAGCTGTCCTTACTTTTTAAAAAGGGAGGGCTGAGCTTACTTTTTAAAAAAGGAGGGCTGACCTTACTTTTTAAACGCTTCATATACTTTGGCATATACTTAACCTGTTTTGGTAGTTTTCAGGTCGAAGAAGCGAGAAGGCTTATACAAAATAATCATCAATACATAGTTTATGGCAGATAAGTGTACACTGTGGGTTTATCATTTCTTATCTGTTATGTATCACAGAAAAACAGATAAGTCGTCTACTTTCTTTATCGAACTTAGATATTATGTACAGTACTGACGTGTTTATATTATACTATTATCAGAAGATAATGACTTACATAAGTCGTATAATTTAAATTATCTGATAAATAATACATTGCTTTCTCTTTATCGCAAAGAGCATTGCATACTTCAATAACACGAAATTGATATTAAACTCCATTTAATAAAGTTTAATTTCCTTTGTAACGTAATTATTATTTTTTGAGGTGGGAACTCATCCAATTGCTTTTCTCTTCTAGGGTGAAACGAGAGCGCGTGTCAGACTTTTACTGGATAAAACCACACCTGTGTCCTTCAGTAGCCCTTTGTGTTCTAGGACCCCGGGCTTCATTTTAAGAAATTCCCCGTGGCCCTACCGGGCATCACCGGCTGAACTCATACGGTTTACTACATACATCTCTTTGAGGCGCGCGTGGAACACTACGCACTATGGACGACTCGGGCTCGATCCTTACTGCGCGCGCCTACTGTGGCCGGAAATTGCCCTACGATGCCCGCCACCGAGGGCTTCTCCTGGGTTGGCCACTGGGGCGTGTGGATGTCTGTTGCCTCACTTTTGCGGCCATCTACTTCGCTAGCATTAGTGCTTCGCAGGAGACGACCGCATCCCAATCCCTCTCGTTCCGGACCATGGCCAGAACCAGGGCCTGGCGCGAGAAGTACTCCCGCCCAAGCGGGGCACGCCTCCACGGTTTTTTTTTTTTTTTTTTTTTTTTCGGGTGGGAATATCATCTAATGACATCCCGCGCTCTTGGGCGGAGCGGGAGATAGTGTCAGACTTTTACTGACTAAAAACCCACTCCTGTTCCTTCTTTGCCATTTTTCCAGGGCCCCGGGGATCACTTTCGCATCACCCATGGCCCCAGTAGGCCTCGACCCTGCTGGGCCCCTACGGTTGCTGACATCTCCCTGAGGCGCGCGTGGAACACTACGCGCCGTCGACGACTTGGGCTCGGTCCGGACAGTTACCGGACGATCGGACGGCGAGCCACCCATTGCTCGCCGTCCGCAAGCCCGTGCCTACGGTGGCCGGAAATCGGGATCGGAATCCCGGCGGCGGTTGGGGCGTGAGGACCGTTGCCTCACGCGATCGGCCGCCTCCTTTGCTAGCATTACTGCTTCGCAGAAGGAGGCAACCGCCTGCCACTCCTCCTCACTCCGGACCATGGCCTGTACCAAGGCCCGACGCGAGAGATCGCTGCCGCCGATCGCCCCCACGAGGACACGGCGGTGCTCTGCCCAAGCAGGGCACACCTCTACCGTATGCTCCACCGTGTCCTCCGGGCGGTCCACACAATGGTGGCACCCGGGCGTCTCTTCTGCACGAATCCGGTGCAGGAACCTCCCGAACTTACCATGTCCGGTGAGGACCTGCGTCATGCGGTAGGTAAGGACGCCGTGAGGCCTTTCCAGCCACTCCTCAAAGAGGGGACTTATCGCCATAATTATGGCGTGCCCAGCCTCCACGGTGTTGAAACTGTAGTAGCCTTTATTCCATAATATTAAATTTATCTTAAGAAAATCAACTTACTCCAGTGTTATGAACATAGGCATTTATTTATATTTACATACAAAATTCGTTACTTAGATATTTTTCCGTGTTTACATAAACACACGAATGAATAGTAAATCACATCGATATCGTTCGTGTTTATATACAGTCTAACGTGGAATTGTTTTTGCGGCGAAACATCCGCTTTGCACGGCCAGGGTCGATTGGTTCCGCCTTTATCAACTGACAAAGCATGCAGTGTTTTTATTATTATCTACCGTATTTAGAACTTATTGTGTCAAACATTACAACAAAAAATCGCATGACGCGAATGCTGTAGAAGAAACACACTAATATTGTAAAGGCGAAAGTTTGTGTGTGTGTGTGTCTGTGTATGTTTGTCACTTGTTCACGCTCGAACGGCTGAACGAATTGATGAAACTTGGGTCACGGGTAGACCATCTGGGTTACCATGACGTTTAAAGTAAGATTGTTTTATTCTTATTCCATTGTGGGCAAGAGATGGCGCTAGACAACCTGTATAGCTCTGTCTCTTACCCACACTGACATAAGAATGAAACTATCTTACTTTGAACGTCATGGTAACCCACTATATCCTGGAATAACACATGGGATATTTTTTATCCCGAGATTATATTCCCTAGAAACAATTTTCTACTTTCAGGAGACGAAGCCGCTGGTAGCAGCAAGTTTAATCGGGTTATGGCCGTTATGGGACATCTCGCCCAAGCAAAAACTGGCCTGCGGGCCAAATGTCAACTTTTTAAAATGTGCATGGGTAGATTCGCCCGGACCAGTTTAGTAGAACGGGCAAGATGTCTCCTATTAAAAATTAAAGAAATATTTCAGCAAAATCTTATATTTATTAATTAAATAGCTGATAAATCTGTAAATCATAGCATCAAATGACAATTATTTTAACAAAGAAAATACAGAATAAAGTAAATTAACTAGTTTTATACAATTTCTTGGCACAAATATTAATGATGTAGTTGGCGTAAATGTTTAGATCTCACACTAAACACTGTGTGGCATTATGCCACCTTACTAAGGAAAAAGTAATGGATGGCTTGTTGTACAATATGGGTGAGTAAATCGGCAATAATAACGAGTTTAAAAATTATTTTCAAAACCCATGGTTGGATAAGAAGTTCCCGTTTTGTAAAATAGTGTTTTTTAAAAATTGCACATAGAATAAATAACTCTGTTATAACATCTGGCCCGTTCTGCTAAACTGGTCCGGGTCTTGTTGTTATTATCCAGTTCATACAGACACAGAGACGCGGTGACTCACACTCCTTCGTAATTTATTTAAATGCTTCCTACGTTCAATTTCATGGAAAATAACTTCATAGATGGTGTGTTCACCTCACATACATATATTGATCTTCTGATTAGCACTACGGTTCTTTCGGTAAACACTGCTCCACCAAAACGATCGATTAGAACAAGTTGCTAACCTCCTAGCATTGTTGAGAATATTGAGATAGGTAGGTACATATTTAGAGGTCGCGAAACGAATGAAGGTTACGCCGATAACAACAACAACAGCGATTAAAAGAATGAATACTGTTTATTGACATAAATCTTTGACATTGTCGGCTTTGCTCGACTTTGATATAATATGCATGAATCATAGGTACACCAAAACCTTCCTCATGAATCACTCTGTTTATTGATGAGAACCGCATGAAAATTCGTTTATTTCGAACAGTCTTTATCACGATGTTTTTCTTTTATCACGAACAGATATACAGACGCGTTGGGAGACTTTGATTAGAAGTATCTAAGTATGAGGATTAATCTCTTAGTTCGGAATTCACCAATAAAACTAATCGCGTTTTAACGTTTGGCTCGCATAATCGCGTTTAGCCGCTGTCACTAGTGTCACTTGTCTGTATTTTTCTTTTGTTGTATTTTTACAAGTGACACTAGTGACAGCGGCTAAACGCGATTATGCGAGCCAAACGTTAAAACGCGATTAGTAAGGGCGGAATTCACCAATAAAGTATAGTATAGTGAAAGTTTTATTAATCTCGTTTTAGTAGGTAGCTACTAAAACGAGATCAATAAAACCTTCACTTCTTTCAAAAATGCTGTACTACTGCCAAGTGCCATGGATTACGGTTTAGTTCGGCTTCTACGCGGGCGAATTCGAGGGCAGGAGAAATATATGTCGTGGCCAGATCTTAGAATTGTTCACTTCATGATATGGCCAACTAGAACTGCCCCCCTAGCCAAGTTGCAAACGATAAAGGTGAACGCTTAGTAATCTCCAATAGATTTTCAACTTTATACCTAAGAGCATAAAGTTGAAAATCTATTAAAGACTACTGAGCGTTAGCGACCGGAACGAACGAAAACACTATGTAATCTTCAATAGATTTTCAACTTTATATCCAATAATATAAAGTTGAAAATCTATTAAAGACTACTGAGAGTTTACGTTTATCGTTTGTGACTTGGCTAGGGGGGCTGTCCAGATTGTTTAAACGTTAACATTTGATGATATGTCAATCTTCGTTTCGCCATACCACTGATGTTGGATTTCAATGATAATAAAAGGTCTGACGAAGGTTGAAATATGATCAAACTTTAACGTTTAAAACGATCTGGCCAGTTTTACTTGGACATAATCATCAAGTGATCAATTTCTAAGATCTGGCCAGAACATATAGATAGCTTCTAATAACAACAATAATAATCCATGCTAAATATAGTTATAGTGTAGATTATCTAGTCTACCTTCAAAATATCTAAAGAATGTCTAAACATAAAGAAAATTTTACTGGAACGAAAGACTAAAATAAAGATGCATCAACTTCTCTCTACATAGTTATAAATTATCGTAATTTTAGAATCGACTTGCATGTATAAATATTTGAGAATACTTTTGCTTCTGAACTCCTCGATACTGCGTTCTTTATTTTTTCCTATACATGCTTTATAATTATTATTTTTTTCATTTTTTTCTGTTATATATTTTTAAACTTATGTATTATCTTTGTATAAGTATATTTTTATCTTTATATCATATTTTTTCTTGTTTGACTTATATTTGCTAGCTGTACACCGCAGACTACTCCCTTTTTAGTTTAAGTTATAGTCCATCCTAAGGTTGTCTGATAGATATCGATATACCTATTTATATCGATATCTACCAGACATCATCTATATTTACCTATACATTTATTTTTGTGATTCGGTTTACTGCAGTGAATCATATACTTTTGAGCATTATAAAACTCGCGATTAGCTCACAAAGGCTCCGGATTTCCGGCCACCGCAATCGCGGGTTTGCGGACGGCGAGCAATGGGTAGCTCGCGATCCGATCGTCCGGTAACCGTCCGGACCGAGCCCATGTCGTCGTCGAAGCGTACTGTTCCACGCGCGCCTCAAGGAGATATCAGCACTACGGTTTGCTGGGTGGCCCTAACCGCAGGGTCGAAGCCTACTGGGGCCAAGGGTCTGCTTCTGAAAGGAAGACTCTGCCCTGATATGAAAGGCAACGAAGGAACCAGAGTGGGTTTTAAGTCAGTAAAAATCTGACACACCCTCCGGCTCCGCCCAAGAGCGGGGGATGTCACTGGATGACTAACCCACCGAAAAAAAAAATCAACAGCCAGTGGAAGCTAGTAGACTGCCAATTTTTATTGTACCTATACTTTACATAAATAAACACTAACTGTCTGGAAGTCATAAAACGTTCAATAAAAACAAGGCATAGAAACGAAAATATTGACGTTCAAAGATTAGTCAGGGCATTTTTCATTCTGATTACACGTCAATTCAAGAGAATTTGCTAGATACGTTATCACACCGATAATAAGCGGTGTTTGTTTACTTAGGTAATATTTTTTACCTACTTTCAAGAGTACCAAGACATTATTCGGTAAATATTTTACTCACTAGTTCAACATTGTAAAATCCAAAAAAAACAATTTATTTTTAACCGACTTCAAAAAAAGGAGGAGGTTATCAATTCGGTTGTATTTTTTAATGTGTGTTGAGGTAACACATAAAAAAGAACTCCGTCGTTTATGGACCGATTTGCAAAATTTGTTTTTCCTCTTAATGGATAATTATGCTTTCGAATTGGTCCCAATTTTTTCAAAATCCAATTCTGATTATGGGATCCATGAGGATTCGAGGGAACTCCTCAAATATTATAGGCAACTTATAGTGATTTTGGTATTTTCATCGAGTTTACAGTCAAAAAGTAACATTTGATGAAGTGGAACTGATGAAGAAGACCAGAAATGGAACTCTGTAATTAATCAATGTATCCTAGCCGTGTTTGGACTTATTAGAATTGTCATGAGATGCATTTTGGTTATAAGGTAGGTACTATCGAACTGATCTGATGATGGAACCGGAAGGTGGAAGGTAGACACAGGAACTTCATAATAAAACAATGTAACCTAGCAGTGTTTGGGTTAATTGGAATTGTCATGAGAAATAGGCACTCTGGTTATAAGTGTATCGCAACTAAAAAGTGTGAAATAAAAAACTGTTTAAAAAAAAAAACGACTTCACTAAAAAAAAAATTTTGCGTTTACAAGACACCTAAGTACCTACCTGTATAATAACAATAATATTATAGGTTATTTATCGTTTATATTATAGGTTGCATTTCGGGGAGTGAGCGTCAGAATTGAGAATATACTTGAGAAAAATATTTGTTATCTAACCAATTTATAAATAAATATACATATAATAATAGAATAGGGCGGCAAAAAAATCACATCAATTTGACGTCAAAAACCATGTCGGACTTCCCTTTTTCATTAGAAGCTTTGAAGTTTAATGCTTATAAAGCTTTGTTGTTGATGAAGATGGTTTTTTTCATATTTGTTTACCAGAGCTAAAAATTGCACGCATATTCCCATTACATAACTCGAACTCAGCCAATTCTATATCAACAGACTACCAGACGCACGGCGATGCGGCACCGGCACACGGAGGACATCCCACACATACGCAGAAAACGTTTTGGGAACACATTCATTGTGCATACAGTTAAGAAGTAGAATTCTACTCCGGCTTCTGAGTTTCCTGATAGTTATACAACTTGGTGTTCTTAAGTCCAGAATAAATAGAGGTTACTTTTAGGCAAGCGTGGTCCATCGTCGACCACATCATCGCTTAACATCAGGTGAGACAGTGGTCAAGCGCGAGTCTAACAATAATGAAAAACTGGGCAACTGCGAGGCGGACTCGCGCACTGTGGGTTCCGTAAATAGTTCAATTCTCGAATGGAGTCTCGAAGGTTTTTCCTAATCGCAAAAATAGTTTTTTTTTGTGAAGTAACAACAAATTTACTGTTTTCAGATTTATTCCTATACTTGTGCTATAAGACCTTGCTTTATGCCAAATTTTCAGGATTCTGGGTCAACGGGAACTACCCTATAAATGTTGATTCCCTTGAGACTGTCGAAATACACGTTTTTTGCGACATGAACGGCCGTACCTTTTTTTTCGTTAACTCAGAAGTTTGATATTTTTACAGCTTTAACTTTTGGAGTAGCGTAATTAGAGACACAATAGTAAGACAATGGCGCACGACCGCCGGCGTTCGTGCGGGGATCAACAGCTTAAGGGACCGTAGAACTGAGTATATGGTTTTAATTTCAACTCGATACCTCCACACGTTCTCGAGACAAAGGATCTTGACAGACAGACAGACAGACGGACGGACAACAAAGTGATGAGGCACGGAACCTTTTGAGGTACGGAACCCTAAAAAGCACTGGGTATGCTGTCTGCTAATATAACATGTCTACGTCAATCTATCTATAAAGCAACCCTACCATAATAAATGTTACCCCAGAGAAATGACAGCGGCGGCACATTGCCAAAAATCGACAAATATTATAATAGGTAAAGTAGGTTAGATAATTTACTCTTCCTGTTCCCAAGATTGAGCGACATCTTTCACCTGATAGATAGCTGGAGCGAAATTGACTCCTTTTGTAAGACCAATGGCCCAGTAGGTAGAGTAGTAGGCGCTTGACAACTATCTCACCTGATGGAAAGCGACGATGCGGTCGACGATGGAGCACGCTTACCTAGAAGTAACCTATTCACTCTTGACTTAAAGATTCCCGGGTTGTAGCCATCAAGAAATACAGATCCCGGCAAGGAATTCCACTCCATAGCTGTACGCACAATGAATGTCTTCCCAAAACGTTTAAGAGGTTTTAAGAGTTTTCCGAACACGTTAGGGTCGGCTTTCAGTCTAGTCGGATGCAACTGAATACCAATATTTACATGGAGTGACTATCCTGTCTGCCTATCTGACCTCCATCACCCAATTTTGATAGGTGTCAGGTATCCTGGCTTCTTCCTCTGCAAATGGCAACCGGGGCAAACACGCCAAATTTAAAACGGTTCAAATACTACGCTACATATAATAAATCTGTAGAAGTTTTTAGTTGTGCGCGCATCACCTAAAATGTACGAAATCGATGTAGATAACTTTTATACATTAAAATTGTGTGTAACTTGATATATTACTTAGGCCTCATCGCAATCGGTTGACGATATCGAAAGATATACTACATTCATTGACTGTTAAAGCGGTACGAAGTTCGCCCAGTCAACTAGTGATAAAATAAAATTGCTACGACAGATGTACAAAGCCAGCATAAATTGGATATTACTACAGTATTTTAGTTTCAAGGCTAAGGTAAAGTGCTGACTTGGCTTCTACTTAATTCCTACTTAGTATTCTGACGTCAATGCTAAGTTTTAATAAGCATTTCCGGCGTTGCGCACAGAAGATTCATGAGGACACATTTTGTGATGTATCTATATTTTAAATTTTAAATAAATAAAAGGAGAAACTGACTGACTAACATACCAACGCACAGCCAAAACTACTGGGGCTAGAGTATGAAATTTTGCACAATGTTGCCTTTTTGTCGTACGCGAGCGCACTAAGAGAGAATTTTCCAAAATTCACCCCCTAAAGGGATGAAATAGGGGCACAAAGTATTTATGGAGTAACCTACTTTCACGCGGACGAAGCCGCTGGCAAAGGCTAGTCTTAAATAAATCTTTTCAAAGTTACAAGATTTCAAAGAAGGTAAAAAAATATTGATGAACATAATATTAAAATATTATAGCAGTTAACATAGTAACAAATAAGTAGTAGTAGTAATAAAACCAAAACGTCGGTCGATATAGAAAATAATCTATGAGTCTGCCGAGTGTAGTGTTCTCACATTCACATTATAAAAATAAATCTATTACCAAAATGATTATAACTTTAATTAATCTAAATGGAAATCATGTCCGCAAACGAAGTCACTGATAAAGTTAGTAAATAGTCTAAATAAAGTAAAAACATCTCAAAACAATTACATGAATAAAAAACCGGCCAAGTGTGTTTATAGTATTTGTTGTTAGTAGCAACAGAAATACATTATCTGTGATCATACAACTGTGTAGCTATTACAGTTCATAAGATACAGCCTGGTGAGAGACGGACGGACAGCGGAGTCTTAGTAACGGGGTCACGGTTTACCCTTTGGGTGCGGAACTCTAAAAAATGTAAGTAAGACAATGATTGCATAGTCGGCCGTATAATGTTCCCACTGCTGGGACTCAGGCCTCCTCTCTAGGAGAGGGAATGGGCCGTAATCCACCACGCGGGCCCAGTGCGGGTTGGTGGATGTCACATGTCTTCGAATTTTTGGTTCTAGGACATACCGGTTTCCTCACGATGTTTTCCTTCACCGTTTTGAGAGCAGTGGTGATGAATTAAATTACACAAAGTAATGCGCCTGACTGGGTTTGAACCCGCGACCTACAACTCGTAAGTCGGGGCCGTTACCACTCGGCCACCACTGCTCCTCAATGATTGAGCACTTTATAAACATTTTACATTATATATTGCAAATATTGAGCTACTAGGAAAGCAACGTGTGCAGAAGTAGTCATTGCCAAACAAACAACGTCTACGTCTTTTTTACCCACGACGGAACGAAGCAGGTTTTAATCTTGTTTTTCTGATAATTACAAGTTTGATGTGGGTTTTGAACTTTCCCTCTTTAAGTTCTGTAACCGACTTTAGCAACTTGTTATAAATCGTATGCTGTATGAGGAATCACTAGTCTTAGCTAATCTCCATTTGGATCCATTACAATTTCATGTTTTGGAAAATTGCTTCTGATTTTAGTTTTTGTGAACATTAGTATAAAATACTTTCTAGAATATAAATTTATTTATTTCTTTATGCACACAAAAGCACACAGGCGGATTTTCTACCAGACGATCTTTGGATAAAGCGACAAATTATGGTAGGTGCAATATTGAATACAGTAGTAAAAACTTTATTTTCATACAATGACGGCAGTCATTATTATATCTGTCGTGAAATTGATCACTTTCTGATATGGTCAAGTAAAACATGCCAGGTCGCTTTAAACGTTAAAGTTTGATGATAACGTGACCTCGTTTGGCCTACTTTCTTTTTTTAGACCTTTTATTATCAAGGAAATCCTACATCAATGATATGGCCAAACGAGGATTGACATATCATCAAACGTCAACGTTTAAACGATTTGGCCAGTTTTAGTTGGCCATATCAGCCACGACATATTGATTTCTTTTTCTTTATGGGACTAACGAGGACCTGTTTTAGAAATTGCCGGATTGCTCTCTTTTGTAATGTGAAAATTGAGTCCACGTCAGCTGCGCATCTCCACAAGCAAATATATGTATTATGGCAGTTTGTTACATCAGTCAATTATCTTATTTTTCTTACTGCTGATTACCGGAGAAGATTCTAATTTGAGCGCACTACTGCAACCGGAAGACAATGATTTTTTGTGGTATAAAAAATATACTTATATAAAGTAGGTATTCCTGCTTCTTCTAATTCCAGCAGTGGCCCATTCTCAGGACCATTTTAACTGGACTTGCCTAAATTCTTGGCATACTGTAGAAAATATTGTATGGTGGTACTTGCAAATCAAAATTGTCTTTTGATAGCCTCAATATTAGTAAAAAACCCTACAGATTACCTTTCATCAACGAAGAGTCAGTCTTCCCCGAATTACTGATACAGTCTAATAAGATAGATTGACTGGGTTTATTAGTTTTACCTTGACCAGCAACGATGACTAACATTTTATATTTAGTCCCGGTTGCGCGTCTGGTGCATCCATTGAATATTTATTACTGTACCTATATGCTGCTATAGATTGGGATAACCTTATGTTGTTGGTATAAAATTGTAAGTTATTCTCCGAAGGTTTAAGCAAAGTTGAACTCTAGATAACACCCATGTTTAAGTTCCTTCATCATCATTTCAGCCGAAACTGCTGAAAGACATCCAACACTCACCACCAAACTTTCGGCTGTGTCGCCACAATGAACGGTCCTGTGCGTCTCACGTTCATCGGATTCCCGCGACCCTCACCAGGTCATCGGTCCACCGCAGACGAGACGCAGCGTTGGGAGGCCTCCCACAAGGGAGGCCTCCCAACGCTGCGTCTTCTGGTACGTGGTCGCCACTCCAGAACCTTTCGTTCCCATCGACCATCTGTTCTGCGAGCAATGTGCTCTGCCCACTGCCACTTAAATTTGACAATTCTTCGGGATAATAAATAATAATAATAATAATCTTTATTTGTTTAAAACGTTAGTACAAGATACACAAAATAGGTACATCAGTTGACTTGATTGATGGCAATACCCTTCTTACAAAGAGCTTAAAGGTTACCGACATATCCCGAAGAATCGCCAAACTTAAGTGGCAATGGGCAGGGCACATTGCTCGCAGAACAGATGGCCGTTGGGGCCGAATGATTTTGGAGTATTAACCGCGTACCGGAAGACGCAGCGTTGGAAGACAAGACAAGGTGGACCAATGACCTGGTAAAGGTTGCGGGAATCCGATGGCTACGAGACGCACAGGACCGTTCATTGTGGCGACACTTGTGGGAGGCCTATGTCCACCAGTGGACGTCTTTCGGCTGAAATGATGATGATGTAAAACGATAATTATGACAAAAAAAGAGTAGACTAAATAGATGTAATCTTTTTATAATTGTTACTTTTTTCTTCATTTTGCATATCTACTACAGTGCTGTATTTTTTAAACCAAAAATTGACTGGTAGAGAATGCCTTGTTGCATTAAGTCCACCTATGTACCACAACAGTTCATAAAGTTAGAATAAATTAATTTAGATGTATGGAAGGAACGAACTCATGTTGAGTTGTGCTAACCACAACGAAATCTAATTTAAGGCAGAATGAAGAATATAAAATGATATTTTCTGAAACATACCTTTCTCCCCATTTAGGCACCCTGTTTGTCTTCGTGAGGACTCTTTTTGTGTACAAACATCCATCTTTCACTTCTCTGCTCCACGTATCCTCCGACAAAACATGGACACTGGAATTAAAAAGTTAATTAAATATATTGTAATAAAGAGAAGAGCAGTGGTGGCCGAGTGGTAAAGGCCCCGACTTACGAGTTGTAGATCGCGGGTTCAAACCCAGCCAGGCACATTACTTTGTGTAATTTATTTCGTCACCGCTGCTCTCAAAACGGTGAAGGAAAACATCGTGAGGAAACCGGCATGTCCTAGAACCAAAAATTCGAAGACATGTGACATTCACCAATCCGTACTGGGCCCGCGTGGTGGATTACGGCCCATTCCCTCTCCTAGAGAGGAGGCCTGAGTCCCAGCAGTGGGAACATTAAAAGGCTGATTATGCTTATGCTTATTGTAATAAAGAACAACTACTAAGTTGGTCATTGCAAAATTCTGAGAATGGAGATACCATCTATATTGCAGCAATAGACAAAAACAGATTAGCACTAAGCAACCCGGGCTAGCTTTGCTCGGGTGTTAAAAATCTTGAAATTCTCTTCTCCACTATAATATGCATTTATTATACACCTAAACCTTCTTCATGAATCACTCTGTCTATTGGTGTAAACTGCATGAAAATCCGTTCTATACTTTTTAAGTTTATCGCATTGAATTTTTCGCGTTCATACAAACTGACAGATGCAGTCGGGAGGTGCACTTAATGATACGAGCGAGGAGGAATGTCAGGCGTTCGCCTCCTCCTGCGAAGCAGTAGTGCTAGCGAAGGAGGCGGCCGCACGCGTGATGGAATGAACTTCCTCACGCCCCAGCCACCGGGACCCCGATCCAGATTTCCAGGCACCGTAGGCGTGGTTTTGCGGACGACGTGCAATGGATAGCTCGTCGTCCGGACCGAGCCTGAGTCGTCGACGGCGAGTAGTGTTTCACGCGCGCCTCAAAGAGATGTCAGCAAAACCGTAGGGCTCAGCAGGTTCGAAGCCTACTGGGGCCATGGGTTGGCTTGCGAATGGAAAACTCGGGGTCCAGGAAAGCACGGCAAAGAAGGAACATAGGTGTGATTTTTGTCAATAAAAGTCTGACACGCCTTCCCGCTCCGCCCTAGGACGAGAGTAGTCATCCAAAAAAGATGCAGTGGGAGCCTTTGTTTTATATAGTACTAGCGACCCACCCCTGCTTTGCACGAGTTATATAAATCTTTGAAATTCTCGGTTTTTCCATAATATAATATGCATGTTTACACCTAAATCATTCTCATGAATCTCACTATTTATTGGTGTAATAAACTGCATGAAAATCCATTCAGTAGTTTTTGAATGTATCGTGTTTATACAGACAGACAGACGCGGCGGGGGACTTTGTATTATAATATGTAACCTTTTAATCCCCTACGTCGGATATATCCGACAAACGCTGTCGCGTTTATTCCGCCAGGGTCACACACCCACGACCAAATACTCCATATCTATCATAGAGATTGAGTACCTAGTCACAACCACACGACCTTGGCGAATGGGACACAATAACACTCGTCGGACCAATCCAATCACGGTTAAAGGGTTAAGGATTAAAAGACAAAAAAAAGCACTCTTATTTTATTTCTGTTAGTTTAGTGTTTAAAGGGAGGCCAAAGAAAAGATGGATGGATTGTGTGAGAAGTGATAAGAAAAGGGAGTTAGTAATAGCGTGACGAGTGACAGGACAGAATGGAAGAAAAAAACGTATTGTGCCGACCCCAAATAAAACGGGACAAGAGCAGGAAGATGATGAGTTTATTAACCTTTCTTCAGAGTAAAATATTTCACTCCTATATTAAATAATTTAGGCCATCTTAAATTTTATATCAAAAAATTACAATAGCTATTATTTACAGATTGGTTTTTCCAATGTTATTAAAAAGTCATTATTATTTTAATTTAATTCAGAACCGATCTTGTACTAGCCACTTAATGAGTGTCTTTGTTTTTGCTTGTTTTTTAGCTGCAGTGTTTATATTATTTAGCAGTTATACATATATCACTTGAAAAGAAGGAATACGAAATAATGCTTGGAAATTTTCATCATACAATATAGCATAAGAGTTTTTATGTTTTTTGTTTGTTTAAATCCCTTTATCTCTGAAATTACCAGTCAGTTCACTTTACACATACAAATACAATTGACGAGTCCCAAGAACAAAATCGTACTTATATGAAAAATTATCAATTTACGGTAAGTATGAGGTTTTAAAGTTTTGTAAATAGTCATAAAATACATTGTGTCTTATTTATCGATAAGATTTTGTTCTTGGGACCCGTTGGTATGTGTGTATAAATTTTAATATAAGTTGTTACTCATTAATGCTCAAGTTGTTGAACACGTTTTGATGAAATTTGCGACATGGGTACGGACCATGTCCTGAAACGGATAGGTACTATTTATCACCTAAGTTCCCTTTGGATAGTTTTCATTCAACATTAAGGCGGGTAAGGCCACAGACAGAAACTAGTGACAAAATAAAACCTCTTAAACACTCTGATAACGTTGAAACCATGACATTAATGTGAAGTCTTAGCCTTGAAACAATTATTAGATACTTATTGGAAGGTTATTGATCAGATTTATTTATGAATGTTTCTGTATTTTTTTACATATTAGCTTAATATTATTATTTTAAAATTTAAAATGACATATTTGATAGTAGATAAGGCATAGAATTGTGTTCGAAAGTTTTAGAATTTATACCAACATTACAAAGGGGACAGATTTGTATTTTTGTTTGTAATGAATGAACTCAAAAACTGCTGGACCGATTTTAAAATTTCTTTCACCAGTAGAATGCTACATCATCACTGAGTAACATAGGCTACATACTTCCATGCGGGTTAAGTCACTAGCAGACACTAATTAATGTATAACATTGATGACAGAAAATTTTAAAAAACTATTGAAAATAATAATTTAGAATTTCCAATTTAATCTTATAAAATTCTTCTAAAGTTCTAATTCTTAATTTAGCTCTAATATTTTATAAATATTTGATATTTCTCATTCAAAATACTACAATGACCTTTGACCACCACACCATCTTAGGCCTATAAGAGTAGAATAACAAAAACAAACTCACCTCTGTGGGTTTGGGTACCTCTTCCAATATCCACGAGCAACCTGATCCCAACTAAAGTTAAAAGTAGATGTATTTTCGAAATATCTTGCCATTTTTCACTTTTTTTTTTAACTATTTTCTCACTGGAATGATTGAAAACAATGAACTGACAAGATCAGTAGAACACCATGCTCGTTTTTTCTGTGAAAAACAATAAGAAGACTGTAAATTTACTTTGTTATTTTAAAAAAACAACCATTTCGAACATAATCCCGCGTGTATCCGATTACATAAACATAATCAATGTAGGTCACAAGATGAATGTATTAAAGTTGGGCGGCTAACCGAGCCGCGGTCGCGCACAAGCCATTGTGACCATGATCACGTACGTAGGCAGGTATATGAAATAACGAAGTAAACAACGTTCATTCAACTCTTTACATCACAGTGTAAGGACAAACTACAATGACACTGAGCGGTACATGTGCCCACCTTATTTGTATAACAATTACCTATATCTGCATCAAACCATGCCTCAATATAATTAATAGAGCCGTATTTATTTAAAACACAAAACGAATATTTAAAATGTGAACTTACCAATAAGCCGGAGGACCTATGGATCCAACTTTTTTCTTTAAGATTCTTAAATGGATCCTTGCACGTCCACCGACACGATCAAAGATGACTATTTTGACCGTAAGTTGTGTGAAAAAGTCGCGAAACACATGTTATCATTCATATTTTCAGGCCCGTTTTGATAAAATTTTGATAACTATTGACAGATTATTCGAGAGCCCATTTGCAATACAGATTATAGAACGAGAATAAACGTCAAACTCAGTCAAGCTGTGTCAAAAAACTGTTTTTTTATTTTATTTTAATGACTGGTAACTGGGACCTTTAAGTAAATGACGTAAGTTTGGTATTCTCGATAGATTTACTTCTGCCAAATCTGTTTTCAGCCTGTGAATAAACTACCGGCGCGGCGGGGATAGATAATATACGTGAATCCGAACCCGAAATAATAGCAAGCCCAAAGAGCAAGCGCAACTGGCCATTTTTTGAAAATGGCGGCGTTTGCAATTTTCAGTAACAGCAAAGAAAAAAACATTGACTCATATAGATCATTCATAGAACGTTTACAACGAGAAGCAAAGTTAGAGGTATGTTCAGAAATATTTGTTAGGTACATAGCCATTGATTAGATCTACAGAGTGTGACGGAAATGGGTAGGTACTTATATTTTGGCTACTGCTTCTACTTACTGTAATGAACATAGACGTTCTGTCCACGGACGCGTAGTTTCATAGACGCGTATTTAATGTCTTTTGTCATTATTATACGCTTGGTGTACGCTTACTCATAGCTTACATACAAAACGTGCTCGCGTCGCTGCATACAGAGGCTTCATGACGCCTGCCGTACCGCATGTCATACTTCGAGGCATACATCGATCGAAAGTACGTTTTTTATTTTTGTAAAAATAGCGGGAACGTCTGTGTCGTCCGACGGCATTGTTACAAACATAGACATAGTCACAAATAATGATCAAAGAATATAGTACAAATGATTGAAAACGTACGCGTGTGATACGCCTCGTGGACAGGGTTCACTACGCTGTCTGTGCTGCTCAAACTGCCTGGCGTATTTTGAAGCGTCTATGAAGCTACGAGTCCGTGGACAATAGACCGTAATGTACAACATTCTTCAAGGAAGTCATAGTCAATTCCCAAAAAAATCTTTCCTTTCAAAGTTATCATCAGCTGAACAAAATCAGTCGATACCCTACCTACCTACTAAAGTTCAGTTTTAGTTACCTATTAAAATCTTTGTAAAAAAAAGAAAGTCGTGTTAGTTACACTATTTATAACTCAAGAACGGCTGAACCGATTTGGCTGAAAGTTGGTGGGGAGGTAGCTTAGAACCAGGAGACGGACATAGGATACTTTTTTTTTTGAGTAGGGTAGAGTAGGGTAGAGTAGGATAGTAGTCAGTTGACGGGAGCGAAGCCGCGGGCAAAGCTAGTAAGTAGTGTGATGAATCATAAACTTCAACCTTCAATTATATAAATATTTTATTCACTTTGATCAACACAATTTCATATTTATCACTTTATTAACAATCATTTTCAAATACACGGATTGGTAGGACATGTTCACTGTTCAACAACTCAGAGCAGACTGACTGTCCAGAATGACAGTTACAAACTCAATGTTTCCCCACCATAAACTTTCACAAACACTCGGTCCGACCAATCAGAGCAAAGTTAACAGTACGTAATATCAATTGACTAAGTAATATACATTAGGGTTTATCAATAATTAACTGCAAGTAATTATTTCATTTTAACAATTATAATATATTTATACAAAACTAATACATAAACTCTAATACCATAAATCATTACTTAATGTCTACAATAAGTGCCTTATGTTCATGTAACTACTAGCGCCATCTATCGCTTATAGATGGAAGTTGAACGATTTATGAATATTTTCTTTAAAAATCATTACATTCGGCCATCCGACATCGTGCGATCTCCTGACGCACGATTACAATTTCAATGATAGACTACATTCATATAAATTATGATACTTCATTCAGTTCGACAAGAAAATGAGTTTTACATTCAAATTCATTACATTCGGCTAAGTATTGATTTTAGGTTTGCTTCCGGATCATTAGTTTGTCGTCACGTCATATGTTTAGAACATTCATCACTAGAAGAATAGTGTTGTAAGGTTTTTTGTCAAAAGCTTTTCTACATGTCTGGGATCATAAAACTTACCATATATAATATATTCCAGTAATTTTATCCTTAAAACTTTTGTTTTTGAATGGATCTATAGATTTTAAAATGAGGTTAATGTAATTTTACCTTCTTATTTGCAATCAGATCTACTAATCTTAATCAGATCACTTATGCTGTAGGTAGTAGCAGGGATTTTACTGGTAACGTAAGTATTCTTTTGCTTGTCTAACTTGGATATTGGAGCTCACCTCATCTCTTAAGCTTTGTAACGTGTTTCGTACTTCGTAATGTCGTCGTAGTCTATCGTTTAAAGTATCCTAGTAGCTTTGTGGCAGTCTTTCTAGTGAATGAATTACCAGAATTAACAAGACTCCATTGAATTTTCCAAGATAGGCATATGTTTCATTGATGTTCGTTATAAACGTTGAAGTAATTTTATTTTGCTAGGGCATTTAAAATAGTGGTAGTCATTTTTACAGCGTTAAGAACAAGGTCAATACCATGACTATCGTAAAAGCTCTTTAGAGTAGATAAAGTATCTAAAAGAAAGCCACGATTGCACTATTATTCGAGATAGTATAATAATAATAATAATAATATAGCCTCTTTATTCAGATCTCTTATTACAATGCATTTAAACTTATAATATAATAACACTGACTCATAAACTATTTAACCTAATATCTGTTGCTTGGTTATCTTTCCTAGATCTGTTTGCCAATCGGCAAAGGCCTCCTCCAGCCTTTTCCATTCTTTCCTTTCCTGTGCCACTCTGTTCCACGTGACTCCGGCCACCTGTCTAATGTCGTCGACCCATCTTTTTTGCGGTCTTCCTTTCTTCCTCATGCCGTCTCTGGGATACCAGTGGGTCACTCTTTGGCTCCATTTGTCGCATCCTCTTATCACGTGGCCAGCCCATCTCCATTTCAGTCTTTTGATTTTAGTTGTTACATCTTTAGTTTTTGTTTTATTTCTGATGACGAAGTTTTTCAATCTGTCAGACTTTTTAATGTTTAGCATACTCCGTTATATATTATACACCGTACGCAATGGAACGGAGTATTCGAGATAGTAAACCAATGTAAATATATTTTATAACCAACACTATCAGTCGAAACAATTGGTCAACTTTCTGTAAGTATAAGGTAATTGACCAGCTTTTTGTCCGAGAGTATAGTCTTCGTTATTTACGCACACTGAATTCACGACAACATAATTATACATACTTTGTCATTAGGTTTTTCATCTGGTTCAGCCTTAAGAACTTTGAATCTAGGTCTAATCTTTATAATGTTGATAATCAATTCTCAGTCTCAATACTATAAACAGAAACAGAGGATTCGTCTTAGTGTCTGTAGACAGCATGGTATTACGGCTTAAGGTATCGACATACGCGTTTCAGATCTTACACTCTCAATGGTTAACTAAACTCATGAATGTATAGCCACCATATTGCTATACGTTGTGTGGCGTCTTATTTAGTCAGGGTTCATTACATTCACTATTTGAAACCATAATAAAAAACAAAACTTAAGCGTTTTGAATAAAAGTGACTCTTCAGCTGGAGAGCCCATGGGCTTAATTGTACTAATATTTCCCCTAAATCTAAGGCCCCAGCATCTGTGTGCAAATTCGTATCAAGTTAAGGTTATAATAATGATGTTTGAATCGCACTGTTTATCAAACTTTATTTTAATTTGGAACATTTAAATTGACCCGCCACTCTAGTGTATGCATTTTAAATCTATTTTCCTCTTAACCGAATTATAACAATGTAATATCTAGCGCAAATTAAATCTTTTGTTGTCATCATTAACTTGGGGACCGACTCCGATTTCAGTCTTGACGATGGTCATGTAATATTATTATTTATCACCTACTTGTAAAATAAATATCATTTAATTGATGTATATCTTTTGCGGTGATGTCTGTGCATAGATTTGTTGATGATATAGTCAGAAAGATTTGACACGATAAAGAAACACACGATAAATACTCTGATATAAGATCCGTCTATACAAATATTTCCAGAATGATGTGAATCTATAGCTGAATTTGGTTGCGCAAGGTAAGTTTTAGAAAATTAAATCAATTTTACTGTTGAACAGTACAAGGTTCTTGTGAAAGGATAACGTACCTTTACAAAATTGCAATGGATGGTAACTCAAAATCTTCCCAATCTTTAGACGAGTCTGCATAAACTTTTGACTGACAACTAATACTTCTATATCGGATTCACGCAAAAGACTACATCGCTGTTAAAATCTATATAATACCCAATAAAATTGATCATTTTATTTCTACTTGTTTGTAAAGCGTTTGATTGTCATCAATATCCGTATATAAGCACTGATTTGTCATAAAAATATTCACATAAGTTTCAACTTAAGTCGTACCAGCTAACATTTCTGCTTGAAACTGACCATAATTCTGCTCATTAGAAAAACTATTGTTAGTTTAGTTTACCACTTCGTCACTAAATACTACACTTTGGTAGGGTTTCGTAACATTTCTATTTTCTTTTGGTAAGCCTAGCAAGTTTTTGAGACAAAATGTATAGTCAGTTTCTGATCCTATTTGCATACAAATCAATTACAAATACTCTTTCTAATCCAACTTAAATACTCTCAAAATTTACTGGAGTGATCGAACTCCCGTATCACATTATTCTAATGTTTTATGTTCAAACTTCGATACTTGTAACGTTTTTCTCTTTGGAAAATCATTTAACCAACATGAGGTACCTCATTGCTTCTTGCGTCGTGGTGGTGTAGTCGACGAAGAGGTTGAATTATAACTTCTGCACTTCCTTCCAGATCGTCTCTTTGCATTATTCCTCTTCGAGTCTGTTTTGTTCGAAACATGAACTATCCGTTTGCTCAATAAGACTGATGGTTTTTCTTCTGTAGTCCTGACGCAATCGGACTCCAAGGCCTCAAAAATAAAAGAAATCAGTGGTTAAAACATTTACATGAATTATAACTTGTACCATTCATTTAGAACTCGCTTTTTTTTTTTCAAAAATAAAATCTCAATTTAAAAATCTTCTTTCAATTCATTTTATCTATACTTATAATATCTTCAGCTATAACAGAATGTTCAATTAAAAGAAACTTATCCAATAAACAGGTCAAAATGATATGAAGCAATAATAAAAAAATGAATATGGAAATAAACTTAATAAATTATTCAATTCATCAACATCATTATTAAGCCAACATAGTCACACTGAAATCACTTAAGTAGGTAAATTCATACGTTACTTACGCTCTTCATGATAATTTCGTCTGCATTGGGCACACTTAACCCGAATCTTTATTGGCTCACTTGGCCTAGTCCAATGTTACATGTGGCCAACTCTAATGGGACACTTGGCCTCAAATGGCGCACTTGGCCTCAAATGGCACACTTGGCCTCAAATGGAACACTTGGCCTCAAATGGCACACTTGGCCTCAAATGGCACACTTTGCCTCAAATGGCACACTTGGCCTCAAATGGCACACTTGGCCTCAAAAGGCACACTTGGCCTCAAATGGCACACTTGGCCTCAAATGGCACACTTGGCCTCAAATGGCACACTTGGCCTCAAATGGCACACTTGGCCTCAAATGGCACACTTGGTCTCAAATGGCACATAGCATAATAGCATAATCAGCCTTTTAATGTTCCCACTGCTGGGACTCAGGCCTCCTCTCTAGGAGAGGGAATGGGCCGTAATCCACCACGCGGGCCCAGTGCGGGTTGGTGGATGTCACATGTCTTCGAATGTTTGATTCTAGGACTTGCCGGTTTCCTCACGATGTTTTCCTTCACCGTTTTGAGAGCAGTGGTGATGAAATAAATTACGCAAAGTAATGCGCCTGGCTGGGTTTTGAACCCGCGACCTACAACTCGTAAGTCGGGGCCGTTACCACTCGGCCACCACTGCTCAAATGGCACACTTGGTCTCAAATGGCACACTTGGCCTCAAATGGCACACTTGGCCTCAAATGGCACACTTGGCCTCAAATGGCACACTTGGCCTCAAATGGCACACTTGGCCTCAAATGGCACACTTGGCCTCAAATGGCACACTTGGCCTCAAATGGCACACTTGGCCTCAAATGGCACACTTGGCCTCAAATGGCACACTTGGCCTCAAATGGCACACTTGGCCTCAAATGGCACACTTGGCCTCAAATGGCACACTTGGCCTCAAATGGCACACTTGGCCTCAAATGGCACACTTGGCCTCAAATGGCACACTTGGCCTCAAATGGCACACTTGGCCTCAAATGGCACACATGGCCTCAAATGGCACACATGGCCTCAAATGGCACACATGGCCTCAAATGGCACACATGGCCTCAAATGGCACACATGGCCTCAAATGGCACACATGGCCTCAAATGGCACACATGGACTTATCTAACGGCACACATGGACTTATCTAACGGCACACATGGACTTATCTAACGGCACACATGGACTTATCTAACGGCACACTTGGCCTCATTAAGGCTCGCGTGTCTTCTTCAAAGGCTCGTTTTGGCCTCATCAAGGCACGTTTTGGCCTCGTCAAGGCACGCTCGGCCTCATCAAGGCACGCTCGGCCTCACCAAAGGCACGCTCGGCCTCACCAAAGGTACGCTCGGCCTCACCAAAGGCACGCTTGGACTCATCAAAGGCAGTCACACATGGGCTGGTGCTGCAAAATGCCATCTAGCAGCTTTGGACTCAGTGGAAAGGCGTGCGAAGAGGCTAATTGGGGATCCAGATTTGGTTAAGTCCAATCTACAAAGCCTCGAGCACAGGCGCAGGGTAGCCAGCCTATCGGTATTTTACAGGTTGCATTGATTGATTGCATGACTTGACTTGACTTGATTCCGCCATCTCCTTTCTACCATCGGACAACCCGACGTACGGCGAGTATCCATCCTTACGTTGTTGAAACTTCAACGGTCCGGACTAAGCGTTTCGCTTCGTCGTTTATACCGCGTACATCGAAGGACTGGAAAACAATTTGCCTGCTGCGGTCTTTTTGACACTCCAGACACTCTTGTATTGCCAAGGCAGTCAGTCAGTCAGCAAATTGACGGTAATTGCATATTCCTAAGTGTAGATCTCTATGTGCAAGGAAATCCATTTACACCCTAAATCCACAAACACGGTTTCGTATTTTTTTTTTCGCTTCTAAATTCAAATTCATTTATTGTTTTTGTGGTGGAAATTCAGTTCATAAAATTATTATTGTAACATACCCATTAGCGGTACAACATTAAAATTTACAATTATATATCAAAAGGAAAAGAAAATTATCATAGCACACAAAGTAATCCAAGACAACATAATGACAATTACCGCTATGGAAAATAGGTTAATTATACATAGCAATTGTCTTTTGTCGTAATTTAGCATTATGCATGATCAATTAAAACAAATAAAGAAAAAACAACCCAATTTAAAATATAGGAACTAAAATGAACCACTAGTAGTGAAAGTGTCAGCGATGTCCAGTTTTAACTGTCAGCGTTCGTTTACGAACATATCAGTACCACTCAGTTCACACATTTGAAGGGAACCGAATGATTCAACCCACGCGCCACCATCAGTATGAAAATTGAGTGAGTATAACACTTGTCTAAAATAACATTAGCACTCTTGGAAAAAATATCTCGATCTCATTTAGCTTTAATTTAGGCACACATAACCTAACATTCCTGTTATCACTGCACATATTTGTAGGCTTTTTGTAGGCATGTACCACTTCTGAAATGTGATGAATCATAAACTTCAAGCTTCAATTATATAAATATTTTATTCACTTTGATCAACACAATTTCATATTTATCACTTTATTAACAATCATTTTCAAATACACGGATTGGTAGGACATGTTCACTGTTCAACAACTCAGAGCAGACTGACTGTCCAGAATGACAGTTACAAACTCAATGTTTCCCCACCATAAACTTTCACAAACACTCGGTCCGACCAATCAGAGCAAAGTTAACAGTACGTAATATCAATTGACTAAGTAATATACATTAGGGTTTATCAATAATTAACTGCAAGTAATTATTTCATTTTAACAATTATAATATATTTATACAAAACTAATACATAAACTCTAATACCATAAATCATTACTTAATGTCTACAATAAGTGCCTTATGTTCATGTAACTACTAGCGCCATCTATCGCTTATAGATGGAAGTTGAACGATTTATGAATATTTTCTTTAAAAATCATTACAGTAGTATCTAAATATTATGTTTTTTTTAAATAGTTGGGAGATAAACCCATAACCGGCGGCCCCGCTTCAAGCTACCAGTATTATTGTGCCCAAAAGAATAGAAGCGAGCAACATGGGTTAAAGGAGTTTATCTACAGATTGAGAATGAAGATGTGCGAGGGACAGGCTGGCATCTTGATATGCGAGAACCCTGCGCCTACATTTAATTTTTTCGTTCGTCTCTTAGAACGAGTGAAACTACCAGATGGCAATAAAGCAAATGCGTATTACGGAGAAATAAGACAAATAATTACTGCTTTTATGAATTATTACACAACTGTAATAGACGATACAGGGAAAAAAATCAATTATTATAGTCACATTATAGATAACAAACTATTTGTCAAACTAATCGAAGAGACTATAGCTATATACGAAAAAAACCATAAAAGATTTTTAAAGTATTATCAGCCATTAAATTCAGAAACAGAAGAAGAAAAATACCAGCAGGTTATAGATGCCCAGGCCAAGTTTCTAAAGGAACTAGGAGAAGTTAGAACTACTTGGGAATTCAGACAAGATAAATTCGACATTTTCATAAAGAAGGCTTTTGAAGATACTATGCAGAAAACAAGTGATTTGTGCAGCTTCACGCATTGTTATATTGCGGACATGTTGGCCGATCGAGTAAGTAGGCATAGGTATACTTTTACCCGACTGCTAGGATGCAACACTACGGAGACGCAAAGCAGGCTGATAAATATTAAGGTAGAACTACATTGGGCACACGTGGGCCACTTACGCCGATTTGGGCGAATCAGTCTCTATACATTTTATATGGGAACTAGACTTGTAGAGCTACATTAGATCGACGCCACGCGACGCGACTCTACGTACGAATCAGGCGTGGCCCACTTGTGCGTCGGTCTAATGTTGTTCCCGATTGAGTGTAAATAAAATACAACTTAGGTGCAGTGTTGCCAGTATACTCAATAAAGAAGTCATCACAGTTCGGTTCACGCTCACTCCAACTCAATTTTCACGGTGAGATGTTTACATAAAAGACTGATAGGACTAGTCAATGTGACAACAATGAGTTTGGTCTAACCTCTGTCTAACAACTGTGGACGTCTTTCGGCTAAAATTATGAATGATGGGTCAAATTTTAAAATATACCAGCGACCCTGCTCTGGAATTGAATGAGTGCAATTCATATAAACCATCCTCCAGCCGTCCATTTATCTCTCTTTCTATTAGTGAAAACTGCATCAAAATCCGTTGCATGGTTTAGAAGTAGTTAGCGAGCGAAGAGACATATAAGGAAAGCGACTTCACTTTGTAGAGCTAGAGATTACGAATTTATTCGCGTCTGTGAAGTTCCATGGGAAAATTCTGAAAGGAATAACAAGGTCCTTGAACACAAAGGGCAACTGAAGGACAGGTGGATTTTGGTCAGTAAAAGTCTGACACGTCCTCTCGCTCCAACCTGGAGCGCAAGAAGTTATTGGATGATTTCACAATTAAAAAAAAACGTCTGAAATTCCGCTGATGAATTTAAAGGATTTGTTGTTACAGTGTGTTCTAATATTTTTATACAGCTTTACGAAATAGCGGTGAGCCTTGAAGAGACAGAGAACCGTCTCAAATGTAACCTGCAACAGTGGAAAGAGTTGTCTCGTAGCAGAAGGAATACGCTGATTCTCAATCTATACGAGAAAAACAAGGAGTACATGGATATTTACAGACGCCTCCACAGACGATCCGTCGATGCTGCAGAAGTTGGTGATATCCTTACATATGTCGCGGCCAGATCTTAGAAATGATCACTTCATGATATGGCGATTAACGTTTAAAACGATCTGGCCAGTTTTGCTTGGCCATATCGTGAAGTGATCAATTTCTAAGATCTGACCAGGACACATACATTCTCTTCTCTGTCCTGTGTGAGGGTGTTAGTGTTACTGAAGTTTTTGGCGGGATTTTTGCGAGTGAAGATCTTTGGCTATTTTAATTATTCGCAAATTGATTCTTAGTGGATGTGATGACTAACCCGCACTGGGCGCGCGTGGTGGATAACGGCCCATTCCCTCTCCTAGAGAGGAGGCCTGAGTCCCAGCAGTGGGAACATTTTAAGGCCGACTATGCTATGCTATGCTATGGATGTGATGTAGAATTGCTGTAGATTTGTATCTCAAGTGTCACACACACACAACTGGACAATATGTGGAATTATTGAAACAGGCGTGATCTCGATAAAATGGGAGCTGAGAATTTTATTATAGAGTTGACTACCTCAGCGAAGTTTTCCAAGAAGGCTGGCTCAATACATTTGCTACCAAATACATCCATATTCTAATGGTAAACAAAGTAACTGTATTCGACGTAAGACTAGGCAAAATGGTCGAAGCCTTCCCTTAGGGGAAACATAGGGAGGTACTGTTACTGATAACATCTTAATCGGCCGAGCGATAGTAACTATCGGTCATAGTTAACTGATAACTACATTCTGTCTACACACAGACAAACGTCGATCAATCTCATCGATCGAGAATAAATTGATTGGTGTTAACTCGGCTCGATCGAGAATCACTAAAGTCATTGGGTTATTTTTCAGGAGAGGCCTGGTCCCTAACATGTCTGATTTTTGTGTTATCAGTATTTTAGCATCCATCATAGAATTTGGAATCATCTGTAGCCCAACATCCTGGGGTGGGCGATATATACGCCTATGACTAAAGCCCATATTCTCATAGTATTTTGTTTCTTTCATATCTAGTTTACTTATCAATTCCAATTCCTCGATGCATTGAGCGCAGTTTTGTCCTTGCTCGATTCTCAGACTACAGGATGCACGTCAGCCAAAGCAGTATGAGATGTCATCGCGCCGGCAGAGGGCGCTTTTTTCGGTATTGCCACAGAATAAGAAATAGTACAAGTATTTCCAAAAAAATTTACGCTAAGATCGTGTATTCGCGAGACTTATGGCTTTCTATTAGGACGACGCCATAAAATGGCCTCTTAGTGAATTGCTAATGAAATGCCTTACAATGCTGAACTGCTGTATAAGTGCTGTCGTAAAATTAATAAAATACATTTTATAAACCGGTGGCGGCGCGGCGGATATCATTATAATGTCTTACTTATAATTTTATTTAGGTAAATAGAACCATGGATCTACTGAGAGACAAGTTAGGACACTGCGTTAATGAAGAGACTCTGGCTACATTGGAGATAGAGAATATGCACTGGAATAAAAGACTGAAGGATTTTAACGAGATTGCATCCACACTGATCAAAATCCAAACTGAGCTTGAAAACCTCGAAGCGGACCAGATAAAATACAAAAACACAACGTAAGATTACGTATTTTTAAAAGAAGAAAACTAAGAAAAGTAAATAGAACTATTAGATATCCAGTAGTTCTCTATTTCACCACGTTCTTATGGCTAAAGTGCCAGGGTAACCCGCAAAATTTATTATTTTTTACATTTTCTTGCAGTTTGTAACTTAATATTAGATGTTGCTTATTGAAAAAGTTTTTCACTCGCAACTGATGTGTAAAACCCTGGTACAAACTTTATTTATTAGCTTCATTCACCGACCATGTCATGCTCTATTTATTAATTTCTTGTATGGCTATCCCAATAACATTTCATCTTGCTAACTCTGCAAGCTATTTCAGTAACTCCAGTTTTATTCTGGATCCATTCTCTAGATCCTCTCAAGGCGTTATTCTGTGGCGGTTTCTCCAATCCATGGACGAGACAGTAGGCGCTCTCAGTTAAGTGCATGAACAAAAATGACCAAGGTCCTTTCCCCTAAATGGCTCGGTAGAGGTGTTGTAGATATCCAGATTTCTTTAAAAGTCTGAACCTAGAATCCATGGCATAATTCTTTGCTCCGAACATTTAATACCTAATACCTAATGGTAAACCTGTAAACACCCTGGGGATCGAACTCAGAACCTGGACCTGTACCATGACGTTTAAAGTAAGATTGTTTCATTCTTATTTCCAGTGTGGGTAAGAGATGGCGCTAGACTACCTGTATAGCTCTGTCTCTTACCCACACTGAAATAAGAATGAAACAATCTTACTTTGAACGTCATGGTAACCCCACAGGGTCTAGGTACAAGTCGCACTATAATTTTCTTAACAAACTACCTAAATAGTAATATGAGTAACTTATTTTAAAGGTGCTTGGAATTGCCCGGGACAAAAACGGCGTGTTTCCGGTCAATGGGCAAGAATATCGATAACAGAATTGCTTACCTTCAGGAGAAACGGGTGGCAATGGCTAAAGCTATCATAACTTTTTTCTGTTGTAGAGGTAAACTTAATTTATTGTATTCACTAACAGTTGTAGGTCATATTGGACTCGATAATTTAAAGCCCATGCCAATTCATACAAACCATGAGTTGCGCATCATTGTTGCAGCAACGAAATTATTTAGTACTAATCTATTGATCAGAGATGAGAGCAGTGGTGGCCGAGTGGTAACGGCCCCGACTTACGAGTTGTAGGTCGCGAGTTCAAACCCAGCCAGGCGCATTACTTTGTGTAATTATTTCATCACCACTGCTCTCAACACGGTGAAGGAGAATATATCGTGAGGAAACCGGCATATCATAGAACCAAAAATTTGAATACATGTGACATTCACCGTGTGTGTACGCGCAGCGGAATGTTGTTGAATTTAAAGATTTTAATTATGCAGATATTTAGTGTATGACGTCGTATAATTGTGTATGGTAAAAAAAAATTTGTGCACGCAACCATTGTGGAGAAATTCACCAAAAACAGATTCCGCTGGGCGAACGTTGTCCTGGCGGAACTTTTTTTAATCCATAGACTTTAGAAGAAAAGAGATGTGTCCAAAAATTAGTGTGTATTTGTGTATGTATGAATAAAACTAGTGCATGCATAAACTTCGGAGAAATTCAAGTTTCCGCTACGCGAACGTTTGGCCATTAGCTAGTTTTCATATAAAGCGCTTACATAGAGAGCTGTAGATTTTTACATACGTTGTTTTGAATTTGTTTATATTTGTTTAAAAAACAGATTTAGAAAAAATCGTAGGGCTTAAAAGATAAAAATATAAACGTAAAATACGCTTATTAGGTCTTAGTTCTCAAAGTATGCACTTTGGGGTCTAGATTTTCACGTTTATACAAACCTTGTAAGTGTCTGCAACATGTTGCCAAGTATCAATGATGTTCCGTTAGTAACTAAAGAGTTATAGGACAAATTTACCATGAACAGATCACTGTTTACAAAGCAGTCAAATATCACGACGTTCTGAAGGAATTGCATGGTAATATGTATGTCAATAATTAGTGTATTCATTCAACTATTCTTATGCAAAAATTCATGTCATTAAATTCAGTAATTAAAGAAAAACAATTATAATACTGACGAAGCATCGAAAACCTACATAACCCGACCAAGTTCGGATGGCTACAAAAAAGCGGCCGTGCAATATATTTAGGTAACATCCCAAAATTTACAGTATAATACCGGTATTGAATTGGTATAGGTGATAACACAATTGTTGTTTCGATATAATTTATAGGTCATTTATTTTTGTACACCTACTTTTTTAAATGTATTTGACTATGACAGAAAGTAGGTACTATTTACGTAGGTACTTTATTTAAGTATGCGCTTAATATTTAATATTTTCTTGAAAATACCTTTTTTATACCAATGTTTTAGTTTATAAGCACTTTTTTAATGTTGATCAAATCTAAACAACTGAATAGGTTAGTTATGTGATGTGATTTTAATTTTTATTGAAGCTCGAAATATTATACTTACCCTAAGTTTCGTCATCCACGCGAACGAAGTCGCGGGCAAAAGCTAGTTCATAATCTATTTTAGTTAAAACACATTTAAGTCTATTGCTGTCATTGCAAGCGTTTGTTAACGTTATTATAATTACATAATTAAGTATTATGTGTAATTAAAAATATTTTTTACGCGGATATTTAAATAGAGAAGTACTTGTTAATTGAAGATTTGTTTTTATCGTAGATAGTGGCATTATTATTAAAAAAATATTTTTCATTCAAGAAATGCAATTGTTTTATTTTTTCCTAACGCTTGTGTACGCAACTGTACCATATTAATAAATACTATATTGGAAGGTTAAGAACGTTTCTTAGATATATGGCACGGCCGCTTTTTGGTAGCCATCCGAACTTGGTCGGGTTATGTAGGTTTTCGATGCTTCGTCAGTATTATAATTGTTTTTCTTTAATTACTGAATTTAATGACATGAAATTTTGCATAAGAATAGTTGAATGAGTACACTAATTATTGACATACATATTACCATGCAATTCCTTCAGAACGTCGTGATATTTGACTGCTTTGTAAACAGTGATCTGTTCATGGTAAATTTGTCCTATAACTCTTTAGTTACTAACGGAACATCATTGATACTTGGCAACATGTTGCAGACACTTACAAGGTTTGTATAAACGTGAAAATCTAGACCCCAAAGTGCATACTTTAAGAACTAAGACCTAATAAGCGTATTTTCCGTTTATATTTTTATCTTTTAAGCCCTACGATTTTTTCTAAATCTGTTTTTTAAACAAATATAAACAAATTCAGAACAACGTATGTAAAAATCTACAGCTCTCTATGTAAGCGCTTTATATGAAAACTAGCTAATGGCCAAACGTTCGCGTAGCGGAAACTTGAATTTCTCCGAAGTTTATGCATGCACTAGTTTTATTCATACATACACAATTACACACAAATACACACTAATTTTTGGACACATCTCTTTTCTTCTAAAGTCTATGGATTAAAAAAAGTTCCGCCAGGACAAAGTTCGCCCAGCGGAATCAGTTTTTGGTGAATTTCTCCACAATGGTTGCGTGCACAAATTTGTTTTTACCATACACAATTATACGACGTCATACACTAAATATCTGCATAATTAAAATCTTTAAATTCAACAACATTCCGCTGCGCGTACGCACACACATTCACCAACCCGCACTGGGTCCGCGTGGTGGATTATGACCTATTGCCTCTCCTAGAGAGGTGGCCTGAGTCCCAACAGTGGGAACATTATAAGGCCGACTATGCTAATATAATGATCATGTTGTGCTGCTATACCTAATGTTACGCTATTTTCTTCATGACTGTTCTAATTCTACAATCAATCTGCTTAACTATTTCCCAACGAGATAGGTCGGCTTCCACTCATACAGGATGCAGCTAAATACATGCAGCGACTGTTTATCTGACCTCTACAACCCAGTTTCTGGGTAACACCTTATATATCTACCCCTGGTGTACCTATGATTTAAAATGTTAACTCTGTGTCAACTATAGGAACGGATCGTGTCATGTACACCGACAGAGCGGGTTCTTTCTACGTTGACGAATACAACCATCAGAACTACATCACAAATTACGGCATGAAGTACTTCCACGTCAACTGTTACGGCGAGTGCGTGGAGGTGAGATGGAGTAGCACCACGGTGGTCGATTTCAACAGAGATATTTAGCCAAGTACGAAGGAGATATTATAGTGCATAAGTGTGTGCGCAAATAGGTACAGGTACACTCTCTGTTCCTTTAGGCCCCCCGCGCACTAGCCAGGCTGCGCCAGCCAGAATATTTGCGCAGCCAGTTATAGCAGCCAATCAACGACTAGTCTAGATCCTTCCGTCGAGCGATATGGACGTGGAAGAACTTATAATTATTCTTTTTCTTACCTATCTCGCAAAAAACGTAAAATAAAGAAAAGACACTGGATTCATTCTCTTTTTCTAGAAAGACACTCAAAAGGCTTATTCCAAACCTATTTCAAGGAAGTTCGCGCATTCCCAGACCGGTTTTTTAACTACACAAGGATGTCAGTGCAATCGTTTGATAACCTTTTGGAAAAAATACGAAATTCAATCAAGGGCATTGATACTCCTATGCGATTTTATATAAGTCCTGAAGAAAAACTGGTAACTGGATAACTTTGAGGTGAGTACGAAAATACGTCTGGCTGCTACAACTAGTGCGCGGACACTGACGGCAGCCACATACATTCGCCTACACCCGTTCTGGCTGCCGTGCAATCAGGCGCGTTGTATTGGCTGCCGCAGCCAGGAAATCGTGGCTGCCTAGTGCGCGGGCTCCCATACAACGTCATACGTTTTACTGGCTGCTGCAGCCTGGCTGCCGCAGCCAGGCTGCCTAGTGCGCGGGGGGCCTTAGTCTTAATAATCCGATGGGACGGCAACCCGATGAGACCGAAGACATCAGGCGAAGTGGGCCCTCGCCCGCGGCCTCGCAACCAAAGGGGCCTCACACAAGCGAGGGCTCTTTGAGAACGAGGGGTTTTTTTATAATTGATAGGCTCGCGTTTGATCACTATTTCACCTGACGGTATACGAAGATGTGGTCGAACACTGGGTTGCGACAGTCGCTGTCTCGTTTTCGAATTTATGAAAAAGGCTTCGCTGATATGCCTTCGCCCACGTCTAAATTAGTCCACGCTACGCCTCTGCGTAGGACCAAAGGCTTTACGTACAATGCGTTCCAAATAAGAATAGGATCGATTGCCATGTTATGACGTCACGTCATACTGTCAAATCGCAAGAAATTGGGCGAAATTGAGGAAGTCAGAGATGAGAAAAATTGAAGAACTGCAGGATTCTGATTAAACTTTTTTCGTTCACAGTTCGTAAATAAAATAAATTTTAAAAATATCTTGTTTTACTCACCATAATAATTCTTCGATTTGTCAGTATGACGTGACGTCACAACATGGCAATCGATTCTATTCTTATTTGGAACGCATTGTACCTACTTTCCGAGGTAGGTACAAAAGAATCACACCACCAACTTCGTTGGAAGTAGGTACGTTGGTGGTACCCCTGTCTAAACAATACTAGCTAAATAGTTAGCTTGCTAAGGGCTTCTACAGAGAAATTCTTAAAAGAAAAATCCAATGGCACTTTTTGCCCGACTTGGGAGTCGAACCCAGCACCCCACACAACCCACACTCAACAGTCACGCTTACGAACACGAGACAGGCAAGGCTAGAAAGCTAATGGTTAACCTATGTTTCTTGAAATAGTCTATATAATTTTGTGTATCTAAAGCCACAGAATGTTTAATATTTCCTATCTTACTAGCCCCATTTCATACGGCAACATTTTTTTGTATTAGATACGGGTAAAATGATTTCAATAAAGTTTTCCTTCACTGTACTGTGTACAACAGTTCATGCGTTTCCACTGATGTATGTAAGCACAAAATATGGGGATTGATGCAGAAAAGGGTTAAAAGTTCAAGTCTCATTTACATTAGGTATTTAATACAAACAGAAACAAACATTAAAAGCTAATGTGAGTTACAGTATTTAATTTTTTTTATCTCCATCTGCAGAATACACAAAACACGCTATACTTCTTTGACGATAATGGTCGATATACACTTGAAGAAAATGGCGAAAAGGTCTACCAGATCTCGTCTTGCACTAGCCAGTATAAATTAGGCGAGGACGCTCTGCTCAAGAAGATCACTAAAGACTGCGGGCACTCTGACAAGCCCAATCCAGAGTGTAGGTTGGAGGAGATCAAAGATTTGACTGACAAGGAAATCCTGCCGAAGAATGAACCTATAGATATTACTGGTAAGTTTTTGAAAATCGCTCTAACATTTGTTCCTGGAGACTTTCTAAACTCTCTTTTTGCATGGTTATATTTGAATTCTCGAATATTCTCATCTAGCTGCTGCGTCACTGTGGGCACAGTGGTGGCCCAGCGGTAAGGGCGTGGGTTTAAACCCAGCCAGAGCATTACTTTGTGTAATTTATTTCATCACCAATGGTGAAGAGAAAACATCGAGGAAAATGGTTTATAAGTCACATGTCATACGACTGACATCCATCAACCCGGACCCGGGTTGTGGATTGCGGCTCCTCCTAGAGAGATCCGAGTCCCAAGCACCAGGAACATTACAAGGCTGTTTATTTATTATTGTTTGTTATAATTTTAATTGGTGCGTTTAGTCGCACTACGTCGTTCCATTCCATGTGTACCTACTTGAATTTAGGATTCGAGACAATTTTATCAATTTTTCATCATCCATCAGGTGAGATGGTGGTCAAACGCGAGCCTATCAATAATGAAAAAAAAAAAAAAAAAAAAAAAAAAACAGAAAAGGATAGAAACTTAGTAAAGTGCGATGCTGTGCGGCAAGATGTAGCTCAACCCACTTATAGTACACAACACTAAAGTCGAAATATGAGTTGATGGCGATGAATTCAAATGATCTGAAATTGTAAATTTAAGTACTTATAGTCTAATCGTCCCTATCCTGGTTGCTTGAAGTACTTTTTCGTAATTACTTAAATTTAGCAATACCTACCTACCTATAATGTTTTCAGGAACTCTGGACAGTGACTCCGTGAAGTTCCTCTGGGACAGCTTCGGTATGATACTACCTGAAGTGCTGCACGAAGTCGCCACTACACAGCCCAAAAACCCTATACACGCCTTGGGTCGTTTACTTATTAAGCGCAAGTAAATTACCCACTAAGACTTTCAACTTTATCTATAAGCTACGTTGGTTCAGTTTTATTTGCCATCTAGCGAATGGAATCGAGTCCACCAAGAGTGAGTTAATCGTCACGAGTTGAAGTTCTGCTCGTCAATGGCCGTTCTCACATTAGACGATAACGATACGATATCGGCGGACTGGTTGTTTTCGTACATTTTCTAACGAAAGGTGTAATCTGCTGGTGCTTAGACAGGTACCCAAGACTGCTCGGTGGCATAACGCATACAAGATGTTGATTAACGTCACCTCGACATCGTCGGATAAACGAAACTAGCAGTCCGCCGATATCGTGTATGTCGTTATCATTATCGTGCAATGTGAAAACACCCAATGCCAATAATCGTCGAATCGTCACGATAATATCGCTATGACACACGACCATAGAATTGTTATAGAATGAAGCGGCAGGATTATATCATGCATGACGCTCGTAGAGGTGGCGCCTGAATATAAAGTAAAATGGTATTCATAATATTATACTTGTAGGTAGGTACATACATATTCTTCTGGGCGGGACTTGTATAAACTTCAAGCCTTGTACTTATAAGCTTTGGGACTCCAGCGCTAAACGCTGAAATAAATAAACATGCTAGGTGTTTAAAACATGGCTTTTTAACGTGGATAATTACTTATCAAATGACTGATCAAGTGATGATCAGTGGCGCTCTGGGAGGAGCGACCTTTCGCTCTGCAACTAGTTGTTCCTTAAGTTGCTCTTTATGGTTAAGAGCCACGCTAACTCCTTCGAACAATCCTGCAGCCCAGAACACGACCGTCTAAAAACATAACTCCTTTTTTGGGCAGTCGTGTAAAAAGGAGTTATTTGTTATAGATTTGAGGCGAGCGCTTCAGAACTTCGTAACTGGAAGAAGGATGCCGTGAAGTATCGCACTGACATACAAAAGAAACGCAAGGATGTGAGTTTATTTGACAAAATGAATCCAAGCCTTTAAACGGAGTTATTGCACCACTGCCCTGCAAAGGCCTCCCCCAAATCCTTTTTTTAATGATATAAATTAGTGCTTACTGCGATCCCAACTGTCCCTTACACTGGTCCTTCTTCTTCACCTGTTCTTTCATCTTTACCCTACCCACCTCCATCCTGCCCTTCCGGTAGACGTCTAGATTGTTTCAGGGTATAAACGGACGAAAAATTATTATTAATAAAATTTCTGTTGTCCGGTATTTACAGAAAGCTATTGCGGATAGACAAGCCTGGAAGGCCAAGCAGATGACGCGGCACCAACCCCAAGATGATTACAATATTCACTATGCCATCACGCATCAACCACCCTTGGATTGGCAGTTGGCTGAATCATTGGGATATTACTAGAGTAATCTTATAATTCTTTCAACGTAATGAATTTGAAACTCGCTACTGCAAAATCAAAAAAAAATTAACCTGGTGAAAGTTATAGGTCCGAGCGTGGCCAGATGGCGCTGAACTTTTATTTTTTTTGTTTTAGTATAATCTAAAATCGAGATTTCCATTTTATTGAATTTACCCCCGATTTTTGATTTAACATTTGAAGTTTAGTATTTCTCAAACTCATCCACCAATGAGGATCAGTCATGATTTTTGTGAAGTATGCAGACTTATAGCGTCAAAAAAAAAAACAGTAAATACTGTGAAGAAATTATTTAAATCGGACCAAAAATGACGAAGATACAGCAATTTTAGTGTATTAGTTCCAGAAACGCGCCTGAGAATGAAGCGACTCGCTGTGACGTCATCTGTCATGATCGGTCTCCACCGGCAAATGAATACGATCAAGCCGTGCATTGCACGGATCATGACAGATGACGTCATCGTAAACAGTCCAGCGAGAGCGCGCGTTTCCAAGTAGCCGTTTAGAAAAACTTTAACAAATCTACCATTTCTTGACGGATTTTAATAATTTAAAAAATTAAATGCTCAGTGAATTATTACACATACGATGTACTTAGTAAAAATAGGATTTGTTATTATGTGATTGATCTTCATTATATGCATAACGCTATACTCAAGCACTATAGCCTATAGATAAATGACGGTCAGAGCTCATCTTATATCTAAGACCACTGGTATGGTCCGTATTTGCGCGAAACAATTCTGGCTGCAGCATAGGAAGCAGCTTTATTTGGAGACAAATATTTACCAGGCCGAATTTGAATTATACACCTTTTTAGACGTGCCATTTTAAATTCAAGATTATCTTCATATTTTTTCTTAACCTTTTTGTTTACAGAATGTCTGAAATTAGAAATCGAACGAAATTATTTTTGATTAAATTAGCTTTTCAGTAAAATTTTGTTGTTTTATTTAATATTATCTTGAATCATTTTTGACTAATGTTCTGAAAAAAAATAGCCACGTTTTGTTTTCCGTTATAATTGTAAAATTTTGTTGTTTTATTTAATATTATCTTGAATCATTTTTGTGACTAATGTTCTGAAAAAAAAATAGCCACGACTTTACCATCCCAAATAGGAAAATATTTTGTTTTTTATAATGTTTTGTTTTTCGTTATAATTAATTGGAATATGATCTTTAAACTAATGATCGTTATCAAACACAAATACACATTATAAATATTTATTTTCATGTTACCTAAACACTACTCTACTTCGAATGTGTGGGTGTGTAGATAGTTAAGAATTTATTTTAAAAATATCCCTTATTGACACTATAAACTTTAATATCATACAAATTACACTTTCAAGTCGACTTACTGTACACAGATAAGTAAGCTTTATATTGTTTATGGTAATTAATTCGCGTAATAGATATTAAAACACATACTTTGCCAAAATAATTAAGGGTGAACGAGTAGGCGTTAATTGCTGCTTATGCATCCTTCAGGCTTGAAATTTGAATGCACACAACTTTTTTGAACGTTGTATCAATAATATACTATTTTCAAGTCCTTACGGGTTATACAGGCGACAATTAATGCCTACACCGTACAACGCTACATACTAAAACCATAAAAGCGGGACCTAATAAAAAAATAATAAAAGAAAAATAAAAAATATGTTGTCAAGGTACAGGTATTTATTGTTCAAGCGTCTACTAGATAATAAAGAGACACACTGTGAGACGTCGACTTTCGTCCGAAAGCAAAATTTTAAAAAGAAAACCAGACGTAAACCTACATACTCGTCCCGGGCGGACATCAAATCCAATTCAAAACCCACTGTCTAATGTTAATATTTGGTAAATAATGGATAATCAAGTCGAACGCAACCTTCACATAATAAGGACAGAAGGGAGCCCATGACACCAATGCCACTTAAATGTGACTTGTTGACAAGCACAACATCTCGACGAGACGGACGATGAACTAAGCGTCAAAGGCACATTTTTGAATTGGCATTCAAATCTAAACACAGTTGCACAAACACAATCTATATGACCTACGTAAACAAAAGCAGAACGCAACGTATTGATCCTCGACAATGGGTTGAAAAGGGTAACAAAATATTCTGGGTAAAAAATATAGAAAATAATTATGATGGAAGCAATATTAACTGACAATTTTGGGGTCATAGCGAATCACTAACGCAAGGCAGCATAACACGATAATTATACAGTTCTATATATTAGTGCGAGATTTACGTCCTTAACATAATACAACTGAATTTAGTAGGAAAATACGTATTTTGCTGTCTTGCACGAGATATAAAAAATAATAATAAAGTCGTAATAGCTTTGCTACCACCAATAAAATAGATAATCATTATTTTATACCTAGGAAACATGTTCTGTATGTTATTTCGTAATATATTAAACTAATTTAGATATGGTTTGAATTTTCAATAAGATCGTTTGAATTTACAAATGAACTCGTGTTTTTTAACGCCTCGACTATAAAAATATCAAGGTGTGATTTTCATAGGGGTTTTCAAGTTCCATTTGTAAATAGAAACATAATATAATAATATTATAGGTTGTTATTACTTCAATCGTAAGATATACGAAAACAATGCCTCCTACGTCACATTTGAAAACCTTTGAAATATTTTTGTTCAGTAAAAACTATTTAGTTACATTATTATATCAGGCGCTGGAAATACAT
This sequence comes from Mythimna impura, assembly GCA_905147345.3. Lineage (NCBI taxonomy): Eukaryota > Metazoa > Arthropoda > Insecta > Lepidoptera > Noctuidae > Mythimna > Mythimna impura. The sequence goes on along the minus strand of LR990359.1, from coordinate 25,478,546 downwards.
ACATCATGTTTGATATTTATGTAGAACTGTGTCATTCTGCTAAAATGATATACACAACCATACTTTTAACTCTGCAATCGATTTGAACATCGCATAAAACGAAAAAGACTTATCTAATGAAGTAGTCTAATAAAATAATGTAAAAGCATATTATGAAGATGTTATATGTATTTCCACGAATGCTGACACGACAAACTCCTCACAATTAGTTAGTTACACGCTAAACCGCACAAACAGGTACAAAAGTATCTTTTCTATTCACTTTTATTTACAAGAGGTGAATATCAGAAATGAAATAGTACACATAGAATTTGGTAACAACATTATATGACAAAATGGAATTCGGTCTAATTTGTATATTGTACGGCCACAGACACTACGCGTATCAACTGATTAGTTACTTTTTTTTTTCATCTAAGTACGAAGCAAAAATTTAAAAGCATACCCAATACTTTCTTTCGATAACGCGTAACTTTTAAAAAGCGATTAAATCTAATTTCATCTTCTGCAACACGAAACGAAGTACAATAATTTTTAAGAAATAAAAAACTAACAATTAATATTACCCCATATTCCAATTCCCGATTAATAACGCTAGTTTTTATATATTTTTTTTTAATCAATATGTTATTTTGACGTTTTGGATAATGACTATGTATGTTGTAATAAAGAAAAAAATATGTACAAAAAGGAAACTAGATATTTATTAATAGAATTGAGAAATCATTTTTCCAATTTTCTTAGGCTTTCATGTGAAACGGAACATAAGATTACACTAAATCCGACTGGCCATTAAATCTGCTATTACAGGCTTAACACTCGTGTTAAGAAGATTTTGCTACTGACAAATTATATTCTCTAAACACTAAGCAAGTTTAGGTACAAACCTTCTGTATAAAAAGTTCTTAACAAAAATGTTAAGCGCGGGAACATAAACTATAGAATTTAACCGCTCACACAAGTAAATATTATCATAGACTTTCTATTACATCCAATAGAATATCTAATATTATACATCTAATATTATGACATTCACAAATGGCCAATGTTAACACGAAACAAAAATATCTAAGCTACAAAAATTAAAATTGTAACGCGACAAAATTTAAAATGTTTGCTATACAAATAAAGGTTCGAAGGGGATGGGATATTTCAATCCGGCAGGGTTACATTAAACATGGCTGGAAATAAGGAAATTTTGTGCCGTGTGATACAAGTGAGGGGCTGTGGTGAGGCTGAACGAAATAGGTTCTTAATAAACATTTATTCTGAAGGCCATACCACAGCCTATAGAGTATTACATAGTATTATACGCATTTAAGGATTCGAATCTGCTTCGGCTCTGTCGAGTTGTCAGTTTACTAGAATGTATTTGGGGTAACGCATCATGTTGATCATGACACGAACCAAATATATTACTATATTATTATTTATATTAAGTGAACAGTAAGATATTGGCCACTAGAGGTAGGCATTGCGTTCCCTCTAGAATACACCATTGAAGACAAAAAAATGCATTTATTAAAAAGATAATGAGGGTATTTTTAAACCGACGCATCAACGCAGCCGAAGCTCCAATATTGACTGAACCAAACAAAATTCCAACTACATTACCAGACATTCGAGACAGTTATGTACAAAATGAAATGTTACCAACGTTCAAAATTCTAAAGTAATGTAACTGCAACTCCATTCGATTTCTACTAGTATGATTGAAATGTATTCAGCTAATTTTGGGACGAAACCGCACACATAGCAAGTGAACACACTTTAAAAATGCGAAGCCGAAAACAACTGCTCCCAGACATTTTCCATACTTTTAATTTGAAAACTTAGCTTTGGTTTGATATGTCAAAATTACAATTAATTTAGTGAGTGTCACTAATATAAAAAGAAACGTACCTAAAGTTACTTACCAAACTGTTCAAACGATTTAGAATGGGACATTCCGTATCTATCTCTTAGTTCCATCGGCGCTTGCGCAGCTAGTGTGCGATCGCGTCCCGTGTGTTAGTGTAGAACGTATTGTGTAGCGTTAGTTTGCGCTGAACGCGTCGGCCAGTTCCGTCTGACAGTCGAAGGTCTCCGAGCTGTCGGGGTGGTCTGGATAGAACTCCCTGTATATTTTGTCCAGTAACGATTGCCTGGAATTTAAAGAAGATAAATTTTAGAACATTTCGTATTACTATACTGTATATTATTATATATACGTATACTGACACAAAAATCCTATGAATTTCTAACTAAACCCGTCTATGACATTTCAAGACGCTATCAAAACTCATTTAAATATTCGCTTGAACTACGCTTTAAATTGCTACCACATGCGGTTCGGCAACTGTAAAACGGTAAGGTAATGGGAATATTTAGTATCTAAGACAATTTGTTTATGAAGTAGATATAGTCGACCCAGTAATTGGTTTATCAAAGCCAACAATTCCAAGCAAATGGAAACTCATTAAGGTTGAAAATATCTAACTGCCACATAAACAGGATGCAGGCATAAAGTGAGTCCGCTGGATACGAAAAACACAGGATCGGTCATGTGACGCCGGTGACGCGATGCTTTTTTTTAAGGTGGGAACAATTTAAAATGACTATTCTCCGCTCTGGGGTGTGATCAGGCCTAAAACCAGCAATAGATCTCTTTAGAAAACGAGTGCTTGACTACAATCCTACCTGATGGTAAGCAGTGATACAATTGTGCAATGATAGTGACATTCAATTTCGCGAAGAGTCACATCTTCTCATTCCTGTTTTCAATCTACGGGAGTAAAGTAAACCGTAATCAGCACTTACTTCGCAGCAAGCCCACCGCCGGGCGGCAAGCCCTGTATGTTCTCCTGCACAAGTTGCTTCAGCACCCACGAGAAGTGACTCGACGAATCCTCGCGTTCCTCGTTGCCGGCACTGCGCTCGATCAACGCTGTAGAATAAACAACATATTCATGTTAGCTGAATTTGTTCAAAAATTTGGTTGAATTCGTTCCTTATTCTGTGGATAAAATAATGTTATAGTCAAAAGTCATTGCTGCAAAGGTTAAGAATCAGGGGCTAAGGCGTCATGGTAAGCCATGACGTGTTAAAATATCGCGTCGAAGTGAGAAAGAGTTTAACTCGTCAAATGGATCGCGTTAAAAACTCAGAGGACCTCAGCACATTTCAAAGTTCAAAATAACTAAGGATTAACGCATTAAGAGGGTCCTTTTCTACTCGCCTATCGTCAACATCGAGCATGGTTTAAAAGCTTGTTGCTTCATCTAACGCAATAACGCAATCCAACGCGATGTTTGACGAAAAGGCAACGCGAAAAAAAGAGAGATAAAGCCTGAAAACTCTGTTTAGCATTCGGTAATTCCGTGATTTACTCGAATATTTTACTTAAACTTGTTCCAGGAAATACATTTTTTTTTAAACCTTTAAGTTTTTGAAAAACAAATGTCTTCATTCAGAGTTTTATAAAATTTGCAAGGCTCCTATTATTATACTTTTTTGACTTTTTTATTTTTTGAGTAAAATATGAAGTGTCAAAGTTCATGCAAAATAGCAGATTTTCAGAGGTCTTTTACTGGATTAGTTTTACACAAATTCATAAATTGATTTCAATAGAAGCCTAGATAATATCCATAAGATACTGTGTTTCCAAAATATCTAAAGAAAAATGTGTAATAACGTCTTAATCGCGTAAGAGCGGTTGTATGAAAAACAGTGAAAATGTATGTCGAGTTGGATGCCCTCAACGTAAAAAAAACAGTATTGTATCACACTAATATTACAAAGCCAATAGCATTGTATGTGTGTGTATGTTTGTTACTTCTTCACACTCAAACAGCTGAACGGATTTGGACGAAAATTGGCATTTGGTAGAGCATGTCCTTTTTTGTGGGAAATCATTACATAACCCTCCTATCGTTTTTGGCGGGGCGACAAGGAGTGTCAGACTTTTACTCACTAAAATCTACCTGTATTCCTTCAGCAGTGTATGCGTGTGTAGTTTTACATGAGTGTCGTACGTCTCTAAATTCCTGTTTAATATTATTGTTTTAAAATAATAATACAATCTTTGGTTTAAAAATTCAAGTGTTATTATTAATAAATAAGAATGTAGTACGCAAATGGGAATTTAATTTTAATTTATATTTATAGGGCCTTATAAATTCAAAATGTTTTTATTTCACATACGCCTTTAAGGGCACTAACAAAACGTCAGAAGCTAGTGCACGGTTCCAATTGGTCGTTTTATGCGGAGAAAAAAATACATGGTAACTCTTTAGAAAAAAATATTGATTTTATAATATTCCCATATTAAAATATTAATAGGTATGAGAGGATAGTGTAGAGTAGACCAGTTAATATTGTACCCAAAAGAATAATAAAAATAATATACGTAGTCACTAAAAACCCATAGTACACTAGAGAGAGACCTATGACACTATGCATAGGTCATCAATATAACTAACACAATCTCGCCATTATTTTTAAAGTGAATGCACGTTTTGTTATTGTTTTTACATTAATGTTAATTAAAACATGAACTGGCACATGCTTTATATTTCCTGTCTATATCTACGAGAGCTGACATCGGCTTGACCTACTATAAAACTTATGTAGTTAAACTGTACCTACATAAGTAAATAAATAAAGTTATGTATTAAAGTCAATAGTGACTTCTAGACAAGCGTGCTTACAGTCAGGGCCTCAAGTCTGCTATTACAATAGTGTCAGAATGGTTTATCGTTGATTTCATAATTGTTGATTTTGACAATTTTGGTAATCTACTACACTTCTGGACACATCTATTGGCCCACCTTGTATTTTCAGTTTCGTTTGGTCCTAGCTAAAATTTTATATTAGGTCGAGCAAAAAGTTTTTATGCATTTTTGAACCTGGCACATTCACATTTTCATTCAATAGTCTTTTTTTGAATTTCGAACACAGAATTTAAAGAAAACTTGGTTTTATTGGTTTACTTGGATTTAATTCTTGAAAAAGTGATTGATATCTTTGGTTTTGCAACAAACATTACTTATTCTTAACATTAAGGTGAGGTTCTATCAATAATCTATGGATACTTCACCTGAAGTCGCCGCCCAAGCTGTGGCACTTATTCAGGCCGGACACAGCCAAAGAAACGTGAGTGCTCAACTTAATTTAAGTCGATCTGCGGTCCGAAATGTTTATCGGAGGTACCTAGAGACTGGCGGCTTTGTTCGTCGCCAAGGAAGGCCACGATCTCGGGGTCACAACTGAAAGGCAGGATCGATTCATCGTGACGACCAGCTTGAGAAATCGTCACCTTACCTCCATTGAGATACAAAACCAACTTCGCGACTTCCACGGAGTATCTGTGAGCGCTCGAACTGTTCGGAGAAGGTTAAAAGAACGCGATATGGTACCACACAAGCCAGCTAATGGGCCCAAACTAACGCGAGCCCACCGAACAGCGCGCCTTCATTTCGCACGCAGTCATTTAAATTGGACACAGCAAGATTGGAGCCGTGTACTCTTTTCTGATGAGTCTAAAATTGTGTTACATGGCAATGATGGAAGGAAGAAGGTCTACCGACGTAAGGGAGAGCGTTTCGCACAATGCTGCTTTGAAGAGAGGGTTGCTTATGGCGGTGGCTCATGGACTGTCTGGGGCGGTATATCCGCGAGCGGCAAAACTCAACTTGAGGTTGTTACAGGACCACGGCTGCCAACATTAAATGCTGAAAGGTACATTCGTGAGTGCTTAGAACCTCACGTGATACCATACGCGGACTATGTGGGCCCAAATTTCCTTTTTAACTCTTTGAATGCCGGAAGCGTAGATCTACGCAAGACACAATGTTTTTTAATTGTGTCTCTAATAGCCGGCATACGAAAGGTTATGCATGATAATGCAAGAGCCCACGCGGCCGGCATCGTCAGGGAATATCTTCGGGATGTGAACATCACAGTTATGGACTGGCCAGCCAGAAGCCCAGACATGAACCCCATTGAGCACATGTGGGACGAGCTAAAAAGACGTGTTAGGGCTCGTCAGCCAGTTGCCCAGACGATGCAGGAGTTGAAAACTGCCATAGAAGAGGAATGGGAGATGACCCCTCAAAATTTCATAGAGCGGTTGATAAACTCTATGCCTAATCGTATGAGACCTGTGGTAGATGCCCATGGAGGCAACACGCGTTATTAAATTAAACCTTTATTTGATAAAACATGTTTTTTATTCAAAATTCAATTGCCTTTAACAAGGCGCATATCCGACTTGTTAGGCGTAGCTCCATGTCGTATGGTATTCTGAATTCAAATTTAAAATAATACGATCGAAAAAGATGGTAAAATGTATCAGGTTTAAAACTGCATCAACAGTTTTTGTTCAATCTAGCAATCATATTTCGGTAGGGGCCATCGAAACCTAAACTCTAAGGTGGGCCAATAGATGTGTCCAGAAGTGTAATATAATGGCGTCATTATGACTTTCCAATGGTCAACCACTTACACTCCATTGAAAGAAGTGACATAGAATGGTAATCTCGTACATATTGACAAATGAATGTCTGACGTATGCGGTAATTTGCTAAAAAATTTATTTCTTTGATCAGTGACCTACCATTAGAATGTCATTGTGCAGTCATTGCTTGTAATAAGCCTGATATTGTCATTCTACCCCATTGACCGATCAATGATCGATCATTATGAATTAGCTGATTACGAACTTTTAGCAAAATGACAATGGAATCGTGTTGGAATGACGAATTAATAAAAACAGCAGACTTGGGCCCCTGGTGAGATAGTGGTCAAACGCGAGCCTATCAATCTACACTAATATTATAAAGAGCTAAAGTTTGGTTTTTTGTTTTTATGTTTTTATTTTGTTTGTAGGAGGTAATTTCTGAAAGTACTGGTCCGATTGCTAAAATTTTTTCACCGATAGAAAACTGCTCTATTCCTGAGTGACATAGGCTATATTTTATGTACGCGGGTAAAGCCGCGGGCAAAAGCTAGTAATAAATAAAAAACATTAAACGTTACAAAATAACTGATTGATTGATTGATATTAAGATTTATACTCGAAGCGAAATCAACTGCATTTCTTGACCCTTAATTAAGAATGGTTTGAGAACCTATTGACCTATTTTCGATCATACTGTCCAACGTAAATTCATAGCTTACGTAAAGGCGGAATTAATTTATTCCTAATAATCAAAACTATTTATTTAACATTATTATTTCGATGCTGATTTACTCAGTTCTCTATGGGCGGGTTTCTGAATTGAGTTTTTTTTTTTTGAGATTATAATGTCTCAAGGACTGCTTAAATGCCAAATGACAAGTTTTCATTCTAAAGTAGAGTTTGAGAACTCGCTATATAGGGTGACTGGTAATTAGTGTACGATACTTAAACACGTGATTGTGCTCATGATAACCAACAACTTTTACTACGGGAACAAACCTGAAATCGCGAAAAAAAAATCAGCTGTTCAGTACATTTATATTTGCCTAATGTACTGAACAGCTGATATTTTCTTTTTGCGATTTCGGCTTTGCTCCCATAATAAAAATTGTTTGTTATCATGAGCACAATTACGTGTTTAAGTATCGTACACTAATTGCCAGTCACCCTATATATTCTCCAGCGTTTGACGGTCTATTAATAGTTCGAACGTGTTATTGGGAAGAGACCACAATTATTGTGGTCTCTTCCACAAATGCCATTAATAAAGAGTTGAGTTTCAAACGTACTCAACTTCAAATGCTTAAATCAGAAATCGGGGGTAAAACTGTTGAATTATACAATTTTATAAGCTTTGACGACAGCGCCACGGTAATATTATCTATACAGTATTCCAACTTCATACAAACGGTCGAAACGCGAGCTATACCTACGCGCCTCGATCTCGAGGTGCGCTCGGGATGCAGACAGTCGCGTCTGTGCCGTGCGATTTTTTCAATAAAAATAAGTTCAAGTACATATTTATATATTTAATATGACGAGTAGGATATATTGTGCTGTTTTTGGTTGCATGAATTCTTCATTTAAAGCCAAACATATAAATTGTAAAGTAGCTGCAGGTATCTATAACCAAGTAAAAGATATTCCTTTTTCTCCACTTTGTCCATGTTTCCCAAAACAATTTTTAATTAAGCTTTAGAATGCGGATTTTTGTACTTTAAAATTTAATAACATAGCATTTCGTAGGTACGTCTCAGTCGAGGCGCAAATATTTTTCGGTCGCAAATATTGAGCACTTCCTATTCAATTCACAAAGTATTTTATTTGTTTATCTATAAAAAGTATATTTACAATCACAAAACTAAATGGAAACACAAAGTAGGCAAATGTAATTAAAATGGTGGAGGCGGGCAGCCATAGTGCGGGCAGCCCTATCGCATGTTTACGTACCGCGCGGCTGTAGGCATTTATTTCAAAGATACGGCCGAGTTACAATACTGTATAGATAATATTACCGTGACAGCGCTGAAAACTTACAAGTGACAACCCACATAGTGCCTTTGAATCTAATTTACATTCGAAGTAAAAACAATGAATGATAAAGCTACTCAAAAACTACTAGAAGCATTAGGTCACATGCGACGTCGCAATTACGACATTTTATGACAAAACTACGGATATGCTAAAATGTTACTCATTTAATATGTTTAGGGCCTATTACACATGACATGATATTCAGACATGTCTATGTTTATCTATTTATTTAATCGTTCTGTTTCATTCCTTTACACGACATTCGTGTAAGTTGTTCTTTTTCTTGTGTGACATAGACTAAGACTGTCTGAATATCGAGTGGTGTAATAGGCGCTTATGGGGAGTTACCATGACGTTTAAAGTAAGATTGTTTTATTCCTATTCCATTGTGAGTAAGAGATGGCGCTAGATAACCTGTATAGCTCTGTCTCTTACCCACACAGAAATAAGAATGAAACAATCTTGGTACAGGGGATGATCATGGATATAGACGCTGAACACGCGACCAAAACGTAATACTGCAGACACATTTCACAGTACAGTCAAACAAAGAATTTTATTTACAAGCAAAATATTAGTCTTTCTGCTCCTCTATAAAAAATTAAATACATTTTTTTTTTTTTTTTTAATTGATATAAACCAGCGCTTGACTGCGATCCCACCTGATGGTAAGCAGTGATGCAATCATTGCAAACATTGTGTGCGAAATTGAACTTTCATACACACTTTTATGTAAGAGACTTGGCATATTAGCAAAGTCAAACTATTGCTGGGTTAGCTCCCAGCCCTGCGTTCAAAAATAACCAGAGTAGAGTCGCTACTCCAACCGTTCAAAAATGCTTCGAGTTGAACCCCAGGGTCGTTCTTTTATAGCTCGAGTAACTACCCTAGAGTTAACCCAACTAACTCTAACTCCGAGCAGGGTAGGTTGGTGTAAGCGGCCATAAATGACACTTGCTTGACATTAAAAGTTAAACTCACGTTTGCGTAAAATGCGAGTGTGGAGTACTCTGATGATGTCATTAGTGTTAACTTCAACCTCAAATTTGAACGCAGGGCTGTATGTCATCTCCTTGTTTGACTGTATATTCTGACGTTGACAGGTAACCCACACTTGCCCCGCGTTCCGAATTACGATATTTTCGATGTTAGCGCGCTAACAGTCGTTCCGAATTACCGTAAACGCATACACCAGGCGATTTGTTGACAAGCGCGTACAGCGCTGATATCGTAATTTGGAACGCGGGGCAAGCAAAATCAATGTCAAGGGCAGTATAAAATAAAAGATTTTAGAAAAAGATTAGCTGACTCGACAAACGTTGTTCTACCATATAAATTATATCAAAGATATAGAAAAAAATGGGGGGTGAGGGTGACCTATCAAATATAAACAAAAAATGTCATAAAAATCGGTCAAGCCGTTTCGGAGTTCTATAACAACCACTGTGACACGAGATATTGATATATTAGAAGAAAATAATGATCCATACAAGTCTATTATCGTTTCGAAATGGTGTGTAACATAAGTAATTTATGGCTATCTGTCTGACATAGCTAAATAGAGGTATCTCTCCTAATAATGGTATGAGGATGTAATAACTTGTTACTATCTATACATTCATAAATAATAGGAATTATTTGCACTGAACTAGCAAACCAGCCCCAAGCTTAACGTGAGTGTCATTCAATATATTATGTATCAAACACTTTCACACACCTTTCTTATCAAGTTATCACTTTCCCTAACCAAAAATACTTAGCAAAGTTGATAGACCAACTAATATTTTATAATGTTTATTAATAAGGTTAATAAACATTATAAAATGTTAGGCGCAGTGTTTGAGAGTTTGGCTGTCGCTCTGCGTGTCGCGTATCGATTCCGTGCTACACCCTACACACTACAGAAACGATTTCACTTCAGCTTTTTTTATTGAGTATTTATCAACTTCGTGGTAGTCTGATTACTTAGGTATATTTCATTTGACAATGTATACCCTAAACAATGTGTAGAGGTTATTATGTGTATATTGTCATTAACATGAGAATTCGTTCACTATTTAGTTTCAATTTTGGGGTACCAAAACTAAAAATTTTGGCGGCTTTGTTTCTCTCCTATTTCCGAAATTAAAGTTTTTTTTTTTATTTGTAATCGTTTGTATTTTTTTTATAAATGAGATAACTATTCAAGTTGATAATTCCCAAATAACCATACTATTTTTTCTTCCATAGCAATACCTAAAGTTGTCAAAAAATAAAGGGCCCGTTTTGACATTTGTATTTCGACTATCTAGCGGCTTGTCTGATGTAGTCTGTCTATCTACTACTACACCGGACCCCTAATTTATTATAAATTATTTTATTGTTTCTTTCAGTTTCGTTCCAAGTTACATTCTAGGGATTTTTTCAAATGTCAAAAGGGGCCTATTATTTTTTAACAAGTTTAGCTTACAACAATAGTCTGGTTTCATTAAGTATCGCTAACTGCTGTGACTAGAATTGTTGACCTACTTTCATTGCTGGCTGGAAATCTCAACAAACCTCGATCGTAAGAAACGATCTAAAAACCACACCCGTAGTGCTGTTCTGTTAAACTCTCTGCTGCCACAGATTATGCCGTATATTGTAGAAGAAGCAAAGTATTGATGTATAATTAAAACGAAGAAAGATCTCATCGTCAAAACCAAGGGCCTAGACCAAATTAACGCATTTGATCGCGTAAACGTTTACATATGTCACATCGTATTGAAAAATGAGGTTTCTTATTTTTGTCACCAGGTGGCGGTTTGGTCTAAATTGACGTTTAATTTAACGCGATCGAGTATGTTATAAAAATAACTCGCACTAAGGCCACAAGCCTCACTGCTTACTATGTGGTGGATGTGGGTGGGATCGCAGTCAAACACTGGTTTATATTAATTAAAAAAGCCAAGTGAGCTGTCATTCCAACACCAGAGACTCAACCACGAGCTCTTAACGCGATTCATTTGACGAACTGAACTGGGGATGGAGCTATATAGGGTGCAAAGCTAATCCCTCTTTCTCGCTCGCACGCTTGACATTTTAACACGTCATGGTAAGGCTAATTTGATTTTTGTTTTTACGGTGAGATACGTTTACAGAGTAGACCAATTATTTTTGTTTTTACGGTGAGATACATTTACAAAGTAGACCAATTATTTTCGTCTTGAAGACACGTACAGCGTTCTGAACGATCAGACTTTTAATAATATTGTTTGCTTACTATCTATTGTATGAACTAAATCAGTGTCCAATCAATATCTTTACCCTTGCATGTCATTAGAGGTCGAATCGTCTTCACGTGAATAGATTGATGTTTTATATTGTAGTCGCATTCTGAAATATTTACATGGAGCTGTTCCGTCTGTTTTGTTAGCAATATAGCACATTCAAAAATAGAAAGGGGGTTATGAAATGCTATACAAGTTATTGTCAACCTGTATATTGTAGACCCGATTAAATATTTGTACTTAAGATTATTATTTTTTTAAATAAGAGCAAGAGTTTGTTTATAACCATACCAACCAGTTATTTCTAATTCATCTGTACGTGTCTCCCAAATGGCTTGACCGATATGGATGAAACTTTGTGAAACTTGATGAAACTGTATATATTTGATTGGGTCCCTGGACGGTTTGAAAAAAAAATTAGTCCTGATAGTAGCGCTGCAATCAGGTTGCCAACTTTTTTTGTTGACAAAAATTCAATTTTCAACGTCTGTCGGGACCATTAGTTTTAATATATTTTTTTACGAATTATTTATCATTTCCTGAAAGGTTTCCTTGATGAACCGTTATCATGCTTTTAATGATCCTCAAGTTTAATTTTATCGCACAGACAATCAAGATATTGCGCATGACGACATTCAAAGGCTATTTATACTGTTTCATGAGCATTTATAGCATGCACTACAATAAATAATAATCGATAACAGACAAGAACCAACGAGATTACAAGTGCACTATTACGACTTCCAATCTTATAAACCTACTGTCGTTGGCTGCAGCCGTCACACAGGCCTAGGCCGCCATTCTACACGCACGCTGTTCATTGCTTTAACCCTTCCATTAAAAAAATAAAAAATATTGAACTCTTTACTTAAAACTTCATGGAGCAATGAAATGATCAGGGTCAGGACTAAAGCAATGAAAACAAACGGTTACTTTTTTTAAAATACTTTAATATTAGAAAACAGGGGTAACAAATTTTTAGACAATATTTTATCGCGATTTTTTTTAGTCTCACAATACAAATTAGTAAAATTTTGTAAAAGGATTAATTAGGTATTATAAAAGTTTGAGTAAAAACTTTGAATTAAAATGTTAATATCACAAATGTTAGTTTTTTACATAGAAAGAAAATCACAAATTCGATTTAAGTACAGTGTAGTTAAATAGTTAAGTTTGTACAACGGAGAATATTTATAAGCTAAGCTAAAATTTGAAGGCTTTTCAAACGTTTACGTATATGTGGTGTAAATGTGGATTTATTGGCTGGTCAATTTCACTGGATTGTTGTCTAATATGGGCCAAGGTTTAGGGAAATGTGTCCATCTTCTCAACAATAGACAAATCAACATGGACAGTATTGGACCATTGAATACAATTCACTAGAGTGGCCGATCAAAATAAGTAATCGCGGTAGAAAACTTTTTTTGCATACGAGAATAAACTCAGACACATAATATGGCCAGGCAAAAAAAAAAAGTTTTATAAAGAGTGCAAAACTTAAACTTCTCTTAACAAAAATAATAATAATACTTATTTGAAAAGCCTCCATTGCCGATGCGGTGCATCTGTGAGTATTGACATACAACAACATAGACTTTTTGTTAAAATAATTATATAATAAATACTCTACGTAAAATAACAAAAAAATATACACTATGTTATAAATAAAGTAAAAAACTGGTAACATTTAACGCAGTAAAGATAGGCGTGTAATATATTGTATACTTACTATTAACGATAATGTTTTTTTGTGTAGATACACCGTAAAAGTATTTTAAAGCGACTTTCTTCAAAAGAAATAATTGAAATTATAAATAAAATATAACACAACTAAAGCAAACACACAAATAAAATCGAATGCCTTTATTTTAATCTATACTTTGGTAGAAAATCGCCTTTATTCTCGCTAGATGAATACTTATCATTACAACAAGTTGCTGTACTCACTAAATAATAAATATTTTACTAAAAATAATAAAAAGGATAATATTTCTCTAATAAAAAAATAAAAACAACGGGACAATATCTCAAGCAGACAATAACTTGGTCTTATAATAATACTAATGACCTGTATTACGTTTGCTAGTTCTAAATAATAAAGGGTAGATATAGAATAATGGCAAGAATATAATTGAACTACTTAAATATAATAAAATCGTTATAGGAAGTATATTGATTATCATAGAAGGATACAATGAAGTCAGGCTTATAGGACTTGTAAATATCCAAAAATCGGATATTCTTAATATCTAAAGAATGTAATGAAAATAATTCAATATAAAATTCTAGAATCATGCAAATGTATTTTCTAAATTTTACTAAGCCAAAGCAAGCACCTAATGAGTTTTCATCAGCCGACAGTGTGATCTGGCAGACAGTAGCATTATTGGATCCAATCGGGCAAAAATACAGTCAGAAAAAGATCCAGATCAAACTATTGGACGACTAAAAAGTTTCTGGTGCCCGCTGGTCTAAAAATACGTTATCTGTGCTGTCAAAAGTCGTTGACAACACAAACAACCGACCAATCAAATCTCAGTTCCACAGTTGAAACTTGCATCATTATTATTCTGTAGATCCATATGCTTATATTGCTCATGATTTATTGAAGAGATACACGTGGACACGTGTCATAGACAAGTGCCTACCAGTCTGGACAGGATAACTGTTCACTGATGCTAAACTCTATTAGTATTCCTGCAATAGACAAAGGATTTCCAGCACTCGTATACGTATATTGAAACTTGAATAGAGACTGCAGTTTTGCTTAATATTACGACTTGGGTATTTTGTAAATTAGATGGTCTACACGTGGTTTGGTGGAAAGTTTCTTTTAATTCGTTTGGCAGTCTTCTTAGGGCGGAATTCACCAATAAAACTAATCGCGTTTTAACGTTTGGCTCGCATAATCGCGTTTAGCCGCTGTCACTAGTGCCACTTCTTGTCTGTATTTTTCTTTTGTTGTATTTTTACAAGTGACACTAGTGAAAGCGGCTAAACGCGATTATGCGAGCCAAACGTTAAAACGCGATTAGTTTTATTGGTGAATTCCGCCCTTAATCGAAAGAATCTTCCTTGTGAGTCAGCGAATGAACGTTCATTTTGCATTATCTCAACGCGATAATAGTATGAAAACAAGTAGACTATTTTAGATTCCGATGAAATCTAGACAGCATTTTAAGGAAAGTTAATGCATGTCAAGGTTTCTTCCTTTTGTATGTAAATCATTTTATATTTCTTACTTAGATATTAACTGGAGCCTTGTCCACGCTAGTTACCTAGATTTTATTGTTTGTATTGATGATAATAATAATAGCTCATTAGCATTCAGTTCGTGATGTCGAACATAATAACATGGAAGCAATGGCTTTGGCAATCTAATCGACGTATGAACTATGAAATCATAATTTACAATAATCATCATGTACTCTATGTACGAGTGACTTATGGGTTGCGTGCCAAATTGAAACAGAATAATTAGAATTATATTCCTGGGGTAACAACGCCATAAACTCAAGATTTGATATTTTAATATCACAAATATTTGTACTTGAATAAATTAAAATATAGGAAACATAATATTGCGAGGTGTATGTCTTTAAACTATTTACTACGTATAACTAAAAAATGACTAATTACTGCATTTTAATTCACATGAAAGTTCCCTGACATTAATGAGACTATTGTATTATATTGTAAGATATTATAAAGGTCCGTACACATTACGCTAAACGTTTCCAGGCGGACGGCTGCAAATTGCGGTTGAAATTGGAATCTAAACACGTTAGGAGCACCACACGTGCATCGTATAATGTCATATGCTTGCCCACAACATAATGTTAGACTCTCGATTGACAAACAACGCTTAAAATAACCGCTGATTTAACGAAGAATTGAAGCAATTTTATTACCATCTGATTCATCATTTCGTTGATTTGATCATTAACTTTGAATGACTTCATCTGCGTTTTAGCCCTTTACATAAACAAGATAAATACGAGCTGAATGTAATTGTAATCCTTGAAATAATCTTAAGAATTCAAGGAACTGTATTTTTCAAAGGAGGAAAATAATGGAGAAAGATAGGCAGTAAGATAAATTATTTTGAAAACATCACGCGGCGGACAGTACACACGATCACGGTCCACCAGCGCAGTGTGCACGTAACCTAAGCAAATGATGTCATCCTCTGATAGTAAATATACTATGATAGTGATATCATACCTGTGATAACAATCTGCGAAATTCGTAGCATTAGCAGAATGTATGTAAACGTATAACTTAACTAGCTGTAGGTGATTTGTTTTGAAACTATTATTTTTTCTAGGAAGTTAATCTATCAAACAAAGACAAAATTGGATAAACTCAAACTGTCACCTCGACCATGAAGCATAGAAATCCATAGACTAGTTTACTTTTTATTACACAGACTGCATCATTATTATTTAGGTCACAGGCTTCACTAATTTCGTTGTAACTTCGATGTAGACTGATCAAGCATTTTCTCGTGTCAGTTTTGGTTTTTGTGGACGAAGCGCTTTAGGGCCAACGCAGACCTAGCGACGCACAGCGCAACGACTAATAAACAAATATCAACCTTGTGCCCACTAGAATAAAATCGAATAAAATAAACATAACTATATCTCTGTCCACTTTCATGTTCTCGCCGTCTAGTAGATTATTTAAATTTCAACTTTATTTTAATAAGCACAAAGTTCATATCTGTTTGGTAGCGGAAACCGCAGCTTCGTTAGATAGTGTTGATCTGGGAAAACTATACTAATGTAAAGTAAAAGTATGTGGGAACGGTGTATAAGTAGATATTCATAAATCTCTTCATCAGATGCAGTATTGCATAATGTGCCATAAGGCAGAGAGAAAACAATGGGCCATTTTAACATGCATTAATGCTAGTAGCTGCAAATAATATTAAAACTGAAAATTAATCACATCTGTGCTCTGAACTATCCTGGGTTTGTGTCTAACCTTGAATGTTATGTGCACAAGTGTTAGTATATATTGAATAAAAGTTATATACCACTTTGTTAATTAATCAGTCCGTAAATGATACGTCTTTTTGTATTTTACTTCATACATAATTTGAAAAATTATTAACCAGATATATAGAATCTATAAAAATAAAATAAACAAACATACTCATGACCTTACGCTATTAAAACTTTTTACGTCCTTGCAAGTGAAAAGTTCAAATTTGAAATTGATTAGGTAAAAGTAAAACAGCAGCATAATATTATTGTGACTCGAATGACTTTAAGATGGCACGGCGAGAATTCGAAGGTTATTTCTATTCTACTAGAACTCAGGGTGAGATTTAATTCCAGTGGCAAGAATGTAGGCATTTTATGTAAAGATATTAACATAATTTTAGTGTGTAAAGAACAAGAAGCAACAACATTCAGAAGTGTACTAAATTCTTAATGCTTTTTTAGTCTGGTCAACATTCCAAAGATCAAATATTAATTGTTCCAAAAAAATGAACACGTCTTTTTTCACAGTAGGCACATTGTGCTAATTTTTAAACACATTATGTCTTAGGGTAAAATCACATCGTTTATACGCTAAAATAAAATAAAATATACCAATTTGTACTACTTAATAATTTTTACCTAAAGCTAAAATTTTGCTAAAATAATAAACTTATTTTGGCAGATATGGCAAATGGCAATACGTAAATTGATTAGGACTATTTTATAGAGTAAATTTTAGATTAATATTTAATAATAATGTAAAAATACCAAAAGGTATAAATAATCCTATCCCTAAATTCATTCCAAAAATGTCAAATTTTAGTCTTTAACTTATCAAATTGTCAATTAAGGCCCTTTTTAGCACGGAATAGATACGCCTGATCACCTTCTTAAACATTGATTCGACTATTACCGTCAGATTACATTGCGACAGCGCGAGATGAAGATGTACTTAAGGCGGAAGCTACTATTCTGACTGACCCCTACCCATACTTTGTTACATTCCTGCAAAATTCGTGCAGATTTTAGTCACATGCAACTTTAACTCTACTTCAATAAATGAGTCAACTCCTGTCATACTTGGCATGTTTACAAATAACTCAATGAGCAAATAATGGAGTCTGCACCTCGATTAGGTCATGAATCTCAACTATTAGTTGTGATGTGAGCTACTGGGTTTTTGTCTACTATCAGATCAACATGCCTAATCCCTGCGCTGTCACAAGCTCTTAGCTTACGCCCTAGCGTCGTTAGAGCCGCCCCTACAGTCATTCTGTTGGTCAATATGATGGTCAGTCCTCTGTCTGTCTCTGTGTTTGTGTGAGCAGGCATGCAGTAGTGAATGATAGCAACCTGTGAGTCTCTGCCGGAGCGTTTCGTCGAGCTCCCGGTCGGCGCGTTGAGCCTCGGCGTTGGGCTTCGGCGCAGAAGGGAACACCACCAATACGATGCTCATGTTGTCTTTGCTGCCCTGTAAATGGGAAGTAGGAATGAGAATTGTGGGTATTATGTTTATTTTTTTTTTGTTTTGGAGATGGGAAGTTTGGAGGTTTTAAACTTAACAAAACCTACCTGTGTTCTTTAATTGCCCTTTCCTTTCTAGGACCACAGTCACTGTTTCAAATGTTCCCGCAGTAGGTAATATGTGAGATAAATGATTTTGTAGGGCTGGCATGCGCTATTAGGCAAAAGAAGTACCAATCGCGTTTTATCTTGATCTATACTCTATTCGCAATAGCATTAGACAGAAGTTAAAAAAGGTTGTTTTAGGGTACACTTTGTAATAAAAGTACAATATTATGTATATTGTGCTTCGTAACAGTTAAGATTAATGTTGAAGTTATTAAAATAAACTTATATACCAACTGTTATAAGTAAATGAATACATTTGAGCTCTCTATCCTCTGAATTCATGAGGCTTTTAATTAAATAAATTATTTAGTTCTTACTTAGACTACTAGTGTCTATGTTAAAAACCTAAAAGAAGCAGGAGTTGTCAGTACTTGGAATGTTTTTCATTATACTATAAGATAGTTATTTCTATTGAAGTCTAAGGTTTTGGTCATTGTCTTTCTATTGTCTCTAATTACGCTACTCAAAAGGTTAAATGATATGGAAGACTAACAGCTAAAAAAATAAGGTAAGGAACAGTAAGTATAGAAATTATTAGCTCCCAATGTCACAAATAGATTGACTGGTTACAGTTCTTTCTACATTTTAAAATACCAATAATTAATTATGTTACATATTTATATTGTTATACATAAAGAAGCAATACTGGATATTTCACATAATTAAATTAAAATATTGAAATGAGGAAACCCTATAAATTTTCAGAGGTATTAGGATTTTCCTACATCCCTATGCAATGTCATAATATTTTACTTTAGTAAAAATATGTAAATTCAGTCAAAGAAAAATTATGTTCTTTCTCCTTTATGTTTACTTCACTGTTTACTATGATCTTGGGAAACATCCAAAACATTATTCATAATTTAGTTATATTAATTTCATGTGATATGAAAGGAAAGGGAGTTAGCGATATTACACTATTGCTAACTCCCTTTCCTACACATGGGTGACATAGAATAGAAAAAAAATGTCTTGTACCAACCCCAAATGACACGGAATAAGAGCAGCAAGATGATGTTGATTTATAATAATTTCATAATTTATAGTAATTTCATGTGATATGAAAGGAAAGGGTGTTAGCGATATTACACTAATGCCAACTCCCTTTCCTACACATGGGTGACAACATGGAATGGAAAAAATATCTTGTACCAACTCCAAATGACACGGAATAAGAGCAGCAAAATGATGTTGATTTATAATAATTTCCTAGGGTTGGGTGCAAACAAAACTCAACTATATTATATTCTTTAACAAACTAAATTGAAAATAGGCCATAAGTATTTATCACCAAAACATTATTAGAATCATGTCTATCTTGTTGGTTGTAAACACAAAATATTGCTGAATATGCTGTGATAAAAGAACATCATCATACCCCCCACAAAGATAAAATTAAACAATACTGTTTTTAGGTTATTCCTTTAGTTAACTGAAGTAGGAAGCCATCCAGTGGTTGAGGACATTGAAGTTGGTGGCATCATTTAAGGCCTTGAGGAAAGCAGAGACCAAAGTGAATGGATGCTTTCTTCCTTGTCGAACTTCAAAATAAAAACAAACTAGATGTGTTCACCAAAATGAGGTTATCTAAACATCTACAATTATGTGTACATAAACCATGAAAATAGAAAAAAAAAACAGTTTTTCTAATAAATCCATGTCTTCCGATTTCCTGCCAGATACCTAATATTATGTAAAATGAAATAAAATTAGCAACTTTTAGTAAAACAAAACAATGTGAAGAACTGATCACCTGTTTTATTTTCATAACAGGTGCTTACCTATGATCTATTAATATTCACTCTAAAGATGAAGTTCAAAAATAGCATGCTGAAATAACAACTGACTACTGTACCACGTTGAACATACCTTATAAAGGCAGGTGTCGATGACCTGGTTGGTGACGGCCACAAGGTCATCTGTCAGCTGGAGCAGTGAGTGTATGTATGCACACAGTGCCTCATTGCTCATCACATCCCACACACCATCGCAGGCCAGCACCAAGAACTCATCTTCCACCTCGTTCCGCTCATGAACAGACACCTCCGGCTCCGGGGACACCAGCTGCTCGCACGGCCCACGGTTCATCACCTTCTTATACTCATAATCACCCAGAGCCCTAGACACAGCTAAGCTCCCATTCACACGCTGAATCATGACCGATCCACCAGCTTGAACAATTCGTGATTTCTCAGATGGTAATTCCGGCTTGTGGTCTCGAGTCGCGAAGATCGGCACGCCGTTGCGAGCTAGCACTGCGCGCGAGTCGCCGCAGTTCGCGATGTAGATCTGCTTGGGCGACACGAATGCGCACACGGCCGTCGAGCCTGACTTCTCCACGCCGTTGCACAGTTCCGGCAGCTCACGCATCTTCTTGTCCAGATCCAGGAAGCCGGTGCGGATCGCCTCGGCTATATCTTCGCGCCGGAACTCATCCGTCTGAAGGATACACTCGAGGAGATTCTCTGCGCAGTGCGCCGATACCCGCGCTCCCGCATGCCCGTCAAACACCGCAAAATAAGACCAGTCCGATAAAGTTCCATTCAGAGTTAGCTGCGCGTGATGCGCATCCTCCATCTCAACGCGCCAACCCTGCATCGACGCCACGCCATAGCGAAGACCATTCCCTTCCCCATTTTCGTTGTATTTTTTTGTCTCGGGCTTATTCAAAAACTGCCCCATACTGAGTCCTCTGTTTCTATTAAGTTAATCGCACATAGTTTCCACACCATCAGGCACTCGAACTCACGTCGCAACCGATAACGTAAAAGGCGAGCAAAAGCATCACTGGTAGATACGATCTCACGGTATGATCACGTCAGATGGCTGATACACTACACTGGTGGCTGTGATGCCTAAACGCGTGGAATTTATTGTTTCAACTGCTTCTACGTAGGTTAACTAATTACGCGATGGTGTTGCGTAGATCTCGATGACAAATCGTGCTCTCGGGAATCGTAAAACGAAAAAGCAACTCAAAAGAATGAATGGCGGACATAAATAGTAATTGTCTATGATTTACTTTTTTAAATGAATTTTATCGGATATTGTTTATGAATTTCATTCTTGCTTGGATCAAAACGAGGTTCAAAACCTCATGGAAATAAAAGAGCAAAACAAATGTTTTGAATAAATTAAACGAACAATTGGTGTGTTTACACGATGTTCCTCAAAGGTTTTTCATTATGTATTTAGTTATAGTAACATCATAACAATAAAGCATGCTATTATTATTTTTGATATTCGCCATAAATATAATTACTGGAAGTGACGATTAGGAATATGTATTAAGTTATTCGAAAAGGGCATACAGTTCATTTTATATTAAATCCATGTCGAGGTAATGGCGCCAGCGCCAGTATGGTCATGTGAAGAGGAGGGATGTTACTAAAAGAGTTATGATTATGAATATACAAATACATGTGCATGAGGTGAGGAAGAGGGTGGCCAAAGGAAAGATAGATGAGTATATTCAATGTACTCTGTGGATAGATGGATTGTGTGAACACTTGATACACAGAGTACTTTGGTAATATACTGAACTTGATATGAGTGATAGAGTGACGGCTGACAGGATGAAATAGAAATATTCTTTTCTTTCATTCTATGCGCAAACGTAACATACGTATACGTTATATATATATAACGTAACATGGGACAAGGGCAGGGAAATAATGATCGAGATATGGAAATAAAATGAATTTATAATTTTCTTTCTTGCCTACGAGATGCGGCATGCATCCCAAACTAGCCCCCCAGCCCCGGCCGGCCACCGATGTCGCATGGCATGATATCTCGCTAGTGCACAAACGAAACGTAAGCCTTTTCCTCACCTCTTCGCTCTTGTCTTTGTCTGCTGTCAATGTCATATGGAGGAGAGGTTATGTTTTGTTCCGCAATTTCTATAAAACGTTATATTTAGCTATACTTGTAACTATTGAGAACAAAGCGGTATGAATATAATATATAAGCTCATTCAGAAGCAAAAATAAAACCCTGTATCTCATAACCTTAAAACTTTGTGACATAACCTTTTTTGATAACTTGAAACTCTTTTAGATTGTTTCATGACTTAATTCCTTAATATTATAACAGGAAAAATGTACAAAACTCTACTATTTAGAAGGTAATAATAATATTTTGCATTGTGTTTCTGAAACAATACAAAACCGAAACTTTGAAGTGGGTACTTACCTGTATACAATATTTTCTTTATTTCATTGAATTTCATTATGATTTTTTCCAGGTTACCAATAAAAATAATTAAGAATGAATTTATTTCCCAAGCGTATGGATTCAAAAAAGATCCATTGAATAGTAATCACCAATGGGCCAGACAGCTTTCAATATCATATGTTTGCTGTAAGAAAAGGAGATCACCCGAAGAAAAGGTATGCACTGTACTACCATTGTAATTACATAATAAGCATATCTTAGCATAATCAGCCTTTTAATGTTCCTACTGTTGTGACTCAGGCCTCTTGTCTAGCAGAGAGAATGGATCGTAATCCACCACACAAGCCCAATGTGGATTAGTGTATGACACAAATATCTTCTAAGTTTTGGTTCTATGACAAGCTGGTTTCCTCACAATGTTTTCCTTCACTGTTTTGAGAGTAGTGGTAATGAAATAAATTACACAAAATAATGAGCCTGGCTGGGTTTGAATTTCAGACCTGAATCGTAAGTCGGGATTGTTACCACTGGGTCAGCACTGCTCTCATTGTTATTGACTTGCTGAAAATCCTCTCTGTCTCACACATCTAACACACACTGTCATATTTTTTATTGAATTTAAATATTTATGGTGTAACAGAATGTATCTTCTTAAATCTTCTAAGTTATCTATTTTTACCCAGGGGGCTGAGACTCAAGGCAGGCCATCAATCAGATATTCACCAAAAAGTGCAGAAGTTGTTGGGATATGGAGGAACATGACTGTGCAGGAAATAGCCACTGTCCTCAACAAAGATGTGGGTTAGTATCATTTGTTTGTACTTCATCACACAAATATAATAAAGACAAATGTTTGTGTGTGTGTATGTTTGTTACTCCTTCACACTCAAACAGCTAAATGGATTGAGATGAAATTTGATGTTTTGAAGACAGATTGTAATCTTGTTCCTGCGGGAAATTGAAATGTACTTCAAATTTATTTAAATGTACTTATATATGTTACATATGGTCAATTCTTTTAGTACAGCAACATTTTATTTATTTGGTTCAGATCATGTGCTAAAAGCCCTAGAGTTTGCTGACAAAAACTCTGAAGTTGATTACACAGAGAAGACTGTGATACACAACCCTCAGATCATAAGAGACATTGTCAAGATATCCGGCTGCAGGTTCAAGATTGTACCTAGACCTGATCAGGATGCAGAGGAAGAAGAGGTATGTCATGGTTATCATAGAAGATTTAGTAAGTTCTCATACCTAAGTAATGTATTCCAAAGGCCAATGCAAACTATTGTCATGATTTACTTTTTTCTTTTCGTCAGAAATGAAACCTAGGTTATATGTTAGAGGCCAATACAAGGAAGCAATAGCAAAAAGAACCAGGTCTTTAAACCGTAACCGAACGAAGTTACATATAGAAGCATTGCTAGTATATTTTTGTCAGGCATTACCTATTTTCGTTATATTATAATGAAATGGAAATATAATACGTAATATTTTGAGGTTTTCATTGATAAAATAGATCAAATTGGTTATTACTGTTATATTTTTTTTCACACTTGCAGTTTTTCATAACTAAAACTAGTAAAAAAAATAAGTGATAAACGAATCGAAAAGATACGCGTTAGTGTTGTGATAGTGATTGACATTATTTAATGCATACTCACCATAATAACCAAAACTATATTTAACAATGGGAAACTTAAAATATCAGACATGCAGTATTTTTATTTAAGAAAAATAATGCCTGATAATAAATTATAGGAATATACTAAATAGTCTTTAACTTCGTTTGGTTACGGTTGATAGACATAATTCATTTTGCTATTGATTTATCATACTGAAAATAAAAAAAAATACATGCCCGAAATGTATGGGAAAAGTTTCATTCCCCTTCCCAAACCTTTAATTTGAATCAGGTAAAACTTTCTATTTGAGATATCATTGCATCGGTTAACAGCAAATAAAATGTAGACCTTTTTATACACTAAAATTAACTTATTCGTCAACTCGCTACTGTGAAACTCGCAAGTGCACGCGAGTTGACACCTTCCGATTTATGGTAATATTGTAAAGTATCACAGTCGCGAGTTGACGAACATTGGACGGCACGGATGGCGCAGTAGTTGAGCGATTGTCTGCTAGAGAAAAGAATATTCATTAAAATTAACAAAAAAAAAACTAAGCCATCATGACTGCAATATTTAATACCCAGTACCCATACCTTACACCCACACAAATTTGAACTCTACAGTATTAAAATATAGTTCAAATTGCAATGCGAAATATGCAAAAACCAACTTAGTTAAAACAGTAGCTCTTTCTACAGAACAAAGATGCAGTACCGGCACCCCCGGCGCCTCCCGAAGCACTACGCCCCCGCCCGCCTGTGGTCTGCGTGATGGGCCATGTAGACCACGGCAAGACAACGCTGTTAGATGCTTTGAGAGACACATCTGTGGTTGATGAGGAATTTGGAGGGATCACGCAGCATATTGGCGCTTTTGAAGGTAATCTTATATTCATTTTCTATGTATTCCGCCTTTCGGAATTAGGAGGCTCTACCACGAGCTGTTAACGCGATTCATTTTACGACCTACACTGAATTGTTAATGGGATGGAGCTATATAGTAGAGATGCAACGGAAGTTTCTTAACGGAAGCGGAAACGGAAGCGGAAGTGTTAATGATATGAAGAAACAGCACAATTTTACGTCACGAGGCGCGGTGATGCGCATAATTAACTAAAAAAATATAATAATGAAGAAACTCGTTGCGACACGTTTGTGTACCCCCCCTTCCCCCCGCCTCTTCCGATGTGTCCAGTCGTCCACGCACCCCCTACCCCCGCGCTCCTCGTTGTATTCTTCTGTTTAGAGTTCTGTTATAAATTATGCGGAAGCAGAAGCGGAAGCGGAATTGAAAAAGGTTGCGGAACTTCTGCAGAAGCGGAAGCAGAGTTCTGTTGCAACACTACTATATAGGGTGTATAGCTCCATCCCTCTTTCTCGCTCGATGTTTTAACACGTCATGGTAAGGACCCTTTCTCAGCCCAGTGTTGCCAACCCGAATTTGAGAAAATTTGTAGATTATGTGCCAAATGTTGGTAGAAGTTAGTAGAATGTAAAATGCTAAATAGGTAAATCTACCACCTCAATTTAGAAGATTTTTTAAGATTAAAAATGCGTGAACTGTTCTTAAAATGTTTATTTTTGGAAATTATACATATTTTTATTGAAAAATTTTAAATGTTCTGCGCTAGGCTGCCCGTTGTTAGCTATGAATCTTTTATTACGCAACAATCCCTCTAGAGTCTCCGTGCAAATTCTATTTCTCTGGCAGGTTTTCATATTATTAATTGCAGAAAACAATCTCTCAACGTTGGCGCTACTATGTGGAAGTGCGAGTAATTTTCTCACGAATTCGCATAGCAGGGGAAACATTGGAGACTGGTCTACTTTTTTAATGAATGAAACATGTTTCCAGAATTCTTCAGGTGTAGGATCCACCTTTTTTTTCTGTGAAATGAAATGTCTATGCCCAGAAAACAGGGCCGAATTGGACCGATAGTGGAATAATCTCCACCATCGGTCTAATTCGGTCCTGTTTTCTGGGCATAGTCCTAAAAATAATTCAAAGTGGTGATATGTCAAACTAATTTAAAAAATAGGTAGTTTTTAGGTCTAGGGTGGTAGATAGATAGACTGAAGTGAAAATTGGTAGATCTACCAAAAAGTTGGTAGATATGACATCACTGCTCAGTCCACTAATGTTTACCTCATGAAACTCAATAGCCGCACCATCATATGGTATTGAATGGTTATTTCGTGAAAAAGTCATTCAATTGTGTCAGTTGAACTGAGACTGAGATGGTTGTATTGATATTTTTAATGATGATAATTACGTAAATAAATACGTTTTACGGGCGCCAATCAAATTTTAATTATGACTAGCTTCTGCCAGCGGCTTCGCCCGCTTGAAAATAGATTTCTCTATACAAACTTTGGACCCCCGTTTCATCCCCTTAGGGGGTGAGTTTTAGAAAATCCTCTCTTAGTGCTTGCCTACGTCATAAAAGGAAACCTTGTGCTAAATTTCACGTTCCTAATGCCAGTAGTTTCGGCTGTGCGTTGATAGGTCAGTCAGTCAGTTTCTCCTTTCATATATATAGATAATTCCGTAAATAAATACGTTTTACGGCCGCCAATCATATTTTAATCAACATACAACTTAACACTGACCTGTAAAATGCAAAAAAAGTTTGAAAATTTTTATTTCGCAGGCTACCTTGGAGCATCATAAGGTGGCTTAATTAAAATACCTTCCAGCAGTTTAGACGTGCCTTCTTAGGTATGCCTTTGCCATCTTCAGCAATTCAAATAACATCAACAGCACGCAATTAACTGTTTTTCGCAATAGTGCGGAAAAGTGCACGCGCTTGCCCTGCCTCAATTTATTACATGTATTGTATCAGTGTCCGTCAACCAACCCCCGTTTATTTATATCTTCGTATCTAAGTGTAACGAAAAACGCCGTTTGATACATATGTGGAAATTTATCACTGCAGTACTCGGCTTCAAAACATCCTCGCCTACGGCTCGTACGAATTCCGCCTCGGTCGCAATGACAAAAAAAGTCTCCACTTGTATCAAAATGTACTATTTTATTTTTCCTGCAGTCCAACTATCATCCGGCGACAAAGTAACATTCCTGGACACCCCCGGCCACGCGGCCTTCACGGCCATGCGGTCCCGCGGCGCGCACGCCACGGACATCGTCGTGCTGGTGGTGGCCGCCGACGACGGCGTCATGGAGCAGACGGTGGAGTCCATCAGGATGGCCAGGGAGGCTAACGGTGAGTTTAGGACCTACACCAGGCCTGGCGCACTTCTAACTATAGGTATAGAAATCTGCCTACGTCCGCGGCCTCTCCTGCGAGGCTTATTTCGGTAGAGTGTCACACGCTTGTTCGATTTTCCGCTTGACCCGTGCTAACAAAAAATATTTTTGAATTCTTTACCGAATATTCTATCGAGTTTTTATTTCAAGTATTTGCGACATTTTTCACGTAAACGAGTCAATGACCTTAAAATCATTCCATATAGTAGACCTCCCAGTACTAGTGACTACCTTACCAATGCAAGGTCAACATAATTGGAATTATATTATGCATAATAACGTCTTAAACGACCTACTTTTTAAAAATTACATATGAACGCAAAGCTAATGCACATACAAAACCAACAAAGTCATATACACTTCATTTTAATTACCTATTTCATTTGTTTAGATACCTAACTAAATGTAAACAATCTCTTGACACTTCTATGAGATGACTTTTAAAAACATATTTTTTAAAGTATAATAAATAAAGGATATAAGTAAATAGGTAGAAATCAATTAGGTACCTATCTACCATATAATTTTAGAAAATCTGATTATATTTTATGTAATAAAACGTAAGTACCTATTTCACATTTTTCAAAAACACACCAGTCCTAACCCTATAAAAAGAGCGGCCTGTTCAAAGGCGCATAACGGGCATAATAAAAGAGACTCTCGTCACGCGGACTTACGGTGCATTTTGATTCGTTACGAGCGCCACTGGATCTAGTAGGCTAATAAAATCAAGGTCGTGTCCGTGCCGTGCAATGTATTATGGACATTATCGCTGTTGTTAGTAGGTTTAAATTCGTATGTTGGCTATCACGGAGTGCAATTTCTGTACTTGTACTATTTCTTATTCTGTGCCTACACGTAGATACAGTCATCATCATTTCAGCTGATAGACGTCCCCTAAGTAGATACGGTACTTCATCTTTTTTATTTAATCTTTCACACAATATTGTTGCCACAAGTAAATCTAGGAAAATTGACTAATTATTTTATCAGGTGGCAAACTAAATCAAATTTAGTAACCACCACTGATTTATTTGTGACTATGTTACAAAATGGATACAATTAAATATTCGTTCTTTTATTTTGATTATGCATATTAACTACATCATCATCCTCATTTCAGCCGAAAGACGTCCAATGTTGGACATAGGATTCCCCCAAGTGTCGACACAACACGACACGTACATTACCACACGACACGTATATTAACTACGTTTTTACATATTTAGGTCCAAGCTACCGGTGGTCAGGGTTTCTGAGAATGGAAACCTCCTAACAATACGAACCGGAACCATGTCCAAAAGTACCGTCTTCTATATCAAGCCCTCGATTTAGCCGTCTAACGAGAGCCTCCTAAGATGTTATTCGAGACTCATGGTTATTAAGCCATTGGCTGACACGACTATCGATACAATGATCAGCGAGTCCACATCCCACGTGTCGACAATCTCTGGGCACGCCATAATTATGGCGATAAGTCCCCTCTTTGAGGAGTGGCTGGAAAGACCTCACGGCGTCCTTACCTACCGCATGACGCAGGTCCTCACCGGACATGGTAAGTTCGGGAGGTTCCTGCACCGGATTCGTGCAGAAGAGACGCCCGGGTGCCAACATTGTGTGGACCGCCCGGAGGACACGGTGGAGCATACGGTAGAGGTGTGCCCCGCTTGGGCAGAGCACCGCCGTGTCTTCGTGGGGGCGATCGGTGGCAGCGATCTCTCGCGCCGGGCCTTGGTACAGGCCATGGTCCGGAGCGAGGAGGAGTGGCAGGCAGTTGCCTCCTTCTGCGAAGCAGTAATGCTAGCAAAGGAGGCGGCCGATAGCGTGAGGCAACGGTCCTCACGCCCCAACCGCCGGCCGCCGGGATTCCGATCCCGATTTCCGGCCACCGTAGGCGCGGGCTTGCGGACGGTGAGCAATGGGTGGCTCGCCGTCCGATCGTCCGGTAACCGCCCGGACCGAGCCCAAGTCGTCGACGGCGCGTAGTGTTCCACGCGCGCCTCAAGGAGATGTCAGCAACCGTAGGGGCCCAGCAGGGTCGAAGCCTACTGGGGCCATGGGTAATGCGAAAGAGATCCCCGGGGCCCTGGAAAAAAAAATGGCAACGAAGGAACAGGAGTGGGTTTTTAGTCAGTAAAAGTCTGACACTATCTCTCGCTCCGCCCAAGAGCGGGGGATGTCATTAGATTATTTTCCCACCCGAAAAAAAAAGATTCAAAGATTCAAAGCATTTTATTTCAAATAAACCATTTACACGCACTTTTGAAATGTCATGAAGTCAGTCAGTCAGAAAAAAAAAAATGATGCTAATTGCACATTCCAAAGCGTAGATCTCTATGGAGAAGAATGTGCAAGAAACTCCATGGACACTCTTTTCAATCATGTTTTGTAATTACAAATATCTCTGTTACATGTTTCTTGTCGCTATCATGTGAGAACAATGTAAATAAAGTAAAAATACAAACTAAATATAGATATTAAAATAGCAACTGGCAGCTAAGAGATGACCAGTCTCAACTGACAGCGCCCGTTCACGAACATGACGCCAATATTAGCACCACTCAGCTCAACCATTTTGAAGGGAACCGAATGATCCAACACATGCGCCACCATCAGGTAGACATTTGAGTGAGTATGATAAACTCTCAACTGCCATGCTGATTTATGTCAAACAAGTCCAATAGTAACATAAAAAACCATAAAATAGCTCCATGGTACTCACATTTACAAACTTTGAAAAAAATGCTTCTACATTATACAATACTTTTATTATTTAAAAATTAAAAAAAAAAACATTTAAAAATAATAACAATAATTTCCAAACTAATCAATTTGTTCACCCCGGTGGTAGTGGAGCTGGACCAGCATTGAGCCAAGCATTTTTATCTTGAATATAATCCTCCAACTTATAATATGCCTGCCTGCATAGTGTGCGTTTAATACAAGATTTAAATTTTGTTTCATTGAGTTCTAATATTTGTGGAGGTATTTTATTATAACATTTCAAACAGTACCCCATGAAAGAAGACGCCACTTTAGCCAGTCTGAAACCTGGTTGAACTAATTGGTCCCTATTTCTTGTAACATAATTATGTCTATCGCCTCTTTTGCTAAAAAGATGAAGATTTTTTCTAACGTACATGATGTTTTCATAAATATATTGACAAGGCACCGTCATGATATTAATATCCTTAAACAGTTCCCTTAGAGAATCGCACCGGCGAAGATTGTAAATAGCTCTGATGGCTCTTTTCTGTAGTATAAAAATTGAGTCGATGTCTGCAGCCCGTCCCCATAGTAAGATACCGTATGACATGATACTATGAAAATAACTAAAATAGACTAGTCTAGCGGTATCAACATCCGTAAATTGGCGGATTTTTCTAACAGCATATGCAGCTGAGCTAAGCCGTCCTGCAAGAGATGTTAAATGAGGACCCCATTGTAGCCTAGAGTCAAGCGTTATCCCCAGGAAAACAGTTTTGTCGACAAATTCTAGTTTTTCATCGTTTAGTATTACGTCACAATCACTACTTTTGACATTCGGTAAGGAAAATCTTATGCATTTAGTTTTTTTCCCGTTTAAAACTAGATTATTAGCAGTGAACCAGTTTTGGACCTGCAATAGTGCGTTATTTTCGTCGTCAAGATTATTAGTCCTTCTATTTATCTTAAAAATCAAAGAAGTGTCGTCGGCAAACAACACCATATTAACTTTATTTTGCAACAAATAGGGTAAATCATTAATATAAACTAAAAATAAAAAAGGACCTAAAATTGAACCTTGGGGTACCCCCATTTTCACATTTAATCCCGACGAATTGACACCGTTTATTTGAACTTGTTGCTGTCTGTCAATCAAATAAGATTTTAATAAGCTTAAAGCTGTTTTGCCTAGTCCGTAATGCTCAAGTTTCAGGAGTAATGTTTCATGAACCACACAATCAAACGCCTTAGACAGGTCACAGAAGATACCTATAGCATCCTGTGCCTCTTCCCACGCATTAAAAATGTGTTTTAGTATGGAGACACCAGCGTCAGTTGTACAACGTCCTTTGGTGAAACCATACTGTTTATCGTGTAAGATGTTATTTGTGTTAAAATGATTAAGCATTTGATTTAACATCACCTTTTCAAATATCTTGCTAAAAACCGGCAACACGGACACCGGCCTATAATTATTAGTGTCTTTACTGTCCCCAGATTTAAAAAGTGGTATCACTTTACTATATTTCATCAGATCCGGAAAAAAAATGAAAAAAAAAATACGTGTCGACAATCTCACGAGCCAAGTCGAGATACTTGTTTTACTTATAATATTTATAGAGTTTTTAATGCAAGAATTAAAAAAGAAAGTTGTATGACAAGTCAAAACTACAGTTAGTATTTCAGGAAATTCAATTGTATCTTTTTATTGTTCCAGTTCCAATTCTGGTGGCGATCAACAAAATCGACAAGCCAGGTGTGAACATTGTAGGTATGCCTCTTTTTATATATCCATGTTATTCTTGTTGGATACTTTGCTTTGCATAAATGTCATGGCAGACACAGGTCTGCCAGACAGAAATATAGACAGAAAGCTACATCCAGTACACAAGTACCTACTGGATGTAGCTTTCTGTCTATTAAAATGTATCGGATATCTGCTGGAAATGTATATTTATTTATTTATTAAAACTTTATGCACTAGTAATAAACACTGTACAAAGGCGGACTTAATGCCTTAGGCATTTTCTACCAGTCGACATATTCTGTGTCTTAATTTTATCCAGCAATTACTAACATAATTGGATAGTTTCTGTGTTTATGTTTGTACCTACAATACTTTGTACTAAACAACAAATACCTAACCTTAAAAATAAATCTTTTTTTTGAAAACAGCGTCAAAAATAATTATTAGATAAAGCCATAATTAGCATTTCAAATATTGGTATGACTGGTATGAGGAAGAGTGTGATGGGAATGGTGTGAACATCTCGCTAATTCTTTTTTCTGGTTGTAGGAACGACAAATTTGTGTTTGTTCCTAGTATTAAAATTATGAACATCACTGTATTTTTTAAACATGTTTATATTTTTATGTACATACAAAATGTTCTCGTAAATATACTGTGAAGGTACAGTCATTATATTGATTTCTTTAAATTTATCTCTGAGGGAGTATCTGGGACTTAATTTATAAATTGAACGAATAGCCCTTTTTTGCAATACAAAAATTGACTGTATTTCGGCGGCATTTCCCCACAGTAGAATACCGTACGACATGACACTATGGAAATAGCTAAAGTAAACTAAACGGGCAGTCTCTACATCAGTTAAATTTCGAATCTGTCTAACAGCGTATGCTGCAGAGCTAAGTTTTTTTGATAATTTGTCTATATGTGGGCCCCACTGCAGCTTAGCATCTAGAGTTATGCCCAAGAACACTGTATTATCTTCAGGACTCAACTCTTTACCTTTTATTAGCACACTAGTTTCTACTTGCCTAACATGAGGCATGGTAAACTTTATACATTTAGTTTTTTTTTCATTAAGAAGAAGGTTATTTACATCAAACCAGTGTACTATTTTTGAAAGTGCTATATTTATATCGTCAGTAACCGGCTGCTGACGTTTAAGTTTAAACAAAAGTGAAGTGTCGTCTGCAAACAACACTATGTTATGGTTATCCTTTATGAGGTAAGGTAAATCGTTTATATATATAAGAAACAAAAATGGGCCAAGAATTGAACCCTGGGGGACACCCATTTTAACTACAGATCCAGGAGATCTTTTTCCGTTTACATCAACTCTCTGAATCCTTTCACTCAGATAAGATGTAAGAAGATCCAGGGAGGTGTTCCGGATTCCGTAATGGTGTAGTTTCCTGATTAATGTTTCATGGAGAACGCAATCGAAGGCCTTTGACAAATCGCAAAAAATGCCCAGGGCATCGCATTTGTCTTCCCATGCATTATAAATATGTCCTAAAAGTTCAACACCGGTTGTTGAACGACCCCTTGTAAAACCAAATTGTTTGGTATGCAATAATTTATGTCTGTTAAAAAATCTTTGTAGTTGCTCTAAAATAAGTTTCTCAAATATTTTACTAAAAGTGGGTAGCACTGAAATGGGTCTGTAATTCGTGGGGTCAGATGTACTACCCGTTTTGAACAATGGAATTATTTTACTATTCTTCATTAGATCAGGAAACTCACCGCGATCAATACAATTATTAAAAATAAAAGCTAAAGAAGGAGCTATAATGTGGATTATAGACTTAACAACGTCCACAGAATTACCCCATAAATCTGCAGTCTTTTTTACATTCAAGGAGTTAAACGTCTTAATAATATCTACATAAGTCACATGTTCGAAATTAAAATCAGAATCGCAAACTTTAACATTTTCTTTAAGCAGAGACTCTGCGGCAGTGGGTGACGAGTTCAGAGATTTTGTTGTTGATATGGGGATCTCTGAAAAGAAGTTCTCAAAAGCCGCGGCAACCTGTGAGTCCGATGTGATCACATTGTCATTAATTACAAGTTTATAGTCACTAGATGGTCTTGTAGACTTTCCTGTTTCACTATTTATAACATTCCAAGTAGTTTTAATTATATTATTACTGTTTTTAATTTTGGAACTCAAATAACGCGATTTCGCTATAGAACAAATTTTTTTAAATAATTTTGAATAATTTCGCACATATGAACTAAATTCAGCAGTATTAACAAGAACCCTTTCATCATACAATTCGTAAAGCCGAGTTCTACTTTTATGAATACCAGTGGTAGCCCATTCACAGAACGAAACGTTACTATTGACCGAAATAGTCTTAGGTATAAAAGTAGAATTAAATTGATTACAGTACATGTTAAAGAAACCTTCATATTGGTTATTGAGATCATCATATGTAGACAAGTCTGGTAAATTATTAATGAGTTTAGTTTTAAAAGTTTCTAAACGACTTGCAGTTTTAGGGTTAACAGTGATATTCTTTTTAGCCACTATGTTTTTTTGGTTTTGAAAAGTAATTAACTGTCCACAATGATCAGAATCTAATAAATTTATAATTTCTTTGTGAGTTGGTACAACATCCGTATAAATATTATCTATGCATGTGGCACTAGTAGGAGTTAATCTCGTGGGCTCCAAAAATAAGTTTACAAGATTGTAGGACTGAAATAGACTTAAAATTTTACTACGTAAACCTGAGTTTTCTAATAAATTAACATTAAAATCACCACAAGTGATTATGTACTTGTTTGAATTGGAAATCTTGTGGAAAACTTCATCCATTACCTTTTCAAAGCAGTCATACAATCCAGAAGGGGGTTTGTACACACTTAATATAATAAACTGCTCCAATTCAATACAGGCTATTTCAACTGACCGCTCAACAGATAGGCTCACAATATCCTTTCGTTCTTTGAACTTAAGGTTGTTGCTTACTAAAATTAATGAGCCACCACGTATGGCATTAATTCTACTAAACGAACTACCAACCTGGTGATTACTAAAATTGAAAATGAACTGATGGCTCTTAAGCCAATGTTCCGTTAAGCATAGAATATCAATTTTATTGCAATTAAGGAATAAGTCTACTTCTAAATCCTTGTTCATAAGTCCTTGAATATTTTGATGTACCAGGTTGATACTATTTAATGATTTTAAAACTTGATTGGAAATATTTTTGTTCGTTAGTACATTCATGCTAGAGATTGTCTCTGTTGTCTTAATTTCTAATTTAAACGAATATCTATGTCAACATTTGGTGCCAATTTATTGGCAAAATCATATAACATGTCATTGCATTGCTCAACAGGAGCAATTTGTTTAGCCAAGTTCTTGGCTGAAATAAAAAAATAATATGATAGCGACACAGCTATCTGTCTCCTATAAAAGTTTGAAAGATAGTATCTATCTACAAGATACCTATCTTTTGTCAAATAAAAATTAGTGCCAACATAATTGTTGATGTCAATTAAATGAAACAAATCATTATTTAATATCACATTGTACAATGTCATATTAATCTTATATCTAATACGATTTTCTTCCTGTGGCAAACTCTGGCTGTATGGGAATGTGAACATCACAATTTTTCTTACACACAAGTTATTCAAAGTCCTATAATATTGGAGTAATTCTCCTTTGTTCACATTTCCCCTATTTCCAACAAAAATTAAAAGTATGGCATCCTGGTTAAAATTACATTTAATTATTTTTTTCATTATATCAAATAAAGAACAGCCAGGCATACAGTTATTTATTATCGAGTGTCCCGGATATTCATTTGTCAAAAAGTGGCCTAAATCTTTTCCAATTTCATCACAAAAAATAACTATTTCCTTATTTATGAACTGTTGTGAAAAACAATCAGTAATTTCTACTGGCAAACTGACACTAGACTGGGGTAAGGGGGTATCACATATTGACAATGAATGATCCGGCGCAGATGCAATAGATGTTGGTTGACAATGCTCACAGTTGGTTTTTTGTGAGCTCACCAGCTCATTCATTGCCAATACATATTCCCTCATTTGGTTTTCAGAGGCTGTATATTTGATGGTCATTGAATCTAATTTGTGTTTTAGATGGTTTAGTTCACTCTGCAAGTCCTCAGTGTCAGTTTGGTATTTCCTTGTACTTTTTTCTAAGTTTGAAGAATACACATCTAATTGTTTCAGTAAATGTAATCTTTCCCTATTTAATTTAACATTTTTTATAAAAAACTTTTGTTTTTTAACCATTTTTTTGGTTTTCACTATATATTTGTTAATTTTTATATATTTTTTAAGTTTATTTTTACTAGTGACTACCCTCACTGTTTTACTTGATTTTGAGTCATCATCACTTGTCAAATCAATAGAATAAGAGGGGTTAATTTCTGAAACTAGTGATGGGGCAATAGGCACCAACTCGCTGAATAGACTTTGATTCATCGAGGCAGTGATGTTTAGATTTGTTGTCTCTAGTTGTGATATATGACTTTTTGCCTCTTGCAGCTGTTGTTGCAATAAATATTTGTGACTTAGAGCATGTTCATACTCTGTGCTACATTGGCTGAACCCGTCCACAACAAGTTGGAGCCTATCCCGGTCTTCTATGGCCTCAGTGAATTGAATGTATACCTGAGCCATTTCATTTTTTAACTTTCGATTATTTTCATTGGCTTCAAAGAGTATCTTTTCATTGTCATCCATTTCCTTAATCAGTTGGTCACAGTACTCTTTTGACGCCTTTAATTGGCTCAAAGCCAGACTGAGTTTGGACTCCTCCTGACGAGCATAGGCGCTACGAGTCGTAGGCATGATTATAAGGAATTGAAAAGAAAATAAAATAGACTAGGTAGGTTGAGATAGAAGTTTAAAAGATAGTTAGATAAAAGAAAATAAACTTAGAAAGTTAAATTCTGTCACCAACTAACTAAGGTTATGTTTACGTTTTAATTGTCATTCACAAACAATATTCATCCGAATAAAAGGAGATTCCAAGTATAATGAAGTTAATAGAACGCAAACAATAAAATAACAAGTACACAAAAAACATAACATAATATATTGAAATACAAACAGTTCATGTACAAAGGCGAGCTTAACTCAGCAATGAGTTTTCTCCCAGCAAACCTTTGAATTGTAGAGAGAGAACATATTCGAGGGTAGGATCCAGAATTGACCAAGTACAGTTGATGCTGGTACTTGGTCAATTTAAACCACAATATGTGTTTATATAATTTTTACAATAGTCATTGCGCTCGATGTTCATGTTAACATGACTAATTTAACAAGATCCCAGTTACTACTTTTTTTTAAGGTAGTAATACATCTAATGACTTCTCCTGCTCTAGGGCGGAACGGGGTTGCGTGTCAGGCTTTTACTGACTAAAACCACACCTATGTTCCTTCAGTTGCCTTTGCGTTGTAGGACCACGAGTAACCTTTTCAGAAGTCGACCCATTGCCCCAGTAGGCATCGGCCCTGTTGGACCCCTACGGTTTTGCTGACATCTCTCTGAGGCGGGCGTGGAACACTGCGCGCCGTCAACGACTTGGGCTCGGTCCGGACAGTTACCGGACGGCGAGCTACCCATTGATCGTCATGCAGCTGCTCCTTCGCTAGCATTAAGTTATATAACTTAATGCTAGTTCACAAGATTTTAATATATTCGTTAAACACATGTTATCATTTCTCTTTCGTTTCTCAATCGCTATCAAGGTTCAGTTGAAAACCAGCGTCAGGCAACTGCTACGTAGTGGCCTGGCATTATGCTGAACTGGACCTATTTGGCGCAGCCGTGAGACACACAATGTTGATGTATTTTTAAGTTTAGTTTAAGTATTTAATATTTTTAAGTTACTTAGTATTTAAGTTTCTTTATAATTGTTATCCCATTGTGTGTACCTGTGTGCCAAATAAACGTGTTTTCTTTCTTTCTTTCTTTCTTTCTATCTTCTGCCAGCGGCTTCGCCCGCAAAATTCATGATATGAATTTTGAATCCTGCCGGAGTCTGTGTTTCCTTATAGCTACAACCTAGGGGTCTTTAAGTCAAGAGTGAATAGGTTACTTCTAGGCAAGCGTGCTCCATCGTCGGCCACATCATCGCTTACCATCAGGTGAGATAGTGGTCAAACGCGAGCCTATAAATAATAAAAAAAAGAAAGTAAATTTATAACATGTTAGTGAAGGAATTTTCAAAATCGGTTCAGTAGTTTCAGAGATTACCTACCACCTACATACAAACTTACAAAAGACAATGTTCAAAATGGCCCTGTGCAATGAAGAGTTTGAGAATATACGATAATTAATCGCCTATTTTATTATATGAGTTGCAAATACTTCTGTATCACGGACTAGCTGTATTCCAAAATGTATTTTTAATAGAATTTAATGCGACTAATAACATTACATCGCCATCTTCACCTATGTCGTGTCAAAAGTGAAATAGGGATGTCCGATCAATTATAATCGATCGATTGAATTATTAATCGATCGATTGTGTTTTTTTTTCTAAAGTGTAGTTTTAAAAACCTAATAAAATACTTTATGAATGCAGTCATACTCCAATTTAAATAGGTAGTAAGAATAATATTATACAATAATCAAAACTTCTTTATTTCTATACAATCATTCAAACTAATTCATTATTTACGACAATTAATACAAAAATAACGCTCCTTTTGCGGTTCATTAAACTTCAAAATACTTATTTTTACTAAACACATCACAATTACCTAATGTTTTATTTAAAAAACAATATTGCAAACTAGATACAGATGTTATTATATATTATTATTACCAGTATAGAAGAGTGTTGTTATATATAAAATAAACCATTGTCATACATACTTGTAATGTTTATATGGCAAAGTAGATGTAACAGACTGTAATAATTTAAGACCACAGTAAATCATAATCGAAAAATCGATTAATGGTGTCGTATTACATCCCTAGTTTTGCCGGTGAACGTGTCATTGTTGATATAAATATTGTAGGACTAGGTTTTAAAAAATCACATATTACCATCTAATTGGTAAAGCTGGTATCCTATGCACACCGTTCAGGCATAGGGACGCTGTTTCTACTCATCTCATTCCAAAACGAATGCTACGAATTCAGTTACCTACCTATGTTGATTAGTTTAATGTATATTAATTTTGCACTTGCATCCATTTTTTAGAAAAATAACTGCTTATGTACCTAATTATCTAGGTAGGTATTATGATATTACTTTTCAGTTTCTTAAAAATTACTCAGAGCTATGAAAAATCATGGTAGGTACCTACATTTAATATTCGTTGTTATGGTTAGATTATAACCTCAAAATCTGATACTTTTTTTGAAATATATCTTTTCTGCAGCTAGTCCGCTATAAAAACAAGATCTTTTATGAGTCTCCAAATGATAGAGAATACAATACTTAATTATCCGATGCTCTTGGCTCCAGGGCCAACAATGTATGGACGCAGAGCAATGTCCTTTACTTCTTTATAATATTAGTATGATTATTCATTTCAATTATTATCAAACATTAAAAACGTCCCTTGTTAACACAAACTGTAAAACCAAATGTCTGACCTCCGAGTCCTCCACAGGATCGCACAATGCGTTCACTGGCGACGCACGGTATCGTCTGCGAAGCGTTAGGCGGTGATATCCAAGCCATACCAGTGTCCGCACTACAGAAAAAGAACCTCGATACGCTGGTGGAGGCGCTGACGCTGCAGGCGCAGCTGATGGAGCTGAAGGCAGACCCGGGGGGGTACGTCGAGGGGGTTGTTATTGAGGCCCAAATGAATCCTAGGACTGGGTAAGTCGTTTATCGTTATAATTTCAAGAGTTGCACGAGAAATTCAAATTTTCTGAAGTGTGTCCGGGAATGTTACTTTGTCGCCGGATGATAGTTGGATTGCAGGAAAAAAACTGGGCAAGTGCGAGTCGGACTCGCGCCCTGAGGGTTCTGTACAAACTTACATAATTAACTTATGACGACAGTTCAATTCCCGAATGAAGTCTTGAAGATTTTTCTGAATTGCAATTTTTTTTTTTGTGTCGTAACAACAAATTTACAGTTTTCAGATTTATTCCCATATCTGTGCTATAAGTCTGCTTTATGCCAAATTTCAGGATTCTGGGTCAACGGGAAGTATCCTATGAATTTTGATTCCCTCGTGTGTGTCGAAATATACGTTTTTTGCGACATAAACGGCCGTATCTTTTTTTTTCAGTTAACTTAGAAATTTGATTTTTTTACAGCTTCAAGAGACCACAGACATAGTATATGTTTTTAATTTCAACTCGATACCTCCACGCGTTCCCTAGATAAAGGGTCTTCTCAGACAGACAGACAGACGGACAACAAAGTGATCCTATAAGGGTTCCGTTTTTTCCTTTTGAGGTACGGAACCCTAAAAAACATGTATTTAAGAGGGCTATTAGATTTTGACCGCATGTTTTGCATTCAATAGCCAACTTTGACGTTCTTGTTCAAAGAAATTGAAAGGCTTCGACAACTTTCACTTATTTAATGAGGGAGAAAGCAAGATCCTGCAAACAGGCAGAACTTTGAGTATCGTTTACTTTAATGTGCTGATGTAACTATTTTGTTGCAGGAAACAAGCAACAGTATTAGTACAACGCGGCACATTGCGACGCGGCAGCATCATCGTGGCAGGCACTGGCTGGGGAAAGGTAACAAGTAACCACCATTTTGTGGTAGCACTCACTGTTATAACAATGTATGTATGTAGAATATAATAAACTGTATTGTACACCAAAATAGCAATGAGTTTCGAGTATAATTATGTATTAGGATAATTCAAATACTCTGCGTATACATATAGTAGATAGCCTTTATCTGACCTGGAAGCTGCCTATCCGGTACAGGTAGGTACATTGTAACTCGCCAGACGTTATTGTATCTTACTGTACCTACTCAGTCGGGATCTTTAAAGAAAACAGCTGTTTAAGGTTACACTAGTCGATACTTTTTCCATACAAATTTTGGGGGGGCATTATTCCGCAGTTTGACATAGTACATTCAAAATAAAAAATGATATGGTTTTACTTTATTATTAATTTTGTCTGTGCGGAAACAGAAAAACAAAAAATGATGCCATTACAAAGTTATGAGCCAACAAAATTTCGGTTTTTTGATAAAAGTAACAAAAATATTTATGTTCAGGTGCGCGTACTGAACTCGGCGGAAGGCAGGGTTGTGCAAGAAGCTCCTCCTTCGACGCCTGTGTCTGTGCTTGGATGGAGAGAGTTACCTTCAGCTGGAGACCAGGTTCTAGAAGTTCCCTCGGAGGCAAGTACCTATTTTAGTTCACATTTCAGTGTGTTCATCCATATTCTATTGCTTGACAGTTTCCACTTCCACCAGATTTGAAAAATCAATTCTTTTTCTTCTTTTTTACTTAATATTGAAAGGATTTCAAAAATACTTTCTGTTCACTATTTTCTATCTTTTTCTGTCTATTTTCTATGTTTTTTTATTCTTTTTCTATCTTTTTATTTACTTTTTTTTATAAATTCTGGATTAACTTACTTTTTGATGCAAATAATAAAAAAAATCGATTATAAATTAAGATGGCACTTTACAATGCAAAATATCAAGTGCGCTCGCGATTCAGAATAACGTAATACGTCAATTGATTCGACAAAACAAATCTTGTATAGAAACGCGCCGCCGAAGTAATGCGCTGGCGTCATAACCTCCTGATGAAAGAGAAACAAGCCGCCGACCAACAAGTGATAGCGGCCAAGGAGGCGGCGCACCAGCTGCACTACCACGCGCGCCTGGCGCACAAGCGCGCGCTCGGCCGGTACAAGATGCGCGCCGACGGGCCGCGCCAGAAGATGATACAGCACGACACGCATCCCACGCTCAGCGTCATTGTTAAAGGTACAACTACATTGGTCCCACGTGGGCCACGTGCGCCGATCTGGGCGCGTCGGTCTCCATACATTTTATATGGCCACTAGACTTGTAGAGCTACATTATATCCACGCCACGCGACGCCACGCTACGTACAAATCAAGCGTGGCCCACGTGTGCGTCGGTTTAATGTAGTTCTCGCTTGAAGGTAATGCCAAATATCGGAAATTGTAAATAAATATCTTGATTTTTTTTTTACTCTTGATAGGTTTACGCTTGACCATTATTTCACCTGATGGTAAGCGATGATAACGTTTTAACAGTGACTCTGGCCAAATAAAAAGCAGTTCACTTACTCGAAAACTGACTCCTACCCTCAGTGCTGCTTTTATTTTTTTTTAGATGGGAAAATCATCTAATGTCATTCCCCGCTCTTGGGCGGAGCGAAAAGGTGTGTCAGACTTTTTCTGACTAAAAACCCACTCCTGTTCCTTCGTTGCCTTTCACACCAGGGCCGAGTTTTCCTTTCAGAAACAAACCCTTGGCCCCAGTAGGCTTCGACTCTGCTGGGCGTTCACGGTTTGCTGACATCTCCATGAAGAGCGCGTGGAACACTACCAGATGGTCGGTTACCAGATGGTCGGACGATTGCTGTCAGCAAACCGTAGGGGCCCAGCAGATTCGAAGTCTACTGGGGCCAAGGGTCTGCTTCTGAAAGGAAGACTCGGCCCTGGTATGAATGGCAACGTAGGAACAAGAGTGGGTTTTTAATCAGTAAAAGTCTGACACACCCTCGCGCTCCGCCCAAGAGCGGAGGATGTCATTGGATGATTTTCACACAGAAAAAAAAGGCGGAACTATAATATTTTTCAACAGAGAAACTGCTTCACCGACAAGTGATAATAAATATTAAATTATCATTCAGGCAGCGTTTATTGTTTTTTATTAAATTATTCCCGATGATAATGACGTATTATTTACAAACTTTTGCTACCTAGCTGAACCAAAAAATATTTCTGGATATGACAAATTGCAGGAGTCATTCATTTAAAGTTTTTTGATACTAAATTAACCCGTATTACCACCTATTTTAATAAATATTTTCTTCATTAGGTGACGTGGATGGCTCAGTGGAAGCTATCCTGGACATCCTGGAGACGTATGATGAGCATAACATTGTGAGGCTGGATCTGGTACATTTTGGAGTTGGACCCGTTACTCCTAATGATTTGGAGGTAAGATAAATTAAACAATCGAATCTAATATCATAAAAAGTAAAATGTTTTTGTTACTCACTACTGAAAATTATTTCACTCATAGTAAACTACATTATCGCTGACTGCCTATACTTAATTCTATTTCAAATATTATTTCTTTATTGCGCACACCTACCGCAGTATAGTCTTTTTTAAACCCAAAGGTTGACTGGTAGAGAATGCCTTGTTGCATTAAGCCCGCCTATGCACTACAAATAAATATCAAGAGGAGTATACTATATTTCTACCGCAAACATGGACGAGTAGCTCGCCGTCCGACCGTTCGGTAAACGACCGGACTATGCCCGAGGGTATATTCCAAGTCGCCCCCACATGAATTGCCATCAGGTGGCAATCGGGAATTAAATTCCTAACTTCAAATCGCTGTACATTGCGGCATGGACTGTAAACCCATCAGCGCTGTCTGTCTTACGGCTGTAAGTGGGCCGAAGTAGCACAAAGTTGATGATACAGTGCGATGGGGTCGCGGGAGACCACGAAGGAGATGGAGGGACGAACTATGTAAATAGATTTCGCTACAACTGGAAGGAGACAAGATTTTCTTTACCATAGCGCTGCTGGCCTTTTTTGAAGAGCTGGGGTGGATCGAATAACACATTTGTCCCACTCGTACGCAAAATTCGCGCTTTAGATGTGGACACCAGTCCGATATATTAATGTACGGCGATCTGAAGTGGGGGCAATAACTTTCCAGTTGACGACGGGAATTTTATTCCCGATTGCCACCTGGTGACAATCCATGTGGCTGGGAATATACCAGCCCGAGTCGTCGATGGCGCAGTGTTCAACGCGCGCCTCAAAAAAAATTCAACAAAACCGTAGCAGGGCCGATGCCTACCAGGGTCATGGAATTACTTCTAAATACATACAACATAGGTGTGGTTTCTGATTAGCCACTTCAAAAAAATAAAAAACGAGTAGTTGTTTTAATCTCACTTTTTGCCACACTTGCAGACAGCACAAATGTTCAAAGCCGTAATCTACGCATTCAACGTCGACTGCCCGCCCGCCATAACCGTGGACGCCAAAAAAAAGAACATTCCCGTCAAGCTACACAACATCATATACCGACTGGTCGACGATGTCAAGGAGGAGATCAGTATCAGGATACCTAAGAGGACTGAAGAAGAGTTTATAGGTAAGTCACTTGCAGACAAGTTTAAATTATATGTAGATCGAAATAAGGTTGAAAATACAATGATTTCAATGAACTTTTATTGATCAATATTGTATACCTACTAGTTAACGACGTCAAGGAGGAGATCAGTAACAGGATACCTAAGAGGACCGAAAGTGTTTATAGGTTGGTTCACTTATAGGGAAATTCAAATTTTGTGTAGATTGTAATAAGGTTGGAAATACAATGGCTTCGATTGACCATTGATGCTCAACATTGGAGCTATATAATCTTCGTGACATTGTTTACGCAGTCTAGTTTGTTTGTGGAACTAAAATCAATGACACATTGAAATATCATGTCAAGTGATCTAACAGCAGCTGTTGAAAATTGGGGCCTTGACTGTTTTTAGGGTTCCATACCTAGAAAGGAAAAATCACTTTGTTGTCCGTCCGTCTGTCTGTCTGTCTGTCA
This sequence comes from Mythimna impura, assembly GCA_905147345.3. Classification (NCBI taxonomy): domain Eukaryota; kingdom Metazoa; phylum Arthropoda; class Insecta; order Lepidoptera; family Noctuidae; genus Mythimna; species Mythimna impura. The sequence goes on along the minus strand of LR990359.1, from coordinate 25,433,905 downwards.
AGACCCTTTATCTCGGGAACGCGTGGATTTATCGAGTTGAAATTATAACCATATACATCCCACCCATACGCACAAAACGTTTTGAGAACATATTTATTATGCGTACAGCCAAGGAGTGGAATTCCTTGCCGGAGTCTGTGTTTCCTGATAGCTACAACTTAGGGGTCTTTAAGTCAAGAGTGAATAGGCTACTTCTAGGCAAGCGTGCTCCATCGTCGACCACATCATCGCTTACCATCAGGTGAGATGGTGGTCAAACGCGAACCTATCATTAATAAAAATAAAAAAAACCGGCCAAGTGCGAGTCGGACTCGCCCATGGAGGGTTCCGTAGCAGCAAGTAACATAATAATAATCTTTGTATCAGGTTCATATTGTGTGTGTCGCGCTCTCGTTCAGCTTGCCTGTATTCAGGGTCGAGTCGTGCGACTTGGTGAGCCTCAGTGTCGCGCTCTCGTTCAGCGTGCCTGTATTCAGGGTCGAGTCGTGCGACTTGGTGAGCCTCTGTGTTGCGCTCTCGTTCAGCTTGCCTGCATTCAGGGTCGAATCGTGCGACTTGGTGAGCCTCAGTGTCGCGTTCTCGTTCAGCTTGCCTATATTCAGGATTAAAACGAGCAACTTTATGAGCTTGAGTATTGCGCTCTTGTTCAACTAGTCTGTACTCAGGATTTAATCGTTTGCTTCGTCGAATAGAATTATTATTTTCCTTTTCCGTTAGCTTCTTACGTTTATTACTCCTTATAGAATTGATAGCCATTTTATTGCTCTGTTTTTCTCTTTCGGCGACCTCATTATTAGATCTTGAAATCCTTTTCCTGTTTGCATTTTTTTCTTTAATCTCTTGTACATCCAGTTTATGTATTTTACTTGTTTCCTCTGCAACATCATTTTCATTATTTTTATATATTGCTACAGCATTTTTTTTCGTACTTCGCTGTCTTTGTTTCTTCTCATTTTTCTTTTTATTTTGCGTTTCAAAATTGAAAGCAGTGTTATCAAAAAGATTTACGGGCGGACGTCCAGGAACAGATCTAGCTGTAGATGGAAAAGGCAAAAAATCGTTGCTCAAAATCATACAGCGCAAATGAGCTCTCATCATTTCTGGTACATAATTGTGTAGAGAGGGATTCATTTTAAGCGCTAAAGAAGTAGCAAAAGCTATTGCATAAAGCCCGCAATCTATTGCATTGGGTTGACGTTGCACGCTAGGAAATTGAATATTAAATTCTGCTAGGTATGGAAACAATGCATTAATATATGTTTTTTGAGTTGGCTTTAAACAATTATAAAGACTATCGTACACGCGTAGTATACCATTGATATAATAAATACAAGACCAGTGTCCTATTGAACCCACATCGCCATCATAAATAATTTGGAGATGAGACTCATTTGGCGGTACAGGCTCAATGAGTTCCGGGAACCCGAACAGACCCACTTCCCGTGGACGGAAAGATGTATGACGAGACAATTTTTCATGAAATGCTCGCACGACGTCATCTTCCAGAACGTTATTTGGGTTTAATACATAGGAGAAAGTATCATCAGCCAAGGAATTCATTCTTAAAATAACACTTAAGTTTTATTTTATTATGAGTACTAAGTAGGTATTATCGAAGTAGGTAGGTATAATATTTAAGAAAAGAAGAAAGAAGAAAATCTCAAAACTTTTATTAGGTTGACGTTTTATAGTAAGTATTTACCTATTTCTAGGCAGTAAATGAGTTTAAAAGAATAATTTCGATGTTAATTGAAATTAATTTTATCCAACGAACAGTATCAAATCGTAAACGTACAATATTTAGCATTCGCAAATGTATCGAAAAATTCGCTCCGCGCACACGACTTTCAACGACGTCTGCCCTCATGTGTCTGCCCGTTCGGGTAAGCGCAGTCGGAAACCTGCCCCCCTCCCGCGCGCTCCGCACCCGCTACTATCAAGCCACGCCCCGCGCGAATTATAATTATTATTTACTTAGGCACCTATTACAGATTTATTAATAGAATAATGGTAATAATAATGGTTCACGGTGTATGTACATAATTATAAGGTTTATGTTTATGAAATTAAATTTTTTTTTTTTTTATATTTGAGTTGATTGAATGAAAGGTAAAATGCGGTTTACGATTTATGACGTACTAAAAAAAAACTACTGACCAGATCTCGTTCAAACCAATTTTCGTTGGCAGTTTTTATAGTAATGTACATCATATATTTTTTTTAGTTTTATCATTCTCTTATTTTAGAAGTTAGAGGGGGGGGGGACACACATTTTACCACTTTGGAAGTGTCTCTCGCGCAAACTATTCAGTTTAGAAAAAAATGATATTAGAAACCTCAGTATCATTTTTGAAGACCTATCCATAGATACCCCACACGCATGGGTTTGATGAAAAAAAAAATTTTGAGTTTCAGTTCTAAGTATGGGGACCCCCAAAATTTATTGCTTTTTTTCTATTTTTGTATGAAAATCTTAATGCGGTTCACAGAATACATCTACTTACAAAGTTTCAACAGTATAGCTCTTATAGTTTCGGAAAAAAGTGGCTGTGACATACGGACGGACAGACGGACAGACAGACAGACAGACAGACAGACAGACAGACAGACAGACAGACAGACAGACAGACAGACAGACAGACATGACGAATCTATAAGGGTTCCGTTTTTTGCCATTTGGCTACGGAACCCTAAAAAAATAAGGTACTCAGGTCTGCGGACTCTTGAAGCTGTAAAAAAATCAAACCCTAAAAAAGGTGGGTTCTGACTAAAACCCACCTTTTTTAGGGTTTGATTTTTAAATATAAAAATCGGACACTCCCTCTCGTTCTACCTAGAGAAATTATTTAATGGTTTACCACCCTAACAAAAAAATTTTATGATACATTGCTGTCCGTCTGTAAGGCAGTGCGGCGACATGTATTCCAATTGTGAACGCACCTTAGATATAGTGTTGCTTGACAGAGTCAGTGCTGAGTTCGCGCCAGCCGAGCAGTTAAAGTGGCAACCGCACAGACGCGGTTCCCCTTTCTCTGTCGGCAGCTGCGTGGGCAACACTGCTCTAGAAACTGTTTCACTACTCCTTGTAAAGTTAATACTTAAAGCTTACATCATAATAAATCAGTTGCGACTTGCGTGGTCTGGAACAGTTTGTTTATGGCTCGATACCCATTCGTCGCCACAAAATAGGGTCTCTGGAAAGGACTTTTCACTGTGATCGGCTTCCTGTGTCGATAAATGTACAATGCGTTCCAAATAAGAATAGGATCGATTGCCATGTTGTGACGTCACGTCATACTGTCAAATCGAAGAATTAATAGGGTGAGCAAATCAAGAACTTTTTAAAATTTGTTTTATTTACGATCGGTGAACGAAAAAAGTTTAATCAGAATCCATTTCTTCAATTTTGCTCATCTCTGAGTTCTTCAATTTTGCCCAATTTCTTGCGATTTGACAGTATGACGTGACGTCACAACATGGCAATCGATCCTATTGTTATTTGGAACGCATTGTATATTGTTAACCGCAAGTTGGTCTTTTGCTTCCGGCTCCGATCACCGCAAGATACATAAAATGGGACAGGCATAATATTTTCTAGCTGAATCCCCAAAGTAGCTATGAACCAATTAAAAGTCTTATTATTCTTCCAGGCGAAGCGAACGTCCTACAACAATTCATGGTAACAGAAAACAAGAAGAAAGTACCGGTAGCAGGCTGCAGGTGTGTGAAGGGATCCCTCGCGAGGAACGCCATGTATAGAGTCCTCAGAGGACAGGACGTCGTGTTTGAAGGTAAGCAGAACTACTTCTCAATTTTTTTCTAAATATTTTTTTTTCTTTTCTTGACGTAGTGGACGAAAAAACTTTTTACAAAAAAAAAAATAACCGACTTCACTAAAAAAAACACTAAAAGGATCAAAATAACTTTAATTTCGGAAGTCGGTATTTCTCGGTATTGTTTGTTTCTTATTTAACACCGACTTCCGAAATTAAAGTTATTTTGATCCTTTTAGTGTTTTTTTTAGTGAAGTCGGTTATTTTTTTTTTGTAAAAAGTTTTTATTTTACTCTTTTTAGTTGCGAACCACTTATAAACAGAGTGCCTATTTCTCATGACGATTCCAATTAACCCAAACACTGCAAGGTTACATTGTTTTATTAGAAAGTTCCTGTGTCTACCTTCCGGCTCCACCACCACCGATCGGTTCGATAGTACCTTATAGCCAAAGTGCATCTCATGACAATTCTAATAAGCCCAAACACGGCTAGGATACATTGATTAATTACGGAGTTCCTATGCCTACCTTCCGGCTCCATCATCAGATCAGTTCGATAGTACCTTATAGCCAAAGTGCATCTCATAACGATTCTAATAAGTTCAAACACGGCTAGGTTACATTGATTAATTACGGAGTTCCAGTGCCTACCTTCCGGCTCCATCATCATCATCAGATCGCTTCGATGATACCATTTTCAACGTAACTTTTTTAATTCAGAACCATTCATTTATTTGTATTGTCATAGTCGCTTAACTATCTTCATTGTGATATCAATGTGAGTATGAAGTTCAGTTGACCATTTCTGGTCTTCTTCATCAGTTCCACTTCATCAAATGTTACTTTTTGACTGTAAATGCTTAAGTTCTCGATGAAAATACCAAAATCACTATATGGTTGCCTATAATATTTGAGGAGTTCCCTCGATTCCTCATGGATCCCATCATATCAGAACTGGATTTTGAAAAAAATGGGACCAATCTGGAAGCATATCCTATAAAAGGGAAAAAAAAAATTTGCAAATCGGTCCATAAACGACGGAGTTCTAAGGTAACAAACATAAAAAAAAAATGATAAAAAAAAAATACAACCGAATTGAATAACCTCCTCCTTTTTTTGAAGTCGGTTAAAAACAAGGATGTAATGGAGTACCATAACCGATTTATGTTTCGGATGAAAGTGGCTACAATAATAATTACTTCCATCACTGATTGAACGGACAACATTGCATTATTGCACTATAGAGATTGTCCCATGGGAGGATATTGCTCTGAAAAGCCACAAATTATTTCATCACATCTGCTCATAGTTAAACGACTGATTGCAAGATTAAGCTGTTGATCCCCGCACGAACGCCGGCGGTCGTGCGCTATTGTCTTACTATTGTGTCTCTAATTACGCTACTCAAGAAGTTAAGAAAAAAAAAAAGATCCACATAGTCCTCATATTTACAATTTTAAACAAATGATAATCTAGACGAAGCATATATCTAGTCTTGCTATTTATATTTTACTTTTATAATTTTAATAGCGGTAACCGAAACTAGCGGATTCGTATTCATACCTGTATCCGAAACCGGTATAATATCCAGATTTGAAATTTCAAATCCATAACATCCCTGAATGAAATAAGTATCCGTCACACTTTTTTATAGTGATCAGTTGTCGGTAAAAAAGAAAAGCTCAGTAAATTATGTCAACATGATCAGAAAGAATCTTGATACTTTGACTACAGATTACTTTTATGAAATTCTCGTTTTCTCTCTTTTTCATCTGAGTAATAACCTCCATACTAAATACCGCTCTCTTCCTCAGGCAAGCTAGCATCAATGAAGCATCTGAAAGATGAAGTTCCTACGATAAAGCGCGACATGGAATGTGGCCTCCGCTTCGAGCAGCCATTCGAAGTGCAGCCGGGAGACACCGTGGTCTGCTACAAGCTGGTGGACGCTGCCGATACTACCTCGTGGGACCCCGGCTTTTAGATCAACAAATATATTCATTATATAGTCTTTTTGGCGTTTTATTTAGACAATCCAGTAAACTTACAAGAAACTCGATAGGTAGTTAACTCGAGCGATGGAGGCAGCGACGCGACGCAGGTCCTTCAGGCAGCGATATGCGGCGGAAACTAACTGGCGGGCGCGCTCGGCCAGTGTGCTGGGAAACATGAGTTTACGTCGAAGATAACAATTGGAGCCTAGTCTCCTAATGAGGGAATTATTATTACCTATTGTAGAGATGGTGTTCATCCAAAAAAATCAACGAAGACGCAATTTGGGAGAGTTTTCTACGCTTTATTACGAGCTAAGGTGTCATTCAATGAAAATTGACATCTAAACAAGAATGATTATAGAGACATTTGATTAAGTACATTTTCAATTCAATATCAATTTCCGTGACTAAAATAATAATTCAATACAACACTGAGTACCCGCACAAGCGACAAAACCAAACTAGTTTGTTCTCGTCGCCGTCGCGTGCACGGTTCTAATTGGTCGTTTCCTATGGAGATAACCCTTCTTGCAATCGGGTAAAAAACCAGCAAGAAACTCCATGGTTACTCTTTTAAAAAAAACTGGGCAAGAGCGAGTCGGACTCGTGCAGTGAGGATTTCATACAAACTTACCTTTGAAAACAGTTCAATTCCCGAATCGAGTTACGAAGATTTTTCCGAATCGCAAAAAAGTTTTTTTTTTGTGACGTAACTACAAATTTACAGTTTTCAGAATTTTTACTATACTTGTGCTATTGAATCTCTCTCAATCACTGCGCCATCTGTGCCATAACAACTTTTTGATTGCGAGTTGTGGGGTGTACTACAAACATTTTTTTCGTAGTTCTAATGTGACCTTATGTATGCCACACAAGACTACGTCATCATCTAGGAATGGTAAAAATGGTATTTATAAAAATAAAACTGCAACAATTATAAAGAGAATCCTCTATTTAAATATTAACTTGATAGGCTTGTAATTCGTGTCTCACTATTATTGAACAAAGAACTCCAATAAATTAATAGTTACTAAATATTACAACTGCATAATGTCGGTGATATAAATATATAGTTAACTTGTTATGGGACTAAAGTTTATTAGACTGCCTTATTAAAACAAACCTTGTTTTCATAGGGTCAAGACTTCTTTTAGATTGACAAAAACACTCATCTAATGATCAGGGTGTATAGGTGATCTGATGTACAGATACCGGCACTGATCTTGAGCGCTGACTTCCACATGCGCAGAAGTGTAATATCGGGTCTCTTTAGTGGTACGAAGTGAGACGCGGGGGCGGGGAGTGCAATCCTTGTACAGTGATTGGCTGCCGATGTGTACGATGCGCAAAGCGATCCCTGCTCTTTGGCCGAGCGCTCAAGATTCGTACCGGTATCTGTAATGGTGTCGACAAACATTTGTTGGACGATTATAGAGATGTTTAAAAACCGTGATGGTGCTTAAAGAGCAATAGGGCGTGTAGTAAGGCCTATTGCTGCATTTCACACCAACACCAGTGAACTTGTACACAGTGTGTAACACACTTTCTATCATAAACTGAACGATTTTAAAAGAAATAATCCATTGCTTTATGAGATCGAAAATATTGTTTGCTAATTATGAGTTACGCAATCTCCGCGCTGAACTTCAACTCCATCAGCAATAGACAAAATCTTTTAAATAATATTTGATTTATATTTAAAGGCAGTCTCGCAAACGCTACTCCCATAGTGTTTGCTCAAAACAGAGAGCAATTTTATTCTACTATGACACAATACAAAGATACTCAATCACTGGATGTAGCATGTATGTACCGTCAAGTTGGGGGTAAAACTTTGCCCCAAGCAACCAATAGAAATACAGTATTCTCATTGGTTATTATACTTGGGCCAAAGTTATACCCCAAGGCCAAAGTAACACGACTATACCAGAATTACATTTGTTTCGCTTTGCCTCGTAGAAAGTACTTATGCTGAGGTATATCAAAAGATCTTTTGAGTCGCTTTATATTGCGTCCACTGCATCGTTGAAATAAATTAACAAATACAATATTTTCAAGCGCTGCTTAGACTGTAAACGAATCCGAAAAAAATTGCCAATTTATTCATCCAAATTTAAAACTATATCCTTCGATCTTTTCCATACAACCAGTCTTGTCAATTTTATCAAACTATAGGAATTATCCACCATTTTAAATAGAGTATCACATGAAATTAAATGCAAGACGACTGGGGTTTAATCGGCAACTGACTATAAAGAAAAAAAGCATGTCTTTATTAATTAATTGTTATGCCTCGACTCATTAAAGGTATACCTCGAGAAAAGTTATTGTGGAAAATTGTTTCGGTACTCGAACACAGCCAAAACAGCGCCACACTGATTGTTCAAAGGCTAATATTATAACTATGAGCACAACCTAGTATTAAGTATGAAATTAAAACTTATAAATGGCTCATTGAATGTAACAGACACATTTTAACTTGAGTAGCTGCTGACCTCACAAAGGACAAGTTAATATCGACAACGATACAATTTAGGAATTATAAAAGATTTTACATCATAAATAATTTGTTAGAAATATTCAGGATCTTCACAAGTCTCTTATGGGATGCGCATCGCGATTTTAAAGCGATTGGGAAAAGGTAATTTTGCTTGAGATCATTTTAATTTCATGTCGTTACGTATTTTGAATTTATTAGGTATTTATCTTACATCTATCTTTACCTTTTTATCGAAGACGTTATCCTATTCTGTATAAATAACTATAAAACTTTATAACGTTACCAAGGCTCAAATTGTACCAATAACAGCACATTACGACTAGTATCGTATTTAATTAAAACATTAGAATGCAATATCACGATGCGCAAGAGACATATTGGCTCTTAACATTGGGACCAATAGCCGGTCACTAAGAATCCAATAGGTCTTTGTATCGTCAACTTTGTCTCAAGCTGGTTCCAATGTTGGCCACATTTAACCCTGAATCACAACTACTGTCTTTATTACAAACTTATTTAAATTAACTGACATACAAACATAAATAAAGGCAAGTTTAATTGCAACCACCTGATATTCATAATAAGTAATATTTATAAGGCCACAAAAAAGAAAACATTCCTTTATGGTACAATAAAAAGGACACATAATTTATTTCTTTTTAATATTCTGTAACATGCATAACAGTTATTTTCAAAACGTTGTTTTTTTTTCAACCAAAAGTAACGGATAATAACGTTGCTACAAATAACGTTATTTCATTTATAATGTCAATTTTCAAAATTAAATTAATACGTTATACGCTATACACATAAATAATAGTGACTATGAAACATAATTTTAACGAATAATTTAGGCGAATTCAAGAATAGACTTCATTACTACGCTATTGCATTGTTATAACAGTTATTATACCGTAATTTACATTGTTGCTAAGTTTTAATTTGCAATCAGCAATGGACAAATTGTGAAAATATCTAAATACAGATTAGGAATATTCATTCAAGCGCGGATTTGAGAAAAAGGGAGTTCAATTCAGTGCTTTTTTGATTAAAATTCAACATGAAAGTGGTGATAAGGCTCAAAGATCGAATACTAGCATTCAATCGATTATAGATTTTATTGTTATGGCCTCAGGTGGTAATCATTAACTTTAGATACACCACACATTCTAAAATTGGTCGATTATTATAAGATAACATGTACAATAGTCATAACTACGTCAAAATTTTTTAAACAGCAGAAATATGATTTTTCTAATAATGTTTTGATTAATTCAGATTCACTCACTTTTTCAAATCCGCGCTCTTCGTATCAATTTATCTACACGAGAGCAAACATATTATAGAACCAAATATTGATCTATGATAAAAGTAAATTCACTAAACTACAGACTAATAACTAATATCTAAATAATTAACAACTTATAAGAGTCTCACAATATTAAAAAAAAATAGTTAAACGTATTAACACTGCAAGTCTTTCAGACACGTCCAATCGATGCAACAACATTTAAATCGATAAAAAAATCGTAATAAATAGATTTAATATGAAAGCGCACGTGTTTGCGAATATGAAGCGATCAGATCGCTTGACCTATGACTATATTTACATTATGTGAGCCGAGAAAAAAACCTTTTTTTCCTTAATTATAATATACATTTGTCTATACATAGTTACGAATCTCATATCTATTGCTATCTAAAATGTTTTTTTTTTTCATCGTATATCATTACAACTCTAGAAAATGCTTAGTGGAACCCACGACTGGAACTTTCCTGTATTGACTTAGTATCAGAACATAATGCCGATGCGCACGTAGACTATTCTATTAATAATTGAAAACATTTCGATAGAACTATCAAGGAAGTATTAACAATATTTAAGTCTGTTGCTATCTCTACCCAGTACTATCAATATAAGGACAGATTACCAACGATTTAGGGAGTATCACAATTTAGTTACAGTTTACTCATGTTGTATCGTGTCGTGTTAACACCTAAGAGCAAGGAAGGGACCATCGTGTATTATATAAAAAAAAAAAGATTTGTCTAAAATGATTTCTAGTATGAATACAATAAGGCTCATTTTGTTGTGCATAATAGTTTTGCTTGGATTTTGAGTGTAATATTGGAAACTATAACTTATTAAAACCTATGGGGCTCACACACCACAAAGACGAAACATAATTTTATGAATAATATGGTCAAAGTTCAAGACGCAAACACAGGTGTGCAAACCCCACAAAAAGGATATCAACATTATACATTACCATTATCATTCCCAGAATCGCGTAGAAATACATATACAAAAACCAGAAAGTGTCAATTTTCTCAATATCAGTGCAAACATTTAAAAAAATTTCTAAGCCTAAACTTTGGCTGCGATCCGGGAACTTATGAAGATATATATGAACGGTATTGGCAGACACAGGAGAGCTCCAGGACACGACATATACACTTACACGCATTCTGAATAATGTGTCTAACATGGAATAATAGCACACGAACACCACTCACAACTTTAACTAACAACCGACGACACCGCTGCAGACAACCCAGAGTATTTATCAAACAACCAAACTTTTAACATCTTAGTCTACCCAAAATTCTTTAGAGCAACACCGTCACAACATTTTAAAACCTCGCTTTGAAACCACATCTTCAAATAACTGCTACTTTTTATCAACTAAAACGTGAACGTTATTTGTTTGGAACGTAACGCAATAACAGCTATTTCGTTTAATATAACGGCTACTTACAATTTTCAGTGCTGCTAAAGGAAATATATTTTCAACTATAGTATTGTACTAATCATTTACTCTTAATTCTTTGAAGCGTCCAATGCAATATCCTCAAAATAGATGGGAACAGCAGGCAGACAGAAGTCTATACAACGAGCGAGAATATACGCACGAAGAGACACCTCCGTAAAGGGGTACACGCCTACGATCTTCGAGTGCTAACGCGTGCTGTGAAAACGCTTGACGTACGCGTGTATATGTATGCTTGCACTTGTTTTCGTTCGTTGCACGGTGTCTGCCCTTTGTACCTACCTATTTGTGCAATAACTATCGTTACCAGGCTGTCGAAATATGGGTGTCCAAAATGTTAGTATCGAGTAGGACCCTTAGTAGTGCGGGTATGACGGTATGCATGCGATGTCGGCGGCGGCTCGTACTAGTCCACGAGGTCGATGCGCTCGAAGCGGCGCGGCGGGCGCGCGTCGCCGTTGTGCGCGCGCGCCGGCCGCGCCCACGTGTTGACGCCGCCGTCGGCGCACGCCGTCACGAAGTACTCGGCGCGGAACAGCAGCGCCGTGAGCCGCTCGTGCGCGATCTTCTTGCACACCAGCGGCTCCAGCACCGGGCACTCGTCGAAGCGCGGACACGACGGAGTGCCGATCAACTTCAACGGATCGTACGAATCGTTCGACTGCGCCCCCGCAGACTTTCCTCTCAACGCCACACTGTTCGACGCAGAAGACTTCTGCTCCGCTGGCTTTGATGTCAGACTAAAATTCCTCCGATGTTCCGATCGACGCTCCCCGAAAGAAAACCCGGCAAGCCGCTGCGTCAACGAGTTCACCCCCAGCGATCCCGAACTCTCCTCTTTTGCTTTCCCCACACTAATGTTGAGCGTTGAGACGTTGTTCACTTTCGCTTTCGTCTGCTTGGTGCCGGACGGCTCGCCCGCCGCGTTCGACCCACTCAGCTCGGCGTGTTTGTGGCCTATTTTATTAGTTTTAGCTCCTTTGGGAGCCGGCACTTTCATACCGGGGACTCCGTTTGGAGAGAATGTTTGACTATTGGGTGAGAGATGCGCTGAAGCTCGGGCCCTAACGGGAGGCTTAAGAACATCTTCGGTGAGATCCCACAAGCACAACTGTGTGTCTTGAGATACACTGCCTAACCTATAACACTGCACACTTTCAGTTTTCTGTCTGTCGTCTTCGACGCCTTCCTCACTCTCCGGTTCGCTGAAGCTGACGACGTAGGGATCGAAGGCGACGACGGAGACCCACGAGCGGTGTCCCTGGCCGCGCGCCACCACGCGGCGCTCGCTGAACGACCACACGGTGACGAGGTCGTCCTCGCCGCCCACCACCACATACTTGCCGTCAGGCGACCAGCACACGCAGAGGAAGCCGCCGAAGTAGGAGCGCGCGCGGCCGATGAGCTCCATGGTGTCGTAGTGGAAGACGCGCAGGAAGCCGTCCTGCGAGACGACGGCGAGGTTGGTGCCGCAGGGCGAGAAGGCGAACTCGTTAATGCAGCTGCCGTCGGCGCCGATGAGCCACCGGTAGAGCGGATTGCGCGTGGACTTGGTGCGGCACGTGTGGATGGAGTAGCCGTCGCCCTGCTTGAACAGCTGGTAGTGCGGCGCGGCCGTGCCGCAGGTCAGCTCCTCGTTGTACACGTACAGCTGGCCCGACGCGTGTGCAGTCATGAACAGGTTGCTGGAGCCCGGCACCCAGCGGATGCACGTCACCCGCGTCTTGTCTATCAGTCTCTGCAATACATTATTAGTTTATGAGAACAAAATCATTATCATTTTGGGCTCGCGCAGTATGTCATCTTTCAAATACATTGTTTAAGTTAATAGCACATAATTATACATTGTGAAAAGTCAGTTGAATGTTTAACGTAAATTTAGTCTGTGAATATCCTAAACACGCAAAGTAATTAAATGTTTCGAAGTTAGTTTTACGAGCATAATAAAGGTCGATTTCTCTAAACTTATAATAATATAAGTTGAAAGTCTGATCTATCATCATTTATGGGCCAGAGGAAATTGGTTCTTGACATAGATACACCGAAGCATATTTGAAGTTTCGTAACAGATGACTTACTAAAAAAGTGAGAAGGTAAATCTTACGTCTGTCTATGTTTTAACTGTGTTACCATAAATATACAAGAAATCTTATGGTATCACTCATCCGGTATCACTACATTATTCTGCCGTAGTAGCGTCGGATTCACAGATCCCAAACCAATTTTTACGCAATCTCATACATAACCTACTCCATAATACACAATTAAAACTTTCTATTGTCCACAGTATTACAAATTCTCACGACCCTGACGAATTTAATTTTCGATTTAAATTACTAACTCAATTTTAATGTTATACCTACCTGATTGTTAATTTACTTTTGACAAACTTACACAATCTGAGTCGATTACCAATCTATACACCTGCATATAGTCGTTGCATGACTGACTCAAAGACATGCAAAGAAGATATGGAAAGAGAAGTGTCTTAAATAATTTTTTAGGAGTACACTAAGAGGGCTGCGGGATTGTTCAAGAGTCAAAAAAAACAACTGAAGGTACACGGTTTTGGGTATTAGTTAGTAAAAGTGTGAGACTCCCTCTCGCTCCACCCAGAGAAATGTTTGCTGATTTCTCATATAAAAAGATAGGTACACTAAGGGCGGAATTCCGAATTGAGTATATTGAGTTGAGAACGTCTCAAACCCTACTTTAGAATAGAATAGAATAGAATAAACTTTATTGTACACCAAATTAGTTACAAAACTTTTACACTAACTTAAATCTATGGGTACAAAGGCGGTCTTATCGCTGAGAGCGATATGTACCAGACAACCTTAGGATGGAATGTAAGAACTTGAAATAAAAAAGGGGGGTAGTGTGCGGTGTATTGCAAATTAATAACGTAAATATTATATTAAAATTATATATTAGACTATAGATAGATGTAATATAGCTATTATATTATAAAAGACAATATGTAAACATATAAATATTATATATATATATAAATATTATGAGTTACACAATTTCATACAAGAGATGGAAAAAGAAAAGAACAATAAGGTGGGTTAGTGACGGAAGAACTGAATTTAGGTAGAGGCAGGATAGCAATTAGAGTGAAAGGAAATGATCTTTGACTAGATTTTCTTTCTACTTTAATGCCAAATTTTGACAGGTTTTCAAGCTAAAGTTGAGTTTGAGAAATACTCAACTTCAAATATTTAAATCAGAAATTAGGGGTTAGAAAGAATTTAAAACAAGCAGTTCTTTACGTCCATAAATTACATTATTTTTGCCTTTAAAACCTACATGTTATACTCATATTATGTAGATTGTCGACCTAATCAACATTCCCCATTTAAATATATTATATAACAGAACATGTAATACAATACATAGGATGCGCTCCCGATAACTGGCTAGTGATAATGCAGCGAAGCAATAAGTAGGCACTTCACGCTTTATCTGACACGTCGGATGAAGAACGAGTGTATCCTAATGAGCTATATGTATATTGCACTGTTTTGACGTACGTACTTGTAGGTGACATCATTTCGTAGGCGCCTGTGGGGTATACTAGATAAAACAAGTGGAGAAGTAAGTGCTCTGGCAGTGGCACAACTTAAGAGGTGACCAGACGGTTGCAAACCAACGTCCCAATCAAGGTGACCTTGCTAGTTTCAATCCGTGTAGACAGCAGTTGTAATCCATGACCTTCAACGCCCTTGGTTGGGAGGCGCGTTTTCCCAACCACCGAACGTGTTGGCGCGTGGTTTACATCTATGTAGCCGCAATACAAACCAAACACATAAACCAAGGTCACCTTGGTTGGAACGCTAGTTTGCAACCGTCTGGGGGGCTATTGGCTAACTTTTTCAATAACAGTTGACAACTAGCATTCGTTGCACACTAAACTTAGTTGTCAACTGACAATTTCATAAAATTGGTATTACGTATCACACAAGTGACTAACAAACTACGGTGGAAATGTGGTGAATTATAAAAATTTACGGTGCCTATTGTGACCACTCTAAAATTTTATCGACTATTATACAGCTTCAAAAGCTTACACAATCGCAATTTTAAAAGTATCGATACAATAACATCTGTCAAAACGTGTTACGGTGGCTATCAAAGGCACCAGTGGCTAATGACGTCATTGCAGTTGGTCACTGAAGATAGGCAATACGAAACTAGCTGTTTGACACTTCAATGATGCACATTGTTAACAAGTGATCATCACTTGAACTGTCAACATAGTTACGCAATAGCCCCGCTGGTCACCCCTTTATGAAGACTTTGTTTAGCTATGGACTTAAACAGTGCCGGATTAAGCCAGCTTGGGGTCAATAGCAAATTCTACCAAGAGGCCCTCGACATCTTTATAAAACATTAAATCTTATCGAGGTAACTAATTTTTCTAAGAGGCCGCGGGGACTTTGCGTAGCGATGGGTCTATAAGCATATGCCTCCATTGTTTCTATGAAAAATTCGAGAATCGTTACATTTCATACTAGCTTTTGCGGCGGCTTCGCCCACGTACAGGTATCGGCACGGATCTTGAGCGCTCGGCGAAAGAGTGGGGATCGCTTTGCGTACGCGTTTTATTTATTTTTTTGAATGTACACCTATTTTATTTTATAATATTTTTTCTTTTACCTTGTGGGGGTATTTACTCAATGTCACCAATTTAGATCCGTGTCGATACCTGTACACAAAATATAGCCTATGTCACTCAGGAATTAAGCAGCTTTCTATCGGTGAAAAAATCTTAGCAATCGGACCAGTACTTTCAGAAATTACCTACCTCCAACAAAAAAAAAAAAAAAACAACAAACTATCTTTTTATAATAAAAGTGTAGATGACACAGATATCTTAGCTTGTTTTTGTACTCCAAAGCCCAGAGCCTGTAGCATTTACTACTCTTGCTACCTGGCTAATCCGGTACAGGATTTTATTGATTTCCTGACTATAGTGTTTTTATTAGGTTTTGTTGCCACGGGTATTCCAGGCCCTTTAATGTTCCTAAGCATTCTCCGAAATATAAGAACACTGAGCCAGAACATCGTAATCCAAAACACCTTAAAGTGGGTGTTAGTTGTCAGTAAAAGTTTGACACGCCCTCTCGCTCCACTCAGAACGGTAGAAGTTATTATATGATTTTCCAGTTAAAAAATATACGTGGGTGGGTAGTTTCACAATGTCAAACTGTCATATTTGCAACAAAGACGCCGATACTGAGTCGCAAAAAGGCCGCGCTTAGAAGCTTTGTGATTTTATTTGTCACACAAATATCTTTACACGTGAAGACGCGTTACATAGAAGAGGCGGCGTAAAGCGTGGGCGACGTGGACCGCCGCCGCCGCCTACGGCCTCGCGGTCCAGGGAACCTCGCTCACGACTTGAAAATGCATTAGGTACTTAAAAGCCTAGTTAGTATTTACTCTCTAAAGGCCTGTCCATGACTTCGGTCTTAGCGGTGAGCGGCGCGGCGAGCGGAACAGCATCGGTACGCGGGCGCGCGGCGCTATGAGCGGTGAGCGGTGTCTCGTGGCGTGGCGTGCTTCAAACATTTTCATACTTTTGATCTTACGCTCTCCGCCCCGCGCTTAGCTACCGCTCACAGCGGCAAGGTCGTAAACGGGCTGTTACAGCCTGAGTATTCTTGATTTTAAGGTCTATTGTCCTCGGACGCGCGTAGCTTTATAGCTACTTACGCGTATTCGTAGCTGCAACAACACGACGACGGCACGACGCTGCCGCTTCGTCGGCACAGTTTCATAGTTTACACCAAGCGTAAAATGACGAATACGCGTCTATAAAGCTACGCGTCCATGGACAGTCTGTCTTAAATATTTTTGCGTGAGACAACAAAGTTACTGTTATTACTCAGTGTATGAATGGTAATTAAAAACAAATTAATCTCTCCACTATTATAAGTTATAATTTTTCAAGTTCACGTCAGGCTTGCAGTATTGCGCTGTTCAGATGTGGTATTTGAAAATATCCGTCTTCTTATGCCGCCAGAAGACCTCACAGAATGTACCTTGCTCGCATCCAAAGATCTTACCACTGTTACATAGTGAATTGTTTTGCCAGACAACAAGTTTCGTAGTGAGGGTAACTGACCATTTTTTTTTTAAACATCATCGCCAGTGGCCACTCTTTTAATACTGAACTCTTTTAAAACCAATATCAGCTTCTATAGACTGTAGGGCTCTAAAGCCTATTACTATCAGTTACGTGTCCAACAAACTGATCATCACTACGTTAAATTTATAATAGATTTCTTGGATATCTCAAGGCCTTCTAAGAAAGAGAAAATAATATACTACTATTACTACGGAAGAACTTAATCTTCATAACAAAACATAAAATAACGCAAAATGCACGACAGAATTGTAAAGATGTTTTGTTTACTTGAGCTCAACAAGGGCGGATCCAGCTCTCAAGAGGTTGTGGTTACAGCCACACAAAAATCGATCAAGTGCGAGTCGGACTACGGACTCACATTCGCACTTGCATGCATGCCATTACTTTCCAGAATTTGATCCTTAGTATGGACACTATCAAATGGTGTACTGATACAGTGTATTCCTTTTTCCTAAATCAACGGGTGCGATTCCTGGCTAGAAACAATGATTTTTCAAAAATCCTATGTTGCATTTTAATTTTATCAATATCGAGCCCAAGTGTCGTTTGATTATTTTTCAATAATCCTTGTGGTTTCAGATTTGGCCATTCTAACCCACTTTAAAAAATCACCCTGTATATCCGCGGAATATTTATTTTTCGTGTTTTTGAAGCACAACACAACAACCAAAGTTTTACTCTGCGTAGCGTAAAAAACAATCATTTTTCAGTAACCCCCTGACCGGCAGAGTTGTCAATAGAAAAAAAACTATTATGTGGATATGTACAATTAATCTTGGTTGCATGTTTCAATGATCTACAATCTTAAAGTTGTGGTTAGGGTTGTGGGCTTGCCCACCGTGCCCACAATGCTGAATCCGCCCTTGGCTCAATAGCCATGTATTAGAAATCTTTAAGTACCCACTGCAAATACGGTAGGTACCTATTTAGTAAAGGTTATCAAACACGGAGTTATAATATATATAACGTTCTGCGCATCGAAACGTATGATGATCGGAGCCGCCATTATCATTGAATTCTACTGTAATGCATAGATTAAATTAAAAGATACACCCCATGTTCTTTCAAAATATATATTAATATGTCAAATCATATTAACGCAAGCTATATTGAGAGATGCATTGCTATAATTATCTGTTCACATATTTTGATGATAAAATAGAAATATGTAAGTATAATTTTTTAGGTGGGTGTGAGTGTTATCTTGAATATTAATCTAGAAAACTAGCTGACCTGGCAAACATTGTTCTAACACGTAAAATTTCAAAGAAAAAAAATGGGGTTTGAGGGTATGGGGGTAAAAAACAGCCGACATATTCTCAGACCCACAAAAAATGACATAAAAATCGGTCATGCCGTTTCGAAATTCTATAACAAACGCTGTGACGCCTATGCTATGACACGAGAGTTTTCTAAAGTAGATATTATACTATAATAATTATATCGTAACACGCCTCTCTATTATTCTTATAAAAAAGGCCTACCATTTTAAGTGTGTCACACGGAGATGTAACTTTTTTTTATTAAATTTGTTTTATCCATGGTGGATATCACAAATCTAACAAAAAAAAAATGTCTTATGTTAGCTTGTTTTCGAATCAAAATATACAGTAGGTACATTCCTCATATTTCTATAAAACATTTATAAATCCTAAGGCACTTAAACTACCTTCCCCTGGAGTGTTTAGTCAAAATTGGAAGCAAAAACTGATATACACTCATTAGAGGGTAGACTGCTGTCTACCCTCCTCTCTGTTGCTAAAATCCCTCTTGTAATACTTCAATGCTTGTTATGCAGTCTTGTAGTTTATACATTAAAGCAAGACAAAGATATGTTCATAAGCTTCCTTTGACCCACAATGAGGATCAGTCATGATTTTTGTGAAGTATGCAGACTTATAGCGTCAAAAAAAACAGTAAATACTGTGAAGAAATTATTTAAATCGGATCAAAAATGACGAAGATACAGCAATTTTAGTATATTAGTTCCAGAAACGCGTCTGAGAATGAACTCGACTCGCTGTGACGTCATCTGTCGCGATCGGTCTCTACCGGCGAATGAATACGGGGGTAGGTATTTGACGTGAAGCGGACAACTAAAAAAATTCGATGTTTCTGATTTTAGTAATAAGTATTTGAGTAGGTATGTTATATATGTCTATGTTCCCGATCCCGATATACATACATAATATTTTTATCGTGTTTCGTATGATTTACGAGCTATGATGGTTTGAAGATTTGACGAAGTCTCAGTTATGCGCTACTTCGAATGCCATTATCCAGCTTAAGGAAGTTGAAATTAAATAAATTAAGTTATGGATTTTATTCTTCATTTAATGAGGTTTTTAATTAAATATTCTATACTTAACGAAAAATTATTTTTTTTTGTACCGGTGGCCCGGCTTGGGCGCAACAACTGTGGCCGCAGCGGCGGCGGCATACGACGCCGCCTTTCGCGGGCCAGAGGCCGCAAGTGGGGGACGCAGAACAATGCCTTCCAGCACGGAAAGCTGCTGCTGCATCCGTAACTGGAACTGCTCCTGCTGCTGCTGCTGTTGCTGCCGGAAGGCAGCCAGCTCCTGCTTCACCAGCGTCAGCAGCTGGCTTTCCGGCTCAGGCTGGGGCTGGGGCTGACTTTGCCCCTGCCCTTGCTTGCGCTCCCCCTTCGGCGACTCCTGGCGGCATACTCTCTGAGGACCCACGAGTTCGGCCCGGAGTTTTGCCGCCCTCTTTTCGAAATAGGCGTCGATAGCCTCCGCGATTGAAACGGCCAGTTGTTGGACAGTCCTCTCTTTAGAGGACTTTTCCCTCTTCCTGCCCATGTTCCTTAGTGCGGAGACTATCAACACCCCGAGCGACCTGCGCGACTCCTCGGCGGAGTCCTCCCTGGCACCTCGTTCGCTGCCAGACGGCCCCGAGGGGTCCGACTCAGCGTTGGCCGCTCCAGGGTGACGCCCTTCCGCGGCAAGCCTGTCAGCTCGCTGAGCAGATTCTTGGGCGGTGAGGCCCCTCCCTCTGCCGCGCGCATGACCCGCACCCCGCCCACGGGTGGGGATTTTTGGGGCCGAGCCCTTCTCTGCATCGGAGGACGATATGTCCCCCGATATGGGGCGCTTCCGGTAGAGACGCGAGTTTCTACCGGAGTCTCCCACAACCTCCTCTACCTCCGAGCCCTCCAAGCTCCCTCCGGATGCCGCGTCGGACTCCGACCGCGCATCACTCTCCATCGGGTGTCTGAAAAATTTTGATTTTGGTTCCATATTGTTCCCACGAGTATTTTTCATTCTGTACTTGCTCAAAGTCAATGGTTCGCACTAGAGACTAA
Source organism: Mythimna impura (assembly GCA_905147345.3). Taxonomy (NCBI): domain Eukaryota; kingdom Metazoa; phylum Arthropoda; class Insecta; order Lepidoptera; family Noctuidae; genus Mythimna; species Mythimna impura. The sequence continues at coordinate 25,413,384 of LR990359.1, read as the reverse complement.
TTAAGCTACCCATTAGTCAAGCTAACAACCTCCCTCACGGTGCGCCGCCGCTTGGAGGTTTGGGGTTATTTTTTATAGAGGTTGTCTTCCTCGCGGCCCGGGCGGTTAAGCCAGGACCCTCGACCCCCATCAAAAGTCAGAAACATGACCTTGGACAATCTCTGGGGCTACGAGACTAACGGTGGCAGAAGGAGGAGCAAGTCTTCCTCCTGCCTGCCCGGTGGCAGGGTAAGTGCACACCGAGCCCGCTCTTACTTCGCCACTGTGCCCTCTGCTATAGCAGAGGGACACGCGTTGAAGCGATCCTTCGGACAGAATATTTGCAGGCGGACATCGGGACTCCTTAGGCAGAAGTACCTAAGGGGAGTCGTTGGCCGCCTCCCAGGGTGCACCGTCCCGCGGACTGGCCTTCACTCCGGACGTATCCGCTAGGGAACTACAGCCTGCGGGCACTCGTGGAGGTTTTCTGTCGTAGCACCCCAAATCGAAGGTGAGTGATCTACTCGCCATTGACATTTATTTATCTAGCCCTCTCCACTCCAGAACCTTGAAGACATCCTCCATTGCGGCCGTCAACATTTTCGGAGAAATGACGTCTCCTTGCCTCACACTCCGCTGCAAGAGGATAGGTTTCGAGGTCTGGTCCCGAAGTCGGACTGACATGGTGGCGTTTTTGTATAAGCGTCAACCTCCCCCACTGTAATCGATCTGGCTCCAAAACGACTTTTAAGTCCATTCTGAAACTTAACGAGCGATATGTTAACACTAAGAGCTTTAATTACAAAGAAAATAAAATGATTAAAGTAGTTAAAGTTTATGAATATTAAAAAAAAAAAAAACTTTTTTTTTTCCACAAAATATTTTTTTTTCTTTGTAGAATATTTAGTTAAAAAACCTCATTTATTATAGAATAAAATACATTACTTCATTTATTTATTTTCAAGGCCATAGCTGGATAATGGCATTCGAAGTAGCGCATACCTGAGAGTTCGTCGAATCTTCAAACCCTCATAACTCGTAAATCATACGAAACACGATAAAAATATTATGTACGTATATCGGGAACATAAACATATATAACATACTCAAATATTACTAAAATCGGAAACAAAGAAATTTTTTAATTGTCCGCTCCACATGAAATGCCCTTACGATCAAGCCGTTCGTCGCACGGATCATGGCAGATGACGTCATCGTAAATAGTCCAGCGAGAGCGCGCGTTTCTAAGTAACCGTTCAGAAAAACTTTAATAAATCCACCATTTCTTGACGGATTTTAATAATTTAAAAAATTAAATGCTCAGTAAATTATTACACATACGATGTTCTTAGTAAAAATGGGATTTGCTGTTATGTGATTGACCCTCATTGATACATACAAAAAACAATAAACACCTTTTTATTTTGACTGAGTTTTATGTACTGTCTCCAAGGTAATAAAATTCTAGCAGAAGTGACCATCTTTGAAGATTTTTGTCCAATTACACTAGCAATTTGCCAGAATGTTTTCAAAAAAATTTTAACAGCCCTTAAACTGTATATGAGGGTAGTTTTGAAAAACTAATAATGATAGTCTCTGATTAACCATTTTGATTAGAATTTGTGAAGATTCTCCCATGTATTTTTGAAAAACGAATAATAAAAACCTTTTTTATTTATTTGGGTTACTAATTATGCTAAATATCAGGTAGGTATATGGGCCCAAAGAATAACATTTTGAGTACAAACAAATTACCCTTTACACCCCCTAAAAAATCGAATTTTCAAAAACCCCTTCTTAGTACTCGGCTACATCATAAAAGGAAGTCGGTAGTTTTGGCTACTTGATATGTCAGTCAGTCAGTTTCTCTTTTTATGTATACAGATTAATATAGTATTCCAATGATTTGAACATTAGGCCTAAATTGTCAAATTACTGGAAACAACCACTATAATATCAGACCATGCCAGATGTTTTTAAAGATTAGATAAATAATATAAAAACTACTCACCTCTTCATTGTACAATTTACTTAATTCTTTCTTAATAGGGTCTATGAGTTGTATTTGGCCGGTAGAAAATCCTATAACTAGCGACACACTGTCTGGTGTCATCGTGACGGTGTTGAAGTCGTGACAGGTTGGATTCGTGCCTTTGTACATCTTCTTGTCAACTGGCTTCGTGAGATCTGCCGCCTGCCGAGGAAGTGTGTAATATAGTGACATGCCCTGTCGGACGTACAAGTGTGTGAGTTCAGTGCATTAGGAAAATTGACTACTTGATACTATTAAAAATAATTATTGATATTAAAAGACATGGGGATTAAACAAGGTTCAAAGTACTACCTTTTTAATTAAGCAGAATATGTGTAGAAGTGAATATACCTACATATTTTTTATAAAGTACATCATAATATATTAGTTACTTTAAGGCTGACATCCAGAATGACTGTCTGGATTTATATCCATTAATTCATTAAACACCGAGCGAATGCCGGCGTTCACTCGGTCATTGTTTTTCTATTGTGTCTCTAATTACGGTACTCAAAAGAGAGAGAGAGCATACTGATATTGTATGGTATTCCAGTCTTTCTGAATTAATAACATGAATTCAGATTAAGAATCCAGAGAGACATTCCAGATGACTGAGGCAGCCTTATACTGCATTACAGGCTTTTATAACCTCAGAAAAGCTAACAATAATTAAAACATAAACATTATTGATTGTTATTTGAAGTTCAGGTTTTATTTCTTATTATCTCAGTAGATAAGAGATTATTGGAAAACAATATTGCATCCATCAATATTAAATGATTGTTAGTACAAAATGGTAAGCTCAAGTGTTTTATTTTAACTGGTGCTCCCTAATATTCAAATTATATGTTGGCTCAGGAGCATGTTGCCATGTTGTAATATATACACACCCACTTTATAATGACCAATTAAGGTTATTTATATCTAGATCCTATTTTTAGATATGGACTGTTTGCTTTAGATATGACTTTATTGCAAAATATAGCTGCAGAGTGTTAGATAATTAAATATTGAACCCAGAAAGTATTTAAAGGAGATTCTTGGAAGCCGAGAGAATATCTCATTCATCTGGCCTTGTTTTCGTACCTATCTATTTTGTGTCATAAGCCACTGGGTGCAATGAGTGCCTTTGATACATTTAATGATCGGGGAAAACTAGTATGCAAATAAAAATAATAAATTGTAAAGAAAAAGCTAGGCCAGATGAATGAGACATTCTCTCGGTTTCAAAGAATCCCCCATAAGTATTATAAAAATTAAAAGTTCTATGTTCTACACCTTATTTTTCAACTACTTCAGCTTGTGGGTAGTTTGTTAAAATTATGATAAAACTTATCTGAATAAAGTTTCTTTCAATCTCATTATATTACACATCCTCAAACCATGTGGTAAGCAAATTGGATGTGATGTAACACCAAATAGAGGTATACACTAAAATTTAAGTATATTTAAACACAAAACCACTAGTTACTATACCTTTTTAACACCTCTGTACACATAAACATAAAGTTCTTTGCCATGGTTGAAGCATATCCTATCGTCGGAGCCCTGTCCATCGGAGCCAGGTGCGCCGCCCCCGGGCCCTGGCGGCAGGCTGACCAGCGACACGCGCACATGGGAAGACCCGGAGCCACTCGTATAACCAACTCGATTAGGCCTCGAATACTCCGAGAGTGTCATCAAGCGATATGTGCCCTCTCGCGTCACAAACTGAGTCTTCACGTCGTCCTTCCCTCCAGAGTCCGATTGCACAGCCATGTTAACATATTATCCTGTTATTATTCATGGAGTCGGCCGCTAGAGAAGCCCCGATTAGACGTGACACCTCACTCGAAGTACAGTCGCGTATTCAAGCGTTCGTACACAATTCTCATCATAGAACTATACACAACTGGAAACTTAATTCATCCGCCTCTTGGATATCAAGCGTTATTGTAAACGTTTTTGATTACAAAACGTCGAATTTAGATAAATTTGTGTATGCAACTAAAAAGTCAGGTGTCAGACAACATGACGGCTTCTTGTTTATGGTATGACGATTATTTCTTAAAATTAGGATTGACTAAAGTGCAAAGACTTTTGCCCATTCAGCCTATAAACCATAGACTAGGAAATTAATATTTACGCCTGTTTCTCCAAAAATTAAATTATAAGCACGCCTATTGCAGAACTTCCCTTTAATATAAAGCGTCAAGTTCCTTCCCCATATTTTAGAAAAATGCGAAAACACTTATGAAATTTTAAATTCGGACTGTCTAAAAAATAAAGTTCTATTTAAATAATAATAAATTGTATTACACATTCACGTAAGTGGTCAGGCAAATGCCAAATGCAGTCATGCATGCATGTTTAAACAACGCGCTCGACATTCGCCTCGTTCTTTTTGCATGCAAATGTTCGACGAAGCAAATGGCGAGCACAAATGTGGTAGGTATGAAACAGATTTTTTACTGCGTCCTGTCTCGGTGTGAGCTGACTTTAAAAACACTTTCACGGCCTACATGCCTATTACACTACGCGATATTCAGACTGTCTTATTTTTTGTTCCGAGTAAGACCGGTCTAACCCTTATTACACTACGCGACATCGACTAAGACTGTCTGAATATCGAGTAGTATAATAGGCCCTTATCCCAGACTGCCCAATTCATAGAATGAATACGATACGACCTTTACATACTCTTTGGATACGACCTCGGTTCAGTCCCGTAGGGTACACAAGTTCCTTGCCTCACCTATAAAATAAAAACTATAAAACTACTTGTCAATTGAAATCCGTAAATAAGATCCTTGTTGAAAACTAATTTCGCCCGGTTTATTTTGTCCAAATGGGTAAAAGGTGGTGTTCTGTGAAAATGGGTTCAAAGTCCATCCGTTCGTGACAAATGATAAGACTAAACAAAAAGCTTTTCAGTTTTCTATAGTAAGCCATGAATAGTCTTTTAATTCGAAACTTTGTAAGAACAGTTAGGTATAAGATTAACAATGAAATGCCCCTTTTAATATTATCATATACATATCACAATCGCACCTTGGACCTGTTACAGAAGACTAAAGTTAGGTAAGATCAATTCAGAAAAAATCCATTAAAAATTGGTGCCCTCAATTTCAAATTGAGGGCACTTTTAAAACAAATTCAACTCTCCTCCCACAGCTGTGTGATATAAAGAAAAACATGCTTGATTTTATTGGTTTATTATTATTTTACTTACAAACAAGTTTTGTATAAGCTATTATATAAAATTCACTCTGTCTTCTCACTTGACTCAACAGCATCCATAACTTCATTAGTGTTATCAGCAACTCCTGTTCTATTTGCATCATCTGAAACCTTATTGGAAATATCATTCATTTTATCATCAACTTCAATGGTTTTTGTTTTTACAGTTTCATCAGTAGCAGCACTTTGATCATTTTTAGTTTCAACTGCATCATCTGAGCCATTCTTCTTGGCCTCTTCACCTTCTTTGCCTTCCAGAAATTGGTCCCATTTATTAATCCTCTTACTTATTTCAGAATCAGTTTCAGCAATCCTATACTTTGTTCTACCATCCCATATTTCAGCAGTGATCTGCCGCTTGCCAAACCACCTTCCGTTGATAAGTTGCACAACTGCATCAGCCATTTCTGGGTCCTTCATAGTAATTTGGGCCACTCCATCTGGATGTCTATCATAAATAACCACTTTTCTCACTTCCCCACACTTTGCACACTCCTCTCTCAAGTCTTGCTGATAATCCAGAATCAGTTGGACCTCTTGGTCAAAATCAGTTGGATGGAACAAATTCTTAACTATAACAATTCTTTCATGTTTTGATCTTTCTCCAATAAACTTTTCTGGTCTCCAGTCAAACAACTTTTGCTGCATTTTCTTTATTTTCTCAAGTTCTTTTTTCTTTTTCTTCTTTGGTTTTAAAGCAGGATTGTAATCACCTTTCAACTGAAAAGATGCCCTTTCCACTTTAATTTTATTGCCTTTTAAATCGCTGCCATCAAGAAGTTTTAATGCCAAGTCAACAGATTCTATTTTGATATAAGTACATAGTGCATCACCTTTAAAACAATTGTGTTCTTTGTCTTTGTATAGTTTGACTTTCATTTTTTGATTAGTGGGGTCACGCTCAACAAGGCCACATTTTTGCATAAAATTGACAAATTCTTCTTCATTTAAGTCTTGAGGTAGATTAGATACATAGACCTTGGTGTTTGTTTCCTCTGACGGTTGGAACCATTGTGGTTCAACTTTTCGTTTCACACCAATAGCAAGCTCAGCTTTTTTCTGTTCTTTCTTTTTATCTTCAGCCTTGGTTTTTTCTTTGGCTTCAGATGTATTATCTACAAATCCATAGGACATTTGATATAACGCTAAGAAGTCATCATCTACCTTAGGTATCCAAGCTTTCTTTTCAACATCCCAGAAAAATTTTGAGCCATCAGCTTCTGTGTAAATATGTGTATCATCCTCATAACTGTATTCTCTTCCAAGCACTTCTTGACCTGGTTTCAAGGTCCACGAATTGGATTCTTTGCCCCATGTATACTTTTGATTATTAGATGGGTCAGTATAGATAGCTTCTTCACCTTCATAAGTAACGTACGGTGCATAGTCACCCCATGCGGACCCGTCTTGATTGGCATCTTTATTAGTTGCACCAGGTTTAGCTGATTCATCACGTGAATCCTCAATCGTAGAACTTGAATCTTTTTCATCAGGTTTAGGCAAATTACTCACTTCCTTATCAGTATTCTCATTGTCCTTAATTTCAGAAGTTATTGATTTATCTAATTTATCCGAATCTAAACTCTTAGAATTACTCGTTGAAGCTTCTTCTAGCTGATTTTTAGCTTGTAGTTCTTCTTCGGCTATTTTTTGCGCCGTTTCGTTAGATAGCTTGATCACAAAGCCCGGTTTAGAACCCTTATCTTGTCGAGCCATATTTCTAACTTTTTCGTCGCTTATCCATTCGCACTTTATTAAATACAAGTAAATTAAAGATTTGTACTTTATTTTACAGTTTTGATATCGTATCGATGAAAATCTGATGTGTTTATTTTCCCGTATAAATGTCAAAATGAAATGTGAAGTATTTTTTAGAATTTTATTACCTGGTAACTGAGACCTTTAAGACAAGGCTTGATCAAGGCTATATTTTCATTGAATAGAGAATTTAACATTAGAATACAGATGAAATACATTCTAATGTTGTCATTCAAAGGAATCGTGACCAAAATCCAAAGGGCAAGCTTCGCTGAAGTAGTCAACTACGAAAAAATTTCAGTTTCCATTTTATTGAGATCACGCCTACGCCTGTTTCAATGATTCCACATATTGTCCAGTTGTGCAAACACTTTGAGATGCAAAACGATACCAATTTGACATCACAATATCCACTAGGATTCAATTTGCGAATAATTAAAATGGCAACTTCCCTCAGAAAACTTATAAAATCCTTCACTTACCTGATGCTCATTACACCTATATGGGTTAAACCTTTTCATGATTTCGGTCATGTAATGTTCGACCCTTACAGGCCCTACACGCATGGAAAGTGGTGGGAAGTCACTTTCCATGCGTCCAGATCGCTGGTGTGGGCGCCATTGCTGTGAAAGCGACCGGCGGCCAAGTTGAACCCATCCCACAGGGTCAAGGTTATGGCCAACCGGATGTTGCGGAAATACCGCACGATCTTCCGCGAAGTGGCAAGCTTCCTTGCCGGCCTGCCGCCATGGAATCTGGTAACAGTCAACACCGGGTTGAAAGTTCGCTGCCGCGGCAGTTCGCGGGCTGGTGAACAGAGTTGCGTTTGGGATCTCATGGCGATGTGGCGACAGCGACTGTGCCGGGCAGTGCTGGGCACGCCATAATCATGGCGGTAAGTCACTTCTGAGGAGTGGCTGGAAAGACGTCACGGCATCTTCACCTTCCGCATGCCATAGGTCTTCATTGAACATAGTAAGTACGAGAGATTCCTGTATCAAATTCGTGCGGAAGAAACGCCTGGTTGTCATCATTGTGTGGACCGCCAGGAGGACACGGTGGAGTTTACGGTGAAGATATGTGCAACTTGGGCAGCGCACCGTCGTGACCTCGTGGGGGCGATCGGAGGCAGCGACCTCTCGCAGCGGACCCTGGCACAGACTATGGTGCGGAGCGAGGAGGAATGGCAGGCGGTCGCTTCCTTCTGCGAAGCAGTAGTACTAGCGAAGGAAACGGCCGCATATGTGGGTGAAAGGACTTCCTCACGGTCCAGTCGCCGGGATCCCGACCCCGATTTCCAGCCACCGTAGGAGTGGGCTTGCGGACGATGAACAATGGCTCGCTGTCCCCAGTAACCGGCTGGACCAAGCCCAAGTCGCCGGCGGCGCGAAGTGTTCTACGCGCGCCTCAAAGAGATATCAGCAAAACCGTGGGAGCCCTATAGGGTCGAAGCCTACTGCATACTGGGATTATGGGTAATCCGAAAGAGAACCCCGGTGCCCTGGAACGCAATACAACGAAGGAACATAAGAGTGGGTTTTAGTAGTTAAAAGTCTGACAAGCCGTCCCATTCCACCCTATAGCGCGAGAAGTCATTTGATGATTTCCCACCTAAAAAACAAAACCTATGTTCCTTCAACTGCCTTTTGCATTCCAGGACCATGAGTATCCCGCTTATTAGGGGTCTGGGCATTGCCGGATTTATATTTTTTTATGAGTGTAGGCCACTATAATTCCCCATGTCGCCCCATAAATATATACCTTTCTAAAATAATAATTTTCCATTTGTAGTAAGGATCGGCGAATGCTAGTGCCTTCGCACTTTACTTCGAGGTGTTCATTATGATTACTTCTATATAGAGAAGAGCCAAAAATATAATTTTTTCTTGATACAATGAAGACCTTTGATAATTTTTCATGCGTTTTAAACAGAAAAATCTCCTTTCCCCAGAACAATTTGTAGTCGGAGTGGAAAGTGCGATGCGGAGAGCTATATCCAAGTTAGGGTAAACATTAGATAGAGGTTGATTCCTCAAAAACGTTCAGAGACTGAGTAGTGAGTTTCATCCAGGTTTCACTGCACACACTGCAGTTCTAATTAGGACATGATTGTGACTCTTTGTGTTGAAAGTTTAGTCATTTTTGTTTAAAATGAAAAATTTAAGTAAGCATTATGCCTTCTTTGTATTTTAGTCCTCAGTCTATTAAGGATGACCAAAAAGCTGTTCGACATGTAAATAATCAAAGGCTGTTCACTCTAATCTCTGGAGCTGGAGGATATTTCAGGTTCTTCATTCGATGTTTCATCTGTCATTTTTTTTTCTTTTAAGTCGCCTCTTTGATTTTTGTTTTATGAGGTTTAAACAAAATACAAGTAGATTTACAAATATAAAGAATGTGGTCGTTAGTAAACGAGATTTCGACTTATATAAAATTCTTGGTTGAATGTCATGATTTAGTTAAATATCAGTTATCTCTTAACGACTACTTGATTGAGTAACGGCTGTTTGAGAATATTTTAAACCTCTTTATAAAATTGAATATACTTAAATATATTTTTGGGACTTAGTTTCAATCGAACCCTTTATTTGGCAATGCTCGGTACGCGGTAATATACTGTCTCACTCAGACGTTAGCATTGGTGTCATTTTCGTGTCATTAACTCTCTCTTGAGCACAGGCGGTTATAAAAGTTTTCGTTGGTTGTTATTATTATATGGTTTATTGTTTAGTGGTAAGTTTATTTTTTTAATTCATAAGTTATTTTTGTAGCTTTCTTTCTCAAAGTGTTTTGATATATATTTTATTTGTACTTGATCCCTGTATTAGTATTTGTAGGTTTAAACGCCACAAGTACATTTTTATTCGTATTTATTTTAGTTTTTTTTTAACGAGTGTACATGCGCTAAAGTTCACAGAGCAAGACCTATGTTCAGACTCACCAAGTTACGTCGGCCGTACTATACTTTGGCGGTGCAGGCGGCTTGGTGAGTGCGGCTGCGGGCGTAAATGTTGAAAATAAAACTTACGATAGGAATGAGTTTTTATAGGAATTTAACGTATTAGTATAAAAAAAAAAACCATGAGAAAACCAGTGAACTTGTTTGACTTATATCCTTTGAAATCGAGTGAGTATCCTCTGAAATCCGTCGCCCCTAGGCCACGGCCTATTAAATCCAAGACTGGGTCTAGGACAGCAAAACAAAATGAAAATCAAGCCAATTATGCATAAAGCTTGAAGGCTAGAATTTGCTAGAAAAAACAGTCCGATTTGAATTATACGAATCAATTATATTTTGAAATTTCTCATAGTTACCATTGCCATCAGGCAAAAGTTCAATCCATAGGTAATCATTATTATCGTATTGGCCGTGCGTGGTACGCTCTGTGGCTTGTGCACAGCGCGTAGCGCTCCTGACGATATACGAATAAATTACTTTGTATCCATAACGTTCAAAGAATTTGATATCTAACTGGCAATACTGTATATGCTGTCATGCCGTGCCGACGTCATTACAGAAATACAGACAGAAGACGTCAACGTCAGTTCAATTTCAATAGCTACTACGAGAAAGGCACGAAGTGTTACAAATTGTTAGCGAATAATTTTGAATTTAATGAACTTGGAGTTCACTATAAACAGTAGTCAGTATATCAATTAATTAAAAACATTAATTCAATCATTTCCACCACACCGATAGTATAGAGTTCGAAAGATGGAAGATCTAACTGAAGTGTACATGACTCCTTTGCCGGACTCGCCTTACGTGAGGCCTTTTCGTTTCAACTACACGCAAGGAGGCAAGGAGAAGAACTGGGACATGCTGGAAGTGCACGACAGTGTAGCCATAATCGTCTTTAACGTTACCAGGAATGTGTTGATATTTGTGAAGCAATTCAGACCCGGTGAGTAGTTGCGGTTTTCGAGTATTTTTTTTGCTATCGAGAAAAGCCAAAACAGCGTAACGTAATTATGAGGGTCGTCCTCATAATTACGTTTAATGCTGAAGTGTAGTAGTGGTAATTTCAAGTAGTGTAAATTAACTTCCTTAGAAATAATTTGAGTTTAGGCTATCATAACTTTTAAAGGGCTATCCATTGGTCTAATTTATTGTGATGATCTGCTGATAAAAGCGCCACACTAAATTAAACATAATCTCAAATGGCATTTGTTACACAAGCAATATCACACACATTTTGTTTGAGTGATTTATTTAATAATATTTTACAATCTCCATGGATTAATCAAGCTTTTTCGTGTAGTCTAACATTTTTCAATTTATACTTTAACACCTAAATTACTTTTGGGAGTTTGTTTTTCTTTACTAATCTCCATTCATCTTCCTATCTCATGATACTTGTGTTTGGTGCAGCAACATATTCAGTATTGTGACAAAGCTCGGTTGGAGTGTAGCCTTAGGGGCGCTATGGCGCGGGACTTAGAAAATTTTTCGAAAAAAATTTTTTTTTTCAAATTGGTACCATACGCTTATAGGCACCATGAGCCGTGCAGAAAACCAAAAAAAAAATAGGAAATGAGAAATTTTCTGTCCCAAAAAATTTTTTTTACCAAATTTTTTTTTTTGTTTTCTGCCCTGCTCATGGTGCCTATAAGCGTATGGTACCAATTCGAAAAAAAATTTTTTTTTGAAAAATTTTCTAAGTGTTTGCCCCTAACCGTACTCAAGGTGAAAAGTGAAGAGAAATTTTCCAAGTCCCAAAAATTTTTTTTACCTAATTTTTTTTTTGTTTTCTACACGGCTCATGGTGCCTATGAGCGTATGGTACCAACGCGAAAAAAAAATTTTTTTTTTGAAAAATTTTCGAAAAATTTTCTAAGTCCCAAAAATTTTTTTAACCAAAAAAATTTTTTTTTCGTTTTCTTTGCTTCTCATAGCGCCCCTAAGGATATACTCCAACTCCTAAAAATCCGCCCCTAAGGCTACCCACTGACCCAAAGCTCCTTAATAAAGATAAAAAAACACATTTTCTTCTTCCATTCTTTTCTGTGTACTGTCACTGATCTTTATATATAAAAGGAAAAGTCCTGATAGCACAAACCTTTAGACCTAGAATGGGAATGTTTTGCTCAGAGGTTCCTTTTACGATATACTAGCGACCCGCCCCGGCTTTGCACGGGTGCAATGCTCATACCACCGCTATCTCCCTGCATTTGGAATCTGTAATATCTTTGAAAATATTCATTTAAATTACATGCTGTAAAGAGCCATATTGACCTACTTTAAATGCCCAATGTATTTGAGGTATTTAATTGGATAAGGATTATTACCGTATTGCTTAAAATTGCTTTGTATATAAGCCATTATTTTTCATAAAAAGTAAAGGATAAAAAAATGCTTATTCTGGGATATTCCTAATAGATAGACATATACCGTCACAGACTTTTTTGTAGAACTTTTTAAGGTGTACAATAAGTGCAAAAAATGAGTTTATTTACGACATCACATTAGAAACCTCTAAAATTACCAGTGTTTCTCTTCTATACATATTCTGCATGTATTATACATATAAACCTTCCTCTTAAATCACTCTATTTATTAAAAAAAACGCATCAAAATCCATTGCATAGTTTTAAAGATCTAAGCATACGTAGGGACAGACAGCGGGAAGTGACTTTGTTTCTAAGTAGTGATACAAAGAATAAGGACGATTTTCCAAAATTCACTCCCTGAGGGGATGAAATGGCAGTTCAAAGTTTGTTTAAAGTTACCTTCTTTCACCCGGACAAAGCAGAAGAACCTATGTGTACAACCTAACATTTTTTTTAAATACTACTTTACGATTATTTATCATTTTTTTCTCTCAATGTGGCAATCCCTGTTCGATACAATGAGCCATTCTATTGGCTGTACTATTGTACTGGAATTTGGGAAGGTAGCTAGGAGACTCCAGTGAGTGCTCTTTCTATTGTTGGTTCTTTGATTCAGTTGAATCTGCAGGTTAGAGAGGAGACACTATACTATATAAATAACAAATATTAATAACACTATTAATTCAGTTAAGATATAACTACATTGCGCACACGCGGGCTACGTACGCCGATCTGGGCGCGTCGGTCTCCATACATTTTATATGGCAACTAGACTTGCAGAGCTACATTAGATCCACGCCACGCAACGCGCCGCGCGCCTCTACGTACAAATTAGGCGTGGTCCATATGTGCGTCGTTCTAGTGTAGTTCTCGCTTAAAATTCATTTTGGTAAATGATTTGGTTTATTAATATTCATATTGAGACATTCGCGTTTAGTTGGCTCATATACTTAGTTCAACACGGTTATTACATAATCTGATAACTAGATTATTTGACAAAGATTCAAAGCATTTTATTTAAAATAAACTATTTACATGCACTTTTGAAATGTCAAGAAGTCAGTCAGAAAAAAACTGGGCAAGTGCAAGTCGGACTCGCGCCCTAAGGGCTCCGTACAAAGTTACCTATTTAAAGAGTTCAATTCCTGATTGGAGTCTCGAAGTATTTTCTAAACCGCAAAAAAAAAAATTGTGACGTAACAACAAATTTTCTGTTACTTGTGTTATAAGACCTTGCTATAAGCAAAATTTCAGGATTCTGGGTCAACGGGAAGTACTCTAGAATTTTGGTTCCCTTGAGTGTCAAAATATACTTTTTTGCGACATAAACGGCCATATCTTTTTTTCGCCGTTAACTTAGAAGTTTGATTGTTTCACAGCTTCAAGGGACCGCAAACCTAAGTATATGGTTTTAATTTCAACTCGATACGTCCACGTTTTCCCGAGATAAAGGGTCTTGACAGACAGAAAGCGATCCTATAAGGGTTCCGTTTTTTCCTTTTGAGGTACGGATCCCTAAAAATTATGCTAATTGCACATTCCAAAGCGTAGATCTCAATGGAGAAGAATGTGCAAGAAACTCCATGGATACTGTTTTCATGAAATCAAACTGATTTCATGTCTAATAATCTAGTTATCAGATTCCTGTTCTGATTATAAAGCTGTTACAGTTTGACTGTACAACTCCATTGAAACTCCTTGCAATATTCTGTTTCAATACCTACATCAATAATTTTTGGTTTCTGAATTTGTCAGCCTGACACTGACAATACGAATTTTATTAAAAAAGAAAAGCAAAATACTTCTTGAAAAATAAACACAAAATTCCAAGTGACAATATCTGAGTCTGATTTTAATGAATTATACAAAAAAAATATTGTTAAACCAGTCTAATATAATCATCGACTTATTTAATCAACTAAGCAATGGATGAAATGGTTATTTCTAATGTGCATTCGATAAACATACAAGAGCCTGAATTTAAAGTATTACGTCTGTTCTATACTCTGAATGGTAATAATAAAACTAAAGATATGCAGACAATGCTTGACACTGTTATGATTACGATCTTCAATGTGACTAGAAAAGTGGTTGTTCTGACTAGACATTTTAGACCCAGTAAGTAAAACTTCAAATAGGTACTTTAATCGTCTCCCTACTTTTCCCCCATCCTTGTGTGGACTGGCTTTCAGTCTAACTAGATGCAGCTGAGAATACAGTGTATATTTGGTAACGATCAACTGCAAAATAATAGTGATTTTGCAGTTGATTGTGAGTGGGGTTACCAACAATATTCTAAGGTAGGACATTGTACTCTATACTGCGGAGAAGTAATTTATAATCTACTAGCTAAGGTTAATATTTATTCAATTTATATACATTTAAATCTAGTAATAACGTAATTAAAACTAACTTACAAAATAAAAATAAAAGCCATAAAGCAATCTAAAGTACGGCGTCGAAAAACTCCTCCACATCGCTGTCGACTGGTAATGTACCCAAAAGACTGGCGGCATTGCCACGCTGAATGGCAATGCTTATCCTTTGTCCGAAGGAAAAGCCAGCCCTTGGGTCATGCGAAGTGTCAAAAAGGCGTTTTGAAAGTTCTTTAAATAATTTGTGAGCACTCGGACCCCACGATCCGAGAGTCTACTAGCTTGTGCCAGCGGCTACACCGACGCGAAAGTAGGGTTCTCCATATAAACTTTGGACCCCCGTTTCATCTCCTTAGGGGCTGAATTTTGGAAAATCCTCTCTTAGTGCTTGTCTACGTCATAAAAGGAAACCTAGCGCTAAATTTCAAGCTCCTAGTCCCAGTAGTTGAGGCTGTGCGTTGATATGTCAGTCACTCAGTTTCTTATTTGATGAATGCAATAGAGTATTTATGCTAAATTACTTATTTTGCCTCTGATGTCGAATGAAACCTGCCATTTCAGTATTTTACTGTAGAATACTTTTATTTTCCCCTTTGGTAACTGAGCTGATGTCGACTAGTCTGCCAGTGTAATGTGGTGACGGCAACGCCGTCAGGTGAACCGTCGTCGCTTTGAGGTAGATCTGGATAACTATTTTTTCAATTTTTCTAATAAAATTCACCATTTTTTCCCCCAGCAATATACTACAACAGTGTACCAGTACAAGACCGTCAAAATCACACGATAGACACTAGTAAGTACCCAGCATCTCTGGGTATTACCTTAGAGATGTGTGCCGGCATTGTTGACAAGAACAAGTCTCTACAAGAGATCGCCAAGGAAGAAGTACTAGAAGAGTGCGGGTATGATGTACCGCTGTATGATCTGCACAAAGTTGCATCTTACAGGTCAGTGTTTTTACTGTTTTGCTTAATTTCAGTTCATCTTCATAATAATTTCAGTCGAAAGACGTCCACTGCCGTACCTGCATAGGCTTCCCTCAAGTATCGCCACAACGACCGGTCCTGTAGTGCTCCCACAAGGTCTTAACGCGATCCATTTTACGACGTAAACTGAACTGTTAAAGGGATGGAGCTATGTAGGGTGTATAGCTTCATCCCGTCATGACAAACGTAGAACTACACTGGGCACACGTGGGCCATGTACGCCGATCTGGGCGCGTCGGTCTCCATACATTTTATATGGCAACTGGACTTGTAGAGCCACATTAGATCCACGCCACGCGACGCGGCGCTACATACAAATCAGGCGTGGCCCATGTGTGCGTCGGTCTAATGTAGTTCCCGCTTAAGTCCCCTGTACCTTTCACATCCATCGGGATACCTGCGACCCTCCACTTTCAGTTCAATTTTGGCTATTCTGAGACCAACATAGATTTAAATAGTAGAGATAAGGTCGTCCAAAAAATACGACATAGATAATGTCTCGCGCACGCGACTGCTCTCGAAGACATTCGATGTGGCGATTTAACTTCGGTCTAGTCGGGTCCATGTCGGGCCAAGTGGTGGAGTCAGAAAAACGCGCAGTCTGCCTTATTCTTACTATATAAGTTCGTAAATGGAGACTAAACAGTATTTTTAAAAGTGCTACAGCTTTTATTGTAAGAAGAATAAAAGATATTATTGGATGAATAGCATCACACCTTTTTCGCATGACTACGAAACTATACCTTTTCGAAATTGTTCACTTATGTTGCGTTGAATATGTTGATGTCATTGACGTGCATTAGAGATAAGCAATGAAATTATGTCTTATTCATTATTTCGTTTATTAAAACTCGTATTATAGTGTCCGACCGAAACTAGTTTTCACGACAAAACCGGAACTGAATTTCGGCTTGGATCTCAGTTTCTGCCGAAACTAATACCTTCATGTTTTCATGGGGAAAAAATTGTCATTCTCAATCAGTCAGTTCCTCTTTATTTTTAATTCACATATTGGTACCTGTTTCGAAATAATGTTAAATAAACAAAACTAACGACCGCAAAGTTTTCGGCGGAAACAACTTGAAATGAACACATAATTTTAAAAATGACAATTCGTTGCTCGCAGCTCAGTGCACTGAACATGTCTGATTACAGCATGAAACCTGAAATCAGTTTCAATTTCGGCCCTATCGGCTGGATGGCAGCCGAAGCCGAAACTAGGTTTTTGGCCGAAACCGAAAGTTCGGTCGGACACTACTCGTAAATTATTATAAATTCGTAAGTTCAGCTCACTTGATAACATGGAAACTAATTGGAGGTAATGTAAATTGGTTATTTAACTCATATTTGTTACGCAGGGCCGGAGTGGGCGTGCAGGGCTCGCTTCAGACGATGTTTTACTGCGAGGTCACCGATGAAATGAAGAAAGGGAAAGGTCAGTAATCCAAAATTAAGTCCCAATTGAAGTGAGTGAGCGATGCATGCCTTATTATGATGCAGTTGTTGAATTTGCAACACTGCAGTAAAATTATCACTTTCAATAAACGTAAGATTTATCTTGCCCATTATTTTACTTTGTTCAATAAAATTAAGAAGCTAATTAACAAATAAAAGAGTGAATGAAGAGAGAGTGTGAGTGGAGTGGTGTGGTGTGTGTGTGGTGGATGTGAGTAGTGGGTGAGAATGACACGAAAAATAAGTTAGTATAGTGTGTTAGCACGAAAAGTCCGATATTCAAGTCAACCATCACAGCTGATGACCGACTATTAGTTTTGCATAATCAGCCTTCAATATTCCCATTGCTGGGACACAGGCATTTATGAGAGACTGTGAGAGATCCACTTTTTTATTTTTATTGTGCTTTTAGGTACAACGTTGACCGGTCTGCACTGTCCTTACTTATTATTAATATTGATATGGAAATATTGTACAATCAACCATTTTTAGGGTTCTGTACCTCAAAAGGAAAAAACGGAACCCTTATAAGATCATTTTGTTGTCCGTCTGTCTGTCAAGACTCTTTATCTCGGGAACGCGTGAAGGTATCGAGTTGAGATTGACTCAAGTCTGCGGTCCCTTGAAGCTGAAAAGATGCAGCCGTTTATGTCGCAAAAAACGTATATTTCGACGCTCTCAAGAGAATTAAAATTCATAGGGTACTTCCCGTTGACCCAGAATCCTAAAATTTGGCATAAAGCAAGGTCATAAAGGAATCAATCTGAAAACAGTTTTGTTGTTACGTCACAAAAAGAATTTAACTATTTACATATGTAAGTTTGTACGGAAGCCTCAGTGCGCGAGTCCGACTCGCACTTGCCCAGTTTTTTTAAAAGAGTAACCATCCACCGAGTTTCCTTGCCGGTTCTTCTCCATAGGAAATGACCAATTGGAACAGTGTACTAGCTTCTGACGTTTTATAAGTGCTCGTGTAGGCGTATGCGAAATAAAAAAAAATGATTTTGAACTAGGCCTTGTTTAAAAACTTTGTTTAATAATCACTGCTGAAATCTACCTAGACTATTTCTAGGTAGATTTCAGCAGTGATTATCACGATAACATAGTTTATTATCGTTATCGATATCTAACCAAGGACGCCCAACCCTGGCCTTGACACCACATGCTAATGTCCATTACTGGTTAAAATTTGCCGGCACACACCGCTAGCGATGTTATTGATATTTCCATTAGAAAATACTCGGTAGAAATACTGCTACTGATTATAATTTGCAGACTGTTATCAGGCTGTAGATTTATATTTGGTTCATAACTATTGTTATCCGATTGTCGCCGCAGTACTATGCTCAGGAGCTTGTGTCTTCAGAATCCTGCTTCGAATAGGACAGGTTTTCTTTTGCTCATATACATATAGAACTAATTTTGTCGAGTTATACAGAAAAGCTTTGGGAAACTGAAAAAGAATTATGTCAGCGCGAGCGAATCGAAATCTTACATGGCATAGTCTAGGCGAAGTGCTAAAATTTCGATTCGAAAATGTTCGGCACATATTGTTAGAGATAACGTTGTGTTCGGCTTTTTTTTATCTATGTTTTAATTTCTTAATGTTCCTGTGTGCTTTATTAAAAGTCATGGATGCAAGTTATGCCAGGGTTGCGGGATTGTTGGAAAGAGTTACCGCGGCCCTGTAACGCAAACAGCAGCTGGAGGAACATGGTGGGTTTTTTTAAATTTTTTTGCATCAAACAGTCATATACAAAAAAATATAATTTTTAAAATAATTTTATTTCGTTTCGTCGGTTTTAGTCCGTAAAAGTCTGAGATACCCTCCTGTGGGAGAAATTATTTTTGATAATTTTCCATCTCAAAAATAGGGGTTCGAGGGCAACCCCCTTACGCTCATGGGCTTGCCAGCTATTTGCACGTGACAAAACTAGCCATTGCAGGTTTGCTTTGCAGCTCAACATATTGGGAAAACAGTCGTGATATTATGTAATGTTATCTTGTTATAATATTATCTTTATTTGTTTAGCTGAATTAACTTATCATGTAAGCGTATCTTGTAGTTGATTTCCATATGTATCTATTAATGGATCTCTCCTTGCTATACCGTACTAAGAATTCGTTCACCTAGATGTTGACACAGTTTTTTCTCAAGGAATGTTATTAATAGGTTTTAGTTCTTTTTTTTACAATAACTAACTACGAATAGTACTTACCTAATATTCGGACACTCGCCGAATACCGAATATTCCGCAATCTTCCTGGCCTAATAGCCAAATATTAAGCGAAAGTATTCGGCCTGTATGTTTCGCCAAAGAAATCTCATGCAGAGACATTAAAAGGAAAAATGCAGTATTATAAGCGGGTATTCATCAAATGACTTCTCTCGCTCTAGTTTTGTGCGAGCTACCCGTTGCTCGCCGTCCGCAAGTCCACGAGTACGGAGGCTGGAAATCGGGGTCGGGATCCCGACGTCTGTGGCGTGAGGAAGTCCGTTCCATCACGCGTGCGGCCGCCTCCTTCGATCACATTACTGCTTCGCAGAAGGAGGCGACCACTTCCCATTCCCTCTCGCTCCGGACCATGGCCTGAACCAGAGTCGGACGCTAGAGGTTGCCGGCGCCGTCCAAGAGTACCTAGTGTTTATTCAGAGCGTCTTTTCTTTGAATCTGGGATGGTTTATGAAAAATAAAAAAGAGTTGTCTACATCCAGAAAGTACAGAAAAGCTATAATAATCTTCCGTTTCTAAAATTTTTATTATGATAATTCAGATGCATTCACTGACATTTATTTCTTAGCTTTTTGTTGAGAAATTTTGTAATACAGAAGTTGATTATGAATACTTTAATGATAAAATAAATTAATGTTTACGTTCATTTTACCAATTACCTCACTATGACAAAATGTATTAGTTAAGTATTCGTTATTCAACTGAATTGTATGTAGATATTCGGTATTTGGCGATATTAGCACAATAGGCCGAATACCATATAATAATAACCGAATATTCGTTGCAAGTCTAAAAACGTACATAATAAAAATAAACCACTCTATAAAACAACTGCAAAAAATTGATTATGAGTAACGAATAACGGTTTTAATGATTTCACAGCATAATGGCTGATACGGTAATAACTTCACATCGAACATTTAATAAAGTGATGGAAAATTTAAGATTGAATTCAATACATCCGATCATTTCTTTATTTAAATGAAACGAAAAACGAAATGGGTAGATGAAATGGTAGGCTTCTTGGAAATATCTAAATATTTTTGGCAGAAATCGAAAAAAGAAGGCTTGCTATTGCAGTGGCTCTGTTTGTTACCCCTTTATGCTCAAACAGCTGTAAGGATTTAGATGAAATTTGGCACACGGGGAGACCATATCCTGGAAAGGCACATAGGATTTACTTTGATAGCTTTTTATCTCGAGATTGTGTTCCCTTGGGATAATTTCTTACTTTCACGCAGGCGAACTCGTTGACAGAAACTAGTGGATAACAATAGAGATATTATTATTTACTAGCTTTTGCCCGCGGCTTCGCTCCCGTCAACTGACTACTATATCCTACTCTACCCAACTCTATCCTACTCTACCCTACTCAAAAAAAAATGTCCTATGTCCGTCTCCTGGTTCTAAGCTACCTCCCCACCAACTTTCAGCCAAATCGGTTCAGCCGTTCTTGAGTTATAAATAGTGTAACTAACACGACTTTCTTTTATATATATATATAAAAGATGGATAAGTATGACATTTTGGATCTGGATTCAGATGTAGGAATAATAATATACTGGTTTCGGATACGGTTACGGATCGGATACGAAATTATTTGGATTACTCGTTCATGTTGCCCAGTAACTGGGTTGTGGAGGTCTGATAGGCAGTTGCTCCATGTAAAACACGGGTATTCAGCCGCTCCGGTTAGACTGGAAGCCGACCCCAAACTAGTTGGGAAAAGGCTGCAGAGATGATGATGACTCGCTAGTTTCAGTTACGGATATAAGATTTCTTTTCAATATTTAAGAGCATTCATCCGTTAAAACCACGCAGAAGTCTAAATCAGATAAAAAATCTAATAAAGAAGTCCCTACTTGCGGAAAAACGTAAATATTTCATACTTACTAAAAACGTTGGCAAAGTATCAAAATTATCAATGCGGTGTACGACACGCGGTTATAATGCACTCCAATACAGACAGCTGTGTGCACGCTAACTGTAAAGCAGTGTGAGTAAATTTACCTAAAATCGAAGCGCGCCGCTCTGGAGTAATGCTCTTAAGTAAAATAAAAATAGCAAGATTTGACTTTTATTTCTAGTTTAGACTATCTTTTGTTTAGCCGAGCAATACAAAAATAAACCTGTCATAACCTGTCAAATAACTGAACTGTCATGACCTGTAATTTAGATTCCGTCTTTATGCGAAACATTCATATCTCGGTTACGGTTACGGATATTTTTTTATTGCGGATATACGATAGTTTCGATAACATAACATCCTTGATCACGCTAATGTACGGTGAAATACAGCAGGATGACGTTAAGATTTCTGTAATTCCGTATCTATGTTTAAAAGGCGTTTCCGGAATTTCCTATTATCTTTCCAAGAGTCTACTTGCGATATCGATCTCAATTGTTTGATGGCCTCCACGTATTGATTAGGAGCGCTATGTACACAGTAAATACCATTGAGTTTGTGTTTAATTATTTTTAACGCACATCACGATTAGTTCCTCAAGGGACGTTTGTGAAGGTTAATTTTACCCAACAATATCGATTAACTGTGTGTCCTGTCTTTGCATAGGTAACAGCCATTATTGAAATAATACAGGGCATATTCCTGTGGTGTCAAAATCATATAAGAAATATATGATAGCGATTGGCTGCAGCGATGCGTGTCACGGGTTTTTTATGCTTACTTGACTTATGAGCGTTGAAATGTCTGTTAACGTACCCGCGATATTTGAATAATTCCTAGTGGGCCAACGTGTTTTTTTGAAAGAGCCAAGAAAAAGGATGCCTATCTAATCTTTGGTCTACATCTAACAACATAACTGATGCATCCGTACACTCAGAATAAGGTTCAGTTGAATCAGGCAAGTGTTACGTAGTTGTCTGGCATTATGAGGAATTGGACCTATTTGGCGCAGCCAGACACATAATATTGTTGTTTTTTTATTATTTAAGTTTCTACGTTGGTATTTGTTTTTTCATTATGTGTTTGTGTGCTAAATATTTTTTTTTTCTTTCTCTCCAACAATCGTAGCAGCCAGTTAAAGATTTCCCAATAGATTGACTATCAGTAAATCTGCTTCCAAATCTCTCGTTGGCTTGTCTTTAGATCGACTTTCAGATGAAAACTAATTATTCTCCCAAAGTTACTGGTATGGGTATCTATTTGTTAGCGCATGTCTTATTACAGTATATCCTTATAAAAGCACTGAACAATTCTGACATGGATAAAGTTAACAATATTTAATTCTCTAATATTTTTGTTCTCAGGCGGCGGCGTCGAAGATGAAATCATAGAAGTTGTAGAAAAATCAATCACGGACGTAGAAAATTGGATATCTGGCCCAGGACCCCTGAACAGTCCGCCATCTTGCCTATTCGCACTTATGTGGTTTTTACGAAACAAGGCGGATAAATACAGAAAGTAGGTCAATTTGTTTGGATCGCCGTGCACCCGGTTGCTGACTATACGGTTTAATATTGAGGATATTGGCGTTTTTAAGTTTTCAAGGTAGAATTGGGCCCACGTGGGCCACGTACGACGATCTGGGCGCGTCGGTCTCCATACATTTCATATGGCTACTAGACTTATAGAGCTACATTAGACTCACGCCACGCGACACACCGCTACGTACAATGAAACTCGGGCGTCACCCACGTGTGCGTCTGTCTAATGTACTCCCCGCTTTATACCTTCATCATCATTAGATAGGTCTAAGGCAAGGAACAGCCAAATTGACTTTCACCAGGTCCAACTTGTATGCCCTAGTAATTAGTAAAGTACGGTTTTTACAATAGTTGTAAATATTTTGTAATTTTAGTTAATGTTGTTTAGCCTTTCCTGCTTTTTATTTGTATTTTGGTGGATTAATGACGCAGGTAATTCTGAGGATACTACGGTAGATTTATATTTTTTTAGTTTCCTTTACTTAAAATATTTTTACTGCACATAGGCATGGGCAGTTTAGAAGCTAGTGCGCTCGCATTCTTGGGGTTTTTTGAGTACTTAGAAACATTTTTTCTTACGCTCGGCGCAAACGGGCCACCGAACACATCCACTGGCGGCTGTAATGTGTTACCGCCACATTTGTAATAGTGTCAGAAGCGAGTGACAGCCACCGGTGTTCGAAAGCCGCCACATTTTATAACCCGCTCCCTGCTGCTCAGTCTTACGATGGACGATATGAATTTATCAACATCCATTGAGGCGTCGTGCTCCATGGTGACGCGTGCGAAACGTAGAACGTCTATCGGTTAACTGAGCGGGGAGTGGAGCTGTGCGAGAGTGGCGGGTGTCGGTGGTTTGTGTGGCCCGTAGCGACCACAAGTGGCGAGTCGCGGACACTGCAGTAGCGAGTTGCCGCCACCGGCTACACGTGTGCGGCGCGTCTATACAAAATATATGAAAAATAAAAAAGTGTGTTAAGTTGCTGTTGCCACCAGTGGCTGTGGTTGGTGGCTCGTTTGCGTCGACCCTTATATAAATCATGAATTTTATATCCATTTTGAAGCTTATTAACGCCAATATTTCTACAATTATTTATTGTTAAGTATTTGGAATTGAAAAAAAACATAATATTCTTATTTATTAACTTCGGTTTTTTGTCAAGACAGGTCATTTGAGCGGACCTGCGGTGAATGCAAAATCGTTAAAAACGATGATTTTTTTCTTACATGTATGTAAATGTTTTTATTAATAATAATTATCATGTAGGTAAATTGATTATTTTGAACTAGCATAGCTGGTAGCAGCCGGTCGTCATAAAAATAGTTGTTGAAATAAAAAGTAAACTCAAGGGAGATACATAAAATAATTTAAAGGAATTTGACCTTTCGCACCGGCCGGAAGGAAACCTTTGGCAAAGTATGAAAGAAAGAAAAACAATTCATTTACGGGAAATGACGCAATCTTAAGACAAGAGAATTAAGGGTTTCGTTTTTTTAAGTAAGCATACGTAAATATAACATAACGTAAGTTTCCAGAGCAATGTAATGCAATTAGCCTGCTGCAGTCTTCCCGTCCGATTATAATTTAGGTGTCTTCAAGGCTAGAGAGTAAATAGTTTCTTAATAAACTAGTGTGTAGTCACCATCAACGATTACATCACTGGTTACCATCAGGTGGGATCGCGGTCAACCACTAGTTTATAAAAAAAAGAAAAAAAAATAGATTCATGTTTACATTCAATGAATCTTATATACTTTCATGCCATACCATCAATTTATTGCAACCATTCACCCGATTGCGTCAGACAGTTATTATATTTTCAAAACATTTTGTGACCTTGACAATCGCAATCAATGTCAAGGCCTTCAGATGTTAGGAAATGCTAATCGCAATAGGCATGCAAGGTGAAACGGTGAAGTTTCATTGTTATGCAAATTATTATTGAACATTTTTACGGCGACCGGATGTAGGTAACATGAATGTAAAGATTAGTTATGAAAATTATAATTTATTCTGACATACAGAGTGCCTAGTGCTAGTTTGTTTTACGCGATTGACACTTTTATGACGTTGCTCGCTCCAACGACCTTACAGCTATTAGACGCCTCATGCTTGAACTAGCGCACCAAAACAATTCTGTCAACTAGCCGAAATACGGGGAGCGGGGTACTACGTTCTGATTGGTACGGGGAGCGGGATACTGCGTTCTGATTGGTCGAGACATTAGATCTATAATCATATGTGTTGACAGACATGCTTTGCCTGTTACTAGACGTCTAGTGGCTGTAAGGTCGTTGGCTAGCTCCAAGCGAGCGTGGTAAACGTTTCGATTACATTTACGTAATAACAAGTCGCACTCAGCGTACAGTTCAAGTATCTAGTAAATCTTGCTTACTTAATTGCGGAGTTGCTTGTGTATTCGGAATTTTAGACACTCGTTAGACTATCTAATTTCGCTATAATTATGAAGTCTAAGTTGATTTTTGGCTGCCCGTTCCACCAAAAACTTATCATCCGCTCCTTCATTTTAAAAAGAAAATACAACAATGTAATTAATATAAACCGGAATTTTTAAATCTTTATACTATTTACTAACGACCGCTCCAACTTCAGACAGACGAGGTCCGAACAGACACAGGAGGTGGGAGAGTTTGTTTAATATTATGTAAGGATTTATTATATTAGACATTTATCAGACGTAAGAACTGCGGGGAAAGAAAAAGTGGAAACACACCTCGCAAAGCAGCGCACTCGGCAGTGAACGTTAGAAAACACACACACCTTGTCCTGTACCATGACGTTTAAAGTAAGATTGTTTTATTCTTATTTCCAGTGTGGGTAAGAGATGGCGCTAGACAACCTGTATATCTCTGTCTCATACCCACACTGAAATAAGAATGAAACAATATTACTTTGAACGTCATGGTAACCCCCCTTGTGAGCGTACACACGATCTGTTGGTAAGAACACAAGTGGTGTGTTTTCAGCAGCGAAGCTATTAATTTTTTGGTGGAATGGTTCCAATTTGAACTTTGTCATAAATTGAATTTGTATTTGAAAAAACCAATTTCCAATTTCAATTTCCTTTTTGCAAAAAGTTATTCAGAATTGAAATTCGAATCACTATTTCGCCGCGTATCAGGATAAACTAGGTATTTACCTATCCGTCTGTCTGTACCTAGTGTCGGTAGGTTATCTCGTAATTATGGCATTAATAACTAAGCCAAGCTGTTGCTTTTAGATTATATACATAATAGATAACACGTTGAGTAAATTATGTACGTTGTTTAAATAGAAATAGAATTGACTTTGGGTAATGCGGAAATATATTTTCTTATTTTTGATATTGCTGCGACTGCCGTCTTTTATGTTTCGCTTGCGCAGTTACCAACTTTTAGTTACATACGTAATGTCATGTTAAAGTACTTAGTGAAACTTCATAAATGTACCGCTGCGTGATTGTTCGAAAGAGTCATCGCGGGCAACTGAAGGCACACGCCCACCCGAGCTGCCTCAGTTGCCTTTCATTTTCTAGTTTTTTGTCAGTTTGACATTCTCTCTCACTCTCAGAGTAGAAGTTATGAGATAATTTCCCACACCATAAAAGTGGGTTATTGGTAATTTAATAAAGATAAAAAAGATGTTTTAAATATTAAATTACAAGTCACTACGGCTGATTACGAGGTGAACTGTCGCTTTTTTGTCTAGTTACTGGAAATTAACCGTCATGAGGTTTTTTTTTTGGTGGGAAAATCATCCAATGACATCCCCCTCTCTTGGGCGGACCGCGAGGAAAGAAAGAAAGAAAAACATTTTATTTGGCGGAACCAGGCGCAAATTTAGAACTAACAAATTATAAGTATATAATGTGAAAAATATGCGCCACATCCGCGCAAAACGGCCGAACACTCAGCATAATGCGTGAGGGTCTGTCAGACTTTTACTACCTAAAAACCCACTCCCGTACCTTCGTTGCCTTTCATACCAGCGCCGAGTCTTCTTTTCAGAAGCAGACCCTTGGCCCCAGTAGGCTTCGACCCTGCTGGGCCTATGAGGTACCCATCACATTTATGAAGTTTCACTAATAAGTTTAAATGACCCTGCAAAAAGTGTACTTGAGTAATAATGTAATTAATCAAGTTAATTCTATTTCATTAGGAAGAACTTCTAACTTTTGTAACTAAATGTAATGTTCCAGTTTTATTTCTGTAGTCGCATTACTGTAGTGTGGTCTCCCAGTAGTTTAAGTAAGTTTTAATAGTGAATTTATTGCTTTTAAATCTAGTTTAATTGTATTAAAAAGACAAGCTCTGCTTACATGTTGAACCGTTATCAAAATGGAATAAAAGCCTCAGCCTTAAAAAAATCAGTAATCTTAGTGGTATCACGATTGCTCGATCCCGTGACGAGTCGCTCCGGACAATTTGACCCCGCTTGCTCTGGGACAGTCGGGGTGTAGGGGTCTAGTTGTCGGAGAAAAGCCTTCCAGGCTTAGAATTTACAGTTCTATAATACGTACTGATTTTTTTACACTGATACAGATGTTTCTGTAGTAAAAAGTAATTGTATCCGATTTCCTCAAAAACTGGTGAGTTTTGTAAACTGTTCTGGTTCACAGAGATAAGTAATAACAGTCTACTGGAATTCTCGGCTAGAAGCTTGTCAATAGCAGATTAAAATGAAATAAATGTTTTAAACGAGGCCTTGGAGGTCGAATTGCGATTGGATTGTAACTTGAATCTGTTTATCGTTTACTGCAGGATTATTTGAAAGGATACAGGGAGCAGCCCTTTGCCCCTTACCCTTGACTAAAATCCACCTGTGAGTTTTAGTCAGTAAAAGTCTGACACTCCCTCTCGTTCCAGCCAGAGCGGGAGAAGTTATTTGTAGATTTCCCACTAAAATTAAATTTTTCTTTAACAACTTAGAACGTCTATCGGTCTACGAATATTTAAGTGTGTATTATAAATTAAACACGTCGTCTTTCAATTTCCAAGTCCAGAAGTAAAATGGTGATGCTCTCTCATCGATCACATCATCACGTCGAGTGAGATGGAGGTCAGACGTGAGCATAACAGAAAAAAAAAAATGTTTTATTATCGCTCAACGTAAAATATAATAAACTTGTGGTGCTCAATCAAACAGATATTATTCTAACCAAATAGTACTCCATACACTGTAACTCTAGAAACTTTTTTTTTATTTTTTCTCTCAATATTCGCAGTTTAGTAATGTCACTATAAAAATGCTTGAAACAGCACTTAAATGTATTCACGAATCTTTAATATCCCTGGAAAGTAACTAGATACAAAAAAATTACAATAAGATAAAAAAAATACACGTTATCTCTGCCTAACCCTATGGGTATACAGGCGTGACGTTATGTTATAAAATACCAACTTCAACCAGCTGTTTCACCTGCGTGAAATTAGAAAATATATGCCTATTTCACTCGGTGATAAAGTAGAATTATACTGGTGAAGGAATTTTTGAAATCAGTGTGGAATTCCTGATGGCTACAAGCTACAACCCGGGCATCTTTGTCAAGAGTGATTAGGTTACTTCTAGGTAAGCGCGCCGCATCGTCGCTTTCCATCGGGTGAGATAGCGGTCAAGCGCGAAAATATCTTCAATAAAAAAAAAACGGTCTATCAGTTTTTGAGTCTATTCATTTTTTTTTTAGTTTTAGTTTAGCCTATACTGTGCCACTGCTGGGCAAAGGCCTCCCCCAACTTCTTCCAGGTATTCTTTTCTTGGGCCACCTCGAACCAGTCTTTGCGGTAGGCATCTAGGTCGTCTCGCTACCTCCTCCCAGGTCGACCTCGGCGGCATCGTCCATCTTGAGGTAGTCTATTCATTACAAACAAAAATACAAATCTTTCATCTTATAATATTAGTATAGATAGAGTTTATTCTATTTTTAGGACATTTTGTTTGCACTCGACATCGTCGCCGAGGTTGCTAGCCTGTCGGTTTTCTATCGTTTACATTTCGGGGAGTGTGCACTGGAATTGCACAATCTAACTCCGCCAAGTCCGTTCCATCATCGGACCACTAGACTTACGGCGTTGAGCCACCGGTACATGGTAGACATCCCACCCATACGCACAAAACGTTTTAAGAACACATTTATTATGCGTATACTCGACTACGACAAGACACCCACGACACACTCCGACAAGGAATTCCACTCCCAAGGAGTGGAATTCCTTGCCGGAGTCTGTGTTTCCAGATAGCTACAACTTAGGGGTCTTTAAGTCAAGAGTGAATAGGCTACTTCTAGGTAAGCGTGCTCCATCGTCGGCTTACCATCAGGTGAGATGGTGGTCAAACGCGAGCCTATCATTAATAATAAAAAATTTGGCACTAATGTTAAGTAATATTGGTACACGGAACTACACCTCAATGGTATCAGATTAAACAGTCTTTATGTGTCTAGTAGTTTAATGTTATTACTGAGTTGCGCTTGAGCTTACAACACTATAATGTTTTTGTACAGTAAAATAAACAAAAAAGATTTTGATATGATTAATTCGTGGTTTTATATTTTAAGAATTTTATTTAAAAAATAGAATAATAAATTATTTTTGGCTAATTTATTTGAGATTTGGTCTGTGTGGGAAATAAAACCCAGGTAATGATTTTCAAGTTGTTTCTTATACGTATGTAGTAATTTTAAATCACATTTCAGCCTCGGACTGAAGAATCTTCAAACACTTCGTTAGTGCAACATGAATTTGTGTGTCCGCGATTCGCTTGTAAATATTTTATTAGTATTTTATGATAACTACGATTCATTGGTACATAATAACTGTGATTGTAATGCCTTTCTGTGATTAAATTTTGAAACGGATTTGTTTTTTTTTTTTTTTTTGTTATCCTTTCCCACCACCTGGCGCACTCCTAACTATAGGTATAGAAATGTGCCTACGCTGCACGGCCTTTCTTGCAAGGCTATATTCGGTAGAGTGCCACACGCGTATTCTATTTGCCGCTTGACCCGCGCTAACAAAAATTATTTTCGAATTCTTTATCGAATAGGTATTCTATCGAGTTTTTATTTCAAGTATTTGCGACATTTTTCACGTAAACGAGTCAATGACGGTAAAGATCATTCAATATAAGTAGACCTCCCAGTACTAGTGACTACCTTACTAATGCAAGGTCAATATAATAATATACTGGAATTAAGCTTTTGAGTGCGTAATTAGAGACACAATAGTAAGACAATGGCGCGTGAACGCCGGCGTTAATGCGGGGATCAACAGCTTAATAAGAATAACGTCTTAAACGACCTACCTTTTAAAAATCACATATGAACGCAAAGCTAACGCACAATACAAAACCCAACAAACTTATATACCTACACTTCATTTTAATTAAGTACCTATTTTATTTGTTAATAGATACCTAACTAAATGTAAACAATCTCAAGTATGGATATAAGTAAATAAAATCCGTTTTTTTTAATTAGAGATAATGATTTGACAATACGAATGTTGCATGTTTTTCCCATTTCATAAATAGTGAGGTACCGCAACCGATATTGAACAAAAAACCGAAAATATTCTTAAAAATTATTTCGTTTTTTTAGGCAACTAATTATGGTCAGTTTTTGTATTTTCTGAAGGTAATTAAAATTTGATAGATGCAAATGTCGAACTCATAAAATAAAATATAATTTAAGCCTAAGAATTGAAAGACTAGCAAAAGCTGCGTCATTTTATTTTTAATTTTATTTTTACGTCTCGATTTGTTAACACCCAGACAAAAATATAGAATTACTCAGTGATATTTTTGCTGAAATTTTATTACAACTTTACTAATAGGTAGTATTAATAAGGACTTCGGTTTGAAAACTAATCATCATCATTTCAGCCGAAAGACGTCCACTGCTGGACATAGGCCTCCCCCAAGTGACGCCACAATGAACGGTCCTGTGCGAAAACTAATAACAGTTAGAATAAAACAATCATAAGTCCTCTTTTTACCCGACTGCGCGACGCAAAGGAGGGTAATGTGTTTATCAGTCTATGTATGTATGTATGTATGTTTGTTTCTATGTGGCGTTCTAGAGACCAAATGCGTAGGCCGATTTTGATAATTCTTACGTCAATCGATTCGTCTTAACCTTGCGAGTGTCACTAAAGACATGACAGTAATCAAAATTCACCACAGCCACAACCAGACGCCATATTGTCAAAATGAAAAAAAAAAAGTCTATGAACTATGTCAAGTGGGGTGTCGTTGAATAGGTATTTTAAAATCATCTTTAGGTTCCTTTTATCATTTTTCATTTTAAATAATAGTTTAGGAAATATAACGATTTAAAGTTGTTTAACAAAACAATCATTCTCGCTAATTTTCTTACTTATTGATTTAAGTTTTCATTTCAAGTATAAACGATACACAAATAAAAAAAAACAGTGAAAAAGCATGAAGAACAAATATTTTTGGTAAAAAAAGTTTACCACCAAACTCGATAGATGGCGTTGTTCATTTGATGCACGTTTGTAAATTAAATCATTCGAGTTTTCCCATCTACTAGACAGGTCGATGAACATAAGCAAAAGATGACGAAAGACGAAGAAGAATCCCCTTGGGAAGATTTGATTGGTAAAATTTGAATGGGCCCCGACTGTGAGTCGGTCTGTTCTGCATTAGAATTTATGATTTGTTTTATGTGTGTATCGATTATAAAACTATTTAAATTGTGTAGTTATTTAGTATTACATAACAGAATTCTAAACTACTGGGCACAAGCCCAGTAGTGTTTCTTTTTAGTTTTTATTTAAGTTAATTTTTTTACGTATTATAACACGACGCCTTACGCCATCTATCGGATTATGGGGACAACACTACGCCACCCAAGTTGATCAAAGCACAAATAAGATTAAACATCGATAAAACGATAACATTCGACAGTATCTACAGATTACTAGCGACATCTATGATACGACGTGTGAAGTGTCCGTGACGTCAACGAGTCACTACTACATACAAGCATGAGATGTTGAAGATACACACTAAGCTGTCCAACCACCTATATAAACCGGCACCACGAAGGAGGACACTCGCTACTTAGAAGGCACAGTGGTCGATAGCCCCGCAGTCACTACTGTTGTCGAAAGCTTGACCTGAGCGGAGGCCCCGTCGCCCTCAGGAACAGCCGAGCTAGGAGGTTAAGGGATAGGATAGCCCCGCAGTCCATCCCTAGGACCACTAATAGATCTCACATCAGTCTAACTTTGTTTGCTAAAATCTGTCAAGTGTTTGAAGTAAAGTAAATAAACCCTATCTGTCATCCAACGTTGGTTTCATTCCACGCCGCCACCATTACATTGGCGCCCAACGAAATATTCTTCTACCCGCAAACAAGTTTTCGGATCACCGACATTTTTACGGTGTACCCACATATCGGCGGATAAATAGAAGCCTACCCTCAAGAGAATTTATATTATTTTGACACTATTGACATGTCTGAGAAAAAACCAGAGATGGTGGTGATGACTCAGGAACAATTCACTGCACTCATAACAAAAGTGACAGAAGCGAACGAGAGTGGAAATAGACATTCTAAAAGTTTTGCTGCGTGTACGAAACGTTACGACGGTGAAAGAAATTTTAATAAAGTTGAAGAATTCGTAACAAGTATCTCAGTGTACAAAAAAATTGAAAAAATTAGTGACGAAGACGCTTTGGAAGGTTTAACTTTATTATTGTCTGATGCTGCTGCAACGTGGTGGAACGGTATAAAAAGCGATATCAAAAAGTGGTCCCAAGCTCTCGACGCCATTAAGTCTGCTTTTGCGCCGAAAATGCAGCCACACGAAATTTATTTAGAAGTCTACTCGAAGAGGCAAACGACTGAAACCATTGACGCGTTTGTGTGTGAAAAACGTGCCTTATTGTCACAGTTACCTGCAAAAAGGCATAAGGAAGAGGAACACTTGGATTTTGTGTACGGACTCCTCAATATAACCTACAAAAAGGAAATTGCTCGCACGGAAGTGAAGACTTTTGCTGACCTTTTGGAACGAGGTCGCCATATTGAGAGTCTGGCCAAACAAGCTGGTGAAGTAACAGCTTCAACACAAATAGAACGAAAGCCACTCAAACGATGTTCGTTCTGTGGTAAGAAGGGCCATCTTTTCGACGTTTGCCGCAAAAGGTTGGCGGAACAAAAAGAAAAGGCAGTCAGTACTGAACAGGAAAAGAAACCAGTCATCACGTGCTATGGATGTGGAGCCCCGGGTGTTTACAGAAGCAACTGCAGTACCTGTAAAACAAAGGAAACGCCACCAAAGCCCGTTGCTTTTTGTACAGTACAAAATTATTTGAAAATCCACGCAAAGATACCGACAATCAAGGTACATATAAAAGGGGAAGAGGGTTATGCATACGTAGATACTGCTGCCCGTCGCAGTATTGCCAGTATGCAGCTGTATAAAATGTTGCTACGTTATGGAGCACAATTTGATCAGCGAATAACCGACATTAAATTAGCCGATGGAACGGTGAAAACGACAAACTTGTTGACAACGACAACAGACATACGTATTGGAGAACGCACACTACCAATAACATTGTCAGTCATACCTGAAGCTGTGGACAATCGTACGCTGTTAGGTATCGAATTCCTAGAACAGGCAGGAATCATACTTAACACACCGCAACGTAGCTGGAACTTTATTGACGAACCACAAACATCATACGACTTCATTCAACTCAACAATGACGACATTCCATTGAAGGCAGTGAAGCTGTTAACGTTTGAAGATAAAAAGGAGCCAGTAGAACTGAAGGGAGTGTCGGAGTTCATCCGTTGGGCTAGCGAGCTGGACATGTTGTCACCCTTACCCACAACACCGACATTATCCGACGTACAAGACAATCCACCAGTAAACAAACGACCAAGATGGACATTACATAAATTGGACACACCACCAGGACCTACACGTCCGCGGGAACCTGCTGACAACCAATCTTGTGTAGATCCACGTATTGTTTATTTACCAATAAATCCTACTTCTATGTACTCTGTTGATATTTATTTAAGCTGTTGATCCCCGCACGAACGCCGGCGGTCGTGCGCTATTGTCTTACTATTGTGTCTCTAATTACGCTACTCAAGAAGTTAAATCCCGATGAAGGAACCTTACTTACAAACAATGAGCGAAAGACGTTCAATGACCTGTTAATTGAGTACAGCGACATCTTTGAGAAAAACACGGAACCAACTCCATTTACACAACATAGAATCGACACAGGCAATCACCCTCCTATTAGTGTTAAGCCCTATAGATTGTCACCTACAAGGCAAAAACAACTAAGACAAAAGCTGGATGATATGTTAAATGATGACATTATCGAGGAATGCGATTCCCCATGGTCAGCACCTGTAATTCTAGTTCCAAAAGGAGAAACCGATGTTCGAGTTTGCGTAGATTACCGACGACTCAACGAGATAACTAAACCTGACAGATATCCGTTGCCTCGTATTGACGATTTAATACATCAGGCAAAAGCGATGCCGTACATGTCAACAATTGATTTACAGTCAAGTTACTGGCAAATAATGGTACATCCAGATGATTACGATAAAACAAGCTTTGTATCACCATTTGGAACGTTCCGTTTCAAGCGAATGCCATTCGGTCTTCGAAACGCGCCAGCTACGTTCCAAAGATTAATGGACAAACTCATACAAGGATTGCAAGCCGAGTGCGTTTTAAGCTATTTAGATGATCTTATAATAAGATCTATGACTTTCAGTCACCATATAAACGACTTAAGAGAAGTATTTATAAAACTGAGAGAATACAAACTAAGAGCCAACAGAAAGAAATGTAAATTTATGTGTTCAGAAATTAAATATCTTGGCCACCTTATAGTTTCTGACGGTATCAAAACCGACCCAGAGAAAATCTCTGCTATTGCAAACCGTCAGGCGCCTAAAAACTTAAAAGAATTAATATCATTTCTGCAAACCGCATCATGGTATCGAAGGTTTATTCATAATTTTGCAGACATTGCTAGACCACTTACTAACCTAACGAAGAAGAAAATAAGCTGGAAGTGGGAACGAGAGCAACAAGAAGCATTTATAAAATTAAAAGAAGCCTTGACTACGTCACCAGTATTAAAACAAGCAAGTGACGATTTACCCTTTGCAATCAAGACTGATGCCAGCCAGTATGCCATCGGCGCAGCTTTGGTGCAGGGGGAGGGAGAAAATGAGCACCCTGTTGAATACGCAAGTAGACTCTTAACGCAAGCAGAACGGAATTATAGTGTCACAGAAAAAGAAGCATTAGCGATAGTATGGGCTATTTCAAAATTTCGTGGCTATATAGAAGGAACAAAGTTCATAACTGTTACAGACCATCAACCGCTGAAATGGTTAATGAATCTTAAAACACCTACTGGTCGCCTAGCACGATGGGCACTACAGCTGCAACCATACGAATTCAAAATCCAATATACCCCTGGACGAACTAATGTAGTAGCTGATACATTGTCTCGCCCGCCATGTGAGCAGCATGATGTAAAATGTACCATATGCAGTACAGAGGTAGATCTACCCAGATACAATGAAAAACAGTTAAGAGAGGAACAAATGAAAGATGAAACCCTTCAAACTATTATAAAAATATTAGAAGGAGAAGAAACACCAAGTTATGTAGAATACATTAAAAAAGGGTACCTAGTCCATAAAGGTGTCCTATATTTTTACATGCCAGAACAAGAAAACGACAGTGCAAAGTTAGTAGTCCCACGTCACGAAATACAAAACGTACTGAACGCTTACCATGACTCACCTACTGCAGGTCATATGGGAGTAGAAAGAACAGTGCAACGTATAACAAATAATTTTTATTGGACGGGACTGCGAAAAGATATAATAAAATATGTAAAAACATGTGTTGAATGCCAAAAATATAAGCCATCTAATAAGAAACCAGCAGGCTTATACCAGTCAACCCCAAACTCGCAACGATTTGAGGTATTATCCGTTGATCTTTTTGGCCCTTTGCCAAAGGGACCATCAGGAGAAAAGTGGATTCTGATCATCGAAGATACTACTTCAAGATGGGTAGAATTATTCCCACTAAATGAAGCAACTAGTGAAAATTGTGCCATCATTTTACTCAATGAAATATTTCTTCGGTATGGGTTACCGAGGAAAATTATCAGTGATAATGGAGTACAATTTATATCAGCAATAATGCAAAAACTGGCATATTGCTTAGAAATTCAACAAATATTCACACCCGTATATCACCCGGAACCCAATGTGGTTGAAAGGAAAAATAAAGACATGAAGTCACAAATTGCAATTATGGTGAAAGACAAGCATAAAAACTGGCCATTAACTTTACCAACAATAAGATTTGCAATGAATACAGCTAAGTGTAAAACTACAGGCTTCTCACCAGCTTATCTTACATTCGGGAGAGAATTGCGTACACCATATGAGTTGACACATGATCTAAGCTCGGTTGTAGAATCAGAAAACTTTGTCGCAGAAATCACCCCAAAGTTAAAACAACTAGCCCAGGACTTGGAGTTAGCTAAGGAAAATATAGAGTGTAACAAAGAAAAGTCACGACAAAGAGCAAATAGCAAGAGAAGACCTGACCCAGACTATAAAGTTGGAGACTTGGTATTGATAGAATCACATCCCGTTAGCAACATCGATAAACATTTTACTGCAAAATTTGCTCCTCGACGAGATGGACCATATGTCATATTAAAGAAACATGGC
Organism: Mythimna impura; assembly: GCA_905147345.3. Lineage (NCBI taxonomy): Eukaryota > Metazoa > Arthropoda > Insecta > Lepidoptera > Noctuidae > Mythimna > Mythimna impura. The sequence continues at coordinate 25,376,799 of LR990359.1, read as the reverse complement.
ACCTCGACTTATGAGATTGCTCATTCAGAAACGCCAGACAAGCCTATTGGAAAGTATCATACTTCAGCAATAACAAAATTTGAAAAGAGAAACGACATGATATCTAAACCAACTTATCCGATACGCCAAAGAGGAAGGCCGCGGAAACAATCTAGTGCTGGTACTCAGTCGGGACGACCATAGAGTACCAGAGGGGGAGAATATAACACGACGCCTTACGCCATCTATCGGATTATGGGGACAACACTACGCCACCCAAGTTGATCAAAGCACAAATAAGATTAAACATCGATAAAACGATAACATTCGACAGTATCTACAGATTACTAGCGACATCTATGATACGACGTGTGAAGTGTCCGTGACGTCAACGAGTCACTACTACATACAAGCATGAGATGTTGAAGATACACACTAAGCTGTCCAACCACCTATATAAACCGGCACCACGAAGGAGGACACTCGCTACTTAGAAGGCACAGTGGTCGATAGCCCCGCAGTCACTACTGTTGTCGAAAGCTTGACCTGAGCGGAGGCCCCGTCGCCCTCAGGAACAGCCGAGCTAGGAGGTTAAGGGATAGGATAGCCCCGCAGTCCATCCCTAGGACCACTAATAGATCTCACATCAGTCTAACTTTGTTTGCTAAAATCTGTCAAGTGTTTGAAGTAAAGTAAATAAACCCTATCTGTCATCCAACGTTGGTTTCATTCCACACCGCCACCATTACAGTATTTTTTAAAATTAGTTTCGACGCAGTCGGGTTTTTTGTTTTTCTTTAAATATTTTTTGTACTATTTTCGTATGGATCTCATATAAAATTGTAGCGATAAACGAATCGAGTATCGGTTTCTTGCAATGCAGACATGTGAATTCATGACGACCTATATATACAATGGGCACGCCATAGTCATGACGGTCAGTCCCCTCTTTGAGGAGTGGCTGGAGAGGCGTCACGGCGTCCTCACCTTCCGCATGAAGCAAGTCTTCACCGGACATGGTCAGTTCAAGACCCCAACCCCGACTACCACTATGTCAATACCGACGTTGAGCAATGGGTAGCTTCCGTCCGGCAGTCCGGTAAATGCCGGGACTGAGCCCCAGTCGTCGATAGCGCTTAGTAATCCACGCGCTCTTCAAAGAGATGTCAGCAAACCGTAGGGGCGCAGTAGGGCCGATGTGGTTTTAGGCAGTTAATGTCTGACTCTCCCGCTCCACCCAGACCGGGAGAAGTCGTTGGGTGAATTCCCATCTTGAAAAAAGTCTTGACGACCAATGATGAAAACCTTTTAATTCTAAAGCATGAACTGCGACTGTCTCGTCCCGCTCTTGTAAACAAGATATAAAATTGTCTTGGGACGGCCCATATATTGGAGCTCCCTGGTAAGAAGTAGCTAAGAAGCGGTTTTCAATCGCAACCTCCACGTTGGAGAAAACAGCTGCTTTATTTCTAAACACACGAGACCGGAGTTTTGTGTGGTTACACAGCCATCGCGGTTGCAGTTATCGCTCGCAAACTTGGCAAATGACAATCGCAAGACGGCCGGTTAATTAACAGTTGAGCTCCAGACACCAGAAACGAGCTGTTGCGTTATATTTACTTCACAGAAGAATTAAAAAAAGAAGGCCTATAAAGTTCTGGGTGCATCAATCGATTTTCGGATTTCTCTACCCCCTGAAGGCCACTATGGGTGTTAAGTTAACCGACCGCAGAGAGTGCGGGCGCAACCTGCCGAGGCTGCGGGTGACCGTGGCCCGCAAGATTCTACTTACTAGTTGCCCGCCGGTGCAGTGGGGAATGTATCCCGCACATATATCTCTAGCATTCTACAGAAGCTGCAGGCCCGCAACCGCAGCGGATGCGGGCAAAAGAGTTTTGTGAGTTCGTGTGAGTAGAATATGGCAATATTTTTGAATATTTTTAATTATTTTAATCTATAATTCATATTAGACTCTGCTATAAACAAACACTATCGTATCTTGGTCCTACTTTCCTTAAAGGTTTTATTATTAAAAGAACCGGTGTAAAAAATCGAATTTGGAGACATTACTTTTATCAAAAAGCAGGCAACATATTTCTGGAGTTTGACATTTGTACCTGTCAAATCATTATCTGGAATTAAAAAACGCATTTTAGGTAAAAATCAATTAGGTACCTAAAGTGCGTTTTTTAATCCCAGATAATGATTTGACAAGTCCAAATGTCAAACTCCAGAAATATGTTGCCTGCTTTTTGATACAAGTGATGTCTCCAAATTCGATTTTTTTATACCGGTTCTTTTAATAATACAACCTCTAAGGAAAATAGGCCCAAAATACGATAGTGTTTGTTAATAGCAAAGTCTAATATGAATTGAAGATTGAAATAATTAGAAATATTCAAAAATATTACCAGATTTTTTTACACTCGGACTTTTACTTATACTGAGAACTCACAAAACCGTTTTTACCCGCATCCGCTGCGGTTGCGGGCCCGCAGCTTCTGTAGTATGCTAGAGATATATGTATCCCGCTCCCCGCTGCACCGGCGGGCAACTAGTAGAATGGTGTGGGCCACGGTCGACCGCAGACTCAGCAGGTTGCGCCCGCATTCTCTGCGGTCGGTTAACACCCGTAGTGGCCTTCAGGGGGTAGAAAAATCCGATGCGAAATCCAAAAATCGATTGATGCACCCAGAACTTTATAGGCCTTCTTTTTTTAATTTTTCTGTGAAGTAAGTATAACGCAACAGCTCGTTTCTGGTGTATGTCCACGGTGGTCTGGAGCTCAATTGATTATGAACCGCCCGTCTTGCGATTGTCATCTGCCAAGTTTTCAAGCGATAACCCCAACTGCGACGGCTGTATAACCACACAAAACTCTGGTCTCGTGAGTTTAGAAATAAACTAGCTCCACCGTGGCGGGCGCGGTTGAAAATCATGAATTCTTAGCTACTTTCTTTTACCAGGGAGCTCCAGTCACAACACAATTTTATATCCGGTTTACAAGAGCGGAACGAGACAGTCTCAGTTTATGCTTTAGAATTAAAAAAGTTATCATCATTGGTCGTCAATATTTTTTCAAGATGGGAATTCATCCAATGACTTCTCCCGGTATGGGCGGGGCAGGAGGGCGTGTCAGACTTTTACTGCCTAAAACCAGATCGGCTCTACTGAGCTCCTCCGGTTTGCTGACATCTCTTTGAAGAGCGAGTGGATCACTAAGCGCTGTCGACGAATGGGGCTCAGTCCCGGCAATTACCGGACTGCTGGACGGCAAGCTACCCATTGCTCGACGTTGGTATTGACATTGTGGTAGTCGGGATTGGGGTCTCGGCGACTGGAGCGAAAAGATGTTTGTTCCCTCACTCGTGCAGCCTCCTCCTTCGCTAGCATTACTGTTTCGCAGAAGGAGGCGACCCCCTTCCATTCCTCCTCGCTCTGGACCTTGGCCTGTACTAGAACCTGACCATGTCCGGTGAGGACTTGTTTCATGCGGAAGATGAGGACACCGTGACGCCTCTCCAGCCACTCCTCAAAGAGGGGACTGACCGTCATGATTATGGCGTGCCCATTGGTCGTCAAGCTGTGAATTCACATGACTGCATTACAAGAAACGGACACTTGATTCGTTTATCGCTACAATTTTATAAGAGATCCATGCGAAAATAGTACAAAAAGAGGACTTATGATTGTTTAATTTTAACTATTATTTGTTTTCAAACCGAAGTCCTATCATTACCTATTATTAAAGTTGTAATAAAATGTCAGCAAAAATATCACTGAGTAATTCTATATTTTTGTCTGGGTTTGGTAATAACAAATCGAGACGAAAAAATAAAATGACGCAGCTTTTGCTAGTCTTTAATTCTTAGGCTTAAATTATATTTTATTTTATGAGTTAGACATTTGCATCTTTCAAATTACCTTCAGAAAATACAAAAACTTACCATAATTAGTTGCATTTTAAAATGAAACTATTTTTACGAATATTTTCGGTTTTTTTGTTCAATATCGGTTGCGGTACCTCACTATTTATGAAATGGAAAAAACATGCAACATTCGAATTGTCAAATCATTATCTCTAATTAAAAAACAGACTTTATCTATCTACCATATAATTTTAGAAAATCTGATTATATTTTATGTAATAAAACGTAAGTATTCATTTCACATTTTTCAAAAACACAAGTCTTAACTACCTATTTTGTGTCCTAACCTTATAACAAGAGCGGCCTCTTCAAAGGCGCATAACGGGCATAATAAAAGAGACTCCCGCTGCGTGGACTTAAGGTGCATTTTGATTCGTTACGAGCGCTACTACGCCCGGTAAGCAAATATAATCAAGGTCACGTCCGTGCCGTGCAATGTTTTATGAACGTTATTAACGTTGTTAGTAGGTTTATATTCGTATGTTTTATTTCGAAGAGTGAAACTTCTGTACCTTGTACTATTACTTATTCTGTGGCCCCGCTAGGAATCACTCTGTATCGTGGGTGCAACAAACTTGTAAACTCACATAAGCCATTTAGACCCGGAACTAGAGATGAAACGATACGAGTAAATACAAGTACTTACTCGAAAGTTTTCTCCGATACCAAGTACTTTTAGTATCGATATTTTGAAATTAAGTACCTATCGAGTAGGTATCGGTCAAAAGTACTTATATCAGTATGATAACTGTATCACTTTTATAATACTCGTAGTATAAACGTTATAATGGCGGGACCAACTCTTGTATCCGAATGATTCTACCACGTATATTTAGTACGTTTTAGTACTATTTTGTACCTTTCCTGAAATTTTGTACCTCACACGGTGTAAACGGAATTTCATGATATTGTTGGCCCCGCCATTATAACGCGTTATATTGGCGGGACCATGCTTGTACGCCAAAACTATAACGAATTACAGCATTCTGAAAAAACCAGTATTTAGTATGCAATTTAGTACCTCCGAAAATCAACAATAAGTGACGAAGATATTATTAGTTTCTTTACAAAATCATTTTTTTTTATTTTTGACCTTTTCTACGCCTGAATAATTTGACGGCCAAAAATACATCAGGTAAAAAGTTGCAGTTACATTTCGTGCAGGGGCTTTATTATTATTTATGTATTTTATTTATATTATTACATATCACTATGTTATTAATAAATATTGAGTAGGCTACACAGGAAAATTATTAATGTACGTTTTAATATATTTTATAAAGTTACTAGCTGTTACCCGCGACTTTGTCTGCGTCAAGTTAGTAAAAATGCACAAACGTAATTAATAATTCTGTGCTTGTGATTCGTGTTAAAAACATCTAATTCAAAAAAAAAATATTATGTAAAATGTATTTCTTATGTCCAGATATATAATTTATTTTATTTATTTGGCTCACCAGTAATAGAATATTCGTTCATGATATACATCAAATAAATTACTTATCATCATCAATAAACAGAAACAGACATGTTGAGGTCGAAGTAGTTGATAAACTGTGGTTCTGCCTACCCCTAAAAGGTGATAGTTTAAGTTTGTTTTTGGTTTATTCTATGATGAAACAACGCTGTATGATTTTAATATGATTGGTTAATTTTATTAGACTAAAAGTGTATTAAACCGTTGTTTTCTTTTAACAACACTAAATAAATGTTATTTAACGTAGGCTATAAAAAAAGTGGATAAAGTAGTTTTCAAAATGTTAAATGTTGCCAAAATGTATAAAGAGTCTGTACGGATCTTGTTCTGAGGTCAATACCCACAGTTTTTAGTGTCTGCATGTTTTACTTTTAGGAAGAAAATCATCAAATACCTTCCCCCGCTCTGGGTAAAGCGAGAGTTTGTGTCAGACTTTTACAGACTGAAACCGACCTGTGTTCCTTTAATTGCCCTTAGTGTTATAGAGCTACGGTAACTTGCACGCGGCAGCAAATCTTCCTTCTTTGAGGAAAAGAGAGGACGCTGTGGTGTCTTTCTAAAGACACCACAGCGTCCTCTCTTTTCGCCTGACGAAGATCTCTAGGGCCAATGCCTGCTAGAGCTATGAGATTTTTCGAAAGAATTACCTCCCATAAGAATTTGCCTCGATGATATTTCTCTGCAGACTTTTAGCCGGGTCCGTTATGCAACTTCGGCGGAGGTGAATTTCGAAGGAGCATAATCGGCTTCAGCCCATCTTCAGCTGGATAACGTGCACTGATAGTCCACTGCTGCTAGCGATTATTAAAATACTACAGAGTAACCTACGATGTCATCTTGCTCCACAACTGTACTTATAAAGAATTTGTGAAAAAATTGTTGCAGTTTGATGTTGACTTACATCACGTCCAATTTGAAATAGAAACCTCTCGAAACACCCTAATACCCCCTCATTACTCCGTGTTTGTGACTCCACAAAACTATAAAATGACAGGGAACAAATGTCGCAACCAATTGGGGCTGTGACTGACTCTGGCATCCGTCAGAATGTTGTCCCAGTGTTGATCACCACTCACTGACCACTCTTAAGGAGGTAACGTCCAGTTGTCGACTTAAGGCTGCAAGTAATGTAGGATACATCATACGTAATCAAACTATCTTCAGGAACGCAAACCACGTCGGGGCCTTGTGTGAAATATGTCTTCATGGGTTTTTCATGAAATTCTTAATGATCTTCAATTTTTGGAATCTTTGAAATTAGGTACTTGTTCCAAACAGTAGGTTGTGGTCAAGTCCGAGGGAGAGACTACTTGAAGTACTGGTAACCTTCACGAACTGCTCAAGAAGCATCTTTCTGTGATTAAGTACCTACCTATATTTGCTGGTTTTTTGGGGGTCCTTCCGAAACATCTACGTTCGATGAAGACCTGCGTCAGGCGGAAAGAGAGCCTTTTTAGACTTTCCTCAAAGAAGGTATTTGCTGCCGCAATTGTGGCGTGCAAGTTACCATAGCCCTGGAACACTAAGGGCAACTAAAGGAACACAGGTGGGTTTCAGTCAGTAAAAGTCTGGTACTACCTCTCGCTTTACCCAGAGCGGGGGAAGATATTTGATGATTTCCTACCTAAAAGAAAAAGATGCACACACTAAAAACTGTGGGTATCGACCTCAGTATCAACTCCGTGACTCAGACTATTTATACATTTTGGCAACTGAAAACTACTTTATCCACTTTTTTTTTGATAGCCTACGTTAAATAACATTTATTTAGTGTTGTAAAAAAGATAATTCTACGGTATAATATACTTTTAGTATATCTAATGAACCAATAATTTTAAAATCATACAGAGTTGTTTTATCATAACATAAACCAGAAAGAAACATACATAAAACCCACTCCTGTTCCTTCTTTGCCATTGTTCCAGGGCCCCGGGAATCTCTTTCGTATCACCCATGGCCCCAATAGGCTTCGACCTTGCTGGGCCCCTACGGTTGCTGACACCTCCTTGAGGCGCGCGTGGAACACTACGCACCGTCAACGACTTGGGCTCGGTCCGGACGGTTACCGGACGGACGGACGGTGAGCTACCCATTGCTCACCGTCCACAAGCCCGCGCCTACGGTGACCGGAAATCGGGATCGGAACCCCTCGGTTCGGATCAGCTGGGTCGCGAGGGTTATTGTCTCGCGCGTGCGGCCGCCTCCTTTGCTAGCATTAATGCTTCGCAGAAGGAGGCGACCGCGCCCAAGGCCCACCGCGCTTTACGCTATTACAAATCTTGTTATGATAAAATGACTGGACCTAACTGCGGTTTATTTTCGTAAATATTTTTGGCATTTACGAAGCAATTAATTAGAATTCAATAATTTTTATTAATAGGTCTAGAAACATTTGCTGATTTCGTGATAACGCCATCTATTGCTGAAAAGCTTAACCTTACCTTTATCACACACTGAGGCTCTACCACGAGCTCATAACGTGATCCATTTTACGACCTAAACCGGACTGATAAAGGGATGGAGCTATATAGGGTGTATAGCTCCATCACTCTTTTTCGCTCGTACGTCTGACATTTTGACATTATCATGGTAAAGCCCCTGGCCACCTACCGAGCGATAGTTAAATAAATAGTTTGACAAATTTAATTCGTGTGTTTGCTATTCCAAGCCAGATGGCGTCACTGAGGCATAGGATGACAGTTTTTCTAAGACATTTTTTCTGATAGCCGCTCTATTGTATCTCTTTAGATCTCTTTGTAGACGTTTGAATGCATAACCGCTGGATTTCTGTCTTGTATAGTGAAGGTCAGTATAATCTGCCAAACTGCTTCGAAAGTGCTGATGTAGAAACCAGACTGTCGATAAAAATAATAGTAAGAACGCAAAAATATGTAAAAATTTCTTGTTTACAGTAAAATAAAACAAAACTATCACAAAAAAGAAACTGAGTTTTGAACCACTATCCCCTTACGTGCCGATCTAATCCAGACACGACTGCACTACAGAGTTCGTTGACTTTTGTGTAAAATAGGTGTTCTTATATAAACGTCATCATTGTCTGCTTAACCCTTTGTCGATGATAGCGTGATGATTTTCATCTCAGATATTAAATTTGTAGCTAAATGAAAAAAAAGAAATATTATTTTCGTTTTTCCACTTAGATTTTATTACATGTTTGATTACTTTTTACAAAAATATGGAGTAAAAATGTCTAAGATGTGTAAAAAATATGCTAAAAGTCCTATTATTATTGTAATCGAAGTACCATCGCATATTATATACAAAAACGACGACAAAATACTCACAAAAATTATTACTATAACTGGGGATCGAAGTCACGGCAAATCGTTCAATACCGACATTTTGGAATATTGCTCACCCCCCATAGTAAATAGCGTGATAATTTATAGCCTATGTCCTTTCTCAAGCTCTATTCTATCTTTGTACCAAATTTCATCAAAATTGGTTCAGCGGTATAAGCGTGAAAGCGTAACAGACAGACAGACAGACAGACAGACAGACAGACAGAGTTACTTTCGCATTTATAATATTAGTATGGATTACTATAAATAATCTGTACATCCTACTTTTTAATGATGTGTACCCTTTTTTTACAATTTTTACTTAAAACTGAAATATATAAAACGTACAATAATAATTTTCCTGTGTGGCCTACTCAATATTTATTAATAACATAGTGATATGTAATAATATGAATAAATTACATAAATAATAATAAATGAATATCGAGCCAGAATAGATATTGTGAAGGATGCATTTCCTGGCCCCTTTTTGGCGATTTTGCATGGCCAACAAGATCGTCAGATTTAACCGCCCCAAACTTCTTTCTTTGAGGCTACTTGAAGTCGCGGGTTTATGCCAAGAAGCCTCAGACAATCGCAGCCTTTAAAGAGAATATTGAACAGGAATGCGAACAGTTATCACCGGAAATCTTGCGGAGCCATGGAAAATGTGATAAAACAGGCACAAATATGTATCGACACTGGCGGCTGTTACTTGACGGATATCATCATTTTCACTTAACATACTAAAATGTACAGGTCTTAATAAAGATTTCCATCATTCAAAATAACTAGTTTTTTTTTAGTAAAAATGAAAATTATAATTTCTAATTTCTAACCATCTGCATCACTAAGAAAACTCCTGTTGTTCTCTTTGGTTAGCATATTGGGAACGATCGATACATATTAATTGTTTTTGAACGTACAAGTCCATATTAATAACATCTTGAACTTCTTTAGAACAGCATTGTCCGTTGTACGAACTAGTCTATGGACACACTAGTAGAAAGAGATAACATACCCTTTTGAATCGTATTCTTCGGTACATTTTTGAGGTTCACGTAATCAATCCAGATAGTATAAAAGATTCTTGGTTTTATACCCCGAAAAAAAAAAAAAAACGAGTCAGTTAGTCGCCGCCATATTTTGTCGTGATTGTTTAAAAATTAATATTTTTGGGAAGCACTACGAAAGAGACTACCGAGTTGAATCATACCGTCCCTAAAATTTGGGTAATACTATAAGGCGACTCAATTTGTAATGATACACAAGTGTGACGTACATAAAGTATTTAATTATTCTGCAATACGAACTATAAGAAGAGCACTCGTCACTAGTGTATCCTGGTGAGGTCCTCCACGACTTTGATGAGGTCGTCCACTGTGGCGTCGCGCATCATGCCGCCGCCGTCGTCGATCTGAAACCACATTCTCCACTGTTAATAAGGTCTTTTACTTATAAAATTGCCTTATTATAAGTTCAAATAAAGTTTATATAAAAAACATGTTTTTCCTTTTCCAAAATTAGCTGTTCATTAACTTCTTTTGGTTTTGTAATATTTTGTAATTTCGCTATATTTATAACAATTTTTGTATGAAATCTAAGAATAATTGCGTTTCAAACGATTATAGTTTTTCGTTCAAGTTTGCTTGATTATACTTTACCGTTATTAATGAAATTCAGAATTCAAAATAATAATCAAATTACGAAACAACAAATCAAGTCATCAAAGTTTAAATTCCATTGCAATTTTATGACTGTTTTAATACACTACATAACGCATTACTCTATTTGGTAGCGATGGATTGAAATTATCTAGAATTATGAATTGATTTTTTAGTGAGTGTTTGTAATAGAAATATCCAAAATAAATCGGTTGCAACAAATTTAAATGTACAATGCGTTCCAAATAAGAATAGGATCGATTGCCTTGTTGTGACGTCAAGTCATACTGTCAAATCGAAGAATTATTATGGTGATCAAAACAAGAAATTTTTAAAATTTGTTTTATTTACGAACTGTGAACGAAAATAGTTTAATCAGAATCCAGTTCTTCAATTTTGCTCATCTCTGAGTTCTTCAATTTTGCCCAATTTCTTGCGATTTGACAGTATGACGTGACGTCACAACATGGCGTCATTCCTATTCTTATTTGGAACGCATTGTATAATGGAATTGGGCTAGTGTTCCTAAAAATCGAAATCTATATGATTTAAATATGTATTTTCAAATCGTCTGCGTGCTTTGAATTTATTGAACTGGTGTGCAACTTTCGCGTGAAAGTCAACTAGACTAAAAAAAATCAAATAACAAGATCAAGATATTTTTGTAATCAGATGACTACTGCCAGAGATTACCAATTACGAAAACTAAAAAAAAATATCTCTATTGATTAATATGTGTAATTTTTTTATATACACACCTGTAACCCTTGCACCGTCTCCTTCTGCATATCCCGGCTGAGATCTAGGAAGCTTTCGATGAGGTCACCATCGATGAACCCTTCGGCGGGCTCCGTCTTGATGTCCGTGTTGAACGACCGCCAGAACGAGTGCTGGATCTTGCCGACGGACTTGATCGTGTGCGTCAGACGCTCCTCGAGCTGGTGGAGGAACTCGTACAGTTCTGGGGGGAGCTGGACTACTAGACCTGTTGGGGAAAACTTCTATTTGAATATCATAGGCGAATTAACACTAGAAGCGCGGGTGTATGTTCTTCCTGCTCTAGTTAATATTTTATTATGCATAGAATAGAATAAACTGTATTGTGTACCATGTACGCTTAAAAATTTACAATAAGCATCAAGTTTTTTCTGACTGACTTCTTAACATTTCAAAAGTGCCTTTAAATGGTTTATTTGAAATAAAATGCTTTGAATCTTTGAATTGAATTGATGTCAAAGACATCGTGTATAAACTTAAATCTATGGGTACAATGGCGGTTTTATCGCCAGCGACAGCGATATCTACCAGACAACCTAGAATCGCAATTTTTATGAAGTGTGATAATTATTGTTTACACGATATTTCATAAAAACCTCACAAAAAACGATGCATAATAGAACATTAACTAGAGCAGGAAGAATATCGAAATGAGTCTTTGGGACACCCTCGCATTTAGTGTTAAGCTACATAATAAGGTCGAATAGAGACATAATATCCTGCAAAATTCGCCGAATATACTAGTAGAACTAAAAAAAGCGTTTTGTCCATCAAAAAAATCACAACTTAAAAATAACATATTTCCTCCTGGGTCTGTTATTCTCGCCATGCCATCATCAGTCTATCTAAGGATTATTGTGTTGCCTAGTAACTGGATTGTGGACGTTTGATAGGCAGGCGCTCCATGTAAAACATAGATATTCAGCCGCTTCTAGTTAGACTGGAAGCCGACCCTAAAAGTTAGTCGGGAAAAGGCTTTTATTTGTTTTGAGGTGGGAAATCATCTAATGACTTCTCCCGTTTAGGGTGGAGCGGGTGGGCATGTCAGACTTTTACTGACTAAAATTACACCTATGTTCCTTCAGTTACCTTTTGCGTTCCAGGACCATGAACATATTCTTTTCTGAATCGATCCCATGGCCCTAGCAGGCATCGACCCGTCTGGGCTCTTACGGTTTGCTGACATCTAGTTGGGAAAAGGATGATTCCTGCCACTAGCGAACGGCTATCGAGCGCATCACGTTGACCATGTCACCCACGTGGAACTGTCCCATGTACGACATCTGTTGAGGCCTAGGGCCACACTACTACACTTACATATGGAGCCGGTGACGGTAGCAAGCAGCACAGGGTTGGTGACGGGCGCGGCGGTGTCGGCGTGGTCCTACTAGCGAGCCCGAGCGCATCACGTTGACCATGTCACCCACGTGGAACTGTCCCATGTACGACATCTGTTGAGGCCTAGGGCCACACTACTACACTTACATATGGAGCCGGTGACGGTAGCAAGCAGCACAGGGTTGGTGACGGGCGCGGCGGTGTCGGCGTGTTGTCCTACTAGCGAGCCCGAGCGCATCACGTTGACCATGTCACCCACGTGGAACTGTCCCATGTACGACATCTGTTGAGGCCTAGGGCCACACTACTACACTTACATATGGAGCCGGTGACGGTAGCAAGCAGCACAGGGTTGGTGACGGGCGCGGCGGTGTCGGCGTGTTGTCCTACTAGCGAGCCCGAGCGCATCACGTTGACCATGTCACCCACGTGGAACTGTCCCATGTACGACATCTGTTGAGGCCTAGGGCCACACTACTACACTTACATATGGAGCCGGTGACGGTAGCAAGCAGCACAGGGTTGGTGACGGGCGCGGCGGTGTCGGCGTGTTGTCCTACTAGCGAGCCCGAGCGCATCACGTTGACCATGTCACCCACGTGGAACTGTCCCATGTACGACATCTGTTGAGGCCTAGGGCCACACTACTACACTTACATATGGAGCCGGTGACGGTAGCAAGCAGCACAGGGTTGGTGACGGGCGCGGCGGTGTCGGCGTGTTGTCCTACTAGCGAGCCCGAGCGCATCACGTTGACCATGTCACCCACGTGGAACTGTCCCATGTACGACATCTGTTGAGGCCTAGGGCCACACTACTACACTTACATATGGAGCCGGTGACGGTAGCAAGCAGCACAGGGTTGGTGACGGGCGCGGCGGTGTCGGCGTGTTGTCCTACTAGCGAGCCCGAGCGCATCACGTTGACCATGTCACCCACGTGGAACTGTCCCATGTACGACATCTGTTGAGGCCTAGGGCCACACTACTACACTTACATATGGAGCCGGTGACGGTAGCAAGCAGCACAGGGTTGGTGACGGGCGCGGCGGTGTCGGCGTGTTGTCCTACTAGCGAGCCCGAGCGCATCACGTTGACCATGTCACCCACGTGGAACTGTCCCATGTACGACATCTGTTGACGTTCTTCGTCTGTCGTTGCGGCACTAGAAACAAATAACTTTATTAGGTTGCGATACTTAACAAGTATTTTTCACGCCTCGGTTAGACGACCGAAAGGTTTTTCTTTCTTGACATACTACTCTGTCAAGAAAGTACCGGGAAAAGATCAATAATACACAAAATGTTTGTTATTCATCCAAATTTATTTTATCACCTTCAAAGTATGCTCCTTCAGAAACGATACACTTACGCCAATGAATAATCCAATCTTCAAAACATTTTTTAAATGCTGTTTCCGGAATCGAGTTCAGTTCTCGCCGTGAATTCTCCTTATGTCTTCTACCGATTGAAAACGGGTGCCACGAAGTGGTAATTTGAGTTTAGGAAAAAGAAAGTAGTCGGCTGGAGCCATATCTGGTGAATATGGTGGTTGTTGCTCGATGGTATTTGTTGAGTGTTTGGTCAAAAATTCGTTCACAATGATAGCCTTGTGCGAAGGCGCATTATCGTGGTGCAAAATCCAAGAATTTTCTTTCCATAAATCTGGCCTTTTTGTCTAATTTGCTCTCTTAAATGCCGCATAACGCTCAAATAATATTCTTCATTTACCGTTGACCTTCCGGCAAGAATTCCGAGTGCACAACACCGCGATATTCAAAGAAAACAGTCAACATGACTTTGACTTTTGATCGACTTTGGCGTGGTTTTTTCGGTTTCGGTTCAGTTGGAAAGCGCCACTCCGAAGCTTGTTGACTAGTTTGCATGTCAAACTCGTAAACCCACGTCTCGTCACCAGTAACAATGCGTTTCATGAATGTTGGGTCGGAATTAACTCGTTCGTTTTATTGCCTTTTTGGAGAAAATTCAGGTCTTTTGGGACTAGCCGAGCGGTAACATGTTTCATACCCAAATGATTAGTTAAAATGGTACGGATCGACTCGTGAGATACAGAAAGTTTAGCGGCTATCTCTCTCAAAGTAGAATGAAGATTTTCAGTCACTATTTCCTTCACTTTTCCGATGTTAACTTCAGTTGAAGACGTTGATGGCCTACCAGAGCGAGGCAAATCTTCCATCACATCTCGACCGCTTTAGAACGCTTTGTACAACTCATAAGCACGTGTTTTTGATAAAGTCGATTCACCATAATCTTTCTGTAACATTTTCAGTGACTCCGAACATGAAATTCCATTGGCGATGCAAAATTTAAGACAAACTCTTTGTTCGATGTTTTTGTCCATTATGAAATTCGCAATACACACTAGATATGATATAACTAAAAACAGCACTGTATTTAATATAAATAACAGATGCAACTCAAACTCCGCGCCAAAATGGAAAACAGTTGAGCCAATCTACCAACAAAAAAAAAAAAAAAAATTGAATTTGGAACTAATAATAATAATAATAATATCCCCATCGCCGTATCTCTACGTTGACGTCGTGGTGGGGCTTGCGTGCTCCAATATACCCTAGGTCTGTATCGGTAAAGTTTGCTTTGCCGTAATATGCCTAGGGTGAGGGGCCAGACTAAGAGAGATACAATCCGCAGTGCAGTTTTGTGGCGAACTGTTGGGCATTAGCGACCCCACGGACCCGATCTCCCGGGAGAATTCTTGTTCTTCATCTCCGGCTTGCCTTTATTGGCCGGCCGTAGTGAACACTGACGAGGAACTGAGCTCCCACCTCTCTCTTGCCTTTATTGGCTGGCTTGAGTGGAGATTCGCAAGAGCAAACGTGCTCGGGAGAAGGATGTATAATCCAGTAAGGTGCTGGTAGGGATCTTGACCGTACTTCCGGGATTGTCCTGATAGCCGTGGTATACCTCTCCACTCCTCAAGCACCTCAGGATATGTTGCCCTCTTGTTGCTACGTCACTTCGTGCTAGCGGCCGTTTTTGGGGGCCCATTTATTGAGTGTGCAAGTCACCCCCTGCCTTTTTTCGATGCATATTAATAACGTTGTTCAGGCAGGGGCCATAGTCTTGACATAGTTCCATGTTACCAGTCCACTTAAGACTCCAAAAACCATAGCCCTATTATCTTTGTTCTCCATATGTCGCAACAGTTTTTCAATAACCGGGGGTTGTCCTTGGGTGCACTAGCATAGCGCGTACAGGGATAATCGTCGGTTGATATCATGTTCCTTTATAATTATCTAAAGGGCCTCTGCGAGTTGGCTTCGGCTCCTCGTACGCCTCCCAAAGGTCCAGGACCTCAGGGTCCTGAGATAAATAAAATATAAAAAAATAATAATATATTTTATTCAGACTTAAAATTTGTTAAAATAGTTACATAAAATCTTAGGAATAATTACAAAGGTATCGCTATGTTAAGTGCCTGTACTAGGATAAACCTGTATCACAGGCGGTAGAAGCACTTACACTATGGTATTTAGGACAATAAAATTCATAACAATATTTAACATTCAAAGTCTCTAAATAGGGAAAAAT
Organism: Mythimna impura; assembly: GCA_905147345.3. Classification (NCBI taxonomy): domain Eukaryota; kingdom Metazoa; phylum Arthropoda; class Insecta; order Lepidoptera; family Noctuidae; genus Mythimna; species Mythimna impura. The sequence goes on along the minus strand of LR990359.1, from coordinate 25,360,762 downwards.
TTAATAAAATTATTTATAATATTATAAACCTAGTTTACTTAAACACTAAAAGTCACAATTATGTTATTTCTTATTATAAAACTGTTTCTTGCACTTTATTCTATAATTACACACACATGATTTTGCGTCAGCAGAATTATTAATTGGGTTAATGTCGAGGTTGCGTTAATACTAAATAGTTATGTTTACATTGGACAAATATGTTTAAATTTATTGAAAAACGATGGTTTGTAGGTCAGCACTTGGAATTTTGAGTCAGCAGTAAGCGTTACACGGAAGTCTGGCCTTGAGTATGACGCTCTAGGCGCCCTCATAATCGATAGAGTTAATATATCTATATTCCGCTATTTTCCTAGCAGGACACTCAGCATCTCCCGTTTTATGGTTGGAGGGCTTTTTGAAGCGAGAGCAAGTTGCACATTTCGGTGAGTCCGCTTTTTTTGAACACTCGGACATCGGGTGTCCTGTCTCACCGCAGTGGCCACACGTCGAATTGTCCTCTCTACAGGTTTTTGCTGCATGTCCATACTGCTGGCATTTGTAGCATCTCGTAACCAGGGTGAAGTCCCTGACTGGGCAGGAAGTCCAATTTATGAAAATCCTTGATTGGGAAATTAGAGCTCTTCGTATATTGGCTGGAACTTCAACCACGTAGTTACAAGTCTGCGAATCTTTTTTCCCCGATTTGTGACTTAATTTAACCATGGTCAAAAAGGACTCCATGGGAATCGTTGGAAACTTTTCGGCTACATTCTGTTCGTAAATGCACCTGAAGACTTCAGTTTCAGTCAAAGAGGATGGTACTCCTACAACCACGATCCGGGGTTTGCGCTTGGTGGGTTCGTCGGCGGTAAGGCCGGATGCAGATTGCTGGACTGCGTACTTAATTTTATCCGCGTCATCCTTTGTCTCTGTACTGATAATAACGCCTCCGTTTTTAGTCTTACGGACACCTCGTATATGCAGCTTGACTTGGTCTGGTCGTATCATCTTTTGCACAAGGACTTTTGTTTCGTCATTGGACTTTAATTTGTTGTTGGGATATATGGCCACGGAGTTTAAATTGGTTGGTCGAACGAAATCATTTGACCCCTTCTTCACCATGTCGGCAAACGAAACAGTACCAGAGTTCTTTATCGTCTTCGTGAGGTCCAAGATGTGGTCCGTCAAGTTGCATTTTTCCATTAGATCTTCATTGAGGATGCGCGCTTGGACTGCTTTCTGCTTTAGCGATTGATATAGGACTGCCATCTGTGAGGTGCCAGATCCTATTTTACGGCACAAGGTTGAAATTTTCAATTTCTGCTCCGAGTTGAGTTTGCCATCCGAGGCAATACAACAAACCTCGTTTAGATGCTGCTCAATAGTCGACATCCATCTTTGTATCTCGGGTGTTGAAACAGCTTCAATTGAAAGATCAGATTGGGCTGGATTTTGCGTCATCGTCTTCGCTGGAGATGCGGAGAGATTCACTCGATCTCTTGAGAAGGGGCTGTTGTTCATTTTATTTATAACTAGTTCACTTATTCTAAGTTTCCATTGTATTTACTAAACTACACACTAGGCAGAAATTACTGCAAAAAGAAGGTCACTGATATTATTTTATGAAATTAAATATTGCTACTGAGCACGTCTGTATGCTACGAGTGCAGACGAAGTACGAAGTATAACTATAAACAAATCATCCATTCCCGATACTTTTCTGACTGAATGTATTGGTGTTGATGACTGAATAAAAATCTATTGACTAGACAACTACATTCAAATTTCTCGGAATAAATAAAACCGCGCGGGTGCCGAATTAAAATCGTCCAAACGAAGCCCACAGAAACGACAAGTAGTTTTTTTTCTTAATTTAAAACGTATTTCTCAAATAAACAGAGTATATATTGCTGTGGCACCATGTTTACCGTGCGGCTGCGAAGCTTAGATAAATACCAAAATCTAAGTCAACAAAGGGTATTGGTTGCTGATGCTGAAAATGAGGGTAAAATCAAAATGGCTCTCGACTTCGGCGGTCAATTATTTGGCGCTGAGACTTCTGGTTAGCGGTAGGAAGGTCGGCGGGAGACGAAAACTGACGTAGGTGCATACTCCTGGAGTATACCGCACTGGACGATGACGAGTGCGCAACTTGTGCAACCATGATCGCACCGTTGCATTACTTAATTTTTAATTGCTACCCTAAAAAGACCTTCTTACCTGTCTTTTTGACACACAAAGAGATTGAAACTGTTCTCTGCTCCTAGGAAGGTGTCGTCGTCTAGTATCTCGACTGCTGTCATCCAGTTCGGACTGTAGTCGCGCGCTATCTCTTCGAAACTACCCTCCATCTACAATGAGAGCCTCAATGTTAGAATGTAAGTAAACATTTTATCACACAAATAATATAGATATATCTTATCTATAATATTGTTGTTATGATCACGTTCGCTAAACCAGCGTAATTGAAAATAATTAGATGGTATAGATATAATATTCTTTATTATATACCAGCACATTATGAATAAAAACTGCAAATTACTGATAAATAAAGCAAAGTTTTCCAGACAATTCAAATGAAAACTTTTTTAAAAATATATTACAAGCACCCAGGAATGGCCAATAAATTTAAAAAAAAAAAAAAAAAAAAAACGAGTTGCTATGTTAGGCAAGGGTCAATTTTTTATTTATTGAAAAGTAGGCTGACGCAAACACAACTTGGCGAATTGGGGTTTTATAGACCCATCGGATACTCAATGTGAAAGCGGTGCCCTTGTTCAGAACATGAGCCCAAGTTAGAGTGTCCCAAGTGCCCATACTCCTTACTACCTAGTTCGCACTTTGGAGGGCTTAATGAGTGCCACCGATGTTGTAGTTACAATAACTACCTTTTGGACTCTCAAACAGTTTAACGAGTTTACCATAGATTCGAAAAGAAGTTTTGAAAGACTCAGTAAGACTCACCTGTTTATATTGCAGAAGAGACAGCGACCGCATGAGATCGCCCACTAATATAAAGTCACCCTTCACTTTGAGATATAACGCTACGATGTTATTGAAGTGACTGCATTCGAGCCGCAACTCCTTTTCCGATGTCCATTCGAAGAGACGTACCTGGGGAATAATTTTATCATTAACAAACCATCTCGCCTGAATTCCCTGTAGGATAGTGCAGTAAATATAAATATAAGTGTTACTTTACAGAACGGATGAGCTATTTTGCATCGACTAGGCCCAAATACAGACTTCACGATGCTATTAGGAGAATGTGTGACGGAAATACCCAATCATACTTGGTTGGACCTGGGAAACAAACCCAGTAGGACATAGTATAATCCTTCCGACCTAATATTGATCACGGTGGCCAATTTCAACTGATTATTACCCAAGAACGCAGAAGATATTAAAGTGCACAAGTGTATGCGCAAACACAGGTGCAGGTGCGCTTTGACTTTGACTTTTGATTTTCTGACATTAGGACATAGTTTTATTTAATTATTTTTTTAACATACTTGCTCAGAAATTGACTCTAATTGCACCTCATTCAGGTATATAATGGCGCTTGTAACCAAACTGTGACATTTTGATTACCTTTAGTGCGATATTAGTAGTCAAAACCTTTTTGTAAAACCTCTTTGTTCGCAAGAGTTTCAAAAGGAAAAAAAAGACATTAGGTTTGTGTTCAATATTCAATATGAATTAGTGTCTTACTTATTGCAACTTCATGTTGAAATAAACAATTTAACTTGTAAATAATGATAATTAGATTTTTTGTTTGCATAGACATGCAACCTCATTCTTATTTTTATTAAAGCAGACTAACTAGTCTATGGCTGCCATTTTTAGATGCGCGCGCATAAGAAAACAGATTTATTTTTTTAGCGTCATATCACAAAAAAAATTACAACTACTAGTTTTACTCTTGAAGTTAATTAATTAAAAAAATAAATAAATTAAAATACATATTTTTTATTATTATTATTAGGTTAATTAAAATTGTTATTTACTATTATTGAATATTACTATACTGTAATTGCCATGTTGTTTGCACAGTTGGCTCTTCAGTAGATTTGAAGTAAACAGAAAAGTATGGGGCATTTAATTTACTTTTTTCGTAATTTTAATGTTGGTCCTATGGTAAAACTTCTTCATAATGATGAAGCATTGCCAGTGGTTACATTTCTTGTTGTATTGTCGTCTCCACATTGCATTTTTTTGTTCATATTCATTTTTAGTTGTTTTTTTTTTCATCTATCGCGTCTTTCATCGGTACCAAATTTTAAGACAAAACTTAAATAATGATAAAAAAAATAAAGATGTCTCCTCCCTTACAACTAAGGCCTACTGTATACGGACGCATAGCTTCATAGACGCGTAAACTATGTCGAGAATGTATGTAAATTGTGAGCAGGCGTACACCAAGCGTATATTGAAGAAAACGCGTCTACAAAGCTGCGCGTCCGTGGACAGCTGTAAGCCTAACCTAGTTTAAGGTGAAAGTGCCTGGATAGCTTGCGAAATTATTATTAGGCCATTTCACGAAAAAGTCATTTAATATTGTTATCTGAACTGAAAGGGTCATATTGATGAATTTTAATTATTATAATTTCGTAAATAAATACGTGTTACGGTCGCAAATCACATTTTAATGAACTAAAGACTTCAAAAATACGAAAATATGAATTTCGCGGGTTACTCTACCGCTTTCACCAAACCCCCAAAATATTATATGATGTTCCGATATACGTACAGTACTGTTGATGGTGGCGAGTAGTTTCCCGTTGAACTCGACTAGTGTGTAACATCCTCCTTTGATTTCCTTCTCCGCTACTTGAACCAGCTTGCCTTCTGACCAGTGGAATAGTAGGATCCTACCCTGTGGAATTATGAAAAAATAAAATATGCACATTAGTTAAAACGTCCAAATGAATGTAATAATACAGTATTAGTACAAAACTACATAATAAACAATGTTTACGTTTATTAAGCTGTTGATCCCCGCAATAACGCCGGCGTTAACGCGCCATTGTCTTTCTATTGTGTCTCTAATTACGCTACTCAAAAAGTTAAATTGAGTGGAGCAATTGCAAAAGCAATAATAATAGTTTTATGAACACATTATTTTCAAAATGCTGATAATTTACAAATGAAATGTGAGCAATGTGATCAAATCAAACGCACAGGACTACTTGGGGGACTCCTGTCTGATAATAAATGTTTCTTTTTTATGTCCAACAGTGGACTTCTTTCGGCTGAAATGATGGTGATGATGAAGGTGATCAAATAAAATTATGAATCGAGAGACTCGACCGACAATCATGATTATTATATTTAATGTCTGATCAAAACAGGACCACGCCATCCACCATCAATGATTGCATCACTGCTTACCACCAGGTGGGATCGCAGTCAACTACTAGTTTATATAATTTAACAAAGTACTATTAGTTGGGATTAGTACGGAAGTATGGACAAACGCATACCTGTTTAGGTTCCGACTCCTCCGGGTTAAGTATGGCGGTGCCGACGGCGTAGTAGTAGTTGGGGTCATCGCCCAGCTTGCACGACACCAGCGACATCGCGTACTCGTTGGTCATCAGCTGGTGCGCGTGGAGAACTGTAAGATGGGATGTGTGCATCAAAAATCAATCAATCTGCGCTAACTCTGTTGGAGTTTTAAAAAAAAGACACCTATGCTTGGATCAATTATAAGTCATAAAAATATTGTGCGAGAGTTGAATCTGCGACTCGCAGCGCAGCAGCTGCACAGAACACTAATGTACAGAAGTCACTCTACATACAAAGAAAGAAAGAAAGAAAGAAAGAAAGAAAGAGAATTTATTTGGTACAACACAAGGCACAAACACAAGGGTAAATACGAAACAAAAATAATAAAAAAAAAGAAGTAAAAATGTAGTTGTGTGCCTCACGGCTGCACCAAAATAAAAAAGAAAACACAAAAACAAAGCGCGCTCGAGCAACGCACACATAGACATAGACCGCTCATAGACACGATATCCCAGAGCGCTCGGACCAGTGTGAGTGCATCCGCTTGAGACACGCATCTGTGAACTTTTTTGTGCTATTTTAGAGCAAAAAAAAAAAAGTTATTTTAACTGTTCATCAGACAGTTGTTTAAATTTAACATTTAAATGGTGAATTATCGTTTTTTAAGCTAGTACCAGTTGTTTCAGAGTTATGTAGGTATTTGCTTGTAATTTGATGGCTCGTTTTAATGTAACAGAACAGTTTGCTAGGTAGGTAGGTAAGCGCCCGCAGTTAACATAGGAACTGTTTGGCGGGCCGGGCGCACGCGAATCTCGCTGTCGGACGGCAACCCTAGCGCGACCGCCGAGCGTAGGTAAGAAAAGTGAAGTACTGTGATATCGAAAGGAGATCGCATGAGTTGGGTTAACGAACTGGCATGTAAAATGTACTTCTAAGGATTTTATTGTTCTAGAATAGGTTTAAAAATTGAATAGAACAAAATAATGTCTAGTTTTTTTCAGTTCGGACGCAACCGTTGTAAAGTGATGTAATTATGTAGTAGTACAGTACAAGTATTCAATGCAATAAAGGTGTTTAATTGCAAGAAGTAATAAAGATCCTGATACCGTCGCAGAGTGCGACAGTACATACACGAGATTGACTTCTGTATCTATCTATTTTGTGGCAGCTGTTTGTTCAACCACTGCGTCTGAAGTCCATAATCAAGTAATTAGGGTACCCATCGAAAGTCATAGATTTACAAATGACAATGCAATATCACATGACTAATTAAAGCTGTTTCTATGTCTGGTAGGTATACAAAGAAAGGCAGATATCTCCAGTGGCGGATTTACACATTTTCAAGGCATAGGCTATACAGTTTTTGCCGCCCTTGCCTCTACAATTGTCATATCCTGCATTATTTTTACAATCCAAAAAATTCGTAGAAATTACACGTAAAATAATTTTTGGGGTAAAATATTTTATTGGCTTAAGACTATCCTGACTACCTCACTATCACTGTTCAAGGTTTTTTATTTTTTTTTTTAGAATTACAATTGAATTTTTCTACTCTCGGAATGTGCAATGACAAGTGAGAGAGGAAAGTCATCAGCGAAATTTATTGCAGACTTCTATCTGTGAGACATCAGAAAACCGTCATGCAAAATTATTTTTGATTTCTATAAGGTAGCAAAAAAAAATTCGGTCCTCAAATTTTCCGCCCTAGGCTCAAGCCTACTCAGCCTGCTGGTAAATCCGCCACTGGATAGCTTCACTATTAACCTGCTACCTAGACTATAAGGCTTGTAACGTAACGTAAAGTTGTCTGGATACGTCTTGTATTTATAGGAGGTTCCTCTTTGAGAAACCCGTCACTTGGTAGCTTGGAATCTGTTTCACCTGTAGTCATTATTGGTAGCTTGAACCCTGTTCCACTTGTAAGATAGATTTTTTCTTTTATTATTAGTCTATTACTGTGTATGGTGTTTGTACGGTGCATGTACGGTGCAACCGCACATTGCGGAAATGCTCTCTCATCATAATTGAATTGTAATTAATTAACACACATTTTACATAAACTTCAGTTCACATTCGGACCGCGTCATAGCAACACCTCATTTATCATAAGTTAAGGTCGTGGACTCAATACACGTATCAAGTAAATTCCATAGTTTTACTTATAAGATTCAGCGTCCCTATCTATCAGTATCAATCAGCAAAAGACGTACGGTAACAAATCATATATCTTTTTGGTCCTTCGAGCCGGATTTTAACCAGCGATCTACGGATGAATAAGAAGAATAGCTAGTGTTACCTTCGAAGGTGTGGTTGTCGAGTATGAGCAGGTTGTGCACCTCGAGGTCGAGCGCGTTGGGCGCGTGCTTGGGCTGCGCGAGCGGCGCGCCCGACGTGGCCGCGGCCGCCGTGGACGCCGACGTTATCACTTACCTTCGAAGGTGTGGTTGTCGAGTATGAGCAGGTTGTGCACCTCGAGGTCGAGCGCGTTGGGCGCGTGCTTGGGCTGCGCGAGCGGCGCGCCCGACGTGGCCGCGGCCGCCGTGGACGCCGACGTTATCACTTACCTTCGAAGGTGTGGTTGTCGAGTATGAGCAGGTTGTGCACCTCGAGGTCGAGCGCGTTGGGCGCGTGCTTGGGCTGCGCGAGCGGCGCGCCCGACGTGGCCGCGGCCGCCGTGGACGCCGACGTTATCACTTACCTTCGAAGGTGTGGTTGTCGAGTATGAGCAGGTTGTGCACCTCGAGGTCGAGCGCGTTGGGCGCGTGCTTGGGCTGCGCGAGCGGCGCGCCCGACGTGGCCGCGGCCGCCGTGGACGCGCTCGCTCGCACGGCCACGACCGCCGCGCCTCCTCCACCGCCCGCGGAGCTCCACTCCAGCTTGTCGACGCGCATTGTTATCACTCCAAACGTCTGCGGGAGGATCACGTGTTACTGCCTGCTCATGACGTCGCCGCTACCAGTGAAATGAATAGCGGCGCAGCGAATGGTACAAAATAAGTAACAAGGCGCCTATCGCCGCACCGCATTTCGCTTCGCGTTGATCTAACTCATGACCAGAGGCCCTACCCCTACCTACCTTTTAACGCGATCCATTTGAAAACATAAACTGAATTGTTATATTGATGGAGCTATATAGGATCTATAGCTCCATCCCTTTTTCTCGCTAGCACGCGACATTTTAACTCGACATACATATTTACTGTTTTTCATACAACCGCTCTTACGCGATTATGACGTTATTACACATTTTTCATTACATACTTTGGAAACACAGTATCTTGTGGATATTATATAGGGTGACTGGCAATTAGTGTACGATACTTAAACACGTGATTGTGCTCATGATAACCAACAATTTTTATTATGGGAACAAAGCCGAAATCGCGAAAAAAATATCAGCCGTTCAGTACATTAGGCAAACATAAATGTACTGAACAGCTGAATTTTTTTTTCGCGATTTCAGGTTTGTTCCCATAGTAAAAGTTGTTGGTTATCATGAGCACAATCGCGTGTTTAAGTATCGTACACTAATTACCAGTCACCCTATATACTAGGCTTCTATTGAAATCAATTTATAAATTTGTGTAAAACTAATCCAGTAAAGACCTCCGAAAATCTGCTATTTTGCATGAACTTTGATACTTCATAATTTAATCAAAAATTAAAAAAGTATAACAATGGAAGCCTTGCAAATTTAAAATTCTAAATGACGATTTTTTTTTTTTTTCAAAAACTTTAATGGGTTTAAAAAAACACGTACCTACTTCCTAAAACAAAAAAAAAATATTCGAGTAAATCACGGAATTACGGAATGCTAATCGGTGCGTTATCTCTCTTTTGTCACGTTGCCTTTTCGTCAAACATCGCGTTGGATTGCGTTAAATGAAGTAACAAGTTTTTAAACCATCCTCGATGTTGACTATAGGCGAGTGAAAAAGGACCCTCTTAAACGAAAACTATACAGGCCATTATCTTACCTTGATTAGATTAGGTATATCTACAATCTAAATATATAAAAATGGACCCCTATTTCTCCTGGTCACGCTATAACTTAAGAACGGCTGGACCAATTTTATTAATTCTTTGTTTTGTTCACCAGCATACAGGGAAGGTTGTTGGGTAGGGTATAGTAGGGTAGATTAGGGTAGAGTAGGGTAGGGTAAGGTAGAATAGGGTAGAGTTGGCTAGAGTAGAATAGAGTAGAAAAAAGCAAGAGCTAGTATAATATAAAAATGAATCCCTATTTCAATTAGGCACGCCATAACTTGAGTAGGACTTTACCGATTTCATCAAACTTTTTTTTTTTAAGATTTCTAATACCATGTAGAAGGCGTACGAGGGGCCAAAACCAACTCGCAAAGGCCTTTTAGAGATTTTTCAGGAAACGTGGTACCAACTAACGATTATCCCTGTATGCGCTATGCAAGTGCACCCAAGGACCTACTACCCCCGGAAACTATTGCGACTTATTTTCTATTATTATTACTTTGTTTCTCGTTAACGAGTATATAAATCACTAGCTTCTGCCAGCGGCTTCGCCCGCATGAAAGAAAATAAATAGGCTATGTTACCCAGTGAAGATGTAGTTTTCTAATGGTGAAAATTGCTGCGGTCTTCCCGTCCAACCATAATTTAGGTGTCTTCAAGGCTAGAGTGAATAGGCTCTTAATAAACTAGTGCGCCTCACCATCAATGATTGCATCGCTGCTTACGATCAGGTGGGATCGCAGTCAAGCACTGGTTTAAATGAATTTAAAAAAAAAAAATCGGTAATAGTTTTTGAGTTTAATCTTAACATACAAACAAAAAATCAAATCTTTCCCCTTTATAATATTAATATAGATTATTGTTATCGTATTTACCTGTGAAGCCTCTTGATAGGCGATCCGCCTGGGAGTCTCTCCAAGCGGCACGGTGCGGATGTGCAGCTTCTGTATCTCGTCAATGGTGCCTATTGTGACCGTGCTGTCTGTTGCTAACGCCAAACTAGACAACGAAGCTTTATATCAATTTAACATATTTATGACAACAATATTCCTTTAATCGCTTGCGTCGGACTGGTCCGACATATTGTGTTTTCGTGTTCTATTCGCCAGGGTCGTGTGTTTGCGATTGGGTACTCCATCCCGTTTAGCCCTTCAATCCCCATAGGTGACAGAAGAGTTGACGAGATGTATTTGGACGTGGATGTGCGACCCTGGCGAAAGAAACGTGAGAGTGTTTGTCGGATATATCCGACGTGGGCGATAAAACGGTTAAGAAGTTCTGCTCGAAGTAAGGCATATAACGCGGGGCACGAATTCGCAGACGCCGATTGTGTCAAATCTCTTGTATTAGTAATTCTGCCCTGCTTATTGCAAATGCAGTACTTGCAAAATGGCGCGGTTCGGGGATAACGCGGTAAACATGTTTTTTGATATCTAAATAACCAGTCTTTGTTATATAATTTTAAAAGTGTACTAAAAGAATAAGAAAATAATATTTTTATGTATAAATTGGCCCCTTGAGATGTTATTTTTGCTAAAAAGTGACAATCTCAAAAATGTCGATTACTGCATTTACAATTATAATAATAATAAAACCTCTTTATTTCCCATCACCTAAGAGTTACATGTATGTACATAAACTTTCTCTGTCGTTTTATTGGATAGGAACCCCACTTTGGGTATAGGCCTCCTCCAGTTTTCTCCACTTGTCTCTGTCTACAGCTTGCTTACTCCAATCCTTGCCGGTTGTAGCTACTATGTCATCGCTCCACCGCGTCGTAGGTCGTCCTTTCCGCCTTTTTCCGCTAGGTCCTTTCCATCTCGTTACTTCTGCTGTCCATAGTTTATCATTGTAACGTGCTACATGGCCAGCCCATCGCCATTTCAAACTTAGACAGTAGTGTAGAACGTCAATTAGTTTGGTCTTCTTACGTATGAATACGCTTCTTATTTTTTGTATTTTACTTATTTTTAAAAGACTTCTTTCCATCGCTTTTTGGCAGTTCACTAGTTTTGTTTTTATTTTAGTGTTTTTGGTCCTCGTCTGGCAGCCATATGAGAGAGTTGGCAGAACGCATGTATCCATAACTGTCCTTTTTAGGTGGAGCATTTACAATTAGCAGGGCAGAATTAGTCACTTGATTTCTCTTTAGCTTGAAATCATAAAAACATCCTACGTGTGTAGGATTCACCTCAGTTTAAGCAGACTTTTAGACAAATAATTAAGGTAGAATTATAGTTTCTAAGTAAATTAAATACAATAAAAAGTATTCATCATTAATATTATAATACTGTTACGCCGTGAAATTTTAACAAGTCATATCTCCGCCGAAGTCAATAGTAGCATCAAATAATTTAAACGCATTGTTGAGTAAAAATTCTAGAATTGAAGTCCGTACCAAGCTCTAGTAATTCCATCAAAGTTAAAATATCGTCTAAATTCGAATGATGTCACAAGATTCTAGAAAATAACATTTTTTTATTTATGACCCACGAAGCGACTGCATTGTTCTAGAGTGATCTTGAAACGTCTTTTTTTAGCATATTCCTGGCCCGAAGTATAAAAGCGATCTCCCCGACCGAAAGTGAGTTAGTTGTCTCGACAGCAATACATTGCGAACTGCGAGAAATTATATTCTCTAACGACCCTTTTTTTAATGTGGGAAATCATCCAATCCACCATCCATTGCGATAGTAAAACGGATTATAGTGCTATACCACAAAATAGATAGGTACAGAAGTCAATCTACGTACAAAGCGCGCTCGAGCAACGCACACATAGTCACCGCTCACGGACACGATATCTCGGCTCAATTCAGCTCAATGCGAGCTCGAGTGCTATCTGTTTGAGACACAAGTCAGTGAACTTTTTTGTGGAAAAATGGACCACCAAAAAAAATCTTATTCTAACTGTTCAGTGGACGGTTGTTTAAATTCAACATTAAACAGTGAATTGACGTTTTTTAGGCTACCAGTTGTTTCAGAGAGGTAAGTAGATATTTGCTTGTATTTTGATGGTTTGTTATAACGTAACACATAACAGGCCCCGCGCCGAGAAAGAGAAGATGATTTTGTGGCCATGTAATATTTTTACAATTCGGATCAGGTAGGCGTTTATCACCGCGCCCGGTCGCACTCGGACAGTTCGGCGCCCCACGCCGACCCTAGCATGATCGCCGAGCGTAGGTATGAAAAGTGAAGTACATACATGAGATTGACTTCTGTACCTATCTATTTTATGGCTATACATAGTGATTGGTTATTGTTGTGTGGAAAAATCTTTATTGTTAGTGGAGAATAAAGTTGTTTACTTGTGAACCGGCATTTAATTACCCACGTTCGTATATATTTAGTATTCAATGAACCCATGTAAAAATAAACTCCAAAATAATGTGTTGTTCAGACTCACCTGTCAGGATAGGCTTGTGCATTGAGCGAGCACATATGCGTCACCTCTTTGAGGTTGACGTTAGAGAATACCAGCTTGTGGTTCGACGAGAAGATCACTGTGGGACGGTCCGAGCACGCGAATATATTAGTCGTCGAGAGCGATCTGAGGACAAATAAAAAAAATACATACAACCAAACATATTACCTTCTCCATTTTGAGGTCGATTAAAAATAAAATATGGTTATCACTACATACATACATACATATTCAGCCTTTTAATGTTCCCACTGCTGGGACTAAGGCCTCCTCTCTCTAGGAGAGGGAATGGGCCGTAATCCACCACGCGGGCCTAGTGCGGGTTGGTGGATGTCACATGTCTTCGAATTTTTGGTTCTAGGACATGCCGGTTTCCTCACGATGTTTTCCTTCACCGTTTTGAGAGCAGTGGTGATGAAATAAATTACACAAAGTAATGCGCCTGGCTGGGTTTGGACCCGCGACCAACAATTCTTAAGTCGGGGCCGTTACCACTCGGCCACCACTGCTCTGGTCACTGCTTATCACTACATAATATATAACACTAGCTTCTGTCAGCGGCTTCGCTCGCGTGAAAGTCAGTTTTTCCGTACAAACGTTGGACCCCCGTTACATCCCCTTAGGGGGTGAATATTCGGAAAATCCGTTCTTAGCGGATGTCTACACCCTATAAGGAACCTACCTGCCAAATTTTAAGTTTGTAGGTGATATAGTGGTTAATCAGTGAGTGGTATTTCGCTTTTATACAGGGTGTAAAAAGACCGATCGCATACCCGTTAACTACACATTCTGTAGGTACATATATCTAAGTGAGTTGTGTACCTGATGTAACTTTCTTATTGGTGAGTGCGCTGGTGTCCTGATCTATCGTGAAGTAGAAAAGTAAAAAAACTAAAACCCGACTACGACAAAAAAAAAACGACGCTGAAAAAGTATGAAACAAGATTTTCATACTTCGAACAGAACGCACACGTTACGCGTACGTTCGAACGTCACACGTTATAGGTACCAACCGAAACACTTTAATAACGTGTGACTACGGTTTTTCTTTTTGTTCTGTTCGAAGTATGAAAATCTTGTTTCATACTTTTTCAGCGTCGTTTTTTTTTTTTGTCGTAGTCGGGTTTTAGTTTTTTACTTTATTTTTATTTAAACAATTTTGGTGTTAAACTTAACACATGACTTTTTGTCCGCTAGAGGGCGTCACTTTAAATTTGAGCAATATTTTCGAAATTTACAAATGTAGCCCTTTCAAATGATACCAAACACGGCGTATTTATCTCCATTTTTATTTTTTAACACATACTTTTTGTCCGCTAGAGGGCGCCATGTCGAGTTTTGTGACACGTCGTAGCCTATGTTCAGCGGACAATGAAGACGGTTCTAACGATACCTCATATGTCGAGTTCCGATAAGTAGATTAGGAGCTATGAGGGAACAGATGAACATACTCACATACATACATAGCCTGTCAAAATCATAACCCTCCGTAATCGGGTAAAAATGGAACCGTCTTCCGTATATAATAGGTAGTACACACTTTTTAGTATTCATAGGAAGTCTACAGTTTATAGAGGTATGCGCAACAGGGTGTTTGAAGTCCCGCAACCTGCATTGAACATCTGAACAGATGGGTGTCGCATCTGGAGGGCAACATTTGTGTGTTCAAATCCCGCGGTTAATTTTATTAGCGCCATGTAGGATTTGTTAGGTTAGGTTATTTTAATAATAATAATAATATCATTTTATTTTAAAGTTTGTATGTAGAGGTATGTCACCACAGGATTGTCGATGATAAAAATTAAACGAACATGTGGTATGAGCGTACCTGAAACTTCTGAGCACAGTGGGTTGTGTTCCTAGCGTGACCTTCTTCTTGTTGGTGAGTGCTCCTGTCTCCTGATCCACCGTGAAGTAGAACATAGAGCCGTCTCCGAGCGCGCATAGTAGGTAGCACACACCTTCCAGTACACAGATTAGCAGGGATCGTGGGATTATTTCTGGAAAAAAAAGTGTTAAAATTTGCTTTGTAGTTCGAGTTAGTAGAATAATTTTTTTTTTCACACTTTTTTGCTACAAACTTGAGTCCTAAGAATGTACGTGACTATCCAGTTGTCGTGAAATAAAATATATGACACATGGTCATCGTAAACGACGATACGAATTGCGACGACGACCAACATTAGTTTAATTTTTTTTTTTTCATTAATCTATTGCATCCTATTCCGGGCGAAGGCTTCTCTCCACTCTCGCGTCTCTCCCTTCTAGTTTTGGCGAAATTTGTCTAGTTCATCGACATCTCCTTCATGGACTCCGTTGCTTAATCTCAGGGCACCAATTCTGTGCTACTTTGGCACACATCTACATAACGCACCTTTAATCCATATACACATTCACAGACATATCTTGCCATTATTTCATTGGCAAGACTTTGATCCACTTCAGTTATCATGGTTTTGGAGCCTAGCAGTAGTAACTTCATAATACTTTTAAATCTATAACTACAACTCACCACCAGATAGTTTCTCAGTGTGCAATGGCCGGAGATCGGGGAGCTTCAGCACCCTCACAGAAATATCGGTCCATAGACCCACTCCTAGAAGCGCTTCTTCTTCGCCAGGACCCAGGTCCAAGCAAGCTACTTCTTCATCCATGCATACCTCGCTGAAAATTAAGTGTGTATTAATTTCTTTGTTTGCAGAAACGTCACGTCTCCCAGAGCGAGAGTTGCTCCATGGAATGCTATATCTTGATTGGCAAAAGTGAAGGACACCAGAGGGCGAGTAAGGTCGCCTATACAATGGACGGACCAAATTAAGCATACTGTAGACGGACCCTTACACGAGTGCACTAGCACTATACACTCGCCAGCAGCTCCAGACGTGCGTCGTGCACGGCCACCAGGTACAGCCGCGGGCCGGCCGCTGCAACCACGCGCGTACTGCTGCACGCCACCACGGACACGCCGCGTTCACCCGACACCTTCCACTCAGTATACTCACGCCAGCAGCTCCAGACGTGCGTCGTGCACGGCCACAAGGTACAGCCGCGGGCCGGCCGCTGCAACCACGCGCGTACTGCTGCACGCCACCACGGACACGCCGCGTTCACCCGACACCTTCCACTCAGTATACTCACGCCAGCAGCTCCAGACGTGCGTCGTGCACGGCCACCAGGTACAGCCGCGGGCCGGCCGCTGCAACCACGCGCGTACTGCTGCACGCCACCACGGACACGCCGCGTTCACCCGACACCTTCCACTCAGTATACTCACGCCAGCAGCTCCAGACGTGCGTCGTGCAAGGCCACCAGGTACAGACGCGGACCGGCCGCTGCAACCACGCGCGTACTGCTGCACCCCACCACAGACACGCCGCGTTCACCCGACACCCTCCACTCAGTATACTCACGCCAGCAGCTCCAGACGTGTGTCGTGCACGGCCACCAGGTACAGACGCGGACCGGCCGCTGCAACCACGCGCGTACTGCTGCACCCCACCACAGACACGCCGCGTTCACCCGACACCCTCCACTCAGTATACTCACGCCAGCAGCTCCAGACGTGCGTCGTGCACGGCCACCAGGTACAGACGCGAACCGGCCGCTGCAACCACGCGCGTACTGCTGCACCCCACCACAGACACGCCGCGTTCACCCGACACCCTCCACTCAGTATACTCACGCCAGCAGCTCCAGACGTGCGTCGTGCACGGCCACCAGGTACAGACGCGGACCGGCCGCTGCAACCACGCGCGTACTGCTGCACCCCACCACAGACACGCCGCGTTCACCCGACACCATCCACTCAGTATACTCACGCCAGCAGCTCCAGACGTGCGTCGTGCACGGCCACCAGGTACAGACGCGGACCGGGCGCTGCAAACACGCGCGTACTGCTGCAACCCACCACAGACACGCCGCGTTCACCCGACACCCTCCACTCAGTATACTCACGCCAGCAGCTCCAGACGTGCGTCGTGCACGGCCACCAGGTACAGACGCGAACCGGCCGCTGCAACCACGCGCGTACTGCTGCACCCCACCACAGACACGCCGCGTTCACCCGACACCCTCCACTCAGTATACTCACGCCAGCAGCTCCAGACGTGCGTCGTGCACGGCCACCAGGTACAGACGCGAACCGGCCGCTGCAACCACGCGCGTACTGCTGCACCCCACCACAGACACGCCGCGTTCACCCGACACCCTCCACTCAGTATACTCACGCCAGCAGCTCCAGACGTGCGTCGTGCACGGCCACCAGGTACAGACGCGGACCGGTTGCTGCAACCACGCGCGTACTGCTGCACGCCAACACGGACACGCCGCGTTCACCAGACACCTTTCACTCAGTATACTCACGCCAGCAGCTCCAGACGTGCGTCGTGCACGGCCACCAGGTACAGCCGCGGGCCGGCCGCTGCAACCACGCGCGTACTGCTGCACGCCACCACGGACACGCCGCGTGCACCCGACACCTTCCACTCGGCGGCTAATGCCCAGCCCGACGGGCTGCGGGCTATGAGTCGAATGCCTTCGTCTGTTACCTGGTGACAATCAATTAAATTACACCTTTGTTCTTTGAACGTGTAGAAAATGGTATATAAAGGCCTTGGAATCTTTTTCTGTACCACGATAGTGTGCGACGTAACAAGGTGATGCGCGAGAAAAAAATCACCTATGGGATCACTTCATTTTCCTAGCCAGACTACTGTGTGGTAATGTGTGCGAGGAATGCGAGCGATAAATGTGTTTATTTGCGCAGAGCTACACAGAGTCCAGTATGCATCCCTCGCACTACTTGGCTGCACACCGTTTCCGAAATACGCATATTCGCACAGTTTTGTTAGAAACAGTCGCATATTGGCGCATTGCGACCACGGTACCTCGCAAGTAATTGGTAGAAAAGCATGTTATACGTTGTTGTGCTAAAAAATATCTCTAATTCACGCGACGATAAAACACCGTGACTGCTGTTGGCTTGAAAAAGTAATACGACTTTGTAACACTTAGTATATCCTCGTCTCTGTCACTCAAGAAACGTTCGCAATAAGGATGCGGTCTTTGAAAATTAAGTTCTAAAATGAGCACATTATGACAATTAATAAAAGTTTAGGTTTATCAGTAAACCGAAAAATGAAAATAAAATATGATTATACTCACTTGAATAAGTTGGTTATGGCAGACATTTCCTGTGTAGAACGTTTGTCGGTCTGCAACGAAACCTTTGATTTCTGTTTCCTCTACCTCTTCACCACTTAGTGTTAATACCCTGGTCACAAAAATATTACCACTATACATAAAACTGGCATCAAACCAACAAAGGGACAACTCCTATATTTTTATAACTTTCATTAGTCTATGAGTTTCCTACGATTTTGACTATCATTTTAAGTTTTTATGAGATTGCCTTCAGATCATATTCATAGCACCACACTGCAGTCCAAAACATATATCACTGACATTGCTCAAAAAGCTGCCAAGTTTAATTGGATTTGCGCTGGCTACATCACACCATGAGCTGTGAGCTAAAATAAACACAACAAAATAGCCTATTCGCGTTAAGTACATAGTGACTAATCAGGGCTACTGAAAAGTAAAGACGTATTCATAATGGGGTAAAAATTTAACCATTAATATTAAAGCAAACTTTTTATTACACAGTATCTTCAAATATTAGGTAATTATTTCAAAATTTAATCATAATTGTCAGTATTAAAAATTTTATTTTTACGAAAAGGTGAGGTATGCATTTTTAAAATTAACAAAAGATGCGTCCGTTCTGTCTGAAGAGCTTACATCAACTGGTCCATGTGAACATGGCTTTCTAATTTGCTATGATCTAATTGGTCAAGGGGCGTCGTTAAGCTGAGTGACAATAATGAATCACTATTTTCCTAACGCGAATACACTATAGGTATGTGGAGCCTTGAAACAACCAGAATGTGTTGTAGCAGATCACCATAAAAGATGGCAGGGCGATCTGAACAAACTAAATGATCCATGTCCACTAGGGTGGACTAACCATCAATAGGTGGTTTTAATCATCAAAATGCTTGAAAGTTTTTTACAATTGGGCTTATGTCACTGTCATCCTTTTTTTAGAAGACAAAGTTTAGCTATAATGAGCCTGATCATGTAAGTTATATATGATATACCCTTTTAATTAAACCGCATCGAGTCATATTTAGTAACGAAACTTACCTGGTTTGTCCCACAAAGGCAAGTACAAGGGTATCATGGTATGTCTGGTTCTCTGCTAAGGTGAGCGCCCACATGCCCTTGATACCCGGTAGGTCGATGGATGCTTGTTCTTGAATACCAATGCCATTGCGAATGATGCGTAAGGAACCCATCTTGAACGCACCTAAGGAGATAAGGCTATTTAGTAGTAGGGACTTCATTGAGACCAAGCTAAATTCTAATTTTACATAGCATTTTTATCTCTCTGGGTGACTAAACCTCACCAGTGTTCCTTTAGTTGATCTTTGGACACACCAATATGCTTATGTACTAGATTCAAATGCTAATCTCAATTACGATTATAACACAGTCTTCAGGCAGTCTGGCCAGCTTAATAATTTTGGGTTCCATTGCATTTTTGATAATCTTTTAGCTTTAATTAATTACATTAAATGTACCAAATTTTATGATAATACCACTGTAAATACCCCTCTAATAACATTAACGTCTCACAATCCTACACACGTATTAGAAACGGAAAAGCAGTTTTTTCTTCACTAAAAGCCTTTACGTGATGCATCAAAACATAGCGGGGCTTTTAAATAAGGTCGATGTTCTAAATGTTTGCCTAGATGAATTGTCAGAAAAAGACATTAATTTTGACGCGCTATGTGTTACTGAGCATTTCATGATGTCGGGGTATGAAATCCATTTAAACATCCCCAATTACTCCTTAGCATCATTTTTCTGTAGGAAAGAAAGTAAACGAGGTGGGGTTTGTATTTTGATTAGAAACGGGCATCATTGGAGAGACGTTCCATATATATCTGGAGCATCGATAACTGGTGTAGTTGAATGTTGCGGTGTGGAACTAACACAATACAATACGATTATTTTATGTGTATACAGAGTACCAAAACGAAATAACTTAAATGTATTTTATGAAACGTTAGATAGAATATTACAAGAAATATGTAAAAAAAGGTATGAGCATATTATTATGGCAGGAGATTTTAACATCGACATAATGAAGAAAAATAATGTTGTGTTGGATTTCAAATGTCTGTTACTAAATTTCAACCTTAAGTTAGCTTTAAAACAACCTACCAGAATTCATAGCCAAACTTGCATTGACAATTTTGCACATAATTTTGGAGCCAAATGCAAAACTGACGTTATTGAATTCGCGCTGTCGGACCATACAGCACAAATAATAAAATGCCCAGTGAAAAAAACTTGTCTGTTGAAATATTGGCGCAGGAAACGACGGGACTTTAGCGTAGAGAATATGGTCAAATTTAGGGACTGCTTAAAAAATCTGACTTTTTCGGAAATATACGAAACAGAAGATCCAAATATCGCTTTTGACATATTTATTGACAACTTTAAACTATTCTATGACCTATGTTTTCCATATAAGCTGACAACCATAAATGTAATTAAAAAATCAAAATGGATCTCACATGGTATTAAGTTATGTAGCAAAAAGAAGCGTCAATTGCTTTGGAAGTACAGATTGAAACCAAATATGACGAATAAAAATATTTTTAAGAATTACACAAAAAGGTTTAAAAAGGTAATGAAATTGACTCGATATGCTCAAAACAATTACTCAATTAAAACTGCAACAAATAAATCAAAAATGACTTGGAACATGATAAATAAATCAAAACCATTTTTACCTAAAGAATCTATTAGCGATATAAAGGTCGATGACAAAATAGTAAGTGACCCTCAAGAAATAGCTGACGCGTTTAATAATTTTTTCGTAGACAAAATTCAACCAAGTCAAAGTTCAGGAAGCAAAGTTACAACGTATATTAAAAAACGGAAAGATTCAATCTTTGTTGCACCATGTATGCCGGTTGACATATTAAATATAATTAAATCTCTAAATGCCACAAATAGTACAGGTTATGATGGTATTTCCACAAAGGTTGTAAAGTATGTGTCTGAAACCATTTGTACCCACTTAAGCTACCTATTAAATTTATGCATCAGTTCAGGTGTAGGTATATCCCGATGCTCTAAAAGTTTCAAGAGTGAAACCATTATTTAAGAAAAACAATAAGGAAAACATGGCTAACTACAGACCAATTGCCTTAATTCCTATAATGTCCAAAATTTTTGAAAAATACCTTTATAAAGAACTTTACTCATACCTCGAAAAAAAAAATGTCTTCAGTAAAGAGCAAAAGGGGTTTAGACAAAACATGTCAACCAGTAAGGCCATTTATGATTTTTTAAATACCGTTATGACGAATATGGACAGGAGAACCCCGGTGTGTTCTATATACTGCGATATGACGCAAGCTTTTGACTACGTTGACCATAGCATCTTGCTTCAGAAATTAGAAGCTTACGGCATAAGGGGAAACATACTAAATCTTATTAAGTCGTACCTTACTAATAGGAAACAGTACACAGAAATTGAAAGAATTAATGTTAAGACAAAGAAAGAGGAAATTTATGTATCAAACGGACGCACTCCTACATACGGTGTTCCCCAAGGTAGCGTACTCGGAGCTTTACTATTCATTATATACATCAATGACCTGCCTGGTGCGATTGACCACCCCATGACTCTCTTTGCCGACGACAGCACTATGACTATAGCATGTAAAAATTAAGACAAATATGAAATTGACATTAACGAATCTTTGACATCAATTATATCATGGTTAAACAGAAACAACCTAAAAATAAATCTAGATAAGACAACAATTATGCATTTTAGGCAACGGTATCAGGCTGAACTTGACATTAACGCAATTTATGATGACACTGAACTTAATAAAGTCGACACTACAAAATTTCTAGGCATTATTATTGACTCGAAATTGAACTGGAAGCCACACATAGAATACCTTAGCAAACGATTGAGCTCTGCTGCGTACGCCTTATATAAACTGGCACCAGAGCTAAATGCAGATGCATTAATAACAGCATATCATGGTATAGTAGCATGGTGTGAAGAGTGATATGAAAGAAAAGGAAGTTAGTGATAGTATGACGACTGACAGGGCAGAATGGAAGAAAAAAACGTGTTGCGCCGACCCCAAATAACACGGGACAAGGGCAGGAAGATGATGATGATGATGATCATGGTATAGTAGCATCGTTATTGCGGTATGGAATTATTTTTTGGGGGAATTCCACAGACAAATTTATAGCATTTAAGGCTCAAAAACGATGCATTCGGGGCGATGTTCAATTTGAAGTCGACCGACAGCTGTATGCCATTCTTCAAAAAACACAGATTATTGACCGGCTTAATAACCGGTCCATTGAAAAAAGGACACATTTGTAACTCAGGTAGTCGACCCTCCCCGCACAAGCTTTCGTTCTCGGCGCTTGTTTATTTTCACTGCATTGGAGTTTGAACTGTACATCAGCGAATTTTTAGGTTGATCTCCCTTAAGGCCAATTTTGTGTGCAGTGTGCAGTGCATGCCTCCGCGCAGACCAATAGGATTTTATAGTGTATTGTTCTTTTTTTGTAGTCCAGATGTTAAGACACGCCTCTTTTTATACTTTCTTAAATTTGTTCTCAACAAAATTTTATATTTGCAGATTTTAAAAATAATACCATATAACTGTAACTCTATGGTTGGTAAAAGTAAGTGAGATATTAAAATCATTGTTTTTTTAATTTACACTTACACACCAAAAATCAAAGGCTTTTATCGTTTTACTGCCGTAAAACAATCGCTCAGCATCGTTACTGAACAGATGGCTGGGCAACACGTGTTCCTTTTGTTTTGGAATGACAATGGCTTACAATTTACTGAGTTCGTAGTACTTTCATTGGTCATTAAGAAAAAGGCGGGGCTAGGCACGATGGTAGCTTGCAAGGGATAAATTTTGAAAATGGTCAACCAAAGAATTCGCTGACGTCAAACCTTTATTTTTCGATTAATATGTTGCCAAGAATATGTTTAAGTAAAAACAATGAAAATTTGCCACGCCTACGCGCGCCATTTTTATTTTCAATTATTTGAAGATGATAGTGTAAAATGTGGATATATTTGACTTTACGTTGTTTTATTTTTTATTTTCAGATAATGTAGAATCAACTGTTAGTTTTACCAGAAGAGACTTGTACGATATCATGCGTGACTGTAAAGGAAAGAAAATTGAATAAAAGTTGGAGTTTTTGGGAACAAAAATAGTTAAAAATTACCCAATGTCCTGATTATAAAAAAACTATATTGGATCGCACTCTGAGATATTTTAGGACTCAATTCAAACAAAAATGAGTAGCAGCAAGTCGCAAAGAAGAGCGCTTCTTGCATAATAACGACAAATGGCTCAAATCGTGTATACAGTTTTTTTTTTTTTTTTTAGGTGGTAAAATCATCTAAATGACAAATCCCGCTCTTGGGTGGAGCAGGAGATAGTGTCAGACTTTTACTGACTAAAAACCCACTCCTGTTCCTTCGTTGCCTTCGACCCAGGGCCCCGGGTTTCGTTTTCACACTACCCATGGCCCCAGTAGGCTTCGACCCTGCTGGGCCCCTACGATTTGCTGACATCTCCCTGAGGCGCGCGTGGAACAATACGCGCCGTCGACGACTTGGGCTCGGTCCGGACGGTTACCGGACGGTCGGACGGCGGGCTACCCATTGCTCGCCGTCCGCAAGCCCGCGCCTACGGTGGCCGGAAATCGGGATCGGAATCCCGGCGGCGGTTGGGGCGTGAGGACCGTTGCCTCACGCGATCGGCCGCCTCCTTTGCTAGCATTACTGCTTCGCAGAAGGAGGCGACCGCCTGCCACTCCTCCTCGTTCCGGACCATGGCCTGTACCAAAGCCCGGCGCGAGAGATCGCCGCCGCCGACCGTCCCCACGAGGACACGGCGTTGCTCTGCCCAAGCGGGGCACACCTCCACCGTGTGCTCCATCGTGTCCTCCGGGCGGTCCACACAGTGGCAACACCTGGGCGTCGCTTCTGCACAAATCCGGTGCAGGAACTTCCCGAACTTACCGTGTTCGGTGAGAACCTGCGTCATGCGAAAGGTGAGGACGCCGTGAGGTCTTTCCAACCACGCCTCAAAGAAGGGACTTACCGCCATAATTGTGGCGTGCCCAGCACTGGGTTGCGACAGTCGCTGTCGCCATTTCAATCGTGTATACAGTTGCAGAAATTTAGTGCGGAGGTTACATATAAACCGGGTCGGCCAACAAAATCTTTTGAAAATTTAAGTGAGCGTAGTAAGCGACGAAAAACTAGTGAGATACGGAAGCAAATACCTGCTGAAGAACTAATATATGCAGCTGGAGTCAGTCAACGCATTATTGGAAACACGGATGCCTCAGCTATGATAAAAGAATTAGTGGCAACGCCGACAAGAGCGTCGAAAGTTCGTAAATCTTACACTTTATCCGAAAACAAATAAGTGTGAAAAAGCACACGCCACAAGAGGCACTGTCAATTTTCGTTGAAGGTGACTTCACAAGAAGGCAATGGGAAATCCATTATAATGCTAATAGGAGTATCTATCCATGTTACTCATTAATACAAAAGGCAAAAAAGGATTGTTACCCCAATGAAGAAACAATACGCGTCACTGAAACGTGCATGGAAATCCAACTGCAAGGATTAGTAGATCACACAGCATCTCGCCTGTACAAATACCTTGAAGAGGTGATAGAAACGTGTACAAAGGAAGAAAGAGAAAATATGGAACTAATATCTAAATGGGGATGCGATGGATCGCAGCAGTCACAGTTTAAGCAAAAGTTCCAAAACAGCTCAGATAGTGCCGCTAATTTATTTCAAAGTTCCCTAGTTCCTTTGCGACTGATTGTATTGTATGAATGGTATCCTATGTCTCCTACAATTCACAAAGTTTTGATACATGGAGCTCAAGTCATAAGCCAAGCTATCGTTCCTATTGGTCAATTGTTGGAGGAGGCGGCTGAGGCCCGAAATAAAAACTTTAGGCAGTACAGGCTTGACTTTTCTAGAAAATTTACTAGAGAAGACTGCAACAGGGACATTATTAACAGATTGTTATTAAGTTCCGATCCTTATTTAAGCTCAATTCGGCCAAAACCGCAATTGAAGAGAAAAAGTTTTTCGAAAGAGGCGCTGGATCTGATGGTAGCAATTGCGCAATCTTTACCATCAACGTCAACAGAAGACAACATCAGCTGCGAAGATATAGATGAAGACGATGAGTAAGAGGACAATTAAGATCATTTTAAGAACTTAAGTTAAAAAAATGTGTTTTATGCTATGAATGTAGTTTTTATTATCATTAAAGATTATATTAAATCGTATTACAATCTTTTATTATTAAATAAGCCATTAAATAATTTTGACCGGATTATACATGGCAATACTCCTATGTGCGCTGGTTCAAAGAGTGCGCTCAATATCAATCATTCTATCAAAGCACATTTATAATAGCATTTTCTTGTTTATTCATGGTTCAGTAGTGAACGTAATTTAAGAATAGTAAGGCATTTTAACATCAGATATTCTGATCTGTGGAATAAAATTGACTTTTGAACATTTATATACGGAACATTTATTTATATGGAAAAAAACACTAGCTGCTAATAGCAGATTAATGTGTTTCAAAATTACAAATAGCTTGGCTATCGAAAGGTTTGTCCAAAAAGTTCTTGAAGCATCAAAAACATCTGTGAAAAACATGATATTATTCCTTAAAACTGCTTACCAGAACAAGTGATGAGCTGATTCTGTCCCTGCCTCTCCAAGTCTACCACGCACATATCCACAATGGGCGCCAGGCTGGTGAAGCTTTCCATCGGCTGCACGTACTGACTGGCCTCGTCTCTTGAAGCTGACAGCCGCACGAGAGCCGAGTCTCCAAGACGTGAGCCCACGAATACGACGCCGTTGTCGAGGTACGTCATGCATTCTGGTATTGGGATATCTCCTGCAAAAAACGGGTTGTTTAACGTGATAGTAGGAATGCTAGAATCATTGTTGAATTATTAGTTTAGCTTGAATCGATAAATGGCGTTGTATCGTTTTCTACATTGCGGTGCGGGAGATAGTGTCAGACTTTTACTGACTAAAAACCCACTCCTGTTCCTTCTTTGCCTTCGTCCCAGGGCCCCGGGTTTCACTTTCACACTACCCGTGGCCCAAGTAGGCTTCGACCCTGCTGGGGCCCTACAATTTGCTGAGATCTCCCTGAGGCGCGCGTGGAACAGTACGCGCCGTCGACGACTTGGGCTCAGTCCGTCCGCAAGCCCGCGCCTACGGTGGACATTGAGGTATTAAGATTCTCCTCCGGCCACACTATATATAACCCCTATGTACTTGTGACAATCCTCTTTCTGCAAATATATACCAACCAACCATTGGAACAAGCTCAACTAGCAAAGTCTGATCTTACAAGTATCCTAAGACTATATTTTTTTACTCTTATAACACACTTCTTAAAGTTTTGTTACTATTTTGGTGTACAATATAGTTTTTCTTTTCTTAACGTCTGTAAATGTGGAATTGGGCGCACCTTGTAAGATTATTTGCCCTTATACTAGTCGTATCATGGTCTCATTAGGTGTTTTTTTCACCCTATATTAATCTTGATAATGCTGTTGTAAGTTGACACTTACAAGTGTCTTTCACTGGCATGCTTATTGCATGCCAACAAAGCTTTGTGTGGTCTCACTATTGCCGTTATTCCCACCGCTCCTCAAAGAGGTGACTTATCACCATGATTATAGCGTGCCCTCTATTCACCCCGTTTGACGGTACATGACCAGCTACATAACTCTAACCTTTGTGATGAATCACGATGACATTTACAGTTGATACATAATACGAACTCTAATCACTTAGGGCCGACGCTGCGTTAAGCGGGCCCCCGCGCAGTCCCATGCAAAAGTGCTGCGTCGCGGTGACCCGCGCGGGCACCCGTCACGGGGAGCCGCGCCCCGCGCCCGTTTTGCTACGTATTAATACATTAAAGTTCTCCATCGACACGACTACATGCACACTGTTAAAGTTGAAATAGCGACACTGCGCAGGTAATAATCCGGTTTCCGCTACGGGGAACGTCGCACACGAAACACGCACCGGGTGCCCGCGCGTGCGCCCGCTTAACGCAGCGTTGGCCCTAAATATTCCCTTTACGAGTTGCAACGGCTGTTGCAAAATAAAAAAATATTTATGTTTATAAATCGGAAAAATATTAACTATGGCCCTTAACTAGAGTATGACTGGAGCCACTGTTTTGATAAGTAGATAATTTTTATTTACCTTTATATTTTATCATTTTTAGGTAAACAGATAAACTAATAAATACGACTTGCCTGGCACTCGTGATAGCCTTATTTTACCTGCTTTATGTGACGAGTGTGACGACATGCGAATGGTAGACACGTATCATAGAGGCAGTTAAGCGTATTTAAGTTTACTAAATACATTTAGATATTTTTTCAAAATGGAAATACACGAAATTAATTTTTTAATTGAGTCTCGCACTGATTATCGTGCCTACAAAAAATGCAAATGCACCTTAGTCATAATTAATAATATAATTAGACTAAGGTGCATTATGGATTTTATATTCGCACTTTTTTATAACATTTGAAACTTCAACGGTCCGGACTAAGCGTTTCGCTTCGTCGTTTATACCGCGTACACCAAAGGACTGGAACAATTTGCCTGCTGCGATCTTCCCGTCCAACTATAATTTAGGTGTCTTCAAGGCTAGAGTGAATAAACTAGTGCGCCTCACCATCAATGATAGCATCTCTGCAAACCATCAGGTGGGATCGCCGTCAAACACTGGTCTATATAAATTAAAAAAAAAAACATTCGCGTTTACCTAATCTAAATTATCTAATTTCATATAATTTCTATGGGTGTGGGTATAAACAATAAATAATAAAAAAACAAGCACGAGTCGGACTTGCATACAAGGGATTCTCTAACATTGGAGGACTTTGCATCTTGCTAAAAAGATTCCAGCTCAATGGCAAGTACCCTGGTGGGAGCACTCTGTGCATGAGTACGACACGCAGATGACAGGTTTTAGTATTTGTTGTTATACTTTAATTTTAGCACTTATACAAACAAAGTTTATGATGCTTTAATGTATTTCTGTTGTTACGATAGGACCAAAACAAAAATAACGGCGAAGATATCACGTTTCTTTTATTATAAATTGTTATAGCAAGAATAGAAATACACGCGCTGAAAAATTTTAACAGTCTAGAATGGAATAGAATAGTCTCCTATAATAATTCATGACATACAGCCCGCTGACCCCCCGGACGGACTTTGCTTATGGAACTCTAAAACTGTCAGTTACTTACCCAACAATTCCACCTTGAGATCCTTAACAGCTTGAGTGCCGTCCATCTTCTCTTGCAGTTCGAGCAGTAACATGAACAATCGTCCAGCGATGTCCCCGAGAAGGTACCGCAGACCGCGCCCGTCTACGCGGCAGTAGCAGTTTATAGGAGTAAGCTGAAAGTTAACATTGTATTTGCGACTTTATGTTGGTGTAGCTAAGCCGAAAATCGTATTGTAAAATAATTGTCATGGAGTAACATAGAAATGGAGTACTAATAAAACATTTCAGGTGTGGAGATTCTGTAATCAGATGGATTTGAATGAACTGGTTTGACATCACGCTGAGAAGACTCCATCACTCGTTTATGAGAACTCCATTCAATTTATTTTCCTTGGTAATGAAAAAAAGGTATTGTTAATTTGACCATAGCACCTGTTAAGAATTTGCTAAACAGTTTAGGGATTATTAAAAATAAGACTGTGTATGTTAAACCTTTACCTTGATCTGTGGTGGAGCAACTGCAACATAGCTCTGCCCATCATGGTATACTATAGATTCTTGTCCTATGACTATGGCGCCGCCTGCAAATGTTGTACTTATTTTAAGAATTATAATTTTGAAATCAAAATTTCTTAAGGTACGAGCACTATTTTGTGTGTATAGAAACTGTGCCGTCACGCTCGGCTATGTAACGCTCGTTCGAGTAAGATCGGCCGACTCGAGCCAACGAGCATGTATTAATAACCTAGTCTTGATAATGTTTTCACTTCTGTCGTGTCATCTTAAGCATATACGGTTTTTTTTTTAAATGAAGAAAAAAGAATAAAAAGTAGAATAGTTATATTTCATTAATTACTTACCAAGTGGACTGGGCACTGGTATCAGTATTGAAGCTTCAGTCTCTACATTATCTTGTTTCCATGGTATCTTCATGAACTCTTTCTCTCTCAAGTTTATTTCGTGAGTCTAAAAGTAAATGGCGATAAAATCAATCTTTTTATATACAAGGATTTATAGCTAGTGTTTTTATTTTATCAGTGTATATTACCTTAATATGTCGGCCATTGAGATCTTGATGTATTAAAATAATGGTAGGATTTGAGCACCCATGTAAGAATTCGACATCAAACACATTTAGCTCATCAAGTCTAAAACAAGAAAATGTACACAGAATAAGACTTATGAGCACTAAAATAATAATTTCAATATAAAAAACAGTTTTTTTCGTTTTGTGCACAGCATAACGTAATTTCATTGAATTATTATTGACCGATTTTGTGTTGAGCCAAAAAGAACCACATTATGGATTACTAGCTTTGAAAGCTGCCTTTAGCTGTTTTCAAGGCAAGCTTCACTATAGGTGCACGTAAAAATTAAGTACTTAACGAAAAAAAAATTTAAACACGAAACTAACCTTAAACTAGCAGCTTTTAACTCTGTAGAATCTTTATCAAGCGGTATAATCTTAAACAGACCGTCATATAGTCTAAGACCAATCACTCTAGCTTGCGGATCAATCACAGCTAGGATACCATTCTCTGCTGGCTTTCCGATTCTGTCTGATACATTACCGTGAGCTCTAGTCACGACTTCTAGCTCACCGTTAGATGTGGTCCTCCATTCCAATATCATGGCATTGTAACGGGCTGTTAGGATGAATACTAGATCCTTATTTTCATACTGAAAAGGAATAATGTAATTTTTTTTTAATATTTGCAAGGTATAGCAAAAATTTATTGTGTGTAATGTGTTTTTGAGGCCAATAATCGTTTGACATAATTTTTCTTTATTTATTCCTATTTTATGCCCAGTAGACATACAATCACAGTCATTGTAGTATTTTGTTACATTCATTTAGAAATTAACATGAATCAGTACAGCAGCACTCCATTTAGGTTGGTACATACTACTCAGTGGTTAATAAGAATCACACTTGTATTTGTTACTCCTTCAAGATGAAACTGTTAAAGAAATTGGGATCAAAATTGGCACAAGGGTAGATCATGCTCTGGAATATCACATAGGATACTTTTTATTCCAAGAGTTCAGTTTTCCTTTAATTTCATGAGGCAAAGCCGCTGGCAGAAGCTGGTAAGTGATAAATAAGGAAATCTATATACAGGGTTACAGGAAAAGTCGTGCTAGATCCGTTAAGGGCGTGGAGTACCCATCATTTCTGACTTATTTCACTATGAAACACCCTACCCTAAACTTAACCCTTTTCGAGATATTCGACTTTTAATTGTTTATTTAAAATTGCCGATTTTTAGGCTACTAAATTTAATTTTGTTTATTTTGTGTGTCTTATTATTATTATTATTGCATTTTTACATGCGTAATAAGATGCTTTACGACGTCAATCATTAAAATAGTGCATAAGTTAATTGAATAGGCCGTAGTAGACAAGTGAAAGTTAAGAAATTTTAAAAAATATTAGAAAGTTTATTTTTCTTTATGGGATATCTAAAAAAAATATTATTACAGTTGTTCGGCAGATGTGTTTTAAAATATCTACGTTTCATCAGCTATCTAACGACGTATAGCAATCTAGGATTTGTATTACATTTCGTGGAAAAAAAGGAATTTGGGACTATCCAGGTAGCAGTTCAAACGGTCCCGCGCCTATTGTCCTTCAAGATAAGACGCACCGTGCGAGCGAGACAAGTGACGATTTATGTAGGTGCGAATGAAAGAAAAAATATTGTAGAGGTTAGGGCTGGGAATACAACACGGGATATTGTTTTGGTTGTCAGTCTCCTTTTGTGCTTCGTACATAGTAGATGTGATATCGTTTTGCTCTTTTTCTCGACTTGGCTGTGATTCTGGACTATTTCTTCTAATTTGTGACTATTGTGCTTGTTAACCGGACTCTGATTTCTACTTGTGATATGGAAGTATTGAAGATGACGACACACCTGAGGAATATGCTGATATGCTTGTTACTTTGTTACGGATACTGCGATTGTGTGTCTGCACAAGCTCGCAACGAATACATAACTCGATTCCCCGGTCGTCGAGTGCCGGATGTGGCCGTTTTTGACAGAGTTTATCGAAGACTTCGAGAAACTGGCTGTTTTGAGACGAAATACAGACATTGGAAGACCACGAATTGATGACGACGAAGAACAGGACAATGAGATCGTGCAACGTTTTCGAGCGGATCCGACTACTTCCACTAATATTGTTGCCCGTGATCTGGGACTTTCGCAATGGAGAGTGTGGTTTACAGAGCATACTGCTGGCCTATACTCGTACCATTACACGCCGGTACATACTATTGAAGAAGGAGACCCCGCTAGAAGGTTGGACTTTTGCATATTTATGCTAAATGCTGACGTAGAAGACCCAGATTTTCTAAGAAATATCTTGTGGACAGATGAATCCAAATTTGATAAAGATGGCATAACTAACTATCACAACGCCCATTACTGGGCCCCAAAAGAACTAAGGAATCCCAATAAGAAAAGAGTGAAGGGGTCCCAACGAAGATTCAGCGTGAATGTGTGGATGGGCATTATCTCCAATCATTTGATTGAACCTTACTTTCTCCTGGACAATCTAAATGGGGAAAGGTACGAAAACTTCTTGAGAGGAGACTTGAGTGATTTGCTGGATGATCTGCCACTCAACTTGATCAGGGACATGTGGTTCCAACATGATGGCTGCCCTGCCCATTTCAGGAGAAGTGTCAGAGACTGGCTGGACACAAATTATCCAAACAAATGGATAGGACGAGGCGGGCCGTTGCCATGGCCAGCAAGAAGTCCGGACCTAACCCCCATGGATTTTCATGTGTGGGGGCGCATGAAGTCTTGTCTACAGCGAGCCAAATCCAGTTTCGTCTGTGGAAGAATTAAGAGAAAGGATTGTGGATGCAGCAAATCAAATGAGGTCAACGTTGACCACTGGAGTAGTGAAGACTGGTCTCCGTAGAAGGATGCGACAATGTATTAGAAACAGAGGCGGCCATGTTGAACATGAACTGTAGAGTAAGAAAAATTTGTGTGAAAACCTGATTTAATAAATGACATTTCATGCTTACCTATTGTTTTATTTTACTTTTTAGGGCAAAGTGTTAACTTTCTTCTCCACTGTCGCCTATGAAACTAAGTTTTTTCAATGCAATTAAAAAAACCCTAGATTGTTATACCTCGTTAGATAGCTGATGAAATGTAGATATTTTAAAACACATCTGCCGAACAACTGTCATAATATTTTTTTTAGATATCCCTTAGAGAAAAATAAACTTACTAATACACTTCTGGACACATCTATTGGCCCACCTTAGAGTTTAGGTTTCGATGGCCCCTACCGAAATGTGATTGCTAGATTGAACAAAAACTGTTGATGCAGTTTTAAACCTGATACATTTTACCATCTTTTTCGATCGTATTGTTTTAAATTTGAATTCAGAATACCATACGACATGGAGCTACGCCTAACAAGTCGGATATGCGCCTTGTTAAAGACAATTGACTTTTGAATAAAAAACATGTTTTATCAAATAAAGGTTTAATTTAATAACGCGTGTTGCCTCCATGGGCATCTACCACAGCTCTCATACGATTAGGCATAGAGTTTATCAACCGCTCTATGAAATTTTGAGGGATCATCTCCCATTCCTCTTCTATGGCAGTTTTCAACTCCTGCATCGTCTGGGCAACTGGCTGACGAGCCCTAAAACGTCTTTTTAGCTCGTCCCACATTTGCTCAATGGGGTTCATGTCTGGGCTTCTGGCTGGCCAGTCCATAACTGTAATGTTCACATTCCGAGGATATTCCCTGACGATGCCGGCCGCATGGGCTCTTGCATTATCATGCATAAAAAGGAAATTTGGGCCCACATAGTCCGCGTATGGTATCACGTGAGGTTCTAAGCACTCACGAATGTACCTTTCAGCATTTAATGTTGGCAGCCGTGGTCCTGTAACAACCTCAAGTTGAGTTTTGCCGCTCGCGGATATACCGCCCCAGACAGTCCATGAGCCACCGCCATAAGCAACCCTCTCTTCAAAGCAGCATTGTGCGAAACGCTCTCCCTTACGTCGGTAGACCTTCTTCCTTCCATCATTGCCATGTAACACAATTTTAGACTCATCAGAAAAGAGTACACGGCTCCAATCTTGCTGTGTCCAATTTAAATGACTGCGTGCGAAATGAAGGCGCGCTGTTCGGTGGGCTCGCGTTAGTTTGGGCCCATTAGCTGGCTTGTGTGGTACCATATCGCGTTCTTTTAACCTTCTCCGAACATTTCGAGCGCTCACAGACACTCCGTGGAAGTCGCGAAGTTGGTTTTGTATCTCAATGGAGGTAAGGTGACGATTTCTCAAGCTGGTCGTCACGATGAATCGATCCTGCCTTTCAGTTGTGACCCGAGATCGTGGCCTTCCTTGGCGACGAACAAAGCCGCCAGTCTCTAGGTACCTCCGATAAACATTTCGGACCGCAGATCGACTTAAATTAAGTTGAGCACTCACGTTTCTTTGGCTGTGTCCGACCTGAATAAGTGCCACAGCTTGGGCGGCGACTTCATGTGAAGTATCCATAGTTTATTGATAGAACCTCACCTTAATGTTAAGAATAAGTAACGTTTGTTGCACTTTTTCAAGAATTAAATCCAAGTAAACCAATAAAACCAAGTTTTCTTAGTATTCGATTGTTTGATATCAACAAACAGGCTCCAAATTGTCTTTTGTTTCTTTAAATTCTGTGTTCGAAATTCAAAAAAAGACTATTGAATGAAATTGTGAATGTGCCAGGTTCAAAACTGCATAAAAACTTTTTGCTCGACCTAATATAAAATTTTAGCTAGGACCAAACGAAACTGAAAATACAAGGTGGGCCAATAGATGTGTCCAGAAGTGTATTTTTTTTAATTTCTTAACTTTCACTTGTCTACTACGGCCTATTCAATTAACTTATGCTCTATTTTAATGATTGACGTCGTAAAGCATCTTATTACGCATGTAAAAATGCAATAATAATAATAATAAGACACACAAAATAAACAAAATTAAATTTAGTAGCCTAAAAATCGGCAATTTTCAATAAAAAATTAAAAGTCGAAAATCTCGAAAAGGGTTAAGTTTAGGGTAGGGTGTTTTATAGTGGAATAAGTCAGAAATGATGGGTACTCCACGCCCTTAACGGATCTAGCACGACTTTTCCTGTAACCCTGTATATAAAAGAAAGTCGTGTTAGTTACACTATTTATAACTCAAGAACGGCTGAACCGATTTGGCTGAAAGTTGTTGGGAGGTAGCTTAGAACCAGGAGACGGACATAGGATACTTTTTTTTATTTTTTTTTGAGTAGGGTAGAGTAAGGTAGAGTAGGGTAGAGTAAGGTAGAGTAGGATAGAGTTGGGTAGAGTAGGATATAGTAGTCAGTTGACGGGAGCGAAGCCGCGGGCAAAAGCTAGTCTATATATATAAAAGAAAGTCGTGTTAGTTACACTATTTATAACTCAAGAATGGCTGAACCGATTTGGCTGAAAGTTGGTGGGAGGTAGCTTAGAACCAGGAGACGGACATGGGATACGTTTTTTTTTTTTGAGTAGGGTATAGTAAGGTAGAGTAGGGTAGAGTAGGATAGAGTTGGGTAGAGTAGGCTATAGTAGTCAGTTGACGGAAGCGAAGCCGCGGGCAAAAGCTAGTCTTAATATATATAAATCTCTTGTCACAATGTTTGTCCTCAATGGACTCCTAAACCACTTAACCGATTATAATAAAATTCGCACACCATGTGCAGTTCGATCCAACTTGAGAGATAGGATAGTTTAAATCTTTCCCAAGTGAAAATGACCCCAGGATAAAAGTATCCTAAGGCATGGTCTACCTGTATACCAAGTTTCATCGTAATCCTTTCAGTAGTTTTTGCGTGAAAGAGTAACAAACCCCCATACATTTATACATTGACAGCCCCAAATCTATCTTCTTTCTGTCAGTTCAGTAAAAGGTTGCACTTGCTGTGTGATAAGACCGCCCATTGTACATGTTTATCCTTGTTTTTGTAAATGTTTATCCTGTTTGTATCACGAGGTATACTAAAGTATATAAAAACAGTAAAGGCTGTTTTGGTAGTTCTGGTGTAGACATATATGTTACAATTCCTGCTGTATAGTAAAAAAAAGTAAACATTTTTACACTATGATAGTTACTCACTGGTGGCCTGAACATCTTCATCTTGGCCACTCGCCCGTAGAGCCCCACTTCTTTCATCGGACGCAAGCCCTCTGGAGTCACGAGGTACATCTCTAGACGGGACACCTTCGCAACCAGGAGATTCAGGTCCGTCGGAGAAGTGAAGTTGCCTATAGCATATTTTTACAAAAGTTATTGGTGCCACAAATCTATTTTTTGAATGCATTATTAACAACAGGACAGATAAAAGAAACTGTCTGTATAAAAGTGGACCTAACAAAATAAGAACAATTTGAAGGTTTTTTTAGTGTATAGACCCATTGTACAGTGCACTTCTGTGGATTTCTAATGGTGATAATTAACTAAGGAGGTAAATAAAATAGAAAAACCAAGTTGCAATGAGATATGATCAAAGAACAGAAGCCTATTAATGCCCTATTTAGGAACCCATATTGCCAAAAAGTTTTCAGGACTATAGAAACTGGGTGCAATCATCAAGTCTTCATAATGCAGCTAGTTACTATTTCATTAGCAGCAAATGACGTGCGACAACCATGAACCTAAACTATCCTAGATATATCTAGATTCAAACCCTAGCCTGCAGATTAAAACGCCCATTAGGTGCATCCAGTCAAGTTACACAGCCCAGCGGAATATTTTCTTAAAGATGTGATGAAAGGTGTGATGTGTTCCATGTTACAGTATTATGATACAATCTTATGAAAAAGCGTGTGATAACATCGCTTTTGTTTTCGCAAAAACTAGGCATGACTTGTTACAACTATGGTCTAAAATTTCGCTCTGAAAACAAAGCATTGCTACATTAGTAGAGTTGTACAAATTTAAATAATACATTCTAGGCTGCCTCCGTCTCTAAACCACTTCAAAAGCCATAATCATCTCAAAATAGCGCGAGCGGCGCGATATTTTCTACCATAATCGAAAGCTTAGCCTAACCTCAACGTGACAATAACATAGATGAAAATGGACGTTTACCTGTAACACATGATATCACGGCGGTCGGTTTCTGTGCAGTAACCACGTAGTGGTAAGCCATGATGATATTTCACTAATCACACATCAATTTTTCACAATAAATTCGTTTATCTTTTATTTGTATTTCTCTAACTCGGCGGTCGCCAATGCCAATAATTTGGACTGATCCAAAGACTGATCATAGAGTAAGCCAATAGTGTTGTTACATTAAAAAATAAACCAAAGATTTCTATTATGACATCTGTTTTTAAAAATCGCCTTACGTAATTTTAGTAAACAACTAGAATAGTAATATAAAGGGCACTCCAAAGCCAAACTATCAATAAATTTGACTTAGACCTTATTAAGCTTCATTCACATCTGCATAAGCGCTATCCTCATGGACTTAGATGCCGCAACTGTTTGGTCCCTTCTTTAGCATAACTCACGCTAGATTTGGCAGTTTGGCTTGGTCTAGTGATTAATGGCCCTAACTTAGCGTTGGAGGTCGTGGGTTCGATTCCACCCAGGACAAATTTTTGTGTGATGAGCACGATCATTTGTTCTGTGTCTAGGTGTAATTTATCTATAATATGTATGTGAAATATATAAGTATGTTTATCAGTTGTCTAGTACTCTGCTTAGCTTGGGCCTAGACGGAGTTGTGTAAGAATTGTGGAATATTATTATGTGTCAATATATTTCAGAACCCTGAAGTCTTGGACCTTTGCAAGGCGTACGAGGAGTCGAAACCAACTCGCAGAAGCCCTTTAGACACTTTTAATGGAACGTGGTACCAACCGACGATTATCCATGTATGAACTATTTATTATTATTTCCTTTATTTATTTTTTATATATTTCTTAAAATACACACATAAAAAAACATTTAAAAATATAAAAAGTAGTAGTCCGCTGGTGTCGGGAGCATGGTCCAAGCTACCGGTGGTTAGGGCTCCAGAGACAGGAACCTCCTCACAATGCGAGCCGTATCGAGGAGTACTGCCTTCTGTATCAGGCCCTTGATCCAACCGCGCAACGACAGCTTCGACGACAGATGGTCGTCGAGACTTTTGGCCATCAGGCCATGATTATTATTATTATTAATACCCAAATTCAAATGCGTGCAATTGCACGCACGACTGCACAACTTGCTGCGGAGTAATATAGTTATAGATCTAGTCTCTCTTTAATAGTACACGGAGTAAACCGCAGCAAGTTGTTTAATTATTTTTGGTAACCTGGGTCAAATCAAGTAGTGCCTAGATTCGATATCAATGGACTAGTGACTGGAAGTTGACCGCAAAGAGTGTTGCCCGTACCAACTGATTCACTTTTTTAGGTTCTAAGTCCAACTGACAGATAAATGATTGACGACAAAAATAAGTTTTTTTTTTTTTAATTCTCTATAGATTAAAAAATCTAATTATTATCAGAATCTGGATGGTCCAGGCAATAAGTTTTAAATATATATTAAAACAATGCACGTTATCACTGTATTTTATGGCAATATTTTCATTCGTCTGGTTTATTTCAAGTAGATTTTTCTGTTTAAATTATAGGCAAAATTTCTAACTCACTCACCAACACCCTGCCCAAACCCTTGGACTTAGAACGCTGAAATTTTACATAGAGGTTCCTTTTATTATGATATAAACAAAGAATAAGAAGAGATTTTCCATAATTCACCCCCTAAGGGGATGAAATATAGGTCCTGTTTGTACAGAGAAAGCGCGGGCGAAGCCGCTGAAAGAAGCTAGTATAAAATAAAACAATAGTGACGAACTTACATCTATATATTTGTTATTGTATACTTTTTGTACTATATTTACAGTTATAAATTTAATATAATAATAAATCAGTCTTGACGATCGCTTGGCGGCACACTTTCGAACAGGACTTGAGTCAGGAATGTGAATTTTCCTGCAAAAAGAAAACAAAAGTTACATTTTTGTTGAAATAGGTACTGGATTTGTTATTGATATTTCATTATCCAAAGGCCTTTTAATGGTTTAATAATTCGATGATCAATAAATAAAAAAATTGTGATGTGAACACTAGTGTAAAGTTTTATTAAATATCGAAATGTTATTTATTTAGTTTTGAAAATACAATTTACATATAAACTATTTATATAATCTCGTGACATGGTATGAAGGCAACATTTTAGTCTGGTGAAGTAAACTTAGAAAATAAGAGTTACAGTAATGAGGATAAGTCATGATTTTTGTGGAGTATGCAGACTTATAGCGTCAAAAAGAACAGTAAATACTGTGAAGAAATTATTTAATTCGAACGAAAAATGACGAAGATACAGCAATTTTAGTGTATAGTTCCAGAAACGCGCCCAAGAATGAAGCGACTCGCTGTGACGTCATTTGTCATGATCGGTCTCCACCGGCGAATGAATACGATCAAGCCGTTCGTCGCACGGATCATGACAGGTGACGTCATCGTAAACTGTCCAGCGAGAGCGCGCGTTTCCAGAAAAACTTTAATAAATCCACTATGTCTTGATGGATTTTAATAATTTTAAGAATTAAATGCTCAGTAAATTATTACACATACGATGTATTTAGTAAAAATCGGATTTGCTATTATGTGATTGATCCTCATTAGCATAGAGCTGGAAATTGGTACGAATGTTGAAACCACTATCACTACATAGCTTAGTATAAAACAAAGTCGCTTCCCGCTGTCTGTCCCTATATATGCTTAGATCTTTAAAATTACGCAACAGATTTTTATGCATTTTTTTTTATTGATAGAGTGATTTACGAGGAAGGTTTATATGTAGGTATATTATATAAAACATGTATAATATAGTAGAGAAACACTGATAATTTTAGAGGTTTCCAATGTGTGTGTTTTTTTACGCTTACATTGCAAACGCTGGCTGAACCCTCCGAGATAGATCAAAATAATGTACCTACTACAGTATAAGTCCGCGATGGTATATGTCTATCTCATAAGGATAACCCACAATGGCCTTTTACAGCATGTAATTTAAATAAATATTTTGGAAAATACCTATTTCAGATTTAAAATGCTGGAACATAGCGGTTGCGCTGGACTCCCTTCTCATAAAATGGTGTTGAAAGTAGGTTGTCCTGTTATTTTATTAAGAAACCTGAATTCACCTAAAGTTTGCAATGCTGGTAAAATCACTAAAAACTTTCTTAATAGTGCACAAGTTTAGTATCATTGCACCCGTGCGAAGCCGGAGCGAGTCGCTAGTTATAAATAAATTGTGAAAAATTTCCATCGATCCCATAACTGCAAGAAAAAATGTTCAAAGATCGGGTTTTTTTTTTGCATATTTCATCCATACTAGGTAAGTATAAAAAATACGTCAGACAAAAATTGTTATCTCAGAAATGGTGAATCAAGAAAAAAGTTATTTACGAACCTTGACCTTGAATTTGTTTTCGCAGATGTAGGTACTGACGGGACTCATAATTCATTTATAATGGTGTTCCCAAAAACCGTACCACATTTCAGTTCATGCGAATTATTTTAACCTTGAATGTCTTTATTGAATGGAAACTAGGCCACTACTGCTCTACACCATTCTTACAAACAACAAACAATTAGACTAGTAGTACTACAACTGGACTGAGGGAATGGAGCTAAATAGTTGTCAAAATATAAAAAGCCCGTTTTGACATTTGTCAAAACGAATACTTAAATACCCAAAAAAATACTCACAATATATTCCATCATATTATTTAACGCGCCAAAAAAAATTATGTATGTTTTTAAAACACTATGTAATTAATTGTCATTTTATAGTTTCTTTCAGTTTCGTTCCAAGTTACATTCTAGGGTCTTTCTCAAATGTCAAAACGAGCCTTTTATTTTTTACGAGTTTAGCTCCATTCCTCTTTTTCGCTCGCACACTTGATATTTTAATACATCATGGTGTATATTAATATCCTGTATAATTATATTAGTTTCTTAAGACTAAGATTTTCATGGAACTCATAGATACTCACTTAATATAGCAGTCGGAGTTTTCTTATAATATACAAATACGGTGTACACGCTGACGCCCATCAATATGAAGCCCACAGCCATCAAATATTTCAGCGATGGGTCGTGTACTATTGGCAATATCGATAGGAATATTGCCACAACCAACACGAAACATGGCACCAATGTTGGTACTCTGTATGGCCGCGGCTTTGTAGCTTGTGTTTTTCGTAATACTAATAAAGCGACCATGGCTAACCCGTAGAAGAACCAGAGGAACCAACTAGCGAATTCTATTAGGGTCTTAATGTTGCCAACTAAAATAAATACTGTTGTTAATAATGCCTGAAACAAAAATAACAGATTTTTTAAACATCTAAATTACTTGGATAATTTTTTGCCTTTGGGCTGTGGAAAAGGCGATGAAAAAATATTGCATGTAGTAGAGATGAGAATGTTGAGATGTAGGTACAGTCAGGGGTCAAAAGTGCAGTTCCACCACCTTACCAATCCTAAAATGTCTAAAATTTCTTTGTAGAAGAGGGTCAATGGTTCATGACTGATTTAATTGGTAGCATAAAATCTAAAGTATTGAATAAACTAGTCGTGGGCTATTGAACTTCGTATTCGCATTGGCAGAGTGCAACTGCACTTTTGATCCCTGGCTGTACATATTATGTGTGGAGTGACGAGAAGGGATAAAGTAAGAAATGAGTAGGCACCTATATTAGAGGAAGTCGTTAAGAGACTGAAAGGTTGAAATGGAATCGTTACTAAGAGTAATAAGCAGTGACGGATTAAGACTACTTGATGCCCTAAGCAATCTACGCCTGTGTGCCCCCCTATCCGTATATCAACTAGAATCGGTCTTTAAACCTTTACCGCCTAAAAACGTTAGTTTTTTGTAAAATACGGCGATGAGATGTAACGTACCTTAGAAGTGGGGTAGGTGCGACAACAATAAAAACCAAGCATAATTTATTTATTAGGGGTTAAAGTATGAAATTGCCGATTTTTACTGAAAAATTGAAATTTCTTTTGTTTTTCATTTAACATAGTTATTTAATCAAAATAATTACCATTATTATCTATACATTGCTGCCGTCTAATAGGAAGGTCATTTATGCCTTTGCGATATAACTCTGGTGATCTAAATTCGACAAACTGTGTGAAAGCATTTTGTACTGCCTCCTGAGAAGAAAACTTTTTATCAAGTAGAAAATTGTCCAAATCACGAAAAAAATGGTAGTTCGTTGGAGCAAGGTCTGGCGAATACGGAGGGTGACGAATGGTTTCTAATTGCAGTTCCTGTAGAATTAAAATGGTTTCACGTGCTGTATGAGGTCTCGCGTTATCATGGAGCAATAATGGTGAAAGATTGATTCATGAGTCGGGTTTGTTTCACTGCTAGTTTTGCTATCATTGTTCGGAGTTCGGCACAGTAGACATCTGCCGTTATTGCTTGACCAGACCGGAGAAAGCTATAGTGAATAACACCATGCTGAGACCACCAAACAGTTACCATTACCTTTTTATTGGTAAGCTTTGCTTTAGGACACTGTTGCGGCGTTTGACCTGGGGTCGCCATTGCATTTTTCGCTTACGATTATCGTAAAGAATCCACTTTTCATCACATGTCACAATTCGATCCAATATTCCTTCATTTCTGTATCGATTCAACAAGGCAACACAAGTTTCAACACGTGTTTCTTTCTGCAGATCAGTCAAATCATGAGGCACCCATTTTTCATATTTTTTTATTGTTGGTAAGGTAGCGTTAAACCATGCCGCTAATTCTTGGGTTGTTTGGCTCGGATCGGCTTCCACCATCTCTTTCAATTCATTGTTATTCACCTGTGTGGGCGGTCTTCCACGTGGTTCGTTCTTCAAATCAAAGTTTCTATCACGAAAGCGTTTAAACCAAAATCGCACGGTGCGTTCATTAGCAGTCCCCTCTCCAAACGCAACATTGATATTGCGAGCTGTTTCTGCCGCGTTAGTTCCGCGTCGAAACTCGTATTCAAAAATCACTCAAATTTTCGAAGTATCTTTCTTGTTTAAGCTGAATAAAAAACAACTGAAAGTCGATAATCGAATGTTGCACATTTTTTAACAGACTACCAAAAAAGTAGGAGGTTATCAATTCGTTTGGTTTTTTTTATGTTTGTTACCTCCGAACTCCGTCGTTTATGGACCGATTGGCAATTTTTTTCCCCTTAGAGGATATGCTTCCAGATTGGTCCCATTTTTTTCAAAATCCAGTTTTTATGATGAATCCATGAGGAATCGAGGAAACTCCTCAAATATTATAGGCAACCATATAGTTATTTTGGTATTTTCATCGAGGACTTAAGCATTTACAGTCAAAAAGTAACATTTGATGAAGTGGAACTGATGAAGAAGACCAGAAATGGCCAACGGAACTTCATACTCACATGGATATCACAATGAAGATAATTAAGCGACTATGACAATACAAATAAATAAATGGTTCTGAATGTTTGTTTGGGCTTATTAGAATTGTCATGAGATGCACTTTGGCTATAAGGTACTATCGAACTGATCTGATGATGGAGCCGGAAGGTAATAATAATAATAATAGTTTCAGGTGCTTGAGCCAACTGTCAACGTTTCGGCCCAACGTCTATCGGATCAGGTGCGGGTCATCCAGCGTAACCGTATGTTGGATGACGCCGTACTTGACAGACTTCGCTTGGAATCACAGAGAAGCCGTGCCTCATCTGCTACACCACCGGCCGCGGTGCAACTTCAACCCAGTGCCTTACCGCGACCCGACCACGTTGGTGACGCCGATGATGACGCGGCTATATCTGTGAGTACCCAATGCAATGAACGATTGAGGAGCGCTTTGGAGGACGCATTTCGAGAGTATCGCTCCACACCGCCAGGGCTTAGACCTCGTCTACCGCGTTTGCCCATGCATAAAAGAAATAGGGCGCTGGTGTGTGCTCTAGATTCGCAGCTATCAAATTGTTTTGATAGCAGCAAAGACCTCGCTGATACCCACTCGATCTTGTACTGTGCGGCTGCAGCGGCATGTCGTGTAGCTCACGTTAAGTTCCCTAACTGTGACAGAGCTACACGACCAGCTGTACCAGCTTGGCAACGCAGGATAGAGCGCCGTATCGGCGAGGCTAGAGCACTCATCGGCAAGCTTATCTGCTTCAGGGAGGGCAACACTCGCCCTAGGGTGATGCGCTTTGTGAGGCGGGCATTCTTGGGGACTGATATTAGCCCTCAAAATTATCTGCCCTGCGTCACAGAGCGTATCGACTTCCTGAAGCAGAAGGTTTATGCATGGGCGAGCCGTATTCGACGGTACAAGCGGCGAGTGGAGCGGTACACTCAGAATCGCACATTCCAAAGCAATGAAAGGTGGGTTTACAGGACTTGGGAGCGACCGGACCAAGATGTGACTGACACGCGCCTACCGGATGATGACGCCATGTGTTCATTCTGGCGCAGAATCTGGTCGGTACCTGTCAGTCACATCGAGGGTGATTGGATTCGAGAGGTCGAACGCACGTGCGATCTTTTACCAGAAATGGGGGCAATTACCATCAGCCCCCAAGATGTAGCTCGTGCAGTCCGCCCGCTGCCTAACTGGAAATCTCCAGGGCCGGACGGACTGCACAATTTCTGGATAAAATGGTTTCAAGGGTCGCACGCTCGCTTGGCATCTCAGTTCCAGTCTGCCTTAGAGTCAGGGTCGCTACCCGAGTTTTTGACGACTGGAATAACCCACCTGCTCCATAAATCAGGTAGTACTGCGGATCCTAAAAATTATAGACCGATCACGTGTTTACCGACGGTCTATAAAGTTCTTACATCCATACTGAGAGCTAAAATTAATACTCACATTGAAACAAATTCTATCATGTCTGCCTCTCAGAATGGATGTAGGAACGGGTCCCGCGGTACTAAGGAGCTGCTCCTCATAGATATGGCCATTAGCCAACAGGTTCGA
The DNA here is from genome assembly GCA_905147345.3 of Mythimna impura. Classification (NCBI taxonomy): domain Eukaryota; kingdom Metazoa; phylum Arthropoda; class Insecta; order Lepidoptera; family Noctuidae; genus Mythimna; species Mythimna impura. The sequence continues at coordinate 25,316,317 of LR990359.1, read as the reverse complement.
CGTTCCCGAAAGGATCTGTCGACATGTTGGATAGATTATAAGAAGGCCTATGACTCTGTTCCTCATACATGGCTCATGAGGGTGCTGGAACTTTATAAAGTTGATACAACTCTGCGCACCTTCCTGATGTCATGTATGGGGCAGTGGAGAACAGTCCTTCACTATCCGGGATGTCGACAGATTCGGGAGAACAGCGAGCCGATAAGGATTGAGCGTGGCATATTCCAGGGCGACAGTCTGAGTCCACTGTGGTTTTGTCTAGCCTTGAACCCTCTTAGCACACTACTGGAGGGGTCGGGCTTAGGCTACCGGTTGAAAAGAGGTGGTCAGGTTATATCTCACCTTATTTACATGGATGATCTGAAACTCTTTGCCCCCAACAACTTGCACCTGATGGAGTTACTGAAGGTAACTGAAACCTTCAGTAGCGCCATCAGGATGGAATTTGGTGTGGATAAATGTGCAGTCATGCATGTAAAGCGAGGGGAGATTATGGAATCCGTGGGAACTCAGCTCTCGGATTCCATATACCTTAGATCCCTCTGCTCAACCGAAACTTACAAGTATTTGGGTATGTCGGAAGCGTTAGGCATCAATGCTGCTGACGTGAAACAATCGTTGAAGGAACGCTTCTTTGGCCGCCTGAATAGGGTACTAAAAAGTCTCTTATCAGGTGGGAATAAGGTGCGCGCCTTCAACGGTTGGGTCATGCCGGTTTTGATGTATTCTTTCGGCATACTCAAATGGACTCAGACAGAACTTGACGCCCTGGATAGGAGGGTCCGCACACTGCTTACCGCAAATCGAATGCATCACCCACGGTCATCGGTGATGAGACTGTATATCCCGCGGAAATGTGGGGGTCGTGGCTTGTTAAATGCTAAGACCCTACACAACCGCGAGGTATGCAGTCTCAGGGAATACTTCCTAGAAACCGACGTGGGTATGCACCGAGATGTGGTAGCGGTGGACAAGGGCCTCACTCCGCTCTCCTTGGCTAACGGGAACTGGCGCAAACCTATAATACTGGATACTAATGACCGCAGGGAAGTATGGCAGAGTAAGGAGCTTCACGGGCGCTTTTACCGGGCCCTACATGGACCCGATGTAGACCTATTAGCGTCTGTATCCTGGCTGCGCTTCGGTGACCTCTTCGGGGAAACCGAAGGTTTTGTCTGTGCGATAATGGACGAAGTTGTGATGACGAACAACTACCGGAAATATATTGTGAAGGACGGTACGGCTGACATCTGTCGGGCATGCCACCGGCCCGGGGAATCAATCCGACACATTATTTCTGGGTGTTCTCACCTAGCCAACGGAGACTATTTGCATAGACACAACCTCGTAGCCAGGATTATTCACCAGCAACTTGCTCTTAAATACAATCTTGTGGAATCAGAAGTACCGTACTATAAGTATGTGCCCGACCCAGTTCTCGACAATGGCAGTATCACGTTGTATTGGGATCGATCTATCATCACTGACAGGACTATTGTTGCCAATAAGCCTGATATAGTGGTGATAGATCGACTAGAGCGTCGTACAGTGATTGTTGATATAGCGGTCCCTCATGATGAGAACCTCGTGAAAGCTGAGAAAGATAAGCAAACTAAGTATCTTGACTTGGCTCGCGAGGTTGTCGACATGTGGGAAGTGGATACAGCAGTCATTGTACCGATAGTCGTGACGGCCAATGGATTAATATCAAAGAGCCTCGACCAACATCTAAGGAGGCTCTCGTTAGGCAGTTGGATCAAGGGCTTGATCCAGAAAGCAGTACTCTTAGACACGGCGCGTATTGTCCGGAGGTTCCTCTCTCAGGAGCCCTGACCACCGGTAGCTTGGACCCTGTTCCCGATGCCGGTGGGCTACTATTTTTTATATTTTTAAATGTTTTTTTTTAAATATGTTTTTTTAGAAAATATTTAAAAATGTATAAAATATGTATTTAAATATAAATAAATGTAATAATAATAATAATAATAATAATATTCCACAACTTTCACACAACGCCGTCTAGTCCCAAGCTAAGCAGAGCTTGTGTTATGAGTACTAGACAACTGATAAACATACTTATATATTTCTAAATACATACGTATTATAGATAAATTACACCCAGACACAAGAACAATAATGATCGTGCTCATCACACAAACATTTGTCCTGGGTGGGAATCGAACCCACGACCTCCGGCATAGCAGTCAGGGCCACTAACCACTAGACCAACAGGCCAGTCAAAAGGTAGAAGGTAGACACAGGAACTTCATAATAAAACAATGTAACCTAGCAGTGTTTGGGTTCATTGGAATTGTTATGAGAATAGGCACTCTGGTTATAAGTGTATCGCAACTAAAAAGTGTGAAATAAAAAACTTTAAAAAAAATATAAATCGGAAGTCGGTGTTAAATAAGAAATAAAAAATACCGAGAAACACCGACTTCCGAAATTAAAGTTATTTTGATTCTTTTAGTGTTTTATTTAGTGTACTTAGTCGGTTATTTTTTTTGTAAAAAGTTTTTTTTTAAAAGAAGAACTTCATAGGTACCTACTATGTGAAAAAAGTTTCACTCAAAAATCTCAAACCATGAAGGTTTTATGTCAATTCGCAGTACCTATTACAATAAAACGGCAATTTCATACTTTAACCCCTATTATTACGTATGCATAGAAGCCGGCCGTCACAATTACTCAAAAAACAAAACATTGATTGACACAGATTTGCGGGGGGGCCACGGGGTAGGGGTGGTTTGTGATTGGCTATAATCGCAATTCCGGTGTATTTGAATTGCCGAATGCACTAGCGGGCAGCGAGTGGGCAAGCGGGAGCGGGGTTATGACTCTAGGTCGGACTTTAACTTAAAACCCGCGAATTTTCAAATTAGTCCTAGAAACTTTTTTTGGTGTGGTTTTTGCTGACATGAGAGTGAGACGTGATGCCCCCTAAGGACGGATTTTTTTTTGTGCTTCTTCTGGTGCCCCCCTAGCCGTGATGCCCTAGGCAATTGCTTAATTTGATTAAGGGTTAATCCGTCACTGGTAATAAGTAGGTATACATGTGAATGGATGGAGAGGAAAACCAAAGAAAATATAGGTACATGGATTGTGTGAGGAGTGATATGAAAGAAATTGAAGAAAAAAAACCGTTCAAGTGGGAGTCGGACTCGCGCAGTGAGGGTTCCGTACAAACTTACCAAAAGGTTTTTTTGTAACGTAACTACAAATTTACAGTTTTCAGATTTTTTTCCTATACTTGTGCTATGAGACCTTGCTTCATGCCAAATTTCAGGATTCTAGGTCAACGGGAAGTACCCTATAAATTTTGATTCCCTTATGAGTGTCGAAATATACGTTTTTTGTGACTTAAACAGCCGTATCTTTTTTTCGTCAACTCAGAAGTTTGATTTTTTCACAGCTTTAAGAGACCGCAGACCTGAGTATATGGTTTTAATTTCAACTCGATACCTCCACGCGTTCCCGAGATGACCCTTGACTGACCGACAGACAGACAGACAGACGGACGGACAATAAAGTGATCCAATAAGGGTTCTGTTTTTTCCTTTTGAGGTACGGAACACTAAAAACGTGTTGCGCCATCCAGACATGTTGATTTATTATTTAGAATTCATATGCAATGATGGAAAAGCGAACTTTATTTTATTTATCAGTCAACTAAAGATAACGAATAAATAACATAGCAAAGCCGCAAATGCATTTGTTTTAGGCGCTCAGTTTGCAAATAAGAAACAATCTGAAAAAGGGTAGTACTCACTTGGAATGCAACAGCGGGAGCTGGTGTCAATCTCTTCACGTTGACGTAAGAAAATACTTCTAACATGTGACCACCTCGTGCGGCTGTGTAACACACCCTGAAGAAAACAAAAATACATAAATTACAAAAACAGAATTGATTAGTATCATTCATTTCGTCAGAAGGAGGTTGCTGTTTCGATCGCCCGAGTCAAAAGTTTTCATTATCATATTGAGAGGACACGAACAAACGCGTTATTTTGTACCTTAAACTTACAAAAAGTACGATAACGTGAGGACAGTTTTGATTATGAATTTTAATGGCTATAAGAGAAGGCAAACTAGGTACCAAAGAAATGTTGGATGAGTGAAAGATGATAGGTATAGCTTGAAAAGGCTACTGAGATCATGAGCGCCGGGAGGGGGGCGCACTTCCGCCCACCTGACTTGCAACAAAATAAAGATAAATTTGGCTTTGGCACTTTTATTTTTTGGACTGACCTACATTTGACTATTCAAAAGTGCCTGTAAATGGTCTATTTGGAATAAATGCTTTTGACTTTAACTTTGACAACTGGGACCAAGAGCTTTACGTACTTTAGAAAAGTATACATGAATTGATAAAATCACATTGGTACTTGCCCGGTTCTGAACCCGCAACCTCATGCATGAGAGGCGTGTGCCTCAACCATTCCGCCATCACGACACTAGTCATCCTAAATAGCAAAGAAAAAACAAAAAATATCTAACCTGGTAACACCAAACTGCACACTCATAGCACATCCAAACGTGGCAATGGCGACGCCCAACGGTATAAGAAAGCTGGCGGGCCCCAGCACCCTCGTCCCGAAGGCCACGGCCACCGCAGGCACTGACGTCATCTCGCCGTAGCTCAGCACCGTCATGTACGCAACGTTCATGAACACGTACAGCGCTGTGATTAGTGGTACAGCGATTGATATGCTGAGGGGGACGTTACTGGAAGAAATAAAAGGGTTATAGTTTTTTTCAGATTCAGATATATTTATTTGCTATCAATGTAGGTATAGATATAAGATAATACATAGGTGAGGGTTTCCGCTACATTCTACCTTACGGCATGTAAATTCATAAAGAGTAAGTATATTAAAAATTATTACAAATTCAAAATTATTACAAATTAACACCGTTTGTTATTCCTGCTGCTTATTGGTCAATCTCAGCGGAAACTAGCTATCGATGCAGGAGATATTATAATGCACATGTGTGTGTGCAGACACTGATGCACTCACTGCCATAGTCCACCATAGACTGCAGTATAGACTTTTTAACCCAAAGGTTAACTGGTATGTAATAATATTTTGCATTAAGTCCGCCTACGTATCACACTTCACATCACACTTAATATTACAAAGGTCAAAGTTTATGAGTGTGTGTGTTTGTTACTTATTCACGCATGAACGGCTGAATAGATTTCGATGAAACTTGGTACACGGGTAGACCATGTTATGGAGAAGCATATAGAATGTTTTTATCCCGGAAGTATGTAAGTATGACTATCTCGTATCTCGTAAGCGAAGCCGCCGGCAGCAACCAGTACAATTAATAAATACAGTCATGTAGTCTGATGGTACGGCAATCCGGCACGGCTGGAGGGATCAGGTACAACTTATTGGGCTCCTGGGCGCTATGGCGGAGGTCGTGGGTTCGATTCCCACTCCAGACAAATGTTTATGTGATGAGCACGATCATTTGTTGTGTCTGGGAGTAATTTATCTACAACTTGTACATAAGTATAGAAATATATACCTAAGTATTTTTATCAGTTGACTTTGTACTGTTGTTAGTAGTTTTTTTTTGTTGACAGTTTGGGACTAGCTCGCGTGATAGCGTAGTGTGAAAGTTATGGAATAATACACCTATTATTATATTATATTGCCAGCCTTAAGCTTTCTATAAGCCACGGACAACTAATAGCGGATGAACCGCAAATTAAATAACAGTAAACTAGCCGTTTTCCGAAAGAGTTCGCCGTCATAATAACTTACTATCAAAACAATATCATCGATCACTAATCCGCTTATCACGTGTGGCCATCATTAATGAGTTGGAAAACGCGATGGTTTGCAGATATTAATTCCGTGTGCAGGTGATAGTGTGTGATTATACAGGAAAAAAGCAATAGGCAACCAACACAACAAAATATATTTATTTATTACTAGCTTTTGCCCGCGACTTCGTCCGCGTGAAAGTAGGTTTCTTCGTACAAACTTTCGAACCCCGTTTTATCCCCTTAGGGGGTGAATTTTGGAATATCCCCTCTTAGTGCTCGCCTACATCATAAACGGAAGTCTTGTGCAAAATTTCACGCTCCTAGTCCCAGTAGTTTCGGCTGTGCGTTGATATGTCATTCAGTCAGTTTCTCCTTTTATATATATAGATAAATAGCCCGCTGACTGACAGCCAGACGGACAGCAGAAGCTCACTAAAAGGGTTCCATTGTTTACCCTTCAGGTCAACAAAATAAAAATAAGTTTATTTTAAAATACTCACACTCCAGGGTTAATTATCTCCTCAGTGACTACCGTTACACTGTTCCAACCATCATAAGCCCATAACCCGGAGTATAAAGCGAGAGCAATGCCTCCAGGACTGAAAGTACTGCCTTCAAAGCCTTTGTTCAGGTGCTCCGTATTCCCTGGAATGGGAAAAGTATTATGTTAGAGAAGATTAGTTTCTCTTCGAGGATAGACAATGGGACTCTTCAATGGTAAATTGCAAATGACCCGCATTTCATAACATTTGACAGGCCTGTTGGTCAGTGGCCCTGACTGTTATGCCGGAGGTTGTGGATTCGATTCTCACCCAGGAAAAATGTTTGTGTGATGAGCACGATCATTTATTCTGTGTCTGGGTGTAATTTAGAATCATAAGTAGGTATATTTATCAGTTGAAAAAAAAAAACATTATAAATATCATGCCGTTTCGCTTTTAAGTTTAGTAACCCGCATTTCAAAAACAGCACCAATGGGTAGATTGAGTTATTATGGTCATTTTGTCATTCCTACAGTTACCATAGAACTTGCTCACTAGTGGAGAACCATTAAAAAAAAATAGAATCTGCTTTCTAAGAGTAGGTACTGAAATTAACTTAATTTTGCTTTTTTTGTTTTTTCTTTTTATCTACTTACGTTGTCGATAGAAATCGCTTTAAATAGCTTTGATTACAGATAAATGGCGACGTCCGTTGAATCATTAGGACTGCGGATCAATTCATCATGTAAATTAAAATGATTAATAACAGGACATAAGAGGACAAATCGTAGACTGTCGTCACGGGTAATCAGAACAGAAACCACAAAACATGACCCCAAACTTGCCAAGGGTGAGTTGATACCAAATTGCTAGCTTACAGTTAGGTAGTACCTACCTTCATATAAAATACTGGCCTGGACTGAGCTGCATCCCTGCTATAGGTACTGGATCCTACCCTCGAATATGTTTTCTCTCTATAATTCAAAGGTTTGCTGGGAGAAAACTCATTGCTGAGTTAAGCTCGCCCTTGTACATGAACAGTCTTTATCTCCATATGTTACGTTTTTGTGTACAATAAAGAATCCCCGTTTAGACTGGAAACTGCCCAAAAATACTTAGAAAAGGTTTAGGCCAATAGCAGGAACATTAGACTACTTACAACAAGCTTAGGATCGTAAAAAAATAATAATAAGTATGAGATACCTTTTGCAATTTCATAGATCCCTCCTCCAATGACGATGAGGCACGCGAAAACTTTACACACTCCGAATATATTCTGTACTTTAACGAACAACTTGACGCTCGTTATATTGATGTAGGTCATTACAACTGAAAATAAATAAACTGTTAGTTAATTAACCACAATCAATACTATAATATTCAGATAATATTGAGCAGTGGTGGCCGAGTGGTAACGGCCCCGACTGAGCAGTGGTGGGCGAGTGGTAACGGCCCTGACTTACGAGTTGTAGGTCGAGGGTTCAAACCCAGCCAGGCGCATTACTTTGTGTAATTTATTTCATCACCACTGCTCTCAAAACGGTGAAGGAAAACATCGTGAGGAAACCGGCATGTCGTAGAACCAAAAATTCGAAGACATGTGACATCCACCAACCCGCACTGGGCCCGCGTGGTGGATTACGGCCCATTCCCTCTCCTAGAGAGGAGGCCTGAATCCCAACAGTGGGAACATTATAAGGCCGACTATGCTATGCTATAATATTCAAATTGAATTGGTTGTTTTGATAATTAGGTACAAAAAAAGGGAGAACCACGTAAGTACCTAGTCAAATTAATACCGACCAAGTAGGTACATAATAGTCCGATTTGAGCGTAAAGGCTTTCTTTCGTACAAATCATATTCTTTTACATGTTATTTTAATCTAACCAAATAATGTAGGAAAAAACTGGGCAAGTGCGAGTCGGACTCGCGCACTGAGGGTTCCGTACAAACTTACTTTAACTATGAAAACAGTTCAATTCCCGAATTGAGTTACGAAGATTTTTCCGAATCGCAGTTTTTTTTTTGTGACGGAACTACAAATTTACAGTTTTCAGATTTTTTCCTATATTTTTGCTATGAGACCTTGCTTCATGCCAAATTTCAGAATTGTAGTTCAACGGGAAGTACCCTATGAATTTTGATTCCCTTGAGAGTGTCGAAATCTACGTTTTTTGCGACATAAACGGCCGTATCTTTTTTTTTCGTTAATTGAGAAGTTTGATTTTTTCGCAGCTTCAAGGGACGGCAGATCTGAGTATATGGTTTTAATTTGAACTAGATACCTCCACGCGTTCCCGAGTTAAAGGGTCTTGCCAGACAGACAGACGGACGGACAACAAAGTGAGCCTATAAGGATTCCGTTTTTACCTTTTAAGGTACGGAACCCTAAAAAGAGGGGGAAATCAACTCGCGCTCCTCCAAGTGTACCTACTGTACTCATTCCAGTACGGCAACCTGGAATTTAGTAAACAATTACCTATTACCCTTTAGATTACCTATACTTTGGAATTCATTCTGTATCTAACAATATAGGTAATTTTCGGACTTCGGAAATCATACAAAAATTATATCTACCTTAAATAATTTTGCCGTACTCATTTGAGTACGGGGCGGCGCTAAATATGTAGGTTAAAATGGGCATGTAAATAAAAAAATTGAATTTTAAACTTAAACAACTTTTATTTGACTAAACTTAAACACTAATTAGCAGTATTTATTTGGTCCCTTCTTTTTACCTTTACTAATATTATAGAAAGGAAAGATTTGTATTTTTGTTTTTAATGAATAAACTCAAAAACTACTTGACTGATTTTAAAAATTCTTACACATACACATAGCATTTTACTAAATGCTATGTTATATGTCAATGTATGTTTATATGTCAGATCTTCTGTCGTCTATTGGATTGATGACCTAAATAAGATGGAGTACCCAGTCGCTAAAACACGACCCTGGCAAATAGGACACAAAAACACTTGTTGGACCAATCCGACGCAAGCGGTTATAGGGTTAACATCCCCCAGTTCCATGTAAACAAGTCTCTTCTCTGTGGAGAGGGAGTGGGCTGCACAGCGGGTTAGTATCAACTAACAATATGACAATTTGACTTCCATATTGTTATAAGGGTTCACGGTCACAATTTTCATGTCTTTCAGCAGTTCTATTATTTGGAATGTCTCTCTTGTGATTGGTATGTATCCATTTGACGTCTCATTGAGATGCTCAGCCATTAATTGCTGGAAATAAAAATAATTCTTTGTTAGATCCAAACTCCCCTTCAAACTTTTTCTTTGAAACCACAGTTTAAAGAGGGCAGCCTCTTTAGACTGTGGTTTCAAAGAAAAAGCTTAATTATAGTAATTTTTTGAACTATTGATAGTGTTGAAAGCTATTGTAGCTTGATGATAAATAGTTGGATGTTTTTCTATAAGTAAATTACATTTATGAATGAGTTCCTTTTATATAAATACCAGACTAATAACCCTTCAATAAGCATAAAGAACACTTGGCCAATTAGTTAACATAAACTTATGTAGGACGATTTTACTTGTGAAAAACAAGACATTTCTTAAAATTATCGAGTATTTTTTAAAAATTTAAAAAGCTTCTTATAGGCAAGACATAACAATAGTATATCTACAGAGAATAAAGGTTTTTAAATTATGAAGTAAAATATGGTGGTAAAAACAATCCCTCTACCTGTAAATTTAACTCAATAACTCTTAATTCTCAAATGAAGCTAAACAATACAGAAATAAAAAGGAAATGGATAGACCATCACAAGTCAAAATTATTGGCTAGCATATGATCATATTGAAAACTTTAGTAATATTCACAGTCCATATCATCAGAACATTTTTTTTAATGTCTTTCTTACATGCCAATGCCATCATAAATTCACTGTAAAAGAGTAGATCTTTTTTTAAAAGCTGATTTATTTATTCTCTGACACATCATAGTAAAAAACAACATTTTGAAGCTAACTGTTACTTATAGGGGTGGTTTTATCCAGTTTTTACATCTATCGTACCGTGGCTAGCCTGCCAGTAATAACCAGCCGGATTTCGTGTGTAGAGGACTTAAAAGTAATCATAAAAATCTCACTCACCCCCATGACCTCAATGATCAGGTTATCCGAGCTGGGGAACAGTGAGCGTATAAGCTCATGTAACTCCGTCTTCATAGTCTGGAACCTCTCTTTAGCTTTATGAATGTGTTCCGGCTGAACTTCACGTTTACTTGAATTTGGACGTGACTTAGCCTCTTGTGTTATAGTTATTAGGGATTTTAACCTGAAATATTATTTTAGAAAGGTTTTAAGAGAAAATTGTTGAGACTTTTTTATAAGAAAATATGTCTGTTTAGATAAAAAAGATTTTGATAAAACTTGATCATATTTAAATAGTAATATTAAATATACAGATCCAGGAAGCATCCTACATAATTATACCTACATATTATTGACATTCTTTGCTTAAAAATAAAACAGTTTAAAGTTTGGAGCAAAGCATTCAGCTTACCTATTTATCTCAGCATCAATATCATGTATGGAGCCTCTCATGAAAGCAGTATACTCTTCCACCTGGTTTGTTTTATCCTTAATTTCTTTAAGAAACTGGCTGGTAAGCAGGTTGTCATCCACTGTAATCGGGGTATTCGTATTCTGAATCTCAGTCGACATTCCTTCGATATAACAAAGCATTTTTTCGTTTATTTGATCTAAGTTAACATTCGGTGCCACCAACGGCGAATTGTCGATAACGTTCCATTCATGCTTGCAACGTGCTTGTATTTCTTTTATTTCGCGTTTCACGGCATCTCTTGTTTCATTATTAAGATCAGAAGACATTCTAAAAAAGTAGAAGTAGAATAAAAATACATTGTTGGCGTTATACTAACAGGAATAAATACCACAATCTTATACACAAATAAACTGTACTTACTTGGAATAAGAAGTTTTATCAGCTTGGACACTTTTATATTGTTATTCACACGAAACAACAATTAAAACTTGTTAAAGAATACAAGATTTAGAAAATAAATCGCTGGCGCGTCCAGTGTTGTTTGAATTTTTGAAATTGACATGTCAGTGACACTAGTCACTGACAGTTCATTCGTAGCGTACTAGTGGGGCGCGCTAACTGGGAAAACGGTTTTGTGTCCCAATCGATTCATTTGTTACTAATCGATTAGAATATCTGTATAATTGAAACATTGTACATTGTTACTTTAAAAGTTTTGTTACTATTTTGGTGTACAATAAAGTTTATTCTATTATTTTAAATACAGAATTAAATTCAAAGGATACTTACACAATGCAGTTACTGAAGCCAGTTTGATAGCTATTTCTTTATAACTCGGTTCTATATCTGGCGTAAAAGGTTGAATTGCGTATTCAGCAAACGTCATGACGATAATAGCGACTTCTGCTGGTCTCAAAATAACAACATAAATCCATGCACATATAAATGACGGCAATGGTCCCCAGAACTTATGTGTGTTCCCAAATGCTTCTTGAAAATAAGAATACTCTGCGCCGGATTTTCCGACTACAGTTCCTAGTTCAGCGAACGACAATGCTCCTGGAAAAATACATGAATTAAGTAAACAATGATCAAAAGAAACTTATCTGTTGAATTTTTTCATAGGTAATCAATAGGCGTCTTACCTACACCCACCTAATAAGGATATTATTCCAGAAACTGTCCAAATTATAAGGCAAAGGGCAACCGATCCAGAGTGTTCAAGTGCGGAAGCTGGAGACACGAAGATACCAGATCCGATCATGACTCCAAGTATTAAGTTTACTGCAGAGAAGAGGCCCAGTTCTCTTTTTAGTTTGACGCCACTTCCACACGCTCTTGCCATTCCATTGCCTGTCTCAGTCTTTTCAATCAGTTCCGCTTCTTTGTCAGTCATTTTTGTTTACCTTTAACAATAAAACAAAACATTTTATGATTGCCATTATCATGTATGTATGATGTATTGCGGCATTACATCGTAATATTGTTTATAACCATTATAAGCTATACCGTTGTGCTCAATCGAGCGTTTTCAGTATCAGATTGCAAATTCAATTCAGCTGACATACAAAATTGCATATTGCACGTGAGTATCTCATTCTTACGCCTTCTGTGTAGTTACCTACCTGCTTATATCATTACTCTTCTAAAAATGTTTCAATTGAAACGGAAAAGCGTCTCAGTTGTTAATAAACCCTCAATGGCTAATTTGCAGAACAAACAGAAGGTAATTACTAATTTGTTAGTCTCAGTATGTCAAGGACAAAAGGCCGTTCGCTCCATTGGGCTTTGTAAATGAAATCTATTACTTTTCTAACATTTCAGTGCATTCACTAGAGTTTCAGGCTATTCAAGAAATGACTGCCCCTATGCATTGCATAATAAAGTCGTAAGAAACAACAGGTATGTACATTGGCGCAAGCTGTTACAAAAACTCGTGAGCAATGTTGTTAACAATGGTCCAGCTAGCTACCTACTTGTAAGACATAAATTACTTCGTTGAAAGGAAGGCTGGTCGTACAGTTCAGACCGTCCAATATCAAATGTCCATTGCTGGTTCACTTGCTAGTTTGCTAAAACGTTCGTATTTCGACAGAGTAATGAGCATCGATGGATGTGAACCTGGGCTATTGTGTGAAGTCGTAAGGATGTAATTGAGTTAACGGTGGTGAATGAACTTGGTTCGCACGTGGTGCCTGTAAAGAATTATTGGTACCTACACAAGAGGTCACATGGGAACATTTTGACCTCATCGCCGAATGAAGGAAGGTGGATGGACCCACTTATACCAATCAAGATAATACGACTTTCATTGGATTCTATGACTGAGTACAGCAGATTCGATTCGTCATTCAGCATCTAATTTTATCTTAGTTATTGCTGATCACTAACTTAACAATCTGTCTTTAAAAAAAAAACAAAATCTTATCGAAAAGTTAACATTACCAACAATAAACAAATGTCAATTTGTAAAAAAACCTGCTTCCTTAATTTCGTCTTATATAATACGAGTATTACATCACTAATATTTTTATATTTAATATCATAATTATGATAATAAAAAAAGTACCTATTATTAATTTCTGAAATAAATATTTAAAATGAAATAACATAAAGTAACATTGTATTGCAGAGCGAGATAACTGTAGCAAGTAAAAATTTAAAAACGAGTGTGAAATCAATGAACATGATGACGTTAATTGATTTTGCATGCTTTACCTAATAAACTCTTAATCAATTCAGTGACCTACGTATTATCTGAAAGGAAACGAATAATTAATTGTAAGATATTGATGTTACTTATTTCTTTTTTATAATTGCTTATGACCACTATCTCACCTGATTGTAAGCGACGATTTGGTCGACGATGGAGCACGCTTGCCTAGAAGTACACAATTCATTCAAGCATAGGAAAAAATATAGAAAGAATGTTAGTAAATGAACAGCTTCAAGACCCCTAGGTCCTGTAGGGTATCCTGATAGCTTCACTATCAGGATACACAGACTCCTTTCATATCTATTAAAACAATAGAAAGACTACTTGGCTACCAAAGTAGCTTGTTGAAATAAAATATACCTAGACCGTATGACCCGCCGCCAGTCATTCATCAACGCAGTCATGTTGACAGATATCATTTTATTATTACTACACATCCTACGATATAGCTGATAAGACGCTATTGTCTGTTACTATTCTGATATCGAACAGTGAAGTGTTGATTACAGAAACCTGACTGCATCACCTTTATCTGTGGAGTTATCGATTACACCCGAGAATCGTACGTTAACTGAAAGTCATTTGAAGATGGTGGTTAGCACTTTAATTGGATAGATGGCTCATTTTTTAGGAGTCCGTACCTCAATCCGTTTGTCAAGATACTTTTTCTCAGGAACGCGTGGAGTGGAGATATCAAGCTAATATTAATATCAAATACTCAAGTTAACTACCCCTTAAAGCAGTGAAAAAAACGTGGAAAAAGATAAAGTGAAAAGAAAATGTTAACATAAAGATACGGCTGTTTATGCTCCGTTTATGGCGCATATTTTGACTCGCCAGAGAAACAAAACCTATAGGAGACTACCCGTTGATCTAGAATCATGAAAATGTCATGCAACAAAAGTAAAGGGCTAAATCCGAAAACTACATACATATTTGTAGTTACATAACAAAATAAAGTAAGTTTATACTGTATGTAGAAATACTAATAAAATAAATAAAAAGGATATATTTAGGCAACGAATAGCACCTTTAAAGTAACCACAATACAGAACACGCACATAACTAAATAATTATTGCTTCAATTAATTACAAATTTTGATGTTGGTTTAAAAAAAAGTATTTCTTATTTAGTACAAAATATTGTACAAAAATGAACACCGACGATTTCAGAATTATGAAGGCTAGTGTATGTCCCGGTTTAGTAGCATCGTATTATGTCATATCTGCATTATTTCCGTTTCGATGCCATTAATTAAATGTAAACGATTTTATTATTTTCTAATCTAACTTGTGAACTTTGAACTTGCGTGGTATTCACGCATTTTCCTCGTAGTGTTTATAAATGCTCCTACTCTATCAACTTTGGTGATAAGAGTTACTTTACTATTTTCTCTATTTCTACATTGTTATTTAATGTCAAGCAATGAATACTTAAGACACATAAAACATCGTAAATTGCTCTAAAGTACGAAAAACTAACGAAACTTTATCATCATGTTTTTTTTAAAATTTATTTTAGTCGTTCTTTAATTCAATAAAAACAGTTAACTAATTAAAACTATATATTCACTAAAGGCAAAAACTACTAGCTAAAATATGGCGTCATAAAACTCCTCCTCATCGCTATCGACTGGAAGTGTGTCAAAAAGGCTGGCGGCATTGCCACGTTATATGGCAATGCTTAATCTCTGACCGAGGTAAAAGCCAGCCCTTGGGTCACGCGAAGTGTCAACTAAGCGTTTGGATAATTCTGTAAAAAGCGTATGAGCACTTGGACCCCACGGTCCCAGAGTTTCAACCCCAAACGGCTCAAAAATATAAATGCAGACGAGGT
This sequence comes from Mythimna impura, assembly GCA_905147345.3. Classification (NCBI taxonomy): domain Eukaryota; kingdom Metazoa; phylum Arthropoda; class Insecta; order Lepidoptera; family Noctuidae; genus Mythimna; species Mythimna impura. The sequence continues at coordinate 25,300,973 of LR990359.1, read as the reverse complement.
TGTTATATTTCCGCCACTTGAGGTTCTCCGCAGTCGCAGCGGCAGCACCAGCATCATGTTTTGTTTTGCTTCTTACTTATTTCATATTTTTCAGTATTTGCTTGCTATAATATTATAAGAGCTCGTCGAGTTGGCGTGATCTGGATGCGGAGTTTCACAAGGCGGTATTCTTTTTCCATTGTTATTTTCTATCTTCATCAATTTTATTATTCACTGTCTTCGGTGTTCATATCAATCATCGGCATAAAGATATGCCGATGATCTTCAGTTGTATACGGCTGTGTGGGTGGAAGGTTTTTTAGACGGTGTAGAGGATGTAAACCAGAATCTGGATGCTATCAGTAACTGCTCAGATAGGTTTGGGGTGTCTGTAAACCTCTCAAAATGTCAGGCCATTATTATTGATAGTTTACGCATGATAGGTAGAGTGGCGGTTAGCTCTCTGCCTCCTATTGTTTTCAATGTTGCCGTCATCCCCATCAGCCTTAGTGTAAAGGATCTCGGTTTGCATCTTGACTCGACGCTTGGCTGGCAAAGTCAAGTTTCTAGTGTTTGTCAAAAAGTCAACGGGACTTTGCGGTGTCTGTATCGTCTGAGGAACTTTTTACCTGCAAAGACGAAGATAATGCTTGTGCAGATTTTGATTTTCCTTATACTATGGTGACGTGTGTTACTTTGACCTGAACGCGATCTTGCTGGATAAGCTTGATAGACTCTTTAACAACTGCATCCGGTTCATATTTAACCTGAGGAAATATGGTCATGTGTCGAACTTCAGGTCTGAGCTCAAATGGTTTCCTATTCGTCAGAGAAGAAGTTGCACGCTCTGACTACACTTTTGTATCTGCTGAACTCTCCCACGCCTCCATCCTATCTCATTGCTCATTTTCAATATCTAAGTTTTTCACACGCAAGGAATCTGAGTTCTTCTAACAATCTCCTACTGCTCTGTCCTTCTTTTACATCTGATTTGGTCCATTCTTCCTACTATATACAGTCCATTCTTCTGTCGAATGCGCTTCCTCTCGATATCAGGTCGGCCGAAAGTCGGTTTGCATTTATGCGGAAGTTGCGGAATTATTTTCTCCACCAATAGCAGAATCGTTACAAAATCTTGTGTCCTTACTTAATATTAATATATATATATATATATATATATATATATATATATATATATATATATATATATATATTGTATTAAATATATATGTATGTTTATTTTAACTATAATATGTATACTTTTTTACTCTTGTTTTATAAATAACATTTTCTTTTTATGAACCTACCATTATTGTCTCTTCACTAGGTTGACTGGTAGAGAATGACTAAGGCATTAAGTCCGCCTTTGTTTGTTTGATTAAATAAATAAATAAAAACTAGCGACCCACAGAGCTTCGCATGGCTGTTAGAAATCTTTGTTTTCGGCTTTTCTCTATTATAATGTACATGTATTATACACTTAAAACTTCCTCATGAATCACTTTATACTTATTGGTAAAAATTGCATAAAAATCCGTTCAGTAGTTTTTGAGTTTATAGCGAACAGAGTTGAACAGACAGGCAGACGCTGGGAGGATTTTGTTTTATTATGTGTTTAATGAAAAAAAACTATGTGTGTAAGGACATAATTTTTTTTATGATAAGCTATTGTCATAAACGTTTTACAATATCTAATTAGTCTAGTAATTAGAATAGGATATTAGTTACACTGTTGACTGTTATGGATTAACTATGTTAATTACTTATTTTTTTGTCGTGTTATGCGGTCTACTACAAGCATTATCTCAATTTCCAAAACGAGTAGGTAGGTAACGTTGAAGATTATTATGATTTTGTTTTGTAAAACGATGCGTTTTTATCGCTTTTAGACTTAATTCGTTTTTGCTTGGACAAAACACGTCGAAATCATGCGAAAATGAAAAGTAATAAAAAATATTTTACGAATAAATTTTTATTATTTGGTTGATTTGTATTTAGGTAAATATGGGGCAGAATGGAAGAAAAAAACGTGTTGCGCCGACCCCAAATAACACGGGACAAGGGCAGGAAGATGATGATGTAACTCATGTGAAAAATTTCTTTGTGTATCTAGTCTAATCTTACTTTTTTCATAAGTATCTTTCTGTTTTACGCGACAGTTACATTACCCTTTTTTTAATTGTCAAAAATGGCGTTTAATAAGTTTTTCTTTTAAATTTTATTCCTATTAAGTATAAACAATTTTGTTTTAAGGACTAGAGAGTTGTAAATACCTAATTGTTGGCTTACAGTACAGTTTATTATTTATATTTGACCGATAAGGTGCATGTTGCGTATAACAGGGTACTTAGTTATATGAGTAGGTATGACTCAAATGTTATCCTGCAAAATACCTAACATTTTTGTTTGAAAAACAAAGAGCGAACGAATTCGAACTGAATAAAGAGGAAATAAATTTTATAATGTAAATATCTTGTCGACAGCATTGCCCTTTCTTGCTGTCCTTTGGGATGAGGGATGGCATTGGGGTGGCTTATATTGATTCATAGAGGTCATGGAAAAACTTAATTAAGGTCGTGTCGGAATGAGTTTAGGATGACTAATGAAATGAACGCAGTGACGCATTTCACTGGTTAAGTGGACTTAGCGATATTTGATACAGCGTCAATGATTTTGGGGCGTTTACCGGACTTGGGCTAATGAGTACAAAATACTTTTTTGCGTTAGAATTATATGGCAAATAAAGTTTGGTTTTTACTAGAACGTGAGCCATTTTTTTTTATGTGAAAATTTAAATTGCCTAATATCTCCTCCCTCTTATCTTAGGGTAGAGCGAGATTGAGGGTCAGACTTTTACTGACTGAAACCCACAGTGTGTTTTCAGTTGCCGTTTGCGTTTAAGAGCCGCGGTGACTCTTTTAAATAATCCTGCAGACTAGACATCACATGCTGATTATTCGTTTTACCAGTTTTTACAGTTTCTACGTTTTAATTATTGAAATCGTCAACTTTAGCGCTATTATAGATATTACCAACATACATAATTATTCTTCTCCATAGGAAACGACCGATTTGGAACCGTGCACTAGCTTCTGACGTTTTATAAGTGCCTATGTAGGCCTATGTGAAATAAAAACATTTGAATTGAAATTGAAATTTGAATTTGAACATATTGACAATATTTCGATTTGTAGATACACCTATAACCGAATATCGGATGATATATTCATTAATGTTTCTTTGCAAACTTACAACCAAGGTAAAGAAGGATGGTCTAAATAAGAAGTCACGTTATCACGTTTATCAAATTACATTGAACGGTTTGGTTAAAACTATTTTTGCCCAGAAATGAGTCAAAAGAAAATATGATAAACACGAAACGCGGTGATGACAATATTATCATGAATGTTTTTTAAAGTGATTTTTAAGAGGAATAGCATAAAGGTGTTACGTCGTTAATGTATTCACCACATGAGGTAACATTTGGTTACTTACCTATTAAATTTCATTGTAATTAGTGTGATTAAAAAATATACATTGGTTTAGATTTAGACATATCCGTTTCGATTTGCGAACTACTTTGATCCAAAAAATATATCCACGTGTGATTATGATAATTCAGCGTGCTTCCATATTATTGACATCTGCGTCATTCGACAGGTTCAAAGTGAAAAAAAAGCTACCTATTTTGATAGCAGAAACTTACGAGAAACATTATATTCAACAACATGTATAACCTGTATTTTTTGCCATATTGTGAAATATGATACTTTTAGAAAATTATTGCAATACCTACATTTAACATATTTTTATTAGTTATAATATTTACAGTTTTTATAATTATATTAAAAAAAAAACAAAACCATAATTATAAAAATATACCTAAATAAACTAAATAAAAAAAACCTTAAGAACTAACTAAAAGTAATCTAAAGTATGGCGTCAAAATATCCTCCGCGTCGCTGTCAACTGGTATACCTAAAAGTCTGGCGACATTGCCACGCTTTATGGCAATGCTTATTCCCTGCACAAGGTAAAAGCCAGCTCTTAGGTCAATTATCAGAAAATCGCAAAATCGCAGATAACTTTATACCCGTTGATTACAAAAACCTCTTTTACTGAAAGTGGCAAAAGCATTTTGCGGAAACGGGAAAGAGAAAACCCCTGAATATTCTTAAAAAATTTCGTCATCATCACTGAGATCGACCATGTCATCGCGAGATACCAAATTTCTTTTAGGAGCGCTTGTGCTACTCATACTAAACAAGTCAATCTTCCTAAAAGGTTCGTGTTAGGGAGAATTGAGGCGGATTATCTATCGCTACTTTATTACTATCAGTAATCTCTAAGGTTAATCAGAGCTGTAAATAATGAATAGATACAAACATATTGTTTTTTTTTCGGCTTGACTAATCCATTTACTGTGAGATAACAACATAGGTATTACTCAAAAGCTGATATATTGTAATTCACAGGGCACACAGGAATTTAAACGCCAGATCGATGATGTATTGAGAATTTTAATGAACGTTTTGTGGTGTACAAATTACAAAGTGAGTGTTACAACAGACTGAATAACCACTATCACGACGAGCCATTGTACAGTACAATCTTACGTAGTGTCAGCTGTTACAAGTAGCTTATCGCGATTTACGATCACGATGAACTTAAAATGTCATTTAAACTCTCCACATAATCGATTACTGTCGCCTTTATGGTTTTACTAACCTCTGATTGCTGTTTAGAACTATACTATTCGAGATAAAGAAAAACACGTGAATATATCCAATAACCTCCTAATTGACTCTTACAATTTGCACTAAAGATAAGTCGGTGATAGTACATTGTTTCCGTCATCCAATCAGTAAATTACCATTTGCTATAGTAGGTAATTAAATCATTGCTACATAAAAAGTACTTTATCTGTCACGGTGATAAATTGGTATAAACTCAAGATATCTCGGGTATCCGTAAGTCATTGTTTAATTTTTATTAAGATTTGTCAACAAGGCTTAATACTATACGAAGGCTATTTCACGGAGTTTAAGCGAAATCCTTGAGTATGTAAATACAGTAATCTTTTTGATGCGTTTAATTTTATTTCAGTCTCGGTAAACAATAAAGTCGGTTAATACAAAAATATGGCGTTTGTATCACTTTATCTGTCAGCTTGTGCAAATGTTAAAAGTAAACTGAGGTAAAATTGTATTGAATTTATTATTTTCAAGGGCGAGACGCGACATGGGCTTGTGTGAGTAAAAAAAATAAAATTTTAAAAAGCTACGTCTTTTAAACGAAATGAATACTGTTTTTCTTTATACCTGCTTTTTTATATTATATACCTAAGTATAATGTAAATATTTAAATTATAATACCGTAACAAAGAAATTATCAATAAAAATTTAAAAAAAAAACCTGATAACTATAAAAAAAAAGAAAATATGATTTGATATTGTTTTGAAACGTTAAACTCTTTCGAAATAATAACAAGTACGAATAACACAATTCTATACAGGAAAGCACATAAACTCGTTGAAAGAAAAAGATAAGAAACCTTAGTTTAATTATACAATAGTGACAATAGGATCATCACATCACTCTTATCTATACTTACTGTAAAACAAAAAAACGTTTCAACAAATGTGCCTCGAACCAGTTTCTTATGGAAAGTAATAAAGCGAAAATAGTTTTAGGCTATTAAAAAAAATGGAAATTTACTTTTTTTTTCCAACAAATAAACCAAATGTATTTATTTTTTTAACGTAGTAGCCCGCGCCAAGTCGATTCTCGGCGCGGGCTAGTATCGCACTAATAAAAGCCGAAAGTTTGTATGTTAGTTACATTTTCACGCTCAAATGCTGAATGGATTTGGATTAAATTTGGCATATGGGTCGACCATGGCCTGGAATCTTTTATATATGCCTTTGGGATAATTTTCTCACATGGATGAAGCCACTGACAGAAATGTCACAAAATGTACGTTCGTCTGATAAACCATTCAAAATCAATCGCAACCGGTTTTAGACTTCGACTTCTTACGCCAAAGACTAACACAATAATCAAACTCACTGTCACAAATGCACAGCTGTTGCATTTAAAACTAACTAAGTAAGCGGTCGTCCTTGCTAGCAATCATTTATTTCTTAATAGTTTACGTTACGCGTTATGTTGATGATTTAATACCTAATAAAACTAGAGGTAAGTATATTAGACGAGATACTCGTATTTATTCCTTTTTGTGACTTGCATATTTTCATGTATTTTCTTTTGTAAACCGATTTTTTTCCTAATCGATACTCTTGATCTATAAGACTTCTGAAGTACCTAATATATCATCAATATAATCTTCTTGGAGTTTGTTAAGATACTAAAAGCATTGAAAGGTGAATAGTAAGCAGGTAGACAGTTATAGTGTTGGTTTCTTTAGACCGGAGACCGGAGTAGTGTAGAATTTAGCGTCAGGTGGCTTCTCACCAATTTCAACCTATTAACCTATTAGTCGTTTCCCGCAATTATGTCTAACAGTTTGCGTGGGACGTCCAGCAAAATAAACTTTAAGTGTCGGTGCCAACATAACTACAGTTTACCTACATAGTACTGAAAAATGCACAAAAATGGGAGATAGCTACTCTAATTAATAAACAATGTTCTGTTAAAGCAGAAGATCGTGGATTCACGATACGCGATACCCTTGAAATCGCGAAAGTCATTCCACGAAATTGGAACATTGAATGCCCTCGTGCCAAAGTGCAACGACACCACGCATTTCAATGCTTTTGTGATCCGTGAATAGCGTAAATTAGCTTATTTTCGTTATTATCTCGCTTGCATCCTGCATTCAGCATCAAATAATATATCAGTTCAAAATGATGTTTTTTTATACGAGAATTTTATTTGTTGTGCATGCTTTTCGTGTACGACTCAGTGCGACTGACTGCATCAAACTTTACGTAGCATTATAATTATATCGGACGGTGCATCGTCCACGAAATGGAAACGGGTTATTCCACATTTCCAAGCTGACACTCGCAGTATGCGTGCGGGCACAAAACAAAGTTTCCCCGAAATTATTTTCATTACTCCCATGCACTTTTTGTTGCAATTGCATGATTTACGACACCCACTGCGCTTCTTCGAAATTGAAACACGAAGCTTGAAAGTTGGTTGTTTTTCGAATGATAATTTATTACATCTCTGGACAAGTGAAAAGATAAATGATGACGTGCTTGTTAATTATTTATTACTGTATGATATATTTAAAATGTACCTACATGCAGGCTAAATTTAATGATGTTCATCGAGACGAGGAGACAAAGGAACACATTTTGTTTATATTCTCTGCAAAAACAATTTAAATATTTATAGTGTATTTACTGTAATGTTTGTGTCACGCACGAGGTATCGGGGATATCAAACTCTTAGAAACAACACAATAAACGTACCTACACTCACTCACGAGTTGTATATTTTTAGTTTGTTTATTTTTTACCTAAAACATAACGGTAGCAATCAATATATATAAAAATCAATGCCACTTTTCGTTGTAATTTTATAACTCAAGAACGGGCTCACCTATCCAAACCAAATGTTTAGGCTTTGTTCAGACTATTTAGTAGATGGTTTATGTGAAGTTTGCAAATGAATTCAATAAATGGCGGATCATTTTGTTAATGGGAATTTTGCTGTCAAAATGAAACTTGTAGGGTACAGTAGGGTAGAGTAGGGTAGAGTGGGGTAGAGTAGGGTAGGGTAGGGTCTCTGTTTATATTTATTTATTTATTTAATCTTCATGCAACATTATTGTACAAAGGCGGACTTAATGCCTGAGGCATTCTCTACCAGCCAACCTAGGGTGGTGAAGAGACAATATGGTAGGTGCATAAAAAGAAAATATATAGTGTATAGTCTAAGGGGTAGGGCAGGGTAGAGTATGACTACTCTTTGACGGGAGCGAAACCGCGGGCAAAAGCTAGTACAATATAAAGTAGCTAAGCAACACAAAACCTCAGACCAATTTCTGTCGAGTAACTTGCGTTGCGCATCTTTCAAACGAACAGACAAACATAATTCAACAAATAAAGAGCTAAGATAATAACTATTGTTGCCAAGTGATTAGTATCAAAGTGCGTTATACAATTATTACGATAAAATAACACGGTACATATGTTGGCGATAATTTTACTAAGATAGCGTAGTGGTTATGGACAAAGCACAATATTGTCGCGTGTGCTTATACGTATACAAAATTTGTAAGAAGTTATGTCAAATTTTAGAATACCTATGAAGAAATTTCTAAAATATATTTCCGACTTTATTTTCTTTTTATATGTTAAAGGAAGGTTATGGGGAAGACTTTTTCCGAGCAGTAGGACAAAACGGTTGAAAATATTCAGAGCACAAAAGTATTCAGATATCAAGTTATTAGATGATCACTAACACAATAAAAATAATGATTCATAAGCTCCTTATTTATAACTTTGAAAGAGAGGAAAATGTTATGCGGAAACTGTTTTGACCTATCTATTTGGTAATGAAATTATATGCAATGCAGTAGGTACCTACGTATGAGGACAGCGAATTTGGACATCATTAGCCAAATTAATTGGTCTTATTGGAAAGTAACGTAGTTTTGTTGTTGGTAAGCAATTATCATAGCTTGTAATGGCTATTATTATACATATACATTTCCAGACCACTCAAATTTATTGAAATGAGAAAACTAAAATGAAAACGCTAACCCATGTTTTAAAAACTGGGCAAGTGCTAGTCGGACTTGCGCACTGAGGGTTCCGTACAAACTTGAAAGGTAAAATGCGGTTTACGATTTATGACGTACTAAAAAAAAACTACTGACCAGATCTCGTTCAAACCAATTTTCGTTGGCAGTTTTTATAGTAATGTACATCATATATTTTTTTTAGTTTTATCATTCTCTTATTTTAGAAGTTAGAGGGGGGGGGACACACATTTTACCACTTTGGAAGTGTCTCTCGCGCAAACTATTCAGTTTAGAAAAAAATGATATTAGAAACCTCAGTATCATTTTTAAAGACCTATCCATAGATACCCCACACGCATGGGTTTGATGAAAAAAAAAATTTTGAGTTTCAGTTCTAAGTATGGGGACCCCCAAAATTTATTGCTTTTTTTCTATTTTTGTATGAAAATCTTAATGCGGTTCACAGAATACATCTACTTACAAAGTTTCAACAGTATAGCTCTTATAGTTTCGGAAAAAAGTGGCTGTGACATACGGACGGACAGACGGACAGACAGACAGACAGACAGACAGACAGACAGACATGACGAATCTATAAGGGTTCCGTTTTTTGCCATTTGGCTACGGAACCCTAAAAAGGTAAGGACACATGGTAATGTAAAAAATACAACTTAACGTTTTTGTAATAATCTCAAAGAACTTGCAGATGCACGTGGCGTAGCACACTGTGTGAGAATAGTCCCAAGATTTGAATATTTATTGACAACTTATTTACTTCCTTTGCACGCATACACGTGCAGTCTATAAACTCGGCGCTTCGAGTCGCACCTACGCATAACCTTGGCCAGTATCAACATAATAATTTTGTTTGTTTTGGTTTTCTATTTAACTGTATCGAAGGAAGAGAAAAAACTTAATAACATGGCCGACTCCCATTGATATTATTTTGACAGTGGACCTTTGTTGTGTCAAATGCCAAACGATCCCAACTATTTGTACCTAAACGTAATTATGTTTACCCAAGCATACTCATTGTTTGCCCTTTGGGGTTATAATTTAGCCCTTCAAACGTCTTTGTGTATCTATTATTATTACAATATTTAACTGTCTCCGTGTTTTTTGTTGACATGGAATAATGGCATTCCGGTTAGGATGGTTGGCCTGTGCTGTACCTAGCTGAGTTTTTTTTGAAATCTTACAGATATATAACATGTTTTATTATTTGCCTATAAATAATATTATGAATAATATATAATCATTGCTGGGCAAATTTTTTTTATACACATTTTCTTGCGTCTCGCCTCGTTACCTTCGTCAGTTTAAGCCGAGAGTACATTTTTTTTAAGTTGTCATTTCGAATCGAAATACCGTGTCATTTCCACGCAATCATCCCTTTTAGTCACGGGTTATCGTAAACATACATATTTACATAAACTAAGCACGTCTGGGGTCCTATAACACAAACATTGTCTATTGTTGGAATTGTATCCCGTCGCGATAGCATTTGACGTCACTCTGAGCCAACAGAGGCTATAGACGTTAAAGGGCTTCGTAATCATTTTCTGAGTTAAGCAGGTAGCATATTCCATTCTATACGATTGAAATATGAATGTCCAGCCTTGAATCGGGTCAAACTTCACATTTATGTACATACAGCATTTTGTATGATATAAAATATTGTTACGAACTAAAGGTTTTAGACTGCTTAAATTTCACAGTTAGCGAACAATTCAATCGAGTCTGACTATTGAAATATGATAATAAATAAATATGAAACATGATAATACTTAATAGATACATTTGAAATAATATGTAAATAAAATAATATGGAATAATTTTTATTGTTTATAATAGGTATCTATTTACTTGTTTTGTTGAAATGATTCAACATCATGCATAGGAATATATTTATTTATGTTATGTGTTTTAATGTAATTAACGCTTTTGCGTATGCATATAAGAAAAACTTCTAAAATAAATAATCAAACTTTATCGAGTCTGAGTGGATTTCTTGTAAAAGTAACTTACCTATGTAAAATAATAGTAAAATAACTTAACATTGATAAATCATTATTTTTGTTGCTAATCTGATACTTGTTTTTTTTTTTAATAATTATTAAGTTGTAGGTACGTATTGCCCTACAGCTGGGACTAAGCCTTCCTTCATTTTTTCCTTCGTATTATCTCTACTGTTGTTTAATATTATATTTTAAATAAGTATCGACTTTTTTAAGACCAAGATATATATATTTTTTTATTTATTTCATATAAACCAGTGCGTATATTAAATATTACTTGCGATATAAAACTGTAATTTATCAGTATTATTTGTCATTATCACTACCTATCGAGTTAGTAACCTGTTAAAACAGATAGAATCGCCTGATACAGACAGACGTATCCTAAGATAAAATACATTGTAAGAATATAAATAAAGGACTAAAGGTAAATAATGTGTGTTGCACATTTATAGCACATATGCCGCACGTTTGTGGTAGTTATACTTGTGAGATAATAAAGTTAAATATTTTTCTATGTTGTACGGAGTTCAACAATAAATACTTAATTAGTAAAACAAACATTTTTCTTTGTTTTGCTAAGACAATGCAAAATTATTAAAGATTTATTGGACTTTTATGTCTTTATTATTGTTTTATATGATTGACAGGTAAACAAGAATAGTAAATATTTTATCTAAAGTTATACGCGCGAAATCACAAAAATATAAAATATTTAACACACAAAGTTTCTTAACAAAACTAACGCACCATTTCGTAAAAAACTTATCTATTAAGAAATAAAAAAATTAATACAAATTACCTCACTCCAAGGTTTATTTAAATTTCACGACAGCACGACACGAGGTGATCACTGTTTACTCAAATGTACATAAGTATACACACGTCAGTCTCTGGTCACCACTTCTGTTAGACTGGCTTAATGGCTTTGGCTTGTCCACTGTATTGCTTACGTCCCAAACTTATGAGCACAGGGGTGATTTGATAACAAAACAAAAATAAAGATATTTATTTAACTCGTTAACTCGCAGAATTAATCTTTTTTGGTTAATCGAACGAATTAGTTAAGTGAAGTGTAATTAAGTAATGACACGTTAAGCAAAATAAGTTTAGGTAGGTTCCTAGGTGTTGTGCGTGTCACATTGCTGATTAAATGGAAAGCACTTTAAGTAATAAATAGGTAGTATGGTTTTATTTAATTAACAATGGAAGAAAACTTGAAATTATTTATCTAATTTATCATCTCACATCTTATGATGAACTACTAGGATCTATGCTCTCTTTTGACATTTATCCGCTTACGCCGGATTAATCTGACAAATATTTTTTAATGCATTTCGCCAGGGTCGTATATTTATGACCAAATACTCCATCTCGTCAGCTCTCCTGTTACTTATGGGAATTGAAGAGTTAAATCGAACCGATGTAATTGGTTAAAGTGCAAAACAACGATTATCAATTTTATTAAAGGAAGAAATGGAGGGAGGTCTTTGCCCGACACTGGCACAATACGGGCTAACTATAATGAACTCAATGTAACTCAAATGGACTCAACGGACCCGCCTATCCAAGGCGTCAAGTTCCTGACGCCCTGGATAGGCGGGTCCGTACACTGCTGACTGCATCCCGATTGCATTACCCACGATCGTCAGTGACGAGACTGTATATCCCGCGGAAGTGAGAGGGTCGAGGTTTTTTAAATGCTAAGACCCTACATAACCGCGAAGTATGCAGTCTCAGGGAATATTTCCTAGCCACCGACGGGGGTTTGCATTGAGATGTAGTGGCAGTGGACAAGGGTCTCACCCCGCTCTCCCTGGCTAACGAGAACTGGCGCAAACCGGTAGTGCTTGACACTAACGATTGCAGGGATGTATGGCAGAGCAAGGAACTTCACGGACGCATTTTCCGGGCCCTTCACGGGCCCGATGTAGACCAAATGGCGTCCGTAGCCTGGCTGCGTTTCGATGACCTCTTTGGGGAAACCGAAGGTTATGTCTGTACAATTATGGACGAAGTTATCATGATGAATAACTACCGGAGATTTATTGTGAAAGACGGCACGGTTGACATCTGTCGGGCATGTCACCGTCCGGGAGAATCAATTCGTCACATTATCTCTGGTTGTTCTCGTCTAGCTATCGGAGAGTACTTGCATAGGCACAATCTACTAACCAGGATTATCCATCAGCAACTTGCTCTGAAATACTCTCTTGTGGAACCGGAAGTGCCATACTACAGGTCGACCCAGTTCTTGATAATGGTCATATCACTTTGTACTGGGATCAGCCCGTCATCACTGACAGGACTATTGTAGCCAATAAGCCTGATGTCAAAAACGGATGTAATTATAGCTATTGCTGCAGGAACGATTAAAAGAGAGTCTATAAATCGTTTGTAAAAGTATCAAAACACCAAATTTTTATAAGTCTTAAAATCTTCAAATTCATGTCCACAAATCCGGATGTAGAGACCTTCACAAAAAAAGAGGATTATCCACATATACCTAGTTGTGTTTCTGTATTTTGAATGAGGAAAATGATCACTATTACATTGAAATGACACGAACCCCTTATCAGAACAGTTACTCACATAATATCTGGCTTTTACCACAGTAAATAATGTTTGAAACCGACACAAACTATCAACACGTTACACTTATTAAACTATGACTTAGATATGAAAAATATTAATTAAATTGAATAAACTATTTACTTATTGTCAAAATCATAGCCATATTGAATTTGTGTCAGCTTATTCGGCATTGGCAATTTGTACCTAAATCTTATCAATGAATTCCTTTGATACCACGTTCATTTCATCTGATATTGTACTTATCGACACGTGAAATGTGACAAAATATTGAGGTTAAAAATGTGATTTCTGATTTTTAGAAAACCAAGAAGAGGAAAGTACAAGGATTTACGGAGATGTAACCATCCACGACTGTCTCAGTGTTATTTGTTAATTCTCCCATTATTTACTTGGGCTGTGGTGCATCCAGTTTTATAGCTAATGAATAATATGAAAAATTATGTACTTAACTAACAAAAAATAAATAATCAATAATATGAAAAAAATATTCTTATTTTGGTCTTGTAGGTTTCTTCGGTCAGGTTACATTAGTTGGGTAAAAACATTATTTATTAGGTTAGGTAGGTACGCATATAAAAAAAAAAATACAGAATGGGAACAGTATGTTTTACGAAGTCATGCAATATGATTGAAATGACGATACCTATAATTGATTTTAGAAGGGAGTTCAAGGGACCTAATAATAACCCTGTAATACCCAGACAGGCGCGACGCGTCGATTTGAAAAAAAAGGTCGTCAAATTAAAAAAAAAAAAAACATTTAAAAATGTTAAATAAAAAATACAACCTTATCGTATCCTAACTAACGTTTCTAACTACTGAGCATAGAAAATTATAAAATGATAAATTCAATATTTTTGCATGCATCGCGATTTCCTAGCATTCAATTTACGTCATTTATCAATAAACATTTTTTTATAATTAGGTTTTTACTCACTTTTTATTTTATTTAATTCGCAAATCACTTCGTCAAATATTGCTTTCCCGCCAAAATTCACACGAATAGACGTGCTTCAACACTGATATAAAGTCACTGACTGAGTTGGATTGGATTGGACACTCGGACAGAATCACAGAAGGCTGTCGACCTCGGGCTTTACTTTTATTTAATACCGATTAAAATTAAATATTGTAGTAAATTTATATTACGGTGTCAGTGGTACACATATCTGTATTTATAATGAGCAAGTTTGCAAATCAAAACATATGATTAAATAAATGAACTAGATAACGTTATAATTTTAAGTCTACTGAAACGGAATAATCCAATGAAATACCTAAATTTTTTTTATAGTATTTGGAAAGTAACATAATATTGTGCATTTGAAATGCTAATAAATATAAAAACCTGTTGGAGAATATCGTTGCAACTTATAAATTTATAATAAAGGAGTAAAAAGATATGTACCTACTTCTGTGACGTACATTCAGAAAATTATCGTAAAAGTAGACAAAAAGAACTCAGAGTTGGTTGCAAATTAAAACTTTAAGTAAGAAAATACAATAAATTCGCTTTTACTTAATTTTTTTTTTTCAAACAATTTTAGATGTCTATCGATAGTCTGTCATTTATTGGTTTCCCAATCGATTATCTAATCATACTCGAATCAATCCAGTGTTGGTGGTGCAGCTCTATATCAGTGTTGCCACTTAAATGTTGTGTAAATATGTTACCACAGTAAGAAAAACATTTACTGAAATGAAATGTTTAGGTAATTATTTTATTTGAAATAACGTTTTAATTATAAAATCACAATTATTTTTTAACACAATATCTCAATTTAATATACTTTATTAAAAATATAGTGTTCATTTATTGATAAAATCGACAAAAAAGTAAGCAATAACCATGGCAATAACTCTATAAAATTTTGATAAGTTTACTGGCAACTTTAAATTGTCTTTCAATTTTTGTGAAAAAAGCTCGTTGTATCGTATTGAGCGATTTCGAGCATTTTGCGTAAAACTATTGTTATATTTTGTGATAATTATTCATTTAATCTCATAAATTAGCTGTAAGGACTAGTTGTTATTAAAAATAACATTCAAACCAAAGTGGTATTACTTTTAAGTTCGGTAGTGTATTACTGACAGATCGATTCGGCGTTGCGAAGTTGCAGGTTATATCGAAAAATAGTTAAATTTGATTGATTAATTACTTGCAAATTATCGTAATGGAGAGTATGGATGTTGCGCAAGAAGGTACTTCTGCGGCATCGACGCCGGCAGGTGAAAATGGTGAGAAATGTTTTGTTTTAGCCGACCGCTTGGGTGTACGGAAACGTGCTTGGTTTTTTTACAGTTTTTTTGTTTCTTGTCGTGTAGGGCCAGATAAGAATGTCACGGCGGAAGAAATGACCTCCAGGGACTATTACTTCGACTCTTATGCACACTTCGGTATTCACGAGGAGATGCTGAAAGATGAAGTACGAACACTCACATACAGAAATGCTATGTACCACAACAAGCACCTGTTCAAGGGAAAAGTAAGTATGCCTGATTTTCTTACACAAAAATGCTGCATATTATCAGTTCAAACTTTTAGATTCCTTTAAAAAAACCATATTTTCAATCCTAATCTCTTTGTTACCAACTCATGCTAAAGAGATTATAATTTTTATAACCTAAAATTATAACATGTTTACATTTTTGTGGGCCTGTTTGTTTCTGCTCTCTATGAATGTTGATAAATAGACAGATTCAGTTTTGCAATTTTGTATAGTTAACACATTTTGACTGTATTGTGCAGAGCAGCAAATTTTTGGCGCCATTTTAAGTAGCCTCCAAGCTATGAACACGAAAATGAATTGATTCATCGATAAAACTGTCAACTTGGCCTTGACCACTACCAAAGACTTAAAAAACTTGCCAACTTAAGGTCACTACTAAAATCCAGTTTTTAAACCATTTGTTTCGGTTTAAAAATACCATGATTTTAATCTAAAACAATTGTGATGGATCATTGAAAACTTTGAAAGCTTTAAAGTAAAATATATTCCTTAAAAATTATACATACAGACAACATTAATTTATGTTTATCATAAAATTGACAGTAAGCCCTTTAAGTCTGAATTGTAACAACAGTGACACTTGCAGAATAGTCACAATCGGCTCAATTGCCATAAAAAAAATCAGTCTAAACAAATCTAGATAGCCTGTAATCTGTAGAACTTACAACTTAAGTCTAGAATTGGATAGTGTGCTTGACTTTGCTTCAGCTGAATGAGAAAACCTCTTCAACAAATATTGTCCTTTCTTCAACAGACGGTACTAGACATCGGGTGCGGTACAGGAATCCTGTCCATGTTTGCAGCCAAGGCCGGTGCAACTAAAGTCATTGCGGTCGAGTGCTCCAACATTGTGGACTACGCTCGTAAGATTATAGAGGCTAACAGGCTCAGTGATGTCATTGAGATTGTTAAAGGAAAGGTGAGAGACAAGAAGTTTTTATATTGATGAAATTCATGAGGACACTTCTATCATGGTTTTCATGTATGAAATGTTGTACTTGGTGAATTGAAAAAATTACATGGTGTTTTTTCAGTGAGCCGAAATAGGTTTTTCTTTTTTTTTTTAACAATATAATTGTGATGATTTTCTAAAATTCACCTCCTAAAGGGATGAATCGTAAGTTTATGTGGCAGAAGCTAGTTTGTTATGAAAAACCTCAAGAGCCCAAAAACCATTATGTCATTGATCAATCAATCTAACATCAACAACAACAGCAAACATTATCTCAATAATATATTCCCTATCAGGTTGAGGAGGTGGAGCTCCCAGTGGAGAAGGTGGACATCATCATCTCCGAGTGGATGGGCTACTGCCTGTTCTACGAGAGCATGCTGGACACCGTGCTGTACGCACGCGACAAGTGGCTCCAACCTGATGGCATGCTTTTCCCTGACAGGTAGGAATTTGGCTTCTAAGTTCTTCATGTGTTCAAGATTTACGGCTAGGCAACATTCAGGCAGTGCAGTCTATTGAAAATATGTTACTTTGTCGCCCATACCGTAAAATATGTTAGCCGGTCTGAAATTAGGTGTTCAGAACTAAAAAAAAAAATACTCAATATGCATTCACCATAATTATGAATCTTAAAAAAAAGAATCACTGCACAGCAAATTGTTTGAAGTTTGAAGTAGCAATAAAAGCCGTGAGTGCATCCGTTGAGGTAACTCGGGCGCGGCACGTTAATGTCGCGAGTTTCTAGTAGCAAGCATTACATCCGCTGAACGCAACGTTAACGTCGCGCACATGCTGTGATTTGATATGTACGCAAGAAACTGACGTTAACGTCGCGTCTGCGCAATGTTAGGCCGCTATTTCACTGGCGTTTTACGAGCGGTGGCGCATCTCCAACGCAGCCACGACGTTAACGTCGTGAGTTTCTAGTGGTAAAGCGCCAACGTTGCGGAGACGCGACGTTTAAGATGCATCTGCGCTACGTCGTCGCGGCGCAGACGTTGGAGAAGCGCCAACGCTCGTAAAACGTCAGTGGGATAGCGGCCTTAGCGCTTTACCACTAGAAACTCGCGACGTTAACGTCGCGTCTGCGCAACGTTGGCGCTGCGAAGACGTTGGAGAAGCGCCAACGCTCATAAAACGTCAGTGGGATAGCGGCCTTAGCACTTTACCACTAGAAACTCGGGACGTTAACGTCGCGTCTGCGCAACGTTGGCGCTGCGAAGACGTTGGAGAAGCGCCAACGCTCGTTAAACGTCAGTGGGATAGCGGCCTAACACTATAGACTATAGACACTCTAGTGTATTTGATCGTACTACTTGTAACGCCGCTCTGCACTGCCACTGGTAGAGGCAACATCGTGGTCAGGTATTTAGGAGTTGCACAATTTTGTAATTGAGTAAAAAACTATTATCATGCTATTCACCATTTACTTTGCCAATACCCAGCTAGATTTTGGTTAGATTCCGTTTATTGTGAGATGATACATAAGAAAAGGGTAGCAACACACTTGCGGTACCCCAGGCGGCGGTTACAACTTACCACAGAAAATGTCGCGAAACCTTTTGGTTGTTTTTTTTCTTACTTGTCATGGCGTCACGTGTCATAGAGATCATTTCAATTTTGCATTTGGGCATTACCTTGTAATATAACATCAAGAAAAACAAATTGTATAAAAATCTTCTGAACCCTCAAAAGGAATATAATATAAGAACCATCTAATAAACTGATTTCCGTTAACTGTTTAATAACCCACAATAAACTAGCTATACATTACCTATGTAGTTTTAAAACTATTGTGATTACTTTGATGAATGCAAAAAAAATACAATTCAATCTTTCATCAAATGGAGGGCTGTAATTCAAAGACATTTGCATCTGAATGGAACTGTTGGACATGTGCAAAAGCAATACAAATTATTTTGATCCATATTTTAAAAGCCATAGTGCTCATATTGTTGAAGTTAAAAACGTCATAATACTTTTAGCGCGAAAGGCATCGAAATACGTTGACATACGAGCGTCATGGTTATTAAACAATATTTTGAATACTTCAGCAAAGAAATATACCTTTTCATTCCACACTTAGGAAGTCTGAGTCAGTCAGCCGATGTTCAGATAGTCTTAGTCGATGTCGCGTAATGTAATAAGGGTTAGACCGGTCTCACTCGGAACAAAAAATAAGACAGTCTGAATATCGTGTGCTGAATATCGCGTAGTGTAATAGGCCCTTAAGAAGACTGATACACTTGTCGAGTCGAAGCTTCGAAGTCTTGAGCATCGACACCGTGTTGCTAGCCTGTCGGTTTTCTACCGGTTACATTTCAGGGAGTGTGCGTCGGAATTGCATAACCTAATTCCGCCAAACCCGGTCCAATATTGGACCCACCACACGTACGGCGATGCGCCACCGTTACATGGTACACATCAAACGCACAAAACGTTTTGGAAATACATTCATTGTGCGTACAGCTAAGGGGTGGATTTCTCTGCCGGAGTCTGTGTTTTCTAGTCACAATCTGGGGATATTTAAGACAAGAGTGAACGCCTCATCGTCGTCATAAAAAAAGCAAACAGGATGTGACTAAAAAAAGTTATATGGAGGAGTTCATAGAAAAAATAAATTGATTGTGTGAGAAATGAAACGAACGAAAATGTATGTGTTGCGCCGCCCATAAGTAACAGGAAGGTTATGGGCTCTCTGGAAGAATGTCCGAATAAGTTGAAGCACTATAATTAATTTATTATTCCATGACCAAAGTGTAGCTACCGTGAAATCTATTTAAGTAGGCCCTGGTTACGTGAGAAACTTCATTTTTTTTCTTATCCTATTCTATCCTGCTCCTGGGCAAAAGTCTCCATTCACTCCTTCCATTTTTCACGGGCCAGCGCATCCTCCTTCCAGTTTGGGCGAAATCGGTCTATTTTGTCCCGCTATCTCCATCGTGGTCCGCTGCGACCCCCCGTCTCACTGTCTCAGGACACCAATTTTGTGTTACTTTGGCCCACACTTGGTCAGGCATGCGGCAGATATGTCTTAAAGTGAGACAGCCTTTTGAGTTACATAAGCTTTCCTTGTTTTGGAGCGCAGTATAGTATAGTGTTTCTTGATGATAAGTTACAATGAGTTCTCGACACTATTACATTAAAATACCTCTGTTACCGAGAATAATAAACCTCAATAGCTATCGCTACAGTAGAATCGACCGTAGAGGCGCGACTAAAACGAGTTGAAATTCAATCGGAGCACTCGCGTTTTAATTTGCTAGTCATAGGGCGCGCCAGGAGGGACTCTATGTTCAGTATGATGCTAGTAGGTAGGTGTCGACATCGCACGAATTACGATATGTGGCTACTCATGAGAACTACTGGAGCTAATCGCGAGTTTTATAATGCGTAAAAATACATTTACTGCAGTAAACAGAATCAGAAAAATATATTCAAAACATAATAGCATAGCATAGTAAGCCTTAAAATGTTCCCACTGTTGGGACTCAGGCCTCCTCTCTAGGAGAGGGAATGGGCCGTAATCCACCACGCGGGCCCAGTGCGGGTTGGTGGATGTCACAAGTCTTCGAATTTTTGGTTTTAGGACATGCCGGTTTCTTCACGATGTTTTCCTTCACCGTTTTGAGAGCAGTGATGATGAAATAAATTACACAAAGTAATGCGCCTGGCTGGGTTTGAACCCGCGACCTACAACTCGTAAGTCGGGGCCGTTACCACTCGGCCACCACTGCTCCTCAAAACATAATACAAGCTACCTATTTATTGTTTGATTAGTATGTAGAAACTGTAATTTCGGAAGTCGGTGTTTCTATAAAGTATATTATATACATCATAACTAGTAAATATTATAACTTAATAAATATATAAACAAACTGAAAATAATATATGTACAAACGGGTAGAAATAAAACTCATAGGGCATCAAAAAATTCGTCTACATCGATGTCAATGGGAGATGTGCCCAGAACGCTGACAGCATTGCCACGCTGGATGGCAATGCTGATTCGTTGACTGAAGAAAAGCCCAGCCCTCTGGTCACGCG
Source organism: Mythimna impura (assembly GCA_905147345.3). Taxonomy (NCBI): domain Eukaryota; kingdom Metazoa; phylum Arthropoda; class Insecta; order Lepidoptera; family Noctuidae; genus Mythimna; species Mythimna impura. Next base: position 25,280,150 of record LR990359.1, on the reverse strand, counting down.
AAGAGTCGACCAGCTGTTTGCTGATATCCCGAACAACTCGATGAGCGCTCGGACCCCATGGCCCTAGTGTTTCAACCCCAAACGGCTCAAATATATAACCTCCGATGAGGTTATTATATTTACGCCGTTTGAGGTTTTCTGCACTTGCAGCAGCCGCCCTAGCACAGCCCGCCGTACTCAGAAGATGGGATGGCGCAAGGGTGTCGACACATGTTGCATCCCACACCAAAGGCCTACCCAATTTCTAAGGCATTATAGTCATCCCGTCTGGCCTCTTCCCATCGTCACGTGCCAAGCCATTGGGTTCTAAAACAGCTGGCACCCCGGCGGTGACAAAAGCTCGGCGGATGATGTCATTAATACTGGCATGTCGTGCTATCCGACCAGCGCTTCTACTGCATGATAGGCCATGGTGTCCGAGGCGGTCGACTGCTTCGCCGCACTGACATCGATGTGGAGCTCCACTAGGAGCACCCAGACGCAGGCGTATGATCGCATGTAGCGATCCGGAAGGTGGTGTCACTCAGCATAGTACCTATGTTAGGTGACGGTAGAGCCTGTAGCCAGAGGCCCGACTCCCATTCGCCCACAGTCAGTAGGCGGGCGCGCTCAGCAGTGTTGGTGGACGTATTAATAAGATTATTCCGTACCAGCCTGCAGAGCGGCTCATCCCACTGTCTCTGGGAAGATGGATTCTCGGGCAACGCCTTGTCCGGGCAAGCCACTTTCCAGGCATTCACGGCGTCGGTCAAGCACGGCACCTCACAGTCAACCAGTGATGGAGTTAAGATACGTTCGACTAACTGTTGAGTGCTGTGGACCGAAGACAGAAACGCCGGTAGACTTATACTAGAAATTTTGCGGATGCCGAGCCCGCTAAAACGGATGGGTAACGTGGCTTGTACCCACGCTCGGTCATCCAGGGCCACATTTAAGATGGACGTTAAAGCGGATCGAATGGTTTGATCAATTTTGTCCAAGAGATGTGGTTGTTTCCATAAAGAGGAAGAGCGAAGGAAATACATAAAATTTGGAGCAAAACAGCAATATTTAATTAGGGTGAAAGCCGAATGTAAGTTAATTTTTGAAAGTCTGTCTGAAATATCGTTGAAACGTTTAATTTTATCGTCAACGAATAAAGGAAAACTGTCTTCTAAAATTGGAGAACCTAGGAGGCGCAGTGAAAATTCTTCTAAAATCTTGATCTCTGGGGCTATTGCACTGAATTTCTGAAGTGTCGATTGTCTGTCAGTATTGTCAGAAACAAATATTTCACATTTAGAATGATTGAGGTCAAGGCCGATGGATCGAAACTGCTCCTTCAGAAATTGAAGATCATTTAAAACAGTATTTACGTCACCTCCCAGGGTTCCATCATCTAAATACCAAAGGTTAAATTTTGAATTTAATTGTTGAATGATAGGATGAATAGCCAAACTAAAAATAACTGGCCCGAGAGGGTCACCTTGTTGGCATCCAACTGCAGATTCCAAAACATTGTCTTTATATAATAATTTTGATGGATGCCTATAGCATTGCCACAAAAAGCCGAACATTTCTGGAAGTTCTTTTTTTGCTTCAGCCAACAAAGTGTCCCTATTAATAGAGTTAAAGGCGTTTTTAACGTCAACCTTAAGGATGACCTCACCCTTATTAGAATTTAGGAAGGTAGCGAGTGCATGTACGGCAGCCTCACAGCCCCCTCTTGAACCAAAGCCAAGCTGTAGGGGCTGGAATTTGTTAGTAAGAGAGTGGCTATAAAGTTTACAACAGATTTTGGCTGCCGTACGCCTATAGGTGCACCCGACAGCGAGAGGACGAATGCCACCGTCTTTCTTGCGCAGGGCACATAGATTGGCCCCGTACAAGACATCGACGACGGCATCGTTCACGCCGCCGGAGAGCATAAGGGTAACTAGAGCCAGAAGTTCCTTCAAAAGCGGCTCACCGGCTTCCCCGGCGCCTGAGCTTAAAAGATCCTTTAAGTGCTGAGGAGTCAGGCCGTCGAGGCCACCGGCGGAACCGCTTCTGAAAGAGCTCACGGCTGCAAGTAACTGGGGGCTGAAATTTGGAAAAAAGATGAATCTGAATTAGGGGTGTCAGGAGGATCAGGGAAGGTGAGGTCATCCGCAGGCACTGGGTGTTTACTCTCCAGGGCTGAAAGTGTATCTGGAGAGTAAGGCGCCACCACATCACTGCTGAACAGTAACCTAGCCGCTCCCCTAATGTCACCCTCACTTAATTTGGATTCCACATGTGTGAAACGTTATTAAATTTGGATCTAAAATATTAGTCGAATTGTTGCAGTTGTCTTTAATTTGGGTTGTTAATGATTTTTTTGTAGCCAAACTTTTTTGAACATGCAGAATCCTATAAGGGAAGGTAAGCAGTTCCTCCCAAGCACTTTGTGTATTTTCCTGGGTTGCAAGACGGACGCATCGCGCTAAACTCAGCGCAACGGACCGTCTCGCGCCCCGGGGAACTCTTTAATATGGGTGTTGAATTTTTTAATTTTGATAAGGTTTTGCAAAGTGATTCCGAATATGTGGATGTTTGGGATGTGGCTGGGGGACACAAAGGTACACTATGTGGTTTGTGAACCTTTCCATAATGAGTCTTCAGCCCCCGTTCGCCTTTAAAAAAACGTGCTTGGGAGCAATTGCCCCCATTGCTTTTTCATTCTCACTAGCTGGGTTTCGAGTGAGGTGGCAGGTTGACTGCTACAGGTTCCGGCATCGCTACCGCTAGCGTTTAACATATAACAATATAATTACACTTACCTATATAATAAAGAAAAACTATAAGACTGTAAATATAACACAAACACGATAACTAATAAAAATATGACAAGCTACCTAATTCGTAATCGTACTACGATACATACAAATCACGAAGATGCCTCTAAAAATGTGCAATCATTCTGATTCTTTATCAGACTATTCTACAAGCAACGTTTTACCGTTATAGTGTTTTAATTTTATAATCAAATCTGTAGATTTTTAGTAAATCACTAAAAGTCTTTGCGTGACTCTTTCGTTTGTATTCAGTCCGAGACTGACAGCACTTGGTCCTATAGTCCTCTTAGGAATTATTTAGCACATCTTTTCAGCTATGAATCTGACGAAACCTCACGTGGAACGCGGATCGCGTGGAGGTATTGAGTTGAAATTAAAACCATATACTCAAGTCTGCGATCTTAAAGCTGTGAAAAAATTAAACTTTCGAGTTAACGAAAAAAAAGATATCGTTTATGTCGCAAAAAACGTATATTTCGATACTCTCAAGGGAATCAAAATTCATAGGGTACTTCCCGTTGATCTAGAATCCTGAAATTTTGAAAAAATCTGGATCTAGAATCCTTTTGCATGAAGCAAGGTCTCATAGCACAAGTATAGGAAAAATTCTGAAAACTGTAAATTTGTAGTTACATCACAAAATAAAAAATCTTCATAGCACAATTCGGGAATTGAACTGTTTTTCATAAGAAAGTTTGTACGGAACCCTCAGGGCGCGAGTCCGACTCGCACTTGCTCAGTTTTTTCTATTGTGTCTGTTAGAGTTCCTTTCTAAATGTTTATATTTATTACCACCAACAGATGCACGTTATTCATCTGCGGCATCGAAGACCGCCAGTACAAGGACGAGAAGATCAACTGGTGGGATGATGTGTATGGTTTCGACATGTCCTCCATCCGGAAGGTGGCTATCTCTGAGCCATTGGTGGATGTGGTTGATGCTAAGCAGGTAAGTTACGCAACCATCATGTTACCCATCTTATGTGGGATCATTGGTTTCCCTATTATATATATAGGGTGACTGGCAACTAGTGTACGATACTTAAACACGTGATTGTGCTCATGATAACAAACAATTTTTATTATGGTAGAAAAGCCGAAATCGCAAAAAAAATATCAGCTGTTCAGTACATTAGGCAAATATAAATGTACTGAACAGCTGATTTTTTTTCGCGATTTCAAGTTTGTTCCCTTATTAAAAGTTGTTTGTTATCATGAGCACAATCACGTGTTTAAGTATCGTACACTAATTACCAGTCACCCTATATACTTATACAATGCTTTCCAAATAAGAATAGGATTGATTTTTCCGCCATGTTGTAACGTCTTAGAAATTTGGGTAGGGTGAGCAAAACAAGAAATTTAAAAAATTTAATTTATTTGCAAATCATGAACGAAAAAAGTTTAATCAGAATACAGTTCATCAATTTTGCTCATCTCTGCGTCACTGTGTGAAGTGTCGAGTAGTGGCAAATGGAACAAAAAGGCAAATTGTTCCTAACGATGAAAATAAGAAAGAAAATTGCTCTTTTTTTAACAGATTAAGATTTAAACAATACATTTAGCTAATATAGTTTTTACTTCACCTAGATTTAACTAAGATTCAGTAAAACAAAGCAAAAAAAGAAAAACCGTTATTGATACGCCAATAAGTTTTCTTTGCAAACCGTACTTTTCAATCAACATTTGACAGATTGAGGTTATTGACTTTGCTATTCTTATTTGGAACGCATATTACGTAATATTTTTTGGGGCTTTTAATTGGGTAATATATTTTTTTTTAAATTTGCCGTAATACGTAACACTGTGTACTGGGGCCCTACCATGACGTGTTAAAGTGTCAGGCGTACGAGCGAGTAAGGGATGGAGCTATACACCCTATATAGCTCCATCTGCTCCATCCCTTAAACTGTTCAATTTAGGTTGTCTAATGGGTCGCGTTAAAAGCTCGTGGTAGGCCTCAGATCGATTGTCGGTAATGTAGAACGTACCATTTATATTCAAAGTCAAAAGTCAAAGTCAAAAGCATTTATTTCAAATAGACCATTTACAGGCACTTTTGAATAGTCAAATGTAGGTCAGTCCAAAAAAAAAGTGTAGCTAAATTGCATGTTCCAAAGCGATCTCTATGGAGAAGAATGTGCAAGAAACTCCATGGACACTTTTAAATTATATTGTGAGTTACATATAATCTTTGTTACATATTTCTTGTTGCTTCTATTATGTGAGCACAATGTAGATAAGTAATAAAAAATAAAACTAATTAAAAGATAGAAATTAAATTAAGCAATTGGCAGCTAAGAGATGACCAGTCTCAACTGACGGCACCCGTTCACGAGCATGACGCGTGCATCAGCCCCACTCAGCTCAACCATTTTGAAGGGAACCAAATGACCCGACGACATGTGCCACCATCAGCGAGACATTTGAGTGAGCATCACAAACTCTCAACTGCCATGCTCGTAATGTCAGAAAATGATTGTATAAATTGTATTGTGTGCTAATTTATAATTGGTTTATCTTCAGGTGGTGACCAACTCCTGCTTACTGAAAGAAATAGACTTATACACAGTTAAGAAAGAGGATCTTAACTTCGAATCTAAGTTCCACCTACAGGTAAGAACATTGCGTATATACAGCACGGTTGAATTGTCTTGACCGCTCTGAACTCCGAACAATTGATTGCGCAGTAACTCTCTTTAAGAATCATTAATGGCGAATGCGTATTTTTCAGAGTATGCGCTTTCAGAGAGGCCAACATGTTTTGACCGTACTGTACATATTGTTTATGAGTGCTTGACTGTTGTAGTAAATATTTGTGAGATCAACATCTGCTTCTAGTATATATCTTGTTTGTTTTTATATGTCAATGGCCTCATTATCAGAATTAGGAACTCTATTAAAGCAAACTTTCTAGAAGGAACAAGGTGCATTCGTTTACGTTCGTATCTATACGTATTTTTATAAATTTCCGATAGTAATATAACAAATTAAGCATTTTTGCTCCGGAAATATCAACGATTCCATTAGGTACATTTTGAAATCTTCTAAAATGATAGATTTTGTATGCATTCTGATAACGAGGTTGACAATATACAAACCTCCTTCATGTGTGACCATCACAATAGGTATAATACAGAATATGTGAGAAGGCCTTTATCCTGCAGCAGGAAAATATCTGTTTGGAATTATTATTTCAGTTGTTTCCTTAGAAAATTCTTGTTCTTTGCTAATCTTACAAGAGAACAGTATACTTATAAGACATTGACTACGCCAGGTGCGCCGCAACGACTTCATCCAGGCGCTGGTGACGTTCTTCAACGTGGAGTTCACGAAGTCGCACAAGCGGCTCGGCTTCAGCACCGCGCCCGAGGCTCCCTACACGCACTGGAAGCAGACCGTCTTCTACTTCGACGATTACATGACTGTGAGTGTTTATTGCTACCCATTACTCCTTGCATATAGGGTGACTGGCAATTAGTGTACGATACTTAAACACGTGATTGTGCTCATGATAACAAACAATTTTTATTATGGGAGCAAAGCCGAAATCGCGTAAAAAATATCAGCTGTTCAATACATTAGGCAAACATAAAAGTACTGAACAGCTGATTTTTTTTCGCGATTTCAGGTTTGTTCCCATAGTAAAAGTTGTTGGTTATAATGAGCACAATCACGTGTTTAAGTATCGTACACTAATTACCAGTCACCCTATATATGAACAGTCCGACGATAACGGCGTGGTTGAGCGATTGGCGGCTGCGTTTCGAGTCGCGGGTTTGGTTCCCGCTTGGAACAAATATTTGTATAGCGTGTAAACAATTAATAATAGCCTGCCTAGCACAGGTTCACCCTAGTTCAGGCAAATAAACAGCTGTGTTCTTTTTTAGTATTTTATATTGTAAATATGTCCTATTTTATAAATAAACGATTTATTATTATATTATTATAGTTGTTTCGGGTCTGGGTATAATTTAAACCAACCAATTATAGGATGGGACGGTTAGGCTTTGCCAATGGTCAATATAGTGGGCGCGCGCGTGCTCTTGTAGTAGCTTGAGGGCGCTCCGAGCACCGCATGCGAATTTATTCTTATATTGACCGTATGTCAAGGTAGTTAAGGTTTATATTAAATTGTTGTCTTTAATTGCTCTCCGCCGCGCCTCCAGCGGTGTGCGCTGGGCCTAATTATATTACACACTACAATGCACAATGTGTTATAATTAATCCGGTGCCAGTGGAGATTGAGCTGAGCTGAGCTGAGCTGCATATTGGATGTCACTCTATCTCTTTCTACAACAGAACAATGATAGCTTATATTTTTAAGCCAACCCATGACTAGTTTTAAGAGTCTTATGACTACTAAAAGATTATACGAAATCCAGTAGTTAAATATTTACCAAAACTTAATATTACTGCAGGTAAAAAAATTCGAGGAGATCACGGGCACGTTTTCAATGCGTCAAAACGCGCGGAACAACCGCGACCTCGACTTCGAGATCGAGATCGACTTCAAAGGCGAGCTCTGCCAGGTGCGGGAGAAGAACCACTACAGGATGCGCTGATAGACTACCCAGGACTTCATCCATACCAGCCTTCACCGTTACTTACTCCGTTTAACGCTCCGTGTGACTCTGCAGCTGGTTTATTGTGTTTGCTGTTAGACTTCAAACACACGAGCGGCAGAGGTACCCTTCCCAGATCCTTAGGTACATCATCTTACCCCATTTGATAATTGTGTAAAGAATCTATGTGTTATATAAGTACTTTAAAAACCATATTGTGTTGTACATGTACTGTAATCGTATTATGCGACTCGGGTAGGCGCTATACGAGTCCTTGTACACATTATACACAGCCGCCGACAAGGGGGAGGCGGCAGCCATCGACCTATAGTGACACACGACGGCGGCTGCTGATCTTCATTTGTTGGAACGGTTGCAGTTATATCTGCTGTTGGCATCATGCCGTTCGTGTGTTTGCGCTGTTAGTGGAAATTGTCATTGACCTAAAACCGCCATAGACGCCGCAAAATTTATAATTTACGACTTATGAAATATTGTCTCGTGTACAGTTGCATGTCTGTGGTATAACAATTGGATTTTGAAACCCCCTTTAATTTGTACTAGTGATGGTGGTTTTCGCAGTTCAATTAATACTACACAATATTGGTGTCGCAAATACATGCATCAAATTGAAACTTAAACTTCACTGTCTTGGTTGAGATTACAGGAGGTAATCGCGAGTTTTATAATGCGCAAAATTATATGATACACTGCAGTAAACAGAATCAGAAAAATATGTGTTAATAGATAATGTTCAAAACATAATACAGCAAATTCAGTATGACAGAAAAAAATCACAAAGATGCCTCTAAAAATTACTTTTATCAATTAAACACCGGACCAATATATATTCAATCATTCTGATTGTTTGTCAGATTATTCTACAGGCAATGTTTTACGGTTATAATGTTTTTAATTTAATAATAAAATGTGTAGATTTTCGGTAAATAACTAAAATGTTTCATATTAATTGCAAGTCCGAGAGAGAGCGCGCTTTAGATCCTGTAATCCTCTTAACAAGCAAGGTGCGAGTTGTCGCTGGATTTCCTACATCTCGTACCATAACGCTAGAGCTCCACAGCACACACGTGTGCCACACGCGCCGGTCTGGGCGCGTCGGTCTCCATACATTTTCTATGGAAACTAGACTTGTAGAGCTACACTTGATCCACGCCACGCAACGTCGTGCTACGTACAAATCAGGCGTGTTACACGTGTGCGTCGGTCTAGTGTAGTTCTAGCTTTAGACTTTTCAATGTTCTAAAGTTTGCACTTTCATACCTATAACATTTGACTGTTATTAAAAATTTGTATTCGTATAATTATAACCTGTTCGCGCGTATGGCCTAACTCTAGTCTTCTCCTCGCAAAGTTTACAATTAGTACCTTGTGTTTTTTTTTTTAAAGATGTTAACTACATCAATTGATGTATCGAGATTTTTCTTTTTGGAAATGTCAGCGATGTAGCTGTTTATGGGTCATAAATTTTGTTAGGCCATTACGTTTCGACAAGATTAACTCTTGTAAGCAAACTATAGTTTTTCATATACCTTTAAAATGTGGTCATTGCGAGCTATGGGTGTAATGTTTAAGATATTTTTATCGTCGCTTTGTATACAGGGGCAACTATAAACAATGTCCGAAGGCTGGTAAGTAATTTGTAAACGAATTTTGTATCAACAAGATTATTAAGAATATGGTCGCTGCGTAATTTTTAATTAATTAAAAATTAAGTTGTTTCAACTCACTTTATTCGGTTTAGTGTATTTCCATTACTTTATTGTCTATTTTGTGATACGATAATTTGATATGTTTTATTGATGGATGGTTGAGTGATATCAGATCTAAATAAAATATTGAGTCGAGCTAGAATGGTTGTTTTTTTACTAAAATTGTACTTTGGTCATCCAGCAGGGGTAACAACTAAGTTAACGTTACACTAAAACGATCTACGGTTAGTTGACGAATCGAATACGATGATAAATCGACTAAATATGTTGTAGTCGATTATACCTTTCAGTATTTTTGTTTATGTAATTGACGGCTCGAATAGAGTGAGTTGTGATCATTTGACGATGTTTATGAGCTAGATTAGGTATCTCACTTTTGTATGACCGCCTAAAGGATACTGCGAAGCCCGTAATCGGGAATAATTTAGAATTTCATGACACTGTATTAAAATACTTGTTATATTGAGAAATTATGTGTTAATGGCAGTTTTGAATTATATGAAATCAACGACCTTACAGCCACTAGAAAGCTTCATGCTTGATTTAGCGCACCAAAGCAATTCTGTCAACTACCCGAGGTACGGGGAGCGAGGTACTATGTTCTGTTTGGTACGGGGGAGCGGGGTACTGCGTTCTGATTGACCGAGATATTAGATCTATAATCATGTGTTGACAGACATGCGTCGCCTGTAATTAGACGTCTAGTGGCTGTAAGGTCGTTGTATAAAATAGTCGAGTACCCCAGTGATTGTAGATTTAGATAACATGCATGTCTAGTAAATAATAAGTAATTTTGAACTAATTAATAGGTAGGTACATCTCACTTGACAAGGCTTGATATTATTTTTGTACCGGCGTTTTATGAGCTTAGGTAAATGCAACGATTTTAACGTTTTCGAGAGTATTTGGTCCGTAGGATAAATTTTTGTGATAATAATTTGGGAAGTACCTCTTGATTGAGACTCCGCAAGGGCCCATTGCATTGGCAGCACAATTTGCTCTTTAAGGTAGCTTGTGCTCAGAGCATTAATCCGACAAACACTCGTTTATCTGCCAGGGTCGCACTCCGACCAAATACTCCATCTCGTCAGCACTTCTGTCACCTATGGGGATTGAAGAGTATATAGATTAACTAAATGGAGTACCCAGTCGCAAACACACAACCCTTGAAGAATAGGACATGTTTGTTTCAGTCCAGTATTAACCAGTCAAGTGCAACTGTATCACTCGAAGGATTTTAAGTCTTCAGTTGCTGACATACATTTTCTATATCAATATTATATATACACTACTTGCTTTTCTGATTTACCTGGACGTTGGCAGAAAAGTCGACAACGGATCTGAGAATAGAATACCTAGAAGAATAGGACATGAAAACACTCGTCAGACGTTAAATACATAAGATTAGTTTGATTAACATCCCATTTCACACATCAAGTTCTCAAACGTTTGATGTCTGCCCACTAACATTTGCAGGAACCTCTACTTAAGATAATAACCCAAAATTGCTCAACATTTCGCCCAAATAGCTGGTTTAAAACTGCCATTGACAAAAAAAAAATGTTAGTAATACGGATCACTTCATTGTAATAGAATAAGGTTGATGTCTCAACTACCCATGCCAATGTGGCCACCCAGTGGCGTTAGCTATTTTCTACGGTTTAGCGACTGTATGTATGGTGTACGAATATTTTTGGTGCATTCATGAATAAGTACCTATAAGCAAGTTGTTGTTTCATTTTTTAGAGTGATTCTTTGAAACTGAGAGAATGTCTGATTCATCTGGCCTAGTTTTTTATTTACAATTTAATATTTTTATTTGCATATTAGTTTTCCCCGATAACTAAATGTATCAAAGCCATCAAAGGCACTCATTTGCGCCCAGTGACTTACGACACAATAGATAGGTACGAGAACTAGGCCAGATGAATGAGACATTCTCTCGGTTTCAAAGAATCACCCTTTAACCCTTTCTAACATTCCCATTTGGATTATATTGTAGGTACAGATCTAGTTGCCTTATTGGCCAATTTTCCGGTAGTCTATGCGTTTCGAAAAGGAACGTTTTTTTTCGCGTGAAAGCAGAAAACTGACTCAAGGGAACATACTCCCAGGATAAAAATAATCAGATGTGTTATTCCAGGACATGGTCTACTCCTGGACCAAATTTCATCTACATCCGTTCAGCCGTTCGAGCGTGAAGAATAACAAACATGCAAACACAAACTTTCGCCTGTAATTTTAGTGTGATTTGTTTGAACAATCACACTAATATTATAGCCTAATGTTAGTAATTTGCAAAAAAAGAGTCAAAGCCTAGCTAGCTACCTTGATTTATACCTCGTATTACAAATATTGCAATTTTGATATTACTATTATTACATTGAGAGTATACTCGTGTAACTACCAAACAGTTCAATATAACGTTGTACGCTTTGGTCATCATCTGTAAGGGCCGACGCTGGGTTAAGCGGGCGCCCGCGCGGTCCCATACAAAAGTGCTCGCGGGCAGCCGCGCCTCGCGCACCTTTTTGCTACTTAATTATACCTTAAAGTTCTCCATCGACACGACTACATGCACACCGTTAAAGTTGAACTAGCGACACTGCGCAGGTAATAATCCGGTTTCCGCTACGGGGACCGCCGCACACGACACACGCGCGACGTCACGAGCGGGTGCACGCGCGGTCGCCCGATTAACGCAGCGTTTGCCCTAAGGCCCGAAACTGCATAAAGCTGACGCCCGCGACGGGCACACGTCGCGCGTGTTCACACGGACGATCCCCGCCGCGGAAACCGGATTATTATTACCTACGCAGTGTCACTAGTTCAACTTTAACGTTGTGCATAGTCGAGTCGATGGAGAACAGCAAAACTCGCGCGGGGCTCGCGAGCCGCGCCGGGTGCCCGCGCGGCGAGCCGCGACGGAGCACTTTTGCATGGGACCGCGCGGGCGTCCGCTACCTAATTTTTTATATTTTATTATTATAAACTAGTGCTTGACTGCGAATATTATAACTATTACGGTTTAAGGGATTACCTAACCGTCGGGTACTGAATCCTGAAAATATTGTAATAGGCACGGAAATAAAGAAGCGTCACTATGATTACAAAATATTAATGTACTTTAATGTTACAATGACTGAATGAGTTTATGGATTACAAACTATTCTTACGGGTAAGCGCCAAGATAGCCCACGAAATTCAGTGTTTTTAAAGTTTTTTTTCTTTTGCATGTCAGTGTCAAGTTTTATAAAAAATATAATTTGCGACCGTAACGCGTACTTAGGAATTATAATCATTATTGAATGACTTTTTCATCAAAGAGCTATTCAATAGGGTTATAGAACTTAGAGGGACTCTTAGATAAAATACCTATGTATAATCTAATGTTATAATGATGGTTTTAATGAGCATAGTTGTGCAGGTAAATACATATCTACATGTCATTACCGCAAATATATTTTTTATTATCCTGAGCTGTAAACTGCAAAATAAAGCAAAAAAATAAAAATATTTTGCGGGCTACCTTGGAGCATTCTAAACAAAAGTAAGCCCCGTTGCATCAAACCAAATTACCGAATTGGCATGCTATCAATAAGAACATCTTACAGCCTTTTCATTATAGGTAGACGAAGGGTCAGTTCACACAGACGCGACGCTGCATGAAGAACTACTCAAAATATAACTTTATTTACTACAAGAAAAGATACACATTTTATTGTGAGAATTCAGAGTACGTCGCAACTGGCAGCGCTGCGCCACAAGGCATCTCGATCTGAAATGTGTATATTTTCGTGTAGCAAATGAAGTTCGCTCTCCGCGCAGTGTCGCGTCGCGTCGCGTCGCATCTCGGAACTTGCCCCCCTAGCCAAGTCACAATCGATAAACGTAAACTCTCAGTAGTTTTTAATAGATTTTCAACTTTATGTTATTGGATATAAAGTTGAAAATCTATTGAAGATTACATAGTGTTTTCGTTCGTTCCGGTCGCTAACGCTCAGTAGTCTTTAATAGATTTTCAACTATTGGAGATTACTAAGCGTTCACGTTTATCGTTTGCAACTTGGCTAGGGGGGCTGATCAACTGACCCGAAGGCGTTAGGTAGTTCGTGAGAACAAGCTCTTAAAAAGCGGCATTTTTCTGAAAACTGCTGAAATAAGTCTCATGTCTTGATCATCAGTTTGATGCAATCGAGAACAACGATTACACTAATAATTATAAACTTATTTATATGAAGAGCAATAGAGTTGCTTATACGACGACAGGCACGAGATTGGCGCTTTGCACGTTGTTCTTGTAAAGGTCGACGCAGCAGCAATTGGTGATCAGGTCGTGCTCTTCACACGAGTTCGCGTGCAGGAACTTGCAGTCAGTCTTGCCGCAGTTGTAGGGGTTGACTGGAAAGTAAGGAAGTTGTTAAGGTAGAGCTACACTGCGCACACGTGTGCTACACACGCCGATCTGGGCGCGTCGGTCTCCATACATTTCTTACAGAAACTAGACTTGTAGAGCTACACTTGATCCACGCCACGCGACGCTACGCAACGTCGTTCTACGTACAAATCAGCCCCCCTAGCCAAGTTACGATCGTTTCGTTTGCGTCGAACGCCTCGAGTAGGCCACGCCACCGATTCCTTTGTTCTGACGTCATCTCAACGCTCAATCACGTGGTCAGAACAAAGGAATCGGAGGCGTGGCTTACTCGAGGCATTCGATGCAAACGAAACGATCGTAACTTGGCTAGGGGGGCTGGGCGTGTTACACGTGTGCGTCGGTCTAATGTAATCTAGTTTTATTTGTTTTAATTGAAAGTATTTTCTTACACACACACAAACACTGAGTTTTTTTGCACCTAATGTTGTTGTCTTCTTGATCGGATTTGCCTGTATATTTTTATATTTTTTATTTTTTTACAGATACTCTTGTTTTATTGCCAATAGTTCACACTATTGAGGTCCTGCCGGGAATACGTCGAGTTACCAATAGGTAACCCTGTGTTAAAAACAGGGTTGGAAACAAAACAGTTATTTTTTAAAATTTTATTAAACTAAAAGTTCAAATTGTTTTAAACACAACAAAAAAAAAAGCAAAGAGAACACTTCTTTTTGTTTTTTTTTTAGTTTAGGGCATTATTTTAAATTAATTCCTAAGACGGCCCACTGGCCGAATATTCTAATGCTCGTTTCAAAAATAGGTGTTATCTAGTCCCATATAAATCCTCGAATGTGTGAAGATTTAAGTAGGTACCTAACTTAGATCTTCACACAATTCACAAAAAATATGTTTTATTTAATTACAATACAATGCCAATAAAACTTCAAAAATATAAAATAGCAATAGCAAACTCAACTGGTTTTATGTCGAGCAATTTAGACAATTATATTAATTTTTTTTTTTTTCATTTTATATCCATTCATTCACCATGATAAGTAGTTTTTTTTCTTATCGTTTTACCTATACAATGCTTAAAACTTGTTTTAATCTGTGTTTTTAAACATGTGATAAAAAACACGGTTTAAATTCAAACTGTTTTAAACACAGTTCTAAACATGTGTTTTAAAACTCATGCCAACCCTGGTTGAAAATAACAAATTAGCATTTCTACTTGCGTGTTTACTTACTATTTAAATTGGCAAGGGGCTAACTTCCTACATAGGGGCACATACCAAAGAAAGAGAAAGAAAATGAATTTATTTTGTCACAACGCAAGGCACACAAACAATACCTATATGTAAACACGGAACCATACAAAAGAGAATAAAAAAATAATAAAAAGAATTATAATATAGATATACAATTGTGCGCCTCACGGCTGCGCCAAAATAGGTCCAGTTCAGCATGATTGCCAGACAACTAGTGCCTGACGCTGGTTTTCAACTGAACCTGAGAGTAAAAAACTGAACCAAAGAGTATGTAAAGAGCAACTGAAACTGAAAAACACAGTTGGGTTTTTTTAGTCAGTAAAAGTCTGACACGCACTCTCGCTCCACCCTACAGCGTCAGTCATTTGATGATTTCCCCTTCTCAAGAATTGTTGTCACGATCGATAGTTATGTTACAGATTTTTACTTAACCATTGACCAACAACCTCAAGAAATATTGCTTAACCATTAGGGTTAACGGGTTGTCATTAGGTACTTATGCACGAGTTAACGAATGTTAAAACATTTCTTTACATGCCTGCAAAGATTCATAAAGCAAGTAATACTTTAACAGGTGTAAAATTTTTGGTATCTACTAACTCCACGGCCTGATACTACTCGGTGAGCCTACGATGGTTCTGACTGGATACAAAGAATGTCCTGCCATTTTTTAGGACCAACTTAGCTTTTTTAACGGGAAAAGTTAGGATGTCTTTAGTACAAATCTAAAACCTAGGGTCTAAACTGCATAAGTGTGCTACTAGATTAGGTACCTATAATTAAGCCTTGGGCAGTGTCTGCCATTACGAACTCTCTCTCAGTTTAAAAAAATTACAAAACAAATTTTAATACTCACAAACAGAACTACAGCAACACGAATCGTGGGCTTGCTTGTGGTAGCAGTAGCTGTAGACCGAAGAGTCGCACAGGGGGCATCCTGGATGAGCCCCGGGAGGGCCGGGCGGTCCGTAGTGTCCTCCTCCGTACTGCCCCTGTCCGTATTGCCCTCCATATTGCCCCTGCCCGTATTGCCCCGGCCCGACAGGATAGGGATAGTTGCCGTAATTGCCTCCTAATAAAAAGTCCAGCACTTCTCTTATTCCGAAACCTGTTGGTGAATGGTTAGGTGATGATGATAGTTAGTTATGATTACCTTATGGGATGGACCCGTGAGATAGTTTGGTGGACCATGGGTGAACCCAGTAGTAGATAATATAACAGTAGGTTGTTGTTTGTGTTCATTCAGTTTGATTAGATGATCTGTGAGTGGCTGCTGGTAAAAAGGAAGGATTCGATTGTCTGATTCTGAATTTGTAAGATGTGTTTGTGTGTCGCGAGCTGAATCCTCGCACGGAAATAGTACATTTTGATAGAAGTGTAGAAAGTTTGTCGTTGCGACCGAGGCGGAATTTGCACGAGCCGTAAGCGAGTGTTACGGAGCCGAGGGCTGCAGTGACAAATTTGCACGTGTATCAAACGACTTTTTTCAATACACTTACAAAATGAATAAACGGGGGTTGACCGGCGACCGGGGGACGTGCGCCCAGCCTGATACGATAAATGTAATAAAATTGTGGCGGAGGAGAGCACGCGCACTTTTCTGCACTAGTGCGGAAAACATTCTATTGCGTGTTTAAAAGTAGTGGGATAAGAGCGGGTTTTCGAGTAAGTGTATTGAAAATATATTTGTATGGCCTACAGATACTTGTCGGGTCTGGTTGTATGTGAGTTTACATGTTTGTGTAGGTACGCTCCCATGATACAGGAGTCATTCTTAGTGTAGGGCAATGTTTTTTTTTTTTTTTAAAAAGTTATTAAGGTATAGTTGAATGGGTTGGTATTTGTGGTTCTTGTCTAAAATGTTACGGGTGTGGCTGGATATTGAATTATTGATACCTCGCAATTGAACGCTATTTAGATATCTAGTATAGATATGTAGTAGTTGCAGGTTGAGCTGTCTTAGCTGTTTATTTGTTTATCGTTTGAACAAAGACACTCATGTAACGTCACCACCACGCTACTGACAGCACCGCGAGAAACGCTTAGGAGTCTCGTCGATGCTTATGTTTGTGTGAGTGTGCCGTTTCGAACATTTGTAGGTAGTTTCCGTACTGTTCCATATCTATACTGTGGTAACGTTTTGTTTGTTTAATGTAATTATGTTATGATATAATTAAAAGCCTCCAAAACGCAGTTCATTCACACGACGCATGCGCACAATAGATATTAATAACAAAACCTTGATTAAACATGCATTTTGAACACAAATCGCCCTTAGCCATGTGGGAAGAGAATCTGTTATAATAACATAATTACGAATAATAATGACTTAATGTAAAATAGATATGCATCTTCATAAAAACAATGAATTAAATATTCGCGTCTTGATTATGGTTGAATCAGAATTACGTTAAAAAAGTAACAAAACTGTCGACCTTGTGATGTTTCCTTATTTTTGGTAATTAGTCTAGGTTGGTACCTAATTAACGTTGGTTCGGCGTGACGCTATTCTATTCATTGTAAAGATGACACATTCGATTTTTTTTTTTAGTAAACAATGGTGGTAATCGCTTTGGCAAGTAGGAATCGGATTTCGTGGGACTAAGGTACATATTTTAATGTTACAAAATTTTCCATACAGGAGGAAAGTGAGTTAATAATACCTAGCTTTAATACCTACTTATGTTGTTCCATTTAATTTAATTTCTATTACATCTTTCAGTATTAGATTCAATTTGTAGGTATCTACTGCATACTCGTTGATAAGGCGTGTAAATAGCCTCACCTGAACTTGAGGTGTTTTAAGACAACCAATATGGCGGTGAAAGTAAATTTAAATTACACAAAATTAAATCCCTGTTGACGATTCCCTGAGACACCAATACCCACAACATCTATTTGCAGCAATAAAGCCTACGTATCTTGCTAATCCAGGGACCCCACTTGAAGGTAGGAAGGCGCCTCGTTCACGGGTGCGTGGTTGCTGGGTGGGCTGCCGGCCGGCGAGCTAATCTTGATTCATCCACCGGTGGACTGGTCAGAACTCGTGAAACCAACACTGCACTATAAGGTCTCAATGTCTCACAGTAGCAGATACACTTATTACACGAGAATTCTCAGGTTTTCAACATATATGGGATTTTCTATAGCGGAGCGGTAAACATTCGACGCACGCCGAATGTCGGGCGGAGCGGAACTTTTTTTTCTTTTGCGGGAAGACGCCCTCTATTGGTGTTTAGCGAGCGTCTCAAGGAAGCATTCGATACGACCACTGGGCGCTGCGGTCGTAGGTATTGGTGAATGGAATCCTCAACAGAGACTCAATTAACTTAGAGAATGCGGGAAAGGTAACTAATTTATATTATTTATTCTCTAAAAATATATACACATTGAGAAAAGGCATTGACGCTTCACCACTCGTCTTTTACAAAATTAAATAAAAAATACATTTTATCTTTACTGTAATGTTAAGTAGGTGCCTGTTGGTTTACTAAATAATTAGTTTGAACATGTTAACTAACAATTAATCAAAATAAAGTCAGGTAGAAAATCATGACTCACAAAGATAAAAGTAGTATAAAGCTGAAGTTTGTTTGGTTGAACAAGCTAATCTCAGGAACTACAGGTTTCATTTGAAAAATTGTTTAAGTGTTGTATAACCAATAGGACGACCAATAGGAGTGGAGTAGTAGGTAACCAAAGACGGGTGAAACCGCGGGAGACATGTAACTAGTATTCCCTAAAGGGGTAAGGGCCTATAACACCATTCGATATTCAGACAGTCTTAGTCTATGTAGCGAAAGAAAAAGAGCAACTTACGCCAATGTCGTGTAATGAAACAGAACGACGACATAAATAGATGAACATAGACTAAGACTGTCTGAATATCGAGTGGTGTAATAGGCTCTGTGGGCAGAAGTGGAGTAAGTATACAAAATTGATATCGACAGTTAGGTATTTGATATTTAAGCTACATGTATTAAATAATTAGTTGTTGTTTTTTTGTGTAATGAGGACTTTTTAATCTTGATTGTTCATGTACTTTTTTGTTTTTTTTTGGACTTTTTAATTTTAATTTTTTTAAAGGCTGTATAATGGATCTAAGTGGTCTGAAATAAAGGTTTATTATAAACTAGCTTTTGCCCGCGGCTTCGCTCCCGTCAACTGACTACTATATCCTACTCTACCCAAATCCCCACCAACTTTCAGCCAAATCGGTTCAGCCCTTCTTGAGTTATAAATAGTGTAACTAACACGACTTTCTTTTATATATATATATATATAGAGTTGGTCAGTATAATATTTCCACTCGTAGAACTAGGGCACAAATGACTGATTTCTGATTGACCCGGGACTTTGTGCCCAGCAGTACCTACCTAGATACCCCAGGGGATTATTCGGAAAAGTCAACGCGTTCCTTGGAACGCAAAGGGAAACTGAAGGAACACGGGTGGGTTTAGTCAATCACACCCACGACCAGAATTCATCTGCAAGGAATAACATTGTAACTTAGTTTGGAGGCAATTTTGAGTTTTCATTTCTTTTCGTACAAAAAATGAAGAATGCGTGTTTTTTTCTTCTTAAAAAAAACCGCGATCGAGATCGAAAAAAATCGAGTGGCGACACTCGATTTTCGTGGTCGTATTCTAGTAAGTAGGTACTTATTGTGGCGTCTAAAGAAGTCGCATGCTGCTAACTTGCAAACTGGCAAGATAATTATACTTTTTAAAGTTTATGGTTTTAAATAGCTTGGATCCTGGGCTTATGAGCGATTCTGAAGGCCGCCGCACACAACTGTCAATGGTGCAAGGTGCTGGTAAAAAGACTAAGTGAATGAAATATTTTATAAATGTCATATAAATAAAGCTTCTAACTATATAATATAGTAAATTGAACTAGAATTAAATGTTTCATTGCGTCTCCGCCCCCGACATTATTGTACCTAAATCACAACACCAGATGGGGCGATTTCATACCTACCCAAAACCCAAAACATTTAGTTAGCATCGTTTCATTCGTATTAAATACACACATAGAGAACATAATTGATAAGTACAATAACATACAATTATTTCTTATA
Source organism: Mythimna impura (assembly GCA_905147345.3). Classification (NCBI taxonomy): domain Eukaryota; kingdom Metazoa; phylum Arthropoda; class Insecta; order Lepidoptera; family Noctuidae; genus Mythimna; species Mythimna impura. Next base: position 25,260,334 of record LR990359.1, on the reverse strand, counting down.
CCATATAATTTTCCGAGTTATTTTCAGTTTATAGGTAAAGCACAGATTTCCTCGAAACGAAATTAATTTAGTGGAACAAATGATGACTTTAAAGACTTAATTACACACTTTTTTTTGCAGGTTTTTTAGATATTTGCTTAAGTATGTACGTGGTACCTATCTAGCATAATCAGGGTTTTAATATTCCCACTGCTGGGACTCAGGCCTCCTCTCTAGTATAGTAAATTACACCCAGACACAGAACAAATGATCGTGCTCTTCACACAAACATTTGTCCTGGGTGGGAATCGAACCCACCACCTTCGGCATAGCAGTCAGGGGCCACTAACCACTAGTAGACCAACAGGCCAGTCAATATATATTAGACTTAGTTATGTAGGTTTATATTGTGCACTGGCACTACCCTCGAATATGTTCTCTCTCTACAATTCAAAGGTTTGCTGGGAGAAAACTCATTGCTGAGTTAAGCTCGCCTTTGTACATGAACTGTCTGTATAAACATATATTAGATATGTTATGTTTTTGTCTATACTAATATTATAAAGAGTTAAAAAGGTAAAGTTTTTTTTTTTTTTTGTTTGTAGGAGGTAATCTCTGGAAGTAGGTAATGGTCCGATTGCTAAATTTTTTTCAGCGATAAAAATCTGCTTTATTTCTGAGTGACATAGGCTATATTTTATGTACGCGGGCGAGCAGCTAGTGTACAATAAAGAATTGAACGCAATAAGCAACTGAAGGAACACGGGTGGGTTTTAGTCATTAAAAGTTAGACACTCCTTCTCACTCCACCCAGAGCGGAAAGAGCTATTTGATGATGTCCCACACAAAAAACAGGTCTCAGGCTCAATAGCAGCATTTGTGACTAACAGACTAAGGACGGATTTAAAAATAGATTATGTACCTTTTACCTTAACTTATTGACCGAATGATTGATACGATGTATGTGACAGTTGCTGCAACTTTCGAAGCAATTGGATTGCTTCGAAAGTTGCAGCAACTGCGTAAATTTTTCCGATATTTTAAAAGTTTTTCTGCTGTTCGGGGCGGAGACGAATCAATAAAGCAAAGATCACTAAAATCGGTCCAGCCGTTTTTGAGTTTTAAATGGTGTTAACTAACACGACTTTGTTTTATGTATAAAGATTACTAGCTTCTGCCAGCGGCTCCACCCGCTTGAAAGTAGATTCCGCAATACAAACTTTGGACCCCCGTTTAGGGGATGAAACGGGGGTCCAAAGTTTATGGGGTGAATTTTAGAAAATTCTCTCTTTGTGCTCGCCTATGTCATAAAAGAAAGTCTTATGCAAAATTTCACGCTCCTAGTCCCTGTAGTTTTAGCTGTGCGTTGATATGTCAGTCAGTCAGTTTCTCCTTTTATTTATATAGATATCGAAAAATTAAGTCCCGTGATGATGACACAGAAACAAATGGATTCATGCACATGTTGTTTACCTCACCATTTGATTAATGATGAACAGTCCATAGATTTGAAACCACATGCATTTATGACAAATAATGAGAACCGTAATGACATATCCACCATGGTAATGACGAATCTTTGTCAATGGTAAATGGTAATGATATAATCTGTGGTAAAATTAGTAGAACTTACCGCCCAGTTGGTTTCGGCTTATTTCGTAATTCGTGGGCTGAACACCTATTGATTGAGATCGTAGTTCGATTCGATTACTTATAATTACTAAAATTAAGTATTGATTATAATTTGAATAGTATAATATAATATGAAATGTATGAATGATACCAAATTAATATAATTGATAATTCAAACTGTAGAACTGTATCATTTAAGTAGTAGGTATATCTATTTTTTTCCTTGTTTTAATATATTTGTAACCATTTATATTGGTATACTGCCCAGGCAACCAAGTTCTAAGAAGCTACCACCTATAATTAAGTATTAACATCTTTACTAAGTGTAAAGAATTTGAATTTGAAGTATCTATTATACACTTGTAAAGACGTATGAACTCATGTCTGAAACAAAATATGTTTAAATGTTCTAATATTTATTATTTCAATCAGCCTGACTTGTTCCATCAAAATTCAAAGTAAAGAAAAAAGAAACAAAATTCAATATACTTTTTTCTCATAGGCCTACATAATATCTATGCTGGGATCGGCTTCCAATGTAATCGGATGCGACTTAGAACTAGTATTTTATATGGAGCGACTGCTCCCTAGTCCATACCTCAGTAACTAGACACGATACTCTTTGATAAGATTGTTTGGTCCAATGAATTTTACGAGTTATTAGGTAAGTCTACATTTTCAGCCAAAAATGATTCTAACTTATCAAAACAACAAAATTAATAAACAAAAAACGCTACCATTACACATGTGCAATATTTAATTTAAAACAAAACTAAAAAAAGTGTAGGTATGTATATCAACCGAATTTATTTCGAACACTGAAATAAAATTTAAAAATCGAAAACTCACCATCGCTCAGAGCCAGTGTCGCCGCGAAAATTAAAAAGAAAACCTTCTTGTACATTTTCAAAGAAACTTTTATCCGTTCACAGATTAAATAAAATAAAAATAATATTACAAGTGTAAACTTGTATGTTTGTGCGTGTGTTTGGCACGGTCGCTGTTCGAGAGCGTCGTGTAAATAATAAAATAAACGTCTCCGGCTTAGGGAGCTGGATATACCGGTGCAGTCGAGCGCAAAAGTGGTGAGCGACTTACGAAGATATGCGAAGTCAGATGCAGAGAACTTGTTCTGCGAAAATATACTTTAAAAGCGTATTAATAACTGTTATATTTGATTTGACAGTGTTGATCACGTATCTAGATAAATATGATTTTTTCTATAGGTTTTTGAGGCTTAAGAAGACATGAACTTAACAAGGTGCTAAAACAAATAATGGAAAAACTTATTTGCTGTCATCGTCGATAGCGTATTGTAAGATAAGATTTGGCCCTTTTTTGACAGTTAATACGAAGACTTAGGTAGGTATATCAAGTTTAAACTAGGTGACCACTCGCTTTTTCTTATGACCCTTATTTTAATTGTTTATCTACACTTATAAGTTTTACTATTATGAGGCTGAAGAGTTTGTTTCTTTTGACACGCTAAATTGAAAAATTATTATATTGTTTATTAGCCTCTTTAAACGAGGAACGTTTTTTATTTTCACACCACGACCAATAAGAGATGAACAGTAACCAAAGACGTGGGAGAAACCACGGGAGATACGAGCTAGTACAGAATAAAGTTTTCTGGTTACTGTGGATAGATCACACTTGCTGCGCTCTTCCCGTCCGATTATAATTTAGGTGTCTTCAAGGTTTTTTTTTTTGGGTGGAGTGGGAAATCCCCATGGACGCCCAGGCTGCCTCACAGATGCTTACCATCAGGTGGGATCGCAGTCAAGCACTAGTTTATATCAATTAAAAAAAATGTCATATCTTTGTTTTATTTGTTTTTAAGTTCTGTTTGTACAGTGTTGGCAATAAATGGTTATTTATGCCGTATAGTGGACATAAATTTTATTTTTCTTTTTTCATTTATTTATCATTAATACAGAAGAATATAGGATTATCTAAGTTAAATAGCAACCAAAAACCACTAAGGTTTAAACTTGTGCTATCATCTTGTTTGTGTTTAGTCTTGTATTTTTTCTAAACATTAATTGGTTCGCGAAACACATCTGTTATTGCCTGTACATCAAGTGCATAGGATATACTTATTCCTTGCAAAGGGTCTTGCTGTTGTCCTTAACATCTGAACGTTCTAACGATTATCTAACTAAAAGTTAACTAGTTAGGTGGTTAGGTTACCTACCAGTAGAACTGGATGTGAGCTGTGCGTAATGCAGGTGCAATGACTAATGACATTATTGAGAGCAAATATTTATGGCATTTGAAGGACTACTTTTTTTTAGTACACACTGACACTGGTACCTGGTTTTTTGATGACTGTTAGGTATATATTGGTTTCATTCAAACAGTACCTACTCTATTTTCTTAATAAATAAGCAAGCTAGGCATAGGTTTAACCTGTTGTATGCCAGAACGCAGATGTACGCGGGACACAATGGCTTTTTAATTGTGTCTGTTATTAAATACGAAAGGTTAAGTTTCAAAGTATTTTATTTCACAAAGATCTTTAAGGACATATATAAAACGTCAGAACCTAGAGCACGGTTACAATTGGTTGTTTCCTTGTTTGGAGAAGAACTTCACGTTAGATAGTAATTATTTGGACAAAAAAAGATTTACTATATTTCCATACTTGTTAAAATATTAATAGGTATGAGAGGACAGTGTAGAGACCAATCAACATAATGACCAAATACGTACAATAAAAAAAGTTGATTGAAACAGAAAATAAATTAATGAGTCCACTGTAGGTAGAGTCCGTAGACTCTACCTACAGTGGTCTAAATTGTATGATTATATAACAATAATAAATCACTAATAAAGTCAGTCAGTGGTCTAAATAATGTAAATAAATTGCAAAAAGACATTTTAGATCATCTATAATAAATAAATTAAAAATAAAATTAAAACAATATAGGTGACCAATTCTTCATAGATAAGCTTTAACATCTTTGTTTACTTCAATCTTCAGGTTTCAGCTATACGTGCCTGAAACATCAATTAGTGTACTGTGTAATATTCTGTTACAGCGATTATTTTACTGCCTTTTGTATGAATTCCTGTGGTTAGTAATATCCCACTGGAACTCATGGGCTGCAGCTGAAAATCAGCGTCAGGTGGTGGTCTTGTGTTCAAAGTCAAAGTCAAAAGCATTTATTTCAAATAGACCATTTACAGGCACTTTTGAATAGTCAAATGTAGGTCAGTCCAAAGATAAAAAAAAATGAAGTTAAATTGCACGTTCCAAAGCGTAGAGAATGGAAGATTGAGAAGAACGTGCAAGCAACTCCATGGATACTCTTTTAAATTATATTGTCAGTGTTATCATTTTTGATATTGTCCTGAGCTGAGGCCCTTTTGGCATTATGCAGCGTATTTTTTGTTTAATTTTAAAGCGTTTCCGTTTTTGTAATGCCAATAAACGCAATTTTCTTTCTTTTTTTAATCCCTTGACCATTTTTCTAACAAAACACGATACTATATCCATCTCTATATTTCTAGTCTATTTTTAATATTACAGATTGAACCAACAGCGAAGGTATTTTAATAGCTAGCTATTTTCTAGGACCAAGATAGTGCTCATAATGTCATACCATTCAAAGTTATTCTGCTACAAACTGGGTTCTTTACAGCTTCTATCAAGCTCATGTTCTACCTAGATAAACTGCTAGTTAACAACCGGACTTGACATCTGCAATTCCATACCGACAGGTTTTATAATGATTAAAGCATTAATTAGGATTCCGTAAATTGAAGGAAAACCGGCCATGTTTCTTCTAAAATGTTCTTGATTAGTAAGGTCTTAGAAAGTCATCATTTAAATCAGGTCTCCTTAATTAAAGTCCCCAAGATACAGGTTCAGATTACAGATTTCTAAAATAGTTACAGTCAGATTTTACTATTGTAATGTAATGAACTTTAAATATTATTCTGAGTTTTTAAGTTCATCATGGGTGTGTCTCTTTTCTTTTACCTGGCAATATTTAGTTTTAACTACCTACTATTAAATAGTTTGATTAGCTCTGCATGTGTTTGAAGTGAAATACCAAATATGAGTTTATTTTTTACTTACCCGTATTGTCCCACTGCTGGGGAAAGGCTAATCTTCCTTCCCTTCCTTTACTCTAATGATCCAGTCCTTCCAATGATCACGAGTCCTCGCTTCCTCTTTCCAATTACCAAGGAAAACATCCAGGTCGTCCCACCATGTCCTTCGTGGACTTTCGCGGCTCCGCGTCGCTGTTTATAGGTACCAATCCTGTGTTTTAAGAGTCCACAGATTGTTAGACATGCAGCAGACATGTCCTTCCGACCCTAGGCTGATAAAATTTTCGTTTTTTCTGAATTTGCCTACATGAAGGTATAAAAGTCGGCTTCCCACTAAATGGGAGGGATGGGGCCCCTCCGCCGCCCCATCCTGTGGTCCTCATCCTGATGACCTGGACAGACCTCTAGTCTTATTTAAGTTGCAAAGCTTTTTAAACCACACCAACGTGATCAGCTAATTGAATAACTTAGTATCCTGCTCTCTTATAGGACGTTGCCAGTTAAAGCAATGTTTATTTCCTATACTTATTTAGAGTTCTCTTCTTTTCTTCTGTTTGGTATAGAGACCTGGGCCCTTAAAAATCTGACTGCTGTTGATTAGACGTTTTTGAGATGTGGCGTTTTTGTTTAAGTGTAAGCCACAGACTGCAGTTGGCTTTTTGCAGTCGGCAGCTTCATCTTCAGTCATCAAATCTATAAACATAAAGAACCCGTATGCCACATAAAAATACGTCCTTAACCTATTAACGCCGGCTCTATTTCGAGCGGGCCGGCTGAGGTGCATGACCCATGTGAACCTCGGGTACCGTTCGCAAAACCTGTCTGGGGAGTAGGTATACTTTGTTTTAGTGTATTTTATTGGCTTGTTGTTATATGTTTGACAGAATGTTGCGCTGTCAGGTGAAATGATGTTTGTGATGTAGTTCGGTAGTTTGTAATGAAGATTTATACTTGAATTTCTAATTCGAGATAAATTGGATCTATCGCTACCAATTCGAGAATCAACTGTAGTACAGTGTATTTTAAGTTGATTTTTACGTGACAAATTGTGTTAAAAACCAACATATTTTTTCAACCATAGTACTTACCTATGACAATATCTACATAATTCTGTTTTACCTTTTTACTCCTTCGAACTTTATGGCCAACGTTGCGTAAAGCGGGAGAACGCGAGGGCGCCCGCGATGGCACCCGTCGTCGCGCGACTATGCGCGTGTGTCGTGTGCGGCGGTCCCCGTAGCGGAAACTAGATTATTACCTGCGCAATGTCGCTAGTTCAACTTTAACGGTGTGCATGTAGTCGTGTCGATAGAGAATTTTAATCTAATAATACGTAGCAAAACGGGCGCAGGGCGCTACTGCCCGCGACGGGTGTCCGCGCGACTGCCCGCGACGGGCGGGTGTCCGCGCGGCGAGCCGCGACGGTGCACTTTTGGGACCGCGCGAGTGACCACGTAACGTACCGTCGACCCTTACTTTTCTTTATTGTAAGTACTACTACAATAAAGAAAACCACAAAAATCTAAATGCTCCTATACCTGCAGCAATGAAGAAATTTGAAAACAATTTCGAATTTTAAATGAACGTTTTCATTTTTAGTATCAATTCCGGTAACAACGAGGTTCTATCAATAAAATTGGTGTTTAAAATCTTAGTAGCTAAATTCCACGGCGGGCAGAAGGCCTCTCTCTTTCTTTTCCACATAGGTACTTTTGCCTTTTACTAATGTGGGCCACGCGCGGTTCTATTAGCGGAAGTCGAGTCTGTCTTGCTTTCTTAGCTATCAAAGAAAACATCCGATGGATGGAGACGGATCCGATAATGAGATGCACGCTTGGGGAAGGCAATATCCAGTTTTGGACATCTTTCCAATAAAACCATATAACGACGCATGACATGGGCGTAGCCAAGTCCTAATGTCTGGGAGATTCAAGAAAATAAAACAAAAATATGCTAAAAAATACTTCTTTTATATTTATGTGTAAAAATTGTTTGTTTGTCGGGCTTAAATTAAAGAGTTAGTATATAGATTAAATTTTCAGTTTTCAATTATGACGATTTTTTTGCGATCTTTAGACCGGCCATTAGCTTGATTTGATACAACTTAGTCAATTATTTCGCAGGTATATATCATGGTAACTTATGTAGACACTTAATAATTTCATCAACAATTTCCTCGCCATTGTTCTTTAGAATATTTCGGGTGGAGTTTGACCCCCCCCCCTCTGGCTACGTCCATCCGTGACTCATGAAATATTAAAAGTTGTTTTTTTTTCCTCATCCATCAAATAGACAAACTATCTATTATGTGTCTACAAGTACTTACATCTTAATCAGACTTGTTTCATCTAATTGTAAAAGTAGTTTTTGCCCTACATCAGTCAGTCATGTCCGTCATAAATATAAATGTATCTCGCGTACCGTTGCTAACGGTACCGCCACAAAAAATAGTACCAAAGTCTTTAAATACCATATTAGGAATGGGTCAAATACACGCGTCTACTCGTTTTTGACCGAGTTTACAGAATGAGGTCTTTAATTATAATAAGTACATGGTAAGTAGTAATTTAATTTAGAGTAAATACCTACGAGTAGGTACTTTAGTAATACTGGCACGTCATGGGCTTTTTTTTTAGGGTGGGATAATCATCTAATGACACCCCCCACTTTTGGGCAGAGCGAGAGGGCGTTTCAGACTTTTACTGACTAAAAACCCACTTCTGTTCCTTCTTTGCCATTGTTCCAGGGCCCCGGATATCTCTTTCGCATCACCCATGGCCCCAGTAGATTTCAACCCTGCTGAGCACCTACGATTGCAGACATCTCCTTGAGGCGTGCGTGGAACTACGCGCCGTCGACGACTTGGACGCGGTCCGGACGGTTACCGGACGGTCAGACGGCGAGCTACCCATTGCTCGCAGTCCGCAAGCTCGCGCCTACGGTGGTCGGAAATCGGGATCGGAATCCCGGCAGTAGGGGCGCGAGGGCCATTGCCTCGCGCGTGCGGAAGCCTCCTTTGCTCCTCCATCCGCCTCCATTACTGCTTCGCAGAAGGAGGCGACCGCCTGCCACTCCTCCTTGCTCCGGACCATGACCCTTGACATGACCCTTGTCCTTGGCCCGGCGCGAGAGATCGCTCCCACCGATCCCCCACGAGGACACGGGGTGCTCCGTCCAGGCGGGGCACACCTCCACCGTATGCTCCACCGTGTCCTCCGGGCGCTCCACACAATGGTGACACCCGGGCGTTTCTTCCGCACGAATACGGTGCAGGAACCTCCTGAACTTACCAGAGCCGGTGAGAGCCTGCGTCATGCGGAAGGTAAGGATGCCGTGTTGCCTTTCCAGCCATTCCTCAAAGAGGGGACTTACCGCCATAATTATGGCGTGCCCAGACACGTCATGGGCTGATTTCAGAATTAAGAATTTGGTGTTGAATTTCTGTCTAGGCAAAACACCCGTCAATATTTGACATCAAAGTAGAGTTTGACATGTTCTCAACTCCAAATACTCGCGCCATAATCATGGCGGTAAGTCCCCCCCCTCATTGAGAAGTGGACGGAGAGGCTTCACGGTGTCACCTTCACATGACGCAGGTCCTTGCAGGACGGTTCGGAAGGTTCCAGCACCTGAATCAGACGGAAGAAACGTCCGAGTGTCACCATTGTACGGACCGCCCGGAGGACATGGTGGAGCAACCGGTGGAGTTGTGCCCAGCTTGGGTGGAGCACCGGCGGTCCTCCTTCTGCGAAGTTAGCATTATCTAATAGCGAAGGAGACGGCCGCACGCGTGAGGGAAGGGATATCCTTACGCTCCAACCGCCGAGACAACGACTCGACTACCAGCCACCGTAGGCGTGGGCGGACAGCGGGCAAAGCGCAGCTTACCGTCCGGCTGTCCGATAACCGTCTAGACTGACCCCAATTCGAGTCGTCGAGGGCGCGTAGTGTACCACACGCGCCTCAAATAAATGTTAGCAAAACCGTAGAAGCCCAGCAGGGCCGAAGTCTTCTAGGGTTATCATGGGTCGACTTCTGAAATGGTTACCCATGTTCCTGGGCCGCAAAGGGCAACTGAAGGAACATAGGTGTGGTTTTTTGTCAGTAAAGGTTTGACACGCCCTCGCGCTCCAGCCTATATTAGGAGAAGTCATTAGATGTCTCATCTCAAAAAACCCCTAGGCCTATGAACATAGATAGAGAACATAGCAAATAAAACTATAATATTGGCACTTATTATATTTATTTAAAGCTTAATAAAATTAACATTAACAACTTAGATGCTATACATAATAATAAAACATAATAATTTCGGCACTGGTGTACCTTTACCTGGACAGGTAGTTAGGACTAAGAGGTCAGGTTTCCGGAGCTGAGATATTTAATTAATGAAAAACTTAGTACAGGTTGTACTTAAGTTTTACTGGTTGGTAATAATACTAGACATTTAATGTTGTTAAACCGAGCCCGAAAAAATGCCGACTTAGGCCAAACAATTGCCAAACTCAAGTGGCGACTTAGCGCGAAAAATTGCCAAACTCAAGTGGCGACTTAGCGCAAAAAATTGCCAAAGTCAAGTGGCGACTTAGCGCGAAAAATTGCCAAACTCAAGTGGCGACTTAGCGCGAAAAATTGCCAAACTCAATTGGCGACTTAGCCCGAAAAATTGCCAAACTCAAGTGGCGACTTAGCGTGAAAAATTGCCAAACTCAAGTGGCGACAGCCCGAAAAATTGCCAAACTCAAGTGGCGACTTAGCCCGAAAAATGGCCAAACTCAAGTGGCGACTTAGCGCGAAAAATTGCCAAACTCAAGTGGCGACTTAGCGCGAAAAATTGCCAAACTCAAGTGGCGACTTAGCGCGAAAAATTGCCAAACTCAAGTGGCGACTTAGCGCGAAAAATTGCCAAACTCAAGTGGCGACTTAGCCCGAAAAATTGCCAAACTCAAGTGGCGACTTAGCCCGAAAAATTGCCAAACTCAAGTGGCGACTTAGCCCGAAAAATTGCCAAACTCAAGTGGCGACTTAGCTCAAAAATTGCCAAACTCAAGTGGCGACTTAGCTCGAAAAATTGCCAAACTCAAGTGGCGACTTAGCGCGAAAAATTGCCAAACTCAAGTGGCGACTTAGCAAGAAAAATTGCCAAACTCAAGTAGCGACTTAGCGCAAAAAATTGCCAAACTCAAGTGGCGACTTAGCGCGAAAAATTGCCAAACTCAAGTGGCGACTTAGCGCGAAAAATGGCCAAACTCAAGTGGCGACTTAGCCCGAAAAATTGTCAAATTCAAGTGGCGACTTAGCCCGAAAAATTGCCAAACTCAAGTGGCGACTTAGCGCGAAAAATTGCCAAACTCAAGTGGCGACTTAGCGCAAAAAATTGCCAAAGTCAAGTGGCGACTTAGCGCGAAAAATTGCCAAACTCAAGTGGCGACTTAGCGCGAAAAATTGCCAAACTCAATTGGCGACTTAGCCCGAAAAATTGCCAAACTCAAGTGGCGACTTAGCGTGAAAAATTGCCAAACTCAAGTGGCGACAGCCCGAAAAATTGCCAAACTCAAGTGGCGACTTAGCCCGAAAAATGGCCAAACTCAAGTGGCGACTTAGCGCGAAAAATTGCCAAACTCAAGTGGCGACTTAGCCCGAAAAATTGCCAAACTCAAGTGGCGACTTAGCGCGAAAAATTGCCAAACTCAAGTGGCGACTTAGCCCGAAAAATTGCCAAACTCAAGTGGCGACTTAGCGCGAAAAATTGCCAAACTCAAGTGGCGACTTAGCAAGAAAAATTGCCAAACTCAAGTAGCGACTTAGCGCAAAAAATTGCCAAACTCAAGGGGCGACTTAGCGCAAAAAATTGCCAAACTCAAGGGGCGACTTAACCCGAAAAAATTAGCCAAACTGAAGTGGCGAATTAGCCCAAAAAATCGCCAAACTCAAATGACAGTGCTTGCTGAACAGATGGTCGATGGGGCTGAAAGCTGACGCAGCATTGGAAGGCCTCCCACAAGGTGTACCGATGACCTGGTGAGGATCACGGAAATCCGATGGATGTGAGACGCACTGGACGTTGTGGCTACACTTGGGGGAGGCCTATGTACTACAGTCAGACGTCTTTTGGCTGAAATAATGATGATGATGATGAAACCGATTAGTTAAGTTAGATAAATGATTAGACAAATAAATGATTATGAATTATGAGATAATTAATTTAGAATTATTAAGCTCGTCGACTAGGCCCGCTTCATTCATGATTGATTTATGTCCTTACTAATTGTATGAAATTGGTGTTTTATAAAATGGGTCATTTTGAGCTGTCATATAGTTCGGGGCAATTTGGAACTAAGTTTATTTTTATATGGTCCAAGGTATCTAAACATTCAGAATTCAAATTAACGGAAGTTCTTTTTTGCAATTTGAATTTCGCGGGCTATCATCACCATAAGACATGTTATTCCTTTTTTGAAATTAGTTCTTCATTTGTTTATTTGGGTTTTAATATTTTCTATAATAATGCTATATTTAAATGACAACTCAAAATTACCCGTTTTATAAAACATCAATTTCATAAGGACCTATTCTAATGAAGAATTGTGAAGTCACCTAAAGCTAGAAATTGACAGGACACTTGATGTTCACTTCATCTTAATAGCAAAGAGTTTTTGATCGTGATGGATTTGTGATGATCATGAAAGTCGATTGATGGAAATCATGATACTAATGGAAGGTGTTCATGAAAGGTGAGGGTGGTTGATGATAACGTTATTGCCTGAGTTCCTCCACACACCGAAGGCCCAACGCTTAATACCGTTAATCAATGCGATTTATCGGCAAAATAAACATGAATATGCTGATGATGATAATGAAGCCAGTTTGTTTGTAAAATCTCGTGGCTTGGACTTGGACCAAAAAAATTGTTATACAAACATGTAACTAGCTAACAATAGACAGTCATTCCAACTTAATATAAGGTTCAAGCTGCATCGCCCTCATAATGTCTCCTGTGACGGAACATCGTCCGGCCTGCATGATGACCCTGGCGTCCTCTCGACCGGTCACCAGCTGCTTGAAGTAGTGCTCGTTCAGCGTGAACGTGGTGTCCGGATCTGCGTCTGGTTCTCCTTCGTATACTGTTACTTGGTTTAGGTCGAGAGCTGGAAAGAGACAGAGAGAGAGATAGATGAGATAATTCGCGTTGTAGCGACATCTATGACGCCAAGTAGGAATTAAAATTCAAAATCCTGCAACGCGGTATTAGGCCCCTCGCCCACGACGACTTTTTGTATGTTGTTGATGCTGTCGCGCGATTATCAAACGCGCGTTAGTCGCATTTGCAAGCGCTATAGAAAAAATGTCAACGCGCTATCTAACGCTGTAACGCGTTACAGTCGATACAGTCGCGCATCGCGACTGTATCGAAGCGAACGCGCTACAGCAACGCTACAAAAAGTCGCCATGGGCAAGGGGCCTTAGAGTTCTCCTTGCAATTAGAAATACAATAACATAACAATAGCCCGAAATCAACTATCGGGCAGTTGCCCGGACCAGACACAACACCCGTCTGGTCGGAGGATCCTCCTTTTTTAACGTAGGTTTGCGGGACTTGACACTGTTCCGCAAACTTACCTCTAAAATATTGTTTTTTTTTTCTTACTACTTATTAGCGACCTGCACAAGATTCGTATGGTTGTTACAAATCTTTGAAATTCTCGGGTTTTCTCTACTATAACATAATTGTATTAAATACATCTAAACCTTTCTCATGAATCATTATTTCTATTGGAGAAAACCGCATGAAAATCCGTTCTGTAGTTTTTCAGTTTATTGCAAACAGACAGACAGATAGATAGACAGACGCAGTGGGATAAGGAGAAAGATTTTTTGTGTTTATCGTATCAGGCTAGTCGCTAAGCATCTTCCACTATTCTATTGAAAACTTCGTTTGATACACGTGGAAAGTCACTGTAGTACTCCATAACACCCTCACCTGCGGCTCGGGCGAATTCTGCCTCGGTCACATTGATAAACTTTCTCCAATTGTACTATTTTAAAAGAGAATAAAGAAATGTATTTTACGAGTGTATGTTACTCGGTTAATCGTTTTGTAATTTAGTATCGAGTTGCAACAAATTGTGCAAGCATAAATCTTAAGAAAGCCAAGAGTGTGTAAAGTATTTTACGATAGCTAAGTCAGCCAGTCAACTGGCTCATGAGCTACTGGGGCGAGTTGTTCATACTAAGTTAGTATTTACTTGCCCGGAAAATACGAACTAAGGAAAGTCCGGTCTGATAGGTCCTAATTTACAGAGGTGTAGCGTAAACTAAAGCTAGAACTACATTAAACCTTTCACTAGTATATAGCTGATCTTATAAGGAGTAACTTAGTTACTTTTATTATTGAAAAAGAATTAGGGATCCGCGTCAATAAAATATCTTCTTGAAATTGTAACCTGGCATTGTGCTAGTGTTTTACAAATCTAATGCGGACAAAGTCATGGTCACCAGCTAGAGGGAAAAGTACTTTCTGTCCCGGTAGTACTTTCTGTCCCGCTAGTACTTTCTGTCCCTGTAGTACTTTCTGTCCCGGTAGTACTTTCTGTCCCAGTAGTTCTTTCTGTCCTTGTAGTACTTTCTGTCCCGGTAGTACTTTATGTCCCGGTAGTACTTTCGGTCCCGGTAGTACTTTCTGTCCCGGTAGTACTTTCTGTCCCGGTAGTATTTTCTGTCCCGGTAATACTTTCTATCCCGGTAGTACTTTCTGTCCCAGTAGTACTTTCTGTCCCAGTAGTACTTTCTGTCCCAGTAGTAGTTTCTGTCCCGGTAGTACTTTCTGTCCCGCTAGTACTTTCTGTCCCGGTAGTACTTTCTGTCCCAGTAGTACTTTCTGTCCCAGTAGTACTTTCTGTCCCAGTAGTACTTTCTGTCCCAGTAGTAATTTCTGTCCCAGTAGTACTTTCTATACCGGTAGTACTTTCTGTCCCGGTAGTACTTTCTGTCCCGGTAGCACTTTCAGTCCCGTAAGTACTTTCTGTCCCAGTAGTACTTTCTGTCCCGGTAGTACTTTCTGTCGCGGTAGTACTTTCTGTCCCGGTAGTACTTTCTGTCCCGGTAGTACTTTCTGTCCCGGTAGTACTTTCTGTCGCGGTAGTACTTTCTGTCCCGGTAGTACTTTCCCAAGCGATAAATGACATTCATCTGGGGCCTTACCATGACGTGTTGACATATCAAGTGTGCGAGCTAGAACGAGGGAAGGGGATGGAGCTATACACCCTATATAGCTCCTTCCTTTTAACAATTTAGTTTACGTCTTCAAATGGATCGCATTAAGAGCTCATGGTAGGACCACTGGTCGAAGATGCAGAAAAAAAAGCGAGCACAATATAAAACTGAATACTTACTCCACGAATAAACGCTGGTGCCTTTGATAATGTTGAAGAGGAACACTCCCCCGAGCGCGCGTGCCTTGTTGGGGTCTACGGAAGCCAGGCGTGCCCTGATCTTGCTCACTAGATCCGCCTTCTCTGTCTTGGAACTGTGATCGCTGTGTGAGGCTCCCTGGAATTGATAGTAAGTTTGGTTGGTATTTTGCAATACGGAATCGATTCTAAAAAAAATACGGATGGGCCGATTATATTGTAGACTTGGCCGAGTAGCTGTCTAATGACTATATAGACTTGGTCGACTAGCCGAATATAGACTTGGCCGACTAGCCGACTATGGACTTGGCCGACTAGCCGACTATGGATTTGGCCGACTAGCCGATTATAGAGTTGGCCGACTTATCGACTATAGAGTTGTCATTATTCATTTGAAAATTCTCAGTAGCAATTTTGGACTTTTTAAAATTTAAATGGTAAATAGTTAAGAAACTGGCATGTCATAGAACCAAACATTCGAAGACATGTGAGTATGTCGGGCGTGGTGGATAACGGCCCATTCCCTTTCCTAAAAAAAAAGTAAAAAACTAAAACCCGACTACGACAAAAAAAATGACGCTGAAAAAGTATGAAACAAGATTTTCAAGATGCTGAAATAGACAAGGTAACTGGAAAAACAAGAATAGAACAAAAAGAAAAGCCGTAACGAAACACTTTAATAACGTGTGACTACTGCTTTTCTTTTTGTTCTATTCTTGTTTTTCCAGTTACCTTAAATTGTCTATTTCAGCATCTTAAAAATCTTGTTTCATACTTTTTCAGCGTCATTTTTTTTTTGTCGTAGTCGGGTTTTAGTTTTTTACTTTTTTTTTTATTTAAAAGATTTTGGTGTTTAATCACTGTGCTTCTTTACTATTTATTTTGGTATGTACAAGTAAAGCCCTTTCAAATGATACGAAACACGACATATTTATCGTATTTTTTTTAACACAATACTTTTTGTCTGCTAGAGGGCGTCAAATTGAATTTTGATGATATTTTTTGATAAGTACTAGCGAAGCCCTTTCAAATGATATCAAACACGGTATATTTATCTTAATTTTTTTTTTAAACATGACTTTTTGTCCGCTAGAGGGCGTCACTTTAAATTTGAGCAATATATTGGAAATGTACAAGTGAAGCCCTTTCAAATGATACCAAACACGGCGTATTTTACTCCATATTTATTTTTAACACATTACTTTTTGTCCGCTAGAGGGCGCCATATCAATTTTCGTGACACGTCACGTAGCCTATGTTCAGCGGACAATTAAGACGGTTCTAACGATACCTCATACGTCAAGTTCCGATAAGTAGATTAGGAGCTATGAGGGAACAGATGAACATACTCACATACATACATAGCCTGTCAAAATCATAACCCTCCGTAGTCGGGTAAAAAGAGGCCTGCGTCCCAGCTGTGGGAACATTATAAGGCTTGATTATGCATCGTATGCAGGTGTAGCATCTATTGTTACCGAAGTTTTTTTTAAACTAGCAAAATTTTAGACATCTGTTTACTATTTACTACACAGAGGTAATTACTGTACATTCAAAGAAGTCACGGGCGTTTATAAATCTTCGAATGATCGGCGGAAAATGATAGGATTGTCCATATAGCGACGTCATCGAAATCTTATATGTACTTTCTCGAATGATGTTTGATTTAAGTTATCACAGATAGAATATTGCTTTGTCCGCGGGCCCTCAAGATCTAAACCCTCATCTTTAGACTTGCGTTGAAAGTAATTAGGTATTAATATTTCTATAATACTTATAGCATTTCAAAGGCAAAATGACTAGAGTATTTATTTTATTTCAGTTTTTGACTTACGAGTATTTATTTGAATTTCAAACTCATTATAAAACGAAATTTATTTAGATGCGATCCCATCTGATGGTAAGTATCTTTCGAGTAAAATGAACGTTAAGAATTATGTGACCAACCTAACAATAAATAAGTGATTTACTTAACAATAAATAAGTAACCAACTTAACAATAAATAAGTATGTACCTTTTGTAATAATATTACTGACTAGCTTCTGCCAGCGGCTTCGCCCGCCTGAAAGTAGGTTTCACCACACAAACTTTGGACCCCCGTTTCATCCCCTTAGGGGGTGAATTTTGGATTTAGGCTTAGTTCTCGTCCAGGTCATAAAAGGAACTTTTGTGCAAAATTTCACGCACCTAGTCCCAGTAGTTTCGGCTGTGCGTTGATATGTCAGTCAGTCAGTTTCACCTTTTATATATATGGATAACTGAAGTTTTGAATTGAATATTTGTGTAAGATGAATGTAAATCTAAACTAATATTAAAATGATGTAAAAATTGTTTCTTTGTTTTTGTGTGTTTGGAATCGAAATATTGTCACAGTATCGCTAAGTGCACTTTGCATTTTGTCATGAAAAATACACGGTTCTCATGTGAGTGAAGGCGCTGGAGAAATTAATGAAACGTTTCGGTACGTAGCTTGCGTATTTTGGCACAGTCACTTACCCTGCGTTTCGAATTGCGTCAAAAGCGATAATATCGCGAATCCGGCCAACGCGCAACGTCACAATTATTACTCAATAGTCCTTATATTTTGTGACTATTAAATTTGGTCTGATTCGCGATATAATCACTTTTATCGCAAATCAGAACACGGGGTTAGATTCTTCTACCTAATTGCAGAAGCCAAATGATGTAAACGCTACACAAGTACTACCTACTTATCAAAAAAGTCCATTTCACATAACAGTAACTGCTATCCATGGACATATCTACGGATATTATGGCGCAGAAAGGTATCAATTATTTAATTAACCACTGTATATTTAGATTTACTTCGTTAAACACACAAAGAGAATTCAGAATACTTTTTTTCATTCCCGCCTTTTTCAAACAAAGATTCTAAATTCAAAACTTTGACTTTTTTTTTGGTTCTTTGCACGGTTTGTGCGATGTTTAGTTTTTGATACAGAATGATTGTTTTTCATTAGAATGAGAATGTTCTAATGTTGAGTATTTAGCAGCAGTTACCATGATTGACGGGAACCAATAGTGATGATGCCTGCGAGGGCTGCGGGATTGTTCGAAAGAATCACCACGGCCCTTGAACACAAAAGGCATAAGAAGGAACACAGGTGGATTTTAGTAAATGACACTCCTCACTACACCCAGAGCGTGAGAAGTTATTTGATTATTTCCCATGATTAAAAAAACAAGTATTTGCCCGCAAATGTCAACCTTCTCGGAAAATTTCGCTGAGGTAGTCAATGCAACAATAACATTCTCAGCTCCATTTTACCGAGATCGCATTATGTTTCAATGATTCCACAAATTGCGTAGACAATCAAGATACCCACAAAATTATATCAATATTTTTTCACAATATGTATCTACATAATAATTATGTAGGAATCAATTTGACAATAATTAAAATAGCCACTGAACTTCACACAAAAAAACTCGCGAAAATCTCTCCACTTCTGTCCTTTTCCACAAAAACAAAGCTTCGAAATTCAAATCTTTGACGTTCTTTTTTTAACACGTCATAGACGTTTCATAAGATTTTTTACGCGGTAAAATGAGGTAATACACGTAACTTACCATGATGATGTGCGTGTATCAGGTATCGTTGTCGGGTCCACAGTGGCTTGGTCAGATTCTTGGAGCTTTCACTCTCAAGATTGCAAAACGTACTTTGTGTACGCTCCATTTTTGTGGCCATGCGTACGGTTTGGTGTGGGATAAACCTGTTTTGGAGATGTAGTTTATGTAGATATGCATATTTATACGAAGTTCTTAAGGTGTTAGCTGTTGATTTGTAAAGGGATACACAATTACCTACATCTGAGGATATTGATAATATATTCTTTTAAATGGTGCTTGAGTTTTATAATAAGTAAGAAAGATTTCTTCGAGCTTTGACATAAATTACCTTAACAATGGTCTTTTCATGTAGCTTCTGGATTAAGTGATATAATGTGAATTTTAATGACCCTATTTATAAAACTTATTACGTACAGTATGTTTCCTTCAAACAGTCATAATCACAACCAAATATTTGTTAGAATATTATGCCAGTAAAATTGTTATTTAATTATTTCATTCTGTTGACTAGTTATGCCCGTTTTCACAAATTAATAAATTTTAAGGACTGCCAAAGTTAATATAATAATAATAATTTTTAATCAGGTCAAATATGCCCATTTAAAGAATAAAAACACATCACAACGCAAAACAATACATTAAAATCAAATCAAATAAGTAAATTAAGTAACCCATTTTTTTGTTAGATGGGAAATCATCTAATGACTAGGGTGGAAATGGCCCTCCCATTTCCACCCTAGTCATTATCAGACTTTTACTGACTAAAACCCACTCCTATGTACCTTCGTTGCCCTGCGTTCCAGGACCCCGGGTTTTCCTTTCAGAAGCGAACCCATGGCTCCAGTAGGCTTCGACCCTGCTAGGCCCCTACGGTTTTTCTGACATCTCCTTGAGGCGTGCGTGTGGAACACTATGCGTCTCAAGGAGATGTCGACGACTTGGGCTCGGTACCGGACGTCCGCAACCGCACGCCTGCGGTGGAAGTTAAGTAACCCATAACGTTTGCCATAAAACCACGGCACTAATAAATAGGGCATCCATTCCAGTCTATGCTGATAAATATATGTATTTACTTACCAAAAAGTAAATTAAGTAGTAGGAAACAACATTATCAAAAAAAAAGTACGGTTTTGGCAATGGTTATTTAATAAGAGGTCCTTTAGCTTACTTTGGTGATGATTAAATTAAATTTAGTCTGTATTTAGGGTCGCTTAGGGTCACTAACGAGCTCTTGGATTGGCAAATTTGGGGATGGTTGGTGAAATCGAGCAGTCGAGTGTTTTCTTGTCATGATTTCGAACTGTCATAGAAAGGACATTTATTGTTGTATAATGTCTTTAAATTAATATCGTACAGTGTGATCACCCTACTCTTCATATTGACACAATAACAACTTTACTTAGTTAAATCTGTGACTGTGCGCGTCCATATTTTCACTTTTATTTTACACATTGTTAGTGTAATAATAATTATAAGCAGTAAATAAATGTAGTCATTAATATTTAATTAAGTAATTTGTTACGTAGATTTTCTGAAGTAATTATCATAGTTCTTATTAGTGTGTGAAACTTAGAGATGGTTAGAAGGATGCAGCAGCAATATTATTTTCATCACCATCATTTCAGCCGAAATACGTCCACTGCTGGACATAGACCTCCTCCAAGTGTCGCCACAATTACCGGTCCTGTGCATCTCGCATCCATCGGATTCCCGCGACTCTGACCAGGTCATCGGTCCACCTTGTGGGAGACCTTCCAACGCTGTGTCTTACGGTGCGCGCTCGCCACTCCAGAATCGGCCCCATCGATTATCCGTTCTACGAGCGATGTGCCCTGTCCACTGCCATTGCCACTTACGTTTAGCGATTTTTTGGGTTTGATTGGTTATAATAACACCTATAGGTTCTGCTGGGATGTGGTCTAAGCGATCATTGTACCGATATGTCAGGCTTCATAGCCACGAGCCTCGACCAACATCTCAGGTGGCTTTCGTTGCTAGATCAAGGGCTTCAGAAGGCGGTACTTCTGAACACGGTTCGTGTTGCTAGGATGTTCCTTTTTCTGGAGCCCTGACCGCTTGTACCCTGTTCCCGATACTGGTGGAAACCTAGTGTTATCTTTTCGTCTGTAAGATGCTTTAAGCCTCAAAATTACGAATTAAGTTACATAAGTAACGTTTTAGGATAACTGCAGTAAATAGTGAAAGTGGGTTACAGTGAAGACGATGTGTTTACTGTATAGAGATTGACACAGGCCGCGGTAATGATCGGCTATTGTCTGGCTTTACTCAACCCACTTATTTTGTCGTTTGCATAGGTCACTTCGTTTTACAGGTCTATGAGTTTGACCTGTGTGTTAATTTTTTGGAAATAACAAATTATATCGTATTTACATAAAGCGTAGACTGAAAAGTTAAAAATCTCTTATTTACTGTTTTGTAATGTACATCTTATACCCTTTCATTTGATATATCCTACTTACCAGTATAATTGCAAAAATTCGGTTGTATATTGCCTCTTTTAACCCCCCCTCTCCCACATAGGTACTTTTTTAAATGGTTAAACTGATTTATATCAAATATATTTAAGAACTGTTGCTAGAGTACTTGCTTTCAATAAAAAAAACCGCCTCAAAATTGGTTCATCCGTTTAAGAGCTACGGTGCCACAGACAGACAAACACATTGTTGTCAAACTTATAACACGTCCCTCTTTTTGCGTCGGGGGTTTATAAAGAACTTAAAGATTAACTAACTACAAATAATTAACCTAATTATGTACATCTAATGTATAAAATCTCGTGTCACATTGTTTGTTATCGAACTCCTCTGAAACGGCTTGACTTCTTTTTGTGTATATTAGGTAGGTAGGTCTGAGAATAAGTCGTAGGCTATTTTTTATCCTCCTACGACTACCCCCGTTTTTTCCTTTAAGTTTTATGGCAAAACAAAGTTTGCCGTGTCAGCTATACCCTATTCAGTGTGTGGTCTATAATACTACTAAATTATAGACCACAGATACTGCAAAAAATTTACATTAAAATGTGACGTTTTGTTATCGGGCGGGTTATAATCCGCCATCTTTTTCACTATCAATCAACTTGTTGATACGAGAGTGCCGTTTTCAGTTATTTTCGTTGAATTCTTGTTATTTGTCGAAGAAAAAGAGTGCAATGAAAACGCCACGCATTCAACAGAAAAGGAGACTGTTATTAATTTATTCAAACACGTCAAAGAAACTTGGCCTAAGATACCTACATTGTTTTCTTTGTTTACATTTTGTCTCAAGCCGAGATGAATAGGGTATAGTATGTTTGGAATTACACTTTAGATGGCGAAATACTCGATCCTCCACTTCGCTGTCACCTGACGTGCCTAGAAGATTGACAGCATTACTACGTTGAATGGCAAAGCTAATTCATCGGAAAAGAACAAACCAGCTCTCTAGTCACGCAAAGTGTCGATCAGTAGGCGAGAAACGGCTTTGAAAAGATGACGCGCTCTCGGACCTCATGAAGTCTTGACCCAAGCGTTTGGACTCCAAACGGTTCAAAGCTATACCGCCTAAGGGTCTCAGCAGCGAAATGCTGTGCGATATTATGATGCGGATGATGAAGAGCCAAATTCTCAGTACGGTCTAAGTTCATCATAATCATCGTTTCAGCTGAAGGTTATCTACTATAAGAGGTAGGACTTCCCCAATATATTGACTGGTGCTGTGTTTATTGTAACGGACATAGCCAATTTTTTTTTAAGTGCTAAATCATCAAATGGACAACCCGACGTACGGCGAGTATCCACCCTTACGTTGTTGAAAAACGGTCCGGACTAAGCGTTTCGCCTCGTCGTTTATACCGCGTACATCGAAGGACTGAAACAATTTGCCTGCTGCGATCTTCCCGTCTACCTATAATTTAGGTGTCTTCAAGGCTAGAGTGAACAGTCTCGTAATAAACTATAGTGCGCCTCACCATCAATGATTGTATTACTGCTTACCACCAGGTGGGATCGCAGTCAAGTACTGGTTTAAAACAATAAAAAAATATTTCTCCCGCTCTAGAGTGGAGCGAGATGGCATGTCAGACTTTTACTGATTAAAACGCAACGATGTTCCTTCATTAGACGGTTGCGATCTTTCAAAAATTCCCACGGTCGCGGTCCACGAACATAGCCACCTTAGTCTTTACTTAAGTTTTGAAAGCATCCTATACTTAACCTTTAAATCGTGCCTTTAAATAACTTTCATAGCATAAGTATGACACAAGATTACGATTGCATCAGACGGATGTCACATCTATTTTTTCCAAAACGATGGACTGGTTACATACATCAGTAAAAACGAAAATTATAAGGTGGAGGAGCCCTCTTTCTGTGATGCTAATTGTTTGATTTTTAAAAAAGGTACTAATGATACGGTTATAATTGCATTATACAGACCACATTGTTTCAAAAATATTGAGAATTTCTTAATTTCACTGAACAAAGTACTAGCTGAGGTGTCATCCTTCAAAAATATCCTTATCGTTGGCGATATTAACATAAATATACTTGACTCAAACCAAAACGTATCCCGCTATCTCGAGCTACTAACTTTCCACGGTTTGATACCAGCTTTCGACATTCCAACTAGATCCAAAAGCTGTATTGATCATGTTGTTATTAGAACAAAGATACCCTCATTATCACTCATAATTAACTCGGCCATAACTGACCACGAAGCAGTACTTTTCTGTCTGGAAACTAAAAATAAAGACAGTATGTCAAACAAAACATTCGTTGAAAAGGTCAATTATAATAACATTGTTTCAGAATGCAAAAATATCGATTTTAAACAAATTTTGAAAGATCAAGATCCAAACGCGTCGCTTAATTTATTCATACAACATATCCAACAATTAATATTGAATAATACAATTAAAATCAAAATTCCTCGTAATAAAGTAACACGAAAGCCATGGATCACTGCAGGTTTACTCAAATGTATCAGAAACCGTGATAGGTTACATTGTAAACTAAAAAAAGATCCAAATAATCAGATACTTGCAACTACATATAGGAGATACAGAAACTTTTGTAATTCTATACTAAAGAAATGTAAAAGACAATATGAAAAATATGAGCTTGAGACGGCCAAAAATAATACTAAGAAACTCTGGAGTAGTATAAAAAAACTTACAAACACAAGTAAAACAAAACAAATACACCATGATCTTCTCACATTGGAACAAACGCCAATCGAATCTAGCAATGCAATAAATCACTACTTTGCAAATATTGCCTCTCAATTAGCGAATAATCTTCCGACACCTCCTGCGATCTCCCACACTCACAGTACTCACTGTTCGTCTTTTGTTCTCTTAGACACTGACTGTGAGGAAGTTGCCTGTATAATCGAGAATCTGAAATCTGACTGCAGCATAGGATGGGATGGCATATCCAACAGAGTTTTGAAACTTGTTAAAAAATACATAGCGCCCCCACTCACGGAACTGTTCAATAACTGTCTTAGGGAGGGTGTTTTTCCTGATGCCCTCAAGCAATCTATAGTCATCCCCATCCACAAGGGTGGTAGAAGAGACTGTGTCAATAATTATCGTCCAATATCACTCCTGCCATCGCTGTCAAAAATCTTGGAAAGGATTATTAATAAAAGGCTAGTAAATTTCTTGGAAAATAAAAGGATTCTAGCGGATGGCCAGTATGGCTTTAGACCTGGTAAATCGACGGACGATGCGGTACACTACTTTACCGAATTCATTGCGATGAAATTGGATGAGAAAAAAAAGTGCGTAACTATTTTTCTAGATCTGGCAAAGGCATTTGACACAGTCTCTCCTACTAAACTCTTCGAAAAGCTAGAGAGCATGGGAATTAGGGGTTCGGCATTGCTCCTTTTTAAAGACTACCTTAAATCCCGAACGCAGAGAGTTAGGATAGGTGATACGGTGAGCGAGGAGAGCTCTATGATCCTAGGAGTACCTCAAGGCAGTATTTTGGGCCCATCTCTCTTCCTGTGCTACATTAATAACCTCTGCAAACTTAATCTCCGAAATTGCAAAATAATTTCTTATGCTGATGACACAACCTTAACCTTTTATGGAGACAGCTGGGACGAAGTCTTTAACTATGCCCAAGAAGGCTTCAACACGGTCTGCCACTGGCTTGCCTCAAACCTTCTGACTCTCAATGCCACTAAAACTTATTTTATAACTTTCTCATTGAGAAACACTCCCATCCCAACTCACACAATAATCGCACACTCTTGTTTTCAAAAAATAACCACAACTTGCAATTGTCCACATATAAATAAATCTAAATCCGTTAAATACCTGGGTATAATAATAGATGAAAACCTTAATTTCCAGGAACATATCTGTAATGTCTCTAAGAGAATCCGCAAACTCACCTATGTCTTTAAAAACCTTCGACATGTAGCGGACTCTAAAGTCATGCGGACTGTCTACCTGGCGCTCTGTCAGTCAGTTCTCACCTACTGCATCTCTTCATGGGGTGGGGCCGCCAAAACATACCTGCTTGATCTAGAAAGAGCTCAAAGACTTATTCTTAAGATCAGCCTTTTCAAACCACGGTTATTTCCAACGACAGATCTGTACCAGCAAGCTAAAGTTTTAACGGTCAGACAACTATACGTTCTTGCCACTATTCTTAGGCAACACTCCAACTTGAACTATAGCAGTCTTAATCCTGTCCTAAAAAGGAGGCGCTGCCATCAGGTCAGTCAAGCTCCACCTGCTAGGACTAGTTTTGGCCGAATCTTTTTCTTCTTCCAAGGACCTCGTCTTTATGATATTGCTAATAAACAACTTGCAATCTATCCATCAACGAAACTTGAATGCAGGAATAAGGTCTTAAATTGGCTCCTAACACTTAACTACGAAGATACGGAAAAACTTTTACTCAGTTACAGAGAAATATAACACACATCCACTACACACACCCCCAAAAACCACACAAGCACAACTCGTAAAAAGCTCACACAACACTATACACAGAATAAACACTCACACAACACTATAAACAGAATAAACACTCACAAACACACACAACATCAACAAATCACAAACTAACCAAAACATTAACTACTATGACTGTATATGATTTCTTTTAATTATATCTCTTATTTTAATTTCATATTATAATTTAATTTATGTCATAATTTGAATTTTAATGTCATAATTTAATTTAATTTAATTTTTTATTTTCATGAGTTATAAGATCTTCCTATTAATGTAATGCATCCTCTAAATTTGGATTTTTATAATGTTTTCGAGATTAGGAGACCAGGAGACTCGTAGCACAGGTTTCACCTAGTATGGGCTCCTGTCTCCCGTCTGTAAACTGTTTCTTATAAATTGTATAATTCTTACTAAGTATGGGAGAAAATAAATAAATATTATTATTATTTTTTATATTTTATTTATCTCAGGACCCTGAGGTCCTGGACCTTTGGGAGGCGTACGAGGAGCCGAAGCCAACTCGCAGAGGCCCTTTAGATAATTATAAAGGAACATGATATCAACCGACGATTATCCCTGTACGCGCTATATATTATTATTATTATTATTATTTTTCTACAGCCTAAAAATAGTATCTAAGGGCCTGCGCACACTTGAGACAAGACTGTCTAAGACAGACTTATCTACGACACCGCAGACTTGTCTGCGACAAGACTGTTTTGCTCTGATGAGACTACTAGAGAGAAGGTACGTCCAGTGTTGCTAACAGTTACACTAACTTACCACTAGAGTTAACTTTTAAAACCATCAGAAAACCACTAACAAAAAATTATCCCACACACAAAATCGTGCAAGTCTGTCTAAGACAGTCTTGTCTCGAGTGTGCGCAGACACTAATACTCGCTTGCACAAGGCGCTAACAAAAAACAGAATAGGTACTACCTATTTCTTAGAAAGGGCTGTGGTTATTGTATGAAAAAGTTACCGCAGCCCTAGAAGGCAATGAGGCTGTGGGTTGACATCCGAAAGAGAAACCCTCGTCCTGGAACGTAAAGACAAAGAAGGAACATAAGTGTTGTGTTAGTCAGTGAGAGTCTGACACTGACCAGCTCCGCCATAGAGCGGGACAAGTCAGTGGATGATTTCCCACCTTAAAAAAGCTTTGGAAACGCAAAGGGCAATTGAAGGAACACGGGTGGGTTTTAGCCAGTAAAAGTTTGTTACTTCCTTTCGCTCCACCGCAGCGGGAGAAGTTATTTGATGATTTCCATTTCCCATAGACCTAAAACAGGCACTTTATAAAATGTTTTTTTCTTCTTTTAACCTTTTGAGTGCGTAATTAGAGACACAATAGTAAGACAATGGCGCGTGAACGCCGGCGTTAATGCGGGGATCAACAGCTTGATATTAAACCCACTGGTTTGCGACCACACGCAACTTGACTGCGATCCCACCTGATGGTAAGCAGTGATGCAATCGTTGATGGTGAGGCGCACCAGTTTATTAAGAGCCTATTCACTCTAGCCTTGAAGACAACTAAATTATAGTTGGACGGGAAGATCGCAGCAGGCAAATTGTTCGAATCCTTCGATGTACGCGGTATAAACGAGGAAGCGAAACGTTTAGTCCGGGGATGTTTTTACGGATATCTTGTAGGTATAGACTTTTGGTCAAAGCCGATCCTGTGATTCTCGCACCTAGGGTGACAGGTATAAAAGCTATGCTAACAGATTGTACAGAATTCCACAAGGCAGTGATAACTCATGACAATCCTCAATAAAGATGTGTGGAATACTCGCAAGCTCTGATAAGTAGTTAATGGCCGCTGCCGAGTGCCTAGCCCCCAGCAGGCGTCATACGTTCGAGGATTATGCCTCTCTGCATCTGCTTGTCGTGGTACAAGTTAGAAGAGATTTACAAAAACAAACTATAAACTATACTGCTGTCCGCTTCTTTGTAGGACTAGCTTTTGCAAGCGAAAATCGAAAATTTAAAAAACATGAAACACCCTAATGTACGTAGCATATGTAAATCAATCAATATTTCGCAAAGAAAACGGATTTAAAGGTCAGCTGGCCCAGAATAGATATATGGAACAGTAAGGAAACTACCTACAAATATTCGAAACGGCACACTCACACAAACATACGCATCGACGAGACTCCTAAGCGTTTCTCGCGGTCCTGCCAGTAGCGAATGCCGCTTAGGAGTCTCGTTGATGCGTATGTTTGTGTGAGTGAGCCGTTTCGAACATTTGTAGGTAGTTTCCGTACTGTGCCATATATCTATACTGTGGTTGGGCTCTATCCGGGCGCCGCTGGCCGGTATTAAGTGGACAAACTCGTACTACCGAGTATGTGTCCATTTAATTCCAGCCAGATGTTCAAGGGACTATTTTTTTTTCAGAAGTTTTAACGTATGTCTGGCAATTTGAGTATTTTCTGCGGCCTACCCAAATCTCCTTTCCTTGGTATTGTTCGTCAAGTCGTTGAGCTCCTAGTAGGCCTGAGTTGAGTATTGCGAATACTGACAAATGCTTGCACTGACTGGACAGGTCCACTCAGTATGGTTCTTTCTTCAAAAGACCATCTCAGTCAAATCTGCATGGTTCTCATGTGATTTGACCACTACATATTTACTGTATGGACTTTAAAAGAGACTTTGACTCCTGAATTTTTTTCGGCTCAGTGTAGTCAGCTAAGAAACACTGGCCTCATCTAGTTTAAAATGACAAAAAAAAATTGGCGTTTAAA
The DNA here is from genome assembly GCA_905147345.3 of Mythimna impura. NCBI lineage: Eukaryota > Metazoa > Arthropoda > Insecta > Lepidoptera > Noctuidae > Mythimna > Mythimna impura. The sequence continues at coordinate 25,231,930 of LR990359.1, read as the reverse complement.
AGTGTTTTTTTTTTAAACCTATTTGCAAAATAAATATAATTTATTATTTATCTATAAGCCTTAAAATGTTTTGCTTGCGAGCGAGAAAGAGGGATGACGCTATACACCCTATATAGCTCAACCCTTTAACAGTTCGGTTTAGATCCTCAAATGGATTGCGTCAAGAGTTCGTGGTAGGGCCTCTGGACACTATCATCATCATCATCATCATTTCAGCCGATAGATGTCCACTGCTGGACATAGGCCTCCCCTAAATGTCGCCATAACGAACGGTCCTGTGCGTCTTGCATCCATCGGACTCTCGCAACCTTCACCAGGTCATCGGTCCACCTTGTAGGGGGCCTTCCAACACTGCGACACTATACCGGTAGAAAATTGTACCTTAATGTTGTGTTGATGGTGGAAAACACGTCTTCGCCGAAACAGAGACTTAAGAAAATGACCTAAAATTGCCAAGCACACGAATCCTGAATGGGATAATCGTTCTCGATCAAAACAGACCTTCACCTAGTAATAGGAATGTTGCAGCAATCTAATATAATATCACGTTCGCTATCGCTTTTATATTGCACCACACAACATATGTCACGCTTTTACACTTCGAATTTTAATTGTTTACCGATATTCGTTTGGATAAGTCAAGGAAGCTTTTTGCCTCACTTAATTTCTGTGTTGGGTTTTTTATATATTCAAGTATTTAAAAGCTTTGTGGATAACTTTGGGAGGCCAAAAAGAGACAAATACTTAATGACATAAAATCAGATTTCATATAATAATTATATATTAGTGTTTACAATTAAAGAGGGTTTTCGTTTCTAGAAATCTGTAAATTTCGGTTTTTAGAAGTAATATAAACTGTTTACATAGAATTGTAGAGCACCCAAGTGTTGGTTACACTGCCCTCTGGCGCCCAATCTTGGAACCAATAGTAGTGACATCTCGTCAAACCAGTTTTCGGCTCTTTGTATAGATGTCTCTGTCTTTAATAAATCACTGCGGAGGTGTGAAATTTTCTATCCTATCCTATAGCATAATCTGGCTTAATCTTCCCATTGCTGGGACTCATGACTCCTCTTTAAGAGAAGCAGAAACACAAGGCTTAATATTTTTGATTCTGTGACACTTAAGTCCAAAATTCCGGCTGGGTTTCTCGCAAGGTTTTTTTTTCATAGCTTTGAGATAAAAGAAAATGAGAGTGTGCTCCAATCCAGGTTTGAGCTCACTACACAGTTACATGTTATGTTTTTTTTTATTGTTAATAGGCCCGCGCTTGACCATCGTCGCACCAAATTATAAGCGATGATGTGGTCGACGATGGAGCACGTTTGCCTAAAAGTGACGCATTCACTCTTTTTTATCACTAGCGTTATTACTTAATTGATAAACATTCGGCACGCAAACCAAAAAATTAGTCTCCGTACCCAAAGGCTAAAAACGGGACCCTATTGCTATAACTCCGCTGTCTGTCTGTCTGTCACTAGGCTGTATCTCATGAACCGTGATAGCTAGACAGTTGAAATCACAGATGATGTATTTCTGTTGCCGCTATAACAATAAATACTAAAAACAGTATAAAATAAATATTTAAGTGGGGCCATACTTACGACAAACGTGAGTTTTTTTGCTACGGCCGGTGCGGGACCCTTCGTGCGGGAGCACGACTCGCACTTGGCCGGTTTTTGTTTATGTATCCGTTAAAACAAAACTAAAACAAAACAAAATAAAACTAAAAAAACAAAACAAAACAAAAAATAAAAACAAATCCAAAAAAAAACAAAAACAAAACAAAAAATAAATAAAACTAAAAACAAAAAACTAACTAATTTAAAACTTATCATATTCTTGAAGTAGCTACTGATACAATGGGATTGCAAAAATATCGATGCAATCAATTTACCATTCTGTATCCAGATTCCTAGACAATTAGAATTTCAAATGATATGATTCGTTTGTGTTGGATGCTAGGTTCTCAGCGCGAGACAAGAATAATTGTATCTTCTTATTTACATAAAAATAATTTGCTAAGTAACAAAATATTTATGTACATAAATGACTTAAATATTGACTTACTACGAGTGTTTATAACTGAACTACACTATTCCCACCTCTATTAATTGACTATCCGAGATCTATTGAGACTATGTATTGAGATATCCGCAGGAGAACCAAGGTCGCCGACATAGCTCGAAGAATCGCCAAACTTAAGTGGCAATGGGCAGGGCACATTGCTCGCAGAACAGATGGCCGTTGGGGCCGAAAAGTTCTGGACTGGCGACCGTGTACCGGAAGACGCAGTGTTGAAAGGCCCCCTTTATGGTGGACCGATGACCTGGTGAAGGTTGCGGGAATCCGATGGATGCGAGACGCACAGTACCGTTCATTGTGGCGACATTTGGGGGAGGCCTATGTCCAACAGTGGACGTGTATCGGCTGAAATGATGATGATGATGATGATGATGATGATGATTAATTGACTAGCCTGTTGATCTAGTGGTTAGTGGCCCTGACTGCTATGCCGGAGGTCGTGGTTCGATTCCCACCCAGGACTAATGTTCGTGTGATGAGCACGATCATTTGTTCTGTGTCTGGGTGTAATTTATCTATAATATGTAGGTATGTATTTAGAAATATATATAAGTAATAAGAAATGTTTATCAGCTGTTTAGTACTCATAACACAAGCTCTGCTTAGCTTGGGAAAAAATATTGACTATTTCTCCAGCCCCCCTAGCCAAGTTGCAAACGATAAAAGTGAACGCTTAGTAATCTCCAATAAATTATCAACTTTATACCAAAGAGCATAAAGTTGAAAATCTATTAAAGACTACTGAGCGTTAGCGACCGGAACGAACGAAAACACTATGTAATCTTCAATAGATTTTCAACTTTATATCCAATGACATAAAGTTGAAAATCTATTAAAGACTACTGAGAGTTTACGTTTATCGTTTGTGACTTGGCTAGGGGGGCTGATGGTAAGCGATGATGTGGTCGGTAATGGACGCTAGCATAGAAGTAACTTATTCATTCTTGACTCAAAGACTTCTCCTTTTAGCTATCAGGAAACTACAAGACTTCGGCAAGGAACTCTACTCCTTAGCTGTACCTACGCATTATTTATGTGATAAAGCTGAGTAAACTAATTAACTTGATGTGCGGAAACCAACGAGATTAATATTATTATAGTCCAAGATCCCAGAGCTTTCCGACATAACTTATTTTCACATGGATGAAACCTTAGGTTCTCAGTAGCGTCTCATGTGCTTTGAATACCTGTGTGCTTGTGGAGCTCCCCCTTGGGGCCCTTTGGGGACCTTTACGCTGACGATCTGCAAATATATTCGCAAGCTCCGTTAAATAATCTATCCGAGGCCGTTAACACAATCAATAAAGATTTAGCTCGTATTTCTGAGTGGAGTATGGCCCATGGTCTGAAGGGCAATCCTACAAAAACCCAAGTCATTGTTGTCGGCAGCCCTAGGTTGCGCTCAAGAATCGACTGGACGCGGCTCCCACCGATTATTTTTGATGGCTCAACCATCTCATACAGCGACTCAGTGAAGGACCTTGGCATCATTATTGATAAAGATTTTTCGTGGGGACCTCAGATGCAGGAAGTTAGCCGCAAGTTGTTTGCGTCTGCGGGGTCTTTACGAAGACTCCGCGATTTCCTTCCAACTGCCACTAAAACTGCGCTCGCCCAATCCCTCCTTCTCCCCATCCTTGACTATGCCGATGTCAGTTATTTAGACCTAACTGAAGTGCAGCTAGATAAGCTTGAGCGACTTCAAAACTTTTGTATTAGATTCATATTTGGATTGCGCAAATATGATCATATTTCTGAATTTCGTATTAAGCTCAAGTGGCTGCCAATCCGCCTTCGCCGGAATGCTCATATTTTATCGTTGCTTTACAGTGTTCTGTTTATTCCTACAACCCCCTCTTATCTTAAAGAACGTTTCAAGTTCCTTCATGACACACATTCTAGACACTTGAGATCATCGGAGAATTTGAAACATTTAATGCCCTCGCATTCTACCAAGTTTAGTGACAAATCGTTCACAGTCCATGCGGTGCGATTGTGGAACGCGTTGCCGGTGCCAAGCAAGCAGGCAAGCCCAGTCACTAGCTTCTTTCAAAAATCTAGTCAAAGCTCACTTCCTTTCACTCTAATTGCTATCCTGCTTCTACCTAAATTCAGTTCTTCTGTCACTAACCCACCTTATTGTTCTTTTCTTTTTTCCATTTCTTTGTATGAAATTGTGTAACTTATATAATATTTATATATTTTCCTTTACATATAATAGCTATATTATATCTATTTATAGTCTAGTATATAATTTTAATCTAATATTTACTTTATTCATTTGCAGTACACCACAGACTACCCCCTTTTTCTGTTTCAATTTCTTACAGTCCATCCTAAGGTTGTCTGGTAGATATCGCTGTCAGCGATAATACCGCCTTTGTACCCATAGATTTAAGTTACCTAAGTAGTATAAAAGTTTTGTTACTATTTTGGTGTGCAATAAAGTTTATTCTATTCTATTCTATTAGGTTATGATCGATATTTCGAACGATTGTACAGCTATCATTCGTGACGTTTCACCCAACACCTATAAAAGCGGTTGTCAATCGGTCCGCGTTCCTTTTTCACAAATCAGCGTTCGCGCAGTAAGGTTTGGATTTCGTCTCGGATGACAGCTAAAGTTATTAGGTTCATGTGGTTTATTTCCTTTAATTATTGTGTTGTCGTAGTTAATTGTTTTCAATAAAATAGTGCGTCATTATTTCTGTAATTAGTGAGTTTGTAAATAAAATGTAAGGTAAGCTAGTTTGAAAATTGTCTTTTATAGGTATTTAAAATCCGCTTCTGGTACCTAAAAATATTATACAAAGATTACCATAACTTGTAGACAATAGAGGATGACATATGACACCATATAAAGCCGATACCACACTGAAAGCTTCCACAAATAAAACAAACACGTCTCAAATAGATACGCTAACATTTGCTACTTATATTTTAATTCTATCAAGACTTACCCACCAACTTAATATCTACACGTCTCAAACTACCCACTGAAAAAAATATGCCTTATGTTACAGTAACAGGGACTAGGATACGATTAAGGGCGTTTTTCGATGTGTAAGGTGTAAGTTTGTTACGCTAGGTTATTTGACTAGTCCTAAACAAACGCAGGCCACTTCCTTGAGTCGTATTTAACATGTTGCCAATAAAAAAAAAAAAGTTGTTTGGAATACGTAATGGATTTCTTGTTTTCCTTTCTGGCTAGTTCGAGTTCACGTGAACTGTGTTTATATTCGATACTTGTGTTTAACTTGCGCTGTTATTGGAAATGGCAACTTTGTTATATGAAATCGCTTGGCTGTGAAACAGAGTCCCAAGTAACTTTACCGCCTGGGTAATTTAGTTTGATTTAATTTTGGTTTTCTTTCAACTTTTTGTAACTTTGCAATCTTTAGCTATTTCTTAATGACATAGATAAGGCCTGGACCCAAAAACTATGGAGGTACAGCAGAGCACAGCTCCGAACAATCACAGGAGTCTTCACGGGGCACTATGCCACCAACAAACAGCTCCACAACATGGGACTAGCAAGCGACCCGACTTGCAGGATCTGTGGAGAGGCAGAGGAGAATATGCTATACTTACTGTGCGACTGTGCAGCACTAGGCTCCAAAAGACTTGAGTATCTGGGTCAACCATTTCCAAGACCAGAGGACTACAGGCTCAGCCCCATCAAGGCCATACTGGGACTCATGAAGAAGGTGCACGGAAGGCTGGGGGTTGAGTAGAAGGGAGGGGGATTAGCACAAAAGATCCAGAAGGGTCGAAGTGCTCTGGTTTAGGGCCAGCCCCACTATAAGATAATATAAGATAAGATAAGATAACTTTGCAATCAATTTCATGGATTACTTAGGTCCCGACTCCCAGTACAACACTTCTTCAAATGAGACTTCCATCTTAACTTGCGTCCCTCAATATCAACTCAAATTCAACAATACTATGAGTACTGTATAGTATACATATACTACTAGTGGCCCCGGCTGACGTTGTCCTGCGCAAAAGCTGGTTTATCGTCAAAAAATAATTGAAAACTTGATTGCAGCGCCACCTACCGGGTGGAATTGTGTTTTCTAACCATCCGAGGACCCACTCAAATATACACACAAAATTTCGGTCAAATCATGGTATTCGTTTAGGAGTTAGGTGACAAACACACGTACAGAAGAATTAAGGTGCCATTCGAACCTCAGCTGCAGGTTGCGGATGCAGGCAGCACATGCGGCGGCGGCACGAAGCCGGCTGCAGTTGCACGAATAGTTTTTTAAGTAGTAGTAAGGATTTTTGTGAAAACCATTCCGAACGCGGTTGTGGCCGCACGTGCTGCCGAGCTTCGGCTGCGAGTACTGCACTCCAACCTGTTTAGCAGTTAGCTTGTTTAACCGGTAAACACCAAGCAAACGCCGGCGTCCGCGTAGATTTATAAAATATTGAGCGTTTTATTTATAGGGTATTGATCCAAGAATGTAAATAAGAAGCTCTACATAAAGTAATCTGTAAATATCGAAAATAAGCAACCCTTTCCGTTATTATCTTTATATACCTATGGATAAAGACGAGTTAGACGAGTCCGAAATAATCGCTACTCGGAGCCGATAGAGCTCATATTGGATTGAATCGTAGATTTGCGACTGGCAGCACGTGCAGCCAGCCCCGGAATCACTCCCGGCTGCGGATGCAGGCAACGGCTGCGTGTCATGCGTGTACCACCATCATTCAAAAATTTGCTGAAGCTCATGAATACAGGCTTCAACGCCACGTGAATTTTGAGGCAATTCAGCTGTTAGACAAGACGGACCTAGTGCGTATACTAAAGAGAACTAAACCCTTTGAGTTAGTTTATTGTTTAAAGTTAGTGTATAATAGTGATCAATACTGTGCTATGCATATAACACATGAAAAAAGTGTTTTTATCAATATCAGACTCTAAGAAAGTGCTATGGACTTCAATAAAAGTGCTAAAGGACGCTAATCTCAGTTTAAAAAAAAAACCTATGACGTATATTATTAAGTCAGAGTTAAATTACTTATTAGTCTTTGGTTAGATTGTAAGCAATTATTAAGAAATTTGTTCTTAATAACAAAGGAAAGAAAAGATGCGTGTGCTAACTGCATTCGCAGCCTGCAGCTGAGGTTCGAATGGCGCCTTTAGGTATTTTAAAGATCTGATACGTTAATTATTAAAGGTTAAAGTTTGTGAGTATGCGTGTGTCTGTTTCTATTCCTTCATGCTCGAACGTCTAGACGATTTGGATGTTTGGTACAAGGGTAGATCATGTCCTGCCATATTCGAAGCTGCTGGCAGCAGCTAGTAGTTACTATAAAAAGAAAAAAAACTGGGCAAGTGCGAGTCGGACTCGCGCACTGAGGGTTCCGTTCAAACTTACACATGAAAACAGTTCAATTTCCGAATTGAGGTACGAAGTTTTTCCAAATCGCAAAAAAGTTTTTTTTTTGTGACGTAACTACAAATTTACAGTTTTCAGATTTTTTCCTATACTCGTGCAATGAGCCTTGCTTCATGCCCAATTTCAGGATTCTAGGTCAACGGGAAGTATCCTATGAATTTTGATTCCCTTGAGAGTGTCGAAATACACGTTTTTTGCGACATAAACGGCCGTATCTTTTTATTTCGTTAACTCATTTGATTTTTTTACAGCTTGAAGGGACCGCAGACCCTTCACGCGTTCCCGAGATAAAGGATCTTGATAGACAGACAGACAGACAACAAAGTGATCCTATAAGGGCTTCGTTTTTTCGTTTTGAGGTACGGAGCCCTAAAAATGAAAACCAAATACAAGGAACCATTCCGACATCCACCCATCCGTCCATTAGTCACCAGAGATTGTCACCGAATCGGAATGACGATCAAATCTTGGCTCCTTCGATCAGTGTGATCGAAGCTTGACACAGTCTTTCACACGGAGCTACCCAAGCTAATTATTAGAACACCAATCCCTATGACTTTCAAAATAGGGGATTGGCAACTGGCCATAAGGACTGTGATAAATATTTCCATCACAACAACAAGATCCATTCTACAAAGGTGCTTTGCGAAACAGAGAGGAGTTTTGATATAAGACCCATCATGACTAAAACAAGGGTATTTTTTTAAAGTAATCATCAAATATCTTCTCTCGCTCTGGGTGTAGCGAGAGAGAGTGTCTGACTTTTACTGACTGAAACCCACAGTGTTTCTTCAGTTGCCCATTTTTTCGAGGGCTACGGTAATTCGGTAATTCCTTCGAACAATTCACAGCTCTACCTCGCTCAGACGATGGTATTAAATTTTTATCAAAATTATTGAATCTTACGAGTAGGTACTGTAGAACCTAAAACTAAAATCTAAAAAACAAAAGAAACCTACCCCTAAATTTAGTAAGCGTGAGGACCCCTGGACCACTAGCGATATTTGATATTTAGAGAATACCAAAATTAACTACCTTTTTGCTACTATTTGGTACCTACCTTCAAATATTTTGTACCTCTATTGACAGCGAGAAAACGCCAGAAGAAAGTGGCCAGACATTCTGACGTCAGGATGTCTGGACCATTTTTTTTTTTCATAGTTCTAGACAACACAGCTAATTTATCTTTTTGTAAATATTTACTACCTTTTTAGTACCTCACCATATATTTTTTTCAACATTTTTTAGCATACTTGGAAAAAGTTAGATGTGAAATATTTTTTTTTTAAATGGATATTTAATTTGCCACATTATGACATGAGATATCTGATGTTTGAAAAATACCTAAATACACTACCTTTATGCTACTGCTTGGTACCTAACATCAAATACTCGTCGTAGATCTTTTGGATGTTTCTACTACCATGGCTCCAATCATCAAAAGGAAAGCCCTCAGTCAAAGTCCCTCCAGACGCATTCAAATGTATCTATTGACGTATCCAAATGTACATTGGCCTTTGACCTCTGAGCGACCAAAGAGATATTTCCAATTCATTATGGAACTCTAGAGTCAAGTTTACCAACTATATCAACATCTGTTTATATGATGGATGATATGTGACGATCATAATGAATGTGGTCCCAAAACTTTTTGTTTGTATTGGTGGGATTTCCACCATATACACTGGAGTCGATTGAGAAGCGAGCCAAGAAGATCATCAGCAACAATGCACTTGTCAAGTCAAAACTTCGAAGTCTTCAGCATCGACACCGAGTCTCTAGTTTACCATTTCGGGGAGTGTGCATTGGAATTGCCAAATTTAATTCTGCCAAGTCCGTTTTATCATCGGACCTCTAGACGTACGTCGTTGCGCCATCGGTACATAATAATAATATCAATATACAGAAGGCAGTAATCCTCGATACGGCTCGCATTGTAAGGAGGTTCTTGTCTCTGGAGCCCTAATCACCGGCAGCTTGGACTCCCGACAACGGCGGACTATCTACTTTATTTAAAATTTTTAAATGTTTTTTTATCATTATTTTTTTTTTAAATATTTAAAAATGTAAATTATACGTGAAGAAGATAAATAATGAGATAATAATAATATAATATATTCCACAACTATCTCACAACGCTGTCTAGTCCCAAGCTAAGCAGAGCTTGTGTTATAAGTACCTACTAGACAACTGATAAACATACTAATATATTTCTAAATACATACATATTAGATAAATTACACCCAGACACAGAATAAATGATCGTGCTCTTCACACAAACATTTGCCCTGGGTGGGAATCGAACCCACGACTTCCGGCATAGCAGTCAGGGCCACTAACCACTAGACCAACATGACACACTGACATATACACACAGCACACCCAGACGGACATGGACATGGTGAACATCCCAACCATACGTACAAAGCATTTTGGGAATACATACCAGGCCACTCAGAAAGTTTTGCGAAAAAAAGTTTTTATGTATAAGGCACTGGCCACTTGTAATTATTTTCAAAACTCGAATTTTGAATTTCCCTCCACATTTTTTCGAGAGCCAAATCAAATTAACGTGTCATCATCATCATCTTCCTGCCCTTGTCCCGTGTTATTTGGGGTCGGCGCAACACGTTTTTTTCTTCCATTCTGCCCTGTCACTCGTCATACTATCACTAACTTCCTTTTCTTTCATATCACTCTTCACACAATCCATCAAATCAAATTAACGTGTCTCATTTAAAAATATTTTATCCATTTAAGTTAGTTTTTTAGTTTCTCAAAACTTTCTGAGTGTCCCACGTATTAATTGTGCGTACAGCTAAGGAGTGGAATTCCATGCCAGAGTCTGCGTTTCCTGATAGCTACAAGCTAGGGGTCTTTAAGTCAAGAGTGAATAAGTTACTAGGCAAGCGTGCTCCATTGTCGGCCACATTATCGCTTACCATCAGGTGAGATACTTAGTGGTTAAACGCGAGCCTAACCATAATAAAAAAAAAACCGTACGTTGGTGGTGTGATGATGGAACGGATTGAGTGGAATTAAATTGTGTAACTTCCCGAAAAGTAAACGATAGAAAACAGACTGTTGCAAATGATAAATTTAATATCACGCGTATATTTTTTTGTGGTTTTATGCCTAATAACAAAGGTCTTTCAATTCGAGCATAAAGGATTCAGTCAGTCATTATATCGACATAACAAAATTAGAAACAATAATCTTTGGCGCACAAACCGCCCTATTTATACGACCCAGCTTAACATCAACCCACACACGAACACCAGAAATAAACCTCATCGATATTAAGAAGACATTGCGAATAAAAATCATTACATTACATGATATGAAAAGAAAACATTTTTAATATTCTGATTACACACGAACGCACCGGCGTTGAATATTTGATGGCACATCCAGTGTGCCATGCTCATGAATTTATGAATTTCATTAATGTGTGTGACAGTATAACTCGGCTTAATTTACTTTTCGATATTCTCACGAGTGTAACTGAGATATCGAATTGTCGTAACAAGACGAATCTAAAACGGCTGCTTCTCAGAAGTTTCGTCTGTAATTATGTTACGTTTCGTGGTAGTGCTTCCTTATTGGTCCTTTTACGGCTAATAGGACTGAATTACACTTGATTTTTCGCGGAAGCGGTGGAATGATTTTATTAGAGTACAGATGGTGAGCAGCAACTCCCACAGGGCCCACGTGTTGGTTTACGGCTCACTTCCTCTCACAGAGAGGAGACCCTAGTCCCGCCAGTAGGGACATTCATTATACACTGAATATTTTAGGAGAATGTTGTGTTCTTTGTGGCAAAAAATCTAATTTCCGCTTCAGTTTTGGTTGCGGCAGAATCGTTCTGCTCACCTCGGCTGAGTTCGTGGCTCGTGTCAACTGCCACCATCAGCTAAGATCGCCGGCCGAGCTCTCAGGTCGGTCGGTAAACTACTCAATTGATGAAGTCCTTCCTTTATAATGTAAGTGTAAGTGATGGTGGTGGTGGGTGGTGTAGGTGGTGGTGTGTTATTGACAATTTTTTATTCCAAAATATACTTAGTTAAAATATGTTTTGTAAATCTTTATAATTGTCGTTTGCTTTATAGGACTAATATGAAAATACATACTACAATTCATCATCATTTTCCTGCCCTTGCTTGTCCCGTGTAACTTGGGGTTGGCGCAACACGTTTTTTTCTTCCTTTCTGCCCTGTCACTAGTCATGATATCATTAACTTCCTTTTTTTTCATATCACTCTTCACACAATCCATCCATCTTTTCTTTGGCCTCCCTCTTCCTCGCCATCCATCCACATATATGCTCATAACTTTTTTAGTAACATGCGTTTCATCCCTCCTCTTTACATGGCCATACCAAGACAAACGATTTCCCTTCAACTTTTCTGTCACTGGCACCACTTTCAAACTTCCTCTAATATACTCATTTCTCACTTTATCTATTCTCGTCACACCACACATCACTCTCAACATTCTCATCTCCGCTACATGCAATCTTTTTTCATCAGTCTTTTTCACAGCCCAACATTCTGATCATACAGTATGACAGGTCTTATCACGGATTTGTAGATTTTACCCTTCAACTTGAGGGGCATCCGTGGGTCACAAGTTGTTGTTATTTTTCCAAAATAAATACTACAATTATTGTTTTTTATTTCATTTAACTCGTGTTAACTGTCTATTTAAGTGTAACAAAAAAAAAACAGTAAACAATATATTTTTAACAGACAGACGTGAAAAGCGACTTTGTTTTATACTATGTAAAGAAGAGGAAAGATAAATTGTACAATAAAAAAAAAAACTATGTTTCTAAGACAAGTTCAAAGTGCCGATTGCGAGTTGGTTTTACGTTAACGCGATTGACACGTTTATGATGTTCAGCGCTCCGATTGGCCCGCTTCTAAGTCTTGACCAATCACAGAGCCAAACGCGGTAAACGTTTCGATCGCGTTAACGCAATAAAAACAACTCGCACCAAGGTCTCAGCCCCCCTAGCCAAGTTACAACCGTTTCGTTTCGATCCTCTTTCGTCGATCGCCTCCTCCTATATTTCTTTGTTCTGATCACGTGACTGAGCGTTGAGATGACGTCAGAACAAAGGAATCGGAAGCGTGGCTGACTCGAGGCGATCGACGAAAGAGAATCGAAACGAAACGGTTGTAACTTGGCTAGGGGGGCAGAGGTGTCAATTCTCGCTCTACTTAGTAACATGGCGATGTTTCTATCTCTGCAATTAAAATTTATCTGCCCCGTCAGTCGATTGATGATTCTGTATATTGGTGCTCACAGAATGCTGGGTTTCAATTGAAATAAATTATTTCACTTTTGTTGGACATTCAGTTATTAATTATGCACGGTGTTTATATTTTATACTGATGATTTACTATCAGGGAGATGAAATGTAGGAAACTGTGTTGTCTATTGGAGAAAAATATTTTAATAGTTCGATAACTCAGCAACATTGACAAGTGTGGTGGTTATTGGAATTATCCTCCTTAGCGGGCATCGTTGCTGAACGAATATTTTTAGTTACATCTATATATATGTACATAAGTTGATGTTTAGTTACAACACACCGCTGTCAATGTTGGCAACACTTTGCTGCACATGGCCACCAACCTAACCGCTCGCGCTTCGTCTATCTCCACCGTGCAACTCAGTGGGAATGCCCGGAGGTACGCGTTCGGTTTGCTCCATTGTGAATTTATCTGCAGTCTAACCGAATACCTGTTAGAAGTGATTTCTTAAACCTTCATACCTGATCAACATTATAATTCAATGAATTTATCAAACAATATACTGTTTTACTGAATGTACGGGCAAATTTTTTAATCCTTCGAATCCCTGAGCCACCAGTATCATGGTGACTCGAAGTACCATGGGTACTGGTACCCAACAGCCTATCTTAAAGCAGTCTGGCCCGCACTTTTGTATTTTTTTTAATAATTCATAGGCAGTCACCTGAAGGTAAGCGATGATGTCAACGATGCAGCATGCTGGCCTAGAAGTAACCTATTCAGTCTTGACTTCAAGATATCCAGGTTTCAGCTATCAGGAAACACAGACTTCACATCTGGAGCGAGGCCATCGAGAGGCACGGGGAAGCGATTGCCGTCTCCCTCGACAACTCGAAGACTTTCGACTGGGTCTGGCACGAAAGTCTGCAAGCTTCTTTCGATTTACTCGCTGGATTATGTGCTTGGATCGCAGACTTCCTGAGTGACCAGTCCATCCGAGTGGTCATTGATGAGTTTCCGAAACGTTTTGTGCGTATGGGTATAATGTCAAGCATGTACCGGTGGCATATCGCCGTACGTCTGGTGGTCCAATGATGGAACGGGCTTGGCGAAATTAAGTTATGTACTTCCGACGCATATCCACGAAATGCAACCGGTAGAAAACCGACAGGCTAGCAACTCGGTATCGAGTATCTCATTATCTATATGTCGGTGAAGTCAATAGTACGGAAGCTTGAGAACGAATGAAGGAGCTAAGTGAAAAGTGACACATGTCACTTTGACAGAATCCGCGCTGACGTTTGCACGAACCGAGCAGATAAAAGGGCCGACCGCAGAGGTCCGTGGCTCATTCCTCTGCCGGCAGCCGTGCGTACAACGTCTAAGTGTCGGGGACTGTCTCACTGCTCGTTGTGTAAAGTGAATACCTAAAGCTTCCCTCATAATAAATCATTTGTGTGATCTAAAATAGTTTGTTTATTGCTCGTTACCCAGCCATCGCCCACAAGACATAGTCTCTGGACAGAGCTTCAATGATGATCGGCACCCTGCGCCGACATCAGAAGTGGGATTCCGAGCAAATAAACAAGAGTAGCACGAAGGTTACGTAACGCCGGTCACGAAGAAAATAGCAAGAGTCAAGACAAGTAGCGGTCATTATTTGAAAGGGAAAATAGAAAGTGAAGACCTGGAATGAAGCACTGGACCGAATAAGATTCAAAGTTCCGTTAATCAATGTCATTATCAGTTTTGGTCTGATTAGGTTTTTTTTTGGGGTTTTTCCCTAATCCTGAGCAACGAATGTTGGACCATGATGACATTGTTTCCCCAGAAAGAAATAGGAACTGACTAAATCACCGTGTACTACCCAGATTGTGACCGGGACAAGACCGACGCAAATGCATGTTCATGATGTACCATTTTCCGATACGTGCTTTGCTGATAATCCGAAGTCACCAGTGATTACAGCAAGAATTACAAACTTTTAGTTACCTGAAGTGTAAAATGCAAAGTGCAGTGCGTGTGTGTGTGCATGCCTGAGATGCACTGTGTCAAGTGCGCTACCAGATCAGAAAATATTTGACACAAAACGTATGAAGATATCTCAAACGTCACCTGTCAAATGTTTCCACTGTGGAAAAATTGGACGGAGCAGGCTGTGTTTTCATAAGCAAGAAACAATAGGAAACCGACAGAATAACGTGATATTCAAGCTTCAAGACTCAATCCCATGGTCAGCCACATCGTATGCTGCAAATGTGGAGAACAAGGTCACATCTCATTTCGGTGTCCTGATGAAAGTGACGCAGCGGTGACGGTGATGCCAAGGCATCACGTAGCGAGCGAGAGGTTGACTGACGGGTGGTGTCGATCCTACACCAGGAACAAGGTCAGGTATTCACATTCCATTTTAATTCTGGTGCTGAGTGTTGTCTCTCTTTCAGTTTAAAGTCTGTCGTCACTATTTCACGGCAAACGTAAACACAGTATTGTTACATTGAAGGGTCAGTTCAGTGTGTTCAGATCTATTTGCGAAGTGATATTTTGGCCGTGAAATATTGTTGCAAGGGTTCAGTTCAAATAGTAAAAATTGCTAAAGTTCACGACGTAAACAATTGTAATTACAACTACCCTCGTTAGATCCAGTAGATACCGTTTCGATTTTTTTATGACAGTGATAATTCCTCCATAGATAATTTTGATGATATTGACACTGACGTGTGACGTGTGTCGGTATGCTACAAACGCGTGTTGTAAAAAGTAAACTTATCCGTTTGATTGACTCGTATTTGACTGTATAAAGATGACCATAGCGGTCTAGCGCGGAAAAATTAATAATGCGTGAGCGGGTAGATGATTGTTGCTGGCAAATATTATTCGACCGAGTAATTCGGTGTTTGTTAGCTCTTTTGACTTAAAAACTCGACCGGTCAGATATAATGAGCAAAGATTACTGTGAACTAAATAAAAATGTGCCTAACCGAGATACCACTTACCTTAGACAAAATAACTCGTTTAAATAGTGCGCGTTATTTTACAAAATTAGATTGTGTATCAGACTTTCAGTAGTATGATAGCGGACAGCCGGTACAAATATTTGACCATGCCAATCAGTTTCAAAATGCGATCTGAGTTTTCCAACGAACGATTGTTGTTGTTCTAGGCGAATCGGTAAATGCCTACGTCGTAATTTGAGTTGTCAATATTTTGATTATTTAGGAAACTATTAAGAGGGACGTCGGGAGACTTAATGTAGTTTTACAAACGTTGACTAAAGCCGGATTTTCATTAAATTTGAGAAAAATGGTTGTTTTTGATAATGCAACTCAAGTTACTAGGGTATGAAATTAAGTCAAGTAGTGAAGTTAGGAGGAATAGGACCTAATAGCAGAAAGCAGGTCACGTACATTCGACTCTGCCTCCACCGTTTATCTTAGCTCGGTTAGGGCAGTTTATAGGTCTAGTAGCTTACTTCGGGCGGTTTGTGCCTAAGTTTACTCCTGTTATGGGTCCGTTCTAAAGATTTGATGTGTAGTAAAGTTTCTTTTTCTTGGCAACAGCGCCATGAAGACATTGATTAAGAAATAATTTCAATTCTTATGAAAGAGTCGGTTTTAATGATTTAAGCCTCACAAATACGTAGTAGAATTGCATACTGATGTCAGTGAAACCATAAGATAAGGTTGGATTCAAAGCAGGTGATGCCCTGTAGTAGTACCATACGTGAGTTATCGCGAAACTATCTCCCATTGCTTGATCATAAAGATAATTTACAGTCGGTTTATAGTCGGTTAGAAGGTAAAACTAAAAAGAACTCTCTGGTAATTAGTTACGTGCTGAACAAACAAAAACGAGACTTTGAAACTTTAAAGGTTCTGATTAAAATAAATGGTAGTTAAAAGAATTTAGATTTCTGTGATTCAATTAACATTATCTTACACTTGGTCGCGACGGGATTTTCACGTGTGACAAACGTGTGATGTTCGTGTTAGAACAATGCTAATAAAGACTGTAGAGACAAAAAACCGTTTGTGGTAGGGTTCATTAGGCGAAGTCTAACTCGTGATTAATTGTTCAGTTACGGACGCTAAACCAAACGACGAAGGCAGGTGGTCCCTTAGCACTGTTAATTGACAAGGCTGCGTTTTCTCTATCGTTGATGACAAAAGACGATACGTAGACTCAGAGTTAAATTTTAGTACCGTGAGAAATGATGCGTTACGCCATATAGAGAGTGCGTAGCAACCTATGAAAAGTGTAGTTTAATCTGACGAAGGCGGAAGTTGATAAATTTTTGATAAGAGACTTTTTCATATACGAGCAGAGCAAGTAAACTGAGTAAGATCCATTTAAAGATTAATTTGAAGTAATAGAGAGAGAAAGAAAATCAGCGCATAACTGATAAAATTGGGGTAGAGTAAAGTAGTAGAGATAATGTGATTATTAAGTTTACATGATGATCGGACTATACCACATTTGATTTGTAGCCGTAGCTTAATAGAAATCGGTATCTAGTGGTCACAGTAGTCCGTGAGTACGCGGTATTGCGATCAAACCTGGGACGTAATGTGGGAAACCATTAAGTCGTGAGAGACTTGGCAATCCTGGAGGGATGCGCAGGAATGGTTGAGTGACTAGAGGTTACTGGGCTAATAGTAGCCAGAGATCACGTGCAGTGATTAATGATTAGAGTTTTGGATTAGTTTGATTGATTTGGTGGAGAAGTTACCATGATAATTAATTCACGGTTATGCTTTGAATTTTCTGATTATTGATTTTGATATTGAAACGAAATAGAAATTTTGATGTTAATTTATTTTCTTTAATTGAACTTAGCAGTACTATGAACAGTAGTGAGAATTAGTAGGTTAGTTAATAGAAATTTAGAGTTTCGATACATCTCGAGTTTTGTTGAACCTTCATAATTTACGGTTGGCGCAGTGGTCGAGCGGTTGACTGCTGCGCTGCGCGTTGCGGGTTCGATTCCCGCAGGGGGTAGACGTTGTTATGGCCTACAGAGAGAGGGATAATAAAACATGAGGTTCCGGTTGAATTAGATGTAGAGGAAGCAGGTGGGGAAAGTGATCATGGCACTATTTAATCACTGCTGCTTTAGAATTAAGGAACGATTAGTGAGTTATCCTCGTTTACGTTGGTGCGTAAACGAAATGAGTCGTTGTAGCGACGCCTGTAGTGAGTTATCCTCGTTTACGTTGGTACGTAAACGAGATGAGTCGTTGTAGCGACGCAATTAGTGAGTTATCCTCGTTTACGTTGGTGCGTAAACGAGATGAGTCGTTGTAGCGACGCCTGTAGTGAGTTATCCTCGTTTACGTTGGTGCGTAAACGAGATGAGTCGTTGTAGCGACGCCTGTAGTGAGTTATCCTCGTTTACGTTGGTGCGTAAATGAGATGAGTCGTTGTAGCGACGCCTGTAGTGAGTTATCCTCGTTTACGTTGGTGCGTAAACGAGATGAGTCGTTGTAGCGACGCCTTTAGTGAGTTATCCTCGTTTACGTTGGTGCGTAAACGAGAGGAGCCGTTGGTGCGACGCCTGTAGCGAGTTGACCACGTTTACGTTGGTGCGTAAACGAAATGAGTCGTTGTAGCGACGCCTGTAGTGAGTTATCCTCGTTTACGTTGGTGCGTAAACGAGATGAGTCGTTGTAGCGACGTAATTAGTGAGTTATCCTCGTTTACGTTGGTGCGTAAACGAGATGAGTCGTTGTAGCGACGCCTGTAGTGAGTTATCCTCGTTTACGTTGGTGCGTAAACGAGATGAGTCGTTGTAGCGACGCCTGTAGTGAGTTATCCTCGTTTACGTTGGTGCGTAAATGAGATGAGTCGTTGTAGCGACGCCTGTAGTGAGTTATCCTCGTTTACGTTGGTGCGTAAACGAGATGAGTCGTTGTAGCGACGCCTTTAGTGAGTTATCCTCGTTTACGTTGGTGCGTAAACGAGAGGAGCCGTTGGTGCGACGCCTGTAGCGAGTTGACCACGTTTGCGTTGGTGCGTAAACGATTTGGATTTATGGTTGGATTGGGAATTTCATTATACATAGTCACTCATGATCAGGATGTCTAGTGTGTGTGAGAGTTTACATGTTTGGGAGCGCACTCACGGTGCGAGAGTAGTTCCTGATGTTTGTCAGGAGTGACCGAGCTAAATGATACTGCGAGATGTATTTTATTTCAAATCAACACACAGAGACCGACGCCTTGTTTGGAAGTCTCGTCAGTGGACCGTCTTCTGGCTGAGGTGGTGAACTGGTGATGATGAACACAGCGACGGATGTCTTGCTGGGACGTCTCGTCAATGGATATCTTCCAGCTGAGGTGACGATGATGACTAACACACAGGGACGTGTGTTCCGCAGGATGGCCGTGTCGGTGAAGTCAATAGTACGGAAGCTTGAGAACGAATGAAGGAGCTAAGTGAAAAGTGACACATGTCACTTTGACAGAATCCGCGCTGACGTTTGCACGAACCGAGCAGATAAAAGGGCCGACCGCAGAGGTCCGTGGCTCATTCCTCTGTCGGCAGCCGTGCGTACAACGTCTAAGTGTCGGGGACTGTCTCACTGCTCGTTGTGTAAAGTGAATACCTAAAGCTTGCCTCATAATAAATCAGTTATGTGATCTAAAATAGTTTGTTTATTGCTCGTTACCCAGCCATCGCCCACAAGACATAGTCTCTGGACAGAGCTTCAATGATGATCGGCACCCTGCGCCGACATATACATATAATAAAACAGTAAAATTATTTTGCGATGGTATTAATTGGCGCAAAAACTACTGAACCGATCCTGTTCAAATTTTGCATACATAATCCTTATAGGTCAGTGCATCTGTTAGGCTATAAATTATCACGCTATTTGCTATGGGGGGTGAGCAATAATCCAAAACGTCGGTGTTAAACGACATTTGCCGCGAGTTCGATTCCCAGCTACAGTTAAAATTTTTGTCATTATTTTATCTTCTTTTTGTAATAAAATAACTTTTACCATTTTTTCAAAATAAAATGGACATTTCTATTCGATATCTTCTAAATATATTGTAAAAACTAATCAAAACACATAATAAAATCGAATTAGTAAAATATGGCACCACATGCAATTCAGA
Source organism: Mythimna impura (assembly GCA_905147345.3). Lineage (NCBI taxonomy): Eukaryota > Metazoa > Arthropoda > Insecta > Lepidoptera > Noctuidae > Mythimna > Mythimna impura. The sequence continues at coordinate 25,212,055 of LR990359.1, read as the reverse complement.
TACTCGCAACGCCATCTAAAGACTCAAAGTAGAAATAATGATGACAATGACAGTTGAACTTCATATTTGATAGATGGCATTGTGTATTTTACGTAATTTTCTGAATGGCGGAAGAATGACCATCGCCCACGTTTGCAGACAGTTCTATTGTTCAAAATTGGAGGAAAATAGTTATGGTTAAACTGGTGTTAGACGGAGGCATTTTTAACAATACTACTGCTTTTTTTTCCCATGATTCTAACAAGATAATTGACCATGATTATTCAAGGGATACCAACCCAAAAAGGCGATAAAAGTAAACAAGTATATGTATTTAATTATTGATTTTAAAATAACACGGCCAAATTTTCGGAAGGGGTTGCATGGCACCTTGTGTTGGAAGGCCCCCAGGTAGACCGATGACCTGGTGAGGGTCGCGGGAATCCGATGGATGCGAGACACACAGGACCAGTCATTATGGCGACACTTGGGGAGGCCTATGTCCATGATAATGATAATGATAATGATGGTACTCTTTTTTTTCTTCTTTTAAGAGTGGAAATCATCCAATGACTTCTCTGGTTGGAGCGAAAGGGCGTGTCAAACTTTTACTGACTAAAACCACACTTGTGCCCTTCAGTTGCGCTTTGAAACATCTCTTTGAGGAGCGCGTGGATCACTACGTACTGTTGACGACTGGGCTCGGTTCGGTTAATTACCGGACGGCCGGACGGCTAGCTACCCATTGTTCAATGTCTGCAAGCCTGCATCTACCGTGGCTGGTCGTCGGGGTCGGAATCTCGGCTCAGCGTGAGGACGTTCGTTCTCTCACGCGTGCGGCCTCCTCCTTCGCTAGCATTGCGGCTTTGCAGAAGGAGGCGACCGCCTACCATTCCTCCTCGCTCTGGACTATAGCCCAAACCAGGCCCCGGCACGAGAGGTGACTGACGCCGATTGCCTCCACGAGGACACGGCGGTGATCCGCCCTTGCGGGACACATCTCTGTATGCTCCACTATGTCCTCCGGGATGGCACCTTGCGGCCTAATAATGGCGTGATTTATTGTTTGCAGTTTTTGCTCCAAATAAAACGGGTTCGAAAGTGGTTTACGTTCCTGATCACTGATGTATCTCAGATTCCTGGCAGCCTTACGTCGAAATCTGGACGTTACCTCCTTGCAGTGAGTGGTGACCAACACTGGAACAACCCTCTAAGGGAGGCCAGTCTCAGGGATAACACTAATCGGCTGCTACATTTGTTTACCGTAATTTCATTGTTTTATGGATACACAAGCTCAGGACTATTGAGGGTGTTTTGAACGGTTTCTGTTCCGGATTCGGTTGGAAGTATCCTGATATTACCATTTTGCAAATCGCCCGGAGGACCCGGTGTAACATGCGGTGGAGGTCTATCACATTTGGGTGAACCAACGTATCCTCATAGAGGCAATCGGTGACAGTGACCTCTCGGTTTGGCCATCAATATGCGAGTTTGATTGGGCGGGGATACACGCGCTCAAGATTTCGCCGAAATTCATTCAACGGGGACGTCAGTTAAATACACACCAAAAAATCCTAGGTAAATGAACAAGTAATTTTTACGCCCAAAATGATCAAGCTGCAACAATCAATGCAAGCATGCTCTCGCAAATTCTTCATAAGTACTGTTGTGGAGGAAGATAGTTGATGATGATGATGGTAGTTTTTGGATTCACTGGCTTTTTGGCTTTGCACTATCAGTGCACTTTATTCAGCTGAAGGTCGGTGTCTCGATTATGCTCCTTCATTTACCTCTACTGCTTAAACTCTTCAGTGAAAAATTATTGAGGCGAAAATTTTACGGGAGGTAACTCTTTCGGACAATCTCGCAGACATCGGCCCTAGAGGGCCCTATCCATTTGCTGACATCTCTTTGAGTCCGGTGTAGAATACAACGCGCCGTCGATTCAGGATTGCTTTGACCAGACGGCCGGACGGCACCACCGCAATCCCGGTTTGCGATGGCTGGTAATCGCCCTGCGGCTTTCATTACCCGGAGCATCACTTGCAGCGACAGTAAAGGAGTCAGAATGTCCTATCCCTCATAGTTTCAGCCACCTTCTTCGATCGTAGTGCTTCACTGAAGGAGGCTACTGGTTGACATTTTCTCCACCAATCGCCTCCATGCGGACACAGCGGTGCTGGCGCTCCGACCAAGCGGGACCGACTTCCACAGTATGCTCCATCGTATTCTCCAGGCGATCCGCACAATGGTGATACCCGAGTGTTTCTTCCCATTGAATTCGATACAGATACCTTCCAAAACACCCACATGCGGTGAGTCCTGCACAAAGAGAGGATGCCGTGGCGCCTCTGTAGACACTCTTCAAAGACAGGCATTACCGCTGCGATTGTGACGTGCTCACTGTGTCGAGGGGTTAAAATCATACAATGTTGTTTCACCAGAACATAAACCAGAAACATACATAAACTAATTTCTTTTCTTTTGGGGTAGGCAGAAATGCCAACTGCTACGACCCTTACATACTCTTTCTATTCATTAACTGCTACGACCCTTACATTCTATTCATTGACATTCATACATTTGGATCTGGACGAGTACATAACATGTTTCCTGAAGGTAATTTGCGTTTTTACTTTTAACCGTTTTATGTTAAAGTACAATAAATAATTGCGTTGCTTTCAGAATGTATTGCAAGCTCAGAATGATTGTACGTTTTTTACAAACTTAATGCAGACGAAGTCGCGGGCAACAGCTAGTATGAAAATAAATAACTATAATTATCTTGTAGGTTTGTGGGAAAACTTGACCAGAGATTGAAGGAAGGGGGAAAGGGGAAGTCTTTACCCAGCACACCAGTGCTTGACTGCGATCCCACCTGATGGTTAGCAGTGAAGCAATCGTTGATAGTTAATCGCACTAGTTTATTATAGTTTATTTAGCCTATTCACTCTAGCCTTGAAGACACCTAAATAATAATTGGACAGGAAGATTGCTGCAGACAAATTGTTCCAATTCTTCGATGTACGCGGTATTAACGACATAGGAGAGGTTTAACAACATAGGGGACTCTCGCCGTTCGATATGTTGTCCGATGGTAGAAAATTTATGGCGGAATCAAGTCATGTAATTACTGGGCACACTCTCCAAAATGCATTCTGTAAAACGCCGAAAGACTGGCTACTCTACGCTTGATCTCCTCTCCAGGCTTCAGACAGGGTGGTCTAGTATGACATAAAATAGGCTGTAAATAAAATTTTTAGGTCTACATGTCCTACAAGTACAACCCTAATACAAAGTCTGATTCAACATGCAAGTAATTCTAACTCCAAAAGTAAATCCAATATTTTCTCAAATACATCAAATTATTCCAAAAGAAGTAACATAAAGTAAATTGTAATTTGTTCAGTAAACTTGTTTGCAGTACGAACTTGTTTTTTGTCAGAGGTTTAACCGACGGTGACTCGAAGGTCGCCAGTACCTAGTCGTCGAGAAATTAATTTCACTGGATTTTTAGTTGCCCTTTAACTTTGAATAGGGCTGCAAATCCGTCTGTTCATGGAAATAGAAGTATAACATAATCATTACGCCTGTGTTCCCTAATGTTGAGGAAAATGATGTTGTGGTATACTTACATTTGGCCAGTTAAATTCAAGTTCATGTAATAAATCCTTATCTCAGAAATTGCAGGTTTTTAAAACGGGATACTTTGAACTGTGATATCTTCGGATTGACTTAGGATTATAGGTTCAAATAAAATTAATATTAAAGAAAGGTAGGTACGTAATTCTTTCTTTTTAATTAGTTATTTATTGGTTTCTCTGTTTGGTATTTTCTGTAATATCGCTATATTTATTAAGGACCAATAGAACCCATAGGACCTATAAGACCTAGGTCCGGCCGGTCGGTGGGCTACCCATCACTCGTCGTTTACCCACATCTACGGTGGCCGGTAATCGCTCTGCGACTGTCTCTCCCTCTTCTACTCTCTCTCTCTCTCTGTGTTGTCTTAATTTTTGGTGTACAATAAAGTTATATATATTCTATTCTATTCTCCACGCTCACCGCGTCTCCTGTGGCGGCAGCTCACATTATTGCTTCACAGAAGGAGGTGACCGCTTCCCATTCCTTCTCGCTCTGGATCATTGCCTAAACCAGGGCCGGACGCGAAAGGTCGCCGCCACCCAAACGGGACAGCCTTCCTCTGTATGCTCTACCGCGTCCTGTGGGTGATATGCACAGTGGTTTTCTTTCCACTGAATCCGAAACAGGTACCTCCCGAAACACCCCTTTTCTGGTGAGGACCTGCATCAGGCGAAAAGTGAGGACGCCGTGGCGCTTCTGCAGCCACTCCTCAAAGAGGGTACTTACTGGCACATTTAATAGATCCTTATACATGAAATTGGTGTTTTATAAAACGGATCACTTTGGGCTGTCATAACTTTGGACCGACTTGGAATTACAAATTAAAATTTCTACAAGGCATCCCGGAGCGAGAGTTATTTGACGATTTCCCATCGAAACAAAAAAACGTAGTATTTGGACTTGTTGTACTAATAGAAGGTAATTATAGTGTAGGGTCGGCAACCCTAGCTGTGTTCTAAAAGTTTGAAATACGTCGCAGACTTTCGCTAATACTTGATTGTTTTAATTAAAGGTCGGGCTGCAGGTTCAACCTTTAATTTCGTTAATACTTAGTTGGTTTCTCGCTATTAAATGTGTTGAGTTACATAAAATCTATTTTTACCTCTACATCCCTTTGCGTGAAAGCGTATCGTCAAGTAGACCCACCGAGTGATCGTTGAACTTATCATGTTTCACGTGGATTTGACCTACAGGACCCAATTAACTTCATTAGTGGACATGATTTCTATTTAGATGTATTAGTGTTGGTATATTATTTTGTTGTAAGTTTTATCATCATGTGAATGTGAGACCACTGTAGACTCCACAGACTCATAGATTTTATTTTCTGTTTCGATGTTTTTTTTATTTAATGTACTTATTTGGTACTATTGTTATGATATTAGTACGGTTGTTTAGTGATAGTCTACACTAATATCACCTTAAACAAATAGTTAAACAGATTTGCATCCGCACACTCTTAAGGTTCAGTTGCGAACTTGCAAACCAGTGTCAGGCAACTATTGCCTACGTAGTAGCCTGGCATTTTTGCTGAAAGTGTATCTATTTGGTACAGCCGTGAGACACACAATGTGTCAGTGTTCTTTGATCTTAAGTTTCTAATTTTCTAAATATTGTTTCGACAGTATGTATTTCTATGTGTCGAATAAAATAGTTATTCTTTCTTTTCGTTCAATAATTTTTTGGGTTACATACCTAGGTACCTATATAATTATGAAGTTTCGCCATGTTTATCCGATTGGTGGCCGTTTAGCTTAGAGATTATTTTGCATGGGTATAATAGTCTTTACGTAAAAATTGCCGTTTTTTAAAACGGGTTGCTTTGAAGTGTTATATCTTTGGATTGACTTGGAATTATAAGTTCAAATAAACTGTATATTAAAGGTACGTTATTCTTTTTTCGAAATTAGGTATTTATTGGTTTCTTTGTGTTTTGTATTTTCTGTAATATCGCAGCCATTTTTGCACGAAATCTAAGAAAACTCGCATTATTTTGTAATATGAGTTCTACCGTGGAAACATTTCCTGGAACGCTAGGCAAAGAAAGAACATAAGTGTGGTTTTAAAGTGGGAGAAGTTTAGATGGTTATTCAACTGAAAAAAACTTGGGAAAAGGCTAGGCAGAATTTTTAAAAGATCTTTTTCTATAAAACTATGTACTAATAAGAACAGAAGACATATAACACTCATATAATCGCGCAGAATCCATGTTCGCAAAGTATCAGTACAAATAGCAGAGGTAACGGGCCGAGCTTAAAATAATAAAATCTGTCCGTTTAACCGGAGCGTCGTGGGGCAAATAGTATGCGTTGTTAGCGAGCGTTTGAACTGAGAGAGTACTTGCTTGTATCTACTGGCCATTGTGGAGGAGAGCAAGGTACGAGTTACAAAGTTATAATAAGGAAAAAATCTTCACACTTAGGTACTAAGGAGTAAATGCCAATCATTTTAAAAAGTGCGCTCAAAAGACCACTTTTTGACAGTTCGCTGCGATCAAGTCATGGCTTTAATTTGTTCAATTTTTTCCATCACTACTGCTTTCAAAACGGTGAAGGAAAACATCGCGAGGAAACCGGTATGTGCTAGAATCAAAAATTCGAACACACGTGACATTCAGCCACTTGTACTGGGCCCGCGAGGTGGATTACAACTCCATTCCCTGTCCTAGAGAGGAGGCCAGAGTTCCAGCAGTGGGAGGGAACATTGTAAGGCTGATTATGCTATGTTTAGTCACGCTCATCACCTGCAGCTATATCGTCATTCAAGGCCAATTATTACTCACAAACAAGCAACAAGAGGTAAACTGGTCCGTCGACCACTGTCGGCTGAAACAATTTTCTACATATTTTACTGGTTTCTGACTGACTCCATTTTTTTTTTTTTTTTTTTAATTGATATAAACCAGCGCTTGACTGCGATCCCACCTGATGGTAAGCAGTGATGCAATCATTGATGGTGAGGCGCACTAGTTTATCAAGAGCCTATTCACTCTAGCCATGAAGACACCTAAATTATAGTTGGACGGGAAGATCGCAGCAGGCAAATTGTTCCAGTCCTTCGATGTACGCGGTATAAACGACGAAGCGAAACGCTTAGTCCGGACCGTTGAAGTTTCAACAACGTAAGGGTGGATACTCGCCGTACGTCGGGTTGTCCGATGATAGAAAGGAGATGGCGGAATCAAGTCATGCAATTCCTGCGCACACTCTCCAAAATGCAACCTGTAAAATACCGATAGGCTGGCTACCCTGCGCCTGTGCTCGAGGCTTTGTAGACTGGACTTAACCAAATCAGGATCCCCAATTAGCCTTTTCGCACGCCTTTCCATTGAGTCCAAAGCTGCTAGATGGCATTTTGCAGCACCAGCCCATATGTGACTGCAGTACTCCACACACGATCGAACCTGTGCTTTGTATAACATTAGAAGCTGTCCCGGTGTGAAGTACCGTCGGACCTTTGCAAGAACGCCTAGTTTTCTAGCAGCTACCTTGGCTTTGGACTCAATGAACAGCCCAAAATTGAGGTCTGAGGAGATTTCAACTCCCAAGAGCTGAAGGCGGTCGGTGCACTCCAGGGATACATTCCGAAAAGCAGGAGCCAAGGTGAACGGGCTCCTTTTGGCGGTGAACAGACACGCTTGTGTTTTGTCCATCATCCCATTATGGGGCTAGTGCCACTCAACTTATTGTAGTTATTTCGTTCCAGGGTTATTGTGGACCATTGGCTACTTTTTGTCTGGCTCACCCTCCATCTTAAACGTGGTCTATGACTCTATGACACCATGATTTTTTAAACACCATTATGTACTCTCCGCCAGTACTCTCCGTACTAAACGGTCCCAAAATCGCAGCCGCTAGGGAAATTACCCGGGGCAGGGGTACCCGGCATGTGAGTATCAACGGGTAACATGTCGTGACAAGGTCGGAGGTGAGGCCTTGGTGTTACGTGGCTGCGAGAACAAAAAACATAATTGGAGCGATGTTCAATATTCTTGCGATGGTGTAGGTAACTTTGTGGTTCTATGAAGTCTTGGTTACATGAAGCTTACGGAAATGTCATTCACGTAAATGAGTGCATAGGGGCCTTACCATGTCGTGTTAAAAAGTCAGGCCAGCGAGCGAGAAAAAGGGATGGAGCTTAAACACCACTATTTTTATGTAAACAAAATTGTCCACGAAAATTTGTTATAATTAGTAAATTCATAATTGAATCAATCATTCATAACATTTGCTACTAGAAAATACAACGCGCAGTTGTTTTTCAATTTTGATCGCCATTTATTCATTCATAATATTTCCATAAATTGAGTGACATTTTGGGATATAAACAAACGCTAATAACTTTGCTGTTTATGAATATTATTTATTGAGATTTTACTTAAATAATAACAAGACCTTTTCTAATCAGCCCTTTAAATATTTGTACTTTTTAAAAATTTGTGGTGTAGGTATATGTAGCTTCATCCTTTTAACAGTTCAGTTTAGGTCGTGAAATGGATCGCGTTGAGAATTCGTGGTAGTGCCGCAGAAGTATGATGTCCCAGTGAGTCGGAATGATGCTGCAGGCTCCAGTGAGTCGGAGTAGTGCTGCTGGCTCCAGTGAGTCGGAGCGGTGCTGTGCGACGTAGTGGCTTGGCTGCTTGCGTCGACTAGGAGAGGTTCTTCGTGGCTCTTCATGTGACTGGCCGAAGGTGCAGTGTGCTTCGCTAAGGTCGCTGATGAGGCTGAGGGTGATGACCAGGTATGACCAGGTAGGCATGATGGTGGTCAGGATACCCTTTAAAGCCGTGGGTGCTGGCTGTATGGCTCGCTGCTCGAAAGCTTGAGGAAGTGGGTTTATATGAATTAAAAAAAAAAAAAAAGTGATGATGACGTCACGAAGCTGCACGAAGGCTGCGCTGACGTTCTTTGTCGAGGGTGACCAGTTTGGAGGTTTCATTAAACCCCGAGCAAACGCCGGCGTTCGCTCGGTCATTGTCTTTCTATTGTGACTCTAATTACGATGCTCAAAAGGCAATTGTCATGGCAAAATACCTAGGTCTTTATATTAGTCTTTTATAATAGCTTTTTTTATTACATACTTTATCTGCCATGTTAAGCAGCTGCGAGAACCAAAAACATAATTGGAGCTATGTCTTATGGAGGTGTACCTTCGTCGTTTTATGAAGCCCTGGTAATATGAAATCTTAGGAAAAGTCAGTCATGCAAATGAGTGGATTAAAATTGAAACAGAACAACTTAGGTCTAAGTATTATATAATACCTATGTAGTCTTTAATTTTTTCTTTCACTTTGATCTTTATCTGTCTTCTTTGGCAAGGTTTATAACCTTGGCGTTACGTGACTGTCACAGTCACACAGACACAAAATATAATTGAAACGATGATCAATGGAATAGCGAATGTGTGACTTTTTGGTTTTATGAGGTCATTTGGTTATTGACATAATATACATAATATCACTAACTTTAAACTGGAATATCTTTAATTCCAGACTTCTATTAATAGTGATGTCTAGACAAAATTGTTTGGGAATTTAATCTATAAACTAGTGCTCGACTGCGATCCCACCTGATGGTAAGCAGTGATGCAATCCTTAATGATGGGGCGCACTAGTTTATTAAGAGCCTATTCACTCTAAACCTGAAGACACCTAAATTATCTAGCAAGAAGACCATTTTTCCAGTCCTATTACCTTATTAGTCCCACCTTTGTATATTTTTCATAATTACACGTTAAAAAAATATATGCCAATAAAATTTGGTTCGGGAGTTCACCATTATACCTTCATCCAAATCCGTTCAGCCATTTGAGAATGATGGAGTAACAAACATACACATATACAAACTTTAGCTCCTTCAACTTCTTTTCGTGTCGATATTCTCAAACTAGATTTTTTCTGACCAACATTTGGCAACCTGTAACTCTATTGTTGGCCTCGTATAGATCCTGAAAAGTGCAAGTGGTTATGCAGGAATGATTCAAGATTCAAGCGGCGCCGGCGTTAAAAATATCGTACAGCGATTCTAAACGCCCGCGCCGGGCGCACCCTGGACAGCTAGCACTCGGTAATGCAGAGTCTAGCTGACTAATCCTTTCACCACGATGTCTCAAACGCTTTTATAATATTATTGTGATTGCGGTAGCTGGAACATGATTGTCGCAATGTAAGTGTATTTAGATATGTATACAACGTGTTTTTTTGATATCCCATAACTCTAGGATATGAATGAGACCATATCAAAGAATCAACTGATGCACTTGTTGAGTCGAAGCTCCAAAGCCTTGGGCATCGCCGCCGAGTTGCTAGCCTGTCGGTTTTCTATCGTTTACATTTCGGGGAGTGTGCACTGGAATTGCACAATGTAATTCCGCCAAGTCCGTTCCATCATCGGACCACTAGACTTACGGCGTTGCGCCACCGGTACATGGTAGACATCCCACCCATACGCACAAAACGTTTTAAGAACACATTTATTATGCGTACAGCCAAGGAGTGGAATTCCTTGCCGGAGTCTGTGTTTCCAGATAGCTACAACTTAGGGGTCTTTAAGTCAAGAGTGAATAGGCTACTTCTTGGCAAGCGTGCTCCATCGTCGACCACATCATCGCTTACCATCAGGTGAGATGGTGGTCAAACGCGAGCCTATCATTAATAAAAAATTAAAAAAAACTGGCATATGTATTATTTTTCAATTATCTTTTTTTTGTTTTCATTTTCCATACAAAATAATTCGATAAATTCACGATTATTTATGTAAAACACCCTTACGTGAAATATGACAGAGTAAATATGTAATGTCATTTGTTTATTTGCAAACTACTTTAGATTTCATCGATGACATATTGCCCTGGTATTCCATCTGGAGATCATTTTGAACTTTGGAATTCACAAAAATACCTTAGAACCGCATAAGATTTGTCCAAAAAGTTTCCTCGAATTATAATAATTGGAATACTATATTCACTGATGCTTTCAATGTCTCCGATGATAGCCCTGTAGGAGTTGCTGTTTGGATTCCTCAAACAAAAATTATTTTAAATTATAAGTGCCCTTCTGTTACATCCGTTTTTACAGGTGAATCAATTGCTATTTTCGAAGCCATTTCATTTGTTTTGTCTCATAAGTTAAATAACTCCATAATTTTCTCTGACTCAAAAAGTTGCCTTCAAGCCATTTTATCTAATCCTTTCAGATCTAAGTCAAGATTCCCTATAATTTTAAAAATTAGAGATTTGCTACTTCAATGTCATGAACTTGGTATTAATGTCGTCATAGCTTGGATTCCCGGTCATGTCGGTATTCTTGGTAATGAGTCAGCTGATTCATGCGCCAAAAATGCTGTTCTTACTGGTTCTCTTTCCCACTCTGAGATTTTTTCCCATGACATTTGTACTACTCTTCCTCTAATTTTGTTTATGAAGGGTAAATTTTATGGAGATGTTCAACCTGAGATTCCCCGCAAACCTTGGTTTTACAAATATCAATTGGAAAAAAAAAAACACTACCTCAACTATTTGTCGTTTACGTTTAAATCATTGTTGCTCTTCTCATTTCTTGCCCAAACTTAGCATTAAGGATAACTCTCTTTGTGAATGCGGTTTGGATGAAGGAAACGTGGACCATTTACTTTTCTCCTGTCCTAAATTGCGCTTCTCCTTTCATGAAATCATTCCTGCTCATATTCCTCGTCCAACCTCGGTCAAATATCTTCTTTCTTTTGTGTTTACTCGTTTTATATTTAAACTAAGCAGATTTATTAAAATTAATAAAATAAAATTGTAACAATTTTTTTTTTCTCTTTGTTTCACTCTTACGAGTTTCAGTCATGTACTTAGTACTTACATAGTCATAGTCTGTGGTCTGGTTATAATGTCGGTCTGCGTCTACGAAGAAATTCTTTTATTTTGACCTAAATTAATTATGATTGATGATATTTTCGAAACCATGCATTTTTGGACCATATATTCTAGGACTTTTAGTATTATTTTTCCTTATAGAATATAAACCTTGAGTTATATGATATCAAAAACAACACACTGTATATATATATATATATATACTTTTTTTAATTGACATAAACCAGTGCTTGACTGCGATCCCACCTGATGGTAAGCAGTGATGCAATCATCGATGGTTAGGCGCTTTAGTTAATTAAGAGCCTATTCACTCTAGCCTTGAAGACACCTAAATTATAGTTGGACGGGAAGACCGCAGCAGGCAAATTGTTTCAGTCCCTCGATGTACGCGGTATAAACGACGAAGCGAAAAGATAAACCTCAGCCCAACCATTTGGGGAATAAAGGGATGATATTTTAGTTAAATATTACTGGTAGTTAAAGCTGCTCGACTCTGTTCTAATATTTTTAGATTTAGTTATTAATTGTCAGCACGGTTGGCGCAGTGGTTGAGAGATCTGCTGCGGCGCTGCGCGTCGCGTGTTTAATTCCCGCTCGGAATGTATATTTGTATGGCCTACAGACAGTATTTTGTTCTGATTTTGGGTGTCTTATAAATAAAATAAAATAATCTTTAATTCGGATAAGTGACATCCATATGGGTTAGTAAACAAATAAGAATTTAAACCTATGTTAGTAAACTTACAATCTATCTATTTATTTGACTGGCCTGTTGGTCTAGTGGTTAGTGGCCCTGACTGCTATTCTGGAGGTCGTGGGTTCGATTCCCACCCAGGACAAATGTTCGTGTGATGAGCACGATCATTTGTTCTGTGTCTGGGTGTAATTTATCTATAATATGTATGTATTTAGAAATATATAAGTATGTTTATCAGTTGTCTAGTACTCATAACACAAGCTCTGCTTAGCTTGAGACTAGACGGCGTTGTGTGATGGTTGTGGAATATTATTATTTATTATTATTATTTTAAAACAAGGTGGTTGTTTATGATGCATCTGTGAACAACATCACCTAACAGAGGAGAATCGTACCTCCCCGCTATGGTTTTGAGGATGGAGTTGGAGCTAGCCCGCACTCTGCAGAGCAAAGAGGCAGATATCTGTCTGACGATGGCGTGAAACCCGTCGACGTGTGCCTCTGCGAACATACCTGATGCACTGCAGAAACGGGGCAGCCCCATCAACATCCTGAACCCGTTGATAAATTGGACCCGCAAGACGCTGATAGTCCGCTGAGTATAGTTGGTCCACAGACTGCACGTATAAAACACTTGACAGTAGGCTTTAAAAAGTGTTATTTTAACTGGTAAGTAGTACTTATGTATGTGTGTTTACATTTTTGTAAATGCAGCCACGATGTGTGAAGCAAAATTTTCTTTTTTAAAACGAAAAGAAAAAAAATTGCAACCTTAGTTATTTGTAAATAGAATTCGCATTTCCGAACGATGGATGGCATTTCTTTCATTGTGAAGTTGAAGGCACCAATTAGGTTATAATGTGTGGGTAATATGCGTGGGTGTTCAATAGCATTTGACAGCCCACAGGTAGATTCCCTACCTGTGGGCCAATAGGATTAAAAATCTATTTCTGTCTTGGCACATATAGGTACCTACTATTGCTTTGCGAAACATCTTTATTATATACTTATATTTTTTATAATTAATTCACGCACTTTTTATATAAATGACGAGGCGAGGTGTTCGATTAAATACCCATAAGGTATGCGATGGATTGGATTCCTATAAAGAAAAAGAAATGTCTTTTATCACTACTGCCTTCGTGGTGCAAAGCTAGGTTTGACGGAGTCAGCAATTTCTCTTCACATTTTTCAATAAATAATCAAATAAATTCCAAAAGATCCGAAATAATGAAAAGAAAACGCAAGAAATAACAATTATATCATATACAATCTATACATAATGCAACCATAATGACAAAATAACAATAGAAAATATGGAAAATTGAAGCCGAAAAGTCGGACAATGTTGACAAGAGCCGCAGCTCGCCGTGCACGCCTACCACCTCCGGCCTCGTCGCTCAGCTCCGCCTCGCCGCCGCCGGAACCCAGCCCCACCGTGAGTGCTGTGACACCGGCCGTGGCAGTTGCGTCGAGCTCCAGCGACGAGTACTTTTCTCCGCCCACGTCACCACCACCTGCGCGTCGACGGAGAGGACGCCGGCCGCCGAGTGGCTTAGGACCTCGAGGCCCACCGGCCTCTGATAGGGTCCCAGCTCCCGGCGGAAGTGTGCAGCGCATGCGATGGACGCAATCCATCAATGAGAATGTCATGCGCGCATACTATGGGGCTACAGAGGGAGGAAACAACCTGACCGCGTACCGTGTTCGGATGCTCTCTTTGTTTCAGGTGCTTGAGCCAGCCGTCAACGTTTCGGCCCAACGACTGTCGGATCAGGTGCGGGTTATCCAGCGTAATCATATGTTGGACGATACTGTACTTGATCGCCTCCGAACAGAAATGAGTAACCATGCCATTGCTCCTTCGTCGCAGTCTGTGGTACCAGTGATGGTACCACCATCCTACCATCTTTCCGGCCATGTTGACGAAGAGATTACTGACATGGTTACACATGTAAGTACCCAGTGCAACAATGAATTGAGGAGTGCTTTGGAGTGTGCTATTCGGGAGTATCGCAACATGCCGCTCGAACTTAGGCCACGCTTACCTCGTTTGCCCATGCATAATAAGAATAAGGCGCTGGTGGCTGCTCTGGATTTGCAGTTGTCAAACTATTTTGACGACTGCAAAGATCTCACTGATACACACTCGATAATGTACTGCGCAGCTGTTGCGGCATGTCGTTTAGCTCACGTCAAGTTTCCAAACTGTGACGTAGCTACACGACCGAAACCAGCCGTGCCGGCTTGGCAGTGCAGGATCGAGCGTCGTATTGGTGGGGCTAGAGCACTCATCGGCAAACTAATCTGCTTCAGGGAGGGCAACACTCGCCCAAGAGTGATGCGCTTTGTGAGGCGGGCGTTTTCGGGGACTGACATCAGCCCCCGAGACTATATGTCCCGTGTCACGGAGCGCATCGACTTCCTGAAGCAGAAGGTGTATGCATGGGCAAACCGTATCCGCAGGTATAAGCGGCGAGTGGACCGATACACCCAGAATCGCACATTCCGGAGTAATGAAAGGTGGGTTTATAGGGCTTGGGAGAGACCGGACCAAGGTGTGACTGATGCGTGCCTCCCGGATGATGACGCCATGAGTTCATTCTGGCGCAGCATCTGGTCGGTGCCTGTCAGTCACACCGAGGGTGACTGGACTCGAGAGGTCGAGCGTGCGTGCGATCCAATACCACAAATGGGGGCAATTGACATCAGCCCCCAAGATGTAGCTCGTGCAGTCCGTCCGTTGCCAAACTGGAAATCTCCAGGGCCGGATGGGCTGCACAATTTCTGGATTAAGTGGTTTACAAGATCGCACGCTCGCTTGGCATATCAGTTCCAGTCTGCCTTAGAGTCAGGGTCGCTACCCCAGTTCCTAACAACAGGAATAACCCACCTGCTCCATAAGTCAGGTAGTACTGCGGAACCTAAAAATTATAGACCGATCACGTGTTTGCCGACGGTCTATAAAGTTCTTACATCCATACTGAGAAGCAAAATTAATAGTCATATTGACAAAAATTTAATCATGTCACCTTCTCAGAATGGATGTAGGAACGGGTCCCGCGGTACTAAGGAGCTGCTCCTCATTGATATGACCATTAGCCAACAGGTTCGACGTTCCCGAAAGGATCTGTCGACATGTTGGATAGATTATAAGAAGGCCTATGACTCTGTTCCTCATACATGGCTCATGAGGGTGCTGGAATTGTATAAAATTGATACAAAACTACGCACCTTCCTGATGTCGTGTATGAGGCAATGGAGTACGGTCCTCCGCTATCCAGGATGTCGACATACCCAGAGGAATAGCGAACCTGTAAGGATCGAGCGAGGTATATTCCAGGGAGATAGTTTGAGTCCACTTTGGTTTTGCCTAGCCTTGAATCCTCTAAGCACACTGCTGGAGAATTCAGGTCTAGGCTATCGGTTGAAGAGAGGTGGTCAGGTAATATCTCACCTACTTTACATGGATGACCTGAAACTTTTTGCCCCCAACAATCTGCAACTGATGGAGCTACTGAAGGTAACTGAAACCTTCAGTAGTGCCATCAGGATGGAGTTTGGTGTGGACAAATGTGCGGTCATGCATGTAAAGCGAGGGGAGGTTGTGGAATCCGTGGGCACTCAACTCACGGATTTCATAAACCTGAGATCCCTCTCTCCAACCGAAACCTATAAGTATTTGGGTATGTCAGAAGCTCTAGGCATCAATATCACTGACATGAAGCAATCGTTGAAGGAGCGTTTCTTTGGTCGCCTGAAGAAGGTATTCAATAGCCTTCTTTCAGGCGGAAACAAGGTGCGCGCCTTCAACGGTTGGGTCATGCCGGTATTGATGTACTCTTTCGGCGTACTCAAATGGACTCAAACGGAACTTGAAGCCCTGGATAGGAAGGTCCGCACACTGCTGACTGCATATCGAATGCATCACCCACGATCGTCGGTGATGAGATTGTATATCCCGCGGAAGTGTGGGGGTCGAGGTTTTTTAAATGCTAAGACCCTACACAACCGCGAGGTATGCAGTCTCAGGGAATATTTCCTAGCTGCCGACGTGGGTATGCATCGAGATGTAGTGACAGTGGACAAGGGACTTACCCCGCTCTCCCTGGCTAATGAGAACTGGCGCAAACCGGTAGTGCTTGACACTAACGATCGCAGGGAAGTATGGCAGAGCAAGGAACTTCACGGACGCTTCTTCCGGGCCCTTCACGGGCCCGATGTAGACCAATTGGCGTCCGTAGCCTGGCTGCGTTCCGGTGACCTCTTTGGGGAAACCGAAGGTTTTGTCTGTGCAATTATGGACGAAGTTATCATGACGAATAACTACCGGAGATTTATTGTGAAGGACGGCACGGTTGACATCTGTCGGGCATGTCACCGTCCGGGAGAATCAATTCGTCACATTATCTCTGGTTGTTCTCGTCTAGCTAACGGAGAGTACTTGCATAGACACAACCTTGTAGCCAGGATTATCCATCAGCAACTTGCTCTGAAATACTCTCTTGTGGAATCGGAAGTGCCGTACTATAGGTACGAGCCCGATCCAGTTCTTGATAATGGTCATATCACTTTGTACTGGGATCGGTCCATCATCACTGACAGGACTATTGTAGCCAATAAGCCTGATATAGTGGTGGTGGACCGAAGCGAGAGGCGTGCAATGATTGTTGACATATCCGTTCCGCATGACGAGAACCTCGTGAAAGCCGAGAAAGATAAACAAATCAAGTATATTGACTTGGCTCGCGAGGTTGTCGACATGTGGGATGTGGACTCGGCGATCATTGTACCGATAGTCGTGTCGGGCAATGGCTTAATAGCCAAGAGCCTCGACCAACACCTTAGGAGGCTCGCGTTAGGCGACTGGATCAAGGGCTTGATTCAGAAAGCGGTACTCCTGGACACGGCTCGCATTGTTAGGAGGTTCCTTTCTCTGGAGCCCTGACCGCCGGTAGCTTGGACCCTGTTTCCGATACCGGTGGGATACTGTTTTTTATATTTTTAAATGTTTTATTTTTTATTTTTGAAATATTTAAAAATGTAACTAATATGTTTATGTAAATGAAATAAAGATAATAATAAGGTTGTCGACATGTGGGATGTGGACTCGGCGATCATTGTACCGATAGTCGTGTCAGCCAATGGCTTAATAGCCAAGAGCCTCGATCAACACCTTAGGAGGCTCGCGTTAGGCGGCTGGATCAAGGGCTTGATTCAGAAAGTGGTACTCTTGGACACGGCTCGTATTGTTAGGAGGTTCCTTTCTCTGGAGCCCTGACCGCCGGTAGCTTGGACCCTGTTCCCGATACCGGTGGGACACTATTTTTTATATTTTTAAATGTTTTATTTTTTTTATTTTTTAATGAAATATTTAAAAATATAATTTACATGTATCTATACGAATAAACGAAATAATAATAATAATATTTATTCAAAATTCTTTACAGGATAAAGTAATACAGTCTTAAATATAAATCTTAATTCTGAGTCTTACGTGCCTGAACTAGGAAATCCTGTGTTTCAGGCGAGAAGAGCTAAAATAATTTAAAATTAACAAATAATCAAAAGGATTTTATAGTACAATACAAACGTGTAAAAAATCTGTAAAGTAGACAAGTTATCTTATACTATTAATTTATAATGTTACCAAATCTTAACTTCTAGTTTCTTAACTAACAAGATACTTAACCTAGGTCAAAAATTGTATAAAAACAAAAAAATCACTTTAGCACAATCAGTAAATTCTCTGTATCATCGTAGGACATTCTTTGAAGAGCCTCCTTAAGAATTTTCTTAAAGTTAATTTGATTCAAGCTATAAATGTTTGCTTTCGCGTTCAACCTATTGTAAAGGAGAGGACCGAGAAACAGGTAAAATTTTGACGTGAAAGCATGTTTGGTATGATTTTGAGGACAGACTAGATCTTTACGTCTTTTGTTAGTAAACTCCGTGCTATATCTTAGATCTGCGTGCTGTTTTAATACAATACCCATTATAAATAGCTGTCGGACTGTTAGTACTTCACATTCTTTGTATAGGAGGTTAGTGGGAAAAAGGAATGGGCGAAAAGTAGCCACTTTGAGAATTGCCCTCTGGGCTCTCTCGATGGTTAGTAACAATGTTTTACCCGCTCCACCCCATGTGGTAATACAGTATGTTACTATCGATTGACATAAAGCAAAGTAGACTCGTCTAACTATTTTTGGGTCTGCAATGTAGCGTAACTTTTTAAAAACAAATATCAATTTACGAATTCTATTATTTACAGCTTCTATGTGATGTTTAAACGAAAGTGTTTCATCGATTATAATTCCAAGGTACTTAACAGTATTTGACATTTTAATATTGGGACAAACACATTGGTTATTTGTGCTAGATGTGCAGTTATGAGCATACAATGTTGAGGTAGTGCCAGTTAGTTTTTGCTTCCGCATCGAAAACTTGACGTAATTTGTCTTGTCAGCATTTAAAGTCAGTGAATTATTTTGAAGCCATTTATTAATAACATTGAATCCGTGTTGCGCAAACTTGTAGACATTTTCTTCTGAGTCAGCCGAAAACAAAAGAGCAGTGTCGTCAGCATAACAAACGATATGGCCGTGATCTAAATTTAGATTACAGAGATCGTTTATGTAAATTAAAAAAAGTGAAGGTCCTAAAATACTTCCTTGGGGAATTCCGAAAGCTGTGCTTTTTTCGTCATCGCTGATAATATTACCAATCTTTACACATTGCGTACGTTCTTCTAGATAGCTCTTAAATAGTTTCAGCTGCGTTTCCCTAATGCCTATGGCTTCAAGCTTGCGCAACAAAATGGGAACAGAAACTGTGTCAAAAGCTTTGGCGAGGTCCAGGAATATTCCTAGGGTGTGGTTACCTTTATCAAGTTCTTGTGCTAGATAGTTAGTTAAATGATGTACAGCATCATCTGTAGACATTTTAGGTCTAAATCCAAACTGCCGCTTAGAGAGAATAGATTTATCCTCCAAATATTTATAAAGCCTGTTGTTTATAATCTTTTCTAATATTTTAGACATAGAAGGCAGTAAGGAAATAGGCCTATAATTAGTCACTTGATCTTTACTACCTGATTTGTAAACTGGGACAACAACAGCTTTTTTTAAGCACTTGGGGAACACACCTGTAGTTAAACATTTATTAAAAATGTAAGTCAACGGTGGTACTAAAAGGTCTTTGAATTGCTTAATAATTTTATTAGATATGTTATCCCAGCCAACTGCACAGTCGTCTTTTAGACCCATAATAATCCTTTCTACTTCCGTCTCGTCAGTATCTAGTAACACAAAAGATGATAAGCTAGTGCTAGATGCAAACAATGAGCTTGTTAGGTACTGCGATTGTCCCCGAAGTTTTTCAGCTAGACACTTGCCCACATTAACAAAGAAATTATTTGCAATGTTCGCAGATGTTAACTGTGATGAATGTGCCTGTAATAAACCTGAAGAAGACTGATTCTGTTTTGAATTATACGTCACATTTTTAATAATTTTCCAGATCTTTTTGTTATTTGTACCAGCCTCTTTTAGTGCAGTGTTATCGTAATTGCGTTTTACTTTTTTTATGAGGTCGTTACAAAAGTTACGATATCGCTTATATGACAGTTGCAATATTAAATTATTCGGATTAACTTTAGCTTTCATATGCAGTTTATCTCTATTTTTCATACAACGTATAAGACCAGCCGTGATCCATGGTTTCATGTTGCAGTATTTGTTATTTAACCGAGATATGACCGTGTTCTTCTGAATTGCATTTTGCACTTTTTTAATTAGGTACAACATACAAAACTGCGGATCATCGGAATTGTAAACTGGGGCAAAATCAATATTGCATAAGTCTTCTTCAAATTTATGTAAATTTAATTTAGAGACCGTGCGAGAGGCCACCTTAGGCAATTTACAATTAAGAATGAGTAGGGTAGCATTGTGATCGGTTATTGTTGAATTAGTTACAAGGGTGAGTGCAGGGAAGTTGGCCTTGAGCATTATATGATCCAAGCAGGAGCCACTTTGATGTGTAGGAAGCGTGTGAGCGGGAAGCAAACTATGGAACGCACATAGGTTCAGATATTCCTCAGCGGAAGCGTCTCCACTTCCCGGAAGAATATTGATATTAATATCTCCAGTTAAAATTGTATTTTTGAAGGATGATAGGTTCTGCAAGGTGTCGTTTAGAGAGTCAGTGAAATTTAATTAAGTTAATGAAAGTAAATAATCGATTAAATAATTCCTGAATGACTACTAATCGATTATTAATAAATCGGTAAAATATGAGAATATGTATGAAAATCGAGTGACAAGTGCATATCAAGCTTTCGTGGAATCAATTGAATAGATTCATAGTGATATTTTTACTTCTGACAACACTTGTGCCTGACATCCGTCAGTCCACAGAGTACTTTGGTATATACTGACGTCAGTCACTGACTGACAGATTCACTCGTTCGTTTTCTTTCGTTCTGAGTGAGCACGTATTTTCCATCTTTTATTGTTTAACCCCAGGACCTCGGCTTTGCACATTATAACGGACTATTTGAAGGATCTTGCTACTCTAAATTACCTGGCTCGCTATTTTGGACAACTGTTTACGCCTATCGATTGGATATTGACGACATGGATCGCTGTGTAAATTGTACGATTGCGACTGGTCGCAGTAACTCTATTGGTAGAAAAGTCTTTGAAGATGACGCGATTTTATCAGTTATTCGTCAGTGGCATGCATCTCAGCCTGTAAGTTTTTACCCATTTTTTTACCTATTCAAATCGTGCTTTTAGCCTATCAAGCCTTGTTGGCGTCATGTCTGATAGTTGTCTTTTTATTGGACAGCATGATATATTATATACCATGAAAATATCGTACCTCCTCCACAATTTTTAGATGATATTCTCATAATTATTGAAGATGAATAATAAATACATGTTATACATATATTGGTGTTTTATTTTACTTCCTCTTATCCCTTTTTTAGTTTATAAAAGGTTGGTGCCTACTGCTTCTACGTTACAGGATATTGGATGTAGAAACTTGTCTTCGACTGTAGCGACTGACCAGGGCGCGGGAGAGCCAAACGTGTCAGATGTTCGACACGTCACACGCTCCATACATAAAACCATTACACAACCGAAGCCATTCAAAGTATTTCGTAAATAACAAAAAAAAACACAATATTATAATATAACCTCACTTTTATTGTAATTCATATAACTTGGTTCCTGGATAGCCAAATTTCACCAAATTTTCAGTAAGGCCTTGTTATTATATCCTCTTACAAATAAGGCTAGTTTGATTCAGTTAACACCTGGGCCCAGGAATCTATGGAGTCGTTCCCTTCTCCTTTGTTGTTACGTCACAAAAATTTTTTTGCGATTTGGAAAAATCTTCGAAACTCCATTCAGGAATTGAACTGTTTACATAGGTAGATTTTTACGGAATCCTCAGTGCGCGAGTTCGACTCACACTTGTTCAGTTTTTTAAGAACAAGCTTCTGCCAGCGGCTTTAAATTATTCTAAGGGACCAAACTCAAACAATCTGTTGATTTGAGATGACCCAAATTTTATTCACATCCGTTCAGTCGTTTGAGTGTGAAGAGGTAATAAACATACAAACGGGCACACACACAAACACTTTCGCCTTTTTTAAATTGATATAAATCAGCGCTTGATAGCGATCCCATCTGATGGTAAGCCTTTTTAATATTAGTGTGAAAACAAGAAAGAATTGAGTCTCAAATATTCCTAAAACCATAGCCATAGCCATGCCCACCCTTGAAATCAGGACAGCAACAAGTTTGACAACAGAACAGCCCTCCAAAGGCTTGGGATTAATTTTAAATAAGCCTCTAAGACGTGTGCGGAATTATTTCTCACGTAGGCCAAGTTATCAAGGCTAGGCGTCTCTGGGGCTCCTTAGATGTCGGGCGTGGCTTAGGAGAACGGATTTTTGGGATTGAGTTAATAATGTGTTGGAGTATGCGTATTATTTGGGGCTGAGGTGTGTTAGAAAGGTATGTCTAGTCGTAGGATCCTCCCTTTACAATGGAAGTTTGCGGGGTTTTACACCCTCTTCTGTGTACCTCTAAAGCTTAATGAAATTTGGTTCTGCGCTCAGTTTATGATGGACCATTGCACGTGGGTTGTAGCGGCTTTTATTCCATTCAGCCCACCTCCCTCCAGAAGCAAATTAGGTCTCCTAGTTTATTCAGAGCGCCTTTAAGGGAATTTGGTGACGCCAGTGTACTCAAGGAGCACGTGCGTGAATGTATCCTCCATATCGCAGCAAGTTTTGCACAAGGGAGTATCCCTAACGCCTATTGTGTGGGAGTGTTAGCGAACAGGGACCAGTGATGGTCTCCACGACCAGGCGCCGGCTACCTCCGTCCAGTCGCAGAAGGCTCCTTGTCAAAATAACACTTATTGCAATTTTATGTAGGTTTTATGATTATGAGACCATCTTGGAATTCAGATCTGTTAACAAAATGTCTGTTTCTGGAATTGGTTGTACTGTACCTATATATATATATAAAAGTACAAACTGACAGACTGATATAGCAACGCACAGCTAAAACCACTAGGACTAGGAGCGTGAAATTTTGCACGAGGTTTCTTTTTGTGACGTAAGCGAGCACTAAGAGAGGATTTTCCAAAAAATTTCCCCTAAGGGAATAAAACGGGAGTTCAAAGTTTGCATGGAGAAACCAAAGCCGCTGGCGAAAGCTTGTTTATTATAAAGTATTACATAAGCACTAAGTTATGGTAAGATTGTCAGTCTTAAAGTTTTCAACTTGAGGTCTTTAATAAAAGTACGACTTTTAGGAAAATGTAAAATGTTATTGTAGTAGAAAGAAAATAATACTTTTGTGGCGTTATCATTTAAATAAAAATTAAACTAATAAAAAAGAATTTACTAAATATATCACCACGTACAAACGAATAATTAAATTAACCCAACATACTCAGAATACTTTTAAAATAAAATCCACAATAAACAAATCAGATGCAGCATGGCAAATTATAAATCTAACTAAAACTAGTTTACCCAAAAAAACAATTTCTAATATTAAAATTGCGAACCCAAACATAACACATCCACGTGACATCTTTTAATGCCATCCCTATTCTTACGGAATAGAGATCAAAATCGGTTGAACGGACAGTAAAAAGGTTTGTTTAAATAGTTAATCTTAACGCGAATGGAGTATATGGGTGGTGGAGAGATAACGTGGTACTAGGCAGGTGCATGAAAAACAGATATTATTATTTAGGAAAACGAGGAGGACACGAAAGTGTATACAGGAGAAGCGAGCAACGCCTCCTCGAATTCCTCCTCCTCTTCACCGACTTGGTCTGGTGATACAGGCTGTGAATGCGTATCTAGGGGTAAACCTGGAACAGTGTCCGCCTTGTCTGGTCCATACAATCTGCTGCCCTTGTTGTGTCCTCACTCCATGTACATATAGTAAAATAAACACACAACAATATAATACATACCAAGATATAAAGTATCTAAGCACATATAAAGTAATTGTGACAGGTTTATGAGACGACTCTGCTATTGAGAATTGGGAAATACGTCGTGGTAAACAGTAAGGACAGACGATTTACACAGTAAAAGACATATTATGAGAATTCTTCAATATCTTTTATTAAACATTCACCAAGAAATGGTTCGCTTAAAACATTGTTATTTGTTTTGACTCCACTAGAGGCCCGCAGTTACTTAACTCAGTTTTAGTTAGGTACAAATGGATTCGGATCAAAAGGAATATTCATGATTATCCAAAATTACCTTCTAATGTTTAGATGACTTAAGTGCTTAGGTACGTATTTCAAGATGCTATATTTTCGCTGACGATTATTTATATTTTTAAAACCGATCTAGTCTAGCGTAATTATTTCTACTAGGTCATGATTATTTTGACTAAGGAGTACAAACAGTTCGTTTACTATAGTCTCGATCCGAATAACTTTTATGAAAAAGTCGGATAAGCAGATACTACTGTAAAAAAGTTCAAAAAGATCTGAAAAAAACTTAATTTAAGTATCAATTCTATCAGAATTCAATTTTTCAATATTCAGTGGTGTCGTGCTAATTTCAAAATTAACCAGAGTTTGTTTTGGATAATTTAAATCCATAGCCATGAAATTCAAAGATCATTTGTATTTTTTTTTGAGTCTTGACTATTTGTATTATTAAAAAAGCCCTAAAGTAAGGGGTTGCAATGAAATTTAAACTTTATTGTTTTCGTTAAAGTGTTCGTTGTTCTAAAATTTAAAAAAGTTTTTTTTTTCTCGAATTCTGAATTCAAATATTTTAATAGCACCGATAAACCTCGGCGGCCAGTGCTAAAGACGACATCATCAAAACTATAAACCTACGCCAAGCGTATCAGTTTCTGTTACCGTTTGCGTATAGGGTTGACGAACTGTGAGACTCGCTATGGAAAAGGACAGACGAAGCTAACGCTCAGCATACATTGCGAGGGCACGAATGTTATTAGTAAGCCTAAGTTCACACGAAATTGTACTGCAAGTTTTTTGGACTATAATGCTAGGCTCACAAGTCTCATGGCATTATATCGCATTTTTTTAACAGTATTAGCGGGATGTTGTCATCTAAACTCACTATTAAGCTGCAAAAGAACGTGCGGTACAATGCCGTGACAGACTTGCCTAATGGCGTCCCTAGTGTGGACAATGGTTTGACAATTTATAGTGTTAATAAACGCTCCAATTTGGTACGACGGTCTTGGTCTGTCATACCTAGGTCGTGGTCCGTCCGTACTAAGGTCGAGTGAGACTTAGCGTAATTAGTATCAATACACGCTCGAACTTGGTACGATGGACCAAACTTAAGCTAAATCAAACCCGCCGTACCAAGTTTTAACCATTAGTTCCACCATCCACTCTTGTCACATGGTTTTTCCCGCAAATGGTATTTATCTACATCCACTACTTCTGGCATTTGTCCTGAGGCATCATTAAATCTACTGGCGATGAGGTCACATTTTTTGAAAAAATAATTTTGACATTCCTGGTAACGCACCAAGCTATTGTTGACCCATAACATAGTAGTCAACATGCCCTGATACTTGTACAAATGGGGCTGAGGAGCCTCATTTAAAAAGTACAGTATTGTTGGAATAATCTTTTTTGACAAAATATACATCGGGCCTTATTTCTATCGAGTTTTCGGCCCCGGCAATTAAAAGGCTCCTTTGCGAGGGGGCTAAGACTGTTTGCAATGATGTGCTAGTTTCTTCAAATGATATACTCTGTTGATGTCCGATTTGTCGCGTGAAAATTGCTTGGCAGCAATATTCTGAAACGATATTGGGTATATTAAAAAGAGAAAGATTAATTTGGCTTGAGATTATGAAAATTTTTTTTTGAGTTTATCTATTTTATTTTTTCTTTTATGAATTCGCAATAATTTTGGTTATTTTAGGACGTTTTGTCCCATGGCAGGGTACCGGCCTCCTCCCATCAACCTTGAATAGTGGACTCGTGACCACTACAGTAACTACGGTCATAAGAGATATGGCTATAATCACCTCTTTAAAGTTGCCTCAATCTCTGCGCACACTCTTAGCTTGCGACAACTTGAACAAATAAACAATTTTCAAATTATTATCAAGAAGATTAGATTACGAATTTAATGTCTCTAAATATTTAGGCACAATATTCATCTCTTAATAATTCTGATTCTGATTCTTGTCAAAATCGGCATCAAAGGACAGACTGTATTGGCGCGGAATTGTGAGGAAACCTGACCCCAGATAATGGAAGCAGGGACGGCCAAAGAAGAAGATTATTATCATCTCTTATTATTATTACTAGCCCGTATTGTCCCACGGCTGAGCAAAGGCAACCCTCCATTCCTTCTAACGATCACGATTCCTCGCTTTCTCTTTCCAAATCTTAAGGAAGACATGCAATCCAAGTCGTCCCGCCGTCTCCTTCGTGGTCTGCCACAGCCTCAAATCTCTTTATTATCTCTTTCTACAATACACAAGTTTTTGAATGCGCGGCTATTCACCTGAAGTATCCGCTTATATTCGTTTCTATTTCCAAGTACTTACCCATGCGATGATAAAAATCTTCTAGTCTGCGCTCAAAGATTGTGCCCATCAAGAAAAACAAAACCAGTGCCAAGGCAATAGGAGCCAGGTACCACCATTCCATAGACTTTTCTCGTCTCTGTGGGGAACAAAAGTCACATGTACTCATAGTTTTTATGTATTTGGCAGAAAATAACTATTAGCACGTTCTCAATTTTATGGCCCATCTCATTCATCAACTTCCAACCCTTGGCCCATATTACCTTTGGCGAAACCCGTTTTTTTTCTTCTCTATCCTGTCAGCAGTCATGCTAATCGTTAGGCAATCCATCCATCTTTTCTTTGACCTCCCTTCTCCCTTTCCATACTTGCTCTGACCCCACGTAAGACGGGACAATGGCAGAAAGATGATGATAACAGATGCAAAGTGTCAGACTTAACTGACTGAAACCCACAGTGTCAGTTCTTCTGTTACCCTTTTGCGAAGGCCATGGTAACTTCATCGAACAATCCACAGCCTTGGCAGGCGTCAGCCTCAATTGGCCCCGTCAATCTTGCTGATATATCTTTGAGGTGCACGTGGACCACAACGCGAAATCGACCCGGGTTTTGGGTCCGGGCGGCCGGACTGTTGAGCAACCCTTTGCTCACCGTCCGCGAGCCAGCGTCTACGTTGGCCGGATTTTGTACTGCGCAGGAGTCACCGCCACTCCTTTGCTCGCATTACTGCTTCGCATCACGAGGTGACGGCCTCCCATTTCTTCTCACTCCGTACCATGGCCTAAATCAGGGCCGGACACGAGAGGTCATAATGACGATTCTAATTAGTAGGAATTAATAAATGCCACATACCAGAATGCTGTTAACAGACGTTGTAGCTATGTTCATCTCAGTATTTACTCAGTACATCCTTCAATAAGAATGAGTCCTCTGAGCTACAAAATTTCAAACAAGTTAGCTTTAAATTTATTATTCATTGTTTAGACACTAGGTGCCTTGGAAGTTGTTGTTTCAGAGTGTATGTCTAGATTAAGTTGTCTGTCTGAAAGCTTTTTGTAAAGAATTTTAGGTACTAATTTAGTAAGAAAGAAAATTTGCGTGAATTTTTCAAGGAATTAAAGATTAACCAACTATATTGTCGGAACAATCCTGAAATAGCGAACAATAAGCTGCTGTTTGCCAAATTTTGTCTAGTTGCTTAACTGCTGATTTTATAGGTAATAATAATAAAAAGATTTCTAATAATAATAACTTATATGTATATTAAATGAATATAGTGAATAATAATAATATTCCACAACTATGATACAACGCCGTTTAATCTCAAGCTAAGCAGAGGTTGTGTTATGAGTAATAGACAACTGATAAACATACTTATATATTTTTAAATAAATACATATTATAGATAAATTACACGCAGACACAGAAAAAATGATCGTGCTCATCACAAAAACATTTGTCCAGGGTGGAAATCGAACCCACCACCTCAGGCATAGCAGTGAGGGCCACTAACCACTAGACCAACAGACCAGTCAATATGTATAAGGCCAATCAATACATATGTATTAATATTTATGCTCCTTAGAACCGCCACTTGTTCACTTGTTTTGGTAAATGTTTACGGTGTTCACATTATGAGGTGTACAATATAGTATATAATACATAAGAAATGAAGTCACACTGTGGTGCTAAAAACTGTACAAAAATTGTAGAATCACTTTAGATATCACATTCAATTCGACATATCACGATTTCTGAACTTTAACTAACCAAGTGGAAGTTTGTGGAGGTCTGAAGTCGATTTGATAGTAGTTCGACTATCAGCGACTTGTTCTTTTACACTATGTTACATTTTTTAACTTCATTTTGTCTAATTTTATCGATATTTTTATGTATTCATTATTGTTTGTCTCGTAGGCATCGCTTTGTATCTTTGAGTGAATCTGTCATTTTTAACATTTAAAGTATATTTTTTTAAATGATTTTCGACCAAGGAGATTACACTCCTAAAAACATACAAAAACTCGTCATGCCTTTCTTAGTAACAAATAATAGGCCTTTACTAATGAAATTGCCGTTTTTAAAACGGGTTGCTTTGAAGCGTTATATATCTTTGGGTTGACTTGGAATTATAAGTTCAAATAAACTTTATATTAATGTTACGTTATTCTTTTTTCAAAATTAGGTATTTATTGTTGACTGGCCTGTCTAGTCTAGTGGTTAGTGACCCTGACTGCTATGCCGGAGGTCGTGGGTTCGATTCCTACCCAGGACAAATGTTTGTGTGATGAGCACGATAATTTGTTCTGTGTCTGGGTGTAATTTATCTATAATATGTATGTATTTAGAAATATAATGTATATAAGTATGTTTATCAGTTGTCTAGTACCCATAACACAAGCTCTGCTTAGCTTGGGACTAGACGGCGTTGTGTGATAGTTGTGGAATATTATTATTATGGTTTTTTTAGGCAATTTTTCTCAGGCACTGAACCAAGGTGAGATCCTAGTTATTGGTTTAAGATGGTAAAAGACTTTGTACTGAATTTGTGTATGTGTATTTTGATAGATTGAGAACATTAAAACTATTGAATATTTGTTTTGGAATAACACCTGTTGCTGATATTACTATTGGGACTATTGTGACTCTATTCATTTTCCAGACTCTGGTGATTTCTTCTTGTAATTCTGTGTACTTCCTAATTTTTTCCGTGATAGTTTTTTGTATGTTATTAGTGTTTGGGACTGCTATATCAATTATTATTATTATTATTATTCTTTATTTATTTTCTATACTTTTAAATATTTTATATATTTTTAAATATTTCTTAAAACACACACATAAAAAAAACATTATTATTATTATTGGTTTCTTTGTGTTTTGTATTTTCTGTATCACAGTACTTATAACCATTTTTGTATGAAATCTAAGAAAACTCGCATTATTTTGTAATATGAGTTCTACCGTGGAAACAATGTGTCTCTAGCGATATGCAATATTGATGATGTATATATAGTCGGTATGGACTTAAGACTGCTAATGAATGGGATGTCTATTTTTGTTTCAATTACTTACACGTGGGAAATTTCACGAATAACTTTTTTTCTATAAATTATT
Source organism: Mythimna impura (assembly GCA_905147345.3). Classification (NCBI taxonomy): domain Eukaryota; kingdom Metazoa; phylum Arthropoda; class Insecta; order Lepidoptera; family Noctuidae; genus Mythimna; species Mythimna impura. The sequence continues at coordinate 25,182,679 of LR990359.1, read as the reverse complement.
TTATATTTTTTATTTTATTTAAATATAAACATGTTTAAAAAATACAGTGATGTTCATAATTTTAATACTAGGAATAAACACAAATTTGTGGTTCCTACAACCAGGCTGAAAAAAATAGGGGGCTCATTTAGATGCCAATGTATACACTTCTATAATAAACTTTCTAGTCATATTCAACAACTAAGCCTTAATAAATTCAAATTATTTGTAAAGCGAAAACTTTGCCAAAAGGCTTTTTACACTATAAAGGACTATGTTGAGGACCAAAAGGCTTGGGATTGACCTGCTCCAGTACGCACTGCAACTGTTATCTTATTATTATTACTTTTTCTTTTGTTTTTATTTTTAATTGTGCTTTTTATTATTTATTACAATTCGATTTTGTAGATTATTTTTGTTTTGCAATTTGACTTTTTTTTTTCTCTATTAATTTTTGACAACAATGTTTACTTTGCTAAAGTATTACATTTTGTAAACTATATTTTTCTTTTTATTATTGTGAACGTGAGGACTATGTTGATTGCTTTTTTCCCTTTTCGGTAATTTTAATGTATGTCTGGCAATTTGAGTATTTTCTGCGGCCTACCCAAATGTCCTTTCCTTGGTATTGTTCGTCAAGTCGTTGAGCTCCTTAGTAGTCTTGAGTTGAGCTTTACGAATACTGACAAATGTTTGCACTGACTGGACAGGTCCACTCAAATCTGTATGGTTCTTTCTTCAAAAGACCATTTCAGACAAATCTGCATGGTTCTCATGTGATTTGACCATTACATATTTACTGTATGGACTTTAAAAGAGACTTTGACCCCTGAGTTTGTTTCGGTGTTTCTTCTCAGGGTAGTCAGCTAGGAAACACCGGCCTCATCTAGTTTAAAAATGACGAAAAAAAAATTGACGTGTAAAAGTGTTTTTTTAAACCTATTTACAAAATAAATATCATTTATCATTTCTCAGGGCGGCTACAAGACAAAAATTTCCAAAAAGAAAGCTATTAAACCAAGAACACAGAGTTCTCAGAGTTCTTCACTACAAAAAAAAAACCAAGTTTTTGTCTATAACGATAAAAATTGAAATAGGGATTTTAGAATGAAAACTTTATCTGCATACATAGATGACGTCCTACTAAAATAAATAAATAAATAATAATTTATTGCACTAAAACATTTTGTACAATCAAACACTTACAAACAACACAGAGAACAAAGAGGTATTAGAAAACAAGAACAGTTAGAGTCAGAAGTAACAAGTAAGTATTTGTAATGAATCTGGTACCCAAGGAAAGATTTAACTCGTGTTATGGGTACCAAGACTCTCACGCTATTTTTACATTAAGAGTAGAATCAGAAGGCAGAAAAATCCAAAACCAAAAAGTCAAAATCAAAATCGAACCTTTCTTTTGTGCTAGTGTCACTACATGTGATGTTGTCACTTTGTGAAGTTGTGTAATTGCTTGTGCACAGAGTATTCATGTGTAGGTCGTGTATTACTGAAATTATAACTTTAAGGGCTATATTTCACCGGGACACCATGGTGGCGGCGCGACCAGTTGCGCCGCCATGGTGTCCGTAAGCTACCAAACTAGACACCAGAGCCGCTACACCACACTGAGTCAGTATCAAAATGGACCTTAAGTACATGCGTCCGAGTTGGTCGCGCCGCCAAATTGGTTGCGCAAAGAAACGGACACCAAGTTAGTAACTCTCTATAGCTGTATACATTTTGTTGGTAGCGGCGACTGGTCGCGCCGCCATGGTGTTCCGGTGAAATATAGCCCTAAGAGCTCTTCTGTTTCATTATAACTCTGCAACAGTAACCAGCCATAATCATAAACCCTTCTCTTACATTCCTGTAATTTAGAGATATAAATAGAACAATATTCGTTGGTTTTATTATATAAGTGGCTTTCGATGCCGTAGAAATGTGTCCGACTAAATGCCGTCCTACATATTGGAGTAGGGCATACCCTATGGCATTGCGTTGGCGCTTATCTCGAGTACTGGCATCGCATGAAGTACGAAGAGTTGCCTAACAGATAGAACTTTACAGTCTCTAAATAGACTGACTGTAGCATACCTGAAGGGTTTGGAGGTCATGACCTTCAGGACTGCCCTTTGTGCTCGTTCGGTCTATAAGGTTAGTTTTGGCTGCACCTCCCCATACAGTTATACAGTATGTAAGTATTGAGTGGCACAGAGTACAGATAAATAAATAATAGTAGGTACAGAATACAAATAAAATGAGTAATGAGTATTCTTTCCCTGCACAAGTTTGAATGTCACAGGACCGTTCGTTGTGGCGACACTTGGGGGTGGTCTATGTCACACAGTGGACGTCTTTCGGCTGAAATGATGATGATGATGATGATAATATGTTCGACTATTGATGTGATACAATAAAACGAACCTATTATTATGACCTTACAAATCGTATATTGAGTTGATTGATTGATTCTACATGATTCTACATTTCTACATTTCTACATTTGATTCTACATCTGTAGCTACTTATATTATTATTCATTTTCTCGAGCACAAATCAGCTAAATATATGCAGCAACTATCCAGCTACCCGGTTACCGGTTGTAAGATCGTGAATATCGTGTGCAGCCAGTTGTCAGGACCGAGTAACCCGGATAAGACCTGGCTGCAAGGCGGGAAGTGGCAACCGTAAAGATTTTACGGACGCCTGACGGTTCAGGAGTTTAAGGCGACCATCCACTGCATTGACTATAAATCTCTATTTGTGAATATATATAGTACATGAAGTAATTACTTATTTTACCAAAATTCTCTATTGCACTAATATTATAAAGGCGTAAAGTATGTATTTGTATATATTTGATACTTCTTTACGGTCGAACAGCTGGAGGACTTTGGATTAAATTTTTGACATCCTAACCGTATGATGATGATGAGACCATGTCCTGGAATAGCACTAGTAATACTTTTTATTCAGCATCGACGCAGAGTTGCTAGCCTGTCAGTTTTCTACCGGTTGCATTTCGGGGAGTGTGCGTCGGAATTGCATAACCTAATTCCGCCTAGCCCGTTCCATCATCGGACCACCAGGCGTACGGCAATGCGCCACCGGTACATGGTGGACATCCCACCTATACGCACAAAACGTTTTGCAAACACATTCATAGTGCGTACAGCTAAGGAGTGGAATTCCTTGCCGGAATCTGTTTTTCCTGATGGCTACAACCCGGGAATCTTTAAGTCAAGAGTGAATAGGTTACTTCTAGGTAAGCGCGTTCCATCGTCGACCGCATCGTCGCTTTCCATCAGGTGAGTTAGCGGTCAAGCGCGAACCTATCAAGAATAAAAAAAAAAAAAAAAAAAAAATATCACGCGGGCGCAAGAGAAAGAGAAGCTAGTACAGAAAACGTATGAAGAATGCCCTTAACAGGTGCTTAACATTTCAGAGATTTTTATGAATAAGGCTTCTGTCAAGCATTGTGAAGGTAGATTCAAGTGAGGTATTGCATTTTAATTTTCAACTGAAGGAATACAGGTGGATTGAAAGTCTGACACTCCCTCTCGTTCGACTAAGAGTGAGAGAGTCATTTAATAATAATAAGAAAGATAATATTGATGATATTGTTTGTTGTTGTTGTTGTTTGTTGTTATTGTTGTTGTTTGTTGTTGTTGTTGTTGTTGTTGTTTGTTGTGTTATTGTTATTGATTTATTGATATTTGTTGATGATATTGGTTATTTAATGAGTTCTCATGAAAAAAGGACACATGCGTAGCTTAGCCGTGGGCCGCTGTGGAACAGTGCCTTTATGGCTAAAGAAAAAGTGTGTGAAGAAAATATTTGCGATAATGATAACCACGTCGAAGATGTTATTCCATTCGTTTATTTTCATTGTGATTGGTAAGGTATTACGAAATGCTCTGCGACATATGTAAGAGATAGAAATTTATTGTGTAAGTGTTGATATGTTTGCTTGAAGATTGTACTACTTTATTAATAAAAAAACTAACAGAATTCACTAAAAAACTACTACACTATTTATTTATTGTAATTATTGTATCTTAATTTATTTTTATTTTTTTTGATTTAATGTTTTATTAGATTTTGATTTTGTGTGTAATCTATGGACTATGTCTGAAAATAAAATGAATATTATTATTATTATTATATATATTTTTTTTTATTTATCTCAGGACCCTGAGGTCCTGGACCTTTGGGAGGCGTACAAGGAGCCGAAGCCAACTCACAGAGGCCCTTTAGATAATTATAATGGAACATGATACCAACCGACGATTATCCCTGTACGCGCTATGCTAGTGCACCCAAGGACAACCCCCGGTTATTGAAAAACTGTTGCGACATATGGAGAACAAAGATAATAGGGCTATGGTTTTTGGAATCTTAAGTGGACTGGTAACATGGAACTATGTCAAGACTATGGCCCCTGCCTGAACAACGTTATTAATATGCATCGAAAAAAGGCAGGGGGTGACTTGCACACTCAATAAATGGGCCCCCAAAAACGGCCGCTAGCACGAAGTGACGTAGCAACAAGAGGGCAACATATCCTGAGGTGCTTGAGGAGTGGAGAGGTATACCACGGCTATCAGGACAATCCCGGAAGTACGGTCAAGATCCCTACCAGCACCTTACTGTATTATACATCCTTCTCCCGAGCACGTTTGCTCTTGCGAATCTCCACTCAAGCCAGCCAATAAAGGCAAGAGAGAGGTGGAAGCTCAGTTCCTCGTCAGTGTTCACTACGGCCGGCCAATAAAGGCAAGCCGGAGATGAAGAACAAGAATTATTATTATTATTATTAAAAAAAAAAACACTAAATGGATCAAAATAACTTTAATTTCGGAAGTCGGTGTTAAATAAGAAACAAACAATACCGAGAAACACCGACTTCCGAAATTAAAGTTATTTTGATCATTTTAGTGTTTTTTTTAGTGAAGTCGGTTAGTTTTTTTTTGTATTTTTTTTTTATTTCACACTTTTTAGTTGCGATACACTTATAACCAGAGTGCCTTTTTTCTCATGACAATTCCAATTAACCCATCATGAAAACTGGATTTTGAAAAAAGGGACCAATCTGGAAGCATATCCTCTAAGGGGGGGAAAAAAAATTGTATATCGGTCCATAAACGACGGAGTTTTGAGGTAACAAACAAAAAAAAATACAACCGAATTGATAACCTCCTCCTGGTTTTGGAAGTCGGTTAAAAAAGGGCATACATTTTTTCTCTCGCACTCCCTGGTTATTCACGCAAACTTACAAACACAAGATTCTCACATACTCAGCACTTATTATAAAATAATTTATTATTTTATTTCTTTCTCATACTATTGTTATTGTTTAAAGCAGTTTAAAGTACTTGTTATTTCATTAGTCTGGAACAACTATCCCTCTCACAGGAGTCGGGCGTTAATGGCTGTGCCACAGTTTTAACTTTTGCAGCCATCATCGTTTATGCTTTTTCTTGTATTTTGTTTTTGTTCCTAATAAACAATTATTATTGCTGTTTCCTAAATATTTTAACATTTTTTTTCTTTATTACGTTTATTGATTTAAAGCTTTCTTGCACTTTTCATTTATTCAAAACTGTGAAATAATTTCTAGGTTATACGGGTTTTCTAGCCGCGGGAGGGACCTGTAGGCTTAACCAAATTTCTTTTCTGTAAGCGTTCCCGCCAAACGCTAAGTACAAAATGTATGGCAATGATATCACCTGCGTAGAAGTCTCGTGACAAGTGACGTGACGTTAAGAGAAAAGTCATTTGTCTAATGATGTGTCCAGACCTGGCGAATGCGCCGCTCGCGAGCCGTTATAGAGCCGCTTGCGAACTGCGAGCGTGCATTACATGTTCGTACGAATCGCGCGCGGCGCAGGGGCTTCGTACGAACGAGCCGCGCGCGAAATACACGTGCGCCGTCTTTTCATTCGCCAGATCTGGACGCACCTTAAGCCTGCTGGTGACCTGTAATACTAGGTTCCTCATCATCATCATTTCAGTCGAAAAGCGTCCACTGTTGGACATAGGCCTCCCCCAAGTGTCGCCATAACGACCGGTCTTGTGCGTCTCGCATCCTTCGGATTCCCGTGACCCTTACTAGGTCATCGGTCCACCTTGTGGGAGGCTTTCCAACGCTGCGTCTTCTGGTAAGTAGTCGCCACTCTAGAACCTTTCGTCCCCTTCGACCATCTGTTCTGCGAGCAATGTGCCCTGCCCACTGCCACTTAAGTTTGGTGTTTGGCTAAGTTCCTATGAAAACCTAATTCAGGCAGTCTCTCACTTTGCTTAACCCCGCTTTGTAAATTTTAAAGCCACTAAATAACTTGGTGAAGAGAAAATAAACGTTTTGTTATTTTTATGTAGTCATCATCTTCCTGCCCTTGTCCCGTGTTATTTGGGGTCGGCGCAACACGTTTTTTTTCTTCCATTCTGCCCTGTCGCTCGTCATACTATCACTAACTTCCTTTTCTTTCATATCACTCTTCACACAATCCATCCATCTTTTCTTTGGTCTCCCTCTCCCTCTCCATCCATCCACATGTAAACACAAACAAAAAAAGCTATTATTTTTATGTAGTCTGTAAAACAATAGAAACTGAAAGACCCAAAGGAACTTCAATCTTCAAGTATGTAAAAAAAGTTTACAACGGAATGGGTAATTTGTTTGATTATACAGAATTTACCGCCGAGCGACTGCTGGGGCCAAGGGTCTGATTCTGAAAGGAAGACTCGGCCCTGGTACGAAAGGCAACGAAGGAACAGGAGTGGAGCGACTGCTGGAAAAATCAAGATGAACTGAAAATACCTACAAAGTTATTACAGTAAAACATATATTTGTGAACAAAATTAACAACTAAACACCCCTTTAGTATCACAACTTAAATAAGCACAATCGACCCGATACATTATTTATCTACCCAGATTATCCGCCGCATCCATAACATCCCTTATAAACAACAACCAAACAGTTACATGTTTTGCACAAACATTCACAGCTTCGACTTAGACCACATTAGAGGCTCTTAAGATTCGTCCCACGTTGGGCGCCAACAAAAACAATCTACACGCAACAAATCCGACGAATGTTCGATGAAAACCGGCTAAAACTGGTTGTAACTGGACCGGGCTGGTTTCGACCGGATTATACTAACGGCTCCTAATTGCTACGTGGCTGGAATAGGAACGCGGTGAGAAATGCCTCAACTAATAGTCTTACAGTTAATGTAGAATTTAGAATGGTTTATTTAAATGGGGTTCTTTATGGTGTGCTGTTTCATTCTATGGGATGTTTATGGGTTCTGGAAATGGACGAGTTGATAGGATTAAAGAGGTTTCAGTCGAAATGCGATGGGTTTATAAATGGCGAATTTTGCGAGTGGATATTGATGATGTTTTTGTTTTCATTGCAAGACAGTTGACTTCATTATTTTGCCGGGCTTCAGGAGTTGTAGAGTAGTCGAGAATGATGTGGCGAACCCGTAAATATTTAGATACTTTTGGTTGTACTAAATGTCATTTCTGCTTAGAATGCTTTGCTTTCCAGCTGTGTTAGTTCTCCTTTACAAAATTTTATTTAAAAAAAAAAATTAACGTTATTCTAACCAAACCAATGTCGTCAGAAGCTATTTTAGTTTACTCACTAGTTACTCTGTAATTGTGATGTATTTGGGTAAGGCTACGATGGAACTGATATAACAATTTGTTAAAAGTTCCTTAAATAAATAAATTAAAAAAAAAAAAAATTATGACGCTTATTTTTCTCAGTTTCTAGAGCGTATTAACCCTCTTAATAAACAGGCAGGTTCAGGTGCAGGTTCTAATTTAATAGAAAAATTAACACTATAGAAAAACGAATCAGTTTTTTTATAGTTTGGAAATCATACAATGACTTGTCCTGCTCAAGGGTACAGCTAGAGGGCGTGTCAGACTTTTACTGACTTTTTAGTCAGTAACCCGCCTATGTAAGGACATTACCCACTCATTACCCACTCACCTTTTAGTTCCCTTTTGCGCTCTAGGATTTCTAGGACCACGGTTTGATGATGATTGATGACCAGCTCAGTATATGCTAGATGGTAAGACTTGATTTACTATCTAACACAATTTTTCACCTGCTGCCCATGGGAGCCATACGTTCGAACGAGAAGTTTAGAGCTTTGACAGTATCTTCTTCTTCCTTGTTGATATCACTCTCGACAGAGTGGTCGTGGTCATCACTTCAGGTGTTGGTGGCAAGCTTCACAACACGCCGCCACTCCTCTCTGATGGCCGCCTTCCTCGTGCATTCGTGCAGTGATGATGAGCCATTTACTGCCGCTTTAATCTGGTCAGTCCACCTCATAGGCGACCTTCCTCGTGGCCTGGTACCCTCAACCTTTCCCTGAACTACAAGACGCTCAATAGCCACTTCCCCTCTGCGGCATACGTGACCAAAAAAGGTGAGAATACGAGACTGTACCAAAGATGATAAACGCTGCTTGATGCCGAGTTCCCGAAGTATAGACTCGTTGGTACGGAATTCAGTCCACGATACTCCGAGCATTCTCCTCCAGCACCACATCTCTAGGGTGTCTATCTTCTTCTTCTCTAATTCCCGTAAGGTCCACGTTTCTGCGGCGTACAAGAATATGGGGAATACAAGTGCCCGAACTAGCCGGATTTTTGTGGCTCTATATATGTTGCGATTCCTCCATATTTTTCTCAACTTGTCCATCGCAGACCTGGAAATTGCCATACGCCTCTTCACTTCATCGATACATCCACCGTTTGACAGTATAGGCATGCTCAAATAATTTCTATTAAAAATGGCTTTTTTCCTAGTCACTCCACTGTCTAGACGAGCCATACGTGATTGAAGGTTTCCGGGATCGATCCCCAGTCAAGACAAGTTCTTTTCCGGTCTAGATATTGTGATGTGGGTAGTCTCTTCAGTCGGATTGACCTATCGACAGGGGATAGCATTGTTGATGACCGATTTTCCATTCCGTGCACTAGCTTTTGACGTTTAAGTGCCCCTATAAGCCTATGTGAAATAAAATATATTAAATTTAAAGATGGAATACAAACGCTGTGGTAGCAAAACTGTCTTCAAGAATTTGAAGCATTTGGTTACTTTATACCTGAGCTTTATCCCTACTGTAGTTTATTTGCCCCGGCTTTGTATAGGGTTTAAATTATATACAAAAACCTTCCTTGTTTATCGCTTTAGAAATGAGTGAAAACTGTATCAATATTTGTTGGGTAGTTTAGAAGGAATTAGCGGATCAAATAGATAGATGTGGAAAGCGATATTGGCTTTTTAGGGTTCCGTATCTCAAAAGAAAAAAACAGAACCCTTATAGGATCACTTTGCATTCCGTCCGTCTGTCTGTCTGTTTGTCAAGATCCTTTATCTCAGGAACGCGTGGAGGTATCGAGTTGAAATTAATACCATATACTCAGGTCTGCGGTCCCTTGAAGCTATGATAAAATCAAACTTCTGAGTTTACGAAAAAAAAGATACGGCCACTTATGTCGCAAAAAACGTGTATTTCGACACTCTCAAGGAAATCAAAATTCATAGGTTACTTCCCGTTGACCTAGAATCTTGAAACTTAGCATGAAGCAAGGTCTCATATCACAAGTATAGGAAAAAATCTGAAAACTGTAAATTTGTAGTTACGTAACAAAAAATTCGAAAAAATCTCCATAACTCAATTCGGGAATTGAACTGTTTTCATAGGTAAGTTTGTACGGAACCCTCAGTGCGTGAGTCCGACTCACACTAGCCCAGTTTTTTTATACTTTACTAGCGACCGGCCCCACCTTTGCACGGGTGTTAGAAATCTTTGAAATTAAAAAAAAAACTAAAATTTTTGAAAATAATATGCATGCATTATTCTTCCTTATGAATCTCTCTGTCTATTGGTGAAAACTGCATCAAAATCCGTTTAGCAGTTTTTCAGTTCATCGCGTTCATATAGACAGACGCAGTGGGTGACTTTTTTTTCTTATTATTACTTCGATAGCATCACTGCTTACCATCAGGTGGGATTACAGTCAAGCACTGATTTATAATATATCAATTAAAAAAAAAACTTCATATAAAATTCGGATATTCAGATGCATTCGGTCAGAATGAAAACCGGTTATAACATTGATGGCCGAGGCAAGAGGCCGCGAATTTACATTCTCATTTTTTTGTCTCCCGTCTTTTTTCTCCTGAGACTAGAATATGAGCCAACTCTTTGACATGTGCACTCTGCCCATCATAATCTTCAAATAACTTCTCCCGCACCGGGATGAGCGAGAGGGGGTCAGACTTTTACTGACTAAAACAAACCCGTGTTCTTTCAGTTGGTCTCTGCGTTCTAGGGCCGCAGTAACTCTCGAACAATTCTGCTACCAAAACTTACGGTTACCTAAGATTGGTATCTAATGTAAAACACCCAGTTCATTGATTCCCACACTATCTAGATCTTTAACCGTACATTTGAAACAATTACAATTGCCTCGATCACACTCAACCTCTCACATCGAAATAACCTCACCCTGCTCACAAATACGACATTAATTGCTAGCTGCGAACCTAGGACAAGTAGATAGCCCTTCTTCCTGCAACGAAACGGAAGGATTTTAATGACAATGTATTTTTGGCCTCCAAAATGAAATTCATTGTGACCAAAAATGAGTTCTATTGTTCTTTTCCAGATAAAAACAGCAGGAAAATTACCGCGGCCGTCTCGATTGTGCTCGTCATTCAATGCCGGGTGTAACACAATATTGCCGGTTTTTCGGGAAGGATTCGGTCCGTTTTTGCTCAGCGGTTTTCGAGGACTGTGACGGTGTTATTGTGTTTTTCCGAGAGGGATTGTCGGAGTAATGTATGGTAGCTGATGAGGGCAATGCCAAATGATTATGACGTTTGTCCGGGGTTGAATAAAAGGCGTGTGTGATCGTTACCTTATTGTATAGGTACTTAACTTGTATGAGATGCATGGGTTACGAGTATGTGCCTAGTCCCTTTGATCCCATTATGGATGACCTCAAGATGATTGCAGACTTCTTCGATCGTAGATTTAAGTGAATTAGGCGCATGTACGCAAAATATGCGCTTGGACGTGAAGTTGCGGACACTAGCCTGCTATAAAAAATAAGTACTGTGGCGTCTAAAAAGGTCACGTACTCTTTGGCTTGCATGCTGACAGCATAGTTATGCCTTTTAAGGTTTATGGTAAGAAAAGCATAGTTGTAGATATTCGAAACATATTGATTAGAGATTGTCAAATAAGAAAAGACTAAGCAAATGATATTTCGTAACAAAGAGTGCTTCTAAGAATATAATAATAGTAAATTGAACTAGAAGCCTTTTAATTGCTACATTATATACTACATTTATAGGGGCTAGTTGAGCAATTTTTCATTTGAGCGGATATAGCTCCTCAATAATAAGTCTCAATGAGTTGTTATGCAGCTTGATGGATTAGTAATTTATCCCTTAGCAAAAGTGTCCATAGTAGTTTTTTTGTAACAAGTCGAATTTAAGAGCTACAGCTGTTTAAATGCTGAAAGTCAAGTACGCTCAATGTACCCCATAGGTGAGGTAAGTTGAGCAAGGGTATTGGGCAAGTTGAGCACTAAGAATATCTAACCAAACTATGGGTTCAATTTTGACTAGAGATGAAGTAAAATATGTGTTTGACAATCAGCTCTTTATTTATTTAATAATAATATTTTAGTGACAGAATAACAAAACTTAAAGTAATTTTCTTTGAATAATTAACCAAAACTAGAATCAACAAAACATTAACGTATCTTAAAATTAACTTAAGCATTAGATTCAGTCTTTCTGTTTAAAATCAGAGTTAAATGTTTATATTATTAGCTTATATCTTAAAAAAAATAATTAGATCTTTGGAACTTAATGGTCATTGTCACTATAGCTCAACTAACCTCAACCCGGAATTTTAAAACAAAATCGAGGTTATAAAAAAATCGTAAGAATTATACCCAGAACCTCTCTAAATATCAAAAGTACAATAATTCTCTGGAAGATTAATACTTACCTCATTGAAAACAGATGACAATTGACTAATACAGACGAAAACTAGCGGTAAACGACGTTTTTACTTTTTGGTCACAAAATAAACAAAAGCCTTATTTTCTATACTTAAATTAGTCTTATTTTCACACACGCAGTTGGTTATTTGCTATGTAGGGTACGAGATCGTGCTTTATCATAAAGGTGTGTACAAATAAAATCAGGTTCGAGTTAGGAAATTGTATTGTCTAATGCTCAAACAATAGCATATGCGACTTTCCAGCAGCCCGACAAACCCGTAACTGGCAGAGCTGCTACACTTAAGACAAGTTTCCATAATAGGCATGTATTTTTCTACATATTCAAAAATAACAAAATATGTTATTATAATCAACAGTTATATAATAAAGGAATGAATTCATTAATGATTTTAATTTTAATTGCGTTTGCAATCACAAAATCCTTAAGAATTTTAGCTTAATGAGATCTCTTAATTGCAGTTAGTAATGTATGATTAGCTAATTAATAACTAATGATTCATTATCGGTCTCAATAAAGAAAGGCAAATACCGTTCATAAAATTAACTAAAATTACGTAAAACTGTCAAGAGAATGTCAACAAAAAAATTAACAACAATTTTACAACTTAATTACCTATTACATATAATTATGTAATAATATGGCAGTTATTTGACTGGCCTGTTGGTCTAGTGGTTAGTGACCCTGACTACTTACGCCGGAGGTATGGGGTTCGATTCCCACCCAAGACAAATGTTTGTGCGATGAGCACGATCATTTATTCTGTGTCTGAGTGTAATTTATCTATAAGTAATATGTATGTATTTAGAAATATATAAGTATGTTTATTAGTTGTCTAGTACTCATAACACAAGCTCTGCTTAGCTTGGGACTAGACGGCGTTGTGAGATAGTTGTGAATTATTATATTATAATTATTATATTATTTAGATAAAGTAACTATTCAAAATAAAATCAACTACTAGTGATTCATTTAAAACGCAGTTTGAATCAAATAAATATTTCTAGAAGTTTGATATTAAATCGATTTTGAAATTTTATTGAATTGATTTTTGTATTCAAATTGAGTACCTCGCTCGATCAGTGGGAAAGGGGGCGAGCTGACTACTTAATTCGCATACGCTATACTTGTTTTCTCTGAGTTAAAATCAAGTATCTGAAGGTCACACATAGTTCAACCATAGTAGGTAGTTGTTTGGGTGATGAACCTTTTGTCAGTCACCGATTTCAGTACAATTAAAGCAAAAAGTTGCTTATCACATCACGTTAATTATATGAATCTTATCATCATCGACATCATCATTTCAACCGAAAGACGTGCACTGCTAGACATAGGCCTCCCTTAAGTGTCGCCACACCGAACGGTCCTGTGCGTCTCGCATCCTCAATTATACTTTTATAAATTTTACTAATATTTTAAGGAGAGGCGGTTCGACGGCTAGCTACCCATTGCTCGTGGTCCTCAAGCCTGCGCCCACGTTGGCCGGGGATCGCTCTGCGACTTCCGACGCCCGGGGCGGGGCGTCTCCAATCGTGGCGGGCCGTGAGGATGTTTGTTCCCTCACGCGTGCGACCGTTTCCTTCGCTAGTATTACTGCTTCGCAGAAGGAGGTGACCGCTTCCCATTTCTTCTCGCCCCGGACCATGAGTCTTTCACCCGGGCTAAGTCGCTGGTAAAAGCTTTTTCTTTTATAAACTTACGACTTACGAGTTGTAGGTCGCGGGTTCAAACCAAGCCAGGCGTATTACTTTGTGTAATTTATTTCATCACCACTGCTCTCAAAACGGTGAAGGAAAACATCATGAGGAAACCGGCATGTCCTGGAACCAAAAATTCGAAGACATGTGACATCCACCATTCCGCACCGGGCTCGCGTGGTGGATTTCGAACAAATTCCCTCACCTAGAGACGAGTCCTGAGTCCCAGCAGTGGGAACATTAAAAGGCTGATTATACTATATAAACCTATCTTATGAACGTCATGAGTGCGAGAAGATTGTGGAATTACATTTCTTAAATACAGCTTGTAGATAGACATAAAACTCTTGAACTTTTAACCACGCTCTTCGGGGAAATGGGTGCTAAAATTTTACTGCAGAAACTAATTATTTCTACCCACAGATATACTATAAGACATTTTTAATAATATCCCAAATGCGTTGCTGGTGCAGGAATAGGTTTTTCATTTTCGTACTCAAACAGGAGACGACTTAATCCTTCCGAAAATGAACAAAAACTAACTTTGAACCTTATGACTTATAAAACAGAATTTAAATTTCACTGTGGTTATCTAAATGCAGTTTTAGTGTTCAGTTAAAAGTTTTTAAACGGCTATAAACAAGTGTTACGCTTTCGTTACGGGTTTGGGATATTTGAGCGCTGAACTACGGCGGTACTAAAAAACTGTTAAGTGCGAATTGACCTTATCCCCTATTTCCTGTATGCATTTGGCAAGCATTCTGTTTAAAGGGGATTTAAAAACCGTGTTTTAATCTACACTTTTACGAATTGTACTATTGCGTTTTTTTTTAAAGTGTTTTAATGGCATTGTTACCTTTTCAATACCCTTGCCGAAGTCGTTTGGTTTAGTAATTGGTTTCTGCTCACTGGGTTGCAGATTGGTGTTAGTGTGATTAGATATGCATTATGGAGCTTATGATTATGAAAATCTGGGCAAAGAAACGTCTTTCTTTGAAGCCTAGATAGGCAGAGTTATACAAACTTCAATTACTTACTTTAGTCTAATTACTAAGATAATTGGCTTTTTATTATTCATAGTCTACTTACACTGATTATTAACTTAGGTAACCTATTCACTCTTGACTTAAAGATTCCCGGGTTGTAGTCATCAGGAAACACATACTCCGGCTGGGAATTCCACTCCATAGCTGTACGCACAATGAATGTGTTCTCAAAACGTTTTGTGCGTACAAGTGGGATGTCCACCATGTACCGGTGGCGCATCGCCGCACCTTACGCCTGGTGGTCCGATGATGGAACGGGCTAGGCGGAATTAGGCTATGCAATTCCGACGCACACTTTCCGAAATGCAACCAGTAGAAAACCGACAGGCTAGCAACTCGCAATCGATGCTCAAGACTTTGAAGCCTCGACTCGACGAGTGCAGCATTGCCAATGATCCTCCTGGCTCGCCTCTTAATTGTCTCAAGTGCATCAAGCTGGTATCGGGCAGATCCGTCCCAAAGATGAGAGCCGTACTCCATAAACGATCGAACTAGCGCTTTTACTACTTAACTTGCACTAACTTTATCAAAGTTTGAGCAACTGTTCCGGCATGAAGTATACTGTCGGACCTTTGCGAGGATTCCCAGCTTTTTTGCAGCCAGTTGAGCCTTTGCTTCGATGTATGACCTAAAGTTGAGAGTTGATGTCAACGTAACACCAAGAAGATCAAGATGGTTGGTTATTGACACGGTTACACCCTGGAAAGTTGGAGCAGGGCTGAATTGGCTCCTTTTAGCGAAAAACAGACACGCCTGGGTTTTAGCAGCATTGAACCTGACCAAATTAGCATCCTGCATTCAGAGACTGCCTCGGAGAGACTGGATCTGTGACCCACTAGCTCGCGCGCTGGATATGTAACTCTCAGCAACAGTGCTGTCGTCTGCATACCCAATAGTACCGGGCTTAAGCTGATCGTTTATGTGCAGCAAGAACAAAGTTGCCGAGAGCACTGACCCCTGAGGGACCCTGGCATTAATGGCCATTTGACCGGATTAGCAGCCATCGATGACTACTCGGATGGACCGGTCACTCGGGAAGTCTGCGATCCAAGCACACAAACCAGCAGGAAAAACCGAAAGAAGGAAGCTTACTAATAAGGCTTTCGTGCCAGACTCTATCGAAAGCCTTCGAGATTTCGAGGGAGACGGCAAGCGGTTCCCTCGATGGCCTCACTCCAGATGTGGATGGGATTCGCTGGAAGATCACCAGTTGACCGATTTCGGCGAAAGCCGTATTGACGGTCACTTAGCATCTCATTAGCTTCTAGGTATGCCAGGAGCTTAGTGTTGAGTACACGTTCCATAGTCTTACTTAGAGGTTAGACGGTACTGAGATTGGTCTGTAGTTAGCTGGGTCAGCCCGACTACCCTTCTTGGGCACTGCTTGTAAGTTAGCTTGTCTCCTGCATGGAAGCAAGCTATCGGCACTTTTCCAGCCTCAAATGAAAGCCTAAATAGGCGTGTCAGGATCGGAGACAGTTTAGGCGCACACGTTCTTAAACAATTGCCGGTATCCCGTCTGCAACAATTGCCGGTTTCTAATCGATAAAAGTAATTTTTAGACCTTTTTCTGTCATACCAAATCAGCTGTATTGTGTTTGGAACACACTATCTATCTAGCATTTATCCTGAAAAATAACATATATATTTCTGATTCTGTTTACTGCAGTACATCATATGCTTTTGCGAATTATAAAACTCACGATTAGATCCTGTACTCCTCTCAAATATTTACAAAATTTTAACAAAATACACTCAGACCTCCTCGTCCTTATTATTGCTTTTATCCGGAACATGTCAGACTACTGGCAGTATTGCCACGTTTACTTATGAAAATGCAAATTTTTAGAGCGAGGAACTAGCCATCCCTTTGGTCACGCAAAGTGGTGATCAGTAGGTGAGAAATATTCTTGACCAAGCGTTTCGACCTCAAACGGCTAAAAACTGTAATTACCAAGAAGGTGACGGTATCGCCACATGTTAAGCGCATGTGAGCCATCGTTTCTATACGAATACCTTAATAAATCTTAAATGTATATACACCGTTAAATTTTGATGGTTCTAATCCTTTGGACCGGTGGTTACACTTACAAAATACTATTCATCAAAAGCTTGTACAGTGATGTAACTTTATATGCTAAAAGCGGTAGGTACATACCTACATGTAAAAATTAATCTCAGGCCTGCCAGTTATGGCGTATTTAAAAATGTGGAAGCAAAATTATGTACAATGATTAAAAAAAGAAAAAATGATTTAAAAAAAGTTCTAGTTTACATACCTAAATCAGCTTTGTATTTTTATTTATCTAACACTTAGCGACACGTATAAAATGTTCATAAAATTTTGTAGGCACCTAATCAAAATTATTTACAACGATTAAAAAAGAGTTCTGTTATAATTATAAACCTATTAACTAATCACCTCTGAGGCTCTGTATCATCATTGGTTAGACTTCACGATAGTGTAATAATTGTTCAAAGTGTTTAGTTAAATTGTCTTTTAATTTCATTAACGTGTCCCTGTCACTTTTTAAAACATCGAATGCACTACGCCTGGGATCTCGTTCAAAGTACTCGAGAATTTCTTCGTCAAGTTCAGGTGTGTAGACTGGTTGGCGGCCGCGGCCCTGAGCGTGTGAAGGTGTCCGGAATTGTCCGTGGTCTAACAAACGCTGCGTAGCCGCCACAATTGTTTGCCCAGATGGAATTTGCGGGTTGGGTATACCACGCAGTCGCAAAGATTGCAAGTGGTTTGGTTCACTGTAAAGACGTTGAGCCGCCTGCGCATCAAAACCCGCGATTACGTAAAATTGCACCATGGCTGGAGATCGATAGTGTTTCATGCACCGGTTGGACCCTCCACGGGATTAAAACGATCAAAATTTAACCGTGTATATAAAAGGAAAAACTGACTGACATATCAACGCACAGCCGTAACTACTGGAAATAGGAGCGTGAAATTTTCCTTTTATGACGTAGGCGAGCACTAAGAGAGGGTTTTACAAAATTAACCTCCTAAGGGGTTCAAAATGGTTGTACGGAGAAACCTACTTTTATGTGTGTGGGTGAAGCCGCTGACACAAGCTAGTTATACCAAACAGGAGGACAGCACCGTTCATCTTTTGTAGCACCTTTTGAAGAAGTTTTTCCTTCGCAAGCAACCCCATAAATTCATCCCTCAACGCTTCTTTACACATCAAACAAACTGCCCAAAATAAATACATTGGACCCTCTCTTTTATAATTATTTTGGCGTCTTTTCTTTCCGCGCCCCTTTTTCTCGAAGTCTGCAAATTAAATAATCCTTAACAAGTTTCTGAGAAAAATAAGTAAAAGGGTATCTTTTAATCATTTATACTTTCAAGACGAATGGGTTTCTGTAGCTACTCTGTTGTTCTTGTTTTGGGAATTAGCTGGCTCGTGGCTTCGTCTGATGGTTTTAATTTGCAGGAATGGAAAGTAATCAGTCGTCATTGATAAGGTAGCAGGCAGTTAGGGGTATCTGGTGGCAGGTCTGCTGGGAAGAAATTTCATTTGAAATAAGTAACAACTTTGTGCTCTTCTATCTATATTTGTTATTTTTAAGTGTTTTTTTGTTCAAAAATAAATAAACATCTTTGAATCTAATTTTTTTCAAAGTATGTATCTAATTTTTTTTTAAGGTCGGAAATCATTAAATACTCGTACCTAACTCTTTTCGCTCTAACTAAAACCACATCTGTTTCTTTCAGTTGTTCTTTGCGTTCTAGAATCACAGGTTTCCATTTCTGAAATTCCCTGTGGCCCTAGCGGGCATCGGTCCTGCAGTGCCCACGGTTTTACTGACACCTTTTTAACCTTACCAGATAACTCGGCGGACGGCAAACTACCCATTGCTCGTTGTCTATTTACATGCATATTTTATAGGCCAATTAAAATCACAGTACAAACTCCAGCTGATACAGATGTTACGGAAGAAACGCCCGGGTGTCACCATTGTGTGGACCACCCGGAGGACACGGTGGAGCACACGGTGGAGGTGTGTCCCGCTTGGGCAGAGCAACGCCGTGTCCTCGTGGGGGCGATCGGCGGCGGCGAGCTCTCGCGCCGGGCCTTGGTACAGGCCATGGTCCGGAGCGAGGAGGAGTGGCAGGCGGTCGCCTCCTTCTGCGAAGCAGTAATGCTAGCAAAAGAGGCGGCCGATCGCGTGAGGCAACGGTCATCACGCCCCAATCGCCGCCGGGATTCCGATCCCGATTTCCGGCCATCGTAGGCGCAAGCTTGCGGACGGCGAGCAATGGGAGGCTCGCCGTCCGACCGTCCGGTAACCGTCCGGACCGAGCCCAAGTCGTCGACGGCGCGTGCTGTACCACGCGCGCCTCAAGGAGATGTCAGCAACTGTAGGGGCCTAGCAGGGTCGAAGCCTACTGGGGCCAAGGGTCTGATTCTGAAAGGAAGACTCGGCCCTGGTACGAAAGGCAACGAAGGAACAGGAGTGGGTTTTTAGTCAGTAAAAGTCTGACACTATCTCCCGCCCCGCCCAAGGGCGGGGGATGTCATAAGATGATTTTCACACCGAAAAAAAAGAAAAAAAAGCTGATACAGATGTCAATCAACCAAAAACATACGAAAGGCTCACCCACACATGTCGTTCCTCTCGACTCAAGAGTGAGGTTACGCACGCCAAGTGAAATTGTTTCTCATATACATCACCGAAAATCAGTAAGGGTTCGTCCACATTTTTCGCTCCCGCATCGGCGATATCTGCAGCGGGTAGAGGTATAATTGATGGATGTATTGCGGTCAGGAGACAAATTGTGCTGACCGTACCCGACCCGTGTCACGGTCGTGACGAGAATCACGCGTATGCTGACTGTACGGATTTTATTTTAGGTTTTTTTTTATGTTATAGAAATATTGTAGTTTTTCTTTTTCGATATGACGATTGATTGGGTTATTTGATCTAAGAATCTAAGACACTAAAAATGCGTTTTCTGGCTCTGAAAATTATATAAATTTAATAACAGGAAAAAATATTTTTTTGAATTGACGACGTTCCGTTTCACTAGGATTTATTCTTGTATCGTAGAAAAGTTTACAAACATGTAAACTGACATACAATTAATATTTGTTGCGTACGGAAATCGAATCCGTAACACACAGTTCAGCAGCTTATTGCTAAACCATTGCGACACCGTGTCGTCAAAAATAATATATACGCTATGCAGACCTCAAAAGTACCTAAACGACCATTCCCGAAGATTGCCGACCGCTCCCGAAAACAGCGCCAATTCGGTACAATTGATGCATGTTAATTAGAATGGATAAAAAGTACAATGCTTATAAAAGGCTGCTAAGTCTAAGTACTAACACGATATAACACCAAAAATGCTCACTTAGTTCACAATAAACGATTTGACTTTGACAATTTTTGGAACAAAAACAAAACGCTCGGTCAGCACTATCCTTACTTTTATTTATTTATTATTATTATTTATTAAATTCTTTATTGTACACCACATACACAAAAATACAGGATAAACATAATTAAAAATAAGTGTACAATGGGCGGTCTTATCACACAGGGCAATTTCTTACAGACAACCTTTCCTCCTTCAACCTTTTTTCACACTTTTTTTTTCTTGTTACTATCTAAGTATGTCAATGATAACAGCACAATGTTATTTCAGTGCCGTTGACCCATAACAAATTATTTACGTCAAGTCCTTAAAACAAAAACATATACAACATAAAAACAAGAACTTCCAAACTTACAACATCAATAGCATCAAGTGATGCATATCAGCAAAACAGACGAGTACACAAGTTGCCGTGTTCTAAGTAATAACAGTAGACTTGGAGAAATAGACTGATCGTCAAATGTGGGAGAGAGACAAAGCAATCGTACGGTCAATAGATGTAGTTTTGAAGTCGAAATATGTTTTCCTTCATATTATCAACGGTAGATTCAACATTTCTGACCGTAAAATTTAAATCGGCAATAACTACGACTACGACAATTTTTATTAAGCTATTGCATAGCTTCTATCGCGGGCCTTGAGCGCGGGGACCGAATCCAGAAATTCCGTAACGAAAAATATACCTCACGCTCCCCACTCCGTCGGGCACGGAGGTGTGGCTTGGAGGCCGACAGAGACCGAACACCTATTTTAGAAAAGTCGTTAACGACCTGTGTGGCGCATTGGTACAGCGTTCTACCTATGTTATCATCGTGCCTCGAGTTCAAATCTCGGTCAAACAACATAGTCTTTTTGTATTATAATAGATTATAGTAATGTTCTATGATAACAACTGAACATACTTGTAGCAATTTATGAAGTAAACAAGAAAGAAAAAAATTTGTTTTCTTATCGGTCACCACGCTCAAAAAGTGTAACTTGAATTAATATCAAAGAAAAAGAAATACTGCATAAATAAAATAAATAAATAATTATAATTGCATAAGTTGATACAAAATGCTATGCAATAGCTTTA
The DNA here is from genome assembly GCA_905147345.3 of Mythimna impura. Lineage (NCBI taxonomy): Eukaryota > Metazoa > Arthropoda > Insecta > Lepidoptera > Noctuidae > Mythimna > Mythimna impura. Next base: position 25,161,411 of record LR990359.1, on the reverse strand, counting down.
CCGCGGCAGTCCCCGTGTGCCACACTTACTTTTTATTTTTATTTTTAGAATAATGATAAATGATATTTATTTTGCAAATAGGTTTAAAAAAACACTTTTATATGTCAATTTTTTTTAGTCATTTTTAACTAGATGAGGCTGGTGTTTCCTAGCTGACTACCCTGAGAAAAAACACCGAAACCAACTCAGGGGTCAAAGTCTCTTTTAAAGTCCATACAGTAAATATGTAATGATCAAATCACATGAGAACCATGCAGATTTGTCTGAGATGATCTTTTGAAATGGTTGAGATTGCAAAAATAGGGTCATATTCTTACCTATTTTGAAGTATGAATTTATTTTCTTGTGACTTCATACGATGGTACAGGTACATAAGTGCCACTCTTTGCAAGTGTTTTAGAACACTGTTTGATCCAATTCACAGGTTTGCAATCTGTTAAGACGATCTAAAATGACTAAGCAAATGATTAGACTTCGTACGAATTAGTGAAGGATGATAATTCAAACAAACCCTCCAGATCATCATGGGATTACATCAAAATGCTAGGTACTTATAAAGATTAATATTATCGTCATCGAAAAAACAGATTATGATCAGTATTAAATAACTGTTAAATATTTTCACGACTGAACCCTGTTCGTTGGACTTCAGTATGGACTCTGAGTCAGATATTGTGCAATCGCTTCGTTTCTTTTTAAAAAAGTCATACCGCGTTGCTCACTCCATTCTTCTATGGTAATAACAAAGCTAATAACAATTTGCAACTCCTCACGCAACGACTTATGTGCTTCAATGTACTTCAAGTTACTGAGGAGCCAATAGTTCGAGTGTTTTCAAGTTATCATGTCATATCTGATATTTGTGTTTGTTTCCGGATTATTTGTATGAGAATTAAGTATGTACATTGCAAATAAATAAAATTTGAGATTCCTTGTTGTTGGTCATAGCTATGATGCAAGTGGCTAAATAAGTCTATATTGTTTTCACCTGCTGGGACATAATCCATCCTGGTTAGGAGAGAGAAATAGAGAGAGAGAGAAAGCTTAAATTACCCGTAACGAGGACTGGATGGAAAGATTCGTGGCGCAACGGAAAGTCAAGAGCAAATAATCCCCTGGGTGCTCTCCAACACAGGAAAGAGAGATAGAGAGAGAGAAAGCGAGCTGTTATCTACCAAACGGGTTCATTGCGGGATGGTGGAAGTCACTTGTCTTCGGTTTTGAATTCAAAATATTGAAATGTAAAGGCTTAAAAAAATAAAATAAAAAAATAAAAATAGCCTTTATTGCTTTTCTTTTCCTAATACTTACAATGAATATTTACATGCCTTAAAACTAGTTTATAATTTAAAAGGTTCTATTTCCTAACATTTTATTTTTACTTATTTTCTATTTATTTACTTATTTATTTATCGGCAACCGGTTTAGCTTGTCCTTCGACAAAGGCCTCCTCTAAAGCTTTCCATTCTCCTCGGTCTTTTGCTATTCTTGTCCATTCTGGACCAGCTACTTTTTTTATTTCGTCTTCCCATCGTGTCGTCTGACGTCCTTTATTTCTTTTTCCATCTCTTGGGTACCACTCTGTTATTAATCTCGTCCATTTTTCATTTTTATCTCTTAACATATGACCTGTCCATTTCCATTTCAGAGATTTATACACCTTTTCTACATTTTTAAATTTGTTTTTTTCTTTAATGTCATCCAGCCTTGCTCTATCTCTTCTCTTTACCCCGACTACGCTTCTTTCAATGCTGTTCTGACAAACGTTCAGCTTGTTTAAAAGTTGTTTTGTTAAGGCCCATGTTTGACAGCCGTATGTTAAGCAGGGTAAGATGCACGTATTATATACTTTTCCTTTATACTTGATAGGCATGTCCTTATTTTTCATAATTTCACGTAGTGACCAAAACCTTTTCCAAGTGTTGGCGATTCTTCTATTTATTTCCCTATTCATTGTGTCCTCTGGGGATATCAATTGTCCTAGATAGATATATTCGTTTACGAATTCTATTTCTTCGCCGTTCACTCTGATGGGCACTGGTTGGTTGGAGTTGGTTATGACTTTTGTTTTTGTTGTGTTCATGGACAGCCCTGCAATAGCACTTTCATCTGATAGTTGTTGTATCATTATTTCTAAGTTACGTGGACATTCTGAGAATAAGATAATGTCATCAGCGAATCGTAAGTGGTTTAACTTCTCACCATTCACGTTAAGGCCGTATTTATCCCAATCCATGTTTCTAAATATTGCTTCTAGAACTGCAGAGAACAGCTTAGGTGAGATTGGATCCCCTTGACGAACTCCTCTGTTGATGGGAAATTCCTCTCCTGTTCTATCCAGCTGTATCTGCGCAGTGCTTTTTGAGTAGATATTTTTTAGAATTCTTATATATTTTGCTTGTACTCCTTGTGACTGTAGTGCGTCCCAGATGTATTCGTGTTCCAGAGAATCAAATGCCTTATTAAAATCTATGAATGCCAAGTAATATACTTTATTGTATTCTTTGTATTTTTGTATCACTTGTCTTAAAACATGAATGTGGTCTACGGTGGAATAATTAGTTCGAAAGCCTGCCTGTTCTTTAGGTTGGTTTTCTTCCAGAGAGATAGTTATTCGGGATAATATTATTTTAGAGAACACTTTATATATGTTTGACATTAGACTTATAGGTCTGTAGTTTTTAATATTTCCCTTGTCACCTTTCTTGTGTAAAAGTATTATAATAGCTTTTGTCCAATTAGTTGGGATGTTTTCGCTCTCCATAATTTCATTAAATATTTCCGTTAGTTTTTGGGCAAGTACTGGCATTGTAGTTTTCAAAAGTTCGTTTGTTATTTGGTCTGGTCCAGGTGCTTTCTCTAGTTTTTGTGATTTAATGGCCTTCTCTGTCTCTTCTTTCAATATTGCTGGTATTATTTCTGAGTCTGTCATGGTGTCATGTCCTTTTTCATTTATCTTTGATTTTGTACTACTATAAAGAGTTCTATAATAATCTGTGGCAATTTCTACTATCTCAAATCTTTTGCTTGTGCTTATTCCTTTTGTGTTTTTCATGTTTGGCATCCAATCTTTTTTGTGGTCGAGTGCCTTAAGAGCCTTTCTTACACCTCCAGTTTTTTCAATGCAACTTATTAGGGTATTATTTCTTTTTAGTTTTTTATCCTTTCTAATATTTAAATTTATTTGTTTACTAAGTTCTGCAATTTTGTGGTGATTTTTTCTATTTTCCTTTCTTTGAAGAAGATCTTTTCTCTCCTTAAGTAACTTTTGTGTTTCCAGAGAAATAACTTGCTTTCCTTCTGCATTTGCCTTCCTCGTCTCGACTACAAGTAATTTCACAAATTTGTCATATTTATCTTGGGTTGATAGACTTTCTTCTTCGTTTATGTTTAATGATGATTTTAAGTTAGTCAGAAGAGTGCTACTGTGACCCGTGCATTTTAGTGCGGTGGTGTTTGTTTGATATGTTCTTCTTTTTATGATTTGAGTCCTTGCAAGAACCGCTCTAATCATTCTGTGATCAGTATTGAAATTCAGACTTTTTATAATGGATACGTTTCTAAATAACTTTGGTCTGTTTGACATAACGAAGTCTATTTCATTTTTATGGATTCCGTTAGGTGATCTCCAGGTCCATTTATTCAACTGTTTTTTTTTATAAAAGCTATTCAGGATACTTAAGTGGTTTTGTAATGCAAAGCTAACTATTCTTTCACCATTTTTAGTTCTTCTCCCATATCCGTACTTGCCTATGATTTGTTCTTCACCTATTTTACATTCTCCTATTTGTCCATTAAAATCTCCCATTACAATAATATTCTTATGTGCATATTGAACAACAGTTTGTAAATCATCGTAGAATTTTTTTGTTTTAGCTGTATCTATTTTTTTATCTGACTCTGTTGGTGAATAGGCTTGTATAATTGTCCATTTTTCATGTTTATGTTCTTTCGAGATTAGGTTTATATTAATTAGTGCTATTCTTTCAGAAATTCCTTTTATTTCTTCTATGTTATTAGATAGTTCCTTTTTGATCAAAAACCCGACACCATAGAGTCCTGGCGTCTCTCCTTTGTAATGTAAGATGTATTTTCCATGATCCTCAATTCCTTCGCCAATGCGTCTCATTTCGCTTATTCCAAGAATATCCCATTTCAGCTTATCTATCGCTAATTCCAATTCTATGAGTTTCTCATCGGATTTTAGTGATCTTGTGTTCAAAGAAGCTATGTATACGTCCGAAGGTTTCGAAGTTTCTTTATTATGTTTATAGTGTGTTTCTTTCTTTTCCTTTAGAGGGTGATGGTCTTGTAAAGGCTTAAAGTCACCTAAATACCAATAGAGAGGGCTATGCTCGGAGTGCTCAGCCCCCCTAGCCAAGTTGCAAACGATAAACGTGAACGCTATAATCTCCAATAGATTTTCAACTTTATACCTAAGAGCATAAAGTTGAAAATCTATTAAAGACTACTGAGCGTTAGCGACCGGAACGAACGAAAACACTATGTAATCTTCAATAGATTTTCAACTTTATATCCAAAAACATAAAGTTGAAAATCTATTAAAGACTACTGAGAGTTTACGTTTATCGTTTGTGACTTGGCTAGGGGGGCAGATAGCACATCGAACTAAAGTTTCGATCCTGAAAGAACTCAATATCAAAGAGATTATCGTCGTCCATGCAAATACGAATCCTGAAGTTCTTCGGGTAAATTACCCGTAACGAGGACTGGATGGAAAGATTTGTGGCGCAATGGAAAGTCGAGAGCAAAAAATCCCCTGGGCGGTCTCCAAAACGGTGTATGGACCTCGTCAAATCAGTGACATACTCTAGCATCAATAACAACTCCCAAGCCGCCAAATACAGAGCTGCATGGCGTCGCATCGTCGAGAGAAGCGGTGGTACAAGACTCGACCGAGACATAACCACGACCAGTTACTCAAGAGTGCATGACTGAGAAGATGCTCGGAGTTTCCTTGCGTGTCTGGATCAGATACGAAGATATCTGCAGCAGAACTAAAGGTACTACCGATATAGCCCGAAAAACCGCCAAACCTAAGTGGCACCGGGCAGGCAGATGGTCGATTGGGACGAAAGGTTCTGGAGTGGCGACCATGTACCGGAAGACACAGCGTTGGAAGGCCTTCTACAAGGTGGACCGATGACCTGGTGAGGGTCACGGGAATCCGATGGATGCGAGGCGCACAGGACTGGTCGTTGTGGCGACGCATGGGGGAGGCCTATGTCCAACAGTGGACGTCTTTCGGCTGAAATGATAATGATGATGATGATAAAAAATATTAAGTTCTAAAAATAATTAGGATCTAAATATTTTTAATTTTGATATTATCAAGCGTACTAAATCTTTTAAAGCATGTTTATCAAATTACGTGCTAGCCTAAGGGTAGTCCTTAAAGCCAGACGTGATTAACTCCTAAAAAATCGTTTGACTCTCAGTAAAGATCATAAAGATTTTTTTTTTTTTTTTAATCATTCGTTAACTGTATAGTTTAATAAAAACACTTAACTAATTAAAACTATATATACAGTAAAGGCAAAAACTACTAGCTAAAATATGGCGTCATAAAATTCCTCCGCATCACTGTCGACTGGAAGTGTGCGGCATTGCCACGTTGTATGGCAATGCTTAATCTCTGACCGAGGTAAAAGCCAGCCCTTGGGTCACGCGAAGTGTCAACTAAGCGTTTGGATAATTCTTTGAAAAGCTTATGAGCACTCGGACCCCACGGCCCAAGAGTTTCAACCCCAAACGGCTCAAAAATATAACTACCGACGAGATTGCTATATTTCCGCCGCTTGAGGTTCAAAGGTTCATAAAGATTGATTTTTAGAAAAAAAGAAATAGATTAAAACTGGTGCTTTTACTGTTTTACGTTTCTATGAAAAAGTACGACGAATTGCCTAAACTAATATAAGAATGTCATATATACCGCCCAAGCGTAAAATAATATACCTTGCCAAGCTCTGGTTCTGAGACGAATCCGAGTCCAATTAAAATATTTCTGAATACTATTAAAGCTGTTGATGTTCGAAATAGAACAAAAAGCACTGTTATTAAGATGAAAAACTAAAATAAAGTCACAAACCGTCGGATCTGTATCAATATTAAAACAAGCAAGTTTCATCGAAAATAAAAGTTGTTGTTCAAATGACTCGATTACTAGAACAACTTCAGAATGTAACTTCCGTAAGGCAAATTTCTTAGAGTTATAATCTCAACCGGCTGGTATTGACTGGTAGCCAGAATATGTATGTAAGTGATGATTTTAACGTTGCTGTTAACACGTTTTATAAAGTAATCCTATTAATTAATAGTCATCCTCGATAAATTGATCCAAAACTAAAAAAAAATCAATTTGAATAAATACACTTCTGGACACATCTATTGGCCCACCTTGTATTTTCAGTTTCGTTTGGTCCTAGCTAAAATTTTATATTAGGTCGAGCAAAAAGTTTTTATGCAGTTTTGAACCTGGCACATTCACAATTTCATTCAATAGTCTTTTTTTGAATTTCGAACACAGAATTTAAAGAAACAAAAGACAATTTGGAGCCTGTTTGTTGATATCAAACAATCGAATACTAAGAAAACTTGGTTTTATTGGTTTACTTGGATTTAATTCTTGAAAAATTGATTGATATCTTTGGTTTTGCAACAAACATTACTTATTCTTAACATTAAGGTGAGGTTCTATCAATAATCTATGGATACTTCACCTGAAGTCGCCGCCCAAGCTGTGGCACTTATTCAGGCCGGACACAGCCAAAGAAACGTGAGTGCTCAACTTAATTTAAGTCGATCTGCGGTCCGAAATGTTTATCGGAGGTACCTAGAGACTGGCGGCTTTGTTCGTCGCCAAGGAAGGCCACGATCTCGGGTCACAACTGAAAGGCAGAATCGATTCATCGTGACGACTAGCTTGAGAAATCGTCACCTGGAGGTATCCATTGAGATACAAAACCAACTTCGCGACTTCCACGGAGTATCTGTGAGCGCTCGAACTGTTCGGAGAAGGTTAAAAGAACGCGATATGGTACCACACAAGCCAGCTAATGGGCCCAAACTAACGCGAGCCCACCGAACAGCGCGCCTTCATTTCGCACGCAGTCATTTAAATTGGACACAGCAAGATTGGAGCCGTGTACTCTTTTCTGATGAGTCTAAAATTGTGTTACATGGCAATGATGGAAGGAAGAAGGTCTACCGACGTAAGGGAGAGCGTTTCGCACAATGCTGCTTTGAAGAGAGGGTTGCTTATGGCGGTGGCTCATGGACTGTCTGGGGCGGTATATCCGCGAGCGGCAAAACTCAACTTGAGGTTGTTACAGGACCACGGCTGCCAACATTAAATGCTGAAAGGTAAATTCGTGAGTGCTTAGAACCTCACGTGATACCATACGCGGACTATGTGGGCCCAAATTTCCTTTTTATGCATGATAATGCAAGAGCCCATGCGGCCGGCATCGTCAGGGAATATCTTCGGGATGTGAACATCACAGTTATGGACTGGCCAGCCAGAAGCCCAGACATGAACCCCATTGAGCACATGTGGGACGAGCTAAAAAGACGTGTTAGGGCTCGTCAGCCAGTTGCCCAGACGATGCAGGAGTTGAAAACTGCCATAGAAGAGGAATGGGAGATGATCCCTCAAAATTTCATAGAGCGGTTGATAAACTCTATGCCTAATCGTATGAGAGCTGTGGTAGATGCCCATGGAGGCAACACGCGTTATTAAATTAAACCTTTATTTGATAAAACATGTTTTTTATTCAAAAATCAATTGCCTTTAACAAGGCGCATATCCGACTTGTTAGGCGTAGCTCCATGTCGTATGGAATCAAATTTAAAACAATACGATCGAAAAAGATGGTAAAATGTATCAGGTTTAAAACTGGATCAACAGTTTTTGTTCAATCTAGCAATCATATTTCGGTAGGGGCCATCGAAACCTAAACTCTAAGGTGGGCCAATAGATGTGTCCAGAAGTGTAGTTCCTGAGATTAGCACATTCAAACAAATATTTAAGCTCTATAACATTAAGTATAGATGACGAAAATGAATCTGGATGATTGAAAAGTAGGAGAACTTCCTCCCCGCATTACTATCTATTCAACGAAAGGCACTAGATATTCTAGAATATGCTGTAATTCGCTAACAGCTCATAGAATTGTTGTTTGTTGAAGAATAGTTTTACTTATTATTATTTGGTTTGGTTACTTACCTTTTTTTATTCATATAAACTAGTGCTTGACTGCGATCCCACCTGATGGTAAGCAGTGATGCAATCGTTGATGGAGAAGTACACTTATTTATTAAGAGCCTATTCACTCTAGCCTTGAAGACAACTAAATTATAATTGGACGGGCATAATTGACATTTTTAATTTTTATTCTAAGACATTTAATTAATTTAGTGACCATTGTAATTGAATCTAATGAATTTGAATTTAATAGTTATCTAATTTGTTATGGGAAGAATATAAAACAGTGTGATGTAATGTATGAACTAACATAGAAATAAGTAGGTACTAACATATAACGTGTACCAAAAGTTGTCTTAAAATAAATAAATATTATTATTATTAGAAGAACAACTCATAAATCACCACTACACCATTTCCAGCTAATATTTTCTATCAAAATCTAAGTCTGTAATAAAATGCAAACACGCAGTCACTACACGCTTTCCATATTGCGCGGAATCTCCGCAGAGAAACTTTTAAAGTTCCTACTTTAGTGGAGAATATCGAGATTTTAAACTATCGCTAAGTACAGAACAACTTTCTTAATATAACTGCGTTTATCGTCTGCGGTGTGTTCGCGTTTAACTTGAACGCCTATACCTTTAGATCGCCTGCCCACGTGCTTTGACTTAGACCTACATCGTTTTGATTTCAATTTAAAATTGTTTTAGGTGGATAAAACATTTTTTTTTACAGGTGACTCTTAATTTAGAGTAAAATGGCGAAGTACAAGATCAATGACCCCTGTGCTAGGAAAACCTGTGTTACAGGGGTCATCTATCCATCTATTATGCAGTGATAAGACTTAGATACGTAATATGCACTCATATAAAAAATTAAAATAAACTGGACTAGTACAATTTGGGGATTAGGAGAGGAAAAAAATGAAAACGATACAAAAAAGGGAAACTAAGCTAGGGAAGGGGGAATTTGTATGTCGTATATATTGTTAGCCTATGCGAGTGAATGCCTGACTGACTAGGGTTATAGAATTCGATTTGGTGTTGTTTTCTTATCATTTACATATTTAAATTATTATGAAAATATTAGAACGTATAGAAGAAACACAAAAAAATATGAATCGCTGATACTATGGATGAATAAAAGAATCTCTATTTCAATATAATTGTTTAATTAACTTAATATAATGAAGAACCTCTAAAAACAAAGCCCGAATCCCGACATACCTTTACCCACATCAACATTATGAGCGACGCATTTCAGTTCATCTATAGTCGGAGTCCTCCTAGCAATCATCTCAGAGATGTGTGCCATCTCCGGGTTGATCAGTACGACGTAGTCTTCAGATACTTTCTTCATCACAACACGTACCATCCTCTTGCATTCCATCATTATCCAGTTCTCCTTATCTCCTATAACCAAGATACCTCCTTTCATCTTCATCAGAGGAGCATCTAACTTCAATTTAGCATCAGCCCAGTTGAATGGCATAGGAGAGTCACCGCATTCAGCTTCCTTAGTTTTTAAATATTCAGGAGTGATCGTTTCAATTGAAATTTCAGGGCACCGCATTTCGTGGTCAGTCCCGTCATTGGCGAATTCATATTCGAATTTGTTCAGATTATCCCAATGATAAACGTATGTCCAGTTTCCAATGATATCTTGAGGATTCTTCGTCTTTTCGGTGATGATTTCCACTCCATCTTGGCAAGGAGTGGTGGAGTATGCAGCGTGGATGAGGAAAACCAATAAGTATAGTGGCAACATGATGGCTTTTGTCTTTTTATGTTAGAAATCTTTTTTACAATAGTAATACTATCACCTTCTTGAAGACCTGGCTCGTAATGGATTCATTTGTCAAAGTCACCATTCTTTATATGAACATTTTTTCAAATTAGATACATTCGTGAGTTTATAATTGATTCCCTAATTGATTTTGCAATAACTTAAGTGTCATACATAAAGTAACGGTAATGTATTCTGCTATTTAGTAGCTAATGTTTTTTTTTATTATTTGATGATTAAGTTTCCATGAGTAGTTGGGTTATGACCAAATCTCATGTCATAATTAAATAAAAATAATAATATTTTTTTCTAATGAGTTTAATATTTCGATAAATTACCTTTCTATGTTGTTATGTATTTAAAAATATCGGTATAAATAGAACAAAAAACACTGTTATAAGAAAGGCTGAAATGCGTCACAAGCTGCTGGATATCTCTATCAATATTAAAAACCTATTCAAGATCCAAACGGATGCCACAGTACTTGATTAAAGACTGCAGGCAGAAGTAGTTTTCAGATCATTCTTGCAATTTATTTTTAACTTATTCATTTCAGACAAATATAGTATCCAAACTGAGTGAAAACATCGGTACATAAAAGTAGTAAAGTGACATAAAAATACACAGATTATATCCAAATTCGGCTGTTATATCCAAATTCGGGAAAATTATGAATCATTACTCTGTAAAAAGATATTTAACAAGTTACAACGATGATTCCCGGAAGAGGAACATGGATTCCTTTCAAATCGTTTAACTACATCTAATTTATTCAACTATTTTATTAATTCACTCATACTTAAAAATATGAATGACAAAAAACCGGTTCATGTAACCTATTTTGATTTTTAAAAGGCTATGGACCGTGTAGACAATAATATCAGTTTTGGCAAATTGGTATTGCTGATTTTTCTGTTCCATTAGCATAAATCTTTTCTTTATCAAATATTTAATACGCTAATCAATTTTTTATTTCAATTTATATGTAAATTACTTTAACAAGATTTAGTAAATTTATCTTAAATTAATGTATCGTCCATACATATATATACATTGCTTTTGTTCTTTTTTACTTTGTGTTTGTAATCGTTGTGCTGTGTCTGTCCCGAATAACAGTATTTCTATTCTATTGTATTGCCTATGATTGGAATGTGTGGTGTAAACTGATAAAAACTAAACCAAATTGCAAAATTTGGTAAAACTGAAGTTAGTCTGGTGGTCATCTCAATAGGCGATGACTAATGAGATGAAATCAAAAACAGAAGTGAGTTGGGAGACGACGGTTAACGACAACGGTTTCAAATATTCCAATAATAAAGGTAAGAGAATATTCCAATGAGAGAATGATAATGGTGCTCCATTATATCATCATATATCATTATATCATTGGTTATGTTTAAGTTAGGTAAAATCAAATCACATTTTTTTTCTAACTTTCAATTTATTAAGGACTTTACTTGTAACAACGTCCTAAACCAGACATACCGTTACCAACATCCAGGTTATGACCAATACATTTCAGCTCCTCTAAAGATGGCCGCTCACCACGAACAATCAGTTCGGATTCGGAATTCATTTCAGGGGTAGTCAATACTATGTAATTATCTGACACTTGCTTTAGCACGACTCTGAGCATTATCGCACAGTCTTTTGCTATCCAGTTCTCATTTTCTCCAATTATGACAACGGCTCCTTTAATTCCCATAGCAGGAGAATCTAGCCTCAGTTTAGCATCAGCCCAGTTGAATGGAACTTTGGACTTCGCGCATTCAGCTTCCTTAGCCATCACCAACTCAGGAGTGATTGCTTCGAAGTATAGTTCAGAGCACTCCATTGGGTGGCCAGTACTATCATCGAATTCTTTGGAGAATTTTACCTTGGGGTCCCAGTGGTAAACGTATGTCCAATTTCCAAGTAGATTCTCAGGATTTTTGGTCTCTTGTGATATGATCTTGACTCCGTCTTCACAAGGAGGGGCCGAAAACACTACGTGGATTATAATAGCAAATATGTATAGTACGAACATTTTGTCGATTTCTTTGTCCTTTGCTGAATTTAATACATATACAGAGGTGGTAATACGAGTTCGTTGATATAATTAATGATCGATTTTCTCTAAAACAAAACATTTTATACTAGCATGTTATTTTCTTTATCTATCTTATGGGATTTTAATTGATTTCTCAATTTATACTGATAACTGTTTTCTTACAAATGACGATTACAGTTTCAAATAATTTCTAATGTAGTTTTTATTTGATCACTAATTAACACTACTTTATCTACTTTTGGTTAGATTCCAATACGTTTAATGGAGCTCGTACGATTACGTTTAAGTGAAGCACTTATATGGTTGCGTATAGGGGTATAGCGTATAGTTACCTATTTGCAAGTATTAGAGACGTGGTTCGAATAACATTATTTAGATTTAGGTAAAAATATGTTACTCTGTCTTAACGTTCATAATACTCATAAAGTGTTATACATATATTTGCAAAGTGCTGTAGGTGCTGAGGTTTTCTAAGACGTCGATCAATAAGGTGTTCTAAATTCGATTGAACACAGGTAGTTGCGTAACAATAAACTATATTTATGTAAACACTTAGAAAATGGCAAGTAATAAAACATTGATCGTCAAAATCCTGTCGCTTTATTATTAACAATTTTAACGATAAATTGTATAAAAATTTTAACGAATTTATTTCGTTCTGATTTGGAGGATGGACGAGTTTAAACATTCTGGTAAAAGCTGTTGTATTTAAAAAATGCGAGCTGAAAGCGGGCAGGTGTAACCGCGTGACAGAGCATATACCTTTTGAAATTATGTTTTATTTTGTGTGAGAGAAAAGAGAATTCAGAAGGTCTATACGTTGCATTTTGTTTAAGTATGCCTGAAAAAAGTACTTCAGCTTCATTCCACAAATACTTAAATCATCATATTTTAAGCTTTTCAGATGGTCGATGGGACTGAAATGTTCAGGACTGTCGACCACGTACCGGAAGACGCAGAGTTGGAAGGACTCCGACAAGTTGGACCGACGACCTGGCGACCTGGTGACCTAGTGAGGGCCGGACTCAGACTCAGAGGCTACGCCGCCCCCAGTAGGGGACATCTTTCGCCTGAAATGATGATGATGATGGTGGATGTTTTTTTTTTGTTATTTTGGATGTGGTGGTCTGGTTTCTGGTTTTCGCTTCTAGTTTTTCTTTCTGGTCTTGTTCGAGAACGATTGTGATCAAGGAATCGGACTACTAAGTTTTGGATCATCGGGGGGCACGGCAGTGCCCCCGCCAAGTCGAGCGCGAGGCAAACACTGCCGTACCATCCTTTACTGGAACCATTTCGCCGCATTTTCAGGCCCCTATTTGAGAACCTCTGTATAAGACCAGAACGCAGAAATTTTCGTCATCCAGTAAGCTATAATCACATACTTAAAATCCAAAATTTCAAGTCTGTAGGTCATTTAGTTCCGAAGTTAAGCGAAAACAAAGTTTCGCATTTATGACACTCACTCACTCATGATCATCAGAATAGAACTAGTACTTCCCATAAACTCAGAGAGCTGAAATTTGGTATAGAGTTAGGGTGTAATGGCCACATAAAGGGAAAACTATAAAAACTAGGATAATCGGAGATCTGGAGTACCTGGTGACCCTGATTAGAAAACACAAGAGCCCACCCAAACTAATAAAAATCAACATACCGCCTTTACAAAAAATATATTCAACTTGGTGGGCCGCTTCATTTGATGTCAAAAATCGAAGGTCTGAAGTATCTGATGAAAAACCCTCAGCTGGTCTCAGCTGTATTAGAGATATGGTAATGCCCCCTTCTACTATTGGTACATAAAAAAATCGACTGTCTTTGCAAAAATCCAGCGTAGTGGGACACAGCTTCTAATCTAATTTAATCTAGCCTATAGCGTCCCACTGCTGGGCGAATGCCTCCCCTTCTGCTTTTAATACGCATATAAATAAAATTAAAGGAAAACTCTGGATAAGACTAGACTGGCTTTTATACTTATACTTACAAGTTTACAAGAAGAAATAGTCGAACGATTAACTTTATTCTACTCGAACATTACACAAATTAAATAAACAAATTACACTAAAATATTAATTTCGCTCAAAATTTGGTCAAAATATAATGCATTAGACTAAGAGTGGTGGTGATACTCGCTCACGTCGCTAGATGGCGCTGACTGTATTTTAAAACACGCTTATGTTTGTTTTTCCGATAACTGTTGCTACTGAACAAGAATCAGAACCGGAAAAAAAGAAAAGAAAGATTTGTAATAATAAAAAAACTACTCCTAAAAGAAAAAAAAACTGTGTCAAATAAGAAAATCTAATAAAATAAATCAATAGGCCCGTTTCTACAAAAAGAAGTGAAATTTCACCAAAAACATTCTGTAAAAAACTAGCCAAGTCTCTATGGAGCTGCTTGTTTATCTCTAAAAAGTAATGAAATCTGGACAAAGTCATCTAGCTCAAGTCATATCAAGCCTACGATTGACTGGTTATTGAATCAACTTTTTCCAAGTGGCAATATTCCATCGTCAATGGGTAGCGGTTCTGGCGACAGATTGATGCAATGGTGTCATGGAGCACCTGGTTATGTACCCTTGTGTACCCTTCAACGGCCAAGTCACACAACATTAACTATAATAATAAAGAAATCGCAGTAAGGAACCTTAAACTTGGCACGACTTTGTCTAGATTTCATTACTATTTAGAGATAAACAAGCAGCTCCATCGAGACTTGGCTAGTTTTTTACAGAATGTTTTTGGTGGGTTTTTCTTTTACTTTGAATGGTTTCAGATAGTATGCGGTTTTTTCCTTATACTTCTTTTAGGATCTAAGTTTCGGATCCCAGTTCCTAGGATCATGGTGGTTAATGAAATTTGCCTGTCTTATCAATCCTCCTTCTTTTTTTCCACACTCAGTGAAATAAATAAATTATAAAAAAGTATTGGATCCGAATATTTTTAATTATAGAAATTCACAAGGAAACAAATTATTTGAAGTATGCTTATCACATTACATGACTGTATTTTGGAAAGCCAAATGTGAGAAACTTCTAAAAAATCGTTTGACTCTCAATAAACGATGACATAGATTGATTTTAGAAAAAAAAAATTAAACTGAATAGTTTTAATTTTTTTTTTTTGCGTTTTTAATGACTTTCAGACTGCTAGTACAACTTTAGAGTGTAACTTCCGTAAGGCAGATTTCTTATAGTTATAATCTCAACTGGCTGGTATTGACTGGTAGCCAATGTTATCATGTAATGATGTTAACGCTACTGTTACCACTTTTTATGAAGTAAACCTATAATCATCCTCGATAAAATGACTATTCAATACTGAACGAACATAGGTGTGGTTTTAGTTTGTAAAAGTCTGACACGCCCTATCACTCCGCCCTAGAGCGACAGAAGTGATTAGATGATTTCCCAGCTCGAAAAGAAAATAGAAAATAATTCGACAATTTAAACAAGTATTTCCTGAGATAAGCGCGTTTAAACAATAAAACAAACTCTTCAGGTTTATAACATTAATATAGATGACGAAAACGAAACTTGATGTGTGAAAAGTAGGAGAACTTCCTCCCCGAATTGTTATCTATCCAATGAGAGGCACTAGATATTCTAGAATATGCTGTAATTCGCTAACCTATCAGAGTTGTTGTTTGTTGAAGAATAGTTTTACTGAATTATTTGGTTTGGTTACTTAGCTTTTTTTTATTGATATAAACTAATGCTTGACTGCGATCCCACCTGAAGCAGTGATGCAATCGTTAATGGTGAAGCACACTAGTTTATTAAGAACTTATTCACTCTAGCCTTTTTTTTTTTTTTTTTTTTTTGGGTGGGAAAATCATCTAATGACATCCCCCGCTCTTGGGCGGATCGTGAGATAGTGTCAGACTTTTACTGACTAAAAACCCACTCCTGTTCCTTCTTTGCCATTTTTTTCCAGGGCCCCGGGGGTCACTTTCGCATCACCCATGGCCCCAGTAGGCTTCGACCCTACTGGGCCCCTACGGTTGCTGACATCTCCTTGAGGCGCGCGTGGAACACTACGCGCCGTCGGTGGCCGGAAATCGGGATCGGAATCCCGGCGGCGGTTGGGGCGTGAGGACCGTTGCCTCACGCGATCGGCCGCCTCCTTTGCTAGCATTACTGCTTCGCAGAAGGAGGCAACTGCCTGCCACTCCTCCTCGCTCTGGACCATGGCCTGTACCAAGGCCCGGCGCGAGAGATCGCTGCCACCGATCGCCCCCACGAGGACACGGCGGTGCTCTGCCCAGGCGGGGCACACCTCTAATTCACTCTAGCCTTGAATACAACTGTTTTTTTGGGTGGGAAAATCATCTAATGACATCCCCCGCTCTAAGGCGGAACGGTTTGTCAGACTTTTACTGACTAAAAACCCACTCCTGTTGCTTCTTTGCCATCGTTCCAGGGCCCCCGGGATTTCTTTCGCATCACCCATCTTCCCAGTAGGCTTCGACCCTGCTGGACCCCTACGATTTGCTGACATCTCCTTGAAGCGCGCGTGGAACAATACGCGCCGTCGACGACTTGGGCTCGGTCCGGACAGTTACCGGACGGGCGAGCTACACATTGCTCGCCGACCGCAAGCCCGCGCCTACGGTGGCCGGAAATTGGGATCGGAATTTCGATTGGCCGATTCGGCTGGGGCGCGAGGGCCATTTGCTCGCGCGTGTACGTGCGGCCTCCTCCTTTGCTAGCATTACTGCTTCGCAGAAGGAGGCGACCGCCTGCCACTCTTCCTCGCTCCGAACCATGGCCTGTAGCAAGGCCCGGCGCGAGAGATTGCTGCCGCCGATCACATCGCCCCCACGAGAACGCGGTGGTGCTCTGCCCAGGCGGGGCACACCTCTACCGTATGCTCCACCGTGTCCTCCGGGCGTTCCACACAATGGTGGAATCCGGGCGTTTCTTCCGCACGAATCCGGTGCAGGAACCTCCCGAACTTACTATGTCCGGTGAGGACCTGCGTCATGCAGAACGTAAGTACGCCGTGTTGCCTTTCCAGCCACTCCTCAAAGAGGGGACTTACCGCCATAATTATGGCGTGCCCACCTTGAATACAACTGAATTGTAATTGGACGGGCATTAGATGAACAACTCATAAATCACCACTACTCCATAACCAGCTAATATTTTCTATCAAAATCTAAGTCTGTAATAAAATGCAAACACGCAGTCACTACACGCTTTCCATATTGCGCGGAATCTCCGCAGAGAAACTTTTAACGTTCCTACTTTAGTGGAGAATATCGAGATTTTAAACTATCGCTAAGTACGGAACAACTTTCTTAATATAACTGCGTTTATCGTCGGCGGTGTGTTCGCGTTTAACTTGAACGCCTATACCTTTAGATCGCTTGCCCACGTGTTTTGACTTAGACCAGTAACTACATCGTTTAAGTTTCAATTTAAAATTGTTTTAGGTGGATAAAACCTTTTTTTATTTGCAATTACAGGTGACTCTTAATTTAGGGTACAATTAGTGGGGTACA
The DNA here is from genome assembly GCA_905147345.3 of Mythimna impura. Classification (NCBI taxonomy): domain Eukaryota; kingdom Metazoa; phylum Arthropoda; class Insecta; order Lepidoptera; family Noctuidae; genus Mythimna; species Mythimna impura. The sequence goes on along the minus strand of LR990359.1, from coordinate 25,143,847 downwards.
AGATCCATGATCAATGACCCCTGTGCTAGGAAAACCTGTGTTACAGGGGGTCATCTATCCATCTATTATGCAGTGATAAGACTTAGATAGGTAATGTGCACTCATATAAAAAAAATAGAAATAAACTAGACTAGTACAATTTGGACTAATCCCCAAATTGTACTAGTCTAGTTTATTTTGATTTGAGCGGAAAAAAATAAAAACGTTACAAAAGAGGGAAACTAAATTGAGGAAGGGGAATTTGTGTGTCGTGTATATTGTTTACCTATGCAAGTGAATGCCTGACTGATTACGGTTATAGAATTCGATTTAGCGTTCTTTTCTTATCCTTTACATATTTAAGTTTTAATGAAAGTATAGAAGAAACACAAAAAAAATATGAATCGCAAAAAAAAAACTCTAATATCAGATGACTGATACTATGGATAAATAAAAGAATCTCTATTTCAATATAATTGTTTAATTAACTTAATATAATGAAGAACCTCTAAGAACAAAATATAGCTTTATTTAAAGTACACAATGATGTTGTTATAAGAAAAAGTCGAGATATTCACAAATTATGTGTACCCCAAACCCCGCAAAGAATTAAACTATTTTCCAATAATGTTTACTGTATAGCAATTCGTGTTCATAATAAATTACCTAATATTTTTAAAGATCTTAACTTCATGACATTTAAAAAGAAATTATTAGACTTCCTATTGTTTAAGTGCTACTACTCAACAGATGAGTTTTTAAATGAAAAGTTTGATTCTAAATTTAAATTGGACAACGACTTGCCCTTACATTCCTAATAATTGAATTGAATCAAATACCTACGACATTGTATTCAATAATTCTTAACATTGTATCTATTAATACCTGACATTATATTTAGTACTAGCTGTTGCCCGCGACTTCGTCCGCAAATAACCATTATATTTCTAACACAATTTGTTTTTGCAGATAAATCATAAACCAAAACTTTACTTTTCTTATAAAACTTCTCTGTAAACCACATTTCTAGTCCTACTTTCAGGAGCCAAAATGTACAGAGCGATATACAGCTATCCGTGTGAGAAGCAGCTGTCCTGAGATCAACACCTGCAGCCTTTAGATTTTTATGATTGCGAAGCATACGCTTACAGGGAACTGCACACGCTTGAATTAGAAGGGAGATTGATTGTGAGAGATTAGTGGTATTCGGGGTATAAACACTGTTTCTTCGACGCCACAACCCTTTAGAATTTCCACCTCAATAATATTTGAGAGACGACTTTGAGCTAGGTCCAGTTACATAGCTTAGGTGGAGTTAACCGTTCCGTAGCAGCTTGATCGGGACACCGACCTTCAGCTGGATAGTGTGCGCCGGTAGTCCACTTGCTGTTCCAATACAGAAACTCTACGGGATAATATATAGCGTCATCTTGCTCTACAAAAGTATTTATAGAGGTATAGAATTACCACTTCGTTCACATGAATTTGCGAGAGAACGCTTTCGTTAATTGCTGCAGCTTGATCATTTTTGGGTGTTAAAATGACCCGTTCACACACCCAAGAATTCTCTTGTAGCGGTATTCGACCGACGTCCCCGTACACCAGACAAATTGGTTCTTTAATAGTGGGAACTACTTTACTTAGAGTCTCTGGTAGGCGCACTTCAGAGCCTGCCTTCACCAAACTTTTAAAAGAACATCCAAAAATTCTTGAGTATATCCATCAAGCGCAGTCTGTAAACTCGTGACCATAGATTCCATGGTTTCAACGAAGCATTCACCTCGTTAACCCTAATTTCTTGCGACACCACAGGCAAAGTTTGCCGAAAATCGCAGCTAAACAAAACAGTGACACCTCCTTCTGTTCTCTCCTTCTCTTCGGTTCTGTTTACAGCCTTCACTACTTTTCTATTCGCCATAGTACATTCATCCCATACGATTAAAGAGCAATCCTTGAGTACCCAACCTTTGTCTCAGTTGCGTGATAGCCCACACACTGGCATTTCTTTGCTCTAAATCGATGGGCATGTTAAACATTACGTGCGCTATTTTGCCCCCTGGAAGCAGTGTGGCAGCAATTCCAGAAGAGGCAGTCGCAATCACTATTTTGCCTTGTCACCTTATTTCTGCAAGGATGCCAGTGGCAATGAATGTTTTTCCTGTTCCACCTGGAGCAATAATGAAAAATATTTTACCATGGCTGAGCCTAACGCTTTGTATGACGATGTTAAAAATGAAGGGACATTTTGTTCTGAGGTGAACTTAGAGTCGTGATCATTGACAATATCACCCCGATTTCCTCGATCTTGATATGCCAATGATTGCGGGGCTGGTAATCCATATTCGACCAGTCCAGTGGATTGCCACTGATGGAAATGACCACGTCTTGAAGTGAACTTAGACAACTATTCGAAACGCGTTCGTTGTTCTGTTCAATGTCACCCTCAGTAGTACACCTTAAAGCACGTAAAAAGTCTTCGGACAGATGATGGCGATGATTTACCCACAACCGACCTTTTTTTTTTCGGTGGGATAATCATCCAATGACATCCCCCGCTCTTAGGTGGAGCGTGAGATAGTGTCAGACTTTTACTGACTAAAAACCCACTCCTGTTCCTTCTTTGCCTTCGTTCCAGGGCCCCGGGGTTCTCTTTCGCATCACATGGCCCCAGTAGGCTTCGACCCTGCTGGGCCCCTACGGTTTTGCTGACACCTCCTTGAGGCGCGCGTGGAACACTACGCGCCGTCGACAACTTGGGCTCGGTCCGGACGGTTACCGGACGGTCGGACGGCGAGCTACCCATTGCTCGCCGTCCGTAAGCCAGCGCCTACGGTGGCTGAAAATCGGGATCGGGACGGCGGCGGGGCGTGAAGGCCGTCCTTTCGCACGTGCGGCCGCCTCCTTTGCTAGCATTACTGCTTCGCAGAAGGAGGCGACCGCCTGCCACTCCTCCTCGCTCCAGACCATACCTCGTACCAAGGCCCGGCGTGAGAGATCACTGCCGCCGATCGCCCCCACGGGGACACGGCAGTGCTCTGCCCAGGCGGGGCACACCTCTACCGTACGAGTATGCGTATGTGGACGGTATGTGGACCGCCCAGAGGACACGTTGGAACGTGTCCTCCGGGCGGTCCACACAATGGTGGAACCCAGGCGTTTCTTCCGCACGAATCCGGTGCAGGAAGCTCCCGAACTTACATACTAAATAACTATCATGTGGAAGGTAAGGACGCCATGTTGTCTTTCCAGCCACTCCTCAAAGAGGGGACTTACCGCCATAATTGTGGCGTGCCCAACACTGGGTTGCGACAGTCTCTGTCGCCATTCCACCATGAGACCCACAACCGACCTGGGTTTGTGACTCCACAAAATACTAAAATAATGGCAAACAAATGTCGCAGTCGTCTGGGGCTATCGGTGATGCTGGCCTCCGTCACTGTCAGTGTTGATCGTGATGACGTTGGGGCCCGTACAGTGTGAAGCAATCATCGCAAATAATAACACTATCCATTATTGGGATGAACGGTGTAAACACTTCAAAATGCGGTGTCTTTAAAGTGATGATAGAAGTTCTGAAGTTAAATCCATACTAATATTATAAATGCGAAAGTAACTCTGTCTGTCTGTCTGTCTGTTACGCTTTCACGCTTATACCGCTGAACCGATTTTGATGAAATTTGGTACAAAGATAGAATAGAGCTTGAGAAAGGACATAGGCTATAAATTATCACGCTATTTGCTATGGGGGGTGAGCAATAATCCAAAATGTCAATATTTAACGACATTTTGCAGCGAGTTCGATTCTCAGCTACAGTTAAAAATTTTGTCATTATTTTATCTTATTTTTTTTGTAATAAAATAACTTTTACCATTTTTTCAAAATAAAATTGACATTTCTATTCGATATCTTCTAAATATTTTGTAAAAACTAATCAAAACACATAATAAAATCAAAGCGGCGAGTAAAATCACGTACTATGTTGTTACATTATTCTATTTAGCTGCAAATTTAACTTCTGAAAGGAAAATCATCACGCTATCACCGATAAGGAGCCAACCAGTCTATTATAACGTTTATATAAGAACGTCTATTTTAAAACGTAATCGTCGGAGACCGTAGCGCAGTTGTTTCGTATCTAGACTTGCGTGTAATATAAAGATGGTTCGAGTCCCATAATATGGCTCTCATATAAGAATTTTTTATTTTATTTTTTCACCGAAATTTTTTTTTTATATATATTTTTGCATACTTACATTTTTTTTATATCTACACACAATATATCTGTAGAAGTTTTTAGTTGTGTGCGTATCACGCAAAATGTTAATAGTATAAAATGTCGATAACTTAAATAAATATTAAAATTGTGTGTCTCTTAAAATATTACTTTGGCTTTGTTTCATCGCAATCGGTTGACTATATCGAAAGATATATGTATAAATTTAAAGTTTTCAAGAAGTAAAATGTAACACCACACGCAATTCAGATACTCGCAACGCCATCTAAAGACTCAAAGTAGAAATAATTATGACAATGGCATTTGAAATTCATATTAAATTTGATAGATAGATGGCATTGTGTAATTTATGTAATTTTCTGAGTGGCGGAAGAATGACCATCGCCCACGTTTGCAGACAGTTCTATTTTTTTTCCCCGTGGTTGTAACAAGCTAATTGACCTATATGTATTTAATTATTGACTTTAAAATAACACGGCCAAATTTTTGGAAGGAGTTACATGGTACCTGGCGTTGGAAGGCCCCCAGGTGGACGTTACCGATGACCTCGTGAGGGTCGCGGGAATCCGATGGATGCGAGACTCACAGGACCGGTCATTATGGCGACACTTGGGGAGGCCTATATCCAAAAGTGGACGTCTTTCGGCTGAAATGATAATGATGAAGATGGCACCTTTTTATTCTTTTTTTAAGGGTGGAAATTATCCAGTGACTTCTCCCACTCTGGTTGGGGCGGGAGGGCGTGTCAATCTTTTACTGACTGAAATCACACCTGTGTCCTTCAGTTGCCCGTCCGGCCGTCCGGTCAACTACCGGACGGCCGGACGGCTAGCTACCCATTGCTCGACGTCCGCAAGCCCGTGTCTATCGTGGCTGGTAGTCGGGGTCGGAATCTCGGCCTCCTTCGCTAGCATTACGGCTTTGCAGAAGGAGGCAACCTCCGGCCATTTCTCCTCGCTTTGGACCATAGCCCGAACCAGGGCCCGGCGCGAGAGGCCACTGACGCCGATTGCCTCCACGAGGACACAGCGGTGCTCCGCTCTTGCGGGGCACACCTCCAATGTATGCTTCACTGTGTCCTCCGGGATGATGGCACCTTGCGGCCTAATAATAGCGTGTTTTATTATTTGCAGTCACTGCTTCATATAAAACGAGGTCGAATGTGTTTTTCTGATCACAGTTCGAAAACGTATGATGTATCTCAGATTCCTTGCAGCCTTACGTCGACATCTGGACATTGCCTCCTTGCAGTGAGTGGTGACCAACACTAGATTATGGTATTGGATTATGGTATTGGTACTGGTATTTCGGACGGTTTCTGTTCCGGATTCGGTTGGAATTATCCTGATATTACCATTTTGCGAATTGCCCGAAGCTCCCGGTGTAGCATGCGGTGGAGGTCTATCCAGCGTGGGTGAACCGCCGTGTCCTCATAGAGAAGATTTCGCCAAAAGTTGGAGACTCTTTATAGGGTAGTTCCCACTATGGAAAAAACATTTGTCTGATATACGGGGACGTCAGTTAAATACACACCAAAAATCCTAGGTAAATGAACCACCACGCCCAAATGGATCAAGCTGCAACAATCAATGCAAGTATGCTCTCGAAAATTCTTCATAAGTACTGTTGTGGAGGAAGATAGTTGATGATGATGGTAGTTTTTGGATTCACTTAAGGCTTTGCACTATCAGTGCACGTTATCCAGCTGAAGGTTGGTGTTCAGATTATGCTCCTTCGTTTACCTCTACTAAAGCTGTCTAACTGCTTAAACTCTTCAGTGAAATATTATTGAGGCGAAATGTATTACACGAGGTAACTCTTTCAAACAATCTCGCAGCCCCAGCAGGGCCCTATACATTTGCTGAAGGAGGCTACTGGTTGTCATTTTCTCCACCAATCACCTCCATGAGGACACGGCGGCGCTCCGACCAAGCGGGAACGACTTCCACCGTATTCTCCGGGCGATCCGCACAATGGTGAGATCCGAGTGTTTCTTCCCGCTGAATTCGATACAGATACCTTCCAAATATCCACATCCGATGAGTCCTGCACAAAGAGAGGATGCCGTGACGCCTCTGTAGCGACACCTCAAAGACAGCCATTACCGCTGCGATTGTGGTGTGCTCACTGTGGCGAGGGATTAAAATCATACAATATTGTTTTACCAGAACATAAACCAGAAACATACATAAACTAATGCCTTTTCCCTTGGGGTAGGCAGAAATGCCAACTGCTACGACCCATACATACTCTTTCTATTCATTGACGTTCATAAATCTGGATCTGCATGTTTACATAACATGTTTCCTGAAGGAGATTAGCGTTTTTACCTTTAACCGTTTTATGTTAAAGTACAATAAATAATTGCGATCCTTTCGGAATGAATTGCAAGCACAGAATGTTTGTACAGTTTTACGAACTTATCGCGGACGAAGTCGCGGGCAACAGCTAGTTTAAAAATAATAAGATGTAAGTAGTACTGTAAAAGAAATCAATGAAGTTTTTAATTCGCTTCGATGTTATATATCAACGTTTTGTTAGATACGTATATGCAAATACTAATTTTGTGATTGTGTTTCAGTGTCCTTCGCTAATAATTTGTTTTTCAAAAATAATACGACTTTTGTACAATTTTATTTCTATAGATTACATTTCATTCGAAGTAAAAAGTAGTAAGAAAACAAAAATAAGTAAGCAATAAATAAATAAAAAATAAAAGAAAACAATCACAAAAGATTATGCGAGGTTTGAACTCGCAACATAGCAAACGCGGATCCGTCACGATATCACTGCGCCACGGTCCTTGAAAAATCTAATTCTAAATAGCCGTTCTTAAATACACGTCATTGCTTGTCTGCTTGAGTCCTTGTACAAAATAGCGTGATGATTTTCATTTTTGACCTTAAATTCCTAAAAAAAGTGTATTTTTTTTCTCCGATTCCATTTTAATATGAGTTTTGATGGGTTTTTACTGAAATATTTGGAAAAATATCGAATAAAAATGTCGATGGCAATTTAAAAATACATAAAAAGCCATTTTATTATTGTTCTGGAAATATCATTCTATATTATGTACAAAAAAACACCAAAACAATCACAAAAATATTAACTGTATCTGGGGATCGAAGTCAGAGCGATTGTCGTTCAATATCGACATTTTGGAATATTGCTCACCCCCCATAGCATAAAGCGTGATAATATGTAGCCTAACAGTTGACCCGGCCTATAAGGATTATGTATGCCAAATTTGAACAGGATTGGTTCAGTAGTTTTTGCGCCAATTAATACCAACGCTCCACCATTTTACTGTTTTATTATATGTATAGATAGATAGATTTTATTAATTCACTCATACTTAAAAATATGAATGACAAAAAACCGATTCATGTAACCTATTTCGATTTTTAAAAGGCTATGGACCGTGTAGACAATAATATTAGTTTTGGCAAATTGGTATTGCTGATTTTTCTGTTCCATTAGCATAAATCTTTCCTTTATCAAATATTTAATACGCTAATCAATTTTTTATTTCAATTTATATGTAAATTACTTTAACAAGATTTAGTAAATTTATCTTAAATTAATGTATCGTCCATACATATATATACATTGCTTTTGTTCTTTTTTACTTTGTGTTTGTAATCGTTGTGCTGTGTCTGTCCCGAATAACAGTATTTCTATTCTATTGTATTGCCTATGATTGGAATGTGTGGTGTAAACTGATAAAAACTAAACCAAATTGCAAAATTTGGTAAAACTAAAGTAGTTAGTCTGGTGGTCATCTCAATAGGCGATGACTAATGAGATGAAATCAAAAACAGAAGTGAGTTGGGAGACGACGGTTAACGACAACGGTTTCAAATATTCCAATAATAAAGGTAAGAGAATATTCCAATGAGAGAATGATAATGGTGCTCCATTATATCATCATATATCATTATATCATTGGTTATGTTTAAGTTAGGTAAAATCAAATCACATTTTTTTTCTAACTTTCAATTTATTAAGGACTTTACTTGTAACAACGTCCTACACCAGACATACCGTTACCAACATCCAGGTTATGACCAATACATTTCAGCTCCTCTAAAGATGGCCGCTCACCACGAACAATCAGTTCGGATTCGGAATTCATTTCAGGGGTAGTCAATACTATGTAATTATCTGACACTTGCTTCAGCACGACTCTGAGCATTATCGCACAGTCTTTTGCTATCCAGTTCTCATTTTCTCCAATTATGACAACGGCTCCTTTAATTCCCATAGCAGGAGAATCTAGCCTCAGTTTAGCATCAGCCCAGTTGAATGGAACTTTGGACTTCGCGCATTCAGCTTCCTTAGCCATCACCAACTCAGGAGTGATTGCTTCGAAGTATAGTTCAGAGCACTCCATTGGGTGGCCAGTACTATCATCGAATTCTTTGGAGAATTTTACCTTGGGGTCCCAGTGGTAAACGTATGTCCAATTTCCAAGTAGATTCTCAGGATTTTTGGTCTCTTGTGATATGATCTTGACTCCGTCTTCACAAGGAGGGGCCGAAAACACTACGTGGATTATAATAGCAAATATGTATAGTACGAACATTTTGTCGATTTCTTTGTCCTTTGCTAAATTTAATACAGATGTGGTAATACGAGTTCGTTGATATAATTAATGATCGATTTCCTCTAAAACAAACCATTTTATACTTGCATGTTATTTTCTTTATCTATCTTATGGGATTTTAATTGTTTTCTCAATTTATACTGATAACTGTTTTCTTACAAATGACGATTAAGTTTCAAATAATTTCTAATGTAGTTTTTATTTGATCACTAATTTATCTGGACCGGTTATATTTAACTTGATGTCCTAAGGTAATGTGTCCCTTATTTTCTCTAGATTCTTATTTGAGATTACGAGATACGGTCTTCAGTCAACTGTCAAACGTACCACATGGCCCCAAGCGTATGCCCAGGCTGCAGACGTATCATTTGTCACCAGTTAATACATTAAGCATTATAAATAACACTACTTTATCTACTTTTGGTTAGATTCCAATACGTTTAATGGAGCTCGTACGATTACGTTTAAGTGAAGCACTTATATGCTTGCGTATAGGGGTATATAGTTACCTATTTGCAAGTATTAGAGACGTGGTTCGAATAACATTATTTAGATTTAGGTAAAAATATGTTACTCTGTCTTTACGTTCATAATACTCATAAAGTGTTATACATATATTTGCAAAGTGCTGTAGGTACTTTTTTTTTTTTTTGGTGGGAAAATCATCTAATGACAAATCCCGCTCTTGGGCGGAGCGAGAGATAGTGTCAGACTTTAACTGACTAAAAACCCACTCCTGTTCCTTCGTTGCCTTCGTCCCAGGGCCCCGGGTTTCGTTTTCACATTACCCATGGCCCCAGTAGGCTTCGACCCTGCTGGGCCCCTACGATTTGCTGACATCTCCCTGAGGCGCGCGTGGAACAATACTCGCCGTCGCCGACTTGGGCTCGGTCCGGACGGTTACCAGACGGTTGGACGGCGAGCCACCCATTGCTCGCCGTCCGCAAGCCCGCGCCTACGGTGGCCGGAAATCGGGATCTGAATCCCGGCGATGCTACCTCAGTACCTACTACTGAGGTTTTCTAAGACGTCGATCAATAAGGTGTTCTAAATTCGATTGAACACAGGTAGTTGCGTAACAATAAACTATATTTATGTAAACACTTAGAAAATGGCAAGTAATAAAACATTGACCGTCAAAATCCTGTCGCTTTATTATTAACAACTTGAACGATAAATTGTATAAAAAATTTAACGAATTTATTTCGTTCTGATTTGGAGGATGGACGAGTTTAAACATTCTGGTAAAAGCTGTTGTATTTAAAAAATGCGAGCTGAAAGCGGGCAGGTGTAACCGCGTGACAGAGCATATACCTTTTGAAATTATGTTTTATTTTGTGTGAGAGAAAAAAGAATTCAGAAGGTCTATACGTTGCATTTTGTTTAAGTATGCCTGAAAAAAAGTACTTCAGCTTCATTCCACAAATACTTAAATCATCTTATTTTAAGCTTTTCTTTTCGTGTGTGGGAAAATCATACAATGACATCCCGCGCTCTTGGGCGGAACGAGAGAGCGTGTCAAACTTTTACTGACCCTTGGCCCCAGTAGGCTTCGACATCACTGGGCCCCTACGGTTTGCTGACATCACCCGTGAAACAGTACGTGCCGTCGACGACTTGGGCTCGGTCCGGACGGTTACCGGACGGTCGGACGGCGTCCCATGAAATCGGATCATTAAACATCTTCTGCTCTGGTTGGAGCGAGAGTGAGTATCAGACTTTTACTGACTACAACCCACCTAACACAGGTTGTAGTCCTTCGGTTGCCCATTGTGTTTCAGGACCACTGTAAGTCTTTCGAACAAACCCACAGCTCAAGAAAACTATTCGGCTATTTAAATTTCTGCTTGACCCTTATATTACGATTGTACGAGTGTTGTTACGTCGTTTATATCGCGTTAATAGAAAAACTCCAAAAAAATTGAATGCTGCCAGTTATAATTTGGGTGTCTTCAATTCGCTAGAGTGAATAGGCTCTTACACTAGTTTAGTAAGAGTCTTACTAAACTAGAGCGCTTCACCATCATTGATTCCATCACTGCTTACCATCAGGTGGGATCACAGTCAAGCACTACTTAATGTAATTTGACAAAAATATTAGTTCAAAAGTATTCTATTCTAATAGATGGAACAACAATATATTATTATTATATTATTATCATCATCATCATTTCAGCCGATAGACGTCCACTGCTGGACATAGGCCTCCCCCAAATGTCGCCACAATTTTTCGTTGCCTTCATTGAGCACTGCACTCTATACCTTGTTCTATTGTGTGGAGTTTACCTTTTAAAACTGCCTTCATATTGGCGCAGCTGTGATAGGCCACAATTTATGGGTGTGTGGGACAGACCGGCCGATAGCGTGGATGGCCACCATTACAAATGCAGTAGGCATCTTTTAAATGTTGTGTGAGACTCATTTTGTTTAGCACATGAAATATTGGGCTTGTTAACGTTATCAAGGGTTACAGGCTTCAAGCATTAAGTGATAGATTGCATTAAGGTGACTCTTCGAAATATCTCAATTCGTTGAACATCAATACGTTAAGCAAAAATAATGTTCAACATTTATCTTTTTAAGATCGTTTGAAGGTCGATTCGGTCGGTCAGATATATAATAATAATTTATTTGCTAATAATGTAGGTATACAGATAAGGTGTTATAATTGTTGATTGTCCCAATACATTTTGCCTTACGGCATGCAAAATATTCATAACTAGCTGTTGCCCGCGACTTCGTCCGCAAATAACCATTATATTTCTAACACAATTTGTTTTTGCGGATAAATCATAAACCAAAACTTTACTTTTCTTATAAAACTTCTCTGTAAACCAAATTTCTAGTCCTACTTTCAGGAGCCGAAATGCACAGAGATTCAGGACTGGTGACGCGGGAGCGAGCGATATACAGCTATCCGTGTGAGAAGCAGCTGTCCTGAGATCAACACTTGCAGCCTTTAGATTATTATTATTGCGAAGCATACGCTTACAGGGAACTGCACACGCTTGAATTAGAAGGGGTAATTGTGAGAGATTAGTGGTATTCGGGGTATAAACACTGTTTCCTCGACGCCACAACCCGTTAGAATTTCCACCTCAATAATATTTGAGAGATGACTTTGAGCTAGGCCCAGTTACATAGTTTAGGTGGAATTAAATTCCGTAGCAGCATGATCGGGACACCGACCTTCAGCTGGATAGTGTGCGCCGGAAGTCCACTTGCCGTTGCAATACAGAAACTCTACGGGATAATATATAGCGTCATCTTGCTCTACAACAGTATTTATAGAGGTATAGAAATACCACTTCGTTCGCATCAATTTGCGAGAGAACGCTTTCGTTAATTGCTGCAGCTTGATCATTTTTGGGTGTTAAAATGGCCCGTTCACACACCCAAGAATTCTCTTGTAGCGGTATTCGACCGACGTCCCCGTACACCAGACAAATTAGTTCTTCAATAGTGGGAACTACTTTGCTTAGAGTCTCTGGTAGGCGCACTTCAGAGCTCTCTTCTGGTAAGTTGCCTTCACCAAACTTTTAAAAGAACATCCAAGAATTCTTGAGTATATCCGCCCAACTGAGCTTGCATGTTAATGGTCAAGCGCATTCTGTAAACTCGTGACCATAGATTCAATCATTTCAACGAAGCATTCACCTCGTCAACCCTAATTTCTCGCGACACCACAGGCAAAGTTTGCCGAAAATCGCAGCTAAACAAAACAGTGACACCTCCTATCACATCTTGATTCCTGCGTATGTCCTGCAGGGTTCTGTTTACAGCCTTCACTACTTTTCTATTCGCCATAGTACATTCATCCCATACGATTAAAGAGCAATCCTTGAGTACCCAACCTTTGTCACACTTGCGTGATAGCCCACACACTGGCATTTCGTTGCTCTCTAAATCGATGGGAATGTTAAACATTACGTGCGCTGTTTTGCCCCGTGGAAGCAGTGTGGCAGTAATTCATCGCTGCTTACCATCAGGTGGGATCGCAGTCAAGCACTGGTTTATATGAATTAAAAAAAAAAAAAAAAAATCCAGAAGAGGCAGTCGCAATCACTATTTTGCCTTGTCACCTTATTTCTGCAAGGATGCCAGTGGCAATGAATGTTTTTCCTGTTCCACCTGGAGCATTATTGCAAAATATTTTACCCTGGCTGAGCCTAACGCGACGATGTTAAAAATGCAGGGACATTTTGTTCTGAGGTGAGTCGTGATCATTGACGATATCACCCCGATTTCCTCGACCTTGATATGCCAATGATTGCGGAGCCGGTAATCCATATTCGACCAGTCCAGTGGATTGCCACCGATGGAAATGACCACGTCTTGAAGTGAACCTAGACAACTATTCGAAACGCGTTCTTTGTTCTGTACCTTAAAGCACGTAAAAAGTCTTCGGACAGATGATGGCGGTAATTTATCCACAACCGACCTTTTTTTTTTTTTTCGTTGGGAAAATCATCCAATGACATTCCCCGCTCTTGGGTGGAGCGTGAGATAGTGTCAGACTTTTACTGATTAAAAACCCACTCCTGTTCCTTTCCATGGCCCTTTATGGCGCACCGATATGGGCGCCGGCGGCCCGGCTGAACGCATGCCAGAGGGTCATGGCCATACGGATGGTGCGAGGATACCGGACGATTTCCCGCGAAGCGGCGAGCCTCCTTGCTGGACAGCCACCATGGGATCTGGTAGCAACAGGCCTTGCTCACATGCACGATCTGCGCATGGAGATGCAACGCCGGAGCGAAACTCCGCTGCCGCGACCAGTCGCAGCATGGCGGACAGAGCTCCGGCGGGTTCTCATGGAGAAATGGCGACAGCGACTGTCGCGACCCAGTGCTGGGCACGCCACAATTATGGCGGTAAGTCCCTTCTTTGAGGCGTGGTTGGAAAGACCTCACGGCGTCCTCACCTTCCGCAAGACGCAGGGTCTCACCGAACACGGGAAGTTCGGGAAGTGCCTGCACCGGATTCGTGCGGAAGCGACGCCCGGGTGTCGCCACTGTGTGGACCGCCCGGAGGACACGGTGGAGCACACGGTGGAAGTGTGCCCCGCTTGGGAAGAGCAACGCCGTGTCCTCGTGGGGGCGATCGGCGGCGGCGATCTCTCGCGCCGGGCCTTGGTACAGGTCATGGTCCGGAGCAAGGAGGAGTGGCAGGCGGTCGCCTCCTTCTGCGAAGCAGTAATGCTAGCAAAGGAGGCGGCCGATCGCGTGAGGCAACGGCAACGGTCCTCACGCCCCAACCGCCGCCGGGATTCCGATCCCGATTTCCGGCCACCGTAGGCGCGGGCTTGTGGACGGTGGGCAATGGGTGGCCCGCCGTCCAACCGTCCGGTAACCATCCGGACCGAGCCCAAGTCGTCGACGGCGCGTATTGCTCCGCGCGCGCCTCAGGGAGATGTCAGCAAATCGTAGGGTCGAAGCCTACTGGGGCCATGGGTAGTGTGAAAACGAAACCGTGGCCCTGGTACGAAGGCAACGAAGGAACAGGAGTGGGTTTTTAGTCAGTAAAAGTCTGACACTATCTCCCGCTCCGCCCAAGAGCGGGATTTGTCATAAGATGATTTTCCCACCTATAAAAAAAAAACTCCTGTTCCTTCTTTGCCTTCGTTCCAGGGCCCCGGGGTTCTCTTTCGCATCACATGGCCCCAGTAGGCTTCGACCCTGCTGGGCCCCTATGGTTTTGCTGACATCTCCTTGAGGCGCGCGTGGAACACTACGCGCCGTCGACAACTTGGGCTCGGTCCGGACGGTTACCGGAAGGTCGGATGGCGAGCTACCCATTGCTCGCCGTCCGCAAGCCAGCGCCTACGGTGGCTGAAAATCGGGATCGGGACGGCGGCGGGGCGTGAAGGCCGTTCTCTCGCACGTGCGACCGCCCCCTTTGCTAGCATTACTGCTTTGCAGAAGGAGGCGACCGCCTGCCACTCCTCCTCGCTCCAGACCATACCTTGTACCAAGGCCCGGCGCGAGAGATCACTGACACCGGTCGCCCCCACGGGGACACGGCAGAGCTCTGCCCAGGCGGGGCACACCTCTACCGTATGCTCCAACGTGTCCTCCGGGCGGTCCACACAATGGTGGAACCCAGGCGTTTCTTCCGCACGAATCCGGTGCAGGAAGCTCCCAAACTTACCATGTCCGGTGAGGACCTGCGTCATGTGGAAGGTAAGGACGCCATGTGGTCTTTACAGCCACTCCTCAAAGAGGGGACTTACCGCCATTATTGTGGCGTGTCCAGCACTGGGTTGCGACAGTCGCTGTTGCCATTCCACCATGAGACCCACAACCGACCTGGGTTTGTGACTCCACAAAATAAAATAATGGCAAACAAATGTCGCAGTCGTCTGGGGCTATCGGTGATGCTTGCCTCCGTCACTGTCATGTCGTCCCAGTGTTGATCGTGCTGACGTTGGGGCCCGTACAGTGTGAAGCAATCATCGCAAATAATGACACTATCCATTATTGGGATGAACGGTGTAAACCCTTCCCAATGCGCTGTCTTTAAAGTGATGATAGAAGTTCTGAAGTTAAATTTAAAAATAATAAGATGTAGTACTGTAAAAGAAATCAATGAAGTTTTTAATTCGCTTTGATATTAATACGAATTGATTAATTTCTAGAGATACAAATAATACGTATAAAAACTTACTTCACAGATGAATTGTATTTATTCATTTTATATACATTTAAATCTAATAATAACGTAATTAAAACTAACTTACAAAATAAAAATAAAAGCTCTAAAGTACTAAAAAAAGCAATAATATAAATAAAAAATAAAAGAAAACAATCACAAAAATTACGCGAGGTTCGAACTCGCAACATAGCAAACGCGGATCCGTCACTATACTACTGCGCCACGGTCCTTGCAGAATCTAGATCTAAATAGCCGTTCTTAAATACACGTCATTGCTTGTCTGCTTGACTCCTTGTACAAAATAGCGTGATGATTTTCATTTTTGACCTTAAATTCCTAACCAAATTTAAAAAAAAAGTGTATTTTTTATCTCCGGTTCCATTTTAATATGAGTTTTGATGGGTTTTTACTGAAATATTTGGAAAAATATCGAATAAAAATGTCGATGGCAATTTAAAAATACATAAAAAGCCATTTTATTATTGTTCTGGAAATATCATTCTATATTATGTACAAAAAAACACTAAAACAATCACAAAAATATTAACTGTACCTGAGGATCGAACTTAGAGCGATTGTCGTTCAATTGGAACATTTTGGAATATTGCTCACCCCCCATAGCAAAAAGCGTGATAATATGTAGCCTAACAGTTGACCCGGCCTATAAGGATTATGTATGCAAAATTTGAACAGGATTGGTTCAGTAGTTTTTGCGCCAACTAATACCAACGCTCCACCATTTTACTGTTTTATTATATGTATAGATATAAGTCAATAAGGAAAATATTTTTAAAAAAGTTAAAAATTGTCAGCTCATTAACTTAAATGATATGTCATACAAATTCAAATACATTTGTCATAAAAAAAAATACAATGTCATGCTCGAAATAATACCATGTCATACAAAAAATTAAATGTCATACAAATAATAAAATGATAAAATGTCATCAAATAGAATACAATGTCAAATGAAGTTAAATGATAAAATACTAGCAGGAACCAAGTGTTAAACATAAAAAAAAGACAAAACAGTGACAAGAAATAAAAAAAATCACATTGAAGGAGCAACATTTTACTTGATTGTCTTGTCATACAGAAATTCTTTGATTGAGTAGTAACACTTATGTGTATTATAAGGCCCTACCTAGCTCCCAAGCAGTGTTATAAAAAAGTGATTTTCTGAAGCTTACTCCTCTTTAACGGCTAGGTCAATGGGTTTGAAAAAAAAATATATTTACTACAGATTCATTTATAACATTATCAACATAATTATGATTTTTTCGTAAGACTAATACTTTTGCCAAAAAAAAAACTGAACATTATGATATTTTTTAGCTTGTTTTCCACTCCTTTCAAACGGCTTTGATCTTTAGAAATATGTTGACACAAAAAAAAATCGCTGGTTAAGTGTTCTTCAGAATGTACATAGAATATGTGTAAATCAATCAATGTTTCACAAAGAAAATGGATTTAAAGGTCAGAGTTGCTCTATGCGGGCGCTGGCGGCAGTACCAGTTTGTGTGCATGTAACTCCGGCCAGATGTGGCCAAGGCTAAAGTTTTTTTTTTTTTTATAGGTCGGAAAATCATCTTATGACAAATCCCGCTCTTGGGCGGGGCGGGAGATAGTGTCAGACTTTTACTGACTAAAAACCCACTCCTGTTCCTTCGTTGCCTTCGTCCCAGGGCCACGGTTTCGTTTTCACACTACCCATGGCCCCAGTAGGCTTCGACCCTGCTGGGCCCCTACGATTTGCTGACATCTCCCTGAGGCGCGCGCGGAACAATACGCGCCGTCGACGACTTGGGCTCGGTCGGGATGGTTACCGGACGGTCGGACGGCGGGCCACTCATTGCCCGCCGTCCGCAAGCCCGCGCCTACGGTGGCCGGAAATCGGGATCGGAATCCCGGCGGCGGTTGGGGCGTGAGGACCGTTGCCGTTGCCTCACGCGATCGGCCGCCTCTTTTGCTAGCATTGCTGCTTCGCAGAAGGAGGCGACCGCCTGCCACTCCTCCTCGCTCCGGACCATGGCCTGTACCAAGGCCCGGCGCGAGAGATCGCCGCCGCCGATCGCCCCCACGGCCAAGGCTAGAGTGAATAGGCTCTTAATAAACTAGTGCGCCTCACCATCAATGATTGCATCACTGCTTACCATCAGGTGGGATCGCAGTCAAGCACTGGTTCATATCATTAAAAAAAAAATGTTCAAGGGACTATATAAGCCTTAAATACGGCTTCTTCTCTATCTCTCTTTATTTGTGGCACTGCGTTTACACTCAATGAGGGAACACTTCGAAGATGATTTAATGAGGTCTGTCCATCTGGTAGGAGATCGGCCGCGAGAATGTTGGCCCTCTACTCTTCTCTGTACCACTAAACGTTCCAAAGAGCTGAAATGTTTTTAGAAGCTGCGATTTTCTTTCGGAATTGGTAATTACTTTGTTGGAGAAAGTGGATTTAACAGGGTGTAAAGACCCTGTTGCAAAGTTGATATGGGAGGATCCTCTGGCAAGACGAACGTGTCTGGTCAATGCAACGGCCTGATAGTTGAGTTGTTAGTTGATGCAGGATTTTTAGTTTAGTTCTTACGTGGCACCTTAAAGTCGTTACAGTATATAGGTATCTATGAACAGAAACAGTAGTGAGAGCAGTGATGGGCACCGACTTACGAGGAATTCAAACCCAGCCAGGCGCATTACTTTGTGTAATTTATTTCATCACCACTGCTCTCAAAACGGCGAAGGAAAACATCGTGAGGAAACCGACATGTCGTGGAACCGAAAATTCGAAGACATGTGACATCTACTAACCTGCCCTATTCCTCTCTTAGAGAAGAAGCTTGATTGATTCCAGCAGTGGGAGCATTTTAAGGCTGATTATGACGAATCTCTGTACCTTTATATTGACATTTTTACTTATACTTGACATTTTTAATGTATTTTTTTTACTTATTTTATTTTTAAATTAATCTTCTGAATTGATTATAAATTTAGACATGAAATGAAATTGATTATGAATATTGAAATATTACTTGCTTGCATAATCATATTATGACGAATTTATATTTTAATTTTATAGTATATTTTTCTTAATAATTTGTATGTCAATTGGCAAAATATAGCGCACTACCTAATATTCTGATTCTGTTAAGCAGTATTTAAAATATGACCACCAGGGTTTATAGGTTTATTTCTTGTAAAATACTGGCATCCGTTTAGACTAGACGACCCAAACATAGTTTGCGAATAGGCTGGGCACTTGGGCAGATTGATAGTGACCAAAAAAACCAATACTAGGTCCTAGGCGTGACAGATAGCACCTATCACAAACCTAATAGCACTACGACACGTTTGTACGCAACCTATGCATAGTAAACAGAACTTTTATTTTATTCTTTTTTTGTTATTCTTTTCAGCGTAGTGATTGATCCTGGCCGTTTGTAAAAAAGTCTTGTTTAATATTATTTTTATCCATCGACGCAAAAAGAGGGGTGTTATAAATTTAACCACAGTGTGTGTTTGTCTATGGCACCGTAGCTCTTAAACGAGTTAACGGCCCTCACGCCCCAGCTGCCGGGATCCCGATTTCCAGCCACCGTAGGCGCAGGCTTGCGGACGCCGAGCAATGGGTAGTACCTCGTCCGGTAGTCCGGTAACCGTCCGGACCGAGCCCAAGTCGTCGACGGCGCGTAGTGTTCTACACGCGCCTTAAGGAGATATCAGCATATAGTAGGGTCCCAGCAGGGTCGAAGCCTACTGTTTCATTTCCATTCATGAAACCATAGTAAATATATTAAATTTGGTTACTAGATGGCGTTGTTAGATGAGCCCACTTTTCTGAATCTCGCTATGGTTTCGTTACCGAGCTTTCATGGGGTCTCGACCGAATTTTGATTGAAGTAACATTCAGTTCATTCATTCAGTTTTTAGGTTCATTTCCAAGTGACCGCTTGTACTAAGAAGATAGATCGCAAATCATCTTATGACTTCTGTTGCACTAGAGTGGAGCGAGAGGGCGAGGGTGTCAGACTTTTACCGACTCGTATGAGTCACCTATATTCCTTCAGCTGCCTTTTGCTTTCCAGGACAATGAGTATATCCTTTTCAGAACCGATCCCGATCCCATGGCCCCTATTTTTTAGGGGTGTATAACCCCTATTTTTTAAATAGTACAAAAAAAAATTGGGCTCTATCTGTACCCGTTACTGATCATATTTATGTAGTCAAAAGTAAAAAAAAACGAAATCTCAAAATTGTCCACGAAAATTTGTCATAATTGGTGAATTCATAATTGAATCAATTATTCTTAACAATTGCTACTAGAAAATACTACGCGCAGTTGTTTTTTTTTATTTTGATCGCCATTTATTCATTCATTATCAATAGCCTGTACAATATTTCCATAAATTGAGAGACATCTTGGGATATAAACAAACGCCATTAACTTTGTTGTTTATGAATATTATTTATTGAGACGTTACTTAAATAATAACAAGACCTTTACCACGGTAATATTATCTATACAGTATTGTAACTCGGCCGTATCTTTGAAATAAATGCCTACAGCCGCGCGGTACGTAAACATGCGATAGGGCTGCCCGCACTATGGCTGCCCGCCTCCACCATTTTAATTACATTAGCCTACTTTGTGTTTCCATTTAGTTTTGTGATTGTAAATATATATTTTTTTATATAAACAAATAAAATACTTAATATTTAATATTTGCGACCGAAAAATATTTGCGCCTCGACTGAGACGTACCTACGAAATGCTATATTATTAAATTTTAAAGTACAAAAATCCGCATTCTAAGGCTTAATTAAAAATTGTTTTGGGAAACATGGACAAGGTGGAGAAAAAGGAATATCTTTTACTTGGTTATAGATACCTGCAGCTACTTTACAATTTATATGTTTGGTTTTAAATGAAGAATTCATGCAACCAAAAACAGCACAATATATCCTACTCGTCATATTAAATATATAAATATGTACTTGAACTTATTTTTATTAAAAAAAATCGCGCGGCACAGACGCGACTGTCTGCATCCCGAGCGCACCTCGAGATCGAGGCGCGTAGGTATAGCTCGCGTTTCGACCGTTTGTATGAAGTTGGAATACTGTATAGATAATATTACCGTGCCTTGTATTTGTACTAATTAAAAACTAGTGGTGTATATTGAAACTGAGACTGACCTGCGAAATGTCAAAAATATTTGAATTTCGCGGGCTACTCGCGTTTCACCTTAAAGTAAAGTCAATTTCCCAGGCCACCAAACTTCGTAAAAAGTCCTATTCTCAGCCAATTTATCACTTCGTAACCCCGACTATAAGCCGTTTGTATCCAAATAGTACGAAACACAAACACTTGGGGTCCCTCAGTCGCTTCAACCACGGATTAGTAGCTCGGCAGAAGCTTAGCCTTAAGTATAAGTGGTCGGTAATAACTTTGACAAATATTTACAAGTACTGGGGAGCTTGTCGCGACAATTATAAGGAAAAGAGGTTACATGCAGGATGTATTTTTGAGGAAATGCCAGGGTTCACTTTCATCTAGTTAATCATCAGCTAAGTCCTCAAGCTCTGGGTGTAATCAGAGATAGTTTTTTTTTTATATAAGCCAGTGCTTGACTGCGGTCCCACCTGATGGTAAGCAGTGATGCAATAATTGTTGGTGAGGCGCACTAGATTATTAAGAGCGTATTCACTCTAGCCTTGAAGACACCTAAATTATAGTTGGACGGGAAGACGACAGCAGGCAAATTGTTCGAGTCCTTCGATATACGCGGTATAAACTAACTAATACTAATTACTTTTCAAAACCAAAAAAACATAGTGGCTAAAAAGAATATCACTGTTAACCCTAAAACTGCAAGTCGTTTAGAAACTTTTAAAACTAAATTCATTAATAATTTACCAGACTTGTCTACATATGATGATCTCAATAACCAATATGAAGGTTTCTTTAACATGTACTGTAATCAATTTAATTCTACTTTTATACCTAAGACTATTTCGGTCAATAGTAACGTTTCGTTCTGTGAATGGGCTACCACTGGTATTCATAAAAGTAGAACTCGGCTATACGAATTGTATGATGAAAGGGTTCTTGGTAATACTGCTGAATTTAGTTCATATGTGCGAAATTATTCAAAATTATTTAAAAAAATTTGTTCTATAGCGAAATCGCGTTATTTGAGTTCCAAAATTAAAAACAGTAATAATATAATTAAAACTACTTGGAATGTTATAAATAGTGAAACTGGAAAGTCTACAAGACCATCTAGTGACTATAAACTTGTAATTAATGACAATGTGATCACATCGGACTCACAGGTTGCCGCGGCTTTTGAGAACTTCTTTTCAGAGATCCCTATATCAACAACAAAATCTCTGAACTCGTCACCCACTGCTGCAGAGTCTCTGCTTAAAGAAAATGTTAAAGTTTGCGATTCTGATTTTAATTTCGAACATGTGACTTATGTAGATATTATTAAGACGTTTAACTCCTTGAATGTAAAAAAGACTGCAGATTTATGGGGTAATTCTGTGGACGTTGTTAAGTCTATAATCCACATTATAGCTCCTTCTTTAGCTTTTATTTTTAATAATTGTATTGATCGCGGTGAGTTTCCTGATCTAATGAAGAATAGTAAAATAATTCCATTGTTCAAAACGGGTAGTACATCTGACCCCACGAATTACAGACCTGTTTCAGTGCTACCCATTTTTAGTAAAATATTTGAGAAACTTATTTTAGAGCAACTACAAAGATTTTTTAACAGACATAAATTATTGCATACCAAACAATTTGGTTTTACAAGGGGTCGTTCAACAACCGATGCCGGTGTTGAACTTTTAGGACATATTTATAATGCATGGGAAGACAAATGCGATGCCCTGGGCATTTTTTGCGATTTGTCAAAGGCCTTCGATTGCGTTCTCCATGAAACATTAATCAGGAAACTACACCATTACGGAATCCGGAACTCCTCCCTGGATCTTCTTACATCTTATCTGAGTGAAAGGATTCAGAGAGTTGATGTAAACGGAAAAAGATCTCCTGGATCTGTAGTAAAAATGGGTGTCCCTCAGGGTTCAATTCTTGGCCCATTTTTGTTTCTTATATATATAAACGATTTACCTTACCTCATAAAGGATAACCATAACATAGTGTTGTTTGCAGACGACACTTCACTTTTGTTTAAACTTAAACGTCAGCAGCCGGTTACTGACGATATAAATATAGCACTTTCAAAAATAGTACACTGGTTTGATGTAAATAACCTTCTTCTTAATGAAAAAAAAACTAAATGTATAAAGTTTACCATGCCTCAGGCTAGGCAAGTAGAAACTAGTGTGCAAATAAAAGGTAAAGAGTTGAGCCCTGAAGATAATACAGTGTTCTTGGGCATAACTCTAGATGCTAAGCTGCAGTGGGGCCCACATATAGACAAATTATCAAAAAAACTTAGCTCTGCAGCATACGCTGTTAGACAGATTCGAAATTTAACTGATGTAGAGACTGCCCGTTTAGTTTACTTTAGCTATTTCCATAGTGTCATGTCATACGGTATTCTACTGTGGGGAAATGCCGCCGAAATACAGTCAATTTTTGTATTGCAAAAAAGGGCTATTCGTTCTATTTACAAATTAAGTCCCAGATACTCCCTCAGAGATAAATTTAAAGAAATCAATATAATGACTGTACCTTCACAGTATATTTACGAGAATATTGTGTATGCACATAAAAATATAAACATGTTTAAAAAATACAGTGATGTTCATAATTTTAATACTAGGAACAAACACAAATTTGTGGTTCCTACAACCAGGCTGAAAAAAACGCTCATTTAGATGCCAATGTATACACTTCTATAATAAACTTCCTAGTCATATTCAACAACTAAAAAATAAATATCATTTATCATTTATCAAACAATGAAGCGAAACGCTTAATCCGGACCGTTGAAGTTTCAACAACGTAAGGGTGGATACTCGCCGTACGTCGGGTTGTCCGATGGTAGAAAGGAGATGGCGGAATCAAGTCATGCAATTCCCGCGCATACTCTCCAAAATGCAACCTGTAAAATTCCGATAGGCTGGCTACCCTGCGTCTGTGCTCGAGGCTTTGTAGATTGGACTTAGCCAAATCTGGATCCCCCATTAGCATCTTCGCACGCCTTTCCACAGACTTTTACTGACTAAAATCTACACGTATTGCCTTTTGCGTTCCAGAGCTGGTAGCTCTTCCGGACAATCTCGTAGCCCGCCGTAGTGGGCCCTGATTTTGAATCGTCTGTATTTTTTGGGTTCCGTATGTAAGTCGGCAAAAATGGAACCCTTATAGGATCACCTTGTCCTTCTGTCCGTCTATCAAGATCCTTTTTCTCAAGAACGCGTAGAGGTGTGAAGCTGAATTAATACCAAAGGGCTTGGGCTTCTACCCAAATTACCTTAATTTCTAAGTCCACGCATTCTAAAGATTTTTATTAAGTTAAGGTCATTTAGGCGCATATTTTGACACTCGAAAACTGAAAATTGTAGTTACGTCACAAAAAATACTTTTTTTGTAATTCGGCAAAATATTCGTGAGTCGATTCGGGAATTGGACTATTTACACAGGTAAATTTTTACGACGTCAGACCCTCAGTGCGCGAGTCCGACTCACACTTGCCAGGTTTTTTTCCTCTGTACTATTTTAATATGCACGTCTTGTTACATCGTCCTAACATATTTCTTGTAATTTCAACAACAAGGTTGTAACCAATGTAACATAATATTTAGATTTAAAAGATTGTCCGACGTACATAGTTGTACAATATTCCCTTAAGCGATCTACGCTTTGGTACGTACCTACATTAACCTCATCTTCCTCACTAACCGACTTTTGTTCATTCAAAAATACCCATGTGTAATTATGCTTTGCGTTTGTAATTAAAGGGTAAAGAAATAAAGCAGAACCTAGCAATAACTTAAGCACTTTATTCATCATCATTTCAGCCGAAAGACGTCCACTGTTGGACATAGGCCTCCCCAAAGTGTCATCACTTCGAACGGTCCTGTGCGTCTCGCATCCACCAGACACTCACCAGAACTATATATATGAACTCACAATATTAAATTTGCCCCTTTAGGTAGACTTAAGTTTCCATCTTACTATCGCGTGATTCCACCGTATCATGCTCCTAAGTTATTGGAGGCTGGCGAACACGGTGTTACTGCTCAGGTATAGGAAACAGAGGCAATCACTGATATAAATTAGGCATGTAATGCTCATAGAGGTTAGATATAGAAGTTAGACATCTTATTTTTGATTTCGGAAACATAGGGGAACGAGGATATCGGGATCATAGGGTTTATTTTTTTAGGGGAACGAGGTAATAACACAAGTGATGAAAAACTGTTAGTGTGTGCTAGAAGTATATAAAAAATTGTCTTCAAGTGATAAGAATACAAGATTAACAAGTCATCAAGGTTGTATCCAGATTGAACCACACACTAAATATTTTTTTTAAATTATTATTATTGATAAGCTCGCGTTTGATCACTAGTCCATCTCATCTGATGTTAAGCGATGATGTGGTCGACGATGGAGCACGCTTGCCTAGAAGTAATCTATTCACTAAGACCCGTAAGTAGTAGCTATCAGGAAACACAGACTCTGGGAAGGAGGGAATACCACTCCTTAGCTGTACGCACAATGAATATGTGCCTAAAACGTTGGGGAGATAATGTCAAGGAGCGGAGAGTGAACAAATACTATTGTGCAATTAACTATCGGGTTTATTCATAGCAGCATTATTGGATTATTTGTGAAACTCAAGCCGCCTAATCGTTTGGCAGCGGTCTTACTTCCTCTGACTTAAAAACAATGCTTTTCTTTTATCTATGAATTTAAAACACCTGTCAAAACGTCTAGTTGACACTTCGCGTGACCCAAGGGCTGGCTTTTACCTCGGACAGAGGATAAGCATTGCCATACAGCGTGGCAATGCCGCCAGTCTTTTGGGCACATTACCAGTCGACAGCGATGTGGAAGAGTTTTTTGACGCCATATTTTAGTTAGTTGTAATTAGATTAGGGTTTTTATTATTATTTATTTTATTTTATTGTAATTATAGTTAGTATTTTTAAATGTAAATAAATGTTTCTCAATTTCACAAAAAAAACACCTATTCTATATTTGCATAATCTTTAAAAGTGTAATTGTTTAGCCAGTCCTTAAGTCAATAGGAGCTATTTTTTATGTGATATCTTCCGATATCACAATATTCAGCACTGGTGAATATTTAATGTGCGCTGGGAGCACCCTAAAATCCTTATGTATGACTCTTTTAATGCACCTAAAAATTCGAAGCATAGAAAAGAAAGAAAAAGAATTTATTTGGTACAGCACAAGGTACAAACACAATATAGGGTAAACACGAAACAAAAATAAAAACATGAAGCAAAAATGTAGTTGTGTGCCTCACGGCTGCACCAAAATAGGTCCAGTTCAGCATGAATGTCAGACAACTAGTGCCTGACGCTGGTTTTCAACTGAACCTGTGGTTGTGACGCAATGGACGTAAAACAGTTTTGGAGTTTAATATATTACATAGCATAATCACATTTTTCTCATATGTAAGTTCCACAACAGTTATCAAAATACACGCCGAAATATGAATTTCTGACATCTGATCAGGCAGTAAAACACAAGGAAGATCAACCTCAAGCCACCACGTCAGTCATGCTTGACAGACGCCAATCATTGCTCGAAACTCCCACTAAAATCAAAGTTAAACCGATTTTACTTAAACGAACGTTTAGACACCATTCCACTCAATCTACCGAACCGTTTTCCTGGCCCATTTGGAGGTCAAACGTCAAATATAAAAGCCATTACCTGCGAAAAATCTCAGAAAACCTCGACGTTAATGATTGTCCATTGCACTTGTGCGAAAAAGGAATCTTTTCAAGTATACT
The DNA here is from genome assembly GCA_905147345.3 of Mythimna impura. Taxonomy (NCBI): domain Eukaryota; kingdom Metazoa; phylum Arthropoda; class Insecta; order Lepidoptera; family Noctuidae; genus Mythimna; species Mythimna impura. The sequence continues at coordinate 25,117,405 of LR990359.1, read as the reverse complement.
GCCTGAGTGTCTTTTGGCTGTTGAAAACTGAGTGGCGTTTTAGGTGCCCCCGACCGTGACAAGTGAAATATTAGGCGGCTAAAATGCTGCTTTTATTAATTGGATATTTTATTTAGATTACTATGGTTTTTTTTTAATTCTTATTTTGAATAATAATAAAACGTTTAATTCGGAACTTGCCATATTTTGTTAATAACAATTTAAACTTAGAACTAGTGTTAGTAACATAAAGAACAAATATGTACTTATTCTAAATTGGGTGAGACATTCCGAACCCGGAGAATGTCTATTTGATTGTGTGCAGTCGTATCCACCGCCCCAAGATCGGATAGTCCCACCTATCAGCCAGCATTCTGAGAATGGTTCAAGGAAGTCATAATGATGCTATTATATTAGTAGATTACCAAACTTGTCAAAATCAACAATTACGAAATCAATGATAGACCATTCTGACACTATTGTATTAGCAGACTTGAGGCCCTGGTTGTATAGTGGTGGTGGTTTTAAATACCTTTAAAAGCTATGTTACACGTACATTGTGATGAAGTTATTATATTCACGATTATATTCATGTTAAAAATTTATGGCACCTCCAATTCCAATAATTAAAAACAATCTACGTAAAAGGCCAATCAAAATCCCGGTTGTTAAAATTTTTGCGCCAAAAATCTCTGCATTGTTAAAATAACTTTTTGCAAAATACCTTGTTACCGAGTTCCGATGCAATTTACTTAAAATTAAATTGCTGGTTCAGGTTCTGATTGATAGGTATTTTATAAAAAAAAAAACAAAAAAAAATATGTCGCGGAAAGATGACAAAACAGTTTTCTTTTTTAATTGACATAAACTAGTGCTTGACTGCGACCCCACCTGATGGTAAGCAGCAATGCAATCGTTGATGGTGAGGCTTATTCAAAGTCAAAAGTTTTTTATTTCACATAGGCCTACATGGGCACTTATAAAACGTCAGAAGCTAGTGCACGGTTCCAAATTGATCGTTTCCTATGGAGAAGAACCGACTACCTGATGGTAAGCAGCGATGCAATTGCTGATGGTGAGGCTTATTCAAAGTCAAAAGTTTTTTATTTCACATAGGTCTACATGGGCACTTGTAAAACGTCAGAAGCTAGTGCACGGTTCCAAATTGATCGTTTCCTATGGAGAAGAACCGGCAAGAAACTCCACTCCATATTAGTTTAGAGCCTGTTTAATCTAACCTTAAAGACACCTAATTATAATCGGACGGGAAGACCGCAGCAGGCAATTTGACATCATATGTCTTGTTACTTGGGGTCAGCGCAATGCGTTTGCTTCTTTCATTCCCTTTCTTCATTCAGTTCCTTTTCTATCATATTATTCCACACACGCTCCATCTGTATGACATCTATGACGCCACTTAATAACTAAAATTCAAAATCTCACATCACGGTATTGGAGTTCTAACCGCGATTTGAACATACACAACAGCCCGAAAACTATTATCGGTCAGTTGGTCGGATCAGATATTACATCCGTCTGGTCGAAGAATCCTCCCTTTTCAGCGGAGATATTATTATGTGGGACTTTACACCCTGTTCCACATATCTCTCCATCCATCGTTTTTTTGACCTTCCTTTATCTCTTCTTCCATCAACTATACACGTTGATGGTCACGTTCACTCTTTCGGTTACATGCATTCTCTTATGGTCATCTCCTTAGTGCTTTTTTTGAGGTAGGAAATCACCAAATAGACCCACCCACTCTGGGTCGAGAGAGAGGCAGTGTCAGCCTTTTACTAAAATTAGACTAAAATCAACCCATGTTCCTTCAGTTGCTCTTAACGTCTCAGAGCCGCGGTGATTCTTTCGAACAATCCCGCGTTATCATATGCCCCTAACAAGAGAAACATTTCCCTTAGCACATAGTCGCGTACGTGAGAAAAACGAGAAACATAAAAGCGTAAAGTTTCATTCAAAATGGTCGCTCACAAAATACTCCAACTCAAAATAGCCGCCGTGAACTTGCTCACAGTTTCACAAAACTATAAGTCAAAGTTGCCCCAAATTGTTAGTTCATGAAGCGCCATTTTAGGGGCAGTTCTCAACTGCGCTCTCAAAACGTTTCTGGATTAATAGCTCTTGTTTAGCTCGGAAATGTTTGTCATCGGGCAGGTGGGTGTTTTTGATTTACTGGTCCAGCCGACTACGCTGCGGAATAGCGTGATCGATGTAACCTTTACTTTATAGATGCTGCGCCTTTAATGGCTGCGGAAGGCCAAAACTGTGGAGAGCAATTTTGAAAGATTGATTTTGATCTAAAATTGCCGTTTTATAATGCTCTTGTGGTGACGGGACTAATGTTTGAAAACTGTGAAGAGGGACTTATGCTTGGTTTTGATTTGAAAGTGACTATTTTTGGAGGTGAAATCATCAAATGAGTTATCTTTTTATAAGTATAGTAAATCATAAAAACGTCATGTGCCATTATAATACCTACTATTTCAGTAATTATACTACCTCCTAGTTCAGTAATTCACAATTGGCTTAAGACCATTACACCAAAAAGCCTGTTACAGAATCGCCCACAAAAAAAGTAATTACGTTGAAACAAAAAAAAAAAAAGAAAGAAACATAAAACAAAAGCGCGCCAACAACACCGCATAAGGAAAACTTAATTTATTACTTGACAATGTATCCAGTGAAGGGGTTAACGCGGAGGGGTAAGTGCACGCAACCTGTGTACGTGACGTGAATGTACCGAGCGATGTGGAGCGTGTCAGTGGCTTCTGAGGGAGATGTGTGGTACCGTGTTACTATATCTATGATGAGAAGGACGATTATGACGATCTTTTGTAAAACATGTGCTATAGCATGGTATAGCATCAGCCGTATAATGTTCCCACTGCTGGGACTAGGCCTCTATAGGAGAGGGAATAGGTCATAATCCGTCACATGTCTTTGAAGTTTTGGTTCTAAAACATGCCGGTTTTCTTACGATGTTTACCTTCACCATATCGTTTTTTATTATTTTTATCTCAGGATTTTGGGGCCCTAAACCTTTAGAAGGCATACGAGCTAACTCGCAGAGGCCCCTTAGACATTTTTCATGGAACGTAGTACCAGCCGACGATTATCCACGTACGCCCCATGCTAGTGCACCCAAGAACAAATTCCGGTTGGTAGGACACTATTTCAACATATGGAAAACATAGTTAAGGATATTTTTTTTTGGACTCTTACGTGGATTGGTTATCAAGGACTACGTTAAGACTGTGGCCCTTGCCTTTCAATGTTATTAACACACATGATGATTTATTATTGCAAATTGTAACAAATTATGGCCAAAAAGGTGTTTTTTTTTTTAATTGATGTAAACCAGTGCTTGACTGCAATCCCACCTGATGGTAAGCAGTGATGCAATCATTGATGGTGAGGCGCACTAGTTTATTAATGGATTAAGGAATGATATTATGAAAAAGATCTTTTCTTCTCCAATGAAAGCTTCACGACTGACAAGACGGAATGCCAGAAGAAAATGTGCTGCATCGACTCCAAGTAACATGCGACAAGGGCAGGAAGATGATAATAGATATAAACACCACAGTTTATTTTGGGGTGCCTGTATGTTTGAAAATATTAGTGACCCTTGTTAGCGAAGTTAATGCGACCAGGTGGACTCATCTTTAAACTTACCATATTTGCCTGCAAGACAACTTACCTAAAGGTATTTGAAAATTGTGATCCTAAAAAGAGTTCTATTTTCTCACAAATCCATCTTTTTTTCTGCAAAAAGTACGACGATCTCTTTTTCACGAAGACATTTACAAGGCAACATTTGATACCCGGCCGTATCGTAACACGCGTTTAGAAGACGCTGAAATGTAAAAATAATACGTAAAAAAGTCTAAAAGTGAAACGGCGCGACACCAGCGATTTATGACCACTTAATATGGAGTGCGAGTTTTGATAGAAGCGAGCGAGCGAATGTTCGGGGAGGAAGAAATTTTGTATAACCTTTATGGTAGAATTTCTTGATGACTTGATCTTTATGGGTTTGGTATCACTATTGTTGAGATCTGTCAAACGGCTGGATAAAAACAGCTATGAATAGGAATCATCATCATCATCATCTTTATCATCATTTCAGCCAAAATACGTCTCGCATTCATCGGATTCTCGCAACGTTCACCAAGTGCGATTCATGCAAAATTCCAGACTGTCGCCGGAAAATAATTAATTTACAAGAATTCTTGTTTTTTAAATTATCCATACTTCCATACTAATATTATAAATGCGAAAGTAACTCTGTCTGTCTGTCTGTCTGTCTGTCTGTTTGTCTGTTACGCTTTCACGCTTATACCGCTGAACCAATTTTGATGAAATTTGGTACAAAGATAGAATAGAGCTTGAGAAAGGACATAGGCTATAAATTATTACGCTATTTGCTATGCGAAAGTAACTCTGTCTGTCTGTCTGTCTGTCTGTCTGTCTGTCTATCTGTTACGCTTTCACGCTTATACCGCTGAACCAATTTTGATGAAATTTGGTACAAAGATAGAATAGAGCTTGAGAAAGGACATAGGCTATAAATTATTACGCTATTTGCTATGGGGGGTGAGCAATATTAAAAAATGTCGATATTGAACGATTTGCCGTGACTTCGATCCCCAGTTATAGTAATAATTTTTTAAGTATTTTGTAGTCTTTTTTGTATATAATATGCGATGGTACTTCGATTACAATAATAATAGGACTTTTAGCATATTTTTAACACATCTTAGACATTTTTACTCCATATTTTTGTAAAAAGTAATCAAACATGTAATAAAATCTAAGTGAAAAAACGAAAATAATATTTCTTTTTTTCATTTAGCTACAAATTTAATATCTGAGATGAAAATCATCACGCTATCATCGACAAAGGGTTAAGCAGACAATGATGACGTTTATATAAGAACACCTATTTTACACAAAAGTCAACGAACACCGTAGTGCAGTCGTGTCTGGATTAGATCGGCACGTAAGGGGATAGTGGTTCAAAACTCAGTTTCTTTTTTGTGATAGTTTTGTTTTATTTTACTGTAAACAAGAAATTTTTACATATTTTTGCGTTCTTACTATTATTTTTATCGACAGTCTGGTTTCTACATCAGCACTTTCGAAGCAGTTTGGCAGATTATACTGACCTTCACTATACAAGACAGAAATCCAGCGGTTATGCATTCAAACGTCTACAAAGAGATCTAAAGAGATACAATAGAGCGGCTATCAGAAAAAATGTCTTAGAAAAACTGTCATCCTATGCCTCAGTGACGCCATCTGGCTTTGAATAGCAAACACACGAATTAAATTTGTCAAACTATTTATTTAACTATCGCTCGGTAGGTGGCTCGGGGCCTTACCATGATAATGTCAAAAGGGTAGTAATAAAAGCTCCGACAAAAAAAGAAGAATTGTCCTTACTCAAAATATTAAATCTACTGCCTAAAATACTAACTTTCCGACTATTTTTGTCCGAATAAAAATGACGAAACGACCGAATGAGATACTGAAATCTTCGAAAAATAAACATGACTGTTTATTGCTATAATACTTTTCTACCAGCATAAATTACGTTCTACTGAAAACTATGTTTTGTAATTTTTATCTTTACTTGCCTACTATTAATTCATAAATTACCTTACATATTTCATAGACTGTGGTGCTATTTTAACTGTAACATTATACTGAAAATAATATTCTGAGTGGTTATCCAGAAACTTATAAAAAATATAAATATGTACTTCTAACAATAACTTTTACTTGCATCATATATCATGAATTTTACTTACCACGGGTATGCTTCGATAGCAGTACCTATTTCAGGCGTTAAAAAATTAGAACAGTCGGCTTTGGTTTCCTAGAAAATACTTAGTTATTTACTAATTATTCGACAAATTTCCTAGTTTTTATAATGTCAGCGAGAACAAAGATAAAAATAGAACAAAACTCAGTTTATTATGAAAATGTAGTTTTAATAGGTTTAGAAGGGCTTAGGGTATGGTACAGGGGGGTTACCCCCCTGTTACCATCCCTACCCCGCAGAACCCCATGGTTATGGAGATATCCATGTTTAAAGTATGAGGTTAGGTTAAGTTAGAACACTAATTTCCATCGATTTATGGGGCGGTTTGGGGCCTAAATCATAATGGCTTTTAACATTAGAAAGGGGATTTGGCGCTCGGCGGCCGCTGCCGCGGCACGCTCGCTCCGCTCGCTCGCCTTCGCGCGTTGATGGTCACAGTTCTAACCTAACCTAACCCAAATGATTCACTACCATTAGAAGGAGACTCCGACTCAGAACGGTACACGGGTACCTCATCCATATTTCGTAACAATACTAAGTTTATAGATAGTAAGTTAGTAGTTTCCTTAGTAGATTTATTAGTTCGTTGAAATGATAATATTAAACCAGTAGCAACAAAAACTATTTAATTTTGTAACATAAACAGACAAAACACGCAAGGATCGGTCGTTGCAAGCGCCCTGCGCTCGGATCTTTCGACTCGCACCCGAAAACAGGCACAGTTGAGGTATTTTCCTAATTAATAAGAGTTAAAATATAAATTTGATAACCAACAATAGAAATTAAAACAGTTCATGCAAGTTGTAAAAATATGATTATTTTGACAAAACCTCTGTTGTCGGTAACTTAGTAATTTTGTCGGAGGTTCAGTATTTTATTCGGAAGTTTAGTTTTGTTATTCGAAGATCCATTTTTTTTTAGGAGAAAATGTAATTTGAACATGCTCTTAACTGTTGTTAAATTGGATATTTTTTTTCGTTTATGTTTTGGGTTTTTTGTCGGTAAATCATTATAACGCTGGTTAATTAGAATAATAGTCGGCCACAGATCGCTGGAGATTAATTTGTTTTTCGGAACCATTATTATTTCCCATGTCAAAATATCAGACGTACGAGCGAAAAAGAGTGATGGAGCTATACACCCTATATAGCTCCATCCCTTTAACAGTCCGGTTTAGGTCGTAAAATGGATCACGTTATGAGCTCGTGGTAGAGCCTCAGTGTGTGATAAAGGTAAGGTTAAGCTTTTCAGCAATAGATGGCGTTATCACGAAATCAGGAAATGTTTCTAGACCTATTTATAAAAATTATTGAATTCTAATTGATTGCTTCGTAAATGCCAAAAATATTTACGAAAATAAACCGCAGTTAGGTCCAGTCATTTTATCATAACAAGATTAAAATTTGTAATAGCGTAAAGCGCGGTGCGCCTTGGGCGCGGTCGCCTCCTTCTGCGAAGCAGTAATGCTAGCAAAGGAGGCGGCCGCACTCGCGAGACAATAACCCTCGCGACCCAGCCGATCCGAACCGAGGGGTTCCGATCCCGATTTCCGGCCACCGTAGGCGCGGGCTTGTGGACGGCGAGCAATGGGTAGCTCACCGTCCGTCCGTCCCGTACCCGTCCGGACCGAGCCCAAGTCGTTGACGGCGCGTAGTGTTCCACGCGCGCCTCAAGGAGGTGTCAGCAACCGTAGGGGCCCAGCAAGGTCGAAGCCTATTGGGGCCATGGGTGATACGAAAGAGATTCCCGGGGCCCTGGAACAATGGCAAAGAAGGAACAGGAGTGAGTTTTGTGTATGTTTCTTTCTGGTTTATGTTATGATAAAACAACGCTGTATGATTTTAAAATTATTGGTTCATTAGATATACTAAAAGTATATTATACCGTAGAATTATCTTTTTTACAACACTAAATAAATGTTATTTAACGTAGGCTATCAAAAAAAAAGTGGACAAAGTAGTTTTCAGTTGCCAAAATGTATAAATAGTCTGAGTCACGGAGTTGATACTGAGGTCGATACCCACAGTTTTTAGTGTGTGCACCTTTTGCTTTTAGGTAGGAAATCATCAAATACCTTCCCCCGCTCTGGGTAAAGCCAATTAAGGTAAGGTAGTACCAGACTTTTACTGACTGAAACCCACCTGTGTTCCTTTAGTTGCCCTTAGCGTTCCAGGGCTATGGTAACTTGCACGCCACAATTGCGGCAGCAAATACCTTCTTTGAGGAAAGTCTAAAAAGGCTCTCTTTTCGCCTGACGCAGGTCTTCATCGAACAAATGTTTCGGAAGGACCCCCAAAAAACCAGCAAATATAGGTAGGTACTTAATCACAGAAAGATGCTTCTTGAGCAGTCCGTGAAGGTTACCAGTACTTCAAGTAGTCTCTCCCTCGGACTTGACCACAACCTACTGTTTGGAACAAGTACCTAATTTCAAAGATTCCAAAAATTGAAGATCATTAAGAATTTCATGAAAAACCCACGAAGACATATTTCACACAAGGCCCCGACGTGGTTTGCGTTCCTGAAGATAGTTTGATTACGTATGATGTATCCTACATTACTTGCAGCCTTAAGTCGACAACTGGACGTTACCTCCTTAAGAGTGGTCAGTGAGTGGTGATCAACACTGGGACAACATTCTGACGGATGCCAGAGTCAGTCACAGCCCCAATTGGTTGCGACATTTGTTCGCTGTCATTTTATAGTTTTGTGGAGTCACAAACACGGAGTAATGAGGGGGTATTAGGGTGTTTCGAGAGGTTTCTGTTTCAAATTCGACGTGATGTAAGTCAACATCAAACTGCAACAATTTTTTCACAAATTCTTTATAAGTACAGTTGTGGAGCAAGATGACATCGTAGGTTACTCTGTAGTATTTTAATAATCGCTAGCAGCAGTGGACTATCAGTGCACGTTATCCAGCTGAAGATGGGCTGAAGCCGATTATGCTCCTTCGAAATTCACCTCCGCCAAAGTTGCATAACGGACCCGGCTAAAAGTCTGCAGAGAAATATCATCGAGGCAAATTCTTATTGGAGGTAATTCTTTCGAAAAAATCTCATAGCTCTAGCAGGCATTGACCCTACAGATCTTCGTCAGGCGAAAAGAGAGGACGCTGTGGTGTCTTTCTAAAGACACCACAGCGTCCTCTCTTTTCCTCAAAGAAGGAAGATTTGCTGCCGCGTGCAAGTTACCGTAGCTCTAGAACACTAAGGGCAATTAAAGGAACACAGGTCGGTTTCAGTCTGTAAAAGTCTGACACAAACTCTCGCTTTACCCAGAGCGGGGGAAGGTATTTGATGATTTTCTTCCTAAAAGTAAAACGTGCAGACACTAAAAACTGTGGGTATTGACCTCAGAACAAGATCCGTACAGACTCTATACATTTTGGCAACATTTAACATTTTGAAAACTACTTTATCCACTTTTTTTATAGCCTACGTTAAATAACATTTATTTGGTGTTGTTAAAAGAAAACAACGGTTTAATACACTTTTAGTCTATTATAATGAACCAATCATATTAAAATCATACAGCGTTGTTTCATCATAGAATAAACCAAAAACAAACTTAAACTATCACCTTTTCCTTTTAGAGGGAAGGCAGAACCACAGTTTATCAACTACTTCGACCTCAACATGTCTGTTTCTGTTTATTGATGATGATAAGTAATTTATTTGATGTATATCATGAACGAGTATTCTATTACTGGTGAGCCAAATAAATAAAATAAATTATATATCTGGACATAAGAAATACATTTTACATAATATATTTACTGAAATTAATTCCCGTTATTTACATGTTTTTAGCACGAATCACAAGCACAGAATTATTAATTACGTTTGTGCATTTTTACTAACTTGACGCAGACAAAGTCGCGGGTAACAGCTAGTTATTGTATAAGTTGATAATTAAAACATATTAATGATTTAATTTATTATTGTAATTTTAAATTTATCTTGTTTTAAGTTTTAGGTAGATTATAATTATTAATTATCAATCAATGTTCGATACAATTATAATGTTACAAATAAAGTACTATCTACTCAAAATGAAAGTATCGCAATTTTGATCACATATTTAATGTGATCAAAATTGTGTCAAATGTTAAATTGTTTATTAACTCATTTTATTTAATTAAGTAGCCTATAATATTTTAATTCTCTTCGTATGCCATATTATATTATAGTGATGTTGATAATTTAAATTAATTATCTTGATTGGACCTCTAGAACAACTCGAAGTCCTTTGATGGCAACCTGCGGGTTCAATGAAGGTGGTCCAAAGAAAGCAAGTCCACGATTCAGTTTTCCTCGTTTATATCAAAAAGTGTAAACCGAATTGTTTGCGTGTTTGATTATTATAAATTTCGGTCCTACGAAATAAAAAACAATAATTTAGTTTCATTTGATCCCTTATATTTTTTGTGACGTGAGGTTTTAAAGTTAAGTGGTTCATTCATAGCAACTTTCCTCTATACCGTCTGTCTCTAGGTGAGACAGCGAATCATGTAAGGTTTTGGAGACAGAAAAAGACACAAGAACGTAATTTTGCTACGACATTCATTTTAAAATTAGGAAGATTGTTGTAAAATATGTTTTGGTAAGTATGAGTAAGTAAGAAACTATCAAAATGTCTTATTAGCTAATTTAGCATGATTATATGTTATCAACTGGCCTGAGCTTAAGGATTGTTCAAAAGAGTTACTGTGAGCTGGAACGCAAAGAGAATGACAGATAATGACGTCACGATGTAATAGCTACACAAAGGCTGCGCTTACGTTCATAGTCGACAGTCGCCAGTTTAAAGGCATTTTTTTTTTAATTTGATTTAAACTAGTGCTTGACTGCGATCCTTCGGGTGCGAAAATCATCTAATGACATCCCCCGCTCTTGGGCGAAGCGAGAGATAGTGTCAGACTTTTACTGACTAAAAACCCACTCCTGTTCCTTCTTTGCCATTTTTCCAGGGCACCGGGGTTAATCTCTTTCGCATCACCCATGGCCCCAGTAGGCTTCGACCCTGCTGGGCCCCTACGGTTGCTGACATCTCCCTGAGGCGCGCGTGGAACACTCCGCGCCATCGACGACTTGGGCTCGGTCCGGACGGGTACCGGACGATTGGACGGCGAGCTACCCAATGTTCGCCAACCGCAAGCCCGCGCCTACGGTGGCCGGAAATCGGGATCGGAATCCCGGTGACCTCACTGCGGCCTCCACCTTTGCTAGCATTACTGCTTCGCAGAAGGAGGCGACCGCCTCTCACTCCTGCTCTCTCCAGACCATGGCCTGTACCAAAGCCCGGCGCGAGAGGTCGCTGCCTCCGATCGACCTGTTCAGAGGTATGGAGTACAGTGTGTAAAGTCCCGTAAATCTCCATTGAAAAGGGAGAATCCTACCACCAGACGGATGTTATGTCTGGTCTGGGCAATCGCCCGGTAGTTGATTTCGGGCCGTAGTATATTATGTTCTAATTGCGCGGAGAGCTCAAATACCGCAGGATTTTGAATTTTAGTTCCTATGTGGCATCATAGATGTCACTACAGGAGGAACAAAGGTGGATTTTAGTTAGAAAAATTCTGGCACTCCCTCTAGCTCCATCCAGAGCTGGACAAATGCGGATTTAATGACTAAAACCCAAAAAAAATTGACAAAGACGGTAGGTACTTCTAAATCATCATCATCATCATCATTTCAGCCGAAAGACGTCCACTGCTGGACATAGGCCTCCCCCAAGCGTCGCCACAGCGAACGGTCCTGTGCGTCTCGCATCCATCGGACCCCCGCAACCGTTACCAAGTCATCGGTCCACCTTGTAGGAGGCCTTCCAACGCTACGTCTTCCGGTACGTGGTCGCCATTCCAGAACCTTTCGGCCCCAACGGCCATCTGTTCTGCGAGCAATGTGCCCTGCCCATTGCCACTTTAGTTTGGCGATTAAAGAAAGAAAGAAAGAAAGAAAGAAAAACTGTTTATTCGCGCGAAATGACGCAATCTTAAAACTAGCAAACAAACATTGTAAAATGATAGGGATTCTTCGTGCTATGTCGGCAACCTTGGTTCTCCTGCGGATATCCTCATTCCTGATTCGATCACGCAAGGAAACTCCGAGCATAGCCCTCTCCATTGCCCTTTGGGTGACTTTAAGCCTTCTAATGAGGCCCATTGTAAGCGACCACGTTTCGGAGCCATATGTCATCACTGGCAACACGCACTGGTCATAGACTTTCGTCTTGAGACACTGTGGTATATTGGACGAGAAGACACCGCGCAGCATCCCGAACGCTGCCCAGCCGAGTCGGATTCGACGATTGATCTCTTTCTCGAAGTTAGACCTTCCCAACTGGACCGTCTGTCCCAGGTAAACGTAGTCGTCTACAACTTCGAGTGTAAAGTCCCCGACCTTGATAGGAGTGGGTGCTACATGGCTGTTTACCATGACTTTGGTTTTGTCCATGTTCATTTTAAGTCCCACTCTTTCGGAAGCTCTACTGAGGTCACCAAGCATTGCAAGCAACTTCTAAATATATACCACTAAACTTGAATGAAAGTTCCATATTTTATCTTCTTACCAAAAATACCCAATATTAAATATGGGCCCCTTCGGAATGATACTACACTATCAATACTATGCAGATAAAAATATTATGTAAGTAGTATTATTTTATGCGTTACCTGTTCCAGAAGAGAAGCAATTAGTTGGTTTTAGAGCTTGCAAATTTCGAAAGGAATAGAAATGCTTACTTAACCTTCATTTTATTATTCTTGCCGTAAAATACGCCTAAAATATAAAATTCCCTACACTTGTTCGCACAGTACATCATTTACTAGGTATTACTGGTATATATTTTCTTAGTTATCAAATGAAGAAGTATTTTTGAAGCTTCTGTAAAAATAGGGTATTGTTATTACTGAATGATTGGGTTTGGGGTTTGGCAGTCAGGTAGCACCATACATGGCTAAGATAAATTGCCTGTATATGTTCATCGCTGGTTTTGGGCTCAGATTTGTATCTTGCAGTCCAGTGGAATAGAATCCATGTTCCTTTACCCAGGCGGAGATAAGCCTCACGCCCTGCCCCTTGTCAGTGAAGACCCCGACGTCAGGGGTCGCAGGACGATTACCTACTACCATAGGCGCAGATTTTCCGATGGCGAGCCATGGTTAGCTCGCCGTCCTGTCGTCCGGTAAGGACTAAGCCCGGTTTGACGTCGCGTTGTGTTCCGCGACTTAAAGAGGTCAGCAAAACTGTAGGCACCAGTTAGGGCTGATACCTACTAGGGCTGCGAATTGTTCGAAGGAGACAACCTCCTAATAAAAAGGGGACCACTTTGGGCATTTAGGTCCTTGCAAACCAGCTGATCCAGTGTTTACCTGCTTCTTAAAATAGCAGAACTGGTTGCTTCCACTTGTACTGAAACTTTTAAGACTTCTAAGTAATGGGTGCTTGGGATTTTTTTATTTATTTATTTATTTATTTAAACTTCATGTACAGTAGTGGTACATAGGCGGACTTAATGCAACAAGGCATTCACTACCAGTCAACCTTTGGGTTAAAAGAGAAAACACTGTGGTAGGTGTGCACAATAAATAAATAACAGATAAATATCAAAAGAAAAGTAGTATCAATAAATTAAGTTACAATAATAAAATACTTATATACGCTAATATTATAAACTTCTTCTTTATTTTTCTTTTGTCTTGTCTTGTTCTTTACGTATCGATGGACTCAAATTACATTTTTCTGACCAGTATTTGGTAACCTGTACAAGTGTACAGCTCTGTTAAATGCCTCGTATAAATCGGTATATAGATTGTGTCGTATAAAGGTTGTGTAGAACGAGCAGCACAGCAGGTTATGCATGTCCTGTGAAGCAGCTCCACCCTGGCACTGTGTCTGAGATGGGTCGATGAAACCTCATTTGGCCAGATTGATTATGCAGCGGCCAAGGGGAGACAAGGGGAGATTGACCAGAGGGGAGATGTTCTGATGGGGTGATGAAGTGTGGAGGAGTTGGATGGTTTTGCTTACACATTGCGCATTTTTGCCTTGTAAAGTTCTGTTCTTATATTATGCTTATGTACAGTAACCCTGCAAAAGTGCTTGGATACCTTAACGCCTATTTTCCCTTGCACGTTAGAGTTCAAGTTTTCGAAAATTAAACTAGATGGCGTTGGTTTCTTCACAGCTAAGTGGCGACCAACGGCAATCTCACAAAGTATAAACTTGACTTTTAGTTTAACAAATAATAGACACATGCGTCAACATTGTAGTCAACAACTGATTGTAGTTCATAATTTCATCATTCAAATTAGAGTCATGTTAACCTAGCGGTTTAGCATGTGCAGATAGATGCGTAAATCAATGAGCCATGAGTTCAAATCTCACGTAGTACTCACACTTTTTGTAAGTTATGAATAACAAACTAAGGAAGTTGGAAGGAATATTATATCAAAGCTAACAAGTGGATATTTATTTTTAATATAATATTCAAGTGGGTAGTTACTCAGCAAAACGAAAAAAATGCAGGTAAACAGGCTCAAAGGCACTATTAAAAAATAATATGTTTATTTCGTACAATTTCTTAATCAAATTTAACAATCACCGTTTATTAATCACCGAATAAGATTATATATAATTTCTTATTGAGGCCATAGCTTAAGTATTCGTTTCCAAAATTGGAAAGAGGATTGAAGCTTATGTAACCTTAACAAAAACAAACAAAAGACCAGGGGCCGTATTACGACCTCTTAATTCCAGTCAGTTTACGCCTTAAACTGAACTGCCTTGCTTATCCGTATTATGACATCTTATTGCCAGCCAGTCAGTGGTCACGTGACACTTGGCCGACTTCTGCACGGATATTGACTGGAAATTTCGTATTATGAGCGACCAAATGACATTTCATAGCTTGCTGAAATGTCAAAAATTGTGTCAAACAAACCATTCAGTTTACGCCAGTTTCTAGTAACTTTTAATGAATTGTTTTGACTTCTTATTATATTTTTATCTATTTGGACAGTTAAATAAAACATTAAGTATGTGTGATGAGTTGGTAATCTTCAAATTTCTTGAAAGTGATGCGTCACAAGAGAACAACGAAGCAAAAATTCAAAGGACGGGTCTTCGAGATCTTAGTGACCCTTTTGCTATTGATAAGGTTCTGTTTATAAAGCGATACAGGCTTAGTAAACAATTAGTTTACAATTTACGTGACGAACTGAGACCTAATGTAGCTACTGGGTCTACAAGAGCGTCGGATTTATCAATAGAAAGAAAGGTTAGTAATTGTAAGGTTCCCACAGCTCACATGAAGTACTCTATGATGCCTTGCTGCAGTTGCTTTGCTTTTTATGAAGGTGCTAATGACCCTCAAGTACTGTTAAAGAAAACTAGCAAAAAAATTATTGTAATATTATTGTTTTTTTCTTGTAAATGAGATACATAGGTAACATATCTATATAAATACATATTTCCATTTTAGATTCTTCAATAAGTTTAAAATGCTGGGAGTATTAGTATGTATTGATTGAACACATGTTGCAATTGTACGTCCAGTCGAAAATGAAGAAAGATATTACTGCAGAAAACAGTATCACTCGTTAAATGTCCAATTGGTAAGATTTTTCAAAATTAAAACATCCAATTTTGTAAATGTATGTAATTTTTAATAAAACTAATATTCTTCTTTAGTCTTCATTTTTTTAGAATTAATCTGAAACAATTTTAATTTTAGATTAGTAATGCAGACATGCAAATAGTCAGTGTGGATGCTAGTTTTAGTGGAGCTTCCCACAACTCTTTTATTTGGGCAAACCATCCCCTAAAGGAGCACATGGAATTTATTAGCAGAAATGAAGGTATATATATATTACTTGGTATGTAAATATATTTTAGGAGTATTATTATTTCTAACTACTTGGGGTGTGTTGTTATGTAATTATTTCAAAATTACTCCATTATATTCTGTGTTTGTTTATACAAATGATATAAAAATTTCAATATATTTGTGAAATTATAAGTATAGTGATATTTTAATTATTTCTAGGTGATTCTGGGTACCCATTAAGACGTTGCATGATGACACCAGTAACTGATGCCACCCCGGATACTCCTGAAGCTTACTACACTAGTGTGGATGTCCGGACAAGAAATATTGTTGAGCGGACAATCGGTTTTTGCTGTTACTTGAAAATTTATTTTAGATATGTAGTTAAGTTTAAAATAATAAATGTATGACCCGATCAATTAAAAACAATTATTAAATATATTACACTTTTATTAAGTACCTACCCCATATCTAAATAAAAGTAACCATACTCGCAAAATCAAGGATAAAGGTTGTATCATCCCACGGGCTCTGTCATGTATGCAACCGGGATAAATGTTAGAATGATAAAGATTTTAATAAAAGGTGTACAACACCGTGTTTAGTAAATAAGTAACATACTCACGTTAGACCACCCTTTCCAGTCCTTGCTCGCACCTTCCTCCAAAGAATTCAGTGTCTCTGACATAGACACCCAAATCCGTTTTGAAAAATCACGTGGTTGCGCTGATTTATTGCATCCTATGGCCAAGTCCATATGAGAGTTCAAAAATTCCCACAAACACTCTAATTGCTCATAGGATACCCGGCGACGACGTGAAACCTCATTCCTTGCACTTCTTTAAAAAACAATGGTTTATTTAGAGTTTAAAATAAAGAGCAACAATTAATTTGATAATTATAAATAAAGTAGGTCCTACTTACGCCATTATTTGAAAAAATATTGTTAAAAAGGTTTTATTCGAGTACATACACACACTTAATTTTGTTTTTGGCGGGTCAGCATTTATCGCAGTACGTTCAGAAATGAAGTTTGTGAGACCATGCTGTATTTTCAACTTTATGACATTGTATTTACGGAAATAATACATAATTCGTTTTTAAACTCGTTGTTAATCTCGATTTCTGTTACAAAATTACATTAATTTCATTAATAAACAATATTTTATTCAAAATTTAAAAACCGTAAATACCGGTAACCTTTATTTTGATGTTTTCGAACGCCATCTTTCAAGGCAGTGCAAACCAGCCACAGACAACAATCCAGGATGAATCCAGTCAGAATAACGTACGTCATAATACGAAAAAGAACAAGTCAGTTTAAGGCCGTAAACTGACTTGCCTGGAAACTGACTGGATTTTAGAAAGGTCGTAATAAGCCCGCAGATAATTTTATCACAAAGGTCAAAAGGATTAAAAATGTAGGCTAAAAACTATAAAATTGCACAACAACACATCAAGTGTTCATAACTTTTTTAAGTTGTTTTAAATACGGATATTAAGTTAAACACACATAACAAGGTCTCCAGTTAATACAGAGAATAAGTACTGAGTAAATAATATTAATTCAGTATTATAATTATTTATTATCTTGTAGCCACAAACATAACCGTCCGTGTTCACTGGACTTAAAAGTTTTTTCATGAGTAAATATGACATTACTCTAATCAAAGTTTATGTGATCCAAAGCAAACTGCAATCTTGCCCTTTTATGGACGTCCGTTTTCTTCGTACTCCCTTAATGGTAAGGGAGGTTTGACGCTGCAACATGTTTATTAGTTTTAGTCTGCCAGCTCTTTGATGGTGTTTCAAAGAACCCTCTTCTTCAAATCATCATATCCATAGAACAACTGTTTTTCTCTGCAACAATAAAACAGAAATATATAATATCCAATAATGATTATTATATAGGAGTTTTTTGTTATATAAAAGCGTTAAAAAAAACTACTTACGTTTACACCGGTCTCTTTGGCTATTTTTGACAAGTTTTTACCTTGATTATGCATAGCAATTATTTGGGCTCTTTTTACTAAATCTTTATAACAATGAATATTTACTCATTTTGGTAAAATATAGTAGACAATACACCTGGTTAAAAATAAAATTGAACGAAAGGCGCTGGAACGAGATAATCGAAATTAACTTAGCGAACAACCAATTGAGCTTAGTCATAACTCTTTGGTCTAAGTATTATTTATACTACCTACTAGTTATTATTTATTAATCCATATTCAACCTACCCTCTCAAGTTTGAAAACTAACACATAGATAATAAAATATTTATAAATTGATATTCAAATTTAATATCGTCACCTCTTAAAAAGAAATTATAAATTATTTCAATGTTTGAAGAAACAAAAAGAAAGTACAAAAATAAGCATTAATTAAGCATTAATCATTTGAAGCACAGCGGCGCCATCTATTAACAGTATAATGTAATGTTGTCGATAGCAACATTTCAATCTGGTTTTACGGTAGATGGCGTCAATTCTCGCTTCACACGACTTTATTTCTGTAGTACCTATGCACTTTTGCTTTTGGCCGTACTTACACACAAATATACAGAAGAAGATATCTTAATGTACAAAGGTACTGTTTATTTCAAAAAGAAATTTCTTCCAGCAGACCTGCGAAAGGAAAACGCATGTTCTTTTCTTCTTTTCTTTCTTACATACCTACATCTTAACTGTGAACTTCCAAATGCTCGCCTCTATGTAACACTAAACCATGTGTTTGAACAAACGGCAAACGTATCCGATATTATAACGGATGGCGCGTCGAAACCGAGGGCCGACTTAACGAATATTAAACATGGCTCTCGATTTATGTGTGTTACCAAATGTATTGTGTCTTATGCTTTATGTGAGGACTCGGAAATGCGCCCTTTTATCTGTTTTTCTTTATTTAATGATGGTAGTATTTTTTTTTCGGGTGGGAAAATCATCTAATGACATCCCCCGCTCTCAGGCGGAGCGCGAGGGCATGTCAGACTTTTACTGACTAAAAACCCACTCCTGTTCCTTCTTTGCCATTGTTCCAGGGCCCCGACGATCTCTTTCGCATCATCCATGGCCCCAGTAGGCTTTCGACCCTGCTGGGCTCCTACGGTTGCTGACATCTCCTTGAGGCGCGTGGAACACTACGCGCCGTCGACGACTTGGGCCCGGTCCGGACGGTTACTGGACGGTCGGACGGCGAGTTACCCATTGTTCGCCGTCCGCAAGCCTGCGCCTACGGTGGCAGGAAATCCTTTATGTTTTTTTTTGCGACAATAGGTTTAAGGACACTCATGAATTGTAGTTACTATTGACAAACTTATCTAGATTTTTTCTTTAAGTGACTCTGCTAATACTAACAACACACATACGATACTCATCATGTTTGGTTTTGGTATACTCTGGGTAGTATGATCAGGTGTAGCCTTGTAGCCAAAACCGTGCAGTCAAGGACGACTTGGTATTCCTGCAGGAAGTGCCAAGGGGATGCAACTCGGCATACATTTTCACTGTTTTTCATACAAGTGCTCTTACGCGATTATGACGTTATTACACATTTTTCATTAGATATTTTGGAAACACAGTATCTTATGGGTATTATCCACTAGGCTTCTATTGAAATCAATTTGTAAATTTGTGTAAAACTAATACAGTAAAAACTAATAATCTAGGCTATTTTGCATGAACTTTGACACTTCATAATTTACTCAAAAATTTAAAAAGTAAAAAAGTATAACAATAGAATATAATAGGTCTTTACCTGTGAAATTGGAGATTTTTAAAACGGGTTGCTTTGAAGTGTTATATCATTGGATTGACTTGGAATCATAAGTTCAAATAAATTTTATATTAAAGGTATGTTATTCTTCTTTTGAAATTAGGTATTTATTGGTTTCTTTGTGTTTTATATTTTCTGTAATATAGCAGTACTTATAACCATGAAAGCTAATAAAAACGTTTTTTCATATTAAGAGTTTCAACGTAGATAATATGCATTGCAAAGGGCAAACAATATCAATGTCGCATACCTACGACTTTCTTCTAACACCTATTATCAAACAAATAGCCTTGCAAATTTAATCAAGATTCTGAATGACGACCATTTTTTTCAAAAACTTTTAAGGGTTTAAAAAAATACACGTATTTCCTGGAAAAAGTTTTGTAAAATATTCGAGTAAATCACAGAATTACCGAATGCTAACAGAATTTTCAGGCGTTATCTCTCTTTTTTCGCGTTGCCTTTTCATCAATCTTTTCATCACGGGTTGAGGAGATCGTGCAGTATGTACGCGTAAAGATTAACTAGACTTTAAGAGTCATTCAGTAGGAGTCGCGTCATTACACTAATTTTAAGTCATTTGTGGTGAGCGTCATCACTTCCTCAAAGGAAGAGTTTTGAAAGGGTGTCATAGTATATCGACGAATTCGTGGAAGGTTACCAGACTTGCATTGAAACACGACGCCCACCTTCCACCACCACTTCGTCTTTATATTATTAATATATACTAATTTATTATTTTAAAGTTTATTCTTTGTATCGTGTCTTATCCTTATTCCGGGCCATACCACAATCACGTACGATACGATTAAAAAAAATAATACCTCGGAGCATCGAACCCGCATACTCCACAGTAACAGTAACCACTAACAGCTATCAAGATTTACGATATTATAATAAGGCAACACCTCTCTGATCCCACACACGAGATTAGTGTTGTTATTAAACGGGACACGAGCCCGGGATATAAAGTGTTCGAAGGAAAATCCTTATATCCGGGATTTATACATTTTAATAGAAAATTACCCGTTCGTCTCATTTAATGATGTACATGGTATTTATATATAAGAAAAGGATCATTACAAGCTATCTAATCGTTTTACAAAATTGATTTAAGTATAGTAAAACACATTTTGAGCTTTCGTTTTTGGGAAATTATCAGAAGACTTCTCCCGATCTAGGATTGAGCGAGAAGGCGTGTTAAACCTTTACTGACTAAAACCTACCTATGTTCCTTCATTTACCTTTTGAGTATTAAGCCACGGTAACTCTTTTAATGAAGTAAAATAGGTAAGGTATTTACTATTATAATGTCCGATGGGACTGGCATGTACATTCGTTTCACTGCGCAACGCTTGCAATGCCGCGCGACGCCGGTATGCTAGGTACCGCAGGCGACGCATCCGTCCACTGGATGCGGAGGCCAGAGAGGCGGAGCTGTACGAGGGATACAGAGAGGCAAAGCGCACCCTCCGAGCGGAGATAAGGCGGGCCAAACTCGAGGCCCGCAACGTGTGGCTGGGGACTCTGAATGGGGACCCATGGGGACGCCCCTATAAGGTGGTGCGGGACAAAATCCGCCCCTGGGCTCCCCCGCTGACGCAGAGTCTCCGGCCCCAGCTTGTGGAGGGTGTGGTGAGCACTCTGTTCCCCGTGCGAGGGGAACACTCTCCCCCGCCCATGGCTCCGCCACCAGCGGTGTCCGATACCACGTGGACCGTAGTCCGTGGACCACGATAGCGACGACGACGGAAATGCTCCAGAGGTGACCGAGGTAGAGTTGAGAGTGGCGGTACGAAGGCTGAGTGCCAAAAATACCGCCCCAGGACCCGACGGCTTGCCTGGGAAGGCCTGGGTCCTGGCCATGGAGGCTCTCGGGCCTCGACTAAGAGGGCTCTTCAGCGCATGCATGGAGAGGGGCCAGTTCCCACTTCGCTGGAAGACGGGGAAACTGGTTCTCATCGCGAACCCGGGACGCCGACTCTCCGTCCGCGTACCGGCCCATTGTGCTGCTCGACGAGGTGGGCAAGCTCTTTGAAAGAGTAATTGCAGACCGCCTCGTCGCGCACCTAACACGGGTGGGGCCGGATCTGGCGGACGGCCAGTTCGGTTTTCGCAGGAGGCGCTCCACGGTGGACGCCATCATGCGCGTGCGAGCTCTCACGACGGGGGATGCGGTGGCCCAGGGCAGGTGTGTCGTGGCGGTGTCTCTGGACATCGCCAACGCCTTCAACTCCCTGCCTTGGAGTAGCATTAGGAGGGCACTCCGGTATCACCGGACGCCCGACTACCTCTGTCGTGTGGTCGAGGCGTACCTGTCGGACAGGTACATCATCTACCCTGGTCACCAGGGAGAGTGGGAACGTCGAGAGATGTCGTGCGG
This sequence comes from Mythimna impura, assembly GCA_905147345.3. Lineage (NCBI taxonomy): Eukaryota > Metazoa > Arthropoda > Insecta > Lepidoptera > Noctuidae > Mythimna > Mythimna impura. The sequence goes on along the minus strand of LR990359.1, from coordinate 25,095,593 downwards.
TGTTCCGCAGGGATCGGTACTAGGGCCGCCCTTGTGGAACATCGGATACGACTACGTGCTGCGCGGCGACCTCCCTGACGGGGTCAGCGTAGTCTGCTACGCAGACGACACGCTGGTCCTGGCGCGGGGAGAGTCGTACCAGGCGGCGGTTGAACTAGCGACACGCGGGGTTGCGACAGTCGTGGGCAGGATCCAGGAGTTGGGACTCGAGGTGGCATTGCACAAGTCCGAGGCCATGTGCTTTCACGGCCCTCGGAACGCGCCACCGCGGGGTTCCCAACTAACGGTAGGAGGAGTCCACATCGGCGTCGGGTCGACGATGAAGTACCTGGGACTCGTTCTCGACAGCCGATGGGATTTCGGGGAGCATTTCCGACGTCTGGCTCCCAAACTAAATCGGACTGGAGCTGCCCTCGGGCGGCTCCTGCCCAACCTGGGGGGTCCAGACGCCTCCTGCCGGAGGCTTTACGCGGGAATCGTTCGGTCCATGGCCCTTTATGGCGCACCGGTATGGGCGCCGACGCTGCGGAAGCAGCCGGCGGCCCGGCTGAACGCATGCCAGATGGTCATGGCCATACGGATGGTGCGAGGATACCGGACGATTTCCCGCGAAGCGGCAAGCCTCCTTGCTGGCCAGCCACCATGGGATCTGGAGGCAACAGTCCTTGCACACATGCACGATCTGCGCATGGAGATGCAACGCCGGGGCGAAACTCCGCTGCCGCGACAAGTCGCAGCATGGCGGACAGAGCTCCGGCGGGTTCTCATGGTGAAATGGCGACAGCGACTGTCGCAACCCAGTGCTGGGCACGCCACAATTATGGCGGTAAGTCCCTTCTTTGAGGCGTGGTTGGAAAGACCTCACGGCGTCCTCACCTTTCGCATGACGCAGGTTCTCACCGAACACGGTAAGTTCGGGAAGTTCCTGCACCGGATTCGTGCGGAAGCGACGCCCGGGTGTCGCCACTGTGTGGACCGCCCGGAGGACATGGTGGAGCACGCGGTGGAGGTGTGCCCCGCTTGGGCAGAGCAACGCCGTGTCCTCGTGGGGGCGATCGGCGGCGGCGATCTCTCGCGCCGGGCTTTGGTACAGGCCATGGTCCGGAGCGAGGAGGAGTGGCAGGCGGTCGCCTCCTTCTGCGAAGCAGTAATGCTAGCAAAGGAGGCGGCCGATCGCGTGAGGCAACGGTCCTCACGCCCCAATCGCCGCCGGGATTCCGATCCCGATTTCCGGCCACCGTAGGCGCGGGCTTGCGGACGGCGAGCAATGGGTAGCCCGCCGTCCGACCGTCCGGTAACCGTCCGGACCGAGCCCAAGTCGTCGACGGCGCGTATTGTTCCACGCGCGCCTCAGGGAGATGTCAGCAAATCGTAGGGGCCCAGCAGGGTCGAAGCCTACTGGGGCCATGGGTAGTGTGAAAACGAAACCCGGGGCCCTGGGACGAAGGTAACAAAGGAACAGAAGTGGGTTTTTAGTCAGTAAAAGTCTGACACTATCTCCTGCTCCACCCAAGAGCGGGATTTGTCATTAGATGATTTTCCCACTTAAAAAAAAAAAATGTACATTCGTTTAGAAGTCCCTAATAGGTATAAAATAAAGAGAGGAAAAAAAAAATGTTTCCGCAGCCTAAACATCTATGGTTAAATCTCTATATATAAGACAAATAAGCTCAATATGGATATTGTGCTTATTTGTCTTATATTAAAGAAATAAAACATTTTCATATTCAAAAACTACGTTTTAGACGAGTTTAAGACGTCTACGTTGTAGACGATTACGTTTACCTGGGACAGACAATACAGTTGGGTAGGTCTAACTTTGAGAAAGAGGTCAATCGTTGAATCCGACTCGGCTGGGCAGCGTTCGGGAAGCTGCGCGGTATCTTCTCGTCCAACATACCACAGTGTCTCAAGACGAAAGTCTATGACCAGTGCGTGTTGCCAGTGATGACATATGGCACTGAAACATGGTCGCTTACAATGGGCCTCATCAGAAGGCTTACAGTCACCCAAAGGGCATTGGAAAGGGCTATGCTTGGAGTTTCCTTGCGTGATCGCATAAATAATGAAGATATCCGCAGGAGAACCAAGGTCGCCGACATAGCCCGAAGAATCGCCAAACTAAAGTGGCAGTGGGCAGGGCACATTGCTTGTAGAACGGATGGCCAATGGGGCCGAAAGGTTCTAGAGTGGCGACCGCGCACCGGAAAACGCAGCGTTGGAAGACCTCCCACAAGGTGGACCGTTGACCTGGTGAGAGTCGCGGGAATGCAGTGGATGCAAGACGCACAGGATCGGTCGTTGTGGAGACGCTTGGGGGAGGCCTAAGTCCAACAGTGGACGTCTTTCGGCTGAAATGATGATGATGATGATATTCAAAAACTAAATTTTACTAGTATAGTGAGCTGTGTAGTTCATTTATATTGATTTACCTATTCATTATCGGCAGTTATATTTTTGCTCCGTTTGGGGTTGAAACTCTTGCCCGGGGGTCCGAGTGCTCATACGCTTATCAAAGAATTATCCAAACGCTTATTTTAGCTAGTAGTTTTTGCCTTTAGTGTATAAGTTTTAATTAGCTAAGTGTTTTTATTGAATTATACAAATAAATGGACTCATTATGAAAACACATGTTTTCTTCCATAAAATACAACATTCGAACCAACTTATCTGATGATATAGAACATCAATATTATGTGTCACCTAAAGTTCCAAATTAGCCTTTTACACTAAAGAAAAAACATTACTTTTGAAGACATTCTAATTTACAATTCTTATATACAACAAACACGACATAATTCAAAATAACAGGCAAACGTACAGCACAGAAATAGCCACACAAAATCCAGGATCAGTCGTAGAATGCAGAACATCGGGAAGCGGAGATACCCGCATCCCGGGATTATCAAGACAGTGCACAACACTACGTACGGGTTAGAGACCACTATAAAGGGCTTACTTGGGAATTACTGCGTTAAGTAAATTCCACAACGGTTAAGACCAGATAAAGAACGGGTTAGCTTATTCAATGTTTATATTACTTTAGTTTTGGAGAAGGTATGTTGAGTTGTAGGTTTACGTAGTCAAAGGGATAACGTATGACAATCTGACTAGCATAGTCGGCCTTATAATGTTCCCACTGTTGGGACTCAGGCCTCCTCTCTAGGAGAGGGTATGGGCCGTAATCTATCACGCGGGCCCGGTGCGGATTGGTGGATGTCACATGTCTTCGAATTTTTGGTTCTAGGACGTGCCGGTTTCCTCACGATGTTTTCCTTCACCGTTTTGAGAGCAGTGGTGATCAAATAAATTACACAAAGTAATGCGCCTGGCTGGGTTTGAACCCGCTACCTACAACTCGTAAGTCGGGGCCTTTATAATAATAATAATAATATAATTTATTTCAGATTTCTCCATAAATTGTTGATTGTTGAATTGTTGATTGTTGTTGTTGTTTGTTGTTGTTGTTGTTTATTGTTTATCACTCGGCCACCACAATCTGCCTAACTTGAATAATAAGGCTAGATACATGATTTTCATCTTCCTTTTTTTTGAGAGGGAAATCATTAAATAATTCACAAAAATCAAAGAATCACATGACTTGATTCCGCCATCACCTTTCCACTATCAGATAACCCGAAGTACGGAGAGTGTCCACCCTTATATTGTTGACACGACTACGGTCCGGACTAAGAATCTCGCCTCGTCTTACATCTAAGGTTTGGAACAATATGCCAGCTGCGGTCTTCCTGTGAGATTATAATTTAGGTGTCTTCAAGGCTAGAGTGAATAGGCTCTTAACAAACTTGTGCGCTTCACTATCAACGATTGCGTCATTGCTTACCATCGGGTGTGATCGCTTTACTGCACTAGTTTATATCATTAAAAAATAACTTTTCGCGCTCCGGGTGGAGAGAGAGGGCATGTCAAATGTCAAATTTTTACTGTGTAAAACCCACCTGTGTTTTTTCTGTTGTTTCCGCCTGTAGTTGCTCTTTACGGTCCAAGGCCACGGTATATCTATTGAACATTTCCTATTGTTCAAAAAAACAAATGAAAAATATAAAACATAACATTTAAAAATATTTGTATTTATTTATCTCAGGACTTTATGGTCTTGAACCTTTGCAAGGCGTACGAGGAGCCGAAGCCAACTCGGAGAGGCCCCTTAGACAATTTTCATGAAACGCAGTACTAACCGACGTTTATTCCTTTGCGCGTGCACCCAAGGACAACCCCCGGTTGGTGGAAACTATTGCGACATATGGAAAACAAAGGGCTACGATTTCGGAGGCTTAAGTGGACTGGTTAACAGGAACTATGTCCAGACTATGGCCTCTGTCTGAACAATGTTATTAATATCCATTGTTGTTAATATGGTTTTAATTTTTTTATTATTTTAAATTGTTTTATTTTGTCTTATTTGATTTTAATAGATGGACTTATAATTGTTTTGATGCAATGATTTTAATGAGTAATGTTTTTAATGTTTATTTGAGTGATGTAATTCTAATTTTAATCTTATTTTTGTAGGTAATTTATATGAGGATGTAATTTGTAATTTTATGATATGGGAATAATTTCGTGATGTAAATGATTATTATTATTAATTTATTTTTATTATTATTGATAAATTCACGTTTAGTCACTCTTTCAAAAAACGGTTTAGGGGGTGTTTAAGTTTTTATAAAAACAAGTAACGGTACTGACGGGACTGTGCATGTGGAATCGTTCAGGCAGCCCGTTTTATTGGATTTGAACTCCCCATGTATATAGGGGCTTAACGTTTGAATATTGGTGTCAGGTAGAAATTGGGTTGCGCTGGTCACGCGGCGTTCACGCTACGTGTGAAATGCCGATATTAAGTCAATTCAGGTTTTACGCTGCTGCAAGCGGATCTCGGAATAGTTTGGTCCTCCAGATACAGGCACCGCTTAGTTTGGGGACCCATAATCACATAATTGAAGCTCGTAAATTTCGTGTGATTTTAAAAAAATGGTTAATATCGCATAGCTTTTATTCAATAGGTGAATTTCTAAATAAAAAAACCTGTCAGTCCTTCCACTTCAGGAATGCTTTGTAATCTAGTTATCTAAGTTTTAAAGTTTGCATTTAATTATATTATTATTATACTATTTTAATGGGTGTTTAAAATATAGATAAAAAAATAAGGTTTTGATTTGTTGATTAAGTGTTTTGGTTTCAAAGTCGAAGACCTTTAGAACTTTAATACCAAAAAAATTGTCGATAATGGTGTGTTGACAAATATCTCTGTATGTTACTATGTACATAACAAATATTTGCATGCTAATACTTAGCAAAACATGTTTGCTCCTAATTGTTTTCCTTTACCATCTTGTATACCGTGTTTTTAGCAAATAAATATATTATTATTATTATATTATTATTATTATTACATATTTAATTTAAGGAAATATTTGTAACAATGGTTCAACAAAATTTTATTATTATTCCCTTTACTCATTTTATATATGTCGGCCAGATCATAGAAGTTGATCACTTCATGATATGGCCAAGTAAAACTAGCCAGATCGTTTTAAACGTTAAACTTTGATGATATGTCAATCCTCGTTTGGCCTACTTTCTTTAGACTCTTCATTATCATCGAAATCTTACACCAATGATATGACCAAACGAGGGTTGACATATCATCAAATGTTAACGTTTAAAACGATCTGGGGGGCTATTGGCTAACTTTTTCAATAACAGTTGACAACTAGCATTCGTTGCACACTAAACTTAGTTGTCAACTGACAATTTCATAAAATTGGTATTACGTATCACACAAGTGACTAACAAACTACCGTGGAAATGTGGTGAATTATAAAAATTTACTGCGCCTATTGTGAACACTCTAAAATTTTATCGACTATTATACAGCTTCAAAAGCTTACACAATAGCAATTTTAAAAGTATCGATACAATGATAAAAGGAACCTAAAGATGATTTTAAAATACCTATTCAACGACACCCCACTTGACATAGTTCATCGACTTTTTTTTTAATTTTGACAATATGGCGTCTGGTTGTAGCTGTGGTGAATTTTGATTACTGTCATGTCTTTAGTGACACTCGCAAGGTTAAGACGAATCGATTGACGTAAGAATTATCAAAATCGGCCTACGCATTTGGTCTCTAGAACGCCACATAGAAACAAACATACATACATACATACATAGACTGATAAACACATTACCCTCCTTTGCGTCGCGCAGTCGGGTAAAAAAGACGAGTCATTTGATAATTTCCCGCTCTGGGTGATGAGATTTGTCCAACAGCCATGCGCGTAATCTCATTTTAAATAATGTCATTAATTGCAATTCTCTTTTAGATTTTGGTAATTTATACTGACTAAAACCCACCTGTGTACATTCAGCTGCTCTTTGCGTTCAGAGCCGTGGTAACTCTTTCGAACAATTTCGCAGACTACATGGGACCCGTCTACATTGGCAAATGAGACATTAAATACACGTTTTGACATCTGTCAAAACGTGTTACGGTGGCTATCAAAGGCACCAGTGGCTAATGACGTCACTGCAGTTGGTCACTGAAGATAGGCAATACGAAACTAGCGGTTTGACAGTTCAATGATGCACATTGTTAACAAGTGATCATCACTCTAACTGTCAACAGACTTACGCAATAGCCCCGCTGGTCAGTTTTAGTTGGCCATATCATGAAGTGATCAATTTCTATGATCTGGCCACGACATATACATATAAGTTACTTTTTAAATATAACTTATATGTATGTAACATCATATAAAAAACATTTAAAAATATAATAAATAGTAGCCCACCGGTATCGGGAACAGGGTCCAAGCTACCGGCGGTCAGGGGCTCTTGGCAATTAAGCCATTGGCCGTCATGAATAGTCATGACGGCCAACGGCACTATTATTATTACCTATAGTTGGGAAAATTTTTGGTATAACTTGAAACATACAGTTTAACGATTAAGGGTAGGCAGATACTGACTAGATTGAAAACCATCGTACCATTATGAATACGTTTCTCCTTATTTGGTTTTCGGATTTCACATGAAATGATCTATTCGCTCGTGATTTGTGAGAAGACGGAGTGAAAACCTTAGGTGAATATTTATGTTATTTTGTCTTTAATGAGCTTTATATTATTTATTTTGTTCTGGTTGAATAAATAAATAAATCAGTGGACGTGCCAATTTGTCTGAGCGGCCAATCCGAGACGCGTTTTCATACAACCGCACTTACGTGATCTTTCTTTAGATATTTTGGAAACACAGATATCTTGTAGATATTATATAAGTTTCCATTGAAATCAAATCATAAACTGTAAAACTAATCCGAAGATCTCTAAAAATCTGCTATTTTGCATGAACTATGGCCCTTCATAATTGTACTCATAAGTTATAGGAAAGATTTTCTTTGCTTTTTTTAACTTGTACCCATAGAAACCTTGCACATTCAAACGAGATTCTGAATGATGAAATTTTTTTCCGATGAGTTTAAAAAAACACGTAGGTATCCTGGAGCAAGTTTTTTAAAATCAGGACCAACTATGGCAAAAAAATGCTTACATTTGAAGGAGCACAGCTATATAATTAAATAAGCTGTGTTGAATTAGAGGTTTCTTCTACGCGAGGGATAAGAAACCTCTCATTTAACACAGCTTAGTCTTTATTTAATCGCCAACCGGATATTACTCGAAAAATGAATGCGTTGGGTGGGTCAAGTTTCGGGTAATTTTAATTATTTTGTGACGGATGTTGTCGAGCCAAAATTAGTATTTAAGTTATAATTATTGTTTTCAAGTATGCGACATGTTATTTTTTTATTAAGAATAAAGTTTCTTTAAACCTAAACCTAAAATATTCGAGTGAATGACGAAATTACCGAATGCCAAAAGAGCGTTCCAGGCGTCATTTTTCTTTTTTCAACGCAATGTTTGATAAAGATATCAAACATTGCGTTGGATGAAACGACAAGCTTTTAAACCATGTCCATGTTGATGATAGACGTACTTTTGAGTGCGAGTGAAAAATTAAAAATAAACAAATCCTCGTAAAATTATTATAGTGGAATAATTTTATCACTCGACGGTCTAAAATACAAGCTAGGCTATTATTTGTGAAATTGCCAAACCAGTGGAGTGGAACGCTTAGCTTACAGAGCTAGTCAGCTGAAATTCATGGCGTAACGAGTTTCGAGCTACAATGTTACTAGGTCTCTGAAAACGACAAGTCACTGGCAAACAGCGTTAAATAAAACGCAACGGGATTTTGGTTCACTCAATTTGTCAGATTCTATATATAAAAAAAAAAAAATGATTTATTTATATATAATATTTATTTAACGTTTATTTCAGGCATTAATTAACCCATAGTAATATTATAGAATGAAATAAAATTGTCATAACATTATAAAATTAAATACATTAGATTATATAAATTATTGAAACATTGATAAAATTATTGAATTACATTAATAAATTAATTAATAAAATTGTTGTAAATTATTCTTAATTATTATATATATTTATTTATTTGTTTTCGTCATATTACATCCATTTTTATAGGTTTTTTTTATCCCCTATGCGATAAATGCGCTTAAATAAAGTTTTGATACTTATATTTTTTTCTCCCTAGCTACATCAAAGATGGGAAGAGACATTTAATGAATTCTCACGTAGAGAAAGACGTCCAGGTTTCCGACTATCAGCAACGACTTTTAAAGATCTACAAATGATCATCATCATCATCATTTCAGCTGAAAGACGTCCACTGTCGGACATTGGCCTCCCTCAAGTGTCGCCACAACGAACAGTCCTGTGTGTCTCGCATACATCGCATTCCCGCGACTCTCAACAGGTCATCGGTCCACCTTGTGGGAGGCCTTTCGATACTGTGTCTTCCGGTGCACGGTCGCCACTCTAGAACCTTACACCTACAAATGTTAACCGGGACCAATGGCAAGATGGTCCCCCATCCTCTTACCGACCTCACCAAGTGTTGCTTAACCTTCGAGATCGTCCCGCGCAGCTGATATTACTTGAACACGAGTTCTTCAACGTAAATCTAACAATGCATAGCATAGCAAAATTAACCTTATAATGTTCTCATTGCTAGGACTCAAGCCTGCTCTCTAGGAGAAGGAATGGGTGGTAATCCACCACATGGGCTCAGTTGCGGATTGGTAGATGTTTAATTTCTTCGAATTTATGGTTCTAGGATATGCCGGTTTCCTCACGATTTTTTTTCAGAGACAAATTTTTTATTGATATAGAGTAGTGCTTGACTGCGATCCCACCTGATGGTAAGCAGTGATGCAATCGTTGAAGGTGAAAGGCACTAGTTTATTAAGAGCCTATTCACTCTTGCCTTGAAGACACCTACGTTACAATCGGACGGGAATACCACTGCAGGCAAACTGAAGTGCCCGCCTAGGTTTGAACCCGCGACATACGACTCGTAAGTCGGGGCCATTATCACTAGGCCACCACTACTCTTAAAACAATGTATAACTACAGTAAAACAATGACCTTAATAAAAAAAGCATTTCTTTAATAACCTTACTATTTGCTTATTATACAACAGTCAAAGTTCACCTGTTTAAACGAATATCATGGGCAACCGTCATAAAAATGCCTTATCTGAAGATCTCAGGCTTGGCACCCGTTCATGGGCAAAAAGGCGACCAGTTTGCCCCATAACTTGGCGGCTATAAAGCCGTGACGGGGCACCATAACGCCATGTTGTATGAAACGTAACCCTTGGCATCTACACTTATCGCTCACCCCGTTGTTGTTGCGTTCCATGGGCGACTTTGGACGACTGAACAGTGGATAAGAAAGAAATATACACACTGGTACAAAAAAAAAAGAAATATAGTACATTCTAATTTTATTCTAAATATTCGAGACAAGAAACATGATTTTCATGAACTTTAAGTATTGTATTGGCTTTCTGACGTGATTACTTGACACGACACGTCTTTATTGCGAATAGACCAAATGAAAAAAAAAGGCTGCAAATACTTATGCAACTTATAATAAAATAGAAAGCAGTTATTTTGAGCGCAACCAATACGCCAAACAAAAATTTTCAAAAAAAATCTTATCTTACGCATTCCTAATTCCGTATACTATGGCCCTGAAGTAGTGGGAAGGAAAAGAAGTGGAATTTCCTACCGGAGTCTGTGTTTTCTGATAGCTACAACCTAGGGGTCTTTTAGTCGAGAGTGAATAGGTTACTTCTAGACAAGCGTGCTCCATCATTGACTACATCATCGCTTACCATTCGGTGAGATAGTTGTCAAGTGTGAGCCAGTCAATAATAAGAAAAAAAAAATGACTTTGGCTCTAGCTCGCTATCTAATAGAAACACAGTGTTCTGTGTACTTATTGGTTAAGAAGCTTGGGCCCAAATGAACCCGATTACTCTTCAACGCTGTGGACTCGTCGTATTTTGCGTGTGGACACGGCATCATGCTGAGCGTACGGCCGTTTTGCTCGGTCGTGGCGCATATTTTTTTTTTTGTCATGAATAATGTTTGCAATATGGTAGTCTTAAGTTTGCGCCTTTTCCGGCAAAAAAAAGTATCTCTTTCTTTCTTTATTTCCTACATCTTTGATTTACTGTGGTAACCCTCTTATCTAAAGTATTTTAATGTGGCAGGGGTACCCAATTGATGCACTATCTGTACACTCAGTCTAGCACTCCTTCACATTTCATATCCTGTCCTCTCTAATCCAAGCACCAAACTATAGCGCTCTATACGTACTGTCCTCCTATTGTTCGGAGCAACGAGGGTGTGCTTCGCAGATAACGCCTTTATTGTATCTTGACGGGAAACGCCGGGTAACGCCGGGATACCAACGCAACTAATTTACATAGTGCCTCACTTAATTGAATTGTGTTGACTTCGTTATACGCGTCTTTGTATGTTTTCATTGGTGATTTATAAAGTGATTTTGTTATGGTTTGAACGTGATATTCGATTTCATTTTCCACAGTGATTAAACGATTCGTAAATGCCTGTTTTGTGGATTCCGTACCTACCACTTGGATGTCTTCCTTAGGAATTGAAAAATAAAATGTGCTGACCCAGAACCGATGATGAAAATGGAGCGAACGTGATATTTGATCATTTTCGATAGTAATGGAGTAATTCGAGTAATGTTTATTTTTGCAAATTTCATGTCCCTAGGTATTGATTTTAAAGGGAAGGCGTTAAACATCTAGGGCTGTAGAATTGTTTCATAGTTATCGGAGCCCTGAAACGCAAAGGGGAACTGAAAGGATACATCTGGTTATTTTTGTCAGTAAGTCTGGTATACCTTCTCGTAACACCCTGACTGGGAGTAGTTATTAAATGACTGGTCACCTCAAAAAAGGCTGCTAAACATTCAGAAAGCTGTTAACAATATCCATTGATATAACATGACATACCTGCATTCCCAAAGGGCTCGGCAGAGTGGCTCTAATAGTCAACCCAGGTTTCGCTCAGCGCAGTGGAAACAAGTCCTTCGGATTTACCAGGCGCAAATCCCGACTCTGAGCTATTGTTGAGAAATGGAAAACCTAATAATGAATGGATGGAGAACCTAATGACACAATCAATCAAAGCATTTATTAATCAAAGCATTTATTGCAAATAAATCATTTTTTTTTTTTTAATTCTTAATAACCAGTGCTTGACTGCGACCCCACCTGATAGTAAGCACAATTAAATGTTTGTTATAAATACTTATTTGATGCTTATTTGTATCCGGCGGATTTCCTGTTCAGTCTTTTATTCCAGGTCATGGAGGAAGAGCTCGCCGTCCGACCGTCCGCTAACCGGCCCAAGTCGTCGACGGCGCGTATTGTTCCACGCGCGCCTCAGGGAGATGTCAGCAAATCGTAGGGGCCCAGCAGGGTCGAAGCCTACTGGGGCCATGGGTAGTGTAAAAACGAAACCGGGGCCCTGGGACGAAGGCAACGAAGGAACAGGAGTGGGTTTTTAGTCAGTAAAAGTCTGACACTATCTCTCGCTCCGCCCAAGAGCGAGATTTGTCATAAGATGATTTTCCCACGGATAAAAAAAAAAGGGGGCCCAGCAGGGTCGAAGCCTACTGGGTTGGCCCCTTTGGGTCTGATTCTGAAAGGAAGACTCGGCCCTGGTACGAAAGGCAACGAAGGAACAGGAGTGGGTTTTTAGTCATCATGGAGGAAGCGAGTCTTATAGTGTTGCACAGATTATACAGAATAAACCATAGTTCAATAAAGAATCTGTGATACCATATACGAGCACTTTTGAATTGTCAAGAAGTCAGTCGGTCAGTCAGAAAATGGTGAAGAAAATGGTGGTACTTGAACATTCCAACGCGTAGCTCTCTATGGAGAAGAAAGTGCACTGTAGCCCTGGAACGCAAAGGGTGGCTGAAAGAACATAGTAAGTTTTAGCCAGTAATAGTCTGACATTTCCTCCAGCAAGAAGAAATAACACAAATAACTCCTCTTGCTCTGAACAGTAAGAGTTATAAGATGATTTCTCACCCATAGAACTCAACCCAAGAGCCCATAAATTAACTCCAAACTTTCCATTCCACAACCCCTACTTATATAATATATGAAATATAGTCCAAAACATTCAAATTAAAACGCGCGTCAAAAGATTGAACACTTAACCGACAACAAAGAGGGAATGTAACGCCATTGTAACAAAGAGCTCGCCAAATAATTCAAAAGGTATTTCATATGAGCATTGCTTCCTTATGGAATACGACATATGAGAGGGAGCCTTCTTAATAATACATGCCTGATGGATATACCTGGAGAAATTCCCGGAAAAATCTACGTTCATTCAACCGGCAGGTATACGACGTTTAAGAAGGTATAGGCAAGCTAAATATTTGATGCTGTGGTTTATTTTTTTGGCAGATAGTTTTTTGTTGTAGATTTTTTGTTGGGCTAGCGTCTGTTGCTTATATTTCTTGAGGTGCGAAACCATCAAATGATTTTTCTCGCTCTTGGGTGGAACGAGAGGACGTGCCAGACATTACTGAATCAAACTTGCCTTTCTACTTTAATTACCGTTTGCGTTTTAGGGCTACGGTAGCTTTTTCAAATGTTCCCGCGGCCTGTTCACGCGAAGTTATTCGCCACGAGTTATTTTGGAGACAACATAACCCCCAATTTCTGATTTAAGCATTTGAAGTTAAGTATTTCTTAAACTCTCGTATCAACAGTCAAAAGTAGGATTTGAGAAATTCTTAACTCAAAACTCGCTCTATCGGTTGTCTAATTATCGGTTGTCTAGTACTCCACAAGCTCTGCTTAGTTTGGAGCTAAATGGCGTTGTGTGATAGTTGTGGAATGTTATTACAAATGCGCGTCAAAATTAAGCCATCTGCATATAGCCTTATAGTGTGACTGAGTGTGGTTCAGATTTATCAGTACTAGCAGTAGACAATAACCCTACAGGTGGGTGCAGTAGATGGTGTTTCACAGGTGGCTCAAACACATGATTCTACGTGACCGTTGTGAACGGTCAATAAAGGGGGCATTGTCATAATTACAAAGCCTAGCAAATGGACTGGTCGTCGCAATTTGTTGTTCTAATGGGTTTGTGGACTGGTTGATAGTCCACCTGTTAGAGAGCTTAATTGTGGTAGAGCTGCGGGATCGTTCTGTAGCGACATCTATGTCACCACAAAGAAACTATCTATTACTACGAAGTAGTAATGCTAGCAAAGGAGGAGGCCGTACGTGCACGCGCGAGGGAGCGGCCCTCACGCCCCAGCTCCGGGATCCCGATCCGCATTTAGCCACCGTAGACGCGGGCTTGCGGACGGCGAGCAATGGGTAGCTCGCCCTCCCACCGTCCGGTAACCGTCCGGACCAAGTCCAAGTCGTCGACGGCGCGTAGTGTTCCACGCGCGCCTCAATAAGATGTCAGCAAACCGTAGGAGCCCAGCAGGGTCGAAGCCTACAGGGGCTATGGGTTTGCTTCTGAAAGAAAAGCCCGCCTCTGGTATGAAAGGCAAAGAAGGAACAGGAGTGTGTTTTAAAAGTCTGACACACCCTTTCGCTCCGCCCAAGAGCGCGAGCGGGAGATGTAATTGGATGACTTTCCCACCTAAAAAAAATCCTGCGTCGAGGTATTAGAGTGAACCACCTTTTTTTGGGTGAAATAATCAAATAACTCTTCGCGCTCTAGGTGAGGTGAGAGGGAGTGTCAGAATTTTACAGCCTAAAACCAACCAGTATTCAGCCTTGCAGCGATCTTTTCATCTATTTTCATCCTTACAATAACAAGAAGATGGTCAATTGCCTGGCCTGCTGGACTAGTGGCCCACTCAGGACAAATGTTTGTGTGATGAGCACGATCATTTGTTCTGTGACTGGGTGTAATTTATAAATATATAAGTATGTTTATCAGTTGTCTAGTACTAATAACACAAGCTCTGCTTAGTTTGGGACTAGACGGCGTTGTGTGATAGTTTTGGAAAAAAAAATCGATGCCGACTTTATAGACAAATTCAATAGTTTCTTTGTACCTAAAACACAGGCACTACGGGATCTCCAGACAGGTGGGTTGTGACTTCACGCTTCACAGAACATTTTCTGAGAAAAATCGTTTCTTCATAAACATTCATGAGGACTTACTTAGGTAAAAAAAATACATGTAAGAAATAGCCATGATAACATCGCCAGGTAAAAATAACCAAAAAAAAAAATTCTCATCATCATTTCAGCCGAAAGACGTCTACTATTGGACATAGGCTTCCCCCATGTGTCGCCACAATGAACGGTCCTGTGCGTTAAAAAACTCTAAAATAACATTGTGTGATTTACGGCTGCACCATCACTAAATAAATTGTTCGAAGTAGTTTTAAAATTATAATTTCTAACTAAAATTGTTGAGTAGTAATATAATGACCATTATGAATGCGATAACTGTCACACTAAAACATTTTTCTCACATTACCGTTAATGTTCCAAAAATTGTAAATCGTCGTGCAAATTAGCCAACATGCAAACAGCTTCGGAGTCACGTTCAAAACAATAAAACACGGCGAGTAGACAGTTTTATAACCAGCCTCAAACAAATAGCTTAGACATCGCAGCCTTACGAAATTAAAAGTTGCCCCTTATTGTACATAAATCACCTCCTAAATCAGACGGTTTTTTGTAGTGATGAACCTACTTTGGATTATTTTGTGTTTAGGCGATTAGGGTTTTTTTTTTTAGGTGCGAAAATCATCTAATGACAAATCCCGCTCTTGGGCGGAGCGACAGATAGTGTCAGATTTTTACTGACTAAAAACCCACTCCTGTTCCTTCGTTGCCTTCGTACCAGGGCCCGGGTTTCATTTTCACACTACCCATGGCCCCAGTAGGCTTCGACCCTGCTGGGCGCCTACGATTTGCTGACATCTCCCTGAGGCGACGACTTGGGCTCGGTCCGGACGTTTACCGGACGGTCGGACAGCGAGCCACCCATTGCTCGCCGTCCACAAGCCCGCGCCTACGGTGGCCGGAAATCGGGATCGGAGTCCCGGCGGCGGTTAGGGCGTGAGGAAAGTTGCATCACGCGATCGGCCGCCTCCTTTGCTAGCATTACTGCTTCGCAGAAGGAGGCGACCGTCTGCCACTCAGCCGATTAGGGGTGTTTTTTTATTTCGGTGTACTATTCACAAGGCTGAAGATGATGATATTCACAAGGCACGGAAACGTCTTGCCGCGCTAGTGATGGCAGCAAAATTCGTGCTAGCTAAAGTGCGCTGAGAAGCAGGAGTCCGATACGTTGGTCAGACTAAATCCGTGCTACACTGGAGACCACAGAGTCTGCGATGCTATCCACATCGCCGAAGATTGTGACAACATAGCAAAATATAGTCCACAATAAAGTTATTCTTCACGACCCTCAGCATTGAGGATGAACGACGCAAGGTGGAGGAAACTGCGCTGAGCGCACAACTTCTCTCATCTTCGCTATTTACCTATATGGAAAATGCGGACTGGGCCGCCTAGAAATCTCCACGCTCTGCGACACTATTAAACGATGAAAAGATGTGATGAATGCAGTCATTAGCTCAATGTTTTGATTAGGATTTTTCAAAGAAAATATAGCCGGATATAGTCAGATACATTAGGGGACGTTGCAACGTTGCCCAGTGTTCCACTACATGCCCCCACCATTTTACAACGCATTCACAAGAGACGGGACGTTTTGTTAAACAATTTCACAGCGTTGCGCGTCACGTTGGAGGACATTTTGTCCCCTAGTGTATAGGATCAATCACATAATAGCAAATCCGATCTTTACTAAGTATATCTTATGTGTAATAATTTACTGAGCATTTAATTTTTTAAATTATTAAAATCCGTCAAGAAATGGTAGATTTATTAAAGTTTTTCTGAACGGCTACTTTGAAACGCGCGCTCTCACTGGACTGTTTACGATGACGTCATCTGTCATGACCCGTGCGACGAACAGCTTGATCGTATATATTCGCCGGTGGAGACCGATCATGACAGATGACGTCACAGCGAGTCGCTTCATTCCCGGGCGCGTTTCTAGAACTGATGCACTAAAATTGCTGTATCTTCGTCATTTTTGGTACGATTTAAATAATTTCTTCACAGTATTTACTGTTTTTTTTTTTGACGCAATAAAGTCTTCATACTCCACAAAAATCATGACTGATCCTCATTCAGAGTAAACCGAAAGTGTTTAACATAAACTAAAAAAGAAAAAACAACTATGTCTTTGAAGTGAACAGAGTTGTTGATCCTGATGTATGAATAAAAAGTGACTTACTTTACTGTAGAAAATTTGATGATAAAGGTTCATCAGAAATCTTATCTATGTAGATAGGTAGGGTTCATTAAATACTGTTAATTAAGGCCAAAATAATAAGGAAGCTCCATTTCGACATCGAAAATAGAATGAACCAAATTAGTAATTACTTGTGTTAACTGAACTTTGACATTTGAAGTTCATTAACAAATTCATAGAAGGTATAACAAACGTCAAGTTCAAGGCAGAGGATATCAATTACATTTGAATAAATAATACCGAAATCCACTTAAAGCTAGAGCGGTTACACGACTTCCAACCTAGTAACTTCAACACAAAATAATTGCGTTGTTTTAAAAGTCGACTAATCGTTAATCGATACTCGGTACTTTCCCCTCACTATTTAATTTCCCGTAATCACGTCTCTAAAATTTACCTATAAGCATAAAAATGGTAATTTTTATGTCCCTTCATTGTAATAAAGCTAAACCTTAAATTCTTTGGAGAATATTTTGTTGGTATTAAACAGCATGTTTTAATATTGGGGACATTGTTCAAGAAATTATTAATTTTCTCCGGAAACCATTATGCAATTTTTATTATAACCTTTTTTCATCCGGGAACTTATAAGACTGGGTCATTACCGCCCTGGAACGCAAAGAGCAACTGAAGAAACACGGGTAGGGTATAGTCAGTAAAAGTCTGACAATCCCAATCGCTCTATCCAAAGTGGGTGATGTCATTTGATGATTTCCACAGTTAAAAAAAAGATTTTCATGAATCAGACTGTTTGTTTTCTCGTTAACCGACTTCCAAAAAAGGAGGGGGTTTTCAATTCGTCTGAATTAAGAACCCCCTCCTTTTTCAGCGATATTTTCGTCAAATGAGATCCGATTTTGAAGATTCTTTATTTGTTTCGAAGAGTTTGTCTGCTTGGTCCCATTTAAATTTGGTGAAGATCTAATGAAGAACTTCAAAGGTAGACTATGAAACACTTCAATAAATGATGAAATCGTATGTCTGTTTCTGTCGGAGTCGCAGGGCAATCCCGGTCAAGATAAACGCGGGCTGGTGGGTAACGAGCAATGGGTAGCTCTTCGTTCGGTCATACGGTAAAGACCAAGCCAAGGTCTACGGCATGTATCTAGTGCACTCGCGCCTCACAGAGTGGTCAGCAAAACTGAAAGGGCCCAGTAGGACCCATGCTTGCTCTACCCTAGAGCACTAGAAGTCAATTAATGATTTCTCACCTCAAAAAAGGTGCAACACCGTGTCCTCGTGGGGGCGATCTCTCGCGCCAGGCCTTGGTACAGGCCATGGTCCGGAGCGAGGAGGAGTGGCAGGCGGTCGTCTCCTTCTGGGAAGCAAGGAGGCGGCCGATCGCGTGAGGCAACGGTCCTCACGCACCAACCGCCGCCGGGATCCATATCCCGATTTCCGGCCACCGTAGACGCAATGGGTGGCTCGCCGTCCGACCATTCGGTAACTGTCCGGACCGAGCCCAAGTCGTCGACGGCGCGTATTATTCCACGCGCGCCTCAAGGAGATGTCAGCAAACCGTAGGGGCCCAGCAGGGTCGAAGCCTACTGAGGCCAACGGCCTGATTCTGAAAGGAAGACTCGGCCCTGGTACGAAAGGCAACGAAGGAACAGGAGTGGGTTTTTAGTCAGTAAAAGTCTGACACTATTTCGCGCTCCGCCCAAGAACGGGGGATGTCATAAGATGATTTTCCCACCGAAAAAAAAACCGCCGCCGGGATTCCGATCCCGATTTCCGGCCACCGTAGGTTCGGGCTTGCGGACGGCGAGCAATGGGTAGCTCGCAGTCCGACCATCCGGTAACCGTCCGGATCGAGCCCAAGTCGTCGATGGCGTGTATTGTTCCACGCACTCAGGGAGATGTCAGCAAATCGTAGGGGCCCAGCAGGATCGAAGCCTACTGGGGCCACGGGTAGTGTAAAAGAGAAACCCGGGGCCCTGGGATCAAGGGCAAAGAAGGAACAGGAGTGGGTTTTTAGTCAGTAAAAGTCTGACATTATCTCTCGCTCCGCCCAAGAGCGGGATTTGTCATTAGATGATTTTCCCAACTAAAAAAAAACCTCGAAAAAGGTAAGTACCTTACTGTTACTAGAGAACTTACTCACGATTTAGTTTTAGCTCTAGAATACCACAACTAAAAAGTGAGTCGATGTTTCTGATTTTGTTTTTTAATTTTTTGACATCGAGTTCCGAAATTAAAGTTACTTTGCATTTCATCGGTGCGCTTGCCAAAATCTCTATGTGTTTTTCATTAAGTTGTTAGAGGAGACAATAAACTGTTTTATTTAATGATTAATTGACTGATGAATAATTTAAAAATGTAGTATGAACTGAGATACAAGTGAAGATGATAAAATGTAGTGTTAATGTACTCGATTTTAAGGATATTTAGTAAAAAGAAAAATATCATTGAAATGCACATAGAGGTTTTGGCAAGCGCACCGACGAATTTTTTGTGTTTGTTTTTGAAGTCGGTTTTTTGTGTTTATTTTCCTAGACTCGCATAAACCTATGCAAATACTCAGTCGTGACCTCCCAGATTACAGGTAAGCTGCAGTATATATATCTATCTTGTAGGTCACATCATGTCATGTCATTGCAACCATCCATCATTACATGTCAATATTTCGCTGACGTTCGCTTGAATTATGCATGATTAAGTGCATAGAGGGTATATATACCGATATACTCAAGAGATATTTAGTTTAGTTAGGAGTAAATATCCATTTATATTCCATACAAGAATAGAATAAACTTTATTGTACACCAAAATAGTAACAAAACTTTTACACTAACTTAAATCTATGGGTACAAAGGCGGTCTTATCGCTGACAGCGATATCTACAAGACAACCTTAGGATGGACTATAAGAACTTAAAATAGAAAAAAGGGGGGTAGTCTGCGGTGTACTGCAAATTAGTAAAGTAAATATTGGATTAAAATTATATACTAGACTATACATAGATATAATATAGTTATTATCCAGGGTCAAATTAAATAACTAAAGATAGAGTAACAAAAACTAAAATCATAATTTTTATTCTGTTTATATAAGTCGGTATTAAGAACATTGGTAATTTTTCATTGCCTAGTGGTAACGGCTTCGACTTATGAGTTTTACGTCGCGGGTTCCAACCCAGCCAGGCGCATTACTTCGTTTATTTCATTGCCACTGCTTTCAAAATAGTAAAGAAACATCGTGAGGAAACCGGCATGCCCTAGAACTAAAAAATCGAAAATATGTGACATCCACCAACCCGCATTGGAGCCGCGTGGTGATCATAGAGAGGACGGTGGGAACATTATAAGATTGATTATAATACTATAATTTTTTCTTTGTATCTAATCTCCCAGCGGCCGTTGAACCCGTACTCAGCTCCTGCCCCCCTAGCCAAGTTACGATCGTTTCGTTTCGATTTTCTTGCGTCGGACGCCTCGAGTCGGCCACGCCTCCGATTCCTTTGTTCTGACCACGTGACTGAGCGTTGAGATGACGTCAGAACAAAGGGATCGGAAGCGTAACCGACTCGAGGCGTTCGACGCAAGAGAATCGGAACGAAACGGCCTTAACTTGGCTAGGCCTGAAGTTAATTAAAATTAGGAGTTTAGTTTTTTTATCGTTATTAGATATCTATTTCTGCCTATCAGGCCTGCAGCGTTTCAGTTTCACTTACTAATTTAATTCGACCCTATAAAGGCAATACTTCGATTTCCAGATTAAGAATCTAGCTTATTTTGAAATACTTTTTCTCCTTAGAGTAGCTACACTTTACTCCAAGCGTTTATGAAAAAATCTGATATTCATAAATCAGGCTAGACCGTACCGGGGCGGACGATGGCGTTTCCTAACTTTTTGTCTAATTAAAAAGTCAATTAAGGCAATGAATTTTAGTACAAGTTTGTTGCTAAACCTACTGAAACACTTTGTGATAAATCAGAACACCCGAGTTAATGAAATTTTCTTTGCAAATGTTGACTGTTAAGTTCAGTCGTGTTGGCATGAGCTTTACTGGGACACCTTATGTTCACGACGAAAGGATTAAACAGTTCTTAAAGTTGATAACAGTTTAACAGAGCTGATTGCTGACGGTACCTCGTCTAGGCCTCAAGCGGCTCCTGCCCTACCTCGGGGGTCCAGACGCCTCCTGCCGGAGGCTCTACGCAGGCATCGTCCGGTCCATGGCCCTTTATGCGGCGCCGGTGTGGGCGCCGTCACTGCGAAAGCGACCGGCGGCCCAGCTGAACGCGTGCCAGAGGGTCATGGCCATACGGATGGTGCGGGGATACCGCACGGTTTCCCGTGAAGCGGCGAGCCTCCTTGCTGGTCAGCCACCATGGGATCTGGTGGCAACAGGCCTTGCACGCATGCATGATCTGCGCGTGGAGATGCAACGTCGGGGTGAAACTCCGCTGCCGCGACAAGTCCCGGCATGGCGGACAGAGCTCCGGCGGGGTCTCATGGCGGAATGGCGACAGCGACTATCGCAACCCAATGCTGGGCACGCCATAATTATGGTGATAAGTCCCCTCTTTGAGGAGTGGCTGGAAAGGCAACACGGCGTCCTTACCTTCCGCATGACGCAGGTCCTCACCGGACATGGTAAGTTCGGGAGGTTCCTGCACCGGATTCGTGCGGAAGAAACGCCCGGGTGTCACCATTGTGTGGACCGCCCGGAGGACACGGTGGAGCACACGGTGGAGGTGTGTCCCGCTTGGGCAGAGCAACGCCGTGTCCTCGTGGGGGCGATCGGCGGCGGCGATCTCTCGCGCCGGGCCTTGGTACAGGCCATGGTCCGGAGCGAGGAGGAGTGGCAGGCGGTTGCCTCCTTCTGCGAAGCAGTAATGCTAGCAAAGGAGGCGGCCGATCGCGTGAGGCAACGGTCCTCACGCCCCAATCGCCGCCGGGATTCCGATCCCGATTTCCGGCCATCGTAGGCGCAGGCTTGCGGACGACGAGCAATGGGTGGCTCGCCGTCCGACCGTCCGGTAACCGTCCGGACCGAGCCCAAGTCGTCGACGGCGCGTGCTGTTCCACGCGCGCCTCAAGGAGATGTCAGCAACTGTAGGGGCCTAGCAGGGTCGAAGCCTGCCGGGGCCAAGGGTCTGATTCTGAAAGGAAGACTCGGCCCTGGTACGAAAGGCAACGAAGGAACGGGAGTGGGTTTTTAGTCAGTAAAAGTCTGACACTATCTCCCGCCCCGCCCAAGGGTGGGGGATGTCATAAGATGATTTTCCCACCGAAAAAAAAAGTCTAGGATAAGTAGGACTCAGTGGCGGCTTTACCAGCGGTGTTGCAATTTCATTTTGTTTACCAATTCCACCAGCTGTATTCTTAGCGCAGACATAAAATGGTTGTAAATATTTCTTTTTTAAATTTAATTTTATGTTTTATTATATTTTAATTAATAATTATAAATATATATTAAATAATTATAGTTTAATTAATACATATCTCTAATTAATTGGGGTCATTCATCCGAAACGTATATATTAATATGGACATACCTCCGGAATTGGTGCTTCGATCGGAATTCGATTGTTTTTATTATTCAAAAGATAAATAATAAATTAATTTAGTTTTGATACCTTACTTAAAAATTAGAATTGAGTAGTTATAATATCACTACCAACATTAACAATATTTAATTGAATCCGGAAATACCGGAATTATTTCAGGAAAAATGGCTTCTCCATGTTATTCTTTCTGTGTGCATTAATGATACAAGTACCAAAAATCAATCTACCTACTCCGATCACTGCTTACGATACGCAAATAAAGTTATGAATACGAATATTATATTTTTCACATTTTGTTATGCTGATTTATTTTCCTAAGTATTGATGTTAATACAATTGGTGATTTCCTAATGTCTTACAGTGTAAAAGGAAAAAATCACGTTGTAGACTTATTCCCTAATAAGTCTACATCGTGATTTTTCCCCTTTTCATTTTCATACACACAACGGTACCGTAAACTTCTATACTACAGTAACACTCGGTTTGCGGCCCCTCAACCAGTAATCAGTTTTTGCCCGAATTTTGTGTGAGTGAGAAAAAAGCGAAATTGAGGAAAATGTATTTCACACTCGTCTCACTGCCCACTCAGTAGCATAACTTAGGCCAAAAGGGCTATAGCTCGGAGCGGAGACTGCAAGGAGCCGTTTTAGCCACTCCTAGCCACCTGCCGTATTTTCTTGAGACGAGTAGTACAATTTTTTTTTGAGTTGGGAAATCAACATATGCAACACTAGCTTTTGCCCGCGACTTCGTCCGCGTGAAAGTAGGTTTCTTTATACAAACTTTGGACCCCCGTTTCATCATCTTAGGGGGCGAATTTAGCAAAATCTTAGTGCTTGTCTAAGTCATAAAAGGAAACCTTATGCAAAATTTCACGCTCCTAGTCCCAGTAGTTTCGGCTGTGCGTTGATATGTCAGTCTGTCAGTTTCTCCTTATATATATATGTATAGATAAAATATAAGCATCACCTTTGTACCTATTTTTTTGTTTCCTTCTTCTTTTCTTCTATTATAATATGTTTGGACATGAATTGTTTAATAATGAAATATAACTTTTCCCGCTCTGAGTAGACCGAGAGGGCGTATCAGACTTTTGCTCACTACAAACTCATCAGTTTTTTCAATTGCCCTATGCGTTTCTGGGTCACAGTATCTCTTTCGAAAATTCTACATTCTACAAATCTCATTTATAAAAATTTTGTAAACTGCCACGGATAGGAGGGATGTTATGGTGGAGGGTGGCTGGTTACTAAATTTTTCTTTTCCTCACGTTTTTGAATCCTCAGTTTTCAATATTTTGTGCTATGAATGGTACAAAAAAGTGGAGCCTATCCCAGACTAAAAATATCGATCACAATCCTTCTCAGTTTTTTAATTCAATAGAATTAATTTCCTGTAATTCTTTGTCGAGCAAGATTCATCGAAATCTGTTTAGTCGTTCGAGCGTGAAAACGCAAAAAAAAACGTACACGCACACACACATAATCATAAACTTTCGCATTTATAATATTAGGTGTGATATAAGCTAAACCATTAAATAACACCTGCTTGTAATTTAATCAAAGATATTTTTTACTTCTTTCTTTTTACGCTTGTAGTTTTTTTTTAGTTGATATAAACCAGTGCTTGACTGCGATTACGGTGGAGGTGTGCCCCGCTTGGGCGGAGCACCGCCGTGTCCTCGTGGAGGCAATTGGCGGCAGCGACCATTCGCGTCGGGCCCTGGTTCAGGCTATGGTCCGGAGCGAGGAGGAATGGCAGGCGGTCGCCTCACGCCCTAGGCGCCGTAATTCCGATCCCGACTACCAGCCACGGTAGACGCGGGCTTGCGGACGTCGAGCACTGGGTAGCTCGCCGTCCGGCTGTTCGGTAATTAACCGGACCGAGCGCAGTCGTCAACAGCGCGTAGTGATCCTCGCGCTCCTCAAGGAGATGTCAGCAAACCGTAGGGGCCCAGCAAGGCCGATGCCCACTAGCTAGGACCGCGGAGAATTTCTGAAAGGGAAACCCGTAGTCCTAGATTGCAAAGGGTAATTGAAGGATACAGGTGTGGTTTTAGTCAGTAAAAGTCTGACACGCCCTCGCGCTCCACCCAGAGCGCGAGAAGTCATTTTGATGATTTCCCACCTCAAAAAAAAAAAAAAAAAGTGCTTGACTGCGATCCCACCTGATGGTAAGGAGTGACGCAATCGTTGATGGTGAGGCGCACTAGTTTATTAAGAATCTATTCACTCTAGCCTTGAAGGCACCTAAATTATGGGTTATATTTTCTTACTCCATTTACAACAAGCAAGGTTTTCGTCCAAAATGATTTCATTTAAATGCTTATCTTCGTTCTTGTCGCTTCGTTGAGCACTGCTTCGGAAATGCAGGCAAGTAGGCATATCTTGTTCCTCTGCATCGAGCTTCATGATGACCTAAAGTTAACATTTCATTTATTCGTCATATTTTAATTCGTTTTCAATTATTTTGTGGGTGTTTTGGGATTCAAGGGAGATAATTTCTTCAAGATATCAATTAACCTCATCTTCATTTTTTGTTTAGATGAGGTTTATATATATTTTATTTATATGGAGTGACTGCTATTTACCCTTACACAACCTAGCCAGTTTTAGCTAATTAACTTTGTATTTTTGGGTTTAATTTACTATTGGTTTTATTAATAATAAATAAAAATTGGTTTTAGTACTGTGTGATGAACAAATAACAAATCGCAGTCACACTGACTCCTGTTACTTTTATATATTATTTATTAAAATTTCATGCAACACAAAGGTACAAAGGCGGACCTTATGCCTTAGGCATTCTCTACCTGTCAACCAAGGGTAGTGAAGAGAAAACATGGTGGGTGCATAAAAAAAGAAAAGATTAATAATAAAACAATGGATCAAATGTATATATATATATAAAATAAACGTACATATATATAAATATATATTATTTATATAAGTAAAATATGAAAGCAAACAAAAGAAAATGTCAACTCACAAAATGTCACTTTTGTGAATTAAAATAAATTACTAGTTCCTTATGCACTTTATTTTATTAATTTTAAATATTAATTATGGACATCATTTAACATAAATGTTATAAACATCCAAATAAATACCAAATAAAATATCAATTTATTATTAACTTATTCTAAATCATGCGATGTTAATTCCACAGTCTTCGGAATAATGCCGACACGATCTTTTATTCAATTTATATTTTTATAGGTTAAGGGAGAGGGTGTTTGCCATTATTGCGATCTCGACCGTTACAAACATTACCTTTAACATCAAATCATTTTAGTATTGTTTTGCAGCTAATATACTTTTGTTATACAGTTTTTTAAACTACCCATCAGCAATATCCGTCTGATCATTATGCAGAAAGAAAACTCCTTTCAACTTTAAATTGTCATTTTTTACCCGACACCACGAAGAAGATTAATGCTGTGCTTGTACAGGTGGCAGCGAAGTGCGGCTTATTATCCTAGGGAAAATGGCCGCCACGTCACGGCACCAGCCTTTCTCAGTTATATTTCGGTCTTATGTTGTACCTGTGTCTAGGTTTTGGAGCGAGGACAGGAGGTAAAAAGAGAGAATTGGATGTATTGGCGCCTGATTATGCACAGAATTTGTTCTGGTGGGGTGATTGTGTTTGATCTCTGTCTCGGCTGTGTCGTGGTCGCAAGTACGACTGCTGAGCGTGGAGTCCTTTTTTGGGTTTCGTACCTCAAAAGGATAAAATGGTACCCTTATAGGATCACTTTGTTGTCCGTCTGTCAAAACCCTTTATCTCGGGAACGCGTAAATGTATCGAGTTGAAATTAAAACCATATACTCAAGTCTACGGTCCCTTGAAGCTGTAAAAAAATCAAACTTCTGAGCTGACGAAAAAAAAGAAAAGAATACGTTTTTGCGACATAAACGTCCGTATGACGTTTATGTCGCAAAAAACGTATATTTCGACACTCTCCGGGGAATCAAAATTCATAAAGTACTTCCCGTTAACCCAGAATCCTGAAAATTGGCATGAAACAAGGTCTCATAGCACAAGTATAGGAAAAAATCTGAAAACTGTAAATTTGTAGTTACGTCACAAAAAAACTGTTTATGCGATTCGGAAAAATCTTCGTAACTCAATTCGGGAATTAAACTGTTTTTATAGGTAAGTTTGTACGGAACCCTCAGTGCGCGAGTCCGAGTTGCACTTGCCCGGTTTTTTAAATCTGGGAAATCATCAATAGTCTTCTTTCTTCCGCTTTAGGTGGAGTCGACGGTTTTAGATAAATTTGTTAGCATAAAAAAAAACATTTACAAATATAGTGAGGCCCTGACTCTTGTGCTAGGTGGAAACACCTGTGTTACAGGAATCAGTGTCTTCTCCCAAATATTTAGTGCACTAATACTAAAATACCATTAAAAATTGATTTAAATACATTGCCCAAGATATATTATTTTACAATAAACATTTAAATAGGAATAATATATAATAATAATAATATATTCACACAAATATCACACAACGCCGTCTAGTCCCAAGCTAAGCAGAGCTTGTGCTACTATTAGACAACTGATAAACATATCATCTTCTTGCCCTTGTCCCGTGTTATTTGGGGTCGGCGCAACACGTTTTTTTCTTCCATTCTGCCCTGTCACTCGTCATGCTATCACTGACTTCCTTTTCTTTCATATCACTTTTCACACAATCCATCCATCTTCTCATCTTTCATATCACTAGACAACTGATAAACATACTAAAATATTTCTAAATACATACATATTATAGATAAATTACACACAGACACAGAAGAAATGATTGTGTTCATCACACAAACATTTGTTCTGGGTGGGAATCGAACCCACAACCTCCGGCATAGCAGCCAGGGACACTAACCACTAGACCAACAGGCCAGTCAAAAGTAAAAAAAAAGGAATATTTGATTAGATCAGCGGTAGTAGGCTTTTACTGACTAAAACTCACAGTGTTCCTTCAGTTGCCTGTCTGCTAAATAGATCAGCTCCAGTTCTGCCCTGGTTTTTTGTAATCTTCAAGACAGTTATTATAAAAAAAAACCGCACTTTAAAATTCCTCCACTTTGATTTTACTGTCCATGCTGCAATGTTTCGTTAGTAATATTTTGCTGTGAAATTGCCATAATTGACTTCATTTCCTTACATAATTCCAAGAAAAAGGTACATACACGATTTTCTAAATCTCCGGTTTTTTTTTATTTTTTATTCTTGATGGGTTCGCGCTTGACCGCTATCTCACCTGATGGAAAGCGACGATGCGGTCGACGATGGAGCGCGCTTACCTAGAAGTAACCTATTCACTCTTGACTTAAAGATTCCCGGGTTGTAGCCATCAGGAAACACAGATTCCGGCAAGGAATTCCACTCCTTAGCTGTACGCACAATGATATTTCAAATAATAACAATAATAACACATACAAAGTTACAAACTGATACTTCCATCAGTTTGTATGAATGCCATATCCTTCTGCTTTCACACTCCTGGTTCTCCTATGTTTCTAGTAGACAGGTATTATATTGTATAGTTATTATGAGTTGCTAAGTGCTACATTGTACCGAGCAGTGAAGACTCGTGTTTATTATATCAGTTCTCATTCGGAAGGTTCTGCAAATTTTTACATTGGTTTAATTCTAGATTCAAGATGGTTCGCACAGCTAAAGGGTAGAATTCTCTACAGGAGTCTGTTTCCTGATAGCTGTATCCTCTGCGGCTCTCCTGTGGCTCTTTAAGTCAAGAGTGAATAGGTTACTTCTAGGCAAACGTGCTTTATTCACCGACTACATCATCACTTACTATCAGGTGAGATCGAACGCAAAACTACAAATAATAATAATAATAAATCCGCAGTGCAGTTTTGTGGCGAACTGTTGGGCATTAGCGACCCCACGGACCCGATCTCCCGGGAGAATTCTTGTTCTTCATCTCCGGCTTGCCTTTATTGGCCGGCCGTAGTGAACACTGACGAGGAACTGAGCTTCCACCTCTCTCTTGCCTTTATTGGCTGGCTTGAATGGAGATTCGCAAGAGCAAACGTGCTCGGGAGAAGGATGTATAATCCAGTAAGGTGCTGGTAGGGATCTTGACCGTACTTCAGGGATTGTCCTGATAGCCGTGGTATACCTCTCCACTCCTCAAGCACCTCAGGATATGTTGCCCTCTTGTTGCTACGTCACTTCGTGCTAGCGGCCGTTTTTGGGGGCCCATTTATTGAGTGGTTCAAGTCGCCCCCTGCCTTTTTTCGATGGATATTAATAACGTTGTTCAGGCAGGGGCCATAGTCTTAACATAGTTCCATGTTACCAGTCCACTTAAGACTCCAAAAACCATATCCCTATTATCTTTGTTCTCCATATGTCGCAATAGTTTTCCAACAACCAGGGGTTGACCTTGGGTGCACTAGCATTGGCTTCGGCTCCTCGTACGCCTCCCAAAGGTCCAGGACCTCAGGGTCCTGAGATAAATAAAATAGTAATAACAAGTTTTACATCGGAAAATTTGGAAGGTTTCATAAAAAGAACAGTGCCTCATTAGTTGAGTGATCGGTAGCTCAGTTACTAAGCGTGATGCGAGGTTCGATTCTCAATTCAAGTAAAATATTACTGTAGGTTTTTTCCGTCGATATATTTTTCCTACCTGTCTGAAATACCTTAATCGATTGAAAATTAATTTTTAAACTATTCCTAATAATACAATTGTTAAGCTTCGATATGGTCACAAACGAGAGTGTCTGTTTTGGTCTGTACAGGTTAGTAAGAATCAGTAAACAGGTAAACTGTGTCAGCCAAATAGAGAAATAACAGAAAAAAAAATGTTTTTATTTGTCCTTGTTCACTCTACCACAGTCTTCTTCCTACCCTTATCCCATAATACTTGGTGGCGGCGCAACACGTTTTTTTCTTCCATCCAGTCCTGTCACCCGTCACACTATTACTAACTCCCATCCATCTTTTCTTTGGCCTCCCTCTCCCCCTCCATCCATCTACATGTTTATTCAGAACTTTTTTAGTAACATGCGTTTGATCTCTCCTCTTCACATGACCATACCAAGACAAACGTTTGCCTTTCAACTTTTCAGTCACTGGCGCCACTTTCAAACTTCCTCTAATATAGTAATTTCTCACTTTATCCATTCTCGTCACACCACACATCCATATCAACATTCTCATCTCCGCTACGTGCTATCTTTTTTAATCCATCTTTCACAGCCCTATATTCTGATCCATACAGTATGTTGTAGTTCACTCTACCACAGTGTAGTTTTTTAATTCAAAGGTTGACTGTTAAGCATATAAGCATTGGATAATCAACCTTATAATGTTCCTCATACTGGGACTTAGGTCAGGAGGCCTGAGTAATGCAGTAATGAAATATTTGCTCTCAAATAAAGTTTAAATATTTGTCCTATGCTTTTAAATAAGTGTTCGATTTATTCTCTGTTTGATGGTTTGGTAATTAAGACAAAAAAAAATGTCGTACACTTTTTTCTTCAATGGCAGGAGTTAAGATAGAAGATGTGACTATCTATATATCTTATTGCTCCTGACTGTATAATAAATACTTTTTTATAGACTATTTATTCTATGTCCCACAGCTGGACAAAAGCTTCCCCATTCTCCTTCCAAACCTCTCTTGTCTTGAGCGATATCTGGCCACGTTTGCCCCGCGAACATGATCAGATCGTCACACTACCTTCGCCGTGGTCGATCTCGACGGCGTCGACCTTCCTCAGACGTTCTATTAAACTAAATAATATGTTAAACTAGCTTTTGCTCGCGACTTCGTCCGCTTAGAAGTCGAATTGTTTTCTTTTAGGTTTTTTTGATTGATTTTTTTTACCTCTTGTCCGCGACTTCATTCGCGTAGAAATTGGAAATATTTGTAAAGTGCAAATACATTAGGAGGCTGTTTAAGATACATCACGCTATTATCTTGCCTTACTGGACCAGTCAAGACTGTGGCACTGATTACGTTATTGCGAAGAAATTTAACTCCGAGCCTGGTTCCCCTAGTTTTTGGAGTATTTTTTTTTTTAGGTGGGAAAATCGTCTAATGACAAATCTCGCTCTTGGGCGGGACGGGAGACAGTGTCAAACTTTTACTGACTAAAAACCCACTCCTGTTCCTTCTTTGCCTTCGTCCTAGAGCCCCGGGTTTCACTTTCAAACTACCCGTGACCCCAGTAGGCTTCGACCCTGCTGGGCCCCTACGATTTGCTGACATCTCCCTGAGGCGCGCGAGGAACAATACGTGCCGTCGACGACTTGGGCTCGGTCCGGACGGTTACCGGACGGTCGGAGCGCGAGCTACCCATTGCTCGCCGTCCGACTGCAAGCCCGCTCCTATGGTGGCCGGAAATCGGGATCGGAATCCCGGCGGCGGTTGGGGCGTGAGGATCGTTGCCTCACGCGATCGGCCGCCTCCTTTGCTACTGCTTCGCAGAAGGAGGCGACCGCTCCACTCCTCCTCGCTCCGGACCATGGCCTGTACCAAGGCCCTCCGCGAGAGATCGCCGCCGAGTTTTTGGAGAAAAAATATAATTGGTGTAATCATTTTAATTTGAGCAAATGCCCACATTCGCTCAAATTAAAATGGTAAAAAATGCATTGTTTTGATCCATTACATTATCAATGGAAATGTAGTTGGTGCTTATCGCCTCACTACTACTTCTAGTCGCGAATATTGACACATCTACTGGTAGTCCTTATTTTCTATTTGAACTATATCTGGATAGACTTTGGAGATTAGATCTTCAATGCTGGTAACTTTTTCACTCTTTCTAAATCACGGTCAATTTCGATTTTGTTTTCATTTTCACAATAAGGTACTTCCCCATCGCTTATTAAAAGTAACTTTCAATTCAATTGAATTCATTTATTTCAGGCATCTAGGCCCATATAAGTTTCACACATTTTACTCATAACACTTATTGATACAATAAAAATCATAATATGTGTAAAATTAAAAAAAAAAACATGATTTTATTACAGCTATATTTATGTCTTTATGGGCTTCTACATGAGATCTATGAATGCATTCATCCTATATGATTAAACTGATATCTAGCAATATTTTTCCCAAAGGGCCATTTTAGGGTTCCGTACCTCAAAAGGAAAAAACGGAACCCTTATAGGATCACTTTGTTATCCGTCTGTCTGTTACGGATTGAACACACGCTATCTTTCTACAAAAAAAAATATTTAGAGGCAGTTCAAATGTTGAATGAGCGGTGCGTCCATCTAATAGAGTCGCAGCGACTCAACGCGACGGCTGCGGGCCGTGCGTGTAGAACTTGATCATTATTTTATTACGGCGTTATTTTAAAAGTATGATATCTACTAAGATATTCATCGAAATCACATAATGTAAAAGGCAATTATGTTCAAAATAAAATACTTAAAAAATGAATATTGTACTTATTTGCATAAGGATTAATATTATGTATATAAAAACACCTTCGCAAATAATGCATTATTTTAGGACATATATGATTACCATAAAAGCGGTTATAGTGAACCAATCTTGATATTTGCTGTCGCGGACTTTTTGTTTAGAAATTTTGAAGGGGAACAATTTTGTACTACATAATTTTTGTATAACTTCAACCAACGGGATCTCTCAAATGGAATAATTTTCCCCCGTTTTTGTAACATTTTTTGTCGATACTCCGCTCCTATCAGTCATAGCGTGATGTTATATAGCCTACAGCCTTACTCGATAAATAAGCTATCCTACACTGAAAGAATTTTTCAATTCGGACGGGTAGTTCCTGAGATTAGCGCGTTCAACCAAACAAACTCTTCAGCTTTATAATATTTTATTATTAGTATAGATAGATAAATCAAGGCTAGAGTGAATAGGCTCTTAAAAAACTAGTGCACCTCATCATCAACGATTGCATCACTACATTCCATCAGGTGGGATCGCAGTCAATCACTAGTTTAAAACAATTAAAAA
Organism: Mythimna impura; assembly: GCA_905147345.3. Lineage (NCBI taxonomy): Eukaryota > Metazoa > Arthropoda > Insecta > Lepidoptera > Noctuidae > Mythimna > Mythimna impura. Next base: position 25,063,274 of record LR990359.1, on the reverse strand, counting down.
AAAGAATATTTGTAAAAAAGATATCTATGACAGCTTTCATAACCAAAAACATGCTTCAAAATTGTCAGGTAATGGCTGCCTGGCATCGAATGCAGTCGCGAATATAGCGGGTCCGTAGTCGGGGCGTAGTCGGTATATGTAACAACGGCTGAGCATTACCGCGGTGAACACATGGGCGCTGGGCCGCAACATGAAAAATTCATAACTTAATACCACAGAAGAAAATGTAAAGAGGAAATTTTATGGGATAGGTTTGTGCCTAATATGGAAGAGCCTCTTGGAGAAAAAGGGGAATGATTGGGGTTGATTCATACTTTCATTTTGTTAAATGAATCACAGAGATATTATGCAAATTAATCCAAAGTCAGTCTCTGACACATTTCAATCGAGTAAGGTGAAAAGAATTGTAATGGGACGTGTTTGCGACAATAGGTGGTGGTGGAGCGAAATGAAAGCGATAGTGGACTGTATGTAACATATATAGTAAGAAGAGAAAAGAGATTATAACGGTTGGTTTAACAGCTGGCGTGCAGTAGCTGACGTCAGCCGACTGATTCCCCGCTGTCCCCAACCCTAGATCGCAGAAACTAGCGCGCGGCGACGTTGAGAAGAGCGATCTTAACAGTGCGTGATGTTGATAATTAGGGAGTATGTTGTGAAAAGTCATGGATAGGAAAGTGGATAACTATTAGAATTAAAAAAAAATAAGAAACATACTTTTGGCTGAAAAAAGGGATTTTTTATATAGGTAATGAAAGAAGATATGTCATGCCAACCACAAATAAATATCAATTCATATAGGAGAAAAATTGTCATGTCTTTTGTGTGCAGGTATTACTTAAGTAGTTACTTTTAGGTAACAGTACACGTTACTGAAATTATAACTTACATTTTGATATGAAAAAAAAAACTTAAGTAGGTATAAAGCTAACAATAGCTACACCGCAGACTACCTGTGATATTTTAAGTTCTTACGATCCATCCTAAGGTTGCCTGGCAGATATCGCTGTCAGCAATAAGACCACCATTGTACCCATATACTTGAGTTTATTTATAAGTTGTGTTACTTTTTTGATGTGCAATAAAGTGTATTCTATTCTATAAAATTTGCCGTACGACCGTCTCTTCTGCTTAACTACATAATCTTTGCTCGCATGTCGGCGCACACTAATAATAATGTGCAGCAGAGTTCAGTAGGTACGCGGACGGCGCTATCCGTTGTGACAACAAATCTTGTAGAGAACGAGTTGTTTGTTATTGAAAACTAGATCCAGACGCCGTGCTAGTGTACTAGGGCGAGAGGAATGTGAGGAGGTGGGCTTTGTGCTCTTAGATTTTGTTAGGCTATTCACAAAACTTAATAACAGACTAATAAAAAGGTTGTTTAAAAACTTGTACGGTATTGTTAGCCTAGTAACCCTACTAGGTGTGCCTTGAATTTTAATTTTTTTGAGTAGGTGAAGGTGATATTTAATCCTATAAATCTTACGCTACTAGACTAATCTTACTGACTACTTCATAATTTAAAAGTGTCTTACAGCTTTCATGAAATCAATGGGTGTTTTAAGTTTGCTGCCGAGATTAGTGCCAGCAGACGTCGCGATTATGACCATTTTTTTTTTGAGAATTGATATATAGATAATTAGAGTTACTTCGAGTACTCGCGCGGTGAGTAATTAGCCGCGGCTGTATGCGACCTGGAGGTAAAAATCCTATACTATCGCGGTCGTCTGTGAATTAATTGTATTGAAACTTGCAGTACAGGTATAGCGACCGACCAAAGATTTGGTTTCAGTTACAGTCAATTTCGTTAAAAAAATGGCTACGGCTGGAGTTTCAGTTTCGGCCAAAACATTGCTGAATATTCGGGTTAACCAAAACTAGTGTATTTAGAGCTAACGGTTGTGATAGATACATTCGCTCGTTTATGTAAGTTATAATTTTTAAGTAATTGTCGATTAACTCGATTATTATGAAAGTTATAACTAAATAATTAAGCATAACTATCTCGAAATATAGTCAGAAATAACTCTAGAAATAACTATCTCGAAATATAGTTAGAAATAACTGTATCGATTTTTTTTTGTTAGTTCTGTAACCACGTCAGTTTCGGTTTTGGTCACGGCCGAAACTAGAAGAGGAGCCGAACATTAGGTTATGGTTCCGGTTTCGGCTGCAGATCGTGTTTTGGTTAGTCACTAGTGAAGAATGAGGGGCCATAATTTTGAAAATAGAGAACATTTGTTTTCCGAGGACGGCTAAATGCTCATAACGCGAGCACTCTAGGGTTAAGTAAGACTAACTTGAGCTGGTTTGTTCTATTCAAATAGTATGAATGCTGATGACCACTAATTGATCCCTAACTACAACAAAACTTCACCAATAATTCATGTCAAACACAGTTTTGAGCCGTTTGGGGTCGAAACGCTTGGGTCATGGGGTCCGAGAGCGCGTCTCCTTTTTAAAGAAATTTCACGCCGTCTGATCGACACTTTGCGTGACCAGAGGGCTGGCTCGTTCTTCGTCCAAAGAATTAGCATTGCCATTCAACGTGGCAACGTTGCAAAAAACAGCCTTCTGGGCACATTTCCGGATGACAGCGATGTGGAGGAGTACTTCGACGCCTGAGTGTAATAGGTGTTTTTGTATTATAAGTACATAGTTAGGTTTAGTATAATAGTATTTATAGTTTGTATGTACATAGTTCGGTTTTAATATAAATAGTTTAGTTGATATTTAAGTTATATGTAAGAGAGTGTTTTCAATTTGCAAAATAAAAATTCCAGTTTTCAAAATAAATTAAAATATAAAAAAATAAACAATTGCAGTGCAACAATTACAAAATCCTAATAATCAACAATATTGTCAAACTACACTTTGACCATAATTTCCAAAAATCCCACAATCGCTTCGACTGTTTTCCCCAGACAAAGATGTACGTACATGCACTCACTTAAGATGCGTGTCTAGCACAAACACGTACGTTGTCGTGCTAAGATGTTGTGCGCCGTCTTTTGTTCGTCCCACACGCACGCCCTTTGTTCTGTCGGTGTGAGCAGCAGGGCGCAAGGCCTCTCTAAGGCCCTGCCATTCATTATAGAGTGATGATAACGGGTACCAGGATGCCAGGCGGCCGTAGAGGTGTTTACAAGCTCGTTGGGTAAGCTTACATGATGTTTGAGTCTGTCAACATAAGTTTTATTATAGTGATGAGAGACGTGAGTGACTAGAGACTAGAATGGCGACCGCGCACCGGAAAACGCAGCGTTGGAAGGCCTCCCACAAGGTGGACCGATGACCTGGTGAGAGTCGCGGAAATGAGGTGGATGTGTGTGTGGCACAGGACCGTTCGTTGTGGCGACAATTGGGGTAGTCCTATGCAGACGTCCTTCAGCTGAAATGTGATGATGATGAGAGAGGTGTACTAGGATGCTAGGCGGCTCGCGGTGGTAGAGGTATTTGGCAGATCGTTGAGTAACCTTCAAAAATGTTAATGTTTGATTTGTTCTGTAGCGACATCTATGAAGCCACGTAGGAACTAAATAGGAAAATTCGAAATTCAGCTTCACGGTATTAAAGTGCTTCGCGCGATTAAAATATATATAATTATGTCGTAGCCAGATCATAGAAATTGATCACTTCATGATACGGCCAAGTTAAACTGGCCAGATCATTTTAAACGTTAAACTTTGATTATATGTCAATCCTCGTTTGGCCTACTTTTTTTAGACTTTTCGTTATCATAGAAATCTTACATCAATGATATGGCCAAACGAGCATCGACATATTTTTAAAGTTGAAACGATCTGACCAGTTTTAGTTGGCCATATCATAAAATGATCAATTTCTATGATCTGGCCAACTGCCGGGTAGTTGCACACCCGTCTGGTCGGAGGATCCTCCCTTTTCAACGGAGTTTTGTGGGCCTTTACAATCCTGTTCTGTATACCCCTAAAGTTCTAGGTTAGGTTTTATTGTTAAAATAGTAAACTTTGTGTTGGTTTTAACACCATATTCCTCTTCCATGTAAGAAAGCAGCAGAGTGCGAGAGGTGCCCTTTTGTTGGCTCTTCCATTCATTATAGAGTGATGATAGCGAGTACCAGGATGCTAGACGCCGGAAGATGTATTTGACAGCTCGTTGGGTAAGCCTAAATAATGTTTGTGTTTAACATCATTAGGAGTTTTATTGTGAAGAAAGTCGATTTTGTGCTTGTCTTTAACACCATGTTCAAATCATTTAGGTAAGTAGGCAGCAAGACGCGAGAAGGGCCATTTGTTATTGAGTGATGATAATGTGTACCAAAATGCTAGACGGCGATAGAGGTGTAATTTTAGAGTATATTAGTAGGAAGTTTAAGCTCAACAAACTATATGAGCATGAGTTCGTAGTCAATAATCTAGAGATACGAATATCAGGTTTTGCACAGTAAGCATATCGTAGGTTTCACATTGTAGGCAGCTCTCGTGCAGTCGTATCGGTTGGATTTCACCAATTAATAGGTACCAGGCTACCATACAACTAATCTAAACCTACATACATACCACAGTTTTATTATAAATAGATACTTCATTTTTTATATACGCTCTTTGCGTTCTAGGTCTACGGGTTTCTTTTTCACAAAATCCTCTCGGTCCTAGCGGGCAACCCTGCTGGGCCCCTACGGTTTGCTGACATCTCTTTGAGGAGCGCATCGATCACTTCGATTACCGGACGGCCGGACAGACACACAGACAGACCGACAGAAAATAAAGTGTTCCTATAACTTTGTGTTAATGATTTTCACGGGCTCTTGAGAAGACTCCAGGCATCTTTCTTGACTCGACTGACTCGGTGTAAGAATAAGATAGTATCTGGAATGTTCCATGGTGTGTACCTGCTTAGACGTTGTTAATTTTAATTTCAATAATTTTAATTTTATTGATTAATTAATTTTATTAAATAATTTACAATAATTTTATCAATGTTTCAATAATTTATATAATCTAACGTATTTAATTAATTTATTATGTTATAACAATTTTATGTAATTCAATAATGTTAATATGCAATGGGTTAATTAATGCCTGAAATAAACGATAAATAATACCGTTTTTTTTCTTTTGAGGTACAGATCATTCAGTTTTGTTTATTACCTAAACTAGCGTTTATAATCAGATATTATACTTAGGGCATACTGAAAGTCACTGGATTCTGAAGACTAGATATAAGACTTACAATACATTTATTGTGTTTTCAAAGTATATTTCATCGCAATTAATGCATTTTTGCATTCGCTGAAACCACTGTACAAAGCAGTTGGACCAGTCTTCTTTAGGGACCTCTTCAATGGCTTTATGGAACACGTTCACCACCGATTCAGGGCTCGTAAAACGTGTGCCTCTAAGTTTGTCTTTATTTTTGGAAACAAATAGAAGTTGCAGAGTGCGAGGACCGGGCTGTAAGGCTGTCATCAGTTCCACATTTAAAGTCTTCAAATATGCTTCTGTTACCTTAGCGAAATGTGAAGATGCGTTTTCTAAGACTCTGGGCAAGCAAGTGTTGACGTACCTATCTGCAGTCACTGTTCTTTTAACTTCAAGCGATGCTGAAGTGTAATGTCCAGATTTGACGAAAAAAGAAGCAACCATTTTGTAATCAATACTTCGATTTTTCTTAACTTTCGTCGCCAAATCTTCAAAAGGAAAGACCCACTCTGCCGCCTGGCTTCTTCTTTCGGGTTCAAAGCACACCTAGGTTTCGTCACCTGTCACGTTATTATAGAGAGCCAATGACTGTCCTCTATTAAACTTTTTATCACTTTACGGCACCACAGGACACGCAGTCATTTCTAGTCCTCCGTTAAGTCATCGAGTTCAAAGCTTCCGAACCTTCAGATGCACATGTCAAATGTTTTGCACTTGGCTCATTCCTATGCTTAACAAAGCACGAATTTGCTGACAAGTAATTTTTTTGTCAGTTTCAATAAGTTGTCGTACGGTGTCAATATTCGAGCCTGTAACCGCAGTCACCGGCCGACCTTCACGTACCTCGTCATAGAGATGATCACGTCCACGTTTAAATTCTTCAAACCATGAATACACAGAACTGCAACATGGTGCTTTATCACCAGATGCCAATTGCAGTCTCTGGCAACTCTCTTGTTGACTTAAGCAACAACGAAAGTCATAAAAAGTTATTGAACGAAAATGTTTACAAGTTAAATTCATTTTGATAGGCACACAATCTTCGAAAGGACGCCGCAATGAAAAAAACAAATGACAGTCTCGCAAATGAAAAAGTAACATGCTCGCAAAGAGTTCCATTTTCGAATTCTATAATTGTTTTTTCAATACGTTTAGGTACTCGAAAACTGGCTTTTATCGCACTACAATTAGGTTCAACATGCCATGTTTATCACCCTCGTGTTTTTTTTTTTAATTTATCACAACAAGGGCTTTTTCATTCCTATTTCGTCACGGTCCACGGTGATTATTGTTTTTTTTTTTGAGTAAAGAGGCGGATATTTTTAAGGTTTTAATATCTAATGAAAATTTAAATTGTGTTTTTGATCAGAATAATATAAATAAACATGTTTAGTTACACAATAATAGGTTATTACCAACAAATTAACATTTATCCGTGTTCTAAATTCTCTTTTAACCTGCGAAGGTTAAGCGCGGGAAAAAAGTTAATTAAATCACATTATTGGTGTTACTGGTGATTTGGTGAAAAAAAATGGTGATTTAAGTTTTGAAGACAATTATTTAGATGTTATGCCTCCAGATATTGTGATTGAGGCACAAAATGCTTGCGATAGCTTGTTGCCATCTAAATCTAAACGGAAATTTGAAAATTTGTCACTGCAGCCCTCGGCTCCATAACACACTCGCCTACGGCTCGTGCGAATCCCGCCTCGGTCGGAATGACAAACTTTCTGCACTTGTATCAAAATGTACTATTTTATTCTTTTGTTGTAAGTGTCCAGATCCAGAGACTTTCAGTATGCCCCACGTATTTCTTAGACCAGCCCCCCTAGCCAAGATGCAAACGATAAACGTGAACGCTTAGTAATCTCCAATAGATTTTCAACTTTATACCAAAGAGCATAAAGTTGAAAATCTATTAAAGACTACTGAGCGTTAGCGACCGGAACGAACGAAAACACTATGTAATCTTCAATAGATTTTCAACTTTATATCCAATAACATAAAGTTGAAAATCTATTAAAGACTACTGAGAGTTTACGTTTATCGTTTGTGACTTGGCTAGGGGGGCAGGTAGTCAGACACCAGAAAGTCTAATCATCAGTCTATTGAAGGCGTATCGTGTTACCACAACTAGTAATTTATATTTCCATGTATTTACGGTTAGATTGATTACTTTATCCCTTAATAAAATATTGAATACCCGGAAGTGTTTCCTCCTAAGTACAGTCCTAATTACTTTTTTACACCACCTGCTCGATAATGCCCTTTTATACGTCATACAACCATCACTTAAAGCAAGTCATTATGTCCCTAGGGAGATAAAGTAGTATGGGCGATCCCTAGGGAATAATGAGATTTGAATTTGGAACGTGAAAAACCATCAGCATTAAGTGAATTAAAATGTAGTGCATCAAACAAGTTTATTCAAATTTCAAACTGGCCACTAACAAAAAAAAAAAAAACAGAATAAAAAAAGTTTCTAAAAAAAAGTAATGGACAAGCGGGAGCGTTATAGAAAATTTAAACTATAGAACCTTTGAGTAGTGAATTTTGTTTGTTTCAAATCTCAAAACATTTTGAGTGATAGTTAAGATTAACTCGTAAATAATACTTATGTGTACTTAGTTGTATGTACTTATGTAAGAGACTTTTCATGACTTTCCTAAAACATCACAATATTAATCTTAACAAGATATCGTTAAGAAGTTCGCGTCCGCAGTTAAGGAGATAGCGACTTGTTTTTTTATGAGACCCTCTTTTTTAAATTTACGACCAAGCTAAAAGTTTCATTTGTAAACGTAAATTACTTTAGCGTTTTGCGTTAAGCGTTGACCACGGGAATTAGCGGGAATTCGCTGGGCCGTTTGTTAAAGATGTTTCCTGGCTGCGGGCGGGGGAAAATGTATCGGTTGCTGGTTTTAACCGTCTTGTTTTGTACTAAATAATGTGGAAAATAGATTATTACATGCAGTTATTTGCATTTGGAATTAAATATTGGCTAAATGCACAAACCGTACCGTACGTATCTGTGATGACGTACAAATACATACAAATAATTTATTTTCTTTTCTCAAAATTTCTACTACATCTAGTGCAGTGGTTCTTAACCTTATAGGCATGAGGGACCATATGACAAAATTTTTGTCTTGCCATGGACCACCAAGTTCGTTAATTAGTTTGTAGTTAATATAAAGTACCTAAATGTAAATACATGTTTCAATTCATGTATAAATAAAACACGCATAAAATTATTTAAAGCCCTCAGTATTTTAATTTTCTTTACAGTAAATTATCTACAATACAGTTACGATTTTAATGCAATTTTTGTGACTACATACTCTTTACTAACTTCTGAATCCTTGGTTCAGTGCTACCCAAAGCCAAACGCATATCGCCGAGTGGCATCCAACCGATTTAGGTACTTGTTTTTAGTAATCAGAAGCGCCGAGAACCGCTGCTCACATATATATGTCGATGAAAATAAAGGTAGGTAACGAATATCAAAGTCTCGAAGTTTTGTAAAGAAATTGCCTTTTGGCTTCAAATTTCCTCAAGATTTATCCCGACTATTCTTATTTATTAGGATGGCTCCGCGGACCATTTGGGATGCTTCCAGGGACCACCTGTTAAGAACCACTGATCTAGTGGCTGAAGTGCCCTTTTAGACAAAATTTCCTGTGTTAGGGCACTTCGCTCTTCTAAAACTTAAAATTACGTGATGTACCTACTAACAATTTATTTCAAATCAATGGTTTAATTTTTAAAGTATGGCTCCGAAACGTGGTCGCTTACAATGGGCCTCATCAGAAGGCTTAAAGTCAATTAAATGGCAATGGGAAGGGCTATGCTCAGAGTTTCCTTGCGTGATCACATCAGAAATGAAGATATGCGTAAGAGAATTAAGGTATGGACATAGCCCAAAGAATCGCCAAACTCACGTTCTACAGGGGATATCATCGTGTTGTTATTTTATATGGCCATTCTATGTATTTTCGAAAATTGGACGTCTTAGGACCTCCTAAAACTTGGGAATTTTGTCGGGTATTGTTAGTACGGAACTAATTATGAGAATTAAAGTTACCGACATGGCCCGAAGAATCGCCAATCTTAAGTGGCAGTGGGCAGGGCACATTGCTCGCAGAAGAAATAGTCGATGGGGACGAAAGGTTCTAGAGTGGCCACCACGTACCAGAAGGCGCAGCGTTGGAAGGCCTCCCACAAAGTGGACCGATGACCTGGTGAGGGTCGAGGGAATCCGATGGATGCGAGACGCACTTGAGGGAGGCCTATGTCCAACAATGGACGTCTTACGGCTGAAATGATGATGATGATGACAAACCGTACGGAACAAAAAGAAGAAAAAAAAACTGCATGTCCTAATCTAACCATGTACCTACCAATGGAAACGATTCGAAAATTAAAAAAGAAATTAAAAGAATTCAATTCGAACATCAAACATGACAGCAAAAAGCAATAAAAAAAAAATAAAGCAAATAAATACAAACACATTCCATTTACAAAATTTGAACGAAAAAAAAACTGTTCCATAAAATCGTTTTGTTTTCGAATGCATTATTCAAATTGAAAACACATTATTCAAACATCGGCCAACTTTCTTTTCGAACGCATTCACATTAAAACAAGCAGCCATAGAGCGCTTCATTTTTCATCGTACAACAGTAAGCTGAGTTATGATTACGGTATGAAACGCTTGATGTAGCGCTGCATCTCCTCAAGTGAGACGTTAATTTCGCTGACATATGGTGGCAGACCGCAGGTTGGTGCTGTCGTGCAGCGGTTAGCATGCGCTGTGCATCACTTTGGTAATTCTATGTGATTCTGAACTAGGTATAGAGGGTAAAATCTGTTAGGTAAAGTGTGTTTATTCAGAAACGTAAGAGGACATAATTATTATAGGTTAAAGAATCTATTAAGACGTTCATGTTTTTTTTTTCATATAATAATAATCTTTCATTGGTAAAATCCAAATACGAATTTTCCATTTATTTCTGCATTAGACAAAAGAGGTTCATAGAAGCAGGTGTGCACAATATTTATTTTTCGAGATAAATTCAAACAATTTTAATAAATCATCATCATCTTCCTGCCCTTGTCCCGTGTTATTTGGGGTCGGCGCAACACGTTTTTTTCTTCCATTCTGCCCTGTCACTCGTCATACTATCACTAACTTCCTTTTCTTTCATATCACTCTTCACACAATCCATCCATCTTTTCTTTGGTCTCCCTCTCCCTCTCCATCCATCCACATGTAAACTCATAACTCTTTTAGTAACATGCGTTTCATCTCTCCTCTTCACATGACCATACCAAGACAAACGATTCCCTTTCAACTTTTCCGTCACTGGCGCCACTTTCAAACTTCCCCTAATATACTCATTTCTCACTTTATCCATTCTCGTCACACCACACATCCATCTTAACATTCTCATCTCCGCTACGTGCAATCTTTTTTCATCCGTCTTTTTCACAGCCCAACATTCTGATCCATACAGTATGACAGGCCTTATCACGGACTTGTAGATTTTACCCTTCAACTTGAGGGGCATCCGTGGGTCACAAGTTGTTCCCGTGACCTGTCGCCATTTCATCCATCCTGCGTTGATCCGATGTGTTACGTCCCGGTCTACCTCACCATCCCCTTGGATGAGTGACCCGAGGTACCGAAAGTCGGAGCAGATCGGTATGGGTGTTCCAGCGAGAGATAAAGGCACTGGATTGGAGAGACCGCCGAAATCGCAGAACAAGTATTCCGTTTTGGTTCTACTCAATTTCAGGCCAACACTCTCCAGTCTGTGCCACCACACCTCCAATCTGTTCTGGACCTCTAGGCTACTCTCGGCAACCAACACAATGTCATCGGCAAACAATTTTAATAAATATCAATATAAAATTATAACATTACCTACTTAGATAAATTTGATTATTGTACACACAACACACTAAACACTTAGATAGATAAATGAAATGTTTTTTTTTTAAATAAACATTAATTTCAACATCATAAAAAACTTTAATTCAAACAAGTTTACAATTTTTTTTAAAATGGCTCATCAACAAGTTTTCTCCTTACAAAACATATGAATTGTACACAATACAAGGCAACAAGATAATTATTTAACATTCATACAAATAGAAATAACTAATATTATATAGTATAATGAAAAACGTTCTAGGTACTGACAATCCCTGCTTATTTTAGGTTTTTAACATGGACACTAGTCTAGTAGTACACATATTGTACTTTCATTACAAAGTGTACCCTAAAACAACCTTTTTAACTTCTGTCTATGCTATCGCGAACAGAGTATAGTCATTGAAAAATTTAGGCTAATAACTTTCTATAGTAACTCGTTTTTCTCTTTCATTAAGTGTTAAAATCAATCCCGCGACACTGCTAGGCAAAGACGTCCCCTAATTCCTTCTAAATATTCTTTTCTCGAGCTATTTCGGATCAGTTTTTGCGTTAAGCGTCAAAGTCATCTAGCCACCTCTTGCTACTTACATGCCTAAAATAACGTACAAAAAGTAAAAAAAAACTTAAACCCGACTACGACAAAAAAAAAAAACGACGCTGGAAAAGTATGGGAAAAGTAAAATACAAGATTTTCAGGATATATAGGTACCAATCGTAAAACTTTAATAACGTGTGACTACGGCTTTTCTTTTTGTTCTGTTCTTGTTTTTACAGTAACCTTGTTTATTTTCGTATCCTGAAAATCTTGTTTCATACTTTTTCAGCATCGTTTTTTTTCGTCGTAGTCGGGTTTAAATTTGTTTTACTTTTTATTATTTAAACTATTTTGGTGTTATCATTTTTGTCATCGAATTTTTTGACCGCTTGAATTTTGATGATATTTTTGATAAGTACAAGTGAAACTCTTTCAAATGGTATCAAACACCGAGTATTTATCTTAACATTTTCTTTAACACTTCAATTTTTGTTCGCCAGAGGGCGTCACTTTAAATTTGAGCAATATTTTGAAAATGATACCAAACACGACGTATTTATCTTTTTTTAACATATAGAGGGCGCCACATGGAGTTTTGTTACACGTCACGTAGAGTATGTTTAGCGGACGATTAAGATGGTTCAACGATACCTTATTTGTCGATTTCCGATGAGTAGTTTAGGAGCTATGCGGGAACAGACGAACATACACACATACATACATAGCCTGACAAAATCATTATCCTTCTTTGGCTTTGCCGTAGTCGGGTAAAAATAACTAAGAAATTTTCGTTATGAAAATACATTACACAGTACATTATGATACAAGTGGAGAATGTTTGTTAAAGCGACCGAAGCGGAATTTGCCCGAACCTGTGTTGTGCTGCAGTGACTCCACGTGTATTAAACGACGTTTTTCAATACACTTACGAAGAAATAAATAAACAGGGGTTGACTGGCAACTTTTGTAGTCCGCTTAGCACCCAGCCTGATACGATAAATACAATAAATCACGCAAACGTTACGAACGTTATGTTTCGAACGTTTATTGTGCAGACCTACCACAGTGTTGTTTTTTTTGACCCAAAGGTTGACTGGTAGAGAATAACTTGCTGCATCTGTAGGTACCACTACTTAATAGAGCAGTGACTGTGGTGGTCGAATGGTAACGGCCTCGACTTACGAGTTGTAGGTTGCGGGCTTAAACCCAGCCAGGCGCATTACTTTGTGTAATTTATTTCATCACCACTGCTCTCAAAACATCGGAAAACATCGTGGGGAAACCGGCATGTCCTAGAACCAAAAATTCGAAGACATGTGACATCCACCAACCCGCACTGTGCCCGCGTGGTGGATTACGGCCTATTCCCTCTCCTAGAGAGGAGGCCTGAGTTCCAGCAGTGGGAACATTATAAGGCCGACTACGCTATGCTATGATATGTACCACTACTGTACCTACATCTATATATCTTCTATATATATAAAAATGAAACCCGTTTTCCTTGGTCACGGCATCACGCGTGAATGGCTGGACCGATTTCACTAATTCTTTTTTTGTTGTATTTGTTATTATTAGGAGAAGGTTCTTACGGAAAAAAATATTAAGAAAATCTCTCAGAAATATTTAAAAATATACAACAAAATAAAGTAGTGCATCATTGCTACGCTAAGGCGGTACGAAGTTCGCCGGGTCAGCTAGTAAATAATAAATAAATAAATTGTGGTAGGGGCGAGCTCGCGCACTTTTTCACACTAGTACAGAAAACCAGTAAATTGCGTGCTTAAAAGCGCTAGGAATAAGAGCAGATTGAAAAAGGTATTTAACCTCTACGAAGTAGTTACCTAAGATATTTTTACGTCAAAACATGCATTTTAGGCTATTCGTATTACATGTTATCTGATTAAATGCACGTATCCAGTAACAATTAGTCAAATCCGTGCAATTGCTTAAGGTTGCATTAGTGGGCCATTAATTAAGATCTAACACAACGGTTGCCTAGGATACCTGCCAGTAATTACAAGGGATCGGATCTCTGCGGACGATAATTGATGTGTGGGTGTGTTGTTGTTAAATCGTCGATTGAGAACTTACTAGAACATTTCCAAATTAACGTTTTTGTTTTATTAAAATTTCAATTAAAACTGTTTTTAAGGTTCCGTATCTCAAAAGGAAAAAACGGAGCCCTTATAGGATCACTTTGTTGTCCTGTTTGACAAGATCCTTTATCTCGAGAATGCGTAGAGGTATCGAGTTGAAATTAAAACCATATACTAAGTTCTGCGGTCCCTTGAAGCTGTGAAAAAATCAAACTTCTGAGTTAACGAAAAAAATAGATACGGCTGTTTATGTCGCAAAAAACGTGTATTTCGACACTCTCAAGGGAATCAAAATTCATAGGGTACTTCCCGTTGACATAATCCTGAAATTTAGTATGAAGCAAGGTCTCATATCACAAGTATAGGAAACAATCTAAAAACTGTAAATTAATAGATAAGTATGTCTCAAAAAAAAACTTTTTTTGCGATTCAAAAAAATCTTCGTAACTAAATTCGGGGGTCGAACTGTTTTCACAGGCAAGTTTGTACGGAACCCTCAGTGCGCGAGTCCGACTCGCACTTGCCCAGTTTTTTAGTGCTGTAGTGGTGTATCATGATTTATCATCATCATTTCAGCCGAAAGACGTCCACTATAAGACATAGGCCTCCCTCAAGCGTCGCTATAACGACCGGTCCTGTGTGTCTCGCAACTGTCGGATTCCCACGAACCCCACCAGGTCATCGGTTTTTCACGAACCCTACCAGGTCATCGGTTTTTCACGAACCCTACCAGGTCATCGGTTTTTCACGAACCCTACCAGGTCATCGGATTTCCTTGCGGGCAGCCTTATAACGCTGCGTTTTACGGTATGTCTTCACCACTACAGAACCTTTCGACCATCTGTTCTGCGAGCAATGTGCCATGCTCACTGCCACTTATGTTTCGCGATTCTACGGGCTATGTCGGTAACCCTAAATAAAATTAATATAATTATAATTATTAAATAAATAATCTAACTTTTCCACCGTACACTCTCAATAATGTTGAGTTGAAAACCAGCGTCAGACAACTACCACGAAGTTGTCTGGCATTTTTGCTGAACTGGACCTATTTGGTGCAGGCGCGTGACACAAAATGTTAGTTATTATTTTTTTTTATCTTAAGTGTTACATGTTGTTTCTACATTGTGTGTATCGTAAGTGTGCCAAATAAAATATCTTCCTTTCTAATTCTCATGATTAGTTCCGTACTAACAATACCCGACAAATATTCCAAATTTTAGGAGGTCCCAAGACATCCAATTTTCGAAAATACATCGAATGGCCATATAAAATAACAACACGCTGATATCCCCTGTAGGGTTTTTGTTTTTGAGGTGTGAAATCATCTGATGACTTCTTCAGCTCTAGGGTGGAGTGAGAGGGCGTGTTAAACTTTTACTGACTTAAACCACACCTTTGTTCCTTCAGTATCTTTTTGCGTTCGAGGACCATGAGTATATCCTTTTCAGAACCAATCCCATGGTCCTAGCAGGCATCAACCCTGCTGGGTTCCTACAGTTTCCCTGTAGGGTGTGGAGAAGAAGAAAACCTGTCTGATCAAAATACCATATGATAACCATTATGATTGCCGAGTCATATTTTCAGAAATTGCTTGCATGATACTTATAGTAAATTGTAATTGGGCATGCCACAATCGCGGTGGTAACGGTCCCCTCTTTGAGGAGAGACTTTAAAGAGCCTCCACGGCGTCCTCACTTTCCGCCTGACGCAGGTCTTCATTGGACGTGGTTGTTTTGTGATGTTTCTGTTTGAAAAACGCTTGAGTGTTACCACTGCGGATAGCTTGGAGGGTAAAGTGGAGCAGAATGGAGGTCGCCCCCCTTGGATGGAGCACCGCCCTGTCCTCTTGGAGGCGATCGGTAGCGAAGACCTTTCACATCTGGTCCTGGTCCAGCCAAAGGTATGAAGCGAGAGGGACTAGGAAGCAGCCACTTCTTTGCAAAACAACAATACATGCAGAGGAGGGGGGAAATCGTAGGCGTGGGTTTTCGGACGGAGAGCGATGGGTAGCTCGCCGTCTGATTAGGACCAGAGTCGACGGTATTGTATTCCACGCGTGCCTCAGAGATGTCAGTAAGATTGTCACCAGGGACCGTCAGGGTCGATGCCTGCTAGGGCTGCGGAATAGTTAGAAACAGTTACCGTGGCCCTGGATCGCAGATAAAGAAACACAGATGGGTTTTCGCCAGTAAAAATTGGACACTCTCTCCCGCTGGATGATTTCCCACCTAGAAAAATAGCTTCTTCTGTGATTGTTTATGGTGTACAATAAGGAGTATAATTAAATGTACCTGGGTTGTTATTAAAAAATCTAAGATGGAAAAACCAAAATAATCGATGTATCTGGACCAGGGAAACGAACCTGACTACAAAAGGCAGTAAATGAATAAATTAGATTTACGTCAATGTTCATGACGTATGGTAATTTTTCTTTCTAATACAACTAAACAGAAACGTTGAGATTCCAACGAAACTCGACTGTTTATATTTAAATAGTGCGCAGAATTTCATTGCACATAGTATCTTGTGATTATGAATTTTGGTTGCATCCGGCTGCTTTGAGATGGTCTCTTTGACTGGGGCAGGGGTGTGGTCCCAGTGTCAGCGAGTATGAAGAATCTACTTAGGTACAAAAAACCCGTTATTTGATTCGCAAGCTGAGCCTTTCGTAGGGGCCCAGCAGGGCCGGTGCCTGCTAGGGTTATGGGATCGGTTCTGAAAAGGATAAACTCATGGTCTTGGAACGCAAAAGGCAACTGAAGGAAAATAGGTGTGGTTTAAGTCAGTAAAAGTCTGACAGGCACTCCCGTTTCATTCCAGAGCGGAAGAAGTCATAATAGAATTTCCCAACTCAAAAAAAAAAAGCTTCAACATAGGGGTTGAAGCATTTGAAGGCGACAGCGACAAATTAGCAGTGCAGCCGTCATCGTTAAGGTTTTTTGGTAGAAAGTTCATGGTATAGAATTAAAATGACAATTCACTTCACAATCACCTTTATTTCATAGTAGATATACTTATTTAGGTAATTACAAATTTCGGTGTATCGTAATTCGAGTGAACCAGCGATCCAACTACTCAATCGATCGCCATAGCTTGCCTCTTGAATTGAAGTGGATATTCCACTTCGATTCAAAAAGTAACTGTCGACAGGAATCTTCTAGGCCGCTCGTCGATCGTCAGTGAAGTCACTTTTTCAATGATATCGTTATTTTATAGGATGCATCGTAGAAAGATGATGGCGGAATCAAGTCATGTAAATCCTGCGCATACTCTCAAGCGCAAGAATTACATCACTTGATTCCGCCATCACTTTTCTACCATCGGACAACCCGACGTATGGCGAGTGTCCACCCTTACATTCTTGACATTTCTATGGTCCGGACTTAACGTTTTGCCTCATCATTTATACCGCGTACATCGAAGGGCTGGAACAATTTGCATGCAGCGGTCTTCCCGTCCGATGATAATTTAGGTGTTTTCAAGGTTAGAGTAGTTAATAAAGTGCGCTTCAATATCAACGATTGCATCACTGCTTATCATCAGGTGGGATTGCAGTCAAGCACTAGTTTAAATAAATAAAAAAACAAAAGTCGCGATGGAGTTTGTGAGCCCTGAGGTACCATAGATCTTGTCTAGGCGTTTCCCTGAGGGTTATAGTTTTAGTGCAGTGCTAGCCAACAGGTAATACTCACAAAATTGAAATACAATCAATTACATACTGCAATTCTCCCCGTTGTCAGTGAGCCCCCACTTTTAGCAGTTATGGGCGTTTAGACACACAATTTCGACGCAATGATTAAATAGTTGAAATACAGGGTGGTCGCAGTTCAGAGCGCACCGTTGTTGTATTCGTTTGAAGTAATGTGGATCAGCTCGTTTGTACTCGTATATGAATAAAACACGGTTGGAGCAAACCAGTTTGTACTTTGTTGTAAATTGTTGCATTATGCGTTTAGGGATCTGTCATGCGTTGTCACCGTGGTACCGAAGTGTTTCCAAAAAAAAAAGGAGAGTAAGAAAGGTGATCTTTAGTTTTTTTTTTTAAATTGATATAAACTATTGCTTGACTGCGATCCCACCTGATGGTAAGCAGTGATGGAATCTTTCATGGTGAGTCGCATGAAAGATTCCAGAGAGAAGAGCAGTGGTGGCCGAGTGGTAACGGCCCCGACTTACGAGTTGTAGGCCGCGGGTTCAAACCCAGCCAGGCGCATTACGTTGTGTAATTTATTTCATCACCACTGCTCTCAAAACGGTGAAGGAAAACATCGTGAGGAAACCGGCATGTCCTAGAACCAAAAATTCGAAGACATGTGACATCCACCAACCCGCACTGGGCCCGCGTGGTGGATTACGGCCCATTCCCTCTCCTAGAGAGGAGGCCTGAGTCCCAACAGTGGGAACATTATAAGGCCGACTATGCTATGCTATGAGTCGCATGATGATGACGGTGTCTTCAAAGTTTGATTTTTTCACTGCTCTAAGGGGACTTGAGTATTTGATATCATTTTAAGCTTAATTACTAAAAAAGAGTATTTTGACAGAGAAACAACAAAGTGATCCTATAAGGGTTTAATTTTGAGGTGCGTAACCCTAAAAAACGTGTTGCGCTGATCTCACTTAACCTAACATGGGGCTAGGGTAAGATGATTACCCAAGGACTGTCTTTTAACTTGGCCAAAGAAAAGCATGGTATATTGCGCGGTAATGCCGTCAGTTTTTTAGGCATGGCTTAACCAGTTAGCTAAGCAAGCGTTGGACTGGAATTCTCAAGGATTATGAAAATTTGGCCGTCCCCGTTAAACCTAGCGTTGCATCGTGTTGACAGAAGCGGCGAGCAACGGAATAATAATATAATAACATTTATTAAAATTATAAAGTAATACAGCAAACACAGTTTTTCTTAAATCTATGTCAAGTTCTCAAGTGTTATACGCCTGAACTAGGTCATCCTGTGTTTCAGGCAAAAAAAGGTAAATCATTATAACTAAACAATCAAAGTAATTATATAACAAAAAGGTAAAATAGTCATCTAATAGGTATGTACTCGTAAAAGAGGTGTAAATAGTATATAAAAAATCATACGTGCTAAAATATTAGTATATTAACTAAGTTAATTAATCATGAGCAGTGGTGGCCGAGTGGTAACGGCCCCGACTTACGAGTTGTAGGTCGCGGGTTCAAACCCAGCCAGGCGCATTACTTTGTGTAATTTGTTTCATCACCACTGCTCTCAAAACGGTGAAGGAAAACATCGTGAGGAAACCGGCATGTCCTAGAACCAAAAATTCGAAGACATGTGACATTCACCAACCCGCACTGGGCCCGCGTGGTGGATTACGGCCCATTCCCTCTCCCAGAGAGGAGGCCTGAGTAGTCCCAGCAGTGATAACAAAAAAAAAGGAAGATTATGCTAATTAATCATAATAAAAAGTGCGATACATCTTAATTTTAGTACAATAACTTCTCTTCTCTATATCTTCATAGGAGAATTTGTAGAATTTCCTTGAGAGTTTTTTTGCAATTTAAATAATTTAGGGAATAAATTTTTGCTTTTGAATTTAGTTTGATAAGAAGTAGTGGTCCCAGAAATACATAAATTTTGGCTGTAAAAGCATGTTTTGTGCTTTTTGTAGGACAAACTATATCTTTCCGTCTCTTTTTAGTATGGTCAGTGCTGAAGCGGAGGGCTGCGTGTTGTTTTAGTACAATGCTCATTATGAATGTTGTGGTAGTGTGAAGCGCGAAGCTCAAGACCATTCGCGATGGAGAATTACTGTGGACGCCCTCTGCCCCATCTAGGGGACATAGAATATTAAGTCAAAGTCAAGTAGTAGTGGTTTTTGATGGTGATACGAGGGAACCTTTGGATGCTATTTATTTTTTGAAGTGTTTTTAGCGTAGTTATGCGTTTTTTTAAGTACTACACGATATTGGTAAATTGAGTATTTTCTACTTCTATATCACAATTTTAAGCGTATTCGACAATGTAATCAATAAATTGTGTTTCTTTTTCTGACATATCTTTTATAATTACTTTTCAATACACTTACTCGATAACCCGCTCTTATCCCACCGCTTTTAGGCACGCAATAAACTGTTTTCCGCACTAGTGCAGAAAAGTGCGCGTGCTCTGCCTCGCCACAATTTTATTACATTTTATCGTATCAGGCTGGGCGCGCGTCGATCCCCATGAGTCGCCGGTCAACCCCCGTTTATTCATTTCTTCGTAAGTGTATTGAAAAATTCGTTTGATACATGTGCAAATTTGTCACTGCAGTCCTTGGCTCCTTATCACACTCGCCTACGGCTCGTGCGAATTCCTCGCAACGACAAACTTTCTGCACTTGTATCAAAATGTACTATTGTGGAATAATGGTAAATACACATTGCGCTTTTTTAATATTCCCTCATCCGTATTTAAAATATATGTATTATTTAAATGAAATAATATGTTGTAATCGTGTCGGTAATACGCGAAAGTCGGAAGTCGGTGTTGTATTATATGAGCATTAAATGATTTTCATGGAAAGGGTGCGTTGACCTGAGTGCGTCAGACGTGCGGGCGTCAGATGGTTGCAAACAATGAGGAAAATTTCGATAAAAATGGTTTTGTATCTGTGGTTCTATATATTAGATACTGTATTCTATATGTCACTGGCAACCCTTTTTTTCACTGGAAATCATCAAATGGTTTCTCCCACTTTGAGTGAAGTGAGTTTAATTTGGACATCATCATCATTATCATTTCAGCCGATCCTGTGCGTCTCGCATCCACCGCATTCCCCCGACTCTCACCAGGTCGTCGGTCCACCTTGTGGGAGGCCTTCTAACGCTGCGTCTTCCGGTACGTGGTCGCCACTCTAGAACCTTTCGACCCCATCGACTTGTATTCTGCGAGTAATGTGCCCTGACTTGTATGTGGAGTCAAAATTAAATTATAATTCTAGAATATCATATTGAGTAAAATTATATTATTAAAAATGTCCTGATAACAGAAAAACAAATTAACATTTTCTCATTAAAAACTTATTTAAGTTATAATAAGCTTTATCTGCCAGGAAATTTTAACTTTCTTTTTGAAGGCTATATCACTTAGCTGGTTTCAGGTTTTTGGAACTCTTTAGTTATATGAATATAAAAAAACTTTTTACAAAAAAAAAATAACCGACTTCACAAAAAAATATCAAAATAACTTTAACTTCGGAAGTCGGTTATTTTTTTGTAAAAAGTTTTATATTTCACACTTTTTAGTTGCGATACACTTATAGCCAGAGTACTTACTTACCTATTTCTCATGACAATTACAATTAACCCAAACACTGCTAGGATACATTGTTTTATTATGAAGTTCCCGTGTCCACCTTCCACCTTTCGGCTCCATCATCAGATCAGTTCGATAGTACCTTATAGCCAAAGTGCATCTCATGACAATTCTAATAAGCCCAAACACGGCTAGGATACATTGATTAATTACGGAGTTCCGGTGCCTATCTTCCGGCTCCATCAACATCATCAAATCACTTCGATGATAACATTTTCAACATAATTATAATAATAATAATAATAATAACCGCAGGGCAGTTTTGTGGCGAACTGTTGGGCATTAGCGACCCCACGGACCCGATCTCCCGGGAAAATTCTTGTTCTTCATCTCCGGCTTGCCTTTATTGGCCGGCCGTAGTGAACACTGACGAGGAACAGAGATCCCACCTCTCTCTTGCCTTTATTGGCTGGCTTGAGTGGAGATTCGCAAGAGCAAACGTGCTCGGGAGAAGGATGTATAATCCAGTAAGGTGCTGGTAGGGATCTTGACCGTACTTCCGGGATTGTCCTGATAGCCGTGGTATACCTCTCCACTCCTTAAGCACCTCAGGATATGTTGCCCTCTTGTTGCTACGTCACTTCGTGCTAGCGACCGTTTATGGGGGCCCATTTATTGAGTGTGCAAGTCACCCCCTGCCTTTTGTCGATGGATATTAAAAACATTGTTTAGGCAGGGGCCATAGTCTTAACATATTTCCTGGTAACCAGTCCACTTAAGACTCCAAAAACCATAGCCTTATATCTTAGTTTTCCATATGTCGCAATAGCTTCCCACCAACCGGGGGTTGTCCTTGGATGCACTAGCATAGTGCGTACAGGGATAATCACCGGTTTGTACCACTTTCCATTAAAAGCGTCTAAAAGGGCCTCTGCGAGTTGGTTTCGGCTCCTCATACGCCTTCCAAAGGTCCAGGACCTTAAGGTGCTGAGATAAATAAATGTATAAAAATAATAATAACTTACTTAACTATCTTCAATAAGATATCTATGTGAGTATGAAGTTCCTTTGGCCATTTCTGGTCTTTTTCATCATATACTTCATTGAATGTTACTTTTTGACTGTAAATGCTAAAATAATAATACTAAAATCACTATATGGTTGCCTATAATATTTGAGGAGTTCCCTCGATTCTTCATAGATCCCCTCATCAGAAAAGGATTTTGAAAAAAATGGGACCAATCTAGAAGCATAATTATTCTTTTAGGGGAAAAAAATATTGCAAATGGGTCCATAAATGACGGAGTTCTGAGGTAACAAACATGAAAAAAATATACAACCGAATTGATAAACTCCTCCTTTTTTTGGAAGTCGATTAAAAAGCCGACCGTTGATGATTGATCTAATAACATACAGCTTTTTTAATATAAAAATAAAACTTAAATTATATTATCAAAGAAAAAAATGATGGTATGAAGGTAAAATATAGCTTATGAGCTGTTCGCAGGCCTACCAAATAGATAAAAAAAAAACTTGATAAGCCGAATCGAACCCACGATACGCAGCGCAGTAGCCAATTGTTTAACCACCGCGCCAACTGTGCCGTCAGAATACAAATGTATAATAATAGGGGTTAAAGTATGAAATTGCCGTTTTTTAAAACGGTTTGCTTTGAAGTGTTATAACTTTGGATTGACTTTGAATTATAAGTTCAAATAAACTTTATATTAGAGGTATGTTATTCTTTTTTCAAAATTAGTTATTTCCTGTTTTGTTTGTGTTTTGTATTTTCTAAAACCGGCAATTTCATAGTTAAAGACCTAATATTATACGTTTTAATATGTTCTCATGTAATCTTATTAATGCTCACACGAGCAAGGATTTCCAAGTAAGTTCCTATTTCTGAAATAATTAATTTCAGTTATTATACATAATTTTCTAGAACTCACTAAATTATCGCTTTAGTTTGTTTGAGTTCCACGAAATATATAATAATTTGAAAATAATAGCTACCTAAGAACCGTAACATAGTTACTTAAAAATGTTGTGTAACATAAATACTAAACCAAAATACTAAAATTATATATATTAAGGTTTAGTATTTATGTTACACTTATACTTAGGTTTAAATAAACTGATAATATATTTTCAGATAAAGCAAGCGTTTTTTTTTTGGTTTTTTTTTTCATTGGGAAAATCATCCAATGATATCCTCCGCGCTTTTGAGCGGAGCGACAGATAGTGTCAGACTTTTACTGACTAAAAACCCACTCCTGATCCTTCGTTGCCTTTCATACCGGGGTCGAGTCTTCCTTTCAGAATCAAACCCTTGGCCCCAGTAGGCTTCGACCCTGCTGGGCCTCTACCGTTTGCTGATATCCGTCCGTGAGCCCGCGCCTACGGTAGCGTTTTTCGCGCTCTAGCGTGGACGAGAGGTCAGACGTTGACTGACTAAAACCCACCTGTGTCTTTTAATCGCACTTTACATTCCAAGACCACGGTATCTTTATCTGAAATTCTCGTAGCCCTAGCGGGAATCGGCCTTATTCGGTAGTTCCTTACTTAAAATATAGTGAGGTCGTTGCACAGTAAAAAAATCCCGGGTAGAAACTTTAGATAGATAGATATTCTTTATTGTACACCAATTGACTGGCCTGTTGGTCTAGTGGTCAGTGGCCCTGACTGCTATGCCGGAGGTCGTGGGTTCGATTCCCACTCAGGACAAATGTTTGTGTGATCAGCACGATCATTTGTTCTGTGTATGGGTGTAATTTAGCTGTAATATGTATGTATTTAGAAATATATAAGTATGTTTATCAGTTGTTTAGTATACTCATAACACAAGCTCTGCTTAGCTTGAAACTAGACGGCGTTGTGTGATAGTTGTAGAATATTATATTATTAATAATAAAATTACATAGGTAAGTACTCAAAATCAAAATCTTAGGAGTCAAAATCTGTACCCATCTGGTTTATGGGAACAGCTTATGCCTGACAAAGTTGGTAGCCAGTCAACACGTCTACCAACCTACAAAGTACCTAAGTAAACACATTTCATAAATATATCAGCGACCCACAAAAGGACATTAGGGTCTTCCGCCATTAATATGTAAAAAATGATGATGAACATTGTCTGCTCACCCCCCCCAAGCACATCCCGTGAAGTTTTTGCAAGCAAGGGAGACGGGCTATGCTTACATGAAATATTGCATCTTCCTTCCTTACCTTTACGCTCTGTTAAGTGTGCGAGGGTGGGTAGAGATGTTGAGTTGTATGTGACTTGAGGCGTCTGAATGGCTGGTAACTTTAAGTGATAGTATGACAAAAAACTGGGCAAGTGCGAGTCGGACTCGCGCCGAGGGTTACGCACAAACTTACCTGTGTAAACAGTTCAATTTCCGAATGGAGTCTCGAAGATTTTTCCGAATCGCAAATATTTTTTGTTGTTGTGACGTAACAACAAAACAGTTTTCAGATTTATTCCTATACTTGTGCTATAAGACCTTGCTTTATGCAAAATTTCAGGATTCTGGGTCAACGGGAAGTACCCTATGAATTTTGATTTCCTGGAGAGTGTTGAAATATTCGTTTTTTTGAGACATAAACGGCCGTATCTTTTCTTTTCGTTAACTTAGAAATTTGATTTTTTCACACACAGCTTCAAGAAACCGCAGACTTGAGTATATGGTTTTAATTTGAACTCGATACCTCAACGCGTTCCCGAGATAAAGGGTCTTGACAGACAGACAGACAGACAGACAGACAGACAGACGTATGGATAACAAAGTGATCCTATAAGGGTTCCGTTTTTTCCTTTTGAGGTACGGAACCCTAAAAATTTATGCATTTTATGATTGTGAAGACGCAGCGTTGGAAGACCTTTCACAAGATGGACGGATGATCTGGTGAGGGTCGGAAGAATCCGATGGATATGAGACGTACAGGATCCGTTGTCCTGATGAAACTTAAGGGACGAATTTTGATTGAAATGATGATGATGAGATTTTTTCTTAATATGTTACAAGGCAGTTAAAGCGTTTTCCAGTATTTCTCGATTTTCATTTCTTTGGAACTATTCTGGCGCTAACACTCAACAGAATCAACATTCTGCTTTGCAAAAGTTGCTAGGGTTAGGAGTTGTGTTCGGGGATTATCCCTTATGAAATGTATGTTTTTCCTTTTCTTGAGGTCGGAAATTATCTAATAACTTCTCACGCTCTGGATGGAGCGAGAGGACGCGCTAAAACTCACCTGTGTTCTTTCAGTTGTCCTTTGTTTTCCAGGGTCACAGTAACTATATTTTTGCTCCTGATAGTCTAAATCGTGGGCCAATTGATTAAGTTACCGTTCTATAGCTATAAATACCAAGAAAATGATTTTCTTTGTATACAGAACATTATATTAATTAGGTCAAATTGCTTGTTAATTGATTGATTGATTGAAGCTAAGTATCCTTGAAATTCATGTTTAATTAACTGTGTCATGCCACGTAAATGATGTGGCCTAAACATTGGCCCATATTTTAATGAAGATATTAGGTACTTGCAAGAAAGACTTTTTGTGAGTGGCCTCTCGCCGGTTAACTAATTAGGTTTTTTTTTTCGGTGTGAAAATCATCCAGTGACATCCCCCGCACTTGGGTGGAGCGGGAGGGTGTGTCAGACTTTTACCGGCTAAAATCCCACTCCTCCAGTTTTGTTACTATTTTGGTGTGCAATAAAGTTTAGTCTATTCTATTCTATTCCTGTTCCTTCGTTGCCTTTCATACCAGGGCCGAGTCTTCCTTTGAGAAGCAGACCCTTGGTCCCAGTAGGCTTCGACCCTGCTGGGCCCGTACGGTTTGCTGATATCTCCTTGAGGCGCGCGTGGAACAGTAGATACGCGCCGTCGACGACTTGGGCTCGGTCTGGGCGGTTACCGGACGGTCGGACCGCGAGCTACCAACTTATTAGGTTGTCGTATGCTTAACCTGTGTGCTTAACCAAAGCACAGGTTTGATCGTGTATGGAGTACTGCAGTCACATAAAAACAGTCACTAATTGGGGATCCAGATTTGGTTAAGTCCAATCTACAAAGCCACGAGTACAGGCGCAGGGTAGCCAGCCTTTCGGTATTTGACAGGTTGCATTTTGGAGAGTGTGCGTGGGATTGTATGACTTGATTCCCCCATCTAATTTCTACCATCGGACAACCCGTCGTACGACGAGTATCCACCCTTACGTTGTTGAAACTTCAACGGTTCGGACTAAGCGTTTCGCTTCGTCGTTTATACCGCGTACAACGAAGGACTGGAACAATATATATAGCACAAAGAACACTTTCCCTCCGCGTAATCGTTCCCATAGGAGATATAAAATAATTTACAACTTACTTTACTAAAATATTTGGGTGATAAAGTGGCTCAGTTAAAACTAACAAATCCATATTACTGGCCGCAATGGTAATTATAGCTTATTGCCAAAGTTTCGAATAAAATAAATAAACACGTATATACCTAGAGCAGTGGTGGCCGAGTGGTAACGCCCCCGACTTACGAGTTGTAGGTCGCTGGTTCAAACCCAGCCTTCAAAGCATCACTTTGTGTAATTTATTTCATCACCACTGCTCTCAAAACGGTGAAGGAAAACCAAAAATTCGAAGACATGTGACATTCATCACTCCGCACTGGGTCCGCGTGGTGGATTACGACTCATTCCCTCCCCTAGAAAGAGGAGGCCTGAGTCCCAGCAGTGGGAACATTAAAAGGCTGATTATGTTTATGCTTATGTGTGTACCTAAGGTCACTCTCATCTGACCTCAAATATTTTTGGGACAATATTGAAATACAATTTTCTCAAGAACTACGATCATATTATTAGGGTTGACGATGAAAAATATTATTGAATCGATTTAGTCTTATAAATCAACTTAAAAAAAAAACTTCTGTAAATCTGCTAGCACTGCTGCAATTTTTGCTCTAAATATAAAAAAAAAATATTAGCAAACATTTAAATATCCCAAAAATTTAAAAATCCATTTATTTGCTACAGCTTGAAGGACTTACAGCTAAAACAAACTAAAAATAAAAACAAACAGACGACAGCAAGCCAATTACAAGTCCTCACGTATAGTGTTAGACTTAAAATTGAGAAGTGAGCATAACACCCATTACACAATGATTTAATTAACGAACTTTGAGTATTTATAAGCTAACTACGTATATGAATATACCAAAATAAATGTACTTTGGCATCAAAATACCTACTCTTCTAAATCGTAGACATCTGGGCACGTCGGAAACGTGAAATAGACTAAATAGACCGCTTTATAACTCAATTAAAATAACGAGACCCTGGATTTGGGTCAATAGGCATTATCTTCTTTTTTCTTTTTCTTTTTCTTTTTCTTTTTAGGGTTCCGTACCTCAAAAGGAAAAAACGGAACCCTTATAGGATCACTTTGTTGTCCGTCCGTCAGTCTGTCTGTCAAGACCTTTTATCTTGGGAACGCATGAAAATATTGTGATGAATCATAAACTTCAAGCTTCAGTTATATAAATATTTTATTCACTTCGATCAACACAATTTCATATTTATTATTCTATTAACAATCATTTTCAAATGCACGGATTGGTAGGACATGTTCACTGTTCAACAGCTCAAACCAGACTGACTGTCCAGAATGACAGTTACAAACTCAATGTTTCCCCACCACAAACTTTCACAAACACTCGGTCCGACCAATCAGAGCAAAGTAAACAGTACGTAATATCAATTGACTACGGCCTCAAATGGCGCACTTGGCCTCAAATGGCACACTTGGCCTCAAATGGCACACTTGGCCTCAAATGGCACACTTGGCCTCAAATGGCACACTTTGCCTCAAATGGCACACTTGGCTTCAAATGGCACACATGGCCTCAAATGGCACACATGGACTTATCTAACGGTACACTTGGTCTCATTAAGGCTCGCTTGTCTTCTTCAAAGGCACGTTTTGGCCTCGTCAAGGCACGTTTTGGCCTCGTCAAGGCACGGTCGGCCTCATCAAAGCACGGTCGGCCTCATCAAGGCACGGTTGGAATCATCAAGGCACGGTTGGAATCATCAAGGCACGGTCGGAATCATCAAGGCACGGTCGGCCTAATCAAGGCACGGTCGGCCTCATCAAGGCACGGTCGGCCTCACAAGGCACGCTCGGCCTCATCAAGGCACGCTCGGCCTCATCAAGGCACGCTCGGCCTCACCAAAGGCACGCTCGACCTCACCAAAGGCACGCTCGGACTCATCAAAGGCATACTCGATACTATAAACAGAAACAGAGGATTCGTCTTAGTGTCTGTAGACAGCATGGTATTACGGCTTAAGGTATCGACATACGCGTCCCAGATCTTACACTCTCAATGGTTAACTAAACTCATGAATGTATAGCCACCATATTGCTATACGTTGTGTGGCGTCTTATTTAGTCAGGGTTCATTACATTCACTATTTGAGACCATAATATAAAACAAAACTTAAGCGTTTAGAATAAAAGTGACTCTTCAGCTGGAGAGCCCATGGGCTTAATTGTACTAATATTTCCCCTAAATCTAAGGCCCCAGCATCTGTGTGCAAATTCGTATCAAGTTAAGGTTATAATAATGATGCTTGAATCGCACTGTTTATCAAACTTTATTTTAATTTGGAACATTTAAATTGACCCGCCACTCTAGTGTATGCATTTTAAATCTATTTTCCTCTTAACCGAATTATAACAATATAATATCTAGCTCAAATTAAATCTTTTGTTGTCATCATTAACTTGGGGACCGACTCCAATTTCAGTCTTGACGCTGGTCATGTAATATTATTATTTATAACCTACTTGTAAAATAAATATAATTTAATTGATGTATATCTTTTGCGGTGATGTCTGTGCATAGATTTGTTGATGATATAGTCAGAAAGATTTGACACGATAAAAAAACACACGATAAATACTCTGATATAAGATCCGTCTATACAAATATTTTCAGAATGGTGTGAATCTATAGCTGAATTTGGTTACGCAAGGCAAGTTTTAGAAAATTAAATCAATTTTACTGTTGAACAGTACAAGGTTCTTGTGAAAGGATAACGTACCTTTACAACTTGCAATGGATGGTAACTCAAAATCTGCCCAATCTTTAGACGAGTCTGCATAAACTTTTGACTGACAACTAATACTTCTATATCGGATTCACGCAAAAGACTACATCGCTGTTAAAATCTATATAATACCCAATAAAATTGATCATTTTATTTCTACTTGATTGTAAAGCGTTTGATTGTCATCAATATCCGTATATAAGCACTGATTTGTCATAAAAATATTCACATAAGTTTCACCTTAAGTCGTACCAGCTAACATTTCTGCTTGAAACTGACCATAATTCTGCTCATTAGAAAAACTATTGTTAGTTTAGTTTACCGCTTCGTCACTAAATACTACACTTTGGTAGGGTTTCGTAACATTTCTATTTTCTTTTGGTAAGCCTAGCAAGTTTTTGAGACAAAATGTATAGTCAGTTTCTGATCCTATTTGCATACAAATCAATTACAAATACTCTTTCTAATCCAACTTAAATACTCTCAAAATTTACTGGAGTGATCGAACTCCCGTATCACATTATTCTAATGTTTTATGTTCAAACTTCGATACTTTTAAGGTTTTTCTCTTTGGAAAATCATTTAACCAACATGAGGTACCTCTTTGCTTCTTGCGTCGTGGTGGTGTAGTTGACGAAGAGGTTGAATTATAACTTCTGCACTTCCTTCCAGATCGTCTCTTTGCATCATTCCTCTTCGAGTCTGTTTTGTTCGAAACAGGAACTATCCGTTTGCTCAATAAGACTGATGGTTTTTCTTCAGTAGTCCTGACGCAATCGGACTCCAAGGCCTCAAAAATAAAAGAAATCAGTGGTCAAAACATTTACATGAATTATAACTTGTACCATTCATTTAGAACTCGCTTTTTTTCAAAAATAAAATCTCAATATAAAAAAATCTTCTTTCAATTCATTTTATCTATACTTATAATATCTTCATAAGCTATAACAGAATGTTCAAAAAAAGAAACTTATCCAATAAACAGGTCAAAATGATATGAAGCAATAATAAAAAAATGAATATGGAAATAAACTTAATAAATTATTCAATTCATTAACATCATTATTAAGCCAACATAGTCACACTAAAATCACTTAAGTAGGTAAATTCATACGTTACTTACGCTCTTGATGATTATTCCGTCTGCATTGGGCACACTTAACCCGAATCTTTATTGGCTCACTTGGCCCAGTCCAATGTTACATGTGGCCAACTCTAATGGCACACTTGGCCTCAAATGGCGCACTTGGCCTCAAATGGCACACTTGGCCTCAAATGGCACACTTGGCCTCAAATGGCACACTTGGCCTCAAATGGCACACTTGGCCTCAAATGGCACACTTTGCCTCAAATGGCACACTTGGCTTCAAATGGCACACATGGCCTCAAATGGCACACATGGACTTATCTAACGGTACACTTGGTCTCATTAAGGCTCGCTTGTCTTCTTCAAAGGCACGTTTTGGCCTCGTCAAGGCACGTTTTGGCCTCGTCAAGGCACGGTCGGCCTCATTAAAGCACGGTCGGACTCATCAAGGCACGGTCGGAATCATCAAGGCACGGTTGGAATCATCAAGGCACGGTCGGAATCATCAAGGCACGGTCGGCCTCATCAAGGCACGGTCGGCCTCATCAAGGCACGGTCGGCCTCACAAGGCACGCTCGGCCTCATCAAGGCACGCTCGGCCTCATCAAGGCACGCTCGGCCTCACCAAAGGCACGCTCGGCCTCACCAAAGGCACGCTCGGACTCATCAAAGGCATACTCGGCCTCATCAAAGCACTGAAATCAAATCAAAGCATTTATTTCAAATAAAACATTTACACACTCCAGTCACTCTTGAATTGCCAAGGCAGTCAGTCAGTCAGCAAATTGACGGTAATTGCATATTCCTAAGTGTAGATCTCTATGTGCAAGGAAATCCATTTACACCCTAAATCCACAAACACGGTTTCGTATTTTTTTTTCGCTTCTAAATTCAAATTCATTTATTGTTTTTGTGGTGGAAATTCCGTTCATAAAATTATTATTGTAACATACCCATTAGCGGTACAACATTTAAATTTACAATTATATGTCAAAAGGAAAAGAAAATTATCAGAGCACACAAAGTAATCCAAGGCAACATAATGACAATTACCGCTATGGAAAATAGGTTAATTATACATAGCAATTGTCTTTTGTCATAATTTAGCATTATGCATGATCAATTAAAACAAATAAAGAAAAACAACCCAATTTAAAATATAGGAACTAAAATGAACCACTAGTAGTTAAAGTGTCAGCGATGTCCAGTTTTAACTGTCAGCGTTCGTTTACGAACATATCAGTACCACTCAGTTCACACATTTGAAGGGAACCGAATGATTCAACACACGCGCCACCATCAGTATGAAAATTGAGTGAGTATAACACTTGTCTAAAATAACATTAGCACTCTTGGAAAAAATATCTCGATTTCATTTAGCTTTAATTTAGGCACACATAACCTAACATTTCTGTTATCATTGCACATATTTGTAGGCTTTTTGTAGGCATGTACCACTTCTGAAATGTGATGAATCATAAACTTCAAGCTTCAGTTATATAAATATTTTATTCACTTCGATCAACACAATTTCATATTTATTATTCTATTAACAATCATTTTCAAATACACGGATTGGTAGGACATGTTCACTGTTCAACAGCTCAAACCAGACTGACTGTCCAGAATGACAGTTACAAACTCAATGTTTCCCCACCACAAACTTTCACAAACACTCGGTCCGACCAATCAGAGCAAAGTAAACAGTACGTAATATCAATCGACTAACTAATATACATTAGGGTTTATCAATAATTAACTGCAAGTAAATATTTCATTTTAACAATTATAATATATTTATACAAAAGTAATACATAAATTACTCTAATACCATAAATCATTACTTAATGTCTACAACAAGTGCCTTATGTTCATGTAATTACTAGCGCCATCTATCGCTTATAGATGGAAGTTGAACGATTTATGAATATTTTCTTTAAAAATCATTATAATATCAAGTTGAAATTAAAACCAAGTACTTAAATCTACAGTCCCTTAATGCTGTGAAAAAATCAAACTTCTAAGTTAACGAGAAAAAAAGACACGGCCGTTTATGTCGCAAAAAACGTACATTTCAACACTCTTAAAGGAATCAAAATTCATAGGGTACTTCCTGTTGACTCAGAATCCTGAAATTTGGCATAAAGCAAGGTTTATAGTATAGATATAGGAATAAATCTGAAAACTGTAAATTTGTAGTTACATCGCAAAAAAATCTCTTTTTACAATTCGGAAAAATCTTCGTAACTAAATTCGGGGATCGAACTGTTTTCATAGGTAAGTTTGTGCGGAACCCTCAGAGCGTGAGTCCAATTCGCACTTGTCCTGTTTTTTAAAAGACTGACACTGACAATTCAAAAGTAGTAGCCTGTAAATGTTTTGAGTTAGGTACTAACATTTTGTTTGTATAAAACATCCATTACTGTCCAATGATTCAAATACAGAATACCCAATATGATTGAAAGCTACCTAATTAAAACTAATGAACACTAACCATCTACTAAATTAATCTCTCAAAATTAACACGCACTGCTAATAAATAAAACATATCCAGCAAATCAGAATCAACACGCCACAAAATCGTACCTAAAAACGTTGATATTTATTTTATGAGTCAAAAACAAACCTCAAACAATAATTTATCAGTGCAGTGACAACCCTAACGGATGCGACATGCGATCTGATACGAAATAGGCAATTTCACATTTGTACAATGAGAGTAATTATTTGGATACATGTCTCTGTGTTATTTGAATTGTATGTGTTTTGGTTAATGGACTTTTTGACCCTGTTGGGTCAAATATGGGACAACTTTTCGACCCTGTTGGGTCATATATGGAACAACTTTTCAACCCTCTTGGGACAAATATGAGACATTTTTTTTTGTTTTATTTAATTTGGTTATTTTAACATAATAACCAAATTTCTAGTCTAAACTATTTGTCTTAAGATGAAACTTCTCAGGACAAATGGTTTAAACTAGAAACAGTACAAAAAACCCGCATCTTGCCCAAAATCAACTTTGTTTTCTGGTTTTTTTTTTGGGTGGGAAAATCATCTTTGTGTGTCCGACTTTTACTGACTAAAAACCCAGTCCTGTTCCTTCTTTGTCATTGTTCCAGGGCCCCGGAGATCTCTTTCGCATCACCCATGGCCCCAGTAGGCTTCGACCCTGCTGGGCCCCTACGGTTGCTGACATCTCCTTGAGGCGCGCGTGGAACACTACGCGCCGTCGACGACTTGGGTTCGGTCCGGGCAGTTTCCGGACGGTCGGACGGCGAGCTACCCATTGCTCGCCGTCCGCAAGCCCGCGTTGGGCGGAAACTTTGTTTTCTGGGTTGGAAAATCATTTAATAAATAATAAATAAAGGAAATCATATAATAGCTTATTCGCTCTGAGTGGACGAGACCGAGTGTCAGACCATTACTGACTAAAACCCACCCGTGTTCCTTCAGTTACCTTTTGTGTTTTATGGCCACGGTAACTCTTTCGAACAATTTTGAAGTCAAACTTAGCAACTTGTACTTATGCAATGTTTGCAAAACTTTTTGTCTTAACCTCTCAGACTTCAGTGTACCGAAAACGGTACATCTGGGTACCATTAAAATTTCGCAAATGAGTCATCAGATGTCTTGATTTTGCATCTGAGCTCGACCCAGTGATTACTTTATCCCATTTTGAGATAGTCAGTGTAGGAAAATTCTATTTACCACGTTTGGTTCCTTCCCAGGAAAAAAAGAGAGAAATATTTAGGATGCCGAATATTCATTGTTATCTCACATCCAAAAGCAAACACATTAGTGCTGTATAGTGGTTTGAAACAACCTAGTTTTCTCTCATAAATACAGATGAACCGGTGCATTGGTCTCTAATTGACGGAGCTCGCTTGTTATACATAGTTTGCCATGGAGTAATAAGACAATGAAGTGCCGTATTTCTCACTCGTGTTTTTGTGGTAGATATGAAAATAGTACCGGAAGACGGTTGGAAGGCCTCCCACAAGGTGGACCGATGACCTGGTGAGGGTCGCGGGAATCCGATGAATGCGAGACGCACAGGACCGGTCATTGTGGCGACATTTGGGGGAGGCCTATGTCCAACAGTGGACGTCTTTCGGCTGAAATGATGATGATGATGAAAATAGTTACCGTGGCTCTACTTCCTGCTTAAAAACGTTGGTGTGGCTCCAAATCTAACAAGATGCACCTGTACCAGTACTTTACATGGAGTGATTGCCTATCTGGTTTCCACAAGCCAGTAACGGAGTAATACGATACCTCTTGGAAAGATTTGTGTCAAATTTTCTGGCTTATGACGATTGAAAAAGATGTTCGAATGAAAGCCGGAACCAACTACTTTTTTAAGTTTTATTTATTAATGTAAAAACATAACTTTGCTGCTTGCTGTTCCGGATTCAGGTGGAAGAAACGCCTGGGTGTCAACATTGCGCGGACCGCCAGGAGGACACGATGGAACATACGGTAGAGGAGTGTCCCGCTTGGGCGGAGCACCGTCGTGTCCTAATGTCGGGCCTTGGCTCAGGCCATGGTCCGGAGCGAGAGGAAATAGGATGCGATTGCGTCTTTCTGCGAAGCAGTAATGCTAGCGAAGGAGGAGGCCGCAAGAGTGAGGGAACGCACAACTCCACGCCCCAGCCGTTGTGATAGAAGACGCCCTGGGCGTCGGGAATCGTAGAGCGATCTCCGGCCACCGTGGGCGCGGGCTCGTGGATTACGAGCCCCTAGCAGACGCCAGGCTACCCATTAGCCTGGCGACTGTTCGTCCTGTAAGGACCGAGGTCCCGAGTCGTCGACAGCGCGTAGGGTTCCACGCGCGTCTCAAAGAGATGTCAGCAAACCGTAGGGGCCCAGTAGAGCCGATGCCTGCTGGAGCCACGAGGAGAAGTACGAAAGTAATACCCGAGGTTCTAAAACGCAAAGGGCAACTGAAGGAGCATAGGTGTGGTTTTAGTCAGTAAAAGTCTGACACGCCCTCTCGATCCGCCCTAGAGCGAGAGAAGTCATTAGATGATTTCCCAACTTAAAAAAAAAATAAGCCCGTGAGTGTGACCGTGGCATCACAGTGGGTCCTAACTGAATACCAGCGCTGCGTTATTTATCATTTTAAATATCGTTTTGGCCTTCAACAAAAATCAATTTTATTTTTCTATACCTATGTATTTCTAATATACCTATACGAATGTGTAAGTTATGAATAAACGTTTTTTCTTTCTTTCTTTTTCTTTTTAGGGTTCCGTACCTCAAAAGGAAAAACGAAACCCTTATGATGACTTTGTTGTCCGTCTGTTTGTCTGTCTGTCTGTCTGTCTGTTGAGACCCTTTATCTCGGGAATGCGTGGAGGTATCGAGTTGAAATTAAAACCATATAGGTACTCAAGTTTAGTACTCAAGTTCAGTGAAGCTGTGAAAAATTTAGTCTTCTGAATTAACGAAAAAAAAAAGAAACGGCCGTTGATGTCGCAAAAAACGTATATTTCGACACTCTCAAGGGAATCAAAATTCATAGTTCAGAATTCTAGGTCAACGGGAAGTGTACTACTTCCCGTTGACCTAGAATTCTGAAATATGGCATGAAGAAAGGTCTCATAGCACAAGTATAGGAAAAAATCTGAAAACTGTAAATTTGTAAACAAATTGTGTAAAAAAACCATTTTGCGATTCAGAAAAATCTTCGTGATTCAGTTTGGGAATTGAACTGTTTTGATAGGTAAGTTTGTACGGAACCCTCAGTGCGCGAGTCCGACTCGCACTTGCCCGGTTTTTTTCTTTCTATGATCGAACGCTCCGAGCTTATGTACACAGAAAAAAAAACGTGTTCATGATCCTACACACATATACAAAACCAACCCGTCTGGGTGTGATAGCATCGCTACACGTGATATCCTCTCTCTCACACATTGTCCTTCCATTTGCATACTACTCTGTGTCCTTCTATGCTATATACGTTGCGTACGTTAGATATTAATCGGGACTTAGTGCCGACTTGATGCGTTCCTAATCTGATTGAGTTGACAACTCTGTTGTGTCGGCAGATAAACAGGCCTGCAGGTATTTGCGTATTGATTTGCCTGGTACAGCTAGATGGTGTTCTGATGATGAAATCGGATCCGCAGTAGAGGCAACACAAATGTTTTCTAAAGGTAAAACAATAGACAATAGTTCGCTAGGAAGGCCGATCACTCGGTGTCCTGTGTGCAATTAATTCAACACAAATGCGATTACGAAGCTATCCGAAGTGGACCGCACCGTACCGCAAGTAAGAATTGACGCGAAATTATATATCAAACCAACTCATCGCTCCGCTTCGCTTTGCTCGTCGCATTCACGTTGAATTGCCTACTAGGACACTGCGTCAGTCAGAATGTGCCAAGCAACCGCCATAGTCGTGGACGCAAACAGCAGTTTAATAATATGTTACCAGTGCCGTAACCAGCCTTTTGTACGCCCAGTGCCAGTTTCTGAAACTGCACCTCTAAATTCCGAATTAGGTAAGTTTAATCCGCCAGATTGACGTAGGTCCCTGTTTCGGATCTGGCGAGAATAAACGCTCGAGTGTCACCATTGTTTAGATCGCCCGGAGCTCACGGTGAAACAAATGGTGGGTGTGGCTCTGCTTAGGCGGAGCCCTGCCGTGTCCTCATGGAGGCGATCGACGGTCATGGTACGGAGCGAGAGGCAGTGAAAACCAGTAACCTCCTTGTTCGATACAATAATCACGATCGAACACGTTTTGCTGATCTAGCTAACCAATTACGCCGCGCTAAGTGCGGCGCGACATCAGTACATATTCGGACAGCAAACCGGGTGCTTTCGTACTCATTAGCATTTATCATTTAGCGTAACTTAACATAATTACTGTTTTATAAATAAATCTTTAAAGTTATCAAAGTATTTAATTTAACAGCATAGCAGTCCATACCACATCGGTCGCGACTCCTACACTCCTTCTGAAATGTTTCAAAACTAGGACTTCCACTCCTGTTCCTTCTTTGCCTTCATCCCAGGGCCCCGGGTTTCGCTTTCAAAACTAGGACTTGGTTTGATCATTTCTGCGCCCCGTCAGGTCTGCGCCCCGTCAGGTCTGCGCCCGTAGCCTGGGCACCACTGTCAACGCCCTAGTTTTGACACTGTAAGTTAAGCTGGGCACTATGTTCGCCTAACTGTGCTCCGCGCATCTGCAACCGCTCTGATGGAAATGGTACATGTATGCAAAAATGTTCGCAAGGGATCTTTCTGAAGATCAGAAAGGTCCCTTGCGAACATTTTTCATCCAACACCACTCATTTATCCTCGTGTCGAGCGTGATACAGGACACGTACGCACTAAATGTGGTATTTTGCCCGCGTCCACGAACAGACTGAGTTCGGCTTTGTGTTCGCCCAAAAACCACCAACGATTGTAGCGCAGAGCGCGGAGCACGCACCGTTGCACGCTCCAGGAGCCCCAACGTATCTACTATACGGAGCAGATGCAGAAGTGCGGAGCGAGGTTCGCGAACCTAGTGGATACTTAGCTTTAGATACTTCGCCCACCTTAGCTCTCGCGCAAGGTCCTCATTCTGGTCCAGCGGAGGAATTCTTTGTAGTTAGAAAATATCGGTTTACATAAATGGTCATAAATATGTGTAAAAACAACCAACAACGTTACCGACATAGCCCAAAGAATCGCCAAACTTAAGTGGCAGTGGGCAGGGCACATTGCTCGTAGAACAGATGGTCGATGTGGACGAAAGGTTCTGGGTGGTGACCACGTACCAGAAAACGCAGCGTTGGAAGGCCTCCCAGGTGGACCGATTACCTGGTGAGGGTTGCGGGAATCCGATGGATACGAGACGCACAGGACCGGTCATTATGGCGACACTTGGGGAGGCCTATGTCCAACAGTGGAAGTCTTTCGGCTGAAATGATGATGATTGATGTGTAAAAACTATTCATACAATATATATATATATATTTTTTTTTTAATTCATAATATTAATTCAAATTAACCTATGACCTATTTATTATTATTGTCACTCTTGTTTGATTCAGTTTTAATTCAAATTGACCAATGACTAATGTATCCCCTTTGACCTTTGTATGTTGACCCTCATTTTTTAGTTTTAATTTTTTAGTTTTAATTTTGATATAAGTTATTTGAATGTGTTTTTTGTCCTATCTGTTTGATATTTCTTTTGCGAAGTTTTAATTTTTCACCTACTTATATGTGCATGCTGTGGTCTCCTGTAACTGAAGGAGCACAAGTTAAAGGACCCCATGCCTAATGTTTACTATTGCATCTGTGTGACCTTTGTTGGAGATCCAAATAAATAAATAAAAATAAATAAATATATTTATTAGGTTACCTCGGCCTCTCAGTGAGGCAACTGAATATTTGATGTTCGTATTAATTAGGTTACGATATAATTAGGTGCTCGTTACTCAGGCGAAGCCGTATGTATGTGTATGTATGTACGGTGTATATTATATGTGTAAATACGGTTTCTTGCTGTGTTAATAATTACTCTGTATTTGTAATGTTACTCAATTACCTTCAGGGTGATTTGTGAAATTAATAGTGTAGTTACAGTTTTTGGGTATTTTCACTATAAAGTTATTTACTTGGAAAACAGGCTTCTAGTTAATTAAAACCTAGTTAATTATTTATTTAACAGTAAAATGATAATATACGACACTATATCTTTTACAATTGAAAAAAAAAATAGCCATTATAATAGTAGATAATGTGACGTAATTAAATATTATGTTTATGAAGTTTTACTTAATTTTAGGGTTCCGTATCTCAAAAGAAAAAAACGGAACCCTTATAGGATCACCTTGTTGTCTGTCTGTTTATCAAGACCCTTTTAACTCGGAAACGCGTAGAGGTATCGAGTCGAATTTAAAACCACATACTCAAGTCTGCGGTCTCTTGAAACTGTGAAAAAATCAAACTTCAGAGTTAACGAAAAAAAAGATACGGTCACAAAAAACGTATATTTCGACACTCTCGAGGGAATCAAAATTCATAGGGTACTGCCCGTTGACCCAGAATCCTGAAAGCTAGCATAAAGCAAGGTCTTGTAGCACAGGTATAGGAATAAATTTGAAAACTGTAAATTTGGTGTTAGATACGTGACAATATTTTTTTGCGATTCCGAAAATTTTTCGACACTTCGTTCGGGAATTGAAATATTTACATAGGTAAGTTTGTACGGGACACTCAGGGCGCGAGTCCGACTCGTTTTTTGAGTGTGTTGAAAAACCTCTTTGAAACACGTGTCACTGCAGTATCAATAAAAATAAAGTAAAAAACTATAACCCGACTACGAAAAAAAAAACGACGCTGAAAAAGTATGAAACAAGATTTTCATACTTCGAACAGAACAAAAAGAAAAGCCGCAGTCACACGTAATAGGTACCAACCGAAACACTTTAATAACGTGTGACTACGGTTTTTCTTTTTGTTCTGTTCGAAGTATGAAAATCTTGTTTCATACTTTTTCAGCGTCGTTTTTTTTTTTTCGTAGTCGGGTTATAGTTTTTTACTTTATTTTTATTTAAACAATTTTGGTGTTAAACTTAACACATGACTTTTTGTCCGCTAGAGGGCGTCACTTTAAATTTGAGCAATATTTTCGAAATGTACAAATGTATCCTTTTCAAATGATACCAAACACGGCGTATTTATCTCCATTTTTATTTTTTAACACATACTTTTTGTCCGCTAGAGGGCGCCATGTCGAGTTTTGTGACACGTCACGTAGCCTATGTTCAGCGGACAATTAAGACGGTTCTAACGATACCTCATATGTCGAGTTCCGATAAGTAGATTAGGAGCTATGAGGGAACAGATGAACAAACTCACATACATACATAGCCTGTCAAAATCATAACCCTCCGTAGTCGGGTAAAAATAGTCTTTTGACTAGAAAACACGAAATACATCACGTTCATCAAGTACATACTAAATTAAAAGACAAAGGCAGTGAACAAATCGTATAAACAATCAGTCCATATCTCCTATATTTACGAACAGATTCAATATGAAAACAAGATGAGGCCAGTGCAGACAAAGCGTGTATCTCACAGCGCAGCGGGTACAAAGCGGCTCGTTTTGCATACAGCACATGATATTCCTGCATTCATTAAGTGATTGCTGCCAATGAAAAGCTTAACTTGTGATCTATCAGATTTAATATCGTATTTCCTTTTTTTTTTACTATCACACAACGCCATTAGATAAATTACACCCAGACACAGAACAAATGATCGTGCTCATCACACAAACATTTTTCCTGGGTGGGAATCGAACCCACGACCTCCGGCATAGCAGTCAGGGCCACTAACCACTAGACCAACAGGCCAGTCATTTCCTTACAAATCAGAAACGAAAATGATCATGTTTTTGCGGGATTTATCGTAAGAGTCTGAGTGTGTGCGTAAGAGCAGTAGTGGTCTAGTGATAATGGCCCCGACTTACGCATTAGCATAGCATAGCATAGTCGGCCTTATAATGTTCCCACTGCTGGGACTCAGGCCTCCTCTCTAGGAGAGGGAATGGGCCATAATCCACCACGCGGGCCCAGTGCGGGTTGGTGGATGTCACATGTCTTCGAATTTTTGGTTCTAGGACATGCCGGTTTCCTCACGATGTTTTCCTTCACCGTTTTGATAGCAGTGGTGATGAAATAAATTACACAATGTAATGCGCTTGGCTAGGTTTGAACCCGCGACCTACAATTCGTAAGTCGGGGGCCGTTACCACTCGGCCACCACTGCTCTACTTACGCATTACATTACATTTATGTAATTTATTTCATTACCATTGCACTCAAGACGGTGAAGAAAAACATCATGAAGAATCCAGCATATCCTAGAACAAAAAAAAAAAAACCGGGCCCTGGAGAGGGATGGCCGTAATCCACCACACGGGCCTAGTGCGGATAATGGACTCATTACATGTCTGCGAAGTTTTTGGTTCTAAGACATGCCGGTTTCCTCCACGATGTATTCCTTCACCGTTTTAAGAGCCGTGGTGATGCAATTAATTAAGTACACGAAGTATTGTGCCTGGCTGAGTTTTAACCCGCCGTTTGCGTTTGCGTTTGAGTCGGGGCCGTTACTACTGGGTCATCACAGCTCTTCCAATAGTGCTTGGCATTTAACTGTCTACGTGTATAAAAGCGAAATACCACTCACTGATTAATCACGAAATCTCAGAAACTATAACACCTAAAAATTTAAAATTTGGCAGGTAGGTTCCTTATAGGGTGTAGACATCCGCTAAGAATTCGGATTTTCCGAAATTCACCCCCTAAGGGGATGAAACGGGGGTTCAAAGTTTGTATGGTGAAACCGACTTTCACGCGGGTGAAGTCGCTGGCAGAAGCTAGTTCTATAATATAAACCAAATAGGTACATGGCTCACCTTCATCCATATCTGCTGACACCCCGTGGGTAAACAAACGTCAAGAGCGTAGTAACTCTCAATATCCCCGGTCCTACGTCCCTACCCTGTCTCCCTATGTAGCTAGGGCTGTCCATAAATTTAGAGAAATCACCCTTTTTGTCAACTGGACATGTTTAGGTTCACGCAGCAGTATGATTTATAATTTCACCAGCCAACCCGATTGGCCATGTGTTTTTTATTTCCTCTGCGCGATACATTTTCACTGGGCCCCGATGATTTTAGGAAATGATTTTTTTTCGGTCCGATGTTCGAGAAATAACTTGAGTTATGTTTTCTCTCGATTTCTGTTGGAACAGTTGATTGCAGACGATTTATCTTCGCGATTCTGGAGAACGAATGTCATAGTGGTTTATTACATGAATGTGTGTATTAAAGGGTCTGTGTGTGGTATAAGATTCGATTAGTTATTTATGTACATACATAGAAACGATAATCTACACTAATATTATAAAGAGGTAAAGTTTTTTCTTAGGAGGTAATCTCTGAATGTACTGGTCCGATTGCGAAAATCTTTTCAACGATAGAAAGTTGCTTTATGCCTGAGTTACACAGGCTATATTTTATGTACGTTGGCGAAGCTGCGGGCAAAAGCTAGTATACAATACATTACAAATATGAGTACATTTTTTGGTGAGATGTTTTCGAGTGAAGTTCAGTGGCATTTATAATTGCTCGCAAATTGATTCCCAGTGGATGTATATGAAATTAGTGTAGATTTGTATCTCAAGTATCTATACAGCTAGATGTGAAATCATTGAAACAATCGCGATTTTGGCAAAAGAGAGCGGAGGATGTTATCGTACTATTCGTTGATTTCCTTTTCCTGCCTGTTTAAAAAAAAAAACTATGCGGAAAAAGAGGAGACGGGGTGATCTGGACGCGTTCCGTAAGGGCTGGTTTGAGACGGCGCTGGAGAAAAGAGTTGGGCCTTTACCCAGCTGTGGGACAGTAAGGGCTAGGAAAAAATATATAAATACAATATGTTACCTGATTATGTTCTTTTTAAATTTATTTTAAATTTTTTGTATATTGAATTTATTTTATGACCAAAATCAACGGGGATGGTCAAATTGACTCCAACACTCCATAATAAGTCCTAATTGGTGTTATAATAACATTGTCAGGGAGGCGAAAAAAATAAGATGGGGACATTAATTCTTGGCCACGCGTCGAAAGATCCTTGTATAACTTTCAACACCATGTTTATGTGTACTGTAGAAATCCTCTTTAATCTGTACCTCTTCAGAAGGTTTTAAGACTCATGGAAAATAAACATAATTTAAATGAATACATAAATTACATTTTAACATCATAATATCATTATTATTTATACACCCCTATTTTTTAATTAGTGCAAAAAAAAATAGCTCTATCTGTACCCGTTACTGATCATATTTATGTAGTCAAAAGTAAAAAAAAACGAAATCCCAAAATAGTCCACGAAAATTAATTGTAATAATTGGTAAATTCATACTTAATTGAATCAATTATTCTAAACAATTGCTACTAGAAAATTCTACGCGCAGTATTTTTCCATTGGTTTTCATTCATAATCAATAGCCTGTAAAATATTTCCATAAATTGAGTGACATTTTGGGATATAAACAAACGCAGCAACTTTGCTGTTTATGCATTTGTACCCTTTAAGCATTTGTACTAATTAAAAACTAATGGTGTATATATTTATTTATTTAATTCTTCATGCACACAAAAGTACAGAGCTGGCCATAAGGCACTTTCTACCAGTCAACCTTTGGGTGATGCAGAGACAAATTATGGTAGATGCAATAATTAAGCATTACATATTATAACAAACTATATTTTATACCAATATATACCTATATACTATATAAATAAAATAACCAGCAAATAAATAACCTATTTAATATTATGTTTTTTTTTTAAGTTTGTGACTTGGATACTAAGTCGTTTAAGTCATGTCTTTGTACGTGATAGTTTGTTTGAGTGCCATTAGAGTGCGGATGTAGCTTATTGTAACGTTTTTACGGCCTTCTTGGAAAGCTTGACTGAGGTAGTCAATAATATAATAAAATTCTCAGCTCCATTTTGTAGAGATCGCGCTTGTTTTTAATTCTACATATTGTCCAGGGCCTCAAGTCTGCTATTACAATAGCGTCAGAATGTTCTATCATTGATTTCATAATTGTTGATTTTGGCAAGTTTGGTAATCTACTAATATAATGTCGTCATTATGACTTTCCAATGGTCAACTACTGACACTCCATTGAAAAATGTGGCATATAATGGTCTGTGATAATGGTAATCTCGTACATATTGACAAATGAATGTTTGACGTATGCGGTAATCTGCTAAAATTTTGACAGTTCCTTTGATCAGCGACCTACCATGAGAATGTCATTGTGCAGTCATTGCTTTTAATAAGCTCGATATTGTCATTCTACCACAACTCTATTACGAGACCATTGACCGATCAATGATGGATCATTATGAATTAGCAGATTACGAACTTTTAGCAAAATGACAATGGGATCGCGTTGGAATGACGAATTTATAAAAATAGCAGACTTTGGCCCCAGTTGTGTAGTCATTAAGATACAAAAGTACACCAATTTCACATCATAGTATTACACTAGGAATCAATATGTGAATTATTAAA
This sequence comes from Mythimna impura, assembly GCA_905147345.3. NCBI lineage: Eukaryota > Metazoa > Arthropoda > Insecta > Lepidoptera > Noctuidae > Mythimna > Mythimna impura. The sequence goes on along the minus strand of LR990359.1, from coordinate 25,018,947 downwards.
ACAGCCACTGAACTTTACTCGAAAAAATCCTGCCAAAAATATGATTTTATAGGCTGAGCCAGAGGGGAATCTAGGAAAGGGAACAGACCGTAATCCACCACGCGGGCTCAGTGCCTGTTGGTGGATATTACATGTCTTTGAATGTTTTAGTTTTTGGACATCAAGTTCTTGGCCTCACGATGTTTTTCTTCACCGTTTTGAAAGCAGTAATAATAATTTAAGTACTGAAATTTGACTTAAATGCACTTAGGTGGGGTTTTTCTTTTTAAGAAATTAGACATCATAATTGTAGGCCAATAATATGGGCATCGACGCACCACATTGGTAGCGCATCGGTATTAGTATCTACGCACGCACACAAAAATATGCTGGTGACCCAATAAAAAAAAATTAAGAACTTATTAAAATAGGTAGGTAATTTTGGGATAAAAAATTACCTATTCTAAAAATAGCTGAAATCAATTCAGTAATCGATTCTGAACATTCTACTTTTAAGGCTATATTTCAGCGGGACACCATGGCGGCTCGACCATGGTGTCCCGGTAAAATATAGCCCTTAGGGTGTGCATTTATTAAGGTGTTCAAATTCATATAGTATTGCTCGTGCTCGGTTCCTCTAGAGTCGGTCCACACAACACGAATTTGAGCACGGCTCGAGTTACGCTCGTGCTCGGGTCTTCTAGCGTAGACCCACCTTTATGTTATAATTATGTATGTAAAAAAACCTTTTTCATTATTTCCGATCCCAACAACACCTAGGTATAGTTTATTTTCACTTGACTGGCCTGTTGGTCTAGTGGTTAGTGGCCCTGACTGCTATGCCGGAGGTCTTGGGTTCGATTCCCACCCAGGACAATTGGTTGGGTGATGAGCACAATCATTTGTTCTGTGTCTGGGTGTAATTTATCTATAATATGTATGTATTTAGAAATATATAAGTATGTTTATCAGTTGTCTAGTACTAATAACACAAGCTCTGCTTAGCTTGAGACTAGACGGCGGCGTTGTGTGATAGTTGCAAGCTATATGTTTATATCATAAACATTTATGCAAAATTAAAGCACTATTAAGAATCTGGCTAGCTAAAGACGTTAATTCCTTTTCTGAAGCATATTACAAATAATATTTCTCGGCAAAGCCTCGGTAAATCTGATACGACCAAACTTTTCCTCGAAGCGAAGCTAGACCGGCATGAAAAAGTACGTTAGCTAAGAGATTAAGGCTAGGCCCTAATTAACACAGGTAGAAATATATTTTTAATTAAGTCTAGATAATGTAGGAGATGGGTAGCGTGATTCGTCAGGGAGACGGGAAAGATTATGGGAACTGTAATCAGCCGAAATATCCTGGACAGAAATGTGCAGGAACTGTTCTTATGCTGTTTATGACATGGACAGAAATGTAGGAAACGTGCACGTAAATGTGATTTACCAATAGAAATTGTTATGATATAAGAATGCCAGAGCTACTTTATGCTCACGGTGGACGAGGCGTTAGTACGGAAGGTGATCGGTGGCAGGGACCTCGCACGTCCCGCCCTGGTTTAGGTCATGGTACAGAGCGAGAGAGAAGATTTTTTCCTATATTTGAGCTGCTTCATGCCAAATTTCAGGATTCAAGGTCAACGGGAAGTACCCTATGAATTTTGATTCCCTTGAAAGTGTCGAAATACACGTTTTTTGCGACATAAACGGCCGTATATTGTTTTTTCGTTAACTCTGAAATTTGATTTTCTCACAGCTTCAAGGGTCCGCAGACCTGATAATATGATTTTAATTTCAACTCGATACCTCCACGCGTTCCCGAGATAAAGAGTCTTGAAAGACAGACAGACAGACGGACAACAAAGTGATCCTATAAGGGTTCCGTTTTTTCCTTTTGAGGTACGGAACCCTCAAAAGACAACACTCTGGTAAGTGTGCACAAAAAATAAATAACAGATATTTCAAATAGAATATAGTATCATTAAATTAAGTTACTAATAATATAACCCTTCTTGTAGTCGGGTAAAAATACATTTGAACTTAATAAACCATTTTTTACCTCCGACCAAAACCAATAAAACAAAAATTAACGCCACGAATAATACATTCATTAAACCACCGAATAATTACTAAAGCTTTTGATATGAGTTTTATTAAGTGCTTAAAACACCTGGAAACCATAATAATTATACAAAAAAATGTCCAGCGGCCGCACGAACGGGTACCGTTAGCAAAAAACGTTCGTCCGCGCGGAATAATATGTCGAGGGATGCCAATAGCGCTAAAAGCATACACTTTCAATAAAGCACTTTTCAGTGCTGGATTTTTTTGGTTCTGTAGGTTTTTTTGGTAATAGACTTGGGACGTCATCAAATGATTTCTCTCGCTCTGGGTGTAACGAGAGGAAGTATTAGACTTTTACTGGATAAAACAGGTGTTCCTTTAGTTTATCTTTGCGAGGGCCAAAGTAGCTCTTAAGAACAATCCTCAGCCCTAGCAGGCATCTGGTCTAACTGGCTAATCTTGCTGAGATTTTTTTATGAGGTGCGCGTGGAATACAACCCGGGTTTGCTCTTTGCTGGACGGTGAGCCACCTATTGTTCGCCGTCCGCATTCCGCGCTTGCGTTGACTAGGAATTGCTCTGCAACTCCTGTCAACTGGGACATCTCCGGCGAGAAGAGAAGCTAAACCTAATTCATCTTTCAATGTTCTTAGGTATTCAGACTAATGTGTTCGTTCTGATATAATAATTTTCCTGTTTTATGGCTAATAATTGAATAAATGCCGTGAGGACTATGATTTATAATCCAGCTGTGTCACCACCAATGAGACAGTAAGCTGAGGTCACGTAACAATGATGGGCTCAGCCTTCAGTCATGCTATTCTTTTTTTTTTAAATTTGATATAAACTGACTGCGATCCCAGCTTATGGTAAGCAGCGATGCAATCGTAGATGGTGAGGCGCACTAGTTTATTAAGAGCCTATTCACTCTAGCCTTGAAGACATCCAAATTATAATTGAACGATAAGACCTGAGAGCAGTGGCAGCCGAGTGGTAACGGCCCCGACTTACGAGTTTTAGGTCGCAGGTTCAAACCCAGCCAGGTGCATTACTTTGTGTAATTTATTTCATCACCACTGCTCTCAAAAACGGTGAAGGAAAACATAGTGAGGAAACCGGCATGTCCTAGAACCAAAAATTCGAAGACATGTGACATCCGCCAACCCGCACTGGGCCCGCGTGGTGGATTACGGCCCATTCCCTCTCTTAGAGAGGAGGCCTGAGTCCCAGCAGTGGGAACATTAAAAGGCTGATTATGCTTATGCTATGCTAAGGGTGGATACCCGCCGTACGTCGGGTTGTCCGATGTTAGAAATGAGATGGCGGAATCAAGTTTTGGGGGTATGTGGAACAGAGAGTAAAGCCCCACATACCTCCGTTGAAAAGGGAGGATCCTCCAACCAGACGGGTGTTATGTCTGGTGGGCTATTGCCCGATAGATGATTTCGGGCTGTTCTAAACGTGCGGAGAACTTTGATTGCGCGATGCAGGATTAGTTCTTATGGACTTTAAAAGAGACTTTGACCCCTGAGTTTGTTTCGGTGTTTCTTCTCAGGGTAGTCAGCTGGGAAACACCGGCCTCATCTAGTTTAAAAATGACGAAAAAAAAAATTGACGTGTAAAAGTGTTTTTTTAAACCTATTTACAAAATAAATATCATTTATCATTTATCATTTATCATTTACGCCATAGATGTCGCTACATCACTCCCCTCCGGAGATCGGAGATCGATGGTTCTTGATGTTTCTTGATGCGTGCCAGGCCAGTGGTAGGTTGGTTCCAGTGGGTCGGAACCGAATTCCGCATAGTTCTTGGTGAGTCGGAACTGTCTGCGGTGATGCCCCAGTGAGTCGGGGTGGTGCTATCCCAGTGAGTCGGGATGATGCCCCAGTGAGTCGGGGTGATGATGTCCCAGTGAGTCGGGATGATGCCCCAGTGAGTCGGGGTGGTGCTGTCCCAGTGAGTCGGGATGATGCCCCAGTGAGTCGGGGTGGTGCTGTCCCAGTGAGTCGGGATGATGCCCCAGTGAGTCGGGGTGATGATGTCCCAGTGAGTCGGGATGATGCTGCAGGCTCCAGTGAGTCGGAGTAGTGCTGCTGGCTCCAGTGAGTCGGAGCGGTGCTGTGCAACGTAGTGGCTTGACTGCTGGCGTCGACCAGGAGAGGTTCTTCGTAGCTCTTCATGTGACTGGCCGAAGGAGCAGTGTGCTTCGCCAAGGTCGCTGATGAGGCTGAGGGTGATGACCAGGTATGACCAGGTAGGCATGCTGGTGGTCAGGATACCCTTTAAAGCCGTGGGTGCTGGCTGTATGGCTCGCTGCTCGAAAGCTTGAGGAAGTGATGATGACGTCACGAAGTAGTAGCTGCACGAAGGCTGCGCTGACGTTCTTTGTCGAGGGTTACCAGTGTGGAGGTAGGTGGAACAGAGAGTAAAGCCCCACATACCTCCGTTGAAAAGGGAGGATCCTCCAACCAGACGGGTGTTATGTCTGGTGGGCTATTGCCCGATAGATGATTTCGGGCTGTTCTATATGTTCTAAACGCGCGGAGAACTTTGATTGCGCGATGCAGGATTAGTTCTTATGTGACGCCATAGATGTCGCTACAAAGTCATGTTCCCGCGCACACTCTCCAAAATGCAACCTGTAAAACACCGAAAGGCTGGAAATTCAATATTAGTATATTGTAAGAGAGCATCTCGAGAACAGTTGTAGAACAGTGGTAATGGCCCCAACTTACGAGTTATTAGTCGTAGGGTCAAAGCTAGCCAGGTGTATTACTTTGCGTACTTTGCGTGTTTTACTTTTCGGTGAAGGAAAACAACGTGATGAAACCGGTATAATTTGGAACAAATAATCGAAAAATATGTGACATTCACTAACCGGGCTTGCATGATGGATTACGACTCTTTTTTTCTCCTAGAGAGGAGACCTTAGTCCTTAGTAGTGAGAACATTATATCTTTTTGTTTTAGGTAGGAAAATATCAAATGATTTCTTCCGCTCTGGGTATAATGGGAGTGTGTGTCAGACTTTTACTGACTATAACCCATAGTATGTTTGCCTCGGTAAATCCTTCGAACAATCCACAGGCCCTAGCAGGCGTCAGCTCTAACTGGCCCCGTCAATCTAACTGGGCCGCAATCTAACAGGCCCCGTTAATTTAACTGGCTCCGTCAATCTAAGTTGGCCGCCAATCTAACTGGCCCCGTCAATCTGACAGGACCGTCAATCTAACTGGCCCCGTCAATCTAACAGGACCGTCAATCTAACTGGCCCCGTCAATCTAACCGGGCCGTCGATCTAACTAGCCCCGTCAATCTAACTGGGCCGTCAATCTAATTGGCCCTGTCAATCTAACTGGGCCGCAATCTAACAGGCCCCGTTAATTTAACTGGCTCCGTCAATCTAAGTTGGCCGCCAATCTAACTGGCCCCGTCAATCTAACAGGACCGTCAATCTAACTGGCCCCGTCAATCTAGCCGGGCCGTCGATCTAACTAGCCCCGTCAATCTAACAGGACCGTCAATCTAACTGGCCCCGTCAATCTAACAGGACCGTCAATCTAACTGGCCCCGTCAATCTAGCCGGGCCGTCGATCTAACTAGCCCCGTCAATCTAACTGGGCCGTCAATCTAATTGGCCCTGTCAATCTAACTGGGCCGCAATCTAACAGGCCCCGTTAATTTAACTGGCTCCGTCAATCTAAGTTGGCCGCCAATCTAACTGGCCCCGTCAATCTAACAGGACCGTCAATCTAACTGGCCCCGTCAATCTAGCCGGGCCGTCGATCTAACTAGCCCCGTCAATCTAACTGGGCCGTCAATCTAACTGACCCCGTCAATTGGGAAACATTATGTATATTACAGAAAGTGACAGGCTCGAAGGTTTTTAAGTATTCTGAATCTTCTTCGTCTTGCTTCAGATTTTTTTGGCTAAAATCTCCTATAATATTATGTAAACACTGACAGTTTTTCAGCAGGCGTTTTTCCCCACTCCCACGGGACCCACCACTTTCAATACCATACTGGTGACTATAAATACGAAAATACGTAAAAAAGGTAAAACTGTACATTGCACGAGAAAATTTATTGTTGAAGCTTCGAGTGGTTAACATGTTTAAAATATATTCTGACACTCGGCATAAAACAATTCGCTTACATGGTATTCATAAAATAATGAAATTATTATACCTTTTTTTTAATTCAACTATATGTTATTTGGTTGATGTGCCAAATAAAATTTTGATTCAATTTTAATTTAATTTTGATTTAATGTAAATCATTTTTTTATTTAAAAAAAATGTTACTTACCATTCTGAATCGGAGGCGTGGCCTACTCGAGGCGATCAGCGCGAACGATATGATTGTAACTTGGCTAGGGGGGCAGGTATACCCTGTATTAACCTTAATCTAAACGAAATTTGTAAACAGACGTACCATGTATTTCCACCAATATATTCTCCAATATAATGTGGTTACTTAACCTTGTAAATCTTGCTTGTTAGTAGTTTAAGTTTTGTTACTTCATATCATCTGTACCCTTATTGATAAACACTTATTATTATTAATTATAGTTTAGTTATAATTTTGCTCGCATTGATTAATGTAATGTTAACGTTTAAATAGGTAACTGAGGTCTGTAAAACCATTCTAAAGGTACCACATTAAATATTGAGGCAAACTCACCCTATACGTTTTTATTTCATCCATTAATTGTGTCCGCTCTTTTTAACTTTAAACTAATACAAGCCCAACTGGTTATTTCAAGCAGAAAATGCACTCCAATATCACTATTCTCGCATCAAACAGTGCTAGACCAGCTCTCTCCATGTTAAAGCGTTAGGCACTCAATTTCCCATAACAACTTCCCAGTGAACAGCAAACTGTGGTAAGTTCGAGCAATATTTTAAAAATCAATTTAACCCAGGATTCTCGGCCGTACATCTCTGGCGAAGTCAACTGAGCGAAAGTTATTGTTTCCCCCCCTAATGTATTTGAAGAACGTTTTTAAAATAACCCCCAGTGGTTTAAGTCGATCGTCCACTGCTACGGGAGGTGTGGGAAAAAGTTGGCTTGTTAGCTGTATCGTGCCATGCCATGCTCGCAGTATGTTTTTCAATAATGCATTTTTTTTTTAGCTACAATATACATAAACTACTATATTTGACTGGCCTGTTAGTCTAGTGGTTAGCGGCTCTGACTGCTATGCCGGAGGTCGTGGGTTCGATAATGCATGATCATTTGTTCTGTGTCGCCGCTGGATAAACAAATATATATACTATAGATGAAATCATTATTGTTATTTACAGTTGATGATATCGCCTATCTATATCTATGCTCCTATACTAAAACGCTACGCTATAAAAGGTTAGAGAAAACATATTTTGTTAATTTGTTTAAAAAAAGGAAGAAGAAGGTTTGCAGGTTTTTTTTATGCATTGTTTTACTGGTTAATCATTTCCACATTATTGCCGATAACTGCCAATTTAAAACCGATCTGGCGACCGCCCGACAGGGGTCCCAATTGGGCACAATGATTTTATATAAATAAAATTAAAAATAAATAGAATAAAGTTAAAAAAAGTCAAATACATTAGTTACAAAAATCAAATGAAATTGAAATGCAAATCTGAATAATAAGGTAGGTCCTTATTATTTAGACTTGCATTTTAATTTACCTTACACATACCTAATTAAATGTCAAAATAAATTTTTAAAGGATTAGCTGACCCGGCGAACTTCGTACCGCCTAATAGTAAGGATAACGCCATCTACTGGCATTACCAGATCAGCATAATTAATTTTATGATGACATTTTAATTTAAGAGATGGCGTTGTACTCGGATTTTTTTCCTGATTTTTTCCATTTTTTCTCACCATTTGAACCTTCCCTGGACTATCACGAATATTTCAGGAACAACATTAGCCAAATCGATCCAGCCATTCTCGAGTTTTAGCGAGAGTAACGAACAGCTATTAATTTTTATATATTGTATACGAGTATACATAGATGTCAATAAAAATAAAGTCAGAATTAATTTTAAAATGAAAAAGGTGTAAACTTGAGGTAAAATAGATCTTACGAATATGTTTTATAAGACAAAGCTAGCGAAGCACACGTGCGTAGCTTAGCCGTACGCCACTGTGGTGCCGCATCTTTATGTGGCGTTTTGCTACTGCGTTTGAAGCTCATAATAAGTGCTACGTTTTGTTACTGCTTATCGTTTTATGTCGTTGATTAATGCCTGATTTGATGGTTAAGTCGTTTGTCGTTTATATTTTATGTTTTTGAGGCGGACGACGGTGATGGATGGATGTTCTTAACCGAATTTAAGAAGGGAGGTTTACAAAAGAATAAATGTTTTGAATATTTCATTTGGTATGTTTTAGATCTATGAAAAAAGTTTTATTTAGGTTTTATTATTAGATACTTAGGCTCTGAACTCACGGTTTCGCTCACTTTTACTATTTATTGCTTTTAGTATTACCATTACAGTTATCGGAAAGAGAAACATGAAAGTACAGTAATATATTCGAAAGAAATTAAAGGTGCCATTCGAACCTCGGCTGCAGGCTGCGGATGCAGGCAGCACATGTGGTGGCTGTACGAAGCCGGCTGCAGCTGCACGACTGGTTTTCTATGTAGTAATATGGATTTTTGTAAAAACCATTCCGAACGCGGCTGCGGCCGCACGTGCTGCCGAGCTTCGGCTGCGAGTGCTGCCGCGACCTGCAGCCACAGTCGATCGCAGACCAGTAGTGCTGCGGCTGCAATTCGATGCGCACTTAGTTACGTCACTCCAACCTGTTTAGACAAGTCCGAAATAATCACTACTCGGAGCCGATAGCACTCATATTGGATTGAATCTTAGATTTGCGACTGGCAGCACGTGCAGCCAGCTTCGGAATCACTTCCGGCTGCGGATGCAGGCAACGGCTGCGTGTCATGCGTGTGCTACCTGCATTCGCAGCCTGCATCCGCAGCCTGCAACCAAGGTTCGAATGGCACCTTAACTGTCAAAGAGTAGTTTTAAACGGTTTCGTTGCTAATTATTTCTAGGCCAGCATGCTCCATCGTTGGCCAAAATAATGTGGCCGGTTGTTGCGTCATCGCTTACCGTCAGGTAAGATAGTGGTAAACGCGAGCCTGTCAATAGTATACGTACCACGTAGATTTTTTTAAAATTTAAAACCTTTGCCCTACACTAGGACTCTCTCTCTCTCACTCTTATATCGTGGGTGCCTTCACAAACATGTAAATTCACATACACAAGACAGCCAGACCCGGAAAAACTATCTATATGTAGGTCATACAAATATTTGTTACGTGCGGGAATCAAACCCGTGACAAGTAACGAAGCAGTCTATTCCTCAAACACTGTGCTGACCGTGGCGTCCAAAGAAAGTACAGAATATATAGGGTGACTGGTAATTAGTGTATGATACTTAAACACGTGATTGTGCTCATGATAACCAACAACTTTTACTATGGGAACAAACCTGAAATCGCAACATAAGAAGCATTACGTCGAAAGGGTCACACGTAAGTCCTTGAGGACTCTTCCTCAGGGTGAATTGATTGATTGAATACTCATGGGATTATCTGTCTTACGTGGTAAGGGAACTAATCGTCATTTGCACATAGTTTGAAGGACTGTCTATCTGTAGCTCAACCCCTGCTTATATGCAGGGGTTGAGCGATTGGCTACTGTCGCGGTTTCGATTCCCGGACAGAACAATTATTTGCATAGCCTACAGATTGCTTCGGATCTGGGTGTCGTGTGTATTAGTGATGTAACGAATGTTAGGTTTCTCACATTCGCGAATGCGAATGTTGACTTTCAAAGTGCGCGCAAAATGTCATATAGGTTTGACATTTCGTGTCAGCAAGTTTATACCGAACATAACAGAGCCGCTACAGTTTGATTAAACGAAGCTTATCACATTAAGTTCATTCGAAAAGATTTGTTATAATTTGATGTTAACATGTTGTTTTAAAATTTGAGACACTACAAATGTGAAATGCTAGTTGTATGATAGAAAAATATTAAAGTAAATATAAAATTGTAAAATCATATCAGTTGTATTGTCATTCTATATCCATTCAATCAATATATTATTTCCTTTTGGTTGGTCAGAAACATTCGCCAAACATTCGCACATTTTTTGACATTCGCATATTTCTTTATTCGAATAATACCGCAGCCCTTTTTTGAGGTGAAAATTCATCAAATAACTTCTCTCGCTCTGGGTAGAAGGAGACTTTTACTAACTAAACCCACCCAAGATTCTTTTCCATTCCATTTCACAAAAATTCTAACACTAAATAAATTTTAAATTCTCTTTTAATTATCTATTCTCTAAATATTTTTATTCTATCACAGATTTTTTGTCTTTTGAGTGGTATATCTAAAGACTTTGTATTCAATGTGTGTTGTGTTTATAAAAATTTGTTATTTGAAAATTATATCAATCGTTTTTTATATTGACTGATCTTTATATCAAATAAAATTATACATTCAGTTGTTATATCTTGTAAATGTTAGAGATTTTGTAATTATATTACTTACCCTTAGTTACCCTCGGGCCTTGATACAGGCCATGGTCCGAAGCGAGGAGGAGTGGCAGGCGGTCGCCTCCTTCTGCGAAGCAGTAATGCTAGCAAAGGAGGCAGCCGATCGCGTGAGGCAACGGTCCTCGCGCCCCAACCACCGCCGGGATTCCGATCCCGATTTCCGGCCACCGTAGGCGCGGGCTTGCGGACGGCGAACAATGGTTAAGTCACCATCCGACCGTCCGGTAACCGTCCGGACTGAGCCCAAGTCGAAGGGCCCATCAGGGTCGAAGCCTACTGGGGCCAAGGGTCTAATTCTGAAAGGAAGACTCGGCCCTGGTACGAAAGGCAACAAAGGAACAGGAGTGGGTTTTTAGTCAGTAAAAGTCTGACACTATCTCGCGCTCCGCCCAAGAGCGTGATTTGTCATTAGATGATTTTCCCACCCTAAAAAAAAACCCTTAGTTACCCTTTACGTTCCAGCGCCGCGGTCTTTCGAATACTCTTACAGCCGATACCTGTTACCACGCAAGTGACATTCAACCCTAAGGTAAGTAATTCATTTCGTTGACTCTGCATTAACTAGCCTATTATATCGATTTACAAGGTATTTCTGTAGTTACAAAGAAAATACACCGTATCATGGAAGCCTGAACATGTTTCCTGTCAACGTTTTCCCCCATTCTTCATGCTGTGACCCACATATTTCGGAACTGCCTCTAATTCATACTTAGCTAATTAAACGTTGAACCAACGAATCGTCTCTTTATGGCTTTATGGGTTTTATGGCGAAGAAGTAATTACTCGAAATGTTAGCTTGAAAGAAAATGGTTATTCCAACTATGTATGTTTTATTCTACAGTACCTCTACCATGAGTTTAAAGCAATAGTATTCGTCGCTACTCGATATCGACGCCGTAAATATTTTGTATAGCAAATTTTGCAGCGCCTCTAGCGGTCACTTGCAGAACCAAAATCGGTAGTATGTGTCATCAAGTACAAAACCTATCGAATAAGAACTCGCTAGCGACTAAAGTTTTTAGTAGTTTCCTATAGAAAAACGGTACCATGAGTAACAAATTTGACAGGTGCTATCGAAGCAAACCGTTACTACAGTAGTAAGGTAACTCACTAGCATATTAAAGGGTGAAAATGATGTAAAGCGTGTCGTGTAAAACAATATTTTATTTATTTGTGCATAAATATGTCCGGTAAAACTTATTTAACGTAGAATATGTTAGGTACGGCTGCATATGAAGACGAACGACGCGTCAAAGGACATTTCCAAGCGACTAAACGAAAGGCACTTGAACATATTAGTTAAAATAATTTCATCAAAGAATATAGGCTCAATAAAGGGGCTTTCGAGTATTTGTGTGGGCTGCTAAGGGTTTATACGGATTTGAAATTTACACAAAGAGTAACACATGGATCGAAGGTAAATTAGAAATAAGAATGTTATAATAACTTACTTTTATACATGCACTTCATAATAGAAATACCACTTTTCACTATGCGTATTGTAATTTTACTTAAGAAATCTCTCTTTTTCCCATTCAATAATTCACAAACACAACAACACTGAACCATCAAAATATTTCTACAACTATAATATTTCATTTTCAATAGGCCGGGTTATACTTAGAGAATTGGTGTTTCAATTTGGTAGGATTTGTAGGTCTATCTGCCTTACTCTGTCTTTTACTGTAGTTAGAAAGAGAGCAAACTTGAGTGTGAAGTTAGATACGATGCGGTTTTTGTACCAACGTAAACGCTCGACACCGTTTATACCTATCGAGTTGTCGCTAGCGAGTCCGTTTGACTCATGGTACGAGTTTAATAGTAATCTATTCGATGCGCGTTTATTCGATATCGACTATGGTGAGATGGTGTAGTTTTTCGATAGTAACTCATGGTAAAGGTACAGAAATTACTAAGAAATGGTTAAATGACGTGTAAGAGAATTTAAAATCTTTATAAACTTTTAAAATATTGTAAAGGCAAAAGTTTCTGAGTGTGTATGTAAGTTACGCCTTCACTCTCGAACGGCTAAACAGATTTGGATGAAATTCGGCACACGGGTAGACCATTATGCTGAAAGAGTACATACGATACTATTTTTGTCTCAGAAGTATCATTTTCCGTCGATAGATGGGAGATGCACAGGTCCAGTAGTTGTAACGATAAATGGAGAGGTCATTGCTGCCACAGGAGTTTATTGTTAAACTAGTTTCAGCGTTGTCGTCGCCTGATTGTCGAAAATAATACATTTTTGCTGACTGTACTCAATCAGAAATCAGAAACGTTTATTTAAAACAGACCAATTACAAGCACTTTTGAATTGTCAAATTGTCGGTCAGTCAAAAAAAAAATACAAGTGAAGCTAAATTGCACGTTCCAAAGCGTAGATCTCTATGGAGAAGAACGTGCAAGAAACTCCATGGACACTCTTTTAAATCATATTATGAGTTACATAAATCTTGGTTACATATTTCTTGTCGCTTCTAATATGTGAGCACAATGTAGATAAGAAATAATAATAATAAAAAAACTAATTAAAAAAAAATAGAAATTGAATTAAGTCACTGGCAGCTAAGAGATGACCAGTCTCAACTGACGGCACCCGTTCACGAGCATGACGCGTGCATCAGCCCCACTCAGCTCAACCATTTTGAAGGGAACTGAATGACCCAATAACACGTGCCACCATCAGCGAGACATTTGAGTGAACATGACAAACTCTCAACTACCATGCTCGTAATGTCAAACAAGTTGTAACCTAATAAAAATGCTCCATGGTACTTCACATTCACAAAACTTGAAAAACAAAGTGCTTCTACATTATACAATGCTATTGTTTCCAATTACAAAAGGTAATAAATTATCATAAGCTCTATTGAAATAAACAAATAAAATAAAATAAATTACATTTCGAAAACAACAATAAAAAAAGGGGAATAGTATCTCTTCCAATATTTATATATATATATATACATAAACTAATTTGAAGGTAAAAGTGGCCGTGGCTGCGGAGCAGGACCGGCATTTAGCCAAGCGTTTTTATCAAGGATATAATCTTTGTGTGCGTTTAATGCATGCTTTAAATTTGGACTCATTTAGTTGTAGAATCTCAACTGGTATTTTATTAGGATAAAATTTTACACAGTACCCCATGAAAGAACTATGTACTTTAGCCAATCTGAACCGAGGTTGATCTAATTTGTTCCTGTTCCTAGTATTAAAATTGTGCCTGTCACTTATCTTAGTAAAAAGATGAATATTTTTCCGAACATACATAATGTTTTCATAAATGTATTGACAAGGGACCGTCAGGATGTTTATTTCCTTAAATAGTTCCCTAAGAGAATCGCGTCTGCGAAGATTATATATGGCTCTGATAGCTCTTTTCTTCAGAATAAAAATAGACTCTATATCTGCAGTCTGTCCCCATAGCAAAATACCGTAAGACATGATACTATGAAAGTAACTAAAATAAACTAGTCGCGCAGTATCCACATCAGTAAATTGACGGATTTTTCTGACAGCATGTGCTGCTGAACTAAGCCGACCTGCCAGAAATGTTAAATGAGGATCAATATCCTTGAATTTATGTTAGTATTAGTTTAAACAATGGTATCCATTCGGAATAGAAAAAAAATACGAGTTCAATCAACCAGCGGTATTAACTGACTGTGAATGGGCACGCCACAATTATGGCGGTAAGTCCCCTCTTTGAGGAGTGGCTGGAGCGGCAACACGGCATCCTCACCTACCGCATGACGCAGGTCCTCACCGGACATGGCAAGTTCGGGAGGTTCCTGCATCGGATTCAGGCGGAAGCAACGCCCGGGTGTCATCATTGTGTGGACCACCCGGAGGACACGGTGGAGCATACGGTGGAGGCGTGCCCCGCTTGGGCGGAGCACCGCCGTGTCCTCGTGGAGGCAATTGGCGGCAGCGACCTTTCGCGTCGGGCCCTGGTTCAGGCTATGGTCCGGAGCGAGGAGGAGTGGCAGGCGGTCGCCTCCTTCTGCGAAGCAGTAATGCTAGCGAAGGAGGAGGCTGCACGCGTGAGGGAACGAAGGTCCTCACGCCCTAGCCGTCGTAATTCCGACCCCGACTACCAGCCACGGTAGACGCGGGCTTGCGGACGTCGAGCACTGGGTAGCTCGCCGTCCGGCTGTTTGGTAATTAACCGGACCGAGCCCAGTCGTCAACAGCGCGTAGTGATCCTCGCGCTCCTCAAAGAGATGTCAGCAAACCGTAGGGGCCCAGCGGGGCCGATGCCCGCTAGCTAGGACCGCGGAGAATTTCTGAAAGGGAAACCCGTAGTCCTAGTACGCAAAGGGTAATTGAAGGATACAGGTGTGGTTTTAGTCAGTAAAAGTCTGACACGCCCTCCCGCTCCACCCAGAGCGCGAGAAGTCATTTGGATGATTTCCCACCTTAAAAAAAAAAAAAAAAAAAAAAAAAACTGACTGTGAAACTCGCGAGGAATCGCGAGTTTTTAACCGACTTTAAAAAAAAAGGAGGAGGTTATGTAGTCGCGAGTTGACGAAAAAGCCTATTATATTAGTTGTTGGTATTAAAATGGAATAAATCATTTGTACACAGAAATATATTTTTAAACTATTGCCAAATTATATTTTCAGAACTTGACTTTTCAAAAATATAACAAAACAAGCAACTGAACCCTAAAAATTCTTCCTCAATAAACTTAACCTTAGGTCATAACATAACAAAACGAGGGTAGTTACTTAGCCCGCTCGTGAAACGTTATTGGTCGACCGTCGACGGAAAGAGCCGATTACCGCCGAAGCTTATAGAGTGTGGCCGAACGCAAATACGGTGTTTACACGTCAGCCTATCTTGAGCTTGTCATGATAATCGCTCCCGGTTTTAAAGATTTTGGTATAGGATGGCTATATTTTTTTTTCAGGTTATAAAACGAATATATAGAAAAAGCATGCCTGTAGTTATATGCACAAAAGAAAAAAAAAGATAGTGTGCTTTCTAAATTGTATTAGAGTTAGAGATATGGTATTCAGGCACAGTAATTAAAAAAAAAAAATAAGTAAAAAGTTTTTACAGTAGCTTATTTTCATAAGCTTGTTTGATTAAAGATGTAAAAAAATACAACAAAAAAAATCGGATCTTTACATATCAGAAATCCCTGTTTTTTCGTTATTTAACACCGATTTCCAAAATGTGAAGTTCATCATCATCATAATTTCAGCCGAAAGACGTCTACTATTGGATACAGGCCTCCCCAAGTGTCGCCACAATGAATGGTCTCGTGCGTTTCGCATCCATCGGATTCCCGCAACCTTTACCAGGTCATCGGTCCACCTTGTAGGAGGCCTACCAACGCTACGTCTTCCGGTACGTGGTCGCCATTCCAGAACCTTTCGGCCCCAACGGCCATCTGTTCTGCGAGCAATGTGCCCTGCCCATTGCCACTTTAGTTTGGCGATTCTTCGTGCTATGTCGGCAACCTTGGTTCTCCTTCGGATATCTTCATTCCTGATTCGACCACGCAAGGAAATTCCAAGCATAGCCCTTTTCATTGCCCTTTGGGTGACTTTAGGCCTTCTGTTGTCTGTTGAGGCCCATTGTGAGCGACCACGTTTTGGAGCCATATGTCATTACTGGCAACACGCACTGGTCATAGACTTTCGTCTTGAGACACTGTGGTATGTTGGACGAGAAGATACCGCGCAGATTCCCGAACGCTGCCCAGTGAGTCGGATTCGACGGTTGACCTCTTTCTCGAAATTAGATCTACCCAACTGGTCTGTCTGAGGTAAACGTAATCATTCACAACTTCGAGTGTAGAGTCTCCAATCTTGATAGGACTGGGTGCTACATGGTTGTTTATCATATATGACTTTAGTTTTGTCCATGTTCATTTTAAGTCCCACTCATTTGGAAGCTCTACTGAGGTCATTGATCATTGTACTGAGCTCCTCCATAGTCTCAGCCATGACTACTATGTCGTCGGCAAACCGAAGGTAAGTGATGTACCCGCGATTGACATTAATGTCTAGTCCACTCCAGTCCAGAACCTTGAAGACATCCTCTATTGCGGTCGTGAACAGTTTCGGAGAAATAACGTCTGCGTGTGAGACTCTCTGCAGGAGGATAGGTTTAGAGGTCTAGTCCTGAAGTCGGACTAACATAGTGGCGTTTTCGAAAAAAAAACACTTCAGCACTTCGATGTACTGATAGTTAATCTGGCACCGTTAGAGAGACTGCAGTACAGCACAAGTCTCGATCAAATCAAAGGCTTTATAGAAATAAATAGATATCTTATCTTTATTGTACACCAAAAAAATATTACTACATCCAAACGCGTGTAAGCCTTTTTATCATCTTCAATCTTTTTTTTTTGGGGAGATGGGTAAAAATCATTTAATAATTTTTCCCGCTAGAGGGAGTCTTAGACTTTTACTCACTAAAACCCACTGTGTTCATTCGGTTACCATTTGCGAGGGTACCGGTAACTTTTTCGAACACTCCGCAGCTGATGAAAAAGTCTCAACAATCCCTATTTGTCAAGTCTAGGAAATTATGCTTAGTAATTTAATTAGGCCATGTAGACAGGCTAAAGATAACACCTTAATAAGTACCTCGACCTAAAAGTACTTAGATCCCTGTACTTACCTACTAATTAACTCTATGTGCTCCAATACAGAATAGATTTTTATTCGCGAAAAGAAAGTGTTTGGGCGTGTAGCTCTCAAAGTAATGCAAGCTTAATGTGGCCACACAGTGTAATTAAATTGGATTCCTACATTTCGTACCGTTCATAGTCGGCCATATTGGAATTGTAATAGGAGGGTGTAATCGCTGCCTTTCTTTAATAACAGTTAGGTAAAAAATCTTTATTGCTATCGTTATTGATATCTAATATTGAAGTGCGCGTTATATTTAAAATTTGTTCTAAAATAAAAATAAAGTGGAGCCATATTACAGTCTGTAAATGGGCCTTATTGCATAAGTGCAAACAAATTAAGAACATTATCTTTTGAATATTTTTTTTTATACTAGCTGTTGTCAGTGGCTTTGCCTGTGAAAGGCGAAAATTATCCGAAGACTCTCGGGATAAAAAGTATCCTTTGTTCTTTTCCAGGACATGTTCTATCCGTGTACAAAGTTTCATCGAAATCCGTGCAGCCGTTCGAGCGTGAAGAAGTAATAAACATACACACACATTCACAAACTTTTGCCTTTATTATATTTTCTTTTTGACATTTCATTTCTTTGTAAAGCAGAGAGAGATACGAAAGCTATAGAAAACTTTTCTCGGCAAAGAAAATATTCGACCTTCAGAAATCAAACGAGTATTGTACCTAAACATTCATCAGGCACTGCGTTATTTAGCCCAAGAAGTGGCAGGGCGTGTAGCTCTTACAATAATGCGCAATTAGATCGGATTCCCACAGTTTAGTCTCCGTCACAGACCAAGGAACACCATCGCCATCAGAAGTGACTAGAAACTGTTTTGAAACAGAAATAACGTCGTTTTGACTTTGTTTGTGCCTGGGTGATTATCAAATACCTACTTCCACTCTAGGTGGAGCGGGAGTGTCAGAATTTTACTGACTCAAACTCGTGACCCTTCAGGTGGCCTTTGCGTGTCAGGGCCGCTCGCTTGACTGCTTTGTAGAAGGAGGTGACTGCTCCCCAGGCCCCCTTGCGCTGTAGTAAGTGTTATCCTAACGCGTTTTCACACTACAGCGCTCTCTGCCGCAAATGGTGAAGGCGGTGAAGCGGATTACGTCGCTCGTACACGTGGTAGGGAGGTGAATTCCGCTGTAACTCTTTCGAACGATCTTGCATTAGCCATCAAAAAAAGGCTGACACCAAACGCCATCAACTTGGGCTTGCTCTTAATCGGACGGCGAGCTATCTATTGCTCACCGTTCGCAATCCTGCGCCTACGGTGGTCGGGAATTGGCGTATCTTGCGGCGGCCGGGGTGTGAGGATTATTTATTTTTATATATTTATTTATTTTGTTTCAAAATGACAAGTAAAATTATAAACTAAACCCCACAAAACAGTGTGTGGACCGCCCGGAAGACACGGTGAAGCGCACGGTATAGGTATGCCCCGCTTGGGCAGAGCATCACCGTGTACTCATGGGGGAGAACGGCGGCAACGATCTCTCGCACCGGGCCTTGGTACAGGCTATGGTCCGAAGCAAGGAGGAGTGGCAGGCGGTCGCCTCCTTTTGCGAAGCAGTAATGTTAGAAAAGGAGGAGGCCCGATCCCGATCCCGATTTCCGGCCACCTAGGCGCGGGCTTGCGGACGGCGAGCAATGGGTAGCTCGCCGTCCGATCGTCCGGTAACCGTCCGGACCGAGCCCGAGTCGTCGACGGCGTGCACTGTTCCACGCGCGCCACAAGGAGATATCAGCAAACCTTAGGGGCTGAGTAGGGTTGAAGCCTACTAGGGCCAAAGGTCTGCTTCTGAAAGGAAGACTCGGCCCTGGTATGATAGGCAACGAAGGAACTGGACTGGGTTTTTAGTCAGTAAAAGTTTGCCACACCTTCCCACTCCGCCCAAGAGCGCGGGATGTCATTGGATGATTTCCCACCAAAAAAAAACCCCACAGAACCGTTGTGCGTAATGGTTTGATTGTCTCACCCTCACGCTTTCTGCCACCTCCTTCGCTCGCTTGACTGCGGCGGCGAAGCGGATTAGGTCGCACGTATGCGTGGTCGGGAGGTACCTAGACGTGAATTCGGAATCAACTGGATCACACACAAAACAATGTGACGTGACCTGCGAGATTATTTGAAAGAGTTACCTCAGCCCTGCAAAGTAAACGGAACATGGGTGGGATTTAATCAGTAAAAGTCTGACATGCTTAAATTGTATAGAAAGTTTTGGCAATGCCGTCTCAGTATGTGACCGATGAAACGCATTAGTACTCTGTGGTGTCCATATTGTGATATGGCCATGTATGTAGTCAAGCCTTATACCGCGGTAAGTGAATTGCCTCGTTTGATTCCGTTCTGACCTTTTGATTAGCCATCGGTTTTTGTTAGAAACCAAAAGGAAAATTAAATACGAAAGTTGATAGGTCAAAATGAAGTTTCTGGATGAATAATAACGAATAATAATATATGTTTTATTGATCTATCGATTTTGATAAGGTCTAGGTATTTGGTTTTTATTAAGTTGGAAAATGTCATGTTATTTTATAATATTGGAAAGATATCTAAATAAGATATTATTTAAGAACAGATTTTAGTGATCAGTGACTTTAGATAGATCAGAGGATTTCGCCGACTATGATTGAAATTGAAAATATCTCTATTAGAAAATTATATAGAGATATTTTCACTGATATTGACATTTTATATAGAGCAGATATAGTTTCCTGCCCAATATAGAGCTATATTTAACACAATATTGGATTTTTATTTTATTTTATTGGGGACAAAAAACAGTTAGTTTTAAGGATTTTTTTTTTTATTTCTTTAGCATAGAAATACAAAAAAAAATCCTTAAAACTAGATGCACAAACATGTAACCCACACCAATGTCCACATCTTGACATTTGAATAAAAGAAGTGAAGGACTGTGGTAAGAGTTTACAGAGTAGGTACAGTGCCTTCTGCGAAAGCTTCATGTATAACAAACTAATTTCTATATTCATAATAAATATAGTATATAATTCAATTCAATTATTATTAATTTCATTTAATTTACATAAATATTTTTATTTCATTCAATTCAGTGCAATTTATTATAATTCAATTTAATTCAACATTATTTATTTTAATTCAATACAATATACAATTTAATTTATGCAATTTATTTAATTTAATTAGAATTAACGTCTGCTCAATTCAGTTTAATTGTTATTCCATTTGATTAATTTCTATTTAATTCAGTTCAAATTAATTTATTCCTATTTATCTTTCTCCTTATTACAGCTTTTTGGACAAAATATCTATAGCTTTTTTTTTAAACAACCGGTTAGAGAGAGCAAATATGTCAAGCTCCATAAAATGAGTGTTATATGTTTCAACAAGGCGACGAAGAGGTGCGCGCACGCCAGCATTAGATTTGCACATGCCAGTGTGAAATAGTTGGGGCACGCGCACCCCTCGTTGTAAAACAGTTCTGGACACTCTATAACATAACTGATTAGTAAGTTCAATGCAGTCGAATTTATTGTTACATAAGCCATGCAGTGTCATTACACTCAGAAGTTGCCTCCTGGACTCCAAACTTAGAACACCATATCGCTTCAGTAACTGCACATATGGAACCTTTGAATTAAAGCATTTATAGTTCATAGACCGCATAAACTTTTTTTGTACCATTTCCAACCTAGAGCAATATTTTTCGTAGAAAGGGTTCCAGATTTGAATGGCATATTCTAACTGGGATCGTACCAAAGTTTTATATAACAATAAGAACGTAGAGGGCCGCAAAAAGTCATTAGATGATCTCATGACGAACCCATACATCCGATACGCTTTATTCACTATGTTGTCAACATGGATGTCAAAATGCAAACGTGAATCCAGTGTGACACCCAAGTCTCGGACGGCTGCAACACTGCTCAAGCGTGCGCTATTAATAAAATAATTGTGATGTATAATTTTCTTATTTTTAGTAAATGTAACAGTATGGCATTTTGGAAGACTGAGAAAAAGCTTATTTTTAGTGCAGTAAACATAAAGCCTATTTAAATCATCTTGCAATAGCGCGCAATCTTGCATATTTTTACATGACCTGTAAACTTTTATGTCATCTGCATACATTAGAAAATTGGAATTTTTAAAGCAGTTTTTAATATCATTAATAAATATAATAAAAAGAAGGGGACCCAAAATGGAACCCTGTGGAACCCCAGACCTAACAACAACTGGTTCAGATTCATAACCATTAACTACAGTTCTTTGTGTCCTATTAAAAATATATGAAGCGAACCATCTTAACAAATTACCTCGAATACCATTGAAGGCTATTTTTTCTAAAAGCAGTGAATGATCCACCTTGTCAAAAGCCTTCTGAAAGTCCGTATAGACGGCGTCTACTTGAACTCGTTGATCTAATTTTTCAAAAAGATAATTTGTAAATACCAACAGATTTGTCGTGGTGGAACGATGTTTGACAAAACCGTGTTGTTCAGGTATAATAAGTTGATGAATATGGGGATACAAGGCGCCGTGAACAAGACTCTCAAAAACCTTAGACAAAGTGGAGAGAATTGAAATGGGGCGGTAATTCTCTACATTATTCTTATCACCAGTTTTGTACACAGGAGTAATAAACGCACGTTTCCATATTGTTGGAAAAACTCCCTCACGCAAACATTTATTAAAAATGATATACAAAGGAGTACACAAGCCGTCACATGTTTTAATGAAAAAGTTTGGTGGTAAACCATCCGGACCCGCCCCTTTAGAAGGATCTAAAGATTTTAATTTCAAACGTATAACTTCCACAGCAAGGTAAATTTCAGATATGCAAGACGAGTTATCTGGAAAGCTGTTAGAAGGCTGCCAATTTTCAGGGTCAAAATTAGAAGGTTCATAGACAGATGAAAAGAAAGAGGAAAACAGATTGCATATGTTCGTAGGGTCATCAGAAGAAACATTTTTGAAATACATATTCGCAGGATAATTAGCTTTTCCCTTTTTGGATGTGATGTAAGTCCAGAAATACTTTATATTTTTAGAAATGCTGTCTTCGACTACTTCAATGTACTTGTGATAGCATTTGACAGCCTCTCCATGGAAAAGCTTCCGATAATTAGAGAAGTTAAAGTAATCCGATTGGTTGTTGTACATCTTCCATTTAATCCAGGCGCGTTCTTTGGTTTTAAAGATTTTTATGAGAGAGGGGGAAAACCAGACTGGAAAGCTAGAATTTTTGGTTCTAGTTAGTGGAACATGCGATTTGATAATTCCGTATAACCTCTCATAGAAAACGTTAACAGCTTGCTCAGACTCGAGGTGAGAAAGTGTTATATCCCAATCAATTTTACCTAGTTCATAATTTATGGCATCGTAATTGGCTTTATGAAAGTTATATCTATGAACTATACGGCATTTCAGGGGAGTATATTGCGTAGTCAGGCAAGTCAAAGCAGAAAATGCTGGGTGGTGACTATCGAGGTCAAGTAAAGCATTGCATGATACTACCTGACAATCTACATTAGATATAAGTAAATCAAGTATACGACCCAATTTATTTTTTATGATATTATATTGCAAGCCATTGATTAAATTCATAAAATTCACCAATATTCGACCTATTGAATTTGAAACCTGTGCAATTGCATGATTCCCTTGGTCCAACCAAGCGATGTCCGGTAAGTTAAAGTCACCAAAAATGAAGTAAGAGTCAGTGGTGCTAGCGTTAGCTAAGTTTTGCAACCTGTCTAGGTATTGTGTGTATTCTTCTTCACGTGTTCGTGGTGGTATGTACTTAGCACTGATAATATGGTGTTTATTGTGCTGGGAAGAAGGTAGTTGCACCACAACGTGTTCGATTTCTGGGTGAAGAAATTTTGTTGTCAGAGAAGTAGGACGCATTCCACGGAGCACCGCTATCAAAACGCCTCCACCGTCATGTTTTTTAGTCGCAGAACGATCGCGATCGCACCTAAACACTACATACCGATCGTCCATAAATTCGTTATCTTGGATACTGGGAATCAGCCACGTTTCAGTCAGTATGATGACATCATAAGAGTAAGCCATTATATTCATATAAAGTGTATGTAACTTCGTACGGATCCCTCTACAGTTCTGGTAATAAATCATAACGTTGCTAGAAGCCATTGATTGACAAGTTTACAACAATTAGAAATAACACACAATACTTTGAACGTAGAATTGAATCAGTAGTTCCTAGCCCGTAGCCTAGTGCACTACTACGTATTAATGTTCTGTGACTACTACCCGGTGAAATTGTATGAAGGAAATTGTTAAGAAAACAAAATTTAAGTAATTTGAAATTTAGAAACAATATACATGAGACATACTTATTAAACTGAAGAAAACATAAAGTTGTAGTTATAATTAAGAGTAAACAGACTACAAACAAGCCATTACAGAATAACAAGAAATAACAGCAATATATGCATAGTACTGAGAAATTGTAGGTATGAACAAATAATACATCACATAATAGCAGTAAGTTGGAGGAAAATACAATAATCCAAAATACAATAGTATCTTTAAATTCATTAGTTTGCGCCATCTGTACCGGTCTTTCTACTAGTAACGATTTTTTTAAGGTCTTCAACAGAGCGAATCGCGAATGACTTGTCGTTGTCTCGCTCACGCACAAGTATCGTCGCGTTTCTGACCCAAACATATTTAAATCCACTTTTACTTGCAAGTATTTTGGCCTCACGAAATAAAGCTTTATTTTTTAGAGTCAAATGTTCATTCAAATAGACAGAAACAGTAGTAGCGCCTGATATTCCTATCTGATCAGACTTGAGGCTCTTCGCATTACGGTAGGCGCTGAGTATGTTGTCACGAACAATCCGCGACCTGAATTTAACTATTAAATTCTTAGGTTTGGTATCCTGCTGGCGCGCGTGAAGGACTCTATGTATGGATATGATGTCATTGTGCGACACCGGTGAATTTATCGCACTACATATCGACTCCATAATAGACAACAGGTTTTCATTTCTTTTTTCCGGCAGATTACAGACCTCTATGTTGAACTGGCGCGCCTGCTGTTCCATGGAGTCTATTTTTGCTTCAAGTATAGCCATCTTTTGTCCGCTACTATTGCTGGCGATTTCATGAAGGCGCTTCACATATTCCTTCTGTCCAACCTCCACAGCATCTAAGCGAGTTTTCATAGCCTCATATTCTGTATTGAAGAACTTAATGGACTTTTCGATCTCTAAGTTGGAGTTTTGGATGGAGAGATTCTGCTGCCTCAATTCAGAGACATCAGCCACTAATTTATTGAGGATTTTATCCTGATCAGCCTTCCAGGAGATCAACATGGATATGGCTGCCAAAATGATTATGACACTGACTGTCTTGTACTTTTATTGACGTTAAGTTTATGTACCTATTTACACCGTGGCCTTCGAATGCTAAGAGGAACTGAAAGTATACAGGCCTGTTTTAATCAGTAAAACAATGACATACCCTCTCACTCTTTCTCCCACTCTATGTGACTGGGAGAAGTTATTTGATGATTTGCCACCTCGAAAAAAAAAAAAAATATTTACTAAATGAAAAGTTCCATTTGAAACCGGTTACAGTACCTATATTACAGACAAGACTATTCAACTGCCTACTGATTACATGATTGCAACAACCTGGCATTCGTTCTAATATGGTCCCAAGCGTCTAATATGGCCACTTAACCCCCAAGAAACAGTGCCCATACATATTCACCCCCATTCAAATCTTAGGCACACAAGACGACAGCAGCCTTCACTTACCGCTAATCGCGGCGCAACATCGATGGTCCTTCAGCCGAGCAGAGGCCGAGGACTCTGGAGGACCATGGAGGACTATGGAGCACTCTCCAGTATCGAGCCATTTCACTCGCTCTGTATATTATAAACTTTGAGCTCCAATGAGGTTTGCAGATAATGATTTTTGGGGAAACATTTATTGAAACGTGTGGAGTATGAGGATTCAAAGATTCAAAGAATTTTATTTCAAACTATCTTTTGCCCGTGGCTTCGCCCGCATACATAAAATATAGCCTATGTCTCACTCAGCAACTTTCTATAGATAAAAAAATTATCGCAATCGGTCCAGTACTTAAAGAGATTACCTCCTACAAACAAAAAATCATAAAAACCAACTTTATTTCTTTATAATATTATTATAGTGTAGATAAACCATTTACAGGCTCTTTTGAAATGTCAAGAAGTTAGTCAGAAAAAAATATGCTAATTGCACATTCCAAAGCGTAGATCTCTATGGAGAAGAATAAGCAAGAAATTCCATGGACATTCTGCCATGCTCATTTATGTCAAACAAGTCCAATAGTAACCTAAAACCATAAATTGCTCCATAGTACTTATATTTACAACATTGAACCAAGAATTTTTATTTTGAATACTTAGGTACAATATGTTCTTCGTAAGTATGCTAGAAATTATCTTGAATAAATTCTTTATTGTACACAAAAACATACATAAAGCACGGGGATACAGAAAGTTCATGTACAAAGGAGTCTATAACTTAGCAATGAGTCAATGACTCAGCATGAGATTTAATTTTAATTAATTTTAATTTAACCTAATAACTATAATTTTGATGCAATGATTTTAATGTGTAAAATTTTTAAATGTATAATTGAGTGATTTAATTTTATTTTTGTAATTTATACTTCTATGTAATTTGTAATTTATATTTTAGGAATAATTTCCTGAAATAAAATGATTATTATTATAATATATATCCACCCTTACGTTGTTGAAACCTCTACGGTCCGGGGCCCTGGGATGAAGGCAAAGAAGGACCAGGAGTGGGTTTCTAGTCAGTACGGTCCGGACTAAACTTTTCGCCTCGTCGTTTATACCGCGAACTTCTAAGGACTGGAAAAATTTGCCTGCTGCGGTGTTCCCATCCGATTATAATTTGGGTGCTTCAAGGCTAGAGCAAATAGGCTCTTAATAAACTAGTGCGTCTCACCATCAACGATTGCATCACTGCTTACCATCAGCTGGGATTGCAGTCAAGCACTAGTTTATTTATTTAAACTTCATGTACAGTGGTGGTACATAGGCGGACTTAATCATCATCATCATCATCCATTGCTGGACATAGGCCTCCCCCAAGTGTCGCCACAATGAATGGTCCTGTGCGTCTCGCATCCATCGGACTCCCGCAACCGTTACCAAGTCATCGGTCCACCTTGTAGGAGGCCTTCCAACGCTACGTCTTCCGGTACGTGGTCGCCATTCCAGAACCTTTCGGCCCCAACGGCCATCCGTTCTGCGAGCAATGTGCCCTGCCCATTGCCACTTTAGTTTGGCGATTCTTCGTGCTATGTCGGTAACCTTGGTTCTCCTGCGGATATCCTCATACTTAATGTGGACTTAATGCCACAAGGCATTCTCTACCAGTCAACCAGTCAACCATGGGGTTAAAAAAGACAACACTGAGGCACTGGGGCTCTGTGTGTGGTTGTGATGAAGACCAAACTGAGGTTGAGAGGACTTCAAGTAGTAGTTTCGAATTATACGCTTGAAGAAGAATTTACTTTTAGCTTTTTTGATGTCAAGGGTAAATCCTCCAAGTGCCTCCAACTTATTATTATAAATTGGCTTGCCTGCATAGTGTGCTTTTAACACAAGATGGTCTTGATGAATGATTGAACTGTCAAGTGAATTTTCAAATGATCAAATACCTACAATAGAAGGCTTCTTACCAATGACTACAATAAACAATTTCCGCCATTATTGCCAAGCCTTATAAAGGAATGTTGATTGTTATATTCACGCTGTCGTTGAAGTAAAATCTCTGTAGTTCGGTTCTTTGATGTAACCGGAGATAAGTATAATATCCAGCCCTTCCAAGAAATAACTTGTTGATGTTTTGATCATCTTGACGGCATCGTTATCGTAGTGGCTGAGTGATTGCCTGAAGCGCTGCGTGGTGCAGGTTATGACTAGTTGTTCCAAGTCTAGGTGTCTTGTGCATGTGAGTTTAAGCGTACTTACGATACATGAGTAATTCCCAGAATCGGGTTTCATTAAAAAAAAAAAAACTGCTAGGATTTTAACGATATAATCTTAACACTAAGATCTGGCAATGCTGCCAGTCTTCTGGGCACATTTCCGGTTGACAGCGATGTGGAGGAGTATTTCGCCTGAGTGTACTTTGTGTTTTTGTATTATATTTATGTACATAGTTAGGTTTAAGTATAGTTTAGTTAATATTTATGTAAGAGTAAAAATTAAATTATGTAATTATTAAATCACATTATTAAATCTAATGCAAAATTAAATATTATACTAAGATCTTGGTATAACGCTGATATAAGCTGGTTAAGGTTATCTAATCGACTAAAACACATAGTTATTACCTGTACCACCTATACCTACTATTTTTGAATAGTAGGTAGGTAGGTGAAGGTATTTGTACCTTCACTCTTGATTACAACCCCTGAAAATATGACGTCACAAGCCTGAAGCATCCTCAGTGCTACACAGACAGTAGCTATCGCAAGATCGCTCGCTCAGCTCCCTTTGATTAGCAGCCAAATTGGCACAACGTTTTTATTTTTAATAGAAGGGGCCGAGCTTACTTCGGCATTTTTTCGACGGGCCAAACATTGTTCTCTCTAAAGGCCGTGTGAACACAGAATGGATTGGTACAGAAGGTTGGTTTTATGAGAAAAGCTTGAGGCGCAATATTAAATAAAGAAAGAAATAGAGAAAGAAAGAAATATATTGTTTTTTTGTCGAAATATATATAAACAGACTTATAATCTTTATATACATCTTAACTATTAAATATTATAACTTACTAACTATACAGCCAGTAGGCGGACGCGCTCAGCAGTATTGGTGGACATGAGATTGATCCGTACCAACCTGCAGAGCGGTTCACCCCACTGTCTCTGGGAAGATGGATTATCGGGCAACGGCTTAAAATTTTGAGTAGAATTCAAAATTGTTTTATTTCACATAGGGCACTTATAAAACGTCAGAAGCTAATGCTAGTGAAAAAATTAAAACATAAGGGTACTTCAGCAAGGTGTTTCTAAGCTTGCTGATAATTAAATTTGTTAAGGGCTGTATTTAAAGGCCACATAAATCGCAGTCAAGCTCTAGTTTAAATCATAAAAAAAAAAAATTGCTGCCGATGCCAGCCAGAAATGCGGGCTCATTTGAAAGGGTAACCGCGACCCTGGTCCATAAAGAGCAACTGAAAGAACATGGGTCTCGTTACTGGCTCTCAGTGGATTAAGAAGGTGTATTAGATTTTCACTGACTAAAACCACACCTGTGTCCTTCAGTTGACCTTTGCGTTCTAGGACTACGGTTTCCCTTTCAGAAAATACCCGTAGCCCTTGCAGGCATCGGCATTAGTGGGCCCATACGATTTTGCTGACATCTCTTTTGAAGCGTGCGTGTACACTAAGCGCTGTTGACGGCTAGGCTCGATCTTTATCGGACGGCCGAAGTCTATGTATGCGTATATTTTAACTTGTGGTAAGGAGTGGTCCTTTTGTACTTTTTCTTTCATGTTTCGAAGGTGGGCGGAAAATCTGTGAAAAGGCCCGATAACAAGCTCGTTGAGATTTTGTTTGGGTCATGGAAATATGCATGGGACGTTATTAAAAATCTGAAGAAATGTGCTTCATGTACCTATTGTAATGCTCGCTTTTGTTGTTTTTGGGACTCCTAGAATGAGACCTTTTCGAGGAACATAAAAATAGAATGTGGCGTTTGATTACCAGGTTGTAAGAAAATTTTAATGAAGAATAATTAGAATTTGAATGAAGATATCCGCAGGAGAACCAAGGTTGCCGACATAGCGCGAAGAATCGCCAAACTTAAGTGGCAATGGGCAGGGCACATTGCTCGCAGAACAGATGGCCGTTGGGGAAGAAAAGTTCTTGAGTGGCGACCGCGTACTGGAAGACGCAGTGTTGGAAGGCTACAAGGTGGACCGATGACTTGGTAACGGTTGCGGGAGTCCGATGGATGCGAGACGCACAGGACCGTTCGTTGTGGCGACGCTTGGGGGAGGCCTATGTCCAGCAGTGGACGTCTTTCGGCTGAAATGATGATGATGATGAATCCAGTGGCATGGTAGCTACATACCCGTATCGGATTTCGTTTTTTTTTTTTTACAAATATGAGGTATGAATTAATACGTAGCGAAACTCACGTAACTCGCATGTACCCTGAGTAATTTTTTTTTTCAATGTCGCAACGTATGCTGGGATAGGAGTGTTTGGCATCGCAATCACTCTTTTTAGGGTTTCGTACTTCAAAAGGAAAAAACGGAACCCTTACAGGATCACTTTGTTGTCCGTCCGTCTGTCTGTCTGTCTGTCAAGACCCTTTTTCTTAAGAACGCGTGGAGGTATCGAGTTGAAATTAAAACCATATAGGTACTCAAATCTGCGGTCCCTAGAAACTGTGAAAAAATCAAAGTTCTAAATTAACAAAAAAAGATACGGCCATTTATGTCGCAAAAAATGTGTATTTCGACACTCTCAAGGGAATCAAAATTCATAGGGTACTTCCCGTTGAATCCTGAAAATTGGCATAAAGCAAGGTGTTATATTACAAGTATAGGAAAAAATCTGAAAACTATAAATTTGTAGTTACATCACAAAAAATAACTATTTAAATTTGGAAAAATTTTCGAAACTCCATTCGGGAATTGAACTATTTACATAATAGGTAAGTTTGTACGGAACCCTCCGGGCGCAAGTCCGACTCGCACTTGCCCAATTTTTTATGATTAGTTAACTAAATTATTAATAATTTATTTTATTTTTTTGTTTGTCCTGTACGTGGCATAAATAAACTATTTTCTTTCTTTCTTTCTTGGGCCCCCTGTAAGCTTCATCATGAAATACAAGCATAATGAAAATATTATTTTATGTTCCAAAAAAGAAAGGTTTTGTAGACAAACATTTTTGTTATCTAGATGTTTCGAATAACATAAACAAAAGCTTTCAAAAATTAAAAGCCATTATTAACAACAATACTTTATTCTTTTGTTATGCAAAATTAAACTGTTATCAGATTGGCTCCCAGCAAATGACCATGACAAAAAAGGCTAACCCTTAAACGCGATGGGTGGTACAAAAAAGAAGGTGGACATATAAATAGTGGTTTCAGACTGGAATAAATTAAGCCGGTTGACCGAATAATTGTTAACTGCTGGATAAATAGTACAAATTATACGTCTAACCACATTTATCTCCGGCGAACACTCGAAGCAGGGAGCCGGGACCACGTAGTATAAAGACTTGGCGCAATATCGAAGAAATAGAAGAATTTATTTTAATTTTGGACAGACATTCCTATTTTTTGTGTAAGTAATGTTCTAGGTCGAAACCTATCAAGTGTGGAACGAACAATTATTTTGGCGATCTCTCTTTGATGGAAAGAAACTTAAATATTATATGTATCTTTGTTGATAAGGAAATCCGTAGTCTTAGAACGCAAAGGGCAACTGACGGACACAGGTGTGGTTTTAGCCAGTAAAAGTCTCACACTCCACCCTAGGGTGGGAACAGTCATAAAAATTTTTTTGTTGATGTCGCCAAAGGTAGGGTTGACGGGATAGAATGAAAGAAAAAAAACTGTTGCGCTGACCGCATGTAACATGGGACAAGGGCAGAAATATGATGATAATGGCGCCAAAGACAGACAAGATCATTGCCAAACCTTGTAGGGTTTTTTAAAAATGATACAAACTAGTGCTGATATGATTAAGTATTTATTTTCAGTTCTTAGGACGAAAATAATTAATGTCGCATATAGTCAAACGTGCATTCTTTGCTGTGATTGGCCGAACGATTTTCAATAGCCAATTACTTGATATACTTTTAATTTGTGACGAATTGACAATTGCCAAACGATAATGGCAAACGCCTGAGTGTCAGCGAAAGTTGAAAACTACAAACAAAACCGAGGTCGCCAGTTTTCGTGTCGCATCACCGTCCTCTGTTTTTCCATTACCCGGTCAGATCCAAGGAAAATGGCTCTTTTATTTGCTGAATAGTGAATGTTGAGCACTTATCCTTACGGGTTCACTTAAAGAGTAATGTGGACACTTTGCAGCGGCTTAGGCATTGCCACAGACTTGTCAACGCGGTGGCAGAATATTTTACCTAATTTTTGGTTTATTCTTAGAGACTTTTAGATAATTTTGAGAGTTTTTAATTTTGTTATTTAGTACTAGTAAAGTGAGAAATGAGTATATTAGAGGAAGTTTGAAAGTGGCGCCAGTGACTGAAAAGTTGAAGGGGAATCGTTTGTCTTGGTATGGTCATGTAAAGAGGAGAGATGAAACGCATGTTACTAAAAGAGTTATGAGTATACATGTGGGTGGGTGGAGAAGGAGAGGGAGGCCAAAGAAAAGATGGATGGATTGTATAAACAGTGATATGATAGAAAAGGAAGTTAGTGATAGCATGACGGTTGACAGGATAGAATGGAAGAAAAAAACGTGTTTCGCCGACCCCAAATAATACGGGACAAGGGCAGGAAGACGATGAGTACTAAATAGCTACATTATGTACCTAGATATATATTACATTATATAGGGTGACTGGTAATTAGTGCACGATACTTAAACACGTGATTGTGCTCATGATAACCAACAACTTTTACTATGGGAACAAACCTGAAATCGCGAAAAAAAATCAGCTGTTCAGTACATTATCATCATACATGTTTGCCTAATGTACTGAACAGCTGATATTTTTTTCGCGATTTCGGCTTTGCTCCCATAATAAAAATTGTTTGTTATCATGAGCACAATCACGTGTTTAAGTATCGTACACTAATTGCCAGTCACCCTATATATACATTTTAGGGGTCGGAAGATTCTTAGATTTTTTAAGGTTTCATAAGAAAGTTCTATCAGGGAACCTTTATATATGTGTTTCGCTGTATCTGTCCATCCGACTGCCAGCATAGAGGCTGTTCATTCTCTATTATTCAATCCAATAAAGTATAAAAAAACTAGTTTTTTTTTAGAATTGGTACCTCGGCTGCACGTAAAGTAGGGATATTTTTTCATTCTCGTTACCACGTAGTATGGAGTATCATTGGATAGGTTTTTTGTAGTAAAAGTTTGACACGTCCTCTCGCCCCGCCCTAGTGCGAGAGATGTAATTGGATGATTTCCCACCTAAAAAAGACCGTGGTAATGTGGCTAGGATCTAATCTACCACGCGGGCCCAGTACGTGTTGACGGATGTCACATCTTATCCAATTTTTGGTTCTACGACATGCCGGTTTCCTCACGATGTTTTCCTTCACCGTTTTGGGAGCAGTGGTGATGAAATAAATTTTACAAAGTCACAGGCACTTTGTAAAATTTATTTTTTGAATTTAGTAAAATTAGCATGGATTTTAAATAACATTAGCCTATCTAGACAATCACAATTTTATTTATTATTCGTGTGTTTCAGTGTTTTATTCGAAGACTTAAATTATTCGGGTCCGTTAATTTGTTTTTTATTCTGAACTATATTTTACTGTTCAATTATTCGTAAGGGTCCGCCATTAAGTTTAATTGTTTTTTTTTTGTAATTATAAATTCTGTTATAATTATTTTTGAAAATAAAATTGAGTTTGTTAAATACCTAAACTAATTTCAACGTATAAATAAGTATCTAGGTATCTACCATGTTTTTTGGCCTGCTTTGACTGGCCTGTTAGTCTAGTAGTTAGTGGCCTGACTGCTATGCAGCGTCCGATCGTGGGTTCAATTCCCACCCAAGACAAATGTTTGTGTGATGAGCAGAATCATTTGTTCTGTGTCTAGGTTCGGAGTCTGTGTCTCCAGATAGCTACAACTTAGGGGTCTTTAAGTCAAGAGTGAATGAATACTTCTAGGTAAGCGTGCTCCATCGTCGACCACATCATCGTTTACCATCAGGTCAGATGGTGGCCAAACGCGAGCCTATCATTAATAAAAAAAAAAACATCCCACGTGCGTATTCCCGCATTACAATAAATACTTGTACGAAAAGAACATTTGCGGGGCCTACGCGTACGGAGATAATATTAAAAACAACCTAAGGGTGTTTTAATATCGTGCGGATTTCATCACGTATGCGGCATTGCTCCGCATGCAGAAAATTTCATATTGCAAAAAAACGCGTCCCGCGTGCGTATTCCACGGATTACAATAAATAATTGTATGAAAAGGACATTTGCGGGGGCTACGCATGCGGAGCAATTCCGCATGCGGAGCGATTCCGCATGCGTGATGAAATCCGCACGATATTAGAAACACCCTTAACGTAGAAAAATATCTCAAGGGAACATACTCCCAGGATAAAAAGTGTCCTATGTGCTATTCCAGGACATGATCTCCCCGTGTACCAAGTTTCATCGAAATCCATTCAGCCGTTCGTTAAACACACAAACTTTCGCCTTTATAACATTAGTTTGATAAGTGTGATTAACAAATAAACCAAACAAGTAAAAAAAACTGGCCAAGTGCGAGTAAAACTCGCGCACTGAGCGTTCCGTACAAACTTACTTTAGTAAATAGTTCAATTCCCGAATGGATTCTCGAAGATTTTTCCGAATGGCAAAAATATTTTTTTTTGTGACGTAACAACAAATTTTCCGTTTTAATATATTTTTTAATTTCTATACTTGTGCTATGAAACCTTGCTTCATGCCTAATTTCAGGATTCTAGGACAACGGGAAGTAGCCTATGAATTTTGATTCCCTTGAGAGTGTCGAAATTTACGTTTTTTGCGACATAAACCGCTGTATCTTTTTTTTATTAACTCAGAAGTTTGATTTTTTCCGGACCGCAAACCTGAGTATAAAGTTTTAATTTCAACTCAATGTCTTCACGCGCTCTCGAGATAAAGGGTCTTGACAGACAGACTGACAACAAAGTGATCCCGTAAGGGTTCCTTTTTCCCTTTTGAGGTACGGAACCCTAAAAATTGCCAAAAGCCGACCAAAATATCGGCACATCTACATTTATTTATCTTTAATCTATGTCCTTTCTTTTTCACT
Source organism: Mythimna impura (assembly GCA_905147345.3). Classification (NCBI taxonomy): domain Eukaryota; kingdom Metazoa; phylum Arthropoda; class Insecta; order Lepidoptera; family Noctuidae; genus Mythimna; species Mythimna impura. The sequence continues at coordinate 24,984,634 of LR990359.1, read as the reverse complement.
ATCAGAATGCTGCACCATCTTCAACCGAAATTAATTAATTCAGACAAAGTTCGCGATACTCTCTGTTTTTCGGCGACGCTGCCATGTTTCGGCGAAGTCAGCAAAACGACGCGTAAAATTATATTCTTGGCGTCATATCTGACTCAGTGCCGCACTCAGAGACATCTCTTAATAAATTGACAATCGTAAACTTTAATTGGCCAGCGTAAATAGAACAGCAGGCTTAGACAAATAATTTTTCTGTTAGCGTTGCCGCCAAACGCTAAGTACAAAATGTATGACAATGAGCGCTCATGGCAATGAGTGCATAGCGCTCTGTTCATCAAATATAAGATCTGTATTTCTGTACCTGTGTTAACAAATAAAAGTGATTTGATTTGATTTGATTTGATTTGAATGAATGGAATTAGTGGAAATCCCTGCCGGAGTCTGTGGTTCCTGATAGCTACAATCTAGGGGTTTTTAAGTCAAGAGTGAATAGGTTACTTCTAGGCAAGCGTGCTCTATCGTTGGCCACATCATCGCTTACCATCAGGTGAGATAGTGGTTAAACGTGAGACTACCAATAAAAAAAAATGACGTTACCTGTCACGCCACAAGACTTCTCCAAAGGTAATGTCATTGCCATACATTTTGTACTTAACGTTTGGGGACACTAAAAGAAAAGCCTGGTCAAACCCCTAGGGCTTAAAGTAGCACAGGAAAGGATATCTGAAAGAATTTTGGGAAAGCCTTGGTTTGGGAGTGGGTAAGAGGGCTGAAAAAATATTAAGGCTGACTCACTGACTGATTTATCAACGTCCAGACCCTAGGACCTAGAACTCTTGAAATTTTCTCAGAGGTTCCTGTTATGATGTATATGTCACCGGAAAATTGTAAATACCGTTATATTATAATCTATCTCGCGAGATTGTAAACTATCGAAAGATTGTGAACCTTAACAAACCGCTCACGATTTAACGCATTATTTTTCGGTAGATTGTATTATATCTAAATGCGACTGTTAAATCATATTCTATCGCGCGTTAAATTGTCAACTGTCCGAAGGCTGTCCCTGATTGGTGTCTTACAGTAGGCTGTTCTATTGTGTTTTGTAACTGTATGGTAAATTCATCTTGATTAACAAGGAGAAGGAAGGCAAAGAAGGAAAAGGAGTGGGTTTTTAGTCAGTAAAAGTCTGACACAAACTGACGCTCCGCCCAAGAGCGCGGGATGTCATTGAATGATTTCTCCACCTAAAAAAAAAATTGTATATAAGTTGCAATTTAGGTCAAGACTTTTCTGTAACTTTTCGACCTCTCACGCCGGGTCCTGGTTCTGACCTTGGTCCGGAGCGAGAGGAAATAAGATGCGGAGCAGTAATGCTATCGAAGGAGGTGGTGGTGGAACGTACATCCTCACGCCCCAACCTACACGACAAGAGATGCCACGGGCATTAGGAGTGGCGGGATGACTGCCGGCTACCGTAGGCACGGGCTCGCGAACGATGAGCAATGGGTAGTTCGTCATCCTGTAGTCTGGTAACCGTCTGGAACGAACCCAAGTCGTCGACGGCGCATAGTGAATACCTTGAAGAGATACCAGCAAAACCATAGAGTCTCAGCAGGGCTGATGCCTGCTAGGGCTACGGCGAATTCCTGAAAAGAAAACCCGCGATCCCAGAACGCAAGGGCGACTGAAGGTCATAGTGGTTTTAGTCAGTAGGTAAAAGTCTGACACGCCTTGTCGCTCCACCTTAGAGCGGGATAAGACATTGGATGATTTACTCCTAAAACAAAAAAGGCTCAACATTTTATTATTATATTCTAACAAGAAACTGTAACAGATAATTTCCAAATATATGCATATCTAATGTAGATTAAATTATAAGAATCTAATTAAATAAAATTTTAAAATTAATCAAGTTATGTTGTGAAACAAAATTAGGTTAGCAGACGAAAATTAAACTCGAATCGAAATATTGTTAGTCAATTTCAGATAAAATCAATTTGTTTGTGCTTCTAGATATTCGATTACGTTGTTTTTGCCAATATTAGTTTAATAAAATACCATATTGCTGTAGACGAGAACTTGAGACGTTTTTTTGAATCTCAAAATTATGTGTCTCAAAGGTACAATCAGAATCAAAAGTTTTTTTTTAAATTTAATATAAACTAGTGCTTGACTGCGATCCCACCTGATGGTAAGCAGCGATGCAATCGTTGATGGTGAGGCGCACTAATTTATTATGAGTCTATTCACTCTAGCCTTGAAGACACCCAAATTATAATCGGATGGGAAGACCTCAGCAGGCAAATTGTTCCAGTCCAAAAAGTAGCCGAGGAATCAAAAAGAAAAGGTTACTTCTAGGCAAGCGTGCTCCATCGTCGGTCACATCATCGCTTACCATCAGGTGAGATAGTGGTCAAACGCGAGCCTATCCATAATAATAAAAAAAACTGGGCAAGTGCGATTCGAGTCAGTCTCGCGCACTGAGGGTTCCGTACAAACTTACCTATGAAAACAGTTCAATTCCCGAATTGAGTTACGAAGATTTTTATTTATTATTTATTTATTTATTACTAGATTTTTTTTGTTACGTAACTATAAATTTACAGTTTTCTGTTTTTTACCTATATTTGTGCTATGAGACCTTGCTTCATGCCAAATTTCAGGATTCTAGGTCAACGGGAAGTACCCTATGAATTTTGATTCCTTGAGAGTGTCGAAATACACGTTTTTTGTGACATAACGGCCGTATCTTTTTTTTTCGTCAACTCAGAAGTTTGATTTTTAAACAGGTTTAAGGGACCGCAGACTTGAGTATATGGTTCTAATTTCAACTCGGTACCTCCACGCGTTATCGAGATATAAAAGGGTCTTGATAGACAGACAGACAGACAGACGGACGGACAACAAAGTGACCCTATAAGGGTTCTGTTTTTTTTTCCTTTTGAGGTACGGAACCCTAAAAATGAGGAGTTTGTTCATTTGCTCCTTTTGTTCGTGTCAAAATAACAGTTGGACATGATTGTGACTAAAGATAATAACAGCTGCAAACTGTAAACCTGCGGTCCCAAAACGCAAGAGCAACTGAAGAACACAGGTGTGGTTTTAGTCAGTAAAAGTCTGATTTGCCCCCCCTCTCCACCTTAGAGCCAAAGACGTCGTTGATGAAATCCCACCACTTTGTTTTGGGTTACCCAGTGCTCGTTGTCCGCGAGCTCGCGTCTACGGTGGATGGTAGTCGGGGTCGGGAACTCGGAGGCTGGGGCGTGAGGACGTCCGTTTCCTAACGTGTGCGGCCAGCATTACTACTTAACAGGAACAGGTGACCGCCGCCTATTCCCCTCACTCCAGACCATGACCTGAACAAGGGCTCGGCGCGAGAGGTCACCGCCACCGATTGCCTCCACAAGGACCGGCGGTGCTCCGTCTAAGCGGGTCTTATGATTACCTGGTAGAGCCAAAATGACGATACCACATTTTATGTGTGCCCCGATGTATTGTAAAATTATAGTCACATGTCAGCAGACGGACCTTAGCGACATCGCATGTCTATTATAGAACAACAAAATCATTAAAAAGTAATAAGTACTAAACGAAATTAGTACAAAGTTACAGAAAATCGTGTGTCTGAAAGTTTAACAAGTAGGAGTACGTCTTCATAATAGAATTACATAAGTCCCGGACTGAAGGAATGTTTTATTTTTAACAAAGGTTGCTTCGTTCGGTACTACATACATTATACATTACCGGAGCAGAGCTACGAAGATGTTCAGGATTTGAGAATGTTTGTAGAAAGAAAGTAAGAATAATCTGTAATTTACGGAAAATGTCGCAATCTTAGGACTAGCTTACAAATTATGAACATTCTATAGGAAATATATGCGCCACGTCCGCGCAAAAACCAACATTACATAAAATCTAACCAATATTATAAATAAATTTCGCCTTTATTTATTTACCTATTTATTTAATAAATAAATTATTAATAAAATTATAATTCATAATATATAATTATTATTTAATTATTAATAAATAAAGCCTAGCCTAGCCTAGCCCAGCTTTCGCCTTTATTTAATTAATAAATAAAAGCGAAAGTTTGGGGTGTCTCAGTGTGTATATTTCTTACTTCATCACGCTCGAACGGCTGAACGGATTTCGATGAAACTTCGTACACGAGTAGACCATGTCCTGGAATAGCACATATGATACTTTTATTTCGGGAGCTAGTAACATTATAAAGCTGAAGAGTTTGTTTGTTCGTTTGAACGCGCTAATCTCAGTTACTGGTTCGAATTGATAAATTCTTTTAAAGTTGTTCTAAGTTCAAAAAATATTTTACTTCACATAGTTTTATAAGTGCCCATGTAGGCCATGGGCACTTATAAAACTTCAGAAGCTAGTGCACGGTTCCAATTGGTCGTTTCCTATGTAAGAAGATCGGGCAAGAAACTTCACGTTGAATAGTCTATTTATTGAGAAAGATTTGACAAATATGACGGAGCAGTAATGAAAGAAAGCTAGTGTATTTGTAAGAATTGAGTAGTCTAGGACAATTGCTAGTGAATAACGTGGATTCAGAATTTTGTGGGTAGGTGTTAGAGATTCTTAGAAATAGCTCCAAATCTGGATTTATGTGTGTGAAAGGAAACATCTTTTATTGAATTCTTTTTTATATTCTTTTCCTTCAGAAAGAACTACTCCTGTATCATAGATCTGTTCACAAATCAAAAAAGAAGAGGTTGTGGATCCGACCATAATTAAATTGGCGTGAAACTTTAGACAATTTTACGACAAGAAATTTAAAGTTTAGATTTTGGTTTAGTTATAATTTTTATAATATAACGACTTTCGGTACCTCGGGTCGCTCGTCCAAGGGGATGGTGAGGTAGACCGGGACGTAACACATCGGATCAAAGCAGGATGGATGAAATGGCGACAGGTCACGGGAACAACTTGCGACCCACGGAGGCCCTTCAAGTTGAAGGGTAAAATCTACAAGTCCTTGATAAGGCCTGTCATACTTACTGTATGGATCAGAATGTTGGGCTGTGAAAAAGACGGATGAAAAAAGATTGCACGTAGCGGAGATGAGAATGTTACGATGGATGTGTGGTGTGATAAGAATGGATAAAGTGAGAAATGAGTATATTAGGGGAAGTTTGAAAGTGGCGCCAGTGACAGAAAAGTTGAAAGGGAATCGTTTGTCTTGGTATGGTCATGTGAAGAGGAGGGATGAAACGCATGTTACTAAAAGAGTTATGAGTTTACACGTGGATGGATGGATTGTGTGAGAAGTGATATGGAAGAATAGGGAGTTAGTGATAGCGTGACGAATGACAGGACAGAATGGAAGAAAAAAACGTGTTGCGCTGACCCCAAATAAAACGGGACAAAGGCAGGAAGATGATGATATAATATTTATAATATTTTCTTGTAAGATATTCTGGGCAGAATATTGGTACTTTTTCTATTTTTTTTTCTCGCTCTTTGCCATAACAATAGAGGGCGACTAAAACAAGAAAAGAACTAGCTATATTGCAGAAATATCGACCATACGTGGCCATACCAAGAAAGTGCGGCTGTATTGACTAGGACATTACCTACTGCAATATTGCATAGTCTGGCTGGTATTGTCCATGAAGTTTCTTGCACATTCTTCTCCATAGAGATCTACGCTTTGGAATTTGCTGTAAGCATCATTTTTCTGACTGACTGACTTCTTGGCAATTCAAAAGTGCCTGTTTATTTAAAATAAATGCTTTGATTCTTGATTCTTGATTGCTTGCTATGTCGCCGGCCTCTGTTTGCTGCCACATTTATTGCAGGAAAATATTGCCCATTATTTCATTTAGAAGCCCCCTAAATCGCTTTGCTTTATTGATTTGATTATTATTATGTAAGGATTATTTTATTATTTGTTTTCTACGATATATTCCTATATATCGTACAAAACAAAACATAAAATAATCCATACATAATGCTATAGTACCTAATAAAATCATTGCAATAATTAATTGGCATTTTAATAACTAAAATATAATGTTAAACTGATCAAAATGAATTAAGAAATGATTTGAATTATATTACGATTATATTTCAATTATTTATAAGTAGAAGCAAAATATGTAATAAATAGGCAAATATAATTAATAATCGAATATTTCCAATGTTGTGATTTAAACTAGTTCATGATGTGATGAATTTAAAATGTGTTTACCTGATATTATATTATGTGGTAGTAGAATAAAATGCTATTTTATTTTATTTATTTTTTATATCGCTTTGCTTAAGCGCTTTCAGTTTTCACCTCCTGAAGGATGGCCACCGACTCGAAAGTCACATTGCATACCTCCTCCAACCTTTCCAGCCTCTCAGACTCAGGCCAGTCTAGTCTCATGCAGAACAAATGCGGTTAGTACTAGCCTCCAAGGTGACGTTCACAAACATTGCTCTGTAACAGAAATCCCTGCAAGAATACGGTTCAATTAGATATACAGATGGCTGGGATGATCTTGTTTCTTTGAAGTAGAATTATGTGTAGGACGTGATATTAGATAAAATATTGAATCTGATGTGGATTATTTAGATTATATTCATATGACCTCTTTTTTGGTGGTAAAGCAATGAGTTCTCCCAATCTGAGGGAAGTGGGAGGGCGTGTTAGACTTTTACTGACTAAAACCACACCTGTGTCCTTCCGGCGATCTCTCGCGCCGGGCCTTGGTACAGGCCATGGTCTGGAGTGAGGAGGAGTGGCAGGCGGTCGCCTCCTTCTGCGAATTAGTAATGCTAGCAAAGGAGGCGGCCGATCGCGTGAGGCAACGGTCCTCACGCCCCAACCACCGCCGGGATTCCGATCCTGATTTCCGGTCAACGGTGACCGCCATCCATTGCTCGCCGTCCGACCGTCCGGTAACCGTCCGGACCAAGCCCAAGTCGTCGACGGCGCGTAGTGTTCCACGCTTGCCTCAAGGAGATGTCAGCAACTGTAGGGGCCCAGCAGGGTCGAAGCCTACTGGGGCCAAGGGTAGTGTGAAAACGAAACCCGGGGCCCTGGGACGAGGGCAACGAAGGAACAGGAGTGGGTTTTTAGTCAGTAAAAGTCTGACACTATCTCCCGCTCCGCCCAAGAGCGCGATTTGTCATTAGATGGTTTTCCCAAATAAAAAAAAAACCTGTGTCCTTCAGTTGCCCATTGCGTTTTAGGATTACGGGTTTCCTATTCAGAAAATCCCCGTATTCTTAGCGGCTTATAGAACTAATAATGTATTCGAAATATTGTATTAATTGATTTCCGAATACAAAGTTAGATATTCAAAATAATTATGTAGAGGTAATGCGTTTAACTTTCAAGGAGGCACGACATTTCATTTTCAACGTGTATTATTTAGCTGATTTATTATTAATTGTGGGACTTTTCCATTATGTTATTTTAGTCATTGGCTTATGTCTAACAGTGGTCGTCTTTCGGCTGAAATGATGATGATGAGTCAGTAAAACTATAAAGAGTAATTGAAAGCATAAAATCGTATTTTTCCTAAAGTATAATATTAGGTCCTTACCTATCCTCGTGAGGGGCGATCGGCGGCAGCGATCTCTCACGCCGGGCCTTTATACAGGCCATAGTCCGGAGCGAGGAGGAGTGGCAGGCGGTCGCCTCCTTCTGCGAAGCAGGAATGAAGGAATGGCCCTCACGCCCCAGCCGCCGGGATCCCGATCCCGATTTCCAGCCACCGTAGACGTTGGCTTGCGGACGGCGAGCGTGTTCCACGCGCGCCGCAAGGAGATGTCAGCAAAACCATAGGGGCCCAGCAGGGTCGAAGCCTACTGGGGTCATGTTTGATGCGAATGAAGGCAAAGAAGGAACAGGAGTGGGTTTTAGACGATAAAATTCTGGCACGAAAGGGCGGGAGATGTCATGAGATGATTTCCCACCTAAAAAAAAGGTCCTTACCTATAAAGTTGTCGTTTTTATTTACTTTTTGTAAAATCTTATTTATTGGTTTCTTTGGGGTTTGCATATTTTATAATATCGCTGCCTATTTATATCCACTTTTTTTTACTTTTCAATTTTATTTATTTAGATATAATAAACTAGCACATTAGTATCCATTTTTGTATAAAATCTAAGAAAACTCGTATTATTTTGGAATATTTCTACCGTGGAAACAATGCGTCTCAAACGGTATGCAATATTTATGAATACGGATTTAGAACTGCAAATAAATGGGATGTGTAATGTGTATACGTAATATTACGTAACGTACGTACGTATACATAGTGATTGCCCTTTCAAATGCATATTTTCTACATTGGAACTCCTATTATGAAAAAACATTTTTTTTTATTGATTTCACGGTAATAAATACTGCAATATTAAAAAACAATTACAAAATATGTATCTATAAAACAATAAATAACGGCGGGCTGCCGCTGCGGCTGCTGAGTCCCTCAAACGGCGCAAATACTGTAATCTTATTGGTAATTACAGTTTTGAGTCGTTTGGGGTCGAAACGCTTGGGTCATGGGGTCCGAGTGCGCGTCTCCTTTTTAAGGAAATTTCACGCCGTCTGATCGACACTTTGCGTGACCAGAGGGCTGGCTCGTTCTTCGCCCAAAGAATTAGCATTGCCATTCAACGTGGCAATGCTGCCAGCCTTCTGGGCACATTTCCAGATGACAGCGATGTGGAGGAGTACTTAGACGCCAGAGTGTATTAGGTGTTTTTGTGTTATATGTACATAGTTAGGTTTAGTATAATAGTAGGTATTTATAGTTTGTATGTCCATAGTTCGGTTTTAGTATAAGTAGTTTAGTTATTATTTAAGTTTCATATAAATTGTCTGATATTATATTTTAAAACATAATAAATAACTAGTTTCGTAGCAAAGAATAACATACCTTTTATGTAAAGATGATTTAAACTTATAATTCCAAGTCAGTTCAAAGTAAAGACTTCATTAAAACTCCTCACGATTACCCAACTCAGATATATGAAGATTATGACCGATGTCTTAGGATAGTCACCCATCCATAAATTGACCTCGCTAAGTGCTGCTTAACCTTGAATATCAACCCCTGCCGCTGATATTATTTTAGCTACAAGCTGCTCTTAACATCCCAGAGTTCAATAGTAATATCAGGCCTAAAACAACAGGGCGGAATCAATTTAATTATGATTTACAAACAGTATCCGGCCTTGCAGAGCTGCTCATCGAAAATTGATGGTGGCACTATCAACGCTCAAGAAATTATAGTCGCAATGAATTGTCGTACATGGATGTATGTTTGGTACTAGATAGTTTTGAAAATGATATTAGGTTAGGGGGGGGGGGGGGTTGGTTTAGGTTGACTGGTAGAGAATGCCTAAGGCATTAAGTCCGCCTTTGTACTTTTGTGTTGCATGAAGTTTTAATAAATAAATAAATAATAAATAAATAACCTAGTTGCTCCCAGCGGCTTCACCTGCTTGATAGCAGAAAATTATAAGTGAGGTTCGCCGCATACGGGCCACCAGCCACAACCACAAAACGCCGCCACCGGCATATTTCCTGTAGGTTTCATACATCTTATATGGATTCGCCGCACACGCTTGACGCCGGTAGCCGCCTCACGCTTCAAATCGCCGCTGCTCGCTTCTTGTGACCCGCACTGGCCACTAAACGCCGTCACACGCCACTCGCGCATTAAAACCTTCTTCGACAGAGTCCATTATGATACTGCGCGTATGGGTTAAAAAAAATAGCAGCTACCGGCCACAAGTGGCTTGTGGCCGCTTCTAGCTTCTCGTGGTGGCGTTTGTGGCTGTGGCATGTGGCCCATGTGCGGCGACACTTAGGTAAAAAATCTTTATTGCTATCGTTATTGATAATATTGAAATGCGCGTTATACACCCCTAGTTTTTAAATATTACAAAAAATAGGGCTCTATCCATACCCGTTACTGATCATATTTTTGTAGTCAAAAGAAAAAAAAAAAGAAATCCCAAAATTGCCCACGAAAATTTGTCATAATTGGTAAATTCATAATAGAATTAATCATTCATAACAATTGTAGAGCAAGGCGCTCACCACCTTATTTTCATTTCTTGATTCTCCTAATTCCCCTAGTTATTTAGCCCCTCACTTTCAATACATTTGCGCCAACCACAATAGAAATCTGCGCTCATCTCATAACCGCCTTCTCTATTGTCCCACTCATCGTACTGACTTTCTTCACTATTCTTTCTTTATTCAAGCTATTTCTCTGTGGAATGCACTCCTCCAGGAAATAAGGATGGCAACAAGCCGATTATCATTCAAAACCAAATTTCGCGAGCTAATTCGTAAAAAGGCAGTAGTATCATCACAGCGTTAATGTTTTCCTATTGTCGATTTGGACCAATTGTTTAAGTATTTTAATGTATGTATGTAGTGTATTAATTTGAGTTTATATTGTATAATTGTATTATATTTATTTTATGGTTTATTAGTATATCTATTATATGGTCTATAAGTAAATATATTCCTGTATTCGCCTTTTTCTCTCTCTTTTATTGCACCTGTCACTATTTTTCTCTGCATCAACCAAAGGTTGACTGGTAGAAAATGCCTAAGGCATTAAGTTCGCCTCTGTACTTCTCTACTACTCTACTCTGTACTTTTGTGTGCATAAAGCAAATAAATAAATAAATTGCTACTAGACTGACAATGACGATCAAAATGGAAAAAAAAAACACTACGCGTAGTATTTTCTAGTAGCAATTATTGTTATCAATGATTGATTCTAATTATTAATTTACCAATTATATTCTTTTTTTTTTTACTTTCAACTACAAAAATATGATCTGTAACGGGTACAGATATAGCCCCATTATTTTTGTACTTATTAAAAATAATGGCGTATATTAGTACTTATGTTTATCAGTGTCTCAAGACGAAAGTCTATGGCCATTGCGTGTTGCCAGTAATGACATATGGTTCCGAAACGTGGTCGCTCACAATGGGCCTCATCAGAAGGCTCAAAGTCACCCAAAGGGCAATGGAAAGGGCTATGCTCGGAGTTTCCTAGCGTGATCGAATCAGAAATGAGGATATCCGCAGGAGAACCAAGGTTGCCGACATAGCACGAATAATCGCCAAATTTAAGTACCAATGGGCAGGGCACATTGCTCGCAGAACAGATGGCCTCTGGGGCCAAAAGGTTCTGGAGTGGCGACCGCTTACCAGAAGACGCAGTGTTGGAAGGCCCCCTACAAGGTGAACCGATGACCTGGTGAAGGTTGCAGGAATCCGATGGATGCGAGACGCAGACGACCGTTCATTGTGGCGACATTTGGGGGAGGCTTATGTCCAGCAGTGGACGTCTATCGGCTGAAATGATGATGATGTTTATCAGTTGTCTAGTACTCATAACACAAGCTCTGCTTAGCTTGTGACTCGTTGTGTGATAATTGTGTAATATTATTGTCCTGTACAAAATGAAAATAGTTGCTTAGCTCACAAACATACAGCAATAGTACAAAGTCGCTTCCAGCAATTTTAACCCTGGTACACACGATCAAATTACCACGACATAGCGCACATGTGCACAAGACCTACACAAAGGAATAACTTCCTTTGTTTTCGGACCTCAGTTTATGCGCGATTTTATTATCATTATAGAGATAATGCTAATTTATGAAGGACGTTAATTTGATCGCTTTAGTCTTAGGTGTGTTTATGGCTTTGTTAGTGGAGTGAGCTGGTTAGTATGAATAGGTTGTATAGATTGGATGGTCACGGGAGCTCAGAGCAGCAGGGGGGCTGCTCTGAGCTCCCGTAACAAGCCAAGTTGCAACCGTTTCGTTTTGATTCTTTTTTTGTAGATCGCCTCGAGTAGGCCACGCCTCCGATCCCTTTATACTGACGTCACGAAACGAAAAGAGAATCGAAACGAAACGGTTGTAAATGGCTAGGGGGCAGAGGTTCTACCACGATCTCTTAACGTGATCCTTTTGACGAACTAAGCTAAACTGTTAGAGAGATGGATCTATACAACATTATTTTTTAGTATATGCGAAACCCGAAACACGTGTCTAGTACCTATAGCATAGTCAGCCTTATAATGTTCCCACTGTTGGGACTCAGGCCTCCTCTCTAGGAGAGGGAATAGGTCATAATCCACCACGCGGGCCCAGTGCGGGTTGGTGAATGTGACAAGTCTTCGAATTTTTGGTTCTAGGACATGCCGGTTTCCTCACGATGTTTTCCTTCACCGTTTTGAGAGCAGTGGTGATGAAATAATTACACATAGTAATGCGCCTGGCTGGGTTTGAACCCGCGACCTACAACTCGTAAGTCGGGGCCGTTACCACTCGGCCACCACTGCTCTCGTATTTACTCACGTGTTTAGTATTTTTTTGTAAAGAATTTATGTACAAAATTTCATAACTGTATCATGAAAAATCACAAAGTTATAAGCTTGTTATGTTACTTGGCTGTCCATCCAGATGACTAAGGGGTTGTTTTGCTACCGTACCCAGTTGTGTGCTGGCGCCTAATGCCCGTTATGACCTGCTATGTACTTAATGTTGGTGGTGGCTATTTTAAATATTTGTGGGAAAAAATATAACATAGTGTAAAAAATTATTGGAATCGATTCAGTTACTGATTCTGAACAAACTATATTCAGGTTTCGCAATAATGTTGTATAGGGTTTATAGCTCCATCCCTCTCTCTTGCTAGCACGCCAAACATTTTGACACGTCATGATAAGTACTTGGCTTGTTTCAAAATCAAAAATCAAAATCAAAATCAAAAATATTTTTATTTCACATAGGCCTACATGGGCACTTATAAAACGTCAGAAGCTAGTGCACGGTTCTAAATTGGTCGTTTCCTATGGAGAAGAATCGGCAAGAAACACCATGGTTATTATTTAAAAAAAATTGTAGTTCTTACAATATTTCCATATTACAGTACCTATTAATAGATATCATGTAAGAACAGTGTAGACCAGTCAATATTGTACCCAAAAGCACAATAAAAATTATTATATTAAAAAAAGAGAGTCGTAATAGGAAGTAATCAAGAATTCATTTCATCTTCGTTCCGTGGTTCTGGAACGCAAGGGGTCAATGAAGGAACATAAGGTGGATTTTAGTCAGTAAAAGTACTGCATTCTGACACTCTGGCTCTACCCTAGAGACAGAGAAGTCAATTGTTGATAAAAACCCAACTTAAAAAAAGTAAGCAAGTGCGAGTCGGACTCGCGCACTGAGGGTTCCGTACAAACTTACCTATGAAAACAGTTCAATTCCCGAAATGAGTCACGAAGATTTTTTCGAATCGCAAAAAGAGTTTTATTTTTTGACGTATCTACAAATTTACAGTTTTCAGATTTTTTCCTATTTTTGTACTAATATGATACCTTGCTTCATGCCAAATTTCAGGGTTCTGGGTCAACGGGAATACTTTATGAATTTTGATTCCCTTGAGAGAGTCGAAATATACGTTTTTGCGACATAAACAGCCGCATATATTTTTTTGTTAACTCAGAAGTTTAGTTTTTTCACAGCTTCAAGGGACCGCATACCTGAGTATATGGTTTTAATTTCAACTCGATACCTCCACGCGTTTCCGAGACAAAGGGTTTTGACACACAGACACACAACAAAGTGATCCTATAAGGGTTCCGTTTTTTCCTTTTGAGGTACGGAACCCTAAAAACGGGCGCTCATAGTGAGGACCACCCGAAATTCAATCACAGTGCACTCGTTGCTCTCTTACGTGGATCTTACGTCTTTACGAGGTTTTCGAGGCACGATGGTGTCACACTACCAACTTCCAAACTCTTGGCTGCTACTGAGTCATTACTAAAGGAAAAACCCAATAACACTCTCTATTTCGAAACCAATACCGTACGCTCACCCGTCACGCTTGCGACCACACGACTAGCGAAGCTGTGATTGTGGTGATAATGTCCTCGTCAATAGAGTAGTATAATAGCATAATGAACCTTTTAATGTTCCCACTGCTGGGACTCAGGCCTCTTCTCTCTAGGAGAGGGAATCGGCCGTAATCCACCACGCGGGCCCAGTGCCAGTTGGTGAATGTCACATGTCTTCGAATTTTTGGTTCTAGGACATACTGGTTTCCTCACGATGTTTTCCTTCATCGTTTTGAGAGCAGTGGTGATGAAATAAATTATACAAAGTAATGCGCCTGGCTGGGTTTGAACCCGCGACCAGTCGTAAGTCGGGGCCGTTACCACTTGGCCACCACTGCTCTATATATGTCAACAGAGTAATACAGCAAAACTAAGCTTATAAGCTACCTTCATATCTTCAACCAGTCTTCGCATTGCTTAAATAAAAATAAAAAAAAAATCATGTAAACAACCATCTCCACTAAAATCCGATTTCCTCATTCAAATCACAAAAACATTGCTCAAACCCAAAACACGGTAGTAGACAAAAAAAATAGCTTCCAAAAACAATTTAATTGTATAACGCCGGTTGGAGGGCATTAGCGAAAATAAAATAAACACCGACGTCGCCTCCTGGCGGCAGGAAATGAAAAAGCACTCGACGTTTTGAGAGGCGCGGTGTAAGGCAAAAGTACTGCACTAACAAACTGCTTTGTTCACGCCAGTACATTCTGGGTGAGTCGTGACGATTAGGACTGGGTAGCTGACTAGATTTTAGTATTTTGTTTTCTTTTTCTAGGTAAAAATAGTGTAGCCGATACGTGTTGTGTCTGCTCGTCGGAATGTTCTTTTAGCATTTTTTTTTTTATTTAACTAAACAGCAAACATTTCATAAATTGCCCCCCGCTGACAGATTAGAAGTCCATTCTCTCCGAATTAGAGTAATTCCGAATTTTTTTGCTTGATGTACCTGGCGCCCGAATTCTTTACCATTTTCTATTTTTTTTGGTACATTATCGACCCCCTAACTTATAGCACACACACACTTTTTTATATATTAAATTTGGCCAAATGTAATATATAAAAAAATGTGTGATGGGATGACTTGGTGAGGGTCGCGGGAATCCGATGTATGCGAGACGCACAGGACCGGTCATCGTGGCGACGCTTGGGGGAGGCCTATGTCCAACAGTGGACGTCTTTCGACTGAAATGATGATTTTTTAATTCTTTATTGATATCTAACAGAAAACCTGCGCTGCGTTATTTATCGTTTTAAATAACGCAGCATATTATTATGCTGAGTTAGGTGCCTTTTTGGCCTCGCACTGATTATACCTTTCTTTTTTTTATTGTCTTCTTCTTCTTCTTCTTTTCGTGTGTGTGTGTGTGTTGTGGTTTTTTTATTGTGTAATTTTAGTTTATACGATTGTGGGAGCTACGAATAAACGTTTTTCTTTCTTTCTTTCTTTCTTTCTTTCTTTCTATTGTACACAAAAACAACATAATATATGGAGATACAGACAGCTCATGTACGAAGGCGAGCTTAACTTAGCAATGAGTTATCTCCCAGCAATTCCCTTTGTATTATAGAGAGAAAACATATTCGAAGATGATGAATTCCTAAAAAAAGTACTACCTAATTAAAAGTTTTAGTGCTTAAATTATGATTATAACTTCATTTTCTAATTGGGGTGTATATGAGTGTCCATTATTTCAGTTACATGACATATGTACTTTATTGGTAATAATGGATTCTTACAAGTATATTCAGTCTATTTATATAACTGAATGTTATTAATAAAGCCAAAGCCATTATTTTTGCGAAGCAGTAATGCTAGCAAAGGAGGAGGCCGTAGGCGTGAGGTAACGGTCCTCACGGTCCAACCGCCGGGATTCCGATCCCGATTTCCGGCCACCGTAGGCACGGGCTTGCGGACAACGAGCAATGGGTAGCTCACTGTCCGACCGTCCGGTAACCGTCCGGACCGAGTCCAAGTCGTCGACGGCTCGTATTGTTTCACGCGCGCCTCAGGGAGATGTCAGCAAACCGTAGGGGCCCAGCAGGGTCGAAGCCTACTGGGGCCACGGGTAGTGTGAAAGTGAAACCCGGGGCCCTGAGACGAAGGCAATGAAGGAACAGGAGTGTGTTTTAGTCAGTAAAAGTCTGATACTACCTCCCGCTCGCGGGGATGTCATTGGATGATTTTTCCCACCGAAAATAAAAACGGCATTATTAAAAAAAAAAAAAATATACATCAAAGACGAACTTAAAATTAGCGATACTAATGTCGAATTTCATGTTTGGCTTACCCATTAGAATGTGAAGCATTCACCCTCGATGCGAACGTACAATTTAAACACTCAATTTAATATTTCTGGTTACCACAAAGGGGAAGGTAAGCATGTAGATATTTACATTATTAATATTCGGAGATGATAGGAATGGATAAGCCGGGAAAGATGAGGCCTTAAACAATGTATGTATGTATTGACTATCTAATTTTACGTTATAGGTACTGGGTTTATAATTGACGTAATAAAGGATTTTATTTCGATCTTTGGTAAAATAAAATATATTTTGTTAAGACTTAATAAGTCAATGAGTAGTGGTGGCCGAGTGGTGATGGCCCGGACTTACGAGTTGTAGGTCGCGGGTTCAAACCCAACCAGGCGCATTACTTTGTGTAATTTATTTCATCACCACTGCTCTCAAAACGGTGAAGGAAAACATCGTGAGGAAACCGGCATGTCCTAGAACCAAAAATTCGAAGACATGTGACATTCACCAACCCGCACTGGGCCCGCGTGGTGGATTATGGCCCATTCCGTCTCCTAGAGAGGAGGTCTGAGTTCCAGTAGTGGGAACATTAAAAAAAGGCTGATTATAAGTCAATGAGTACGTTTTGGTGTAAAATTAATAATTTCACTTAAAATTAACGTGCCCTTGCCCTGTGTTATTTGGGGTCGGCGCAACACGTGTTTTCTTCCATTCTGTCCTGTTACCCGTCACTGTATTAATTCCTATTTCTTTTATATCACTCACTTCTTACACAATCCATCCATCTTTTCTTTGTCCTCCCTCCCCTTCCCTTCTTGTTAATGGGGTTAAAAAGTTCTGCAGTAGGGACCGCGTACTAGAAGTCGCAGCGTTGGAAGGCCTCTCACAGAAATCCGGTAAATGCGAGATGCAAAGGGCCGGTCGTTGTGGCGGCACTTGTGGGAGGCCTATGTCCAGCAGTGGATGTCTTTATGCTGGAAATATGGTGATAACGCTGTCTTTAAATTATTAAAAATGTCAGTTACCACGTTCCACTCTTTAATAACCCTAACAGAGGCAAAAATTACTAGCCGATCGGAGAGAACTACCGGCGTCGCCACCGTACAGTCGTGTGCCTAAGACATTTCCAATAAATATTTTACACTAAATTTCCATTCAACAAACATTCCGTTTTGATAGGGAAATTTTATGAAAAAGATTTTATTTTATATTCTTGTAAAAAAGAAAAACATATAATATCATAATAATAATATTCACACAACTATCACACAACGCCGTCTAGTCCCAAGCTAAGCAGAGCTTATGTTATGAGTACTAGACAACTGATAAACATACTTAAATATTTCTAAATACATACGTATTATAGATAAATTACATCCAGACACAGAACAAATGATTGTGCTCATCACCCAAACATTTGTCCTGGGTGGGAATCGAACCCACGACCTCCGGCATAGCAGTCAGGATAGACCAACAGGCCAGCATGGCCGATGTTCGCTAGGGCCACAGGGAATTTCTGAAAAGGAAACTCATGGTCGCAGAGCACAAAGGACAACTGAAGGACACCGGTGTGGTTTTACCCAGTAAAAGTCTGATATGTCCTCTTGCTCTACCCTAGAGCGAGAGATTTCCCACCTAAAAAAATATGATCTACATCTTTTCATATTGCCACTACGAGATCGCCAGTTAGACAGAAATCGTCAGCATATTTCTAGCTCTATAGCTCTATTTCTGACCACAAAAACCTTTCATCCTGTTGTGTCCGCGTTTGCTACTAGGTTTATAAATAAAAGTCACACACAATGGTTTCAATGCCGTAGACACGTCTGTATCCGCCGACAGTTGGGCAAATAATGCCCCTCCTGTCCCGCGCACGTGTATACGTCACTTCACTTGCCCTTTCTTAGTACGTCACGCATCCGAGGTCTGAAAATAGAGTTTTATGATTTATGAATACATAATGCCTCGTTAGTTTTGTAGTGGCATGGGCCACTGCTGAACGTGAGGTCACACATAATGGTATTGGGCGTTTATTCGTCAAGATTTTTCTCAGTAACAACCTTGAGTCTGCCTGATTGATGGCAATACGTTCACTGGGTATTTAAAAGCGACTAAAAGATTACTTTTGAAATATGTTTTACCTTCAGAATTTTGTTTTTGAGGTCAAAGTTCAATAAATAACTAAAAACAACATGCGCATTTGGATATTTTACAAGGAAAATGGTCGCTTACAATGGCCCTCATCAGAAGGCTTACAGTCACCCAAAGAGCAGTGGAAAGCGCTATGCTCGGAGTTTCCTTACGTGATCGTATCAGGAATGAAGATATCCGCAGGAGAACCAAGGTCGCCGATATAGCCCAAAGAATCGTCAACCTTAAGTGGCAGTGGGCAGGGCACATTGCTCGTAGAACGGATGGTCGAAGGGGCCGGAAGGTTCTAGAGTGGCGACTACGCACCGGAAAACGCAGCGTTAGAAGGTCTCCCACAAGGTGGACCGACGACCTGGTGAGAGTCACCGGAATGCCACCGCATTCCGGCGGCTCTGACCAGGTCGTCTATTCCTGAACGACCAATCCTGCACAGGATTGGTCGTTGTGGCGACGCTTGGGGGAGGCCTATGTCCAACAGTGGACGTCTTTTGGCTGAAATGATGATGATGATGACAAGGAAATTTAATAGGAGGCAAAGCGAGCAGGACAGAACAATATTCAAGTTAGCATTTACCAAGACTTATGTCTCTAGTGAGTTACGATTATTTTGGTGAGTGTGCGCGGGCATTGCATGACTTGATTCCGCCATCTCCTTTCTACCATCGGACAACCCAACGCACGGCGAGTATCCACCATTACCTTGATGAAACTTCTACGGTCTGGACTAAGCGTTTCGCTTCGTCGTTTATGCTGCGTACACGGAAGGACTGAAACAATTTGCCTGCTGCGATCTTCTCGTCTAATTATAATTTAGGTGTCCTCAAGGCTAGAGTGAATAGGTTCTTAATAAACTAGTGCGTCTCACCATCAACGATTGCATCACTGCTTACCATGAGGTGGGATCGCAGTAGAGCACTGGTTTATATCAATTTAAAAAAGTCGCTTTTTTGTGTGGGAAATCTTCCAGAGGCAGTCAGATTTTTTACTGACAAACCCACCTGTGTGCCTCTCGTTACCCTTTGCGTACCAAGGGCATGGTAAGGTTGTTTAAATATCGTGCAGATTTCATCACGCATGCGGGATTGCCCCGCATGCAAAAAATTTCAAAATGCAAAAAATCGTTCCACGCATGAAAATATATACTTATATGAAATGGACATTTGCGGGGTTTACGCGTGCGGGGCGATCCCGCACCTTCATTATCATCATCATTTCAGCCGAAAGACGTCCACTGTTGGACATAGGCCTCCCCCAAATGTCGCCACAATGACCGGTCCTGTGCGTCTCGCATCCATCGGATTCCCGCGACCCTCACCAGGTCATCGCTCCACCTTGTGGGAGGCTTTCCAACGCTGCGTCTTCTGGTACGTGGTCGCCATTCCAGAACCTTTCGTCCCCATCGACCATCTGTTCTGCGAGCAATGTGCCCTGCCCACTGCCACACTCCCGCACGCGTGATCAAAACCGCACGATATTTAAACCTCATTCATATAAACAATCATTCCCGCAGAGCTGGTTGCTCGTCGGGGGTCGGTATCAGGCCACCGTGAGTCATCTACGGCACGCGTGTAGTATTCCAAAGAGATGTTACAAAACCGTAGGGGCCCACTAGAGCCGAAGCTTACTGATGCCATGGGTTCGCTTCTAAAACAGAATACACAGGGTCTAAGAATGCAAGGAAAAGAAGGCATATAGGAGTGGGTTTTAATCAGTAAAAGTCTGGCATGCCCTCTCACACCACCACTACACACTCGCGCGATAGGCGCGAGGAGTCATTGGATGATTTGTCACATGAGAAAAAAATCCCAGACAGCTTCGAGTCTACCTGATTTATGGAAATAGGTTTGCTCTTTAATAATAGCGACATCTGTAATGTTTACACATGTAGACAAGTAAAGTGTTTTTTTAATGATATAGACTAGTGCTTGACTGCAATCCTATCTGATGGTAAGCAGTGATGCAATCGTTGATGGTGATTCGCACTGTGAAGTAAGTGAAGGACGTATGACTTACCATTGGCAATATTTCAGTTTGTAAAAAGTACCTACTCATGTACATAATATTTTAAACGCACCTTTGTGTTGCATGAAGATTAAATAAATAATAAAAAATAAAGTAAAAAAACTAAAACCCGACTACGACAAAAAAAACGACGCTGAAAAACTATGAAACAAGATTTTCATACTTCGAACAGAACAAAAAGAAAAGCCGCAGTCACACGTTATAGGTACCAACCGAAACACTTTAATAACGTGTGACTACGGTTTTTCTTTTTGTTCTGTTCGAAGTATGAAAATCTTGTTTCATACTTTTTCAGCGTCGTTTTTTTTTGTCGTAGTCGGGTTTTAGTTTTTTTACTTTATTTTTATTTAAACAATTTTGGTGTTAAATTTAACACATGACTATTTGTCCGCTAGAGGGCGTCACTTTAAATTTGAGCAATATTTTGGAAATGTACAAGTGAAGCTCTTTAAAATGATACCAAACGCGGCGTATTTATCTCCATTATTATTTTTTAACACATACTTTTTGTCCGCTAGAGGGCGCCATGTCGAGTTTTGCGACACCTATGTTGAGCGGACAATTAAGACGGTTCTAACGATACCTCATATGTCGAGTTCCGATAAGTAGATTAGGAGCTATGAGGGAACAGATGAACATACTCACATACATACATAGCCTGTCAAAATCATAACCCTCCGTAGTCGGGTAAAAATAAATATTGATGTGATTTTTTTTGTTTATATAATAAATTCACGCGTATGTCCTATGGGAGGGACCACGAGGACTACAGAAAATCAACTATTAAAAACCTTATATAGCCGCCGGGATTCCAATCCCGATTTCCGGCCACCGTAGGCGCGGACTTGCAAACGGACGGCGAGCAATGGGTGGCTTGCCGTCCGACCGTCCGGTAACCGTCCGGACTGAGCCCAAATCGTCGACGGCGCGTACTGTTCCAGGCGCGCCGCAAGGAGATATCAGCAAATCGTAGGGGCCCAGCAGGGTCGAAGCCTACTGGGGCCACGGGTAGTGTGAAAAAGAAACCCGGGGCTCTGGGACGAAGGCAAAGAAGGAACAGGAGTGGGTTTTTAGTCAGTAAAAGTTGGACACTATCTTCCGCTCCGCCTAAGAGCGAGATTTGTCATAAGATGATTTTCCCACCTAAAAAAAATAAAAAATAAATATATAATTACTCTTTACTTCCTTATCTTATTTAACAGCAATATTCCTTTAAGTAAGTACTTAATATGTATAAGCCTAAATCCATCTTTTTTCTTTCAGTCCATCCAAAGGTTGTCTGTAAGAAATTGCCCTGTGCGATAAGGCCGCCCATTGTACACTTATTTTTAATTATGTTTGTCCTGTATTTTTGTTTATGTGGTATACAATAAAGAATATAATAAATAAATAAATAAATAAATAAGCTTGTTAAGTCTTAAATTCCATTCAGCATCAACAGTCTCAATCTTCCTGGTATCAAGGGCGCCGCGGGTATTTGGCTTTAAGTGCATTGGTTAAAACCAATGCACTCAAAGCGACACGTTATTATACGGTTCTTGCTAGTCCAAGCCAAAGTCAAAGGAATAGCGAGCCTTTGAGGTGGTAGCCGAGCATATCCTGACAAATAGGTGGGACTAAGTTATTGTAAAAGAGCATGCTTAAATAATGTAAAGAGATTGTTTGCATTACTGAGTATATCTACAGCATGATTAGATATAATGGTGGCAACAAAAATTGCTCAATTATAAGCAATGACGGTCGACTGCAATGTGACAAAATATCAAGCAATTTATGGCAACGGCAACAAGCATCAATTTACTACAATATTGAGTGATAGGGAGCAATTCCAAGAAACCAGACCAGGCTTTCATACGGCAGTTCATTTGAAAAACTACGCTCGCCATGGACGCCATTTTTCTTACAGCAGCGGCTTTTAGCGCTTTTATTATCATGAGTCAAAAGCAAAGCTAGCAAGCTCCACGGGAAGCGAGACATAGAAGCCGCAGAATACAAAAAATAGAAAACAAAGTACCTGCGATATTGAGCAATATGAAATATATGGAGAAATTAGAAGCAATATTGCCGAAACAATTGTCGCCTTTTTTTGAAGTTGCTGCATATCGCTCCACTAATTACTCCAGATTGATCCATTCGTATTGCTGAGCAATTATTGCTCAAAAATTGCCCGTATAAGCGCACCTTTAGGTTTGATTTTTTGGAAGCCGAGTGTCTACTGCGAGTCTGTTTTTGACGTTCAGCGCTCCGATTGACCCGCTCCAAGCTCTTAACCAATCAGAGAGCCAAACGCGGTAAACGTTTCAATCACATTAACGTAAAAAAAAAACTAACACTCAACGAACAATTTCATACCTGAAATTTTAAAGTATCACACGAATACATTAATATACAAAGTTGAAAGAGTATAGTAGTATATAGTATTTAGTGGGCAGACGCCTTTATGTTTTATCCAAATTACTAGTAGACCAAGATATAATCAAGATAGCAAATTTTAATTGTTACACTTCATCTTTATTTCGATTAAGTTTATCGTTTTTCGATTTTTCTCTTTTTAGAGTCCCGTACTCAAAGAGTGCTAACGGGACCCTATAATTAAACCACCGCTATCCATCCGTCCGTCTGTCTGTCCGTCCATCTGTCAGCGGGCTGAATTTCCTAAACCGTAAGAGTTGAAATTTTTACAGAATGTGTAATTCTAATGCCGCTACATAATCTACACTAATAACAATTTAGTTAGAAAGTAATAAAGAGGTAAAGTTTGTTTAAGGTAATCTCTGAAAGTATTGGTCCGATTGCTAAAATTTTTTCACCGATAGAAAGCTGCTTTATTCCTGAGTGACATAGGCTATATTTTATGTACGCAGGCGAAGCCGAGTGCAAAAGCTAGATAAAATTAAGGGGTCCCCATACAAGAAATATTATTTTGCAGGCGTTTTATGCTTGATTTTAATATTGTAGAACGGAACCCTTTATGTGCAAGTCCAACTCGCATTTGCCCAGTTATTTTTATCAACTCAACCGTTTTTATAATTTTACTCAAATAATCTCATACAAATAGAAATATCTGTCGAAAAACTATTAGAGCTTTATCCCAGCCCTGTTAATTGGGGTTGACAGACATCCCGCCCCTGGGACGAGGGCTATCCTGTTAGCTTGTGACGTCACTCTGTCAGCCATGGGGACGAGTAATGGAATTCTGATGGTGCGTTAAGGGACAGGGGACTACTGAATATCTATGCGACAGGTAATAGATAGAAGGAATGTTTGGGGCGAAAATAGATTTGGCTTTTTATGAAGGTGATATTGATGGGCAGAATCTTTGGTATAAAATACTAGATTACACTGAACCGCAAAAATTACGGTTTACTAGTAAGGAGTGTGATGGTTTCTTAAATAAATAAAATAAATTCATAAAACTGTAGTATGTTGTTGATGACTGATTTAACTAAATGATTGAACACTTAAAATAAAATACATGACACGTTTTGTACCATACTTTATCTTATTAGCTCTTTATGTGATAAGCAAAGATCTCTCTCTTTTTTTCCACACACATCTGTCTACAACCATTACGGGCCAGTCTTTCTTGAAAGAGTCAAGCTCATCTCTCATTTTTGTTTTGTAAACTATTTGATTTTAATTACAAACAGAAAAAAATAACATTTCTTATTTATGACAACAAAAATATACCATCATAGTTTTCAAGTTTATTTAATAAAGAAAGTATTTTTTTGTCGTTTTAGTTCTTTGTATTTCCCCCACGTGCCCATATCATTTTGTTTCAAGATGATGTGGCATATTGTAAACTAAATTGTTGACGTGAGTTTGGTCTGTGTTTGAACATTCTTCTACCAGCGCTCTCATTAACTCGTGTAAGGTAGCTGGAGCTGGACACCATTATTTAACGTATCTATCGAGCTCTTCCCATGCGTGTTCTATAGGATTTACATGTACTCTGCAAGGTACAGGCAATGTCGAAGTCTTAATTATACGCATTGGGCAATGCGTATAATTATAATAAGCACAATGTAGCCCTAAATTTATGAAAAAAAAAATATCCGACTTCACTAAAAGAAACACTAAACGGATCAAAATAATTTTAATTTCGGAAGTCGGTGTTTCTCGGTATTTTTTGTTTTTCTTATTTAACACCGACTTCCGAAATTAAAATTATTTTGATCCTTTTAGTGTTTTTTTAGTGAAGTCGGTTTTTTTTTTTTGTAAAAGGTATTTATTTTACACTTTTTAGTTGCGAACCACTTATAAACAGAGTGCCTATTTCTCATGACGATTCCAATTAACCCAAAACACTGCAAGGTTACATTATTTTATTAGAAAGTTCCTGTGTCTACCTTCCACCTTCCGGCTCCATCACCAGATCAATTCGATAGTATCTTATAGCCAAAGTGCATCTCATGACAATTCTAATAAGCCCAAACACGGCTAGGATACATTGATTAATTACGGAGTTCCTATGCCTACCTTCCGGCTCCATCATCAGATCAGTTCGATAGTACCTTATAACCAAAGTGCATCTCATGATGATTCTAATAAGTCCAAACACGGCTGGGTTACATTGATTAATTATGGAGTTCCAGTGCCTACCTTCCGGCTCCATCATCATCATCAGATCACTTCGGTGATACCATTTCCAACGTAACTATTCAGAACCATTCATTTATTTGTATTGTCATAGTCGCTTAACTATCTTCATTGTGATATCAATGTGAGTATGAAGTTCCGTTGACCATTTCTGGTCTTCTTCATCAATTCCACTTCATGAAATGTTACTTTTTGACTGTAAATGCTTAAGTACTCGATGAAAATACTAAAATCACTATATGGTTGCCTATAATATTTGAGGAGTTCCCTCGATTTCTCATGGATCCCATCATCAGAACTGGATTTTGAAAAAAATGGGACCAATCTGAAAACATATCCTATAAAAGGAAAAAAAAATTTGCAAATCGGTCCATAAACGACGGAGTTCTGAGGTAACAAACATAAAAAAAAAAATATAAAAAAAAAATACAACCGAATTGAATAACCTCCTCCTTTTTTTGAAGTCGGTTAAAAAAACATCGATAAACTGAATTATTTTATGTGAGTCGTTATTTTTGCGACCCAGTGCATTTTATTATGGAAGGATAAATATTTCACTGTATTTATCTTTATAAAACTAAAACATTTTACGCCTGTTTTTTCGGAAAAGAGTAGAGGTGCCACTATGCATTAACATTTCAGCAATGTTCCAAGGTCCTAGAAATAGTCATCAACCGGGCAGAACTCCACACTGCTACTGAATAATGACAGATGAAATATCCAAATTATAGCACTTAGTCTGAAAAACTACTTAAATGATAAATTATATTTATTCAGCAAATATATTTTTTAAAACACTTTCACACGTAAATTGTTTCTTGAGGCCGATGTTTCCTAGCTGGCTACCCCGAGAAGAAACACCAAAACCAACTCAGGAGTCAAAGTCTCTTTTAAAGTCCATACAGCAAACATGCAATGGTCAATTCATAATGAGAATCATGCAGATTGGTGTCTTAGATGGTCTTTTTAGGAAAGATCCACACAGTTTTGAGTGGACCTGTCCAGTTAGGGCTATATTTTACCGCGCCGCCATGGTGTCCCGGTGAAATATAGCCCTAACATAGTCTTTGGTGGGGGCGTCACTGGCGGCCGGACTGGCTTCCGAGCTGGTCGCTCCACCAAATTGGTTGCGCAACCAAACGGACACCAGCCCCCCTAGCCAAGTTGCAAACGATAAACGTGAACGCTTAGTAATCTCCAATAGATTTTCAACTTTATACCTAAGAGCATAAAGTTGAAAATCTATTAAAGACTACTGAGCGTTAGCGACCGGAACGAACGAAAACACTATGTAATCTTCAATAGATTTTCAACTTTATATCCAATAACATAAAATTGAAAATCTATTAAAGACTACTGAGAGTTTACGTTTATCGTTTGTGACTTGCCTAGGGGGGCAGGTGAGTAACTGTCTATAGAGCTGTACACATTTTGTTGGTAGCGGTGACTGGTCGCGCCGCCATGGTGTCCCGGTGAAATATAGCCCTTAAAGCAAGTATTTGTCAGTATTCGTGTAGCTCGAATCAGGACCACTAAGAAGCTCAACGACACATATTTCGTGAGTAAATCTAGGACATGATCAATTTGAGTACCTACTCATCATTTTGGTCTGTATGAATGAGTAGCCAAAAACGTCACAAACATTTTTTTTTTCAATCATTTTTTAGGGTTCCGTACCTCAAAAGGAATAAACGGAACCCTTATAGGATCACTTTGTTGTCCGTCTGTCTGTTTGTCTGTCAAGACCCTTTATCTCGGTAACGCGTGGAGGTATCGAGTTGAAATAAAAGCTATATTTTCAAGTCTGTGGTCCCTTGAAGCTGTGAAATAATCAAACTTCTGAGTAAACGAAAACAAAAAAAGATACGGCCGTTTATGTCGCAAAAAACGTATATTTCGACACTCTCAAGGGAATCAAAATTCATAGGGTTCTTCCCGTTTACCTTGAAACCTGAAATTTTGCATGATGCAAGGTCTCATAGCACAAATATAGGGAAAAGTCTGAAAACTGAAAAATTGTAGTTACGTCACAAAAAAAAAACTATTTTTTTGCGATTCGGCAAGATCTTTGTAACTCAATTCGGGCGCGAGTCCAACTCGCATTTGCCCGGTTTGTTTTTTTTACGAAGTGTTTATTCACCAGTACTAAAACTACTAAACCGAAATCAAAATAAACTACAAAATATCTGACGTACCATTTTTCAACGCACACAGTCGATAAACGGCGATAGCCATCAAATTAAAAGCTATCAATCAAAGCAGAACGTTAGATCCGGTTCGATCCGGTCGCCGCCGGTTCTGACAGGCCCGGTCCGGCACGATCCGGTAGATAAGCCCCGTTTTGAACCGTGACAACCCATACTTTGACGTTTTTATCTAACGGTACTGTGAAATTTCTAATGCGGTTTGTAAGAAATTCTTGTAATTGAAATCTTAGTTTAATATTCTTTAGGTTACTCGGTCCTAGAACGCAAAAGGCAACTAAAGGAACATAGGTGTGGTTTTAGTCAATAAAAGTCTGATACGTCTCTCTAACTCCGTCCAGAGCGAGAGAATTCATTGGATGATTGCCACCCTTAGAAAAAACCTTGGGCGAACCTAATAATTGATGGTGTTGCCTTCTGTTTATAAGAATAACCTTATGCTTTGCAGTACATAAGACAGTTATTTTACAGTTACAGTTTAGTTTTATCAGTATGCCTTCTCAATTTTAAAGAAAGGTAAAAGTGACTTGAATTTCGTGATCTAGATTCTATGAGTAAGTTAATGTATATTTTACTCTACATAAAACTCTCTACGGAAAGTTAGTTTAGTTTTTTTTTCATTTTATTTGTATTTTTTTTATTAGCATTACTTTACTTAACATTAGTTTCTTAATTTTGTTTTTTGGGCCTTCGAGCCGGATGCAATACAGTTGGCTACTAGTAAACAGAAGCTTACAAGCATATAAATAAATGACGAGTCACTTGTAGGAGGCTATTGTTATAAATCTTAATTACTGTTTAACTATACAGATAACTCAAACATCTTTAGTTACCGTTACAACTCAATATCTTTAACGCATGCTCAAATCATAAACTGACCCGAGTCATATTCATAGCTTTGTCCCCAATCCAATATTTTACGGTCGTAACTATAGTCACGATGTTTTCGATGTGCTGCTATCAATCTGCCTCGTCCACCAGTGATGGTCATCCATCATGATTAGCTGGATCGCCTATGCGTCCATTATACCCAGATTTTTTCGCGTTGCCAGCTTTAAAAATCAATTTTGTTCGTCTATGGAATAGTTGGGATGTCAATGTTTGAAATGTAGGTCAGTGGTGTCGTTGTTGGTTATTGGGATAACGTACTGTTTTTGAATTAAAACTGTAATAAAAGAACAGTTTATGGATTAGTATTAGTTAATCCTATAAGCGCCTGAGTCGAATGGGTCCGACTAGTGTCCTATCTATCTATTTTAGGTTTTCGCACTTAGTCCTATGTGGACCATTGTACGTGGGCCATTGGCGGATTGGCGGTGTAGTTCATCGAATAGGTCCTGAGATTTATTTATTTAAAATTTTAGTAACGACACCATAATAGCTCACGTTAATGCGATGCGTAATAGCATCGCATTGGCGTAATACTTCCGTATTTTTATTATAAATTAATAATAATAACTAATACTAGTATCAAATAAAGGACAATACTAACGTATGTAGAGTCATTAAATTGAGATATGTGTCCCAGGTTACAACAAACAAATACACAAATACGAACAAATAACACACAACAACAAACAAATATTTTAATATTTTGGAACAAATATTTGTATGGCTTACAGATAGTTGTTCCTGGTCTGAATGTCTGTATATGTCAATATTCATGTTTGTGACTACATCGACGATACAGGAGTAAAATCCTAGTTTAGGGTAACATTTTAAAAATAAAGAGTAATAAAATGTATTTTTGGTCATTGTCGTGTGTAAATGATATAGCATAAGCATAGCATCCATAATCAGCCTTATAATGTTCCTACTGCTGGGACTCAGGCCTCCTCTCTAGGAGAGGGAATGGGCCGTAATCCACCACGCGGGCCTAATGCGGGTTGGTGAATGTCACATGTCTTCGAATTTTTGGTTCTAGAACATGCCGGTTTCGTCACGATGTTTTCCTTCACCGTTTTGAGAGCAGTGGTGATGAAAATAAATTACACAAAGTAATGCGCCTGGCTGGGTTTGAACCCGCACCCTACAACTCGTCAGTCGGGGCCGTTACCACTCGACGAGCAGTGGTGCTCGTAAATGATATATAGTCTAATATAATATCAGAGAGCACGCTCCATCTTCATCTTCATGTTCTTGCCTCATATTCATTCATTCATATTATTTGGGGTCAACAGAACACCTTTTTTCTTCCATTCTCTTCTATCAACCGTCACGTTATCATTAACTTCATTTTCTTTCATATCACTCCTCACACAATCCATCCATCTTTGGGTCTCCCTCTCCAGAGAACAAGTTCCTTACATTCTTAATTCATTATCTCGATATGTCGTACACGGGATTGCAGTCGCAAAACATATGTCTTTGCTCCAGTCACGACGATACACATGCTCCCTCGGGCCGGCTGTCTGTCGCCCAACCAATTAGTTGCCGTGAGGATATATCGTGGGAGGAATGGGAGTTAAATTGGTTTAATATCTGTTAGTTAAGTGATTACCTATATTAAATTAACAAGAAGCTTTGTAAATAAAATGCTACTTATTATGTTTTTAAATATGTCGATATAGCGACCCGCGCCAGCGTTGCACGTGTGTTAGAAATCTTTGATATTCTCGGCTTATTTCTACTATGATATGCATGTGTTATACACTCTAATCTTCCTCATGAATCACTCTGTTCATTAGTGAATTGTGCATGGAAAACGGTTCGGTGGTTTTTAGTTTATTGAGTTCATACAAACAGACAAACGCTGAGGGAGTCTTAGGATATCTATATTTTTATTACTGATAGGCTCGCGTTTGACCAATATATCACCCGATAGTAAGTGTTGATGTGATTGACGTTTTCTTTAAAAAAATTCAGTTGTATTTACATCTCCCACTCAAGGGTGGAATGGGAGGGCGTGTCAGACTTTTACTGACTAAAACCACATCTGTGTCCTTCAGTTGCTCACGCTTCAGTTTTCACTCTTTTTATGGTAGCATAATAGCATTGCAAAATCAGCCTTATAATGTTCCCACTGCTAGGACTCAGGCCTGCTCTCTAGGAGAGGGACTGGGCCGTAATCCACCACGTGGGCCCAGTGTAGATGGGTGGATGTCACATGTCTTTATTTTTGGTCCTAGAACATGAAACCGGCATGTCCTAGGACCAAAAATTCTAAGACTCACGATATTTTCCTGCGCCGTTTTGAGAGCAGTGGTGATTGTATATATTACACCAAGTAATGGGCTTGACTGAGTTCGAAACCGCGACCTATAAAATCGTAATTCAGGACTATTACGACTAGGCCACCACTACACCTCCTCGAAAAACTAAACAAAAAAATAGATAGAATTGGAAACCTTACATTTTCAATAGATAGATTACTGACCTGACTCATAAAGTCCTCAGAGAATCAACATTATTTTTTGTATCTAACCCGTATGCGACTGAAATTCCACGAAAAATGGATTCACGATACTGAAGTACCTACATACTAGTACTAGGTACATACGGTTGGAACAGATTAAGTCCCTGAGGTAGGCTGTCTGTCGCTCCCGCAATATATGTATATACACAACTGTCACACAAAGCTGTCTACTCTCAAGCTAAGCAGAGCTTGTGTTATGAGTACAAAACAACTGATAAACATACTTATATATTTCTGAATACATACATATTATAGATAAATTACACCCAGACACAGAACAAAAGATCATGCTCATCACACAAACATTTTTCCTGGGTGGGAATCGAACCCACAACCTCCGGCTTCGCAGTCATGGCCACTAACCACTAGACCAACAGGCCAGTCTAAAAAGAAACAATGAGACCAGGAACAGCGTGATGATAGTCCTCTGGTACCTGTGTCAGATTGAGCTATTTAATCAATATTTTCTGGAAAGGTACCTTGTTTTAGTGCGGTTTTGTCTCTATGAGAAGTACCATAAATTATTTGTTAGTGATGTAGGTACCTATACTGCTTCACATCAGTATGATTTTGAGAGGAGGGAGAAGGCCTGAGTCCTGATTATTGTCAGTCAGAAGTCAGAACTCCTGTCTATGAGGGATTTTATGTTTCACTTAGCTTCTGACACCGGCTTCGCTTGCGTGAAAATAGGTCTCTCCATACAAACTTTGAGAGCAGTCTTGGCCGAGTGGTAAAGGCCTCGACTTACGAGTTGTGGGTCGGGGGATCAAACCCAGTCAAGCGCATTACTTTGTGTAATTTATTTCATCACCACTGCTCTTAAAACGGTGAAGAAAAGCATCGTGAGGAAACCAGCATGTCCTAGAATCAAAAATTCAAAGACATGTGACATCCACCCACCCGCACTGGGCCTGCGTGGTGGATTATGGCCCGTTTCCTGTCATAGAGAGGAGGCCTGAGTCCCAACAGTGGGAACATTATAAGGCCGACTATGCTATACAAACTTTGAACCCCTAATTTATCCCCTTAGGGGGTGAATATTGACAATCCTAGGGTTTTTAACCAGAATAGTTTCGGCTGTGCGTTGATATGTTAGTCAGTCAGGTTCTTCTTCTATATATTAGATTTACTTTTAATTTTGTTTCAATACGTTTAGTATACATAATTATTGTGATGAGAATATAAAATTTAAATTACTACAATTTGGCTGACCTTATCTCTAAATCTGAAATAATCACATCAAATTGACTAAATCAATTTCAATCCACACGCACACCGTTGGCCTCCTGGGTAACATGGACAGGAATATGTGAAAGTGAATCAGCACAACAAGGTAAATTATTGTTTAATTTTCGGAAAAAAATTAAATGACCGTCTTTTTGGTGCAGTTGGGTAAAAATGAGGCTTACACAAAAATATAATGCTCAAAACCTGACTACCATATAGAAATGAAATAGAAAATTGTTAAATTGGCCGCACGTACATCTTTGTAACAGCCATTTTTTTTTTCTTAATTTCGTAGTTATCATCATACACCTGATGCAGTGTGATGCTGATTACATATAATAATTTATATAAATGTCGGCGCAAGGGTAGCCGAGATGCGAAACATCGGGTCTTCATCACGATCCGACATAGTTCTTGGTAGGTGTGGGCACTGACTTGGGTACTCGAACGAAAGATAATTTGAATCAGAATAATTTTATTTTGATAACGGTTTTACAAAAGGAAACAAACACGTGCGTATGCCTAGGCTATGGTACTAAGCGTATGCCGAGGCTGTCCGAGGTAGAATGCCGCACCTTTCGGGCTTCCCTCCAGTCCTCGCTGCATCCCCTCTACCGACGATCGTGTCCAAGCGGTAGGGTGCCGCTTGCGTTTCCGGTGACGATATTATTAGTTTACGAAACTAATTGTTAGATGGCGCTGTCCGTCGCACCGTTGCGCCATCAATCCACGACATAAATAATAATACAATAATAATTTATATTAAACGTGTTGTCCTGTCCGTAAGCCAGATTTTTATCTGAATAAAAAATTGAGAACCCGATTACAGGGTTACCACCTACTGGGTTCAATAATATTTTCAAACTGTCAAGGATCCACTTAAATATACACACATTTCATTTAAAATCGGTCATGCCGTTTAGGAGGAGTTAGGTCATAAACACACGTTCGGAAGAATGATATAAATACAGATCAGATAAAGAAAAAGAATTACACAAAAGATTCTATAATAAATTAACCTAAACATTTTCTACACTTCAGTAATTAATCAGTAAAGCTAAACAGGCTGCACTGATATAGTAATAATGTTAAAATAATTTTATGGCGCGTAAAATTATAGCATAGCATAGTCGGCCTTATAATGTTCCCACTGTTGGGACTCAGGCCTCCTCTCTAGGAGAGGGAAAGGGCCGATATCCACCACGCGGGCCCAGTGCGGGTTGGTGGATGTCACATATCTTCGAATTTTTGGTACTAGGACATGCCGGTTTCCTCACGATGTTTTCCTTCACCGTTTTGAGAGCAGTGGTGATGAAATAAATTACACAAAGTAATGCGCCTGGCTGGGTTTAAACCCGCGACCGTTAAACAACTCCGTAAGTCAGGGCCGTTACCACTCGGCCACCACTGCTCTCTTCACTTGTGTAAAATTATTTTAACATTATTATTCAGTCACAAGGACAAACTTAAGCAGGTTTGTCCTAAAATAAGACCTCGGTAGCGTGGTCATTTTTTTTTGAGTTGGAAAATCATCAAATGACTTCTCCCACCCTAGGATGGAGCGATGGGGTGTGTCAGACTTGTACTGACAAAAACACACCTGTGTCCTTCAGTTGCTTTTTGCGTTTCAGGATCACGGTATGTTCTACTGGGTCTCTACGGTTTTGTTGACATCTCTTTGAGGTGTGCATGGAATAACTACACGTCATCGTCGACATGAGCTCGGTTGTTACCGGAAGGTGAGCTACCCATTGTTCGTCGTCCACATGCTTACGATGGCCGAAAATCGCCTTGTGATTCCCGACGCCCAAGGCATCTAATGTGGCATCAAGAGCTCCATTTCCTCTCGGTTGCGGCCATCTTTGCGTTCAAGGGCTACTGTAACTCTTTCAAACGACCCAGCATGGGCGTGGAGCAACATAATCACACTAAGTTGACGTAATCCATTTAAATCACACACGCACATAATTCTCGGTCTCCTGGGTAACATGGATGGCATTATGTCAAGGCGAATAAGCATAACAAGGATAGACACCGTCCCCAGTGAGAGCTGCCTGTCTCACCATGAATTAAGTCATCCTTCCGTGTGCCAGAAATACTGCTACCAGCTTTACTCCATTTTTAAAAAGATTTTCCGAGAAATTTTCTATTTTACATACTACGAACTTACACTAAAAAAAACTAATATTTCAGAACTCTGAGTACATGAAATTATATAGTAGGGAATGTAAAGTTCTTTGTTATAAATAGTTTTTTCGATATAGAATTTTTTTAAGGTTAGAAATTATGTAATGACTTCTCCCAGCTTTAATGCTTATACCAGCGCTGCGTTGTTTATCGTTTTAAATTTCGCAGCATATGCTGAGTTCGTCGTCTTTTTGGCCTTGCACAGATTTTAATGTCTGTCTGCTGTCTGTCTGTCTGTCTGTCAAGACCATTTATCTCGGGAACGCGTGAAGGTAGCGAGTTGAATTTTAAATTAAAACCATATACATATTACACATATTACATACTCAGGTCTGCAGTCCCAAAAGATACGGCCGTTTGTGTCGCAAAAAACGTATATTTCGACACTCTCAAGGAAATCAAAACTCATACGGTACTTACCGTTGACCTAGAATCCTTAAATTTGCAATGAAACAAGGTCTCATAGCACAAGTATAGGCAAAAATCTTAAAACTGTAAATTTGTAGTTATAAAAATCTTTTTTTACGATTCGGAAAAATCTTCGTAACTCAATTTGGGAATTGAACTTTTTTCATAGGTACCTAAGTTTGTACGGAACCCTCAGTGCGCGAGTCCGACTCGCACTTGCCCAGTTTTTTATTTTATTAGTCTATACTGTCCAAGTGTCAAAGGCCTCCCCCAAGCCAGTTGTCATTAGTATCTAAAAATGTAAAGAATTTAGGACGACTTTATGTCTTCAATAAAAAAAAAAACCGGCCAAGTGCGATTTGGACTCGCGCTCAAAGGGTTCCGTACCGTCCGGAGAAAAACGGCAAAAAATCACGTTTGTAGTATGGGAGCCCCATTCGTTGTTATAGCGGCAACAGAAATCTGTGAAAATTTCCACTATCTAGCTATCACGGTTCATGAGATATAGCCTGGTGACAGACGAACAGACAGACAGACCAACAGACGGACGCACGGACAGCAGAGTCTTAGTAATGGACCCTATTCGTTTTACTGTTTGGGTACGGAACTCTAAAAATTAAATAAAGAAAGCAGAAAAAACTGGCAATTAAAACGAACATCGTTTATTTCTGTGCCCACTTTTGTATAAATTTGGTCGTGGAAAAACCCTGAAAACAAGAAATGGGAACAGGCGTTGGAATTATTATCCGATCCTTTTTACTTATCCTGATCTGCCGAAAATAAAAGTGTTTCTGCTCATATGAAGAAAACACCAAAAATATTTGATCCTATTTGTCGTTGGTTCCAAGTGTCATTTGTAGATCATTGACAGTTGTTACGGAGAGCTTGAAGCCAAAAATTTTGACACCAGTTTATCAAGGGCTATCGTGTTACACAATTACTGTGTTGTGGTCAGACAGGCCGTCGTTCAATGTAAAATACTGTATTTAGCTGAATCCGGCGAAACTGGAAACCGAATCCAACATTGTTGGGATAAAGCTATGCAGGTTGAATATAGTAACAATCACTGAGATAAAATATCTATAACACTAGCTTCTGCCCACAGCTGCGCCCGCGTGATGGTAGATTTTTCTATACAAATTTTGGATTCCCATTTTAGAGGGTGAATTTAAAAAAATCCTCTCTTAGTCCTCCTACGTCGTAAAAGTAAACTTTGTGCAAAATTTTACGCTCCTGGTAATTTCAGCTGTACAAAAAGGAGAAACTGACTGACTAACATATCAACGTCAGTCAGTCAGTTTTTCCTTTTATTTAAATAGATTAGCTTCTGCCAGCGACTTCACCCGCGTGAAAATAGTTTTCTCCCCATAAACTTTGGACTCCAGTTTTGGAAGAGGGGGAGAATTTTTGAAAATCTTCTCTCAAAATTAAAATTGATGAGGAAGCTGTTGTCGCCGAGTTAAATAGTATTTCATGGCCTGAAGTCTTGAACCAACACTGCACCAACTCCGCCGTCAATATATTTATTGAAATCATAACGTCATCCCTAAAAAAACACTCACAACAAGTCAAAGTAGGCAGAAGTAATTATAACATCAAGCCTTGGATTACCCCAGGTTTAATAAGATGCATGCGCCACCGCGACAAACTGCACCTGGCGTCACGTGCGTGCCCAGACGATCAAATGAAACGTTTAACCTACACCCGATACAGAAATTTCTGTAACAGTCTGCTACATAAGTTAAAAACTAACTACAACAGAAATATAATCGAAAATAGCCAAGCTGATCCAAAAAAAAAACTTTGGAAGACTATAAAATCCATATATAGTGCTAACAATAAGACGTCAAATAAATCCGAAAAATTAGTTACCAATAAGAACCCAATAGAATCACTTGACAAGTGCAATGCTTACTTCACTACAGTGGGAAAAAAACTGTCTGACTTAATTCTTTTAAGACTCTCGGAAACACAAACCTCTCTTGCCGAAAAATACACCCCAAATATAACCAGTCCTCATACATTTTTCTTACACCCCACAGACGAAACAGAAATAGAATCTCTGATAACTCAACTCAACAATGACAGCGCTCCCGGGCCCGATAATCTCAACGTAAGATTAATAAAAAAAATTAAACCCGCTATTATTCATCCACTAACCTATATATTTAATCTTAGTCTAGAATCTGGAATATTCCCGGACAGATGGAAGGTTGCAGCTGTCAGTCCAATCCATAAAAGTGGTGCAACAGATATCCCCGATAACTATCGACCTATCACCCTATTGTCTATACTATCTAAGCTCCTCGAGAAAGTTGTGAACAAACGACTTACGAACTTTTTAGAGAAACACAACACGATATCCAACAGGCAGTTCGGCTTTAGACGGGGAAGATCAACTGAAGATGCAGCCAGGCTTCTTACCAATACTGTGTCGTCATTTGTTGATAAAGGAGAACACACTATGTGCGTTTTCATAGATTTGGCAAAGGCTTTCGACACAATTTCAATAGATCTCCTTTTAAAGAAACTTGAAGCAGCAGGTATACGCGGTACACCCCTAAACTGGCTCAAAAGCTACCTGTCCAATAGAAAGCAATTTGTCAAGCTCGGTGATGTCTCCAGCAGCCTACTTCCCATCACGTATGGAATCCCACAAGGTAGCACACTTGGTCCGACGCTTTTCTTACTTTACATGAATGATATTTTAAATACTTCTCTTACAAGTTCTGAAATAATAGCGTATGCAGATGATACAGCTATAATATTTCATGGTAAAAATTGGAACCAGGTGTACAGCTATGCTGAAGAGGGGCTACTCAAAATATCTAAAGTTCTGGATAGCAATTTACTAACCTTAAACGCAAAAAAGACTAAGATAATTTCATTCTATAAAACCAAGACTTCAAGTCCACCCCCACACCTCACTCTCATACTTCATACTTGCTCCCATAAGCCTAATAATCGAACTGCGGGCTGTTCGTGCACAGAGATTGAGCGTATAACCTCCATAAAATATTTGGGAATTACTTTAGACGAAAATTTATCTTTTAAACCGCAAATACACGCACTATCAGGCAGAGTCAGGAAACTTATTTTCATCATGAAAAAACTACGTGACTGCACACCCCCTCCTATACTGCGCACTGTGTACTATGGTCTCTGTCAGTCCGTCCTCCAATATGGTATCTCTGTCTGGGGTGGCGCAGGTAAGGCCGCACTTATTGAAGTCGAAAGAGCACAAAGGGCCGTCATTAAAGTTATGCTCAAGAAACCTTTAATGTATCCAACTGACCAACTCTATAACGATTTCCCGATCCTCCGTGTCCGACAGCATTCTAAATGCAGTCCTTCAAACACACAGGCAATTGAAATCTAGACCAGACTACGCGGAGATAATATCAAAGCGTACTTTTAGGATACCCACTCCCAAAGGAAACTCTCTTATGGCAAGACGCTCCTCAAACTATTTATATCCACGCATATATAACGAAGCTGTAAAGAACTGTAATATAATGGACCTCAAAATACCCCTGTGTAAAAAGACCATAAAGAACTGGCTTCTCACACTCTCCTATGATGAAACAGAAAGGATCATCTTCAAATAAATGCAAATGAAGTAAGACTGCATAAACCGACAGCACTCCTAATATCGCTTCCATCTCACTCCCACACACGCTCACACCCACACCCTCTCTCCCACACACGCAAACACACACACACACACACACACACTCACTCATCATTACGCCTACGTACACACATACATATTAAATTGAATATCGCAGTGTGATTATTTATTATGTACCACTTTTTTAATTATTTTGATTCAAATTTTTCTTGTGTTCGTTTTTCTTTATTCTCATCCACTTTAATATGCTAAGTTATGATTCTTTAACTTCACTCTTAGTTTGTTTTTGTTAATAATCACCATGTACGACCTTTTGAATATAAAGAATATGTACAACTCTGATCCCCAAGATACAGACTAACGTCTAGTTTGGGGATCACTGTTCTAACAGACATGTATAATGTACTTGATATTAATAAACTAATAAACTAATAAAAATTTCGCTCTCCTATTCCGATATGTCAGTCAGTCAGTTTCTCCTTTTATATACATAGAAAACACTGATTAAAAACACGTCTTCATAAATACACTTCCCGATTTTTTAGAAACAATTGTCCATAAAAATGAAAACAAATGTTGCGTTCAAATAAAAAGAGCAATAAATAATTCAGAAGCGTCAGTTTGCCGAAATTTATCGCGCCGTTACATCGATGGGGACAGCAGCATTGTGCTGATTGAATGTTACGATACCGTGCACTGGATTTAGGTAGAATACGATAAGGATGAGTGGGGGATACGAGAGGAATAGGGTTATAGGCAAAAGATTATCTTAACTTTTGAAAAGACAAAATTATATGTTGAATTTCGTACTATTTTTTATAATAGATAGATAGATATATTCTTTATTGTACACCAATAATAAAATTACAATAGGAACTTACAATTAATAAGGTGTCTGTTGGAAATTTTGTTTATTTTTTGACCAATAGATGGCGCTGTTAGATGAGGGCCGATTTCTAGATCGCGATGTTAAGATTTTCCGCGCTGTGACTAGGTTTGCGATGAGTCATCATCATCAGCCGAAAGACGTCCACTGTTGGACATAGGCCTCCCCCAAATGTTGCCACAATGACCGGTCCTGTGCGTCTCGCATCCGTCGGATTCCCGCAACCCTCACCAGGTCATCGGTCCACCTTGTGGGAGGCCTTCCAACGCTGCGTCTTCCGGTACGTGGTCGCCATTCCAGAACTTTTCGTCCCCATCGACCATCTGCTATGCGCTATGCTCGGAGTTTCCTTGCGTGATCGCGTCAGAAATGAAGATATCCGCAGGAGAACCAAGGTTACAGACATAGCCCGAAGAATCGCCAAACTTAAGTGGCAGTGGGCAGGGCACATTGCACGCAGAACAGATGGTCGCGATGAGTATTATTTGAAATTAGTTCTGAATACACAGGAGTGCTGCAGAAACGGTGCGGGATAGTGAACGGAGTGTTCAACAATGTGCGGTATAATCCGCTAAAAGCAAAAAATCGAGCCAGAAGGCGACCTTGAAAATTGTGGTGATGATAAACTACCAACCAACTAAACTACATCATAACATCGCCAAACTTCAGTGGCAGGGCATTGGACATTGCTCGCAGAACAGATGGTCGATGGAGCCGAAGGATTTGGGAGTGGCGAACTCGTACCGGACGATGCAGCGTTGGTACGCCTCTTATTATAAGGTGGACTGATGACCTGTTGAGGATTGTGGGAATCCGAAGGATACAAGCCGCACAGGCCCGGTCGTAGTGACGACACTTTAGGGAGGCCTATATCCAGCAGTGGCCATCTTTCAGCTGAAATGTTGATGATGATGAGAGCGCAGTGATGGAAGAGTGGTAACGGTCCTGACTTACGAGTTGTAGGTCACGGGTTCAAACCCAGCCAGGTGCATTACTTTGTGTAATTTATTTCATCACCACTGCTCTCAAAACGGTGAAGGAAAACACCGAGAGGAAACCGGAATGTCCTAGAACCAAATATTCGAAGACATGTGCCATTCACCCGCACTGGGCCCGCGTGGTGGATTACGGCCCATTCCTTCTCCTAGAGAGGAGGACTGAGTCCCAGCAGTGGGAACATTAAAAGGCAGATTATGCTTTATGCTTATGATGATGATGATTATGTGCTCCCGGGATACTGGGATGAATAGTGAGTTCATCCCACTAATGATGTCTAACTCAAAATTAAAGCCAAAACAATTATTTCCTTCCTTTGAGTTGAAGTCACATAAAAACTATAAGGAAAGAATGTGACTAAATCACTTCGTAAAGCCATTTGGTTGCCCTTAAGACCCTTTTCAGTAGTAAATGTAGCTAATTTTAAGATAGAAACCGCACGCCTACAAATAATCCATGCGCACAATGTTGCTAAACTTAGCATCCAAATGGAAATCAAAACATTTCACAGACAAACAGAGTTCACAAAAGGAAAAAGGCTGTAGCCGTGAGGGCCGACCAATCTATACCCGGCGAGCTGTCCTCTGAATTTTTAACGAACATCCCCTCTACGCAAATTGAAAAAGAAACTACCAAGCATAAATTCCGACGAGATTTTTCGCTTCTTTTCCCTTTGCCCAATTTTTGTTATTTTGAAAAAAAAAAAATGTTTCTCTTTCCCCGTTCATTGTCTTTTGAAGTTTATCAACGAAATTAAGTTAAATTTGACAAATTGCTCCGTAGCATTGTTTTTTTTTTGTTGCAGGTTATTATGAGCGTTTATGTGTTTTGCGAGTAACAATTTGATACTTAATTATCATTATTTATAAAAAAGATTACAGTTCTATCTCTGCTATTTTGTTTTATTATTTCTTATTTGTGTTTATTTTTTAATGTCTGGAGATAAAATCGTGCTGTTCAATAGAATAAATAAGTGAATGCCCTCTGGCTATAGCCAATTAGGAGTCTACATTTGTTTAGGTTCAGATATTTATAACAGCATAAGCATAGCATAATCAGCTTTTTAATATTCCCACTGCTGGGACTCAGGCCTCCTCTATCTAGGATAGATTTATAACAGACTTGCATTTATTACACTGATTACAAAATAACACCACAATCAATAAATTCGAGAAATACGACTGTAATATTATACCACAGGCCCCGACTTACGAGTTGTAGGCTGCGGGTTCAAACCCAGATAGGCAGGCGCAATACTTTATGTAATTTATTTAATTACTACTGCTCTCAAAACGGTGAAGGAAAAGATCGTGAGGAAACCAGCATGCTCTAGAACCAAACATTCGAAGACATGTGACATAAGCCCACGTGATGGATTACGGCCCATCTTAGAGAAGAGGCCCAGCAGTTAGGCTGATTATGCTATTAATAAGGGTTACCATATTCTAAAACCAGATTTTTACCTAATACGATTTTTTTTTTCTTTAATACGACTAAACCGAGCCCACTAGCATTTCAAACAGCCATTGTGTCGGATAATCGCCGATAAGCTGGCGGCGTTTGAAAGGGAAACACTTCCTGTATCGGTAACCGACGACTGAACGATAGGGTTGGAACGACCACATCCCACTTTTATGCACATATGTACAGGACAATTTCTTACACGACATAGACCATCCGCTCTCCCATTTCGGGTCCCCTCAAAGACCTGTCTATCTAGAGGATTTTTTATGTTATTGAATGGTATTCAAACAGGGAGCCTGTGTAGCAAGGTTGACGCAGTGGTTCCATTCCAGCAAGGAATTAACACTTGTATCAACACATAGTATAAAACAAAGTCGTTTCCCTCTGTCTGGCCCTATGTATGCTTAGATCTATAAAACTACGCAACGGATTTTGATGCATTATTTTTTTATAGATAGAGTGATTCAAGAGGAAGGTTTATACATATTATGTATAATACATGTATAATATAGTAGAGAAACACTGATAATTTTAGAGGTTTCTAATGTGATGTCGTAAATAAACACATTTTATTGCGCTTTTATTGCAAACGCTGGCTGAACAGTACGAGATAGATCAAAATAATGTACTACAGTATTATACACTTTAAAAAGGTCTACAAAAAAGTCCGCGACGGTATATGTCTATCTCTTAGGGATAACCCACAATAACCATTTTTTATCCTTTACTTTTTATCCAATTAAAATTATATCCTTAAATACATAGGTAAACATACATTTACGTATATACTCGTTGGATGCGCATATACTACTATATTGGAAGTGGACTGTATTTTTGGTGATTAGCGTTTCTCAGATAATGTACTTGACACCTTGCTTGCTGTAGATGGATCTTATTGGAGCCGTTTAGGATTAGGAAGCAGAGAAAAACAGCTCGTATATGGGCGGGAATTGCACTAACCTTTTGAACTCCACGTGTCCGTCAGCTGGCGTTCTCTGGATTTCGCGACACCTGCTCCAGTGACGAGGAGGTATAACACTCACTGAACACTGCACAGTTCTCTAGCACAAAGCGTTAGCGGTTTAAGTGTCTTTAGCGGATAAGTTCTACAATAACTATTTTTTCTTGCAAAATGCGCGGGACGCCGTCTTAGCGTTGCGAGCGATACCGAGCGTGTATATCTGCGATCACTTTATCCCGAGGTTGTGCAGGAAAAGGATGCAAAAATGGGAAGTGTTGCAAGTTGTCACACAAACAAAACGCGGTATTTAATTCTATGCGGCTAATTACGGAACTAATTTTTACGCGGCAATTACCAAGCGATATAGGCGCAACCACTCGTACATATATATATAAATACATATACATACTCGTATAAGTTGAAATCATCATCGTCATCATCATTTCAGCCGAAAGACGTCCACTGTTGGACTTAGGCCACCTCCAAGCGTCGCTACAACAACCAGTTCAATGCGTCTCGTATTCAATAGACTCCCACGTCCCTCACCATGTCATCGGTCCACCTTGTGGAAGGCCTTCCAACGCTGCGGCTTCCGGTACGCGATCGCCGCTCCCGAATATTTCGGCACCATCGAACATTTGTTCTGCGAGTAATTTCGGACTAATTTTCGTCCGGACTAAGCGTTTTGCTTTGTCGTTTCTACCGCGTACATAGAAAAAAAAATAGCTTTATTGCATATCATATTGGCTTAAATTGCATATCGAGGAGTCTCCATTTTGGTATAGAAATGCCTGTAGTTGAAGGCTCCGCTCTTCCCTTACATTATAAATATTCAACTAGGCAGATGACAAAAAGGAAAAAAATCAAATAAATAGAATAAAAAGTAACAAGGAAAAAAAAATCGAAGGACTGGAACAATTTGCCTGCTGCGGTCTTTCCATCCAATTATAATTTAGGTATCTTCAAGGCACGAGTGAAATATAAACCAGTACCTGATGGTAAGCAGTGATGCAATTGTTGATGGTGAGGTGCACTAGTTTATTATGATAGGCTCATAATAAACTAGTGCACCTCACCATCAACAATTGCATCACTGCTACTTAAGTTTGGCGATTCTACGCGTGATGTCAGTAAGCTTGATTCTCCTGCGGATTGTGATAAAAGAGACACAAAAAACAAGTTAGGTACTAAGATAATATGAATTTAAAAATATTTCTTATAGTCAATAAAAGTGGGTAATTTGAGCTTTTAGGTGAACCCTTAAAATCCTTTGCCACCGTCCATTTAATGTAATGAAAGGGAAGTAGCTTCACAAGTAAAGTAGTTTCGATCTAAAGCACAATGTAAATCAGTTGTTTAGAAACAACGGTCTGTTTGTTCCGGAATTATTCCAATCTGAAAGTTTTTCAATCGGTTGGTTTTGACTTTGAATGGGTCGGAAGTAACTTTTGGCTATTGATTTTTGGAGTCATCTTTTGTATTTTTATTAACCGAAGTAATAGTAGAAAGTGGAAAGTGAAGTTTCTAGGATAATTTCATGAAATCATCAAACACGCCAGCGAGCAATGGATCGCAGTATACTACTAGGTGTTAAATTAAAGAATTGATTTCAAAACACCAGATTACGGTTCAAAATCAGGATAGCTGAGGTGACTCAAAAGGCAGCCCAGCTTTAATAGGACTGTGTAAGGCATATCTACCATATGCCCAACAAACTGTAGGTCAAAGCAGCACAGATTTGATACCTTGAGTCAGTGAAAAGGGGTCTTATCGGATTACGAAAAAGATGGCGAGACGAACTGGACTTCGCCGGAACTGGAAGGAGAAAGCGCGGAACCTAGGCA
The DNA here is from genome assembly GCA_905147345.3 of Mythimna impura. Lineage (NCBI taxonomy): Eukaryota > Metazoa > Arthropoda > Insecta > Lepidoptera > Noctuidae > Mythimna > Mythimna impura. The sequence continues at coordinate 24,940,481 of LR990359.1, read as the reverse complement.
GGCGCTTTACTTCGTATTATTTATTTCATCACTACTGCTCCCAAAATGATGAATGTGAGGAGGAATGTCCTAGAGAACCGAATTTGCTGGTCCCCTACGGTTTGCTGACATCTCTTTCATTCGCGCGTGGAATACTACGCACCGTTGACGACTCGAGCTCAGTCCGGATGGTTACTGGATGGCCGGATGAAGACCCATCGCCGTCCGCAAGACTACGCCTATGGTGGCTGGAATTTGGGATCGGGATCCCGGCGGCTGGAACGTGAGGGCCTTTCCCTTACGCGTGCGGCCGCTTCCTTCGCTAGCATTACTGTTTCGTACCAGAGCCCACCGCCATGTCCTCGTGAGGGCGATCGACGGCAACACGCCGATCGCCCTCACGAGGACATGGCGGTGCTCTGCCCAAGCAGGGCACACCTCTACCGTATGCTTCACCGTGTCCTCCGGACGGTCCACGCAGGACTGAGAAAATTAGAAAGTAGAAGTGAAAAATCGTGACCGTTGGAAAAGAAGGAGGGAGACCTTATCCCAGCAGTGGGACAATATGGGTTATAATAATAAACAAAGTTATTAGATACTCACATGGGTTTTAGTAACCGATCCACTTAACTCTCCCTAAACTGCACCGATCCACTTAACTCTCCCTAAACAGAGCACTAAGCGAGGATTTTCCAAAATTCAAACCCTAAGTGGAGGAAACGGGGGTTCAAAGTTTGTATGGAGAAACCTACTCACGAGTGAAGCCGCGGGCAGAAGCTAGTTTTCCATATGTTGCAATAGTTTCCTACTAACTGAGGGTTATCCATGGGTGCACTAGCATAGCGCGTACAGGGATAATCGTCAGTTGGTATCACGTTCCTTGAAAATGGTCTAAAGGGCTTCTGCGAGTTGGCTCCGGTCCCTTGTGCCACAGTATAGATATATGGAACAGTACGGAAACTACCTACAAATGTTCGAAACAGCTCACTCACACAAACATACGTATCGACGAGACTCCTAAGCGGCATTCGCTACTGACAGGACCGCGAGAAACGCTTAGGAGTCTCGTCGATGCGTATGTTTGTGTGAATGAGCAGTTTCGAATATTTGTAGGTAGTTTCCGTACTGTTCCATATATCTATACTGTGCTTGTGCTCCTTCCGAAGGGTTCTCAGGGTCCTGAGATAAATAAATGCATGACAAAATTTATCAGATATTAATAATGTTAACAGTCTGTAGTAGTGAATAGCACGTATAAATAATATAAAGTTTGTTAGTAATTAACTATAATAAAAAATGCTGAATACGCAAGTCAGGGGTTTTTATCCGGGGCGTCGGCATTGCGCCTGCGTTACGCAGCACCGGGAGACTGTGGTCCAAGCGTTAGAAAACCAGCGATTATACATTAATTATTTTTTTATGTACTTGCCTAAATACTATTAAAATCATAAATCATTTATTTATTGTCAGCCACATCATTGCTTACCATCAGGTGAGATAGTGGACAAACGTGAACCTATCAATAATAATAATAAAAATAAATTGCAAAATATTTAGGAACTAAGTTTTAAGCCCCGATGATGGGTGTTATTTTTTTAACCGCAGTGTGTGTCTATCTGTCTGTGACACCGTAGTTCTTAAACAGGTGAATCAAATTAGGTGCGATATTATTTGAATTCGAAAGCTTCGATAAATGTTTCATCAAAATCTGTTAAGCCATTTACAAGTTATTTGACAGGCCTGTTGGTCTAGTGGTCAGTGGCCCTGACTGCTATGCCGGAGGTCGTGGGTTCGATTCCCACCCAGGACGAATGGTTGTGTGATGAGCACGATCATTTGTTCTGTGTCTGGGTGTAATTTATCTATATATGTATGTATTTAAAAATATATAAGTATGTTTATCAGTTGTCTAGTGCCTATAACACAAGCTCTGCTTAGCTTGGGATTAGACGGCGTTGTGTGATAGTTGTGGAATATTATTATTATTTTTTTATATTTTATTTATCTCAGGACCCTGAGGTCCTGGACCTTTGGGAGGCGTACAAGGAGCCGAAATCAACTCGCAGAGATAATAAGATAATAATAATGGAACATGATACCAACCGACGATTATCCCTGTACGCGCTATGCTAGTGCACCCAAGGACAACCCCCGGTTATTGAAAAACTGTTGCGACATATGGAGAACAAAGATAATAGGGCTATGGTTTTTGGAGTCTTAAGTGGACTGGTAACATGGAACTATGTCAAGACTATGGCCCCTGCCTGAACAACGTTATTAATATGCATCGAAAAAAGGCAGGGGGTGACTTGCTCACTCAATAAATGGGCCCCCAAAAACGGCCGCTAGCACGAAGTGACGTAGCAACAAGAGGGCAACATATCCTGAGGTGCTTGAGGAGGGGAGAGGTATACGGCTATCAGGACAATCCCGGAAGTACGGTCAAGATCCCTACCAGCACCTTACTGGATTATACATCCTTCTCCCGAGCACGTTTGCTCTTGCGAATCTCCACTCAAGCCAGCCACTAAAGGCAAGAGAGAGGTGGGAGCTCTGTTCCTCGTCAGTGTTCACTACGGCCGGCCATTATAGGCAAGCCGGAGATGAAGAACAAGAATTCTCCCGGGAGAGCGGGTCTGTGGGGTCGCTAATGCCCAACAGTTTGCCACAAAACTGCACTGCGGAATGTATTATTATTATTATTAGTTATGGATCGGGGTGAAGGTGGGAATATAGGCGAGAATATAGGCAAATAGGATATCAAATGAAAGGGTTTCGTTACAAAACAGTATGATAAATGAAAATTGGTTTGTTTGTTTCAAAGTTTTGGGGGGCGTAGCGGCATTTGTATTTAACGGGTACACTACATAAATACGAAAAACTTTATTCCGACAGTCACAAATACGAATTTCAAAATACCGATTTTCATAATTCCGAATGGTTCAAAATTCCGAATATAACAACTCCGACTTATCATTACTCCTATTTTTATAATTCCTAAATTTCAATTTTCCTAACTTTTATAATTACTATTCTCAAAATACCGAGTTTCAATAGATCGAATAACGAAAAGTCCGACTTAATGATAATTCGAAACATCAAAAATACGAATTCCGATTATTAAAATACCGATTAATAAAATTCCGAAATAAAAACGCCTCATAAAACTGTAAAGCAAGACAAATAAACACATAAATGCTCGTCAGAGGTCGTAGTATGAGGGGGTAGAATTAAAAAACTAATGACAGATGCGTTTTCCAGCATGCAGGGGATTTATTGCAGCATGCAAGCAGGCATGCAGCGTGCAAGCAGACATGCAGCATGCAAGCAGGCATGCAGCGTGCAAGCAGACATGCAGCATGCAAGCAAGCATGTGACATGCAAGCAGGCATGCAACATGCAAGCAAGCATGCAACATGCAAGCAGGCAAATGCAAATGCAGCAAGCATTGTTTCTGTCATGGCTCCGGCGCTGCGGGGTTTGGGCGGTCCCACGCGAGCTTATCGTCGCAGATGGTTTTAACGCTCACCACCGCAGCTTCGGCTGCGGCGGCGGGCCTTCAAACCACCTGCTCCTCAGCTCGCGGGCCGCCCTACCCCTCCGCGCCTACGCGGGTTTAAATTACACTCTAGGGGTAGGGCAAACAAGACTGCGTGAAGTCGGTTTTGCAGCGATTCGTTTCTGACACTTTTTGTAGCACAACATGTTGACTTTTAGTTTATTCGAAGTATTGAAAATCGGAATATCGTTTTTCGGACCGAGAACCCTTCGAGCATTTGATTCTTCGAACGTATGAAAATCGGAAAACTAACAAATCGCATTTACGACTTTCGGTAAAATAAATTTCGTAATTTTTAATAATAGACATTATAATTTTTAGGTATTATGAAATTCGGACTTTTGAAAATCGGAATATCGAAATTCGGAATAAAATATTTCGGAGTATTTGGGTGTTCCCGTATTTAACATTTAAAAAATCAAAAATAAAAATTATGTAAATAAGTTTTATCGATCGTAGAAGTTTAAAGACAGTTTCTGTTTAGTCATTGATTTCATGTTATAGTTGATCTGATGTTGGGCACGCGACGATGTGTTCGCAAGCGTGACTGTTGAGCATGGCGTCTTAGCATCGATTTCCGGTTGTTTGATCACACAGAGAGAGTATTGAGATGGGCCACCGTGATTTAAATCGCATTTGCATCTTTTTTCGCATTGGTGTATCACTCCTGCTTGCCTTTTTATACTGTTGCATTTTTTAAACCAGTTTCGTTTACATTTTTATAGTATTGCTATAATGGTAGCATGCCTAATGATTGTTCACGCATCAAATGCGTGAGCATATCGACTGACGTCACCGGCGGCAGCTGAGGCGGTGGGCGCAGGGTAAACGGGTGAGCGGTGCGGGCACTTCTCAGAATCAAAATCAGAATCATTTATTCGTATAATTATATAAATCGATCTCGATCCGATGACGAAGGCCTTCCGTCCCTCAGTCTACACCTCACTGACCGCTACTAATTTCTCGCCACTCAATATAGTTTTTAAAATAGCATACAATGCACTTATTCATTTGCCTTCCTGAGATTTTAAACAATGATTATTTACAGTGCGTTGAACAACAGTTGTTTGTGAAATCTCAATGCGCCATTCCCTGTTTTCCTATGTCTATTTTCACTGTGGATTTAATTTTATGGTGTCATCTCCGTTAGCATAAGAAAATTGTTTTCTAACATGATAAGAATACTAACCAAGAATTATTACATTGCGATTGCATAATTATAGATCCATTTTGCTAATTTATAGGAAGGTTTGCTTTACACCTCACCATAACTTTATCGCTAGTGTAACCCTTCACTCATACGGAAAAATTTGTTCGAATCTGTTTTTATTTTAATAACATATCTATACTATTATTATAGAAAGTTTAATTTGTTTGTTTGTAAGTTATTTCGTAGGAGTTAAGCTCTGCTATTACGCTATTTTACTACTATTAATAGAAAGTTACACTATTGCGGAGTGTTTCAGGTTACTTGAACGATTACGAGACGAACTGGAAGGAGGAAGCTTGGGCTCGCAAAATATGCAAAGAGTGGAAGGAGGCCTTTGGCCAGAAGTGAGACAAAACAGGCTGGCAAAAGACAAAAACTATTAGCTTGGAAAAGTTAAATTTAATGGACAAAACCACTGAATCCTTTATCTTGGACCACGCGTCAAGGGTGGTAGGACCGTGTGAACTTTGAGCGGGAATGAGATAGCAATACTTGCAGTTATTGCTCAACATTATAACAGCTATAACATCGACGCATATTAATATTACGAACTAGGTAATAATTGTGATGTTTCCATGTTATATGAACGTACGTGAAGTTTTGTAAAATGTTGTAAAGGTTTTTATTATTTGATGGAGCCTGCTAGAACCAATGCTTGTAAGGGCTGAGGGATAGTTTGAAAGAGTCAACGTAGCCATAGATCGCAAAGGGCAACTGAAGGAACACGGATGGGTTTTTAGGGTTCCGTACCTCGAAAGGAAAAAACGGATCAATTACAGGATCACTTTGTTGTCCGTCTGTCTGTCAAGTCCCTTTATCTCGGGAACGCATACAGGTATCGAGTTGAAATTAAAAATATAAACTCAAATCTGCGGTCCCTTGAAGCTGTGAAAAAAATTAAACTTCTGAGATAACGGAAAAAAAAGATACTGCCGTTTATGTCGCAAAAAACGTATATTTCGACACCCTCAAGGGAATCAAAATTCATAGGGTACTTCCTGTTGACTTAGAATCCTGAAATTTGGCATCATAAGCATCGACTTATATTCGGTACATATATATCGATGGGCATAAGGCATGGTCTCATAGCACAAGTATAGGAAAAAAATTGAAAACTGTAAATTTGTAATTACGTCACAAAAAAAAAAACAAATTTTCTTGCAATTCGGAAAAATCTTCGTAACTCAATTCGAGAATTGAACTGTTTTCATAGGTATAATATATAAATTTACGGAATGGTAGAGAGGTTCTTTGACTAGCTTTTTCAAGACATATATATTTTTAGCGTCGCGGAAGGTGTGTCACAGTCTTATCTACTGAAAAAAGAGGAGTAGGAATAGAAGTAGATTATTTAGTTAATGGGTGAGTGTGATTTTACGTAATTAAAAAGTGTCTATTACCAGCACTTTTGAGCTAGTAATTGATTATATTTATTCTTTTGTTAAAGCCTTACAAATTGAACTAATAGTTTCTAGAATCAAAGCATTATCCATAGTTCGTTTAATAATGCACCATCGAGCAACAATATAGCGCGATATTATAATTACTACTACATCAAGTGGCTCAATATTACCCGCAGTAGCGTAGGTATAGTCGAACGAGCACATTGGTATACGGGTAGAAATATTTGTAGAGAAATCTATGGCGCCACCTAAGAACTAAACTTCAAAATGCTGTAACGCTGTATCAAAGTTCTTCGAGCGATTAGAAAAGAATATTAACAACAGCTCAAAAATCAACTATCAAGCTGTTGCCCGGACTAGACACAACACCGTGTGGTGGGGTGGGATGTAGCGACATCTATGGTGCCACATATTCATGTTTACTTAGAGGCCTAAGTCCCAGTTTTGGGAACATTTTAAGTCTGATTATGTTATGTTACACTATAAATATTTATTTATGTTGTTCCAATTTTGTGACAATAGCCTTACACCCCTTATATTCCCCTTATTTGAGATGAAAAGGGTCATCCAATGACTTCTTCCGCTCTATAGTGGAGCGCGAAGGCTTGTCAGACTTTTATTGACTAAACCGCGCCTGTGTTCTTCAGTTACCCTTTGCGTTCTTTCGTTTCTTTGCGGATAGGTTTTAGTCAGTAAAAGTCAGACACTTCCTCTCGCTCCACCTAGAGCAGAAAATATATTTGATGAATTCCCAATAAAACAAAGTTCACTCACACTCATTACTCGTATAAAGGTTGCAACTTAGCTATATACCATATCGCTGATTCGACAGTACACACAGTTTGTACGTAGGTACTTGTTATAAACTGCGATGTTTAAACCTAACACGTTGCATTACCCGAGTCGTTACCACGCTATCGCGAACGTTCACGTTCCAAAACGTTTAGTTTAGGGTACCAAGTTTATTGCTTGTAAAAATATCGATAGTTATTAGCTTGACTACGGAGCAGTCCTGGGTTTGGTAAATTTTAGCAATAATTATACAAAAATTTGCGTATTTTTAGAGTTCCGTACCTCAAAAGGAAAATACGGAACCCTTATAGGCTCACTTTGTTGTCCATCCGTCTGTCTATCTGTCTGTCTGTCTATCTGTCTGTATTCTGGAATGTTTTCCAGGAAAACTTAAATGGAATAGAATAGAATAGAATAGAATAGAATAGAATAGAATAGAATAGAATAGAATAGAATAGAATAGAATAGAATAGAATAGAATAGAATAGAATAGAATAGAATAGAATAGAATAGAATAGAATAGAATAGAATAGAATAGAATAGAATAGAATAGAATAGAATAGAATAGAATAGAATAGAATAGAATAGAATAGAATAGAATAGAATAGAATAGAATAGAATAGAATAGAATAGAATAGAATAGAATAGAATAGAATAGAATAGATTAGAATAGAAAAGAATAGAATAGAATAGAATAAGCAATGTAATAGGCAACAACACTCAAAAAAACTCACTTATTTATTTATTGATAAGTACTTTATTATACACCAAGGTTTAAATTTACAAAAGGAAACCTTATATATATTAATAATTAATAAGAAAAAAACATACACTTGGCGGCCTTATCGCACTCGGCGATTTCTTCCAAGCAACTTGAAATGGGCAGAGATTGCCTGACTATAATATCTCACTTAATTCATGAGCATTTTCTTTTATAAAGACATAATTAAATTTTGTTGGTTGTTCATCGACCATAGCCGTCATAATAGTTCTATGATGCGCTACTAGATGGCGCTATGCTCTAGAGTGAGGCTCTTAATAAACTAGTCTTCACCATCAACGATTGTATCAATGCTTACCATCAGGTGCGATCGTAGTCAAGCACCAGGTTTAATTATTTATTTAAAATAAAAACTTTTCGAAAACTCGGTTTTAATAGTCTCCGCTGGCTCTCGAAGGAATATTGTTATTTAATGAATCTATTCTCTAACTGTCAATGTCAATACATGGACCTGCGGATCATCATCTTTAGTTGAAAAGGTCACATGGGACACCCAGACCGATAGTAGATCCCTGTTTGAATCCCTTAGAGAATAAAGTTGTATAGCTTTTTGAATTAGACGTCCCCCGTCTTCGTCCGAGCGAACTTGGCTGGTTTGTGCTGCGCCTATTCGCGCCTATGCGCCTTTGAATATCGTAACTAGAGATAGGTACAATAGAAAGACAATGAGAGAGCGAACGCCGGCGTTCGCTTGGGGTTTAGTGAATCAATAGCATACTTACAAATAGCTGAAGGTTGTTGGGCAAGTAAAGTCCTTTATTCGGTAAAAATCAGACTCTCCTTCTCGCTCCACCCAGAGCAGACAAAGATATTTGATAATTTCCTATCTCAAAAAAAAAAAACTGGCCAAGTGCGAGCCGGTTTCACGCACTGAGGGTTCCGTACAAATTTACCTATGTAAATAATTCAATTCCCGAATGGAATCTCGAAGATTTTTCCAAATCGCATTCCATTGTGACGTAACAAGAAATTTACTGTTTTCAGATTTATTCCTTTGTGTGTGCTATAAGCTCTTGCTTTATCCAAATTTCAGGATTCTGGGTGAACGGGGTACCCTATGAATTTTGATTTCTTTGAGAGTGTCGAAATATACGTTTTTTTGCGACATAAACGGCCGTATCTTTTTTTTTTCGTTAACTTAAAAGTTTGATTTTTTCAGTTTCAAGGGACCGCGCGGACTTAAGTATATGGTTTTAATTTCAGCTCGATACCTCCACGCGTTCCCAAGGTAAGGAATCATGACAGACAGACAGATGGACGGACAACAAAGTGATCCTATAAGGGTTCCGATTTTTCCTTTTGAGGTACGGAACCCTAAAAAGAGCTTTGCAGATAAGAGAATGAGATTGTATTTTTAGAAAGAGAAGGTTATTGTTAAGCATAGGCATAATCAGGCTTATAACATTCTCACTCGGACGCAGGCTTCCTCTCTAGGAGAGGGAGTGGGCCGTAATTACCGTTCAGATTAGTGGATGTCACATGTCTTCAAATTTTTTATTCTAGGACATGCCGGTTTCCTCACGATGTTTTCCTTCAGCCTTTCGAGAGCAGTGGTAATGAAATAAATTACACAAAGTAATTTGCCTGGTTGGGTTTGAACCCGCCACCGACCACTCGTAAGTCGGTACCGTTACTACTTAGCCACCATTGCTGCATTGTAGGTTAAGTTTATTCTTTATGAATAATTAAAATAGAGCAGTGATTGCCGAGTGGTAGTGGCCCCGACTTACGAGTCGCGGGTTCCAACCCAGCCAGGCGCACTACTTTGTGTAATTTATTTCTTCACCACTGCTCTCAAAACGGTGAAGGAAAACATCGTGAGGAAACCGGCATGTCCTAGAACCAAAAATTCGAAGACATGTGACATCCACCAACCCGCACTGGGCCCGCGTGGTGGATTACGGCCCATTCCCTCTTCTAGAGAGGAGGCCTGAGTCTCAACAGTGGGAACATTATAAGGCCGACTATGCTAATTAAAATATATAAAGAAATTATCATAATTGCCGATATTATCATCATCATCATCATGATGATGGACTGGCCTGTTGGTCTAGTGGTTTGTGGCCCTGACTGCTATGCCGGAGGTCGTGGGTTCGATTCCCACCCAGGACAAATGTTTGTGTGATGAGCACAATCATTTGTTCTGTGTCTGGGTGTAATTTATCTATATATGTATGTATTTAGAAATATATAAGTATGTTTATCAGTTGTCTAGTGCCCATAACACAAGCTCTGCTTAACTTGGGACTAGATGGCGTTGTGTGATAGTTGTGGAATATTATTATTATTATTATTATGATGATAAGTGCTTTACTGCAATCCCACCTGATGGTAAGCAGTGATGCAATAGTAGATGGTGAGGCGCACTAGTTTATTAAGAGCCTATTCACTCCAGCCTTGAAGACACCTAAATTATAATCGAACGAGAAGACCGCAGCAGGCAAGTTGTTCAAGTCCCTCGATGTACGCGGTATAAACGGCGAGGCGAAACGCTTGGTCCGGACCGTAGAGGTTTCAACAACGTAAGGGTGGATACTCGCCGTTCGTCGGGTTGTCCGAAGGTAGAAATGAGATGGTGGAATCAAGTCATGCAATTATTAGTATACTAGCTGTTGCCCGCGACTTCGTCCGCGATAAGTTCGTAAAACTGTACAAACATCCTCAAGCGGCTCCTGCCCAACCTCGGGGGTCCAGACGCCTCCTGCCGGAGGCTCTACGCAGGCATCGTCCAGTCCATGGCTCTTTATGGGGCGCCGGTGTGGGCGCCGTCATTGCGAAAGCGACCGGCGGCCCAGCTGAACGCGTGCCAGAGGGTCATGGCCATACGGATGGTGCGGGGATACCGCACGGTTTCCCGCGAAGCGGCGAGCCTCCTTGCTGGCCAGCCACCATGGGATCTGGTGGCAACAGGCCTTGCACGCATGCACGATCTGCGCGTGGAGATGCAACGTCGGGGCGAAACTCCGCTGCCACGACAAGTTGCGGCATGGCGGACAGAGCTCCGGCGGGGTCTCATGGTGGAATGGCGACAGCGACTATCGCAACCCAGTGCTGGGCACGCCATAATTATGGCGGTAATTCCCCTCTTTGAGGAGTGGCTGGAAAGGCAACACGGCGTCCTTACCTACCGCATGACGCAGGTCCTCACCGGACATGGTAAGTTCGGGAGGTTCCTGCACCGGATTCGTGCGGAAGAAACGCCCGGGTGCCACCATTGTGCGGACCACCCGGAGGACACGGTGGAGCACACGGTGGAGGTGTGTCCCGCTTGGGCAGAGCAACGCAGTGTCCTCGTGGGGGCGATCGGCGGCGGCGATCTCTCGCGCCGGGCCTTGGTACAGGCCATGGTCCGAAGCGAGGAGGAGTGGCAGGCGGTTGCCTCCTTGGCAACGGTCCTCACGCCCCAATCGCCGCCGGGATTCCGATCCCGATTTCCGGCCATCGTAGGCGCAGGCTTGCGGACGGCGAGCAATGGGTGGCTCGCCGTCCGACCGTCCGGTAACCATCCGGACCAAGCCCAAGTCGTCGACGGCGCGTGCTGTTCCACGCGCGCCTCAAGAAGATGTCAGCAACTGTAGGGGCCTAGCAGGGTCGAAGCCTACTGGGGCCAAGGGTCTGATTCTGAAAGGAAGACTCGGCCCTGGTACGAAAGGCAACGAAGGAACAGGAGTGGGTTTTTAGTCAGTAAAAGTCTGACACTATCTCCCGCCCCGCCCAAGGGCGGGGGATGTCATAAGATGATTTTCCCACCGAAAAAAAAAAAAAAAAACTGTACAAACATTCTGTGCTTGCAATTCATTCCGAAAGGATCGCAATTATTTATTGTACTTTAAAATAAAACGGTTAAAGGTAAAAACGCTAATTTCCTTCAGGAAACATGTTATGTAAACATGCAGATCCAGATTTATGAACGTCAATGAATAGAAAGAGTATGTATGGGTCGTAGCAGTTGGCATTTCTGCCTACCCCAAGGGAAAAGGCATTAGTTTATGTATGTTTCTGGTTTATGTTCTGGTAAAACAATATTGTATGATTTTAATCCCTCGCCACAGTGAGCACGCCACAATCGCAGCGGTAATGCCTGTCTTTGAGGTGTCGCTACAGAGGCGTCACGGCATCCTCTCTTTGTGCAGGACTCATCGGATGTGGATATTTTGGAAGGTATCTGTATCGAATTCAGCGGGAAGAAACACTCGGATCTCACCATTGTGCGGATCGCCCGGAGAATACGGTGGAAGTCGTTCCCGCTTGATCAGAGCGCCACCGTGTCCTCATCGAGGTGATTGGTGAAGAAAATGACAACCAGTAGCCTCCTTCAGCAAATGTATAGGGCCCTCTAGGACCGATGTCTGCTGGGGCTGCGAGATTGTTTGAAAGAGTTACCTCGTGTAACACATTTCGCCTCAATAATATTTCACTGAAGAGTTTAAGCAGTTAGACAGCTTTAGTAGAGGTAATCGAAGGAGCATAATCGGGACACCGACCTTTAGCTGGATAACGTGCACTGATAGTGCAAAGCCTTAAGTGAGTCCAAAAACTACCATCATCATCAACTATCTTCCTCCACAACAGTACTTATGAAGAATTTTCGAGAGCATACTTGCATTGATTGTTGCAGCTTGATCCATTTGGGCGTGGTGGTTCATTTACCTAGGATTTTTTAATTTGTTCATTTACTTAAGATTTTTGGTGTGTATTTAACTGACGTCTCCGTATATCAGACAAATGTTTTTTCCATAGTGGGAACTACCCTATAAAGAGTCTCCAACTTTTGGTAAAATCTTCTCTATGAGGACACGGCGGTTCACCCAAGCTGGATAGACCTCCACCGCATGCTACACCGGGAGCTTCGGGCAATTCGCAAAATGGTAATATCAGGATAACTCCAACCGAATCCGGAACAGAAACCGTTCGAAATACCAGTACCAATACCATAATCCAATACCATAATCTAGTGTTGGTCACCACTCACTGCAAGGAGGCAATGTCCAGATGTCGACGTAAGGCTGCAAGGAATCTGAGATTCATCATAAGTTGTCGAACTGTGATCAGAAAAACACATTCGACCTCGTTTTATATGAAGCAGTGACTGCAAATAATAAAACACGCTATTATTAGACCGCAAGGTGCCATCATCCCGGAGGACGCAGTGAAGCATACATTGGAGGTGTGCCCCGCAAGAGCGGAGCACCGCTGTGTCCTCGTGGAGGCAATCGGCGTCAGTGGCCTCTCGCGCCGGGCCCTGGTTCGGGCTATGGTCCAAAGCGAGGAGAAATGGCCGGAGGTTGCCTCCTTCTGCAAAGCCGTAATGCTAGCGAAGGAGGCCGAGATTCCGACCCCGACTACCAGCCACGGTAGACACGGGCTTGCGGACGTCAAACAATGGGTAGCTAGCCGTCCGGCCGTCCGGTAGTTGACTGGACGGCCGGACGGGCAACTGAAGGACACAGGTGTGATTTCAGTCAGTAAAAGATTGACACGCCCTCCCGCCCCAACCAGAGCGGGAGAAGTCACTGGATAATTTCCACCCTTAAAAAAAGGATAAAAAGGTGCCATCCTCATCATTATCATTTCAGCCGAAAGACGTCCACTTTTGGATATAGGTCTCCCCAAGTGTCGCCATAATGACCGGTCCTGTGAGTCTCGCATCCATCGGATTCCCGCGACCCTCACCAGGTCATCGGTAACGTCCACCTGGGGGCCTTCCAACGCCAGGTACCATGTAACCCCTTCCAAAATTTGGCTGTGTTATTTTAAAGTCAATAATTAAATACATATCGGTCAATTAGCTTGTTACAACCACGGGGGAAAAAAAATAGAACTGTCTGCAAACGTGGGCGATGGTCATTCTTCCGCCACTCAGAAAATTACATAAATTACACAATGCCATCTATCTATCAAATTTAATATGAATTTCAAATGCCATTGTCATAATTATTTCTACTTTGAGTCTTTAGATGGCGTTGCGAGTATCTGAATTGCGTGTGGTGTTACATTTTACTTCTTGAAAACTTTAAATTTATACAATTATATCTTTCGATATAGTCAACCGATTGCGATGAAACAAAGCCAAAGTAATATTTTAAGAGACACACAATTTTAATATTTAAAAGTTATCGACATTTTATATTATTAACATTTTGCGTGATACGCACACAACTAAAAACTTTTACAGATATATTGTGTGTAGATATAAAAAAAATGTAAGCATGCAAAAATATATAAAAAAAATCTTATTTACGGTGAAAAAATTAAATAAAAATTTCTTATATGAGAGCCATATTATGGGACTCGAACCATCTTTGTATTACACGCAAGTCTAGATACGAAACAACTGTGCTACGATCTCCGACGGTTACGTTTTAAAATAGACGTTCTTATATAAACGTTATAAGACTCGAACCATCTTTGTATTACACGCAAGTCTAGATACGAAACAACTGTGCTACGATCTCCGACGGTTACGTTTTAAAATAGACGTTCTTATATAAACGTTATAATAGACTGGTTGGCTCCTTATCGGTGATAGCGTGATGATTTTCCTTTCAGAATTTAAATTTGCAGCTAAATAGAATAATGTAACAACATAGTACGTGATTTTACTCGCCGCTTTGATTTTATTATGTGTTTTGATTAGTTTTTACAAAATATTTAGAAGATATCGAATAGAAATGTCAATTTTATTTAGAATAAATGGTAAAAGTTATTTTATTACAAAAAAATAAGATAAAATAATGACAATATTTTTAACTGTAGCTGAGAATCGAACTCGCTGCAAAATGTCGTTCAATATCGACATTTTGGATTATTGCTCACCCCCCATAGCAAATAGCGTGATAATTTATAGCCTATGTCCTTTCTCAAGCTCTATTCTATCTTTGTACCAAATTTCATCAAAATCGGTTCAGCGGTATAAGCGTGAAAGCGTAACAGACAGACAGACAGACAGACAGACAGAGTTACTTTCGCATTTATAATATTAGTATGGATTAATGGAAAACAGAATGTAATTCAATCAATCAAATAACAATTATCACTCCTACCGTCCTTTTCGTCTATTGTCTATAATTTTCACTTCTACAAACTATCTCAGATCCTATAGTTTCGATACTTATACTAAATATAATTGCATATAAACTGAGGGTTCGAAGAGTAGCCATGTTCACACAAAAACACACTTTATGTTTCACAAGATAGAGTTCAATGTTCATCGTGTTTGTTGGTTGTGTAAAGTGTCTGATCGGAAAACAAGTAGACATTGGGTTTATGTTGGTAGTACATGGCCGTGTTTGTTTCTAATATAATACTTTATGTACTGTCATGGTGGAAAGTGTTCGAGTTTACTGTTTACAGCGGGAGATGTTGTGATCGTAAAGCGAGTGGAAAGTATGGCGGGTAAACTGGTGGAAGTATGTGTTTTGATGATGGGTAATCGTAGGGTTTATTATGTTCTTCCCTTTTAAGGTTTCCGTATCCAAAGGATAAAACGGGACCCTATTTCTAAGACTCCGCTGTCCGTCCGTCTGTCTGTCTGTCTGTTCGTCTGTCGTCTGTCAACAGGCTGTATCAAAACCGTGATAGTTAGACCGTTGAAATTTTCACAGATGATGTGTCTTTTGCCGCTATATCAACAAATACTAAAAACAGAATAAAATAAATATTTGAGTGAGGCTCCGATACAACAAACGTGATTTTTTGCTGTTTTTTGCTACGGAAGGTATGGAACCCTTCGTGTGCGAGACCGAGTCGCACTTGTTCGTTATTTTTTATTTATTTATTTAAACTTCATGTACAGTAGTAGTATATAGGCGGACTTAATGCAACATGGTTCTCTACTAGTCAACCTTTGGGTTAAAAAAGACAATGCGGTAGGTGTGCACAATAAATAAATAATAGATATTTCAATTTCTATTTTTTTATTTTAATTATTATTACTTATCTACATTGTGCTCACATATTAGAAGCGACAAGAAATATGTAACCAAGATTTATGTAACTCATAATATGATTTAAAAGAGTGTTCATGGAGTTTCTTGCACGTTCTTCACAATAGAGATCTACGCTATATAACGTGCAATTTAGCTTCACTTTTTTTGACGGACCGACATTTTGACAATTCAAAAGTGCCTGTAATTGGTCTATTCGAAATAAACGTTTCTGATTTCTGATATTTAAAAACTAGAATTAATTATCATTGAAAAGCTTATGATTCTACTTTTAGCATTTTCAGGGTACGTACGGAACCCTAAAAATGTAGTATTTAGGCTGAAATTATCTCCCGTAATCGGTTTCCTCATAGCTCAAACCTTATGGTGGCCAAAAACCAACCTTCCTATCGTCCAATCCGCATGACGCTGCAGGCTTGATACAATCTGCAGTTTGTCAATATACACCTCACACGATCAGTTTAAATTGTCCAATCGGCAGCGACGTTTAGTTGAAGCCATGACGTCATTGGTGACAGACGACGGTGTTTTAGCCATTTTGGCATTTTACTCGTGAAAATAAAACAAAAATAAAGAAACGATCGAGCAGGGTGTTGCAAACAGTAGTTAACGAAAAGAAAAACAACGTTTACTCACACAAATTTAATAAAAGAATTGGGGATTACTCCAATATATTATTGTAATTATTTACGAATGAATAAAAAAATTTACATGAAACTTCTAACGTGAACTGATGATCGCCGACCACCATACACAGTCCAATCGGCATGATCCAATCCCCATGATCAAGCCCAAAGAATCGAAATTCGATTGTGCCGTCGAATATAACTGTCGTGGCAATCTACTCCCACACACGGTCAGTTCTAACTGATGCAATCGGTAGCGTCATGCCGATTGGACGACAGGAAGGATGGTGTATGACCACCATTAGGGTCTTCAAGTCAAGAGTGAATAGGTTACTTCTAGGCAAGCATGCTCTATCGTCAACCACATCTTTACTTACAATCAAGTAAGTAACTCGTGAAACACAAGATTATTATGTTAAATATAAATGCTATTTCTATCACCTTTAGAAACTGTTTCATGATGCCCATTAATTGCCTGTTGGCCTTGTTGGGTGGTTAGTGCCCTTGACTGCTATGCCGGAGGAACAAATGTTTGTTACATGAGCACCATTATTTGTTCTGTGTCTGGGTGTACTTTATCTGTAATAGCACTAGTTCTGCTTAGTTTGGGACTAGACAGCGTTATTTGATAGTTGTGGAACATTATTATTATCTCTAAGTTAAAAAAATAATAGAAACATTGTTACGGACTCCGAGGCATAATTAAAATATACTCTTATGAGTACATTAAGATCATTAAGAAACGTGCCTAACACTTCAAAACTCGTTGCATGTAAAGTGGCGCCGCTCACATGGAACTAACATGTGGATTCAGACAGGTCGCTACAGGTCGCTACAGGTTCCTACGGGTCTTGGATCTCCACTGAGCTGCTCATCATCCACTGGACGAACCGAGGAAAATCGGGAAATGACAGGATTAACCCGAGCACGACTTGCACCTACGAGAACGGGGTATAAATATGGGCCGAAATCATACGGTCGACACAGTTCGTCGGATACTCCAGATTAAGTAGTCAGTGCAAGCCGTCTCGTAAGTAATCCTCTTTATGTGACTCTATTTCTCTGCCTATGTGAACTGTACGTGTATATATGTGGACTATTTCTTTGTGTAAATGTGTAAATTGTGACTCTATAAACCGTGACCTGATTATTGTTAATTCTTATTGAACTGTGATTCTGATTAGTGTTAATTCTTATTGTGTAACGTAAATAAATAAGACTCGTTAGCGAGCAAGACTTTGTGCCAAATCTGATTGTATCTATAAATGATTAAATCGTGTAAAGACTTATAATTTATAATAGACTAAATCAAGACAAGTGTGTTTTATTGAACCATACAGTCCACACCCTACAGTCTGGTCCCGTCGACCCGGATCTAGGGGTTTAGAATCAGTGCTTAGTACTTATATAAGTCCTAGATTCAGTGTTTTGAAAGTATTAGAGTCAGTGTTTTAACAAAGTACTAGAATCAGTGTTTTGAAAGTATTAGAGTCGGTGTTTTGACAAAGTACTAGAATCAGTGTTTGAGCAAGTACTAAAGTTAGTGCTTAAACCAGTCTTAGAGTCAGTGTACTAGTAAACAGTGCTAAAATACGATCAATATGGTCGTAACAAGAAGTCAAAGCGACTTGGCAGAATTAGAGGAACAAAAGCGCGCTCAGAATCAAAGAGACGAATTGATAGTGATGCGTCGCCGCGATGCGGAACGTATCCAGCTAGAGAGAGTAAGACGGCTGTCGCTCGATCCGCCAGCATCCCCACAGCTGGAGAGCATGATCGGGCCTACTACTACTGCAGACCTAACGACTGCAGGTCCTTCAACGGTGCGGCACCAAGTCAGATCGCCGCCCCAATCAGTGAGGTCAACGACGAGTGTCACAACGAGGCTACGGCTAGCCGAACTCGAGGCTGCTGAGAAACTAGCCGCCATACGACGCAAGGAGCTGGACCTGGAGGCAGAGCTAATCAAGAAGAGATTAGCAGTGGATGTCTCCGTAATACAGGACGAGGAGAGCATCCATGATGAGCCCATCCCGGTGGAACATCAGCACCAGAAGGTCGACCAGTGGCTGCGCACCAACCCTCCCGTCACAAGGGGGGAGGTTGGGGTACGCACCGAGAGCAGGGAGGGGAAGCAGCTGCGCTTCGAGGCATCGAGAGCAAGATCACCGACACCAACTAGGGGTAGGAACAGTATCGAACAGTTGGCTGCTACCCTGGAGAAGATGGCCAGGCCACGACTCCGGCACACTGACTTACCATATTTTTCGGGTGCCGTGAGCGAATGGCTGCCATTCAAGGCGGCCTATAACGACACTACCAACATGTATAGTGTGTCACCAGCAGAGAACCTTCAGCGCCTACGAAGCAGCCTAAAAGGCGAAGCAAGAGATGCAGTGTCAGCCCTATTACACACTGCCACCGATCCAGATATCATTATGAAGACACTTGAACAATGCTTCGGCCGGCCTGAAGTAATAATTGATAAAGCACTAGAAGAGCTGAGAAGAATGCCAAAACCAGGTACGTCAGCTAGTGAATTGAACAGCTTCGCGATCAAGATACAAAATACGATTTGCGTGCTGAAGACAATCGACCGTAGAGGCTACCTCTATAATCCTCTACTTACAAGGGAAATCTTAGAAAAACTAAGTCCACATATAAAATCAAGATGGTGCGACTTTGCAACTGAGAACGAGGGGTCAGCAGAGCCAGAGATAGTCATGTTATCTCGTTTCCTTATGCGTGAGGCAGATAGGGCGTTACGCTACATTTACGCCCCGTCAACAAGCAGCGCATTCACAACACAGAAAAAGGAGACCAGGCCTGCTGTAACCATGAAGAGGAAAGCTACCGCTGTATACACCACGGTTGACCGAGCGGACGAGGAAGACATTCAGTGTCCCAGCTGCAAGCAGAGACATGAACTAACACAGTGCCCCAAATACAAGGCATTGACAGTTGACCAACGCTGGGAATTAGTAAAAGAAAACCGAATCTGTTTCAAGTGCGCCCGCAAGAGGCATAGGCGTACCTCATGCAAAGAAAAACCATGTGGAGTGAATCAGTGTCGTCGGCCACATCATGCTACGCTACACAAGGAACGAGAGTCGCCCGATACTAAGTCTGCGACTCCAGTGGTGACTGATCAACCAACGAGTGAAGGGACAGTTATGTCGGTGGCCACCCAACCAGCCACCGGCCCAAGGTCTGTCTTACTGAAGATGTGCCCAGTTATGATCGCCGGGCCACGGGGGGAGGTGAGGACATATGCACTCTTCGACGAAGGAGCCACCATCACCCTTATTGACGAAGACCTGGCAGCAAGCATCGGGGCAGAAGGGGTGTCACAACCACTACACATCCATGGGGTCAATATGTCCTCCCAGGAGCGGGACAGCAAGGTGGTCACGATTCAAGTAAGGGGAATAAATAGGGACAGCTCACCACACAAGCTTCGGGCCAGAATCATGAAGGATTTGAAGCTTCATCAGCAGTCAATTCCTGACACACTGCTGGAATACGAGCACCTGCGAGACCTTCCCAAGAACGAAGTGTGTTATGATGCAACACGCCCAGGACTCTTAGTGGGGACAGACCACTGGGAGTGCATAGTGTCACGAGAGCTACGCGTCGGTGGCCCTAACCAGCCAGCTGCATCCCTAACGCAGCTAGGCTGGGTGATACATGGGACCACGCCACGAAACATCATCGTGAATGAAGACAACGTGCTGCATATTTATGAAACGGAACGACAGCAGCATGATTACCAGCTTCATGATCTAGTAGAAGCTCACTTCAAACTCGAAGCAATTGGTATATCGCGAGAACCGCGAGTGAACAAGTCTGACCAGCGAGCGATTGATATCGTCAAGAGAACAATTAAGAAGATAGAGAGTGGGTACGAAGTCGGTCTACAGTGGCAAGATGATGACGTCACTATGCCGCCAAGCTATAATGCGGCCCTTCGACGTCTCCTGAAGATTGAGCAAAAGATGGACGCTTCACCCGAGTTCGCCCAACAATATAGTACCCAAATAGATAACCTATTGAAAAAAGGGTACACAGTGCCATGTGACGGATCAGAACAATCAAGTGCCGTCTCCTGGTTCTTGCCTCACTTCGCCGTGCAGAACCCAAATAAGCCCGGCAAGCAGCGACTGGTGTTCGACGCAGCGGCAAGAAGCCATGGTTTGTGCCTAAATGACAAACTCATAGAAGGGCCAGACCTGTTGCTATCGCTCCCGGGAATTATCTTCCGTTTCCGGGAAAGGGCGATAGCTGTCACCGCAGATATTCAGGAAATGTTCCTGCAAGTAAAAATACGACATGAAGATCAACCAGCGCAGCAATTCCTGTGGAGAGGCTGCGATAGAACGAGCCCTCCGCGCCGCTACAAGATGACAAGCATGATATTCGGAGTGGCCAGTTCGCCATTCATGGCCCACTACGTCCGAAACTACAATGCGGACGTACACGGGCAGGAATACCCACGAGCGCTTGAAGCTATCAAACAAAGTCACTATATGGATGATCTGGTGACAAGCTACGATGATTCAAAAGAAGCTCTTCAAGCAGTAGACGAAATCATCAGAGTGCGTGCGGTCGCTGGATTCACTTTGCGAGGATGGAGCACTAACGACAGGACGGTGCTAAGGAACATACCCCAGGACCTGCACGCCACGACACCCACACAATTGGGGGGAGAGAAACCCGAGAGCAAAATACTCGGGCTATACTGGAACGCGGAAAGAGACGAGCTTGGGTTCAACACCTCAATGAACCGAGTTCCCGCAGAAGTCAGGCAACGAGTACGAGCACCGACCAAGCGTGAGGCACTCAGTGCAGTGATGTCCATATATGATCCTCTCGGACTACTGAGCCACTACACGATAAGAGCGAAGATAATACTCCAAAGTTTGTGGCGCCTTCCAATTACGTGGGACGAGAGGATACCAGAGAGGGAAAACGAGCTTTTCACGAATTGGCTCACTCAACTCGCCGAGATCGCTCAACTTCGTTTACCAAGAAGCTACATGGCAAGGGGACCAAAGAACGTCGAGCTCCACATATTTTGTGACGCAAGTGAACAAGCCTACGCAACCGTGGCCTACTGGAGAATAGTGAACTATGACGAAACTACGACTGTCATATTGGTAGCCGCCAAGGCAAAGGTGGCGCCACGACGGGTTCAAACTATTCCGAGACTGGAACTTCAGGCTGCGATCATAGGAGCAAGACTCGCTGACCATATAAGGAAAGAACACCGCGTCGAGCTCAGCAGGACAGTATATTGGACAGACTCCTCCACCGTCGTCCATTGGATACAAAATGACGGGCGACGCTACACCCCCTTTGTCGCTAACCGGCTGGGAGAGATCGCCGAGCTTACGAAAAAGGAAGAATGGCGTTGGCTACCGACGAAAGAAAATATAGCCGACGACGCCACCCGACTTACCAACGCGCCGATCAGCGCCACCGACCGCTGGTTCCAGGGGCCTGGCTTCCTACACACTCCCGAGGAGCGTTGGCCCCATAAAACCCAGGAGGAAGAAGAAGAAGAAGAAGTCTTGCATACCAACGAAGGCCAGATGAATGACAGCTGGCTACCCGACCCTGCCCGCTTCTCAAAATATGAAACCCTAGTGAGAGCTACTGCAAGGGTATTCGCCTTTGTTGACATGTGTCGGCGTACCGCAACGGGACTTGAGCATCGACACGTACAGCGCGCCGAAAAGGAGCTCTTACAACGAGCACAGCTGGACAGCTTCCATGACGAGATAAGAAGAGTACAGTCAGCTCGCACCATCCCCAAAACGAGCAAACTGTATAGACTGGATCCAGTGTACGAGGACGGCCTCCTACGGGTACGAGGTCGTATCGAAGCATCGACAGCGCCAAGTGAGACCAAGAGGCCCATCATTATAGATGGCCGTCACCAGTTAACAAAGCTCATCGTGTTGCGAGAACACTGTGCGGCCGGTCACGCTAATCGGGAACGCGTGACAAATGACCTCAGACAACGGTATTGGGTTATCCACTTACGACCCACCGTCCGTGCCATAGAGAAGAATTGTGCATTTTGCCGGCGACGAAAAGCTATGCCACAGACGCCGGCCACCGGAGACCTGCCACGTGCTCGCTTGGACCCATTCCACCGCCCGTTTTCCAATTGCGGGGTGGACTATTTCGGACCTATAATGGTCAAGGTGGGACGACGGCGAGAGAAGAGGTGGGGCGCACTCTTCACGTGCCTTACCTGCAGAGCCGTTCACCTAGAACTCGTCGCATCGCTTTCCACGGACTACGGCACAAATTTCCGAGGAGCTGACCATGAACTCCGAGCAGCGTATCTAGAATGGCTGCCAGCCCTGAAAGACATAGGGCTTTCAAATAGAATGGAATGGCGCTTCATACCTCCGGGGGCACCCAACCAAGGAGGAGCATGGGAGCGAATGGTGAGGACGGTAAAGTCCGCTCTCAGCGTCACCCTGCACGAAAAGGCACCGTCCGAAGAGGTGCTGAGTACTCTACTCGTGGAAGCGGAATTCACCGTCAACGCACGACCTTTGACTCACGTCAGCGTGAACCCCGAAGACCCTGAGGCCCTCACCCCAAATCATTTCCTGTTGGGGTCCTCAACCGGCCTACCGACAACAGGGCCATGCGAAGAAGCGGACCGCCGGACATGGCGGGCTAGCCAAGCACTCGCTGACCACTTCTGGCGACGCTGGCTGAGGGAGTACCTACCGCTGTTGGTACCACGCGGCGAACCTAGAAACAACGCCCGACCCCTCCAAGCAGGCGACGTGGTCCTCGTGGTCGACGGAACTTTGCCTAGAAACGTCTGGCCGATGGGTATCGTCGAGAAGACACATTGCGGGCCGGATGGCGGCATTAGAGTCGCAGAGGTGCGAACTCGCACCGGAATATTTCGACGCCCCACGAGCAAACTCGTCGTCCTATTGAATAAAGAAGAGGCTTCGTGAGCTACGCCGGGGGGAGGAACTGTTACGGACTCCGAGGCATAATTAAAATATACTCTTATGAGTACATTAAGATCATTAAGAAACGTGCCTAACACTTCAAAACTCGTTGCATGTAAAGTGGCGCCGCTCACATGGAACTAACATGTGGATTCAGACAGGTCGCTACAGGTCGCTACAGGTTCCTACGGGTCTTGGATCTCCACTGAGCTGCTCATCATCCACTGGACGAACCGAGGAAAATCGGGAAATGACAGGATTAACCCGAGCACGACTTGCACCTACGAGAACGGGGTATAAATATGGGCCGAAATCATACGGTCGACACAGTTCGTCGGATACTCCAGATTAAGTAGTAAGTGCAAGCCGTCTCGTAAGTAATCCTCTCTATGTGACTCTATTTCTCTGCCTATGTGAACTGTACGTGTATATATGTGGACTATTTCTTTGTGTAAATGTGTAAATTGTGACTCTATAAACCGTGACCTGATTATTGTTAATTCTTATTGAACTGTGATTCTGATTAGTGTTAATTCTTATTGTGTAACGTAAATAAATAAGACTCGTTAGCGAGCAAGACTTTGTGCCAAATCTGATTGTATCTATAAATGATTAAATCGTGTAAAGACTTATAATTTATAATAGACTAAATCAAGACAAGTGTGTTTTATTGAACCATACAGTCCACACCCTACAAACATTATATATATGCTTTGATTGGCCTGTTGGTCTAGTGGTTAGTGACCCTCACTGCTATCCCGGAGGTCGTGGGTTCAATTCCCACCCAGGACAAACGTTTGTGTGCTTAGCACAATCATTTGTTCTGTGTCTGGGTGTAATTTATCTATAATATGTATGTATTTCGAAATATATCAGTATATGTATCAGTTGTCTAGTACTCATAACAGAAGCTCTGCTTAGCTTGGGACTAGACGGCGTTGTGTCATAGTTGTGGAAAATTATTATTAATATTACATAATATGACGTTGTTTCTTAAGTAAACAGTCTGTCAGGTCACCATGTTATCTCTTTTGTGATAAATAGGAAAGAGCTAAATACACGTATTTTTGTTTTACTAATAAACGTAATAGTACACAACTTATCGCACTTAAGAGACACTATTGCAAATGAAAACTAGATAATAAAGAAACTATAGTGTCTGACAATAAGAGCTTTTAGTTGACCGTTAGCTAAATAATTTATTTGTTTTCATAAAAACTATAACACACCTTAAATACATTTTGAGCGTAGTTTTATAAAACTGATTATGGTAGTGTTTACCTATTATTCCTTTTTTTTAATCTTTATTTTATATACATTTAAATCTAATAATAACGTAATTAAAACTAACTTACAAAATAAAAATAAAAGCCATAAAGTACTAAAAAAAGCCTTTTTTTAATTATTTAGGATAGGCTCGCTTTTGACTACTTTACTATCTCACCTGCTGCTATGCGATGATGTGGCCGAAATTGGAGCACGCTTGCCTCATGGTTGGACATAGGCCTCCCCCAAGCGTCGCCACAACGACCGATCCTGTGCGTCTCGCATCCACCGCACTCCCGCGACTCTCACCAAGTCGTCGGTCCACCTTGTGGGAGACCTTCCAACGCTGCGTTTTCCGGTGCGTGGTCGCCACTCTACAACCTTTCGGCCCCATCGACCATCCGTTCTATGAGCAATGTGCCCTGCCCACTGCCACTTTAGTTGCACACGCTTGCCTAAAAGTAACTTTTTCACGCAGTTATCAGGAAACACAGACTCCGGCAGGGAATTCCACGCCTTAGCTGTACAACAATTTTTAGCACTAGTTTATGTATAGTGCTTGACTGCGATCCCACCTGATGGTAAGCAGTGATGCAATCGTTGATGGTGAAGTGCACTAGTTTATTAAAAGCCTATTCACTATAGCCTAGTCTAGTTACTTGTAATAATAAAATACAGTTATATAACTAATAAATACAGTTACAATACATTACAAGTTATAATTAAGAGGTCTCAAAATATAATAATTATGACAAAGTTCAAATTAAACCAATAACAATAATTAAACTTCAATTTTAGATTTTCTGAACTAAATTGTTTGTATTTAGTTAGTAATTGTAATGTTTATGTTAATCCAGAACTCTAAAGTAAATTTAATCAATCAATTAACATAGAATTACCAAAAATTTTAGACGCGAGCTCGGTGGATTACGACTCACTCCCTCATACACAGAAGAAGCCTGAATTCCAGCAGTGGGAAAATTATAAGACTAATATAACATAATCGGCCTTGTAATGTTCCCACTGCTGGGACTCAGGCCTCCTCGCTAGGAGAGAGAATGGATCGTAATCCACCACGTGGGCCCAGTGCGGATTGGTGGATGTTACACATCTTCGAATTTTTCGTTCTAGGACATGCCGGTTTCCTCACGATGTTTTGAGAGCAGTGGTGATAAAATACGTATAAATTACAAATACAAAGTTATGCGCCTGTCTGGGTTTAAACCCGCGTCCTACAAGTTGTAAGTTGGGGCAGTTACCACTTTGCCACCACTCCTCCTCCCTTATAAGACTGATCATGCTACAAAAGTAGACACAGTCAGTTGCCAAGTAACCATTATTTTATATCATTTCTCCAGTGTACAACGCAACATTCATTTTTTCCTTCCTTCCATTTTCATGACGAAGGTTAGGTTAACATGTTGACAGCTGTCAAAGACAATAACGATATGTCAGTGTCATGTTTATGGTAATTATGCTACATTTTTATTTGAAGATTGTCGATTGACTGACATAATTTTCAGAGAATTGTAAAAGATGAGATGTAACACGCATTGACTCGGGATGGATGAAATGGCGACAGGTCACCGGGACAACTTGTGACCCACGAATGCTCTCAAGTTGAAGGGTAAAATCTACAAGTCCGGTATAAAGCTTGTCATTATGCCTGGACCAGAATGTTGGGCTGTAAAAAAGGCAGATGAAAAAATATTACATGTAGCGGAGACGAAAATGTTGAGATGGATGTATGGTGTGACGAGAATGGATAAAGTGAGAAATGAGTATATTAGAGGGTGTTTGAAAGAGGTGCCAGTGACTGAAAAGATGAAAAGGAATCGTTAATTTTGGTATGGTCATGGAAAAGGAGGGATGAAAGTCATGTTACGAAAAGAGTTATGAATATACATGTGGATGGATGGAGAAGAAGAGGGAGGGCAAAGAAAAGGTGGGTGGATTGTGTGCGGAGTGATATGAAAGAAAAGGAGTTAGTGATAGCATGACGGGTGACAGGACGGAATGGAAGAAAAAGACGTGTTGCGCCGACCCCAAATGAAACGGGACAGGAACATGATGTTGTAGAAACAAACTAGGTCCTTGGCGTTTCGATTGAAGTTCAGTGGCTGATCTAATTATTTACAAATTGATAGTGATGTAAATTTGGTGTACTTTTGTGTCTCAAGTATCTGCACAACTGAACAGTATGTGGAACCATTGAAGCTAGAAATACACTGCGCACACGTGTGCCACACACGCCGATCTGGGCGTGTCGGTCTCCATACATTTTATATGGAAACTAGACTTGTTGAGATACACTTGATCCATGCCATGCGACGCCACGCGACATCGTTCTACGTACAAATCAGGCGTGTTACACGTGTTCGTCGGTCTAATGTAGTTTTAGCTTGAAACAGACGCGATTTCGGTAAAATTTAATTGAAAATTTTACTGCAGTATTAATTATCACAGTGAAGCAAGCCGGGAAGGCAGACTCGATATGTTTCCTGCCAAAAAATACAAAAAAAAAATAGATTGTATTGCATCTGTATAGTTTTTTAGGGTTCCGTACCTCAAAAGAAAAAAAAGGAACCCTTATAGGATGACTTTGTTGTCTGTATGTCTATTTTCACGGTTCGGAAAAATCTTCAAGACTCCATTCGGGAATTGAACTATTTAAAGTTTGTACGGCACCCTCAGAGCGCGAGGCTGACTTTGACTTCAAGAGTCAATATAATTTAATTCTTAAATCATCATCATCATCATCACCATTTCAGCCGAAAGACGTCGACTGTTGGACATAGGCCTCCCCCAAGTGTCGCCACAAAGAAGGTTCTGTGCGTCTCGCATCCATCGGATTCCCGCAACCCTTACCAGGTCATTGGTCCACCTTGTAGGAGGCCTTCCAACGCTACGTCTTCCGATACGTGGTCGCCATTCCAGAACCTTTCGGCCCCAACGGCCATCCGTTCTGCGAGCAATGTGCCCCGCCTATGCCCGCAATTCTTAATTATCCCTAAACTAAAAGAGTTTGAAGGAACATCGTGAAGCACTCAAAGCTTTGTCTGAAATCACCATAATTATAAAGAGTAAATGAAAGATTGATCCTTTCTTTTTATTTATCTGATTGTTAATTAGTTAAACATAGAACAATAAAAATAAAAACACTTAACTAATTAAAACTAAACAATAAATCCTACCTAAAATATGGCGTCAAATAATTCATCCTCATCTCTGTCGACTGGAAGTGTTCCCAAAAGACTGGCGGCATTGCCACGTTGTATGACAATGATTAATCTCTGATCAACGTAAAAGCCAGCCCTTGGGTCACGCGGAGTGTCAACTAGGCGTTTGGATAATTCTTCAAAAAGCGAATGAGCACTCGAACCCCACGGCCCAAGAGTCTCAACCTCAAACAATCATAAGAAAAAAAAATCATAATAAAATATAATGTTAATGAAATAAATTACACAAAGTAATGTACCTGGCTGGGTTTGCACCGGTGACCTACAACTCGTAAGTGGGGGCCTTTATCACTGGGCCACTATTAATGCTCTACTCTCTATTCTGAAGGATCATGGGTGGGTGTTATTCAGTAAAAGTCTGACAGTCCCTTTCGCTCCACCAAGTGCGTGTTGCCAGTGATGACATATGGTTCCGAAACGTGGTCTCTCATGGGCTCAATGGGCCTCATCAGAAGGCTTAAATTCACCCAAAGGGCAGGGCGTGATCGAATCAGAAATGAAGATATCCGTAGGAGAACCAAGGTTGCCGACGTAGCAAGAAGCATCGCCAAACTTAAGTGGCAATGGGCAGGGCACATTGCTCGCAGAACAGATGGCCATTGGGGCCGAAAGGTTCTGGAGTGCGTACCGGAAGACGCAGTGTTGGAAGGCCTCCTACAAGTTGGACCGATAACCTGGTAAATGTTGCGGGAATCCGATGGATACGAGACTTACAGGATCGTTCATTGTGTGGGGACACTTGGGGGAGGCCTAAGTCCAACAGTGGACGTCTATCGACTGAAATGACGATGATGATGAGAGCTGATGACGTTATTTTATGATACGCC
The DNA here is from genome assembly GCA_905147345.3 of Mythimna impura. Taxonomy (NCBI): domain Eukaryota; kingdom Metazoa; phylum Arthropoda; class Insecta; order Lepidoptera; family Noctuidae; genus Mythimna; species Mythimna impura. Next base: position 24,911,867 of record LR990359.1, on the reverse strand, counting down.
ACCTTAAAAAAAAGCTACCTTATTTTACGTAGGTAACGTAGCATAAAGTGGTTTTTTATCTATTTTAACACGCTTTTATTAGCTTCATTTGTAACTATGTATGTAAGAAAATCTTGGAATCTTAATTTGACCCACTTCCCGGTCTTCGATTAGGATGAAATTTTGCACACGCTCTGAGTTCTGAGTTGAGAGCGTTTTGTCCAAAAAGAGTAAAAATTACATAAACGCTCCACGCTTTCTTGATCTAATGAAGATTTGGCAAAGGGAAAACTCTTGAGTCATCAAACTAAATGTCCGAATTATTTTGTAATTTTTAGTGCGTGCTAAAAGCGTGATTTTTAGTTTTTTAAACTATTATTTTTTCGTACATACTTACTCTCTTTTCTTTTTCTTCAGAGTTTGAGAAGAGCTCACCATTTATTTTCCAAGCATGAAGTGACTTTTAATACTGTAGGGGCCTAGCAGGACAGAAGCCATGGGTTGACTTCCGAAAGGGAACCACGAGGTCCTGGAATGCAAGGCAAAGAAGGAACATAGATGTGGTTTTATTCGGTAAAAGTCTGACACGCCCTCGCACCCTGGAGCGGGTGTAGTCATTGGATGATTTCCCACCTTAAAAAAAAAAACTTGAAGTGAATTTGCTTCAAGTTTCCAAGTCAGCATTATTAAAGAAATGAATCTAATTTTACTATTGACAGGTTCGCGCTTGACCACTATTATATCTGACGATTAGCGATAATGTGGTCGACGATGAAGCAAGCTTACCTAGAAGTAACCAATTCACTCTTGACTTAAATACCCCTAAGTTGTAGCTATCAGGAAACACAGACTCCGACAGGGAATTCCATATCTTAGCTTTAAATCTAATGAATGAAAATCTATCAACAGTTATCCAGATTCTTCATGATTACAAAGCTATGAATAGATTTTCCCATTCTGCAATCAATAATTCTCAAGTTATCTAGAAGTAGATACTTATCCATAATTATATTGTTAAACCATCTATTAATTTGTTACGATCTGTTAAGAGGAACCATACTTCCTTCTTAGATTAGATCTTTCTGAGGTAATGAATCATAAAGAATCGGTCAATATCCTGTCATCTAACAATACAGCATTAATGATCTCTTTGTAGTGTAGATATATGATGGTTTTAGATGTATCAACAATATGAGATTCTCAATACTATAGCAGCTATAATTAACTCAAAGGGATCATCATGTGTAACATTTGTCAAAATTATTAACGGAGTCAATGAATTAGAGGCGTTTAATCCGTTTGATTCCAAATCTGTCACAGTCCAGGGACAAAATTTAGCAACGATAAAACTGTATTTATAAACAAAATTCTGTTTTAGAACAATTTAACATACAAAAGCACATTCAGAAAAACAAATAAATGTATTCGAATTTTTATCAGTTCGAAACAAAAAAATAATATCAAAATATTCCCCGGCGACTCGCAGCGCCTACGGGCCGTAGCGGTGCGCGGGGTGGGGTCTACGCCAGTCGTACCCCGCGCGTAGCTCGTAGCACACGCTACGCGCATCTCGCCGCCCGGAATACAATTCTCCCTTGAATAAAAATTACGCATTATTACATCTAATAAGTGTCGGTATTATCCCAATACTGTTCTGTGTATGTGTGAATATAAACGCACAGATAGTGATGTGATTGTGAACAGTGTTGTGTGAGTGCGGATGAAATCTTTTGAGGTAAATAACAGATATTTACTATGACGATATAAGGAAAATTCTTTCTATGTACTAGTCCACGTATTGGAGATGAGATTTTATGACGAAACGTATAAATTTGTTATTAAAAATGTGGTGTATTTGGTCTTTGTAGCGTTGGCGGTATTTCTTTCTGTCCGCCTTTTTGTGTGGAAAGTGTGATTTTGGGGCGATTTCTTAATAAGATTCAATGTAAAAGCGATTCACTTCTCTTACACGCAATATTGATAATTAAATAAGGAATATTTATAGCTCAAATTACTTCAATATTTAATTTAATTCACCAATCATTCAGTTTCCTCAATCAATACATTTCGATATAAATCTGGACCACAATATCTCCGCGCCAAAATATTTCTTGAGACTGATTTCTGTACACATTTTCTGCTTCAATAAGGAAGCGTGTACACACCTATAGTAAAAGACAACCTCTACAGATTTATGATATTGCAGATCCCTTTTTCCCTTGTGATAATACAAGGAAATAAAAGAGAAACATTCAAGTGTATTAGGCCCTTCATAAACTGTCATTATCATAGTATTTTGTTTCGTTTATTGAGATAATATAAAACAATCCAATTCAGATAATGTACTCGCAAAAAATTTGGGATAGTTTTTTGTTAATTCAGTTGTGAAATAATATTAAAAACAATGCTTTTGCATAATTATATAACTAATTTAAATCTACCCAGAACCTATCTGTACATTAGTTTTTTTTTTTTAATTTATATAAACCAGTGCTTGACTGCGAACCCACCTGATGGTAAGCAGAGTTGCAATCATTGATGGTGAAGCGCACTAGTTTATTAAGAGCCTGTTCACTCTAGCCTTGAAGACACCTTAATTATAGTTAAAGTATTTTTAATTGAAATTCTTTTTGTGTCTATCCGTAGGGCCGTGTTGTTTACCCAAACTGTGTTACGGTTTTGGAGCGGTTTTCACCATCACTGAGATAATTTATTCAAGTAGGATTATAGGCACAAACTTTAATATTACAAAGAAATTATAATTTATTTGCACTTAATAAACTAGTACGCCTCACCAACAACGATTGCATCACTGCTTACCATCAGGTGGGATCGCAGTCAAGCACTAGATATATATAAAAAAAAATCTATATATTCACTTTCAGTTTTTCCAAGAAGTAAAAGTCATGCCACGCAAGGGTGGACGGTTAGTTTACTATAAATTGAAACAAGATAAGTAAATCGAATTGGTAACTCGGATACGATCGGTTTTCAACTTACTATTGGATAGACAGAGAGGTTTTATATTTTAAGTCACATTTATTCGTAAACTAGCTGACCCGACGAACTTCGTACCGCCTAATAGTAAGGATAACGCCATCTACTGGCATTACCAAAACAGCATAATTCATTTTATAATGACATAGCTTTTGCCCGCGGCTTCGCTCCCGTCAACTGACTACTATATCCTACTCTACCCAACTCTATCCTACTCTACCTCAACTAAAACTCTCAAAAAAAAAAAAAACCTATGTCCATCTCCTGGCTCTAAGCTACCTCCCCACCAACTTTCAATCAAATCGGTTCAGCCGTTCTTGAGTTATAAATAGTGTAACTAACACGACTTTCTTTTATATATATAGATAGATATTATTCGCCTCGGAGAGCACGTAAAACCGTTGGCCCCGGTTGTCATTCGTAGATCTTTGACTGTCGTTATAGGTAGTCAGACGCAAGAAAATCTAACCATCAGTCTATTCCAGGAGTATCGTGTTGCCCAGTAACTGGGTTGTGGAGATCTGGGGGGCTATTGGCTAACTTTATCAATAAAAGTTGACAACTAGCATTCGTTGCACACTAAACTTAGTTGTCAACTGACAATTTCATAAAATTGGTATTTTTTTTTTTATATGGGAAAATCATCTTATGACAAATCGCGCTCTTGGGCGGAGCGAAAAATAGTGTCAGACTTTTACGACTAAAAACCCACTCCTGTTCCTTCTTTGCCTTCGTCCCAGGGGTATTACGTATCACACAAGTGGCTAACAAACTACGGTGGAAATGTGGTGAATTATAAAATATTACGGTGCCTATTGTGACCACTCTAAAATTTTATCGACTATTATACAGCTTCAAAAGCTTACAAAATCGCAATTTTAAAAGTATCGATACAATAACATCTGTCAAAACGTGTTACGGTGGCTATCAAAGGCACCAGTGGCTAATGACGTCACTGCAGTTGGTTACTGAAGATAGGCAATACGAAACTAGCTGTTTGACGGTTCAATGATGCACATTGTTAACAAGTGATCATCACTTGAACTGTCAACAGAGTTACGCAATAGCCCCGCTGATAGGCAGTCGATCTATGTAAAACATGGATACTGACTCCAAGCTAATTGATAAAAGGTTAGGGAGATTATGATATAAGTAAATATGGTTATAGTTTCTTTCATAATCTTTGTCACGAATTTTAGTGGGAATACTCTGAAAACTAAATTGTAATTATGATCATGATTATAACATTTTCTATTGTCAAAGTCAAACCATAACATCACACTAGTATTTCCCCAAGGGGTCGGCTTGGTATTACACCCTTTTCTCAAGTTATGAGTCAAGGAATAGGGGCGGGAACAGTTTAATTTAAATCTCTATAGGGGTCTATAGTTAATTTAATTTCAGCATGAAATGGTGGGTTTGTTTCAAAGGTCGAGTAAAGCATACTTCTGTCATATAGACAAACGTACTTTACTTATCACTTAAACTAAGGTACATTTGGTGATGTCCCAAGTCATTAGATGATTTCCCACCTTAAAAAAAAAATACATGAAATTATTAAATATTTTTCTTTTTTTATTATTGACCGCTATGATGATCCCTGATGATCATCTGATAGTATGCGATGATGTGGTCGACGATGGAGCACGCTAGCCTAGAAGTAACTTATTCATTCTTGGCTTAAAGACCCATAGATTGTAGCAGTGTAGCTATCAGAAAACACAGACTCCGGCAGGGAATTTCACTCCTTAGTCCTTAGTAGGCACAAAAAACACAAACACAAAAAAAAAGAAAAACACAAGATAAAGAATATAATAATTAAAGAATGTGTTCCCAAAAAGTTTTTTGCGTAATCTGACGTTAGATTATAAAAAAGTATTATAACATTGTGAATTACAAATATAACCTTTACTAGTATACACAATTGTTGGCTGCCCATTAAAATAAAAAGAAAGTGTTTAGTTATTATTTATTTATCCATGCGTGCCAAATAAAATATTTTTCTTTCTTTTTTTCTAAGTACACACAAACACTTCAAATCGAAAAGAACAAAGACAGGATAGGATTTTTCTAGAAGAATTATTAGAAACTGTGGGGGTCTGTATTTGTGACCGTTTGACGTTAGTAGGCTCGTCTTTGTACATGGATTTATGATTCAATAAGTTTAAATAATTTATTGTCACATACAATTTATTTTACACTGTAAAATTGGAAGCCCTGATTTCTGAGCTAGGTAGAAACCTGTATTACAGAAGTCCGTGTCTTCTCCCATTAGTGTCGCTTAATTATCTAAGTCAAAGTGACGAATTTAAGGAAAATTTAATTTAGAAACAAAAAGTGAGAAAAAATAGAAGAAAAACAGGCTTGAAAATAAAAATTAAATTAATAATAACAATACTAAAAAAAATAGGTAACAAAAATGATTGAGTGTATTGACGGCTTGACCGATTTGAAAGTAATTTTGTGTTTGTATTTGCGTGGATTTGAAAATACGATCAGACCCGGTAGATGGCGCTACAATCGGGTTCTAATTTTTTTGTTCTGACAATATTGCCAGCTTTCAGGCAGGACAGGCCAGGACCGCTAGTTATTTTATATATTTTTAAATATTGATGACTGAACAAAAAAAGCTAATAGTAGGTTGGTAGCAAAGGATTTAGTCTGCATGTTAGTTTTTTTTAAATTATTATTATTGATAGGCTCGCGTTGGACACTATCTCAGCTGATGGTAAGCGATGATGTGGCCGACGATAGAGCACGTTTGCCTAGAAGTTTATTTTAGTTTTGTTACAACCTTTTTATTTAGTTTTCTATTAAAATTTAAGCTTTTAAAACTATTTGTTTAAAGGCTTCTTATACGAAGCTAAGGATTGTTGGAAATATTAAGAAATCTGACGATATAAAGTTGAAAGTATGGTGAAAATGTATGTTTGTGTGTATGAGTTTGATACTCTTTTACTCTAAAACAGTTGAACGGATTTGGTTAAAATTTGGCATACGAATTGACCATATCCTGGAATAGCACTAAGGATATGTGGGGTGTATAGGTATCATCTATAAATATAATGAATTAGTAAACACAGTTCAGTTGGCATTCGAACCTCGTACTATTCATTTCTCTCTCTACACACGAAACCCTACACTGGTGACCCCGCATCTGATTCACAGTAACGTGGGCGACATCTGATATCTTGAAAGTATGTTCCCTTGAGATGATCATCGACATCCACGTGGGCAAAGCCTAAAATATATATATTTTTTTTTTCAAAAAACGGTTTAGTTCGAACGGTGGTTTTTTTCTTTCTTCTCATTTTATGATATCCCCCGCTCTTGGGCGGAGCGAGATATCTCTCGCCCAAGAGCCATACACACTACACTATATAGTCTATAGGAAGCCTATATGCCTATATGGTCTATAGGTTTAGGGGGGTGTGGTATGTATAGTCTGACACTATCGTGTCAGACTTTTACTGACTAAATACCCACTCCTGATCCTTCGTTGCCTTTCGTACCAGGGCCGAGTCTTCCTTTCAGAATCAAACCCTTGGCCCCAGTAGGCTTCGACCCTGCTGGGCCCGTACAGTTGCTGTCGAACGATGGTGAAGTGGTTACAAAACTCATTTTATTCGTATTCTATTGGTTAGGGGTCGGCGAATCATATCTTCTTACTCCATTGTTCTCTTTTAACCATCAGTCAGTTTTCCACCGTTCTATGAGATATTATAATGAATTTACACATTGTTCGTAGTATAGTATAGTCGGCCTTAAAGTGTTCCCACTGTTGGGACTCAGGCCTCCTCTCTAGGAGAGGGAATGAGCCGTAATCCACCACGCGGGCATAGTGCGGGTTGGTGGATGTCACATATCTTTGAATTTTTGGTTCTAGGACCGTTCATTGTGGCGACACTTGGGGGAGGCATATGTCCAGCAGTCGACGTCTTTCGGCTGAAATGATGATGATGATGAGGGTTCCTCATCTCAAAAGGAATATACGGAACCCTTATAGGATTACTTTTTTGTCCGTCTGTATGTCTGTCTGTCAAGACCATTTGCCTTGGGAACGCGTGGAAGTATCAAGTTAAAATTAAAACCATATACTCAAGTTTTTTTTCTTTATTCTCTAGTTTTCATTTGCAATAGTGTCTCTTAAGTGCGATAAGTTGTGTACTATTATGTTTATTAGTAAAATACGAGTATTATTTAGCTCTTTCATAATTATCACAAAAGAGACAACATGATGACCTGACAGACTGTTTACTTAAGAAACAACGTCATATTATGTCTAAGCATATATGCAACGTTTATGTTTTTAGGGTTCCGTACCTCAAAAGGAAAAAACGGAACCCTTATAGGATCACTTTGTTGTCCGTCCGTCTCTCTGTCTGTCTATCTGTCTGTCAAGATCCTTTATCTCAAAAACGCGTGGAGACATCGAGTTGAAATTAAAACCATATGCTCAAATCTACAGTCCCCTGAAGCTGTGAAAAAATCAAACTTCTAAGTTAACTAAAAAAAAAGGTACGACCGTTTATGTAGCAAAAAACGTATATTTCGAAACTTTCAAGGGAATCAAAATACACAGGGTACTTCCCGTTGACCCAGAAACCTGAAATTCAGCATAAAGTAAGGTTTTACAGCACAGATATAGGAATAAATCTAAAAACAGTAAATTTGTTGTCACATCACAAAAAAAAATGCATTTATTGCTATTCGGAAAAATCTTTGAGACTCGATTCAGGAATTGAACTATTTACATAGGTAGGTTTGTACGGAACCCTCAGTGTGCGAGTTCGATTCGCGCTTGCCCAAATTGCAGTGCAATATTATTGTACATTTAGATCAAATGCAACACATTTGCAGGCGTCTAAGGTCCTTTGTAATATAGCGAGTTTATTTGTGTAATGCATGGACGCTGCATGAAATAATCCTATTACCATTAAAACCGAACGGCTGAAGCCCATACTTGCTCAAGACAAAGCGTTTTCATTCATGAGTTCTAGATAATAGAATTTGATATCTCCATAGGACAGACAGGTATTATATAGCTCAAAAGGATGCTAATCTCTCGAAATAAAAAAACTTCTAAGAAGAAAAATTATGGCTTAGGGGTAACTGGCCTGTTAGTCTAGTGGTTAGTGGCCCTGGCTGCTATACCGGAGGTCGTGGGTTCGATTCCAACCCAAGACAAATGTTTGTGTGATGAGTACAATCATTCGTTCTGTGTCGAGGTGTAATTTAACTAAAAATGTATGTATTTAGAAATATAAGAATGTTTATCAGTTGTTTAGTACTCATAGCATAAGCTCTGCTTAATTTGGGACTAGATGGCGAGAGAAAGTCTGACACGCCCTCACGCTCCACCTAAGGGCGAGAGAAGTTATTTGATGATTTTCCACTACAAAGAAAAAAGAGGTAATTGTAGCGATCAATAAGTTGTCATCATGGGTTCAAAGGTAAGCGTGCTCCATCCTCGACCATATCGTCGTATAATACAACAGCAGTGACAACATTAAGAAAGAAAGAAAGAATGAAAAATGTTTATTCGTGACTCACACAATCGTATAAACTAAAGATACACAATAAAAAAAAGGTATAATCAGTGCGAGGTCAAAAAGGCATCTGAATCAGCATATGCTGCGTTATTTAAAACGATAAATAACGCAGCGCTGATAATCTGTTAGGGCCCGCTGAGGACCACTAAGGACTGAATTTTCAAAAAGAAACACGTCAAGCTTATTTAGACTTAATAAATTGTTTAATTCTGAGTAGGTAATCCATTCAGAACAAAGGAAATCTCCATAGTATGTGGGCAGTAATTATATCTATACTAATGTTATAAAAGAGGTAAAGTTTGTTTTTTGTTATTTTTTATTTTTTTTGTTAGTAGTAGGTAATCTCTGAAAGTACTGGTCGGATTGCTAAAATTTTTTCACCGATAGAAAGCTGTTTTATTCTTGAATGACATAAGCTATATTTTATGTATGCGGGCGAAGCTGCAGGCAAAAGCTAGTGAAAATATAAACACATTAGGAACACCAATACCAACGTTGAACGAATACTGACTGGAGAGGCTTCAAATCTGTATGGTTCTTTCCTCATAGACCATCTCTAATCTGCATGGTTCTCATATGATTTGACAATTACATGTTTACTGTATGGACTTTAAAAGAGACTTTGACCCCTGAGTTTGTTTCGGTGTATCTTCTCAGGGTAGTCAGCTAGAAAAAAAATTGACGTGTATAAGTGTTTTTTAAAAAAGTATTTGCAAAATAAATATCATTTATCATTTACGTGAAACATAGAAATATTGTATATCAAACAAGGCTATATGAGATCTATTTTTTTGAGGTAGACTATTAAATAAATTCTTTCAGTCTGGGTGGAGCGGGAAGGAGAATTTTACTGACTAAAACCCACCTGTGTTTCTGTTTTTAGAACATTAAAGTTGTTAAAAAAATAAAAGGCCCCTTTTTGACATCTGTCAAAACGAATACTTATCTAAATACGCAAAAAGAATACTCGCAATATATTCCATCATATTATTAAACGCGCCAATTTTTTAAATGTTTTTTTATAAAACACTATGTAATTAATTATTATTTTATTGTTTCTTTCAGTTTCGTTCCAAGTTACAATAGGGTATTTCTCAAAAGTCAAAACGGGCCTTTTATTTTTTAACCATTTTAAGTCAAGAGTTAATAAAATATAATGATAATAATAGAGCAGTGGTGGCCGAGTGGTAAAGGCCCCGACTTACGAGTTGTAGGTCGCGGGTTCAAACCCAGCCAGGCGCATTACTTTGTGTAATTTATTTCATCACCACTGCTCTCAAAACGGTGAAGGAAAACATCGTGAGGAAACCATGTCTTAGAACCAAAAAATTCGAAGACATGTGACATCCACCAACCCGCACTGGCCCGCGTGGTGGATTACGGCCCATTCCTTCTCCTAGAGAGGAGGCCTGAGTTCCAGCAGTGGGAACATTAAAAAGGCTGATTATGCTATGCTATGCTAATGATAATAATAAAAACCTTTATTTCAGACCACTTAGATCCAATATACTTACAGCCCTTAAAATTAAAAATCCAAAAAAACACAAAAAAATACATGAACAAGTACTGATTACACAAAAAAAAACAACTAATTATTTTAAAACAAAAACAATAAATTAGGTCAAAAAAAAAATATTAATCAAATGTCAAAAAAAGTTGAAAATTGAAAGAATTTAAAAATAAAATAAAAAAGTCGTCATCAATCAAGTTTCTAAAAAAATAAATAAATAAATTCATAGAAGCATACAATAAATTTGGTTTCTATTAAATTAAATTATTAATAGGTTACTTCTAAGCAAGCGTCGTCGTCGACCAAATCATTGCTAACCATCAAGTTTTGTAAGTAATGTTCAAACACAGGCCTATACATGATAATAATAAAGAATTCACACTATAACTATATGAAAATTAATCCAAATAGAGACTAAATTCTTATCAACCATGAAAGATCGAACAGATATATTTATGTTCAAGCCTTAGAAAAGTAGCTGTAAGTGGTGAAATTGAAATAAATGATTTATTAGAATCTGTCTGTAACGTATTTATTATATACTTGGATCATAGTCATTTGACAAAATTTCGGTGTACTTAGCATTTACGTTAGGTACAGTTGAAACCAGCATCAGATACAAATTGTCTGACATTCATGCTGAACTGGACCTATTGTGGTGCAGTCGTGGGGCACACAATTTTGTTTTGGCTTCTTTTAGGGTTCCGTACCTCAAAAGGAAAAAACGGAACCCTTATATTATCACTTTGTTCTCCGTCCGTATGTCTGTCTGTCTGTCTGTCTGTCAAGACCCTATTCTTATCCACCATGAAAGATCAAACAGATATATTTAGGCTCAAGCCTTAGAAAAGTAGCTGTAAGTGGTGAAATTGAAATAAATGATTTATTAGAATCTGTCTGTAACGTATTTATTATATACTTGGATCATAGTCATTTGACAAAATTTCGGTGTACTTAGCATTTACGTTAGGTACAGTTGAAACCAGCATCAGATACAAATTGTCTGACATTCATGCTGAACTGGACCTATTGTGGTGCAGTCGTGGGGCACACAATTTTGTTTTGGCTTCTTTTAGGGTTCCGTACCTCAAAAGGAAAAAACGGAACCCTTATATTATCACTTTGTTCTCCGTCCGTATGTCTGTCTGTCTGTCTGTCTGTCAAGACCCTATTCTTATCAACCATGAAAGATCAAACAGATATATTTAGGCTCAAGCCTTAGAAAAGTAGCTGTAAGTGGTGAAATTGAAATATATGATTTATTAGAATCTGTCTGTAACGTATTTTAGAAATAGATATTACTTGGATCATAGTCATTTGACGAAATTTCGGTGTATTTAGCATTTACGTTAGGTACAGTTGAAACCAGCATCAGATACAAATTGTCTGACATTCATGCTGAACTGGACCTATTGTGCTGCAGTCGTGGGGCACACAATTTTGTTTTGGCTTCTTTTTAGGGTTCCGTACCTCAAAAGGAAAAAACGGAACCCTTATATTATCACTTTGTTGTCCGTCCGTATGTCTGTCTGTCTGTCAAGACCCTTTGTCTCAGAAACGAGTGGACGTATTGAGTTTTAAATTAAAACCATATACTCAAGTCTGTGGTTAATTGAAGCTATGAAAAAATAAAAATTTAAAGTTAACGGAAAAAAAAGATATGGCCGTTTATGTCGCAAAAAACGTATATTTCGACACTCAAGGGAACCAAAATTCTAGAATACTTCTCGTTGACCCAGAATCCTGAAATTTTGCACAAAGCAAGGTCTTATAACACAAGTATGGGAATAAATCTGGAAACAAAAAATTTGTTGTTACGTCACAAAAAGAAATGCGTTTGGAAAAGACTTCGAGACTCCAATCAGGAATTAAACTGTTTACGTAAGTTTGTACGGAACCCTCAGAGCGCGAGTCAGACTCGCACTTCCCCATTTTTTTTTGTTTTATGCTTATCTAACTATTGTTGGTGTGCCTTGTGTTGTGTCTAATAAATTAATTTTCTTTCTTTCTAACATTTTGAAGAATACAGGCGTAATCTTATGCTAACACAGTGAACATATTTTTTTATGAAGTAATGGTTTTTAATCACACTAATTTTATAAAGTCGAAAGTTTTTGTGTATGTACGTGTATGTGTTGTGTATGTATGTAATGTTTATTATTACTTTACGCTCAAACAGTTGAACTGATTTGGATGAAATTTGGTACATGGGTTGACTACGAGTATGTTCTGAAATAGCACATAGAATGCTTTTTATTTAGAGAATAATTATGTTCCCTTGGGATATTTATTTACTTTCTTATGGGTGAAGTCGCATGCAGAAGCCAGTCTGTTCTAAAATCTGGTGTGATAGGGGTCACAGATATTTATCGGTCTCTATATAATCTGAGCTCTATAATTCTGTTTTTATATTATTTAAAATCAACTAGTAAAACATGACTATATTCCCAGAATTTTAAGTCCAAAAATCAGGATAAATATGTTGTTTTTAGGGTTTCGTACCTCAAAAGGAAAAAAACGGAACCCTTTTAGGATCACTTTGTGGTCCGTTTGTCTGTCTATCTGTCAAGACCCTTTATCTCGGGAACGCGAGGAGGTATCGAGTTCAAATTAACACCATATACTCACGTTTGCGGTCCCTTGAAGCTGTGAAAAAATCAAACTTTTGAATAACGAAAAAAAAGTTACGGCCGTTTATGTCGCAAAAAACGAGTATTTCGACACTCGCTGAAGGGAATCAAAATTCATAGTGTACTTTCCGTTGACCTAGAATCCTGAAATTTAGCATGAAGCAAGGTCTCATAGCACAAGTATAGGAAAAAATCTAAAAACTCTAAATTTGTAGTTACGTCACACAAAGAAACTTTTTGCGTTTCGAAAAAATCTTCGTAACTCAATTCGGGAATTGAACTGTTTTCATAGGTAAGCTTGTACGGAACCCTCGGTGCGCGAGTCCGACTCGCACTTGCCTGGTTTTTTTTATGTATTATGTGGTAGGTCTAAGAGTAGATCGTATGCAGTAGGTAATAAACGAGGTTGTCTACATGTGAGATACGGTCTCAGTCAAGGGCGCAGCTACCGCCTGATACGGCGCCATATCAATGATACAGGGCCCCCGATCTACAGGGGCCCCGACATATACCTAAATTCGTAACCCGTTATCCACAATCTTAAATTCTCATATTGATAAAAGGCCAGGGGGGCTATTGGCTAACTTTTTCAATAACAGTTGACAACTAGCATTCGTTGCACACTAAACTTAGTTGTCAACTGATAATTTCATAAAATTGGTATTACGTATCACACAAGTGACTAACAAACTATGGTGGAAATGTGGTGAATTATAAAAATTTACGGTGCCTATTATGACCACTCTAAAATTTTATCGACTATTATACAGCTTCAAAAGCTTACACAATCGCAATTTTAAAAGTATCGATTCAATAACATCTGTCAAAACGTGTTACGGTGGCTATCAAAGGCACCAGTGGCTAATGACGTCACAGCAGTTGGTCACTGAAGATAGGCAATACGAAACTAGCTGTTTGACAGTTCAATGATGCACATTGTTAACAAGTGATCATCACTTGAACTGTCAACAGAGTTGCGCAATAGCCCCGCTGGAGTGCATGAATAATTACTATATGATACCTACTCTGTACGTATGATACTCTCTCTTGCGTGATCGCATAAATAATGAAGATATCCGCAGGAGAACCAAGGTCGCCGACATAGCCCGAAGAATCGCCAAACTAAAGTGGCAGTGGGCAGGGCACATTGCTCGTAGAACGGATGGTCGATGGGACCGAAAGGTTCTAGAGTGACGACCGCGCACCGGAAAACGCAGCGTTGGAAGGCCACAAGGTGGACCCACAAGGTGGACCGACGATCTGGTGAGGGTCGCGGGAGTGCGGTGGATGCGAGAAGCACAGGATCGGTCGTTGTGGCGACGCTTGGGGGAGGCCTATGTCCAACAGTGGACGTCTTTCGGCTGAAATGATGATGATGATGATGATTTCAACTTATACGAGTATGTATATGTATTTATATATATATATGTACGAGTGGTTGCGCCTATATCACTTGGTAATTGCCGCGTAAAAATTAGTTCCGTAATTAGCCGCATAGAATTAAATACCGCGTTTTGTTTGTGTGACAACTTGCAACACTTCCCATTTTTGCATCCTTTTCCTGCACAACCTCGGGATAAAGTGATCGCAGATATAAATAGTTTTAGGACCCTCCTTTCGCCTTAGCATTTTCTACATACAAGACGACATAAAAATTCAACCGATTTTAGTAGGTACCTTTTGAGTGATTCATTAAATGCTCATTTTCATTTTCGAAGCCTCTAAAGGCACTATTTTTAGGCTATTTTGAATAAAAAAACAACCTTCAAAATTATTTGATATGGGGTCCAATTAGGACTAGTTACGTCAGTGGTCTCAATTGTGACTATTGTCGGCCAAAAGCCTCGAATATCTGTCGAAGCTGTCATTGTACGTTTGGATCAAGAGTCTGATACGAAAGGCAATACTCCTTGATACTGCTCTCGTTGTAAGAAGGTTTCTGTCCCTAGAGCCCTAACCGGTAGCTTTTGGACCGTAGTCTGGCCACCAACGGACTTTTTTTTATACAGACATTATTTTTTAAATACAAGCATTTGAATATTAAGTAAACTATTTATACTAAATCCTAACTATGTACATAAAAACTATAAATACTATTATGCTAAACCTAACTATGTACATATAATACAAAAACACCTATAACACTCAGGCGGCGAAGTACTCCTCCACATCGCTGTCATCCAGAAATGTGCCCAGAAGGCTGGCAGCATTGCCACGTTGAATGGCAATGCTAATTCTTTGGGCGAAGAACGAGCCAGCCCTCTGGTCACGCAAATAATTTTAAAATGACTTTTATAAAATGAATAGCTGACCCGGCAAACGTTGTTTTGCCGTATATAATATCAAGGAAGAAAATGGGGAGTAGAGATAGTGATAGAAGGGAAAAATAGCCAACCTAACAAATATACACAAAAAAAAAACTGGGCAAGTGCGAGTCGGACTCGCACACTGAGGGTTCCGTACAAACTTAAAAGGTAAATTGCGGTTTACGATTTATGACGTATTAAAAAAAAAACTACTTACAAGATACTCGTTCAAACCAATTTTCGTACATCATATTTTTTTTTTAGTTTTATCATTCTCTTATTTTAGAAGTTACGGGGGGACACACACACATTTTACCACTTTGGAAGTGTCTCTCGTGCAAACTATTCAGTATATAAAAAAAATGATATTAGAAACCACAATATCATTTTTGAAGACCTATCCATAGATACCCCACACATATGGGTTTGATGAAAAAAAAAAATTGAGTTTCAGTTCTAAGTATGGGGAGCCCCCAAAATTTATTGTTTTTTTTTTTCATTTTTTTGTGAAAATCTTAATGCGGTTCACAGAATACATCTACTTACCAAGTTTCAACAGTATAGCTCTTATAGTTTCGGAAAAAAGTGGCTGTGACATACGGACGGATAGACAGACACATGACGAATCTATAAGGGTTCCGTTTTTTTGCCATTTGGCTACGGAACCCTAAAAATCATAAAAATCTGTCTAGTCATTTCGACTGTGACACGAGATTTTTATAAATTAGACTAAGCAGGTATTTGTGTCTCGTTCTTACTTAATAGTAATGTCTAACAACCTCTTTCTACTAACAATATATCAAAACTCTTTGTTGATTTGTCTATATAAATGTACAAGACTATGTACCATACTCTATCACTCCAATTATAACCGTTATTGTCTTACACATTAAAGGCTATATTTCCCAGCATTTATACCTTAGAGATTTTGCCGCGTTGATAGCTTATGATTAAGTTTACATCTAAAGTTGTGTCTCTGGGGTGGGGAGGGGGAGGTAATTGAACTGATACCTGAACCCATTGTCTGAGGTTCTGGTATGAATAGGTCGGCTTCAGCTTATCGTGGATAAGTTTTATCAGACTTAAGTTTCTATGGCATTATTGTAGTTGTGTGGGAGGGAGAAATATGTTGTGTTGGAGAGTCTGATTCGAATTTTATCTGCTGGAGACTATGTTTCCTGATAGCTTGGTAACTAGAACTCTACCTTTAAGTCAAGAAAAATTATACAATCAGACATTTCTAGGCAAACGTGCTCCATCGTCGACCACATCATCGCTAACCATTAGGTGAGATAGTGTATAGTATAGTCAAACGCGAGTCTATTTTTACATGATATAAACTAATGCTTTACTGCGATCCCACCTGATGGTAAGCAGTAATGCAATCGTTGATGGTGAAGCATACTAGTTTATTAAGGGCATATTCACTCTAGCTTTGAAAACACCTAAATTATAATCGGACGGGAAGACCGCAGCAGGCAAATTAATACAAAAGATGTAACGTTAGTATGAAACCTGTCAGTTTTAATTCGTTCTACAATACGATCTACTGTGGTCGAATGATTTTTAATCGTTGCGGGTACTTCTGGGTTTTGAAATTGAGGTAGGCAGATGCTCTATTCATGATACCTGTAGTCATATTCAGCTGCATCTGGTGAATTGGTACTAACGTAAAAATCTAGGAGGTTAATTAAAAAAAAAATCTTTCCGTCAAAAATGAGTAGTGGTGACTCAGTAGTGATGGCCCCGACTATCCCAGCCAGGCGCATTACTTTGTGTAATTTATTTCAACACCACTGCTCTCAAAAACAGTGAAGGAAAACATCGTAAGGAAACAGGCATGTCCTAGAACTAAATATTCGAGGACATGTGACATCCACCAATCCGTATAGAGCCCATCCATTCCTTCTCCTAGAGAGGAGGCCTGAGTCCTAGCAATGGGAGCATTATGAGGCTGATTTTGGTATTTTTTTTTTTGCTTTCGGGCAATCTAGCCAACCCTTTTTTTATTGATATAAACTAGTACATGACTGCGATCCCTGCTGATCGTAAGCAGTTATGCAATCACTGATTGTGAAGCGCACTAGTTTATTAAGTTATCTTAAACGTATAGATTAATACCACACTTTCTATCACACTTTTTGATCACCTAGTGATATGTCTAAAAATCATCACCCTTGCACCGTGGGATAAACTTACATACACAAGACACCCAGAAACACTGTCTAACTTTCTTGACTGACTGAGATTCTTGATTGATTGGCCTGTTGGTCTAGTGGTCAGTGGCCCTGACTGCTATTCTGGAGGTCGTGGGTTCGATTCCCACCCAGGACAAATGTTTGTCTGATGAGCAAGATCATTTGTCCTGCGTCTGGGTGTAAATTATCTATAATATGTACTGTATTTAGAAATATATAAGTATATTTATCAGTTGTCTAGTGCTCATACCACAGGCTCTGCTTAGTTTGGGACTAGATGGCGTTGTGTGAAAGTGGTGGGGTATTATAATAAATTATTTTATGCACTTATATCTCAGGATCCTGTGGTCCTGGACCTTTGAAAGGCGTACGAAGGGCCGAAGCCAACTCGCAGAGGTCCTTTACCTAATTTTAATGGACCGTGATTCCAACCGACGATTATCCCTGTACGTGCTATACTAGTGCACCCAAGGACAACCCCTGGTTGGTGAAAAACTATTGCGACATATGGAAAACAAAGATAATAGGGCTATGGTTTTTGAAGTCTTAAGTGGACTGGTAACCTGGAACTATGTTAAGACTATGGCCTCTGCTTGTACAATATTGTTAATATTTATTACTCTGGGCAGTGGTGGCCGAGTGGTAATGGCCCCGACTTACGAGTTGTAGGTCGCGGGTTCAAACCCAATCAGGTGCATTACTTTGTGTAATTATTTCATCACCACTGCTCTCAAAACGGTGAAGGAAAACATCGTGAGGAAACCGGCATGTCTTAGAACCAAAAATTCGAAAACATGTGACATTCACCAACCCGCACTGGGCCCCCGTGGTGGATTATGGTCTATTTCCTCTCCTAGAGAGGAGGCCTGAGTCTCAACAGTTGGTAGAACATTACAAGGCCGACAATGCTATTACTCTTTGTCACAAACGTAACGCAAAAATGGTATCTACACATACAAAAAATGTATCACGTAACACAAAAAGTCCATCTCAAAATTAAACTAGAAACATAGAACACCCCGCACTGTTACTGAAAGTTACCTGTCCTAGCCCACCCGGGGCTCGTAAAAACGGCCCCTGATATTATAAATCATATCTACTATGAGAGGACTGTGCGAAACTATGGGCTGTGAATTTACTTGCGATGGTTATGAATACTGAAAGATATAGAACTACATTAGTTTATAGTTTACGTATTGTAAGAAGTTTTATTTCTGTTTTTAGGGAGGAAAGGGTTTTCCGTTTATAAAGGCTGAGAGCCTTTGACTGGCCTGTTGGTCTAGTGGTTAGTGGCCCTGACTGCTATGCTAGAGGTCGTGGGTTTGATTTCCACTCAAGATTAATGTTTGTGTGATGTGCACGATCATTTGTTCTGTGTCTGGGTGTAATTTATCAAATATGTATGTATTTTGAAATATTTTAGTAAGTTTGAAGTTTCTTAGTAGTCCTGAGTTGAGCTTTACGAATACTAACAAATGCTTGCACTGACTGGACAGGTCCACTCAAATCTGTATGGTTCTTTCTTCAAAAGACCATTTCAGACAAATCTGCATGGTTCTCATGTGATTTGACCATTACATATTTACTGTATGGACTTTAAAAGAGACTTTGACCCCTGAGTTTGTTTCGGTGTTTCTTCTCAGGGTAGTCAGCTAGGAAACACCGGCCTCATCTAGTTTAAAAATGACGAAAAAAAAATTGACGTGTAAAAGTGTTTTTTAAACCTATTTACAAAATAAATATCATTTATCATCTTGCACATTCTCCTCCATAGAGATCTACGCTTTGGAATGTGCAATTAGCATCGTTTTACTGACTGACTTCTTATCATTTCAAAAGTGCCTGTAAATGGTTTATTTGAAATAAAATGCTTTGAATCTGAACCTTGAATCTGAAAGGGTCTGGTTGGGCCGACGTCAGTGCTGCGAGAATGTTTCAATGAGTTTCCGTCGCCCTAGAACGCAAAAGACAACTGAAGGAATACAGGTGGGTTTTAGTAACAGTCTGGCACGTCCTTTCGCTACGCCCAGAGCGGGAGAAGTTGTTTGATGATTTCCCACCTAAAAAAAGGACTAGACTCTTAAAACATCTAAACTGACTGACTGACCTGTTGGTCCAGTAGGCCCTGACTGCTAAGCCGGAGGTTGTGGGTTCGATTCCCTCCCAGGACAAAAGATGTTTGTATGATGAGCACAATCATTTGTTCTGTGTCTGTGTGTAATTTATCTATATATGTATTTAGAAATAAATAAGTATGTTTATCAGTTATCTAGTACTCATAGCACAAGCTCTGCTTAGTTTGAGACTAGACGGCGTTGTGTGATAGTTGTGGAATAGCATAGCATAGTCAGCCTTATAATGTTCCCACTGCTGGGACTCAGGCCTCCTCTCTAGGAGAGGGAATGGGCCAGACGCATTACACCACGCGGGCCCAGTGCGGGTTGATGGATGTGACATATCTTCGAAATTTTGGTTCTAAGACATGCCGGTTTCCTCACGATGTTTTCCTTCACCGTTTTGAGAGCAGTGGTGATGAAATAAATTACACAAAGTAATACGCCTGGCTGGGTTTGAACCCGCAACCTACAACTTGTAAGTCGGGGCCGTTATCACTCGGCCATCACTGCTCTCTGCCACAACTGCTGCAGTTGTGGAATATTATTATTAAACTTTTAGTATAAAACGACTTGCAGCAAAAGTAATGCATTTTTTAGTCAGTTATGGACTTGTGGTTTACTAGCCGTTGCCAGTGGCTTTGTCCGCGTGAAAAATTGTCCTAAAGAGGGTAAAAACCATTTAAAAATTTATTATATGTTATTCCTGGA
Source organism: Mythimna impura (assembly GCA_905147345.3). NCBI lineage: Eukaryota > Metazoa > Arthropoda > Insecta > Lepidoptera > Noctuidae > Mythimna > Mythimna impura. Next base: position 24,891,870 of record LR990359.1, on the reverse strand, counting down.
CATAATCATATGGTTAGTTTCATTTATTAATATTTAAATTATTAATTTTCGAATTTGTACCTATAATATAGTAATATGTGATTTGTATTATGTGATTTTTTGATTATATTGTAACAAATTAATAACAGGAGAAGCAAGGTTACCGACATAGCACGAAAAATCGTCAAACTTAAGTGGCAATCTGCAGGGCATATTGCTCGCAGAACAGATGGCCGTTGGGGCCGAAAGGTTCTGGAATGCTGACAACGTACCGGAAGACGTAGCGTTGGAAGGCCTCCCACAAGGTGGACCGATGACCTGGTAAGGGTTGCGGGCATCCGATGGATGCGGGACGCACAGGACCGTTCATTGACACGTGGGGGAGGCCTATGTCCAACAGTGAACGTCTTTCGGCTAAAATGATGATGATGAAATTAATGACTCTCTGCACGTATTGGTTTCGACTGTTAGTGCAGAGGGTACCTGTTATAAAATAAATAAATATTCTACCCGTGTGCCAAATTTTTTCCACCCCGAGGCAATCTCTTTGCAGAATATTAGTATAACGTTAAATTAACTTCTCTCGTCTGTAAAATCAACTTTGACCTTTGCTTTTTCACCTCCATAATGTATAGGTATTCCAAGACCTCATTGAAGGAAACTTCATTCACTCTACTTGAATAACAAGCTATAAATGTTAATTTGATTAATTTCCTTCAGTCTCGGTTTACCGTTGAGTTGAGTTGAGAAAATAACTTAAGACAGGGGGTGTCACAAGTAAAATACAGTCGCCAAGACAGCTACACTTTCAGAATTGTCAGTACCTATTTTCACTGATCATACCCCAAACATCGTTACCTGTACTCAATCGAGTCTCTGTACCCCATCGAGTACACTGCTGAGCAAACGTGCAAAGGCTCCGGTTCACGTGTGACCAACTGTCAGGTCAATTTATCTTAAGATTGTCACGTTAGGTACACAGCTGTCAGAGAGGTCGCTGGTTTCAAACCAAATGAATTATGACAGAAGGTTTACTTGACAATCTATCTATATTAATTACATAAAAATGAATAGCTGTTCGTTAGTCTCGCTAAAACTCGAGAGTGGCTGGATCGATTTGGCTAATTTTGGTCTTAAAATATTCGTGGTAGTCCAGGGAAGGTTTAAACGGCGAGAAAATATGAAAGATCACGAAAAACATATCCGAATACAACGCCATCTCTAATTAAAATGTATTGTTTAATGAATTATGCTGGTTCTGGTAATGACTTTAGAATTTTGAATAAAAAGACCATCTCAGACACTAATCTGCATGGTTCTCCGATGATTTGACCATTACATGTTGGTTGTATGGTCTTTAAAATAGACTTCGACCTATGTTTCGGTGTTTCTTCTTAGGGTACTCAGATAGGAAACACCGGCCTCATTTAGTTTAAATTGATGAAAAACATTGACGTGTAAAAGTGTTTTTTAAATATATTTTTTTATTATTATTGATAGGCTCGCGTTTGACCACTATCTCACCTGATGGTAAGCGATGATGTGGCCGACGATGGTGCCCGCCTGCCTAGAAGTAATCTGTTCACTCTTGACTTAAATACCCCGAGGTTGTAGCTATCAGGAAACACAGACTCCGGCAGGGAATTCCACTCCTTAGCTGTACGCATAATGAATGTGTTCCCAAAACTATTTGCAAAATAAATATCAGTTGTAATTTTCTAATAGTAGCTGTTAGCACGTTGGGTACATCGATTATGAAGTTTGTAATCAATTTTACTATTAGGTCTTGAGAGTGAGATGAGAGATTATCTGTGACAATTTTTCGAAAGAGTCATCACAGCCTTGGAATGCAAAGGGTGAAGAACTGAAGGAACACAGGTGGGCTTTAGTCAGTATAATTCTGAGACTCTCTGGCTCCACCTAGAGCGGACCAACCTTGAAAAAAAAACACTATTTTGTGTTTGTTGTAGAGGGTACTCTTTTGTTTGTTCTGTGGTCCTCGTTATGCGTTACTTAAGAAGGCCCTTCCCAACCTGTCTTTCGTCAACCCGATCATGGTTGCAACAAAGTTCAACAAACGAAATGTTTGATAAAGAGGCAACGCGAAAAAAGAGAGATAACCCCTTGAACGACTTGCCCCCCTAGGCAAGTTACAACCGTTTCGTGTCGAATTCCGTTCTCCAATCGGTAACGCCTCGATGTCAGCAATTGTAGAAAACGATAAGTTGGTAGCCATGTTGACGCGCCTGAGTCGGCTGCTCTTTCTTCAATGTCGTTCTACAATAACAAAGGATGTAGCGTTGAACATTTTAGAAACGATAACAATTCATTCTATCATTTTGAACGATGTGAACTTGGCTACGAATTTTCTGTTCGTTTGTTCTGACCACGTGACTTAACGTTGAGATGATGTCATTCCCATACATTTGATTAGTTTTCGACTAGCGTAAACGATTGCAGATTATCAACTTGGCTAAAGGCGCTGTTGTAGTAATTTCGTCATTCATTCGAATATTAAAAAAAAAATGCGAAAAGATGCCAGTCTTTTTTTTAAACTTTGAAAGTTTTTGAAAAAAAAAATCGTCACTAAGAATCTTAATTAAATGTGCAAGGCTCGTATAAATATAATATATTTTATTTATGAGTACATTATAAAGGGCCAAAGTTCACGCAAAATAGCAGATTTTCAGAGGTCTTTATTATTGGATTAGTTTTACACAAATTAATAGAAACCTGGAATTAACCACAAGATATCTGAGTTAGCAAAATATCTAGAGAATTATGTGTAATAACGTCATAATTACGTAAGAGCGGTTGTATAAAAACATATCTCGGGTTGGACGGTTTTAATAAAAAAAACATGAATTTCATGTGATCTTTTTTTTAAGACACGGTGTCTTTTGGCATAGTTACGAAGTAAACCTTCTACCATTCCCTTCCTCACCTGCGGTTATTGTAGCCCACACTACAAACATGACACTACATGTCTGAAGTCTGACGCTCTGTTAGTGGTCACATCTCTATGAGGCCTGCTATCCTAGTACCTTGTAATTGATATTAATTCGTGTGTCCTATATGAGATTTGTGGATTGTGTGTTTGGATGAAGACAACTATTCTGTCTGTGCCCTTTGTCGTGTTTGAGACAGTTCGTGAGAACTGTAGGAGATTTCTTGGATAATGGAATTTGGTTTGTCTCGTGCTTCCGGTTACATTGGAAATGTGTGAAAACTAAGTGATATTCCACGCATTACTATTTGACATCGATAGATAAGTAGACACACGACAAGTACACGTCAAACACGTGAACGTTAGATGACCATAAATGAAGGGCCATCTGAATATGAATGGGTCACACAATGGCCCATTGTCGAAACACCATAGATTGTCGTAAAGATTTAAAGCAAGATCTAACATCTAATACACAACTCGTTAAATGTAGGTTTTGCTCTTTACGTCTGTGTCCACATACTCTTGGATATTGGAATTAAATCATAGATTCCAACGCTACATCTTCCGGTACCAGAAAACGTAGCAAGTAACTCCTACAAGGTGGACCGATGACTTGGTAACGGTTGCGGGAGTCCGATGGATGCGAGACGCACAGGACCGTTCATTATGGTGACACTTGGGGGAGGCCTATGTCCAGCAGTGGACATCTTTCGGCTGAAAAGATGATGATGATGAATTCATAGATTTTGGATTAATAGAAATAATTGAGGCCTTGCCATGATCATGTTAAAATGTCAGGCAGGCGAGCAAAAAAGAGGGATGGATCTATACACACAATATAACTGCATCCTTTTAACAGTTCATCATCTGGATAGCGTTAAGAGCTCACGGTAGTGCCTTTGTTCAAGGCTTAACCTTGTGATCCAAAAATCATTAAAACATGAATTTCTACTACATATTTCAAATCAATAAACTGTTATTCATCGTCTAAATTTATTTTCCAAATAAAACAAACTTCCTTATCCTTTAAATCTATAATAAAACATTGTTCCAAAAATAGTGAATTCTTTCCTGATTTACTGGAGAGACATAAGAAAACACTTAACTTAATAGTTAGCCTTTAGTCGCGAGACACGTGACACCAAATAAGTAGAGACAGAAGGTTGGCTACGTACAATGAGTAAACACATGAGACACATGAACACATTCGCAAGAAGTTGGCAGAATCATCACAGCATTATTTGGCTGGATTTATTTATTTAATTTTAAATTAATTTGCACCTGCCATGTTATGTTTCTGTACCACCCTAAAGTCGACTGGTAGAAAATGCCTAAGGCATAAAGTTTGCCTTTGTTCAGTGTTATTTACTAGTGCATAAAGTTTTAATAAATAAACACATACATAAACACGTTTTATGTACAGCAAATGCACCCACGCCCGGCATTTGTTTAAGATCTCAGCACCTCAGACATAGAGAAAGGACTGAGCTTTTCCTATCCAAGTAAGAAGTGAATACTGCACTTATTCACACAGTAAATATGGGCAGTATAAGTGTCATATTGATAAAAAGATTTCGACGGCCAGTAAATGTCTTATCCTAGAATTATAATTGGGCCAGCTACGTCACAGATTTTCAGTGTCACCTTCGTTACTACAACTTATAGAATAGAGATCGGTATTTGCAGTTGCTTTGTTTCTATATGTGGCTCTGAAACGTGGTTGCTCGCAATCAGCCTGATCGGAGGCTTAAAAACACCCAAAGAGTAGAGAGGGCTCAGATTCAGAGTTTACTTGCGAGATCGAATCAGAAATGAAATTATCTGCAGGAGAACCAAGATTATCGAGATAGCTTATCTATCATCATCATAGTCGATAATCAATAAATCTCAGTGGCAGTGGGCAAGGCACATTACTCACCAAATAGATGGTCGGTAGGCCCGAAAGGTTCTGGAGTGGCAACCACGTACCGGAAGACGCATCGTTGGAAGGCTTCCCACAAGGTTGACTGATGACCTGGTGGATCCCAGATTCTCAAGACCGGTCGTTGTGCAACACTTGATGATGTTAGTCATGCTCTATGTCTAAGATACGTACACAAGTGTCTACATAACATGTTTTCACTCGTTGTACGGAGTTAACTTTCTGTAACTATTCTGTGGTATCGGCCACCGGTCGAGCATTCGTGGGCGATGTGACGTCTCCTTTGTCACGTAATTAAGAGCTTATTGTTTCCAGATGGACGTCGGCACTGAATCTTTCTTTAGTTTTAGATGTAAGGAGGGTTGATGACCGGGATGAAAATAGTGGTAACGGTAGGGTCAATGGATTGTTGTCTATGGAGTAATCTATCGACTATCTTGAGTAGTAATAGTAGTTAGCCTATTGTGTCCCACTGCTGGGCGAAGAAAACGTGGAGCAGTGGTGGCCCAGAGCTAACAGCTCCAACTTACGAGTTTTAGGTCGTGGGTTCAAACTCAGTCAGGCGCATTGCTTTGTATAATTTATTTCATCAACACTGTTCTCAAAACGGTGAAGGAAACATCGTGAGGAAACCGGAGGAGGAGCATTAAAAGGTTGATTATGCCATGTTATACTATGCTGGGCGAAGACCTCTCTCTCCCTTTCCCACACACGTTTGTCCTCAGCCATTGTAGGCCAGTCCCTCCGATAGTTATCAAGCCCATTTCTCCACCTTCGCCTTCATCTGCCGCGATGTCGCCTTGCGTTTAATGGAATCCAAAAAGTAACTCTTTTAGCCCACAACTCATTTGACATGCGGCAGACATGTCCGATCTACTAGCTTGAGTATACATCATCTGGGAAAATTTCAACTGTCTAGATACCACGGTTCATGAGATAGTCTGGTGATAGACAGACGGACAGTAGAGTCTTAGTAATCGGGTCCAATTTTTACTCTTTGAAATAGAACACTAAAAATAAGCAGAATAGGACGATGTAACAAAGACAAAACTGAATCATAGGATAGAATCCCTAATGTGCTTGACATACCAGGAGACAGAAAGTCTTTTAAGTTCTATGGCCTAGTAACAAACCACCCTCACCAAACATTTACACTCACAAATAAACACATGCCACTATCACATCACACACACACACAAACTCACCAAAATGGAAAGTTTTCCTTGTTTTCTTAAGTTTTTATTCTCAATTATTATTTTTTACATTATTATCAATTAATTTATTAATATATTATAACCTTGCTTTATTAATTTATTAAATTCAAAATTATTTGTATTACCTATTTAAATCAAATTCATTATAATTATGTTCTGTTTATTGATATTTAAAAAAAAAAATGAAACCCTGTGGGAAATGGAACTGGTATCTTTAACACAGGTTACTATGTAACTTAGCTAAGATGCCAGTTGCGCTATATTCTGTGTCGAAAGCAATTTTAAATACACCTAAAAAAAAAAAATGTTATCTTAAAGACAAATTGTGTCATGATTACTTATCGTATCGTATCCAATGTTCTGATTGCTTCAGTTACCCTGTTTGTCTAGACCAATCTAGACTCGGCACGGGCTTCTAATTGAATCTTTTCAATGATCTTGTTTCACAATTGTTTGATTGTACGTTTCAACTTGGTTTAGTTACATGATCGGGTTCATGAGTTTTCGTGGAACAGTTACTATTTCTTTGTTCACAACTACTTAAAGATTTTCTTGGGGATTTTGTAAGAGCTTCTATTGCTTCTGGGGACCAGCAGAATATCAGCGTCAGGTATATTTGCCTGACACACGCTGAGCTGGGCTCCCATTTGGTGCAACATTGGGATGCACATTGCACTATGACTTTCAACTGTGTTCCTTTTTCTAAGTACCCACCCCTTATGTGTCACTTTGTACTTATATCTCGTATTTTTAATATTTTCTTTATTTTATTTTTGTGTGTATTAATTATGCTGGTCACCACTATGTAAAAATTTTGTTATTTGCTTTTTTATTTTATTTTTTTGTTTCGGTGTAAGTGCTTTGTTTCTGCATAATTTACTTGTGCTTTTGTGTGCGTTTCGTGTTGCAACAAATAATTTTTTTATCTATCTATCTAACAGTTTGTATTGAGAAACCTAGTACAAACTTTGAACCCCCATTTCCATTCCATTCCATTTCCATTTCGGATCTTCAGGGCGCTGCTTGAGACTGACCATCGACTATTATGCATGTATGTTGCCTACGCTAATGGTTATTTGATCAGTCTGTGGGTGGCGTCTCTGAGTGCGGCTATTTTGCGACTACATTTATTATCTTGGGTACACCTGTTATAACAATTGTATGTAACTGTGTAACAATTGTGTGTTGTGTGTATACTTGTTGTAATTGTGTGTTGTGTTGTTGTATTGTGTATTCCATTTTTGTGTGTGTATTGTTGTTGTTGTTGTTTCTTGTATAGATAAATAAATAAATATATTTCAACCCTTTAGAGGGTGAATTTTGGAAAATTCATTCTTATTCTTTGCATATTTGCATCGTAAAAGCAACCTCTGTGCAAAATTTCGGCGTTCTAGGAACAAGAACTTGGGCTCTTGATGTGTGTGTGTGTGTGTGATTGATGAATATGAACGTTTTTGCTTTTTATAAGCACACAAGATCGAGACGAGTCGAGAAAATTATGTTGCAGTAAGCATATCGTTGTATTTAGAAGATATTTTTTACGCCCCTCTGTCACAAGTATAGAGCCACTGATTCTACAGTCTTCATATTTGCAGTATTTATGTATTGATTAATATCTTTATGCAAATAGAAAAAAATTTTCTTCAATTTTGCGATTTTCTGATAATTAATTCAGTACATAATTTACTAAAAATATTAAAATTTATCAACAATATACAAATATTTTTGTATTTTTGTGAGAGTGGCCCAATATTTTTTGATTTCATTAACTAAATAAAGCCAATAATAAGCAGTGGCGGCCGAGTGGTAAAAAACCCAACTTACAAGTTGTAGGTCGCGGGTTAAACCCAGCCAGGCGCATTACTTTGTGTAATTTATTTCATCACCACTGCTCTCAAAACGGTGAAGGAAAACATCGTGAGGAAACCGGCATGTCCTAGACATTCACCAACCCGCACTAGGCCCGCGTGGTGGATTTCGGCCCATTCCCTCTCCTAGAGGGGAGCTCTGAGTCCCAGCAGTGGGAACATTAAAAGGCTGATTATGCTTATGCTAACTAAATAAATGAATAAACTATAATAATAAAAATACTAATACATATAATATTCTAATATTATCCGTTTGTAATTTGCAACTTAAATGACCGATGGTTATTGAGTTTCAACATGTCATCAGCATTATCATTAGTATCATCGTAAATTTTTCCAATATCATACTCGCATAATAGTTGTAGGTCTCGTAATTATGTACAATGCGGACGTATCATATGTCAACATCCGCTCGTAAATTTATTATCCATAGGTCGAAACTAACTTTACGGACGACGAGTTATCGGTAGCTCGCCGTCCGGCCACCAAGTCGTCGACAGCGCGCTTCTCAAGAGATGTCAGTAAACCGTAGGGGCCTAGCAGGGCCTATACCCGGTAGATCGCCGCTGTGGCGATCGGCAGCAACGACCTCTCGCGCCGGGCCCTGGTACACGTGACGCGCCATCGATGTTCCACGCGCGCCTTAAGGAGATGTCAGCAAAACCGTAGGGGCCCAACAGGGTCGAAGCCTACTGGAGAACCCCGGGGCACTGGACCGAAGGCAAAGAAGGGACAAACGAGTGGGTTTTAGGCAGGAAAAGTCTGACACGCCTTCTTGCTCCACCCAAGGGCGGGAGATGTAATTGGATGATTTTCCACCTAAAAAAAAGGTATGGTTTTACTCAGTAGATGTCTGACACGCCCTTTTGCTCCATCTTAGAGCAGGAGAAATCATTGGATGATTTTTCAACTTAAAAAGGTAGAAACAAACTTGTAGCGAAGAAATCTAATAGAAGATGTTTAAACAGCAGGGTTTGTATTCTAGTAAGAATTTTCTTAGATTCACTCAAATGAGTGTTTATATGATATGAAATAAAATACAAAAAATATTTCTCACTAGAGACCGACCAAAGATTCGGTTTAAATATCGGCCTAAAAAACTGGCTTCGGCTTATGATTCGATTTTAGCCGAATATTCGGCTCGACCTTTAAAACTAGCGTCTTTGAACTGACGGTTGTGACACATACCTAAAAACGGACTAACTCGTTCGTACCTATATGTTTATTTTAATGTTATGTACCTAGTCGTCGATTTATTTAATTATTTAAGGAAGTTTGAAGTATATTATTAAGCGTAACTACGTTAAAAAAATCAAAGAGATCAATCGTCGAATCCGACTCGGCTGGGCAGCGTTCGGGAAGCTTCGCGGTATCTTCTCGTCCAATATACCACAGTGTCTCAAGATGAAAGTCTATGACCAGTGCGTGTTGCCAGTGATGACATATGGCTCCGAAACGTGGTCGCTTACAATGGGCCTCATCAGAAGACTTAAAGTCACCCAAAGGGTAATGGAAAGGGCTATGCTCGGAGTTTCCTTGCGTTAGGAGAACCAAGGCTACCGACATAGCACGAAGAATCGCCAAACTTAAGTGGCAATGGGCAGGGCACATTGCACGCGGAACGGATGGCCGTTGGGGCCGAAAGTTTCTGGAATGGCGACCACGTACCGGAAGACGTAGCGTTGGAAGGCCTCCTACAAGGTGGACCGATGACTTGGTAACGGTTGCCGCGGTTGCGGGAGTCCGATGGATGCGAGACGCACAGGACCGTTCATTGTGGCGACACTTGGGGGAGGCCTATGTCCAGCAGTGGAAGTTTTTCGGCTGAAGTGAAGATGATGATGACGTTAAAAAAATAATAATAATAAGGTTATCGAAATATAATTATAATCATTTCAGTCGAAAAATTGTGACACTGTTGGATATAGATCAGTCAATCGGTGCGGTCAGTTTTTCTGTTAGGTACCACGTCAGTTTCAGTTACGGCCAAAACTAGAAGAGGAGCCGAAAATTTAGCTAAAGTTTCGGCTGCAAATCGTGTTTCGGTCTGTCACTGGTACTTCCCACATCTACACTTGGCACAATTTTGTGTTGTTTTTATATGAAAAACATCTACTGTCTGTTCACTTCCAAGAACAAGTTATCTTTATTAAAACCTTATGTTATGTTTATTTTCTTAATATACAGCATTCTATATAGCCCATTGGTAGCCTTATTTTTTTATATCTTTTGGGATTCTAGTTTTGTAGGACCAAAAAGCTTAATAAAGTGCTTTTTGGTCCTACAAAACTAGAATGCTTATGCATGCATAGTCAGACATAAATCAAAACTAGGTCACAAAACGATTGCTTCCCTAATACCATTAGGGTGCTTTTCTACCAGAAATGTGCGAGTTAGCGAAGCGGTGCGTGGGAACAAAACTCACCAGTGGTATTACTTCATTCTCATCTTGGTTAAGTATTACACGTATATTGTGAAGGCGGAAATTTATTTGACTGTATGAATATCACATAAGATACCTTTTATCCCAAGAGTGTGTTTCCTTCGGATAAATTTCTACTTTCATGCAAGTAAAGCCAGTGACAGAACCTGGTCTATATACATAAAAGGAGAAACTGACTGACTGACATATCGACGCCCAGCCGAAGCTATTGGAACTTGGAGCATGAAAATTTGCAAAAAGCTTTCTTTTACGACGTAGGCAAGTACTAAGAGGATTTTTCAAACTTCACCCCCTAAGAAGATGAAACAGGGAACCCAAGTTTGTATGTAGAAACCCACTCTGAAACGGGCGAGACCACTAGCAAAAGCTAGTTTATGCATACAAAAAAGCGAGAGAATCATGTGAGTGAGAAATGTGTACAAAAAATTTTTAAGCGAGGAATGTGTGGTTATCAGCTTCGTACCATTTCACGGCTTCACTACGCTTCCTTACACCGCGCAAGCTCTTCGCATAACTTGGGTAGATATAATCATACATTTCTTCAATTCTGCGACACATCCTCGCACCGCTTAGCTATCCCGCACATCGCACCTTTAGTGCCTTCGTTTCGAGAATGGAGATCGGTCTTTGAGATTTCTCCAATTTCTAAGAGCACCTATCCTTAACAAGTCACAGTAGCCTTTGTTCATGCTCAATAGGTAAAACGGCTAAACATTATTCAATATCAGTCCCTAAAGAAGTTGCAGAATACGGGATCAAGGGCTAACTCATTCATAATTCAGATAATTCTAAGTGCGTTGGTTCCTTTTTCTTTTCTAACTCGTAAACAACTTCGTTTTCCTCTCTCAGGAATGCTGGGATTATGAATGCAGCGTTTTATGACATGTCTTAGAGCTGCCCAGGGAGGACCCGAAGTTGAACGACTGTGTTCGAGTTTATTCGGCTTGATTTTGTTTTGACAGATTTCTGGGAATCGACAGTTTTTTGTTTTAAGTTACATTTGTTATTTTGTTTGCCGTGAACGACGGTATAAATTATATATTTGAAGGTTGGATCATGAAACAATGTGTTTTATGATTTAATTTTCAATATTACGTTTCAGTAGGCCACAGAAACGGTTTTTGGTTGAGATTTAAACAAATTTGGATAATCGATTCTAGATATTTTTGCGTAAATCAACATGAATATTTCTAAATGAGTTAAGAGTATATATGTGAATGGATAAAGAGGAAGAGGGTAGCCAAAGAAAAAATGAATTGATTGAAAGTGAGAAGTGATATGAAGGGAAAGGGAGTTAATGATAGTACCTATGACATATGACAGGATAAATCAGAAAGATGATGAAGATACGTAAATCGACAAAGAATACTTTACAAAAGGACATCAGCTTAATTACCCGTACCGTGAGTTACAGCCACACCTCTGCCCAAATTCTTAGGTATATACCACGTCAGCAAGACAAATAGAGAGCATTAGCAACTGCTGTACCTAATTTGTATGTGTCAAAGTTGAAGTAATGTGTTTATACTGAGTTAGTATTCGCTGGCTCGTGGCTAGAGTGTTTGCACCGTGGATGGTGGCTGCTCCGAAAGCTTGCAACTATTTCTGGACTTTACTTCGGTCTAGTTTGCGACAGTCCTCGTTTGTGTTTGTGGCAAGACTATTGTGAGAATGCTGCTTGGCAGAAATATTTAGAGAAGCAGCCGTTTTTGTAATGTTTTTATTCAGTAGAGAGCCAGGTGGCCCGATGGTAACGGTTCTGACTTACGAGCTTTAGGGCATGGGTTTGTGCAATTTAATTCATCACCATTAATTACTCTCAAAGAGGGAAGGAAAACATCAATAATATTCAACTGTCAAAATAAAATTAATTGTCAATATCTTCAATAGTTTTTCTGAGTTTATTGCATACTCAAAAAAGAATAGAGGCTAAAATATAAACTGCGAACGTGTGAATTTCTTCTTCTTAGCTTAAATGACCAAATACTAACCATGCGTAAAATCCTTCATGGAAAAACTGATGCTTCTGAGCTGTCACAACTTTGTGCCCAGGTGAAATTTTGAGTATAGCCGTATCAGAAAACATAGCTTAATCGCTATACCCGCGAGTCACACTGTTGCTCTCTGAGCTCATCATGCTTTTAGATACGAACCCTGACTGTAAAGTTTGGACATTGTGGTATCCACGCATCTTTGACTCGGCCTTTATTATCATAGTGGCTAATAAAATCTGTCTGGGTTTGGATACCTTCCCTATAGAGAAATAGGTGACCATCTGTAACATTAGTTAAGAGACTGGTACTACCAGCAGTTTTACTTTAGTGTCCTGACCTTTGCTGGTTGATGGTCAATATGTGAGCGTTAATATGTAATAATGTATGGTGGCGCTTACTTCTTCATCATCATTTCAGTCACCAGACGTCCACCGTTGGACACAAGCCTCCCCCAAGTGTATCACAATGACCGGTTCTCTAAGGCTCGCATCCATCGGATTCCTGTGACTTTCACCATGTCATCGGTTTACCTTGGGGGATGCGTTCTGCGAGAAAGTTTGGCCATTCTTCGGGCTATGTTGGTAACTTTGGTTCTTCTGCATTCCTGATGCGATCATGCAACGAAAAAAGCATAGCCCTTTCTAATAACCTTTGGATAACTTAAAGCCTTCTGATGAGGTGACCATGTTTCAGTGCCATATGTCATTACTGGCAACACGTACTGGTCATAGACTTTCATCTTGATACATTGTTTGATGAACGAGAAAATACCACGTAGTTTCCCGAACGCTGCCCAGTCGAGTCGGATTCGAGGATTGATCTACAATGACTTATTTTTTTGAAACTGAAAACTGTGTAGTTACTACCTAAACAGTTCAAGCAAATTATTTTATTATGAACTAGCTTCTGCCAGCGGCTTCGCCCGCGTAAAAATAGGTTTCTCCATACAAATTTTGGACACCCTTTTCATCTCCTTAGGTGTAGATTTTCATTAAATCCGTTCTTAGCAGATGTCTACACCCTATAAGGAACCTACCTGCCAAATTTTAAGTTTGTAGGTGTTATAGGTTCTGAGATTTTTTGACAATTAGTGTACGATACTTAAACACGTAATTGTGCTCATGATAACAAACAATTTTTATTATGGGAACAAAGCCGAAATCGCGAAAAAAATATCAGCTGTTCAGTACATTCGGCAAACATAAGTGTACTGAACAGCTGATTTTTTTTTCTCGATTTCAGGTTTGTTCCCATAGTAAAAGTTGTTGGTTATAATGCGCACAATCACGTGTTTAAGTATCGTACACTGATTACTAGTCACCCTATACATATAGATTCGCGTCTTGCTTCTAGTGCTATTTATGTCTAAATTTTCTCACCCATTTAAACAGTCACTGTAGTAATCCAAAAGCAGTTCTTGTAGATCTAACGCTTAATGTATTTTTCAGTTATCTATCGAGCCATGAAGTTAACAAAAGACACGGTTTCCTTATAAAATAGCATAGTGTTGTACCGTAATTCAGCGGCATATTGTCAGTGTAACGATCTTCTAAATCGGTGCTATAAATACTTGAGACACTAGTCGGGGACCGGTCGGTACTCTACTTACAGTGATAAAGTACTAAGTTAAACACAAATGGTTAGTTGAGAACAAATTTTTAAATATTTTTATTTTTACATCGTATTTTTGTTTAGAGATAATATCTAAACTAAAGACAATCATCAAACAAAAAAATGCTCTCTTTTTTTTACATGTAATTGGGTAAGTTTCAAGATACTTGTAAAAATTAAACTTAACTTGCTCAACAATTCCTTGTCTGTCCACATAAAATCGTGATACAAAATCGTGGTGCGTCAATGAACTCCCTAAGATAGGGTTGAGCCACGCTATGAGTAATTCATGCCTACCCACTGTGGGTCGGGTCCACTCAAATCTGTACTATGACTTTTCCCTAAAAGGCCACACGAATAAAATGTTTTGAATCAAAGTAACCTTGAAGATTAGGTTACTTCCAGTCGATTTTTAAAGAGTAACCGTGGAGTTTCTTGCCGGTTTTTCTCCATGAAATACGACCAATTGGAACCGTGCACTAGCTTCTGATTTTTTGTAAGTGCCCATGTAGGCATATGTGAAATAAAAATATTTTGAATGTTTTTTTTTTAATTTTTATTATATATATATATAAAATGAATAGCTGTTCGTTAGTCTCGCTAAAACTCGAGAACGGCTAAACCATTTGGCTTATTTTGGTCTTGAACTATTTGAGATAGTCCAGGGATGGTTTAAGCGTTGAGAAAAAATGGAAAAATTCACGAAAAAAAAATCGAATACAACGCCATCTATGCTCTAATTAAAATGTCATTTTAAAATGAATTATGCTGGTACTGGTATTGCCGATAGATAGCGTTATTCTTTGACAGTTTAGATAAAAGTTATCACAACATTCATTGACTATTGGGTGTTACGATGTTCGTCAGATCAGCTACCTAGTTAGAGATAATTATTACAAAAAAGTGTTCCACATTTAAAATCAAAAACTAAAATACATACAGGCGTGTGACTAAGAAATAAAAAGTTTTAACAAAAGCTTGATCTAAAATCTAAAAAATAATTTTTCTACAGTTGTCGTCTTCCATTATAACCATTAGCAGAAAGTTAAAAAAAAAATTGCTTTACATGTACCTATAAAATTTTAAGTGTTCTCTGGATTTCCCCAGGATTCCATCATCAAACCATTAGCAGAAAGTTAAAAAAAAAATTGCTTTACATGTACAATCACCCAGCAAAAGTGCTTAGATACCTTAACGCCTATTTTCCCTTGCACGTTAGAGTTCAAGTTTTCGAAAATTAAACTAGATGGCGTTGATTTCTTCACAGGTAAGTGGCGAGCAAAGGCAATCTCACAAAGTATAAACTTGACTTTTAGTTTAACAAATAATAGACACATGCGTCATCATTGTCGTCAACAACTGATTGTAGTTCATAATTTCATCACCTTAGCATAAGTCAAGATGGCCTAGTGGTATAGAGCACACAGATTGAAGCGCAAATCAGTGTGCCGCAAGTTCAAATCCCACGCAATCGTTTACTTTTTGTAAGTTCTTACCCGATTGGAAGTTATGGATTAGCATTACATTATATTAAATTATTCTTTAACTTGTTCACACATTTCTTAGACTTAGAAAGGAATCACAAAAAATCTAAATAAAGAATTAGATTTCTGCGAGGTAGACATAAGTTTTAACTTGACCGAAATGAACTGTCGTTTGGTTGTAGTTGTTGGTTATTGACGTGTGGTTAACAGTATTGTAATATTCGCTAAATGCAGGCTAATATTAATATTGAAATGAGGGCGACTATCATTGGGCTGCATAAAAGCGGTCTTAATAAAACACAAATATCTGAAGAAACCGGACTGAATGTGAGTATAATAGCTATTAATGAATTGTAACTTTATTATAAATTAATCTTCTAATTAAAATGTATTCCATTTATGAATCCATCCATCGTATCTTTATGAGGCTTAAAAGAGAAATACATAAATCGTTGGGTTTATTGGATTTATAAATGCAGTTTTATTTTAAAATTATATTCAATAATTATGATTGTTAACATTTTATATAATGAAAATGAAGTCAAGTAGGTATAGCTGCCTAATATATCTATATTTTTTTTTGTTTTAGAAAAATACTGTAAGTCTTTGGTTAAAAAGATATGAGGAAGAAGGTAGCCTTGCTAGTCGAACGAGAAGTGGGAGACCGAAGCTTATTAGCGAGGCGCAGCGACGACATATGGTGGACGTATACGAAATGAATGGTTTCGCACCAACGAGACATTTTGCGGAGTTATATGACAACTCGATGGATACTGTTCGCCGTGCACTTCACGCTGAAGGCGTGCATCACAGAAAACCTGCTAAAAAGCCGTACTTGACAGAGAGGCATAAACAAGAACGATTACGTTTCGCACGTGATTATTTAGATTTTGACTGGAATACTGCGGTATTTTCAGATGAAAAAACATTTAAATCCAGTCAAAAGGGCAGGCTTCACTTATGGCGCAAGAATAACACTCGCTGGTGTGATAACAACATTATTCCTAACACCGAATCAGGTCGAATCACAATTAATATGTGGGGATGGATGAGTGCAGCAGGACCAGGAGAACTGGCTTTCATTCCTCCACGCGCAAACAGTTCAACTTATGTGGAAGTGTTAGACTCAATTATGCTACCTACTGTGCGCAACATTTACCCAGCTGATGAGTTAGCACAATTTCCGTTTGTCCAGGACAATTGTCCTATTCACCGAGCGAGTACTGTGCGTGAGTGGTTTCACAATCACCCGGAAGTAATTGTTATTCCATGGCCAGCGCGATCACCCGACCTCAACCCCATAGAAAATCTATGGGGTTTGATGGTTCAAAGGTGGGACTCGCGGAATGAGAGGTCTACGGAACAATTAAAAACCCATTGTATGGAGGTATGGGAAAGTTTTAGAGGGAGCGAAATATGCGGTAATATGGTTGGGTCCATGCGCAAACGTCTACTTGACTGTATCGAAAATAATGGGGGTTATACAAAATATTAAGTTTTAGTAAAATCAGTCGGTGTAATTAAATATTTAGTAGGCCATTTTATTTTAACATATCCATGATTATTCGTTAACAAACACTGTATTATATTGTGTTTACTTTCGTTTAAAACAGCTATATCTTTTAACTTGTGCCATCGCCTTATCTTAAGAATGCAGTGAACTTGCTATCAATTTTGTTGACAATAATCATGATTATATTTCGTTTTTTATTCTTCTACCCACACTGTTCTAACATAATAGTTCAATTTATTTTTCTCATCTAATTGACGATTATCTTGTGAGAACTAAAGTTCTTTTAACAGAAATTGAGGTTTAGTTTCAATCTTCTTTTCGTCAAGAAAATGAACAATTAAGCTATGACCTCAATACATTCATTGTGATGTTACATACAAATAAAATGTTTACAAAGTCTAAATCATATATCACTTTTCGATAAATAACTGGATATAAACAATTATATTTTATTTTATTAAAATTTTAATATCCTTTCATTGTTACGTTATTCATATTATGAATGGTCTAAGTGGGTATACTTCCAACAAATAATCTTACACGTAACATAGATAACGGTTACAAGATAATTTTTTTGTCTAGATAACAATTCGACGTCACAATTCTCATAAATGTTTAATTTGTAAATACAAAGAATATTTTTTTTTATTAAACACGTCTTTTTATATTACCTTACAACATCGAAAAGATGTAACAACTAAATAATTGAAAATTACGAATGTGTTCTTCTTGTGGTTAATAGATCATATTCGTAATTTGCAACTATTTAGTGCAAAAAATGCAATAGTATTTTTCATAGAAATATAAAAAACAACTATATTAATATAGATTGGGAATTTTCAAAGTAAGAAATAACCACAACTGACCGCCCATGATTTGAACTCGGGCTACGTTGTTTGCGAATCCAACACTTAGTTCATACGGCTACCAGCACATGACATATTTGTGTGAATTTTATCAATGCAATGGTAAGAACAAGTCGCTTCTGTGACTGTGTGATGCGTATTCAATGGCACAGAAAAATAATAATGATGTTTTAAGCTCAGTGCGACGACAGTTCCTTAGTGTGTGTTATCTGTGGAATGTGGATACTTATACACGTGCACACATACGCACGGAAGTATCGTGCTCGTAATGTAATCTTTAGCGTTCTTATTGACTTTTGCCGCCTCACTGTAAATCCATATTCAACCTACCCTCTTAAGTTTGAAAACTAATACATAGATAAATCAAATATTTATAAATTGATATTCAATTTTAATATCTTCATCTCTTTAAAAGAAATTATAAATTATTTCAATGTTTGAAGAAACAAAATAAATAAGCATTAATTAAGCATTAATCATTTGAAGCACAGCGGCGCCATCTATTAACAGTATAATGTAATGTTGTCGATAGCAACATTTCAATCTGGTTTTACGCTAGATGGCGTCATTTCTCGCTTCACACGATTTTATTTCTGTACTTCCTATGCACTTTTGCAGCAGACTTTACCTATAAAATTTTAAGTGTTCTCTGGATTTCCCCAGGATTCCATCATCAAATCATGACCGTCGGACTATTAGGCAAGTATAAGTGTTCAGGCGTCTTCAAATAATCAAGGAACACTTAAAAAAAAACTGACGAATTGAGAACCTCCTCCTTTTTAAAGTCAGTTAAAAACGAAACAAATACACAGCCAAGCACTTATTTCTTAAAAAATCTCCCGCTTCCCTGGGGCGTCTTTGCCGCATCCCCCACGTTTAAATCCTTGGTGTCCATTAACAGATTGCCATGTACTGGTACGTACTGCCGTTCTACAGGCTTTCACTTTGCTATAGTGTAGCGAACGTCTTCAAAGGAAGCTTGTAGAGATACGGTTTTCATTTAAATAACAAATAAAGGATGACCAGCTCAGATGTATGTACATATCAATAAATTAAACATACTTAATTGGTGAAATGAGGGTAGACGTACTGTTTTTTGGGAGGTATCCTTCAAAATCATATGTATCTTTATATTCCTTATTTTACATACAACCTTATTTAACAATAGGATAGCTGATATACACAGGCGAGCTTAATATATGAGAGAGTAATTTTGCACTTGAGGATAATTATAAATGCACAATAAAACTTAAGCACATTAATTATAGGGGAATTAAACTTTTCCCATACATTGCTGGCATGTAATTTTTTTTCTTTTCGCCAAAAGTGAAACCTGGGCCATATCTTAAAAGAAGAACCGTGCAGTTTGCAAGTGGCTCGCGAGCGGCGCATTCATCAGGTCTGGACACACCTTTATATGAGCAATGTAAATAAAGTAGAAAAAAAAATGAATTCTAAATATAAATATTAAAAGAAGCCACTGGCAGCTAAGAGATAACCAGTCTAATCTGACAGTGCCTGATCACGGACTTGATGCGTATATCAGCACCACTCAGCTCAACCATTTTGAAGGGAACCGAATGACCCAACACATGCGCCACCATCAGTGAAACATTTGAGTGAGCATGACAAACTCTCAACTGCGTGTGTTAACACTATAACACTTTTGTCTACTCCTTCTGAAAAGTTAGACTAGTTTTCCTATCGTGCACGTAACACGATAGGAAAAAACAAGTCGATATCAAATCAAATCAAGTCTCCAGACTGTCGTCAACAATCCCCTGTGATCATCGGAAAACAAGGCATCCTTTGTGTCATAGAAATCTTACGTACTCAGTCCGCCAATTAGGTTTTCAAACACAGGTATACACCTAATTCGGTTCTCAAAGGAGGCCAAACTTAAATAATACCTTGTTGTCCTATTTTGTTCCTCCTCTATTTCTCGGTAAATAAGAGGTCTCCGGAGATCTCTATGTCTGTATGTGACAGGTACTATTGTGCCATAATAATAGCTTCGTTATATAGAATACAGCTTATCTTGGAAATTTTATTCTGTTCCATATTTCAGGTAAAAAAAGTCGGACTAATTGTTTGTTGTTCATGGTTTGAAATCGGATCGTGGTTTTGTTTGAAGTCAAAATTTAAAATTCAAAACTGTTTTTTTTTCACATAGACTTACATGGGCACTTATTATGAAACGTCAGTATTTTCAAAACGGTGAAGGAAAATATCCTCACGTTGTTATCCTAAAAATATACCTACTAAAATTAAGATTGCGGTCTTTTAAGGATATTGGGGAAATATGTTGGATTGGGACGAGGAATTGATTATGTTCAACATATAATAAGAGCAGTGGTGGTCGAGTGGTAATGACCCCGACTTAAGAGTTGTAGGTCGCGGGTTTAAACCCAGCCAGGCGCGTTGTTTCATCTCCACTGCTCTCAAAACGGTAAAGGAAAACATCGTGAGGAAACCGGCATATCCTAGAACCTGCAATTCAATGACATGTGATATCCGTCACTCGCACGGCACCCGCGTGGTGGATTATGGCCTATCCCCTCTCTTAGAAAGGAGGCCTGAGTCCCAGCAGTGGGAACATTATAAGGCTGATTATGCTTATTATGCTACATGGGCACTTATGAAACGTCAGAATCTAGTGCACAGCTCCGATTGGTCGTTTCCTATGGAGAAGAACCAGCAAGAAACTCCATGGTTAATCTTTTAAAACTCCGTCTTTCTATCTAGTGGAGTTTGATTTCTGTACTTAATCCATACTGGATCATTACGTGCGTGGGCCATGGCAGCCATCATTTGGCAGGCTTATTCAATCCAACCTACCTCTATTCAAAACCAGATTAGGCCTCCCAGGTTCTTCAGGGTGTCTGTAAGGAGATACAGGGATCTTAGGGTTTTTAGACGTGCAGCTGAATATCAAAATATGAACACCTCTTTTATGTTGATCTGTGGCTAGTTCAAAGGTTGTTTGAAGTAACTGATGGATGTAAAATCCTAAATTAGACCATAAATAAATCTAGTTATTTATTACACTCTGGAGTTCCATGAACTTGAAACCTTATTCACATGAGCTTGAACTTTTGGTTCACGATAATATTTTTGTTGGAATATCGTATTAATAATAAATGTATGTACATGCATAATTACTTACAGATTATGCTGTGTACTTAGGAACTAATTAGATTTGCCAGCAAAACGCCGTAGGTAAGGTGAGTAATATGTAATCACTAAAGACTGAATTATATGCTTCTGCATATGTGAATAATCTTCATTTGCATATGCATATAGGCATATGTATATTTGGCACATTTTCATGATCCATTTCATATTTTATCCAAAATCTGGTGATGTAGCATATTCTTATTATATACTAGCTGTTGCCCGCGACTTCGTCTACGTTAAGTTGGTAAAACTGTACAATCATTCTGTGCTTGCAATTCATTCTGAAAGCATCGTAATTATTTATTGTACTTTCACATAAAACTTTTAAAGGTAAAAACGCAAATTACCTTCAGGATACATGTTATGTACTCGTCCAGATTCAGATGTATGAACGTCAATGAATAGAAAGATTATGTAAGGGTCGTAGCAGTTGGCATTTCTGCCTACCCCAAGGGAAAAGGCACTAGTTTATGTATGTTTCTGGTTTATGTTCCGGTAAAACAACATTGTCACAGTGAGCACGTCACAATCGCAGCGGTAATGCCTGTCTTTGAGGAGTGGCTACAGAGGCGTCACGGCATCCTCTCTTTGTGCAGGACTCACCGGATGTGGGTGTTTCGGGAGGTATCTGTATCGAATTCAGCGAAAAGAAACACTCGAGTCTCACCATTGTGCGGATCGCCCGGAGAATACGATGGAACTTACGTTGGAAGTCAGTCCCGCTTGGTAGGAGCGCCGGCGCCGCCGTGTCCTCATGGAGGCGATTAGTGGAAAAAATGCCAACCAGTAGCCTCCTTCAGTGAAGCACTACGATCGAAGAAGGTGGCTGAAACTATGAAGGATGATGAGGGAAGTGATGCTCCAGGTGTTGAAAGCCGCAGGGCGATTGCGGTGGAGCCGTCCGGTCATCTGGTCAAAGCAATCCTGAATCGACGGCGCGTAGTAATCTACGCGCGACTCATAATGATGTCGGCAAATGGATAGGGCCCTCTAGGGCCAATGTCTGCTAAGGCTGCGAGATTGTTCGAAAGAGTTACCTCCTGTAAAATTTTCGCCTCAATAATGTTTCACTGAAGAGTTTAAGCCGTTAGACAGCTTTGGTAGAGGTAAACGAAAGAGGTTTGGTAGAGGAACATAATCGGGACACCGACCTTCAGCTTTTTTTTTTTTTTTTTATTTGGGAAAATCATCATATGACAAAACCCGCCCTTGGGCGGAGCGGAAAATAGTGTCAGACTTTTACTGACTAAAAACCCACTCCTGTTCCTTCTTTGCCTTCGTCCCAGGGCCCCGGGTTTCACTTTCACACTACCCGTGGCCCCAGTAGGCTTCGACCCTGTTGGGCCCCTACGATTTGCTGACATCTCCTTGAGGCGCGCCTGGAACAATACGCGCCGTCGACGACTTGGGCTCGGTCCGGACGGTTACCGGACGATCGGACGGCGAGCCACCCATTGCTCGCCGTCCGCAAGCCCTCGCCTACGGTGGCCGGAAATCGGGATCGGAATCCCGGCGGCGGTTGGGGCGTGAGGACCGTTGCCTCACGCGATCGGCCGCCTCCTTTGCTAGCATTACTGCTTCGCAGAAGGAGGCGACCGCCTGCCACTCTTCCTCGCTCCGGACCATGGCCTGTACCAAGGCCCGGCGCGAGAGATCGCCGCCGCCGATCGCCCCCACGAGGACACGGCGTTGCTCTGCCCAAGCGGGGCACACCTCCACCGTGTGCTCCACCGTGTCCTCCGGGCGGTCCGCACAGTGGCGACACCCGGGCGTCTCTTCCGCACGAATCCGGTGCAGGAACTTCCCGAACTTACCGTGTTCGGTGAGAACCTGCGTCATGCGGAAGGTGAGGACGCCGTGAGGTCTTTCCAACCACGCCTCAAAGAGGGGACTTACCGCCATAATTGTGGCGTGCCCAGCACTGGGTCGCGACAGTCGTTGTCGCCATTTCTCCATGAGAACCCGCCAGAGCTCTGTCCGCCATGCTGCGACTTGTCGCGGCAGCGGAGTTTCGCCCCGGCGTTGCAACTCCAACACCGACCTTCAGCTGGATAACGTTTACACTGATGGTGCAAAGCCAAAAAGCCAGTGAATCCAAAAATTACCATCATCATCAACTATCTTCCTCCACAACAGTACTTATGAAGAATTTGCGAGAGCATGCTTGAATTGATTGTTGCAGCTTGATCATTTGGGGCGTAAAAATTACTTGTTCATTTACCTAGGATTTTTTGGTGTGTAATTGACTGACGTCCTCGTATATCAGACAAATGTTATTCCGTAGTGGGAACTACCCTATGAAGAGTCTCCAACTTTTGAATGAATTTCGGTGAAATCTTGAACGTGTGTATCCCTGTCCAATCGAACTCGCATATTGATGGCCAAACCGAGAGGTCACTGACGCCGATTGCCTCTATGAAGACACGGCGGTTCACCCAAGCAGGATAGACCTCCACCGCATGCTACAACGGGTCCTCCGGGCGATTTGTAAAATGGTAATATCAGAGTACTTCCAACCGAATCCGGAACAGAAACCGCGTGAAACACCCTCAACAGTCCTGAGCTTGTGTATCCATAAAACAATTAAATTCCGGTAAACAAATGTAGCAGCCGATTAGTGTTATCCCTGAGACTGGCCTCCCTCAGAGGGCGGTTCCAGTGTTGGTCACCACTCACTGCAAGGAGGTAACGTACGGATGTCGACGTAAGGCTGCAAGGAATCTGAGATACATCATACGTTGTCGAACTGTGATCAGGAACGCAAACCTTTCGACCCAGTTTTATATGAAGCAGTGACTGCTAATAATAATAAAACACACCATTATTAGGCCGCAAGGTGCCATCATCCCGGAGGACACAGTGGAGCACACAGAGGTGTGTGTTGTCCTCGTGGAGGCAATCGGCGTCAGTCACCTCTCGCGCCGGGCCTTGTGACTTTGGGCTATGGTCCAGAGCGAGGAGGAATGGCAGGCGGTCGCCTCCTTCTGCAAAGCCGTAATGCTAGTGAAGGAGGAGGCCGCACGCGTGAGCGAACGAACGTTCTCACGCTGAGCCGAGATTCTGACCCCGACGACCAGCCACGGTAGACGCGGGCTCGCGGACATCCAGCAATCGGTCGTCCACAGCCGTCCGGCCGTCCGGTAATTGACCGGACCGAGCCCAGTCGTCAACAGCGCGTAGTGATCCACGCGCTCCTCAAAGAGATGTCGCAAAGGGCAACTGAAGGACACAGGTGTGGTTTTAGTCAGTAAAAGTTTGACACGCCTTCCCGCTCCAACCAGAGTGGGAGAAGTCATTGGATGACTTCCACCCTTAAAAAAAGAAAAATAAAGGTGCCATCATTATCATTTCAGCCGAAAGACGTCCACTGTTGGACATAGGCCTCCCCAAGTGTCACCATAATTACCGGTCCTGTGCGTCTCACATCCATCGGATTCCCGCGACCCTCACCAGGTCATCGGTCTCCGTCTAACTCCAGTTTAATCATAACGGTTTTCGTCCAATTTTTTTTTTTAAACAATTAAACTGTCTGCAAACTTGGGCGATGGTCATTCTTCCGCCACTCAGAAAATTACGTAAAATACACAATGCCATCTATCAAATATGACGTTCAACTATCATTGTCATCATTATTTCTACTTTCAGTCTTTAGATGGCGGATATTTACATTTTATTACGTGATTTTACTCGCCGCTTTGATTTTATTATGTGTTTTGATTAGTTTTACAAAATATTTAGAAGATATCGAATAGAAATGTCAATTTTATTTTGAAAAAATGGTAAAAGTTATTTTATTACAAAAAAGAAGATAAAATAATGACAAAATTTTTAACTGTAGCTGGGGATCGAACGTGGCAAATGTCGTTCAATGTCGACATTTTGGATTATTGCTCACCCCCCATAGCAAATAGCGTGATAATATGTAGCCTAACAGTTGACCCGGCCTATAAGGATTATGTATGCAAAATTTGAACAGGATTGGTTCAGTAGTTTTTTCGCCAACTAATACCAACGCTCCACCATTTTACTGTTTTATTATATGTATAGATATAGATTTTGCTATATTTCAGGGTTGGGTTAATGAATGAAAGAAAGCTTACGTTATAGCAAGCCAAAACGTTTACTCGCACGAACCTATAAATCAAATTAATAGTTTTAGTAATGGAACATGTGTAGTTTATTCAGAAAAATTTGCTAACGAAACAAGCAGTATTTTTTTTTAGGTGGAAAATCATTTAATGAAACGCCCTTTCTTGTCATACTTTTACTGACTAAAACACACTCTTAGTTCCTTCGTTGCCTTTTATATTAGGGTCGGGTTTTCCTTTCAGAAGCGAAACCATAGCCCCAGTAGGCTGCGACCCTGCTGAGCCCATACGGTTTGCTGACATCTCCTTGAGGAGATTGCTCGCTGTCCGCTAGCCCGTGCCTACGGTAGCCGGAAATCGGGATCGGGATTCCGGCGGCTGAGGTGTGAGGGCCGTTCCCTCGCGCGTGCGCGTGCGGCCGCCTCCTTTGCTAGCATTACTGTTTCGTAGAAGGAAGCGACCGCCTGCCACTCCTCCTCGCTTCGAACCATGGCCTGTACCAAGGCCCGGCGCGAGAGATCTTTGCCGCCGATCGCCCCCACGAGGACACGGCGGTGCACAGTGCTCTGCTCAAGCGGGGTTCTAACATATGCTCCACCGTCTCCTCCGGGCGGTCCACACAATGGTGACCCGGGCGATTCTTCCGCACGAATCCGGTGCAGGAACCTCCCGTACTGACCTTGTCCGGTGAGAACCTGCGTCATTCCGAACAAATCATATTTTTTACCATGTTATTTTAAAACTATAGACATTTTATAAGTTTTCTTTTTCATAATAAATTAAAGTTATACAACCAGATAACATCTGTAGCTTGATTAACTAACATAGTCTTTCCCTAGTTTGTTTTTTTTTTATCGTCTTTTCAATATTTTCGATATATATATATCCATAACGTCAGCGAAGTTTCAGTAGCTTATTTTAATTCGATTACTCTACTAGTACTATAAAGATAAAAAAACTAAAGTTCTAACTTGGTTATGATTCAAAGATTCAAAAGCATTTATTTCAAATAAACCATTTACAGGCACTTTTGAAATGTCAAGAAGTCAGTCAGTCAGAAAAAATGATGCAAATTGCACATTCCAAAGCGTAGATCTCTATGAAGAAGAATGTGCAAGAAACTCCATGGACACTCTTTTCAATCATGTTTTGCAATTACAAATATGTCTGTTACATGTTTCTTGTCGCTATCATGTGAGAACAATGTCAATAGAGTAAAAATAAAAACTAAATATAGATATTAATAACAATAAGCTCCCTAAATCGCCTTATTCCCTAGAATTAAAGTATGTTACGTGACGGACAGGATTCCTAATACACGAACCAACGTTTTCGCCTACTGGAATATTCAGGTCTAAAATGTCGACTTCGCGACAGGGCACAACAGTCGTTAATGATGGCAAAACAAAACAATGAAACTTTGTCGAATAACTATTGTCTAATGACGTCATTTTTACATGACATGTTTTGCCTACGCGAGAACTCACGTTATTAATGCCGAAGACTGAACCATTTACCTCACTAGTATGTAAGTTGAGCCGCCTACATAAACGTTCCGTTATAAAACACGATGTACTACCGCTATCAAGCAGGGCTCGCACTATGTACTTACGATCATTACGATCACATAACTTGATAAGAGCGGTGGACAATAACACACCGTGTTGTTTACGCTCACCACAAGACGAACTAAGATCCGCGGATAAAGTAAAATTATTTGCAAGTGAATCAGTGCTAGCCACGGCGTCAGTGGGCGATGACGTTGGTACGGAATGGGACGACCTAATGTGTGATTTGTTGTCTCCACTAGAATTTGCAATAACTTTGTTTTCCGATGAATGTAATAATGTGTTGTGTCGGCGCTTACATATCTTGCATCCCGGCTTTTTACATCGGTTAGCAAAGTGACCTACACGAAAACAGTTATAACACACTTTATAATTAGGTATTAATTTGAGTCGAGCGTCGTTACTTAAAGAAAGGAATTGTGAACAACAACTTAAATCGTGATCAGCCTTACAGTGCGGACATAACTTATTTAATTCCCTGCTGGAATTATTAGAATCCTGTGATACAACCATACATTTCACCTTATTAGAATGGGAACTAGACTTATTGGGAGTAGTGGAATTATTTTGATTTCGAGCAATTTCTAATGATTCTAGTAAGTCTGCGCGAGTGCGAAGGAATTGAATCAACGCATTAAATGTTATAGTGCTATCTTTGTCTATACGACCTTTATGCTGCTCCCACTCACGAAAACTTATCTGATCTAGTTTCCTACTTACTATATAAATTAATAAAGTGTCCCAATACTTGACGGGTTCACCTAACGATTCCAATGCACGAAGATTTTTATTAAGCTGGTCAATTAAACCCTTTAACGCGACAGAGGACTCCTTTCCAATAGAATTTAAGTTAAATAAGGATGAAACATGATTTTGTATCAACAACCTTTTGTTGTCGAAACGATCACAAACAATCTTCCAAGCTATATCGTAATTATTTGCGGAAAACTCAATTGCCTGGATCACAACAGCAGCAGATCCTTCCAGTGAGGCTCGCAAGTAGTGGAATTTATTAATTTGATCGATTTCGTCATTGCTATGAATGAGGCTGGTAAATGTATCACGAAATTCCAACCAAGAACTATAACAACCATCAAACTTGGGTAGCTGTATCGTGGGCAACTTAACAGGCTTACGTTGACTGATACGAGTACATTTATCGCTAGTCATCGACTCATTATCATTATTGTACTTACTTATTAACTCCTGCGACCTAGACAGCGCTTTGTAGTACAATGACTCGAATTCACCACGCTCGGCAAATTGAGATTTGACATCTTCTACGAGACATTCTAACCGCAACTGTACCTCATCGTATTGCTCGTATAAAGCCTCGATTCTTCCCATTCGTAACTGCAATTCCTTGACCTCACAACTGGTTAATTCCTTGTCACTGAAAGCATCAAGGAAATTCATAAATACAGTTAAACGTCCCTTATAGCTTCCTCGTTTTTTAATTAGTTCTCTTTCTTCGGACATGATGGGAAACGAGTGTCGTCAACCTGTAATGAATACAATAATAACTTAAATATAATTTATACAGAGCATACTACTTGCTAACTGCTAAGGTACAATAGCTGCTATGGTTATCAATTTTACTATGCGAATACTGTAAATAGTCAAATTACTACTGTAAATAATATTAATATTGCTTGAATACCAAATGCAAATTTAATTTGTACTCTAAATTACGACTCAAACCTAAATAAATCAATTACGTAACATCGAAATTAAGAACAACACATTAGTTTACTATTTATTAAATGACTAGTACGGTTTAGCTATCAATTTAACACCAACATAAATAACTTCACCTAAGAATTGCAATAATTATAGTACGTAACAACTATTCATATGGATAGGTAAAGGTGCGTTATAATTTTCAAGTAAATCACTAAATAAAAACTACTTATAGCCTCAGATACTACCTGAATGAGTGTTGGGTGATGATATTTGATGATAAATATACTTAACACCGCAAATGAGTATATGTTTCCTTTGTCCAGAATCACGTTGCCGGCGTATAACCTCCACGGCAAATTCCACGATGACGATTCAAGTGTCCAAATCCACTGATTTTTCGTAAATCCACTGATGTAATCCCAATCCGACTCGGTATGGACCAAAATGTTGGGGAATTTTAGGGATTCTTCAAGAAAACTCAAAAATGCTGTTAGCTAGTCAAATGTATTGTTCTGAATGAAATACAAAGATGGAGTGCTATGACGTACACGTAAATTGAACCTTACAACTAGTTAACGTGATGTGAGACGTTGCGCCGTTGATCTGCTCAGTAAAACGAGCAGGCGTTTGATGACTCGAAGCCAAGCTCGAACATACACCTTAAAAAGATCTACAAAAAAGTCCGCGATGGTATATGTCTATCTTTTAGGTATAACCCACAATAACCATTTTTTTATCCTTCACTTTTTACGAGAAATAATGGCTTATTTACGAAACGATTTTAAGCAATACAGCAGTGATCCTTATCCAATTAAGTACCTTAAATAAATTGTGCATTTAATATAGATCAATATGGCCCTTTACAGCGTGTAATTTAAGTCAATATTTTCGAAGATATTACAGATTTAAAATGCAGGGACATAGCGGTTGCGGTAAATAACTTGATTCTTTCAAAGATTGATGTGCCGACGCAAGTATACTACTCGGTTACTTCCAGATTGGTCCCATTTTTTTCAAATCCAGTTCTGATAATGGAATCCATGAGGAATCGAGGGAACTCCTCAAATATTCTAGGCACTTAAAGTGATTTTGGTATTTTCATCGAGAATACCAAAAAAAAACATTTACCTACAGTCAAAAAGTAACATTTGATGAAGTGGAACTGATGAAGAAGACCAGAAATGGCCAACGGAACTTCACCCTCACATAGATATCACAATGAAGATAGTTAAGTAACTATGACAATATAAATAAATAAATGGTTCTGAATAGTTATGTTGAAAATGGTACGAGTATCATCGAAGTGATCTAATGATGATGATAGAGCCGGAAGGTAGGCACTGTAACTCCGTAATTAATCAATGTAACCTAGCCGTGTTTGAGCTTATTAGAATTGTCATTATATGCACTTTGGCTATAAGGTACCTACTATCGAACTAACCTGATGATGGAGCCGGAAGGTGGATGGGAACTTCATAATAAAATAATGTGTCCTAGCAGTGTTTGGGTTAATTGGAATTGTCATGAGAAATATGTAGGTACTCTGGCTATAAGTGCATCACAACTAAAAACTGTGTTATATTTTTTTTTTTACAAAAAATTAAAAATTACCGACTTCACTACAAAAACAATAAAACGATCAAAATGACTTTAATTTCGGAAGTCGGTGTTAAATAACAAGCAAGCAATACCAGAAATACCGACTTCCGAAATTAATGTTATTTTGATCGTTATAGTGTTTTTAACCGACTTAAAAAAAGGCGGAGGTTATAAATTCGGTTGTATGTTTTTTATATTTTTTGTGTGTTACCTCAGAACTCCGTGATTTATGGACCGATTTGCAATGTTTTTTTTCCTCTTAAAGGATATGCTTTAAAATTGCTCCCATTTGTATCAAAATTTAGTTCTGATGATGGGTTCCATGGGGAATTGAGGGAACTCCTCAAATATTAAAGGCAACCATATAGTGATTTTGGTATTTTCATTGAGAACATAAGCCTTAGACATCGCCGCCGAGTTGCTAACCTGTCGGTTTTCTATCGTTTACATTTCGGGGAATGTGCACTGGAATTGCACAATCTAATTCCGCCAAGTCTGTTCCATCATCGGACCACTAGACGTACATACGGCGTTGCGCCACCGGTACATGGTAGACATCCCACCCATACGCACAAAACGTTTTGAGAACACATTTATTAAGCGTACAGCCAAGGAGTGGAATTCCTTGCCGGAGTCTGTGTTTCTTGATAGCTACAACTTAGCTGGGGTCTTTAACTCAAGAGTGAATAGGCTACTTCTAGGCAAGCGTGCTCCATCGTCGACCACATCATCGCTTACCATCATTCAGGTAAGATGGTGGTCAAACGCGAGCCTATCATTTATAAAAAAATAAATAAAAAAATAAGCATTTACAGTCAAAAAGTAACATTTGATGAAGTGGAACTGATGAAGAAGACCAGGAATGGCCAACGGAACTTCATACTCACATAGATATCACAATGAAGACAGTTAAACGACTATGACAATACAAATAAATAAATGGTTCTGAATAATTATGTTGAAAGTGGTAGCATCGAAGTGACCTGATGATTATGATGGAGCCGGAAGATAGGTACCGGAACTATGTAATTGATCAATGTATCCCAGCCGTGTTTGGGCTTATTAGAATTGTCATGAGATGCACTTTGGCTATAAGGTACTATCGAACTGATCTGATGATGGAGGAAGGTGGAACGTAGACACAGGAAATTCATAATAAAACAATGTAACCTAGCAGTGTTTGGGTTAATTGAAATTGAATTCTAATACCATCGAATTTACCGTTCCAATATAAACGCCTACAATTTCCGCTAAAAATATCTTTTGCAATGACCATCAAATATCGCAGGGTCAAACTTTCAACGTTACAGGCTTAGATTTGAGCGTTGAATGTTTTCATTACATGGCCAATTATATGTCGCTCTTTCAAGTGTAACCTCAAAAGAAAATATCTTGGTATTCACTAATGACAAAAAAACTGTGAAAGGTATAAAGACATTCTGTAGTATATTTAGTACTCGCGACCCGCCCTGGTGCAATGCTGGACAAAACCGCATCAAAATCCGTTGCGTAGATTTAAAGATCTAAGTAAGTAAGTAAGTAAAAATTTATTTGCATAGATTGTAGGTACATGAGATTATAAGCGGACAGACAGCGGGAAGCGACTTTGTTTTATACTATGAAGTGATCAGCATTGCACCCGTGCGAAGCCGGGGCGGGTCGCTAGTTATGTATAAACAGTCAGGAACCAAAATATGGTTTCTCTACTGAAAGTCAATGGAATCCAACATAGTTCTTTAAAAAAATACGATGAAGGAATCAAACCTATGCTAATATTTTTGCCCTCTGAAGAATAGCAAGAAATTATTTATCATTTTATTCTCACTTTGGAACGCTTTGCAACACCAATAGAACGTATTAAGTATCGAATCTTCTACTTTCTGACATAGTATGCGTGGTACGCCTATGGCGGGTTTGCTTACGCAGCATCAGGCCAGCGCTGTATATAATATTATGGTTTCAATGTGACCTCATAGTCTAGTTTTTATAAACTGATTGCGTTTATACAAATTAGAATCGTCTTGACGAGGACCTTTCCTTGTAATAAGTGTCTGAGAATATGAAATTACCGAGTTCCATGATTGATTTTAAATCGATAATAAGGGGTGTCTCTAAAGTGTTAATCTTTTTTTTTTATTATGGACAGGTTCGTGTTTGACCACTATCTCACATGATGGTAAGCGATAATGTGGCCGACGATGGAGCACGCTTGCCCAAGATCAATATATTCACTCTTGACTTAAAGACCCCTAGGTTATAGCTATCAGGAAACACAGATTCCGGCAAGGAATTCCACTCCTTAGCTGTACGCATAATGAATGTGTTCCCAAAACGCTTTGTACGTATGGGTGGGATGTTCACCATGTACAGGTGGCGCAACGCCGTTCGTCTTGTTGTCCGATGGTGGAACGGACTTGGCGGAATTAAATAACATTTTGAAGAGTGCATTGGAATAATGCACTCTTCAAAATGTAAACGATAGAAAACCGACAGGCTAGCAACTGGGCGTCGATGTTCAAGACAACAACAATCAACAACCCTGACTTTCGTCAAGACTACTCCAACAGCCGACTCTTCGCCTTTTTGATTCCTAAAGTTTGTACTTATTGCTTTCAAAATAAGGTCGTTGGTTTATCAGCCGCTACAGAGGTAAAGATATTTATAAAAAAAGACACTGCCTTACCTGGCAAATCCCAACAGAATTTCCCCGCACATAACAAAAATATAAAACTTTCTAACACAAAAATTGTTGAAATAGAACCTAAACAGCAGACCAAACACTCGAGTTTGTAGTTGAAACTTTTTAACCGACGCAACATAACATGGACCGTGCAAGTTGGTAACTTCGTAACTTTACATACAGCTTGCTACTCGAACGGTTCTGTGCGCATTCATCGATTGTGTTGCATACAATATTCTTTGTACGGCGATTTCAAGTCGTTTGAAAAGTTGTTGGTAGATATTTGAAAAGTTGATCTTGTGAAAATGTTTTTTCAATACACTTACTCGAAAACTCGCTCTTATCCAACAGCTTTTAGGCACGCAATAAACCGTTTTCCGCACTAGTCCAGAAAAGTGCGCGTGCTTTCCCGCCACAATGTTATTACATTTATCGTATCAGGCTGGGCGCACCCTCACGAGTCGCCGGTGTAAGTGTGTTGAAAACAGTCGTTTGATACACGTGCAAATTTGTCACTGCAGCCCTCGGCTCCATAACACACTCGCCTACGGCTCGTGCGAATTCCGTCTCAGTCGCAATGACAAACTATCTGCACTTGTATCAAAATGTACTATTTCTTTGTGGGTATTCTAGAAATGAGTAGGATTCTGACCCGTTAAGGCCTTTTAGCCTTGATTCTTTTATGAATTAAAAGTCTTTTATGTGCCATTCCAGGATATGAACTTCGCGTGTGCATTTCATTATTTGATTGAAATTTGGCACACGTGTGGAGTTCACTCCGACAAAGTTTCGCCTTTATAATATTGGTATGATGTGATTGCTTACCTGGCAGGGGTCGCCACAACGACCGGCCCTGCGCGTCTCACATCCATCGGATTCCTACGATCTGTACCTAGCCATCGGTATACCTTCTGAGAGGCCGACAACGCTGATCTTCCGGTACGTGGTCGCATTCCAAAACCTTTCGTCTTCGACCATCTATTCTGCGAGCAATATACCCTGCCTTCTGCCACTTAAGTTTGGCGATTCTTCGACGTAGACCGTTGGTAACCTTGATTCACCTGCGGATATGTATTCCTGATTCGATCACGCAGGGAAACTCCAAGTATAACACTCTTTATTGACCTTTGGGTGATTTTAAACCTTCTGATGAGGCCCATGCTATGGTGATGGTGATAAAAATCTAAATTAGAAAGAATTGAATTTAGTCACGAATACAAATAGTACAGAATTGAACACGATACGGGATTATATATAGGTATAGATTGTACACCATACCAAAATATAGTAGGAGCTTAAAATTAATAGGGTGTAACAATGGGCGGTCTTATCGCATCTGTTACAGACAATCTGTGGATGGATTTGACAGAGAAGGAGAAAAGATACGGATATAGAACGTGACGTACTATTTACATAACTATATACAATACATTTATACTATAATATTATATATTGATGTATATAATATAGAAGAGGTTTTGTTTAAACGCGCAAATTTCTGAAACTACCATTTTGATTGGAAAAAATATTTCTGTATGAGATTGCTAGGTTCATGACAAATATTAGCTATATATATAATATTCATCTGTACGAGTATTTGTCACTTAACTCTTCCTAAACGGCTTGACCGATTTAGATGAAATTTTGTGTGTATATTTAAGTGGGTCCATGAAAGGTTTGAAAATACTATTGGACCTGGTAAGTGGCGCTGTAATCAGGTTTTCTATTCTTTTTTCTGACGAATAGCTAGCTTTCGGGCAGAGCAACATCTGTCGGATCCGCTATTAGGCTGTATAAAATCACGCTAAGACCCACGGAAGCGGAGCAGTGACCAAAGAAAAAAAAATAGGCAAGTACGAGTCGTACTCGCACCCTGAGGGTTCCGTACAAACTTACCTATGTAAATAGTTCAACTCCGGAATGAAGTCTCCGTGACTCCAAATATTTCCGATTCGCAAAAAAAAAACAACATAAACCGAAGTATCTTTTTTTTCTGCTTCAAGAGTCCGCAGACCGGAGTAACCGGTGGACCGGTTATAATTTCAACTCGATACCTCCACGCGTTCCTAAGATAAAGGGTCTTGACAGACAGACAGACAGACGGGCAATAAAGTGATCCTATAAGGGTTCTGTTTTTTCCTTTTGAGGTACTAAGGTGAGGTGTGAGGTAAATTGCGGGAGACAGCTAGTAACTAATAAAATGCATATAACAGAAACGTAATGTATGCATATATATAACTAGGGTATAAGCAATTCTAGGAATACATTTAGTACTTAACCTCAAACACAAATGCAAATAGCTCCACATAATGCTCTACTCAGCACCGCTGCGTATTCCCACCTTTATTAAACAGTTTTAGAGCTGCACTAAACACTCGAGCAATAAACATATCTCAAGCAATCGAAAACTAGAGGTGCGCGTACGTTCAGCACCAATTAAATTCCTTGTCACCACTCTAATTTGTAAGCGGGAGGCGGTGGGGAAAATGGAGTTTATTGAGAAGTGCTGGTGAGAATTACTTGATGGGTCATATCGCTTTACATTGGGGAAATGTGGGTTAAGTTACAGACGGAGTTTTATTCCATTTTGTTTGTAAAGTAAATTGTTATGATGAGTTGAATTGGGGAGATATTTAGCATAAATAATAATTCTATAATTCTAAATTCAAATGTTTTTATTTCACATAGGTCTACATGGGCACTTATAGAACATCAGCAGCTAATGCACGGTTCCTTCGATTGTTTTAAAATCAAAATTTAAAATCAAATCCGTAGATTTTTAATAAATCGTTAAAATGCTTCATATTTTGCAAGCATTGTGTCTTTGCGCATCTCTTTCTTTTGTATGCAGTCTGAGAGCGACCGCGTTTTAGGTACTGTAGTCCTCTTAACGGCTGGGCACGCTATAATTATGGCGGTAAGTCCCCTCTTTGAGGAGTGGCTGAAAAGACAACACGGCGTGCTTACCTTCCGCATGACGCAGCTCCTCACCGGCAACCGTAGGCGCGGGCTTGCGGACGGCGAACAATGGGTAGCTAGTCGTCCGAACGTCCGGTAACCATCCGGACCGAGCCCAAGTCGTCGACGGTGCAAAGTGTTCACACGCGCGCCTCAAGGAGATGTCAGCAACCGTAGGGACCCAGCAGGGTCGAAGCGTACTGGGGCCATGGGTGATGCGAAAGGGATCCCCGGGGCCCTGGAAAAATAGCAAAGAACGAACAGGAGTGCGTTTTTAGTCAGTAGAAGTCTGACACTATCTCGCGCTCCGCTCAAGAGCGAGGGATGTCATTAGATGATTTTCCTACCCGAAAAAAAAAGTCCACTTAACGGCCGTAAATGTAGTGTAATGTACAACAGTCAAAACAATGTCTGTTCTCACAAAAGCTAAAAATCTGAGTGAAATTATCTAAGACGAAAAGGCAGTACGAACTTTTCCTAGCCCGGTACCTACATCATTTCTTTTTAAGTAACTCCGGCCCTTAGCTTCTCTGCACTCACATGCGTAGATATTGCACAGTACACGCA
Source organism: Mythimna impura (assembly GCA_905147345.3). NCBI lineage: Eukaryota > Metazoa > Arthropoda > Insecta > Lepidoptera > Noctuidae > Mythimna > Mythimna impura. The sequence continues at coordinate 24,855,707 of LR990359.1, read as the reverse complement.
CGTACATTCGTCATCAATTAAACTCTGTCACCTGCCCAATTCCTTGTCACTCGTGGCGTTGAGTGTACGTTCAAATTATGTGTTTATCAGAGCTATATGCTTCTTAGAGTTTATTGTATCCTGTTACATGGAAGGAGAGGGGGCGAGTGGAGTGAGTTTCGAGCGTGGGCGATGTTGAAATCAAAAAGTTGTATTTAAGTAAAGATCGGGCCCAGCAGGACCGAAGACTACTTGGGCCGTGGGTTGACTTCTGAGAGAGAAATCCGTGGTCCTAGAATGCAAAATGGCAACTGAAAGAACATAGGTGTGGTTTTAGTCAGTAACAGTCTGTCACGCCCGTCATTAGGTGAATTTCCACATCAAAAAAAAGTAAAGATCGTAGAAGATGGTTTGAAAGAGTCGTATGTACCTTCAGTTACCCTCTGGAAAGATAGTCAGTATAAATATGACACTCTCTCGCTCCAACCAGAGTGGGAGAAATTATTTTATGTTTTCCAACCCAAAAAAAATATCTTAGCAAGTGGCGTTTATAGTGTTTGTATTGGTGTTATAAGTACTGCTCCAAAGAGAGCTACTGGTTCATATACCTAATATGCATTTTCTTTTTTTCTTAACTTACCTTCCACTTTTGCTCGCTGTAAAATTCATATTTGTTCATATTACTCTTTCTAGCATACTAGCCGCGGGAGGGTCCTGGTGACCTGTAATACAGGTTGTTGTACATACCTACAACAGGCACCAGTCCCTCACAAAGTTAGCTGTATATTGTAAGCATTGTTAGCTAGCATGATAACTTTGTGAAGAGAAAATAAATAAATACATTTTCTTCCTAGAACAAAAAAATCGTGAGAAGATGGACGTGTCCTAGAACTATAAAGACTGAAACATCTCACAGTGCAACCCACAGGCCTGTCTATATGTTCAACTGCCGCAATTAATTATAAAATGGTTTTGCTGTACTAATTTTTATTTAACATTTTTTTTTTCGAGGGAAGTCGTTAAACAACTCCTTCTACCCTGAGTGGAGCGCGAAAGATTGTCAGGCTTTTATTGGATAATTACCTACTTCTGTGTTCCTTCATTTGCCCTTTGCGTTTCAGGACCGCCGTAATTCTTTCGAATTTACCCGCAATTTACACTTGAATTCTATTACTTATTTCAATAAGTACATTTCTACTTCACTAATAGTTACAGCTATTAAGACAGTTTGTTCCAACTCGAAAGTTGTTTCTCATCATGACATTTGTTATATCATGACAAAAGACTCTCAATGATAAACAGTTTCTAATTTCTTGTACTCTTATTAGAGCTTATTCTGGTGTCACGCTTGCAAATTGTCCGCGTCACGCTATCTTTTCAACTCAAAATAACTTTCTTATTGTTAAAAATAACCTCTTTTTGTTCGCACCTTGGACCATATTCCAACATTAGGCAGTGTTTCAAGTACCTGCCGTCACGCTCGCAACGTGTTTGCGTCATGACGCGTCACGGCGCGTCGGGGCGCGTCACGGCGCGTCACGGCATGACACGTCGTCACGGCTTGCAGCGATACAAGTATTCCCATTATTTTGTTAGGCACTTGTGTTTTTCAGTTTCTCACATACGGAAAATAGGGTTCTTGAGAAATTGCGCCAGATGTATTATATTATTTTTATAGTGTTTTTTTTTATTTATGATCAGAGGTCGAAATTAGGTAGAATTATTCATGTACTTGCATCGAAATGTTGATATTAATATGAATCTTACCGGGATTTCTAATAAAAAATCCCGTGTGGCCAATAATTACAAATAAATAATAATAAAAACCAGACATAGATGAGACAAATAAAACAAAGATAATTAACATACAATTTTTATTAGTATTTTTCATTGAAAAAGATCTCTCTATGTCAATTGAGGTGAGGTTAATAAATTTATACACTTCCTCCTCCTCGTCATTAAATTTTTTTTTGCTATATTTCCAATAGTGTCAAAAAATAATAATTCAGTTCTAATTAATCTCGGGATTTGAGGCATATGCACTTTATTCTCTCGCGGTATGAAATCAGTCTAAGTACATAAATAATTCTACCTAATTCCGACCTCTGGTGATGATGCCAAGATCCTTTTAAATATTTTTTATATTCCCTTAACGTTCTTGCCAAATAAAGGAATACCTGAAGAATATTAGGATGAAGGCATGTAAATATTATGGGTTAAAGTATGAAATTGCCGATTTTTAAAACGGGTTGCTTTGAAGTGTTATATCTTTGGATTGACTTGGAATTATAAGTTCAAATAAACTTTATATTAAAGGTACATTTACGTATTTTTTTTTTACGAAATTACGTATTATTGGTTTCTTTGTGTTTTGTATTTTCTTTAATTATAAAGGATTTGTAAATAAATAAGAGAACAATTTTTACTGTCACGAGTGTTTATAATCAAGTAACTAGGCAGTACAAAATAATAAAAAAATAGTAAAAGAAATAAACTAAGAAATAGGTCTACACAACAAGGATTAGCCAGTGTCTACAACAAATACTATTGTATTCAACACTCGAGAAGATTTCCCTGTTTTTATTTTCCTTTGTTATCAATACAACCTTTACCATAACTACGAGAACAAACTTAAAAAAAATAACAAACGTATCAAAGGCGAAAAAGAATTATTGTCTATTAAACCATACAAATATTTCATTTCAAAAAACAAATTGAAATAAATGTTATTTTTACATAGTATACATCACTCTACTAATACCTCCTAAACCATAGTAATCATCATCATCATCATTTCAGCCGAAAGACGTCCACTGTTGGACATAGGCCTCCCCAAATGTCACCACAACGAACGGTCCTGCGTGACGCTCACCAGGTCATCGGTCCACTTTGTGGGAGGCCTTCTAACGCTGCGTCTTCCGGTGCGTGGTTGCCACTCCAGAACCTTTCCCATCCACCCATCCATCCCACCCATCCATCCATCCCATCCCATCTGCCAATCCATCCATCATCATGGCCATCTGTTCTGTGGACAATGTGTCCTGCCCATTGTTGCACTGTCACTTAAGTTAGACGAAAATATGCTTTTTGCGTGAACTTTGGCCCTTCATGATGTACTCATTTTAAGAAATATATCTATAGAAATCTTGCATATTTAATCGAAATTCCGAATGATAATTTGTTTTTCCAAAAACTTTTAAAGTTTTAAAAAAAGTTTTTCCTAGAACAAGTTTTGTGAAATATTTCAGTGAGTGACGGAATTGCCGAATGCCAACAAAGCTTTCAGGCGTTATCTCTCATTTGTCATATTTTTAATAGTACATTGGATTGCGTTGGATGAATCAACACGCTTTTAACCCACGCTCACGTTGACGTGACACCTTTATACTATATAGCCTGCTGCTTATTTTACGAGTTTTTCTCACAAAGCTTAAATTTCTCAGAACCGGTCAAAACGGATCGGAAAGGGTTCATTAATGAATTTAACATAATATGTACATCCGTAGTTCCGTGTAACTCGGGATTGGTACCGTAATCCGTTTTATCTCCGAGTTTGTAGTCAGAGATAAAACGGAACACGTGATCTCAGTACACGACTTTTTTTTTATAAATTAAAATAAACATTTTATTCGCTTTTATGTTCCTTCTATGAAACAGTGTTTCATGGTTCATTGTTTAAATATATAAATGCCCTAATATACACCAAAATTGTCAGTGATAGAGCTCACTGACAATTTTGGTGTTGCAGCAATTACAACTGAAATAAATCTTATTATCAACATAATATTAAAAATAACATTATATATTTTTTTGAATATTAAATTATTATTTGCTGTCCCCTATAGTTTTACCCGCGTTTTTTTAAATAATAAATTATTATTAGTTGTCCCCTATAGTTTCACCCGCGTTTTTTTAATAATAAATTATTATTAGTTGTCCCCTATAGTTTCACCCGCGTTTTTTTTTCAAATAATAAATTATTATTAGCTGTCGTCCCTAGTTTCACCCGCGTTTTTTTAAAATAATAAATTACTATTAGCTGTCCCCTATAGTTTCACCCGCGTTTTTTTAAGTAATAAATTAATATTAGGTTTTCCCCTATAGTTCCACCTGCGTTTTTTTTAAATAATAAATTATTATTAGCTGTCCCCTATAGTTTCACACGCGTTTTTTAAAATAATAAATTATTATTAACTGTCTCCTATAGTTTCCGACCCGCTTTTTTGGTTGCTGCTGCTCTGCCCCCTAGCCAAGTTACAACCGTTTCGTTTCGACTCTCTTTTCGTTGATCGCCTCGAGTCGGCCACGCCTCCTATTCCTTTGTTCTGACCACGTGAGTGAGCGTTAAGATGACGTCAGAACAAAGGAATCGGAGGCGTAGCCGACTCGAGGCGATCGACGAAAAGAGAATCGAAACGAAACGGTTGTAACTTGGCTAGGGGGCCTGCTGCCGTAAGTAGTAGCGTGATATTATATTATAATTATGGGATAATAAATAATATGTCATGTACACCTAAATTACACTGGAAGGTGTTAGTATCATTTTCTGTACATAAACCAGTAAACTAAAATACTACGAGCAATTTACCGTCATTTTAGCGGTACCTCGTAAATACGTTTTGGAAAAATTCGGATACTTATACAAACTTGTCCAAGAGAAAACCAATAAACATCTTACAAGTTTGCTCGGTACTTTTCGGATAACTTCGTTTCCTCCGTTCGGTGCATAATTGAAACTTCCCGGTAGTTTGATGTTGCTAACGAAAAGGCATTTTACTTGGAAAACCTGATATCCTTTTTTAAAAACTATTTTCGATGAAATTGGAAACGAGCCGTTTTTCAGAACTGGGCTTTAGATTGAATAAAGCCCTTTCCTTTTTTATTTATTTATGTACACACAAATACTTAAAATCGAAAAGAACGAATACAGTTTAAACTATATATTTCCTTTTATTATTGTGAATGTGAGGACTATGTTGATTGCTTTTTTTTCCTTTTCTTTTCAGTAATTTTATCGTATGTCTGGTACTTTGAGTATTTTCTGCGGCCTACCTAAATGTCCTTTCTTTGGTATTGTTTGTCAAGTCGTTGAGCTCCTTAGCAGTCCTGAGTTGAGCTTTGCCAATACTGACAAATGTTTGCACTGACTGGACAAATCCGCTCAGAAATAATGTGTGGTTCTTTCTTCATAAGATCATCTCAGACAAATCCACATGGTTCTCATGTGATTTGACCATTACATATTTACTGTATGGACTTTAAAAGAGACTTTGACCCCTGAGTTTGTTTCGGTGTTTCTTCTCAGGGTAGTCAGCTAGAAAACACCGGCCTCATCTAGTTTAAAATGACGAAAAAAAAAAGAGATATAGATATAAGAGTACAAAGGTGCTGTTTATTTCATATAAAATTTCTTCCAGCAGACCTATGGCAGTCTAATTTCTTCTTTTTTTAAAAAAAAGTTGCCCCACACTGTGAATTACTCCTGTGTTGTGGGTGTGCTCACAAACATGTACTCACATACAAAATATACCCAAACCTGAAACACTTATCTGAAGGTTAAACAAATAGTTGTTCCGTGCGGGGATCTAAATCGCGACCCGCAGCGCATCAGCCAGTCGCTCAACCACTACGCCAACCGTGACGCCTCTGCTTAAATAAAAAAACAGGGTAAGTGTGAGTGTGACTCGCGCACTGAGGGTTCCGTACAATCTTACCTATGAAAACAGTTCAATTCCCGAATTGAGTTACAAAGTTTTTTTTTGTGACGTAACTACAAATTTACAGTTTTCAGTTTTTTTTCTTATGCTTGTGCTATGAGACCTTGCTTCATGCCAAATTTCAGGATTCTAGGTAAACGGGATGTACCCTATGAATTTTGATTTCCTTGAGAGTGTCAACACGTTTTTTGCGACATAAACGACCGTATCTTTTTTTTACGTTAACTCAGATGTTTGATTTTTTTACAGCTCCAAGGGACCGCAAACTTAAGTCCTCTACGCGTTCCCGAAATAAAGGGTCTTGACAGACAGACAGACAGACGGACGGACAACAAAGTGATCTTATTAAGGGTTCCGCTTTTTCCTTTTGAAGTATGGAACCCTAAAAAATAGGTACACAAAAGACTAAATAAAAATGCTAGAATTTTCAAATCAGCAATTTAATTAATGAAACCTAAATCTATTAAATGCATAATATAAAAGGGCAGCAGATGCACCTTTCTTTCTATTCCCAGCAAAGAGATTCCAAGCAGCATAAAAGTTGTTGTAAAAACACAAACTTTGACTCATTTTGCATCTTATTACATTCATGCGACGAGATTTTTGCATTTCCTACAAAAATTTTAAATTATGTTATTTAAGGGAATTATTCATGAAGTTTGAAGTTCGGACTGTGATTCATAATTTTACATATAAAATACCTTTACCTGTTTTTATGAGGTCGGTGTGAGATGAAAAATAAACATAATGCTGAGGGCTTTCTATATTTCGGTCTGGTCTTTTGAGGAAAGGCAAAGAGGTGAAAGTAAATTTAAAAGTAGGACAGTTCCTTGAGGACCTGAAGGTCAATTGTTATTATTTATTTATTATTATTATATTTATTTTCAAGTTACAATAGACTCATTTTAGGCACGTACATCTTAAACATTCTATTTCAATTAAAGCAAAATTATGTCAGATAAACATCATAAATAAATTAAACCTACCTTACCTATATTTAATACTTTATGTTTGTACCTATTTCTTCTGTTTGCTTCTTCTTTTCTTTTATTATAATATGGGTGTACATAAATTGTTAAATAAATAAATTCCACAAAATTAAAATAATTGAATTAAATTGCATTAAATTATAATATTAATAAGTATGTCAAGAATGGCATAAAGTTAAAATTCAAATAAATTTCATTACTATTCACAAACACTACATTATGGTGGTATGTTCGCTTTAGCGCGTGTGGATGATTTCCACGCTATAGTAAGGAAGAAGGCTGCCTCGTTGCTAAGCAGATCTAGGACCAGCTCCAATGGCATTCTTCGAACCTTAGCCGATAAACATGATGCGCCAGTGATCAAGCACTGGTTGCAATTGTTAGTGCGGCATTAGTTTTTAACTTTTTTACTAACCCTTTTAGTTGATAAGTTTTTTACTAACCATTGGACCCATGTAGTCTTTAAATAAATAAATAATTATTATTATTATACCTACTTAATCAAAAAACATTTGCACTCAAGTCGCAATCTTATCTTGGTGACAATCTATGTCAAATTATCATTAGCTCGTATTTTTCCACGGCCTTAATTCCCTCCAAGGATATCACGATTTTTCATCAACGTCAAAAACTTATCAAAATATATGGTTATTTAAGACGTCCTTGACAGTTAGAGACTGAGATACGAATGCGAATGTGTTTTAAAAATACAAGCATTGTTCTTTGGTTTTTGAGAGTAGGAAATCATCATAAAATAATTTCTATCGCTCTACATGGAACGAGAGGGTGTATCTGATTCTGACTAAAGCCCACCTATTTCCTTCAGTTGACCATTGCGTTCCTGGGTTTCGGTGACTCTTTCAACAATGCCGCAGTACAAACGAGCATTGCCTATACTATACTAACTATCCCCACAACGTACAAATTCGTTAACCTTACCTCAGTTGACGTAGAGAGATCTTTTTAGATGAAAAATACTAATAAAAATTGCATGTTGATTATCTTTGTTTTATTTTTCCTATCTATCTCTGAGGTTTTTATTATTATTTATTTGTAATATTTTTGGCCACACGGGATTTTTCATTAGAAATCCCGGGAAGATCCATATTAATAGCAACATGTCAATGCAAGTAAACATGAATAACTGTACCTAATTCCAACCCCTGGTAATTAAGTACCTACAGGCCGGCGTTATTGCGTAAAAAAGTTAATTATCACTGTTAAAAAACATGACACCTTAAAAATTGACCATTGGAACATTAATTGAAAGTCCCTGGTGTTAATCCGGCATTCTTTGTTTTTATGTGGGCAATCATCAAATGACTTCTCCCGCTCTGCGTGGAGTGAGAGGGAGTGTCAGACTTTTACTGACTGAAACCCGTTGCATTTTTCTAGTTGATCATTGCATTTTAGGGCTGCAGTAGGTAACTCTTTCAAATTCCATACTAGGTATATCTCGGCGTGTTCTTTACAAAGTGTTATGACGATAACTTGGGATTATCTATTTTTTTTTTTTGAAGATAAGAAATCACCAAATAACTTTTTTCGCAATGGATGGAGTGGGAGAGTCACAGTTTAACTGACTAAAGCCCACCCGTGTTCCTTCAGTTGTCCATTTCGATCCAAAGCCGAGGAAACTCTCGAAATATTCCACAGCCCACATGGAATTACCTATCACATGGCAGTAATTGGTTTGTCTCCGATAAAGATCTCGTTATTTTACTGGGAATGAAGGCTTATAACTTAATATTTGAAGCTAGAAACAAGACGTAAACATAAGACACACGTCATAATAAAGTTGAAATTACTTTTTGATATGTTATGATGTAAGGCAGCGCGCACATCAGAGAATAAAAACAGATTTGTTCGTCTTTGACAGAAAAGCCATAAGAATTATGAACCGCTTTATAAGTAGATCATGAAGTATTTATTAGTAATATTAGCTGCTGCGAGCGGCTTCGCCCACGTGATAGTGGTAGTAGAATATCATGCAAAATATTTGCAATATGTTAGTTTTAAGTTTGCGCCTTTTCTGGCAAATAAAAAATTTTTCTTTCTTTCTTTATTTTTTCTAGAAAAGTATCCCAAGTGAACATATTCCCAGGATAAAAAATATCCTATGTGCTGTTTCGGGACATGGTCTATCCATGTACTAAGTTTGGTCAACACCCGTTCAGCCGTTCGAGTGAATAAGTTACAAACATACACACGCGAGTTGTTCAAAAGAGTTATCTTGGCCCTGGAATGCAAAGGGCAACTGAAGAAACATAAGTGGGTTTTAGGCAGTAAAAGCCTGACACTTCCTCTCGCTCCACTCAGAGCGGGATGAGCCATTACATGTTGTCCCATGTAAAAAAAAAACCGGGCAAATACTTACCTATGAAAACAGTTCAATTTCCGAATCAAAACTCAAAGATTTTTACGAATCGCAAAAAAGTTTTTGTTTTGTGACGTAACTACAAATTTACAATTTTCAGATTTTTTCCTATACTTATGCTATTAGACCTTGCTTCATGCCTAATTTCAGGATTCTAGGTCAATGGGAAGTATCCTATGAATTTTTATACCCTTGAGAGTGTCGAAATATACGTTTTTTGCAACATAAACGGCCGTATCTTTTTATTTCGTTAACTTGAAAGTCTGGTTTTTTCACAGTTTCAAGGGACCGCAGACATGAGTATACGTTTTTAATTGCAACTTTATACCTCCACGCGTTCCCGAGATAAAGGGTCTTGACAGACAGACAGAAAGACCGACAGACAGATAGACGGATGGACGACAAAGTGATCCTATACGGGTTCCATTTTTTCCTTTTGAGGTACGGAACCCTAAAAAGAAATCGTTATTTTCGTGAAGCGGTAGGTACTAAAGAAAGTCTCTTCTCAAGTCTGCGCACAGCCTTAAAATAATACGTTATGAGTTTCTGACTTGATTCCAAACTTATGTGTTAGTGTAATTCAAGTTATTTGTGTTGTTTTTATGTTGCCAGCATTATGCTGAATATGTTTTCATATTTGTTCGACTGGACTTTTTATTAAGCAATGTTATTGTAAAGGTCAACATTAAAGGCCTTGTAAAGACTTGCTTGGGTAACAATACTAAGGAATTTTTATGAATGGCGGTAAAATTAGATTGTTCACGAATTTTATAAAAATCAAAGAGTTTTTACTATTGGATTTTCACACAATATTAATAAAAATAGGTAAGGTTTCTCACCATGTTTTCTTTCACCGCCTTGAGAGCAGTGGTGATGAAATCAATTTGAAAATAGGTTACATCCACCAACCCGCCTGGACCCGCGTGGTGGATTACGGCCCATTCCTTGTCCTAGAGAGGAGGCCTGAGTCCCAGCAGTGGGAACATTAAAAGGCTGACTTTGCTTATTAATATGAAATGAGCATGCTACATCATAGTATCCATTTTCCATGTGGGAAATTGGTAAACACTTTCAATCATCATTTACTGTTCTAATCGCTTCTGCTTTCTGAAATGTTCCAAAGGAACATACTCTCGCAATAAAAAGTAACCTAATCATATTCCAAGACATAGTCTGCCCGTGTTCCGAATTTCATTCAAATCTGTTAAGCCGTTTGAGTGTGAAGGAGAAACAAACAAACATACACACATTTATACAAACTTTTGCTTTTATAATAATACAGGCCAGCGGTTTCGCCCTCGTGAAAGTAGAAAATTGCCCCAGGAGACATGCTCCCGGGATAAAAAATATCCAATGTGTGTCCTTTGTGTGTGTGTTCATTTTTAAAGGTGTACAATAAAGAATATAATATATATCTATCCATATATTTATGTGTCATTTCACGACATGGATTATTCGTGTGCTAAATTTCATCTAAATCCGATCAGCCGTTCAAGCGTGGAGAAGTGACAAACACACACACACACACATATACCCACAACCTTTTGCCATTTTAATATTAGTGTGATATAGTATATGGTACTGCTTCATTGTCTGCACGGCTGTAATTTATATGCCACTAGCTTTTGCCCGCGGCTTCGCCCGCGTAAATAAAATATAGCCTATGTCACTCAAGGATAACGCTGCTTTCTATCCGTGAAAAAATTTTAGCAATCGGACCAGTACTTTCTGACTGGCCTGTTGGTCTAGTGGTTAGTGGCCCTGACTGCTATGCCGGTGGTCGTGGGTTCGATTCCCACCCAGGACAAATGTTGGTGTGATGAACACGATCATTTGTTCTGTGTCTGGGTGTAATTTATCTATATATGTATGTATTTAGAAATATATAAGTATGTTTATCAGTTGTCTAGTACCCATAACACAAGCTCTGCTTAGCTTGGAACTAGACGGCGTTGTGTGATAGTTGTGGAATATTATATTATATATTACTTTCAGAGATTACCTCCTTCAAACAAAAGACACAAAAAACAGAAAAAACAAACTTTACCTCGTTATAATATTAGTGTAGATAGCCACAGTTTTTCTATTTTTAATACAACACACGAAAGGTTAATTCAATACAGGGTGTATTGAATTAACCTTTCGTGTGTTTTAGACGCGGATCCACGCGAGACACAATCGCTTTTTAATTGTGTCTCTAATTACGGCATACGAAAGGTTACGAAGAGAAGTTTTTACAAACCAACAGGAAAAATCTTCAACTTTTTTACCCAACATTTGCAACAACATACAAGCCAAATTTCGAAAATAGCCTCAAGCCTTTACGAGTACACAAGCACTTCCTAATTTAAAAAAAAAAACTTCTACAGATGTCAGGAACATCATTTGAGTTCCGTGGTAGAAGTTAGCAAATAAATCTTGTCGGGAATGTTCAAGCTGGTTGAAGAGAGGCGCTGAGATAGAACTTCAATAAGCTAATCTACCTGATAAGCTTATTGAAGTTCTGTATATATATAAGTCACCCAAAGAGCTATGGAAAGGGCTACGTTCGGAGTTTCCTTACGTGATCACATCAAGAATGACAGTATCCGCAAGAGAACTAAGGTTACCGACTTCACCCGAAGAATTTCTAAATTAATTGGCAGTGGACAGGGCACATTGCTCGCAGAACAGATGGGCAATGGGGACGAAAAGTTCTGGAGTGGCGACCGCGTACCCGAAGACGCAGCGTCGGAAGGCCTCCCACAAGGTGGACCGATGACCTGGTGAGGGTTCTCAGTAAGTGAACCATAGATCAATGGTTCAGGAACTATCGAACAATCGACCCCTGTGCGAATGTTTTCAGGATGCCGTGAATTAGTATAGCTCTCGGTATGCAACCAGTTTTACCCTCTCCGCTCGGCCAGCAACTTGTGGTCGGCCCTGTTAAACACAACTTATTGTTTCTTGGTAACAATTTAACAAACTTCTATATTTATTGTGGGGACTTAGTGTGGTGAGTGGTGTGTCGTTGCGTCTTTGCGGTAGAGCTGTGCGGTTTGTATTGCTGAGCTGAATATTTTAATATTTGTTTGTATTGTACGAATAGATGGCCTGTCTTTTTCTTTTTTTAGGTGGGAAAATCATCTAATGACATCCCTCGCTCTTGGGCGGAGCTAGAGGGCGTGTCAGACTTTTACTGACCTGTGGTTTTTAATCAGTAAAAGTCTGTCACGCCCTCGCGCTCCATCCAAGAGCACTAGAAGTCATTGGATGATTTTTCACATAAAAAGTGTGGTCTTGGTATTGGTATGTGGTCTTTTAACAGGGTGTACTGATGGTGATCACTGGGATGGTTTTAGTGGAGTAAAAATCTCCCATATTCCCTGGTCATTTCCCCAAAACCCAAAACTCCAGGCGCTTTTTGAAGGTTTCCCCACATAAACTAACAAAAAAAGGTTACTGATAATTATTTTTTCTGAAAATTGCCATCACGGGAATGGCAAAATTCATATTATTAAGGACATCCAATTTGATTCTTAATCTGTTAAAAATTTCTGTACAGTAACATTCGATGTCACCAATATGAGAATGCGAATTTTGTTTTTTGAACACTACAGAAAAATAATGGCTGTTCAGGACTGAATTAGCAAATTACAACGAAAATGATAGCCTTGTACGAAGTACTTTAAAGGCAATTTCCAAATATCGTTTCCTCACAAAGTTTCAACTAATATAAAATGTATACAAAGCCGGCTCAAAGGGAAGGGTTCCAACAACTATTTCCGCGTAGCCACAGCCAATATGCTACGATCACGTAGCGCTGTAGCCGTGACGTCAGGCCTACGCCGTAGCCCTGCTACGCTAGAAACTTTTATAATATTGAGTAGTACTGGCTTCATAGAAAAAATATCTATTGTCTTATTCCAGGATATGGCCAACATGCTTGCCAATTTCATTCATATCCGCTGAGCTATTGTGGCGTGATTGTTTAATGGAAATCTAAAGATCTAGAGGTCGGCACACATGGGTCACCGGCCACAACCACAAAAAACCGCTAGTGGTATATTTTTTGTAGGTTTCATATATTTTATATGGATTCGCCGCACACTGGTGACACCGGTGGCCGCCACACGCTTCAAATTGCCGCTGCTCGCTTCTTGTGTGTCCCTACTCGCCACTAAACGCCGAGCCACTCGCGCATTTAAACCTTATTGCGTATGGGTGAAAAAAGTAGCAGCCACCGGCCACAAATGGCCGTCGCACGCTTCAGCTTCCTTTGTGGCCGCTTCTAGCTTCTCGTGGCGGCGTTTGTGGTTGGCTGGCAGGGTTTGAACCCGCGACCTTCAATTCGTAAGTCAGGGCCGTTACCACTCGGCCACCACTGCTCTTATTATATGTAGAACGTAATCAATTCCTCATCCCAAGCAAACATATTTCCCCCAATATCATTAAAAGATCGCGATCTTAATTTTAGTATATTTTTTTATAAAAAAAAAAATATGGAAATAAAAACATTTCTCATCCGCCCGCAGCAGACGAATTTAATCAAAAGAAAATATTGAAGGGATAAAGTTTCTATTAGCTCGAGGGCGGTTCTCTGATTGGTGGGAACCTAGCGAGGCTATTTTTTTTTTTAGTCTATAGTATATCGTTAACCTTTACCTTACAAATGGTTTTTTTTTGTAGGTTGGAAAATCATTCAATGACATCCCCTGCCCTTGGGTGGAGCGGGAGGGCGTGTCAAACTTTTACTGACTAAAAAACCACTCCTGTTCCTTCTGTCTTTGCCTTCGTCCCAGGGCCGAGTTTTCCTTTCAGAAACAAACCCTTGGCCCCAGTAGGCTTCGACCCTGCTGGGCCCCCACGGTTTGCTGACATCTCCTTGAGACGCGCGTGGAACAGTACGCGCCGTCAACGGCTTGAGCTCGGTCCGTACGGTTACCAGACGGTCAGATAGCGAGTTACCCATTGCTTGCCGTCCGCATGCCCGCGCCTACGGTGAACTTACAAACGATAGGCGAGGAATTGAAAACGGTGGAAATTAATGTGTGTTATTTATATACATACTAGTTTTTACCAGCAGCTTTGCCCGCGTGATAGTAAGTTTCTCAATACAAACTTTGGACTCACGTTTTATCTCCTAAGGCATGAATATAAGAAAACCGTTTCTTCTTCTTTGTATACATCTTAAAAGGAAACTCTGTGCAAAATTTAGTTTTCTAAGTCCAAGTGGGCTGGTGCTGGCAGAGCAGTGGTGGCCGAATGGTAACGGCCCCGACTTACGAGTTGTAGGTCGCGGGCTCAAACCCAGCCAGGCGCTTTACTTTGTGTAATTTATCTCATCAAAACGGTGAAGGAAAACATCGTGAGGAAACCGGCATGTCCTTGAACCAAAAAATAAATTCGAAGACATGTGACATTCACCAACCCGCACTGGGCCTGCGTTGTGGATTACGGCCCATTCCATATCCTAGAGAGAAGGCCTGAGTCCCAGCAGTGGGAACATTAAAAGGCTGATTATGCATGCTATGCTTATGCTATATCATTTACACACGACAATGTCAAAAAATACATTTTAATACTCTTTGTTTTTAAAATGTTACTGATTATGCTATTATTATGGTAAGTGGGCTGGGCGTTGAAGAGGCTGTGAGTGAGTCAGAATTTTGCCTTTTTTATCCATAGGTATACAGATATAAAATGAGAAGGTTTTCCTCACTTACTTATAAACACCCAGCCTTTGGACTAAGAAAGCTGATTTCTAGGGTTCCGTTCCACTTTGTTGTCCGTCTGTCTTTTTGTCAATATCCATTTTCTCAAGAACACAAAACCTATATAGTATTAATCTATAAAATCGTCTAATGAAGCAGAGCTAGGAAGAAAAAGAAGAATCATAAAGCGCCCTCCTAAGTTTGCATGTGGTAACGGGCCACGACGAAACCCTACACTGCGCGTGGCCAGTCACGCACTTGACCGGTTTTGAATGTAAATACTGATACTGAAGTTTTAATAAGACTAATGCTTTTCATTCCTCAGTTTCTAGTTCATTTACTTGCAAAATACGTTGGCTTAGTTTTAATATTTAAAGTCCCACTTTGAAAACAAGTTTCAAATTATAAAGTTATACTAAGTCTAGTTAGAATATCGTATAAATAAATTAAAGTCAACTGATTTAACTGGAATAAATAAAACAATCTCTCGTGAAGTCTTCTTAGCCCCCCTAAAAATAGGCAGTCCTTTTGTATTGGGTATTTATATGGCAGTACTAAGTTTTAAGTGCATTTGCTGCAAGCTTTTTCGTACACAGTCTGTCTAATATTCATCATCTCATTCGATATTTGCGGATATAACCGTTTCCAAAGTACGTTTCCGTTGAAATCTGTGACCTTCATTTTAGCAGAAATACTTCCATGGCTAGTAGACTTTTTTAACCTTGGAAATCATCCAATGATTTCTCCCGCTCTGGGCGGAGCGAGAGGGCGTGTCAGACTTTTACTGACTAAAACTACACCTGTGTCCTTCAGTTGCCCTTTGCGTTTTAGGACTACGGGTTTCCTTTTCAGAAATTCGCCGCGGTCCTAGCAAGCGGGTATCGGCCCTGCTGGGCCCCTACGGTTTGCTGACATCTCTTTGAGGAGCGCGTGGATCACTACGCGCTGTTGACGACTGGGCTCGGTTCGGTCAATTACCGGACAGCCGGACGGCGAGCTACTCATTGCTCGACGTCCGCTATCCCGCGTCTACCGTGGCTGGTAGTCGAGGTGAGAATCTCGGACAGACATTCGTTCCCTCACGCATGCGGCCTCCTCCTTAGCTAGCATTACTGCTTCGCAGAAGGAGGCCACCGCCTGCCATTCTTCCTCGCTTCTGACCATAGCCCGAACCAGGGCCCGGCGCGAGAGGTCGCTGCCGCCGATTGCCTTCACGAGGACACGACGGGTATGCTCTACCGTGTCCTCCGGGCGGTCCACACAATAGTGACAACCAGACAGAAAACCTGCGTCACGCGAAAGGTGATGACGCCGTGTTGCCGCTCCAGCCACTCCTCAAACAGGGGACTTACCGCCATAATTGTGGCGTGCCTACGGCTAGACAATTAATTGCATGCCTATTCCCTATTCTG
Source organism: Mythimna impura (assembly GCA_905147345.3). Taxonomy (NCBI): domain Eukaryota; kingdom Metazoa; phylum Arthropoda; class Insecta; order Lepidoptera; family Noctuidae; genus Mythimna; species Mythimna impura. The sequence continues at coordinate 24,839,540 of LR990359.1, read as the reverse complement.
TACTCAGCTCACCATTTTATATACCTAGAGTTGTTTAATACCTCCGGAGAAAGACACGTCTCATACGGCATTCGTGTAACTTGTTATATCAGCCTCCGAGGTCACATCTCTATAACTTTCGAAGGAAGCTTAAAGCGACCTATTCACGGTCCGATCTCTTTGATAAAGAATAATTTATTATGGTAATGCGTTTTTGCCGAATCGCAAACTTTGAGACGTACCTATAACTTTCCTTTTGAATCGCATTTACATTTATATGTACATATGTGAGTATTTCACTTAAATATGTTTGCTGTGAACTTGCGTAACTTAATGGAATAATTGAAGATTCGTCTTATGTCGTATTATTTATTTATTAAAACTAAGTACTTTGTGTATGTGTGTTGGCTCTTTTTCTTTAACTGCAGTGGGTCTCTGGAACTATCTCTCCCTCACACTCCCTTCACGACAGCCCATCTCTAGAGATATTCAAGAGGAAATTTAAAGAGAACTTCCTCTGCGGACAAACTGACATAATATGTCGAATATATAAATGTATTTTTATATTTTATGTAGGTTTATATTGTACACTGGATCGTACCCTCGAATGTGATCTCTCTTTGTCACTCAAAGTTTACGGGGAGAGAATTCATTGTTGAGTTAAGCTCGCCTTTGTTTATGAATTATGAGATCACTGTTACATACTGTGTATATATTAAGATTTTTCTGTACAATAAAGAATTAAGAATTACTACTTCAGAGAGCAATAGTGGCCCAGTGGTTAAGTTCCCGACTTTCGATTTGTACGTTGTGGTTTCAAACCCAAGCTAGCGCTTTACTTTATGTTATTTAATGCTGAAGTTTTCTTTCACTGTTATGAGAGCAGTGGATCACCATTGCTCTCAAAACGGTGAAGGAAAACATCATGAGGAAGCCGGCATGTCATAGAACCAACAATTCGAAAGACATGTGACATCGACCAACCTACAGTGGTCCCACATGGTAGATAAATGCTCTTTCATCCTCTAGAGAGGTCTGAGTCCCAGCAGTGGAGCATTATAAGCCTGATTATGCTTATATACTTTTTCATACTAACATAATAATGCAGTCTTTAAGCAGTGTTGGAAGGTTTCCCACAAGGTGGACAGATGACCTGTTAAAGGCCGTGAGAACATGCTGGATGCGAAATGCTTGGGGTCATTTGATGTGGCGTCGCTTAGGCGAGGTATATACAACATTATTATTCGTATATGCGAAACCTGAATATAGTTTGTTCAGAATCAGTAACTGAATCGATTCCAATAATTTTTACACCATGTTATATTTTTTTCCAAAAGTATTTGAAAAAGGTCACAAGTCGGACAACACCGACAATAAGTACAACATAGATCACGGCAGGTTATAGTGGACATTAGGCACTAGCACGCAGCTGAATGCGCTAGTAAAACAACCCCTCAGTCGCCCGGGTGGCCCGGTGATCATGTATTTGTGCGGCCAAACAGGTAACATAACAAACATGACTGTGAAAAAGACAGATGAAAAAAATGTGAAATGAGTATATTAGGGGAAGTTTGAAAGTGGCGCCAGTGACTGAAAAGTTGAAAGGAAATCGTTTGTTTTGGTATGGTCATGTAAAGAGGAGGGATGAAACGCATGTTACTAAAAGAGTTATGAGCATACATGCGGATGGATGGAGAGGGAGAAGGAGGCCAAAGAAAAGATGGATGGATTTTGTGAAGAGTGATATGAAAGAAAAGGAAGTTGGTGACAGCATGACGAGTGATAGGGCAGAATGGAAGAAAAAAACGTGTTGCGCCGACCCCAAATAACACGGGACAAGGGCAGGAAGATGATGACGTCTAAATCTGAAAAAACTAAATTCATATTCTTCTTCTATACAAAAATATAAAGCTGAAGAGTTCGTTTGTTTGTTTGAACAATCTAATCTGAGGAACTATTGTGTACTTCGTATTTCGAAAATATATATTTTAATGCTAGATAACCCATTTATGGAGATAGGCTATAGGCATATATAACATAACATACGATGAATAGACGCGGCAGTAACCAAAAACGCGGGTGAAACCACGGAGATAGCTATTTCAGTCTGTCGTGTATTCCAATATTATTGTTGAAGTATGCAGATAGTTTCGTTATCAGGTTTAGTTATTAACTAATCTATATATATAAAAGGAGAAACTGACTGACTGACGTAGCAACGCACATCCAAAACTACTGGGACTAGGGGCGTGAAATTTTGTACAAGGTGTCCTTTTATGACGTAGGCGAGCATTAAGAAAGGATTTTTCGAAATTCAGCCTCTAAAGGGATGAAACAGGGGTCTAAAGTTTGTATGAAGAAACCTTAACGTGGTCGAAACCGCTGGCAGAAGCTAGTATTTTTATAGTTTTATTTCGTATTTTATCATCAGATATAAAATTTTACACATTTCTCTATCAATTTCCAAGACATGTGCTGGGTGAGCAGAGCAGTAGTGGCCGAGTGGTAACGGCCCCGACTTACGAGTCGCGGTCGCGGGTTCAAACCCAGCCAGGCGCATTACTTTGTGTAATTTATTTCATCACCGCTGCTCTCAAAACGGTGAAGGAAAACATCGTGAGGAAACCGGCATGTCCTAGAACCAAGAATTCGAAGACATGTGACATTCACCAACCCGCACTGGGCCCGCGTGGTGGATTACGGCCCATTCCCTCTCCTAGAGAGGAGGCCTGAGTCCCAGCAGTGGGAACATTAAAAAGGCTGATAATGCTAAAGCTAATGCTAATGTGCTGGATAAAGCAGATTTTTATAAGCAAATATATGACCGACTTTAAAAATATTAATAACCAGTCTCTGCCCGCAATACTACCTACTTAAATAGTGTTTTCAGGGGTACGTTTGAAAGAGGTAACTCGCGGCCTTGGAATGCAAATGGCAACTGAAGAACCCAAGTGGGTTCTAGTCAGTAAAAGTCTGACGTGCCCTTTTGCGCCACTCTGGAGCGAGAGAAATCATTTGATGATATCCCACCTCGAAAAAAATGGGTAGGAATGTGTTTCAGTAATTCAGGACTAAATAAAACATATTTTTACTATTTGATTATATTGTTATTATTTAAATCTTACTATTTTTTTTAAACGATATAAACGGTGCTCAACTGCGATCTCACCTGATGGTAAGCAGTAATACAATTCACTCTAGCTTATTAGACATCTAAATTATATAAGGATGGGAAGTTCAATAAATTCTTAGTCTATATTTTTTTCGTTTAAAAGGCAAAAAATATAAAAAGATTGTCATTGCAAAATAACTTACTAAAAACTATTAAACCTTAAAACGCATTAACACCCACCACCATTTATTAAAAACTCAAAACATTAATAAAAATTAAAAATCTTAAAAACAACGCAGTGACACAATAAAACGTAATTAACATCGTTGAAACTTTTGCCCGACTTTTTGTCGCGGCCGACCGTAAATGGAACACAGAATATATTGGTGCAGAATGTTATCTCCATACACCAAGCGATAACGCACGTTGGTATAATATAGTAACGGCTCCAACTTACGAGTTGTATGTCGTGGGTTCAAATCTTAGCATGCGCTTTATTTTGTGCAATTTATTTCATCACCACTGCTTTTAAAATCTGATAGTAGGCAACGTAGGCGTACTGTAGTAGACATCGCCATAGCTTAAATATTATTTAGTATTAAAAATGTAAACAACCTACTAAATAACCGATGCAAACGATAAAGATATTAGATATACAAAAACTAGTGTGGGCCTTAGGGCTGTTTTGTTGCTAAATTACAGTACTTTAATGTAATTTTTTTTAAATATAAATTTCGTATTTTTATTCATCTTTTGTTTGCAATAATTGTTCAGAATACAATCATATTATCTTGTAGTGCAAGCGTCTGTGTGCATGCGTCGGTTTTCACTCGTTACATGAGGCTTCTGTACTCATATACTCTGTGGCATTACTAAGATGTGTAATTAAAATGGCGTTGCGCTAGAAACACGACCACAATTACTTTGGAGGGAGCAAAAGTTTTAATACATTTATTTCTCTGTTTCTTGATGTCAGTTTGTCTGTATGATTGTATTAAGTCAGCCATTTTCTGTGTACGTAATTTTGTTACTTTGCCCATTATTGTATTTAATTTTATGGGGGTCATAATTAGTTTAAGTTTAATGAAGAACTGTCTCTTTTGTTTACGGTTGAATGTGGGATGTATTTTGTTCATTATAGTCGGAGAGCTAACAGCAAATGGAGTACGTAGTGAGATAAGATGGTGGCAGATTTTCTTACTTGTAGAATAATCTTACAAACAATCAAAATGATTGCATGTATATTAGTCTAGTTTTAAATCGATAAAAGCATTTTTTTTTTATTGTACTAAATAAGCTGTTATGTTGAAGAAAATCATTTTTTTATTTATTCTGTTTACTAGTAACAGTGTATCATATACTTTTGTGCTTTATAAAACTCGTGATTAGTTCCCGTAGTCCTCTTAAACCTTTTAGCAAGAAAAACTAACCCATATTAGTTTGATCTTAGTCGTTTAAAAATATATGAAACAAGCTTTTGCCCGCGGTTTCACCCGCGTACATAAAATATAGCCTATGTCACTCAGGAACAAAGCAGCTTTCTGTCGGTGAAAAAATTTTAGCAATCGTAGCAGTACTTTCAGAGATTACCTCCTACATACAAAAAAACAAAAAACAAACTTTATCTCCTTATAATATTAGTATAGACAAGAAGTAACCACATCCCCACACACATCATCGCTTACCATCAGGTGAGATGGTGGTCAAACGCGAGCCTATCAATAATAAAAAAAAAAAGTACAACTGATTAACTATCCATATAACTTCTCTTATATACCGAAATAGTCAGATAAAAACCCATTTTTATTACCACTAAAGAAAAGACTATCTATCACTAATATCAATTCATTTGATTCCCAATCGTTTGTTGTTTTATGATTTCTGTATTGGATTGCCATTATTTGAAATAGTTTTTGGAAAGTTTATTATTTTTTAGGGTTCCGTACCGAAAAGATACCAACGGAACCGTATAACGATGCCCCGCTATCCGTCCGTCTGTCTGTTAGCTGGCTGTATCTCATAAACCGAAAGAGATAGAGAAATGTTTTTTTCACAAAAACGTTTATTTCTATTGCCGCTACTACAGCCATTAATAAAATTAAAATAAAGTTAAAAATGAAAGGGGGTTATACAAGAAATGTTATTTTATCGGCGTGTTTTTGCTAAGTTGTAGTATGGAACCCTTCGTATGCGAGTCCGTCTCGCACTTGGTTATTTTTATTTTAGTGGGAAATTATGAAATAACCATTTTGTGCGCAAGGCTTTTATTGTCAGGTTGGTATAAAGTACTGTAAAGAGGGCCCATTGGCTTCCACTATTTTTGTGAAGTTGCTGGTATGTTCTGAAGATAAACACTCATTAGTCATCACTCCTCAATGCTGGGTAAAGGTCTCCCTGATCTCCAAAGAGTGCTTTATTCCCGCACCTTCTCAAGCTAACCCTCGCTATAAGCATTATTAAGCATCTAGGTCATCTCACGACTCTTTGAGCTAATCTCGACGGTATCTTCTTCAGGCACTCAGTAAATATGTTTTTTTTTTTATTACTATAAACTAGTGCTTGATTGCGGTCCCACCTGATGGTAAGTGTAGTGAGGTCTCTTCGGCGAAGCAGTAATGCTAGGAGAGCACAAAGAAGGCGGCCGCATGCGCGAGAGAACGGCCCCCACACCCCAGCCGCCGGGAGCCCGATCCCGATTTCCAGCCACCGTAGGCGCTGGCTTGCGGACGGCGAGCAATGGGTAGCTCGCCATCCGATTGTCCGGTAACCGTTCGGACCGAGCCCAAGTCGTCGACGGCGCGTAGTGTTCCACGCGCGCCTCAAGGAGATGTCCGCAAAACCGTAGGGGCCCAGCAGGGTCAAAGCCTATTGGGGCCTTGGGTGATGTGAAAGAGAACCCCGGGGCCCTGGAATGAAAGCAAAGAAGGAACAGGAGTGGGTTTTTAGTCAGTAAAAGTCTGACACTATCTCACGCTCCGCCCAAGAGCGCGGGATGTCATTGGATGATTTTCCTAACGAAAAAAAAAGTAGTGAGGTCTCGTCGTGCAATTCGTATTAAGAAAATGAAAAATTGTTGTTTACTTCTTCACACTCGAACGACTGTTCTGCCGTTACCAAGTTACTCGCGTAACAGATTTTGATGAAACTTGGTACACGAGTCGACCATGTTTTAGAATATCACATTGTATACTTTTTATCTCGAGAGTATGAACCCTTGGGATAATTTTCTAATATCACGTGGGTGAAGCCGCTGGCTCCAGCTAGTACAATAATAATATATAAGGTCCCGGCAGACGTTATCCTGCATGAAAGCCAGCTGTTCGTCAGAAAAAAAAAATGAGAACCCAATTGCAACACCACCAACCAGATTCAATAGTATTTTTAAACTATCAAGCTGTCAAGTCGTTTAGTGGTAGATAGATGATAAACACACGTACAGATTAATTATACACCACAATTTTTTAATTATTAAAAAAAAAAATTGGGCTCTATCCGTATTCGTTACTGATCATATTTATGTAGTCAAAAGTAAAAAAAAAACGAAATCCCCAAAATTGTCCACGAAAATTTGTCATAAATGGTAAATTCATAATTGAATGAATTATTCATAACAATTGCTACTAGAAAATACTACGCGCAGTGTTCATTCATAATCAATAGCCTGTACAATATTTCCATAAATTGAGTGACATTTTGGGATATAAACAAATGCTAATAACTCTGCTGTTTATGAATAGGTATTATTTATTGAGACTTTCCTTAAATAATAACAAGACCTTTTCTAATAAGCCCTTTAAGTATTTGTACTGATTAAAAATTAGTGGTGTATAAATAAAGACAGATTGAACTCCATTTAGTTCTAAATACGCATAAGTAAGGTTTATATTGTGCACTGGATCCTACCCTCGAATTGTTTCTCTCTCTGTAACTCAAGGGTTTGCTGGAAGAGAACTCATTGCTGAGTTAAGCTCGCCTTTGTACATAAACTGTATGTCTCACCTTGTATTATGTATGTCTTGTGTGCAATAAAGAATTAAGAATTAAGAACGTTAGATACTTTCGTTCACGTTGAAGTTCACCCTTTACGTTTCTCTTGATATACATAATATTTGCTTTAGGAATCATTTCGCTTGCGTAAACGTACAAAATAAATGCTGTTTATTATTTTACTTATTTCGTTTATTAGGCACTTTCTTTCAAGGGTCAGTTCACACCGAGACGCGACGCTGCAAGAAGAGCGACTCAAAGATTCAAAGATTCAAAAGCATTTATTTCAAATAAACCATTTACAGGCACTTTTGAAATGTCAAGAAGTCAGTCAGTCAAAAAAAAATGATGCTAATTGCACATTCCAAAGCGTAGATCTCTATGGAGAAGAATGTGCAAGAAACTCCATGGACACTCTTTTCAATCATGTTTTGCAATTACAAATATCTCTGTTACATGTTTCTTGTCGCTATCATGTGAGAACTCAATAATATCAATAAAATAAAAATATAAACTAAATATAGATATTAAAATAGCAACTGGCAGCTAAGAGATGATCAGTCTCAACTGACAGCGCCCATTCACGGACATGACGCGAATATTAGCACCGCTCAGCTCAACCATTTTGAAGGGAACCGAATGATCCAACACACGCGCCACCATCAGTGAGACATTTGAGTGAGCATGACAAACTCTCAACTGCCATGCTCATTTATGTCAAACAAGTCCAATATAGTAACCTAAAAACCACAAAATAGCTCCATGGTACTCAGTTTTACAAACTTTAACACTCAAAATATAACTTTATATACTACCCTAAAAGATACACATTTCATTGTGAGAATCCAGAATACGTTGCAGCACGCATTGCTGCGCCGCGAGGCATCTCGATCTAAAATGTGTATATTTTCGTGAAGTAAATAAAGTTATATTTGGAGTCACTTTTCGTACAGCGTCGCGTCGCGTCGCGTCTTGGTGTGACCTGCCCCTTATAGTAAAGTATAGGCTTTGTTCAGAACTTCCAGGATATCTTGTATGGTGGCTTCAAAAATAGCTGTGCCGGTTTACCTATTATTCTTTTGATTATGAATACGCATTTTCATCCACTGCTAAGAATATTCTGTCTAAATTGCCTAATCATATTTTAATAGAAATCTACCAACATACCACGACTAAACAGTCCATATTTCAACCTATATATACCCAAACACGCCTTTCCCAAAAAACATGACAAAACCATTAAAAAATTAAGTACAGTCATGTCAAAAAATATGTGTATCATCCCCGCAATCACATCTCACTCATAATTGGACGAATAAATATAACCCGGCATCGTATGATCGCAAATTTCTGATTTTACATGGAAACGATATTAAAATTTGATGCGCTGGCGTCACGCTTGATGCAATTATGCACTGATATGACCGGGGTTCGAATCCATTAACTATAATTTCCGCCGTGTTCGGGCGCGGTCGGGTACACTCGACAGCGTTATCGTATTAATTCTCTAGAATTATTTTAGAGAGAGAGTTGCTATGTAGGTAATGTAAGTTGAAAATGTAAGGTTAATTAGTTAAGGTGTTTGAGCTAGACCTTTTTGACACCTAAAAATTGAACTTAGAAAATTTGAATTAGGAATAAAATATCACTCGAATTTTCGTTACAATTTTTAATACAGTAAATGTACATGAACATAAAATTTATTTGTATAAATCTTTAATTTTGTAAAAAAGTTGTTGAAACTTCAACGATCCGGACTAAGCGTTTTGCTTCGTCGTTCATACCGCGTACATCGAAGGACTGGAACTATTTACCTGCGGTCTTCCCGTCCAATTATAATTTAGGTGTAGAGTGAATGTAGGCTCTTAATAAACTAGTGCGCCTCACCACCAATGATTGCATCACTGCTTGCCATCACGTGGGATCGCAGTCAAGCACTGGTTTAAGTCAATTTAAAAAAAAATTAACATATTTATAGTATCACAATAATATTATAAAGAAGAAAGTTTGTGATGCTGTGTGTGTTTGTTACTTCTTCACGCTTGAACGGCTGAATGGATTTGGATGAAATTTGGCAAACGGGTAGATCATGCCCTGGACTAGCACATAAGATACTCTTTATCCTGAAAGTATGTTCCCTTGGGACAATTTCTACTATCACGTGGGCGAAGCCGTTGGTAGCAAGCAGCCAATTGATCGAGATCAATTTAATGTCTACAATAAAAATTGTTTTTTTTTGTGGACAGTCCGAAACCCAAAAAAAAATCAAAGACATTTTCTAAAAAAACAGATCTGATCTGCCGCTGTCCCTGACTGTACTAAGGGTAATTTCAAGCCATCGAGGGTAAAATCGAGTGGTTTTATTACCCCTAATTGCAACGGCATCGTTGCTGAGTGATCGATTAGTTAATACTGGTTATTAGATAACGGATGTGGTCCCCCAGGAATCAGGATTTTGGAAATCAACCAAGCTTTAGGAGCAATTTCAATGGTTAGCGGCAAGAGTGGTCTAATGGCCACATTTTGGTGACAAAAGGTTTTTCCAATCAGTTAAAGTCATCATCATCATCATTTCAGTCAAAAGCCGTCCACAGCTTAACATAAGCCATCCCCCAAGTATCGTCACAACGAACGGTCCTGTTTATCTACAACCATCGGATTTCGGCGATCCTTACCAGGACATTAGTCCTTGTGGGAGGCCTTCCAACGCTGCGTACAGGCTGCCGGGCTCTAGGCCATTTTTACGAATCCAACAAATCAACTCTGTGATGATTACACCAACTTCCTGCGAATGTATTCACGTGCCTTCACCTTAAAAGTGAACCGACTGGAATCCGTCCTGATATTCAGAGGGAGCGCATTCCAAAGAGAGATCGCCTGGACAAAGAAGGTTTTTGTTATAGGTATCGAATATACTTCCATAGGAATTAAAAAAATACTATTTTGATATTACCAACAGACACTTCAATTTTATTTATGTGTATGTAGATGTACAGAAATAAAAGCCACTTTAGTCTACAGATACTTGTGTTTAGTGGGCAAACTTAAATGGGTCTTGACTTTTACTTTAATGGATTAAATTATAAGAACTGTTTAGCTAATCAGTAATTCAATTCGAGGTCATGGATTCTTGTAACTAGATTAACTTGAGCCGTTAAAGCGTCAACTTATGCCTTCTTAGTAGTTTGCTTAAGCCTTAGTGGAAAGATTAGCTGGCTGGGTAAGTCATTTACCATGCTTCAAACCGGCGCTGTGATATGAGTGATATGAAAGAAAAGGAAGTTAGTGATAGCATGACGGTTGACAGGATAGAATGGAAGAAAAAAACGTGTTGCGCCGACCCCAAATAAGACGGGACAAGGGCAGGAAGATGATGATGATGAAAGAGGAGCTGTCTACACAGGTATAGTTGTTTTATCTCAACGATTAGCTGGCTGGGTAAGTCATTTACCATGCTTCAAACCGGAGCTGTGATATGAGTGATATGAAAGAAAAGGAAGTTAGTGATAGCATGACGGTTGACAGGATAGAATGGAAGAAAAAAACGTGTTGCACCGATCCCAAATAAGACGGGACAAGGGCAGGAAGATGATGATGATGATGATGATGAAAGCGGAGCTGTCTACACAGGTATAGTTGTTTTATCTCATCAAAGATGGTTGGTCTTGGGCAGCGCCTTCCTCCCATTCCTCCTTCTTATCTTATGTCTCACTTGGAACATCTTTGATAAATGATAAATGATATTTATTTTGTAAATAGGTTTAAAAAACACTTTTACACGTCAATTTTTTTTTTTCGTCATTTTTAAACTAGATGAGGCCGGTGTTTCTGACTACCCTGAGAAGAAACACCGAAACAAACTCAGGGGTCAAAGTCTCTTTTAAAGTCCATACAGTAAATATGTAATGGTCAAATCACATGAGAACCATGCAGATTTGTCTGAAATGGTCTTTTGAAAAAAGAACCATACAGATTTGAGTGGACCTGTCCAGTCAGTGCAAGCATTTGTCAGTATTCGTAAAGCTCAACTCAGGACTACTAAGGAGCTCAACGACTTGACGAACAATACCAAGGAAAGGACATTTGGATAAGCCGCAGAAAATACTCAAATTGCCAGACACATTAAAATTACTGAAAAGGAAAAAAAAAAACAATCAACATAGTCCTCACGTTCACAATAATAAAAGGAAAAATATAGGTAGTTTACAAAATGTAATACTTTAGCAAAGTAAACATTTTTGTCAAAAATTAATAGAAGAAAAAAAAAAAGTCAAATTGCAAAGTAAAGTAACTTTACTCTTCACACGCTAGGAATCTGCGTTCTTCTAACAATCTGCTAATGCTTTGTCCTTGTCATTCTTCTGAGTTTGTCCATTGTTCCTTTTATTAATATAAAGTCCATCCTTCTGTGGAATTCGCTTCCTCTCGATATCAGAACGGCCACGAGTCAGTACGCATTGCGGAATTATTTTCTAAACCATTAACAGAATCGTCTCACTTCATATATATATTAAAATGCGTATGTATATTTATTTTAATTACATATACTTTTACGACGTTTGTTTTTTAAAAAATTTGTAATTTTTTAGGGTTCCGTACCCAAAAGGATAAAACGGTACCCTATTATTATGACTCCGCTTTCCATTATTGTCATAATATCGCTACACGGTTGACTTTATGTAATTATTAAAGCAATGTTAATTTATGATGTTAATATTAATGGTAACTCTTTTATTGTTGCAGGTAAATAACAGTTTACTGGTGTGACGCGGGAGCTCAAACTGGACATTCTTGACTAAATAGAAAACGATTTCTACCATTGTATTGTGTCAGTTATTTTGTTTTTATTGCTATAAACTAGTGCTTGACTGCGATCCCGCCTGATGGTAAGCAATGATGCAATCGTTGATGGTGAAGTGCACTAGTTTATTAAGAGCCTTTTTACTCGGGAAGGCCACAGCAAGCAAATTATTCCAGTCCTTCGATGTACGCGTGTTGACTGTAAAGTCACACAAACCTCTATTGAAAAGGGGAGGTTTCTCCCACTGGATGGATGTTGTGTCTCGAGGCAACTGCCTAAATATTGAGTTTTAATCGCATGGAGAATCTCTAATACCGTTACGCAGGATTTTGATGTTTAGTTCCTATGTGACGTCATAGATATAGCTACAAGTACAACTGCCGGAGATATTTAACGGCTAAAACCTACCAGTATTTTTTTTAATGATATAAACTGGTGCTTGACTGCGATCCCACCTGTAGGCAAGCAGTGATGCAGTCATTGATGGTGAAGCCCACTAGTTTATTAAGAGCCTATTCATCATCATCATCATCATTTCAGCCGAAAGACGTCTACTGTTGGACAAAGGTCTCCCCAATTGTCGCCACAATGAACGGTCCCGTGCGTCTCGCATCCATTGGATTCCCGCAACCCTTACCAGGTCATCGGTCCACCTTGTAAGAGGCCTTCCAACGCTACGTCTTCCGGTACGTTCCGGTCGCCATTCTAGAACCTTTCGGCCCCAACGGTACATCCGTTCTGCGAGCAATGTGCCCTGCCCATTGCCACTTAAGTTTGGCGATTCTTCGTGCTATGTCGGTAATCTTGGTTCTCCGGCAGACATCCTCATCCCTGATTTGATCACGCAAGGAAACTCCGAGCTTAGCCCTTTCCATTGCCCTTTGGGTGACTTTAAGTCTTCTGATGAGGCCCATTGTAAGCGACCACGTTTCAGAGCCATATGTTATCACTCGCAACACGCACTGGTCATAGACTTTCGTCTTGAGACACTGTGGTATATTGAACAAGAAGATACCGCGCAGCTTCCCGAATGCTGCCTAGCCGAGTCGGATTCGACTATTGATCTCTTTCTCGAAGTTAGACCTACCCCCTATAGAGCCTATTCACTCACACTTAAATTATAATCGGAAGGGACCGCAGCAAGCAAATGTGTTCCTTTAGTCGCTCTTTGTGTTCTAAGGCCGCGCTATTTCGAACAATCCCGTATCCGAGACAGATATAAGACTGTTTTCTACACAACATATCAGACAAGAAAAACTCTTCAAAGCAACAAACAAACTAACATAGATGTCCAATCATCTAAATCGTCGCACGCTCGATAAACCCGCTTTCTATTAAAACTAATCAGTCTTCTCGTAACAGTTCCCTAAACAGCCATTGAGCGTATCTGAAGAAACGAAACTTTCCGTTTTATACCCGGTCCCATATGTTCCAAACTGTTCGATGTACAAGTCCAAATCGAATTTAACTTTCAAACTATTTATTCTGAAATGTACACGGTGACGGTTTTACATACATCGTGCTTTGTATTCTTTCAAAAGGATAGGTAGAGAGGTTTGGTACAGCCATATTTCACATATTATTTTTAGAGTTCAGTCCCTCTAGCCTAGTTACAACCTTTTCGTTTCGATTATCTTTCGTCGATCGCCTTGAGTCGGCCACGTCTCCGAATCCTTTATTCTGACGTCATCTCAATGCTCAGTCACGTGGTCAGAACAAAGGAATAGGAGGCGTGGCCGACTCGAGGCGATCGACGAAAGTGAATCGAAACGAAACGGTTGTAACTTGGCTACGGGGGCAGGTTCCAAGAGCGGGATTAGTGCTTAAGTTGTGGAAGAGAGTATCCGCGGCTTTGAAACACAAAGGGCATCTAAAAGAACCCGGGTAACCCGGGTTTTAGTTAGTAATTAAGGAACACGGGTGGGTCAATAAAAGTCTGACCCTCCTTCTCGCTCCACCCAGAGAACTTGAAGTTTTTTGATGGGTCCCTCAAATAAAAAAAAGGTTCCAAGAGGCAGTTGTGGCATGACAATACTACAACTCGAATTTATAAGAAAAAAAAAAGTAAAAACACTTTTTGAAAAGGGGTTTTTGACACTGTCGCGTTGCGCCTTTAGCATAATAGCATAATCAGCCTTTTAATGTTCCCACTGCTGGGACTCAAGCCTCCTCTCTCAAGGAGAGGGAATGGGCCATAATCCATCACGTGGGCCCAGTGCGGATGGGTGAATGTCACATGTGTTTGAATTTTTGGTTCTAGGACATGCCGGTTTCCTCACGATGTTTTCCTTCACCGTTTTGAGAGCAGTGGTGATGAAATAAATTACACAAAGTAATGCGCCTAACTGGGTTTGAACCAGCGACCTACAACTCGTAAGTCGGGGCCGTTACCACTCGGCCACCACTGCTCTCGTAACGCGCTCTTAACTCTCTTCTCTTGCGCCTTTAACCTTTTGCTATGAACAGGGAACAAATCCAGATCGGGCTTCAACTGTTTGTACGTGAGTATACATGTTTGTGAATGCACCAGAATGTGCACAAGAATTATTCCTGTATCAGAGTAATTCTTAGTGTGGGAAAAACAGAAAAAAAAAATCTCAATAGTGAGATCAAACCCCGTACCCCACAATAAAGCTTGCTACTGTTTAGGTTGGTTACAACAATAATAATAATATAGTTTATTTCGAGCAACAACTCTCATTTTGTGTTAGTAAAAAACAAAACAAACTTACAACTATGTTAGTGAGATGAAGACCCCAGCAGAGATACTGGAGCAACGATTTAATATACAGCAGTCCAGTCTGTCAGCAATCATGCCCAAGATGCCGCTGGGACTGGCTCGCACCCTGCGCACCAGGGATGCACATCTTTTACGCATTAATGCATAAAAGCAATCAAATCGCATTTCCGCAAACATCCCTGATGCGCTACAGAAGCGAGGCAGCCCCATCAACACCCAATAAGTGGACTGTATTATTTTAAGCGCGTGGTATATTGCCGTGCAGAATTACAAAGTCCTGTACGAACAATAATAATAATTAATTAATGCGAAAGGTGTCATCTGTTGCGTAGTGTCCGTGGAAGCTAATGGTCGTGTCACTCGCCGGCGTCGTGCGACGTATGCACACACCGTCTGCGCATGCAAACCGCGTGACCAATGTATTGGGTTCGATTTTCAACACTACTATTGGTTATATCACGAACCAGAACTTCCAAACGATTTTTTCCAAAGCGCCCATTGACAATTTTTGGTTGAAAAAATACAAAATACTAAACTGTTGTTTATCAATAGAGCCGAGCGATTCTTTGCAAATTTTATCGAAGCTATAGAATAATCCACTGAAATAGTTTTCGAGTTTTTGAGCGTGAAATTAATTTCGAGCTTTAGGCTATGCTGATAGAAAGTTTTGAATTGTTGGACTAGATTTTTTTAAGGCCTTTTTTAAATGGAAATTGACTTTGTCATGCGTGAATTTTCTATACTGATTGATTGAAAGTTAACATAAGGCCTGTTTTTTGAAGAGCCAGACTTACACACAGACGTTGTTTTTCATTTATTTTTTTAAACTATCTTATTATAATTATTCTGAGACAAGAGCCTTTTTAGCCTTGCTCAGGTCTTTTTTTTTCACTGTTTTTATTTTAATATTATATTTCATTTTAGTTAAAATATTTTGTTAGAATTTTTTCGATTCGAGCCAGTATTTTTTTAAATTAACGTGATCAACCAAAAAAACTCTTTAGCTTTATAATATTAGTATAGTAAAGTCGATACCTCATTCGCAATTGACACGTATTTTCTGTAATAATAATAAATAAATATTGTAACTTCCTAGTAGCTAGGTACATCCACAGATTGGTGCTGTGATCTTAAACTAATTATTGATTGCATAACGCAAAAACATCGGTTAAAAGTGTTTCATAAATTACTTACTTAAATCATTAACAATTACAGAAATGGCTCTTCTGAAAAAAAAATACATTTTTACCTTACGCAAAGGAGGTATCGAAAATATAATTTAAAAAAAACTTAATCATATTTAATTTATGGATCATGTTGATAAAAATGTTCCCTAATTCTTCTTCTGCTTGCCTAGCCTTTTGCCACCTACATTGGGGTCGGCTGCCAGTCTAGTTGGATGTAGCTGAGTACCAGTATTTTGCATGGATCGACTGCCAATCTGTCTTCTACAACCCAGTAACTGAGTGACACAATACTCCTTAGCAAAACTGGGTGTCAGATTTTCTGGCTTCTGAATGTCCGTAACGACAGTCAAAGATCTTCAAATGATAGCCAGGACCAACGGCATTACGTACTTTCTGAGGCACGGAGAAGTCTCGGTTTGTAAGCGATGGTCACCCATCTATGGATTGTCCTTGGTATAAGTTGCTTAACCTTCAAGATCGACCCAATTACATAACCATGACCTAATTATCATATGAACAATGTTTTTTTTTTAAAAGTGATTGAAAATTCATACTCTGGGCTTAAATTGAGAAAGCCTTTACGAAAGTAGATAATCATCATCATTCATTATTTCAGCCGAAGAATATCCACTTTTGGACATAAGTCTCCCCTAAGTGTCGCCACAACGACCGAACCCTGACAGGTCATCGGTCCATCTTGTGGGAGGCTGTCCAACGTTGCATCTTCCGGTATGTGGTCGCCCTTTCGGCCTCATCGCTCGTCTGTTCTGCGAAAAATGTGCCTTGCCCATTGCCATTTAATTTTATGGGCGATTCTTTGGGCTAAGTCGGCACCTTTGGTTCTCCTTTGAATATCTTCATTCCCGAAAGTAGATAGGGAACTATTTTAGACACCTACTTAGTACATGAACTAATGGATGCTGCTGATAATGTAGTGTAATGCTCCTAAATAAATTTTGACATATTTAGAGTTGTTAAGCATATTAAATTGTTGAAAAGATTTATTCGTTCTCGGTATTAATATATTCTTTGGTAATTGAGGTATAGCGACATCTATGGCGTCACATAAGAACTAAGCCTGCATCGTGCAATTAAAGTTCTACGCGCGATTTGAACATGTAGAACAGCCTGAAATCGTCTATCGGGCAGTTGCCCAACAGACATAACACCTGTCTGCTCGGAGGATCCACCCTTTTCAACGGAGGTTTACTCTCTGTTCAGCCTACCTCCAAACTGATGATCCTCGACAAAGAACGTCAGCGCAGCCTTTGTGCAGCCACTACTTCGTGACGTCATCATCAATACCTCAAGCTTTCGAGCAGCAAGCCATACAGCCAGCACCCACGACGGTTTCTTGACCACCAGCATGCCTGTCTGGTCATAACCTTTTAATCTTTCGAATACTGTAATTAGAGACACAATAGGAAGACAATGAGAGAGCGAACGCAGCATTGATGAATACGACCCAAGGAGGAGGAGGACTCAAACCTCCTCTTTAGGAGAGGGCATGGGCCGTAATCCACCACGTGAACCCAGTGTGGATTGGTGGATGTCACGTATCTTCGAATTTTTGGTTCTAGGACATGCAGGTTTCCTAACGATGTTTTCTTTCACCTTTTTGAGAGCAAAAAAAAAAACAAAGTAAAGCACCTAGCTGGGTTTGAACCCGTGACTTACAACTCGTAATTTGGCATCGATACCACTAGGCCACCACTACTTTGTACTCACACTTATACCTAAGTTTGCTAAGGCGTTTAAACAGTCACTAGTGGTATCTAAAAGTAGTTGCTGTAGATCTAAGGCCCGTGCGGCGGTGTGGTCTGTACTTTACCTGACCACTGTTGGTCACACAGTCCGCCATACATTTCTGCTACCGCGCTTAAAATGAAATTCATCATCATCATCATCACGTCCACTGTTGGACATAGGCCTCCCCCAAGCGTCCACGATCCACAACGACCAATCCTGTGCGTCTCGCATCCACCGCATTACCGCGACTCTCACCAGGTCGTCGGTCCACCTTGTGGGAGGCCTTCCAATGCCGCGTTTTCCGGTGCGCGGTCGGCACTCTAGAACCTTTCGGCCCCATCGACCATCCGTTCTACGAGCAATGTGCCCTGCCCCCTGCCACTTTAGTTTGGCGATTCTTCGAAAATTAAATTAATAATAATAATTATTTATTTGTCTCAAGCAAATCCATATTTTTATAGTAGATACTTAAAAAATTATGTTAGTAAGCTAAAATTAACTACAGACATTACTTTTTGACATGCATCTGTATACAACGCCACAATATTGGGCAGTGTAATCGACCGGCCACAACTCTAAGAATGCTGATGCTACCGCCGCGGACGCAACTTAGCAGCGATGCGGTCCTCTTACATAGGATGGCATGAAAGCCACACGCATCGGCAAATATGCATCAGCATCCTAAACGCGTTGTAATATTGAACGCGCAGGGCTTTGATTGTCTTCTGCGGATAATTGACCCATGACTGCACGTAGGTATAACAGGATTGGCAAAACGCCCAATTAATTTCTAATATTCATGCGTAGGTATTTAATCAAAGTACATCAGCAGATTTAACGGTCCCGACTTATGAGTTGTAGGTCGCGGGTTCAAACCCAGCCAGGCGCATTACTTTGTGTAATTTATTTCATCACCACTGCTTTCAAAACGGTGAAGGAAAACATCGTGAGGAAACCGGCATGTCCTAGAACCATAAATTCGAAGACATGTGACATTCACCAATCCGCACTGGGCCCGCGTGGTGGATTACGGCCAATCCATCTCCTAGATAGAGGAGGCCTGAGTCCCAGCAGTGGGAACATTAAAAAGGCTGATTATACTTTATGCTTATGCTACATCAGCAGAATGTCGATATTCAATCCAATGTCTCGGTTGATTTAATGTTGACAATCGTGTTCGGTTATCGGCCAATTCAGCACTGGCTTAGTACATACACATATTCATGCTATACGATCGGTAGCATCTATTGTGATGTAAAGTCTGTCGCCACACATGAACACGTCACAAGTATAACGTGAAGATAATTATGTAAGCTCAATATTATTTTGGTCGCTTCCTTCTGCGAAGCAGTAATACTAGCAAATGAGGAGGCCACACGTACGCGATCCAGATTCCGATTTCGGACTTGCGGACGGCGAGCAATGGGTAGCTTACCGTCTGACCTGTACTCTTTAGTGTATTGTTCCACGAGCGCCTCGGAGATGTTTAGCAAGGGGCCAAGCAGGGTCGAAGCCTACTGGGGCCTCGGGCAGTTTGAAAGTGAAACCCAGGGCCCTAGGACAAAGGCAAAGAAGGAACAGGAGTGGGTTTTTAGTCAGTAAAAGTCTGACACACCCTCGCGTTCCGCACAAGAGCGCGAGATGTCATTAGATGATTTTCCCACCTAAAAAAAAAGCTCAATTTTATTTATAAACTAATTAAGAATTATGAGTCGATTGAGAAGCGAGCCAAGAGGAGCATTGGTAATGATGGACTCGTCGAGTTGAAGCTTCAGTCTTGAGCATTGATGCTGAGATGCTAGCCTAATTCCACCAAACCCGTTCCATTATCGGACCAATAAGTGCACGGCAATGTGCCACCGGTACGTGGTGGACATCTCACTCATGCACACAAAACGTTTTGGGAACACATTCATAGTGCGTTCGGCTAAGGAGTTTAATTCCTTGTCGGAATCTGTATTTCCTGACAGCTACAAACTGGGAATATTTAAGTTAAGAGTGAATTTAGATGACTTATAGGCAAGCGTGCTCAATTTTCGACCAGACCATCGATTACTAACAGGTTAAATAGAGGTCAAGCGTGAACCTATCAATAATAAAAGAAATAAAAACAGTAACTAATTACAATTATGTTTTGAAACTACAATAGATAGAAATACGTTCGTTTTGTTAATTATTTACGCATTAACGATTATATTGATTGGAAACACGAGTAAGAGGCCATGGCCAGGGTAGGCCATGGCCAGAGGTCAGGATTAGGACACATTACACTAATATTATAAAGTCGAAGTGTGTATATTTGTTACTTCTTCACTCGAATGGTTGAAAGAATTTGAGTGAAATTTAAAACACGGGTAGACCGTGTCTTGGAATAGCGTATAGGTTATTTTTATCCCGGGATTATGTTCCCTTGGGACAATATTCTAGTTCAACGTGGGTGAAGTCGCTGGAAGCAATTTGTATGAAATATTTTTAACTTTAATATCTCAAATGTTTCCTTGGGATAATTTTCAAAATTCATTCAGGTGACGCTGCTGGTAAAAGTTGTGTTTTAATTTTTTTTTTTGTTTATTTATCAGGAATAATTTATATTGTGTCTGATAAATTATATACATATATAACCTTAGATTAAATCAAAACAGCGGAAGATAGGTGACTCGCCTCTAGCGCGTGGACCGCTGAAATCAAGCCCCCGTGGCTTAATTTCACTCAGCCGCAATCGGCGAGTGACATATATTTCAATAGTTTTAAGTGGGATAAAGGTTATCAAAATGCCTTCGTGTGCTTTTATGCTTCGTACAAATCATGCAAAAACAAAAAACAAATCACATGGAATCACAATTCACTCGTAAGCACATGAAAATTTATTTCTTAAGATATTTCGAATTTCACCTATGGTTTTGATCGCGATTTCGCTCGCACGACAGCGCCGGCTCTTATCTCTGTCCTTGTCTATCAGTGACTGTAGGTTTGCGACTGTGATGATACTGATCATAGATAAACGAGTTTCGGTGTATGTAGTCGTGCACAGAGTCCAGGTTTTCTATCATTCTTTCTATCCTTATAATATATCAATTCATCTAACTAAATTCTAATTTACCTCTAAAATATAGCATCTTATCGCCCCCAGTTCATCATTTTCTACTATAAAACAAAGTTAGACAAGAAAACCTTGCGCGATTTTTTTTAAGAAGCTGCTTTTAGTAGCAGTTTTATTTATTATTCCAAGGAAACATACTTTCAGGATAAAGTATGCTGTTCTTTTCCAGGACATGTTCTACCTTTGTACCAAGATAGATAGATATAGTCTTTATTGTTGTACACTATAAATATAATTACCGTAGGAGCTTAAAATTAATAGGGTGTTACAATGGGCAATTTTATCGCTAAAAGCGATTTTTTACAGACAACCTTTGGATGGATTTCACAGAGAAAGGAGAAAAGATACGCAGATAGTTTGTTGTGTACTATTTACATATATACAATACATAACTAATAACATTCATATAATACAAAAAATATATAATATATATCATCATCTTCCTGCCCTTGTCCCGTCTTATTTGGGGTCGGCGCAACACGTTTCTTTCTTTTATTCTATCCTGTCATCCGTCATGCTATCACCCCTCCTGTTTACATGACCATATAA
Organism: Mythimna impura; assembly: GCA_905147345.3. Classification (NCBI taxonomy): domain Eukaryota; kingdom Metazoa; phylum Arthropoda; class Insecta; order Lepidoptera; family Noctuidae; genus Mythimna; species Mythimna impura. The sequence goes on along the minus strand of LR990359.1, from coordinate 24,818,336 downwards.
AAATATATAATATATACACTTATATATAAATACAAGAAAGCGCACGAAGGCTGCGCTGACGTTCGTTGTCGAGGGTCACCAGTTTGGAGGTAAGAGGAACAGAGTGTAAAGCCCCGCAAACCTCCGTTGAAAAGGGAGGATCCTCCGGCCAGACGGGTGTTATGTCTGGTTAGATGATTTCAGGCTGTTCTTTATGTTCCAATCGCGCGGAGAACTTTGATAGCGCGATGCAGGATTAGTTCTTATGTGACGCCATAGATGTCGCTACATATGAAAGCAGAGAAATATGTACATAATGACGTTTAAGAGGAGAGATAGTGATCCTTGACTATATTTTTAAAAGTTTGGGGCTTTTCTTACCGATACGGCCAAAGCATTCCACAGCCGCACTGCTTGAACTAAGTTCCAAATTTCATCGAAATCCGTCAAACTTTGACCTCTATAACATTAGTGCGATAGGCTCTTCCCACAAACAATATCAGCCACTCCCAATTCCCAGATCGCAAATTAAACCTTCATGAAAACAATAAAAAAGAATCGGCGTCACCTCCCCCAGCGTCGGCTGTTTTAACAACACAACATAAATTTAAAAGGTCCAAATACAGGGGAACCTAGCTGTATAAATCGTGGGCTCACCTCCGGAGCTTGGCAGGGAAATGAGTGAAACGGAGATGTATCTTGTTGAAATTTAATTTAATTTCATTCATGCATGACGTCAAGGATAGTATGGGTGTTCACACGCTGTGGTTTTATTAGCTGAATAGTTTTTAGGATTAAGGGCGAGCCTTTGATAGATTTTTATTGATTTTAAGGGTTCCGTACCTCAAAAGGAAAAATGGAATCCTTATAGACTGGCCTGTTGGTCTAGTGGTTAGTGGCCCTGACTGCTATGCCGGAGGTCGTGGGTTCGATTCCCACTCAGGACAAATGTTTGTGTGATGAGCACGATCATTTGTTCTGTGTCTGGTTGTAATTTATCTATAATATTTATGTATTTAGAAATATATAAGTATGTTTATCAGTTGTCTAGTACTCATAACACAAGCTCTGCTTAGCTTGAGCCTGGACGGCGTTGTGTGATAATATTATTATTATTATAGGATCATTTTGTTGTCTGTCTGTCTGTCAAGACCCTTTATCTCGGAAACACGTAAAGGTATCGAGTTGAAATTAAAACCATATACTCAAGTCTGTGGTCCCTTGAAGCTGTGAAAAATTCAAATTTCTGAGTTAACGAAAAACAAAGATACGGCCGTTTATGTCGCAGAAAACGTGTATTTCGACACACAAGGAAATCAAAATTCATAGGGTACTTCCCGTTGACCTAGAATCCTGAAATTTGACATGAAGCATGATCTCATAGCACAAGTATAGGATGAAATCTAAAGACTGTAAATTTGTACGTTTACGTAATTTGTAATTACGCCAAGCCCGTTCCATCATCGGACCACCAGGCGTACGGCGATGCACTACCAGTACATGGTGGACATCCCACCTATACGCACCAAACGATTTGGGAACACATTCATTGCGCGTACAGCTAAGGAGTGGAATTCCCTGCCAGAGTCTGTTTTTCCTGGTGGCTGGTACCTGGAGATCTTTAAGTCAAGAGTGAATAAGTTACTTTTAGGTAAGCGTGCTCCGTCGTCGTCGCTTTCTATCAGGTGAGATAGTGGTCAAACTTGAGTATATAATAATAATAAAAAAAATACTCATGTAACAGAAACGATGGGTATAATTATGAGTAGGCACAACCTTCTGACCACCATGTCAAAAAAGCGTACTCTCAGCACCAAGCTACGATTTCGTCCTTTAATCTGTCATGAGGTCGTTACCGTGGCGTGCTGGACGCATTTTACTTTGACATGTATACAGAAAAAGGAAAAAAAGGCATATTATTTACGCAATCTAAAAACACGTACGTTACATACGTATTCGTGACTATGGCAGTTAAAAAGTTAAAGATTTTTAAAAGACTTCTAGTAAAAATTAAAAAAATAATTTATATTTTTCTCTCAACATTATGGACCATCCAAACGTCTCCCACATAACCCAACGCTACTCCGACTAACACAAAGTAACAAACTATAGAACTTCGTATCCTTGGACCCTCATTATCGCTCGTAGTTACGCGGTAACAACACTTCCTCGTCCTCAAACTCTGCTTACCACCCAAAGAGATATATTAGCGTAACAACACTTTCACCCTCATGCTTCGTTTACATTTGGGTGAGTGGTGCTGCGTTTACGCGACACGCTAGCGGCGAGACCGCTCACGCATTTTTAATGCGGCGCGAACCCGACGCTGTTGTGGTCTAGGGATTTAGCGTGATGATTTAGAAACATTCTCCAATCACGGTAGCGGGGATAGACAAGGATTATATGTGACAAAAATTAAAAGCAAAAATCAAATCTCGACGCCTGCTTTTTTTTCGGTGGGAAAATCATCCATTGACATCCCCCGCTCTTGGGCAGTGCGAGAGATAGTGTCAGACTTTTACTGACTAAAAACCCACTCCTGTTCCTTCGTTGCCTTTCATACCAGGGCCGAGTTTTCCTTTCAGAAGCAGACCTTTGACCCCAGTAAGCTTCGACCCTGCTGGGCCCTTTTTTTTAGGTGGGAAAATCATCTTATAACAAATCCCGCTCTTGGGCGGAGCGTGAGATAGTGTCAGACTTTTACTGACTAAAAGCCCACTACTGTTCCTTCTTTGCTTTTGTCCCTTTTGTCCCCGGGTTTCATTTTCACACTACCCGTGGCTCGGTCCGGACGGTTACCGGACGGTCGGACGGCGAGCTACCCATTGCTCGCCGTCCGCAAGCCCACGCCTACGGTGGCTGGAAATCCGGATCGGGATCCCGGCGGCTGGAGCGTGAAGGCCGCTCCCTCCTCCTCCTCCTTACGCCTGCTACCTGGACGCTACTGAGGAGTTATTAAAAGCTTGAGCACCTGCAAAACGTATGCATTAGGTTTTGTTTTTTCTCACCTTTGCCAGGAACTTAAGCGGTTTCTAATTCATTTTTGCAGGAACGCTTGGATTCTGTCTTCTTTTTCAATATCGCAACTCGTTATATCCCTCCTACCTGCGTGAGCGTATTTCTTATGGTCGCCCTAGCGACACTATTGTCTGCATTTCTTTTCAATTAATTCCGCCGTTTGCAGGTCTGCTGGACAAAATTTCTATAGAAATAAGCAGTTTCTTTGCACTCATATTTATAACGTATTTTTCCTATGTGTATAAAACTAAATAAATCAATACTTTTCAAAAGAAAATTTGAAGTTTGGGGCACATTTTATTATTGTAGTTAAAGTGACAGAGAGAGAGAGAGAGAACACTAGAGACAAAACAGTTGTCTGTTTTTTTTTTTTAAATTATAATTATCAATTATGCTCGCGCTTGAGCACTATCTCATCTGATGGTAAGCGATCACATTATCGCTTACCATCAGGTGACCATAAAACACACTTTCCTAGAAGTAACTCATTTACTGTTGACTTAAAAACCTCTAGGTTGCAGCTATCAGCAAATACAGTCGATTCCAAGTTATTCGGATCGACATGCCAAAATATCCATAGTGAATCCCACGTCACAACGTCATGTTTTTTTTGCATGTCAATCTCATTCATTTTGTTATTTTGTCGTTATGATCGTCATTGGTGATAAAATGTCACATTATCAGGCTGACGTAGAAGGTTACTTGGTTACTTGCTACCTTCTAGAGACGATTATTGACGGAAACATCCATATTTCTTTCGTCTTTATCTCAGGGTTCAAATAGCAAACACCCTCAGTACGTTTCCTCAAGCTATGAACCATATTTTCTCCAGTTTCCCGTCCTTATTAGACTACTAACTGCACCAATGTGAACGCGCCCAAACGCGGACCCAGAAATTTAATTAAGAACGAGTGCTCCCTCTATGAGAAACATTTTTTAATTATCAGGGAATAATTTTTTTTAGACATGTTTGTTCATAGTTAGTTTAACACTTTTTTATGTGTTAACCCTGGCAAAGCCCGGTAATATATTTTGCTGTTTTTAGTTTTATGTAATTAGACAACTTTATCTATTTATATACTTATACTGTTAAGAGGACTACAAGACCTAAAGCGCGGCCACTCTCGAACTGCATACAAGAAAGAAATGCGCAAAGACACAATACTTGACGCGTCCATAGACTATAGGTACACGAAAACAGAACCGCGTCCTTTGGCACAGCAGACGAAACGTAATGTTGCCACTTTATATATATTATGATTTCGTATTTCCTCTTTATTTATTCATTTTTTTTTCCTTTCCCTATAATTTATTTATATTTATCTATTTTATTCAAATCTATTAGCACACAATACCGTGCCGACGTCTATATATCGATACCGTTACCGGCCCACGCTGAAAACCAGCGCCGTAGACTCATCGCATTTTGCGTGTGGTCACGGCATTATGCTGAGCGTTCGGCCATTTTGCGCAGATGTGGCGCATATTTCTTTCACATAGTGTGCTTATAATTTGTTAGTTCTAAATTTGCGCCTTGTTCCGCCAAATAAAATGTTTTTCTTTCTTCTTTTTCTTCTTTCTTTACTTGCAAAATATGAGCATATTTCATAACTCATATCTGCCCATAATTTTTACTAGCTTCTGCTAGCAGCTTCGCCTGCGTGAAAGTCGGTTTCTCCATACAAACTTTGGACCCCCGTTTCATACCCTTAGGGGGTGAATTTCGGAAAATCCATTCTTAGTGGATGTCTACACCCTATACGGAACCTACTTGCCAAATTTTAAGTTTTTAGGTGCTATAGTTTCTTGATTAATCAGTGAGTGGTATTTCGCTTTTATATATATAGATTTAGTGTTTAGTGATTTAATTTTGTGGTCAAATCTGTAGAGGTTTGATTATTAAATTAAAACACTATAACTGTTAAACATTTCTTGTAGAATAATCTGATAACCAATCAGAATAATTGCATGTATTAGTTCGGTTTTTACTCAATAAAAGCAATTTTTAGAGGCATTTTTTTTCTATCGTAATGTGTAATTATTATTATGTTTTGAACATACAACACTATAATAGAATCATCCTAGAAAATGATATATATTTTTCTGATTCTGTTTAATGCAGTGGACTATATATTTTTGCGCATTATAAAACTCACGTTTATTTCCTGCAGTCCTCCAAGGTTATTCTCTCATTGAATCAATACTCCAAAGATTGACTGATTTTTCTATGTATTCAGTTTATTCTTTTAATTTAATTTTCTTATCTATTTATAATCGTTATATTTATTCATAATTCAATTAATCAATCATAATTTAATCAGTACATGCCAATGATTTTTTTTATGTTGTACACAGCATTGAATGATAATATAATTTTCTTTATTATTGTTTTTAATATTTTTTTAGTATGTATAACTTCTAGATTTAATAAGATATAAATTATATAAATATGTTATATATAAAGCCGTTTTTTTGTGAATGTGGTGTTAACCTGTAATTAATTGTTGCACTTGTAAATGTTACTCTAATCATTAAAGCAGAAATGTATATAGTGTAAACAATTGTTGGTTAACCTAAGTAAATAATAGAAATCTGCTTGGTACAACTAAGTAATTAGGAAGCACGATTGCTTGTCATGGCTTGGGTTACTATTACCTACTACTACCAATCGTAGGAGGTATCAAATATCTACGTAGTTTCCAAGACACACGTTTTAAGCATCGATGCTGAGTTGCTAACCTGTCGGTTTTCTATTGTTTACATTTCGGAAAGTGTGCACCGGAATTACACAATTTAATTCCGCCAAGCCCGTTCCATCGGTACCTACAAAACGGTTTTAGGAACACGTTAATTGAGAGTACAGCTAATGAGAGGAATTCTCTACCGGAGTCTGTGTTTCCTTTGTTATTTTTAAAAGTCCGAACCGCATTGGTTGTGACGTGACGGACTTGTGGTGTCAGCATTCTAACGATTGATGTGACTATATAACCGATGATATGAAGTTGACTTTACTAATGTATGTGTATTTTTAGCTGGTGATAATATCTTAATAGCTGATTGGTTATTATTTAAAGTCAGTCAGAAATGTGATGCTAATTCCACATGCCAAAGAGTAGATCTCTATAGAAAAGTATGCAAGAAACTCCATGGACAGTCTTTTAAGTCATGTTATGTATTAAAAATATCTCGTTCACATATTTCATGCCGCCTGTATTTTGTTTGAACAATGTAAATAAAGTAAAACAAAAAAAAATGCAAAATATATAAATTTAATTTATATATTTTGCTTTTTTTTTAAGCTGAGCTGCTGAATATGACACAGACAGAATATGTTAAAATATAAGTACATTGTAGTCAGCTCACTACCCTGGTTCTAACAGTTATAATTTATTATTTTGCCCGAAGAATTAGTATTGCTGTTCAACATAGCAATGCTGTCATGGAGTTTCTTGCACATTCTTCTTCATAGAGATCTACGCTTTGGAATGTGCAATTAGCATCTTTTTTTCTGACAAATTGACTTCTTGACCTTTCAAATGTGCCTGTTGGTTTATCTACATCTTTTTTTTATAAACTAGTGCTTGACTGCGATCCCACCTGATGGTAAGTGGTGATGCAATCGTTGATGACATCACCACGTGACTGAGCGTTGAGATGACGTCAGAACAAAGGAATAGGAGGCGTGGCCTACTCGAGGCGTTCAGCGCGAACGATACGATTGTAACTTGGCTAGGGGGGCAGTACTTTCAGAGATTACCTTCTACAAACAAAAAAAACAAACTACCTCTTTATAATATTCGTGTAGATAAAAAATTTGACTGTTACACTTTGTGAAATACAAACATTTAGGTATTAAAAAAGTTAGTATTATTCTGAGTCCCCATTTTTTCAGTAGTCGAACAGTAACTATGTTGAACTGTAAGCAAAAAAACCTCAAATCAAATATTAAAAAGATCTCCCTTTATTTACCAAGGCTCGCACTTTTAGTTAAAGCCAGAAACCTTTAACCAAAAATCCACACAAATATCCAGCAGCAATAACTCTCCCGAAACCTGTAAAAAATGAAATCCCAATTTCAAAATTGAAGTATAAAAATATTTGAAATGAAAATTTATTTTGAACATCGAAACATGGGTAGCGTTATCAACTAAAAGGTTAATGCCGCTCGGATATGAGGGTTAGCAAAAAAATCAATTACGATCATCCCCTGGGCCCACATTAATCTCCTGTCGATTTCTCTGCTGACGTTCCACGGGAAACAGAGTAATGAGATTTGGTTTAAAATGTGAAATATTTTATCATACGCCTGTCTTATGGAAAAAGGACGGGTCGTGAAGGGTTATGTTAAATCGTACGGGTATTGTAACGGTTCATTTACACTGTGATTTGGATACAAGGGTTAAGCTAAATATAATGTATTTTACCCGTTTACCTTTAGTTAGTGAAGCATTTACTTTATGTACAGGTATCATTTAATTTGTGACCTTATTGTTTAATTTTAGAATGCGATATTGACGGTTTAAGAGGGTTCCCGAGCTATCTATCGTCATTGTGGTTTAAAAGCTTGTTCTTTCATCCAACGCAATTCAAGGCAATTTTTGATAAAGAGGCAACGCCAAAAAAGAGATAACACCTAAACGTTTCGTTAGCATTTGGAAATGCCGTCACTAACTCGAATATTTCACAAAACATGTTCCAGGAAAGGAAATCTATGTGTTTAGACACGTTGATATTAAAAAAAAAATCGTTATTCGATACCTCGATCCAAACACGTAAAATTGCAGATTTTTCGAGGACTTTACAGGATTAATTTTACAGAAATTTAAGTTTTGATTTTAATAGAAGCGTAGATTACATCCATAAAATATATGTTTCCAAAATATCTACAGAAAAAAATATAATAACGTCATAAACAAGTAAGAACAGCTCAGTTTAGATTAATATATTTTTAAGATTATACTTATGGTTTTAAAATAAATAAGTATCAACAATTAATATAGAATTGACCTTACCAAAATCCTAAGCGTCTTACGAGTTGTAGGTCGTAGGTTCAAACCCAGGCAAGCGCTTTGCTTTGTGTAATTTATTTGATTGCCATGCTTTTGAAAAGGTGAAGAAAAACATCGTAATAAAACCGGCAAGTTCTAGAACCAAAAATTCGAGGACGTGACATTTACCAACCTGCACTGGATCAGCGAGGTGGATAATGGCCTATTTCTCTTCTAGAAGCCTGTACCCCAGCACGGGAAACAATATAAGGCTGATTATGTTATTCCAAATCTTAAAAAAAAAAATTCAACCCTATCTCGATGTATTTGAAGGTCACCGCAACATACCATCTTTTTCCAATTTTATTTTACGAAATCAACAAATGACTTCTCCCACTCTATGATGGAGTGAGAGTGCATGTGACACTATTACTGAATAAAACCCACCTGTGTCTTTCAGTTGCGCTTTACGTTCCATGGATGTGATGACTCTTTCGAACATCCAGCAGCCCACGACCAATTCGCCTTGGTGAGACATAACAACTATACCTGTGTACTTTGGACCAATGTATCTGTCGTGATCAATTCTAAGATCTGGTAAACGATCTGGTCGATCTGATCTGGTGGTGGTGGTGATGGCCAGATCGTTTAAACGTTAACATTTGATGATACGTCAATCCTCGTTTGGCCTTATTATTGATAAAGAAAGTAGACTAAACGAGGATTGAAATATGATCAAACTTTAACGTTTAAAACGATCTGGCCAGTTTTACTAGGCCATATTATGAAGTCATCAATTTCTAAGATCTGACCACGACAGATTCACCTTGAAGCTTGGTAAACGACATATTATTTAGCCTTACAGCTGCAGTACGGTAATTTCTTTGTTCATGCTTTTCCATAATCAACATCTCACCCTTAAAAAGCCTAACTAATTCAGAAACACTTTAACCCATTCCTACTTTATTCACGCAAGTACTAAACCGACACACCATGAATCCATATTAGGCGAAAGTGATCGAAATAAGAAAAAAATAAAAAACCAAAGTGGATACAGCAAAATACCTACTTATGTAGTCACGTAGAGTCGAGCAAAACACATATTTCACCGTATATTTGAATAATACTTAATAATAACATAAGCAACATGTATCAAAGCTGACGGTAAAGGAGCATGTTACTTGGAGGAAAAATTACTTCTTAAGGGGTTAGTGATGGGACATGGGTTGCAGATCTTTGAGTTACGTCTTTGGTGAGATGTGGATATATTTATATTTTTTTTAATTATTAATATACTCGCATTTGACCATTATCTCACCTGCCCCCCTACCCCAGTTACGATCGTTTTCCAGATACTAACATAAACAAATCTAGCCAAGCGTGCTCCATCATTGACCACATGGTCGCTTTGCATCAACCCCCTAGCCAAGTTACGATCGTTTCGTTTGCGTCGAACGCCTCGAGTAGGCCACGCCTCCGATTCCTTTGGCTGATGCAAAGTGACAATGTGATCTATGATGGAGCACGCTTGCCTAGATTTGTTTTTGTTAGTATCTGGCTGCGTATGGTTGGACTATGTAGTAGCCGTAAAAGGATAAATGACAAAGCTAATTGATTGTAATGATTAAAACTCAAATTAAAAATAAAACAAAATTCAAATGTTTTTATTTCACATAGGCCTACATAGGCACTTATTAAACGTCAGAAGCTAGTGCACGGTTCCTAATTGGTCGTTTCCTATGGAGAAGAACTGGCAAGAAACTCCACGGTTACTCTTTAAAAATAAAATGTTTTTCTTACAGTATTAGTAGATATTATGTAAGGACAGTGTAGACCAGTCAGACAATATTTTACTCAAAAGTACAATAAAAATAATCATAATAAAAAGTGATTCGTAATAGGAATTAATCTAAGAATTCGCGGAGTCTACAGTGTTCTCACATTCACATTAAAAAAAGAGGACATAATAAAAAAAAACAAGAAAATCAATTTATTGACGAGATAATTAAAATGCAGTACATAAATACAGCCTCCAGCATTACGGCGGCTGTGCTTACGTTGTAAAACGATATATGATTAATTTCTAATAAGGAGCAAGTTTAAAAAAAAGTATTTCTTATTTTATTTTATTTAGATTAATTGCAGCTGTGTTTTCTTTGATTGCAAGGCTATAAAAAAATTATAACCTTAGGTTTATACAATGTGCGCTGAATAAAGTAATGATTTTATATAATGTTGAAACAATTATTTTATCTCGCAAAGCTCAATTTCTATTTGACGTTGTATAATAAAATGTAATGTCGTGACCGATACGAAATTGAAAATATAGACATCCCATCGCATTCCCAAATATAACGCTTAAAGGAACATCCAGTTAATATGCAAATGAAATCGTTAATCAATTTCAATTTCATGCGGATTTATTTGCGTATTTTTTTTTCGGATCCGAGAATTGAACATCACTAGACCGTATCCCTTTTACCTTTTATTAACACAACTCGCGTAAAATCAAACTGGAGGGTGATTCGTTGGAGCAAAATTATTAATGTGAGGGTGTAAATTTCCCCTCCCTGTATGAAAATATATGGTTTGATTCGGGCGCAACATCCGTTATTTTCGGTACCTGTATTTGTCGTGACCTAACTTTGTCATTGTCATAAAATATAGAAAGTAAAGTTCAGAAAATCCACTCCTAACAACATTTAATATTCTTTTATAAGATGTCTTACGGTGAAAAAAAAAACATCACTTGCTTTTGTCATTTTAAGTCTAGCCATATTTGTTAGGCTTTCCGAAAAAAATATCAAGAATTTTAAAATACAAACTTAAACATTATATAATATTCCACAAAAATCGCACAACGATATCTTGTCCCAAACTAATCAGAGTTTGTGCTATGAATACGAAAGGTAAACATAGTTTTATATTTCTAAATACTAATATAATATAGATAAATTACACCCAGATACAGAACAAAATGATCGTGATCATCACACAAACATTTGTCTTGGGTGGGAATTGAACCCACGACCAGCAGCATAGCAGTTAAGACCGCTAACCTCTAGACCAACAGGCCAGTAAACAGTCGCTAACCACTAGGCCAGTCAAAGTCTTTATGGGCCAATGCCGCTCAGTCATCACAGCGAATTTATTTTTTTGGTTAGCACATTCAAATCGGAACTACATGAGTATGTATTTGGTATCCTATAGGGAAAATCTTCATGAGGCAAATAGTGGTACATCATCACCTTATAAAGTAGATCTTGCTGGGTGAGGTACGTCACCGGTGGGCACGGCTAAGGATAGGCACGAATTATGCATTCTCTCTCTTTCTAACCGGATTCTATTATATGGTTAACACGTTCTGTTCGGAACGAGGTCTAATACGCCCCGTATGTGTCTTCCTTGCGGTGTGGTTAAGAAAAATATAGTCTTCTCTGCCGTGCGGAGACCCTAACTTCAATTTGGTTCAGTTTAGAAAAGAGATGAATATACAACTTAATTGCCTTATTAAAACAGAATGCAATGGTGTCTCTACTTTAATACGGGGTCATTTTAACCTCGTAATGCACTGAAGACATAAAATTGTATGTTTTCCTTTAATTTAGCCATAAAAGCTTTCAGTTTCTTAAACGTTACGGGGTCTAATAAGCCCCTTAATGCCATAATGATAATTTTAAAACGAGGTCTTAAATGCCCCGTACCGCAGAAATGGAAATAATACAAAAATGAGTGCCGCTTTCAACGTGTTAACTGTTTTATTTCATAAATCGTAAATTAGTCTAGTATGGCGTGGCCATCGGTGATACATTCCGCCATGTCAGCAAATACTCCGTGCTTCAGCAATGGCTCAAAAGTATAAAAATACTAGTCCATTTTTTCGAGTCACCCTCTTTATTCCAAGTTATTTCCATATCGACTCCTCTTCAAGTCATCAAATTGATCGATGTTTTAACATTGATTGAGAGTTTTTCCGTTGTCATGTTGATTGAGTCAAGTAGAGTTAAAAAATACGGATTTGAAATATAAGCATCACGATCTTACATAAAACTTAAAAAAGTTTTTCTTATTTCAGTTCTTTAATTCTTTATTGTACATCAAAACAGCTTATAATTATACGTGGATAAATGAATTCAAGTACATAGGTGAGCTTAACTCAAAGTTGAGTTTTCTTCCAGCAAACCATTATGTGATAGAGAGAGATCACAATGGAGGGTATCCCAGTTGTTAGCTAGTCTGGGTACATCAGCCCCTTTTCATAAACCAGGTGGAAAAAACTAAACAGTTTAAAAAAAACTTTTAGCGTTCAGTACCTCAAAAGCAAAAAACAGAACCCTTATAGGATCACTTTGTTGTCTGTTTGTGTTAATAGTAACCCTTTATCTCGGGAACGCGTAGAAGTATCGAGTTGGAACTCAAATCTGCGGTCCCTTGAAGCTGTAAAAAAATCAAACTTCTGAGTTAACGAAAAAATAAAGATACGGCCGTTTATGTAAAAAAAAAAACGTGTATTTCGACACTCTCAAGGGAATCAAAATTCATAGGGTAATCATGATGCAAAGTCTCATAGCACAAGTATAAGAAAAATCTCAAAATTGTAAATTTGTAGTTACGTCACCAAAAAAAAGTTTTTTGTTATTCGGAAAAATCTTCGTAACTGAATTCGGGAATTGAACTGTTTTCATAGGTAAGTTTGTACGGAATCCACAGTGCGCGAGTTCGACTCGCACTTGCCCAGTTTTTTTTCTTAATATGTTCTCATAGAAAAGAGATGAGACAGAGCTCCTACACAAAACTGCGATGCGATGACTTACATCGCCGCATCCCAGAAACCTGTGAAGCACATTGCTGCGATTTCGTGCGGAAAAGCATCGTTTAAGGTGACCACAAAATGTGCGATGCGAATCAATTAGCTAGTTCTTGGTATGCGTCGCAAGAACTTAGCGAGCAAGCACTCGTTGATTTATACAATGCGACGTCGCATCGTAGCATATTTGTAGATATATTTATTTATAAAAACTTTTTGCACTAGTAAGTAATACTGTGCACAGGCGGTTTTAATGCCTTAGGCATTTTCTACCATTCAATCTTAGGGTGGTGCAGAAACATAACATGGCAGGTGTAACTTGATAAATAGATGAACAGAAAAGAAATAAGTACAATGATAATTACATACTTAGATACTTAGATAAGCAATGTAAGTGGGGAAAAAAAAAACAAATCCAGACCAAACAATGCTGTGATGATTCTACCAACTTTTAGCGAATGTGTTGACTTTTAAGTTTGGACCTTAGGCCCCTCGCCCTCGGCGACTTTTTGTAGCGATGCTGTAGCGCGTTCGCATCGATACAGTCGAGATGCTGTAGCGCGTTAGTAGCGCGTTGGCATTTTTTCTAAAGCGCTTGCAAATGCGACTAACGTGCGTTTGTAGCGCGCTTACGAAACGCGCGACAGCATCGCTACAAAAAGTCGTCGTGGGCGAAGGGCCTTAGCCTTCTGAATTCTCACTTTGAGATAACATAATAGTAAGAGCGGAACGAAGCGTGTCGCAAGCGATAAAGGGAATAGCGAATGTAAGTCAAATTCCGTATGTTTTCCTCGGAAGGGTGGAGGCAAGTAGTCTTGAAAGAAAACTGTCACTCAAGTTTAACTTGTAACTCCTCTTTTCATAAAAACTTGACATCTACATGGGTGAGTCATAAATTTTATCTGCCACACTGTGGTTCCTTCTTTGTAGTACTGAAAGTAGCACTTCTTTGTAAAATTACGTTTGTAAAAATGGTGCAAACAACTTTCTGTAGAAAATATAGCGCATTGTAAGGAATGTACCTACATACCATTTTTTTGTATTTGGGAAAATCATCCAATGACATCAATTCATCAATCAAGTAGGGTGTGTCAGACTTTTACTGACTAAAAACCCACTTCTGTTCCTTCGTTGCCTTTCATACCAGGGCCGGGTCTTCCTTTCAGAAGCAGACCCTTGCCCCAGTAGAAGGATATAGATTATTTTTTCTTTTGTTATGGTAGGCTCGCGTTTGACCATTATATCACCTGGTAAGCAATGATATGGCCCATGATGACATGGAGCACGCGTGTCCAGAAGCAACCCATTCATTGGTGGCTCACATAATACGACAACAGTAATTTATATATACAGGGTGACTGGTAATTAGTGTACGATACTTAAACACGTGATTGTGCTCATGATAACAAACAATTTTTAATATGGGAGCAAACCCGAAATCGCGAAAAAAATATCAGCTGTTCAGTACATTAGGCAAACATAAATGTACTGAACAGCTGATTTTTTTTTCGCGACTTCAGGTTTGTTCCCATAGCAAAAGTTGTTGATTATCATGAGCACAATCACGTGTTTAAGTATCGTACATTAATTACCAGTCACTCTATATAAAAGGAAAAACTGATTGACTGACATATCAACGCACAGCCGAAACTACTGGATCTAGGAGCGTAAAATTTTGCACAAGGGTTCCTTTTATCATGTAGGCGAGCACTAAGAGAGGATTTTTCAAAATTCACCCCCTAAGGGGATGAAACGGGGGTCCAAAGTTTGTGGGGACAAACATATTTGAACGCGGGCGGAGCCGCTGGTAGAAGCTAGTACAATATATTTACATTTATTAATCACTCTAATATTATGAAAGCAAAATTTTGTGAGAGTGTGTGTGTGTGTATGTTGGTTACTCCTTCACGCTGGAACTACTGAAGGGATTGAGATAAAATTTGGCACATAAGTAGATCATGTCCTGGCATAGTACTAATTGTGACGATAGTACTTGGTGGAGCGAACGAAAATTGTAGTGGACTGTATAAAATATAATGAGGAACGAAAAGAAATTATACGGACTGAGGTCTCTTCTTGGTCGTTTCACTCATGCCGGAGCGGTCGTGGTTATCACGAAGGTAGTTCTTCGGAAGCTGGCAGGGTACGCTGCACGACTTCCCACCACTCGTTTAATGGGCCGCCAACAATTGCTTTGATCTGGTCAGTCCATCACATCGGTGATCTGCCTCGCGGCCTCGTCCCGTTCACCTTTCCTTGATAACAAGGTGTTCAACTAAGGTACAGAATTCTAAAAATAGCTTGCACTACAGTTAGTTTTCATGTCGAAAAATTCAATTCCCTTTTGCTAAACACCCATTTTCACTCAACATATGTAAGCCCCACCCCCACTATGTTTATACTTCACTCGCACATACACATAACATTATGTACGTACTATAATTATCAAGACGAACCATCAGCCGGGACTCTCAACAAGGCTATTAATTAGTCCTGCCTACGCCTCTAAGGCCGAGTCCACACGAGCGGGCACAAACAGTGATTACTAACCCTCTATAACGCAATCAATTATTCTAGATTGTAACAGCCTTTTAGGTCTATGTGTCTTCTATATTGGATCTTTTAATGACAAGGGTGGAACGAGCCGTTCCACCTTTTAGTGGGTGGTCATTGTTACCTTTTTTTTACTTGCCATTTTTGTGCCACAGCTGGGCAAAACCTCCCCCACGTCCTTCCAGACATTCTTCTTCTGGGCCGTCTTGAACTAGTCCTCGTGGTACACGTCTAGATCATTACGCCACCTCTCTCTGTGTCAGCCTCGATTGCGCTTGTCCTCCCACTTGCGCAGCTGTCACTGTGCAAGCAGCTGACGTGACCAGCCCAATCCCATTTGAGCTGAGCAGTCTTTTTGCCCACATCTAGCATAGCATAGCATATAGCATATTCAGCCTTTTAATGTTCCCACTGCAGGGACTCAGGCCTCCTCTCTCTAGGAGAGGGAATGGGCCGTAATCCACCACGCGGGCCCAGTGCGGGTTGGTGGATGTCACAAGTCTTCGAATTTTTGGTTCTAGGACTTGCCGGTTTCCTCACGATGTTTTCCTTCACCGTTTTGAGAGCAGTGGTGATGAAATAAATTACACAAAGTAATGCGCCTGGCTGGGTTTGAACCCGCGACCTACAATTCGTAAGTCGGGGCCGTTACCACTCAGCCACCACTGCTCTACTCTGCCCACATCTATTACATACAAAATGCTGCGCTTTATAACTCTCTGGCCATCCCCAAGGCGAAACTTTTGTATTTCGGTGAGTGACCAGGTCTGGGCACCGTGGGTTAAGATGGGCGGCTGACCTCGGGAAGTTCAAATAACTGAAGTATTTTTTATGCGTCACGTGTAGCCGAGTGATTATGGCCCTAACGGTTGATCTTCAAGGTTAAGCAACGTTTGCTGAGGTCAGTAAAAGGTTGGGTGACCATCTATTACACACCGAGACTCCTCTGTGCCTTGGGAAGCAAGTTAAGTCGTTGCTTCTACCTGTCATTTGAAGAGCTTTGACTGTCGTTACGTATGGTCAAAAGTCAGAAGACCAGTCTTGTCCAAAAGGTATCGTATTACCCCCGTTACTGTTACCACCATTTCCTAGGTTGTTGAGGATAGATAATACAGATATTCAACTGCATTTGGCTATACTTACTGGAAGCAGTCTTCAACATGGTTGAGAAAAGGCTTGGTAGGTTAATAATTGTGTATTGAAAAATAAATCTGATATGTTTGTACACTCAGAGATTGTACAAACATTTTATTACATGATTGTGTATACTTATTAATTTAAAAATATATAAGTATATCACCTTAAGGCTGACTCACCCATACGTATCCATAAGTAAAAAGCGTTTTGGGAACACATATATTATGCGTACCTACAGCTAAGGAGTGGAATTCCCTGCCGTAGTCTTTGTTTCCTGATAGTAACAACTTAAAGATCTTTAAGTCAAGATTGAATAGGTTACTTCTAGGCAAGCGTGCTCCATCGTCGGCCACATCATCGCTTACCATCAGGTGAGATAGTGGTTAAATGCGAGCCTAACTATAGTAATAATAATTAAAAAAAGACTCTCACTTCTGCAGAATTGTGAGTCATCGCGGCCTGGGAACGCAAAAGGCATCTGAAGGAAAACAGGTGGATTTTAGTTATTAAGTCTAACACTCTCGCTCCACCCGAAGCGTGAGTTGTTTGACGATTTCACAATAAAAAAAAAAACAGGCAAGTGCGAGTCGGACTCGAGCACTGAGGGTTCCGTATAAACTTACCTACGAAAACAGTTCAATTCTTGAATTGAAGAGTGTCGAAATATACGTTTTTTGCAATATAAACGGCCACATCATTTTGTCCGTTAACTCAGAAGTTTGATTTTTTCACAACTTCAAGGGACCGCAGCCGATGGCTTAAATTTCAACTCGATACCTCCACGCGTTCCCGAAATAAAGGCTCTTGAGAGACAGATAGACAGACGGACGGACAACAAACTGGTTGAGGTCGATTTTTTCTTTTGAGGTACGGAACCCTAAAAAAGATCTCTAATAAAAGATATACACACAAAAATACAAGGCGTAATGAAATTACCCTTCGCGATCAGGGCCAAGGTAACTCTTTTAAATAGTCCCACAGCCCTTGTAGGACATCTCTAATAAATAAATAAAGACACTGCACCAAGTCCAAATGAATTAGGAAGACAGGAAAATGGTGTTAGTTTTTTAACAACCAAACCTAAAGAGAACCAGACTAATCTCATCCCCTTGCATCATTTAACGAAACAATACTTACCTAACACAACTCCGGTATAGCCCGAGCTTTAAACCCAAGCACACACACACCTAAGTGTTGTATGTGCGTGTAACATGTAATAAATCTTCCGGAACACACTGGAGGTAATGAAGGAACTTCATCAGATGCAAGGTGGAGGTTTGTACATGTAATTAGAATTATTGGGTTTTCCAGGTGGGTTCACGGCTTTGTGCCGCTAATGTGGTTTGAGCCTTACCTATGCGCTTGTACAAT
Organism: Mythimna impura; assembly: GCA_905147345.3. NCBI lineage: Eukaryota > Metazoa > Arthropoda > Insecta > Lepidoptera > Noctuidae > Mythimna > Mythimna impura. The sequence goes on along the minus strand of LR990359.1, from coordinate 24,800,483 downwards.
CTGTTTTTTAATTATAGATAATGATTTGACAATTCGAATGTTGCATGTTTTTTCCATTTCATAAATAGTGAGGTACCGCAACCGATATTGAAAAAAAAAACCGAAAATATTCGTAAAAATATTTTCGTTTTTTTATGGAACTAATTATGGTCGTTTTTTTGATTTCTGAAGGTAATTTGATAGATGCAAATGTCTAACTCATAAAATAAAATATAATTTAAGCCTAAGAATTGAAAGACTAGCAAAAGCTGCGTCATTTTATTTTTTCGTCTCGATTTATTATCACCAAACCCAGATAAAAATATAGAATTACTCAAAGTTATATTTTTGCTGACACTTTGTTACAACTTTACTAGGTTAGAGATTAATACTAGGTTAATCTCTTCTAAAATTGTAGCGATAAACGAATCTAGTGTCGATTTCTTGCAATGCAGACATGTGAATTCACAGCTTGACGTGCAATGGGCACGCCATAATCATGACGGTTGGGGACTAACCGTCATGATTATGGTGTGCCCATTCTTTGAGGAGTGGCTAAGCAAGTCCTCACCGGACATGATCAGTTCGGGAAGTTTCTACATCGGATTGAGGAGGTCACCACTGTGTGGACCGCCCGGAGTACACGGTGGAGCATACGGTGTGTCCCACTTGGGCGGAGCACCGCCGTGTCCTCGTGAAGGCAATAGGTGGCAGCGACCTCTCGCGCTGGGTCCTGGTACAGGCCATGGTCTGGAGCGAGGAGGATTGGCAGTTGCCGCCTCCTTCTGCGAAGCAGTAATTCTAGCGAAGGAGGAGGCTGTACGAGTAAGAAAACGAACATTTTTACGCCCCGGTCGCCGAGACCCCAACCCCGACTGCCACAATGTCAATACTGACGTCGAGCAATGGGTAGCTTGCCGTCGGGCAGTCCGGTAATCGCCGGGACTAAGCCCCAGTCGTCGACAGCGCTTCTCAAAGAGATGTCAACAAACCGTAGGGGTACAGTAGAGCCGATGTGGTTTTAAGCAGTAGAAGTCTGACAAGCCCTCCTGCTCCACCCAAACCGGGAGAAGTCATTCGATGAATTCCCATCTTGATAAATATCTTGACGACCAATGATGATAACTTTTTTAATTCTAAAGCATAAACTGTGACTGTCTCGTCCCGCTCTTGTAAACAAGATATAGAATTGTGTTGGGACGCCCATATACTGGAGCTCCCTGGTAAAAGGTACTAGCTAAGAACTTATGAAGCGGTTTTCAACCGCGCCCGCCACTTTGGAGGAAACAGCTGTTTTATTTCTAAACCCACGGGACCGGAGTTTTGTGTGGTTACACAGCCGTCGCGGTTGCGGTTATCGCTCGCAAACATGGCAGATGACAATCGCAAGCCGCGCGGTTAATTACCAGTTGAGCTCCAGACCGCCGTGGACATACACCAGAAACGAGCTGTTGAGTTATACTTACTTCACAGAAGAATTAAAAAAAGAAGGCCTATAAAGTTCTGGGTGCATCAATCGATTTTCGGATTTCGCATCGAATTTCTCTATCCCCTGAAGGCTGCGGGTGTTAACCGACCGCAGAGAGTGCGGGCGCAACCCGCCGAGGCTGCGGGTGACCGTGGCCTGCACGATTCTACTAGTTGCCCGCCGGTAAAAACGGTTTTGTGAGTTCTTAGTGTAAGTAAAAGTCCGAGTGTAAAAAAATATGTTAATATTTTTGAATATATATTAATCTTCAATTGATATTAAACTCTATTATAAACAAACAATATTTTATCTTGGTCCTTCTTTCCTTAAAGGTTGTATTATTAAAAGAATCGGTATAAAAAATCGAATTTGGAGACATCACTTTTATCAAAAAGCAGGCAACATATTTTTGGAGTTTGACATTTGCACTTGTCAAATCATTATCTGGGATTAAAAAACGAACTTTAGTTATTATGTCATCGATTGTTATCCATACTATCCATATCCATACTTCCATACTAATATTATAAATGCGAAAGTAACTCTGTCTGTCTGTCTGTCTGTCTGTCTGTCTGTCTGTTACGCTTTCACGCTTATACCGCTGAACCGATTTTGATGAAATTTGGTACAAAGATAGAATAGAGCTTGAGAAAGGACATAGGCTATAAATTATCACGCTATTTGCTATAGGGGGTGAGCAATAATCCAAAATGTCAATATTTAACGACATTTTGCAGCGAGTTCGATTCTCAGCTACAGTTAAAAATTTTGTCATTATTTTATCTTATTTTTTTTGTAATAAAATAACTTTTACCATTTTTTCAAAATAAAATTGACATTTCTATTCGATATCTTCTAAATATTTTGTAAAAACTAATCAAAACACATAATAAAATCAAAGCGGCGAGTAAAATCACGTACTATTTTGTTACATTATTCTATTTAGCTGCAAATTTAACTTCTGAAAGGAAAATCATCACGCTATCACCGATAAGGAGCCATCCAGTCTATTATAACGTTTATATAAGAACGTCTATTTTAAAACATAATCGTCGAAGACCGTAGCACAGTTGTTTCGTATCTAGACTTGCGTGTAATATAAAGATGGTTCGAGTCCCATAATATGGCTCTCATATAAGAATTTTTTATTTTATTTTTTCACCGTAAATAAGATTTTTTTTATATATTTTTGCATACTTACATTTTTTTTATATCTACACACAATATATCTGTAGAAGTTTTTAGTTGTGTGCGTATCACGCAAAATGTTAATAATATAAAATGTCGATAACTTTTAAATATTAAAATTGTGTGTCTCTTAAAATATTACTTTCGCTTTGTTTCATCGCAATCGGTTGACTATATCGAAAGATATATGTATAAATTTAAAGTTTTCAAGAAGTAAAATGTAACACCACACGCAATTCAGATACTCGCAACGCCATCTAAAGACTCAAAGTAGAAATAATTATGACAATGGCATTTGAAATTCATATTAAATTTGATAGATAGATGGCATTGTGTAATTTATGTAATTTTCTGAGTGGCGGAAGAATGACCATCGCCCACGTTTGCAGACAGTTCTATTTTTTTCCCCGTGGTTGTAACAAGCTAATTGACCTATATGTATTTAATTATTGACTTTAAAATAACACGGCCAAATTTTTGGAAGGGGTTACATGGTACCTGGCGTTGGAAGGCCCCCAGGAGGACGTTACCGATGACCTGGTGAGGGTCGCGGGAATCCGATGGATGCGAGACTCACAGGACCGGTCATTATGGCGACACTTGGGGAGGCCTATATCCAAAAGTGGACGTCTTTCGGCTGAAATGATAATGATGAAGATGGCACCTTTTTATTCTTTTTTTAAGGGTGGAAATTATCCAGTGACTTCTCCCACTCTGGTTGGGGCGGGAGGGCGTGTCAATCTTTTACTGACTGAAATCACACATGTGTCCTTCAGTTGCCCGTCCGGCTAGCTACCCATTGCTCGACGTCCGCAAGCCCGTGTCTACCGTGGCTGGTAGTCGGGGTCGGAATCTCGGCCTCCTTCGCTAGCATTACGGCTTTGCAGAAGGAGGCAACCTCCGGCCATTTCTCCTCGCTTTGGACCATAGCCCGAACCAGGGCCCGGCGCGAGAGGCCACTGACGCCGATTGCCTCCACGAGGACACAGCGGTGCTCCACTCTTGCGGGGCACACCTCCAATGTATGCTTTACTATGTCCTCCGGGATGATGGAACTTGCGGCCTAATAATAGCGTGTTTTATTATTTGCAGTCACTGCTTCATATAAAACGAGGTCGAATGTGTTTTTCTGATCACAGTTCGAAAACGTATGATGTATCTCAGATTCCTTGCAGCCTTACGTCGACATCTGGACATTGCCTCCTTGCAGTGAGTGGTGACCAACACTAGATTATGGTATTGGATTATGGTATTGGTACTGGTATTTCGAACGGTTTCTGTTCCGGATTCGGTTGGAATTATCCTGATATTACCATTTTGCGAATTGCCCGAAGCTCCCGGTGTAGCATGCGGTGGAGGTCTATCCAGCTTGGGTGAACCGCCGTGTCCTCATAGAGAAGATTTCGCCAAAATTTGGAGACTCTTTATAGGGTAGTTCCCACTATGGAAAAAACATTTGTCTGATAAACGGGGACGTCAGTTAAATACACACTAAAAATCCTAGGTAAATGAACCACCACACCCAAAAGGATCAAGCTACAACAATCAATGCAAGTATGCTCTCGAAAATTCTTCATAAGTACTGTTGTGGAGGAAGATAGTTGATGATGATGGTAGTTTTTGGATTCACTTAAGGCTTTGCACTATCAGTGCACGTTATCCAGCTGAAGGTCGGTGTTCAGATTATGCTCCTTCGTTTACCTCTACTAAAGCTAACTGCTTAAACTCTTCAGTGAAATATTATTGAGGCGAAATGTATTACACGAGGTAACTCTTTCAAACAATCTCGCAGCCCCAGCAGGGCCCTATACATTTGCTGAAGGAGGCTACTGGTTGTCATTTTCTCCACCAATCACCTCCATGAGGACACGGCGGCGCTCCGACCAAGCGGGAACGACTTCCACCGTATTCTCCGGGCGATCCGCACAATGGTGAGATCCGAGTGTTTCTTCCCGCTGAATTTGATACAGATACCTTCCAAATATCCACATCCGATGAGTCCTGCACAAAGAGAGGATGCCGTGACGCCTCTGCAGCGACACCTCAAAGACAGGCATTACCGCTGCGATTGTGGCGTGCTCACTGTGGCGAGGGATTAAAATCATACAATATTGTTTTACCAGAACATAAACCAGAAACATACATAAACTAATGCCTTTTCCCTTGGGGTAGGCAGAAATGCCAACTGCTACGAGCCATACATACTCTTTCTATTCATTGACGTTCATAAATCTGGATCTGCATGTTTACATAACATGTTTCCTGAAGGAGATTAGCGTTTTTACCTTTAACCGTTTTATGTTAAAGTACAATAAATAATTGCGATCCTTTCGGAATGAATTGCAAGCACAGAATGTTTGTACAGTTTTACGAACTTATCGCGGACGAAGTCGCGGGCAACAGCTAGTATTAAATAATTGTGTGAGTGCAACATTCAAGATAGAGCCGATATTTCTCTCTGGATTCGAATTTTTTAGGTTTTTTTTTAGGTAGGAAAATCATCTAATGACAAATCCCGCTCTTGGGCGGAGCGAGAGATAGTGTCAGACTTTAACATTTTGAGTAGCGTAATTAGAGACACAATAGAAAGACAATGAGCGTGCGAGTTTAATGAATTAACTGACTAAAAATCCACTCCTGTTCCTTCTTTGCCTTCGTCCCAGGGCTCCGGGTTTCACTTTCACACTACCCGTGGCCCCAGTAGGCTTTGGCCCTGCTGGGCCCCTACAGTTGCTGACATCTCCTTGAGGCGTGCGTGGAACAGTACGCGCCGTCGACGACTTGAATTTTTGAGGATCAAATATTTCGCATTTTGAAGTGAATTTGCATTCTTTTTTTAAATAATATAAACTAGTGTTTGAATGCGATCCCGCCTGATGGTAAGCAGTGATGCAATTGTTAATGGTGAGGCGGACTAAATTCACTCTAGCCTTTTAAATTTTAAAAGACATTCAAATTATAATTGGATTGAGGTTTCTAATATCATTTTATTCTAAACTGAATAGTTTGCGCGAGAGACACTTCGAAAGTGGTAAAATGTGTGTCCGGGGCTCTGTAACTTCTAAAATAAGAGAATGATAAAACTAAAAAAAATATATAGGGTACATTACTATGCAAACTTCCACCGAAAGTTAGTTCGAACGAGATCTAGTAAGTAGTTTTTTTTTAATACGTCATAAATCGTAAACCGCAATTTACCATTCAAGTTTGTACGGAACCCTCAGTGCGCGAGTCCTTGGTCTTGCCCAATTTTTAACAAATACTATTTACCGCACTTTCAGATTCAAAATGACCTAGCTCAAAATTCCTGAACCTTCTGATTTTCTTATAAATTGATCTTTTGAAGCCTACTCTGAAAATTGATGCTGAAAAAAGACTGAATGATAGATAGGAATGAAAAAAGCCAGAGATAGCTACATATTTATGTACTCATTAGCTTCTGCCAGAAGCATCGTCCGCTGTAAGTACGTTTCTCCATAAAAACTTTGGGCCCCTATTTGATGAAACAGGGGCCCAAAGTTTTGAGGGGATGCCCTCAGGAGGGTGAATTTTGGAAAATCCTCTCGTAGTGCTCCTCTTAGTCTATGTCGTAGAAGGAAACTTTGAACGAAATTTCACGCTCCTTGTCCCAGTAGTTTCGGCTGTTCGTTGATATGTCAGTTAGTCAGTTTCTCCTTTCATATATTGTATAAATATCAACATTACATTTCGAAGACTTTGCTATTTTTTTTTGTTTTCAAACGCCATCTTGTCTAAAATTAAACAGAGCTTTTGCTATGAGTACTAGACAACTGATAAACATACTTATATATTTCTAAATACAGACGTTATATTATAGATAAACTAGCTGAGCCGGCAAACGTTGTTCTGCCATATAAATAAAAAAAAAAAAAATAAAAAAAAAAAATAGATGTTGGCCGATTCTCAGACCTACTCAATATGCTCACAAAATTTCATGAGAATCGGTCGAGCCGTTTCGGAGGAGTTCAAGTTCGAACACCGTGACACGAGAATTTTATATATTAGAAGATTACATCCAGACACAGAACAAATGATCACGCTCCTCACACCACACACTAACATTTATCCTGGGTGGGAATCGAACCCACGACCTCCGGCATAGCAATCAGGGCTACTAACCACTAGACCAACAGGCCAGTCATTTCTCACATATTGCAATTTTTAAACGTTACTTTCATTCTAAGTTTAATAAGTCAAAACGTAACAAAAAGTAAATAAACGCTAAATAAGTCCCTCAGTCTGCTCTCAGAAGAATAACTCTCACTAATAAACGAAACGAAATGAATACACGTTTTTTCTTTCTTTCTTTTCTTTCTTTTAATATACGTGGCGGATGGTCTATTGAGGTTGCCAACCACACATATTTGAGTGGGTATACCAATCAATACATGCATTTGTTAGTACTCGTATAAGTCAATGAACTTACGTTTGGGATTAATATAATGCAGGTCGAATTTGCTAGTATGTAATCCTGTTTTATGTTCTATAGAGCTAAATTTTGTGACTTCAAATTCAATACTTCATTGCGTGGGCATTGACCTCGCTTTTCATCATCACCATCATCATTTCATGGCCTACCTCAAGTATCGCCACAATGTTTGTACGTCTCGTATTCATCGAATTCTTGCGATCCTCACCAAGTCACGGGGCCTCCTTGTCGGAGATCTTCTAAAGCTGCATCTTCTGGTACACGGTTGCACGTCCAGCAACCTTCCGGCCTTATCGACTATCTGTTCTGCAAGCAGTTTGGTAATTCTTCGGACTATGTCAGTCACTTTGATTCTTCAGCGGATATCTTTATTTCTGACCATGCCACACTCCAGCTCACATGTACAAACTTCACATACACTATCTTATCCCAAAACCTTCACACATTTCACACAATTTATCAACCACCACACGCATTAATCAATTGTCTGTCGCCTCACGCATTCGTAATTCTGCGTGTCTCGGCGACGATCCATTGCAGGTTATTAAATAATTCTTCACCAGGTGTAAACGGATCTTTACTTTTAGATATTATGTAAGTAATGTGACAGATGTTGGAACGATTCTTCGGGTATCTTTATATTTTAATCTGGGCGTACGAAAGGCGCGGGTGTAAAAGGGATTTAAGGATTTTGCGAGCAAGCGTGGTGATGAATGATTTAAATTGATCAGTCGTTTTTTATGTGAGAGAAAATCTGTTAGTACAGATTGGATTAACGTCTACGTTAAACAAGGGTAACTGAAATTCAAACAGATTGAAAAATTAAATTAAATCAAATTAAATAATTTAATTCTTTTTACTAGAAGTTGCCAGAGAGAGAGAGGAACAATAGAAAGGCAGAGTTCGCTCACCAGAACCAAGAGAAAACCCAAGTTAGCCCATTTGCCAAAGTCGAGGTGGAGTGAGGAGACCCGACCCCAAATAATGGGAACAGGAGAGGACAAAGAAGAAGAGACTAGAATTTGCCAGAGCTGCAGGATTTTTCGAAAGAGTTACCGCGGCGCTAGAAAGCATAAGGCAACTGGAAAAACGCAGGTGGGTCTTAGTCAGTAAAAGTCTGACACTTCTTCTCGCTCCTACTAGGGTAGGAGAAGTTATTTAATGGGTTTTCGCACTAAAAAAAACTGGGAGTCAGTCAGTCAAAAGTTTTAAGGCCGTAACTCCTGAGCAGTGCCATAAAACAGTGACTTTCTGAAGCCTATTCTTCGGTAATGGCTAAATCAACAGGTTTGAAAAATATATATGTTTATTACAGATTAATGTACGACATTATCAACATATGAATTGTTCGTATGGCTAATACTTTTTCTTAAAATAAAATTTGACAACATGTTATTTTTCCGCTTGTTTTTCCTACTCCTTTCAAACGCTTTTGATATTTAGAATGTTTACACAAAAAAATGGCTGGTTAAGTGTTCTTCGAAGCCGTTCCAATGTATAAGAATGGTCAAAACACTAAATAGATTATTCTTGTAGCTCATAGCATAATCAGCCTTTTAATGTTCCCACTGCTGGGACTCAGGCCTCCTCTCTCTAGGAGAGGGAATGGGCCGTAATCCACCATGCGGGCCCAGTGCGGATTGGTGAATGTCACATGTCTTCGAATTTTTGGTTCTAGGACATACCGGTTTCCTCACGATGTTTTCCTTCACCGTTTTGAGAGCAGTGGTGATGAAATAAATTACACAAAGTAATGCGCCTGGCTTGGTTTGAACCAGCGACCTACAACTCGTAAGTCGGGGTCGTTACCACTCGGCCACCACTGCTCTCAAAAACTCTGCTCTACTTAATACCAAAATATTAAATGCAGCGACGGCCTATCAGATCTCCACAAAGCAGTTAGCACCATAGCAGGGTAGCACCTATCAAGCTCTTGGCTAAGTCTAGCCAAGTGCACCACACCAATCCATCAATCACCAATCTGATACCCAGTCGGTGTCAGATTTTTTACTCCACTGCCCCAGATCGAGGGAAACGGCCTGTAGCTTCTGACTTACGCAAAAACTGATAAAGATTTTCTATCCAACAGCTCGTGAAACTATCGGGCCAGATAAATAGGATGTCAAAAACACACCCTTTCGGTCTACCCAAAGCGGGGGCAGTTACTGACGACAAAAAGTAAAACGTTACTCCACTCTAGTCCTCCTGTAACATGGGTGCGTTGACAGACATCTCACATTCTCAAGACACCCGGACCCGGAACAACAATCTGTAGGGCATATTAATATTTGTTCCATGTGAGAATCGAATCCGCAACACGAAGCGAAGCAGCCTATCTTTCAAACACTGCGCCATCCGTGTCATCGAACGATTTGACACGACAAAAAAGTAAGTAAGTAAGTCGGGGCCATTACCACTCGGCCACCACTGCTCCCTCATTGTAGCTCATAAGTCCCTTCCAATTTGGTTAATAGAAGATTAAACGTAATTCAACGTTACCAGTATACACAGGTGGTCTGAAAAGTTTCCGACCTAACAAATGTATAAGATATTTAGTTTACAATAAGACAGATTACATTACATTTCGTAATAATAATAAAACATTGATTGTTTAAAGAACCAACGATGACTGGTGACCTCTGGAAGCCTGTTATCTAAAAATCATTAACTTAATTTAGCCTGTGAGAGACACACGTAGAAGTCGTCTCATCGGAATCATTCTTTGTTTTTATTTTTAATTTATAAGTCAGCAAATAAGTCCTCTCGCTCAAGGTGCAACGAAATAGAGTGCCAGACTGTTACTGACTTGGGCACGCCATAATTATGGCGGTAAGTCCCCTCTTTGAGGAGTGGCTGGAAAAACCTCATGGCGTCCTTATCTTCCGCATGACGCTGGTCCTCACCGGACATGATAAGTTCGGGAGGTTCCTGCACCGGATTCGTGCGGAAGAAACGCCCGGTTGCCACCATTGTGTTGACCGCCCGGAGGACACGGTGGAGCATACGGTAGAGGCGTGCCCCGCCTGGGCAGAGCACCGCCGTGTCCTCGTGGGGGCGATCGGCGCGGCAGCGATCTCTCGCGCCGGGCCTTGGTACAGGCCATCAAACCTTAGTATATGGTTTTAATTTGAACTCGATACCTCCACGCGTTCCCGAGATAAAGGGTCTTGACAGACCGACAGACAGACGGGTAACAAAGTGGTTCAATAAAGGTTCCGTTTTTTTCCTTTTGAAGTACGGAACCCAAAAAAAATATTAACATCGTGTTTTCCTTGAAGTTTTCTCGTAAATTACCTCTGGAACAGGCCAAAACAAGCCGAGAAGAAACGACTGAAGTTGTTAACTCTTTCCATGGATTTATTTGACGCCATCTTAGATTTAGGACTGATTCGGGACATATTTTAACGGCCATGGAAGAGATAAGAATTTTCGGGTAAGTTGGCATGGGACAGGATGGTTAAGCTCTTTTAAATTTTGCAAGAATTTTAGGAAATGGTAATTTCTAGTCCTGAATGTATTAAGGTATGGTTTCAAAATGCGTTTAAATATTTTTTATTCTGAAATATATAAAAAAAACTACCTCTATTTCCAGTGTAACAGATGAGATATCCAATAAAATTAAGTTATAAGTAAAAATAGAACAGTTTATTTTTAAACAGTTTTTTAATCTATATTAACTCTGACAGATCATTATCTGGTACTAAAAAAAATATTCCCTAACTACAATTTAAGAAATAAGATAATTAAGTTTTTACTCATTAAGAAAATATGTTATTGACTCCCAAAAATTCGTTAAACAGTTATTTTTAAGTAGTTTTTTTTTAAATCTGTATTGACACTGAAAGCTCATTTCTTCCTTTCTTTGGAACATAATAATTTGAGTTAAATATTATGATTTGTGAGTTGCATAAAAAAAGTAAATATCAATTAGACTGGCTTGTTGGTCTAGTGTTCAGTGGCCCTGACTGCTATGCCAGAGGTCGTTGGTTCGATTTCCACCCAGGACAAATGTTTGTGTGATGAGCACGATCATTAGTTCTTCTGGGTGTAATTCATCTTTAATATACGAGTATATGTATGTACTTATAGCTTCTGCCAGAGCGGCTTCGCCCGCGTGAAAGTAGGTTTCTTCATACAAACTTTGGACCCACATTTCATCCCCTTAGGAGGTGAATTTTGGAAAATCCTCTATTAGTGCTCGCCTACGTCATAAAAGGAAACCTTGTGCCAAATTTCACATTCCTATCCCTAGTAGTTTCGGCTGTGCGTTGATATGTCAGTCAGTCAGTTTCACCTTTTATATATATAGATTTAGAAATATGTAAGTATGTTTATCAGTTGTCTAAGACTCATAAAACAAGCTCTGCTTAACTTGGGACTCGACGGCGTTGTGATAGTTGTGGAATAAAAAATAAAATAAAAAGTAATCTTTAAAGTCGCTTTATTGTTTTATTTTATTGCGAAGAACTCTCGTATTTAATTGCACGATTGCCAAATATTCCATTTGAAAAATATTTCATAACAATACGACGACGATTTAATTTATAATTTTTTACTTAAATTAAATCATTATCTTATTATTATCAAATTTTATTTTTACATTTTCTTTGTGAATGTTGTAGACGGGTGTCCACACTTACGTTATTGATACCTCTACGGTCCGGACGAAGCATTTCGCTTCGTCGTTTATAATCGAAGGAATGGAACAATTTACCTGCTGCGGTTTTCTCCTCCGTTTATAACTTGGGTATCTTCAAGGCTAAACAGGCTCTTAATAAACTAGTGCGATTCACCACCAACGATTGCATCACTGCTTACCATCAGGTGAGATCGTAGTCAAGTAATAGTTTATATCATTAAAAAAAAACTTACAGACAAGTGACTTATTTACACAGGATTCTCTCGCAAATATTGTTACATTAAAGATAATATTTATTTGTAAATAAGACATTGGTGTGCTATGTTAATAAATAAAGAAATAAAGAAAATAGGCCGCTTGCTTGTCTGCCACAATAAACAACCCACGCATTATTTCTTCCAACATAGAATAATAGCGTAATCAGCCTTATAATGTTCCCACTGCTGGGGCTCAGGCCTCCTCTCTAGGAAAGGGAAAAGGCCAAAATCCACCACGCGGGCCCAGAGCCGATTGGCAGATGTCACATGTCTTCGAATTTTTGGTTCTAGGACATGCCGGTTTCCTCACGATGTTTTCCTTCACCGTTTTGAGAGGAGTGGTGTTGAAATAAATTACACAAAGTAATGCGCCTGGCTGGGTTTGAGTCCACGAGCAACAACTCGTGAGTCGGGGTCGTTAATACTGGGACACCATTGCTCTCAAAAACTGCTCTCTTTCTTTCAGCAAAATGTACGAATAGTCAAAGCATACTCACACATCTACAATAGGCTCACACACATGTTCATTTAAATAAAGTCAGTAAACATCACTTAAACAACATTAGTAAAGTTAAGTAACACAATTTTCCGGCTCATCTAATAGGTTAGTAGTTTCCTGTCTGAATAACTTATATACTTGGAGCTGATTTAGGTGTGGTGTGCACTAACGAAATATTCTTGAAATGAGCTTGTTACTAGTTTGGTAAAGCAAAGATTGTATACTAGCTTTAAATTAAAAGCTCATGTCTCAGTTCAAAGATGTAGTAATTTCTCGCTCTGGGTTGAGAGGTATTTAATGATTTTAGAGGAGAAGGTATTTGATGATTTTCCACCTCAAAAAAACTGGGTAAGTGGGAGTCGGACTCGAGCGCTGAGGGTTCCGTATAAACTTACCTATGAAAACAGTTCAATTACGAAAATTTTTGACGTAAGACGTAATTACAAATTTACAGTTTTCAGAATTTTTTGCTGTAGGTATTTGTGCTATGTGACCTGGCTACATGGCTTCAGGAATCTAGGTCAACGGGAAGTACCCTATGAATGTTGATTCTCTTGAGAGTCTCGAAATAAACAGTTTTTGCAACATAAACGGCCGCATCTTTTTTGTTCGTTAACTCAGAAGTTTGATTTTTTCACAACTACAAGGGACCGCAGACTCGAGATGGCTTAAATTTCAACTCGATACTTCTACGCGTTCCCGGAATAAAAGGTATTGACAGACAGACAGACAGATGGACAACAAAGTGGTCCTATAAGCGTTCCGTTTTTTCCTTTTGATGTACGGAAACATAAGAATAAAAATAAGTAATTATAATTTTGGAGTAAGAAGTAAAAACGAAGCTAAACAAAAAAAATATTAAGAGCGCATAAATTATTATCTGTGTGTTTGATGTGCGTATCTAATGATAGTGTATTTATCGTTAGTGTATATGTGGTGTGTACATGTGGGAGTTTATTTATTAATTTATATATACATCTTAACTACTAAATATTATAACTTAATAAATATATACACAAACTGAAAATAATATATGTACAAACGGGTAGAAATAAAACTCATAGGGCATCAAAAAATTCGTCCACATCGATGTCAATGGGAGATGTGCCCAGAACGCTGGCAGCATTACCACGCTGGATGGCAATGCTGATTCGTTGACCGAAGAAAAGCCCAGCCCTCTGGTCACGTGAAGAGTCGACCAGCTGTTTGCTGATATCCCGAACAACTCGATGAGCGCTCGGACCCCATGGTCCTAGTGTTTCAACCCCAAACGGCTCAAATATATAACCTCCGATGAGGTTATTATATTTACGCCGTTTGAGGTTTTCTGCACCTGCAGCAGCCGCCCCAGCACAGCCCGCCGTACTCAGAAGATGGGATGGCGCAAGGGTGTCGACACATGTTGCATCCCACACCAAAGGCCTACCCAATTTCCAAGGCATTATAGTCATCCCGTCTGGCCTCTTCCCATCGTCACGTGCCAAGCCATTGGGTTCTAAAACAGCTGGCACCCAGCTGGTGACAAGAGCTCGGCGGATGATGTCATTAATACTGGCATGTCGTGCTATCCGACCAGCGCTTCTACTGCATGATAGGCCATGGTGTCCGAGGCGGTCGACTGCTTCGCCGCACTGACAGCGATGTGGAGCTCCACTAGGAGCACCCAGACGCAGGCATGTAGCGATCCGGAAGGTGGTGTCACTCAGCATAGTACCTATGTTAAGTGACGGTAGGGCCTGTAGCCAGAGGCCCGACTCCCATTCACCCACAGCCAGTAGGCGGGCGTGCTCAGCAGTATTGGTGGACGTATTAATAAGATTATTCCGTACCAGCCTGCAGAGCGGCTCATCCCACTGTCTCTGGGAAGATGGATTCTCGGGCAACGCCTTGTCCGGGCAAGCCACTTTCCAGGCGTTCACGGCGTCGGTCAAGCACGGCACCTCACAGTCAACCAGTGATGGAGTTAAGATATGTTCGACTAACTGTTGAGTGCTGTGGACCGAAGACAGAAACGCCGGTAGACTTATGCTAGAAATTTTGCGGATGCCGAGCCCGCCAAAACGGATGGGTAACGTGGCTTGTACCCACGCTCGGTCAAACAGGGCCACATTTATGATGGACGTTAAAGCGGATCGAATGGTTTGATCAATTTTGTCCAAGAGATGTGGTTGTTTCCATAAAGAGGAAGAGCGAAGGAAATACATAAAATTTGGAGCAAAACAGCAATATTTAATTAGGGTGAAAGCCGAATGTAAGTTAATTTTTGAAAGTCTATCTGAAATATCGTTGAAACGTGTAATTTTATCGTCAACGAATAAAGGAAAACTGTCTTCTAAAATTGGAGAACCTAGGAGGCGCAGTGAACATTTTTCTAAAATTTTGATCTCTGGGGCTATTGCACTGAATTTCTGAAGTGTCGATTGTCTGTCAGTATTGTCAGAAACAAAAATTTCACATTTAGAATGATTGAGGTCAAGGCCGATGGATCGAAACTGCTCCTTCAGAAATTGGAGATCATTTAAAACAGTATTTACGTCACCTCCCAGGGTTCCATCATCTAAATACCAAAGGTTAAATTTTGAATTTAATTGTTGAATGATAGGATGAATAGCCAAACTAAAAATGACTGGCCCGAGAGGGTCACCTTGTTGGCATCCAACTGCAGATTCCAAAACATTGTCTTTATATAATAATTTTGATGGATGCCTATAGCATTGCCACAAAAAGCCGAAAATTTCTGGAAGTTCTTTTTTTGCTTTAGCCAACAAAGTGTCCCTATTAATAGAGTTAAAGGCGTTAAGTTAGAGTTAAGGAGTTGGGAGTTGAGGTGTAAGTATATTATTATTAATAATATATCGAGAAATTATAATCTAATAAAGATTTATAACAGTCATACGGAGTCTGCAATTTTGCGGTGCCATATATATATTTTCTATTTTCACGTAGCAGAAGGTGACCGTACATTTACCCTAACATAAACAGCATACTCGATATTAATACCTGAAGCCTAGAATTGCCTAAATTCTGCCGACTCAAATTACTGCATCAACAAATCCAGAACATACCTCCAAAGGTATTACATACAAACTTGTCGCTCCATGTTGTTATTAGTGAGCAGGTGTCAGCCTGACTTTAATTAGTATCATCCCTTAATCGATGGGAGATGGTCGCGACAAGAACATGTCACACGTGATAAATAATGGTACGAACCCATGTGTGAGGTGTGTTTGTAACAGTGATGGTGTGTGTGTGTGTTGATGCTAAAAGGTGGGTTTTATTATCATCTATAATCGTGGTTTTAGACCAGGTTAAAGTGTGGTTTCATGGTTGGTAGAATTTGCTTCTTTTTTTTAATACGGTTGAGTACGAACATGGAATTAACTTTGTGAGAGATTGGTGCCTTTGATAGGCACTATAAGTCAGCCCTCTTGCAGCTATTAGCCTGCTGTGTCCTACTTTTTAGGATAACAAATAATGGATAGTAAAAAAGAGTGCAGAAAACTTACATAGTTTGCATACTCGTAGTTACATGACACAAAAAATAAAAATAAAATAAAAATATATCTCGATTTACTTGTGGGTGTAATAATGGGGGTGAAAAAAATACTAACATCCAGTTTTGGATTTAGAAAAAAAGGGCGACTGCAATTTTATTATATAAGCTACAGAAGAAGCTAATCACATATTATCATCATCATCATCATTTTAGCGAGAGCAGTAGTGGCCAAGTGGTAACGGCCCCGGCTTACAAATTGTAGGTCGCGGGTTCAAACCCAGCCAGGCGCATTACTTTGTGTAATTTATTTCATCACCATTGCTCTCAAAACGGTGAAGGAAAACATCGTGAGGAAACCGGCATGTCCTAGAACCAAAATTCGAAGACATGTGACATTCACCAACACGCACTGGGCCCGCGTGGTGGATTACGGCCCATTCCCTCTCCTAGAGAGAGGAGGCCGCAGTGGGAACATTAGAAGGCTGATTATGCTTATTATGCATCATTTTAGCCGAAAGACGTTCATTATTGGACATGTGTCACAACGATGACCGGTCCTGTACATCTCGCATCCATCTGATTCCCGTGACCCTCACCAGGTTATGGTTCCTCCTTGTGGGTCTTCTAGCGCTGCGTAAATTAAATATGAATGAAATTAAAAAATCTTGAAAAACACTATAAGAACCTTCTATAAAACAATATAAGTCACAAGAAACCTGTGAGCTCACTTTGTTACAGGGAATATCAAAAGTTTTCTGGCTCTCTAGGCAGCAGTGAAGCTTGAAAAACTAGATTTTGCGTTAGACTGAGTAAGGCTGCAGATTTAAGATAAGTTATCATTTCAACCTCCGAAACCGTTCAGGGATTGTCCATAATGTATCTACTGGTGGGACTTAGGGGAGAGAGGACTCAAGGAGAGGGAATGGGTGGTAATCCACCACGCGGGCTCAGTGCGCGTTGGTGGACGTCACATATCTTCTGATTTTTAGTTCTAGAACATGACCGTTTTTCTCACGATGTTGTCTTTCACCGTTTTGAGAACAATAGTGATGAAATAAATCACAAAAAGTAATGCACTTGACTGCGTTTGAACCCGCAAACTACAACTAAGTTGGGGCGATTACCACTTTTATTTTTTCGGTGGGAAAGTCATCCAATGACATCCCCCACTCTTGGGCGTGAGGGTGTGTCAGAATTTTACTGACTAAAAACCCACTCCTGTTCCTTCGTTGCCTTTCATACCAGGGCTGAGTCTTCCTTTCAGAATCAGACCCTTGGCCCCAGTAGGCTTCGACCCTGCTGGGCCGCTACGGTTGCTGACCTCTTCTTGAGGCGCGCATTAAACACTACGCCCCGTCGACGACTTGGGCTCGGTCCGGCGGTTACTGGATGGTTGGACGGAGAGCTACCCATTGCTCGGCGTCTGGGCCTACATGGTGGCCGGAAATCGGGATCGGAATCCCGGTGACTGGGGTACGAGGGCCATTGTTTCACGCATGCACGTGCGGCCTTATCCTTTGCTAGCATTACTGCATCGCAGAAGGAGGCGACCACCTGCCACTCCTCCTCGCTCTGGACCATGGCCTGTACCAGGGCCCGGCGCGAGAGATCGCTGCCGCCGATCGCCCCCACGAGGACACGGCGGTGCCCTGCCCAGGCGGGGCACACCTCTACCATATGCTCCACTGAGTCTTCCAGTCGGTCCACACAATGGTGACACCGGGGCGTTTCTTCCGCACGAATCCGGTGCAGGAACCTCCCGAACTGACCATGTTCGGTGAGAACCAGCGTCATGCGTCATGGTCTTTCCAGCCACTCCTCAAAGAGGGGACTTACCGCCATAATTATGGCGTGCCCGGGGTGATTACCACTGATTCGAATCTCTATTGCTCTCCAGTTGTTCATAACTTACTAAAAACTACAGCAGAACCCCACAACCATACTAAAAACTTAGTACAATATGAGAATGATATAGCACAGGAAGGTTAAATACATATTTTATATAATCCCCACACATATTTTCAGTAGAACTAATATTTTTTCACACTTGGCACGGTTGGCACAATGCCGTCGTAATGTATGTGTGCCTTATTTATTTATACCGGACCACTTCGCTTTGGGGCACGAATCTGCAGTCTTTATAGGATTTGGGGGTTAAAAGATAATCGGTGGATTATTATTTTGTACAGTCTTCCCGCCCGATTGTAAAGGGGATTGACCAACTTCTATGGGACTTTGGCCATTTTTAAACAAACAGTTCAGCTAATAATATTTGATTGATTTAATAGTTTATATCAGTAAGAATGAAGATATAAACCTGGTTTTGTATCAAGATTTATATTTAGATATTTTTTAACGTTTTATTGAAATTGGTTATGCATGAAATAAAACTTGCTTTTCTTATTAAAATGTATTTATTAATCTGATTCATAAGTGATTAAAATATCGTCAAGGAACTGAGCAGGTGGATTAATATGTTCGTGATACCTTGCCCAACATAAAAACCAAATAATCGTCATTATATGTGCACAGCGACCTACTGTTCTACGGCCCACCATGCAGTTGCAGAAATATTGTTTGAAGAATCGGAATCCATTTTGAAACAGCCAAAGTAATGGCAGTAAAACTTACAAAAACAAAACTCACGATGCAAAAAAACAAAGCGAATGATAACTGTCATTTTAACACAATATTTTTAAAGCATTGTGTTAAAATTATTAGCATCAGATATTTACTAAAATATAATTTAAATTATTGGTAAATTACATTTTTGTATAGAAGCGTGTTTAAAAATAGCCAAGTCTGGACAATTCCCTTTGGTGTCTTCAAGGCTAGAGTAAATAGGCTCTTAATAAACTAGTGCGCTTCACTATTAACGATCGCATCACCACCAAGTGGGTTCGCAGCTAAGCACTAGTTTATATCATATAAAAAAAAAGCTTTGAGAAGTTAAGGCTATTAAAGTGGGCCGATGTAACAGCCTAACGCAATATGCTACTCAATTTGTCCTTTCTTTGGTATTCTCCGGCGAATCGTTTAGCTCGTTAGTAGATCTTAGAGCTACAGGAATACCAGTGACAAATGCTTGCACTGAGTAGACAGGTTCACTCAAATCTGTGTGGTTCTCTTAAAAGATCATCTCAGAAACTAATCTGCGTGTTTCTCATGTAATTTGACACTTACTTGTTTATTTCTTCTTAGCGTATCGATTGCAAAACTAGTTAAATTCCTTGCCTGGCCCAGTGTTCGGCCACGGCTATGCCGTCCGCTGATGCTGTCATTAGGTCCCTACGTGAACAAGTAACAGGGCACGTGGTGCAGGATCTAAAGTGGGACATGGTCTGCGGAGAGACGCCGCACAAACACTGAAGATCGGAACCGTCCGAGAACCCCTATCTGTGGAGATTGTCTTTGCTGCGCCCAACTTGGGTGCGGAGTCTGTTTAGAATTTTCCAGGTGGGCCATGGCAACTCGTGTCCAGGAGAGAGACTCTCCGACGGCTCGACAAAATCACTTGTTTATATATTTATTTATTTATTATATTCTTTATTGACTTGTTTACTGTATAGACTTTAAAAGAGACTTTGATCTCTGAGTTTGTTTCGGTGTTTCTTCTCAGGGTAGGAAAAACCGGCTTCATTTAACTTAAATTAATGAAAAAATAGACGTTAGAAAGTGTTCATTAAAACCTATTTGCAAATTATTATATGTGGTAATAAAATTCACTCCGGAACGTGATCAACCAGCAGAAAGCTTAAGATAACGAAATAGCTGAGATATTATGCAAGTTGAATAGAAGCGTTAATTGTTTGCCTAGACGAGTTCTTGCGTGGAGACCGCAAATCGGCAAGTAAGGTTTACGTCCTCAGACTAGACGGAGCGACAATCTTTACTGAGTGACTGGTACCAGCCCCCCTAGCCAAGTTACAACCGTTTCGTTTCGATTCTCTTTTCGTTGATCGCCTCGAGTCGGCCACGACTCCTATTCCTATGTTCTGACCACGTGACTGAGCGTTGAGATGACGTCAGAACAAAGGAATTGGAGGCGTGGCCGACTCGAGGCGATCAACGAAAAGAGAAACGAAACGAAACGGTTGTAACTTGGCTAGGGGGGCAGCTGTTTTACCAATAAACGATACAAATGCCATGCGATAAAATAAGCCCATTAGGTACCACCAGTGTACTAATGTAGGTGTTAGTTTTTGTATGGGAAACGATTAAATGACTTCTCCTGCTCTTTTTTATGTGAGAAATTATCAAATAACTTTTTCCGCTCTGGGAGGAGCGAGAGGAATTGCCAAACTTTTGCTGACTGTAACCCAGTGTCACTTCAGTTGCCCTTTATTGCGAGGGCCGACTGACTCCTTTGAACAATCCGCAGTGCTGACAAGCGTCGGCCCTAACTACCCCAATCAACCCCATCAATTTTATAACATAACGCGTCGTTTAAAGAAGGTATTATAAACTCAATGTTACTTCCATGAACTTTAGGTAAATATACTCTACCTATTCCAACCTTTGGTGATTTGACACAAATAGGCCAGTATATATCGCTAACCGCCAGTTAAGTGAGTTAGTTGATTGATTAGACCTTGTTATTTATTTCTGAGACAAGCTAGGACCTAGCGAAGTAAACAAGGAAAAGGTATTGATATAGTAACTTTATACTTACATAGCTTACATTTACTTGTGTACTTACTTAAGGGCGTCACAAAACATTCGCTTTACACTTGTAGTCGCCTATTCCACATCTATTTTTTTTTAAATTGATATAAACCAGTGCTTGACTGCGATCCCACCTGATGGTAAGCAGTGATGCAATCATTGATGGTGAGGCGCACTAATTTAGCCTAGAAGACACCTAAATTATAGTTGGACGGGAAGACCGCAGCAGGCAAAGCGACGTCTATGACGCCATAAAGGAACTAACATTCTTAGGGGGTAGAACTACATTTATTTATTTATTACTTTATTGCACACCTTAACTTACTACAGGACAGACATTTATAAAAAATAAGTATACAATAGGCGGTCTTATTGCACAGGGCAATTTCTACCAGACAACCTTATTACCTACATTTTTGGTCTTGTCAGTCACAAGTGCGACTGTTGAGCGTTGAGTCCTGGGTATGATTCTCGGGTTAGACAAAAAGTGCTATTGGGGTTTCCTATTAAGGGGATGCAACTCGACAAACATTTTCACTGTTTTTCAAACAGCGACTCTTACGCGACGTTATTACATATTTTTCATTAGATATATTGGAAACACAGTATGTTCTGGATATTATCTAGGCTTCTATTGAAATCAATTTATAAATTTGTGTCAAACTTATCCAGTAAAGACCTCTGAAAATCTGCTATTTTGCATGAATTTTGACACCTCATAATCTACTCAAAAATTAAAAAAGTCTAAAAAAGGATAACAATAGAAGCCTTGCAAATTTAATCAACATCTAAATAACAATGTTTTTTTTTTCAAAAACTTATAAGGGTTTAAAAAAAAAACACGTATTTCCTGAAACAAGTTTTGTAAAATATTCGAGTACCTAAATCACGGAATTACCGAATGCTACCAGAGTTTTCGGGCGTTATATCTATCTTTTATCGCGTTGCCTTTTCGTCAAACATCGCGTTAGATTGCGTTAGATGAAGTAACAAGCATTTAAACCATGCTCGATGTTGACGATAGTCGAGTGAAAAAGGACCCTCTTAAGAAGAAGTAGCAGCACCGCTTTTTTTATTAATTTTGAGTGTTTTTCAGAAAGCTCTTCATAAAACCAGAATCAACTGTTGAGATTTATCGCGCGTCAAGTCACTGTGTGCGTGAATGTAACAGTCTGTATGAGATTCCGCCCACTTAAGATTACCATAAATAAGAAAGAATTAAAAAAAAATGCCTACCCATTTTATTATTGATTTGGGTCGAGAATCAGTAACATAATTGCCTCCTGAATTTATTGTCTGAATCTGAACTCTGAATATAATTTGTTTTTATTTAAAAACATGTTTCTAGACGCCCATTCATCGTCAACGTAAGGTAATGGCATTATCGCAAAAAGTATATCATTTCAAACACGTTCACTTGCTTTGACACCAGATCACCTTTACGCCAGTGCTCGGCTAGGACGCCTTAGAGTAACGATGCATGTCAGGTTCTGTTATGCGCAGGGGATAAACTCAACGTTGAATGTCCGATAGAATCTCTATTCTATCGGACATTCAACGTTGAGTTGAACAAAAATTATTCAACGCTCTCTAGTGTTGAATATTTTTTGTATGGTTCCCAGATATATTATCGTCTGTCAGATAATTGTAAATCTATACTTATAAAATGCTTTGTCCTGAATACTACTGACACAAACATAACTAAACTAACTACTACTACTACCCCTACTACTTTCTACTACTACTACTATTAGTAGTACTATTGTTACTACTACTAGTAACTGAATATTACTGATGGACCAGTTTTCAAAAGATTAAAAATCTTGACTTTACCTTCACTATATATATTTGAAGCAGCAATGATGGTAAAACGCGATATAGGTAGTTATGAAACATTCAGAAGTGCGAGACACAAAACTAAACTAAGAGGCTTTATATGCAGAACTGTGAAGTATAAATCAAGTGTATTTGGGATGAGAATAAAAATTTATAACAGACTCCCAATTTATATTAAAAATATCTCGTCCTTAAATACTTTCAAGACGAGTCTTATGGAGTTTCTTTTAGGTAAAGTTTACTATTCAATTAATGAATTTCTGAATGACCGAGCTATTGATGAAATATATTAATGTTATTAAAATATGTATAATGCTACTATTATGACTAATTATTGTGTATTTACAAATTTTGACTTTGAATCCAAAACAAATTTGACGAGGTAGAAGTAAAAAGTGACCAGTGACGTTTATTTGAATTGAAATGGACATGTAAATAATATCGTAACCAGGCATGTATTTTAGATTAATTGAAAATGACTTATAAATATTGTAACCAGTGCCATTGTGACTATTAACCTATTTAATTTTAATTGAAAATGACATACTTATGAATATTGTAACCGATTTAATAATAACCAGTGTCGTATTTTATTTTATGCAATTTTTGACATATAAATATTGTAAGCCCCATGGGTATGTTACAGTGATAAACAACAAATAATTATAAGAACTGACCATACACCTGTAACAAACAATAAATGAATTATTATTATTATTATTTTTATATATTTTATTTATCTCAGGACCCTGAGGTCCTGGACCTTTGGGAGGCGTACGAGGAGCCGAAGCCAACTCGCAGAGGCCCTTTAGACAATTATAATGGAACATGATACCAACCGACGATTATCCCTGTACGCGCTATGCTAGTGCACCCAAGGACAACCCCCGGTTATTGAAAAACTGTTGCGACATATGGAGAACAAAGATAATAGGGCTATGGTTTTTGGAGTCTTAAGTGGACTGGTAACATGGAACTATGTCAAGACTATGGCCCCTGCCTGAACAACGTTATTAATATGCATCGAAAAAAGGCAGGGGGTGACTTGCACACTCAATAAATGGGCCCCCAAAAACGGCCGCTAGCACGAAGTGACGTAGCAACAAGAGGGCAACATATCCTGAGGCGCTTA
The DNA here is from genome assembly GCA_905147345.3 of Mythimna impura. Lineage (NCBI taxonomy): Eukaryota > Metazoa > Arthropoda > Insecta > Lepidoptera > Noctuidae > Mythimna > Mythimna impura. The sequence goes on along the minus strand of LR990359.1, from coordinate 24,776,874 downwards.
AGGAGTGGAGAGGTATACCACGGCTATCAGGACAATCCCGGAAGTACGGTCAAGATCCCTACCAGCACCTTACTGGATTATACATCCTTCTCCCGAGCACGTTTGCTCTTGCGAATCTCCACTCAAGCCAGCCAATAAAGGCAAGAGAGAGGTGGGAGCTCAGTTCCTCGTCAGTGTTCACTACGGCCGGCCAATAAAGGCAAGCCGGAGATGAAGAACAAGAATTCTTTATTATTATTATTATTATTATTATCAACGCACAGCCTAAACCGCTAATCGTAAAGATCTGAAACTTGGAGGGTATGTTCTTTGTATGACGTAGGCACCCCCTAAAGGGATGAAACGGGGGTCTAGAGTTTTTATGGAGAAACCTACTTTCACGCGGGCGAAACTGCTGGCAGAAGCATATATAAAAATATATAGAAGAATATACAAAAAATCTCGTGTTATAGATTATCGATCTCCTCCGAAATAGCTTGACCGATTTTTCCGAAAATTTTTGTGCGTATTTGAAAGATCTGAGAGAAGATTGTAGGGAATTTTTTACCCTCCCACCCCCACCCCCCACAATTTTCTTTGAAAATTTAAATGGCAGAACAACGTTTTCCGAGTCAGCTGGTAATATGTATAAATACGATTACCAGTCAATGTGCTTGTTCGAAAGAGTTACTCCGGCTTTGAAATACAAAAGGCAATTGAAAGAACATGGGTGGTTTTAGTCGATAAAAATCTGACACTACGTCTCGCTTTACCTATTTTGACTAGCCTGTTGGTCTAGCGGTTAGTGGCCCTGACTGCTATGCTGGAGGTCGTGGGTTCGATTCCCACTCAGGACAAATGTTTGTGTAATGAACACGATCATTTGTTCTGTGTCTAGGTGTAATTTATCTATAATAAGTATGTATTTAGAAATGTAAGTATATTTATCAGTTGTCTACTTGCCTAGTACTCATAACACAAGCTCTGCTTAGCTTGAGATTAAATGGCGCTGTGTGAAAGTCGTGGAGTATTATTTTTATTATTACCCAGAGCGGGAGAAGTTACTTGATGATTGCCTACCCTCCAAAAAAAAATATCACTAGCTATGGACTGAAACAGTACTTCAGTTGTTGATAACTAAATAAATAACTTACAAAAAGCTATTAAAAGCTACAGCAGAACCCCACAATAATACTAAAAAACCTTAGTACAATATGAGAATGATGTATATGAAGGTCAAATACATATTTTTTTATATAATCTCTACATTTATTTTCATGGATATGGATGATATGCACTGAAACAGCTAGCAGTTATTAGGGGAAGTTTCTGTCCAGATAATGTCTGAAAGTAGCCAGATATATGTGGAGATTGTAAAACCAACTACAATTATTAGTGGTTAAACGCAAGCCTACTATAGGGTAAACCAGGCATGCCCCAGTCGGTAACATGCCAAAACTAAGTCACGCATTTAAAATTACATAAACTATACAACGTAAGTTGAACATGCATTGTATCGTTTACATCGCCGTCATACTTATAAACTAGATCGACTCAAATAAGCAGCAAATTTTAAATACGTGTTTTAGTTTTGCAAGTAGAGCACTTTACCAACTGGGGTATTTAAGCTTGGTTTACCATACATATAATAAATCTGTAGAAGTTTTTAATTGTGCGCGCATCACGTAAAATATACGAAATCGATGTAGATAACTTTTATACATTAAAATTGTGTGTAACGTGATATATTATTTAAGCTTTGTTTCATTGCAATCGGTAGACTATATCGAAAGATATACTACATACATTCATTGACTGTTAGGCGGTACGAATTTCGCCGGGTCAGCTAGTAAATAATAAGAAATAAAATTAAATAGCAAAGCTACAGAATACGTATAAAACGTTACACGTGGAGGAAAAAAAACTCGCTTGTTAATCCAATATAATGGAACCGGTTGATCTTTTGTAGTTATCTGTGCCCTGTTGATCCACGTTCTGAAAATCTATTTAAATATAACCTTTTTTGTTGAGTCTTAGGAACTTAATGTTGTTATTTGGGTCATCAAATTACAACTACTTAGGCGCAAGCGAGACAGAAGAGAGACGGGTGTGCTATCAGCCCACCTCTTCTATCTGTTTTATACCACATACCTCTACCTACATTTTGTATGAAAGAGCATTGGAAAGGCGTCGAGATGACACGCCAAAAACGTACTGAAGGCGCCTCGCTCTCAGCTGACATCAGTTGTTCTTGTCCTGCCCCCGCGCGTGCATACCTATCTGAAATAGGTGTTAGTGAATAGCAGTACCTGTGCTTTAAGACCTCGCTTTATGCAAAATTTCAGGATTCTGGGTTAACGGGAATTACTCTATGAATTATGTTTCCATTGAGAGTGTCGAAATATACGTTTTTTGCGACATAAACGGCCATATCTTTGATTTCCGTTAACTTAGAAGTTTGATTTTTTGATCACAGCATCAAGGGACCGCAGACTTGAGTATACGATTTTAATTTCAACTTGATACTTCTACGCGTTCCCAAGATAAAGGGTCTTGACAAACAGACAGAAGGCAGACAACAAAATGATCCTAACGTAACCTAACAAGGGTTCCTCCCGGTTTCGTTACAATGTTTTTCATCATCCCTTTGAGAGCCAGTGGTGATGAAATAAATTACAAAAAGTAAGGCGCCTGGCTGGGTCGAGATTTTCATTGGGCCACCGCTGTTCTAAGTATCATAGTGTTTTTATAAAAAGAGGACAAAAGTTTGATTGAAAGACTGTCATTTTTGCTGATGAGTTCATCAGACTAACGAATGGTCACTTTATACGATAAAAATCACCGATTTACGATCACTACTCAATTATCTACAATAACTGTCCACTATTTATTAAAGGAACATCATGCATCATTATTTTCTGACAAGTTGACACTAACCCATGATAGATAGCCAAGTTAACCAGTATGACAAGACCTGTCAACCTCCCATTGTCAGTCAACAATGGTAAGGGTACAATGGGGCAAGTTAGCTCGGTTGTGAGGTTTTTTTATTATTATAGTATGTCGGAAAATTCTGAGGTGTAAATAGTGTGAGTAAACATGGTAATATTGTATTGTTGGGAAATGATTTAGTGTGTAGTGTAGAGTAGTTGAAGGAACTAATTTAACTGGCAGCTTTTAAAACTTCATCATTTTTGCCAAAAGACGTCCACTGCTGGACATAGAACTCCCCAAATTGTCGGTTCACCTTATGGGAGGTTTTACAACGCTGCATCTTCCGGTACGTGGTCGCCACACCAACCCCTAGCCAAGTTACAACCGTTTCGTTTCGATTCTATTTTCGTCGATCGCCTCGAGTAGGCCACGCCTCCGAATCCTTTGTTTTGACGTCATCTCCACGCTCAGTCACGTGGCCAGAACAAAGGAGTAGGAGGCGTGGCCGAATCGAGGCGATCAACGAAATGAGAATCGAAACGAAACGGTTGTAACTTGGCTAGGGGGCAGAACCTTTCACCCCATCGATTATATTTATAAAAAAAAAATAACAGTAATCCTTAGTCCTGGTAATTTTTTTTTCCGGCCTAAAAGCTAAACGGTATCCCTGAGCATTGTTTCTTATTAGTAGCAGCCAGTACTGACAAAAAGCCTAGAAGCATTAATATATTTTAACATTGATTCCCTAGTTCAATGGCCCTCTACTGACATTCGAATTCGAAACGGGCTATTCTATTCAGAGATTACAGATAAAACGTAAAATGTATAGATGATATCATTATTTATGGCCAACAAATACCGTTTCTCTGTTTCTTACTTATTTAGGTATATTTTATGCCCTTCGCTAGTAGGAGAAAAGGATTGGAAGTTGGGTCCGAAATTGAATATATGGGACACGTGTAAGTCTATCTTTTATTGGGTGTTCGGAGGAACGTAAGAAAAATGGTTCTTTGCTTGAAAGAAATTATATTTTACAGTGAATATTTGAAGGCCTATTTTTCAGTGAATATTTGAAGGCCTATTTTCATGTTTAAAAAAACCGGGCAAGTGCGAATCGAACTTGCGCACTGAGGGTTCCGTACAAACTTACCTATGATAACAGTTCAATTCCCGAATTGAGTCACGAAAATTTTTCCGAATCGCAAAAAAAGTTATTTCATCATCATCATTTCAGCCAAAAGACGTCCACTGTTGGACATAGGCCTCCCCAAAATGTCGCCACAATAACCGGTCCTGTGCGTCTCGCATCCATCGGATTCCCGCGACCCTCACCAGGTCATCGGTCCACCTTGTGGGAGGCCTTCCAACGCTGCGTCTTCCGGTAGGTGGTCGCCATTCCAGAACTCAAAAAACTAACTTAAAAAATTAACTTTTATGTTAAAGAACTGGAAAAAGTTATTTATTACGATGAAATAAAAAATTGACAGTTTTCATTTTTTTTTCTGTTTATTGTGATATGAGACCTTGCTTCATGCCAAATTTCAGGATTCTAGGTCAACGGGAAATAACCTATGAGTTTTGATTCCCTTGAGAGTGTCGAAATACACGTTTTTTGTGACATAAACGGCCGTATCTTTTTTTTCTATTAACCTAGAAGTTTGATTTTTTCACAACTTCAAGGGACTACCAGACCTAAGTACATGGTTTTAATTTCAACTTGATATCTCTACGCGTTCCCGAGATAAAAGTTCTTAACAGACAGGTAGACAGACGGACAACAAAGTGATATTTATATAAGGGTTACGTTTTTTCTTTTTGAGGTACGGAACCCTAAAAACTAGTTACTTCCAGCGGATTCACTCGCATGATAGTAGAAAATTTCATTATCCCAAGGGAACATGGTCGTAGGATAAAAAGTAAAAAAATTAAAAAGTATTTGCTATTCTAGGACATGGTCTACCTATGATTCAAGTTTCATTGAGATCCATTCAGCCGTTTGAGCGTAAAAAAGTAACAAACAGACTAACGGTTTGTCTAGTGGTCAGTGGATCTGACTGATATGCCAGAGGTCGTGGGTTCGATTCCCACCCAGGACAAATGTTTGTGTGATGAGCACGATCATTTTTTCTGTCTGGGTGTATTTTGTCTATAATATGTATGTATTTAGAAATATGTAAGTATGTTTATCAGTTGTCTAGTACTCATATCACAAGCTCTGCTTAGTTTGGGACTAGATGGCGTTGTGTGAAAGTTGTGGAATATTATTATTATTATTATTATTAAACATCCACACACACACACACATTCACAAACTTTCCGTCCCACAGCTGGGCAAAGACCGGTCCCGAGATCTTTTAGACACTCTTCTCCTGTGCTTCCTCAAACCAGCCCTTTTTTAAGGTGGAAAATCATTCAACGATTTCTCTCGCTCTAGGGTGGAGCGAGAGGACGTGTGAGACTTTACTGACTAGAAACTATGTTACTACTTAGTAAAGTCTGACCTTCTTTGTCTTGTGTTTCAAGACTACCCATGGCTCTCTGCTGTATTTCATCATTATCATCATCATCATATCAGCCGAAAGACGTCCTCTGTTGGACCTAGGCTTCCCCCAAGTGTCGCCACAATGAACGGTCCCGTGCATCTCGCATCCATCAGATTCCCGCAACCCTTACTAGATTATCGGTTCACCTTGTAGGAAGCCTTCCAACACTGACTTAAAGTCACCCAAAAAGCAATGGAAAGGGCTATGCTCGGAGTTTCCTTGCGTGATCGAATCAGGAATGAAGATATCCACAGGAGAACCAAGGTTGCCGATATAGCACGAAGAATTGCCAAAGTGGCAATGGGCAGGACACATTGCTCGCAGAACAGATGGCCGTTGGGGCCGAAAGCTTCTGGAGTGGCGACCACGTACCGGAAGATGCAGTGTTGGAAGGCCTCCTACAAGGTGGACTGATGACCTGCTGTATTTATAAAAGTATATGTCTCCCGCGGTAAGATTCTTGACTTTGGTTACTGCTCCACTTCTATTGATCATAATGTAATGTTATATAGCCTAAAGTTTTTTCAATAAATTGGTTATTCAATACTAAAAAGAATTTTTCAATTCGAACAGATAGTTTTTGAAATAAACGCGTTCAAATAAACAGCTTATAATATTATAAGTAAGTATAGATATAAACCACAGTTTACAGGAAAAACATCCTATAAAGTAGTCCCGACACGAGATACATAATACGAAAATAGCTCGTGACGTGACGAAAAGATTCGTCGATAAGCGAGGTTGATAGTGGGACCGAGTGCAAGGGGGAGGCCGGACGTAGTGAAGTATTGTCACTTGTGGAGCCCTTTTGTTACTGGTCACATTATAAGGGTACATTATTTAATCACGCGCCTTTTTTTTAAATGTGTTCTATTTTTTCTTTTAAATTGTTTTTGCTCTTAGAGGCCAATTCGATTTTCGAACAAGTTTTTATTTTCAATATCTCTATGTTCTTTTTTGTTGTTGTTTTTTTGCCTTGGAAACTAAATCCTTTAAGCCATGTCTTCATATGAATAGTTAATTGGTTTACCATTAGAATATAATGTATACATTCTAATGTTTTTCTAGTATTAAGCAGTAAATGTATCAAGTCAACATTCTCAGTAAACTTTACTGAGGTTGTCGACACTACAATAAAATTCTCAGCGCCATTTTACCGAGGTCACGCCTATTTCAATGATTCTATATGTCTACTAGTGCAGAAACTTGGAATACAAAACACAACCAATTTAACTTCACATTATGCTGCAATAATTACTAGGAATCACTTTACCTACTAATAATTAAAACAGCCACTGAACTTCACTCGAAGAAATCTCGCCAAAAACCTTCGATGCCTCTGTGTTTAACACATACTCTGTGTTAAAATTTATCTCACTAATTTTTATTTAAGGTTCCAATTTCAAATCAAATTATTTCTCAGCGGACAGTAATGTTATTGCAGTATAATATTACTGCACGGCTAGAGACTAGGGAATTAATGACTTGCTTCACTTTAGGTTTGCACAAGGATCTTATATACCCTACGGATAAAGTATGGTCACACTACTAGAAAAAGATGTACTTCACACCGGGATAGCTTTTAATATTATACCAAGCACAGGTCCATTCGTGTGTGGAGTACTGCAGCCATATATGTGCTGATGTTGCAAAATGCTACCTGACAGCTTTGGACTCAGTGGAAAGGCGTGCGAAGAGGCTAATTGGTGATCCAGATCTGGTTAAGTCCAATCTACAGTCTTAAGCACAGGCGTAGGGTAGCCAGCCTTTCGGTGTTTAACAGGATGTATTTTGGAGAGTGTGCGCGGGAATTGCATGACTTGATTCCACCATCTTATTTCTACCATCGGACAACCCAACGAACGGCGAGTATCCACCCTCACGTTTTTGAAACCTCTATGGTCCGGACCAAGCGTTTCGCCTCGTCGTTTATACCGCGAACATCGAGGGACTGGAACAACTTGCCTGCAAAACGGGTAGACTACAACCCGTCCGATTAAAAAAAAATAGATAACATACCCTTTTGTTTCGTACTCTTCGGTACGTTTTTGAGGTTGACGTAATCAATCCAGATAGTATAAAAGATTCTTGGGTTTGAATGACACATTGACTATGACATAATAATTTGACATTTACGAGCAGGATATCAATAAAAATGTTTTTTTTTTAACGTTACGTTTTTGTTACAGGTAAGCATCTATCGTGAAGTCGAAGTGTGTTCCGGAATTTGGTGAGATTGAACAATCAGATTTTAAGGAAATATCAAATGCTGCAAAGCTTTTTGAAATATGTGTTTATAGCAATATGTTCCTAAGCGTGGTAAGTGGTGTATTAGTTGGTGACCGAGGTGTTATTACTTTAGTATTTCTAGAGATTTCAACATATGAACATACACGACATAGGTAATTTGGAGAGGGATCCTGAATATTTCAATCTATTTTTAAGGATGAAAAATCATTTTAAATAACTTGTTCCGCTCTGAGTGGCGCGACAGGGAATGTCACATTTTTTCTAACTAAAACCTACACGTAACACACATACTAAAACCCACACGTAAAACACACACAAAAACCCACACGTAATACACACACTAAAACCCACACGTAACACACACACAAAAACCCATACGTAACACACACATTAAAACCCACACGTAACACACTCTCTAAAACACACACACTTGTAACACACATACTAAAACCCACTCGTAACACACACACTAAACCCCACATGTAACACACACACTAATACCCACATGTAACATACACACAATAAAAACCCACATGTAACAGACACACTAAAACCTACATGTAACACGCACACTAAAACCCACATGTAACACACACACTAAAATCCACAAGTAACACACACACTAAACACTAAAACCCACAAGTAACACACACACACACACTAGAACCCACACGTAACACACATACTAAAACACACACTCCTAAATCGGCCAAGGCTGAAAGAACATAATAATATAATAATAATAATAATATTTATTTATTTCACAAACAAAGTACTTATTGTATTTTAACAAAATAAATGCTCTAAACAGTAATAGACATGTACACAAAAGTTTTAGCAGCTGGAGCCGAACTAGAACTAGTCTGTATTTCGGCTTCAGCGCCAACCCCCCCGCGTTACATTTCATACTTATAAATCTTAAATGCTCGCATTATACAACACATGAATATAAGGTGCACTCCGATATAGTTCTGCTCTGTTCCTCTCTTTGTGTGTTATGATAGGTGAATGAGTGAGTGTGAGAGGGTGTATATATAGTTGAGTATGAGTGTGGTATGTGGAAGTTAATGAGAGGACATGTTATTGACTGAGATACTGTTTTATGTATATATAATATAATATGTTTATAATTGCTATCTATCTCGATACGGTTAGAAGCTGTTCAGTCTCATCATAAGTGAGACTTTGCAGGTATTCCATTACCTTTCTCCTGCAACGATCTTTGTTAAGAGGATATATATTAAGAATTTTATTAATTTTGTTATAAATGTAAGGGCCGATGGAATTAATAAATTTTGCTATAAATTTTGTGTTGGAAGAGCTTTGTTGAGTGGAAACCGTGTAATTTCTGCGTTTATTAGACATCTGTGGGTTGTAAATTATTTGTGAGTGTTGCATTAAAATAATTTTTAGAATAAATAATTGTCTCACGGTTAGTACTCCACATAATTGATAGAGTGAGGCAGTAGAGAAAAGAATAGGTTTAAAATTGCTTACCTTTAATATTGCACGTTGGGCAATCTCAACAGATTTGAGTGAGGTTTTTCCAGCACCTCCCCACACAGATATACAATATGTTATGAGTGACTGGCAGAGGGCAAAATAAATCCGTTTCAAGACAGGTGGGTCAGCGATGTGTCGTATATTTTTAAAGACATATATCAGTTTTCGAACCCGTCCGGTTAAAATTCTTATATGTTCTTTAAAGTTCAGGTTTTTATCTATAGTAACGCCCAAATATTTAATTGTATCAACCCTTTCAATTGCAACACAAGAGCAATCACCATGAGATATGCATTCGTGTGGAATAATGGCATAGGTGTGATCAATGTCGAAGTCTGATCGAATACTAAAACAAATGTATTTGGTTTTATCGGTATTTAGCGTTAAAACATTGTCACTTAGCCAGTTTCTGACAGTACTAAAACCAAATTGGGCAGCATCAAAGACTTCATTCCAGTTATCGGCGGAGAAAAGGAGAGCAGTATCATCAGCGAAGGAAATAATCTCGCCCTGGATAAGTTTTAAGTTAGTGAGTTCGTTTATGTATACGAGAAAAAGGGTTGGTCCTAAGATACTGCCCTGTGGAACTCCATGTGTAACTGGGAGGTCAGCACTAGTAAATTTTCCCACACGTACACACTGATAGCGATCAGCTAGGTAGCTCTTAAAAAGTTCCAACTGCCTGCCTCTGATTCCCAGTCTTTCCAGCTTGGCCAAGAGCACTGAAACAGAGATTGTATCAAAGGCTTTTGCCAAATCTAAGAAGATGGTCAGGCATTTCTTTTTTTTATCCAGTTTATCACTAATGTAACTGATTAGATTGTTTACAGCTTGTTCAGTAGATTTCCCGTTACGGAAACCATACTGGTTAGGTGAGAGCAAGTTTTTACTTTCAAGATACCTTGTTAGTCTCATATTAATTACTCTCTCAAGGATCTTTGACAGAGCTGGGAGTATGGATATGGGCCTGTAGTTAGTGATGCAATCTCTGTTTCCACCCTTATGTATTGGGCAAACTTCAGATTTCTTTAAGGAATCTGGAAATATTCCATTTTGGAGGCATGAGTTAAAAATAAAGGTAAGTGGAGTAACTAAAATAGATTTATATTTTTTTAAAAATTTACTGCTAATCCCATCGAAACCCGTTGAGCTGTCTGCTTTTAAATTAGTGATGAGACGGTCTACCTCACATTCATCCGTTTCCTCCAATACGAACGAATTTAATTGAGTGCTTGTATCTACATTAGTGTCTATGTGACTAGTTTTATTTTGCCTGATCTTATTTGCCAGTGATCTACCCACATCAACAAAGTAGCTATTTACTTTATTCAGAGACTGTCTAGGACCATCAGCTAGAGAAAGAAGTTCATTTGAGCAGTTGTATTTTTTTGTGTTTGTGACGTCTTTTATTACTTTCCACAGTTTTTTATTATCATTTTGAGCTGATTTGACGAGATTTTTTTCATAAGCTCTTTTTACTTTTTTCAATATAGTGTTGCAGTAGTTTCTATAGCGTGTATACGTTAGTTTTAATGTAGAGTTATCTGGCAAAAGTTTTGATTTTTTGTGTAACTGATCCCTATTCCTCATGCAGCGCAGCAACCCCTGTGTGATCCAGGGTTTTATAATCTTCTTCCGACGTGATAGGGTAATGACTTTGGTGTTATTGTTTATTGCAGTCTGAAGACAGTTAGTAATATATGCTAGAGAAATGTTAGGATCATGTGACTCAAATACTGGAGAGAAGTCAATCCTTGCCATTTCATCCCTCAGGCCATCTTCGTTAGTTCTTATAATATTTGATGTCGCGAATTGTTGAGTTTTCTTAAAATTCATGTGCAGTAAAACCGGGTAGTGATCAGTCAAAGTTGCTAATGGTATAATGGTGTTGCAGGTACTTTTTGTTTTAAGAAGTATATGGTCAATACATGTTTTACTTTCCGGTCGTGTAATTAATGTATGTGAAGGTAGCATACCATGACTTGCAGCCAAGTTAAGGTAACGTTCGCCTTGATGGTCAATTTTGTCTTGGTTGATTGCAATATTTATGTCGCCCATTACAATAAGATTGTTAAAGGATGAGCAACTATTTAAAACCTCATTCAAGGATTTATTGAATGCGTCTAAATTAGAGTAAGATGGGGAACGATATATTGCAATAATTGCAATTTGATTATTTAGCTTAGCGATCAGACAGTTACCCTCGCTGAAGTCCGGCTCCACAATTGTAAAACGAAGGTGTTCCTTATAAAATATGACTACACCATCATTTTGTTTCACATTATTTTTTGTCGCAAACGATCGATATCCTAGTAGATTAGGTAATGAATTTGTGCGCGAAAGCCAGCTTTCTGTAAGGACAAGTAGATCACAGTGTAGATTTAATCTAGTTAATAATAATTCCAAACCATTCATATTGCAGTTTATACTACGTATATTTTGGGTGAAAATTATAAGACTCTCAGAAGAGGGCAAAATTATTTTGTGACAATCTTCAACGTCGGCATACCGTGATTCAGATACTTCTACCTTATCGATATTTTCTGTTAAATCATTTAAATTATCGAATTTTATAATGGTACTTAAAATATCTGTCGAATATAGATTTAATTGTAATAAATATTAAATATAAATTAGTCACACGTATTAGCGAATTATGATCGCCCGCATGAGTTCCTGATGAGAATAAGATAGCAAAGCTGTGACTGTGCGAGAAAGTTGAATCAGACAAATACGACAGTGTAAGTTCACATTTTTGTGTTAATGAATAAAGTGTTTTTTCAAAGTTTACAAGGTATCTCATTGAGTCAGTTGAAGTGTTAAAGAAGAGGGGTGTGTTATGTATATGTAGTATGTGATTGTATATGTATATGTATATATGTCTGTTTGTTTTATAAGGTAAAATATTGAAAAAAATTAATAATATGATGTTGTATGTCTTTTTACATGATGCATTATGAGTGATGATTTTGTTTGAGTAAAAATTCGGTATGGTGTAGTTGTATTTTATAAATAAATGATTATGTGACTGTTTAAATATGTTGTATTTAACAATGTATTTTTTCTTGACACTATTATAATTTGAGACAAAATAAAAAAATAAAAAAGAGTAGAAATAAAACACATTAGCAAAAAAAATTGATGCATGCATTAATAATACAGTTAACAATAATATGCTATGGTTAAGCTTATTTATACATAGTCATTGCGATATTCTCAGCTTCTCTATATCCAACTCAGTGGTTATGCGTATTTGAGGAGAGTCAGCATTTTTCTTTAGATATACTATTCCATTGGATGTCCAGCAGAATGCATAACCATGAGTTTTTTGGAACGATCGGGCCAGGAAGAACATTTTGTGTGTCTTTTGTGTTAGGGTTTCAGACACGTATAAAGGCTTTTGTTGATTATTTGGGTTAAGGTGAGTAGTGTTGAGTTTATCCATTTTTGTTTTGGATTTATTAAAGCTCTTGATTTTCTTTATAACATTTTCTTTGATTAATACTGAGGTAAAATCAACAATAACCGGATTAGACCCGTCTCTAGTGTTCAGACGGTAAATATCCCTAATATTGGAATAATTTATTTCAGCATCAATGGTTTTTCCTAGCTTCACCAATACGTTACACAAACTATCTTTAGTTTCACCGCTTTCTTTTGGAATATTACGTATCTCAATACCCAACACGCGTGATTTGCGTTCCAGTAGTTCGAGTTTATCTTCCAGTTGTTTAATAGTTTTCTTATCCTCCTGTTTCTCCAACTCCAAACGGGAAATACGCAATAGAAATTCGTCGTATTTATCAGACATTAAGCTAACACTTTTCCGTAATTCGTCATTTTGTTCATTTAGTTTACTTATTGTGGTTTGAAGTTCTTGAAAACGTTTCTCTTGATCTTTAGATAATTGAGAGAAGAGATCCTGTATTGTAGCAGAGATGTTCTTATCGCTATTTGTGAACTTCCTTTTTTTACGGTCCGAGATGTTAGCCGTGAGTGACTGTAGATCAGGTGCAGATTCACAGTGATATAATGGTGATACATTTGTATTTTCAGTGGCGGTTAAAGCAGTCTGTCGACTACTTTCTTGGTTGTCTATTTGCATCACTGCCGAGTGACAACGCGAGGCGGGCGGTGTTCGTTTTAGTGACATAGTTTACGCTATGGCGGTACTGCACACTAAACCAACGCGTTTTTGTGGGTTTATTGTCAGTGAGTTAGTTACTAACTTGATTTTGGTGCACAGGAGAAGGCAACGCCGAAGTTGTTGTCACTATCTATGTTCGCAGCCCGAGCGCCATCCGATGTAAACCGAGCGAAGCCGATCAAGCCGAGTGTGTTTCTTCGAGCCTCCGATTTAGTCCGAAGCAAGACGAGCGAAGGCCGGTCGTTCACTGACGTCACTCCGCTAGATAACAGCTGACTAATTTGTTTTGCAACCGTAACTTAATACTGAGTTTTCTTCTTAACGGTTAGGTGGATTTACAAACTGATTTGTGCACTAGGAAGCTCATACACTTAGCTACACGTTGATATACGTTTTTGAGATAATTCTTCACTTTGGACAGCAGTAAGTAATTTTAATTATGCGAGCACATAAGAATACTTGTTGTCGCGCGTACGATGCGAGGGTAGATGAACAACAACATATTTATGTTTTATGACTTTAAAGATTTTTTTAACCACAAACTTTAAATTTCTGGACTTTTGTGATTACGGATAATGCTGAGATTAAACTTGACTTTATATTAAGACATTGGATACAAATTAACCAATAATTATAATTTTGCATGCAATTGATACAAATAGCTAAACATGTGGACTATAGATTAATACCTAACCTAACCTAACTGTAACAACTTTATACCACGTTTAAGGCAAATAAAGACTTATCTTATCTTATCTCACGTGTTCCTTCATTTGCCTTTTCTGTTCTATGACCACGAAAATATAATTAATATAATATAATAGATAAATTGTTCTCTATTAAACAATGCCGCAGCCTTGGCAGGATCGGCCATAGCGGGCCCCGAGACTTAAGCTGATCTTCAAATCCTTGAGAATGAAGCCCCAAATTGATCTAAACCATCCTACTTAATCTTGAAATAAAACACCATATAACCAGAAACCCATAACCAAGATGAGACAGAAATATCTCCAAAAATTGCTGATTATCATCGACGTGAACTTATTACAAAAATGTTAGAAAAAAGATAAAAGTGAACGTTCGCGTTTGACAGCGCCTCAATTTGTGAAAGGGATCAAAGTTATTATTTATCGAGCCTTGAGCCGATAAGGATTTGGATTAACGAGATTTCCTGTGCCGTAATTTAGAAAAAAAAAAAACTTGGTTAGTTATGGTCGGTGAAATTGGCGGGATATTGTTATGTAAATAGCTTGGTGTTATGGGAGCCACAGGCTGTTACAATAACTTCTTGTGCCTTCGTTCTCATTTGGGCCAAAGGGGGTCAGGCTGTTCTGCAGCTTATAAGCATAGCTTAACATAATAAAGGTTTCAAGATGCTGTTGGGGATGCCCTGTTTCTACAGTGATAATAATAATAATAAAGTGAATAATAATAATACATAAATGTATAACAATAATAAATGTATAAAAATAATGATAATAATAAATATTATTTTTTACTTTTATAATTTAATAATAAATGTATTTATCTCTGGTTGTTCTCGTCTAGCTAACGGTGAATACTTGCATAGACACAACGTTGTAGCCAGGATTATCCATCAGCAATTTGCTCTGAAGTACTCTCTTGGGGAATCGGAGGTGCCATACTACAGGTATATGCCCGACCCAGTTCTCGATAATGGCGATATCACGCTGTACTGGGATCGGTCCATCATCACTGACAGGACTATTGTAGCCAATAAGCCTGATATAGTGGTGCTGGACCGAAGAGAGAGGCGTACAATGATTGTTGACATATCCGTTCCGCATAACGAGAACCTCGTGAAAGCCGAGAAAGACAAACAAATCAAGTATATTGATTTGGCTCGCGAGGTTGTCGACATGTGGGATGTAGACTCGGCGATCATTGTACCGATAGTCGTGTCAGCCAATGGCTTAATAGCCAAGAGCTTCGACCAACACCTTAGGAGGCTCGCGTTAGGCGGCTGGATCAAGGGCTTGATCCAGAAAGCGGTACTCCTGGACACGGCTCGTATTGTTAGGAGGTTCCTTTCTCTGGAGCCTTGACCGCCGGTAGCTTGGACCCTGTTCCCGATACCGGTGGGACACTATTTTTTATATTTATAAATGTTTTTTTTAAATATGATTTTTTTTTTAATATTTAAAAAAATAATTAATAAATTGAATGAATAAAGTGAATAAATGTATAAAAATAATGATAATAATAAATTTTATTTTTTACTTTTATAATGGTTAGTATTAGTTTATAGTAGTTAGTTATAGTGGTAGTAGTTTCTTCTGTAATTGTAAGGTAATATTTCCCCAGGAGCCAAACAGTTTTGATGGTTCTAAAATCTGATTTTATAAAATTACAAAAGTCTGGCAGCCACGGGCCCTCACTCTATTACCATCAGATGAGATAGAAGTCAAGCGCAAGGTTATCAATTAAGAAAAATGACACTCGGGTGATTCTTTGAAACCGAGAGAACGTCTCATTCATCTGGCCTAGCTTTCGTACCTATCTATTTTGTGTCGTAAGCCACTGGGCGCAAATGAATGCCTTTGATACATTTAGTGATCGGGGAAAACTAATATGCAAATAAAAATGTCAAATTGTAAAGAAATAAACTAGGGCAGACGAATGTGACACCCTCTCGGTTTGAAAGAACCACCCACTCTAGCCTTTCTGCAACTATCAAAGTAAGAACAATAATATAAATAACGGGCTGATCTAAACTATTTCATCAACATTCCTTAGTCATAATATCGCGATAAAACCAGCAGGGCGTATCTCGCCAGGGGCTTGACCGTCGATAGTTTACTCCAGCACCTTTTTGAGACAACGCTCACCTTTCGGGATTCCTAATAATCGTTGTTGGATGACCGTAAATCACTTCAACATTCTCCACAAGTAATAAATTCGGACAGATTTGAGAAATAATTTGGCAACTATTCCGTTATTGTTTCCTATAATGCGGATATCAACTGGAGAAGAATTTAATAATGTCAATCAGAACCAAATACTGAAAATCTAAAATGAAGCTGAAATGATGACTCTAAAGTCATCATTTCAGCTTAAAGACGTCCACTGTTGGACACAGAATACCCGACTGATGCTGTCACTACTCCAAAACTTTTCATCTCCATCGACCATCTGCTGATTACGGGACCGCGTACTGGAAGGCCTCCTACAAAGTGGACCAATGACCTGGTGAGAGTCACGGGAATCCAGTGAATGCGCACAGGACTCTGAAAGAAAGAAAGAAAAAACAGAACATTTTTTTTTGGGAAGAAATGACGCAATCTTACGACTAACTTACAAATTATCAATATTCTATAAGGAAAATATGCGTTACGTCCGCACAAAACGGCCACACACATACTGTGAAGAGCACAGCGCAGGTTTTCAGCGGAGAGCTTGGGGAGGCCTATGTCCAACAGTGGACCTCTTTCGGCCAACATGGTGATGGTGGATCTTCTTTGAGCATAAAAAACTCCATTTAGGTATTAATAACCATGTATACGAGTATACGTAGATACCTCAAAAGGAGAGTGTAATTAAAATAATCAATATCAATTAAGAGCCCCAGCATCCCTCTCACATACAAACCAATCAACGCAATAACCCGTTGACTAATCAACGGCCAACCCTAAAACGGCTATCATTAATTTCAGCTAAAAATATAACATTTCAGCGCATCGAACCCGCAACATTACGATGCGAAATAACGACACACCAACTGAGTTAATGGTGTTTTTATCATCACGACAATCAATAAAGGGAGCTCTTGTCCAATAAAAATGATTAATACCAAATGTGTCCACTCTCTTTTGATAGATACTGGACCTGAAATTTTGGGACAAAAATGTGAAAAATTGGACCGCTGGGGAGGGTTAAAAGTTTGGTATAAAGGGTACAGGTAGGTTGGGGGTTAGGCGTTATTAGACGGTATTATCGTTTGATTTTTAATTTGGTTTTTTTTTGGTACTTAGATTGCAAAAGGGTTTAAGGTTATTTATTTTTTTAGGATCTCCAATAAATGTCTTATAATGAATTGAAGGTCGCCGACATAGCCCGAAGAATCACCACACAATTTTTTTATTCTGACGTAAAGCCAGCCTTTAGGCAGACCGCAAGTTTTAAACATTTATTTTTTTAATATTTCGTATACTTTGAAAGACATCTGCTGAATGTTTAATTTATTATCAACCTTGCAAAGTGTATATAAGACATTTCAGTAGAATGTTGTGAAATGAGACATTAGATGTACCTATCATTGGAGAAAAAAATTTCCTAAATTCCATTTGTTATTTTCAAAACGAGTATTTTTGTATTACTATACACATTGTCTTGTTCTATTCATTAAAACATGAAAATCAAAATGACAATGGTTATGAAATCTAACGTATTTTATAAAAAGAAAAATTATTATATCATAATAATCATAATCATTTATTTTATTTGTATTTAACATAATATGTCACTCGTTTCTGCTTCACATCCACACTTTCAATATCACAGACTTTTACTGACTAAAACCCACTCCTGTTCCTTCTTTGCCTTCGTTCCAGGGCCCCGGGGTTCTCAACCGCATCACCCATGGCCCTAGTAGGCTTCGAACCTACGGTTTTGCTGACATCTTCTTGAGGCGCGCATGGAACACTACGCGCCGGCAGCGACTTGGGCTCGGTCCGGACGGTTACCGGACGGTCAAACGGTGAGCTACCCATTGCTCATCGTCCGCAAGCCAGCACCGTCCGTGGCTGAAAATCGGGATCGGGATCCCGGCGGCTGGAGCGAGAGGGACGTTCCCTCGCGCGTGCTTCGCAGAAGCAGCTGCACCGGACCATGGTCTGTACCGAGGCCTAAAAAATATTAGTATGGATGATGACTTTGGAGTTAACGTTAACTTTATTGAGGCAATCCACTTTATTTCACAAAAATAATAATAAATTTTGATGCCTTCACAGGATGAAGTAAAATATGAAATACACGTTATATTTAATTTATTCATTTTGGAAGCTACGGCGCCTTATGCAAGTATAAATAAAAATAAATTAATTGGATTCCACTTTTATACAGCGTGTCCTCTTTTTGACGTAAATTAACATCAATCATCGCCTGATATTCGTTTCAGTTTCGGCTTATCTCGAATATATTTCAGGTTAGGTACAATACATTTATTTCTCGCACAAAATAAATATGCGAGATTTTTACTTGTCACTTTATATTATGTGTCATGTTTTTTGGGTGTCGTGTTGCTTTATTTCATCGGGCTGTCTTCGGTTCAAGGGGAAACTTTAAGTATGTTTTTATTAGTCTCCGTTTGGGTGGCTTATTCCGTAAAAACCGAGCATTTATTATGGCTCCGTCTTGGTTGCTTATTCCGTAAGAACCGAGCATTTATTATGGCTCAGTCTTGGTGGCTTATTCTGTAAAAACCGAACATTTATTATGGCTCCGTCTTGGTGGCTTATTCTGTAAAAACCGAGCATTTATTATGGCTCAGTCTTGGTGGCTTATTCTGTAAAAACCGAACATTTATTATGGCTCCGTCTTGGTGGCTTATTCTGTAAAAACCGAGCATTTATTATGGCTCAGTCTTGGTGGCTTATTCTGTAAAAACCGAACATTTATTATGGCTCCGTCTTGGTGGCTTATTCTGTAAAAACCGAGCATTTATTATGGCTCAGTCTTGGTGGCTTATTCAGTAAAAACCGAGCACTTATTATGGCTCGGTCTTGGTGGCTTATTCCATAAAAACCGAGCACTTATTATGGCTCCGTCTTCGCGGCTTATTCCGTAAAAACCGAGCATTTATTATGGCTTCGTCTTGGTGGCTTATTCTGTAAAAACCGAGCATTTATTATGGCTCCGTCTTGGTGGCTTATTCCGTAAAAACCGAGCACTTATTATGGCTCCGTCTTCGCGGCTTATTCCGTAAAAACCGAGCATTTATTATGGCTCTGTTTTGGTGGCTTATTCCGTAAAAACCGAGCATTTATTTTAGACTAGCTGCTGCAAGCGACTACGCCTAAGTCATAGTAGAAAATCATCCAAAGAGAACATACCCCTGGAACAAAAAGTATTCTAGTTAAAAGTATTCTATTCTTCAGTACTAATCACTAATTGACTTCGTATTGTTCTATAATGGTGTCTTGTACTTGTGAGTTTACATATATATGAACACATCCACGACAGGAATAATTCCTTGTCCACACAAGGAATATAAATATTTAAATATTTTGTTTTATTTTTTATTTCTACTAACATAGTTTTTAATTAAGTAAATTGTTTTTAAGATTACGTCTTGATACTTGAAAAAAGAATAATTATTTTGTTTATTTAACGTATATATAATTTTCATTTTTAAATAGATATTAAATATCAAAACATAAAAAAAAAAAACAATTTAAATTAGTAGTCCACCAATATACTCCGTGGCAGGAGTCGTTGCCAGACTTTTAGACTGTCTTTTAATGACAGCCGAAGTCGAAGGCTTAGCATGTTTGCGACCGAGGTGGGATGTTATGGAGCCGAGTGCTGCAAAAACTTTCCACGTGTATTAAACGACGTTTTTCAATAGACTTACAACGATGTAAATAAACGAGGGTTGACGTGCGACTCGCGGGGGTCGCGTAGCGCTCAGCCTAATACTACAAATTCAATCAATTTTTCGCACTAGCGCGGAAAACAGAAAAAAGCGTGCCTAAAAGCGATTTGAAAAAAATGATTTCGCTACATACTCCATATCGTCTGCAATTAGTAACTCAATTTAGAAAATCATGGCTGTTACAAGGCTTCATTATTTCGTGTGTTGCAGAACCTCGTGTGTCACGAGGACATGGACGTGCCCTAATTACGTGTCGGTGCATTGCGCGCGTCACTCAGACACAAGGTCTCTTAAGCTTCTAATTTCACCAGCATCCGTGCCCTTTAAAGTGGGACACAGCTACATTGTTTGGTGGCAGGAATATGCAACACTATTTCGACTTAACAAACAAACTTCTATACCTTTTTCTTTTGAGAGGCGACAGTCAGCTTGACTCATCATCTCTCTAGTCTTTTCCTTACCAGCTTGGGGTCGGCTACCAGTCCAACTGGATGCGGCCGCATACCCGTGTTTTACGTGAAGCAACCGCCTTTCAGACCTCCACAACCCTGTCACTGGCGAACACGATACTTCTTAGATAGACTGATGATGGTTTTTATTTTGCGGGAAAATCATCTAATGATATCCTCCGCTCTTGGGCAGAACGGGAGCTGTTCCTTCGTTGCCTTTCATACCAGGGACGAGTCTTCCTTTCATAATCAGACCCTTGTCCCCAGTAGGCTTCGACCCTGCTGGGCCCAGCAGGGTCTACGGTTGCTGGCATCTCGTTGAGATGCGCGTGGAACACTACGCGCCGTCGACGACTTGGGCTCGGTCCGGTCGGTTACCGGACGGTCAGACGGCGAGCTACCCAGTGCTCGCCGTCCGCAAGCCCGCGCCTACGGTGACCGGAAATCGGGATCGTAATCCTGGCGGCTGGGGCGCGAGGGTCATTGCCTTGCGCGTGCATGTGCGGCCTCTTCCTTTGCTAGCATTACTGCTTCGCAGAAGGAGGCGACCGCCTGCCACTCCTCCTCGCTCCGGACCATGGCCTGTATCAAGACCCGGCGCGAGAGATCACCGCCGCCGATCGCCCCCACGAGGACACGGCGGTGCTCTACCCAGGATGGTCAGACTCTCTGGCGTTACAGGTAGTCAGACACCTGTAGCAGACTGCCAAAACCTACGAATGACTACAGGGACCTTTTAAGTGGTTTTCAAGGTACAGAATGTCCGTAATGTCATAGATAAACTTAAAAAAGTACATATGAATTGAAAAAATCACATTGGTACTTGTCCAGTTTCGATATATATGTCGCAGGGATATGATAAAAACAGAGATTTAGTCAATTTCCTATGTGATTTGAAAAATCACGGAGGATGTTAAAATAACACTATTTTATCATTTCCCTGAACAAATCTAGAAATTACTAACGTGAAATTACAAAAAACTTTTCTATGGTATTGTAAAAGTTTATTTATAATAACATACATAATTATAATAATTAGTAGGTGTGTAACATTAATCTCAAAAACAGCACTAAATTTATGTTGATTTGAAGAGTAGTTGATTTATGGCATCGTGAATTACAAAGCACATTACTTTTCTCACAGGCATGTCTATTAGTAGGAGTAGTAGCACTGAGTTTGGCCGTAATTCCATCCTCACCCAATGCTTTTCAGCTGCTTCAGAGCCATCCTAATCTTCTACAGACTGACGTCCAGGATATTTTCGGTATAGTGTCGAGTCAATCTAGCTCTTAGGTAGTTTGCTGCATTTGCAGCGTGTTTAATGATTCACGTGTACAACTGTCCATAAAATTCTTCGATCTCTCCCAAGAGCTCTGATTTGACGGATATGATGACTTTATCATCGTCGGTCTTCAGTTTCGTGAGCAGGCTCTGCCCGAAAAACTGGGCAAGTGCCAGTCGGACTCGCGCATTGAGGGTTCCGTACCAACTTACCTATGTAAATACATAGTTCAATTCCCGAATGGAGACTCAAAGATTTTTCCGAATCGAAAAATATTTTTTTTGTGACGTAACAACAAATTTGCTGTTTTCAGATTTATTCCTATACCTATGTTATAAGACCTTGCTATATGCCAAATTTCAGGATTCTGGGTCAACGGGAAATACTCTATGAATTTTTATTCCCTTGAGAGTTTCAAAATATACGTATTTTCAGACATAAACGGCCGCTTTTTTTTTTTGTTTACTTAGAAGTTTGATTTTATCAGTGCTTCAAGGGACTGCAGACCTGAGTATACGGTTTTTCCAAGTCGAAACCTCTACGCGTTCCCGAGTTAAAGGGTCTTGACAGACAGACAGACAGACAGACAGACAGACGGACAACAAAGTGATTCTAAAAGGGTTCCGTTTTTTTCTTTCTGAGGTACGGAACCGTAAAAATGAATTTATCGCGATATAATCAGCGTAACCAATACAAATTTAGAAAGAGCAGAAGAAAGCGAGAAAAATAGTACCCTCTTTTATCTCCTAACTCTTTTCAATGATTTACTAAGAGAACTCATACCGCTCTGATAAGCAGTAGTTTCTACAAGTACTAACAGTAATATATATTTTATAAAACCAACTCCTTATCTTAGCGCTAACTCTGCACGCCTTCTGACTGAAACGAGGTCAGTAGAACACCCGCTTCACACTATTTATAATACTAACTTAAAGTTAAATGTCGGTGTACATAACTTTAAAGTATGCCTAAGTACCTTGTTGAGTTTTCTTGTGAGAGAGAACATTATGTTGGGCCAAGAAATTTTAATAATGGCTAGTAAATTACAGACATTTGTCATGGTACAAAGTTTTTGACCGCGAGTGTTTCTGTGTTTTGGTGTAGGTACTCGTAAGTCTGAAGGATTTGAGTTTCCAAGATGTTCTTGCTTTGAATAAGGTCTTCAAAAAATAGTCCTTCAATTGCCGAAAGTTGGGAGTTCTCGGACGGTTTCGTTTTGTAGTGTTTATATACACACCTTTTTCGACCTGATTCTACTCTGTATATAATGATAATTGAATGTCCAATTTTTCGACATTTTAAACTCTGACATCATGGAGCACTACGCGCCGTCGACGACTCGGACTCCGTCCGGACGGTTACCGGTCGGCAGGACGGCGAGTTACCTATTGCTCGTTATCTGGAAGCCCACGCCTTTTGTGGCTGGAAATCGGCATCAGGGTCCCGGTAGCTGTGGCGTGAGGAAGTTCGTCCCCTCACGCGTGCTGCCGCCTCCTTCGCTAGCATTACTGCTTTGCAGAAGGAGCCGACCGCCTGCCATTGAAGGAATGGCACGCGTACTTTTATTTATGTTTAAAAGACATCAAACTAAAAATCCTTTCAAAAACTCGAAAACTAAGCCGACAATCTTCAGATCGGTCAACAGAATCGGCACTAACACTACAATAAAACTTGATCCGATCGGCATTTCGGCTCACGTAACATCAAAACGTTTAGTTCGCAACCCGTCTATGGCATCACGTTTAGGTCTAGAATTTCTCAATATTCAGAATAAGCCCGCCTATCTATAGGGGTACAAATGTACGCCACTGGATAAGCGGTGAAATGGGAATTTTTCGAATCTTATAAGCGATTTCGTCTGGTGCATTTCAATTTTATTGAACGCTCAAATGTTTGTGGTTTTAAATTGGTTTTATGATATTATAGGATGTGGACTAAGTTTCTTTATACTTTAATGGTTTTTTTATAATAGTTATAAACTAGTGCTTGACTGCGATCTCACCTGATGGTAAGTAGTGATGCAATCGTTGATGGTGAGGCGCACTAGTTTATAAGAGCCTATACATTTTAGCCTTGTAGACACCTAAATTATAATCGGACGGGAAGACCGCAGCAATTATTTTCTATTTTCTTATATTCCCTGATCATGAGTAGGTAGGTTATAATAATACCTTTTAAACCTTTTATTACTACTTATCTACTTACTTTTTTGTCGAGTCAAATCGTTCGATGACACGGATGGCGCAGTGTTTGAGAGATAGGCTGCTTCGCTTCGTGTTGCGGATTCGATTCCCACACCGAACAGATATTAATATGCTCTACAGATTGTTGTTCCGGGTCCGGGTGTCTTGTGTATGCGAGATTACGTGTTTGTGAACGCACCCACATTACAAGAGGACTAGAATGGAGTAACGTTTTATTTTTGTCATCAATAATTGCCTTCGCTCTGGGTAGACCGAAAGGGTGTGTCAGATTTTTGACATCCTTTTTATCAGGCCCGATAGTTTCACGAGCTGTTGGATAGAAAATCCTTATCAGTTTTTGCGTAAGTCAGAAGCTAAAGGCCGTTTCCCTCGATCTGGGGCAGTGGAGTAAAAAATCTGACACCGACTGGTATCAGATTGGTGATTGGTGATTGATGGCTTAGTGTGGTGCACTTGGCTAGACTTAGCCAAGAGCTTCATAGGTGCTACCCTGCTATGGTGCTAACTGCTTTGTGGAGATCTGATAGGCCGTCGCTGCATTTAATATTTTGGTATTTAGTAGAGTAGACTTTTTGAGAGCAGTGGTGGCCGAGTGGTAACGACCCCGACTTACGAGTTGTGGGTCGTAGGTTCGAACCCAGCCAGGCGTATTATAATTTCATCACCACTGCTCTCAAAATGGTGAAGGAAAACATCATGATGAAACCGGCATGTCCTAGAATCAAAAATTCGAAGACATGTGACATTCACCAACCCGCATTGGGCCCGCGTGGTGGATTACGGCCCATTCCCTCTCCTAGAGAGAGGCCTGAGTCCCAACAGTGGAACATTAAAAAGCTGATTATGCTTATTGAGTAGCAACTGTAACAACTATTTATTTATTTGACTGGCCTGTTGGCCTAGTGGTTAGTGGCCCTGACTGCTATGCTGGAGGTTGTAGGTTCGATTCCCACTGAAGGTAAATGTTTGTGTGATGAGCACATTCGTTCTGTGTCAGGGTGTAATTTATCTCTAATATGTATGTATTTAGAAATATATAAGTATGTTTATCAGCTGTCTAGTACTCATAACACAAGCTCTGCTTAGCTTGGGACTAGACGGCGTTGTGTGATAGTTGTGGAATATATATGTACCTATGTATAGAGAATTTTAATGTTAAGTATCTTATAATATCAAATCCACTATTAGGTACAAAGTCGTTATGTTCGTCTAGACTATTTTTGAGCTCGATAAGTTTGTCCAATCTTTGAAAAAGTTGATCACTGAAATAGAATCGCAAGTTTTGATTGACTTGTGCTCAATCAAAAGTTGAGATTTCATCGTATCCCTAACAATGGGACAAAAATAACATTTGTATCAAATGTATTGTGTAGAAAGAAAACTTACGTTTTCCATTTTGAATTTTCTAATTTAGATACAAAAAAAATTCACTGGCCTTCTTTCCTTGAGAAAACCAAAAATGGCAAATTTACACAACAAGGGTAGAAAAGACAAAATAAACTCTCTTGATACTCTTTTGTAACTACAAATTATCTTTTAAAATAATTAAAGCAAATTCCCAGTTTTTACGACCTTCTTCCATTATCTACGTAATCATTTTCCAAGCAAGGCCCATGAAAGAGTAGGTATTTGAATAATAAATTATTTAACTATTCAGTTAACGTTCTTAAATAATTGTATACTGAAAGCGGCTCCATCGCTTTAGAATACTGAGCAGTCTTGTGAACAATGTCGTCTATGCCGTAGACAGTGCTAAGCCGTAGACAATGCTGATCTGTAGACACTACTACGCCACAGACAGTGCTACGCCGTAAACAGCGTTACTGCTGTCAGTGCTACGTCGTAGTAAGTGCTACGCCAAAGACTGTGCTACTCCGCAGTAAATGCTACGCCCTCGACAGAGTAATTACTGCTGTCAGTGCTATGTCGTAGCAAGTGCTACGCCAAATACTGCTTAACTCCGCAGTCAATGCTACGCCGTCGATAGAGTTACTACTGTCAGTGCTACGCCGTAGCGAGTGCTACGCCATAGACTGTGCTACTCTGCAGTCAGTGCTACGCCATAAACAGTGTTACGTGGTAGATAGTGCAAAGCCGTTAATAGTGCTATAGTTATAGACAGATAAAAAAAAAATTCGATGCAACACACAGAACAGTAAATAAAAAGAGGAGAAGAGAGAGCACAACTCAATTATTAATCTAAATTACTCAACAAAACAAATATAAAAAAGCAAACGAGCACAAAATCTGAATATTAAAAAGAACCATTAAAAATAAAATAAATAACATTGAAGCAGGCAAGTACCACAGATAGTGTTACGCAGTAGACGGTGCTACAATGGCTCGGCAACACCTTATTGGTGTAGACTATTGTTGTAAAGGCTTTATTGTTTGAAACTGACGATAAAGTTACAAAATTTATGTGTCATAATTTTATTCTAATACTAGTAACTGTTAGCGGTTGCGCCCGCGTAAAAATAGAAAATTATCTCAAATGAACGTATTCTCAGGGTACAAAGTATTGGATATGCTATTCCAGGACATGGTCTATGTGTATGCCAAATTTCATCAAAATCCGTTTATCATTTTAGCGTGAAGAAGTATCAAATATACATACAAAATTTCGCCTTTTTAATATTAGTGAGATTTTTTTTTTTTAGGTGGGAAAATCATCTTGTGACAAATGCCGCTCTTGGGCGGAGCGAGAGATAGTGTCAGACTTTTACTGACTAAAAACCCACTCTTATTCCTTCGTTGCCTTCGTCCCAGGGCCCCGGGTTTCGTTTTCACACTACCCAACAGATAGTGTGATATGTATTATATATGTAAGTGTGGTTTTACTTATTTATTAAACTACTTATGTACACACATAAAATAAAAGATAAGAAGAAGTAAACAGTAAAATAGATACAGAGGTGGTGGTAGTATTTATTTATTTCTTTATTGCACACCTTAACTTATTACCGGACAGACATTTATAAAAAATAAGTACTACTTAGCGTTTAAATGCTGACACCTCATCATCATTATTTCAGCTGAAAGACGTCCACTGTTGGATATAGGCTTCCCCCAAGTGTCGCCAAAATAACCGGCCTATGCGTCTCGCATTCATCGGATTCCCGCAACCCTCACCAGGTCATCGGTCCACCTTGTGGGAGGCCTTCCAACGCTGCGTTATCCAGTGTGCGGTCGCCATTCTAGAACCTTTCGGCCTTATCGACCATCCGTTCTACGAGCAATGTGCCCTGCCCACTTGTGCCAATGTGCACTGCATTCTTGAACTATGCTTTAATAATACATTTTATGATAACCTCGAGAATTTTGATTTAGAAAATTTCTTGAAATGTTTTTTTTTTAAATTTAGTAATCATCATAATCATAATCATAATCATTTATTTGTAAGAACATGGTAGGTATGTACATTACATGGTCTCATCAGACAGAGCAATCAATTTATACGTATAAACCAACAAATAAATAATCACTTCACATACAAAAAAATGCCTGCAAATAATATTCCAATTTTTACTACCCACACAGAAATAAATTCTCGTTCAATATATATTATTGAGTGGCCAAAACCTGTCGTTAATTTAATATTCTAAAGCATTTCACGCCGCCCACTACCAAAAGTTTACGTAAATTCAATTACAATATGTAATTATAGTACGTAATGAAGTTACAAGGCTGGGTAATTTAATATTCGGTTTCAGTTTTGTTAAAAATGTGAAGGTAAAATTACTGAAACCAGCAAAACCTTTGTTAGTTAGTTATTATATTTTATAGGGTGCTTACGTAACACCCGCGTGTACCAGCAGCGGCGGGGACGCGCGGGCGGAAGGGTCAACAGCTGATCGAGCCGCCGGCCGCGCACCAACGCACTCGTATACATACCGAGCGATATATTTAAGTTTTTCCAAAATTGCAACCCAAAACCGAATTAAACTAATTTCTTATAAAAACGAGTCATCTCTCGTTTAACATGGTTGCTTACAATGGGCCTCATCAGAAGGCTTAAGCATATGCATAATCAGCCTTTTAATGTTCCCACTGCTGGGACTCAGGCCTCCTCTCTCTAGGAGAGGGAATAGGCCGTAATCCACCACGCAGGCCCAGTGCGGATTGTTCAATGTCACATGTCTTTGAATTTTCGGTTCTAGGACATGCCGGTTTCCTCACGATGTTTTCCTTCACCGTTTTGAGAGTAGTGGTGATGAAATAAATTACACAAAGTAATGCGCCTGGCTGGGTTTGAACCCACGACCTACAATTCGTAAGTCGGGGCCGTTACCACTCAGCCACCACTGCTCTACTCTGCCCACATCTATTACATACAAAATGCTGCGCTTTATAACTCTCTGGCCATCCCCAAGGCGAAACTTTTGTATTTCGGTGAGTGACGTAAGTCGGGGCTATTACCACTCGGCCACCACTGCTCATCAGAAGGCTTACAGTCACCCAGAGGGCAATGGAAAGGGCTATGCTTGGAGTTTCCTTGCGTGACCGCATCAGGAATGACGAAGGAGAACCAAGGTCGCCGACATAGCCCAAAGAATCGCTAAACTAAAGTGGCAGTGGGCAGGGCACATTGCTCGTAGAACGGATGGTCGATGGGGCCGAAAGGTTCTAGAGTGGCGACCGCACACCGGAAAACGCAGCGTTGGAAGGCCTCCCACAAGGTAGACCAACGACCTCGTGAGAGTCGCGGGAATGCGGTGGATGTGAGACGAGAGTGGCGACCTCGTACCGGAAGACACAGCGTTGGAAGGCCTCCCTCAAGTAGGACCGAAGACCTGGTGAGGGTTGCGAGAATCCGATGGATGCAAGACGCACAAGACCGGTCGTTGTGGATACTTGGGGGAGGCCTATGTCCAATAGTGGACGTCTTTTGGCTGAAATGATGATGCTGTAAGATATAGGAATCCATACTTCATATACCGCACAAGAATTGTCAGTTAAACCTGTTACCATTACAACAATAGTAAAACTAGTTAATACTAGTTAAATATAATATAGAATATTATATGAAGTATAATATTCCTAGTAATAATTTACGTTATCGGCATTCTAAGGCTAGTCACGACTATTGAAGTTAGTATTACATAATAATTCAAATGATTTACGTTATGGACATTGTTTCATTATGTTGGCAATATTGCGAGATATCACTGTATTGGTCAAGAGTTCGATTAGTTGGTCTGCTGAATACTAGATTAGTATATTGGTATTATTATGAGAATCATTAATGACTTCACATTCAGTAGAACCTTCATTTTGGAGAGTGTGCGCGGGAATTGCATGACTTGATTCCGCCATCTCCTTTCTACCATCGGACAACCCGACGTACGGCGAGTATCCACCCTTACGTTGTTGAAACTTCAACGGTCCGGACTAAGCGTTTCGCTTCGTCGTTTATACCGCGTACATCGAAGGACTGGAACAATTTGCCTGCTGCGGTCTTCCCGTCCAACTATAATTTAGGTGTCTTCAAGGCTAGAGTGAATAGGCTCTTAATAAACTAGTGCGCCTCACCATCAATGATTGCATCGCTGCTTACCATCAGGTGGGATCGCAGTCAAGCACTGGTTTATATGAATTAAAAAAAAAAAAACAATTTATAAACTGATCTGGTAATTTTTTTTTTTGTTTTTAAATGTAATAACATAATCTAAATATTTGCATGCCGAATGGTAAAATGTGGCTGAACTTTAATGTATCATAAGAACTGTTGTGTATTAAACAGATTTGCAAAATAAAATTCTATACTCTATTCTAGCCAGTGGAAGGACTGGAACAATTTGCCTGCTGCGGTCTTCCTGTCCGATTATGATTTGGGCGTCTTCAAGGCTAGAGTGAATAGGCTCTTAATAAACTAGTGCGATTCACCTCAACGATTGCATCACTGCTTATTTTATTTTATTTTGGAACAATAAACAGCTACAAATTACATATTATAGAAAAAAAAATACAAACTAGTTTACAATTTTGCAGCCCACTGCATTATCCACATATTGACGCATAAGGTTGCCGGCAGTAAATGTCGCTGGATAAATAAATATACTCTATTATCATATCATTACTATAACAATTTGTCGAAAATTACATATAAAATTATTAAAACAAGCAAACACATGCATTAAATTAAATTAAAATTATAAATTAAATTAAAATTGTACATTGAATTAAATTTTAAAATTACACATTAAATTATAAGATATAAAATATATAAATAAATAAAAATTAAAGGGACTCATAAATTATTATTATCAGGTGGGATCGCTGTCAAGCAATGGTTTATATTATTAAAAAAAAAACACCTCGCCATATTGATAAATGATATTTATTCTACAAATAGGGTTTGAAAACACTTTGTTTCCTAGCTGACTACTCTGAGATAAAACACCAAAACAAATAACTCAGGGGTCAAAGTCTCTTTTAAAGACCATTAAAAATAAAATGAATGATCTAGATTTGTGAAATTGAAAACGTTTCATGCGCAAGCAAAACCACGAGCCAAAGTTAACAATATTATTATGATAAATATCTGACCCAAATTATGTGATGTAAATAAGTTCAAACACTTATATTTAATCGAAATCCATCACGATTCCAATGAAATATCACTGTTCATAAAACTCATAATGAAGTACATTATTTATTAAACACTTTTCGACTTTTATGGCTCGTTATTAAGCAGCTTTAAGTTTGAAAACCATCTCATTATCCGTTTAATTACCGTATCAATCAAGTTCAATACAATCGACTTTCGAATGAATACCTGAACGGTTCATGGTTCAATTATAAAAGCTTGATTGATTTCAGATCATCCAGAAATTATCGTTAATTCATATGAATTATTAGTATGTGTATTCTCGTGAGATAATATACTTATTACCTTTTAATTTATTGGAGTGAGCTGAATCAATTTAACAATAATCAATGCCTCATAAGTCGTCAAACCTCTAGTTGAGTCAAATACTTCAGTGTTTCTTCCAGGGTAGTCAGGTAGAAAAAGGCGAAACAACAAAACGACCCTCGCCATCCAATGCACAATTACAGTTCAGTGCCTCTGAGACTTAAAAGTCGTAAAAGTTTTGTTGCAAGCGTGAGCCCATCTCTAAGTAACAGCTCAGAGAGATGCGACCTCTGGCGGCAGAAGTTTAAACCTCCTGATGATTTTGTCGAGTTGTCGGAGAGCCTCTCTCCTGGACACGAGTTGCCATGGCCCACCTGGAAAACTCCAATAGACTCCGCTCCGATCTTCAGTGTTTGTGCAGCGTCTCTCCGCCGACCATGTCCCACCTTCGGTCCTGCATCACGTGCCCTCTTACCTGTTCACGTAGAGACCTCATAACAGCATCAGCGGACGGCATTGCCGTGGCCGAATACTGCGCCAGGCAAGGAATTTAACTAGCTTTGCCATCGATACGCTAAGAAAAAGAAGCTAGGAAACACCGGCCTCATCTAGTATGATGATAATATAGTAATTGTTTTTCTTTCACTCCTTATGTCATATTATATATTATTTTGACACGGTTTGATATTAAACCCCATCCATTTCCTTTCATATATGGAGTCTGTTGTCCATTTCATGAAATAGGCCTTTTATTCCGCGGTTTATCTGCTAAGCCGGACTATAAAAACGATACAAGAAGGGCGTACAGCTGGGAATAAAATGGTTACGCAGGGTGGCTGATGTAGGTCACAGGACGGGGCTAAGGGCGTTGCAGAGGAAGGGGGCTATGAAGCTAGGGCTTATTTGTACTGTTGAGTAGCTGTTGCTTGCGACTTCACCCGTGTGAAAGTAGAGAATTGTCCTAAAGAAACATAGTTCTGGGTTAAAAAATATCATATGTGCTATTCCAGGACATGGTCTATCATCATCATCATCATCATCATCATTTCAGCCAAAAGACGTCCACTGTTGGACATAGGCCTCCCCCAAGCGCCGCTACAACGACCGACCCTCACCAGGTCGTCGGTCCACCTTGTGGGAGGCCTTCCAACGCTGCGTTTTCCGGTGCGCGGTCGCCACTCTAGAACCTTTCGGCCCCATCGACCATCCGTTCTACGAGCAATGTGCCCTGCCCACTGCCACTTCAGTTTGGCGATTCTTCGGGCTATGTCGGCGACCTTGGTTCTCCTGCGGATATCTTCATTCTTTATGCGATCATGCAAGGAAACTCCGAGCATAGCCCTTTCCATTGCCCTTTGGGTGACTGTAAGCCTTCTGATGAGGCCCATTGTGAGCGACCATGTTTCAGAGCCATATGTCATCACTGGCAACACGCACTGGTCATAGACTTTCGTCTTGAGACACTGTGGTATGTTGGACGAGAAGATACCGCGCAGCTTCGCGAACGCTGCCCAGCCGAGTCGGATTCGACGATTGACCTCTTTCTCAAAGTTAGACCTACCCAACTGGATTGTCTGTCCCAGGTAAATGTAATCGGTAACATGGTCTATGTACCAAGCAAAAGCATAATCAGCCTTTCAATGTTCCCACTGTTGGGACTCAAACCTCCTCTCTAGTAGAGGGAATGGGCCGTAATCCAGCACGTGGGCCCAGTGCGGGTTGGTGGATGTCACATGCCGGTTTCCTCACGATATTTTCCTTCACCGTTTTGAGAGCAGTGGTGATGAAATAAATTACACAAAGTAATGTGCCTGGCTGGATTTGAACACGCGACCTGCAACTCGTAAGTCGGGGCCGTTACCACTCGGCCACCACTGCTCCAAGCTTCATCATGCTGCCATGTAACAAATTTCATCGAAATTCGTTCAGCTGTTCGAGTGTGAAGCAGTAAGAAATATATATACGTACAAAAACACGCTCATAATCACAAATTTTCACCTTTATAATATTATTGTGATTTATATCGTGTCTGTATGTTTGTTAGTCCTTCATGCTGAAGCGGCAGAACAGATTTGGATGAAATTTGGTATAAGGGTAGACAATATCCTGGAATAGGATATAGGATACTTTGTGTCGCGGGAGTATGTTCTCTTGTTCTTTGTTTTCACATAATATACTTATAATTTGTTAGTTCTAAATTTGCACCTTGTTCCTCCAAATAAAATGTTTTTCTTTCTTTCTTTCTTTCCTGAGAGCAGCGGTGGCCGAGTGGTAACAGCCCCGACTTACGAGTTGTAGGTCGCTGGTTCAAACCCAGCCAGGCGCATTACTTTGTGTAATTTATTTCATCACCACTGCTCTCAAAACGGGTGAAGGAAAACATCGTGAGGAAACCGGCATGTCCTAGAACGAAAAATTCAAAGACATTCACCAACCCGCACTGGGCCCGCGTGGTGGATTACGGCCCATTCCCTCTCCTAGAGAGAGGAGGCCTGAGTCCCAGCAGTGGGAACATTAAAAAGGCTGATTATGCTTATGCTTTATGCTTTCTTTCCTTGGGATACTACTACTTTCACGCGGTTGAAACTGATGACAAAAGCTATTAAATAAATATAGTATACAATTTTTTGCTCTTTTCTTCCTGATTTTTAATTTAGCAATCATACACTGTACTGATTTTAAAAGAAGGCATTATATTCAGAAGCTGGTTTCTATGTGTATCTCCAAAAGAAAATACTTCAAAGGATTTCGATCCATAAGCTCATTACAAGTAAACACACAATCCCATAACCCACTTCGCTTAAATAACTCACAAGGATAAGTAGATACCGTGCTCATTTATTCATCCCCCCTACCACGAAATATAATGGGTTCATTATAATAAATTACAATTGTAAATCAATTCACTGAATTCAATCAATGTCTGAAATTACTTCTCGCGGTATGGGGGTTGCACTCAACCCGATATTAGGGATGCTATCTTAACTGAAGCGGAGGTTGAGGTACCTCTGTGGAATCAGAGGTTAATGGAGACAAAAGCAGTACATACAAAATACAAAGTTTTTCCACTTGTGTCAAATACAGGTAAAAAACTTTTTCATTGCTGGAGAATGGAGGCAGAATTCGCCCAAGCCGCAGGCGAATGTGTTATGGAGCCGAGTGCTGCAGCGACAAATTTCCACGTGTATCAAACGACGTTTTTCAATATAGTTACGAAGAAATAAATAAGCGGGGGCTGCCCGGCAACTAGTGGGGACTGCTTGGCAACCAGACTGTTACGATACATGTAATAAATTATAGCGGGGGCGAAGTACTTATAAGGTTCTCGCTATCTCCCTCTCTCGGTGGAGCGAGAAGACTTGTCACTTTTACTGACTAAAACCTTCCTATGGTTCTTCAATTGTCCTTTGCGTTTTAGGGCAACGGTAAATTTTTTTGAACATTCTCACAGCCCTGCGAAAGTGGATCCTGAAGTTTGGTTTCTTGCGGAATTTCCGCATTTCCGAAAGCGGAGGCGAAATTCCGCCTCAACACTATTCGATGCCATAGGATATTGGCTTACAAATGGGTTTACGCTGCGTGTGTAATTTTACACTATGACCAAGCTCTCTTATTAATCCAATTAATTAATTGATTGATCGTTCATTTCATTGAATTGCACTGATATTGGCTTTTGCAGTGATTAAATTGTTTGAGGTTGAGAGTAATCTAGCTGGTGGGTGTGCTAGGATGCTGGGTAATAATTTTAGCAGCAGACATATGGCTTTGTAGAAGTGGAATAACATGTCAAGAGCGTCAAGAATTTGCAATAGGTATTTCGTATTTTTTTAAGGTTCCGTACCTCTAAAGGGAAAAACGGAACCCTTATAGGATCACTTTGTTGTCCGTCTGTTTGTCTGTCAAGACCCTTTATCTCGAGAACGCGTGGAGGTATCGAGTTGAAATTAAAACCATATACTGGTCTGCGGTCTCTTGAAGCTGTGAAAAAAATCAAAGTTCTGAGTTATCGAAAAAAAAAAGATACGTCCGTTTATGTCGCAAAAAACGTGTATTTCGACGCTCTCAAGGAAATCAAAATTCACAGGGTACTTCTTGTTGACCCAGAATTCTGAAATTTGGAACATAGCAAGGTCTTATAACACAGGTATAGGAATAAATCTGAAAAAAAGTAAATGTGTAGTTACGTCACAAAAAAAAATTCAAAGTTCTGAGTTAACGCTAAAAACTATCTGGTTTTACAAAATGACGAAAGTTTGGCAGCCGGAAGAAGACTGGTTATCACACCTTTACGTTTCTGTGTATCCGTAATTACTGCCAAAGAGTTTATAAATAAATAGCTCGTTCCAGCGACTTCACCCGCGTGAAAGTAGGTTTCTTCATACAAACTTTGGACCTACGTTTCATCCCCTTAGGAAATTTTTTTTGGAAAATCCTCTCTTAGTGCTCGCCTAGGTCATAAAAGGAAATCTTGTGCAAACATTTCACGTTCCTAGTCCCAGTAGTTTCGGCTGTGCATTGATATGTCAGTCAGTCAGTTTCTTCTTTTATATATATAAAAATACTCGTAAGAATGAAAATAAAATTCTATGTTGAAACGGCACGAGGCAATACTTGTAGCTACAGGATACCTATAGAAAGATACACGTGGAAGAAAAAAACTTGGCTTGTTAATTCAATTTAATGGATTCGTTTGACCTTTCATGGTGCCCTACTAACCCACGTTCTGATCACCCTATCAATAATTTAAAATAATCGGAAAAGCGCGAGTCAGGCTCGCACACCGGGGGTTTCGTACAACTTAAACTATTTTTTTTGTGATGTAGCTTTAAGGTTATCGGTTTTTTTTTTAACTTGGCACACATGGCATTGCTTCTTGCTAAACATGATTCTAAGTTAAAAGGAAGTAGCGCAAAAACATGCACCTTAAATGGAGAGCAAATGGTCTGAACTTAGATTGCATCGACTTAAAAGTTTGATTTTTGAGTATTTACTATTTTATTTCAGCTTAATACCTCCACGCGTTCCT
Organism: Mythimna impura; assembly: GCA_905147345.3. NCBI lineage: Eukaryota > Metazoa > Arthropoda > Insecta > Lepidoptera > Noctuidae > Mythimna > Mythimna impura. The sequence continues at coordinate 24,741,087 of LR990359.1, read as the reverse complement.
GAGAAAAAAGAGTCTTGACAAGAGTTCTGGTTTTGCTAAATGAGGTACGGAACCCTAAAAAAATCAGCCAAGTACGAGTCGGGCTCGCGCACGAAAGGTTCCGTACCATCCATAGCAAAAAACGACATAAAATCACGTTTGTTGTATAGGAGACCCACTTAAATATCTATTTTACTCTGTTTTTAGTATTTGTTGTTATAGCGGCAACAGAAATACGTCATCTGTGAAAATTTTACCTGCCTAGCTATAACGTTTCATGAGATACAGCCTGGTGACAGACAGGCGGACAGCGGAGTCTTAGCAATAGGGTCCCGTTTTTACTCTTTGGGTACGGAACTCTAAAAAATAAATATTTTACGTCGCTACTCAGCTATCCGTACACATCCGTCGCTGTGTAGAAAGGCACCCTTTATAACCATCATCGGTCAAGACCCGAATAATTTGCTCCAATTTATATGGCGACGTCATCATAACGGCCATCTTTGCCGCCATTTTCTTAGACGTTGATAAATAATTTCATTTTCTTTCTTTCTCGTATCGATCGCGGAGGGCGCTGATGCGATAGATTTGTTATCGATGGGAGGTTTTGATTACGGTTCGTATTATATGATTGGCGATTAGTGTAATAATATGATTTCTTTCTGTAATAGAGAAGCTATGTTTCAGCCGAAAGACGTCCACTTTTGGACATAGGCTTCCCCCAAGTGTCGCCATAATGACCGGTCCTGTGCGTCTCGCATCCATCGGATTCCTGCGACCCTCACCAGGTCATCGGTCCACCTTGTGGGAGACCTTCCAATGCTGCGTCTTCCGGTACGTGGTTGCCACTCCAGAACCATTCATATTATAACACATCCGTGTAACATAGTTGTTACACACCCAGAAACATAAGTTTCAAAGCAACTTTATACACCCCTTTTTTGTGTTTTTTTTAAGGTGGGGAATTATCTAATGAATTCACCCGCTCTAGGGCGGAGAGAGGGCGTGTCAGACTACTGACTAAAACCACACCTATGTTCCTTCTTTGCCCTTTTCGTTCTAGAACCACGGGTTTCCCTTTCGGAAGTCAACCCATGTCCCCAGTAGGCTTCGCTCTGCTGAACGCCTACGGTATTGCTGAGATCTCTATGAGGCGCGCGTGGAACACTACGTGCCGTCGACGACTTGGGCTCGTTCCGTTATCGGACGGACGGCGAGCTAGTACCCTGTGCTCGTTGTTCGCAAGCCTGCGCCTACGGTAGCTCGAAGTAGCTTCTTCTGCTCTTATCCCGGGAGTATGTTTTCTTTGGACTATTTTCTGATATCACGCAAGCAACGCCGCTGACAGTAGCTACCTAGGCTGGTTATATTATGAATAATGAAATGTCAGCCGTGAAAGAAATTGCGCTCAAACTAAGAAGTATTACGTGCTTCCCACAGTACTTTAGTAGGTCGGTAGACCCACGAACCAACAGAAATCAATCGAACACAATCCAGAATACGGATGCATAGTCGGCCTTATAATGCTCCCACTGTTGGGACTCAGGCCTCCTCTCTAGGAGAGGAAATGGGTAATCCACCACGCGGGCCCAGTGCGGGTTGGTGGATGTCACATGTCTTCGAATTATTGGTTCTAGGATATGCCGGTTTCCTCACGATGTTTTCCTTCACCGTTTTGAGAGCAGTGGTGATGAAATAAATTACACAAAGCGCCTGACTGGGTTTGAACCCGCGACCTACAACTTATAAGTCGGGACCGTTACCACTCGGCCATCACTGCTCTATAATACTACACTGTAGAATACGGCAGAGGTAAATAATATATAATAGAGGTATATTAATGTGCTAGTAGGTAAATATGTCAGACAATCACTACAACTGACAGATAATTTACCCTGATTTTCTTATACTTACCTGTCTATTTATCTCTAAATAGGTTACGTATTTAACTTAAGTACTTACTTATTTTGTCTGTGATGTTTTGATTTCATTTATAAGTTAATGAAAATAGCTCTGAAAAATGCCCTCTAATGTCTATGAAAAATATGCTTTGAATTTACTTCGACGAATAATTTTATTTAGATTGAAAGCATTTTCAAACTCTAAAACCTCAACATTAGGTACTTATAAAAGCACTTTTTCATAAAAAAAATACTGCTGAATGTAAATATTCTCTCAACGAAGCTTGAGTACTGAAAGCCTCGATTCAAAAACCACTGATCATATCGAGATTCACATATTTCGATGTATCGATTAAACATCGATATCCTGTAATCGATTATCGGTATATGGTGACTCGATTATACAACGCTTAACCATCAAGCGCTCGAGTGACAATGTAATTGACATTAGGCCCTCGACAGCCATTACAAACTTACTATTGTAGATGGCACAATTGAAATTGAACTTTATGGTAGCAAAGATAGGGTCTAATAGGTGTGTAAAAGCAGTAACTGTTTGGACTTGGGAAGTTCTAAACGATTATAGATATGGTTAAGTTCAATGATAGGGCGCAGTTAGATACAGATGTTGAACATGCCCAGAAGTTTGAGCTTGTGATTTGTATCATGTTCTTAGTATCTTTGAAAGTTAGAAGATGGTCTTGGTAGTAATTGCTCGTAATTTTACTGAGCAGTTCCGAGGAGTTATGGAGCTATTGAAAAATGATTAGGGTTTCAAAGCAGAATGAAAATGGCATTAGTGCTTAGGTCTTTTGGAATAGTGCTTAGACTGTGTCTTGTGGTTGACAAAGATTATAATTTATTGTGCTATTGCCATATTATTATAATCCTATGTTATTTTACTGAAAATAATTATTTAGAAATAATCTGTGTGTGTTACAATGTCGACTTAACGGCTGATGGAGAATAACTTTGGTTATTCAAGCGAAAGATATCACGAGGAAAAACTTTAACTAGCTATACAAAAATAAAAAAAATAAGTATCATAAAAAAAGAAAAAGCCAAAAAAAAAAATATAGAAAAAAAAATGCCAAAGGCATTAATCCGCCTTTGTACAATGTTTCATTAGTGCATAAAGTTTTAAATAAATAAATAAATAATAAATAATTGAGCATATCCGCAGGAGAAACAAAGTTACAGATAAAGCCTGAAGAATCGCCAAATTTAAGTGGCAGTGGGTAGGGCACATTGCTCGTAGAACAGATGGTCGATGGGGCCAAAAGGTTTTGTAGTGGCGGCTACGGCCTCCCATTAGGTGGACCAACGACCTGGTGAGGGTCGCAGGTTATCCAACAAACACATAAACCAAGGCCACCTTGGTTGGGACGCTAGTTTGCAACCGTCTGGTCACCCGTTAATGCTTTCACCTGTCGGTAAGTACCCATATAAGTTTGAATTTCTTTGCAAATGTCAAAATATGCCCCTAAACGGAGCTTAAAAAGCCTTCGCTTTAGATTGCGTTGACTTAAAAGTTTGATTTTTCACTGCTCCAAAGAGTGAAAAACCAGAGTATTTAATAGCAATTTCAGTTAAATACTTCCACGCGTTCCTCAGAAGAAAAGGGTATTTACAGACGAAGAGACTACAAAGTGATCCTATAAGGGTTCTGTTTTTACTAACTGAAGTACGGAATCAAAAAAACTGGTATTCTGCTAGTAAATATATCAATGATTACGTTTTCCAGTCTATAATATATAGATTTACTAGCTTCTGACAGCGGCTTCGCCCGCGTGAATTTAGTACTTCCCTCATAAAGATTTAAACTATCCTATCTCTCAAGTTGGATCGAACTGCACATGGTGTGTGAATTTTATTATAATCGGTTAAGTGGTTTAGGAGTCCGTTGAGGACAAACATTGTGACACGAGATTTATATATATTAAGATTTATATACACAGGTAATATTCACAGATAATATGTATGTAAAAGCAAGCAAAACTCGAATCGGTACTTCCGAAAATCTAAAATAAATTCTAAAACGTCAAACTTCGGCGCAATCCAGCCAACATTGGCCAAACATATTGTAATTAGGGGCAGTACAGTACAGACGTCGACAAAATGCATTCTCGTTGAACTTTAGTGAACCCTTTTTTTATTAAAAGTTTGCACAAACTTTTTTAATTTACTTTGTATATATGAGATGTAGTATACGAACAGAAGTTTCTGAAAGGCAAATGGGATGCTGTCGATGCCAATTGGATTCAGTGGCGACGAAGACTGAATGTGCTGTGTGTTATTTGGTTGTTTATGAAATAAGTTTGAAGTTTTTTTTTTTATTGATGATAGGCTCGCGTTTGACCACCATCTCACCTGATGGTAAGCGATGATGTGGTCGACGATGGAGCACGCTTGCCTAGAAGTAGCCTATTCACTCTTGACTTAAAGACCCCTAAGTTGTAGCTATCAGGAAACACAGACTCCGGCAAGGAATTCCACTCCTTGGCTGTACGCATAATAAATGTGTTCTCAAAACGTGGGATGTCCACCATGTACCGGTGGCGCAACGCCGTACGTCTAGTGGTCCGATGATGGAACGGACTTGGCGGAATTAGATTGTGCAATTCCAGTGCACACTCCCCGAAATGTAAACGATAGAAAACCGACAGGCCAGCAACTGGGCGGCGATGTCCAAGGCTTTGGAGCTTCGACTCAACGAGTGCATCATTGCCAATGATCCTCTTGTTAGTTTATTTATTTATTGTTGAAAAGTGAAAGTATTCATCAACATCTGCCACGTTCTCAATTTATTTTGAAGCGGCGTAATATAATATTAATATTATTCCACAACTTCAACACAACGCCAACTAGTCCCAAACTAAGCAGAGCTTGTGGTATGAGTACTAGACAGCTGATAAACATTCTTATACACCACTAGTTTCTAATTAGTACAAATACTTAAAGGGCTGATTAGAAAAGGTCTTGTTATTATTTAAGTAAAGTCTCAATAAATAATATTCATGAACAGCAAAGTTATTAGCGTTTGTTTATATCCCAAAATGTCACTCAATTTATGGAAATATTGTACAGGCTATTGATTATGAATGAATAAATGACGATCAAAATAGAAAACACTACACGTAGTATTTTCTAGTAGCAATTGTTATGAATGATTGATTCTATTATGAATTTACCAATTATGACAAAATTTCGTGGAAAATTTTGGGATTTTTTTTAATTTTGACTACAAAAATATGATCAGTAACAGGTACGAATAGAGCCCCATTTTTTGTACTAATTAAAAACTAGAGGTGTATATTTATAAATACTTAGGTACATAATATAGATAAATTACTCCGTCGTAGCAGTCTGGGCTACTGACAACTAGACCAACAGGCCAGTCAATATGTATCTTTCATCCATATTTAATGGTTAGTAAACATTCGTTTTTTAGCAAATTATTACACTAAAATTTTAATGAAAGTACGTATGAATCAGTTTGTGTATGTTACTCTTTCGAGCTCATGTTTTTCAAGGATGTGATCTACCCGTGTACCATTTTTCATATAAATCCAATCAGCCGTTCGTGCGTAAAAATGTAACAAACAATTAGACTAACACACAAACTTTCGCCTTTATTATATTAGTTTTATACCTGAATATGATAAAACACTCTTTTGAGGTGGTGGTTTAGTGGTGGCCAAGTGGTAACGACCCCGACTTACGAGTTGTAGGTCGCGGGTTCGAACCCAGCCAGGCGCATTACTTTGTGTAATTTATTTCATCACCACTGCTCTCAAAACGGTGAAGGAAAACATCGAACCAAAAATTCGAAGCTACATGACATTCACCAATCCGCACTGGGCCCGTGAGCGATTACGGCCCATTCCCTCTCCTAGAAAGGAGGCCTGAGTCCCAGCAGTGGGAACATTAAAAGGCTGATTATGCTTATGCTTACCCTTTTGAGGTACTATGGATGATAATTATGAATTAAAAGAAATACTTCAAAAGGAAACATAAATTACTTTGATATATAGGGCGGTAGGCGTTCTCTGCATTCATCAAATGTAAGTGATTGCTACTTTAAAAGTTCAGTTAAAATGTTTTTACTGAAGTCGATACATGTTTTTAATATTTCAAGAAGGCCTTTAATCAACAAAATATATGTTTATACTACCTGTCAACCTGCCGGACCTATGGTACCTGTGTTGTGTGTGTGTTCCTGTGTGTTGGTGTGTGCTGTGTGTGTGTGTTGGCTGTGTTTTGTGTGTTGTTGTGTTTTGTTGTTTTTTCGTATGTATACTACCTTTTGCTAGCGGCGTTGCTCGCGTGAATGTTTGTTTCTTCATACAAACTTTGGATCCTTGTTTCATACAATTCAGAAAATCCTTTGTCATCCTTTGTTTCATAATAACAACAAGAAAATACATCATATTTCTGCCCTTATCCTGTCTTATTTGGGGTCGGCGCAACACGTTTTTTTCTTCCATTCTGTCCTGTCACTCGTCACGCTATCACTAACTCCCTTTTCTTTCATATCACTTCTCACACAATCCATCCATATGTTCTTTGGCATCCCCTCCCTTTCCATCCATCCACATGTAAACTCATAACTCTTTTAGCAACATGCGTTTCATCCCTCCTCTTTACTTGACCTTACCAAGATAAACGATTCCCTTTCAACTTTTCAGTCACCGGCGCCACTTTTAAACTTCTCCTATTATACTTATTTCTCACTTTATCCATTCTCGTCACACTACACATCCATCTTAACATTTATTATCATGAATCATAATACCTACTATGTATTTTCTTGTCATTCGAATTTTCAAAGATGTGACAGGTCTATCTGTAGCACATTGTAGCACATTGTAGCACATTATCAATCCACCAATTATTTCCAAGGTACCTACCTAATAATAAAACACGACGCCACAAAATATTACAAAAAAAAAAACTTGAACCAAATATTTAATCTCCTCCCCAACAACAAAGGAAAATTAATCCAACACAGGGCGAATGAAAAAATCCCCCAACAAAAAAGTAGAACAAATAACGAATAGACAAACCATTCGAAATAAATCGTGGAAATCGGATCTCGAGTTTTGTTTGTCAGCAGAAAAAAGTCGGGTGAAACCGATACATCGATTTTAGAAGTCCGTCAAAAGCTAAACTCTAAAATTTCCCGTCACGCGTCCGTCGTGGCGATGCGAGCAGTGATTGTATCGATATATTGTAGGTAGTATCGATTAATCTGATCACGTACACCAACGGTGGGTCTCGATTTTTGCAAACAAACTCCGTTTGTTTAATACGCTCTGGCCCGTGACGATCTTCGGCGATAAAAAGTGGTAGTTTTTATCGGATCTACGGCAAATAAGGGATGGGAAACGGATCGTGGTTTCGGTTAGTCTCTTTTCTATTTCGTTTTATGTCGGAATATTTCGTTTGTGTTTCGATAGTTACGAGTTTCGTTCGTAGCGTTTGACAGTAATGTTAAATCATAAAATGCATTTGATGCTTGCGTTTGCATTCGGTGTTTTCTATTGGGAAATGCTGATGGCGTTGTAGTTAGCTCTGAATTTTGACAAAAGTTGTTCAAAAGGACTATTACTAATAATCCTTGCTTAAACGGATTAGTGAAGATATTTGAAATATTTAATTGCGACGAAAAAGGAGGAATGGGTTGGTTTGGTTGTCTATCAGAGGTGGTAAACTTAAATAGTTTTATATTCAATAAGTGTCTTCTCTTTTTAGCCTCTGGTGGTACTGAGGTACCATGTTCCTCTCAGACGAAATGTTAGTTTAGATGTAAAACACATTTATAAAATAAAAAAATACACGAAGACTTTTCAGTCTTCGTTTCTTTTAGTAATTAAGCAAAGCTTTGAAACGAAGAGTAAAAACTCTTTGATGGTGCAATGAATAAACATAAACAGAGTATCTAAATGAAGATGAAAGACTGATAAATGAAGATTGGGAACATATTAAAAACTCATAAAATAAATTAAGTAATATAATATTTTTTGGTCTCTGAATCTGAATAATAAAAAAAATCTTGCAAATACAGTAATATAAAACTGCATTATTATTCTTTAATTGAGTACTGAATTAAAATCGTATATTCTTCGAAATTTTTTTTACTATGTTTGAATCAAAACGTATTATTACGTTTGTTATTGAATCAGTCTTGTAATCGCATATTAATAAGGATTTTTTAATTTATGTTATAAAAAACGAACCAATTCGGGACGGATCTGATATATATATATACCAACTGTATGTCATTGAGTCAATTGAGAAATGAGCCAAGAAGATATTTGGTACCTAATGATAATACTCATTGATTCGAAGCCCCAAAGTATTAAGTATTGACACCGAGTTGCTAGCCCGTCGCGATTCTATCGGTTGCACTTCGGGAAGTGTGCGTCAGAATTGCATAACTCGATTCCTCCAAGCCCGTTCTATCATCGAACAACTACGATCGCGTGAGGCAACGGTCCTCATGCCCCAACCGCCGCCGGGATTCCGATCCCGATTTCCGGCCACCGCAAGCGCGGGCTTGCGGACGGCGAGCAATGGGTAGCTCGCCGTCCGACCGTCCGGTAACCGTCCGGACCGAGCCCAAGTCGTCGATGGCGCGTACTGTTCCACGCGCGCCTCAAGGAGATGTCAGCAACTGTAGAGGCCCAGTAGCTGGTACGAAAGGCAACGAATGAGTGGGTTTTTAGTCAGTAAAATCTGACACTATCTCCCGCTCCGCCCAAGAGCGAGGGATGTCATAAGATAATTTTCCCACCGAAAAAAAAAATCATCGAACAACTAGACGCATGGCGATGAACCACCGGTACTTGGTGGACCCTATATACACAAAAATTTTGGGGTCTTAAAATCAAGGGTGAATATGTTACTTCTAGGCAAAGTGTGAACCATCTTTAAACACATCATCGCTTACCATCGTGAGATATTATTCAAGGGCGAGCCAATCAAAAATAAAAATAAAAATTGTTGTCGGAGTCAGCGTTTCCTGATAGCTTCAACCTGGGGGTCTTTAAATCAAGAGTGAATAGGTTACTTTAAGACAAGCGTGATCCATCGTCGATCACATCATGGCTTACCATCTTGAGATAGTGGTCAAATGCGAGCCTATCAATAAAAAATAAAAAACTGGGCAAGTGCGAGTCGGGCTCGCGCACTGAGGATTTCGTACAAACTTATTTATGTAAATAGTTTAATTCCCGAATGGATTCTCCAAGATTTTTCCGAATTGCAAAAAAATCTTTTTTATCACGTAGGCAACAACAAATTTACTGTTTTCATATTTATTTCTATGCCTGTGCTATAAGACCATACTTTATGCCAAATTTAAGGATTCTGGGTCAACAGATAGCCTATGAATTTTGATTTCTTTGAGAGTATCGAAATATAAGTTTTTTGCGACATAAATGGCCGTATCTTTTTTTAATTAATGAGAAGTTTGATTTTTTTCACAGTTTCAAGGGACCGTAGACCTCAATAAATGGTTTCTATTTCAACTCGATACCTCCACGTGTTCCAGAGATAAAGGGTCTTGACAGACAGACAGACGGAAAACAAAGTGATTCTATAAGGGCCCCGTTTTTTCCTTTAGAGGTACGGAACCCTAAAAAAACATGAATCGCGAATCCAAACCTTGTCACGGTTTGAACTTCAAACTAGTGACTTAGTTTAACTCCACTGGCCCAGTAAATCCATACTTTGGAAGACAAAGTTTAGCAAGCAGCGATCGTCTTTAAATTATGCCACTCATAATCAAGTCCGTCTGATTTCCCTGTAGTACGGCAGCAAGTTTGATTGAGCTGGTAAACGCTTGATCTGCTTCATGCGATTGCTTTCACAAAGATATCTCGATAGTTCTAGCTATGACGCGGATTTAAAGCAGGGTATTCGTAGCTGTAAGGTTCGTGAATTATGGTTTATAGACCGACATTTTCCTTGGCTGCTGGATATTTCAAAAGAGTTGCAATGGCCCGGCAACAAAAAAGACAGCACAACGGAAGAAACACTATATAGTTATAGTCAGTAAAAAATTCTCAACGCAAATAAAAAACCGGGCAAGTGCGAGTCGGACTCGCGCACTGAGGGTTCCGTACGAACTTACCTATGAAAACAGTTCAATTCCCGAATTGAGTTACGATGATTTTTCCGGATCCAGATTAGTGATAGCATGACGTTTGACAGGACAGAATGGAAGAAAAAAACGTGTTGCGCTGACTCCAAATATGATGGGACAAGGGCAGGAAGATGATGATGATATCTGACCTTTGCCTTTTTTTTTTTGTTTAGGTGGGAAAATCATCTTATGACAAATCGCGCTCTTGGGCGGAGCGGGAGATAGTGTCAGACTTTTACTGACTAAAAACCCACTCCCGCGTGAAACAATACGCGCCGTCGACGACTTGGGCTCGGTCCGGACGGTTACAGGACGGTTGGACGGCAGGCTACCCATTACTCGCCGTCCGCAAGCCCGCGTCTACGGTGGCCGGAAATCAGGATCGGAATCCCGGCGGCGGTTGGGGCGTGAAGACCGTTGCCTCACGCGATCGGCCGCCTCCTTTGCTAGCATTACTGCTTCGCAGAAGGAGGCGACCGCCTGCCACTCCTCCTCGCTCCGGACCATGGCCTGTATCAAGGCCCGGCGCGAGTGATCGCCGATCGCCCCCACGAGGACACGGCATTGCTCTGCCCAGGCTGGGCACACCTCCACCGTGTGCTCCACCGTGTCCTCCGGGCGTTCCACACAGTGGCGACACCCGGGCGTCGCTTCCGCACGAATCCGGTGCAGGAACTTCCCGAACTTACCGTGTTCGGTGAGAACCTGCGTCATGCGGAAGGTGAGGACGCCGTGAGGTCTTTTCAACCACGCCTCAAAGTGGGGACTTACCGCCATAATTGTGGCGTGCCCAGCACTGGGTCGCGACAGTCGCTGTCGCCATTTCTCCATGAGAACCCGCCGGAGCTCTGTCCGCCATGCTGCGACTTGTCGCGGCAGCGGAATTTCGCCCCGGCGTTGCATCTCCATGCGCAGATCGTGCATGTGTGCAAGGACTGTTGCCTCCAGATCCCATGGTGGCTGGCCAGCAAGGAGGCTCGCCGCTTCGCGGGAAATCGTCCGGTAACCTCGCACCATTCGTATGGCCATGACCCTCTGGCATGCGTTCAGCCGGGCCGCCGGCTGCTTCCGCGGCGCCGGCGCCCATACCGGTGCGCCATAAAGGGCCATGGACCGAACGATTCCCGTGTTGAGCCTCCGGCAGGAGGCGTCTGGACCCCCAAGGTTGGGCAGGAGCCGCCCGAGGGCAACCCCAGTCCGGTTTAGTTTGGGAGCCAGACGTCGGAAGTGCTCCTCGAAATCCCATCGGCTGTCGAGAACGAGTCCCAGGTATTTCATCGTCGACCCGACGCCGATGTGGACTCCTCCTACCGTTAGTTGGGAACCCGGTGGTGGCGCGTTTCGAGGGCCGTGAAAGCACATGGCCTCGGACTTGTGCAATGCCACCTCGAGTCCCGACTCCTGGACCCTGCCCACGACTGTCGCAACCCCGTGTGTCGCTAGTTCGACCGCCGCCTGGTACGACTCTCCCCGCGCCAGGACCAGCGTGTCGTCTGCGTAGCAGACCACGCTGACTCCGTCAGGGAGGTCACCGCGCAGCACGTAGTCGTATCCGATGTTCCACAAGGGCGGCCCTAGGACCGATCCCTGCGGAACACCGCACGACATCTCTCGACGTTCCCACTCTCCCCGGTGACCAGGGTAGATGATGTACCTGTCCGACAGGTGTGCCTCGACCACACGTCAGAGGTAGTCGGGCGTCCGGTGATACCGGAGTGCCCTTAGGAGGGCACTCCGGTATAGCATTAGAATGCTACTCCAAGGCAGGGAGTTGAAGGCGTTGGCGATGTCCAGAGACACCGCCACGACACACCTGCCCTGGGCCACCGCATGATGGCGTCCACCGTGGAGCGCCTCCTGCGAAAACCGAACTGGCCGTCCGCCAGATCCGGCCCCACCCGTGTTAGGTGCGCGACGAGGCGGTCTGCAATTACTCTTTCAAAGAGGCTTTGCTATGAGGACCAGTTTCCCCGTCTTCCAGCGAAGTGGGAACTGGCCCCTATCCATGCATGCGCTGAAGAGCCCTCTTAGTCGAGGCCCAAGAAAGAGCCTCCATGGCCAGGACCCAGGCCTTCCCAGGCAAGCCGTCGGGTCCTGGGGCGGTATTTTTGGCACTCAGCCTTCGTACCGCCACTCTCATCTCTACCTCGGTCACCTCTGGAGCGTTGTCGTCGTCGTCGCCATCGTGGTCCGCGTCGGACACCGCTGGTGGCGGAGCCATGGGCGGGGGAGAGTGTTCCCCTCGCGCGGGGAACAGAGTGCTCACCACACCCTCCACAAGCTGGGGCCGGAGACTCTGCGTCAGCGGGGGAGCCCAGGGGCGGAGCTTGTCCCGCACCACCTTGTAGGGGCGTCTCCATGGGTCCCCATTCAGAGTCCCCAGCCACAGGCCTCGAGTTTGGCCCGCCTTATCTCCGCTCGGAGGGTGCGCTTTGCCTCTCTGTATCGCTCGTACAGCTCCGCCTCTCTGGCCTCTGCATCCGGGGGACGGATGCGGCGCCTGCGGTATCTGGCATACCGGCGTCGCGCGGCATTGCACGCGTTGCGCAGTGCCGCAATCTCCGGCGACCACCAGTATACCTGGCGCTGAGCACGTCCTGGATGGACTCGGGGCATTGCCGCGTCGCAGATTTGCGACAACGCCTCCCGGAACCACTCTGCCTCGACGTCGATGTCGACAGGCCTGTCCGGTGCTTGCACCCAGGCCTGTACCGTCGCGGCTTCCAGGAGGAGCTCCCGGTCCATCTGCCTCAGCGTCCACCGCGGACCACACGGGTTCTGTCGGACCGGCGCGGTCGAGGTTTGAGCGGAGACGTCAAACCGGATGTACCGGTGGTCTGAATACGTCTCCACCCCCTCCATAACGCGCCAGTCGACGACACGCGGTGACAGAGCGGGGCTGGCGAACGAGATGTCCACCACTGAGTCACCCCGCATCCGCACACACGTGGGGACAGAACCCCGGTTTAGGACGACCAGGCCTGTCTCCAGAGCCCAGTCCTCCACCATCCGACCCCGCTGGTTCGTGAACCGGGAACCCCAAGCCAAGTTCTTGGCATTGAAGTCCCCGCACACGACGACGGGAAGGGAACCAAACCCAGCGACGACGGCTTTCAGCTCCATTAGGGAGATGTGAAGTTCGCCGAGAGATCTGTTCGGGGACAGGTAGACGCCCACCACTGCAATGTCCCCGAACCGTGCTGCCACGTAACCCCGTCCCCTCGTGATAGCCTCAAGGGTAGGGGTACCGGCGGCGGCCGACGAAATTAGGGTCACCGAGCCGTCCAGGTCCCGCACCCAGTCTCCACTGGGCAGGACATAGTACGGCTCGGAGACCATGGCGATATTGATCGACCACTGCGCCATGCTCTGGTGCAACAGATCCTGAGCGGGGGCGCAGTGGTTGATGTTCGCCTGGAGGAGACGCAATGGAGTCGCTATTGACAGTCCATTACAGTCTCCTCCCGAGCCCCCCGTGAGGGCCCCACCGCGGCGGGTGCGGCGGCGACAGCGGCGGCAGCCAAGGATGCGGCTGCGGCGGTGAGTACGTCCGGGTGGATGGGCCTCCGTACCTTGCCCTTGGCCTTGGCGGGGGGGTCGCAGGACCTGCTCCCAGCCCAGTGGTCGGCCGGCTTGCCTGCCGCCGCACATGCGTAGCAGTGCGGCGTTGCACGGCATTCAACGGCCTTGTGACCAGCCTGACCGCACTGGTAGCAGCGGTCACTGCGGTCCACCTCCGCGGCGCAATAGGCCCCCACGTGGTGCCTCACGTCACAGCGGTAGCACCGCAGAGGTCTGGGCTCCAGCAGTTTTACCTGCGCGGAGACCCAGCCCACCAAAAGCCTTCGGCCTTCGCCCGTGATGGCTTTGGCCGCCGACACGGGGCAGCTAACCGTAACGGCTCGCATGCCCGTCGGTCTGGATGGTGTGAGATTTTTAATGACTAACACCGACCGATGTTCCTTCAGACCCTTTATGTTTTAGGACCACAATGGCTCTTTCAAACAACAGACAGACCAGTTTAAACTAGTTGAGGCCCGAGTTTCTGAGCTATACTACCTTAAGAAAAAGCACGAAAACAAACTCAGCGGTCAAAGTGTCCATACAATAAACGTAACATTATAATGGTCGAATCACATGGAGACCATGCAAATTAGATTAGGTCTGAGATGATATTTTGAGGAAAGAACCACATAGATTTGAGTGGACCTGAATGCAGTGCTAGTAGAGCTTGACTCATTTTTAAAAGATTCGTCTTCGTTGAGCTCCATAGTAGTCCCGAATCAAGCTACACAAATTATTTGTGTGTCAAGGTCATACCAATATCTCATTCTGCCGCGCCATAGCCCTTAGCTGCTCCGATGGTGACATATGAGACTTGTCCAGATCCAACTGGTGACGAAGTCATGCAGTATATAAAATTTAAAGGTAGAACTAGTTGGTTAGAAAAAGCTAAAGACGGAGGAGAGGATGCTATCTTATGATTCAGGTAAAGGACTGCAGTTGAACTTAATAGACCACGTTGAAGACATTTTCAACGTAGTCTTTCAAGTTCAACTGTAGTCCATAGTCCACACGAAGGACGTACCACCTAAGTTTATGGCTCATTAAAAAAATAGGCATGTGTGAGAAAGACCGTAAATTATATCTTTCCAGTGACATTTATGAGTATTACCCAACATTCGCTCTAACCTAATACCTAAGAGAAAAGCCCATCAACTAAATTAACCGTGAGTCCCTATAAATCACGTAAAATATTTTCTAAAATATTTCAAGCATGAAAAATGACAAAAATAACTTCTGGATGATAAAAATTCGTACCAAAAAAAGTTTATGCGAGTAAAAAATAGGATCACAAAAGGAATCTATATTTAACCTAAAAACGTGGTCCCTAAATGAGATCCCACGAGTTTTGGGACCATCGATTTAGTTAAATGGACTGAAAAATATCAGCTGACCAGTTCTGGTGTATAGGTCAACGACTTGGGTTAGAGCTCTGCTTGTTTTACTGTAGGGTTTGGGAGGAGGGTGGGGTAGTTTTTGTCACTTGACATTGTGTATATGTTGTGGCCAGATCTTAGAAATGATCACTTCATGATATGGCCAATTAAAACTGGCATCTGGCCAGTTTTAATTGGCCATATCATGTTCGTTGAAACCTTAGCATTGGATGATATGTCAATCCTCGTTTGGCCATAACATTGTTGAAGGATTTCTATGATAATAAAAGGTCTAAAGAAAGTAGGTCTAACGAGGATTTACATATCATCAAATTTTAACGTTTAAAACGATCTGGCTAGTAGTAGAGGCACGACATATACACCGGGTGTATAAATAAATTACACCCCGACACAGGACTCTTGATACTTTAATTAAAGACACTGATTTTAGGGCAAACATGAACACTAAGTTTTATTGTTTTGCTTAGTTAAATTGTCTAAATAAAACTGTAGTCTTTGTGAGGTACAGTAAACACAAGAGATAGGTAACCAGGCAATAAACTAAAACTTCGTTTTAAACTTTGTTATTCGTGGTCTGAGTACAAATATTTTTATTTATCGAGAAATAGTAATAGTAAGATTTTAAATCCTTCGCTGATTACTAAAATATATTTGTGGTGCTTATTTTTTTGTTTTTTTTTTAGGGTTCCGTACTTCAAAAGCAAAAAAACGGAACACTTATAGGATCACTTTGTTGTCCGTCCGTCTGTCTGTCAATACCTTTTATCTCAGGAACGCGTGGAGGTATCGAGTTGAAATTAAAATTATATACTTAGGTCTGCGGTCCCTTGACATTGTGAAAAAAACAAAATTACGAGTTAAGGAAAATAAAAGATACGGCCGTTTGTGTCGCAAAAAAACGTGTATTTCGACACTCTCAAGGAAATCAAAATTCATAGGGTAGTTCCCATTGTCCTAGTATCCTGAAACTTGGCATGAAGCAAGTTCTCATAGCCCAAGTATTGGAAAAAATCTGGAAACTGTAAATTTTTAGTTACGTCACAAAAAAAAACTTTTTTTGCGATTCGAAAAAATCTTCGTAACTCAATTCGGGAATTGAACTGTTTTCATAGGTAAGTTTGTACGGAACATACGAGTATGTGAATAGTTCAATTCCCGAATGGAGTCTCGAAGATTTTTCGAATCGCAAAAAAAGTTTTTTTTTTAAAGAAACAACAAGTTTTCTGTTTTCAAATTTTTTCCTATATCTATGTGACCTTGCTTTATGAAAAATTTCAGGATTCTGGGTCAATGGAAAGTACCCCATGAATTTTGGTTCCTTTGAGAGGGTTGAAATGCACGTTTTTTGATACATAAACGGCCATATCTTTTTCTTTCGTTAACTTAGAAGTTTGATTTTTTTACACCTTCAAGGGACCGCAGATCTTAGTATATTTTAATTTCAAATCGATACCTCCACGCGTTTCCGAGATAAAGTGTCTTGACAGACCGACAGACAGACAGACAGACGGACGGACAACAAAGTGATCCTATAAGGGTTCCGTTTTTTCCTTTTGAGGTACGGAACCCTAAAATCACGAAAAGGATCTTTGTTAATTTGACAACGACTTCCAAAATTAATAACCCGTTAGTTACAGGACAGAATGAAAAAAAAAAACATTGCGCTGCCCTCAAATAGCACGGGACAAGGGCAGAAAGATGATAAATTGTGACAGACACTTAAGATACAAAATTACACCAATTTTACATTACAATATCGACTGGGAGTTAATTTGTGAATAATTAAAACAACTACTAAACTTTAGTGTGTTGTACAGTGTACTTAAACAAAGAACCTAGAATCTGGTTACGTTAATACATACGAGTACGTTGGTTGTGAAGTACCTACATAAAATCCAGGTCCTAATCGCGGTCTCTTTTTATAGCAGATCGGCTCCTGGTAGTAATGGCTTTTGTTTTGTTACTTGCATTAAATGTATTCGTCTACATTGTCACTAGAAGATCTGCCAAGCACTTTCCAAACTATTTATTTATTCAACTATTCATGTACACACATATAATAAAAGACAAGAAGAAAAAGAAGAAGGAAACAGAAAAGAGGTGATGCTTATTTCTAAAGAAATCTCTTCCAGCATACCTGCAAGAGGAGAGTTGAGGAGATGTAGACACCTTGTGTAAGAGTAAGAGGAAAAAAGAAAAGTACAAACAAAACAGTTATCATTGATTTACTTAAGATTCATGTTTAAGTAAAAAAAAAACAGATGTTTTTATTTCACTTAGGCCTACATGGGCACTTATAAAACGTCAGAATCTAGTGCACAGAAGCTAGTGCTTTGTACCGCAAAATGCGATTATGTTTAAGAGGGTGTGAGCCTGGAGATTTGTCATACAAATCTCGAACCTAGTTCAGATTCCAGCTCTCACAAAGGTCATCAAGCAAAATTTATAAAATAAACTTGTGTTACAATATACCTTTAGGAGAGAAATACATAATATTTATTACTGAAATAATATAAAATACAATATATACCATCAGAAATATATACATACATACACATAATAATAATAATATTCACACAACTATCACACAACGCCGTCTAGTCTCAAGCTAAGCAGAGCTTGTGTTATGAGTACTAGACAACTGATAGACATACTTAAATATTTCTAAATACATACATATTATAGATAAATTACACCCAGACACAGAACAAATGATTGTACTCATCACACAAACATTTGATTGTACTCATCACACAAACATTTGTCCTGGGTGGGAATCGAACCCACGACCTCCGGCATAGCAGTCAGGGCCACTAACCACTAGACCAACAGGCCAGTCAACATAGTAGAATAAATATCACAATAATACATATAACAACAGCAACTACGACGAAATAGAAAGATATGTTGGGATTGGCGTCCAGTCTAACTGGATACAACGGAATACCAGATATCGGCATGGAGCAACAGCCTATAGGACGATATGCAGTCTATTATGATTTGCGGGACTCTGAGGTCATGGGCTCTCAAAGTGTGGACACTGTTCGCCCACCGAGTGATTTCAGGAAAGACTATAGCACAGTGATCACGTGTAGCTATGCACAACGAGGAGACTGTAAGGTGCCTCCCCTAAACAGTCTCCTCAGTGATGTACCCTAACTGGCGTTGTACAGAGAGGGTTCTGGAACCCTCTCTGTACGGTAGTAGTAGAGTTCAGGGGGCCCAATTCCATGTGCTGATGGTAATTACTGGGGTGGTTTTAATGAGGTAAGAATCCCGCACTCCCTGGTCTTACTCCCAAAAGTCCAGGTGCCTGAAGATCGAAACATGGTGCTGTTATCAAAATATTTACCAACGAGCTCCTATATATGTCGCATGCTTAATCATAAAGAAAATTAACTCGAAAAGAGGGTATTTGAACTCTCACCCGTAGCTGTGACGTCACTCAGCTACCTTGTTCAGTGTTCAGTCAATTAAAACCCCAATATTAATCATTCCTTTGTATGTATTTATGTATGTGTGTGCGATGTAAGTGCACGTACCTACAGCTGTTTAGTAATACCCTCAAAATATCTCATGTTGTAAATGAAACCATGAGCCGTATTCATAGTTGATCAGTTCGAATTATGACACAAGCGCAAGTTGATTAGCTTCAATTGAATACTGAGCAATGACATTATTCATGTCGTTACAGTGTGGAAATATGGTTACTGTTAAAACAGTGTTTTTGTTTTTTGACTAATTTATTTATTTACTTTGACATAATTTGACCAAGGGCCAATAACAATAGTTAAAGATATGTTTTTGTCATATACCTAATATGAACTAAATAGCAATGAAATACAGGGCGTTTGGTGCACCGTGTGTCAGAAACAAGATTATCCTTCACTCATCCGCTTCTTCTTTTATATTATTTTCTATTATGATATAGGTGTGTAATGTTAGTGGTTACCGTCGAGGCGGTATTTAGACCCGAGCCGTGGCGAGGGTCTTAAGAGAGCCAAGAACGGTAATCATTAATTACTCACGTGTGTCATATAACGTTTTTCAATACACTTGTGAAGAAAATAACAGTAAAACTAGTAAATTTTCTGTGACATGGCGGTAAAAATCTGTTTTAAGCGCGTGCATCATTTTTTTTCTTAATTACCCCGTAGAGGAAGGCTATGGAAGGTATTTTTATCATACTGCCTAGTCTTACGTTTATGTTTTCTTGCGTGAAAAGTTTTTACGATAATGTCTTTCGTAGTGACAATAGAATACGGATGTAACATTTCTAATTATTTCGTAGTATTTAATTTAATTTAATTAATACAGCCACTGAACTTCACTGGAATAAAAAAAAATCACGCCAAAAAGCGCGCGCATCTTAAAATGGCGCCCATAGACTACAAAAAAAAAAACAAATTTTATTTGAATGTACGATTTATTTACTAAATGTTTTTTATTGAATAAATCGTTTGCTCAAGTTACATTTTTCGGATTTTTCATTTCTTCGTGCTGCCAGTGATGACATATGGCTCCGAAACGTGGTCGCTTACAATGGGCCTCATCAGAAGGCTTAAAGTCACTCAAAGGGCAATGGAAAGGGCTATGCTCGGAGTTTCCTTGCGTGATCGCGTCAGAAATGAAGATATCTGCATAAAGTAATACTACTTTTATTTTACCAACTTGATTTCATAGCACCAAATGAGAATAGCATATGCATAGCACAAAATGATACCATTTGGTGCTCCAAATGATAAGAAGGAAAATAAATATAATAAAATAGATAGGTACTGACGAAGTTTATAAATCGATAGAAGAATACCAATGACAAAATACTTCGGCCCTGAGAGTGGCATTGATAAATGATAACATTTTTTTAATAAGTACATAAATGGTATCGCCAAAGTGTCTATTCATTTGTTTTCCTTATTGATTTAGTAATATGAGCTCAATGGAGGTTTTTCCGGGATTTATTCGAGGGAAGTTCAGTGTCTGTTTTAATTTTTCGCAAATGGATTCATAGTGGATATTGATATGAAAAATTTGAGTAGTTTTGTATCTCGAAGTGTCTATACAACTGGGAAATATATGGAATCATTGAAACAGAGGTGCGATCTCAATAAAATGGAGCTGAGAATTTTTCGTTGTGTACCTCGGTAAAGTTTACCAAAAAGGCTAGTTAGATACATTTGCTGCTAAATACTTCAAAAACATTAGGATGTGTTCCATCCAAATTAAAATTATAAACATAGAAAACAAAATTAATTAAAAACATAGAAAACAAAATTATTGAAAGGCCGCGCGGCGTAGGCACATTTCAATACCTATAGTTAGGAGTGCGCCAGGCCTGGTACTTTAATGAAAATAAAGACTTGACCTGAAGGCCTCAGTTAATAAGGTCCAAAATCCGAAAAAAAAGCTCACACGCGGATCATTGAGAAGCTTTGAATTAAATCATCATTTCAGCCAAAAGACGTCCACTGTTGGACATAGGCCTAAGTGTCGCCATAACGACTAGTGATGTGCGTCTCGCGTCCACCGTTTTCCTGCGACCCTCACTAAGTCATCGGTCCACCTTGTAGACGGCCTTCCAACACTGCGTCTTCCGGTATGTGGTCGCCACTTCAGAACCTTTCATCCCCATCGATCATCAGCTGTTTTCTTATATAAGTTGTTGTCCTTCACAAGGAATTACTTCTGTATCGTGGGTGCGTTCAAAACATGTAAACATAAATGCACAAGACACCCAGACCCACCACCTCACCAGAAATTAACCATTACCTAGCGATGCGATTATGTTGACTGTAAATTAATTAGGCATAAGATCAAGTTATGTCCAGATTTTTTTTAGGTGGGTAATTATCCAACTTCACCGTTTTGAGAGCAGTGGTGATGACATAAATTACACAAAGTAATGCGCCTGGCTGGGTTTGAACCCGCGTCCCACAACTCGTAATTCGAGGTCGTTACCACTTGGCCACCACTGCTCTCACTATTCCAGGTACATGTTGTATACACATTGAATCTTCATTTCTTTACTTTGTACTCGTCTAACACGATTAGATTAAATACAGACTACGCCAGCTGCATAAACTATTCGCAGACGTTGATAACTTCGAGAAAGCCTTCTGCAATGTAGTGGTATATTAATAGGCTGATTCTGCTTACTTTACACGCGTCCTTGCGTGTTGAGGCACGTATGGTGTCGCACGAGGCATACATTAAACATAATATTCCTGCGCGCTCCGATATTTTTTTTTCTGAATAACTTTTACGTCGCCGTTGGGTGGTTGAGAGGAACGTGATACATTTTCTATGTTAGTTCTAAGTGGTAGTGCTGGAGAATGTGATATTTAGTTATTGAGAGTTTTTGGTAGTTTTTCGGGTATGAAACCAAGTCTTTCACAATCATATGAGCCTAGAAAAAAATGCATTTTATTTGCCATAAAAAGGACAATTAAAAATTGGAATTCCCTGGTGAAATCTTTAATTCCTAATAGTTACAACTTGAGGATGTTTAAGTCAACATTGAACGCGTCACTTTTAGGTAAGCGTGCTGCATCATCAACCACATCATCGCTTACCATCAGGTGAGATAAGGGTCAAACGCGAGCCTATCAATAATATAAAGACGTCGAAATGTCATGTTTGTTTTCGTGTCATTTTGGTAGCTAAGGGTCGCCGCACACGGGCCACCAGCCATAACCACAAAACGCCGCAACCGGCATATTCCCTGTAAGTTTCATATGTTTTATATGGATTCGCCGCACACGGTTGACGCCGGTAGCCGCCACATGCTTCAAATCGCCGCTGCTCGCTTCTTGTGGCTCGCACTGGCCACTAAACGCCGTCACACGCCACTCGCGCATTTTAACTTTTTTTTTTCTTCGTCAGAGTCCATTATGATACTGCCCGTATGAGTTAAAAAAAGTAGCAGCCACCGGCCATAAGCGGCTTGTGGCTGCTTCTAGCTTCTCGTAGCGTCGTTTGTGGCTGTGGCATGTGGCTCATGTGCGGCGAGACGTTATGACTTTTTTATGAAGTAATGAATTTCCAAATAACTCCTTCTGCTCTGGGTAGAGCGACAGAGGGAGACCTTTCCTGACTAAATCCGCCCGTCTTCCTTCAGCTACACTTTACATCCCAGTTCCAGAGCCGTGGCAGGCATAGGCTCCTCTTCTCTTGTCGAACGTAAGGCTTACTATTGACGGACGCATAGTTTCATAGACTCGTTTTCGCCATTATATATTTGGTGTAAACTATGAAACTTTGTCGCGTCCGTGAACAGTAGGCCTTATCAATCAATCAATCAATACGTTTATTTGTATAACACAGGTAAGTATAAAAAGGTGTTATATATAGGTATAATAGGTGCGCTGTACTATGACGTAATAAGGTGTGCAAATATATTAATTAATTAATTTTAGAATTTCTTTCTGACAAACTAGACAACAATTATTGAGTCAAAATTAAAGTCATATAAATTCACATTGAAAGTAGTATGTTATAGGTAAAAGATAAATAAATAAGAAATGTCAAGTGAATTATATACATATGTCGCATTAAACAATCAAATAAAAACAAAGTCGATTCAAAGATAAAATTAAACATTAAAATAAACATTGGTCCTATTAAATCATTAAGTTATGTCACATTATCGTGCCTAGAATGTCACTCTATATGCAGTCGAAGACACTTTATAAAAAAACTTAAAATACTTTTAAACTCACTTCATTATGAGTTTTCGTGCAATAATTTTCTGCTAATGGTTTCACAATAACAGCTGCCACAGATAAGACAGTGGCCATTAGATTTGCCTCTCATTTGAATTCGCCAATAGTCACGGCGCGCCTGAACTCAACTTGTAACATTATAGTAAATTAATTCCTTCCGCCAGGAAGAAATGAGTTCGGTGTAGGGTTGCCAGTGAAGAAAAATATATTTTTTTAATGAATTATCGAATCAAGTTCAATGGTTTCTTAGGTAACATGAAACGCGTTTGAAAAACAAGCGTTGGATATTTGTATTCCTGATTTTTTTTTTATTGTTTTGTTAAGGTGTTTTTTTTCTTTTTTTGCTATCCTAGCTTGTTATAACTAACTAAAGAATGCGATAAGTTTCTCAAGTTTTGATATTTTTATTTGGATAAGTGGTATACTGTCGTAGTCTGTATTTCTTGATAGTTACCACCTTGGGGTCTTTTAGTCAAGAGTGAATAAGTTACTTTTAGGCAAGAGTGCTCCATCGGCCACATCATCACTTACCATCAGGTGAGATAGTGGTCGAGCGGTAGCCTATCAATAATAAAAATTTAGAATAATTAACTGGTCTATAGTTTTTCAAACACAGTCGATTATCCAATAATAATCTTAGTTCAGAATCAAGCATATATGCTATTTTTATCAATTATCGTTATTAAAGCTCTGACCAGTCCCCCTAGCTAAGTTACAACCGTTTCGTTTCGATTCTTTTTTCGTCGATCGCCTCGAGTCGGCTACGCCTCCGATTTCTTTGTTCTGACGTCATCTCAACGCTCATTCACGTGGTCAGAACAAAGGAATATGAGGCGTGGCCGACTCGAGGCGATCAACAAAAACGGAATCGAAACGAAACGGTTGTAACTTGGCTAGGAGGGCTGATATTTCCATGATTTTACGACCAAGCTTATACGGGACGTTTTTCTTTATTTACCAACAATGATCGGTACAAAAAAAGCATAACAAGGGCTCCGTATTTCGTCCACTTTATCAGGCAAAATTATAAAAAAGTAGAATATTTCGACTCAATTTAAAGCCCTTGCATAATAAATTAAAAAAAAAAAACAAAATTGGAGAACTTAAAACTTTCAAGCGTAAATACGAAATTTACATTATTATTCGAGGAGACAAAGGTAGTGTCGGTATAATAGATTATTATATTTTGTCCCATACTTATTGCATAGCTACCAAAAAGTTGACTCGAAGGGAACATGTTCTTGGGGTAAAAAGTATCTTCTTTGCTATTTCAGAATTCCTTCGAAATCTATTTTGCCGTTCGAGCGTGAGGAAGTAACAAACGTACACACACATTCACAAACTTCATCATCATCATCATTTCAGCCGAAAGACGTCCACTGTTGGACATATGCCTCCCCCAAGCGTCTCCACAACGACCGATCATGTGCGTCTCGCATCCACCGCATTCCCGCGACTCCCACCAGATCGTCGGTCCACCTTGTGGGAGGCCTTCCAACCCTACGTTTTCCGGTGCGCGGTCGCCACTCTAGAACCTTTCGGCCCCATCCGTTCTACGAGCAATGTGCCCTGCCCACTGCCACTTTAGTTTGGCGATTCTTCGGGCTATGTCGGGGACCTTGGTTCTCCTGCGGATATCTTCATTCTTTATGCGATCACGCAAAGAAACTCCGAGGATAGCCCTTTCCATAGCCCTTTGGGTAGCTGTAAGCCTTCTGATGAGGCCCATTGTAAGCGACCATGTTTCACACACTTTCGCCTTTATAATATTAGCGTGATTTTTGAGTTTGGTAGCCCTAGAAACAGACGAGGAGAGAAGAAATATTTCTCGCTCAATTCTACAGAGCGACCAATAATTTATCGAAGTTGTATTTACTGACGTCTGACGCCTGCTGGAAACACTTTGCTTTTCCTACACTTTTATTTGTCAATCGAAACTAATGGACAAGTTTCCTATTTTTCGTCATGATTTTCCGATCTAGTAACTTTTCGTTACAAAGGTATTGGTTGTCCTGTTTAAGTTTCATAAGTCTTTTTATAAGAAACTTCCTCCACTCGACTCTTAAAACTCTCGAGTTGAGGATGATAAGAACTATATGTTAAATAACAAGCTGTAACTGTCAGTTGACGGCATGGTAGGTGAGCGTTCGGCTGCTGAACAACGAGTCGCGGGTTCGATTCTCGCACGAGAAAAATATTTATATAGCCTATTGATAAATAGGGTAAAAGAGTTATGAATTTACATGTGGATGGATGGAGAGGGAGAGGGGAGGCCAAAGAAAAGATTGATGGATTGTGTGAGAAGTGATATGAAAGAAAAGGGAGTTAGTGATAGCGTGACGAGTGACAGGACAGAATGGAAGAAAAAAACGTGTTGTGCCGACCCCAAATAAAACGGGGCAAGGGCAGGAAGATGATGATGATGATTGATAAATGTTCCAGATCAGAGTATCTTGAGTATGTAAGTTTACGTGTTTTTAAACGTGCACACAATACAAGAATAATTCCTAGTTTAAGGTCAATTTAACAAAAAAAAAGATTAAAGTTGTGTTTTTTTTTTCGACTCAACGTCAACTCTACCTCAGTTGAGAAGACACATTTGAGTGGAGAAAAAAAGATGGAATAATATGGACTACACCAGAAATCGGTATTAAATTCACAACTAGCTTTTGCCCGTGGCTTCGCCCGCGTACATAAAATATAGCCTATGTCACGCAGAAATAAAACAGCTTTCTATCGGTGAAAAAATTTTAGCAATTGGACCAGTATAGCATAGCATAGCATAGTCGGCCTTATAATGTTCCCACTGTTGGGACTCAGGCCTCCTCTCTAGGAGAGGGAATGGGCCGTAATCCACCACGCGGGCCCAGTGCGGGTTGGTGGATGTCACATGTCTTCGAATTTTTGGTTCTAGGACATGCCGGTTTCCTCACGATGTTTTCCTTCACCGTTTTGAGAGCAGTGGTGATGAAATAAATTACACAAAGTAATGCGCCTGGCTGGGTTAGAACCCGCGACCTACAACTCGTAAGTCGGGGCCGTTACCACTCGGCCACCACTGCTCATCATTGGACCAGTACTTCCAAGGATTAGCATAGCATAGTCGGCCTTATAATGTTCCCACTGCTGGGACTCAGGCCTCCTCTCTAGGAGAGGGAATGGGCCGTAATCCACCACGCGGGCTCAGTGCGGGTTGGTGGATGTCACATGTCTTCGAATTTTTGGTTCTAGGACATGCCGGTTTCCTCACGATGTTTTCCTTCACCGTTTTGAGAGCAGTGGTGATGAAATAAATTACACAAAGTAATGCGCCTGGCTGGGTTTGAACCCGCGACCTACAACTCGTAAGTCGGAGCCGTTACCACTCGGCCACCACTGCTCAAGGATTACCTCCGACAAACAAAAAAACAAACTTTACCTTTTTATAATATTAATAAAAATATACAGTGTAGTGTGTACTATTTCTATTTAAATAGAGAATTTCAACTTTTCATATTTTTTGCATGGACACGTTAACAAATACAATTCGGACGCGCACAAACCCCCATAGAGGGAATCGTTGTAGATATAAAAATATGCTGTGTGTACGTTATAAAAACAGCAGAGAATTGCTGTACGATATCAAACTGGTGATTTTATTATATTTGTTTGTTATTTAATCAATAAAAAAAAGATTGAATACTAGGATTTTTTTTTTTTTTTTTATTTGTTATAAACCAGTGCTTGAATTTCTCCTGTATAGTGGGTGCGTTTAATTATTTATTCATTTCATCAACAAATTTACATTTGTGTCGAATGGTTGAAAATTTAACAATGTAATAAAACATAAAACCACAATACTAATAATCAAAAAATAAAAAAATATTTATCTAAACAATAGACATGCTGGTACAGTAACTTGCCAGGTAAATAAATAAAATTACATTCCACATTATTTGTCATCACATTAATATCATAGTTTAAATACAATAATAAAAAAGCTAAATGTCAATAAAATGTCAATAATGTCAAAAAAAAATAGTAAAAAATAAATTAAAAAATAATATAATGTCAATCAAATTCTAGTAATGTAATATGTATATGTCCACAAACATGTAACATACACAAGATACCCAGACCCGGAACTATTATCTGTTCTGCCCCCCTAGCCAAGTTACAAACGTTTCGTTTCGATTCTCTTTCTTCGATCGCCTCGAGTCGGCCACGCCTCCTATTTCTTTGTTCTGACCACGTGACTCAACGTTGAGATGACGACTAAGAGAGGATTTTCCAAAATTCACCCCTTAAGGGAATGAAATGGAGGTCCAAAGTTTGTATAAAACATACTTTGACGCGGGTGAAGCTGCTGGCAAAAACTAGTGTCAGATAAAATGTGAAATGATTGGTCAAAATGTAAGCATATTGTTTACTTAAGGCCCGTCGCCCACGGCGACTTTTTGTAGCGATGCTGTAGCGCGTTCGCATCGATACAGTCGCGGTACTTTAGCGCGTTAGTAGCGCGTTGGCATCTTTTCTATAGCGCTTGTAAATGCGACTACGAAACGCGCGACAGCATCGCTATAAAAAGTCGCTTTGGGCGAGGAGCCTAAGTCAAAAATTAATTCAATTGAAAACTTATCACTGCTGTTATTTTATTAAAGTAGGTATTAATCTTTTATTCACTACATCAGAATCTAGATTCTCTTGTTATTTTCGTGGACCCAAACACAATGGAAGACAGATTGGATTTATCCGTTTCTCTTGTTATTAAAGCCTTACCAAAACAGACTAAAAGTATGTCAAAAAAACATAGTATTCACACACACATAAATACATGGTAACTTCCAATTACAACGGTTGGTAACCCTATCACAAACGGGCAAAGAAATATTTCACGAACAGTTTCGCTGAACTGACGATAAATTATCGAAGTTGTATTAACTGAGTCAGCCTGGTGAGGGCAGCTAGGAACATACACCATTTTAGTTCGATGTCGCCTCAGCTATAATATGAAGCATTTGAGGGAAAAATGGACTGTTGGAAGGGAAAATTTTGAGATTATTGATCGTGGAAAAACGTGAGATAAGTCCTGTTGTGTTTTAGTGAAAAACAACAATATTTTTTTTTTAAACAGTAATCACGGAGATATTTGTCGGTTCTTCTTTTAGGAAACGGCCAATTGGAACCATGCACTAGCTTCAGATGTTATTTAGTGCCTATATAGGCCTATGTGAAATAAAAACATTTTGAATTTCGAATTGAGTTAATTTTTTTGAGTAGAGCACATGAAACCATTTTGGAAATAATGATTTGGTGGAATAAAGTTTTTTTTTTTTTGCAATTGTCTGTTGTTGTTTTTTTTATTTTTTGTTGGCCATAGTTTAGGGAATGTAAGCTTCTATTCCACTGAAGCAAAAACACAGGCTTTAATTTGAAAATTTAAAAGCTAGACCCGTGTCCAATTAAAATATTACGAGTGGTGCTGTTACGCTGGTTTAGTGGCACGTCTACCGAGCACGAGAACTTACTTAGGGGGTTACCATGACGTTCAAAGTAAGATTGTTTCATTCTTATTTCAGTGTGGGTAAGAGACAGAGCTACACAGGTTGTATAGTGCCATCTCTTACCCACAATGGAAATAAGAATGAAACAATCTTACTTTAAACGTCATGGTGCAAGTCTTAGTCGCCTTAACGTCTCATTTATTTAAAGTTGTAATTATTTACTTTTACTTGCTTTTTTTTATATACAGCCTCTTTTTTATAATGTGAATGTGAGAACACTGTAGACTCCGTGAATTCTTAGATTACTTCCTATTACGACTCACTTTTTTATTATGATTATTTTTACTGTGCTTTTGAGTACAATATTGACTGGTTTACACTGTCCTTACATAATATTTATTAATACTGTAATATGGAAATATTGTAAGAATAACTATTTTTTTAAAAGAGTAACCATCGAGTTTCTTGCCGGCTCTTCTCCATAGGAAACGACCAATTTGGAACTGTGTACTAGCTTCTGACGTTTTACAAGTGCCCATGTAGGCCTATGTGAAATAAAAACATTTGAATTTTGAATTTAAACTAGATTTAGTTCACGGGTTGAGCAATATGTATTATTCTCAGTCTTTTTTTGCCGTAGGAAATCATCAAATGACTTCATCCGCTCTGGGTGGAGAGAGTGTCAGACTTTTCCTGAATATAACTCACAGTGTTACTTCAGTTACATTTTATCGGGGCCACAGAAACTCTTTCAAACAGTCTGAAGCTATCAGTTGCAGCCTAGAGCATGCACGTGGTTGACATCAATAGGCTCACCACCTATATAAATGAGATTTAAACAAAATGGGTGAAATTCGTATGTTCTCCAGTAATTCGTTCGTTTAGCGCAGATGTAACGCTATCTGACCACTTATATTATAAGTCGTTATTGTTATTTGTTTTTATTTTTTAAGATATGCGCCATGTATTATGTTATTCCCGGGCGGGCCATCGCTTAGCAGTCACGCTTTAGTTGTAAGCGTGACTGCTAAGCGATGGCCCGCCCGAGATCGAGAGCAACCAACAAGGCAGTTGATCTCTCTCCTTAGCTTCTATATTACTTATCCAATAAATAATTGTCTTACTAGTGCAGCAGTAAACGTCCACCATTACATCCTACAGACACTTAATCCCCCATTTATGGTGTTAGTATCTTAGCTACAACGCCTCATCGTTTCACTCCCAGATCAGGAACAGGTCTAACAACAATGTGCCCTAACCCAACCTCAGTCGTAAAGACACAATGTGTCTTTAACAGCCCGTAAACTGTATGCCAACTTAAGTGCTGAATGAGTACTGAATAACAATATGTCCGTATTGCTATGTTAGGAGAAGTCCTAAACTGGACGAACAAATTAAAGTTAATGGCTTTATTCATTTATGTTACAGTAAAAATCGTTAATCGGTCAAAAGTATTTTTGACCGCAGAGTTTGGCCGATAGTAATGTAGCGATATCTATTATGTCACATAGGAACTAAACATCAAAATCCTGTATTGTGGTATCAAAGTTCTTCACCCGATTAACACATATAAAATATAATACACATATAAATATATCATTATCATCTTCCTGCCCTTGTCCCGTGTTATTTGGGGTCGGCGCAATATGTTTTTTTCTTTCATTCTGCCCTGTCACTCGTCATGCTATCACTAACTTCCTTTTCTTTCATATCACACATATAAATATATCAAAACCATAAAATATAATGTCATTGTCAGTAAGCAGGACATTGCTCGAAGAACAGATGCTCGATGGGACCGATCGAAAGGTTCTGCAGTAGCCACCATGTAACGGAAGACGCAGTGTTGGAAGGCCCCCGACAAGGTGGACTGATGACCTGATGAGGGTCGCGGGAATTCGATGGATGTGAGACGCACAAGACGGGTCGTTATAGTGCAAAGAGATTTAAAGAGATACAATAGAGCGGCTATCAGAACAAATGTCTTAAAAAAAACTGTCGTCCTATGTCTCAGTGACGCCGTCTGGCTTTGAATAGCAAACACGCGAATTAAATTTGTCAAAATTTATAATTATTTAACTATCGCTCGGTAGGTGGCCAGGGGCCTTACCATGATAATGTTAAAATGTCAGTCGTACGAGAGAAAAAGAGTGATGGAGCTAGACACCCTATATAGCTCCATTCCTTTAACAGTTCGGTTTAGGTCGTAAAATGGATCACAATATGAGCTCGTGGTAGAGCCTCAGTGTGTGATAAAGGTAAGGTTAAGCTTTTCAGCAATAGATGGCGTTATCACAAAACCAGCAAATGTTCTAGAACTATTTCTCAAAATTATTGAATTTTAATTAATTACTTCGTAAATACCAAAAATATTTACAAAAATAAACCGAAGTTAGGTCCAGTCATTTTATCATAACAAGATTTGCAATAGCGTAATGCGCAGTTCGGCATATTTTCTCAGAAAATGATTTTCTTTTAATGCATAGAGCGGATACAAACACGACTTGACGTGTAGGGGCGTCATAATAGACTGAGCGACTTATGACCACTAGGTAATAAGTATTGGAGCACGATTTTGTTCACTATGTCCTGTCTACTGGTAGTATATATTTAATGTCTTTGTTATAGTGACACTTGGAGAATGACATGTCCAACAGTGCAAGTCTTTTGGCTAAAATGATGATGATTATAAAGTATAAACAAACTGTTTAAATACAAAAAACCAGATTATTTTAACACACTATGAATAACAACAGGTTCATTATCTAAGACCCATATGTCCCGTATTTAGACTTATTATGCAAAGTAACTCCGTATTAAAGGCCATCTTGAAACGAGCGTGTTATCACACACAGCTTCACGACAGCGCGTATTAAATAAACTACCCTACAGGGGAATCTTCTTTCTAGCTTTTGTCCTGAGGACGATCAGATTTCAGTCTTTAGCCTTTATTTTAGCTTTAATTTGAAAATATGAACTTGAGTCTGAAAGCATTGTTTTCCTGCCCTTATCCCCTTTTTATTGGGGTAGCTCGTTTTTCCTTCCATTCTATCCTGTCACCCGCCACGCTGTCACTGACTGCATTTTCTTTCGTGTTACTTCTCACACAATCCATTCATCTTTTCTTTGGCCTCCTCTCCAGCAATAAAAAAGTGGGCATATTAGCTATATAGATACTTTATCAACCATAATATCGTAAAGTTCACGCATTATGTAAAATGGTGACACAGTATGAACAGCTGAACAGTTGATGGTGTAGGTCAAAATACGCTTGAAACTTAATTATAGAACTTAACTGGTCACAAATTATACTTCAAAATGTGAGTATTTTGTTTTTTTTTTTTATTATCAAATTCCAGAGTTCATATCCACGTGTCCTAAATCCCGTGGAAAAATGTTAGATTATGGCAACCTAATTGTGGTAATCAAATTGTGTTTTTACTGAAATTAGATAAAGTAAAGCAGTGGTGGCCGAGTGGTAACGGCCCCGACTTACAAGTTGCAGGTCGCGGGTTCAAACCTAGCCAGGCACATTACTTTGTGTAATTTATGTCACCACCACTGCTCTCAAAACGATGAAGGAAAACATCGTGAGGAAACCAGTATGTCCTAGAACCAAAAATTCGAAGACATGTTACATTCATCAACCCGCACTTAACTAGGCCCGCGTGGTGGATTACGGTTCATTCCCTGTCCTAGAGAGGAGACCTGAAAATTAAGAGGCTGATTATGCTATGGTATGTTAGATAAAGTAGTATAGGAACTGTACATAATTGGGTATTAAAATATTAACTTTATCTGCGGCTCAGTTTATAAACTCACATTCATACTTCAATAACCTTTGTTATATGACAGTACCATAAACTACTATTTCCAGGTAGGGATGATATAATTATGTAGTGTTAATTTGATCTTTATTATGTACATAATAAAATTGTTAAACGTAAAATACCTTATATTTGTAAAATTATGTCGAAGTGACTAATTAATTTAATGGTTAAAAATTACCATCATATTAAATTTTATTGTAACAGAACTATACAGGTTAAACTCACTTAAACCGGATTAAGCAAGACGTGTGTGTGTTGGATTCGACATTACGGTTATTTAGACAATAATAAAACCGTTTAATTACCAGTGTCATACTTGTTTTAAATAACAGTTCCAAATACCCGTTAATTCAATTCAATTCAAAATGTTTTTATTTTACATAGACCTATAAGGTTGCCGACATAGGATGAAAAATCGCCAAACTAAGGTGGCAACGGGCAGGGCACATTGCTCGCAAAACAGATGGCCGTTGGGGCCGAAAGGTTCTGGTGTGGCAACCGCGTAACGGAAGACGCAGCGTTGGAAGTCCTCCTACAAGGTGGACCGATTACCAGGTAAAGGTTGCGGGAACTCGATGGATGCGAGACGCACAGGACCGTTCATTGTGGCGACACTTGGGGGAGGCATATGTCCAACAGTGGACGTCTTTCGGCTGAAATGATGATGATAATGATAGGCCTACATGGGCACATAAAAAAACGTCAGAAGTTAGTGTATGGTTCCAATTGCTCATTTCCTATGGAGAAGAACTGGCAAGAAAAATGGTTGATCTTACAATATTAATGGATATGTGAGGAAAGTGTAGACCTGCCAATATTGTACCCAAAAGCACAATAAAAATAATCACAATATGGTCGTAATAGAAAGTAATCTAAGAATCCGCGGAGTCTAAAGTGTTCTCACATTCATATTATAAAAAAGAGGTCACATACAAAAGCAAGAAAGAAAAAATTAAGCCTATCAATAAAATATATGTTCGGTTTTAAATACCAGTTCCAAATACTCAGTATCAATGTCCCGCTGCTAATAAGTTGGTACTATGAATATGATCCAGCTCGTTAGAGCTGTGGTATGCCGCCATATTTCCTACATTTTCGGCACGTGCGCCATAATTGCTTTCCGATTGGCTGGGAAAAACTAGCCTGTAACGACACTAGGGTTGACACGCAAAATTAGTCAATATCTCTTTAACATTACATAGGTCCAACGCGTGTTTTCGCGTTCTATTCACCAGGGTCGTGTGTTTGCGACTAGGTATTCCATCTCGTTAAGCTCTTCAATCCCCCTATGTGACAGAAGAGCTGACGAGATGGTGTATTTGGTCGTTGATGTGCGACCGTGGCGGAATATACGCAACTTCAAAATCAAACTCGGTTAGTTTACTGGTGGAAGAAAAATGTCTTGTGATCAATTAAACTATAGTGCCTATTAAATCGTGTAACTTTCCTACAACTTTTTTTCATTTATCAACCCATTATCTAGCTCAGTTGTTTCCACCCTGAGCTCCATGGACCACTGGTGATACGCAAGAGCTAAAATATGATCCGCGAAAGGTCTAAAAATGTCAAACTTTCCAATTATTCTGATCTGAATGGAGTTTCGAAGATTTTTCCGAATCGCAAAAAAATGGTTTTTTTTTGTGACGTAACACATATTTACTGTTTTCAGATTTATTCCTATATCTGTACTAAAAGACCTTGCTTTATGCCAAATTTCAGGACTCTGTGTCAACGGGAACTACTCTATGAATTTTGATTTCCTTGAGAGTGACGAAATATACTTTTTTGCGACTTTATGTCGCAAAAAAGAAAAAAAAAACCGTAGCTTCAAACCGACCGTTCCTTCTTATGGATTGTGTGAGAAGTTATATGAAAGAAAAGGGAGTTAGTGATAGCGTGACGAATGACAGGACAGAATGGAAGAAAAAAACGTGTTGCGCCGACCGCAAATAAAATGGGACAAGGGCAGGAAGATGATGATAGATAGATAGATAGAACGAAACGACCATACCTTTTTTTTTCGTTAACTTAGAAGTTTGATTTTTTCACAGCATCAAGGGACCGCAGAACTAAGTATATGGCTTTAATTTCAACTCGATACGTCCACGCGTTTTTGAGATAAAGGGTCTTAACAGACAGACAGACAGACAGTCGGACGGACATTAAAGTGATCCTATAAGGGTTCCGATTTTTCCTTTTGAGGTATGGAACCCTAAAAACTAAATGGTACCCGGTTAAAAAAAGCTGGGAGCCACTGATCTGGGGCCTAGACATGACGTGTTAAAATAACAAGCATGCGAGCTAGAAAGGGGGATACGGCTATACACCTTATATAAATAGCTTCAACCCTTTAACAATTAAGTTTAGGTTGACAAATCACGTTAAGAGTTCGTGGTAAGGGTTCTGGTAGCATTATTATGCAATCTATTTACATTGCCTATTTATTTTAATTTAATCAATCAATCAATACGTTTATTTGCATAATACAGGTAAGTGTAAAAAGGTGTTACATACAGGTATAATAGGTGCGCTGTACTATAACCTAATAAGGTGTGCAAATTTATTAATTAATTAATTTTAGAATTTCATTCTGACAAATTAGACAACAATTATTGAATCAAGATTAAAGTCATATAAATTCACATTAAAAGTAGTATGTCATAGGTAAAAGATAAATAAATAAGAAATGTCAAGTGGATTATATACATATGTCGCATTAAACAATCAAAAACAAAGTCGATTCAAAGATAAAATTAAACATTAAAATAAACATTGGTCCAAATAAATCATTAAATTATGTCACATTATTATTGTTGTCATAATTTTTTAACAATTTAACAACACTCGATAACGCCTGTATTCTTATTCTTCGAATAGTAAGACATAGGTTTATCTATAATACACGTACTTACGTTTCACCAGTTCCATATCTATTAGTTCCATATAACTTGAAGCAACCCTACAGCCTTCAATTGGACACAATTAATCCAGACTCCGCAATGCTTTATTCCTCCGGCCTATTTAAGACCTCTTAAATAATAATAATAATAATAATAAAACCTCTTTATTTCCCATCACCTAAGAGCTACATGTTCCGTATGGTGTTCGGACGTTAAGAATAACACCATCCCATCTCTTCCCGAGGGTGTCGTAAGAGGCGACTAAGGGACATACCAGAGAATGGGCAGCAGCATCCTCTGTGCATTACAACAACCAAACTGCGATCGCCAACCCGTCTGCCAAGCGTGGCGATTATGGCAACCCCCCCCAACATGAAAAACAGAAGGAAAAAATGGCCCCTAGTGCCCGGCAGCCCGTCTACCCTTGACTCCGGTAGCGGTCAAGGCAAGGGGTGCGAAGAATCTCCGGATGAGATTTGGCTACCCATCTATTAAACGACTCGACCTGGCAACTTTCAACACGCGTACACTGAGGACTGACGAGAAGATCACCGAACTGGAGGAGGAATTGAGCAGGTTGCGATGGAGTATTGTGGGATTGTCTGAAGTCCGAAGACAGGGGGAGGATACGATAATTCTCAAATCCGGTAACCTGCTCTATTTCCGGGAGGGTGACCAGCAGTCCCAGGGTGGTGTCGGGTTTATCGTCCACAAGTCCCTTGTGAACAATGTCGTGAGGATCGAGAGTGTGTCAACCAGGGTGGCGTACCTTATACTCAGAATATCATCAAGATATTCGCTGAAGGTCATACAGGTCTACGCCCCGACCTCGACACATCCCGACGACGAAGTAGAATCCATGTATGAGGATATATCAAGAGCCATGCATGGTTCTAAGACTCACTTCACCGTGGTCATGGGGGACTTTAACGCGAAACTGGGCAAACGAGACGGTGACGAGCTGCGAGTGGGGCAATTTGGATTCGGACGTCGGAATCACCGGGGACACCTACTGGCTAGCTTTATGGAGAAGGAGG
Source organism: Mythimna impura (assembly GCA_905147345.3). Lineage (NCBI taxonomy): Eukaryota > Metazoa > Arthropoda > Insecta > Lepidoptera > Noctuidae > Mythimna > Mythimna impura. The sequence continues at coordinate 24,705,126 of LR990359.1, read as the reverse complement.
GCCTCTATATGATGAATTCCTTCTTCAAAAAGCGTGAGCATAGAAGGTGGACCTGGCAAAGTCCTGACGGTGCAACTAGAAATGAGATTGACTTCATCCTGTCGACGAAAAAGCAAATATTCAATGATGTCTCTGTGATCAACGCGGTGAAAACTGAAAGTGATCACTGCGTCGTAAGAGGCACATTGAATATTAACATTAAGCTTGAAAGGTCTCGACTGATGAAGTCTACGCTCCGTCCAGCACAGATCCAGATCCAAAACCCCGAGAGCTTTCAGCTCGAACTCCACAATCGTTTCGAGTGCCTAGGAAGCTCCGTGGATGAATATAACGATGGGTTCGTGGAAACTGTCCATACGGTCGGGTCTAAGTTTTTCAAGACTCACCGTACAAATAAAAACAAGAAGCTCTCCGATCCGACCCTCGAGCTAATGAAGAAGAGGCGTGAGATGATTCTGCAGTCTTCAGACGATGCGTGCATATACCGGCAGCTCAATAGACAAATCTCAAAGTCCCTGAAACGTGACCTTCGCCGCTTTAATACCGCAAGGATTAAGGATGCGATTGAGTGGAATAAGGGCTCTAAAGTAGAGTCATATCCGCCAAATCGGAGCTTCTGGGAGAAATCGAGGCTTTTTATGGACAGTTATACACGTCTACCGCTAAACCCGCTGTAAATCTAGTAAACGACCCAAGAGCTAGATTGACTCGACACTATACCGAAGATATCCCGGACGTCAGCCTGTACGAGATTAGGATGGCTCTGAAGCAGCTGAAAAACAACAAGGCGTCGGGTGAGGACGGAATTACGGCCGAACTCCTGAAGGCGGGTGGAAAACCGGTCCTTAAGGCCCTTCAGAAGCTATTTGATTCCGTCATACTCGAGGGGGAAACGCCACAGGCGTGGAGCAGAGGCGTGGTGGTACTCTTCTTTAAGAAGGGCGATAATGCCCTGCTTAAGAATTATAGGCCCATCTCGCTTCTGAGCCATGTCTACAAGATATTTTCCAGAGTCATCACGAAACGTCTCGCGCGCAGGTTCGACGACTTCCAGCCTCCCGAACAAGCCGGATTTCGAAAAGGCTTCAGCACCGTGGACCACATACATACGCTGCGGCAGGTTATACAGAAGACTGAGGAGTATAACCAGCCTCTCTGCTTAGCGTTTGTGGACTACGAGAAAGCCTTTGATTCGATTGAACCTTGGGCTGTACTGCAGTCTCTCCAACGGTGCCAAATTGACTATCGGTATATCGAAGTGCTGAAGTGTTTGTACAAAAACGCCACTATGTCAGTCCGACTACAAGACCAGACCTCGAAACCTATCCTCTTGCAGCGGGGTGTGAGGCAGGGAGACGTTATTTCTCCGAAACTGTTCACGGCAGCAATGGAGGATGTCTTCAAGGTTTTGGAATGGAGAGGGCTAGGCATTAATGTCAATGGCGAGTACATCACTCACCTTCGGTTTTCCGACGACATAGTAGTCATGGCTGAGACTACGGAGGAGCTCAGTACAATGCTTGGTGACCTCAGTAGAGCTTCCGAAAGAGTGGGACTTAAAATGAACATGGACAAAACCAAAGTCATGGTAAACAGCCATGTAGCACCCACACTCCTATCAAGGTCGGGGACTCTACACTCGAAGTTGTAGACGACTACGTTTACCTGGGACAGACGGTCCAGTTGGGAAGGTCTAACTTCGAGAAAGAGATCAATCGTCGAATCTGACTCGGCTGGGCAGCGTTCGGGAAGCTGCGCGGTGTCTTCTCGTCCAATATACCACAGTGTCTCAAGACGAAAGTCTATGACCAGTGCGTGTTGCCAGTGATGACATATGGCTCCGAAACGTGGTCGCTTACAATGGGCCTCATTAGAAGGCTTAAAGTCACCCAAAGGGCAATGGAGAGGGCTATGCCCTCTCCATTGCCCTTTGGGCAATAATATCAGGAATATATATTCCTATAATCAGGAATGAGGATATCCGCAGGAGAACCAAGGTTGCCGACATAGCACGAAGAATCGCCAAACTAAAGTGGCAATGGGCAGGGCACATTGCTCGCAGAACAGATGGCCGTTGGGGCCGAAAGGTTCTGGAATGGCGACCACGTACCGGAAGACGTAGCGTTGGAAGGCCTCCTACAAGGTGGACCGATGACTTGGTAACGGTTGCGGGGGTCCGATGGATGCGAGACGCACAGGACCGTTCGCTGTGGCGACGCTTGGGGGAGGCCTATGTCCAGCAGTGGACGTCTTTCGGCTGAAATGATGATGATGATGATGAAGAGCTACATGTATGTACATAAATTTAAATTTCACTTTCTTTTTTCCTTTCTCTGTCTTTTTATTGGGTATAGGCCTCCTCCAGTTTTCTCCACTTGTCTCTGTCTTCAGCTTGCTTACTCCAATCCTTGCCGGCTGTAGCTACTATGTCATCACTCCACCGCGTCGTAGGTCGTCCTTTCCACCTTTTTCCGCTAGGTCTACTCTTAAGACCTCGTAGTCTAACCGCATTAATGTTATGAATGGTACCCACCTTTATTAATTGGCTACGTGAATAATTAATGAAGTACTTCGTACTTACGTATAAAAAATCACAGATCCTTTACCCCTGTTTTAATTAATCTGACAACCCTCGAACACACCTAATTTCAAATACCTATAAAATGTATTCCGATAGACCTGTATAGAAATGATATTGCACCAAATTCACATTGAAATGAAACAAAATGACATCATTTTGGTTGAATTCATTTGCGGTAGTTTAATTCAATGAATCGAAATTGGTTTTGAGATGTGAAACTAATGAATAAAATGAAATGGTGTTTCTGTATTGAATTATTTAGCTTGTGGTGAATGTTGTATGAGCTGGTTAGGGCTATTAGTGTAGGCTAGGTATAGACTATACGTAGGGTAGGCTTAGGCTAGACGTAGGCTAGGTGAAGACTAGGTCTAGGTTAGGTTTAGCCTAGGCATCGGCAAGGTGTTGGTTAGGTGTAGATTAGGACTAGATTTTTTTTATTACACCTACATTGTGGATGCGTACTGAAACATATAAACTCACACACACAAAACAATTAGATCCAGAACATTTATCTGTAAGCTGTACAACTATTTCATCCGTACGCGAATCGAAACCACGATTTTTTTTTTCTAACATTTCTTTTCAATATTTTTTATATTATTAGACCCCAACTACCATCAATTCGTTAGTAATTTATTTTGTTAACGTCTCATTTATTGATAATTGTAATTATTTATTTTTCTTGCTTTTTTATATACTAAGTCTCTTATTTTTATAATGTGAATGTGAGAACACTGTAGACTTCGCAAATTCTTAGGTTACTTCCTATTACGACTCACTTTTTATTATGATTATTTTTATTGTACTTTTTAGTACAATATTGACCGGTCTACACTGTCCTTAGATATTATATCTACTTATACTGTAATATAATATGGAAATATTGTAAGAACAAAATTTTTTTTAAAAGAGTACCTAACCATGGAGTTTCTTGCCGGTTCTTCTCCATAGGAAACGACCAACTTGGAACAGTGCACTAGCTTCTGACGTTTTATAAGTACCCATGTAGGCCAATGTGAAATAAAAAACTTTAGAATTTTTTGAATTTTGATACTTGGCGCAGTAGTCAACCGCTTCACCACTGCACCATAAAAGGTGTAGGCATAAGCTAAGTGTTCATTTTGCATTCCATCAACTCTACCTTCTAAAATAACCTTTACAATAATCTCGAACTACCAAACCATCATACATTGCCTTGCAAATGAATATTTAAGCAGCTGTTTACGTAAGACCGATGTGTGTAACAAACACTTCTATTTCCATTGTCGGGGAGCACAGCGTCGGGGACATTTTTCACTTGTACCAGTTCGTAGTTTGAGAGCAGCGGCGATGCTTCTTGCAGCGTGGGCTGAGGTGTGAGCAGAAGCGGGTATGGTAAGAACGAACGCGATTTCTGATTTAAACATTTGAAATTGTTTTTTTTTTATTCTAGCCTGAATACAACATTATGCATTTGTATGGCCTTGACTTACGAGATTGTTGGTCATGAGTTCAAACCCAGCCACGCCCATAACTTTGTGTAATTTATTTCATCACCACTGCTCTCAGAACGGTGAAGGAAAATGTGAAATGTGGATGAGACATCCACAAATTTGTACTAGGCTGGATGGCGTGGTGGATTACGGTTCATTCCCTCCAATACAGAGAAGGCCTGAGTCCCAGCAGTGGGAAAATTATGAGGCTGATTATACTTATGCTAAGTATGGTTTGACATGTTTTTAACTCAATATATTCAGTTCAGAAACCTGCCCTACGTTCTTGAGTAGATATGTGAGTTAGGATTGAACTAAATCTGACCTTATCGAATAACTCTTTTCTATGCTTCTATCCTTTTCTATCACATATAACTGTCATTTCGTCGTATAGAAACCGGCTATTATTTTTATTATTTATGGCGTTACAATTACTTACTATATATTCATGCCTCAAGGAGATGTCAGCATCCGTAGGGGCCCAGCAGGGTCGAAGCCTACTGGGGCCAAGGATCTGATTCTGAAAGGAAGACTCGGCCCTGGTATGAAAAGCAACTAAGAAACAGGAGTGGGTTTTTAGTCAGTAAAAGTCTGACACTATCTTTCGCTAAAAATAAAACTATATTTTCATAAACTTGAACTCAAACAAATTTCAAAAATCGCAGACGATTACCACTTTCCTAAAACCGCTACCGCTTATACCTCGCACCACAACTGAGGTAACAAATAACACGTCTGCGTGTCGCTGCGACGTTTCCAATTTAGTCGCTTTGTGTATGTGTCCCGTCAAGTCACATGTGCAACTGACAAGCCGTATGTTTTTATTCTTGCATATTAAGGACTGTCTTTTGTATAGGTACTTGTTTGTTCCTTATTAGGATCTTGAGTGTTATTATCATGTCTTGGAAATTCGCTTTTATTAGGAGTTGGGAAATCATCTAATGACTACTTGCGCCTTAAGGCGGAGTGAAGGGGCATTTCAGACTTTTGTTGCCGCCCTGAACCTCTCGCCTCTAACAGGACCCGGCACGAGTTGTCGCCATCGCCGATCACCCCCACGAGGACACGGCGGTGCTCCGCCTAAGTGGGGCACGCCTCTAGGTGCCGTATGCTCCATAGTGTCCTCCGAGCGGTCCACATATTGGTGACAACGGGTCGTTTCTTCCACCCAAATCAGGTACAGGAACCTTCTGATCGATCTTACCATAACCGGTGAGGACTGCGATGAGGAAGGTGAGGATGCCGTGATGTCTCTGAAGCCACTTCTCAAAAGTGAGACTTACGGCCAACACCGGGTTCCCAAATAACGGTAGGAGGGGTTCACATCGGCGGCGGGGTGATGATGTAGTAGGTACTACATCGTCACTATCCTCGACAGCCGGTACAATTTCAAAGAAATGAATTGACCACTGAGCTAAACACAATATGCAAATCATTAAATAACGTCTTTCGCTCTGGGTGAAGCAAAAAGGGACTGTCAGACTTTTGCTGACTAAACTCCACCTTTGTTCCTTTCCAAGATCATTGTGACTCGATCCAACAAATCCGCAGCCTACCTATGGTTGCCCGTAGGACACGGTGGAGGTGTGCCCCGCCTGGGCAGAGTACCGCCGTGTCGTCGTGGGGGTGATCGGCGGCGGTGATCTCTCGCGCCAGGTCTTGGTATAGGCCATGGTCCGAAGTGAGGAGGAGTGGCAGGCGGTCGCCTCGGTCGAATGTTAGCAAAAGGAGGAGGCCACATGTGCAAGGCCCTCGCGCCCTAGCTGCCGGGATTCCGATTCCGATTTCCGGCCACCGTAGGCGTGGGCTTGCGGACGGCGAGCAATGGGTAGCTCGCCGTCCGACCGTCCGGTAACCGTCCGGACCGAGCCCAAGTCGTCGACGGCGCGTAGTGTTCCACGCGCGCCTCAATGAGATGTCAGCAAACCCAGTAGGGTCAAGGCCAAGGGTCTGATTCTGAAAGGAAGACTCGGCCCTGGTACGAAGGGCAACTAAGGAACAGGAGTGGGTTTTTAGTCAGTAAAAGTTTGACACTATCTCTCGCTCCGCCCAAGTGCGGGGGACGTCATTGGATGATTTTCCAACCGAAAAAAAAGCCTACCTATGGTTTAATCTACCTGGTTGCTTACTGTAGATTAGAGAGTCCTTTCCATGCCGTCTATCGTGAACGTGAGCATGGTTTTAAAGCTCTTTTTTTATTCAACGCAATGTTTGATAAAGAGGCATCGCGAAAAAAGAAAGACAACGCCTGAACGCGCTGTTGGCATTCAGTTATTCCGTCATTACATAATCATTTCACAAAACTTGTTCCAGAAAATACGTGTCGTTTTTAAACCTTAAGAGTTCTTGGAAAAATTTTCGTCATTCAGGATTTCGATTAATTAAACTATATATACTATATATATTAATAATTAGTATTAATACCCCTCATTATGCAACAGTTTTATAAATTACTATTGAATAATACTTAGTAGAGCAACTTTCCGACCGTTTCATATTTTGTTTTAAATATTACGCTAGATAGGATGAATGCGGGGACTGTGGGGAGCTACGGGGGGTGCAGAGACTGGCCGCACGCGATTCTTATATTGTGTACTAGAAGTCGTAAGCCTTAAGAGTTCTTGGAAAAATTTTCGTCATTCAGGATCTCGATTAAATGTACAAGGTTTTTTTAGATATACTTTTTTTATATTTTTAATTTATGAGTAAATTATAAAGGACCAAAGTTCATGCAAAATAGCAGATGTTCAGAGTATTAGTTTTAAACAAATTTATGTTTTGATTTCTATAGAAGCCTAGATAATAGCCACAAAATATCTGAGTTTCCAAAAAAACAAAAGAAAGATATGTAATAACCTCAAAATCACGTATGTTCGCGGTTGTATGGAAATGTATCTCAGGTTGGCCGCTCTTAAACTTATGTATTGAAAACCAGCTATTTTCCAATTTCCCTGCAAAAACAAGAGAAAATCCTTTCAACGTGTTTAGAAAAACGCAACACTCGTTTTTGTGATAAAACAGTGAGATATAACGCAGCATATCTTACGTCTGCTTATCTATCATCACGTACTTGTACCGAGCACTAAACGGGATGAATACTTGAAGCATCTGCACTGCTTAAGAGGGTCCTTTTCCAATCTCCTATCGTCGACATCAAGCATGGTTTAAAAGCTTGTTGCTTCATCTAACGCAATCCAACGCAATGTTTGATAAAGATGCAATGCAAAAAAGAGAGATAACGCCTGAAAACACTGTTGGCATTCGGTAATTCCGTGATTTACTCGAATATTTCACAAAACTTGTTCCAAGAAATACGTCGTTATTTTAAATCCTTAAAAGTTTTTCAGAGAAATTGTCGTCATTCAGAAATTCGATTAAATGGGCAACGCTTCTATTGATGTACTTTTTTATATTTTTAATAAATTAGTACATTATGGAGGGCCAAGGTTTTTTAGGAGGGCAGATTTTCAGAGGTCTACTAGATTAGTTTTACACAAATTTATGCTTTGATTTCTATAGAAGCCTAGACAATATCCACAAGATATCTGTGTATCCAAAATATCTAGAGAAAGATGTGTAATAACATAATAATAACGTAAGAGTGGTGTATGAAAATGTACCTCGATAAGGACGCTCTTAATGTTATACGCTAGTTTCTTATAACTCCTGCATGATTTGTAGTCCTGGTACCTTTATTATTTTTTTTGGAGAAGGATTAGGTCAGTGGGAGATTTTTTTTATTTGTTTTGATTCGAGTAGCGTATGTTCCTGAGCATGTGGTAATTTTTAGGGTTCCGTACCTCAAAAAGAAAAAACGGAACCCTTAGGCGGACGGACTACAAAGTGATCCACTTTGTAGTCCGTCCGTCTGTCTGTCTGTCAAGACCCTTTATCTCGGAAACGCGTGGACGTATCGAGTTAAAAACAAACCATACACTAAGATCTGCGGTCCCTTGAAGCTGTGAAAAAATCAAACTTCTGATATAACTAAAAAAAAAAGATAAGGCCGTTTATGTCGCAAAAAACGTGCATTTCGACACTCTCAAAGCAATCAAAATTCATAGGGTCCCGTTGACCCAGAATCCTGAAATTTGGCATAAAGCAAGGTCATATAGTATAGACAGGAATAAATCTGAATTTCTGAATAAACAGAAACTTTGTTGTTACGTCACAAAAAAAAATTGCGATTCGAAAAATCTACGAGACTCCATTCGGGAATTGAAATATTCACATATGTGAGTTGGACTCGCACTTGCCCAGTTTTTTAAGGTTCCGTACCTAACTCGGCAAAACCGAAACCTTTTTAGGGTCACATTGTCCTTTGGCCGTCTTTCAATACCAATTCCCAATCCTTTTTCCCAGTTAGCTTGGGGTTAGCTTCTAGTCTAACCTGATGCGGCTGAATACCTGTGTTTTACATGGAGCCTATCAGACTTCCACAATCCAGTCACTGGGTACCACACAACACGATACTCCTTGAATAAAAGATTGGTCAGATTTTTTGGGCCCTAGTCTACCTGTAACGACAGTCAAAGATCTAAGTTGAAATTAATATCACATACTAAGTTCTGCCCTTTCCACACTACAGTGCCAAAACTACAGTGTGGAAAGGGCCAGAAGGGAAAAGAAGAGTAGGCAGACCAAAAAGAAGGTGGGCTGACTGACGATATAATTGATACAGCAGAAAATGATTGGCAAAATATAGCAAGTGACAGGGACAAATGGAAGGAACTGGAGGAGGCCTTCACCCGTGGAGGGGCCCATATCCCAACGAACTTACTAACCTAGATAATAAGGATAAACTACTAACAAATTAGAAATGAAAATAGTACTTAGAAGTAAACTTTATAATGTTATGTTAAGGGTAATGGGAAATAATGGCTTTTTTATTTTTATTATTTATTTATTACTAAGTTCTGCTATCGTCACAAAATAATTACTTTTTTGCGATTCAAAAATCTCCGGGACTCGAATCGGGAATTGAACTATTACATTACATTCTGTAATATACACAATACATGTACTTGTGTATATGTATTGTATTGCAAGTCCACGGTAACTCTTTTGAACCATCTCGCAGCCGTAGCAGGCCGTTCGTCTTGATGACACGCGCGTGGCACACAACGCTCCATCGACTCGGGTTGGGCTACCGGACGGCGAGCTACCTGTTCTGGAGCCACGGTAACTCCTCCTCGCTCCGGACCATAGCCTGTACCTAAGCCCGGTGCAAGAAGAAATTTAAACGTAACATTATGATAATAATCTACGTAGTTTTACTAGCTTTTGAGTACTTTGCAGCGAACATCGCGGTTGGTTACACCCGCCATCTTTGTTTAAATAAACAGGTCATGTGCTAATTAGCTTGATAGTTTCTTTATTCATGATATGGCAGGTTTCAATGCAAAATAAAATGGTTGTATGTCCTCCGCATTGCAGGTAACCAGTTTTACGCAGTAGCTGTCAGTTTTGGTGTAGATTCCGTAATAAGAGGTGCTTTACTCAACTTTTATGGGACACTAGGGATGAGACTTTGAAGCCGGGTTTAGACGGTCAAGGCAACGCGTTTTAGGAGTCACGAAGCGAAGAATAAAGACGAGGAGATTGTTGATTAAACTGTTAAGTGTCTACATATATCACCATGATATAAGCCAGCAAAATAATTTACTACTTTTTATCAAATAAAATTAATGACCAGTTCCAGTATCGAAAAAAAAAATAGCAAAATAGGAAGTTTCCAAAAAAAAAAAATTATATTCAATTTTTTACGATAGTAAATAATTATGGCCTAGTTTTTTTTTCTGGCTTGACTTCATGACTTTTGGCTAAACTGAACTTTTAATGTTGCCACTAACATTATTCTTGATCAAGTAACATAATATGCTTTGCTTTCTGTATGGCATTAATATACTTAGGAAATACATTTCCGCATCAGATAATAAAAATAACTGTTTTTGGTTAGAATATGACAATAATAACTAACTAATGACTTGTATGACATCGTAATGCAATTCTAGTAAAATCATCAGAAAAAAAACATGGCATTAAGAAATTTCAACTTTCATCCAGCCAGACTTTAAAAAAAAAATAACCGACTTCATTAAAAAAAAAACACTAAAAGGATCAAAAAAACTTTCATTTCGGAAGTCGGTGTTTCTCGGTATTGTTTGTTTCTTATTTAACACCGACTTACAAAATTAAAGTTATTTTGATCCTTTTAGTGTTTTTTTTTTAGTGTGTTGGTTATTTTTTTTTTTGTAAAAAGTTTTCATTTCACACTTTTTAGTTGCGATACACTTATAAACAGAGTGCTTATTACTCATGACAATTCCAATTAATCCAAATACTGCTAGGTTACATTGTTTTATTGTGAAGTTACTGTGTCTACCTCCCGCCTTCCGGCTCCATCATCAGATCAGTTCGATAGTACCTTATAGCCAAAGTGCATCTCATGACAATTCTAATAAGTCTAAACACGGCCAGGTTACATTGATTAATTACAGAGTTCCAGTGCCTACCTTCCGGCTCCATCATCATCATCAGATCAGTTCGATTTTCAACGTAACTATTCAGAACCATTTATTTATTTGAATTGTCATATTCACATAACTATCTTCATTGTGATATCTATGTGAGTATAAAGTTCCGTTGACCATTTCTGGTCTTCTTCATCAGTTCCACTTCATCAAATGTTACTTTTTGACTGTAAGTGTTTAAGTTCTCGATGAAAATACCAAAATCATTATATAGTTGCCTATAATATTTGAGGAGTTTCCTCGATTTCTCATAGATCTCATCATCAGAACTGGATTTAAAAAAAAATGGGACCAATCTGGAAGCATATCCTATAAGGAGAAAAAAAAAATTGCAAATTGGTCCATAAACGAAGGAGTTCTTAGGTAACAAACACCAAACCTACGTTGATATTACCAAAACTCGAAAAAATAGCCGGTCTTTGTCCATAATGCAATCAAACTGTAATCGCTTCTCAGAGAACTATAAAGCTAACAACATCAAAGATCGACAAACAAACTTGCGATATTTAATGGTTTGTCGTTTCATAAAAGCAGTTAAAACATTTTCACCCATCAAATTTAGTGTACGACATTCCCAATCGACTTTCCATTCTACACAAAGTTTACGATATCAACAGTTGAAAGTAGAAAATCGAATCTATTTGCAGACGATCAAATTCAAGCGACAGCTTCCAAACATTACGCCCGGGTCACACAGCTGCCACTTTCAAATCACCAGAATCACAAGCTATAATATAGGTAACTGACTGACAAATCCGTCACGTGAAAATGACAAGCTTTCAGAAGGTAGTAAAGTCGTCGATACCTTACACATGCTTCGCAATGTCCAGTTCAGAGTTTACGGCGTACTGCAAGTTTATCGCGTAGTGTTCGCGTACTACGAGAGTTGTAAAACACACTTTGTATTCGTATTCTTCGTTGCGCATTCAATTCGAAACGGAATTGCGTTGAGCACGTGTGAAGGTTATAGTGAACGGGGTTTAATTCATGGCTGTTCTGATCGGGAGGGATGAAGTGGGTAGTTCGTGGTTCTTTGTTTTATGGTAGGGTTCAAGTGTGTAGTTGATAATGTTCGTTGAGAAGAGAGCTAATGATTTTCAGGGGCTCTTGAGAAGACTCAAAGCCTCTTTCCTGACTCGACTGACCGGGTGTAAGAATGAGATAGTGTCTAAAGTGTTCCATGGTGTGTACCTGCAGAGACGTTGTTAATTTTATTGATTTATTAATGTTATTCAATAATTTTCAATAATTTTATTAATTTAATTCAATAATTTTATCAATGTTGCAATAATTTATAATATAATCCAATGTATTTAATTTATTTATTATGTTATAACAATTTTATTTTATTCAATAATGTTACTATGGGTTAATTGATGCCTGAAATATACGTTGAATAATAATAACTATATAAAATAAGAGATAGTTTACGTAGTGATGTGTTTTGGTTTATAACTCTCTCTCTTTAGTTTATTCTATTCTATTCTGCTCGAGCTGTTAGTTGTTTAAATATTTCAATGAATGGTTTGTATGGGTGCATGTGTGAGGCAGCATAAACGATAGCGTTGCAAAGGATAATTCAATTAAATTAATTTATTTCGGGTAACTACTAATGCCTGCCTTGGCTGTAGGATTATTTGAGAGATTCATCGCGGCCATGGTTCGCAATAAGAAGCTGATGGAAACGTTTGGGTCAGTAAAAGGTCTAACACTCTTTCTCTCGCTCATCCAGAATAGGACAAGTTAGTCTGTCTTGACAAACGGGCAGACGGACAACAAACGAGTCCTGTAAGAGTTTCGTTTTTATCGAATAAGGTGAAGTGAATGGATCCAGAAACTTATTTAGGTTACTTTAATCATATAGCCTTAAGAAGCTAACAAGTCGATCTTTGTTTCGGGAGCTTTGAAAATTCCATTTACTTTTTAATCTAAAAATATTGGAACACAAAGAGATACTAAAGGATGGAAAACCGTGGGCGTCCCAATCTACTAAAGGCAAACTGGGAATATAATTTCCAATGAATGGGGACCGTCAAAAAACAATTTCAAACGCAGCCATACACGATAACATTGTCATCCGTGGGAACGGCATCCCTATTTCCGGTATACCGGTACCGATACTCGGTATTTTCCGGTATTGTTATTTGGTACCGATGCAAATTAAGTCCGAGTGGACCGCAGCCTCGTTTGTTGTGATTAGTTAATGTATCCAGGTCTATGGTCCTACAAAATAAATCATTTTAGGTCTCTTATACCGTAAAATTGTCTATTGTTCGAGTTGATTGAATTTGTTAGTGAAATTTCCTAAACCAATTTGGGTATCAGATTTTGGGAATAAATTGAGGTTCGCGACGAAGCGAGGGGAGGCATTGTTCGAAACATGTATTCACAAAAGCGACTTTTTTTGATAAAAAATGGATACATTGTTTTTTAGAATTTTTATTTATCTGTTCGGCCTGCGGTGGAAATACAAACTGATATTTAAAACTATGTAACGATGTTTCGATACGAGTGTTATTGTGATCGTTGCTTAGGGCAATTTGTTACTGGAGACTAAAAACAATAAAATATTTTTTATGTTATGCGGGTATGAAACGCTAAACTCAAGTGACAGTAGACAGGACACATTTCTCGTAACGGTTGATGGAGCCGAAAGGACAGAGTGTACAGGAAGACGCAGCGTTGGAAAGCCAACAAGTAGGGCCAATGACCTGGTGAGGGTCCTGGAAATCACCTGGCATGCGGCAGACATGCCTAACCTAGTGTAATTTAAGCTGGGCAGCCTTCTGAGGCACGTCAACGACCTATTGCGAAGCACAGTATCAAACGTGATCTGTTAATTTAATACCTACCTAGTATATTGTGCTCAATAAAAAGGAATAAAAAAATATATCTAAACTATTTTCAGTAACTGCTGTTGTTGCATCGACCGCCACTGGTGGTGTTACTTGAAATTACAGATTTTGTTTACTTTTTGTTAAGGTTGCCAGTAAATATCGATATCAATCACGGTTGCGGAGCTTCACTAATTAATTTCGACCCTTTATAATTGAAACTGAATATTTCAACACCACATAAAATTATCAATCAAAACGCCAACTTTAGTGCTATATACCAATACTAATCTAGATTTCTCTGAATAATTCAAGAAGTAAATGAATTTCTCAAAGGCCTGTTTATTATTTAGCTAACCTCAATATCCGTCACGTGTCTAGCTTAGGCGTAGTATTGACAGACGGATTAAGCGAAGGTCTAGATTGGGCCTTAAGTGATCCGTATGATATTATATTGAATATAGAGAATGTTTGATGCCGATTCAGATGTAATTGAATTCTTGGACTTAATGGAAAAATATGGTAGGATGAGTTGGACTCTATGCTACCTTTGAAAGAATTCACGTGGCCCTAGAATGTAAAGGGAAAATGAAGGAACTTAGGTAGATTTTAGTCAGTAAAGTCTGACATCATCATCATCATCATTTCAACCGATAAACGTCCACTGCTGGACAAAGGCCTCTCCCAAATGTCGCCACAACGGTCCTGTGCGTCTCGCATCCATCGGATTCCCGCAACCTTCACCAGGTCATCGGTCCATCTTGTAGGGAGATTTCCAATACTGCGTCTTCCGGTACGTGGCCGCCACTCCAGAACCTTTCGGCCGCAATGGCTATCTGTTCTGCAAGCAATGTGCCCTGCCCATTGCCACTTAAGTTTGGCGATTCTTCGTGCTATGTCGGCAACCTTGGTTCTCCTGCGGATATCTTCATTTCCAAAGTCTGACATAAATGATATTTATTTTGTCAAAAGATTTAAAAAAAAAACTGGGCAAGTGAGATTCGGACTCGCGCACTGAAGGTTCCGTATAAACTTTCCTTTGAAAACAGTTCAACTCCCAAATGGAGTCTCGAAGTTTTTCCGAATTGCAAAAAAAGTTTTTTTTTGTGACATAGGTAACAATAGATTAACTGTTTTCAGATTTATTCCTATACCTGTGCTGTAAAACCTTCATCTGGGTCAACAGGAAGTTCCCTATGAATTTTGATTCCTTTGAGAGTGTCGAAATATACGATTTTTGAGACATAAACAGCCGCATCTTTTTTATTCGTTAACTTAGATGTTTTATTTTTTTGACAACTTCAAGAAGCTGCAGACTTGAGTATATGGTTTTAATTTCAACTCGATACCTCCACGCGTTCCCGAGATAAAGGGTCTTGACAGAGACACAGACAGATAGACGGTCATAAAAAGCGATCCTATAAGAGTTCCGTTTTTTCCTTTTGAGTTACGGAACCCTAAAAACACTTTTCCACGTCGATTTTTTCGTCAATTTAAAGTAGATAAGGGTATTTCCTAGTTTACTACCCTGAGAAGAAACACCGAAACGCAGGGTAGTCAAAGTCCCTTCTAAAGTCCATACAGTAAACATGCAATGGTAAAATTGTATGAGAACCATATATATTGATGTCTGAGATAGTTTTTTGAGGCAAGAACCACACAGATTTGAGTGGACCTGTCCGATCAGTGCAAGCATTTGTCAGTATTCGCGTAGTTCAACTCAGGACTTTGAGGAGCTGAACGACTTGACAAACAATACCTAAGAAAAGAAATTTAAGTACTAAAAACTGCCAGGCATTATGTTAAAATTAGAAAAATATTGTAACTCAAAAAAAGAGCTGAACTGGTAGTCAAAAGCCTGGCGCAAAATTGCAGAAAACTGAGAAAAATGAAAACAGAAAAGTGATCACTGGTTTTTTACTAAATTAAACATAATATAAACTGAAGTGTTTTTGTAATTGTAAAGTTTTGACCCTTATCGCCCTTATACAGCTATCTTAACCGATTCTAAAGTTTGAAGAGCTAATCCCGCGGTGGACAGGCCTTAGTCTGAATTGGATTGAGTCTATTCGTAGCCTCAATTGCTGCGACTTGTTGAATAATCGCCTTAAAAAAAAAACGATTAGGAAATTATGACTGACAAATGAAAAAGATTATTTCTATTGCAAGCAGTTTTTTTTTTATTATATGACTACATGAAAACGTACAAAACTATTTAAAAAAAAGGTCAAGAGTGAATAGGTTACTTCTAGGCAAGCGTGCTCTATCGTTAATCACATAATTACATACCATCAAGAGAGATGGCAGTCAAACGTGAGTAATAACAAAAAAAAATAAACACACCGGTGACTGAAAACTTAAGTGAAATTGGGTTGCCATTATATTATTTATTATTTACTTACTTTATTTTACATACAACACGATACATAAGAAAAAAACTGGGCAAGTGCGACTCGGACTCGCGCACTGAGGGTTCCGTACAAACTTACCTGTGTAAATAGTTCAATTCCCGAATTGAGTTACGAAGATTTTTTCAAATCACAAAAAAATAACTTTTTTTGTGACGTAACTACAAATTTATAGTTTTCAGATTTTCTCCTATAATTGTGCTATGAGACCTTGCTTCATGCCAAATTTCAGGATTCTAGGTCAACGGAAAGTACCCTATGAATTTTGATTCCCTCAAAATATACGTTTTTGCGACATAAACGGCAGTATCTTTTTTTTTCGTTAATTTAGAAGTTTGATTTTTTTAAAGCTTCAAGGGACCGCAGACTTGAGTATATGATTTTAATTTCAACTCGATACCTCTACGCGTTTCCAAAATAAAGAGTCTTGACAGACATACAGCCGCAGTCCGCCGCTGTACGTTTGTGCATCAAGTATTTAATAAACAAATACAGACAGACATAAACAGACGGACAACAAAGTGAAAAGGGTTCCGTTTTTTCATTTTGAGGTACGGAACCCTATAAATGATATCTAAAGCACATACAATTTTTTATTGATAGGGTCGCGCTTGAGCACTATCTTACCTGATAGAAAGCGACGATGTGGTCGACGATGGGGGACGCTTGCCTAGGAAAAACCTAGTCATTATAGATGCAATTCCCATATTTTTCTTTCTTCTTTAAAAAACACTAACTGCATATTTCAGTACTTGAATTATTGGAGTGTATAAGGGTGTGCATTATCCGAGTTACATAGTTTTTGTATAGCACCATTGTTCAAACACATAGGATAAATAAACAAAAGACGTGTGAACCACTTAACAGTATTCCAAAAGTTCTCGATGTTTTTAGTTTTGTCACACGAAGTCGGGTACAATTCTTTGTAATTAAATTTTGTGCAGTACACGGAGCGCCACTGCCTGATTAATTATTTTTAATCCGATTGTCGGAATGTTGCGGGACGTGTGTCGAGTGATGGTGGGTTTGAGAGTTAAGCTTTAGGCACATTAAAGTCAAAGTCAAAGTCAAAAGTTTTTTATTTCACATAGGCCTACATGGGCACTTATAAAACGACAGAAGCTAGTGCACGGTTCCAAATTGGTCGTTTCCTATGGAGAAGAACCGGCAAGAAACTCCATGGTTACTCTTTTAAAAAAATTGTTGTTCTTACAATATTTCCATATTACAGTATAAGTAGATATTATGTAAGGACAGTATAGACCGGTCAATATTGTACTAAAAAGTACAATAAAAATAATCATAATACCTAAAGAGTGAGTCGTATTAGGAAGTAACCTAACAATTAGGAGACAAAATGTCCACTTACGTGACACACTACGCTCAATCTCATTTTGATTGGCCTGTTGGTATAGTGTTTAGTGGCCCTGACTACTATGCCAGAGGTCGTGGGTTTGATTCCCATCCAAGACAAATAGTTTTGTGATGATCACGATTATTTGTTCTGTCTTGTCTGGGTGTAATTTATCTATAATCTGTATGTACGTGTACTTAGAAATATTTAAGTATGTTTATCAGTTGTCTAGTACTTATAACACAAACTCTGCTTAGTTTGGGACTAGATGACGTTGTGTGAAACTTGTGGGAAAAAAAAATCTACGTTACTTTGCAACGTTACCTAGTGTCCAGCAACTTGCCTCCTATCCCAATATTTTACAATGCATTCACGCGACGCGGGACTTGTTGGACACTTTGATAGCGTTCTGATCCTTTCTGGACCAGCAACCCTTTTGAGGTCATCTTTTCAACGTTAAATAATTGATTGATATTTATTTCTTTTGCCATAAAACAAAATAATTTTCGGTAAATACAAAAATTCAACCTAAGCTTAATAACAAAAAGCGACAGTCAAATAACTATACAAATTACACGTGTCGACAACACAGTAACAATTTTTCCCTTCCAGACCATAGTCTCGTAACAAGTAAACACTTAATGCCCGTAGCGATCCGAACTCACAGTAATGAATCTCGCCTTACCAGCAATGAACCAATATTCTTGACTAACGAACCGAAAACGTACAATTTCTGAACATTTTCCAGATGGTGACGATTTTCAACTGATTACATGGCAATTTCACCCTTATTGCTTAGGGGTTAGCGCACTTTTGTTATTAATTTTCGTTATAGAAGAATAGGTTTTTTTCTATTTCGTACAATTTCTTGGTGGGAAATGAATCGTATTTTTGCTTAGGTTATCTAAGGTCGGGTCCGAGTGTGAGCGTAGAGGTCAAATATGACAAAACTTGATTTATATAAATTAAGTTATTATTTTTGTATCTAATACTCGTAGTCTTGTTAAAGCTTTAATTACGACTTGGTCGCCTATAAATTAAGCTGTTTTTATTTTCTACGCCAAGAGATTGGTTCCACTCTAGATTACATTAAGATTTCTAAGAAACGTTCCTTAGTATTTCTATTTTATATGTATCATTTTTTTTTATTATGGTCTACTTTTATTTTTAATATGAATGATAATTTGTTTTTTCTGTTCCTTCGTTGCCTTCGTCCCAGGGCCCCAGGTTTCGTTTTCACACTACCCATGGCCCCAGTAGGCTTCGACCCTGCTGGGCCCCTACGATTTGCTGACATCTCCCTGAGGCGCGCGTGGAACAATACGCGCCGTCGACGACTTGGGCTCGGTCCGGACGGTTACCGGACGGTCGGACGGTGGGCTACCCATTGCTCGCCGTCCGCAAGCCCGCGCCTACGGTGGCCGGAAATCGGGATCGGAATCCCGGCGGCGGTTGGGGCGTGAGGACCGTTGCCTCACGCGATCGGCCGCCTCCTTTGCTAGCATTACTGCTTCGCAGAAGGAGGCGACCGCCTGCCACTCCTCCTCGCTCCGGACCATGGCCTGTACCAAAGCCCGGCGCGAGAGATCGCCGCCGCCGATCGCCACCACGAGGACACGGCGTTGCTCTGCCCAAGCGGGGCACACCTCCACCGTGTGCTCCACCGTGTCCTCCGGGCGGTCCACACAGTGGCGACACCCGGGCGTCGCTTCCGCACGAATCCGGTGCAGGAACTTCCCGAACTTACCGTGTTCGGTGAGAACCTGCGTCATGCGAAAGGTGAGGACGCCGTGAGGTCTTTCCAACCACGCCTCAAAGAAGGGACTTACCGCCATAATTGAATATGAATGATAATAATGTCACTCAAGGTCATTTATTAATGTTTTACAATTTTTTGCTGTTCTGATTGCTTGCTGTACCCTGATGACACAGGTTTTTTTTTTTTTTTTCAAAAACCTTTTTCAGTCAGGTCTGATAGTTCAGTCACAAACAATTTTAAATTGGGAATTTATTAAACAAACGGTCATTACAATTTTACAGTAAATTATACAATTCAACAAATGAATTATAAGCACAACTAACAACATTTTCTACATAATATAACCTAGAAATACTTCAAAATATTTATTTTGTTTGCTCGTCGATGACGAGAGACTTTACTATCTGTAAAGTCTCTGGAAATACTGATCTAATAGAGAAAATTATTTCACTGAAAGAAAGTTATATTATCTCGATATAAGTAGGTATGACTTTTGTCACTCAGTACCATGAACACCTTTTATTTCTGACAACCCTGGGCTGCAAAACGATTGAATGAGTAACCGTAGCCCTAGAACGTAAAGGGCAAATGAAGAAACAGTAACATAGGGTATACTGACTATAAACACCATCAAGTGCCTCCTCAGCCACTTGATGATTTCCAATCTTAAAAAAACGCACACAGAGGCCTTGGAAACAAACCACAGGAAAAGCAACTTTTTATTTATCTATTTAGATATACTTCCTTGCACACTGAGATTACAAAGTTACAAAAGGAAACCTTATAATAAAAAACATACAATGAAATGCCTTATCACACTAGGCGATATCTTTCAGGCAACCTGGAATGGACAGAAATTGCCTAGACACAAAATGGGATTGCACTTGGAGCAAATATAAAAGTAAACAAAAAATTTATGGGTACTTAATACTCAAATAGATACACATATACATACAAAATATATATAGGTTTTTTTTTTTTTTTTTTTTTTTTTTTTTTTAGGTGGGAAAATCATCTTATGACAAATCCCGCTCTTGGGCGGAGCGGAAAGTAGTGTCAGACTTTTACTGACTAAAAACCCACTCCTGTTCCTTCTTTGCCTTCGTCCCAGGGCCCCGGGTTTCGCTTTCACACTACCCGTGGCCCCAGTAGGCTTCGACCCTGTTGGGCCCCTACGATTTGCTGACATCTCCATGAGGCGCGCGTGGAACAATACGCGCCGTCGACGACTTGGGCTTGGTCCGGACGGTTACCGGACGATCGGACGGCGAGCCACCCATTGCTCGCCGTCCGCAAGCCCTCGCCTACGGTGGCCGGAAATCGGGATCGGAATCCCGGCGGCGGTTGGGGCGTGAGGACCGTTGCCTCACGCGATCGGCCGCCTCCTTTGCTAGCATTACTGCTTCGCAGAAGGAGGCGACCGCCTGCCACTCTTCCTCGCTCCGGACCATGGCCTGTACCAAGGCCCGGCGCGAGAGATCGCCGCCGCCGATCGCCCCCACGAGGACACGGCGTTGCTCTGCCCAAGCGGGGCACACCTCCACCGTGTGCTCCACCGTGTCCTCCGGGCGGTCCGCACAGTGGCGACACCCGGGCGTCTCTTCCGCACGAATTCGGTGCAGGAACTTCCCGAACTTACCGTGTTCGGTGAGAACCTGCGTCATGCGGAAGGTGAGGACGCCGTGAGGTCTTTCCAACCACGCCTCAAAGAGGGGACTTACCGCCATAATTGTGGCGTGCCCAGCACTGGGTCGCGACAGTCGCTGTCGCCATTTCTCCATGAGAACCCGCCAGAGCTCTGTCCGCCATGCTGCGACTTGTCGCGGCAGCGGAGTTTCGCCCCGGCGTTGCATCTCCATGCGCAGATCGTGCATGTGAGCAAGGCCTGTTGCTACCAGATCCCATGGTGGCTGTCCAGCAAGGAGGCTCGCCGCTTCGCGGGAAATCGTCCGGTATCCTCGCACCATCCGTATGGCCATGACCCTCTGGCATGCGTTCAGCCGGGCCGAAATATATATAGGTAAGAGTGTGAGTGATAAAACGAAGACATGATCACAGTGACAAGTAATAATCCTTCACAAGCCTTTTAAATACAAACAGTGTTTGCGCACGTTTTAAGCTAGACCTACATTAGACCGACGTACACGTGTAACACGCCTGATTTGTACGTAGAACGACGTTGCATGGCGTGGATCAAGTGTAGCTCTACAAGTCTAGTTTCCATATAAAATGTATGGAGACCGACGCGCCCAGATCAGCGTGTGTGGCTCATGTGTGCGCAGTGTAGTTCTAGCTTTATTGTTACAGGCAAAACATTCTATAGAAAAGCGGGCTGCCCCCTAGCCAAGTTACAACCGTTTCGTTTCGTTTCTCTTTTTGTTGATCGCCTCGAGTCTGCCACGCCTCCTATTCCTTTGTTCTGACCACGTGACTGAGCGTTGAGATGACGTCAGAATAAAGGAATCGCAGGCGTGGCCTACTCGAGGCGATTGACGAAAAGAGAATCGAAACGAAACGGTTGTAACTTTGCTAGGGGAGCTGGACAGTAAAGGAAAGGAAAGTAGTTGAATACATAGGCATTTTAAGTTCCAATCAATTAATATTTGACGCCAAAAAATATTAAAAACATAAAACCGTATTTTTCAAGAAAAGTCCATTACAAAAAATACCTACAAACCCATTACTCTTATCCATTTACACCAGTAACAGTTGGCAAAACTGTTCCCGGGAAACTATCTCCGAGAATGACACCGCGGGAGAGTGACAGCCCTTGGCCCACTCCTCAGCGTCATGGCGACCCGAATCCGTCAGATAACTTACGTGTTACAGGAATAAGTTTAACTTATCTAGTTGCCGAGTTTTTTTCTGCGGATATTATAGGTTCTTATTTGGTATTTTAGTAGTTCTTGGTATCGGTTATGATCTATCATTTTCTGTTATTATTTTTGCATTGGTTGTGATTCTATTTTGGGGGTAATTGGTGATTTGGAGAGCAGTGGTGGCCCTGTAGTGACGGCCTTGACTTACGAGTTGTAGGTCACGGGTTCAGACCCAACCAGGCGCGTTACTTTGTGTAATTTATTTCGTCGCCATTGCTCTCACAGCAGTAAATCAAAACATCATGAGGAAACCGGCATGTCTTAGAACCAAAAAATTCAAAGACATGTGACATCCACCAAGCTGTGGCTAGTGTCGCACTCTACGACGGTTTTTTTTTTTTTATAGGTGGGAAAGTCATCTTATGACAAATCTCGCTCTTGGGCGGAGCGCGAGATAGTGTCAGACTTTTACTGACTAAAAACCCACTCCTGTTCCTTCGTTGCCTTCGTCCCAGGGCCACGGTTTCGTTTTCACACTACCCATGGCCCCAGTAGGCTTCGACCCTGCTGGGCCCCTACGATTTGCTGACATCTCCCTGAGGCGCGCGCGGAACAATACGCGCCGTCGACGACTTGGGCTCGGTCCGGATGGTTACCGGACGGTCGGACGGCGGGCCACCCATTGCCCGCCGTCCGCAAGCCCGCGCCTACGGTGGCCGGAAATCGGGATCGGAATCCCGGCGGCGGTTGGGGCGTGAGGACCGTTGCCGTTGCCTCACGCGATCGGCCGCCTCTTTTGCTAGCATTACTGGTATGATTTAAGTCCGGGACTTTTACTTCAATGAAATACTTGGAAAGTTATAAAAATATACTTATACACACACCGCATCGCGCATCGCGTGCTGTACACCGCAGTCTACCCCCGTTTTTATGATAGGTTCTTACAGTCCATCCTAGGGTTGTCTGGTAGATATCGCTGTTAGCGATAAGATTGCCATTTTACCCATAGATTATGTTAGTTTTAAAGTTTTTGTTACTATTTTGGTGTACAATAAAGTTTTATTCTATTCTATTCTATTCTATTCTATTCTATACCTTTCTTCAAGATTGAATATTAGCACATTGCACTACAATGGTTATGCTAGAACTGAAAAAACTAAACATTTCTTTGTTCTACTTCTATTTTCAAACCTATTCTAGAACAAAAAAATCCTTAAAAGTATATTTTACATGCCAGTTCATTAACCTAACTCATGCGATCTCCTTTCGATATCGCACTAGCTAGTAACACAATAAATCACACAGCCTATGTATAGTAACCGCTGCGACCGTTTAAATCCTCGTTGTCAACGAAACAATACAATTTTATCTATGCGTTTATTTAACGTTACCCAAAAGCCAATTCCGCTGACATTCGGACATTGCCAACACATATATTTATGTTTTAACACAAGTAATTGCTTTATGAACATGCCATTTAGCAGCAAAGCGAATTATTACGTTTGTATTGTGAAAATAGATTTTTATAATAATGTTTTTATTGGAAGTGAATCGATGTTTACATAATATTGGTAGTTTTTGTTTGTGCTGTTGTTTTTTTTTTAATTAATGATAGGCTCGCGTTAGACCACCATCTCACCTGATGGTAAGCGATGATGTGGTCGACGATGGAGCACGCTTGCCTAGAAGTAGCCTATTCACTTTTGACTTAAAGACCCCTAAGTTTATTGCATTAAAAGTTCAGCCTGGTTTGGCCTTATGGGGCTATAAGTCTAACTCTTGTGTTTCGCCAGTCGAAAAATAGTCTAAATCACGTAGTTTAGGCTATACGGTAACTAAACCTAACATCATCACAATCATCATCATCATGTAGGCCTCCCCCAAGTGTCCCCATGATGACCGGTCTTAACTAAACCTTACGTCAATATATTTTAGAGCCTTAAATAAAACCTAAACTTTAATGAAAAATAAAATAAAAATCTAAACTTTATGAAGTGGTAACATTGTACGTACTTACAAATGATCCATCCAAAGGATTTTTTAGTCCATGGACTAAATACGGAACCCAAATCCAAACAGATAGAATAATGTTTGTTTATAGGTATTATTTGTGTGTAACAAATACTGATCTATTAAATCATCGGGGTGACATATTCTGTATAGAAAAAACCCTGCAAATAAAATGAGATTAAAAAAAAAATACTGATCAAATAACAAACATTATTTTAGGCAAAAAACTACGATAGATATATATAAGATATGTAGCTACTCAATAATTACTAGCTTATTAATATAATTCTACCAAGGTATACTTACCTCGGTATCGTGAAACATCAAAATAGCCGTTCTTATACTTCTACATAGTCCCTTCGACCCTTCTTCCCTGGGCCCGCGTGGTGGATTACGGCCCATTCCATCTCCTAGAGAGAGGAGGCCTGAGTCCCAGCAGTGGGAACATTAAAAGGCTGAATATGCTATGCTATGCTAGTCCCTTCGAAGAACGAATGTTTTACATAAGTTACTAAAATTAAGAGTAACTATTATTTTTAACAATGGCTATAATTCATAAATTATGTGAAAACTAATTCAGAAAAAGAAAATTCAATATAATAAAAATAAACGGTCCCTCCATTTGCACGTAACTCGCATAAGTTTTCTAGTAAACACGAAAAAAATTGTTAAATTTCAAATTCAATATTGAATAAATACATTGGGGGCGAACGTGAAAACTCTTTCTTTGGAGAAACGTGAAATATATTGGAATAGTGCATGCATTTGTCACATGAGCCATGGGCCATAGAGTGAGCGTGAAGCGAGAAAAGGTGTAAAAATAAATTTTGGCTTATTTTTTTTCATCTTCATTTCAAAATTGAAGCTCTCTAATTCAACTTTCTTCAAATTATATTCATCCAGCTGTAGGTATCAAATACTAGTATGAAAAAATAAGTGATGATTATTTATAAATATGCACATGAACTTGGAAATAATTTCGCATAGATTTTTAATTTTGTATAATATCAAGTTACATAATAAAATAGTTTGACGTTGCGATGCACGGTCGTCTCTTTTAATCTATCTCAAACACATCTTAAATAATAGGTATAGATAAATGTTCATTACAGAAAAGAAATCGACGTAATAGAATCCATTTACTTTCAGCAAACATTGTTCTAGAAATTCTAGCTTGTTAATATTTGCACTAACAACCACTTATTTTCTTAACACCGAAATAATCTCAGAGAAATAATCGTGGTCCGTAATACAATCCTGCCTAAATATGCCATTAGTGCCCATTGCGAATGCTATTAGTAATAATCGACTGAAGCTTTGGTGTCGGCTTTGGCCACCGTGTCGGCCTAAAATATCATTTTGGCAAAAATAACACCTTTGGCCAAAAATATCACCTTCGGCCAAAAAATATCACCTCACGCCAAAAATACCACCTTCGGAAAAAAAATACCACCTTCGGCCAAAAAATACCTCCTCAGGACTAAAAATACCACCTTTGGCCAAAAAATACTACTTACAGCTAAAATTGTCACCTTTAGCTAAAAAAGCGATGTCTGATGAAAGCCCCTACTTCCATCAAAATGAGCCGAAGTCTTGGCTGAAGTTGAAGGTTTCCAGCAAGTGCCACTTTAAACCGATATTGAACCGAGTTTCTGAGGGTTATTAGACCTTCGACCGGAGGTTGTGGCTATAGTCGATTAATAGGCCTCGACTTCAGAAATAGAATTTGGTCAGACACTAACCATTAGGTAATAATAGCGAGTACAAATATGTATTATTATATAACGTTGGCTGTAGTGTAAACATAAATCAGATTAAATCATAACTCTGAAAGCACGTAGTCATGTTATTTACCGAGGGATATGTACCCAGTTGATTTATATTTAGGCTTACTAATAGTACCACGTAAAGTTAAATTTCCACTATGTATAATGTGTCTGTTATAAATGTTTAAACGTTTATTACATTGATATTTGGAATAATTGGATTAAATGTATTGGAATTTGGGTTACGCTGGTATGTTTTAGGTACTACATAGAAATATCAATTTGTATCTACTTATTTCATTCGAGGTTTAATCACAGAGGAATGATCGCGACCTTTAACCCTTTAACGCACACCTAAACTTTTTTTTTAATTTATGACAATTTTAAGTGTAATTATATTCAGTACTGTTATTTATAATAATATGTAGTGATATATTTTTCATAAAATTGTTATTTTCCGAGAAAATCCAAAAAAACTAGTGGCCAGTATACTGACCACCGACCGTTCTGCATCAGTAACTCTCCCTGTATAATCACTGGCCTGTAAACTGGAAACATAAAAACCAATAGCAATAAAATGAAATTTCTGTGTATTTCGTAATCAGTTTTTAATCAGTCTCAAAAAAATAACATAATTAGCGTTTCATTTCAAACAAAATTTTAGTATTTCTTCTTCTAAGTCTAAAAACATAAAAAATCAATATCAAAGTGTTTTCTCCTCTAAATTATTATTGAATTAAACGAAAAATCAAAAATAACTACTGTGGTGTTCAAAATTCAAAAGAAAAGGATAATTTGGATAGGCGGCGATAGCAAAGGCAGTGAAGGATGTGGCGGTGCTGTTGGGGGTTGTAGTGAAGGTTGTGGTGGAGAAGCTGGTGGAGGAATTTGCGGAGATACAGATCCGTGTGGCAGTTCTGAAAAAGGCTATGATTGATGACTATAACTACGGGTACTAAAGCTGCTAGTATTCGAGACAACATCGTCAAAACAGTCATCAGCGTCGGAATCACCACCAATATCAGAATGGATGGCCTGGTCATCAGTAATGGCAATAATTTCTGCCCATTGATCTTCACTCAGCATCTCCAGATCCTGGGTACTAAAATTCTTTCTAAAATAGCAAAAAACGAGAATGAAAACGCAATAACTATACGTACCTACAAATCGACATTATTAGATATGAAAAAATACCTAAAAAATTACGATAATAAGCTATAACTACCGAACCCGTATATTTGTGCTTATGGCATAATTTTATCCTAAAAATAGACTATATACTTGGTATAAAATGATGTAGTTGATACGCATTAATCGAAATATATACTTATGAGACTACCTCCAACACACATGTGTAATTTCTAAGTTAGATTTTTTCAACACACCTGTCTGGTCTTAATGGCAAAATAACATTGTTTATTTTATGATACTCGATTATATTTGTACACATTAAGAAAGTTTATACTATAACCAAATCGTTTTACTCACTTTTTTTACGAAGACATGTTTTTTCCTTGCACTACACTCCGAAACAGTTGACGTCTACTTGTGATGACAACAAATACTAGTGCAGTTATGCGCAGTGGCCAGTTGACAGGCCACCGTAAAAAAAGGCGCGAATTTCGCATTGCATGTGACGTCCTTGAACACTGGCTAGTTAAAAAGCCAGTGTGCTTTATTGGTTATCGTTTATGATCATAAGGTTCAACATTATTATAAAAGTCTTTAAATTATCGACCTTAAAGTGATCGTCCAGTTTACTGACCACTTTGTATGGGCCGTCCTATAAAGGGTTAAACCCACATTTGTAACATGTTTTCGACACCGATTTCAATTTCACCGTTATTTTACGAACGAGATTTAAAATCCACAAAGGACGGAGATTTTTCCCAGAAACTATAATATAATATTTCTTGAACACAAATAAAATTAAGTTTTATAAAACTGGTACTGACCAGTTTTACCAAACTATTTTAAACTAAAGCAGTGTACTAATACTGCTTAAGTTTAAAATAGTTTGGTTTTTTGTGGTAATCGCACATCTCGTGGATGGAATACCTTAATGTTAATTAGATTAGATACGTTAGTTCTTATTACCTTCTGTGTCTAATGCATGCCGTGGCAGCCTTTAATTAAAGCTACACTATAAAATACTGAATCTTTAGCATGTATAATGGTGTATGCCGGGTAAAGCGACAACCCATTTTGACTGGCCTGTTGGTCTAGTGGTTAGTGGCCAGGGACAAATTTTTCTGTGATGAGCATGATCATTTGTTCTGTGTCTGGGTGTAATTTATCTATTTATGTATGTATTTAGAAATATATAAGTATGTTTATCAGTTGTCTAGTACCAATAACACAAGCTCTGCTTAGCTTGGGACTAGACGGCGTTGTGTGATAGTTGTGGAATATTATTATTATTATTATGCTTTGTTGGTTATCCTTAAATAAATAAATAAATACCTAGTTTTTTCTCGTATGAGTACGAGTATATGCTCGCAGGTTCTCTGTCCCCAACTTTACATTTCGATTCGTTCAACCGAGCGTTCGCAGAACAAGTTTTTAATACATATAAAACATATTTCAGTAGGGAATGTAATATTAACATTTTTTGACATCCGCTGAACACTGATGCGAATTGTGGAATAATGGGGTGATGTTTAAATAATGCTGTGTCTTTCTGTTTCTGCATTGTGAGCATGTTCTCTTTTTATTTCTTTCTACATAAACTGTCTTGTATTCTCGTGGTAGTTTTAAGTACTTAACAGTTTAGGTATAATTCTAGGCAAGCGTGCTCCATCGTCGACTACATCATCGCTTACCATCAGGTGAGATGGTGGTCAAACGCGAGCCTATCATAGATTAAAAAAAAAATAAAAATAAAAAAATATTGGAGATAATTTTAATAAATTGCGCTAACTCAAATCAACTTTAGCATTGAGGGTTTTTGGTTTATTTTAGGCGACGATTTATAATAAGAAAGTCTATAATAAAGTAAGGGTTCGTAAAAATCAAGTATTATTGGACTATTGTTTACAGAATTATTTAAACTGTTTTTTAGATGACTTTAATGGCAATGCGCCACCGGTACATGGTGGACATCCCACCTATATGCACAAAACGTTTTGGGAACACATTCATTGTGCGTACAGCTATGGAGTGGAATTCCTTGCCGGAATCTGTGTTTTCTGATGGCTACAGTCAAGAGTGAATAATTTACTTCTAGGTGAGCGCGCTCCATCGTCGACCGCATCGTCGCTTTCCATCAACTGAGATAGCGGTCAAGCGCAAACCTATCAAGAATTAAAAAAAAAAAACTTTAATTAAGCAGAGTTTCAAGATTTTGATGGCACGACATTATAAGAGAAAGTTGGTGATCCATTAAGTACATTATGGTGCAAGAAGAGGTATTTTACTTGCAGTGGGATATTAAGACGCTGGCATTTTTTTAAAAATGAATTCTCATTCATTAGCAGACAGCAGACGCAAAATAAGTTTTTTTTTTGGTATAGTAAAAAAATACTCATTCAGCGTTTGCTGATTGGTATTGGTTGGCTTTATAGGTACTTTTGAATTTAATCGTAAATGTTTTACATTTTAATAATGTGATTCTGAAAGTTTTACGGCTCTAACACGGCAGTAAGTAGAATATTTAGAATAGATAATGTACCGTTCTTCTTCTGGAATGTTGACGATCCTTATCAATAATTAGTAATTAAACAAACAAATACGTACTGGATAAAGAAAACGGGCAAGTGCGAGTCGGACTCGTGTACCGAGGGTTCCTTACAAACTTATCTATGAAAACAGTTCAATTCCCAAATTGAGTAAGGAAGGTTTTTCCGAATCGTAAAAAAATTTTTTTTGTGACGTAACTACAAATTATGGTATAGCTAAAGGAATAAATCTGAAAACTGTATTTTCAGATTTATTCCTATATCTATACAATAAGACCTTGCTTTATGCTAAATTTCAGGATTCTGGGTCAACGGGAAGTCCCTATGAGTTTTGATTCCTTTGAGAGTGTAGAGTGTTGAAATGTACGTTTTTTGCGACATAAACGGCCGTATCCTTTTTTTCCGTTACCTTAGAAGTTTGACTTTTTCATAGCTTCAAGGAACCACAGACTTGAGCATATGGTTTTAATTTCAACTCGATGCCTCCATGCGTTTTTGAGACCCTTTGGTCTTGACAGACAGATAAACGAACGGACAACAAAGTGATCCTATAAGGATTCTGTTTTTTCCTTTTGAGGTACGGAACCCTAAAAAACAAAGTGGACATACATATTGGATAAAATTTATAAGCAATAAATCCTTAGTTATACTATTAGTAAATACTTACGCAAATTTTATCTAAGAAAAGGCTTGTGATCGTACATTATCGAATAGGAAAAAAGGGTGGAATGAAAGAAGGCTGAACTCTGTACAATGCTGTGCTGCGGAGAACCACAACACAGCACTGATTTCTTTCTTTTTGACAAAATAAAAGGTTAATCCTCTATTAAAAATCACTTCCTTAAAATATCCTGTGTGTTCCTATATCTGTACTTTGGTAGACCTTAAAAACGCCACTGACACTGCTTTATAAGTGGCTACCTACTGGGACCAAATACTTTGAAAGAAAAGAATAACAACAATACGAAAAGAAGAAGAAGAAACTACGTCTATACCTCAATTAAATCACAGTCCACAGCAAGACATAATTATGCCTCCTTAAAAATACGGCAATTAGGCATCCCTCTGGCGGGGTGCGGGAATGTCCGAAAGAGTTACCGAGTTGCGTTTCAAAGGCCCTGCCTTTGAAACGCAAAAAGAAACTAAAGGAACCCAGGTGTATTTTAGCCAGTAAAACTGTAAAAATCTGACCGCCCCCTCTCACTCCATCCAGAATAGAGGAAGATATTTAATACACCCACCTCACAAAAAAAGGTATTTTATCATTCACGACATAAACTATCGATATAACCGATCGCCTCCCATAAAAGCTGGACATTACAAACAGCAATTTTTCACTGTGGTGCAAATATCCACGTCCCCAGCAATTAACCTTTTAAGACTCTAAACTAGCCTATCGGCCGGTAGCCCATGAGTTATGGCCTAACGACGGGCATAATTTAGAGCCCATAAAATCCGACCTTTGGGCATGATTCATTAGCGCAGTTCAGTAGTTATGACACCCCATTTGAAGAGGGAAGTGGGGATGTTAAACAAATACAATGGTTTTGAGGTTATATTTTGTTGTAATGGGTTGGGATTGGCTGCGGGGAATAGGTCTTTGCGTGTCCGATTTTTGTTAAACAAATTGGGGTTAATGTAAATGTTATTTTTTTATGATTGCTTACGGTTTTTACTCAAGTGCACGTTGTTCTGGCAGTGTTAAAGTCAAAGTCAAAAGATCAAACGTCAGACACAGTCTTACCAAGGAATATGTCTTAGATAAAAGTGCACCTCTACTCACATATTTTAAACATTTTTAAATATTTCTTATAAACACATAAAAAACTAGGTATGAATTCAAATGCAAATTCAAATTTTAAGGTTTCGTACCTCAAAAGGAAAAAATGGAACCCTTATAGGATCATTTTGTTGTCCGTAGGTTTTTTAAAAACACTTTTACACGTCATTTTTTTTGTCAATAAAAACTAGAAGCCGGTGTTTCCTAGCTGATTACCCTGAGAAGAAACACCGAAACAAACCCCCTGAGTTTGT
This sequence comes from Mythimna impura, assembly GCA_905147345.3. Taxonomy (NCBI): domain Eukaryota; kingdom Metazoa; phylum Arthropoda; class Insecta; order Lepidoptera; family Noctuidae; genus Mythimna; species Mythimna impura. Next base: position 24,673,879 of record LR990359.1, on the reverse strand, counting down.
TTCGGTGTTGTTGTCAAAGTCTCTTTTAAAGTCCATACAGCAAACATGTAATGGTCAAATCATATGAGAACCATGCAGATTGGAGTCTGAGATGGTCTTTTGAAGATCATACAGATCCCAACATTCTTTTACAAAGAACGTCTGCATTAGATCGTTTCTACAGATATTACTGTAGATTAAACTTGAACGCTACACTGCAGTTGTTAAAACTTTGCCATGTAATGGTAGAGATATTTTAATTTAATTTGCAACGACATAGAAGCGTTTTGTTTCGTGTGGCTGCCGTGTAAAGTTTAACACTATCGTTTGTACAAAAGGAGAAACTGACTGACTGACATATCAATGCACAGCCAATACTACTGGGATCAGGAGCATGAAATTTTGCACAAGGTTTTTTTTTATATCGTAGGCGAGCACGAAGAAAGGATTTTCCAAAATTTTGCCTATAAGGGGATAAAACGGAGGTCTAAAGTTTGTATGGAGAAACCGCCTTTCACGCGAGTGAATTTTCTGGCAGAAGCTAGTAGTGCACAAGGTTTCCTTTTATGATGGAGGCAAGCACTAAGAGAGGTTTTACCCAAATGGGGTGCATTTTCTAAGTAAATAAAGGGGGTTCAAAGTTTGTATGGAGAAACCTGCTTTCGGGCGAAGCTAGTAAGTCAATTTATGTTTTAAGATTGACAGTGTGAAATTAATTTGGGTGACATTTGGCTTTTATTTGTCGGGAGTCACAGGGCGATTCCCGGCCACCGTAAGCGTGGGTTTTTGGACGACGAGCATTGAGTAGCTCGCTGTCCGGCCATCGGTAAGGAGCCTAGTTGTCGTCGGCAACGGCACGTAGTGTTCCACGCGCGCCTCAAAGAGATGTCAGCAAAACCGTAGGGGCCCAGTGAGGCCGCAGGAATTTTTGGGTTTTATTCAGTAAAAATTTGTCACTCCTTTTCGCTCCATCCATAGTGGGAGAAGTTTTTGATGATGTGCCACATAAAAATCTTTATACAAAAAAAAAAATGCAACCGACTTCATTGTAAAAAAAAACCCCTTAAAAGTGCAAAATAATTTTAATTTCGGAAGTCGGTGTTTCTATAATAGTTTTGTCTCTTCGTTATTTAACACTGACTTCCAAAATTAAAGTTATTTTGCACTTTTTTAGTTGCGGTACCAAATCTAAAAAGTACCCCTCAGTCAAACTTAAAGTCATCGCATGTTCGTATAAACAAAGCAATTTTACTTGTTACGACAGTTCTGTTGTGATCCTTTGAGGAGTTCCGTTCCATATCTTCGAAGTTCATCATCAGATCATAACAATATTTCTATGGGACCAACTCGGAAGTACAACCTTTTAATAAAAAAAATTCAAAATCGGTTCACAATTGACTAAGAAATCGGTGAAAATACATAAAAAAAACATACAGCCGAACATAGAACCTCCTTCTTTTTGAAGTTGGTTAAAAAAAGGTAACCTGGCCTATATTGGGCGGCTCAGACCAAACCAAACATTCTATTTTTCTTTCATTTCCGCATCCACATGTGAATAGCAAAAAGGAATAGAATCGAAAAATGCGAACTATTTGAAATATTCACACACATATTTGCAAAAGGCAGGTGATTTTTAGGGTTCCGTACCTCAAAAAGAAAAAAACGGAACCCTTATAGAATCACTTTGTTGTCCATCCGTCTGTCTGTCAAGACAGACTTTATCTCGGGAACGCGTAGTGGTATCAAGTTGAAATTAAAACCATATAAGTACTTAAGTTTGCGGTACTTTGAAGCTGTGAAAATATCAAACATTTGAGTTAACGATAAAAAAGATACGGCCGTTTATGTCGCAAAAAAACGTGTATTTCGACACTCTCAAGGGTATCAAAATTCATTCATTCCCGTCGACCTAGAATACTGAAATTTGGCATGGAGCAAGGTCTCATAACACAAATATAGGAAAAAAATCTAATAACGGTAAATTTGTAGTTACGTCACAAAAAGAAACATTTTTTGCGATTCGGAAAAATCTTTGTAAGTCAATTCGGGAATTGAACCGTTTTCATAGGTAAGTTTGTACGGAACCCTCAGTGCGCGAGTCCGACTCGCACTTGCCCAGTTTTTTTTTTTCATTAGGTTTCCTAGTTGCTTTATCTTAAAAGCGATTTTTATGAAGGTTTAATTTAGACATGTCTTGTTTTATTTTAAAATGATATTGAGACCAATTCACACCGGAATGGTGGCGGCTGGTTGTGACACGAAGAGGCTGGAGAGGCGGGCTGCGGTCAGCCGCGTACGGCTGCTAGCAGAACCTTTGTTAGAACTGCTAACAAGACGAGAATGGCTGCTTGACTGCTCGCAGCGTCGCAAGCAGCCTCGCAGCACTGCGGGCGGCTGCGCAACCTGTTTGCACTTTTTAAGCCATACTGGTCTTTTAAGAATAGAGATAAAGTTTGAAACTATTTCTCTCTAAAAGTACTCGCGGGATCTGCTGATCGCTGCTATTTCGGTATGAATCGGCCCTAAGCTCTCCAACTCTTAAGTAATGGACAGATGTCGTGACAATCTCAGTACAAATCGTGCAACTCAATGTTTCGAAATTGAAATTCATTATAATATGCAATCATCTCTTGTTTCTAAAAACGTTAATCTACTAAAAGTTTATCTCCCTGAAGTTCTGTTGCAGTCACTCAGTAGTAATCTTGGAAGGGACATCTAATCACTCGCAAAGTCACGACTGATGAAAACGCTGGTCAAAATAATATTTAATGCTTTTTACAGCTGTAAAACGTTTCATAAAAAAAAAAACACGGCGTAAACGGTACCAGGGATTGTTAAAGAGTACTACAAATATAATATTTATTTGGTTTTATTTCTCTTGTTTTTTTATACTATTTATAAAATTAGTTTAGAAAATTTTCTTTATCAACCATTTTTGTTTTTATTTCCAACTTTTTTTAGATTTTCTTTTTGAATTGCACTATAAGAACCTGTGGTGTTTGCCTGTGATTGGTGATGCTGTTAGATTTAAAACTCAAATACTTAAATGCTCCTATCTATATATATAATATCTGTATTATAAAATATATACACCATAATTTTACCAGAAGGAAAAATAGATCAAAACATTAATTAAAATGGCTCCAAAGCATTTCTTTAATAGATATGGTTGATGTGACTTTTCACATCAACCATATTATCCCCCATATATCCCTTTGGGTGGGGTATAAAAATTAAATGGACATACAAATCTGTCAATGAGGAAGCATTTATGAATTTAAAACAATTTACAGAATGCGATCCTCATATTTTGTTCTCTCAACTCCATCCAGCGCCCGGTTTCTATAGAATATTGTGACCTCTGTTTGAATTCGGACATCAACATTTCGAACAGTGAGCTCTATGTCACACACGAAAACGTTCAAATTCCAATGTAACCCATTTTTAGAGTACGTTTAAGATATATGTATAGTCATTTGAATCAACTGAAAATCCACAAAGCTGAAATCGATTTGTGAATTCTTTTCCTTTTTTCCTTTTAAAATTGAGACCCCACACTAGGAAATGGTGGCGGCGCACTGTAGACGCCCTCTGCCCTATCTAAGCACAGGAATTTAAGTCAAAAACTAGGAAATACCTCTACATTGTGAGTGCGTTGTGATTGTGAGAGCAGTGGTGGCCAAGCGAGCAGTGGTGGCCGAGTGGTAATGGCCCCGACTAACGAGATTTAGGTCTCGGATTCAAAGCCAGCCAGGCGCATTACTTTGTGTAATTTGTTTCATCACCCCTGCTCTCAAAACGGTGAAGGAAAACATCGTGAGGAAACCGGCATGTCCTAGAACCAAAAATTTGAAGACATGTGACGTTCACCAACCCGCACTGGGCCCGCGTGGTTGATTACGGCCCATTCCCTCTCCTAGAGAGGAGGTCTGAGTCTCAGCAGTAGGAACATTAAAAGGCTGAATAAGCTATTATGCTATGTGAGTGCGTTCATAAACATATATAATCACACACACACACACAGACATTCAGACCCGGAACAAACAGACGGGGCACTTATCTAAGGTCATACAAATATTTGTTGCGTACGGAAATCAAACCGCACAACACGCAGCATAGCAGCGAATCGCATAACCGATGCGCCAACTGTGCTGTCGAATAGTTGGCAGTAATAAATTTAAAAAAAGTTAAAAGTATCCTAGCCGATAAAGCTTACTACAATTATATGAGTTTTTTTATGACAAATTTTGAATTTGTGACATACTTATTTTTTACTTATTTTTTTATTAGCAGGACATTTTTATTATCACTATTTTTATTTATTTTTTAATAATAATTATTAGTTTTATTATTAGTTTAACATTCTAGACGTTTAATTTTATTTTGACTTGTATCAGTATATTTTTTTTTTAATTATTTGACTTTATGACACACTAGAATGATTTTATTATTTTGGAAATATTTGCATGCCATTATTCAGGGCAAACATGACTATTTATATTGTGTTTAACATCTCTTGCATGCTGATAATTAGTTTGTAGTGTATGTATTGTACTTATGTTTAAGCAGATAAATGATTATCTTATCTTATCTTAAATACGAGTATCTCGAATTATGAAATCAAAACGCCATGACCAGCATGCGGCTATGATCAAATGTAAATACAAAGACAAGTAATAGGTGTGTGGTAAGTATCCATAGCACATGGTATTCCGTACATTCTGTCTACCCCCAAAGGATAAGAAACGTGAATTTATGTTTGTATGTACATAGAGGTCTATAAAATCTAAGAATAGACTATGACGTATCATACGCAAAATAAATTAGCACTAGCCAATAGCGGAGCATCTACAATTCGAGGTTCAAATTTCGAAATTGGAATTCTAGCACGAACCGCATTTCATTTGACGCGGCTAGCACTGCACGTACGTAGGGTTGCCACTTGTTAAAATTAACGGTCACCCGTTTGCCATTTCTGTAATATAATCTTTCGGTAATTTAATACTGGAGATCAATCTATTCATTCATCCGATTTCCATGCCAATACTCGATCACCGGTCAATTACCTATATCGAAATCGATATTTTCTTAAAGATAATCTTATTGTAGTACCTACCACAAAAACTTTCTAACTCAAGTCGCAATCTGTCGCAATAATTATATTAATCTTCTCAGCAACAATCAATGACAACCTCTTTTTAAAATTAATAATTTTTTGGTCAGATTGCGTCTGATATACGAAAGCCACCGTTCCTTAAAAATACGAGAGTTACCCTTCTGTATTCGTTGGGAATCGCAGTGTACCTAATCTCCGGCTACCGTAGGCGCGGGTTGCGGACGAAGAGCAATGGATAGCTCGCCATCCGCTCATCCTATATGAACCGAGCCCGAGTCATCGATGGTGCGAAGTGTTCCATGCGCGCCTTAAAGAGATTTTAGCAAACCGTAGGGGCCCAGCAGGGCTGATGCCTGCTAGGGCCATGAAGAAAAGTATGAAAACGATACTTGTGGTACTTGTGGAACGCAAAAGGAAAATAAGTGAAGGAAAATAAGAGTGGTTTTAGTCAGTAAAAGTTTGATACGCCCTCTCACTCCACCCTAGGGCGAGAGAAGTCATTGGACGATTTCCCACCTAAAACAACCTCTCTGTATTTTTACGCCCATACTCGATCACCGGTCAATTATAAGGGAATCGATATGTCCCTAAATATGTTATTATAGGATTGAGGGATTCCAGTATGGGTTGGTATGGGTGTGATTTCGACAACGGTGCGTGCCTCAAGGAGATGTCAGCAAATTGTAGGGGCCCAGCAAGGTCGAAGCCTACTGGAGCCATGGGTTAAGTGAAAGTAAACCCCGAGGCCCTGGAACAAAGGCAAAGTAGGAACAGGAGTGGGTTTTAGTCAGTAAAAGTCTGATATGCCCTCGCGCTCCACCCAAGTGCGAAAGAAGTCATTAGATAATTTCAAAACAAAAAAAATGGGTGTGATTTCGGCCAAATTATTTTATAAATTTCATTTTTATTTGTGTTTGGCGAAGCATGTTATTTGTACATCTATGTTTGTAGCCAACTTCATAGGTTCTTTGTTACTAGCCATCCATCACTCAACACCATATCTTCTTTCACACAAGGATACATGAAGCGTTAGGGAAATCAGACAAGCTCCCTGAACACTGGCTTACAGTGTAAATGATAACCATTCTTTTACAATCCTTTTTATCGTTTCTGCAAGAATATGAAAAACTATTATGAAATTAATAATATAATATTCTAACCGTCAACAACGCCATCTAGTCCCAAGCTAAGCAGAGCTTGTGTTATGAGTACTAGACAACTGATAAACATACTTATATATTTCGCAATACATACATATTATAGATAAATTACACCCAGACACAGAACAAATGACCGTGCTCATCACACAAACATTTGTCCTGGGAGGGAATCGAACCCACGACCTCCGGCATAGCAGTCAGAGTCAATAACCACTAGACCAACAGGTCAGTCAAATATAATAATTGTGACGGTAACAGTGGATCCAAACCAAATGAGTTCGAATGCTACCTACGTTAATGAAGCTAAAATAAAATAAAAGATATTTTGTTTAGTTAGTCAATGTTCCAGGATGATTATTGTTTCCTGCAATATTAATTAATTAAAACTCCTTATCCAAAATCCCTATACTGATTTTTCATTTCGCTGTTGGTGATAATTGACGAACAATATTAATTCATTAAACGATAAGTATGTCAAATTTAATTCACTTAACAACCAGCTACACTTATTAATTGTTTATTATAATGTTAACATTCCAATAAACTTCTTTTGTCTAATAAACTTTAACTCATTAATACGCTTTTTTGGTTAGTAGGACACGCTTAATATGAGTTTTGAATTTTCCCTCGCTAAGTTCAGTTACCACCTTTGGCAGCTTGTTATAAAAGCGTATGCTTTTTACAAAGAATGACTTGCGGGTCTAAGCTAATCTCCATTTATGTAATACAATTTCGTGTTTACTACGAGTATTTTTGTTGTGAAAATTGCTTCTAATTTTAAAGAGTCCTAAGTTTTTACGAACATACAAAATGCTTTCTAAGATATAGAGAGAAGGCAGAGTCAGTATATCGATTTCTTTGAATTTATTTCTGAGGGACACGTGAGGACCCATTTTATAAATAGCCCGGATTGCTCTCTTTTGCAATATGAAAATTGAGTCTACATCAGCTGCAGACCCCGCAGTAAAATGCGATAAGACTTAATACTCTCGAAATAAGCGTAGAAAACTAACCTAGCTGTGGCTACATCATTCTGTCAATTGCCTTATGCTTTACTGCATATGCAGCTGAGCTTAATCTTCCCGAGAGAGTTCTAATATGAGCGCCCCATTGCAATTTAGAATCGATAGTTATACCTAAGAACACAATTTCCGTAATTACATCAAGATTTTTGCCTTCAAGAATTAGACTGACGCCAACTTGACGGACATTCGGTAATGAAAACTTTATACATTTAGTTTTATTCGCATTAAATAAGAGATTATTAGCTGCAAAATATTTCGAAAGAACAGCCAGACTTTCGTTGACATGCAAGACATCCCCATATTTTCTATCTACTTTAAAAATAAGAGAAGTGTCATCAGGAAATAGAATTATATCGAATAAATTAGCCAACATCTAAGGAACGTCATTAATATAAACTAGAAAAAGGAAAGGGACAAGAATTGAACCCTGAGGCACGTTGATCTTTACTAAAGACCCCAAGGATGTCGCCCCAATAATGGATACTTTTTGCTGCCCGTAAGATAAATAGGAAAAAACAAGATCAGCAGTTCATCCGAAATGATGAAATTTACAAATCAGAGTATTGTGGTCAATACAATCAAATGCTTTTTAGAGATCACAGAATATTTTTTGCGACTATTCATTCCGATCTCGTTGGTTTGTCTTTCCAGTTTCCTTGTTTATCACCTTCCAGATAGCTTTTATTTTTATTATTAGAATTTCCAATAATCTTACTTATTGGTTAGAAATAACACTATTTTTGTAATTTTATTCTTTTTTTATTTATAATACCCATACCCTTCCCATACTCATGGCCTACTCTATTAAAATAGCGTACTAATATAAACCTACATTTCCATACATATGACATTATATTTATTTTTTAATCGTCTTTTGGCGGTCTAATGTGAATTAGTTAACCAAACACCGCTTATAAAATATATATATATTAAAACCTTTAAAATTTGCATCTGGTAACCCTGATCGTTCGAAAATTGAAATCCGAATTTTCAGCCATGACGCGGACAAGCCTCATTGTGTTAGCTTTTGCTGCGTGTCAAGTTGGCAAATAAATTTTGTATTGTGTATTCACCATTAATTAGAAGGGGGGTGGGCTAGGATGGTGGAGGATGGGCCAGGCTGGTGGCGATGTTTTGATGTCTCTTTGTTAGTTTGTTTGACATTTGAAAATTTTGTGTTTGCGGTTAGTTTGTGTTGAAAGGATTGGTTTTTAACCGACTTCAAAAAGGAAAAGGTTATGCAGTTTAGGTTACTAAAGCGTAAAAGCCAATTATCGCACTTAAAAATGTTCAAACTCAAATCACAATATTATGTCTCCAATCCATATCAAAAACTTGACAAAATTTAGGAAAATAAAGGTTTATTTTATGACTAGATTACGCCACAGCAGGCGTTGACCTGTTTAAATTTTTGAGTTCATACAAGAATCCAGTAGAAAAATGTGCTTTCAGTTTTTCCAAATTTTCCATTTTTTCTCTTATTAAAAAGCCAAATCGGTTTAGACGTTCTCCAGTAATGTGCTTATCAGTGAATATGATTAATAAAAAAAAAATACCTAAAAATAATATCTAGTCTAAACAATATCATCTAAATTGATACGAACCACAGCATAGAGCTGATACACTAATAACCTCATAAACGACCACAAATTCTATTTAGCATCGTATTTATGGCAATACCCTTCATAATAATTAATACTGGCAATCTATTTAAGCCTATTTTCGATAGCAGATGTTACCGATGATTCCTTTATGTTAGTGCTTTCAGTGATAACCCTAATTTATTATATAATTATTTGTAAATGGTGACATTTAGGGCGGAATTCACCAATAAAACTAATCGCGTTTTAACGTTTGGCTTGCATAATCGCGTTTAGCCGCTGTCACTAGTATCACTTGTCTGTATTTTTCTTTTGTTGTATTTTTACAAGTGACACTAGTGACAGCGGCTAAACGCGTTTTATTGGTGAATTCCGCTCTTAGTGTGTTGTGTCCATAGAGTAAGAAGTAATCTACATAATTATTCCACATAATATATGCACTACATTCATAAACACTACACTACACATCAACATTTACATTTACATAAACAGCACACATACGTATTTTTTTCTTTTTCTTTTTTTACTTCATTTTGTAATATTTTCTCTTGGATTTTATTGCATAAAACGACGCATTGAATTGGTAGAAGACACTGGCTCCTGTAACACAGGCGCTATGCCTAGCGCAGGAGTCAGGGCCTCACTTTTTTAACCGAGTTCAAAAAGGAGGAGGTTATATGTTCGGTTGAATGTATGTTTTTTATTTATATTTTTTATGTATGTTCACAGATTTCTCGTTCAATTGTGGACCGATTTTGAATTTTTTTTTTGTTTGAAAGGTTATCCTTCCGAGTTGGTCCCATAGAAATATTGTTATGATCTGATCATCAACTTCGAAGATATGGAACAGAACTCCTCATAGGATCACAGCAGAACCGTCGTAACAAGTAAAATTGCTTTGTTTATACGTGTAGTCGATGACTGACTGAAAGTAGAGGGGGAATATATTGAACTGATCTGATGATGAAGCCTGAATTTAGGCACCGGAACTCTGTAATAAATTAATGTAATCTAACCGTGTTTGGGATTATTAGAATTGTCATGAGATGCACTCTGGCTATAAGGTATTTAAGTTTGGCTGAGGGGTACTTTTTAGTGGTGGTACCATAACTAAAAAGTGTAAAATAAAAAACTTTTTACAAAAAAAATACAACCGACTTCAAAGTAAAAAAAAAAAACACTGAAAAGTGCAAAATAACTTTAATTTCGGAAGTCGGTGTTAAATAACGAAGAGACAAAACTATTGTAGAAACACCGACTTCCGAAATTAAAGTTATTTTGCACTTTTCAGTGTTTTTTTTTACTTTGAAGTCGGTTGTATTTTTTTTGTAAAAAGTTTTTTATTTTTTAAAACGTTAATTTATGTCAATAAAGAATTTATTATTATTATTAGTAAGCTGGAGTAAAGCTAAAAAAACAATGTAGTGAGACTTAATTTTGCGAAACTTTTTGTTAAATAAAAATAATGTACATTCAGCGGCATTGTACGCCAAAATGTGCGTGGCTTGAAACGCAAAGGGCAACTGAAAGAACACAGGTGGGTTTTTAGGCAGTAACAGAGTGAGATTCCCTCTCGCTCCACTGAGAGTGGTACAAGTTAGTAAATGGTTTCTTACTCCAAAAAAGAGGCAAAAGTGCAGGCGTAAGTGTCAAAGTCATTTCTTTCTAGAAGCTTGTTCTTGGTTAGTTTAGTTTACGGAATCTCTTCTACTAATATATTTTAGACAGTTTGGATTTGGTACAGTTTGACTGCACTTTTGACATTTAGGTATGAGATCGACATTAGCCGGTTATATGATGAATATTGAGGACTCTTAAGGTCGTACCTACGTTTATTGTAGATTTTCTGTTTTAATAAATTTTCTCCTTACATACCGATTGCAACAGAATTTTAACTATCATAGACAAATAAAAAATATTCTTCTGACACAAGATGATCATTTAAATTGTATAATGAATCTTTATACATTTTAGACACTTTAGTTTTGGTATAGTGCGACTGCACCTTTGTCCTTGGTATTATTGTTTTTTTTTTTTCATTTCTTAAAAGGAATATCAGTTGAAGAGGAATAGTTGACTTTTAATGTGAACATTTTTTTCTTACATGCCGGTTGCAACAGAATTTCAACTTTTTTTTTAAATTGGTATAAACTAGTGCTTGACTGCGATCCCACCTGATGATAAGTAGTGATGCAATCATCGACGGTGAGGCACACTAGTTTATTAAGAACCTATTCACTCTAGCCTTGAAGACACCTAAATTATAGTTGGACGGGAACTTATCAAAGACTAAAAACAATATTTCACTGACGCAAGTTCATTATTTAAAATGAGCCCTCCGCTTTTTCTTACTCCACGTTTCTCTATAACAAAATAGATTGGAAAGCAATGCTAATTGAAAACGTGGTTAATTTGAAATTACATGGCTGACAAATTTGGTATCGGGTGTCAAAAGTTCAGATGAATGAGTTGCTGTTAGTGATTTATTAATCACAGTTTGTTCAAGCTAATTATCAGGTAGGTGTTAATTACAATTAAGGCCTACCTTTAAAATTAACATGCCCACGTAATTTATGCTAAAGTATACATTAAGAGGTATTTAGTAATGGTTTACTTTGGTAATTAAGACATGGAAATCTATTGATTGGGCTGCGAGTTTGTTGAAAAGAGTTTTGCGGCCCTAGAATGCCAAGGTAGGTACTTAGGTGAATATTTTCATTATTTTTTTATTATTAATAGGCACGCGTTTCACCACTATCTCACCTGACGGTAAGCGATGATGTGGCTGATGATATATATATAATATCCACCTAAAAAAAGGATTTACTAATGCTGGTGTGAGTTTTGTATGTTTGTAAAAGCACCCACGATACAGGAGTAATTTCTAGTGTAGAGCAACGTTTTTAAAAAAGAATAGAAAAGAAAGAAAGTGTGACACCCTCTCGCCACCCAGAGCGAGAAAATCTATATATATAAAAGCGAAATACCACTCACTGATTAATCACGAAATCTCAAAAACTATAATACCTACAAACTTAAAATTTGGCAGGTAGGTTCCTTATAGGGTGTAGACATCTGCTAAGAACGGATTTTCCGAAAATCACCTTCTAAGAGGATGTAACGGGGGTCCAAAGTTTGTATGGAGAAACCGATATTCACGCGGGCGAATCCGCTGGCATAAGCTAGTATATCATATATTTAATGATTTCTTACCAAAAAAATAGGATCTATTATAACGATAGCCAGTGTTCAAAATGTGCTACCGAAACGTCACGTGATTAATTTTGTATATTTTGGCAGTCCATGAAGAGCTTGTGCTTGCTAACTAAATAATATTTGCTGATATTATTTTGTTCAAGGCCCTGAACTATTTTATTAAACGGTTTGTAATAAAAATCTTGGACTAACCAATAAATAACTGAACTTTAAAATCTGGTAGAGCTTATAATTCAAACCCAAGGGGTCAAACCAAGTGGCTGCAGGATTGTTCCAAAGAATCACCGTGGCTATAGATCGCAAAAGGCAACTAAAAGAACACGGGTGTGTTTTAGTCAGTCAAAGTCTGATCCTCCCTCCCACTTCAGAAATGGAAAGAGTTGTTAGATGGGGTTGGTTGGGTTAGGGTAGGGTTTTAGGTAAATAAGAAATTAGTAAACTATCGATAGCAAGCAAAACTAAGACAAATTAGAATGCGTTCCATTTTCATCAAGACGATTTCCCACCTTTTTTTATAGCCAGAGTACGTATTTCTCATGACAATTCGAATCAACCCAAACACTGCTTATCTTGTTGTGAGCCTAGCCCTAAGCCAGAGCACTTCGACCCTTCTGGATCTTTTGTGCTAACCCAAACACTGCTAGGATACATTATTTTATTATGAAGTTCCATCCACCTCCCGGCTCCATCATCAGGTCAGTTCGATAGTACCTTATAGTCAAAGTGCATCTCATGACAATTATTAATGACAATTATGAATATTATCTATAATATGTATGTATTTAGAAATATTTAAGTATGTTTATCAGTTGTCTAGTACTCATAACACAAGCTCTGCTTAGCTTGGGACTAGACGGCGTTGTGTGATAGTTGTGTGAATATTACATTACATTACAATTCTAATAAGCCCAAACATGGCTAAGATACACCTCAAATAGATAGGAAATTATTTTATTTACAAAATGCCATATCTGAAAACCGAGTCAGTTCACTGCGAAATTCATGTTGCGAAAGCCTTATTTGTCATGTGATGTGATGTAGACTTTTTAATTGAAATACCGAGGACGCGTGGACTTGACGTGACACGTGTATTCCGTACAATTTATGTACACGTGTGTAGTATGCACGTGCTCTACTTTTACGCGATATGTAAGTTCCGATTTACTTTTTTAATATCATCTCGGGTTCCATGGTGATTGGAATATTTTTCTGTAACCACCTCAAAGAAGGGGAGTCCGGTAAGAATATCCACATGTAAAGAAAGAAAGAAAGGAGCATTTTATTTGCGGGAAATGACGCAATCTTACGACTAGCTTACAAATTATAAACATTCTATATGGAAAATATGTGCCACGTCTGCGGAAAACCGCCAAACGCTCACCATAATGCCCAGCCCCCCTAGCCAAGTTACAACCGTTTCGTTTCGATACTCTTTTCGTTCTCCTCGTGTCGGCCACGCCTCCTATTCCGGCCGGCCGTCTCGAGGCGATCGACGAAAAGAGAATCGAAACGTGACGGTTGCAACTTGGCTCGGGGGGATGGTCACACGCATAATGTGACGAGTCCTTAGCGCTGGTTTTTAGCGTGGGCTGGTGACGGTGTCGACAAAAAGACGTCGGAACAGTATAATGTGCTAAAACATGTGTGTATTGCTAATCAAAAATTTATAAGGAGACTAAAGAAAATTCCTACACTGGTGGCCCAGTGGTCACACCTCCTCTAACTTGTTGTTGATCGTGGGTTTAGTCGAACCCATGCAGAAGCTTAAACTTCTTACCACTACTACTCCAAACGAAGAAAAATATCAGTACATTATAGTCCACTCCCTCTCATTATATAAAAGGTCTGTGTCCTAGTAGTGGTGATTTTAAAGGCTGATTATACAGTTAGACTGTTAAAATACACAGTAAGAAAAACAAAATGAGTAAAGTATGTGTGTGTGTGAGTGTGTAAGTAAAATATAGTGCCAGTGTGATAAGACCGCCATTGTACCCATAGATTTAAGTTTATTTTTAAGTTGTGTTACTTGGGCTTGCGGACGGCGAGCAATAGGTAGCTCGCCGTCCGACCGTCCGGTAACCGTCCGGACCGAGCCCAAGTCGTCGACGGCGCGTACTGTTCCACGCGCGCCTCAAGGAGATGTCAGCAACTGTAGGGGCCCAGCGAGGTCGAAGCCTACTAGGGCCAAGGGTCTGATTCTGAAAGGAAGACTCGGCCCCGGTACGAAAGGCAACGAAGGAACAGGAGTGGGTTTTTAGTCAGTAAAAGTCTGACACTATCTCTCGCTCCGCCCAAGTGCGGGGGATATCATAAGATGATATTCCCACCAAAAAAAAAAGTTGTGTCAAATTTTTTGGTGTACAATAAAGTTTATTCTATTCTAAAGTTAATTTAATGACTACCCAAGTTATGATTGTCGCTGGGAAACCGACGATGTATCTGATTACGATTAATATATTATTATGCATATCGCATGTCAGTACCCATTATCAAGTTAAATTTCCTAGAAACTAAGTTCAAGAACTTAAAACTTGACTTTAAAAGGGCAGGAACTCTAATCGCTTGCTTATCTATGGCTACTAATTTTCATAACTTGATTGCGCAGAGGTTTGATGTAGTACTTACGTGATTATTGGAATTTGAACCATATAGAGTTTAAATAAGGTTTAGTTCTGTATGTGACAGTTTTTTTTAACGTATTCTGTGATACAATTTGGTTTTAATGACTGCACTAATTGTTCAAACTTGGACATTCTCAAAGAACTAACTAACATGGGTACTTATAAAACGTCAGAAGCTAACGCAAGGCCTCAATCTGTCTTATGATTATACCGAATTATTACTAACAACCATCGCATAAATATTCCCCTATTTAAAGGCTATCTTAATTGTACCTAACATCATATTTTTGATCATCTCCAAGGAGGAAGATTCCCTGTGGAGAAGAACTGGCAAGAAATTCCACAATTACTCTATGAAAAACTATTTTTTTCAGCTATATTGTGATGATATAACTTACGACTGAGAAATGTTTAATCGTAATAGCTCTTTTGGCAACTAAGCGTGTCTATGACAAAACCAGCAGTCACTGCTAAAGAAGCCAAAACTATAATAAAATTCTCAGCTCCATTTTACCGAGATCGCGCCTCTTTCAATGATTGCACATATTGTCCAGTTGCGCAGACACTTGAGATACAAAACTACACCAATTTTTCATCACAATATCCACTTTTTAATCAATTTCCGAATAATTAAAACAGTCACTGAACTTCGCTCGAAGAAATCTCGCCCAAACTCCGTACCCTAATGTTTTTGAGGCGTAAAGGTGGTTTTGACCAATTACCAGTTTGGACTATAATATAAATATACATAATTAAAAACATGTTTATATTTATTAAAAATAACTAACAATAATTTCTCTTTTGTTTCAGATGTTGTTCAACCAATCAAAATCAACTAGTGATTTGTTTAAAAAAAGTTGTTAATTTAATTCAGTTTAGTATGATGCTCACCTCAGTGGGTGATGTGATGTGATGTGATGTTTTGATGTGACAGTGTCACCATGCTGCCGGCGCTGTGTCGCTTGCTTGTCACGGCGGCTGCGCTCGGAGCCACACTGCTGGCTATGGCGGCTAAAAATGGTAAGTTAAGTTTATTTTATTATTTACTAAATTAAAGAAGAGTCCTGTGTGTGTGTAAATAAATATTTATAGACATTTTAAATTATTTTTAAAATTAGAAGGTTTTTTATGCTTATCTATCAGGATAATAGCGACAGGTTGGCATTTTTGCAGAGCGGAGTTTTTCTATTCATTATCAAAAAGTATTTATGACTAGCTTTTTTTAAAATATAGCTTATGTTACTCAGGAATAAAGCAACTTTCTATCGGTGAAAAAATTATAGCAATCGGACCAGTACTTTTAGAGATTACTTCCTACAAACAAAAAAAAAACTTAAAAACATATAGTGTAAATAATAATATGTCAATAGAACTTTATAAATCAGTAGTTTTATGTATAAAAAAATCATTTTTTTTTTACAATGGGTAATAGTCATTTAAAGTTTTTTAATCCGAGAGAAAAGAGGTCATTCTTGCAAAAAGCGCGAATTGCATTTACATTTATTTAAAGTTACATTTCATGAATAATAAATAAACTCAAGAAAAAGTATACAGATTACGTAATAAAGTATAATAAACGTCGCATTCGAAAATGAAAGACAGTACACGATGTAAACAAGCTTTCATGCAAGAAATCTTGTTGCAACATTATCTCACGCCAAATTAAGTGATGCATCGATTATTATTCAAGTAGGAAAATAAATTATTTTCATCGAGGACAATTAATGTATGTATCATGTCATGATCAATCTTAATCGTTTAAGCGTATTTTTATAATTTGGTAAGATTTTTAGTTTCAATGTTTAATTTTTAAATGTATGACAAAACAACTTGTAATATACATAGATAACAGAGTTTGTGTACATATGCGAGATTAACTCAAACTTGAATTTTCTCCCAGCAATCCTTTGAGTGATAGAGAGAGATCACAATAGAGGAAAGGATATAGTGTAGAATTTTAAAATTACAAATAATATCTACGAATATAAATCAAAACTGTGTGGTTCTTTCTTCAAAAGACCATCTCAGACTCCAACCTGCATGGTTCTCATATGATTTGACCATTACATGTTTGCTGTATGGACTTTAAAAGAGACTTTGTCCCCTGAGTTTGTTTCGGTGTTTCTTTTCAGGGTAGTCAGCTAGGAAACACCGGCTTCATCTAGTTTAAATTGACAAAAAAAAATATTGACGTGTAAAAGTGTTTTTAAAAAACCTATTTGCAAAATAAATATCATTTATCATTAATAAAATAATATATAAATTCCGAAATGTTTTATTTGTTATTTATTTTCTCTATATACGTATAAGCTACATTAAAAAGTACTTAACTGACTATAATTACAGTAAAACTAAAAAATAATAATAATAAAAACCCTAAACTAATCATAACCTACTTACGCGCTTTGCGCCTTATTATAACTTATACCCTCCTCGAATGTTTTTGGTATAAAATGTGATATTTATTTTTGTTGCGTTTTAGTTAAATTTTGTGTCGTTGATTATGATGCACGGTATACCTGGAAGAGTTTATGATTTGCATCATCTGTAATGCAATACTAGAATAAATACCTACAGAAAAAAAAAATGAAAATAGCTAAAAAAATATGGCGTCAAAAAACTCTATCACATCACTATTGACTGGTAATATCCCCAAAAGACAAGGCAGTATTGCCACGCTGCATACCAACATATTTCATTATGTATTTATGAAGTTCCTATCCAGACACAAGAAGACAAAATTGACAATCACTCAAAAGCGATAAGACAATCACTTTGAAACATTTCGTGAGGTGTGTGACAGGAGCACATCGATTAGGGATGTCCCTTGACACATGAATGAAAGATGAAACGATTTGGAGAGAAATGACGCGTAAAGTGCGATCCGTGAGCTGTCAGTTACGAAAGCACCTATATCTGAAAATGTGCATAAGTAAGTAGTTAGTTCCTTTGAGTTTTTTTAAGGGATTTATTCGAGTGGAGTTCTGTGGCTTTTTTTTTAGTATTAAGAACTTTTTACATATACTCGTATATACAGTTTCAATACAAAAAATAACTCTGAATTGTAGGTTTAACCCTTTCTGGTTTCTTTTCTTCGAAATGTAAAGTTATTTTGCACTTTTTGGTATTTTACTGTATTGAAGAAGGTTATATTTTTTGGTACGCCACTATGTCAGTCAGACTGCAGGACCAGACCTCGAAACCTATCCTCCTGCAGCGGGGTGTGAGGCAGGGAGACGTCATTTCTCCGAAACTTTTCACGGCCGCAATGGAGGATGTCTTCAAGGTTCTGGACTGGAGTGGATTGGGCATTAATATCAATGGCGAGTACATCACTCATCTTCGGTTTGCCGACGACATAGTAGTCATGGCTGAGACTACGGAAGAGCTCAGCATAATGCTCAATAACCTCAGTAGAGCTTCCGAAATAGTGGGTCTTAAAATGAACATGGACAAAACTAAAGTCATAATAAATAACCATGTAGCACCCACTCCTATCAAGATTGGAGACTCTATACTCGAAGTTGTGGACGATTACGTCTACCTTGGACAGACAGTCCAGTTGGGTAGATCTAATTTCGAGAAAGAGGTCAACCGTCGAATCCGACTCGGCTGGGCACTAGTGTGCAAGTTTTATGGTAAGATACCTATAGAATGCAAACATGACAAGTCGATTTTTTCAAGATCCCATCTTCAGATCCTGACCTTGATCCTGACCATGGAACTACCTGAGAAGACTCCTTTCAAACAAAACAAATTTCTAAATTTATTTATTTATTTATTTTATTCAGGTTAACCAACAACTGTTTACACCAGTACACTAGCAACTTAATAATTATAGCTGGATACAATTGCGGGCGCAACAATTAATTATAGGTTAACACCGCTAGCACAAAAAACAGTGGTAAAATCATTAAATTATTAGTTTACACAATATTCTTAATGCAAATGTAAATATAATGCGACTATGAAAATTAAATTAAATTAATATTAAAATAAATTAATAAATTATTATACAAGGTAGAAATTAAATAATAATTGATACGGAAATGAGATGACAAACTTCACTTAAATAAAATAAAAATTACACTAACAATTTAAAAAGAAACTAAAAACAACAACTATCTGAAAAATACTGAACTGTGGTAATAAACTTTAAAATATCTAAATCCATTGACAAACACAAGACATAATCATTAAACAAAAAAATATATACATATAACAGAAATAAACAACCGAAGTACAGAATTATTCTACCAAATACAATTAATAATTAACTAATAATAGATTCTAGATTTTACAATAGATTATAAATTTTACTAGATTTTATTATAGAAAAAAAAAATAATAGTGTGTAATAAAAAAAAAATACAAAAAAGCATCGAAATGTAAACAGCAATATCCCTACAAGTGTGTCGTATGATTGCTCAATAAAATGACTCTATGAACTGCACTTACACTGGCGTGATGTATATCTAATATGTCACTATAGCCATTGATGATCTTGCATAACCTAGGAATTGGAGAGTTTGCACCAAGTACAGACCTTCGATATGGCGGACACAGGGGCGTTATGCTTTTCCTAGGATATCTAGCAGGCGCACGAAATCTAATTAGTCTAAGTAAGTCGGGACAGTCAATTTTGTTACGCAACAGTTTAAATAAAAATAAAAGATCAGCAACATCTCCGCGTGCGGATAAGGGTTGCATTCTGAAATGCTGCAGCCGAGAATTATATGAGGGTAATGATGACTTGTGTTTACCCTCACAATAAGCAAGATGCCACATAAAGCGCTTTTGTACACGCTCAATCCTCAGAATATGGGTGGCGAAGTGAGGCCTCCATACAACGCTACAGTACTCCAAAATACTTCGCACGAGACTGTTGTACAACATTATTTTCGTGCTAGCTTTGCGAAAATCTTTCGTGTTGCGAATTATGAATCCTACCATTTTGGAAGCTCTCTTATTTATGCTTTCAATTTGGGGTACAAAGCTTACTTTCCTATCAAAGAGTACTCCTAAGTCCCTGATAATTTCTGTTTGTTGGACCTTGTCTTGGTTTATAAAGTACTCAGTTTCGATGGAGTTAATGTTCCGTGTGTATTTTACATGATAACATTTTTTTGAGTTCAACTGCATTTTATTATTTCGACACCATTCAATCACTTGATTAACGTCGCGTTGCAGGAGCTCACTATCTTTTGAAGAATCAATCCTACGTGCCAATTTCAAGTCATCGGCGTACATAAACGAATCAGAAAATCGCAGACATAAAGGAAGATCGTTGATAAATATAATAAAAAGTATTGGGGCTAAGTGCGATCCCTGCGGCGCGCCAGAGGTGATAATTCGTGCTGTGGATTGAAAGCCGTTAACAACGACATAGAACTCGCGCCCAGAAAGATACGACTTGAACCACTTTAATAAAGGTCCAGCTATACCGTATGCTTCAAGCTTTTTTAATAAGATGGAATGGGGCATTTTGTCGAAAGCTTTACTGAAGTCGGTGTAAATAACATCCAGTTGTTTGCCATCGTCAATAGTCTGAATTAGGGACTCAGTAAATGCTACTAAGTTCGTAGCCGTAGATCTTGAAGCTACGAACCCGTGCTGACAGTTGCTCACGTACATTTTGAAATGTTGCTGGATATGAGGGCAAATAAAAGATTCAAAGATCTTAGCGAATGTAGATAGAATTGAGATGGGCCTGTAGTTATTGATGGAGTCCTTTTTATCCGACTTGTATACTGGAACTACCTTAGCCTTTTTCCATTCTGATGGAAATGTTCCTGTGGACAGGGACACATTGTAGATGATTAATAAAGGGTCCACCAGGGCTAATGCACAATTATAAATAAATACGGGGGGAATGCCATCGGGACCAGCTCCTTTTCTGATGTCAACTGATTTCAATTTGTTAAGTAGACATTCACTTTCTATTTCTAGGGAAGCCAAGCCCTGACTATTATTATAAATTGCTTGAAGGAAACTTGAATAATAATTACTTTCTGTATCAGTATCAGATATGTACACGCTTGAAAAGTGGTCTGCAAAAAGATCACAGATTTCAGAGCCATCTGAAGTTACGACCTGTCCGTTAGTCATAGTGAGTGGGTAGGTACTAGACCCTCCACGTTTGGCTTTAATATAACTCCATAAACGCCTGGGATCAGTCTTAATGTCATTTTCTAGTTTCCTTACATAATCGTTATACAATTTTGTGGCAAAACTTTCACATCGCTTAGAAATCAATTTAAGCTCCATTTCATCCATAGGATTTTTATATTTTTTAAAGCGTAGCCTCAACTTGTTCTTTTCTTTTAGACATTTAATTAAACTTTTATCAAACCATGGTGGATATCGGCCTTTCCTTGGCATCCTATTAGGTACGAACTTAGTAATAACATCTCTTAAATGTCTATAGAATATTGTAACTAATTCGTTTACATCGCGTGTATGTCGAAAAAGCTCATTCCAGTTCAGCTCACATAGGTACTTATTAATTTCTACATAATTTGCTTTAAAAAAGTTGGGTCTGCTGTTAGTACTGTAAGGCAAGTTACAATCCTTCGCCAGTGTAAACGTTACTTCAAGGGGAGGATGCAGTATATCAATACCGGTAAGAGGACAAATAGACTCGCTTACTGAACATGCAGGCATTGTAGACATTACTAAGTCCAAAATGCGGCCCGAACAATTTTTCACATTATTATATTGCACCAACTGGTTAACATTTATGAAATCCAGCAGGTTTTGGCAAGTTTTAGAGAGAGAACTGTTCACTGCTAATAAGTCCCAGTTAATTTTACCCAAATTAAAGTCACCCACTATACATACAGGCATATCTATAGAATCTAGAACTCTGTTACAGTGTTCAATAAAATGATCAAGCGTTTGAAGAGTTACTGGTGGAGGCAAGTAGACAGCACAGAAAGCAATTTGAGTAGACTTACTTATATTTATTGTGACCCAGAGATCCTCACAGTGGCTATGCCAGCGGTCGATACGCACGGAATTGAAAGTTCTCTTAACAGCAATCAACACTCCACCCCCATCCTTATTGCTGTGAAACCCAGTCGATTCCCTATCACGCCTGTAGACTTCATATCGATCATCAAAAAGCTCACCACTCAGGATATTACTGTTTAACCAAGTTTCAGTTAATATCACAACATCGTAGTTCATTCTACATAAATTACAATAAAACATATTCGTTTTGGTTCTCAAGCCTCTGCAATTTTGGTAATAAATAAGAATTTCCTTGAATTTTATAAATAGAGGAACAAATAAACTTGCATTGAATTATAATATAACTTTGTAACTGAAAAATATTACTTGCTAAACAATTTTACTGAGGGAATTCTTGCTCCTAACTTGGATAGACTCAGATCCCTCGGTTTTTCGCACAAATATTCTACCGTTTCTGACCCAGACAAACTTGTAGCTGTTCTCCTTGGCTTTAATCCTTGCAGCTGCATGAAGAGCTCTGTTCGCTGGAGACAGATGTTCAGTAACATAGACAGCAGATTTCGGCCCTCCATAACCAAGGTGGGAACAGTTCAACTTTTCCTGGGGGTTAAGTTTGTTGAACTTTATAGTTGCAGCCAGTATCTGATCTCGGATTCTAGGGGATGCCAGCTGCATAATAATGGAGCGAGGGCGATTGCTCGACGGGTTAGCCTTAGCGACGCGTGAGCACTTTAATATATCTCTTTCATTTATCTCACACTTCACAATGCGTGCAAGTTGGGAAACAGTGCTGACTAAGTTTTCGTTTTTATTCTCTGGCACACATTGCACTTCGATATTATTGGAACGGGTCTGCTGCTCCAGGTTAGTGAGTCTTTCGCTAAGGTCATCGACAGTGGTCATTAGCTCTGCATTCCTGATTTCCAATTTCTTTATTGTCTCCCTTGATGATTGTTGTTCTTTCCTTATTTCTTCAAAAGTTTTATTCATAAAGGAGACCGACTCAACAATTCCTTGCATTTCCTTCTTTACTGGCTCCAGTTCCTGGTTAACAGTGCTAACAATTATGTTATTAAACACACCTATCATCTCCTTAAATTCTTCTTTAATAACTTGTTTAATAACACAGCGAAGCTCGTCTACATCACTTAATAAGGTGGGAGGAGAGGGAGAACCAATAGCCTGTCTTTTGGAACCTCTTCCTATGGAGATATTTCGTGCTGGAGTTGAGTCATCACTGCACACCTTCGGCGTACAGCTAAGACATGTCGGACATTTCCAAGCGCTTACATCATTGGGCGGATCTTTAATGAGCAAACAACCGTAGTGGTAAAACTTTTCACAGGTAGGGCATTTTATAGATGCATCATCCAAGTCTGTATTAGAGCAGCAACCCCACTGTTCTGCTTTTCCAGCCATGATCCGTAAAAAAAAAAGCAGAAAAAAAAAAAAAAAAAAAAGATGTTATTCCTGAGATTCGAACAGGCGACCACACCGAGTAAATATTCCGCTGCGTAAACCACTCTGCCAAGGCTGCTCTACAAGTATCGTCGAAATATGTGATAGCTATGCACTGTGCGGTGAATCACACGCAGGTCAAGCAGACGACGACGGGGACCGTGGCGGTTAGCGCGGGAGGTATCGAGTGCTCTGCGGGTTGCCCTAGGTCAGGGTCAGAGTTCGTTAATCACTTTTCAAATTTAAGATTTTTATCATCACAGTTTAATATTGTTATAACTTTCTGTTACGTAACGGAATCACTATAAAATTACACAGTTTGATAGGTCACTTCACTAGCTTCACGTAAACAGTATATTAATGTTACTATATCCACTTTTTACCGCCAAACTTATTTAAAAAATGAGGAGCACAAATAACATCGTAATGTTTCTACCGATACCGACAAATAAGAATTTAGATAAATCTATATATAAACGACCAAAAACCTTTTTCAAATCAGTCAAAAACGTTGCCACTCAAGGAGTTACTCCTGCATCGTAGGTACTTTAACAAACATATAGGCTCACACATACAAGACACCAAGACCAGAAAAAACTATTTGTAGATATTACCGGCCACGGGCTTGCGGACGGCGAGCAATGGGTAGCTCGCTGTCCGACTGTCCGGTAACCGTCCAGACCGAGCCCAAGTCGTCGACGGCGCGTACTGTTCCACGCGCGCTTCAAGGAGATGTCAGAAAACCGTAGGGGTCCAGCAGGATCAAAGCCTACTGGGGCCAAGGGTTTGATTCTGAAAGGAAAACTCGGCCCTGGTATGAAAGGCAACGAAGGAACAGGAGTCGGTTTTTAGTCAGTAAAAGTCTAACACGCCCTCGCCCAAGAGCGAGGGATGTCATTAGATGATTTTCACACCTACAAAAAAAGAGGTACCTGTGTCTGTGTTTGGTGCCTTTTAATTATTTGCTTGATTCGCTCCTGATTCCTTGTGGATACTTTTTTTTAATGTGTATATTGTTTTACTTATATTGTTTTATTGTTAGTACTAAAACCCATCTGTTTTCCTTTAGTTGCCCTTTCCATTCCAGGGCCACGGTAACTCCTTCGAAAATTCCTGCAGCGCTGCTAAAGACAGCATGAGTTACATTCAAGACACCGGTGACCTATATCTTAAACAAGTAAATTCCCATTTGCCCTTGTCCTAAACATACATACCCTATTGACAATCCCATCATTCAAATCGATAGCAGACTCCCCGTCACTCCTACAACCAATCAGGCTCTATGAGCGTAAACTGTTGCCTGTCACCAGCAAGTTTCCGACAAAAACCAGAGACGGCCGTCATTCGCAGTACCCACTTAATGGTCCCGACAATAAACAGACATACGGAACCGATGTTTTGTGACTCATTGCACATAGATATCCCTAAAATTGACGATTAATGAAAAATGAATTTTGGACTTATGAGAATAAGGTTCGGTTTTCGATGTGGGTTTTGTTGTGAAAATTTTGCTGCGAGTACCTATAAAATCTCGGTTGCCGGAGAGCTCTTTAATTCAGCTCTTGGATTTGCAAAGTTTACGTCTCGAAGCGTTATGGCGATTGCAAAATGAAAAGGTTTTTGTTTTATAGTTTGTCGATAAAGTTGGTTTTTGGTGTTGTGGTCATTCGAGAAAGCGTCGGGTTCTAAATCCCAGTGAATAAATAAAAACAATGCTAGTTATCGTTAACATTTTCGGGATGACATTTTGTTGTTGGTATTTAAAATGATTATTATTTATTTAAACTTTATGTACAGTAGGTACATAGGCGGATTTAATGGCATTCTCTACCAGGTCAACCTTTGGGTTGAAAAAGTGGTAGGTAAAAAAAGAAAAAAAAAAATAATAATAATAATACCCCATCGCCGTATCTCTACGTTGACGTTGTGGTGGGGCTTGCGTGCTCCAATATACCCTAGGTCTGTATCGGTAAAGTTTGCTTTGCCGTAATATGCCTAGGGTGAGGGGCCAGACTAAGAGAGATACAATCCGCAGCGCAGTTTTGTGGCGAACTGTTGGTCATTAGCGACCCCACGGACCCGATCTCCCGGGAGAATTCTTGTTCTTCATCTCCGGCTTGCCTTTATTGGCCGGCCGTAGTGAATACTGACGAGGAACTGAGCTCCCACCTCTCTCTTGCCTTTATTGGCTGGCTTGAGTGGAGATTCGCAAGAGCAAACGTGCTCGGGAGAAGGATGTATAATCCAGTAAGGTGCTGGTAGGGATCTTGACCGTACTTCCGGGATTGTCCTGATAGCCGTGGTATACCTCTCCACTCCTCAAGCACCTCAGGATATGTTGCCCTCTTGTTGCTACGTCACTTCGTGCTAGCGGCCGTTTTTGGGGGCCCATTTATTGAGTGTGCAAGTCACCCCCTGCCTTTTTTCGATGCATATTAGTTAATAACGTTGTTCAGGCAGGGGCCATAGTCTTGACATAGTTCCATGTTACCAGTCCACTTAAGATTCCAAAAACCATAGCCCTATTATCTTTGTTCTCCATATGTCGCAACAGTTTTTCAATAACCGGGGGTTGTCCTTGGGTGCACTAGCATAGCGCGTACAGGGATAATCGTCGGTCGGTTGGTATCATGTTCCATTATAATTATCTAAAGGGCCTCTGCGAGTTGGCTTCGGCTCCTTGTACGCCTCCCAAAGGTCCAGGACCTCAGGGTCCTGAGATAAATAAAATATATAAAAATAAAAATAATAATAATAATCGTTTATTTATAACATAAGGCATTTACATTTACAATAAAGTATATTAAATATTAAAAAGAACACAGTTGCTTATATGCCTGAACTAGGGTGAACCTGTGCTTCAGGCGAGAGAGTGCTTAAATACAAAATAATAAATTAACTCTAAATATGACTATTAAAAAAAAAAACTTAACTAAATTTAGACATACGGCGAGTTTTATTTACAAACAGTAAGTAGGTCTTCTGTCTCTACATAAGATATGCTTAGAAAATATTGTAAAATCATCTTTTTACAGTTATACTTATTTAATTTGGAGAGAGAAGTAAGTCAAGAGTGAATAGGTTACTTCTAGGTAAGCGCGCTTCATCGTCGACCGCATCGTCGCTTTCCATCAGGTGAGATAGTGGTCAAGCGCGAACCTATCAAGAATAAAAAAAAAAAAGATTCCCGGGTTGTAGCCATCAGGAAACACAGATTCCGGCTAGGAATTCCACTCCTTAGCTGTACGCACAATGAATGTGTTAAAATAAAAAATATTAATAATAAAGGAGAGGAGGATATTGTGAGGAGGTTCCTGTCTATGGAGCCCTAACCATCGGTAGCTTGGACCCTGCTCCCGACACCGGTGCACTACTATTTTTTATATATTTTTTTATGTTTTTTTTTAATGTGTGTGTTAAAAATATTTTAAAATGTTAAAAATATGTAATAAAAACCATCATCGTCATCATTATTTTCCTGCCCTTGTCCCGTTTTATTTGGAATCGGCGCAACACGTTCTTTTCTTCCATTCTGTTCTGTCACTCGTCACGCTATCACTAACTCTCCTTTCTTTCATATCACTTCTCACACAATCCATCCATCTTTTCTTTGGCCTCCCTCACCCTCTCCGTCTATTCACATATAAACTCATAACTCTTTTAGCAACATGCACTTAATAAAAATCAATATACGAAATAATAATAATATTCCTCAACTATCGCACAACGCCGTCTAGTCCCAAGCTAAGCAGAGCTTGTGTTATGAGTATTAATCAACTGATAAACATACTCGTACTTACGTACATATATACTTCTAAATACATTCATATCTTAGTGGACGGCTGGACGCATTTCTAGTCCCATTTCCTCTTTAACTTATGTTTTTTCAAGTCCTTCATATCTCTAATCCTTCTTTGCTTAAGCTGTTGAGTATTTAAAAACAGTTTCACCATATCGTTTTCTGGCTTGCCTCCAAGGTTCACTTTGCGCAAAGGAAGTACTCTGTAATGTCTATTATATTTAAATTTTATTTCACTTTTTAGCACTTTCTTACAATTTTGCTAAAAGGGTACACTTTTTTAACTTCGCACTGCTTATGTATTAAAAAAAAACACCTGAAGAAAACATGTGGGTTTTAGTCGGTAAACATCTGACACGCTTTTAATTATCTGATCTACAATTTTTGTCTGACCTAATTTTATGATAAAACTTGCCGTTTTGCTGAAAATCGCGAAAAACTCGTTTTTGTGACCTTTGACCTCGAGTATTTTTTTTAGGTGTCGGATCGATGAGGACTTTTTAGATTTCATTTATGAAAAAGCTGTTTTGAAAAATCCTAACAATTTTCAGCTGGGTGCGAATTTTTGTAACCTCGGATGTCTAAATTGACCAGACTACTAGACCTAACTTAATTTGATGCACGAAACGTCATAACATTATTAAATACCAAAAATAACATTAATAGTTTAGGTAATTAAAATATGAATAATTTAAATCATTTATTTTTGACATTTCTTCTAATTCTGTCAAAAATGAAAACGATGAACCATGCCAGGCTATGGAATTAGTTAGGCCCTTTTGTTAGGTACACAATTACTAGGCATGCCTTTTAAGTTCTGTCGTTCACATTTTTCCCGGCAATTTTGAATTTGGAACTGTTCTATATTCGAATGTGTTTAAATTTTGAATTTCAAAACAGTTGAAAGTATTAGGATTAATGCTATTGTTTAGTCACAGCGTCGATTGGAATCTGTCAGGTTACGTACGAAAATGAATCTTTCTAAGGAAAATGTTCGTGCAATAATTTTCTACGACTTTAGAAGAGGCCTGACACAGCTTCAGTGTTTTGAAGAGCTAACATCTGTGTTTAGTGATGAAGCCCCATATCTGCGGACTGTCGAACGCTGGTATTTATTATTCCAGCGTGGACATACTAGTGTTAGTGACAAATCTCACGAAGGACGCCCAAAATCCGCCTTCACTGAAGATAACATCATTGCTGTGAGACAACTAATTCTCGAAGATCGTCATATGACGTATCGAGAGGTAGAGGCTCTATTAGGCATCTCAGGGACAACCATTCAGAAGATCTTGCATGAAGAGCTTGGTGTGAGAAAGCTAGTTTGGCGTTGGATACCGCATCTGCTTTCCGACGATCACAAGGCGGCCCGCGTCAGATGGTGTAAGAAAGCTGCAAAGGTTCAACCGAGGAGAGTCAAATCACGTCTACGACATCATCAGGGGTGACGAATCTTGGATCTATGCCTACGATCCTGGTTCCAAACAACAATCTACAACAATCTCGATCTTTCAAGACGAGCCAAAGCCTACTAAAGTTGTTCGACCTCGAAGCACTTCAAAGAAGATGGTGGCCACGTTCATTGTAAAAAACCGGCCATGTTGCGACTATTGCACTTGAAGATCGTAGAACGGTTAACGCAGAGTGGTATACCACAGTTTGTTTACCACAAGTCATCGCCGAACTTCGAAAATCTAACTCAATGCGACGCATCATCCTGCACCACGACAACGCAAGCTCACACAGCACTCGTCAAACGATTGAGTATTTGAAGCAGGAAAAAGTAGAAATTCTTGACCATCCTCCATACAGTCCTGACCTAAGTTTAGTTAGGACTTGGGTCAGGACTGTATGGAGGATGGTTTTTACATTTCTTTACATTTCG
Organism: Mythimna impura; assembly: GCA_905147345.3. Classification (NCBI taxonomy): domain Eukaryota; kingdom Metazoa; phylum Arthropoda; class Insecta; order Lepidoptera; family Noctuidae; genus Mythimna; species Mythimna impura. The sequence goes on along the minus strand of LR990359.1, from coordinate 24,645,047 downwards.
AAAAGTCTTCGTGGTCAAAGGTTCCAGTCCAGTGAAGAAGCAGTCGACGCTTTCAAGTCAGCCATTTTGAACACCCCCACTTTAGAGTGGAATAAATGTTGTAATACCTGGTTTGAGCGAATGGAAAAGTGTATTAAGCTACGTGGTAAATACTTTGAAAAACAATAAAAAGTACTATACCTAAGGTTCTAGTTGTTTTTTTCTTCAAACGACAAAACTTAAAAGGCATGCCTCGTATATACTTATAGTATGACCTTTGATTATATACTTGTCTAGATAGAGCAATGCAAACAAACGACGCGCTAAAAGTGTCTCCAATTGCGTGACATGTGTGAGTACCACACGTGTACTTATTGTCGTCAAACTGTCAAGGTGTGCGTGTTGAGGGATGCCTGCTCCAAATTATTAACTTTCCTTTTCTCCATTATTTATTATGACGAAAGTTTAACAAAATAGGTTGAATGAAATAATTATTTTGTAGATTATAGAGAGAAAGAAAATACATTTATTTAGCACAGACTTAAAGACACACAATACTCCAGTTACATGTAATTACATAAAACCAACAAATAAAAAGTATAAAGTCCGATGTAAGGATATAGTAGGAATGTGTGCCTCACGGCTGCACCAAACAGGCCCAATTCAGCAAAAATCTGAAACCCAAAATATTTGAAAAAACTAAAAAAAATACTATTTAGTGCATGACGTCATGAGTTTCAATTTTTGGTAGGTATAGATAAGTTATCATTTACTGATCAAATAAATAATGTAATTTTTAAAATAATAATGTTCTCCTGATCGAAAGATGATGTAATGATATTAGTATTTTGTCTCCCATAGTTTCGCCAAATCTCCCTAGTAATAAACTGACAACACTGGCTAATCGGAATGACATACAAAAAAACGAATTAAAAAATCGTGTTTTCTATAATAATAGTGGTTAAATAACAAAACTTACCGATGAAAAGTGATCTTAGTGTTATTATATTGTTTTTCCACATAATTACGGCACAGTCTGACAGCACAAACCGGCATAATTAATTATTTTTCGTGAGCAGATTATCCTTAGTTGTTTCAAATGACACTGACGTAAGGGAGAAGCGAGTCTACCAATTTTAGTAGACTTTATTTGGGCCGTTTTGTACGGTCAATGTGGCATCTAGACAAGTATATAATCAAAGAGTATGACATTGCTTTATTTATAGGCTTGAACTCAAAGCTGTGAACGAGACTGGATTCTTTCAAGTAAACCTACACATTTTTTGTTAATATTTATTTCTATAGAAGAAATCCAATATTGAACATCAATAGAGCGATATTTCATATAAAAAAGTGTCAATCGAGATAGGAATTTAGATTTTGACTATTAAAGTTTCGACTGAAATATTAATATCTATGTACCAAATTGAGAAACAAAGATAATATGAAAAACTATGAAAAGCGTTTTGAAGCGATTGTGTGAATGTAGAATGATTTTAGTTTTATTTTTGTCACACTTTATTTTAAGATAATGTTATTGTTCGCCTTTAATTTAACCGAAACTAATTCCTAAAATAGTTCAAAAGATGAATTAAGCTCAGTCGAATAAATATACAAAGGTAACTCAGAATTATGTGACCTAAATTTATTTTTGGACTGAATGTAAACATAATTTATTATTGTAACTCTTTCATTTATACTTAAAAATATTTGTACAGTCTATTCATGTGGTATTATTTTTACAAATATTATAATAATATGTATGTTTGTGTGGAAAAATCCCGATTCTTTAAGCATTTTCTTCAATCTTTTACCATAACCTCAAACCAACACTTCTTTCTCCACAATAATAATATCTTCAATTCGCACAAATTCAAAAATTATGCATCGGCCATCGAACTAAACCGTTTCGATTTAAAAATTCTCTTCTGAATTTAAAAAAATACCACTTTAAAAAGCTTGTTGGTCTCATGAGTGTCGTGTCACCGAACAGCGTTTCAAGCGCTGCTTTGCATACAACTAATAGCGCTGATTCCTTCGCCTGTACCCCTTGGGGTTGCCACGATGTTCCGCGCTCATCCCTTCTTATCTAGCGACGAAGCGCTGTACTTACATTTGCATGCTAAAATTCGCGTTTGTGTATTGTGTGTGTGGTGCATTGAGTGTTTATTTGTTTTTATTTTAATTGGTTTTGCGAATGCCAGTTGTTGTCCATGGATTAAAAACGAGTGGCTTTTTCTTTTTCGATAAAGTTTTCAGGAATATGATTTATATAAATACATATATTTTGTCCATCATTGTTCTTATTTTTGGTATTAATTTCATCAACGTGAAAATTACTTTAACCATACATTTTCGCTTGAAATTTTACTGAAAAATATTTCGTTCTTTTTTAATTGAAGTCCACGAATTACCGAAACTAAAAAAGGTATAGTCAGCTACAAAATTCCTTAAACACGGAACTCGGATCCGGGTGTCGGGATAAAAAAAATGTAATCCAAATGTGGTAAAAGTGGGAAATTTACATGACCGCAATGCGACACGGCGACACGCTCAGTTGGCCACATTAATAACTGTACTGTTATTTGTTTGGCGGCCATTTTGTGGGTCAGCAGGACTCTTAGGTATTTTGGCATCGTTTGATCCTGCTGTGAAATTAAAATTATAATTGCCTGTTGAAAGAGAAAAGTCCTCGCGGTATATTTTTATTCCCATTTAGTAGGTACGGAGAGAATTTATGGTATTTCGAAATAAAATGGTCACCAATTGCTGAATATCGGATTTTTATCCTGGAAAAAAATCACAATTTCTGAGTGTTAGACTACAGAAATGAGCCACGGAAACCTATTCTTGGAACATTTCTTTTTTAGCTAGTCTTAAACAAAATTTCCATTTTCATTCTCATCTAGTATTTTAAGGCATATAGTCCCTCGAACATCTGGCCGGAATTAAATGCACACATACTCGTACCGCAGCCTAAGCGGCAATACGAGTATCTGTGCTTTTAATTCCGGGCAGCTGCACCCGCATAGAGCTCCGCTGACCTTTAAATCCATTTTCTTCGCGAAATATTGATTGATTTACATAATATGCTATGTACATTCTGAAGAACACTTAACCAGCATTTTTTTCGTGTAAACATATTTCTAAAGATCAAAGCCGTTTGAAGGGAGTAGGGAAAACAAGCCAAAAGATATCATGTTGTTAATTTTTTTTTTGGCAAAAGTTTAGTCTTACGAAAAAATCATATGCTAATAATGTTGTAGGTACATGAGTTTATAATAAACATATATTTTTTTCAAACCTATGACCAAGTCGTTACTGAAGAGTAGACTTCAAAAAGTCACTGTTTTATAGCACTGCTCGGAATTTAGGACCTTAAATGCAAGATTTTTGTGATGTGTTACGGATTCGAAATCACCGGAAAAAGGTAGGATTTCTTAAACTAAATGTTTCAAATGAAAACCATTTTGACACCTACCATTTCACTTTTATTTTCGTCTGGATGTAATATTAAAACCGGTTTTTAGTGAGATTTTTTTTATTGAAGTTCAGAGGCTAATTTGACTATTCGCATATTGATTCCTAGTGGATATTGTGATGGACAACTGGACAATATTTAAAATTATTGAAACAGGTACGATCTTGGTAAAAATGGAACTAAAAATTTGATTGTGGTATTGACTACCTTAGCCACTTGCCAAGAAGGCTGACTCGATAAGTTTGCTGCCAAATAATGCAAACACGTTAAAATGTGTTATATACGCATTTTAATGGAAAACAATTTGTAATTACATAACATGATTGAAAAGAGTGCCCATGGAGTTTCTTGCACATTCTTCTCCATAGGGATCTACGCTTTGGAATGTGCAATTAGCGTCATTTTTTTTTCTGACTGACTGACTTTATGACATTTCAAAAGTGCCTATAAATGGTTTATTTGAAATAAAATGCGTTGAATCTTTGAATCTATGAATCTTTGAATCTTTGAATCTTTGAATCTTTGAATCTTTGAATCTTTGAATCTTTGAATCTTTGAATCTTTGAATCTTTGAATCTTTGAATCTTTGAATCTTTGAATCTTTGAATCTTTGAATCTTTGAATCTTTGAATCTTTGAATCTTTGAATCTTTGAATCTTTGAATCTTTGAATCTTTGAATCTTTGAATCTTTGAATCTTTGAATCTTTGAATCTTTGAATCTTTGAATCTTTGAATCCTTGAATCAATGTGACTGTTTTCTGTATCAAAAAAGTAAATACTTTCTAAACTTTATACTGAGCTACCTACTCTCCCCCAAGTGTCGCCATAACGAGCGGTCCTGTCTGTCTTTCATCCTTCAGATTCTCATGACCCTCACCAGGTCATCGGTCCACCTTGTGGGAGGCCTTCCAACGCTATGTCTTCCGGTGCGCGGTCGCCACTCCAGAACCTTTTAGCCGTAACGACCATCTGTTCTGCGAGCAATACCCTGCCCACTGCCACTTAATTTTGGCGATTCTTCAGGCTAACCTTGATTCTCCTGCGGATATCCACATAATCACATAATCTTCTACGATGTCCGACACACCGCTCTGGGTTTGTCCATTTTTCTTTCTTTGTCCAGGCGATCTCCCTTTGGAATGCGCTCCCTCTGAACATCAGGATGGCAACCAGTCAGTTGTCCTTTAAAATGAAAGCACGAGAACACTTTCGCAAGAAGTTGGTAGATTCATCACACTCTTGATTTGTTGTATTAGTTTTTTTTTTCTCAATATCATTCTTTATTTGTATGTATGTATTCCAAGTATATATTTATTATTGTTCTTGTTTCCTCTCTGTCAGTCTTCTATTAAGTTGCACCTGCCATGTTATGTCTCTACACCACCTTAAGGTCGACTGGTAGAAAATGCCTAAGGCATTAAGTCCGCCTTTGTACAATGTTTAGTGCATAAAGTTTTAAATAAATATAGTACATATAATATTTAATATTAATTGTAATATTTTGTGTTACATTTTTTTAAACACAAAATGTCCCAAATTATTGAGTTGAATGGTCCACCGTGTACATATTGTATTTCACAATACATTTCGTCGAAACTGTATTTTACATCGCAATCATTTGATATGAGTTTGAATGCATATTGGTGTTCTTTTGAATAAATTACAAATGTGCTGAATAAGCGTGTATTCGGGCTATTTGATGATATCGGCTGGTTCGTATTGTTTATGTTTATTAGTCTGCATGGTAATCAAAGGTATTGACTGCTATTAATTTCTAATAATATTGCTGTTTGGCGTTTGGCTAAATTGTAGTTTGGTGTTTTAGTCAATTTATGAATTTAACTTTTACGGGAATCCGATGGATGCGATACGCATAGGACCGGTCGTTGTAGCAACACTTTGGGGATGACTATGTCTAGCAAGACGTCTTTTTGCTAAATGGCAATTATGATGATCCAAAGTTAAGCAACACTTGACAAAGTCAGACTATAGATTGGTGACCAACTTAACATATCGAGATTTCTCTGTGCCTCAAAAAACACGTAGGTCGTTGGTACCAGCAGTTATTTGTAGATCTTTGATAGTCGCCAGGGAGTCTTGCTAAGGGCTATGCCCCTTCCTAATTATTGGGTTGTGGAGGTCAGTTAGGTAGCTGTCCCATGTAAAATATCTATATCATATAAAAATCTGCATATGCCTTTGTATTATCAAGATTTAATAAGCAATGAGAATAAATATTAAAGTTCCTTTGTTAAAAAAATGCAAAACCATTACCAAACTTCAAGATAAACAGTACATATATAAATTCCTCAGCTCCTAAATCAACCAGCCATTGTCCTTTCGACCACAGTCTACCAACAATACCGTTTCAACTTTCTTACACTCCATAAAAAGCTTATCTAAAGCCGACACCACATTGGCAAGCGACAAAGGCGGACGGCCGCCAGAACAGAATTATTTCGCACACCCGCATTAAGGCTCCGACTCCATCAAAGCCTTGTTATACAAGGAAAGGTGGACGGGACGAGGCAGATCATCGATGCGATGGACTGACCAGATCAAAGCGGCTGTTGGCAGCCTAAAGAAACGAGTGCGCGCAGATGACTGGCAGCAGGCAAAAGTGGCGGGAAGCTGTGCGGCCTTCCCTGACATCTTCCAGAGAGCTACCCTTATGACAACCACGACCACTGGCAAGAATGTAACGACCAAGAAGAAGATTAAGGCTCCGGAAGAAAGACGCGACGTGACAATACGTCAGCGATGCAACAAATTGATCTTTCCTTATGTTTGATTATGAGCTCTTACCCTCGATCTCACCTGGTAATAAGCGACGATTGTAGTTTATAATGAAGCGAGGGAATCCGGAAGATGTCAGTTCACTCTTGGCTTGTAGGCTGATCGTTATGGGTGATAGAGAAATGATATGACAGATGTTGTTAGAAAGGTCCAATCCGTACTCATATTATGAGTACGGCCAAAATGTGGATATCTATTCATGTGTAGGATTCTTAGGATAATCGTTGCATAGTTGCCTTCACCAGGGCTTTTTTTTACTTGCAGGTAAAAAGCAATGAGTAGCTTGTCATCCAGCCTGAGTTGACAAGACCAGGCCTGAGTTGAAGACGCGTAATGTTCCCTATGGGCCTTAAAGAAATGTCAGCAACTGAAGGGCCTTTAATTTTACTGACATCTATTTGAGGCTCGCGTAAGGCCAATGCCTGCTAGGGCTCCGGGAATGTTTGAAAGAGTGACCGTAGCCCTAAATCGCAAAAGGCAACTGAATGACAAAGGTAGTCAGGTCGCCCTCTTGCTCGCAAAACAAAAAAGGATTTCTTTCACCAAAACACCATATTGAAAAGCGTTGTTGTAATTCGTCTATCTACAACAGCCTTTACCAACATGGCGGCTGTACTCGTAAGTTTTAAGGAGTTTGTTTTACACTGACGGGACACGTTGGTCGGATGTCGTTCATCAGCATATAAGTGGGGTAATGGACTTAATTTACAAGTCATAAGTAGTTAACTCACGTTGCTGGGTGAATGTGTTTTAGGCGCGTGGCATGGCGACGTTTTATTGCCGTGTCGTGTCGTGGTAGATGGAATCTTGCATGATAATGGGGGAAAAGCGTGATAAATTAATGTTTTACATATATCATTTAAAATTGATTTAATTATGTGGATTATCAAGCAGCTAGATCACACACACTAAATTGTATGCATGCACGTACACAAATTTGATACTCGTATCGTCTTCATCATCTGATCGGTCTGTTGGTCTATTGGTTAGTGGCCCTAACTGTTACGCCGGAGTTCGTCGGTTCGATTCCCACCCAGAACAAATGTTTGTGTGACGAGCACGAACATTCGTTCTGTGTCTGGGTGTAATTTATCTATAATATGTATGTATTTAGAAATAAATAAGTATGTTTATCAGTTGTCTAGTACTCATAACACAAGCTCTGCTTAACTTGGGACTAGACGGAGTTGTGCGAAAGTTGTGGAATATTATTATTCTTATTATCATTAATATTAAATAAATAAAAAAAATGGTCAATCAAATAAAATGCACCAAATACAGACTATTAATGAAACCCGCAATACAAGTTCACAAAAGTTATCTTTTGGCTCGGGCTATAAGAAACTTGAGTATTTCCGTGGGTCGCGTTAAGTGAAAAAAAAAACCTCGTCAGAAGTGGGAAAGTTTGGCGAAGTGCTCGTCGAGACAGGCGTAATTATCGCCCTGACTGTACTATTGTCATGGCGCCGTAATTCACTAAAAAAGTTTAAAAGAAAATTGTTAAATAACTGCGTTAGGTTCTTCGCATTTCGGTAAATTGTGAATGGAGATAAATTTTTGAGGGACGCTGTGGGTTTTTGGAAGTTTTTTCGACCGTAATGAATAAGCGTTTGGGGAACCGAAAAGTACTCTATTGCTTTGTGGAACACAGTACCCAAACGGTCATCTGCGTATCTACGATGTTGTACATTTCTTCAGCCACTTTGTCGCTCCGTTTACGTCACTAACACTACAGAGATTACTATTAATCACGTAATGTTTTTTAGCAACTTTGTAACCCCTAGAGCAGTGGTGGCCCAGTGGTAAGGGCCTCGACATACGAGTTGTAGGTCGCGGGTTCAAACCCAGCCGAAAATTGGAGTTCAGTTAAAATCACGAAATAAGAGAGAGCGAGATCTTATGTATATAATTTTTTTTGTGGCCTTGAGTCGCCATTGCCAGGATTTCCCAACCATAGATAATTGTAAATCATTGTACCAAAAGAAAGGGGTTACAATAGTATAGTCGGCCTTATGATGTTCCCACTGTTGGGACTCAGGCCTCCTCTCTATGAGAGGGAATGGGCCATAATCCACCACGCGGGCTCAGTGCGGGTTGGTGAATGTCACATATCTTCGAATTTTTGGTTCTAGGACATGCCGGTTTCCTCATGATGTTTTCCTTCACCGTTTTGAGAGCAGTGGTGATGAAATAATTTACACAAAGTAATGCGCCTGGCTGGGTTTGAACCCGCGACCTACAACTCGTAAGTCAAGGCCGTTACCACGCGGCCAACATTGCTCAACAATGAGAACCTCGGTTTTTGACCAGCATAGATATACACTAATTTATTTATTAAATAAATGGTACAAAGGCGGACTTAATACCTTAGGCATTCTCTACCAGTTAACCAAGCCCAACCAACGAAAACCAACCGACTAATAAAATCCCATAGTTTCTAAACATATAAATGATAATCCAATAAAACATTTAATGCACAAAACTAATCAATTTTTAATACCAACAAACAATATGCTGGAAAATTCCTAACAAACAGTGTCTTTGAAACGAAAGTCTGAAGGGAATAATGAACATCGACGTACAAAGGCCTTAGGGATAAAAAGGAACCAGTGTATTGGTATTCAATACAGAGGTAATAATAAAAAGTAATAATAAACAGAAATTATATGAGGGTATTATTGAAAGAAATGCTTCTGGGAAAAAAATAATTAGGGTTTAGATTGAAAATGGTATTTAATACAGTGAATATAATTTATTTATTATATATAAACACTCTCTTACTAATATTTAAATATTAACTAAACTATACTAAAATTTTACTATGTACATAAATATAATACAAAAACACAAGGTACGCTCAGGCGTCGAAATACTCCTCCACATCGCAACCTCGTATTTAATTAATCAATGGACCGCCCCGCCCAAGGGCGGGGGATGTCATAAGATGATTTTCCTACCGAAAAAAAAAAAACCAGGTCATCGGTCCACCTTTTAGGAGGCCTTCCAACGCTACGTCTTCCGGTACGTGGTCGCCATTCCAGAACCTTTCGGCTCCAACGACCATCCGTTCTGCGAGCAATTTGCCCTGCCCATTGCCACTTAAACCATGGGTGATTTGAAAGAGATCCCCGGGGCCCTGGAACAATGGCAAAGAAGGAACAGGAGTGGGTTTTTAGTCAGTAAAAGTCTGACACGAAAGAGAGGGTGATGTCATTAGATGATTTCCCCATCCAAAAAAAAAAACGCGTTTTTGTTAGTAAGCACCAACTATTTTTATTTGTTGTTATGGATCTCTGGTCTGAAAAAAAGGTTTATTATATTATATTATTCTTTCAACTGTAGAAAGAATCACGTCATTCTTATTGACAGTTCCAAATTACAACAAGATGGCAATGGCAATAAACGTAAACGACCACGTCGTTTCAACGAAATATCGAATGATATTTACGACCTATTTGATACATTGACAATTGATGTTACCTAAACTTTGTATGAATTGGAGTTCTAAGGATATTAGAAATTGTTTTTAATATTTTGATTTGTCGTGCAAAATAATAATATTAGATCAAGGCTTAGGCTTTATGCTGTCTGCTAGCGAATGGTTTTAAGAGTTAATCTCCTTAGCCGTATAGGTAGTCCTCACGGAGTGGTGGTCGATCGTCTTTTTTCTTTTTAAAACGTTACTGCACACTAGAAATCTTCTGTATCATGGGTACGGTCAGAAACATCTAAACTCACCTGTACAAGATGCCTAATCCCGGAACACGTATCTGTGAGCCAATGTTCAATTCGAATTAATTCGAATTTCGAATCGAATTTGCGATACTTAGCCAATCGCTCAACCACTGCGCCAATCATACGTCGTCTGATTGGTTGCAGTTTTTGCGAGACACCTCCATGTCTTCCTGTTAGTGGCATAGCTTTTTAATTCGGTAAGGAAACATTTCTTTGAGATACAGCGAAGACAGTTGAGCTATACGAATACTGACAAATGCTTGCACTGACTAGACAGGTCCACTAATATTTATTTATAAAAACTTTATGCACTAGTAAGAAACACTGTACAAAGGCGGACTTAATGCCTTAGGCATTTTCTACCAGTCGACCTTAGAGTGGTGCAGAAATATAACATGGTTGGTGCAACATAAAAAACCTAAAAAAAAAATAAAAAAACATCTCAAAAAAAAGACTCTAAAATCTGTGTGGTTCTTTCCTCAAAAGAACATCTCAGACACTAATCTGCATAGTTCTCATATGATTTGACCATTACATGTTTGCTGTATGGACTTTAAAAGAGACTGTGACCCCTGAGTTTGTTTCGGTGTTTTTTCTCAGGGTAGTCAGCAAGGAAACACCGGCCTCATCTAGTTTAAACTGACGAAAAAATTGACGTGTAAAAGTGTTTTAAAAAAAACCTTTTTGCAAAATAAATATCATTTACAGAGCTGTTGATTACGATCTGGAGTTTTTCTTTTATTATTATTGATAATTATGAACTAGTGCTTGACTGCGATCCCACCTGATGGTAAGCAGTGATGCAATCGTTGATGGTGAGGTGCACCAGTTTATTATGAGCCTATTTACTCTAGTCTTGAAGACACATAAAGTAAAATTGGACGGGAAGACCGCAGCAGGCAAATTGTTCCAGTCCTTCGATGTACGCGGTATAAACGACGAGGCGAAACGTTGATGCGAGGTGTCTTTTGTAACCTTCCGCGGCGCTGGGTTACTAATATACCTTATTCTAGAAAAAACATATAGTCACCAAGTAATACCAAATTACGACCCCAAAAGTAACCAGGCTGACAAACAAAACTAACTTCAGTTAAACACATTCAACACTTCCCAACTTTATTCCAACCACTTTTTACGAAGGCTCGCGTGTCCATGTGTTTTACCCTAAAAGGTTGTTACAAAAAGCCTTTCATATTATACCCGGGTTTTGACCCGGGTAATTACCCAAAGAGGCAAGGACCAGGCACGTAACGCGCTCAAATCTCATATTATTAAAGTGGTGTTGGGCACGGAAATATTTTTTTTGTCGACTTAGTTATATTTCAGGAAGGATTTACTTTGGAAATGTGTGGGCAGCGTGAATGGACGGGGATTTAGAAATTATTTAGGATTTTGTAGATTACCTAGTGTTTTGTATGAAGGACTGGTGTTCGTGGTAATGCTTTGTCTAGGCAATCATTGTCATCATCTCAGCCGAAAGACGTCCACTGTCCGACATAGGCCTCCCCAAGTGTCGCCACAATGAACGGTCTTATGCATCTCGCATCTATCAGATTCCCGCAACCCTTACCAGGTCATCGGTCCACCTTGTAGGAGGCCTTCCCAACGCTACGTCTTCGTCTTCAATGTCTAGGCAATGGACACTTCTAAATCAGTAATATGATGTAATGAAAGCAATCGTGGAATGAAAATAATAATAATATTCCACAACTTTCACACAACGCCATTTAGTCCCAAACTAAGCAGAGCTAGGTGTTATGAGTACTAAACAACTGATAAACATACTTATATATTTCTAAATACATAAATATTATCAATAAATTAGACCCAGACACAGAACAAATGATCGTGCTCATCACACAAACATTTGTCCTGGGTGGGAATCGAACCCACGACCTCCGGCGTAGCAGTTAGGGCCACTGATCGCTAGACCAACAGGACAATCAAATAGTACTCGATATTTATACATTTTTCTGTCTGTCTGTTTCAATGAATCCACACAAAACTAAACCAGTTTTATAACACAACTAGCTGTTACCAGCGGCTCTACCCACATCATAGTAGAAAATTAACCCAAGGGAACATAGCAAATTAAAAAAAAAAAAATGACGGTTTGCACTCTGGAAGTGCCGGCAGAAGTGAAAACTTAAGTATTAACGTTGTGCGTTTTGGATCGTCTTACGAATTTTCGATCAGGTCACGTGTCCTGACGCGAGTTTAACATTTTTTACCCATTACAAAAAAAGTGTACAACGCCGCTAAAGAAGTTTTCACTTCAAAAATTAAAAAACCTTTATTTCAGACCGTGGTCCATATTATGTTAGTAATCAGACATCTTAAAAACATAGCATAGCATATAGCATAGTCAGCCTTATAATGTCCCCACTGTTGGGACTTGGGCCTCCTCTCTTGAAGAGGGAATGGGCCATAATCCACCACGCGGGCCCAGTGCGGGTAGGTGGATGTCACATGTCTTCATATTTTTAGTTCTTGGACATGCCGGTTTCCTCACGATGTTTTCCTTCAACGTTTTGAGAGCAGTGGTGATGAAATAAATTACACAAAGTAATGCGCCTGGCTGGGTTTGAACCCGCGACTTACAACTCGTAAATCGAGGCCGTTACCACTCGGCCACCACGTAGCTCGCCGTCCGACCGTCCGGTAACCGTCCGGACCGAGCCCAAGTCGTCGACGACGCGTAATGTTCCACGCGCGCCTCAAGGAGATGTCAGCAAAACCGTAGGGGCTCAGCAGGGTCGAAGCCTACGGGGCCATGGCTGATGCAAAAGAGAACCCCGGGGCTCTGGAACGAAGGCAAAGAAGGAACAGGAGTGGGTTTAGTCAGTAAAAGTCTGACACGAAAGGACGGGAGATGTCATTAGATGATTTCCGACCTAAAAAAAACACGGGTATGGCCATTGTAATAAATTAAATCACAGCTTCAAAAAACTGTCTGAAAAAGAACCAAATAGAAGCATACAATCGCCCCATTTTATGAGCTCCTTCGCTTGAGCTCCTCGCACAAGACGCTTCACAAAGTAAACAAATAAATCGCTTCGTACAAAAACTTCCCAAACACGAGCTAATCTCGTTTACAAAAGAGTAAGCAAGTACGTATTGATATTAATTCTGTAACATGATTGGGATTGGTCTCGGTCTTTCACACTGGAAGCTGAAATTGATAGGCTCACGTTGTTCAAGTTCTATATTTACGTATATTAATATAAAATTAGTTCATACTTTTGCTCATAGATGGTGTGTATTAAATTAGTTCTTAATTCGATTAAGAGATGGCGTTGTGAAATTACTTCATATTTCTTAGTTAATAATGTTTTGGTTTAATGACTGAATAAAATGCGTATACTTTTATTATCTATTATTATTGATAGGCTCGCGCTAGACTATTATCTCACCTGATGGTAAGCAATGATGTGATTGGCAATAGCGCACATTTGCTTAGAAGTAACCTATTCAGTCTTGAAAAACCCTAAGTTGTAGCTATCAGGAAACACAGACACCGGCAGAGAATTTCTCTCCTTAGTGTAACAATGAACCACGGGATTTTTTTGAAAAGTCGCCCTACAACACAAAGGGCAACTGAAGGTCACAGATGTGGTTTTAGTCAGTAAAAGTTTGACACGCCCTTCGCTCCACCCTAGAGCGTAAAAAGTCATTGGTTGTTTCCCTCCTCAAAAAAATGTAACAATGAATATGTTTTCAAAACGTTTTGAGCTTATGATAGCGCATTGCCGTACGTGTGGTGGTCCGATCATAGATGTTTCATAGTATTAAATAAGTTGATTACTGTGCCTTAACAGGGCAATATACTAATTAAGTTAAGCATTGTTTAAAACTGTGAAAAGAAAGAAAGAAAAACATTTTATTTGGCGGAACAAGGCGCAAATTTAGAAATAACAATTTATAAGTATATTTTGTGAAAAATATGCGCCACATCCGCGCAAAACGGCCGAACGCTCAGAATAATCTCGTGACCACACGCAAAATACGACGAGTCTAGGGCGCTGGTTTTCAGAGTGGGTCGGTAACGGTATCGACATAAAGACGTCGGCACGGTATTGTGTGCTAATAGATTTGAAGTTTAAGATTAAATTTGATTTAGATTTGATTTGTTTTTGTGCTTGCATTGCGTGCAATATAAATAAATAAATAAAACTATACCTACTTTAAACCCGCAACCAATTCAAAATTATTATGCACACTCACAAACTCACAATCCCTATCACAAACCATTATCTCCCCAACACCCTCGTCAGTTAACATTTATCAATCCTCCGCTATGACTTCTACGTCATCAATCTGCTGTCGGGCGACGGAAGTGACGTCATAGTCGAAAAAATACGTCACCAGTCGTCGCGCATGTGAGGTCTTTATTGTGTCAATTTGTTAGAGAGAAGCGAGTTTTTTGTCAACGAAATGGAGGTAATTATGAAGGTTTGTTTCTTTTGTAGGGGCGAAGATGAGCTTTTGTAGAGTTTTAGATGATGGCAGAAGAGGGCAATAAAAGGTTAAACTATAAGGTTATTTTCATGTTTTTTTATTGATCTTTAATGTCTGAAATAAAGGTATTTGTTTGTTATTATTATTATTATATGTATTATGTTACCGTTAGTTTATAATCTATCTCGCGAGATTGTAAACTGTATAAAATTTAATGCATTATTTTTCGGTATTTTTTTTTCTTTTCGTTGTAGTTTGAGTAAATATGAGGTATTTATAGGCATGTGTTTCCATAAAGAATTTTATAATATAATGGTAATATTGCACCTACCACAATTTGTCTCTACATCATCCAAAGGTTGACTGGTAGAAAATGCCTTAAGGCATTAAGTCCGCCTCTGTACTCTTGTATGCATAAAGAATAAATAAATAAATAAATAAATTAATTAATTAATTAATTAATAGGTTATAATCCATTGAAGTGAAACTGTCAAATCACAATCAGCACGTTAAATTGTCAACTGTCTGAAAGTTGTCCCTGATTGGTCGATCTTACAGAAGGCCGTTCTGTGCCGGCTATGTTTGGTGACTAACACTAACTTACGGTGCGGTTCACAATCTTTCGGCAGTTTACAATCTCGCGAGATAGTTTATAATCTAACGGTATTTATAATTTTATGGTGACATATATAAATAAAATAACGTCGTGGCTTCTTCGAGTCAAGTCATAAACACAAACTCAAAATTGATTGATTCTACAATATTTCCATATTACAATATAATAATAGTTTTATTTTCAGGCATCAGAGGCTCATAGACAAAATACATAAAATAATCTTAAACAATAATAAACTAATACATATTATAAAAACAAAACTTATTTAACTATAATTATACACGTAATGTGGTCGGCGTCGTGTTGCGCTGTGTGGTATCACCTAACCGTCTTCGGAAACGTCGGTATACGACACCTTTCGGCCAGAAGTCCTCTTTTAAGAAGGTCTGTAGCTGTTGGGTTGGGACTCGTACCACGAACGACTTGAAGCTGACGTCGTGGCTCGCTTCCAACCTTACGACTCTCAGAGTCCAGTTGGTCTTCACCTGAGATGTAGACCAGTCAACTTTGTACCCAAAAACATAATAAAAACATTCTATGAATCCACGGAGTCTACAGTGTTCTCACATTCACATTGTAAAAAAGACTATACAAAAATAAACTTATCAATAAGAGAATAATACACAATAATAAATTACTAATGAAGTTAAGATGGCTGTGGTTTAAATAATATGAGAAACATACAAATACTAAATGGAAATCTCAAAACCCAAAATGGTGCTTGGACGGTGAGCTACCCATTGCTCGCCGTCTACATCGCCGTCTGGCAATGCCAGTTAGGGCTGACACATGCCAGGGCTCCAGGCAAAAAAGGGCAACTGAAGGAACACTGTGGGTTTTAATCAGTAAAAGTCTGACACTCCCTCACGCTCCAGCTTTTTGTGATGATTTCTGACATAAAAAAGCCGTACGTACTGACAATGAATGTATTTCCAAAACGTTTTGAACGTATAGTTTGATTTTAATACAAGAAACATAATACAATGTGTTGTGTAATTACTCTATAAAATAAATATACGAATAAAACAATTTAGGCAATAAATACATGTATTCGTTTGAAGTATTCCTCTTTCGGCACCAATTGTTTCGGCACCTAAGCTATTCCACTATCGGCACCAATAGGTATATTAGCTTGGTGCCGAATGTGGAACCTTACTGGTTAGATTTTCAGATCCAAAAAAAGATATCACCCCAAAAAAGAAACAAGCAAGTGCTGTAACTACGGCGGTGCCAGCCTGCAGTACCCAGGCATAGGGCGCAGACCCAGATAGGCCGCAAAAATGATCAGACCAAGCCTAAGTTTTGTATAATTTATTTAATGGGAAGATCGTTACTGTTTCTCCATTGCCTCTCGCTCCGTTCCATGGCCTGAACCAGGGCCGGGCGCTCGGGTCGCCACCGTCTATCGCCTCCACGAGAACACGGCGAAGCTTCGGCCAAGCAGAGTAAACTTCCACCATTTGCTTAACCGTGAGCTCCGGGCGACCCGCATAACGGTGACTCCCGCCAGATCGAAACAAGTACCTCCAAAAACACTCATGTCCGGTGCGGACCTGCGGGCAGATTAAACTTATCCAAATTAGACTGTTTTTAGGGGCGCATTTTCTGAAACTGGCACCGGGTATATAAAAGTTCAGCTACGGCACTGCCACCAAACAATCTCAGAATTTCGAGACATCTAACAAGAATAATATATTTTATACATTCTCATTTTTAGAAACATGTAAATTCTCTTAGTGAATATGTAAGGAAAACTAGGCCTTTCTGAAGTCGTATCATAAACCCAGTTCGCTGAGTGGCATCCTCACTAGAAAGTATTCCGGCTCTTGACTCTCAAGTGCTTAACATGGTTGGGTAACTTCCTCTTATATTACAACCAAAAATGTTGAATGTTATTGTATAAGGACCTATTGCAGAAGTGTGCTTGAGCCCTTTCAGTGATTGTGATGAATGGCCGCTAAGAAATTTATAAAGGTAGAGTTGTCTACAAATAAGTGGGTACTTCAAACTTAATATAATTTTACTAGCTCGGCAACAAAAAAATACAAGTGTTTATGTTTTTTTGGGGATACGAAAAGGTAATATGAAAATTTTTGTTATTTTTTTATTTTCTGATTAGCTCTTCCTCTTTTTGCTTTACCTCTGGCACAACCAGAGGGAAAGCAAAAAATTATCCCAAGGAAAAATATTCCTTAAATTCAAATCCATTCAGTTATTTGAGCGAGATAGAGTAATTTAAAATAATAATAATAAGTAATAATAAAAAAATAAATATAAAATTATAAAATTGAGGATTGTTTTAGCTGTTACAAGAATGGGATAGTAAACGATATAATTTTCGTTAATGTGGGATCCTATGTAGATTTCTAAACAAAAAGGAAAAGTATCTTAACTCCACTTTTTACTAAACCATACACTTCAGTTACTTATCATTCTAGATTTACAAAATTTTTTTTTATAACATCGCGTAATGGAAAATGTTCTCGAAATAAAATACCAACCAAAACCGTTGTTAACCACTCAATATCTTACACTTAAACCCTTTTAAAACACTGACTTCCAAAAAAAACAAATGCTTTTAAGGTCTTTTTTACTTAGCATGGGTAGGATGACAGCAAGACGAAAGTATGCATCTATAGGATGAGAAAAAAAGGTAGCTACATTGTATGAATCCGACAGCTGTCACCCGCACCATCATATAGTAATTAATATAATATAATAATATAATATAATATTTATTTATTTCACAAACAAAGTACTTATTGTATTTTAACAAATAAATGCTCTAAACAGTAATATACATGTACACAAAAGTTTTAGCAGCTGGAGCCGAACTAGAACGAGTCTGTATTTCGGCTTACAGCGCCAACCCCCTCGCGTTACATTTCATACTAAATCTTAAATCTTAAATGCTCGCATTATACAATACATGAAAATAAGGTGCACTCTGATTGTATTGAAATTGTAGTGTAAAAGCAATAAATTTACAAGTATCAAAACTAACACTGCCAGCGTATATCCCATTCTCATATGAGCTGTCTCAGCTGAAAAACTTATTACATTGTTGACACTTAGATCAAGAGCTTCGTTAAAAGTTGTACTACAGTATAATGATACTGTCTTGCCTTGTAGTTCACAAGTTCAGCTCGTTAGTGGCAATCAATATGTGGATAGTTTCTATAACATTTGTGTTATTTAGAAGCCTCTTGGAGAAACTTGTACTTGGCGTTTCCGTGGATTTATAGATTACTTTCAATTTCGACCGATTTTTTGTTACTATTCTCTGTAGTCATTGTAATATACTTTTAGTTCTATTTTTTAAATATTTCAACAACACAAAAAAATGTTTAAAAATAATAGCCTACCGGCATCGAGAACAGGGTCTATGCTACCAGTGGTCAGAGCTCCAGAGAAGGGAACCTCTTAAATATGCCAGCCATGTCCAAAAGTACAGCTTTCTGAATCAAGCCCTTGATCCAGTCGCCTAACGAGAGCCTGCTAAGGTGTTGGTCGAGGCTATTGGCTATTAAGCCATTATTATTATTGTGGTATTTGGTACAGTATTTACTGGGCTACACTGTCTCACATATTCATTTGTATTGTAATATAGAAACATTGTAATATAAAATATTTTAAAGAGTAATCAAGGAGTTTCTTGCCGTTTCTTCTCCATAAAAAAAAAAAACAACTGGGACCGTGCACCAGCTTCTGGCGTTTTATAAGTGCCCATGCGTTTCATTTGGAATAGAATTGAGTGGAAATTGAAAGTGGGAAATTAGGTTTCTTTTCTGCGAAAAGTAGGATTGAAGAGAAAACTGTTATTTTAATATTTTTTTGATTCGTATCAATTCATTTCACGATAAGTTTGCTACTGATAAATTTATTTTAGTTACATAAAAGATACATTGTTGATCAAAGCATAATTTTAGTTACATAAAAGAACATAGTAACTGACTTTTCGAGGAGATTATTTTGCCTTATGATAAATTCCTTTCAGAATTTTGTAGTATCATAAAACATCCATCCGTCTATGCTTACTCAAAAGTAATATCTATGAAACTCTCCGATATATGATTACTCTAGCCAACTTAATATTTTTCCAACCTAATAAACATTTCTTTATTGTAGAAGGTTTATATTTCTCATTCATACAAAAATCAGTTGCAAATATAATACTCACAAACCAATTTATACTATTAATTTCACATGTCGCACTCAATATGTTCATTTCGGATAATCATATAAATCCTAAGATTGTGGCGTATAAATCTACCAGTTGCCAGACGAGTCTGCCAGTGGCAGCCATATTGAAAAGTATATATCATTCTAGTAAGTAGGTACAGTCAAAGAAGAAATAGATTCGTCACATAAAGGTTTTTTTTTATTCCCTCTGTTAACAATATAATCTGTCTCATTGCTTTACAGACTTAGAATCATATTGACAATGTCACATAATGGCGCTTAGTAGCTAATTCATTATTTCGATATAATACGCAAAGGGCACACAATACCCTTAAAGTCCTATACCTTCAGGATGTTGTTGGGGCTCCCACGTTACTGCAGTGCATCAGGAATTTTTGCCGACGTACATTTTGATGGCTTTGATGCCATCATAAGAAAGAGAGTATATCATAAGAGAGCGTGTGTGGGAGCGTCAATAGCATTTTAAGGATCATTAGTGACAAGCCGTTTTGCGCTACTTTGGCACACCGAGTACATGTGTATGTACTCGGTGTCTCTGGTGAGCGCAAAAGATATTTAAACTAAGAACTCCCATTGTATATTATAATAACAAGGTTTTTAAGGGTTTTGATTACTAAAATTGTATCAACCTCGGTGTGATAAGGTTCTTTTAAAATAATGTGACACTGAAATATTTTTTTTGAATGATGTAGATGCCAATGAACCATCATTCTGTTCAACTGGCCACGAGGCCAGTCTGTCAAAATCGTTTTTCATTAATGTCAACCAGAGATTGGCGAACGTTTTTCCTTATTTTTACCACATTTTGTAGTAATTAAACATATTAAAAAAGCAGAAAAGATGTATTATTGTGTTTTTATTAATTCAAATTGAAAACTGGCGAAACTTTAAAGGACTCGACTGTACAACTTTGATAACAGTAGAGGGCGATGTGTTTTTGAAGGAGTAAGTATAGGTACTTATGTTATGCGACCTCGAAAAGTCTTTGTGATGTATGCCCTCAGCTTGAGGTCTGTAGGGAGCTGTGAAAGGTTTCTCTAGCCTCGGTTCTATATATTATGTTGTATATTCATTTATCTCAATTTTAAACTGATTGGTTTGACATATATTATGAATATTTAGTTTTGCAAGTTTTGAATCAAAATTTATTGCAGTTTATAGTGCAAATTGATCAACATATTTTGGATAGTAAAATATTGTTAATCTTTTGGTTTTTTTACGTTTATTAGATTTGCTTGGAGATCTTTGACAGTCGTTACAAAGCAGCTCAAGAGCCGGAAAAACAATTACAGCTTACCATGAGCTATCATACTGTATACATATACCACGTTTTTCTCCATAGATATCTACGCTTTGGAATGTGCACTTAGCTTATTTTTCTGACTGACTGGCCTTTTGACAAATCAAATAGGCATGTAAATAGTTTATTTGAAATAAATGCTTTGTTTTCATTTGATTCTAGATTCAACAGGTTAGACTGGAACCGACTGATCCCAACATAGTTGGCAAAAGGCAAATCGTTAATTTTGTTCCGGAAAATTGAATTCGATAACTGTTTTTTTAAATTATTTTTCAAAACAAATCCTACAGTTATCATACATACGTATCGAACAACCGCCAAATCATGGAAACCTGATACATTTACACACGGAAATGAAAGCAGTCTTCTTATTATGATAAATATTTAAGACAATTTAACAGCAGAGTTAATGATGAGACATTGTTCTGCAAGTAAATATCTCACAAAAACATTCAGGACGACCCTCACTTCATTATGTACCGAAGAAACTTCTAGGTCAAACGTTTCCTTGTTCAAAGTTCTCCATTGTCAACATTACGTCATTGTAAATAGTTTCTAAGTGTATCAAGGAAAATAGTAAATAAGCTTTCCGTTGTCGTTCTGAAATCGGGAAAGACGACGGCGCTTAGTGTTAGTGTCCTAGCGCTTAGTGGGGCGTGCCTACTGGGGTCATGGGTTAGCTTTAGAAAGGAAAAGCTTAGCACCGCCGTGTCCTCGTGGGGGCGTTCCCCACGAGAACACGGCGGCTCTCTGCCCAGGCGGGGCACACCTCCACCGAATGCTGCACGGTGTCCTCCGGGCGGTCCACACAATGGTGACACCCGGGCGTTTTTTCCACATGAATCTGATGCAGAAACCTCCTGAACTTACCATGTCCGGTGAGGACCTGCGTCATGCGGAAGGTGAGGACGCCGTGTTGCCTTTCCAGCCACTCCTCAAAGAGGGGACTTACCGCCATAATTATAGCGTGCGCAAAACTTGACGTTCTGGAACGCAAGGTAAAGGAGGAACATAGGAGTGGGTTTTAGTCGGTAAAAGTCTGATTCACACTCCACCCTAGAGCAGGAGAACTCATTGAAAGATTTCTCACCTCAAAAAAGAAAACAAATTATTCTATTATAATAAATAGCAATATAAACTTCTGCCCCCCTAGCCAAGTTACAATCGTATCGTTCGCGCCAAACGCCTCGAGTAGGCCACGCCTCCGATTCCTTTGTTCTGACCACGTGACTGAGCGTTAAGATGACGTCAGAACAAAGGAATCGGAGGCGTGGCCTACTCGAGGCGGTTGGCGCGAACGATACGATTGTAACTTGGCTAGGGGGGCTGCTGTTATAATATTAGTGACAGGCCGTTATACAAAGGCAAGGTTAACCAACAATTGAGTTTTCCTTACAGCAAGCATTCAGTCTTCTTTATTCCGTTTTTTTTTTTATTTGTGCCAAGGCTATTCTCCAATTGTGCTCTTCTTTCCTACTTCGATAATTCAAGGCTCTTTGTTCAGTCCTCCTCCGAGGCACAGAGCAACAAATTAATTTGCAACATAAAGGGATTGACAATAAAACGAGACTGTATCGTAAAAAACGCTGTGTAAGAAACTTATGCGTATTTACTCAAAAACTTTTCTAGTACAACGTGTCGGCTGAACTCTAGCAAAGGCTTTTGTAGAGACGACCGAATGTAGATGGCTGTCACACCGTATTGAGATCGTGTAACAATCTTGTCTCTCAGCCTATATGATATACAATAAAATGCTAAAGTTCTACCTCCTTGCTAACTGAAAAAAATATTATAATATTATTTAATTTTTTATTATTATTTATTTTTATTAATAATCTGATATTAGATCTGGCTAAGTCCAATCTACAAAGCCACACAAAAGCACAGGCGTAGGGTAGCTAGCCTTTCGGTGTTTTACAGAATGCATTTTGTAGAGTATGCGTTGGAATTGCATAATTTAATTCCACCAAGTCCGTTCCATCATCGGACCACTAGACGTACGGCGTTGCGCCATCGGTACATGGTGGACATCCCACCCATACGTACAAAGCCTTTTGGGAACATACAGAAAATTCATTTTGTGTACAGCTAAGGAGTGGAATTCCCTGCCGGAGTCTGTATTTAATGATAGCTACAACTTAGGAGTCTTCAAGTCAAGAGTGAATTGGTTACTAGGCAAGCGTGTTCCATCGTCGGCCACATCATCGCTTACCATCAGGTGATTGGTCATGACATTGGAAACAAATGATTTAGCCGCATCGCTTAGAGACAAGAGGTTGAAAATAAAATATTTATGTAAAAAATATTAATTACTACGAGTGAACCGTTGATTGCTATTCCAAAAGTTGAACATTAAATTAATAAAACAAAATAATGTTTCTAAATAAAAACAAGCGAATTGAAATGTAAAACAGATTGATATTTTATTGAAACTTAATTGCAAAGTAATAATTTTTTGCTCCTAATTTGAGATTTAATATTGAAAGAATCATGAGTAAATCTGTCTAACTGTCTTTAAAGTCATATAATTATTGTTCACAGTTAGCACTAGAAGCGTGGACTATAAATTTCAACTTTGGCCATTTTATTTTTGGTACAGTAATATGGAGAGATGTCAAACAAATGAAGCTGGTAACTGATAATACAATGTTTTTATTATGTATTACACATATTTTGGTGTACTTTACGATTCTACGCATAACAAAACTAGCGCAGAAAGAACATAGGAATGGGTCAAAAATGAAACGCCCACGCTTCTAGTGTTAGTAAACAATATGTCTGCCTGCGGCTTTGCTCGCGAAAAAGTAGAAAATGATCCCAAGGGAACATACTCCTGGGATAAAAAGTATTCTATCTGATGTTCTAGGTCATGATCTACCCGCGTGCGAATTTTCATTCAAATCCCTTCCGCAGCTTTAACGTGAAGGAGTAACAAACATACTCTCATCTTTTTCGGATTCCGTACCTTAAAAGGAAAAAACGGAACCTTTATAGGATCACTTTGTTTTCCGTCCGTCTGTCTGTCTGTCTGACTGTCTGTCTGTCTGTCTGTCTGTCAAGAACCTTTATCTCGGGAACGCGTGGAAGTATCGAGTTGAAATTAAAACCATATACTTTAGTCTGCAATCCCTTGAAGCTGTGAAAAAATTAAACTTCTAGGTTAACGAAAAAAAAGATACGGCCGCTTATGTCGCAAAAAATCGTATATTTCGACTCTCTCAATGGGTATCAAAATTCATAGGGTAAGTGCTTCCTGTTGACCCAGAATCCTGAACTTTGACATAAGGCAAGGTCTTATAGCACAGATACAGGAATAAATCTGAAAATAGTAAATTTGTTGCTACGTCACAAAAAAAAAACTTTTTTTGTGATTCAGAAAAATCTCGGGAATTGAATTATTTATATTGGTAAGTTTATTTATTTATTTATGTACACACAAACACTTAAAAATGAAAATAACAAAAGCAGATAGAAGAGCACAAAGATACTGCTTATTTCAAATGAAATTTCTTCCAGCAGACCTGCGACAGGAGAGTTGGATGAGAGATGTAGACACAGTGTATACAAATAAGTTAGAAAATTAAAAATATACTATATTATCTAAATTAAATCAGATAATATATAATTGTATATATCAATAAGAAGTAAATAATAACAGGTAAGTATGTACCTTCAGTGCGAGTTTTTTTTTCCTTTATAATATTAGTGCGATGACAATTCCTAATGAAGACTTTCGTCCTCATCGATACGACAATTTTCGCCGAAAAAATAATCCCATTGCCCACCTCGTCAAACCAGCAACACCTTACACTTACACTTCGGTGTGACAGTCGGCCCGAACTTGGGCGCGCACTTTATAAAGGCAGTCGACATGTTTATGAGTAAAGTTTTCAGCTGAAGACTACTATCTCTGTTACTGAGAGACTTGACACTTTACTGAGAATGGACCGACTTGGAATATTATCGTATTCCACCCGTGATAGATTGTGGGAAGGTGTATTGAGACTAGGGTCTAGTATGGAGGATGTAATTTTCTAAGAAGCGTTGCTGTCGTATAGGTGTGTGTGCTCTGCAAATGGTATACTACACTTAATAATTCTTGATAAAATACAGGAGAATAGTGGTAAGGTGGGAATAGTTGACCAGGTCAGATATGGAAGGTGGTATTACTGACTTGTAGGACCAACTAAGATCTATGTGCATTTGAAGTTTGAAAAAAAAGTAGCATCATTAAATATATATATATATATATATTTTTTTATTCTTGATAGGTTCGCGCTTGACCGCTATCTCACCTGATGGAAAGCGAAGATGCGGTCGACGATGGAGCGCGCTTACCTAGAAGATATATATATACCAACTGTTCAAGTCGCATGTAATCACACAATTTACACATATAACTCAAAGTTTAGTTGCTAACTTTTCTTTATACAGTAGAGTATTCTATTCTATTCTAGTTTACACTATCTTGACGAATCACGATGATTGATAATACCCACACGAATCAACAGTAGTTCAGATTTAAAAATATATTTTGGTACTAATTTCTGCCAGCAGCTTCACTTGTGTTAAAGTATATACTTGTCCTAAGGGAACATATATTATTACTGGAATAAATTCTGATGTATTGAAATATATGTATAAATAGTATCCAGGATATGGTCTACCTGTATGCCAAATGTCATTCAAATCTGATCAGCCACAAACAAACACACAATTTATACAAACATTCGCCTTTATAACATCAGTGTGATGTGACGACACAAATAGTTTACTACGTCGAAGAATTTGAAATCAGTGCGTTAAAAATTCGATAATAATATTTTTTTTAAGGAAATATTTAAAAAATGTAATAAAATATGTTTAAAATAAATAAATAAACGGAATAATAATAATATTCCACAACTATCACACAACGCCATCTAGTCCCAAACTAAGCAGAGCTTGTACTATGAGTACTAGACAACTGACGAACATACTTATATAATTATGTATTAGGCAATGGAAAGGGCTATACTCGGAGTTTCCTTGCGTGATCGCGTCAGAAATGAAGATATCCGCAGGAGAACCAAGGTTACAGACATAGCCCGAAGAATCGCCTAACTTAAGTGGCAGTGGGCAGGGCACATTGCTCGCAGAACAGATGGTCGATGGGGACGAAAGGTTCTGGAATGGCGACCACGTACCGGAAGACGCAACGTTGGATGGCCTCCCACAAGGTGGACCGATGACCTGGTGAGGGTCGCGGGAATCCGATGGATGCGAGACGCACAGGACCGGTCATTGTGGCGACATTTGGGGGAGGCCTATGTCCAACAGTGAACGTCTTTCGGCTGAAATGATGATGATGATGATGATGAAATACATACTTATTATATATAAATTACACCCAGACACAGAAAAAATTATCGTGCTCATCACACAAACATTAGTCTTGGGTGGGAATTGAACCCACGTCCTCTGGCATAGCAGTCAGGGCCACTGACCACTAGACCAACAGACCAGTCTAAAAACTGCCAATGTTTCCTAAATCTGGAAAAAAATATCGTCACATTTCTCCCCTTCCCAACATAAGTAAAATACAAGTAGAGGCACGAGTATGCAAGGTGTGTACCACCATTTCTCGTCCGAACGACTGGCCATAACACTTCATGGCATAGTCTCTTTTACGATGCATTGTCCTTTATGGAATACGGACGAGCCAGAATGGTACTTCTAAGTGTCGTAGTGGCTCCGAGGATTGCAGCAGTGCAGTAAGTAGTCATAAATTACACGCAAGTTAGGTTAAACCTCTTCTTTGGGTCATGAAACCTGTAGTATCGAGATAGCTACTAAACTATATTCAAGATTGAAATGTTTACTTATGAATTGCGGGTCTTCTGGAAGACATGTCAGATGTTAATGATATCATAGCATAATCAGCCTTTCAATGTTCCCACTGCTGGGACTCAGGCCTCCTCTTTAGTAGAGGGAATAGGCCGTAATCCACCACGCGGGCGCAGTGCGGGTTGGTGAATGTCACATGTCTTCGAATTTTTGTTTGTAGGACATGCTGGTTTCCTCACGATGTTTTCCTTCACCATTTTGAAAGCAGTGAGGATGAAATAAGAAGATGAAAAATAAGTAAGACTAGCCTGTTGGTCTAGTGGTTAGTGGCCCTGACCGCTAATAATATGTAATAATACTCGTATGTATGTATTTAGAAATATATAAGTATGTTTATCAGTTGTCTAGTACTCCTAACACAAGTTCTGGTTAGCTTGGGACTATTATTATTATTATATATAAAAATCAGAAAAAAAAAATTATAGTCCCGAAAAAAAAATTATTAGAATTCGTCAGTAATTTATTTTGTTAACGTCTCATTTATTGATAGTTGTAATAATTTATTTCTCTTGCTTTTTATATATAGCCTCTTTTTTATAATGCGAATGTGAAAACACTGTAGACTCCGCAAATTTTTAGAGTACTTCCTATTACGACTCACTTTTTATTATGATTGTTTTTATTATACTTTTGAGTACAATATTGACTGGTCTACACTGTCCTTACATAATATCTAGTAATACTGTATTATTGTTAGAACAACATTTTTTTTTAAAGAGTAACCATGGAGTTTCTTGCCGGTTCTTCTCCATAGGAAACGACCAATTTGGAACCGTGCACTCCTGCCGTTTCTGACGTTTTGTAAGTGCCCATGTAATTTTGAAAAAACAATTATTAATAGTGTTGTTTATTGTTTAGTAAAAAAACATACATAGGCTTACCTTGTTCTAATTTCAATGCTAATTTCAGTAAATAAATATCTTAATAGCTAGCGACCCGTCCAAGCTTTGGACGCTTATAAATCTTTGAAATTCTTGGCTTTCTCTACTATAATATGCATGTATTATACACCCAAACCTCTCTCATGAATTATTCTGTCTATATATGTGAAAAGCACATAAAAAATCGTACAGTAGATTTTTTGGGTTTCGTACCTGAAGGGTATCAACGGTCCAAACGGCCTCCACTGTCCGTGCGACTGGCTGTCTGTCTGTCTGTCAGCGAGCTGCATCTATGAGATACCGTAATTTTTCACAGAATGTGTATTTTTTATTGCCGTTACAACTACAAATAAAATTACAATAAAATTAAAAAGTAAAGATGATTTTCCCAGACAAGAAACGTTGTTTAGTCGGCGGTTTTTGCTCGATTTTAATATTGTAGTACGGAACCCTTCGACTCGTACTTGACCTGTTTTTTATGTTTTCGCGTTCATACAGACTGACAGAAGGATATACGGATAGTTACTTAACTATCTACGGCTATTTAATATAGAAAATAACTCGTGTTGAATTATTGAGAAAATACGAAATTAATTTCATAAATTCTCAATAACGACTCGTGTTGAAACACGAGTCCAAAACTGTAACAGCAGTCATGCTATTCAATCTCAAAAAGCCAACTTTACACATTCTAACCCAAAACAAATGGACCAAAAAATAAGGCAAATGATTCGTAAATAAATAAACATAACAAATCTTCCTGGAAAAGGATATGGCGGAATGACCTCAATACCTTTTTATAAGAATTGCCCGGAAATTCTGAATAGGGAGCGTAGAGTCCCGGGAAAGGGAATTGGTCAACTGTGACTCCCTGACCTTGGAGGCTGAGATAATAAGTCCTTTCAAATGAAATTGGATTGTGTAGTTAGTGAAACTACACATAATAGGGACTTATACTCCATTCGTCATAGGATTAAACAAACGTTTTTTAGTGTCCGTTCAAGCGATTTTGACTTTTATTACTTGGATGGTATGATAAATGACGGTTGCAGTAAATAGTTGGTATTGTAACCACTTTGTTTGCTTTTAATGCCGTTCTTATGCCTACGGAACAGAAGTTAAAATCGGTTGAACGGACAGCAAAATATAATGTTTGTTTAAATGTCTGATCTTTTTTCGAATGGAGTTATAGAAATACTAGCTTCTGCCAGCGGCTTCGCCCGCGTAAAAGTAGGTTTCTCCATATAAAGTTCCAACCCCCGTTTTATCCCCTTTGGGGTGGAGTTTCGTAAAATCCGTTCTTAGCGGATGTCTACAACCTATAAAAAATCTACCTACCAAATTTTAAGTTTGTAGGTGTTATAATTTCTGAGATTTCGTGATTAATCAGTGAGTGGTATTTCGCTTTTATATATTTAGATTGGATTGATTATTTGAATGGATGTTCTTCGCTGGTATTCTTGGGATAAGGTCAAGTCAATTGGCGATAATACATCATCACGCTTATATTCTTGGAACGGCTATGCAGAGGTTTCGGCTGTTCTTCGTTCTTTTGATCAAAACGTTGCTCCATACTAGTAATTACTCTTGTGTAGTGCATGCGTTTACAATCAAGTAAAATGACATACAAGACCCGGACCCGGATTTGTAAACCATACTAATATTAGTTCGCGGAAACGAACAGGGCAACAGCTAATCGCTCAGTCACTGTGCCAACGTGTTGTCAATTAAACTTGAGTTCGATAATATGGGGGTGCATTCATTCCTGTCAAGCAGAGGCAAGTTTTTCATCGGAAATTCCTCAGAAGCTGTCTTCAAACTCCTTTGACAATAGCAGACTGACAAACTTCAGACCGAAAAGCAACATTATTTTCCTGTCTCTTGGCTTGTGTTATGAAACTAACCACTCAACTTAATAAAAAAAATCGACTGTGTCAAAAAACCTGGTCGCAAAAAAACGTCAAAAAAGTTCGAAACAGGTCACTTTAAGCAGTCTGATGGAGTTGGTGGAACTTATTTTAGTTCAATCGTAGATTTGACGCCATCAACTGGCTTAACGTGATTTCCAAGGCATGGAAGAACTTGTAACGTATGGTTACCCATCTAAAGACTGACCTCAGAAAGCGTTGTTTCACCTTGAAGCTTTAACCGTGTGGCGGTTATTACTTAGCCAGTAAGTCCTCTGCTTCTGAACAGATAAAGCTTTTAAGAAATCTCGTCATTATTGAAACAATTCCGAAAAATGTCAACACTCTTCGACAAAGCCATCCTATTTATTAGGTTGATAAAGCCGAAAATTCTGATATTGGCTGTAGGTAGCTGTCGAAGGAAAAGAGGGTCCCTCTCACAGGTAGTATTAGGAGTAATATGAGACAATGGACAGGTGCAAAAGGTCTACTTTATACCGAGTTTGGAAATGGAGCGTTGACAGAAAATTGTTGGCACGGTTTTTAAAATGGTATGTAGATAGATACATTTTTTTAAATGAAATGGTCGGATTGCTGCTTTGGTATTCCCGTCCGATTATAAATTAGGTGTCTTCGAAGCTAGATTTAGAGTTTATTAGGATGCCTATTCAACTCCTAATGAACTAGTGCGCTTCACCATCAACGATTGCATCGCTGCTTACCATCAGGTGGGATCGAAAGAAGAAAGAAAGAAAAACTGTTTATTCGCGCGAAATGACGCAATCTTAAAACTAGTTAACAAACATTATCAGTTGAATAGGGAAGATATGCGTCACATCCGCGCAAAACGGCCGAACGCTCAGCATAAAGCTGCGGCCTCACGCATTATGCGATGAGCTCACAGCGCTGTTTTTCAGCGTGGGCCGATGGCGGTGTTGACATAAAGACGCCCGAACGGTGCAGCGTACAACGAGATTTCGACAGAAAAAGGAAATAAAAATAATTACAGAATTACAAATTAAAAGGAAAATTAAATTAAATTAAAATAATAAATAAATATGTAACGCTAACGTGACAAGTATATATATAATATAAAGTGGCAACACCACGACGCGCCTGTAGCAGCACTCGTTTTTATAATCTGTGGCAATTTGCATAGACCACAGACGCTAATAGGTACGTGATTGGACGCGATCGCGGTGCCGCTCACAGAATATTTTGACAAAAGGATATGACCGAATGTGACGACAAGATAAGATGGTTTTGGAAATTCAAATAATTGATAAATAGTACTATTATAATGGTTCATGTTTGCGACAATGTTTTAAGTATTTGTGACGAGATGTGAAATTAGACGAACTCAAGAAAAGCTAACATGGGAACAGGTAAGGTTGATCAAATTGTTCACTCACATTGCTTTGTGGAAAATTCCAGGGACGAAAACAAACGGGACGAATGTATAAATATAATTAGTTTATCTGTAATTAGGTTAATAATGGATTACCAAGTCAACAAATAAGAATAAACAGTAAAAATTAAAATTATATGCATTGTAATGTGACTTTATTGTGAAAAGTGTAATGAAGATAATTAAAACGTATAATTAATATTTGTTTTGTTTGTAGGTTCCTAGCATTATATTTAAAAAATAGTATGACAACGCAAACTGACAGCAGCGAAACACCACAGGGACAAGACAAATTGAATGCCAAGCCACAGCACCGCTGAAGATCCAAACCAAGTACTGCAGGTCATGCACCCATAAGGTGACAAAAAGTTTATTTTATTGTTGTGAAAGTTGTGCTAGCAAGAGTAACTTTTTATGGTTATATTTAAATGATTGTATTGATTTTAGGCCTCGCATCGGTGGAGGAATAACATTCCAGATCTTCGCAGCCATGTACTTGAAGGAACCTCTAAATGCCGCGGTTTTGTGTCGCGGTGCTGATAGTGGAGCAACTCCAGAGCGAAGACCATACTTGTAGTGTGTTTGTCGCCAAGTAAGTTTGTCAAATAGATAGCGTGGCTTTTGGGTTGTTACAACGCCAAACAGTAAACTAGCCAAATGCAGCCTGCGCCTAGCAGCCATTTTCAAGATCTTCAGTTGATTTATGTATGGAGTCACATGACTCCTACGTGGGACATGTACACAAAAGCGAACACATGCGTTCTGGATGCGCTGAATCAGTCTATCCGTCCTAGCAAGCAGACATGGCCCATAAACAGTGTCACAGTAGTTGAGTTTTGATAAGATTAGGCTGTCAACAAGCAGCTTACGGAGTGGGATGCTAAGGTATTTTCGTATCCCATACAAAACCTTTAGCTTGTAAAAACAGTGTCTTAGTGCACTTTTTATATGGGCCTCAAAGCGCAGCTCTGGCTCCAGAATCAGCCCCAGGTTGCATGTCTGCTCTACACGCTTAATTTCTTCTCCCCCAATCATGACCTCAGGCTTGGCCAACAGTATTGCAGCAACTTGTTTCTTTGTGCCCAGCACCATGAATTTCGACTTAAGCGGGTTCAGGACCAGACAGTTCTCCTCAGACCAGGCCACAACACGTGCCAAGTCCTCATTCACCCTCTGCACAGCCAATGACGTGTCTTCTCCTTTAAAGGATATGTACAACTGGATATCATCGGCATACATATGGTACTTGCAGTTTATGAACGATCCAGTTATATCAGCGCTATAGAGAATGTACAGAAGAGGACCCAAAATTGATCCCTGTGGGACTCCTCTCGTCACAGGAAGGGGGGGGGAAGATATAGTTGATCCATCTTTCCTATGAATTTGCACGAACTGAGACCTATCAGTTAGGTAGCTATTAAACCAATCCACAGCGTCTTCGTTGAAGCCATAGTATGCTAATTTAGACAGCAGCAGATTGGTATTAATTGCGTCGAACGCCCGTGAGAAATCCAAAAGAACCAGGATTGATCCCTCCCCCTGATCACGTGCCTCCAGGATATTGCCCACAACATCAGCCAGAGCTGTTGCAGTACCTCTGCCCTTCCGAAAACCGGACTGGAGGTCTGGAAGAATGTTATTTGTTTCCAGATACTCAATAACTTGTGAGTACACAACACGCTCCAGGATCTTCGAAAGGCAGGGCAGGATGCTAATTGGCCTAAGATCCTTCACGTTGGCTGGGTCATTGGTCTTCGGGATAGGGCGCACCATTGCACGTCTCCACAGTTTAGGGAAGGTGCGTGTCTCAATGGATCTGTTGATGATGTCAGTGATGGCTTGCAAGGTAGTTGGCAATGTGAGAGATAACATCTCCAGACTGATACCATCAACACCCTGAGCATTTGAAGCTAGACTTCTAACTATCTTCAGAACTGTATCCTGACTGGTTGTAGTGAGTGAAAACTCAGCCGGACCGTGTCTGCAAGATTTGAAGTAGCCAATTTTTGAGGCATTATCGCAGCAGTTTCCAGGGACATCCAGAAATGCTGCATTGATATTTTCCGGGTTATCAAAATGACTAGGAAGTAGTTTCTGGCTGTGATCTGGAAGCACATCTGATTTCAGTTTTTTCCATAGCAGTTTGGGATCCTTCTTTTGCTCGTTGATGTTTTTGGCAAAGTATGCTGTTTTCTCCCTCACTAACGCGGCGGCTGCTTCATGTTTAAGATCCAGATAGTACTGCCTATGATTCGGTTCTCTAGTCATATGATATCTGGCTCTAGCTTCATCTCGCAATTTGAACATCAGACGTATATTGTCAGTTATCCATGGTGTAGGCGGTCTCTTGAAGGTCCTGCGCTTAAGTGGAGCATGAAGATCAAATAGCTGGATAAAGTATGAATTAAAAGTGTGCACCATAGTGTCAACATCACTTATATCCCCAATAGTTGACCAAGGAATCATATTCAAATCAGCATTAAACTGATCTTGCAAGATGTCGGAAAAAGAGCGGAATTCGACCAACCTAGGTTTAACCTTAGGCTTTCTGAAAACAGCCTCGCACGTGACAAATGAGTGATGGCTGAGCTCACTGATGTGATTCACCATAACATTTCGCGTTGAGGCATCAGTGCATATGATGTCAATGAGCGAACTGCTATCACCCACGAAGTGTGTTGCGGTTTGAACAAGCTGAACGAGGTTTGAGTAGTCCAAGAAAGCTGTCAGCTGTTTAGCCTTTGAGCTGTTTGCATCCAACAGATTGACATTCAGGTCACCCAACAAAACCAGATTATCATACGGGGCCAAGGCACTGATACTGGCAGTTATAGCGTCTAAAAATACCGCCAAATCCTGCCAAGGCGGACGATATGCTGTACCAATGAGAAGCTTTTTTCTATTTATGGTTAATCCCAACCAAAACTGCTCCACATTAGGGTCTTCAGGATGAGCTTTTACCCTCGCGTTTATACCATCTTTGATGTAAAAAGCGACCCCTCCGCCACGTCCTCCACGTATAGACACTGGTCGCGGTATGTGCCTTAGTTTGTACCCTGGTACACTAGGAGCTCGGTCCTGTTCGCCTTTGCGCAACCAAGTCTCATTAATAGCCATAATGTCCACAGAATGATTTCTCATGGCTATCAAAAACTCATCTTGATTTGTGCATAGCGAGCCTGCATTCAGTAGACCAAACTTGATATATTTGCTAGGAGCCATGAGTGTAAATAGTTGTAGATATTAGGTATGTAAGTGTATGTACAAAGAAAAAGAACCAATCAGTGTATATAATATGTGTACATATATTGTAAATAAAAATAATTAGATATAAGTGTGATATGTGTAAGTATTGGGCACTGCTTGTATGTGTATTTGTATAAGTAAACGGTATATGTGTTGGAGTATGAACAGGAGTGGGCTGGGGTGAGCTTATTTGGTTAGGAGAACTCAACCCGACTATGTAATAGGCACAGGCAAAGATAGTCATATAAACTAATAACTTGAAATTAGCTCTCGCCAGCAAAGTAAATTGTAAATTTAAATAAATTAGTAATATAATATGTAAAATATAAGTATATATATATAGAATTAAAAATTGTTCGAAGAAACCTGCAGAGTTGCAATAGAGCAACATGCAAAAACAGAAGCAACGCACATCTTCACCTATGACAACTATGAAAAACAAAATAATAGCACAAAAAACTACAGACACTAAATAGTATGTTAAGTAATTAAAACTAAACTGTGACGACAGGTCCAAAGACACGGGAGATGTCCGCTTCAGATCGTATCCTATGGGTGGCGTCTCCTGGCTTCCTTCTGGCGAGAATGCGGCCTCGCTTGATCCACACAAACTTCCAATCAGCGAGACCAGCAGCGTCACGCGCTCTGCGAAACAGCTGGCGGTTGGTCCTGGTGAGCCGCTCGTTGAGAAAGAACCGCCGAGCGGGCCCCGGCATGTCGAGGTCGGCTGTAGTCGCGCCGCGCCGCACGCGTGCGCTCGCTAGCAGCCTGTCGCGCAGATCCCGTCGAGCCAGGCGCACGACAATGGCGCGCGGCCGAGATTCCATCGCCCCGGCTGAGCTTGTCGCGTTGAGCTGCCTACCGCCGACCCGCTCGGCGCTGACAACCTCGCGCTCGTCGAGTGTGACGCCTAGTTTCAGGCTGATCAGCTGAATTATATGGGCGGGGTTGTCAGCCGTGGCCTCCGGTATATTAGAGACCTCGATGTCGTTTGCCAAAAGCTCCTGGTCCCTTTCGTTGAGCTCCCGCTTCAATTCATCGATGATCACATCGACCGCTCCAGGCTTAGGCGGGTCGGAGGCCCGCTGTTCCAGAGCATCCAGTCGCGCCTCCAAGCGGTCGATACGCGCGCCGCAGGTGCTCATGGCAACTTTAAGCCCCGACATTTCGAGTTCCATCTCCTGCCTAAACATTTGGATGTCAGCTCGCATCGCTCGTAGTTCCTCCATAATCGAGTATGCATCGGGGGCGGTGATTAGAGGAAGGTTCTGGCACCCAATGTCGGCAGAGGAAGTATCGCGCGGCGGAGTGTCACACACGACAGGGCTCGCAGTGATAACTGGACTGCAGACATGCTCCACTGATTTTTTTAAGGAACACTCGGACGCTCCTCTGACGGGGGTATCAGCCCTGTTATCCCGCACGACGCCCTTTGTACATTCGGGGCATCGCCAGCTTGCAGATAATGCCGCCTTAGTAGGGACGCCCACACAAGCTCGGTGATAATGAGCCTGACATTTTCCACACCTAACGCCCTCTTGCGATGAAGTAAAGCGACCGCATCCACCGCATTTGAGACCCGGCATGGTGATTGTACAGAGACTACTACTTGCCTTAGTGATACTAGGGTGACGCTCTAGATGGCGCCAGTAGAGACCCAATATGGATCGGAAGATCAATAAACCAACAATAAGATAGATGGCTCTGGAGCAAAGTTAGGCAACTCTCTCTACTAATTAAATAGAGGGTACTAAATTATTTGTCCAAATTTTATAATGATTTCCGATGATTATATGTCCTTTAATCACACTCATTTAAAGCTCACTTTAATAAATGTCACGTAACTTTTCACTATGTTTATAATTAAAAATTTATTATGTAGTAAAACGAGTTGTTTTATTTGTTTATCCAAAAACAAGAGGGACGAGGCTACACCGACACAGACGTCAAACGTCAAACTGATTATAAGATGAAAGAAGAAGGATCGCAGACTGACACATATCATTAAAATAAATGCTTAGGTTTTGAAGTCCGAGGGCATGTTTCCTTTTCAATGATGCTTCCCGCCGACTGATCGACATTTTGTGTGACCAGACAAAATCAGGTGGCGCAGACTCAACCTTTATCTATAGAATTAGCATTGCCATTCAACATGGTAATGCTGCCAGTCTTCTGGGCACTTTTCCAGATGGCAGCGATGTGGAAGAGTACTTCGACGCCTGAGTTATTTTGTTTTATGTGTCTATCTATAAATCATCATAAAAAAGTTCCTTCTAGACAAACCTTATCGACGACGACGCCATTATCGCTTACCATCAAGTAAGAAGGTGGTCAAGCGTGAACCTATCAATAACAAAAAAAATTACGTAATTATATTTACTAAAAAATTATGTAGTTATTGTAATAAATAAATTATTATTTACTTTTCATAAACATATTTCTCTTCTTTAAAAAATGGTGTGTTTCTGTATTTATAATACATTTTTCTTTTGTGAAAAGACAAAAATACCTCAGCCGTGAATGGCAAAAAACCATAAAATCATTTCGCACTTACAGAGATTTTGCAATGTTAGAATTCTGTGTCTTCATTCGGCGTAATATGAAAGCAGTTATATAATATTGAGGTCAGTCCTAAGCTCACTGTTATTCGAACTGTCAAAGACACACAAAATATGTAGCATATTTTTCTGATCTCCCATTTCCTTATAATGATAGAATCGCAAAATAATTGGGGCTTGAAAAAAATAGAAAGCGAGGGCACACACTTGCGAAGCGAATTTTGTGAGTAAAAGAAAAAGATTTCAGTAGGTTTGTTCACTGTTCAGTTCTAGACAAAAACAGGGTCAAGGGCCTTCGTATGTTGGGTATCTACTAACGCAAGTTTGGTTAGAAGTGCTTTTTTTGCTTCATAAATTCTTTCTTTGTACGCATGTTTGAGCAACTTTTGTGTCTATGTTTTGATCAAATGATCGTCTTATTGAGAAAAAGATAGATAGATAGATAAATTCTTTATTGTACACCAAAAATAAAAATTATATTAGGAACTTCAATGGGCGGTCTTATCGCTAAAAGCGATTTTTTACAGACAGCCTTTGGATGGATTTGACAGAGAAGGAGAAAAAAGATACGCAGGATTTGTGTGTTGCTAGGCACGTTTAAGTAAAATCACGTTAATGTTTTAAGAAATTGTTATTAAGTACACCAGAACACAATGCCTGATATACAACCGTCCGTGGTTTTATCTGCGTTTTAGGTTACAATTCCTATATGTTATTACTACTTCTTAAATCAGACTATCGTATACAATAGATTTTTTTTCTATCCAACTTGTATTTCCAGAAATTAGCGCGTTTAGACAATCAAAAGAACTCTTTTGCTTTATTATATTATAATATAAACCAATACAAAAGGTTCTGGAATGGCGATCACATACCGGAAGACGTAGCGTTAGAAGGCCTCCTACAAGGTGGACCGATGACTTGGTAACGGTTGCGAGAGTCCGATGGATGCGAGACGCACAGGACCGTTCATTGTGGTGACACTTGGGGAAGGCCTATGTCCAGCAGTGGATGATGAAATGATGATGATGATAAACCAATATACATTACATATAAAACTTATAAGTATATACCAGTAAAATTATTACAACAGTCGTATTATTTATAAAAGCAAAGAAAGCTGTTTTTTCATCTTAAAAAAAGAAAGAAAGAAAATACGTTTATTATAGAACCAATAACAAAACCTCTAAACAACAACATACTACTCAACAAACTTCAATTACTTCCAGAATTTCGTCACAATAAAATATTTATCGGCATGACTAAGGCTCTCCACAGTAGAGGCTACACA
Organism: Mythimna impura; assembly: GCA_905147345.3. Classification (NCBI taxonomy): domain Eukaryota; kingdom Metazoa; phylum Arthropoda; class Insecta; order Lepidoptera; family Noctuidae; genus Mythimna; species Mythimna impura. The sequence continues at coordinate 24,607,301 of LR990359.1, read as the reverse complement.
TCGCAACCGACGGGCGACTTAAACCGGGATTAAGCTGTTGATCCCCGCACGAACGCCGGCGGTCGTGCGCTATTGTCTTACTATTGTGTCTCTAATTACGCTACTCAAGAAGTTAAGCCGGTTGCCCACGATCGATGGGGAGGTACGTTGCTGAAATTAACGCGAACCTTGCGGTTGCCTTGTTAGGCAAGGGTGGCTGAGTGAGTAATTGTCTTTTAATTCTGACTAAACGCTGAACGGGAAGATTGGAGAGTGTTATTAAATAATCTTACTTGGTTTGAAGGTAAAATGATGAAATTAGCATTTTTAAACTGACAACTAGTCCTGTAAAATCCTGTTATACATATTCTATTTCACGAAAGCGGGTTTATCTTGGATCTTTGGGTAGATTTAAGTGTCATTGATTTTGTACGCGTAAGCTATAATATTTTCTTTGACACTAAAGGGTCTATTACACTACTCGATATTTTTTTTTTTATTATTATTGATAGGCTCGCGTTTGACCACCATCTCACCTGATGGTAAGCGATGATGTGGCCGACGATGGAGCACGCTTGCCTAGATATTCAGACAGTCTTAGTCTATGTAGCGTCACACAAGAAAAAAAGCAACTTACGCCAATGTCGTGTAAAGGAATGAAACAGAACAGATAGATACATATATATATATACATAGACTAAGACTGTCTGAATATCGAGTGGTGTAATAGGCTCTTAAGGCCTACTCTCCATGGACGCGTAGCTTCATAGATGCTTATTCGTCATTATACGCTTGGTGTACGCCTGCTCACAGATTATATACAAAACTATGGAAATCTGTCGACGAAGTGGCAACAACATGACGGCACAGCGTTTAAGCTGTGAGGGTATAATGACACATACGCGTTTAAGAAGCTACGCGTCTGTAGACAGTAGTCCTAAGTCGTGGTTTACGTCCACAGCACTGCTATTCAGCATCTGGTTAGACTGAAAGCCAACCTACACATAGTTGCGGACGGCGAGCAATGGTAGCACGCTGTCCGATCGTCCGGTAACCGTCCGGACCGAGCCCAAGTCGTCGACGGCGCGTAGTGTTCCACGGACGCCTCAAGATGTCGGCAAATCGAAGGGGCCCAGCAGGGTCGAAGCCTACTGGGGCCATAGGTTAAGTAAAAATGAATCCCAGGGCCCTGAAAAGCAAGGCAAAGAAGGAATTAACGAGTGGGTTTTAGTCAGTAAAAGTCTGACACGAAAGGGCGCGAGATGTCATTAGATGATTTCCCACCTAAAAAAATCTACACATAGTTAGGAATGTTTTTTTATGGATTTTTGAAGTTGCCATGATAAAAATTAGTTGGCATTGTAAAACTATAGCTGAAAAGGTTGATTTGGTTACAGGAAATAGTTATTAATTGATGGATTTTTACGGCGAAATTTATAGTGATTCTCTGAAAACTGCTTTTACGCGTACAAAAGTGAGCGGCATGAATTTCAAAATGATATAAAATTAAAAATACGTATATTAGTGAAGTAGTCAAATTATTATTCCATGATTGCAATAGGCACAAACACAATAACACTGTAACACTGCAGTGGATTAAAGGACACAGCGGCTCATTAGGCAACGACGCAGCAGACACGGTGGTCTTTGGACCCGATCCCATTGTGCCAATACCCTTTAGTCAGCTGCGTGGTTGGCTACGAGAGCACACAAATGCACAAGCATGAAGGTGGTGGTTCCTGACACCGGGCAGGTGATGCAGGCTGGCTAAAGAAGTCATACCAAGCTTAAATATAACCCTAACCAGCAACCTTCTGCGACTGGACAGAGGCAGCCTGCGTCTGGTGGCAAGGACCTTCACTGGACACTGCTTCCTGAACAAAAACTTTTTCACAATGAATATCACAGATAGCCCTCTGTGCAGAGGATGCATGGAGTCAGAAAAAACTGTCGTGCGTGTCTTCTTCGAGTGCACAGCCGTCAGCGAGATAAGAACATGAACCTTGGGAGCACCGAATTTACTCATAGACGCCCTGAGCAAACTGAAGAGACTCATCTGTTAACATGGCCCACGCGCAATGGTCCGATAAGGACTAAGTGCGGAAACCAGACCACAAAGATAAGAAGAACAGATAGACACAAACAATTGGTATAAATATTCCTTTTTATGTCGTTTACAATTTTTTATTGCATAACTTTCCCATGAATACAATTATAAGTGCAAGGCATTTGCTTTGCTTCTTCCACTTTAAAACTTGGAAGAAGTGCACCATCTTTGTAAAGTTTTGAGTAAGTTACACATTCTATTTTTCTGCGATTGCTTAGTCTGGGTCCCCGAGAGCTCTTTAGTTTTTCATACCGACCAACTATCTTCACCATCCCATTGTATTTCATTTTAAATTCTTTTCACTTACAACTTTATCTTTGGAAAGGTTTTTACGCATAATTACCGCAAGCATTGAAGGACTGGAACAATTTGCCTGCTGCGGTCTTCCCGTCTAATTATAATTTAGGGGTCTTCAAGACTAGAGTGAATAGGCTCTTAATAAACTAGTGCACTTCACCATCAACGATTGCATCACTGCTTACCATCAGGAGGGATCGCAGTCAAGCACAGATTTATATCAATTAAAAAAATTAAAATAGAAGGAAAACTCCAATAACAGCTAATTTTACTGGATAATCTGGTCTACGTAACTTTTATGGTATTTGATATTGGTGGCTATGGTATTCGATAAATCAATCATGCATTTGAAAATATAAATTGAAAGCTATTTTTCCGTGAACACAATTTTGGTTCACTATTCATATTTAAACTGAAGCTAAAATATTTTTTTTCAATGAAACTAAATATTAACAATGTTTGTTTTGTAAGATTAATTGGCATACAATAGAATTTTTTTGCAGTTTTAGTACCGTTAATAAAAAAAAAATCAATAGCTAGATATTTTTTAACTCAGGAATAATAATGACTATTTGACAACTTTTGTATAGAAAATATGTCAAACTGCCATTTATTTTATTTATTTTAACAGAACAGCATTCAAACACTGAAGTACAAAGACAACAGAACAATAAAATATATAACAGTAATTCAAATTAATAACAGACAAGTTACAAGTCTCGTAGGAATTTTAGGGGTAGGTTATTATATACCTATTTAATAAATATATTACAGTTATACATTCATCTCACAGAATTTTAGACATTCGAATCTGACAGTATCGTCTTCCATTCTTCCCCAAATATATCAAAATTTATATTCCATATTTATTCTTTAGATAAGTTATATGATTATTGAAAAATCAATGGAATGAACATCTGTGTCTGAACTAGATGACTTAATATTTGTGTTTCCAAGAGCAACGCTCTTCCCTTGTATGGTTATACAATGCGTTCCAAATAAGAATAGGACCGATTGCCATGTTATGACGTCACGTCATACTGTCAAATCGAAGAATTATTATGGTGAGCAAAACTAGAAATTTTTAAAATTTAATTTATTTATGAACCGTGAACGAAAAAAGTTAAATCAGAATCCAGTTCATCAATTTTGCTCATCTCTAAGTTCTTCAATTTCGCCCAATTCCTGGCGATTTGACAGTATGACATGACGTCACAACATGGCAATCGATCCTATTCTTATTTGGAACGCATTGTACATTTAATCGTGAACAAGACAGTTTTATTCAATTAATAATAATAGAGTTGTAAAGTATAGGTAAGCCTCCTTAGGTGTGATTTGAATGAATTGGTTGAAAATTTTAAGGATTTTTTCAAGTAGCATCTCAGTCTGTAGCCAACCTAAACACGGACTGGTCTTCAACAAAATGTTTTCCTGCGGTGCACATAACTCAAGAATGTTAGGGACCATACGATCTACGATTATAGCCGAGCCCTTCCGGGAATTGCGGAGACAAAAACACAATCATTATTCATGTGGCCCGCTTTCCTTTTCGTACACCTATTCTTATGTCTGTTGTATTAGATTGCCGAGAGGTCTGCGAGAGAATTAAACGGTCTTTGATTGTCTTTTCATATGATTTGTGTAATGGCTCCACTTTTATTTGTCAGGAGTTTATTTGCTGGAGATCAGCAGAACTAAATATTGTTTGTAAGTCCACGTGACCACGTTAGATGTTTTGTTTTTAGTATTGAATCAGAAGCAGTTTAGTTTCAAACAAATGTTATGATTGTGATTATTTTTAGGTATCTATTAGCCTTTTCCGGTGGCTTCACTCTAGTGACTTATTCCAGAGGAACCTCGCATTTGCTTTTTTTTTATATAAACCTCATGTGTTCCATTATCCAGGTATGATCGTCTTGAGATTATCTCCTACAAATAAGGAAAAAATACCTATCTATAAATGCAAGGATCATTCGAAAGAGTCACCGGGGACTTGAAAAATAAAATGGGTTTATTGGCATTATAAAAAGGGCAACTGAACGAACATGGGTGAGTTGTAGTCAGTAAAAATTCAACACTCCCTCTCTCTCGCTACCGTAAGGAATTATTTGGTGATTGCCTATTTGAAAAAAACCCTTTTTTATAGAATTCGATTCGAACTTAATACACATAACGGTATTTATTGTAATGGCTAAAAATTTTATCAATATCTCAAATAAAAAATAAAGATCAGTATTACATAACTTAACACTAATTGCATACCTATCAAGCTTTACTTAAACTTGAGTTTTCAACCCTCTAAAAACATATCGTCTGGTAAACGTCCGGATCGAGCCCAAGCCTTCGACGGCGCGGCGCAGAGTGTTCCACGTGCGCCTCAAGGAGATGTCAGCAACCGTAAGGGCCCAGCAGGGTCGAAGCCTACTGGGGCCATGGGTGATGCGAAAGAGAACCCCGGGACCCTGGCACGAGGACAAAGAAGGAACAGGAGTGGGTTTTAGTCAGTAAAAGTCTGACAAGCCTTCCCGCCCCGCCCAAGGGCAGGAGATGTCATTGGATGATTTCCCACCTTAAAAAAAAATAACCCTCTAAAAACATAATTCAATTTCTCAAGATCATACAACGTACATACAACAAGATACATACCACAATCTCATAATATCTTCTGCAGAATCAATTAAATGAAAACACGATATATGACATAATTTCAACATACGAACATAACAAACCCCTAAGTCGTCAAGTACCTAATTAGCGAAGTAATAGGATATACTTAATTAGTCAGGAGGAACCCACATGAAGCGTCTCGAATGTTATTGAAGTATCGCTTGATATTTACTTCGTATTTGTGTATTGCTTGCGATTTCTTAAGTCGTTGAGTGTGTAGCATTCCTATTATGTAAGTGGTTTGAAAGTGCTTTTTTTGTCATAATTGTATTTATTTATTAAAAATATATCCGGTGCGTTTCGTATCCATCGGGTTCCCACGACCCTCATCAAGACATCGGTCCACTTTGTTGGAGGCCTTCCAACGCTGCGTCTTCCGTTACGTCTTCGCCACTCCAGAACCTTTCGGCCCCAATGGTCATCTGTTCTGTGAGCAATGTGCCCTGCCCACTACCACTTAAGTTTGGCGATTGTTCGGGCTATGTCGGTAACCTCGGTTCTCCTGCGAATATATCATTCCTAATGCGATACCGTTCCGTTTATTGTGGCGACAATTAGGGGAGGTCTATGTCCAACAGTGGACGTCTTTCAGCTGAAGTGATGATGATATGTTATATAATAAATTATTTTTGTCATTAAGTTATGATTAACTTAGTAGAAAATCTTGAAGGATGAATGAATTTTGAATTTAACTGAGACGATGTTTTATCACACACCTATTGCCTATTTTAAAAATAATATGACTAATCGAGAATCATTGGAGATATCTTCATATTATAAATATAATTCTTCTGTACGTGTGTTTTTCACCTAACTCCTCCTAAACGGCTTGACCGATTTGGATGTAATTTTGTGTGTATAAACACCACTAGTTTTTAATCAGTACAAATACTTAGAGGGCTTATTAGAAAAGGTCTTGTTATTATAGTAAAGTCTCAATAAATAGTATTCATAAATAGCAAAGTTATTAGCGTTTGTTTATATCCCAAAATGTCATTCAATTTATGGGAATATTGTAGGTACAGGCTATTGATTATGAATGAATAAATGACCTTCAAAATGGAATAATACTGCGCGCAGTATTTCCTAGTAGCAATTGTAATGAATGATTGATTCTATTATGCATTTACCAATTATGACAAATTTTCGTGGACAATTTTGGGATTTCGTTTTTTTTTTTACTTCTGACTATAAAAATATGATCGGTAACGGATAGAAACCTATTTTTTCTGTACTAAAACTAGGGGTGTTGTATATTGGTTCCTGGATGGTTTGAAAATACAATTGAACCCGGTAATTTCCGCTGTAATCGGGTTCTCAATTTTTTCCTGGCATTAAACCAAATTTGGGACAAGACGTCTGCCGGGACCGCTAGTGATATGATAAAGACCATAAGAATAATCAAAAACTAAATTTTTATTGAGGGCTAGACTTACATAAATGTTTCTAACATATTCAACAAATAAAGAACTGCATGAAAACTCCATATTAAAAATAACCATCTATCACATCACATTAACACACCCACCGTCGAATCTCCCATGACACGAATAAAGCTTATACATTTCATAGAAACCAACTGACACTTTTGTAGAAGAACCTGGAAATTTACGACAGAAGTTCTCTTTAGTATCTGTCAAAGTGACTTCGAGCATTGAACAAAATAGATCAGGAAAGTTTGTGGGACTTCTAGCGAAGTTTTTTGTTCGAGTGATGCATTACAACGTAGTTTGATGTGTTGTATAAGTGGAACGACATTCGTTGCGTTATTACAAGTATTTCGCCGTCTTTGACTATCAGTATTATTATAAGATATTATTTAATAATAGCAGTGTGAGCAGTGGTGGCCGAGTGGTAACGGCTCCGATTTACGAGTTGTAGATCGCGGGTTCATCACCACCTCTGCTTTCAAAATGGTGAAGGAAAACATAGTGAGGAAATCGGCATGTTCTAGAACCTAAAATTCGAAGACATGCGATATTCACCAATCCGTACTGGGCCCGCGTGGTGGATTACGGCCCCTTCCCTCTCCTAGAGGGTGTGGAGGAGGAGGGAGAGGAGGTCTGAGCCGCAGCAGTAGGAACATTGAAAGGCTGATTATGCTTATGCTGTAAAAATAAATTAATTGATTTCTGGTTTGGAATATAATACCGAAATACCCATAGTTAAATAATATTTAATCACCTACATGGTCAGATTCAGTTCAGAGTTGAGCCAGAAGTTGCTTTTTAGGAAATATAGACAGATGCTGTACACTTGTACAGACAATCACAGTTTTTTTTTTTTTTTTTTTTTTTTTTTATAGGTTCGCGCTTGACCGCTAACTCACCGCTTCACAGTAATAATATAAAGGCGAAAGTTTGTGAGTATGATGGTGTGTGCGTTTAGCTCACCGTCCAACGCCGTGTCGACGATGCGTAGTGTTCCACGCGCGCCTCAAGAAGATGTCAGCAAACCGCAGAGGCTCAGCAGAGTTGAAGCCTACTAGGGCCATGTGTTCGCTTCTGAAAGGAAAACCTGGCCCTAGAATGCAAGACAACGAAGGAAAAGTCTGATATGCCCTTGCGCTCCGCCCAAGGACGGGAGATGTCATTGGATGATTTCCAACCTAAAAAAAAATGGAGTGCGCGTGTAAGTGTATTTATTTTTGTTACTTCTTGCCGCTCTAATGGCGTTCACGACCTTAGAGCAGTACTTAAGCACGGAGCAGCGAGCGGTAAGATGTAAATGTGAAAAGTATGAAAATGTTTGAAGCACGCAACGAGACGCCGCTCATAGCGCCGCGTGCCCGCTTACCGATGCCGCCCCGCTCGCCGCGCCGCTCGCCGTTAAGACCGAAGTCGTGACCAGGCCGTAATGGCTAAACGAATTTAGGTGTTTGGCACACGGGAACATACAGGATACTTTATATAAGTACCGGGAGTATAATATTCTGTTGGGACAACATTTTACTATCACGCGTACGAAGCCATTGGCAGCAACTATCATGTATAAATCTAGTAATGTTTAAGGTTTTAATCACGTATCTATTTTAGGTATAGCTGATTGAACTGGCACGAACGGAGTACTTACATATGTGATATAGGGCTGAAGCCTACTGGGGTCAAGGGTTTGTTTCTGAAATGAAAACTCGGGCCTGTTAAGAAAGGTAACGAAGGAACAGGAGTGGGTTTTTAGTCAGTAAAACTATGACACATTCTCTCGCCCCACCCAAGGGCGGGAGATGTCATTGGATGATTTTACCACAAAAAAAATGTGATAAAGGGCCGATTTCTAATCTCTTATTTAATGTCAGATTTTGACAGGTTCTTTGGGTAAATTACGGTTTGACAGATGCTCAACTTTATTAAAAAAATTGAGGTAAGTAAGATATTATATACCTATTGTTTAAAGTTTAAGTACATTCTGGGTACGCCGTAATCATGGCGGTAAGTCCCCTCTTTGAGAAGTGGCTGGAGAGGCGTCACGGAGTCCTCACTTTCCTGTATCGGATTCAGGCGGAAGAAACGCCCAGGTGTCACCGCTAGAGCCACGGGCATTTTCAAAAAAGGAAACCCGTGGTTTTAGACCACAAAGAACAACTGAAGGAGGTGTCGTTTCATTCAGTAAAAGTCTGACACCCCCTTTCGCTCCACTCAGAGCGAGAAAAGTCATTGAATCTATTCCAACTTAAAAAAAAGGTACCAACTAAAGAAATACACTGGAAATACTATAAATATAAAGTCTAATTAATAATACTTTAGCAATTTCAATTCAAAACATCCTTCGTAAAAACTCTTTTACGCGCCAAAAGAACTCTTAATTCAAAAACTTTTGTAGTGACGTAATTAAAACGGCGAAAACGAACATCGAACAAAACATGGCGCTGGCGCGGAAAGAGCGGGAAAACAATAAAATGCCATGCGTCGGGACGGGCCCAATTTGGATTCGACTATCAGACACCGTTCTAACGGGTAGGTGTGGGGTCCTTCTGGGGAATATAAGCGGAATATTGGATGTTATATTAAAACAATAATACTACTCTCGTTAGTATCGGCGACGCGGTGGGACCAGAAGGAGATGGCGTGATGATTTAGTCTTACCTAAAGAATTGGTTAGAAATACCTAAAGACAAAAAATAATGGAAGACAGGCCTTTGTCCTGCAGTCGTACACAATCATCATCATCATCATTTCAGCCGAAAGACGTCCACTGTTGGACATAGGCCTCCCCCAAATGTCGCCACAATGACCGGTCCTGTGCGTCTCGCATCCATCGGATTCCCACGACCCTCACCAGGTCATCGGTCCACCTTGTGGGAGGCCTTCCAACGCTGCGTCTTCCGGTACGTGGTCGCCATTCCAGAACCTTTCGTCCCCATCGACCATCTGTTCTGCGAGCAATGTGCCCTGCCCCTGCCACTTAAGTTTGGCGATTCTTCGGGCTATGTCTGTAACCTTGGTTCTCCTGCGGATATCTTAATTTCTGACGCGATCACGCAAGGAAACTCCGAGCATAGCCCTTTCCATTGCCCTTTGAGTGACTTTAAGCCTTCTGATGAGGCCCATTGTAAGCGACCACGTTTCGGAGCCATATGTCATCACTGGCAACATGCACTGGTCATAGACTTTCGTCTTGAGACACTGTGGTATATTGGCGACGCGGTAGGACCAGAAGGAGATGGCGTGATGATTTAGTCTTACCTAAAGAATTGGTTAGAAATACTTAAAGACAAAAAATAATGGAAGACAGGCCTTTGTCTTGCAGTCGTACACAATAGGCTCATAATAATAATAATAAAAGTAATTAGTATCAAATTATTAGAGTAGAATTAGCTCTTCGCATTCAGTGCTTAACAATGCTTTCAGGATGCTGTTGGGGTTGCCATGCTTTTACAAATGTTAATAATAGTTTATATGTATCAGAAAATTAAGAATATGGCGAAGGAAAACATCGTGAGGAAACCGGCATGTCCTGGAACCAAAACATTCGAAGACATGTGACATTCACCAACCCGCACTGGGCCCGCGTGGTGGATTACGGCCCATTCCTAGAAAGGAGGCCTGAGTCCCAGCAGTGGGAACATTAAAAGGCTGATTATGCTATGCTTATGCTACTTGTCTCAGATACAAAACAGATCTACATTTTTGATAGTAGATAAACATAAAAATTATGTTAGCATATATATATAAGCACAATATTAGCCTTATAATCTTCCCGCTGCTGGGACTCAGGCTTTGTCTCTGTGAAAGAAACGGGCCATAATTGACCGTGGATATGATATGACTTCGAAATTTTGGTTCTATGACATACTGGTTTCCTCACGATGTTATTCTTCACCGTTTTGAGCCCACAGTGTGGTGATGAAATAAATTACACAAAGTAATGCACCTGGCAGGGTTCGAACCCGAAATCAGGGCCGTTACCACTAGGTCACCACTGCTCCTAAATTATGTTAGTAACCAGAAATTAGTGCCGCAAGGATGTTTACACATGTCCAGACTGACAGCTTCGCTGTGGTCATAATTGAAAAACTGGCCAAGTGCGTTGTGAGTTCTGTACAAACTTACGTATGTAAATAGTTCAATTCCCGAATGGAGTTTCGAAGATATTTCCGAATTACAAAAAAAGTTTTTTTTTTTTATGTGACGTAGCAACAATTTTACTGCTGTCAGATTTATTCCCATACCTGTGCTATAAGATTTGCTTTATTGCAACTTTCAGGATACCCTATGAATTTTGATTCCCTTGCGAATGGCGAAATATACGTTTTTAGCAACTTAAACGGCTGTATCTTTTTTTCGTCAACTTAGAAGTTTAATTTTTTCACAGCTTCAAGGGACCGCAGACTTGAGTATATGGTTTTAATTTCAACTAGATAACTCCATGTGTTCCCAAGATAAAGGATCTTGAAAGACAGACAGACGGACATCATAGTGATCCTATAAAGGTTCCGTTTTTTTTTTCTTTTGAGTTACGGAACCCTAAAAATGTATCAAGTACCCAATTTTATGTAGCGATACCAAAAGAATAGTAACATCTTCCTGTACAGCATCAAAATAATAATTATGTTTGTGCAGCATGATGATTCGTAGTTTCTTTTAGCCTTTTTGTAGATGGCGGACAAAGTTGTTTTACCATCAAATTGTCAATATTGATCATCTTAGAATTATGCAACTAAAATAAGTATTTAAAACAGCCTAAGTGACGTCCATTGTAGGACCTAGGCCTCCCCCAAGAGTCGCTACCACAACCGGTCTTGTACGTTTCACATCCGTCGGATTTCCGCGACCCTCACCAAGTTATCGGTCCATCATCTTTCAGTAGGTACATGGCCATCACTCCAGAACTTTTCGACCCTATCTACCGTCTGTTCGGCGAGAAATGTGCTCTGTCCACTGACACTTAAGTTTGTCGATTCTGCTGGCTATGTCGGTAACCTTGGTTCTTCTACGGATATCTCACCTTGTACCTAGTTTATAAACCAAGCTATTTTAACATTCTCACGGGAATTATCTTGCCCGGATTAACTTCATTAAAAATACAGATTCTCAGCTCTTCGCTGGAACTGAAGCCCTACCCAATGCCGGCTTGATTAAATTCGCTCTTTATGTGCGACGTAGCCCTTGAAATTAAGTATCTCATGTATCATAACGGGAAGGTATCTTTTTTTATCATTTCGAGGTATCTTTTTTATCATTTCGACGCGACACGAACCTAATTTGTTTTTCTTAATAGTATTATAATTTAGATTAATTTCCATAATGGATGTCTTTTCAGACTTTTTTTTTAAGGACAGCATCTTGTTTGAGAGTAAGTGTTTTGGCTAATTTGTATTCTCTTTGTTGTTTCCATAGGCTTAAAATTTGTCAATTTTCATAAGTGTATTTAGATTGTATTTTGTTTATATATTTGAAACAGGGGAAGTCACAAGATACTATGGATTGTCTGCCTATTTGAAGTATGGGCGAGGTCACAACACTGCGTTGCGATTTCACGTCGTAAAAATCTGCCACGTCGCACTAGGCATCGTGGAAATTTCCGGCGCGCTGCCGCAACGTACAAATTTGCGATGCGATGACGCATACCATGAGATGATTACCATGATCCCATGATCACCATCACCATGATCACCATCACCATGATCACCATCACCATGATCACCTCATGGTGTACCCAGCACTTTATTTTCTGTTTCTTTTTCTTGATGCGTCATAACGCAAGCAGAAGTAGGACACGTCTAGTGCAGTCCATGTTCCCGTAGAAACTGATATCGTTAAGCTAGAATTACATTAGACTGACGCACACGTGTAACACGCCTGATTTATACGTAGAACGACGTCACGTGGCATGGATCTAATGTAGCTCTACAAGTTTAGTTTCTATATAAAATGTATGGAGACCGACGCACCCAGATTGGTGTGTGTGGCCCACGTGTGTGCAGCTTTATTGCGTGCGACGGAATTTTTGCGTTGCGTTGTCTCATCGTACAGCGGTGCGACGTCGTTTTGTCGATGCAATGCCGTAACGCAGTGTTGTGGCTTTGCCCTATGATGCATAATATGTAACTGGGTGCCTTATTATGGTGATAGGAAATCATTAAATAACTTTCTCACTATGTGTGAAGCGAGAACGAGTGAACTTAAAGGGTAACTGCAGGAACACAGGTGGATTTTAGTTAGTAAAAGTATAACACGAAGGCCTTGGAGAAGTTTTTAGAGTTCCGTACCTCAAAAGGAAAAAAAAACGTAACCCTTATAGGATCACTTTGTTGTCCGTCTGTCTGTCTGTCTGTCGGTCAAGACCCTTTATCTCGGAAACGCGTGAAGGTATCGAGTTGAAATTAAAACCATATACTCAAGTCTAAGTTTCCTTGAAGCTGTGAAAAAATCAAACTTCTAAGTTAACGAATAAAAAAGATACGGTCGTTTATGTTGCATAAAACGTATATTTCGATACTCTCAAAGGAATGGAAATTCATAGGGTACTTCCCGTTGACCCAAAAACCTGAAATTTGGCATGAAGCAAGGTCTTATAGCACAGGTATAGGAATAAATCTGAAAACAGTAAATTTGTTTTTACCTACGTCACAAAAAAAAAACTTTTTTCAATTCGGAAAAATCTTTAAGTCTTCAAAGACGAATTAAAATCATCCTACCATGACAACTTAAAACCATTTATGAGTCCGATGTGAGAAAGGGATAGAGCTATACGGCCTGTATAGTGCCGTCTCTCTCTCACATCGAAATTATGATGATTCCAACGCAGTAAATGGCATACTTGATGTGTTTTAATATCCCTTAGGCGGTGGAATCAAATATTCCCTATATTTGATTCATAAATATGGAGATATTAGATTCAACGGATGGTTTGTGGTTTTCGGGATTGCAATATTTTTTTCTTCATAAATTGCCGTGTAACACGTTCACTTTTTGGAACAAGCCTATATTCAGCTGTGCTGAAATATAGCATGGTTCTTTTATCATTGCCGCCATTTTAGATTTAGAGGAAATTTTGTGCGCAGGTAGGTACCGTGTCATGCCGTGTTGTTCCAGGGAACAGCGTTTAGGGAAAAGAAAAACCTTACTTTCAATGTACAGATGTAGTCCGAAAGGGAATCCCGGGGTCCTGGAAGACAAGGAAAAGAAGAAACATAGGAGCGGGTTTTTTTTTTTAATCTTTATTAAGGAGCTTTGTCACAATATTAACTATGTCGCTCCATTATAGCCAAATTTTGAATTTTAAATTATTTTAAATGATTGTAATATATTTTATATAAAAGTCTTGCTTCGTCTGACATAGGCTTAGCTAAGACACTGTAACAAATACCGATTTCAAACATATTTAGAGTGCTAAACAAATTTCTCCTGAGGCGTTCGCCTCTCTCACACTCTACCAGAATATTATGTACGTCCTCGATTAATCCGCATTTTTCGCAATTAGGTGAAGATGTGAAGTGGATGAAGTGGGTTCTAGTCAGTAAAAGTCTGACACGCCCTCGCGCTCCACCCTAGTGCGTGAGAAGTCATTGGATTATTACACACCTAAAAAAATATTTATTTATTTATTTTCAAATTACAACTATCATTACAGGGTAACCTGATGCGTTAGAGTTTTTTTTTTTTACTTATTCATCTAATATACATTTATATATATTATATTATTTCAATTAGTAGTAATTATATCTAAATTAGTCTATAATTTATTACAAATGAGGCATCTATTGTAAATTCACTCAGAGAACAGCAGAATATATCCGTGTTACTAGCTATGAGGTTGAGAGTGCGTAGTGCCCGCGTCAGCGGCGCCTCCCGTAACAGATTGTTAGTAAATTAATTAAAGTTGATTTTTTATCCTAGAAGTAAATATGTTCCCTTTAGATAATTTTTTACTATCTGACTTAATTAGAAATGAGAATTAAATATTACACTTGGAAAGACTTATCCAACGTTATCAAGGTACCTTGTTATTTGAGCAAAATGCCAATTCGAGTTACTGGAATTTCTCCAGAAATCTGGGCAGGCTGCCAGGACATACATTTTTGTAAGCACCCAGAGACCGTGTAACAAAAAATCGTCAAGTGTGACTTTGGAAAGAATATTGTCTGTTTTCCTTTGATAATATTCTCTTTGGAGTTTTTAAGTTATTATGTAAAAGCTTGCACAAAGATTGCTAGTTTTTTTTTTTAAGATTGGAAATCATCTAATGTCTTTTCGCGCTTCAGGGTGGAGTGGGACGGCGTGTCAGACTGTTACTGGCTAAATGTACGCGGTATAAAAGACGACGCGAAACGCTTAGTCTGGACCGTATAAGGGTGATTCTTTGAAACCGAGTGAACGTCTCATTAATCTGGCCTAGCTTTCGTACCTATCTTTTTTGTGTCGTAAGCTACTGGGCGCAAATAGAATAGAATAGAATAAACTTTATTGTACACCAAAATAGTAACAAAACTTTTACACTAACTTAAATCTATGGGTACAAAGGCGGTCTTATCGCTGACAGCGATATCTACCAGACAACCTTAGGATGGACTGTAAGAAATTGAAATAGAAAAAGGGGGGTAGTCTGCGGTGTACTGCAAATAAATAAAGTAAATACATTGACTATACATAGATATAATATAGAAGAAAGAAAGAAGAAGAAAGAAAGAAAAACAGTTTATTTGCACAAACATGACACATAACTTAAAAAATAATAATAATAACATACATATATAACAAACTATGCAAAAAAAAAAAAGGAAAATTATGCGACACATTCATGCAAAACGGCCAGCGCTCAGCAAAATGCTGGGGCTCATGTGCTGGACAGAGCCACAGCGCTGATTTTCAGCGCCAGCCGTCGTCGACGAGTCGTTGAACGGCTAGCAACATCTTATGAACTAAAATAGCTATTATATATAAAATAAAAATGAAGTGACAAAGGCAAATGAGTGCCTTTGATACATTTAGTAATCAGGGAAAACTAGGCCAGATGAATGAGACACCCTCTCGGTTCCAAAGAATCACCCAAAGGTGTCAACAACGTAATGGCGGACACTCGCCGTACTCTAGAATAAAAAAAAGTCGTAAGTGGCTATAATATTTTAAGAGTTCATTCCTGATTGATCCTATCATCTGAACTGAAATTGGATAAAAATTTGACCAATCTGGAAGTAAATCCTTTCAAATAAAATAAACGTTCTGAGGTAACAGACGTAAAAAAATGCAACTAAATTAAGAATCTTCTACTTTTTGAGTCGGTTAAAAAAAAGATAAATTTATATAGCTTTATTTTAGTGGAAAGTCATGAAATAACTTTTCTAGCTCTAAATGGAGTGGGAGGGAGAGTGTAAGACTTCTACTGTTTAAAACCACTGCTCTCCAAATGGCGAAGAAAAACATCGTGAGGTAACCGGCATGAACTTGAACCAAAAATTCGAAGACATGTGCGATATCCGCCAATCCGCACTGGGCCCGCTTAGTAGATCACGGCCCATTCCCTCTCCTAGAGAAGAGGCCTGACTCCCAGCAGTGGGAACATTATAAGTGTTACGGACACGAGCATGTAATTTAGAATCACTAAATATAATCAACATTACGTCATTCATAGACGCGTAATGTATGTACATAGGCGCTGTACATAATAGAGAGCAAGCCTATCAGAGGCCAGACTATTGTCCAATCAGCTACTGGGATAGTATATAAGGCTATGTACTGAGTCCTTAGAAGTACATAATGCGGTTCTTAGAAGTAAATAGTACAGAAAAACCGTTAAGAATAATCTGGGTTTCTATTGGTAGATTACAATGGAGAAAATCACGCCACTATTGATGACCAATGGTGTGCTTGCCGTATGCGGGGGGTCGGGAGGTGAACGTCAGCCGGCCTCAACAGGATTAGGAAAAGGGACTCTCTCCCACGACTTGCGACCGGCTGAAAAAGTACTTAAGCTGCACTTTCGTTGAAGACGACGTTCTCTCTCTGCAGTTCGACTCGAAGCGTCACTGCGACAGTTTGTCTTGGCACCCTACGCTCCTGGAGCGGCCCTAGATTTCCAGATTTCCTAAGTTATCTAACGTATTAGAGTCAGTGAAGTATTGTAAAGTAACTGTGAACTATTTGTGAGTTAGCGTCACGCGTATGTACGTAAAGGACTCGATATTTACACGTGTTATGTGAAGTCTGTATTTTTATACGTGTTAAATAAATTGGCTGAGGCCTTTCAAGCGTGACCATTGTGTTGTGTAATTATTTACATCCTCTGCCCCCTACAGAGGAACTTTGGTCCTTCGAGAGCCGGATATTGGTCCTTTGGTAAGGAATATCGAGCGGCTTATTGTGCGTCTTTGGGGAGACGTGAAGAAATACAGTTGGGTGTCGAAGATTGAAGAAGGGAACGCTTCAAGCTCGAACAGGAACGCTGCAAGTAAGAATAGGAACGCGGCAAGTTACGTTTCGAAGAAACCTATTTTCAAGAAAGAAGAGGAAAGCTTTCAAGATTGAAAAGGAACGCTTCAAGTGGGAAAAGGAACGCAGCAAGTCACGTTACGAAGAATACCTATTCTGAAGATTGAAAAGGAACACAGGAACGCAGCAAGTCCGACCCAGTAGGTGCTTAGGATTGTCGCCACGTCGGGAACTTCGAGCCGCCAGCGTCGTGTCGAGCCGTCGTGTCAAGTCATCGTGTCAAGCCGTCGTGTCGAGCTGCAGAGAGGGATCCACGGGTCCTTTACGCCGTCGCGTCAAGAACCTTTTAAGCGGGTGGACCGCGGCTCAGGTACGTGCCACCTAACGGTGTCAAAGGTGCGTGCCTGAGTTAACGCCGTTTCAAGGCGGTGCGACATATTGTGCGGTGTCGCCAACCAAACGTGGTTGAATAGCACTACTGCGCCTGTAAGGCTGCGCACGTTGCGAGGGCCGGACTGTAGGCACTGCCGAGGCAACCGGTCGTTCCCACCGGTTGCTGAGCACCTCGTAGCGCGTGTAGTTCTCTGCAGGGTAGTCCCCACCTTTCCATTTCCTGCACATTTTCCATCCCTGCCGGAGCATATCCCTCTCATAGGGCCCTCCGGTAGGTCTGATAGGGCCGCTAGGGCATTGATAGAGCTAGGGTGCCAAACGAGGAGGAAGGATGCCGACTACAAGAAGCCAGAAGAACGAAGATACGCAAGCCCGCGTGTTTGAAGACCCCCCCGCGTCACCGTCGTCCCGCGCGACAATATTATCACGCGCTAACCCCCGCGTTACGATTCCCGCGTCTGTACCAGTTCCTGCAACAGTGCCTACGAACGCGCCGACAGCCGAGAACACTACGATGGATGCTATAACGTCAGCCGCCGCCGCGACCGCCATCCCAGCGCCCGCGCCCGCCGTTGATAGGATAAATAGTAGGTCGCCCGTCCAATCCGTACGATCGCGCCAATCCACCGCTAGTGCTGTACTGCGCATTAGGCAAGCAGAATTACATGCTGAGGAGCGCCTCGCCGCGATACGCCGCCAGGAATTGCAACTCGAAGCCGAGCTGGTTAAGAAGAGATTAGCGATAGATGTAGCTACCATTCGCGAGGAAACAGATCGAGATAGTGATATAGCCCAGGACGTCGCGGACACCGATAATCGAATCGATAATTGGCTGCAATGCGCGCAGCCTACGGGGGACGAGGAATTACCATCGCTGACTGCGATAGATCAAACGTCGTCAGCGATACGCGCACCCGCCCCGGTTCACATACGGGGGGAGGAAGCTGAGCGCGCCCGGGGTAGGCAGGAATTTACGAGGCCGCGTACGCCACAGTATGAGGAGCGAGAACACGCGTACTTTCCGAGGGAGGAGCCGCCCCGCGTAGAGAATAAGGAGCCCCGCGAACCTAGGTCGCGGTCACCGCCTAGGTCGCGACATAGATCTCGATCTCGATCCCGAGATATCGATAAGCTAGCCGACGCGTTAAATAGGATGACACGTTATCGACCGCCGCCGCGTCAAGCGATAGAGTTGCCAATTTTCACGGGAGCGCCGCACGAGTGGTTGCTGTTCAAGTCAGCAATGCGAGACTCGACACGAGAGTATGGATTCTCACGAGGAGAGAACTTAGCGCGCCTACGCAACAGCCTGAAAGGTGAAGCGAGAGAGACCGTGTCCGCGCTACTTTGCACCGCTGCTGACCCCGCCGTGATAATGCATACACTCGAACAGTGTTACGGACGTCCCGAGATTATAATCGACAAGTCGCTCGACGAGTTAAGAAAATTACCGCGACTCGGTACGACGGCCGCTGAACTCAACGCGTTCGCGATAAAGCTGCAGAACATCGTCAGCGTGCTATCGTGTCTGGATGATAGGGGGTACCTACAAAACCCAATGCTGTCCAGACACGTGGTAGAGAAGCTCAGCCCACACATGCGCGCGCGTTGGTGTGATTACGCCCAAGAGCATGGTAGTCGCGTGGAAGCAGAGATCGTTACGCTGTCGCGCTACCTAATGAGGGAAGCTGATCGGGCCGTAAGATACGCGTACTCGTCGACCGTGACTACGACTTCAAAGGAAGCGACGCGTCAGCAAGCTCCCGCCAGAGCACAAGCGGTCATTAGAAGGAATAAAGCGCGCGTACCCGCAACGTACGCCGCCGCCGAGCGACCTGGCGAGGACGAGAGAGAGAGGGCTAAGAAGACGTGCTTGTGCTGTGGCGAGGGACATGCCACGCCAAGCTGCAAGAAACTTGGTGACATGACGGTCCAACAAAGATGGGAATGGGCCAAGGAAACTGGAGCATGTTTCAAATGTCTGGCGAGTAAACATCGTCGATTCAAGTGTACCGCGAGGAAGTGCGGAGAGCAGGAATGTCGTAGATCGCACCATAGGCTACTCCACACCGCCGACCGAACGTCGGACGCGGCTAGCGCCTCCACCGACTGTGGGACCAGGAGCGTGAGGGAAGAATCGGCGACCACCGCATCTGCCCATGCCGGCAGCGAAATGAGCGCGGTGTTACTCAAAGTGTGCCCAGTAACGTTGCGGGGGCCGAACGGCAGGGAAATAGAGACGCATGCGTTACTGGACGAGGGCTCCACTATTACGCTACTCGACGAAGAGATAGCTAACGAAATGGGCGCAAAAGGAATTAAGCGAGCGTTACGCGTCCACGGGATTACGGCCACGCGACAAGAGAACGACAGTCGTTGCGTGGAAATAGGAATCAAGGGAAAACGCTCAGAGTGTTTTAACATACGCGCGCGTACTGTTAAACGCTTAAATATAATTAGTCAGACCGTGAAAGCGAGCTATCTACGCTGCGAACACATGAAACGTATACCTGCACGTGACGTGTGTTACGAGAATGCGAAGCCACGCCTATTGATAGGCGCCGATAATTGGCATTTGATAGTGTCGCGAACTCTGCTCACGGGACGGCAGAACGAGCCAGCCGCTTCACTTACGCAGCTAGGATGGGTGGTACACGGAACGGTACCACGGCGCGTAACTGAATTCGAGGCGAGTAGCGGGACAGCATTGCACGTGCACCCACAGGAAATATCCAAGGATTGCGAAGAGTTAAAGGACCTCACCACATCGCATATCTCGATCGACGCTCAGGGGACAGTTTACCAGCCGAGAACAGTGCTGGCAGACGAACGGGCGCAGGATATTTTCACGAAGACTGCTCGGCTGGTCAACGATCGCCATGAGGTAGGATTGCCGTGGCGGAGTGATGAGCCACACCTACCACCGAGTCACGATATGACCTTTCGTAGACTCGACACCATTGAAAGGAAAATGGATAAGTCAGCTGACTTCAAAAAAGCACACGTGTCACAGGTCAATGACCTCAAGGAAAAAGGGTACACGAACAAAGTAGCCGATGACGCAACTCGGCCCGAAATGATACAACTGGAAAGCGACAGCAGATGGTCCACTGGTCCCCTCTTCCTGGGCGGACCAGAACACATCTGGCCAACGGAGATCGCGCAGGGAGAGGGGGGTGATGAGATCGTCGCGCACATAGCGCGCATCACCAGCCTCGTCGACACGACTCGTTTCTCGTCATACGAACGATTACTACGAACGACTGCGTATGTCCTGCTGTTCGTCGACAAATGCCGCAAACGCGCTACCCGGTTGACGTTGCGTCACAAACAGGAGGCCGAGCTGCTACTGATAAGGGAGGCTCAGAGAGAGTGTTTTCCAGCGGAAATAGCGCGACTCGCTGTAGGTAGGAGAGTAGACAGGACCAGTCGACTCTACCGATTGGACCCGATTTTTCAAGACGACGTCATTCGTTTAAACGGTCGCATAAATGCCGCGAACGTTTCTCAAGATAGGAAGTGCCCACCCATCTTGGAAGGCAAACATCCGATGACGTCACTATATTTACGTCAGATTCACGAACGGGATCATCACGCGGGACGTGAATATATAGTGAACAAAGCGAGGGAACGCTTTTGGATTTTAAAGGTTCGACCGACAGTGCGCGCACTGATAAGAGATTGCGTGACATGTAAGCGACGAAGGAAGCCGCCAATACGGCCCGTCAAAGGGAACTTACCTATTGAACGATTGGACACCCACCTGCGGTCGTTCACCCGTTGCGGAGTAGACTGTTTCGGCCCAATGACAGTCACAATAGGAAGACGGCATGAAAAACGATGGGGTATGTTGTTCACCTGTCTTGTCACGCGAGCAATACATATAGAGTTGTTGCCAAGTTTGAACATCGATTCAGCTATATTAGCGCTAAGAAGAATGGCGGCTAGGCGCGGATGGCCTAAAACTATGATGTCCGATAACGGGACTAATTTTCGAGGAGCCGATGTTGAAATCCAACAGGCATATAAGCAGTGGGCGAATGACCTCAATGAATTCGCAATTAAGCAAGATATGGAATGGCGGTTCATTGACCCCGGGGCCCCAAATCAGGGCGGCGCGTGGGAACGACTAATAAGAAGTGTAAAGTCGGCATTGTCGGCCGTGTTGAAGGAACGCGCACCAAAGGAGGAGGTACTTTCCACGTTGCTAATCGAGATCGAGCACACCGTCAATTCGCGACCCCTCACACACGTAAGTGTTGAACCTGGCGACGAGGAGGCGCTCACGCCGAACCACTTCTTATTAGGCTCGGCTACTGGACTACCAACTACAGGGCAGTGCGACGTCGCCGATCGAAAGACATGGCGCGCAACACAGGCGCTAGCGGACAAGTTCTGGACTCGTTGGATAAACGAATACCTACCAACGTTGACACCGCGCGGCGACGTCCGAGATTCACACACGCAACTCGCACCGGGAAATATAGTAGTCATTGCGGATGGTCAACTGCCGAGAAATGTATGGCCATATGGGAAGATAGTGCGCACCATACAAGGACCTGATGGTGTCATACGCAGCGCTGAGGTACAGACGCGTGGAGGCGTTTTCAGACGCCCAGTTAGAAGGCTCGTTGTCCTGGCCGATGGAAGTTAGGCTCGCGTTGCTACGCCGGGGGGAGGCTGTTACGGACACGAGCATGTAATTTAGAATCACTAAATATAATCAACATTACGTCATTCATAGACGCGTAATGTATGTACATAGGCGCTGTACATAATAGAGAGCAAGCCTATCAGAGGCCAGACTATTGTCCAATCAGCTACTGGGATAGTATATAAGGCTATGTACTGAGTCCTTAGAAGTACATAATGCGGTTCTTAGAAGTAAATAGTACAGAAAAACCGTTAAGAATAATCTGGGTTTCTATTGGTAGATTACAATGGAGAAAATCACGCCACTATTGATGACCAATGGTGTGCTTGCCGTATGCGGGGGGTCGGGAGGTGAACGTCAGCCGGCCTCAACAGGATTAGGAAAAGGGACTCTCTCCCACGACTTGCGACCGGCTGAAAAAGTACTTAAGCTGCACTTTCGTTGAAGACGACGTTCTCTCTCTGCAGTTCGACTCGAAGCGTCACTGCGACAGTTTGTCTTGGCACCCTACGCTCCTGGAGCGGCCCTAGATTTCCAGATTTCCTAAGTTATCTAACGTATTAGAGTCAGTGAAGTATTGTAAAGTAACTGTGAACTATTTGTGAGTTAGCGTCACGCGTATGTACGTAAAGGACTCGATATTTACACGTGTTATGTGAAGTCTGTATTTTTATACGTGTTAAATAAATTGGCTGAGGCCTTTCAAGCGTGACCATTGTGTTGTGTAATTATTTACATCCTCTGCCCCCTACAATAAGGCTGATAAGGCTATTATGCTATACACCCCTACTTTTTAATTAGTAAAAAAAATGGGGCTCTATCCGTACCCATTACTGATCACATTTGTGTAGTCAAAAGTAAAAAAAAAACGAAATCCCAAAATTGTCCACAAAAATTTGTCTTAATTGGTAAATTCACAATTGAATCAATCATTCGTAACAATTGCTCCTAGAAAATACTACGCGCAGTATTTTTCCACTGTTCAGTCATTCATAATCTGCCTGTACAATATTGCCATAAATTGAGTGACATTTTGGGATATAAACAAACGCTCATAACTTTGCTGTTTATGAATATTATTTATTGAGACTTTACTTAAATAATAACAAGACCTTTTCTTATAAGCACTATATAAGTATTTGTACTAATTAAAAACTAGTGGTGTATACTCGTATGTCAGAAATACTAAACTGTCACGTAAGCTAGCTGAGAATTGCCTCTGGCCTCTGAAGCTCAACAATATACATAGCTCAACACTGTATACACTTAAAAAGCTACACATACATACATATGTATGAACACACAAGGTCTATCAGCGTAGTTAATAATGGAACGGTGACCGTAATTCAATGATGTTAGTTGACCAATGTTGTGCTAGAATGGAATAGGGGATATACATTCGTGTACCTAAAGATGAAAAGTAGGTACAAAGTATTAGGCACTATGTTAGAAAGAAAAAAAAAACTGGGCAAGTTGGAGTCGGATTCGCGCCCTGAGGGTTCCGTTCAAACTTACCTATGTAAAAAGTTAAATTTCCGAGTGGAGTCTCGAAGATTTTTCCGAATGGCAATTTTTTTTTGTTTTGACGTAACAAGAAATTTACAGTTTTCAGATTTATTCCTATACTTGTACTACGAGACCTTGCTTTATGCAAAATTTCAGGATTCTGGGTCCATGGGAAGTACCCTATGAATTTTGATTTTCTCGAGAGTGTCGAAATATACGTTTTTTGAGACATAAACGGCCGTATCTTTTTTTTTGTTAAATTAGAAATTTTATTTTTTCACAGCTTCATGAGACCGCAAACTTGAGTATATGGTTTTAATTTCAACTCAATACCTCCACGCGTTCCCGAGATAAAAGGTCTTGACAGACAGACCGACAGACGGATGGACAACAAAGTGAGATCCTATTAGGGTTCCGTTTTTTCCTTTATTTATTTATTTTTATTTACACATATTTATTGTGAAAAATAATATTAAAATTTAGTAACTGGTATGCATGCCTATTATAGGTATACACAGCTTACACCATGTTATGACATTCCTTTTGAGGTACGGAACCCTAAAAAGGCAATCTATTTATGGGAAATGACATAATCGAAGACTAGCTTATAAATTTATTATAATCATTCTATAGGGAAATTATCTATCAGATCCACGCAAAATGGCCAAAAGCTGATCACAAGCAAAATGCGACGAGTCCACAGCGCTGGTTGTAACTGTGTTTCTTATGTTAATGCTAAAAATAATATACGTAACTAGCTTCTGCCAGCGGCATCGCCCGCGTGAAAGTCGGTTTCTCCATACAAACTTTGGACCCCCGTTTCATCCCCTTAGGAGGTGAATTTCGGAAAATTCGTTCTTAGCGGATGTCTACACCCTATAAGGAACCTACCTGCCAAATTTTAAGTTTGTAGAAGTTAGTTTCTGAGATTTCGTGATTAATCAGTGAGTGGTATTTCGCTTTTATATATATAGATTATCACGGCCTTAGTCTACAATATAACTCCATTTTTTTTGTCATTATTATCAAAGAATTCAAAGGTTTGCTGGGAGAAAACTCATTGTTGAGTTAAGCTGGCCTTTGTACATAAACAGTATGTATCACCGTGTACTATGTATGTTTTTTTGTGTACAATAAAGAATTAAAGTAAAGAAAAAATTTGGGCTGGGTACCCCACCCCCCATAAAGGGTATAAAATAGCCTACCATCTATTCTCAGACTTATCAAATAATCACAAAAAAAAAACATTAAAATCTATTAAGGCGTTTCGAAGAAGTTTGATAACCAACATTGAGACACAAGATTTTTATTGAATTCAGAAAAAGAAAGCACTTTGGAAGACATAATAATTTTAACTAGGTTTGTAACACCCTGTTTAGTAGAACCATAAAGCATGTTACACAAGATAAGCAACCCTTCACGCAAAAACACATTAAACTGACAACAAAATACTTTGAAATCACTCTCAATGATCTCCATTACAATCCCCCACATGTTTACGAACTGTATAAGAACCTCAAGTATTTAAAACCTCTATGAACACGCTTATCATATGACAAGCACTCTCATTTATATTGATCGCTTGCTACCAAAGGAACTCTGAAAATCTTCCCTTTATGCTTCCCCACAAGACATTTACAATCCAAAAAATTACGCCGCGATCTTTTTTCAAGGGCAAAAGGTCGAATTTTGAGCGTTTACAAATTTTGGGATGAAGAAAGTTAAGTTGGTAAAGATGTATCATGTTTTTTCATCGCAAGCAGGTTCAGAAGAAGAGTCATGCTACTCGTATTATATACGCACTTAATCCGTGGCAGCGCACCCGACCCGTAAATATTGCTTCTTGAGGCGGAGAGAATTGTTAATATGGTACTGCGAGCTTAAACGTTATAAAATAAGCTGTTTTGAACATTTCACGAATAATACTAGGAGGTATATGGGACCGGATTTATACTAAGACGGTTTATACTCCAGATGCAACGCAAACTGCTGAATGATTCATATGAACCGGTTCCAGTTCGCTTTGTGGATGTGAATTCAATAGAAGCTGTGTAGCCTTTTTAGTATACAAGTTTGTTTTTGATCATATTTTATGTTGATGCTGATTTTTGAAGACATTATAGTGATGGTGTGAAGGTAAAGAAGAGATGGATACACTGTGTGAGGATTTGTGAATGAAAATGAAGTCGGTAATAGCGTGGGGGTTGATAGAACAGAATGGAAGAAAAAACGTTTTGCTCTGACTCTAAGTACTGGACATGGGCAGGAATATGAAGCTGCAGGATTGTTCGAAACAGTTACTGTGGTCCTAGAACCCAAAAGACAACTGATGAAACACGTATGAGTTTTAGTCTGTACCTAAGTCTTTCTCTCACTCCACCCAGAGCAGGAGAAGTTTATTGCTGAGTCCTCTCGAATAAAGGGATGGAAGATGATGATGACGAAGATGGTGATGAGTGGTGTGGTTTAAAAGTGCTTTACTTTTATCATATTATAGTTGTTACGTCACTATGACTTCTTAATAGACAAAAAAACAATCATCAGCTAGATCTAACGTCTACAAGTTCCAGGGAAAATTTCTAAAAAGGTAACCTGGGATCCTAAAATACAAAGGGCAATTAAAGGATACAGATCACAGACTCCCGCTCCAATCTAGAGTGGGAGAAGTCATTGAATGTTTTCCCAACCCAAAAACAAGCTAGATCTAACGTAACCTTGGGAAAAAGTATACTACGTAAGCGTCTATGAATATTTTCTTGTCTCCAATCTCACTTGTTTCCACATAACCATTTAATTTTGTTCACATCTTCAGTCCATTAGTCTCATATGGGATAGTTAGTCTCTAAACGACTACCCGTAAAAACTAAATTCCTTTTAGCTCAACCTTATAAAAACTAAATGATCACACATTGGACAAACTACAGCGAGGTTCACTTAGGGTGCGTTTTCACTGAACCGGAGCCGGGTGGCGTTGAGCTTCCCTCCGCTAGGCAACACAGCACGCGCTCTCCAACTCCGTTCTGTACGGCTCGGAGCCGTGAGCTCATTTTTTTTTTTTAAAGTCTTCTCTGCTCCAGGGAGCAGTGGTGGCCTAGTGGTAACGGCCCCGACTTGCAAGTTGTACGTTGCAGGTTCAAACCCACCCAGGCGCCTTACTTTGTGTAATTTATTTAATCACGAGTGTTCTCAAAACAGTGGAAGAAAACATCGTGAGGAAACCGACGTATCCTAGAACGAAAAATTCGAAGACATGTGACATCCACCAATCCGCATTGGGCCCACGTGGTAGATTACGGTCCATTCCCTTTTCTAGAGAGGAGACCTGAGTCCCAGCAGCGGGAACATTATAAGACTGTTTATGCTATGCTATGCTGTACCGCTCAGCTCCACTCCGCTCTACTTACACTATATCTACTGATACTGAGTGCAGATTTCAAGCACTGTGATTGGCTAATTCACTGTCTGCTGGGCTTCGTGTCAGTGGAAACGTAACCTTAGTGCTTTATCGATCCGAGAAAAAACTAACGTCTTCAGAACGGCTGACTGCCCTAATGCCTGTAATACATCTGGAAATAGCACCCAAAAATAGGGACGCTATTTTCTCTCAGAAATCTTGATTATTCCACAGAATGCACCAGTGTTTTTTACGACCCAGTAATTTTACGAGTTTTTCTCTATAGAAATTCTCTTGGATATTTCAAATTGTTTATGTTTCTTTGAATTTACAGATCTTTAGCCTACAGGGAATAAAAGAACGAACTTTTGGGAGTAAAATAAAAATAATGTAGAGTGTTTTGGACGCTTATTTCGTGAATTGAATCAGCCGAGTTAATTGGATTTCTTTAGTATTCAGGTGAATGTTTAATATGTTGTGTTCACGAGTTTTCCCTCGGGTTTGGAAGTAGTCGCGATTAAATCGAA
The DNA here is from genome assembly GCA_905147345.3 of Mythimna impura. Lineage (NCBI taxonomy): Eukaryota > Metazoa > Arthropoda > Insecta > Lepidoptera > Noctuidae > Mythimna > Mythimna impura. The sequence goes on along the minus strand of LR990359.1, from coordinate 24,579,907 downwards.
TATAGTCGCTTGATCGTTTTAACCTCTTGTCGGATCTTTGCATTTTAGATGAGATGAGTTTGTCCTAGGGGCTAATTGATCCGCAGTGATCTCAAACAATCGTGAATAATAATAATCAATTGTTAAATTATGGTAAAATCACACTAATATTATAAAGACGAAAGTTTGTGAGTGTGTGTGTATGTTTGTACGTTTGTTACTTCTTCACACTCGAACTTATGATGGTACACAGTAGACCATGTTCTGGGATAGCATACTTAGGGCATACTGAAAGTTTCTGGATTCTAATAAATAAGACTAGATATAAGACTTACGATACATTTATGCGTTGCGCATTTTTGCATTCGCTGAAACCACTGTACAAAGCAGTTGGACCAGTCTTCTTTAGGGACCTATTCAATGGCTTAATGGAACGCATTCACCGCCGATTCTGGGCTCGTAAAACGTGTGCTTCTAAGTTTGTCTTTAATTTTCGGAAACGAATAGAAGTCGCAGAGTGCGAGGTCCGGGTTGTAAGGCGGATGCGTCATCAGTACCACATTTGAAGCCTTCAAATAGGCTTTGGTTACCTTAGCGGAATGTTGCGTTATCGTGGTCGAGGAGTACATTGCTTCGAGGACGCTTTTCGCGAACTTTTTCTAAGACTCTAGGCATGCAAGTGTTAACGTATCAATCTACAGTCACTGTCCTTTGATCTTCAAGCGATACTGTAGTGCTATGTCCTGATTTGCTGAAAAAAGAAGCAACCATTTTTTTTACCAACTTTCATCAGGTTCAAAGCAGTACTTACATCATATTATACACAGCCAATGACTGTCCTCCATTAAACTTTTATCATTTTACGGCACCACGGGACACGCAGTCTTTTCTGGTTCTCCGTTAAGTCATGTGGTATCCATCAAATGCAAAGCTTCCGAACCTTCAAGTAATTTTTTGTCAGTTTCAATAAGTTGTTTTACGGTGTCGATATTCGGATCTGTAACCACAGTGGCCGGCCGACCTTCACGTACCTCGTCATAGAGATGATCACGTCCACGTCTAAATTCTCCAAACTACGAATACACAGAGATGCGACATGGTGCTTCATCACCAAATGCCAATTGAAGTCTCTGACAACTCTCTTGTTGACTGTGGCAACAACGAAAACCATATAAAATCATTGAACGACAATATTCACGAGTTAAATTCATTTTGATAGCGACACACCATCTTGGAAAGGACGCCACAACCAAAAAAACAAATGACAGTCTCGCAAATTAAAAAGTAACACGCTCGCAAAGAGTTCCATTTTCGAATTCTATATTGTTTTTTCATTCTTTTGGTGTAAGCACCTAGATCCAGAGACTTTCAGTATGCCCCACGTATAGTGTACTTTTTAATCCGGCATTATGTTCCTTTTGGATTTTCTATTTTGATAGTGTCTATTTTCCTCTTTTTTTCCTTGAAAAAATGTTATTTACCTATTGATCAAACGAAACAAAACGAAAACGAACGAAACAAATCAAATAAATGATGAAACGTCAAATTATACCGAAATTTAAAAAAAAAAAACTATTTTTAACTATTAGTAAAATATGGCGTCAAAAAACTCTTCCACATCGCTGTCGACTGGTAATGTGCCCAAAAGACTGGCGGCATTGCCACGTTTTATGGCAATGCTTATCCTCTGTCCGAGGTAAAAGCCAATTCTTGGGTCAAGCGAAGTGTCGACAACTATTAGTTGAGTAAACTACGAATTAAAATCTAAACTTTACTATTCTACATCCGACAGTGTAGCTTAAAAACAGATTGCTCCTAAAATAATTAGAGTAAAATTACCTTTGAGAGTCGAATTTCCTAGTCACTAAGTAGTTCTCCATTTGGAGCCATTTTAGTGATCTGCATCAGATTAGAAAGATGAGGAATTCTGTGTTTGCATCACTTTGGAATAGTAATTCATTGCAAATTCGCTTCCCGCTTGCAGCTCTCACTGTTCTCATGGGATACTGCGTCTGATTTGTTGAGTCTGTCTATCTGTCAAGACCCTTTATCTCGAGAACGCGTAGGGGTATCGAGTTGAAATTGAAACTATATACTTAAATCTGCGGTCCTTTAAAGCTGTGAAAAAATCAAACTCGTAAGTTAACGGAATAAACAGATACGGCCGTTTATGCGTGTATTTCGAAACTCTCAAGGGAATCAAAATTCATAGAATACTTAATTTGGACCTAGAATCCTGAAATTTGGTATGAAGCAAGGTCTCATAGCACAAATATAGGAAAAAATCTGAAAACTGTAAATTTGTTGTTACACCACAACAACAAAAAAAAAATGCGATTCGGAAAAATCTTCAAACTCCGTTCAAGAATTGAACTGTTTACATAGGTAAGTTTGTACGGAACCCTAAGTGCGTGAGTCCGACTCGCACTTGCCCGGTATTTTGTTTTTATTGAAAAATTGAAATGTCTTTAAAACAAAAGAATAACTACTGAGGTAAAAGGTGGTAAAAATATTCCCTCTGCCTGTGAAAGGATAAAGTTACAAAACTGGCAAAAAGTAACCTGGCAGATGGTGAAACTTGCCCTTGAACTGCCTCGGACGAAGCACACACGTGGAAAACCACACTCCACTCGGCTGACGACGACGCGACGGTCCAAAAAGACCTTAAAGAAGCTCATCTCGATACAGACATTTTATAATGGTACATGCTCCACGAAAAATTAAGATAAGGAGGGACGGCCCCAAATAAATGGGATAACGTCTAGCCAGAAGAAGAAGAAGTAACTTGATAGGCATTATGCTAAGTAAGTTCTTCAGGCATATCACCCTTAAGGAGGACTCGATAGAACGATTGGTGGTGCCAGATCGGGGGGTGGAAGTCGGGGGCAAAAGATCACGTGGACGCTCTCCAATACGGTGGACTCATGGACTTCATCAAATCTGTGACACACTGTAGCATTAATGACTACTTCCAAGCCGCTAAACACAGAGCTGTATGGCGTCGCATCGTGAGAGAAGCACGATCACTTAGTCAAGAGTGAACAACTAAGGGCGGAATTCACCAATAAAACTAATCTCAATTTAACGTTTGGCTCGCATAATCGCGTTTAGCCACTGTGACTAATGTCACTTGTCTGTATTTTTGTTGTATTTTTACAAGTAACACTAGTGACAGCGGCTAAACGCGATTATGCGAGCCAAACGTTAAAACGCGATTAGTTTTATTGGTGAAATCCGCCCTAAGAAGTTAGTCAAAGGTTACATTGGTTCAAAAACATGTGCTATGCGACATAGTATGTACACCTAAGAGACGTGAAATTGAATAACACAGAATACGTCCAAGTAGAAAAGCAGTCTTATACTCTGTAATTTAAACTTATTTTTCTTCACCCCAATAAATCCTTCTCCAAAGAAATACAGCCTTACTAATACTTCTAAAACACAGCGTAAATGCAACACCATCTGTTGTTTTTATTATTTAAAAATAATAGTTATCTGTTTCCAGCTAGCACATAAAGAAGGGGGAAGGCATATCAAATATTCATTTCGTTCGCAAGGCGGGGCCAGGATCACAAATTTTTACAAACGTGAACGTGAGGAAAATTAAATTTTACACTTTATTGTTGTTGTTTTAGAGTTGTTTTCTGCAATTTTATTGTACCTTTAAATTGTTTTCTGCTTTAACCTTAGGAGTTTGGATAATAAGCTATTTCTTGTTTGGTCTGGATACTTTTGTTTTTTTGTTAGTTAAGGAAAGCATGTTCTCGTAACTGTGTTGAAAGAACAATTGTGTGAAATTCTCGTACTTTTGTGTTCCAATTAAAACAAAATTAGTTGACAATTCACGTGATCCGAGGGCTGGCTTTTACCTCGGTCAGAGATCATACAACGTGGCAATGCCGCCAGTCTTTTGAGCACACTTCCAGTCGACAGCGATGTGGAGGAATTTTTTGACGCCATATTTTAGGAAGGAGTTATTGTGTATATGTAATTTTAATTAGTTAAGTGTTTTTATTTTTCTTGTTCTATCTATGATCAAAATAATTAAAACAATAATGTCGTTATTTTTATCACCTCGCTTGATTAAATAATTCGAACAAAAATTTAATTATAAAACACTATATGATTTTACAAGACAAGTCATTTGAGAGTGAAGTCACAAGAGGATCATTGGTATGCAACTATGCACTCGTCAAGTCGGAGCTGAAAGGGCATCGACGCCGAGTTGCTAACCTGTCGGTTTTCTAACGGTTGCAGGAGTTAATCCCGCCAAATCCGTTCCATCATCGAACCACCAGAAGTATGCCGATGCAGCACCAGTATAGTGAATATACCACCCATACGCACAAAACGTTTTGGGAATTCATTCACTGTGTGTATAGTTAAGGACTGGAAATTCCTTACCGGAGTCTGTGTTTCCTGATAGCTTGTAGTTATAGCCTAGCTCTATTTATGTCAAAAGTGAATAGATTACTTCTTGGCAAGAGTCGACCATATCATCGGTTACCATAATGTGAGACAGTGATCAAGTACGAGCCTATATCAATAAAAAACTGGGCAAGTACGAGTCGGACTCGCGCACTGAGGGTTCCGTACATACTTACCTATGAAAACAATTCAATTCCCGAATTGAGTTATGAAGATTTTTCCGAATCCCAAAAAAAGTTTCTTTTTTGTGACGTAAGTACTACAGTTTTCAGATTTTTCTTGAGAGTGTCGAAATATACGTTTTTTGCACATAAACGGCCGTATTTTTTTTTCGTTAACTTACAAGTTTGATTTTTTCACTGCTTCAAGAGACCGCAGACCTGAGTATGGTTTTAATTTCAACTCGATACCTCCACGTGTTCCCGAGATAAAGGGTCTTGACCGACAGACAGACAGACAACAAAGTGATCCTATAAGGGTTCCCTTTTTTCCTTTTGAGGTACGGAACCCTAAAAAGAGCTTATTTGCATAACCTGCACTTTCTGCATACAGTACACGCATTGTATACTTGACTTAGAAATGTCCGCGTATAATTTTATCACAAAGTAAAACATTAAACATACCTATTGTGCCTGCAATAAATGTTCAAAAAATTTACGACTTTAGAATTTACGTGCAAACATAAATCGGTTGCAGCAGAACCAGCAATCCACTTAAGTGGACCACTACTAAAGAGGAGGACAGAGGATATCTATATTAACTGTTAAAGTTGAGTAATGTGGCCATTCTGGGAAGGCCTTGGTGGCTAACGTGGCTAACGTGGCCAGCCATTATTTTGACTTACAACTTATGGTGAGCCAGCATTTTGACCAGTGGCTTACTTTGACAAATTGCCGCAATGGATTTATTATCTTTGCCAAATTAGAGCATAAACGGAATGTGTTTACATGGAATCTGGTGCGGATAGAGATGTTTTATGTTTAATGGATTTGGGTAATGGTTTGAGTAACTGTGGGTCAGTTGTTGATCTAAATTATTATGATACGTTTAACCCTCTGAACGTCAAGCGCAGCGCTTAGGAAGTATGCTCTTTACCCCAAGTGTTTTATTTGCTATTAAATACATATAACTAGTGAATGAATACTACAAAGAACATGCCTAATTTTGGTTATTTTTTTTTATTTGATATAAACTAGAGCTTGACTGCGATCCCACCTGACCCCTGATTCCTAAAGGTAAACAGTGATGCAATCGTTGATGGTGAGGTGCACTATTTTATTAAGAGCCTATTCACTCTAGCCTTAAAGACACCCAAATTATAATCGAATGGGAAGACCGCAGCAGGCAAATTGTTCCAGTCCTTCGATGTACACGGTATAAACGACGAGGCGAAACGCTTAGTCCGGAACGTAGAGGTTTCAATAACGTAAGGGTGGATACTCGCCGTACGTCGGGTTGTCCGATGGTAGAAATGAGAGGAGAGAATTAAGGTGGCATACGATGAAGAAGTCAATTTTTTTACAATATACTAACTCAAAAACCCTCTCCCATAACTACCGCTTTTAAGTATACTATTTACTTTTTTCCGCATTAGGGTGAAAAAGTGTGCGAGCTCAACCCCGGCACAGTTTATTGTATATATTGTATCAGGCTAGGCACCGCGCAGACCTCACGAGTCACCGATCAGCCCCCGATTATTTACTTCTACGTAAGTGTATTGAAAAACGTCGTTTGATACCCGTAGAAAGTCAGCACTCGGCTCCAAAACAGCCTCACCTGCGGCTCGGGCAAATTCCGCCTCGGTATTAATGACAAACTTTCAACACTTTTATCAAAATGTATCATTTCAATAATATTTTTTTAAATTTTTTATAATATCATATTTTAATATAGCACATCTGTTTGTCGCCTAAACTCGTTGTTGGCGTTCTAGCGGCCGATTACGTTTGTCGCTTTTAGGCACCGTTTGCGTTCAAAATATTAATATTATATGCATTATGACAATTTTTTTTCGTAAATAGGTTCCTTAAATATTCCTGATCTCCACATATTCTTCTTTTGCTGTCCCTGGCTCTATTGAATCAAATGTTTTTTTTATTTATTATTATGGATAGGCTCGCGTTTGACCACAATCTCACTTGATGTTAAGCGATGATGTGGCCGACGATGGAACACGCTTACCTAGAAGTAACCTATTCACTCTTGACTTAAAGACCCCTAGCTTGTAGCTCATCAGGAACTGTGTTTCCTGATACTCCAGTTGGGAATTTCACTCCTTAACTGTACGCACAATGAATGTATTTTCAAGACGCTTTGTACGTATGTGTGGGGGGTTGTCCACCATGTGCCGGTGGCGCAACGCCGTACGTCTAGTGGTCCGATGATGGAACGTTTCTTACAATGCCCATTATTTTGTCGGACAAAGTATTCGCTTATCCTTTCAACGTAACCTCTATCGATCAGAAAGTAGTAATTTATTCAAATAAATAAACACACATGAACATATTCGATACGTCAGCTGGCACATTAGTAACACCGTCGAACTTCATGTCGCTTCTAGAGCGCGCGCCAAAACTTCTAGAGTACAAGTGTCGAAAACTTTTGACAATTTTCAAACAACGTGAAATGTGGCAGGTGCTATTTAGAACAAACTTCTCACATAAGCCGGTGTTGACATGGCGTGAATGTTAATACTTTTATATGTGGGGCACTTGCCGATAAATCTTTTGGCATTGTCCCGATGCGTGGCAGTGTCTTTTTATGGGAGTTTAAAGAGTCTTTTGGAGCTATGAATCTGGCTGGTAAAATGTTGGGGTATTTTCGGTATTTTGAATTTGTAATTCGAATCTTGCTTGATGCTGTTTTAATGGATTATTCTTTGTTTTATCGTTTTTTAAGATGTAAAAGCAATATTAATAAGCACACATTTGACAGACTTCTTTTTTTAGGGTTCCGTACCTCAAAAGGAAAATACGGAACCCTTATAGGATCACTTTATTGTCCGTCCGCCTGTCTATCTGTCTGTCAAGACCCTTTATCTCGGGAAAGCGTAAAGGTATCGAGGAATTAAAACCATATACTCAGGTCTTTGATTCCTTGAAACTTTGAAAAAAATCAAACTTCTAAGTTACCGAAAAAAAAGATACGGCCGTTTATATCGCAAAAAACGTATATTTTGACACTCTCAAGGAAATCAAAATTCAAAGGGTACTTTACATTCACCCAGAATCCTGAAATTTTGCATAAAGCAAGGTCTTATAGCACAGGTATAGGAATAAATCTGAAAACAGTAAATTTGTTGTTACCTACGTCACAAAAAAAATACTTTTTCGCAATTCAGAAAAATCGTCGAGACTCCATTCTGGAATTGTAGTTTTTACTGAACACTCAGTGCGCAAGTCCGACTAGCACTTGCCCAGTTTTTTTTTTGTCTTTTACGAAGTCATATTGAATTATTTACATAGGCAAGTTTGTACGAAACCCTCAGTGCGCGAGTCCGACTCGCACTTGCCCAGTTTTTTATTTGTGTTTTGTTACTATGGTCAATATTTAATTTTTTTTTTTTTTTTCATTATTGATATACTCGCGTGTGACCACTATCTCACCTGATGGTAAGCGATGATGTGGTCGACGATGGAGCACGCTTGCCTAGAAGTAACCTATTCACTCTTGAATATTCTCAAAGGAGAATCGTACAGAATCTAAGTGCTGGAGTACCCATTTCTATACAGCTGCAATAAATGCATTTTCAATACACTTACTTGGAAACCGCTCTTGTTCTCGCTCTACTGTTTTTAGGCATGCAATTTACCGTTTTCCGGACTAGTGCGGAAAAGGGTGCTAGCTTGCCGCCGCCACAATTGATTGTATTTATCGTATCAGCGACCCCCACGAGTTACGTCTCAACCTGATAAGTGTATTGTAAAACGCCGATAAACAGCTCCATAAACACCCTCGCCTGCGGTTCGGGCGAATTCCACCTTGGTGGTCACAATGACAAACTTTCTCCACATGTCATGTATTTTCTTTTCTTTGGGCAATAAATAATTTATTTATTATTATTATTATTTATTTACTTGTATCAAAATGTACTATTTCAAATACTCTTTTACTTATGATATTAATAACACGCTTTTACTACGAAATCGTGTTCTCAAATACCGCTGAGCATACATGAGTGGCACACACATTATCATGAACGAACATGTACTTGTCAGGTTAATATCAATTCTATTAAAGTCACCCAACAAAAGTTCGTCCAGGAGCTTCGAAACTCTCGAAGTTTTTCCGAGAACCTATTTAACACGTGGGGCGTGTTTTTTTTTTTAACACGTGGGAAGTTTGGATTTAGAACCGATCAAAATTGAATGTAGAAAAGAAGTAGATTTGAGACTAGTAACAGTGACCAATAAAACAATATCAGAGAATGATCGAAAAACGAATCTACATTTAGATTAGTTCTAAATCCGGGGCAACATAATCGTGACTTGATGTACCTTGAAACTGTTCCGAGAGACAGAGAGAAAAGTTCGACTCCCCGACGAATGTTCGATGGAGGCAAGTTTGAATTACTTTTCGTCGACTGAAAGACGTATAATGAATCGGGTCCGTCGAAGATATTTGTTCTCAAGTCCGCCAAGAAGTTTTCTAGTAAAAAGCAGGAGTTGTTCTATAAAATGATTCGTCCCGATCTTTGGCAAACACTGCTTTACATTTTGGTTGATATTGTTTTCAAGTATTTTCTCCAAATTAAAATGGTTGCAGTCACTTTGAAGGCGAGAGTTTCAGTGTATTGATTCTATTGTAGTTTGTTGCGAATTCAATTTGTTTTTCGAGGTTTTCGTTCGTGTTAGAATTGTTCAGGTTTCGTAGATTTGTTTTTGTTAGGTTTTCTATTGAAAGCTTGGGAACTTGTTTTGTTTTTAAACTGTTAGGTTTTGGGTTTGTCGATATGTTGTTTCTAGTGGCACGTGGGTCTAGGATCAGGGGTTTAATAAATATGGAAGATTTGATGTTTAGTAAGCGTGATAGTGGGCGTTTGAGCGACTCACATTAGAATAAACAAAACATATTGAATATTAATGTTATTCGACATTTGCTCTAGATGTAAGATTCAATTTACTTCGGCTTTTTTTTTGATGAAAAATCATCAAAAACCTTCCCCCGCTCTGGTTAAGGCGAGAGAACGTGTCAGATTTATACTGATTAAAAACCCACCTGTGTTTCTTCAGTTATCCTTTTGTTCCAGGGCCTCGTCTTTTTTTTTTCATTAACATAAACTAGTGCTTTACTGCGATCCCACCTGATGGTAAGCAGTAATGCAATCGTTGATAGTGAGACGCACTAGTTTATTAGGAGCCTATTCACTCTAGCCTTGAATCTTTCGAACGAGCTTGCAGCCCACAATGCCTGATAGGGTGGTGGGGATATTTTAAATAATTCCAATAGTTACCGTGGGATAACTCCCACGGTTACACTCACACGGTTTCAAACATCACTGACTCTCACTGACTAAAACTCATGTTAGGGTAGTCAGGGAGAGTCTATACATTTACATAAGTAAATAATTTCAATTTACTTCTTTAATTTACTTCTTGATTAATTTGGCAAAGCAAACATAATCTAAAATCATTAACTTTTCTTTTGAATACTATAATTTTTCAAGAAATCGTCATAAATCTGTCCTGCAAATAATAGTGAATTTTATTCGAACTTAGCGTGTCTGGCTGGGAGAATTATGTGTAATCTGTCATTATGAGATGGGTTTGACTATGACATTATTAAAATGCATTAATTTATTGCGACCTCAAACTAATTGCAGGTCATTTGAGGGTTAGAACGTTTTTAATTAATTGGAAACGTTGGACTGACAACTTGTCGTCGTTAACGCATTTTCAAATTTTGAATAAATGAATTAGTTCTTCAAAAAAGATAAAAAAAATGTTCTCATATTATTCTACGTAGGTAATATTCTTCATCATCATCATCATTTCAGCCGAAAGACGTCCACTGTTGGACATAGGCCTCCCCCAAATGCCGCCATAATGACCGGTCCTGTTCGTCTCGCATCCATCGGATTCCCGCGACCCTCACCAGGTCATCGGTCCACCTTGTGGGAGGCCTTCCAACGCTGCGTCTTCCGGTACGTGGTCGCCATTCCAGAACCTTTCATCCCCATCGACCATCTGTTCTGCCAGCAATGTGTCCTGCCCACTGCCACTGCAAAAGATAAAACTTTTTGTAATATTTTGATTATTAGATGTTTTAAATATCCTTTATAGTAGAAAAAAAAAACACTCAAGGACCACGTCAAATACTGGAACATAGAAAACGACAGAATCGACTCCGAATAAAAAAAAAAGTTATTTAACAGCTTTTTAAAAAAGTACTTACTATCTGCTCGATCTGCCCTCTAAAACGATGACACTTAAAAACTTTTAAATGACATTACTTTGGAACTCAGATAATGAAAATAGGTTTTTTTTTTTTCTATGACCTTTTTACAGTTTTTGGTTCAAAAAACATTTTCAATCAGCTAGAATGACTGCAGTGATTGCGTCTAGAAAACTTATCTTCATTTATTATTATAACTAGGTGTATTAGATATCGATTATTATTTTTTTTTATTCAGCAACAATTCAGTAACAATTTTAAAAAAATCTGTCTCTCTCACCATGACGCCGTGTTCTATGGCGACCGCACAGGCGTGATGAATTGTGACGTCAAATTCCACGTCGAACTTCTCTTTCTTATTAACAGCTTTGAAGATTTATAACTTTGTTTTTTATAAAGATATTTTAAAAATTCTTTCATATTGGTTCATTAAAGTCAAAACATATTTAATTTAGTAAAAAAAAAAAACTAATCGCATATTCGTTGTTAACGCAAATCTCTCTTGCTTCTTTGACAAAATGATGTTACGAATCACTTTCTCCACTCTAATCGAATAAGTACATTATGCCGACTTGTTGATACTATATTATGACTGACCAAAACAGCCTTTTCCCATAAACCCAGTGAACATATTTGGTAATAACAAAACACAGTAATACCCATATGACAGGCGCACTAAACTCTGTACCTACTCGTACCTGCGTTTTCGAATTGGATTTAGAAGCATAATAAATTAGTCTGCCACAGAGCAACTAGAGGCAGTGGGTCTAGGATTAGTGTTCTTAGGGTCCCGTAGATGATTTTCCCACCTAAAAAAAAAAAAAAACATCAGGTAGCAAAAACAGAACCCTTATAGGATCACTTTGTTGCCCGGCTGGCAAGACCTTTTTTCTCAGAAACGCGTAAAGTTGTCAAGTTGAAATTAATATCAAATATTTAGATCTACCATTTTACCATTTCTTAGAGTCGTTAAAAAAAAAACTTTTAAATCAACACAATTTAAATATAAGGCTGTTTATGGTGTGTAAATGGTGTATACACAGAAATAGAAATTCAATTATTTGTTTCGTAAGTGACTAAGATTGCTTTTTCGCAATTTGCCTTTGACTGACAAATTATTGAAAATTTTGACTTTAAAAGTCATAAAACCCGTGCGTGGAACGCCTGTCTAAAACCACTCTTAACCTACTGTTCACCCACTTACTCTGTGTCGGCCCTGATGGGGTTTAGCGACTGTTAACCGCTAATCCGTGAAACCTCGACAGTTTACATTAAACTTAGTTTAAACTTGACGAAGATTACCTTTGGTGCCAAGTTCTAGCCGCACAGTGCCCCTTAGCCGTTCTGTAATTATTGTTTATTAAGTTTAGTTTCAAAATTGGACACTAGGCTAGAAATAATGTGGGTAAACGATGATTTTGCGGAAATTGAACTTTACACAATATAAAATTAAATTATTAAGCGTGACCTTTCAGATTTTTTTTTCCGGTGGGAAAATCATCTCATGACATCCGCTCTTGGGCGGGGCGGGAGATAGTGTCAGACTTTTACTGACTATATAAAAACCCACTCCTGTTCCTTCGTTACCTTTCGTACCAGGGCCGAGTCTTCCTTTCAGAATCAGACCCTTGGCCCCAGTAGGCTTCGACCCTACTGGGCCCCTATAGGTGCTGACATCTCCTTGAGGCGCGCGTGGAACAGCACGCGCCATCGACGACTTGGGCTCGGTCCGGACGGTTACCGGACGGTCGGACGGCGAGCCATCCATTGCTCGCCGTCCGCAAGCCCGCGCCTACGGTGGCCGGAAATCGGGATCGGAATCCCGGTGGTGGTTGGGGCGTGAGGACCGCTGCCTCACGCGATCGGCCGCCTCCTTTGCAAGCATTACTGCTTCGCAGAAGGAGGCGACCTCCTGCCACTCCTCCTCGCTCCGGAACATGGCCTGCACCAACGCCACGAGGACACGGCGTTGCTCTACCCAAGCGGGGCACACCTCCACCGTGTGCTCCACCGTGTCGGCGGTCCACACAATGGTGACACCCGGGCGTTTCTTCCGCACGAATCCGGTGCAGGAACCTCCCGAACTTACCATGTCCGGTGAGGACCTGCGTCATGCGGAAGGTAAGGACGCCGTGTTGCCTTTCCAGCCACTCAGGTGTCACACAGGTGACAAACGAACAGACAGACAGACGGATAGACCGCAGAGTCTTAGTAATAGGATCCCGTTTTACACTTTGGGTAGGTACGGAACCCCAAAAACCACTTACTTAATTTTACCAAACCATATCATCAAAGTTCCATTTTACACCAAATATTAACCACTCCCCCTTTTTACTTTCAGGTAATTGCCGATTTTATTCATCACAATTTTCTGTGCGTAAGTAAAACATTCCGCCATGAGACCCCGCCGGAGCTCTGTCCGCCATGCCGCGACTTGTCGTGGTAGCAGAGTTCGCCCCGACGTTGCATCTCCACGCGCAGATCGTGCATGCGTGCAAGGCCTGTTGCCTCCAGATCCCATGGTGGCTGGCCAGCAAGAAGGCTCGCCGCTTCGCGGGAAACCGTGCCATCCGTATGGCCATAACCCTCTGGTACGCGTTCAGCTGGGCCGCCGGTCGCTTTCGCAGTGACGGCGCCCACACCGGCGCCCCATAAAGGCCATGGACCGGACGATGCCTGTGTAGAGCCTCCGGCAGGAGGCGTCTGGACCCCCGAGGTTGGGCAGCAACCGCTTGAGGGCAGCCCCAGCCCGATTCAGTTTGGGAGCCAGACGTCGGAAGTGCTCCTCGAAATTCCACCGGCTGTCGAGGACGAGTCCCAGGTACTTCATCGTCGACCCGACGCCGATGTGAACTCCTCCTACCGTTAATTGGGAGCGCCGAGGCGGCGCGCTCCGGGGGCCGTGAAAACATATGGCCTCGGACTTGTGCATCGCCACCTCGAGTCCCAACTGCTGGATCCTATCAACGACTATCGCAACCCCGCGTGTCGCTAATTCGACCGCCGCCTGGTACGACTCTCCCTGCGCCAGGACCAGCGTGTCGTCTGCGTAACAGACCATGCTGACCCCGTCAGGGAGGTCGCCGTGCAGCACGTAGTCGTAGCCGATGTTCCACAAGGGCGGCCCTAGTACCGATTCCTGCGGAACACTGCACGACATCACTCTCGCCGTTTCCACTCTCCCTGGTGACCAGGGTAGATGATGTACCTGTCCGACAGGTAGGCCTCGATCACACGACAGAGGTAGTCGGGCACCCGATGATACTCCAGGGCAGGGAGTTGAAGGCGTTGGCGATGTCCATTCAGATTGTGATGGATATTGATATTAAACAATGATAGCATAGTCGGCCTTATAATGTTCCCACTGTTGGGACTCAGGCCTCTTTTCTAGGAGAGGGAATGGGCCGTAACCCACCAAGCGGGCCCAGTGCGGGTTGGTCAAACAATGGTAAAACAAAATAAAATCTGAAATTTTAATTTTAAGTGTCTGTAGTACTAACATAACAGCCTTGTAATCAACTGTAGTGAATTCACTAAATAGTTTTATTGAATTCTATTTATGTTTTAGGTACTTAGATAAATTCAATACATAGATATCATTTCTGTCACCTATGACTTATTTTGATTCACAATCTTATGTGCTTTTGTTTTTAGGGTTTCGTGCCTTAGTTAGCAAAACGGTAGCTTTATAGGATCACTGTAGTCTATATGTCCGTCTGTGAAGGCCCCTTTTCTTAGGAACGTATGAGGGTATTAAGCTGAAATTAATATTAAATAGTCAAGTCAACGCAATCTAAAGATAACGATCGTTTATGTTCCGTTTATGACACAAATTTTGACGCTCGTTAGGAAATCAAAATATATAGAATACTTTCTTTTGACCTAGAATCCTGACATCTAGCAAGAAGCGAGGTCTCATAGTACAAGTAAAAGAAAAAGTCTAAAAACCATTTGTAGTTACGTCACAAAACATTTACTATTTTTTGCAATTCGAAAAACTCATCGAAAATCGATCGAACTATTTTACATCAGGTAAGTTTGTACTGAACTCTCGGTGTGCAAGTCCGACTCGCACTTGACCGGTTTTTTTTACAATGTTGTTAACATAATTTATCTTATACACAAGTTTTCTTTCAGAATATTCCTTTAAATCCAAAAAAACTTTTTGAAATACTTCATTGTACTTATTTATAATAAAACTCTCGGGCCAATGAAACAGAATTCTTTTATTGTCTATGATAAAATTTTCAACAATAGCTTCTAGAAAAAAATTGAAATAAACATGTTTATTACAAGCAATGTTTCTTTACAAAAGCTTCAAACTTGAGTGAGTTTAATCATCTGATTAATGAGACAAATGTCAATTCTGTACACATTTATAGGTATCAAAATTTCAAAGTTAATCTAAAGTTAATTTTAAAGTTTATCTCTATATGGGGGCGTTGGGCTGCGTGGTTTTTCGAAACAGTTATGGCGGCCCTGGATCATAAAGGGCAATTGAAGGAACATAGGTAGGTTATAGTAAGTAAAAGTCTGACATTATCTCTCACTCCACCCAGACTGGGACAAGTTATTTAATGATTTTTACATTTAAAAAATCTGTGGTCGTCCATTTGCTTTCTCTAGATGTGGATATATACGTTTAATATTAATAATTTTGTGGATTTATATACCTACAAACTAATAAAATGATAATATTTACAAACGGGTAGAAGAAGAAATTATTGGGCATCAAAAATTCATCCACATGTCGATGTGGATGAATTTTGATGAAATCAATGAGAAAAGTGCCTAGAACGTTGGCACTATTTTATATTTTATTTTGACACAACTATGTAACTACTTATAAATTTCTAAAATAATAAATATTATAACTTAAAAGGTATATGTACTAACTAAAAATAATAATATTTACAAACGGGTAAAAAAGAACTTATGACCTAGAATACCTTCATACTTACTACTTACTTACTGTTCTCTCGTTTATCTAAATTAATTTGTAGCAGCTTAAAGTTATTCATACTTTACGCACAGGCGATGATACTTATTACAATGGTAGACCATGTTCTAGAAAAGCACATAGAATACTATTTATCCCGAAAATGTGTTCTTTTACGGCCAGTTCACGACTTCGGTCTTAGCGGCGAGCGGCGCGGCGAGCGGGGCGGCATCGGTACGTGGGCGCGTGGCTCTATAAGCGGCGTCTCGTGGCGTGGTTCAAACATTTTTATACTTTTGATCTTACCGCTCGCCACCCCGCGCTTAGCTACCGCTCACAGCGTTAGGATAATTTTCTACTTTCACGCAAGCAATACCTCTGATAGCTACTAGTCTTTATTTATAAACAAAGATTCCACGTTCCCAGCTCTTTCCCCACATGAACGTAAGACAACATAAACTGTTTGTGTTCATAATATAGAAGCTACACGGTTCGCAAGAGTTGTCCTCAATGAATGCATTGTGTACCTTCCTCCTTCCATTGTTTTCCCAGTGCGTGAGGGTTATACCCTCCGGTACCAAAGAGGTTGTTAGCAAGGCTTGCCTTGATCCCTCATAGGATAACATGTCCGGGGATTTTAATGGGTTGATAATATTATGAATGTATTATGTTTTAGGAAATTGAGAGTTTGATTTTTATTTCATATGGGTTTAATTTGAAATTATCTTTTGTTCTTATTCTAACTTGTATCCTTTTGATACCAATTTTAATCCTCGCTTCATATTATGTTGATTACATATTGTAGTCTTTTAAAATGTTTGCGATGGAGACAGAGAGCTTCTCCTAACCTATATATATTTATCTTCTATATACTGATATATTCTACACTTTCTCTATTATCTATTGTACCTAACAATGAATCCTTATTTTCCTTAGTGGCGTCATAACTTGAGAACGACTGTACAGATTTCATTCATTTTTTTTTCGAAGTTTTCTAATGTTTTGTGAAATGTTCTCACAGTAAGAACAAATAAAGAAAATTTAATTTATTTAACCATTGCGCGTTTGAATTTTTATTCATAGCTAAAATAGGAAAATGTAGGTCGATTAGTAGATACATATTACAAAGAGTAGCTTTATACAGAGTGATACTCTCAGTGGTAACAATTGTCTTAATGTAAGGAACAACATGCGCTATCGAAATATCACATGGGCTGTTCAAAACGCTCTAAACTTTTTATACCTAAGTACTTTCAAGTAATATCTCTTGCTTTGAGTGGAGTGAAAGGGAGACTGTCAGACTTTTACTGGCTAAAAGCCACGAGTGCGTTTTCAATCATCTTGGAGCAGGAAAATGTATTGATGATTTCTCATCTAAAAATATAAGAGCCTTTCGGTAAGAAATCCATCCTATGTTCTTTTTTCGACTCTGAGGTGGAGCGAGAGGGCGTGTCAGATTTTATTGACTAAAACCCTACCTGTGACCTTCAGTTGCCTTTTGTGTTCTATGGCATCAGTTTTCCTTTCACAAATTCCCCACTGAATCTTCCTCCTCCTTAGTCGCTCACTCTTGTCAGAGTGGTCGTGGTTGACAATGTTACATTTTCGTTGGCGAGTGAGGCTCCCAAGATGCGTCTCCACTTGTCACGGTTTACGGCGTCTCGGGAACTCTGGACTATGGAGGTTTGTGTTGCAGCTCTGATTAGGTCTGTCCAACGCGTAGGTGAGCACCCGCGTGCTCGCTTCCCCTCCACTTGTTTCTGGACACCGAGTCGCTCCATTCGTTGCGAACAACGTGACCAAAATATTTGAGGATTCGTACTAACACAGTCGACGATAACCTCTGTTAGACTTTTATCTCCTCCAGGATGGAGACGTTAGTCCTAAGTGCTGTCCAAGGGATCTACCACACCACATCTCGAGTGCATCGATTTTACGTCGGTCTTTGAGGCATACATAACATAATGAACCTTTGTAATTTTTCCACTCACCATCATCATCATTCCAGCTGAAAGACGTCCACTGTTTATATACTAACACTATTATACTTATTCGTTCACTCTTGACAGAGTGATCGTGGTTGACAATGTTGCATTTTCGTTGGCGAGTGAGGCTCCCGCGATGCGTCTCCACTTGTCACGGTTTACGGCGTCTCCCCACTAAATAGATTTGGCAAAAAAAAAACAAAACCATTTTGAATTTTGCGAAAAACAGGTGTCTTAATTTTTCTTCCCAATAATGTAAGGTTTACAATAAAATTGTAAATTTTCACAGAGATAACGAGGCAGAGTATTGTGTAAAACGTCTCCGGTGGGCCGTTTATCTTGCCCACCAGCTGGTACCACTAGCAACAACACGCGAAGGCGCGATTAAACAGACACCGTTTTAAAAATCTCAGACAATAATGTTGAATTTAAGAGTTCTAACTTGTGCTGGGGTTAAAATTAATTTAATAACTGGTGTAGGTTGGGTCGATAAGGTGATGCTCGTTGGTCTTCTTTGTTATATAGTAGTTGTTACCCGCGACGTCGCCCACTTGGAAAACGTGTTTATTAATTTTGGAGATGTTTTCCCCAGGAAAAGTCGCTCATCGAATCATCGAATCATCAAAAATCGAATTTTGTTTAACCGTTTCAAAGACGTAGTTTGAAATCCCGTTCCTGCGGGAAAATTAAAAACCTCTATTACTCCTTGTAATATCAAATATTGCTTAATGAAAGTTCCGTTAAAATCGGTCCAGTCGTGTTTAAGCTTAACCGGAAAAAACAAACAGACAGACAAAGAGACAAAAGTGTAAAAAAAAGTATTTTCTAGGCCAACGAGAAGTATCCTATGAATTTTGGATTCCCTTGAATGTGTCGAAATATACGTTTTTTGCACACAAACGGCCGTATCTTTTTTTTTCGTTAACTCAGAAGTTTGATTTTTTCACAGCTTCAAGGGTCCGCAAACTTGAGTAAGTATATATGGTTTTAATATAATATAGTGATATGATATGATATTTCAGGACATGGTCTACCCGTGTTCCAAATTTCATCCAAATCCCTTCGGTAGTTTTACAGTGAAGAAGTATCAAACATACACACACACTCATAAACTAGTGAAATTTGCAAAATAAATATACCATTTATTTAGAAAAATCTTTTCTAAAAGCACACAAAAGCTGCACCAATTGATTTTTTCTTAAAAATAAATTGAACCATATTAATAAAAAAATAAAATTAAAACGTAACATCAAAGTGTTTTAATAACAACAAAAACCTTTTTAAGTACAGTGTACAAAGGCGCAGAATGGCATAGCAAAAAAAAAATCTAACTACTGTTTTTAAAGCACGTTCCATCGTACTAAGCTCCTCTATTTTTTTCCCTGTATTTTTACCGTTGGATTTTTCTCCTTTTTTTATTACCTGCACCTGCAGACAATGTTAGCCTTTTAGTCTTACAAAAGGGGATCTGTGTTTCTTCTGTTAATACTGAATTCTAATTTACAAAAGCAATGCCGTTAATTGCATTTGGGGATCGAGATTTGTTTTTAATTGTGACGTAAAATGTAGTTGTTTGTTCCACGTTTAAAGTGGTTTTATTTATTGTGAGTGAAATAAATTGGAGTGTGTTTTTTTAGTAGAAACCCTTTCATGGTCCTGCGTTGGGTTTCGTTTGTAGTTTTCTTTAGTGTTAGTGGTTGTACTAAAGTTTAGTGCCTGTTTTTATGTACCTGGTCTAGTGATTTAAGAACTTGTTTTTTTTTTAACTCAACTGTATTAAAGCTGGAGTGGTATTGGCTGGGTAATACTTTAGTTTTCTTCTTGATTACTGTATATAAAAAAAAATAACTAAAAGTAAGTTGCACCAACTAATTTTAACGAATCAATGCCTCACAGTCGTCAAATCTCTCATAAAGCGAAATAGGGGTTGCACCAATTCAGCAACAGTTAAAATGACGCCACAATTATTACATTCTTTTTGTTTTTTGCTCACGACTTCTACCGCGCCTAGTTCGTGAAACTGTAAAATAATTCTAGTATAAAAAAAAAAATAAAACTAAAAGTGAGTTGCACCAACTAATTTTAACGAATCAACGCCGTCGTCAAATCTCTCATTAAGCGAAATACGGGTTGCACCAATTCAGCAACAGTTAAAATGACGTCACAATTATTTTTTTTGTTTTTTTTTTTTATTGCCCACGACTTCCACCGCGCCTAGTTCGTGAAACTGTACAATAATTAATATGTTAACAATTTATTTTGAAAGCATCTAAATTATTTATTTTTTATATAGGCTCGCGTTTGACCACTATCTCACCTGACGGTTAGCAACAGTGTGGTCGACGGTGGAGCACACTTGCGTAGAAGTGACCTATTCAATCTTGACTTAAAGACCCCTAGGTTGTAGCTATCAGGAAACTCAGACTCCAGCAGAGAGTTAGAGTAAAAATTGATTAACGATGACATTTTTGACAAAACTTTAACATTTTACAGATGATTAAATTCAATGGTCATTGTAAATACTGCTGTTAAAATTAACTTTAGTGAAAACTGTAACGGAGTTTCTAGTACAACCCACTCGTAACCAACCCGCATGCGTGAGGGAACGGATATCCTCACGCCCCAGCCTCCGCGACTGCGATCCCGACTTCCAGCCACGGTAGGCACGGGCTTACGGACGACGGGCAATGGCTAGCTCACCATCTGCTCATTCTATAGGAACCGAGCCCAAGTCGTCGACGGCGCATAGTATTCCACGGCGCCTTAAAGAGATGTCAGCAAACTGTTGGGCCAGTAGGGCCATACATGCCCCTACATGGGGAAAAAGTACGAAAGGGATACTCGTCATAGAACGCAAAAGACAACTGAAGGAACATAAGTGTGGTTTTAGTCTGTAAAAGTCACGCTTTCTCGCTCCACTCTAGAGCGGCAGAAGTCATTAAATGATTTGCCACCTCAAAAAAAGTACACCATGTTTTTTGATGTGTCAATTTTAAATAAACTCCATTACATCATATTTTTTACACCGTGTTGACTTGCTAACTGAACAATGAAATAATCAAAATTCCATTTTTATTATGGCTAGCTCTTAAATTAGAATATAGCACGGGTCGTATCAATCATAATAAAAAAGACAGAGTAGATTAAAATATAAAAACAGCCCCATTTAACAGACCTCGTTACACCATTTCACTCTTATTTTCAGCTTTTTTAGCAGAATATATTAAAAACATAGTACGATCCATGACAGTGCGTGTTTAATATTAAATATACGCAGTGCACACTCGCTGTTTCAGATACGTCGTAAAAATTCACGAAACGTCGGTCATTCGCTTTTACGGTCCGCATGAGTCCGCGTTCAGATGGGACGCAGTAGGCGACTGCCAGCCGGTTGCTCTGAATTATAGGGCCACTTTTTGTTGGTTGGATGGCACGTGCCTTTGAAAAGGTTTTGGGTGCTTTATTATGCAGGAGTCTAGTCTTTTCGGATAGCTTTTATCTAGTTTATGGTAGACATTCTTTTTTTGGACAGCTGATCTTAGTTAGTGCACGGGGAACCTTTAAAGGTTACCGATGACAGTATATTTTGCTTAACAAGTTGTAAATGATAATGATTATGCTTCTTAGTCGGTAAACTCTTGCCAGAGTGATCATGGTCATTATTGTGAATCACTATGAGTGATGATCTTGGTAATTTTAATTCGTCGCGGACTGTAGCTCTCCGGGTACCTACATTCGAGCACTTTGTTGCCAAATGATAATGATATGAATAATAACCATAATTTTGCAAATAGTTTATAAGTAACACTTTTAAACGTCAATTTTTGTTATAAAAATCAGACTGGAATTACTTGTTTGCAGTTCTTGATGTTTTAAATAAGTCTAATTTACTGCTTTTATTGTCAGTCACGCGCTGAAAATCACTGTGTAATCAGATACGTTTATCTTGTAATTTGAATAATTGCTTTCCGTTTTCAAAATTTATTACAATGTTCGTGCAAATTTCGCTACGTAAAAGTGCCACTTTCTTGTAAAAATTTGGCATAAGACTTATTATTTGATCTACGTTTTATCTTAGAGAACTTTTTAATGTAAACAAAGGGATCAGTCGCAACATCTGAACCCGCCATTACAAGTCGTAGAGATGTGCTGAATTTTTGACTGACTCACGTGTTTTTTTGTACATTTTACGGTCCTGTAGTGGGTACGTTTATGTTTTATGGGCACCACTAGTTCGGGTTACGTTATAGGGATGTTTTCTTTTGAACTTTTAATTGAGTTAAGAGTTCTGACGGCTTGACGTGCGAAGAGTTTGTCGAAGTGTGATGGGTGTTCTAGTTTCGATAGCCTTGTTCCCGTGTGTGTTTCGTATCGCTTTTTTATTAGACTCCGATCAGGGGTATTGTATTGATAGCTATAGAGGAAGTTTATTTTGGGGAGTTTTGTTTTACGCCTGAATTTTGGAATGTACGGTCTGCACACTCGGAATGAATGAAAGCTATTTGTTCTTTGATGTTTTTTTTTAGGTTGTATTATCAACCAATGACATCTCTCGCTCTCTTTGTGTCAGACTTTTATTGACTAAAATCTCATTCCTGTTCCTTCTTTGCCTTTGTCCCAGGGCCCCGGATTTCACTTTCACACTACCCATGGCCCCAGTAGGCTTCGACCCTGCTAGACCCCTACGGTTTGCTGACATCCCTTTGAGGCGCGCGTGGCGCGCAGTACGCGTCGTCGATGACTTGGGCTCGGTCCAGACGGTTACCGTACAGTCGGACGGCGAGCTACCCAATGCTCGCCGTCCGCAAGCCCGCGTTCTTTGATGATAGTTGTTCAAGAATTTTCTCAGAGTTAACTTTTCTATTTTGACATGCTCTGCAGCTTAGTGGTTCGTGTTTGGTGCTTTTATCGTTTCGATCAGCAGGCCTAACCAAGTTACGACCGTTTCGTTTTGAATCTCTTTCTACAGTCGGTAACGCCTACGGTTCTTTTTTTCTGACCACGTGACTTAACGTTGAGATGTCATTCTCATACATTTGAAGTTTTCTACTAGCGTTAACGATTGTAGATTATCAACTTGGCTAAGCCCTCAGCCCCCCTAGCCAAGTTGCAAATGATAAACGTGAACGCTTAGTAATCTCCAATAGATTTTCAACTTTATACCTAAGAGCATAAAGTTGAAAATCTATTAAAGACTACTGAGCGTTAGCGACCGGAACGAACGAAAATCCTATGTAATCTTCAATAGATTTTCAACTTTATATCCAATAACATAAAGTTGAAAATCTATTAAAGACTACTGAGCGTTAGCGACCGGAACGAACGAAAATCCTATGTAATCTTCAATAGATTTTCAACTTTATATCCAATAACATAAAGTTGAAAATCTATTAAAGACTACTGAGAGTTTACGTTTATCGTTTGTGACTTGGCTAGGGGGGCAGGGATGTTATAAAGCTCTGTAACCAAAACCGATATAACAATTTTGGATAAAGACAGAGTATAAATGATGGACAGGTTACGACAGGTTTTTACTTGTGTTGCCCAGCTAAACAAATAATACTGTAGACCGATATATAACTCGTCCCGCCCGATCGACCGCCAGATCAAGCGTCGCAAGTGGAGGTGGATTGGTCACACGCTTCGAAGGAATTCCGATCACATACCCAAGCAAGCTTTTGACTGGAATCCGCAAGGAAAAAGAAAGCGTGGCCGTCCCCGTCAAACCTGGCGTCGCACCGTATTGGCAGAAGCGGCAAGCAACGGAATGACGTGGAGCGAGGTGAAGCGTGAAGCTCAAGACCGTTCGCGATGGAGAATTACTGTGGACGCCCTCTGCCCCATCTAGGGGACATAGGACATTAAGTCAAGTAAGTCAACCGATATATAAAAGTCAGTTTTTTCTCTTTGTATTTTACTCTTGAGAGCAGTGGTGGCCGAGTGGTAACGGCCCCGACTTACAAGTTGTAGGTCGCGGGTTCAAACCCAGCCTGGCTCATTACTTTGTGTAATTTATTTCATCACCACTACTTAACTCTCAAAACGGTTAAGAAAAACATCGTGTGGAAACCGGCATGTCCTAGAACCAAAAAATTCGAAGACCTGTGACCAACCCGCACTGGGCCCGCGTGGTGGATTACGGCCCATTCCCTCTCCTAGAGAGGAGGCCTGAGTCCCAGCAGTGGGAACATTGAAAGGCTGCTTATGTTTGCTTATGCTATTTTACTCGTGTAATTTTTATATCTGTAACTGAACCTATCCGAAACAAGCCAGATTATCTGAAATAATAAATATTCGTAACCAGAATACCTAATGTTATTCCTATATTCATATGCGCGTAGATGCGAAATTTCAAATCCATAACATCACAGTAAACTACAGGTTTTACTGACATCTCTTTGAGGCGCGCTTGCCATCAAACAAATCGCAATTGAATAGTTTAACGTAGGTATTCAATTTAAATATAGAGGTAATCCTTTTTCTTCAACAAACGTAATAAAATTATACCTAACTACTATAAAACGCAACGTTTCCCTGTCTATCCGTCTGTCAGCAAAGCCATTATAACGTGAAGAGGGTCGTAAACTAGAATCATTAAAAAAATGCTGACCTTCAGATTAACTCCGATGCCCCGTCTTCAAAGCTGTCATAAGAAACTCGTCTAATACTATGACTAGAAAAAGTGTCAGTAACTTCACAATGGTGTCGATTCTATAAAATACATAACATTATCTTCTTCCACATCATTCACTCTTGACAAAGTGGTCGTGGTTGACAATGTTGCATTTTCGTTGGCTAGTGAGGCTTCTGCGATGCGTCTCTCGGAGGTTTGTGTTGCAGCTCTGATGAGGTCTGTCCAACACGTAGGTGAGCGCCCGCGTGACCGCTTCCCCTCCACTTGTTTCTCGACAACGAGTCGCTCCATGGAGTGTTCGTTGCGAACAACGTGACCGAAATATTTGTGGATTCGTAATTACACAGTTGACGATAACCTTTGTTTGATTTTTATCTCTTCCAGGATTGAAACGTTAGCCCTAAGTGCTGTTCAAGGGATCCACAGCAGTCGCCATCAGCACCACATCTCGAGTGCATCGATTTTACGGTCTTTGAGGCATACATAACATAATGAACCTTTATAATTTTTTCACTCACCATCATCATCATTTCAGCTAAAAGACGTACACTTCTGGACATTAGCCTCCCCAAGTGTCACCACAGCAACGGACACTTCGTATTATACAGGTTAAAGTTTGTGATTGTGTGTGTATATGTTTGTTACTTTTTCACGCTTATATGGCTAAATGGATTTCAATTAAACTTAATACACGGGTAGACCATGTCTTGGAATAACATATGGGATACTTTTTATTAGGAGCAGTGGTGGCCGAGTGGTAATGGCCCCGACTTACGGAGTTGTAGGTCGCGGGTTCAAACCCAGCCAGGCGCATTACTTTGTGTAATTTATTTCATCACCACTATTCTCAAAACGGTGAAGAAAAACATCGTGAGTAAACCGGCATGTCCTAGAACCAAAAATTCGAAGACATGTGACATCCACCAACCCGCACTGGGCCCGCGTGGTGGATTACGGCCCATTTCCTTTCCTAGAGAGGAGGCCTGAGTCCCAACAGTGGGAACATTATAAGGCCGACTATGCTATGCTATACTTTTTATCCCGGTAGTATGTTCCCTTGGGATAATTTTCTACTTTAACACGGGCGGAGCCGCTGGCAGAAGTTAGTGATCACATAATTATTTATTTGCCAACAAATATACAAAACAGAAAAAGGTCTTCGCAAAAATTAGTATGATTATTACCCAACGAATATTGGCTTAACCACCAAGCTGAATGGAACGAACTCTAATATAATGTTGTTATTACCGTTAAAAGAAAATCTTGCTTCATTTTCTTCCCATAATCTCAAAGCTTTTTATCGTATTCACTCAAGGAATTGCCTTTTACTAAGCCGCGGCCACTACTAAGAATTATATTGCTCTGACCTACATAATAATATCAGTAGGGAACCACATATCAAAAATTACATCACTTATTCCCCCCAGTCCAATTTCCGAATTAAATTTTATAACCCTTGCATGAATAAATAAAAAAACATAAAATACAGAACCATCTACACAAAATAGACATATACAGAAGCTTTGCTCAATGCAAAGCTTGGAGCACAGGCGTAGGGTAGCCAGCCTTTTGGTATTTTACGGGATAAATTTTGAAGAGTGTGCGCAAGAATTACATAACTTAATTCTGCTATCACCTTGCTACCATTGGAAAACCCGACGTACGGTGAGTGTCCACCCTTATATTCTTGACACTTCTATGATCCAAAA
Source organism: Mythimna impura (assembly GCA_905147345.3). NCBI lineage: Eukaryota > Metazoa > Arthropoda > Insecta > Lepidoptera > Noctuidae > Mythimna > Mythimna impura. Next base: position 24,553,840 of record LR990359.1, on the reverse strand, counting down.
CTAAAAGTTTCGCCTCGTCATTTATACCGTACATCGAAAGACTTGAACAATTTGCCTGCTGCGGTCTTCTCGTCCGATTATAATTTAGGTGTCTTCAAGGCTAGAGTGAATATACTCTTAAGAAACTAGTGCGCTTCAGTCGTAGTCAAGCACTGGTTTATATCATTTAACAAAAAACTATACCTATAACGAGAGAAAACTAGCGCACGCACACAGAGGCATCTATGTACGTACGGTACGGCGGGGTCAAAGGCCAGTCGCCAGTGTACTTGCACTTACTGTACATGAAGCGTGTCTATGTGTGAGTAAGTTTAGGCTTGTTGTATAGAGTCAACCTTCTGAACTATTCTCTGACGGAATCATCTACGTCCATCTCGATTTGCGACCTATAGAGCAGTATACACATTGGACATTTTATGACGTCACTATTGAGCGACAAAAGATTTTACGATCGCATAAATTAAATGCGAAACTATCAATCTGAAGCTTAGTTTATTGAGAATGCGACTAAGTAATCGTTCTTTTTAATATTGCGACTATTCAGAGCGAATGTTAAGTGTTTTATTTTATGCAGTAGGTTGCATTTCGCATGAAGGTAATTTGCGGGTAGTGTGATTTTTAATGGGGTTAAATTGCTGTTTTTTTCTTTTTCATTCGTGTTGAGAAATTATAGTACTGTGCGATAATTTGTGTGAACACGAAAACTGCATTTTTTTAATAGATTTATAGCATTATTAAAGAAGTTAGGTTTACTTGAGAATTATAATTGGTTTGTATTACTACTTATAGGTTCTGTAAAAAAATGAAGGTCTTACTAACACGAGACATTTTATTTGATATGATAAAAAAAACACAAATTAAAGTTCACATGCACATAATATAGGCTTTTATGCTAGATTTATAAAAACAAAAATATTATAAAGATAGCTCAATAATATATTATAATAATGCAAATGGGATTACGATTAAAACAGCTAATGAAATGAACGAGATGAGATTGAGTCACACCTGACATGCTCTCCGAAAACGTACTGACTGTAAAGATACTTACACGATACTTATACGTTGCAATTACGCTGAAAACTTTATTATTATTCGGTAATTGACCTGAACAATTAGATTGTACGAAATTATAGTCAAAATGAATTCACCACTGACCGTGTTTCACACCAAAAACTGACTAAACCAATAATTTTAAAACCCTCAAACGCAAATATAATAATTTCTCTTTGAAACACATTTTCGCTTCAAACTTTTCGACCCCACTAAATTACTAGGTAGAAGTAGGTACCTAGTAATTTAGTAGAATGTTAGAAAATCTCATGCGACACCGACACGTGCAGAACCTGCAAACACACCCAGAAATTAACGCGAAATCGTTAACTAGCCGTCACTCATAAAAACTCAACATAAAAATATGCGGCGTCATTAAAATAACCGTGAAACCCCATTAAAGCTGCGACTGAAATTCGCGTCGCATCACACGACGTCATTTTAATCGCAGACAGGCTTTCCAATTAGCGCAGCTTTGCCTGTCACTCATTACTGCCATAAGCCCACGAAAATCCCCCAGTGTGACACAACAGTTAGGACCACGTTCCGTTCACGCGAATGCTTGATATTTTTTTAATCAAGGACCCAGCCAAAGGAGAGAAAGTTTTTGATGTAGATTCATTTGTCACAAACATGCCAAGCGTATGACACTTGCGGATGACGAATAGTGTGTATGCAGCCTAACAAACGGCTCTGTGCCGCCATTTTGTCATTTAAATTCTAATTTTAAAACCACAGAGCCTGTTTTGACAGTCACAAGAATTTGATTTTAGAAATCAGAATCAAAATATTTTTGATCATTCAAACTCAGGACACGCCACAATCATTGTGATAATCCCCACTTTGAAGACTGGCTGGAGAGGCACCACGGAGTCCTCACCTTCCGCATGTAAATTCGGGAGGTTCCTGTTTTGGATTCAAGCGGAAAAAACCCACGGAGGTCAGTCAGAAGTCGCAGAGCGATCTCCGGCTACCAAAAGCGCGGGTTTGCGGACGACGAGTAATGGGTGGCTCGCCGTCGGACCGTTCTGTATGGACCAATCCCCAGTCATTGAAGGCACGTAGTATTCCACGCGCACCCTAAAAAGATGCCAACAAAACCATAGGGGCCCACCAGGGCCGATACCCGCTAGGGGAAAAGGAAACCCATAGTCCTAGAACGCAAAGGGTAACGAAAGAACATAGGTAGGTTTTAGTCAGTAAAAGTCTGATACACCCTCTCAGTCCACCCTAGATTAGAAGAAGTCATTAGATGAATTCCCGCCTCCCAAAAAAAAAATGTGTTTAAACCACAACACACATTTAACATTTTTATACATTTTACAAATTATTATTCCAAAATTATTACACTGAAATAGTGGCTATATTTGCGTGAATTATTTAAGACATCAGTCGCAGGCTGCGCATAGAATTTAATGTTCGAAATGTAAAATCAAATTTTAACGTTTATTATACATTTAAAGCGGCGAGCGCGCAAATGAACTGGCAGCTTTAGCACTTATTGGTCGAAATCAAATTGAAATAAAACGTAATTGGCGCGATTAATTCAAATCCTATAATATCGTCGAGCTGTTAATTTACCAAGTTTATTACAGCTTGTTTGATAGCAGTCGGATAGTTTAAAGTTATATTACTCCATTGCTTTTTGTGAGTCGACTTTCATTACATTGTACTTACATAGTTATTGAAGATATAATCCATACTTATATTTCGATTCTTACATTTTTATAGCTTTTCTTATTAGTGACTAGCTGGTAAACTTAGGTCATATTTCTGTCTACGGGGTTTAAAGTAAGGTATTCTATTTCTGGGTGGTTATAAAAAAAATAAACACAAAGGCTGCGGTGGGAGCTCCGCTCTGCTCCCGCCTTAGGCTTCTAACCTAACCTGTACATGTCAGGGAGCCCTAAAATTACGTCACCACCTTCCTTGCTCTCGTCTTTTTTACCGGCTGCGCATTCGGTATTGTATAGAATACTTAAGCAAAGTATAAAATAAATAATATTTCATACATTAGCTACACGTTTTATGTATTCTATACATTGCCTAGGTATTGTATAGAATACCGGATTATACAGATTGCCGGTAACATATCTATTTCATTTCATTCAATATACCATCACTGCCTAACTCCAACCACAAGGCGTGAAGCATCTCATTATTTGAGCCCAATACGTGACCCAGCTGTCGCAGTGTACACCTTCAGATACAAATGCATATTATAATATACATGTATCTGTGTGTAACAACATCGTATATACAGCTGTCGGATGCAGTTGTCAGCTATACGGTGAAACATGTGCAGTTGGAGATATTTTGTTGCGTCTTGTAATTTAGATGGTGAATGTATTGTAGACTAGAATTGTTACTGCCTTGTTTAAATAAAGTTGGCAGGTCAACAGTCGTGCTGTTGAACTTAGGATCCTTGCTCAGCTATTGTTAAAAAAAAAGCACGGCCGCAGCCGTGGCAACTAATTTTTTTTTTTTTTTGCATAATTTACACGTGCATGCATTTTATAAGTCATTTACATTATCAATGTAATAATAATGTAAATATAAGATAAATTTTACAGTACTTGACAGTGTTAATATTCCCGACCGAATTTCGATAATAATAATAATAATTCTTTATTTTCAGGCAACTAAGGCCCATATAGACCGAATACATAAAATAATCTTAAAAATAATAATAATATATATTTTTTTTAATTGATAATGATGACCAATCTTAACTGAGATTAGCCAGATACTCAGGATATATTACAGTATTGTGCACTCTCTCTATCTTTACTTCAATAGTCAATATAATACATAAACAAATAAACATACAATCTTACAAGCTTTTGCCTTTATAATATCAGTGTGATTAATATAGGTACCTCCTTCCTTTAACCTTTCGTATGCCGTAATTAGAGACACAATTAAAAAGTGATTGTGTCTCGCGTGGATCGGCGTCTAAAACACACGAAAGGTTAAGTAAACACAGAAAAACAGAACTATCCAATAATTTTACGCAATTTGAAATAAACGGTTGTCATTATTTTGATGAATTGACACATGTGACAGCATCTCAATACACAACACTCAAGTTCATTACTGTCTGACACTAATAGACGCGGCAGCTATTAGTATCAGATAGTCATGACATGACTTCATGAGCGTGAGTGGTCTTCTCAATCGATTTATAGCTTAATTCTAACCTCATGTTGAGCGTGGAGTCTGATTCTCGGGTCGAGCATAAAGTACTAATGGGTTTTTTTCAGTTTTTTTTGGATATTATGCTATCCCTTGCTCGCCGTCCGCAAGCAAACCCATACGGTTACCGGGATTCGTCCTACGACTCGCGACGCCTGGAGCGTCTCCTGCGGCGGGGGCTGAGGCGTGAGGATGTCCTCTGCCTCCCAGTTTCATCCACCTCCTTCGCTTGCATTACTGCTTCGCAGATGGAGGTGACCGCTTCCCATTCCCTCTCACTCCGAACCAGGACCGTACGGGCGTACGCGATAGTTCGCCACCGCTAACTCGGTCGCCATGTCTAACGCCACGGCTCTACAAGAACACGGTGGTACTCCGCCTAAGCGGGGCTGACTTCCACCGGTGTAGCATAACCAGGCACAATGGTATTTAAGAATTCAATAAAAAAAAAAATGTAAAATTTAAACATGATCAAGCTTCGAATTCAAAACTCAACTCTTCCGGATTCAACCACAAAATTATTTAAATTCACATACACACTAAATTTTATATACCAACACACACGAAACTACAATTTCATAGTCACATTACAACAACAATGTACCCGAAATTCCGGCTAACACAGTCCGACATTGTCGCTTAGTGTGAATGCGGCCTTATAACCCTTAATTGCGCACAAAATTAGCTGCGCGCGGTATAATAATGCGCAGGTGTAATAATACGCGCGTGTAATTGTGCGCACATGTGCTAACATTGCGCATATGTTGATAATACTGCGTAGCACTGTAAACACGTTCTTCATATGCTGTATTCATGTGTATTCGGGGTATTTGGACTGATATAATCGTGATGCTATCTTTTAGAAATATGGGAAGTTAAATAACGAGTTCGGGAACGAAGAATGAGAATGAGTAAGAACTTAGTTATGTTGGACAAAATACGAAAACAAATATACAAACTTATAACTAAAAACATTTGTTTTTTGAGAAATATTCTCCTAGTTAGTTAGTCTTTGTGCTATGGGCATTTACAGATAAAGATACGGAGCATTTATGGACATATACGACCTTAATGCCAGCCTGACAAGGTACAAGCACGATCAGACTACAATATCTCCACTGCTGAGACATAGTCCTCTTTCTGGAGAGGGAATGGGCTAATCCACCACACGGACTCAGTGTGGACCGGTAAAGTAACAAGTATCAGATTTTTTGTTTCTAGGGCATAGTGATGCTCTTTTAGGTCCCTTCTAGCCCAAAAAGTTCTCTGTGTCAATATCAGTTACATAATATTAGCTTCTGCAAGCAGTGTCGCCCGTGTGAAATTAGAAAATTGTCCTATATCCCATTTATACGCTATTCCAGAACACAGTCAAAGTTCATGTGCCTAATTTCATCCAAATCCATTTTTTTTTAAATGGATAAGCTCGTGTGATGGAGCACGCTTGCCTAGAAGTAACCTATTAACTCTTGACTCAAAGACCCCTAGGTTATAAGTTATCAGAAAACAGAGTCCGGCAGGGAATTCCACTCCATAGCTGTAAACACAATGAATATGTTCCTAAAACGCTTTGTGCTTAAGGGTGGGATGTCCACTATGTACCGGTGGCCCTACCTTCAGCAGTTTTAGCATTAAGGAGTAACAAACATACACACAATACTCACAAACTTTCATTAATATAAAGTGATAATTAAATTTTTACAATTTAAATTACCTATACGAAGAGAAGCAGTATTACGAAAGAAAAATATTCAATATAATATTTAATTTTAATTCCTTGTTGTACAACCAACCTTGCCTCTGCAGCGAAAGGGTTACTGACCCGGGTATAATGTATACTGCGAGTACCGTGCACCGTCAAGCTTGCTACAAGTTACTGTTACTATTAAGTACTTATATTTTCATGGATACCAGCAAATTGTTCAAGTTTCTTGTATTAATTTCAGTAATATGGATAGGCTGTTTTTCATGGATTTTTTAAACTTAATTTAGAAGCTTTTATTTAACTTGCAATTGCGTTAGTTTGGGCGTGAGGATGATCGATCCGTCATGCGTGTGGCCGTCTTCTTCCCTAGCATTACTGCTTCGCAGAAGGGAAACCGGGGCCCAACACGAGAGGTCATCACCACCGTTCGCCCCCAATAGGACACGGCGTTGCTCCGCCCAAGGAGAGTAAAACTCCACGGTATACTTCACCGTGTCCTCCGGGCGGTCTGCACAATAGTGACACCCGGAGTGGTACATAGTCGGACTTAATGCAATAAGCCATTCTCTACCAGTCAACCTTTGGTACAAAAAAGTACACTATGGTAGATGTGCAACAATAAATAAAAATGTTTGCCATGTAAATAACGCAAAAAAATAAAATATTATTCCCCGAAACCAACTTCCTTATGGTAGCATAAAAGGACCCGTTTCCCTTATCCTCTCTTTAAACTTCGCACAAAATTTGGTGCGCATTACCAAAAACGTATTCCCCCTTTTAACAGCATCTTCCCCCACTACTTTATTTTTATAATACGCATTAATTCACAAAATTTAAGCGAAAACACACTTTTTTCGCACTCAAGGTAAGTGAGTACAGTCATAAACACAATTGTTTACATATTAGTAAATATTGATTGCAATAAAATAAGAACCCTAGTTAGTTTCGGGATTAAGATAACAATGAATGGCACTAGTTTATATAGTATATTTATTTTTTCATTAACCACTGCCTCACTTGATGGTAAGCAAAGTTGCGACCGACCTTGGAGCACGCTTGCCTAGAAATAAAATCACTTCACATCAGCAAAGAAGTAACCTATTATTACCTAGAAGTAACCTATTCACACTTGACGTAAAGACATTTAAATTGTAGCTATCAGTAAACACAGACTGTGAGCGAATAAGCCTAGTCTTGAGTTATTTCGATCACAATATGTGTTCGTCTATGAGACAAAGTTTTACCTATTTAAGGCTAATAATAACATTTTGTAAATAATAAAAGACTGATATCCCATGTGAATAAAAAAAATGTCTAGGTTAAAAAATTAATTTGATAATGTATTCCAATTTTTTTTAACCGACTTCAAAAAAGAGGAGGTTCTATGTTTGGTTGTATGTATTTTTTTTTATGTATGTTCATCGATTTCTCGATCAATTGTGGACCGATTTTGAAAATTATTTTTTTTATTGAAAGTTTATACTTCCAAGTTGGTCCCATAGAAATATTGTTATGATCTGATGATGAACTTTGAAGATATGGAACGGAACTCCTCATAGGATCACAGCAGAACTGTCGTAACAAGTAAAATTGATTTGTTTATACGTATACGCGATGACTTTATGTCTGACTGAAGGGTACTTTTTAGCTGTAGTACCGCAACTAAAAAGTGTAAAATAAAAAACTTTTTACAAAAAAAAAATACAACCCAATGTAAGAAAAAAACACTAAAAAGTGCAAAGTAACTTTAATTTCGGAGCGCGAGGGAGTTTTAGACATTTACTGTCTAAAATGCACCCTGTGTTCCTTCTATTGCCCTTTGTGTTCCAGGGCCGTGGTCTTTTGAGCAATCTCGCAGCCCGTTTGAGCAAAAGAGACTTCATACAAATCTTTGCTGTCGACTGTACCAGCCAACTTTGCCCAACTTTTCACTTACAAAGTTTACTTATTGTTACGATACAATGTTCCCCTTTATTTAATACACTTTCTTTCACTGTTTGTCTAATAAAAACTTATGTAATTTTATTGGCATAATATTTGCTTGGAGTTGGCGCGTGTGCGACGCATTTACCAAATGTTTCACTGTTTAGTTTGCATAATGTTGCTCAGCGTGTGTTGTGTGTTTAATAAATAAGTTTTGTATATATGTGGGTGCTATTTTTGAAGGAGAAAGTGTCTTTTTGACGGAGAAAGTATCGTGTGAAACGGTAATATCACTTTCATTGTTTTTTGGCTTGCAATTTTCATTCGAATGGCATAGAAAAACTGGTTTTTAACTCAACTAAATAAAACTTTATATAGAATGATTGAAGTATGACTTCTATCGGCCATTTTTCTGCACACACCCTTCTACTACACGGGATTTCAATATAATGAATTCAAATGGAATAGAGGGATTGGAGACTGGCAAAACGTGGGTATAATAGGGTACTATCTTCGGTTCAAAATAACATGAAATTCAAACAGTAATAACGATCATAGAAAAGTCAGGTATTACCCTCGCTTGTGGTCACCGTAGGTGCAGGTTTATGACTATGATTAGCTCGCCGTGCAGCTGTCTGATAACAACGACTCGGGCTCATTCTTAGACGGAGCCCGAGTTTGTTGTTGAAGGGCGCATAGTATTCCACGCGCGCCTTGACGAGAGGTTAGCAAAACCGTAGGTTCCCAGCAGGGGCGATGCCCGCTATCTAATGCTGCATCTGAATTGAATGGAAGCTGACCCCAACACAATTCGGAAAAAACTAAGCAGATTGATGTTAATTCTCTACCCAAATATCAAATTTTAGACATAACTATCTCCATTGCATCATTAATAAATAAAAATACACTTTGTATAGACTTCCCTTAGGCAACACAGGCGCGATATAATGTTATACACTTACCTACAACACGACATACTTAAAAGGTCATCAATAACACATTAACTCAATGGTAATTAACACATAAAACACACATCCGATCAACACAACCCCCCACCCATGTCCACAATTAATTCGAAACCACACAAATTAACATTCACCGTTAACACACACCCACATTTATAGATGTACAATAATGCCGACAGGTACACTGTATCTGTGTATGCACCTACACCTATGCATACACACACACACTGTGCTCAAAGTAGCGAGAGGACGGCCACAATGTACCCACAAACGCTCGGCCTACTAAAACTCCAGTTGTACTAAAAGGGTGACTGTTGTACAACGCATGCTAACTTATGGTGCAAGTTATGGGCGTTTTCATTCTAATTTGTTTAGAAGTTTTAGTGTTAAGCGTTTGAATGTATGAATTATTCCAAGTAATTTTCGCGTTTTTTATAGGGTTCCGTACCTCAAAAGGAAAATAACGGAACTCTTATAGGATCACTTTGTTGTCCGTCCTTATGTCTGTCTGTCTGTCACAAAAAGTGAAAAAAAAACACTCTTTATTTCTTTGTAAACACTTTTTTTTTTAAATCTTCGTACCTAACTTTTTAGACGCCTACGCATACGCCAAGTACCTAGGTACTTGGCGTATGTATACCAAATAAAATCCGTTCATTCATTTTAGAGAATAAGGACTTGTAAGGTCTGCATTTAATATAGTAACGTCTAAATACTCTTAAGCGTCAGTTGTTAGTAGACATTGTTAACAGAATGTATGGCTATGGAGCTGAAAGGTTCTCGGGTAACGACCGCATGTTGACTATTACAGCATTGAAAGGCGAACCAATCCACAAGGTGAACCAATGACGTAATGAGAACCACAAAAGTACACGGGAAAGGTTGACGTGCAGAAGTGGACGTCCTTCTGTTGAAAAGTTTTAGTATAGTCATTTCAGTCACAAAATCTATTTTATGGGTCCTATGAAGTCCGTGAAGATTCCCGTCCACGTAAAGATATGTCCAATGAAAATAAATAAAAATATAGGTACTTTATTGTACACCACCTACTTTATGAATAAATGGGAACGTTTGAAAGAGGTTCCGTGATAAATTAAAGAACATACGTGAGTATTAGTCAGTAAAAATCCGACACGCCCTCTCACTCCACCCTAGTGCGCGGGAGAAGGCATTTGATAATTTCCCACCTAAAAAAACCGTCTCTATAAATTATATAAAACATAGAAATATTCCAGTTACTAAAAGATTTTCTTCAAACGTGTAGTTCGTGACACAGCAGTTTAAAAGCGGGCAGCTAGCCAATATATTGGAAAGTCCATACGTTTAGATTTCCATAATTTACCACTAGAATAAAGGAAGTTGTAGCAATTTGATAACAGGTAATAAATCCATTACTTCAGCAGGCGTTTCTTCTATAGGTACGTTTTATTATGAGAAAACTATTTTAGGAAGTGTTTTCTTTGTATTATTTTGTAAAGCAGTTATAGTGGTCGAGTGGTATAGGCTCCGACTAACAGACAGGTGGTTTACTTGTTTTTAATATCGTGCGGATTTCATCACGCATGCGAGATTGTTCCGCACGCGAAGCCCCCGCAAATGTCTTTTTCATTCAAGTATTTATTGTAATGCGTGAAATACGTACGCGGGATGCGGGGCGTGATATCGGGCAGCAGTCCCGCATGCGAAACAATACCGCATGCTTGATGAAATTCGCACGATATTAAAAACAACCTTAGTGTAATTTATTTAATTTATTTTAACTTCTTGAGTAGCGTAATTAGAGACACAATAGTAAGACAATAGCGCACGACCGCCTGCGTTCGTGCGGGGATCAACAGCTTAATATCATTGCTCTCAAAACGGTGAAGGAAGACATCGTGAGGAAACCGGCATGTCCTAGAACAATAAATTTGAAGACATGTCTTGTGACATCTACCAACCCGCATTGGGCTCGCGTGATGGATTATGGTCAATACCCTGTACTAAAGAGGAGGTCTGAGTCTCAGCAGTGGGCAGATTATAAGGCTGATTGTGCTACACTTATGCTATAATTATTTTATTTCTACAGAAATCATAAAGAAAAGAAAATATGAAAAGAAAAAAGGTGAAAAGGGTAAAGGTGAAAATTTGTGAGTGTGTGAAGTACGTAACAAACATACCTACACACGTAGGTATGTTTGTTACGCACTTTACACTCGAACGGCAAAACAGATTTCAGTGAAACTTGTACAGTCACGAGCAATAACATGGAATCGTTTTAAAATTTCAAATTCATTCAAGTATGCTTGGCTGATACCATAAGAAGTATCTTGTGTGTTATTCTAGGACATTATCTACCCGTGTACAGTCACAAGCACTAATGTATAAACATTGCCACATTTTCTAAAAAAATTTAACTTGGTGGGTACATAATTATGTAACCACCAAGTTAAAATATTTTAGAAAAGGTGACAATGTATAATATTAGTGCTTGTGACTGAACATGGGTAGACAATGTCCTGGAATAGCATTTATGGTACTTCTTATGTTCTCTTGAGATAATTTCTATTATCACACAGGCAAAGTCACTGGCAGCAACTAGTATAATTATGATATTATTATATTGTCATTCATAATTATCAACATCCGGTTAGCATAGCATAGCATAGTCGGCCTTATAATGTTCCCACTGTTGGGGCTCAGTAGGAGAGGCCTCCTCTCTAGGAGAGGGTATGGGCCATAATCCACCACGCGGGCCTAGTGCGGGGTACATCCGGTTCCGTACCTCAAAAGGAAAAAACAGAATCTTTATAGGACCACTCTGTCTGTCTGTCTATCTGTCAAGACTCTTTATCTTGGGAACGCGTGAAGGTATCTCAAATCTGCGGCCCCTTGAAGCTGTGAAAACATCAAACTTCTTAGTTAACGAAAAAAAAGATACTGCCGTTTATGTCGCAAAAAACGTCTGTTTCGACATTCTCAAGCGAATCGAATTCATAGGGTACTTCCCGTTGACCTATAATCCTGAAATTTGGCTTAAAGCAAGGTCTTATAGCACAATTATAGGAAAAACTTTGAAAACTGTAAATTTGTAGTTACGTCACAAAAAAAAACTTTTAAACGATTCGGAAAAATATTTGTAACTAAATTCGGGTATTGAACTGTTTTCACAGGTAAGTTTATACGGGACCCTCAGTGCGCGAGCCAACTTGCACTTGCCCAGTTTTTGACATGTTTCTTTAGGTCTGTGCAACACGTTTTCTTCATACTCTATCCTGTTCACCATCACACTATCACTGACTCACTTTTATATCCTAACAGTCCTCGTACATTCCATCCATACTTTCTTTGGCTTCCCTTCTCTCCACACTTCCACTGGCTCAAAATATTTTTTGAATGGTTTTGTATTCTAAGTAATCATTACCAGTGATAGGAATATTTTCAAGTAGTCAAATATTTATAAATAAAAAAGAAACACTTAATTAAACTATTATCCATACTATTCATATAAATTTGAAAGTAAGTCTGTGTATAGTATGTCTGTCTGTCTGTTACGCTTTCACTGTTAAACTACTGAGGCGATTTTGATGAAAATAGGTACGGAGCTAAGCTTAAACTCCAAGAATGGACATAAGAATAGAATAGAATAAACTTTAGGCCCCTCGCCCATGGTGACTTTTTGTTGCGATAATGTAGCGCGTTTGCATCGATACAGTTGCGATGCTGTAGCGCGTTAGTAGCGCGTTGGCATCTTTTCTATAGCGCGTTAGTAACGATGCTGTCGCGCTTTCAAAACGCGCGACAGCATCGTTACAAAAAGTCGCCGTAAAACTTTTAACAAAACACAAGCTACTTTTTATCCGTCTTCGATTTTGACTTCGCGTCCGCATTAACCGACATTCACGTGGACGAAACCGGTAACGATGTAATTAAATACAACTATACTAAAAAAAACTCAAATTTCAACTGAAAAACATAACTTAATGAAAAAACGCTTATCCCAGATACCACACAGCCTGATATAGGTCACATCAAGCTCACTAAATGAGCACCGACTAATGAACGCGAATCTTAGAGTGGGCTATACATGGTGTTTTCCCCGCTATACAGGCTGTGCGCATAATTTGATTGAGTTACAACTTTGCCCAACTTACAAGTTTGATGAAACTCGATTAATAATTTGAGCAACATTGTGTTGGTCTAACCGGGTATAGTGTTGGACTAGATAGCGGGAAAACTTGAAACTTGAAACTCCTTGAACAAAGGTAGTAGGGACTAAGTTTTTGAGTATTTTTGGTGAGGTGTACTTGTGCGTCTGAAATGATTAAATACTCTGTGAACCCAGTTTAAGTTATTTTTTTTTCTAAAGCAGCTTTCTATCGGTGAAAAAATTTTAGCAATCGGACCAATGCTTTCAGATATTACCGCCTACAAACAAAAACTAAAAATACAAATTTTACCTCTTTATAATATTATTAGTGTAGATTTCCTCATCTTGTCCAACATCGCCAATTGTGTGAACGAGACAAAATGTTCTAAAACAAATATTTTCTTTTAATATCTAAATATTATTCCGAAATGTACCAAAACGTTTCTAATTAATTGGATACAATTCCCGGAAAATGTAGCGATACAAGATTTCATGAGAGGCAACAAAATTTTTGGATACCGGGAAGTGGCTTAAGCAAGCTTGTTTTCAAGAAAAATATATTAATATTAATTTGTTGTAAGTAGTGGATAGACTTACTCGTGCAATGTTCAACATCCAAGGAAATAATTTCGATAATTTTAAGAAACTGAGTTTTATGATTTTTTTTTGTTTTATCGGACATTTTGGAGCTTTTTTACAGTCCTGAGACGGTGGTTTAGCGACAGAGTTTCATTTATATAAAACTGCTTGTACCAATAAATGTAATATAAATTACTAGCTTCTGCCAGCGGATTCGCCCGCATGAAACTCGGTTTCTCCATGCAAACTTTGGACCCCCGTTTCATCCCTTTAGGAGGTAAATTTCGGAAAATCCGTTATTAGTGGATGTCTACACCCTATAAGGAACCTACCTGCCAAATTTTAAGTTTGTAGGTGTTACAGTTTCTGAGATTTCGTGATTAATCAGTGAGTGGTATTTTTCTTTTATATAAATAGGTATAGATTTCTACAGTTTGCGCTTATAGTTAAAATGAGATACAAAAGATTATATTACAGGAAGGAAGTGAAGTGAAGGAAGTGTTTTAGAATAAACGATCATCATCATCATCATCTGAGATAGCCTTTTCCCAACTAGCTTGAGGTCAGTTTTCAGTCTACCTGGATGCGGTTCAATACACATGGATGGATTGCCTATCAGACCTTCACAACCCAATTACTGGGCAACCCGATACTCTTTGGATGGACTGATGGTCAAACTTTCTGCCGTCTGATTACTTGTAACGACTGTGACCACGATCAACGGTTTTACGTGCATTACAGGCACGGGGTGTCAGTAATGTCCTAGTTAAACTTAGAGTACATATGAATTAAAATAATCGCATTGGTACTTGCCCGGTTTCGAATCCGCAACCTCATGCATGAGAGGCAGGTGCCTTAAAAGGGCCCTTTCCCACTCGCCTATCGTCAACGTCGAGCATGGTTTATAAGCTTGTTCCTTCATCTAACGCAATCCAACGCGATGTTTGATGAAGAGGTAACGCGAAAAAAGAGATATAACGCCTGAAAACTGTGTTGGCATTCAGTAATTCCGTGATTTACTCGAATATTTCACAAAACTTGTTCTAGGAAATACGTGTTTTTTTTGAATCCTTAAAGGTTTTGAGAAAAATTGCCGTCAATCAGAATCTCGATTAAATGTGCAAGGCTTCTATAGATGTATTTTTTTATATTTTTAATATATGAGCACAATATGGAGGGCCAAAGTTCACGTAAAATAGCAGATTTTCAGAGGTCTTTACTGGATTAATTTTACACAAATTTATGTTTTGATTTCTATATAAGCCTAGATAATATCCACAAGATATCTGTGTATCCAAAATATGAAAGATGAATGATGAAGAAAGATGTGTAATAACATCATAATCACGTAAGAGCGGTTGTATGAAAATGTACCTCAGGTTGGCCGCTCTTAACTACTCGCCTATCACGACACTTTAAGCGTCGCCCGGAGGACACGGTGGAGCATACGGTAGAGGTGTGCCCCGCCTGGGCAAAGCACCGCCGTGTCCTCGTGGGGGCGATCGGTGGCAGTAATCTCTCGCGCTGGACCTTGGTACAGGCCATGGTCCGGAGCGAGGAGGAGTGGCAGGCGGTCGCCTCCTTCTGCGAAGCAGACATGCTAGCAAAGGAGGAGGCCGACCGCGCGAGGCAACGGTCCTCTCGCCCCAGCCGCCGGGATTCCGATCCCGATTACCGGCCACCATAGGCGCGGGCTTGCGGACAGCGAGCAATGGGTAGCTTCATTAGCTCACTGTCCGATCGTCTGGTAACCGTCCGGACCGAGCCCAAGTCGTCGACGGCGCGTATTGTTCCATGCGCGCCTCAGGGAGATGTCAGCAAATCGTAGGTGCCCAGCAAGGTCGAAGCCTACTGAGGCCACGGGTAATATGAAAGTGATACCCGGGGCGCTGGGACGAAGGCAAAGAAGGAACAGGAGTGGGTTTTTAGTCAGTAAAAGTCTGACACTATCTCCCATTCCGCCCAAGAGCGCGATTTGTCATTAGATGATTTTCACACCTAAAAAAAAACCTAAAAAAAATAAAAACGACACTTTAAGCATATCTTTTTTTTTTTATTATTATTGATAGGCTCGCGTCGTTTTTCATCTTAAAGAGATGAAAAATGTCTACTTGTTGTCTGTAAGTTAAACGTCTATCAATAATAATTTTAAAAAAATTTAGAACTTCATTGACGATATTACATTCGCTTGTGCTCGTTTCACGTATCCCCAATCTATACCTACCTGGTACAACAGACTAATCTCCTTGTGGAGTATGTGGAACAGAGAGTAAAGCCCCACATACCTCCGTTGAAAAGGGAGGATCCTCCAACCAGACGGGTGTTATGTCTGGTGGGCTATTGCCCGATAGATGATTTCGGGCTGTTCTATATGTTCTAATCGCGCGGAGAACTTTGATTGCGCGATGCAGGATTAGTTCCTATGTGACGCCATAGATGTCGCTACATCACTCCCCTCCGGAGATCGGAGATCGATGGTTCTTGATGCTTCTTGATGCGTGCCAGGCCAGTGGTAGGTTGGTTCCAGTGGGTCGGAACCGAATGCCGCATAGTTCTCGGTGAGTCGGAACTGTCTGCGGTGATGCCCCAGTGAGTCGGGGTGTTGCTATCCCAGTGAGTCGGGATGATGCCCTAGTGAGTCGGGGTGATGATGTCCCAGTGAGTCGGGATGATGCCCCAGTGAGTCGGGGTGATGATGTCCCAGTGAGTCGGGATGATGCTCCAGTGAGTCGGGGTGATGATGTCCCAGTGAGTCGGGATGATGCTGCAGGCTCCAGTGAGTCGGAGTAGTGCTGCTGGCTCCAGTGAGTCGGAGCGGTGCTGTGCGATGTAGTGGCTTGATTGCTTGCGTCGACCAGGAGAGATTCTTCATAGCTCTTCATGTGACTGGCCGAAGGTGCGGTGTGATTAGCCAAGGTCGCTGATGAGGCTGAGGGTGATGACCAGGTATGACCAGGTAGGCATGCTGGTGGTCAGGATACCCTTTAAAGCCGTGGGTGCTGGCTGTATGGCTCGCTGCTCGAAAGCTTGAGGAAGTGATGATGACGTCACGAAGTAGTAGCTGCACGAAGGCTGCGCTGACGTTCTTTGTCGAGGGTCACTAGTGTGGAGTATGTGGAACAGAGAGTAAAGCCCCACATACCTCCGTTGAAAAGGGAGGATCCTCCAACCAGACGGGTGTTATGTCTGGTGGGCTATTGCCCGATAGATGATTTCGGGCTGTTCTATATGTTCTAATCGCGCGGAGAACTTTGATTGCGCGATGCAGGATTAGTTCCTATGTGACGCCATAGATGTCGCTACATCCTCATAAAATTTAAATGCCCAACTCATTTTACCTGTTTATTATCAAAATATCACCACTATCAAGCACCAATGACATTTTATGGACTCTAAAAACCGTTTAATATGTCGTTCACGTTTGGTGACTGGAAGCAACTTATCCGGTACTGGACGCGAGCCAAACTCGGCCGCACTCTGAAGACTACTTATTATAGTCTATATATCATGAGAAAAGAATTGTTTGGGACGAATATTGTAGAAACAAAAATATCGTGCAGTTTAACGGTCAGGTGAGACCTGTGATTGGGTCATTTAATTCAAATAAATCATTTACATGCACTTTTGGATTTTCAAGAAGTCAGTCAGAAAAATGATGCTAATTACTGCATATTACAAAGATCTATATGGAGTAGCATGTGTAAGAAACTCCATGGATACACTTTTTTATCATAGCCTAACATAATCTGTCATGTAATGTTGGCACTACTGGGACTCAAGCCTCCTCTCTAGGACAGAGAATGGACCGTGATCCACCACGCGGGCCCAGTGTGGAATGTTGGATGTCTTCAACTTTTTGGTTCTAGTACAAGTCAGTTTCCTCACGATTTTTCCCTTTACACCGTTTTGAGAGCAGTGGTGATTTTCTTGTTAAAAAAAAAATATCAATAGGAAGGTAGTAATGCTACGTGACGATGGTAGAAACCGAGATTACTTTCAATAAAGTAATAAATCATTTACTATCAGACATCTTAGCCCATAGATATACTCGTATACCTTACAGACAAATATATAAAATAAATACCACTTAATGTTAGTAAATAAGACTTAAGACTATGTTAGTAACACTTCACATTGCACTATGTTGACTTGGTGCTGTTCTTTTGCTCCTCATTTTAAAATACTACATTATTCTTTTTAATGAAACACAGAGTCACGGTTCAAATCATACTGATTTATTACTTTTACTTAATGTAGGATATCTTTTTAGGGTTCCGTACCTCAAAAGGACAAAACGGAACCCTTATAGGATCACTTTGTTGTCTGTCCGTCTTTCTGTCTGTCTGTCTGTCAAGACCCTTTATCTCGAGAACGCGTAGAGGTATCGAGTTGAAATTAAAATCATATTATACTAAGGTCTACTAACGGCCCCTTGAAGCAGTGGAAAAATCAAACTTCTGAGTTAACGAAAAAAAGATACGGCCGTTTATGTCGTAAAAAACGTGTATTTCGACACTCTCAAGGGAATCAAAATTCATAGGGTCCGTTGACCTAGAATTTTGAAATTTGGCATGATGCAAGGTCTTATAGCACAAGTATAGGGAAAAATCTAAAACTAAAAAAAAACTCAATTCGGGAATTGAACTGTTTTCATAGGTTGTACGTATAGTTTGTACGGAACCCTCAGTGCGCGAGTCCGACTCGCACTTGCCCAGTTGTTTTTGTAATGGTTTTTGTTTGGGTACGTCTAGTTCTTTAAGCCATGTCTTCGTATAAATGGTTCATATGTTTAGGTACTATTAGTAGATGTTAGTACACATTCTAATGTTTTTCTAGTGTTTGGCAACAAATGTATCAAGTCAACCTTCTAGACAGACCTTGCTGAGTGTTGACTAACACTACAATAAAATTATCAGTTCCATTTTAATTTTACCGAGATCGCGCCTGTTTCAATGATTCCACATATTGTCCAGTTGCGCAGATACTTGAGATACCAAATTAAACCAATTTTACATCACAATATCCACGGGGAATCAATTTGTGAATAATTAAAACAACCACTGAAGTTCATTCGAAGAAATTGCTCCAAAAACTCCTCTACTCCAGCCCCAAGCGAACGCGTCCGCATAGAGTATAAAATATTGAGCGTTTTATTTATAGGGTATTTATCTAAGAACGTAATTAAGAAGTTCTTCATAAAGTAGTTTGTAAATATCGAAAATAAGCAAACCATTCTGTTATTCCCTATATATATCTATAGATATCCACCGATTAATATAAGATACAGACATTTCACCACACATAAAAAGTTAAGGGTCCCAACCAATCGTGATCGCTGAATGGCATTTAGAATGGCATTATTTGAAATCAAAAGTCAAATTCAAAGTCAAAAGTTTTTTATTTCACATAAGCCTACATGGGCACTTATAAAACGTCAGAAGCTAGTGCATGGTTTCAAATTGGTCGTTTCCTATGGAGAAGAACCGGCAAGAAACTCCATGGTTACTCTTTTAAAAAATTGTTGTTCTTACAATATTTCCATATTACAGTATAAAAAAAATAAAAATAATCGTAATAAAAAGTGAGTCGTAATAGGAAGTAACCTAAGAATTCTTAGGTTAGGTTAAGTTAATGAGAATGTGAGAACACTAGTTCTCACATTCACATTATAAAAAGGAGGCTATATAAAAAAAGCAAGAAAAATAAATTATTACAATTATCAATAAATGAGACGTTAACAAAATAAATTACTAACGAATTTATGGTGCTTGGCGTCTAATAATATTTTTTTTCAATACCATTTTAACATTTTATTGCTTTGTTGTTGTGTTTTTTTTGTTGTTTTGTTGTTTTATTGTTGTTGTTTTTGTGTAGTTATGAGTTTACATGTGGTTGGATGGAGAAGGAGAAGGAGACCAAAGAAAAGATGGATAGATTGTGTGAAGAGCGATATGAAAGAAAAGGAACTTAGTGATAGCATGACGAGTGACAGGGCAGAATGGAAGAAAAAAACGTGTTGCGCCCCAAATAACACGGGACAAGGGCAGGAAGATGATGATGATGATGACTATTTTAACATTTTACAATAAGTTTCTTCCTCCACAGATATTATACTTAAACCTAACATCAAAAACTCGTTCCAGAATTCAAATAAAAGCCCTAATTCGAACAGCTCTAAACTTCGAAAGATATCCCCTTTTACTGTAACATCAACAAGCAAAATAACTCAAATATGTCGTAATAAATTCCGTATGTCGCTTTCAAACTTTGAATTACTTCTCTATTGAAAATCACCAGAGATCGGGAACTTCGCAATTCGTCCGATTCAGCGACGAACTTAGTCTGGCTTCACGGGTACAGTTTTCTTTAGTAGTCAACTTTGGACATATGCGAGTATACGGCAGATTGTAAGAAGATTTAGTGGCTTGAAAAGTTTAGATCAATGATTTATGTGTGTTTTAATCAGATTTGGATTGAGTTTTTTATATATTTAGGTACTTGAAACTAGACAAAGTCCAGTGCGTGCTGCCAGTGATGACATACAGCTCTGAAACACTGAAGAAACACAAAATAAACTGAATTTAGAGCCTAAAAGCGTAGGGGTAGGGTAGTAAGTTTTGATACAAGTGCAAAAAGTTTGTCATTGCGACCGAGGCGGAATTCACACGAGCCGTAGGCGAGTGTGTTATGGAGCCGAGCGCTACAGTGACAAACCTGCACGTGTATCAAAAGACTTTTTTCAATACACTTACGAAGAAATGAATAAATGGGGTTGACCGACGAATCGCGGGGGTCGACGCGCGTCCAGCCTGATACGATAAATGTAACAAAATTGTAGTAGGGGAGAGCACGCGCTCTTTTCTTCACTAGTGCGGAAAACAGTCTATTGCGTGCTTAAAAGCGGTTTTCGAGTAAGTGTATTGAAAAAAATATTTCGTCAAGCATTACCTTCTCGTCTTTATCTCATGTTACATATTGCACACACAGCTACTTTTCGTCTGAAATTCTCCCTAATCAAAAATTACGCTACCATTATCATGAAAATGTATTTCGTCACTACTGACTTTTAACGCTAGATAGTATTACATGGTGAAATTCCCACCCCCTATACGCACAAAGTATTTTGAGAACACACTCATTGTGCGTAAAGCTATAGAGTTGAATTCTGTTTCTTAATGATGTAACCAAGAAATATTTAAGTCAAGACTGAATAGGTTACTTCTAGGCATTTGTGCTTCATCGTCGTCAGGTGAACCAAGATGGTCAAGCGTGAGCTTACCAATAACAAAAAAAAACTGGGCAAGTGCGAGTCGGACTCGCGCCCTGAGGGTTCCGTACAAATTTACCTATGTAAAAAGTTCAATTCCTGATTGGAGTCTCGAAATTTATTCCAAATCGCAAAAAAAATTGTGACGTAACAACTAATTTTCTGTTTTCATATATATTTCTGTATTTGTGTTATACGACCTTGCTTTATGCAAAATTTAAGAATTCTGGGTCAACGGGAAGTACTCTAGAATTTTGGTTCCCTTGAGTGTCGAGATGTACTTTTTATGCGATATAAACGGCCATATCTTTTTTTCCGTAAACTTAAAAGTTTGATTTTTCACAGCTTCAAGGGATCATAGACCTAAGTATCTGGTTATAATTTCAACTCGATACGTCCACGCGTTCCCGAGATAAAGGGTCTCCACACAGACGGACGGACAACAAAGTGATCATAGAAGGGTTCCGTTTTAAGCAACACATTTCTGTAACAAAACTACGATTTTATTCCACACGATTTCTGCTGAAAGTGCCGTTAGATATCTACTCCATATATCCTAAGGCCATGAAAATATTTTATCCGTATCGAGATGCAATATTCGTGTTTGCTGCAACTGCAATCCAGTGTTAATGCATGATAAAGCAAGACGCATCGAGTCTGATTGCTTGAGCGTAAGTTATGGGTGGACGTTAGCGTGTCAGTGTTGCCATAATAGGTTTGATTACTCACGATTAGGCAAGGGAATAAAGGCTGTGACATGACAGATAGGAGCTGACACTAAAACTGGGTTGGATTTAATAATGTATTTTATTAAGTATGTTTTACTTCATTTTAATATAGACATTTTTTATGATGGGTATTTCTTGGTATGTTATGTGCATTTGTACATTTTGTTATTAACATAATTTTAAGTAGATACTTAAAATTATGTAGTAGAGACTCTACTAACAAAATAATTATGGATCTTGTATCTGAATAAAAAAATATAATAACAAAATGCGACAACGATACTGTAAGTCCACGCGTTTTATAGTAATGTTCTATCTGTTGAACAGGTAAAAAGTATGGTGACATATTTTTGCATCGTAACTGTCTGTCATACTCATTACTTGTGATATTTTTTGTACAAAAATTGGAGAAAATGAATAAATATAAAACGCAATATATTTTTCTAAGACTTAATTTCTAAAATAGTCAAATTGTTTAACGTATTTACCAAAATATCAGGATACTGTTTAAAACCTTATTCTTTCTTTGCCTAGCCTTATCCCATTTCATTTGGGGTCGGCATTTTTCGGCAGACATTTCGGTTCTGGGTCGTCGAGTCATTCACTTGGGCTTTCTTTAGGTCATTGCTAAGTACAGGCATCCAAGTCAGAAGGGGTCTACCACGCTTTTTTGGACCTGTATTTATGTGTAGGACTTGCCTAGTCATATGTTCTTCAGATCTTCTCATTACATGACCATACCATCTGAGTCGCGTCTCACTGAGTTTTTCTCCAATTGGGCGGTTCTTAAAACTTCCACGGATGTTCGTTCCTAACCCTATCGTTGAGAGTGACACCTCCTGCCCATCTCAGCATCTTCATCTCATTCGTGGGCATTTTTGTGGCATGGGTATTTTTTTTTACTAAAAAAAACTTTAGAACCTTATTAGTTTTCTAAAATCAATCAATCTAATTTTTCTGTTCAAGGAAATCTTACATCTGTACTTACCCCTTTTTACTTGATATTAGGCCTATTTTGGGCACTTAACCTTTTGAGTGCGTAATTAGAGACACAATATTAAGACAATGGCGCGTGAACGCCGGCGTTAATGCGGGGATCAACAGCTTAAAACGGTTTTAACTTTTACCCTGGAATACATTTTACTCAGATTAAAGACCGACTCTTAAGTCAAGACGACACTGACTCTATAAAAGAAAAATGCTAAAACTTACAACACTAACCTACTCCCATTTAAATAAAGAACAGAAAAACTAATTCAAACACAAAGCCACCTTAAAATAGAACACAATAAACTTTTCTAATCCTTCGAAACTCATTCGTTCCCAATCCTCGGGCTATAAGAGCCACAAACTCGTTTTGAATAGCAATACTGAAGGAATTGGTTCATTCGTTCCGTTCTGCGTACGTACCGAGAATGTCCCCCGCATTGATTTGTACTGAGAGGGAGTGATTGAAAACGTTGCTATTCAGTACTGGCTGTTTTAGAAAATATGTGTTCTGTTTTTGAAATAAAGTATTTTTGTTTTTTTAGGGTCCGTACCTCAAAAGGAAAAACGGAACCCTTGTAGGATCACTTTGTTTTCCGTCTGTCTTTCAAGACCCTTTATCTCGGGTACGCGTAGAGGTATCAAGTTGAAATTAAAACCATATACTCAAGTCTGCTGTCCTTTGCAGCTGAGAGAAAATCAAACTCCCAAGCTAACGAAAAAAAAAGATACGGCCGTTTATGTCGCAAAAAACATTTATTTCGACACTCTCAAGGGAATTAAAATTCATAGGGTACTTCCCGTTGAACCAAAATCCTGAAATTTGGCATAAAGCAAGGTTTTATAGCACATATATAGGAATAAATCTAAAAACAGGAAATTTGTTGTTGCGTCACAAAAAAATACTTTTCTTGCGATTCGGAAAAATCTTCGAGACTCTATTCGAGAATTGAAATATTTACATAGGTAAGTTCGTACGGAACCCTCAGTGCGCCAGTCCGACTCGCACTTGCCCAGTTTTTTTTATTGCTGTCAATTTTTATTTTTTGTTTTCGTAATCAAAACTGGCGCTGTTCGAAACATTACTAATATTTTACATTATACATTAATATTGTTGTTAAATAATCAGTCATTGAACTCTTTTAGAATCAAAAAAGGAAGACCGATACTAGGTTTTTTAGCAGCAAATGTGCACTAATTTCTTACTAAACGACAGGTAACAGAAACAATAGTACTGCACCTTTAGCACTATAGGCTAGCTAACCGAAAGTCCGTTAAAGAATAAATATACGAGTAAATAGTTTCAGCAAGAAAATAACAAAAATATCTGGTTCTTCCATTTCCGTGCTTCGCCTGACAAATTCTAAACTCACGTCCAATGGACTGCGAATCGAAGGATCGAATCGCTATGCCCATCGTCTTATGAATCGAAACATCCAATAAATCGAATGTTGATTTCATTTAGATATTCTGCATCTTATTCGTTCCTTCCACGATTTTGTTGATCGAATGTAGAACTCAATTTCTAAATTAGAAATAAAATATTAGTAGACACTAGAAATATAGTAAGACGAATTTTGTTTAAACTAATACCTAGCAGTATAGAAACTCGTTCCATTGGAATTTTACATAATGAAACTGAAATGGATGGTTTAATATTACGCTTTCATAGAGGGATTTTCTGCAAATAATATGTGATCAAAGCATCTTTTCCAGGTAATATACTTGTGAGTAGGTACGTTCCTATTTGTATGATACAACTTATTCGAAGTATGTAATACTTGTTTTTAGAACGAAACAGTTTTTATTTAAATCATATTTGTAATTCTAACATTTGATTAATCACACTATTAATCAAATCAAGTCGACTTTCCAATTAAAAAATCTTATGACATAAGATTTCTCAAATAAATTTTAAATAAAATATATAATATATTCATTATAGGTACATACATTCTGAATGTTTAAAATAAGAATACAATTTAGATTTTGAGTTTTATGTTATGTTATTCATCATCATCATCATCTTCCTGCCCTTGTCCCGTGTTATTTGGGGTCGGCGCAACACGTTTTTTTCTTCCATTCTGCCCTGTCACTCGTCATACTATCACTAACTTCCTTTTCTTTCATATCACTCTTAACACAATCCATCCATCTTTTCTTTGGTCTCCCCCTCCCTCTCCATCCATCCACATGTAAACTCATAACTCTTTTAGTAACATGCGTTTCATCTCTCCTCTTCACATGACCATACCAAGACAAATGTATAATTAAAATGTATAATTTATGTTATGTTATTGTAGGTATAAATATTCTGAATGTTTAAAGTATAAACACAATATTGTTTTTGAGTTCTATGTTATTTTATTGCAGGTATATACATTCTCAATGTTTAAAATAAGAACACAATTTTGTTTTTGAGTTTTATGTTATTTTATTTTAACTATTTTTATATTTCTGTTTTTTTGAATATCACTATTACAGTTGAGCAACATTCAGCGCTTACAAATCTTCCTTCGATACTATTCAAGTGATAACCAATATTCTGTGTTAACTGCAGAACCAATTTGTTAAGTAAGTGCACTTGGCTCTAAGAAAAATGGATGGGTAGGAATAAAGGCAATATGCCAGCAAGCTGTCACTAGCACTATCGAGATCTTACACCTGATAGAGAAACTCTTTCCATTCTTTTAATTTTTAATAAATCTTCATACATTTATTTGAAGAACTGCCTTATATAACCTACATATTATATAGGTATTATTTTGCAATGTGGATACTAAGAGAGTCTGAATCTCCACTTATTAATAATTATCTTTTTAGGGTTTCTTACCTCAAAAGGAAATGTAAATTTCAAATTCAGAATGTTTTGTTTTCGCACATTTTGTTCATTAAGGCAGTGTCAATTTTCATCATCATCATCATCATTTCAGCCGAAAGACGTCCACTGTTGGACATAGGCCTCCCCCAAGCGTCGCCACAACGAGCGGTCCTGTGCTTCTCGCTTCCATCGGATTCCCGCGACCCTCACCAGGTTATCGATCCACCTCGTGTGAGGCCTTCCAACGCTACGTCTTCCGGTACGCGGTCGCCACTCCAGAACCTTTCGTCCCCATCGACCATCTGTTCCGCGTGCAATGTGCCCTGCCCATTGCCACTTAAGTTTGGCGATTCTTCGAGCTATGTCGGTAACCTTGGTACTCCTGCGGATATCTTCATTTCTGATGTGATCACGCAAGGAAACTCCGAGCATAGCCCTTTCCATTGCCCTTTGGGTGACTTTAAGTCTTCTGATGAGGCCCATTGTAAGCGACCACGTTTCGGAGCCATATGTCATCACTGGCAACATGCACTGGTCATAGACTTTCGTCTTGACACACTGTGGTAAAGTCAAGTCAAGTAGTGTGTCAAGTTTAACAAATATAATTATTTGGTTTTTACAATCTCTGAGTTAACTTGAGTTCCATTAGAATACGGATATAACATTTTCTAATGTTTTTGCAGTATTTGGCGGATTTCGGAAGATTTAGTTGAGGTAGTCAATACTACAATGAAATTCTCATATTTATTTTACCGAAATAGCGCAGGTTTCAATGATTCTACAAATATGTATGGTAGTTTTGTATCAACTAAACAATAGTTCAGGGCCTCAAGTCTGCTATTACAATAGTGTCAGAATTGTCTATCATTGACTTCATAATTGTTGATTTTGACAATTTTGGTAATCTACTAATATAATGGAGTCGTCATTATGACTTTCCGATGGTCAACCACTGACACTCCATTGCAAGAAATGGCATAGAATGGTAATCTCGTACATAATGAAAAATGAATGTCTGACGTACTTATGCGGCAATCTGCTAAAATTTTGACAGTTCCTTTGATCAGTATCCTACCATTAGAAAGTCGTTGTGCAGTCATCGCTTTGAATTTGTTACGAGACAGCTCGATATTGTCATTCTACCACAATTCTATTACGAGACCAATGACTGACCATTGATCGACCATTATGAATTTAGCAGACTACGAGTTTTTAGCAAAATGACAGTGGGATCGTGTTGGAATGACGAATTTATAAAAATGACAATGGGATCGTGATGGAATGACGAATTTATAAAAATGACAATGGGATCGTGTTGGAATGAAGAATTTATAAAAATGACAATGGGATCGTGTTGGAATGACGAATTTATAAAAATGACAATGGGATCGTGTTGGAATGATGAATTTATAAAAATGACAATGGGATCGTGTTGGAATGACGAATTTTTAAAATTACAATGGGATCGTGTTGGAATGCCGAATTTGTAAAAATAACAGACTTGGGCCCCAATTGTGTAGACACTTGAGAGACAAAACTACCTACACCAATTTTACATCACAACATCTATTATGAATCAATTTGTAAATAATTAGATAGATCGATATATTCTCTATTGTACACAAATAATAAAATTACAATACGACCTTAATATTGTGTCACGATGGGCGGTAAAACATCTACTATTTACAGAATTTCACTCGAAAAAAATCTCACCAAAAACGTTCAGAATAATTGAAAACTCTTCGGAAAATGAGATGACCGTAACCCTTTATTTAAATTCAAATTTAGACTTGTTGGAAAGTTCAACAACGTCAACAAAGTTATTTTGATGTCAGAATCTGGGCGGCCATTTCGTAAACTTTTGTGACGTCAGAGCCAAGAGGCTGTCATGTTACATTTAAAGTCTTGTCATGTTTTGAATGGTAGGTATGTTTAAGTAGAATATGTTGTATCAAACAATTAAAGAGTTGAAATATTAACTTTGTAATGAAAACTGAGTTGTTTGCAACTCCGCTCTAATAAAAGGTAGAAATTATACCTACTCATCACACTATATCAGAAAGAAGAAAGAAAGAAAGAAATCTTCTTTCTTTCTTACACTATATCACACTAATATTATAAAGGCAAAGGTATGTGGGTGTGTTTGTTACTTCAAGCTTAAACGGCTGAACGGATATGGATTTAATTTGGCTCACGTATAAAAAATGTCCTGGAATAACACATAAGACATGTTTTTTTTTTTCTGGGAGTGTGTTCCCTTGTCTCCTTTCATACAGACGAAGCCGCTGCTAGCAGCTATTATTTATATTTAAAGCGAAGTTTGCTTTTACACTCAAATTAAGCCTGAACTAGGGCCTGGGGCGAGAGATCGCCAGCGCTGATCGCCCTCATGAGGACACAGCGGTGCTCCGCCAAAGCGGGGCACACTTCCACCGTATGCTCCACTGTGTCAGCCTGAATCAGGTGCAGGAACCTTCCGAACATACCATATTCAGTGAGGACCTGCGTCATGCGGAAGGTAAGGACGCCGTGACGTCTCTCCAGCCACTCCTCAAAGAGGAGACTTACCGCCATAATTATGACGTGCCTAATGATTTCCCACCCTCAAAGAAAAAAAGGATTAATAAGGAAGATGGATTCAAGTTTTTTAATCAAAAAATACCTAAAAGCAAGACGCGGACAGGAAACCCAATAATGGTCAGTCGGCACTTTGAAATTGAGTTAATCATACTCTACAAAGACAGGCTTGCAGCTGCACATCGTACGGGGCACAATGAACATCGCAATAACTCGCTGCGCTCAAAAACTTTCATTTGTCTTAACCTCACGTATTCTTTTCTCATAGCGGCTACCTCAGGGTTAGCACTTGCGCTATTTTCTTTAATATTTTTGACATATTGGATAGGATTGAACAGAAATGTGGGGTGTTTTTATAGGTCCGAGTTTCGTAAATATTTTGTATTTCCTTCAAGAAATCTCAACCTGTTTAAGATAAAAATAATTAGGTTACTTCTTGGCAAGATTAACTTATCGTAAAATGAAGTAGCGGTATGAATTAATTTACTCCTGCAGATGGCATTAGAACTGCCCTGATACACGCGAGGTCTCATTTTAGAGTAATAGGTCAGTTAACTTTGCATTTATTATCTTCTTTTATATAATAATCAATTGGTGTTTGTTAGTCTCGTTAAAACCCAAAAACGGCTCGACCGATTTTAATTATTTTTATTTTGTTGTGTTCGCTTTAAAACTGATGACTTGTATGAAAGATTGGTTGAAATATAAACTGTCTCTTAATTATAAAAAGAATTTAATATTTTAACTAAAAAGTTAAAATAGTTTATAAAGACGAGAAGCTAATTTTTCAAATTGATTGAAAAGGGAGAAGCAATTTCACGGGGCGGAGCCCAAGGTAACAGTTAGAAATAAAGAAGAAAGAAAATGGTGACGATCACGAGAATCACACAAAATAAATAAAATAAAAAAGTGACAGTCGATAAAAACAATAACAATATATATGAGCCTCACAGCTACGATAAAAAGGTTCTAATTGAACTTTTGTCCATGTTTTCACAACGTGCTAATTTTCTTTAAAAATTACGAACTTCCAAACTTTTAACTACTAAATATAAAATTTTAACCAGTTTTTCCCCTTTTAGGGTTGAATTTAAAAAATTCGAAAACTCAATCTGTATTCCTTTTGAACTAACTTTCTAACTGATGATTCAGTGAGTTAAGCTATTTATATATATTTATATACAAGCTGACCCGGCGAGCAGTGGTGGCCGAGTGGTAACGGCCCCGACTTACGAGTTGTAGGTCGCGGGTTCAAACCCAGCCAGGCGCATTACTTTGTGTAATTTATTTCATCACCACTGCTCTCAAAACGGTGAAGGAAAACATCGTGAGGAAACCGGCAAGTCCTAGAATCAAACATTCGAAGACATGTGACATCCACCAACCTGCACTGGGCCCGCGTGGTGGATTACGGCCCATTCCCTCTCCTAGAGAGGAGGCCTGAGTCCCAGCAGTGGGAACATTAAAAGGCTGATTATGCTATGCATGCTTATGCTGACCCGGCGAACTTCATACCGCCTGACAGCCAATGAATGTAGTATATCTTTCGATATAGTCAACCGATTGCGATGAAAAAAAGCCTCAGTAATATATCAAGTTACACACAATTTTAATGTATAAAAGTTATCTACATCGATTTCGTACATTTTACGTGATGCGCGCACAAGTAAAAACTTGTACAGATTAATATAAATATATAGATTAGGTAAAGATAAGTTCGCGATTGACCACTATTTTTAGATTACTCACTTAATAAGCGAAGATGTTGTTGGCGATGAAATACTATTAATCTAGAAAAAAGATCTATAAGTAATCTATTCTTAAAGACCCAGAATACCTGAAAGGACACGTATTTTTTGAGATTTTCTTCAAAAGTCACATTTATATGACTGGCCTGTTGGTCTGGTGGTTAGTGGCCCTGACTGCTATACCGGAGGTCAAGGGTTTAATTCCCACCCAGGACAAATGTTTTTGTGATGATCACGATCATTTGTTCTGTGGGTGTAATTTAACTTGTATTTAGAAAAATATAAGTTTGTTTACCAGTTGTGTAGTAGGTACTCACAGCACAAGCTCTGCTTAATTTGAGACTAGATGGCGTTGTGTGACAGCTGTGGAATATTTTTATTGTATGAGTTTTTTGACAAGAATAAAAAATAAAAAAACTCCAGACAGAAGTAGTAAATACAACAAGCAACGATCCAAATCAGACTTTATAATAACACAAACAAACATAACATACAATAATTTAAGTTTACGCCAGCAGCTAATCTAAAAGCTAGCCGCCTAGCCCTACAGACTACACTCAACACCCGACGTGGTTTATTTAATTTTAGCCTCGTAGGAGGCGAGACTCGAAAAGGCAATTATTACTCATGTATGTTTCAGTAAGGATGTGTAGGTGTTATTGAATTTTTGCGTTAGAGAGGGAATTTAACACCGTGTTATATTTACTTTGAAGTCTTATGAGGGTTGGGTTGTTGGGGCTTTCTTTGATGGTCTATTTTTTGTGAATATGTTACGTTTGTGTATTATTTTTATTGTGATCGGCAATATTGGTGGCATATCGATGGTTTTTCTCGGAGTTTTGTGGAACTTTGTTCGGTGAAAATAATAAAGGTGTTATTTTTTAAATGTGACCCCACATTAGGAATTACAGTTGTGTACAAGGTACAAGGAACATACTAATATTTGTTCCAAGTGGAAAATATGCGACTCGCTGCTCGGCAGTGTATCGTTCTACCAACCTTACCATCTATCTACCTATCCATCAGCCTCTGACTTAGTATAAAGACAAAGTCTGCCTTTCATAGGCAGACTTTGTCTTACCACATTAGCATAGCATAGTATAATCAGCCTTGTAATATTCCCTCTGCTGGGACTCAGGCCTCCTCTCTAGGAGAGGTAATGGTGAAATACATCACACGGGCCCAGTGATTGGTGGATGTCACATGCGTTCGGATTTTTGTTTCTAGGACATGCCGGTTTTTCTTTACCTTTTCGAGAGCTGTGATGATGAAATATATTACACAAAAGTAAAGCGCCTGCATGAGTTTGGATCCACTACCTACAACTCGTATGTCGGAGCCATTACCACTTGTTGTAATGTATTAAATATTATAATCTGGTTTTCATGTGGCAACATAAGCGCCTTCCCTTAGCCTTTATAAAAAAAAGAAATGTAGAAATGTCATCATGTCATGGCGTCACTGCTCTTTTTTCTAAAAAGATGCAAAAACCTGTGTTCTATGTGCTGAGCGGTAATGATAAATGATAAATTATATTTATTTTGTAAATAGGTTTAAAAAAACACTTTTACACGTCAATTTTTTTTTCGTCATTTTTAAACTAGATGAGGCCGGTGTTTCCTAGCTGACTACCCTGAGAAGAAACACCGAAACAAAGACATTAAATATATACTACCAATAGACAGGACATAGCGAACAAAATCGTGCTCCGATACTTATTACCTAGTGGTCATAAGTCGCTCAGTGTAGTATGACGCCCCTACACGTCAAGTCGTGTTTGTATCCGCTCTATGCATTAAAAGAAAATCATTTTCTGATGCCGAACTGCGCATTACGCTATTGCAAATCTTGTTATGATAAAATGACTGGACCTAACTTCGGTTTATTTTCGTAAATATTTTTGGTATTTACGAAGTAATCAGTTAAAATTCAATAATTTTGA
Source organism: Mythimna impura (assembly GCA_905147345.3). Classification (NCBI taxonomy): domain Eukaryota; kingdom Metazoa; phylum Arthropoda; class Insecta; order Lepidoptera; family Noctuidae; genus Mythimna; species Mythimna impura. Next base: position 24,522,218 of record LR990359.1, on the reverse strand, counting down.
GAAATTGTTCTAGAATATTTGCTGGTTTTGTGATAACGCCATCTATTGCTGAAAAGCTTAACCTTACCTTTATCACACACTGAGGCTCTACCACGAGATCATAACGTGATCCATTTTACGACCTAAACCGAACTGTTAAAGGGATGGAGCTATATAGGGCGTATAGCTCCATCACTCTTTTTCGCTCGTACGATTGACATTTTAACATTATCATGGTAAGGCCGCCACCTACCGAGCGATAGTTAAATAATTATAAATTTTGACAAATTTAATTCGCGTGTTTGCTATTCAAAGCCAGATGGCGTCACTGAGACATAGGATGACAGTTTTTCTTAAGACATTTGTTCTGATAGCCGCTCTATTGTATCTCTTTAAATCTCTTTGCACCGAAACAAACTCAGGGGTCAAAGTCTCTTTTAAAGTCCATACAGTAAATATGTAATGGTCAAATCACATGAGAACCATGCAGATTTGTCTGAAATGGTCTTTTGAAGAAAGAACCTTACAGATTTGAGTGGACCTGTCCAGTAAGTGCAAGCATTTGTCAGTATTCGTAAAGCTCAACTCAGGACTACTAAGGAGCTCAACTACTTGACGAACAATACCAAGGAAAGGACATTTGGGTAGGCCGCAGAAAATACTCAAATTGCCAGACATACGTTAAAATTACTGAAAAGGAAAAAAAAAGCAATCAACATAGTCCTCACGTTCACAATAATAAAAAGAAAAATATTGTTTACAATACTTAGCAAAGTAAACATTGATGTCAAAAATTAATAGAGAAAGAAAAAAAAAAGTCAAATAAAAAAAATAAACGTACTATAAAATATCTACTGGTCTAATCAATTAATACGAGTATCACCACCACCACCACTCCAACACCACTAATGCCCAAACGAAGAAAAAAAGCCAGACTATTTAGATTGAAAACTAGTTGACTAATTTCAAAGTTATCAATAAGTCCTATTAGTATTTTTTTTAAATGGCTATTTGTATTAAAGTATGTTTTCAATTTACCAACAAAATATCTCAATATATTAAATTAGGTCTATCTACCGCTTTTAAAACTTCGCCTTAAATGATAATACGCAGAATGCAGCCGCGATTTTTATGCATAAGCATAAGCATAATCAGCCTTTTAATGTTCCCACTGTTGGGACTCAGGCCTCCTCTCTAAGAGAGGGAAAGGGCTGTAATCCACCACGCGGGCCCAGTGCGGGTTGGTCATGTCGCATGTCTTTAAATTTTTTGGTTCTAGAACATGCCGGTTTCCTCACGATGTCTTCCTTCACCGTTTTGAGAGCAGTGGTGATGAAATAAATTACATAATAAAGTAATGCGCCTGGCTGAGTTTGAACTCGCGACCTACAACACGTAAGTCGGGGCCGTTACCACTCGGCCACCACTGCTGATTTTTATGCATATTGGCGTTTAAAGAGAAGGTAATAATAATATTAGAAATTTATACTTATTTAAAAGCACTATCCCACAGGAATACCATTAATTTTGAAACGGCATACAACAGCATACAAACAGGAAAGTCTCGTAAAACAAAATATACTGCAGTAGGCTTTCTTCCTGAGGAAACAGCAAATTGTTGAACTCGAGAATTCTTCGCTTGGAGTTCGGTCGGAACAATAAATTGCGAGTCGGCTGCACCACACTGCTGTTTCTTTGAGTTTATTCCTTTTGTGATATACTAGATCTAATATTGACTGGAAGTGGCTTGCGGAGCCAAGAACTTGGAATTTGGGCTAGATTCAGTGGTTTGATGTCATTGGTAAGATTTAGTTCAAATTCGCAGGAAAACCAAAGTTACCAACATAGCCTATAAAATCGCCAAAGTTAAGTGGCAGTAGCCAAGGCACATTGCTCGCAGAACATATAGTCGATGGGGTCGAAAGATTCTGAAGTAGCGAACCAGAAGTCGCAGCGTTGGAAGAAAGAAAGAAAGAAAAAGAAAGAAAGAAAGAAAGAAAGAAAGAAAGAAAAAAAGAAAGAAAGAAAGAAAGAAATAGGGATGCCTATGTCCAATAATGAATGGATGTCTTGTGGTTAAATGATGATGATGATTTAAGTCAGCTTAGAAAATTTGGTTAAGGTATGGTTGTTATTGATTACTAGATTTTTTCCGTGCTTTCGACATCCGTGCGTGGCTTGTCCTACATAAACTGCGTATTTTTTCGGGAATTAGATTCGTGATAGTATCAGCTTTGTATCAGCGAACAAAACAATTTTCTACATTGGATCAGTAGATCTAGAGATTACCTCAATAATTTTATTTTTTTTCGAGAAGGACCCTTCAAAAGATACGTGGACTTCAAGAAAAATTACCAGTAAATGTGGAATTTTAACCTCACTAAAACCACGTTGATAATCACTATCAGCGTCATGATGGAGGCTGATATACCTCTTAAAAAGTCACTCCAGAAACCCTTATGTGCAATGTCGCATCATTAATTATTAGGATACATCCATGAGGAGACAAAACTAAACCAGTTATTGTTTTCTCCGACCAACTAATTTCACCTCTCTTATATTATTCGACTAGCTTCTGCCAGCGGTTTCACCCGCGTGAAAATAGATTTCTCCATACAAACTTCCAACCCTCGTTTTACCCCCTTATGGGTGAAGTTTCGTAAAATCCGTATCTTAGCAGAGGCCTACACCCTATAAGGAACCTACTTGCCAAATTTTAAGTTTGTAGGTGTTATAGTTTCTGAGATTTCGTGATTAATCAGTGAGTGGTATTTCACTTTTATTTATATAGATTTAGTTTCTTTTTACATTTAGGTGGAAGCAATACCATTTCTGCAAAGTCTTTCAAAACTCCAACCCCTAATGACCTCATGAAATCGAACCATTTCTCTGCTTTATTAACGTTGGTATATAAAATAGCAACAAAGCTGCCTCGGATCCTAGGACCAATATATTTACTGGTCCTATTCCAGAGCAGCCAAGTGGAACATTTCGTTTTGGTCCTGTTGGCCGCAAAGACGGCTGATCTATTGAGTGAAAGGAAGGAAAGCCAAGTGTTCAGTCCGTTTATTGTTTTAGCTGAAATATATGGCAGCTGGCGTTGTTAGACAATGATTTGGAGTTAGTGAAATTAGTGTTCTTTGAGCATAGTTTCTGTTTGCTCGCTTGAGAGGATTACAAAAGAATTATATTGTTAAAGGCGTTCGTTTCTCGCACGGAACTAATATTTGTATGGCTTAAAGATAGTGAATCCGGGTCTGTGTATGTATGTGAGTTTAGATGTTTGTGATCGCACCCACTTTTTGGGGTTCCATACCTCAAAAGGAAACAAGTGCGAGTCGGACTCGCACCCTGAGGGTTCCTTACAAACTAATCTATAAAAACAATTAAATTCCCAAATTCAGTTACGAAGATTTTGACGTAACTAAAAATTTACAGTTTTCTGATTTTTCCCTATACTTGTGCTATAAGACCTTGCGTCATGGCAAATTTCAGGATTCTAGATCAACGAGAATTACCCTATGAATTTTGATTCCCTTGAGAGTGTCGAAATACACGTTTTTTTGCGACATAAACGACGGTATCTTTTTTTTTCGTTGACTCAGAAGTTTGATTTTTTCACAGCTTTAATGGACCGCAGACACGCGCGCGCGGCTGGCGGCGGCGGCGCGGGGGCGGGTATATGGTGTTAATATCAACTCGATACCTCTACGCGTTCCTAAGATAAAGGGTCTTGACAGACAGATAGACAAACAGACAGACGGATGGACAACAAAGTCATCCTATGAGGGTTCCGTTTTTTCCTTTTGAGGTACGGAACCCTGAAAATGGAACCATTATAGGATCACTTTGTTGTCCATCCGTACGACGGTCTGTCTGTCTGTCAAGACCATTTATTTTGGGAACGCGTTGAGGTATCGAGTTGAAAACCATAATATAACTCAGGTCTACGGTTCCTTGAAGCTGAGAAAAAATTAAGTTATTGGGAAAAAAAATACGGTCGTTTATGTCGCAAAAAACGAATATTTCGACACTCTCAAGGGAATCAAAATTCATAGGACAGAATTCTAGATACCTAGAATCCGCGATTCGGAAAAATCTTCCTAACTCAATTAGGGAATTGAACTGTTTGCATAGGTAAGTTTGTACGGAACCTTTGTTGCGCGAATCCGACTCGCACTTGCCCGGTTTTATTTTTTTGAGGTGGGAAATCATTAAACAACTTCTACCGCCCTGGATGGAGCGAGAGGGCGTACGGCATTGCGCCACCAGTACATGGTAGACATCCCACCCATACGCACAAAACGTTTTGAGAACACATTTATTATGCGTACAGCCAAGGAGTGGAATTCCTTGCCGGAGTCTGTGTTTCCTGATAGCTACAACTTAGGGGTCTTTAAGTCAAGAGTGAATAGGCTACTTCTAGGCAAGCGTGCTCCATCGTCGACCACATCATCGCTTACCATCAGGTGAGATGGTAGTCAAACGCGAGCCTATCATTAATATAAAAAAAGACTGATTGAAGCCTACCTGTGTTCCTTCATTTTTCCATTGCGTTCCAGAGGTAACTCTGTAGAATATTGTTGCAGACTTAGCAGGCTTCGATCCTACTGACGCACCCACAATACAGGAGTATGGGACGATGTATGGTATACCACGTAGTAAAATAATCTTATAATGTTGACTTGACTGGCTTTTGGTCTTGTGGTTAGTGGCCCTGACTGTTATGCCGGAGGTCGTGGGTTCGATTCCCACCCAGAACAAATGTTTGTGTGATGAGCACGATCATTTCTTCTGTGTCTAGGTGTAATTTATCTATAATATGTATGTATTTAGAAATATATAAGTATGTTTTTCAGTTGTCTAGTACTCATAACACAAGCTCTGCTTAGCTTGGGACTAGACGGCGTTGTGTGACAGTTGTGGAATATTATTATTATTAATTCAATGTTCTTACTGCTAGGACTCAGGCCTCTTTTCTAAGAGAGGAAATGGGATGTAATCCACCACGCCTAACCTGTGCAAGCAGGTCACATGATTTCTTGTCTCTAGGACATGCCGGTTTCCTAAAAATGTTTTTCTTCACCGTTTTGTGAAAACAATGGTGATGGAATAAAGGCATACGGAGTAAGGCACCTCACTAGGTTTGAACTCATAAATCGGGGTCGTTGACACTAGGTCAGTGGTGGCTCAAACTTTGAACCTAATCGTTATGTATTTTTAAATTCTCACTGATTTCCCTATGAGCACTGGTATTATTGATAGATAAATAGATAGATAGATATATTCTTTATTGTACACCAAAAATACAAATTACATTAGGAACTTAAAATTAATACGGTGTCACAATGGGCGGTCTTATAGCTAAAAGCGATTTTTTACAGACAACCTTTGGATGGATTTGACTGAGAAGGAAAAAAAGATACGCAGGTAGTTCGTGGTGTACTATTTATATATATACAATACATAAACTAATAAATTTCATATAATACAAACAATATATAATATATATATTTAAATATATAATTATGAAAGCAAAGAAATGATGTACGTAATGACGACATTCAAGAGGAAAGGTAGTGATCCTTAACCATATTTTTAAAAATCGTGAGTGTTTGAGCTTGCCTTACTGACACGGGCAAAGCATTCCACAGTCGCACTGCTAATTGCTGCTGCTGTGTATTGACTAATACATAAGCTTTCGATTCGGTCATGAAGATAAACAGCGACTATTTTTATAGACAAAATGAAATGGTGAAAACATTTTGGTAGATAATAATAAGATATTTCATACGATACGTGGAAAACCACTCAGGACAGAGTGGTTGGTATTCAGACTCTCCGTTTAGAAACAAATGTGACACAACTAGCTTCAGAAAGTGGTTTTGCCCGCGTAAAAATAGAAAACTATTCCAAGGGAACATAAGTACAACTGAAGGAACACAGGTAAGTTTTAGTCAGTGTTGTGAAAACGTCACTAGAAAGAAAGAAGAAGAAGAAATAAAAACATTTTATTTGGCGGAACAACAACAACAATTACAACAACACTACTACTAATGTACAACACTAGCGCGTGAGCCTATGGTCTGTAACTCATTGTCTATGTTCGTGTCGATGCCGAATGTCATGGTGTCTTGTCTTGGGTCTTGATATTGGATAATAAAACATAACTAGTTCGTAATTAATAAAGTCGTATTATTATTCGTAATCGTAAAAGTCTGACATTCCCTCTCGCTGACGGAAGGGGTCAATAAATATCACACCTCAAAAAAACTGGACAAATGCGAAACGGACTCGCGCACTGAGGGTCCCTTCAAACTTACCTACATATGTGAATAGTTCAATTCCCGAATGGAGTCTCGAAGATTTTTCGAATCGCAAAAAAAGTTTTTTTTTTTTTTAAGAAACAACAAATTTTCTGTTTTCAGATTTATTCCTATATCTATACTATATGAATAATAATAATAATAATTGCTTTATGCCAAATTTCAGGATTCTGGGTCAACAGGAAGTACCCTATGAATTTTGATTCCTTTTAGAGTGTCGAAATATGCTCGTTTTTTGCGATATAAACGGCCGTATCTTTTTTTTTTCTTTAACTTTGAGTTTTGATTTATTCACAGCTTCAAGAGACCGCAGACCTTAGCAAATGGTTTTAATTTCAACTCGATACCGCCACACGTTTCCGAGATAAAGGCTCTTGACAGACAAACAGACAGACTATGTGTGTTTTAAAACAAAATTGCTGAAGCAGACCAATTTGAAACCTTGAAATGGTCTTCAAAGTCACGAAACTACCTTAATAACCCATCATCTTCATCATTTCAGCCGAAGGACGTCCACTGTTGGACATAGGCCTCCCCCAAGTATCGCTACAACGAACGGCCCTATGCGTCTCGCATCCACCGCATTCATCATTGATCATCGGTCCACCTAGCGGGAGGCCTTCCAACGCTGCGTTTTCCGGTGCGCGGTCGCCACTCTAGAACCTTTCGGCCTTAATAACTGTCCTCAGTGAAATACACCAGTATCTCTCTACTCTAAAACGTTTCAAATCAAATTACGAATAGTTAGATTTTATGCTAATTTATGCTTACATTTCTGTTCTATCGCAGTCTGTTGCAAACGGAATTCATCAAATCAAATTATTCGTCACCAACTATGATATTCAAGCTCAATAACTGACTATATTATTTTACATATGTTCAACTTGGAATACGTAATTAAATGTTGTGGAGTTCTGTATTACACATACTCACACGGTACTAATATCATAAAGGCGAAACTTTGTGTGTATGCATATGTGTATGTGTTGTGTATGTTTGAACAGGTTTAGACTGGCCTGTTGGTCTAGTGGTTAGTGACACTGCCTGCTATGCCGCAGGTCGTGGGTTCGATTTACACCCAAGACAAATGTTTGTGTGATGAGCATGATTTTTAGTTCTGTGTCTGGGTGTAATTTATCTGTCTGTATCTCGACAGTGGAAAGTTAAAATCGCTCGTGGTTAAGTTTTGTATCCAGTTGGTGTCAACAGGGTTTGTTATTTCTTGGGACTCAAACATATACAGTCATGTTGTTTTGAAGGTGGTAAATCATAAAAGATCTTCTCTCGATGATTGTCAGGCTTCTACTGACTAAACCCGTATTTCTTTCAACCCACTTGTGTTCCGTCAGTTGCCTTTTCCATTTCAGGTCAACAGTGAGTCTTTCGATCAATCTTAACTGGGGAAATGTGAGTGTATACGTCCACTTTTGTCTAACTGTCCTAGGAATTTATATATAGAAGTGATTTATTATACGTTATAATTCACCATCTATATAGATAATATTATAATATTTCTGTTTTGCTACTAACCTTGAAGAGAGGAGTCCCTGTCCTAAAATACAAGCCATGGCTTAGTTTAGGCACCAGTCTCCCACAAATTAACATTGTTATATAATATCACATCGATATTCTAAGTTTTAGTTTCCTACTGTTATCGTTATTTGTGGAAGAAAATAAAATATTATTATTATTATTATTAATTAGTACGTTGAAGTTGATCATCATCATAATTTCAGCCGATAGACGTCCACTGCTGGACATAGGCCACCCCTAAATGTCGCCACAACGAACGGTCCTGTGCGTCTTGCAACCATCGGATTCCCGCAACCTTCACCAGGTCATCGGTCCACCTTGTAGGGGGCCTTCCAACACTGCGTCTTCCGGTACGCGGTCGCCACTCCAGAACCTTTCGGCCCCAACGGCCATCTGTTCTGCGAGCAATGTCCCTGCCCATTGCCACTTAAGTTTGGCGATTCTTCGTGCTATGTCGGCAACCTTGGTTCTCCAGCGGATATCTTCATTTCTGATTTGATCACGCAAGAAAACTCCGAGCATAGCCCTTTCCATTGCCCTTTGGGTGACTTTGAGCCTTCTGATGAGGCCCATTGTGAGCGACCACATTTCGGAACCATACGTCATCACCGGCAACATGCACTGGTCATAGACTTTCGTTTTGAGACACTGTGGTATATTGGATGAGAAGATACCGCGCAGCTTCCCGAACGCTGCCCAGCCGAGTCGGATTTGACGGTTGACCTCTTTCTCGAAATTAGATCTACCCAACTGGACTGTCTGTCCAAGGTAGACGTAATCGTCCACAACTTCGAGTATAGAGTCTCCAATCTTGATAGGAGTGGGTGCTACATTGAAGTTCTAAGGAAACATTTTCAATTATTTTATAATGGTATCAAAAAATTGAATTCTAAAATACATTCCATGATAAAATCCAAAGACGCATTCCACGTGAAACCAAAAGCAACCTACCTATAGGTTACCATTCATATCGCATCGACCTTTCTCACTAAGTAAACGGAAAATATCGAGAGAAAAAATAGCAATTTCAAACAACGTGCCTATCGATATCCTTTTTAGGTCCATTTCAGAAAGAAAATGGCGTCACATACCTACACAAATATAGTAAGACCCTTGTAAATTGGCGAGCAGTATCTTTTACAGGGCCTTTTGTAATCTCCTGACTCAAAAAACGTCTATAATTTATTTACTTTAACATTGAGCGTGTTTGTACACTACAAACAATAGAATACCTTTACTAGGGTTGTAACCTACTTTTCTTTATTCCGTGGTTGGTAACCACAGAGGTCGGGAAGCCGCTAGAAGCGCCATTATCAATGATATTTATGCTAGAGCAGTTTTTTTTTTGCTGACCTACGAGTTGTAGGTTTCAGGTTCAAACCCAGCCAGGCGCATTACTTTGTGTAATTTATTTCATCACCACTGCTCTCAAAATGGTATAGGAAAACATCGGCATCGTGAGGTCATCGGCATGTCGGTTTCCTCAGGATGTTTTCCTACACCGTCACGTGGGTTAATCAAGTCCTGGAATAGGATATAGGATACTTTTTATTCTGAGGCAAGTATGATCTCTGAACCAAAATTTCGTAGACATGTGACATCCACCAACTCGCACTGGACCCGCGTGATGGATTACGGCCCATTCCCTCTCCTAGAGAGGAAGCCTGAGTCCCATTAGTGAAAACCATTACAAGGCTGATTATGTCATGCTATGCATGTTTGTTTTTGAGGTCAGATATCATCAAATAACTTCTCCAGCTCTAGTGTGGAGTGAGAGGGTGTGTTAGACTTTTACTGTCTAAAACCCACCCATGTTCCTTCATTTGCCCTTTGCGTTTTAGGGCCACGATAACGCCATACGTTTATACAGTCGAGCATTTTATGTACAAGTTGTGGCTTACAGTCAGAATAATTCTGTTATTGTCACAGGTCATCAATTTTAAACAGTAAACGGTGGAGTCTGTGGTCGATTGGACCCGCTCGATTTTGGTGCCGCGGGTCCACTTGAGCACACAATTTATTTTCTGTATTTTCATTGGTCATTTGGACCCACATTCAAATTTAAAAGAATATCCATTGTTTAAAGCTACTGGAGGCTAAGTGTAAGCTAATAGACATATGTATAATATTCTCCCCATTCTAATCTATGACGCACAGACTTGGTCATTAACTAACATTTGTAAGTTCAAACTCAATGTTTTGCTATAGAGCACAGTATACTTCGTGTTAAACTAACGGATTGCTTACGAAACACTAGACTGTGATCCAAATACATGAGCCTTAGAAAGCTGCCCAGCTTAAGGGTGCTTTTCCACCAGAGATGTGCTATGTTAGGTTGCTATGGATGCGTTTGATATCCAGCAATCATATTCATTGGTGCACATAGCTTAGCATTGGTGGAAACGGATTCAACTAAGATATGTTTTTTATACGGAAGGATGCGTGCTATACCTACTGCTATGGATGTGTGCTATGGATGGTCGCGAGTGGTGTAGCTATGTGCCGCTTCCCTACTATAGATACATTGCTTAGTTCGAGCTGCGCATTTTCCTCGCCCAGCTACTTTGCGGCGGCACGTCTTCATAGCACATCTTACTCGCACCGCTACATAGCTTAGTATCAGTGGAAACGGTCACATAGTTTCACAGCATAACTAGAGGGACTGGGCTGGACATGTATGCCGCATATCAATCGAACAGTGGGCCCATAAAATACAAAATTGGTGCCCTGAACTTTGACGACCGAGTCATGGTAGACTACGAGGGAGATGCTGGGACGACTTAGATGTATAATAAATAGACTTAGATAATTAGCAAAACGTGGTCCAGAGCCGGAAACAATGCAATTAATCGAGGAAGGTATTTGCCCGCAAATGGGACATTATAAACTGGAAATAATAATAATAAATAAATACATATAATAGTTGCTACGTCACTTTGTGCTCGCAACCGTTTTTTGAACCCTAAATGAGTGTGCAAGTCACCCCCTGCCTTTTTTATCGGTGTTCATTGTTCAAGCAGGGGGCCATAGTGTTTTACATAGTTCTTAATAACCAGTCCACTTAAGCCTCCCAAAACTATAGCCTTATATCTTTGTATTCCATATGTCGCAATAGTTTCCCACCAACCGGAGGCCAAAGCACTGGGTACAGCCAAGGACAAAACACTTTTCATGAAACGAGTTTCCAACCGACGCGTCGGTTCACGAAAAGTATTTAAGAAGCCTCAAACGCCTTCTAAAGGTTCAGGACTTCAGGGTCCTGAGATAAAAATAATAATAATAATAAATAAAAATAATAATAAATAAAGCGTTTATTTTTCTCCACCACATAACGAAAAAATAACAGTTCATAAGTACAGCACGTTGTTACAGTAAGTACATTTACATTGATGTTGTGGAGACTGAAGCCTGTACTAGGAAAATCCTGTGTTACAGGACTCCAGGCCTCCAAACTACCCAGACTTGTTACAAGCTATATAAATATTTACAAAGAGCGATAATTTTCACTTGATGGAAAATAAATAAAACAGTTCAAAGACTTAACTAATTAAAAACAAACAAGGGTGTGAGAAAGTGTGTAAGTGGGTGTATAGCATGTAATTGTTAAATAATAAATAAATACTAGTTATGATAATAATAAACGGAAACATTAGCTGACAGGCTTGGTTTAATAAAGTTTTGACAATGTCTCCGAGGCGTCTCAGTGTTGCCTGTGGGTCACCCCGTTGACCTAAATAAACTCGTTCGATTGACGAATCAGGAAAGACAAATGTATTTACCAACAGGTTGCATGATCCGTCTGTTAGCCGATTCGACCCGAACATACGTCTTCGGCAACTCGATCGAATCTTCGGTAATTAATTAGTTTTTTCGTTCAACGATACCTTTTAGGGGATTGGGCCTTTGTTGTGTTGTTACTCGTTTAGCTTTTTGCGTTTCCAACAAATTGGGCGTTTGAGATGTTTATAGATTAGGAATATTGTTTTGAGAGGCCCATGTTTGTGGGTCTGAAGGGTTTTTGCCTGTATTATTTTAGCTAATTAAGGAAAAGGTAATAAGGTACTCAGCTTTTACGATTTTTTTTACAAAAGATAAAGGTACTGTTAAACAGTGGCTTACATTAATATTTTTGTATTGTATAACAAAGAGGTAATTTTAAGTTTGTTTTAAAAGTGTTTATTTTTTTTTTAAATTTATGTATATTAAAAAAATATGCACTAGTAAGAAACACTGTACAAAGGCGGACTTAATGCCTTAGGCATTTTCTACCAGTCGACCTTAGGGTGGTACAGAAATATACGATGATGATGGATGATGTTTTTGATTTATTTATTTAATATGACTTCAACTACATAATTTTAATGAATGAATGTTATTACTTAGTATGTTTTCGTTTGTGCTTTGTGTACCTATTTGTATTTGACTCAACCTATAGGTATCTCACTTGAAATATGTGTTTATTATTATTATTTAAGTTTGTAGGTACGGGAGGGGGTAATCTCTGAAACTACTAAACCGAATCTGAAGATTCTTACTTACTGACTAAAACCCACAGGATCACGGTTCCTCTTTCAAACGCTCCCGCAGTCCTAACAGGCGTTAGCCCTGCTGGCCCCATCAGCTTTACTGCCATCTTCTTGAGGCATACGTGGAACTTTATGCGCCGTTGACTCTGACCTGCCCCCCTAGCCAAGTTACAACCGTTTCGTTTCGATTCTCTTTTCGTTGATCGCTTCGCTGCGTGACTGAGCGTTGAGATGACGTTAGAACAAAGGAATAGGAGGCGCAGCCGACTCGAGGCGATCAATGAAAAGAGAATCGAAACGAAACGGTTGTAACTTGGCTAGGGGGGCTGGCCTCTTCCGCGCCTATGTTAGCAGAATTACTAGCTTCTGATCGTTTTAAATATTTTTATTAGACTAATGGATAAAAAAATACTTGAAGATCCACCGTCGACCTCACCATCGCTTACCATCAGGTAAGACAGAAGTCAATCGCGCGCCTATCAATAATAATAAACATAAAAATAATGTTCAGCGCTATGCATAATATTGCAATAAAAATATAACAAGCTTAGTCTACCATAAACAAGTATTATGACACGAAAACACAAACAAAAAGGACCACTTAATTACAAGAAAGGCTGCACCAATGAGGTACAAATTGCAAAATTGATGGGGTCTTAACATGAGAACGGTTTTGTTCCATTAATAGACACGGGGAATTGCTGAAACACACGGAAATAGGCTGTTACTCGGGATATCGGTGCAAACGCAATCACGGATGGAGGCTGAATATAATTATCGTGAGAGAAGGCTGCCGTGTTTAGAAAAATATTCTAGTAGGTCCATTGACGAGACGGTTGGCGCATGATGCTGCTCTGATTGTGTGGGTATAGGTGGGTTCCATTTTTGCGCGGAACCTACGAGAACCCAGTTGTTTTGGGATCTGGATGTTTTGTGTTTTAATGTGTGTGAACGCACCCAAACAGAAGTAATTCCAAGTGTGAGTCAACATTTTTAAAAAGAATTAAAAAAAATGCGTGTTATTTTGGTGCATTCCGTTGTTAACGTAGAATCGAAAAATTTCGTGCAAAGCGAAACTTTTTTGTAGGTATTTTACGCATCTAGCATAGCGAAACTAGCCGATTCTTGGAAAGTAAACATTTCATCTTTATGCCCATCAATGGGCTAACAAACGAAAGATAAGAATAGTAATAATAATAAATTAAAAAATAATATATTTATAATATTTACATCATGATGAAATAGTAGACTCTACCTTTTAAACTAGGACTACCCTGTATCTTAAAAGATAGGGTTCAGCCAAATGGATTATGTTAATATTCACAACCAAAAACAAGTGAAGATTCGACAGTGTCAATGATTTATACTAACAATTGTAGGTACCTACCAAAAAAAAAATAACAAAAACCAATCTCAAGTTACACAAAGATTGTGAAAGACAGCAAATATGCATGTGTATGTATGTATGTTTATAGGTGTGTGGGGTGTGTGGGTGTGTGTGAATAGCATAAATTCTGGTTAACCTGCCTGGTTAGATATTAGCAAAGTTACTCGTTGCTTGTGGGAATTAAGCCCCCGTGATCACTAAAAAAGTAATCAAGGGGTCTTAATTCCCACGACCCCTGACCAACACCTTAGGATGCATTCATTAGGCTGGTGGTAAATGGGCTTAATTGAGAAAGTAATACTTCTGGACACGGCTCGTATTTTTAGGATGTTCCTTGCTCTGGAGTCCTGAAGGCATGTAATTTAGTATTTATAAATCATTAATATTTGCAAATAATTTAGATATACAGATAAGAAGTTATAATTGCCGATTGTCCCAATACATTTAGCCTTACAGCATGCAAAAAATTCATAATTTAAAAATTACAAAAGTTAATATAAAATGGTATATAAAGGAGAATATTAAAAAAAAAACTATTATTTTGATATTATTACAAACAGATATTTTTATTTTATTTGTATGTGTAACCCCATCAAAAGAGCCATAAAATGTATTAAAATAAGCAGTTCAATAACACTTAAACATTAATCATGGTCAGACAAAACATAGCCAACAAAATCACAAAATCAAAATTCAAAGAATCAAGAATCAAAGCATTTGTTTTAAATAGTCCGTTTACAGGCAATTTTGAATTGTTAAAAAGTCAGTCAGTCAGGAAAATTATTCTGATTGAATTTTCCAAAGCGTAGATCTCTATGGAGAAGAATGTGCAAGAAACTCCAAGGACAATCTTTTCAATCATGCTTTGTAATTACAAATATAGCTGTTACATGTTTCTTGTCACTATCATGTGAGAACAATGTAAATAAAAACTAAATATAGATATTAAAATAGTGCTAAGATATGACTAGTCTCAAGTGACAGCGCCCATTCACGGACATGACGCGAATATTAGCAAATACTCAGCACAACCATTTTGAAGGGAACCGAATGATCCAACACACGCGCCACCATCAGTGAGACATTTGAGGGAGCATGATAAACTCTCAACTGCTCATTTATTTTTCATAACTAACACGTAAGTAATGATAAAACTTGAAACCTTTCACACATAAGTGCTATTACTCATCTTATATTTACTGTTGAAACTAACGTAGAATAATTTTAGCGCTATACAAAGGTTATATTTAAAACAATTTATTACAATCTTCAGGCTTCAGGCAATTCATGTATACAAAAGTAAAAAAAAATTAGTATGTAATTGGAGCACTTGTAATATTTAGGATGGATCTCTTGTGTGTAACGTTAAAAGACCCGCTAATTAAGCAACTGTATTTTTTTAAATTTATTTTTTAGGTGGGAAAGTCATCCAATGACATCTCATCATGGGCGGAGCGCGAGGGTGTGTCAGATTTTTACTGACTAAAAACCAACTCCTGTTCCTTCTTTGCCTTTCTTACCAGGGCCGAGTCTGCCTTTCAGAAGCAAACCCTTGGCTCCAGTAGGCTTCGACCCTGCTGAGCCGCTACGATTTGCTGATATCTCTTTAAGGCGCGCGTGGAACAGTAGGTACGCGCCGTCGACGACTTGGGCTCGGTCCGGACGGTAACTGGACGATCGGACGGCGAGCTACCCATTGCTCGCCTTCCGCACGTCCGCGCCTACGGTGGCCGGAATTCGGGATCGGTATCCCGGCGGCTGGGGCGTGAGGGCCGCTCTCTCGCGCTTAACTGTATTTAGAGCCAAACATATTTTTGGTATTGACTTTTCTCAATTTTAATCTTTATTTACCCACAAGATTCTGCCAGCGACTTCGCCCGCGTGAAAATAGGTTTCTCCATACAAAAATTTTGACTCCGGTTTCATCCCTTCAGGGAGCAAATTTTGAAAAATTTGCTCTTAATGCTCGCCTTCTTCATAAAAGGAAACCTTGTGTAATTTTACGCTCCTAGTCCAAGTAGCTTTGGCTGTGCGTTTAAACTTCAGTCAGTTTCTCCTCTTCTCTGAGAGATGGAAGAATTTCTTAGCAAGAGTATAAAACAGGAAAAAACCTTTATTTTGCTTTATTTTATGAAGCTGTGGGTTATAAAATCCCTTCAAAGTAAAAGGGATTACGAGAGAGTTCCGCAATTACCATTGGGGTGCAGGGCTTAACACTCTAAATCGCTAACACACAGTGAACAAACGCGGTGCTGATTGTTCATTCCGACTTGATGAGTAAAGAGGCCTTTGTCCTGCGTCCTTCTTATTCCATACTTTAGTAAAGGATAGCAATATTCCACGTTTACTGAATTTTTTTTATTTTATTTTATTCATATTTTTTTAAATTCATATAAACCAGTGCTTGACTGTGATCCCACCTGATGGTAAGTAGAGATGCAATCATTGATGGTGAGGCGCACTAGTTTATTAAGAGCCTATTCACTCTAGCCTTGAAGACACTTGAATTGTCTGTACGCGCGTTTTACGCGTTGCCGACGCCAATTAGGCAAGCTCAGTAGTGACTGGACTTGCCATCTTTCAAAAATCTAGTCAAAGAATATTTCCTTTCACTTTAATTGCTATCCTGCTTTTATCTAAATTCAGTTCTTCCGTCACTAACCCACCTTATTGTTCTTTTATTTTTTTCCATCTCTTTGTATGAAATTGTGTAACGTATATTTATATGTTTATATGTTGTCTTTCATATATAATAGTTATGTTATATCTATGTATAGTCTAGTATATAATTTTAATCTAAAATTTACTTTATCAATTTGCAGTACACCGCAGACTACTTTTTCTATTTCAAGTTCTTACAGTCCATCCTAAGGTTGTCTGGTAGATATCGCTGTCAGCGATAAGACCGCCTTTGTTCTGTTCTATTTTGGTGTACAATAAAGTTTATTCTATTCTATTCTGTGGTCGAAAAAAGCGCAGCCCTTATTATTATCAGAACTAGTTGCTGCTAGTAACTTCGTCCGCGTCATCATCATCATCATCATTTCAGCCGAAAGACGTCCACTGCTGGACATAGGCCTCCCCCAAGCGTCGCCACAGCGAACGGTCCTGTGCGTCTCGCATCCATCGGACTCCCGCAACCGTTACCAAGTCATTGGTCCACCTTGTAGAAGGCCTTCCGACGCTGCATCTTCCGGTACGCGGTCGCCATTCCAGAACCTTTCGGCCCCAACGGCCATCTGTTCTGCGAGCAATGTGCCCTGCCCATTGACACTTTGAGAGCAGTGGTGGCCGAGTGGTAACGGCCCCGACTTACGAGTAGTAGGTCGCGGGTTCAAACCCAGCCAGGCGCATTACTTTGTGTAATTTATTTCATCACCACTGCTCTCAAAACGGTGAAGGAAAACATCGTGAGGAAACCGGCATGTCCTAGAACCAAAAATTCGAAGACATGTGACATTCACCAATCCGCACTGGGCCCGCGTGGTGGATTACGGCCCATTCCCTTTCCTAGAGAGAGGAGGCTTGAGTCCCAACAGTGGGAACATTAAAAGGCTGATTATGCTTATGCTTATGCTTGCATTGACACTTTAGTTTGGCGATTCTTCGTGCTATGTCGGCAACCTTGGTTCGTCCGCGTGATAGTAAACAATTATAAAAAGAGAACATACACCGAGGATAAAAAGTATCCCATGTGATAGCACATGGGATACTTTTCCAGGACATGGTCTGACCTTGTAGCAAGTTTCGTTGAAATCCGTTCAGTCATTTCTAGGGTTACGTACCTCAAAAGGAAAAAACGGAACCCTTATAGGATCACTTTGTTGTCCGTCCGTCTGTCTGTCTGTCTCTGTCTGTCTGTCAAGACCCTTTATCTCGGGAACGCGTGAAGGTATTGAGTTGAAATTAAAACCATATACTCAAGTCTGCGGTCTCTTGAAGCTGTGAAAAAATCAGATTTCTAAGTTAACGAAAAATAAAGATACGGACGTTTATGTCTCAACGTGTATTTTGACACTCTCGAGAAAATCAAAATTCATAGGGTACTTCCCGTGGATCCAGAATCCTGAAATTTTGCTTAAAGCAAGTTCTTATAGCACAGGTACAGGAATAAATCTGAAATCTGTAAATTTGTCGATTCGTCACAACAAAAAAAAAATGCGATTCGGAAAAAATCTTCAAAACTCAATTCGGGAATTGAACTGTTTACCTGAAACCCTCAGAGCGTAAGTCCGACTCGCATTTGCCCAGTTTTTTTACAATTCATAGACTCACATTTGATTATCTCACCTCATGGAAAGCGATAATGAAGTCGACGATGGAGCACGCTTGACTAAAAGTAATCAATTCACTCTTGACTTAAAAATCCCCAGGTTGTAGCCATCAGGAAATACAGACTCTGGCAGATATTTTCAGTCAGCTGTACGCACAATAGATGTGTTCCCAAAACATTTTGTGTGTATGAGTGAGACGTCCACCATATTGTACCGGTGGCACATCGCCGTACGTCTGACGTTCGAGCCTGAAGAAATCAAAAACATACACTTACAAGTTTTCGCCATTACAATATTAGTGTGATACCATAAAAAGCCTAACCCACTAAAACAACCACAGTATAACCTAAATTCTCACAAGACCTACCCAAGTGACCCATCCGACCTACACAGAAACCCATATTAAGATTAGTAAAACATGAAATTTATGGCACTCAAGCGGTAAATAAAGGTGCGCAAGTAATTCGTACCTCACATAAAAATATGCAATAAACAGTGGTAATAAAAATAAAACCTTTGAGAACATCAAAAAACTTTTCACATTTTACGATATGTGATGTATATGGTTTTGAGTCAACGGCTGAGGGCACCGGAGGTGTTTTATGAGGGTTACAAAAGAATTCGGCCCGCTGTGATGTTCTTTAGGCGCGTCTGGTGTGGGAACCAGTGCTCTTAGCCTAATTTACTCAGATAGGTATGTTGCTCCGAAAGGTGTTAGTTAACCGAGCGTTGACCTAGATTTCGGACTTGGGCTAGCGTGACGTAAAACCGACTCCTGTTTTTTTGCAGTTAGTTGGAATTAGTGTATTTTTGTGTAAAAGTATAAATACTTTTCTTGTTGCACGAAACTTATTATTGTAGTTAATTAATATTGTTCTCGTATAGTAATCAACAAACTATGTACTGCCTGTGGCTTTGTTCATGTTATAGTAGATAATTATTTCAAGGGATCATAATCCTGGGATAAAAGATATTCTATTTACTATTACAGGACATTATTACCCGTGTACTAATTTTATCCAAATCTGTTCAGACGTTCGAGAGTGAAAAAGTTACAAACATGCACACACTCAAACTTTCGGTTAAGAAATAAGTGTTTATCTATAATTTATAATTTTACAAACGATTTGATTCAAATCCGGACTAAACCAGTTTGAATAATCTTTTTTGATTGTTTGTTTGTACACTTTGAGCGCTTAGGCATGTAGTAAAAAACCAATACGAAAAATATTACAAAACTTATAAACAACATCTACGATGATTGTTCCACAAGAAAGCGAAACTAACCGTTTCAATCATCTTTCAAACGATAAAAATCGTCAGTCATCGGTAACATCTTAATTAATTAAACCCCAAGCGAACGTCGCTCTCTCATTATCTTTCTATTGCGTCTCTAATTACGGTATTCGAAAGGTTAATGCACACAAAACTCTCGTCTACCAGTAAACGTTACCATTTCTACATACTACACCAACTAAGTCTTGATTTTAAGGCATACCAATACAGAGTAATTTAACTCCAAGCACATTTAGGAACGATTTGCGTTCAATCCAAAAGCGAAGCAGTTGTAACCAGTTTCATCCAGTTCTATCCAGTTCAAACTAGTTCATTCGAACTGTAAGTAGTGCTCGAAATTAATCTGTGGGTAATAGCGAATGTAGTTTATTGTTATGTTATTTCCGTTGATTGAAACGCAAATATAGCGGGAATTGATTTGATGAAAAATGTTCCTAGTAATTATTTAGATTTTTTAGACAGAGTTTTTTAGACAAGTGAACGTTAAATAAAAAAAGGAATTAAGACTATTAGGCATTCGGTAGGCAGTCAATTCATTTGTTTCTAGTTTTGCTGGAAGCCGACCCCACACAACATAGTTGGAAAAAAGACAGCCAGGTTTATGTATTGAGCTTATTTATTAGTTAAAGACAAAGACTAGTAATTAAAATGAAAAACAAAGAAAACTTGCAGTTAACCAAAAAAATAAATAAATTTAAAATAGAAATAATTCTATGATTCGTTTTGATTATTTAATAATTTATAACTATAATAATAATATAATTAAATATTTCAGAGCAGAGTCCATAAAACAAATCACACATACAGCAGTCAATTATACACACACAAACATATTACACATAAACAAACAAATTAAACATATAAAATTAAAATTACATAACTTAACTGGTCCAGGTCGACCTGGGAAGAGGTGGCGAGACGACCTAGATGCCGACCGCAAGGACTGGTTCGAGGTGGCAGGAAAGGAATACTTGGAAGAAGTTGGGGGAGGCCTTTGCCCAGCAGTGGGACAGTATAGGCTAATAAAAAAAAATTAAAAAAAAACTTAACTACCACTTAAACATATTTAAATGATGAGTTTCTAACAAGCGATCTTGGTCACATTAATATAACAAATAAGATTGCAAAAAAATCTCCCTCAAACTGTTCAAAACGCACGTACTACTTTTTGTTTGATTACCCAAAACTTTTACAAAAGCATTTCAGCTCACATTTTAAGCGAAGCTTTCCATTACCGCACCTAAACTTATTTGTGGGCTATAACTCCTGAAATATACTGCACATAACAAGGAAAAATGCACCTTAAAATACACGGTTAAAGTTGACTTTTTATTTGAAGTACAATGCGTGCAAAATAGCTCGCGAAAGAATATGCGTGGACATCGCTTCCGAAATGCGTTGTAGGTTAAGGAAAATGCAACTCTGTTTCCTAGTGAGAGAGTCTAAATTTGTTTGATTTCGTACCAGTGGGGTGGGTTAATCTTTCAGTCAGCATCTCTGTCGGCCGCTAACTCTTCAAAGTGCTATCTGGGAGGCTTATAGCTAAATGGAACACAACTTTTTCATTCAGGCACGATTTGGTGTAGAAGTGTGTAAATTGGTGAAAAAGCCTGGATCAAAGCTCGAATATTTTAGACTACGAAGCTTTTTTTGCTTGAAGGTTTTGAATAAAATCTTTTTAGCATACGTTATTTTTATCTTTGGGAATAGTGAATGCGAATATCGGGCTTTTGAATTTTTAGTAGGCAATAAATTCATCGGAATTCAGTCCTAACAAAGAGTGTCGCTAATCTCGACATCCACAAATCCGCTGCTCAAAAGAATAGTCTTTAAATCTGTAATACCACCCTCAAAAACCAGCACAATGTCGCAATATAAATTTCGAAAACGGAACACACCGTTCCTTCCAAATCAGCTGTTACCGGCAACTGGCGTAGCGTGTCCGTTCGGGTGTTTCCGCCGGGCGTCGGTCCGACGACGTCCGGTTGGTACATTCGAAATACGAAATTCGTGAAACGTCGGCTTGGATCTTGGCAATCGCTGCCGATGGCATGTGTTGATCGGAAGCGGCGGGAGGTATGCTCACGTACCAAATTTTAAATTTATGAGTTGGGAATACCAGTGTATGATTGGTCTGTTCAATGCTTGAACATAGTGAGAACTGCCACTAACTGCACCCATTTCACTGCACCTGCAGTTTCTGAAAATATAAAATTTAGTGACATTATTATTATTATAATACTTTCACAGTAAACTGACTAGCTCAATATTGCCAAGATTTTTAATCTCAGTGTTAAATGTTGCGTGACATAATTGGAGAGCAGAGTCGACAATTTTCTTCACGGTCACTAAACAATACGTTCGAAATTATTAATTTTACTTTTGAAGTGACGAAGCTAAATATTTCTAAAAAAATTCATATATTATTTCTTTAGAATAAATTTCTTTGGGGAAAAGGTCACCCATACCAATTGATAAATGTGAAAGTGCAGGTCGTGCCATCGTGTCGTTGCAGCTTCGTCGACAGTTTCATAGTTTTGCATGTAAGCTGTGAGCTGGCGTACACCAAGCGCATAATGACGAATACGCGTCTATGAAGCTACGCGTCCGTGGACAGTAGGCCTAACTCTATTTGTCTATTGCGCTTTCACTGAACAGATATAGTTTAATTTTTTTTTTGGATTCAAACGAACCCAAGGAAAGACATAGGATGAAGTCACGGGCAAAAATTATTTTTATAATTTGCTTACCCCTAAGGGCTATATTTGACCGGGACACCATGGCGGCGCGACCAGTTGCGCCGCTATGGTGTCCGTAATCTACCGAACTAGACACCATACAGACACCAGATTCGCTACGCCACACTGAGACAGTAACAAAATGGACCTTAAGTGCACGCGTCCAAGTTGGTCGCGCCGCCAAAATGGTTGCGCAACCAAACGGACACCAGATGAGTAACTCTCTATATATAACTGTACATTTTGTTGGTAGCGGCGACTGGTCACGGCGCCATGGTGTCCCGGTGAAATATAGCCCTAAGGAGACCACTTCATTATCTTTATATATACCACGAACAAAAAAGAGAAGCTCACAGCTAAGTAATAACAGCCATAGGTCATTTTCTAGGTTAAGCAACGCGTGCCGAGGTCTGTCTGGGGATGGGTGACCTCTCTCCTCTCATCTCATCATAACGAGAATCCTCCGAGCCTGAAAAAGTGTGATAAGGCCGTTGGCCCCAGCTGTCATTTGTAGATCTTTGATAATCATTGCGTTTTATTTTTGATAGGTTCGCACTTGACCGCTATCTCACCGGATGGAAAGCGACGACGGCGATCGACGATGGAGCGTGCTTACTTAGAAGTAACTTATTCACTCTTGACTTAAAGATTCCCGGGTTTTAGCCATCAGGAAACACAGATGATTCCGATCTTGATTTCCGGCCACAATAGGCGCGGGTTTGCGGACGGCGAGCAATGGACAGCTCGCCGTCCGACCGTCCGGTAACCGTCCAGACCGAGCCCAAGTCGTCGACGGGGCGTACTGTTCCACACGCGCCTCAAGGAGATGTCAGCAACTGTAGGGGCCCAGCAGGGTCGAAGCCTACTGGGGCCAAGGGTCTGATTCTGAAAAGAAGACTCGGCACTGGCACGAAAGGCAACGAAGGAATAGGAGTGGGTTTTAAGTCAGTAAAAGTCGCCCAAGAGCGTGGGATGTCATTAGATGATTTTCCCACCGAAAAAAAGGCCAATACGAGAAATCAATAGCAAAAAGAACCAGGTAATATATAATAATAATAATAATAACCCCATCGCCGTATCTCTACGTTGACGTCGTGGTGGGGCTTGCGTGCTCCAATATACCCTAGGTCTGTATCGGTGAAGTTTGCTTTGCCGTAATATGCCTAAGGTGAGGGGCCAGACTAAGAGAGATACAATCCGCAGTGCAGTTTTGTGGCGAACTGTTGGGCATTAGCGACCCCACGGACCCGATCTCCCGGGAGAATTCTTGTTCTTCATCTTCGGCTTGCCTTTATTGGCCGGCCGTAGTGAACACTGACGAGGAACTGAGCTCCCACCTCTCTCTTGCCTTTATTGGCTGGCTTGAGTGGAGATTCGCAAGAGCAAACGTGCTCGGGAGAAGGATGTATAATCCAGTAAGGTGCTGGTAGGGATCTTGACCGTACTTCCGGGATTGTCCTGATAGCCGTGGTATACCTCTCCACTCCTCAAGCACCTCAGAATATGTTGCCCTCTTGTTGCTACGTCACTTCGTGCTAGCGTCCGTTTTTTGGGGGCCCATTTATTGAGTGTGCAAGTCACCCCCTGCCTTTTTTCGATGGATATTCATAACGTTGTTCAGGCAGGGGCCATAGTCTTAACATAGTTCCATGTTACCAGTCCACTTAAGACTCCAAAAACCATAGCCCTATTATCTTTGTTCTCCATATGTCGCAATAGTTTTTGAACAACCGGGGGTGGTCCTTGGGTGCACTAGCATAGCGCGTACAGGGATAATCGTCGGTTGGTATCATGTTCCATTATAATTATCTAAAGGGCCTCTGCGAGTTGGCTTCGGCTCCTCGTACGCCTTCCAAAGGTCCAGGACCTCAGGGTCCTGAGATAAATATTGAAAATACATATAATAATAATAATTTATTACACCAAAAAATACACATTACACAATTTGTCTGTACTCATAATTATGATATTGTTACAATACTTAAAAATTGTGCCTAAATTAACATGTGCTGCTGAACTAGGCTTGGAGCCTGTATTTCGGCATGCAGCGCGTTAAGCCCTGGAATGTGGGTCTTCTAGTATCAGCTCATGAGCAAATGGTATCAGTAATTGTATTTAATTAAGTTTAGGGATTATTAACAAAAGTAAAAGAAAAAGCACTAAATTAAAATTATAAATAAAATAAAATAAAAATAAATAATAGTTTTAATAATAGGTGTAACTGTCCTCTGGATGTATACGCTGAAGAGGGTGAGTGTATGTGTGTCAGAGGGTGTGTAAGGTTTAAATTAAATACATTCAATACAGTCAATCATTGGATTCTTAGCATACTTAGATAATAGTTGATACCATCCAACATCACTACTTTAATATGGTCAGCAATTCTTCAGTCTGATCGTATGTTAATTTCCAAAGCCATTCAGATACTGTTTTTTTTAGTGTCAATCTATTCAACGAATAGATTGGAAGAGTTTTGTTAACTTTGTCATACAGAAATGGGCCCAGAAATGGGAAAAATCGATGAATAAAAGTAGTTCTCGAGTGTGATATCCTCTTACAAACCGGTAAACCTCTCCGCCTTGTTAACAGACTCTGATCATATTCCAAGTTAGCATGCTGTTTAGTAATAATGCTTGCGACAACTTACTTGCGAGGTCTTTAAACCGTAACTGAACGATGATACGTATAGAAGCATTGCTAGTATATTTTTGTCAGGCGTCACCTATTTTCATTATATTATAATGAAATGGAAATATAATATAATATAATCACTGAAACAGGCATAAAAATAAGATCGCAAACATACAAAATATATTATCAAAGGTAACACAATATTTGATTCCAATATAAAAACTAAAACACACTAAAATACACCGTGTGAAAAAGTGATGAAAAACCTGAGCCGATATACAGTCGTGTCCTTTAATACACCTTAATGGAAGGGGAAAATACGGAGTGATGGAAAACAAATGCCTCCGGCCGGCAATGGAGTCTGTTCTATGGGGCTAGGCGAACAGCGGTAGACGGGGTTTTTTGATGTAGTGTGATGAGTTTTGTCGTGTGGAAATGGAGTAACATCTTGTTTGTTTTGTAGTTCAATTTTCGTGTGATGCAAGGGATTTGTAGAGAGAAAATGAAATGTTGACATATGTCTATAGTAAGGACTAGTTTGAGTCCATGGTGAATTCGAATACATGGCATAATGCATTACATTGATAGAACGTATTTTCTACAGTGTTTGGTTTATTATTACAATAATATTAGGAGCGTCCAACCCTACGTACATTTTCACTGTTTTTCATACAACCGCTCTTACTTGATTATGACGTTATTACACATTTTTTTAGATATTTTGAAAACACAGATATCTTGTGGATATTATCTAGGCTTCTATTAAAATCAATTTATAAACTTGTGTAAAACTAATCCAGTAAAGACCTCTGAACATCTGCTATTTTGCATGAACTTTGCACTTCATAAGTTACTCAAAAATTAAAAAAGTCAAAAAAGTGTAACTAAAAAATATTCGAGTAAATCACTGAATTACCGAATGCTAACAGAGTGTTCAGGCGTTATCTCTCTTTTTTCGCGTTGCCTTTTCGTCAAACATCGCGTCGAATTGCGTTAGATGAAGTAACAAACTTATAAACCATGCTCGATGTTGACGATAGGCGATTGAAAAAGACGAGAACTCCTAATTAAGATGTGGCGTCAAAAAATTAATCCGCATCGCTGTCGACTAGAAGTGTACCCAAAAGATTGGCGGCATTTCCACATTTTGAGATATTGTAGTCAAAAGCATCTAAAAATATGCTATTTTTATCTTTTTGTTCGATGTCCGTGTGAGTTGTGTCAAATAAACAGAGTTCTTTCTCTGAGAAATTTCTACTGCTTCTGCATAAATGATGACACCAAATAAAAACTTTATAGTCCTTTTGCTCAAAACACATTCTATAACAGTAAAAACAAAGACACCAGCAACTAACTCTACTGCAGGTACTTAAATTCCAAATTACTTTCAGCATAAATTTCAATCCTCGTTCGAAACAAACCAATTTTATTTTAACAGTAATAAATCTCAATTCTTACGTCGTTTTTCGTTCGCCATTTTCATGGCCCGATTGGAGTACAGTATTATACCCTAGACGTTTCTTGTAACGATCTAGTCGGGGTATCTCTTTGTGGTGGCCGCCCTGTCGGTATTTCATGCCGTCTTTGTCTAACCCGTGTTGATTGAGTGAGTCAGGTATACGTTTGTAAATGCTTTGAGTAGTTTATGTCAGCTTTTAATATTTATTTAGTAGCTCTTTTGTTCAGGATTATTATTGAGCGTTAGGTGATCTGTTCCGTCTAGATTATCAGCTGTTGGAGTAATTTATGAGGTACAGATTAGGAACGCTGCCAAGATATGAAAAATCTAATTGAATGATAGAAATCGGTGATCGACATTTCCAAATTGCGAGTTATGATCAGCTAGATACAAATAAATTTTTTGCTCGAATAAATCGGAAATTTCATCCAGAACTTATGTGATATTTGTTTGTAGATTAATTAAATTCTCAGTATTGAAATAGCTACAACAATGGAAGTTGCTAACAATAGTGATGTTATTAGAAATATTGCATCGCATGTGAAAAGAGCTTCTCAAAGATTAACAAGACAATGGCTTGGGAATCTAATTCCTCTTCTACTTTCAGAGCTCATTCATATTATTTGTTTTATTTTCGTCATTCGTTTCGATGGCAATTTTAATAATTATGTAAAGATAGGTTCTTAGGAAATAGTAGTACCTCATATCTTTTATTATTCAGTTTTTCTTTCTACATTGCTGTGAGTTCGCGTTAATAACGTACTTTGTTAGTATACGGGTTGATCAGACAAATATAGTTTTAAATTATTGTGTAATATTAGAATAAGTTTGGAATTAGAAAATGTTTTCTTTTTTTTAAATCACTCTTTTTAATAGACTATGTATCAGGAGTGTTGATAATATAAAGTATTGAAATATTGTGTCCGGTTTTTGTCTTCGAACACACCACATCCCAGAAACCTACGCTTCAAACTACGCTACGCTACGCTACGCGTCAACGACTAAAAATATGACCTGGCTATATAAATGTTTTTACTAAGACTATCATCGTATTGACTGATTTTATTTATTTTGCTACTTTATCGATAGAGCTTTTGCTTAAAGACTGATATATAAACACACAAACAATGAAGGTACAGACCTAGAGATGATTCCATACTAAAAAGTTTTTGGATACCTTGGAAATCTTCGAAAATAAATAGAAGATTCTCTTTACTTAAGAGTAACCTCCATTAAAATACGTCAAACTGCCACAAGCCTAAACTAGTGACATCATAAACTAGTCGTGGTAAAAAGAAAAGGCGTGCATACCTCGCACCAAAGGGACTCACTCAGCCAACCAGGCAGCCGTAGGAAATCTGCCTCAGAACTGATATTCTGTATAAATCGGTTTATTACTCATCTTTTATAGAAAGCTTGCATAACGTTGCGGTTTTGCGATAAGATATCAAAGTGATATGGATCCGATTAGTACAGCATAGCAATTGCATCATCTTATGGAATTATGCTACTGAAAAAGATTACAATGTTTTATTTTCGGTTATATGATTTAAAAAAACATTTATAAAAATATAACTTAAAATTATTTAAAAAATAAGATTAAAACGACGTGCCAATAGTTTGATTTCATCGAGAAGACGTCCCTGGAATCGCCTACGTCCCGGTGCTAGGTTTCCACAGTATAAGAAGAAAGGACCCAATATTGCGCCTTGTGGTATCCCCATTTTGACTTTTAAACTCCATGAATCGACATTATTTATTTAAATTCACTGTTGCCTGTCATTTAAATAAGATTTAACTACGCTGACTGCAAGTTTACCTAGTTCATAATGTCCTAGTTTTAAGAGTAAGGTTTCGTGATTACCTCAATCAAATGCCCATGTAAGATTTCTATAGTATCTTGGGCCTCTTTCCAAGCTGCAAATAATTATGTGTTTTGATAAGACGACACCAATATCAGTCGTATAACGTGCTTAGTGAAGCCATACTGCTTGAGTGAGCATTTGATTGACCAAACGACTCCAAAATCGTGTGTAATACAATGACATATTTATTAAAAAAAAAGATATTCTTAAATTATGCAACTAATCAATATAAAAAAAATTCTCGTTTCAACAAAAAAGTGAAAGGAGATTTTACTAATCTAAAAATTACCTGTTTTTATGATATAACTTGTTCCTAATAAACTGTATTTTATAGAAAAAACTATCGAAAACATTTCTGGTTATAATAACCTGTTAACTCAATACTTCAATCAATTTATCAGTATCGATAGCAAAAACTCCATTTTCATTCTATTTCAATTGCAAAATTCTCGTCTCAAGTGAAACCGTTGCAACTATTTAAACACTAGAACAGGACTGAGTACTCTCAGATATCTAGTGCTCAGATTAAGTGTCTATTTAACGAGTACTCAAGGTAAACTTAGTTCAAGATGCTCAGTCAAGTAAGATCTTCATAAAGACTACGCACTTCGCAGCTTCAGTAGAACTTTCTGCAACGGGGAAAGTGCTTATGAGTGAGGTAGAATTTTGAGGATCATTTTGAAATTGATTATATTCAGGTACAAGCAGATTGCTGTGGGTCCGATGCCCAAGCACTGTCAATTTTTTTCCCCACTCGGGGCCAGCCCCCCTAGCCAAGTTACAATCGTAACGTTCGCGCCGAACGCCTCGAGTAGGCCACGCCTCCGATTCCTTTGTTTTGACGTCATCTCAACGCTCAGTCACGTGGTCAGAAGAACAAAGTAATCGGAGGTGTGGCCTATTCGAGGCGTTAGGCGCGAACGAAACGATTGTAACTTGGCTAGGGGGGCTGGTTGGTGGATGTCACATATTTTCAAATTTTTGATTCTAGAATCCGTTGGAAGAGTAGTAGAAATAAATTACGATATACACTGCTGTCCTTATTTATCTCTTTAACTCTTCCTCTAAGAGTACCACATGATTTAAAAGAGTATCCATGGAGTTTCTTGCACGTAATTTCCTTCGTAGTTTTTTGTTGTTTAGTTTCTTCCGCTTCTGAAATGTGTAGCTTCAGTTTTTCTGACTAATCGACTTCTTAACGAATAAAAAGTATCTGTAAATGGTTCAAATAAATGCTTTGATTTGATTTGTTAGCTCTAGGCAGCTTCTACAAGAATATCAAATTGGAATTTGCATTTTTAAAGCACTTTGAAATTACTAGTTAATTAAACAAAATAACTACCAACAACTAACATCAACATACTCTAAAGAGCATTAAATCTTTGCTTAATTGCCTTTTAATTTAAATAAACATCCAAAAACCCATTAAGACATCTACAAACAGTAAATTTACGCAACGACTTACTAAAAACAAAACGAATAAAAATACGGTTCCTAATCGAACTATCGGATTCGTCTCAATTCGCATTCTGAGGATAAGTAATCCCCGCTGAAGGGATTTGCCTCCATCTTCGTTCTACAGATAAATATAATAAAAGAATTCATACTTTAGATGTGGCATCAGATGTAATATTTAGGTTTGGTCCACACTGTGGAACGTGTGTCGTAAGTCAGTGCGTTTTTTAGGGTTCCGTTCCTCAAAAGGAAAATCGGAACCCTTATAGGATCACTTTGTTGTCCGTCCGTCTGTCTGTCTGTCGGTCTGTCTGTCTGTCTGTCCCTTTATCTCGGTAACGCGTGGAGGTATCGATTTGAAATTAAAACCATGTTCTCAAATTTGCGGTTTCTTGAAGCTATGAAAAAAATCAAATTTCTAAGATGACGAAAAAAAAAAATACGGCCGTTTATGTCTCAAAAAACGTATATTTCGACAGTCTCGAGAAAATCAAAATTCATAGGGTACTTCCCGTTGAGACACAGAATCCTGAAATTTTGCATATTTTACTATTGAAGGAAAATACCACTCATAATTATAAAGCTATAAACAATAGTTTATTAAGAAAACCCTTTAAATATAGAGCTTGTTATTTGAGCTCTAGCCTTAGCCTGATTGTTATGGGTCCTTCTGAGAAAGGGACACTTTGCTACCTGGTAGTCATTTTGAGAAATGGTCATTTTGCGATAGAGCGTAATTTTTGGGTTCTTTTGGGTTATGTCAGTAATTACGAGTAACACCTTCAAAGTTTTCCATTGCCTCGACTTTAAAATGCGTTCGCTTCTACAGGATAAATTCAATCTTCAACAAATATTATAGAACGCAAATGCAGCCACCACTTTATTATTTTGTTTGCTCATCGTTTCTTATCTAACGGTGAGCTGAAAGGTTTTAAAACAGATGTGTAGGCAAAACGTCTGTCGCAGATTTCATGCCACGTTGACGCGTAGGCGGCAATGTGTTCCAGGATTTATTCTCTTACGAAGCCTTTTGAATGCCTTTGTTAAATCTGCAGCTGTTTGCCTGGACTGCTCGTCTGAGATAATGTTATAAAGAAGGGAGGATTATTTTTACTTGGCTGTTAAAGCGGGTGTTTTATGTTGCAAAAGTGGGTGGCTTATTTTGTGTAATTCGAGAATTTTGTTTATGGTTTCGTTTCGCATTTGCAAAGAAATGTCTCTAGTCTGTTTCTTATTAGAATTTCTCTTGTCATTTTTTTGTTATTATTATTTATTTAGACTTCATGAACTAAGGTACAAGAGTGGGTGGTGCCTTAGGCATTCTAAACCAGTCAACAATTGTTAGTGGAGAATAACATGGAAATTTATTCTGTTAAAAGTCACAAAAAATCAAGGATTTTGAATAATAATAATAATAATGTGGATGTGGACTCAGCGGTCATTGTACCGATAGTCGTGTCAGCCAATGGTTTAATAGCCAAGAGCCTCGACCAACACCTTAAGAGGCTCGCGTTAGGCGGCTGGATCAAGGGTTGATTGAGAGGGTGGTACTCCTGGACACGGCTCGTATAGTTAGGAGGTTCCTCTCTCTGGAGCCCTGACCGCCGGTAGCTTGGACTCTGTTTCCGATACCGGTGGGCTACTTACTATCTTTTATATTTTTAAATGTTTTTATTTTATTTTATTTTTTTGAAATATTTAAAAATATATTTTATATGTAGATATATATGAATAAACGAAATAATATATTTTTTCATCAAATAGTACAGATACTTAAAGCAACAAACAGTAGGTTGAGGAGTTATACATTTGTTTTCTTTAGGTGTGTTGTAAATCTGCACTAAATTTTTTAGAACCCTGGCTCTTAAACTAGGTTATACCTAACCTGTATTTTAAGAAACAGTCACCACCCTCAAAAGTCTTGTACATTATTATTTTTACAACAATTGATGGACTGCGTCTGATACAGAAGTGAATTAGTATGATATAGGGGGTCATCATTTCCAGATCACTATCTCAAGATCTGTTTCAAGCGTTAACTTCATTTGGTATATTCTACGTATTTATAACCCTACACACCCCTATTTTTTAATTAGTCCAAAAAAAATGGGGCTCTATCTGTACCCGTTACTGATCATATTTGTGAAGTCAAAAGCAAAAAAAACCAAATCCCAAAATTGTCCACGAAAATTAGTCATAATTGGTAAATTCATAATTGAATCAATTATTAATAACAATTGCTACTAGAAATACTACGCGCAGTGTTTTTCCATTGTTTTTCATTCATAATATTGCTTGTACAATATTTCCATAAATTGAGTAACATTTTGAGATATAAACAAACTCTAATAACTTTGCTGTTTATGAATATTATTTATTGAGACTTTACTTAAATAATAATGAGACCTTTTCTAATAAGCCCAAGTATTTGTACTAATTAAAAATGTGTTGTGTATATAGTGCTGTCTGCTTCAAAACATAGCACACAAACTTCCGACCGCCAGTAAATTAGCACGTAATTTACCCAACTAATCCAAAACTGAAGCTATCGATAAAGTGATCCGGTAGTTTAACCGGCCATCCGGTATTACTGCCGGTTATCCGGCGCTTCAGGGTAATACGGCCGTCGGACCGGCTGATCTGTCGGCCGCGATGTGTTAAACCTATCGCTAGGAACACCAAGAGATGCAGCTAGGTTTTAGCTAGATAGATATATTGAACGATTTGTACGAAGTCCTGTTTGAAATAGTGAGAGGCGGATCTATTGCCTGGTTTGAATTGCACGCTGCAAATATTCTGGGTCTCTGTGTCTTGTGTATCTGAGGTTACATATTTACTAATGCAACTGGGATACAGGAATAATGCCTAATACTGAGCAAAGTTAACATTTAGTGTAGGGTAAGAATAGAATCGATGGTAAAGTTTTTGATTGCTGTAAAAAAATAACTGTTTTTTTTGTGTCCTTGTTTTTAGTCGGAATACTCTATCATCATCTTCCTGCCCTTATTCCGTTTTATTTGGGGTCGGTGCAACACGTTTGTTCTTCCATTCTGTCCTGTGACTTTTCACGCTATCACTAACTCCCTTTTCTTTCATATCACTTCTCACACAATCCATCCATCTTTTCTTTGGCCTCCCTCTCCCTCTCCATCCATCCACACGAAACTCATAACTCTTTTAGCAACATGCGTTTCATCTCTCATCTTCACATGACCATATCAAGACAAACGATTCCCTTTCAACTTTTCAGTCACTGACGCCACTTTCAAACTTCTCCTAATATACTTATTTCTCACTTTATCCATTCTCGTCACACCACACATCCATCTTAACATTCTCATACTCTATGATGTCTTATTTTAATTAGTTTGTATTTTTTTGGCGACTACGTACCAGAAGACGCAGCATTGAAAGGTCTCCCACTAGGTGGACTAATGACCTGGTGAGGGTTGCAGGAATCCAATGGATGCGAGATGCACAGGACCGGTCGTTATGGCGACACTAGGGGGAGGCCTACGTCCCTACCAGTGTACGTCTTTCGGCTGAAATGATGACGATGATGATGGTGATTGTTTTTTGTTAGCCTATATTGTATCCTACTGCTAGATAAAGGCCTCCCCCTTTTCTTTCCAAACCTTTCTGTTTTGAGCGATCTCTGGCAGTAAGTCAGCAAACCGTAGGGGCCCAGCAGGGCCGATTTCCCGCTAGCTAGGACCGTAGGGAATTTCTGAAAAGGAAACCTGTAGTCATAGAACGAAAACGGCAACTGAATGACACAGGTGTGGTTTTAGTCAGTAGAAGTCTGACACGCCCTCACGCTCCGCTCAGAGCGGGAGAAGTCATTGGATGATTTCCACCCTTAAAAAAAACACCACCTTTGCCACGGTCGACCTCGATGGCATCGTCCTCTCAAGCATCTGTTGAGTGACGAATTGTTTGTATAGTTACTTTAATAACTACAAAAAAATTACCTTTATTAATTAATTAAAAATACACAAACCAAAAGAAAATTTAAAAAATATTTCCAATATTTAAGACAAAGAATTAATGCAAGATAATATTATCCTGCATTCACTCTTTGATACTAAATTAGTGACTCCAAATAGGTGTGAAAAAAGGTCTTAAAAACGAGTACTCTAAAATAAACAACAGATAAAATAAATTGAATAAAATACAATGCCCTTTCTAACCCAACCTAAGCATGATACAAATAATACCTTGAATTAGTCAAGTGTGACATTTAATATCATTATTATAATTATTGTTTTCAGTTATTTCTTTTACTTAAGTAATAAATTCAAATTACATTTTTATTTACAAGAATTCCAGAACTTATCATAATAAGATTACTCTCCTACAAAAGAATTAATTATAATATTTTAATATTATTACTGTTTGTTTCAGGTAAATTAAACGGGAGCTCCTTTTTATATCGTATTCATGAATTTCATGAGACAAGGTAACACAAAAGAATAATAATTTCTATATTTTTTTATAATTGTTTTGTTATTTAAATTGAAGAATGACGAGGGTATATTTTGTTGTAAATTAGCTTTCAAATCGAAATGTAATAATCTCGTTTTAAAATGTTCTTTACATGTTAAATTACCAGTGACTAACAAAGAAAATTTCTAAATTGTTTATTCAGCTTTTGCTAATTTAAATAACAACAGGTTTTAGATTTTGGATACTAATGAGAGAATATAAATTGTACTAATGTTAAAATGACTAATTTTTTGCAGTTAATGTTTTCTAATAGGATTCCTAGTCTCTTTCTAACTTGATTTTTAATCAACGCTCTTCTGTATAAACCTTAAACGTTGTCGATTGAAAATTTATTTTAAGTTAACGGTCACTTACCCATAGAAACAACTTTATATCTCTCATTAACAACAAGTATAATAATTTATTTATGTAACTGGAAAGTATTTGGGTTTTTTGATACAAAATGAACAGTAAAAATCTGTGATATTTTCCGAACTGTTGTTCGGAAAATATGGTTTTTTTTTTTTTTTCGGTGGGAAAATCATCTTATACATCGGAAAATATGGTGGAACTGGTGACGAGGTAGGCCCAGAAGAAGATTACGTGATGAGTTGGAATCCTGTCTAAAGGATTAACCAGATGTATCCAGGCACAGAGAAGACTGGAAGAATGGAAGGACGGTCTTTGCCTTGCATTGGCAAAATAAACCATAATAATAAAATATATATTTATAGGTATATTTTTAGAGTATTAGCAATTTTTGCGGACGTTTACTTTTTGTGAAATCTAGCTCATATAAGGGATAATTGTGTAATCGACATAAATTAGGTTGGGTTGAATGACCTGCCGAAAAACTAAACGAATATCTCACAAAAATTTTGATCTCATTTTGCCTTCACATTATCACAAAGACATGCGGCAGTGCGGAGTTTCTTGCTAGGTAAATAAATTAGCTTGTGGCTTACTTTCAAAATTAGAGTTATTTAAGCTGTTGATCCCCGCATTAACGCCAGCGTTCACGCGCCATTGTCTTACTATTGTGTCTCTAATTACGCACTCAAAAGGTTAAACCGATGCACCGATACTACGGGGAGCATCTATAATATTAAAAGTCCGGCACAAAAATTCGCAAACTTTCTTTATTACTTAAAACATTGCCAATGCTCATAAACTATGACTGAGACACCGACGTCTAAATGTGTGGGGCATTGGCACCCCCGGGTGGTGGCATTTTTCGTCAGCGTATAACCAATTAAAAAACTGGACAAATACGAGTCGGACTCGCGCACTGAGGGTTTCGTACAAACTTACCTATGTAAATAGTTCAATTCCCGAATGGAGTCTCGAAGATTTTCCCTGATCGCAAAAAGTTTTATTTTTTGTGATGTAACATGGAGTGAGACATGGCAATGTCTTGGATGATGTTGGAAGTACGTGTTCATGATACTAAGATTTCTGTCTATACAGAACTCGATCAGTTTTTCACCTCGTTCATTCCTAGTACCAAGTCCCAATTTTCCAACAGTGCTTCAGATATGATCATCAGCAAGTAATCACCCGCCTGAAACATCTCCCGCCTGGACGCGATTTGCAGTGACCTATATGGAAAGCACTAAATCGGTTGCGAAACCAGGTAGGCCGCTGCAAACACAACTTGGCAAAATGGGGTTTTATAGACCCGTCGGATACTCAATGTGAGTGCGGTGCTCCTGTTCAAAACATGAGCTACATATTAGAATGTCCCAAGTGCCCATACACCTGCACTTTGGAGGATTTGATGAGTGCTACCGATGCTGCTATTAATGTAGCCACCTATTGGGCCCAAACAGTTTGACAAGCTTACCATCGAATCGAAAAGAAGAAGATCAGCAAGTGTACTATCGACCTTGGCATTCCAGTCACCAAGAATCATTTTAATTTCCCGGCTAGGAATTTAGTTCAGCATTTCCTCTAGTTTCCTATAAAAGTCTTCAATTACCTCATCTTGAGCTTGTGCTGTAGGTGCGTTTATTTGTATAACATTCAGCACCCACGGTTTGGTGTTCATCTTCATTGTCAGGATTCTATCAGACACCGGGTAATAACCGAGTACAATTAGAAGATTAGAAAAACAATATACATTAAAATAAAAATAAAAAAATGTTTTGATGGAGGTTACTGGAAGGTTCAGAATCATGTACCGAGATGATTCGACACCAGTTTACCTAAAACTGCCAAGGATATAGTTTAAATCAAACGCCAATAGTCATACTAGTTTAATTGAAAGGGATTCTTAAAACATACAAAAACCTTTCAATCTAACCTATATTTCAATAAATACCTAACCTGCCTGAACATGAGTTCGACATCAAGCTATCATAAATGTAGATCAGCCCAAAGTTTCAATCATAACAATTATAGCTACAAACTGTTTTAATGTTGGTGGAGTAATCAAGGATAGTGAAAACTTTGATGAACATTGAATCGAGCAACTATATTTCATTTATGTTGACATCATCTTAAATGAATATCTAAGGCGGTGCGCAGACTGCACCTCTAGCCAAGTTGATAATCGACTTTTAATCTGGTCAGTGTCATGGTACATAGCATACAAATGTAGAACTTTGGATGTCACTACATTTTTTTTTAGGTTTCCGTACCTCAAAAGGAAAATACGTTTGTCGTAGTGGGAATCGAACCCACGACCTCAAGCATAGCAGTCAGGGCCACTAACCATTAGACCAACAAGACGACGAGAACACTTTCGCAAGAAGTTGGTAGATTCATCACACTCTTGATTTGTTGTATTCGTTTTTTTTCTCAATATCATTCTTTATTTGTATTTATGTATCTAAGTATATATTTATTATTGTTCTTGTTTCCTCTCTGTCAGTCTTCTATTAAGTTGCACCTGCCATGTTATGTCTCTGCACCACCCTAAGGTCGACTGGTAGAAAATGCCTAAGGCATTAAGTCCGCCTTTGTACAATGTTAAGTGCATAAAGTTTTAAATAAATAAATAAATAATCTGCAATCGTTAACACTAGTCGAAAACTATTCAAATGTATGGGAATGACATCAGAGCAACGTTAAGTTACGTGGTCAGAATAAAGACATAGAACATTCGTAGGCAAGTTCACATCGTTCAAAATGATAGAATAAATTGTTATCGTTTCTACAAAGTTCAACGCTACATCCTCTGTTATTGTAGAACGACATTGTAGAACGAGCGGCCGACTCAGGCGCGCCAACATGGCTACCAACTTATCGTTTTCTACAATTGCTGACACCGAGGCGTTACCGATTGGAGAACGGAATTCGACACGAAACGGTTGTAACTTGACTAGGGGGGCTGTACTATTCTAGTCTTTGTGACTTATCGTATTTTTCAATTTAAACCTATTTCCTTTGCAAAGTTCATCGACAGAGAGATGAAATTTTGGGAAAAAGAATGTATTCGATTTGGAATCCTGGAGGGGCGATGGCCTGATGTTATGTAAGCGATCGTATGTAACCCTCTGCCGCGCTGCTCCATAGGTGTAATAAGGCGTTTCGATGTAAGGATAAAAAAATAAATAAATACCACAAAACTATGAGCTCAGTGTCTTTCCGTGTGTGGTGAACTTTAAGTAACAAATTAGTCATGCAACGAGGCACTGGTACTGTTGACAACCTTTGTATAGTTCTTTAATTTTGGGACGACAATCACAGTCAGTCTTTTTTTAAATATGAAATCACCACTAACTTACCCCACTCTGAGTGAAACAAGAAGGAGTGTGAGACTTTAACTGACCAAATCTCTCACCCCGTATTCTTTCTCGCAGTGATTCTTTTAAATAATCCTACAACCTTGGTAGGCATCAATTAGAACGTACCATAGACCCGGGCGTGTCCTTATCGGACGGCGAGATACCCATTGCACACCGTCCGCAAACACACGTTTACGGTGGCTGGTAAGATTACCAGCATGGCATTGATAGTTGCAGGGAAATCCCTGCAACTATCAATGCCCAAGGACTCCTAGAGCAAATCCTCATGCCCATGTACCTCATGGTTTCCACCGCCTCCTTCTTTGCAATATTGCTTCGCAGAAGGAGACGGCTGCTTTTAAAGTCGGCGGTTATTTTATTTGCTTTTTGTCACATTTTTAGCTAAAAGGGCATGTTGTTTGGACCATAGATCAACCATCGCTACGTTAACATAATTATGGTGAATACTACAGTCAAGCACTAATTTATGTTATTAAAAAAAAACCGTTCCCTCTATTGCTGACGATACTATGAGGACTATAGTGTGCGCACTGTCTTACATCTGTCGTCATTTTGAACGAATATCTTACATTGTATATTTAACGTTCAAAGATGGAGTCTTTAGAAATAAAATTACGTTGAATAGATGAAAAATAATATAAGACAATGTTCTTTCAGTTTCATGCATGAAGTTGTAATTATTCTTGTTCGTTTTAAGTGGGTACATTGTGGAGCGAGATGAAACTTATAGTTCAGCACGATATGGTAGATGGGTACTTTGAAATGTCTTCGTCTTGAGTGTACCTACGTCTGTATCTTTAGTGAAAATGTCGTTGTATTGTATTTAAAATATGTTGCGTATTTACAAATTGTTTCTACGCTAAGTAACTGTATGTTATAAATACTTAATGGGATGCTTGTAAAACAATACCTTAAGATCTTTTAAAATATGTTGTAATGATACATTAGTTTATATTACATAAAAGATAAATGAACACGAAAATATTTTTTACTTAATGGCTAATAATAATAATAAGTTAGTACTGTGTACAAAACTGATAAGTAGAATTAGAAAGAACTCATTGAACTTAAAAAAGGTAGCTCACAGCGTGGCTAATGTAAAAAAATGACTTCTTACTGATGTCAAAGTTCAAGTAAAATAAGTTGAGTCTTAAATGGAAATTTGAAAAGTTTTTTTAATATTAAGAAATAAAACCAGAAACCCCGATTATTTTTGAAAGTTGTTTTTTTTTTGTAAAAAGTAAGTACTAAATCATCATCATCATCATCATCATTTCAGCCGAAAGACGTCCACTGCTGGACATAGGCCTCCCCCAAGCGTCGCCACAGCGAACGGTCCTGTGCGTCTCTCAGTACTAAATCACGAACAACAAAATCGTTAGTAATACAAATTTAAAATGATTTTTATTTCACTTAAAAAACGTCAAAAACTAGTCCACGGTTCCAATTGGTCGCTTCCTATGTAGAAGAACCGGCAAGAAACTCCTTCATGCAACACATAGGTACAAAAACGGCTTACAGCATTCTCTACCAGTCAACCAAATATGGTAGAGACACAACATGGAAAGAATAAAAAAAGAAAAAATAATGTTAACAAGGGTACAGAATTACACAAAATTACTCAGCATTCTAAAATTCTATCTACACACTAAAAATGCGACAAAACTAAGATGACACAGCACTCGCCGCATTACTACAAAGAGCCTTTTTACAGCTCCACTAACGACATTTTCATATTAATAAACAAAAAAAACCCACACCGACCACAATTTACATAAATGTAAGCGCGCTGTAACATTACTGTTCTTTTTGCAAAAAACATTGAGACTTCATTTGCATGGTAACCATATTTTTTTGGGTGCTAAAATGTGGATACATACGCCATGGCAGTTGGAACGAATGCTTGGTGACGTGACAAACGCCCTCACGATGTTTTTGGCTTTGGAATTATGGGGATACCTAATGAAATAGGTTATTTGCGTATGTTACTTAAAAGTCTGTTTTTTTTGGGTTCCATACCTCAAAAGGAAAACACGGAACCCTTATAGGATCACTTCGTTGTCCATCCGTCTATCTGTCTGTCTGTCAAGACCGCTTATCTCGGGAATGCGTAGAGGTATCGAGTTGAAATTAAAACCATATACTCAGGTCTGCGGCCACGAAGCTGTGAAA
Organism: Mythimna impura; assembly: GCA_905147345.3. Taxonomy (NCBI): domain Eukaryota; kingdom Metazoa; phylum Arthropoda; class Insecta; order Lepidoptera; family Noctuidae; genus Mythimna; species Mythimna impura. Next base: position 24,482,343 of record LR990359.1, on the reverse strand, counting down.
AAATCAAACTTCTGAGTTAACGAAAAAAAGATACGGCCGTTTATGTCGCAAAAAACGCGTATTTCGACACTATCAAGGGAATCAAAATTCATAGGGTACTTCCTGTTGACCCAGAATCCTGAAATTTGGATAAAGCAAGGTCTTATAGCACAGGTATAGGAATAAATCTGAAAACAGTAAATTTGTTGTTACATACGTCACAAAAGAAAATTGCCATTCGGAAAAATCTTCGATACTCCATTCGGGAATTGTAGTTTGTACGGAACTCTAAGGGCGCGAGTCCGACTCGCACTTGCCCAGTTTTTTATTCTGGCAACTTTTTTGAAAGCAAAGGGACAAGGTTGGGTTTTAGCTAGGAACAGCTTCTGTCGCTCCACTTGGAGTGGAAGAAGCTATCTGATGATCCTCGCATTTAGGATGAGTTAAGGAGATGCCACTTATTAACTCATCCTAAATACCATAAAACTCATCTTTTTCTTACGTTTTGACGAATCGGAATATAAATGTACTGAAATCTACATATTTCAGTTCATATTTCACACTTGATTATGTACGAAAAGTTAATCATATCCGTACGAAAATATTGTCAGATAATTAAAAGTCACCCTGTACCTGCTCATCATACACAAAAGATAAGTTGTGCTTAACTTAAACCGTTACATACCACACTTAAAGTTCTTTGGCATACAACAAAAATTATGTAAAAATACTTTGATTATCCACAATCACATGTTAGTGAACAAGATATAAAAACTTATACCTATTATTAAACTTACTGTATACTTTACACTTTACTTTTTACTGTATTTTCACTGTATTTTTTACTGTATACTTTAAAACAAGGTTGTTGTTCATAATGCATCTTTAAACAATATCACTTAAAAAAGGAAAGTCGTACCTCGCCGCTACGGTCTTCACGATGGAGTTGGAGCTAGCTCACACTATGCAGAGCAAAGAAGCATATTTCTGTCTCACCAAAGTCAACGAGCCCTGTTATAAGGTGGTTGAATAAAGCCAGAATGTTAGATAAATTATAATCTATACTAATAAAATAAAGTGGTAAAATCGTTAAGTTTGTATGTAACGTGTAATATCTGAAACTACTAAACCTATTCTGAAAATTCTTTTACTAGCATATAGCTGCACCTAAGTACTTCAAGACAATTTTTATTTTTGCGCGAGCGAAGCTGCCGTCAGTAGTTAGTGTTGAATATTTTCTAGTCAAAATTACATTTCTATTGAGCATCTTTGAGACAACGCATTGAATCACATCCTAAACATAATAGCTTTTTCTATACATATTTACACGCGTCAATACACCTCTTACACATCCGTATATTCCCACACGTGGAAAATTTCTCAGTTCCCCGCGTCACTTCTCTGTAAAATCACATCAGTATATACATACAATTATTATGTACAAACGTATGTACATAATCATTCAGAGAAAAACATGAATAATTCATTACCTTCTCCAAGTTTCACTACCATTTTTGTTATATAGTATAATATATACTGAAGGAACATTTACAGATAAGCCGTCAAGGTAGCATGATATTAGAAATAAAGCCTCGTTTTCAGAATATCTCACTAAGCATGATAAATTATGACAGGTACCTGTATTTTGTATCATTTTCTGCTATCTAGTATCTTTTAATGTTTTTGGATCAGTATTTTAAAATTTGTTTTGAGTTGATCTATTGTGTGTTCACAATGGCTTAGTGAAACTAAAGTTTCCGTAGTTTATTGCCTTTTTTTTTGGATTTTTATTGTGTATGATTGGCTCTGAAACATGGTCGCTCACATAGAACCTCATCAGAAGGCTTAAAATCACCCTAAGGGAATCCTACTGGGAAAGGCCTATGCTCAGAGTTTTTTTGCGTGATCGCATCAGGAATGAAGATATCTGCAGGATAATCAAGCTTAACGGCATAGCCCGAAGAATCGCCAAACTAAGGTGGCAGTGGGCAGGGCAAATCGCTTGCGGAATAGATGGTCGAAGGAACTGTGAAGACACAGTGTTGCAAATCGTAAATGGTTTGTGTGAAATAAAAACTTTTGAATTTTAAATCAACTCATTATATCTAAAGGGGGAATCGTCATCATAATTTCAGCTGAATGTCCACTGTTGGACACGGAGCTTCTTTGACCGTCACCAGTGCCGTAACTGACCTCCGTAGAACTGCCTCCGTTAAAAAAAGATTAATCTTACCCAGCTTTAACAATAAAAAGAAAAATGACTATATATAAATAATACGCGTGACATGGCGCTACAAATACACCACCCACTGTTTACCTCTTGTGGATGCTGATACCCTTGCCCTGAGCACCTACAGAATCAGCAATACTGGAAGGGCGCGTCTACAACCGTATTATGATAAATGGTATTTTATATAAGCTACTAACTACCAAGCATGATCCAAAGCTAGGCCCTAGATTGAAAATTTCTGCGCCCCTTCCAGGTCCTGCACCTTGTGCCAGGGCACCGCTGGAACTGCCCTAGTTACGGCGCTAAGCGTCACCACAATGACTGATCCTGGGCTAAATCAATCAATAAAAATCAGATAAATGATAAATGCTAGAATATTTTTCTCTCAGTTTTCTGCTGACGTTAAACTATTGTTTCAACAAACTCCATACCATAGTATTTCCTATTGTTGTTCAATCAATTTCATATTATGATCCGCTTTTCTATCTGAGAGTTATTGCAAAACAAATCTTTGGTGGAATTGATTCCTGTATTCATGCTTATTGTCTATCGGAGAGGACTCGTCTTCGGAGTTTTATAAAAATGTGTTATTTTTTGTTATCGTTTACAGATAAATGGTTATTGGTTTGAATCGTAAGTTGTTATAGTTTTCTTTGTGGAGTTTGTGTCCGTAACTCAGTAATCACGATAAATAATTGGTCCTTCTTTTTGAGGGTGGTGATTCATCAAATACCTTCTCCAGTTAGTAGTCGCAGGCCTCAAGATGTCAGCAAACCGTAGGGTCCCAGCAGGGTCGAAGCCTACTGGGGCCAAGGGTTTTATTCTGAAAGGAAGACTCCGCCCTGGGAGGAACAGGAGTGGGTTTTTAGTCAGTAAAAGTCTGACACTATCTCGCGCTCCTCCCAAGAGCGGGGGATGTCATGAGCTGATTTTCCCACCGAAAAAAAAAGTATTTTTATTGTGAGAAATGGTTTGAGGATGTGTCTGCTCGGCAACCAGCCTGATACAATTAATTATATCGGAGCATAAGGACCACACTTTTTCGCACTAGTGTAAAATACACTAAATTGAAAGCCTATAAACGTAAGAGTAGGCTGCCTTAAAAAATTTGTAAACCCCTACGGGTTTTCAAGTATTTTGAGTAAGTATATTGAAAAAATATTTCATCAACCTTTTTTTGCCCTGGTTTTGAGGCGGGAAATCATTTTATGGGATGTCATAAGACTCCACCCTAGAGTGGGAAAAGTCCCACACTAAGGTGGAGTGGGAGGCGAGAGGGCGTGTTAGACCTTTACTGACTAAAACCCATCAGTGTCCCTTCAGTTGCCCTTAGGGTTCCAGGATATTTTCTGTTGTAGGTGACTACTTGCCCCCTCCCCGTTGGTATTGTAGTGGCAAGAGTGACTGCCGATCGTGGTCTCCTGGGTTCGATAATCGGTTTGGGCAAAATGTGGTAAAAGGTTTTCCCAATAAGATTGCTTATTAGCAGCTTAGAGTATGGAAGTAGGTCGTAGAAAATCTCTATGATTCAGAAAGCAAGATTAAGCCGCGCTTGATCGTGGTTGATTGCCGTTATGTCAGACTATGAGAGTAAAGAAACAAAGAACCACCTGTGTTAGCACACAAACTAGGTCGGTAAATTATCTTCTGCGTAGTTGGCTAAACTCAGTTGAAATTGGCCACCGCGATCGAAATTCGGTTAGAGGGATTATGGGTTCTTATTTATTGAACTGGGTAACTGAAGGAACTTATTTTTTGAACTCGGTAAAAGTATGTCACTTTGGCTTTAAGCAGAGCCGGGAGGTTTCTTATTTAATGATTTCTCGCTTTAAAAAAACCCTATGTAATTACTTTAAAATGCACTATATCTTTATATGATCATCATCATAATTTCAGCCAAAATACGTCCACTGTTGGACATAGGCCTCCCCCGAGTGTCGCCACAATGAAAGGTCCTGTGCGTCTCGCATCCATCTAATTCCCGCAACCCTCACCAGGTCATCGGTCCAACTTGTAGGAGTTTTCCAACACTGAATCTTTTGGTACGCGGTCACCACTCTAGAATCTTTCGGCTCCATCTGTTCTGCGAGCAATGTGCCCTGTCCATATCTTTACAACTACAAATTAATTCTCTTTGTTCTCCAACACAAACACACTGTCATTGTTACCACCTGCTACCAATTCATCAATCGCCATCAATTTATAACGTAACCCTCAAGTTACCACTTAAATATAACCCTACAGTTAACCGTACGTTCATGGGCCAATTTGACAATGTCAGAGCTTTATTGACTTGGCAATAAGGGCGTTTTTTCAAGTGCAGGAGCTACCGGACGTTGAATGATGGTGTCACAGTGAAAACTGTTTGAGAAAAATGACGTAGCTGCTCATATTGTTATGCTAATGCTTGGGGGGTGCGGGGGGGTAAGCGGTGCACGTTGTAGGGTGCAGAGGGTATGCTTTTAACCCGAATTTTTGGGAGTGTTGGATATATTATGTTTGAGGATTAGAATTTCAGCTTAGGTACGTGTGGCAGATTTTTCTTTGTTACGGTACTCGGCATTGGCGATAACTAAGTTAGATTCATCATCATCAATATCATCGCGCTGGCTTGCGGACGGCGAGTAATAGGTAGCTCGCCGTCCGACCGTCCGGTAACCGTCCGGACCGAGCCCAAGTTGTCGGCGGCGCGTAGTGTTGCACGCGCGCCTCAAGGAGATGTCAGCAAAACCGTAGGGGCCCAGCAGGGTCAAAGCCTACTGGGGCCATAAGTGATGCGAAAGAGAACCTCAGGGCCCTGGAACGAAAGCAAAGAAGGAACAGGAGTGAGTTTTCAGTCAGTAAAAGTCTGACACTATCTCCCGCTCCGCCCAAGAGCAGGGGATCTCATTGGATGATTTTCCCACCGAAAAAAAAAATTATCAATACTATTTTATTCAGTCGAAAGACATCCACTGTTGGACATGGGCCTCCCCCAACTAGTCGCCACAACGACCGGCCTTGTCCGTCTCCCATCCATTGGATTCCCGCAATCTTCACCAGATCATCGGACTACCTTGTTGGAGGGCCTCTTATCATCATCATCATTTCAGCCAAAAGACTTCCACTGTTGGACATAGGCCTCCCCCAAATGTCACCACAATAACCGGTCCTGTGCGTCTCGCATCCATCGGATTCCCGCGACGCGATGGAGGGCCTCTAACACTGCGTTTTCCTGTACGCGGTCACCATTCCAGAACCTTTCGGTCCCATCGACCTTCTGTTCTGCGAGCAACGTGCCCTGCTCACTGACTTAAGTTTAGCGATTTACAATTGAGCCTTTTTACGCCATCGAAAAATGCGGGTGTCAACGAAATGTCAATCCACAAACGATTAAGTGGGTAACTCAGTCGCTTTCACTCGATAAGTATGTGCAGGAAAGAGATGGATATAGAAATAGCAACATCCAGTCAAAAAATCCGGCCAAGTGCGAGTCGGACTCGCGTGTGGACGGTTCCTTACCGTCCGTAGTAAAAAACGGCAAAAAAATCACGTTTGATATATGGAAGCCCCACTTAAATATTAATTTTATTCTGAAATTTTCAACTGTTTAGCTTTCACGGTTTATGAGATACATCCTGGTGGTAGTAGACAGACGGACAGCGGAGAGACGGACTCAAAGATTAGAAACTGGACCTTATTGTTATCAACAATAAGGTCCAGTTTCTAATCTTTGAGTACGGAACTGTAAAAATAATTTATCGCGATATAGAAAACAGCGTAACCACTTCCAGAATATAAACTTTACGTAACTCAAAATAAGTCACACGTCGCTTAATATATAATGCTAAGCAACTCGCAAGCAACTAAGCACAAACAAATCTAACTTAATGCTTGATCACCAGCACAAGGCCACGTTGTACACTTTTATTACTCGGAAGCCGTAATTACACCGGACTTAATGAGCCGAGGCCGTAAACGGTCCGTAAACAATATAGTTACATTAAATAATCGCGATTCTGGTGTGGGTGAGTTTTTCGAGATTAGGAGAGTTTTGAGGTTAAAAAAATAGTTGTTATTCATGAAAAAGTTTAGCGCAGTTTTAACAGGTTTTTTAAAAAACTGGGCAAGTGTGAGTCGGACTCGCGCCCTGAGGGTTCCGTACAAACTTACCAAACGTAAACGTAACCAGTTAAATTCCCAGTCTTGAAGATTTTTCCGAATCGCGAAAATTTTTTTTGGTTCGCAACAAAAATTTACAGTTTTCAGATTTATTCCTATATCTGTCCTATAAGACCTTGCTTTACGCAAAATTTCAGCATTCTGGATCAACGGGAAGTACCCTATGAATTTTGATTTCTTCGAGAGTGTCGAAATATACGTTTTTTGAGACATAAGCGGCCGTATCATTTTTTTTCGTCAACTTAGAAATTTGATTTTTTTACAGCTTCAAGAGACCGCAGACTTGAGTATAAAGTTTTAATTTCAACTCGATACCTCTACGCGTACCCGAGATAAAGGGTCTTGACAGACAGACAGACAGACAGACAGACGGACGGACGACAAAGTGATCCTATGAGGGTTCCGTTTTTTTCTTTTGAGGTACGGAACCTTAAAAATACTTCACACCCTTGATTCAGGCTATAAAAAATCTATTTAAATACTCTTAAATTCTAAACATTCTTAAAATATAATTTGTAAAGAGTACTTAGGCTTGCATAGATAAGCAGATCACTAGATATTTTGAATGCCTTGCCCTCACAATTTTTGGTTCTTTCATTTACCTCACAATATAGGAATCTTTTTCCTTTAAACTAAAAAAGAAATTGTTTGTTTTGTGTTTTACACAAATTATTACCCAGATTAAGACCCACTTTGTTTTGGTCACTAAAAGTCTGACGTATGGTTATGACACATGATATATAATAGAGTTTCTTGCACATTCTTCTCCATAGAGATCTACGCTTTGGAATGTGCAATTAGCATCATTTTTTCAGATTGACTGACTTCTTGACATTTCAAAAGTGCCTGTAAATGGTTTATTTGAAATAAATGCTTTGGAATCTTTAAATCATTTACTGCCTCAAAAAAAAAAATACATACCTCTCTTCTTCTCAGTTGTACTCTCCTGGCAGTGTAGTTGTGGTCATGGATCGTCTGATAGTTTGGTTGCGGCTTTTGCGAGACTTCTCCATCCCTATCTATTCGTGGCATTGCGTGGGCATTCAATGAGGGAACAGTTTGAAGATGATTTGATGAGACTATATATTTGAATGAAGCCTATTTTACTAACCACGTAATTCTGAAAAAATACGGCAAAATTTGCACAAAAAAAATCATCTCCTATTTTTTTTTAGCCTGGTGTTTTTTTTTTTAATACAGCTGATTTTAAATGCTAGCAACACAGAAAGATGAAACTGATAGCGTTATATCCTTATTTAATTAATGGTTCCTTAATCAAGTCTCACCAAACATAACACGTTAATACCACCACAATCTCTACGTACCCTGATTCGATAACAAGCGTGAAGAATCAGATATCAAAGTACCCACGGTTATTAATTAGTGAACGCGTCGTTAGGCGTCGACGAGAGTCGACATCGTAAACACAATGAGGCGACGTTTTGGAGAAGTCAAATATTAAGAGGCATAGAATTTTGTGGAGAAGTATTATGCAAATAATTTATATATATTGTACTAATCAAATATTAAAATAAGAAAAATAAAACATTTAAGAAGGCCCTTCCTGACTCGTCTATTGTTAACGTGAGCATGGTTTAAAAGCTTGTTAAAAACGTAATATTGGATAAAGAGGCAGCACGAAAAAATAGAAACAACGCCTGTACGCTCTTTTGGCATTCGGTAAGAAATATGAGTTATTTTTTATTTAGAAAAAATATTCGTCATTCAGAATCTCGATTAAATTTGTAAGGTTTCTATGAACATATTATCTTTACTTTTTTAATTTATGAATACTTTATGAAGGGCCAAGTTCACGCAAAATAGCAGATTTTTAGAGGTCTTTACTGGATTAGTTTTACCTACACAAATGTGTGTTTTGATTTCAATAGAATTCTAGATAATATCCACAAGATATTTGTGTTTCCAAAATATCTTGAGGAAAAGGTATAATAACGTCGAAAACATGAAAGAGCGGTTGTATAGAAATGTATCTGAGGTTAGCTCTTAAGGTCAACACTTACTCAAACCTTACCCTTTAAAAAAGAAATTAATTGAATTTATACTATTGCTTGACTGCGATCCCACCTGATTGTAAGCAGTGATGCAATCGTTGGTGGTGAGGCGCACTAGTTTATTAAGAGCCTATTCACTCTAGCCTTGAAGACACCTAAATTATAATCGGACGGGAAGACCGCAGCGCAAATCCTCCGCATCGCTGTCTACTAGAAGTATCCCCAAAAGACTGGCAGCATTGCCACGTTTTATGGCAATACTTATTTATTGTTAAAACAACATCAAGGAGCATGGGCTATGGCAAAAGAGTTCGTCATAGGTAACGTGTAAAAATAGATTTGACATAACGAATATAAGCTCGCTAACTTGCCAAGGTCATTTTGCAGATGGGTGGCAATTATGTCATATCGAGATTCCTTCGTACTTCAAAAAGTACGAAGTCGATCCCAGTGTCGACTACGGTGACTGGTTTTTGCTATCAGTGCAACTACACTTTGCGACCATGTGCTCTAATGTGACTAACTTAGCCTACCTTTGCTCTAAAGATGTGTGCAAAGCGCGGACACGTTAAAAAACCATTGATGTATTTTTGTTTCGGTGGGAAATTCATCCAATGACATACCCCGCTCTTTGTGTCAGACTTTTACTGACTAAAAACCCATTCCTGTTCCTTCATTGTCTTTCATACCAGGGCCGAGTCTTCCTTTCAGAAGCAGACCCTTGGGCCCAGTAGGCTTCGACCCTGCTGGGCCCCTACGGTTTGCTGACATCTTAAGGCGCGCGTGGGATAGTACGTGCCGTCGACGACTTGGGTTACCGGACGATCGCAAGCCTGTGCCTACGGTAGCCGAAAATCGGGATCGGGATCCCGGCGGACCATTGATGTATAGGCATTGAATGTTGTAGGGTGGGTTAATAAGTTACTTTGTTACCAATTACTAAGTTGTGGAGATCAGATATGCAGTCACTTCATGTAGAATAGCCAGCTGCACCCGGCTTGACTGGAAGCGGACCCCAACGAATTTAGGAAAAGGCTAGTATAGACAAAACCATCAATATTTCTGTGTCTTCTACAACTTTTTGACTGGCCTGTTGGTCTAGTGGTTAGTGGCCCTGACTGCTATGCCGGAGGTCAATTCCCACCCAGGACAAATGTTTGTGTGATGAGCACGATCATTTGTTCTGTGTCTTGGTATAATTTATCTATAATATGTTTGTATTTACAAATATATAAGTATGTTATGTCTGAGTATGGTTTTCGCACTTAGTCCTATGCGGACCATTGTACGTGTGCCATGGCGGCCATAACCTTAGGTGGGCTTATTCCAACCAGACCACCTCTCTCCAAAAACAGATTAGGCCTCTCAGGTTTTTCAGGGCATCACTGAGTGAATTCGGGGATCCTAAGGTTCTTGTGCGTATATCAGGGACACCTATGCGGTCTAGGAGCACATGTGCAATGGTCTCCTCCCCCTCCAAGCATGTTCTACACAGGGGACTGTCTGTGATGCCTATTGTGTGGAGGTGCTTGTTCAGTGTGCAGTGTCCAGTGATGGTCCCCGCCACCAGGCGCAGCCTGCCTCTATCCAAACTCATGAGTTTTTTGGTGTAATATAAGTATGTTTATCAGTTGTCTAGTACTAATAACACCAGCTCTGCATAACTTGAGACTAGACGGAGTTGTGTGATAGTTGTGGAAAAAAAAAACTAGAGTAATAAACGACCGTACCCAAACATTTGTGACCCATTTTCAATTATGCGACCCCCGAAAAAGAACTAAAAGATAAATACGTATAACGTCTCCCGTCGAAGCCTTCGCAACTTTAATAGGGTCTGACAGATTTCAGATGCTCTCACCCGCTTTCACAGAGATTAATGATGTGTTCCACTGGATCCATCTTATGGTGGTATATTGGGGACTTATACACTTGTTTCATTTATAGCTCAAAACATTTAACTCAGACAAAACATGTAACGCACCGTTGGAATGTCTCTCACAAGGTGGGCTGATGACCTGGTGAGGGTCGCGGGAATCTAACGGATGCGAGATGCACAGGATCGGTCGCTGTGGAGACGCTTGGGGGAGGCCTATGTCCAACAGTGGACGTCTTTCGGCTGAAATGATGATGATGATGAATGATAAAACATTTAAATATAAGTTACTAGCTGCTTCTGCCAGCGGCTTCGCTCGCGTTTTTTTTAGGTGGGAAAATCATCTAATGACAAATCCCGCTCTTGGGCGGAGCGAGAGATAGTGTCAGACTTTTACTGACTAATAACCCACTCCTGTTCCTTCTTTGCCTTCATCCCGGGGCCCCGGGCTTCGCTTTCACACTACCCGTGGCCCCAGTAGGCTTCGGCCCTACTGGGCCCCTACGATTTGCTGACATCTCCCTGAGGCGCGCGTGGAACAATATGCGCCATAGACGACTTGGGCTCGGTCCGGACAGTTACCGGACGGTCGGACGGCGAGCCACCCATTACTCGCCGTCCGCAAGCCTGCGCCTACGGTGGCCGGAAATCGGGATCGGAATTCCGGCGGCGGTTAGGGCGTGAGGACCATTGCATCCCCTTAGGTGGTGCATTTTGGAAAATCCTCTAGAGCTCGCCAACGATACAAAAGAAAGCTTTGTGCAAAATTTCAAGTCCTTTAATTTTTAAACATAGGACTTTCATACAAACTTCCAAACCGTTTTACCCCCTTAGGGCTGGAGTGTCGTAAAATCGGTTCTTGGTGGATGTTTACACCTTATAAGGAACCTACCTGCCACATTTTAAGTTTAAAGGTGTTATAGTTTCTGAGGTTTTTTGATTAATCAGTGAGTGGTATTTCGGTTTTATATATTTAGATTTAACTTTCTTTAAAGCAAATTTTATTACTCTAATGAAGATTTTGCGACTGAAAAATTTACCTAAATATTGTCAATGATCATAATGTATCTCCTTGACTTCATTAAATTATGACTTATTTATGATTAATCTCTTTTACAACTATTGCTCAATTAATTTAAATTACTTGTAATTCTAATGATTAATAATGTAATTTTAATGTATTGATGACCCATAATATTACAAACCATATTTTGTATGCCGGAAACGGCAGAATATTTTGATCATAATATAAATAATTTATTCTGAAAACAAAAAATGCATTATATTCTATTTTATAGACAAAATAAAAAAAATTGCGAACACATCCACGGTATAGGAATATTTTTTTTTTGTATTGGTCAACTATTTTTTTTTAAGTAACAATTTTAGTAAACATCTTTTTTTGTTAATTTGTTGTATCCTAAAGAAAACAGTGATAAGATCATAGTACATAATTGCCTTTTCCTGCGGTTTTACTCTCGTGGTTTATACCTCTGGAACTATATTTTTAGAGAGAAAATATAAAAATGTGTTTGTGAACGCATTCATGACACAGGAGTAAAATTATCTGGTGTAAGCAATGTTGTTTTTTTTTTTAAACAAAAATAAATAAAAGTAAGATTTTCGAGAAGAACTAGTTGGCATATCTATTCCTGCGGTTTAAATTTCGTGGCTTGTATCTTTTTTTCTGTGGGAAAAACACAATGACATCCCCCGCTCTTGGGCGGAGCGGGAGACAGTGTCAGACTTTTACTGACTAAAAACCTACTCCTGTTCCTTTCGTTGCCTTTCATACCAGGGCCGAGTCTTCCTTTCAGAAGCAGACCCTTGGCCCTTGGAGCTGAATATTGTATTTTTTTTGTGGATAAAATAAGCGTATCAGATTAGCGATAGTGTAACTTTCTTATCTTTCTTTTTCGTGAATTTTTTAGTACAGATCGCATTCACATAGCAGTCAAAATCTGTCAAAAACACCTGCAATTCCTTACATTTTTTTTTTTTTGACCTGAACTGAGACGATATACCAACTGTTATTTGGTTTTTTATTTTAATAACGAGAATTGGTATTCAGATTTTCTATAAAAATCCTCGTAAAAAAAATTATCTCTTTATAACATTTTTTTAGATTTTGATAAAAGAAAATTACATTTCAAAATAACCTCTGCATTAGTCTGCATATTTCAATAGCCAATAAATTACACGGGTAGGAAAATTAAATCGATAGTGCACACTCATCCTTTGTTATCTGCTTTGAACTTTCTAGTTAAAAGTTTCCAAACTATCATCTACATTCTAGTTTCGCTTAGATACGCGATATGGATTCTGTGTGCTACGAGCTACGGCGCTACGGTGCTACGAGCTACGGTGCTACGAGCTACGGCGCTACGGCGTATCGTGTAAACAAATACTACGAAGTCTAAGGGGCACTCACACAGTTGAGTGCCTGTGCTTATTTTTGTACAATAGTTTATACTAAACAACATATATTCTTAAAAAAAACAGTATTAAAATTAGTCATTAAATGAAGCAACAATTCAATCATCATTTCAGCCGAAAGACGTCCACTGCTGAACATAGGCCTCCCCCAAGTGTCGCCACAATGAACGGTCCTGTGCGTCTCGCATCCATCGGACTCCCGCAACCGTTACCAAGTCATCGGTCCACCTTGTAGGAGGCCTTCCAACGCTACGTCTTCCGGTACGTGGTCGCCATTCCAGAACCTTTGGGCCCCAACGGCCATCTGTTCTGCGAGCAATGTGCCCTGCTCATTGCCTTTGGCGATTCTTCGTGCTATATCGGCAAACTTGGTTCTCCTGCGGATATCCTCATTCCTGATTCGATCACGCAAGGAAACTCCGAGCATAGCCCTTTCCATTGCCCTTTGGGTGACTTGAGCAACAATTTAACATAGTTAATTTTGATTCGGAAGAGGGAAGCGTGGTGGGAATATCTCGCTATCTGTTTTCAGCACACGTAACCTAATGGCGGTGCCGTCACATTTTTATTTCAAGTTTCTGAGATCTATTCACAGACATGACCTTTTGCTTAAAATCGATTTTCTTGACTTATAAAATTGATTTTCTGAAGAAACGATCTCTGATTGCCATCCTTAGTAGGGATACGATTTTTATAGCGATATGTAAAGCGATTATAATAATAGAGGAGTATACAACATAATTTTTAGTATATGCGAAACCTGAATATAGTTTTTTCAGAATCAGTAACTGAATCGATTCCAATCATTTTTATACCATGTTATATTTTTTCCCAAAAAATATTTGAAAGAGGTCACAAGTTTGACACCACCGACACTAAGTACAACAGAGGTCACGGCAGGTCATAGCGGGCATTAGGTGCCAGCGCACACCTGGGTTCGGGAGCAAAACAACCCCTCAGTCACCCAAGTGGCCCGGTGACCATGTTTTTGTGCGGACCACCAGGTAACATAACAAGCTTATAACATTGTGATTTTTCATGATACAGTTATGAAATTTTGTACATAGATTCTATAGATAAAAATATTAGACACGTGTTACGGATTTCGCATATACTAAAACTATTGTTGTATAATTATGAAAACAGTGAAAATTAAATAAAAATAAAAAGATTATGATAGTGGTGTCATTGTGGTCACCTAAAAATAACCTAAAAATAATAACGAAAATACACTAAACAATGAAGCTTTCCTCATCTTGAACTTGCCCAAACATAAAATGAAGGTATCTCCAAAACCAATACCATTGATAACGCTCAACACAATGGAACATAGCTCAACAATTCAGCCAGCAGACAGAATATAAATTGCGAATCGAGCACAATTCTGCCTAGTCTAATCGAAACGCTGGGAGAATACTTTACACCGCCTCAATATTGGAATCACGTACATTCGTCAATTCAACACTTGTTTAAGCGGATAAAACGTATGATTTCTTATATTTTAGACACATAATATCTTGGTGAAAGGAATGAAATGTATTAGGGTCACATAAAAACTAGGAAATCGTGCAGAATTGAGGATGGTTGTCCGTGTCGTGGTGTTTCATTTTTGTGGTACTACAAATGCTAGGAAAGTTTTATCTTGTGTCAATTTTCCTACGATTTTTCTGTGTTGTTAAGACTGTGTGTAGAAAAAAGAAGTAAGTAAATCCACAGTTAAATCATCTGGTTCGAAAAAAAAAACAAACTTTAAAAGATATCTACTGATTCAACCTATGTGTGTTATCTACATAGTTTATTTTTCAAAGGCCCAAGTTTAAATCATAGTCAAATGCGTGCATTTAAAAGCCCCTTTTTAAAGTAGAATATCGTCAAATGATTCCTTCCCCTCTGCTCCCTTAGCCAAGTTACAACAGAGATCCGACCGAGAAAAACAAACTAAGCTAAAATAAAGTCAAAAATCAAATAACCCTATGAATCATCTCTCCCTGCTTCCTGGTCATATTTCGAAAAGAGAATCGAAACGAAACGGTTGTAACATGACTAGGGGGGCTAGTTAGAACGAAAAGGAGTATCAAATTTTTACTCAATAAAACTCATCTGTGTTTTTTAGTTGCCCTATGCGTCTCAGGGCCACGGTAACTCCTTCAATCACTCCTGCGGCCCTGGTAGGCATCAGCCCTGGCCGACCCCGTCAATATTGCCGTCAACTCTTTGAGCAAGAAACACAATGCTACGTCGACCTGGGCTTGTTTCTTATCAGAAAATGATCTTATAAAAAGCATATAAAATTTTGACCACGCATTTTTTTGTGATACACATTTTTTTATATCAACATTTAGAAAGCGTAAATCTTTTGTATTGGCTAGAAGTGGCTAAGGACAGAGAAGTGTGGAAGAATGGAAGGGAAGCCTTTGCCTTGCAGTGGAACATAACAGGCTCGTAATAATAATAATAATAGCCGGATATAGTGGTAATAGACCGATTAGCGCACCGCGTAAATGTAGAACTACACTGCGCACACGTGTGCCACACACGCCGTCATCTGGACGCGTCGGTTTCCATACATTTTATATGGAAACTAGACTTGATTCATGCCACGCGACGCCACGCGACTTCGTTCTACGTGTCTATCAGGAGTGTAGTTACGCATGTGCGTCGGTCTAATGTAGTTCTAGCTCAATGATAGTCGATGTTACCATCCTACATGACGAGAATCTTGTGAAAGCTGAGAAAGAGAAACAAATCAAAGGTTTCGACTTAGCACACGAGGTTGTCGACATGTGGAATTGGACTCGGCTATCATTGTGCCGATTGTTGTGACCACCAATGGCCTTATAGCCAAAAGCTTCGACGACCATCTGTCGAAACTGTCGTTGCGTGGTTGGATCAAGGGCCTGATACAGAAGGCAGTAATCTTTGATACGGCTCGCATTGTGAGGAGGTTCCTGTCACTGGAGCCCTAACCACCGGTAGCTTGGACCCTGTTTCCGACACCGGCGGCAAACAATTTTTTATATATATATATTTTTTTTTATTTCGAAAAATTAAAACATTTAAAAATGTAATTTATATATATTTTTTAAATGAATAAAAGAGATAATAATGAATATTTTATTTTAAATGAATGAAAGAGATAATACCTAATGAATATTTTATAATGTCTGTATTACGTCTCCTAAACCCAATAGTAAACGAAAACGAAGACTAAATCTAACATTGCTAAAGACATACGTATTTCTACACTACAGTAATATACGGTTCCCTACTCCATAAATTATAGAAAATCGACACGAACCAAATGCTCTAACACTGTGAACAGTATAATTTAAATGGAAAACCAAAAGCGACAGCTCGAAAATTATTTATCACAGTACATAAGAGGAGTATGAAGGAAACGGATACTACATCAGACGCGAGCTACGTTTCTGTGCCAGCGTTCGTCTATACCGCTACGTTACAGAGTACCCGCATCCCACACTACCCGCAAGTATTGTGGTGTAGGTTTAAGGAGAGGAGCGGGCATTACTTTTCGTTTGGGTTGAAAAAAGAACGTTAATAATCAAACTTCTTCAAGTTGTCTATAAATATCGAAGATAAGGTCTACAAGAAGTGGGAGAAAGCGCGCACGCCGCAAAATAGGTATATATATCAAAAGGTTCATTATTTCAGCCGATAGACGTTCACTGCCTGGACCGTTCATTATGGCGATATTTGGGGAGGCCTATCTCTCCCAAATGCCGCCACAATGAACGGTCCTGTGTCTCGTATCCATCGGTTTCCCGCAACCTTCACCAGGTCATCGGTCCACCTTGTAAGGGGCTCTCCTCTCCAACACTGCATCTTCCGGTACGTGGTCGCCATTCCAGAACCTTTCGGCCCCAACGACCATCTGTTCTGCGAGCAATGTGCCCTGCCCATTGCCACTTAAGTTTGGCGATTTTTCGTGCTATGTCAGAAACCTTGGTTCTACTGCGGATATCCTAATTTCTGATTCGATCACAGAAGATCAAAAGGTTAAAATAATACAAAGCCACTATGGAAGATTTGCTTAGACTAAACTAAAAATTAATATTATTTAACCGGTAGTTATAGCATAGAAAATGGCTACAATCCATGCACTGTTGCGGGTTTGTCGACAAGGAGCAATGGGTATCTTGCCGTCTGGCCGTCCTGTAAGGAAAGAGCCCACATTGTCGACGGTGAGTAGTGTTCCACGCGCGCCTCGAAGAGGTCTCAAACCGTAGAGACTCAGTTAGGCCAATGCCTGCTAAGGTTACGGAGCATATCTCAAAGGGATGCCATGGTCCTGGAACACAATGGATAACTGAAGGATACAGGGGTGTTTTAGTCAGTAAAACTCTGAAACGCTCTTTCACCCCATCCTAGAGTGAGAGATGTCATCGGATGAATTTCCACCTCAAAAAAAGTCCCATGCGCTGGGCCTACCGGCTTGGCAACAACTTAGCTCATCGCTAAAGCGGCTTGCAAAATACTGAATGCTGACCAAACCTTTTTTGTTTTTAAATAACATGAAGTTTGGCTACGTCGACTCGCTCTTTTCATTTAATTGAAACAAGCGATATGTATCACTTGACTCCTAACACTTGTACCACACGTCGAAGGGCTTTGCTATCAACGTATTGCAGCTTTCTAGTCAATTTCCTGTATTACTATCTGTTTAATTCATATATGATATCATTTTGCTGTTGTCTAATCTAGTTTTTCTTTTATGACCAAACAATCTACCAAACAGATTAGGAACGGTCCATTTATTTAAATTGTATTACGAAATTATTAAACGTATCTTCGGCCACCGTAGGTGCGGGCTTGCGGACGGCAAGCAATGGGTAGCTCACCGTCCGACCGTCCGGTAACCGTCCGGACCGAGCTCAAGTCGTTGACGGCGCGTACTGTTCGCGCGCGCCTCAAAGCGATGTCAGCAACTGTAGGGGCCCAGCAGGGTCGAAGCCTACTGGCGCCAAGGGTCTAATTCTGAAAGGAAGACTCAGCCCTGGTACGAAAGGCAACGAAGAAACAAGAGTGGGTTTTTAGTCAGTAAAAGTCTGACACTATCTCCTGCTCTGCCCAAGAGCGAGGGATGTCATAAGATGATTTTCCTGCCGAAATAAAATAGCATAAGCATAATCAGCCTTGTAATGTTCTCACTGCTAGGACTCAGGCATTCTCTCTAGGAGAGAGAATGGGCCGTAGTACACCATGCGGGCTCAATGCGCTTTGGTGGATGTCACAATATGTCTTCGGTTTTTTTGGTTCTAGGACATGCCGGTTTCCTCACTATGTTTTCCTTCAATATTTTGAGAGCAATGGCGGTGAAATAATGAAAATATTATATTTGCCTAAAATTACAACCATTATAATTTTATGGTTCGTTCTAGGACACAGACGTTCATAACTGGTGCTTTAAGTGTCTTCAAATAAATAGTTAGCTATATTAAATTGCCAATTAAGATGATTTATGGTATGTAATAAACTAAAAGAAAAGCAGACTCATACATCCATTGGATCTTATTTTTCTAGGGTTCCGTACCGTGGTCCTGGTACGTAAAGGGCAAGTGTTGAACACAGATGTGATTTGAGTCATTGATTTTAGTCAGGTGAGATAGAGGTGAA
The DNA here is from genome assembly GCA_905147345.3 of Mythimna impura. Classification (NCBI taxonomy): domain Eukaryota; kingdom Metazoa; phylum Arthropoda; class Insecta; order Lepidoptera; family Noctuidae; genus Mythimna; species Mythimna impura. Next base: position 24,464,018 of record LR990359.1, on the reverse strand, counting down.
GCGCAAGCCTAGATCAATAATAAAAAAAGTTTAAAAAGACACGAATGGTAATCAAAAGTGTCTAATTATAAAGCCTCCACTGCCGGTCTGTCTGTCAACGTACTGTATCTCATGAAGCGTAATATAGAGACAGTTAAAATTTTCACAAAATGTGGCTTAATTGCTGCTATATTACAACTTATAATAAAACAAAATTATGTTCAAATCTCAAACAAAAAATTCCGTACTACGCCTGTCAGGGTTACAAAATTGTCCGTGAGAGTCACTGTGGCACCGATTCGCAAAGGTTAACTGAAGGAACACGGGTGAGTTCCAATTAGTGAAAGTGTCAAACTTTTCTCGTACCATGTAGAGCAGAAGTAGTTATTCATTTTATAGTCTTAAAAAACCCGGAAAAAAGTCGAACTTGCACGGGCAAGTCCAACTTTTTTCATATTTGTAAACCTTTGTCAAAGCTCATTTTTTCGACAAGTTTAAAATACGACATGTTTATTTTCGAATAATAGAATAGAATAGAATAGAATAGAATATACTTTATTGTACACCAAATTAGTAACTAAACTTTTACATTAACTTAAATCTATGGGTACAAAGGCGGTCTTATCGCTGAGAGCGATATCTACCAGACAACCTTAGGATGGAATGGAAGAACTTGAAATAGAAAAAAATAAAATAAAAAAATCAAAAAAAAAATAAAATAAAAATCATTAAAAAAATAATCATTGAATAATAATCATTGTACTAAGTCAAAGTCAAAAGTTTTTATTTCACATAGGCCTACATGGGCACTTATAAAACGTCAGAAACTAGTGCACGGTTCCAAATTGGTCGTTTCCTATGGAGAAGAACCGGCAAGAAACTCCATGGTTACTCTTTAAAAAAAAGTGGTTGTTTACAATATTTTCATATTACAGTATTAATAGATATTATGTAACAACAGTGTAGTGTCAATATTGTACCCAAAAGCACAATAAAAATAAACATATTAAAAAAAAAGTGAGTCGTAATAGGAAGTAACCTAAGAATTCGCGGAGTCTACAGTGTTCTCACATTCACATTATAAAAAAGAGGCTATATAAAAAAAGCAAGAAAAATAAATAATTACAATCATCAATAAATGACATGTTAACAAAATAAATTACTAACGAATTTATGGTGGTTGGCTTCTAATAATATAAAAAATATAGCAATTGCTTTTGTGTTAGAAGAAAAAGAAAAAAAAGTATGATGATGAGGGGGCCACATGTTCAGAAGCAGTCATTGCCAAACAACCGTGTCTTTGACATAGTCTTTAACCTTGTAATGCTACCTACTTGATTTTGGAAATAAAACGCACGGCTTTTTATTTCCAAAATGCTCAGATTCATAAAAAAATATAAAAGTTAGTTTTTCAAATAGGCACCTATTCTACGTCGTTCCAAACCCGCTTACCTCTCATCCCTCGCACCACTTCATAGCGCGCTCTACTATCTACGCGTCGCAGCTCTCGGTCAATTTGCTGTATCGCAGTGTGTACCGAGCTCAGTATATTATTGAAATAGAAATGTTTGCTTTGCGAGAGTTATTGCCGAAATACAAGGACTGTATCGTTGCTATCGTCGCGTAGGTGGGTTCTGATAGTTTAGGTGTCTATTGTGTAAGTCTTGGTCGATAACGTGTCAGGATATTGAAAGGCTTGTAAATGGTGAATGTTTTGAATAAATAACTAATTAAAACTATGTACACACTAAAGGCAAAAACTACTAGCTAAAATATGGCATCATAAAAGGTTGGCGGCATTGCCACGTTGTATGGCAATGCTTAATCTCTGAGCGAGGTAAAAGCCAGCCTTTGGGTCACGCGAAGTGTCAACTAAGTGTTTTGATAATCAAAGCGTATGAGCACTCGGACCCCACGGCCCAAGAGTCCAACCCCAAACGGCTTAAAAATATAACAGCCGACGAAGTTGTTATATTTCCGCCGCTTGAGGTTCTCCGCAGCCGCAGCGGCAGCACCAGCACAGCACGAAGAGCTAGGAAGATGGGATGGCGCAATAGTGTCGACACAGATAGCGTCCCACACTAAAGGCCTACCAATCTTCCACGGATATAAAGACATACCGTCCGGTCTATTACCATCGTCACGTGCCAGGCCATGAGGTTCCAAAACAGCCGGAACGCCGACGGTAACAAGGGCTCGTCGGATAATGTTGTTAATATTCGCGTGCCGTGCTATGCGTCCCGCGTTTCGACTGCAAGACCGGCCGTGGTGACCGAGGCTGTTGACAACTTTGCCACAGTGGCAGCGATGAGGAGAAAAGCAAGAAGCGCCTAGGCGTAGGGCAATAGCTAGGCGGAAAGTAGTGTCGTCGAACAAGGTGCCAATATTTGACGACGGCACTATGTGAAGCCAAAGACCTGACTCCCAATATCCCACAGCCAGGAGGCGTGCACGCTCCGCAGTAGTAGCAGATGTTAGGATTAGGATTTTCTGGACTACTTTGCAGAGCGGCTCATTCCACCCTCTCTGGTAAGTTGGGTTGTCGGGCGGATTTGTATTCCGGCAAGCGAGTCTCCAGGCATCCATACTCTCAGTGAAGCATAGCACCACAAAAGGAATTAGTGTGGAAGTTAGAATGTGTTGTTGATTAATTTATCAGTGCTGTGAACCGAAGATATGAATGCCAGGTAAACTAATACTGATAATTTTTCGGATAATAATTGATGTTTATTTTGTAAATAGGTTTTAGAAATAATTTTACACGTCATTTTTTTTTGTTCTACAAACAAATAAACTAATAAACAACTTTATTTTTAGTATATGCGAAACCTGAATATAGTTTGTTCAGAATCAGTAACTGAATCGATTCCAATAATTTTTACACCGTGTAATATTTTTTCCCAAAAATATTTAAAAAAAAGTCACTAATTGGACACCACCGCCACTAAGTACAACACAGGTTACGGCAAGTCATTGCGGGCATTAAGTGTCAGCGCACAGCTGGATGCGGGAGCAAAACAACCCCTCAGTTGCCAGAATGGCCCAGTGACTATGTATTTATCAACCAGGTAACATAACAAGCTTATAGCTTTGTGATTTTTCATGATACAGTTATGAAATTTTGGACATAAATTCTTTACAAAAAATACTAGACATGTGTTTTGGGTTTCGTATATGCTTAAACTGATGTTGTACCTATACAATTTATTGTATTTATTTATTGATTTTCTTCCAATCCAAAATAATACTATTCAACTGCAATTTTATTTTTTTTAAATACACCAAAGTTAAACGGCAAATTCCCTGCCAACTGCAATCCAAAAATAATGAAACATAAGAATTTTAATAAATTAATTTTAAAACAATCCATCTTCTCCCATTTGTCATTGTCCAAAGAAAAAAGTTGTAAAAAGGAAACATCTAAAGATTACGCCGGATGATAAAATATCACTTTGAACAATAGGAAGTGTCGCCCAATTAACTTTGTTCAATTAATTTTCCGAAAGCGACAAAGGAACATCAAACGTTTGTGGGACAAACAATTCTGGGGACATCAAAAACCAATTGGAGGACTTCAGAGCTATTTTGTTTAAGAGTTGCAATTAATTATGCAACTGTTAATATTACAATAATAATAATATATATATAATAATAACCCGCAGGGCAGTTTTGTGGCGAACTGTTGGGCATTAGCGACCCCACGGATCCGATCTCCCGGGAGAATTCTTCTTCTTCAACTCCGGCTTGCCTTTATTGGCCGGCCGTAGTGTACACTGACGAGAAACAGAGCTCCCACCTCTCTCTTGCCTTTATTGGCTGGCTTGAGTGGAGATTCGCAAGAGCAAACGTGCTCGGGAGAAGGATGTATAATCCAGTAAGGTGCTGGTAGGGATCTTGACCGTACTTCCGGGATTGTCCTGATAGCCGTGGCCTCTCCACTCCTCAAGCACCTCAGGATATGTTGCCCTCTTGTTGCTATGTCAGTTCAACAACTGTTGTATTTGAGGAACTTTAAATGTACAACAAAAAATTAAACACATAAATGAAATCTAACTTAAAACTAAAAATATACTAAACTGCTCTATTAGATTGGTCTCCGCCTCAAATAGCAGAATAACTATTAAATTATCAGAAAAATTTACGCAAAAAAATAATAATAGGAAAATATCCAAAAACGCGAGACTATCATTAATTAAAAAAAAAATACATCGAAAAATTACAGCAGCTGTCAAATACAATGGTCTCAATCATTCGATCAATAAGTTTAGCTAAAAGATTTAATCACCACATTCGTTGACTGTTAGGAGTTACGAAGTTCGTCGGGTTAGCTAGTAAAAGATATTGAAAAAAAACGGTAAGCCTCTCACTAATTTTAATTTTGCTTGTGGAAAGCAGGATAACCTCTCTAAACAATACAGTAGCTTCATTGTCTAGTTCGAACGTCAGACCTGCAACAAATCGGTACTGTCAGCAGAATCCAGATATCCTCACACGTCGCGTCGGCACGAGTTTCACGGGAATAGCCTGTAATAGCTCATATCGTAGTGAATTGATTAGCAAGTCAGCAGGTTTCGTACTAGCGCTGAGGTGTGGTAAGTCTATCGTGAAGGTTCTATTAAAATTCTAGACATAATAGTTTACTAAGGGATATTTATGTGATAAAATGCTAGATTTACCTACTACTTATCTGATCTAGCAGATAGTTTCAGTTAGTTTTTTTGAAAAAAAAAAATTATAATAACTGGAGCCCTAACCACCGGTAGCTTGTACCCTGTTACCGACACCGGCGGACAACTATTTTTTTTTATATTTTTAAATGTTTTTTTTATATGTTTTTTTTTTTTAAGAAATATTTAAAAATGTATATGATGTTTATAAAAATAAATAAATAGAATAATAATAATTAACTTATTTCATCCAATAACATCCAATTAACACTTTAAGTGTACCTATGTTGTGCATACCTGTGACTTTTTTACACAGAATCACCTCGTGTATTATTATTATATTATTAAAATCATATTGTAAACAAGTCATATTGTAAACAAGTCGTTGCCGTCGAGCCTATGCAAATAAATAAATAAACCCACAAGAGATAAACAATCTCGGGTTATAGGTAGGTACCTACATAGTGCAATGTACAAATGCGTCTACCCAATCAATAAAATCTTGTGATTTTAATGATGATGAGACAAGATGAAGGAAGAGATATTGGTGAGACTCGGTATCCTTGGCAAGAGCAATGACAAATGAAAATAAACAAATAGATGATTATACACGTATCACTTTCGATCTCAACGGTTGCATTTATCTACCAGTACAGTAGTTATTTGAGAGCATAGTTGTCCCAGTGATAAAGGCTTCAGTTTATGAGTCATAAGTCGCGAGTTAAAACCCAGCCAGGCGCATTATTTGTGTAATTTATTTCATCACCACTGTTCTCAAAGATGAAAGAAAACATCGTCATGAAACTGGCATGTTCTAAAACTAATCAAAGACATAATGATATCCAACTATCTGCGCTGGGTACGCGTGATGGATAACGGCCTATTATCTCTCCTATAGAGGAGGTCCTGAGTCCCAGCAGTGGGAATATAATAGGACTGATAGTTATTATGCTGCAGTAGTTTCAGAACACCAAAAAAATAAATGCCGATTGTTAATTAGGAACGCGAAAAGTAAACTAATGCCCATCGGGTCATAAACTACATCCAATACTAATTCACCCCAATTATATTATTTTAGATACCCAAACCCGACAGTTTCAAAAATTAACACGTTCTTGAACAAAAACGGGCTCGGCACCAAACCCCCGGGTCTTAAGACAATGAGAGTCGAATTAATTAAATCCGCCGACATCTTGCGATGACGAATCGATCCAACTCGAAGATTTGGACAATTAATCCAAGCTCATAGTGCCCCATACAACTGGATTAATTGCGTTTGTCAATGTCAGAAATGGTTTGTGAGCGATTTTGAATCTTGTGTTTCTCTTTGACGATGCCAAGACCGTACGGCCTGACACACTATATGGAAGTATACACCAATCATTTATTTGATACGTCTACTCCATATTCAGATTAACACATGATATACTGACCTAGAAACTCTCTTCTGGGGTTCTAGGTCTGATGGGGTCTCTACCCAAAATATCTATTCTCTACTAGCTGCGTGCTGTAATTCTCTACGAGGTGTTTGATAACCTGGTGCTGGTAAATATTCACTTCTATGGTTTTTCTAGCCGTTAAAAAACTTCACAAGTCTCAAAAAAGTGGGACTAGTGATAATAAAATTCTTCATTACTAAAATTATTTACAGATTCTTTTAAAATAGAAGTAGTGATTAAATTCACCAGTAGTTCCATCATAGAACTGTTAATGCTACTAGTAATAATAGTAATAGTGATACTACAACGAAGGTACATTTTTGCTACTGAAAGAAGGCAGGGCATGAATGAGTGAGACAATCCTTAAAAAAGGCATAAAGCATTTCACATTTTTCCGCAGAAATGCTGACTGTGAAGATAGATGTGTGTGACTGTGTGTGCTCTCTTCTTCTTCTATGTTATACAGATTTATATTGATTTATTAGATATATATAGATTTTGATTATAGGTGGGAAAATGTTCCCACTGTTGAAACTCAGGCCTCTTCTCTTGGAGAGGGAATGGCTCGTAATTCACCAAGCGGGCCCAGTGCTGATTAGTGGATGTCACATGTCTTCGAATTTTCGGTTCTATGACATGTCGGTTTCCTCACGATGTTTTTTTTCACCGTTTTGAGATTATTGGTGATGAAATAAATTACGCAAAGTAATGCTCCTGGCTGGGTGTGAACCCGCGACCTATAATTCGTAAGTCAGGGCCGTTATCATTAGGCTACCAATGCTCTTACTGGGAAGATGCCGTAGGGAAATTATAAAGTTTTAATTTTTTATTAATTTTTCAAGTTTATTGTTCAATATTTTTAGTTTACAAACTTAACACTTATTTGAAATCTGAAGACGTTTATGTGACAAAGTGGAGAAAGCAAGCACACAATAAGTTACATCAAGACAAATAAAAATGCACTTTACATCTTAAGATGTGTTATCACTAGTATAATTAAAATGTTTATTCAATTTAAATTTTACATTTTATGTACACACAGTTGTCTCGCCCAGAGATATACAGCTAGCTCAAACCATTTTGTTCAAAACAGCAGGTCGAGATAATGTTATCAGTTTTGCTCCTAATTTGGCATAGTAACAAGTACCTACACAATTTGGCAGAGCTCACAGTAGCTATTGCCGAAATTAGTTCGATCCTCAAACTGGACCGATACGTGTCGACCTAACTATTAATTCTCAGCTTGTACAAAAACATGTCTGTGTTTTGCTGAATCCATACTAATATTGTAAATGCAAAGGTAGCTCTGACTGTCCGTCTGTTTGTTTCTTTCCACGTATTAACGAAGACAATATTCTTTGTTCAAATAACTCTTCTCACTCTGGGTGTCTTTTACGAGACCAACCGTTTAGGGTGTTTTTAATATCGTGCGGATTTCATCACGCATGCGGGATTGCTCTGCACGCATTAAATCGTCAGATATATAAATATCTTCTTTTTTTCAGGTTGGAAATTATCTTATGAGTTCTCCCGGTCTAGCGTTGAGCGCGAGGGTGTGTCAGACTTTTACTGACTAAAAACACACCTTTATCCTTCAGTTCATTATCATCATTTCAGCCGAAAGACGTCCACTGCTGGACATAGGCCTCCCCCAAGTGTCGCCACAATGAACGGTCCTGTGCGTCTCGCATCCATCGGACTCCCGCAACCGTTACCAAGTCATCAGTCCACCTTGTAGGAGGCCTTACAACGCTACGTCTTCCGGTACGTGGTCGCCATTCCAGAACCTTTCGGCCCCAACGGCCATCTGTTCTGCATGCAATGTGCCCCGCCCATTGCCAAATTGTCTGACTTTTACTGACTAAAAACACACTTGTGTCCTTCAGTTACTCTTTGCATTCTAGGGTTTGCATTATACGTAAGGCGAGGACATCGTGACGCCTGTCCAGCCACTCCTCAAAAATTTGACTTACCGCCATGATTATGGCATGCCCAAAATATCGACTTTTGGATAATTTCCTAGTGTTCTTGAGCCAGTTGTTCCCAAAGTTATTCTTTTCTTCAAGTCAAGGAGTGAATATAAATTAGGAAAATTACAGCACTGTGATTTTAGGAAGTTGTAAGTTTGTTGCGGAGTCTCAAGTTTCCTTTCAAGGGTGTTTTAATACAATATCTCGTCTCGGTTGATTTGTTACTTGAGTATTATTCTAGGTATAACTGTGGACATTTTGCTTTGATTTAGCGTTGAAATATCTGTTGTCTTGTAATGGTCTGTTGGTTTATGTGCTCACTTCTACAACAAGAGTTTTTGTGAGATGTTCTCACTTTTGATAGTTGTAGGTATGGTTAAAAGAAAGGTTCTAAGCAGGTGAGATGATCTCATCGAGATTTTGTCCGCGATGACAACAATTTCATCTAAACTCTTTCGGCACTGGGTGACCAACACATCATAGTTTTTTTTTGGGTAGGAAATTCCCAAAGAAGTTCTTCCACTGTGGGTGGAGCTAGCTAGATTTTTACTGACTAATTCATCCCCAAGCGAACGCCGGCGTTCGCTCTCTCATTGTCTTTCTATTGTGTCTCTAATTACGGTATTTGAAAGGCTGAAACCTACCCGTGTTCCTTTAGTTTCCCTTTTCGTTCCAGGACCCCGGCCACTCTCCAGGGCCATGACTTAATCTAATTCTACCATCAGCTTACATGTTTTCTGCATGGACTTTAAAAGAGACTTTTACCCCTGAATTTGTTTATTTGTTTTTTTTTTTTCACACAACGCCGTCTAGTCCCAAGCTAAGCAAAACTTGTGTTATGAGTACTAGACAACTGATAAACATACTTGAATATTTTTAGATACATACATAATAAAGATAAATTACACCCAAACACAGAACAAATGATCGTGCTCATCACACAAACATTTGTCCTGGGTGGGAATCGAACCCACGACCACCGGTTTAGCAGTCAGGGCCACTAACCTCTAGACCGGCCAGTCAAGTAGTTTGTATCGGTGTTTCTTCTCAGGGTAGTCAGCTAGGAAACACCGGCCTCATCTAGTTAGAAACGATAAAATTGTCGTATAAGTGTTTTTCAAACACCTATTTGCAAAATAAATATCATTTAACGATCACTAGCTTTCACCCTAATTTACCAGTGAATCATTATTTGATAAGGTAAATTACAAATATGTTACCTAGTCAAATATAATTAGGAAGCCTATTCCCCCAGTACGAGGGAAAGCGTTAAGATTACTAATTAACAAAAATCTCGAGGGACACATTCTGCGTAATACACATTATTCTTTAAGAAAAAATCTAACAAAAGCAGCCAAATTACATAATGAATGAACGAAGAGCAGTCTAAGAGAGGCTTTAGGCCCCTTAAAGCCCACGTAAGCCAGCAAATTAAACATACAGCAATTACCGATTAACGAATTAATCGATTTGAATCGACTCGAGTGTAAGAAAATACGTGAATTAGGGGCGATTGTTGAGATCGTCACATGTTACTGTGATTTTCAAACGGTCTTTGGTGGATTTCGTTTCGGTTAATTCCATTTAATTTACTTAGGAATAAGTTAATAAAAGATGTAGTGTTTTGTTTTTATTTACTTTAGTCAGTTTTAGTTTTTTGAGTATAAGTACCTAACACTTACTTATAAAAGAGTATCTACTTACTACCTAACTTTTTGGTAATAATAATAATAATAAAATGCTTTATTTCTATTTTAGACAATTTTACAATCCTTATAAACTTCTGTCAAAGTGAATAGCAGTTTGTTGGTAGACGTAGCTTCCTTGTTATTAAATCACTACATAGTATAAAACAAAGTCACTTTTCGTGTCTGTCTGTCCCTATGTATGCTTAGATCTTTAATACTACGCAACGGATTCTGATGCAGTTTTTTTTAATAGATAGAGTAATTCAAGAGGAAGGTTTATAAATATAATACACGCACATTATAGTAGAGAAACACTGATGATTTTAGAGGTTTTTAATGTGATGTTGTAAATAAACACATTTTTTTGCGCTTACATTGCAAACGCTGGCTGAACCCTAAGATAGATCAAAATAATGTACTACAATATTGTACACCTTAATAAGATCTACAAAAAAGTCTGCGATGGTATATGTCTATCTTTTAGGTATAACCCACAATAACTATTTTTTATCCTTTACTTTTTACGAGAAATAATGGCTTTTTTACGAAGCGATTTTAAGCAATACAGCATTAATCTTTATCCAATTAAGTACCTTAAATACATTGTGCATTTAATATAGATCAATATGGTCCTTTACAGCGTGTAATTTAAGTGAATATTTTCGAAGATATTAAAGATTTAAAATGCAGGGACATAGTGGTTGCGGTAAATAACTTGATTCTTTCAAAGATTGATACTCGGTTACTTCCAGATTGGTCCCATTTTTTTCAAATCCAGTTCTGATAATGGAATCCATGAGGAATCGACGGAACTCCTCAAATATTCTAGGCACTATATAGTGATTTTAGTATTTTAATCGAGAACTAAAGCATTTACAGTCAAAAAGTAACATTTGATGAAGTGGAACTGATGAAGAATACCAGAAATGGCCAACGGAACTTCACCATCACATAGATATCACAATGAAGATAGTTAAGTAACTATGACAATATAAATAAATAAATGGTTCTGAATGGTTACGCTTACAATGGGCCTCATTAGAAGGCTTAAAGTCACCCAAAGGGCAATGGAGAGGGCTATGCTCGGAGTTTCCTTGCGTGATCGAATCGATCGAATAATAAGGATATCCGCAGGAGAACCAAGGTTGCCGACATAGCACGAAGAATCGCCAAACTAAAGTGGCAATGGGCAGGGCACATTGCTCGCAGAACAGATGGCCGTTGGGGCCGAAAGGTTCTGGAATGGCGACCACGTACCGGAAGACGTGGCGTTGGAAGGCCTCCTACAAGGTGGACCGATGACTTGGTAACGGTTGCGGGAGTCCGATGGATGCGAGACGCACAGGACCGTTCGCTGTGGCGACGCTTGGGGGAGGCCTATGTCCAGCAGTGGACGTCTTTCGGCTGAAATGATGATGATGATGATGATGAATGGTTATGTTGAAAATGGTATCGTCGAAGTGATCTGATGATGATGATGGAGCCGGAAGTTAGGCATTGGAACTCCGTAATTAATCAATGTAACCTAGCCGTGTTTGGGCTTATTAGAATTGTCATGATATTCCCTTTGGATATCTATCTATCTATTTATGTATGGTTTCCGCACTTAGTCCTATGTGGACCATTGTACGTGGGCCATGGTGGTCATAACCTTTGGTGGGCTCATTCCAACCAGCCCAACTCTTTCCAAAAAATAGATTAGGCCTGTTAGGTTTTTCAGGGCATCAATAAGGGAGTTCGGGGATCCCAAGGTTCGTGTGCGTATTTCAGTGACACCTGTGCAGTCTAGGAGCACAAGTTGGCTATAAGGTACTATCGAACTAACCTGATGATGGAGCCGGGAGGTGGATGGGGACTTCATAATAAAATAATGTATCCTAGCAGTGTTTGGGTTAATTCGGATAGTCTTGAGAAATAGGTACTCTGGCTATAAGTGCATCACAACTAAAAAGTGTGAAATAAAAATCTTTTTACAAAAAATAAATAACCGACTTCACTACAAAAAAAAACAAACACTAAAACGATCACAATAACTTTAATTTTGGAACTCGGTGTTATAACAAGCAAACAATACCAGAAACACCGGCTTCCGAAATTAAAGTTATTTTGATCGTTTTAGTGTTTTTAACCGACTTCAAAAAAAGGAGGAGGTTATCGATTCGGTTGTATGTTTTTTTTTTTTTTTGTGTGTTATCTCTGAACTCCGTCATTTATGGACCGATTTGCAAAATTTTTTTGGGATCCATGATGAATCGAGAGAACACCCCAAGTATTAAAGGTCCCATTTTTTTCAAAATCCAGTTCTGATGATGGGATCCATGAGAAATCGTGGGAACTCCTCAAATATTATAGGCAACCATATAGTGATTTTGGTATTTTCATCGAGAACATAAGTATTTACAGTCAAAAAGTAACATTTGATGAAGTGGAATTGATGAAGAACACCAGGAATGGCCAACGGAACTTCATACTCACATAAATATCACAATGAAGACAGTTAAGCGACTATGACAATACAAATAAATAAATGGTTCTGAATAGTTATGTTGAAAATGGTATTGTAGCGACATCTATGGCGTCACATAAGAACTAATCATGCATCACGCAATCAAAGTTCTCCGCTCGATTAGAACATATAGAACAGCCCGAAATCATCTATCGGGCAGATGCCCACCGACCAGACGGGTGTTAACCCGTCTGGTCGGAGGATCCTTCCTTTTCAACGGAGGTTTGCGGGACTTTACACTCTGTTCCAACCCTCGACAAAGAACGTCAGCGCAGCCTTTGTGCAGCCACTACTTCGTGACGTCATCATCACTTCCTCAAGCTTTCGCGCAGCGAGCCATACAGCCAGCACCCACGGCTATAAAGGGTGTCCTGACCACCAGCTTGCATACCTGTTCATTGTCATCACCCTTAGCCTCATCAGCGACCTTGGCGAAGCACACTTCACCTTCGGCCAGTCACATGAAGAGCCACGAAGAACCTCTCCAGGTCGACGCATGCAGTCAAATCACTACGTCGCACAGCACCGCTCCGACTCACTAGAGCCAGCGGCACTACTCCGATTCACCGGAGCCTGCAGCATCATCCCGACTCACTGGGAAACCACCACCCCGACTCACTGGGGCATCATCACCCCGACTCACTGGGGCATCATCCCGACTCACTGGGATAGCACCACCCTGACTCACTGGGGCATCACCGCAGACAGTTTCGACCCACTGGAACCAACCTGCCACTGGCCTGGCATGCATCAAGAAGCATCAAGAACCATGCGATCTCCGATCTCTGGAGGGGAGTGATGTAGCGACATCTAAGGCGTCACATAAGAACTAATCCTGCATCGCGCAATCAAAGTTCTCTGCGCGATTGGAAAATATCTGAACAGCCCGAAATCATCTATCGGGCAGTAGCCCACCAAACATAACACCCGTCTGACCAGAGGATCCTCCCTTTTCAAAGGCGGTTTTCGAGACCTTACTCTCTGTTCCGCCTACCTCCAAAGTATCATCGAAGTGACCTGATGATGATGATGGAGCCGGAAGATAGGCACCGAAACTCTAATTAATCAATGTATCCTGGCCGTGTTTGGGCTTATTAGAATTGTCATGAGATGCACTTTGGCTATAAGGTACTATCGAACTGATCAGATGATGTAGGAAGGTGGAACGTAGACTCAGGAACTTCATAATAAAACAATGCAACCTAGCCGTCTTTGGGTTAATTGAAATTGAATTCTAATACCATCCAATTTACCGTTCCAATATAAACGCCTACAATTTCCGCTAAAGATATCTTTTGCAATGACCATCAATAAATCGCAGGGTCAAACTTTCAACGTTGCAGGCTTAGATTTGAGCGTTGAATGTTTTTCACATGGCCTATTATATGTCACTCTTTCAAGAGTAACCTCAAAAGAAAACATGTTTGTATTATCTAATGACAAAAAATCTATGAACGTTGTGTATAAAGACATTCTGTAGTATATTTAATACTAGCGACTTGCCCTGGTGCAATGCTGGACAAAACCGCATCAAAATCCGTTGCGTAGTTTTAAAGATCTAAGCGTGCATAGGGACAGACAGCGGGAAGCGACTTTGTTTTATACTATGAAGTAATCAGCATTGCACCCGTGCGAAGCCGGGGCGGGTCGCTAGTTATTTATATTGCAAACATTGTCATTACACACAACATCATATCCAATTCAATCCTTTTCAATCCAATCCAATCCAATCCAATCCAATCCAATCCAATCCAATCCAATCCAATCCATTCCAATCCAATCCAATCCAATCCAATCCAATCCAATACAATACAATACAATACAATACAATACAATACAATACAATACAATACAATACAATACAATACAATACAATACAATACAATACAATCCTATCCTATCCAATTCTATCCAATTCAATGCAATCCAATTCAATCCAATTCAGTCCAATTCAATCCAATTTAGGTTAATTCAATTTAAATTCAAGATTAAGATTTATTTGTTTGACGGTACGGTTGGCGCAGTGGCTGTTAAGAGTTCGACCGTGAGTCGTGACACGGAACGAATACTTGTATGGTATACCGTTAGTAGTACCGGATGTGTGAGTCTTGTGTATATGAGTTTACATATTTGTGAACGCACCTTCGGTACACAACTAATTCCTAATAAAAAAATCTTCAAAAAATAGAATTTACGTGTGCTCTTTCTTCTTGATCTTCTTAGCGTGTCGATAGCAAAACAATTTTTTTTTTTAGTTATTTCCTTGTCTGGCCCAGTATTCAGCCATGACAATGCTGTTGTGCATGGCGCAAAATGGAGGTGGGCCTTGATACTGGCCATGGTCCGAAGCGAGGAGGAGTGGCTGGCGGTCGCCTGCTTCTGTGAAGCAGTAATGTTAGCAAAGGAGGAGGTCGCACGTGCACGCGCGAGATAGCGGCCCTCACGCCCCAGCCACAGCCGGGATCCCGATTCCGATTTCCAGCCACCTTTGGCGCGGGCTTGCGGACGGCGAGCAATGGGTAACTAGCCGTCCGATGGTCCGGTAACTGTCCGGACCGAGCTTAAGTTGTCGGCGGCGCGTACTGTTCCACGCTCGCTTCAAGTAGATGTCAGCACACCGAAGGGGCCTAGCAGGCTCGAAGCCTACTGGGGCCAAGGGTCTGCTTCTGAAAGGAAGACTCCGCTTTAGTATGAAAGGCAACGAAGGAACAGGAGTAGATTTTTAGTCAGTAAAAGTCTGACACACCCTCCCACTCCGCCCAAGAGCGCGGATATCATTGGATGATTTTGCGACCGAAAAAAAAATGACTCAAAATGGTAGTGAGACATATATAGTCTGTGGCGAGACACCGCACAAACACTAAAGATCGGAACCATTCGTAAAACCTCTACTCTTTCTCAGTAAGTAGGTATCTCATAAAAGCTACACAATAAGAACATCATATTAAAAAATAACATCAAAATTAATGACCAAATTAGTAACCGTATTTTCAGATTTGATCTAAAAAAGTTTTGTCCTTTTAATTTATCTTGAAGACGGCATCTACCCGGAAACTGGAACAGTCCATAATTATATTCAAATTGGACACCAAAAATATCTTTAGCTTTCCATACAAATGACACAGTAACACAATTAAGCGTCCTCAAATCCTGGAGAGCTTAATTTCTGTCACCAGGATCGCAGAGATTCAAGCATCACGAATGAAGATAAACAATGCGATTTTTTTTTCAAAGCATTATGCTGACTAACATTTGTCAATGTCTGTCGTTAATTGACTGCGCAATATATCATTCGAGGCAGCATTAATATGTTGTGGGTGCGTCCGGATATAGGGCGTTCCTTTGTTCGGATGTTATGATAGGGGTGATTATGGTATTTGGACATTCTGGAGAGCGCTTTTCGGAATTTTTGGTCGATGTTTTTTTGGGGCCGGAGCACTGAAAAGTGAGTAAGGCAAAATATTTATTTTGTTAGGTTGATCACTGTTTTATTTTTCGTTAAGAATAATGTTTTGTTGCAAAAGAAAAGTACTGTTTAATTAATTCGCAATACGCGGTAGTCAGTGGCTTTAATTTGTTCAGAGTCAATTTTATTTTCGTGTGTATGTGATTGTGGAGGCAAGAAATTTGATGTGAAAACAAAAAACAAACTAGTTTTGCCATCAGCACGCTAAGAAGGAGAAACATAAATATAATCAGCTTAAAGTTCCTACTGCTGAAATTCAGGCTCCTTTCTAGAAGAGAGAATGGACCGTTATTCACCACGCATTCCCAGTGCGGATTGCTGGATGACATGTCTTCAAATTTTTGATTTTAAGTTTCCCCACGACGTTTTCTACTACGTACTTCTCGTTGACCTAAAATCCTGAAATTTGACACAAAGCAAGATCTCATAGCACAAGTATAGAAAAAAATCTGAAAACTGTAAATTTGTAGTTAAGTACGTCACAAAAAAACTTTCTTGCGATTCGGAAAAATCTTCGTAACTCAATTCGGAAATAGAACTGTTTTCATAGGTAAATTTGTACGGAACCCTCAGTGCGCGAGTCCGACTCGCACTTGCCCGGTTTTTCACTTAGAGTCCTACTAACTTTCAGTAACACAATCGCTAAGAAACTAACCACTAAACCTAAAAACAACGCTCGGTCATGTGACATATATATATATCAATACTTTTATACAGAACGAAAACTCAAACAGGACCCAATCTCTCATAAAAATCCCCATCTGTAAAGCATTCCTGTTGTTTTACTACATTGCACTGTTAGTCCACAGCTGATAACCAGCTTTACTTGCAAAAGAAAATAAACTAACGCGAAAAAAAAACAGATTTCGCTATCGTGGTCGAAAACAGATATTGACTTTATCCCTGGACTGCGAAAATAAAAGGAAAAAGGTTTGGAATAAGCTTCCAGGATTATAAGGTTACGAAGTAAGCTAGGGTTGTGTGAGGGTATAGTGAAGAATGATGGTCTAGTGACGTCAGAACTTAAGCCTTAGTATAATCTGAAAGAGTATGTGATGATGACGTAGCTAGCAGAACTGCTCGTCCATTATGACTGGCAGTTTTTTTGGAGTTATGGAAAGTAGAGAGTGGAACAGTGATTTTTTTTTTGTGGGGAATTATCCAATAGCTTCTCACGCCCTAGGGTGGAGCGAGAGGGCATGTTAGACTTTTACTGACTAAATCCCACTTCTAAGTTCCTTCTTTGCTTAGCATCCCAGGACCCTGGGGTTCCCTTTCCAACGACTCGACACTTGGCCCCAGTAGGCTTCGGCCCTGCTAGGCTCCTACGGTTTTTCTGATATCTCTTTGAGGCGCGCGTAGAACGTTGATGACTTGGGCTCGGTCCGGATGATTACCGGACCGGCCGGACGGTGAGCTACCTATTGCTCGTCGTCCACAAGTCACGCCTATGGTAGCTGGAAATCGAGATCGGGGTCCCAGCGGCTGGGGCGGGAGGACGTCCGTTCCATCAAGCGTGCAGCCGCCTGCTTCATTGACATTACTGTTTCGCAGAAGGGGACGACCGCTTGCCATTCCTCCTCGCTCCTGACCACGGCCTGTACCAGGACCCGGCGCGAGGAGGGGAGCAGTGATGGCCGACTTATGAATTAAAATCTCAAATTAGAAAACCTTAGAAAAAGAGAGTAACTAGTTGAGGACGCGGTGCGTACGTCGAGGATCTAAACCCAGGCAGACTTTACTTTGTGTATAGCATAAGCATAATCAGCCTTTTAATGTTCCCACTGCTGGGACTCAGGCCTCCTCTCTCAAGGAGAGGGAATGGGCCGTAATCCACCACGCGGGCCCAGTGCGGGTTGGTGAATGTCACATGTCTTCGAATATTTTGGTTCTAGGACTTGCCGGTTTCCTCACGATGTTTTCCTTCACCGTTTTGAGAGCAGTGGTGATGAAATAAATTACACAAAGTAATGCGCCTGGCTGGGTTTGAACCCGCGACCTACAATTCGTAAGTCGGGGCCGTTACCACTCGGCCACCACTGCTCTTACTTTGTGTACTGCTGTTTAAATGGTGAACGAAAATATCGAGAGGAAACTGCCATGTCTATGATGCGTTGATCGATGTATGTGACTACAGCTCAGGTTAATTCAAGATTAATTCCTAGTATAGAATTAGGATTCATTCTCTCACCCGTTGCAAGCTCCATAAACGTCTTTCAAAATTCTGTATGTAGTTATTACCTAGTTATCTACTTGAAAGTTTAATCACAAAAAATATTTGTATGTCTTGGAATCAAAGAGGTGACATCTACCAACTCGCACTGGGCCCGCGCGGTGGATTACGGCTTATTTCCTCTCCTAGAGAGGAGGTCTTAGCAGTGGGAACACTATAAAGCTGATACTTATGATTAATGGACAGTAATCTTGTTTGTATTGTCTTGCTATTTTAGTTAATACACGATTGAGACAATATGTTACTCTATGTAATGTTTTTAATACACAGTCAAACAAAATAGTCAAACTTGGATCCTTAGGGCTATAATTCACCGGGACACCATGGCGGCGCGACCGGTCGGTGCTACCAATAACGAACGAACAATGCATACACCTCTATAGAGAGTTACTCACCTGGTGAGAGTTACTCATTGGTTGCGCAACCAATTTGGCGGCATGACCAACTCGGAGGCGTGCAATTATGATCCATTTTGATACTGTCTCAGTGTGGTGTAGCGACTCTGGTGTCTATATGGTGTCTAGTTTGGTAGCTTAAGGACACCATAACGGCCGAAATGTTCGCGCCGCCATGGTGTCCCGGTGAATATGTTTCACCGGGACACCATGGCGGCCCTAGTCTTTGATGTATATTATATGATTTAATTTAGTTATTACAGTATATTATAACTTTTCGAACCTTTTTATACTGTGTCTACTTCTCTCACTCAACTCTCTTGTAGCAAGTTTGCTGGAAGCAATTTCTTTTGAAATAAGCAGTACCTTTTTACGATTTCATTTGCATTTGTCCTTTTTGTTTCTAAGTATTATTGTGTATACATAAATAGACAAAATTAAAACCTGTGATGAGACAGCTTTGTCTATGATCTATGTATATATCCATCACAACTCATGTGAGTACGCACTATTATGATAGTGGTTTCATGTTACTCGGAAAAATCACCGAAGCAATATACGATGTCCTTCATCACATGAAAAAAGCTCCCAATATTCTAGGCAACAAAGCATTCACTGACCTAACACAAAAATGCTTTTCACACACTCGATATATTCGAAAAAACTTCTGACAAAAAAAATCTACATAAAAATTAGTTCTTTCATCTCCCCATAAAAGACAAATGAAGCTCATAGAACCACTATCAAACAGCTATTTGGTACAAAAGCTAATAAACAAACTCATTGGGGCGTCCGCATTGAATATTTCAGCGGAGAACGAGCCCCCAATAATAATGAGTTGATGAATATGCGAGGACTGCGAACGGTTCGGACCACGATTTTCAGAGATTCGCACTTGACGGTTAGAACGCTGTATCGAGAAAAGGTTTTTTGTATTTTTCTGGGAACTTAAGCGAGTCATTTTTGTATATTTCCGGGAACATAAAAGAATCTTTTTTGTATATTTTTGGGAACACAGGTGGGTCTTTTTTAGGGTCTGTACCTCAAAAGAAAAAAACGGAACTCTTATAGGATCACTTTGTTGTCCGTCTGTCTGTCTGTCAAGACCCTTTATCTCGGTAACGCGTGAAGGTATTGTGTTGATATTAAAAACATACTCAAGTCTGCGGTCCCTTGAAGCTGTGAAAAAATCAAACTTCTGAGTTAACGAAAAAAAAAGACATGGCCGTTTATGTCGCAAAAAACGTGCATTTCGACACTCTCAAGGGAATCAAAATTCATAGGGTACTTCCCGTTAACCTAGAATCCAGAAATTTGGCATGAAGCAATGTCTCATAACACAAGTATAGGAAAAGATATTATGAAAACTGTAAAATTGTAGTTACGAAAAATTTTCGTAACTCTATTCGGGAATCGAATTGTTTTCAAAGGTAAGTTCGTACGGAAACCTCAGTGAGCGAGTCCGACTCGCACTTAACCGATTTTTTTTAATATATATTCTTGGGAATATAATTTGTTGCTACCATCCGGCGAGCAGTGGTGGCCGAGTGGTAATGGCCCCGACTTACGGAGTGGTCGTTGCGGGTTCAAACCCAGCCAGGCGCATTACTTTGTGTAATTTATTTCATCACCACTGCTCTCAAAACGGTGAAGGAAAACATCGATCGTGAGAAAACCGGCATGTCCTAGAACCAAAAATTCGAAGACATGTGACATCCACCAACCCGCACTGGGCCCGCGTGGTGGATTACGGCCCATTCCCTCTTCTAGAGAGGAGGCCTGAGTCCCAGCAGTGGGAACATTATAAGGCCGACTATGCTATGCTATGCTACCATCCGGCCATCCAGTAACATTCCGGACCGAGCCCAACTCGTTGACGGTTTTTTTTTTTTTTTTTTTTTTCGGTGGGAAAATCATCTTATGACATCCCCCGCCCTTGGGCGGGGCGGGAGATAGTGTCAGACTTTTACTGACTAAAAACCCACTCCTGTTCCTTCATTGCCTTTCGTACCAGGGCCGAGTCTTCCTTTCAGAATCAGACCCTTGGCCCCAGTAGGCTTCGACCCTGCTAGGCCCCTACAGTTGCTGACATCTCCTTGAGGCGCGCGTGGAACAGCACGCGCCGTCGACGACTTGGGCTCGGTCCGGACGGTTACCGGACGGTCGGAAGGCGAGCCACCCATTGCTCGCCGTCCGCAAGCCCGCGCCTACGATGGCCGGAAATCGGGATCGGAATGCCGGCGGCGATTGGGGCGTGAGGACCGTTGCCTCACGCGATCGGCCGCCTCCTTTGCTAGCATTACTGTTTCGCAGAAGGAGGCGACCGCCTGCCACTCCTCCTCGCTCCGGACCATGGCCTGTACCAAGGCCCGGCGCGAGAGATCGCCGCCACCGATAGCCCCCACGAGGACACGGCGTTGCTCTGCCCAAGCGGGACACACCTCCACCGTGTGCTCCACCGTGTCCTCCGGGTGGTCCACACAATGGTGACACCCGGGCGTTTCTTCCGCACGAATCCGGTGCAGGAACCTCCCAAACTTACCATGTCCGGTGAGGACCTGCGTCATGCGGAAGGTAAGGACGCCGTGTTGCCTTTCCAGCCACTCCTCAAAGAGGGGACTTACCGCCATAATTATGGCGTGCCCAGCACTGGGTTGCGATAGTCGCTGTCGCCATTCCACCATGAGACCCCGCCGGAGCTCTGTCCGCCATGCCGCGACTTGTCGTGGCAAACTCGTTGACGGTGCGTAGTGTT
Source organism: Mythimna impura (assembly GCA_905147345.3). NCBI lineage: Eukaryota > Metazoa > Arthropoda > Insecta > Lepidoptera > Noctuidae > Mythimna > Mythimna impura. Next base: position 24,442,920 of record LR990359.1, on the reverse strand, counting down.
CAGCGAGCGTCTCAAAGAAATGTCAGCAAAACCGTAGAGGCTTAGCAGGTCACCAGACGTTCAGCCAGTATCTTCTTCCATTCATTAGCAGATCTAGCCCAGGACTGGATTCAAGGATAGGTCCAGGAGGGTCGTTACCCGCCAGGGCCACGGGGAATTTTTGAAAAGGAAACCCACAGTCCTAGAACGCAAAGGGCAACTGAAGAACACCTGTGTAATTTTGATCTGACACATCCTCCCGCTCCACTCTAGAGTGGAAGAAGTCTTTGAATGGTTTCTTAGCAGGAATAAGTACTTCCTAGTGAGGGGCAATTTTTTTAAAAAAGAAACAAAACACTTAAAACGTACTTAAAACCTCTAACTCCACATAACATTAAGAGACTACGAAAATTAGTCCAAAAAGGTCCTTTTTTCAATTGACTGTTCACCCTTCATCGGGACAGGCCACCAATACTAATGAACTGATAAATATGCGATGGAGCCGGTACGACGATTTTGAATATTGATTTTAGGGAACAGTTGTTCTCCGTTGGATTCGAAAGCATACAGGTGGAAGTTTTACTAATCACTTAGATTATACCAAATAGATGTTTTCTGCAGAATTTAAATAAATGTATTATAATGTCATTTCAAGGTCACGGCAGTTCTTTCAAATAACGTGGCCCCCTATGGTTTTGCTGACATCTCCAAGAGGTGTGCGTGGAACTCTACGCGCCGTTGATGACTCAGGCTCAGTCCTTTGGTCGGCTGAACGGCAAGCTATCCATTGCTCGTCGTCTATAAGCCCGATCCAGTTTCTACCTGCGATAGGAACAATGTTCGCTATTGGGGGACTAACAGTTCTTTACACAGTCCTTTCGTTTAAGAGTGATAAAACATAAAATAACTTCTCCCGCACTGGGTTGAGTTTACCGTGGCCTTCGCAAAGAGTTACCGTGGCCCTCGCAAAGAGTTACCGTGGCCCTCGCAAAGCGTTACTGTGGCCTCGCAAAGAGTTTCCGTGGCCCTCGCAAAGAGTTACCGTGGCCTCGCAAAGCGTTACTGTGGCCTCACATAGAGTTACCGTGGCCCTTGCAAAGCGTTACTGTGGCCTCACATAGAGTTACCGTGGCCTCGCAAAGAGTTACCGTGGCCTCGCAAAGAGTTACAGTGGCCCTCGCAAAGAGTTACCGTGGCCCTCGAAAAGAGTTACCGTGGCCCTCGCAAACAGTCACCGTGGCCCTAACAAAGAGTTACCGTGGCCCTCGCAAAGCGTTACTGTGACCTTTGCAAAGAGTTACCATATCCCTCGCAAAGAGTTACCGTGGCCCTCGCAAAGAGTTACCGTGGCCTCGCAAAGAGTTACCGTGGCCCTCGCAAAGAGTTACCGTGGCCCTCACAAAGAGTTACCGTAGCCCTCACATAGAGTTACCGTGGCCCTCGCAAAGAGTTACCGTAGCCCTCGCATAGAGTTACCGTGGCCTCGCAAAGAGTTACCGCTCTCGCAACTTAACTGTGTTCACTCAAAAATGTTCAAATTTTAAAAATACAATAAACCTGAATATACCAACATTTTATTGAATCTCTCCTCATATTTGTGATTAAAGATTATTATTATTTTTGTCTCTTTATTCATTTAAATACATGTATAAATTATATTTTTAAATATTTCAATAACATATTTATTAAACATAATATATTATAGGAAAAAAATATTTTTATAATTTAGACGCGGGCGAAACCAAAGTAGAAACAAGTTTGAAATAAACATAACATTAAATAGGTATTTATTACATTTCATGTTCAGGCTTCCAGCGTCCAAAACGCTACGTTCCAACCGCTGCACGTCCGAAACTCGATTAATTTTACTTTCATAAGGAATGAAACGCCACGTCTGAAGAACTTTTAACGTCACCCATAAATTGCCCGAGTTCGCTTCGTTAGCAATTAAATACGCATATATTCAAGAGAAATAGCCCAACGGCTATTTGAAGGCGTTGACGAGCTATCAAATAGTAATTAGGTCAAATCTTGGCCGATATATTTTTGTAAGACATCGCCATATGCACAGATTTGTATTTTATTGATAGTCCGCATATATGTCTCTGTAGGCGTGCCTTTAGTATGCTGCAGGATTTTTGATAGAGTTATCATGGCCCTACTAGAACGACCGACAGACAGACAGACAGGACCGTTCGTTGTGGCGACGCTTGGGGGAGGCCTATGTCCAGCAGTGGACGTCTTTCGGCTGAAATGATGATGATGATGATGATGACAAGAACGAATGCAGGTGGAATAAGATTGCCTGTGTACATCAGTTGTTGTCCTATTTAAATTATTTCTTAAAGTTAGGTGTACAATAAATATCTCAACAAAAAGATCTTTCATGACGTTAAGAGGACCCTTCCCGATCTGTGTAACGTCAACGTGAGCATGGTTTAAAAGCTTGTTGATTCATCCAAATATTTCACAAAATTTATTCCAGGAAATACGTGTTTTTCCAAAAAGATTAAATAGTTTTTGAAAAATAAATCGTCATTCAGAATTTTAAATAAATGTTTGAGGTTTCTGCTAAATTAATTTTTATATTCAATTCTTTTTAAATTAAAAAAGTAAAAATTTTTTTTTTTACTTTTTTGATTTAGCTGCTATTATAGCATAAGCATAATCAGCCTTTTTTAATGTTCCCATTGCTGGGACTCAGGCCTCCTCTATCTAGGAGAGGGAATGGGCCGTAACCCACCACGCGGGCCCAGTGCGGATTGGTGAATGTCACGTCATGTCTTCGAATTTTTGGTTCTAGGACATGCCGGTTTCCTCACGATGTTTTCCTTCACCGTTTTGAGAGCAGTGGTGATGAAATAAATTACACAAAGTAATGCGCCTGGCTGAGTTTGAACCCGCGACCTACAACTCGTAAGTCGGGGCCGTTACCACTCGGCCACCACTGCTCACTTTTTTGATTTATGAGTCTATTATGATGGGCACAAGTTCAGTTCACGCAAAACAGCCTGCAGATCCTCAGAGGTCTACTGGATTAGTTTTACACAAAATGATTTGATTTCAATAGAAACCTACATAATATTTTCTCTGTTTCCAAAATATCTAAAGAAATATGTATGATAACGTCATAATCACGTAAGAGCAGTTGTATGGAAATGTATCTCGTGTTGGACTCTCTTAAGTGAAGATTTCGTCGATTGAACAAAACAAACCAAAGATAGCAAAATTTATTAAGCAAATAAAATTATAACATTTCCTCCGCTCATCAGAAGATGAGTTTATAAAATTGACAACATCTCTATCCAACATCAAACAAAAGAGAGAGACGCAAATCAAACAGTTGATTTAAACAACAGTTATTTCTGAACAAATATTTGACTTTACTAACAAGGATGGTTTAATTTGCTAACTCAATAATAAGATATAAACAATAATTGAATGAATTATTCAAACAATATGTTGTCTTGGGTTTTAATTTATGCACAGTGGGAGTTTCTGCCGATCCGGAGTTATGGGGACTCAAATATATGTACATGCATGTCAAATGAAGATGTGGGTCAACGTTGCTGCTGTGACGAGGGTAGGCTGATGTCTACCTACTCTTTACGAAGGAAACTGATGTGATTTTTTTATTATTGATAGATTCGCGCTTGATGACTCCCCTGATGGTAAGTGATGTTGTGGTCGACCATGGAAAACGGTTCATCATCATCAGCCAAAAGACGTCCACTGTTGGACATAGGCCTGATGATAGCATGAACGGTCTTATATGCGCATCCATCGAATTCCCGCGACCCTCACCAGGCCATCGGTCCACCTTGTGGGAGGCCTTCCAACACTGTTTCTTCCGGTACGTGGTCACCACTCCAGAATCTTTCATCCCCATCGACCATCTGTTCTGCGAGTGATGTGCCCTGCCCACTGCCTCTTAAGTTTGGCAATTATTCGAGCTATGTCGGTAAACTTGGTTTTTCTGCGGATATCTTCATTTCTGATGTGATCACGCAAGGAAACTCTGAAGTACGGTTGTCTAGAAATAACTTATTAACTCTTAATTTAAAGATTCGAACGGGTTTCGATGAAAGGTGGTAAACAGACAGACCAAGTCCTGAAATAGTACATAGGATACTTTTAATATCAAGAGTGTATTCCTTTGGGATATTTTTTTACTATCATGCAGGAGAAGCCACTCGCAGCAGCTATCGTGTTTATAACGGAGGATACGGTGGAGCATACGGTAGAAGTATGCCCCGCTTGGGCAGAGCACCACCTTGTCCTCGTGTGGGCGATCGGCGGCAGCGATCCCTCGCGCCGGGCGTTGGTACAGACCATGGTCCGAAGCGAGGAGGAGTGGCAGGCGGTCGCCTCCTTCTGCGAAGCAGTAATGCTAGCAAAAGAGGAGGCCGCACTTGCACGCGAGAGGGCGTGGCCCTCACGCCCCAGCCGCCGGGATCCCGATTTCCGGCCACCGTAGACGCGGACTTGCGAAAGGCGAGCAATGGATAGCTCGCCGTCCGACCGTTCGATAATCGTCCGGACCGAGCCCAAGTCGTTGACGGCGCGTATTGTTCCACGCGCGCCTCATGGAGATGTCAGCAAACCGTAGGGGCTCAGCAGGATCGATGCCTACTGGGGCCACGGGTAGTGTGAAAGTGAAACCCAGGGCCCTGGGCAAAGAAGGAACAGGAGTTGGTTTTTAGTCAGTAAAAGTCTGACACACCCTCCCGTACCGCCCAAGTGCGGGAGATGTCATTGGATGATTTTCCCAACTAAAAAAAGTATGTTTATAAAGTTGTTCGCAAAATAAACTTCATGACAAAGCAAACTTGCAGTGTTCACGACAGCTGTGTTTCCGAACTTAAGCATTCGTTCATATCTCGAATATTAATCAGTTTTCTTAAATTTTAATTCAAACCTTGTCTTAGTTGATTACGTATGCTTGGGAGATTGTGAAAGATAATAGGACTTCGTTATAGCTACGTGTTTTTTGTTGAGAATAATTTATTTTTAAGTTTTCAAAATGTATTCTGTAGTTTTTTTTTTTGTTCTTCTTTATGGCTAATTGTGTTTTGTTTAAAATTTTAATTTAAAGTTTCTTAAATGTCATAAGTGGGTTTTTTTGTAATTTACGTTTTTATGATTTAGGTACATACATTTTATATACGCGCTGAAACAGGGTTTTTCACGATAAATTACATAAAAAAACATTGGTTTTTTTAATGTATAGTATGAGAATGAAGGCAATTGTGCCTTCGTGTATTGCTGCCAACCTAAGCATTAACTTATATTTCAGAAATAGGTCAAAACTTAAGTGTTGTTCCAATAACGATCATAATTATGTCTAGCCTGCACTGTCCAACTGCTGAGCATAGGCTTTACCATTATGTCCCTTGTTGCCAGCACTCAGCTACCTCTTGATTCCTAAGGAAGACATCTAATTTTCTGCCGTTAAGTTAATGATCTGCCGCGACCCCGTCGTGCGATTTCAGGGCGATCCGATAACGAAGATTATTTAATTCATAGGAAGCTACAATAGTGTAAAGTTGTGGTGTGAAATCATCCAACGACTTCTCCATCTTTAGGTTAGAGCGAGAGGGCAGTTAGACATTTACCTACTAAAACCACACCACACAGGTGTGGTTTTAGTCAGTAAATGTCTCCTTCAGTTGCCCTTTTACGTTCTAGGACTACAGGTTTCTTTTTCAGAAATTTCTCATGGTTCTAGTGGGTATCGGCCCTACTTTACGGAAGGGTGGAGCGCGAGGGCGTATCTAAAACCATATCTGTGTCCTTCAGTTGTCCTTTGGGTTCTAGAACCAAAGTTTACCTTTTCGGAAATTCCCCGTGGCTCTAGCGGACAACGGCCCTTCTGTACGGAACGGTCTGCTAGAGAATCCAGTCCTGGGCTAGATTTGTTCGTTGTGTTCGAATGGAAGGAGATACTGTCTGAGTGTCGAGGCTCTTGGCTATTAAACCATTGCCCGACACGACTATCGGTATAATTATCACCGAGTCCACATCCCACATGTCGACAACCTCGCGAGCATTATTATTATTTTTAATATTATCAAAAGGAAAGATTTGTTTTTTGTATTAAATTTTTTTATTGTAAATAATAAAATCAAAAACTGCTGAATCGATTTTGAAAATTCTTTCACCATTAGAATACTACTTTATCACTGAACTCGAGCGAAGCCACTGGGAGAAGCTTATAAATAAATAAATCTAATTTTTCTGCCTAATCTAATCTAGCAAACTCATCTCAAAGTCTATGCTAAATACATTTTCAAGGGTCCAAACTGAAGTTTCAAAGGCGAATGAACTCTAACTTTCAACCACTTACACTAAACAGTTTGACTTTTAAAAGAACCACGATAACGTCTTAACTGCGAGTTCATTTTGGTGCTATTATGCTTGACACATATGCATTTTCAAGATAAGCATGATTGATAGGCCCTTTTAGTTTTAATTATACATATTCGTGTTTTAGGCACATTGCTTGCAGAATAGATGGAATTGATGGGGGCCGAAAGGTCTTGGAGTGGCAACCGCGTACCAGAAAACGCAGCGTCGGAAGGCCGAGGAGGATTGGCAGGCGGTCGTTTCCTTCTGAGAAGCAGTAATGCTAGCGGAGGAGGCGGCCGCACGCGTGAGGGAACGCACTTCCTTACGCCCAGCCACTGGGACCCCGACCCCGATTTTCACCGTAGGCTTGGGCTAGCGGACGACGATCAATGGGTAGCTCGCCGTGCGGCCGTCTGATAACCATCCGGACGGAACCCAAGTCGTTAAATGCGCGTAGTGTTTTACGCGCGCCTCAAAAAGATGTTACTAAAACCGTAGTAACCCTGCAGGCTGAAGCCTACTGGGTCCATGGGTTCATTATTTAAAATGAAGCCCGAATTCAGATAAACAAAAAACTGGTCTTTTAATAAACAGAGATGCCTGGTTTTAATCATCGGAAATGAAATGAAAATGTAATATTTTCCGGTTCTTTATTTACAATTCTTAAGATCAAAGCTTGTTCCAGTTTTTCCTAAATAATTTATTTTACTATAGAAAATTTTGGCCTCTTTTCATCTTGTTAAGACTTTATAAGTTCTAATAAATCTAATGTTTGTTTTGCTCCAAATCTATCTAGAAACAATAATCTATTAAAAAACAACAACGAATATTCATTCTATAATTTACCAAAAAAAAAAAAACCGCTATCCTTTTTTACAAACAATACTAAAAACTATCGATACATCGGTACTGCACTATTTAACCCTATTTCAACTACCTATATACATAATTCCATACACATAATATTCCCTTCCGTCGCGTGCTGCCAATCAATTTGATCAACAGAACGATTATTATGAAAAAAAAAATCGTAGCCCACTTTGCGATAAAATCCGTGATAATGTACCTCACATCGGTCCCCTGACACGACCGGATTATTGTTTCAATATGATTATTTTTTGACAGCTTTATTGGGGTACCCACGTACCCCACGGATTTGCTTGAAGCTGAGTTAACTGTCATGTTTTTTTTACGGTGGGGATTTAATTTTGGTTTGGTGGAATTCCACAGAACTACCTGCTTCAAGTGAATTTAAAACATTTTTTTTAGTGTGATATCCTCCAATACTGATTAATACTGTTGAACTTCTTAGTAGTTCTGAGTTGAGCTACACGAATACTGACAAATGCTTGCACTGACTGGACAGGTCCGCTCAGAACTGTGTGGTTCTTTCTTCGAAAGATCATCTCAGACTCCAATCTGCATGGTTCTCATATAATTTGACCATTACATATTTGCTGTATGGACTTCAGAAGAGATTTTGACCCCTGAGTTTGTCTCGGTGTTTCTTCTCAAGGTAGTCAGCTAGGAAACACCGGCTTCATCTAGTTTAAATTGACGAAAAAAATTACAAAGTGTTTTTAAAAACCCATTTGTAAAATAAATATCATTTATCAATAACTCCTCCTGCTCTGGTTGGAGCGAAAGGGACGGTGAGACCTTTACTGCTCCCAGCAATGGCAAGGTGAATTTCGAGGTAGAGCAAACCTTGTTCCCGTCTTTCAAGTGTCGCCACAATGAACGGTCCTGTGAGTTTCGTATCCATCAGATACCCGCGACCCTCACACCTGTCCCCAGGTCATCAATCCACCTTGCGGGAGGCTTTCAAACGTTGCGTCTTTTGGTACGCGGTTGCCACTCTAGAACCTTTCGGCCCCAACGACTATCTGTTCTGCGAGCAATGCTGTTAAAGTTTGGCGATATTTTGGGCTTTGTCTGCAACATTGCTTTTCCTGTGGATATCTTTATTCCTGATTCGATGAAGCAATGAAACTTCTAGCATTTTTTTTTATTTCCTCCTAATACTGCTCTCTCAATTCGACATTGAACGAGAAATTAAGTAGTTTATTTATTTATTTATTTATTTAACAGTTAGACAGGTAGTTATTTGGTTGTGCATGGAATAATATATATAATTATTTACTATGGGATCTTACGTCGATATAAGATCCTGTGGTGTCTGACTATAGAACTGGAAAATTATCAATGATTCAAAACTCACCATTACTGGTGTACAAGAGTGAAAGAAGGCATTGGATATTTCCCACCATAAAAAAAAACCATTACCGATGTACAGTCAGTATCCATACATTGGGCTTAGGCTTAGTTAGCAATTATTATGAACCGGGTAAAAGTAGGTTTACTGTATCGTCACGTACACAAGTACGTTTACGACGTATTACGTTTGGCACCGAACTCTTGCAACATTTTAACATACTATTAACATTTTCTAGAACATTTATTTAACATTTTTAAGTAACATTAATGAAGTGTTTTATTAAACATTATTCATCGAACATTAACATGCTTTTATTCTACAGTATTCAACATTATTAAAAAGGATTCAGCGCTTGCAACTGGTCTAAAATATATAGGTAGTCTACAAACTCACACAGCCTAGACTTTTGTAGGTTTTTTATCTCTCAAAGTTCCCAAGCATTGTTGAGGGTTAAAATTCAATTTATAATATTTTGTCACCAACAATGGGTAGTCGATCGGAATGTCCCCGATTTTTCCAATGACCCATTTTTATGGCTCGCATACTCTCGCATACGTTGAGTACGGAGTGTTATTTATATTTATAAAGGGAGGTCCGATTTTACGTACAAAATCGGTTTTTGATTTTGTATTTGCAATTCAAATTACTGAAAACATAAATTAAATAGGTAACTATTTTATGTCAGGTATTTTGTTTACATATTTGTAGTAAAAAAACCTACAATATCACTGTTGTAGGTGTTATCTTATGAAGATGGATTAATTAATAATAATAATATTCCACAACTATCACACAACGCTGTCTAGCTCCAAGCTAAGCAGAGCTTGTGTTATGAGTACTAGACAACTGATAAACATACATAGACATTTCTAAATACATACATATTATAGATAAATTACACCCAGAGACAGAACAAATGATCGTGCACATCTCATAGGATGGAGAGGGAGAGGGAAACCAAAGAAAAGATGATTGAATTGTGTGAGGGGAGATATGAAAGACAAGGGAGTCAATGGTAACGTGACTCGTGATTGAATGGAAAAAAAACGGGTTGCGTAGACCCCAAGTAATACGGGACAAGAACAGAAAGATGATGATGAGATGTTATCTCAACAAGGCGGGTTAGTTTTAGATCGGCATCCAGGTTTTCGTACATAATTTTCTATGTGCATAAACTAAATCGGAACTATTTCTATGTGAATTTTCACACACATACTAATTTTTATAATAAGATATCTTCTTCTGTATATTTGTGTCTACATAAGTAATAAAATAAATAAATAAAATCATTTCAATAAAAAAAAACCTATCTATTGTAGTAAATCTAATAATTTACTATCCCTCATTAGCTATATATCCAGCTTATTTTTTTTGTTCAATTTTAAAACAATATACCGAACAAAATGTTAAAACCTTAATCCAGTCATTATTGAAACACACAAAGTTGACAAAGCCCATTGAAAATTTTAATTCTCACAAACAATTTGGCAAGCAAGCTTTATCCCATTTACAATAAAATACTTTACAAATTAATTATACATGCAAATACTGAAGAAACAAAATAAACATCTCCACAAAAGATGTAAAATATTCAGATTACTAAACATGCAAGTGAAATTATAATTTCCTAAACAATATCATGCTAATTTTTTATATAAACCGTCTGAAAAAGGTACTCTTTTTGAAGTATAATTTAACACAAATTAATGTTACACATTTATAATTCATGAGAGAATAAAGGCATGTAGGAAGAACACGATATTTCCTCAGTTTAATGGCGTATATGTAAATAACTAATATATTTATGAATTTGATTTTGGAGGTATTTTAAGGAATTTCACCCCCATTTTACGGTGACTTATGTCAAATGTGATCACATCATCATCATCCATAATTTCCGAAAGACAGCCACTGTTGGGCATAGGGTGAGCCCAAGTATTGCCATAACAAACGTTTCTGTGCGTCGCGCATCCATCGAATTCCCGCTACCTTCACCAGATCATCAGTCCACCTTGTGGGAGGCCTTCCAACGTTGCGTCTTTAGGTACGTGTTCGCCACTCCAGAACCTTTCGGCCATATCGACGATCTGTTTTGGGAGCAATGTGCCCTGCCCATTGCCACTTAAGTTTGGCAATTCTTCGGGCTATTTCGATAACCTTGGTTTTCCTGCGGATATCTTCATTCCTAATGCGATCACGCAAGGAAACTTCGAGTTTCTTTTTAAGCGATTTGAAGCCTGCTGATGAGGGCCGTTGTGAGCGACCATGTTTCAGAGCCTCGAGTCATCACTGACAACACGTACTGGTCATAGACGTAATCTACACAAAATGGGTTTTTGGTAAGACTTTTTCGGGTAAAGTTCAGTTGTTATTTTAATTATATTCGCAAACGCAAATTTCTAGTGGATATTGACATCATTATGTGTAAAATAATAATTTTGTATCTCAAGCTTCTACACAACCGGATAATATGTGAAATCATTAAAACAGGTTCGTTCTCGGTAAAATGAATTGTAGTATTGGCAACTCATTGGCGGTACTTGCGCTTTACGATAAACACGCTCCTGTCAAGAGGGTTAAGCTCAAACGTAAACCTGCCCCTTGGATGACAACAGATGTTCGTATGGCGATGAGGCGCAGGGATCGAGCCTTTCAAAAATTTAGGAAGGACCGCAGTGTTGGAAATAGGGAGCTTTTCAAAGCTGCAAGAAATCGGTGTAATCAGGTGATACGTAACGCTAAACGCCGCCATATTCTCGAAAACATATCTTCTTCTTCTCCTGCTGATATCTGGAAATTCCTCGGAACTCTCGGTATCGGTAGACCACGTCATGTGGATTTCCCTAAGACAATCGTCCTGGATGATATCAACCGTCACTTCACAACCTCCTGCCATTTGGATTCCCAAATGTTGTCACAGACGGTGGATTTCATTTCTGGGCTACCAGCTCCTATCATTGAACCGTTCCACTTTTCTCCGGCTACCTTCGACGAAATCAAAAAGATTGTCCTGTCCATAAAATCCAAGGCTGTGGGTCATGACGACATAAGTCGTTATATGATTACCTTAGTCCTCGACTTTCTTCTTCCACCTATTACCCACATTATTAATTTTTCCCTTGATTCCGGACAATTCCCATCCCTGTGGCGTATGGCTTACGTGCGTCCACTTCCTAAAATCACTAATCCCTCCCTACCGAACCATTTTCGTCCAATTTCTATTCTTCCTTTCCTATCCAAAGTACTTGAGGCCTGCGTCCACAAGCAGTTTTCAGGATTTGTTCACAGGAATAATCTTGTTGACTCATTTCAATCCGGATTCAGGCCTGGTCACAGTACTGCCTCTGCTCTCCTTAAAGTGACTGGTGACATTAGAGAAGCCATGGAGGATACCAAGGTTACTGTTTTGGTATTAATTGATTTCTCCAATGCCTTTAATGCCGTCAGTCACGATATTCTTCTATCTATCCTTTCCCATCTTATGGTTTCGTCTGAGGCGCTGGAATGGTTCTCTTCTTATCTTCGGGGACGTCAGCAGTCGGTTCGCGTTGACGAGAATTCGTCGAGTTGGCGTGATCTAGATTCTGGTGTTCCACAAGGCGGTATTCTTTCTCCGTTGCTATTCTCCATCTTCATAAATTTTATAACTCACTGTCTTCGGTGTTCGTATCATCTTTATGCCGACGATCTTCAATTATATACAACTGCGCGGGTGGAGAGTTTGTCGGACGCTATAGAGGATGTAAGCCGAGATTTGGACGCTATCAGGGATTGGTCTGATAGATTTGGGGTGTCCGTAAACCCCTCAAAGTGTCAGGCCATTATTATTGGAAGCTCGCGCATGATGGGTAAAGTGGTGGTTAATTCTCTTCCTCCAATTATTTTTAATGGTGCCGTCATTCCCATCAGTCCTAGCGTAAAGGATCTAGGTTTGCATCTTGACTCGACCCTTGGTTGGCAAAGTCAGGTTTCCAGTGTCTGGCAAAGAGTCAACGGGACTTTGCGGTGTCTGTATCGTCTGAGGAACTTTCTGCCTGCGAAGACAAAGACTATGCTTGTGCAAACTTTAATATTCCCTATAATCGACTATGGTGACGTGTGCTACTTTGACCTGAATGCGGTGTTACTCGACAAAATTGATAGACTCCTCAATAACTGCATCCGGTTCATATATAATTTGAGAAAATACGACCATATTTCGAGCTACAGATCTGAGCTCAAATGGATGCCCATTCGCCAGAGAAGGAGTCTTCGCGCTCTGACTACTCTTTACTCTCTGCTCAACTCTCCCACCCCTCCTTCTTATCTTATATCACACTTTAAATATCTATGTTCTTCTCACGCTAAGAATCTGCGTTCTTCTAATAATCTTCTACTGCTTTGTCCTTCTCATACTTCTGACTTTGTTCATTCTTCCTTTCATATACAGTCCATACTTCTGTGGAATGCGCTTCCTCTCGAGATCAGGACGGCGACCAGTCTATATGCATTTAAGCGGATGTTGCGAAAGTACTTTCTGCACAAATAGTAAAGTCGTCTCAATAACCCCTTTCTTTTACTTTATATAAATATATATGTATATATTATATTAAATTATATATGTATGTTTATTTTGTATATATATATACCTACATACTTTTGAACTGTTATTTTCTAAATATTCTTTTGTATTTTTATGCACCTGCCACATTTTCTCTTCACCACCCTAGGTTGACTGGTAGAGAATGCCTAAGGCATTAAGTCCGCCTGTGTACTTTTGTGTTGCATAAAGTTTTAATAAATAAATAAATAAATAAATATTGACTAACTCAGCGAAGCGTGCCGAAAAGGCTTGCTCGATACATTTGCTGCTGTATGGGTACTGCAAAAAAATTATAATGTAATATATAATATAATATATCATATATTCCACAACTATCACACAACGCCATCTAGTCCCAAGCTAAACAGAGCTTGTGTTATTTTTTTTGTTACGTAACTACAAATTTACAGTTTTCACATTTTTTTCTATACTTGTGTAACCTTGCTTGCTTAATTCTAGGTCAACGAGAAGTACCCTATGAATTTTGATTCCCTTGAGAGTGTTACACGTTTTTTGCTTTTTTTCCGTTAACTCAGATGTTTGATTTTTCACAGCTTTAAGGGATCGCAGACCTTAGTATATGGTATTAATTGCAAATCGATAAATCCACACGTTCTCGAGATAAAGGGTCTTGACAGACAGACAGTTGGACGGACAACAAAGTGATCCTATAAGAGTTCCGTTTTTCCTTTTGAAGTACGGAACTCTAAATAATTCACCAATTTTACATCACAACATCAACTAGAAATCAATTTGCGAATAATTAAAACAGCCACTGAACTTCACTCGGAAAAATCCCGTCAAAAACTCAAGACTAGAGTTATATTATGTACATCGGTACAGTTAGGCTGCTCACCAATACATAAGCAACAACATTAACACTACCTAATTTCGTACTCACCATGCAACAGGAAAAAATACACGTAAAGATACCAAAACAGACCCTTTTGCAAGATAACTCTCTACACATACGAAAGGTAATCCCTTAAGATTTATTGTCCAGAATTAACGTTAAATAAAGAAGGGTATATGATATATGACGGTAGTAATAACACAACTTGTGTGAGTAGGTTAAAATGTAACGTAGGATGAATATAATCTTTGGGTAGTTGCCATATGGTAGGTTAGTAATATGTTCTTTTGAGAATGTCCACTAGGGTTATAAAATAGGGTTATATTACTACGTAGGTACTTACTTTAAGGACAGTGGTAATGATATTATTATCTAGAATATTATGAGACTATTTTTACACATTAGGGGTCAACATAATATGCATGCCCCAAAATGACGAGCAACGTTGTCAATGGTCCAACAACATGTACTGCGTTACGTGAATGCGTTGCAAAATGTTTTTTTTTTTATAATTGTTATAAGCCAGTGCTTGACTGCGATCCCACCTGATGGTAAGCAGAGATGCAATCATTGATGATGAGGCACTCTAGTTTATTAAGTGCCTATTAACTCTATCCTTGAAGACACCTAAATTATTTATTTATTTAAACTTCATGTACAGTAGCGGTACATAGCCGGACTTTATGCAACAAGGCATTCTCTACCAGTCAACCTTTGGGTTAAAAAGATAATACTGTGGTAGGTTTGCACAATAAATAAATAACAGATAATTCAAACAGAAAAAATAATAAAGAAATATAAGTAGAGAGAGATATAATAATAATAAATAATAGCGTATAAAGATATTAATTATAGTTGGACGGGAAGGCCGCAGCAAGCAAATTGCGGGCACTGTTGTTGGGGGGCAAGTTGCGGGATACTAGACATCGTTGCAGCGTCACGTATCATTATGGGGGACATTTTGGTTTTAGGCTTTATTAGAGCGTCTGTGTGTTATATCATTAATCATTTCCTAAGAGCCAACAAAGTGATATATTTCTAATCGACATTCGTTCTGTAGTGATAAACACTGCAGTGCATATATTTACTATATTTACTACTCCGAAATTTCAACTGTCCAAAAAATATTGACACAATTTTTACTTACGTGAGAAGGTGCGTGGTGAGCAAAATGCCGCCTGGCGTTACCTGATGGTAATAAACTCTACCTCTAGCGGCTTGCAGGGCATTGATAGCGTGCAGGTTTTCTGCACGAATTGCGTACGAAAGTGGGGGCAGCTATTAAAAAGCGCAAACTTAATGGGCCATTATTTTACGAATTATTAACGATTTTTCGATGAGGGCGGCAAAATGCTCATAGCGCGCCCACTCTAGGGTTAAATATATAGATATATACGAGTAAGTATATAATATACTAGATTCTGCCAGCGGCTTTGCCCGCGTGAAAATAGGTTTCTCTATACAAACTTTAGACACCCGTTTATCCCCCTTAGAGGGTGAATTTTGAAAGATCCTCTCTTAGTGTTCGCCTACTTCATAAAAGGAAACCTTGAGCAAAATTTCACTCTCCTAGTTCCAGTAGTTTTAGCTGTGCGTTGATATGTCAGTCAGTCAGTTTCTCCTTTTATATATATAGATATCAACGACCAGGACGTTTCCATTCCAAAAGTACAACTAAAACAGTAGCATAGCCGATCACAGTCCCGTTAAAATAGCGTCCAAGTCAATGGCCACTACATTCATTTCTGCAGTGTCGGCATTGTACTGCGCGCTTTGTTCGCTCTCTTTGTCCTTATCAACGCTATCTGCGCACAATGGACAGAAAAATTGGTTTTCTATGGCTTCTAGAGCCAGTTATTAATATTCCATAATAGGCTCTCTTGTGAACCCTGTTTATGCGACGTGGAGAAATTAATTATAGTTTCCTGCTTATATTGTTGGTAAAGAAATTCAATTTTGTGAAGCGAGTTTTACAATTAAAGCATGTTAGTTTTCCTAAGTGGTATGTTTTTTGAAGAACAAAGAGTTGCTTGTAGGAAGTATCGAACCCGAGTCGTTAATGGTGGGTAGTGTGGATCCCTACTGGGTAACCGTAGGGTCCCAGTAGGGTCGACACCCGCTTGGGCAATGGCGAATTTCTGAAGGGGATACCGTGGTCCTGGCCTAGAACGCAAAGGGCAACTGAATGACACAGGTGTGGTTTTAGCCAGTACAATTCTGATACGCTTTGTCGCTCCACCCTAGGGCAGAAGAAGTCATAGGATAAATAACCTCAAAAAAAAAAACTTGTGATTAATTTAGTAACACACTTTTTGATAGAAAAGTAACACTCATTAGATTTTTTCTATCTTGGTATAACTAAATTTGAATAAGACTCCACAACCACAAACTTACTATTTGACAACCCGACGTACGGTGAGTATCCATCCTAACATTGTTACCACCTCTACGGTCCGGACTAACCATTTCGCCTCATCGTTTTTTTATTTGTGACGTAACTACAAATTTACAATTTTTGAATTTTTTCTATATTTGTGCTATTAGACCTTGCTTCATGCCAAATTTCAGAATTCTAGGTAAACGGGAACTACCCTATGAATTTGATTCCCTTGAGAGTTTCTAAATATACGTTTTTTGTGACATAAACGGCCGTATGTTTTTTTTTCGTTAACTCAGAAGTTTGATTTAATCACAGCTTCAAGACTTGAGTATATGGTTTTAATTTCAACTTGATACCTCCACGCGTTCCTGAGATATAGGGTCTTGACAGACAGACAAACAGACAGACAGACAACAAAGTGATCCTATAAGGGTTTCGTTTTTTCCTTTTGAGGTACGGAACCTTAAAAACAAAAAAAAACTTGAAATCATCTCAGAACCCCACTTCTTCAGGATTTTCGGTTCTCAACTGATCAGTGTTACCATAACCTTTACAACATTACCGAAAATCTGTCCACATTTCGCTGAGCGTTGCAATAACAGACGATGTCACGCCGCCTGACCGAAACAGGGAAAGGGCGTGACTGTACCCGAAACTTTGGTGCCGCACCGATGAGATGAAATAATGCAGAAGGTCTGCTTAATGCAACTAGCAAATCACTTTTCTTTTCCACTGTACCTTCCATTGTTAATGTATTGAAGAATTTTGTGCATAGCAAAACTTTTTGGTAGGTATTTTAAGAGTTGCGCATAGCGAAACGCAAATGCGAAAAGCAGTGGTGGCCGAGTGGTAACCCAGCCAGGCGCATTACTTTGTGTAATTTATTTCATCACCACTGCTCTTAAAACGGTGAAGGAAAACATCGTGAGGAAACAGGCATGTCCTAGAACCAAATATTCGAAGACATGTGACATCCACCAACCCGCACTGAGCCCGCGTGGTGGATTACGGCCCATTCCCTCTCCTAGAGAGAAGGCCTGAGTCCCAACAGTGGGAACATTATAAGGCCGACTAAGCTAAGCTAAGCTAAGCATAGCGAAACTAGAGCATAGCGGAACAAACTGTTACACGTAGACACGCGTCTACATATACATACGCAAGACGACATAATTATAAAGTTGAACCTATTCCAAGTATTTTAATTTCATACCTCATTTAGTTTTCTGAAGATTTATTTGTATTTTTTACAAAGGATTATCAGGGTACAACATTTCAAAAACCATCGTTACGTGCTGCGGTCTTCCCATCCGATTATAATTTGGGTGTCTTCAAGGCTAGAGTGAATAGGCTATTAATAAACTAGTACGCCTCACCATCAACGATTGCATCACTGCTTACTACCAGGTGGGAAAAAAAATCCCACTTCAAAAAAACAAATTTCGTACTTATCTACGAATCAGCTGTTGTGCATTTTATGTTTCAAGATCAAGCAATCTATGTAATTGAAAATTATAAGTTTAACATTTTTCTTAATTCTGACTTCGTAGTTCAGAAAGTTTACACGAAGCGAATTCAATTTGTACCCAAAATTAATAGATTGATATTTACATCGTCGTTTGTATATCGAATGCACGCAACTAGCATTTGTGTGACAATAGTATGAGTGAGATGTGTTGTCTTTGTGTACCTACATCCATTTTCGCTCACTGTATGGACCCGATCTTCTGCATCTTTCTTTTTTGTGGCCGTGTTTCAACCATCAGGTTGTTTATTGGTTACTATGAATTTTTCCAACAATATTATGCCTGGATTGAGTTGTGGTTTGTTTGTGAGAATTTTCATTTTTATTAAATTGTGAAACATGACTTTTGGGGAATGAATTCGTTAGGCTTTTTTTTACGTTTGACCACTATCTCAACTGATCATCATCATCATCATTTCAGCCGAAAGACGTCCACTGTTGGACATAGGCCTCTCCTAAGCATCGCCACAACGACCGATCCTGTGCGTCTCGCATCCACCGCATACCCGCGACTCTCACCAGGTCATCGGTCCACATTATTCCTATAATGTGGACCGACGACGCACCGTTGACCGACGACCAGGAGGTCAACGCTGCGTTTTCCGGTGGGCGGTCGCCACTTCACCCCCACCTTTCAGCCCCATCGACCATGCGTTCAACGAGCAATGTCCCCGTCCACTGCCACTTAAGTTTGGCGATTCTTCGGGCTATATCGGCGACCTTGGTTCTCCTGCGGATATCTTCATTTCTGATGCGTTCACACAAGGGAACTCCGAGCAAAGGAAAAAAAGGGCTATGCTCGGAGTTTGTCAACTGATGATAAGTGACAATTGTGGTCGACGATGGAGCACGCTTGGCTAGAAGTAAACTAAGACCCTTAGCTTGTCGCTAATAGGAAACACAGACTTCGGCAGGGAATTATACTCCTAAAAATATATAAAATATGTTCTCGTCGTCGTTTTAAAATCGTTTTGTGCATTTGGGTGGGATGATGCACATGTACCGGAGGTGCACTGTCGTATAAAACTAATAATTTAGGATACTTCTATTTAAAAAAAAAAGAATTAGAGTTCCGCACAAAAAAAATCTTTTTAAAATTATGACCAAATATCAATGTGCAGTTTAACGGGTTTGATACGAACAAAGTCACGGGCAACATAAGCATATCTGTTTTAATTCTAGACTCAAACACGTATATTTTTATTTCATGAAGCAAAAACATTATTATCATAAAACAACAAACGAAATTATACAACCATATACGAATGTGATTTACAATATATTAAAAATATCTAAAATACTTGCTGTGGAATTATTGGAGAACCTTCTACAACAAAATTTCTTAACGAGAAAAAGAGCAAAAGGAAATTGTTGAAGAACAAAGAACATTAATTTAATTTTGTTTTCCACTCTCTTTGACTAAATACTTGATTCAGATTCAAACAATATATAAAAACCAGCCGAATGCGTGTCGGACTCGAGTACGAAGGGTTCCGTAGCGTCCGTAGAAAAAAAACGGCAAAAAAAATTACGCTTGTTGTATGGGAGTCCCGCTGGTAAATATCAAGCTCCAGGTGTGCTGCTGGTGGTCTTGACTATGCAATAAAACTGCTTGATTCGATTATTTTATAAGACTGTATTTACGTAGGTATGCGTAATAACAAATTTTGGGACAACCGATACAATATGTGCGTACGCGCAAGGTGTCGGCGAGCGAGTGAGAGGAGAGGGGACGTCCGCGGCTGCGATGTGGTGTGTGGCCCTATGTGACGTCAGGAACACCCGCTTAAATATTTTTTTTTAGTATTTGTTGTAATAGCGGCAATATAAATACATCATCTGTGAAAATTTCAACTGTCTAGCTATCACGGTTCATGAGATACAGCCTGGTGACAGACGAACAGACAGACAGACGGATGGACAGCGGTGTCTTAGTAATAGGGTCCCGTTTTATCTTTAGAGTACGGAACCCTAAAAACAAGAAGTTTTACGTTTGGATTTGAGCTAGCAATATAACAGGTTTTTTGTTATTCTTAATTGCCTCACGTTTCACTACTATCTCATCTCGTTTAAGTAGTATATGGTGGACATCCCACCTATACGCACAAAACAAGGAGTGAAAGAACCCCTGGGCCTTGGGAAGAACCCCGGAGTCCTGAGAAGAACCACGGGGCCCTGGAAAGAACCACTGGGCCCTAGAACGAAGGCAAAGAAGGAACATGGGAGTGGGTTTTAGTCAGTAGAGGCCTGGAACGCCCTCTCGCTCCACCCTAGAGCGAGAGACATCGTTGGATTATTTCCCACCTTAAAAAATTATTAACTATCAATAGTAACCATTTTATTTTTGAGCTGCTTTGACTCATCATTATCATTTCAGCCAACGTTCACTTGGACATAGGCCTCCCCCAAGTGTCACCTCAACGACCAATCCTGTGCGTCTCTCATACATCAGATTCCTGTGGTTCTCACCAGGTCACTTGCATTTGTTGATTGCTTCCATATAAATGCAAAACGCCCTAAAACTGAAAATACATTAAATTCCTGATCACGCGTGGTAAGCACACGTTCACTGCTGGACATAGCCCCCCCCCCCCTCTCCTAGTGTCTGGTGCTATGCGTCTCACATTCATCGGATTCCTGCAACCCTCACCAGGTCATCGCTCGCATGCATTGATTGCTTGAATGTAAATGCAAAAGCGCCCTGAAAATTTTCACTTCCTGATCGGTAGGCACAAAGCTTCAGGAATTTAATTATAGGTCGCCAAACAAAAACTGAAATAAACAAAAACACCTTTATACAACAACATAATGGAAAGCTCCAACAAACTGTATCAAGTTTGTATTTGATTTTATTCAAACACTAACAGAGAATGGAACATTTTCCAGCGGATGAGAACAAGTTTCCAAAGCAGGCGCTGTTATTCCATTCTGTGATTCCATAGAACGTGTATTAGAACATAGCACTAAAGTTTCAGAATTTGCCTAAATATTATGGAAATTATTGTTTCCTATAGTGAATTAATAAGGCCATTTCATTATAAGGCCGACTATGCTATGCTATGCTATAGTGAATTTGGGAATCATCAATTTGGAAGGAAGTAAGTTGTGTAACATTTTTTGTCTTTTTGTGACTCCATGGTGATGCGAGAGGGCGTGTCAGACTTTTATTGACTAAAACCACACCAATGTTTCTTCAGTTGCCTTTTGCGTTCTATAGGAATACGATTATGCCTCTCTCATACTTTTCCCTATGGTCTCGGCCCTATTGGGACCATTTTTAGGGTTCCGTACCTCAAAAGGAAAAAAACGGAACCCTTATAGGATCACTTTGTTGTCCGTCCGTCTGTCTGTCTGTCTGTCTGTCTGTCAAGACCCTTAATCTTGGGAACGCGTGGAGGTATCGAGTTGAAATTAAAACCGTATAGTTAAATCTGCGGTCCCTTGATGCTGT
The DNA here is from genome assembly GCA_905147345.3 of Mythimna impura. Lineage (NCBI taxonomy): Eukaryota > Metazoa > Arthropoda > Insecta > Lepidoptera > Noctuidae > Mythimna > Mythimna impura. The sequence goes on along the minus strand of LR990359.1, from coordinate 24,421,587 downwards.
GAAAAATTTCGTTAACTAAAAAAAAAAGACGGTCGCTTATGTCGCAAAAAAATATTTTTCGACACTCTCCAGGGAATCAAAATCTACAGGGTACTTCCAGTTGACCTAGAATCCTGAAATTTGGCATGAAGCAAGGTTACATAACACAAGTATAGGAAAAAATCTGAAAACTGTAAATTTGTGGTTATGTCACAAAAAAAAAACTTTTTTTGCGAATCGGACATGTCTTCGTAACTCAATTCGGGAATCGGACTGTTTTCATAGGTAAGTATGTACGGAACCCTCAGTACGCGAGTCCAACTCGCACTTGCCCAGTTTTTTGTCTGAATTTGGTTTTAACGCCAATCCCACCTCCTTTTTTGGCGGCATAGTTGGCGCAGTCAAGTGGTTGAGTGGATGGCTGCTAGGTTACGTCTCACGAGTTCGATTCCCGCCTGAAACAAATATTTGTATGGCCCACAGATCCAGATTTTGTTCCGGGACTAGGTGTCTTGTGTATGTGAGATTACATGTTTGTGAAAGCATAAGAGATTGATTCCTAGTAATAAGTAATGTATGAGTTCTACGGTGAAACAAGGGTGATGAAAAAGATGCTTGTTCTTGCTACAAAGGCTATTTTTTTGTTTTGAAGTAGGAAATCATGAAACAACTCTTCGCGCTCTGGGTGGAGCGAGAGGGAGTGTCAGTCTTTTACTGACTAAAACCCACCTGTGTTCTTTCAGTTGCTTTCAGGTTCCAAGGTCGTAGAAGTCTTTCAAACGATCTCGCAGCCCAGGCACGCATCGACTTTAACAGGTCCCATCAATTCTGATGACAGTTCCAAGACCCATTCCAGACCCAAGCTTGGTTCTTATTGAACTGTGAGCTATCTATTGTTCGCCGTTCGCAAGCTTGGCGCGAAGGCTGACTGGATATACAACATCAGTTTTAGTATATGCGAAATCCGAAACACATGTCTAGTATTTTTATGTTAAGAATCTACGTACTAAATTTCATAACTGTATCATGAAAAATCACAAAGTTATAAGCTTGTTATGTTACCTGATTGTGCGCACAAATACATGGTCACCGGGCCATCCGGGCGACTGAGGGGTTGTTTTGCTCTCGCACCTAGCTATGCGCTGATGCCTAATGCTCGCTATGAACTGCCGTGACCTTTATTGTACTTAGTATCGGTGGTGTCCAACTTGTGACCTTTTTTAAATATTTTTGGGAAAAAATAACATGGTGTAAAAATGATTGGAATCGATTCAGTTACTGATTCTAAACAAAAAAAATAATGTCGTAGATCACAGACGCCTGCGTGTTTCATATCTTCTTGGCGATTATGTCGCAGATTTAAATAATACCACAATTATTATTTTAAGCTTATAATATGTAACTTACCTATCGGTTGATATTATAATGATGATATATTCATAAAGCAAACAAATGGCTACGCGTAACTGAATAAACTAAAAAATCGGTATTGGTTCATTACATTTGACAGCAATTATTATTTATAATGAATTTATCAATTTAATGTTATTTCACTGATTGTGCGGTTATCTGTGTAAATAATTACCTCACAAAATATACAAAATGTGTGCTAATGATAATATTATAAAGGATAAAGTTCGTATTTAAGTATGTGTGTATAATTGTTTGATAAATGATTATAATCCTTCACGCTGAAACGACAGAATAATAATAATAATAATATATATCCGCAGGGCAGTTTTTTGGCGAACTGTTGGGCATTAGCGACCCCACGGACCCGATCTCCCGGGAAAATTCTTGTTCTTCATCTCCGGCTTGCCTTTATTGGCCGGCCGTAGTGAACACTGACGAGGAACAGAGCTCCCACCTCTATCTTGCCTTTATTGGCTGGCTTGAGTGGAGATTCGCAAGAGCAAACGTGCTCGGGAGAAGGATGTATAATCTAGTAAGGTGCTGGTAGGGATCTTGACCATACTTCCGGGATTGTCCTGATAGCCGTGGTATACCTCTCCACTCCTCAAGCACCTCAGGATATGTTGCCCTCTTGTTGCTACGTCACTTCGTGCTAGCGACCGTTTATGGGGGCCCATTTATTGAGTGTGCAAGTCACCCCCTGCCTTTTGTCGATGGATAGTAATAACATTGTTTAAGCAGGGGCCATAGTCTTAACATAGTTCCTGGAAACCAGTCCACTTAAGACTCCAAAAACCATAGCCTTATTATCTTAGTTTTCCATATATCGCAATAGTTTCCCACCAACCGGGGGTTGTCCTTGGATGCACTAGCATAGTGGATAATCACTGGTTTGTACCACTTTCCAATAAAAGTGTCTAAAAGGGCCTCTGCGAGTTGGTTTCGGCTCCTCGTACGCCTTCCAAAGGTCCAGGACCTTAGGGTGCTGAGATAAATAAAATGTATAAAAATAATAATATTCCACAACTATCAAACAACGCCGTCTAGTCCAAAGCTTGTGTTATAAGTACTAGAAACTGATAAACATACTTATATATTTCTAAATACATATATATATATATATATATATATATATATATATATATATATATATATATATATATATAGATAGATAGATTACACCCAGACACGGAAAAAATGATCATTCTCATCACACAAACATTTGTCCTGGGTGGGAATCGAACCCACGACCTCCGGCATAGCAGTCTGGGCCACTAACCACTAGACCAACAGGCCAGTCAGAATGGAAGATGCAAGAAGGGAATATTTCAATTTCAGAATTAAAAACTCACCAACATTCTGCTAGTGGCTTCCCGCACGTGAAGGTGGTAAAGTATCCCAAGGAGACATACTTCTGGGATAAAAAGTTTCCTGTATGCTATTCCTGGATATGGTCTACTCGTGTATTAATTTTCATCCCCATCCATTAAGCCAGTTTTGAGCGTGAAGTAGTAACAAATACACATACACACAAACCTTCGCCTTTATAATAGCATAATAATGGCCTAATCAGCCTTATAATGGTCCCTCTACTGGGACTCAGGCCTCCACTCCAGGAGAGGAAATAGGCTGTAATCCACTTTCTCACGATTTTTTCCATAACCATCATAGTGCTGATGAAATAAATTACAATACAAAGCAATGCATCTGGCTGGGTATTATCCCGCGAGCTACTTTATAATAATAGGTTTTTACAAATGAAATTTCCGTTTTTAAAGCGGGTTGCTTTGAAGTTTTATTACAAAAAATACAAAACACAAAGAAACCAATCAATTCCGAATTTCAAAAAAAGAATAACGTACCTCTAATATAAAGTTTATTTGAACTTATAATTCCAAGTCAATCCAAAAATACACTTCAAAGCCACCCGTTTTAAAAAACGGCATTTTTCTTTGGTAAAGACCTATTTAGTGTGTTATTGTATTATACACATATAAACAGGACCATAAAAGAAAACCAAAACACTGTAATAACAGTAATTCAAATAACTCTATTTCCTCAGCATAACGACATGAATAATGTCATTGCTCAGTATTCAATTGAAATCCGAAATCAACTCGCCGAGCTAATCAACCTGCGTTTGTGTCATAATTCAAACTGATCAACAATGAATACGGCTCATGGTTTCATTTATGATATGAGACATTTTAACGGAGATTTATTGCTAAACATGAACAGACATGGATGTGTGGAGTGACGAGAATGGATAAAGTGAGAAATGAGCACATTAGAGGAAGTTGAAAAGTGGCGCCTGGAACAGAAATGGACAGACAGGGAGAAGAAAGCCAAACAAAAAGTGGATAGATTGTACATATTGTATTGTGGATATATGAGGAGTGATATCTAAGAAAAGGGAGTTAGTAATATCGTGACAGATGACAGGATAGAAAAGAAAAAAAAAACATGTTGAACCGACCCCAAGTAATATGGGATAAGGTCAGCAAAATGATGACGATAAACAGACATGCCTAATTATACATATGGTATGCATATAGGATGGGGCGCTGGTAGCTGGATTATAACAGTCCACGGGTCGATGTCTGAGGTTGGATGGTGACCATCCATTACATAAAAAAACTTCTACCAGCTTTGAAAACATGTTAAGCTCTCGGTCCTAGCGGTTATTTGTAATCTTTAACAGTAGTTACGATAGTCAGAAGGGGTATCTTGAACCCAGTTCCTGGGTTGTGGCAGTCCGATCAGCAGTCGATGTGTGGCGCAAGATGGAAGGAGGCCATGGTCTGCGGAGAGATGTCGACCTGAGTGTGCCCCGGCAAGAGGCTCTCCGATGGTTCAATTAAATGATCAGTAGGTTGAAGCTTCTCTGCCAAATGTCGCATTTCTCCTTGGTGATGTTACCATTAGATGTAATTACGCATCCAACAAAACTTTTTCGCTTTTTAAGTCTTTAAGGCACTGAGCTATAATATAAACACTGTATGGTGGGTATCGATCTATTGTTTCGCCATTTCTATTGGTTTAATTAAAGTCCTGATAGTATTTAGAACCAAATTGATTGACAACTCATCAAGAAATTACTCATCTTTTGTTTCTGATATTGGCGTCTTTTGCATAGGCCAGAAAAATCTATCCTTTCATTTCTCATTTATCGAGGAGAGCTTTAAGCTATATAACATTACGCTGCGACTAAAAAAAGTGGAGCAATATCTAAAGGCGCGGTTGAAACCACGAGCCACAGCTATGAAATAAATAAAAAACTTAAATGCAAGTTCCTCTTTCTTGCTTGAACTTAGTAAACACTTCAAACATTAGGAAGCTATAATTTTCGTCAATACAATCGTCCTTTACCAGGAAGGTTGTTTCCAAGTACTTCAAACATATTGATCGAAGGACATCGATATTCAGGCTTTGTAATGGAAATATACATGATCAAGGTCAAGACGTTAAATGGTTTCGGAATTTGATGATAAATGAAGAGACATGTACATATGTATATATAATCTATAGCTTCTTAAGAACAATATTAAATTTCTATGTCATTGTAACATATTATGGGAATTACTGTGAGTGTCTTATTTATTTATTTTATTTTAAATAGAAAGGCCGAAGCTAAATACACTATTAAAACATTTACCTAACTTATTTAACTCAGTAATTCATCCTTCCCACTAAAAATCCAACATTCTGACATTATCATTTTTATTTATCCGCAAACATATCAAGATTTGTTTGAGTCCAGGAGAGTGTCAATAGCGGCTAATGTCTGATCCTTAGTAATGGCTCATCTATTTGATAGAATCTAGGTAGAAATATAGGTAGAATGTGTAGTCTCAACTCAATAAAGCATTACGTCTGACTAAGAAATCTGTCTCACGCATTTTCTTAAAGAAGGCATTCACTTTTTTCTTTCGGGTGTTCTTTTTTTTTAGGTGGGAAAATCATCTAATGACAAATTTCGCCCTTGGGCGGAGCGGGAGATAGTGTCAGCCTTTAACTGACTAAAAACCCACTCCTGTTCCTTCGTTGCCTTCGTCCCAGGGCCCCGGGTTTCGTTTTCACACTACCCATGGCCCCAGTAGGCTTCGACCCTGCTGGGCCCCTACGATTTGCTGACATCTCCATTAGGCGCGCGTGGAACAATACGCGCCGTCGACGACTCGGGCTCGGTCCGGACGGTTACCGGACGGTCGGGCGGTGAGCCACTTTGGGTGTGAAATCACTAGTTTGGAGTTTTAAAATTTTACTGAACCATCGTGTTCTTTCAGTTGCCTTTGCGTTCCATGGCCACGATAAACCTTCCAAGGAGGCACTTGGCCTTACTTGACATTAGTCATGTATCACAATTACTTATGTTTTGCTAAATAATTCTACTCAAAAATAATTAACCTCACAACCTTACCTTACCTTACCTTAGCTTCTCATATGCCCTAAACTTACCATAATTAGTTTCATGTTATTACTATTCCCCAATCAAAAAAACTATACCTTAGTTTCAATCTTCCTGCCTCAGCGTAATACGTATTTTTCTTCCTTTTTTTCCTGTCACTTCTCGCACAATACATACATTTTTCTTTGGCCTCCCTCTCCCTCTCCATCCATCCACATGTATACTCGTAACTTTTTAGTAACATGTGTTTCATCCCTCCTCTTCACATGACCATACCAAAACAAATGATTCCCTTTCAACTTTTCAGTCACAAGCGCCAATTTTAAACTTCGTCTAATACTTATACTCATTTCTCATTTTATTCATTCTCGTCTCCATGTAGTTTTCAACACTAGAAAGAAAAATACAAATTACTCGATAATTGCCGTGTAAAATACATTAACAATACAGGGCCACATAAAATATTCCACGATGGGATTGCGCCGGTCAAATGCAGGTTTCAACGTAAAGGCGTAAATTCGTTCATTAATGGCAGGTTTCTTCTAATGAAGCTGAAAATATTTGAATATTAATTAAAGAATTTACCGCGGTGTGTTAATCACTACTTGTATTTGCTTAGGGTTTTATAAGTTAGAAAACTGAGGAGTGAATAGGCTCTTTATAAACTAGAGTGATTCATAAAATTGCGTCACGTAAATCAGTATTTATAAGCTTAATAATTTAGTATAGCTTACGTTAGGAACTCGTATCAAAACAGCCTATATCAAAGGGCAAAGGCAACTAATATCATATCCGTTGTATGAGGAACATCCTGTATTGCTAATATTGTGTTAAGTAAACACGACTTTCATGATGATAAGGAAACAGGAAGGATATTTTTAGGAGAGCCAAAAATAAATAATAGAGTAAATTTATGGAAAATAAAAATCTGATGGTCCTTTGCTCATTAGACTTTAGCAACGCATTTAATAACGTCGATTTTGATATATTACTTGAAATACTTAGCTCTCTTAACATACCTCCAATGGTGATTGATTGGTGTTGCAGTTACCTGTGTGGCCATCGACAACATATTACCATTTAAGGTTCGTCCTCGTTATGGTACAATACCTCTACCGGCGTACCGCAGGGGGCTATTTTATCTCCTCTTCTTTTTGCTATCTTCATTAAACTATAATTCTAATGAACTTCCCTCATCCAACTATCTTTATGCTGACGATTTTCAAAATTAAATACATTCGCAAGTTCCGTTAGATGAATTATCTGAAGCGGTTAAAATGTTCAATAAAGGTTTGGCTTGTATTGCCGAGTTGATTGTGGCGCATGGTTTGAAGATCAATCTTACGAAGACCTAAGTCATTGTTATCGACACTCTAGATTGCACTGAAAAATCAACTGGACACAGCTCCCACTGATAATTTTTGATGGCTCAACTATTTTATATAGTGATTTAGTCAAAAATCTTAGTATTCTTATTGACAAAGAATTTTCATGGGTTTCTCAATTGCAGGAAGTTAGCCGCAAGTTGTTTGCGTATATGGAGGTATTTGTGAAGGCTGCGCAATTTTCTTTCTACTGCCACAAAAACTGCGTTCGCCCAATCCCTCCTTCTTCCAATCCTTGATTATGCCGATGTCAGTTATTAAGATCTAACTGAAGTGCAGCTAGATAAGCTTGAGCGACTTCAAAACTTTTGTATTAGGTTCTTATTTGGTTTATGTAAATATAACCATGTTTCTGAATTCCGTATTAAGTTCAAGTGGCTGCCGATCCGCTTTTGCTAAAATACCTATTTCTTATCGTTGCTTTACAGTCTCTTGTTTATTCCTACAACCCCCTCTTATCTCAAAAAAACGTTTTAAGTTCATTCATGACACATATTTTAGACACTTGAGATCATTGAAGAATTTGAGACTTTTGATAATAATAATATGTTACTTGTTTCTCTCAAAAAGATACAAAGGTTAAAAGTAACTGTTAATTACAACATCTATCCTTTGTGAGAGCTGGAGTCTATACTGGGTTCAAGACTTGTGTGACAGAATTCCAGGCTCACACCTTCAAAATTACAATTTTGATTGCACTTACGTATTACAGACATTAAAGTAGATCCATGTATTGAGTAGAGAAGATGATGATTCACAGTCCAGGCGGTGCGATTATGAAAAGCGTTGCCGATGTCAGTTAGGCAAGCCCAGTCGCTAGGTTCTTTTGAAAACCTTTTCAAAGAACATTACCTTTTACTTACTACTCTCTAATGTTTCTTGCGTGAGCGTGACTCAAACTGCTGAACGGACTAGAATAAAACTTGGCGCACCGGTAGACCATGCCCTGAAATAGGACATAAAAAACTTTTTATCTCGGGAATATAATTTCTTTTGAATAATATTCGACATACACGCAGGAAGAGCCATAATTAGAAACTAATAATATACACAAGAAGCATATACCTCAAAGTATTTAGTAGAAACCTCACTAAGGCTAAATTTAGACTAAAAGCAAGCATTTCCCCTTTCTACGTCAAAATTAAGCTTACAACTCCGCATAGTAACAGCTACTTACCAATTACCGTATACAAACACGTTTACACTAAACAAAATAACCTTTACTTAAAAGCAGAAACACCATTCTCACACAAAACCTAATTTAATTAAAAAATAATGATACCTTGTGTCGACGAAATTAAAGGGCTATGTCGGAATAATTTCTACGGTTCAATGCTCCGCTACGCTGAGACTCAGACCGACTCGGTTCAAGCGCGGATCCAGCCCTCAAAAAGGGTTGTGGTCACAGCTGACAACCACGGGAAAATCGGTTAAGTGCGAGTCACAGTATGAAATCGCTTGGGCACGCCATAATTATGGCGGTAAGGGGACCTCTTTGAGGAGTGGCTGGAAGTCCGCATGACGCAGGTCCTCACCGGACATGGTAAATTTGGGAGGTTCCTGCACCGGATTCGTGTGGAAGAAACGCCTGGGGCGAACAATGGATAGCTTGCCGTCCGATCGTGTGATAACCGTCCGGACTGAACCCAAGTTGTCGATGGCGCGTAGTGTCCCACGCGCGCCTCAAGGAGATGTCAGCAACCGTAGGAGCCCAGCAGGGTCGAAGCCTACTGGGGCCATGGGTTGTTGGCATGGTAGTCAGTAAAAGTCTGACACTATCTCCCGCTCTGCCCAAGGCGGGATTTGTCATTAGATGATTTTCCCACCTAAAAAAAAAGTATGAACTCGCTCGTTCGTTTTTGAGTGTGTGTGTGTGTTTATTTGTTTCTTCTTCACGTTCGAACGGCTGAACGGGTAGATCATGTCCTGAAATAGTACATAAGGTACTGTTTATTCGGGGAGTATGTTGTTTTGAAATAATTTTCACTGAATAAACACCTCCACACAATAGGCATCACAGACGGTCCCCTGTTCAGAGCATGCTTGGAGAGGAAGGAGATAATTACCTTGTTATTAGGGAAAAACCTGGGAGGCATAATCCGTTTTTGAGAGAGGTGGGTTTGTTAGGATAAACCCACCAAAGGTTGTTTGCTATGGCCCACGCAGAACGGTCGGAAGTCTAAGTGCGAAAACCAGACTCCGATAGAACTAGATAGAGATGACCGTGAAAATGTGATATCACAAGCCTATTAGCGAGCCTACCAAGGTTGCCGACATAGCACAAAGAATCGCCAAACGTAAGTGGCAAAGGGCAGGGCACATTGCTCGTAGAACAGATGGCCGTTTGAGCCGAAAGGTTCTGGAGTGGCGACCAAGTACCGGAAGACACAGTGTTGGAAGGCCCCCTACAAGGTGGACCGATGACCTGGTGAAGGTTGCGGGAATCCGATGGATGCGAGACGCATAGGACCGTTCATTGTGGCGACATTTGGGGGAGACCTATGTTCAGCAGTGGATGTCTATCGGCTGAAATGATGATGATGAACCTGACAAGCCTATTAGGGTTGTGGGCCTGCCCATTGTGCCCACAACCGTGGATCCGCGCTTGACTCGATTAGTTGGTTGGGCCGATGCTCAGTTTCAATCCCAATTTTGTCGAGTAACAGCCCTTAAAACGTGTTCTTGGTTTACCTGCGTCGGGTTAAATCTTTGGGGTTTCTTTGCAAAGTAAGAAGGGTAATTAGGTGCGTATTCGTGAATTCGCAAGTGTTTTGTTTTGTTCGTTTGACGTGCTGAGTGGCAGTTGGAAGTTTTGAGCCTAGTGTTGTGAGTATAACTGCGTGTGACAGGCTCTGTAGAAGTGTTTAGTTGAGAAGTTGTTCCGCTGAATTAGGAAAGTAAGCAATCAGTACTGGCGTGGGAATGCCAGGTCATGAACAGAAGATGTTTTAAGACTCATTTGGAAGTAATAACTCTTGAAGATTTATCCGAATCGTAAAATATATTTATAATAATAAAAAATAAAAAAAAATGAAAAATATGATTAAAAAAATATTTTTATTTTTGTGACGTAACAATAAAATTACTGTTTTCAGAATTATTCCTATACCTATGCTGTAAGACCTTGCTTTATGCGAAATGAATTTTGATTCTCTTGAGAGTGTCGAAATATACGTTTTTTGTGACATAAACGGCCGTATCTTTTTTTTTCGTTAACTTAGTAGTTTGATTTTTTCACAGCTTCAAGAAACTGCAGACATGAATACATGGTTTTAATTTCAACTCGATATCTTTACGCGTTCCTGAGATAGACAGATCTTCGCGATCGATCGCGTCTTGACAGATAGACAGATAGACAAACAAAGTGATCCTATAAAGGTTCCGATTTTTCCTTTTGAGGTACGGTACCCTAAAAATGAGGCAGAAAGTCATCAAATGACTTGCTCTAAAGTGGAGTGAAAAGGCGTATTGAATCAGACTTTACTGACTAAAACACACCTGTTTCGCGCGCGTGGCCCACTTGAAACACCCTGCGCTGCATAATTTCTCCACCCCATTTTTTTTTCGTTTTACTGAAAAAAACACTACAAAAAAAAATGTGATATCGACACCTTTCATGAAATGACGTCATTCTTAAAATCAACCAATCACATTCTCAACGTTATAAAAACCTCTTTGAAAAACCCTTGTAATATCGAGCAGAGTACTAGCTAATATTGTCACCCCTACCGTTTAATGAAGAAGCCTGGCAGTGTAAACAAAGAGCGCAAATGAAACGCCTGTGGGGCTGATGTTTTTTACTCCCATTTTTAGCGAGTCCCTCTTTGTCCGGGTACTAAGCTTGTTTTGTTACGTTTGATTGAGATTTACCTTATTGTACTTATTTGTTGAACAGCCTTTCAGTATTGGTTATCGAGGGGATTGTGAATTGTTACAACTGTGTAGGGTTAGTGGATGTACTTTGGTAGTCCGATGATTTGATCTCATTTAATTTTTTTTATTTTATTTTTTTCGGAAGAAAAATACAGCAATACATTAAAATGTTATACTAAGTTATAAACATGCAGAAATTATAAATGTATAACCTACGACGTTTTCCACAACACACTATGAGTTATATTTAACAATGCGCTATTCTAAGCTGTTAAAACAGAAAAGTAATTAATAGTAAACATAAACATAGGCATGCAAGTAAGAAAAAAAAAGAAGGTGGGAGAGAGAATGTGTAAATATTAAACGAACTAGTTTTTTTTTTTATAAATAAGCTTTTTAAATTTTTGAGCAGAAACAAAAAAGAAGTCGATGTCTACACAGAACTTATTATATTGATTAGTAAGACGGCGAAGGGTCTTATAGGATATCTAGGGCGCAAGTTCATAGAATGGCAATATTATAAGCTGGCCAATCATCCAATGATTTCTCGCACTCTAGGGTGGATAGGGAGGGCGTGTCAGACTTTTAATGACTAATACGACACCTGTGTCGTTTAGTTGCCTTATGCGTTTTAGGATCACGTTTTCCCTTTCAGGAATTCTCGGCGACTCTAGCGGGTATTGCCCCTGCTGGGTCTCTACGGTTTGTTGATGTCAACATCTTAGGCTCGGTCCTTACCAAACGGCGAGCTACTACTCATTGCTTGTCGTCTGCAATTCCACGCCTACTGTTGCTGGGGATCGCCCTACGAATCCCTATGCCCAGGGCGTCTCCTGGCACAGCGGCTGGGATGCGAGGATGTCCCTTATAATATGTGACTCGTTTTAGCATAGTCGGCCTTATAATGTTCCCACTGTTGGGACTCAGGCCTCCTCTATAGGAGAGGGAACAGGCCATAATCCACCACGCGGGCCCAGTGCGGGTTGGTGAATGTCACATGTCTTCGAATTTTTGGTTCTAAGACATGCCGGTTTCCTCACGATGTTATCCTTCACCGTTTTGAGAGCAGTGGTGATGAAATAATTACACAAAGTAATGCCCCTGGCTGGGTTTGAACCCGCTACCTACAACTCGTAAGTCGGGGCCGTTACCACTCGGCTACCACTGCTCTCAACTCGTTTACTACATTTAAATATACGAAGAGAAAACGCTACTGCCTGACATCTTTCAAAATCTATTTTTACCACACCCACGAAACTGAAATGGGTGGTACGTTTACTGAAACAATTAAACAGATTTTCTATTCTGCTAATTAAATCAACAACTACAAATTGTATTGGACACAAAGCTTAAATTGAAACTTTCGAATAGGAACAAGAAACACAAACAACGACTAAAGGAGTAAATACACTGCAGGGAATACAAATAGACAAAATATATAAGATGGCGCTGAGATTAAAGTACGCCGGGACCAAGCCCGGAAATTAAAGCAAGCATCTTACCTTGCCTTCCCAAAGCACCTTAGTATATTTCATATTAATAATTAAAATTTCTGTTTAGACATGTGTGCACTAGGGTAAATAAGGGAGGTCGGATTAGTCGTAAACGTATCTTGGATCTGATATTTGAGTTAATATTTGATAAGGCTTTACGTAAGTTAGGTGTCATACAAGCTACTAGTTGTGACTAGTGTGGCATGGAGAGGAAGACAGAGGCATAATATTCGATACCTCCAACAGTATCTATTTATCAGAGTCTGGTTTCCACGGTCGGTGGGCGTGGTTTATGTGGACCATTGTACGTGGGCCATGGTGGTCAAGCTTTGGTGGGCTTATTCCAACCATCCCACCTCTCTCCAAAAACTAATTAGGCCTCCCAGGTTTTTCAGGTCTGTAAGAGAATTCAGGGATCCCAGGGTTCGCATGCGTGTATCAGTGACTCCTGTGCAGTCAAGGAGCACATGTACAATTGTCTCCTCCTTCTTCAAGCTTGCTCTGCACAGGGGATTGTCTGTGATGCCTATATGTGGAGGTGTTTATTCAGTGTGCAGTGTCCATCAGTACCTCTTATACTTTATGTCGTAACATATTTTATGAGTAAAATTGCAAAATAATAAAAAATACACACACCATTGTCTACATTTCTTTTAATTTCTCCTTTCGCAGTTTTAATGGAATAAACTTTTTTGAAAATAAGCAGTATCTTTTTGGAAAGACCTCTGTGTATTATCCTATTTTGTTTTTTTTTTGTACTTAAATAGTAAAATAAAAAATATATTACTATTTCTTACTACATCCAGCACCTAGGACTGACACCTTTAGGTAGCCTTTCCCCACTCGCCTATCGTCAACGTCGAGCATGGTTTAAAAGCTTGTTGCTTCATCTAACGCAATCAAACGCAAAAAGAGATATAACGCCTGAAAACTCTGTTGGCATTCGGTAATTCCGTGATTTAATCGAATATTTCATAAAACTTGTTCCAGGAAATACGTGTTTTTTTAAAACCCTTAAAAGTTTTTGAGAAAAAATTGTCATCATTCAGAATCTCGATTAAATGTGCAAGGCTTCTATAGATGTACTTTTTTAATATATGAGTACATTATGGATGGCTAAAGTTCACGTAAAATAGTAGAATTTCAGAGGTCTTTACTGGATTAGTTTTACACAAATTTATATTTTGACTAGCTGTTACCCGCGACTTTGTCTGCGTCAAGTTAGTAAAAATGCACAAACGTAATTAATAATTCTGTGCTTGTGATTCGTGCTAAAAACATCTAATTCAAATAACGGAAATTAATTTCAGTAAATATATTATGTAAAATGTATTTCATAAGTCCAGATATATAATTTATTTTATTTATTTGGCTCACCAGTAATATACTCGTTCATGATATACATCAAATAAATTATTTATCATCATCAATAAACAGAAACAGACATGTTGAGGTCGAAGTAGTTGATAAACTGTGGTTCTGCCTACCCCTAAAAGGAAAAGGTGATAGTTTAAGTTTGTTTTTGGTTTATTCTATGATGAAACAACGCTGTATGATTTTACTATGATTGGTTCATTATAATAGACTAAAAGTGTATTAAACCGTTGTTTTCTTTTAACAACACTAAATAAATGTTATTGAACGTAGGCTATAAAAAAGTGGATAAAGTAGTTTTCAAAATGTTAAATGTTGCCAAAATGTATAAAGAGTCTGTACGGATCTTGTTCTGAGGTCAATACCCACAGTTTTTAGTGTCTGCACGTTTTACTTTTAGGAAGAAAATCATCAAATACCTTCCCCCGCTCTGGGTAAAGCGAGAGTTTGTGTCAGACTTTTACAGACTGAAACCGACCTGTGTTCCTTTAATTGCCCTTAGTGTTCTAGAGCTACGGTAACTTGCAAGCGGCAGCAAATATTCCTTCTTTGAGGAAAAGAGAGGACGCTGTGGTGTCTTTCTAAAGACACCACAGCGTCCTCTCTTTTCGCCTGACGAAGATCTCTAGGGCCAATGCCTGCTAGAGCTATGAGATTTTTCGAAAGAATTACCTCCCATAAGAATTTGCCTCGATGATATTTCTCTGCAGACTTTTAGCCGGGTCCGTTATGCAACTTTGGCGGAGGTGAATTTCGAAGGAGCATAATCGGCTTCAGCCCATCTTCAGCTGGATAACGTGCACTGATAGTCCACTACTGCTAGCGATTATTAAAATACTACAGAGTAACCTACGATGTCATCTTGCTCCACAACTGTACTTATAAAGAATTTGTGAAAAAATTGTTGCAGTTTGATGTTGACTTACATCACGTCGAATTTGAAACAGAAACCTCTCGAAACACCCTAATACCCCCTCATTACTCCGTGTTTGTGACTCCACAAAACTATTAAATGACAGCGAACAAATGTCGCAACCAATTGGGGCTGTGACTGACTCTGGCATCCGTCAGAATGTTGTCCCAGTGTTGATCACCACTCACTGACCACTCTTAAGGAGGTAACGTCCAGTTGTCGACTTAAGGCTGCAAGTAATGTAGGATACATCATACGTAATCAAACTATCTTCAGGAACGCAAACCACGTCGGGGCCTTGTGTGAAATATGTCTTCATGGGTTTTTCATGAAATTCTTAATGATCTTAAATTTTTGGAATCTTTGAAATTAGGTACTTGTTCCAAGTAGTCTCTCCCTCGGACTTGACCACAATTCAAGTCCGAGGGAGAGACTACTTGAAGTACTGGTAACCTTCACGAACTGCTCAAGAAGCATCTTTCTGTGATTAAGTACCTACCTATATTTGCTGGTTTTTTGGGGGTCCTTCCGAAACATCTACGTTCGATGAAGACCTGCGTCAGGCGGAAAGAGAGCCTTTTTAGACTTTCCTCAAAGAAGGTATTTGCTGCCGCAATTGTGGCGTGCAAGTTACCATAGCCCTGGAACGCTAAGGGCAACTAAAAGAACACAGGTGGGTTTCAGTCAGTAAAAGTCTAGTACTACCTCTCGCTTTACCCAGAGCGGGGGAAGGTATTTGATGATTTCCTACCTAAAAGCAAAAGGTGCACACACTAAAAACTGTGGGTATCGACCTCAGTATCAACTCCGTGACTCAGACTATTTATACATTTTGGCAACTGAAAACTACTTTATCCACTGTTCTTTTGATAGCCTACGTTAAATAACATTTATTTAGTGTTGTAAAAAAGATAATTCTACGTATATTATACTTTTAGTATATCTAATGAACCAATAATTTTAAAATCATACAGCGTTGTTTTATCATAACATAAACCAGAAAGAAACATACATAAAACCCACTCCTGTTCCTTCTTTGCCATTGTTCCAGGGCCCCGGGAATCTCTTTCGTATCAACCATGGCCCCAATAGGCTTCGACCTTGCTGGGCCCCTACGGTTGCTGACACCTCCTTGAGGCGCGCGTGGAACACTACGCGCCGTCAACGACTTGGGCTCGGTCCGGACGGTTACCGGACGGACGGACGGTGAGCTACCCATTGCTCGCCGTCCACAAGCCCGCGCCTACGGTGGCCGGAAATCGGGATTGGAACCCCTCGGTTCGGATCGGCTGGGTTGCGAGGGTTATTGTCTCGCGCGTGCGGCCGCCTCCTTTGCTAGCATTACTGCTTCGCAGAAGCAGGCGACCGCGCCCAAGGCCCACCGCGCTTTACGCTATTACAAATCTTGTTATGAACTGGACCTAACTGCGGTTTATTTTCGTAAATATTTTTGGCATTTACGAAGCAATTAATTAGAATTCAATAATTTTTATAAATAGGTCTAGAAACATTTGCTGATTTCGTGATAACGCCATCTATTGCTGAAAAGCTTAACCTTACCTTTATCACACACTGAGGCTCTACCATGAGCTCATAACGTGATCCATTTTGCGACCTAAACCGGACTGTTAAAGGGATGGAGCTATATAGGGTGTATAGCTCCATCACTCTTTTTCGCTCGTACGTTTGACATTTTGACATTATCATGGTAAGGCCCCTGGCCACCTACCGAGCGATAGTTAAATAAATAGTTTGACAAATTTAATTCGTGTGTTTGCTATTCAAAGCCAGATGGCGTCACTGAGGCATAGGATGACAGTTTTTCTAAGACATTTTTTCTGATAGCCGCTCTATTGTATCTCTTTAGATCTCTTTGTAGACGTTTGAATAAATAAAGTGAAGGTCAGTATAATCTGCCAAACTGCTTCGATAGTGCTGATGTAGAAACCAGACTGTCGATAAAAATAATAGTA
The DNA here is from genome assembly GCA_905147345.3 of Mythimna impura. Lineage (NCBI taxonomy): Eukaryota > Metazoa > Arthropoda > Insecta > Lepidoptera > Noctuidae > Mythimna > Mythimna impura. The sequence goes on along the minus strand of LR990359.1, from coordinate 24,404,776 downwards.
AGAACGCAAAAATATGTAAAAAATTCTTATTTACAGTAAAATAAAACAAAACTATCACAAAAAAGAAACTGAGTTTTGAACCACTATCCCCCTACGTGCCGATCTAATACAGACACGACTGCACTACGGTGTTCGTTGACTTTTGTGTAAAATAGGTGTTCTTATATAAACGTCATCATTGTCTGCTTATCCCTTTGTCGATGATAGCGTGATGATTTTCATCTCAGATATTAAATTTGTAGCTAAATGAAAAAAAAAATATTATTTTCGTTTTCCCACTTAGATTTTATTACATGTTTGATTACTTTTTACAAAAATATGGAGTAAAAATGTCTAAGATGTGTTAAAAATATGCTAAAAGTCCTATTATTATTGTAATCGACGTACCATCGCATATTATATACAAAAAAGACGACAAAATACTCACAAAAATTATTACTATAACTGGGGATCGAAGTCACGGCAAATCGTTCAATACCGACATTTTGGAATATTGCTCACCCCCCATAGCAAATAGCGTGATAATTTATAGCCTATGTCCTTTCTCAAGCTCTTTGTACCAAATTTCATCAAAATTGGTTCAGCGGTATAAGCGTGAAAGCGTAACAGACAGACAGACAGACAGACAGACAGACAGAGTTACTTTCGCATTTATAATATTAGTATGGATTTCTATATAAGCCTAGATAATATCCACAAGATATAATATGTGTATCCAAAATATCTAGAGAAAGATGTGTAATAACATCATAATCACGTAAGAGAGGTTGTATGAAAATGTACCTCGGGTTGGCCGCTCTTAAACTGATTATCTATATAATTATATAAAAGGAGAAACTGACTAACTGACACATCAACGCACAGCCGAAACTACTGGGACTAGGAGCGTGAAATATTGCACAAGGTTTCCTTTTACGACGTAGGCGAGCACTAAAAGAGAATTTTCTAAAATTAACCCCCTAAGGGGATGGAACGGGGGTCCAAAATTGGTATGGAGAAATCTTTTTACACGCGGGCGAAGCCGCTGGCAGGAGCTAGTTGATTATATAATGCAAAAACATTGGTTACAAGTGTTCAAAATACCGATTTTAATACTGCTATACGTTACATTGTAGGAAAAGCAGGTATCTTTTTTAAGAATTTCCTTGAAAACCAGTTACACAAAGACCTCTTGAACTAACATTATCATTCTAGGCACTTTAAAGTGACCTATCTTAGTAATTTAAACTTGTTTAATAACTTGCTGTCAAGTCTAAAACATGGAATAACTACTTTCAAGTTCTAAGAAGGTCCTACAAGTCCCTAAGAGCCGAGAACATACCTTAAAATTTATAACTATGACAAACCCTATTATAAATTCTCTTTGTTCTCGCCATAACGCAGTAAGTGGCATAAATGTGATCTAGGGTGGAATGAATTTCTTGCTTATATCTAGTTTACATCACAAGTAATATTATAAAGGGTGTAAATTTATATGTTAATAATAATGTATTTATTTATTTCATTTTCATCATCATCACTTCAGCCGAAAGACGTCTTCTGTTGGACATAGGTCTCCCCAAGTGTCGCCATAACGAAAAATCCTATGCGTCTCGCATACATCGGATTCCCGCGACTATTATCAGGTCATCGGACAACCTTTTGAGAGGCCTTCCAACGCTGCGTCTTCCGGTACGTGGTCCACTCTATAACCTTTCGTCCCCATCACCATCTGTTCTGAGAGCAATGTGGCCTGTCCACTGACACTTAAGTTTGGCGATTATATTGATTTATGTACACAAAAAACGAAAATAACAGATAAAAGAACAATGTATGTTATATGTGTGTGTGTTTGTTAATTCTTCTCGCTCAAACGGCTGAACGGATATGGATAAAACTTTTTTTTTATGGTTAATGGGTTTGCGCTTGACCGCTATCTTACCTGATGGAAAGCGACGATGCGGTTGACGATGGAGCGCGCTTACCTAGGAGTATCCTATTCACTCTTGACTTAAAGACTCCCAGGTTGTAGCTATCAGAAAACACAGATTCCGGCAAGGAATTCCACTCCTTAGCTGTACGCACAATGAATGTGTTCTTTGTAGCATTAGTAGCTAATATCAATAAAATCACAATAATATGTTGACTATAATTAATTTATTATGGAAAGAAGTAGTAATTAGACGCAGACGAAGCCACTAGCAATAATTAGTATTGAAAAAAAAAACTTGTGACACTGACAAATAACTAAATAAACGATTAAACCTAACACTGTGTGAACACGATTTACCATGTATCCAGGTGTCGTTATGTCCACTAATTTATACTTTACCTTTACCGTTTATATTTACTCTACATTTTCTTACGAGTATTTATGTAAGATGTTTACACATTACATAATATTAGGCACATTGTTTACTTTGAAGTGGTGTTTAGTAAGTTCAATCTGTCTACATAAACCAGAATATTTCTGTTGTTTCCATTTACGGATTGATTGTTTTATAAAAAATATAAAAGTAATTATTTGTGTATTATAATATCTAAGAGCTTTTAAATTACTCCTGCCAATACAATTGAGGAAAAAGCTATCAAAACAGAAATTGACTTAAACTAAATAGTACCACCTATATCTAGTAAGTACCATAATAGTCCTTCAATATGACTTCCTATATAATTAACCTACAATCAATCAAGCAACAAACAACCTTGAAGTATTAATGATACGTTTTCAACACACCATTTTAAGAAACAACATTTGAGGGTAGTCAAACAAAACTCGATCCTGCAGTCCCAACTGGGCGCCAATAAGGAAACTAATACAAAGCGAATAATTATCATTTAAGTAAACCGACTGATGAAAAATAAAATAACTTATGTCTTGATCAATTCTTCCAAATAATTTAAAGGGACTGAAATATTCTAAGTCATAAAAAAGGCAAGTACGAGTCGGACTCGGCACTGACAGAAAACAGTTCGATTCCCGAATGGAGTCACGAAGATTTTTCCGAATCACAAAAAAGTTTTTTTTGTGACGTAACAACAAAACTGTTTTCAGTTATTCTTATACCTGTGCTACTAATAGCACAGGAAAACAAGGTCTAAACCTTGCTTTATGCCAAAGGATTCTGGGTCAACGGGAAATACCCTATTTTGATTCCCTTGAAAGTGTTGAAATATACTTTTCGGCGACATAAACGGCCATATCTTTTTTTTTTTCGTTAACTAAGAAGTTTGATTTGTTTACAGCTTCAAGGAACTCAGACATGAGTTAAGTGACGTGGTTGTAATTTCAACTCGATACCTTTACGCGTTCCTGAGATAAAGGGTCTTGACAGATAGATAGACAGACAGACTGACAACAAAGTGATCCTATAAGGTTTCCGTTTTTTTTGAGGTACGGAACCCTTAAAACCACAAAATTACCATACATTTTTAAAGCGATTGATGCGGTCAAAACGGGTATTATTACTCATGGCTAACTTATAAATAATTGGTGTTTTTGGTGAACTTTCAAGGGTAACTCTATTCGTGTAATTAGAGAGAATGTTTCTGTATTATTTATTACATTTGGAATAGAGCCGGCTTTTCCTAATGTCAAATTGACTGGCATCGATCCATCGCAGGAAATACAATTTTTCGTAGATTGGCCGGAGATATTAAGGGGTTTTTTGTGGATCGGAGAACGGTTTTGGGAATATTGTTTGGAAGATTTAGCAGTAACTCTATAAAAAGTGGATAGATTAGTAATGGTGGAATGAAACTACTGACATATATAAGCCAAAAAGACATATATTTATTTATTTATTTATTGACGTGACAACGTCTTATAATTCGATGGAGCCGGCTGCACACACGAAAAAGTATGACGCATACGGCGTTACCTCGCTCTGAGGCGTTCCATTTAAGGCTTGAAGTGCAAGCGAGAGCGCGTTCGGCCTCCGAGTTCGGCAGTGTTCGACATCTGTCTCTCTCCTACTTGAGTGAGCAATGCATCTGCGTCGTGACAACTGCTATAGAATAATACATTTACATGTTTTCGTCAAGTATAAAGTACAGTGAAAAGTGAATGTCGTGTTAATTATTTATTTGTATTTATGCGTACAAATAAATGTAACACGATGTCACGTTCAACTATCGTCAGTAAACCGAGTTTACAGAAAACCAATTTTTTAAACTTCATGTACGGTAGTGGTACATAGGCGGACTTAATGCAACAAGGCATTCTCTACCAGTCAACTTTGGGTTAAAAAAAACAGACTACACTTTGGTGTGGTATATGTATTCGGATAATTAATAACAACAACAAATATCTATAACGTCTACGAACGGAAATAACATCTGCATAGATATTAATAATTTTTAGACGGTTTTTTTTAGGTGGGAAATCATCCAACGACATCTCTCACCCTTTCGTGTCAGACTTTTACTGACTAAAACCCACTCCTGTTCCTTCTTTGCCTTCGTTCCAATTGTTAGACGGCTGCAGATTGATTCAAAAAGCGGTACTGTTGGACATGGCTTGGCAGTTTGCAAGGAGGTCCAGCGGTACATGCCTTGGCATTTTGTAAGGAGGTCTTTTGGAGCTCGGACCGGTGGTGGTAACTTGGACTTTGTTCCCAATACCGGTGGGCTACTATTTTTTAATATTTTGATAAGTTTTTTCTAAGAAATATTTAATAATGCAAATAATAAGTTAAAAAAGGAAATACGATACCAAAATTACGTAATTATAAGTTTTATGACGAAAAAAAGCTTTTTTTCTATTTGATCGTGCTTGCCAAACATAATTTGCACTATACATTTATGTTCGCCAAACACGACAATTTTTTAAAATTTTTTATTTGAACTTGACACGGCCAAAGGACATTTGTTTTGATATAAAATATGAACAAAATAATAATGAGATATAACTACACGTCAGTCATACACTCATCGCACAAAAATACATATTTTGGTTCCACATTCGTCACCAAGCTAATATACTTATTGGTGCCGAAAGTGGAATAGCTTAGGTCCGAAATCATTGGTGCCGAAAAAGTTTGTGCCAAAAGAGGAATACCTACTTCGAAAGACAAACAAGATGTGGAGAAAAATTTTTTTTTCGTTCGGCTTGGTCTGATAGTGAATTCAATTCAGTAACTTTGCTTATCAATAAAAATACACTACCTTAAAGATTGCCAGCAAACTGAAAATCACCCCGTAGATAGACTTTCGAGTGCTGTGAATAGCAATAATTGGACTTCAGATTTATGTACTGTACCTATGTTATTTTTAACTGTGCTGATTGTCTTAATCTGTAGTCTGTCACTATAATTATTAAAATAAAATAAAATAAAATAAAATACTAAGGATGTGCAGCACAAAAATACATTTTAATTAAATTAATGAAAAAACCCAGAGCAAACAAAAGCTAAGTCTTAACTCATAATACCAAAACTTATGACCGGCAATTTCCTCCCCTGGCCCATAAACCCGTCAACGTTTTCATTCTTTGCGAAGCTTCCTAAAACATTATGCACTATTAGCTTTAATTCAAAGCTCAGCACCAGCAGTTTGCCCCTCCCTCCTCTATTCGGGGGAAGGCCAGCAATTAAACCACTATTTTGTAGTTACTCCTAAATTACGGCTACAAAAGCCTTTGAAACGTGAGATTGAATGCGATGACCCTAAACGAAATGGGTGAAATATTTTGTTTGTTAGTGCAATCTCTATAAATATTATTATATTATGGCCTTTGTTTATTGTGTGGAATCGTGAGGATATGACCGCAATTCTATGTTGAAAATCTGCTCAAACAAACTCAACTCAGCTAAGGAGTGGAATTCCTTGCCGGAGTCTGTGTTTCCTGACAGCTTTTTTTTTATACTCCACAACTATCACACAACGCCGTCTAGTCCCAAGCTAAGTAGAGCTTGTGTTATGGGTACTAGACAACTGATAAACATACTTATATATTTCTAAATACATACATATATAGATAAATTATACCCAGAAACAGAACAAGCTACAACCTAGGGGTCTGTAAGTCAAGAGCGAATAGGTTACTTCTAGGCAAGCGTGCTCCATCGTCAGCCACATCATCACTTACCATTAGGTGAGATAGTGGTCAAACGCGAGCCGCCTATCAATAATAAAAAAAAACAAACTCAAAATTATTTTATTAATTATAGACCTAAATGGGCTCTTATAAAACGTCAGAAGCTAGCGCACGGTTCCAATTGGTCGTTTCCTATGGAGAAAAACCGGCAAGAAACTCCATGGTTACTTTTATAGTTAGCCCAGTCCAACCTGGATTGCAAATGTGATGGTGTTCAAGAAACAACGGGACACCTGATACCAAATCCTTCATATTATTATCTGCATGCTGCAGAAACTGATAGGATTTCTTTGCAACAGCCCGTAGTCTTAGCAATTGATCCATCTAGATCATTTGTAACAGGTATAAATTCTCCCTAACTATTTTTTAAGGGTGAGAAGTCATCAAATATTCTCTCCCTCTCTGGGTGGAACGAGAGAGAGTGTCAGACTTTTACTGACCGAAAGTCTTCCGTGTTCTTCAGTAGCCTTTTGTATTCCAGAGCCTGGCTGACTCTTTCATTTTTGGACCTTCGAGCCGGATGCAACGTACGTGTCTACTTGTAAACCCTCATTAAAGGGGATTTTAACGTATCCAGCAAAATGTAGATAGAGGTGTGTGTGTACAATACACCTCTGCCTACAATTTCAGGAAATATAGGCGTGTTTATCATAATATTGATGGAGGTCCAAACCTAATCAGGCGCATTTTGTGTAATTTATTTGAGCAACACTTCTCTCAAAACGATGAATGAAAATATCGTAAGGAAACTGGCATCTCCTAAAAGCAAGAAATCGAAAACATGTGACATCCGCCTACTTGCACTACGCCCGCATTTTGGATTGTGGTCCATTCCCTCTCCTAGATGGAAGGCCTAAGTTGAACATTATAAAGTTGACTATGTTATAGGCGCAGTGTTTAGTAGGTATTATTTTTTCCTGAAATCTCTACAAGCGCCAAAATACAGCACAGCTTTTCCAATACGGCCTTCGAGCTCCAGTTTACATAACATATTTTACTCAAGGCCAACATAATAACCAGATCAATTCCCAGCAGGTACTTACAGCTAGGTACTTGTATACTCAAGCTAAACATCTCCACAAAATGATAGACATTAAGCATCAATTTACTCAGAAGATAATGACAGCGGAAAGTGGAAACGATTATGGCATGGCCTCGCAAAATAGCCTACCATTGAGTGCCGCATCTTTTACTAGTAATTATTTTGTAGAGGAAAAAAATCTTTTGTGTATCGTTTTGTGTTATCTGCCATACCTACTTTAGGTAAGCGGGATAAGAAAGATTAACTGTTGTCAAAGTCAGGAAATATTTTGGCGTTTTCTTTTGTCTTGTAAGCTTTTTTCCACGAGTACACAGGATATCTGGTGCTCCAAATATAAGAAGAGAATTCTTTCTGGGTAACTTTTACGTTTTGTTGCTTAATATTTTGTTACGAAAATCTGACACCAGTCTTACCAAGGCGTACGCTAAAGGAGAAGCTGCAGCCTTCGGGAATCACAGGGCAATTTCCAGTTTTCATAAGCTACGGCGACATACTCATTGTAGATGACGAGCAATGAGTTTATCCGGTAAGGACCAGCCCCCCTAGCCAAGTTACAACCGTTTCGTGTCGAATTCCTTTCTACAATCGGTAACGCCTCGGTGTCTGCAATTGTAGAAAACGATAAGTTGGTAGCCATGTTGACGCGCCTGAGTCGGCCGCTCGTTCTACAATGTCGTTTTACAATAACAAAGGATGTAGCATTGAACATTATAGAAACGCTAACAATTCATTCTATCATTTTGAGCGATGTGAAGTTGGCTACGAATTTTCTATTCGTTTGTTCTGGCCACGTGACTTAAGGTTGAGATGATGTGAACATTCTCATACATTTGATTAGTTTTCGACTAGCGTTAACGATTGCAGATTGTCAACTTGGCTAAGGGTGCTGGCCTGAGTCGACGGTGCGTAGTGTAAGCAAAGCTGTCGGACCGATGCCTGCTAAGGCTGCGGGTACATTTGAAAAAGTGACTGTGGCCCTAAAGTGCAAAGAGTAAATAAAGGACACAGGTGCCTTTTAGTTAGTAAAAGTCTGATACACCTTCTCTTTCCACTCTAGAATAAAAGTCTTGCCAAGAGGTATCACTACCTAGCCGCATGGGTTAAGGAACCCGATATACTGCAAAGTACCTACTTCATTTGCATTTAGACTAGAAGCCGATTAAAGTTAGTTACGAACGGCTAGAAAGCGATTCTCATAATAGTAACATACAAGAGCAGGTATAGAAGGTACTAAGTTCCAAGAAAAGTGTCCAAGGGGCCTCTGCAAGTTGGTTTCAGCTCCTCGTATGACGAGACCTCAGGGTCCTGAGATATTTTTTAATGTCTTCTTTCTTTTCTACTTTTATTTAATGTCTTTGTTCCTATACAACAATATTTTTAGTATATGCGAAATCTGAATATGGTTTGTTCAGAATCAGTAACTGAATCGTTTCCAATAATTTTTACACCATGTTATAGTTTTTTCCAAAAATATTTAAAAAAGGTCACAAATTGGACACCACCGACACTAAGTAGGTACAACACATGTCACGGCAAGTCATAGCGGGCACTAGGTGCTAGCGCACAGCTGGGTGTGGTAGCAAAACAACCCCTCGGGCACCCGGATGGCCCGGTGACCATTTATTTGTGCGGACAACCAGGTAATTATAACAAGCTTATAACTTTGTGATTTTTCATGATACAGTTATAAAATTTAGTACATAGATTCTTTACATAAAATACTAGGCACGTGTTTCGGATTTCGCATAAACTAATACTAATGTTGTATAGGAACAAAGACATTAATTATATACTCTTTAAATCTCTTTGTATAGGAATATAGGTAAGACAAGGTAGTAAATAGCGGTAAAAAACCATGAAATATTTATTCACTGTTGTGTCTGAACGCGATAATATTATTTTAGTATAATTAATTATAAACAACTTTATTATTTTCCTTTAGATCTTTTCTAAGTGAAAATAAATATTTTCTCGAGTTGCCCAGTTCTATTTTTGGTATTTGTCATAAAAACCTTTACTATTTAATATAATTCCTTTTACCTATGTTAACAAAGTATTCAAATTGCTAAGGGATAGAGCAAAATATTTACCTTATTACTAAAAATAATATTGTATCTACATTTCCTGACCTTTCCTCGTGCTATTTTCAAGTACCATTATCGTAGTTTGCTACGATAAAATGTTTAATTTAGGTTTTTATTTTTTCAACAATTGCTATATTCTATTTATTTATTTTTTATATTCTTTATTGTACACCACATAAACAAAAAATATAGGACAGACATTATTAAAAATAAGTGTACAATGGCAGTTTTATCGCACAGGGCAATTTCTTACAGACAACCTTTTATGTAGGTACAATAAATAATTGAGAATTAGGTGAGTCGCAGGACGACTACCGATCACCGAATGCGTGGGCTTGAGGATGACGAAAAATAGGTTGTTCACCGTCCGGCCGTCCGGTAACCATCCGGACCAAGCCCCAGTTTTCGATGGTGCGTAATGTTCCATGCAGGCCTCAAAGAGATGTCAGTAAACCGTTGGGTCCCAGCAGGGTCTATAATCGCTAGGGCCGAGAACACAAAGGGCAACTGAAGGACACAGGCGTGGTTCTAATCAATAAAATTCTTACACGCCCACCTGCTTCACTCTAAAGCGGGAGAAGTCTTTGGATGATTTCCAACCTCAAAAGAAAAAGGTGACGATGTTATAATCCCATAGCAAAACGGTCTATAAGTTTTGTAAGGGTCAGTTTACACCAAGACACGACGCGACGCGACGCAGCGCGCACATTTTAAAAGAGTGACTCAAAATATAACTTTATTTACTAGAAAAGATACACATTACACATTTCATTGTGAGAATCCAGAATACATTAAGTGTATCTTTTCGTGTAGTAAATACAGTAACATTTCGTGTCTCTCTTTTTTAAATACGCGCAGCGTCACGTCTCGGTGTGAATTGACCCTAAGTCTCTGATACGAATTTAATTGGGTACCCAATAGAATATTTACTATGAGCGAGTGCTAAATGGAGTGTGTGTGTCAATTCACACTCTATTACCACTATCGCTTCACTTCCGAGATGCTCTCGCTCCAATACATTTATTACAGTACAGCTTATGAGCATGTAAAATATCTCCTAATATTGCATATTATCGTGCGCATTGAACACAAAGAGCCTCGGATCTTTTTTCAATTATAATTGTACGCATCTTTTTTATACTAACACCAGCTGAGCGCCTTCGTGTTATTATATCTGATAGGGTGACTGGCAATTAGTGTACGATACTTAAACACGTGATTGTGCTCATGATAACAAAAAAAAATTATTATGGGAAAAACCCGAAATCGCGAAAAAAATATCAGCTGTTCAGTACATTAGGCAAACATAAATGTACTGAACAGCTGATTTTTTTCGCGATTTCAGGTTTTTCCCATAGTAAAAGTTGTTGGTTATCATGAGCACAATCACGTGTTTAAGTATCGTACACTAATTACCAGTCACCCTATATATATATATATATATATTCCTTCTGTAAGTGTGTTTATCGCCTCATCATCATCATCATCATTTCAGCCGAAAGACGTCCACTGCTGGACATAGGCCTCCCCCAAGCGTCGCCACAGCGAACGGTCCTGTGCGTCTCGCATCCATCGGACCCCCGCAACCGTTACCAAGTCATCGGTCCACCTTGTAGGAGGCCTTCCAACGCAACGTCTTCCGGTACGTGGTCGCCATTCCAGAACCTTTCGGCCCCAACGGCCATCTGTTCTGCGAGCAATGAGCCCTGCCCATTGCCACTTTAGTTTGGCGATTCTTCGTGCTATGTCGGCAACCTTGGTTCTCCTGCGGATATCCTCATTCCTGATTCGATCACGCAAGGAAACTCCGAGCATAGCCCTCTCCATTGCCCTTTGGGTGACTTTAAGCCTTCTAATGAGGCCCATTGTAAGCGACCACGTTTCGGAGCCATATGTCATCACTGGCAACACGCACTGGTCATAGACTTTCGTCTTGAGACACTGTGGTATATTGGACGAGAAGACACCGCGCAGCTTCCCGAACGCTGCCCAGCCGAGTCGGATTCGACGATTGATCTCTTTCTCGAAGTTAGACCTTCCCAACTGGACCGTCTGTCCCAGGTAAACGTAGTCGTCTACAACTTCGAGTGTAGAGTCCCCGACCTTGATAGGAGTGGGTGCTACATGGCTGTTTACCATGACTTTGGTTTTGTCCATGTTCATTTTAAGTCCCACTCTTTCGGAAGCTCTACTGAGGTCACCAAGCATTGTACTGAGCTCCTCCGTAGTCTCAGCCATGACTACTATGTCGTCGGCAAACCGAAGGTGAGTGATGTACTCGCCATTGACATTAATGCCTAGCCCTCTCCATTCCAAAACCTTGAAGACATCCTCCATTGCTGCCGTGAACAGTTTCGGAGAAATAACGTCTCCCTGCCTCACACCCCGCTGCAAGAGGATAGGTTTCGAGGTCTGGTCTTGTAGTCGGACTGACATAGTGGCGTTTTTGTACAAACACTTCAGCACTTCGATATACCGATAGTCAATTTGGCACCGTTGGAGAGACTGCAGTACAGCCCAAGTTTCAATCGAATCAAAGGCTTTCTCGTAGTCCACAAACGCTAAGCAGAGAGGCTGGTTATACTCCTCAGTCTTCTGTATAACCTGCCGCAGCGTATGTATGTGGTCCACGGTGCTGAAGCCTTTTCGAAATCCGGCTTGTTCGGGAGGCGGGAAGTCGTCGAACCTGCTCGCGAGACGATTCATGATGACTCTGGAAAACAGCTTGTAGACATGGCTCAGAAGCGAGATGGGCCTATAATTCTTAAGCAGGGCATTATCGCCCTTCTTAAAGAAGAGTACCACCACGCCTCTGCTCCACGCCTGTGGCGTTTTCCCCTCGAGTATGACGGAATCAAATAGCTTCTGAAGGGCCTTAAGGACCGGTTTTCCACCCGCCTTCAGGAGTTCGGCCGTAATTCCGTCCTCACCCGACGCCTTGTTGTTTTTCAGCTGCTTCAGAGCCATCCTAATCTCGTACAGGCTGACGTCCGGGATATCTTCGGTATAGTGTCGAGTCAATCTAGCTCTTGGGTCGTTTACTAGATTTACAGCGGGTTTAGCTGTAGACGTGTATAACTGTCCATAAAAAGCCTCGATCTCTCCCAGAAGCTCCGATTTGGCGGATATGACTCTGCCATCGTCGGTCTTCAGTTTCGTGAGCTGGCTTTGCCCAATAGACAGATCTCGTGCAAATACTTTAGAGCCCTTATTCCGCTCAATCGCATCCTTAATCCTTGCGGTATTAAAGCGGCGAAGGTCACGTTTCAGGGACTTCGAGATTTGTCTATTGAGCTGCCGGTATATGCACGCATCGTCTGAAGACTGCAGAATCATCTCACGCCTCTTCTTCATTAGCTCGAGGGTCGGATCGGAGAGCTTCTTGTTTTTATTTGTACGGTGAGTCTTGAAAAACTTAGACCCGACCGTATGGACAGTTTCCACGAACCCATCGTTATATTCATCCACGGAGCTTCCTAGACACTCGAAACGATTGTGGAGTTCGAGCTGAAAGCTCTCGGGGTTTTGGATCTGGATCTGTGCTGGACGGAGCGTAGACTTCATCAGTCGAGACCTTTCAAGCTTAATGTTAATATTCAATGTGCCTCTTACGACGCGGTGATCACTTCCAGTTTTCACCGCGTTGATCACAGAGACATCATTGAATATTTGCTTTTTCGTCGACAGGATGAAGTCAATCTCATTTCTAGTTGCACCGTCAGGACTTTGCCAGGTCCACCTTCTATGCTCACGCTTTTTGAAGAAGGAATTCATCATATAAAGGCCCTCCTTCTCCATAAAGCTAGCCAGTAGGTGTCCCCGGTGATTCCGACGTCCAAATCCAAATTGCCCCACTCGCAGCTCGTCACCGTCTCGTTTGCCCAGTTTCGCGTTAAAGTCCCCCATGACCACGGTGAAGTGAGTCTTAGAACCATGCATGGCTCTTGATATATCCTCATACATGGATTCTACTTCGTCGTCGGGATGTGTCGAGGTCGGGGCGTAGACCTGTATGACCTTCAGCGAATATCTTGATGATTTTCTGTGTATAAGGTACGCCACCCTGGTCGACACACTCTCGATCCTCACGACATTGTTCACAAGGGACTTGTGGACGAAAAACCCGACACCACCCTGGGACTGCTGGTCACCCTCCCGGAAATAGAGCAGGTTACTGGATTTGAGAATTATCGTATCCTCCCCCTGTCTTCGGACTTCAGACAATCCCACAATACTCCATCGCAACCTGCTCAATTCCTCCTCCAGTTCGGTGATCTTCTCGTCAGTCCTCAGTGTACGCGTGTTGAAAGTTGCCAGGTCGAGTCGTTTAATAGATGGGTAGCCAAATCTCATCCGGAGATTCTTCGCACCCCTTGCCTCGTCGTGACCTTGACCGCTACCGGAGTCAAGGGTAGACGGGCTGCCGGGCACTAGGGGCCATTTTTTCCTTCTGTTTTTCATGTTGGGGGGGGTTGCCATAATCGCCACGCTTGGCAGATGGGTTGGCGATCGCAGTTTGGTTGTTGTAATGCACAGAGGATGCTGCTGCCCATTCTCTGGTATGTCCCTTAGTCGCCTCTTACGACACCCTCGGGAAGAGATGGGATGGTGTTATTCTTAACGTCCGAACACCATACGGAACAATTTATCGCCTAATTCCACCTAAAAGGTTTGATCAATTTGAAAGTAATTTTGAGTATATATTTGAGTGGACCTCTGGATGATTTGAAAATACAATTGTAACCGTTGGCGCTGCAATGGGGTTCTTTATTTTTTTGCTTTCGGGCAGGAAAAGTCTGCCGAGACCGCGACCGAGTAGCTTATAGTTTCTTCGATAAATGGACTACCCGACACTAAAAGATTTTTTAAATTTAGAACCAGAGTAGCTCGTAAGATTAGCATGTTCAAACAAGCTTTCCATCTTTATATTTTTACTTGTGAGCCGTCCAGGCTTCGCCGGGGTTTTAGATTTTTTTTGTAATTTTTGTCTTTTTCTCTACTAGAACAATATGTGTTTTATAAACTTAAACCTTTCTCGTGAAAACTGCTTGAAAATCCGTTCAGTAGTTTTTATGTTTATCGCGTTCAATGAGAGACAGACGCGATAGGGGGCTTTATTTTTAATAATCTAAGGATTAATATCAGCCAGGGGGGCTGATACTAATCCTTAGATTATTAAAAACAAAGTCAAGTTACAACCGTTTCGTTTCGATTCTCTTTTCGTCGATCGCCTCGAGTACGCCATTGCACGCCTCCAATTTCTTTGTTCTGACTTCATCTCAAAGCTCAGTCACGTGGTCAGAACAAAGGAACAGCCCCCGAGTCAAGTTACGATCGTTTCGTTTGCGTCGAACGCCTCGAATAGGCCACGCCTCTTATGCCTTTGTTCGGACCACGTAACTGAGCGTTGAGATGACGTCAGAACAAATGAATCGGAGGCGTGGCCTACTCGAGGCGATCGACGAAAAGAGAATCGAAACGAAACGGTTGTAACTTGGCTAGGGGGGCTGAAATACACTTGTGAAATTAAAAAAATATTTCTTTCTACAAATCATGTCTAAACAAACACTTAATTCCAGAACCATAAACTCGAATGACATAATTATGTATAGCCCGTATAATTTACAACCAGCTCGAAAGTGGTTAATTTCCATTAACCCGTATATTAACCTTGCCTTGTAACCTTATGAGGGAGTTTTACGGCAAATGCTTTAGCACGTAAACTACTGGTTGCAAGTTACTGTCGGGTGGAAAAGTGCTTTGGAAATTTAAGAAATGTTCTCATTCATAACACACTAATATTATAAAGGCTTTTTAAAAAAAAAAAAATAGATTTAAACTAGTACATGACTGCGATGCCGCCTGATGGTAAGCAGTGATGCAATCGTTAATGGTGGGGCGCACTAGTTTATTAAGAGCCTATTCATTCTAGCCTTGAAGACACCTAAATTATAATCGGTTGGGAAGACCGCAGCAGGCAAGTTGTTCCTTCCTCAACATACGCGGTATAAACAACGAGGCGAAACGCTTAGTCCATAGAGGTTTCAACAACGTAAGGGTGGATACTCGCCGTACGTCGAGTTGTCCGATGGTAGAAAGGAGATGGCGGAATCAAGTCATGCGATTCCCGCGCACACTCTCCAAAATGCATCCTCCAAAATATATAACTGTGTATGTTTGTTACTCTTTTACGCTCAAACGGCTGAACGTATTTGAATGACTTTTGGTACGCGGCATAGACCATAATTATCCTGGAATAGAACAAACTTACACGCAAGCGAAGCCAAAGGCAAAAATTATTATGATATATGTAGGTAGGTATTTATCAAAGAATACATAACAAAGGTGTTTTTTGAAAAATATATTTTCTTCATAATCTGGTATAATTTGGTACCTAATGATTTGTTGGAACGAAGGCAAAGAAGGAACAGGAGTGGGTTTTAGTCAGTAAAAGTCTGACAAGCTCTCTCGCCCCACCCAAGGGCGGGAGATGTCTTTAGATGATTTCTCACATAAAAAAGGTAAACTTTGATAAATACATTTCCTTCATAATCTATTTTAGTACCTAATGATTGGTTTTCCAACAGCGTTTTGGGTTACAATATATAGTGTTTTATGTAGTTCTGATCTATACTTTTTATTGTGCTACCTTGTAATTTAAATAAGATCTACTACTACTATACTAATGTTATTTAGTTGCAGAGGTTGTTTGTTTGATCGCACTAATATCAGAAACGACAGGTGAAACTTGAAAAAAATATTTCAGAGTTCTAGAGCCTATTTATCGAAGAAGGCTAAAGGCTAAAAAAATCATGCTATGACTCACAGGAGCGGAGAAATAGTCGAAAAGGTGGGTGAAACCACAGGGGACAGCTAATAAAATAATATGACAATAAGTTATTAAACACAGTTCTATCAGCTTTATGGACATGGGCACCGGCTTTTAAAAAACCTCATGGGTGCTCATGCTCATTTGATGGACTCGAAAAAGTGGCGAAGTGTGAGAAGAGAAATGCACACTGATCGGCTTACAAATAAATAAATGACCTACTTACATACTGCGTACCTACTTAATTACAAATGTTTGATAAAAATATAAAATGAAACCATTATATAAAAATTAAACTAGTTTTTAGTATCAAGAAATATTATAATTTATACGTAAACTAAAAGGCGATTACTGATCTTCTTCTTGATGTCTATTCTCAGGGGTGCTCAGCACTCGAGCCTCCGAGCACCCACGGAGTTGGCGCCCCTACTTATGGAGACTTTTCCCAACTAGATAAAATCCTTCAGACTACTAAAACCAGTGAAAGATCGACCTTCACTTAAGTGTACCACCCACCTACCAACCGAGTAATGGTTATACTGAGTCACGGTCTAATAATATATACGAGTAGGTACTTATATTACTAAACCGTGACTTTCACTCTATACGCAGTAATTGAACACAGATTTCGATTAGAATAGATGAAAGTTTTTGTTCATGAAAGACGTTTAGTATGAAAATCGAGGTTTTCACAGTGCTAAAAGTTCAGTCAACATTTTAAATAAAAGCCTGAATAAACGAAAGACAATCCCTGGCGTACTTTTTCATCCTTCAAATTGATCCCTTACAACTGTATTGAATAGCGCACACAATGGATTCAAAATACCGCGTATGGAAAGTCCCCAGAATAACCGAAGACATCGATACACAGGACTAGATAAAAATACGGAGGTCCTCCAAAAAAAAAAATTCAACTAACATGACTAGGCGCAGTAACGCCCACAAAGAACTTTAGTCCACGTTGAGCGAATAAAAATATCCATTAATCGAGCCGAAATATAAGGATGGATCCAATATTCATTTTCAATACATTTCCCGAAAACTGGCTCTTTTAGGCACGCTATTGACTGTTTTTCGCACTAGTGCGGAAAAGAGTTACAATAGAGGATTATATAAAAATAAGGAGGTGCTCCGAAAAAAATAGAACTAACGTGACTAGGCGCAGTAGCGCCCACAGTGAACCTTAGTCCGCGTTGAGCGGATGAAAATATCCATTAATCGAGCCAAAGTATAGGGATGGATCCAATATTCAAAACCGGTTCTTTTAGGCACGCTAATGACTGTTTTTCACACTAGTGCGGAAAAGTGTTACTTACAATACAACAATTTTATTAAATTTATCGAATCAGGCTGGGCGCGCGTCAACCTCCGCTTATTTATGTCTTCGTAACTGTATTAAAAACGTTGTTTGATACACGTGGAAATTTGTCACTACAGCCCTCAGCTCCATAACACACTCGCAAAGGCTCAGGTGAATGCCGCATTGGTCACAATGACAAACTTTCTCCACTTGTATCAAAATGTACTATTTTAAAACGTCTTCTCTTTTTCTTTTACTTTTTGTAAATATATAAACACAACGTAATCTGAGATACGAGAATATCTAAAAAATTTCAAGCAACAAATGTTTGTACACCGTGTGCGTTGAGTCCATGATAAGTTGTCGGCGGACATTTTATTCACGTTTCAGGCGATTTTTGTCATCTGCAGACAAAATTCCTTCTTAGGCGAAGGCCTTTAGAGTGAGAAACTGTGATTAATTCAAAGATTCAAAGCCTTTTATTTTTCAAATAAACCATTTACAGGCACTTTTGAAATGTCAAGAAGTCAGTCAGTCAGAAAAAATGATGCTAATTGCACATTCCAAAGCGTAGATCTCTATGGAGAAGAATGTGTAAGAAACTCCATGGACACTCTTTTCGATCATGTTTTGTAATTACAAATATCTCTGTTACATGTTTCTTGTCGCTATCATGTGAGAACAATGTAAATAAAAACTAAATATAGATATTAAAATAGCAACTGGCAGCTAAGAGATGACCCGTCTCAACTGACAGCGCCCGTTCACGGACATGACGCCAATATAAGCACCGCTCAACCATTTTGATGGGAACCAATTGATCCAACACACGCGCCACCATCAGTGAGACATTTGAGTGAGCATGACAAACTCTTAACTACCATGCTCATTTATGTAATTTAAAAAAAAAAAATTACTTAGTAGTCGAATAATGACGGTATGGGAATTGATTTTTAAATATAACCGTACACTTATACGAAAAAAATATATAAATAAAAACGTGACATTAGTGTGACACACAAGACATGGTATTTTCCAGAAGTTATTCGCACATTAATACAAAAGCGAAATCTCCCTAAAATGTTTCCTCATTTAATAAATTATTTATATTCATAAACACTTTTGCCCTCGAGTGTAGGCACATAAACAGTGTAACTCAGCTCCATAAACAGCTTAGTTTTACACATTAATTAAAATGTTAATGTTTACACAAAACCCAGTTTACTTACACTTGTGTGACAGCATAACGTTCTTTATAAACAAACTTTTCTTTAAGATTTTTAGTACTCAAGTATTACTACAAAACGCTGGTCGAGGTCAATCTGTAGATGAGATGATCTTAATAAACCGATGGTCCTGGCTCTAAATAAATAATAATTGCCGTTCGAATCTAATTATTCGTCGGTATCGATCCGTCGATGGATAACTATCGATAACTACCTACATGTCTACAGAGTAATCTTCTTTAGAAGCATCATCATCTCATCATAAGGCTTACAGTCACCCAAAGGGCAATGGAAAGGGCTATGCTCGGAGTTTCCTTGCGTGATCGCATAAAGAATGAAGATATCCGCAGGAGAACCAAGGTCGCCGACATAGCTGAAGAATCGCCAAACTAAAGTGGCAGTGGGCAGGGCACATTGCTCGCATCAATTGAGGAACGAGCCAAGAGGATCATTGCGTACTGGAAGACACAGCGTTGGAAGGCCTCCCACAAGTTGGACCAATGATCTGGTGAAGGTCGCAGAATTCCAATTGAGACAACGAACGAGACGCAAAAGTCTGGTCGTTGTGATGACATTTGGGGAGGGCTATGTCCAGCAGTGGACGACTTTCGACTGAAGCGATGATGATGATGATCACGGTAATCAGAAACCAGAAAATGTTTCGCTGTTACTGGGTTGAGAAGATCAGATGCTGTTGCTCTATGTAAAATACCTAATTCAGCTGTATCCGGCTAGACTGGGAAAATACTTGAAAGATTTAATTTCAAGAAAATCTTTAGGTTTGGGTATGAAACTTTTCATGAGAATTATTGAAACAAAAACACAGCGTTTTATTAGTTTGTTATTTCTGCGAAGTTTAAAGGTCACGCTTCGGTAAAGGGGCGAAGCGTGGGTGGATTGGAGTCATTCAATTTTCTCAGGTCAAGTCAAATAGTATTGATAAGTAAAACAGAATATACAGGTTCGCTTTAACTTCGTAGAAATTATATCCGTGGGTGAAAGTATTTTAATAAATGTGGACAACAACTAGGTTTTTCCGACAGCTCTTCCCATTTGAAAGTGCAAAATTGTGCCAAGGAAACATACTATTCCAGCACATGGTCTACTAGTGTGCTGAATTTCATCTAAATCAGTTCAGCCGTTTGAACGTAAAGACAGACAAGTGACAAATAGACATAATGTGTATCTCACAGCGCTATTCATTTTAACACCGTAATACAAGTTGGCGCGCCAGATTGAAAAACGTAAATTTAATATAATTCGGCTACCTCACGTTCAGCCAGATTGTGGTGGCGATATGTTCTACAAAGTTAATTAAAAATACTAGTTATACATACAAACTTTTGCCGTAATAATATTAGTGTAACTATTACGATGACAACAAACTAAAATGCACACCAAACTTGAAACGCGAAAAAAACTGCTGTTTCCAATATTTAGTCTAGTTATATAAATGTACTAAACCAGCTGATGTTTTTTTTTTCAATTTCAAATCAACAATCTCGACAACTTTAATATTACTATTATTCAAGTTGTAGGTATTTTTCATGTAATATTACCAATGAATTTAAATATCAACCTGTTTAGAACGAGATCAATTGAAAGGTTAGAGCTACAATGAATAAATACCGCCCCCGGCTATGTTTTTAGATTCTTATGATGTGGTGAATAGATACGTGGGGAAATGTATTGATAATCTGTTGCCGTTTGATTTTCGAGTGAGATACTCTCACAGGTACCTGGATACATCGTTTTTTCGTAGGATAGGTAGCCTCCACCAAAGGCTGCTTCTTATTTAAAGGATCCGATGTTGTACCTATTTATTTCAGTACTCTGTATTTGTTCTTCTTCTTCTTCTCAGTCGGTACACTCTTGCCAGAGTGGTCGTGGTCATCACTGTGAATCACGATGAGCGATCATCCTGGTAACACGGCGCCATTCATCGCGGACTGCAGCTTTCCGAGTACATTCTTTATTTGTTAGATAGCCTTTTTATTGTAAAGTGTTGGCCCGTTAATTACTATTGTTGTAAAGAATCTCTTTTTTTTGGCTGGGAAATCATCCAATGACTTCTCTCGCTCTCGGGTGGGGCGAGAGGGCGTGTCGGACTTATACTGACTAAAACACACTCTTATGTTCCTTTTTTGCCTTTCGTTCCAGGACCCCGGGTTTTCCTTTCAGAAGCAAACCCATTGCCCCAGTAGGCTTAGAACCTGCTGAGCCCCTACGGTTTTGCTGACCTCCCCTTGAGGCGTGGGTGGAACACTACGTGCCCTCGATGACGTGGGCTCGGTGCGGACAATTACCGGGAAGCCGGACGTTGTAAAGAGTCTCTATGATGCTAAAAGCCTCTTTCAAATCCTCCATTGCGTTCTGTTTTAGGCAGTGCTAAGCCAAATGGATCCAGTCATACGCACAAAACGTTTTACAGCTAAGAGACTGTATTTCTTGGTAGCTGCCACCGGGGTGGTCAGTCAATCATCTATTGTACTATGTTCTTACAAATAAAACGTGGCCAACGGCAGAGCTATAATAATAATGATCTACAACTTTCACACAACGCCATCTAGACCTAAATTAAGCAGAGCTTGTGCTATGAGTACTAGACAATTGATAAACATATTTATATATTTCTAAATACATATATATTAGAGATAAATTACACCCAGACACAGAACAAATAATCGTGCTTTTGTCTTGGGTGGGAATCAAACGACCTCCGGTATAACAAACGTCAGGTCTACTAATCTCTAGACCAACAGGTCAGTCAATGCTAGCCTTGGTGTTTCTTGAACGTTCTTCTCCATAGAGATAATTATCTACGCTTTGGAATGTGCAATTTAGCTTCACTTTTTTTAACTGACCGACATCTTGACAATTCAAAAGTGCCTGTTAATGGTCTATTTGAAGTAAACTTTTCTGATTTCCGATTTCTAGCTAAGCTATGCAGCCCCCCTAGCCAAGTTACGACTGTTTCATTTCGATTCTCTTGAGTCGAACGCCTCGAGTAGGCCACGCCCCCGATTCCTTTGTTCTGACGTCATCTCAACGCTCAGTCACGTGGTCAGAACAAAGGATTCGGAGGCGTGGCCTACTCCGAGGCATTTGATGCAAGAGAATCGAAACGAAACGGTCGTAACTTAGCTAGGGGGGCAGGTCAGCGTGAAAGAAAAAGATAATTCCCTCCCTACAATGGCCACATCTTTATACAAATTGCCAATGACACTAATATCCTGCGCTATAAACCGCCCATGTAATCAAATCGCGTATACTAAGGCAGGGAAATCGACATTGATTGCGCCCGCACTTAGCTACTAAGAGCCTTCTAATAGAAAAACACAATAACAATCTACCCGACCTGAGAAGTGGATTTAATTAGGTCATTTGCAACCACAACAATATCTATGTGAATTGCTACTACTGTAGTTATGAGTTCCTCGCGCGCCTTAAGGAGATGTCAGCAAACCGTAAGGGCCCAGCAGGGTCGAAGCCTACTGGGGCCAAGGGTCTGCTTCTGAAAGGAAGACTCGGCCCTGGTATGAAAGGCAACGAAGAAACAGGAGTGGGTTTTTGGTCAGTAAAAGTTTGACCTTTTCTCCCGCTCCACCCAAGAGCGATGGATGTCGTTGGATGATTTTCCCACCGAAAAAAAAGGACTTTCTATTTTTTTACTTTAAATGTAGGTAGTGTAAAAAAAAAACTTTTGTGAAATTCTTGATATGATGGATTCTTCTTGCCCAGTTTCGTGATTTTAATTCAACGGAACATATTATCCTAATTATTATTAATCATTTTATTTCGAGCTTGCACTCATATAAGGATTAGTAACAATATTTACTTAAAAACTATGTGAAACTAATGATTTACTGAACTTTGATTTTGATTTCCTTACGGGTGTTAAAATATATGGCATAAATGTCTTGTACGGTTCACGTACTGGCAAATCGCTAACGCCGCGAGTACTTTTCACTACTCGTTTTATTTACTTTTATACTTGCAATTATAATAATTTTAGTTGACCAATAGCTGCCGTAGCGCTATTACTGCGGATTGGCATCTAACTTAACTTAGTGTAACTTTTGCGAATAAACGTAATTATCGTGAAGTCTGTGGTTTTCGTCAACTCACATCCAACAACTAAACTGTAAGTAGCTAGCTACCTCTGAGCCATACGTGTCTGTATCTCTTGATTGTATAAATTTAGAAATTTATTTTTTTCAGAGCTTTAAGAGATTATACATTTACATATGTATGGTATTAATTTCAGCTTAATACCTTTACGCATTCTTAACATAAATGATCTTGACAGATGGACAAATGGCAAACGCAATGCTCTGTTATGTATTCCGTTTTTCCTTTTGAAGTAGGTACAGAACCCTGGAAAACAGTGAAACAGCGAAAATCAATATTGTTTAAGATTTTTTTTCAATGGTTTATAGCTACGTAATCATATTGCGTTATTATGAAGAGAAAAAAAAACCCAGCAATTTTACAATGTTGTTATTTTCCTACTCGCCAATTAGCTAAAAAAATACTAATTAATTGACTGTAACAACCTACTCAATGACTTCTAAAACACACAAACCCACGGTTAAACGTAATATTTACCCAATTCCTAAAACACAACTCAATTAATTCCCCAAACGGAATCCCTAACTCAACAAAAAGGGAACCCAAAAAAAAAAAACTCAGAATGAAAAACTTAATACAGAAGTGCGTCTTCACAATAATTTATCATTCCGAACCCGAGGTGCGAACACCCAAGGGATAGGACACGAGAATGTTTAATTAAAATATACGTAAAATACGCAGCATTTATTAAAACGAAGTACGTACAAGGAAGGATTATCTTTACCTTAGAGATTCGCCCTTTTACCCTAATTAGCGCTGCGGTAGCCGGAATTAAGAACGCTATTGGACCGGAATATATATATTTTTTTTTATTTTTTCCGCTTACGTATCCATGTTATAGCTGTAGCTAGGGACGTGGGGTTAGGAAAACTTACGCGGTGTATTAAAAATATTTTTAGTGGGGAGTACGATAACTAAGTAAAATCAGCTTTCAAACGACTTCAATAAGGAGGAGGTTTCTGGAGGAAAAAGAAATTCTGATTTAATCTTCTTCACGTGGCGTGGATCAAGTGTAGCTCTACAAGTCTAGTTACCACATGAAATGTCTGGAGACCGACGCGCCCAGATCGGCGTGTGTGGCACACGTGTAGTTTTAGCTTAATACAAGTTAAAAAATTTGATCTTAAAACTTAATATTGTTTCTGCTGCGTACTAAATGACGACGTCTCCTTGTTAAGCCTAGCTTTTTAACAGTCTAGGCTGTCTCCTATATACGGGATCATTCATAAGTTAACGCAGACCTGGAATGGAAAGGGTAACTGAGGACACACGTGTAGGTTTCTGTCAATGACAGTCTTACACTCCTTCTCGCCCCAGTTAGAGACAAAGAACGGCCGCAAGCGTGAGGGAAGGAACATCCTCACGCTTCAGCCACCAAGAACCCAACCCCAACTACCAGCCACCGTAGGCGTGGGCTTGTGGACAAAGAGCAATGGCTAGCTCGCCGTCCCGGCCGTCCAATAAAAACCGGACCGAGCCCAAATCGTTGGCGGCGTGTAGTGTTCCACACGCACTTCAAAAAGATGTTACAGCAAAATCTTAGGGGACTTGGAGCCATGGGTCAACTTCCGAGATCCTGGGATGCAAAGGGCAACTGAAGGAACATATGTGTGATTTTAGTCATTAAAAGTCTGACATGCCCTCGCGCTCCACCCTGGAGCGAGACAAGTCATTAGATGAATTCCCACATTAAAAAAAAAACAGAAATGAAGAAGTTACTTGAAGAATTCACACTCCAAAAAAAGGCTGTCCCGAATCATATTAGGGTCAAGCTCCATTAAGTCAAAAATAACCAAATATCAGTATTTACATTGAGGCCACCATCTGATCTTTACACCCCAATTACTGGCCTTGAACGATATCCTCGCTTTAGATACACATAAGATGATCCCAATTCCAGCCGATCATTTATATCAACCCCTAAACGGGTGTGCGAGGGAGACAGCATCTAAATCTGTATTAGGGTAAGCTCACACCAAGACGCGAAGAGTTGATGATTATAAAGGTTTGATGCCATTTTGAAAATATCATTATCATCATTTCAGCCGAAAGATGTCCACTGTTGGACATAGGTCTCCCCAAGTGTCACAATTAACGGTCCTGTGCGTCTCGCATCCATCGGATTCCGGATTTAGATGCTTCCTCGGATTTTCGAGGTTGACACGCGACTCATGGGGGTCACGTAGCGCCCAGCCTCATACGATAAAATTAAATGTAATAAATTGTGATGGGGGTGAGCTCCCGCACTTTTTCGCACTAGTACGAAAAACAGCAAATTGCGTGATTAAAAGTGGTTGGCGAATAAGTGTGTTGAAAACGGTATTTTGCTTAACGGTTTTTTTCGGTATTTTGTGTCGGGCACTGCACAACGCAGCGTTGACTAATCCAATCAAGAGACGAGAACTTCAAAAACGCGCGCCGCATCACGACATCACGCCGCGTCCCGGTTTGAGCTGACCCTAAAACGGATGTGCGACAGAGACAACGCGTAAATCCGACTTAGGAAACACGACTTTTGAAGATTAATTCCATTCCTTTTAATGAAAACTCTGGGATTGGATATCGCAGTTATTTTTAATTAAAACAGTTTTCTTCTCGATTAATCACGGGACGTTATTCATTTATATCGCCTTGGTCATAAGCAATCGTTTGTTATTGTTATGATTAATGGGCTGGATTAACGATGTTATTTTGTGGTGTGTATTTTGTTCAAAAATGAGATAGATAATATTGTTTTTTTTTTTTATAAGTACTCTAAAAGATGACGACTTTACTTATGATAATTTAAGGGCGATTTTCTGAATTAAGTATTTTGAGTTAAGCACGTCTTAAACTCTACTTTGGTGCCAAATTTTGACAGATTTTCAGGTTAAAGTAGAGCTTGAGAAATACTCAACTTCAAATGACTAAATCAGAAATTGGGGGTAAGTCTTTTGGGTACATTACCAATCGATAGCGATAGGGAGGAACTTTTCAACGTCATAGTTTAGTTTTTTTTTATTTATATAAACTAATGCTTGACTGCGATCCCACCTGGTGGTAAGTAGTCGCTCGTAGATCGCCGTCCGACCGTCAGGTAAACGTCCGGACCGAGCCCAAGTCGTCGACGGCGCGTACTGTTCTACGCGCGCTTCAAGGAGATGTCAGCAATGTAGGGGTCCAGCAGGGTCGAAGTCTAGTGGGGCCAAGGGTCTGATTCTGAAAGGAAGTGTCGGCCCTGGTAGAAAAGGCAACGAAGGAACAGGAGTGAGTTTTTAGTCAGTAAAAGTCTGACACTATCTCTCGCTCCGCCCAAGAGCGGGGGATGTCATAAGATGATTTACCAATCGAAAAAAAAAACCTGATGGTAAGTAGTGACGCAATCGTTGATGGTGAAGCGCACTATGGTTTATTAAGAGACTGTTTTATGTTAGTTTTAGCTATGCTTAGTTTGGGACTAGATGGTGTTGTATGATAATTGTAAAAAAAAACACTTTTCTTTTGCTAATTTTCTTTTGTGGGTATATTACATTGATGGACTTCTACAAGGCTCAAAATAGACACCAATTCCAGTTTCAATATTTACCTATTGTGATTATTTTCTGCAACAATAAGAAAACACAATAATCAATTAACGAGGCAAAATATGATGACTTGAAATGGGCAGCAAAAAATAAATAAATCCACGGTGTGCGAGAGCGGAAAAAATCAGCAAAAAAAATTACAGAGAAAAAAATCACGCACATATTTCGAACGTAATAATCCGAACACCCGAATCGAAGACCTACAAGCCAGCATTTTAATAATGAAAGCTTGGACTTTTAATTAAAAAATCTAAAGTTCGCAAAAGCCTGTTACGATTTTACATTTGCGTGAGCGACTTTATGGTCCCTCTCATTTTGTATGATTAAAAAAGTTAATTTTTTCGGGTTAGCTGTACCGATTTGACGTGTAATGAATTCTGAATTATGATTTTTCATCATCATTATCATCATTATTTCAGCCGAAAGTTGTCCACTGTTGGACATAGGCTTCCCCCAAGTGTCGCCATAACGTACGGTCCTGTACGTGTCGCATTCATCGGATTCTCGCAACCCTCACCAGGTCTTTGGTTCACCTTTTTGGAGGCCTTCCAACGCTGCGTTTTCCGGTACGTGGTTGCCACTCCAGAACCTTACGTCTCTATCGACCATCTGTTCTACGAGCAATGTGTCCTGCCCATTGCCACTTAAGTTTGGAAATTCTTCGAACTATGTCGGTAACCTTGGTTTTCCTGCGGATATCTTCATTTCAGATGTGATCACGCAAGTAAATATCCGAGCATAGCCCTTTCCATTGCATTGCATTGTAAAAGTGTACATTTAGACAATGTAACAAGATTTTCCATTCAATTACAGTGCCTAAAAATAAACTAAAACTAAGTTATTATTAAAGGTGGAATTAATGGTGGTTCGGAATTGCAATGTCAGGTACTGACTCGTTAGATCTAGGTTAATTCAAATCTGTGTTTCAGGTCATCACTTTGCAGTCCAGTAACATTGGTGTATGTGTATTTAAAGTTACAGTAAAACTATTATAAAAAATATATTCTATTAATAACTACGAGAATAAGCTTAAATAAATAAAATAAAAAGCCTTTTATTTCTTGCCAAATAATAACAATAATTACGAAATAATAGTTTAGATAAGATATTTGCATGCAATCGTAAATTTAATATTTATTTAATTCATATCCATAACATTCAAAATTAACATAATTAATTTTATCACAAAAACTCAATTTAAAAATATCCAATTAAATCCATGAGTTGATTTATATGATGATATATTTATTTAATAATTATTCAATTCACTTAAATATTCATATTATTTATATAACGTAATAAGTTTGAAACGTATAGCAAGCAATTATAAAAAATATAGTCTATTAATAACTACGAGAATAAGCTTATGGTACATTATTACCTAAAACCTTGTTTAAGAATTTATGCAAATATAAATAGGTTCAAGGACTTATCAAGTTCTTACTTTATATTTTTATTTATGGGTTCGAGTTTGACTATTGTCTCATTTGATGGCGATCAAGCTGTCAACCATGGAGCACGTTTGTCTAGAAGTCACCCTTTCACTCTTGTCTTAAAGATCCTGATGGGAGGGGGGCTACTAACTAACACTATGCGTCGTCAGCGACTTTCCCTCAGTCCTTACCTTACATGCGGACGGCGAACCTCCTATTGCTCGTCGCCCACCAGTCTGCATAAACGGGGGTCGGTCTTCTGTGGTAGCGGTTGAGACGTCAAGAAGTGCAGAAGGATGATGAAGGTCTTAACTTATTACCATCATAACTTGTTTCATTTATAATTCGATCATAATAAACAATTTAAACAATATTTCTTCTAAACTCAAACCATTCATAATCTAACGACATTACGACTGTATCCGAGACTTGAATGTCGACACTAATTTTGTATGGAATGTTTCAAATTTCAAATTCAAAAGGTAATTAAAGCTTGACTACGACGGGAACTAATAATGTTATACGTGACATATTTGATCCATAAATGTTTCTGTTTGTGGCCAGTTGCCGTGGCATGGTATGTAGGCTGGTTTTTACATTGCAAACAAATTTTTATCGTTACAACTAATTTACTGCTTTCATATTTATTCCTTTATCTGTACTATATTTTAGAATTATTTTAGAATTCTGGGTCAACGGGAAGTACCCTATGAATTTTGATTCCCTTGAGAGTGTCGAAATATACGTTTTTTGCGACATAAACGGCCACATCTTTTTTTTTCTTTAACTTAGAAGTTTGATTTTTTCTCAGCTTCAAGAAGCCGCAGATCTTAGTTGGTTTTAATTTCAACTCGATACCTCCACGCGTTCCCGAGATAAAGGGTCTTGATTGACAGATAGATGGACGGCAAACAAAGTGATCCTATAAGGGTTCCGTTTTTTACCTTTTGGGGTACGTAAGCCTAAAAAAGGACATTAGGTTACTTTTTATTTGGCTTCGATGTCATGTCCGTAATAACCGACACTCCACTGAGCGAAATCGTGGGCAAGATGTTTAGTTTTATATAAATAAATCTTAATAGTAATATTTTTTTTGGTTGTAATATTATAAAGGCTTAAATAAATATATTCGTACCACACACAATCGTATAAATTAAAAATACATAGGAATGTTAAAAGAAAATTAAAATCTGTGCGAGACCAAAAAGGCGTCTAACTCAGCGTATGTTGCGATATTTAAAGCGATAAATATTGCAGCGCTATCATTCTGTTAGGGCTGTGATGCTACAAACACACTCACGAACCTTAAATAAAGTATCGAACTATCAAAAAAACTTGCACTTTAACCTAGTATTCTGAATTTATTTAATTTGACATTATATTCATTATGTATTTTTGCAATGTAATGTTAATAACTATTTACATATATAACTGATGGTATGATTAACAGTAATAAGTATAACATTTTCATAAAAAAAAAAAACCTTATTAGGTTTCCCTATATTTACTTGTAACATCTGTCTATCTGTATTAAGCAAATAAATGTTATGATTTGATTTAATAATAATAATTCTTTATTTTCAGGCAACTAAGACCCATAGACAAAATACATAGAATATCTTAAAAATAATTAACTAATACATATTAAGAACATACAACAACTAATCTATTTATTTTTACAAACACACGGAGTGACGACGTCGTGTTTCGCTACGAGGTCGGTATCCTTCCACGAAATTGTCGATACACGACACCCTTCGGCCAAAACTTTCCTTTGAGAAAGGTCTCCAAGTGTTCAGTCGGTACCCGCACCACAAACGACTTAAAATTAGTGTTATGGCGTTATTTGATTACCTACTTGTGCAATCAACAATTAAAAATATACCAAAATGAGCAAGTAAATCAAGCTTTAAACTTCAGTAAGAAGTGTAATTAAAATACGGGTCAAAGCTCATTAAGGTTCCAATATCCCCGAACGTTATTCGATCAGCAGATGCCGAATATTGTCGAAGCTATACGCCGAAGTTTGCCGAGGTCTTCCGATGTTGCCCGAGGCTAGATGTGTGTAATGTTGGTATTGCGTGACTGCGCTGAGTGCAATGCTCCTAATCTAGGAGATATCAATCTTCTGATTCATTATTTTGCTACTGGTTATCTATGAAAGGTTATATTTAATGTTAGTAATGGGTGAATGTTGGTTGGTAATTATGCTGTACAATTTACTGAAACAAAATAGTTATTTGTATCTATATCCAGAAAGAAGAAAGCATTGCGTTGTTTCAAACATTGGATCTTGCTTGTATATATGTATATGAAATTTTACTTTAATGCACTTATAAAAGATTGCTTTGTAATAAAAGTACAATATATGTATATTGTGCTTAATTACAATTAAAATTGATGCTGGATTTATTATAATCAACTTATATACCATCTGTTATACTTAAATGAATTCATTTGAACGGTCCATCTTCTGAATTTATGAAGCTTTAATTAAATAAATTATTTGGTTCCTACTTATACTACTAGTGTCCATGTTAAAAACCTAAAAGAAGCAGGGTTAGTCAGTACCTGGAACGTTTTTCATTATACTATATAATATTAGTTATTTCTATTTATTTAAATGTTAAATAATTATCTTAGTGCCTTGTATTGTGTACAATTCACAATTCAATACAAGGAATCTTGTTGATACACCATTTTAAAAAAAAATACCTATCTAAGTGTTTAGTACCTTACAATAATCAAATTTATCTAAGTAGGTAATGTTAAAATTTTATATTGAAACCATTATTTATTAAAATTGTTTAAATTTATCTCGAAAAATAAATGTTGTGCACACCTACTTTTATGAACCTCTTTTGCCTAATGCTATCACGAATGGAGCATAGGTAATGTTTATTTTTTAAGAATTTAGTAATCCTAATTGCAGGCAATTAGTAAGGGGAGTAGGTAGGCATTGGTAGCGTGTCGGTATCTACGCAAGCATATACAAAAACACTAGTGATGTTATCAAAATGTATCAAGGTAGGTAATAGTTTTTTTTTATACTTAAATTATTCTTGACTATTTTAAGGGGAGAGTCCTTAAGAAACACCTCTTACAGTTTTGAAAATTTCTTAAAATACACCGCATTGAATTACACAAAAATAAAAAAATATGAAGAACCTAAATAAATGTGCCAACAGTTTCACCGCGAGATATTTGCAAACCTGTCCTTAATTTCGAGAAAAAAAAATTGTTCATATCTCTCAAAAACAGCTAAACCGGCCTTTTCATTTTTATTTGAAACAATTTTTTTTTCTCCTAAAGAAAAAAATATCTATGTTAAAAACAGTTGAAATCAATTCAGTTGCCGATTCTGAATATATTTACTACTTTCAATATAATCAACTCATTACCCATACAATAAATTTAATGTTCTCTGGAGGAAACTCTCACTTTTTTTTTAAGTTGGGAAATCATTCAATGACTTCTCTTGCTCTAGGGTGGAGCCGGAGTGCGTGTCAGACTTTTACTAACTAAAACCATACCTATGTTCTTTGCCCTTGCGTTCCAGGACCACGGGTTTTACTTTCGTCCCATGGCCCCAGTAGGCTTCGGTTCTGCTGGGCCCCTACGGTTTTGCAGAAATCACTGTGAGGCAAGCGCCATCGATGACTTGGGCTCGATCCGGACGGTTACCGGATGGCCGGACGACGAGCTTGTAAGCATCGAGCTACGGTGGCTGGAAATCGGGGTCCGTTTCCTTAAACAGGGGACTTCCCTTCTGCGAAGCAGTAATGCTAGTAAAGGAGACGGCCGATCGCGTGAGACAACAGTCCTCACGCCCCAACCGCCGCCGGGATTCCGATCCCGATTTCCGGCCACCGTAGGTGCGGGCTTGCGGACGGATAACAATGGGTGTCTCGCCGTCCGACCGTCCGGTAACCGTTCGGTACGAGCCCAAGTCGTCGACGGCGCGTACTGTTCCACGCGCGCCTCAGGCAGATATCAGCGAATCGTAGGGAAAAAAAATAAAGAGGGGACTTACTGCCATGATTATAGCGTTCCCAGAGAAAAAAATTCCACTATGATCGGCATCTTGAACTGACATAATTAAAGATTTATGACCAACATACCAAAATTCAACATGTTAAATAAAAAATAGACAAAAAGTATTTTTTATTCAACATGTTGAATTTTATAAGAAAACAAGGACGAACAAAATATAATCTTGCCTGCAACCACTTTGGCTACAGTGTAGAGGTTTAAAATAAGGCTGGGTGTGCATAAACGGTAATAACATTTCATCCGCAGTTTGGAGCGAAGCCTAATAGCTCGATCTTACCACGCCGCACCAATTATATTTGTATGTACTTGCTAAAAATGCTGCACCTTTTAGTCAGGTAAGTTTATTATTGGGGAAACTTATTAAACTAATTTAAGAATTAGTCAGTAAAAAGCAGTCAGTCAGTTGCGGGAGTCCGATGGATGCGAGACGCACAGGACCGTTCATTGTGGCGACACTTGGGGGAGGCCTATGTCCAGCAGTTGCCGTCTTTCGGCTGAAATGATAGAATAGAATCGTTTATATCTGAGTACATGGTATATGAAGATCTTAATATTAAACGGAATCACATATACTACCTTTGCCGGTGTAGAAATATTTAATGAGTATCTAATTTGCAAATTCACATAATTATAGTTCACGCAATATTAAGTAAAATATGATGATGATAATGATGAAGAATTAGTTTCTAAGACCTGAAAATTTAAGTAGCAAGTGGAATTTAACTTAGTTACTTATGAGCTAATAATGTTACACTGTTAAATATAAAAACCAGCCTATCCTTTTCTTTGGATTTTGGTTTCCACTGAATAATTAGGTAACCATTATATGTGCGAGTCGCGGGAGTGCGGTGGATGCGAGACGCACAGGATCGGTGGTTGTGGCGACGCTTGGGGGAGGCCTATGTCCAACAGTGGACGTCTTTCGGCTCAAATGATGATGATGATGATATGTGGGCGAAAGTAGCCTGAATTCCATCCAGCGCAACTCTCTCCAGAAGCAGATTAGGCTACCCTGTCCATTCAGGGTGTCTGAGAAGAAGTTGGTGATCCTAAGGTAACTTCAGGATTGTAGTTCTGGTTGTTACAATGCACAGAGAATGCTGCTGCCTATTCTATGGCGTGTCCCTTAAACACCTGTTTTGACACCAATAGAGATGGGATGGTGCTATTTTTACGTCCGATACCGCACAGTACTTTTTACTAGAAAATAAAAACTACTAAAAAATTACAAGTTTTTTTTTCTTCAAGGATCAATACCGCAGTGTAATAATGATATTCTTATAGTGTAGGTGTACCGATATGAGTAAAAAAAAGTAACAGCTGTTTCTATATCAAAATAATATTAGACGTAACTACAAAAACCCGCATTCCAACAAAACCCAAAATCTAAACGTAAACCCTAACATAATATAATATTCAGGAGTAAATCAAGTGTATTCTGATCAAAGCGAGTAAATGACTCGAAATGGCCCGAAAAAGGTCGAGAAGCGTGGAGGCTCAGATCGTGTGTGACACACTTTTGTAAAGGTATTATTAGATGCAGGGTGACGGACCTATCCTTAGGGTCAACTCACACAGAGACACTGAGACTGGCCTTTTCTTCGGCATTACCATTCATCGTGGTAATACTGCTACTGTTCTAGTCTTGTCACTTTTCCCATTGACAGCGATATGTAGACGAATTTTATGATGCCCAATGAGTTTTTCTTTTTTTCTTTTCACACATTACATTATTAAATACCGTCATCATCATTTCAGCCGAAAGACGTCCACTGTTGGACATAGGCCTCCCCCAAATGTCACCACAATGTACGGTCCTGCTGTGCATCTCGTATCCATCGGATTCCTGCAACCCTTACACAGGTCATCGGTCCACCTTGTACGAGGCCTTCCAACGCTACGTCTTCCGGTGCGTGGTCGCCATTCCAGAACCTTTCGGCCCCAACGACCATCCGTTCTGCGAGCAATTTGCCCTGCCCATTGCCACTTAAGTTTGGCGATTCTTCGTGCTATGTCGGTAACCTTGGTTCTTCTGCGGATATCCTCATTCCTGATTCTAGATTATTAATTAGATAATTAAATATAATTATACATATTGGCTTACTATTTCACGCACCACGTCTTCGCTCCCTGACAGCTGTCCTTCAACCAGCCTTCATCAGTAAAGCCTGCGCAGTACATAACTGGGGACGACAATAAATATTATACAGTCAATACAATATTGTAGCGATGAAAATTGTTTATACAGATAATATAATTTATTATCCATTTTTGGAGGTATGCGGAACAGATCGTAAAGTCCCGCAAACTTCCTTTGAAAAGGGAGGATCCTCCGACCAGACGGGTGTTATGTCTGGTGGGCAACTGCCCAGTAGATGATTTCGGGCTGTTTTACATGTTCAAATCGCGCGGAGAACTTTAATTTGCGCGATGAAGGATTAGTTCTTATGTGACGCCAGAGATGTCACCACACATTTATTCAGTTTCTGGTTATTTATTTATTATATTAGTTAGCAATGATAAACCATTTTTTCAGGCTTTGATTCAGGCAGTCTACAGACATGATTTTTTAATAACAAACCCACAAAAAAGAAAAAATATAGTTCTGTTCCCTATATTTTATAAAGTTATGCCAGTAAAAGTGTACAGAACGACTGATTTTTTGACTGTTCCAACGTCGAAAAATTTGCCTGCTACTGAAAATGAACCCTGCAAAACTGTATTTACAAATTTTGCAAAAAGGTACATGGTACATGTTAGTGAGAGAATTCGAATGAATTCGAATTTATAATTATGAATTCCGCGAAGTGCATTTAAACCTCACTGAAATGAATATTACTTTGAGTTTATATTATTATTATTTTCAGTTTGTAAATATACCCATTAAGTTATAATATTTTATAGTTAAGATGTATATATATATTAAATTAGCGCCTACTGTAATTTTATTTATAGTGTACTTTGTGTAATACATGAAGTTCTATATATTGTCGTTATGTTAAAAAAAGTATGGGCAGTGCGGCGTCTCAGTGTGAGCTGACCCGAAAGTGTATTATTAGCTGATGCAGGGTAATAGAGTTATCTTTAGTTAAAATATCTTCCGTTTCGGGTAAGAAAAGGATAGAAATATTTGAAAAAATTATCACATGGTCATGAACTTTTTTTGGGTTGAGATTATGGCTGGAACAGGTGAAGAGTGAAGTGACTTTGACAAGTTAAGTTTATCTTAGGCTTAGGTGATTTGATTGACGGAGCCCGCTATGGCTGTTGCCTGCCAGGGCTAAAGAAGTTATTTTATGATTACGCACTCTAAAGAAAGTGATTGTTATTCATCTTAATCGTGATAAAGTGTTTAATATTTATAAAGGTATAGACCGAATATAAAAGGTGCAGACCGAAACTTTGATGCTCAGCATTCTGGTAAATGAGTGTAGTCCACAGTAGAGTAGCCTCATCGAAACCCTGTCTGTTCTATCAGTTGATGTTTTTCAACTAATCACTTTGTTGTCCATCTGTCCGTTTGTCATATTTCCCAGGAACGGGTGAAGATGTTTAGCTGAAATTAATATCAGGCTCTCAGGTCTGTTATCCCTCAGAGTAATAATACAAATCAAACTTTTAAAGATAGGGCCATTTGTGCTTGGCTTGTGGTATATATTTTGATATTTGCAAGGAAATCGAAATCTACAAAGTTCTTTTCGTTGAACTAGAATTCTGAAATTTAGCAACAAGTAAAGAAAAAAGTTTGAAAAATGCTTTTTCGTTACGTCACTAAATAAAGACTTTTACAATTCGGAAAAACCATTGAGACTCGAAAGCATATTGCATAAGCATAGCTTACTCAGCCTTATAATGTTTCTACTGCTAGGACTCAGGCCTCGTCTCTAAGAGAGGGAATCAAACTATTCACTTGAGTAAAATTATACGAAATCTTCAGTGCACTCTATAATACCGCGCTGGCACTGCGTCTAGCAGTACCTACGACGCAGCTGTACGTTTCGAGTCTACATCACACCACGAAGACTGAGGAGATCGTGGAATATATACGCGTAAAGACAAACTGGACTTTGAGAGTCGTGCAGTTGGAGCCGCGCTATAACACTAATTTCAAGTCGTTTGTGGTGCGGGTGCAGACTCACCATTTGGTGACCTTTCTCAAAGAAGAGTTTTGGGCGAATGGTTTCGTGTATCGACGATTTCATGGAAGGATATCGACCTCGCAGCGGAACACGACCCGTCACTTCGTGTGCAATAGTATATAGTGTAGTAATTGTTATAGTTTCTTATAAACATATGTATTAGTTTATTATTTTGTAAGATTATTTATGTATTTTATCTATGGGCCTTAGATGCCTTACCAGATACAATTAAACTTTTCTGTAGGCCGATTAACCATTAAAACAAAAAAACACCAAACTTTTTGCACTCTGAAAGGGTAAAAGCCACTTCTAGTGGAGTGTACTTTATCGAATCCTTTGTCAATCGGCGACGTGTAAGGTGCTTGACTCTTAATGTGAGGAGATTATGGCTACTTGAATTATACAGGATGATTTTTTATTTCTTGGCTATTTTTCAGGAAGTAAGTATTAATAACATTAAACAGTTTTCACGCAAACAGTTTTGACGGCATGGTTTTTTTTTTGGAAAATCATCCCTCGATCTCCCGGTCTGGGTGGAGCGCGAGGGCGTTTCAGACTTTTACTGATTAAAACCACACCTGTTTTCTTCAGTTGCTCTTTGCGTTCTAGGACTAAAGTTGTCCGCGGTCCAAGCGGGCATCAGGGCCCCTACCAGGCACCTACAGTTTGCTGACATCTCTTTGAGTTGATGACACGGTTTTTTTTTGGTTGGAAAATCATCTTATGACATCCTCCGCCCTTGGGCGGAGCGGGAGATAGTGTCTGACTTTTACTGACTAAAAACCCACTCCTGTTCCTTCGTTGCCTTTCGTACCAGGGCCGAGTCTTCCTTTCAGAATCAGACCCTTGGCCCCAGTAGGCTTCGAACTTGATGGGCCCCTACAGTTGCTGACATCTCCTAGAGGCACGCGTGAAAGTTGAAACAGTACGCGCCGTCGACAACTTGGGCTCGGTCCGGACGGTTACCGGACGGTCGGACGGCGAGCTACCATTGCTCACTGTCTGCAAGCCCACGCCGACGGTGGCCGGAAATCGGGATCATAATCCCGGCGGCGGTTCGGGCGTGAGGAACGTTGCCTCACGCGATCGGCCGCCTCCTTTGCTAGCATTACTGCTTCGCAGAAGGAGGCGACCGCCTGCCACACCTCCACCGTGTGCTCCACCGCGTCCTCCGGGCGGTCCGCTCAATGGTGACAGCCGGGCGTTTCTTCCGCACGGATCCGGTGTAGGAACCTCCCGAACTTACTATGTCCGGTGAAGACCTGCGTCATGCGGAAGGTATGGACGCCGTGTTGCCTTTCCAGCCACTCCTCAAAGAGGGGACTTGGCGCAGTGGTTAAGCGATTGGCCGCTGTGCAGCGCGAGTCGCGGGTTCGATCCCCGCATGTAACATGAATGTAAGTTTACATGTTTGTAAGCACACCTACGATATCTACAGGAGTAATTCCTAGTGAAGTGTAGTGTGTGTCAACGTTTTAAAGAAAAAAAAAGTAAAAAAAAAAAACAAAATTTTATATTATAAACTCAAAAGTATGTATGTATCTCTGTGGTTTTTACTCCTTCACGCTGAAACGGCTGAATCGATTTGGATGATATTTTTGGGATCTTTGGTTTGTGTGACATTTTTTTTTTCATGTCCAAATATCGTCAGCGATTTATTTGCATTTTCAAGACGATATTTGTTAAAGTTGCTCGAAAGACAAAAACTAAAATTTACACAGACACGTTTTTCTCTGTTTCCCGTATGCCCTACATTTGAACCCTTCAAGAACACGGTAATAAAACCACCATGCGTATCGACCATTTATATTACAAAATGCTATCAGAAGTCGGCGAAATAATTTTGTGGAAAAGGAATATCCTATAAAATCCTACACCATCTGAGAGCAGTCGTGCATTTTAGCATAAAATGATAATAAAATTATACTTTGGCACCATAGCTGTGTTTCCTTAGTCCAAGGGACCGCAATATTGAAGCTAAATTAATTTTTTGCCCGTGTTTTCATATTTACATGGTATTGTATATTTTTTGTTTAAGAATTGAGTTTCTCTATTAGAGTGTTAAATTATGGCTGCAGGATTGTTTGAAAGGGTTTAGTCTAGAA
The DNA here is from genome assembly GCA_905147345.3 of Mythimna impura. Taxonomy (NCBI): domain Eukaryota; kingdom Metazoa; phylum Arthropoda; class Insecta; order Lepidoptera; family Noctuidae; genus Mythimna; species Mythimna impura. The sequence continues at coordinate 24,366,795 of LR990359.1, read as the reverse complement.
TTGCCTAAAATAGAACGCCATGGAGGTCTTGAATGAAGCTTTCAACAAGGGCTTATTTTTTTATTTTTATTAATAAGGCACACTAACAAATTGTTTACAAAATAATCTAGATTAAATGTTCAGAGGATGGTTCCGTGTAAACAAATCAATTAAAGGCATACACAATATTCACAGTGATTGTTTAAAATTACAAAATCATATATTATATATGTATGGATTGTGTGAAGAGTGATATGAAAGAAAAGGAAGTTAGTGATAGCATGACGAGTGATAGGAAAAAAGGAAGAAAAAAACGTGTTGCGCCGACCCCAAATAACACGGGACAAGGGCAGGAAGATGATGAGACACATTGTATATAAATTAAAATTAAATTAAAAGAGACGAATCGATTATATTAAAAATCACAATATTTCTTATGTCAATATTAGTAACAAATTCAAAAAGAAAAGATTGGAAAAGACAAAAGATCGAATAAACAACAAATTAAAACAATTATTCATTAACGCTCAGGCGGTAGCCGGCGTCCGCAAGCCATTGTCTTACTATTGTGTCTCTAATTACGCACGTCAAAAGGTTAACTATAAATTAAAAAAACTCTTTACAAAAAAAAAAAATAACCGACTTCACTAAAAAAAAACACTAAAAGGATCAAAATAACTTTAATTTCGGAAGTCGGTGTTTCTCGGTATTGTTTGTTTCTTATTTAACACCGACTTCCGAAATTAAATTTATTTTGATCCTTTTAGTGTTTTTTTTTAGTGAAGTCGGTTATTTTTTTTTACGTTTATCTAGACCCTTTTTCTCAAAAATGCGTAGAGGTATGAAGCTGCTACCCCTTGAAGCACTAAAAAAATCAAAATTCTATGTCAACGCAATCTAAAGATAAAGCCGTTTACGTTTCGTTTAGGCACTTAGTTTAACACTCACTAGAAAATCCCATACTTCCTGGTAACCTAGAATCCTGAAATTTGGTCTGAAGCAAGGTCTGAGAGCACAAATAAAGGAAAAAGTCTGAAAACTGTTTTGAAGTTACGTGACAAAAACGTGTGTTTTTTTTTTTGCGGTTTTTACTTGACTGGATTGATTAAAACTTTCGGTTCAGCTCCTCAAACCAGTTTATATAATCGCGACTCCACACGTCCTTCACTATGCGACACTCACTTGACAAAATAAACCAAACTTTTTATGAGTTCCGCCGACGCTTTACCCAACGAAATTTGTGTAAAAAAGTCACGTTCTACTTACATCTATACTTAGACTATTATAGTAGACAACTCAAACACAATAAAAAGCAATCTTTAAAAACACTATTTTACGATCGTACGTTCAGTTTTATCCTTACGCACCATTTAAGGGTTAAATCGTAAACTAGGATGACTAACCAATAACTATGTTTTTGCTTTAATATTTTACTTATATAGTCTGCTTATCTTTCGTAAAAGACTCAAAGGGATGAATGGGTTGGGTCGTAAGCAATGAGCTGGCAACTTAGATTTAGGCCGAATATCTTTTATGAAATAAAAAGGGATTTTTGGAATATAATTATGCCTACTGAAAATGTTAGATGACGGCTTCGCGTGAAAAAGCCCCTTTATGATGGCAACATTTTCTTTTTGTGCTAAAATTTGATAAAAAGCATTTACATAAAGTTTTTTGATGATAACTAAATATATAACAAAAAAAAGCTGCCCTCCACGGTTTCATTTATTATTTATTTATTTTACACTTTATTGTACAAAACAAATACAAAAGGAAACTAAAACACATACATACAATGGGTGGCCTTATCGCACTCCGCGATGCTCTTCCAGGCAACCTGGAATGGACAGTAATGAGAAGAAATGGGGCTGTCATTGGTGTGACAAAACCAGTATTAAACATATTATATTATAATAGATACACAGATAAATACATTTGCTATAAAATAGATACATATCACTAGATAAAGATACATATCATCATTCATTATCGTCTTTATTAATTAATTTATTTAATCTTCATGCAACTAAAGGTACAAAGGCGGTCTTTGGTTACTGCTCCGCTCCTTGTGATAAGAAGCATATTATATAGTCTATCTTTATTAACAAAGGGGCTATTCAATACGAAAAGAATCAATTCAGACTAGTAGTTCCAAAGATTAGCATGTTCAACCAAACAAACTTTTCATCTTTTAAATTATTAATGGTTACACTGATGCGTCCGACTTACATGTAGAGTTGTGTCAATCATTTGTTCCCAATAATTACAATCGCTCTAGAAAGCATAAATTATTTAATGTCCCATTTTGTCGCACTGTAGCTCGATCCACCTCCCCTATACCGCGTATGCTAACGATGCTCAACGCGCTCGTGGAGACCAACCCTGGATTGGATTTGTTTGCTGATGAATGGAAGACAATATTATTAGAAAGTTTGCGATTCTGTGAGAAGACAGAGTGAAAGGATTCAATTATTTTAGTATTACTGGCTATTTTGCTGTACTAAATAAATAAATAATAAATAAATTAAATCTTTATAATATTACTAGCAGTCCCGGCTGACGATGCCCTACCAGAAAGCTGGCTTTTCGTCAAAAAAAAAAAATTGACAACCCGATTGTAGCGCCACCTACCAGTCCAGTCAGGGTCCAGTTGTATTTTCAAACCATCCAGCGACCTACTCAAATATACACACAAAGTCTCATCAAAATCGGTCAAGCCGTTTAGGAGGAGTAAGGTGACAAACACGTACTGAAGAATTATATAATAATAATAATCTTCGTTTATTTCTCCTCACAAAACAAGACTTTAAGATTAAAAAATATTCAAATAACTTGCAGGAACATTTTTGAGTCAAGTGAATGTGGGGAGCTGGTGTCTGTTATAGGTGTTAACCTGTATTACAGATCACCAGGTCCTCACCCCATGAAAAGTAGGGATAACATAATATTGATTATATAATAGAGCGTTGGATAGAATTTATACCTTATAAATCTCTTTAGTTAGTGGTTACGGAGGCAAAACTAGTAATAACAAAGAAAAAAACCACTTAGCACAATGTGAGTGTGTTTACAGTGAATATATATTAAGATAGTATATATATACTATCCAGGTGCTTAACCTCATATGTAGGATGTAGTTGTCATTTATGTCACTATTAGCTTCCAATTTAACCGGATTTCTACAAAGTATAGATAAATAAATCCACATTTTATAAGCAGCTAAACAAAATTCTCCACCGCAGACAAAACAAAACTATCAAAAAATATATTTGCAACACTGATAAAAGCCGAACAAAAAAAAATTGCAGTTACCGACGCAGTCTATTCGGAAAAGGAACGAAAAAAAACGAGACAAGACTATCTCGTATTCCCGACGTTAATTTTAAAACCATTTTTCTTCAGCAAAAACGTAACTTGTTCAAAGGAAATTCTATATTCTAGTGCCGTCTACGAATCAAATTTCTAGAGGCGACCTCGGTGGGAGAAAACTAACAAAAATATTTTTATTCCATTTAGAGAGGTACGCAGTGAGTATCTATTTGCTGGCGAACGGTGCCCTCCGCCGCTTGGAATATAACTGCACTTGAATTTTTAGTTTTTGCTAGCCGAGCCTTTCGCAAATTGAAAGAGTACCTTGGAATATTTGTGTAATATTATGAAGTTTTCAAAATATCGTGATTTTTAGGGTCGCTTGTCTGATTTTAATATTCTCAATCCCCGCACGAACGCGGCACGATTCACGCGCCATTGTCTTTTTATTGTGACTCTAATTACGCTACTCAATAGATTACCCTAAACATGAAGTTTTAACGTCATTTTTTGGGTTCCGTACCTCAAAAGGAAGAAAACGGAACCCTTATAGGATCACTTTGTTGCCGTCTGTCTGTAAAGACCTTTTATCTCGGGAACGCGTGAAGGTATCAAGTTGAAATTAAAACCATATACTTAAATCTGCGGTTCCTTGAAGTTGTAAAAAAATCAAACTTCGAAGAACGAAAAAAAAGATACGGACGTTTTTGTTGCAAAAAACGTGTATTTCGACACTGTCAAGGGAATCAAAATTCATAGGGTACTTCCAACTGGGAGTATCCTGAGTACCCTTGAGTCAACTGACGCAGAATCCTGATATTTGGCATAAAGCAAGGTCTTATAGCACAGATATAGGAATAAATCTGAAAACAGTAAAATTGTTTTTTTTTGGGATGCGTAAAAATCTTTGTGACTCCATTCGAGAGTTGAAATATTTACATAGGTAAGTTTGTATGGAACTCGCACTTGCCACGTTTTCTTTCTTTGATGTTTTATATATATGTTTTTATTGTTGAAACAATCAATATTATCAAAATTTTAAGTTCCTAGTCCCAGTAGTTTCAGGTGTGCGTTGATATGTCAGTCAGTTAGTTTCTCTCCTATTATAAAAACATGCATGAGAGAATTATATGCTCACCAAAATAGCAATATCTCTGTCATCAAATATTTACTTACCCCAGCTGAGACGCAGACGTTCATAATTCTAGCGCCATCTTAATATTGTCGCGTAGAATACTGGTTTGATCCAGTTTATACCAGTAAAAAACCGGTTTACGGCGGTTTTAAGTGAGCGTTTTATGACTAGAATTAAGTCTCTTCTGTCAGATTCTTGTATGATTTGCAAAATTATGAAATTAGAGTTTTAAACAGTATTCATTTCAGTGTTCTAGGAAATTTTGTTAAACTTGTGCATAGTAAGAATTGTACTTTTAGCAGGTAATTTACACTGTGATAATTTTATATAGTGTCACAATTTTGCGCATTATATGTGCAATTTGGTCTTTTTTATTTTCGGGTGGGAAAATCATCTAATGACATCCCCCGCTCTGACTGACTAAAAACTCACTCCTGTTCCTTGGTTGCCTTTCATACCAGGGCCGTTACTCTTCGGGCTGTAAACAAACAAAATTCTGTCAGAGATAACGCTTCCTAAAGAGTCCATAATTTATGAGATTATTATTTGACAAGGGAGAAAAAATAATTACGATATATATTTTTAACTTTTGATATTCATTGTTGTTGTCACTCCTCATAATGTCACTTTGTCTGACAAGCTCCGCACAACTGAACAAATTATCAAAACATTTTTTTTGTAGCCTATTTTGTTTTCCACTACTGGACAAAGACCTCCCCTTTTTCTATCCAAACCTCTCAGTCTAGAGCGATCTCTGGTCCAGTTTGCCCCGCAAACATGATCAGATCACATCATCTTCGCCACGTTTGATCTCGACGGTGTAGACCACTCTCAGGCATTCCAGTTGATTGTCAAAACTCAACTGTAACAAATAAAATACGGAACCCCAAAAACCACTTACTTAATTTTACCAAACTATATCAACAAAGTTCCATTTTACACCAAATATTAACCACTCCCCTTTTTTACTTTCAGGTAATTGCCGATTTTATTCATCACAATTTTCTGTGCGTAAGTAAAACATTCCACCATGAGACCCCGCCGGAGCTCTGTCCGCCATGCCGCGACCTCCCGAACTTACCATGTCCGGTGAGGACCTGCGTCATGCGGAAGGTAAGGACGCCGTGTTGCCTTTCCAGCCACTCAGGTGTCCTCCTGCCGGAGGCTCTACGCAGGCATCGTCCAGTCCATGGCCCTTTATGGGGCGCCGGTGTGGGCGCCGTCACTGCGAAAGCGACCGGCGGCCCAGCTGAACGCGTGCCAGAGGGTCATGGCCATACGGATAGTGCGGGGATACCGCCGGGGAGCCTCCTTGCTGGCCAGCCACCATGGGATCTGCTGGCAACAGGCCTTGTACGCATGCACGATCTGCGCGTGGAGATGCAACGTCGGGGCGAAACTCCGCTGCCACGACAAGTCGCGGCATGGCGGACAGAGCTCTCGCACCGGGCCTTGGTACAGGCCATGGTCCGGAGCGAGGAGGATTGGCAGGCGGTCGCCTCCTTCTGCGAAGCAGTAATGCTAGCAAAGGAGGCGGCCGATCGCGTGAGGCAACGGTCCTGACGCCCCAATCGCCGCCGGGATTCCGATCCCGATTTCCGGCCATCGTAGGCGCAGGCTTGCGGACGGCGAGCAATGGGTGGCTCGCCGTCCGACCGTCCAGTAACCGTCCGGACCGAGCCCAAGTCGTCGACGGCGCGTGCTGTTCCACGCGCGCCTCAAGGAGATGTCAGCAACTGTAGGGGCCTAGCAGGGTCGAAGCCTACTGGGGCCAAGGGTCTGATTCTGAAAGGAAGACTCGGCCCTGGTACGAAATGCAACGAAGGAACAGGAGTGGGTTTTTAGTCAGTAAAAGTCTGACACTATCTCCCGCCCCGCCCAAGGGCGGGGGATGTCATAAGATGATTTTCCCACCGAAAAAAAAAAAAGCCACTCAGGTGTCACACAGTTGACAAACGAACAGACAGACAGACGGATAGACCGCGGAGTCTTAGTAATAGGATCCCGTTTTAAATTTTGGGTACGGAACCCCAAAAACCACTTACTTAATTTTACCAAACCATATCAACAAAGTTCCATTTTACACAAAATATTAACCACTCCCCTTTTTTATATTTTTACAAAAAACCTGTCACAAGAAAAGAAAACGTTGGTTCAAAATTTCAACTTAATGCAATACAAGGAAGTGGGTCAACTTTAAATTGCATGATTTGATTACAAACAGACATCGGGACAGGTGAAACTAGAAAAATCCCCGGCATTCTAATTCCGTCCAAATTGGCGAAAGTCAATAAAGATAAAAACAAATTTACCGAGACGGTATAAACGTTTTCTGTAATTGGCTCTTGACACCCTGGCATTTGGGCATGGCCGTTTTCAAACCATAGATATAGAAGAATGGCATGAGCGCTCCCCATCCAGCTGTAAAGCGAGTACAGTCAGAAAGGTGTGACAGAGAAATAGCGATCGTAAGGCAAATAGTGGTCGAGGAGGTTCAATTCGACTGTTTTTTAGGGTTCAGTACCCAAAGGGTAAAATGAGACCCTATTACTAAGACTCCGCTGTCCGTCTGTCTGTCTATCCGTCTGTCACCAGGCTGTATCTCACGAACCGTGATTCATAGTCAGACAGTTGAAATTTTCACTGATAATTTATTTTTGTTGCCACTATAACAAAAAATACTAAAAAACAGAATAAAATAAATATTTAACGGGGCTCCGTAGCTCAAAAAGAAAAAACGGAACCCTTATAGGATCACTTTGTTGTCCGTCTGTTTGGCTGTCAAGACCCTTTATCTTGGGAACGCGTGGAAGGATCGACTTGAAATTAAAAAAAAAAACTACTCAAGTCTGCGGTCTCTTAAAGGTGTGAAAAAAATCAAATTTCTAAGTTAACGAAAAAATAAGATACGGCCATTTATGTCGCATTAAACGTATATTTCGATACTCTCAAAGGAATCAAAATTCATAAGATACTTCCCGTTGACCCAGAATCCTGAAATTACGCATAAAGCAAGGTCTGATAGCAAAGATGTAGGAATAAATCAGAAAACTGTAAATTTGTTGTTACGTCACAAAAAAAATACATTTTTTCGCGATTTGCAAATAAATCTTTGAGACTCCATTCGGGAATTGAATTATTTACATAGGTAAGTTTGTACGGAAACCTTAGCGCGCGAGTCCGACTCGCACTTGCCCAGTTTTATTCTTGTATGTTGCCAATTACGATGATTGTTTTTTAAGAATATTTTTTTTAATATTGTTGAAGTTTATATTTGGTGAAGTTTTATTAAGAACTTCGGAAATACCTAGGAAATGGAACTCTTCAATAAATAATAGCAAATTTCTTTTATCGTATAACATAACATCGAATAGGTACGCTTTCAAATGGTACGCAGGTGTGTACAGTGTACCCTGGTACATCTTTTTTCAACATAATTATTACTAGGTATTACTCTATGTCTAAACATCAGATATTTGAGCAGACTTTTGTCGACACTAATTGGAATGTATAGGCCGAGGTTACAACTTGTTTGACATAAACGAGCTTGGCACTTGAGGGTTGGTCATGCTCACTCAAATGTCTCGCTGATAGTGATATGTGTTGTTAGGTCATTCAGTCTCCTTCAAAATGGTTGAGCTGAGTGGGGCTGATGCTCGTGAACGGGCGCCATCAGTTGAGACTGGTCATGTCTTAGCTGCTAGTGGCTTATTTTTTTTTCTATTTTTTTTCATTATTTTTATTGTACTCACATAATAGAAGTGATAAGAAATATTATGTAACTCACAATATGATTTAAAAAAGTATATTCTATGGAGTCTCCTGCACGTTTATGTCCAAAGACATCTACGCTTTGGAACGTTCAATAAGCTTCACTTTTTTTGACTGACTGATATTTTGGCAATTCAAAAGTAAATGGTGTATTTTAAATAAACGTTTCCGATTTCTGAAGATTTGACAAAATTATAAGTTTTGAGAAATAAAAATAACTAATAAGTAAATATTAATAACTAAATAGGAATTTATACCAACTAAAAATAATAATATTTACAAACGGGTAGAAAAAGAAATTATTGGGCATCAAAAAATTCATCCACATCGATATCAATGGGAAAAGTGCCCAGAACGCTGGCAGCATTGCCACGTTGGATAACAATAAATTGTATAAATTCCAATTTAGTTATTAATATTTATTAGTTTTGATGTTCGTTAGCGTAATTGAATAATTAAATAGTATACTTTATTAAAAAAAAAGAAAAAAAAAACTAATAAGTAAATATTAAATGAATGAGATTAAAGTGCTATAAAACTGAAGTAATTTAAAGTCAAAAGGTCATTTCAGTTCATTAAATTGAAATGGCATAGTCAGTTAACCATTAATTCGATATTAGTTCAAAGTTACGCGTCGGTCCAGTGAAAATTACATAAAGTACGTTCCTATTTACTTTCATTTTTAAATGACTATTTTATAAAGAAAAGGAAATAAAAACTGTTTTGGAGGTTAGCACCCTTTTACGTGGAAGTTCGATTCACACTTTTGTATATTTTCATACATTAACTGACTGTAGTTATATATACATTGAAACGAGACTCACACATCTTAATACACAAAGCCCGTTGGTTCTTACAAATTGCACACCTAGGGCGAGATGTTACCTTTAAAACTCGGGCTCAGAAACGCCATCTTAAAAATATCCAGAGCAAACGAATAGTAATGATTTTCCTTAAAAGTAGCTGCAACGCAAAATGATCCCTTAACATAGCGACGTTAAAAAAGTTAATTGCTTATACAGATGTCAGACATCTTGTAATTAAAAACCCTTTGAGAAATTCATGAGAAAAAGAAAACGAAGGGAGCCGAGCTCGGCCGAAGTTTGACGAATTAACAGGGATGGTAGAATCCCCTTGAGGATATGTGCAGAGTGAATAATTAAGATGAAATTATGGTACATATTGGGCGTAAATAATGAAAAAACTGATTAAAAACAAAGCATATTGTTGATATCACAGCATCAGCATATAGCATATCAATCTTTTTAATGTTCCTACTGCTGGGATTTAGGCCTCCTCTCTAGAAGAGGGAGTGAACCGTAATTCACCACGCGGGCCCAGTGCGGATTAGTGGATGTCATATGTCTTCGAATTTTTGGTTCTAGGAGATGCCGGTTTCCTCACGATGTTTTCCTTTATAGTTTTGAGATCAGTGGTGATGAAATAAATTACACAAAGTAATGCTTTGCTTTGAACCCGCGATCTACAACTCGTAAGTCGGGGCTGTTACCACTGAGCCATGACTGCTCTTTGATATCATTATTATACTTATTTATTCACTCGCTAAAAAGCAATGAGGAGAGATGAAACGCATGTGACTAAAAGAGTTATTAGTATACGTGTGGATAAATGGAGAGTGAGAGGGAGACAAGATGAGTGGATTGTTTGAAAAGTGACTTGAAAGAAAAGGGAGATATATAGGAGATAGCATAACGGGTAACAGGACAGAATGGAAGAAAACAATCATGATGCGCCGACCCCAAATAATATGGGACAAGAGCAGGAACATCATAATGGTGATGAAAGGCAACATAATTATGGCCTAAAATTTCATGATTTTAAAATAATATTGTCATTATATCTAACCTCATCATCTTCCTGCCCTTGTCCCGTGTTATTTGGGGTCGGCGCAACACGTTTTTTTCTTCCATTCTGCCCTGTCACTCGTCATACTATCACTAACTTCCTTTTCTTTCATATCACTCTTCACACAATCCATCCATCTTTTCTTTGGTCTCCCTCTCCCTCTCCATCCATCCACATGTAAACTCATAACTCTTTTAGTAACATGCGTTTCATCTCTCCTCTTCACATGACCATACCAAGACAAACGATTCCCTTTCAACTTTTCAGTCACTGGCGCCACTTTCAAACTTCCCCTAATATACTCATTTCTCACTTTATCCATTCTCGTCACACCACACATCCATCTTAACATTCTCATCTCCGCTACGTGCAATCTTTTTTCATCCGTCTTTTTCACAGCCCAACATCTAACCTATATTGTTTTACTGCTATGCAATGTCAATACGGTTGACAGGATAGAATGGAAGAAAAACCGTGTTTTGCCGACCCCAAATAAGACGGGACAAGGGCAGGAAGATGATGCTATGCAATGGCCACAGAAATACATCTAAGTTATCCCGTCATCTCCTCCGTGATCTGCCGCGATTACAAGACGGGGTCTTGTAATGTCAGCGTATCAATTATGTGTGTTATGGGTCATTTGCTTGATCAGCATGCGCTAGACATGTCGAATCAAGTCCCTGGTCCTAATTTTTTGAAATGATATATGATATGGTCCATTATATTTACTTCACCGTAAGCGCGGGCTTGTGGACGGCGAGCAATGGGTAGCTCGCCGTCCGACCGTCAGGTAAGTGTTCGGACCGAGACCAAGTCCAAGACCTCAAGGAGATGTCAGCAAACCGTAGAGGCCCAGCAGGGTCGAAGCCTACTGGGGCCAAGGGTCTGCTTCTGAAAGAAAGGCTCGACCCTGGTATGAAAGGCAACGAAGGAACAAGAGTGGGGTTTTAGTCAGTAAAAGTCTGACACACCCTCACGCTCCACCCAAGAGCGCGGGATGTCATTGGTTGATTTACCCACCGAAAAAAAAAATTACTTACAATTTGGAGGACGAATTTTGTAGATAGATGAGAGCACGGTTGGTGCAGTTAAGCGTTATGAGTTTTTTGAGCCTACATATAGTAGTTCGAGGTCTAGGTGACTTGTATATGTGAGTTTATATGTTTTTGAATGCACCCAGGATACAGGAGTAACTCTTAGTGGTGGTCAGAGAGCAGTGGTGGACGAGTGGTAACGAGCCCGACTTACGTGCTGTAGGTCGCGGGTTCAAACCCAGCCAGGCGCATTACTTTGTGTAATTTATTTCATCACCACTGCTCTCAAAACGGTGAAGGAAGACATCGTTTGGAAACCGGCTTGTTCTAGAACCAACAATTCGAAAACATGTGACATTCACCAATCCGCACTGGGCCCGCGTGATGAATTACGGCCCATTCCCTCTCCTAGAGAGGCCTGAGTCCCATCAGTGGGAACATTAAAAAGCTGATTAAGCTATTATTATGTTAATGGAAGTTTGTACTAGTGTTTGCCATCTACTTCTCAATAATTATATTATATTTGCAGTCCCGATAGACGTTGTACTGTTCTTAAGCTAGATTTTCGTCAGAAAAAAAATAAAATCCGATTGCAGCGCCACCTACCGGATTCAATTGTATTTTCAAACCATCTAGGGATTCCTCACTCAATTATACACACAAAGGTTCATCCAAATTGGTCAACTTGATTAATAAGAGTTAGGTTACAAACACACGTTCAGAAGTACTATATGTATATACATAAACTAAAACATGTTACCAACCAGGGGCGCCAAATCCGTGGGTGCTCGGGGGCTCTAGCACCTATGAGAAATAAACAGTGGGTGCCGAGCACCCCTGAGAATAGACATCAAGAAACAGATCAGTAATCGCCTCTTAGATTACGTGTAAATTATAATATTTCTTGATAATAAATAATGGTTTCATTTTATACTAGCTTTTGCCCGTGGCTTCGCTCCCATGAACTGACTACTATATCCTACTCTACCCTACTGTACCCTACTCTACCCTACTGTACCCTACTCTACCCTACTGTACCCTACTCTACCCTACTGTACCCTACTCTACCCTACTCTACCCTACTCAAAAAAAAAGTATCCTATGTCCGTTTCCTGGTTCTAAGCTACCTCCCCACCAACTTTCAGCCAAATCGGTTCAGCCGTTCTTGAGTTATAAATAGTGTAACTAACACGACTTTCTTTTATATATATAAGATGTTTATCAAACATAATTAGTAATTAAGTACGCAGTATGTAAATAGGACATTTATTTGTTTGTCGGTCGATCAGAGTGCATTTCTCTTCTCACACTTCGCCACTTTTTCGAATCATGAAATGAGCATAAGCACCCATGATGTTTTCTAAAAGCCGGCGCCCCTGTTACTAACAGAGTCCTATTAGAAAGATTTTCTCTGAACACCTCAGCAAACATAAAATAAACTTATTTCAACGCGCATAACAAAACGTTTCAACACTGGAGACCACATAAAGAGGATACAATTGAAATAGTTTTTCATAGAAACTCTCGTACATAAACAGATATTTTCCGAACGACTGAATATTTGCAGTTCTTTCCATTTTAATCCATTCAGAGTAATAATGCGGTGCATTGCAGAATAACTTGCAGTGGTAGTTTTCATCCATTTTTCTTAATAATCTTGAGAGAAGAGTGAAGTGTATTGACGATTTGTGAATTGGTTTGCGGGTCGGTTATATTGAATGATTTTATACTAAAAATTGTCCTGTATGGTGTCCGGATGCAAGGAATAGGAACAATTCTATCTCTTCCCGTGGATTTTTTGTAATAATTTCAGCACCTCCTGAACAACAAAAATAAAAACAATTGAACATTTCTGTTCTGTAATATAGTGTAGATTACATTGATTACGTAATCACAAATAAGTTAATCAGAAAACAGAAAATTGTTAGAATAAAGGACAACAAGTAATAAAAAAAGTCATAATTATGATACTGAGCAAACTTATACCAACGCTCACAAGTTAGAATACGCTGCTACGAATAGCTACGAGACTACGAAACTGGCTACGAGGCTACGAACTTGCTACGAGGCTACAAAACTGACTACGAGGCTACGAACTTGCTACGAGGCTACAAAACTGACTACGAGGCTACGAACTTGCTACGAGGCTACAAATCTGACTACGAGGCTACGAACTTGCTACAAGGCTACGAAACTTACTATGGGCCGCTATAATTGTTGATATTTAATTGAGATAACTACATATTGTCGTGTTTAAGTTATTCATAGATTGGAAAAATATTATTATTAGGCCTCTATTTTCTGAAGAGTTCGGCAGGGGCATATTTAAACAGTGCTCCCACGTTTTGTACTTCCACATTTAGTCATTTATGTATAATTGTATCAAATAGGATCACAATGAGCTTCATAAGGAGACTTAAAGTCACCAAAAGGGCAATGGCTCTCTATGGCTCTTGATATTGGATGTAATAAAAACACAAAGTTAAACTTTTCAACTGTTTTATTTTAAAGGGAAAATCTCTCGGTACAGTTACTATAAATTATATATATAAATGTATGAACATTGCATATAATATTTTAACAGCCCTCTGGTTATGCTGGAAGTTTCTATGCGTGATCGAATCAGTAATTAAGATATCTGCAGTATTTAAATTAGACCAACGAAGCAGTGTAATGTAATAAATATATTTTAATCGCACAAACCGAAAAGGCAGTTTTCTCGTTGAGATAACAACAGTTCCTTCGGACCCGGATACATTTAGAATTCCGTAGATTACATTCGAAATTCGAAACGTTTAAATTATTTGCGTTCCATTTTAACGAACGAAATTATAAAAAAAAATACTGACTGGCTAGAGTTTTATTTTCAATTTCGAATTTTGTCCGCCATTTTCATACTTGCATGCCAATAAGCAGACGTTTATAACGTTCGTTCACTTCACTTTTTTTTTTAAGGAATTTTGGATCCCGTAAGGAGTTTTAATAAAATCCTGGGCTCGGCTTAAGTGTCACTCACGATATGAGCAGCCTTTATTACGGTCTGTAAAAACTACGACGGTAAGATTAATATTAAAGCTCATTTTCTGTATAAGTTATGGTACCTACCTTGTTTCAGGTATGCATCATAAAAACTGTAATTTCCCGCATAATTTTTGATTAAATTGAATTTTAGTCATTCAAAATATTCGGCAATAAATAGTAAGAAAGAGATGGGACATGTGAAAAAAAAATAGTAATGATAAGTTATGTTCTCATCTTATTGCTACGTCACTTCGTGCTAGCGGCCGTTTTTTCGGGGCCCATTTATTGATTGAAGTCACCCTCTGCCTTTTTTATCGATATCAATATCGATATATATCGACATATAAAATTTTTCAGGCACGGGCCATAGTCTTAACATATTTTTTGGTAACTAGTCATAGTCTTAGGTTTCCATATGTCGTAATAGTTTCCCACGAATCGGGGGTGTTCGGGAGGTTCCTTCGGTGCACTAGCATAGCGCATACTGGGATAACCGTCAGTTGGTACAACGTTCCATGAAACATTGTCTAAGCGGCCTCTGCGAGTTGGCTTCGGCCCCTCGTATACCTTCCAAAGGTTCAGAACCCCAGGGTTCAGAGATATATATAGTAACGCATAAATAATAATAATATTCCACAACTTTCACACAACGCCATCTAGTCCCAAACTAAGCAGAGCTTGTGTTATGAGTACTAGACAACTGATAAACGTACTTATATATGGTGACTGGTAATTAGTGTACGATACTTAAACACGTGATTGTGCTCATGATAACCAACAACTTTTACTATGGGAACAAACATGAAATCGCGAAAAGAAAATCAGCTGTTCAGTACATTCATGTTTGCCTAATGTACTGAACAGCAGATATTTTTTTCGCGATTTCGGCTTTTCTCCCATAATAAAAATTGTTTGTTATCATGAGCACAATCACGTGTTAAAGTATCGTACACTAATTGCCAGTCACCCTATATATTTCTAAATACGTACATATTTTATATACAAATTACACCCAGACACAGAACAAATGATCGTGCTTATCACACAAACATTTGTCTTGGGTGGGAATCGAACCCACGGCCTCCGGCATAGCAGTCAAGGCCACTAACCACTAGTCCAACAGGCCAGTCAAAATATATATTGTTTGCATCATAAAAATGTAATTTCCCCCTGAATTATTGGTCAAATCGAATTTTATATATAGAGAATATTCGATAATAAATGGTAAGAGAGATAGATGGGAAATGTGGAAAAAAAAGTTTGCTTTCGTATTTCGGTGACAATCCAATCGGCGTAAAACTGGTGTGTTCCCTGGAGGGGTTACCATGGCAACCAGCGGGGAGGGGGCGCCTGAAAGGGGTCACAAAATCTAAACTTATCTCATAAATTTACACGCCAGGTCGATCTCGTTCCGACACGCGGAGCGTTTTGCCAAATTTCATTTCGTACGGAACCCCCGGCCCAGTTAATTGGTATGAAAATTTAAGTATTATGTGTTTTTAGTGTTGACTCGTGAAATTATAAAAGCGTTTGCACTCTTCTCTTTTAGTAAATAACTTGCTGGTATGAAATTTTCAGCGGTTTTCAACGAGTGTGTGTGTGTGTGTTTTTGTTAAAGTTTTCCTGTATATCTAAGTAGGTATGTATTAAGCTTAGTGCACGCTCTATTTGACTGCAGCACAAAATAAGTGGCCCCATGTGTTTATGCGGTAAATGTACAGAAACGTTAGACACAGCGGTAGCAAAGATCATATAAAATTCAAAAGCTTTTTTGTATACTTAAAAAACACAAAATACAGCCAGTAATTAAATTGTTTCATGAAAATATTTGACATAAAACAAACACTACAATTTGCATAGTTTTATTGATAAACCAATAGCATCCAATTGGATAAAAAAAAAACTAAAATGCCATTTTAATTTCAATCGGATGTAGCCAGTTAATTTTGTCCATTTTATTTTATTTTCGTTCCCCATTGCGATTTGAGCGGTATCGAATAAACGATCGAGTTGGTACTGTCCGATTTAAATATCGGATTGTACAATCGATTTGGGATATCGGACTCACTCGTGCAAACCCTTTTTGTATAAAATTCTGAATTTCCTGCTGTGAAATGTCTTTATGACGGTGAGACATTGTTATTTTAAATTTTATGGCGCTTCATCTGTTGTTATGATCATTCTATGGGACAGTAAAATTCAATGTAATATCCATTGAAATTTACTTTGAAAGAGGGAAGTACTTATACAGTATTGTCAGTTTAGAATGTTCCAACTGCTGGGACACAGATTTCCCTCTCTGTAAAAGTTATTGTAATCCACCCTGTGGGCCCAAAATGTGACAAGTTTATATTATTATTCCATTTATTTTCTATATATACATATTTACATTTTTAAATATTTCTTAAAAAAACATATTAAAATAAAACAGTTAAAAATATAAAAAATAGTGGCCCACCGGCATCGGTAACAGGGTCCAAGCTACCGGTGCCGGCAAGCCGGGTCCAGAAGTCCTGCTTTCTGGATCAGGCCCTTCTTCTTAAATTCCTTGCCTGGCCCGGTATTCGGCCACGGCAGTGCCGTCCGCTGATGCTGTCATTAGGTCCCTACGTGAACTGACAACAGGGCACGTGATGCAGGATCGAAGGTGGGACATGGTCTGCGGAGAGACGCCGCACAAACATTGAAGATCGGAACCGTCCGAGAACCCCCATCTGTGATGATCAGGCGTCCTCAGATGTTGTTCGAGGCTCTTAGCTATTATGCCATTGGCCGTTACGACTATCTGCGGAATGATTGCTCTATCCACTTTCCAAATGTCGACAACCTCACGAGCTAAGTCACGATACATAGTTTGCTTCTATTTTTCTCAGCTTTCACATGGTTCTCATCATGAAGGACCTCTATATCAACAATCATTGTGCGACGCTCCAGCCGAACAATCATCACTATATCAGGTTTATTGGCAACAATAGTACTGTCAGAGATGATACATTGATCCCAATATAATGTGATATTGCCATTGTCGAGAACTAAGTCCACATAATATTATTGTTATTAGTCTTTATTTTATCCTCACGATTTTGCGCCCATCATGTGGTGGAGCTTTGTTTTCTAGCACAATTTTTGACAGCTTTGATATTAAAATTTATTCTACTTATAGTAAAGCTACTGTCTGGAATTGAATCTATGAGATCGAACCGCTCGTAAAGCAAAGCCGTTACCACTGAACCACTGCCTTGTTGGTCTCGTAATTGTAAGCGCGACTATTTGGTCTTAGTTTTTAATTCCAAAGTAAAAAAAAAGTGTTATTGTTTTCTCCCATTAGAGTAATTACTCTGTAGCTGCCTTAAGTTTGGAAGTTGGTGATGTGATACCCCCGTGCCTCATGAAGCCGTTGGTTTTGCACCTGATGTCTTCCCAGTCGTGTTGGTTCGACGTTCAAACGGACTATGGGAGTAAAGGAACCGAGAGTGCAACTATGTTTGAACACACGTTTGAGCACTATAATATCTTCAGCGTACCTGACTAATCTCCGTTGAGATTGGCTGCTGTGATCGAAATTTAGTCGGGAGGATTACAACGTTTCAATATATGAGGCATTGTGATGATATTTTAATGAAACCTATTTCTTACAACCTGTTACCTATAGGTTTTTAGGTCACTGCAACTGTACAATTTCCATGTCAGCGCTAGCTTCATGAGAATATTTAATGCTGGTTTGAAAAGGTCAGCTTGTCGGTAGGGTTTGTAGCTGACAGCCTTAAAATGTTCTTGAAATATAGAAAAATATATAATAATTAATACTAACCTAAATATTTTTAACCACATGATACAAAAAAATTTGCTACAGCATTTTATACTTAGGATCAGTAATGACTAAGTAGAAACGGTCCTAATAGAATAGAATAGAATAGAATAAAACTTTATTGTACACCAAAATAGTAACAAAAACTTATAAACTAACTTAATCTATGGGTACAATGGCGGTCTTATCGCTAACAGCGATTTCTACCAGACAACCTTAGGATGGACTGTAAGAATTTAATATAAAAAAGGGGGGTAGACTGCGGTGTACTGCAAATTAAATTAAAATTTAATTAAATTAAAAATATATATAAGGCTATACATAGATATAAAATTATAATATATTGTATAGCTATTATATATAAAAGACAAAAAAACAAACTCATGAATATTATATATAGGTATATACATACATATTATATGTTACACAATTTCAAAGAGAGTAATAGAGAATAAATAAAAAAATAAATACAAAAAAGTGAAAGGACTAGAAAGAAAAAAAAAAAAAAAAAAAAGAAGGGAAAGAACTGAATTTGGATAGTAGCAGAGTTAATTATTGTGAAAGAAAATGATCCTTAACTAAATTTTTAAAAGTAACTAGTGACTGGGCTTGCCTAATTGGCATCGGCAACGCGTTCCACAATCGCACTGCTTGGACCGTGAACGATTTGTCACTAAATTTGGTGGAATGTGAGGGCATTAAAAGTTTCAAATTTTCCGATGATCTCAAGTGTCTAGAATGTGTGTCATGAAGGAACTTAAAACGTTCTTTGAGGTAAGAGGGGGTTGTAGGAATAAACAGGACACTGTAAAGCAACGATAAGATATGGGTATTCCGGCGAAGACGGATTGGCAGCCACTTGAGCTTAATACGGAATTCAGAAACATGATCATATTTGCGTAAACCAAATATGAACCTAATACAAAAGTTTTGGAGTCGCTCAAGCTTATCTAGCTGCACTTCAGTTAGGTCCAAATAACTGACATCGGCATAATCAAGGATTGGGAGAAGTAGGGATTGGGCAAGCGCAGTTTTGGTGGCAGTTGGAAGAAAATTGCGCAGCCTTCGCAAAGACCCCGCAGACGCAAACAACTTGCGGCTAACTTCCTGCAATTGAGGACCCCACGAAAAGTCTTTGTCAATAAAAATTCCTAGATCTTTGACTGAATCGCTGTATGTGATAATTGAGCCATCAAAAACTATCGGTGGTATCCGCGTCCAGTCTATTTTTGAGCGCAACCTAGGGCTGCCGACAACAATGACTTGGGTCTTCCCAGGATTGACTTTCAAACCATGAGCCACACTCCACTCGGCAATACGAGCCAAGTCTTTATTGACCATATTAACCGCTTCAGCTAGTTCATCTACCGGAGCTTGCGAATATATTTGCAAATCGTCAGCATAAAGATGGTAGGATGAGAGAAGATCATTGGAAATAGAGTTTATAAAAATAGCGAAAAGAAGAGGAGATAGAACGCCCCCCTGCGGTACGCCGGCAGATGTATTGCACCAAGACGAGGACGAACCTTCAATGTGAATACGTTGCCGACGGCCAAACAGGTAACTACGAAACCAATCAATCGCCGTTGGAGATATGTTAAGAGAGCTAAGTATTCCGAGTAGTATATCAAAATCGACGGTATTAAATGCGTTGCTGAAATCCAACAAGGAAAGGACCGTCAGATTGCCATTTTCCATACCAAGTCTAATATCATCTGTTATGCTAACGAGAGCTGTTGTAGTGCTATGACCTGGACGAAACCCGGATTGGAAAAGGTTAAGGAGGCGGTTTTTGCACAGGAAAGCACTAAGTTGAAAATGGATAAGGCGTTCAAGGACTTTGGATAGAAAAGGTAAAATGGAGATAGGACGGAATTCAGAGAAGGAAACAGGATTACACTTTTTTGGAAGTGGGGTGATTTGGGCTTCCTTCCATGTAGTGGGAAAAACACTACAGGATACGGAATAATTAAGGATATGACAGATGACAGGAAGGATTTCGTCCAGGATAGGAAGTATCATCTTGCGACTAATACAATCACTACCAACAGCATTAGACGTGATAGATTCTATGCTCTTCTTAACATCACAATCAGAGAATTGATTTAAAACAAGAGGTGAATAATCGGGAGTAGGAAGAGATGAAAGATTATTTAAAGTTTTCGCTTTGATAGTAGCACTGAAGTTAGAAGATGAAGAAAAATGTTGATTGAGTAATTCAAGATCTACATCCTTAGGAATAGAATCTTGGCGCGACTTACCAACTCCCATTGATCTAAGAAATTTCCAGACTTTAGCTGGGTCACCGTTTTCAACGGACTTATGAATGTGGTGGCGTTGGGCATCTCTACACATCAAGTTGCTGCGATTGCGGATTGCAACATATTTTTCTTGATTTGAAGAATTTGGTCTGCTTTTAAATCTCGACTTAGCTGCTGCTTTCCTCCTCAACATGTTTTTTAAATCTTCAGACAGCCAAGGGGCCGGCAGGTGTGTGATTTTCACGGGTCGAACAGGTGCATGGATATCGTATAGCTTGAGAAGTTTTGTATTGAGTAAATTGACTTTTTCATCAATCGACTCAGCGGCAATGAGATCAGACCAGTCAATGTTGCCAGCATCCTCACGGAGACTCAAGATCCATACCACCAAAACTTCGCTGTAGAAGTATTTTAGGTTTCGCCTTAGGAGGGTGAATTTTATAGGAGAGAAAGATAAGGTCATGATAGGAGAAGGCATCAGCTGTACATTGTCCATGCTTAGCGATATGTTGAGTAGAAGAAACAAGTATGAGATCAAGTAGCGAAGGAGTACAGTTAGGAAAGTGGTGAGTTGCACTCAAGGGAAGAAGAGACAAATTGCAGGAATGAGCAATAGATTGAAGTGCGGAAGACCGTGAATCACGTTTGAGAAGACAAGTGTTGAAGTCCCCCATTATAATAGTGTGACTGTAAGAAGGAATAAGGTTAACCAGGAGACTTTCAAATGAGGAAAAGTAATCAATACGTAAAGAGGGACAGTAGTAGACACCAAGGAGAATCTTCGAATGATAAAGGTTAACTTCTAAAAAGAGATGCTCGCCAGCATTCGGCGGCGGTGGCTGTGATGACATATCAACAATTGTGAAAGGAATGTTAGCACGTAAGTATATGGCAACACCGCCACCACCGCAGCCTGTGCGATCATTTTTGATTAGTTGATATCCAGGTAGAGAGTAGGAAGTGGAAGGAAGGCACGGCTTCAGCCATGATTCGGAGACAAGGATTGCATGAATGTTCTTACAGTCAAGGTTTGCCAGCATGTCATGGTGATGGGCCGGAATACTCTGAGCATTAATATGGACTACATTAAGATTCTTTGGAACATCGGAAAACTGAGACTCAAGCGTGTCAGCAAGAGACGGAATACTGTTAAAGCTATCATTATCACTGCACGCTGATAAAAACGAATCACTATCACTATTCATCAATGTGTAACACTAAAATAATTATAAATAAATAAATAACAATAAAAAATAATAATAAAAAAAGATAAATTTAATATGAAGATGGGTTATCATCCACCCGCCAGTTGTGTGTTAACATTAGTGTGAAGCATACAAACAATTTGAAAGAGCACTGATCGGATATTCATCTGTCATGGTATTAAAAAATTGTAGAGAAAAAAAAAAAAAAAAGAATTTACTCAATACATATTTCAAGTGTTTTTTTTTTTTGTTCCGTATGGTGTTCGGACGTTAAGAATAACACCATCCCATCTCTTCCCGAGGGTGTCGTAAGAGGCGACTAAGGGACATACCAGAGAATGGGCAGCAGCATCCTCTGTGCATTACAACAACCAAACTGCGATCGCCAACCCGTCTGCCAAGCGTGGCGATTATGGCAACCCCCCCCAACATGAAAAACAGAAGGAAAAAATGGCCCCTAGTGCCCGGCAGCCCGTCTACCCTTGACTCCGGTAGCGGTCAAGGCCACGACGAGGCAAGGGGTGCGAAGAATCTCCGGATGAGATTTGGCTACCCATCTATTAAACGACTCGACCTGGCAACTTTCAACACGCGTACACTGAGGACTGACGAGAAGATCGCCGAACTGGAGGAGGAATTGAGCAGGTTGCGATGGAGTATTGTGGGATTATCTGAAGTCCGAAGACAGGGGGAGGATACGATAATTCTCAAATCCGGTAACCTGCTCTATTTCCGGGAGGGTGACCAGCAGTCCCAGGGTGGTGTCGGGTTTTTCGTCCACAAGTCCCTTGTGAACAATGTCGTGAGGATCGAGAGTGTGTCGACCAGGGTGGCGTACCTTATACTCAGAATATCATCAAGATATTCGCTGAAGGTCATACAGGTCTACGCCCCGACCTCGACACATCCCGACGACGAAGTAGAATCCATGTATGAGGATATATCAAGAGCCATGCATGGTTCTAAGACTCACTTCACCGTGGTCATGGGGGACTTTAACGCGAAACTGGGCAAACGAGACGGTGACGAGCTGCGAGTGGGGCAATTTGGATTTGGACGTCGGAATCACCGGGGACACCTACTGGCTAGCTTTATGGAGAGGGAGGGCCTCTATCTGATGAATTCCTTCTTCAAAAAGCGTGAGCATAGAAGGTGGACCTGGCAAAGTCCTGACGGTGCAACTAGAAATGAGATTGACTTCATCCTGTCGACAAAAAAGCAAATATTCAATGATGTCTCTGTGATCAACGCGGTGAAAACTGGAAGTGATCACCGCGTCGTAAGAGGCACATTGAATATTAACATTAAGCTTGAAAGGTCTCGACTGATGAAGTCTACGCTCCGTCCAGCACAGATCCAGATCCAAAACCCCGGGAGCTTTCAGCTCGAACTCCACAATCGTTTCGAGTGCCTAGGAAGCTCCGTGGATGAATATAACGATGGGTTCGTGGAAACTGTCCATACGGTCGGGTCTAAGTTTTTCAAGACTCACCGTACAAATAAAAACAAGAAGCTCTCCGATCCGACCCTCGAGCTAATGAAGAAGAGGCGTGAGATGATTCTGCAGTCTTCAGACGATGCGTGCATATACCGGCAGCTCAATAGACAAATCTCGAAGTCCCTGAAACGTGACCTTCGCCGCTTTAATACCGCAAGGATTAAGGATGCGATTGAGCGGAATAAGGGCTCTAAAGTATTTGCACGAGATCTGTCTATTGGGCAAAGCCAGCTCACGAAACTGAAGACCGACGATGGCAGAGTCATATCCGCCAAATCGGAGCTTCTGGGAGAGATCGAGGCTTTTTATGGACAGTTATACACGTCTACCGCTAAACCCGCTGTAAATCTAGTAAACGACCCAAGAGCTAGATTGACTCGACACTATACCGAAGATATCCCGGACGTCAGCCTGTACGAGATTAGGATGGCTCTGAAGCAGCTGAAAAACAACAAGGCGTCGGGTGAGGACGGAATTACGGCCGAACTCCTGAAGGCGGGTGGAAAACCGGTCCTTAAGGCCCTTCAGAAGCTATTTGATTCCGTCATACTCGAGGGGAAAACGCCACAGGCGTGGAGCAGAGGCGTGGTGGTACTCTTCTTTAAGAAGGGCGATAATGCCCTGCTTAAGAATTATAGGCCCATCTCGCTTCTGAGCCATGTCTACAAGCTGTTTTCCAGAGTCATCACGAATCGTCTCGCGCGCAGGTTCGACGACTTCCAGCCTCCCGAACAAGCCGGATTTCGAAAAGGCTTCAGCACCGTGGACCACATACATACGCTGCGGCAGGTTATACAGAGGACTGAGGAGTATAACCAGCCTCTCTGCTTAGCGTTTGTGGACTACGAGAAAGCCTTTGATTCGATTGAAACTTGGGCTGTACTGCAGTCTCTCCAACGGTGCCAAATTGACTATCGGTATATCGAAGTGCTGAAGTGTTTGTACAAAAACGCCACTATGTCAGTCCGACTACAAGACCAGACCTCGAAACCTATCCTCTTGCAGCGGGGTGTGAGGCAGGGAGACGTTATTTCTCCGAAACTGTTCACGGCAGCAATGGAGGATGTCTTCAAGGTTTTGGAATGGAGAGGGCTAGGCATTAATGTCAATGGCGAGTACATCACTCACCTTCGGTTTGCCGACGACATAGTAGTCATGGCTGAGACTACGGAGGAGCTCAGTACAATGCTTGGTGACCTCAGTAGAGCTTCCAAAAGAGTGGGACTTAAAATGAACATGGACAAAACCAAAGTCATGGTAAACAGCCATGTAGCACCCACTCCTATCAAGGTCGGGGACTCTACACTCGAAGTTGTAGACGACTACGTTTACCTGGGACAGACGGTCCAGTTGGGAAGGTCTAACTTCGAGAAAGAGATCAATTGTCGAATCCGACTCGGCTGGGCAGCGTTCGGGAAGCTGCGCGGTGTCTTCTCGTCCAATATACCACAGTGTCTCAAGACGAAAGTCTATGACCAGTGCGTGTTGCCAGTGATGACATATGGCTCCGAAACGTGGTCGCTTACAATGGGCCTCATTAGAAGGCTTAAAGTCACCCAAAGGGCAATGGAGAGGGCTATGCTCGGAGTTTCCTTGCGTGATCGAATCAGGAATGAGGATATCCGCAGGAGAACCAAGGTTGCCGACATAGCACGAAGAATCGCCAAACTAAGGTGGCAATGGGCAGGGCACATTGCTCGCAGAACAGATGGCCGTTGGGGCCGAAAGGTTCTGGAATGGCGACCACGTACCGGAAGACGTAGCGTTGGAAGGCCTCCTACAAGGTGGACCGATGACTTGGTAACGGTTGCGGGGGTCCGATGGATGCGAGACGCACAGGACCGTTCGCTGTGGCGACGCTTGGGGGAGGCCTATGTCCAGCAGTGGACGTCTTTCGGCTGAAATGATGATGATGATATTTCAAGACCATAGTAAAAATAGAAGATTGACAGTAGAGAAAAAAAAAATGTTACCATAAACAAATCATCATGCTCAAAATGTCAACAATCGTTAGTGGACTGAAACGCAATTACTTGACACTTCTTTGCTGTCAAGTGTCAGAAAAGAAAGATACGTCGGTATTGTGTCAACAAAATAAACATAATTATAAACAGAATAAACTTAAAATATCAAAAACTTAAAGTCCCAAGGGTAAGAGAAAAATAAATGCAAGAGTGAAATATGAAAGAAACAAAGCAAAGACAAGATAATTCAAACAAATACCCAAACAGTGCTGGCCGTCAAAATGAATCACTTTTTGATGATAGTAGCAGCACGCCTTTTCTTCATTGTAACGGCTGGTGGCTTAGTGACTGCTATCCCTAGTTTATCTGAGTCAAGCTTAGGGTCGCCGACAGAACTGAGCTCGCTATGGGTGACGACACGATGTTTTGTCCCATCAGGCCCGAGAATATGTATGTAGCCTTGCTTAGTCCAGCAGTTGGTGACGCCGAACTTCTCACGTGCAGCCATGAAGACTTGATGCCGCGACCGTGTCAAGAATTCTGATAAGGTTATACCAGAACCTTTTAATTTGGTTTTCGCATGCCAAATCTTATCTCGAATAACCATGTCCTGCACCTTTACTAGAATGGGCCTGGGTTTACCAGTGCTGACCTGATTACCCATTCTATGGCATCGTCGTATATCTGTCGCAGAAAATGCCTCCAGCTTCAGCTTGTCACGCACCATGTCAGCAACCACCAGTGACGTGTCCTCCTTGCTCACCTCACTGACACCATGGATGAGAAGTATTTTTCGTCGACCCCTCATTTCAAGCGCATCTACGTCACCAGCAAGCGCTTCCATCTGACGTTGAAGACAGCCAAGAGCCTGGAGTATAAACGCCTTGAAAGATGCATACTCAACTGCTACATCTGCTGAGCTGCAGGCTGCAGTGCTAGGTGTCTTAGACAGTTCCGCTTCAAATTTTGACATTCTGTCATGAAACTGTGCCATCAACTCAGAGATTGATCCTTTCAGTGAATCCATATCTTGTATGTGTATAATAACCAATGGAATTTAGAAATAACACAAAACTAGCAGGTAGCTATTATTATTGATTCCAAAACATATATAATAATGTATATTAAATATTTATATTAATTAAAATGATTAAATTTCTTGTGAGAGCTTTTTTCGTGCCTTATGTTACAACTACCCGCGAGCGAAAAAAAACTAATTTATGGGTTCTACGTCGTGGGATCAAACCCACGCAGACTCTTTACTTTAGTGTAATTTATTTTATAACCATTGGTCTCAAAACGGTGAAGCCGGTCGTGAGGAAGCATGTCTTGAGGAATTCCTTGCCGGAGTCTGTCTTTCCTGATAGCTTCAACTTGGAAATCTTTAAATCGAGAGTGAACAAGTTACTTCTAGGCAACCATGCTCCATCGTCAACCACATCGTTACTTTCCATCAGGTATGACAGTGGTTAAGCGCGAGTCTAAAAAAATAAAAAAAAATATATCCTAGTAACGTTAATTTGAAGACATGAGAAATGCACCAACCTGCACTAGGCTTGCGTGGTGGATTCGTCTCCTAGAGAGAAATTGGAATTTGCCTTACACTTAAGGTGGCTCTATGTTAGAGGAGCCGAGCACGAGCGAAGCACGAGCCGAGCTCAAATTCGTGTAGTTTTTTTTTGTATTTTAATGACCTGATCACTTTATTTTTCAAAACACTTCAATATGTATCACATTAGAGTGCGGGTACAACACATTCTAATGTTTTTGTAGTATTTGGCAGCAAATGTATCGAGAGCCTTCTCGGCAAACTTCGCTGAGGTAGCCAAAACTACAATAAAATTTTCAGCTCCATTTTATCGAGATCGCGCCTGTTTCAATGATTTTTTTTTATTATTGATAGGCTCGCATTTGACCTCTATCTCACCTGATGGTAAGCGATGATGTGGCCGACGATGGAGCACGCTTGCCTAGAAGTCACCTATTCACTCTTGACTTAAAGACCCCTCGGTTGTAGCTATCAGGGAACACAGACTCCGGCAGGGAATTCCACTCCTTAGATGTACGCATTATGAATGTGTTCCCAAAACGCTTTGTACGTATAGGTGGATGATTCCACATATTGTCTAGTTGTACAGACACTTGAGATACAAAATTACACCAATTTTACACCACAATATCCACTAGGAATCAATTTGCGAATAATTATAACAGCCACTAAACTTCAATCGAAGAAATCCCGCCAAAAACTTTAATTCGTGTAGTGTGGATCGACTCTAGAGAAGTCGAGCACAAACAACACTACACGAATTTGAGCTCGACTTGTGCCCCGCTCGTGCTCGACTCGTTTCCCGCTCGTGCTCGACTCGTCTAGCGTAGACTTATCTATTGACAAAGCCACTAGGAAAACCTAGTTTAATACAATTATTAAACTAAATATCCACTTACCTATCTAATGGATTCCGTGTAATAAATACTTCTCGAATGTAACTTTATTAAAGTTAAGATTACTAACTTTGTCTGATCGTTAACTTGCCTCAAACATATCGGAGTTCGTTAGCGTTAATTGCTGCTTACGATTTGTTGGATTAATTAACTAAGAATTAAGTATGAAACTTGAAACTGATTGTTTAATTGATGGAGTACTTTGTTTGATTTATGAAAAATGATTTAGAATTATTATCGGTAGACTCAGTGTTGGATACCCGCCCACAATGTAGACCGATGACTTTGTGAGGGCCGCGAGATACAGCAGCCAAAAATTATGTCTTTTTTTGCCATCAGTGCTTTTCGCGATCCCTTCTGATGGTAAATAGTGATGCTATCGTTGATGGTGAATCGCACTCGTTTATTAAGAGCCTATTCACTCTAGTCTTGAAGACACCTAAATTATAATCGGACGGGAAGACTGCGGCAGGCAAATTATTCCATTCCTTCGATGTATGCGGTATAAACGAGGCAAAACGCTTTGTCTGAACCGTAAAGGTGTCAACAACGTAAGGGTGGACACTCGCCGTACGTCGTAGAAAGGTGATGGCAGAATCAAGTCATGTGATTCTCGGGCACACTCTTCAAAATGCATTCTGTAAAACTATCAAAAGTCTGGCTATACCCTAACTTTCAATAAATTTATATCACGCTGTTATTTATTTAAATAACTTTTGATCGCGACTTCGCCCGCATACATAAAATATAGCCTATGTCACTCAGGAATAAAACAGCTTTCTATCGGTGAAAAAATTATAGCAATCGGACTAGCCCCCAAGCCTAGGGGTTACAACCGTTTCGTTTCGATTTTCTTTTCGTTGATCGCCTCGAGTAGGCCACGCCTCTGATTCCTTCATTCTGACATCATCTCAACGCTCAGTCACGTGGTCAGAACAAAGGAATAGGAGGCGTGGCCGACTCGAGGCGATCGAAGGCTAGGGGGGCAGTACTTTCAGAGATTACTTCCTACAAATTATTAAAAAAAAAAACTTAAAGTTTGTTTTTTTTTTTTTTATTAATTTGTAGGAACTCTTTATAATATTAGTGTAGATTAAATCATAAATTAAATTACAGTATTAAGACCTTATTAAGGGTTAATAGATAACATTATTATCTTAAGATTTATGTGACTGATTGATGTAGTTTTATGATCACATATTCTCTATTTACCCCCAATAGTATATGTAATCCACATTCAAACATGCTATGCTTCTTCAATTAAATCAGGCATATTTGTCAGTATGCAATATACCCTTATGTTTTGTTCAAACCATACATTAATATCGCAGGATTTCCATCTCATTGCAGCAACATAACAACCTCCTAGAGTAATTAATATCTACCCTACTTAATATCAATTTCCTACACACATAGCATGGTAAACTGTTTCATGGATTTGTATCCATATGGGTTATAATTATGAAGGGAGAATTGTTGTGTATTTCGTATATAGGTAAGTCAATGGTTTATAACGCGTACATCGAAGGGCTGGAACAATATGCCTACTGCGGTCTTCCCGTCCGATTATAATTTAGGTGTCTTCAAGGCTAGAGTGAATAGGCTCTTAATAAACTAGTGCGCCTCACCATCAACGATTGCATCACTATTTACCATCAGGTGGGATCGCGTCAAGCACTAGTTTATATCAATAAAAAATAATAATTTAAAAATGAGAATTCGTTCTAGTGTTTAATCAGTTTAGGGCTGATTTACAATAACCAGATATTTTTTAATCAGAAATTAAAGAGGTGGTTTGATAGCTCTTGTGGACAAAATATTATGTTATTCACTAATATCAGCCGAAAAACGTCCACTGTTGGACATAGGACTCCTCCAAGTGTCGCCACAATGACCGATCTGAGCGTCTTGCATCCATTGGATTCCCGCGACCCTCACCAGGTCATCGGTCCACCTTGTGGGAAGCCTTCCAACGCTACGTCTCTCGGTACGTGGTCGCCATTCCAGAACCTTTCCGCCCCAACGGCTATCCGTTCTGCGAGTAATGTGCCCTGCCCATTGCCACTTAAGTTTGGCGATTCTACGTGCTATATCGGTAACCTTGGTTCTCCTGCTGATATCCTCATTCCTGATATTATATTTATTCTTTAGATAACACTTATCTGGACTACTGAAAAATTAGGCCTTAGTCAAGAATTTTAACTGCATTTGTTTTGTAGCATTTATCTCAGTAATAACTGTGTACTTTGTACGATAACATACTCGATGGTTTGAAGGAATTACCTTAGCCCCGAAACGCAAAATGCAACTGAAATAACAAGAGTGGGTTTAGATCAGTTAAAGTCTGCCTCACCCAGAGTGGAAGAAGAATTTAACAACTCAGTCTTTATAGTATTAAAGATAAACACTGTTTTATCACATAAAACATTTAATTACAACTTGAAAAGTATAAAAATTTTACAGCAGACATTACATTATATTACTCACCTATTTAATTTAATTTAGTGTAATTTGTTGCAATTTAATGTAATTTAGTGTATTTTAATGTATTCTAATGTAATTTAATTTAATCTCACATAATTTATTTAATTGATTGTTTTATAATAATTCCCTTATCCGTATTTTATTGATTATATTTTCTTTTTTTCTTTTTGTACCTTGTTATTATTTATTAAATGTGAATGAACAATTCTTTCAAAATATAAATAATATTATTAGTTTACTAAATTCTGTAAGTGCTGTGCACACTAGGTGAAGAATTCGCTGTGATAATTTTTTATTGATAAGATTATTCTTTTGTAAATGTTTTGGGAGCCGTAATAAATAAATAAATAAAACATGGGCCGCACGGATGGAATCTAGCGTCCCAACAGAGGTGATCTTGCTAGTTTCAATCTGTATAGACAGCAGCTTTCTAGTCAACAAAGGTTGCAGTTTTGAGAGATATGGACGAAAATCTTGGGTACTTTTTTTAGGTACAATAATCGGTAGAATAAAAATAATAATATTGACATAAATTATACAAGCATTTTTATGAATTCCCTAACTCCTGCACTAGTGTACACTGTATTGCAGGAGCTAGTGACATAATTATGTTATTTATGGCTTGAAGTTGTAAGGGAATCGTTTCTTTTGTTATGGCTATATGAAGGGAAGGCATGAAACGCATATTACTAAAAGAGTTATGAGCATACATGTAGATGGATGGAGAGGGAGAGGAAGGCCAAATAAAAAGGGATAGATTGTGTAAGGAGTGATATGAAAGAAAAAAAAAACGTGTTGTGCCGACCTCAAGTAATATGGGACAAGGGCGACCAAATGATGATGGCACACAAAGAATACAAAACAAATCATAGAAATAAAAATAATAAAATAAAAATTAAATAGACCACCAAAATTAAATACAAAATTCAAAATTAGAATTAAAACTAATATCAATTTGAATGACAGCCAAATCCATACCCTACTTTAAGTCTACCCTGCACCAGTACATCATCGATCCCCTCACGTCGTTGGCATTAAAACAAAATTGTTTGTGACTTATCCAAGCTGTCTGAGCGCAGGTGCGGCTAAGGTGAGATTAGGCGGGTGACAAACGAGGAGGTCGTAATACGTTAATAATTATGTACACGCGCATCGTATCGAGGTAACGTGTGCAGCCGGCCATGTGACGAGTATTCATTTTGTTATGCTTTATTTTGATACGTAGATATGTTTTGTGCCATGTGCGACAGATGTGTTCTGAAATATTTGTAAAAACAATTAATAAAGGTGTTAATTAATTTTACGGACCAGCGTACAAAGTCTTTGAATGATTGAGAGAGAGTCGTAATTCATTACTGCAATTAAATCTCATTTGCGATATTATGATTAGGAATTTAAGTATGGCAGGATTCATCATCATCATCATCATTTCAGCCCAAAGACGTCCACTGCTGGACATAGGCCTCCCCCAAGTGTTGCCACAATGAACGGTCCTGTGCGTCTTGCATCCATCGGACTCCTGCAACCGTTACCAAGTCATCGGTCAACCTTGTAGGAGGCCTTCCAACGCTACGTCTTTTGGTACGTGGTCGCCATTCCAGAACTTTTCAGCCCCAACGGCCATCCGTTCTGCGAGCAATGTGCCCTGCCCATGATGGCAGGATTGGCACTAAATAAATAAATTGTGATTGAAGAACTTGTGGCTGCGCTGTGTCCGGGATCGATCCCCGCGCGGAAAAAATATTGGGTCTAAAGATGACTGTTTCGAGTCTGGGTACCTTGTTTAAGTGAATTTACCTGATTGTGAACGTACGACACAAAAATGTTTTGAAGTATTTACCACTCTACTATCATGCCATTTTGATTTTGACGGTTGTTACTTCAGCAAGAACCGACGTAACGAAACCTAAACGAAATCATACACCCCATATTCAGATATATGGGTTTGGAAGCGCCTGAAGCTATGTAGGGTGCATGGCAAGTAAAGCAAAGTTATATCTACATAGATATACAATGTTTTTACTATGTCATGTGTATCTCAGCATAACCGTATTGTAGGAATGTCTACATATGTAAGCAAATGGAACAGAATAAACTTATATAAGCTGGAGAAGATAAAACATATGTAAAGATAAAAAGGTACATACTGGCCCTATCTGTATAGGTACTAGGTAAAGCCTTAGAGTACCTAAATCGAGGAATTCAATTGAATTGAGTAATGGAGGTCTCAAAGATAAATGGTTAACGATTTGTTAGTTGATATCCACTAGTCGGTCGTTTGTGCTTGAGACGGCATTGCCGAAACTTTCCTTCAAACTAAAACAGTGATTTGTAGTAGACAAGTCACTAATATAAATAAGAATCTACATGCACCGATGACCTGGTGAGGGTATTGAGGTGAGGGTATGGAGGCGACAGCATGTTCTATGGCTATAGTCCGGAGTGAGGAAGAGTGGCAGGTGGTTGCCTCCTTCTGCGAAGTAGTAAAGCTAGCAAAGCAGACGGCCGCACGCCTGTGAGAACAGACATCCTCATGCCGCAGCAGCAGAGACTCCGACCCCGATTTCAACCGGACCGAGCCCAAGTAGTCGACAGCACGTGGTGTTCCACGTGTTCCTCAAAAAGATGTCAGCAAACCAGCCCAGCCCAGGAGCCCAGCAGGGCCGATGCCTGATGACGATGAGTCGCGGGCATTTTCTGAAAAGGAAGCCTGTGGAACGCAGAAAGCAACTGACACAGGTGTGGTTTTAGTCAGTAATAGTCTGATACGCCCTCCTGCTCTACCTAGAGTGGGAGAAGTCAATGGATGATTTCCCGCATTAAAAAAGGGCCGTATTGTCTCTTTGGAACAATCTTGCAAAGCCAAACATTTGATGATTTCCCACCCAAAAACAAAAGAAAGAGTATCAGCAAGTGTCACCGCTTACTCATTGACATTAGCGGCTTGTGTCAATTTTGACAATGATTAAGACAGCTGAAAGTGCTCAGCGCATATTGTACAAATATATAAGTAAAATGGCGTCCATAGTCGCTTGGTATATTACATCTAGAAACATTTCTCGCTAAGTGTAGGCGTTCGTAATGTAGTCTCTATAGGAATTTATAGGGATGGCTGTGTTTATAATAATACTTAGATGGGTCTGTGTAATATTGCCAGATATATGAATAATTTAATCTTGTTTCTTGTAGTATATCGCCGTCCATTGTATGTCCATGTATAAGCAATTTTCTATGAGCTTTAACCAGAAAGAACGCTAAGGTAAGCGCGCTCCATCGTCGACCGTATCGTCGCTTTTTATCAGGTGAGATAGCGGTCAAGCGCGAACCTATTAAGAATAAAAAAACAACATGTGTGGAAAGTATATGGAAACTAGAGCAATAATTAAATGTAGATAAGTACGGTACCAATATAAATGGTACACAAAAGTATGAATTAATTCATTGATAATAATGTATTTTGCACCTTTCAAGCAAAAGTGACACTATACTATATTATATTAATTGAAATTTTAAGCAAACATTAAGGCTCTTTAAATTTTATTTTTTAAGTAAACATAAAGACTTCCAAAAATTAAAAACTTGTATTTCAATGAATATAAAAAAAAACGGAGGAATATTACATGAAAGAACATAACATAAAAATGAGTCCTCACAATAGTCAAAATTCAAAGTAAAAATTATTGCCGGCCGGTCACGGCACCTTTCGAAACAGATAAGAAGCCTCTTAATTATCTTTTCGGTAAAATCATTGATTCAGGAAGCCTCCTGAATCAATGATTTGAGTAGTAAATTTTAACGTAAAATTCAATACTTGGTACGATTTTAGATTTGTAGAATAAAGTTGATGTTCCAAGAAATAAAACAAAATATTCTAAACCAAATCTTTATACTAAAACTTAACCATCCTAGCACAAACAAAAAGAGAAGACTAGAACAACACAAACCTGACATAAAACTGAGATGGCATTGAGATTCTAGATAAAATGTCAAAACAAAAGTAACATACCCCGAACAACATGAAACAGGATTAGGAGAGCCGGGATCGATGTTCATAGAACTGCCTTAGGCCTACAGTACAGTGAACACAATAATCAGTAGAGCAACTACTAGCAAACATCCAAATATACTGACTGACTTTTAAGTATAGACATCTAATAATTATGTTAATACGTTACTTAAGTTAAGCAGTAATTCTGGCAGGGTTACGGGACTGTTTGAAAGAATCACCGTGACCCTGGAACGTAAAAGGCAACTGAAGGAACACGGGTGGGTTTTACTCAGTAAAAACCTCTTTACCTCTACCCTGAGATTTCTCAACCCAAAACGAGTGCAAAAAACCAAAAACAACTTAGCCATACCAAAGTATGTGCTAAATGTTTTGAATTTTTCTGTATTGACACAAGAGTAATAATGCATTTGCAATTTGCTCTATATTGCAATACCCCTAAATTCGCCATTTTATTTTATAAATCTTTACTGACAACCGGCGACATATTTGGCAAATAATCTTTAAAGTTGACTTACTGCTTAAATTTTTTAACTGTGGTTAAAGGTTTAGGATGTATGTTCACTTGACAAGACATTTTATGATGAGATATGATTTAGTTGATCACAAAGAGGTATCTGTACCTGGAGGCGGTTAAATATTGAATATACAATGTGGCAGGTTCTAAGCGGTGTGTTTCTATGTGAGATTTCAAATTTTGTAAAAGGAATTTGCTTTGATATTTTTCATAAGTTATTGTTAAAAAAGTTGAGTGTTGAAATCTTACTATGAAGCTCTTTTTTATAAAAAAATTTCGTCTTTTTTGTGTTCTTCCTTTTTGTAGGTAGTGTTTATTCTGGAAAGCTTTCAAGGGTATTAACGAGCAGTTTCTAGACTATTTTTACTTGACTTACTGCTTAAATTTTTTAACTGTGGTTAAAGGTTTAGGATGTATGTTCACTTGACAAGACATTTTATGATGAGATATGATTTAGTTGATCACAAAGAGGTATCTGTACCTGGAGGCGGTTAAATATTGAATATACAATGTGGCAGGTTCTAAGCGGTGTGTTTCTATGTGAGATTTCAAATTTTGTAAAAGGAATTTGCTTTGATATTTTTCATAAGTTATTGTTAAAAAAGTTGAGTGTTGAAATCTTACTATGAAGCTCTTTTTTATAAAAAAATTTCGTCTTTTTTGTGTTCTTCCTTTTTGTAGGTAGTGTTTATTCTGGAAAGCTTTCAAGGGTATTAACGAGCAGTTTCTAGACTATTTTTACTTGACTGCAAGAAGGGTTACGTCTTCAGCCCTTCTCTCTCTTAGTGTAGGCGTTCGTAATGTAGTCTCTATAGGAATTTATAGGGATTGCTGTGTTTATAATGATACTTAGATAAGTCTGTGTAAGTTTGCCAGGTATGTGAATAATTTAATTTTGTTTCTTGTAGTTTATCGCCGTCCATTATATGTCCATGTATAAGCAATTTTCTACGAGCTTTAACCAGAAAGACCATGACATGAGTGGAAAGTATGTAGAAACTAGAGCAATAATTAAATGTAGATAAGTACCAATATAAATGGTACACAATAGTATGAATTAATTTATGACAATAAACGCTATACCGGAGCTCGTGGGTTTGATTCCCACCCAGGACAAATGTTTGTGTGATGACCACAATCATTTGTTTTTTGTCTGGGTGTAATTTCCGTGTTCTTCCTTTTAATAGGTAGTGCTTATTCTCGAAAGCTTTCAAGGGTTTTAACGAACAGTTTTTAGGCTATTTTTACCCGACTGCAAGAAGGGTGACATAACCCTTCAGCACTTCTCAGGGCAGTAGTCACCTGAGTTATTGTTCGAAAGAGCTACACTAGTGATGGAACACAAAGGCCTACAGAAGGAGCACAAGTGGGTTTTAGTCTGTAAAAGTCCGATACGCTCTCTCGCTCCAACTTAGAGCAAGAAAAGTTATTGGATGATTTCTCACCTCAAAAAAGCCTCGGCATTTATTATTACAGGCTGTTTATGCTCTTTCAGGCTGGCCTTAGAATATTCCCAATGCTTGGATTCAGGCCTTTTTTAAGAGAAACACACACACACATACAACCTTTCACCTTCATAATAAATGTATTAAATCGTGGTTTTATCGGTTCCCCCGTTTTTTTTTTCTATGAGAGTTGCTGATGCATTGAGAGCACTCGCATCCTCTTCAAGCTTAATTTTATCAGTGAAAAAGAGAATATAGTTCAACTACCCTTCAGTTCTTTGATACTTTTGCTGCTCTAGGGTTGTATCCTTCTACTCAACTGACAATTCATTCTTCTAAGTTACACTTTACAACTTAACTTTATTTCCTTCCGATATCAGTTTAGAAGTTACGTAGAGTTAGTACATAAGTTAGAGCACTAAAACTGAGAACTTGCCACAATATTCCTTGTAAATATGTTTGGTACGTGACTTGGTATATTTAGTGGCAGATCTGCTTCAACTTGAGCAAATGTATGGATTGTGATGATATATTTTGTACATACAGAGATTTTTCTGTAATCTCTCGTTGGCGTTGTTCGTTGTTTATGTAAAAAATAAGTCAAAAAACAGCAATATCGCTGTTTTTTGTGTTATTTTTTTGTTATTGTTAAAGATGCTTTTTTTTTACGTGGGAAAATCATCTAATGACAAATCCTGCTCTTGCGCGGAGCGGGAGATAGTGTCAGACTTTTACTGACTAAAAACCCACTCCTGTTCCTTCGTTGCCTTCGTCCCAGGGCCCCGGGTTTCGTTTTCACACTACCCATGGCCCCAGTAAGTTTCGACCCTGCTGGGCCCCTACGATGTGCTGTCAGCTCCCTGAGGCGCGCGTGAAAAAAGATGCTTAAGGTTAATGAGGATTGGGCTTTTCTTCGGTCAACGAATCAGCATTGCTATCCAGCGTGGCAGTGCTGCCAGCGTTCTGGGCACTTTTTCCATTGATATCGATGTGGACAAATTTTTTGATGCACTTTAAATTCTTTTTCTCCCAGTTTGTACATAATATTATTATTTTAAGTTTGTTTAAATACCTATTAAGTTATAATAATTTTAGATTCATAACTTTATATTTCTTTAACAAATATCCAAATGTCCATCCATTTTAGCATATAGCATAGTCGGCCTTATAATGTTCCCACTGTTGGGACTCAGGCCTCCTCTCTAGGAGAGGGAATGGACTGTAATCCACCACGCGGGCCCAGTGCGGGTTGGTGGATGTCACATGTCTTCGAATTTTTGGTTCTAGGACATGCCGGTTTCCTCACGATGTTTTCCTTCACCGTTTTGAGAGCAGTGGTGATGAAATAAATTACACAAAGTAATGCGCCTGGCTGGGTTTGAACCCGCGACCTACAACTCGTAAGTCGGGG
Organism: Mythimna impura; assembly: GCA_905147345.3. NCBI lineage: Eukaryota > Metazoa > Arthropoda > Insecta > Lepidoptera > Noctuidae > Mythimna > Mythimna impura. The sequence continues at coordinate 24,329,636 of LR990359.1, read as the reverse complement.
CCGTTACCATCCATTTTGCCAACAATTAATTTGAAGAGCTCTCCAGGCGCGCGTGGGGTTTGACCCCCGCACGGAATAAATATTTGTATGGTTTACAGACAGGTGTTCAGGGTCTGGGTGTCTTGTATATGTAAATAAACATGTTTGTGAGCAGTCCCACGATGCAGGAGTATAGAACTGGTGTGAAGCAAAGTTTTTTAGGTTCCGTACCTCAAAAGGAAAAAACGGAACCCTTATTGAATCACTTTGTTGTCCATCTATCTGTCTGCTGGTCTGCCAAGACCCTTTATCTCGGGAACGCGTAATGGTATCGAGTTGAAATTAAAACTATATACTTAAGTCTATGGTCTCTTGAAGCTGTGAAAAAATCAAACTTCTGAGTTAACGAATAAAAAAGATACGGCCGTTTATGTCGCAATAAACGTATATTTTGACACACATCAAAATTCATAGGGTACTTCCCGTTGACCTAGAATCCTGAAATTTGACATGAAGAAAAAGAAAGTCTCATAGTACAAGTTCAGGAAAAAGTCTGAAAATTAAACATTTTTAGTTACGTCACAAAAAAAATCTTTTTTGCAATTCGGAAAAATCTTCGTAACTCAAATCTGGAATTGAACAGTTTTCATAGGTAAGTTTGTACGGAACGCTCAGCGCGTGAGTCCGACTCGCACTTGCCTGGTTTTTTTTTTTTGAGAAAGAAAGAAGAGCAATGGTAACCCAGTGGTAATGGTACCGACAAGTTGTACCTCTAAGGTTCAAACCCAGGCAGGCGTTTCTCTTTATGTAATTTATTTCGTCACCACTGCTCTCATGGCGGTAAAGAAAACATCGTGAGAAAACAGGCATGTTCACGAACCAATAATTCAAAGACATATGGCATCCACCAACCTGCATTGGGCCTGCATGTTTGGATTACGGTCCTTTCTCTCTCCATAATATGATTAATTGTCACTTTGCTCAGTCATTCTGATTCTTTTCTTTTTTCCAATGTTAATCCTGACAAATATACCTAAGCTTATCTCGAAGAGCAATTCTCGACTATCAACTGTTTGTCGATCACCGTTTATTTACTACTGCTTAAAAATAAGCGCTAAATTAAACGGCGAGCAATGGGTAGCTCGCCGTCCGACCGTCCGGTAACCGTGCAGACCGAGCTCAAATCGTAGACGGCGCGTATTGTTCCACTCGCGCCTCAAGGAGATGTCAGCAAACCCAGCAGGGTCGAAGCCTACTGGGGCCACGGGTGATCCGAAAAAAAACCCCGGGGCCCTGGAACTAAGGTAAAGAAGGAACAGGAGTGGGTTTTAGACAGTAAAAGTCTGACACGCCCTCTCATCCCGCCCAAGGGCGGGAGATGTCATTAGATGATTTCTAACCTAAAAAAAAAACACACATTCATACGTGTAAACTTTGTATCAAAACATTTTACCGTAAGTTCATGTCTATAAAAGAACTGCTTTGCAAAGTCTTTACTCACATATGCCACATGCCTAGTGTGTTCGGTCCCCTAGGGTTTGTCGCCAGAGAGCCATGCCTTATCATTGTTGATGTGCCTTGGGGCACGACTCAGAAATATGGATATATGTATGTTGTACGTGTGTCAGACTGCATGTTATATAGTTCTCATAGTTATACATGTATAAAACCTATCGCACTCATATTATAAAGGTCAGATTTTGTGTGTGTGTTTATTACTTCTTCATGTTCAAACGGCTTTAGTTTATGTGATTAAATAATATTTTTATTTAAATTCTGTTGCGAGGTTTAAGTAAATGATTTCCCTTCTTGTTTTTCTTTTAACATTACAGCAAATTTTATTTGTATTTTTAAATTTGATTTTATAGTTAAAAATTGCACTGCAGTTTAGCTGCCACACTGCTGAGTAAAGCCCTCTCCTTTTTACTCTTTTCCCTTTCACCTTTTCTAAAAAGAAGATAACACACCCATTTCCTCATAACACCTCATCGATTTTACCCCCGACCATGGCGCACTATTTTAGCGTCGTCAGATAAACTATTTTCGAACAAAAACACACCATTCTTACTTCACTTAGTGTCGGGGACACGACCACAAACTTGACACTTTATGTGTTGGTCCCTCACGTACGGTTCTATTATATTCACATTACTAAAAAGCAAAGCTGGAGCGGCAAAAGGGCTGGTGTGCAAAAGGGCGGTGTCTGTGCTGTGTTATACATTTATGATTGAACTAAAATATATGTAGGTACCAAGATATATTAGAAAGATTACAGATTTTTTTCTATTCTAATTTTTGGTAAATTTGTAGTAATGATAGAAAATAAAATCAATACATAATACTAGTAACTGACACTATTGAATAACGTCAAGACTTAATATCTTATTTAAAAAAAAAAAAACCCAATCGCATAAAAAGAAAACAATAAAAAAGATCGAGTCATGCAGTTGATGGCGTCAAATCAACAATTGTACTAAAATAAATTTCTACCAACTGCATCAAACGAGTTTTTTTTGATACCGTATTTCTGTTTTTGTTTCGTACACTTTAGTGGGTAACATTTTCGAACTCGTCTCCTTGAGCCCTTTATTTTGATACAATATAATTTGGCGCCAAAAATCCAACATTTTATTTTTTATAATTAAGATTTACTCTGTGTCACTTGGTTGTATACCAAGACGAATCTAATGACACCTTTCAAACTAAAATGCAACAAGCTCTTTAGGCTCTCGGGCGTGTCAAAGGAGGGTTAGTTGGGTAATAAATCGATATCTGTCGTTTCATATTTGATATCTTCTTCTTTTCGATTCGATGGTAAACTCGTCAAACTGTTTGGGCCCAATAGGTGTCTACATTAATAGCAGCATCGGTAGCACTCATCAAATCCTCCGAAGTGCAGGTGTATGGGCACTTTGAACAGGAGCACCGAACCCACATCGAGTATTCGACGGGTCTATAAAACCCCATTTTGCCAAGTTGTGTTTGCAGCGGCCTACCTGGGTGCGATTTAATGATATTTGAGATCTATTTCGTAAACACAATTTAAGGTTCAGTTGAAAGCCAGCGTCAGGCAACTACTTTGTATTTGTTAGGCATTTTATTGAACTAAACCTATTTGGTGCAGTCGTGATGTAGAAATTATTTAAAACGATTCTTGTTTCTATAATGTGTTTATCTGTATGCCAAATGAACATGTTTTCTTTGCATATATTTTTTTTGTATTTGGAATATTTATCTTTTTGGTCAATCGAGTCAGTTTTTCTCTTTTATGTAATGTGTGACCTACTGATGGAACTAAAAAATCCAGACTATTTGCGTGTCACTTACTAAATAAAACTTTTTTCCCGAGCAAATGACACAATATGAGAATGTGAGTGTATCTGTTTTTGTATTTGTTACTTCTCCACGCTCAAACGGCTGAACGGTTTTAGATGAAATTTGGTAAACGTGTAGACCATGAATAGCAAAATTTCCTACACTGGCAGCATCTAACACTTCATAATCATTAGTTACTAGCTTTTACTCGCAGCTTCTCCCGCGTACATAAAATATAGCCTATTTCACTCAGGAATAAAGCAGCTTTCTATCGGTGAAAAAATTTTAGCAATCGGACCAGTACTTTCAGAGATTACCTCCCACAAACTTAACTTCTTTATAATATTAGTGTAGATATCATCCCAACTCTCTAATAAAACCATCAACAACCACAAATCCGTGCACATCAGCAATTTGGCTATAATGGCTAATCACTTTTTTCCCGCTAACCTATATCAACAAAATTAACCTAACAAATTGAGCAACTATCACCAAATATTACACCCCTCTAAAGCCTATAACAATAACAAACTAAAACCACATGAAACTGATCACGGGCAACACCGTCCTATAAATATTTATAAAGCAACATAAATATGTATGTAATCGTTAAGCACAGACCTCGCATAATACAGTATGTTCCCTGAAAATTAATACAGGGTGAGCTCCACCGCTACGAGATATAATATGATATGTGAATTTCAAATTAAATAGCCATTTTATACGGTAGTGAAAAAAATTACTGGATTATCTGTGGTTTAATTCTCGTTTTGAGGTGATGGAGGGTGAGTGGAAAATGTATAATAAAGTATAAATGTTTGGTTGCTATGTACTTTTTTAAGATTTTTGGCTGTCATAATTATTTTGAAATTTTCTTTGAACTCTCTTGTCTTAAAACTGTTACAATAAAAAGATAATCAGCCTTATAATGTTCTCAGTACTGTGACGCAGGTTTCTTTTTTTTAGGAGAGTGAAGGACCACGCGAGTCCGCTGCGGGTTGATTTTTTCACTATGTTTACCTTCACCGTTTTGAGTTCAGTAGTGCAGAATATACACAAAGCAAAGCGTTTGCCTTTGTTTGAAACTACGATGTACAACCGGGGCTACCACTACTCCTTAGAAAAGTATTTCTAAAATATTGTTGCTATAATATAGCCAGTGTGTAAAAGTCACAAAGTGATCCCTGACCGAGGCAGTGTTTCACTTTTGTGACATACACCGATTCATACGGTGGCGGTGTGCCCCGCTTGAGCAGAGCACCGCCGTGTGATCGGCGGCAACAATCTCTCGCGCCGGGCTTTGGTCTGGAGCGAGGAGAAATGGCAGGCGGTCGCCTTCTTCTGCGACGCAGTAATGCTAGCAAAGGAGGCGGCAGCACGTGCGAGGGAACGCCCTCACGCCCCAGCCACCGGGATCCTGATCCCGATTTTCAGCCACCGTAGGCGCGGGCTTGCAGACCCGACCGTTCGGTAACCGTCCGGACCGAGCCCAAGTCGTCGACGCCGCGTAGTGTTCCACGCGTGCCTCAAGGAGATGTCAGCAAAACCGTAGGGGCCCAGCAGAACCGAAGCCTACTGGGGCCATGGGTTCACTTATGAAAAGGAAACCTGTGGTCCTGGAACGCAAAGGAAAAGAAGGAATATACTCGTAGGTGTGGTTTTAGTCTGTAAAATTCGGACACGCCCTCCTCCTCCACCCTAGGACGCGAGAAGCCATTAGATGATTTCCCACATTAAAAAAAATATGGCGCGTTGACTCTTTCGAACAATCTCGCAAGAGAATGTTCGACCTATAACCTGCATTCAGAGAATTGGGAACTAATATGAGAGACTACATACATACATACATATTCAGCCTTTTAGTGTTCCCACTGCTGGGACTCAGGCCTCCTCTCTCTAGGAGAGACTATTATGTTCAATATAAAATTGTACCCAACATTCTTTCTACCACAGTCAATAACCATCTTTGTAGCAATATCCCGACCCAGCCTGTGCAATAATACATTTGATTACGTAAATTATTCGGAATATATTACACTGTGGTGAGGCTTGAGCAGTTCCAATTTACATCGCGTTGTACTAAGTGTTGAAACTCTTTAAAGAAAATATTTCAAGTCTATTATATAACTTATTAGTGTATCTTTGTAATTAAAATAAAATTAAAAATATATTTCAGACTAGCGGTTTCGCCCGCCATACAGCATAAAATATAACCTATGTTACTCACGAATAAAACAAGTGTGTGTGTTTCCTGATAGCTACAACCTAGGGGTCTTTAGGTCAAGAGTGAATAGGTTACTTCTTGGCAAGCGAGCTCCGTCGTTGGCCAAATCATCGCTTCCCATCAGGTGAGATAGTGGTCAAACGCGAGCCTATCAATAATAATTTAAAAAAAAAACTTTCTATCGCTGAAAAAATTTTCGCAATCGGACATTGTTTCAGAGATTATCTTCTACAAACAAAAAAACATAAAAACAAACTTTACTTCTTTATAATATTAGTGTAGATGTATTTGGTCCATAATATTGTTAGTTGTAGATTTAAAAAAACTATGTTACATATATAAAAAAATATCATCATTTCAGCCGAAAGACGTCCACTGTTGGACATAGGCCTTCCCTTAGTATTGCCAAAATGAAAGGTCCTGTGCGTCTCGCATCTATTGGATTCCCGCAAACCGTCACATTCGGTTCAACCAAAAAAAAAAAATATTTATAATACTTCCGTACGTGTGCTTGTCACCAAACTCCTCCTAAACGGCTTGACCGATTTGAAAATAATATTGTGTATTTGAGTAGATCCCTGGATAGTTTGAAAATACAATTGGACACGGTGGTGCTACCAATGGGTTCTTGATTTTTAGTTCTTTTTTAGTTGTTTTTTGTTCTTGGGGCTTCTTTTTGACATCATACCAGGTTTCGGGCAATGTCTGGACTGACAATGGCAGGACAATGTCTGCCTGGACCTTTAGTTTTCTATATTATATTAGGTATATTTTTATATTTATTTGGTTATGGAATTGGCTATGCTCGAAGTTTTCGTGCGTGATGGAATCAGGAAAGAAGATATTCGCAGGAGAATCAAGATTATCGACACAGCCCGAAGAATCGCTAAATTTAAGTGGCAGTGGGCAGGGCACATTGCTCGCAAAAGAGATGGTCGATGGGGCCGAAAGGTTCTAGAGTGGTGACCGCGTACCGGAAGACGCTGAGTCGACACAAGACACCCAGAACCGGAACAACTATCTATAGGCCAAAAACTATTTGTTCCGTGCGGGGATCATACCCTTGACCAATAGCGGAACAGCCAATTTCTCAACCACTGTGCCAACTGTGCCTTTTTGCAGCTTTTAAAAGAAATTTTAGGTGCTATTGTGTATATTTTTACAGGAAAAATATACTTATTTTCTGGTAGAAATAGTTAAAGACAGCGCTCTAAAAGCTCTTTTATATTTTTCCTATATTTTTTAGGTCAATAAATAGAACCTTTTCAGGTAATATAATGTAGGTATTCTTCTGGAGTTTATAACTACGCATTTTTTGGTACTAGGCGGTTTTCTTCGTTCATAAATCAACCTTCTACCTGTACCAATTTATTTAGGGTCAGTACACGCACCTTAGTTCCGTAGGTACATTTAGTTTTATACATTTTTTTCTACTCTCTCATTATTAATGTTCGAATTATAAAATCAAAAAACTAATACCTTCTTCACAGACAATAATAATAAAATTAAAAAGTTCTTTCAAACACAACTTTTAAAATGAATATATATATTTAAATAAAATAACAACATCAATATTTCTTTATTGATAGGTTATCAATAAAGAAAAATTATATTATGGTTACGAATTAATACAGGTTACTGGTAGGTACCAGTAACCTGTATTAATTCCTAAAACAGATTATTGTGTAATCTAGCTAGGATGCCAAGAAACTCTTCTTTTATCTTGTAAATTGGCGATATCGATTGTAACAGCTATAGACTGTAAGTCACTTTGTGAAATAAATATATTACTATTATATTATTACTTTTTTTGGAATTTTATGACCTGGTATTTAGTAGCAAATGTAGCGATTAAGTCTTCTTGGCAAACTTCGCTGAGATAGCCAACACTACAATAAAATTCTCTGCGTCATTTTACCGAGATCACGCCTGTAACAAAGATTCTACATTATAATTGTCCAATTGTCAGACACTTGAGAAACAAAACTACACCAATTTTTCATCACAATATTATGCACTAGGATTCAATTAGCGAGTAATTAAAACAACCATTGAACTTTATTCGAAAAATCCCGCCAACTTACATTTTTATTGTTAGATTTTTACGTCATATTTACGATTATATTTTAAATTGTGATTTGAATGAGTTTACATAGATAAAGTAGTGTGTGAAATACACATAGATACTTAATTATTTAATCTTTGATATGTAACATTGTCATAAACTACTGTCATCAGTTGTTATTTTATAATTACTTAATCTAAGTCCTATTCACATCGTTATCGTTACGCTTTGCTGTTCCTTTATAGTTGAGAAAACAAAAAATATTACGTAATAGTCGTGTCATGCTGTTATATGATCACAAACAAGCGACTGTTGTTGCCCATTTTCTTGACATATCTATTAATATACTGTCTTCTTACATAACCTGCGCAGAAAACTAAGTCACTCCTCCCGAGTAAACACAAGAAAAATCATAACATTTCTTCTTTAAAATTTTCAAACGTGTAATGCCTTACTTGAAAACGCAATGAGCCCTTAAATAACTGTGAAATGAAACGAATACAGTTTTGCAGATAGAAGACGAAGCAGGCGCATTAGAATTGCAAAGTTATAGCAGAGTAATGGAAACATCTTCTTGAAGTCCAGTGTACTGTGAAACTGGCCAATGATTCGGAAAATTAATCTCAGATGCACTAGGAATGGAGGAACTGAGAAATCGAAGGATGGAGAAACTGAGGAATGGAGAATCGAAGGAATGGAGAAACGAAAGAATGAGAAAACGGCTGCTGTAAGGCCGTCGTCGATAGCTTAGATGTTTTTTTTTTTCATTATTCTATTTGTTTTTATTTGAATCGGTTTGTAATATTCTTAAGTTTTCCTTAATAACTGCTGGGTGTTTAATTTAAGTGATGTTTCTTTATTTGTTTTACTTCTTTGATAGATACTTATTTACTTTTGCAATTTTCTGCGTTTGCTAATAATTATTTGTTCGGTTTTATTGTATGAACATAAACAATATAGACCAGTCAAATTAGACCAAAAAATATAAGGTTACAATAATTCGCACCCAGCTGAAAATTGGTAGGATTGTTCAAAACACCATCATAAATGAAACCTAGTTCCTTCGTTGCCTTTCATACCAGGGCCAGCTTTTCCTTTCAGAAGCGAACCCATGACCCCAGTAGGCTTCGACCCTGCTGGGCCCCTACTGGTTGCTGACACCTCCTTGAGTAAGTTTAAGTTTTTTTTTTACTTGTTAAGTTCCTCGCTTGCGTGGAACAATACACGCCGTCGACGACTTGGGCTCGGTCCAGACGGTTACCAGACAGTCGGACGGCGAGCTAGGGTGCTTATTATCCTGAAAGTATGTTTCCCTTAAGACAATTTTCTTCTTTCATCCAGCCGCTGGCAGTAATTTCACCTATATAAACACTATTATTATAGCTAGCCCGGATTGTCCCACCGCTGGGCAAATGCCTCCATCCATTCTTTCCAAAAATCACGATTCCTCGCTTTCTCTATCCAATTCCGAAATAAGACATCCAGGTCGGACATAAGACATAAACACTAAAACAAAAACAAACAAAACTATTTAAAACTAAAAACAATGTCAAAAATGGTGTCGGAAAAACCATATTTCTTATTTTCACGCAGCAGTATTCATAAATTCTGGATAATCCACTAATTGATTTTAAATAACGTTAACAACCCGCGCGTACATTTCAATATGGCCGACTCTTCGGAGCCTAAAACTTTTAAATACAAAATACGCGCACATGTAAATTACAGTAAAACGCAAAATTCACTTAATATCCCTCTGGGGAGGAATGGAGGCCTAAACAAAACATAACTCTAAAGTAGTGTGGTTTTAGCTAGCCTATGTTAACGATCTGTTTTGCCAATGAATTTATTATCATATTTAGGATTAAGAATCCCAGAGGTAGGCTTAACTTTTACTTGGTTTTTGGAACAATCTTTTCGTTTTGAGATGGAAAATCATCCAATTACTTTTCGCGCTCTAGTGTGAAGTGGGAAGGCATGTCAGACTCTTACTGACTACTACTCCACCTTCAATTTCCCTTTGCTTTTAAACCATCTAGCAACTAAGTCACCAAGTCAAGTATTTTTCTTCTGTCCTTTTCTTGACCAGCGTTTCGTTAACACTTTTCTAGTATATTACATTGACCACTTGAGTGGAGTCTTCTTTCTTTTTGACCTATATTTACCATTGCTGAGCAAAGGCCTTCCCACAATTCTTCTAAGTAATCTTATCTCAAGTCACCTTGCAACAGCTCTTGCGGTGTCTACCGCAGGACGTGTGTCTAGGTCGTTTCTTGGCACCTTTTTCCATGTCGGCCTCGGCGGCGTCACCCATCTTCAGCCACCCACTTTGTAGACTCTTGCCCAGCATAAGCATAAGCATATTCAGCCTTTTTAATGTTCCCACTGCTGGGACTCAGGCCTCCTCTCTCTAGGAGAGGGAATGGGCCGTAATCCACCACGCGGGCCCAGTGCGGGTTGGTAGATATCACATGTCTTCGAAGTTTTGGTTCTAGGACATGCCGGTTTCCTCACGATGTTTTCCTTCACCGTTTTGAGAGCAGTGGTGATGAAATAAATTACACAAAGTAATGCGCCTGGCTGGGTTTGAACCCGCGACCTACAACTCGTAAGTCGGGGTCTTTACCACTCGGCCACCACTGCTCCTGCTCCTCCTTGCCCAGCGCTCAATGTGTATGGTTGCGTGACCCACTCAATCCCAGTGTGCGCAAGAATTACATGACTTGATTCTGCCATCGCCTTTCTACCATCGGACAATCCGACGTACGTCGTGTGTCCACACTTACATTGTTGATACCTTTACGGTCTAGATTAGGTATTTCACGTCGTCGTTTATACCGCGTACATCGAAGGACTGGAAAAATTTGCCTGCTGCGGTCTTCCCGTCCCATTATAATTTAGGTGTCTTAAAGGGTAGAGTGAATAGGCTCTTTAAAAAAAAGCATTTTTTCCTACGTCTATTATAAATACGAGTAAGTATATTAATGTGCAACGTGACGTTTCTTATTCTGTAGCTTCTTTTAGACACCAAATTTTATGAGATAAATAATTTAGTCCATGCCCAAATACTAGTCAATCATAGTCAGTCAGTCAAAATAAAAAACAGACAATATCATTTCTCTCTCTATTCAGTAATTTTGCGCGGATTCTTTGTTCTCTAAACGAGTTATAAAGGCAAGTCCACACGGTGACACATCCCGGCTTCGTTAGGGCAATTAATGACGTGCGGTGTCGGATGAAAATGTGCGTCAATCGCTTTTTCTGCATGATCCAGTATAATTTTTTGCAAGCGCTTCGCTGAAAGTAATTTTGACAATATCATAACCAAGTCTCTGTGTTTATTAATATTTCGATAGGTCGCGTACTTTCCGAATTTTCTTTGAAAATTTAAAGTGCGGTATTGAGAACAAAGTTGTTAATTTGATTATTCCTGAAGATTCTTTAGAGAACGCGGCAAAATATAAATATATAATCAACTGCTGTTGCGATTTACTCTTTGTCAAAAATGTGTCTAACTTAAATTAATGTAAATTAAACATAATAAAGAATCATAAAAGAGTACCTACCGGTTATTAATTATTTGAACCCAAAAAGCTTCTTACTTATACACATATAACTAATTAGATACTTATACCTCAATATAACTTTTAAAAAGGTTGTCTGTAAGAAATTGATCTATGCGATAAGACCGCCCATTGTACACTTATTTTTAAAAATGTTTCCTGTATTTGTTTGTTTGTGTGGTGTTTTTTTTTTTTTTTTTTTTTTTTAAGGTGGGAAATCATCAAAATGACTTCTCGCGCTCTGGGTGGAGCGGGAGGGCGTGTCAGACTTTTACTGACTAAAACCACACCTGTATCCTTCAATTACCCTTTGCGTTCTAGGACTACGGGTTTCCCTTTCAGAAATTCTCCGCGGTCCTAGCTACCGGGCATTGGCCCTGCTGGGCCCCTACGGTTTGCTGACATCTCTTTGAGGAGCGCGAGGATCACTACGCGCTGTTGACGACTGGGCTCGGTCCGGTTAATTACCGAACAGCCGGACGGCGAGCTACCCAGTGCTCGACGTCCGCAAGCCCGTGTCTACCGTGGCTGGTAGTCGGGGTCGGAATTACGGCGGCTAGGGCGTGAGGGCCTTCGTTCCCTCACGCGTGCAGCCTCCTCCTTCGCTAGCATTACTGCTTCGCAGAAGGAGGCGACCGCCTGCCATTCCTCCTCGCTTCGGACCATAGCCTGAACCAGGGCCCGACGCGAAAGGTCGCTGCCGCCAATTGCCTCCACAAGGACACGGCGGTGCTCCGCCCAAGCGGGGCACACCTCCACCGTATGCTCCACCGTGTCCTCTGGGTGGTCCGCACAGTGATGACACTCGGGCGTTGCTTCCGCCTGAATCCGATGCAGGAACCTCCCGAACTTGCCATGTCCGGTGAGGACCTGCGTCATGCGGTAGGTGAGGACGCCGTGTTGCCGCTCCAGCCACTCCTCAAAGAGGGGAGTTACCGCCATGATTGTGGCGTGCCCAGCACTGGGTTGCGACAGTCGCCGTCGCCATTCCACCATGAGATCCCGCCGGAACTCTGTCCGCCATGCCGCGACTTGGCGCGGCAGCGGAGTTTCGCCCCGGCGTTGCATCTCCACGCGCAAATCGTGCAAGCATGCAAGGACTGTTGCCTCCAAATCCCATGGTGGCAGGCCAGCAAGGAGGCTCGCCGCTTCGCGGGAAATCGTGCGGTATCCCCGTATCATCCGGATGGCCATGACCCTCTGGCAAGCGTTCAGCATGGCCGCCGGTCGCTTTTGCAGCGACGGCGCCCACACCGGCGCCCCGTAAAGGGCCATGGACCGAACAATTCCCGCGTAGAGCCTCCGGCAGGAGGCGTCTGGACCCCGAAGGTTGGGCAGGAGCCGCTTTAGGGCAGCCCCAGTCCGTTGCAGTTTGGGAGTCAGACGTCGAAAGTGCTCCACAAAGTTCCACCAACTATCGAGGACAAGTCCTAGGTACTTCATCGTCGACCCGACGTCGATGCTTGTGTGGTGTACAATAAAGAATATAATAAATAAACAAATAACTCTAACTTGAGTATAACATTAAATCTTTTAAAATCAAAGACTTTCTCTTTTGGATTCTCACATCTATAAATAGTGAGATGAGATGCAACTATTTAGTTGCCGAACCATCTCCCCATCTGAACAAAACGTACCCCTCAGATATTAAGGCCACTGAATATATGAATAAAATTTCACGTGTATACGAGCCGGTATTATGTGCCATGATAGGGCACGATTCAATTCCGTTATGACTGACAGACGGAAAGGGTACCGATATTAAATTAGAACGTGTTCCGATTTCGGGGTATGGGTTTCAGCGAATCCGCTGGACTATGAGGCGACGCTTGGAGAAAGCCTATATCTTGCTGTGGCTTTTTTCTTTTTTGAAGTGGGATATCACCAAATGATTTCTCTCGCTCTAGGCTGGGGTGAGAGGGAGTGTCAGACATCTACTTACTGAAAACCTATCTGCGTCCTTCAGTTACCCTTTGTGTTCCAGGATCATGACATATGTCTTTCAAAAGTTCCCGTGGACTTTACTGAGCCCCTACGGTTTCGTTGACATCTTTTTAAGGCGCGCATGGAAAATTACGCTCCGTAGACCTCTTTAACTGATGACAACGATGGGTCTCGGGTGTGTAAACTTCAAATTGTTTAATAGTCCATAAAGAGTTAACTGCATTTGATGGTGTCTTCGTGTAGCTCTTTTTCAGGTCTTTAATGAACATTTTATCCTAAAATGTTTTAATAAAGACCGAAGCCAATCATTTGCTATAACAAATAAGGGCGCCTTCAAATTAGTTGCAAAGTGCCGCGCGGCGGCAGTGTGGCTGCAGCGCATTGCTTTGTATAAATTATTTCATCACCTCTGCTCTAAAAACAGTATAGGAAAACATCGCGAGGAAACTGACATGTCCTAAAGCTAAAAAAATCGAAGATGTGATATCCACCGCACTGAGCCCGCGGTGGGGTAGAGCCCATTCCCTCTCCTAGAGAGGAGGCCTGAGTTCCTGGTACACTATAAGGCTGATTATGTTATTATTTAAATTTAACTATTTTAGCAATAAAGGGAATTTGACACTTAAATTACAAATGAAAGACTTGACTACTAACCAAAAAAAAACATGTTTACTAACTTACTTTATATTTTACTTACCAAAATATTCAGCTTGCTATTTCCCTCATTAATTCATAAGACTTATTACTTAATCGGTATGAAAATGTTATTCTGGAATGCGCCATAACATACGCAAACATTGTTATACGGATAAGATGGATAGACTGTTTTATTTTTAAACGATCTGTACTTGAACTCCGTATCTGTAGGTAAACAAAACGAATGGTTTTGACATTGACGAGTACGGACAATAGATGTTTTTTTTTTGGGTGAGGTATCAAGTAAATCATCCCGCCTAGCGTGGAGCGAGACGGAGTGTCAGACTACTAATGACTTCCAGTCAGTAGTAGTACACCTATGTTTTTCATTTGCTCTTTGCATTCTAGGGCCTCGGTAATCTCTTTTTAACATTACCGAAGCTCAAGGCAGGTTGTTCTTGCATTTATGTGTAGGTACTTTAACGTGCATATAATTTTCTGTGTGTGTATGCTATAAGCATTCCGTGACATAGAAAATAGCTTACGTGTACAGAAAGTATGTGCACGTGGATTGACACACAATCAAGACCAACTTCGTGAGATAGAACAACGGCCCTAGTATACTTAGCCTGGATATTGTTAATTAACAGCATTTGGCTAACAAGATGAACGAGCTCATCAAGAAGGTCAGCTGTAGTACTAATAGATTACACTAATATTATTAGGGCAAAAGTTTGTATGTACCAATGTATGTGCGTGTCTGTATGTTTGTTATTCTCTCACGCTCAAATGGCTGAATGGATTTCGAATGTAGTATGAAATCTGGCAAAAGCGTGGACCATGTTCAGGGTATAGGATAGCCTTTTGGTCCCGGGAGTATGGAATTATTTGGAATATCCTAGGAATTATTTTAATGTGGGTAAAGCCAGTGCCAGAAAGCCAGTGGGCAGAAGGTAGTTGTTTATTTATTTTATTTATTATGCACACAAAAGTACAGAGGCGGACTTAAGGCGGTCGGCATTTTCTACCAGTCGACCTTTGGGTGATGCAGAGACAAATTGTGGTAGCTGCAATATTAAGCATTATATATTGTTTAATACTACATTCTATTGTATACAAATATATACTTAAATACTATAAATACAATATATACATAATATATATATATATGTACTCAACTAGAAAGAAGGAAAAAAGAGAATACACGAATCTAGTGAAACAATTGGTGCAGACAAATAAGAAAACAAATTACCTCTGTGACGATACTGCTGCCAACTTCCTGTTGTCTTGTTGATCACAAGATTCATAAAGAATAACCATTATAGTACTAATGGATAATTATGCGTTAAGCATGCGAAAGTGTTGCCATTTGAAACAAATAGACATAATTATGTATCTCCTTTACAACCAAGTGAAGGCCGCAGAGTAATAGATAGCTCCCCCTCCGGTCACCCGGTAACCGTCTAAGCCGAGCTTGAGTCCCGCTAGGACTACGGGGACTTTCTGAAAAGGATACGCGTGATCCTAGAATACTAATGGCAACTGAAGGACAAAGATGTGGTTTTAGCCTGTAAAAGTTTGTCACGCCCTCTCGCTTCCCCCTAGGGTGGGAGAAGTCATTCAATGATTTACCACCTCAAAAAAATAGAACACCAAACAATCAATCTGCTTAATCTTTTCCCAACTATGTTGGGTCAGCTTCCAGTTTTATCAGATACGATACCAGTAATTTAGACGGAGTGACTGTCTATCTGTCCTCCTCAACTCAAAAAAATTAAAAGAATACCAAACATTGTACCACAAAACCGTAAACAAGTTAAAATACTTAAAAAAAAAACAAGGCAAGTGCGAATCAGCCTCGCGCACTGGGGGTTCCGTACAAACGTACCTATGAAAACAGTTCGATTCCCGAGTTGAGTTACGAAGATTTTTCCGAATCGCAAAAAAAGTTTTTTTTTGTGACGTAACTACAAATTTACATGTTTCAGATTTTTTCCTATATTTTGTGCTATGAGACCTTTCTTCATGCCAAATTTCAGGTTTCTAGGTCAACGGGAAGTACCCTATGAATTTTGATTCCCTTGAGAGTGTTGAAATATACGTTTTTTGCGACATAAACGGTCGTATCTTTGTTTTTCCTTTAACTCAAAAGTTTGATTTTTTCACAGCTTCAAGGGATCGTAAACATAAGTATATGGTTTTAATTTCAACTTGATACCTTTACGCGTTCCCGAGATAAAGGGTCTTGACAGACATACAGACAACAAAGTGATCCTATAAGTGTTCCGTTTTTTCCTTTTGTGGTTTTTTTTTAGGTGGGAAAATCATCTTATGACAAATCCCGCTCTTGGGTGGAGCGAGAGATAATGGAACCCCAAAAACGTACAGAAATATATATAACCTTTTCAGTTACTAACAAAAGTAATTAAAAGGTAAAATCAAAAGCACTTTCCTTAACAAAAATCGCGCTCCTCAACGTAGTCTATAATTAAACAATTTTCAAGTCTACAACAAACAAAAAGTCCGCTAATATAAAGGTAGGGACATAAATAAAGCTTAGGTTTCACCGGCGACTAGTGCCTTGAGCACGGTGACAAGGCAAAGCCTGTTTAATACCACACCCTTCGCAGTTTAAAGCTCCTTTCGATACGGAGATGTAGTTCAAAGTGTTTTAAAAATAATTTTATGTACTTCATGCTCGGGTTGTTTTAATTTTGTAGAAAGGTTAGGTGTTTTCAGTTAAATAGAAAGTGCAGTTTAAACTATGGATACCTAGAAGACGTTGAACTATTTTTTGTATTATCTTAGAATATGTTTACCATTATTAACTGAAATAAATCATTTGTTTTTAAAAGAGAAATATTAGTACACATTGGCAAAAACTTATACACTTATTTAGCTACACTAATAATATAAAGAGGTAAAGTTCATTTTTTTGTTTGTTGGAGGTTATCTCGGAAAGTACTGGTCCGATTTCGAAAATTTTTTCACCGATAGGAAGCTGCTTTATTCCTTAGTAATAGGTTATATTTTCTGTATGCGGGCAAACCCGCGGGCAAAAGCTAGTATAGTAAACATACATCGTCATCTCCCTAGCCTATTCTAAACTAGGTTGGGGTTGGCTTTCAGTCTAAACGGATGCGGCTGAAACGTGTTTTACATGGAGCAATTACCTATCAGACCTTGACAACCCAGTTACTGGGTAACTCAATATTCTTCAAATATACTGTTGGTCAGACTTTCAGGCGTCATACATCAAATCCAGTCAGGTGCATTACTTTGTGTAATTTATTTCATCACCATTGCTTTCAAAAAGGTGAAGGAAAAAAACGTGAGGAAACCGGCATGTCCTAGAACCAAAAAATTCAAAATGTGACATCCATCAACCCGCACTGGGCCCGCGTGATGGATTACGGTCCATTCCCTGTCCTAAAAAGGAGGCCTGAGTCCCAGCAGTGGGAACATTATAAGGCTGATTATACTATGCTTTGCTAAATTATACTCTAAAAATAAAAAAAATCATAACTTAAAATCTTAAAATATGGCGTCAAAAAATTCCTCGGTATCGCTGTTAACAGGAAGTGTACCCAAAAGACTGTCGGCCACACTGACGACACGACTAATGTCACGTTGTATGGCAATATTTAATCAAAATTCACTTTTTGGGTGAAATTTGATTAAATATTGCCGTCACCCATTTTTTATGAAGTAAATATTATACTTATTTTTTCTGTTCCCAATAGACTTATGCAAGCTTTAACATAAATAAAGATTTCAAATAAAGGGAACGTTCGAAATTTAAAAATATTTCTTCTATCTTCCAATTCTTGAATATATGTATTTATCGACATCTTAATAACCTATATGTATATGTATATATCAACAGTCGACACTGTAAAACAAACAACACTAAAATAGAAATACCTACATACAAGCATACTATAATCAAATCACGCGTTGTAGAACGAAATCAAACCAACAAACATATCTATGAACATGTTAACATTACAAAATAGGTCGTCACAGCACATATTTCACAAACACAGAATACTACCAATAATGCGCTATTTGCGGTTGGCTGGCCACAGCAAATCCCTTGCGACGTGCAAATTTATACGTCATCAAAGCCCCTACGTACTCTGAGCTAGGCGAGGCACGCTTGTATGCCCCTAGCTTTATATTTGAGAACTAAAATATTTGAAATTGTGTTGTTCATTTTCTTTTTTAGTAAGAAATTATTTGGTTTTTGTCTTGTAACTTTACTAAACGATAAACTAAACAAAGTCAAATATTAAATTGTATTATTTCATAATTGTACTTTTAAAATTTACATAAATTAGTAGCTAAACAGTTACAAATATTATAATGTTGTACATAATAGCAAAACAATAATGCGAACTGCTGCCTCCTAAACTGGGTCACGAGCCTGTGTTTAAGGACCCAATGTTCCTCCAGAAATCCTCCATCAAATTATAACAGATATTACAAGTAGTTGTTTATCATAATTCATAACACAATAATTACGTTATTTAAATAAAATTATTATTAGTATCATCATCATCTTCCTGTCCTTGTCCCATCTTACTAGTATTTGGGGTCGGCGCAACACGTTTATTTCTTCCATTCTCTCCTGTCAATCGTCATGCTATCACAAACTTTCTTTTCTTTCATATCACTGTTCACACAATCCATCCATCTTTTCTTTGGCCTCCCTCTCCCTCTCCACCCATCCACATGTATACTCATAACTCTTTTAGTAACTTGCGTTTCATCTCTCCTCTTTACATGACCATACCAAGACAAACGATTCCCCTTCAACTTTTCAGTCACTGGCGCCACTTTCAAACTTCCTCTAATATATATTAGGATTAATATAAGTAATTAAATTATTGTTTGTAACGAAACACTAGTTTGTAAGTTGTGCATGTCTTTATTATCAATAATGGATGGTATGATCTGAAAATAAATTATTAAATATTAATATATATATCAAATCGTTGCGTGATCGCATAAAGAATGAAGATATCCGCAGGAGAACCAAGGTCACCGACATAGCCCGAAGAATCGCCAAACTAAAGTAGCAGTGGGCAGGGCACATTGCTCGTAGAACGGATGGTCGATGGGGCCGAAAGGTTCTAGAGTGGCGACCGCGCACCGGAAAACGCAGCGTTGGAAGGCTTCCCACAAGGTGGACCGACGACCTGGTGAGGGTCGCGGGAGTGCGGTGGATGCGAGAAGCACAGGATCGGTCATTGTGGCGGCGCTTGGGGGAGGCCTATGTCCAACAGTGGACGCCTTTCGGCTGAAATGATGATGATGATGATAACAAGTCGTTTGTATTTCACCCAAAATAATTGTTCCGTCTACTTGCCAATGTTCTCTGCTAATCATACCCCACATAATAGACAGTTACAAACACCGCCTATTAAAATTATCTTCTCGTAAATCAAGTTTTACGACACCCATGAGCCTTGCCGTAACCGGACCGGCTATAGCCCTCCGCTTCACAGCGGCCACGCCCCATCATCACATTCATCACGACCTTAACACAACAACGAAAGCAAACATAACACATCACACATTTGCATAATACCATCTATCAACCGACATTGACCGCTTACCCGAATCGGGAACGGTAATAAATACCGCGGAAGGTTCCGTACATCACAATATACGGCCGTTTTAGATCGATGGCCCAACGCAAGGGATTTTTCATTTTCGTACCGTTGACTGACGCGAAAAAAGGTTGGACAGTTTTTTTTGTCGACGGTGTTCGGTTGGTTAATGTTTTTTTTTTTTCGAGACTCAAAAAGGGGATATGAAATATTGTTTAGGATTTTTTCCTTCTTGCGATATTGAAAAACTAGACATTAAACTCTACTAGTAACAATTAAGATCTAGAAAAGTATTTTCGAAATACGTTCTTTTTTTGGTTTTCGAGAAACTCATTCTGAATTTAAATCCAAGTTTTTTTTTTACTTTACTTTTTTTACTTGAATTATTCACAAACATCAATGCTACGTCGTGAATGTTATTCTTTATTCGTAACATTGGTATTTGTGAATTATTCCATTTTCAAAATTTTATTTTATTTAGGTACTTGTCATCGAGATATAAGTACTAACGTACTAGAGAAGACACCGTAAATTCCTACTTTGTCTCGTTCAACTGCGGCGATCGCACCGCACTTTGTTGAAGAAAACGCGTAAGTGCCGTGATTTACATGGCGCTTAAGACCTTTTTGCCGAGAATAAATACACTTCCGCAGCAAATCTAGCGCTGTGGTAAATTAGTTACGGTTTAGACGAATTGTTATTATTTTAGCGCTGCAGCGAACTAAAGATTCAAATTACGAAAATAGGACAATTCAGTTATTTGACGTAGCTTCTCTAGTACGTTAGTACTTATATCTCGATGGTACTTATCTAGTTTTATAATTTAATTACGCTTTTATCTGTGCTGCATCAAATAAATGTATTCTATATCTAGACGAATACGTAAGATAATATACGGAAACTTTATAAACAATATAACGTTAATACAATACAGTACAATGCAGAAACGAGAGCAGTAACATTGAGAAACTGGCAGCCAACCTTTTGATTACAAAAGCCACATTAACCCAATTCACACAAAATTCACAAGTGAAGAAACTTCCACATCTCTCACCCCATCAAACAAACTTCGACACCAGCAAAAATTACCAGTTTATTCCCAGTTTCGCCGTTTCCCATACATGGGCCATCTATTAATGACAAAGTAAACCATATTATCGGGTCAAGGAGCCCATAAAAATGTGACCGTTTTGGCTCTATACGACCAAAGTGTTTGCCAACAACGTGAGGGTGTAGCCATCAATCCCTGTTAGGTCACTGGCCTGTTTTATTTAATAAGTGGAACGAAATTTAGCTTTGTATTTTGTATGGCCAGGTTTTGGGGGTTGGCCAAATGTTGGCGTGGAATTTTTTTTTTTGTTTATTTTGCTAGCCGTACGGGTGCATTGGTATAGATGGGGAAATAGATTCGATGGGAAGTGCATTGACTTTTTGGTGAATGTACTATGGAAATAGACTTCTCTTTCAGTGCTGAAATGTGCTATTATATTACTTTGTATTAAAACTTGTTGTGCACAACGACGAATCATCAAAGTTCGACTTTTGAACTTGCAAAATATTTCTTTTATTTTTGTATTAGATCTATCAGTGTTATGTATAAACTTAACCAGCGAAGCTAAGGAACAATTAAGTTTCCACGGTGTAGTAAGGTCTTACAAGTCTATAAAGACTGATTGCGCCAATGTCGACTTGAGTTCATTTTCAAGAAGTGATGCGCCAGTACCTACTGATGTGAAAGAAAATAAATTAGGAAATACAAAAGAGAAAATCTTGAACAATATTTCTTTTCTTAAAAAAAAAATATTGACCAACCGAACTCCGTCGACAAAAATGAAAGATTAGAATAAGTCCCTAAACAAACATTTTTCTCAACCTATTTCTGTTCTACATCACTCTGGAGATTATTATTCGTCACTACACATTTGCATACGGCTCTAAAAATGGAGGAAAAACATAAAATTTATCAACTTGCTGCCCCAGTGAGTCGTAAATGTAGATTGAGGGAAAAGTGTAACTGTGCTTATATTGTTTGTATGTCGTCATATTTTTTGTCTTTCATGCCATGAAAAATCTGGGCTTTGTCAGTGATTTTCAAGGCTATGAGATAACGGCTGCAAGGTCATTATAGTTCATGTTTGATGGGAGATAAAGTCTGATTCGCTTTGCTTTGGATATTTTTGACCAAACAGTCTTGTTTTCACGAATCATGATCGACAAAAGCCGATGCTGTGCTGAAAATACTGGCCAGTAGCTAGTTACGGATATAGACCGAAGAATCGTTGAACTAAATTGGTAGTGGGCTGGACACATTGCTCGCACTATAGATAGTCGATGGGACCGAAAGGTTCTAAAATTACAACCGCGTACCTGAAGACGCAGCGTTGGAAGGCTTCCTTGAGGTGGACCGATGACCTGGTGTAGATCGTGAGAATCCGATGGATACAAGACGCACAGGACCAGAAAGTCTAACCATCAGGGTCAGACTTAGTGGCGTCTGAATACCTGTAACGATTGTCAAAGATCTACATAATGACTAAGCTGGTCATTGGTCCCGCCAACGGTTTTACATGCTTTCTGAGGCACGGAGACTTTTCCAAGTTTATCTAGGACATTTACTGAGACCCCAGTAATGTCCTAAATAAACTTAGAAAAGTACCTACATAATTATGCTTGGTTTCGAAACCGAGTACAGCCCTTAACCACCAGGCCATCACGACACTACAGTCAAACACGTCCATGGTCTCATTGTACATGAATCATTTGACTTAAAAATCGCCAGTCTTTTGAGTAATCGAAGACGTTCTTGGTCAGGTGGTTTTCATCAGGTGCACTGTAATGGGTATTTATTGAAATAAATTATGTGCAGCTTATCATAGAGTAAAGAATTCAACATTCAAATACCTAACTGACAACGAGTATCGCAAAACAACAAGCACTAAGTTCTTCTTAAATAGATAAGTTCATAAACATATACCGATATCGTATTGCTATCAATATATTCTGGGGGAAAGTTCTAAAAGTACTTCGTAGACTGCCAGTTACATATTGTACATTATATTATTTTAAAAGGGGGAAATGCAAAGTATGATCTTAGAAAAAAAAGATTGTTTGTTTTTTATAAATCATTATACTAGTACTTTACTGCGATCTCACCTGATGCTAAGCAGTGATGCAATCGTTGATGCGCACTAGTTTATTAAGAGCGTATTCACTCTCGCCATGAAGACACTTAAATTATAATCGGACGGATACTCTTCTTTGTTTTTTTTTTAATGTTATAAACTAGTGCTTGACTGTGATTGTTTGTTTTAATTTGTCTTTAAGCGAAAAAAAACTTTATTGTATTAAAATAATTGTACGATTACCAAACAGTCATTGTTTTCATTAAAATTATTTCACTAAAATAGCTGGATTTCATTCAGTTTGATCCAAAATTAGTGTTTATTTATTTAGTACGCCACTCCAACGAACATTTCATATAAACATTTACAAAAGAATAATCTTATTAATAAACAATTATCACAGCGATTTCTTCACCTAAAGGTGTGCACAGCACTTACAGAATTTAGTAAACTAACACTATTTGTATTATGAATCAATTTGTTCATTCACATTTAATAAATAATAACAAGGTACAAAACGAAAACAAAGAAAATAGAATCAATAAAATACGGAATAAGGAATTATTATAAATCAATTAATTAAATAAATTATGTCAGATTGATTTAAATTACATTAGAATCCATTAAATAAATTATGTCAAATTAAATTAAATTACATTAGAATCCATTAAATAAATTATGTCTGATTGATTTAAATTACATTAGAATCCATTAAATAAATTATGTCAGATTAAATTAAATTACATTAGAATACATTAAAATACACTAAATTACATTAAATTGTAATAAATTACACTAAATTAAATTAAATACTAAAGTAATATAATGTCATGTCATTGATCTAAGACGAGAGCTAACAACAAGTGGAGTATTTAAGCGTACTCTATTGTGTTCGTAGATTATAAAGTACTCTTCCGCAGAAAAGAGTACAACACTCTATATTAGAGTTCGGTAGGTAACCCAATCATGGAAGTATTCGATAATACACTTCTGGACACATCTATTGGCCCACCTTGTATTTTCAGTTTCGTTTGGTCCTAGCTAAAATTTTATATTAGGTCGAGCAAAAAGTTTTTATGCAGTTTTGAACCTGGCACATTCACAATTTCATTCAATAGTCTTTTTTTGAATTTCGAACACAGAATTTAAAGAAACAAAAGACAATTTGGAGTAGATAGAAAGCCTGTTTGTTGATATCAAACAATCGAATACTAAGAAAACTTGGTTTTATTGCTTTACTTGGATTTAATTCTTGAAAAAGTGATTGATATCTTTGGTTTTGCAACAAACATTACTTATTCTTAACATTAAGGAGAGGTTCTATCAATAATCTATGGATACTTCACCTGAAGTCGCCGCCCAAGCTGTGGCACTTATTCAGGCCGGACACAGCCAAAGAAACGTGAGTGCTCAACTTAATTTAAGTCGATCTGCGGTCCGAAATGTTTATCGGAGGTACCTAGAGACTGGCGGCTTTGTTCGTCGCCAAGGAAGGCCATGATCTCGGGTCACAACTGAAAGGCAGGATCGATTCATCGTGACGACCAGCTTGAGAAATCGTCACCTTACCTCCATTGAGATACAAAACCAACTTCGCGACTTCCACGGAGTATCTGTGAGCGCTCGAACTGTTCGGAGAAGGTTAAAAGAACGCGATATGGTACCACACAAGCCAGCTAATGGGCCCAAACTAACGCGAGCCCACCGAACAGCGCGCCTTCATTTCGCACGCAGTCATTTAAATTGGACACAGCAAGATTGGAGCCGTGTACTCTTTTCTGATGAGTCTAAAATTGTGTTACATAGCAATGATGGAAGGAAGAAGGTCTACCGACGTAAGGGAGAGCGTTTCGCACAATGCTGCTTTGAAGAGAGGGTTGCTTATGGCGGTGGCTCATGGACTGTCTGGGGCGGTATATCCGCGAGCGGCAAAACTCAACTTGAGGTTGTTACAGGGCCACGGCTGCCAACATTGAATGCTGAAAGGTACATTCGTGAGTGCTTAGAACCTCACGTGATACCATACGCGGACTATGTGGGCCCAAATTTCCTTTTTATGCATGATAATGCAAGAGCCCATGCGGCCGGCATCGTCAGGGAATATCTTCGGGATGTGAACATCACAGTTATGGACTGGCCAGCCAGAAGCCCAGACATGAACCCCGTTGAGCACATGTGGGACGAGCTAAAAAGACGTGTTAGGGCTCGTCAACCAGTTGCCCAGACGATGCAGGAGTTGAAAACTGCCATAGAAGAGGAATGGGAGATGATCCCTCAAAATTTCATAGAGCGGTTGATAAACTCTATGCCTAATCGTATGAGAGCTGTGGTAGATGCCCATGGAGGCAACACGCGTTATTAAATTAAACCTTTATTTGATAAAACATGTTTTTTATTCAAAAATCAATTACCTTTAACAAGGCGCATATCCAACTTGTTAGGCGTAGCTCCATGTCGTATGGTATTCTGAATTCAAATTTAAAACAATACGATCGAAAAAGATGGCAAAATGTATCAGGTTTAAAACTGCATCAACAGTTTTTGTTCAATCTAGCAATCATATTTCGGTAGGGGCCATCGAAACCTAAACTCTAAGGTGGGCCAATAGATGTGTCCAGAAGTGTAACAATTAGTAACAGAACTTTGTTCGTAGCTGTGGGTATCAATAACATACAATATATCCTCAGAATAGGTAAGTTATAAGATGAACGATAGTTCCAAGTAACTAAATATCCCTGTGTATATATACTAGCTCCTGGCAGCGGCTTCGTCCGCGTGTATATTGGTTACAAAATTGGGGACAGAAAAACAGTTACTTTCGCATTTATAATAAATATTACTAGCGTCCCGCCCCGGCTTCACACGGGTGCAATGCTGATACCACCGCAACCGCTATTTTAAATCTGTAATATCTTCGAAAATATTCATTTAAATTACATGCTATAAAGAGCCATATTAATCTGTATTAAATGCACAATGTATTTAAGGCACTTAATTGGATAAAGATTAATGCTGTAATGCTTAAAATCGCTTCTTAAATAAGCCATTATTTCTCGTAAAAAGTAAAGGATAAAAAATGGTTATTGCGGGTTATCCCTAAGAGATAGACATATCCCATTGCGGATTTTTTGTAGACCTTTTTAAGGTGTACAATACTGTAGTACATTATTTTGATCTATCTCATAAGGATAAAAAATGTGTTTATTTACGAAATCACATCAGAAACCTCTAAAATTACAAATGTTTCTCTACTATATTATGCATGTATTATACATATAAACCTTTCTCTTAAATCACTCTATCTTTAAAAAAAACCGCATCAAAATACGTTGCGTAGTTTTAAAGATCTAAGCATACATAGGGACAGACAGCGGGATGCGACTTTATTTTTTACTATGTAGCGATAAAATATTAGTATTTATAATAATAATAGCTTGTAGCTATCAGGAAACACAGACTGCTAAGGACTCTTATGAGTCTTTAAGAAAATAGTGAATAGACTGATTAAGTTATTTATAGGCAAGCGTGCTCCACCATCGACCACATTATCGCTTACCATCAGGTGACATAGTGGTCAAATGCGAGACTATCAATAATAAAAAAACTTACCTTATGGTACTACTGTTCCACGCGCGCCTCAAGGAGATGTCAGCAAACCGTAGGTAATTTTTTTTTAAATATTATATTGTAGCGACATCTATGGCGTCACATAAGAACTAATCGCATCGCGCAATTAAAGTTCTCCGCGCGTTTAGAAAATATAGAACAGCCCGAAACAATCTATCGGGCAATAGCCCACCAGTCTGGCCGGAGGATCCTCCCTTTTCAACGGAGGTTTGCGTTACTTTACACTCTATTCTGCCTACCCCCAAAATATAATTCAACGCATTCATCATCATCTTCCTGCCCTTGTCCCGTCTTATTTAGGGTCGGCGCAACACGTTTGTTTCTTCCATTCTATCCTGTCACCCGTCATGCTATCACTAACTTCCTTTTCTTTCATATCACTCTTCACACAATCCATCCATCTTTTTATTAACACTCATTAATTAATAGCCAATCAATCACCAAGCCCACATATCACCCATAACGCGGCCATCCCGTTTCCTGGCTCATTGGCGTCTCACTTTTGGACCAACGCCCACCCAGCTTCATACATCGCACAATAGTCTGCCAGCTCGATGTACTGGCCATAAAGCTAATGGTGGGTGAAGCTGTACGTTTTCTATTTTGTTCTTACATAAGATATATTGAAACATTCGTTACTATTTCAAGACAAAATACCTTTAAATTTTAATGGCTACAGGGTTGGAGTTCGATGGTAATTTATTTAGGATGTTCCAGGATTTTGTTCTGGATTGAGGTTTTAATATGTGATGGGGGAAGTATGGGTTTCTGATAATTTAGTCAAACATACTGTTTATGTAATTTTGACAAACCAGAAAGGATTTTCAGATAAGAATACTTAAAACGGAATATTCACTTGGAGGCTTTTTAGGGTTCCGTAGCCAAATGGCAAAAAACGGAAACCTTATGGATTCGTCATGTCTGTCTGTCTGTCTGTCCATCCGTATGTCACAGCCACTTTTTTCCGAAACTATAAGAACTGTTGAAACTTGGTAAGTAGATGTATTCTGTGAACCGCGTTAAGATTTTCATACAAAAATAGAAAAAAAAAAAAAAATTTTGGAGGTTCCCCATACTTAGAACTGAAAATGAAAATTTTTTTTTTCATCAATCTCATACGTGTGGGATATCTATGGATAGGTCTTCAAAAATGATATTGAGGTTTCTAATATCATTTTTTTCTAAACTGAATAATTTGCGCGAGAGACACTTCCAAAGTGGTAAAATGTGTCCCCCCCCCCCCCCCCCCTGTAACTTCTAAAATAGAGAATGATAAAACTAAAAAATATGTATATATGATGTATATGCAAACTTATTACTATGCAAACTTCCACCAAAAATTGGTTTGAACGAGATCTAGTAAGAAGTTTATTTTTAATACGTCATAAATCGTAAACCACAATTTACCTTTCAAGTTTGTACGAAACCCTCAGTGCGCGAGTCCGACTCGCACCTGCCCAGTTTTTTTTCTTTATTTTTAAAGCTAGTGTGTTATTTTGTCTACTAATTTAACGGAATTTGTTCCTGTGTTTTTTTTACGTTCACATAATTCTGTGAATTAATTTAATAATAGCTTATGTCACATATTTTGTAAAAAAATGTATGAATTAGTTTTTTCTAAGGCTGTGCAATTGCACTGTATAACGTCCTAGGTTTTTACTTTTTAACTTGTATCTAATATTATGTGTGTAAATAAATGTGTGCAAAACTTCTCGGTCACATTCGATAAAGTATAGTCAGTATTATTATGCATGCATTTACAAATGCCTCATCATCGTTATTTCATCCGAAAAACGTCCACTGTTGGACATAGACCTGATCAAGCGTCGCCACTGCTAACGGTCTCGTACGTCTCGCATCCATCGGAAAAAGCTGTAAAATACCAACTCCAAAACAATTACAAATTAAACTCAAAAATATTTCCAATCTGTCAGAATCAATAACAAAACCCCGACCCAAAAACACGCCGAATATAAATTCCAGGTCCTTATTCAACCCAACTTAACCTTACCCAACTTTAATCCCGGGCAAGTCAATCACATTCCTTTACCCAAATCAAACTTAGAACCTATCACACGTATCAAAGTGAACACCCAAACTCAAAGTTCTTGTACTCTAAAACTGATTATAACTATTATACCAACCATTCTTGTCGAAAAAACCTTTTGGAGTCTAAAAATTTTCTGTCGATAGGCCCTATCGGAGCTTACATCCGATGGGAGTAACAACTCTGAAGTCGATTTAACTTTGGGTCTTTTGCGAGCAATCCAAGCCACTCGCGGCCTCCGGGCGTAAATTTACTTCGCATATCTTCAAAACAAAATGCTCGAGGTTTGGACCCTGATTCGGAAATCTGTGAGCAACTGCGCCCAGGAACTTCCTATTATTTTGAATTAAGTGAATTCGTTGGGTGCTCGGCTGCTTTTTTTCGCTCCGCAATCTTATTGCGTAATTCGCTTTTTACGGTGAACTTGTTTTCTTTTGAAAGTTTCCTGTAGATTGCGTATTGGCAAACAAAACAGTGAGTTAACCTAATTTTCGAGTTGTAATAAATCAACGCTGGAGCGACCTTGAATATTTAGAAAACAAAGGCGGTGGAAACACTGAGCACAATTAAAGACGCGAAGTAGAACGAAGATTTAGACAATGAGAACATTGTGAAATATCTAATTATGTTACGGCACGGATGGCATAAATATGTACCTATATAAACTGCATAATTTGTATCATACATAATAACAACCATGATATACGTCTTTTTATATTAATCCGGTCTTCCCGTCCGATTATAATTTAGGTGTTTTCAAGGCTAGAGCGAATAGGCTCTTAAGAGGCTCCTATTAGCCGATGACCTTGAGCATTTGTCTACCTCTCTTCCCCTATATTATACATTTGAACGACAATAAATCGACTTATATACGTAAGCGTTTTGGGCGAAAGATGGCGTATGTCCACCGTCCAAAGGGCTAGGCGGCCTATAATTTGACATTTTGACGTCGTGATTTACAAAATTTGTTAGCGAGAATTGAAAAAATGTTAATATCTCAAAAAAAATGTGTTATTAGTAAAAGTATTTGTACAATATTTACAATCATTATATATTCTCTATAGACATGTATCAATTTCGTGTTGGTAATTGCTTAGGCAAAGAAGTTGAAATACAAACAATAAACGCAAATAGAAATTTTTTTCATTGTTTGTCGAACAATAAATGAAAAAAATATTTGTACAAAATTGAAGACCATGAATCAAAGTATTGTATATATATTGTTTTTTAGAATTTAATGATGCCCTTTTATGATAATTTATACAAGTCGAAAACCGTATATTTTCAAAGGGAGCCCCTTAAGTGCGCCTCACCATCAACGATTGCATCACTGCTTACCATTAGGTGGGATCGCAGTCAAGCACTAGTTTATCATTAAAAAAAAAATGATGGCTCGCGTTTGACCACTATCTCACCTATTGGATAGCGACGATGTGGTCGACGATGGAGTACGCTTGCTTAAAAATGACGACCAATTCACTCTTGGATAAAAGCCCCTAAATTGTAGCTATCAGGAAACACAGACTCAGGGAATCTCACTCCTTAGATGTACGCACAAGGAATGTGTTCCCAAAACGTCTAGTCGCCTCCAACGTGTCGTCTTTACACACTTGGATACAATCTTATGTTAACTTTTGTAAAATATTTTATACTAAACAACATAATATCACTAACAAGAAATCTTTCTCTGAAGACAGCATCAAAATTGGTTGTCAGATGAAGCCGCAATTAGCATTTTAAATATTGATATGAGGAAGAGTGGGGCGTGGTGGGGACATTTTGCTATCTCTTTTGTACACACGTAACCTAATGGCGATGACGTCACATTTCAGTATCCACATCTTTATCCTATTACTTGACAGGTGTCCCTCCCAACACATTTGAAAGGTTTCTAACTTGCTTAGTATTTAACGGATTTTGAAAATTCTTTCTATTTGCGATTTGGATTAAGTTCTTTTTTTGATAAAAATAAAAAAAATGTGTCTAGTAGTTGATTATATTAAACCCTCTTTAAGGTTTATAATAATAGCGATAAATCGTACATTTATTGCTATTATTGTTATAATTAAATGGTCTATAATAACAATGTCTCCAGATTGCTGTAATTACTGCTCACCCATCCGGAAACCGACCTCGTGGTCAGCCGCTGCTCCGCGCCAATCAAACACGATAAGATAAGATAAGATAAGATAAGATAAGATCATTTATTTGTATAAACATGTGTATGTTAAGATGGAGATACAGTCAATACAGTTCAACATGTTTTGCCGTAACCGGCGTACAAAATTATTTAAAATAAAAACATTTAATTTGAAAATATTAAAAAATTCTGTCAATTCAATAATAGTTAATACGTAATATAGTCAAAATTCAATCAATTCAATTATAGTCAATACATAATATAGTCAAAAATTCAATCAATTCAATAATAGTCAATACATAATATAGTCAAAATTCCATCAATTCAATAATTATAGTCAATACATAATATAGTCAAAGTTCAATCAATTCAATTACAGTCAATAAAGAAAATAAATAGAAATAGAATAACAAAATTGAATTAAATATTAAATAGTCATGATTCAAAAGTTTTCGTTTAAAAACTCCGCAATATTATAAT
This sequence comes from Mythimna impura, assembly GCA_905147345.3. Taxonomy (NCBI): domain Eukaryota; kingdom Metazoa; phylum Arthropoda; class Insecta; order Lepidoptera; family Noctuidae; genus Mythimna; species Mythimna impura. Next base: position 24,298,879 of record LR990359.1, on the reverse strand, counting down.
AAGCCTTACTAAGTAGCAATTTTTTTAGTTCACTCTTAAATAAGTTAATATTCATTATCTTAATGGAATTAGGAATTTTATTATAAATTGCTGGAGCCATGCATATTACACTCTTTCTTAGAAATGCTGTTTTGGCGGGGATTGTTTGCACCCAAAATCTGTACTTCTCACGCCTATGTCTACCTGTATTATTATTTAAGAGGGGAAACAAATGCGGATTAGATTTTACAAATAGCGATATTTCTAATATGTAAAGTGACGGAAGTGTTAGAATTCTGTGCTTTATAAACATTGGTTTGCAACTGTCAGTAGTTTGCAACCCAAACATAGATCGTATACAACGCTTTTGTGCCTTGAACGCAGTGTCCCTCAGAGTTGAATTGCCCCAGAAAATTATTCCAAATCTTAATATTGATTCAGCAAGTCCGTAATATGCTGTAAGCAGAGTATCTATGTTGACAGTTGGTGCCAATTTATAAAGAGCATAAGATGAAGCACTAACTTTTTTACAAAGTTCAGTAATGTGGGTTTTCCAGTTTAATTGCTTGTCAATGATTAATCCTAGAAATCTGGCCGTTTCAGCTTCTTGTATTACAATATCTTTGTATAGTAAATCAGATTTTAATGCATTGCGTAAATTATCTCGCTGTTTAAAATGCATAATGTTTGTCTTACTGAGATTAATTTTTAAATTATTAGCATTAAGCCAGTTTATTATACAGTTCAATGCCTCATTAGAATCAGAGTGGTAGTTTAAAATATTTTGGGGTGCTATGGTTACGGTACTATAGTCAGCGAATAATGACATGTGCTCCTTAGTTGCATTAGGTAGATCATTGACGTATACAAGGAACAAAGGAGGGCCCAATATACTTCCCTGGGGAACACCAAATGTGATGTAACGCCTATCAGATGAGAAAATCTTTTCCCTTTTAGTTTTTGTGTTAAATTTTGATATTTGTGTTATTTGCTGGCGGTCAGAAAGATACGATTTTATCAATTCCAAGACATTCCCTCTTATGCCATAAGCATCCAGTTTATGTAGGAGAATATTGTGATCTACATAGTCGAATGCCTGCGACATATCACAATAAATAGAACAAACAGGTAATGATTTGTCAACTTGTGAAGAAACTACATATAAAAAGTCATAAACCGCCATGTTGATGTTTCTATTTTTCCTAAAGCCCTTTTGCTCATCACATAAGATTTTATTATGATCTAGGTAACTGTATAATTCACCGTAAATATATTTCTCGAATACTTTTGAGAACACTGGAATAAGCGCTATAGGTCTATAGTTCTCCTTTAAGAGCTTATTATCCTTTTTAAATATTGGTTTAATAATTGTCAATTTAAGGTCTTTTGGAAATATCCCAGTTTCTATACAAAGATTCAAGATATGACACAGGTGATGAGAGATGTCGTCATTTACAGCTTTGACAACTTTAGTCGAAATACCGTCATACCCCACACTGTCAGTATTTTTAAGATTTCTAATGATTCTCTGCATGTCACAAGGCAAACAAGGCGATAAAAACATTGAGTTCGGTTGTGCATTTATTAAGGCTGTGGATTCTTTATCCACACCTGGAATAGGATTAATTTTGTCAATAAAATAATTATTAAATGCATTGGCAATTTCTGTAGGATCTGTTGTTAATTTATCATTAATTTGTAGTTCGGTAATTGATTCTTTTGGAATATTTAATTTATTTTTATTTATAACTTGCCATGCCGCTTTACTTTTATTAGCCGCCATTTTTATTTTGTAATTGTTTTGAGCACGTTTAGTGAGATTTATTATTCTTTTTAGAAGTTTAGAATATGTTGAGTATCTTTGTTTGTTATTTACTGTTGGTTTCAGTCTGAAATTCCAAAGTAACTGTCTTTTATTTTTACAACAAACCTTTATTCCACGTGATATCCATCTTAGCTTGGTATTAACTTGAACAGTTGTTTTAGTCAGCGGAAAACACAAATTATAAAATAATTTAAATGTTTCTATAAAATAACGATATGCGGCTGTTGGATCACTAGTGTCATATATTTCACAAAAAGAGAGGTTTTTTATATAATTTTTAAATTTATATATATTTTCTGGACTAAAGTCACGCTTCATTTTATGCCAATACTTTAATTTGAATATTTTTTTCACTGGGAGTTTTATTATTTGGGCAGTATGGTCCGATAAGCCCAATTCTAACACCTCAGTCTTACACTTTTTTTTAAAGTCGTGTGCAAAGTTGTCTATACAAGTCTTACTCGATAGTCTTGTGGGCTGGTTTAGTGCCAATGTAAGATTAAAATTCAACAATAAACATTCGAAGTCTAATGTGGAACTATTGCACTTAATGACGTCTATGTTGAAATCACCAGCTACAACAGTATTATAATTATTATTTTTAGAAATACAATTCAAAATTTTGGTAAGCCTATCGAAAAACAAATTGAGATTGCTTTGTCCTGGTACACGGTATATACAAACTATTATGATTTTGAAATCAGTTAACTCCACTGCACAACATTCTATTGCATTACTTATAGACAATTTACTGATATGAGAAAGTTCTTTGTAGTTATGTGCTTTATTTACTAGGATACAAGCTCCTCCTCGTTTATTACAGGTGCGACTGAAACAGGCCGCTAATTTGTAATTAGGTATGCTCAGATGTTGTTCATAGCCTGCCGACATAAAATGTTCAGTGATACATATCACATCAATGTCTATTTTTCGGTCTTTAAGCATTTCAATATTTACTAAAAGTGGGTCAGATTTATTAAGTAGACCCGCAATGTTTTGATGCAAAACATTGAGATATTTAACGTCGAAAAAACAATGAAGATGTTTCTTCTGTGGTATTTACAATGTGGTCTGTAGAGGTAGTCGTGGTACTTATATTAATATCATTAATTAAATGGAGCAAACTTTCGAACATATTACGCAAGCCATAGTTATTTATACGGCCTGTCGATAAGTTAAACATTGTGTGATCATATGCCAAACTATAATTAGAATCAAAAGAATATGCATGTTCATGAGTTAATAAGTCCAAATGTAATAGATTATTAAATGTTTCAATTCTCCAATTGTGCATATTGCTGTAAACTCCAAGTTTAAAGTTAGGAACACAGATTATAACATTAGTGTAGGTAATTTGTTTTAGAATATCCCGAATGTATACAATAGTATTGCAATAATTGTTAGTATTTTTAAAGTCCTCTTCTCCAATCAATAATATACAAAAGTCATTCATAGTAAAGTCACATAGTTTTGTTTCAATTCCACTAAGAAGTTGCTGCACTGTTCCGTTAGGTGTAATATAGTGACATATATCGTACTTGTCAGCAAATAAATCTTGTGCAATCGACAAGACTTGATTTTTGTTATTCGCGCTCAGTACACACATCTTATTTTTACTGGAGGGTATAGGGCACTGGGTTTGTCCCTGTTGTTTCATAATCTCTGTACGATTAGTTTTTTGTGAAGATTGGTTCAAATGGCAAGTTGTAGAGCAAATAGATTTTGATTTATGCGATAATATTTCTGTTGAGTTATTTTCTACAGGAGACATATTAACAGGAGTGTTCGAATAACTTTTGGCGGATGATGGAACTACTTCTACTTGTGTCGGGGAAGAACATATTAGCGATGTTCGATTCTTGTCATGTATGGATAGTCTTTTTTTCTTCCTATTCGATAGAGTATTTGATAAATCAGAGGATTCCATTTTTTTATATACTTCTATAACTTTCAAACTTTTAGCCAATTCCTTTTTTAAACTGCTTATTTCATCGTGTAGATTATCTATTTCGTTGGTCGCTATTTCGAGATTTTTTGTTAAACTGTTAACTTTAGAACGCAAGTCTTCGCAACATGATTTGTTCATGTCAATCGAGGCGTCCGGTAAGCTCAGCATTGTGGAGTCAAACATTGTTGTATTCGATAGTTCATGAAATGATATCGAACGCCTTATACGTCGAAACGTTACATTCTGGTTATTATTATCCATAGTAAAGTTAGTGATACTGTTGTGCAGAAAATAATGTTCAAATATTTTTTAGTCACAAAAAGTGTTTTGTGTTAGCCAGGATCGAACCCGAGCCACCGATCACTCAAGTACGTTGACCAGATTACTAGGCTAAGTTGCTGTTGGAATCATGAACCGAAATAAGTAACCTGAATCTACGATGACGGTCCCTTTGAAAATTGTTCGTTATATTGTTCGTTTGTATTTAAAAAAATATTTTATTGCCACCGTCAATTTAATATGTTTTCATCACAACACACAATTAGCAACTTTGTTTTGATTATTTACTGTTTATAGTGTTTATTGATCTGATGTTAAATGATATTCCATCTTCACTAAGAGTTTTAAGGGATCTTTTTGTTATTAAATACTAACTTTATGTTTATACTTAGGTAGGCTGCGATATTGCACTATATTTAAAAATAGAATCTTTGTTCTAAACTTACACATAGCACTTACATAACACTTGTACTTGGTTATTATGTTATTGACTTCACACTTCACTACTTATTTACGATTAATATGACTATAAATATTATTTTGAGAATAGAAAACACGGAGCTGATATTTCGCGTGTGACAGCAGCTGTCAAAGTCCCACGTTTAATGCATTCGCTATAATATAATATATTCAGTCCTGTAATTTACTAATAGACTAGTTAAGGTATCTCACACGTGATTGGTTTAGCGGTAATCAATGGTTAGATTGTAATATAACTATTGTGTCTAATCTTATTATGTTAATCACAGGCATTGTCTGGAGTGCTTTGAATTAGGGTTTAATAAGTTAGAAATAAGTTCCATTTTACGATCTATATCCTATTGATTTAGGTAACCATTCTTCTGATAAAGAAATGAAAAGGAATCTACGAGTAACTAATGAACTAATATCATATACCTAATTAAGTACCTATAGGTATAGAGGTATTCAGGTTGCAGCTCTCATGCATGAGGTTGCGCTCCGTGCCTTGGAAAAAACGTAAAGCTATTGGACCCAGTTGTCATACGTGTACGTTGTTATCACGTCGGGGTCACCAGTTTGGAGTTAGGCGGAACAGAGAGTAAAGTCCCGCAAACCTCCGTTGAAAAGGGAGGATCCTCCATCCAGACGTGTGTTATGTCTGGTGGGCAACTGCCCAGTAGATGATTTCGGGCTGTACTTTAAATTCAATTGGCGCGTAGAATTTTAATTGCGCGATGCAGAATAAGTTCTTATGTGACGCCATAGATGTCGCTACAGGTAGATCTTTGACAGTCGTTACAGGTAGTCAAACGCTAGAAAGTCTGACAATCAGTTTATTCAAGAAGAATCGTGTTGCCCAGTTACTGGGTTGTGGAAGTCTGATAGGGCTGCCTATCCTCCACACAAAACACAGGTATTAAGCCTCATCCAGTTACAATAAAAGCCGACCCCAACCTGGTTGGGAAAATGGCCTTTTCCCTTTTTATGGAAGGAGATATACAGATATTGTTAACACCAAATCAATTTCAATATAACTACACTAACAGTTACCGTCTTTGTCTCTCTAACCTCATCCCAACTTAATTATTTAATAGTCATTGTAATTTTATTAGTCGAAATGAATTATTGTTTCGTTTCGTTTTATTTAATTACTTCTGCCAGCAGCTTCACCCGTGTGAAAGGAAGTTTCTCCTCATCTTTAGACTCCTGTTTTATCCCCATTTTTTAGATTTGATATCATCTAAAGACATCTCTCGCCCTTGGCCGGGGCAAGAGGGCGTGTCAGACTTTTACTGACTAAAACCCACTCCTGTTCCTTCTTTGCCTTCGTTCTAGGGCCGCGGGGTTCTCTTTCACATCACCCATGGCCCCAGTAGGCATCCACCCTGCTGGGCCCGTACGTTTTGCTGACATCTCCCTCCTCCCCTAATCGGGACCCTTAGGTAGTGAATTTTGGAAAATCCTTTCTTAGTACTTACCTACGTCATAAAAGGAAAACTTGTGCAAAATTTCGTGCTCCTGGTCTTAGAAGTTTTGCCTACGTTGTTGATATGTCAGTCAGTCAGTTTGTCCTTTTATATATATTGATTTTTAGGTCAGCTTCCAGTCTAACCAGATGCAACTGAATACCAATATTTTACATGGAAAGACTGTGTATGACTTCCACAACTCAGTAATTGGGTAAGGCTGCCCAACTTAAATGACACTGGGCAGGACATGTCTGCCGCATGTGTAGCGAGCTGTGGGTCCTTAAAACACAGGATTGGTGCCCGGACAGAGTGACGTGGGGCTTTGGTAGACTACGAATGGTGGGACAACCTGGATGTCTTCCTTAAGAATTGGAATGAGAAAGCGAGGAACCGTGATCGTTAGAAAGAATGGGAGGAGGCCTTTGGTCAGCAGTGGGACAATACGGGCTAGCCTTAATAATAATGAAACTGGCAGTTACTTCGAATACATAAATTAACTCTGCAAGCCGTAATAAGTTTTTCAGCAAAAACTATAAAGGCGAACCTAAATTGAAGACAAAAAACAATAGACGAGTAGACGCTAAGATAGAATCCGAGAATAGATTGTTCCCAACCAAAATAATAAAAACGGTTTCTAAAACTCCCCGTCAGATTAAAGCTTACATTCTTAATAACAGCAGGGAAACACTTGGGAGACACCGAAACTCAGTTAAATTTCGCCGCTTACGCTTATATTTGACATCAATCAACCGCCATAATTTCGTCCGGAGCGACCGCATAAAAATTTCAAAAACATAAAGTGACACGCAGATAAGGGCAGAGACAGATCTAACTATGACACTGAAGGAAAGAAAGAAATATATACCAGGCAATTTCCTTAGTAAACAGGCTAATATTAAAACAGAAACACAAGAATCTTTGCACAAAGATTCGTGAGACGTTGAATAATACAGGACGGGCGGGTCCATCTATAATGGAATTACACTGGGGACGGCAGTGTTTGCCCGGCAGAATAAATGGTGGAAAAATATTTGCTGTATCCATAGTATGGATTTTATGTGATGTCCTGTTGATTAGGATGCGAGCTGTTATTTATGTTTGTGAGCTGATGAATGGGAAGGATTCGGCTAGAGGTGTCTGGGATGTGAAAATGTGATTATAGAACATGTGGGTCAAATGAAAGAGGGGAGATACAAATTGGGATTTAGGATACGACAATTTGGTTGCTTAACACTTAAGGTACATACTATACTAGTACATGTAAGGTGTGTGTGTTTTTAAATTTATTACTCCTTCACGCTCATACATCTGAATGAATTTGGATGAAATGTGGTACACGGGTATTGCCCTGGAATAGCATATATTATAGGATTTAGGACTTCTAATCCCGGATGTACATATATACCCTTAGGATGATTTTCTACTTTCTCGTAGTCAACACCACTAGCAGAAGCTAATGAAATATATATTATTTTTAAATCTGCTGCATGCGATAAGCACTGACTAATTCAATGTGGTGCTACTTTAGGGTTGCCTGTAATAGTGTGTCCAGACCTGGTGAATGAGCCACTCGCTAGCCGCTTGCTAACGGCGCATATTATGCATTTCGCGCACGACTCGTTCGTAAGAAGCCCCTGCGCCGCGCGCGCTTCGTACGAACATGAAATGCACGCGTGCAGTTCGCAAGCGGCAACGCATTCAAAACCGGGCAAGTGCGAGTCGGACTCGCATACTTAGGGTTCCGTACAACTTACCTATGAAAACATTTTGTTAGACTCGGCACCCGCAAAATTTCTAGCATAGGTCTACCGGCGTTTCTGTCTTCGGGTCTACAGCACTCAATTGATGGGAAAGAGGCCAGACGGGATAACTGTAATGCCTTGGAAATTGGGTAGGCCTTTGGTGTGGGATGCAACATGCGTCGACACCCTTGCGCCTTCCCATCTTCTGAGTACGGCGGGCTATGCTGGGGCGGCTGCTGCTGCTTTCAGTTTATTTAAATACCTATTAAGTTATAATATTTAAGATGTAAATGTTACAAATAAATAATAAGAAAAACCTATGAACAGTTCAATTCTCGAATCGAGTTTTGTAGATTTTACCGAATCACAAAAAAAAATTCTTTTTTGTGACGTAACTACAAATTTAGTTTTCAGATGTTTTTCCTATACTTGTGCTATGAGACCTTACTTCATGCCAAATTTCAGGATTCTAGGTCAACGGGAAGTATCCTATGAATTTTGATTGCCTTGAGAGTGTCAAAATACACATTTTTTGTGACATAAACGGCCGTATCTTTTTTTCCTTAATTCAGATGTTTGATTTTTTCAAAGCTTCAAGAAACCGCAGACTTGAGTATATGGTTTTAATTTCAACTCGATACCTCCACGCGTTCTCGAGATAAAGGGTCTTGACAACAGGCCGACGGACAAAAAAGTGATCCTATAAGGGTTCCGATTTTTCCTTTTAAGGTACGGAACCTTAAAAATAATCTACGACCTATTCTTAGACCTACCAAATGACAACAAACACTGTGACTCGAGATTTTTATAAATTGGCTGATAGATTCTGCAATTGTCTTTGACAAGACAATAAAAAGCCATTGTGACAACACATTCCAGTGACGTCTTAATACAAGACATTATTATTGACGTTCCAACAAAATGTTGTTCGGAATTCAGGAAAAATATTCCAACTACGTCCTGTATTGCCTTCCACGTTTCCCCGTATCGTTATTCCTGTCCTGGCTTCTCGGTAGCAACTGTTCGAATCCTTGAAAGCCTACATTTATTATTAGCAACAGTAATTCTGCCTCCGACGTCGCTGTACCGTTGTTTTTCAATGTCTGACTGCGTGTGGGTCGCAGTAAACATGAGTAGCTTCTAACTTATTTACAAATGCCTTGGTGGGCTTCTGATAGATATGTCTTAGGATAGGCTTTTAGAGCTCTGTTCTTTGCCGAAATTTTGAACTGCGTGTATCTTGTTTAATTTAATTTAATTTGCCTGCTACGGTCTTTTCGTCCGTTTGTAATTTTTTTACGTCTTCAAGGCTCGAGTGAATAGGCTCCTAATAAACTAGTGCGCTTCACCATCAACGATTGCATCACTACTTACCATCAGGTGGGATCGCAATCCAGCACTAATTAATAACAATTAAAAAAAAACGTAAAAATAACGTATAAATGACACATAGCTTTTCTCTAAGTAATAGAGTTAGACTCATTAAAATATTAACATAACATAATCAAAATTATATTTGTGGTAAAGACATGTCCACCACACACACACGTTCACACACACACACATGTTCTTACAACAAATATAATTTTTGTTACTATACTATTAGATATTGAAGTGAAAATCAAGAAATCGCATTTTGCTGGTTATCCTGGAGTCCTTAATTTGTTCAAGTTTACTAGTTTCTTTGTACTATGATATCCAAATACTAAATAACATAGGCTACTAGAAGGTCTCGCCAATTACTACTAGAGATCGCATCGTGCCCAACGGCAAACAGAAATAAAACAAACATCTAGTTTTCCTGTCATTTAAGGAAAACTGTTACTTTGTAATATTTCAATATAAATTACATCAAATGTTCTAAGCTTTAATTATAATAAATTACTAAAACAATAAAAGTAAAAACATTTAACTAATTAAAATCATAGATACCCTAAAATCAATAATTATCTCCTAGCTAAAATATGGCGTCAAAAAATTCCTTCAGACTATAAGTGTGCCCAAAAGACTGGCGTCGTTGCCACGTTGTATGGCAATCCTTAATCTCTATCCAAGGTAAAAGCCAGCCCTTGGGTCACGCAAAGTGTCAACTAGGCGTTTAGATAATTCTTTAAAAAGCATATGACCACTCGAACCCACGACGTAAAAGTTTTGTCAAATTCATATCTTTCCTTTTGATGTCATATTCGCCGAAACCTTCTGTGACACCAACTAAACTCAAAGCCATTAAATCACTAACTAATCCCCTCAAATCTCACCAAGACATCCTCAAAAATTCAAAGCCAAATTAAGCGTATACACAAACTCTCACTCGCAATAATAACACGTCTGACTTAATCCGGGAAAGCCTTTGCCTCATCTAGACGAAACCAGCATTACTCACAGTCAGCCTTTCATATCTCATGCGTGACAAGGCGGGATATGTAGAGATTTCCCCGAGGACACCACAAGGTCATTTATGGGAAGTTTTGGATAAGATTATGATCAGGTATCTTTTGTTGTATTCTGAGACGGACTGTAGAGGTTATTTTTAGGTGCAGCACCGTCTTGTAGTTCTGGGATTTTGAACCAAGAGAAAATTTTTAGATATAATAAATAATATGTTTATTCTTATCGTGTGTGGTACTAACTCGTCTCGTGGCAGCAAAAATAAGAACATTTACATAGAGTAACAAGAACATTATAATACTAGTAAGTGTTTCGTGTTGAACAAAGTGAAATAAGACATTTTTATGTTTTTGTTTTTAAAGGCCAAGCCTTTTAAAGGATGTCAACAAATAACTTCTTCCACTCAAGAGTAACCGCACCGGAAAACGCAGCGTTAGAAGGCCTCCCACAAGGTGGACCGACGACCTGGTGTGAGTCGCGGGAATGAGGTGGATGCGAGACGCACAGGATCGGTCGTTGTGCCGACGCTTGGGGGACGCCTATGTCCAGCAGTGGACGTCTTTCGGCTGAAATGATGGTGATGATGATGACTCTAGAGTGGAGTGAGAGGGCATGTAACTTTTAATGACTAAAACCCACCTATAATTAGTCATCCCAAATCGTTGACGGTGCGTAGTATTCTACGTGCGCCTCAAGAAGATGTCAGCAACCGTAGGGGCCCAGCAGGGTCGAAGCCTACTGGGGCCATGGGTAATGCGAAAGAAATCCCCGAGACTCTGGAACAATGTCAAAGAAGGAACAGGAGTGGGTTTTTAGTCAGTAAAATTCTGACACTATCTCCCGCTCCGCCCAAGAGCGGGGGATGACACAAGATGATTTTCCCACCTGAAAAAAAAAACCTATAATTAATCATAACAATAAACATCTTGTTGGACAACCCTTAAATAGTAAAAATAGTATTTTCACATGAAGAAACAATTTATAGAATTGAAATTAAAATAAAGTAAAATATGAGTCAAAATATGTCAACATAATGATAATATGTAATTTCATTAAAAATAATGTCTAATAAATTTGATATCAAATTAACATCATCATAATGTCAAAAGTAACGGCGAATGGTAAACCAAAGTCAAAACATACTGTTTATAAAAGTCAAATGTAAATCAAGTTGAAAACGTGTTCAATGGTTTTATTGTAATTATTTAGTTTTTACTAGCTATCCGCCCAGCTTCGAACGGGTGTTAGAAACCTTTAAGATTCTTTGCTTTTCTCACACTTGAACCTTCCTCATGAATTGGATGAATTGGTGAAAACTGTATGAAAATTCATTCAGTAATTTTTAAGTTTATCACGTTCATAGATGAAGACTAAGAAGGTAATTTGGGTAAGGGATATTAATAATTTCATAACAGTTAGTAACCTATTAAACAATATTTAACTACTCGGTATCTGGAGCTATGCTTAGAGTTACGTTTAAAAATATCTTCATTTGCCTTTAGCTTTCTAGGGCCACGGTCCATCATTCAAACGTTCCCGCTCAAAAAGGCCTTTAATTTAAGATTTTAACTCCAGATTCAAGTATTACAACATCTGGTTGTAACTAATCAAATGACTTGAAACAAATTTTAACTAATTCTTGAGTCTTGTGATACGGGCCTAAGTATAATCTTTCTGTAGGTATTATAAAGCGAGACATAGCAGTCAATACAGTAAATTCCAAATCAATGCAATTCCCATCAAAGGAACTCCTCTATAGACATAAACACCGAACAAACAGCAAATTCTTAACCAACCGATCGCCAATCACCAAACACGGCCAGCGTCCACCAGCACCAAAAGCAATTGTTTGCTGTACATGTTCAAACGAAGTGTGCGGACCAATGTTTGTGGTACGTGTATCCGTTTTATATTCTAGCCACAAGTGTAACGCGAACGAGATACTTAAGCTATCTTAGTCTTGGACACGCTTTGTTTCAACTTGTGATCATCTTGAGTTGTTACGGAGATGTTTAAATGTGGAATAAGGATTTGGAAATGTTGCTGGTCATTGACATTTTTTTTTATCTGTACTAGTTGAGTACTTACTGTAAGGTAAACCAGGCCCCAGTCAGTAAAGTGCCCCATTTGCAACATTAAGGCACGCATTTAAAATTACATAAATTATACAACGCAAGTTAAACTTGTGTCTTAGTTTTACAAGTGGGGCACGTTACCGACTGGGGCCTGGTTTACCATATTTAGAATATATTGTTCTTTTATTGAAGTGTTGGGTAATTTATTGGTATTAAAAGCTTTTTAAACGCATCAAAGGGATTCATGAACTTCAGGGTCAAATGGTCTTATTATAGAAACTATTTTATGAATTATATAATCACCACAGATTTTAGATACTTTTGCCCATGTACAAAAATTTACACTATTTCTAGATTTCGTCCAGTATTAGCAAAAACTAAACAATAATTCATAATCATTCTTAAAGTATTATTTTAAGATATTTCTGTGGCAATGCCGCCCGTCTTTTGGGCACATTACCAGTCGACAGCGATGTGGAAGAGTTTTTTGACGCCATATTTTAGTTTGATTTTAGTTAGTTGTAATTGGCGTAGGGTTTTTATTTATTATTATTATTTATTATTTTATTGTAATTATAATTAGTTAAGTATTTTTTAAACAGCAACTCAATCAATAAATATTTCTAGACAGCAATAAAAAAAAGTATTTGCAAAGCCATCTTTTGATGAAAACTTTCAAGTGTTCATGTGTGGATCATATTGATTTTGTCGAAGTCCCCCTCTGAAACGTCTATAGGGTATTTGTTTTCACAAAAAGCACAGCACATAATAAAGAAAAAATAAATAGAAAATCGGTTTCTAAAAGTTTTGGAATAAAAGAAAATACATATCATCTTACTAATTAATAAGCAGAAGTAAGCTTATATATAGTTTAATGGCTTATATAAACATAATAGTTTTAATTGGAAAGCCAACATTCATTTAGATTTTTTACCTTTACGGAGAATCTGTATGGTGGTTGCGAGGAATACGAATAAAATGCACAAAAAGGGATACCTATCCTTTTTTGTAAAAATATTTCTACGTTCTCAAATAGTGTGGAATTTATTTTGACGACTACAAAGCCCAGTTTTGTCAAAAGCTCTCCAAAGAGAAGCAGCGCTGTAGCAAACTAAAGTGCCCTCAAATTCGCCTATAGATTGGACACAATGCAACTCCACAACTTTTGGGAGAAACTGAATAAATAGATAAAGCCGCTTTTTAATTATTCAAATGATGTCCTACTACCGCCCTCGAATCCCAACTTTAGATAATAAATGGCGAAGCAAATTGGACTTTATAATACAATTGTCAAAGTTCAATTTGGGTTAGCAACGTTTTTGAATAGAAGTGGCGCCATTTGCTTTTGCGATATCGGTACTTTATTAAGCGTTTTTGCCAGTTTCTGCTTGCAGTTTGGGAGTAATATCGTTTTTGAGCAATTTGGTACGACGACAAAAAGATTGGATTAGGTGTGTTGATTACTTCATTTACATAGAATCGTTAGCAAAATAGGCGAGCTTCGAGGTTAAGCTACAGAATTTTAGAGCTATTCTCTAAACTGTTTGCATCGTTCCTCATCATCATTTCAGCCGATAGACGTCCACTGCTGGACATAGGCCTCCCCCAAACGTCGCCACAACGAACGATCCTGTGCGTCTCGCATCCATCGGATTCCCGCAACCTTCACCAGGTCATCGGTCCACCTTGTAGGGGGCCTTCCGACACTGCGTCTTCCGGTACGCGGTCGCCACACCAGAACCCTTCGGCCCCAACGGCCATCCGTTCTGCGAGCAATGTGCCCTGCCCATTGCCACTTTAGTTTGGCGATTCTTCGCGCTATGTCGGCAACCTTGGTTCTTCTGCGGATATCTTCATTTCTGATTCGATCACGCAAGGAAACTCCGAGCATAGCCCTTTCCATTGCCCTTTGGGTGACTTTGAGCCTTCTGATAAGGCCCATTGTGAGCGTCCACGTTTCGGAACCATATGTCATCACTGGCAACACGCACTGGTCATAGACTTTCGTCTTGAGACACTGTGGTATATGGTTTTTATTATCGTTCCTATGATCCTTTATAATATAAAGCAATTCAAGAGGCGTAATTTTAGGGTTCAGTTAGATGTTATCTCGGGGCCATTACTCCATAAATTTCTAAATGAATGGAACTTTGAACAGTATTAAATTCTGAGCGGATATCGATTGATATTAGTTATGCCACTTGAGTACGTCATACTCGTAAAATCTTTGGTATAAAGTTGAAATATGGAATTCTTGGGTGCCACTAAAACATTTAGATTAGTTTGGCTTACATTTGAGCATTAACTGAAGGATCTAGAGTAAGCGATATTTTATCGGCGATAATAATTACAATGAAAGGGATGAACAGCTGCAAGATTCTTCGAAAGAGAGTCACTACAACCCTTTTTTGTTTTGAGATGGAAAATCATGTAATGACCTTTCTCGCTCTGGGACGGACCGGAACGACGTGTCAGAATTTTACTGAATAAAAACACACCAATGTTCCTTCAGTTGCCCTTTGCGTTCCAAGAACACGGAATGTAAAGAGCAATTGATAGAACACAGGTGAGTTTTAGTGAAAAGGGAATGGATCGTGTGACATTAATATAGAATGTTACATTGCGTTAGAGCCTCTGGTAATTGTAGGCACCACTTCGACCTAAAAAAATCTTTTTTCATTTTATTTTATTTTAACATCTAGAAATCCTCATGGATACCCCTCCTTCTTAGAATAAGTGGAGGGGTCTTTAAGACTCCTACTCAATATAACTACACAGAATTTCTCCTCGTTACTTCTTGCTGGGGTTCAGGGATATCATCATCATCATCATCATTTCAGCCGATAGACGTCCACTGCTGGACATAGGCCTCCCCCAAATGTCGCCACAATGAACGGTCTTGTGCGTCTCGCATATTGATTCCCGCAACCTTCACCAGGTAATCGGCCCACCTTGTAGGGGGCCTTCCAACACTGCGTCTTCCGGTACGCGGTCGCCGCTCCAGAACCTTTCGGCCCCAACGGCCATCTGTTCTGCGAGCAATGTGCCCTGCCCATTGCCGTTTAAGTTTGGCGATTCTTCGTGCTATGTCGGCAACCTTAGTTCTCCTGCGGATATCATCTTCATTTCTGATACCCACCTCCTTGGTTCTATTCTCAAAAATCACTCCAGTAATCATTACAAGGTCATCAACCTCTTTGCCTTTTGAAAATTTAATACCCAGTACTTCCATAATCAAGGCTATCAATTAGAACACCGACTATGAAGACCGACTAGGATATAATGTGTCCGGACACAGAATCACTTTGTGCCAATTTCCAACTAATGACGTCCTAGAACCCTCGCTACAAAATAACATCAACACGGACGACGCGACGTCTAAACATCAAAGCTGAATTAGAAGAGCGTAACTCGATTTACTGTGCGTCTGGACTGAATAGTCAAATTTTGGGTATTTTCAGGGATGCCGACGTCACAGTCACAAAATAGGATTTGTTCGAACACGTTCGCACTGGAAAGGTTTCTAAACAAGATTATTGGATTCAACTGAACTGGCTCCGTGACTATCACGGCGATAATTTAAGGGGAAGTTCTATATTATATAAATTACACAAAGAGACTGGCCTGTTGGTCTAGTGGTTAGTGGCCTTGACTGCTATGCCGGAGGTCGTGGGTTCGATTCCCATCCAGGACAAAGGTTTGTGTGATGAGCACGATCATTTGTTCTGTGTCTGGGTTTTTTTTTTTTTTTTTTTTTTTTAGGTGGGAAAATCATCTTATGACAAATCCCGCTCTTGGGCGGAGCGAAAAATAGTGTCAGACTTTTACTGACTAAAAACCCACTCCTGTTCCTTCTTTGCCTTCGTCCCAGGGCCCCGGGTTTCACTTTCACACTACCCGTGGCCCCAGTAGGCTTCGACCCTGTTGGGCCCCTACGATTTGCTGACATCTCCCTGAGGCGCGCGTGGAACAATACGCGCCGTCGACGACTTGGGTTCGGTCCGGACAGTTACCGGACGATCGGACGGCGAGCCACCCATTGCTCGCCGTCCGCAAGCCCTCGCCTACGGTGGCCGGAAATCGGGATCGGAATCCCGGCGGCGGTTGGGGCGTGAGGACCGTTGCCGTTGCCTCACGCGATCGGCCGCCTCTTTTGCTAGCATTACTGCTTCGCAGAAGGAGGCGACCGCCTGCCACTCCTCCTCGCTCCGGACCATGGCCTGTACCAAGGCCCGGCGCGAGAGATCGCCGCCGCCGATCGCCCCCACGAGGACACGGCGTTGCTCTGCCCAAGCGGGGCACACCTCCACCGTGTGCTCCACCGTGTCCTCCGGGCGGTCCGCACAGTGGCGACACCCGGGCGTCTCTTCCGCACGAATCCGGTGCAGGAACTTCCCGAACTTACCGTGTTCGGTGAGAACCTGCGTCATGCGGAAGGTGAGGACGCCGTGAGGTCTTTCCAACCACGCCTCAAAGAGGGGACTTACCGCCATAATTGTGGCGTGCCCATTCTGTGTCTGGGTGTAATTTATATATAATATGTATGTATTTAGAAATATATATATAAGTGTGTTTAACAGTTGTCTAGTGCTCATAACACAAGCTCTGAGCTAAGCCAAGTCTAACTAAGAAGCTTGGGACTAGACGGCGTTGTGTGATAGTTGAGGAATAAAAAAAATATATTGCAATAAAAAAAAAATTGTTGTTCGTTAGTCTCGCTAAAACTCGAGAACGGCTGAACCGATTTGGATAATTTTGGTCTTGAAATATTTAGGATAGTCCAGGGAAGGTTTAAGCTGTGAGAAAAAATTGAAAAAATCACGGAAAAAAAATCTGCTTACGACGCCATCTTTAATTAAAATGTCATTATAAAATGAATTATGCTGTTCTGGTAATGCCAGTAGATGGTGTTATCCTTACTATTAGGCGGTACGAAGTGCGCCGGGTCAGGTAGTATTATATAAATTACTCAGAGAGAACAGGAGAGTAGTTATAAGTAAGTAAGTACACATAGTGCAATAAAAAATAATGCTGATATATGATATTTATTTTCCAAATAGATTTTAAGAAAAAAACAGTTTTACATGTCAATTTTTTCGGGTCTTCAATGTCACTTAACAATAAAATAAATAAACTCTAATTCGAATTTTAATATTTAAAATACTATTGTAAGATAAGATCAACGGGGTTACCATGACGTTCAAAGTAAGATTGTTTCATTCTTATTTCATTGTGGGTCAGGAGACAGAGCTATACAGGTTGTCTAGCGCCATCTCTTACTTATACTGGAAATAAGAATGAAACAATCTTACTTTAAACGTCATGGTACAGGTCTAGGACGCGTGACAAGCAGATAGGTGGGTGCCATTTTATATTATTAAAGCAGTGTTTTAGGAACAAAACATTTGATTACTTATTTAGGCTTACCAATGACTTATTTACAAAATAATTTTAACAATAGGTATAACTATACATATAATAAATCTGTAGAAGTTTTTAGTTGTGCGCGCATCACGTAAAATGTACGAAATCGATGTAGATAACTTTTACACATAAAAATTGTGTGTAACTTGATATATTACTTAGGCTTTGTTTCATCGCAATCGGTTGACTATATCGAAAGATATACTACATTCGTTGACTGTTAGGTGGTACGAAGTTCGTCGGGTCAGCTAGTCTATATTATAATTTACGAAGTAATCCTCTGTAAAAAAGTCGGTCAAAATACGAAAATGAAAATTAAAAACTCATTGCACGAAAGCCATTCTTTCATCGTTCACCCCTACTATATTATTCTGCATACCTTTATCATCTGCAACAACATTTTTTTTTTTTTTTAATTCATTCCAGACATTTGAAAGAATTACCGTGGCTCTAGAACTTAAAGGGAAAATTAAGGAACATAAGTGTGTTAGCATAGCATAGTCGGCCGTATAATGTTCCCACTGCTGGGACTCAGGCCTCCTCTTTCTAGGAGAGGGAATGGGCCGTAATCTACCACGCGGGCCCAGTGCGGGTTGGTGGATGTCACATGTCTTCGAATTTTTGGTTCTAGGACATGCCGGTTCCCTCAAGATGTTTTCCTTCACCGTTTTGAGAGCAGTGGTGATGAAATAAATTACACAAAGTAATGCGCCTGGCTGGGTTTGAACCCGCAACCTACAACTCGTAACTCGAGGCCGTTACCGCTCGGCCACCACTGCTCTCTCTCTCTAAGTGTGTTAGTTAGGCAGTAAAAGGCTGATATGCGCTCTCGCTCCACCCTAGAGTGTGAGAAGTCATTTGATAATTCCCAACTACCTTTTAAAAAAATTCCTTTCTCATGGATTTTATAATGTGCGGACTACTTGAAGGATACGGTGGAGGTGGTCGGCGGCGACGACCTCTCGCATCGGGCCCTGATTCAGGCCATGGTCCGAAGCGAGACGGTCGCCTCCTACTGCGAAGCAATAATGGGAGCGGTGGGTTTGTGCCAGCCATGAGGGAACGTATACATCTTCACGCCCCAGCAACCGCGGCAGGAAGCACCCTGAGAGTTGGGCGTTGTAGGGTGATCCTTGGCCACCGCAGGTGCGGGTTTGTGTAGCTCGCCGTCCAGTTACAGTCCAGACCGAGCCCGAGTCGTCAACGGCACGTAAAGTTCTACGCGCGTCTCGAAAAGGCGTCAACAAATTAACAATATCACCACTCCATAAAAAAAACTAATGGATTTTATAACAAGTAACAAAGGAGTCACACATGTAACTTGATTACCACATGTACTTTATGCGTCACATATTAACCACGATCATCAATCCTAAGCCCACGAAACTCAATATTAACTCCCCACCGGATTTTAAGCAACGTAAATCGAACACTCACATCATTCAACATTCTAAATATAGCCGAAAACGTCTCGTACCGCACGCAAAGCCGACACGAATCGACATTCGGAAATTAATAGCGTTTCCGCGGCGGCGACGCAGCGCTTCGGGAACCGATTTCCATTGCAACCATATCCAATACCGAGGATATTCAATAACGGCGCTCATAGACGTTTAGTTGCATGCATGTTTCATGATCTCAGATGGAAATGTAGGGAATTCTGCGGAAAGAATACTTACTGAGTTGTTGTTGGAATCGGATTTATAGTGTGGTTTTGAAATAAAACTCACTAAATATAGACTGATACTATATTTCTCTATAGCATTTATTTGTAAGAACAATAAATACTTTTTGTGAAAGAAATTAAATTTAAAAATAAAATTATTGTTATATTACACTCTCCTTCACAGATACAGTCACCACAGTACTTCACACCAAAGTTGAACCCTCTCAGCCTTGTACCTTCGTTTGTAAACTACCTCCTCCTCTACTACTATTCTTCAAGATACAAGATTGTTTCCTAGTTTGAAGGACAGTGATCTTATTTATGTGAAATAGCCACTCTCATTTTTAGTGTTTCATCACTGATGTTACTCGTACTTAGAGGCTTATAATATTTTTGCTCAATAAATTGTTACTTACTTACATATAGAACTGACTGTTGAACAGTGTGGCCATTTCTCAAAAATAAGAACGATTCATTAAAATCTTTAAAACCCGAACCGTCTTATTACAAAAAAAAAATGATAAAGCATTTTTGTTTTGTATTTTTTGTAATTTTTGAGTAAAAGGTCTAGGCTTGTTACAGTAGAGGCTCATTTAGACGGATTTTTAATTAATAATTAATTAATTACTCTTATTACTGTAACTGTTAAGTGTTACATGTTGGTTTGTTTATACATAAGTCGTGTCTGTTGTGTAGTTGTTGTTTACGTAATTGTGAGCTACAGTAAAAAGTGGAACAACAAATGAAAAATGTTATCGACTACGATAGTGATATTGGGCGCTCTTAAGTTAGCCAAACTCAATGATAAAAAACTGGGCAAGTGCGAGTCGGACTCGCGCACTGAGGGTTCCGTACAAACTTGAAAGGTAAATTGCGGTTTACGATTTATGACGTATTAAAAAAACCTACTTACTAGATCTCGTTCAAACCAATTTTCGGTGGAAATTTGCATGGTAATGTACATCATATATTTTTTTTATTTTTATCATTTTCTTATTTTAGAAGTTACAGGGGGGACACATTTCAACAGTATAGTTCTTATAGTTTCGGAAAAAAGTGGCTGTGAGTCTGTGACATACGGACGGACATACAGACCGACATGACGAATCCATAAGGGTTCCGTTTTTTGCCATTTGGCTACGGAACCCTAAAAACTCATGATCCCTACGATTCATTTGGAAAAATAGTCAAGAAATGCATTTACACCAAGTGCAATTCACTTTCCAGTCGCAAATTAATTAGACACTCTTAACAAACCATTTTTAAAACAAGCAGCGAGCTCACTCTTCAACTATATTTTATTCAGACTAAGAACATTTTAAATCACTTAAAAGTACGGGGACTTGCTAGAGAACTACGGATAAACTGTGTCCGGGTTAACACAAATACAGTACGCTTTTCTCAGTACATTGTCTCATTGCATCCGGAGTTCCGGAGCTCCGGACAGGGTAAGAACCCGGACGCACGGATATCCGGATCGCGAAGACGTCACTTATCCCCGCAGTTACATCGCCCGATTTATTGTTTGAACTTCTTGCGATGTGCATTTTTCAGCGGTGATGTTCTTTTGTTTTATTTGTATGCTAGATGCTACCAGCGGCTATAATCCCAAAGAAACATGGTCTTGGAATAAAAAGTATCCTATATGCTATTCCAGGACTTGGTCTACCCGTGCACCAAGTTTCATCGAAATCCGTTCAGCCATTCGAGCATGAAGAAGTAACAAACATACACACTCACAAACTTTTACCTTTACAATATTAAATGTGATATGTAAGGATAAGGAAGTACGGCGCGTACTGTTCCACGCGCGCCTCAAAAAGATGTCAGCCAACTGTAGGGGCCCAGCAGGGTCGAAGCCTACTGGGGCCAAGGGTCTGCTTCTGAAAGGAAGACTCGGCCCTGATATGAAAGGCAACGAAGGAACAGGATTGGATTTTTAGTCAGTAAAAGTCTGACACACCCTCTCGCCTGCCCAAGAACGGGGGATGTCATTTAGATAGAGACAGTTAGAGAATCGTTCAAAATTGTGCTTATAAATTCTCCTTTCTGGTTGTCTTACATTAGTGTAGATATATATATATTATATAAAACCAGCTTGATGCTTTTGACAGCTCTTTTCACTTTTATAATAATATGGGGCAGCGCAGACGACAGACTATCCGTGACGCACTTTTTAGTCTGTAAAAATTTAACCTAAGTGTTTAGATGCTAGAAAGGCATATAACTGCTTAGGTTCTATTTTTACAGACACTGTAAATTATTTACAAGTACAGAGACACACACTCCACACACCACAGACTCGATCGCACAAAAAGTGTGTCGTCTGCGCTGTACCTATTAGTTTTTTTTTTTTCTAAGTGAGAAAATCGTCCAATGACATCTCCCGCCCTTGGGTGGAGCGCGAGGGCGTGTTAGACTTTTACTTAAAACCACACCTGTGTCCTTCAGTTGCCCTTTGCGTTCTAGGACTACGGGTTTCCCCTTCAGAAATTCCCCCGCGGCCCTAGCTAGTGGACATCGGCCCTGCTGGGCCCCAACGATATATTAATTAGTTTTATGTTTAAAAGTCATCAGTTGTTTAATCATCACACAACAAATAAGCAGAGGCGCCGACTCCGTGGGTGTTTGGGGGCTCGAGCACCCATGAGAAATAAACAGTAGGTGCCGAGCACCCCTGAAAATAAACATCAAGAAACAGATCAGTAATCGCCTTTTAGGTTACGTATAAATTATAATATTTCTTGATACTAAAACTTGTTTAATTTTTACATAATGATTTCATTTTATATTTTTATCAAACATAATTAGTAATTAAGTACATAGTATGTAAGTAGGACATTTATTTATTTGTCGGTCGATCAGTGTGCATTTCTCCTCTCACACTTCGCCACTTTTTCGAGTCCATCAAATGAGCATGAGCACCCATGAGGTTTACTAAGCCGGCGCCCCTGAATAAGTCGGTCAACAACGGAAAACACCATCTCAAGTATCTACTCTGTTGAATCCTTATTCAATGACTGAGATTACCAGGGATATATCGTATGCTACGTTAATATAGGTTTGAGAGCAAAACTTCGCAATATGATCGAAGCACATTCACGCTTCAGAACCCCCTTTCATCTTGCAGGAAAAACCTTAACGAAAATATTGTACTTTGAAAATCAAAACTCTTTTCATTAACTTAACAGATACAGATCTCGGGCCCACAGCAACAAAAACATCTTCCGCTCCCTTTAATCCAGCTGAACAGTTAAAAATATGAATGGAGAAAAAAAAAATAATATCCAAATTCAAAATCCTCGCGATCGACGAAATCCAAGCAGATGCGAAATGAAAACAGAGATAAATCTGCCTTTGGAAAATACTCTTGGTCGGGCCTAAAAATACAAGGCTCAAAATGTAAGGAAATTGGGGTTCTTCACTATGTTTTTATTGGAAAAAGAAGTTAGGTGATTACTTTGATTTATTTTTGGACGCAAAAGTACGTGAAACGCCCACCCTAAACTTGTTTCAAAGATATGTCGACGAGGTATGCTGAAAACGCACGCTGAACGTTGCTGAACGTACGCTGTATTTTATTATTATAAATAACTTATTTTTTATTTTATTTTTTCTGTTTGAAGTATCTGTTATTTGTTTATTGTGCAAGCCTTCCACAGTGTTGTCTTTTTTAAACCAAAGGTTGACTGGTAGAGAATGCCTTGTTGCATTAAGTCCGCCTATGTCCCACTACTGTACATGAAGTTTAAATAAATAAATAAATAAAACCAATTCATGTTGATCGTCTTTTTGAGTATGCTGCTGATAAAGAAGTGGTGTGCGAAAAATAGATTTCGTTAGCATATAAAGAGTGAGAAGAGCAGCTAGATAGAATAGAATAAAATTTATTGTACACCAAAATAGTAACAAAACTTTTACAAAAACTTATTAAGGGTAGAATGGTGCTGGCTGTAGATAATTTATTTGAAATGACAGCTATTATCAACAAGATACTAGATGAAGCAATTGTACATCGACACGGCTGGCACTTCTGTTCCTTGTGATACAAGATTTTTTTTTTTAATTGTTGACAGGCTCGTGTCTATCTCTACTACTATTTCACCTGATGGTCATTTGACCACAATGACCTTAAAGCCACTAGACGTCTAATAACAGGCGACGCATGTCTGTCAACACATATGATTATAGATCTAATGTCTCAACCAATCAGAACGCAGTACCCCGCTCCCCGTACCAATCAGAACTAATCAGAGCGTAGTGCCCTGCTCCCTGTACCTCGGCTAGTTGACAGAATTGTTTCGCTAATTCAAGCATGAAGCGTCTAGTGGCTGTAAGGTCGTTGCTTGAACTCTATTTTCTAGTACAAGCGCCAGGGTAACACTGATTTTTTGTATATAAAGTGTGTTCAATAAATTATTGTTTACAATAATTTACACACATAAGCTTCCAATCTTATTAGACTTATTTCGCCTTTATCAGATGACCAGATTTACTTAAATAAACTGAGCTGAGTTACTAACTGATTTGTAATCAATTTTGGCGCAGATTACCATCAGCGATTATTTAAAGCCTTCAATATAGACTCTCGTATCGATAAGGACACATGTTACCTTTTTTTTTGAGGGTGAAACCATTTCAAATAACTTCTCCCATTCGGGTTGGAACGAGAGGGAATGTCAGGCTTACTGACTAAAACCTATCAGGGTTCCTTTAGTGGCCCTTTTCGTTCCTGCTGCCGTGATAGTTCTTGCAAACAATCCCGCGACACTAGCAGGCATCGGCCCTAGCGGACCCCATTAATTAAACATCGCCATCACCGGTGCCCACATGAATTTTTGCTACATGTTCTTTTTTTTGTAGGTGGGAATATCATCCAATGACATCCCCGCCCTTGGACGGAGCGGGAGAGTGTTTCAGACTTTTACTGACTAAAAACCCACTCCTGTTCCTTCGTTTCCTTTCATACCAGGGCCGAGTCTTCCTTTCAGAAGCAGACCCTTGACCCCAGTATACTGTAATATTAGTTTGCTGACATCTCCTTAAGGCGCGCGTAGAACAGTATGCGCCGTCGACGACTTGGGCTCGGTCTGGACGGTTACCGGACGGTCCGACGGCGAGCTAGCCATTGCTCGCCGTCCCACGTCCCGCTCATTGATCCCGGCGGCTGGGGCGTGAGGGCCGCTCCCTCGCGCATGCACGTACGGCCTCTTCCTTTGCTAACATTACTGCTTCTGCCTAGTAGGATACCATATACCTACTCATGAGGTGCCGGTCTGAACTTGATATCTAGTGGGTACATACTAGAACAAGTATTCAGCCTTTTCTGTATACAAAAAAGATACACACGTGTACCCAACACTTATAGTCACCGGACAGTAAAATAAAACCAAAACGTAGAGGTCCATTCACTTATTTTTAGGGTTCCGTCCACCTGTCTGTCACCAGCCTGTATCCCACGAACCGTGATAGCTAGACAGTTTGAAATTTTCACAAATGATGTATTTCTGTTGCTGCTGTAATAACAAATACTAAACAAAAATAAAAATAAATTCCCATCCGTACGGAACGGTACAGAACCATTCATGCGTGAGACTTGCTTGCTTTTTATTTACAACGATGGATCCTTTTTTAAGACCTCGCAGAAAGTCTAAAGGGCTTGTAAGTTTCTTGACATGTGCTTGTGCTAGTTGCGACTCTTTTGCTCAGTTGAGCGCAAAAAGCTCTCGTGTCCACTACTGCGATGTGAGGACGAGTGAGAGGCGGTGCGAGCAACTGAGAGCGAGAGAGAGCGAGTGCAGCCAGCGATCATTATTTGAGTAATGTCATATGCGATGTCTCCGCTTCATGATTTTAGGTTTTGAATTATCTGATGTTCGACTGGACGTCTTTTATGGTGAGAGTAATCTATTCTTTATTTTTCTCAAGAATTATGAATATCTAAACGTAGTTGATACATGAAGGAAAAATAAATGAAACACATTAAAGGTAATTTATATTTTGGAACAATTATTTTAATATCAATTTTGTTTAAAGGTCTACCGGCTAAAAATAAATCTGAGTTCGTTCTATGAATAACACAATATCAGTTTAGTTTATAAAATTCACATTGCTAAATGTAAAATAGCTAAAAATTTATGTAGGTACGTCAATATTCATTGCACTCATTTTATGTGCAGTAAAACATCGTATACATTGTACATTGTAAAATTATAGCCTAACGACAAAACGACAATTTAATAGTCTATAGTCAACGAAGAACTCTCTTTACTACTAAACTACTTACAGTTTGTGCGCTACTTACACTTTAACAACTACAAGGTTCTAGAAATAAACTATTGGATAAAATTCTGTGAAAACTATTAAACTGTTATGCTATTATACTATGTTAATATAGTACATTTTGATACAAGTGCAGAAAGTTTGTCATTGCGACCGAGGTGGAATTCGCACGAGCCGTAGGCGAGTGTGTTATGGAGCCGAGGGCTGCAGTGACAAATTTGCACGTGTGTCAAACGACTTTTTTCAATACACTTACGAAGAAATGAATAAACGGGGGTTGACCGGCGACTCGTGGGGGTCGACGCGCGCCCAGCCTGATGCGATAAATGTAATAATATTGTGGCGGGGGAGAGCCCGCGCTATTTCTGCATTAGAGCGGAAAGCAGTCTATTGCGTGCCTAAAATCGGTGGGATAAGAGCGGGTTTTCGAGTAAGTGTATTGAAAAATAACAAATAAACGTGTTAACTGTAAATAAAATATGACAGTGGACTTTGATGTTCCAATTTTAAATGTATAAATAAATTAATCACGGTTGACTTTTTTAATCTGCGTTCCAATTTCAAATTACAAAATATTTGCATATTATAGAGATAATGTGTGTATCATATTTTCAAAATAGTTCCGATTTTACAAATAAAACTATTAATTTAATTATTTATTTTGAATTTTATTAATAAAACTGTAGGATTTTTATCCTACAGGTTTATTTTTTTGATTGAATACTTTGACCAGACCATTGAGATAAGTGAAACATGAAATGCGCGGGAAAAATACAATTTCTATTGGTAATTTCGGCAGGATTTTTTCGAGACAAGTTCAGTAGTTATTATAATTATCCACAAATTGATTTTTAGTGTATAAATTATTACGATATAAAATTGGTGTGGTTTTGTATCTCAAATGTCTGGAACAATATGTGGAATCATTGAAACAGGTGCGATCTTGGTAGATTGGGGTTGTCAGCAAAGCTTACCGAGATGGCTGACTAGTTACATTTGCTAACAATTATTGCAAAACCATACAATTTTAATGTGTTACATTGTAATGTGAAACAAAGTGAATGTATTCATTTTTAAAAATGATCACTTTCATGTTACGAATATCATGATTGGTTGAATCGATTTACAAAATCCAATAGAAACATTAGATTCACAATTTTGAGATGCGTCGATAATTTTTTGTCGATCTGAGGTGTCAATAAATCTAACTACTGCCTAACTTACAATTTAATTGTTTTTTTCAATACACCTCGAGAATCCGCTTCTATCCCTACCCGTTTTAGGCACGCAGTGCGGAAAAGTGCGCGAGTTCGTCTCCGCCACAATTTATTATATTTATCGTATCAGGCTGGCCGCTATGCAACCTCCAAGAATCGCGCGTCAACCCCCGTTTATTTATTTCTTCGAAAGTGTATTAAACAAAAAAGTGGAAAGTAACTGCAGCATTCGGCTTCATGACACCCTCGCCTGTGGCTCGGGTGAATTCCGCTTCAGACTTCTCGACTTGTATCAAAATGTACTAATTTTTTATGGTCACAGTCCTTATTTATCTTCAATTTCTTTGTCCACAGTGCCGATGACACAAGTAGTGGCCGTGGCCGGTGAGCCGGTTTATCTGCCGTGCGACATCGCGACGCAGGATGAAGATGACGCCGTCTTACTGGTGCTGTGGTACAGGGAAGACCTCGGCACGCCTATCTACAGGTGGGGATATATTTCTTTATTAACATAAATGACAGAAAACGATAGAACAGATGGAAGAAGTAGAATGAGGATGAACAAGACCCATAAAATCACAAAAGTCCTGTCAGTGATGATGAATGAATGATATTTATTTGCAAGAATGTAAGTAACTAACAAGTTCTTAACATTTAGTGGGGTCTCACTATATTCGGCATTTCAGTTGTACAAATATTTAGATTTTACATCTTTAGCATGCAGTATGTCACATAATGATGGACCAATCCCAGTACAATATCATTATCATCATAATCAAAGCTTACAAACTGCCTCCACCATCTGTGGGAACCGTGCTCAGAAAGATAGGTCATGGTTCTCGGGATGTGGCCTCAAATCAAACTATAATAATAAAAAAATCATTTATTTTAGGCTTGGAATACTCATAGTTGAATAAGATTAAATTATTAGTATAAATTTAATTAATATTACCTATACCCTATTCAAGGAGCCGTGAGACAAAAAGTAAACAAACCATAAAAAGGGTTGCTTAAAAACATAAGTGAACCTGGACCAAGCGACACTTGCACTTTTTCTTCACCGAAGAAAAATCGTGTTAAGAAAATGCAAATGCATTCAACTGAAAAGGAAACTGTTATTAATGTATTCAAACACGTCGAAGAAACTTAGTTCTTTGGTTACATTTTGTCTCAAGCCCAGATGAATAGGGTATACATTACATTAAATTACATTTCGTTTCAATTTCATACTTAAAAATTATTAATAATAATAATACAATGTTCGATTCACTATATGTCGTAGTCTTCTTCTTCTCTAATCTATGGTTTTCTCTTTCCTCAAAGTTTTTTTTGGCCCAGTATGCTGCCACTATTAAAGCGGCGTCAGTGGTTTTTTTTAGGTCCTCCAAAGTGCAGATGTCGTAGTAATAATTGATATTTTGTTTTCTTTAAAATTTCCGGCCACCGTAGATGCGAGCTTGCGGACGGCGAGCAATGGGTAGCTCGCCGTCCGATCGTCCGGTAACCGTCCGGACGGAGCCCAAGTCGTCGACGGCACGTACCTCTAGGAGATAGCAAACCGTAGGAGCCCAGCAGGGTCGAAGCCTGCTGGGGCTAAGGGTGTGCTTCTGAAAGGAAGACTCGGCCCTGGTATGAAAGGCAACGAAGTAACAGGAGTGTGTTTTTAGTCAGTAAAATTCATTCATTCATGATGATGAATGGGATGTCATTGGATGATTTTCCCACCGAAAAAAAAGCGGCGTTTTTGGGTCCTCCAAATTGCAGATGTCGTAGTAATAATTAATAATTTGTTTTCTTTAAAATAATTACATTTGCAACCAAAACACTTCAATTCTCTTACAAAAAACAATTCTTTCATATATAAATTTAAAAACATATTTTAAAAATATGCTAAATCCTCAAAAAGTACATTTACCTAGCCAGTTTGCCAGCTACTAAGAAAAATAACCAATGCCTTCAATATCACATTCTATCAGAGTAAGTTCAAATTTTCTTGTCTCCAACTAATAAACAAAATTATTTTTTATTAGTGCAATAGTACACGCCGGTAATAATAAATGATTCCAAACAACAAAACTATTTTTTTTTTCGGCGGTAAAGTCATCTAATGACAAATCCCGCTCTTGGGCGGAGCGACATCTTCTTGAGGCGCGCCGTCGACGACTTGGGCTCGGTCCGGACGGTTATCGGACGGTCGGACGGCGAGCTACCCATTGCTTGACGCCCGCAAGCCCTAACTAAACTAAGTTTAATATTATTACAAACCAATCTCTATATACGCCATAATATTTTAACAAGATCTAACTTTGAAACAGTTTGCCGAATATCTAAATTTTAATACTAATTTTGTATGATCCCAGTAAAGAGGGCCTGAAGTTGCCAAAGATCACCTTAAACTCAGTTCAAAGTAATTTCAATAACCATTTTAATTTTGGAAACACTCGTTTTGCTTAAACTTTTGCAATCGTGGTTACCGATAGACTATATTTTTTAATAATATCTTTGAGAATATTCTGGCATAGTCTTTTAGTCGCCTTCTATTGAAACCAACAGAAAGAACGATTTATATTAACATTTAAAGGGACTTTTATTTAATTATCTTTAGCATCATTATCATCATTTCAGCCGAAAGAAGTCCACTGTTGCACATAGGCTTTCCCCAAGCGTCGCCACAACGACCGATCCTGTGCGTCTCGCATCCACCGCATTCCCGCGACTCTCACCAGCCCCCCTAGCCAAGTTAAAATCGTATCGTTCGCACCGAACACCTCGAGTAGGCCACGCTTCCGATTCCTTTGTTCTGACGTCATCTCAACGCTCAGTCACGTGGTCAGAACAAAGGAATCGGACTCGCGGCCTACTCGAGGCGTTCGGCGCGAACAAAACGATTGTAACTTAGCTAGGGGGGCAGGTTGTCGGTATTATCTTTATATCGAAATCTATTTATACAATTAAATATTGCTTGGACAGATTGATAGAGAATTTTTGTCTGTTTACCATTTCATTAATCAATTACCGTGGCATTAAAAAACGAAAACCCGCAAAATATCACTTTACAGCACTTGAGATAAAATAAGGCAGCTCTTTAATAGTTTCTACAATCATTATGATCGATCAGTGTTCTAATCCACCTTGCGGCATGACCGTAGAACGCAAAAGACAAATGAAAGAGCATAGGTTTAGTTAGTAAAACTCTGACACGCCCTCTCGCTTCACCTTAGAGCGAGGAGCGGGTCATTTGATAAAGGAAAACTTGTTGAATGACTTCTTCCCAAAAATAAAACCACCATATTATTTACAAGAGAGCAGTGAGAGCAGTGGCTGCCGAGTGGTAAAGGCCCCGACTTACGAGTTGCAGGTCGCGGGTTCAAACCCAACCAAGCGCATTACTTTGCGTAATTTATTTCATCACCACTGTTCTCAAAACGATGAAGGAAAACATCGTGAGGAAACTGGCATGTCCTAGAACTAAAAATTAGAAGACATGTTACATCCACCAACCCGCACTGGGCCCGCGTGGTAGCCCATTCCCTCTCCTAGTGAGGAGGCCTGAGTCCCAGCAATGGGAACATTATAAGGCTGAATATGCTATGCTATGCTATATGCTATTATTTACAAAACCTCGCAAAAAGTTTACTATAACAGGGTGTTACGCCGGGTATATTTAATGAATAGCTCCACTCCAATCAAATACAAAAATAAAATCACCCTTCAGATCTGTAATCACATATTTCTGAGCTGCTGTTGCTAAAAAGCTTTGAGAAACTATTTTCATCCTTTGAGCTGAGTTTTTCCTCCGCTCCGTGCATACGAAAAAGTTTTGAGTGCATCGAATGTATCGTAGCAAAAAGTATCAAATGCCTTTGACGTTCGAAGTTAACGGGAGAAGCGAAGTTACATGCTTAACGTTGGCACACATTTATGGCTTTAATGCTGTATGCAAAGCTTCGCTTCATCGCCTTGCCCAAGGTTCATCAATTCCTACTAGGGCTGCCGGATCGTTCAGAAGCGTTACCGCAACTGGTGCGAGTTGACCTGAGTGGTGCTAATGTTCGCGTAATGTTGGTGAACGCGCAACCGTGCTGAAATGTTTGAGCTAAGTGGTGCTAATGTTCGCGTCATGTCCGTGAACGCGCAACCGTGCTGAAAAGGTTGAGCTGAGTGGTGCTGCACTAATGTTCGCGTCATGTCCGTGAACTGGCATAGTTAGTTTTAAGTACATTTAAGTATGTCTAGAGACTCACCGACCCCACAGTCAAACCATTGCAACGGTTTTGTGGGGCTTAGCTTATAAGTTACTTACCTTTTTGGAAAAACAGATAAATAAATAAAAATAAAAAAATAGTTGAGATTGGTCATCTCTTAGCAGAGCTGCCAGTTGCAATTTTAATAATTATCTATATTTAGTTTTTATTTTAATTTTATTTACATTGTTCTCACATGATAGTAGCGACAAGAAACATGTAACCGAGATATTTGTATTACATAACATGATGACTCTTTTCAGAGCGTTTATGGAGTTTCTTGCACATTCTTCTCCATAGAAATCTACGCTATGGAATGTGCTATTAGCATCAATTTTTTCTGACTGACTGACTTCTTGACATTTCAAAAGTGCTTGTAAATGGTTTATTTGAAATAAAATGCTTTGAATCTTGAATCTTGAAAATCAGAACTGAGGCTCTGTCTTACACGAGCCCCAGCATTTTGCTGAGCGCTGGCCGTTTTGCGCGGATGTGACGCATATCCTACCACTTATAATGTAAGTCGTTATTGTTATTTGTTTTTAATTTTAAGTTATGCGCCATGTTTGCAGAACTACAAGTTTACTACAATTATGGATACTTAAATTGAAAGGATAAACCACTCAGTGACTTTATATTTGAGCCTGTCTGTTGAGATCCTGTATTCTGAGTTGTTTGTGGATTCTATGCGAGTTAAAGCGACAAGAAGGTATGCGCCAACCTTTACCGTTATCATCCTTCTAAAATCATGAACCAACTTTCATTTCAATATAATATACAAAATTGACTTAACCTGCACTACTTCGAGAGCAAATTCCAAAGAGTCCCTGTTTCTACTACGCATGAGGTGGCCTAAAAGGGTCGTGACTCAAACACGCTTCGTTGAATCCTATTTGTAGATTAAAGGTACCTTTTGAGTAAAAGGAAAAGACATAGTTTTGGTATATCATTGCTTTTTGACCGTCTTATCGTAAATTGTGCTTGGTAGTGGAATAAATCATTTTGTTTTGTGGAAGAGTTTTTCGACGACATATTTTAGTTTGTTTTTAGATGGTTTTAATTAGTTTAGGGTTATTATAATTTTTTTTTTGGTATTAATGTATTTAGAGTTAGTTACGTATAGGATAGTAACTTTTTAGGGTTCCAAACGAAACCCTCATAGGATCACTTTGTTGTCCATCTGTCTGTCTGTCAAGACCCTTTATCTCGGGAACGCATAGAGGTATCGAGTTGAAATTAAAACCATATACTCAAGTCTACGGTTTCTTAAAAATCAAACTTCTGAGTTACCGAATAAAAAAGATACGGCCGTTTATGGCGCAAAAAACGTATATTTCGATCCTTTCAAAGGAATCAAAATTCATAGGGTACTTCCCGTTGACCTAGAATCCTGAAATTTGGCATAAAGAAAGGTTTTGTAGCACAGGTATAGGAATAAATCTGAAAACTGAAAATTTGTAGTTACATCACAAAAAAATCCCGATTCGGGAATTGAACTATTTACATAATTTAGTTCTTACGGAACCACACGAACGCACTTGCCCTGTTTTTTTAAGTAAAATGCCTTAAAAAATAGCTTAAAAGGAAGACAATAAACGCCCCCACTTAGACAAAGACCAAGCAAAACTTGAAGATAAAAGAATTTAAAATAAATATCGCCTTTAAAACTTTCGTAAGGAAGCGATGGGAATGTTCCCAGAGATTTTTAAACATTCACGCTATGCACTTTTGTTACAAAGCAGAGTTCCCCAACTCACAGTATGCTACTTTGATTTGTAAGTAAAAGGAAACTTGGAATATGTTGAGTGGTTATTTTTCATGAAGTTTTCCCGCAGACAAATGCTATGCTAGAATGTAAACATGTAGTATCATGGAAAAAATCTTAAAGTATTAAAAGTGCACCACGGTACTATAAATGATATTTATTTTGCAAATAAGTTTAAAAAAAAATACTTTCACACGTCAATTGTTTTTCAATCTTTTTAAACTAGATGAGGTCGGTATTTCCTAGCTGACTACCCTGAGAAGAAACACCGAAACAAACTATGGTCAAATCATACGAGAACCATGCAGATAAGTGTCTCAGATGGTCTTTTGTAGAAATTACCACTACAATGATTGAAAAACACTTAAAAGCAATGTATTCCGTCATCTACCTATACTTTATTTTTAATGAAAGTATGGATATTTAATACTTATAGCTGTTTTAACTGTTTGTCTGTCTGTCTGTTTGTTCTGGCTAATATTCGAAATGGCTGGACCAATTCTTGCGCGATTTTCACTGGTAAATAGCTTATTTAAAAAAAATAACTTAGGTAACTTTCATTTTAGAAAAAGAATTAAGATTTCGCGCAAAAAAGAAACTTCTTGAAATGAAGATCATGATATTGTGCTGTTTTACAAGTCTAATGCGGGAATAGTGGCAAGCTCCAACTAGTAGAAAAAAATATTAAATTAAGCAGTCGATCCGTCTGTCGTTTCTTGCCCATTATTTTCAATCAATTTCGTATTGCTAGCATTTTTCCTTTAACTGTTTTCCTATCCCAACAGAAGATAGCCCTATAATCCAATATACTTTTATTTATTATAGTAAACAAAAATATGCGTAACAGTCAAATCGATACGGAGTTTGGTCGTATTTCATTGGAAGTAAATAGATAATGACAAGTATCGATTTCCTTATATATTATTTACATTAATTTTTGCCCAAGGGACTCATCGATACTTAGGTAAATACTCGATTAATTGGGTTATTTTTTGTAATGAGCCAGCTCTAGACTTGAATCTCGTTTGATGGATTACGTTTACCAAAAAATGAGTGAGTCTAGAAGACTTTAGTTCAGTCTTTACGGGTTATGGGTGGTAGGAGACATAGACACCGGACCACCAGACTTTTTGTTCACACCACCCTAATATTATAAAGGCGAAAGTTTGTAAGTGTGTATGTATCTTTGTTACTTCTTCACTCTCAAACAGCTGTATGGATTTGGGTGAAATTTAGCGGACGGGTAGACCATATCTATATATCTATGGCAATATGTTACTGGTGGCACAATTTTTCTATATTCACACGGGCGAAGCTGTGATAGCAGCTAGTAATGCATAAATAGGAGAAAGGATTTCAATTCATCAGTATCATTGGTATCTTGACATATGTGATTGGGAGATTTAGGTAGGGCGCCAACGTGGACACTTGTGTCTTGTGTCAGACACAAGCTACCGATGAATATTTGATTTCTATAGAACCAGTATAAAATCGTTCACTTCCTGCGCATACGTAAACATTTTTTGTGTCCAGTTGCTTCCACTTAACACATACTTATGACGATCAAAAAGTGTTCGGTGTCGATAACTGAAACAAAAAGTGTCTCCATTTGCGCAGCGCCTTATTACAACTAGGACACAAGAGTAATTTTTAAAAACAAAAAATTAAATAAGTAGCCAAACATAACCTACCTCCTTTTTGAAGTCGGTTAATAAGAAAAAAGATGTTGGCGTCGGCTTCCAGTCTTACTGGATGCTGCTGTGTATCAGTATTTTACATGGAGTGATTGCTTATCTAATCTCCACAATCCAGTAATTAGGACGATACCCCTTGGCAAGGCTAGTGTCAGACACCGTAAGCGTAGGCTTGTAGACGCCGAGCAATGGGTGTTCGCTGTCCGGCCGTCCGGACCGAGTCCGAGTCGTGGAAAGCGCGTAGTGTTCCACACGCGCCTTAAAGAGATGTCAGCAAAACCGTAGGGACCCAGCAAGGACAAGGCTTACTGGGACCATGGGGTTGGCTTCTGAAAAGGAAACCCAGGGTCCTGGAACGCAAGGAAAAGAAGGAACATAGGTGTGGTTTTAGTCAATAAAAGCCGCACGGAGAGTATCCACCCTTATGGGAGTGAGAGCCAGCCACCCAGTTGAGAGTTTATCATGCTCACTCAAATGTCTCACTGATGGTGGCGCATGTGTTGGATCATTCGGTTCCCTTCAAAATGGTCGAGTTGAGTGGTGCTAATATTGGCGTCATGTTCGTGAACGGGTGCTGTCAGTTGAGCCTGGTCATCTCTTAGCTGCCAGTTGCTATTTTAATATCTATATTTAGTTTGTATTTTTACTTTATTTACATTGTTCTCACATGATAGCGACAAGAAACATGTAACAGAGATATTTGTAATTACAAAACATGATTGAAAAGAGTGTCCATGGAGTTTCTTGCACATTCTTCTCCATAGAGATCTACGCTTTGGAATGTGCAATTAGCATCATTTTTTTTTTCTGACTGACTGACTTCATGACATTTCAAAAGTGCCTGTAAATGGTTTATTTGAAATAAAATGCTTTGAATCTTTGAATCTTTGAATCTTTATGTTGTTGAAACTTCAACGGTCCGGACTAAGCGTTTCGCTTCGTCATTTATACCGCGTACATCGAACGACTGGAACAAATTGCCTGCTGCGGTCTTCCCGTCCAACTATAATTCAGGTGCCTTCAAGGCTAGAGTGAATAGGCTCTTAGTAAACTAGTGCGCC
Organism: Mythimna impura; assembly: GCA_905147345.3. Lineage (NCBI taxonomy): Eukaryota > Metazoa > Arthropoda > Insecta > Lepidoptera > Noctuidae > Mythimna > Mythimna impura. The sequence goes on along the minus strand of LR990359.1, from coordinate 24,263,359 downwards.
TCACCATCAATGATTGCATCACTGCTCACCATCAGGTGGGATCGCAGTCAAGCACTGGTTTATACCAATTAAAAAAAAAAGTCTGACACGCCCGGATGATTTCCCACCTACCACCGAAAAAAAGGCCAGTGTGAGGTTTCCTGCCCCCCTAGCCAAGTTACAACCGTCTCGTGTCGATTTCCGTTCTTCGGTGTCAGCAATTGTAGAAAACGATAAGTTGGTAGCCATGTTGACGCGCCTGAGTCGGCCGCTCGTTCTACAATGTCGTTCTACAATAACAAAGGATGTAGCGTTGAACATTGTAGAAACGATAAAAATTCAATCTGTCATTTTTAACGATGTGAACTTGGCTACGAATTTTCTATTCGTTTGTTCTGACCACGTGACTTAATGTTGAGATGATGTCATTCCCATACATTTGATTAGTTTTCGACTAGCGTTAACGATTGCAGATTATCAACTTGGCTAGGGGTGCTGATGTCTGAATATCTCTAACGAAATAAATAACGCTGTCAAATCAACGGCCATTTAGAGGCAATGTATTATACCTCTGAGAAATCAGGCACAAGTCGAATATTCCAACATAACTTTAATCAATAAAATATGTATTAGGGGTTCTGTAACTCAAACTGTACATGTAATCTATATACAATTTCTTAGTTAAACTTGATAGGATTCCTCCAGAAACTTGTACAAGAACTACTCGAAACTTGCTAAGGGTTCGAGTTTGATCAGTTAATTTTATTTTTTATTATAAATAGAATTATTTGTTCAACATTGTTATTTATATCTTATTTACACACATACTTAGCTAACTATAGTAAAAAAGTAATTAAAATCAATTAATGAAAACATTGCCACACTGTATGGCAATGCATAATCTTTATCCAAGGTAAAAACCAGCCCTTGGGTCGTGCGAGAGAAAAACTCTTAGCTAATTAAAACTACATTAAATAAATCTAAAATATGACGTCGATCAACTCCTCCACAACACTATCAACTGGTAATATGCCCAAAAGACTTGCGGCATTGCCACACTGTATGGCAATGTTTATTTTCCATCCGAAATAAAAACCAGCTGTATGGTCACACGAGAGAAGAAAACGGTTAATAATTTAAACCAACTTTACTTAAAGAAATAATAATAATACCGTGGCACTGAAAAACTCCTCCGCATCGCTGTCGACTGGTAATATGCCCAGAAGACTGGCTGTATCACCACGCTTTGGGGCAATATTTGTCTACTGCCCCAGGTGAAAGTCAGGTTCTTGAGTCACGCTTGATCAATTTAAGTAAATATATAAATAGAATTATTTAGATTACAGCTTTTGTTTCAAAACTGTTTTGTGTTCTATCATAAATTAAAAAAATCATTATAACCAACTCAAGAATTTTAATGGATTAAAATACCCCAAAGTTATTGTGATAGTTATGCAAAGTAATTTAAACTTTGTCGTGTTTGACATAGAATAGGTTTTTAAACTTTACATATATTTTTTTTAAAGGAGACAGTTTTTTTTGGGCCCACTATTAAACGGTTACGTTTATTAATCATATTACACATGGAAAAAGCGATCATCTTATTATAATTAACAGAGCAAAAATTATATAGAAATCTAACCGGAATAATGAAATAATAGTAAAAAAGTGTTACGGCAAAAAATGCTTGTTTAGGAGCGTTTTCAAGTTTATTTTAACGTGAAAAAAAAAATGTTACTACACTGCGCAGCGGTGACATCGGATTTAAATGCGTTTCAAGATATAATAATTAATTGGTACAGCGAACTTGTTTTTAATGCTGTTATTAACGGTTAACACAAATATCAAGTAACGTACCTACTTTAAAAATCAACGTGGAACGAAACGTAATTAATAGCCCGTTGCAGATGCTCTGTGGTCCAGTTTCAATCAGTTTGACACTGACAGACAACTAGTGGTGGGTCGTTGTCGAATTTTAGACGGACGAGACGTAACCGTTTTGGTGACGACAAAAACGGTTGCAGAAAACGGTCGTCGTCGCAACTGGTTTGAAGACGAAACTATCGTTGAGTGAAGTAGTTGCAGAAAACGTTCGTTGTCGCAACTAGTTTGAGGACGGTAATAAATTCTGTACTCGTCGCGTCGTCGTTTCAAAACCAATTATTACAATGAAAAATGAACTTTATGATTATAAACATAAAATTCATTTTTCATTGCAATAACTGGTTTTAAAAACGACGACGCGACGAGTGTGATAGTTGAAGCAATGGATTTTCGACCTTATTTTCTTATCAGTAAGATAACAATTCGCATACAGTAATTCGAAGACTGGTTTGTGCAACGAAGACTGTTTGGTCGCAGGATGGAAAACGGTTGTTACGTTGCAGAACAAAAAACGGTCTTTGAAAACTGTTCGTCGTTGAAACGCCCACCGCTACAGACAACATTATTATTGTTTCCGATTACTAGATAGTTGCATGTTTCTTCTGTTCTTTTCGTATTTTTATTCGAAAGATTTTATGAAAATGGCATCTGTAGATACATGCATAATCCACAAAGCCGTTGTATCAATTGTGCAGCACGATTTCAACGGAATGTTGAATACTGCTTTTGCTGGATACTGTTGTAATTGTTTAGTGGGCAGACGCACTGTTGGCTGCTGTGCATATGTGATGTGTATAGTGTGGTTTTTATCTTGGGCGCGGCATCAAGGTGAGGTTGAGCCACCTGCATCTTTTTTAGATGAAATACTGCTTTTAAGAGATGACTTTGAAAATGATGATGATGAACAGTAATAAATACTTGTAATGCTATAATGTGTTTTTTTTTCTCCTTACACAACCAGCATAAAACACATCACCTTATTATTTTAGATCTACAGTCAATGGCCGACAAAAGCCGCGCTATTTCGAAATGTATACATCTACGCATTTTCATGAATAAGTCTATCAAATCGTGTAAATCACATCAAAGTCTGTCACGTAGTACAGACGTGACTTTGTTTTATACTGTATATTATTGAACAGTGCACTATTTTAACTTAAAATACCAAGGAGACCTATCTACTCATTAGACAATCGCTCTTGTGAGATTTTAGGTTATTATGAGAGTCATGTTTTGACTGTCGTATTTCACGGTACTCCAGTTAGATAAAGTTTTGCCAATATTACCAATGTAATCTAGAGATTATAAGGAATAAACTAACGTGCATTTCATTGCTATACGCCATGCATTTGTGGTGGGCCTATTCCCCTAACAAAAAAAATTGTCTCCTTTTGGTTACAAATCTAGGTGAACATTATTTTACGGGGATGAGAAGTATTTTGGCTTAACGCCAATGAAAGAAAAGCTTTTTGTTAATTGGAGCTCTATTAATTAATTTGGTCATTTGTTTGATTGTTTTGGAAACCTTGTAGACGTCAAATGATGGAAATGAATCGAGCTGAGATACTTATTTAGATGTATCAATGGGCTTATGTTTATTGACCTTAATTTATTTTTTAATTTATTTAAGTTTTTTAAATTCTATGTTAATTAATGTAAGTGGGTATGTACCGTTTTAATTAACTATAAATAAATGGCTATTTTTATTCAAATAAGACTTCTTTCTTTCATTTGAAAGTATAAAAAGCTATTTATATGCGGGTAGTGTGAAAGCAAAACTCGGGGCCCTGGGATGAAGGCAAAGAAGGAACAGGAGTGGGTTTTTATTCAGTAAAAGTCTGACACTATCTCTCGCTCCGCCCAAGAGCGGGATTTGTCATTAGATGATTTTCACATTTAAAAAACACATATATATATATATATATATATATCTATACACAGCGACGTGCGAGCAATACAAGTTAAAAAGCCGGGCTTGATGTGAAAATAATACCTCACCACACCACAGTCATCTATATCATAAAACACAACAAATGAATTAAATTAAATAAAACTCTAATTTTTAAACTTCGCGCGCTTATGCGTTTACGCGCTGTTGCCATTTCGTGTTCATTCACGCACGATACCTAGGACGATGTTGCCGCTCTGAGCGCCATCTCTCCGATCTCACTCTAACACTTAACAAAAAAAAGAGATGAACACTAGTGTGTTGCTGCCTCTGTCTGGCGCAAAGGCTTGTTATGAGGCTTGATCTGCCATCTCACTTTTCCCTATAAAAACATAAAAATGTGAGTCTGTGTGAGTAAAATTTGATACTGTGTGCAAGTACTAATCGAACATTTTTTCTTTAAAATATTCCGGGCTTGAAATGTTTGATCAATGAATTTTACTACAAGGCGCACTTTTACTATACAAATTCCGAGGCGCCCTCTATCTATGACGCTTAAAAGTTCCGCAAACAAATTAGTTCAAATTTGCTTTGAGCGGTTAAATCGTGTTTACTTTTACGTGTGTTTTGTTAACAATGATTTTTGATTTCTGTCATTTAAAGTTTTATGATTAGTTATTACTGTAACTTACTTTGTTTTGAAGTGATTAAAGTTTATTATCTTTGAAATGAATTCGGAAATACCTACATGCAATTGTTCCTTGTGACGGATTAAAATGTGTGGAAAAAATACTTGGCCAGGTAAAGACTTTGACTTTTAGAGATAAATATGATCTCGTAACTTCGCCTAAACATACCCCTGATTTGAATATTTCTCAGAAAACTAAATCACATAATAGGCAGTTTCATTCGTGTTGCATATTTTTCTCAAACGATAAGAATGCTTGGAATACATCAGGTTATAATGACTTAAATAACTTCGCTGGTGCTATGAAAAGACATCAGAATTCTCAAATGCTGTTATTTCATTGTGTAGTTTTGGTAAACCGCGAACAAAAACTTGGTTCTATTTCTCGACCGATATCCGTGTTCTCGACAGTTATGTGATGAAATTTCTAAGTGTGTGATAAAGAAACGAAGAACGGCTATGCTGTTGTATACTCTATGGCTGTTTAAATTGTGAGTATTTGCTATGCTAATTATATTACATAATTATATATCGTAAACAAATGATTGATTTCATTGATTACTACTTTGTGCGCCATCTAGTGGATTATTCAGAAGTAGCCAGCTAGAATTTTGTTGTGAGCGAGCAAGAGTTGCCAAAAAATATCAATAGATGGCTCTTACATATTTTAAATCATTTATGATACAGGTATGATGTATAATTAATTAACAAATGAAAATGTAGCAATTAATCAGCATTACAGCAAGAGATTTTGCACTGATGATACGTGACGGCGGATTATAGCGCGAGTTTTTTTATTCGAAATATTAGGTAAATGGGTACTTGGGTAGGTAGTAGATAAGTCAAGGTTCCTTGGCTTGCCCCCTTTAAAGGTATCTGGCACGCCACTGTCTATACATATAATAAAACAGTAAAATTATTTTGCGATGGTATTAATTGGCGCAAAAACTACTGAACCGATCCTGTTCAAATTTTGCATACATAATCCTTATAGGTCAGTGCATCTGTTAGGCTATAAATTATCACGCTATTTGCTATGGGGGGTGAGCAATAATCCAAAACGTCGGTGTTAAACGACATTTGCCGCGAGTTCGATTCCCAGCTACAGTTAAAATTTTTGTCATTATTTTCATTTTTATCTTCATTTTGTAATAAAATAACTTTTACCATTTTTTCAAAATAAAATGGACATTTCTATTCGATATCTTCTAAATATATTGTAAAAACTAATCAAATAAAATCGAATTAGTAAAATATGGCACCACATGCAATTCAGATACTCGCAACGCCATCTAAAGACTCAAAGTAGAAATAATGATGACAATGACAGTTGAACTTCATATTTGATAGATGGCATTGTGTATTTTACGTAATTCTGAATGGCGGAAGAATGACCATCGCCCACGTTTGCAAACAGTTCTATTGTTCAAAATTGGAGGAAAATAGTTATGGTTAAACTGGTGTTAGACGGAGGCATTTTTAACAATCCTACTGCTTTTTTTTTCCATGATTCTAACAAGATAATTGACCATGATTATTCAAGGGATACCAACCAAAAAAGGCGATAAAAGTAAACAAGTATATGTATTTAATTATTGATTTTAAAATAACACGGCCAAAGGAGACATTTTTGTTTGTTTGGGGAATAGGCCCACCACAAATTGTGGCGTATAGCAATGAAATGCACGTTAGTTTATTCCTTATAATCTCTAGATTACATTGGTAATATTGGCAAAACTTTATGTAACTGGAGTACCGTGAAATACGACAGTCAAAACATAACTCTCATAATAACCTAAAATCTCACAAGAGCGATTGTCTAATGAGTGGATAGGTCTCCTTGGTATTTTAAGTTAAAATAGTGCACTGTTCAATAATATATATAGTATAAAACAAAGTCACGTCTGTACTACGTGACAGACTTTGATGTGATTTACACGATTTGATAGACTTATTCATGAAAATGCGTAGATGTATTCATTTCGAAATAGCGCGGCTTTTGTCGGCCATTGACTGTAGATCTAAAATAATAAGGTGATGTGTTTTATGCTGGTTGTGTAAGGAGAAAAAAAAAACCACATTATAGGTACATCACAAGTATTTATTACTGTTCATCATCATCATTTTCAAAGTCATCTCTTAAAAGCAGTATTTCATCTAAAAAAGATGCAGGTGGCTCAACTTCACCTTGATGCCGCGCCCAAGATAAAAACCACACTATACCCATCACATATGCACAGCAGCCAACAGTGCGTCTGCCCACTAAACAATTACAACAGTATCCAGCAAGAGCAGTATTCAACATTCCGTTGAAATCGTGCTGCACAATTGATACAACGGCTTTGTGGATTATGCATGTATCTACAGATGCCATTTTCATAAAATCTTTCGAATAAAAATACGAAAAGAACAGAAGAAACATGCAACTATCTAGTAATCGGAAACAATAATAATGTTGTCTGTAGCGGTGGGCGTTTCAACGACGAACCGTTTTCAAAGACCGTTTTTTGTTCTGCAACGTAACAACCGTTTTCCATCCTGCGATCAAACAGTCTTCGTTGCACAAACCAGTCTTCGAATTACTGTATGCGAATTGTTATCTTACTGTTAAGAAAATAAGGTCGAAAATCCATTGCTTCAACTATCACACTCGTCACGTCGTCGTTTTTAAATCCAGTTATTGCAATGAAAAATGAATTTTATGTTTATAGTCATAAAGTTCATTTTTCATTGTAATAACTGGTTTTGAAACGACGACGCGACGAGTACAGAATTTATTACCGTCCTCAAACTAGTTGCGACAACGAACGTTTTCTGCAACTACTTCACTCAACGATAGTTTCGTCTTCAAACCAGTTGCGACGACGACCGTTTTCTGCAACCGTTTTTGTCGTCGCCAAAACGGTTACGTCTCGTCCGTCTAAAATTCGACAACGACCCACCACTAGTTGTCTGTCAGTGTCAAACTGATTGAAATTGGACCACAGAGCATCTGCAACGGGCTATTAATTACGTTTCGTTCCACGTTGATTTTTAAAATACGTTACTTGATATTTGTGTTAACCGTTAATAACAGCATTAAAAACCAGTTCGCTGTACCAATTAATTATTATCTCTTGAAACGCATTTAAATCCGATGTCACCGCTGCGCACTGTAGTAACGTATTTTTTTTTCACGTTAAAATAAACTTGAAAACGCTCCTAAACAAGCATTTTTTGCCGTAACACTTTTTTACTATTATTTCATTATTCCGGTTAGATTTCTATATAATTTTTGGTCTGTTAATTATAATAAGATGATCGCTTTTTCCATGTGTAATATGATTAATAAACGTAACCGTTTAATAGTGGGCCCAAAAAAAATTGTCTCCTTTTCGGAAGGGGTTGCATGGCACCTTGTGTTGGAAGGCCCCCAGGTAGACCGATGACCTGGTGAGGGTCGCGGGAATCCGATGGATGCGAGACACACAGGAGCAGTCATTATGGCGACACTTGGGGAGGCCTATGTCCATGATAATGATAATGATAATGATGGTACTTTTTTTTTTTTTTAAGAGTGGAAATCATCCAATGACTTCTCTGGTTGGAGCGAAAGGGCGTGTCAAACTTTTACTGACTAAAACCACACTTGTGCCCTTCAGTTGCGCTTTGAAATATCTCTTTGAGGAGCGCGTGGATCACTACGTACCTACTGTTGACGACTGGGCTCGGTTCGGTTAATTACCGGACGGCCGGACGGCTAGCTACCCATTGTTCAATGTCTGCAAGCCTGCGTCTACCGTGGCTGGTCGTCGGGGTCGGAATCTCGGCTCAGCGTGAGGACGTTCGTTCCCTCACGCGTGCGGCCTCCTCCTTCGCTAGCATTGCGGCTTTGCAGAAGGAGGCGACCGCCTACCATTCCTCCTCGCTCTGGACTATAGCCCAAACCAGGCCCCGGCACGAGAGGTGACTGACGCCGATTGCCTCCACGAGGACACGGCGATGATCCGCCCTTGCGGGACATACCTCTGTATGCTCCACTATGTCCTCCGGGATGGCACCTTGCGGCCTAATAATGGCGTGATTTATTGTTTGCAGTTTTTGCTCCATATAAAACGGGTTCGAAAGTGGTTTACGTTCCTGATCACTGATGTATCTCAGATTCCTGGCAGCCTTACGTCGACATCTGGACGTTACCTCCTTGCAGTGAGTGGTGACCAACACTGGAACAACCCTCTGAGGGAGGCCAGTCTCAGGGATAACACTAATCGGCTGCTACATTTGTTTACCGTAATTTCATTGTTTTATGGATACACAAGCTCAGGACTATTGAGGGTGTTTTGAACGGTTTCTGTTCCGGATTCGGTTGGAAGTATCCTGATATTACCATTTTGCAAATCGCCCGGAGGACCCGGTGTAACATGCGGTGGAGGTCTATCACATTTGGGTGAACCACCGTATCCTCATAGAGGCAATCGGTGACAGTGACCTCTCGGTTTGGCCATCAATATGCGAGTTTGATTGGGCGGGGATACACGCGCTCAAGATTTCGCCGAAATTCATTCAACGGGGACGTCAGTTAAATACACACCAAAAAATCCTAGGTAAATGAACAAGTAATTTTTACGCCCAAAATTATCAAGCTGCAACAATCAATGCAAGCATGCTCTCGCAAATTCTTCATAAGTACTGTTGTGGAGGAAGATAGTTGATGATGATGATGGTAGTTTTTGGATTCACTAGCTTTTTGGCTTTGCACTATCAGTGCACTTTATTCAGCTGAAGGTCGGTGTCTCGATTATGCTCCTTCATTTATCTCTACCAAAGCTGTCTAACGGCTTAAACTCTTCAGTGAAAAATTATTGAGGCGAAAATTTTACGGGAGGTAACTCTTTCGGACAATCTCGCAGACATCGGCCCTAGAGGGCCCTATCCATTTGCTGACATCTCTTTGAGTCCGGTGTAGAATACAACGCGCCGTCGATTCAGGATTGCTTTGACCAGACGGCCGGACGGCACCACCGCAATCCCGGTTTGCGATGGCTGGTAATCGCCCTGCGGCTTTCAACACCCGGAGCATCACTTGCAGCGACAGTTAAGGAGTCAGAATGTCCTATCCCTCATAGTTTCAGCCACCTTCTTCGATCGTAGTGCTTCACTGAAGGAGGCTACTGGTTGACATTTTCTCCACCAATCGCCTCCATGAGGACACAGCGGTGCTGGCGCTCCGACCAAGCGGGACCGACTTCCACCGCATGCTCCATCGTATTCTCCAGGCGATCCGCACAATGGTGATACCCGAGTGTTTCTTACCGTTGAATTCGATACAGATACCTCCCAAAACACCCACATGCGGTGAGTCCTGCACAAAGAGAGGATGCCGTGGCGCCTCTGTAGACACTCTTCAAAGACAGGCATTACCGCTGCGATTGTGACGTGCTCACTGTGGCGAGGGGTTAAAATCATACAATGTTGTTTCACCAGAACATAAACCAGAAACATACATAAACTAATTTCTTTTCTTTTGGAGTAGGCAGAAATGCCAACTGCTACGACCCTTATATACTCTTTCTATTAATTAACATTCATACATTTGGATCTGGACGAGTACGTAACATGTTTCCTGAAGGTAATTTGCGTTTTTACTTTTAACCGTTTTATGATAAAGTACAATAAATAATTGCGTTGCTTTCAGAATGTATTGCAAGCTCAGAATGATTGTACGTTTTTTACAAACTTAACGCAGACGAAGTCGCGGGCAACAGCTAGTATATAATATATATATTATTCTGATCATGTACGGTCAATCCAAAAAATAATCTTTTCACTACAGAATACAGACACTTTACACGGACTTGCGGTTGACCGTAATTCATTGTAGAAACTGATTACTTTAAAAAAAAGAATGTTTGCCTGAAAACTCACATTCACAAGATACCCAGACCCCATTAATTATACACCCTATGTGAAAATATTTGCACTCCTTGGTGAAAATATATAAAAATAAACTTTCAGAATTGATCTGTGGTGAATGAGTTACCAAAAAGATGCACTAAATGGATCTTATTCTTGTTATATTTCTTAACCCAACTAAAATTATTCGAGTAAATCACTTTTTATCGTTTTTTTTAAGGCGTTTTTCCGCATGTTTTAGTGAAAACGAGGGCCATGGGTAGTGTGAAAACGAAATCCGGGGCCCTGGGACGACGGCAACGAAGGAATAGGAGTGGGTTTTTAGTCAGTAAAAGTCTGACACTATCTCCCGCTCCGCCTAAGGGCGGGATATGTCATTAGATGATTTTCCCACCTAAAAAAAAACACATACCTTCTAAAAACTAACGTGTCTACTTTATGGTTACCTCCTAATCTTTATGGGACTCTACTATACTATAATAAAAATAATATATTAAAGCGGCATAATAATTAAATCATAAGTTAATGTTATTCTCAATAAATTAATTTATTACTAATTGTGTTAACTTAACAAGACATTTAACGATTTTTTATTTTAACTTTCTACAATTTAAGTACACTTTGGTAGTTAGGAGTTATTGGCACTTCGCCCATCGATATATCGTTGTGTTAATTTTGTGCTACTGTCATTTCATGCATTGTTCTGACTTGCTAATTTGTTACAGTGTCGACGCCCGAGAACGTGACTTCGGCGTCGCAGAACGCTGGTCAGACGAAAGTGTCTTCGCGTCGAGAGCTTACTTCCTCCCCGAGAGAAGACCGGCAGAGCTCGGAGTAGACCGAGTGAAGGCTTCAGACCAGGGGGTCTACCGCTGTAGGGTGGATTTTAAGCAAGCCCAGACCAGAAACTCAAGAGTCAACTTGACTGTAATTGGTAAGTTTTGATAATATCTATACATATAAAAGAAAATCGTGTTTGTTACACTACCTATTTATGACTCAAGAACGGCTGAACCGATTTGGCTGAAAATTGGTGGGGAGGTAGCTTAGAACCAGGAAAAACACATAGGATACTTTTTTTTTTTTTTTGAGTAGGGTAGAGTAGGGTAGAGTAGGGTAGAGTAGGGTAGAGTAGGGTAGAGTAGGGTAGAGTAGGGTAGAGTAGGGTAGAGTAGGGTAGAGTAGGGTAGAGTAGGGTAGAGTAGGGTAGAGTAGGGTAGAGTAGGGTAGAGTAGGGTAGAGTAGGGTAGAGTAGGGTAGAGTAGGGTAGAGTAGGGTAGAGTAGGGTAGAGTAGGGTAGAGTAGGGTAGAGTAAGGTAGAGTAGGATAGAGTTGGGTAGAGTAGGATAGGCGGTACGAAGTTCGCCGGGTCAGCTAGTGTAATAATAAATCTCTAATTCGAGCAAAACTCGTATAGTGTTAGTAACAATAATCTGAACAGCACAAATAAACTACAGCAGTGAACTATATATATGGACAGTCCACTGTCAGCTATCGTCCTCAGAACTCTGTTGGGGCTAGCCATGACTCGTCCTACCAATGATACCGCAATGCTAGCAAAGGAGGAGGCCGCACGTGTATAGGCGAGGGAGCAGCCCTCACACCCCAGTCGCTGGGATCCCGATCCCGATTTCCCAAATCGTCGACGGCGCGTACTGATTCACGTGGGGAGGGGAAGGAGATGGCAGCAAACCGTAGGGGCCCAGCAAGGTCGAAGCCTACTGAGGCCACGGGTTGTGCAAAAGTGAACCCCGAGGCCCTGGAACGAAGGCAAAGAAGTAACAGGGATGGTTTTTTAGTCAGTAAAATTCTGACACACCCTCACGCACCGCCCAAGAGCGCGGGATGTCATTGGATGATTTTATTTATTATTTATTTATTACTTTATTGCACACCTTAACTTACTACAGGACAGACATTTATAAAGAATAATTGTACAATAGGCGGTCTTATTGCACAGGGCAATTTCTACCAGACAACCTTTGGATGGACTGTAACGAAAGGAAAAGATTTGGGGCTGTCAGTGTACAACAACATAAAAAGATAATAAAATACATATACATATAATACTTATATAGGTATATTACCAAATAATCCATACTAATATTATAAATGCGAAAGTAACTCTGTCTGTCTGTCTGTCTGTCTGTCTGTCTGTCTGTCTGTTACGCTTTCACGCTTATACCGCTGAACCGATTTTGATGAAATTTGGTACAAAGATAGACAGACATCTTTCACAGACAGACAGATTATCACGCTATTTGCTATGGGGGGTGAGCAATAATCCAAAATGTCAATATTTAACGACATTTTGCAGCGAGTTCGATTCTCAGCTACAGTTAAAAAATTTGTCATTATTTTATCTTATTTTTTTTGTAATAAAATAACTTTTACCATTTTTTCAAAATAAAATTGACATTTCTATTCGATATCTTCTAAATATTTTGTAAAAACTAATCAAAACACATAATAAAATCAAAGCGGCGAGTAAAATCACGTACTATTTTGTTACATTATTCTATTTAGCTGCAAATTTAACTTCTGAAAGGAAAATCATCACGCTATCACCGATAAGGAGCCATCCAGTCTATTATAACGTTTATATAAGAACGTCTATTTTAAAACATAATCGTCGAAGACCGTAGCACAGTTGTTTCGTATCTAGACTTGCGTGTAATATAAGGATGGTTCGAGTCCCATAATATGGCTCTCATATAAGAGTTTTTTATTTTATTTTTTCACCGTAAATAAGATTTTTTTTTTATATATTTTTGCATACTTACATTTTTTTTATATCTACACACAATATATCTGTAGAAGTTTTTAGTTGTGTGCGTATCACGCAAAATGTTAATAATATAAAATGTCGATAACTTTTAAATATTAAAATTGTGTGTCTCTTAAAATATTACTTTCGCTTTGTTTCATCGCAATCGGTTGACTATATCGAAAGATATATGTATAAATTTAAAGTTTTCAAGAAGTAAAATGTAACACCACACGCAATTCAGATACTCGCAACGCCATCTAAAGACTCAAAGTAGAAATAATGATGACAATGGCATTTGAAATTCATATTAAATTTGATAGATAGATGGCATTGTGTAATTTATGTAATTTTCTGAGTGGCGAAAGAATGACCATCGCCCACGTTTGCAGATAGTTCTATTTTTTTCCCCGTGGTTGTAACAAGCTAATTGACCTATATGTATTTAATTATTGACTTTAAAATAACACGGCCAAATTTTTGGAAGGGGTTACATGGTACCTGGCGTTGGAAGGCCCCCAGGAGGACGTTACCGATGACCTGGTGAGGGTCGCGGGAATCCGATGGATGCGAGACTCACAGGACCGGTCATTATGGCGACACTTGGGGAGGCCTATATCCAAAAGTGGACGTCTTTCGGCTGAAATGATAATGATGAAGATGGCACCTTTTTATTCTTTTTTTAAGGGTGGAAATTATCCAGTGACTTCTCCCACTCTGGTTGGGGCGGGAGGGCGTGTCAATCTTTTACTGACTGAAATCACACATGTGTCCTTCAGTTGCCCGTCCGGCCGTCCGGTCAACTACCGGACGGCCGGACGGCTAGCTACCCATTGCTCGACGTCCGCAAGCCCGTGTCTACCGTGGCTGGTAGTCGGGGTCGGAATCTCGGCCTCCTTCGCTAGCATTACGGCTTTGCAGAAGGAGGCAACCTCCGGCCATTTCTCCTCGCTTTGGACCATAGCCCGAACCAGGGCCCGGCGCGAGAGGCCACTGACGCCGATTGCCTCCACGAGGACACAGCGGTGCTCCGCTCTTGCGGGGCACACCTCCAATGTATGATTTACTGTGTCCTCCGGGATGATGGCACCTTGCGGCCTAATAATAGCGTGTTTTATTATTTGCAGTCACTGCTTCATATAAAACGAGGTCGAATGTGTTTTTCTGATCACAGTTCGAAAACGTATGATATATCATGATCATATCAAACGTATGATATGTCATGAATATCTCAGATTCCTTGCAGCCTTACGTCGACATCTGGACATTGCCTCCTTGCAGTGAGTGGTGACCAACACTAGATTATGGTATTGGATTATGGTATTGGTACTGGTATTTCGAACGGTTTCTGTTCCGGATTCGGTTGGAATTATCCTGATATTACCATTTTGCGAATTGCCCAAAGCTCCCGGTGTAGCATGCGGTGGAGGTCTATCCAGCTTGGGTGAACCGCCGTGTCCTCATAGAGAAGATTTCGCCAAAATTTGGAGACTCTTTATAGGGTAGTTCCCACTATGGAAAAAACATTTGTCTGATAAACGGGGACGTCAGTTAAATACACACTAAAAATCCTAGGTAAATGAACCACCACGCCCAAAAGGATCAAGCTACAACAATCAATGCAAGTATGCTCTCGAAAATTCTTCATAAGTACTGTTGTGGAGGAAGATAGTTGATGATGATGGTAGTTTTTGGATTCACTTAAGGCTTTGCACTATCAGTGCACGTTATCCAGCTGAAGGTCGGTGTTCAGATTATGCTCCTTCGTTTACCTCTACTAAAGCTAACTGCTTAAACTCTTCAGTGAAATATTATTGAGGCGAAATGTATTACACGAGGTAACTCTTTCAAACAATCTCGCAGCCCAAGCAGGGCCCTATACATTTGCTGAAGGAGGCTACTGGTTGTCATTTTCTCCACCAATCACCTCCATGAGGACACGGCGGCGCTCCGACCAAGCGGGAACGACTTCCACCGTATTCTCCGGGCGATCCGCACAATGGTGAGATCCGAGTGTTTCTTCCCGCTGAATTCGATACAGATACCTTCCAAATATCCACATCCGATGAGTCCTGCACAAAGAGAGGATGCCGTGACGCCTCTGCAGCGACACCTCAAAGACAGGCATTACCGCTGCGATTGTGGCGTGCTCACTGTGGCGAGGGATTAAAATCATACAATATTGTTTTACCAGAACATAAACCAGAAACATACATAAACTAATGCCTTTTCCCTTGGGGTAGGCAGAAATGCCAACTGCTACGAGCCATACATACTCTTTCTATTCATTGACGTTCATAAATCTGGATCTGCATGTTTACATAACATGTTTCCTGAAGGAGATTAGCGTTTTTACCTTTAACCGTTTTATGTTAAAGTACAATAAATAATTGCGATCCTTTCGGAATGAATTGCAAGCACAGAATGTTTGTACAGTTTTACGAACTTATCGCGGACGAAGTCGCGGGCAACAGCTAGTAAACTAATAAATATTAAAATATACGACAGAGAAAGGAGAAGAAAAATTAAAGTGATAGGTAATGCTCCTTCACCATCTTTTTGAAAGTCGGTAGCGTTTGGGCACGCCTCACTTCTAAGGGTAATGCATTCCACGAACGCGCTGCTTCCCTACAAAAAACAAAAAAACAATGATACCGCACGCATGCAAATTGTAGCATAAGAACTCGCAGCTCAATCAGCTAGTTATTTGTGTGATTGAGCAATAGACTACTACTGTGTGCTACTACTCTGCGTGTCACTGGTTCGACGGAACAAATATTTTATTGTCTACAGATAGTTGTTCCGGTTCTGGGTATCTTATACTTATGATTATGTGTGTTTAAAGCGGTAACTACATTAGACCGATTCTCACGTGGGCGACGCCTGAGTTATACGTAGCTTCGCTTCGCGTGGCGTGAATCTAATGTAACTAAGTCTAGTTGCCATATCAAATGTATGGAGACCGATGCGCCCAGATCGGCATACGTGGCCCACGTGGATGCAATGTAATGCACGTGGGTGCCTTTAAAATTTTGTGAACGTACCTAAGAGATAAAAAAAACTCAATTCAACGAAGATTTGGAACCTGCTACAAAACGGTGGATCGATCACACAGTTCTGCCCATTAGTCACACAATTTAAGTCAACAGTCGACATCGATTGACTTCAGTCTCGTTTCTTTATAAGAATACATTGGGTATCGAGCTACAGATATCTAAATTATAATGGGTTGGTTACTAAATTATTAATACCTACTAGGTTGTTTTTTTTTTTATTAATGATAGGCTTGCGTTTGACCACCATCTCACCTGATGGTAAGCGATGATGTGGTCGACGATGGAGCACGCTTGCCTAGAAGTAGCCTATTCACTCTTGACTTAAAGACCCCTAAGTTGTAGCTATCAGGAAACACAGATTCCGGCAAGGAATTCCACTCCTTGGCTGTACGCATAATAAATGTGTTCTTAAAACGTTTTGTGCGTATGGTTGTGGAAATTAAATAAGCAATCTACCCATGTGAAATATTGGTATTGACCAGCATCCGGTTAAATGGAAACTGACCCGAACACGGTTGGAAAAAGTATGAAAATGATATACATAGTCTTAAAACGCAAAGAGCCACTAAAGGAACATAGGTGTGCTCGCCCTCTCGTACCGCCTTAGAGTGGGAAGGCGTAGAAGTCATTGGATTATTTGCCACCTTAAACAAAAAAAACTGTTGAAAAAAGGACAAGCAAATTGATTGACGTTTCTTTTTAGTGTATATTTGAAATATTGTTTTTGTAGTTACTTTTCTACCTAAAATAAACCAGTCTAGTAACATTATAAAGATACCTATGTTAGCGTAACAGCTTTCATCAACATGTGACTGCGGAGTTACTTTCCAAACAATGTCTTACCTCTTGTCGTTACAGCGGGAACGTTTTAAAGAGTGACTGTGGCCCTAGAATGCAACTGATTGGCACAAGTTTTAGTTAGTAACAGTCTGATACGTTCTCTTGCTTCACCCTAAAGAGGAAGAAGTCGTTTCATGGTTTCTTACCTTAAAAACAAACCTCTTATCGTTCTCTCTGTGTAACACTTGCACTCTGAAAGACATTTAAGGGGAAAATCCTAACGTTCTCGGTGTGGTTGAATTTTACTCATCGACATTACGAAGAAAACAACGTTTCAAAGGATATAATAATTATCACAATCACACTAATGTTATAAAGGCGAATGTTTGTGATTGTGTGAGTGTTTGTTTGTTACTTCTCCACGCTCAAAAGGCTGTACGATTTTTATGCCGTTTGGCATACGGATAAATCAAGTCCTAGAACAGCACATAGGAGACTATTTATGCCGGCAATATATTCTCTTGGGATGATAATTTATTACTTTTATGCGGGTAAAGCCGTTGGCAGAAGCTAGTATTTGATAAAAACGCTCGTTTAAAAGTTCAAAGGCACCCAATTCTCGGAAAAATATCTTAATTATTAGCTCTATTTAAAACGCTGTACACACATTTTCAATTCTAATTCTTGACATCTGAGACTTAAGTTCTGAAATATAATGAGAGCTTTTTCATTGGAAAATACTGAGTAAGTACGAAAAATACAAGGTTGCTGTCCTGGTAATTTTAGAAAATCTAGTTGCTAATTAGTACTTTATTTGGTAATAATAATTACTTTTTATAATCATCAAGACCAATTTTTAGCAACCGGGATCACGAAAAAAATATAGATGTTCAATTGCTAATTAACAGATTTTCAAAGTTTTAAAAATCCCATTTTAAATTTGCACAATCATTAACATTAACTATGCATTTAGAAAGTCAATGTTTCTGATTTTGTTTCTTCTTAGTAACGAAGAAAACAGATGAGAATCTGTGCTAAATATAACACCGACTTCTGAAACGTAAAGTTATTTTGCAACTTTTAGTGTTCTTTTTAGGGTTCCGTACCTCAAAAGGAAAAACCGGAATCCTTATAGGATCACATTTCTGTCCGTCTGTCGGTCTATCTGTCAAGACCCTTTATCTCGGGAACGCGTGGAGGTAAGCATAAGCATAATCAGCCTTTTTAATGTTCCCACTGCTGGGACTCAGGCCTCCTCTCTAGGAGAGGGAATGGGCCGTAATCCACCACGGGGGCCCAGTACAGATTGGTGAATGTCACATGTCTTCGAATTTTTGGTTCTAGGACATGCCGGTTTCCTCACGATGTTTTCACGCGTGGAGGTATCGAGTTGAAATTAAAATTATATACTCAGGCCTAATTATATTGCGTGCCTAAAAGCGATAGGGATAATAGCGATTTTCGTGTAAGTGTATTGAAAAAGGATTTTCCATATCAGTTCAGGCGTGTACGAGTCCATACAAGAACAAACAAAATACAAAAGATTCCGACGAAATGAGTACCTCCTCCTTTTTGAAGTCAGTTAAAAAATACCCACATAAGAAAACAACCTTAATATTTAAAAAGGACACAAAGTACCTATAATCCTAGAAAAGCAAACTTATCGTGGGCGGAACCCTTCGGCCAACATTGCTACTATATAGGTACCTACATATCATTCTCACAGCTAAAGCTACTTAACGCCTCGTCTTAACGAACCTTACACAGGCCCATGGCTTCATCCATATTCATGAAGAAACTATGGAACGACTACTAAGTTAACATTTTGATACTTGCTGTGAATTATATGAAAATACTAGCATTAGCCAGCGGTTACACTCGCGTAAAAGTAGGTTTCTCTATACAAACTTCCAACCACCGTTTTACCCCCTTAGAGATAGAGTTTCGTAAAATCCGTTATTATTGGATGTTTACACCCTATAAGGAACCTACGTGCTAAATTTTAAGTTTGTAGGTGTTATAGTTTCTGAGATTTCATGATTAATCAGTGAGTGGTATTTCACTTTTACATATACATATTAGATTTAAATGAAACTAAGAAAGAATATCTGGAAACACTGAATTAGGGTCCAGTATACGGTCACTACAATTTGTTTGACTAATGAAATATAACTTTGTTATCATATTTAAAAATCAGACGTAAAAATAAGTAAAGTTAATTTATTTTTTGTGGAGCTTTAAAGCGTCTGACAGAAGTTATGGCCCATGCAAAGTGTCTGATGATACATACTACTTTAGAATAATATTCTGTAAACCATATAATTTTTTTAGTAATTCTTATTTCAAGTTCCCTTTCTCACCTGGTACCTGCCCAGGTGTAACAAGGGCTAATTCCACAAGCACACCGGTATTCAAAGCATATGTGACCCTACAGAGAACCTAAGGTTTCATCCATGTGAAAATAAGTTATGTCTTATCGCTCTGAGATCTTGGACTATTAGCATTTATTTCAGGAACGCGTGGAGGTATCGAGTTAAAATTAAAACCATACACTCAAATTTGTGGTCTCTTAAAGCTGTGAAATAATCAAACTTCTAAGTTAACGAATAAAAAAGATACGGCCGTTTATGTCGCAAAAAACGTACATATTTCGATACTCAAAAGAATCAAAATTCATATGCATTCTTAAAGGACAAGTTCAGGAATAAATCTAAAAACAGTAAATTTGTTGTTACCTATGTCACAAAAACTCCATTCGGGAAATGTAGTTTGTACGAAACCCTCAGTGCGCGAGTCCGACTCGCACTTGCCCATTTTTTTTTATATTCATCTTTAATAATTTGGCAGAGTGCAAGACAGTGTAAAGAAACTATAGTCTTTTGTTCTGTCTTTCCAAATTCAAACACTCACTCAAAATCGACTATTACGTAATTACCCGAAAACTGACGAACACTTCCGAACTACAAACGAACCATCGTTACTATAGCAACTGCTCGCATCTCAAGAGGCAGACTCTGCTACACAGAATAAGATTATTCGTAGGTTGTTGCACAAAGTACGACTCTTGGACCGAGCACAAAGGCGGCGTTAGTGCAATACACTTGGGACCATAGAGGATACAAATTGATATTATTAAAACGTCTGTTTGGCAGTCGTTTTCGAATTCCAGAACGTTATTTTGGAAAGGAAATAATCCTTCGAGTTTTTGATTTTTTTTTGTGTCAGATGGGGATTTTAGGACTTTTTTTGGTTAATTTAGTTTCAAAACAAACTTTTATTGCAACTCTCAAAAAGTAAAATTATTCATTTAATAAATAACCGGCCAAGTGCGAGCCGGGCTCACGCATAAAGGGTTCCGTACCGTTATCTACCTGTTGCCGTTATTAATACCGAGCAAAAAAAGTAAAAAAAATCCCTTTTTTTGTATAGGAACCCCACTTAAAAATTTATTAATACATTATATGTGAAAATTTCAACTATCTATAACACGGTTTATTAGATACAACCTGGTGACAGACAGATAGACTGGAGTTTTAGGAACCCTATAAAAAATCATAAATTTTACAAGTTTCGGTACGTAATATGACAGATCTATCAAAATATAATCAGCAGAAAGAAAATAATATATAACTGAAGATCCTGTGTCCCCTAGATGGGGCAGAGGTCGTCCACAGTGTGCTGTCATCCCGTTCGGTATTGAACTTCTCACTTAATTTCGCTCCAGGTCTTCCATATAAGAGAGTAACCATGGAGTTTTTTGCCAGTTCTTCTCCATAGGAAACGACCATTTGGCACCGTGCACAAGCTTTGAGCGATTTATAAGTTTCCACGTAAGCCTATGTTAAATAAAAATATTTTGAATTTTATGTCCTTCACCTCTGCGATGATCATACATAAAGTAATCAATTGGGAATAAAATATGTTTTATTGTCTTTACTGTTAATTTTTTTATAAATTACTTTGTGTAATCAGCCTAATAATGTTCTCACTGCTGGGACCCCTCCCTGTGAGAGACAGTAGGTACGCCGTAATCCACCACGCAGGCCCAGTGCATTTTAGTAACGTCTCATTTCTCCGAATTTTTGGTTCTAAGACATGCCGTTTCCTCACGATATTTTCCTTCACCATTTGGTTTGAACCCCCAAAGCATGATTCTTAAGTCACGCCGTTACTACTGGAACACCACTCCTCCCCCCGGTAAAATGTTTAAATGTAACGAGATATGCAATAAAACCGCAGTACTATCTTTCTTACCAAACTGTTACACAGACATACTTAAAATGCAAACTGGCAATTTAAATGATACTAAAAACGTTACTTTGTAACTGCAGGCAGACAAAGAAGACACGTTTATATTTATTTCTAGTGCTATGATGTCCTTTATTCTAGATCATATCTTAGAAGGTCCATTTTGTAGTGTATGACATAATGTCGCGAACATCCCCCTAAAGGAATAAAACGTTATTTGTCAGAGGCGTGCACTTTGAAATTGTTGTTGGAGATTGTTCTATATGTAGAACCTATGGATGTGGACAATATGGTGTTAGAGAATATGGGCCAATTTTTTTTTCACATTTTAGGAAAGCTTACAGACTAATAACAACATAATGACAATATTAAATAACTAAATTGTTAATTACAAGCTTCCACATAAGCATAAGCATAATCAGCCTTTTAATGTTCCCACTGTTGGGACTCAGGCCTCCTCTCTCTAGGAGAGGGATGGGCCGTAATCCACCACGCGGGCCCAGTGCGGATTGGTGAATGTCACATGTCTTCGAATTTTTGGTTCTAGGACATGCCGGTTTCCTCACGATGTTTTCCTTCACCGTTTTGAGAGCAGTGGTGATGAAATAAATTACACAAAGTAATGCGCCTGGCTGGGTTTGAACCCGTGACCTACAACTCGTAAGTCGGAGCCGTTACCACTCGGCCACCACTGCTCCTACTTCCCACACACAGCTTCCACATATATAATGATAAAAAAATAATTAAAGTTGGTCCCACAATACCTTAAACTGTTAGTAAATTAATTTAAACAAACAATAATAATATAAATTTCAGGTGTAAATAGTTGCTCAAAAAATGGCTTCGCTTAAAGCTTCCTAACTGTGCCCGCGTTGGTTATTTTTTTTTAAATTGATACCCTTTGTTGTGAGGTCAATCATCAAGTCTTCCCGCTAAATGCTGCTCAAGAAAATGACAGAAGAAAAATACCTAGTTTGGTCATTTAGTGGCTAATGATTTAAAAGTATTGTCAACGAACACACTTTTTTCGAAGTTGGAAAATCTTCAAATTCTCCTACTCAGAATGCAGCGAGAAAGAGTGTCCGACGTTTACTAATAAAACCCTGCCGGTGTTTTTTCAGTTGCCCTTTGCGTTTCTGAGTCACGGTAACACTTGCGAAAAATCTCACAGTGGAATTTAAACTCTAGAGGTAGGTCTAGACCTACCCTAGCTGGTTTAGCGTGCTCCAGTACGGACCGATTCTAGAGGAGCTGAACTCGAGCGACACTACACGAACTTGAGCTTGGCTCGTGCTCCATTCGTGCTCGACTACTCTAGCGTAGACCCACCTTAGAGTGAACATGCTAAATAGGGTTTAATGTTAAGAGAGTTAAATCTCAATTTCAAATTCTTAATTCATAAAACGAGACAGGTGTCAATCATAAGTCTTTGGGTTGCGACAGTCGTGGAGAGGATCCAAGAGTTGGCACTCGAGGTGGCATTGCACAAGTCCGAGGCCATATGCTTCCACGGCCCTCGGAACGCGCCACCATCGGGTTCCCAACTAACGGTAGGAGGAGTTCACATCGGCGTCGAGTCGACGATGAAGTACCTTGGACTTGTCCTTGACAGCCGATGGAATTTCGAGAAGCATTTCCGACATCTGGCTCCCAAACTGGATCGTACTGGGGCTGCCCTCTGACTGCTCCTGCCCAACCTAGGGGGTCCAGACGCCTCCTGCCGGAGGCTCTATGCAGGAATCGTTCGGTCCATGGCCCTTTATGGGGCGCCGGTATGGGCGCCGTCGCTTCGAAAGCGACCGACGGCCAAGCTGAACGCAAGCCAGAGAGAGGGTCATGGCCATCCGGATTGTGCGGGGATACCGCACGATTTCCCGCGAAGCAAAGAGCCTCCTTGCTGGCCAACCACCGTGGGATTTGCAGGCAAAAGACCTTGCACGCAAGCACGATCTGCGCATGGAGATGCAACGTCGGGGCGAAACTCCGCTGCCGTGCCAAGTCATGGCATGGCGGAAAGACTTCCGGCGGGATCTCATGGTGGAATGGCGACAGCGACTGTCGCAACCCAGTACTAGGCACGCCATAATTATGGCGATAAGTCCCTTCTTTGAGGAGTGGCTGGAAAGACCTCACGGCATCCTTGCCTACCGCATGACGCAGGTCCTCACCGGACATAGTAAGTTCGGGAGGTTCCTGCACCGGATTCGTGAGAAGAGACGCCTGGATACCACCATTCTATGGACCGCCCGGAGGACACGGTGGAGTATACGGTAGATGTGTGCCCCGCTTGGGCGGAGCACCGCCGTGTCCTCGTGGGCGCGATCGGCGGCAGCGATATCTCGCGCTGGGCCTTGGTACAGGCCATGGTCTGGAGCGAGGAGGAGTGGCAGGCGGTTGCCTCCTTCTGCGAAGCAGTAATGCTAGCAAAGGAGGCGGCCGATCGCGTGAGGCAACGGTCCTCACGCCCCAACCGCCGCCGGGATTCCAATCCCGATTTCCGGCCACCGTAGGCGTGGGCTTGCGGATGGCGAGCAATGGGTGGCTCGCCGTCCGATCGTCCGGTAACTGTCCGGACCGAGCCCAAGTCGTCGACGGCGCGTAGTGTTCCACGCGCGCCTCAAGAAGATGTCAGCAACCGTAGGGGCCCAGCAGGGTCGAGGGCTACTGGGGCCATGGAAAAATGGCAAAGAAGGAACAGGAGTGGGTTTTTAGTCAGTAAAAGTCTGACACTATCTCGCGCTCCGCCCAAGAGATGATTTTCCCACCCGAAAAAAAAAAATCATAAGTTTTTTCTTTGAGGCGGGAAATCTCGTGTCGGTAATAAAAATACTTTGAACTATTTTATTCTATGAATTTCGTCTATTTCTAAAGAAATACAGCTAGGAAACTGAATAAACTTAGTTACAAGAAGATTAAGACGTTTCTCCTCATATAACTTACACGTGGTTTTGTGTTGGTGTAGGCTTAAAACTCACAAACAATAAATTTATTATCATTGTGTCTATTTATAGTATAAGTTAAGGCATGTTATAAGTATTTATTAGCTATAGAATAACAATATTTTAATGATGTGTATAAGTGAAACTTTAATTTAAGCACATATTATTTGTCTCTTATTTTACACACAATTGTCTACATTTCGTTTAGTTACACAAGCCTGCTGGAAAATAAATCTGTAGGACTAAACAGTTTGTACTCGTATTTATAATGTATTATCCATTATTGTTTCCCTGAGTCTATATAAATAGAATTAGACACAACAATGCCAGGAACATATTCTTGAAACAGGTCACTAATTTTGTAATTATATATACACCCCTATTTTGTAATTAGTACATAATAAATGCGCTCTATCCGTACCCCTTACTGATCATATTTGTGAAGCCAAAAGTAAAAAAAAAACGAAATCCCAAAATTGTCCATGAAAATTTATCATAATTAGTAAATTCATAATTGAATCAATTATTCATAGCAATTGCTACTAGAAAATACTACGCACAGTGTTTTCCCATCGTTTTTCCTTCATAATAAATATCAATAAATATTTCCATAAATTGAGTGACATTTTGGGATATAAAGCAACTTTAATAACTTTGCTGTTTATGAATATTATTTATTGAGACTTTACTTAAATAATAATGAGACCTTTTCTAATAAACCCTTTAAGTATATGTAACAATAAAAAAATTGTGATGTATATTTTTTTTATTATTTTATCAGACTTGTCCATTGTTATTAGTGTCAATGGTAATCGAAATTAACTCTGTTCACCATTCGGCTTCGAGTTTGATGCCATCAATAGTGTCCATCAGATCCGGTAACAAGCAGGACACGTAGGACATGGTATTTAGTGTCTCAACGTCTGTGGAACTTCACCACATTTACACTCTAGGGCGGAGTTGTTTTCTTACTTTGAGTAACCTATATATAAGGCGAGAGACTAAAAATATGAAGCTTAAGCAAGCATAGCTAAATCAGTCATATAATGTTTCCACGGTTGAGACTCAAACCTCTTCTCTAGGAGAGGGAGAAATATATGTACAAAAATTAAATATGTACACCTATTGGGGTTTTTTATGGATGGATGGTGAGGGAGAGGGATAGGGGGTGGCCATAGAAAAGATGGATGGATTGTGTGAGAAGTGATATGAAAGAAAAGGGAGATAGTAATAGCGTGACGAGTGACAGGACAGAATGGAAGAAAAAAACGTGTTGTGCCGATCCCAAATAAAACGGGACAAGGGCAGGAAGATGATGATGATTGGGGTTTTTTGTGAAGTGTGTTCCTCCGTATTTGTACGATTTTAAATGGCCGATCACCACATATTTGATGGAGAAAAACTCACTCGGAATGTATAAATTCTCTTTCACATTAAAACGTGTATGATATTATTAGCATCGAATTTCGAATGAAGAAAACCATATTATTTTATGAATATTAGTCGTTATAGGAAATATCTTTTCGATATTTCCTCGTTCTGAATACAGTATAAGACAAGACGTATTAAATATATGTCTCGTATTATTTCAAAGTCGTATCGTCCTCGTAACGGCCTAAAAAAACAACTGAACATGTACTGTACATCGAAGAGCGCTACAAAGTTTCAGTAGTTTGAATTCATTGTCGATTTTGTTTTAAATTTTATGTATTAAGGGTGGACCAGATGGTTGCAAACCAACGTACCAACCAAGGTGACCTTGCAAGTTTCAATCCGTGTAGACAGCAGTTGTAATCCATGACCTTCAACGCTCGGTTGGGAGGCGCGTTTTCCCAACCACCGAACGTATTGGCGCGTGGTTTACATCCATGTAGCCGCAACACAATCCAAACACATAAACCAAGGTCACCTTGGTTGGAACGCTAGTTTGCAACCGTCTGGTCACCCCTTAAGTTTCTGTTATTACTTAACCAACGTCGCCGGTACAAAGGTACGGAAAATTATTAATGACGTAAGGCTCAAATACTACGAACTTAGATTACACAGTTCTTATCTACCTTAGGGAGCAACTGTTTGAAAACTGTTTTATCATAAGTTATGGACCTACCACACGCACAAGCTTCGCCACAGATTTGCCTGTGCAGGCTGGTTTCCAACCAAACGCACGGTGTTCAGTATCCTACTAGCCTGTGCAGACAAAAAAGTGTTGTGAAACTGGTGCGTGCGGCCCATCAGGCCCTAATTATGTGCCTTCATGAATTGTCTGTTCACCACAGTATACTAAGAATTGCTAGCAAAGAAGGCGGCCGCACGCGTGTGGCAACGGTCCTCACGCCCCAACCGCCGCCGGGATTCCGATCCCGATTTTTGACCACCGTAGGCGCGGGCTTGCGGACGGCGAGCAATGGGTAGCTCGCCGTCCGAACTTCCGGTAACCGTCCGGACCGAGCCCAAGTCGTCGACAGCGCGTACTGTTCCACACGCGCCTCAAGGAGATGTCAGCAAACTGTAGGGGCCGGGCAGGGTCGAAGCCTACCGGGGTCCGATTTTGAAAGGAAGACTCGGCCCTGGTACGAAAAGCAACGAAGGAACAGGAGTGGGTTTTTAGTCAGTAAAAGTCTGACACTATCTCCTGCTCCGCCCAAGAGCGGAGGATGTCATAAGATGATTCTCCCACCGAAAAAAAACCCCTAAACATTGACTTTAAGAAAAATATGGCTGCGTGATACGGACATGACAGCGTCATAAACTGGTTACCTCTCTAAGCTAAAATCTATTTTAAACATAACCTCGCTACTACCTTAATTTGTTTGGAAAAAGAGCAATTTTAAATCACTTTACGAACCGCCATCTTCGTCCATTTCCCTCAATCATAAGTCTTCGAGTAAACAATTCTGTTTTTATTTCATTCCCCTTTCCGCCTCGATATAAACGAATCTTTAGTTGCCAATAGTCTTTGATCTCGTAATATTTCTTTGATCCTGTCTCTCCCTTTATCAAATACATCTTATAATCTTAAATGATGTTCGGTAAATAATTAATATAAGGAAATATCTCAGAGTACCTTTATGTTATCCGTTTTGATTTCGGAATATTTAGAAATGTTGCCTACATTAAATTAATATTTGTTGTTGGAAATAGAATTAATTACTATATTCGTAGTAATAATCAATAACATGGTTAATAGGAAAGTAATTGAAGAACTTTCTGTGTGAACAGGCTAAGAATAATTTTAGGATTATCTGTCATCTACAGCCCCCTAGCCAAGTTACAACCATTTCGTTTCGATTCTCTTTTCGTTGATCGCCTCGAGTCGGCCACGCCTCCTATTCCTTTGTTTTGACCACGTGACTGAGCGTTGAGATGACATCGGAATCGGAGGCGTGGCCTACTCGAGGCGATCGTCGAAAAGGTAATCGAAACGAAACGGTTGTAACTTGGCTAGGGGGGTTGTTCTAAATATATCGTTTTATCAGCACCCTGGAGAAAATAACTGATACTCTTGTGATTTGTACCGTGCACCATGATATTGTAGCTTTCTAGCGGCAGCATTTTATAATGGGATCTGTAGATAGATAGATATTTAGGTACTACAAAAATATATGCGCAGGTTAGTTGCAATATTGCTTGTATTGGAGCTTTCACGCTTTTCCATTAGTATCTGAGTACTGTTCACTCTTAAAAAGCAACATATTTAAATAAAAAACAATAACACAATATATTATACTCTTTATTTTAAAATAGCAAAGAAAACGTACCTTTCGCAAATGGATAAACAATTTTATATATTTAAAACAAGCTTCTGCCAGTGGTATCACCAGTCTGATAGTAGAAATTGGTCCCAAGGAACATACATCCGAGACAAAAAGTGTCCTATTTGCTATTCCAGGACATGTTTCATTGAAATCCAGCTGTTCGAGCGTAATGAAGTTGTAAACATACGCACAATACATCTTTAAAATATGGCGTGGGCGTCTTTAATAAGGCAAAATTCTAAAACTTGCCTGTCAAGTTGATGAATCTGTCAAAAAAGCATACCATACTTAACTGCGCACCGTGTTTTAATATGTCAACCCCATTCAATTTCATACCACCCTCCAAAAATTACCAAAATTCAGTTAAACAAATCAACGGGAAGCATTATAAAATAATTGGACATAAAAGTTGTCCGATAAAAATGGAATTAATGCTAAATGAATAATAAAAAGTGAAGGAATAGGGCTATGAAAATTATATTAAGGCTATTATCGATATTCTTAGTCGAGATTTTATGCTTTTAGAGCGATCAGCAGAATGTTGGCAGAGTAAACGCCGAACAGTTTTGGGCCATTTAATTTTATTTTTTGCTTGAAAACCGATATTTTTTGCTACATGCTTGCTAGTTTGGTAAATAGGACGTTAAACGAGTATCGATAAAAAGTCTGAGCACGTAAGTTAGATCGTGAACTAAAATTAACATAAATTTACTACTATGACAAATGAAATTTTGTAGAATTTGGGCTGTAAAATTGATTACAGTGTTATTAGAATACGTACAATACGATATAAGACTATATAAACAAAATCTAATCTCCCCACGGCTGTCGTCCGAGTGTCTCCGCAAGGTTCTGCAATACTTCGGTCACAATGCAAGGAAAGACGCTCGAAAGGCTCATTTTGACCGCTAAAGTGGATGGGAAAAGGCCTCGCGGGCGCAGTCCAATACGTTGGTCCGTCCAGATCCCCACCGCTCTTGACTCTACGGTATACAACGCTCTTCACACCGCCAGAGACAGAAACAGATGGAGGAATATCATAAAAGTTAAAGTGATGAAGGTCATGACCCTCAGCTTTGAGGAATACGACGCAAGGTAGAAAAAAAGCAAATATAGTCAAGTCACTACGGCGATGAGAATGTTGAGATGGATGTGTGGTTTGACGAGAATGGATAAAGTGAGAAATGAGCATATTAGAGGAAGTTTGGAAATGGTACCAGTAATGTGAAAACAATCGGTGCGCGCTTCCGCAAACATGCCCGAGGCACTACAGAAGCAGGGCAGCCCCAATACCGCCCTGAACGCGTTATTTTATTGGATACGGAGGGCACTGTAAACCGCTTGTGTGTAGGAAACCCATAGGCTGCACGTGTACAATGAAGAGCAAAAAGCTTTAAAAAGTGTGTTCTTGACTTCATTTGAACACTGTGAAAACCTACAGGCTATCATATTTGCTCTTTTAGACAGTGCCTTTCTCTCCCTTTCGATGTCTACATGGTCCCTCAGGTCAGCTGTTACCCAATGCCCCAAGTTTTTAAATTGGTCCACCCGTTCCAAAGATACATCATTCAAACGAATGGGTGCTACATGTTGAGGACATTTGGAGCCAGCCCGAAAGACCATGCATTGACTCTTCACGACATTGTACAAGAGGCCGTGTCTGCACGCATACTCCTCACACACTTTTAACAACCTTCGTATGCCACAGACCGACGCACTCAGTAGCACCATGTCGTCCACGTAACTCAGGTTGTTTACACAGACTCCATCAACGTAGCAGCCAACATGGTGACCACTAAGAGCAACGATGAGTGCATCCATGTACAGATTGAACAGGGTGGGTGAGGTTAACCCACCCTGCCTCACTCCACATTCAAGCCTGTACGACTCCAACAACACGCCCGCCTATCTGACTCTGTTAACCTGATGTGCGTACCAATACTTGAAAATGTTAATAAGTTCACGTGGCATGTTTATGCCCTCAAGCTTTTAATAATAATGTTCCACAACTATGACACAACGCCTTCTAGCCCTAAGCTAAGCAGAGCGTGTGTTATGAGTACTAGATAACTGATAAACATACTTATATATTTCTAAATACATACATATTATAGATAAATTACACCCAGACACAGAACAAATTATGGTCGTGCTCATCACACAACATTTGTCCTGGGTGGGAATCAAACCGACGACCTCCGGCATAGCAGTCAGGGCCACTAACCGCTAGACCAACAGGCAAGTCAAATAATAATATTAGTGTGATTTTATCCATATTAGATACCTCCTTTAAATAATCTCATCATCATCATCATCATTTCAGCCAAAAGACGTCCACTTTTGGACACAGGCCTCCTCTAATGTCCGGTGTGTCGCCATAATGACCGGTCCTGGGCGTCTCGCATCCATCGGATTCCCGCGACCCTCACCAGGTCATCGGTCTACCTTGTAGGAAGCCTTTCGAAGAATCGCTAAACTTAAGTCGCACTGGGCTGGGCAAATTGCTCGCAGAACAGATGGTCGATGGGGACGAAAGGTTCTGGAATGGCGACCACGTACTGGAAGACGAAGCGTTAAGTAATCTGCAAGAGATTAAACGAAACGTTGATTTAAAGTATAGCAATAATCTGTGACGAAGACCGGCCCGGATTTCATTCTGTTAACTTGGTCGAATGTAACGAACAATGGAAACCAATTACTCCAGCTCCAATTGACAGCAATTAATGAACTTTGTAATTATAATTACGCCTAGATTTGTACACTGGTTTTATTACGTCAACTTAATTATGTTTCATTCAGTTTATTTCAGCGTTTTCATCTGGATTTGGATTGTTATCATGATAATAATTTTTAAAATAAGTGTGACATTCGCGAATTGTTTTTATTCTCCTTTTTTGTGACTACCACAGTTTTCGAAAATGGCCATGTTTCATTGGTTGTGGGCAGGGTACATTACTCACAAAACAGATGGTTGATGGGGACGAAAGGTTGACGTAGCGTTGGAAAGCTTTCCACAAGGTGGACCGACGACCTGTTGAGGTTCGCTGGGACCCCATGGTTACGAGACTCACAGGACTGATCATTGTGGTGACACTTTGGGGAGGTCTATGCCCAACAGTGGACGTCTTTTGGCTGAAATGATGATGACGATGATGACTTTGTTCTAAGATCATTTTATTAATTTTACCATGGACTCTATACAAAGTAAAATTTTATCAGCAAATAATGATTACCAATATTCCTTTTTGGTATTTATTATGTGTCAAGAGAATTCCGCAGGCGCACAGCTTGAACTAAAAAAGTGAAAGATCCACTGTAACGACTAGAGGAATGGGGAGAAGAGAGGATGAAGAGCGACAAGGTTTTCCTCTCGGAACAAGATACTCAAAGCTGATGATGATGTTTGTTGCACCCTTAAATCATGGTTGAAACAACTATCTTACGACACAAAATAGGAATTAAATGTTGATGACATCATGATTTCATGACATAAAATGTGTTCGATATGGACTCACAAGTCTTTGAAAATACATAAGAGGGTTAAACACTTTACAAAACCTAGTACAAACCGTGAAAAGGCTTCACACAAACAATTGGGTCAAGGGCCCCAGGACACGGAAACGCAAATTTTATTTTTCAGTAATCAAGACACAGGTAGATTTGTTGCTTGTCCGTCAGCTATAATCTCTTAAGTCCTCTCTAAAGACTCTTGGAAGGAATTAGGTTGCTCTTACTTTCCCTCTTCAATTTCGTTTAAGCTGCTCCTTCGAGGCAAAGTTATGATTTTTTTATTATTACTGGTAGGCAAAAAATTAAATTATATTCTTTGTATACAACAGTTCTGTAGAATGATTATCTTGACCACAGGTGGATAATTTTTTCTGAACTTTTTTTTGGGTAGGTTCTTTTTTTTGTAGGTGGGAAAATCATCCAATGACATCCCCAGCTCTTGGGCGGAGCGGGAAGGTTTGTCAGACTTTTACCGACTAAAAAACCACTCCTGTTTCTTCGTTGCCTTTCATACCAGGGCCGAGTCTTCCTTTCAAAATCAAACCCTTGGCCCCAGTAGCCAAGCAACTAGTATTTGTCTTCCATCCATCCTTTCAGCCGAAAGACGTCCACTGTTGGACATAGGCCTCCCCCAAGCGTCGCCACAACGACTGATCCTGTGCGTCTCGCATGCACCGCATTCCCGAAACTCTCACCAGGTCGTCGGTCCACCTTGTGGGAGGCCTTCCAACGCTGCGTTTTCCGGTGCGTGGTCGCCACTCTAGAACCTTGACAATAAATACATACACATAAACATAATGAGCCATATTAAATAATGTTCTCACTGAGACTTAGGCCTTCTTATAATGTTCCCACTGCTAAGACTTAGGCCTTCTCTCTAGGAGAGGGAATGGGCTATAATCCACCAGACGTCAGTGCCTAATGGTGGATGTCACTTGTGTTCGAATTTTTAGTTTCCGAGTGTGAATGGAGTTTCTTGCACGTTCTTCTTCATAGATCTACGCTTTGGAACGTGCATTTTAGCTTCATTTTTTTTTGACTGACCGTCATTTTGACAATTCAAAAGTGCTTGTAATTGGTCTATTTGAAATAAACGTTTCTGATTTAGTTCTAGGACATGCAAGTTTCCTGAAGATGTTTTCCTTTACCGTTTTTGAAATCAGTGGTGATGATATAATTTACACATGAACCTGGCTGGGTTTGAAACCAGGACCTACAACTTGTAAGTCTGGACAGTTACCAGTATCCCTTTTATATTCACAATAATAAAGTTTTTTTTTTTTTGTTAACAGTACCTCCAAACAAGATGGTGATCACAGATGATAAAGGTGACGTGAAGCAAGCCATCGTTGGACCGTACATCGAAGGAGACACCTTCACGTTGAAATGTGATGTCAGTGGAGGTAAGTAGACTCAAAAGTCCTCGTTACTATTGTTGTCTTTGATCAGGGGCCTCACTCATGACATGTTAAAATGTCAAGCGAACAATCGAGAAAGAAATGAAGCTATACACCTTGCGATAAGAGCTTTGTGGTAGGGCATCTGTTGTTTAATAAAGAATTTGAAGTAGGTACATAATCTGACAAACTCAACTTTATCCAGAAAACCTATCAATCTTTTCCATTTTTTAGGGTTCCGTACCTCAAAAGGAAAAAACGGAACCCTTTTAAGATCACTTTGTGGTCCGTCCGTCTGTCTGTCTGTCTGTCAAGACCCTTTATCTCAGAAACGCGTGGAGATATCAAGTTGAAATTAACACCATATACTCAAGTCTGCGGTCCCTTGAAGCTGTGAAAAAATTGAACTTCTCAGTCAACGAAATTAAATTTGTAGTTACGTCAAAATCTTCGTAACTGAATTTGGGAATTGAACTGTTTTCATAGGTAAGTTTGTACGGAACCCTCAGAGCGCGAGTCCGACTCGCACTTGCCCGGTTTTGTTGAACTAGAAAACCAGCCAGCAATAATAATTAAATTCTGAGGAAAGCCCTAAGAATTGTTTCCGTCGGTACTAATTGGCACAGTACAGCGATTCAAATGCTGAATGAAAAGTAAAGAGAACACGTAGTCCTGAGTTGAGTTATACGAATACTGTCAAATGCTGGACAGGCTTAAACACTATTGTAGAGAAATCGACTTTTTGATGCATCCATACTCAATTTTTCACGCTCTGTCAATTTGTTTATTTGAAATTGCACTATAGTGAAAAGAAGATACCCAAAATGTCCTTACAGCTTTCAATTAAAAGTATGAGATTTTGCGACCAGTTGCCGCTACCAACAAAATGTATACAGTTCTATAGCTCTCTGTACCAAACCACCAAACCAAACCAAACAGACACCAGGTGAGTAACTCTTTACTTACCTGGTGTCCGTTTGATTGTGCAACCAATTTGATACTGTCTCAGTGTGGTGTAGCGACTCTGGTGTCTGTATGGTGTCTAGTTTGGTAGCTTACGGACACCATGGCGGCGCAACTGGTCGCGCCGCCATGGTGTCCCGGTGAAATATAGCCCTTAGAGTTACGCCGTCTGTAGGTCCATATGGGCCAAACCCCTGACAGAAACAAGTAAGGTTGTTTATTTAAAATTCCTACTTCCAAAATACACGTCACTTTAATCTTTGTCTCCTTCACAGGTCGTCCCCGACCCTGGGTGAAATGGTTCCGGGATGAGGTGGAAACAGACACGCCAGCAACCCCGCTATCCGCAAATGGCGTGAGAGGGGTGCTCCACGTTGGGCCCCTAACGCGGGCTGATGTTAGAGCCGCATTCACTTGTAGGGCTTCCAACCATCCACGGGCGCATCCTATCGAAACCACACTCACGCTAGATATGAATTGTAAGTAGTGCTTTGTAATTTGATTGATAAGAACGTCTACTAGACAATATTCTATTCTATCAACAAAAACGATTATCAAAAAATTAAAAACATTATTAATGGATTTGAAAAAACCATGATGATTCAGTGGTTTAAGCATGCATGAGGTTGCGGGTTCAAAGCCGGGCAAGTGAATTTTTCAAATAATAATATAATAATATTCTACAACTATGACATAACGCCGTCTAGTCTCTAGCTAAGCAGAGCTTGTGTCATGAGTATTAGGATATAACTGATACTTATATATTTCTAAATACATTATTATTATAATATATATAAATAACACCCAGACACAAAACAAATGATCGTGCTCATCACACAAACATTTGTCCTGGGTGGGAATCGAACCCACGACCTCCGGCATAGCAGTCAGGACTACTAACCGCTAGACCAACAGGCCAGTCACGTAAATTACATTTTTATGTACTTTTCTAAGTTTATCTAGAACATTACTGACACCCCTTGCCTCGAAAAGTACGTAAAGCTGTTGATTCTAGTTGTCATTCGTAGAACATTGACAATCGTCACAGGTAGTCAGATGCCAGAAAGTCTGACCATCAGTCTATCCAAAGAGTATCGTGTTGCCTAGGTACTATGGGTTGTGGAGGTCTGATAGGCAGTCGTTAGACTGGAAGCTGACCCCAAGCAAGTTGGGAAAAAGGCTAGGGAAATGATGATAAAGCCCTAGTCAAATATTACAGCGCTTTTTATTTGAACGTATTCATAATCGTAAACATGATGATTTTTGCCAGAATTTTTTCGAGTAAAGTTCAGTGGCTGTTTCAATTATTCGTAAATAATTTATTTTTATTAAACGATATAACAAGAAAAATAAAAACACTTAACTAATTAAAATTACATAATATATACACAATAACTCCTACCTAAAATATGGCGTCAAAAAATTCCTCCGCATCGCTGTCGACTGGGAGTGTGCCCAAAAGACTGGCAGCATTGCCACGTTGTATGGCAATGCTTAATCTCTGACCGAGGTAAAAGCCAGCCCTTTGGTCACGCGAAGTGTCAACTAGCCGTTTGGATAATTTAATTCGTAAATTGATTCATGATGGATATTGTGATGCGAAATTAGTGCAATATTTTCTACCAAACTAAATATCTGGATCATTCAGTTCCTTTCAAAATAATTGACATGAAGGGTGCTGATACTAGCGTCATATTCGTGGACTGAGACTGATCATCTCTTAACTGCTACTGGCTTCAATGGGTAGCTTCATAACTATTAAGCCACGCATTGATGCCAGTGGCAGTTCAAGCTTGTCGTCTGGTTGCCCGGTAACAGGACTGAGCCCAAGTCGTGTAGTGTTCCACGCGCGCCTGAAAGATGTCAGTAAAACTGTATGCCCAGCTGGACCGATGCCTGATTTGGCCACGAGAATTTCTGAAAAGGAAACTCGCAGTAGTAGAATGCAAAGGCCACTGACGAATACAGGTGCTGGTTTTAGTCAATAAAAGTCTGATACGCCCTCGCGCTGAACCCAAGAGCGCGAGATGTCATTGTATGGTTTTCCACCTCAAAAAACACTTCTATATTTTTCACACATATTTTATGTTGTTCACACATATACACAATACACACAATTACACACTCACACTCCTCCCATTCACTCACACATCTCCCACTCTCACACACACACACACACTCCTCACTCTCACAATCACATACACAAAACCATGCCATGTGTAACTAATTCTTTTTATTTTTACTTTTTTTTAAATGTTTTTTGTTTTAATGGTAGTTTTCTCTGTTGTAGTTTTATTTGATTTGATAAGGTGGAAGAGACTGGTCTCCACGACACAGGGAATCCTAGTGTGGAGTCCAGAGATCTGTAAAATATTATGTAATACCTTTTGGAACAATAAACATATTTGTATTTGTATTTATTTACATATATATTTTTCACGCAATGTAACTACAATTTTTGTAATACACGATAAAAAGAGTCTCCAAGATTTTTCATGCACGTTCTTCTCTTTAAAGATCTTTTTTTTTATTCTTGATAGGTTTGCGCTTGACCGCTATTTCACCTGATGGAGAGCGACGATTTAGTCGACGATGGAGCGCACTTACCTAGAAGTAACCTATTCACTCTTGACTAAAAGATTCCTGGGTTGTAGCCATTAGGGAACATCATATTTTCTTGACTGACTGACTTCATGACAATTCAAAAGTGTCTGCAAACTAATGCTTTGTGTACGAAATTGAAGTTTCCCTTTGTAAATGTTTTCTCGCTTGTCAAGACGTCATTACAAATCCAATATGGCGGCCTCCTGAAGGTAGCAGACTGGCTGTTTGAAATCCACCCCCATGATATGGGTATCAAATGAAAGGGTTTGCTGTCAGGAATACAAAAAAATAGTCACGTGACTTAAATCCAATATGGCGGACATCCAAGATGGCGGATTCGCTATTTGAAATGCACCCCCATCATCATCATCATCATCATCTTCCTGCCCTTGTCCCGTGTTATTTGGGGTCGGCGCAACATGTTTTTTTGCAATGCACCCCCATGATATGGGTATTAAATGAAAGGGTTTGCTGATGTAATTTTTAGTGCGTGCTAAAAGCGTGTTTTTTAGTTTTTTAAACTATTATATTTTTTCAAGGACATACACACATGACATATTTCAAAAACGGTTATCTCTACCTGTTTCATTAAAAATGTCAAGCAAGGTTTTAACAACATATTTCTTTTAATAAGAGGTATTATCATATACTAGCTTCTGCCAGTGGCTTTTTCGTGAAAGTAGTTTTCTCCATACAAACCTTGGGACCCCCGTTTCATAACCTTAGGGGAAGAATTTTGGACAATCCTCTCTTAATGCTCGCCTACGTCATAAAAGGAAACCATGCGCAAAATTTAACGCTCCTAGTCCCAGTAGTTTCGGCTGTGCGTTGATATGTAAGTCAGTTTCTTCTTTTCTATACAGCATTAGTTTTAATATATTTATGCGAAACCCGAAACACGTGTCTAGTATTTTTATGTAAAGAATCTATGTACAAAATATCATAACTGTATCATGAAAAATTACAAAGTTATAAACTTGTTATGTTACCTGGTTGCCTGCACAAATACATGGTCACCGGGCCATCGGGGTGACTGAGGGGTTGTTTTGCTCCCGCACCCAGCTGTGTGCTGGCACCTAATGCCCGCTATGACCTGTCGTGACCTGTGTTGTACTTAGTGTTGGTGGTGTCAAACTTGTGACCTTTTCTTAAATATTTTTGGGAAAAAAATGTAACATGGTATAAAAATTATTGGAATTGGAACAAACTATATTCAGGTTTCGCATATAGGAACTAAAAATAACGTTGTATATAGAAGACTCCCGGAATCAAAAGTATTCTATGTGCTATTCTAGGGCATGGTCTAGCCGTGAGCCAAAATTCATCCAAATCCATTCAGCGGTTCAAACATAAAGAAGTAACAAACATACACACCCGTTCACACAATACACACACTTACAAACTTTCAGCTGTTTAATATTAGTTTGATATTATAATCCTCTTTCCTACCAAACATCTGACCTAGTCATTCAGTCAGTCAGTCAAGCATTTCCGAAATACTACACACGGCATATTGCGTGATTACTGAAACGCTAAAGTCATATTATCAAGAAACAATATCATAAGATATAAGAAAAATAAATAATTTACTTGGAGGTCTTAATTTATTTTCTTTTGTGAACACGGAAGTTAAAATTATTTCGTTTATGTACTCGTAGCTGTTTGACGCAGGCTGAATTCCTTTGAGAGAAATTGAATAATCTCAAGGCTTGTCTGAAGATGGGTCTACGATCTGAATTTAATTAATTTTCAGCATAGAGAACATAATTAATAGATACAAGGAAGGACTTTGTTATATATATATTTAAATTAATTATTTATTATTAGTATATTATACCACTCGGCCACTCGTTACGAGTTGTAGGTGTTGTGTTATTAATTTCATCACCACTGCTCTCAAAACGGTGAAGGAAAACATCGTGAGGAAAGCGGCATGTCCTAGAACCAAAAAATTCGAAGACATGTTTTTTTTTTTTTTAGGTGGTAAAATCATCTTATGACAAATCCCGCTCTTGGGCGGAGCGGAAAATAGTGTCAGACTTTTACTGACTAAAAACCCACTCCTGTTCCTTCTTTGCCTTCGTCCCAGGGCCCCGGGTTTCACTTTCACACTACCCGTGGCCCCAGCACTTGACATTCACCAACCCGCACTGGGCCCGCGTGGTGGATTACGGCCCATTCCCTCTCCTAGAGAGGAGGCCTGAGTCCCAGCAGTGGGAACATTAAAAGGCTGATTATGATATACTTATGCTAGTATATTACATACTTATACGTAGTAGTTTGTTTCAGTGTTTCTTCTCAGGGTTCTCAGCTAGAAAACACTGGCCTTATCTAGTTTAAACTGACGAAAAAGTTGACGTCATGTAAAAGTGTTCTATAAAACCTATTTACAAAATAAATATCGTTTATTAGTATCTATATAGTAAAATGGTGTATAGTACACTAGTGACCTACCTCTATTTCGCACGGGTGTTACAAATCTTTGAATAATAATAATATGCATATGCAGCGACATCTATGGAGTCACATAAGAACTAATCCTGCATCGCGCAATTAAACTTCTCCTCGCGATTTGAACATATAGAACAGCCCGAAATCATCTATCGGGCAGTTGCCCACCAGACATAACACCCGCCTGGTCGGAGGATCCTCCTTTTTTATCGGAGGTGTGTGGGGCTTTACTCTCTGTTCGACAAACCATTAAACATCTACACTAATATTATAAAGAGGTAACGTTTTTTTTTGTTTGTAATCTCTGGAAGTACTGGTCCGATTGCTAAGAGTTTTTCACCGATAGAAAGCTGCTTTATTCCTCAGTGACATAGGCCATATTTTATGAACGTGGGCGAAGCTACGGGCAAAAGCTAGTGCATTATATAATATGTACATATTATACATTTAAACCTTCTTCATGGATCATTTTGTCTATTGGTAAAAACCACATGAAAATTCGTTCAGAAGTTTTTGAGTTAATCGCGTACATACAGACGTAGTGGGAGACTTTGTTTTATAAGTAAGTACGTACAAATTTATTCCACACTGATTGTTGTAAATGTGAAACTAACTTTGTTTGTCTGTTACCCTTACACGGTTAAACTGCTAATTCAATTTTGATGAAATTCGGTACAAAGTAAACTTAATAAACCAGCCTGCCAAAAAGCAGCCCATGTCCTTCCGACATGGGCTGCTTTTTATTTGGCTTTGACTTGGACTTCGCGTCCACAATAAACGACATTTACACGAACAAAGTCGCTTACAAAAGTTAGTACTATTTATATATTAGATATACTTCCTCACATATTGATTGATTATCTGAATCATATATAACTTATGACTGTTTATATTTGCTTTCAAACCCTAAGAGACACTCCCAGTTAAACCGGCCAACAACAAACCGTCAACAACAGCTTGTCAATAAGTCAAACCGGTCAACAACTAAACTGTAACTTGACAACTGTTAAGTTGACCTTCTCCTGCCCTTGTTTAGGGATTAAACCTTAAACCGTTATAACAACGAGTTGTTTAGCAGATTATAGAGATTATCATTATTTATTTGACAGGAAGATTATCACAAAATCATCATAATTAATGAATAATATTATGTTGAGAAAAGTTTATATTTGTAAAAGGAAAATGTCTTCCGTTTTTTAAATTTTTATCTTTATTATATTATCTATTTATTTCGAGTACCAGACTCATTTTAGTTACATAATCACATACAGACAATATATGTCCTAAATTACATACAATTCAAGTTTTAAAATTAATTTTAAATTAATTTAATTTGCATTGGATTATCATTAAATTTCATTGGATTATCATTGGATTATCATTAAATTAAATTGAATTTTATTATCACGTCAGTCAGTCAAATCAGGCACTCAAAACTGCGATGCGATGCGATTTCGTGCGGCAAAGCATCGGTTCAAGTGATGATACAATATGCGTTGCGAACCAATTCGCAATTTCTTTCGATGCGAATCAATTTGCAAGTTCTTGCGATGCGTCGTGTGAGGTCGCAGATTTTGAGGATGCGACGTCACATAGCAGTTTTTTATCTGGGCCCTAAAGATCATGGCATGCACTGCTGAGTGGGTCTGCTGAATGCGAATTGTGTATTATCGCTTTACAATACAATTAGTGCAAGGCGACAAAATAGTTCTAGAGTGGCGACCGCGCACCGGAAAACGCAGCGTTGGACGGACTCCCACAAGGTAGACCGACGACCTGGTGAGAGTCGCGGGAATGCGGTGGATGCGAGACGCACAGGATCGGACGTTGTGGCGACGCTTGGGGGAGGCCTATGTCCAACAGTTGACGTCTTTCGGCTAAAATGATGATGATGTCAAAATAGTGTTGAACTGCAATACACCAGAGCCGTGTACGACACTTGACTCGAACAGATTAATTCCGATGTATCGAGTCACTTTTTGTGAAAAAACTCACACTAGGTAATGTGACTTTTTTATAACTATTTGATTCAGTTTCTTTCACCCTTGCCTTACCTGTCTTTTTGGGGTAGAAAAACATCAAATAACTTCTCCCGCTCTGGCTGGCGTGAGAGGAAGTGTCAGACGTTTACTGATTAAAACCAAAAGGCGTAGCGTGGACTTATTTAGTCGAGGGGGAAGGCACATCAGCGAGGCCTTTTTCTTTCATAAGTTTGAAAACGAGACAGCAACTGTCACAACCCAGTGTTTGATCACATTGTCGCTTACCATCAGAAGAAACAGTGGTCAAACACGAGCCTACCAATTATAAAAAAAAAACCCTCGTTCTTAAAAAGCCCTCGCTTGTGTGAGGCCCCTTTGGGTGCGAGACCGTGGGCGAGGGCCCACTTCACCCACGCCTAACTACGCCACTGCTAATACTCATCGTGTTCCTTTAGTCACCCTTTGCGTTCTAGGGCTGCTGACTCTTTTGAACAATTCTGAAGAAAGGCAAGGGGAGGGCCCTTGCCCTTTAAGTCTCTGTTGAGTTTATACGACTTAAAATAGACTTTGACCTCTAAGTTTATTTTGGTGGCCATATCTAGTTTAAGCTGACCGAAAAACTACCATATAAAAGTGTTCTTTATGTTGTCATCTACTTTACCGTAACTAGCTTTCAACCGCTCGATTTAATAGTTTTATAGATTAACTATTAATAGTTAAAAACCCGTATTTCACTTAACTAGAGATTTGACAGCTGATGAAGAATGCCTCTACTTACTTTATCGATAGCCAATGGATTATAGTTAAAGTTAGTTCGTGCAACTTACGCCGAATAGTTAGTGGTCTAAAAAGTTTACATCCAACAGTGAACGTCTTTTCACACAAATAATAATTACATTTAGTTTCCCAGTTCACTACTATAAAATTGATTACCTCGTTGGTCTTGCGGTCGCAAGCATGACTGCTGAGCGTGGAGTCCTAAGTTCGATTCCAGCGTCGGTTTAACTGTAACTTTAGCCTTCAACCACTCGATTTTGAACGTTTAAAATTATCGTTATTTGAGATGTCAATCATTAACTATTAATAGTTAAAAACCCGTATTTTACTTAACCAGAGATTTGACAAAGGAGATGTTTCATTTTTGTATGGGGCTCCGGCCATAACATGTACATTTTAGCGAAGCTGGGAAACTTACCCCGGAATAGAATAAAGTAACATTTTTTTCATAATATCAAATGTTTTTTATGTACAAAATAAAAATTAAAAATGTTTGACGTTTGTCCTAACAGTTATGACAGCCATGATAGGTCCTAGAGATGACGTTTACTTAACCTATAGAATTGTTTTGTTTTTGTTTATCAGAACTAAACCCATAAATAGTTTAAGATCAGATCTTTCTAATAGAATATTAGACAAAAGTGGCTCACCAAAGCACGATCAAATCTTTGAATCATTTCTTAAATAAAAAGGGACAAAAGTCACTTTGAGCGTTTGGATGGTTATTTTGAATTCGTTTAGAAACACACTACAACAATGGAGACTAAAGATTTTTGTAACGATGAAATGGTCACATTTAATTATGTTTACTCAAAAATATGTTTAAGAGAATAATACACTTCTGGACACATCTATTGGCCCACCTTGTATTTTCAGTTTCGTTTGGTCCTAGCTAAAATTTTATATTAGGTCGAGCAAAAAGTTTTTATGCAGTTTTGAACCTGGCACATTCACAATTTCATTCAATAGTCTTTTTTTGAATTTCGAACACAGAATTTAAAGAAACAAAAGACAATTTGGGTTGATATCAAACAATCGAATACTAAGAAAACTTGGTTTTATTGGTTTACTTGGATTTAATTCTTGAAAAAGTGATTGATATCTTTGGTTTTGCAACAAACATTACTTATTCTTAACATTAAGGTGAGGTTCTATCAATAATCTATGGATACTTCACCTGAAGTCGCCGCCCAAGCTGTGGCACTTATTCAGGCCGGACACAGCCAAAGAAACGTGAGTGCTCAACTTAATTTAAGTCGATCTGCGGTCCGAAATGTTTATCGGAGGTACCTAGAGACTGGCGGCTTTGTTCGTCGCCAAGGAAGGCCACGATCTCGGGTCACAACTGAAAGGCAGGATCGATTCATCGTGACGACCAGCTTGAGAAATCGTCACCTTACCTCCATTGAGATACAAAACCAACTTCGCGACTTCCACGGAGTATCTGTGAGCGCTCGAACTGTTCGGAGAAGGTTAAAAGAACGCGATATGGTACCACACAAGCCAGCTAATGGGCCCAAACTAACGCGAGCCCACCGAACAGCGCGCCTTCATTTCGCACGCAGTCATTTAAATTGGACACAGCAAGATTGGAGCCGTGTACTCTTTTCTGATGAGTCTAAAATTGTGTTACATGGCAACGATGGAAGGAAGAAGGTCTACCGACGTAAGGGAGAGCGTTTCGCACAATGCTGCTTTGAAGAGAGGGTTGCTTATGGCGGTGGCTCATGGACTGTCTGGGGCGGTATATCCGCGAGCGGCAAAACTCAACTTGAGGTTGTTACAGGACCACGGCTGCCAACATTAAATGCTGAAAGGTACATTCGTGAGTGCTTAGAACCTCACGTGATACCATACGCGGACTATGTGGGCCCAAATTTCCTTTTTATGCATGATAATGCAAGAGCCCATGCGGCCGGCATCGTCAGGGAATATCTTCGGGATGTGAACATCACAGTTATGGACTGGCCAGCCAGAAGCCCAGACATGAACCACATTGAGCACATGTGGGACGAGCTAAAAAGACGTGTTAGGGCTCGTCAGCCAGTTGCCCAGACGATGCAGGAGTTGAAAACTGCCATAGAAGAGGAATGGGAGATG
Source organism: Mythimna impura (assembly GCA_905147345.3). Lineage (NCBI taxonomy): Eukaryota > Metazoa > Arthropoda > Insecta > Lepidoptera > Noctuidae > Mythimna > Mythimna impura. The sequence goes on along the minus strand of LR990359.1, from coordinate 24,219,699 downwards.
ATCCCTCAAAATTTCATAGAGCGGTTGATAAACTCTATGCCTAATCGTATGAGAGCTGTGGTAGATGCCCATGGAGGCAACACGCGTTATTAAATTAAACCTTTATTTGATAAAACATGTTTTTTATTCAAAAATCAATTGCCTTTAACAAGGCGCATATCCGACTTGTTAGGCGTAGCTCCATGTCGTATGGTATTCTGAATTCAAATTTAAAACAATACGATCGAAAAAGATGGTAAAATGTATCAGGTTTAAAACTGCATCAACAGTTTTTGTTCAATCTAGCAATCATATTTCGGTAGGGGCCATCGAAACCTAAACTCTAAGGTGGGCCAATAGATGTGTCCAGAAGTGTAGTAATTTATTTTTAACACTACAAGAATACACACATTATTTAATTATTTTCTACGGAACATTGATTTGATGAGACATGATTTCAGAACGAATGAAGTCTGCAAGCAAACGAGACGCCATGTTGATTAAAACATGGCAATAATTGAAAAACTATTATTTTTTGTACACAACAAATCAGGCTCAAATTCACCAGAGAATAGTTTTTCCCAATTTGTGGTATTTTTTCCTCTTTTTCGATGAATGTACATCTGATGGCCGAAAATGAAACGACTCCTTTGTTAAAGTTAGTTCATGTTACTTACGCTAGATACAAACATAGTGGACTAGTCTGTACGGCGACAAAAAGTAGAAGTTATGTGTGACCATCTTAAAAAATGACAATGCTGCACCGTTCGGGCGTCTTTATGTCAACACCGCCACCGGCCCACGCTGAAAAACAGCGCTGTGAGCTCATCGCATAATGCGTGAGGCCGCAGCTTTATGCTGAGCGTTCGGCCGTTTTACGCGGATGTGACGCATATCTTCTCTATTCAATTGATAATGTTTGTTAGCTAGTTTTAAGATTGCGTCATTTCGCGCGAATAAACAGACTCACTACTATAAAAATAATTATCTCGTTGGTCTTGAGGTCGCAAGCGCGACTTCTGAGCGTGGGGTCCTGGGTTCGATTCCAGGGTCGGACAAACAGCTGCCCGGAGTTTAGAAGATGGTTGTATAAAACTGCCGTTCTTCGGAAAGCAATGAATGTAAAGTCGTTGATGTTGCATCTGATCTCTCCAGTCACATTGGATTGCCTTCCCATCGGACTATTAGACTAAAGGAACAGCCCCCCTAGCCAAGTTGCAAACGATAAACGTGAACGCTTAGTAATCTCCAATAGATTTTCAACTTTATACCTAAAAGCATAAAGTTGAAAATCTATTAAAGACTACTGAGCGTTAGCGACCGGAACGAACGAAAACACTATGTAATCTTCAATAGATTTTCAACTTTATATCCAATGACATAAAGTTGAAAATCTATTAAAGACTACTGAGAGTTTACGTTTATCGTTTGTGACTTGGCTAGGGGGGCAGAGTGTACACCTGTGATTACGTACACACTTGTCCACTATGATACCTCCTGCGCAATTGACTAATCTCTGTTCAGATTAACCACCATGATCAAAATTCGGTCAGGAAGATTACACCATAAAATTAATGCTGATAATATCTTTCCTTACAGTTCCACCACTAACGGTCCACATCCTCGGGTCCAACCAACCGTTATCAGCCAGCAGAAGATACGACCTCCTCTGTCAGAGTTCAGGGTCCAGACCTCCAGCCTCTATCACGTGGTGGAAGAATGGGCATAGGATAAACAATGCTAAGGAGACGGTGAGTTACATCTTATTAATACATATTATGAAAGATAAAGCGTGTTTATAGTGTGTTGATTTGACCTTTTTTCACGCAGCAACGAAACAGTTGTTTGTTTTAGTTACTTATTCTACGTATAGCGACCTAGGCCGAAGATTGATGATTACACTAAAAGGGTGACCAGACGGTTGCAAACTAGCGTTCCAACCAAGGTGACCTTGGTTTATGTGTTTGGTTTGTGTTGCAGCTACATGGACGTAAACCACGCGCCAACATTTCGGTGTTTGGGAAAACGTGCCTCCCAACCAAGGGCGTTAAAGGTCATGGATTACAACTGCTGTCTACACGGATTGAAACTAGCAAGGTCACCTTGGTTGGAACGTTGATTTGCAACCATCTGGTCACCCCTTTAGAAATAGCTCACACGAGCAACTTTTGTTTCCGCAACTAAACGAACAGAACGTTACTAGGCAACTAAGTTACTCGTGGGTGCTCGCCATAATATTATAAAGGCGAAAGTTCATATGTGTGTATGTTTGTTACTACTTCACACTTGACAGCTGAACGAATTTGTATGAAATTTGGGTGCTTCCTGAAACATGACATGGGATATATATGTATATATATAGATAGCAAAAGATAGTAATATCATAAAAATTGCATGTACGTTGTGGCATCAGAAGCTAAAGAACTTGGGGTCATAAAATAACCGTTATACCAAATATTCTCTATAGACTCAAAGTGTCTGTGGTTCAAATAAATGGTTCAAGAATAAAAAATAATAATAATAATTGCCAATTATATATTTGGCACTTACTCGAATACATACCACAAGTTAATATTCGTATACAAACGTCTACTAATGAACGTTATACGTACGTATTTATTCTCCTTGCTCAATTTTATATTTGATATTTATTGATATTGTATATATGTATTTTTATTATTATGTGTAATTAATATTATTCAGGTATTCTTTTCTTGGGCCACCTCGAGCCAGTATTTGCGGTAGGCATCTAGGTCGTCTGGCCACCTCTTCCAAAGTCGACCTCGGCGGCGTCGTCCATCTTCAGGTACCCACTTTGTGGAGACTCTTGCTCACAGAAAAGAATACCTGGAAGAAGTTGGGGGAGGCCTTTGCGCAGCAGTGGGAAGGTATAGGCTATTAAAAAATATATATATATTCATGTATTTTTGTACACTGACCGCCCTATTCTATCTCCTTTCGTTCAGTCCATCCTAAGGTTGTCTGTAAGAGATTGCCCTGTGCGATAAAACCGCCCTTTGTACACTTTGTTTTTGTATATGTTTATCCTGTCCACATTATAATGTGTACAATAAAGTATATAATAAAATAAAACTGTTTTCCAAACTTCCTTCTAAAAACTCGTTTGAAGCTGTAACCATAACATTTAATATACTCTCTTCATAAGCTTACGACGAAAATAATATTTCTTATTATTTAGATTATAATAAGTTAGTGATTCATTTTGTACGATCAAAGAATTCCGATCAAGTCGCGCGGTTATCGGGATTGACAACAAAGAAACTCGAAAGCAGATAAGACCGACTACCTCATCAATTCCCAAACTTTTCGAGGGAAAGCTAATTTTGCATAGAAATTTAATCAAAGTGGCCAATCTTATACTTGAGTGTAGCAACTTGAAATAGGGGCACGTAAAAGTAATAAATGCAGATTGAATGGGACAGAGAATGCTTACGGCGAGCACAAATCGCTCGTAAGAGGCCAACAGGGTTCCTGCTGTGAATGTCTGTAGCAAGTGAAAGTTACGCTAAGTTACGTTCAGGAAAATTTGTCAGTTGGTCCTTCGGTACCGTGATTAGCTGTGCTCTGAAAAATTTGGTCCTTAGACCTTTTTTTGCTTAACTTTTTTTTTCCGAGGAAGTAAATTTATCTTAGCCAATATTTTAGTTTTGTAGGAACTAATTTTCTTTATATCTGTTAGGTCAGTGAACTTTAGTTTGTAAAGATGTTAGCTGCTGCCTGCGACTTTGCTCGCGTGAAAATAGAAAATTGTTGTCCCAATGAAACATACTCCCGATATAAAAAGTCCAGGATATGGTCTACCTGTGTGCTAAATTTTATCCTAATCCGTTCAGCCGTTCGAGCGTGAAGAAGTAACAATCATACACACACACAGACACTCACAAATTTTCACCTTTATAATTAGTATGATGTGATATCGTAAGATTTATGTCGTAAGTAAGGTCTCATTTTTATCGATGATTACATAAATAGTTATTGCTAATAGAAAAAGATATCTTAAATATTTTTTTGTTTTCGTATAGTATATGCTAACCAGAAATACTTAATAATAAATTGCATAGAGTGCATGACAACATTCTAATAAAATATTATTAATTATTCTACATGTCGGTGAAGTCAAGTACGGAAGCTTGAGAACGAATGAACGAGCTAAGTGAAAAGTGACGCATGTCACTTTGACAGAATCCGCGCTGACGTTTGCACGAACCGAGCAGATAAAAGTGCCGACCGCAGAGAAAAGGGCTCTTTCCTCTGTCGGCAGCTGTGCGAACAACGTCGAGTCTCGGGCACTGTCTCACGACTCGTTATGTGAAGTGAATACCTAAAGCTTGCATCATAATAAATCAGTTGTATGATCTGGAATAGTTTGTTTATTGCTTGATACCCAGCAATTGCCCACAAAACAGAGTCCCTGGACAGAGTTTCAATGACGATTGGCGTCCTGAGCCGACACACATATTGAATAAAAGCAAAAAAAAAATTAACTTCCTGTAATTCAATTTTTTACGTCCATATCACGCTTCCGGGCCAAATAGAGTCAATAAAATATTATTTGTAAAACTTGTGCGATGCCCTTAAAAATATATTTACTTAATTAAATTGAATTCTACGAATCTGCTTCCTTTCCATTTTGTTTACCCGGAACTTACTTATAAGGAAAATATTCATTGATCTCGTCTCTAATTTATTTTTTGTCGGCCTTATTTTTATTATTCTGGTGTCGAATTTTTGATGTCCGAAATACCAAACAGAGAGTTAATCAAATTGAAAATATTCTCAGAAATTATTCGAATAATCGTGTCTGAAAATAGATTTCATCAGTTACGTAATGCTTTCTGTCTGTGACAAGGTGATATGTCTCAAATAAAGTTGGGTAGGTCACCTGGCCGGACGGCGAGAGCTATGCGATTTTCGTATAAGATATTGACCGGATAGTGACCAAGTTAGGCCCTAAAATCAGAATCTTATATTTGTAAACGTTGGCCAAATTACAAGAGTATCGGACGGCAAGCATTGTGTAGCTCGCCATCTAACCGTCCGGTAAAAATCAAGCCTGGGTCGACAGCGCATTTTGTTCCATGTGCGCCTGAAAGAGATGTCAGGTTGGAGGTATGCGGAACAGAGAGTAAAGTCCCGCAAACCTCCATTGAAAAGGGAGGATCCTCCGACCAGACGGGTGTTATGTCTGGTGGGCAACTGCCCGATATATGATTTCGGGCTGTTCTATATGTTCTAATCGCGCGGAGAACTTTGATTGCGCGATGCAGGATTAGTTCTTATGTGACGCCATAAATGTCGCTACATCAGTAAGTTTGACAGAGCCAGTTAGAACGATGCCTGCCTGGGGCAGGATGTTCGAAGGAGTTATTTTAGCCCTCGCTTATGAGCAACTGAAGGAACGTTGTGGTTTTTAAGTTCGACAGTCCCTCCCGATCCCCTTAGAGCGGAAGAAGTCATTTGACGATTTCTTACGTAAAAAAAGATCAAATTACAACAGAGTGTTAGATCCTCCATGTTTTGCTTACAGGCGTACAAATGGCCTTTAGGTACCTATACGTAATAAACATTGTTAAAAGAAACAAGTGTCGTCCAAAAGATCGTTCGGCGAACGATACTATCATGGAAAACACCTGCCCTCCTAGCCAAGTTACAACCGATTCCTTTGTTCTGACGTCATCTCAATGCTCAGTCACGTGGTCAGAACAAAGGAATAGGAGGCGTGGCCTACTCGAGGCGATCGACGAAAAGAGAATCGAAAAAAACAGTTGTAACTTGGCTAGAGGGGCTGGTTGAGAGACACACAGACCCAAGGATATGTAGCTTTTTTTTTTTTTTTTTTTTTTTTTAAGGTGGGAAATCATCCAAATGACTTCTCGTGCTCTGGGTGGAGCGCGAGGGCGTGTCAGACTTTTACTGACTAAAACCACACCTGTATCCTTCAATTACCCTTTGCGTTCTAGGACTACGGGTTTCCCTTTCAGAAATTCTCCGCGGTCCTAGCTAGCGGGCATCGGCCCTGCTGGGCCCCTACGGTTTGCTGACATCTCTTTGAGGAGCGCGAGGATCACTACGCGCTGTTAACGACTGGGCTCGGTCCGGTTAATTACCGAACAGCCGGACGACGAGCTACCCAGTGCTCGACGTCCGCAAGCCCGCGTCTACCGTGGCTGGTAGTCGGGGTCGGAATTACGGCGGCTAGGACGTGAGGACCTTCGTTCCCTCACGCGTGCAGCCTCCTCCTTCGCTAGCATTACTGCTTCGCAGAAGGAGGCGACCGCCTGCCATTCCTCCTCGCTCCGGACCATAGCCTGAACCAGGGCCGGACGCGAAAGGTCGCTGCCGCCAATTGCCTCCACGAGGACACGGCGGTGCTCCGCCCAAGCGGGGCACACCTCCACCGTATGCTCCACCGTGTCCTCTGGGTGGTCCGCACAATGATGACACCCGGGCGTTGCTTCCGCCTGAATCCTATGCAGGAACCTCCCGAACTTGCCATGTCCGGTGAGGACCTGCGTCATGCGGTAGGTGAGGATGCCGTGTTGCCGCTCCAGCCACTCCTCAAAGAGGGGACTTACCGCCATAATTGTAGCGTGCCCAGCACTGGGTTGCGACAGTCGCCGTCGCCATTCCACCATGAGATCCCGCCGGAACTCTGTCCGCCATGCCGCGACTTGGCGCGGCAGCGGAGTTTCGCCCCGGCGTTGCATCTCCACGCGCAAATCGTGCATGAGTGCAAGGACTGTTGCCTCCAAATCCCATGGTGGCAGGCCAGCAAGGAGGCTCGCCACTTCGCGGGAAATCGTGCGGTATCCCCGTACCATCCGGATGGCCATGACCCTCTGGCAAGCGTTCAGCATGGCCGCCGGTCGCCTTTGCAGCGACGGCGCCCACACCGGCGCCCCGTAAAGGGCCATGGACCGAACGATTCCCGCGTAGAGCCTCCGGCAGGAGGCGTCTGGACCCCCAAGGTTGGGCAGGAGCCGCTTTAGGGCAGCCTCGGTCCGTTGCAGTTTGGGAGTCAGACGTCGAAAGTGCTCCACAAAGTTCCACCGACTGTCGAGGACAAGTCCCAGGTACTTCATCGTCGACCCGACGTCGATGCGAACCCCTCCTACTGTTATTTGGGAACCCGGTGGTGGCGCGTTCCGAGGGCCATGAAAGCACATGGCCTCGGACTTGTGCAGTGCCACTTCGAGCCCCAACTCTTTGATCCTGTCCACGACTGTCGCAACCCCACGTGTCGCTAGTTCGGCCGCCGCCTGGTGTGACTCCCCCTGCGCCAGGACCAGCGTGTCGTCTGCGTAACAGACCACGCTGACCCCGTCGGGGAGGTCACCGCGCAACACGTAGTCGTACCCGATGTTCCACAAGGGCGGTCCTAGTACCGATCCCTGCGGAACACCGCACGACATCTCTCGCCGTCTCCACTCTCCCTCGTGACCAGGGTAGATGATAAACCTGTCCTTCAGGTAGGCCTCGATCAAACGACGGAGGTAGTCGGGCACCTGGTGATACCAGAGTGCCCTCCTAATGCTACTCCAGGGCAGGGAGTTGAAGGCGTTGGTGATGTCCAAGGACACCACCACTACGACCTTGCCCCGGGACACCGCATCCCCCGTCGTGAGGGCTCGCACGCGCATGATGGCGTCCACCGTGGAGCGCCCCCTGCGGAAGCCAAACTGGCTGTCCGAAAGATCCGGCCCTACCCGCGCTAAATGCGCGACGAGGCGGTCTGCAATTACTCTTTCAAAGAGCTTGCCCACCTCGTCGAGTAGCACTATGGGCCGGTATGCAGACGGAGAGTCCGCAGGGCGCCCCGGCTTCGCTATAAGGACCAGTTTCCCGGTCTTCCAACGAAGTGGGAACTGGCCCCTCTCCAAACATGCGCTAAACAGCCCTCTTAGTCGAGGCCCGAGTTCCTCCATGGCCAGGACCCAGGCTTTCCCAGGTAAGCCATCGGGTCCTGGGGCGGTATTTTTAGCGTTTAGCCTTCGTACCGCCACACTCATCTCTACCTCGGTCACCTCTGGAGTGTCGTCGCCATCGCCGTCGTGGTCCGCGTCGGACACCGCGAGAGGCGGAGCCATTGGCGGGGAAGAATGCTCCTCTCTTGATGGGAACAGAGCGTTCACTACACCCTCCACGAGCTGGGGCCGGAGACTCTGTGTCAGCGGGGGAGCCCAGGCGCGGAGCTTATCACGCACCATTTTATAGGGGCGTCCCCATGGGTCTCCATTCAGAGTCCCCAACCACACGTCGCGGGCCTGTAGTTTGGCTCGCCGTATCTCCGCTCGGAGGGTGCGCTTCGCCACCCTGTATCCCTCGTACAGCTCCGCCTCTATGGCCTCCGCATCCGGAGGGCGGATGCGGCGCCTGCGGTGTCTGGTGTACCGGCGCCGTGCGGCAACGCATGCCTTGCGCAGTTCCGCAATCTCCGGCGACCACCAGTAGACCTGACGAATATGTAGCTACCAATAGGTGTTTAGCCATAAGCGCATGATAATGATATCGGCACATACCTATCACGTTTCATGAAGTTTGTAACAAACAATTTTTCACAGGATACCTATCAGTGGAATTCTTCAATTTCTAACGAACCTAAATATGGTTCGCCTTAATACAAAATCCTTTGAAGTAATATTTCACGTTAGATTTTTCTTTTCGCATCATGTGCCCCACTGAAGTCCAATCAGTCATCAGATCTAGCGCATAGGGTAACGGTATTAGTGAATTCAGCTTATAGATTCTCAGAATAAACAGACTAACTGATTATTATTACTTAATCTTCCTGCCCTATGGCTTAGTGGCTATTTTTTGGTCCTATCCTATCAAAAATATTTTCACACTGCCTCTATTTTTTTAATAATATAAACTTGACTGCGATCCTACCTGATGGTAAGCAGTGATGCAATCGGTGATGGTGAGGCGCACCAGTTTATTAGAAGCCTATTCACTCTAGCCTTGAAGACTCCTAAATTATAATCGGACGGGAAGACCGCAGCAGGCAATTGTTACAGTCCTTCGATATACGCGGTATAAACGACGAGACGAAACGCTTAGTCCAGACCGTAGAGGTTTCAAGTTGTTGAAACCTCTACGGTTGTTGTTATGTTGATAAAAGTAGATACTCGCTGTACGTCGGGTTATTCGATGGTATAAAGGAGATGGCGGAATCAAGTCATGCAATTCCTGCGCAGACTCTCCAAAATGCTTTCTCCATTCGTATTGAAAGCATAAACTGAGAAAAAATCGCTAGCAATTATAAGGACCGTAAGGACCAAAATCACTCAACCTGTGACTCTAATCTTAAAAATTACTAACTGTCTCTGACCGACAAAATTATTTGTTTTTGGTATTCTCCAGAAATAACTAGTGCAAAAAAACACTTACAAAACACTCAAGTACTCGTATTGTTTTAAAAAAAAATCCTAGGTGTGTGTGTATGTTCAATTTAAACAATTTAGAGTAAACCCACTCCGTAAAGTAAATAACGAAATACTGATTTTCAAACCAACAAAATCACAATGCCTGGTTTACTACAAAGTTAAACACAATGTTTCTCTTTCATCAAACTCATCAGCACAAGGAACGCGTCACTAAAATTAAATTCTGTGCATCCGTGCTTCCTTTATTTAACAAAAGTGACGATCTAACGAGATTACATTGCCAAAGACGAAATATCAGTCGGCACACAAGCTCCTTGATTACGACACAACGCTGAAACGTCAATCAACTCTCACACACGCTATTCGGAACGTTTTGATTGTCGTACGTAATTTAATTAAACCAGCCAACATGCCAACTAGAAATTTATATTAACAACACTTAATTAAAATCAATTCTGAATACAAATTCGAAGGGTAAGCCGTTTGATTGGTTGATTTGTGAGCTGGTATTCGAGGCTTCTGATTGGTGTTTTTTATTATTTCAATTAATGCGTTTGAATTTTGATATTTAGGTTTTTGAACTTCGAACGTGACGGTTTTGTTCAATAGATATAATTAGTTTTTATTTCTTATTTTGAAAGTTTAGGAGCCAGTATTCAGACGTTATATCCAGATTTTGTTCAAAACGCATTGTTTGCAGAATTGAATTGAAGCTTTGAAATTCTATATTTACTAACGCCTTTTCTTTTATGAAAAATCTTTTGATTTGGCATTTGAATGGCTTAAACGTTCTTTTGTTTGAACTCAAGCTAAATAAGTCTCGCCTTCAAATGGTGTCTCAAAAAGCGACTAAAGGCTCATATTAAGTAGATTTTGGCAGCAGCATAACTTATTGATATAATCTAGTCAAGAAATACCAATTTATCTACCAAGTACAATGATTATGGCCTATAAGAGTCCCCGAACATTAATCTGATGACCGTTTCATTTTGAATTTTGATTTAAAATTTGAAAATGATATTAATTTAAGCCAATTTTGATTATAAACGCGAGTTCAAAGGGTTTTGAGTGTAATTTCAAATCTGTTATACGATTTCGATTATTATCTTCTTCCAGTAAAATTTAATAGTCGAAAAGTTATTGGTAAATTGATTAAGGATTCGTGCATCAAAGTTAAGTAATCGATCCAGGAAGAAGGTGTATTTTAATTTTGATGATTATTTATTTATCTGGAAGAATAGTTGAGAACGTTTTGAGTTTTGATTGGGTTTATTTATTTTATCTATTTACAAGAACTTGTACAAAGTTACGGAGGATGTCCAAGGCGTTGTACAGTTGAAACTTACAAATTAAAAAATACATTTAATAAAAACAATAATAACCTAATAACAAATCTATACACATTGAAGAAACAAAAAAAACTAACATATAATTTAGAAATAAAATAAAGAAAATACATATACATTACCACTAAAATAATATATCCCACAAAACAAATGAAACACTTGTTGTTTTTATTACCTGTTTGACGTGGATAAAATTATTATTATTATTATTTCTTATTTTGTTGTATTGTAGTCGCTCTCTCTTTTCAATGCTTAAGTGCCTCAAGGTTCAATAGTTTTTTTTTTTGAGATCAGGAAATCTCCCGCTCTGGGTTGAACGAGAGAGTGTCAAACTGATTAAAATTCACCCGTGTTTCTTCTGTAGCCCTTTGTGTTCCGGGTGATGACTTTCTCGAAATCTTCGCAGCCCCAAAACTCTACAGCATCCTATCCTACTCCTACAAATACCTATTATAAATGTTAGATTGTGAGGATGGATGTATGGACATATGTGTAGGTGTATGGATGTTTGCAACTCTTCCACATAAAAACCGCTCAACAGATTTTGATGGAACATCAGACAGAATCACATCACACTAATGTAATATCATAAAGGCGAAAGTTTTTGAGTGTGTATGTACCTATATATCTTTTACATCTTCACTACAATCATCATCCTCATCATCATTTCAGCCGAAAGACGTCCACTGTTGGACATAGGCCTCCCCCAAGCTTCTCCACAGCGACCGATCCTGTGCGTCTCGCATCTACCGCATTCCCGCGACTCTCACCAGGTCGTCGGTCCACCTTGTGGGAGGCCTTCCAACGCTTTTACATCTTCACTACAATAAAACTTGGCAAACGTCTATACCATATCCTGAAATAGCATATAGGATGCTTTTTATTTCCGGAGTATGTTCCCTTGGGATCATTTTCTACTATCACGCGAGTGAAGCTGCTTGCAGAAGCTAGTGGGTTGTAACTTATTATAAGGGAATTAGGGCGTTATAATATCGTGTGGATTTCATGCATGCAGAAAATTTCAAAATGCAAAAAAACGCGTCCCGCGTGCGTATTCCACGCATTACAATAAATACTTGTATGAAATGGATATTTGACTGGCCTGTTGGTCTACTGGTTAGTGGCCCTTACTGCTATGCCGAGGGTCGTGGGTTCGATTCCCACCCAGGACAAATGTTTGTGTGATGAGCACCGTCATTTGTTCTGTGTCTGGGTGTAATTTATCTATAATATATATGTATTTAGAAATATATAAGTATCTTTATCAGTTGTCTAGTACTCATAACACAAGCTCTGCTTAGCTTGGGACTAGACGGCGTTGTGTGAAATTTGTGGAATATATTATTATTATTATTATTATTTGCGGGGGTTACACGTGCGGAGCAATTCCGCATGCGTGATCAAATTCGCACGATATTAAAAACACCCATAATCATTAGAAAAGGGCAAAGCCACAAGTAAAAGTTAGTAAATCTAAAGTAAAGATTAAACAAGTTGTAGTCCATTGACCTTCTTCTATCAAACAAAGCCCTTAGAATCATATTTACAAAAACAATTCAACAATTTTCTCATCGTCTTTATCAGATTAGTTTTTATCGGAAACTAATTTGACGAGACTGTTAGTTGGTTTTGGATTTAATTAGGTTTTAGGTAGGTACCGTATAACGTCAGATCTTAAACACACAAACATTTCTTTAAAAAAAAAAACGCCGTGACCACATGACATATACGGAAACTGCGAGGCAATATTATTCCATCCGAAAATCGTTCATTGTTAGACATGGACCTCCCCCAAGTGTCGCCACAATTATAGGTCCTGTGCGTCTCGCATCTATCGGATACCCGCGACCCTCACCAGGTCATCGGTCTACCTTGTGGGACGCCTACCAACGCTGCATATTCCAGCATGTGGTCGTGGCCACTCCAGAACCCATCTGCTCAGCATACAATGTACCCTGCCCACTGCCTCTTAAGTTTAGCGATATATTGGGTGAGGTATTAACCAAATTTTTTTTTTTTTAATCGTTATCATTCGCAACGCTGGTTCGGGTAAGGTCGGCTCGACTCAGCCGATCTTACCCGAACGAGCGTTACATACTCGAGTGTGACGGCTAACCCTTATTCAATAGCCACAAAATAAAGTTTACAGCATGGCCCGTTCCTAAACGAACATTACCAACACATCGTTGTCAGGTTGGCGACGTATGGCCGGCAACCTACTCGTGAAAAACAAACGACAGTCTCACACACACGCGCTCGGCACGCGTTTCGACTCCATTTTGGTCCTATTTTAAAATTTAGCTAAATTAAACCCAAACCGTCTTATTACAAAAAAAATGCTTTAGTACTGGTTTGAACCAAGAGTAAAAGGCTAGGCTTGTTACAATGAAGTGTTCTGATCACAAAACTAAGACAATTCGAGGATCAGGTTGTGCCAAAGAAAGACTGTGGTATCTTCCAGATCTATCAAATCAATCGTATTAGTATCCATTTTCAACGAATTTTATATGGAATAACACACAATAATAATCAAAGTTAACCCTAAATATATAGGGTGACTGGCAATTAGTGTACGATACTTAAACACGTGATTGTGCTCATGATAACAAACAATTTTTATTTAAATGGGAGCAAAGCCGAAATCGCGAAAAAAATATCAGCTGTTCAGTACATTAGGCAAACATAAATATACTGAACAGCTGATTTTTTTTTTCGCGATTTCTGGTTTGTTCCCATAGTAAAAGTTGTTGGTTATCATGAGCACAATCACGTGTTTAAATATTGTACACTAGTTACCAGTCACCCTATATTAGTGTCGAAGTTGGCACCATAGTTAAACTAGAAGTTTTGGTGGTCTAACTTCACTACCATAGATAGTTCAGAAACTAATGATAAACTTCATTTTATAATAACGTTTAAAGACATTAAATATACTAAATAAAACCCCTACAAGTTTCACTTTAAAAAGCTGTATTTTAATCCCAATATTTCTTTGGCAGCTATCAACAGATGGCAACACGACCACATCAACAGTCTCCCTACAGTTGACGAAGTCAGATGCTGGAGCTAAACTGGCATGCAGAGCGTCCAACCCTCAGATGCCTTTAGTACCGGCGTTGGAAGACGACTGGACGTTAGATATACAGTGTAAGTGAACCTTTCATTTTTTTTAAATGATATACACTAATACTTGCCTGCGATCCCACCTGATGGTAAGTAGTGATGGTAAAGCGCATTAGTTTATTAAGAGCCTATTCAGATATCTAAATTATATTATCGGACGGAAGACCGCCGCAGTCAAATTTTCCTCCTAGAAGTATGTTTTTTTGTTTTAGTTTTTAATAAAGTGATACTCTGGCAGCGGTAACAATTTTATTTATTTTATACTTTGTTGTACAGTCAAGAGCAATAAGATATAATACATGTCACATTTTCGAAAATATCTTAACTTCTGCCATTCAAGAAATAAGTATACGAGAGTGAGTTCTAAAATATCTGTTTGATGTTTAGGTAATTTTGAACAAAATTTAAAATAATTTTATTGCTCGTGACTGTACACCTCATATTAACACAGGGTAAACATTTATAAAAATAAATGTATAGTAAATGGAAAAACCTACTCGATTAAACAAAAGGAAACAGATTTATGGCTCTCAGTGTACAATATAAATAATTTTCGAAAAGTCCAAAATTTAATGTGTTTATAATAATAATATTTATTTATTTTAAGACAACTTTTGGTCCACATTATATGTTAGTACCTACTTATTTCTATGTTAGTTCATACATTACATCACACTGTTTTTATATTCTTCCCATACCAAATTACATAATTATTAAATTCAAATTCATTAAAATCAATTACAATTGTCACTAAATTAATTAAATGTCTTAGAATAAAAATAAAAAATGTCAATATATAAAATATCAATAAATTACATTTTATTAAAAGCATTTTAATCAGAGTTTCACTTTGTTCAGAGCCTCTAATCTATGAACAACGGATGTAGACAAAACTCAAATAATACGGAAATAACGTATGTTATAACTAATACCTAAACCGGAAATGACGAATGAGCCCCCACCCACACTAAAACTAAGAACATAAATATTTCTATAACCTTACAAAAACTAATTCCAACAAATTCGTTAATTTACAAAATTATTTTCACAGCGGTTATCAAATACCTTGAACATACATCAAAAGCATAAATAAAGATTTTATTTTATTGCGTTGTTCCATCACAAAAATTGTAAGCTTTTCTAAAGTTGAAACATCTTAATCTCAAGCCTCCCATGAGGAAGTAAAAACGGCAAAGAAATATTAAGCTTATCCGAAATTCCCTTCCGAATTTTATTACGAACAAGCCTTGAAACTTTACACAACTTTGTTTTTCTTGAATTCTAGATTTTATGGGCAAGAATGAAATTTTACGAAAGTACAAAAACTTCTTGATATTGAAGACTGAAATAACAGTCTACTTATTATATTGTTAGACGAAAGTTGGAAGAGTTTGGTTAACGATTATAATATATGAATGAATTGGGTTTTATAGTAAAATGGCGTAGGTACTCGATTTTGTGTGTGGTTATAGAACATGAAGTGGCTTATTGTAGCTTCAATTCTCTTAGATTTCTTAACGTGCATAAAGAAAAGCTTTTATTTATCATATTACAAATTATATACGACACCCGCCTCTCATGCATGCGGTTTCATGTACCAATGTGTTTTCCGATTCTCATATGTTTTTTTTTTTCAAAGTTTATCTAGGAGACATTACTGACAACCCGTGCCTCGGAAATCACCTAAGTCCGTTGGTCGCGGTTGTCATTCGTAGATCTTTTACAGTCGCCAGAAAGTCTGATCTGAGTCTATCCAAGGAGTAGTGTGTTTTCGAGTAACTGAGTTGTGGAATGTAGATGTCTGATAGGCAGTCGCTTCATGTAAAGCACGTGAAAACCTTTTTCGTTTATTGCTTTTTCTATTACTGAAAACCGCATCAAAATCCGTTGCGTGGTTTGGGAGGAGTTAGCAAATAAACAGACTGACGCAGAAAGCGACTTTGTTTTATACTTTGTAAAGATTAGCGATTTGCATGTAGGATACATATAGATGTTATCAATACATATAATAAATATTTCCCCCTAGCCAAGTTACAACCGTTTCGTTTCGATTGTCTTTCGTCGATCGCCTCGAGTCGGCCACGCCTCCTATTCCTTTGTTCTGACCACGTGAATAAGCGTTGAGATTTGTCAGAACAAAGGAATAGGAGTCGTGGCCGACGCGACGCGATCGACGAAAGAGAATCGAAACAAAACGGTTGTAACTTGGCTAGGGGGTTGTAGGTTAGTTGTGCGCGCATCACGTAAAATGTACGAAATCGATTTAAATAGTTTTTATACATTAAAATTGTGTGTACATATCAAGTTACACATAATTTTAATGTATAAACAAAGCATAAGTTATATATCAATATAACTTAGGCTTTTTATCGCAATCGGTTGACTATGTCAAAAGATTTACTACATTCATTGAATGTTAGGCGGTACGAAGTTCGCCGGGTCAGTTAGTTGATAATAAACCCAAAACCCCATCATTCCTTTGTTATTAATACCTTTCAAACCTGCCAGATATGAACTAAATGTAGTTGACATGCATGTTTCATCAAATATCCGAACGTGTTTGAAGCAAAACAACCACAGACTTTGATTGCACGGTTGGCGCAGCAGTTAATTAAGTGGCTGCAGCGCTGCTTGTGGCGGATTCGATTCCCGCACGGAAAATATATTTGTATGGCTTACAGGTAGATGTTCCGGTATCTTATGTATGTGAGTTTAAATATTTGTGAATGAACCCACGATACAGAAGTAATTTCTAGTCCCCACACTACGGATTACTCCGGTATATGTTTGGGGTCAATGTATTAATTTTTTAAGTTTGGGAGTCGTTGACTCACTTTTGGAACTAACCAGTGTAATGTGATGCTATCTAGTCATTATGTTTTGTGTACTTTTTTGAAGAATAAAGAATTATTATTATATATCGTTTATTCATTGTTCTAACATATAAATTATATTTTTAAATATTTCAATAAAAAAAAAATATAAAATAAATATGCTACAACAGAAAATAAAAGAAATACTCTGTGTGTTATCCTGAAATTCATTTTTCTTTTGTTTCTCACAACAGATGTACCAGAAACCACAGTCCGGTTAGGAACGAACCTGGACCCCTCAAATATTAGAGAAGGCACGGACGTGTACTTCGACTGCATCATCAGGGCGCATCCATATGTTTATAAAGTCGAGTGGAGACATAATGTGAGTAGTTACCCGACTGTATGTATGTATATTTTGTATATTATGTTATTGTTTGTGTGTTATGTTTTGTATTTTATGTAACAAAGATATATTTGTAATTATGTAATTACAAATATATCTAACATGATTGAAAAGAGTGTCCATGGAGTTTCTTGCATATTCTTCTCCCATAGAGATCTACGCTTTGGAATGTGCAATTAGCATCGTTTTTTATGACTGACTGACTTCTTGACATTTCAAAAGTGCCCGTAAATGGTTTATTTGAAATAAAATGCTTTGAATGTTTTGAATCTTGAATATTTGAATTTCTTTGGCACGCTCTAAAGCTTAAACGGCTTATTGCATTTAGACTTGAGTGGTGTCGTTACATTTATTTTAGTTGTGTCAGTGATACCGCGTACATAAAAATTATATAAAAAAATGGTGAAGTTTGCCATCAATTTTTTTCCTTTAGGTTATCAAAGTAAAGGACTGAAGGAGATGATTTTGAAAATAATGAAAAGAAAAGTTTTTATCAACTACCTATGTAGTGATTTGATTCGAACTTTTACTCTTTTTTATGGAGGGTTTTTGACACTGTCAACTTTTTTTAGTTTATTTTAAACGATTTAATAATCTGTGTATTTTTAACCGACTTCAAAAAGGAGAAGGTTATATGTTCGGTTGAATGTACGTTTTTTTTTTTTTTTATGTATGTTCACCGATTTCTCGGTCAATTGTGGACCGATTCTGAATTTTTTTTTATTGGTTGAAAGGTTATGCTTCCGAGTTGGTCCCATAGAAATATTGTTATGATCTGATCATGAACTTCGAAGATATGGAACAGAACTCCTCATAGGATCACAGCAGAACCGTCGTAACAAGTAAAATTGCTTTGTTTATACGTGTAGTCGATGACTGACTGAAAGTAGAGGGGGAATATATCGAACAGATCTGATGATAAAGCCTGAACTTAGGCACCGGAACTCTGTAATAAATTAATGTAATCTAACCGTGTTTGGAATTATTAGAATTGTCATGAGATGCACTCTGGCTATAAGGTATTTAAGTTTGGCTGAGGAGTACTTTTTAGTGGTGGTACCATAACTAAAAAGTGTAAAATAAAAAACTTTTTACAAAAAAAATACAACCGACTTCAAAGTAAAAAAAAACACTGAAAAGTGCAAAATAACTTTAATTTCGGAAGTCGGTGTTAAATAACGAAGAGACAAAACTATTATAGAAACACCGACTTCCGAAATTAAAGTTATTTTGCACTTTTCAGTGTTTTTTTTTTTACTTTGAAGTCGGTTGTATTTTTTTTGTAAAAAGTTTTTTTCATGTTAGGATTTGGCCTACTTAACGCCTTGAAGCTATCCGTAGCGTCCGAAAGGGAACCCCGGAGTCTTGAGACGCAAGTAGATAAAATAAAAAAGGAACATAAGAGTGAGTTTTAGTCAGTAAAAGTCTGACACGCCCTTACGCTCCACCTTAGAGTAGAGGTGAAGTCATTGGATTATTTCCCATCTAAAAAAAACCTCAATGAGTGAGCACTTATAGACAAAAATATTTCTTTTGTTTACAATGAAAAAATGAATAACTGGCTTTTGCCCGCAGCTTCGCCCGGATACATAAAATATAGTCTATGTCATTCAAGAATAAAGCAGCTTTTTATCGGTGAAAAAATTTTCGTAATCTGACCAGTACTATCAGAGATTACCTCCTTTAAACGAAAAAAAAACTTTACGTCTATAAAATATTTGAGTAAAAATCACAAATAAAAGGATTTTTCAAATCCGTTCAATATTCAATAAATAAGAGACTTTTCAAATCTGATGAAAGTGGAGACTGTCAAGTAACATGATAAGGACGCGCACATTGAAAAATGTCGTCAGTGCCATGTTAGGTATTAATAAAAATAAGAAGACTGTTTTCCAAGACTATGCTTTGTATGTCGTCCACGTATAATGACGTTACTTCAATTCGATTTTTCTTACCTTATAGGAGTCTTTTGTACTTATAACTTTTTTTATTATCTACATTCTTATAGGTAAAATTTCTTTTCATATTTTGTGTGAAGTTAAAAGACTTACCTTTCTGAAAATTTTCAGTAATATTAAAATACCAGGCTTAACGAATGTTAGGCTATTCGGCAATACCTAAGCAATTTTTAACAGCCAGAAAAGTATTTACGATATTTTTCAATCAACTATTCTAACAGGATAAACTCTTCAACAAAGTCCCTTTGAAAGGGTCAAACTTATATTCAAGCCATGTATCTTATAGTGAAGAGACATAACACTAAGTTTCAACCCCATGGGGCCCATGAGAGGGTTGGAACAGTGACTTAACTCCGAAACTAACTTTAGCTTTGCTATAAAATCGTGTACAGATGGGAACCTTGTGTTATGTATCATCCCTTTGGCCCTGGATTTGTGAAAGAAGACAATTTTTCTTTGCTTTACTGGAAAGTTTGACCAGTTAATGATTTCTACATCTTCTGTATATATGTCGGGGCCAGATCTTAGAATTGATCACTCCATGATATAGCCAACTAAAATGTCTAAATGATGATATGTCAATCCTCGTTTGGCCATATCATTGATGTAGGATTTCTATGATAATAAAAGGTCTAAAGAAAGTAGGCCAAACGAGGATTGAAATATCACCAAACTTTAACGTTTAAAACGATCTGGCCAGTTTTACTTGGCCATTTCGTGAAGTGATCAATTTCTATGATCTGACCACGACATATACACCACAAATTTTTAATTAGTACCTACAAATACTTTAAGGGCTTATTAGAAAAGGACTTGTCATTATTTAAGTAAAGTCTCAATAAATAATATTCATAAACAGCAAAGTTATGAGCGTTTGTTTATATCCCAAAATGTCACTCAATTTATGGAAATATTGTACAGGTTATTGATAATTATGTATGAATGAATCGCGATAAAAATTTAAAAACACTGCGTTGTGTTTTCTAGTAGCAATCGTTATGAATGATTGATTCTATTATGAGTTTACCAATTATGATAAACTAGCTTTTTTGCCCGTGGCTTCGCCCGCATACATAAAATATAGCCTATGTTACTCAGGAATAAAACAGCTTTCTATCGGTGAAAATTTTTTCGCATTCGGACCAGTACTTTTAGAGCTTAACTCCTACAAACAAAAAGTATTTTCTACTTTCATTTTTTATTTGGGTACAGATAGACTATTTTTTTTGTATTTTTTTTTTGTTTTAAAAATAGGGGTGTATATACAAAAAATAATTTTAACTAAAAGATTTTTCCAAATTCACCCCATAAAGCAATGAATCGGGGGTCCAATGATAAATTAATTCTAAAGTTATAATATGATCATTTTTTGTGTTTATTTTGGTATATTATTTTATTCAACAACAAATAACCCTGAGAAGAACACAGCATCAAAGTTGGTTATTAAATGAAACTTCAATTAGCATTTCAAGTGTTATGAAGAAGGATGTGGGCGTGATAGGGACATCTCTTTTGTTCGCACAGAATCTTAAGGTCACTTTGTGCATCCTTATTTCGTTACTTGACAGTTTTATTTCCATCGGGTTTAAAAACAAAAAAAATCTATTAACAACATTTTCAGCATAAAAGAAGTCTACACACTATACCGTACCATACCATGGTTATACTATGATCGTGCTAGAAACGTGTTAGACATTTGAAACGCATGAGACTATCTATGCCCGTAGCTTCATACGTTTCAATACAAATATATTTTTTTTACGAAAACTTAACTTTAAGCTGGGTATCTAACGCCTAGCAAATGCTGAGGTGGTCACCCTTTCGGAGCGGGCACGCTCGGCACATTTTGTACTTTGTTCTTGTTTACTTTGTGTTTGTGTTTATAACCGTTGTGCTGTGTCTGTCCCGAATAAAAGTTTTTCTATTCTATTCTATAAAACACAAGTAAAGTATTAGGTTCAATCATGTGGTTAGAAACGTGGATGAAACGGGGATGATTAACGGATGCTACGGTCACTAAGACCGTTATGCACGAGTATGACTTACTATTGATACGAGTATATTCAAGTGGGCGCCTATGTCGTGTTCCTTTGCACGCTTGATACGTGCAGTCAGGGGTCAAAAGTGTATGTACAGACATAGCACGGTAAGGTAACAAGCGATAACGTCTCTATAAAAAAAAATGTGTGCGTGTACTAGCGTACACTCGTAAGAAGTGAAACTTCTTTATGACGTTATTTTTCAAAAAATAATTAGCCAACTATAGTCAATGTTTACAGCTCTATAAGTCGATGCAATCGCCACCTGGATTTCAAAACTTTTGAAACCCACCTTTGTTCCTTCAGTTGCCCTTTGCGTTCCAAAGCCACGGTAACTTTTAAAACCCACCTTTGTTCCTTCAGTATACCTTTGCGTTTCAAAGCCACGGTAACTTTTAAAACCCACCTTTGTTCCTTCAGTATCCCTTTGCGTTTCAAAGCCACGGTAACTTTTAAAACACACCTTTGTTCCTTCACTTGCCCTTTGCGTTCCAACGCCATGGTAACTTTCAAAACCCACCTTTGTTCCTTCAGTTGCCCTTTGCGTTCCACAGCCACGGTAACTTTTAAAACACACCTTTGTTCCTTCACTTGCCCTTTGCGTTCCAACGCCATGGTAACTTTCAAAACCCACCTTAGTTCCTTCAGTTGCCCTTTTGCGTTCCACAGCCACGGTAACTTTTAAAACACACCTTTGTTCCTTCACTTGCCCTTTGCGTTCCAACGCCATGGTAACTTTCAAAACCCACCTTTGTTCCTTCAGTTGCCCTTTTGCGTTCCACAGCCACGGTAACTTTTAAAACACACCTTTGTTCCTTCACTTGCCCTTTGCGTTCCAACGCCATGGTAACTTTCAAAACCCACCTTTGTTCCTTCAGTTGCCCTTTGCGTTCCACAGCCACGGTAACTTTTAAAACACACCTTTGTTCCTTCACTTGCCCTTTGCGTTCCAACGCCATGGTAACTTTCAAAACCCACCTTTGTTCCTTCAGTTGCCCTTAGCGTTCCACAGCCACGGTAACTTTTAAAACACACCTTTGTTCCTTCACTTGCCCTTTGCGTTTCAACGCCATCTTCGAATCACGCGTGGTAGGGATAAGAAAAAGATGGCGCGTAACGAAAAAATGTTACACTAAATTTTTTTCCAACCCCGATAAAGAAGTTTCACTTCAATAAACCTTTCAGATTACAAATCCGGTAAAAACATAATACTATACTGAGTTTTTCATCCACCAGGGTAAAACTCTTCTACACAACGTGGGCCAAGGCGTGATCATCAGCAACCAGTCGCTAGTCCTCCAGGGGGTGGGCAGAAGGACAGCCGGCAACTACACGTGTGTGGGGTTCAACGCGGAAGGCGATGGGGAAAGTAAACCTTTCTCCTTGAATGTTTTATGTAAGTAATACTCTGTTTTAAGATAAAGAGTTCCAGAAACACGCAAAAAATTCAAACCAGCTGATCGTGTCCGCTTCGCTTTGCTCGTCACTGCACTGCACTCACGTAGGCCACCCCGCAATAGATTATCAAAATGTTTGTTCCAATCGCGCCGCTTTGTTTCGCGATCGCGTTCAAATTACATCGCCTACCACGTAGACCACCACGTAACGCAGTGTTTGCGCTGTCAGCAGCTCTACCGTGTCTGAATACTGGACTAGGCTAGGCATTTTATTTGGTAAATTTACTATTATTGCCATTGGCACACTCAGAAGAGAAATCTTCTTAGCTTGTCTGTATATATATCGTGCCCAGATCTTAGAATTTATCACTTCATGATATGACCAACTAAAACTGGCCAGATCGTTTAAACGTTAACATTTGATGATATGTCAATCCTCGTTTGACCATATCATTGATGTAGGATTTCAATGATAATGTAAGGTCTAAAAAAAGTAGGCCAAACGAAGATTGAAATATCATTAAACTATAACGTTTAAAACGATCTGGCCAATTTTACTTGACCATATTATGAAGTGATAATCGTTATCACTAATAGAATGCCGACGGCTTTTTTAGTTCATTTTGTGTGTCCAGTCTTGTATCTTTAGTCAGATAAGTTACTATAATGACCCATCTTTTAATATATTTATATATTTTTTGTAACTTTTTAAATAATGTTCCCGAAATTAATGAGCTTTCATATTAGTAGGTATATTATCAAATTGAATGGTGGTTGAATTATTACTTCAATGATTGACAAACGCATGTGTTAGAGTGCCTTTGTGGGCACTCATCTGTCTAACGATGTCTGAAGTTCAATTTGTGATTGCAGTACTTTGAGGAGCAATTAACCAGTTCACTTATGATATTATGAAGGCTTACTAACTACTTCAATTAATAGTTTTCAATGGACTTTGAGTATGACCTGTGTTATCGATTGCATGCATGGACGGCTGGGATTTAAAAAGTCTAAAGAATACATAAGCTTTTCATTGTAAATGCATTGTGTTGAAGTGTTAACAATTTTGACTGGCCTGTTAGTCTACTGGTTAGTGGCCCTGACTGCTGTGCCGGAGGTCGTGGGTTCGATTTCCACCCAAGACAAATGTTTGTGTGATGAGCACGATCATTTATTGTTCTGTGTTTGGGTGTAATTTATCTATAATATGTATGTATTTAGAAATATATAAGTATGTTTATCAGTTGTTTAGTACTCATAACACAAGCTCTGCTTAGCTTGAGACTAGACGGCGTTGTGTGATAGTTGTGAAAAAAAAAATTGTTAACATTGGTTACAAGATTCTGTTGTCATATTAAAATTCATAAACAATGCGACGTATGCCGATCCATATAAATTGATTCAACAACTTCTCACCAATCCAATTGATTTGTCAACAGATGCCCCAACCTGCAGAAGCTCGCAACAAAGGGTACATGGAGTCGCCAAACAAGAGCGCGCGCATATCACTTGCCATGTGGATGCCAACCCTCCTGAAGTTGTGGTGAGTTCACAATAGTACATTTTGATACATGTGGAGAAAGTTTGTCATCGCGACTGAGACGAAATTAGCCCGAGCCGTAGGTGAGGGTGTTATGGAGCCGAGTGCAGCTGCAGAAACAATACTGGGGCCATGGGTGATGCGAAAGAGAACCCCGGGGCCCTGGAACAAATTTAGTACAAGTCTGACACGCCCTCTCGCCCCGCCCAAGGGCTTGAAATGTCATTAGACGATTTCCCACCAAAAGCTGCAGTAACAAATTTCCATGTGTATCAAACGACATTTTTCCTGTTCACATTATGCGGTGTACAATGAAGTATAATATTATGAAAAATACATACACAAAATACCTTGAAACTAAATGAAATAAAGGTGTTAATAAATTTTGTATTCAACCTTAGAATCTACATAATTGGCAGGCCCTAGCTCAGTACGTTTATGGTTTATTAATTTAGGCAGAAGTTATACATATACAATACCCATCTTCACATAAATATAGGTTTGAGGGTAAATTTTGCCAATCAAGGGGAAATTATATTGTGGTTTTCCTTGTAACCCTTCTCTACCCCCTCTGGCGTCCTAAGATATTGACTCAATTATAACAATTGAATTGTGACGTTTCCTTTTTATCTTTGGTTTCCTCAGAAAAACTTCTGTGGCAAGAAATGTCTATACAAGTTGACAAGTTTTGAGACAAAAATATATTTACTTTTATGCTACCCTCGTTTTAGTCAAGTATATAAATAAGTATATTTGACTGGCCTGTTGGTCTACTGGTTAGTGGACCTGACTGCTATGCCGGAGGTCGTGGGTTCGATTCCCACCCAAGACAAATGTTTGTGTGATGAGCACGATCATTTGTTCTGTGTCTGGGTGTAATTTATCTATATACGTATGTATTTAGAAATATATAAGTAAGTATGTTTATCAGTTGTCTAGTACGCATAACACAAGCTCTGTTTAGCTTGGGACTAGACGGCATTGTGTGATAGTTATGGAATATTATATTATATTTTTTGAAATTATTTTTTTTAACAAAACTTTTGACATAATTATCTTATATTTCAAAAATAATTCCGTACTTAATTCTTTGCGGCCATCATTTGGCAGGTTTATCTCATCCAGCCCCTTCCAGGCCTCCCAGGTCAGGAAGCACTTCCACAATTATTTATTGTCTCCTCCTTCTCCAAATATGCTTTGCGCAGGCTGGGCAGGATGGACTAGTAGGGACAATTATCGTCCTGATTAGAGAGATCATTTAGGTGTTCCGTTTATTTTAAGAAGTGATGAACCACTAGGTTTAACCTTATATAATTATAGTATCTCTACATATAAAAAAGAAATGCTTTTCGTTAGTCTCACTGAAAGTCAAAAACGGCTGGACTGATTTGGCTAATTTTAGTCTTGAAATATTCGAGATAGTCCAGGGAAGGTTAAAACGGTAAGAAAAAATGAAAAAAAATCCGAATACAACGCTATCTCTAATTAAAATCTCATTATAAAATGAATTATGCTGTTCTGGTAATGCCAGTAGATGGCATTATCCTTAGTATTAGGCGGTACGAAGTTCGCCGGGTCAAATAGTCGAAAATATAAATTCTTAAAAATTTAAAAACTGTGTCTGTAATTTTCTAAAATAGCCCATTTACCTAAAAATATATAATTTGAAATAGACAAGTTGAAAACTTTTAAGTAAGAAGTTGATCAAAATCAGCGAGTTTCAAGTTCTGTCTAAAAGCAACTATGAATTAGTAATGTGGATTCATTATCAAGATGAAATTAGTTGCAGAAAGCTGATAGAAATAGAATATTATTACTCTATGTTGGTCTCTCGGTAGATAATATTTTATTGTTTTCGGACTATATCCATTGTGGCAATGATAATAACATTAGAGAATAATATAATATTATATCCGAAATATTTCTAGAGATCACTTTGCTGAATATAATCTCTTAGAGTAATCCCATTTTCTTAAATAATAAAAGATATTTTTAACCTCTATCGAAAAAGGAGAGTGGAGTGGTACATAATTATCTGTCTGGGTACGCCATAATCATGGCGGTTAGTCCCCTCTTTGAGTAGCGGCTGGAGAGGCGGCACAGCGTCCTCACCTGCCGCATGACGTGGGTCCTCACCGGACATGGTAAGTTCAGGAGGTTCCTGCACCGGATTCAGTTGAAAGAAACTCCCGGTCATCATTATGTAGACCGTCCGGAGGAAATGATGGAGCATAAGGTGTGGTCCGAAGTGAGGGGAATGGTATGCGGTCGCCTCCTTCTGCTAAGCAGAAGAAGACTGCGCACGCGTGAGGAAACGGACATCCTCACGCCGCAGCCTCTGCGACCCTGACCCTGACTACCGCCCCCGGTAGCCGCGGGCTTGTGGACGCTGAGCAATGGATAGCTCGCCATCCGGGCGTCCGGCTTTCTAGTAGTAATAGGTATTATACGGCACGAAAAAGTAGTAAGTGCCACGTGTGTGTAGTAAGTGTGATGTCATAGCTTTCAAATTGATATATTGCGTAGGGTGAGCAAGACAAGATTTTTTAAAACAACGTTTATTTATCAACTAGCTTTAGCCCGTGGCTTCGCCCGCATACATAAAATATAGCCTATGTCACTCAGGAATAAAGCAGCTTTCTAACGGTGAAAAAATTTTTGCAATCGGACCGAATGCAATTGTGCTTTCAAACCATCCAGGGACCCACTCGAATATATACACAAAATTTCATCCAAATTTAACAGAAGTTAGGTGACAAACATACGTGCAGAAGTATTATATTATATGTAAATAAAAGCAGGTTTTTAACCAAAAGTCACACAAATACAATATAGCGAAAGAAGAATGCCCCCGCACCATCTTGCCTTCATCTTTAATGTTTCAATTCTAACTGCTTCCTCACATTATGGCGTTTTGCCAAATATTCAGTAGGTATTTATATCTAATTCCCAAACAGAAAATTAGATTTATAATATTGTTGGTCCCATAATGTTTGCTGAACCTGTTCCAATACTATATCATAATTATTAATCATACGAATTTTCTTTTTCAAGAGAAGTTATGTAGCTGTCTTAATTATATATAAATTGATTCCTTGTAGATATTGTGATATAAAATTGGTTTAGTTTTGTAGCTCAAGTGATTATACAACTGGACAATAATGTGGTAATATTAAAACGGGTGCAATCTTGGCAAATTCGAGCTCAGAATTTTATTGCAGTCCTTCTTAACGAAGCTTGCCGAAAAGGCTGACTCAACATACATTAGCATGACTTACATCCATATTCTAACGGAAAATTGACTATATTTGGTATTTAATACTTAATACTAAACTTGAAATTGAATGAAAATGAAATGAAAAATACGCAAACCTTGCAAAAATAAAAGAAAAAAAACATAACCTAGATTGATGACCAGTGATGACATATGGTTCCGAAACGTGGTCGCTCACAATTGGCCTCATCAGAAGGCTTAAAGTCAGCCAAAGAGCAATGGAAAGGGCTATGTTCAGAGTTTCCTTACGTGATCGAATCAGAAATGAAGATATCCGCAGGAGAACTAAGGTTGCCGACATAGCTCGAAGAATCGCCAAACTTAAGTGGCAATGGGCAGGGCATTGCATACATTGCTCGCAGAACAGATGGCCGTTGGGGCTGAAAGGTAGCGACCGCGTACCGGAAGACGCAGCGTCGGAAGGCCTTCTACAAGGTGGACCGATGATCTGGTAAAGGTTGTGGGAATCCGATGTATGCGAGACGCACAGGACCGTTCATTGTGGCGACAGTTGGGGGAGGCGTATGTCCAACAGTGGTAAAATCGGTCAAGTTCTTTCCACCATTTAATTCATGGTTTAATTCATCCATGGTGGAACTAATGTCCTCACGCCCCAGCCGCCGAGATTCTGACCCCGATTACCAGCCACGGTAGACGCGGGCTTGCGGACGTCGAGCAATGGGTAGCGCTCCTCAAAGAGATCAGCAAACCGTAGGGGCCCAGGCTAGGACCGCGGGGAATTTCTGAAAAGGAAACCCGTAGTCCTAGAACGCAAAGGGCAACTGAAGGACACAGTCAGTCAGTTTATTCAGTAAAAGTCTGACACGCCTTCACGCTCCTTCCAGAGTCGGGGAAGTCATTGGATGACTTCCACCCTTAAAAAAAAAGGTAGTTGGGAAAAAGCTAAGGACATTCCTTCCATTCGTCCAGTTCTGGCAAAATCCGTCAAGTTCTTTCCACCATGTCATTCGTGGTCCACGTCGACCCCATTACACTGTCTCAGGGCATCAATTAGATTAGATAAGATTTGTGATATGAAAAAGTCACATTGAAACACCCAGATTTGAACCTTGAGAGTAAATTGAGACACTGAGGCGAAACTGTAAACGCCGGGCAACAACGACAATTTTGTGAGATTGTTATTTGAATCTGAGGTCTATTATTTCTTAGTATTTCTGTCTCTCTTCTTAGTGTTATTATCTTTGTCAACTTAGAATCTAAACACTAAGCCTCTTTACTTAGTAGAATATATTTTACAAAGTCCTGTTATTTCAATTAACAAGCACGTGGAAGGTCTTAAACAAAATTTGGTTTTGTCTTAAACAAAAGTGGACGTAATTGAGTTTCGATCCCTTTTTCATACTGCTTGAGATTAAAAAGGGCAGAATCTGTTAGGCACCTACAACATATTAATATTGGGTCCATGGGTGCACTTCCGAAAGGGAAACCCATGGTTCTGGAACGCAAAGCAAAGATGGAACTTAAGTGTGGTTATAGTCAGTAATAGTCTCTAAGGCGGAGCGAGAGGGAGGTCTCTCTCGTACTCTGCCTTAGAACATTTTGTTACTCATTTGCTCCAAGATTATTTGTGTATCTTCATCGAGAAATAAAACAACATACCGCAACTGAAATAACGTTATTCGATTTTATTTTTTTATTATTGATAGGTTCGCGATGATATGGTCGACGTTGAAGCTCGCTTGCCTAAAAAGGACCTGCCCCCCTAGCCAAGTTACAATCGTATCGTTCGCGCTGAACGCCTCGAGTAGGCCATGCCTCCGATTCCTTTGTTCTGATCTTTGTTCTGAACGAAACGATTGTAACTTGGCTAGGGGGACTGTTCACAATTTCTACCTATTTCCCTGCCTGAATCTGTGTTTCCTGATAAATACAATTATCTGGAAATACAGACTCAGGCAGGAAATTCCTCTCCTTCGTTGTACGCAAAATAAATGTTGTACCGATGTCGTATTGCCGTAAATCTGCTGCTGCTGATCCGATGACGGAACAGGCTATAAAATTATATTATTAAATTCTGACGCACAGTCCCCGAAATGTAATTGATAGAAAACCGACAGGCCAGCATTTCGACGATGCATACAGAGGTACCACGAGTGTAGTATCTAGGAAGGCGCCTAAATGATACTGCTGCTTATAAAACCGACAGGCCAGCATTTCGTCGATGCATACAGAGGTACCACGAGTGTAGTATCTAGGAAGGCGCCTAAATGATACTGCTGCTTATAAAACCGACAGGCCAGCATTTCGTCGATGCATACAGAGGTACCACGAGTGTAGTATCTAGGAAGGCGCCTAAATGATACTGCTGCTTATAAAACCGACAGGCCAGCATTTCGACGATGCATACAGAGGTACCACGAGTGTAGTATCTAGGAAGGCGCCTAAATGATACTACTGCTTATAAAACCGACAGGCCAGCATTTCGACGATGCATACAGAGGTACCACGAGTGTAGTATCTAGGAAGGCGCCTAAATGATACTGCTGCTTATAAAACCGACAGGCTAACATTTCATCGATGTTCATAGAGTCGATGCATACAGAGGTAAAACGAGTGTAGTATCTAGGAAGGCGCCTAAATGATACTGCTGTTTATAAAGTTATTTATTCTGCTTAATAAGTTTAAGTTTTATTAAATATATTAATTGGACCAAAAGTTTAGTAATACAAAAGAGCGAGGGAGCACACGCGATGACCGCTAATCGTGTTCTGAATATTCGGCTAAAATTAATTATTAATGAAATGACGTAAAAATGCACGAATAAGCATTAGCGCATTATTAATGTTGTTTACCAGGTCATCGGTCCACCTTATCTTTTCATGATGATGGAGTTTAATTATTATTTGACAACCTGTATAAACAGGTTGTCAAATATTAATACAGGTACAGAGCTATATAGCTCTGTTATTGTGGCCTCATATGAATTCTGAAAGGTGTAGGTGCTTATGCAGAACGCAGCATAGCAGGTGAAACATATCCTGTGAAGCGGCTGGCTCAACACGTTTTCCTCTTATTTGCCACCGAACATTCTACACCAATCAATTTTATCGCTTTCACTTACCACTAATTTTCTCCCACAGTTCCGCTGGACCTTCAATAACACAGCGAACAGCAACGAAGTTAGCGACACATACGTCTCCAGAGCTGGTACCAGTTCCACCGTCACCTACACTCCTCATACGGAAATGGACTATGGCACGCTACTCTGTTGGGCTCACAACAGGATTGGAAAGCAGAGGGTGCCGTGTGTCTACCATATCATTGCTGCTGGTAAGTTTTTTAGGTCTTTATTTCCACTGTTACTCACGCTATCCACTCAATAAAAAAAAATTAAATAAAAATACGACTGCCATGTCATAAAAATAACAAAAATTTAAAAAAAAAACAAGATGTTAGTTAATTTATAGAAGAGTGAAGAGAAAATAATCACTCATTGACTAAACACGGAATCTCGGAAAATACTTGATCTACAAAACTGAAATTTTCATCGCAGTCGGGGGACTTCTTATACTATAAGAAAGTATTTTACAGAGTGGTCAAGGATTCTAACGATACCTCATACATGTAAATCAGTCCAGTCTTTTAGAAGTTATGATGGAATAAAGAAACTCGC
This sequence comes from Mythimna impura, assembly GCA_905147345.3. NCBI lineage: Eukaryota > Metazoa > Arthropoda > Insecta > Lepidoptera > Noctuidae > Mythimna > Mythimna impura. The sequence goes on along the minus strand of LR990359.1, from coordinate 24,188,783 downwards.
ATACATATATACATACTTACATACATGAACCCTGAACACTCCTTTTTTGGGCAGTCGTGTAAAAAAATACACTATCATTGAAGAGCAGCCTTCTGCTCACTAATTATGAGTACGTACATGGTACCATTGCCGTGTGTGTTTTCATAGCATTGGGGCTGGTAAGTTGTTAAGAACTTTATTTCCACCATCATCCACACTCCTCATACAAAGATGGACTTTAGCACGTTACTTTGTTGGACTTACAGCAGGATTGAAAAGCCAAAAGGTGCCGTATATCTATCACATCATTATCGGTATGTAAGCTTATATTCATTACTAGCTGTTGCCCGCGACTTCGTCTGCGTTAAGTTTGTAAAAAACGTACAATCATTCTGAGCTTGCAATACATTCTGAAAGCAACGCAATTATTTATTGTACTTTAACATAAAACGGTTAAAAGTAAAAACGCAAATTACCTTCAGGAAACATGTTATGTACTCGTCCAGATCCAAATGTATGAATGTCAATGAATAGAAAGAGTATGTAAGGGTCGTAGCAGTTGGCATTTCTGCCTACCCCAAAAGAAAAGAAATTAGTTTATGTATGTTTCTGGTTTATGTTCTGGTGAAACAACATTGTATGATTTTAACCCCTCGCCACAGTGAGCACGTCACAATCGCAGCGGTAATGCCTGTCTTTGAAGAGTGTCTACAGAGGCGCCACGGCATCCTCTCTTTGTGCAGGACTCACCGCATGTGGGTGTTTTGGGAGGTATCTGTATCGCATTCAATGGGAAGAAACACTCGGGTATCACCATTGTGCGGATCGCCTGGAGAATACGATGGAGCATACTGTGGAAGTCGGTCCCGCTTGGTCGGAGCGCCAGCACCGCTGTGTCCGCATGGAGGCGATTGGTGGAGAAAATGTCAACCAGTAGCCTCCTTCAGTGAACAACTACGATCGAAGAAGGTGGCTGAAACTATGAGGGATAGGACATTCTGACTCCTTTACTGTCGCTGCAAGTGATGCTCCGGGTGTTGAAAGCCGCAGGGCGATTACCAGCCATCGCAAACCGGGATTGCGGTGGTGCCGTCCGGCCGTCTGGTCAAAGCAATCCTGAATCGACGGCGCGTTGTATTCTACACCGGACTCAAAGAGATGTCAGCAAATGGATAGGGCCCTCTAGGGCCGATGTCTGCGAGATTGTCCGAAAGAGTTACCTCCAGTTAAATTTTCGCCTCAATAATTTTTCACTGAAGAGTTTAAGCCGTTAGACAGCTTTGGTAGAGGTAAATGAAGGAGCATAATCGAGACACCGACCTTCAGCTGAATAAAGTGCACTGATAGTGCAAAGCCAAAAAGCCAGTGAATCCAAAAACTACCATCATCATCATCAACTATCTTCCTCCACAACAGTACTTATGAAGAATTTGCGAGAGCATGCTTGCATTGATTGTTGCAGCTTGATCATTTTGGGCGTAAAAATTACTTGTTCATTTACCTAGGATTTTTTGGTGTGTATTTAACTGACGTCCCCGTTGAATGAATTTCGGCGAAATCTTGAGCGCGTGTATCCCCGCCCAATCAATTATTATTATTATTATTATTATTAAATGTGATAGACCTCCACCGCATGTTACACCGGGTAATCCGGGCGATTTGCAAAATGGTAATATCAGGATACTTCCAACCAAATCCAGAACAGAAACCGTTCAAAACACCCTCAATAGTCCTGAGCTTGTGTATCCATAAAACAATGAAATTACGGTAAACAAATGTAGCAGCCGATTAGTGTTATCCCTGAGACTGGCCTCCCTCAGAGGGTTGTTCCAGTGTTGGTCACCACTCACTGCAAGGAGGTAACGTCCAGATGTCGACGTAAGGCTGCCAGGAATCTGAGATACATCAGTGATCAGGAACGTAAACCACTTTCGAACCCGTTTTATATGGAGCAAAAACTGCAAACAATAAATCACGCCATTATTAGGCCGCAAGGTGCTATCCCGGAGGACATAGTGGAGCATACAGAGGTGTGTCCCGTAAGGGCGGATCACCGCCGTGTCCTCGTGGAGGCAATCGGCGTCAGTCACCTCTCGTGCCGGGGCCTGGTTTGGGCTATAGTCCAGAGCGAGGAGGAATGGTAGGCGGTCGCCTCCTTCTGCAAAGCCGCAATGCTAGCGAAGGAGGAGGCCGCACGCGTGAGGGAACGAACGTTCTCACGCTGAGCCGAGATTCCGACCCCGACGACCAGCCACGGTAGACGCAGGCTTGCAGACATTGAACAATGGGTAGCTAGCCGTCCGGCCGTCCGGTAATTAACCGAACCGAGCCCAGTCGTCAACAGTACGTAGTGATCCACGCGCTCCTCAAAGAGATGTTTCAAAGCGCAACTGAAGGGCACAAGTGTGGTTTTAGTCAGTAAAAGTTTGACACGCCCTTTCGCTCCAACCAGAGAAGTCATTGGATGATTTCCACTCTTAAAAGATGAAAAAAAAGTACCATCATTATCATTATCATTATCATGGACATAGGCCTCCCCAAGTGTCGCCATAATGACTGGTCCTGTGTGTCTCGCATCCATCGGATTCCCGCGACCCTCACCAGGTCATCGGTCTACCTGGGGGCCTTCCAACACAAGGTGCCATGCAACCCCTTCCGAAAATTTGGCCATGTTATTTTAAAATCAATAATTAAATACATATACTTGTTTACTTTTATCGCCTTTTTTGGTTGGTATCCCTTGAATAATCATGGTCAATTATCTTGTTAGAATCATGGAAAAAAAAAGCAGTAGGATTGTTAAAAATGCCTCCGTCTAACACCAGTTTAACCATAACTATTTTCCACCAATTTTGAACAATAGAACTGTCTGCAAACGTGGGCGATGGTCATTCTTCCGCCATTCAGAAAATTACGTTACACAATGCCATCTATCAAATATGAAGTTCAACTGTCATTGTCATCATTATTTCTACTTTGAGTCTTTAGATGGCGTTGCGAGTATCTGAATTGCATGTGGTGCCATATTTTACTAATTCGATTTTATTATGTGTTTTGATTAGTTTTTACAATATATTTAGAAGATATCGAATAGAAATGTCCATTTTATTTTGAAAAAATAGTAAAAGTTATTTTATTACAAAAAGAAGATAAAATAATGACAAAAATTTTAACTGTAGCTGGGAATCGAACTCGCGGCAAATGTCGTTTAACACCGACGTTTTGGATTATTGCTCACCCCCCATAGCAAATAGCGTGATAATTTATAGCCTAACAGATGCACTGACCTATAAGGATTATGTATGCAAAATTTGAACAGGATCGGTTCAGTAGTTTTTGCGCCAATTAATACCATCGCAAAATAATTTTACTGTTTTATTATATGTATAGATAATAATTAAAAAAAAAATACGTTGAATTTATATACAATACATATTTCTTATTTTAAATTCAATGCAGTGCAAACCGCACTGTTTTTATCGTATAATTAAAAGAAGATTAATTAATACGGAATGAAAAAGAGAATTATATTTCACGCGCCAAAATTAACATGGCTTCTGTTTCAGAAATATCAACATTTATTCATAAAATTGGATATTACGGAACTTTTTCGTTAATTATGTTGTTGTTAAATAAATAATATAAAATAATTTTCCCGGAACGAATAAAATCATTGTGCTAAAGGTGTTTGTTATTATTTCTTCAAAACACGCTTTTGTGAAGTAATTTCGATGTTCAAAAAAGGTTCCCAACCTACCTTGAATAGGGAAACTTTGTATAAATCGCTAGAAACCACTACATAGTTCATATTCAACTTTCTAAAATATGGATTTATACATTTTATCCTGCAAATGCCTCATCTTGCCTGGGGGCAGCTCAAAATTCTCTGTGAATCCTTTACAAGATCTGATAGATATACTAGTGGGTGTATTCGCTAAAACAATCTAATTTTAGATGGAAAACATTACATATCAGTCTTGTTATCTCTTGGCAGACGTATAACAATGATATATCTTTTCAATTTTGTGTTTTTTGAAGTCTACCAGGGACATTGAAGACTATACATCATTAGAATTCGAATTATTTAGACCCTTTGTTCATGTGCTTGTATGTTATTTTTTAAAACAAACGTATATGTTTCTTTGACTCTCAAAAGCCTTAGAATGATATATTATTTTTCAATTATTCTTCTGTTGGTTTAATGTAATAAGTTTTTGCAAAGATATTTTTCTAAACCTAACAGTAACAAATCAGTCTTGCTTAACGTTTTTATACCGTTTTTTTTTGTACGAATCAAGGCTACAGAATAAGACTTCGAAGACGGTAATATAAAGTTTCTTAAAGATGAAGTTGCTGGTGAGAATTTTAAGTATTTATTATCTGATTAAAAAATGAAACGTGGTCGCTTACAATGGGCCTCATCAGAAGGCTTAAAGTCACTTAAAGGGCAATGGAAAGGGATATGCTCGGAGTTTCCTTGCATGATCACATCAGAAATGAAGATAGTCACAGGAGAACCAAGTTTATAGACATAGCCCGAAGAATCGCCAAACTTAAGTGGCAGTGGGCAGGGCACATTGCTCGTAGAACAGATGGTCGATGGGGACGAAAGGTTCTGGAATGGCGACCACGTACTGGAAGACGCAGCGTTGGAAGGCCTCCCACAAGGTGGACCGATGACCTGGTGAGGGTAGCGGGAATCCGATGGATACGAGACACACAGGAATGGTCATTATGGCGACACTTGGGGGAGGCCTATGTCCAACAGTGGACGTCTTTCGGCTGAAATGATGATGATGATGATGATGAATTAAAAACAGAGACAAATATGCGTCCCAATGTCTTTAAATTGAACTTTTTTCCTTCTACCTATTTTTTTCATAGAAACTGAAATAGAAAACAGCTATAATGCAGTAAAATGTCAATTTATACTATTTCCATAAGATATTATAGCTAATGAATCTGAAATTCCAAGAAGACTAAAATTATTATTATTTAAGAATTTAATACGTTTGCGCTGCGAAATAACGAATGTGTTTTAAACTAAAAATGCGTTTCAGTATATTCCTTAAACGTGGCTTAATTTATTCACAATATTTAAAATACGTTTTATGTATATATATGTATATAAAAGGAGAAACTGACTGACTGACATATCAACGCACAGCCAAAACTACTGTGACAAGGAACGTGTACAAGGTTTCCTTTTATGACGTAGGCGAGCACTAAGAGAGGGTCTTCCAAAATTCATCCCCTAAGGGGAAGAAACGGGAGTCCAAAGTTTGTATGGAGAAAACTACTTTGACGCCGGTAAAGCCGCTGGCAAAAGCTAGTCGTAAATATTAACTTAAAATTATTTATATAAAACCGGTAGTGACATCTATGGCGCCACATATGAACTAAATTACGAAATCCTACATCGCGCCATTAGAGTTCTCTACGTGATTTGAACATATACAACAGCCCTGTCTGATCTGGGCAACTGCTAAAGACATGATCTTGGGCAGTTGCCCAGATCAGACAAAACATTCGTCTCGTCGGAGGATCCTCCCTTTTCAACGTATTTATGCGGGACTTTACACTCTGTTCCGCATATCTCCAAAAACCTAACTATGTACACAAAAACTAAATCAAATACACTTGCACAGCGATGAGGCGTATTTCGACATTTCGAAGTACTCCTCCACATTACTGACAATAGAAAACGCGCCCAAAAGACTAGCAGTATTGCCACGTTGAATGGCAAAGCGTTGAAAGTGTCCGTCAGTCAATGAGAAATATACTTGAAAGGAAACGCGCACTCAGACCCTGACAAAAGCATTTTGAATTCAAATGGCTCAAAACTGTAATTACCAATGAGGTTACTATATGTTCACCGCTTGAGGGCCTCAGCAACCACGTTACATAAATAGATTTCTATTTTTTTTTTGTTTTACTTTTTTAATCTTTTAAATACTTAATTTTATAGGAAGGATACAGGATGAGATAAAGTTTTTCTACTTGAAGCAGATTTACTGTAACAATGTAGCAACCAACGCCAAGTTATTCTTTCATTCCCAAAATCAACATGAACAGAAGTTTACTTAGTAAAAGCTTAACTTGCTTATTCCCACTTGAGAACAACTTGACTTAATTAATCACAACCATTTTTAGAACAGTTTGACATTGTCATTTTTGGAAGGTCAAGATCACTTTAATGTGACAAAGTAACTTTCAAAGGATCATGAAACCCATAATACACGGAGTCTTTGACATAGACGCATAAACAAATACCACGGATCCAGCACATGATTCTGGGTCTTTTTTTAAAAAGACGAACACTCAAAATTATGAATTTGGAAAGTTCAAGGTCATTTTATAACATGGTCTGTTTTGATCGCAGGTCGTCCCGATCAAGTTCACAACTGTACGGTGGTGAATGCATCACTGACGTCGTTTGGAGTTCGGTGTTCTGAAGGATTCAATGGAGGCATGCCTCAGTCTTTTCTTCTAGAAGTACGAGAAATTATCACGCAGGTAAGGACCGATACGTTAATAGCCACTTTCATTCATTTTAAGAGTGGTAAAATATTTGTATTTCCAAAATACGGTAGCGGCGGCGGTACGGTAATTTTTATATCCCCATTGATAGGACCCAATGAAAAGACTACAATGTTTTCTATTAAAAAGTACTACACTTGAGGCCAGCTTAAAGTAAGCAATCCTGGATTTTGAATACAACTGCAATAAACTTCCATTGGTCTGCGCTGTTTTGTCATATTTAACAGCATTAGAGCATCATTATTTTGTTAAAGAGTTACTGTGATGTTTTTTGCACCAACAAAAACATCACAGTCTCTTCCGTGGAGAAGAATCGTTATCTCCACAGAAATCGACAAATCAGAACCGTTCACTAACTTCTGACGTTTTATTAATAATGGGTATTTGGTAGGCCTATCTGAAACTTAATATCTTAAAAATTAATCTTAAAAATTAGCATGGCATTGCATAGCATAGTCGACCTTATAATATTCCCACTGTTGGGACCCAGGCCTCCTCTCTAGGAGAGGGAATGGACCGTAATCCACCACGTGGGCCCAGTGCGAGTTGGTGAATGTCACATGTCTTCGAATTTTTGATTTTAGGACATGCCAGTTGCCTCAAGATGTTTTCCTTCATCGTTTTGAGAGCAGTGGTGATGAAATAAATTACACAAAATAATACGCTGGGTTTGAACCCGCAACCTACAACTCGTAAGTCGGGGCCTTTACCACTCGGCCACCACTGCTCTGTCAAACTGCTCTGTCTTACAAATTACGGAGTGCCTTATATGGTGTTATTTTTATGAAATCCACTTTTTGATCACTATTTTCCCCTCAAACAGGAGATCGTAGCCAACGTGTCCAGCGCAGTACCCCGGTTCACCGCGGTGGGTCTATCGCCGGGACGGACGTATGCTGCGGCTGTTCTAGCATACAACGCCAAAGGCAGGGGGGACCCTTATCCTTTAAGAGCTAGCACCTTGAGGCCGCCGGAGAAACACCACGTTCATGATAAGAGTTTAGGTGAGTCAAATTGTCATCAAAATGTGATCAGTCTATTGTAGTTTACTAAACTAATCACGAGTTTTTTAATGCCCAAAAGTATATGAACTACTGCAGTAAACAGAATTAAAAAATCATATGTTATTCTCTTGGATAAATGCTAGATACATCTATCTTAACACAATGCTAATGTTCCTGAATAAATTGAATTGAATTGAATTTTAGGTAAATCTTGATTAGGACTGCCAAAAAGTCAATGTGTTGTAAAATTAATGTCATTGACGATTTTTAAATCTTGTCGTTGTTTACCCACTCAAAATAGTACAGTCGTTAAATGTAAAACAACAACAAAGGCATTACATTTTTGCTTGTAAAATACATTTGATGTAAAGCCTTTTTTGTATACTGTAAATTATTATTAATAATATTATTATAGCTACCGCTCCCAAGGGAACATACTCTCGGGATATAAAGTATTCCATGTATTATTCCAGGACTTGGTCTACCCGTGTACCAAGTTTCATCAAAACTCGTTCAGCCGTTCGAGCATAAAAAAGTAGCAAACATACACACACAAACTTGCGCCTTTATAATATTAGTGATATTACAACATTGTATTTAGGTTTAACTGAACCTCAACATCCAAGAGCTTTGAACTTCACTCTTAGCAGTTCTTAATCAACGAATCTATCTATCTTTTCTGTAACAGTATTGGCTTCTTAGATTAGCAAACACGCAGTTGCCCAGCAGTAGAACATAGAAAGAAAGAAAAACTGTTTATTCGCGCGAAATGACGCAATCTTAAAACTAGCTAACAAACATTATCAATTGAATAGGGAAGATATGCGTCACATCTGCGCAAAACGGCCGAACGTTCAGCATAAAGCTGCGGCCTCACGCATTATGCGATGAGCTCACAGCGCTGTTTTCAGCGTGGGCCGGTGTACATACTACTTAGGCAGTCCTTCATCTCCTTTAATCAATACCATTAGGTACTCACTTCATCTTATTTGTTCTACAGATCTACCCCGAACAGCCTTCCAAATGACAGGCCCTATGTCGGTAGCCGTCGGTGGCGGAATCATTCTGATGGTGGTGCTCATCCTCTTCATGGTCGCGATGCGCCAGCGCTGCGCCAAGAGGAAGCCCAGATCGGCTCCCCCTCCATCCTCGCAGCCAGCCAGTCCGGACAAACTGCGGGAGAAGGAGGACAGTGAGAGTGATGATAGAAACCCGGATATTATACCCTCAGATACTGATCAGATGCAGGTAAGGATTCATAGTAGATGAAAAGACAAAGATAATTCGAATACTTAAGTCTCAAAACTTCCTAATTCAGGATGGATTTTAAGATGGGCCAGTAAGGGTAGCAACCTTAACCGTTGTAGTTACAGGAAAACGTTCCTAGGAGAACATCTATAACTTTTTAAGATATCCTAAGCTACATTCACAGATTTAAAAAATAAACATGTAGGGATCAAAAGACTCTTTAGGACCATTTAAGGTATCGTGAAAAACTTTTCCTATAGATTTTGTACGGAAAAACGATGAATCAACTCGAAATAGTTTTATTAACAAACGATCCTATGTTCAAAAGACTAAAGGTGCGTATCGACTTCGCGCTCCGAGAGATCGAACATTGGCGCGCGCTCCAGCCGCGCGAAATGGATACCAGTTTGGAACGCGCGCCAAGGTGTTCGTTGGAGCGCCCGAACGCGGAGCGGTCCGTTCCGTCGGGTGTCGGTTTTTTACCACGCATCAGTCATGGCGCGCGCGCCAATTGAGACGGGTCGTCGTATTTTTTTGTGTTTGTTGCGCTCCGAATAATAATTATGGATAATGAAGTAATAAAAATCTTCTGTAGACATTCTTGTGAAGTTTTTTATTGTGTCTTCTATCACTTCGAACTGCATATCTCTTATAAGTGTCACTCCATACTGCATTCTTTTTCGGTACAGCTCTTTTATCCACCAACGCACTTTTCGTTTCTCTTTTTTCTTTTTTATAATGCTGTGTATAATTACAAAAGCTGCTGCTGCTCGTACACGACTAGCTTCCATGATGAACGGTCAAACACTGGAACAGTTGCCACGCGCGCCAGGCGCGCTTAGTTGATATACTTCAAATCTTTGGAACGCGCTCCGCGGAACGCACTCTCGTCGCGGTCATTCATGGCGCGCGCGCCAGGAGCGCGAAGTCGATACGCAGCTTTTGACTAACTGAAATGTGAGCACGGAAACACACACACGGGTGTGTGATGGGTATTTCAAGAACGACGTATCTGGACGAAATCTATTTGGGATGTTTATGGGTGTGCAATAAATTGACTTGCTCGTCAATTCGCTACTGTGAAACTCGCGACCGCTCGCGAGTTGGCACTTCCGATATTACTTACTTACTTTCTTGTCGTCAACTTGCGAGCATGTATAAGTACAATCGAATAAAAACAGATTGAAACCAATATCTAGCTTTTGCCCGCAGCTTTGCCCGCGCTGGTTGATTCAGTTAAGTACTGACGTTAAAGGTGCGGAATGATGTGAGTGGGATGTGCTCCTGGACTGCACAGGTGTCACTGAAATACGCACACGAACCTTAGGATCCCCGAACTCCCTTATTGATGTCCTGAAAAACCTTTTTTTTTTTTATTATTGATAGGCTCGCGTTTGACCACTATCTCACCTGATGGTAAGCGATGATGTAGCCGACGATGGAGCACGCTTGCCTAGAAGTAACCTATTCACTCTTGACTTAAAGACCCCTAGGTTGAAGGCCACCTAAAAGGATTATCTGTTTTTGGAGAGAGGTGGGCTGGTTGGAATAAGCCCACCTAAGGTTATGGCCGCCATGGCCCACGTACAATGGTCCACATAGGACCAAGTGCGGAAACCAAACATAAATAGATAGATAGAGGTGAGTGGGATGCGGCCAATGCATGATACCCAAGCACGCTATCCAGTTTTTGTGGAGCGGAAAGGAGTGTCAGAATTTTACTGACTAAAACTAGTTGCCATAATTAGTGTTACAACCTATTTTATTTAGATTTTAAATTTGCTAATCAGGTTTGGGGCCCCCGAGGTTAGGGGCTCCGTGCCCTTTGGTAGCTACGCCAGTGACCATCTTCAACAAGTTTTCTCTTCCACAGATGGACTACTATCGTCAACAGCAAGTATCGACCATATCCCCGCCCCTGGGGTCACGTGGGCACCGCGGGTCTGTGGCCGGCGTGCGTGGAGGTCTGCCCGCCTACTGCGCGCTCAGGACTGCCCCGCCACCTAACCATGGGGCCATGCATGATCAGCCTACGGTGAGTATGTGCTGCCAGAACCTCCCTGTGAAGAATAGGTATTATGGGATTGTAATAAGATCATTACAAACCCATAATAGATCAAATCAAAACCTACTAGAATTTGGAGAGTATTGTTACTAGACTCCCCAAAATCTCACTTTATTCACCCATACTCACTCCATTTGGGTGAGTCTAATTATATACAAAATTATATTTAGTTTCCTGGCTCCTGTGTAGACAATATCCGCCGTTTCTCTATTGTGTCATATTCCTGAAGGGTCTTATACAGACCTCCAATCAATATCAAACGATTCGTGTACCCATAACATGACAGACAACGTTTTGTTTTTGTAGATATTTTGGTATTTATTGGAGGTCGTATAAGTATTTATAGAGAAATTAATATGTGAAACGTTGTGTATTTTTGAACTTACAAACTAATATATGACCCACAAAACATTAAAATATATCAGCTCAAATCTCTCCAGCAGATCGAAGAAGGATATTCTTATGGTGTTCTGTTCGTCCAGAACCCGTCCTCGGGCATTCCGCCGCCCGCGCGGTTCGCGTCAGGCTCCTGCACCCTCCCGCGGGGGTCCACCCTGGGCCCCCAGGGGGGCATCCCCATGCAGCACCTTCGCACGCTGCCCCGGCCGGCGGGTCCGCAGGGGCCCTCGGGACCCCAGGGCCCCTCACCCGGGGCCCCCGCGACGGGTCCTCGCCTGCCCCCTCGCGACACTCCGCTCTGACAGACCACGCAGCTATAGGACATGTAAATACGACTGTGTTATTCAAGTGCTCAAAACTTTTTTTAAATCGAGTGATTAGTGATTTTGTTGTTGATATCAAGTACTTGCTGTAGTGCTGTTGTAATTGAACGAATTGTTATGTGAATTAATTTTTTTGTAAGACTGGCATGGAATAAAATGTTAGGTTACCAAAATCTAAACCTGTCTACATCACAATTACGACTGAGATCAAAATATTATGGGCCTACCACACGCACAAACTTTACCACAGTTTTGCCTGCGCAGGTCAGTTTGTACATTGAACACCGTGCGTTTGGTTGGTAAAACTGATACAGTTTTACACGGTGTTCCGTACACAAATCAGCCTGCGCAAGCAAAACTGTGGTGAAGCTTTTGCGTGTGGTAGGCCCGTTAGACACATTTTTTTTCTGTTTTACTAACAAGCATTAAAACATACCAATTTATCATATTTGAATTCATAATTTAACATAATTTCATTCCATTACCACTTACTCAACTATTGACTTATGCGCTATAAATTTTTTGTTGATTTTAAACCGACGATTTGTAGCAAAACCAAAAAGGTATTCGTTGCAAAAGAATTTGAACTTTGTCTTGTACCACAAAGAGTTGATTGTTCCGAAATTTAAAACATGTGGACCATGTGCTGGGCACAGATGGTGTGACACTATCAGTAAGAAACTAATCCAACAGAAACTTCACGACCCTCTGTAATAAGGAATACGACGTAAGGAGGAGAAAAAAGAGACCATGAGCCATTTTTTTTTTAATGTGGGTGTCATCCAATGACATCCCCCGCTCTTGGGCAGAGCGAGAGGGTGTGTCAGATTTTTACTGACTAAAAACCCACTCCTTTTCCTTCGTTGCCTTTCATACCAGGGCCGAGTCTTCCTTTCAGAAGTAGACCCTTGGCTCCATACGGACCATGTGGCATAGGACATATTTGTAGTATACTTTTAACCCGGGAGTATGTTCATACTAACATATTCCAAGTATAGCATAATCAGCCTTCTAATGTTTCTACTGCTGGCATTCAGGCCATCTCTCCAGGAGTGAAAATGGGCTGTAATCCACGCGGGCCCAATGCGTATTGGTGGATGTCACATGTCTCAGAATGTTTGGCTTTCCACCCTCACGATGTCTTTCTTCACCGTTGGAGTATGTTGTCTTGGAATAATTTTCTACTTTTACATGAACGAAGCCAGTAGCAGCAACTGTATGAAAAAATAAAAATAGGTGGTTAACCTAGTTTTGTTCAGCATCCAAAGCTGTATTAAACCAAGTAAGTAATAAAATTCCCTGCAGTAGTGCAATGACTTCAAGAACTGAAATTAAAACAGAGCTAAAAGATGACGACCAAGACAGCTCTTTATTACGACACTCAAAGTGAAGTCCCAGCTAAGTGTTGAACACTGAAGTTTTTTTCCTATTATTTGTTTAACGACTCCATTGAAATGACGTTCATTTTAAATGTCACTGGGTTAAATATTAACCAAGTATTTCTTTATTATTTTACTTATTAAATACGTTAAAAAATAAACTTCCACCGATATCGGGAACAAAGTCTAAGTTACCAGTGGTCAGGGCTCTAGAGAAAGGAACTTCTTAATTATAGGAGCTGTGTCAAGAAGTACCATTTTCTGAATCAAGTCTTTGATCCAGTCACCTCACAAGATCCGTCTAAGATCTTGTTCGAGGCTTGTGGCTATTAACTTTTGAACGCCTAGCGTTTTCTAGTCCCAGCATTTTCTAGACTTCATTGTAGACCTTATTTTCGATATTTTTTTTTATATAAACCAGTGCTTGACTGCGATCCCACCTGATGGTTAGCAGTGATGCAATCATTGATGGTGAGGCGCACTAGTTTATTAAGAGCCTATTCACTCTAGCCTTGAAGGCGCCTAAATTATAGTTGGACGGGAAGACCGCAGCAGGCAAATTGTTCCAGTCCTTCGATGTACGCGGTATAAACGACGAAGCGAAACGCTTAGTCCAGACCGTTGAAGTTTCAACAACGTTAGGGTGGATACTCGCCATACGTCGAGTAGTCCGATGGTAGAAATGAGATGGCGGAATCAGGTCATGCAATTCCCGCGCACACTCTCCAAATACAGACTACTTTATGAAGAACTTTTTATTTACGTACTTGGATAATTACCCTTTATATAGAACGCTCAATATTTTATAATCTACGCTGACGCCGACGTCTGCTTGGTGTTTGATAGAATGCCGTGAAATCACGCGCGAACACGCGTTCGCTTAGAGTTTAATCGTTATCATAAGCCTGTGGTGTCCCACTTCAGAGCAAAGGCCTGCCTTCCTTTATTCCACTTTCAAATCAAATTAAATTTAATATTTGCTATACAGCTACAATAGCTGCGATTACTGACCCCATATAAAATCGGTAGAGCCATAAGCATTGGGGTAATCTAACAAAAAAATACTTAAAAATTCTCCGTCACATTTCCAAGTAACTGCACTACCAGTAACAATTGACCTCATAATCAACTAGTTAATCTAATTAGTACTTAGAAAAATATCTTTCTTACGCAGTCATCTCTCCTGAGTCACATCAAAAAAGTCCACAAACAAAATATACTTCACAACAATACATCATAGCATTCATTCGTAGACCCAAAGACTTCACTCCTTCACATCTTCAAACTATGAAACTAGACAGCAAAATAAAGTGGTCTAGCGTTTAGCCACCCGGATAAAACTGGTTGATATGCTGCCAAAACTAATCTACGTCAAGGCCTTGATGTAGACAAGTCTGATTCACTAACACCATTGAATTGTGGATATCGGTTTGGTCATCCAATCATCAAAAAATTTCTTAATTTCTTTATAAGAGGACAATCAAGACAATTCACATGTTTCGAGTCATTAGTAGAGGTCAAAGTCGATTATGGTTGCTATATAATAATACTAGCTTTGGACCCCCGTTTCATCTCTTTAGGGAGTGAATTTTGGAAAATCCTCTCTTAGTGCTCGCCTATGTAATAAAAGGAAGCCTTGTACAAAATTTCATGCTCTTAAAGCGACACCTATCGTGATCCTTTACATTTTCTAATAATGAAAAATAGTTCATTATTTCTTTTTCAGGTACCTACGCAAAGATTCTAAGAACAGGGCAATGTACTTTATTGCAAATTTATCTGGTGATTACCATAACAAGTTTTTTTTTAGTCAATTGGCTGTTTACTTGCAGTAAGTCAAGTGGGAGTTTTGTTTTGTTACAGTGATAACATATATCACAATGAATAGGTTACTTCTAGGCAAGCGTTTTTCATCGTCACCCACATCATCGCTTACCATCAAGGACTAAAGTCAAACGTTATCCTATCAATACTAAAAAGTCACAAAATGTAGTCACCAAACATCATCATCATTATCATTTCAGTCAAGACGTCCACTGTTGGACATAGGCCTCCCTCAAGAGTCGCCATAACGACCGGTCCTGTGCGTCTCGCATCCATCGGATTCCAGCGTACCTCACTAGGTCATAGGTCTACCTTGTGGGAGGCCTTCCAACGCTGCGTCTTACGGTACGTGGTCGCCAATCCAGAAGCTTTCGTCCCCATCGACCAATGTCAGCAATGTGCCCTGCCCACTGCCACTTAAGTTTGGCGATTCTTCGGGCTATGTTGGTAACCTTGGTTCTCCTGTTACTAAGAATTTACACTTTACTAAAGATCGGATAAGTGTAAAACTGTTTTTTTTTTTAATCTAACAGCAGCACTTTTGAGCATGTACTTGATATTACTGTCAGTCAAATTCCGATTAGGTAGGATAAAATAATTGAAAATTCTGTTACGATTCGTTTGTAAATCAAGAAAATGTAAATATAACACATATAAACTCTAGTTATAAATATAAAATACATTCAAAAACAATATTTATACTCAAAAATGTTAAACAGTGTAAATCGGATTGTCGTTGTTTTTAAAGTTTTCATTTTCCGTTTATAAATGGTTGTGAAAATAAACAAGCCACGTTTGTAAACTAGTTTGTATGAATATCAATATTATGTAATCTGTCTGGGGTCAGAATTTGTTGATTTACAACATGTTTTAGTATATGCGAAACCCGAAACACGTGTCTAGTATTTTATATAAAGAATCTATGTACAAAATTTCATAACTATACCATGAAAAATAACAAAGTTATAAGCTTGTTATGTTACCTGGTTGTTCGCACAAATACATGGTCACCGTTCCATACGGGTAACTAAAGGGTAGTTTTGCTCCCGTACCCAACTGTGCGCTGGCACTAATGCCCGCTATAAGCTGCCGTGACCTGTGTTGTACTTAGTGTCGGTGGTGTCCAACGTGTGACCTTTTTTTAAATATTTTTGGGAAAAAATATAACATGGTGTAAAAATTATTGAAATCGATGCAGTTACTGATTCTGAACAAACTATATTCAGGTTTCGCTTAAACTAAAAATAATATTGTAAACACTTATCTATATTATAGTTGCCAAAACAATTTCAGTTTTTACTGCCCAAGCAAGTTGAAATGTTTCCATTATGTAAACTTATTGAATCTGTTGATGATCTGTCATCTATAGACCTTACTATGACGTGTTAAAATATTAAGCATGCGAGCGAGAAAGAAGGATGAAGCTATACACCCTTTAACAGTTCAGTTTAGGTTGAAAATGAATCGCGTTCAGGGGGGCTGTTGGCTAACTTTTTCAATAACAGTTGACAACTAGCATTCGTTGCACACTAAACTTAGTTGTCAACTGACAATTTCATAAAATTGGTATTACGTATCACACAAGTGACTAACAAACTACGGTGGAAATGTGGTGAATTATAAAAATTTACGGTGCCTATTGTGACCACTCTAAAATTTTATCGACTATTATTACAGCTTCAAAAGATTACACAATCGCAATTTTAAAAGTATCGATACAATAACATCTGTCAAAAAGTGTTACAGTGGCTATCAAAGGCGCCAGTGGCTAATGACGTCATTGCAGTTGGTCACTGAAGATAGGCAATACGAAACTAGCTGTTTGACAGTTCAATGATGCACATTGTTAACAAGTGATCATCACTTGAACGGTCAAAAGAGTTACGCAATAGCCCCGCTGAGCTCGTATTATCGTCTTGCTTGCACACTACTCACACAATGAAAACAGTGAAAAATGAAACGAAATCATCTATTAATTTGTCTTTTATCGCATGCTAGTTACTTGCATAGTTCAAACGCATCTGAATAGCTATTGGACTTTTTAATTTCCCATAAACTATGCAATGATATTTTTTAATTTTTGAGAGTTTTTATTGTTAAGTTTTGAGAATCTTTAAATAACTTCTCCCACTCTGGTTGGAGCAAGAGAGGGTGTCAGACTTTTACCGATTAAAACCCGCTTGTGCTCTTTTAGTTGCCCTTTGCGTTCCAGGGCCGCAGTGACTCTTTCGAACAATCTCGCAGCTCATATATTTAACATTTCAAGATATAGAAGATATAGCTAAATACTTAGATCATGCGTGTACAATGCATTCCAAATAAGATTAAGATTGATTGCCATGTTGTGACGTCACGTCATACTGTCAAATCGAAGAATTATTATGGTGAGCAAAACAAGAAATTTTTAAAATTGAATATATTTACAAACTGTAAACGAAAATAGTTTAATCAGAATCCAGTTCTTCAATTTTGCTCATCTCTGAGTTCTTCGATTTTGCCCAATTTCTTGCGATTTGACAGTATGACGTGACGTCACAACATGGCAATCGATCCTATTCTTATTTGGAACGCATTGTACTTTCATTTATTTTATTTTACCATGTTTTTTTCTTTTTTTATCAAATATGTATAAATATGTGATCAAATGTACCATATGCAACTGGGTGAAGACCCTGGCTGCTGTAACACAGGAGTAACATGTAACACAGCTCCTATAGTTCAGGAGCCAGGGCTTCAAAAAGTTTGTTACTTATGTAATTTTTGTGTTAATAAATTTTATTAATAAAATTATTATTATATTATCAAACTCTGACTACCCACAGAAAATACCATTTAAAGTTCGGAATAAAAAAATGTGTTGAAGATTGGACTAATATTTCCTAATGTACTATAGTTATTATGAAACTGATATTCTAGCTATTAAACATAATCACTAAAATGTGATAACTACACCCCTTATTCCTGAATAATATTTGATAAAACGCTCTTAAAATTTGAACAAGAGTTTTTTTCATCACCATCAATCAAACCATTATAATATATATACATACTATCTATACAAAACCAACTCATAAAAAAAAAACAGCTTCTCCCTACATTTTTGTAAGTCTTACTGCCAAAGATGTACTTACTTAAACGGCTGTTTTTTTTTTCATAATTCGATACAAAATGCCTGGAAAATTTGCCAAACAAAATCAGGTCGTATAAAATCTCATATTATTAAAATGTCGATGCCAGGTAAGATTTTTCGAGCGTTTTTCACTTTTTATGAATAAGGGGTGAGCCTCGATTCTTTTGTTCATTGTAGTGTTTGCTGAAACAGGTCACATACTCACGGATTTTAATAAACTCTGAAAAATCAAAGATTTTTTTGATTTTTCGCATACGTTTTATTTCATCTGCACTCTTAGAGGTACAGACAGATTGAAAATCATTTACGAAGAGAATAGCAGAATTTGAATATGAATTTCACGTATTTTTTTTCGTAAAATGCTTGATTGAATCAATCCTGAAAAGTTACTTAAGATTGTTTTTTAAATATGATAAATTTTTGATTTTATTATTAATTTTCGAATATTGTTACTGTAATTACTTGTTATAAATTATTTATTTTCTGTATTTTGTTATTTTATTTGATACAAAAATATATAATATACGTTAAATATTTTCGTCAGATTAAAGGTGTATGCACTAAAATACATGTCAGAGAGTTCTTAAGGTACCGTTTGGATGTTTCATTAGCTGTGGATCTACCTACCATTTTCTTCCCTTAATTAAAACTTAACTAGCTCCAGGTAATACTGTTTTAATAGGTACCGTAATAAAAACATTGTCTGCGCTTTTAATCAGCAAAGTTTTTTACACTCACAGATTTCAAAGTTTCGTCGACTATCATAAAGTATCACGTTTTTTTTTGTGCAATCTGATTTAAGCGTCTAATAAGATTTATTTTAATGCAGTTGAAATAAATCTCTGACAGGCATTTTAAAAGGTTAACTTATGACTATTTTATTTCATGCGCAGATATTTATAGTAAACTAGCGTGGAGTAATAAAAATGTAAGATCCTATAATGTATTCAAAGTACAACTTGCTCGGCACGTAGTCGAAAAATATTAACAGTGCTCTACTAGCAGCCGACTAACGTAATCGTAATAATAAGCACTATTTTTTACAATGTTTCTCATGTAAGTGAAGCTATAACTACACTGCGCACACGTGTGCCACACACACCGATCTGGGCGCGTCAGTCTCCATACATTTTATATGGAAACTAGACTTGTAGAGCTACACTTGGTCCACGCCACGCGACGTCGTTCTACGTACAAACCAGGCGTGTTACACGTGTGCGTCGGTCTAATGTAGTTCTAGCTCTACTGTAGTCTTCCATGAGAATAAATTTCTTTAAACACAAGACAAAAATAAATGTTTACGATCTATGATCTGACTTGACATTTACATCATATTAAAACCCACATCACATAAAACGTTTTACCGAGTACCTACCAGCAAACTTAAATGAACATAAGACTTAGGCCATTAACGATATAGTTCATATTACTTTGTCCATTAAGGGTTTTGTACATACAGTAACGGGTGTAAATATGTTTTGTATTATAACGGTTATAATCCTATTTGTGTCTTAAAGTGGTGTAAATGCCGTTTATAAACGTAATATGACTTTGTGAAATGTACTTGTGTGTACCTATTTATCTTCATTTCACGTCAAAGTAAATTGCTTGCAAGTGACAGAAGACATTGCTATGAGAATATAAATTATAGTCAGAAAACTTATGGAGTTTAATATCATATGAAAAGTTAAAAGCACCTTGAGCTGACCTTTGTGTTTTTCTGAAAATGCGAATAAACTATTGGAACTAAATGGAAATTTAGCCATTAGCAAATGGCTTAGTCTGGTTCGAATATTAAAAAATAGACAGGTTTTTTGTGTACTGGTGTTTTAAGGTAAAAAGTTCATTGCTACTAATTCCAAGTATTGTGTTTTGCACAATCTGAAGATTTTTTTTTAAATTTATTATCCAATTTTTAGACGTCGCCGTCGGTAATAAAAATTGTGCAAAACATGGTTTTGGGAAATTTGTGTACAGAAAATTTTTCTTGAACATTTTGACTAAGTAATTTGAAGTTTGATTGCTGTAAATGTTAAAAAATATTGTGTAATATATTCACTTGCAGTTACATTTCACAAAGTCATAAAAAATCGGCGCCCTAAGACGGGATCATCGAACAATGGGTAAATACTCAATTACACTAACAATATTAGTTAAAATTTTAAATTTTTGCAACTTTTAATTTTAGCGGATATAAAATATCCTGTTCTGTTGCTAGTTAATAATTTTATAATTAAAAAAAAAAAATTAAGTTTGTACGTTAAATAATTGTAAATAGTTTAAAATGGAGTCTTTCTATCTGTCGGAATGTTTTCACTAAACTATTGGGAAACGAAAATAAATGGAAATATTCGAAAATGTTCGCTTTTGATGTTTCATTTTGTCTGTGAAGTTTTACTCGATATCTATTTAAATAAAATACTATAATCGAAGAGATATTTTACGGGATGGCCTACTTTTCTACCGACAATAGATTTGTACAAAAAACGTTCGTCTACTCCGTCAATATTTTTACCCAATTTAAAGCCCTTGAATAATAATAAGAAATAATAAACACAATATCTCAATCATTAGATTAATTGTCAAACGATTGTCGTTAAAAAAGAAGAGCATTCCATTTACAATTGTAAGGAAATCCTTACTAGTCAGTACTAATCCACACTAATCCATACTAATCAATACTAATCCCTACTAATACCTACTAATCCATACTAATCCATTCTGATGCTTACTAATTCAAAGTAATCCAAACTATTCCAAAATAATCCTTACTAATCCCTACTAATCCGTACTAATATTATAAATGTGAAAGTGACTGGTCCACAATAACCGGCATTCACGCGGACGAAGTTACGGGAAAAAAGTAGTTGCTTGGAATAAGGTAAGTTCAAGAAAAGCCAGATGAGGTTAAAAAAATAGATAATACATAACGATCGATCATTCTTCAGTAGGGTAGCCATTTTGGACCGTTACTGTAAGTATTAGAAAATCATGATCGATTAGCATTACCAACTCCGGCTACATGTTAGATACGAGTTGAAAACTTGTTGGAGGTTTTTAAGTTTAAGATTCCAATTGGTGTCATCATCATTTCAGCCGAAGGACGTCCACTGCTGAATATAGGCCTCCCCCAAGTGTCGCCACAACGACCGGTCCTGTGCGTCTCGCATCCATCGGATTCCTGCGACCTTGACCTGGTTCACCTTGTGGGAGGCTTACTAACACTGCGGCTTTTATTTCCCTACTTAAACGTTAGCAACCCATCGATCATCTTTTTGTTCATCGGCGATTCTTCGGGCTATGACGGTAACTTACCAAAATTACCACCAACTCCATTTTGGCCACATTGCCAGAAAAAATGGCCACAACCTTGAACAGCTCATCGTAACTGGCATGGTTGATGGCAAACGAACAAGAGGCCACAGCCCAAAAAGATGGGCAGATCAGGTCCGCTCCACACTGGACGCCCAATTGCACGTCGAACTTCATGACGCTAAGAACCGTCACAGATGGCGAGATACCATCAATAAGAAGCTAATCCAGCGGGAACTTCACGACCCTCAGTAATGAGGAATATGACTCGAAGAGGACCACCAAACCCAGCCACCAGTGCCACCCGTGTGCCACTCATTTAGTACCATCTCCTGCGGATATCTTCATTCCTGATTCGATTCTCAAAGAAACTCCGAGCAAAATTCTTTCCATTGCCCTTTGGTAAATCTTTGCAAGTTGTTATTTATAACCTTACCTATAAAAGTATTCATAACATCAATCAATATATAACCTAACCTTTTCTCAACTATATCGGGATCGGCTAACAATGAAACAGGATAAAACTGAATAAGTATGAATATTATACATGAAGCAACTATTTATCCTTTAAGCGGGCGCGCGACTATTTGAAACAGTAGAGGTCGCGCGTAACTTAGGACCGATGGGAGATTTCAGGAACTTCGAAAACTGATTAATTAATTATAATTTATTTTTATATTCTGATATTACCTATTTTTCAACTAAACAATAATTTGTTTAAATTCAAAATAAAATTTTGAGGTTAAACTGATTTCTCCGGATTAGGAATCAATTCTGCCCGACATAACAAGAGTTCTATTATGAGTTTTGATTATATCTCTAATTATTTTTTAATTTTTTTAATATTCTTCAAGAGATCGAATAATTAGCATCAAAGAGTTTTTCATCTACTTAGGTATAATTTTCTTTAGAATCAGTCTTCTCGTCAATGTAAAAATACAAGGCAGGCCCGTGTAGTCTTTTTGACGTCTGCGCCGCGACCTAAACACAAACATTCTGTGTCTTTCAGGAGGAGTGGAGAAAGAGGAAATGGAGTTATTTTCGTCAGTACTGAACTAATGACAAGCTACTAGAGATGATACGTTCTTTTGACAAGAAATTTTGACTTTATGATCGTAAATATATCAACTGCAGTCGATTCGACGCCGCGCGACCGCTTGAAGGTTATCTGACCTCCACAGCCTACTAACTGGGTAACACGCAATAGCAGAGTACCATAACAACCTGTCAAATATATTTAAATGTTTGTCGGGTTCAGCGCTTTTTTTTTTTCGAGGTGAACAATTATCAAATAACTTTTCGCGCTCTGGGTGGAGCGAGAGAGTAACTCAGACAATTGCTGACTAAAATGAATACGTTACTCCAGCAGGAAAGTAGCACCTAGAGTGATATAAGTGACGTATAATTAGTGCATAATCTGCTGTAAATTTGGGCAGCATAAAAATTTGTGCATGTTGTCGTTTTGGAACCAACTGAAAGAACTCGCCTGTGTTCTTTAACGGTTCAGTTTAGGTCGTAAAATGGATCACGTTAATAGAGCAAGCCAGGGCCTTTGTTCTTAGCTTCGAAAAATTGTCTCCAACATCAGCGATGGCAGTCTTGGAGCGTATCATTATTTCTTTATTAAAACAACAAATTAAAACCGGGAACTTTTCCAACTCGTTATGCTTTCCACAGAATTTTCTCGAAAAAACGAAGCCACTTGTAATCCAGGATTACCGTTTTTTGTTCTGTTATCCAGGCTTAGTAGCGTGTTGGAAAAATTTACCTGAATTACGCTAACAGAGTAAGTTCCTACCTAAACGCCATTTAGGAACTTGATACAAAAATGTTCGCTATGATTTTTGGAGCTTCTGGTTAATTTTAAATCATGTTTAGAATAATAATAATATTCCACAACTATTACACAACGCCGTCTAGTCCCAAGCTAAGCAGAACTTGTATTATGAGTACTAGACAACCGATACACATACTTATATATTTCTAAATACATACATATTATACATAAATTACACCCAGACACAGAATAAATGATCTTGCTCATCACAAAAACATTTATCCTGGGTGGGAATCGAACCCACGACCTCCGGCATAGCAGTCAGGGCCACTGACCACTAAACCAACAGACCAATCCAAAGTGACCTAACTTAAAAATCCTATAAATTCAGGTCATGTTTTAAACTGCCCATATAAAGCCTAATCTGAAACCCTGTGGTAAAAAAAAACCCGAATTATAAGTAAAAAAGAAACACAGGAGAGATACATTTTAAACTTATAACCACACTACATATTTTGAAAACTGTTATGCTTATTTTCCTCAAATTAAAATTTTTGAGTTACGTCATTCTAAAGAACAGTGTGATAATAATATGTAAAAGCTATAGGTTAGTTTTAAGGTAAGTTCATCTCTGAATACATTTTTTACGTGGCAACCTTCATGAATATTGGTACATGACTATTAGACATGATCGGGCCCAAAATCCAACGTAATTGCCATGACGTATACCAGTTAAACATTTTGAGTATACTCTACTGTGTGCTGTTAAGGATGGACCTTATTTTCAAGTAATTTTAAGTCGTCTACTGTCTTTGTAATTTCAGATTAGGAAATACATTCTAGTTTCTAAACGGTCCATTAAAGTTAAAATAGACTCAAAGTTATCTAAAGTTCAAATTCTGGACCTAACAACGTTGGCCGTACTGAAATATTATTATAACGGAAACAAAATTCCTTCATCAAAGCAGATAGTTTAACAACAATGGCAGTAAACACATTTGATTCCCAACAATCTGCCAAGGTATTCCCCAAAAGGGGGCAGAAAACTTTGGGAATAGCTCAACTTGACGCATTCTCTATAACTTTTAGAGTTTCTCAAACTATTATGTGGTAGCCCCTTTATAGGAGCCTTGCGACGCTCAAGCTGTGTTTATGGTGAGTTTGGACAAGGTTTGGACTAAACAATGAAAGCCAACTGATATAATAATAAGAAAATTAAAGAAAATACTTGTCATTGAAAAAAACATATATGACACACCTAAATGAAAAAAAAACATATGTAACACTACACATGATAGCGACAAGAAACATGTAACAGAGATATTTGTAATTACAAAACATGATTGAAAAGAGTGTCCATGGAGTTTCTTGCACATTCTTCTCCATAGATATCTACGCTTTGGAATGTGCAATTAGCATCATTTTTTTCTGATTGACTGACTTCTTGACATTTCAAAAGTGCCTGTAAATGGTTTATTCGAAATAAAATGCTTTGAATCTTTGAATCTTTGATAAAACATACAGTACAAAATAAACACAAGGTACAAATCATTGCCAGACAAGGTGAAATCTGGCACAATCTACACTGATATTATAAAGAGGTAGATAAAGTTTGTTTTTTTGTTTGTAGGAGGTAATCTCTGAAAGTACTAGTCCGATTGCTAAATTTTTTTCACCGATAGAAAGCTGCTTTATTCCTGAGTAACATAGGCTATATTTTATGTAAGCGGGCGAAGCCGCGGGCAAAAGCTAGTATAAAATGAGACATGGAACCATCGACTCGCTTATTTTGCTTCGGGAGCTGTGTAAAATATTTGATCGCTTGTAATCTCTCTGACTGTCCAATCCATTTTTAAAGTAGTTCAATATGGGAGCCTGTACCATGTCGTTACAACTCGGTTAGATAGAAATTGCTTCAGAGGCTTCTTTTTGGATACATTTCCCCATAACTTGAAGGAATGTCCTGTAAATATTTTTTGGCATTCAGTGTGTAAAGGTCTTGAAGGCTGGGCACGTCGTAGTATTCTGTAGTATTCTGTGAGTATTTTATAAGTCTCAATAAGCCTACCTCTTTGTCTACGTTCCAGTGTGATAAGGTCAAATTCTTTAAGGCGCTCTTCGTAATACAGATTGCGTATGGTACGGACCATTTTTATTGCCCTTCTCTGAACATTTTCGATTAGAGTGATGTTTTTCTTAAAATATGGGTCCCAGATGACATTAGCATGCTCCAAGAGAGGTATTATGTAGGTTTTGTACAGCTTAACAAACGTTTTGTACTTGCATGTTTTCGAATCCGTAATTACCTCAGGAATGAGAACCGGGTTCCTTAACCACTTGCATAGCATAGCATAGTCGGCCTTATAATGTTCCCACTGTTGGGACTCAGGCCTCCTCTCTAGAAGAGGGAATGGGCTGTAATCCACCACGCGGGCCCAGTGCGGGTTGGTAACCACTTGACCATCACGCAACTACCTCACCTAGCTTGACTACCTCAGCAAGGCTTGCTGAAAAGACTTCTTACTCGATAAATTTGCTACCAAACAGTGCAAACACATTTGAATGTGTTACATCGGCATTCTAATGAAACTCAAAGTATAACTACCCTATACAAAGACACGGCTTATAGGACTTTTTTTTTTATAATCTTTATGCACACAAGAGTACAGAGGCAGACTTAATGCCTTAAGGCATTTTCTACCAGTCAAACTTTGGGTGATGCAGAGACAAATTGTGGTAAGTGCAATATTAACATGACATATTATAAAATTATTTATGCAAACACATACCTATAAACTACTAAAACACTATATATAATATATACTCATATTTACGCAAACTAAAACTTAGTATTCAAGCCAAAAACATTTTAAAAACCTGGATGTGAATTTGAAACCAAGTTTTTAACGCAGCTAAATAATATGACCCACTTTCTTTTTTTAATTTGGCCCTTCAAACAAAAATAAGAGGAAGAAAAATGGTAAACGGAAAACAAAAAAAATATAAATCCTACATTTAAAAGCAATATGACCAACCAAACGAACAAAAATATACACGATCAAATAAATTCGCATGAATATCAAATTCCAAAGGCAAGCAAAGTCCCGAGTCAATGCCAGTCGGAAACTAATAGGAAGCGGTGGCAGGCTGAATGGGGACCACGTATTGAAAATAGTTAAATCGGTCAGATGCACTCGATATGAAAGGGGATCGTCAATGCCTGATTAAAGACGTGAGCAATGTGTAATGTGGCATTTTGTGGTGAAAGAGAGGAAATGTGGCATTAGTAAGTGTGAATTTGAATGATGATTTTACACACAGTATTCGATGGTCGATTAAGTGAACATAGGATTACAAATAGTAAAAATTCAACACTACTTAGGTACTCAGGAATGTAAATATATTTTTATTATTCGTTTATTTCAAATACAAGATCTGTTATTTTATTTTGTTAGTGGAGTACTCAATGTCAATAAGTTTACACATAGATACACTATAAATACATCATCATTTCAGTCACAACACGTCCACTGTTGGACATAGGCACCTTCCAAGCGTCGCCAAAACTCTCACGCGGCTCTCACCATGTCAACTGTCCACCGTGGTAGGCCTTCCAATGCCATGTCTTCAGATACCAGACCATCTATAATGCGAGTAATGTGCCCTGCCCACTGCCACTCATCATGTTCATTCCAGATGCGATCAAGCAAGGAAACTCCGAGCCAAGCCAAGCAGGCATTGCCATTGCCCTTTGGGTGACTTCAAGCTTTCTGACGAGGCCCATTGTAAGTGACATTTCAGAGCAATATGTCATTACTGGCAACACGCTAGTCACACACAGTGTGACTAGTTAGACTTTCGTCTGGAGACCCTGTGGTATGTTGGACTAGAAAATACGTCGCATTGACAAGCGCTTGACAACTATCTTACCCGATGGAAAGATACGATGTGGTCGACGATGGAGCACACTTACCTAGAAGTAACCTAACCTAAATTCACTCTTGCCTTGAAGACCTCTAGGATATATGTATGCCTACACGTTTAGGTACGCAAGTACCTACTCATATTTAACATTATAAATGAGGTCACAGCTGTTTAGACAGGAATAAGCCGACCCTAAGAACATACAAGACAATGGTTCTAAATAAGGGGTATTTAAATTTGACATGTTGAAACAAGTCAATCATTTCTGACATGAAACTCTTAGTTGAAACTGAGTTCTGACAACAAACGAATACATTTTCGCATTTATGATACATAATACATTTCCTCATTTCACAATTTCACATCATTTCCGTTTACTCTAATTGCTACGCTTCTACCTAAATTCAGTTCTTCCGTCACTAACCCACCTTATTGTTCTTTTCTTTTTTCCATCTCTTTGTACGAATTTGTGTGTGTATATGTTGTTATATGTATATGTCGGCGCAGGATGCCGATCATCATTGAAGCTCTGTCCAGAGACTATGTCTTGTGGGCGATGGCTGGGTAACGAGCAATAAACAAACTATTTTAGATCACACAACTGATTTATTATGAGGCAAGCTTTAGGTATTCACTTTACACAACGAGCAGTGAGACAGTCCCCGACACTTAGACGTTGTACGCACGGCTGCCGACAGAGGAATGAGCCACGGACCTCTGCGGTCGGCCCTTTTATCTGCTCGGTTCGTGCAAACGTCAGCGCGGATTCTGTCAAAGTGACATGTGTCACTTTTCACTTAGCTCGTTCATTCGTTCTCAAGCTTCCGTACTATTGACTTCACCGACACGGCCATCCTGCGGAACACACGTCCCTGTGTGTTAGTCATCATCGTCACCTCAGCTGGAAGATATCCATTGACGAGACGTCCCAACAAGACATCCGTCGCTGTGTTCATCATCACCAGTTCACCACCTCAGCCAGAAGACGGTCCACTGACGAGACTTCCAAACAAGGCGTCGGTCTCTGTGTGTTGATTTGAAACAAAATACATCTCGCAGTATCATATAGCTCGGTCACTCCTGACAAACATCAGGAACTACTCTCGCACCGTGAGTGCGCTCCCAAATATGTAAACTCTCACACACACTAGACATCTAGACTAGACTATGTATAATGAAATTCCCAATCCAACCATAAATCCAAATCGTTTACGCACCAACGCAAACGTGGTCAACTCGCTACAGGCGTCGCACCAACGACTCCTGTCGTTTACGCACCAACGTAAACGAGGATAACTCACTAAAGGCGTCGCTACAACGACTCATCTCGTTTACGCACCAACGTAAACGAGGATAACTCACTACAGGCGTCGCTACAACGACTCATCTCGTTTACGCACCAACGTAAACGAGGATAACTCACTACAGGCGTCGCTACAACGACTCATCTCGTTTACGCACCAACGTAAACGAGGATAACTTACTAATTGCGTCGCTACAACGACTCATCTCGTTTACGCACCAACGTAAACGAGGATAACTCACTAATTGCGTCGCTACAACGACTCATCTCGTTTACGCACCAACGTAAACAAGGATAACTCACTAATTGCGTCGCTACAACGACTCATCTCGTTTACGCACCAACGTAAACGAGGATAACTCACTAATCGTTCCTTAATTCTAAAGCTGCAGTGATTAAATAGTGCCATGATCACTTTCCCCACCTACTTCCTATACATCTAATTCAACCGGAACCTCATTTTTTATTATCCCTATCTCTGTAGGCCATAACAACGTCTACCCCCTGCGGGAATCGAACCCGCAACGCGCAGCGCAGCAGTCAATCGCTCAACCACTGCGCCAACCGTAAATTATGAAGGTTCAACAAAACTCGAGATGTATCGAAACTCTAAATTTCTATTGACTAACCTACTAATTCTCACTACTGTTCATAGTACTGCTAAGTTCAATTAAAGAAAATAAATTAACATCAAAATTTCTATATCGTTTCAATATCAAAATCAATAATCAGAAAATCCAAAGCATAACCGTGAATTAATTATCATGGTAACTTCTCCACCAAATCAATCAAACTAATCCAAAACACTAATCATTAATCACTGCACGTGATCTCTGGCTACTAATAGCCCAGTAACCTCTAGTCACTCAACCATTCCTGCGCATCCCTCCAGGATTGCCAAGTCTCTCACGACTTAATGGTTTCCCACATTACGTCCCAAGTTTGATCGCAATACCGCGTACTCACGGACTACTGTGACCACTAGATACCGATTTCTATTAAGCTACGGCTACAAATCAAATCTGGTATAGTCCGATCATCATGTAAACTTAATAATCTCATTATCTCTACTACTTTACTCTACCCCAATTTTATCAGTTACGCGCTGATTTTCTTTCTCTCTCTATTACTTCAAATTAATCTTTAAATGGATCTTACTCAGTTTACTTGCTCTGCTCGTATATGAAAAAGTCTCTTATCAAAAATTTATCAACTTCCGCCTTCGTCAGATTAAACTTACACTTTTCATAGGTTGCTACGCACTCTTTATATGGCGTAACACATAATTTCTTACGGTACTAAAATTTAACTCTGAGTCTACATCGTCTTTTGTCATCAACGGTAGAGAAAACGCAGCCTTGTCAAAGGGACCACCTGCCTTCGTCGTTTGGTTTAGCGTCCGTAACTGAACAATTAATCACGAGTTAGACTTCGCCTAATGAACCCTACCACAAACGGTTTTTTGTCTCTACAGTCGTTATTAGCATTGGTTCTAACACGAACATCACACGTTTGTCACACGTGAAAATCCCGTCGCGACCAAGTGTAAGATAATGTTAATTGAATCACAGAACTCTAAATTCTTTTAACTACCATTTATTTTAATCAGAACCTTAAAAGTTTCAAAGTCTCGTTTTTGTTTGTTCAGCACGTAACTAATTACCAGAGAGTTCTTTTTAGCTTTACCTTCTAACCAACTATAAACCGACTGTAAATTATCTTTATGATCAAGCAATGGGAGATAGTTTCGCGATAACTCACGTATGGTACTACTACAGGGCATCACCTGCTTTGAATCCAGCCTTATCTTATGGTTTCACTGACATCAGTATGCAATTCTACTACGTATTTGAGAGGCTTAAATCATTAAAACCGACTCTTTCATAAGAATTGAAATAATTTCTAATCAATGTCTTCGTGGCGCTGTTTCCAAGAAAAAGAAATTTACTACACATCAAATCTTTAAAACGGACCCATAACAGGAGAAAACTTAGGCACAAACCGCCCGAAGTAAGCTACTAGACCTATAAACTGCCCTAACCGAGCTAAGATAAACGGTGGAGGCAGAGTCGAATGTACGTGACCTGCTTTCTGCTATTAGGTCCTATTCCTCCTAACTTCACTACTTGACTTAATTTCATACCCTAGTAACTTGAGTTGCATTATCAAAAATAACCATTTTTCTCAAATTTAATGAAAATCCGGCTTCAGTCAGCGTTTGTAAAACTAAATTAAGTCTCCCGACGTCCCTCTTAGTAGTTTCCTAAATAATCATAATATTGACAACTCAAACTACGACGTAGGCATTTACCGATTCGCCTAGAACAACTACAATCGTCCGTTGGAAAACTCAGATCGCATTTTGAAACTGATTGGCATGGTCAAATATTTGTACCGGCTGTCCGCTATCATACTACTGAAAGCCTGATACACAATCTAATTTTGTAAAATAACGCGCACTATTTAAACGAGTTATTTTGTCTAAGGTAAGTGGTATCTCGGTTAGGCACATTGTTATTTAGTTCACAGTAATCTTTGCTCATTATATCTGACCGGTCGAGTTTTTAAGTCAAAAGAGCTAACAAACACCGAATTACTCGGTCGAATAGTATTTGCCAGCAACAATCATCTACCCGCTCACGCATTATTAATTTTTCCGCGCTAGACCGCTATGGTCATCTTTATACAGTCAAATACGAGTCAATCAAACGGATAAGTTTACTTTTTACAACACGCGTTTGTAGCATACCGACACACACGTCACACGTCAGTGTCAATATCGTCAAAATTATCTATGGAGGAATTATCACTGTCATAAAAAAATCGAAACGGTATCTACTGGATCTAATGAGGGTAGTTGTAATTACAATTGTTTACGTAGTGAACTTTAGCAATTTTTACTATTTGAACTGAACCCTTGCAGCAATATTTCACGGCCAAAATCACTTCGCAAATAGATCTAAACACACTGAACTGACTCTTCAATGTAACAATACTGTGTTTACGTTTGCCGTGAAATAGTGATGACAGACTTTAAAGTGAAAGAGAGACAACACTCAGCACCAGAATTAAAATGGAATGTCAATACCTGACCTTGTTCCTGGTGTAGAATCGACAACACCCGTCAGTCAACCTCTCGCTCGCTACGTGATGCTTTGGCGTCACCGTCACCGCTGCGTCACTTTCATCAGGACACCGGAAGGAGATGTGACCTTGTTCTCCACATTTGCAGCATACGATGTGGCTGACCATGGGATTGAGTCTTGAAGCTTGAATATCACGTTATTCTGTCGGTTCCCTACTGTTTCTTGCTTATGAAAACACAGCCTGCTTCGTCCAATTTTTCCACAGTGGAAACATTTGACAGGTGACGTTTGAGATGTCTTCATACGTTTTGTGTCAAATATTTTCTGATCTGGTAGCGCACTTGACACACTACATCTCAGGCATGCACACACACACGCACTGCACTTTGCATTTTACACTTCAGGTAACTAAAAGTTTTTAATTCTTGCTGTAATCACTGGTGACTTCGGATTATCAGCAAAGCACGTATCGGAAAATGGTACATCGTGAACATGCATTTGCGTCGGTCTTGTCCCGGTCACAATCTGGGTAGTACACGGTGATTTAGTCAGTTCCTATTTCTTTCTGGAGAAACAATGTCATCATGGTCCAACATTCGTTGCTCAGGATTAGGGAAAAACTCCAGAAAAAACCTAATCAGACCAAAACTGATAATGACATTGATTAACGGAACTTTGAATCTTATTCGGTCCAGTGCTTCATTCCAGGTCTTCACTTTCTAATTTTCCATTTCAAATAATGACCGCTACTTGTCTTGGCTCTTGCTATTTTCTTCGTGACCGGCGTTATGTAACCTTCGTGCTGCTCTTGTTTATTTGCTCGGAATCCCACTTCTGATGTCGGCGCAGGATGCCGATCATCATTGAAGCTCTGTCCAGAGACTATGTCTTGTGGGTGATGGCTGGATAACGAGCAATAAACAAACTATTTTAGATCACACAACTGATTTATTATGAGGCAAGCTTTAGGTATTCACTTTACACAACGAGCAGTGAGACATTCCCCGACACTTAGACGTTGTACGCACGGCTGCCGACAGAGGAATGAGCCACGGACCTCTGCGGTCGGCCCTTTTATCTGCTCGGTTCGTGCAAACGTCAGCGCGGATTCTGTCAAAGTGACATGTGTCACTTTTCACTTAGCTCGTTCATTCGTTCTCAAGCTTCCGTACTATTGACTTCACCGACATATATATGTTTACATATCGTCTTTTATGTGATATTATATCTATGTATAGTCTAGTATATAATTTTAATCTAATATTTACTTTATTAATTTGCAGTACACCGCAGACTACCCCATTTTTCTATTTCAAGTTCTTACAGTCCATTCTGGTAGACATCGCTGTCAGCAATAAGACCACCTTTGTACCCATAGATTTAAGTTAGTGTAAAAGTTTTGTTACTATTTTGGTGTACAATAAAGTTTATTTTATTCTATTCTATAATACTGGCTGCTACCAGTGGCTTCGCCTGTGTTATAGTATAAAATTACCCCAAGGGAACATACTGCCTTGATAAAAAGTATCCTATGTACTATTTCAGGATATTGTCTTCTCTTGTACCCAGTTTCATAGAAATTCTATCTACAGTTAGAGTGTGAAGAAGTAATAAACATACTCACACAAAGGGTAATGGGCAAATTTGTATGGAAGGCGGTCCATGTTACCAATACACGTGGTGGGTGTCTTTTTAGATAGGTCTTGTCATAAAATCCATGAAAAGAAATGTTTTTATTTTTATTTTAATGAACCGGGTATTAGTGCAGCCCAGTTCGTAAGCTGTTGATCCCCGCATTAACGCCGGCGTTCACGCGCCATTGTCTTACTATTGTGTCTTTAATTACGCACTCAAAAGAATTAAGTATTGTCAAGGGAATTACTTAAATTCTTTTGTTATGGTACATATATTCTACGAATTTATGTACCTATATAATGTGAGCATGTTAATAACTTCGTATTTCTATATTTTCGTACACAAACACAATAATCTATTGAAAAATAATGTAAAATTTTGATTTTTCATGATATAGTTATGAAATTTTGTACATAGATTCTTTACATAAAAATACTAGATACGTGTTTCGGGTTTTGCATAAACAACTAATGTTGTATAAATAAATAGTTAGAATTAAGATGATTATGACAAACGCATGTCCAAGAATTTTTACCTACAAAGCCTTTCAATACTTTGCCCACACCATTGCGCTGGCTAGAATTTACGAGCAAGCTCCAACACCCTTTTAACAGCATTCCCGCTAATGTTAGCGCATTAGGTCTATCTATTCTACTGATTGCTTGGAGGGCTTGCAAAAAACAAAAGAACTCGTAATCTTACTAAGTGTAAGAGTGTTTGGAAAAGTATATGTGGGAGTAAATTGAAAACTGTTTCGAGAAAAGGATGGTACGGCCGTGCCACTTTTTTGCTCGCCTTGGTGGGGGCACTGCTGTGCCCCCTAATGTGTTTTATAGATGGACTAGTTGACCCGGCGAACTTTGTACCGCCAATTCAATGAATTTTGATACGTTTTAAGCAAAACTGTCAAAGGATAACGCCATATACAGGCATTACCAAAACCAGCTTAATTCATTTTAAAATGACATTTTAATTAGAGATGACATCGTATTCAAATTTTTTTTTTCGTAAAATTTTCCATATTTTCTCGCCGTTTAAACCTTCCCTGGACTGTCACGAATATTCCAAGATCAAAATTAGCCAAATCGGTCCAGTCGTTCTTGAGTTTTAGCGAGACTAACGAAGAGTTATTTATTTATATTTATGAAGTTATTGGATTGAAGATTTGTTTTGGATTTCTGTATGTTGTCTGCGTTCCCTAGCATAGCATAGCAAAATCAGCCTTTTAATGTTCCCGCTGCTGACACTCAGGCCCCCTCTCTAGAAGAGGGAATGAGCCGTAATCCACCACACGGGCCTAGGGCAAGTTTATGAATGTCACATGTCTTCGAATTTTTTGTTTTTGGTCATGCCGGTTTCCTCACGATGTTTTCCTTCACTGTTTTGGGAGCATTGGTGAGGAAATAAATTACACAAAGTAATGCGCCTGGCTGGGTGTAAACCCACGACCTACAAGGCTACAACTTGTAAATCGGGGCCGTTACCACTAAGCCACCATTGCTCTAAAAGAAAGATGCTGGTTTCAATTCTCAGGTCTAGAAGAATAGGTTTCTATATTACTAGCTGACCCAGTAAACGTTGTTCTGTCATAGATATAATATAATATATATAACTCATAACGAAATATAATATAATATAATATAATATAATATAATATAATATAATATAATATAATATAATATAATATAATATAATATAATATAATATAATATAATATAATATAATATAATATAATATAATATAATATAATATAATATAATATAATATACACAACGCCGTCTAGTCCCAAGCTAAGCAGAGCTTGTGTTATGAGTACTAGACAACTGACAAACATATTTATATATTTCTAAATACATACATATTATACATAAGTTACACCTAGACACAGAACAAAAATTTTAATGTTCGTGCTCATCACACAAACATTTGTCCTGAGTGGGAATCGAACCCACGACCTCCAGCAAAGCAGTCAGGGTCACTAACCGCTAGAAAAACAGGCCAGTCGATAATCATCACACATCTACACTAATGTTATAAAGGCAAAAGTTTGTGAGTGTGTATGTTTATTACTTCTTCATACCCGAAACAGATGAACAGATTTTAATGAACTTGGACGCACAGGTAGAATAAGTCATAGAAGAGCACGTCAGATACTCTTTGTCTCAGAAGCACTAGCGTAGCTACCAAAGGTCTAGGCGGGGTTCCCTTGGGGCCCTCAAAACCTGATAGGCAATCCTTTTTAAACTAGCGAAAAAATCTACCTGATATTACTACTGATAAATCTAAATAAAATAATCATGGGAACTCGTTTTAGTCAGTTAAAATCTGATACTCCTTCCTGCTCC
Organism: Mythimna impura; assembly: GCA_905147345.3. Taxonomy (NCBI): domain Eukaryota; kingdom Metazoa; phylum Arthropoda; class Insecta; order Lepidoptera; family Noctuidae; genus Mythimna; species Mythimna impura. The sequence goes on along the minus strand of LR990359.1, from coordinate 24,153,510 downwards.
TCAAGGAGATGTCAGCAAATCATAGGGGGCCAGCAGGGTCGAAGCGTACTGGTGCCAAGGGTCTAATTCTGCAAGAAAGACTCGGCCCTGGTACGAAAGGCAACAGGAGTGGGTTTTTAGTCAGTAAAAGTCTGACACTATCTCTCGTGCCGCCCAAGAGCGGGGGATGTCATAAGATGATTTTCCCATCGGAAAAAAAAATACTCCTTCCTGCTCCACCCAGAGTAGGAAAAATTATTTAATAATTTCCCGCGTAAAATAGGGGCCCCAGATATTTTACCACCACGGCCGTTGATTACCTCGCTACGTCACTGCGCGGATGTATATTCCCTTGGGAGAATTTTCGACTTTTACGCAGACAAAGCCTGGCAGTAGTTAGTAGTATTATTTTATTTTTGGTGTACATTATATAGGGTGACTGGTAATTAGTGTACGATACCATGATAACCAACAACTTTTACTATGGGAACAAACCTGAAATCGCGAAAAAAAATCAGCTGCTCAGTACATTTATGTTTGCCTAATGTAGGTACTGAACAGTTTATATTTTTTTCGCGATTTCGGCTTGGTTCCCATAATAAAAATTGTTTGTTATCATGCGCACAATCACGTGTTTAAGTATCGTACACTAATTGCCAGTCACCCTATAGAGTATATTTATCTATCTAATGAGTAAATAATTACCACGAAACCTCTCGTTTACAAAAGGCGATTTTCAGGATTTATTTACCATCAGTAAAAGTTAAAAAGCTTACCCAGAATTATTCATTATTGGCACTTAAAAAAGTGTCAAGCATAAATAATTCATATTCGTTAGTGAATATTGCAAATGTATGCCATAAATTAAACTATTATTGAAATAAACTTGTCTGTCTAGTACGCTAGGAATAGAACCAATTAATCCTTCGTTTGTGACTAAAAGCTATTTACATAGCAAAAGGATGGCCTTAATATCTTAAAAAAAAAAACTCTGTGCAAAATTTGAGCATTTTAAGTCCAAGGGTTCGGGCTGGGCATTGAGAACTTTGCCCTTTATAATGCAGATAACAGAAATCAATCATTATCATCATCATTTCAGCCGAAAGACGTCTACTGTTGGACATAGACCAGGTCATCGGTCCACCTTGTGGGAGGCCTTCCAACGCTGCGTCTTCCCAGAAACTTTCGGCCCCTACGGCCATCTATTCTGCGTGCAATGTGCCCTGCCCATTGCTACTTAAGTTTGGCGATTATTCGTGCTATGTCGGCAACCTAAAATCAATCAATACAATAAAATAATTATCTAGTTCTCTCTTCACCTAGCTACATCTATCTAACCTCCTCAAATTGCCTGAACCATCACACCGAATGCTAAAACATTAACAGGAGCAATCTAACGACCCTAAGTCCGAAAGGGGCCCGGGCGTCAGGAAAGGGGAGTCCAAGAGAGTGCTTCCAACAATTTGCATTTATTTACAGCTTTCACAGGTAAGGAACGAAACAAAAGGTTGGAAGTTTTTGTGGAGTCAGAACGGCCGTGCTATCGTAAATTTTATTATGTTTATGTTTTTTTGGTTCTGTGATAAGCGTGATAGGAGAAATTATCATCGTGAAGGTTGCGGGCCCAGGGTTTTTTTATTAAGTATATATTATACTAAGATCTACAATACTACTTTAGAATAATATTCTACCAAATATCTATAAAAATCAGCCATAAAAATATAAGTTAAGTTACTCTTATTTTTAGTTCCCTTTCTCACCTGGTACCTGCCCAGGGGCTCCAAGGAGGAGCTCCATAAGCACACAGGTATTCAAAGCACATGAGACGCTACTGAGAACCTAAGGTTTCATCCATGTGAAAATAATTTATGTCAGACAGCTCTGGGATCTTGGTCTAATAGTCTCGAATCGCGTTTGAGCACTATCTTACTCACTGGTAAGATGATGATGTGCCCGACGATGGAGCACGCTTGCCTAGAACTGCGATACTTGCGTTGCTGTTTGCGTTGTTAAATGATAAATGATATTTATTTTGTAAATAGGTTTAAAAAACACTTTTACACGTAAATTTTTTTTTCGTCATTTTTAAACTAGATGAGGCCGGTGTTTCCTAGCTGACTACCCTGAGAAGAAACACCGAAACAAACTCAGGGGTCAAAGTCTCTTTTAAAGTCCATACAGTAAATATGTAATGGTCAAATCACATGAGAACCATGCAGATTTGTCTGAAATGGTCTTTTGAAGAAAGAACCATACAGATTTGAGTGGACCTGTCCAGTCAGTGCAAGCATTTGTCAGTATTCGTAAAGCTCAACTCAGGACTACTAAGGAGCTCAACGACTTGACGAACAATACCAAGGAAAGGACATTTGGGTAGGCCACAGAAAATACTCAAATTGCCAGACATACATTAAAATTACTGAAAAGGAAAAAAAAAACAAACAATCAACATAGTCCTCACGTTCACAATAATAAAAGAAAAAATATAGTTTACAAAATGTAATACTTTAGCAAAGTAAACATTTTTGTCAAAAATTAATAAAAAAAAAGTCAAATTGCAAAATAAAAATAATCTACAATATCGAATTGTAATATATAATAAAAAGCACAATTAAAAATAAAAACAAAAGTGTTGCTCTGTGCTGCTGTGCTTGGGGTAGAGAGATGCTTGTAGTGTATGAGGAAGTTATTCAAGGAGCTGATTCCAGGGTACGTTGAAATTATGATGGGAATTTCTGAAAGGGAAACCGTGGTCCTAGAACGCAAAAAGAAACTGTAGGACACTGGCGTGGTTTTGAGTCGACCTACAACGCTTGAACTCGACCCTAGAGCGAGAGAAGTTCTTTAATGATTTTCCATCTCAAAAGAGGTCCTGAGACACGAATATTGTGTTTCGGATCCCATAGCTTGTTGAGCTGGGAGTCCTGGGCTCAATTCAGGTTATATCAGCTATAGAGTTTTTTTTTTTAATAAGAATTACTCTATAGTTGCTCGGAGTTTGTAAGTTAATGATATTTCATGTTTTTTAAATTTTCGTTTTTTGACTTTGCTCGAATTCTTGATACCACCCATGCACAGTGTTCTTATACCAAAAAGCACCAGAATTGGTTAATATTTAGAGGTTGCACAACGCCAATAAAGTTTTCTCATACAGCTAGTACCTACTGTCATCAGTGTAGGTTAAATTTTTAATATTATTATTTTTTACAGTGGAGGGTAGCAATTGTTACTAATGAGTTGTTGTGTCTAGTAAAACTTATTTCCCTCCTCTGTAAAAAATAATAATATTAAAAATTTAATTTTCACTGACTGGCCTGTTGGTCTAGTGGTTAGTGGCCCTGACTGCTATACCGGAGGTCATGGGTTCGATTCCCACCTAGAACAAATGTTTGTGTGATGACCATGATCATTTGTTCTGTGTCTGGGTGTATAATTTATCTATAATATGTATGTGTGTATTTAGAAATATATAAGTATGTTTATCAGTTGTCTAGTACTTATAACACAAGCTCTGCTTAGTTTGGGACTAGACGGCGTTGTGTGATAGTTAAAAAAAAAAAAAACTGATGACATACTTATTGGCGTTGTGCAACCTCTAAATATTAACCGATTGTGGTGATTTTTGGTATAATAATAATAATAATAATAATTTATTACACCAAAAAATACACATTACACAATTTGTCTGTGCTCATAATTATAATATTGTTACAATACATAAAAATTGTGCCTAAATTAACATGTGCTGCCGAACTAGGCTTGGAGCCTGTATTTCAGCATGCAGCGCGTCAAGCCCTGGAACTGGGTCTTCTATTATCAGTTCATATCGTATAGACCCAGTTGGGTCTTCTATTATCAGTTCATGAGCAAATGGTATCAATCATTTTATCAAATTAAGTTTTGGTATTATAAACAAAAGTAAAAGAAAAAAGCACAAAATAAAAATAAAAAATAAAAATTGTTTTAATAATAGGTGTAACGGGTACGTGAACGGGTATATGAACACTGTGCATGAGTGGTATTGAGAATTCGAGCAAAGTCAAACGAATATATATAAAAAAAAAAAACTTGAAACACACTAATACCTATGCTTTGGAGCCGTTGGATTGGTCTTGCGCCTGATCTCGCTTCGGTAGTAACGGATTGCCGTCCCATCGAACTATGAGAGTAAAGGAAAAGAGAGTGCCTGTGTATGCACATACACTTAAGATTTTTTAGGGGTATGTGGAACAGAGAGTAAAGCCCCACATACCTCCGTTGAAAAGGGAGGATCCTCCGACCAGACGGGTGTTATGTCTGGTGGGCTATTGCCCGATAGATGATTTCGGGCTGTTCTATATGTTCCAATCGCGCGGAGAACTTTGATTGCGCGATGCAGGATTAGTTCTTATGTGACGCCATAGATGTCGCTACATCACTCCCCTCCGGAAATCGGAGATCGATGGTTCTTGATGCTTCTTGATGCGTGCCAGGCCAGTGGTAGGTTGGTTCCAATGGGTCGGAACCGAATGCCGCATAGTTCTCGGTGAGTCGGAACTGTCTGCGGTGATGCCCCAGTGAGTCGGGGTGATGCTATCCCAGTGAGTCGGGATGATGCCCCAGTGAGTCGGGGTGATGATGTCTCAGTGAGTCGGAATGATGCTGCAGGCTCCAGTGAGTCGGAGTTGTGCTGCTGGCTCCAGTGAGTCGGAGCGGTGCTGTGCAACGTAGTGGCTTGACTGCTGGCGTCGACCAGGAGAGGTTCTTCGTAGCTCTTCATGTGACTGGCCCAAGGTGCAGTGTGCTTCGCCAAGGTCGCTGATGAGGCTGAGGGTGATGACCAGGTATGACCATGTAGGCATGCTGGTGGTCAGGATACCCTTTAAAGCCGTGGGTGCTAGCTGTATGGCTCGCTGCTCGAAAGCTTGAGGAAGTGATGATGACGTCACGAAGTAGTAGCTGCACGAAGGCTGCGCTGACGTTCATTGTCGAGGGTCACCATTTTGGAGGTAAGCGGAACAGAGTGTAAAGTCCCGCAAACCTCCTTTGAAAAGGGAGGATCCTCCGGCCAGACGGGTGTTATGTCTGGTGGGCTACTGCCCGATAGATGATTTCGGGCTGTCCTATTATGTTCTAATCGCGCGGAGAACTTTGATTGCGCGATGCAGGATTAGTTCTTATGTGACGCCATAGATGTCGCTACAATCTCTTGTGTACTTGCCTAATCTCTGTTGAAACTGAACAGACACTTTTTAAATAGTTGCCAATTTTTAAAAAAACAAAAGACATATGAATTCATTACATCTTTAGAGATTTCCAAAGAGATCCATAATCGAAATTACAAATATACGTATATATTTATTTTTTATTGGGATTACAAACAGCAGTATACAATACAATAATATCGACACTTAGTCAATAAAAGTAACATATTATACACTACTAACGTTTATCGGCCATCGCAGCTATTCTAAAAACTTGCAGTGTGACGTGTGACCCATATCAATGATTTAAAAGAGTGTTCAGATTAAATAAAAGGGAACGGAATCATAGCGACTAATATTGATTATATACGGGGCAATTAGTACCCACAAAATCGATAGATGGCGTTGACATCGAATTAGAAGTCGCTATGGTTTCGTTACCGCGCGTAATATAGGCTGGGTCTATGAATTTTGTTTTTTGAGAGCCAGTACATATTACATCATTGTGATTCGGTTTCGGTACAAGTTTCATTATACGCGATTAATTACCAGTCCAGTGTTTTGATTTCGCTACCCTCTCCAAGTCGACCCTCGGGACCGGGTTTCCAACATCTTTCTTTCATCCAACATTTTTCCTGACTGATTAACTTGGCAATTCAAAAGTACCTGTAGTATTAAATAGTTCATTTGAAATAAATGTTCTTGATTTGTAAAAGAAAGCCTCTTTTAACGGCTATAAGAATATATTCCTCCTTTTCCCCTCAGCAAGTACGATCTACACATAGTATTTTAAAAACAGATCAAAATTGAAACCTTCATCACGCCCCCGTACAAAGGGTTAAGTCACAAAAACTTCCATTATTGCCTTTCCATGGTTAAAGCCTCGCGCCGTAACCACCATATTACTACCACTTATTATACAAATTACTTGAAATCAACGCTCCTAACTTTAAGTACTTGAAACCATTTTGCCTTGTTGCTTTCAAGTTGAGGATTAAAAGGTGTTAGATGTAAAGTTAATATTACTTGGAACGGTAAGAATATTTGGAATAACTTAAAAAATGTAATGCAAACAACGTGCCTCAGTTTGGACACGTTACTAGGGTACGATTTTTTTTTAAAGGGTGTTAGAGCTGAAGTCTGTGTTCAGTTTCTGATTTAGAACAGTCACCTTCTGTTTCTATCTGTTTTTATCATCACATATTTCAGTCGAAAGACGAAAGCGTTTTGGGAACACATACATTATGCGTACTGCTAAGGAGTGGAATTCCCTGCCGGAGTCTGTGTTTCCTGATAGCTATTACCTATGGGTCTTTAAGTCGAGAGTGAATAGGTTGCTTAAAGGCAAGCATGCTCCATCGTCGCTTACCATCAGGTGAGATAGTGGTCAAAAACTAGCCTATAATAAAAAAGTCCACTGTTAGACATAGACCTCCCCAAGTGTCGCCACAATGAACAGTCCATGTGCGTCTTGCATCCATCTGATTACCGCAACCCTTACCAGATCATTGGTCTACCTTGTATGAGGCCTTCTAATGAAAGAAAGAAAAAAAATGAGTTTATTTACGACAAATCTGGCACATACTGTTTTCATTCATAGTGCGTACAGCTAAGGAGTGGAATTCCTTGCCGGAATCTGTTTTTCCTGATGGCTACAACCCGGGAATCTTTAAGTCAAGAGTGAATAGGTTACTTCTAGGTAAGCGCGCTCCATCGTCGACCGCATCGTCGCTTTCCATCATGTGAGATAGCGGTCAAGCGCGAACCTATCAAGAATAATAAAAAAAAACATAACTTAAAAAAATAAAAATAAAATATATATATTAATAACTGGCTGGAAATCCGGGTCGGGATATCTTTATATTAAACTAGCTTTAGCCAGCGGCTTCGCCCACATGAAAGTAATAAATAAATAAGTATAGCCACTTTGGAAGTCACTTGAGAAATGGTAACGTAGATTGCAGATAGTAACATTATTGATAACACCGCTTCACAAACTAAAACGTGATACTTAATTCACATTCACATAATTATGCAATTGATGACCACATAAATCTCTATACTGCCATTTTCTAGTAAGTAAAAATGGGACCCTATTACTAAGACTCCACTATCCGTCTGTCTCTCACGAAGCTGTATCTCATAAACCGTGGTAGGTAGATAGTTGAATTTTCACAGATGAAGTATTTCTGTTGCCGCTATAACAAGAAATACTAAAAACCGAATAAAATAGTGTAAAAAAAATTGTATAGACAATGGTACGGAACCCTACGCGCGTGAGTCCGACTTGCACTTGACCGCAGTTTATTCTATTCTATTCTATTTTAATACTTAAAAATCCTTCCACAAAATCCAGCTCAATGTAATCCATATCGCTGATACTATACATAATCGCTGGATGCAAGTTCACGCTCCAGGTTTCCACACAAATAGCATATATCGCTCGGAGAATAGCCCGGAGCCCCTCAAATGTATTGACGTTGCCAGTTGCATGATTTGTATGGAGATTCGAGCTAGAAATTGTTGGGTATAACTTCAGTCAACATGGGCTTTCCTATGGTCGGTACAATACACATCTATAAGAGATTGTGCTATAAATATTTATAGTTTGGTAGGTGGCTTTTGGTACAGTGAAGCGGTTAGTCTTCAACTGAGGTTCAATCAACTGTTAGTCGTCTTCAGTTCAGTATTGTACTGATTAAGAGCTGTAGTGACATTTATATTTCAAAATGAGAACTACTCCGCGCAATTAGAACATATTCAACAGTCCGATATAAACTACAGGGCAGTACCCGATCCAGACACGACACTCGTCTGGTCAGAGGAACCAGCTTTTTCAATGGAGGTTCTAGCGGGGTCATACTCTAATCCGCATACCTCTAAAGAGTCATCTTTAGACAAAAAAGTAGATCAAATAAATGATAGATTGCCGAGTAAAAAACAAACATTTTAATGGTCAAACTGTGCTTGGCAGTGATCACACATGATGGTAAGCAGTGATGCAATTGTTAACGCGCACTAGTTTATTAAGAGCCTATTCACTCTAGCCTTGAAGACACCTAAATTATAATCGGACGGAAAGACTGCAACAGGCACTAATAAGGATAAAAACAGAATGTCTATGATACTAAACAGTTAGACAGATTAAGTTTCGTAATTGAATATTATATCATCAACAACTCATTATAATCTTAATGAAGATGAGATAAAAAGTGGATAAAATAAATGATAGATTGCCGAGGGGAAATAAATATATATATTTTTTAATGATATTTATCCACTAGTGTTTGACTGCGAACCTACCTAGTTGTAAACAGTGATACAGACGTTGAAGCTCTAGCTTTGACGACACCTAAATTATAATCAAACAGGAACACCCGCAGTAGGCACTAATTATCTAGAACCACCATAAATGTGATACTGAATAGTAAAACAGATTAAGTTTCGTCATTGAATTTTATACCATCAACAGTTTCTGGTTCGCAAAACTTTCTCTTATCATCTTGAGTCACATTACAATGCGAAACGAATCGTTTGAACGTTTAATGCGCAGTTAATTAAGTCCAAGGTCACAGCAATTACGCTAACAATCTTCAAAATTACCTTTCGACAAATCTCTACCAAACTTCACCCAGAACCAACCACCAATTAACTCAACCAAAATCCTTTTCAGCCCAATAAAAATAAAATTCATTGACCGTCACTGTCACGCTCGAACTCACTGTCATTTTGGCGAGCACGCTTATTAGTCGTGATTAAAATGGCCGTTCAAGCCGCGGGCGTGATGTCGACTAATGACTATTAGGAACCTTTGTACTGGTAGCGTGGCGGATGGGATTATAGGCACGTGATCACGATTAGAAGGAACTTATAGACGGGTTGATGCTTGGATTTTTGTTGCGGATTGTGAAATTGTGTTTTAGTTTTTGGAATACCACCAATTAATACACACACAAAACTTAGAAACTCCGTCAAAGAGTGGCAACGATACGGCGGTAAGACGTTGCTTGCCCCCCTAGCCAAGTTTCGGCCACGCCTCCTATTCCTTTGTTCTGACCACGTGACTGAGCGTTGAGATAACGTTAGAATAAAGGAATCGGAGGCATGGCCTACTCGCGGCGATCGACGAAAAGAGAATCGAAACGAAACGGTTGTAACTTGGCTAGGGGGGCTGTAAGCTTCACGCAGGCGTACACCAAGCGTATAATGACGAATACGCGTCTATGAAGCTACGCATCCATGGAAAGAAGGTCTAAGAAAGAATAAAAGAAAGAAAGTTGTATAATAAGCATGGAACAACGCGGCAACGCCTACTCCACTGAAGAGGACTACAGGACCTAAAGTGCGGTCACTCTCAAACTGCATACAAAAGAAAAAAACAGGGCAAGTGCGAGTCGGACTCGCGCACTGACGGTTCCGTACAAACTTACCTATGAAAACACTTCGATTCACGAATTGAGTTACGATGATTTTTCCGAATCGCAAAAAAAGTTTTTTTTTTGTGATGTAACTTCAAATTTACAGTTTTCAGTTTTTTCCCTATATTTGTGCTATGAGACCCTGCTTCATGCCAAATTTCAGGATTTTAGGTCAACGGGAAGTACCCTATGAATTTTGATTTCCTTTAGAGTGTTAAAAACACGTTTTTTGCGACATAAACGGCCGTATCTTTTTTTCTCGATAACTCAGAAATTTGATTTTTTTTACAGCTTCAAGGGACCACAGACTTGAGTATATAGTTTTAATTTCAACTCGATACCTCTACGCGTTCCCAAGATATAGGGTCTTGACAGACAGACAGACAGACCGACAGAATGCATTTGTAAGCATTCTGACAATTTACTGAAAAACTATATTAATTGTTTATAACATTTAAAAACTATAACGGTAAAACGTGACTTGTAGAATAATCTGATAAACTTCTTCTTCCTGCTCTTATCCCATATTACTTGGGGTCGGCGCAACACGTTTTTTTCTTCCATTCTGTCCTGTTACCCGTCACACTATCACAAACCATCCATCTTTTCTTTGGCCTCCCTCTTCTTTTCCATCCATCAACATGTATACTCAGAACTCTTTTAGTAACATGCGTTTCATCCCTCCTCTTCACATGACCATACCAAGACAATTTAAATTGTTTTCTAAAATAATAATACTTCGTTGCCTGTCATACCAGGGCTGGGTTTTCCTTTCAGAAGCGAACTCATGGCCCCAGAACCTAAGCTTCGACCCTGCTGGGCCCCTACTGTTTGCTGACATCTCCTTGTGGCACGCGTTCCTTTTAAGGACGTCCGTTCCCTCACGCATCCGGCCGCTTATTTCGCAAGTATTACTGCTTTGCAGAAGGTGGCAACCGCCTGCCAATCCTTCTTCAATCTGGACCATGGCCTGTATCTGGGTCCGACGCAGGTTACGTTCCACCTACCTTCCACGACACCAACGTTAATCATATCACCAACATTATAGAGCGCGTGACTTGCCCAATAGCAGAGGCACTTCACAGTCTTGTGCCTTAGGATTGGATAAGATATGATCAAGCAAAAGTGAGGTTAGGTTAAGTTCCATCATTACGTACTAATTCGTTAGGTATAACACTATGTACCCCCTTAGTAAAAAGAGATCAATGAATTATATCCTTGATCGCCGGGGCCATTACTACTCGGCCACCACTGCTCTCAAGCCACATACATTTGATTATAATTCATACGCATTTTGTTGGTGCTTGTGATCCTAATTTCTAACCCACTTACGCTGAACACTCCACCCGTTCCATGTCACTTCCCTATCTCGAAATCAAAACAAAAAGCAATAGAGGCATTCGGTTCATTTCTCCCCTTACTAGTTAATAGTTCGAACGAAATATTCGTATCAGAAACAGGGTGAATTCGGGAAACTCGGTCCACTAGAGTGTACAACGAAAAGTTCAGCCCTCGCAAACCAAAAACGAGTATCTCAAAAAATTTAAAAAATCATTTTTTTGCATAGAAAACTTAAAATAGCCCACCCGGGCTAGACAAAAATCTCATAACTGTATTGGAACATTAAAAAAAAAATCTTTCACTACTTCTCAATATTTACATATTTTTCATTCTTTTAAAAAAAAAAACATTACCCTACTCAGGAAATTTATTACTCGTGCATCATGAGTGTGTTTACAAACATGTAATTCACATATACAAGAGACCCAGAGCTGGAACCACTATCTGAAGAGTTACAAATATTTGTCCCGTTATTAGATTTGTCAGTAAGGAATTTTTTGTTTAACAATTACTACATACTATTCACATATTTAAAAAATCATTTAACTAACTGTAATTTTACATGTAACACTAAAATTAAAAAAAAAACCTTAAATGATTATATCTAACTAAAAATAAACTAAAATTTGGCGTCGAAAAAACTCCTCCGCATCGCTGTCGACTGGTAATGTGCCCAAATGACTGGTGGCATTACCACGCTATGCAGGCAATGCTTATCTTCAGTCCAAGGCAAAAGTCAGCCCTTGGGTCACGCAAAGTGTCAACAAGGCGATTATGTACTTATTTTATAAAAGGAAAAGAACTTAACTCTGTATGTTTGGTAACTATTTCATACTTAAGCCGCTTAACTAAACTTAATGAAAAATTTAAATAATTATAAAAAGTAACTCTATAATGTAACACTTATTTATTAAGAATTAACTAAATATATGTACATATAATAGACTTAATATTATTATATTAGTTAAACTGGCTATCTAAAAGAATGAGCTAGGATCTAACCTGGAGAAGGATTTTACAAAATTTTTTATCTACAAACCACGTGGCCAAAATTGCGGACAGAATCGAATTAAAAAAAGACGTATCATAATTTCATTATTGTACATTATATGACAACATTTTATATTTTATCTGAACTCCTAAACCTACTCATTTATATTGTGAATAGCTTTTTCACTTTTTTTTTTTAATAATCATTGAATGAATATAATTAAGTTTGAAATCGTTTGCGCCGTCACTCGTCACTTAAGGTTCAGTGGAAGACTAGCGTCAGTACACATCTGTCTAGCGGCGTTGCTGAAATAAACCTGTTATGGCACTGCCCTGAGGCACATACGATTATTTTTTTATTCTTTATTTCACTTACGTGTACTTGGTAACTGTCGCCAAATAAATATTTTATCTTTCTCTTTTTCCCTATGGTTAGGGCAATCTTTTTTTATATATATTTTCTTTTTCAAATTTTCTTTGCTTGAGTTACCACACTGTGGCTTCCGGAGGCAGAGTTTTAGTCCGCGAATCGAGAGTTCAAGCCAATTTGCATCTATTACGAAACGTGGGGGTCTTCCTATTTACATGAACGAATGTGTGGGAACGTATTTTAGATCGTTCCCAGTGTTAAGTGAAATGAGGACGCCGAAACGCGTTTACGTGTGCTCGAAATTAGCGAAGAATTGCCGAACGGGTGGTGTTTGTGTACCTCGAGGGTGCTTTGTGTCCAAAACGTGCCGATGGATCTCGGAATGCTATTCTTGCTTTTACGAGGTGAATTAGGTAGATTTCGTGGGTAATTTCGTGCAGTTGTTCTGTTAAAGAGTTGTAATTATTGCAATTTTACACGACGAAATAAAACGATTTCTGTTAATTTTATCGTTAAAAATATCTCTGGGTGGAATTGAAAATAATCTAAGAAAACTAGTCACCATTATCTTGAGCAGAACCTTGGTTTTTAAATAATTTATAATCGGAAAAATGTCAATAAATTGGAAAAATCACACATTAATCATTACAAAAAAAAAAAAAACTGTTATAGGAATACAATAGCTTGGATATAAATAATCTAACTGATATTTCTTTACTGTAGCATTATAGTTGCTTTCAATCACCCTCCATTAAAACAGGTATACTGTCTTAACATCCTCATCTTAATTGTCTGCAACATATATTAGCTGAGTTCAAGTTTCCAAAGAAGCGAACAAGGAACAGTTCATACGTCTACTAATGAGTGTGCGATCAGTTCCTCGCATAGGATTCCGAGAATAAGTCGAGAAATGAAGAATTTCTGCTGAAAAACTTTCGTTGCCTGTAACTTTGATTTTCGATTGTTCTTTGTGCCAGTCTGATGCTGCTTATGAGTTGTTGATAGTTAGAATAATTGTGGCTTTGTTAAAATAGCTTTTTTGATTAGTAAATAAGTATATTAAACCTAAAGACGTACATAGGTACTAGTATATACAAAAACAAAATACGCTCAGGCGTCGAAGTACTCCTCCACATCGCTGTTATCCTGATATATGCCCAGAAGACATTTGTAACCCCGCACCTACGGTAGCTAGGAATCATATTGCGACTACAGACGCCAAGGCGTCTCCTGGGGCGTGAAGATATCCATTTTCTAGCAGTTGCGTCCAACTTCTTCGCTTGAATTATTGCTTCGCAGAAGGAAGTGACTGCTTACCAATCCCCTCGCTTTCGACCATACTCTGAACCAGGGCCGGGCGCAGGACATCACTGCGGTCACCTCCACGTGGACATGACGGAACAAACTTCGTATATACTCCACCATGTCCACCAAGCGATCCACACAATAGTGACAGATGGGCGTTTTTTCCGTCTGAATCCTAAACTGGAACCCCCTGATCTTCTCATGTTCAGTCTGTCTTGCTTCAGGCGGAAAGTGTCGACGCCATGGCACCTTTCTAGCCATTCTTTAAAGACTTACTACCACGATTATAGCGTGCCTATACACCTATTCCTTTGCGTATGTGTTGCACTTTGCGTCCCGCATCATCACGCAACGAAAGTAGCAAAACTTACAGAATCGTTTACGTCATTCTTCAAGCTAAAGAATCTTTATTTATTTTATTTGTACCCTCCAACATCTTACCAAAAAAAAAAAGCAATAAAGTAAAGAACAATCCTCATCAAGTCAAAAATATTCTAAAATGAGAACAGTAACAATTCCTTCCTACCTTTGTTTACGCGAACGCATACCGGCCTCGAAGAAAATATTTTATTCTCCGTATTTTACAAATGGCGGGGCTACAAAGGGGCCTGGACGCGGGCACATTTCTCAAGGCTGCTTTTATTAAACGTCTCATGTAGTTTGTCACTAGCACAATGAAGGTCCGTGGTCGGTGCAGGTATGGGTCGCGTTGTGGTAGGTGGCTGTTTGCGATTAGATTAGCTTAGAAAAATAATATGAGGGAATATTTATTTTTTCATCCTGAGACTATTATGAACGTCTTTAAGGCAACGTCTTCTAAGGTCTGATTAACTGAATTAAGAAGTAGTGCAGCAGATATTTCATCACATCTGAAACTGCTAAAATCATCTAATCATTGAAATTAACATGAATTTGAAATTTATTTCGGATCGCGATTTTTTTTTTAATATAAAACTGCGTTTCTTAACCACATAATACCTAGTCATTGATAAAAAATATCATCATCATTTCAGCGGAAGATGTCCACTGCTGGATACAAGCCTCCCCTAAATCTCGCCTCAATGACCAGTCCGACCAGTCTTTGCTATACCTACTTTTTAAGTGGGTGTACTTAGTACTATGCCAAATCAAATTCCAAATAATCGAACACTTTCAATCGAACATCTAAATACTCGATCATTCATAATATCGAAAGGTTAATAAATCGAACACTCAATACGTCGAGTGATCAAATTATCGAATGTTTTTTTTGATCGAGCGGCCAACGCATCGCACATTCATTCTATCGAAATATGAATATACTAAATACTTTTAAATAGAATACAAGAAAAACACAAAATTTACAAATAATTTTAATTATTATCTTTTTCAAACAATCATTCGATGTTTTGAACACTCGACGTATTGAGTGTTCGATTTAATGAACGTTCGATTAATTGATGATCGATTAGTTGGAAATCGATTTGGCATAGTACACTCTTTTTAAGTATAGCATTTATTTAGTTTTTACATTTCATTCTACGAATCTATTCACAAAGTTTAGAAATCAAACGTTACTTCATCGTCAATGAAATCATCACTTAACGTCTAGAAAGATCCAGGGGTTATGGTTGTTCGAAAAAGATACGGTGGCCCTGGAACGCAAAGGGCAGCTGAAGTAACTCAGGTGGGGTTTATGTTTTATTTAAAACTAGCTTTTTCCCACGGCTTCGCCCACGTACCTACATAAAATATAGCCTATGTCATTCAGGAAGAAAGATTTAGTAATCGGACCGAGATTACCTCCTATAAACAAAAAAAAAACAAAAAAAAAAACGAATAAACAAACTTTACCTGTTATATATATTAGTGTAGATATTTTTTATTTCACACAGGCCTACATGGGCACTTATACGTCAGAAGCTAGGGCACGGTTCCAATTGGTCGTTTCCTCTGAAGAAGAATCGGGAAGAAATGTAATGGTTAATATTTGTTTTAAATATCTGACACTCCCCCTTGCTCAACCCAGAGAGGAAACAGTAATTTTATGATACCCCTCTCTAAAAAAATGTCCAAAAAGATTCATATTAATGGCCTTAATTATTTCAACATTTTAATTGAGAATTAGAATTTTAACGTACCGTACAAAACTAACGTTCTAGAAAACAATGGACTAAATTCAAACAGCTACTTACCACAAGGCGGGGTCATGGAGAGATAAAGCGGTTTTCAGCTGGCGCGTATCTAAAGAGTTGGTCTTAAAAGGTATTATTGTATCTATTTTGTTCTGCCCAGAGCTATCATGTTAGTCAACATTATAAAGGCCCTGAATTGATGGCAGTTTCTTAATTGAAAATGTAGTTTATGTAGTGGCGTTTTTTTTTTTTTGTAATGGTAGAACTGGAGACTTCTAATCTGATGTCTATACAGAGATGAGATAAGTGGAATTTAGCTTTAAAGTACAATGCGTTCCAAATGAGAATAGGATCGATTGCCATGTTGTGACGTCGTCATACTGTCAAATCGAAGAAATTGGGTAGAGTAAGCAAAACAAGAAACTTTTAAAATTTAGGTTTTTTTTTTTTTTTTTTTTTCGGTGGGAAAATCATCTTATGACATCCCCCGCTCTTGGGCGAGGCGGGTGATAGTGTCAGACTTTTACTGACTAAAAACCCACTCCTGTTCCTTCGTTGCCTTCGTCCCAGGGCCCCGGGTTTCGTTTTCGTACTACCCATGGCCCCAGTAGGCTTCGACCCTGCTGGGCCCCTACGATTTGCTGACATCTCCCTGAGGCGCGCGTGGAACAATACGCGCCGTCGACGACTTGGGCTCGGTCCGGACGGTTACCGGACGGTCTGACGGCGGGCTACCCATTGCTCGCCGTCCGCAAGCCCGCGCCTACGGTGGCCGGAAATCGGGATCGGAATCCCGGCGGCGGTTGGGGCGTGAGGACCGTTGCCTCACGCGATCGGCCGCCTCCTTTGCTAGCATTACTGCTTCGCAGAAGGAGGCGACCGCCTGCCACTCCTCCTCGCTCCGGACCATGGCCTGTACCATAGCCCGGCGCGAGAGATCGCCGCCGCCGATCGCCCCCACGAGGACACGGCGTTGCTCTGCCCAAGCGGGGCACACCTCCACCGTGTCCTCCGGGCGGTCCACACAGTGGCGACACCCGGGCGTCGCTTCCGCACGAATCTGGTGCAGGAACTTCCCGAACTTACCGTGTTCGGTGAGAACCTGCGTCATGCGAAAGGTGAGGAAAATTTAGGTAATTTATTTACGAATCGTGAACGAAAAAAGTTTAATTAGAATCCAGTTCTTCAATTTTGCTAATCTCTGCGTCACTGTGTAAAGTGTCTGAGTAATGGCAAATGTATAGCAAATGGAAGGAGGTGAATTGTTCCTAACAACGAAAATAAGAAAGAAATAGTTTTTTTTTAACCATTTGTGATTTAAAACAATATAAGTAGTTAGCTAAATTATATTAAACAATAACATTTTTTACTTCACCTAGATTTAACTAAGACTTAGTAATATAAAGCAAAAAAACCCTTTATTGATACGCAAATACGTTTTTTTTTTTGCAAACCGTACTTTTCACTCAACATTTGACAGATCGGGGTTATTACCTTTCCTATTCTTATTTGGAACGCATAGTAAACATGACTTTTCTTTTTTTAACGCTGCCAAACGCTAAGGACAACATCACCCCTAGCCAAATTGATAATCTGCAATCGTTAACGGTAGTCGAAAACTAATCAAATGTATGGGAATGACCTCATCTCAACGTTAAGTCACGTGGTCAGAACAAACGAATATAAAATTCGTAGCCAAGTTCACATCGTTAAAAATGATAGAATGAATTGTTATCGTTTCCACAATATTCAACCTTACATCCTTTGTTATTGTAGAACGACATTCTAGAACGAGCGGTCGACTCAGGCGCGTCAACATGGCTACCAACTTATCGTTTTCTACAATTGCCGACACCGAGGTGTTACCGATTGGAGAACGGGATTCGACACGAAACGGTTGTAACTTGGCTAGGGGGGCATGTATGGCAATGACATTACCTGTCACATCACTTTTCCGCGGGTAATGTTATTGCCATTATTGCATGTGGCGGAAACGCTAACAGAAAAATCATTGATCTTAGCCTGCAGGTAAGGTGGATCCAGTGGTGACGGACCTAACTAAGCTACGAGTCGTTTAAGTATGTCGTGGGTTTAAACCTAGATAATGCTCCCAACCGATCAGTTTCGACAGAAGAACAGATTAGCCAAGTAGGTAGGAGATATTACAGTGATATGTGCTGTGTAAAATTTTTGTCCCCGATGACTACTGCCGGGCAAGACGGCATAAATTATTTGCAGTGCCACGTTGCCGTACGGTTGCACGACGTATGTCACCTATTCCACGAATGTTAATCACACTCAACGCTTTCCTTGAATCCAGTCCTAGACTAGATCTATTCGTTGGTGAACGGAAGGAGATATTGACTGAATGTCTGATTTGCGAGAAGACTGAGTAAGAGGTTTGGTTATATTATCTGTGTTTTAATGTATTTTACATTCATCATCATCATTCATCATTTCAGCCGAAAGACGTCCACTGCTGGACATAGGCCTCCCCCAAGTGTCGCCACAATGAACGGTCCTGTGCGTCTCGCATCCATCGGACTCTCGCAACCGTTACCAAGTCATCGGTCCACCTTGTAGGAAGCCTTCCAACACTACGTCTTTCGGTACGTGGTCGCCATTCCAGAACCTTTCTGCCCCAACGGCCATCTGTTCTGCGAGCAATGTCCCTGCCCATTGCCACTTTAGTTTGGCGATTCTTCGTGCTATGTCGGTAACTTTGGTTCTCCTGCGGATATTCTCATTCCTGATTCGATCACGCAAGGAAACTCCGAGCATAGCCCTTTCCATTGCCCTTTGGGTGACTTTTAGTCTTCTGATGAGGCCTATTGTAAGCGACCACGTTTTGGATCCATATGTCATCACTGGTATTTTACATTATTTGTAACTAATGTAATCAGTGTAATTGACATTTTGTCGTTCTGGTTGAAGACGGCAATCCGATATGACCGGAGAGAGTTCAGACGCAGGACCGTCGGCTTGGGTATCATACCACCAACTTCCAAACTTCGAACAGCTAGAATTCATAATGGGAAAACCCAATAGCACTTTTTACCCGACCCGGGGAATCGAACCCAGGACCCCACGCTCAGCAGTCGCGTTTGCGACCACGAGACCAACGAGGCAGTCGAAAAACCCAGATAACCCTTATCTGGGTTTTTTGACTGAATCGTTGGTCTTAATTAATAATAATAACGATTATTTCGGATAAAATCCAGAGTACAGGCAAAACAGCAGCAAAGAAAAATAATACATTAAGATTAAAATACCCTAGAACACAAAGGGTAACTTAGGAACCTGACGGGGTTTTAGTCATAAAAAATCTAACACGGGAGTGTTAGATTTTTTCTGACTAGACTAGAGGGATCTTAGTCCACACGAAGCAGCCTCCCTAGCCAAGTTACAACCATTTCGTTTCGATTTTCTTTTCGTCGATCGCCTCGAGTCGGCCATGCTTCCAATTCCTTTGTTCTGACGTCATCTCAACGCTCAGTCACGTGGTCAGAACAAAGGAATAGGAGGCGTGGCCGACTCGAGGTGATCAACGAGAATCGAAACGAAACTGTTGAAACTTGGCTAGGGTGCAGAACCACTTATTTGAATATTCCAGACCCTCAAAAACAAAATCCAGTTGTTCGAGTCACTAAAACTTGTATCATCATCATTTCAGCCGAAAGACGTCCACTGTTGGACATAGGCCTATCCCAAGTATCGCCATAACGCCCGGTCCTGCCCGTCTCACATCCATCAGGTTCCTGCGATCATCACCAGGTCATACCTATATTCTTGCAAACAAATATATATTATCATTCATTCATTAATTATTTTTCTTGTAGGTGGGTAAATCATCCAATGATATCCCCCGCTCTTGGGCGGTTCGTGAGGGCGTGTCAGACTTTTATTGACAACAACCCACTACTGTTCCTTCGTTGCCTTTCGTACCAGGGCCGAGTCTTCCTTTCAGAAGCAGACCCTTGGCCCCAGTAGACTTCGAACCTGCTGGGCCCCTACGGTTTGCTGACATCTCCTCGAGGTGCACGTGGAACAGTACGCGCCGTCGACGACTTGGGCTCGGTCCGGACGGTTACCGGACGGTCGGACGGCGAGCTACTCATTGGTCGCCGTCCGTAAGCCCGCGCCTACGTTGGCTGGAAATCGTAATCGGGATCCCGGCGGCTGAGCCGTGAGGGCCGGTCCCTCGCGCGTGCACGTGTGGCTTCCTCCTTTGCTAACATTACTGCTTCGCAAAAGAAGGTGAGTATAGTTACACTACGTTTTAAAAAGTTGCTAATGTTTACTAACAATACAATAAAATTAATTTTCATTAAAACAAAATTTCTACCTATAACGATATACATGCATTTATTCCCGCCTCAAAGTAACAGAACAGAAGGTAATACACTTACACGAAAATCTTTTCATGTACGAAGCATTTTCAGCTTAAAGCATAATGGAATAATTTTCTCGCCGGCAATAAGGAACACAATTTTAATTAAGTCTTACAGGGAACAGGGCTCATAATAACTCGGCCGTATTTGATGCTTGCACACTCGAATTATGCCCTGATACACTGGCGGCCGTAAAATTCTATAGCTTTTGTTAAAACATTTTTAGAAAACAAGCCGAGCTTGTAATTTAAAGGAATTAATTTTGCCCGTGTTTAATTTTTTGTCCGGAAAATATTTTTCCTTTTAATTATAATTATCGGTTTATCTTGAGTTATGCTATGAATGTGTTTTATTTTGATTTAAAAGGCTGTAGTGAAATGTTAATGTTTATTTTTTGCGGAGAGAGAAGAAATGGTTTTATATTTTGGGTTTATGTTTTATTCTGTTCAAGTGTTATGTCGTACAGACTGTTCATAAAATATGAAGTTCAGTTTTACTATAGTTGTTACGAACATATATGTTCTACTTTTCAGCTTCCATATTCATAAAAATATACTTGTATATGTAGTTGTGTTAGTGGCATTAAAAACTTAAGTGCGACGAGGAAGATGAACAGCATCAAACAAGATGGAATGGGCGATGATGCAGCTGCATCCTGGCTACAAAATATTTTAGCTATGTCCACAGTGCTGTTCGTGAGAACAAGGGCCTTCCCATGAGGTGTTAAAATATCAGTCGTGTGAGCGAGCTTTTTTTTTTCGGTGGGAAAATCATTCAATGACATACTCCGCTCCCAGACGGGGCGGGAGATAGTGTCAGACTTTTACTGGCTAAAAACGCACTCCTGTTCCTTCGTTACCTTTCGTACCGGGGCCGAGTGTTCCTTTCAGAATCAGACGTTTGGCCCTAGTAGGCTTCGATTCGACCCTATGACCTACGGTTGCTGACATCTCCTTGAGGTGCGCGAGGACTAGTATGCGCCGTCGACGACTTGGGCTCGGTCCGGACGGTTACCGGACGGTCAGACGAGCTATCCATTGCTCGCCGTCTGCAAGGCCGGAAATCGGGATCTGAATCCCGGCGGCTGGGGCCCGAGGGCCATTGCCTTGCACAAGAGGGATGGAGCTATACCTACACCCTATATGGCTCCATCTCTTTAACAGTTTGAATTTTTCAAAGTCAAAGTCAAAAGTTTTTATTTCACATAGGCCTACATGGGCACTTATAAAACGTCAGAAGCTAGTGGACGGTTCCAAATTGGTCGTTTCCTATGAAGAACCGGAAAGAAACTCCATGGTTACTCTTTTAAAAAAAGTGGTTGTTTACAATATTTTCATATTACAGTATTAATAGATATTGTGTAAGAACAGTGTAGACCAGTCAATATTGTACCTACCCAAAAGCACAATAATAATAATCACATTTTAAAAAAGAGGCTATATAAAAAAAAGCAAGTAAAATAAATAATTACAACTATCAATAAATGACATGTTAACAAAATAAATTACTAACGAATTTATGGATAATAATAACGCTATGAATTTAGGAAACAAAATGATATAATAATAACCTATGAATTTAGAAAACAAAATTGTGATAGCTAATAACGGTAACAATTTGAAGAAAACACAAAGGAAATATTTATTTCACTTCAAGATTAAACATTTAAAAGAAAAGCTTTTTACAGTACATCCAATAAAAAAACATAAAGAGTAATTTATTTGTGAACTGTCATTTTTTAAATTAAAATTAACGAGTGACTCAGTAAATTTGTCCGCAATCACAAACTTAAGTGCAGTAGAGTGAAGATGATGGGGTACAACAAACAATCTGAAACAGGATATTGCTTGGCTATGAACTGTTGATGTAGTATAGCAACAGTGACATAGTGTTATCTTAGAATATTGCTCGAGCTTAGAGATCAGCCTTAGCTCGAGGCTGGCTGGGCAAACAGGCTACGTTGGAGCGTAATCAAAAATAAAGGTTGAAGAACTTTGTATTCGTTTATTTCAATTTAAGTGGCGTATTCAAATAGTTGCGATAGTTATTCAGAAACAATATTTTCAACACTCTCACTCGAAAACCTACCCTTACCGCTTTTAGGCACGCAATTTTATATTTTTCGCACTAGTGCGGAAACGTTTACCAGCTAGCCCCCGCCATGATTAATTGTATTTATCGCATCATTGCATCACGGCGTTGCGCCACCGGTACATGGTAGACATCCCACCCATACGCACAAAACGTTTTAAGAACACATTTATTATGCGTACAGCCAAGGAGTGGAATTCCTTGCCGGAGTCTGTGTTTCCAGATAGCTACAACTTAGGGGTCTTTAAGTCAAGAGTGAATAGGCTGCTTCTAGGCAAGCGTGCTCCATCGTCGACCACATCGTCGCTTGCCATCGGGTGAGATAGTGGTCAAACGCGAGCCTATCATTAATAAAAAAAAAAAATAATCAGGCTGGGCGCCAAGCAGCCACTACGAGTCGCAGGTTAACCTCCGTTTTTTTTTATTTCTTCGTAAGTGTATTTGTCACTGCTGTCCACGACTCCATAATACCCTAGCCTGCGGCTAGCAATATGGCGTCCAGCGTTTTCATCAAATTACGCAGGAAAATATAAAATTCAAATGCGTTTTTATGGCGCTTGAATTGAATAAAAATTTCTTTCTCTCTTTCATCTTTTTTTTTGTAGTTTATTAGCCCCTTAAGATCACATTGAGACACTGTTAAAAAACAGAGCAAGTGCGAGTCGGACTCGTGCATTGAGGGTTCCGTACAAACTTACCTATGAAAACAGTTCAATTCTCGAATTGAGTTACGAAGATTTTTCCGAATCACAATAAAATTTTCTTTTTTGTGACGTAACTACAAATTTACAGTTTTCAGATTTTTTCCTATACTTGTGCTATGAGACCTTGCTTCATGCCAAATTTCAGGATTCTAGGTCAACGGGAAGTACCCTGTGAATTTTGATTTCCTTAAGAGTGTCAAAATATACGTTTTTTTTCGACATAAACGGCAATATCTTTTTTTTTCGTTAACTTAGAAGTTTGATTTTTCACAGCTTCAAGGGATCGCAGACCTGAGTGGTTTTAATTTCAACTTAATATCTTCAGGCGTTCTCGAGATAAAGGGTCTTGACAGGCAGACAGACAGACGGACGGACCACAAAGTGATCCTATAAGGGTTCCGTTTTTTCGTTAAAAGTATCGACGATGATTTTCTCTTATCCAAACAATTGCAACTGCTTTTAATATATGCCACAATGTTTTGGATTTCTGGTATTATATTGTATGTAGCTCGACCGCATACGCACTGTCATATTCAGCGGAAAGATATATTCAGCATCTGTGGTGAGCGGATATATTGAACGGCCTGTAGATTATTTGTGTTTACATTGTGATCCGGTTTAACATTGAAAGAAATTTGGGTATAGAAATATTCCGTTCACTGGTATTGTACTGGTGACTGGCTTGTTGGTCTAATGATTAGTGACCCTGACTGCTATGACACAGGTCGGGGGTTCGATTCCCACCCAAGTCAAATGTTTTTGTGATGAGCACGATCACTAATTGATCTGTGTCTGGGTGTAATTTATCTATATTATATATGTGTTTAGAAATATACCTATAACTTATAAGAATGTTTATCAGTTGTCTAGTACTCATAGCACAAGCTCTGCTTAGTCTGGGACTAGATGGCGTTGTGTGAAAATTTATTAAGTCCAGTGTCCAGTCCAGTGTCCAGTCCAGTGTCCAGTGTTTTCGGTTTAGATACTGTTGCGTATAGCATGCGGTGCACGTTTAGGTGGAAATTTTTAAGTGAAAGAAAGTTTGACGGTTTACAAGTATCAAGAATCTGAAACATTACGCATCACAGCCTACTCATGCGCTATTCTCGCCGTCCGGTAACCGTCTGGACCAAGACCGAGTTGTCGACAGCGCGTATTATTGCACGCGCGTCTCAAGATGTCAGAAAAATCGTAGGGGCCTAGCAGGGTCGAAGCCCACGGGCCATGGGTTCGCTTCTGAAAGGAAAACCCAGGGCAAACGCAAGGCAAAGAAGGAACAGGAGTGGGTTTTAGTCTGAAAAAGTCTGACACGCCCTCCTGCTCGGCTCAAGAGCGAAAAAAATCATGTATGAAATCCTATCTAAAAAAAAATTCCACGTATTGCTGTCTCTTTCTATGCCATGGTAAGGCTTGCAACGTGACATCAAAGGTGACATCTCGCTTTTATTTATTTTTATAAAATACACAATGGCATGGTTCGCGCAGTAGATGAACGATGGGATGTTGTGCTGAATGTCGTGGTATCTATTCCCGGATAGAACATATATTTTTGTGGCCTACATATTGTTGTTTCGGGTCTGGGTGGCTTCTGTATGAGAGTTTACATGTTAGTACC
The DNA here is from genome assembly GCA_905147345.3 of Mythimna impura. Classification (NCBI taxonomy): domain Eukaryota; kingdom Metazoa; phylum Arthropoda; class Insecta; order Lepidoptera; family Noctuidae; genus Mythimna; species Mythimna impura. The sequence goes on along the minus strand of LR990359.1, from coordinate 24,129,009 downwards.
CTATGAATCTTGATTCCCTTGAGAGTGTCGAAATACACGTTTTTTGCGATAAAAACGGCCGTTTAATTTTTTTTCGTTATCTAAGAAGTTTGATTTTTTCACAGCTTGAAGGGACCGCAGAACTTAGTATTTGGTTTTAATTTCAACTCGATGACTCCACGCGTTCCCGAGATAAAGAGTCTTGACAGACAGACAGACAGACGGACAACAAAGTGATCCTATGAAGGTTTCGTGTTTTTCCTTTTGAGGTACGGAACCCTAAAAAGGTTGAATTCAAACAATTTGCTAGTCAAACATTTTATTTAATGGAAGTAAATTTATTCAGTAAACTAAAAACAATAAACTTTAAAGTGTATTTATTACGTATCGAGGGACGCCGATTTCAATATCAGCCCATGCTAATTATGGGCGGAATTCACCAATAAAAGTAATCGTGTTTTAACGTTTGGCTCGCATAATCGCGTTTAGCCGCTGTCACTAGTGTCACTTGTCTGTATTTTTCTTTTGTTGTATTTTTATATGTGACACTAGTGACAGCGGCTAAACGCGATTATGCGAGCCAAACGTTAAAACACGATTACTTTTATTGGTGAATTCCACCCTAAAGGTCAAGTTTGATAGCTGTAATCGTTATCAAAACACACATGTACCTACATGTTACGTGTTTTATTAGAATAGAATAGAATAGAATCGTTTATTTCTGAGTATATGGTATATTAAGGAATGGAAGAAAAAAACGTGTTGCGCCGACCCCAAATAACACGGGACAAGGGCAGGAAGATGATGATGATGAGAATAGAATCGTTTATTTCTGAGTATAAGGTATATTAAGACCTTAATATTAGACGGAATCACATATACTACCTTTGCCGGTGTGGAAATATTAAATGAGTATCTAATTAATTAATTTGTTTGATTTGTGTATGTGGTCTTTGTAATTGTATATGTTTTTGTTGTTATGACTCATGTGTGTGCTAATGATCCTGTGATGGTCGAAGTAAACGTATTATTATTATTATAATGTTTAGTATAATAATAATACCATAATCAGCCATATAATGTACTCAATTCTGGGACTCAGGCCTCCTCTCTAAACTACGTAGGCAATTGAAAGCGGACTCGAAGCGATGCGGTGCAAAAGGAATAAATAATTAAGTACCTCCCACAAGGTGGACCTATGACCTGGTGAGAGTCGCGGAAATGCGATGACCATTCGTTGTGGCTACACTTAAGGGAGGCTTATGTCCAACATTAGACGTCTTTCAACTGAAATATTGACCTACCGTACGTGGATGCGAAGCGGCGACGAGCGAAACGAAGCGGACGCGATCAGTAGGTTTGATATTTTTACATGAACTCTTGCAGTACGGTGGCTTGTTTTTTAACGCAAACTTGATGGAATAAACAATTGATTTTCTGTTACGGTGGTCAACGTGACCAATAGTAGGTACGCGGGTGCGGTGTGGCAACGAGCAAAACGAAGCGGACCCGTCAGTTGGTTTTATATTTTCACGAAAACTCTTGCGGTGCAGTGACTTGTTTTATATAATGCGCTGTTTGTTCCATTCGCGCCGTATCATTTCGCGAACGCAAACCTACTACAACACCGTGTTAGTGGCAGCTGAAGAGGCGGTTGAAGTGGCGACTTCACGCGCACGTAAGACAAAGCCGCCGCATCGCGTGAATTGACGGGCACCACATCGGATCGCTTCGCACCCGCAGTCACGTTCAATCGCAAGTTTGACGCCGTGTAAGAGAAGGGGTGGGTCATAAACCATCAGGCAAGCCTAATGTGACTTCTTACAGTTTATTTTATTTATTTATTTATGTACACACAAACACATAAAATCGAAAAGAACAAATGTAGACAAAAGAGTACAAAGGTCTTGCTTATTTCTAACGAAATTTCTTCCAGCAGACTTGCGACAGTAGAGTTGGATGAGAGATGTAGACGCAGTGTGTATAAATAATATAGAGAAGAATTAAATAGACTATGTTATCTAAATTAAATCATAAAATACATACATATATATCAATAACAGTAAATAAATGTACAAACATAAATTATTATTATTTACTATATCTAGCCTATACTGTCCCAATGCTGGGAAAAGGCCTCCCTCTTCTCCTTCCGTTGTTCCACGCTCTGAGCCACTTCTTTCCAATTCCTAAGAAAGACATTTAAGTCATTCCGCCATCTCCTTCTTGGTCTGCCGCGACCGCGTCATGCGATTTAAGTCATCCCGCCATCTCCTTCTTGATCAGCCGCGACCCCGTCGTGCGATTTAAGTCATCCCGCCATCTCCTTCTTGATTTGCCGCGACCCCGTCGTGCGATTTAAGTCATCCCGCCATCTCCTTCTTGGTCTGCCGCGACCCCGTCGTGCGATTTAAGTCATCCCGCCATCTCCTTCTTGATCAGCCGCGACCCCGTCGTGCGATTTAAGTCATCCCGCCATCTCCTTCTTGATTTGCCGCGACCCCGTCGTGCGATTTAAGTCATCCCGCCATCTCCTTCTTGGTCTGCCGCGACCCCGTCGTGCGATTTAAGTCATCCCGCAATCTCCTTCTTGGTCAGCCGGGAACTCGTCGTGCAATTTCAGAGCCCTTACCATGACGTATTAAAATGTCAAGCGTACGAGCAGTACGAGCTCCAGCCCTTTAACAGTTCAGGTGGTAGGGCTTCAGGGCATCAACTTTAGATTTTACTGACCCACCGCTCGATCAGCATGCGGCAGAAATATCCAGCCCCCTTCACCGTTTGCGTCACCGTATTTTTGAATCAAATGAAAACTGAAAAAAAAAAAACAATAATTAATTTAAAATCGTATCAAAACAATTAAACCAAAAATAACACAAAATCTTTCACCGGAAAGGCTTTAGAAAACTAATTAATTTATACCTACCCACTGTGACAAGGGATAGAGATTTACCATCCTAACTTTACACTTCCAAAATACTTTAAGGCTTTGACATAGAGTTTAAAATAGTTTTTTTTCGTGTAGCGGGATAAGTTTGTGAATATCTTTCGTTTGGGTAGAATGCATAGGTGTTAATTAGAGCCACTGAGATAAGGCCCTTCCGTTCGTTAGTTTTGGTTTTCGGCTAAATTTATTAAATGTTCGAGATTGGTTTATTGTTTACATGTCATTAGGAAGTAGTGGAAAATTGTTATATTTGTGTTATCCCGGAGTTCGTAACGAGTTCCGGACTGTGTTAATTAATATTTTATAAATTGTTAGGCTCAAATATTTGTAGGGCATTGGAAATATTTGTGTTTCAAATTGAATGATTGGGAAATATGTAAGTTTATTAACCTAAAGCCTATTAGCTGAAGTTCTTTATACAGACTGCTTCTACCTATTAAAAAAATCGGGCAAGTGCGAGTCGGACTCTGTACTGAGGGTTCCGTACAAACTTACCTATGAAAACAGTTCAATTCCCGAATTGAGTTACGATGATTTTGCCTAATGGAAGCAAAAGTTTTTTTTGTGACGTAACTAGAAATTTACAGTTTTCAGATTTTTTCCTATACTTGTGCTATGAGATCTTGCTTCATGCCAAATTTCAGGATTCTAGGTCAACAAGAAATACCTACGCTATGAATTTTGTTCCCTTGAGAGTGTCGAAATACAAGTTTTTTGCGACATAAACAGCCGTATCTTTTTTCCGTTAACTCAGGAATTTGATTTTTTCACGGCTTCAAGGGACCGCAGACTTGTGTATATGGTTTTAATTTTAAATCGATACCTCCACGTGTGGTTCAGATAAAGGGTCTTAACAGACAGACAGACAGACGGACAAAAAAGTGATCCTATAAGGCTTCCGTTTTTTCCTTTTGAGCTACGGAACCCTAAAAATGAACAAGTGTCTTCAAGAAAGACAGTCAATTCCGAAGTTTCGGCACCTTTTTAAGGTGATTTCTCAACGACTAATCGACACTTTGCGTGATCATTGCCATTCAACACGGCAGTGTTGACGGCACGATTGATGCAGCGATTGAGCCATTAAACGCACCCACGTTATAGGAGTAATTCCTACAGTGAGGCAAAGTTTAAAAAAAAGAAGAAATAAAAAATGCTGCCAGTCTTCTGAGCACATTTCCAATTGACAACTATGTAAAGACGCCACGCTGTTTTGTTTTTGTTAAAATGTACAGTCAGTGTTCATCAAAAGTGCAGTTGCACTCTACCAATGCTAAAGTGTCTAAAATTTCTTTGTTAGAAGTTCAATAGTCTACAACTATTTTATTCAATACTTTGATTCTATGCTACCAATTAAATCAGTCATGAACCATTTACCATCTTCCACAAAGAAATTTTAGACATTTTAGCATTGGTAAGGTGAAACTGCACTTTTGACCCCTGACTATACATAGGTTTAGTATAAAAAGTGTAAAAAATATATAATTGAAGTTCCAAAATTGAACGTCCCATTCTAATTTTGATCAGCTGATGATAATGTTGCTACTTTAACTTCCTTCAAAAGTAAACAGATAACTTGACATACCCTCTCAAGGTCCATACGTATCCGACCTTGAATTGGTCATTTAGTATTATTTTAAAAAAAAGGAAACCTTTAAAAATATTACCTAAACAGATTTATTTTAGATAAATAATTGTTATTCTTTTTATTTAAAAGTACAAGTATTTATTTATTTATGTATACACAAACACTTAAAAATAAAAAGAACAAAAGTAGATAGAAGAGCACAAAGGTACTGGGTTATTTCAAATGAAATTTCTTCCAGCAGACTGCGACAGGAGAGTTGGATGAGAGATGTAGACACAGTGTATACAAATAAGTTAGAAAATTAAAAATATACTGTAATATCTAAATTAAATCACATAATACATAATTATATATATCAATAACAGTATATAAAACACATAAATAGATACAATACATAAACTAAATTATAAAAAAGAAGAAAAATATATATCTATAAAATATAATTTTTGAGATGGTAGAGAGTTAATGTTCTTTGACTAGCTTCTTGAAGACAGATACACTTTTAGCGTCACGGATCTTAGCTGGAAGTAAGTTCCACAGTCGTAGCGCATGAAAAGAGAAGGAGTTGGAATAGAAATGAGTAATATGGGATGGTAAATTCAGATGGTATTTAGGGTGGGATCTGTATGGGGCATCGGCAGGGCGAGTGAACGAAATACGATCACGCAAGTAACCAGGGTATGCAGGGTTGAAAAGGATGTTGTACAAGAGACATAATACCCAAGTGTTCCTACAAAGACGGATAGGGAGCCACTTGAGATCCTTGCGGAATTGAGAGACATGGTTGTATTTTCTTAGGCCAAAAACAAAACGAATATATACTAGGTTTTGCAAAAAAAGTGATTGTTAAATGTTTTGTAGCTCAAAAAGTTTTTACAGAAGCTAGCATTATAAAAAAAGATTATTTATAAATTTTATTATTACCATAAAATTTCTAAACATGATGATTGATGATTTCATTTCCACTTTTTATGATGTGTGGACGTTACAGGATTGGTGTTAAATTATTCTGATATTTGATTTTGAATGCCGAGAATGGATGAAAATAAAATAAAATTTAAAACGAACTATCACTTCAAAGGCCTCGTGTCATCTTTTTTTGGCAAAAAGTCATCCCACGGCGTTTTTATTAAATTTTCTATCGATGACAAAGAGTAACTGGCTGGTGCTCACTGACAAAGAGATTGGAAATGGAAACCGATCAAATTCATTCATTCATTATGTTTTTAACCTTTTTCGAGGTGTTACAGCTATCTACGGGGTAGTCAACTCGGTATACAATTTAATATTTAGATATTTTATATCGAATGAAGTAACTTTTTCTTAATTTTTCATATTATTATTCTAAGGTTACTAAAAGAGTTATGAACATACATGTGGATGGATGGAGAGGGAGAGGAAGACTAAAGAAAAGATGGATGGATTGTGTGAAGAGTGATATGAAAGAAAAGGAAGTTTTTTTTATTTTATTTTTTTATTATCTAATGATAGGATCGCGTTTGACCACCATCTCACCTAATGGTAAGCGATGATGTGGTCGACGATGGAGCACGCTTGCCTAGAAGTAGCCTATTCACTCTTGACTTAAAGACCCCTAAGTTGTAGCTATCTGGAAACACAGAATCCCGCAAGGAATTCCACTCCTTGGCTGCACGCATAATAAATGTGTTCTTAAAACGTTTTGTGCGTATGGGTGGGATGTCTCCCATGTACCGGTGGCGCAACGCCGTACGTCTAGTGGTCCGATGATGGAACGGACTTGGCGGAATTAGATTGTGCAATTCCAGTGCACACTCCCCGAAATGTAAACGATAGAAAACCGACAGGCTAGCAACTCGGCGGCGATGCCCAAGGCTTTGGAGCTTCGACTCAACAAGTGCATCATTGCCGATGATCCTCTTGGCTCGCCTCTCAATCGACTCTAGCGCATCAAGTTGGTATTTGGCAGACCCGTCCCAAAGATGAGAGCAGTACTCCATACACGATCGTACTTGCGCTTGATAAAGGTTGAGCAGCTGTTCCGGCGTGAATTACCGTCTCACCTTTGCTGAGATCCCTAATTTTTTAAAGTTAGTGATAGCATGACGAGTGACAGGGTAAAATGGAAGAAAAAAACGTGACAAGGGCAGAAGATGATGATTCATATTATTATTCAAGCTTTAATATATTTTATGAATAACAATAAGCATTAGGAGCAGTGGTGGCCGAGTGGTAAAGACCCCGACTTACGAGTTGTAGGTCACGGGTTCAAACCCAGCCAGGCGCATTACTTTGTATAATTTATTTCATCACCACTGCTCTCAAAACGGTGAAGGAAAACATCGTGAGGAAACCGGCATGTCCAAGCACCAAAAATTCAATCGCTGAATTTTATCGCTGTTAGCGATAAGACCGCCATTGTAGCCATAGATTTAAATTGATGTATAAGTTGTGTTACTTTTATGGTGTACAATAAAGTTTATTCTATTCTATTCTATTCGAAGAAATGTGACATCCACCAACCCGCACTGGGCCCGCGTGGTGGAAAAGTTAAGGCCCATTCCTTCTCCTAAAGAGGAGGCCTGAGTCCCAGCAGTGGGAACATTATAAGGCCGACAATGCAATGCAATGCAATAAGCATTAACCAAATTGCCATCAAAGCATCGTGTTTTTCATCAAGTTTTTGCACATGTTAGGAATTATGACAATTTAGCGATATTAAGACACTCAAACGATTCCTTAGTACCGGAGTAGGGTGAAACGTTGTGACGTATAAGACGTCACGTGACGTAATCGTTTGGAGGGCAGACATTTACGAATGTCAGTCTTGGGCGGACCGCCGAGTAGTGCGGACGCTCCTAATGAATTTACTGGTTCTCTTAGATTACGATATACCTAAGTCTGTAATGTCCTAATAGTATGTACTGTAAAATAAAATTGTAAAGTAAATTGTTATTTTAATTCGCCATGAACCTTACTGATGACGGCTGTGCCGTTAATTTATTGCTGTTACCTTTACATACTTTATTAGATATCCCACGATCACAATAACAAATATTTTGCTTTGAGTGTTCAAGATTGACCACAACACGTCCTTTTAGAAAACTCAACAGAATAATTCAGAATCTATCAAACTATTGAGTTTGGTGGTTAATTGGTACAATATGATAGTTCAATGGGCTTTGAAAGTTTAGAACACAATTTCTCAAATTATTACAGTGATTAAGGTTTTATAAACAATGTTAAAAAAAATATAACTGTGTAGATTAAAATGATATATCGATACCAAAAGATAGCATAAATTCATGCAACAAATTCGTCAACGATATAATTGTAACAAAAATGTACAAAAAACTGGCCAAGTCCGAGTCGGATTCACATACGAAGGGTTCCGTTAAAATAGAGCAAAAGTAAAACCACCTACAAAAGAACATTTCTTGTACGAAAACACACTTTAAATTTTAACTTTATTTTAATTTTATTATTTTGTGTTGTAGCGGAAATAGAAATACACATTCCGTCTCTCTACCTCTCACGGTTTATGAGATACAGCCCGCTGACAGACGGATGGACAGTCTGGACAGCGAAGGCTCATCAAGACGTTACTGAAAAATTCGTAGTAAAGAAATCCAATTATATTTTTCTTGACCTGCGACTTGCACGCAGTCACTATAGATAATAAAAATGTAGTCATGAAAACAATTTAAAGTGTATTTTTTTTTTAATTAATATAAACTAGTGCTTGACTGCGATCCCACCTAATAGTAAGCAGTGATGCAATCATTGATGGTGAGGCGCACTAGTTTATTAAAAGCCTATTCACTCTAGCCTTGAAGGCACCTAAATTATTGTTGGACGGGAAGACCGCAGCAGGCAAATTGTTCCAGTCCTTCGATGAGATCCATTTATACAAAAGAAAAAGACTCTAAACCTGCACTCTACCCTTTTCAATCCAATTCACTTTAAACGCCATCAAGTCCACTTAAACCTCATAGTTGACACAAACGCCAACATAATTCAAGTCTACATTTTTCTCAGCTTTTCATCCCGCTGACTTGCTAAAACTTGTTATTACGACGAAAAAGAGCCCGTTTGCTCATCATTATAGACCGTGTGAAAGGTGCCTTACGGTGCTGATGGAGGTCTTGTCTGGAAGAGGTTTTATTTTGGCGTTCTGGAGTATTGAATGACGTGCTAAGAAAATGTTATTACAACTGTGGTGTTATTTCATATCGCACAAATTCGCACAGTCATTAGTGATGCCTTTGATCTTGACAATACAACAGTATTCATGGTTTTATTTTCATGATTGAGGATGTATTTTTTAACTTGAAGCAATGGATCAAGGATTTTGAAATATATTATATAGAGGTAAAGTTTGTTTGTTATTTTTAAGGGGGTAATCTCTAAAAGTACTGGCCTGTTTGCTAAAAATTTTTCGCTGATATAATGCTGCTTTATGTGACATAGACTTTATTTTATGTACGCGGGCGAAACCGCGGGCGAAAGTCAGTTATTCATATTTTCATTGTAAACAAAAGAAATTTTTTTGTCACTCGTTGAGGTTTTTTTTAGGTGGGAAATCATCCAATGACTTCTCCTCTACTCTAAGGTGGAGCAAGAGGGCGTATCAAACTTTTACTGATTAAAACCCACCCCTATGTTTCTTTTTTCTTTTTTCTCCTTGCGTCCCAGGACTTCGAGGTTCCCTTTCGGACGACCTATGGCCCTAGTAAACTTCGGCTCTGCTGAGCCCCCTACGGTTTTGCTGACATCTCTTTGAAGCGCGCGTGGAATACTACGAACCGTCGACGACTTACTCATTGAGGGTTAAAGATTTCTTGCGAAATTTTCCAAAAATGTGTAAAAATTTCCGTGCTCCATCGCCGGCCACATCTTCGCTTACGATCAGGTAAGATACTCAGACCAATAAAAAAGTATAGACAGAACATTGCGCTCCTAAAAGTGTGGCACGTAATATGAAGCCAATCGGTAATATGAAGCCAGCCGCTCGGTAGTCTGCCGCTAGCAAGCGAGTGCGCGTGACGTTGTTTTGTTGAGATAATAATTACGAAATTATGCCGTCCTGTGTCATAAACTGCTGCAAGAACAATTCATTTTTCCAAAAAAAGGCTTCTGGGATTACTTTTCACAAGTAAATAACGTTTTTGCTGTATAAATTAAATAAAATCGTAAAAATATCTGATATAATTTCAAGTTAAGAACATTATTTCCAAAAATAAGGGTAGTCGTAATTTTTTACGGACACTACAACAAAGTGTTTTTTTATTTACAAGTACGGCGTCATCCAACATACGGTTACGCTGGATGACCCGCACCTAATCCGATTGTCGTTGGATATATATTATTATTATATGTAAGTTTTGTGTGTTTTTTTAATTAATAATGTCACTTAATATGAAAATAAATGATTTTCATTAAATGAAATTATCTTTCATTTCATACAACCAAGATAAACACTATACTACCTACACAATAATAAAACTTAACCAAAGTATATCTCTCGCACTTGGGAGTCGCAGCGCAACGCTTGCAACATTTTTTCTCTAGCACACATGTGCTAATCTACGATGTCATACACCAAGTTACGCACACAAAGCCAAAACTAGTCCTCACTTATTTCGTCGCTTTTGTTTACGACGACTCTGTCTATACTTTTTTATTCGTCTGAGGTAAGATAGTAGTAAAACACGAACCTATCAATAATAAAAAAGTACCCGCCATCCTAGAATGCAAAGAGCAACTGAAGGGACACAAGTGGGCTTTAGCCGGTAAAAGTCTGACATTATCGCTTCACCCAGACCGTGAGAAGGTACATGATGCTGTTGACATCGAAATAAAAAGATTATAGACTCTAAGGACCAAAGTAATTCTGAGGTCAAACAAAGCCAGCATAAGCACATTTTTTTATGTCAGCCATAATACCATCTGCATTTACAAATTTTAATACATTTATCATTTCATGTTTTAATCTCTGATTCCGTCACAAAACGACCAAGTTTATTTCTGCCCTAAAAACTTAAATACCAAAAATTATGACATACTCTTTCAACCATTACCTTAGGCTACAAAAACGCAGTAAAAAAAATAAACAGCTGCCATAGAGAAATTTTAAAAGCAAAAAAAAAAATACACACCATGAAGGAAAAATGGAAAAATGCACCCTCCTGAAATGACAGTTTATTTTTTTATTAGGGGAGAAACTCAAAGGAGGGTTGTTATGATAGATAGCACTGAGTGCGAATTTTAAAAGACAAAGATTTTGTTACTTCATATTTTTGTAGGGATCTGTAATCAAGGTTCTTTGAGGGGAGGGAAACGGCGGAGTATAAATGTGTCGAGTGGTTTTTTATCACGCTTGTAAGTACAGAAGTAATAGAAAGGTTTTATCTTTTAGTCTTAGACTTTGAAATATACCTGACTAGCTTTTCCAGCGGTTTACTTGCGTTAAGGTAAAAAAAAATATCCCACAAGGACGTATAGTAGTCCAAAAAGTACCAAAAAGTAACAGCCGTATTTTACATGGACCTTGCGCCACCATGGTGGGCACGGTACGTTTTGGGAACACATTAATTACGCGTATAGCTAACGAGTGGAATTCCCTGCCGGAGTCTGTGTTTTCTGATAGCTCCAACCTAGGATCTTTAGGTCAAGAGTGAATAGGTTACTTTTAGGCAAGCGTGCTCTATCATCGGTCAATTCATCGCTTACCATGAGGTGAGATAGTGGTCAAACACGAGCCTGTCCATAATAATAATAAAAAATCATACAGAACTTTCACGAAACTTGTTACTTTCAAGTCGAAGACACTTGAACGTCAGTGAGATATGAATGTTGTACCTAATTTTCATTTATTTGAACTAAACAGATTGCCATCTGTTGGAGTATTTCGCCGTTGACAATTCTCCAGTAGTTGTAGTAGGTTGTAAATAAAGTAACACCAAACCACTTAGTAACACGTTAAAATGTTTAATGGTAAATACAATAAAGTTATGTATAGAGCCGCATTTATTTATTGCAAACACATTTCCGCGTGACGGAGGTGTAGTTACGACTGAATTAAATTATTAAGTTTATTAAGCAAAACGTATTTTGCTGTATGAGCATTATTGGCTCGTACACCATCTTTTCATTGATTGTAGACTAATTTCAATTGAATTGATTCATCATCAAAATTTTCAGTAGGTACACCTTGTCTCAAAAGTTGTGTACAATCAATGTAGCACATAATTCTGAAGCCCCTGTGATCGAATTTTTCACCGGCGTTTTCCTAATTCATATCACGTTGACAGCAGCACTTACTTTTGTATTATTTCCATTCCTGGGGTTCGGGGCGTTTAGGACCTCATTTGAAAACTATCATTATGATGGTAAGGGACTTATTAGACCCCTTAATATTTAAGAAACTAAAAATTATGCCTAAGTGCGGTAAGAGGTCAAAGTGACCCTGTATTAAAGTGGATATACACAGTGGATAGGCATCGAACGAATCATCGAAAGAATATATTCATCTCTTTTTTAAACTAAACCAAATTAAAGTTATGGCCTCCACATGGTAGAGAAGACTAGAAGACACGTACATAAGAGGCCTATTAGAGCTCGTTCCACACTGAACGTATTAAAATCTTTCAAAACAAACTTTCTAATTATGCAGCTCATAACCTAAGCCCTAGTCTACCTAATCAATATCCAAGCCCACGTATCCTTATAAACAGAGGGGAATGTATACCGCATCAGAGGACATTAAAAGCTCATTGTGAACGGCACAACCGTCGCCTGGTGCAAATTTATGCAACCGCTTCAGAGACTGTAAATGCGAGACAAATTACAACGTACGTATATATTTATACACCTACAGTATGCACCGAAGTGTGGTTGCAGTTTACGCGTTGTGTTCATTAGAAAATGGTGCGGTTTTAGTTATGTAGAAAATGTAAATGATACCGTACGTCTTCGGAAGTTATACTTCAGTAACTGGTCTAATGCACATCCTCATACACCCCTATTAGAAAATTAAGTTACGATCATAATTCAAGCACTGGAATTTTACTTAAATGGACTAAAAGGTAGTGGTTTTTTTAACCGACTTCAAAAAGGAGGAGGTTTTATGTTCGGCTGAATGTATGTTTTTTTTATGTATGTTCACCGATTTCTCGGTCAATTGTGGACCGATTTCGATTTTTTTTTTTTTGATTGAAAGGTTATGCTTCTAAGTTGGTCCCATAGAAATATTGTTATGATCTGATCATGAACTTCGAAGATATGGAACAGAACTTTTCATAGGATCACAACAAAACTGTCGTAACAACTAAAATTGCTTTATTTATACGTGTAGTTGATGACTGACTGAAAGAAGAGGGGGAATATATCGAACTGATCTGATGATGAAGCCTGAAGTTAGGCACCGGAACTCTGTAATAAATTAATTTAATCTAACCGTGTTTGGTATTATTATAATTATCATGAGATGCACTCTGGCTATAATATATTTAAGTATAGCTAAGGGGTACTTTTTAGTGGTGGTACCATAACTAAAAAGTGTAAAATAAAAAACTTTTTACAAAAAAAAACAACCGACTTCAATGTAAAAAAAAACACTGAAAAGTGCAAAATAACTTTAATTTCGGAAGTCGTAAGTTTAAATAACGAAGAGACAAAACTATTATAGAAACACAGACTTCCGAAATTAAAGTTATTTTGCACTTTTCAGTGTTATGATATGGGAATCGACACACTACGTTGGTAGCGCATCAATATCGGTATCTACAGACGCAGATACAAATACGGTAGTCACGCAAACAAGATTTGGCAAGAATTTATAATAATAAGTAACTTTTATAACTAACATAATTTTTAATTATTTTAAAATAAAAATTACCTGTTTTAAAAATAGCTGGAATCGATTCAGTGATCAATTCTGAACATACTACTCTCTGGATGTGTGTTAATATGTTACAAGTTGTATGTCTGGTTGTGTGTTAATATGTTACAAGTTGTATGTCTGTCTAGTTGTATCGACGAGACTCATAAGCGTTTCTCGCGGTCCTGTCAGTAGCGAATGCCGCTTAGGAGTCTCGTCGATGTGTATGTTTGTGTGAGTGAGCCGTTTCGAACATTTGTAGGTAGTTTCCGTGCTGATCCATATCTTATCTATACTGTGGCTAAGGAGAGTTAAAGCAGTGGCTTTAACCCACCAAAATTTCTAACTACTACTACATATCTGATTATAGTCAACTAGACTGATCGCAGATTATAAATGGAGGGAGAAAAAAAATCTCCCCAAATCATATCAAATAAATAACATTACCTATCTATATTATCCAAACAAGATCCTTTATTGGTATTCAGAGTCTTTACAACCAAAATTCAAATGAATCAGGTAGAGAAATCCTCTAAAACTGTATAAGTATCGGGTCCCGCCCTTTATAACCGTTTGAAAATTAATTGGCGAATAAATCATGATATCTCCTGACCTGGCCATTTACTAGGGGTGTTAATGTCATTTGTGTTTCATGGTTTCAAAGTGAGTTGAATATTATTTGGCGAAATGGGGGTATGATAACATCTATTCCTGGAAAATAACAGAATTATTCAAAATAATGTTTCAAAGTGTAAAAAAAAATCATTAAGACAGAATTTTTTTTTTCAGTGTCATATATTTTTATACTATAGAGCAGTGGTGGCCGAGTGGTAACGGCCCCGACTTACGAATTGTAGGTCGCGGGTTCGAACCTAGCCAGGCGCATTACTTTGTGTAATTTATTTCATCACCACTGCTCTCAAAACGGTGAAGGAAAACATCGTGAGGAAACATCGGGATGTCCTAGAACCAAAAATTCGAAGACATGTGACATCCACCAACCCGCACTGGGCCCGCGTGGTGGATTACGGCCCATTCCCTCTCCTAGAGAGAGGAGGCCTGAGTCCCAGCAGTGGGAACATTAAAAGGCTGAATATGCTATATGCTATGCTATGCTATATTTTTATATAAATTAACTAAAAAGTGCATCACATAATTATGTTCATAAAAATGTTCATTTATGTTTTTCTAATCAATAATAACTAAAAATAATCTAAAATATGGCGTCAAAAAACTCCCCCACGAAAGTGTCGACTTGTAATGTGCCCTGAAGACTGGCAGCATTACCACGCAGTATAATCGTATGGGCCCAGCAGAATCGAAGCCTACTAGGGCCAAGGGTCTTCTGAAAGTAAAACACCGAGTCTGAACGAAAGGCAACGAAGGAACAGGTGCGGGTTTTTAGTCAGTAAAAGTGTGACACACCCTCTCGCTCTGCCCAAGAGCGGAGGATGAAAAAAACCGTAGGGTCCCAGCAGGGTCGAAGCCTACTGGGGCCAAGGGTCTGCTTCTGAAAGTAAGATTCGGCCCTTGTATGGAAGGCAACGCAGGAACAGGAGTGGGTTTTTAGTCAGTAAAAGTCTGACACACCCTCACGCTTCGCTCAAGGGCGGGGGATGTCTGATGATGGATGATTTTACCACCAAAAAAAGTACCTGCAATATGGCAATGCTTATCTTTTGGTATAAGCCAGCCTTTGGGGTCATTTAAAGTGTCAACAAGGCGTGTAAGGAGGTCTCTATACATTTTATTTGTACCGCATCTACTAAATAATCATCATCATAATTTCAGCCGATAGACGTCCACTGCTGGACATAGGCCTCCTCTAAATGTCTCCACAACGAACGGTCCTGTGCGTCTCACATCCATCGGATTCCCGCAACCTTCACCAGGTCATCGGTCCACATTGTAGGGGGCCTTCCAACACTGCGTCTTCCGGTACGTGGTCGCCACTCCAGAACCTTTCGGCCCCAACGGCCATCTGTTCTGCGAGCAATGTGCCCTGCCCATTGCCACTTAAGCAATCTGCATTGCCACTAAATAATACTAAATAGTAACTTTATTTACTTCAAATAATACTTTCATAGTACACGTCTTTTAAATTATTTGTATTATTTTGCAAACCTAGCAATGCAGTTGGTTCAAAATGTCTTCTTCATGTCTCAAGGTCTGCCTTCCTCAATGTCAGCCACGACACTTGACAGACAGACTGAATAATTAAATACATTAATGTCTATTCGGAGTTTAGGGAACTCTAATTTCGAGTTCATTATAATTTGTGTCCGGAAACTTTTTAATTTTATAAATAATAATTAATGTACTTTGAGGACTTGCTTTGGTTTCAAAGTGTATTTTTTTATATTTTTGATTTGAAAAGGAGAAAACTGTTAATATTTCTTTTATGATAACCATATTCTGCAAATTCTAAAGAGATTGACAACCGTTACCAAAATGTCAAGTTGGTTAACTAAAACAATTGTTGAAAGAGTAATAAGTATATCTATATATATAAAAGAGTCGTGTTAGTTATACTATTTATAACTCAAGAACGGCTGAACCGATTTGGCTGAAAGTTGGTGGGGAGGTAGCTTAAAACCAGGAGACGGACATAGGATACTTTTTTTTTTTGAGTAGGGTAGATTAGGGTAGAGTAGGGTAGAGTAGGATAGAGTTGGGTAGAGTAGGGTAGAGTACGGTAGAGTACGGTAGAGTAGGGTAGAGTAGGGTAGAGTAGGGTAGAGTAAGGTAGAGTAGGATAGAGTTGGGTAGAGTAGGATATAGTAGTCAGTTGACGGGAGCAAAGCCGCGGGCAAAAGCTAGTTTATAATAAAATAAAAGTACAACAGTTTTTTTTATTATAAGTTTTTTTATAGTTAATATATATTTTTTTATTTTATCCTTGTGGTCCAGTGCGAGTCGCAAATAAATGTTTTTGTTATTTTCTTCTTTCTTTCTAATATATTTTTTTTTTTTTTGTGTATTTACTTATTTATACTTTTATTGTACACGATATACAGAATGTAGCGTGTATTTATTGTTAGCCTTATAGTGTTCACACTGCTGGGACTCAGGCCTCCTATTTAGAAGAGGCCGTAATCCATCATGCAGGCCCAGTACAGATTAGTGGATATATCTAGAGTCTGTGATTTCTTATTGTGTCTATAAAACGGAAATAGTATGTATATTAATAGTAGGTACCTACATTTCTGTTTTATTTACCACCTACATCCTCAATCGTGTAAAATCATTTCAGCCAAAAGACGTCCACTGTTGGACATAGGCCTCCCTCAAGTGTCGCCACAACGACCGATCCTGTGCGTCTTGCATCCACCGCATTCCCGCGACTCTCACCAGATCGTCGGTCCACCTTGTGGGAGGCTTTCCAACGCTGCATTTTCCGGTGCGCGGTCGCTACTCTAGAACTCTCCGGCCCCATCGACCATCCGTTCTACGAGCAATGTGCCCTGCTCCGTAGAACATGTAAAATCACTCAACAATAAACATTCATACTGTCATAATTATTCTGAGAAAAATATGTCAAACTGAGTTACAGAATGAAGATATCCGCAGGAGAACCAAGGTCGCTGACATAGCCCGAAGAATCGCCAAACTAAAGTGGCAGTGGGCAGGGCACATTGCTCGTAGAACGGATGGTCGATGGAGCCGAAAGGTTCTAGAGTGGCGACCGCGCACCGGGAGGCGCAGCGTTGGAAGGCCGCCCACAAGGTGGACCGACGACCTGGTGAGAGTCGCGGGAGTGCGGTGGATGCGAGACGCACAGGATCGGTCGTTGTGGAGACGCTTGGGGGAGGCCTGTGTCCAGCAGTTGACGTCTTTCGGCTGAAATGATGAGTTACAGAATAGTGACTTCAGCAAAGATAGTAAGAACCTACCGACCGGACGGAGGCCAATTCTGCACGTACCGCTCGAATCTTTGTCTCAGTTCAGGCTAGAATGTCCACCAAACAATTATTTGCGTCGTAAACATGATTAATGTTGGCTAGATGATAGCACCATTTTCACGGCTTGATTTTCATTTAAATATTTGACATTGTATTTTGGTTATTTCGAGTTTAAAGGATATGGAAATACTTGGGAGATTAAGGGTCTAGAGCGAGGGTATTGTAAATAGAGCTAGATGTTTCTGACATTAATCTACAATAGACTCAAAATTGTACGTATAAGCTAAATATAGTGGTTGTATATAAAGCGACGAATAAAGTAAATTTTAAGATAGAATTTTCGGGGTGGCGGTTTTCATTCTGTTTCGGAAATGTGAAGCTGTAACAAGTAAATACAGTGGGTTTTGGAGAAAACAGTACGGTCGGGTAAAAACTATTACAGTTTGCTGCTCAATTATCTCAGCATATACAACAACAAAAAAAAGTTTCCGAAACTACCAAGAGCTTTCAATTTAGTTCTTTCCGAAAGTAGAATGCAGTTTTCCACTTCTATTCAAGACGTGTTTGATACTGAAAAGACTGCAATAAGTGACGCCGACAGTCACGTAGAAAACGAACTAAAATACAGACGTGAACGCATCAGCTGTTCAGTAAAAACGTCTGAGAAAGTCACAAATAGTAGAAGGTATTTTGAAATTAATTCGAATCGAGAGCAATGGTGGCCTAGTGGCGACCCTGACTTAAAAATTATACGTAGAAAGTTCAAATCCAGGCAAGCACTATACATTCTTCATTTCATTTCACTATCATTGCTCTGAACATGGTAAAAGAAAAATCGTGAGGAAACTGACATGTCTTAGAACCAAAACTTCAAAGACATAATATGTTAGCTATAGAGAAAGACTGGATAAGAAACTTATTTAGTGTACCTAGCGAAAGGTGTTTTTTTTATTATTTATAGGCTCGCGTTTGACCACCATCTCACCTGATGGTAAGCGATGATGTGGCCGACGATGGAGCACGCTTGCCTAGAAGTAACCTATTCACTCTTGACTTAAAGACCCCTAGGTTGTAGCTATCAGGGAACACAGACTCCGGCAGGGAATTCCACTCCTTAGCTGTACAAATAAAAAGGGCCAAAACGGGTACACAACCTGTATATTTTTGCCTTGACAGCACAATAATTATTATTACAAATGTCATCAATCAATACCAATTGAAATTTATAGTAGCACTTGAGATATTGCTTCCTCTGATAATTAAAATGGACTACCTCGGAAAAGCGTGTTATTTTATAAATTCTGCAACTGTCAGTTGCGCCGCGCTTTCCAGATACAGTTCGTTTCAGTTGTCAGTGTAAAAAAGACATTTTAGTGATGGTAATACAGAAAATAATCATAGTGTATGTAACTATAAAAATCGCTAACACATGTGACATCTACGGCTACAGATAGGATGGGAATACGTCCCATTCGCACGGCAATATTTCCTAGAGATGAGGCTTGTGTCCTAGCAGTGGGAGCGTTATAAAGCTGAATAGACCATGTATATGCTATAGACAGCAAAAGGTTGACTCCATTAGTGAAGTTAAACCGAAAAAATAAATAGTTATTAAAATATTTATTGTAATTATCTTTTAATGTGTTGTCATTAACATTTGGCTACGGTTTCCCCGTTTTTTACCTGGTAATAAATTTATTTCTTCATCATTTCAGCCGAAAGACGTCCAATTCTGGGCATATGCCTCCTCCAAGAGTCGCCAAAATGACTGGTCTTAAGCGTCTCGCATCCATCGGATTCCTGCAACTCTCACCAGGTCATCGGTTACCTTGTAGGAGGCCTTCGAACGCTGCGTCTTCCTCTAAGTGGTCACCACTCCACTTACTACACACTACTTAAGTTTAGCGATTTTTCTTTAATATTTATTTATATAATAACTAGCGCCCCGCCCCGGCTTCGCACGGGTGCAATGCTGATACTAAATATACTACAGCTTTTTTGTCATTAGACAATACAAAAACGTTTTCTTTAGATGTTACTCTTGAAAGAGCGACATATAATTGGCCATAATAAAAACACTCAACGCTCAAATCTAAGCCTGCAACGTTGAAAGTTTGATCCGCTGTTTATAGGCACGCGCCACCGGCCCCCGGCCGGTCTCTGTATTTTTAATCTGCAATATCTTCGAAAATATTATAATAAAAGGTCTTTACCTATGAAATTGGAGATTTTTAAAACGGGTTGCTTTGAAGTGTTATATTATTGGATTGACTTGGAATAATAAGTTCAAATAAATTTTATATTAAAGGTATGTTACTCTTCTTTTGAAATTAGGTATTTATTGGTTTCTTTGTGTTTTGTATTTTCTGTAATATCGCAGTACTTATAACCATGAAAGCTAATAAAAAAACGTTTTTAGGGTTCCGTAGCCAAATGGCAAAAAACGGAACCCTTATAGATTCGTCATGTCTGTCTGTCTGTCTGTCTGTCTGTCTGTCTGTCTGTCTGTCTGTCTGTCCGTCTGTCCGTCCGTATGTCACAGCCACTTTTTTCCGAAACTATAAGAGCTATACTGTTGAAACTTTGTAAGTAGATGTATTCTGTGAACCGCATTAAGATTTTCATACAAAAATAGAAAAAATGCAATAAATTTTGAGGGTCCCCATACTTAGAACTGAAACTCAAAATTTTTTTTTTCATCAAACCCATGCGTGTGGGGTATCTATGGATAGGTCTTCAAAAATGATACTGAGGTTTCTAATATCATTTTTTTCTAAACTGAATAGTTTGCGCGAGAGACACTTCCAAAGTGGCAAAATGTGTGTCCCCCCCCCTCTAACTTCTAAAATAAGAGAATGATAAAACTAAAAAAAATATATGATGTACATTACTATAAAAACTGCCAACGAAAATTGGTTTGAACGAGATCTGGTCAGTAGTTTTTTTTTAGTACGTCATAAATCGTAAACCGCATTTTACCTTTCATTCAATCAACTCAAATATAAAAAAAAAACATTTAATTTCATAAACATAAACCTTATAATTATGTACATACACCGTGAATGTTACTTGTCATGTTACTTGCTGCTACGGAACCCTCCATGGGCGAGTCCGACTCGCACTTGGCCGGTTTTTTCATATTAAGAGTTTTAACGTAGATACTATGCATTGCAAAGGGCAAACAATATCAATGTCGCATACCTACGACTTTCTTTTAACAAAAAAACTCTGTGTTCTTGGTTTAATAGATTTCGTTTTGGAAATTTTGTCTTGTAGCCGCCCTAAGAAATAAAGTTATTCCTGAGATAAAATTTCTCACATGAAAGTGATTGAAACCAAAATAGACATCTCATTCATTAGCAGTTTTAAGTCCGTATACATCATCAATATTGCATATCACTTGAGTCCCATTGTTTCCACGGTAGAACTCATATTACAAAATAATGCGAGTTTTCTTAGATTTCATACAAACATGGTTATAAGTACTGCTATATTACAGAAAATACAAAACACAAAGAAACCAATAAATACCTAATTTCAAAAGAAGAATATATAACATACCTTTAATATAAAATTTATTTGAACTTATGATTCCAAGTCAATCCAATGATATAACACTTCAAAGCAACCCGTTTTAAAAATCTCCAATTTCATAGGTAAAGACCTATTATAATTTTATAAAATCTCACAGAGATCCTGCAACGTATTGGGCAGCTGACGGAATCAGAAAAAAACTTTCACTCCCTGTCGCTTCTCCCGGAGCGGAAAAAGTTATTTATTATTATTTATTTATTATATACTTTATTGTACACCATTACACCTACAAAAGGAAACTAAAACTAAAACACATACATACAATGGGCGGTCTTATCGCATTCCGCGATCTCTTCTAGGCAACCTGGAATGCACAGTAATTGCCTGGACAAGAAATGGGGCTATCATTGGTGTGACAAAACTAGCATTAAACATATATATTATATTAGATACACAGATATGCTGTATTAGAAAAAGAAGAAGAAGAAGGAAGAAGGTTGAAGTTATTTGATGATTCACTTTTTTTCTTTTTTTTTAAGGTGGGAAATCATCCAAATGACTTCTCGCGCTCTGGGTGGAGCGGGAGGGCGTGTCAGACTTTTAATGACTAAAACCACACCTGTATCCTTCAATTACCCTTTGCGTTCTAGGACTACGGGTTTCCCTTTCAGAAATTCTCCGCGGTCCTAGCTAGCGGGCATCGGCCCTGCTGGGCCCCTACGGTTTGCTGACATCTCTTTGAGGAGCGCGAGGATCACTACGCGCTCTTGACGACTGGGCTCGGTCCGGTTCATTACCGAACAGCCGGACGGCGAGCTACCCAGTGCTCGACGTCCGCAAGCCCGCGTCTACCGTGGCTGGTCGTCGGGGTCGGAATTACGGCGGCTAGGGCGTGAGGACATTTCGTTCCCTCGCGCGTGCAGCCTCCTCCTTCACTAGCATTACTGCTTTAGTACGGTCTATATTATCACCATAACTACCAAAGTATATCTCACCAAAAACTTCAATTAGCAACATGATCTCAAAGCCTGCTTACCATCGCTCGTCCCAGCGTAATAATACCGCCAAGGGCCTTATCTCCTGTAATGAACCGACCATATACTGCAAAGGAGTTCTCTATAAAAAAAAATCATTACATGACACAAAGCCCGTTCAGACGCGTAGCCTTTGAAAAACCCCTTTCAGACGTGTATTATGCTCAGGTTTTCGAGGGAAAAATTCTTTCCAATTTTTTTGTAAAATTACTCGCGGGTAGTTTTAATTTGGCGCTTGTGTGGTGTGTGGGGAGTATTTTAGTAAGGTAAAGGTAAATACGTGAAGGTATTAGTGTTAAGAAGTTGAGTCAAAGTATCGTGAGTCTGAAGTTGAAATTTTGAGCTTTTCAGGTAAGGTTAGAGATGTCTTTCTACTCTGACTTAATTCACTTAGGATAATGTATAGGATTACATTGTTATTGAAATGGAAACGCATCGTTAAAAGTAAGGACTGTGTTTATAATTATCCTTATTTAAACCATACCTAAATATCTACACTTTGGTTGATAATATAATAACTACTACAAAGTCAAAAGTGACATTTTTTACTTTGACGTTCAAAGTAAATCAAACATCAATGTCTAAAAATTTATTTTAACTTTTACATTTAACAGTTAATGTATACACAGATAATAGTAAAGACAAAAACCCTTCTTGGCAGTCGGGTAAAAAGAAAGAAACAAAAAAAAATGGGTACAAAAGTATAATGCTTGTTTTTAAAGAAATTTCTTTCAGCATACCTGGTGAAGTAGTTATTTTACGGACTTCTTTTTTGATGTCGGTTAATGACAAATACATTCAATGCAACCAAGACTCTGTTCTATATAGCATAGCATAGTATAGTCGGCCTTATAATGTTCCCACTGTTGGGACTCAGGCCTCCTCTCTAGGAGAGGGTATGGGCCATAATCCACCACGCGGGCCCATTGCGGGTTGGTGGATGTCACATGTCTTCGAATTTTTGGTTCTAGGACATGCCGGTATCCTCACGATGTTTTCCTTCACCGTTTTGAGAGCAGTGGTGATGAAATAAATTACACAAAGTAATGCTCCTGACTGGGTTTGAAACCGCAACCTACAACTCGTAAGTCGGGGCCGTTACCACTCGGCCACGACGGCCACCACTGCTCATGCTCGGCCACCACTGTTCTATATACGTGAAACTATTTTGATAATTTCCTTTTAAAACTATCAGACTCAAAGCATTTCTTTCGATTAAACCATTTACAGCCGCTTTTGAATTGTCAAGATGACACAAAAGATGAAAATAATCGCACGTTCGTAGATCTCTATGCAGAAAAACGAGTAAGAAATTCCACGGACACTCGAAAAATTATTACACACATATAATATGTGGGAACCATGTATGCACGTAAAAAGTGTACAATGTACAAAATAAAAGCTAAAGAACTAAATAAACACTAGCAACTGAGATATTAACCTGCAAACCAGTTTCAATCACCCCCATCACAGACTCTCACCAGCCGGAACCAAACATTCCTCTCAAAAAAGAAAAAAAGAAATAAATTCGTTTCTAGAACGTATCAAGTCGAACCACGTGAATACGGCTACTAAATCTTAGGGGCAAATGAACACGTCGATGCAACGAGCGGATGCGATACATCTCCGGGTTGAGACGGCCGGCCGGCATAAATTGCCCGCAGACGCGGCAACCGATGCGGAACAAATTTATTGTTACTACTCCGTGTTTGGATTGTGTCGATCGTGTGTGGATTTTATTTTAGGTTAGGTTTATTGAGGGGATCATATGGTGGGTTTGTGTTGGAGTGCTAAGTTATGATTAGAATTGTAGGATTTAATATAGGGGTGGAGAAAATAAAGTCTCTGCACAGTTTCCGACCACTAGACGTACGGCGTTGCGCCAACGGTATACATATATAGTACACACATATGAGTAGACAAACCCATATGTACAAAGCGTTTTGAGAACACATTTATTGTGCGTACAGGAGTGGAATTCCCTGTCGGAGTCTTGTGTTTCCTGATAGCTACAACTTAGGAGTCTTTAAGTCAAGAGTGAATAGGTTACTTCTAGGCAAGCGTGCTCCATCGTCAATCAGGGCAAACGCGAGCCTACTCATAATAAAAATAAGTATACACATAGGATAAGTTCAATACATTTACACATTTTTCTCTCTTCTAGAGAGGAAGCTTGAGTCCTAGCAGTGGGAACATTACGCTATGCTATATATCGACACCGGCAACAAACAATGTTGTAACATTAATTCAGTAATTTTTCAAAATGAACCAAAAAGTGATAGTGCCATGTTTGAATTTTGTTTGGACTGTAATCCGTGATACTGCCTTGTTCGATGCGGGTATCAATATATAAGGCTGATTATGACACAAGTAGTTCCTAACCTGTGGTTGGTCTGCAAGAGCATATTTTTTATCTCGAATTATCCCAAGAGAACATATTCCCGGGATAAATAGTATTCTATGTGCTATTCTTTAACTTAAACGATTAAGGGCGGAATTCACCAATAAAACTAATCGCGTTTTAACGTTTGGCTCGCAAAATCGCGTTTAGCCGCTGTCACTAGTGTCACTTGTCTGTATTTTTTTTTTGTTGTATTTTTACAAGTGACACTAGTGACAGCGGCTAAACATGATTATGCGAGCCAAACGTTAAAACGCGATTAGTTTTATTGGTGAATTCCGCCCTAAGACTATGTAAAAAATAGCACATAGAATTTGAAGAATTTCGAGTTTGAAATAAAAATATAAAAATAAAAATAAAAATATAAAAATAGAAATAGAAATGATTTTTGAATATAGAAATTCGTTCAGCCGTTTGTGCGTGAACAAGTAACAAACATACACCACACACACTTACAAACTTTCACGTTCATAATATTAGTGTGTTATGGATGCCATTTAATACACTGTTTGATATTAAGTTTGCTTATGTCCTTAGGCAAGGTTTAGAAAACACTCATGTTTTACAAGGTCAAATAATATTGATTGATTTTGCTGTTCTCTGTTTAGACAGCACTTTTATAACCGACACCATATTCTCACTATGACCTCAAATATTTTATGGCAATAGAGATATGACCAAAAGCAGAGCTGTAAAATCACTGACGTGTCTTTTATCACCTCTACCATTAAAAACATCGATAAATTCTATCAAAAGATTTCGTATTTTTATTGTTTGAATATCTAAAAACATTTCGCCTTTAAAGCCCAACAAAGTGAAACAAATCGGTGGAAGTTTTGGAGTGCTCAAATTTGAAGAAAGTAAGGCGCCTTTTAGCTGTGTTGGTTAAGTGAGCTTTCGACCACAGAATACTACAGAAGGCCCGCTTCATACAATAATTGAAAACGCACAGACAAACGAATACGCTTCCCGTACAACAATTGGCCGCGCACTCGCAACCGCTATTTGAAGTCTTGGTGGATTACGGCCCCTTTTCCTCGGGTAAATAATAAGGCTAATTACGTTAACCCTAGACACCTAACCTTCGTCGATTCGACGAGTACGCGACAAAAAAATCGCTGTCTCTTTTCAGCGCGTGGGGCGATCATAGCAACGTTGCTTGTCAACTCAGTGTTCGCCGAGCTCTTCCGAGAGGCGTTCGTGTCCGGGGGGTAAGTACTTCTTTTTTTGAGATATTACGATAGTGCTCGTCGTTTCGACGAATGGTTAGGGTTTGTGTATTCTTTCGCAACTAATGTTTTTCTGTTTTCTTGCTGTTTTCATCATGACTTCAAGACAATTGCTACCTAATGAACAAATAGCGCGTTTGTTATTGGAAGAGGAAGATGTCAGTGCTTCGGAAGAATTATCTGATAGCGAAACTGAAGATAATCTGGAGGTGGATGCTGTTGAAAGTGATAATCAGACAGAAGAATCTTCCGGTTCTTCCGACGATGATGTTATTCAAGAGCGTGTTTCTCCTGCTTTGATGGATGATGTAATAGAAAAAGAAAAATCTGTGGTCTATGTTCATATACCAAAAGGCGCATGACAAAGACATCATGCGCTAAATGTAATTCAGCAATATGCGGGGAACATAAAGTTGATTTTTGTTCAAAATGTGCTCTAAAAAATTAGTTTTTTTTCTATTTTTCAAATTGTTTATAGTGTTATAATTTAGCTACGCCAAACAAGAAAAGGCTGTTTTTTGTTGTTTTTTTTATTTTAATTTTTATAAATATGTTGTCTCTATTGATCTCATAAAAGTTAGTGCCTTTCTAAAATTGTGATAAAATGAATATAAATAGTAATAATACAGAAATTCATTGTTTCATTTTGTAGAATAATAGTTAAACCAAGTATAAATGCAATACATTTAACGAAAAGTTATATTATAACTTGAAATTAAAACACTCTAAAAAGTATTCGTCGAATCGACGAATGGTTAGGGTTTATAGGGGGTAGGCAAACGTTAGGTGTCTAGGGTTAAGCATCTTGAATACGGACGTCTAGTTTTATCGTCGTATGAGACGCTTTAGAGGGCAAAGACACAGATAAGTACGTCTAGAAGGTTGGTTAACCTTCTGGATCTACCTATTCTGTCTTTTATAATCGAATATTCATTTAAAGAATTTCTGTGCAAGAAGCAAAGATTCTTTATCATAAAATTTAATTCAAGTGTGCTTTAATATTGAAAGTTGTTTAAATAGATAAGTTTGAGATCAAAAGGCGTTTTTGTGCTTGCAAAGTCAGATTAAATGGTAGTTTTAGTAATTCATGCCTCAAGATTAATTTTACAAGCGGTAACTTCTTGCTCTGGTCCTGGGGACTTACCATTGCATGACGTGGTAAAATGTCAGTCATGAGAGCGAGAAAGTGGGATGGAGCTATATCTGTGACCCTAGTGAAAAGTGGTATAAGCCCGATTTGGTCGAAAATGAGTTATGTATACAGAAATGATCGGAAAAAAACCGGGTAAGTGCGAGTCGGACTCGCGTACTGAGGGTTCCATACAAACTTAACTATGAAAAGACAGACAGACGGACGGACAACAAAGTGATCCTTTATGGGTTCCGTTTTTTTCTTTTGAGGTACGGAACCCCAAAAATGCTCTATCGTTTGGTGAAAACGGATTTAAGCTATTTCTAAAAATAAAGAAGTTACAAAGTTTTATGTAAAAGGGTTCAACTGACACCAAAAAAAACTACAAAAGTTGGTTTCAAGTGCATTTGTATCCTTTTAAACGGAAAAATAACAAAGTTGTTTCGTGTTATTTAATCTAAAATAACATAAGTCACCTACTTTTTAATCTGGTTGGTGTTTATCAATACAACAACACCTAGTCCTTAAAACTGGTTTAGTTAGTTATGATATTACTAGACTTATATCCGTTTTCACCAAAATAAAGGATAAATATTTCTTTGTATTAAGTAGGTACTTGATAATTATATGATGGTCAATGGGGCCGAAAGGTTTTAGAGTGGCGACCGCGCACCGGAAAACGCAGCGTTGGAAGACAAGGTGGACTGACGACCTGGTGAGAGTCGCGGGAGTGCGGTGGATGCGAGACGCACAGGATCGGTCGTTGTAGCGACGCTTGGGGGAGGCCTATGTCCAACAGTGGACGTCTTTTGGCTGAAATGATGATGATGATGATGATGTTAATTATAAAAATCATTCCAAATGCGTATCTCTTTTCACTTGTTGCATTTTTGGACTTAGATCCCTTTTCACTAGGGCCACAGATATATCTCCATCCCTTTAACTATTCTGTTTAGGTCTTAAAATGAATCGCGTTAGGAGCTTGTGGTACTGGCTCAGGTCATCGTAGGAAATGAGAGGTAATGGGAAGCAGATAAGTCCTTCAGCGAAACAGTAAGCAAAGAAGGCGGTGTGAAACGTCAGCAGTTCTCACGTCCATCCCTCACAGCACTGAGAAAAGCAAGATGATTACCGGCAGCGTGCAAGTTTTCAAATGGCAAGCAATATGTAGGTCGTCGTCAAACAAAGATGTTAACATGAGTGACGATGGTCGAAGCCTGCCAGGGCTGCCAGTTTTTTCGGAAGAGACACTGAGGCTGTTGAATGAAAAGGGCAACTGAAGAAACACAAGTGGGTTTTAGTCAGTAAAATTCTGACACCCCTTTTCGCTTCGCGAAGATATTCAACCCTTTTTAGGTGGGAAATCATCCAATGACTTCTGTCGCTCTAGAGCGGAGTAGGAGGGTATGTCAGATTTATATTTATTTATTTATTTTATAATTCATGTACACACAAATATACAGAAGAAGATAGGTATCTTAATATAAAGTTTGTACAAAGGCACTGCTTATTTCAAAAAGAAATTTCTTCCAGCAGACCTGCGAAAGGAGAGATTAGAAGAGATGTAGACTGTTATACTGACTGAAACCACAAGTATAATTTTCCTTCTATGCCTAGCGTTCTAGGACCCCGGGTTTTCCTTTTGGAAGTCAACTCATGACCCCAGTATTCAGTAGGCTCCGGCCATGTTGAGCTCCTACGATTTTGCTGGCATTTCTTTGAGCCAGTCGTGGAACACTACACGCCGTAAGATAGTGTAGGGTACACTATCTTACGGCGTGTGATTTATAAGCATGATGATAGTCAAAGCTTTAGGCCACGTGATCATGCTTAATTTTTTTTTTTATTGTTATAAACCAGTGCTTGACTGCGATCCCACCTGATGGTAAGCAGTGATGCAATCATTGATGGTGAGGCGCACTAGTTTATTAAGAGCCTTTTCACTCTAGCCTTGAAGACACCTAAATTATAGTTGGACGGGAAGACCGCAGCAGGCAAATTGTTCCAGTCCTTCGATGTACGCGGTATAAACGACGAAGCGAAACGCTTAGTCCTTAATATTCATTGCAACTTCCTGAACATAAAGAATAAGTTCTGGAGACATAAAAAAAATACATCTAAATCAAAGAAACTCTTTTCAACTTCTAAATGAAAAGATAAAATCGTTACGTTCAAGGCTTGTTTGAGTGTTCCAGAGCAAATAAAATAAAACTCGAGAGAGAATCGATTTGGAAAATTTGAAAGTGAAATTTTCGACTGTACACTTAATTGGCGAACCCTTCTAAACAGTTCCAGTGATTATGCTGTACAATTTGCATAGCGGACGACTTTCGAGCCCAGGAGACTAAATAATGGTGAATTTATTGGCAATCCTCGCTTAATCACCGATTGGATTATCGATTTTTGTTTTAGGAGCCCTAACTTTTGTTCCAAAATCTTTGGTTCTGAGGGTGAATCTTTATGACTCTGTATGTATTAAGAAACAAAAGGAGTTCTAAAACACTGATTTTTTTAGCAACAAACATTAACAAGATTTTAAAAGTAAATTTTGTACATTACTTTTTTTTAAGAAACTTTTTTTTTAAATTGATATAAACCAGTGCTTGACTGCGATCCCACCTGGGCCTCAAGTCTGCTATTACAACATTGTCAGAATGGTCTATCATTGATTTCATAATTGTTGATTTTGACAAGTTTGGTAATCTACTAATATAATGGCGTCAATAAGACTTTCCAATAGTCAACCATTGACACTCCATTGAAAGAAATTGCATAGAATGGTAATCTCGTACATAATGACAAATGAATATGTGGCGTATGCGGTAATCTGCTAAAATTTTGACAGTTCCTTTGATCAGTGACCTACCATTAGATCGTTATTGTGCAATCATTGCTTTTAGTACGCTCGATATTGTCTTTCTACCACTATACTATTGGCCAATCAATGATCTATCATTATGAATTAGCAGATTACGAACTTTTAGCAAAATGACAATGGGATCGAGTTGGAATGACGAATTTATAAAATAGCAGACCTGGGCCCCTGATGGCAAGCAGTGATGCAATCATTGATGGTAAGGCGCACTAGTTTATTAAGAGAAGACACCTAAATTATAGTTGGATGGGAAGACAGCAGCAGGCAAATTGTTACAGTCCTTTGATGTACGCGGTATAAACGACGAAGTGAAACGCTTAGTCCGGACCGTTGATGTTTCAACAACGTAACGGTGGATACAAACATGTAAATTCACAAACACAAGCTACCCAGACCCGGAACAATTATCTGTAGGCCATACATAATATATAATTATTGTTCTAATATTTTTTCAACTCATTATATGATTTAAAAGAGTGCCATGGAGTTTCTTGCACGTTCTTCTCCATAGAGATTTACGCTTTGGAACGTGCAATTTAGCTTTACTTTTTTGACTGACCTACATTTTGACAATTTTTAGAGTTCCGTACCTCAAAAGGAAAAAACGGAACCCTTATAGGATCACTTTGTTGTCCGTCCGTCTCTCTGTCTGTCTGTCTGTCAAGACCCTTTATCCAAGAAACGCGTGGAGGCATCGAGTTTAAATTAAAACCGTATACACAAATCTGCGGTCCATTGAAGCTGTGAAAAAATCAAACTTCTATGTTAACGAAAAAAAAGATACGGCCATTATGTTTATGTCGCAAAAAACGTACATTTCAACACTCTCAAAGGAATGAAAATTCATAAGGTACTTCCCGTTGACCCAGAATCCTAAAATTTGGCGTAAAGCAAGATCTTATAGTATAGATATAGGAGAAAAATCTGAAAAATCATCGTAACTCAATTCGGGAATCGAACTGTTTTCATAGCTAAGTTTGTGCGGAACCCTCAGTGTGCGAGTCCGACTCGCACTTGCTCTGTTTTTTTTTTAACTATCACACACTAACACATAACGCCGTCCCAAACTAAGCAGAGCTTGTGTTATGAGTACTAGATAACTGATAGACATAATTATTTAAACATTTCTAAATAGCTACATACATATTATAGATAAATTACACCCAGACACAGAACAAATGATTATGCTAATCACACAAACATTTGTCCTGGGTGAGAATCGAATCCATGACCTCTGGCATAGCAGTCAGGGCCACTAACCACTAGACCAAGGCCAGTCAAAGTCAAAAGTGCCTGTAAATGATTTGATTTATTTTGTTCCGAGCAGCATTTGAAATCTCGACACGCAGCAGCCGATCTGCTGCGTTGAGTGTCCACTGCGATATATGCTTTTGAACATAAAAACATGTCATACGTTTAATTTTAAACCAATATTAACAAAACGTTTGACATAAATAACTTTCCGCAGCAACAAAATAAACGAATACACGTAAAACTCAAACGGAAATTCACAAAATTATTGAATTTCAGAATACAGCAATTTGTTTTATTACACGAACACAAAACCTTATACAAATCAAGATAAATTTGGGATACAACTTGTTTACAGAACAAATTAATGTTGTACCTTTTAATTAACAAAATTGGAGGTTATGAGTCCAATCGGAGCAAGTTTCCGTACACCTTGTTATTGTTTTGGAAAGTACTGTCAAATCGGAGTGATTGATTGCTTCTTTTAGATTTAAGGGTAGAATGGGGAAGGTTTGTATGTACCTATAGATTAGGTTTTGTACGATATAATTCACTTGAGGTCAGAAGAAGAAATTGCAAAATATTAACCATATGTAAAAAAATAATTGTTTCCTTTTGTTTGCTTTTCGTACAAACATTTGAATCTTACGAGAACTGAATATCAAAATTAGACTGTCGGCTACCTGTATGCGCAGAGTACTAAAGCTTTATGGCCAACCTTGAACAGCTCATCGTAACTGGAATGGTTAATGCCAAGCGACCAAGAAGCCTCAGCATTAAAAGATGGGCAGATCAGTTCACAGTGGACACCTAATTGCACGTCGCACTTCATGAAGCCACCATCGCGAGATACCATCAGTAAGAAGCTAATCCAATGGAAACTTCACGACCCCTAGTAATGAGGAATATGACTCGAGAAGGAGAAAAATCTTTCGTGGAAAAACTCAAGCTCCTAGCCAAGTTACAACGGTTTTTTTTAGATTCTCTTTTCGTTGATCGCCCGAGTCGGCCACGCCTTCTATTCCTTTGTTCTGACCACGTGACTGAGCGTTGAGATGACGTCAGAATAAAGGAATCGGAGGCGTGGCCTACTCGAGGCGATCGACGAAACGAAACGGTTATAACTTGGCTAGGGGGCTGAGCTGTATGTCGAGCTGTCTCAGCTCTGCGCCCCACATATGTAAATAGAACATTATTTTTAGTATATAACCTGAATATAGTCTGTTGAGAATCAGTAGTCTGAATCCCTAGTCGTAGACGGCGCGTATGCCTATGCGCGTCTCAATCAGATTTCAGCAAAACCGTGGGGCCCGGCAGGGCCAATGCCCACTGGGGCCATGTGGAATACCTAAACAGGAAACCCGTAGTCCTAGAACGCAAACGGCAACTGAAAGAACATAGGTGAGTTTTAATCAGTAAATTTTGACACGCCCTCTCGCTAAAACCCTAGAGCGCGTGAAGTAATTAGATGATATCCCAAGTTCCAAAAAAAACCCTAACAATCTCTACTAAATTTAAGCCATTCAAAAGCACGCTAAAAACACTACTAAAATCTTCTCAAATTATCTTGCAGACAAACAGAAAACTAAACATCCACCTGTCCTATAAAACATCTGCTAACAAAATACCCTGAATTCATTTAAAATATATATATTATATATATACGATTTGTCGATGTTAAAAGGTTCGAATCGCCTGTGATAGCAACATTTTTCTTAACACAGGTGTACCAAATTATCTTGGAGCTCCTTTCAACAGATGTACAATATGAAGTCGACAGGTGAATCAGAATGGTAGAGTTCTTAGATGGAACGAGGGAAATCCGGTGTGATTTTTGATGTTCTTCATAATATATCAAGTTCAGTAAAACAAAATATACTCAATCACGCACAGATACTCTAATTTTATATTAATTTTGTTTTTCATTTCTTTTCATACATTTTTGTCACTGATTTTGATTTCAATTTTATTTTTGGTACCAGTTTTGATTTCGATTTTATTAATAATTTTGATATTTGAATTTGACCATAATTTTAAATTTATTGTATAATAATGCATTTTAATTTTTGTGTTTGATTTTTTGGTTGAGTGATTGGCCGCAGCTATGTGTGTCGCGGGTTAGATTCCCACAAGGAAAAAAAAAATGTACGGTGAGTTTTACATGGTTTTGTATACACCCACGATACAAGAGTTTTTATTGAAGTGGAGCTAAGTAACACAAAAAAAAAAAATAGTTACCAAATGTTAATACATTTTAAATAACCGTGACCTTGGATAAATAACAACTTCATTGCTTTTTCCTTAGATGTTTCCAACTTATTTGTAACCGACTTCAAAAAAAGAGGATTGTTTTAATTAGGCTGTATTTTTTATCTTTGTTGCTTCAGTTTCCGTCACTTATGAAACGATTTGGAAAATTGTTTTTTTACTTGAAAGGATACATTTTCAGATTGGTCCCATTCTTATTAAAGTTGAGTGTTGATGATGGGATCCTTAAGGAATTGAGGAAACTCTTTAAACAGTATGAGTTGTTAAT
Organism: Mythimna impura; assembly: GCA_905147345.3. Classification (NCBI taxonomy): domain Eukaryota; kingdom Metazoa; phylum Arthropoda; class Insecta; order Lepidoptera; family Noctuidae; genus Mythimna; species Mythimna impura. The sequence goes on along the minus strand of LR990359.1, from coordinate 24,095,744 downwards.
TAACGAAGAAATAAAACAGGCAACACTGACTTCCGAACCGGGCCTGGACCTAAACGAAGGAGAATGGGTGGTGGTTGCCTCCTTCTGCTAAGCAGTAATGCTAGCGAAGAAAACGGCGAAGGAATGGACATCCTCAAGCCCCACCCACCGAAACCCTGACCTCGACTACCGTCGGTAGTCCGTACCGCACCGTAGGCGCGGGCTTGTGGGCGACCAACAATGGGTAGTTCGGTAACCATCCAGACCGACCCTGAGTCATCGACGACGCCTAGTGTTCCACAACAAATCCGTAGAAGCCAGCAGGCCAGCAGGGCCGATGCCTACTAAGGCCATGGGAAAACTTCTGAAAGGCAAACCCGTGGTTCTAGAGCGCAAAGGGCAACTAAGTGAACACACGTGTTAGTGTGTAAGTGAGTCGCCTTCTCGCTCCACATTAGGGCGGGAGAAATCGTTAGATGATTTTCCACCTCAAAAAAAAAAACAACTCATTAATATTTCGTCTCAAATGTGGGTTCTTATAAAAAAATTGAGCTTGTTAAACGCTTTCTCTACAAATTTTCCTATAAATCGTGATCAGACATTGTCGTGAGGTAACATAGATACTCGAGCTGATAGAAAGGAGGAGTAACGACGTCACGTGCTGGCGTGCAGCAATGCGTGTGAGCTCACCTGATTGCTCTGTTCGATGTAAGCACGGCTGCAGAGAGAGGTATGGGATTGATAGCTAGTTCAAAGATAAGCCCTGTTATTACATCCTTCTAATATTATAAACGCGATAGTTTGTATGCATGGATGTTTGTTACTCTTTCACGCAAAAACTACTGAATAGATTTTTATGAAACTTGGTACACGTGTAGGTCATGTCTTAGTATAGCTTATAGGATACTTTTATCCCGGGAGTATGTTCCCTTGGGATAATTTTCTTCTATCAAGCAGGCAAATCCGCTGGCGTCAGCTAGTTTTTTTTTTTTTTTATTAATGATAGGCTCACGTTTGACCACCATCTCACCTGATGGTAAGCGATGATGTGATCGACGATGGAGCATGCTTGCCTAGAAGTAGCCTATTCACTCTTGACTTAAAGACCCCTAACTTGTAGCTATCAGGAAACACAGACTCCGGCAAAGAATTCTACTAGTTACAAATATTTTTGTTTGGTTTTTATTCTTAGTAATTAAATCTTAAAACGATGTTAAACTTAATAAACATTTCAATCAGAAGAAAAAGCAAAAGTATTATTTGGGTTGATTTATTAAAATATATATACTTTTAATTTTTAGGGTTCCGTATCTTAAAAGGAAAAAACGGTATCCTTACAGGGTCACTTTGTTTTCCGTCCGTCTATCTGCTTGTCTGTCTGTCTGTCAAGACCCTTTATCTTGGGAACGCGTGGAGGTATCGAGTTGAAATTAAAACTGAATACTTAAGTCTGCGGTCCCTTAAAGCTGTGAAAAAATCAAACTTCTGAGTTAACGGAAAAAAATATACGGCCGTTTATGCCGCAAAAAAACGTATAATATTTCGACGCTCTCAAGTGAATCAAAATTCATAGGGTTGACCTAGATTCCTGAAATTTGGCATGAAGCAAGATCTTATAGCACTAGTATAGTAAAAAAAATCTGAGAACTGTAAATTTATAGTTATGTCACAAAAAAAAACTGTTTTAGAGATCCGGAAAAGTTTTTGTAACCTAATTCGGTAAATGAACTGTTTTTATAGGTAAGTTTGTACGAAACTCTCAGTGCGCGAGTCCGACTCGCACTTGCCTGGTTTTTATATATAATTCCAGGATATGTTGTACCCACGTACCAAGTATCATCAAAATCGGGATTGGGATCCCGGCGCTAGAGCGTGAGGGCCATTCCCTCACACGTGCGGCCGCCTCTTTTGCTAGCTTTACTGTTTCGCGGAAAGTGGCGACCGCCTGCACTTTCCTTCTCGCTCCGGACCATGGCCTATACCAGGACCCGGCAAAGGTCGTTGCCGACGATCGTCCCCACGAGGACACGACGATGCTCTGCCCAAGCGGGGCACACCTCTACCATATGCTCCACCGTGTCCTCCGTTCGGTCCACACAATGGTGACACGAATCCGGTGCAAAAACCTCCCGAACTTACCATGTCTGGTGAGAACCAGCAACATGCGGAAGGTGAGGATGCCGTGAGGTCTTTCCAGCCACTCTTCAAAGAGGGATAATTATGGCGGTAAGTCCTCTCTTTGAGGAGTGGCTGGAAAGACATCACAGTGTCCTCACCCGGCCCAATCACCGTAGGCGTGAGCTTGCGGATGGCGAGCAATGAGTAACTCGCCGTCCGGCGTTCCGACAACCGTCTGGACCGAGCCCGAGTCGTCGACGGCGCGTAGTGTTCCACATGCGCTTCAAAGGGGATTTTAGCAAAACCGTAGGGGCCCAGCAGGGTCGAAGCCGGCCTTCGACCCGGGGCCGGACCCTGGGGTTTTCCTTTTAGAAAGGGTTCCAGGGCCCAGGCCCTGGAACGCAAGGCAAAGAAAGAACATAAGAGTGGGTTTTAGTCAGTACAAATCTGACCCACCTTCTCGCTCAGCCCAAGAGCAGGTAAAAAGTATCGACAAAATCCGTTCAGCTATTCGCTATCTTTCACCTTTATAATATAATTAAGTCTGATTATGTTTAACTTGACCGACTTTTAGGTCAATATAACCTAATAAAAAAAAATTACCACAAATTTTCAAAAACCCACACTATATAATAACCATTAATTAGTCCAATTTCTTCAAACAACGTTTAAAGAACTTGCCTCTACATTTTAATACAAACAAGTTTTCATGTTTCTGGTCGAGAACGGGGCACGTACATGCGCCTAATCTCCAGCCATTTATCATAAGAATTAAGTGGCCCCTTGGCAACACGGGGGGAGCTACAAAAATCTCTGACTAATGCGATTATGCAGTCTTAGAACACGAGGTATGATTTTTGTGTCACATTTCGTATGAAAAATTATACTCAGTTATGAGAGAATCGGTTTTTTTTATTCTTGATAGGTTCGCGCTTGACCGCTATCTCACCTGATAGAAAGCGACGATGCGGTCGACGATGGAGCGCGCTTACCTAGAAGTAACCTTTTCACTCTTTACTTAAAAATTCCCGGGTTGTAGCCATCAGGAAACACAGATTCCGGCAAGTAATTCCACTCCTTAGCTGTACGCACAATGAATGTGTTCCCAAAACGTTTGTGTTGATATGGGCATTTGAAAAACAGGGTCGATAAGCATGTCAACTGAAAAAGTTATGAATACAAAAAAAGTTTCGAGAGGGAGAGGGGAGGTCAAAGAAAACATGGATTGGTTGTGTAAGGAATGATGTGAAAGAAAAGTGAGTCAGTGATAGTGTGATGGTTGGCTGGACGAAATGTAAGAAGATAATAAAGTAATATTATTATTACTTTAAAAATACATTATTGAACAAGAGCAGGAAGATGATGAACCTATGTATGATATCCAAAAAAAATATCACATAAATGGTGACTTGTGTGGTATTTTTTTCGGGATTTTAATAATTTCATGTATTTTTAGGGTTCCGTACCTACCTCAAAAGGAAAAAAACGGAACCCTTATAGGATCACTTTGTTGTCCGTCCGTCTGTCTGTCTGTCTGTCAAGACCCTTTATTTCGGGAATGCGTGGAGGTATCGAGTTGAAATTAAAAACATATACGAGGGCGGCACTGAAAATTTCAGGAATCAAGGAAGTGACAAAACATTACAATTTAAAAATGTATTTATTGCTTTTCGAAGTATTCTCCACGAAATTTGACACATTTTTCCATACGATGGAACCAATCATTGAAGCAATCATTCCATTCGGAAGTTGGGGTCTCCAAAATGGCCGTTTTGTAGGCGTCCACAGCTTCTTCAGGTGATGAAAATCTCTGACCACGCAATTTATTCTTTATTTTAGGGAAAGTATAGAAATCATTAGTAGGTCGGGGCTGTAGGGCGGATGGTCTAATAATTCTATGTTTTCTTGCTCTAAAAACTCTTTTGTTCTGTGCGCGGTGTGAGAACTCGTTTTGTCGTGATGGAGGATGATGCGGCGGTTGCAGTTCTCTTTACGGAGTTCAGAAACGACCTGTGGCAAACAAATGCTAGCATACCATTCTGCATTAACCGTTCTTTGTCCCTCAAGAGGAATAGTCGCAACATGGCTGGTTTTGGAGACAAACGTGGCCACCATTTTTTTTGCAACACTCCGTGAACGAACAATTTTTGTTGGCTTTAACTCATTTTCGAACACCCAAACTCGTGACTGGTTTTTTGTTTCGGGTTCGTACGCGTATATGCAGGATTCGTCACCTGATACGATGTTGTATACAGCATTTGAGGATCCTGCATGGAATCTTTCGAGAGTTCTGACACACCAAGTAACGCGAATATATATATATATATATATATTATATTAAATTATATATGTATGTTTATTTTGTATATATATACATACTTTTGAACACTTATTTTCTTAATATTCTTTTGTATTTTTATGCACCTGCCACATTTTCTCTTCACCACACTAGGTTGACTGGTAGAGAATGCCTAAGGCATTAAGTCCGCCTTTGTACTTTTGTGTTGCATGAAGTTTTAATAAATAAATAAATAAACGCGAGCCGCCTTCTGCTCTTCACAGAGCGAATGCGGTATCTATCGGGAAAACAACTTTTTTACACCTAATTGTTCATGCAAGATTATTTGTATTTGACTCATGCCAATGTCTAAAGTTGCCTGAATTTCGCCGTATGTTACATGTCGATCTTCCTCAATCAGCTTACGCACAGCATAAATGTTTTCTTGGGTGACTGCAGTTTTTGGACGACCTTGACGGGGATCATCACTGAGCTTGACACGTCCACGTTGAAATTTAGCAAACCAGCGGTAAATTGTGGTTTTGGATGGGGCTTCATCACCAAATGCAGAAATCATCCGGTCAACACACTGTTTTTGTGTTAAACCACTTCGAAAGTCATAATAAATCATCGCTCTTGAATTTTCTCGACTCAATTCCATTTTCTCAACGACTAAACAAGTTTGACAAGACCTTGTGACAAGACCGAGAATCTTTTTTTGAATAAATAAATGGTATTCGATTTTTAAAACCAAGGAGTTTTCAATTAAAAAATTTTTAATATGACAGGAACAGTGGAAATATTCCATTCCCGATACTTTTAGTGCAGCCCTGTACTCAAGTCTGCGGTCCCTTGAAGCTGTGCAAAAAATCAAACTTTTAACTTAGAAGTAACGAAAAAAAAAAGATACGGCCGATTATGTCGCAAAAAACGTGTATTTCGACACTCTCAAGGGAATCAAAATTCATCAGGTACTGTGGCAACCGTGCAGGTTCCACTAATAATTACTAACCTGCAAAACTGGCATGTTAGACTTTTAAGGTTTACGTTATAAAAAGTTTAGTTAGATTGATGTTCGAATGGAATAAGAAGGGGGACGTCATAAAAATGTCGATATAGATTTTATATTGAAAATATATAATGAAAGTGCTTAAATCTAAATAATAATAGTATAAAGAGAACAGAAAAGCCTTTCATTGCGCTTCCCACCCCCACAGTACAGACTTTGGCCTTAAGGCCTTAAGGCCCAAGGTCTCATAGGAAAAAATCCGAAAACTGTAAATTTGTAGTTACGTCACAAAAAAAAAAACTTTTTTTGCGATTCGGAAAAATCTTCGTAACCTAATTCGGGAATTGAACTGTTTTCATAGTTAAGTTTGTACGGAACTCTCAGTGCGCGAGTCCGACTCGCACTTGTCCGGTTTTTGGATTAATATCGTTTTGGGGTAACCCTAAAAAATACAGAGGAGAAATAAAAAAAAACACTTTGAGTATGTCACTTGTCACATTCAACGAATCAAAGAACAAATAATTCCCTGACTGTATTCAAGTCCTAAGCCCCTATGATCTATCACCATTACTTTAGTTAGGCGTGTAGTAAACTAATTGAGTTTGAGCACTTCATTAAGCTATGCGGTTCTCTCGTAGTAAGTAATAACACTATTTCTGTAGACCAGGAGTTGGGCTCACAAATGTACCCTAATGTACCTTAATGTACCCTAATGTTAGAGGTCGTTTCGGGTTTCAAGGAAAGTAGCTACAAGGGTGTTATTGAGGAAGTGTTGAAGTAGGTACGTATGTTGTTGGAAAGATTGAACTGTATACGTGTGCACCTACAGCTGTTGCGGTAAAGGATTTCCTGATCGGATATTTATGTCAATACTTTATAATTATAGGTCCCTACCATTTTAAGTACTGTAGGTAAGTAGGTAATGGTAAAATCAATGATGACATAGAAAATAATAAATTCCAATCGTGAAGTAATAAAACAGGAGCTTGGGTAGTTTTTACAACACAGTAGTAATTCCTAATGATGACAAAATTTTCTTTTTTTAATTTTTTTATTTTATTTTATTGTAAAATGATACGTTTGAAACAATGGCCGTGTTTTACAAACGTAAATATACGTGTGTTAAGTTAAATTTCCACATAGTAATACTACATATTTTATTTATTAATAAAAAAATCTATAGGTTGGTATTAAAATCAAATTAACTAACATTAAAGATAAGTTTTAAATGATATCAATCTAAAATTAATCTACCAAACGACTTAACAAAATATAACGTATCCTAATTAGCACAGTGAACCTCAAAAGACTAACCTAAAACTTATACAATAAATAATAGTAATATTTATTTATGATTATTTTATTTTACAAAAGGCAATTAAACAAATTAAACAAAAAGTGTAATATTACTAAATTGCTAATTACAAGCGTCTACACATGGATAAAAAAATCTATAAAAAGAAAGTTTGTATGTACTTTCTTTCTTTTATTAATTATATAATAATAATCTTTATTGTGTACGTTTAACACACACAGTAACAGTATATAATGACATGAACAGATTTATTAGTTGTACAAACACTGATCAGTGAAAAAAATGAACATTTGACTCTTAAACTAAGTAAAATAAATACTTGTATCTCAGGAGCCAGTTCCTCCTTAGAGATGATCAAAAATTTGATGTTAGGTATAATTAAGATAGCCTTTATATAAACGTGTAACAGTATAGGGGAATAGTTATGCGATGATTGGTAGTAATGATTCGGTATAATCTTAGGACAGTTTTTGGAGTTTCTGGGAGCAGTGGTGGCCGAGTGGTAACGGCCCCGACTTACGAGTTGTAGGTTGCGGGTTCAAACCCAGCCAGGCGCATTACTTTGTGTAATTTATTTCATCACCACTGCTCTCAAAACGGTGAAGGAAAACATCGTGAGGAAACGAAACCAGCATGTCCTAGAACCAAAAATTCGAAGACATGTGACATTCACCAATCCGCACTGGGCCCGCGTGGTGGATTATGGCCCATGCCCTCTCCTAGAGAGGAGGCCTGAGTCCCAACAGTGGGACATTAAAAGGCTGATTATGCTTATGCTTATGCTTAGGACAGTTTTTGCAACCAATTAGATAACTTAGATAATTAGATAAATTAGTAACAAGAGTAAACGTACGTCAGTATATTCTAACTCCGCAGTACGACAGCAACAGGGCATATTTCCCTAACTCACTTCCAGCACACTCGGGGTCTCCATAACATTCGATCCACTACTTAAATGGCCATTGCTGCTTGAACAGTACGGAATCGCTTTAGATGGTCCACCATATTCAAAGCTACTAGATTTCACATGCATGTTTGCTTGCGCTTTACAACTCGAGGTTTGATGCGCCTCTGATTGCAAAGGTTCATCAATGGAATAAAAAATTCTTAAAATTATTTATTTATACAGCAAAAATGGCATTAGAGAATCCAGCGTACAGGGAAACAAGATGACTTATCTTCTAGCAAACCTTGGAGTTGATGTGAACAATTTTACTTCGCATATACGAAGTAATTAAACAATTTTAAATAGTACATTTTGATATAAGTGCAGAAAGTTTGTCATTGCGACCGAGGCGGAATTCGCACAAGCCGCTACGCGAGTGTGTTATGGAGGCAAGGGCTGCAGTGATAAATTTGCACGTGTATCAAACGACTTTTTTCAATACACTTACGAAAAAATGAATAAACGGGAGTTGACCGGTGACACGTGGGGGTCGAAGCTCCCGGCCTGATACGATAAATGGAATAAAATTGTAGCGGGGATAGCACGCGCACTTTTCTGCACTAGTGCGGAAACAGTATATTGCGTGCCTTAAAGCTGTGAGATAAAAGAGTGGGCTTTCGAGTAAGTGTATTGATAAAGTTTATGTTATGTGAAATGGAAAAAATCATCATCATCGTTTCAGCCAAAAGGCGTTCACTGCTAGACATAGGCTTCAAGTGTTACCACAACGAACGGTCCTGAGCGTTCTGTGACCCTCAAAATGTAATCGGTTCACGTTATGGGAGACCTACGAACGCTGCATCTTCGGGTACGCGGTCTTCACTCCAAAACCAATCTCGTCGATTATTTCTTCTGCGAGCAACGTGCCTTGCCCACTGCCACCACTGTAACTTTGGTTTTCCTATGGACATTCCTGATTCTATCACGCAAGAATAAATGTGGTTTTAATTTCAAATCGATCCTCCACTCGTTTCCGAGGTAAATGGTCTTGACAGATAGTCAAACGGACAACAAAGTGATCCTATAAGAAATCCGCTTTTTCTTTTTGAGGTACGGAAAAAATACTTCAATGAAAAATTCAAATTAATAGGTATATGGTAAAATGTACCCCTTCGCGAGCCCTGGTTTGATGGTAATGATGTTCGAATATAAGTTATTTCAAGTAAGCAATAAGGTTTCGATTTGGGTTCTATTCATCGGCAAAGTTTGCTTTCCTAATTCAAAATATTGTATCACCTGTATAGGACATGTAACAAAATTGAGGATGTGCAGCATCTCTTGATAGATTGTGTTAAGATCAAAAATGAAAAGGACTCTCTGGCCAGGCAATTCGAGTTAAATATGTGGGTTGTGGGACTTATCCAAAACATTTTGGCATACCCTAAATCCGAGGGGACCAAGTGGATTAATGTGGCTTGATTTAGAGCCCCGTTTGTGATCCCGTTTTTTATTTCATAATAATTATGTGTAAAGTATAAGGTATAATGGAGTTGAAGTTTCCGTGTAAATTAAAACAGTTTTTCCACCTGAAAGAACAATCAATTTCGACGGTTGGAATTGCTTTAGGATTGATACTAGATGGCGCTACGTGTCTTTGGAATAAATTTTCCAAATCTAAATTTACGCCAGTGACGCAGGCAAAAGCTAGGTACTAATGATGAATTAGTCACGAGCAATAAGATACCATTAGCATTATCACATTTTCTATCTATCTTAACTTCTGCCATTCAAGAAATAGACGTATGACAAATGGTTCTAAATTATCTATTCGATAGTATGGTTAGCATTTATATTTTATTGTTCGTGGCTGTACACAAAAATAAAATTGTTATAAATATCTATTACGTCACAAAATGTTGGGGATATATATGAACAGTATCTATACTATGCTTCAACCTTAGATGATTACATGCTTGGTGTTTATGTCATGTGATATATTTCATATGCAATCAACTAATTTATGCGACCGGCTGTAGGATTGTTTGAAAGAGTCACTACGATCATTAGACTCAAAAGGCAACTGCAGGAACCTAGGTGGGTTTTAGTCAATAAAAGTCTGACACTCCCTGTTGCTCCAGCCAGAGCGAGAGGAGTTGTTTGATAAGTTACTCACCTCAAAAAAAAAGCGATTGGTATCTTGAATCCCAACTCCGGGTCTACTCCGTCCTTGCAGCCGTTTATTGCAGCACGTTGAATGGAAATATTCATTAAACTTCCCAGTGGCTGCAACTACATCGATCCTGCGTACTTTACAAGCTACGTTTTGTTGTTACTCGTCTTTAACTGCAGTTTAAGATTGAAAGCTTTGGTGACTGAATGACTCAAGTTTGGGAACATGTTTTAAATTGATTGAACATAATTTTTATGTAACCGGTAGGTATCCATTGTTGGGCAAAGGTCTCCCTGCATTCCTTCTAGTATTGCATAGAACGGAACTTTTTTTTTTGTTATAAACTAGTGCTTGACTGCGATCCCACCTGATGGTAAGTAGTGATGCAATCGTTGATGGTGAAGCGCACTAGTTTGTTAAGAGCCTATTTGCTTCAGCCTTGAAGACACCGTGGTGCTATACACTTTAAAAAAAAAAAGTAAAAAAACTAAAACCCGACTACGACAAAAAAAACGACGAAACTAAAAGTATGAAACAAGATTTCCAGGATGCTGAAATAAACAAGGTAAAAAGAAATGCCGCAGTCACACGTTATAGGTAATTAAGGTATAGGGTTATAGGTAAGCGGCATTTCTTTTTACCTTGTTTATTTCAGCATCCTGGAAATCTTGTTTCATACTTTTAGTTTCGTCGTTTTTTTTGTCGTAGTCGGGTTTTAGTTTTTTTACTTTTTTTTAATTTAAATTATTTTGGTGTTAAATCACTGTGCTTCTATACCATTTGCAAAAGCTAAAAAAAATTCTAATTAATAATGGTAAATTATTTTTGTCCACCAGAGGGCGCCACATTGAATTTCGATGATATATTTTGATAAGTACCAGTGAAGCCCTTTCAAATGATATCAAACACGGTGTATTTATCTTAACATTTTTTTTAACACATGACTTCTTGTCCGCTAGAGGGCGTCACTTTAAATTTGAACAATATTTTGGAAATGTACAAGTAAAGCCCTTTCAAATGATACCAAACACGGCGTATTTATCTCCATTTTTATTTTTTACACATTACTTTTTGTCCGCTAGAGGGCGCCATATCAAGTTTTGTGACACGTCACGTAACCTATGTTCAGCGGACAATTAAGACGGTTCTAACGATACCTCATACGTCAAGTTCCGATAAGTAGATTAGGAGCTATGTGGGAACAGATGAACAAACTCACATACATACATAGCCTGTCAAAATCATAACCCTCCGTAGTCGGGTAAGAAGTAGACAAACTCAATTGATGACGTCATCGGCAAACCTGATCCGTCCCAGGGAACGTGCTTGACTCCTAACTCACCTGATGGTAAGCGATGAGGTGGTAAACGATGAAGCACATATACCTAAAAGTAACTTATTCATTCTTGACTGAAGATGTTGTAGCTATCAGTAAACATGTTCTGGCAGGGAATGACACTCCTTAACTGTACGCACAATTTAATGAATGTGTTTCGAAAAGGTTTTGTGTTTATGGATGGGATGTCCACCATGTATCGATGGCAAAACGACACGCCATATGTCTGGTGGTCCGACGATGGAAAGGGAATGCAAGTCAGTGGTCACCGAGTCTCCCCGAAATGAAAACGATAGGCCAGCAACTCGGCGTCGCGTCGATGCTCAAGACTTTGGAGTTTTGACTCTACAAGTGCATCATCGCTGATGATTTTCTTGATTCATTTTTCAATCGACTCAAAAGCATCAAGCTGTTATTTGGCAAATCCATCGAAAAGCAGTACATTATACACAATCGTATTAGTATCCTTTCATATTTGTTTTTTAACCCACATTATTTCTTGTTTTTTTAGGGTTCCGTACCTCAAAAGGAAAAAACGGAATCCTTATAGGATCACTTTGATGTCCGCCCGTCTGTCTGACTGTCTGTCTGTCTTTCTGTCTGTCTGTCTGTCTGTCGAGACCCTTTATCTTGGGAACGCGTGGAGGTATCGAGTTGAAATTAAAACCATATAGTCAAGTCTGCGGTCCCTTGATGGAGGGAAAAAATCAAACTTATAAGTTAACGAAAAAAAAAGATACGGTCGTTTATGTCGCAAAAAACGTATATTTCAATATTCTCAACGAATTCAAAATTCATGGTGTAGTTCCCGTTGACCCAGAATCCTGAAATTTGGCATAAAGTAAGGACTTATAGTGCAGATATAGGAATAAATCTGAAAACAGTAAATTTGTTGTTAAGTCACAAAAACAAAATTGCGATTCGGAAAAATCTTCGAAATTCCATTCAGGAATTGAACTGTTAGGTAGGTTTGTACGGAACCCTCAGTGCGCGAATCCGACTCGCACTTGTTTTTTAAATCATATTGCAAAAAAAATTACAATGGACTTTTGTCCTTAAAATCTCAATAAAATTCTTCATTCATTGAAATCCACTATCAGAATATCCGAGTAAGAAAAAACTTCAACAGAATTTTTCAAAAACTTTGTACTTTATAATTAAAGTGGAACTAACTAATTAAGTAGATTTTATAATAGTCGTGACTTTAATAGGTTCTTGGAAAGTGCCCGAACTTTCACATAGTCAGAATTCTCTGCCTCAATAAATAATTCTAGGAATTCGTATGCTATGCTTTTAGTGCACTTCAGTGTACCCCAAGAGTTACGAAGATAATTTTGACCTAGTTGGATATGGTGGTTGGAACTGCACTATTCGACAATAAAGGTAAATTAATGGTGAATTAGCACGTTGTACCTACAGAATATGCTTAGAAGAGCTACTATTCCTTGAAAAGACTATTTTAAGGCACTTTGCCTTTGTCATTTAAGCGTAAGCTGATGGATATATTATATATTCACCCTGGTTTTCACCTATTATAGTACCCCGAGCAGAGGTGACTAGAGCAGTGATGGCCGAGTGGTAACGGCCCCGGCTTACAAGTTGTGTCGCGGGTTCAAACCCAGCCAGATGCATTACTTTTGTGTAATTTATTTCATCACCACTGCTCTCAAAACGGTGAAGGAAAACATCGTGAGGAAACCGGCATGTCCTAGAACCAAAAATTCGAAGACATGTGACATCCATCAACCCGCACTGGGCCCGCGTGGTGGATTACAGCCCATTCCCTCTCCTAGAGAGGAGGCCTGAGTCCCAACAGTGGGAAAATTATAAGGCCGACTATGCTATGCTATAGTACACCCTTGTTCTAACTTAAGATTTTCCAACGAGCTCACGTAGAGTTCGCGTGGCTCAGAAGGGTGCCCAACTTAATTGGGACTGGACAGGCTGTCTGCTGCATGCCAATCGAGCGGTGGGCACGTAAAATACAAAATTGATGCCCTGCAATCGCAAGATGAGGTTGCGGCAGACCACGAGGGTAATGGTGGGACAACTTAAATGTCTTATAAATTAGAAATTGGCAACAGTGGTTCTTTCTTCTCCAGAGTCAGGAACAGTGAAACCATATTATAAGCATAGAGACACAAACCTAGAGTGTTCCACGCAGGTCCATTATGGGTTGGTCGCAGGGTGAGCAATGGGTAGCTCGCCGTACGATCGTCCGGTAACCGTCCGGACCGAACCCAAGTCGTCGAAGGTGCGTACTGTTCCACGCACACCTCAAGGAGATGTCAGTAAACCGTAGGGGCCTAGCAGGATCGAAACCTACTGGGGCCATGGGTGATGCGGGACAATGGCAAAGAAGAAACAGGAGTGGGTTTTTAGTCAGTAAAATTCTGACACGCCCTCCCAATCCACCCAAGAGCGAGGGATGTCATTGGATGATTTTCCTACCGAGAAAAAAAGGCAACTGTAGGCACGGGCTTGTGGACGACGAGTATAACACACTGTCCAATAAGAATCAAGCCTGAGTCTACGGCGCGTGTCATTCCACGCGAACCTCAAAGAGATGTCAGCATGTGACGGGGCCAAGCCTGATTGTTCGAAAGAGATACGTTGGGGATTAAAATCGGTAAGGTAACTAAAGGGATACAGGTGGTTTTTTTGATTTTATTACTTTCAATGTTTTTTTTTATTTATCTTATCGTATATTGTATATATACAAAATTATATACAAAAACACTTAACTAATTAAAACTATATATATACACTAAAGGCTACTCCTAACTAAAATATGTCGTCATAAAACCCCTCCGCATCGCTGTCAACTGGAAGTGTGTCCAAAAGGCTGGCGGCATTGCCACGTTGTATGGCAATGCTTAATCTCTGGCCGAGGTAAAAGCCAGCCCTTGGGTCACGCGAAGTCAGTTAAAGTCTGATACTACCTCTCATTCAAAAAACAGGTCCATTGTGGGATTACTATATTTTCATTATCAGCTTCTGCCAGCAGCTTCACCCACGTGAAAGTAGCCTTCTCCATACAAATATTTGACCTCCGTTTCATCCCATTTGGGGGTAAATTTTGAAAAATCCTCTCTTAGTGCTCGCCTACGTCATAAAAGGAAACCTTGTGCAAAATTTCACGTTCCTAGTCTCAATAGTTTCGGCTGTGTGTTGATATGTCAGTCAGTCATTGAGACAAGATGACAACCTCATCTACGCCTGACAGTCTTCTCACATGTTCGTAACATAACTTACGTCACAAGTGGTCCCGTACTGTGTGCCTGAATTAACGGGCGACAAACATCAAGCTAATTTGAGACCGCCACCAATGTATTTATGGCTAATGTTCGGTCCAAGTCAGGTCTCATTGATTAAATGGGCCCACTCTTGGTGTAATTACCTTGATTTATTATACGTAGTTTGAAAGGAATGAAGTGTAAAATAAATTATTTTCAATACAAACCCTCCCGCTTTTACGCACGCAATTTTCTGTTTTCCGCACTAGTGTGGAAAATTACGGGAGCTCGCCCCGCCACAATTGATTGTATTTATCGTATCATGCTTGGGGCTAAGCTGACCCTTACGAGTCGCGCGTTAACCCCCGTTTATTTATTTCTTCGTGAAAAACGTCGTTAGATACACGTAGAAATTTGTCACTGCAGAAATCGGCTCCATAACAAATCCACCTCGGTCGCAATGACAAGCTTTTTCCACTTGTATCAAAATGATTGTTGAATGGGCATAAAGATAAATTAAGACTTGTCTGCCTAGGTGGGTAGGGAACCCAAGACATGTAGTCTCGACAACAATTATCATCATTTCAGCCAAAAGACGTCCACAGGGGCCCAAGTCTGCTATTTTTTAAATTCGACATTCCAACACGATCCCATTGTCATTTTGCTTAAATTCGTAATCTGATAATTCATTCATTCATAATCGAACATTGATCGGTCAATGATCTTGTGGTAGAATGACAATATCGAGCTCGATACAAATTAAAAGCAATGACTGTACAATGACGTTCTAATGGTAGGTCACTGATCAAAGGAACTGTCAACATTTTGGCAGTTATCCGCATACGTCAAATATTTATTTGTCATTATGTACGAGATTACCATTCTATGCCATTTCTTTCAATGGAGTGTCAGTGACTGGTTGACCATTGGAAAGTCATAATGACGCAATCAACAATAAGTAGATTACAAAACTTGGTCAAAATCAACAGTTATGATGTCAATGATAAACCATTCTGACACTATTTAATTGTAATAGCAGACTTGAGGCCCTGTTGGAAATAGGCCTCCCCCCTCGACAACGATACTGGTAGCAAAACTGATGTTAGCTATTGATCATTAAATTCCTACGTTAAAAATACTCTCTTCCCCTCTCTTTTCTCTGATCAGTATGTTTTGCCAGTGATTATGGCCTCTAGATGGTGAAGTCTCCTTCCTCAACACGGTACGTACTATTATCGGAGAATTCTTGACTCTCATTTATACATTTATAAAGTACTGCTACATCATGACATCACGTATATCCTTTCCTTACAGTTAATAAAACTAAGTTCCCCATCACGTTTGACTGTCTGTATGCTCACGATAAACTCAAAAATGCAGAGCTATGGAGAGGGCTAAGCTCAGAGTTTTCTTGCGTGATCAATCAAATCAGGAGGAATCACTTAAGTCGTAGTTGAACAGAACAGTTGGTCGATAAGGCCAAAGGGTTCTGGAATGGCAACCACGTACCAGAAGATGCAGTGTTGGAAAGCCTCACATAAAGTAGACTGCATCAGTTCGATCGTTGTGGCGACACCTGGAAGCTTATTTCCAGTAGTGAACACCTTTTGGCTGACGATGACGTTGAAAAAATTCTCTGAATATGACAAAAAATTAGAGGATGTTTAATTAAATTAAAATTCATTTATTGATGGCACCATTACCCATATAAAAAATATTGACATTTAGATTAAAAATAAATATATACAAAAATTTCATTAATAAAATCATCACAAAATGGACTACATTAAAGTCATCACAAAGTAAAAAAAGTATAAATTTTTCTTGAAATATGTATAGAGACTGCGTAAATATCCTGAAATCTAAATTATTCATGGAAACTTACAATTCAAGTTTTAATTAATAACTTTTAACGTTTGTAAGAATTAAATTGTCAAAATAATTAAGTTCCTTCACAAAAGTTTGCCTCCTTCTCCTATATTTTTTTAAGTGAGATATAGAATTTTTTCAAAGGACTTGTCTTGAAGCTATGTGATGATACACTTAACTTTAAACAACAATTGGCATTTTAGAGCTAAGATGGACGGACAGATGAACATTTTTTTCCATCAGGTGCTTGACTGCGATCCCACCTGATGGTAAGCAGTGATGCAATTGTAGCGACATCCATGGCGTCACAAAAGAACTAATCCTGCATCGCGCAATCAAAGTTCTCCGCGCGATTTGAATATATACGACAGCCCGAAATCATCTATCGGGCAGTTGCCCACCAGACATATCACCCGTCTGGTCGGAGGATCCTCCCTTTTCAACGGAGGTTTCCGGGACTTTACTCTCTGTTCAGCATACCTTCAAACTGGTGACCCCGACGTGATCATTGACGGTGAAGCGCAATAGTTTTTAAAGAGCCTATTCACTCTAGCCTTGAAGACACCTAAATTATAATTGGTGAAACGGAAACTTTAAGGGCTCCTAGCTAGGACTGTGGAACCCAAAATACAGGAAACTTAAAAACAGAGGTCTTAAGGCATTCTGTGACCTTTAGAAAACATTTTTGTTTAATTATATCGAACAAAACATAGAATAATAGACTCAAAAAATTCTACAAAATCGTGATCAATCAACTAATTAACAAAACGGTTCTATGTTAATTATACAGAGAATTAACTTCGGAACAAGGCTTCGTCATTACTGCTAAAAAATGGGAAAATAATTTTAACAAGGCGACTTTGGCGTCCCCCCAAAAGTTTTTTAACAGTGATTTTCTAAGACAAGCTTATTAGTTTTAATTGGAAGACCTTATGATTCAATTCTGTCTACGTTGAGACGATTTTTTTTTGCAAAAATCATTTGTAGGTACACGTGTACTGTTAAGTAGCGTAAAATTAGAAAGTCATAACTCGTGGAAGCTTAGGTTTTAATTTATTTTATGCTGAACTATAATTATAAAACTCTACCAGCAGCTTTACCTAAATGAAAGTAGAAAGTGGCAGTGGGTGGAGCACATTGCTCGCAGAACAGATGGTCGATGGATCAGAAAGGTTCTGGAGTGGCCACCGCATACCGGAAGACGCATCATTGGAAGGCCTTGCACAAAGTGGATCTAAGACCTGATGAGAGTCGAGAAAATCCGATGGATGGGAGACGCATAGGCCCCGTCACGCACAGGAATGTACGTGTTTCGGTTGAAATAATCATGATGAACAAGTTAAAGGAAATCGTCAATCCTCTCACTCCACATTCATGGCTTTGGTACAGGCCATGGTCCGGAGCGAGGAAGAGTGGCAGGCGGTCGCCTCCTTCAGCAAAGCAGTAATACTAGCAAAGGAGGCGGCCGCACGCATGAGGCAATGGCCCTCGCGCCCCAGCTGCCGGGATTCCGATCCCGATTTCCGGCCACCTTAGGCGCGGGCTTGCGGACGGCGAGCAATAGGTAGCTCGCCGTCCGACCGTACGGTAACCGTCCGGACCGAGCCCAAGCCGTCGATGGCGCGTGATGTTCCACGCGCGCCTCAAGGAGATGTCAGCAACCGTAGGGGCTCAGCAGGGTCGAGCCTACTGGAACCGTGGGTGATGCGAAAAAGATCCCTGGGGCCCTGGAATAATGGCAAAGAAGGAACAGGAGTGGGTTTTTAGTCAGTAAAAGTCTGATATCTCGCTCCACCCAAAAGCGGGAGATGTCATTAGATGTTTTTCCCACCTAAAAAAAACACATCACCAAAAATCACCATTCGGACATCCTTACAAAAATAAGTGATGACACAAAATTTTCATTCAAAATTCATCGATCAAACATGGCTGCCATCGGCTAGAAGCAATTACGTAACATCACAGGTACAGAGTCAATCTCACACGAACGTAATGGCCGACCGTTTTAACACTCAATATGTTCCGACGATTCTTTCAATATCACCAGCTGGCTCTGTTAAGGGGCAGATGTGTAAGTAGTTCGGAATTTAAATCACACATTATCATAAAATCGAAAGTTTTATGTACGTGTGTTTATCTTTTATTATTTGACATTGTTTAAAGCGAGTCATTCTGTCCCAAGGGATCAACCTCAAAACCATTAGATAAAAAAACATATTAAGTGAATTAAAAATGTACGTGCATCAAACGAGTTTATACAAAAATCAAACTTAACTCATAAATCAAATCTATATTTATACTAGCTGACCCGGCGAACTTCGTACCGCCTTAGCGTAGCAATGATGCACTACTTTATTTTGTTGTATATTTTTCAATATTTCTGAGAGATTTTCTTAATATTTTTTTCCGTAAAAACCTTTTCCTAATAATAAAAAATACAACAAAAAAAGAATTAGTGAAATCGGTCCAGCCATTCACGCGTGATGCCGTGACCAAGGAAAACGGGTTTCATTTTTATATATATAGATAAAAGCGAAATACCACTCACTGATTAATCATGAAATGTCAGAAACTATAACACGAACAAACTTAAAATTTGGCAGGTAGGTTCCTTATAGGGTGTCGATATCCGTTATGAACGGATTTTACGAAACTTCATCCCTAAGGGAGTAAAACTGCGGTTGGAAGTTTATAAGGAGAACTTGTAAAGAATAAAATGTGGTTACTGTTGTTACTAAAAAAAAATATGAAAGAGCGTTATAGAAAATTTAAAAAAAAATGTTCTATTTAGTTGTGAATTTTGTCAGTTTTAACTTTGTTACTTACTGAAATACCAATCAAACATAATCACACACAACATAAAACACGAAACCAAATTAAACATGGCAACATTGCCCTTAATTCTCAACTAGGAATTAATAATGAAACGGCCCAGCTTTTACAATATTCTCCATGATTCATTACCATATATTGAAACTTTAATTGAAATCAGAAATTGCCCGAACAATGGACTTCGGAGTCTCCTATAAATTGTAAAATCCATTCTTTCATTACAAATATAATGGGTCTGCTACATGTGTAGCGTTTCTCACTTCGTGTAGACGGTGATTAAATAAAATAGATTGAAATATAATATAATAATATAAGCATCGTAATTGTATAAGTTACGATGCTTATAAAAGGTGCACTTTTGAATCTGCACAAAGAACAACGATGAGGAAATTGTTAATGAAATTATTAAGAACGAAATAATTTATTAAGTTTTATCAAATCAAGCTAATGGCCAGTCTAAGTTTCGCAAAAAATCGCCATAACTTTTGTAGTTTTTCATCACAGATTCTTTACGTGAAAATACTTGCACGTTTTTCGGGTTTTGTATAAATATACTAAAACTAATATTGTTTAAGATAAGAATAACTTCAACCTCAAACAATACAACGTCCATGTCTGTTTAGCACTGTAAGGATCATTCGGAGTGAGTCCAAGATCAGAACAAAAGCCACCATATTTATTTATTTTTTATCACAATATCCGTGACAATTTGCAAATGTTTACCAACAACACAGTGCCAACGGCTGTTAAAACCAAAAATAACCAAGATCCATAAACTTAAAACAAAAAATCGAATTACAAAAGTCAAATCATTGGACTTTTTTTTTCCGAGAAAATCGCTGGCAAATCTCGAGAGACATAATAAATTACCTACTTGATTGTGTTTTTTAGAGTTCCGTAAACAAAGGATAAAAAAACAGGACCCTATTATTAAGACTTCACTATCCGTCTGTCTGTCACCAGGCTGTAATCTCATGAACCGTGATAGCTAGACAGTTCAAATTTACACAGATGATGTATTTTTGATACCGCTATAACAAGAAATATTAAAAACAGAATAAAATAAAAAATATTAAATAACAAATATGATTTTTGCTCGATATTAATAATAGCTATAATAAAGTGTCTAATGTT
Organism: Mythimna impura; assembly: GCA_905147345.3. Classification (NCBI taxonomy): domain Eukaryota; kingdom Metazoa; phylum Arthropoda; class Insecta; order Lepidoptera; family Noctuidae; genus Mythimna; species Mythimna impura. The sequence continues at coordinate 24,075,582 of LR990359.1, read as the reverse complement.
GTATAGATGTATAGATAATGGTACGGAACCCTTCAAATAATTATATAAAAAAAAAATATACTAATTACACATTCTAAAGCGTAGATTTCTATGGAGAAGAATGTGTAAAAAACTCCATGGGCACTCTTTTCAATCATGTTCTGTCTTTTCAATTTAATTCCACCAAGTCCGTTCCATCATCGGACCACTTGACGTACGGCGTTGCGCCATCAGGACATGGTGGACATCCCACCCATACGTACAAAGCGTTTTGGGAACAAATTCATAATGCGTATAGCTAAGGAGTGGAATACCCTATCGGAGTCTGTGTTTCCTGATAGCTACAACCTAGGGGTCTTTAAGTCAAGAGTGAATAGGTTACTTCTAGGCAAGCGTGCTCCATCGTCGGCCACATCATCGCTTACCATCAGGTGAGATAGTGGTCAAACGCGAGCCTGTCAATAATAATAAAAAAAAATGTTATGTATTACAAATATCTCGGTTACATGTTACTTCGGTCAGAGTCCGATTCGTACTTGGCCAGTTATTCTGTTTCAACTTCTCGGCAACGGAGAACTCACTCCGTGTAAACGAGCCCTAAAGTGAGGAATATTCTTTTAATTGTAATGCGATATTTTACGCTTTAAATTAAATTAATTTCGTCTGTAATTTTGTATGCTACCTCCGAGGTACTTGCTGTCGAATACTTTAGAAACGTGATACTTTTGAAGTGAGGAATAATTGCTTTTTAGAGGAGGTATAATTGGCAGAAGAATTAGCTTGTTATTGTATTGATTCAACACGACAAGGCACAAGACTCGTAGATAGGGAAGATTTTGATTCCATCGCCATTCCATGTTTTCGATTTTGATATTTGTCAATTTCATATTTCTAGGTTAGCAACCGTTTGTGTGCTCAAGAATTTTTTTTTTTATAAAAGTTTTTTTGTGACGTAGGTAACAACAAATTTACTGTTTTCAGATTTATTTCTATACCTCTGTCATAAGACCTTGCTTTATGCCAAATTTCAGGATTCTGGGTCAACGGAAAGTACCCTATGAATTTCGAGTTCCTTTGAGAGTATCGAAATATGCGTTTTTTGCGACATAAACAGCCGTATCGTTTTTATTCGTTAACTTAGAAGTTTGAGTTTTTCACAGCTTTAAGGGACCGCAGACCTGAGTATATGGTTTTAATTTCAACTCGATACCTTCACGCGTTCTTGAGATAAAGGGTCTTGACAGACAGACAGACAGACGGACGGACAACAAAGTAATCCTATAAGGGTTCCGTTTTTTTTCTTTTGAGATACGGAACCCTAAAAATGCTCTGACCAAATAACCGTAGAGCTCCTTCACGAAATCGTCCCTACTATTCCTGTCTAGCGTGCCCAACCGCCTGTGCTTTCCATGGTTTAAACAAAACCAATGAAAAAACTCAATATAGATAACGGCTTCGACTGACGAGTTGCAACACGTTGAAGGAAAACATCTTGAGGAAGCCAGCATGTCCTAGATCCAAAACATTCGAAGACATGTGACATCCACCAACCCGTACCGGGATCCGGGCCCATGGGGTGGATTACGGCCCATTTACGCTCTTAAAAGAGGATGCTTAAAACCCAGCATTGTTAATAATATAAAGCTGATTATGCTTAATAACAACAAGAAGTGGCTTAAAAAGTGATATTTTTATAACAAAAATGCGTGAGCCTTTTTAGGGTTTCGTACCCAACGGGTAGAACGGAAGCCTATTACTAAGACTCTGCTGTCCGTCCGTCTATCTGTCCGTCTGTCATCAGGCTATCTCTCATGAACCGTGATAGTTAGACCTGTATTTCTATTGCAGCTATAATAACAAATACTAAAAAATATAATAATATATGTCGCATCAAGGGTGGCCGAGATGCGAAACATCGGGTCTTTATCACGATCCGACATAGTTCTTGGTAAGTGTGGGCACTGACTTGGGTACTCGAATGAAAGATAATTTGAATCAGAATAATTTTATTTCGATAACGGTTTTACAAAAGGAAACAAACACGTGCGTTGGTACTGAGCGTATGCCGAGGCTGTCCGAGGTAGAATGCCGCACCTCTCGGGTTTCCCTCCAGTCCTCCTGTATCCCCTCTACCGACGATCGTGTCCAAGCGGTAGGGTGCCGCTTGCGTTTCCGGTGACGATATTATTAGTTTACGAAACTAATTGTTAGATGGCGCTTTTCGTCGCACCCTTGCGCCATCAATCCACGACATATAAATATTTAAGGGGGCTCCCATACAACAAACGTGATTTTTATTCTCTTTTTTTTTGCTACGGACGGTAAGGAATCCTTAGTGCTCGAGTCCCACTCGCACTTGACAGGTTTTTTACTCTTAGCGTTTCAAGATAAAGGTACAGGCGTAGGGTAGCCAGCCTTTCGGTGTTTTACAGGATGCATTTTGGAGAGTGCGCGGGAATTGCATGACTTGATTCCACCATCTCATTCCTACCATCGAACAACCCGAAGAACGGCGACCCTTACGTTGTTGAAACTTCTACAGTCCGGACCCAAGCTTTTCACCTCGTCGTTTATACCGCGAACATCGAGAGACTGGAACAACTTGCCTGCTGCGGTCTTCCCGTCCGATTATAATTTAGGTGTCTTCAAGGCTAGAGTGAATAGGCTCTTAATAAAATAGTGCGCCTCACCATCAACGATTGCATCACTACTTACCATCAGGTGGGATCGCAGTCAAGCACTAGTTTATAACAATTAAAAAAAAGGTCGCAGGGTCTCTTATGAACAATCCTACAGCCATTGTTAACTAAGAGCCCATGAGCGGACAAAATTAGAGTCCAATAAACACAAAAAGAAGGAGAAGACTGCATGTACATGCAGTCTTCTCCTTCTTTTTGTGTACCACCATATAAACCAACTACGACATTTTTATATCAAAAATATTTTTCCTTACAAATCAGTTTTTCTTACAAATAAGATGATATTGGGCTACTAGGCACCGAAGACCGGTAGCTCAATAATATTTGCTCGTATCTCAAGTATATTACTCCAATATCGATGCGGTTTGCACAAACAACCGAACTGACTTCGTATTAGATACATAATTTCATAAAGCATGAAGGTTACAAACTAAAGCTTCATAGCTTCAGTTTGTAACGCAGTGTAGGAGTAAACGAGTCACAAAGGGCAACTAAAGGAACACGGGTGGGTTTCAGTCACCAAAAGTAATATAATTCAACTTTCCACAACGCTAACAACGCTAATTATCCCAAACTAAGCGGAGCTTATGGTATAAGTAGTAGACAACTGATAAACATATTTACATAGCATAGCATAGCATAGTCGGCCTTATAATATGTTCCCACTGTTGGGACTCAGGCCTCCTCTCTAGGAGAGGGAATGGGCCATAATCCACCACGCGGGCCCAGTGCGGTTTGGTGGATGTCACATGTCTTCGAATTTTTGGTTCTAGGACATGCCGGTTTCCTCACGATGTTTTCCTTCACCGTTTTTGAGAGCAGTGGTGATGAAATAAATTACACAAAGTAATGCGCCTGGCTGGGTTTGAACCCGCGACCTACAACTCCGTAAGTCGGGGCCGTTACTACTCGGCCACCACTGCTCTCACATAATAACATATTTACATAATTATTTTAAATACATACAAAATTACACCCAGACACAGAACAAATGATCGTGCTCATCATACAAACATTTGCCCGGGGTGGGATTCGACTCCACGACCTCCAGCATAGCAGGGCCACTAACCATTACACCAACAGGCCAGTCTGATACTCCCGCCCGCTCCACCCAGAGCAGAAGTTATTCGAACCCACGACCTCCAGCATAGCAGGGCCACTAACCATTACACCAACAGGCCAGTCTGATACTCCCGCCCGCTCCACCCAGAGCAGAAGTTATTCGAACCCACGACCTCCAGCATAGCAGGGCCACTAACCATTACACCAACAGGCCAGTCTGATACTCCCGCCCGCTCCACCCAGAGCAGAAGTTATTCGAACCCACGACCTCCAGCATAGCAGGGCCACTAACCATTACACCAACAGGCCAGTCTGATACTCCCGCCCGCTCCACCCAGAGCAGAAGTTATTCGAACCCATGAACTCCGGCACAGCAGAGCCACTAACCATTACACCAACAGGCCAGTCTGATACTCCCGCTCTCTCCACCTAGAGCAGAAGTTATTCGAACCCACGAACTCCGGCACAGCAGGGCCACTAACCATTACACCAACAGGCCAGTCTGATACTCCCGCTCGCTCCACCCAAAGCAGAAGTTATTCGAACCCACGAACTCCGGCACAGCAGGGGCACTAACTATTACACCAACAGGCCAGTCTGATACTCCCGCTCGCTCCACCCAGAGCAGAAGTTATTCGAACCCACGAACTCCGGCACAGCAGGGCCACTAACCATTACACCAACAGGCCAGTCTGATACTCCCGCTCGCTCCACCCAGAGCAGAAGTTATTCGAACCCACGAACTCCGGCACAGCAGGGCCACTAACCATTACACCAACAGGCCAGTCTGATACTCCCGCTCGCTCCACCCAGAGCAGAAGTTATTCGAACCCATGAACTCCGGCACAGCAGGGACACTAACCATTACACCAACAGGCCAGTCTGATACTCGCGCTCGCTCCACCCAGAGCAGAAGTTATTCGAACCCATGAACTCCGGTACAGCAGGGCCACTAACTATTACACCAACAGGCCAGTCTGATACTCCCGCCCTCTCCACCTAGAGCAGAAGTTATTTGATGACTAGCTGTTTCCACCGGCTTCATCCGCATGTAGCTGAAAATTGTCCCAAGGAAACATAATCCCGGATAAAAACTATCTTATATCCTAACAGGATATCAGGGTCTACTTTTAATGCGAAAAAGCACCAGCGAGATGATCTTGAGGACTTTCTTTTTTTTAGGTGGGAAAATCATCCAATGACATCTCTCGATCTTGGGCGGAGAGAGAGGGTGTGTCAGACTTTTTCTGACTAAAAACCTACTCCTGTTTCTTCGGTGCCTTTCATACCATTAAAACTTTGATTTTATTATCCTTGTAGTACTTTCCACACATTTGACGCGGGTGAAGCAGCGGGTTGAAGAATTGATTTTTGACGAGTGCATTTTGATACAAGTGGTGTAAGTTTGTCATTGCTACCAAGGTGGAATTCGCCCGAGCCGTAAATGTTATGGAGCCGAGGGCTGCAGTGACAAATGTTCACGTGTATCAAATGACGTTTTTCGATACACTTACGAAGATATAAATAAACAGGGGTTGACGCACGACTCGTGGGGGTCGCTTAATGCCTAGCCTGATACGATAATGTAATAAATCGCGCACTTTTCCGCACTAGTACGAAAAACAGTAAATTGTATGCCTAAAAGCGGTAGGATTAAGAGCGTGTTTTCAAGTAAGCGTATTGAAAAGTTAATGATAAATATAATCCATATAATGGAGGTTGTAGGGGATTTATTTGCTAAATTTTCCAGTGTGTCAAAAATGGAGACCTAATTATATTAATAAAACCCCTACAAGTGGCGCCTAACGTGGGGCGCCACTTGTAGGGGTTTTATTAATATATTTTTTTCAAAATTTTCCAGTGTGTCAAAAATGGAGACCCATCAGAGCGCATGCGCGGGAGAGAGTCACTGGTTTTTGATTTTCGCTACCATTAGGTTGGTGACAACGTGTCGCCAACCTAACAAGGCCGTTAATGAATGGCCATACTACAAGGTTTAAATTTTCACAAAGTTTAGCAATCACACGAAAAACCTTCACTATCCTACATTTTTTTTTTAAATCTATATCGACACATACAAATCTTACACAACCAACTGTAACAAAAATAGACCATGCGAAAATTTACATACAAATATCAAAGATGGATTTCTAACAAACTCAATCGGAATAACACTACGTGTTACCCTGGGTTCGATTGCAAACGAGGCCGAAGATACAGTAGCCTATTGAAAGCAATCCGCCAGAGTACGAAACAGATTTGCATATGACTTGGTATACAGGATTTTGACATACTATCTGTGGATCGGTTTGGTATGAAACGGCTTAGTAAGGCCGTTCATGAATAATTTTCGAAGGGATCGATTAGAATAATATGACATGGATTTATGGCATGGTAAATTTTATTAGAACAACACTGTGCTACCAGACTTGTAGATTTCCAGGGCTGTGGGAAAATTTTGAGGGTCTATACCCTTCTAGCTAGGCACAAGTAGTGGTTATGCTGATTTACATTAACATAATTTTCACTAATCAAGCCCGATTTTGATCAACAATCTATAAAGTTTAGTCTAGTCAATAGAGCCGAAAATCTTGGGCCCTCAGTTCAGACTTTTCAGTTAAATTCGACTCTCATTTACTTTTAAACGATTAACTATTTGGTCATTATTTCTTTTTTACTAATTCATAGAGGTACCTAATTAAAAAATATTAAAGTCATATGTATAAATTTCGTCAGATAAATTAAGTTTTTGCTAGGTAAACCGCTATATCCGCGGTATATCTGTAATATGATATTCTACAGATTAGAGAATTTCTTAAAATATTTTAGAAATTCTTAATAAATTTCTAAATAATAATTATTAACCCAGACGACTTTACTTTTCGAAATTTAGACTATGCTTCTTTCTGAAAGCGGCTGGATTGCGGGCCCACGTTATTTAATCATAACAGTTTTAATTTACGTTTTAGAAATTTATGGGTCATTGCATTAAGTTTTACAAATTTTTAACTAAATTCCCTACAAATCTTGTCTCGTTTCATAAGGATTCAAAAAATGGGCCCTCAATCCAGATGCACACGTGGCATAGGTGATCGAAGTTTTTATCTGCCCTAGTTCATAGAGGTATCTAATAATCATACTAATTCATAGAGGTATCTAATTAAAATATATTAAAGTCGTTTATATTTCGTCAGATAATTTCAGTTTTTGCAGATTCTTTATAAAAGACATTAATGAATTGAGGGCCCAAGGTAAACCGCCATAAATCTGTAATATGATATTCTACAGATTAAAGAATTTCTTAAAATATTTTAGAAATTCTTAATAAATTCGTCTGGGTTAATAATAAATTATTAACCCAGACGACTTTACTTTCCGAGATTTAGACTATGCCTCTCTCTTCAAGCGTCTGGATTGAGGGCCCACGTTATTTAATCATAACAGTTTTAATTTACGTTTTAGAAATTTATGGGTCATTGCAATAAGTTTTACAAATTTTTAACTAAATTCCCTACAAATCTTGTCTCATTTCATAAGGATTTAAAAAATGGGCCCTCAATCCAGATGCACACCTGCATAGGTGATCGAAGTTTTTGCCTGCCCTAGTTTGGAACACTAGAAATTACACCTGTATCGTAGATGCGCATGTAAACTGACACATACAAGACACCCAGACCTGGAACATCCATCTGCAGATCATACAAACACTTGTTGCGTGCGGGAATCGAACCCGCGACAAGCGACCAATCGCTCAACCACAGCGCCGCGCCAAGCATGCCGTCAGACTTATAGCATAGCATAGTCGGCCTTATTATAAGGTTCCCACTGTTGGGATTCAGGCCTCCTCTCTAGGAGAGGGAATGGGGCGTAATCCACCACGCGGGCCCAGTGCGGGTTGGTGGATGTCACATGTCTTCGATTTTTTGGTTCTAGGACATGCCGGTTTCCTCACGATGTTTTCCTTCACCGTTTTGAGAGCAGTGGTGATGAAATAAATTACACAAAGTAATGCGCCTGGCTGGGTTTGAACCCGCAACCTACAACTCGTAAGTCGGTTCCGTTACCACTCGGCCACCACTGCTCGTCAGACTTGATATAATACAATCAATTTTACCTCTTTATCATTTTTCTTTATAATTTTGTGCGGGTATCGAACCCGCGCACGCAACGTAGCGGTTAATCGCTTAACGACTACGCCAACCGTGCGATTCTTAGTTTAAGAGACGTTTCCATGTTTTAATTTCCGAATTTCTCGTTGACGAAGCCGCTGACATACGCTGGATGATGAATAATTATGTGGGTAGGTAGGTAGATACACTAAGCATTATACACAACACAAACATTGGCAAAACCTACACATACAGTCTCGATCAAACGCGCAGTCATAAGCAAAAATGAGAGATCACTCACAATGGCACAGGTTGATGTTGGTCGAAACCCATCGATCGAGGCTTCATACAAAGAGCAGAAACGCGCGCACGCATACACATGTTTCACGTACAAAGAATGCAAGAATACTTTATTTTATGACTTGCCTGACTTAAATCAGCCATATAATATTTCCACTGCTAGGATTCAGGCCTCCTCTCTAGGAGAGGGAATGGGCCGTAATCCATCATGCAGGCCCAGTGCGGGTTGGTGGATGTCACATGTCTTCGTGTTTTTGGCTCTGGGACATACCGGTTTTCTCACGATGTTTTCCTTCACCGTTTTGAGAGCAGTGGTGATGAAATAAATTACACAAAATAACGCGCCTGGCTGGCTTAGAACTCGTGACAATAGGTCACGAATTCACCTCGTAAGTCGGGACCGTTACCACTGGTCACCAATGCCTGACTAATTAAACTATTTATATTGTAACAGATTTTTGAAGTGAAAACTTCTTTAGCGGCGTTGTACACTTTTTTTGTAATGGGTAAAAAATGTTAAACTCGCGTCAGGACACGTGACCTGATCGAAAATTCGTAAGACGGATGTCGTGCAAAATTGTGTGCAATTGAAGTGAAAACTTCTTTAGCGGCGTTGTACACTTTTTTTGTAATGGGTAAAAAATGTTAAACTCGCGTCAGGACACGTGACCTGATCGAAAATTCGTAAGACGGATGTCGTGCAAAATTGTGTGCAAAAAAAAAAGCAATTTGTGCAAAATTATTCCATCACCATTCCAAAGTATCCAAAACGCACAACGTTAATACTTAAGTTTTCACTTCTGCCGGCACTCCCAGAGTGCAACCCGTAATTTTTTTTTTGTCGCTAAACTATGTAGTTTAATGATTTCGAAAGGCGTACAAAGAGGCTAATTGGTGATCCAGATCTGGTGAAGTCTAATCTACAAAGCCTTGAGCACAGGCGTAGGGTAGCCAGCCTTACGGTGTTTTACAGGATGCATTTTGGAGAGTGTGCGCGGGAATTGCATGACTTGATTCCCCCATCTCATTTCTATCATCGGACCACCTGACGAATGGCAAGTATCCACCCTTACGTTGTTGAAACCTCTACGGTCCGGACCAAGCGTTTCGCCTCGTCGTTTATACCGTGTTCATCGAAGGACTCTTTCCATCCGATTAAAATTTAGGTATCATCAAAGCTAGAGTAAATAGGCTCTTAATAAACTAGTGCGCCTCACGATCAACTATTGCATCACTACTTACCATCAGGTGGGATCGCAGTCAAGCACTAGTTTATAAAAATTAAAAAAAAATTGATTTCATCCGTACCTACCTCAAAGGTTCACTAGAAAACCATCATCAGGCAACTGCTAAGTAGTCAGGCATTATGCTGAACTGGACCATTTTGGCGCAGCCATGAGACACACATTGTTGTTTTTATTGGAACGAAGTTCCTTATCGCGCGTTGCGAAAGAAGGGGCTAGACGGAAAAAATTAAGACCAAACGTTGTAACGACGAACGAATGGAATGGAATGGAATGGAATGGAATGGAATGGAATGGAATGGAATGGAATGGAATGGAATGGAATGGAACGGAATGGAATGGAATGGAATGGAATGGAATGGAATGGAATGAAATGAAATGAAATGAAATTACAATTCCTTCACTAATTAATTGAAAGGAACTTTGTTCCATCCGGGTGTCCCTTGACACCTCTCAAGTTTTATTTTGATAACACGTCACTTTATTTACAAAACAACGATTACATATTTACAAGAAGAGAAATAGTTCCAAAATCAATAAAGTGATATCAAGTAACAACTTGAAGACTAGTTCGAACAACTTGTAAGTCAGATCACAATGTGTATTGGATTTATCCGAAGATATCCGAGAGTACCCGAGCCTCGTATCATATACGCTGGTGACACGGCTATTTCTAACTTTTGTTTCGCAAAGTTTTCGTGCGACGAAAAGTGGGTTAATAATTTTTTGGGCGGTGCATTTGTAGCGACATAGGAGTACTGTATTGTGTAGCTAGTAAAAGGTAGGAAGAGACATTTTACGAGGAATGGAGCGAGTATACTAGGTCTTAAATATGATCGAATACGAAACGCTATTATCATCATTACCATCATCATCATTTCAACCGAAAGACGTCCACTGTTGGACATAGGCCTCCCTTATACACTATAACACTATACTGCACTCCAAAATCAGGATAGCTGATGTGGCTCAAAAAGCTGCCTAACATAGAAGAGACTGGGCAGGACATGCCTGCGCCACAAAGGAAATGGCGGGACAAACTGAACCATTTTCGACTCCACACACGAGCACGCGCGAGGGAGCGGCCCTCACGCGCCAGCCCGATTTCCGGCCACCGTAGGTGCAGGCTTGCGGACGGCGAGCAATGGGTAGCTTGTCGTCCGACTGTCTGGTAACCGTCCGGACCGAGCCCAAATCGTCGACGACGCGTACTGTTCCACGCATGCCTCAAGGAGATGTCAGCCTACTGGGGCCAAGGGTCTGCTTCTGAAAAGAAAACTCAGCCCTGGTATGAAAGGCAACGAAGGAACAGGAGTTGATTTTTAGTCAGTAAAAGTCTGACACACCCTTACGCCCCGCCCAAGAGCAGGGGATGTCATTAGATGATTTTCACACCTAAAAAAACAGTTTTACTGTCGGGCCATGTATGTACCAGGTATTAACTATGAGTCCTGTTACACTATAGACAGAACACAGTAGTCTAAGTTCTCTATTGCACTGGCACGGGGTCCCCTCTGCGAGTAAATACGAAAAGCATATTACTAAAAGAGTTATAAGTATGTAAAATGTGGAAGGATTCGGTAGAGGAAGGACAAAGATGGATGAATTTTGAGGAGTGATATGAAAGAAACGAGAGTCGTGACGGTTGACAGGATTGAATGATGGAAGAAAAAAACCGTATTGCACCGACCCTAAATGACATGAGACAATGGCAGGAAGATGAGATTGCGTCCAAAAGGTGACCACCTCAGCATATATTGGGCGTCAGACACCCTGCGCTGGTTTGCAGTTGGCACCCCGCAGTGACGTACGGTCGAGGGTATATAAACTAAATATTGATTTATATAAAATCATTCGAGATTTTAAACTCCACCATCATCATCTTTCTGCTTTTGTTCCGTGTTACTTGGGATCGTGTTACGCTCACAATGGGCCTCATCAGAAGGCTTAAAGTCACCCAAAGGGCTATGGAAAGGGCTATGCTCGGATTTTGCTTGCGTGATCGAATCAGAAATGAAGATATCCGCAGGAGAACCAAGGTTGCCGACATAGCACGAAGAATCGCCAAACTTAAATGGCAATGGGCAGGGCACATTGCTTGCAGAACAGATGGCCATTGGGGCCGAAAGGTTCTGGAGCGACGACTACGTACCAGAAGACGCAGTGTTGGAAGGCCCCTACAAGGTGGACCGATGACCTGGTGAAGGTTGCGGGAATCCGATGGATGCGAGACGCACAGGACCGTTCATTGTGGCGACATTTGGGGGAGGCCTATGTCCAGCTGTGAAGTTCTATCGGCTGAGATGATGATGATGACTTGGGATCGACGGAACACGTTTTTTTCTTCCATTTTATCCTACCACCCGTCACGCTATCACTAACTCCCTTTTCTTTCACATCACTCCTCACACAATTTACTGTACGAACCTTTAAAAGAGACTGACTCCTGAGTTGTTTTCGGTGTTTCTTCTCAGGGTAGTCAGCTAGAAAACACCGGCCTCATCTAGTATAAACTGACGAAAGAATTGACGTGTAAAAGCGTTTTTTACCCAGCTATTTATCAAATAAATATCATTTATCAACCTATCTACCTTCATGACCTATCAATAAACTATCCTATGACACGCAACCCCTAATCTTTTAAGTTAATACACTTATTAAATCCTATTTGGCAGGGGTAACAAAACACGTGCCTAACGTTTTGTTGGTGAATTAAACCGCGAGTCACCATCAATATACGGCGAATTTTCCTTTACAATAGAACATTATTACTTTGCAACACCAGATAATAGTTATATGTCGTTAGGGTGTGGGCACAGTTTAACCTTATATTATTTTTGTATGCTCGAATTCTAAATGTCGTTTGCCTTGGTGTGGTCGTGTAAAGAAAAGAGATGAAACGCTTGTTACGCCTACTGTCTACGGCCGCGTAGCTTCATAGGCGCGTATTCGTCATTGTACGCTTGGTGTACGCCTCGTATCGAAACGAAACGGTCGTAACTTGGCTAGGAGGGCTAGCCAAGTTACGACCGTTTCGTTTCGATTATTTTGCGTCGAACGCTTCGAGTAGGCCACGGCTCCGATTCCTTTGTCCTGACGTCATCTCAACACTCAGTCACGTGTTTAGAACAAAAGAATCGGAGGCGTGGCCTACTCGAGTCGTTCGACGCAAGAGTATCGAAACGAAACGGTCGTAACTTGGCTAGGGGGGCTGCTCACATCTTACATACAAAACTATGAAAATCTGTCGACGAGGCGTCAGCGTCGTGCCGTCGTGTTGTTGCCGCTTCGTCGACCGACGCCAAGCGTATTATGACGAATACGCGTCAATGAGGTCCACGACCGTAGACAGCAGACCTTACTAAAAAAAAATATGATTGAACATGTGGATTGGGATGGGGAGACCAAGAAGAAATGGCTGGATTATGTGACGAGTGATATGAAATAAAAAGAAGTCAGTGATAGCGTGATGTGATGGTTGACAGGACAGAATGGAAGAAAACAACGTGTTCCGCTGACCCCAAGTAACACGGGACAAGGACAGGAAGATGATGAATTCTACATTTAATTATTATTACTATTATCATTTATTTAACTCAGAAAGACGATACATATTCTGTCTGTAGAGTAGATACTTAAAATTATGTTAACCACAAAATAAATGTAAACATACCTACACATGAAATTCCATTACAATCACAAGTCCACGTTAAAATTAGGGTAAACTATATAATAAATTCAGTCATGCGTATTAAATTCATTTAAATAAATAATTAAAATTCAATAAAGTTTATCATAACAGTAATTAAAATCTTGTAAAATTAATTTCATACAAAATTAAATTAAATCTGGGTATTGAAACTTTGTAATGGCCTTTTTAACACACTTTCAATATAACTTGATGATATGACTTGACTTGATTTGATTGATATTTTTAAGAAAAGTGTTTTCCCATAGTAAGAATTACTGATTATATATTATTATATTATTGTTTAGAGTTAGAGTCGTGGGAATTCGATGGATGCGATACGTGAAGGGTCAGTCGTTGTGGGTTATGGCGACACACTAGGCCTAGAGGCTTTTGTCCAACAGTAGACATCTTTCAGTTGAAACAATGATGAAGATGACGATATTATCTATATTATTTGATATTGATTTGTATTTTATTTGTTATCGTATATTTTTTGGTGTGTTAAATATTGTGTTGTCTCGTAATATTTAAATCAACTTATTAATAGATAGATAGAAAGATATATTCTTTATAAAATCGAAAAAAATCGAATCGAATCGAATCGATTTCTTTATTAATTTTCATTTATTTAATAATTTTATACTTTAAAGTTATAAAATTAAATAATGTGTATTATGTGGCACTTATAGGTACTAAATATTTTTGTAAAAATGCGTATAAATGTAGTGCAATGTAATACTGAGGCAAAGAGCAAAATAAAGAAACACTGAAGAGTTTGTTATAAGCAGTAAAAGTCTTACATGTACTTTCGCTCTACCCAGAGCGGGAGAAGCTATTAGATGATCTCCCGTCTCAAAAGAAGAGCTAAAATGGGATTGGGTGGTTCACATCAGCCGCTTGCACGAGGACCGCTGGACAAGAGTCTCCATAAAGTGGGCGGGGCTCCACTGAGGCTGACCTGCGAAGAGGTGAGACGATCGTACGTACAACTGACGTATTTTTTTTTTCACAACTATCACACAACGCCGTCTAGTCCCAAGCTAAGCAGAGCTTGTGTTATGAGTGCTAGACAACTGATAAATCCATACTAATATTATAAATGCGAAAGTAACTCTGTCTGTCTGTCTGTCTGTCTGTCTGTCTGTCTGTCTGTCTGTTACGCTTTCACGCTTATACCGCTGAACCAATTTTGATGAAATTTGGTACAAAGATAGAATAGAGCTTGAGAAAGGACATAGGCTATAAATTATCACGCTATTTGCTATGGGGGGTGGGCAATATTCCAAAATGTCAGTATTGAACGATTTGCCGTGACTTCGATCCCCAGTTATAGTAATAATTTTTGTGATTATTTTGTCGTCTTTTTTGTATATAATATGCAATGGTACTTCAATTACAATAATAATAGGACTTTTAGCATATTTTTAACACATCTTAGACATTTTTACTCAATATTTTTGTAAAAAGTAATCAAACATGTAATAAAATCTAAGTGGAAAAACGAAAATAATATTTCTTTTTTTCATTTAGCTACAAATTTAATATAAAATCTACAAATTTAATTTAATATAAATAGAAAATCATCACGCTATCATCGATAAGGGGTTAAGCAGACAATGATGACGTTTATATAAGAACACCTATTTTACACAAAAGTCAACGAACAGCGTAGTGCAGTCGTGTCTGGATTAGATCGGCACGTAAGGGGATAGTGGTTCAAAACTCAGTTTTTTTTTTGTGATAGTTTTTTTTTTATTTTAATGTAAACAAGAAATTTTTACATATTTTTGCGTTCTTACTATTATTTTTATCGACAGTCTGGTTTCTACATCAGCACTTTCGAAGCAGTTTGGCAGATTATACTGACCTATTATACAAGACAGAAATCAGCGGTTATGCATTCAAACGTCTACAAAGAGATCTAAAGAGATACAATAGAGCGGCTATCAGAAAAAATGTCTTAGAAAAACTGTCATCCTATGCCTCAGTGACGCCATCTGGCTTTGAATAGCAAACACACGAATTAAATTTGTCAAACTATTTATTTAACTATCGCTCGGTAGGTGGCCAGGGGCCTTACCATGATAATGTCAAAATGTCAGACGTACGAGCGAAAAAGAGTGATGGAGCTATACACCCTATATAGCTCCATCCCTTTAACAATCCGGTTTAGGTCGTAAAATGGATCACATTATGAGCTCGTGGTAGAGCCTCAGTGTGTGATAAAGGTAAGGTTAAGCTTTTCAGCAATAGATGGCGTTATCACGAAATCAGCAAATGTTTCTAGACCTATTTATAAAAATTATTGAATTCTAATTAATTGCTTCGTAAATGCCAAAAATATTTACGAAAATAAACCGCAGTTAGGTCCAGTTCATAACAAGATTTGTAATAGCGTAAAGCGCGATGGGCCTTGGGCGCGGTCGCCTTCTTCTGCGAAGCAGTAATGCTAGCAAAGGAGGCGGCCGCACGCGCGAGACAATAACCCTCGCGACCCAGCCGATCCAAACCGAGAGGTTCCGATCCCGATTTCCGGCCACCGTAGGCGCGGGCTTGTGGACGGCGAGCAATGGGTAGCTCACCGTCCGTCCGTCCGGTAACCGTCCGGACCGAGCCCAAGTCGTTGACGGCGCGTAGTGTTTCACGCGCGCCTCAAGGAGATGTCAGCAACCGTAAGGGCCCAGCAAGGTCGAAGCCTATTGGGGCCATGGGTGATACGAAAGAGATTCCCGGGGCCCTGGAACAATGGCAAAGAAGGAACAGGAGTGGGTTTTATGTATGTTTTTTTCTGGTTTATGATATGATAAAACAACGCTGTATGATTTTAAAATTATTGGTTCATTAGATATACTAAAAGTATAATTATTATACCGTAGAATTATCTTTTTTACAACACTAAATAAATGTTATTTAACGTAGGCTATCAAAAAAATATAAATAAATAAATATATAAAGATAAAGTAGTTTTCAGTTGCCAAAATGTATAAATAGTCTGAGTCACGGAGTTGATACTGAGGTCGATACCCACAGTTTTTATTATGTGCACCTTTTGCCTGACTGAAACCCACCTGTGTTCCTTTAGTTGCCGTTAGCATGTCCAGGGCTATGGTAACTTGCACGCCACAATTGCGGCAGCAAATACCTTCTTTGAGGAAAGTCTAAAAAGGCTCTCTTTCCGCCTGACGCAGGTCTTCATCGAACGTAGATGTTTCAGAAGGACCCCCAAAAAACCAGCAAATATAGGTAGGTACTTAATCACAGAAAGATGCTTCTTGAGCAGTTCGTGAAGGTTACCAGTACATCAAGTAGTCTCTCCCTCGGACTTGACCACAACCTACTGTTTGGAACAAGTACCTAATTTCAAAGATTCCAAAAATTGAAGATCATTAAGAATTTCATGAAAAACCCATGAAGACATATTTCACACAAGGCCCCGACGTGGTTTGCGTTCCTGAAGATAGTTTGATTACGTATGATGTATCCTACATTACTTGCAGCCTTAAGTCGACAACTGGACGTTACCTCCTTAAGAGTGGTCAGTGAGTGGTGATCAACACTGGGACAACATTCTGACGGATGCCAGAGTCAGTCACAGCCCCAATTGGTTGCGACATTTGTTCGCTGTCATTTTATAGTTTTGTGGAGTCACAAACACGGAGTAATGAGGGCGTATTAGGGTGTTTCGAGAGGTTTCTGTTTCAATTTGAAACAGAAACCTCTCGAAACACCCTAACGACGTGATGTAAGTCAACATCAAACTGCAACAATTTTTTCACAAATTCTTTATAAGTACAGTTGTGGAGCAAGATGACATCGTAAGTTACTCTGTAGTATTTTAATAATCGCTAGCAGCAGTATACTATCAGTGCACGTTATCCAGCTGAAGATGGGCTGAAGCCGATTATGCTCCTTCGAAATTCACCTCCGCCAAAGTTAAATAACGGACCCGGCTAAAAGTCTGCAGAGAAATATCATCGAGGCAAATTCTTATGGGAGGTAATTCTTTCGAAAAATCTCATAGCTCTAGCAGGCATTGGCCCTAGAGATCTTCGTCAGGCGAAAAGAGAGGACGCTGTGGTGTCTTTAGAAAGACACCACAGCGTCCTCTCTTTTCCTCAAAGAAGGAAGATTTGCTGCCGCGTGCAAGTTACCGTAGCTCTAGAGCTACGGTACGGCGGCTATGGCTTTAGTGTTCTAGAACACTAAGGGCAATTAAAGGGACACAGGTCGGTTTCAGTCTGTAAAAGTCTGAGACAAACTCTCGCTTTACCCAGAGCGGGGGAAGGTATTTGATGATTTTCTTCCTAAAAGTAAAACGTGCAGACCCTAAAAACTGTGGGTATTGACCTCAGAACAAGATCCGTACAGACTCTTTATACATTTTGGCAACATTTAACATTTTGAAAACTACTTTAACCACTTTTTTTATAGCCTACGTTAAATAACATTTATTTAGTGTTGTTAAAAGAAAACAACGGTTTAATACACTTTTAGTCTGTTATAATGAACCAATCATATTAAAATCATACAGCGTTGTTTCATCATAGAATAAACCAAAAACAAACTTATACTATCACCTTTTCCTTTTAGGGGTAGGCAGAACCACAGTTTATCAACTACTTTGACCTCAACATGTCTGTTTCTGTTTATTGATGATGATAAGTAATTTATTTGATGTATATCATGAACGAGTATTCTATTACTGGTGAGCCAAATAAATAAAATAAATTATATATCTGGACATAAGAAATACATTTTACATAATATATTTACTGAAATTAATTTCCGTTATTTGAATTAGATGTTTTTAGCACGAATCACAAGCACAGAATTATTAATTACGTTTGTGCATTTTTACTAACTTGACGCAGACAAAGTTGCGGGTAACAGCTAGTATACTTATATATTTCTAAATACACACATTTTATAGATAAATTACACCCAGACACAGAACAAATGATCGTGGTTATCACACAACATTTGTCCTGGGTGGGAATCGAACCCACGACCTTCGGCATAGCAATCAATCATATCCAATATACAGTTTATATTTAGTCAATCATTCTTCTTCCTTGTCGGTATCACTCTTAACAGAATGGTCGAGGTCATCACTTCAGGTGTTGGTGGCAAGCTAAACAACACGCCGCCACTCCTCTCTGATGGCAATCATAGACTGTTTATATTTATCCCTAAATAATTAAAATATGATATTAAAGTTTTGCCCCCAGCTAAGATTGGGTATTTTAGATTTTCCTGTAAAATAATAATAAAAAAATGTGTTTACTGTGACAATAATAAATTAAAAAACGTAATACTCCATTTAATTACTTTTCAGATTGGTTTATAAGCAGGTTTGTTTACTTTTGATAGAGCTTTTCCTTCCTCAATTTTATAAAAACAAAACTAGCTTCTGCCCAGTGACTTCACCGAACCTTCAGTCCAACCATTGAGATGTGACAACGTAACTAACAGACAGAGACACTTTTGCAGTTATGATATCAGTATAGATGATTACGTCTTGGTATTCGTGTAGTTTGGCTGCTGGTGAAGAAGACGCCCAACTGAGAGAGAACATAATATAAGTGTATCTACGGCAAAGACCAGTCTATGACCAGTGTGATGACCAGTGTGGTGTGTGTGTGGCCAGTGATGACATATAGTACTGAAACATGATCGCTTACAATGGGCCTCATCAGAAGGCTTACAGTCACCCAAAGAGCAATGGAAAGGGGGCTCGGAGTTTTCTTGCGTGATCGCATCAGGAATGAAGATATCCGCAGGAGAAACAAGGTCGCCGACACAGCCCGAAGAATCGCCAAACTTAAGTGGCAGTGGGCAGTGTACATTGCTCGTAGAACGGATGGTCGATGGGGCTGGAAGGTTCTAGAGTGGCGAACACGCACCGGAAAACGCAGCGTTGGAAGGCCTCCCACAAGGTGGACAGACGACCTGGTGAGAGTCGCGGGAATGCGATGGATGCGAGACGCATAGGATCGGTCTTTGTGGCGACGCTTAGGGGAGGCCTATGTCCAATAGTGGACGTCTTTTGGCTGAAATGATGATGATGATGATGATGGCAAAGATAGGGGGAAGCCATTGTCAAGAAGAAGTAGATTATTATTACATCTAACTTATACTGTCCTGCAGCAGAGTAAAGGCCTCCCATTTTTCCTGGCTTTAGGTCACTTATTGCACCTCCTTCATGGTTTACCCCGACCCCTTCTTACAATTTCAGGGCACCAATTTTATATTTTACGAGCTCACTGCTCGATGGGCATGCGGCAATCATGACCAACAAAGTCCCGCATTAGCTGGACAGCTATCTTATTCACTTGTACGATTACGATTGTAAACACAATATGACTCGAAGAGATGATCTGAGGACTTGAACTATCGCATGTTAGAAAACGCAGCGTTGAAAGCCCATATAATTTGGTAAAGGACTTGAAAATTCGCTGAATGTAAGCTGTACAGTACTGAGCATTGTGACGATTTATGGAAAGTTGTCCAGCTTTGGACATCTTGTGGATGAAATGATGATGAATCTCAGTAACATATTTATTTATTTTTGTTAAACAGGCAAGCTAACCTCCTTAGTAAAAATGCAATCTGATTACGCAACGAACTGAAATCCTAAAAATTATAACATTAAACTAGATTCTCTAAATAAATAATTCTTTTGCAATAAAACACAATTGATATAATATTTGAAATAAATTCGTTTTCAGCACCCGATGCCACGAAATTATTCCGATTAATTTTCAATTAAAATTTTCACCAAATAATTCGATAAAAGCTGATGTCATTGTTGTGTTTAATGAAATGCTATTTTAATTTTGTATAGTTGCGTGTTTTTTTTTTATTAATATACACCACGAGTATTTATTATGTAAGAACAGTATTCAATTTTGTGTGGATTCATAAAAACAATATCGAAATTAATTTAACACTAGCATGGCTTTAATTCACCTGTATTTTCCTAAGTTTATCTAGGACATTACTGAAGTGAAGGTTCGCGAGTTCATTCGTAAGAAGTTGGCAGTGCTTTCGTCACGGCGCTAATTTGTTTCCTTAATTATTTCAATAGATTCGTGTGTTCTTGTTTTTATTTTATTTTTTTCTTTTCATTGTAGTTTGAGTAAATAAGAGTATATATTATATATAGTGTATTTGCAGTTTATAGGTATGTGTTTCCATAAAGAATTTTATAATATGTAATTGTAATATTGCACCTACCACAATTTGTCTCTGAATCACCCAAAGTTTGAGTGGTAGAAAATGCCTTAAGGCATTAAGTCCGCCTCTGTACTCCTTTGTGCATAAAGAATAAATAAATAAAGAAATAAATTACTGACACTGCCTCAGAAAGCAAATAAAGCCGTTGGTAGAATAGAATAAAATAAAACTTTATTGTACACCAAAATAGTAACAAAAACTTATAAACTAACTTAATCTATGGGTACAATGGCGGTCTTATCGCTAACAGCGATTTCTACCAGACAACCTTAGGATGGACTGTAAGAACTTAACATAAAAAAGGGGGTAGACTGCGGTGTACTGCAAATTAAATTAAAATTTAATTAAATTAAAAATATATATAAGACTATACATAGATATAAAATTATATTGTATAGCTATTATATATAAAAGACAAAAAAAACAAACTCATGAATATTATTTAAATATATATTTATATACATACATATTATATGTTACACAATTTCAAAGAGAGAAAAAGAGAAAAAATACAAAAAAGTGAAAGGACTAGAAAGAAAAAAAAAGGGGAAAGAACCGAAGGGGAAGGACCGTGTAACAATCGTAGATCTTTGTCAATTGTTATAGATAGTCAGACAGTAGAAAGTCTGACCATCAGTCTATCCGAGGAGTATCTTGTTGCCCAGTTACTGAGTTGTGGAGGTATGATAGGCTGTCGCTTCGTCTTAAACACGGGTATTTAGCTGCATTTGGTTAAACTGGAAGCCGAACCCAAGCCAGTTGGAAAAAGGCTAGAGAGATGATGACGGTGGCTTCATTCCAATAGTTTATTATTATTTGGTAAGACACACAAGCTATTGGATGGTGCATATAGCATAATAGCATAATCAGCCATTTAATGTTCCCACTGCTGGGACTCAGGCCTCCTCTCTAGGAGAGGGAATGGGCCATAATCCACCACGCGGGCCCAGTGTGGGTTGGTGAATGTCACATGTTTTCGAATTTTTGGTAATAGGACATGCCGGTTTTCTCACGATGTTTTCCTTCACCGTTTTGAGAGTAGTGGTGATGATATAAATTACACAAAGTAATGCGCCTGGCTGGGTTTGAACCCGCGACCTACAACTCGTAAGTCGGGGCCGTTACCACTCGGCCACCACTGCTCTACAGTTGGATGATGCGTCTGTTTCAAATAGTTTGGAGATATTTAATCTGTCCTACCGATTTTTGAAGCAGTTTAGAGCTTTCACAATACTTTCCGAGAACCTGTTCCATCCTGTTACAGCCGGTTTGGTAGGAATTGCTTGAAAGGCTTCTTTCAGAGAGACACACAATGTTGTTGTTTTTTATTTTATTTAATTTTAAGTTTCTACATAAGTTGTTTCTTCATTGTGTGTCATCATCATCATCATCATTTCAGCCGATAGACGTCCACTGCTGGACATAGGCCTCCCCCAAATGACGCCCTGTGCGTCTCGCATCCATCAGATTCCTGCAACCTTCACCAGGTCATCGGACCACCTTGTAGGGGCCTTCCAACACTGCGTCTTCGTTTGTGTGCTAAATAAATGTATTTTAATTTTTTTCTTCCTTTCTGAATGCATTTCTCCATAACTTGAGGCTAGGGAATGTCCTCGAAAGGCCAACTATCCACGGACGCGTAGCTTTATAGACGCGTATTTTTCATTATATGCTTGGTGTAATAATGACGAATACGTCGACAAAGCGGCAACGTCGTGACGTCGTGTGGTTGCCGCTTCGTGGACAGACTTTCATAGTTTCGTATGTAAGCTGTGAGCAAGCGTACACCAAGCGTATAATAATAATAATAATAATTAAATAAATAAATAAAAAATATATATATTATAATAATAATTATTATTATTATATATTTATTTCGAGCACCAAACCTCTCGACTCATTTCAGTTACATAATCACATACAGACAATATATACCATAAAATTACATACAATTGAAGTGTTAAAAAATAAAATAAAATAAAATTGCATTGGATTATCATTGTTATTGGATTGGATTATCATTAAATTGCATTGTATTGTCATTGGATTATCATTAAATTAAATTGAATTTTATTATAACGTCAGTCAATTAAACATTAAAAGAATTATATTAAATATTAAAATAAATTGGAAAAAATTAAAATTCAAATAAATGAATAATGAATATGCGTCTATGAAGCTACGCGTCCGCGTACATTAGGCCTAAGTGTTTGTTGTAAAAGTCTTAAGAGAAGGCTGGGTATATCGCACCATAGCTTATGCTACAGGAGCCGTAAAATTTTCAGGGATGCCATAATATGACAATAAGCGTTGTTGTAGCTGTTCATCTATTCTAGCAGTGAAGTAAAACTAAAAGATTAAAAAGAAACGCACAATAATAACTGCATTTAAGAATTTGCCATATCTGTCTATATCAGTGTAGTTAGTTTTTTTTTTATTTTTTTTTTTTATAACTGTGCCTCTAAAAATGTACACTAATATAAGATCTGTGAAAAATTTTAATAAAGCACACGCATTTTTCACAGACAGTTAAATAAAATTTTAACCAGTTTGTTTACGTTCAAAGAGGTTTTTGAAGAAAAAACCGGAACAATTATGTACTGAAATAGTACATTATGATATAAGTGTGTAATGTTAGTGATTACCGTCGAGGCGGTATTTAGACCCGAACCGTGGCGAGGGTCTTAAGAGAGCCAAGACCGGTAATCATTAATTACTCACGTGTGTCATACGACGTTTTTCAATACACTTGTGAAGAAAACAACAATAAAACTAGTAAAATTTTCTGCGACATGGCGGTAAAAATCTGTTTTCATAAGCCGCGCATATTTTTTTTTTACCCCTAGAGGAAGGCTATGGTAGTTTGATCATACTGCCTAGTCTTACGTTTATGTTTTCTTGCGTGAAAAGTTTTTACGACAATGTCTTTCGTAGTGACAATAGAATACGTAATGGATGTAACATTTTCTAATGATTTTGAAGTATTTAATTTTATTTAATTAATACAGCCACTGAACTTGAACTGGAATAAAAAAAATCACTCCAAAAACCGCGCGCATCTTAAAATGGTGGCTATAGACCACAAAAAAAAAAAAAAATTTTATTTGAATGTACGATTTATTTACTGTACTCAAAACTCCGTCGTTTATGGACCGATTTGCAAATTTTTTTTTCCCTTTACAGGATATGCTTTCAGATTGGTCCCATTTTTTTCAAAATCTAGTTCTAATGATGGGATCCATGAGAAATCGAGAGAACTCCTCAAATATTATAGGCAATTATATAGTGATTTTGGTATTTTCATCGAGAATTTAAGCATTTACAGTCAAAAAGTAACATTTGATGAAGTGGAACTGATGAAGAAGACCAGTAATGGTCAACGGAACTTCATACTCACTTTGATATCACAATGAAGATGGTTAAGCGACTATGACAATACAAATAAATGAATGGTTCTGAATAGTTACGTCACGTTGAAAATGGTATCATCGAAGTGATCTGATGATGATGATGGAGCCAGAAAGTAGGCACTGGAACTCCGTAATTAATCAATGTAACCTAGCCGTGTTTGGACTTATTAGAATCGTCATGAGATGCACTTTGGCTATAAGGTACTATGAACTGATCTGATGATGGAGCCGGAAGGTAGGCATAGGAACTCCGTAATTAATCAATGTATCCTAGCCGTGTTTGGGCTTATTAGAATTGTCATGAGATGCACTTTGGCTATAAGGTACTATCGAATTGATCTGGTGATGGAGCCGGAAGGTGGAAGGTAGACACAGGAACTTTCTAATAAAACAATGTAACCTTGCAGTGTTTTGGGTTAATTGGAATCGTCATGAGAAATAGGCACTCTGTTTATAAGTGGTTCGCAACTAAAAAGTGTAAAATAAACCCTTTTTACAAAAAAAAAAATAACCGACTTCACAAAAAAAAACACTAAAAGAATCAAAATAACTTTAATTTCGGAAGTCGGTGTTAAATAAGAAACAAACAATACCGAGAAACATCGACTTCCGAAATAAAAGTTATTTTTAACCGACTTCAAAAAGGAGGAGGTTATGATCCTTTTAGTGTTTTTTTGTGAAGTCGGTTATTTTTTTTTTTGTAAAAAGTTTTTTTATTAAATAAATCGTTTGTACAAGTTAAATTTGTCCATTTTAACTTGTAAATTATATATATATTATATATATATATATATATATATTCCACAACTATCACACAACGCCGTCTAGTCCCAAGCTAAGCAGAGCTTGTGTTATGGGTACTAGATAACTGATAAACATACTTATATATTTCTAAATACATAATACATATATAGATGAATTACACCCAGACACAGAACAAATGATCGTGCTCATCACACAAACATTTGTCCTGGGTGGGAATCGAACCCACGACCTCCGGTATAGCAGTCAGGGCCACTAACCACTAGACCAACAGGCCAGTCAAAATAATTGGATGAAATAATTAAGTAAGACACTAATTTATATACTATTGAACGCAATAACTTAATGGGAATGTTATTCGTTTGCCAACAAAGAGGTTGAACAAAAAGGTTTAAACTACATTATAGCACTAGTGCGTAATGGTAATCAAAATGTCACAGTTTGGTAACGAGTGCTATTATATACCTAAGTGCAGTGCAATAAGAGTCACTTTCTGAGCAAGTGTGTTGAAAAAGTAATAAATACCATCCATTGAGTTACCTACTTCTACCAAACTTTAAAGCGGCACATTTTTCCTCAATATAAAAAATAATCTATATAATCTTTTTTCCCCAATATAAAGGCGGCCTTACACCGAACATAACTCTATACACGCGTGAAAAATTACCCCCAAGTCTATTGTCCATAGACTCCCGTTTTTTATTTTTACGACCGACTTTTAAAGGCGGTGAATGACACGACCGAATGTTGCCAGGTAGATAAAATGGATTCGGTGATTTTTTTTATCGAAAATAGAAGTATTGCCTGTGGGAGTCGGTTTTCGATTGACTTTTGACATTTCTGGAGTAATATGAAACTGTAGAGTTTTTTGTAGGTTAGTGTTAGAAAGGGAATGGGCCATAATCCACCATGCGGGCTAGTGCGGGTTGGTGAATGTCACATGTCTTCGAATTTTTGGTTCTAGTGTATGCCGGTTTCCTCGAGATGTTTTTTTTCACCGTTTTGAGAACAGTGGTGATGAAATAAATTACACAAAGTAATTCGCCTGGGGCTGTTACCACTCGGCCACCACTGTTAGTTAGTGGTTAGTGTTCGAAAAGTAATATTTTCGGTTTTTTAGGAGACAAAAGAGATTGTTTTATTTCCTAGGAAGATTACAGTTTGGTTATTAGATTGAGGTGTAGTAAGTACTACCTATGATATAATATCTATGACCCTATCCATATACATATAAGTAATGTATCTTCTATTATATGTAACACGCTTGTACTTTTTAAGTTAGTAAGTAAAGGTAATCACACTTGAGAAAAGTTGTTTCAATAACACTACATCCCCACAAGATCTTGCCAGGTAAAATACATTTATTCATTCGTATGTACTCTGTGTTTCTCTGTCCAGTACTGAATTTCTTTATAAAGGAAACCACGAAACAGGAAACTGAATCAAACATTTTTAAGTAAGGTGACTAAGTATGGGTGTACAACAAAATCAAAATAAACAAGGAAAAATTCTTTAATTTTCTAATTGACACCGTATTACTGCTTAGCTACCGTAGTAAAATCAATTTAAAAACCTACACCAGTTCTGTTATAAAATATAAGGTACCCTGGTATTTCTAAAAAACCATTAGCAACTTTTTAAAATGTAGTTTGACTATACTCGCCTCCTTCTGCGAGCAATGGGTAGCTCGCCGTCCAACCGTCTGGTAACCGTCGGACCGAGCCCAAGTCGTCGTCGGTGCTTACTGTTCCACGCGCGCCTCAAGGAGATGTCAGCAAACTGTAGGGGCCCAGCAGGGTCGAAGCCTACTGGGGCCAAGGATCTGCTTCTGAAAGAAAGACTCGGCCCTGGTATGAAAGGTAACGAAGGAACAAGAGTGGGTTTTTAGTCAGTAAAAGTCTGACACGCCCTCGCGCTCCGCCCAAGAGCGCGGGATGTCATTGGATGGTTTTCCCATCTACAAAAAAAAGTGTGACTATACTATTCAGCGAAAGTTGTCATAATTAACTATCCACGGAATAGTTATTATAATTATGATAAATCGACAGATCTTTATAGCATTTGCTTCGGTTAGTATAACTCATTCATTCATACCCAGTAAAATCTGGCAACGGAGCAAAATGTTAAAGGAAGATACTATTGTACTTAAGTTTGCTTTTTAAGTGTACATAATTAACTAAAATATTAACTACAGTCAAATGGGGTGAATAAAAACTCAGGGGTGAATAGAAACAAAACTTCAAAGGGTATTTTCACCATATTTGAATATTTTTTGCAGCATTTAACTATATCGATTTATTAATGAATGTTATTCTAAAAAGTCGATGCTTTTTTAGAAGCCGATAATATGGTATCAAAGTAAAAAACCAAACCAAAGTTTTGTTTCTATTCACCCCTGCGTTTCTATTCACCCCATTTTACGTATAATAATTATTTATACTAAACCTGTGTACATACTCGTATATATACAGAAACACAAAGTATACTTAAGCGTCGAAGTACTCCTCCACATTGATCATTCTGGAAATGTGGCCAGAAGACTGGCAGAATTGCCATGTTGAATGGCAATGCTAATTTATTGGGTAAAGAACGAGCCAGCCTTCTGGTCACGCAGTGGCAATCAATCGACGTAAAACTTCCTCGAAAATAGACACGCACTCGGACCCCATGACCGAAGCTGTTTCAATACATTTTAATCTTGGGAAGTTGTATGTATCTCAAGACAGCCTTGAAAATCTTCCCAAACTAAATTTTAAACTTTAAAAACTAACTTAAAATATAACGACTTAGCAACTTTAATAGAGCGGTCCAACTAGCAACATCTGAGAGCTCCGGATATCCGGGGTGGCCATCTTGCAAACGGATGTTGCTAGATATTACACGGGCTTAGATACCCGGGTGACCCGGTTGATTGTTGAACGTATATAATTATAGTGTAGCCTTCTCTTGTACAGAGCCACCTAAAGTCTAGGGAATTTATATAATACCTGAAACAAGATTTAACTTAATATCTTGGCTAAGAAGCTGTTGTAGTGTGTTTAGACAAAGTAAGCCATGTTTTCGTCGTAAATTAATTAGTATTCGCAGAAGCTGAATTTAATTAACTATGTTATTGTGATAATAACAATACCAGGTTGTTACTAGGCAAGTAATTCTGCTCACACAGAAAAGGCATGAGTTTTATTAACTATATTCATCCAATTTGCATATGGGTACTTTTCTAGCGAGGCGGTACGAAGATGCGTAGAAGTATTGTGAAAATGTATAATTTCGTTGCGAGGCTGCGAAGTTGTGAAACGGAGTGTAGCTGAGCTGTGCTAGGATGCGTAGCTGATTTTTTTCAGTTCTACCATCGGACAACCCGTCGTACGGCGAGTGTCCACCCTTACGTTGTTCTCACATAGGTTCGGTCTATTAGCGTTTCGACTCGTCGTTTATACCGCGTACATCGAAGGAGTGGGACAATTTGCTTGCAGAAGTCTTCCCGTCCCATTATAATTTAGGTGTCTTCAAGGCTAGAACGAATAGGCTCTTTATAAACTAGTGCGATTCACCACTATCGTTTGCATCACTGCTTAGCATCAGGTGGAATCGCAGTAAAGTTAAGCACTGGTTTATATCATTTAAAAAAAAAGTTGTAAACGTAAAAATTACTCGCCACCGTCCCTCGCACACATAAATACTTTGCCCGCATCCCTCACTCACATATTTTGTATTGGGATCTACTCAAATTGCAATTTCATCAAGAAAGATGAATAAAAAAAGAAAAAATGTTTTTGTTGTGTCTCACACTTAGATTATAATAAAACTAACAACATTATATGGTAAAAAAAAATACTGTGTGAAGCTAAAAAGTCGCCCATCTCAACTTATGCTGCGATATTTAAAAAAAAAATAATAAAAAAAACAAACAGCGCCGGTGATACACTCGAAATACTTAAATGTTTGGTATTGCTCACATCTTGATACTTAAGAATGGCAATCATTTCCAACTTTTTGACAATCTTAAGCTTAGCAATCATTTATTTATTTGTTTAATTCTTTAAACACAGACGAGTATAGAGGCAGACTTAATAATGCCTTTGGCATTTTCTACCAGTCGACTTTTATTCATCCTTCATTTTATCATTAATTATCTTTTAAAAAATATAACCAGGTAGGTACCTACGATTTACAATGAAATCTCTTTTCCCTCGCTCTAAAAAAGTAGGTCCACGCCAAACCAGCATACAATCAGCGCTTTCTTCCAGCGTAGCTGGATCCAACTTTGTTCTCTTTGTTAAACCGGTAATACGGATGCATGGCTGTAAACAACGCGCTGGATGTGCGGGCCGGTTCTTTCAAAATATACGGGTACCGTTGGCCCGGCACGACAGAAAGTACGGTTGCAGAGATTTGCGTAAAAATGCGCGGGCTTTTTAAATAAGTTTTTTCTTTTAATTGGTGAGGGATTATGTTCGGGTGTATTTTTTTTTTGTTTTTTTTTCGGTGTCTGGCTTTTTATTTTATGTAATGTGTGCAGTGTAAAAGAGTTTTAAGCAATAAAATTAATGGAAACTATCCATTTGTTATTTTTTCTATAAATTATTGTCACGAATAGTTTTTTTTTATTATTATTGTAAATGTGGAGTGGAGACTATTATGGTTGTTTTTTTCTTTGATATTTAAGCGTTTGATTAGCAGTTCGAGTACTTTAAGCAGCCTACCCAAATGTCCTTTCTTTGGTATTGCACGTCGAGTGAGTGAGCTCTTTGATAGTCCTGAGTTGAGCACTGACAAATACATGCACTAACTGGTCAGGCCCACTCAAATCTGTATGATTCTTTCCACAAAAAACTACCTCGGACACTGATCTGCATGGTTCTCATATTTATGATTTAATCATTACTGCATAGATCTAGACTGTAAAATGGACTTTGATCACTGACTAAGGGCGGAATTCACCAATAAAACTAATCGCGTTTTAACGTTTGGCTCTAAAACGACAACAAAAGAAAAATACAGACAAGTGACACTAGTGACAGCGGCTAAACGCGATTATGCGAGCCAAACGTTAAAACGCGATTAGTTTTATTGGTGAATTCCGCCCTTAGTACGGGTAGTTAACTAGGATTTATAACCAGTTTGCAAAATAAATACATTATCATATTTACAGTAACTTCATAATATACCAAGAAAAAAATAACATTTGTAGCATAATATTAGCAGTCAGGTGGGTGCTACTTCTCTATAATAATCCCTTAGTTGCCTCTTATGAACCTCTTGAACAAGGAAGGAAGCTGGAACCCCTAGTAGTATTATGTCAAGTATATTATTAAATACTAGCTTTTACTAGTGGTTTCACCCGTGTGAAAGTCAAACATTCATATTTTTTTATAATTATGAACTTATTAATTTGATAGCTTGATTAGTGCTGCAGGTCCTTGCGGGTTGGAGCAGCGGCGGACTCTGACGCGTCGCGTCGCCGGGCCCTGGTTCAATAGGCCATGATCGGAAGCGAAGAAGAATGAGTGGAGGTCCCATCCTTCTGCGAAGCAGCAATGCTAGCGAAGGAGACAACCGCACATGTAAGGGAACGGACATCATCACACCCCAGCTGAGACCCCGACTACCAGCCACATGACCAATGGGTAGCTCGTTGTCCGGCCGTCCGGACCGAGCACAAGTCGTCGATGGCACGTAGTGTTCCACGCGCACCTCAAAGCCGAAGCCTACTGGAGCCATATGTCGAAATCTGAAAGAGAAACCACTGAAGGAATATAAGTGTGGTTTTAGTCAGTAAA
Organism: Mythimna impura; assembly: GCA_905147345.3. NCBI lineage: Eukaryota > Metazoa > Arthropoda > Insecta > Lepidoptera > Noctuidae > Mythimna > Mythimna impura. The sequence goes on along the minus strand of LR990359.1, from coordinate 24,045,307 downwards.
AGTCTGACATCCCGCTCCGCCCTATAGCGGGAGAAGTCAATAGAAAGTTTTATAATATTAAAAACAAAAAAATTAAAAGGGTCTTTGTGAACAAGTTTCTCTTTAATCTGATTATTTGTTTTAAAATTACAGTTTGATAAATTCCCCGGCCCATTCACCATGTTATTATACCGCATGTTTTCTTTATTGCTATTAATTAAAATCTATTTGTAAAACTCGTATATGCCTGCGGTTTTGCCTATATATAGCATAGCATAGCCTTATAATGTTCCCACTGTTGGGTCTCAGGCCTCCTCTCTAGGAGAGGGAATGGGCCGTAATCCACAACGCGGGCCCAGTGTGGGTTGGTGGATGTCACATGTCTTCGAATTTTTGGTTCTAGGACATGCCGGTTTCCTCACGATGTTTTCCTTCACCGTTTTGAGAGCAGTGGTGATGAAATAAATTACACAAAGTAATGCGCCTGGCTGGGTTTGGTCCCGCGACCTACAACTCGTAAGTCGGGGCCGTTACCACTTGGCCACCACTGCTCTTTGCCTATATGATAGTCGAAAATTATCCAAAAGAAACTTATTCCCTGGGTTAAAAAAACGTCGCTTATGTTACCCGGTTATGGGAATATGATGTATTTGTACTTACAATACATAAAATAATCCCGGTTCGGAAAAGTACAGTTTTTATTTAAAAATGCAATACTAAGAAAATAGTCAAGTATTGGCAACATATTTTTAACCGACTTTAAAAAAAGGAGGACGTTATCAATTCGGTTGTATTTTTTTTTTATGTCTTTTACCTCAGATTTCCGTCGTTTATGGACTGTAATTTATTTTTTCCTTTTAAAGGATATGCTTCCAGATTGGTCCCATTTTTTTCAAAATCCAGTTTTGATGTTGAAATCCATGAGGAATCGAGGGAACTCCTCAAATATTATAGGCAACTGGTGATATGGATTTTGGTATTTTCATCGAGAACGTAAGCATTTACAGTCAAAATGTAACATTTAAAGAAGTCAAAAATATATATTAATAAATTTTAAAGAGAAACTGCTACTTGGTTCTATGAACGCAGCTGGCTTTTCTGCTTTATTTTTTTATATTATTATTATTGATAGGATCGCGTTTGACCACTATCTCACCTGATGGTAAACGATGATGTGGCCGATGATGAAGCACGCTTGCCTAGAAGTAACCTATTCACTTCAACTTGTAGCTATCAGGAAACATAGACTCCGGCAGGGAATTTCACTCCTGTGCTGTACTGTGCGCAACGCCATACGTCCATTTTAAACAAAAAAAAATATTTAAATTTTGAACATTTTTCTCCACAACTGTACCAACAAATTATTGTTTTACCCGCCCATTCATTGACAGTTTGCATTCCTGTCTGGTACGTATTTAGAGTGTATTGTTTAAAACCTGCATACAGTAAGATCCGCTTGGTTATTCAATTGTTCCTGGTTTATTCTACATTTTTCGTGCATGCTGTTTTTCTTTACCAATTCCTGGGCCGGAGTTTCGTATGAAATAATGGCTTTCGCGAAATGAAACATTGTTTCTACAGTTTTTTGAAATATTCGGAGGGTAGTGCGTTTTGTATAATTACGTACAAAAATATTCTCGTGTACGATAAAGGGTCGACCAGATGGTTGCAAACTAGCGTTCCAACCAAGGTCACTTTGGTTGGAGCTTGGTTTGTGTGTTTGGTTTGTGTTGCGGCTACATGGATGTAAACCACGCGCCAACACGTTCGGTGGTTGGGAAAACGCGCCTCCCAACCAACGGCGTTGATGGTCATGGATTACAACTTCTGTCTACACGGATTGAAACTAGCAAAGTCACCTTGGTTGGGACGTTGGTTTGCAACCGTTTGGTCACCCCTTAATTAATTTAATATAATTAATTTACATGATCATTTATTTATTTATTTATGTAAACACAAACACTTAAAAATGAAAAGAACAAAAGCAGATAGAAGAGCACAAAGGTAGTGCTTATTTCAAAAAAAATTGAAAATCATCTACATAATTGACAACCTTTTTTTTTAAGATTACTAACATATATTTTAGGTTACAGGTGAGGTCATATCTTAATGAACTTTATGACATTTATTCTAGTTGATTTTTTTACTTTTCTCTCTTTTTTCTTTTCTTTTTCATTTCTTTCTTCTCTTTTACCTTTTTTTATTTTTTTTTTTATTTGTATCTCTAGGTATAAGCGAAGTTCTCCTTAGTTTTCTAGGTGTAATACATACTTACACCTAGGAAACTAAGGAGAACTTCGCTGTAAATTTCTGCAAGGGCTTTTTTAAGGCCCTTGAATGCAAAGAGCAACTGAAAGAGCTCAGGTGGGTTTTAGTCAGTAAATCTGAAATGCCTTTCCGCTCTACCCAGAGTGAGAGATTTAATTTTATGATTGTCCACCTCCAAAAACTGTCAATGCGTCTTACTTCAAGCTGATGTTACTAAAGTATCCGTGCTAAGATTTTTACAGAATAGGCAGGCAAAAATTTACAAGACTATCTAACCAATTTACCCAACGATACTTAACCCTCCAGAACCCGCCGCCTACTCACACTCACACAACAAACCGCACATGATGAATATGCCAACGTTAATATTTTTAACCCTCTCTGTGCTTGTCTGACGTTTAGTAATACATATAACACGTTACACTGTTTGCACGCCCTCGGCTCGGTTGTGGCGGTATTTGTCAAAATTTTGCCATCGTTTGTCCAGTTAAATTGTTTGGTTTGAATGGCAATGTCACGTGCCGTGTTGTTTGATTAGGCTGTGGAGTGTGGCGTTTAGTTTTTATTTTTAATTTTTCGTTGTATTGACAGTTTTTCTTAGCTGGTTTTTGCTAGCTGCTAAATTAACATTTTTTTTTGAACACACAATGGAACCTATTTTTTATTTTATCAACGTACGCCAGACTAATTAGGACAAAAGTTTTCATACCAAAAAAGCCTCTACTTTCAGTTTTACATGAACTTGTCAAATCTTGCAAAAACAGACGGTATTTACATAAAATTTCAAAAATTATATCAATTATTACTGTGATTATTACCCTGAGTAAGCACTTTCAAATATCACCACTATTTTCCATTACACAGTCCAAGGAACTCCAACGAGCACACGATCAATTCAGTGGCGATTTAACCCTCGCCTGCGACAGGACACAACAAATCGGCGCGCGATTGCGTGGTAAACAGTGCCACCGCGCGAGTGCTGAGCAAACTACTCGCGCCACGTCTCGTAAATGCCCCAGCGGTGGAGGGTTGCATTGCAACATATTTTCAGTGGTCGAATATTGAACTTATTTCGTTTTTGTTTTTTTTTAATGCAGTTTCATGTTCGTTTTTAGTTGGTTTTACTGCAGCAATTGAAAAGAGGGAGAGGAGATAGCTGAATAATTCGACTGCATAGGCCACTCTTTCGCAGGAAAACGAAAGTTAACGAAATAGCCCGAAGAATCGTCAAACTCTTGTGGCAGTGTGCAAGGTTGCATTGTACCCTGCCTACAGACCAGATCATCAAACAAAGGGTCGATGGGGCTGAAAGATTCTGGAGTGGCGACCACGTACGCAAAAGACGCAGCGTTGAAAGGCCTCCCACAAAGTGAACCGATGACCTAGTGAAGGTCGCGGGAATCCGATAAATGCAAGACGCACAGGACCCGTCAATGTGGCGACACTTGGGGGAGGCCAACAGTAGACGCCTTTATGGGTAAGGTATAAAATAATTTATCCATATTCCTATATAATATACTAGCCTGCGTGATAGTAGGTGTCTACATACAAACGGCAACTCCGTTACATTAGGCAGATGAATTTTAGAAAATAATCATAATCATTAGGCAGATGAATTTTAGAAAATAATCACGTCATACAACGAAGCCTTGTGCAAAATTTCACGCTCCAAGGCCCTGTAGCTGTGTGGCTGTGCGTTGATATATCATTCAGTCAGTTTTCCCTTTTAAATACATAGACGCAACCCAGTTATGTAATACGAAATATTTAAAATTCTTAAATCAAATCATAAAATCTCAATTTCTTTTGATAATACCCCAAAATATTAAAAGATTCGCATTGAAATACTATGTTAAATAACATATAAACAAAATCAGTTTTATAATGTGTCAATTGCTGTGACTCCAGGCCTCCTTTCTAGGAGGGAGAATGGACCGTAACCCACCACGATTTCATGGTGCGGGTTGGTGGATTCCACGTCTTCGTTTTTTTGTTGTTGTAGGTATTTGGACATGCTGGTTTCCACAGTGATTGCCTTCAGCGTTTTAAGAATAGTAATAATAATAACATTCCACAACTCTCACACAACGCCGTCTAGTCCCAAGCTAAGCAAAGCTTGTGGTATGAGTACCTACTAGACAACTGATGGGGTGCTGCGACAGAAAACCTCCACGAGTGCCCGCGGGCTGTAGTTCCCTCGAGGACATGTCCGGAGCGAAGGCCAGTCTGCGGGACGGTGCACCCTGGGAGGCGGCCAACGACTCCCCTTGGGTACTTCTGCCTAAGGGGTCTCGTTGCCTGCCTGATATTCTGTCTGAAGGAGCACTTCAACGCGTGTCCCTCTGCTATAGCAGAGGGCACAGTGGCGAAGTAAGAGCGGGCTCGGTGCGCACTCACCCTGCCACCGGGCAGGCAGGAGGAAGACTTGGTCCTCCTTTTGCCACCGTTAGTCTCGTAGCCCCAGAAATTGTCCAAGGTCATGTTTCTGACTTTTGATGGGGGTCGAGGGTCTTGGCTTAACCGCCCGGGCCGCGAGGAAGACAACCTCTATAAAAAATTACCCCAAATCTCCAAGCGGCGGCGCACCGTGAGGGAGGTTGTTAGCTTGACTAATGGGTAGCTTAATTAGTCTCTAGTGCGGACCACTAAATTTGAGCAGGTACACAAAGTTTCATACTCGTGGGAACAAAAATGGCAAGTAAATTTTTTAAAAAACCCAACGACGAGGAGATGGAGAGTGATGCGCAGTCGGAGTCCGATGCGGCATCCAAAAGGAGCTCGGAGGGCTCGGAGGCTGAGGAGGGTCAAGGAGATTCCGGTAGAGACTCGCGTCTGTACCGGAAGCGCCCCATATCAGAGGACAAATCGTCCTCCGAAGGAGAGAAGGGCTCGGCCCGCAAAATCCCTACCAGTGGGCGGGGCGCACGTCATGCGGGAGGAAGAGGGAGGGGGCTTACCTCGCAGGAGGCTGTTGAGCGAGCCGAGAAACTCGCCACGGAGGGTGTCCACCCCGCAGCGACCAGCGTTAGGACTGGCCCCTCGGGGCCGTCTGGCGGCAAGCCGGACGCCGGGGAAGACTCCGCTGAGGAGTCGCGCAGATCGCTCGGGGAGCTGGTCGTGGAAGCCTTGACAGCGGTTTCCAGAAAAAGGGAAAAGGGCTCGAAGAAGAGGGGCATCGCCCACTTCGCGACATCTATCTTGGAGGCTATAGACGCCTCCTTTGAGAAGAGGGTCGAGAAGAGGATCGCGATGCTCCGAGCTGAGCTTCTGGAAGCCCAGGAAGTTGACTGCGAGGAGCCAACTAAAGGGGGACGCAAGCAAGGGCAGGGCCAAAGTCGGCCCCAGCCCCAGCCCGAGCCGGAAAGTCAGCTGTTGACGCTGGTGCGGCAGGAGCTGGCTGCCCTTCGGCAGCAACAGCAGCAGCAGCAGGAGCAGTTCCAGCAACGGATGCAGCAACAGCTGTCCGTGCTGGAAGGCATCGTGCTGCGCCCCCCACTCGCGGCCTCCAGCCAGCGGAAGGCGGCATCATATGCTGCCACCGTAGCTGCGGCTGCTGCGCCTAAGGTAGGCCCATCGGGGCAAGCCGGACGCGGGGCCATGGCATCGGAGGCTGCAAGGACGGCCTTGACGGCCAAACAGCAGCAGCGGCAGGGAGGGCCTGCTCCACCCTCGAAGAATAAGGTGGCACCTACCGCTAAAGCGACGAGGGCTCCTGCCGTGACGGCGACTAGGCCGCGCCTGCCATCCCCCGCCCCCCTTGCAGAACCCTCGGCCGAAGCCGACTGGACGGTTGTTGGCGCCAAGAGGAGTGCGGGCAAGGCAACTAGGTCGGCCAAAAAGCGCGCGAGGCGACAGGAACGCAAGAAGCGGGCCATGGCGGCTAGACTTCGCGCCCCGAATTCCGCGGCTGTAGTTATTACACTACAGCCAGATGCGGAAAAGAAGGGCGTGACGTACAACACCGTCATGGAAAAGGCGAAGCAGGCGGTGGTGGGCCACCTCAGCGAATTCGGAGCCTCTGGGGGCTTCCGAATGAGGCGCACCGCAACCGGGGCCCGAATATTAGAGGTCCCTGGTGCAGACAGTGGCCCTGCCGCAGATGCCCTGGCCGCAAGGATCAGGGCGTCCCTGGACGTCGAGGAGGTCCGAGTGTCCAGGCCCACCAAGTGCATGGACATGCGCATCATGGGCCTGGACGACACCGTCAGGGTGGACGAAGTGGTGGCCGCCATCGTCAGGGCGGGAGGGTGCAACGCCGATCAGGTGCGGGCGGGCACCATCCACGCTGACAGCACGGGCATGCGAGCCGTAACGGTGAATTGCCCCGTGTCGGCGGCCAAGGCCATCACTGGTGAAGGCCGAAGGCTCTTGGTGGGCTGGGTCTCCGCGCAGGTAAAACTGCTGGAGCCCAGACCTCTGCGGTGCTACCGCTGCCACGTGGGGCACCACGTGGGTGCCTATTGCGCCGCGGAGGTGGACCGCAGTGACCGCTGCTTCCAGTGTGGTCAGCCCGGTCACAAGGCTGCAGAATGCCGTGCTACGCCGCACTGCTACGCATGTGCGGCGGCAGGCAAGCCGGCCGATCACCGGGCTGGGAGCAGGTCTTGCGACCCCCCTGCTAAGGCCAAGGGCAAGGTCCCGAGGCAAGCCCACCCTGACGTCCTCTCCGCCGCAGCCTCCTCTCTGGCTGCCGCTGCTGTCGCCGCCACAACCACCGCGGCAGGGCCCTCACGAGGGGCTCGGGAGGAGACTGTAATGGACTGTTAAATACGGCTCCATTACGTCTCCTCCAGGCGAATATCAACCACTGCGCCCCCGCTCAGGATCTGTTGCTCCAAAGCATGGCGCAGTGGTCGATCAATATCGCCGTGGTCTCCGAGCCGTACTATGTCCTGCCCAGGGGAGACTGGGTTCAGGACCTGAACGGCTCGGTGACTCTAATTTCGTCGGCCGCCGCTGGTACTCCGTCCCTCGAGGCCGTCACGAGGGGGCGGGGTTGCGTGGCAGCACGGTTCGGGGACATTGCCGTGGTAGGCGTCTACCTGTCCCCGAACAGAACTCTCGCCGATCTCCACATCTCCCTTATGGAGCTGAATGCCGTCGTCGCTAGGTTTGGTTCCCTCCCACTGGTCGTTTGCGGGGACTTCAATGCCAAGAACCTGGCTTGGGGTTCTCGGTTCACGAACCAGCGGGGTCGGATGGTAGAGGACTGGGCCCTGGAAACAGGCCTGGTCATCCTAAACCGGGGTTCTGTCCCCACGTGTGTGCGGATGCAGGGCGAGTCAGTGGTGGACATATCGTTTGCCAGCCCTGCTCTGTCGCCGCGTGTCGTCGACTGGCGCGTCATGGAGGGGGTGGAGACGTACTCAGACCACCAGTACATTCGGTTTGACATCTCCACCCAGACCTCAAACGCGCCGGTCCAACAGACCCCGTGTGGTCCGCGTTGGGCGCTGAAGCAGCTGGACCGGGAGCTCCTCCTGGAAGCCGCGATGGTACAGGCCTGGGTGCAAGCACCGAACAGGCCTGTCGACATTAACGTCGAGGCAGAATGGTTCCGGGAGGCCATGTCACAAATTTGCGACGTGGCAATGCCCCGAGTTCGGCCAGGACGTGCACGGCGCCAGGTGTATTGGTGGTCGCCGGAGATTGCGGTACTGCGCAATGCATGCAATGCCGCGCGGCGCCGATACGCCAGACACCGCAGTCGCCGCATCCGCCCGCCGGATGCGGAGGCCAGAGAGGCGGAGCTGTACGAGGGATACAGAGTGGCAAAGCGCACCCTCCGAGCGGAAATAAAGCGGGCCAAGTTGGAGGCCCGCAACGTGTGGCTGGGGACTCTGAACGGAGACCCGTGGGGACGCCCCTACAAGGTGGTGCGGGAAAAACTCCGCCCCTGGGCTCCCCCACTCACGCAGAGTCTCCGGCCCCAGATTGTGGAGGGTGTGGTGAGCACTCTGTTCCCTGCGCGAGGGCAACACTCTCCCCCGCTCATGGCTCCGCCACCAGCGGTGTCTAACGCGGATCACGATGGCGACGATGACGACAATGCTCCAGAGGTGACCGAGGTAGAGATGAGTGTGGCGGTACGAAGGCTGAGTGCCAAGAATACCGCCCCAGGACCCGACGGCTTGCCTGGGAAAGCCTGGGTCCTGGCCATGGAGGCTCTCGGGTCTCGATTAAGAGGGCTCTTCAGCGCATGCATGGAGAGGGGCCAGTTCCCACTTCGCTGGAAGACGGGGAAACTGGTCCTTATCGCGAAGCCGGGGCGCCCTGCGGACTCTCCGTCCGCGTACCGGCCCATTGTGCTGCTCGACGAGGTGGGCAAGCTCTTTGAAAGAGTAATTGCAGACCGCCTCGTCGCGCACCTAACACGGGTGGGGCCGGATCTGGCGGACGGTCAGTTCGGCTTTCGCAGGAGGCGCTCCACGGTGGACGCCATCATGCGCGTGCGAGCTCTCACGACGGGGGATGCGGTGTCCCAGGGCAGGTGTGTCGTGGCGGTCTCATTGGACATCGCTAACGCCTTCAATTCCCTGCCCTGGAGTAGCATTAGGAGGGCACTCCGGTATCACCGGGTGCCCGACTACCTCTGTCGTGTGATCGAGGCCTACCTTTCGGACAGGTACATCATCTACCCTGGTCACCAGGGAGAGTGGAAACGGCGAGAGATGTCGTGCGGTGTTCCGCAGGGATCGGTACTAGGACCGCCCTTGTGGAACATCGGCTACGACTACGTGCTGCGCGGCGACCTCCCTGACGGGGTCAGCGTGGTCTGCTACGCAGACGACACGCTGGTCCTGGCTCAGGGAGACTCGTACTAAGCGGCGGTCGAATTAGCGACACGTGGGGTTGCGATAGTCGTTGATAGGATCCAGCAGTTGGGACTCGAGGTGGCGCTGCAAAAGTCCGAGGCCATGTGTTTTCACGGCCCTCGGAGCGCGCCGCCTCGGCGCTCCCAATTAACGGTAGGAGGAGTTCACATCGGCGTCGGGTCGACAATGAAGTACCTGGGACTCGTCCTCGACAGCCGGTGGAATTTCGAGGAGCACTTCCGACGTCTGGCTCCCAAACTGAATCGGAATGGGGCTGCCCTCAAGCGGCTCCTGCCCAACCTCGGGGGTCCAGACGCCTCCTGCCGGAGGCTCTACGCAGGCATCGTCCAGTCCATGGCCCTTTATGGGGCGCCGGTGTGGGCGCCGTCACTGCGAAAGCGACCGGCGGCCCAGCTGAACGCGTGCCAGAGGGTCATGGCCATACGGATGGTGCGGGGATACCGCACGGTTTCCCGCGAAGCGGCGAGCCTCCTTGCTGGCCAGCCACCATGGGATCTGGTGGCAACAGGCCTTGCACGCATGCACGATCTGCGCGTGGAGATGCAACGTCGGGGCGAAACTCCGCTGCCACGACAAGTTGCGGCATGGCGGACAGAGCTCCGGCGGGGTCTCATGGTGGAATGGCGACAGCGACTATCGCAACCCAGTGCTGGGCACGCCATAATTATAATAATAATAATAATAATATTTTTAAATGTTTTATTTTTTATTTTTGAAATATTTAAAAATGTAACTAATATGTTTATGTAAATGAAATAAAGATAATAATAATAATAATAACACTTTATTTCAGACCATGGTGTCCAATTTGTTAGTAACAATGTTCTTATAGACTAGTGTTAGTAATACTTAAAACTACCCACAACAAAACATATGGCGGTAATTCCCCTCTTTGAGGAATGGCTGGAAAGGCAACACGGCGTTCTTACCTACCGCATGACGCAGGTCCTCACCGGACATGGTAAGTTCGGGAGGTTCCTGCACCGGATTCGTGCGGAAGAAACGCCCGGGTGCCACCATTGTGCGGACCACCCGGAGGACACGGTGGAGCACACGGTGGAGGTGTGTCCCGCTTGGGCAGAGCAACGCCGTGTCCTCGTGGGGGCGATCGGCGGCGGCGATCTCTCGCGCCGGGCCTTGGTACAGGCCATGGTCCGAAGCGAGGAGGAGTGGCAGGCGGTTGCCTCCTTCTGCGAAGCAGTAATGCTAGCAAAGGAGGCGGCCGATCGCGTGAGGCAACGGTCCTCACGCCCCAATCGCCGCCGGGATTCCGATCCCGATTTCTGGCCAACGTAGGCGCAGGCTTGCGGACAGCGAGCAATGGGTGGCTCGCCGTCCGACCGTCCGGTAACCGTCCGGACCGAGCCCAAGTCGTCGACGGCGCGTGCTGTTCTACGCGCGCCTCAAGGAGATGTCAGCAACTGTAGGGGCCTAGCAGGGTCGAAGCCTACTGGGGCCAAGGGTCTGATTCTGAAAGGAAGACTCGGCCCTGGTACGAAAGGCAACGAAGGAACAGGAGTGGGTTTTTAGTCAGTAAAAGTCTGACACTATCTCCCGCCCCGCCCAAGGGCGGGGGATGTCATAAGATGATTTTCCCACCGAAAAAAAAAAAAAAAAAAAAAAACTAGACAACTGATAAACATAATATATTTACACCCAGATACAGAACAAATCATCATGCTCATCACATAAAAAATTGTCCTGGGTGAGAATCGAACTCACGACCGGCATAGCAGCCAGGGCCACTAACCACTAGACCAACAGGCCAGTCAAAATAATGGTGATGATGATGAAAAAGATATGTACTGGCTGGGTTTGAATCCACGAGCTACAACTTGCAAGTCGAAGCCGTTACCCTAGTGGTAACGGCCCCGACTACTACCACTACTCTCACAAACTCATAAGAGCTGCTACCATGCTACTGATGCTAACTGCTACCTAATACAAAATAAGTAGAACATACACGGAACACCCAAACACGGAAAAGCATCAGTCATGGCCCCAGTTGATACGAAAGAGATCCCCGGGGCCTTGGAACAATGGGAAAGAAAGAACAGGTGTGGGTTTTTAGTCAGTAAAAGTCTGACACGCCCTTTTGCACCGCCCAAGAACGTGGGATGTCATTAGATGATTTTCCCACCCGGAAAAGCAATCCGTAGGCTATAGTAAGTAATATTGGTTCCGTACAGGAATAGAATGCACTACACGCACCGCAGTAGCCAATCGTTCAACCACTGCGCCAACCCTGCCGTCAAAGATGGTTTAAATCAATCCATTTTACTTTATAATTTAAATTTTAAAAGAATAAATGGTCTTAAGATGCGCTAAAATAAGACTTACTAGTTCATAAAATATAGCCTATGTCACTTAGGAATAATGCAACTTTCTATCCGTGAAAAAATTTAGCAATCGGACCAGTACTATCAGAGATTACCTCATACAAACAAAAAAAAAATAAAAAAACTAAATTTATCTCTTTCTAATATAAGTTTAGATTTATATAGGTTTACATTGTCCACTGGATTTTACCCTCGAATGTGATCTCTCTCTGTCACTTAAAGATTTGCTGGGAGAAAACTCATTGTTGAATTAAGCTTGCCTTTTAACATGAAATGTCAAATCACTGTGTTAAGGTAAAGTATTTTTTTTTTTATAATCTATTGCTTGACTGCGATCCCACCTAATGGTAAGCAAGATGCAATCGTTGAAGGTGAGGCGCACTAGTTAATTCAGAGCCCATTCACTCTAGCCTTGAAGACACCCAAATTATAATCGGATGGGAAAACTGCAGCAGGCAAATTGTTCCAGTCCTTCGATGTACGCGGTATAAACGAAGAGGCGAAACGCTTAGTTCGAACCGTAGAGGTTTCAGTGTGGTTTTGTGTACAATAAAGAATTTAGTATGAGAAAACTAAGATAATCACTACTCTGAACACCCTCTCTCACACGCACACCGCACCGACCCACACACCCACTATCTTCATCACTCTACTCTGATTGTTACTATTTTGGTGTATAATAAAGTTTATTCTACTCTATTCTATAATCGAACACCAACTTCACTAAAAAAGTACATCTGCAACAACACCAAAAAAGTAGTCAGTCTAAAAAAAATTGTTATCCAATTTGGCATCCAACATCCCAGTGTCTCACTTTTCGTGAGCGAGAAAATTAAAAAAAAAATGCCACCAGTTCATTATCGCAAATTCCTTTCCGACTTGATCCGCGCTTTTAATTAATTAAAAACGGTCATCTCCTTGATAAGGGTGTTGGGAAAGTAAACTGGCAGGCGTTGAGATGTTGGTGTGAGTTTACGCTTATGTTGGTACTTGTTTGTTGTACAGTCATGGCGTTAATTAGTAGTGTTTTAATTGATAAACGCAAAATTTTGACGTCCATTCACAAACACACGCCTTTTACCTGTCGACTTAGTAGCGGCATGGCGGCAGAGCTCCGGCGGGGTCTCATGGCGGAATGGCGACAGCGACTATCGCAACCCAGTGCTGGGCATGCCATAATTATGGCGGTGAGTCCCCTCTTTGAGGAGTGGCTGGAAAGACCTCACGGCGTCCTCACCTTCCGCATGACGCAGGTCCTCACTGGACATGGTCAGTTCGGGAGGTTCCTGCACTGGATTCGCGCGGAAGTGACGCCCGGGTGCCACCACTGTGTAGACCGTCCGGAGGACATGGTGGAGCACACGGTAGAGGTGTGCCCCGCTTGGGCAGAGCACCGCCGTGTCGCGACGGGCCTTGGTACAGGCCATGGTCCGAAGTGAGGAGGAGTGGCAGGCGGTTGCCTCCTTTTGCGAAGCAGTAATGCTAGCAAAGGAGGCGACCGCACCTGCACGCGCGAGGGCGCGGCCCTCACGCCCCAGCCGCCGGGATCCCGATCCCGATTTCCGGCCACCGTAGGCGCGGGCTTGCGGACGGCGAGGCCGTCCGACCGTCCGAAAACAGTCCGGACCAAGCCCAATTCGTTGACGACGCGTACTGTTCCACGCGCGCTTCAGGGAGATGTCAGCAAACCGTAGGGACCCAGCAGGGTCGAAGCCTGCTGGGGCCAAGGGTCTGATTCTGAAAGGAAGACTCGGCCCTGGTACGAAAGGCAACGAAGGAACAGGAGTGGGTTTTTAGTCAGTAAAAGTCTGACACGCCCTCTCGCTCCGCCCAAGAAAAAAATCTTTAGAGCACAAAAAGTCATTGATTGGTTGGTTTGTTGGTCATTGATTCATTTTCCGGGGCAGTTCATAATCTTTATATATATAATTCTTCGTTACATGTGTTTATCAACTAACTCCTTCTAAATGGCTTGACCGATTTAGAAGACATTTTGCGTATAGATTGTGGGAACCTGAAAGGTTTGAAAATACAATTAGACCCGATATGTGGCGTTATAATCGGCTTCTTATTTTTCTTTTTTCTGACAAAAATCTTTGCTTTTGTCGGAACTGTTCGTGTTTATACATATATTTCATACATGTTCAACATTTCCTTTGTCACAAATATGACGTAATGAGACTGAATGATCACAAAAATATCTTTCCGACTTACAAAAAGAATAAAAGTACAAAGTTGCTTGCTTCCCATTTTTCATCGCTGCTACGTTTTTTCTGATTAAGTCCCTCGTGAACAGATTAACTTCACTTGGTTTAACTTCTTGTTCAGCGGAATTTTGATCGCATCATCTTTATTATCTGTACTGCGATTGTGATTTTGGCTTACTTTGTACCTACCTATTATAGATGTAAATTGTACCCATGGCAATATCATGGCGATACGGTAACAGCGACCGTAGCAATCCAGTGCTGGCCACGCTCATGGCGATTGAGGAGTAGCTGGAAAATCGGCACAGCGTCCTCACCAGTCATAGTGTCATCACCATGTCAGCAAACCGTAGGGGCCGAACAGCAGGGCTAAAGCCTACTGGGACCATGGGTTGGCTTCCAAAAAGGAAACCCCGGGGTCCTGATCGCAAGGCAAAGACAGAATATAGGTGTGGTTTTAGTCAGTGAGAGTGTTTTTAATATCATACGGATTTCATCACGCATGCGGGATTGCTCCGCACGCGTAACCCCCGCAAATGTCCATTTCATACAAGTATTTATTGTAATGTGCGTGAAATACGCACACGAGTTTTTTTTGCATTTTGAATTTTTCTACATGCTGAGCAAACCCGCAAAGTCTGACACGATAGAGCAGGAGAAGTCATTGTGATATTGCCATGGTTTATTTTTAAGGTGAGACCTTTAAAATAAACCATGGCAATTTAAAAACATTTACTGGATATATACACGTCACAACACCAGCAAACACAAAGCTAGGGGTTTCAAAAGTTCAATGACTGTTTTAATTATTCGCAAATTAATTCTTAATGGATATCGTGATGTCAAATTGGTGTAATTTTGTATCTCAAATGTCTATATTAATAATAATTGGACAATATATAAAATAATAAATAATAATAAAAAATTGTTCTCTCTTCTCAAAGGTTTCTTAACTAAGTAATCTATTATATATAAATGAGTAAGAAGCTCCTTTGCGAGAGACTGGAGTCCGTACTAGTGAGACCCTGTGTTACGGATCTCCAGGCCCTCACCCTAAAGAATACAAGAATATACATACAGGTCGATGGAAAACATCATTTACATTAAAAAAATGAAGAAAGAACAAAAGAGTCAATAAGTGTTTCTATGCGTGAGGGTTGTGCTTGTGAGCGTGTTTGTGTGTGTAGTGGTTTACAATATTGGAACATTGAAACAGGCGAGATATCTGTAAAATGGAGCGGTTATTTATTATTTTATTAATTGTTTTACTTTATTTACATTGTTCTAACATAATAGGGGCGACAAGAAATATGTAACCGAGATATTTGTAATACATAACATGATGTAAAAGAGTACCATGGAGTATGAATGTGCAATCAGCTTAATTTTTCTGATAATGTCCAACAGTGGACGTCTATCGGCTGAAATGATGAATGATGTGACGCTTTCAAACAATACTACAGCCAGTCACAGAATTAAAGGGTGAAGAGTGAAACATAGCTTAGATGTTCACATTACCCCATCATTTTGTAACTTACGTCGTGTACGTACTCATCATTATAAACATTCATAACTAGCTTTTCCTCACGTCTTCCCTCGCTCTAATTGTAGATTTGGACAATAGATTCAAAAGACACGTAGAGCCATCTAGTATCTAAAAGCTATTGCGTCCGTCGATAGTTTTTGTACTAGTGCTTGACTGCGACCCCACCTGATGGTAAGCGGTGATGCAATCGTTGATGGCGAGACGCACTAGTTTATTAAGAGCCTATTCACGCTAGCCTTGA
Organism: Mythimna impura; assembly: GCA_905147345.3. Classification (NCBI taxonomy): domain Eukaryota; kingdom Metazoa; phylum Arthropoda; class Insecta; order Lepidoptera; family Noctuidae; genus Mythimna; species Mythimna impura. The sequence continues at coordinate 24,029,891 of LR990359.1, read as the reverse complement.
AGAAACCTAAATTATAATCGGACGGGAAGACTGCAGCATTGTTCTTTTAGGACGATATAATAAGCTGACATTCAGCTTTCGATCTTACAGAAAGAGAAAGCAGTCAGATCCTCAGAGAAAGCTAACACGTGTGAGGTTATGCACTAGAGTATAAATATTAACGGACCTAATCTCGTATCATCAATCATACTGAGTGATATCAAACACAATAATAAGCACCTTTTTACTGAAAGGGTTATGATTGATGAATGTTTTTAGTGCCATAGCATTATCAGCCCTGATATGAATATTATCGAGTTATCTATGTACGCCTACGTCAGTGGTTCACAACCTTTTTTTTAAACGGGTCCACTTTTTTCGTTGATAGGGACCACAAGTTTGGAAGAAATGCTAATAAAATAAAACAGGGCAAGTGCGAATTGGACTCGCGCACGAAGGGTTCCGTACCAAAAAAACGGCAAAAAAATCACGATTGTTGTATGGGTGACAGACAGATGGACAGTAAAGTCTTAGCCGTTTTTAACCTTAGGGTACGGAACCCTAAAAAATATTAGTATCATAATAAGATACCTTAAAATTATTAGAACAGTATGAAATATTATCAAATGTATGAATAATGAAAATTAATGTAATCTTTAGAACCGTAACATTGAGTATGTGTAGGTATTATTTTCTTTTATTTTTTTAATAGATATATTTGAAAATAAAAAATTTCAATGCCTCGACTCATACTATATAGACTCATAGATAAGTTTGTACGGAACCCTCAGTGTGCGAGTCCGACTCGCGCTTGCCCAGTTTTTTTTATTAATACAAACTAGTGTTGACTGCGATCCCACCTGATGGTAAGCAGAGATGCAATCGTCGATGGTGAAGCGCGCTAGTTTATTAAGAGCCTATTCACTCTAGCCTTGAAGACTAGTTGCGCAACAACTTAGTTACAATAACCAACACTTATCTCGCAATAAACAATTTGAATTGAATCAAAGAAATTCTTTGAAACCAAAAGTAACAAGTATTGTCTTATAATAACACAATATTTGTGATTGAATCTCTAAATCTGTTCATATCAATGTTACTTTTTAGTAATTTGAAATTAATAGTGGACCATGTTTTAGCTATTGTGGACAACCAGTAGACCACAGGTTGGAAACCACTGGCCTATGTGAATAAATAATATTTGGTGTTAGAATCAGTGGTTTATACATTGTCATCACTAGCAGTATAGTTAGAAAAAGTTAATAATGCATCACGGAGACTCTTTCTTCTTCCTGCCCTTATCCCATATTACTTGGGGTCGGCGCAACACGTTTTTTTCTTCCATTCTGTCCTGTCACCCGTCACACTATAACTTCATTTTCTTTCATATCACTCCTCACACAATCCATCCATCTTTTCTTTTGCCTCCCTCTCCGTCTCCATCCATCTGCATGTATACTCAGAACTTTTAGCATGCATCACGGAGACTAATTATCTAATCCCAATCAATGTTATTGTTATATCCAACACACGTTACAGAAAACTGGACATCTTTTTCTTTCCTTTATTTTTTTTATCTTTATAGAAAGAAATACAGCGATTTGGTTGTTCAATAACTAGTGAACGTTTCGAGGTGAAATTCTTTCGTTCGGGTCTATTTTAGGCAAATTTAATAATTCTAATCAAACTACTAACGTGAGCAACGCGGTGAATATTTTGCCACCGTACGCGACCTGGAATTAAAAATCCTTTCTTATCGCAATCGTCTGCGAACTGATTGTCCTCTAACTTACAATACTCATAGGCGAAAAATAAACGACTCGGTAGCTGCTCATCCTTCATGAGCAGCTACTGAGTCGTTTGACTGCGAATCTTGCATAGTTTTGATAACAATAACCGTTTTTAGGGTTCCGTACCTCAAAAGGAAAAAACGAAACCCTTATAGGATCACTTTGTTGTACGTCCGTCTGTCTGTATGTCTGTCTGTTACGACTCTTTATCTCGGGAACGCGTGAAGGTATCGAGTTGAATGGTTTTAACCATATACTCAATTCTGCGGTCCCTTGAAGCTGTAAAAAAATCAGACTTCTAAATTAACGAATAAAAAAGATTTGTTCGTTTATGTCGCAAAAAACGTACATTACGACACTATCAAGGGAATCAAAATTCATATTTTCCAATCGCAAAAAAAACCTTTTTTGCGATTCGGAAAAATTTTCGTAACTCAATTCGGGAATTGAACTGTTTTCATGGGTAAGTATGTACGGCACCCTCAGTGCGCGAGTCCAACTCGCACTTGCCAGGTTTCGTTTTTTTTTTTTTGTGCGAGCGTTATATGCAAAATCTCATCGGGTATATCATCATCATCATCATTTTAGCCGGAAGACGTCCACTGTTGAACATAGGCCTCCCCAAGTGTCGCCACAACGACCGCCTTGTGTGTCTCGCATTAATCTGATTGCCGCGACCGTCACTAGGCCATCGGCACGGTAATATTATCTATACAGTATTGTAACTCGGCCGTATCTTTGCAATAAATGCCTACAGCCGCACGGTACGTAAACATACGATAGGGCTGCCCGCACTATGGCTGCCCGCCTCCAGCATTTTAATTACATTTGCCTACTTTGTGTATCCGTTTAGTTTTGTGATTGTAAATATACTTTTTTTATATAAACAAATAAAATACTTTGTGAATTGAATAGGAAGTGTTCAATATTTGCGACCGAAAAATATTTGCGCCTCGACTGAGACGTACCTACGAAATGCTTTATTATTAAATTTTAAAGTACAAAAATCCGCATTCTCAAGCTTAATTAAAAATTGTTTTGGGAAACATGGACAAGGTGGAGAAAAAGGAATATCTTTTACTTGGTTATAGATACCTGCAGCTACTTTACAATTTATATGTTTGGTTTTAAATGAAGCAATATTTATGTGAATGAAAAACAGCACAATATATCCTACTCGTCATATTAAATATATAAATATGTACTTGAACTTATTTTTATTGAAAATATCGCGCGGCACAGACGCGACTGTCTGCATCCCGAGCGCACCTCGAGATCGAGGCGCGTAGGTATAGCTCGCGTTTCGTCCGTTTGTATGAAGTTGGAATACTGTATAGATAATATTACCGTGCCATCGGTCCACCTTGTGGGAGGCTTTCCAACGCTGCGTCTTCCGACACACGCTCGCTACTCTAAAACGTTTCAGTCTCATTGACCATCTGTTCTGCGAGTAATCTGCCCTGCCAACTGCCACTTAAGTTTGGCACGTATGTGTTTTCAATTAGTTATCTATTTTTTAAACACGGGCTGGAAAAGCAAAACATTACTTTGAGACGGTACGTTCTTAGTTTTATTCTCCCCCTCTCTCATCTCACAATGCAACACATGAAACAAGCAAGGCTAGACCCCATCTTCAGAGCATGAGAACAAAATTATCCGTTGCATAAATTTGCTCCAACTCCACCGTTTCTCAGCCATAAGGCGTCCAACAAATTTAACAACCCATTACTGTAGGTCGCCTATCACACCGAAGTGTAACTCAAGGTAGGTAGATTGGTGTCAGCAAAACCGAGAGGGCCCAGAAGAGCCGATACCTAGGACCTCGAAGAATTTTTGAAAGGAAACCTGTGGTCCTTGAACGCAAAGGGCAACTAAATGACACAGGTATGGTTTTAGTTATTAAAAGTCTGACACGCGGAGTCTCACTCCACCCTGGAGCTAGAGAAGTCATTGGATGATTTTCCACCTTATAAATAGGTAAGTAGGTTGGCCCGAAGAAAGGATTATTTAATGTTTGTTTTAGAGCATATATTCGTACTCAAAAAAATTCAAAATTCAAATATTTTTATTTCACATCGGGGCAACAATGGCCCTTATAAAACGTCAGAAGCTAGGGTTTCTAAGTGTCTTTTGTCTAGCAATTGTCTGAAAAAAAAACAATCTTCTATTAAAAATTCTCTGCAGAATTCATTTCACCAAATACTCTTTTATATAAGTATATATAACCCAGACAAGTTATAGTTAAGAACTAACTCTATACAATACTATTATGTGACGTGAAATAAAAGGATATCATCCATTTCGGGGCGAAAAAAGAGGCTCCCCGACGACGGCTCGATGAAATCATCAGGAGGTTATGATCGAGTATTTTAAAATTAATATACACACACTGCACTTATAATGGTGATAAGTGGGATGATAATATTAATACATCTTTAGGTATCTTATAAATAAATACCGAAATAATTAAATACAATCAACCGCATGCAACAACGGTGTGACAGCAGGCCAGTGGTAAAGCTCTTTTAACTTAGTTTCCGCTAGATTAACCAATGGATTACTCGTCTTAATTTGTAAGCACTAAAGGTCAAAGTCGCTTGCTAAATATAACTGCATAGTTCAGTTCGCAGAAAACGGCACCTAATATTTTTATTATGTCATTTTGGTATTTCTGTGAAAATGGTTAATGAAAACCACTCTGTAATAAAAATGTTTCAGTTCCTCAAAATGGTTGAAGTAAATTGGATTGTAAAATTATGCTGTGACCTTTTGTTTCCAATGTAATGTTTGTACCATTTTGTATTTTTATAAAGAATACATTTTCCGCGTTATTTCCTTAACCCACGCAGTCGTGGTTTTAGTAACTAGTGACTTTGTACTGGAACAGAATTTGTTCTTTTGGAACCGTCCCTTACCTATTCTCACTCGCTTCATGTTCTCACTCGTTACGACCTTTATAATATTTAATTCACTCTTAAATCATCATTGTTACTTATGAGCTTTCTCTTTGCCGGTTTTCTTCGAAACGATTGGTAAGTTTCATGAACGAAACCGTTTCAAATACATAATAATAAGGGTCCATTTATTGAGTGTGCAAGTCACCCCCTGCCTTTTTATAGATGGATATTAATATCATTGTTCGGGCAGGAGCCATAGTCTTAACATAGTTCCTGGTGGAGTCCACTTATGACTCCAGAAATCATAGCCCTATTATCTCTGTTTTCCATTATGTCGCAATAGTTTATCACTAACCGGGGGTTGCCCTTGGGTGCACTAGCATAGTGCATACAGGGATAATCGTCGGTTAGAACCATGTTCCATTAAAAGTGTCTAAAGGGCCTCTGCGAGTTGGTTTCGGCTCTCGTACGCCTTCCAAAGGTCTCGGACCTCAAGTTTCTGAGATATATTGACACATAATAATATTCTACAACTTTCACACAACGCCATGTAGTCCCAAACTAAACAGAGCTTGTGATGTGGATACATTTAAACAAGAAATAAAGTGAAAGTAAAGTTTTTATTTTTTGAGCTGGGAAATCGGCTAATGACTTCTAGTAACCGCTCTAGAGCGGAGCGAGAAGGAGTGTCAGACTTTTACTGACTAAAACCACACCTATGTTTCTTCAGTTGCCTTTTGTGTTCTAGGACCTCGGGTAACCTTTTCAGGAGACAACTGCTGGGCCCCTACGGTCTTTATGAGGCGCACGTGGAACACAACGCGCCGTCGATTCAAGTTTAATCCTAACCGTACAGCGATTTGCCTATTGCTCGCCGTTCGCAAGCCTGCGACTATGGTAGCTGGAAATTGTACTATGACCCCGGACGCCTGGGGTATCTCCACGTCAACGTTCACAAAACCTAATGTTATAAAGAGGTAGTTTCATTTTTTGTTTGTAGGAGTTAATCTCCGAAAATACTGGTCCGATTGCGAAATTTTTTTTACCGACAGAAAGCTGCTTTATTCCTTTTTTTTTTTACATCAAGAATCATTTTTAACATCTGCCAAACTGCATAGCAGTTTGTCGGCAGTACATTCTCGTGGATTTCGCTTATTACTAAGACCACATCCGGTCACCCCCCAAGTTTGTAGGTAGGTACTCGTTGTGAGGTAAACAGATGCAGCACCACAACACTATCTGAGACCAACATACAGCAGCAACTATGGACACATAGACAGATGATGTTTTATTAGAACATTTTTTAATTGGTTTCTATTTTTGGCTCGATTTATTCATTCATCAGGTAACTCATTAATAAGTGTAGGTGCATTCCACCGTCTCGCACGCTTACCGTAGTAATTCACCTTAGGAACCTGGAGTTTCTTTTTCTTAGATTGGCGGGTTGGGTAGCTATACACTCTTTCATTTTTGAGTGAGTAGGCTATATTTTATGTTTGCAGGAGAAGCCGCGGGTGAAAGCTAGTATTCAATAAATTGAGTGTGATTGAGTGTGTATTATAGAATTTATTACGTCAAAATTCCCCACAGTAAAACGCCATGCTTTACGAATCATGGTTCGTTATCGTGTACGTTAATTTTAACATGATATAGATCCCGGTAAAGACGATGCGTGCCTGTATAGTCTCATGGGATATGAACCAATTAAATATATCATCCAAGTTTAATTTGATGGCTTGATTGGCGCTGCACGTCCTTGCGGATAGTTTTGTATTTCAGTCTGACATTTAATACTCGGCATTTACTGTGTTATGATAAAACATGGAGCCTTCATTTTCTACTGTTATAAGTTTTTTTTTTTAATGATATAAACCAGTGTTTAACAGTGATCCCACCTGACAGTAAGCAGTGCACGCCACAATTATGGCGGTAAGTCCCCTCTTTGAGGCGTGGTTGGAAAGACCTCACGGCGTCCTCACCTTCCGCATGACGCAGGTTCTCACCGAACACGGTAAGTTCGGGAAGTTCCTGCACCGGATTCGTGCGGAAGCGACGCCCGGGTGTCGCCACTGTGTGGACCGCCCGGAGGACACGGTGGAGCACACGGTGGCGGTGTGCCCCGCTTGGGCAGAGCAACGCCGTGTTCTCGTGGGGGTGATCGGCGGCGGCGATCTCTCGCGCCGGGCCTTAGTACAGGCCATGGTTCGGAGTGAGGAGGAATGGCAGGCGGTCGCCTCCTTCTGCGAAGAAGTAATGCTAGCAAAGGAGGCGGCCGATCGCGTGAGGCAACGGTCCTCACGCCCTAACCGCCGGCGCCGCCGGGATTCCGATCCCGATTTCCGGTCACCGAAGGCGCGGGCTTGCGGACGGCGAGCAATGGGTGGCTCGCCGTCTGACCGTCCGGTAACTGTCCGGACCGAGCCCAAGTAGTCGTCGACGGCGCGGATTGTTCCACGCGCGCCTCATAGAGTTGTCAGCAAATCGTAGGGGCCCAGCAGGGTCGAAGCCTACTGGGGCCATGGGTAGTGTGAAAACGAAACCCGGGGCCCTGGGACGAAGGCAACGAAGGAACAGGAGTGGGTTTTTAGTCAGTAAAAGTCTGACACTATCCCTCGCTCCGCCCAAGAGCGCGATTTGTCATTAGATGATTTTCCCACCTAAAAAAAAAAAAACCTGATAGTAAGCAGTGGTGCAATTGTAAAAGCCTATTCGCTCTAACTTTTAGGACACCTAAATTATATTGAGACGGGAAGACCGCTGCAGGCGAATTTTTCCTGTCATTCGATAAAAAATATTTGTAAAGTTAGCTTCTGTTAGCGGCTTAGCCCGCGTGATAATAGAAAATTATAGAAAGGGAACATACTCCTGAGATATAAGCGTTCAGCGTTCCGAACTGCGATAGAAGTGTTTGTGTCGCGAATCCGACCAAATTTAGTAGTCCCAATATATAAGGGGGATTAAGTAATAATTGTGACGATGCGCGTTGGTCGGATTCGCATGATTTTGAAATAGGAGCAGTGGTGGCCGGGTGTTAACGGACCCGACTTACGAGTTGTAGGTTGCGGGTTCAAACCCAGCCAGGCGCATTACTTTGTCTCTACTTCGCGTAGTGGATTACGACCCATTCCCTCTCCTAGAGAGGAGGCCTGAGATCCAACAGTGGGAGCATTATAAGGCCGACTATGCTATGCTATAAACTGATGATGTATACATTATGCTGATGCAAGATGCTAATCAAAGTAGAAATCTCCTGCAGAGTTTGATTGAGATTGAGATTGTGTGTGATGAGCTGTGATGATGTAAGCTTTAATTCAATTCGCAACGAGCCGTGACGCAGTCCCTAATGTTGACAACACGGCAGCCGACAAAGAATTGAGGGCCGCGTCTTTTTTTTTGTGTGTGGCTTCTCGCAGGTCAACCTATGAGGTGGTCGACTGCTTAATCGGACTTACTTGTGGGGGCTTTAACTAGAAAATCCAAGCCTCCAGCCAGGACATAAACTTAAAAACTAAGCGACTATATTTTTTTAAGGGTAGAAATCGTCCAATGACTTCTCCCGCTCTAGGTCGAGCTGGAGAGAGGGTCAGACTTTTTCTGACTAAAACCACACCTGTGTCCTTCAGTTGCCCTTTGCATTCTAGGACTACAAGGGCACCTCTTGTGGGATACACACCAGGGCGTTGCCGGAGGAGGGCAGAAATGGACAGGCTGAATCAAACCGAGAACCAAGAGAGGACCACGTCCATACGGTCGGAACTTTTATCTGCATGCCTCGCATGAATGTCAAAATCGTGTGACGTCAGCACCGTTTTTTTTTTAAATTATGTATTAGCTCGCGTTTGACTACTATCTCAACTGATGGTAAGAGATGATGTGGCCGACGATGGAGCTTGCCCAGAAGTAACCTATTCACTCTTGACTTAAAGACCCCTAGGTAATATAGCTATAAGGAAACACAGACTCTGGCAGGGAATTCCACTCCTTAGCTGTACGCATATTAAATGTGTTCCCAAAACGCTTTATACATGGTGGGATGTCCACGTACGTCTTGTGGTACGGTGATGGAACGGACTTGGCGGAATTAAATTGTGCAATTCCAATGCACAGTCCCTGTAATGTATACGATAGAAAACTGAAAGGCTAGCAACTCGGCGTTGACGCTCAAGAATTTGAAGTTTTGACTTGACAAGTGCATCATTGCCAATGATCTTCTTGGCTCGCTTCTCAACCGACTTTATTGCATCAAGCTGGTATTTGGCAGGCCCATCCCAAAGATGAGAGCAGTACTCCATGCATGATCGAACTTGCGTTTGATAGGTTGAGCAGCTATTGCGGCGAGAAATACCGTCTCACCTTTGCTAAGACCCTCAATTTTTTGGCAGCCAGTTGAGCTTTTGCCTCGTTGTAGGAGCCGAAATTGAGAATAGACGACAGCGATACGCCAAGAAGCTCAAAGTGGTCGGTTATCGACACGGTCACACCGAAAAGATGGAGCTGATTGGAATTGGCTCCGTTTATCGGAAAAAAGACACGTCTGGGTTTTAGTAGCATTGAACTTGACTAGATTGGCATCGCCCCAATCAGAGACTGCCTTCAAGGACAAGTTGAGATCGTATCTGTGACCCACGAGCTTGCGCGCTGAACATGTAACTCTCAACAACAGCAGTACTGTTGTTGAGAGTTACATGTTCGTCTGCATACCCAAAGGTACCGGGTTTAAGCAGGTCATTTATGTTCAGCAAGAACAGTGTTGCCGAGAATACCGACCCCTGTGAGACCTCGGCATTAATATTCATTTGATCCGATGAGCAGCCATCAATAACCACTCGGATGGATCGATCACTCAAGAAGTCAGCGATCCAATCACACAAACAAGTGGGTAGACCGAAGGAAAGAAGCTTGGTTATAAGGCTATCGTGCCAGACCCTATCGAAAGCCTTCAAGATATCAAGGGAGACGGCAAGCGCTTCCCGTGCTTCTCAATGGCCTCGCTCCAGATGTGAATGGCATACGCTAGAAGGCCCCCAGCCGACCGGCAATACGGTTTTCGCCAAAATCGGTCTAGATTTTGGCGAAAACCGTATTGCCGGTCACTGAGGATGTCGTTAGCTTCTAAGTATGCCAGAAGCTTCCTGTTAAGCACCCGTTCTATAATCTTACAGAGAATGGACGTAACAGAAATGGGTCGATGGTTTGCCGGGTCTGGTCGACTGCCCTTCTTGGGTACAGGCTGAACGTTAGCTTGCTACCTAGCTATCAGCACATTTCCAGTCTCATATGTGGAACGAAATGGCAAGTCAATATCGGAGACAATTCAGGCGTACAAGTTTTAAGAACGACTGCTGGTATCCCGTCGGAGCCACTGGCTGTGTTCACGTCAAGGTTACGTTACTACGTACGTCCTTCTGATGGATACGAATATCCGATATACTCGTCACATACCCATCAGGGGAAAGAGAGGGCCGCGCGTCACCAGAATTCAGACGCGAAGATTCCGCAAAATGAGAGGCAAATAAGTTTGCTTTCTCCTCCGCGGTGTGGGCCAGTGACCCATCGGGTTTCAGCAGTGGCTTTCGACTCGTTCTCAAGCTACTATACTACACCGGCACCAGCTTCCGTATTATTGACTTCACCGACATATTAAACTTCCCAGCAATATATTTATTTTATGAATACTAGATATATCTATGGCTAAACTTCGCAATGTACAAGACAAGTTCCCAAAACACAGACCGCAGTCATACCGCTTCGCGAACAGTTTAGCGCCACTTTTGACCACACTGTAGCTTAGTCCACATTTACGCTGAACATGTTGAATTAATTACCTTGGCAGTTTTCTATTGACATTTCAGTATCACCGTCGTGGGATTGTTTGAAAGATACCTCTCTCATGGTAACCTGTGGCACTAGATCGCCATGGGCAACTGAGGAACATATGAGGTTTTTTGTTTTTGGTGGGAAGGTGGGAAATTATCCAATGACTTCTCCCATCCTCAGGCTTAGCGGGAGGGCGTGTCAGACTTTTACTGACTAAAACGCACTCCTATGTTCTTTCGTTGCCTTTCATTCCAGGGTTTTCCTTTCAGATGCAAACCCTTGGCCCCAGTAGGCTTCGACCCTGCTGGGCCACTGCGGTTTTGCTGAAGTCTCCTTGAGGTGCGCGTGGAACTCGACGCACCGACGACGACTTGGGCTAGGTCCGGACGGTTACCGGACGGTCGGACGGCGAGCTACCCATTGCTCGCCGTCCGCAAGCCCGCGCCTACGGTGGCTGGAATTCGGGATCGGGATCCCGGTGGCTGGGGGATGAGGGCCGTTCCTTCACGCGTGCAGCCGCCTCCTTTGCTAGCATTACTGCATCATAGAAGGAGGCGATCGCCTGCCATTTTTCTTCGCTCCAGATCATGGCTTGTACCTAACCCCGGCGCGAGAGATCGTTGCCGCTGACCACCTCCACGAGGACACAGTGGTGCTCTGCCCAAGCAGGGCACACCTCTACCGTATGTTTCACCGTGTCCTCTGAGCCGTCCGCACAATGGTGACACCCGGGCGTTTCTTCCGCTCGAATCCGGTGCAGGAACCTCCCGAACTTACCAATTCCGGTAATAACCTGCGTCATGCGGAAGGTGAAGACACCATGTTTCTTTCCAGCTACTCCTCAATTACTTTACTGCCATAATTGGCGTGCCCAGCACTGGGTTGCGACAGTCGCTGTTGCCATTCCACCCCCGCCGGAACTGTGTCCACCACACCGCGAATTGTCAAAGGAATATATTTGGTGGGATTTAGTCAGTAAACTCCACTCTCTTACACTCCCTCTCACTCCACCTAAAGTGAGAGGAGACGTTTGTTAATATCTAACGTAAGAAAAAGTATCGCTATGTAGATTAATTAGTATTTTTTAATGGATTTCCACGTTGTCAGCTATGATTTTAATACCATCATCATAATTTCAGCCAAAAAATGGCTACTACAAAATATAGTATACGCCTCCTCCAAGTATAAGTTACGCCCGATCCTTTGCATCTATTTTTCCCATGACTTCGTACGCGTCGCGGGAAAAACTGAGTTTATTAATTATGACGCTCATTACGGACGCAAAGTTAAAGTCAAATAAAAAGTAACCTATGTTCTTCCTTGGGGTTCTATTCCGAACCAAATTAGTTTAACCGTAAAAGCATAACAGATAGAGTTACTTTCACATTTGTAATATTAGTATGGATTTACATAGTTTCAATTTCGAGTTTTCAATTTACATTTAACTTGATCTATGTAAATTCAAACACGATTTCAATTGAATACTCTCCCCAAACATAGACCCCCGAACATAACTACACATCTACTTTATCAAAATTAACATCGAATTGCATCCAGCTTCAATATAGAGCCGCCATTTCCTTCCTCCGTGCGGTTTGAACTTTACAACCGTGGCCACAGCCTCTCGAATTATAGCAAGGTTCGTTAACAAACTTTGGTAATTAGAATATCAATATGTTGCAGTGATTGCGAGGGGTTATTAGTTATTAATTATAGTTCTGTTGTGATTATTAGATTGCTGTTTGTGACTTAGCACTATGTTCAAAGTTGTTGTAAAGGGAATTCCCTTCACTTACAGTCTGTTGCCTTTCCAACAGAGAAAAACTAAAAAAAAACTGGGCTGACTGGAGAAAACGACTTATCTACATTTCTTTTGTCACATCAGAAGGAAATGAGAATGTTCCTCATCGTACTGCGAACTACCCATTGCTCGCCGTCATTACTCCTGAAGCCCAGGGCATCTCCTGCGGTGGCTTGGGGCGTGAGGTTGTCTTTTCCTTTATGCTTTTCGACAACTCCCTCGCCCAAGCAGTAATGCACTGCTTCGCAGAAGGTGATTGCGTCCCATATCCTTTCGCAACATAGCATGATTTGAACCATGGCCGCGCGTACGAGGACACGGCGGTGCTTTGTCCAAGCTTTCGGTGGGAAAATCATCCAATGACATCCCCTGCTCTTGGGCGGAGCGAGAGATAGTGTCAGACTTTTACTGACTAAAAACCCACTCCTTTTCCTTCGTTGCCTTTCATACCAGGGCCAAGTCTTCCTTTCAGAATCAGACCCTTGGCCCCAGTAGGTTTCGACCCAGCTGGGCCCCTACAGTTGCTGACATTTCCTTGAGGCGTGTGTGGAACAATACGCGCCGTTGACGGCTTGGGCTCGGTACGGACGGTTACCGGACGGTCAGAGTACAAACTTACTTATGAAAACATTTCAATTCCCGAATTGAATTACGAATATTTTTCCTAATCGCAAAAAATAGTTTTTGTGACGTAACTATGAATTTACAGTTTTCAGATTTTTTCCTATACTTGTGCTTGTTTCATGCCAAATTTCAGGATTCTAGGTCAACGGGAAGTACCTTATGATTTTGATTTCCTTGAGAGTATCGAAATACATGTTGCAACATAAACTGTCGTATCTTTTTTCTCGTTAACTCAGAAGTTTAATTTTTTCACAGCTTTACGGGACCACAGACCTGAGTATATTGTTTTAATTTCCATTCGATACCGCCACATGTTCCCGAAATAAAGAGTCTTAACAGACAGACAGTAAGACAGCCAGACAGACGGCCAACATAGTGATCCTATAAGGTTTCCGCTTTTTCCTTTTGAGGTACGGAACCCTAAAAATCAAGTAACATATGAGCGGCCAACCCGAGATACATTTTCATAAAACCACTCTTACTAGATTATGACGTTTTTTTACACACTTTTCTTCCGATATTTTGGAAAAACAGATGTCTTGTGGATATTATTTAGGTTTCTGTTGAAATTTTTGATTTCGATAGAAACCTTTCCAACCATTTTGTGTAAAACTATTCCAGAAAAAACATCTGCAAATGTAATTTTGTGTAAACTTTGGCCCTTCAAAATGTAATCATATATTAAAACAGTAAAAAAAATATAAGTGTAGAAGCCTTGCGCATTTAATTCAGATTTCGAGAAAAAAATAAATCCAAACCCTTTTAAGGTTTTAAAAACACGTATTTTCTGGAACATGTTTTGTTATTCGAATAAATGATGAATTTATCGAATGCCAACAAAGCGTTCAGGCGTTATATACCTTTTTACCCGACTGCAAGAAGGGTTATGTTTTTAGCGCTTATCTTGTATGTATGTATGTAGGTATGTAATATTCTTTATTATCTCATATCTTCCAAACCGCTGAATGGATTTACATAATTAAGATATCGTTAGATTCGTCTTGATAACCCAAGTGTTCTTGGATAGGTGACGTTAAAAAAACCAACTTAACGACTGCGAGATGCCATAACTTAGAGCAAAACACTTTTTTTTTACTCCGATATGCGTATCAAATTAAGGAGCTCATTATGAGGATTTCAAAATGGGATACCATGACCATATTAAAAAAAAATACAATAGCAGATATGTTATTTATTATCTACTAGCTGTTACTCGCGACTTAGTTACTCCCCTTTTTTGATGCAAACGTGTAAAAAAATGTTATCCAGTTCAGAGATATGTTCTCCCTTGGGAACTAAGTCCTGCTCCCGCGGGAAAATGAAAATTAGCCTAAGTTACTCCTTGTAACATCAAGTATCCGTCAGTTGGACACGCCATAATCATGATAAGTGCCCCTATTTGAGGAGTGGCTGGAGAGGCGTCACGGGATGATTTTAGTCTATAGTATTTTAGTGGGTCCCGACTGTTGCAGTCATTATGTTCCGTATTAGAATTTATTATTATTTGTTTTATTTTAGGTGTTTGTTTCTACGCTACTGGACTGAACTTGTTTTTTTCTTTTCAGTTTTTATTTAAAGTTATTTTTTACGCAGTCGGGTTTTCTTTTCATGTTGCTTCTTTATCAAAGATTGTGTTGAATGAAACAAAAAACTTTTAAAACATGTTCACGTTGATATATTATTTCACACTAAAATACCACAGCGACTAAACAAACTTGCATCAATTCCAATTACGACGACACAAAATCTAGAATAACGTCACTAAAACAATTTGTTTATTCTAACAATGACACTTTTTACAGCTTGAGAGCACAATGAATTCCCATAACTGCATGTAAACAAAAGCACCTATGATATATTTCACAGTGAAAATGTAAAACAGTATCACAAGTGTAAACTCAATATTGTAAAAACCAATAATTTTTAAAAGTGGAGCTTCTTGCCGGTCCTTTTCCATAGGAACCGTGCACTAGCTAATGACGTTTTAAAAGTACCCATGAAGGGTTATATTTTGAATTAAATTGAATTTGCAATATATGTTTGTTTTGCGCATTATAAAAAAAATAGATAGATAAGAGAATCAATTAGTGTTACCATAAGTGGTGTCCAAGAAAACTTACGTTGATGTTTAGCTAGGTTTTTTTTTTGGTGGGTATATCATCTAATGACTAATCCCGCTCTTGTGCGGAGCGGGAGATAGTGTCAGACTTTTACTGACTAAAAACCCAGTCCTGTTCCTTCGTTGCCTTCGTCCCAGGGCCCCGAGTTTCGCTTTCACACTACCCGTGGCCCCAGTAGGCTTCGACCCTGCTGGGCCCCTACGATTTGCTGACATCTCCCTGAGGCACGCGTGGAACAATACGCGCCATAGACGACTTGGGCTCGGTCCGGACGGTTACCGGACAGTCGGACGGTGGGCTACCCATAGCTCGCCGTCCGCAAGCCCGCGCCTACGGTGGCCGAAAAAGTTTAGCTTGGTACAAGACCGGTCGTTGATGCGACACGTAGGGGAGGCCTATTTCGAGCAGTGGACGATGATGATGATGCCACATTAACCAGTTTCTTTTTACTTGATAAATCATCTAATACCTACCTCCTCATGCTCTGGATGGAGCGAGAGGGAGTACCAAACTTTTAACGACTAAAACCCACATGTGTTCTTTAGGCTGCCTTTTGCGGTCCACGGTAAATCTTTCGAACAATCCCACATTGTTAGACCGGTCATGTATTTCTCGAATCTAGCATACGCAGCCTGCCACACAACTCAAGCATTTATTTCAAATAAACCATAACAGGCATTTTTTTTTCAGGTATAACCTGAGAAAATGTCCAACTACCAAAAAAATCGATTGCAAAAGGTTTGTTTACAGTTTATTTACGGTTTATAACTTGTACTGTGACGTATTCGCTATTTTATAGTTGAAATCTGACACAAGTGGAGGTACGACGAGCTTGCCTAATTGGAGTGTTCTGGAGTACTAGGGTACCATACGTGGTGGAAGGTACCTATACCGTATCGTATAGTATCACTGGTAGAAACTTTGAAATCTACATTTAATTGTTTTCAACGTCTGCGATTCTGAAGTACCTAGCTTTCTTGTTTCGTCTTTAGTAAGAGCGATCAAAATAAAAAGCATCAAAGGCTTTTTATTTTCATTATTTTAATAAATTATGGTTACAGGGCGGTTTGTGAGATGTAACTCCAGATGTCTCTAAAACGTACTATAACGTAATTAATATACGATTATGTGCTAAATAAAATCTTTTCGCCTGCGTTTAATTATGTAGGTATAGGTATATATGCAACATAATTATAATGACAGTAAGTATTTAAAAAAATATCTTAATCGATGACGAAGTTATAAAGCTTTAAAGTCCAACATGGTCTTTGCCATATTTTTTTTGTTAGTGTGAAAATCATCCAATGACATCTCGCGCTCTTGGGTGGAGCAAGAGGGCGTGTCAGACTTTTACTGATAAAAACCCACTCCCGTTCCTTCTTTGCCTTCGTCCCAGGGCCGAGTTTTCCTTTCAGAAACAAACCCTTGGCCCCAGTAGGCTTCGACCTGCTGGGCCCCTACAGTTTGCTGACAACGACTTGTGCTCGGTCCGGTCGGACAGCGAGCTACCCATAGCTCGCCGTCCGCAAGCCCGCGCTTACTGTGGCCGGAAATCGGGATCGGGATCGGGATCCCGGTGGATGGGCGTGAGGGTCGCTCCCTCGCGCGTGCACGTGCGGCCTCCTCCTTTGCTATCGCAGAAGGAGGCGACCGCCTGCCACTCCTCCTCGCTTCGGACCATGGCCTGAACCAAAGTCCGGCGCTAGAGATCCTAACCACTGATCTCCCCCACGAGGACACGGCGGTGCTCTACCCAAGCGGGGCACACCTCTACCATGTGCTCCACCGTGTCCTTCGGGGACTTTGCCATATATTTTTTAACCATAATTATATTGATACAAACATCTCATTTACTTTTCGACCAATTTTGATTTCGTTTTCAGTCAGTATTCTGTTGATGCAAGTTGCAAAATGTTTTTTTGCTTAAGTACATGTTTCTTATTGTTAGGAAAATCTAATGGTTTTAAAGGTCCTAAAAGTTTCAATTGACTTTCAGCAAATTTTGCCTTTACAGAAACAAAGCTAATTTGCTGGCCCTAGGGCCGATGTTGCCAAGTCTGCGGAATAGTTTAAAAGAGTCACCGCAACCCTGAAACGCATGGGCACGCCACAATTATGGCGGTAAGTCCCCTCTTTGAGGCGTGGTTAGAAAGACCTCACGGCGTCCTCACCTTCCGCTTGACGCAGGTCCTCACCGAACACGGTAAGTTCGGGAAGTTCCTGCACCGGATTCGTGCGGAAGCGACGCCCGGGTGTCGCCACTGTGTGGCCCGCCCGGAGGACACGGTGGAGCACACGGTGGAGGTGTGCCCCGCTTGGGCAGAGCAACGCCGTATTCTCGTGGAGGTGATCAGCGGCGGCGATCTCTCACGCCGGGCCTTGGTACAGGCCATGGTTCGGAGCGAGGAGGAATGGCAGGCGGTCGCCTCCTTCTGCGAAGAAGTAATGCTAGCAAAGGAGGCGGCCGATCGCGTGAGGCAACGGTCCTCACGCCCTAACCGCCGCCGGGATTCCGATCCCGATTTCCGGCCACCGTAGGCGCGGGCTTGCGGACGGCGAGCAATGGGTGGCTCGCCGTCCGACCGTCCGGTAACCGTCCGGACCGAGCCCAAGTCGTCGACGGCGCGTATTGTTCCACGCGCGCCTCATGGAGATGTCAGCAAATCGTAGGGGCCCAGCAGGGTCGAAGCCTACTGGGGCCATGGGTAGTGTGAAAATGAAACCCGGGGCCCTAGGATGAAGGCAGCGAAGGAACAGGAGTGGGTTTTTAGTCAGTAAAAGTCTGACACTATCTCGCGCTCCGCCCAAGAGCAGGATTTGTCATTAGATGATTTTCCCACCTAAAAAAAAAAAACCCTGAAACGCAAACGGGCACTGAAAGAACAAGAATGAGTTTTAGACAGTAAAAGTCTGACTTTCTTTCTTGCTCCACCTACAGCTGAAGACGATATTTGATGATTTTTCCTGCTCAAAAACGAAAAAGGCTTTTACCGACTGGTGCATACAATGTCACCCTTTATTAAGGAGATAAATATTTATACAGATTCAGATCTATGATACAGCACTATTTTCAAATCTCACTAAAACCATATACGTCACGTAGGCACGTACCCAGTCCTACGAGCGACTTCAAACAATTCCCTTATAAGAGCAGGCCCACCTCTAATAGGAATTAGGTAGGCCAGTCCGTCTGCCTCTAATTGGAACTCGGAACACCTCTATTCCGAGTGTCGAATGCACGCGCCCGTGACATACTGCCTTGAATATTAAACAACCGAAATACTGGTACAAAATTGTTTGTACAGTTTGTTTATGGGAGGTAACTAGCATCGTCGGATTAGAAGGAACACGGGGCTAAATAATAATAATAATAATATAGTGGTGATAGACCGATTAGCGCGCCGCGCAATGATAGTCGATGTCACCATCCCGCATGACGAGAATCTCGTGAAGGCTGAGAAAGGACTACTCGATTTCGCACTCGAGGCATACAGACGTGCTCATCATTATAATTAAAAATAAATAAATTAACGGCTCTGCATAATTAGTGACCTACTTTTGTGTACCTACGTATTAGCGAGTTATTAATAAGTGCTGATAAGTTAGAATAATGATTGTGTAATTATTTACTAAATAAAATAAAAAATGGAAGGCAGCCCCTTCAATCGCAGCGGGTTGACGCGACGCAGCCCTCCATCAACACCTACACCGACGCAGCCCCAACTACCAACACGTGACCAAGCCAAGGAAGGCGAGAAAATGGAGGCAATACCGACTGCCGAGATTCAGAACTGGATAAGCTCCATTGACCAGTGCCTACAAGAAGTATGCAGTATCGCGGCCGATGCTAAGCTTAACTCTGATCAGAAACTCAAAATAAATCCTCTTTGCCGTAAGGTTGGACATGGAGTCTCGCAAATGGCTGTTCAATACCAGTCATTAAAACAGTCTGCCTACAGGACCCATAACTCCCTAAACCTTTTGACTGAAGAACGAAATTTAATGGACTGTATTATGGAGATGAAAGAAGCGATCAACAAATCTTGTGCCCTACAGGCGTCAACTGCACCAACATCTTTTGCAGATATGGTGAAGAAAGGGTCCAATAGTTTTGTTCGTCCTAACTCTTTTAGCTCCGTGGCGATTTACCCTCGTGACCACTCAAAGACCAGTGATGAAACTAAAAACATTGTCCAAAAAATCATTTGCCCTGGTGAAATGAAGTTAAAAGTCCGAGGCATACGCAAAATTGGAAAAGGAGGACTCATCATCAGCACGGAGACCAAGGAAGACCTGGATAAGCTCAAGCAATCGGTCCAACTCGCCTCGCCATCTCTTACCGTCGACGAACCTCAAAAGCGCAAACCGCGCATAATAGTGATTGGAATTCCTTCTTCAATGGCTGAAAACGAGGTTTACAAATGTATTTTTGAACAAAATTTGGCTGACAAACTTCCGACTATGTCTAGAGATACTTTTTTGAACTCAATAAAACTTAGCCACAAATCTGGCAGAAAAGACTCTGAGAATTGCAATTACATCTTAGAAGTTCCCGCCCAAATCCGTAAGGCTCTCATCACACAGGACCGGTTATTCATTAATTAGACATCCTGCCCGGTACGAGACTTCACACTGGTAACAAGATGTTACAAATGCCAGCAGTACGGTCACGCTGCTAAGACGTGCAAAGTTGCAACCCCATCATGCGGCCATTGCGGTGAAGAAGGGCACACCATGCAAGATTGTACAAAAAAAGGCGACCCGCCTAAATGCGCAACATGTTTGCGCTTCAAAAAACCTGCCAACCACAAAACGGGAGATCCAGAGTGTCCTGCTAAAAAAGCTGCTGAACACAGGTATATAAATTCGATAGACTATGAAGGCGCCTAAGAGCGCCACATATATTTTTTTACACTTTAGACTTATTTTTATTTTTTACTGTTTTTAACTCTTCATATTACTTATTATTAGTGT
The DNA here is from genome assembly GCA_905147345.3 of Mythimna impura. Classification (NCBI taxonomy): domain Eukaryota; kingdom Metazoa; phylum Arthropoda; class Insecta; order Lepidoptera; family Noctuidae; genus Mythimna; species Mythimna impura. The sequence goes on along the minus strand of LR990359.1, from coordinate 24,009,889 downwards.
AATGGATACTAACTTAATTACCGACATAGATAATTCATTTGTACCTGTTTCAAAGACATGTGAAGTTGAGGACTGCAAACAATATATTTCCGATTATGTAAAGCCACTAACTATACTAACTCAAAACATTCGCAGTATTTATAAGAATATAGATAGCTTTAACATTTTGCTTCAAAGACTTAGCTTAGATTGTGATATAATTGTGCTAACCGAATGCTGGCTATCTAATCGCCAAGATAACCTCCCGGAAATGCCGGGTTATAACTTATTCTGTACTAACATACACAATAATCAAAATGATGGTGTAGTTGTCTATTCCAAGGAATCACTAATGGTCACAGTAGAGGAACCTAACTTCCGAGACTGTATGTGTAATTGTTTGATAATTAAAATCGGTGCAAACACAGCAATAATCGCTATGTATAGATCCCCTGCCGCTAGAAACTTAGAATCGTTTCACGCTTCCTTGAACCAGATTCTTCAGGACCTAAGCTCTTTTAAGAATGTTATATTAACGGGTGACATAAATATAAACATTAACCCTGAAATCTCTGACTCAGGAACCCAAGAATACCTCAATATCTGCTCATACTATGGCTATCTTCCGGCACACACTCTGCCGACCCATCAAAGCGGTTCCTGCCTTGATCATATGATTATCAAATCCAGCCTACCGTATGTTACGCTTGTTACTAACTCGTCCATTACCGACCATTACGCTGTTCTACTAACCCTAAACTTAACGCTGCCTAAGCTAATTCGTCCCCAGACCAAAACGCAATTAAACACAAACAAACTCGAACATGATTTATGCAACCTTGACTTTAGCCCAGTTTACAATTCAACTGACGCGAATTTTGCTTTATCGTATCTAGTAAAAAATGTCCAATCAGCAATATTACATAGTACAGCTGTTATTAAAGTAAACAAAAAACTTTATAATTTGAAACCATGGATTACTCCTGGCCTAATTCGGTGTATGCGGCAAAGAGATAAGCTCCATCAGAAAACGAGGAGATTTCCAGACGATCCTATTATTAAAATAACCTATAAACGCTACAGGAATTATTGTAACGATCTCTTAAAGAACCTAAAAAGGAATTACGATAAAGATGAATTAAAAAGTGCAGGAAATAATTGCAAACGTCTTTGGAAACATATTAAAAACGTCACTTATATGACAAAACGACGTGAATCAAATTCGAGTTTACTGCTTACTAATCCTTCGCCACTCTTGTCAGCTAACCATGTTAACAACTACTTCGTGAATGTCGGGAAAACTCTTGCTGAAAAAATTTCAAAACATTGCTATGTTCAACCTTTTTCCCCAAATATGTGTGATAATTGTCCCTTAAAATCTTTTGGCTTGCTAGACACTGACGAAGACGAAATTACTCGAATAATTTGTGCTCTCAAGGATGACTGTGCGGTGGGCTGGGATAATATTAGCAGTAAGATCCTTAAACAATTTAAACATATCCTGGTACCTCCCTTAACTCATATATTTCGTCTCTGTTTTTCTGAAGGTATTTTCCCTAAATGCTTGAAAAAAGCAGTTGTAGTCCCTATCTTTAAATCCGGAAACAAAGACTTGGTTAATAATTATAGGCCAATATCGTTACTTCCATCTATATCTAAAATACTAGAGAAAATTATTAATAGCAGACTAGTTAACTATTTAGAGAAAAATAATCTTCTATCATCTTCGCAATTTGGTTTTCGTGCCAAGCTATCCACGGACGACGCGGTGCACAACTTGACCGATCATGTCTCCGTGGAACTTGCTAAAGGAAACCAGACCCTAGGGGTCTTTCTTGACCTCGCGAAGGCCTTCGACACGGTATCTGTTTCTATACTCCTAAACAAGTTAGAGGCCATGGGAATTAGGGGAACGCCGCTAAAACTTTTAAGCGACTATTTAGACGATCGATACCAATGTGTTAGAATTGACGATATCACAAGCGATGAACAAAAAAACACTAGTTTTGGTGTTCCCCAGGGAAGCATTCTGGGCCCAACCCTATTCTTGATTTATATTAATGATTTGTATAATTTGAATATTAAACAAGGCAAAATTATTTCATATGCTGATGTAGATGGGTAACCGTCCTTTACATAACAAAACTCCTCTATACCTCTAAAAGCATATCAAACCATTGATCTCGGCTATCATTTGTACGTATTTGAGATTTGGTTCGGATCATCTGAAGCCAGAAAATTTAACACCACTCTTGCCAAGGGATATCGTAAGTTACTGGATTATGTACATAACCAACTTAAACATACAAAAATATATTAAGTATTAAGTTTAAATGATATATTGTACACATCCTGAGCCAGCAAAGCCACTCATATTTTACTGATTTATGATGTCACAGAAGTGATTGTATAACGAGCGTTTCTCGCCATCAAACTATAAAGTTTGGCTAGCTAAAATTATGTTATTCAAATGTTAAAAGGGAGGAGAAACGTTGAGGGAGGCCAAAGTAAAAATGGATGGATTGTGTGAGGAGTGATATGAAAGAAAAGGGAGTTAGTGATAGCATGACCAATGACAGGACAGAATGGAATAAAAAAAACGTGTTGTGCCGACCCCAAATAACACGGGACAAAGGCAGGAGGATGATGACACTTATCCAGGTGTTTTTAAGTTTACTTATCCTGATGTTGCACCAACTTTGCTTGTTTGCCTTGCAAATGAAGTTGATGTTTATATTGTATCTTCATTTATCATGTTCTTAACTAGAACTTGGCACGTGTGACGTCAGTGCAAGCAGGCGCTAAACTTGTAAAACAGTATCATATATAATATCTAGTCTTATGATAAATATTGTTACAAGGAAAAAACATTTTTAATCTTTTTTAAATTATCAGTTAAATAATTATTAGTTCACTTTTTATTGGCTGGCTTGGCTTTTAAAATACGCGACATGATTCCAGAACTATTGAACAGGATATCTTTGAATTCTTCCTTTCACTGCCTTTATTGCCTTTTTCCACATTTTTCACAAACAGAGGAGATTTTATTGTAGATACATAATAATCTACAGAATCTGCCCGGTACAGAAACATTCGGCTAATACCAAGTGGATGAGAGCTTGGGCCTGACTGACCCCGTCAATTCTGCTGACAATTCTTTGAGTTGCTCATAACTTAAATTACAACGCACTGACGACCCGTGCTTGGTTGTTATCGAACAGTGAGCAACCTATTGCTCGCCGTCCGCACACCCGCATCTACTGGGGTCGGGAATCTGTACTATGATCCGGACCACAGCCGCATGCGAACGATGACTACCACCGTTCCACAAGGACACGGCGATGCTCTGTCCAAGCGTAGTGGACCACCTTATGCTGGACTGTGTACTCCAGAGCAACCTACAACCTTGGAGCTTGAAGCATGCACGAGAATTCCATATGAAAGGTGAATATTACGGTGCTTAAAAATCCATCCCTGAAGAGTTTGAATAGGGTATGAAAATATATTGCACTTCAGACACACAACTTGTATTTGAACAAGATCTGTTTGCTTAAATAAACGTCAGTATGTCAGTATAAACTGATTTTGTATGCACCATAATGTGCCTACAAACTAGTACCTATAGGTACGTAAGGAATCAAGACATCGGTAGGTAAATCAGCTTCGGAAACTTAGTAATCTGATTTAACAAACGTCAAATTGGAAGCCCAGAAGAGTAATCTAAATCAGTCGCTCGACAAATAGAGGTTTATTAGTGAAGAATTCAAAGCTTAGGTACAAAAGTAGAATACAACACGATAACAAATCAAGTTGACTAAATAGGAACTTAATTTCGAAGGACTGACAAAGCGTAATGAAGCTGTTAGGGTCTAGACTTGGACTTAATTAAAAAGCAGTGGACTGTAAACTGACAAACGTATATCCAAGGAAATATGAGGAATTAACAACGCGCGTGTATCTTCGGTCGTTATCGCTGGTGAAGTGATGGCGGGCCTGTCGCCCGCATGTCTAGCGTGACGTCGACGATGCAGCCCGACGAGTGCCGAAGGTAACCGACGGCGCCCGAACAAAGCTTTGCCTTAACAGAATAAGTAGGTAAATATAATATCCTCATTATCATCATTTCAGCCAAAAGACGTCCACTGCTGCACATAGGCCTCCCCAAGCGTCACCACAATGATCAGTCTTGTTCGTCTCGCATCCAACGGATTCCCGCAATCCTCATCAGGTCGTTGGCCAACCCTGTGGGAGGCCTTCCAACACTGCATCTTCCGGTACGTGGTCGCCACTCCAGAACCTTTCAGCCCCATCGACTATCTGTTCTGCAAGCAATGTACATTGCCCACTGCCACTAAATTTTGGTGATTCTTCGGGCTATGTCCGTAACTTTGGTTCTACTGCAGATATACATAATATAATATCACTTTTTTATTTGAGGTGGGATATCATTAAGTAGGTAACGTCTCCCGCTCTGAGTGAAGCTGCAGAGCAGAGCATGCAAGACTTTGAGTGACTAAACCCTCCTGATGATGATGTTCCTTCAGTTGCCCTTTGCGTTCAGGGCCATGGTAACTCTTCTAACAATCCCGAAGTCGAATACAATATCCCTGGCACTTAAAACTGTGGCCGGAAAAATTGCGTCAAATGATTAATTTGTGGGTTTTCCTTATAAAGAAAGTTTGTAGAATCAGTGACTAGTCGTTCGGGTTTTACGACCCATATTATTTTAATGATCAAATAAGGGAACAATATCCGTAAGCACAGATGTACCTACGCTTTACTACAAAATAGGTTAATGTATTTATTCCCACGAAATAGTTTCTAGGAAGAAGGTCTACTCTAGACAACAAGACAGTGAAAACTGGCGCCCACTCTCATGTATGCGTAAGTGTGACCTGTTCGGGCGCTGTCGGTTAACTTCGTCTCTTGCCGGGCTGCAGCACTGGTGAAGGGGTGCGGGTATAAGCGGGGCCGCGGGACGTGGGCACGCTACACTTCACTAGCGAGAACAACCGGCAACACACGCGTGCCTTATAATTTCTATTTATGTACAATTTCTCTGGCATTCATTTTATTTATAGTCCTATGCCTTTTGTTCATGTCCAAGTTAACACCCTAACAGACCATTTCAAACTATCTCAAACAACAGCCAGTCACCGCAATTACACTCGCTGTAGCATGTCTTGTACGGGTGATTTCGTTTTTGTATGGAGCTGATCTTCTGAACTTATTTTTGATGCTATAAGTATACTCATAAACTATTATTTATAATAAGCAGTTATTACTTTTATTCCATTTGATGGGGTAAAAATTTCCACACCAACTTTATTAAACAGGAAATTTTATTTAGGCACCGACATGGTACTATAAAAACATGACTTTCTCCTAGACTACACCACATTAAAATCCTGTTCAACAAAATGAACATCGCTGGAACTTTGGTGTTTGTACTAGCATTTACCGTGTTTGGGGTTTACTCTGAATGCTGCTATAAAACACCCGTGATATGGCTTGCAAAAAGTTGTGAACCATACGAAGAACTACATACTGGTTCGAAAAACTTAATCAAAAGTGGTAAAAAAAAGTGATCTTTGATTTGATCTCTCAAATCGTACCTTCTCGCTGTATTGCCAAGGTTTGTGGAAATGGAAAGGAGCATGAAGGATGGTACTGTGGTAAAGGAAAGTGCAATATATTCGGCTGCAACTGTGGTGGCGGTTGTGTTCCAGGCAATGCTATAGAAAACTTTAAAAGACTAACTGGTATCAAGGACGTGTGGGCCTAGAGTAATCGATGAAATTGTTTACAATTTAATAAATGTTGATCTAATTTTCAACTGTATGTTTTTTTGTTCCTGATTTTTTTTTTTATCCTCACAGTAACATGTCCATTTATTTATTTATTTAAATTGAGTATAACTACATCTCATACAAGGAACAATCTTAATAACAACAGTACTAATGCATATGAACTTATTTAATTGTAATTTATTGACAGTGTCTTATTAATTTTAATTTTAATGTATTTAATTAGGTTTCGTTTTGATATTATTATATTTGATTTTAATGTATTTGGTGAAGCGTCAATGCCTTTTCTTAAGGTATATGTATTTTTAGAGAATAAATAATATAAATTAGTTACCTTTCCCGCATTCTCTAAGTTAATTGAGTCTCTGTTGACGATTTCCTTCACCAATATCTACGACCGCAACGCCCACTGGTGACGTATCGAATGCTTTCTTGAGACGCTCGCTAAAGACCGCTAGATGGCGTCTAACCCGCTAAAAAAATAGTGTTGTCCGCTACGCAAATCGACATTGCGTCGAATAAAAACCGCTCCGCTATATAAATCCCATATCTGTTGAAAACCTGAGAATTCTCCTGTAATAAGTGTATCTGCTACTGTGAGACATTGAGACCTTAGAGTGCAGTGTTGGTTTCACGAGTTCTGACCAGCCCACCGGTGGATGGATGAAGATTTAGCTCGCCGGCCGGCAGCACACACACCGACCACGCGTCCGTGAGCGAAGCGCTTTCCTGACGACGAGTGGGGTTACTGGATTAGCAAGGTACGTGGGCTATGAATTGCTATAAACGTCGCCAGATTCTGGTGTCGCAGGGAATCGTCAACAGGGATTTAATTTTGTGTAATACAACCATAATTTCACCGCCATATTGGTAGTCTTAAAACACCACCCGTTCAGGTGACGCTATTTACAAGCCTCACCATAATTATTTGGTCCTTTCGAGCCTGGATAGATAACCAGGTAACCGCTCCCTAGTTAGATTTTTACGTAATATTTGGTGAAAATCATAATAGGTATATATAGGTTATAGATATTTACGTAAACCTTTGGTAAATTATTCTTGCCTATAAACCGCTCTCCGCTATAACATAAACATAATTGACAATAGATTCTACGTAGGTTTTGGTAAATCTGTCAATATTGTTTCATAGAATTTAATGTGATACGTATTTCACTTTGATAACATATAATAGGAGGTAGTTTCACATCATTTCGGCTTTGTGCGTATTAGTGATTTTTATTCAGATACCGCCACAGAGCGGGAGGATACTTTACGATTGCTAACCGCCTGATAAGTTTACCCGCGCATATTTTTAGATATTGCTCTTGATATTAACTTAACAAAATGACTGAGAAACAATTAAAGCCGGAAGATTTACTGACTATCCTTCATGAGAAGAAAGGATTGTTATTCAAACGCCTTAATCGATTATATGAATTATCGAAAAATATTTCGTCGTTCGATACGAGAAATAGTGAAAGTTTTATGACTGAATCGGAAACTATTGACGACATTCGTGACAAATTTGAATCTTATGTCGATCAAATTAACCACATAAACATTAATTTGAAACCTGGTTCGAGTCCCGACTATGCTTGTTTAGAATCCTTTGAAGATTTGTTTATTCGCATTAAGCGTATTAGGAATAAAATCGACAGTAGTCAATCTCAGTTATCTCATTGTAGTAATTCGAAAACGCTTTTTGAACCACTAAAAATAAAGCTGCATCCGATTGCATTGCCATCTTTCGACGGGAAACCTGAGAATTGGCCTGTTTTCTATGAGTCGTTCAAGTCGAATATTCATGACAATGATCAGCTGACTGACTCGCAGCGTGTGCAGTATTTAGTAGGTAGACTTACACATAACGCGTTAAAGATTACAGCCGGTATTGTGCCTACGGCTGATACCTATCATTTTCTATGGGACAGCTTAGTTAATAAATACCAGGATAAGCGTACATTAGGTATACACTATTTAAATAATATATTAGATTTAAAAAGTTGTTTGTGTAACGCAAATAGTCTCGATTCTTTCATTGAAACATTTAGTGCAAGTATTTCTGCCTTGAAACAACTCGGTATTCCGGATCTTGCGGATTTTATTCTCTTGCATTGCGCTATGAGAAAAATAGATTCACAGACTGGTCAATCGTTTGAACTTTCCGTTCGCGATGTTGAAATACCTACAACTAAATTGTTAATTAGCTTTGTTCAAGATCAGGCTAAGATATTAGCACGCTCGAATTTATCTCATTCGAACGCGAAAAATAATTATAATAAACCTCATAGTCCCGCATCTCGCGAGCCTCGCACGCAAACGAAAGCGTTTGTTGTGGATGTATCGCCTAATTCTACTGCTCCAGCTCCGCCCCGCTTCGTCTGCGCGTATTGTAAGGATAACGCTCATGTTCATTTGTATAAGTGCGCTAAGTTTCAATCCGCGTTGACTCCTAGAACTAGGTTTGAGTTTATTAAATCCGTACATGGTTGCGCAAATTGTCTGAGCACGTCGCACGGTTTGAGTGCGCGGTTTGGTTTGGGTTGTGTGGTTTGGGTTTGATTGCAAGTCGACCTTAGTCTGTAACGTATGTAAAAAACGCCATCATACTTTATTACATTTTGAGAAAAATAATAAACAATCGCATGTAGCTGATGTTAAACCGACGAATTGCAATGTAGCCGTCGCGTCCAGCCTGGCTGTGCCGCTGGCCACTGCGCCCCCCGCGTTCCTCCCGCCCCGCGCGGCGTCTTGTGGTTCGGGTGACGTTGCTCAAACATGTCCGACCCATAACACGGCCGTATTATTGGCTGCAGATACGAGGGCTAAGTCGGCAGTCTTGTTGTCGACCGCTCAGGTTTATGCGCGCGCTAACAATAATAGTTCGGGCCATAAAACAATAGTTAGGTGCTTAATTGACAATGGTTCGCAAAATAATTTAATAACTACAGATTGTTGTAGAAAACTCAACTTAGTAATAATTCCTTTGAATAATTCTTTTGTCAAAGGAGTTGGTTCTGTGTCGCGGCCGATAATAGGTTATGTGAATCTAGATATCGAGTCTCGCGTATACCCGCATCAAAAATATACTATTTACGCGTTAGTAGTTGAATGTATTACGGATCAGCTACCTTCGCACCATAGTAAGTGGGATTGTCATGTGGACTTCCACTCGCTTCCGCTCGCTGATTTAAGCTGGAATATTCCAGGAGATATTGACATAGTGTTAGGCGCTCAACTGTTTCCGTATATTTATTTGGGTAATAGGGTAGACTTAGGTTCAAATGCGCCACCCGCATTATTGACTACATTCGGGTATGTCCTTATGGGTGATTTTCCGCATAGTAAAGATAATTTGAATTCACCTAGCTCTTCTTTCACAGCATTAGCCCTTAATGATTTATTACAAAAGTTCTGGGAATTGGAAGAAGTTAAAAATAAACGTTTTTTATCTCCTGAGGAAACCGAATGTGAGAATATTTTTTCCTCGACCGTGTCACGTGACGATGCGGGACGTTATACTGTCGCGTTACCCTTTAGTAAGGATCCCAGCGAGTTGGGTAACTCCCGTACCGCCGCGTACCGTCGACTGGTTGCGCTGGAGAGAAAACTCCGCCAATCGCCGACGTTGCGGGAAAATTATAACGCAGTGATCCAAGAGTACATAGATAATGGATACTTAAGTCCAGTCGACGAATCCGCCATTTCGGATGACGGATACTACATCCCTCATCACGCTGTCGTTCGGCCAGACAAGCCGATGCCGCGCGTTGTATTGGATGCGAGTGCCAGGACTCACACCGGTTTATCTATAAATGATGTACTCCATATTGGTCCAAATTTACAAACAGATTTGTTTCTTCTTTTAATCAATTTTCCCAATCAATCCAATCAATCAATTTCAATCAGTCAATTTTCCTATCGCTATAAATTCTGATATAAAGCAGATGTACTTACGAATTTGCGCACCTGTTGAGCAGCGTAAGTACCTACGCATTTTGTGTCGATTCAGTGTGAATGATCCTGTGTTGACATTCGCTTTTGACCGCTTACCTTTTAGACTGAAGTCGAGTCCTTACTTAGCTATGCGCACTGTGCGACAGCTGGCCTCGGACAGTCCGCATTATTATATACTTAAATTCGCTAGACCGAAGGTTCATTGTGAACCCCGGTCGCCGCAGGGATTGTCAGCGGCGGAACGAGTTATGATCCGTGCTGTGCAATCTGTTCATTTCGCAGATGACATTGAGCTCATCATATGTGGTAAATTGTTGCCAAAGAAACTTGGCAGTTTATCTGTCTTTTTAGATGAAGAGGGTATATCACGCATTGGGGGAAGACTTTCAAAGTCATGCCTTCCCTTTGATGCTAAGCATCCTTTTTTACTTCCCAAACATGATCCTGTTGTGGATTTGATAATTCGTCATTACCATGTGATGAACTGTCGCACTGGGCCAGGGCTACTTATGTCTATTTTACGACAGCGATTTTGGATACTAGATGCCAGGACTGTCATTAGGTCCAAGTTGCGACAATGCAACACATGCTTTAGAGTTAATCTGACGCACCCCACTCCAATGATGGCGGCCCTTCTTGAATACCGTGTATCGGAATCAAAGGCTTTTGTCCATACTGGAGTGGATTATGCTGGTCCCATACGCATAACTCTCTCTCGTCGCAGAGGTCAACACGCTCAAAAGGCTTACATCTGCTTGTTTGTGTGCTTGGTAACCAAGGCTGTCCATGTAGAGTTAGTCTCTGAACTTGCTACCGACGCCTTTTTATCCGCGTTTGAGCGTTTTATCTCGCGTCGAGGGCCAGTATCCTGTCTCTATTCGGATAACGCTACCAATTTCGTTGGTGCTAAAGCTCAGCTAGATGAACTTTATAATTTCTTAATGAGGTCAAACCTCAATTCTTCTCTTTTAAATGAGTTATCAACTCGCCGCATTAAGTGGAAAATGATTCCACCTCGCTCCCCACATTTTGGCGCTATGTGGGAAGCCAATATAAAAACATTAAAAACGCATCTTTATCGCGTGATTGGAAGTCAACTTCTCACTTATGAAGAGTTACAAACTGTACTCATCCAAATAGAGTGCATTATGAACTCACGCCCTCTGAGCGTGTTGTCTTCTGATCCGCATCCTGAAGTTATTACTCCCGCTCATTTTTTGATGTCGACTCCATTGCAGTACTTGCCGGCAGCCGGTTTGTCTGATCAGCGCTTAAATCTGTCCCAACGTAAACAGTTGTTAGATAGTATGGTGCAATCCTTCTGGAAGAAGTGGCATCTAGAGTATCTGCATACGCTGCAAGTTAGGCAAAAATGGGCAACTCCGGACAAGCCTGTAGAAGTTGGAACTGTCGTACTCGTGGGACAGGACAATTCGCCTCCTCTGTGTTGGCCATTAGGAGTCATAACTGAGGTTTATAAAGGGACTGACAATGTCGCTCGCGTTGCAATGGTGAGGACAAGGTTCGGTAATTTTAAACGCTCTGTCACAAAACTATATCCTATTCCAACGCAATAAAATTTCATTTTAACGATACTCGTAGTTTTTTAAGGTTTAGGATTAGTATTCTAAATGATTTTTATTTTCCGCATTTAGTCATAAAGCTTAGACTTTCCGATCATGATCTAGGTTAGTAAATCTTTACAATTTTAACCTTTCCCTTTGAAAGCACTTGCGTCCTTCCAAGGGGGGGAGCATGGTGAAGCGTCAATGCCTTTTCTTAAGGTATATGTATTTTTAGAGAATAAATAATATAAATTAGTTACCTTTCCCGCATTCTCTAAGTTAATTGAGTCTCTGTTGACGATTTCCTTCACCAATATCTACGACCGCAACGCCCACTGGTGACGTATCGAATGCTTTCTTGAGACGCTCGCTAAAGACCGCTAGATGGCGTCTAACCCGCTAAAAAAATAGTGTTGTCCGCTACGCAAATCGACATTGCTTCGAATAAAAACCGCTCCGCTATATAAATCCCATATCTGTTGAAAACCTGAGAATTCTCCTGTAATAAGTGTATCTGCTACTGTGAGACATTGAGACCTTAGAGTGCAGTGTTGGTTTCACGAGTTCTGACCAGCCCACCGGTGGATGGATGAAGATTTAGCTCGCCGGCCGGCAGCACACACACCGACCACGCGTCCGTGAGCGAAGCGCTTTCCTGACGACGAGTGGGGTTACTGGATTAGCAAGGTACGTGGGCTATGAATTGCTATAAACGTCGCCAGATTCTGGTGTCGCAGGGAATCGTCAACAGGGATTTAATTTTGTGTAATACAACCATAATTTCACCGCCATATTGGTAGTCTTAAAACACCACCCGTTCAGGTGACGCTATTTACAAGCCTCACCAGTATTGTTTGCCTTGTGATGTAAAACACATCTCAATTATGTAAATAGGAATATTCGACTTGAATAAAAATTATTATTATTTCCTTTATTCATTATAAACACATATAAATTACATTTTTAAATATTTTTTTTTAACAAAATCATACAAAAAAAAACATTGAAAAATATAAAAATCGTACCCCCCGGTATCGGGAACAGGGTCCAAGCTACCGGTGGTCAGGGCTCCAGAGAAACGAACCTCCTAACAATACGAAGGCTCATATCGTTTTGAAAAAAAAATGGGACCAATCTGGAAGCATATCCTTTAAGAGGAAAAAAAAATTTGCAAATCTGTTCATAAACGACGGATTTCTGAGGTAATACACATAAAAAAATAAATAAACATACAACCGAATTAATAATCACCTCCTTTTTTTTTGAAGTCGGTTATAAAATATTATCCCACCGATATCGGGAACAGAGTCCAAGCTACCGGTGGTCAGGGCTCCAAAGAAAGGAACCTCCTAACAATACGAGCCGTGTCCAGGAGTACCGCTTTCTGAATCAAGCCCTTGATCCAGTCGTCTAACGCGAGCCTCCTAAGGTGTTGGCCGAGGCTCTTGGCTATTAAGCCGTTGGCTGACATGACTATCGGTACAATGATCGCCGAGTCTACCATCACCGTAGGCGTTGACTTGCGGACGGCGAGCAATGGATAGCTTGCCGTCCGGCCGTCCGGCGATCATCCGGTTCCATCCCGAGTCCTCGATAGCACGTTCTGTTCCACGCGCGCTTCAAAGTGATCAGCAAAACCGTAGAGGCCCAGCAGGTTCCTGGAACACAAAGGGCAACTGAAGGAACATAGATGTGGTTTAGTCAGTAAAAGTCTGACATGGCCGGGCGGAAGAAGTTATTAGATGATTTTCCACCTCTAAAAAATCTCGTGACCTGTCGCGATAGCTACTTTTTCTGAATCACGGTGTCAAGATTTTCCGCGGAATAATGACGCTTGGGTTTTTTTTTTCTTAGCAAATTGTCCGATTTTTTGAAATTCAATGTTTATCTAATCCAAACTGAGCTGGAATAGCTTGGTGAGTTTCGACTTACAATTTCATTTTTGTAGCTGCATAACCATCAACTATAATACCTACTTAGTAATTTTTTTATGAAATTTACGATCTCTTCGAGAGACAGTTCAGAGAATGAGAGATGCACGCTGTGGGAGCACAAACACCCAACTCCTCCACGCTTCATGTGATCACCCCATCAGAACACCTCATCGCTAACTGCAGTGGCCAATCCAGAAATCTCTTAACCGATTGCGGACTCAGATTGGCCGCTATACAAACAATCTGGTCAAATGAGGCTTCCTCAACTCATTCCAAACACAGAGCCAGTGTGGAGCCACTTCACAGGACATGCGTCGGATGCTATGCTGCCCGTTCTGCTCAAACACCCCACATTCAGGATTTATACGAAGCCTATAACAGAGCTGCCCCCCTAGCCAAGTTACAACCGTTTCGTTTCGATAGCCACGCCTCCCATTCCTTTGTTCTGACCACGTGACTGAGAGTTGAGATGACGTCAGAACAAAGGAATCGGAGGCGTGGCCGATTCGCGGCGATAAACGAACAGAGAATCGAATTAAACAGTTGTAACTTGGCTAGGGGGGCTGTACTGAATGCATAAACTGTATGCATAATATAATGGAATGTAGGTAATTTAATCTTATTTTAACTGTGGGTGAAGAACTCGTGGCAACTGAAAGAACATAGGCGTTGTTAAGTCAGTAAAATCTTATTAGCCCTACCGCAGCACCTAGAGTGGGAGAACTCATCAGATAATTTCCAACCTCAAAAAAAAAAATAGTTACTCGATCTTATTCTTATTGATGTTAATTCCCTTAATTCCTTTTTTCCCTAGCTTACTGTCCCACTGATTTGCATTACTTTTAGTACAATAGAATAGAATAAAACTTTATTGTACACCAAAATAGTAACAAAACTTTTAAACTAAAACTACTACACTACACACACACACACTACACTTTACTTTTTAATGTTGCAGGTATTATATTTGGACCCCGATACGTTATTGATTGGTTGTTGGTACTTTATCTTGCAAAAAAAACAGTTCCTGCATCATTGGTAACAGGAGCAGAGAGCAAAAAGAAAAGAAATAGGATATATAGGGTGACTGGCAATTAGTGTACGATACTTAAACACGTGATTGTGCTCATGATAACAAACAATTTTTATTATGGGAGCAAAGCCGAAATCGCGAAAAAAAATATCAGCTGTTCAGTATATTAGGCAAACATAAATGTACTGAACAGCTGATTTTTTTTCGCGATTTCAGGTTTGTTCCCATAGTAAAAGTTGTTGTTTATCATGAGCACAATCACGTGTTTAAGTATCGTATACTAATTACCAGTCACCCTATATGTATGAAATAAAAAATACTCTTCATGATGAAAAACATGTAATTGAACAGAATTTTCAAATTAAATCGATCACTTTTTGTGCCATGTTGTAGGGTCGTTTAAATGGAAGCCTGCACTGGCGTCACTTACACCAGTTAGTCTTCTGAAGTTGTCTTCAGCATTTCCATCAATACAGCCACCATCACAGTTGCAACCGAATATGTTGCATTTTCCTTTACCACAGAACATTCCTGTTGATTTCTTGCCGTCTCCACAAACTTTGGCAATACAGCGATTAGGTACCATCATACCAACCAGCACATTGTTTTCAGTTTCTGAATCCATGTAGTGATGTTTTTCGTACGGGTAACAACTATCTGCAGCCCAAAATATGGCCGTTCTTCCACAGCATTCAGAGTAAACCCTGAATACAGCAAATGCAAGTACAGACACCAAAGTACCAGTAACAGCAAATGCAAGTACAAACACCAAAGTACCAGTAATGTTCATTTTGATGGACTATATTTTATTGTGATGCGGTCTAGGATAGAACCGTGTCTTTTATAGTACCATGTCGGTACCTAAATAAATTTTCCTGTTTGATAAAAGTGGTGTGCGAATAATTATGAGCTATTTATTTAATATGTACTAGTTTAGGAGTGTATAAAAACAAAAACTGGGCAAGTGTGAGTCGGACTCGCGCATTGAGGGTTCCGTACAAACTTAAAAGGTAAATTGCAGTTTACGATCTATGACGTATTAAAAAAAAAACTACTCACTAGATCTCGTTCAAACCAATTTTCGGTGGAAGTTTGCATTGTAATGTACATTATATATATTTTTTTAGTTATATCATTCTCTTATTTTAGAAGTTACAGGGGGGGGGGGCACATTTTACTACTTTGGAAGTGTCTCTCGCGCAAACTATTCAGTTGAGAAAAAAAATGATATTAGAAAACTCAATATCAGCCAGTAGTTTTTGCCTTTAGTGTTTATATAGTTTTAATTAGTTAAGTGTTTTTACTGACTAGTCATTTATATAAAACAAAATAAATTGCATATCATTTTTGAAGACCTATCCATAAATACCTCACACGTATGGGTCTGATGAAAAAAAAAAATATTTT
Organism: Mythimna impura; assembly: GCA_905147345.3. NCBI lineage: Eukaryota > Metazoa > Arthropoda > Insecta > Lepidoptera > Noctuidae > Mythimna > Mythimna impura. Next base: position 23,994,207 of record LR990359.1, on the reverse strand, counting down.
CAATAACAATCGCAACTGGCAATTGTTTAAGATAGTTTGACATGGTCACAGTGAGCGTCTCATCTTTCATATTCAACGCACATAGGTATCTCAATAAAGTTTACCAATTTGATAAGGAATTGTAGTGGAATGATTAAACAGATCTCGTTAAACGAACAAATTAATAATCCTTCGGACCGAATTTCGATCACGGTGGCCAATCTCCTAAACAGATATTAGTCAAGTACGCAAGACATATTATAGTTCATAAGCATGAAGCCAAGCAGAGCTTGTGTTATGAGTACTAGACAACTGATAAACATACTTATATATTTCTAAATACATACATATAGATAAATTACATCCAGACACAGAACAAATCGTGCTCATCACACAAACATTTGTCCTGGGTGGGAATCGAACCCACTACCTCCGGCATAGCAGTCAGGGTCACTAAGCACTAGACCAACCGGCCAGTCAAACATTTTTCATGATGTGATGTTTTATTTATTTATTTATTTATTTAATCTTCATGCAACATTATTGTACAAAGGCGGACTTAATGCCTGAGGCATTCTCTACCAGCCAACCTAGGGTGGTGAAGAGACAATATGGTAGGTTCATAAAAAGAAAATTATATGCGAAAAACAGGAGTAAAACAAAAAGGTACTTATACATATAATTAATGTATTATAATTTTTTATATTTAATTATGACGTGTTATTTGTTACTTTAGATTATGACTTCACACATTTATTTATTTATTTATTTATTTAATACTTCATGCACATAAAGGTACAGAGGCGGACTTAATGCCTTAGGCATTTTCTACCAGTCAACCTTTGGGTGATGCAGAGAAGAATAGTGGTAGGTGCGACAAAAGAAAGAAAAAAAGAGGTTAATATAAAAAAGATATACAAATGAATCATAGATACAACACAATATAGGTAAATATAATATATACATAATTTAATGAACTAAATATATATACTCAAAAACAAAACATGGTCCCAATCGACAAACAGAGAAATATCAACGTTGTGATCATACTACTGCCAACTTCTTACGAATATTCTCGCGAACCTCAATCTTGAATCTTAATCGGCTTGTAACCATCCTGACCTCTTGGGGGAGCGCATTCCACAGAGAAATAGCCTGAACAAAGAAAGAACAGTGAAGAAAGTCGGTGCGATGAGTAGGACATAGTAGAAAACGGTTATGAGATGAGCGTAGATTTTTATTGTGGTTGGCGCAAATGTATTGAAAGTGAGGGGCTAAATAACTAGGGGAATTGGGAGAATTGAGAAATGAAAACAAGGTAGTGAGCGCCCGTTGTTCTCTGCGCTGACGTATGGGCAACCACTTTAGAAGTGACCGATGTGCAGAGACATGATCATATTTGCGCAGATTGAAAACAAATCGAATGCAGTAATTTAGAAGACGGTCGAGTTTATTGAGGAGATCTGCATTCAGGTCATAGTAACACACATCGCCATAATCGATGATAGGAAAAATTAGGGTCTGTACAAGCATTGCCTTCGTGTTTGACGGCAAAAAGTTTTTAAGACGATACAGGGCCCGCAGCACTCCCGTAACCCTCTGACTAACACTAACGACTTGAGTACGCCAGTTCAGAGTGCTATCGATGCGCAAGCCCAGATCCTTTGCGTCACAGCTGAAAGGAACGATCGTAGAGTCGAACAGAACAGGTATCAAAGCTGCAGAATCCACTTTGGCGATGCTTCGAGAGCTCCCAATGATGATCGCCTGACATTTATTGGGGTTTACTGCAACACCAAATTTATCGGACCAGGTTTTAATGGCCATCAAGTCCCTATTTATCTTTTCGATAGCATCAGATATTTCATCGACCCCTGCTTGGCAGTACAGCTGGAGGTCATCTGCATAGAGATGATACGCACACTGAAGAACGGAAGTAATGAGATTAATAAAAATAGAAAATAGAAGAGGAGAAAGAATGCCGCCTTTTGGAACGCCAGCTGCCAGATCACACCAGCGAAAAGAAGTGTCTCCAACGTGAACCGACTGCTGACGTTCCTGAAGGTAGGAGGTGAACCATTCCAGTGCTCCAGGAGAGACCATCAAATAGGACAGAACGGCTAACAGAATATCGTGACTGACGGTATTGAAGGCATTCGAGAAATCAACCAACACTAGTACAGTGACTTTGGTGTCTTCCAGTCCTGCCCTTATATCGCCAGTCACTTTAAGGAGGGCGGAAACAGTGCTGTGTCCCGGCCTGAACCCAAACTGTAGAGGGCTAATCAGTGAGTTAAAGTGCACAAAGTTAGAGAGTTGTTTATGGGCACAGGCCTCAAGCACTTTGGATAGGAAGGGAAGGATTGAAATTGGGCGGAAGTGGATAGGAAGAGTGGGATTTGGAATTTTAGGTAGCGGATGAACATAGAACATAGGCTTTTCGCCACAAGGAGGGGAATACACCAGAGTACAAGGAGAAGTTTACGATATGGGTAATTGCGGGTAGGAGTTCAACCAGAATGGTTATGATCATACCACGAGTGATATTATCACATCCCACTGCTTTGGATTTGATGGAGAGGATGATTTTTCTGATCTCTCCCGGCTCAACTGGAACGAAATATGAGGACGCGTTAGACCAGAGACAGAGTTTGTTGTTTGGTTAGATGATCCATTGTAGGCACAGTAGAGAAATGACGGTTGAGATCATCTAAATTGAAGGAGTTTGGAAGGTCTAAATGTCGTGGTTTGCCGATACCAAGTGTTCCAAGGAACTTCCAAATATCGGCAGAAGAGGAAGAAGAAATATTTTCTAGAATGTGGCGGCGTTTAGCGTTGCGTATCATCTGGTTGCATCTATTCCTTGATGCCTTAAAAAGTGTCCAGTTCTCATCAGTACGATCCCTTTTGTATTTACGAAACGCACGGTCCCTGCGCCGCATGGCCATCTGTATTGCCTTTGTCATCCATGGCGCGGGCGGACGTTTCAGTTGCACTTTTTTTACAGGAGCATGTATGTTATACAGGCTGGTCACAATATCATTAAAAATCGCCACCTTATCGTCGACTGAAATGGCCTCCATCATGATATCCCAATTAACCGCGGATGCATCCTTCTTCAGTTTTTCAACATCCATCCTAGCGAAGCAACGCCTGTACAGAACCCTGGGTTTAGGTTTATGAGGATATAGGAAAGGAAAATCATATCGTGATGAGAGAAGCCAGGAGCGTCATGTTGACCATGGGAATAGACAAGGGAAGGATTTGAGGTGAGGATAAGGTCGAGCCAGGTGTCGTCGCCTGCAAGGTTATGGTGCGTTGGTTGTAGCGGCAACAAGTGCAGACTAGCTGACTCAATAAGATGGAGTAACTTCCAGGAGCGAGAGGAGTTTTGGGCAAGGAGGTTTGTGTTAAAATCACCCATTATGATGTGGTGTGCATACTCTGAACCCAAAGATTCGAAAACCGATTCGAATTCAGTGAAGTAATCGACAGCGGGGGGACAGTAGACGACACCAATGATGGTTTTGGCTCCCTTGACGCAAACTTCAAGGAAGATAAACTCAGCAGAGGCAGAATAGTTAGAAGAGGAAGAAGCAAGTATTTTATACGGAAGATCGCTGCGAAGGTATATGGCCACACCACCCCCACCCTTACCAATCCGATCATTTCGAATAAGTATGAAACCAGTGAGAGGGTATGTGGTGGACAGAAGATGCGGTTTGAGCCAGGTTTCACATTCTTCTCTTGCTTCCTACACACTTTTGTCTGCATTTCTTTTGATTTCTCCTTTCGCAGGTCTACTGGAGGAAATTTCTTTGGAAGTAAGCAGTACCTTTGTACTAATGTCTATTATGTATTATATTTTTCTGTTTTTTTTTTTGTACGTAAATAGTAACATAAACAAAATAAATAAATAAATGTTTACCTAAACCGACGTTTTTTCTTTTATTCTTGATAGATTCGCGCTTGACCACTATCGCACCTGATGGAAAGCGACAATGCGGTCGACGATGGAGCGCGCTTACCTAGAAGTAACCTTTAGGTGAGAAAATCATCTTATGACAAATCCCGCTCGTGGGCGGAGCGATAGATAGTGTCAGACTTTTACTGACTAAAAACCCACTCCTATTCCTTCTTTGCCTTCTTCCCAGGGCCCTGGGTTTCACTTTCACACTACCCGTGGCCCAAGTAGGCTTCGACCCTGCTGGGCCCTACAGTTGCTGACATCTCTTTGAGGCTCGCGTGGAACAGTACGCGCCGTCGACGACTTGGGCTCGGTCCGGATGGTTACCGGACGGTCGGACGGCGAGCCACCCATTGCTCGCCGTCCACAAGCCCGCGCCTACGGTGGCCGAAAATCGGGATCGGAGTCCCGGCGCCGGTTGGGGCGTGAGGACCGTTGCCTCATGCGATCGGCCGCCTCCTTTGCTAGCATTACTGCTTCGCAAAAACCGACGTCAGGATTATACACCGGTTGATCTTATTCATATACAATGCGATTTTTTATCGTTAGTTATCGATTTTTGATTTAAAAAAAAATCACCCCCAATTGAAGGGATGAATTTTTAAGAAACTTAAAAGTTCACCTTTTTGAACAGGACGGTGTAAAGTCCCGCAAACCTCCGTTGAAAAAGGAGGATTCTCTGACCAGACAGGTGTTATGTCTGGTGTGGCAACGGCCCGATAGATGATTTCGGGCTGTTGCATATGCTCAAATCGCGCACAGAACTCTAGTTGCGCGATGCAAGATTTCGTAGTTCATATTATTATTTGGTGTAATAGATGTCGCTACAGTACTAAAAAGCAAATTAATGCGATCGCAAAAGTAACTGCCACCCTAGCCAAGTTACAATCGTTGCGTGTCGAATTCCGTTCTCCAATCGGTAACGCTAGGTGTCAGCAATTGTAGAAAACGATAAGTTGGTAGCCATGTTGACGCGCCTGAGTCGGCCGCTCGTTCTAGAATGTAGTGTTTGTATAACAAAGGACGTAGCGTTGAACATTGTAGAAACGATAACAATTCATTCTATCATTTTGAACGATCTGAACTTGGCTACGAATTTTCTATTCGTTTGTTCTGACCACGTGACTTTACATTGAGATGATGTCATTCTCATACATTTGATTTGTTTTTAACGATTGCAGATTATTAACTTGGCTAGGGGTGCTGGGATTTGTGAGATGTGCGTAAGAATCTGTTGTTTTCACTCTTTGTATGAAGCCGATCGTCTACATCTATTTTATGGTAGTAATACGCATATTTCTATTGTTCCCTTATGGTGACAGCTTATCAAATATCGTACGTAAAACCCCAATGACGAAGTCCTGGATTCCATGCACGTTATGCACAAGGAAAATCATAAAAATAGTTTCTGTGAACTACTCGTACTACATACTTGGTACTTTGCAGATTTATAGGTGATATGTAATACTGGTGTATCTAAATAATAGAATGACATTTTATTTACTGATCGTCACAGCTGCCCGGTTGTCCGTTATTGATCTTGCTAAAATTTTACTGAATAACCTAGAAAAATAAAACAAATTGAATTAAAGGCCTATCTGCGACATAAATTTCAGTGAAGATTTTACCATAAATGGCCAGACCATGTCATTATTAAAGTGAACAACACGCGTTCACGTAAATCAGCTAATGACACACTTCAACCTTTGTAGATTTTAGCCATCGAGATATAAGTACTAACGTACTAGAGAAGCTACGTTAAATAACTGAATTGTCCTATTTTCGTAATTTGAATCTTTAGTTCGCTGCAGCGTTAAAATAATAACAATTCGTCTAAACCGTAACTAATTTACCACAGCGCTAGATTTACTGCGGAAGTGTATTTATTCTTGACAAAAAGGTCTGAAGCGCCATGTAAATCACGGCACTTACGCGTTTTCTTCGACAAAGTGCGGCGCGATCGCCGCAGTTGAACGAGACAAAGTAGGAATTTACGGTGTCTTCTCTAGTACGTTAGTACTTATATTTCGATGATTTTAGCAGTCGTAACAGATATACAGACACCAAAAAGTCTGCCCATCAGTCTATCCAAAGAATGTTTTGTTGCCCAGTGACTAAGCTGTAGAGGTCTGTGGAAAGCAGTCGCTTAATGTACAAAAAAAAACACGGGTATTCAGCCACATCTGGTTAGATTGGAAGTCGAGTCGACTAGTTGAGAAAAGGCTAGAGAGATGACGTTTACCTTAAGATCAAAATTTTATTTTTTTCCTTTCATTCAATTTATGTTACTAAAGCATAATTTCATACCAACCATTTGTTTTATTATCCGCTACATTATCACCCTAGAGCAGTGTTCCGCAAAGGCTGTGCTGCGGCACACACACCATGGTGATTTTTTGGTGTCTTTATCATCATCATTCGTCATTTCAGCCGAAAAACGTCCACTGTTGGTCATAGGCCTCCCCTAAGTGTCGCCACAATGAACGGTCCTGTGCGTCTCGCATACATCAGATTCCCGCAACCCTTACCAAGTCATCGGTCCACCTTGTAGGAGGCCTTCCAACGCTACGTCTTCCGGATTTTTTGGTGTACCTCGGAAAAAAGTAGATAACCTAGGGACTGGGTTCGAAATCCATTCTCCAAGGGCATTGCTTTTAGACACTTGCCGATTATCGAACAAGAAATACTGTTCATACTCTTAAATAAGTAAATACTTGTATATTGATTGTAATATGTATTAATACTTGGAGCGGAGTTTCCTTGCGTGATCGAATCAGGAATGAGGATATCCGCAGGAGAACCAAGGTTACCGACATAGCACGAAAAATCGCCAAACTAAAGTGGCAGTGGGCAGGGCACATTGCTCGCAGAACAGATGGCCGTTGGGGCTGAAAGGTTCTGGAATGGCGACCACTTACCGGAAGACGTAGCGTTGGAAGGCCTCCTACAAGGTGGACCGATGACTTGGTAACGGTTGCGGGAGTCCGATGGATGCGAGACGCACAGGACCGTTCATTTTGGCGACACTTGGGGGAGGCCTATGTCCAGCAGTGGACGTGTTTCGGCTGAAATGATGATGATGATGACTTGGAGCGGCGGGGAGATTTTTTTTTATTATGTAAAAAAAGATTTTTCATATATGGTGTGCCTCTAGAATATTCCGATTTCCTAGATGTAGGTACCTTGAACACAAAAAGTTTGCGGAACACTGCCCTATAGCATTGAATATTTATATTTTAACCAAACAATTTTTATCGATGTTTTCTGCTAAAATGAAAACCATGTTCGTCTCGATGGCAGTTAAATGATGTGTTTATCCATTGCACATTTTATTTGGTAGCAGCCAAGACTTTGGAAGTTTGCAGTGCCTCGAAAAACACTGTATACTTCTGCCATGACGTCTTAAATTTATCATAACTCTGATGTGAGAAAGGGATAGTGCTTAATCATGTCTAGCTCTGTCTTTCTCTCACATTATGATGATTTTAAGGCCCTGATCTCTCTCTGGTTGGTTCGGATTGATCTACTATCGGACAACGACAGTGAGAGAAGTAATGTACAACTGTATAGTATGCATGCGCTTGTGCATAATAACATTTTCTGTATCTATGCGGAGATTGGTCGCCATTATCGAAATTTGGTCTGGATGACTGTTAATACTATCCAGTACCGTAACTATAGCAGTAACAGCGGTGCCCAAGCACATGGCGCAGACCCCAGAAGGTTTTTTTTTTCTTTAGGTGGGAAAATCATCCAATGACAAATCCCGCTCTTGACTAAAAACCCACTCCTGTTCCTTTGTTGCCTTCGTCCCAGGGCCCCGGGTTTCGTTTTCACACTATATATGGCCCCAGTAGGCTTCAACCCTGCTGGGCCCCTACGATTTGCTGACATCTCCCTGAAGCACGCGTGGAACAGTACGCGCCGTGACCGTAGAGGGGTTCAGAAATGATTAAACCAAGGTCACGTTTTGGATCAAGCTTGCTAGTTAGTAGCATGCATAAAATACCTATTATTTAGCATGTAGGTATCAAATATGGTTGATGACGTGCCCTACAAAGATTGCCGATTCGTTGGGTGCTCAGGGTTTTAGCAACCATAAGAGGCAAATAGCGGGTCGTAGTGGTTGGTGGTGTGTTTGAAAAATATATGTATCACTTTAATTTTTTTTTCTTACACCGGGCGTTTAAATGGTTAGTTAAGGACGCATCCAGGTAGGCCGCTGCAAACACAACCTGGCAAAATGGAGTTTTATAGACCCGTCGGATACGCGATGTGAGTGCGGTGCTCCCGCTCAAAACATGAGCCTCACATTAGAATGCCCCAAATGCTCATACACATGCACGATTGGAGGATTTGATAAGTGCTACCGATGCTGCTATTATTGTAGCCACCTATTGGGCCCAAACAGTTTGACGAGTTTACCATCGAATCGAAAAGAAAAGAAGAAGATCGTGGTTGTATTTCACCGGCCAAATCACTTTACTTGCATAACATAACATTACACTAGTATTCCCATGAGACGCACGGGACGATCCTTATGGGTGTACCATACGCACAAGCTTCACCACAGTTTTACCTTCCTTTTACGAACCTTTTCCGGACGGTGAAGGTCCGTCCGTATGGTATAGTCGCTTATGGTACCTGCTAGCGTTTTAGTTTATAATTTTTTTTTAGGTGGGAAATCATGAGATGATTTCTACCGCTCTAGGGAATCCGCATCGAATTCCTATGACTCTCACCAAGTCATCGGGTCACTTTGTGGGATGCCTTCCAACGCTGCATGTTCCGGTATGTGCTCGCCACTTTTCAACACTTTTGTTCCCATCGACCATCTGTTCTGAAAGCAATGTACCCTGCTCACTACCATCCAAGTTTGGCGATTCTTCGGACTATGTCGATAATCTTGGTTTTACTGCGGATATCTTCATTCCTGATGCGATCACGCAAGTAAACTCCGAACTTAGTCTAGTATGAGGCCCGTTGTAAGTGACCACGTTTCAGAGCCATATGTCTTCACTGCGAACTCGTAAAGTGCGTCAATTATTGCAGAATAATCTCTATTATTTTGCTATTGTATTGTTATATTTATAACACGGAGCTTAATATCTTACTAACTCCAAGAAAAGTAATAACGAAGCGGGCTTTAAATACAATAGTTTGAAACTAAGAAGGCAGAAGCAAAGAGGCCGAGCAAAGAATTAATTTCAAGAAGAACAAGTTTGAATAACTATGAAACTAATCTGGGAGACAATGGAACGTCAGACTTTACAGCCGAGGGTTGCAATCAACGTAAATATGACTTTAATAGCAGGCTGTTGAATGTTTAAGAAGAAAATATGATTTATTAAAATTTATGTAAAGGTCTTGTAATAAATCGGTTTGGACCGTTGTGGTTTTTAAAGGTCGTTTTTTTTTTTTTATTTTATTCTTGATAGGTTCGCGCTTGACCGCTAACTCACCTGATGGAAAGCGACGATGCGGTCGACGATGGAACGCGCTTACCTAGAAGTAACCTATTCACTCTTGACTTAAAGATTCCCGGGTTGTAGCCATCAGGAAAAACAGATTCCGGCAAGGAATTCCACTCCTTAGCTGTACGCACTATGAATGTGTTCGCAAAACGTTTTGTGCGTATAGGTGGGATGTCCACCATGTACCGGTGACGCATTGCCGTACGCCTGGTGGTCCGATGATGGAACGGGCTAGGCGGAATTAGGTTATGCAATTCCGACACACACTCCCCGAAATGCAACCGGTAGAAAACCGACAGGCTAGCAACTCTGCGTCGATGCTCAAGACTTTGAAGCCTCGACTCAACGAGTGCATCATTGCCAATGATCCTCTTGGCTCGCCTCTCAATTGCCTCAAGTGCATCAAGCTGGTATCGGGCAGATCCGTCCCAAAGATGAGAGCAGTACTCCATACACGATCGAACTTGCGCTTGATAAAGTTTGAGCAGCTGTTCCGGCGTGAAGTACTGTCTGACCTTCATCCTCCCGTTCTGTTCCTGTCGTTAGAGTATCCACACTATTCACTTGACACAGTTTTAACCAACACTGAGAGCTAAGCAAAATCAGTCCTACGATGTTCCAACTATTGGGTCTCAGGCTTTATCTCTAGGAGAGGAACTTAATTTGAAAGGCATTGGGAGATACATAAAAACTATAATTTCTTCGTAATCGTTTCATTGCTGTATCAAAACCTTTTCCGTTAGTTTATATGGAATCCTCGGTGAATGACTCCAAATCGCACTTGACAGGTTTTTTTCAGGTCTGGTCTGGAGTTACAATAAACAGGGTGGTTACGTTGATTCGCGCTCCCCCTCGTCCCGCGTAATTTCCTGTCCCCCTCCCACAGTTTATAGTCTTCCTGTGTACGGTTGAGTTGAGAAGGTATAAGGGAAAAGCGGTAGCGGAGAAAGGATATGTGTGATTGGTTCCACAAAGAGTGTGTTGAAAAGCGGTAGTGGAGAAACGATATAATATATGTGATTGGTTCCAGAAAAAGTGTGTCGAAAAGCGGTAGCGGAGAAAGGATATATGTGATTGGTTCCAGAAAAAGTGTGTCGAAAAGCGGTAGTGGAGAAACGATATTTGTGATTGGTTCCAGAAAAAGTGTGTCGAAAAGCGGTAGTGGAGAAAGGATATGTGTGATTGGTTCCAGAAAGAGTGTGTCGAAAAGCGGTAGTGGAGAAACGATATGTGTGATTGGTTCCAGAAAAAGTGTGTTGAAAGGAAGGAAATATCTATAACTAGCTTCTGCCAGCGGCTTCGCCCGCGTGAAAGTAGGTTTCTCCATACAAACTTTGGACCGCTGTTTCACCCCCTTTAAAGTTGAATTTCTAAAAATCCCTTCTGTAGTGCTCACCATCGTCATAAAAGGAAACCTTGTGTAGAATTTTACGTTCTTAGTCCCAGTAGTTTCGGCTGTGCGTTGATATGTCAGTCAGTCAGTCAATTTCTCCTTTTATATATATATAGATAACGCATTAAAGTAAGGTATAAGCTGCATCGGAAGACTTGCCACAAAGTGGTGGTGGTGGTGGAGGACCTAGTGAAGGCCGCAGACTGAAATTAATAAACTCAGCCCCCCTAGCCAAGTTACAACCATTTCGCTTCGATTCTCTTTTCGTCGATCGCCTCGAGTAGGCCACGCCTCCGATTCCTTATTCTGACGTCATCTCAACGCTCAGTCACGTGGTCAGAACAAATGAATAGGAAGCGTGGCCGACTCGAGGCGATCAACAAAAAGAGAATCGAAACGAAACGGTTGTAACTTGGCTAAGGCGGCAGGACTGATCGTTGTGGCAACCCTTGAGGGACCCATTTTTCGCTGGATATCTTTACTGACATGATGATAGTACAAGTAAAAACACAATAATTCGATTAATCTTGGAAATACTATGAGTCATCATGCAAAGCGGCCATATCTTAACATAAGACCGCTACTGAAAAAAGATAAGCGCGTTTTTACCAGAGCACACATCCCTCAATACCCATCCTCGTGCATTTAGCGGTAGAAACGCACACCAAGTTATACTGGCAATGGCCTAATTGCGTACACAATCAACTTGCTAAGAAGATGATACTCAGAAATCTCGACATTTCACCTGATCAGAAGATCTCATCGGTGCGAAGCTATTAAAGATCGGTTACCAGTAGCTGTTGGTCGCTGCAACTATAATTTGGCGAAATGGGAGAATAACAATCCATCAAACATTCGATGGGAGTGCGGTGCTCCATCCTTCCAGACTATGTCGATTTACCTGCAAGCTTGATGACTTGATAAATACCTCCAGTGCTGCGATATACGTGGCCGAATACTAGACCCAAACGATTTAGTAAGATAACCCGTTGAAACCAAAACAAGACGAGAAAGTGGTAGTTGCTTATAACTTAGACCACACGTCGACTTAGCCATTCGGTGAGCGCCTGTCCTCTCCGCAATTTGGCCTATTGAATTCGGTCGCTCTGTCGCAGCAACGCGTTAGTACTATTGCATCGTAAGCTGCATGCCACGCTTTATTTGTACTGAATAATTACAGATACAACCCGCAGTTTGGGTTTGTGTACAACCTTTCGTGTTGCAATGGAAACACAATTTGTTTTCGTTCATACTTTTTTATATTATTTTGGAACTAAAAACCACAAACAGAACAAAAAAAAATCGTCTCTATTGAAAGGAACCTCGTTTTTTCTGACTTTACTGCATAAAGGATAAAGTGAGTAATGAGTATATTAGAGGAAGTTTGAAAAAAAAACAATAAAATAAAAAACATTGTAAAGGTGGAGCACTTAATAGACGATGCAGTTAACGGACCTACCAGGAAAGCCACATGTACAGAAGGAGTAATTCACAAACAAGCTAGTCTTCGACGTAGTCTTTAATCTCAAAATAAGCTTTATCGATTAGCATTACTCCACATTAATCCTATCCTAATCGATAAAGCATATTAGACACCATTGTTTTGAACTTTCCCTCGATAAGTTCTGTAACCGATTATGGCGACGTGTTTTAAAAGTTTATGAGGATTGCCTTGCTAGGTTTAGCTAGTCTTTATTAATTTAGATATATCTACTTATTTAAAAAAAAGAGTCCTAGGTTTTTACGAACATATACTATAAAATACTGCTTAAGATACAAAGTTAAGGCAAAGTTAGTATATCAATTTCTTTGTATTTGTTTCCACTGGATTTTAAGAGACCCGTTTTATAAATGGCCCGGATTGCCCTCTTTTGTAATGTTAAAATTGAATGTACGCATCCAAGGCTTTTATTAAATCAATTCATAGCACTAACGATTCATGAATACGCGTAAAAATAACACCAGCTGTAACGCCACCCTTACTTCATCTTCAACATCACAAACGCCATATTATCAAAACATGTTTCAATTCATGTTCTAACAAGTCTTACAACTATAATGCAATACGCGCTGTTGCCGTACTTCTACACAAGAAACTTATGCCAGTTTTACCTTCATTACTCTTCAAGTATGCCAGAATTATAAAGTTAGTTGCTAAGTGGCACTTTCGCAACGAAATGTTGCGTTGTTAAGTCGCTGGGTACACGCGAACTGTGCCATGTTAGGGTTAAAAAGTATCTTAGTTTAACTTTGTATGTTTTGAGGAGTTTCAAAGTGGAATTGTTTCTGATATTCTTTTTATACGAGTACTTATGGCTATAATGATATCCAGGTCCAGTCGGCGTGGCCTACTCGAGGCGATCGACAAAAAGAGAATCGAAACGAAACGGTTGTAACTTGGCTAGGGGGGCTGGCAGGAACGTTCATAGATCATGTCTAAAGTGAATAATTGTCTTGTGATCGATCTTGTCCTCTTTTTTATATTTAACTAGCTTTTGCCCGCGGCTTCGCTCGCGTTAAGTATTATTATTAATTAGGTATATTTTTTGCGGCTTTACTTTTGTTTAACGTGTGTAAAAAATTAGGGCCTACAAAACTTCTTTGTACACAATATTCTTAACTAATCTCCACTACAAGATCTCTACATTTGTACCTACAATGCAAAATCACTACTTTCAGATGAAAGGCTACTCGATTTTAAGAGAGCAATTTCAAAAATAAATTATGATATTATTGGTCTTGCTGAAATAAGAAGAACGGGATATAATATAATAGAACAAAGCGAACATATTTTCTGCTACTTTGGGGAGACGAAAGGTCAATATGGAGTCGGATTCCTTATAAGAAAGAAATATAAACTAAATATTGAGAGTTTTATTGGAATATCCGACCGCATCTGCATTCTAAACCTCAACTTCGACAGCACAAAACTGACAATTGTACAAGTACACGCACCAACTGTTGATGCAAGCAATCAAGAAATCAATAACTTTTACAGCCAACTACAGAATGCACATTGTCAATATAATAACCAAAAAATTATACTAGGCGATTTTAATGCCCGTGTTGGACAGCGAGTACCAGGCGAAGAAAGAATATTGGGCAAATACTGTTACGGAAATAGAGACAAAAGAGGTGAAAGTTTGCTACAGTTTTGTTGGGAAAATAAACTATACATTACAAATAGTTTATTTAAAAAGAACAATAAAACTATGTGGACATGGCTCTCGCCAAAGAAACGAAGAAGTCAAATCGATTATATACTAACCAATAAGAAAGAAAATATCTCAAACTTTGAAATTATATCAAATTTGACGTTCCCCAGCGACCACCGACTCTTAAGAAGCACATTACAGATTGCACCGATAAGGAAAAGTAGAGCAAAATTTAAAAATCATAAAAATAATCTCAATTCATCAGAAAATAAAGAACAATTCATACAAACCTTAAAAACCAGTATAAACCAAATCAAACTAGAAGAAAATGAAAAAATAGAGTCCATATACAATAAAATTAAAAAGCCAATAATCACTAGTTTAAATTTAATTCGACAGAAACCAACACCAAAACGAGAGACAATTTCGACACACATAAAAAGTCTTATTGCTAGAAGAAGTGAATTAATTCGGAAAAAATACTTAACAAAAGAAGAAAAAGAAGAACGCACATACCTCTACAAAAATATCTACAAATTAATGAAACGAGAACGCACAGAACGCAGAATAGAAATAATCGAGACACACCTTGAATCAACAGGTAGTTTAAAGAAAGGTCTTCAAAATCTTAATACCACCAAACGATGGATACCCTATATTAAAGATGATACTGGTGACAAAACAAAAATATTATCAAGATCTGAAATAATAGATAAGGCAACCAAATTTTACAGAAATTTATACTCCTCAAAAGAAACTACTCTAGAAATTGAAACAACCGATCAGGACTCTACTACTCTGTCTAGATTCTCCACATATGAAGTTATAAAGAAAATCGAATCTCTCAAATCCGGCAAAAGCAGCGGGCCAGATGGAATACCAAATGAAGCACTCAAGTTAGGAAAAATGATACTAGCACCATACATAACAACCTTATTTAACAAAATTCTAAACGACAGAACAATACCGAAGGAATGGGCTCAATCAGACATCATTTTACTTTACAAGAAAGGTGACCCTGCCGATATTGGAAACTATCGTCCAATAAGTTTACAATCAAACATGTACAAGTTATTCGCTTCGTGTCTCGAGGATCGCTTAGCAACGTTCACAGAGAAATTTCAACCGCCAGAACAAGCAGGTTTCAGGAAAAACTTCTCAACAACAGATCACATTCACACTCTAAACTTGATCATGGAGAAATATATAGAGCACGATAGACCACTCTACCTGGCATTTATAGACTACGCCAAAGCCTTCGACTCTATATCGCATAAAAGCATATGGAAAGCTCTACACGAGTGCGATGTACCATCAGAGACTGTAGACCTTATAAAAGACATCTACTACAAAAGCAAAAGTCGTGTAAAGCTAGAGAGACAGGGTCCTGAAATAAAAATTTGTAGAGGCGTCAGGCAGGGTGACCCCTTGTCGCCTAGAATTTTTATAGCTGTGCTCCAGAGTATAATGAAAACTCTAAACTGGGAAAGGAAAGGTATAAATATAAATGGGAAACTCCTCAGTAATCTTCGATTTGCGGATGACATCATACTCTTCTCTGAAACAGCATCTCAGTTACAGAAAATGATTGAGGAACTAAATGAGACAAGCAATAAGATAGGCCTAGAACTAAATGCTACCAAGACTAAAGTCATGACAAACCACCACAATATACCAATAAGAGTCAATAACAATACATTGGAGTACGTTCGGAGCTATGTTTACCTAGGACAGCAAGTATCTTTCTCCAAGACCAGACGCGAAGATGAGGTTAAAAGACGGGTTAATATAACCTGGAATAAATTCTGGAGCAATAAAGAAACCTTAAAATCAAAAATTCCATTAAAACTCAAGAAAAAAGTAATGGACTCATGTTTACTACCCTGTCTAACATATGGTTGTCAAACATGGATATACAATAATAACATTAGAAACAAAATACAAGTATGCCAGAGAGCGATGGAAAGAAACATACTAAACATCCAAAGAAAACACAGAAAAAGGAATACAGAAATAAGAAATACAACAAAAATAATAGATGCTCTAGATTATTCTAAAAAACTAAAATGGAAATGGGCTGGCCATATTGCGCGTATGGACAAGAATAAATGGACACAGAGAGTAACCACTTGGCAAGGACCAACATACAAAAAGAAAAGAGGTAGACCAAAAGAAAAATGGGTTGATGAAATAATTAGAAACGCAGGTGAAAATTGGATCTTAAAAGCAAAGGACCGACAGATTTGGAGCAAAATGGAGGAGGCCTTTACTCGTTAGGGGGTCCATATTGAATGTTTTGTAATTATTGTAATTTGAAAAATTGAAATTTATTTATTTAATAACTAGAAATTTTATATTAATTTGGAATTTTATATCTATTTAGGAATTGTTATGTAAATGTTAATTATGAATGATTGATTTGTGAATTCTAATATTTGTTATTTTATGCTGCATGGTAATTTATAAAAAATCTTATGAAATGTAAAATTCATTCTCTATGGAAATAAAGAGGCTATATTATTATTATTATTATTCTTAACTAATGTGTCAGGCGCTAAAACTATCAAGCTTTTGGGTGAACTTACTCGTGAGCAAGCAACATAAAACTGTCCATGAGAGAAGCAATGTTCTCTTACTCTGAGACTTATTTATTGTCATGGCAAAGCAGACTTTTAGGGGAAACTGTAATCGTTTAAATTCGAACGGGATATCATTCGGTATGAATGGGATTCGTGGTATAAATTCGGATATTATCCATAAAGTGTACATGATTTGGGTGTAAATCATTAACCAGACTGTAAAGTGGTTCAGGCAGTTGTTTAAACGGCTCAAGTTGTACTTTACCGGCGCTACAACACATGCCAGGTGTCTCATCTTTCCACGTCAAAGCGTTACACCACTGACACTTGTACGTCATAGAACCTAAGACTACACTGCTGTCAGTTCCATAAGCAATATCTGGGTCATACGCCAAACCCTAAAGCAACTTGCTTCTCGATACACGCTGAATTGTATTTTCTCTATACCGTGACTGAATCAAGAGTGATTCAGTCATGTGATGTGCATAGAGATGCACATCGGTATTCCTGGCCTGATATAGTGCAGCAGATTGCCTGTGTTTTTCAGGGTGTGGAACCAGGTAGGTGGCAACAGCTTGCCTCTGTACTTCAGGGTTTTTTTTCTTATATTCAGACAGCTTTACGGTGGGATTCAGGTAGAGTCAGTCCATAATTTTTTTGTGTTTTTTTTATTTAATTATTTCGTGTGTAATTAGTAAACCTTGCCCTACGTTTGATTTTATTTTTTTCTATTAATGTCACAGACTCAGACAATAATCTTCCTGTTAAATTTTCATCATAAGTTTATCCCCATGGGGGTTGAATTTATCAAAATCCTATTTAAGCGGACGTCTTCATCATAGTAGCTTAAATCTTTAATTTCAGTTCAATCAGTCGAAAATCTAAGAAGATTTATACAAACTTTCATCCCCTATTTTATCCCCTTAGAGGTGGAATGTATCAAAATCCTTTCTTAGGGGATGCCTACGTCATAGTAGCTATATGCATGCAAAGTCTCAGCCCGATCAGTTTAAAATTGACAAAGTTTCATACAAACTTTCATCCCCTATTTTATCCCCTTGGGGGTGGGCACGCCACAATTATGGCGGTAAGTCCCTTCTTTGAGGCGTGGTTGGAAAGACTTCACGGCGTCCTCACCTTTCGCATGACGCAGGTTCTCACCGAACACGGTAAGTTCGGGAAATTCCTGCACCGGATTCGTGCGGAAGCGACGCCCGGGTGTCGCCACTGTGTGGACCGCCCGGAGGATACGGTGGAGCACACGGTGGAGGTGTGCCCCGCTTGGGCAGAGCAACGCCGTGTCCTCGTGGGGGCGATCGGCGGCGGCGATCTCTCGCGCCGGGCTTTGGTACAGGCCATGGTCCGGAGCGAGAAGGAGTGGCAGGCGGTCGCCTCCTTCTGCGAAGCAGTAATGCTAGCAAAGGAAGCGGCCGATCGCGTGAGGCAACGGTCCTCACGCCCGAACCGCCGCCGGGATTCCGATCCCGATTTCCAGCCACCGTAGGCGCGGGCTTGCGGACGGCGAGCAATGGGTAGCCCGCCGTCCGACCGTCCGGTAACCGTCCGGACCGAGCCCAAGTCGTCGACGGCGCGTATTGTTCCACGCGCGCCTCAGGGAGATGTCAGCAAATCGTAGGGGCCCAGCAGGGTCGAAGCCTACTGGGGCCATGGGTAGTGTGAAAACGAAACCCGGGGCCCTGGGACGAAGGCAACGAAGGAACAGGAGTGGGTTTTTAGTCAGTAAAAGTCTGACACTATCTCCCGCCTCGCCCAAGAGCGGGGGATGTCATAAGATGATTTTCCCACCGAAAAAAAAAATCCCCTTGGGGGTAGAATTTATCAAAATCCTATCTTAGCGGATGCAAATTTCAGCCCGATCCCTTCAGTGCTTTGGGCTGTGCGTTGATAGATCACTATGTCAGTCAGTCACCTTTGAGTTTTATATATTTAGATATGCACAGGATGTTGTATATATAAAGTGCATATTTTTGCTTAATTTTAATGTTTAAAATTCTTGTTTTGTATCTTTTATGACCAATTTATGTACATGCTTTATTCTTTTGGTGACACTAAATTGCAAATAAAACTATATGATTGATAAATTGATCGATCTTCTATTCCCCCCTCCCCCTTTTTCCTATGTGTTTCCAATTATATTAATTTGAAATTAATACCTTCCATAATGTGTCATTTACCAGGCAATATTAATCTAAAACAAATTATATACAAGCAAAAGAAAAAAATGGATAGTATTAAAGAACCACAAGACATAGATTTTGAACTAAATACAGAACGTTTACAGAAATCAGAAATCAGAAACGTTTATTTCAAATAGACCAATTACAGGCACTTTTGAATTGTCAAAATGTCGGTCAGTCAAAAAAAAATACAAGTGAAGCTAAATTGCACGTTCCAAAGCGTAGATCTCTATGGAGAAGAACGTGCAAGAATGGACACTCCATGGACACTCTTTTAAATCATATTATGAGTTACATAAATCTTGGTTACATATTTCTTGTCGCTTCTAATATGTGAGCACAATGTAGATAAGTAATAATAATTAAAAGAATAAAATAAAACTAATAAAAAAAATAGAAATTGAATTAAGTCACTGGCGGCTAAGAGATGACCAGTCTCAACTGACGGCACCCGTTCACGAGCATGACGCGTGCATCAGCCCCACTCAGTTCAACCATTTTGAAGGGAACCGAATGACCCAACAACACGTGCCACCATCAGCGAGACATTTGAGTGAGCATGACAAACTCTCAACTGCCATGCTCGTAATGACAAACAAGTTGTAACCTAATAAAAATGCTCCATGGTACTTCACATTCACAAAACTTGAAAAACAAAGTGCTTCTACATTATACAATGCTATTGTTTCCAAATACAAAAGATAATAAATTATCATAAGCTCTATTGAAATAAACCAATAAAATAAAATAAAATAAAAAACATTTCGAAAACAACAATACAAAAAGGGGAACAGTATCTCTTCCAAAATTATAAAAAAAAACTAATTTGAAGGTAAAAGTGGCTGTGGCTGCGGAGCAGGACCAGCATTTAGCCAAGCGTTTTTATCAAGGATATAATCTTCCAGTTTATAATACGCCTGTCTACATAGTGTGCGTTTGATGCATGCTTTAAATTTGGACTCATTTAGTTGTAGAATCTCAACTGGTATTTTATTATAAAATTTTACACAGTACCCCATGAAAGAACTATGTACTTTAGCCAATCTGAACCGAGGTTGATCTAATTTGTTCCTGTTCCTAGTATTAAAATTGTGCCTGTCACTTATCTTAGTAAAAAGATGAATATTTTTCCGAACATACATAATGTTTTCATAAATGTAAGGGACCGTCAGGATGTTTATTTCCTTAAATAGTTCCCTAAGAGAATCGCGTCTGCGAAGATTATAATTATATGGCTCTAATAGCTCTTTTCTGCAGAATAAAAATAGACTCTATATCTGCAGCCCGTCTCCATAGCAAAATACCGTAAGACATGATACTATGAAAGTAACTAAAATAAACTAGTCGCGCAGTATCCACATCAGTAAATTGACGGATTTTTCTGACAGCATATGCTGCTGAACTAAGCCGACCTGCCAGAGATGTTAAATGAGGACCCCATTGTAGCCTCGAGTCAAGCGTGATCCCTAGGAAAACCGTATTCTCGACGAATTCAAGTTTCTCCTTGTTCAATACTATGTCGGAGTAATTACTTTTAACATTCGGTAACGCAAATCTTATGCACTTAGTTTTTTTTTCCATTTAACACTAAATTATTAACAGTAAACCAGTTTTGGACTTGCTGTAAAGCATCGTTTACGTCATCAAGATTAGTGGAACGTCTATTGATCTTAAAAATTAACGACGTATCGTCAGCAAACAATACAATATGTGGTTGTTTTTTTAATAGTAATATTACTTAAAGAATACGACCAGATCATCACTATTGATAAAAAATACGACAAAAACAAGAGAATAATAAAATTGACTACAAAAAAACTCATTACTTTATTATGCTTGTCTAAGTATATAATAATGGATGGAACATTCAAAGTTGTTCCTAAGATTTTTTATCAACTTTATACCATACACGGGAATGTTGAGAATGATATCTCACAAACATTTCCGTGTATATTAGCATTATGCACCAACAAGGATAAAACGACCTACAATATATTATTTACATCAATTATTGAGTATTGCGATGCTAATAATTTGCATTTATCACCCAGATTTATATTAATAGACTTCGAAAAAACTGCACATATGTGTGCTAGACTATTTTTCGAAAATACAAGAATAAAAGGATGCAATTTTCATTTAGGACAAATTATATACCGCCACGTACAGAAAAATGGCCTCCAACGCTTAAACGGTAATGATATAACATTTGCCATGGAAATTAAATGTTTATACGCCCTAGCTTTTTTGTCCGAAGAGGATATACCAATTTATTTCGACGATCGGAAAAAAGCCATATCTCCTGAATCAGGTAATATATAACATATTAATATAATATAACGTATTGAACAATTTTGTGGGTTTTTTTTCACTGTAGGCAGCATGAAGCAAGCAAGCATACAGCATGCAAGCAAGCATGCAGCAAACAAGCAAGCATGCAGCATGCAAGCAAGCATGCAGCATTCAAGCGAGCATGCAACATGCAGCAGGCAGGGTTTCTGTCACGGCTCCGGCGCTGCGGGCCTCCGGCAGCCCCGCGCGTGCTAATCGTCGCAGACGGCTTTCGCTCACCACCGCAGCTCGCTCGCAGCCGACTGCTCCTCAGCCCGCAGGCCGCCTCGCCCCTCCGCTCCTACGCGATTTTAAATTACACTCTAGGGGTAGGACAAACAAGACTACGTGGAGTCGATTTTGCAGCAATTCGGTTCTGTCACTAACTTTTGTTGCACAGCATATTAAATTTTTAACCAACAATATTATTTAATTGTTACAGAAACTATAGCAAATTGGTTTGATCAGAATTATGTGTGGGGCACTACAAGTTCACCACCACCATTTCCACCCAAAGTCTGGTGTACGTATCTACTAGAAAAGGAAAATATACCTAGGACACCAAATCATGCAGAGGCATGGCACAATAGATTTGCACATTTTGTGGGAAAACACCATCCTGGATTTAAAAAGATCGTTCAAGAAATAAAACATCAAACCATTGAAATAGATAAACTGGATGTCGGAACATCACTTATACCAAAAAAAAAAGAAAAAATACACGGACAAAACACAAAACCAGAATTGAAAAACATTATTAGTAAAAAAGATGAGTATACTTCTAAACTAGCATATTTACAAGCAATTGCTAAAAATATACACCTAAAATAAATAATTATACATAACTAAGGACCACTGTTTCAATCAGTTAACTTCTATCTGAGGAATAACCGTCACATTTATTTCTCATAATAGAAGTTTGACATATTTTTTTATACAAAAACTGTCAAAACATCTAATATATTCTTCGGATAAAAGTTATCTCGCGATTGAAAAATCGTTTAAGTTACATAATGTTATGTATAATAAATCATTTGCATGAAAATTGTTTTTGTTATTTATATTAATTGTATGCCTAAATATTATTATGCTAATAGTCATTAGGCCTACTAACGTTATGCGAATCAAATTTATGACAAAACAAATTATTCTTTAAGATGATTATGCCAACATAAAATGTATGCCTAAAAAAATTATGCCGAAGTATTATTATGCCAAAACAAATTGCGCCAAAATCGTTATGCCGAAGTATATTAGGACAAAGAACATTATGCGAAAAGAAGGGATCCCATGATCCATTCCTAACTACTGTATCCTCGGCTTTCTCCACCAGTGCTCCACGGTGGATGCCATCATGCGCGTGCGAGCCCTCACGACGCCATGCGGTATCCCGGAGCAGGGTCGTCGTGGAGGTGTCTTTGGACATCAATTCCCTGTCCTGGAGTAGCATTAGGTGGGCACTTCGGTATCTACCTCTGTCGCGTGATCGAGGCTTACCTGACGGACAGGTTCATCATCTATCCCGGTCACCAGGGGGAGTGGAAACGGCGAGAGATGTCAGTAAAAGTCTGACATGCCCTTACGCTCAGCCCTGTGGCGCGAGATGTCATTAGATGATTTCTCAACTAAAAAAAAAACTAGTGTGTCCGCGGTTAGGAAGTGCTTAAGCCAATTTTCTTTTCATTTAGTTCGTTATAATATTAAAGTTTATATGCAAGAATTGGTATTGCATTAGTTATTTAGCGTCTATTTGTTTTTATCTCTGTACCTAGTGTGCATAAAATTTATTATCTATCGTTCCGTAATTTATAGGAGAGGACTTTTTATTAGCTGTCAGTCTAACTTACTGTTCCTTACCCGTTGTTTTATCTGAAGTCATGTAAAACATGTTTTTTGCAAGTCGTTTGAAAATTCTCAGGCGCCAATTTTTCATAACGAATTGAAAACATTTATTACACATATATATGAGTGACAAAAGGGACTCCCCAAAACGCTAGAAATTTTCTATAACACGATGCCAAACTTAACGAAAGTGATTATGAAGTCAAGTTATGATGTTCAGTAAACAAACAATGTACCTTGTACTAGCATGATAGTTTCACAAAGCCACTATTACAACCAAATTGCAGTATTTTCAAGCATCCAAACTAATGCGACCGAAAGCCATGAATGTGAGTAAGCCCTTAAATGGTCGCTAATGACAATACGGTAATCTAGATAATCTGATATTTGCAGTTTCCACAACAGTATGATAGCAAAATTAATGTTTTAGTTGCTAATCACATAATAGATGATCAAACGAACTTACCTGTGATGTTCGATCATTATTATACGTAGCTTCGTTCGAAGACATATTATATTTAACCATGCAGCTTCCGCAGCATGCTAGGCGGACCAATCGCAGCTTTTCAGAGCCTAAAAGCAAAAACAAAACGCACCGTATCCGAGCGAGTATCTGTCAGTAACGTCAAATGTCATTCTTTCAGAGTTGGAGATAAATCTTAAGTTTTGCTGGGTAGGGTAGGGAGGGTTCCCTATGTCTTCGAACGAAGCTACGTATAATAATGATCGAACATCACAGGTAAGTTCGTTTGATCATCTATTATACTGCAAGCTTCGTTCGAAGACATATTATATTTAACCATGCAGATGTTAAGAGTCAACTTAAAGCAAAATTAAGATTTTTAATATCAAACAAATATATTTCAGGAACCAAAATCTCTTAGGCACTTATTAGGCTCTTAATATAATGGTAATATGAGACAATCAGTCTTTTTGTCATACTTATACATTTTATATTATATAAGTATATGTTTATGTCTATATTTTTTATAATTATTTTAAACATATTAAGGCATTTATAAGCAAATATTTTGTTCAGCATTAAGCACAGCATGAGCAAATTCAGATGAATTGTTGGAAATAGGTATATTATAAAATTTTGCAAAAGTTGAAGAACTGTTTGTTCAGCCGTTTGCCTAATTACATCTAATGATACTCCCCTAGCTTTAGCAGTCGACATGGATGCATGTCTTGTACTATGCCCTGAAAAAACGCTAATATCTATGCCACACATAGAGAAAGTATATATCTAAATATATTTTATTATTATTATGGTTTTTTAGGCAATTTTTCTCAGGCTAGTACCTGGTGTTCTTTTAGAATCTCACGGGATTATCCATCTACTAATGGTAGACGAAGAAATTGGCTTGTGTGGGTTATTCAAAGAAAGTATTAAATGAGTATTATCTTCCCTAATACTCTTGAGTGTATCTAATGTAATAAAATAAAGTAGTGTAAGGGCAGATTTCAGGTTTTGCCGTGCATTTTCGTTACAGAAAATGGCTCTATTTTTGTATGTTACTAAAAACAATAAAAATAATAAAATAAAAACTAAAATAAAGGTAAATAAGAGGTTCGGTCCGCTGCAACCAGAACCAGATGTTTTTATAGTGTCTAGGATTGAAATGTTTACACCGGTTTCATTAACTATAATATTGGGTATTTTTATAAATGATAAATCTGTGCTACTTGAGCTCTGCTAAGTGCAAACAAATTCACTAACTTTTTAGACAATTTGATTTTTATAGAAACCTTAACATAATCTCTGGATGTGATCATTACCACCAATTTATAAGTCTATTAATTTATTAATTGGTATAGACTGTGTGAATAAGTGAGATCCTATAAGTAACATTGAATTGAGGCATTATTTGGAAGGTAACCTAATGTAACCTCTATGGCTGATGGAAGAACATCATGTCAATATTCTGGAAATTAGTGTAAGGAGGTGTGTAAGATGACACTCTTTAAAAGAGGAATGCAATAGTTTTTTATTGAGTAGGTACCTATAAAGACTAACAGCTTGAAAAAACTAACATTGTTTTCAATGGTGGACAAGCTTGTGAAGGTCAATATGACATCACCTTTTCATTTTGATTTTTGTAGCCTCCCCAATATTGGGCTAAATGGAGGAAAGAACACATAAAAGAAATAAATTATCATGTCCAAGGGCAGTAAAAAACATCTAATTAAATGTATTTTGAATCTGGTTTCCAGGAAACACAGGCATCACATTTATGCATTACTTGTAGAAGGGAAAAGATCAATCAGTTTGACCAAACTGAGACACAATATACCTACTAAAATGTAGAGATATTCTGTTCCCACTCTATGTTAGATGTATGAGATTGTTAATTGGTCTCTTTGTTGTCTTTTGAATCCATATATGAAGCAAATAGACAAATCTAATTATTTTCACACCATTGCTCCATATTTCTGGCTATATTATTTAATTGTTGATACCGTATTCCTCCCATTCGGTTTTAATAAGATACAGCAAACTATTATCAAACTCACACAAAATGTGTAAGTGCTCATGTTTAACAAAATAGTATTTTTAAAGGTAAAAAATGTGAAGCAGTTCTAAATAATTTATGTGATAATTATAATTTTTTATCCTTTTTCCAGAACCCATAGACTTCTATTATCACTACAATTGCGCCCCCCCCCCCCCAGTTCTTGTTGCATCATTGTAGGTCTAGTTTGATGATTGGATGAATTTTTATTTTGAATCTTAGTTGCCTTTACTTATAACTAAGTATTTATGTTCTAATTTTAGTATAGAGCCAACCAACAACAAATGTTGTTGCAACAAAATAATGCAACAGTTGATGTACATATTAAGTGAGTAATCTCTCATAAGCTAAGAAACTTGTTTCTGTAAATATTTTTAAGGGATTTACAGAAACAACATTTTTTGTATGTGACATCAGTCATTGTATAAGTGTCATATATAAAATCTAAATAATTAACATGATTGGGATGGCGTATTTTGTAAAAAGGAGTAATTGTTCCTTGAATATTTTTCAACCTTTTATTATATAATAGTAGGCTAGTATGAATAGTGTAGTGTGTATAGTAGTAGACTATATAGTCTGAACCAATACACAAAAGGTCATCAAGATGATGTACATACTGATTTGTGAACTTTTGATCATAGATATACATGTAACTACCACTATCTGGGACAGCAATAGACTCTTTTTAAATGATCATAATGAAATAATAGGTATCTCCTGTGATCTGGATTCAATTTTTGCCATAAGATCTCCTGGGTACACTAGAGCCACCGCAGTGATCTTACATCTTATAAATTTGGATGTGTGAATCAATTTGTTCAGGGGTTTAAAGGTTTCAATAAACCTCCCTTCTCCATCCCTGTTGGGAAACCAAAAAATATCTTGGATATAAGTTGATTCCCACACGGTTTCCATGGGGAATTTGTGTTCAATGGCAATAAATTATGAATGGTTTTATACATAAATATGCATTCATCTTGGCCCCTGATCTTGAAGATCCTGATTGATCACTTGTAAAACCATTTTGTTTTGAACCGTTGAATTTTGGTTGATAAGTTATGGAAGAAAAAATGCACTTACCGAACATCCACTGATGTGCTTCAAAATTGGGGCATTACCACAAATCCTCTATCAACGAGGTAGGGAATGGGCTAATCTGTAAGCCTGACTAACCTCTAGTTTCAACCATGAGCCTGTGGTGGAACTTTTTGTGTTCTAGCATACACTGGATGTGTTGCGAGAATTGCTTGGTTATAGTTTAATATGAGGACTGCAGTTACTTTCGTCCAGGCCTAGGTATTATTCTTTGCTGGTTGTACCAAGATGGACCATTCCCGTTTCCCAGACGGGTTACAGTTGAAGATTAGGCTGGCTTCATAATAAGCTTGCCGCTTCTGTGGCATGTCTTTAGGACTTTAAATGTTCTCTGTTGAAGTATTCCCATGCAGGTAGTCGTCTCTATCAACATCTTTGACAATATCTTTGTTTATGTGAAGTGCAAATCTATTAAAACTCTTCCAGTATCAATCATCTGGGAAAATTAGTTTCAGCCTATTTATGCCATCATTGCTGAGAAGCTTAGATAGGGTCTAGTGATTCCCAATCCCAACTGATTCTGTTCTGATTTAATCTTTTTGTATCAGTATATTCTTGTATTATCAATGAATTACTGACTGAGGCAATAATCTCTATATTATTTTAAACAGTTATTACACACATTTTTATCTAGTTTTTGTTCATATTCCTTGAGTATTTCCAAAAATGGTATTCTAGATGTGGGTTAAGTCATTCATTAAGTCAGGCCATTAAATCATTTGGTTTTGTAGACATAAATACTGTAATACTCTGAATACTTCAGGAAATATAGTAACTGGTTCAACGACTAGCTCAGATGCTAGTTCAGGAAATGTTATATACTCAAGTCTGTAACAGTTGGGGTTGTGCCTGTTGGAGCCGATGATGATACAACAGATATCTGGTTTAATGTCCATTTCTTGAGGATCATCCTAAATACAAGGTCTAAAAACCTAAAAATATTGACCCAGTTATGGTACCAAAGTGTACCTAGGTAAAGCCTTTCTGATTTTATCAAAAGGTAATGACCATTGTGCATTCATCTCGTAAACACCACGAGTAAGCGGATCACGTCAATGCATCTCGTACATCACCCGTGTCCATGTACCAAAAGGTAAAGATCATCGTGTGTTCATCTCGTAAACACCACGAGTCAGCGGATCGCGCCAATGTATCTCGTACATCACTCGCGTCCATAGGTACAATATTCAAAATCCATTTCACTTGCACTGTAGATATAATGTACTATAGATAACTTTCCTGACGAAGCTTTTCAGGTTACCCCAAAGGTGTGGGGAAAAAAACAACCACGTATGTTTATCTCGTAAACATCCCGAGTCAGCTGAACGCGTCAATGCATCACGTGCACAACCCGCGTCAATAGGTATATTCATATTTCGAAACCCATTTGATTTACAGTCTTACACTGTTTAATGTACCATGGCAAAGCCTTTAAAGTTATGGAACAAGGAAACAAGCTCGTGTGTTCATCTCGTAAACACCCCGAGAAGTTTGATCGTGTCAATGCATACAATTATTTGGGTTAAGTACGTGAAACTCTTACTTCACTGAATAATCTAATAGATAAATCTATTACTTCACCTGGAATCAAAGAATTAAATAGAGATAGGACAGGTGACGTACTATGTTATCGTCGTTTCATCCTTTTTTCAAACTTTTCATCATATGAAGATAGTATTTCATATCTTTTCGTTCTGGCATACTTCATTACAAATTATACAAGCACTATGCTCTTATTTAATTACTTAAATTGGTAAAAAAGCAAATAAAACACAACGTAAAACGTATTGGTTGCCGCGCAAACGTATGGAATGACATTTGACGTTACTGACAGATACTCGCTCGGATACGGTGCGTTTTGTTTTTGCTTTTAGGCTCTGAAAAGCTGCGATTGGTCCGCCTAGCATGCTGCGGAAGCTGCATGGTTAAATATAATATGTCTTCGAACGAAGCTTGCAGTATAATAAGGACCGTATTGCATGGAATATCACAATTTGATTCTGCAAAACACGTTCCAAAATAACTTTTATTTATTTCTTACCACAAATTACTACAGACACAATTTTATATCTAATTTGTGTGTGTGTAAAGACTGTAATCTTATACCTAATATTACAATGTTAACTACCTACAATAATTAATTAATTACATTGTTCAATTACATTATTTAATCGAAATTAAAACCATAAGTAATTTACTAAAGATACATGCATAGGATTTATACATGTAAATCTGTGTGGTGTGTGGGTGTGTGATGTGCAGTGAGTGTGTGTAGTAATCATACCACTAGACCTACGGCGATGTGCTACCGGTAGTTGGTGGACATTCCACATATTATTATCCTTCTTATTTATTATACGTGCAAAACGATCGTAACATTTTCCTTTGTATTTTTATCACCTTTTTGACGTGGATTTATTAATAGATACTTGACATGCTTAATCTAGCAATGGACAAAGAATGTACATGGCCCAACACAACTCTATTTAGTTTTATTTAATTTCTACACAACGGCCGAAGCCAATTACACTATTTAAAACGGTATATGGACATAGAAGACAGAATATTAAAATACAGATTTAATTCTTCATTCTTCCGGAACCATATCAAAATATGTCTTTTTGTTTAGGTGAGCATTCTAGCCATCTAGGTAAGCGACTTCCTAAATGACTCTCACAGCCCAAAAACTGAGTATCGTTTTAGGCACCTACTACTTCGCAAGACTGGTGTCAGATTTTCTGGCTTCTACTACTCGTAATGAGTGCCAGCTCACGATTTGTATTGAATGGTCACCCATCCATGGACTGACCGCAGGAAGTGTTGCTTAACCTGGAGAAAAACCTTTGCTTATGAAATAATTTAGCTGGTGAACCATAGTAAACCGTACTTCAGAATTATGCGTCGCGCTACAGAGATGACGGGACGTAAAAGGGACGTGGACGCGGATGTGTGCGATGATGGGACATGTCATGCACGTGTCACGTCCGCATTGCAACTGCGCTGTGGTGTTATGGTCAGTGACGTTTTATTTTCAAAATCATTTTTGTCGCTATCCTTAATTGTCAAGGATTTCGCGGTCGTTTTTGTATTCTGATCGATACCTTCAGATGTGATTTGATGCTATTGTGGCGACCGATTGTCGCAGATGTGATTTGATGCTATTGTATTCGGTTTCTACGAACAAAAATCCGTAATAATCATCACCTTAATTGCTCACAGAATAGATGATAGATAGGGTTAAAAGGTTCTAGACTGGCCACCGCGCACCTGAAGATGCAGCTTTGAAAGGCCTCACACTAGGTGGACCGATGACCCGGTGAGAGACAGAGCCGTTCGTTGTGGTGATAATTTTAGGAAGACCTATATCCAACAGTGGAGGTTTTTTCGCTATAATGATAATGATGACCACCTTAATTGCCCAGCACCACCACCACCACCACATTTATTTTTTTATTTTTTTAAAGCACGTCTTAAATGAAAATTCTTCCAGTAAACTAATATTTACAGGAAGCATACCTACCTAAACGCAGTAACTCAAATTTTCTTCATCCTAGGCTTACTCTATTAACTACATAACTTGAGAGCACCCTATCTTATCAAAACCGATTTCCACTGACGAACGTAACGTAAATGTACGATTTTCTTTTCATTACTTCTTCTTGAAATCTCGCACTATACTCCATTACATATTAACAAATCATTTCAGTGCGATGCTGTCCTCGTATAGTAATCATGTAGTTTGCATACATTCAAATAAAATGTACAGAAGACCCACTTTAATTTTTTTTTTATTTTGTAATTGATAGGCTCGGCCTTGATCTCTATCACCGCGTTCGATCCTTAGGTCAACACCTGCCCCCCTAGTCAAGTAACAACCGTTTCGTTTCGATTTTCTTTTCGTTGATCGCCTCGAGTTGGCCACGCCTCCTATTCCTTTGTTCTGAGCACGTGACTGAGCTTTGAGATGACTTCAGAGCAGGCGTGCCCTACTCGAGGCGATCGACGAAAGTTGTTAGAACAATTGTATGTGTTATTAAATTAAATAAATTCTTAATAATTCTTTTTTTTTCTTTCTACCAATCGCACAACCCGACGAACGGCGAGTATCCACCCTTACGTTGATGAAACCTCTTCGGTCCGGACCAAGCATTTCGCCTTGTCGTTTATACCGCGTACAACGAGGGACTGGAACAATACTGACCCTTTTGGCTCGTTTTTGTATTGACTCACCTAGGACAGGTGTCAGGGTCTCACTCTTCTGTAGACTTTTTATGCCAGCAATTTTTTTTTAAATTGATTTAAACTAGTGCTTGACTGCGATCCCACCTGACGGTAAGCAGTGATGAAATCGTTGATGGTGATGACGTACTAGCTTAGTTGAGCCTATTCACTCTAGCCTTATTATAAACGCACGGGAAGAACGCAGCAGGCAAATTATTTTCATCTTTATCTATCTCTTACTCTCTCGTAAAATAAACCTTTTGCAACCCAACCCTGCAATGGTTACCTTGGCCTGTTAATAAGTTGTGAGCACGCCAACACGTTGCCCACTTAATATTTAAACTGACGCTGCTTACGTAAACCGTGTTACGGAGTGATGGTGCAAAGTTCTGACTTATGTGGTTAACACCTATGTATAGGTCGTAGGTGTTTATGTGTTATGACCGACGCCTGGAGTGTTTAGGGGTAAATGGAGGTGTCAATGTGTTTGTATGTAGGTCTACACATCTATATTATTCATATCACGGTATCATACTAATTTTATAAAAGTGAATGTTTGCTTGTGTACTGAAACTGCAGAAAGGATTAGGATTGAAATTTTACACACGGGTAGACCTTGAGACTTATCATGGCATCTTGCGAAGCAGTAATGCTAGCAAAGGAGGAGGCCGCACGTGCACGCGCGAGGCAATGGCCCCCGCGCCCCAGCCGCCGGATTCCGATCCCGATTTCCAACCACCGTAAGCGTGGGCTTACGGACGGCATGCAATGGGTGACTCGCCGTCGCATCCTTTTGGATTTTTCATCAGTTTACACCTCAATCTTTAGCTTTTTTTGCGTAAAGAAATAACTAACTTACACACAAAATCATACACATACGTACATACAGACTTTCGGTTTAATAATATTTACGTGATCTATTTTTTTTTTCGTTAATCTCGTCGTATGTAACGTAAAACAAGATGCTATATTTAGTCTCTACATTCAACGAAAAACTTTGGCAATGCCTACAAAACGTCGAAGTATTCTCTGAAGCCACTTACAATGATTCGACTGCGCCCTTTAAGGTTCAGTACCATTACACTACACTATCTTCATTAACAAGTAAAGTTGTAAATTGCTAGCGTACGCCTTCAAGCATTACTCGATATCGTGACCCATAAAACTCGTCTGGAAACCACGGAACAGACAATTGAAATGCAGAAGGTATACATCGAAAAAGTATCAATATATTATTATATTTTACAGCTAAGGAGTGGAATTCCCTACCGGAGTCTGTGTTTCCTGATAGCTACAACTTAGGGGTCTTTAAGTCAAGATTGAATACTTCAGTCTGTTACTCCTATGCAAGCGTGCTCCATCGTCGGCCACTTCTTCTTAAATCTCCTCCTCATATATCCAGCTACTACTCCTACTCTTTCTCTGTCCATGAAGTTAGGTTGTGGAATTGTCTTCCACCTAGCATTCGAGATTTGAAAACTATTTCACTCTTTAAGACTCAAGTAAAAGGGCACTATCTTTCCTCTCTTGTGGGATAATCATATATGTATATATATATATAATAAGATTTCACAAACTCCGCTTATTTCTACACACTATAGTCTATCTCTTCTAATCTCTCCTTTCGCAGGTCTGCTGGAAGAAATTTCTCTTTGAAATTAGCAGTACCTTTGTACAAATTTGTATAATAGGATATCTTCTATATATTTGTGTGTACATATATAATAAAATAAATAAATAAAAAAAACTCCTATGCTATAAACTTTCGTACTGCCTCACAGTTCAACTGCTTTCTCTTACCAATTCAATTTTTTAATTAATAGATTCACGGTTGAATACTATCTCACCTGATAGTAAGCCATGATGTAGTTGACAATGTAGCGCGATTGCCTAGAAGTATATATCCTATTTACTTAAAGAACTCTAGGTTGAAGCTATCAGAAAACACAGACTCCAGCAGTGAATTCCACTCCTTAGCGTCAATCACAGCCGATATTTGTAACACGTTGGAACACACGGTGGAGGTGTGCCCTGCCTGGGCAGAGCAACGCCGTGTCATTGCGAGGGCGATCGGCGGCGGCGATCTCTCGCGCCGGGCCTTGGTACAGGCCATGGTTCGGAGCGAGGAGTGGCGGGCAAATTATTTTTGCACATATTGTCAAAAAATAAACCTTCTGTAAACGATTTTACTCTATGTCACTCACAGAACATTCGACCCTTCCAAGCCCCGCCCATTTCCTTCTATAAATTTTAAATGTTCAACACAATTTGGCTGATGTACAAAAATAATTATACGTTCGAACTTAAGTTCAATTCCGGGTTGGTTAATAATTAACTTTCTTGCTAAGCAGCCAACTTAATAGGCTCATAAAAAAGCAGTCACTTCATTTTGGTGAATTCATAGAAGTGAGTTATTTATTTATTTATTTATTTAATTAATTACAACGGTTAAACAACCAATTACAGTAACTAAACAAAAACTTTAAGTTAAAAACAACATGTACTTTTATCAATTCCTCTCACAGTACTTCTGACATACCAATAAAATCATCTTCCATTCATCCGCAAACAGATCGTTTGTTGGATAATAATCCAAGAGATCATTTAGTGCAGCCAAAGTGCGAGGTATTGGAGACTGCGCACGGGCAACAGTGCGACACTGAGGCACAGCAAACATTCTGTGCTTTTTGCCGCGGCAGTAATTGTCTGGGACAAAGAAACGCGCTAGCACAGTAAGCAGATCAGGCGCGTCAATAGTGCCACGGAGCGTCTTGCAGGCTATGGTGAGCTGAGCTCGCGCTCGTCTTACCTCTAGTGAGTTATATCCGAGGCAACCCAATAGAAATTTTGTCGGATAGAGGTATGGATAATAGCCGTGTTTCCGCTTGTACAGGAACCTAAGGAACGCTTTTTGCACTTTTTCCAGTAAAAGTGCGTAAGAACTTTGGTGCGGGTTCCACACGCTAGAGCTGGATTCTAACTTACTGCGCACGAGCGCATTGAATAAAATCTTAATAACGTGCGCGGTGCGAAAATCACGGCAATTGCGTAAAACGAAACCCAACCTTTGGTATGATTGCTTTGCTACTGTAACCATGTGGTCGTGGAATGTGAGCTTTCGGTCGAATGTGACTCCCAGGTCTTTCATAGCAGTTGTTTTTATGATGGCATTATTATCGAGATGGTATTCGAAT
This sequence comes from Mythimna impura, assembly GCA_905147345.3. Lineage (NCBI taxonomy): Eukaryota > Metazoa > Arthropoda > Insecta > Lepidoptera > Noctuidae > Mythimna > Mythimna impura. The sequence continues at coordinate 23,960,260 of LR990359.1, read as the reverse complement.
TCAACTGGGTGCCGCATTCGACCAAAGGTCATAGCAAAGCATTTAGAGGTATTAAAATCCATCTTATTATCTAGACTCCACTTGTAGATTGCGTCAATGTCTTGCTGTAGTGCCAAGCAGTCAGACTCGGAGTTTACTTCGAGGTAAAGTTTCAAGTCGTCGGCATACAATAGACATTTTGCGTGACGCAGAACTTGGGGAAGATCATTTATCATAATTAGGAATAATAAAGGCCCCAGAATTGAGCCTTGACTCACTCCGGAACGCGTGTGATAGGCACCGGATTCGTACATTCCGAGCCTAACAAACTGCTGACGATCACGTAGATAGTCTGCGAAAAAACGGAGGAGAGAGGGTGAGAAACCAATTTTGTTTAGTTTCATCAGCAGCGTGTCATTATTAATCCTATCAAACGCTTTCCGGAAGTCAAAGTAAAGTACGTCTACGTGACGTCCGCGGTCTAAGCTAGAGGATATGTAATCAACCAAAGTCAGGAGATTGGTGTCAACAGATCTCTTGCCCCTGAAACCGTGCTGCTCATTACATAAGTATGTGTTTATTTGTTGGTAGATGGCATTGTGAAGGATGTTCTCAAAGACCTTCGCCGGGGAAGATAAAATTGCGATAGGGCGTTAATTTTGAAATGCTAATCTTCTACGTTAACTAACGTTTGCATACTATAGTATGTTTTCTCTGCTAAGTGTGCATATTACAGGGCTATGCTCGGAGTTTCCTTGAGTGATCGCATGACGATATCTGTAGATAACCTTGGTTCTAGGTTATCTACATATCCCGAAGAATCACCAAACTTAAGGGGTAGTGGGCAGGGCACATTGCTCGCAGAGCAGATGGTCGATGGGGTGGAAAGGTTCTGAAGTGTTGACCGCGTACTGGAAGACGTAGAGTTGGAAGGCCTCCCATAAGGTGGACCGATGACCTGAGGATCACGGTACCAAACGGTACAGAAAGTCTAGTGCTATTCTGTAAAGATCTCACTGTGAAAATGTAAGTAAAGTGAGTTGACAATAACTAGCATCAGTTATAATGGCACCTCATTCCAAGCTATAAGATCTGACATTGAAAAGGTTTTGTCCCGGCAGGCGTTCTCCTTCGTTAAGCACAACATTGCTTTCCATCAGCTGAGACGCAGTTAGCACATACTATCTGTGCTAACTGCGTCTCAGCTGATGGACTCGACTCATGTCCAGTTGAAAACCAGTGTCAGAAAGTAAGAAAGAAAACTGTACACAAACACAACAAGTTTCAAGGTACAAATGAAAATAAAAGGAAAAAAATAATAAAATAGTGTTTCTCACTGCAGCGCCAAAATAAAATGTCCAGTCCAGCAACTTTTTTTCCTTCTAACTTGATGTGTTTATGTGTTTTTATGTTTGTGCCAAATAAACGATATTTTTCTTTTCTTTTCTTTTTAGTGAAAAGTAAAAATCTACATGACAAAAGGCTTTTGCTTACCGTAATCTCTAATCCATCGAAAACATTTCTTGTATAAAAAGTACCTACTATTCTAGATACCTTTCACTATCCGTTATCAAACTACACGATAGCTAAGTTTGTTCAACAAAATATTCGATAACAGTAAATCTTTATTTACAAACAACTTTATTTGACTTTATTTATAAGGCTTTTTAGGCGGTAATCTCTACCTGCCCCCCTAGCCAAGTTACAATGTATCGTTCGCGCCGAACGCCTCGAGTAGGCCACGCCTCCGATTCCTTTGTTCTGACGCCCTCTCAACGCTCAGTCACGTGGTCAGAACAAAGGAATCGGAGGCGTGACCTACTCGAGGCGTTCGGCGCGAACGAAACGATTGTAACTAAGACTTGGCTAGGGGGGCAGGCTAGATAAAAGCATTCAAACCAGATAACTTGTCCAGGCTTGTAAAGCGCAAGCCAGACAGAAGCGGAGCGGGCGTGGGCGCGCCAGATGCGCACCTTAGTTCTATCTGTTTTGTACCACGTCCCTCTCCTAGATTTTGTATGAAAGAACATTGGAAAGGCGTCGAGACGGCACGCCACAGGCGCACTGAAGGCGCACCGACGACGCCCGGCGCGCACTCGCCGTCACCTCGCCCATACCTGCCACCCGCCCGCGCTTTAGTCTGCAGTGAGCGTGCCACGAGCGCATCTGATGCGCGCCAGTAGCGTGCCAGTGGCTCGCCCGATGCGCGCCACGCCGCTTCTGTCTGGCTTGTGCTTTAAGGGGTGACCAGACGGTTGCAAACCAACGTCCCAACCAAGGTGACCTTGCTAGTTTCAATCCGTGTAGACAGCAGTTGTAATCCATGACCTTCAACGCCCTTGGTTGGGAGGCGCATTTTCCCAACCACCGAACATGTTGGCGCGTGGTTTACATCCATGTAGCCGCAACACAAACCAAACACATAAACCAAGGTCACCTTGGTTGGAACGCTAGTTTCCAACCATCCTGGTCACCCCTTTAGTGTATAAACAGACTGAAAGACAAATACTCATTAGATAGAGCATTTTAGAATATATAAAATAAATCTACCACCGCTTAATGTAAACCTAAAAGCCAAGATAAAGAAGAATATAAAGTATTAGAATTTGAACTTTAAACGTTTTATAAATACACAAGATAGGGTAAATAACCTATTGTTGGCACAGAGCCAATTGACACTCGAGACTTTTCATTAAAATACGAATTTTCAAAGGACTTAAACTGCACTCAGTCCTTAAAAGCAAAGTAAGTTGCCTAAAGCGTTAAATAAATAAATTGTCACATTTTGTGTCTGAAGTTCTGTTAAGTATCTTTGTGAACTAGGACTGGGGGAATGTTTGATAAAGTAACCATGGCCCTGGGTGTTCCATCAGGGCCACGTTTACTCTACGTAAGTATTGGATAGTAAATTAGGTTTTATTATCACATGTATAGGCCCACTTACCAGGTGCCTATATATGCCTACCTAGTACCTACGGACTCGTAGAGCAGTGGTGCCCGATTGGTAACGGCCCCGACTTACAAGTTGTAAGGTCGCGGGTTCAAACCCAGCCAGGCGCAATACTTTGAGTAATTTATTTCATCACCACTGCTCTTAAAACGGTGAAGGAAAACATCGTGAGGAAACCGGCATGTCCTAGAACCAAAAAATCGAAGACATGTGACATTCACCAACCCGCACTGAGCCCGCGTGGTGTATTACGGCCCATTCCCTCTCCTAGAAAGGAGGACTGAGACCCAGCAGTGGGAACATTAAAAGGCTGATTATGCTATGCTATTATCATGTTCCTGGAACGCAACAGGCAACTAAAGGAACACAGGTGGGTTTAAGTCAGTAAAAGCTTCACTATCTAGCTCCACCTAGAGTGGTATAAGTTTTACCAACGAAAACTTACCTGTGTTACTTCAGTTGCCTTTTTCATTCTAGGGCCATGGTAACTCTTTCGAACAAACACCACTGCCATGCTTATATCATCATATCCAATATTCACACCACTTTTCAGTCACCGGTTCCACTAGCATTAAAAGCATTCAAGTTTCTTCTTTTTAGGGTTCCTTACCTCAAAAGGAAAAAGCGGAACCCTTCTAAGATTACTTTGTTGTCCGTCCGTCTGTTCTGTCCGTCTGTCGGTCTGTCTGTCAAGACCCTTTATCTCAGAAATGCGTGGAGGCATCGAGTTGAAATTAAAACCGTATACTTAGGTCTGCGGTCCCTTGAAGCTGTGAAAAAATCAAAATTCTAAGTTAACGGAAAAAAAGATACGGCCGTTTATTTTGCAAAAACCGTACATTTCAACACTCTTAAAGAAATCAAAATTCATAAGGTACTTCCCGTTGACCCAGAATTCTGAAATTTGGCATAAAGCAAGGTCGTATAGTATAGATATAGGAATAAATCTGAAAACTGTAAATTTGTAGTTACGTCACAAAAAAAAAACTTTTTTTACAGTTCGGAAAAATCTTCGTAACTCAATTCGGGAATCGCACTGTTTTCATAGGTAAGTTTGTGCGAAACCCTCAGTGCGCGAGACCAAGTCGCACTTGCCCTGTTTTTTTTTAACTGTTATAAACTAGTGCATAACTGCGATCCCACCTGATGGTAAGTAGTGATGCAATCGTTGATGGTGACACGCACTAGTTTATTAAGAGCCTATTCACTCTAGCCTTGAAGACACCTAAATTACAATCGGACGGGAAAACCGCAGCAGGCAAGTTGTTCCAGTGCCTCGATGTACGCCGGTATAAAACACGAGGCGAAACGCTTGGTCCTGGCCGTAGAGGTTTCAATAACGTAAGGGTGGATACTCGCCGTTCATCGGGTTGTCCGATGGTAGAAATGTGATGGTCACACTCTCCAAAATAAATCCTGTAAATTTTTTTACTTCAACATCTATTCTCAATGAATCACTCACCACTACTCACCCTTATCTTAACTATGTTGGTGGCTTGAATTCGAACTGGACTATCCAATTACAAACAAAACAAAGATAACACGATAAAAACCTTATAGCTCTTGGCAATACTGGTGTCAGGTTTTCTAATTTCTGTCTACACGATAACGATTAAATAACAGTTTGAATCAACAACTTGCAGACATGCTTTACGAGGTACTGAGAATCTATAATTTTTTTCTATACTTTTGTTATGAGACCTTGCTTCATGCCAAATTTCAGGATTCTAGGTCAACGAGAAGTACCCTATGACTTTTGATTCCCTTGATAGTGTCGAAATACACATTTTTTGCGACATAGCATAGCATAGTCGGCCTTATAATGTTCCCACTGGATAATGTTCTCTAGGAGTGGGAACGCGATATAAACGGCCGTATCTTTTTTTCCGTTAACTCAGATGTTTGATTTTTTCACAGCTTCAAGGGACCGCAGACCTGAGTATTATGGTTTTAATTTTTACTCGATACCTCCACGCGTTCCGACAGACAGACAGACAGACAGACAAACAGACAGACGCACGGACAACAAAGTGATCCTATAAAAGTTCCGTGTTTTCCTTTTGAGATACGGAACCCTAAAAAGGGTTGATATTTAGTCACAAGCTCTACACCTATCCTGTACTCCCTTTTTAATGTCCGTACATCCGATTTTGACATTTATTAAGTTGGGGCATAATAAATGGCGACTGCAGTATATTGGTGCAGATAGTTGGTATTGTAACCACTTTCTTTCTTTTAATGCCACATTTATGCCTACGGAATAGAAGTCAAAATCGATTGAACGGACAGCAAAAACATTGGGCAAGTGCAAGTCGGACTCGCGCACTGAGGGTTCCGTAAAAACTTGAAAGGTAAATTGCGGTTTACGATATAAGAAGTATTAAAAAAAAGTACTTACTAGATCTCGTTCAAACCAATTTTCGGTGGAAGTTTATGTACATTATATATTTTTTTTAGTTTTATCTTTAGGACACATTTTACCACTTTGGAAGTGTCTCTCTCGCAAACTATTCAGTATAGAAAAAAAATGATATTAGAAACCTCAATATCATTTTTGAAGACCTATCCATAGATACCCCACACGTATGGCTTTGATGAAAAAAAAATTTTTGAGTTTCAGTTCTAAGTATGGGGAACCCCGAAATCTTATTGCCTTTTTTTCTATTTTTGTGAGAAAATCTTAATGCGGTTCACAGAATACATCTACTTACCAATTTTCAACAGTATAGTTCTTTTAGTTTCGGAAAAAAGTGGCTGTGACATACGGACGGACAGACATGACGAATCTATAAGGGTTCCGTTTTTTGCCATTTGGCTACGGAACCCTAAAAACGTTTGTATAAATGTCTAATCATATTTCAAATGGAGTACAGTAACAGTAAAACGTCCGTACTATTTATTTTTACACAATAGCCTTCACATGATCACATATGATTCTCTATACATTCGTATATGTAGTTAGAATCTCGTCCCATCCGGTTAAAGCGTTTATTTTCAGTTGACACACATAACTCTACGTTTCTTATCGCACACGCAAAAGCTGAAAGCTTTATGATGTAAGAACGAGAGAACAGTTGTATGAAAATATAGTGTTTAATGTGAAACTCGAATCTCGGTATGATATTATATGGAAAAGTCCAGTGGTGACGTAGATTTTCTGAAATGTGGCAAAAACGCGATACGGTCTCTCTGTCCGATTATAATTTAGGTGTCTTCAAGGTTAGAGTGTAAGTCACCCAAATACTCGGAGTTTCCTTGCGTGATCGAATCAGAAATGAAGATATCCGTAGGAGAACCAAGGTTGCCGACATGGCCATAGTCATATTTCTTGTCAATGATAAAATTGTCAATCGTCATCATCATCATCATTTTAGCCGAAAGACGCCATTGTTAGACATAGGTCTCCCCCTAGTATCGCCACAATGACCAGTCTTGTGCGACTTGCATTCTTCGGATTGCCACGACCCTCACCAGGTCGTCGGTCCACCTTGTAGCATCTTACAACGCTGCGTCTTCCAGTACGTGCTCGCTCTTCCAGAAGCAATGTGACCTGCCCACTGCCACTGGCGATTCTTCGGGCTGTGTCCGAAAGTTTGATTCTCCTGCGGATATCTTCATTTCTGGTCTGATTACCTAAAGTACTCCCAGGATACTTAGCACCCTTTAACCAAATTGCCACTTAAACAAAGAGCTCAAAATATAACCAATTAATTACTTAAAAATACAAAAAGCTCAATTGAATTTAAGTGAACAAGTACACAGTAATTACTGTAAGCGACAACAATAGCTGTGTCACCAATAATTATATTGTAAAGGTACACGCTTGGTTTCGTTCCAATATGTTTACGTATGGAATTTTGTGTTTCACTAGCGTTTCGCCCGCGCCTTTGTCTACATAGATTTATATTGAAGTACAATTTATATTTTCCTTGCAATCATAATTTCATGTTTATAACTAATATCGCCAACCAGGCTGACATTAAAGCACATCCCCAGCTCATACAATAAGGTACATAATTCCAAAGACCGCTGTGAGAATGGAAAAAGACAAGAAAGAGTTTCATATGATTCACGAGTTTTATACGATTATGTAAGGCACAAATAAACGTTTTTTATTTTTTTCATTAAGCTTGCTTACACGTTCAAGTAAGTTCTAAAAAAAACTCATTTTTAAATGACCTTTTTTAGTGCACCTCTTTTTCATGTCATCACTTCAGCCGAAAAACGTCCACTGCTGGACATAGGCTTCCCCAAGTATCACCATACTGATTGATCTTGTGCGTCTCCCATTCATCAGATTCCCGGGTCCCTTGCGGTCTATAATTGATCACCATAATATTATGTCAGTATAGCCGTGATTTTCTCCTCCATAGAAACTGCGCCTTAGGTTCCTTAGGCTGAGGGATTGTTTGTTAAAGTCGCTATGGACCTGGAACGCAAAGGGTAACTAAAAGAACAAGGGTGGGTTTCAGTTAGTTAGTTACTTAGTTAGTTAGTTAGAAAAAGTCTGACACTTCCTCTCGCTACAACCAGAGCGCGAGAAGTTACTTGGATATTTGCCCTTAATAAAGACCTCGCTAAGCTAGCACCGAGAACACAAGGTGGACTGATGAACTGGTGAGGGTCGCGGGAATCCGATGGTTGCAAGACGTACAGGACCGTTCGTTATGGTGACACTTGGAGAGCCTTATGTCCAATAGTGGACGTGTTTCGGCTGAAATTATGCTGGTGATGATGAAGCTAGCACTAAGGTCTTTAGCCTTTTACATCGGTCAGCCAGTTAATTAGTAAGTTGGTTCGTCACTCAAACCGCTTTATGTATACGGAGTATTGGCCCCAGATACTACGGCTGGCACGGAATCGTTTCAATATCAATTCCTTTGTGGTAGTGACACTTATAATTATTTAATTTCTGCCACTGATCGTGGTCCGAATGTTTTTTGTGAGTATTGCAGCCATTTCGGGGAATATTGTCTGCCGTCTGTTTTTTTTTACATATTAAAACTAAACAATGACCATATAAAGATAGCAATTGATCCCAAACTAGGCGCAGCCTGTATTTTGGTGACTCAGACATTGCCAAGTTCATAACTTGTAGCTTGCTAGCCTAACGCTTGCAAGCTACATCAATTGTGCCTTTCGCCAATTTGCCCAGTTCGCCAAACATTGATATAAATTTTAATCATAAAAAAATCTGTACCTACTTCAACAAGAACTTAGACAAAAAAGACAAAATAACCCAACAATCCTAAATACACAGTGTAGTGCAGAAAAACTTTCACAATCCAAAGGTAACATTTGTGCCGGGCTTTCTTCAATTGCGAGACGATAATTCATAACTTATTTATTCCGCCCCAAAAACCTTACGGGACTGTCAAAATTAAGACATAAATCTTAGGCTCGACCATTCTTTGGGCCCGAGTTGTAATTTTATGAAGAATCGAAAATTGTTTTTTATATTCGTCGAAGTTCGGGCATGATATTGGTCGTTCGCTGGGTGTTTCGGCTGTTTGATTTGTTTTCGTTTGGGGACGTTGGGGAAGTATGTCGCAGACTCGTTAAGATAGCATATAGGATTGTTTTGCTGAATATTTGTATTGATTTGAGGGTAACAGTGATTGGGAGTTGCTTCTATGAAAGTTATTTCGGATTTTCATTAGCAGATGTCTTAAACAGACATGTGTTTAAAGGTTCTGTGAATATGTTACTAATTGGAAATAATATTTAGATTACGAGAACATGCTTATGATCGAGCGCTGGTTATCAGTTAGTGCTTATTAGGTTATATCTAATAGCAGTGTCCCTAACATTGCCACAAGTTTCTTCTTTCGTTAGATTGCTGGACATAATGCCTTCTAAGCGGTGCCATTTCAACAGATTTACACTTTTTTCATCCAGTAAATTCCCGAATCTTATCATTCACTAGTTCATTAGTTCACCTTTCGGGAGACCTAATATTACGTCAAAAGACTACCAATCCTAAATTGGGGGTCCTAAAATCAAAGAGAATTCTAGTTTCTAGGCATACATGCTCTAATATCGACATAATCGATTCTTGTACGTCCGAAATCTCACTTGATGGTCAAGTGAGATTTCGGACGTACAAGAATTTATAAATATTTATAAAAAAAAACACACACCAGAAGGGGTAGCTAAAAAATGCATAACATAACCAATAGCGATCCTTTTTTTTTAAGAAGTGATATCATCAAAGGTATTCTCCCAAAATAAGTTTTTTTTTTTATTTTCTGTCCGAACTTTGGAATCGTTTATTGGAATGAAAACTTAAAGAATGAACCACATTCAAAATAATAGTATGTACAGATATGCCACATACGGTTTTGTTTTTGAGGTGAGAAATCATCCAATGACTTCTCCCACTCTAGGGTGGAGTGACAAGACGTGTTAGACTTTTACTAACTAAATTCCTTTGCGGCCTAGGACTACAGTAACTAACTCTTTTAAACATTCCGGCAGCACCAACAGTTATCCTATATGCTCAGAGTTTCCTTGCGTGATCGAATCAGAAATGAAGATATTCGCAGGAGAACCAAGGTTACAGACATAGAACGAAGAATCGCCAAACTTAAGTGGCAATGGGCAGGGCACATTCCTAGCAGAACAGATGGCCGTTGGAGCCGAAAGGTTCTGCAGTGTTGGAAGGCCCCCTACAAGGTGGACCGATGACCTGGTGAAGGTTGCGGGAAGCACAGGACCGTTCATTGTGGCGACAGTTGGGGGAGGCCTATGTCCTGCATTGAACGCCTATCGGTTGAAATGATGAACAGTTATCCTTACAAGCATAATTCAATCGCTTCGTTTACGTTCATGCTGGTAATCCACGCATGCCAGTTGCAATTAATAATCCCATAACCACCTTTAAGAAACCTTCAAACAAACTCATCGTTTAAAAATGAGAATAAACTGTATTGTTCACCAAAATATTAACATTACTTATAATTTAAGATACAGAAATTTAGATTTATGGATAGGTACAATGATGATCTTATTGCTGACTGCGATATCTTAAAGACACTTTTGGATAGATCGTAAGTATTTAAGATAACAAAGGGCTTACAATGTACTGCTAACAAACAATTAGACATTACGACCATCATCTTAATAATCGATTCTCTGTCTCTAACTATTCTGACTGGCCTGTTGGTCTAGTAGTTAGTGACCCTGACTGCTATGCCGAAGGTCGTGGGTTCGATTCCCACCCAGGACAAATGTTTATGCGATGAGCACGATCTTTTGTTCTGTGTCTGGGTGTAATTTTTTATCTATATTATGTATGTATTTAGAAATATATAAGTATGTTTATCAGTTGTCTAGTACTCATAACACAAGCTCTGCTTAGCTTGGGACTAGACGGTTTTGTGTGATAGTTGTGAATTATTATTGTGAATTATTATTCTTTATCTGGGTATTCGTCTTTCCTTTCTTCTGCCATATTTACCAATTCCATGGATCCCTCATCCAGATTTTTCTAACAACTTTTAAGATCATTATTTCCATTTTCGGACGGCCAATATTCCACCTATACCGACAAAACTTTATCAACACGGTTTTTCTTAAGCATCTTTAGCACAGAATTCAAAATCTTGATTGTCCGAAATACAAATAGATAACTTATCTGCCGACACACGGAAGCTCAAGCGCAATAGAGCAACAGAACTAACAATATCTATACAGAATCAAGCGGTGTAAACAATTCTAGAGCACGCTTCCTAAACAGGGAACGTACAAAGGTCCTCCCAGCTTGTTTACGGATGTTAAGACCCGTCCATAGAGGAGACTTGCTAGAGAAAATGGTGCTTGAAAAAGGAATTGTAAATACTTAAATTGTTCAGTTAGTGAGTACTAGCTACTTGAATTCATGGGGAAAGCAGAAACGATAGGTCTTTAAAGACTCTTTTTGCTTAATTTCTTTCAGTTTTACTACTTTCGGCTGATAGCTTTTCCCGTATGGAAGTCGCAAACTTTCCAAAGGTAATATATTCTTGGTTTAATTGATGGAGCTGAAAGGTTCTGGAGTAGTGAACACTTACTGGAAGACTCAGCGTAGGAAGGTTTCTTTTCAGGTAAATCGATGACCTGGTAAGGGTCGTGGAAATCCTTTACCTTTCTTTTCTTTTAATTGTTGTGGCGACGCTTGAAGGAGAACTATGTCCAGCAGTGGACGTCTATCTAGTGATCTTTCATGGAATCAAGAGACCTTTACATAAGACAATGATACTATAGCAACTGACTCAATATTCGCTCTGAAATAATTAAGCACATTGAAAATTATAAACCAAAACAATGTAAAAGATGAACCAATCTACACAGAACCTTACTAAAACGCAGAAAAATAAGTAATAGATAGTCCCAATGTACTCACAAGCTAGCAGCAGTACTAAAGGATCGTTGGTTTGATGCCAGATTATCTCGCATACACGCTCCGGAGATTTTAATCACTCAGAGATGTTGCCAAGACGTCGACGCTGCGTTCCAACAACTTTGTCCTTTTTGTCATTGGCTGTCGGTTGTACTAAGTTATAATAATATACCAATTTATAGGATTGTGTTTTTGGATTTTGATTTTGGAATCCGTGTCGTGTTTTGTTTTTTACCGAAGTAGGCAGTTAGCCAGAAACACAGCATTGGAAATGAGTCTGTATAATGTTGGTTCGAATTTTGGAATAAAAACTTAAAGAAGGAATCTCATTCAAGATACTAGTGTCTATATGCCACCGGTAAGTCCTCTCTTTGAGAAGTGGCTGGAGAGACGCCACGGCGTCCTCACCTTCCTCATGATGCAGATCCTCACCGGACATGGCAGGTCATACGATGAAGGTGTACCCCGCTAGAGCGAAGCAACGCTGTGTCCTCGTGGTCGGTGGTGGTGACCTCTCGCTCTGAGCCCAGGTTCAGGCCATAGTCCGGAGCAAGAGGGAATGAGATTCGGTCACCTTCTTCTGTGAAGTAGAAATGCTAGCGACGGAGATGACTGCAAACGTAAGGTAGCTTACATCTTCACGCCCCAGCGGCTGCCCTATTCGGGCTATGGTCTAAAGCGAGGAGGAATGGCAGGTGATGGCCTCCTTCTACGAAGCAGTAATGCTAGCAAAGGAGGAGGCCGCACGCGTGAGGGAACGAATGTCCTCACGCCCCAGCCGCCGAGATTCTGATCCCGTCTACCAGCCACAGTAGACGCGGGCTTACGACGTCGAGCAATGTGTAGCTTGTCGTCCGGCCGTCCGGTAATTGACCGGACTGAGTTCAGTCGTCAACAGCGCGTGGTGATCCACTCGCTCCTCAAAGAGATGTCAGCAAACAGTAGGGGCCCAGCAGGGCCGATACCCGCTAGCTAGGATCGCGGGGAATTTCAGAAAAGGAAACCCGTAGTCCTAGAAAGCAAAGGGCAACTGAAGAACACAGGTGTGGTTTTAGTCAGTAAAAGTCTGACACGCCGTCCCGCTCAGACTAGAGCAGGAGAAGTCATTGGATGATTTACACAATTAAAAAAAGGGCGCTGCCCTAGGGGGGAGTCGGTAGTCGCAGGGTGATTTCCAGCCACCGTAGGCGCGGTTGCTAGAAATTTAAGAAAAGGAAACCCGAGATCCTAAAACACAAAAGTAACTGAAGGATACAGGTGTGTAATCACTAAACCGAAAAAGTTTAACACTCGCTCCATCCTAGGGCGAGAGAAGTCATTGGATGATTTCTCATCTCAAAGAAAAAGTATATATTTTATAATAATAATAACGGCTCGTATCGTGAGGAGGTTCCTGTCTCTGGAGCCCTAACCACCGGTAGCTTGGACCCTGTCTCGATACCGGCGGACTACTATTTTTTTATATTTTTAAATGTTTTTTTTTTTAATATGATTTTGTTGAAAAAAATATTTAAAAATATATAAAATATGTATAGAAAATAAATAAAGAATAATAATAATAATAATCATTTATTATCAGGCAATTAAGGCCCATAGATAAAATACATCAATAATCTTGCAAAATAATAAACTAATACATATGTATAAAAGAAACTATAACAATTACTAAACTATAGGTAGTATTGCACACGAAGTGATGGCGTTGTGTTCCGCTGCGAGGTCGGTATCCTTCCACAAAATTGTGGATACACGACACACAAACACGCATTTGCCACATACCGCAAAGAATTGAGATGAGGAAAGACGGATTCTGGCAGGGTTTAATGAAAATACCTGAAGAAATCGGGACTAAAAAATACCCAGCAGTTTTGCCGAATTAATCAGTTAAAAAAACTAATTTCTATAACAGACCGATTGGTAATTGTATATCAATCTTCATGGAACTGCCAACAATGAAAGTTTACGTTTTATTTTATATAGCCTTAGCATAGAAAACTTTGCAGAACATATTGCTATTTACGATTACATAATTTACATTGCAGAGAGCAGTGATAGCCGAGTGGTAACGGCCCCGACTTACGAGTTGTAGGTCGCGGGTTCAAACCCAGCCAGGCGCATTACTTTGTGTAATTTATTTCATCACCACTGCTCTCAAAACGGTGAAGGAAAACATCGTGAGGAAACCGGCATGTCCTAGAACCAAAAATTCGAAGATATGTGACATTCACCATTCCCTCTCCTAGAGAGGAGGCCTGAGTCCCAGCAGTGGGAACATTACAAGGCTGATTATGCTTATGCTTACTTTAAGTTGATCACTAACAATATGAAATTAAAAGGGTATTCAAACAAACACGCTAAAATCAAATCTGTAGATAAAGGGCACTCTGACTTCTAAAAATTGAAATTCAAACTTTTCTGCTTCAGAACTCCTCGATACACCGTTGAAAATATAGATAGGAAACATTTAATTAACTATAACAGTTTACACAAAGTATGAAAACCATTTTGAACTCCAAGGTGAGACTTGAGCGAAATTTTCATTGCTTTTTCAAAGTATTACAAAAGAGAATTAATTTGCAGCCAGTCTCCTTCGCAAGTCGCAACGGAAGCAAATGCGACTGTCGTCTTCCACTTTTGTCTCGAAGTCTTGGTCGCAAGTTTGTGAAATAGGTTTAGCTTTGGTTGTTAATTAAACATTGTTTAGTATTGAAGTTTTGCCATCTCGACTTTTGTTTTTGGCGATGTTTGAAAGTGGAACGTTGTTTTTTTTTTTAAGACTGGGTCTTATGCAGAATGAGCACCTATCTAATGTGAGAGTATACCTATATAATGTGAGAACACTCTTTTTATTACGATTATTTTTATTGTAATTTTGAATGCAATATTAACTGGTCTACACTGTCCCTACATAATATTATCTACTAATACAATATGAAAATATTGTAAAAACATGTTTTTTTTAAATAGTTACTATGGAGTTTCTTTCCGGTTCTACTCTATAGGAAACGACCAATTTGGAACCGCGCACTAGCTTCTGACGTTTTTTATTTGCCCATGTAGGCCTATGTGAAATAAAAACATTTGAATTTTGAAGTTTTTTTTTTTTAATTTACCTCTCTCAGTGACTAATAGAGTATGCCTAAGTCCTTCTATATTCTTTTGTACTTTTAATGGTACAAGGAATTTTAATGGTTACGTAAAACAGGGTATTTTGATCATATCTGTATATCAAAATAATTCCAGTCATATTACTCGGCAGGATTTCAGCAATCTTTTCCTTTGATATCTCGATTGGCGCAGTGGGGGAACGATTATGGGTTCTACGCTAAGGAATGCATATTTTTATAGCGTTGTGATGGCTGATCTGGGTCAGAGAGGTTGTTTGTGTGAGATTTGTAGGTATAAAACAAGATTTATTAGTTTTCGTAGGGTGGGACCTCCAACTTGAAAGATATATATTGAATTTTAGTCATTTGCATTACTGAAGACGTATCCATACTCTGTTTATTATTAACCAACTTCCAAAAAAGGACGAGGTTCTCAATTCTCCTGAATGTTTTTTTTTTCATATCTTGTTCAACGATACTTTCGTCAAATGTGAAGTCATTTTGATGATTGTTTTCATTAAAAATAGTGGTTTTGCAAAGTGTTTCCATTTAAATTTGATGAAGAACTGCAAAAAAAGACTGGAATACCTCAATCATTATCATCATCATCATCATTTCAGCCGAAAGACGTCCACTGCTGGACATGGGCCTCCCCCAAGTGTCGCCACAATGAACGGTCCTTTGCGTCTCGCATCCATCGGACTCCCGCAACCATCACCAAGTCATCGGTCCACCTTGTGTGAGGCCTTCCAACGCAGATACCTCAATAAATGATAGCAAATCTTCCGAGATTACTGCAATAGCATGTCTTTATTGTTATCACCGTTTCATAACATAACATAACGCCAACGTTAGGCCATGGGTTCGCTTTGATACCGCTAGCAAAATCTGATTTCTGATAATGGTCAGGCCTGCCCCCCTAGCCAAGTTACAACCGTTTCGTTTCGATTTTCTTTTCTATGATTGCCTCGAGTCGGCCACGCCTCCTATTCCTTTGTTCTGACCAAGTGACTGAGCGTTGAGATGACGTCAGAATAAAGGAATCGTAGGCGTGGCCTACTCGAGGCGATCGACGAGAAGAGAATCGAAATGAAACGGTTGTAACTTGGCGGGGCTGAATTAACAGACACAAAAATAACCACTTACCTAAACGAGTTTCCAAAATAAACCCAAACCGAACTTTTCACGAAAATCTCTCTATTAATATTTACCAAAAACACCATCATATTTACAAATACAGAAGACCATAAAATTATTCTAATAAGCTCAGTGGTCTCGCATTCGATTCCCGGAAACAATTATCTGATAGTAGCCGGTATGCCGTGGTTACGTAGAACAAATAGGAACAGAAGGTCGATTTCATAAAATAAAATTTATATAGCTTTTCTCGACTATGTGCTTTTTTTAGGTGGCAAATCATCCAAATTCTTCTCCCGCTTTAAGAGGGCGTGTCATACTTTTACTGACTAACTCACTCATAAGTTACTTCTATGCCTTGCGTCCCTGGACTCTAGGGTTCCGTTTCGGACAACCCATGGCCCCAATAGGCTTCGGCCCTGCTACGGTTTTACTAACATCTCTTTGAGGCGCACGTCGAACACTAGACGCCGTCGGCGACTCAGGTTCCCGATTATGTTGGGGTCATCAACCAGATTAATTGGATGCAACTGAATATCAGTATGTTACGTTAGATAGATATATATCTAACAACTTCCATAAACTACGCCTGTAACTTCGTCAACAATAAACAAGCGCACGCAGACACGGACACACTTCATCGTGCCTATAAGACGTATCTCTTTGACGGTCGTCATCATTTCATGATGATCGTGGCAATGAAGCTGGAGCAAGACATCTTGCACTCATCCCAATGTATTTGGGGTCTATGTAGCATCCCTTCTTATCTCATAAATCTTTTTTTTTTCTTTCTTTTCTTTTTTTCCTTTTTTTTTATATACATCGCTGTCAGCGATAAGACCTCCTTTGTACCCATTAATTTGAGTTAGTTTAAAAGTTTTGTTACTATTTTGGTGTACAATAAAGTTTATTCTATTCTATTCTTTGATTACCGTCATCTCCTTTGCAGCTACATCATACAATCCATCTATCATTTCATTTGTCTTTCACTTTTATCCTATTCTTGTTCTGAAAATCAGTCCAACCAAGGATAATCACAGTATTCATTACCTAACTGGGTTGTGGAGGTTGATAGTTATCTCTACAGATACGAAATTGACCATAGCTTACTCCTAAACAGATGATGGTGTTGTAGCGACATCTACATCGCCAATTTTTTTTCCAAAATGTTTGTAATCTGTTATAATTTATGTTAGTCTGAAGTGCGTCGTATTCGGCAAATAAAATGTTTTTCTTTCTTTTTTTCTTTCAAATTGGAACTAAAATTTAAAATCTTGCACCATAGTATCAAAGTTCACTGAGCGATTAAACATGTACAACAGTACGAAAACAACTAGGGGCAGTTGCCTCGACTAGACATAAAACTCGTCTGGTCAGAGGATCCTCCCTTGTCAATGAAGGTTTGCGAGACTTTAGACCTTGTTCTGTATATCTCTAAAGTAAGCAGGCGAGAAACTCCTCCTCGTATAGCGAGAACTATCCCACTCTCGATTGTTATTTGTATAAGCTGTTGATCCCCGCATTAACGCCGGCGTTCACGCGCCATTGTCTTTCTATTGTGTCTCTAATTACGCACTCAAAAGGTTAAGACGTCATACACACGACTGTCATGTTGTGTTGCCAACGGCAGAGAGGTAACTGCAGCCGTTGACGCTTCGGCGGCAGCCGTCGACATATAGTGACACTTGACACACACGATGGCTACCACTCATCTTCAAAGTTGGAATGTCGACGGCCGCAGTCGACGCGTCAACATTTGCTGCCGACGCGTCAACAGCTGCCGCCCCATGTTGACGGCTGCAGTTACCTCTGCCGTTGGCAACATGCCGCTCATGATAAATGATAAATGATATTCATATTTCAATTTTTTTTTTGTTCTTATGTCAAAGTCAAAGTCAAAAAGTTTTTATTTCACATAGGCCTACATGGGCACTCATAAAACGTCAGAAGCTAGTGCACGGTTCCAAATTGGTCGTTTCCTATGGAGAAGAACCGGCAAGAAACTCCATAAATCATAAGATTCTGAGTTCTAAGATCGCCACACATGTTCGTGTGTATATTTATGTGCATGCAATTTGCTCGTTGCATGGAATTGACCTTCTGTATCTGTTATTTCAGCGGTTCTTATCACACTAATTTATTATTTCGGTTCGCCCACGGCTTGGGGCGGTCCCCATAAGGAAATTGTTCTTGACTATTGCCAAGCTTCGAGTTTTGCCCGCTTTTTGAGTATGTTGTTTACGATATGATGTTCAGTGATAATAATAGGGGGTCCTGTATAAATAATAATCATAAACGTTTTCGTGATTGATTTATTTAATATTAAAACATGTTGCTGTCTTGAGTACAACCGAATCGTTTCTTGTATAATTATTGGTTCACTAATGTTTCACCAAAATTCTATTCACAAATCAACGTTTCGTATACCTACTATTTATTTCACAAACGATTCGTTCTGCAAATGTTTCATTTTACAAACTCATGCTTCACAAACTTTTTTTAGCAAATGTTTGTCTTGATAATTGGTTCGGATGATATTTAATCATTTATACATTTAATATCTTCATTCTTTTGGAAAAACTACGTTTAGACTAAATCATTTTAATAATGAATTTTCTAATCGATCATGACGGTATTGTGCAACAAATATGAACATAACCCCTATGTTCATATTTGTTGCACAATAATCCTTGTTAATTTAGCCTTCAAATAAAAAAGGCTAAATTTGTATCAAAAATTCTGCCACTGTATCAGTTGACCTAAATATTATCAATTTGATTTTTTTCGTTACTCCGACGTTTCATTTGATCGAAAATCTTTTCACCGATGTTACACTTAGCCGAAATAACATTTGTTCGAAGTATTATGTTTCCTAACATTCATTAAAAACAATATTGGTTTTAATTGGTCAGAAATCAGTAACGTTTATTTCAAACTAGCTTCTGCCAGCGGCTTCGCCCGCGTGAAAATAGGTTTCTCCATACATACTTTGAACCTCCGTCTCATCCCCTTAGGAGGTGAATTTTGGAAAATCCTTTCTTAGTGCTCGCCTACATCGTAAAAGGAAACCTTGTGCAAAATTTCATGTTTCTAGTCCCAGTAGTTTCGGCTGTGCGTTGATATGTCAGTCAGTCAGTTTCTCCTTTTATATATATAGATAGACCAATTACAGGCACTTTTGAATTGTCAAAATGTCGACAGTCAAAAAAAAAGTGAATCTATATTGCACGTTCCAAAGCGTAGATCTCTATGGAGAAGAACGTGCAAGAAACTCCATGGACAGCATGCCAGCAGACATGCCGCATGTAAACAGACATGCAGCATGTAAGCAGGCATGCAGCAGGCATGCAGCATAGAAGCAGGTTTGCAGCATGCAAGCAGACATGCAATATGCAGCAGGCATGCTACAGGCATGCAGCATAGAAGCAGGCATGCAACATGCAGCAAGCATTGTTTCTGTCACAGCTCCGACGCAGCGGGGTTTGGGCGGCCCCACGTGAGCTTATCGTCGTAGATGGTTTTAACGCCCACCACCGCAGCTTCGGCCACCTGCTCCTCAGCTCGCGGGCCGCCCTATCCTCTTCATTTCATTTCAGATTCATTTCTGTCACTAAATTTTGTAGAACAACATATTATTTTTTATGACACTTTCATAACAAGTTAATATGTTCATTTCTCCCTCCCCTATGTTGCCAAAGGACAGGTCACCGGAGCTATTTCTGGGTGGTTAAAAAAAATAACCACGAAGGGGATGGCGTGGTCCCCCAAGTACCGATTACTTATTAGTCTTTTAGATTTTAGATTATTAGATTTTATATTATACTTTTAGATTGTAATCAATTATTAAGAAATTGGTTCTTAATAATAAGGAAAAAAAAGTTTTTTAAAAGTCTGACACGCCCTCGCGCTTCGCCCTAGGGCGCGAGAAATCGTTGAATGATTTCCCACCTAAAAAAAACCGGACTACATTAGTTAAAACGTCTTGGCTAAGCATGGCTTAGCAGGTTGAGGTTCGTTTGTTAATATCATCTCTAACTGTTCTCGACCCCTCCGCTTTTGCCTTCGCCTTGGAAACCATAACAATACATATCCGTCAGAGTTCAATGAATGACTTGCAAGATGCACGTTCGGTTATTAAGATAAGCTGAAGAGGTACTGAGCCCTGTTTGTACAGTATGGCGATTAGGCATTTTTAGTCAGGACAAGAAACATAGTGAATTTGTTTTTTTTTATGTCATCCAATAGACTGTTTTCATGTGACACAGCGGGTCCCTAGCCAAGTTACGACCGTTTCGTTTCGATTCTTTTGCGTAGAACGCCTCGAGTAGGCCACGCCTCCGATACCTTTGTTCTGACATCATCTCAACGCTCAGTCACGTGGTCAGAACAAAGGAATCAGAGGTGTGGCCTACTCGAGGCGTTCGACGCAAGAGAATCGAAACGAAACGGTCGTTACTTGACTAGGGGTCTGAATTGTAACCAGCAACACTCATCAACATTTCAGTTTACTTTTACGCCATCCAATAGCATTTTTTATGTGAAACAGCTGAATTGTGACATCATCATCATCATTACAGCCAAAAGACGTCCACAGTTGGACATAGGCCACTCACATTTATCAGACTCCCGCGACCCTCACCAGGTCCAAAGGTCACCATGATCGATTCAATCGAGAGGATTATTAACATGTCGCCAAGGATGTGGGATTGTCCAAAGAGTTACTGTGGCCCTGTAACGCAAAGGGGCTTCCTTCATTTGAGGATCATAGGTCTTAGTCAATAGAAGTCTGACGCTCCCACTCTCTTCTCTCTTCCACCCAGAGTGGGAGAAGGCTCCCTCATTGCGTAGTATTCCTCAATGCTGAGGGTCGTAACCTTCCTGCTTCATCATTTTCATTTGTATGATATTCTTCTATCTGTTTCTGTCTCTGGCAGTGTCAAGAGTGGTGCGGATCTGGTCGGACCAAGGTATTAAGCTGCGCCCACGCGGCTTTTTCCCAACTACTTTCCCGGTCACGATGAGCTTTTCAAAGTTGCCACTGTCTTTCACTGAAAAAAAAAAGGATTATTAATAAGTTAATTGTAATATTTCTGTTATTACTACCCAAAATCTGTGGCCCTAGTGAAAAGGGGTATAAGTCAGATTTGGTCGAAAATTAGTTAAGTAAACCGAAATGATCAGAAAAAAATGCTTTATCGTTTGTTGAAAACGGATCTAAGCTATCTCTAAAAATAAGGAAGTTACTTTGTGTAAAAGGGTTCAACTGACACCAAAAAAGAACTACAAAAGTTGGTTTCAAGTCCATATTACCTATACCTTTTAAACGGAAAAATAAAAATAATGTTTGGTTTTTTTAAATCTAAATTAACATAAATCACCCACGTTTTAATCTCGTTGGTGTTTATCGTAGTCCTTAAAAATGGTTTAGTTAGTAATGATATTACTAGACTTATAACCGTTTTCACCAAAATAAAGGATAAAAATATTTCTTTGCATTAGGTAATTTGTTATTATAAAATAATTCCAAATGCGTATCCCTTTTCTTTGGTATGAATTAATATTTAACTTACGGGAGAAGGGGTCTAACTTATTTTATACCCTCAAGGAATCAATTTTGTGGTTGGTATAAGTCATTATCTTAAAAACTATTAAATTTACATAAAAAATAACCAATTAATAATAAAGAGCATAAATTGTTTACTCATAAAAAATATCACATGTGTTTCATTAGGTAGCGGTTTAAATGTCACACGAATTTGAAGCGCGCGAAGTGTTTTTTGCGTCTCCTGTAAAGTTGCATTTTTTGACTTACATCCTTTTTCACTAGGGCCACAGAAATTGGGTTTAAACAATCTTCCATCTAAAACAACAGTCGCAAACCATCAGAAAATATGTAATCACGACAAGAAGCACGTGTTCAGATAACCCAAACTTCCCCGATACGAAATCTGATCTTTAGTTTCAAAGAAACAAACCCAAAAGAAAAACCAACCTTAACTTGAGAACACTAGGGTCGTATTTCAAGGGTTAAGTATACTACTGCCTTGTTTATTAGTAAATGTTGGTAGGTAGATATAATTTTGTAAGAAACGTGAACCGTATTTCGTTGTAAACGCTTGCAATTAATACTGTTCGCTAGAAATAATTAATATTAAATTACGTTTGTTGTTTGGTGTGAAGGGAAAGAGAGCTACTTTTAAGAGTGGAAATAATATTTTGAACTGATTATATTTCAGGTAATATTCTAAAGGGAAAATCACTGCTGATTTTATGAGGGGTCTATCAAGATAGCTCGCTGATCGATAAGGACCAGAGGCCTTACAAATGTCAGGCGAACGAACGAGAAAGAAGGTTGTAGTATAAAGCGGAACAGAGAGTAAAGTCCCGCAAAACTCTGTTGAAAAAGGAGGATCCTCCGACCAGATGGGTTTTATGTCTGGTAGGCAACTGCCCGATAGATAATTTCGGGCTTTTCTATATGTTCATATCGCGCGGAGAACTTTAATTGCACGATGCAGAATTAGTTCTTGTGTGACACCATAGATGTCGGTACAATATACATTATATATATCGTCGACGGCGCGCGTTCGGCCCAGCAGGCTCGAAGCCTACTACGGCCGTAATGGGTTCGCTTCTAAAAGGAAAACCCGGCTCTGGAATGAAAGGCAACTAAGTAAAAATAGGCGTAGATTTTAGTTAGTAAAAGTCTGACACGCCATCCCGCTCAGCCCAAGGGTAGGAGATGTCATTGGATGATTTCCCAACTAAAAAAATAAACAATCTATGTAGCTTCATTCCTTTAATAAATAATTTAGGTCGTCAATGGTCTATAAGAGCTTGTGGTAGGACTTCTGGCCCAGGGCGCGTTTTTTTTTTCGGTGGGAACATCATCCAATAATGACATACCCCGCTCTTGGGCAGGGCGAGAGATAGTGTCAGGCTTTTACTAACTAAAAACCCACTCCTGTTCCTTCGTTGCTCTTCATACCAATGCCGAATCTTCCTTTCAGAATGAGACCCTTGGCCCCAGTAAGCTTCAACCCAGCTGGGTCCCTACGGTTGCTGACATCTCCTTGAGGCGCGCGTGGAACACTGCGCGCCGTCGACGACTTGGGCTCGGTCCGGACGGGATCGGAATCCCGGCGGGGCCCAGGTCTCTTTGTGTTTCATACGCATAGCATAGCATAGCATAATCAGCCTTTTAATGTTCCCACTGCTGGGACTCAGGCCTCCTCTCTCTAGGAGAGGAGTTTCACACGCGCCTCAAAGAAATGTCAGCTTAATTGACAGGTCCTGCCAGAACCGATGCCTGTTAGGCCTACGGGTTTGTTCAAAAGAATCACCGCGTTCTTGGAACTCAAAAAGCAACTGAAGAGCGGCCTAGCTAGTTGACGAAAATATTGAAGAGTAAAAGTGTTTTGTTAAAACCTGAAATAAATATCATTTATCATTTGAAGTATTACGGTTAGGGTTTTAATCAGTAAAATTCTACCCAGAACAGGAGAACTTGAGAAATGAAGATGTTCGCAGGAGAGCCAAAGTTACCGACGCAGCCCGAAGAATCATCTAACTTAAATGTCAGCGGGCAGGCCACATCATTCGTAGAATAGATGATCAATGGGACTGAAAGATTCTGAAGTAGTGACCGCGTATCGGAAGACGCGGCGTTGGTAAACCTCCCACATGGTGGCCCAGTGACCTGGTGTCGTTCGCGGAAATCCGATGGATGCAAGAGGCACAGGACAGGTCGTTGTAGCGACACTTGGGGGAGGCCTATATCCAGCATTGAACGTCTTTCGGTTACGATGATGATGAGAAGCAGTTATTTGACGCTATGAATAATCTTTAGTTCCTATGTAGCGGCATATGTTACATATCTACCCTTCGCTAAAACTGGACAAACTGGACGAAAATATCACCAACAAAAACCGCGTAACCCTTTAATTTCGACAAGTCCGTTTGTTACTGGATGTACGGCGCTGAGCCATCGGTACATGGTGGACATCCCACCTTTACATACAAATTCATTATGCGTACAGCTAAGGAGTGGAATTCCCTGCCGGAGTCTGTGTTTCTTGATAGCCATAACCTAAGGGTCTTTAAGTCAAGGGTGAATAGGTTACTTCTAGGCAAGCGTGCTCCATAGTTGGCCATATCATCGTTAAACATCAGGTGAAAGAGTGGCCAATGCATAATAAAAAACAAATTTTCTCTCCCTCTGTATTCCTCTATCTTAACCCACCAGCTAATCTGTCGAAGATACCCGCCAAGAGAAAGGCTTATGTGTTCCTAGCATGTCTTAGCGAAACAAACGAGGCCGGCCTCGCGAACACTGAACTACAGACGATTAATTTAGATCATGTCATGCTTAACACTGCTTTTTAAGGAGAAATTGCCTGGTTGTGTACTTTGTTCCGTTAGTGTAAACATGATTTCGTTTAAAACATGACTGGGTATAGCCTGGAGAAACAGTTCGTAATTCGAAGCACTTATTCAGCAAAATTATAAGTAGTTTTGTTGAATATGGGCCAACTAAAATCTCTATTGCCTCGTTGAAGTATTTGTTTTTTTTTTTAATTATATAAAAAAGTGCTTGACTGCGATCCCACCTGATCATTTGTAATCAACTGGAGAACGTACAGATACGTCTTTACGGCAGATGTGGAAAAACTATATCGGTTTATCTGGCAGAACGAAAATCAACAAACTATAATCTGGAGATCTTCCCCTAACGAACCTCTACAAGATTGGCAGTTGGGCACAGTAACTTATGGAACGAAAATTGCACCTTATCTAGCAATGCGCACTCTACATAAACTCGCAGAAGATGCAAAAGATTCCTTTCTGAAAACTGGAAACGTCCTGAAAAACTATTTCTACATGAATGACTTGGTTTACGGGCAAGACATTATCGACGCATCAAAAACACTGGTAACATGGCTAATTGAGTTGCTGAAAAAAGGAGAACTTCATTTAAAAAATATGTTTCTAAAAAAGTCAAACAAATAAAAGGAAAAACACTAGTTTATTAACAACCTATCACTCTAGCCTTGAAAACGCAAAAATTATAATCTGAACTAAATGTTTTTTTTTTTTAAATGTTGTTTTTTTGCTTCTCAATGATAGAAATCATTAACGGAAGATAATCAAAAAAATTAGAAGACCTTACTTCATCACCTTCATGCCCTAATCCCGTGTTATTTGGGGTCGGCGCAACACGTTTTTTTCTTCCATTTTGTCCGTCACACTATCACTTACTCCTTTTTCTTTCATATAATTATTAGAATACCTTAACATCACTTTTTTAAAATAAAGTAGCAAAATAACATAATATTCTAAATTCTAAAATCCATTTGCAATCCACACGAATCTACTATAATTATTCCAGACAGCAACTAGAATATCTTCTCACAGAAAATATGCTTTGTTTTTCTTAAAAAAAACCCGTACGGTGCGGAGAAAACACCAAAACAAGTAGCTCCAGGAAACTCATAAGAATCAACCCACCGCATCGGGCTAGTTGCGGCGCATACGGCAGCATATCTTTTAACCATTATGTAAAACAGGGCACGACCTACTGCAGAGGAGCAAATAATCAACACAAGACCAAAATAGATCAGATTTTTGTTACTATAAACTTCTTTTTATCTTTCAAAAGTTATTTACTTTGTAGAAAGCAAAAAACATTTTTCAATACACTTATTCGAAAACCCGCTATTATCGCACCGCTTTTAGGCACGCAACAGAGCGTTTCCCGCACTAGTTCAGAAAAGTGCGCATGCTCTCCCTTACCACAATTTTATTATATTTATCGTATCAGGCTGGGCGCGTGTCGACCCCCACGAGTCACCGGTCAACCCCCGTTTATTCATTTCGTAAGAGTTTTTTTTTTTTTTTTTTATTATTCTTGATAGGTTCGCGCTTGACCGCTAACTCACCTGATGGAAAGCGACGATGCGGTCGACGATGGAGCGCGCTTACCTAGAAGTAACCTATTCACTCTTGACTTAAAGATTCCCGGGTTGTAGCCATCAGGAAAAACAGATTCCGGCAAGGAATTCCACTCCTTAGCTGTACGCACTATGAATGTGTTCCCAAAACGTTTTGTGCGTATAGGTGGGATGTCCACCATGTACCGGTGGCGCATTGCCGTACGCCTGGTGGTCCGATGATGGAACGGGCTAGGCGGAATTAGGTTATGCAATTCCGACGCACACTCCCCGAAATGCAACCGGTAGAAAACCGACAGGCTAGCAACTCTGCGTCGATGCTCAAGACTTTGAAGCCTTGACTCAACGAGTGCATCATTGCCAATGATCCTCTTGGCTCGCCTCTCAATTGCCTCTAGTGCATCAAGCTGGTATCGGGCAGATCCGTCCCAAAGATGAGAGCAGTACTCCATATACGATCGAACTTGCGCTTGATAAAGTTTGAGCAGCTGTTCCGGCGTGTATTGGAAAAAGTCGTTTGATACACGTGCAAATTTGTCACTGCAGCCCTCGGTTCCGTAACACGAGTGTGTTACGGAGCCGAGGGCTGCAGTGACAAATTTTCAAATATAGGCGAGTGCCTACGGTTCGTGCGAATTCCGCCTCGGTCGCAATGACAAATTTTCTGTACTTGTATCAAAATGTACTATAAGAATATTAGTGTCAGGCATGTGTATGACAGCTCGCCGTCCGATCGTCCGGTAACGTATTGTTCCACGCGCGCCTCAAGGAGATGTCAGCAAACAGCAGGGTCGAAGCCTACTGGGGCCAAGGGTCTGCTTCTGAAAGGAAGATTTGGCCCTGGTATGAAAGGCAACGAAGGAACAGGAGTGGGTTTTTAGTCACAAAAAGTCTGACATACCCTCTCGCTCCGCCCAAAAGCACCGAAAAACAAAAAAGTGTATAACCACTATCTCACCTGATAGTAAGCGACGCACAATAAACATCATCATCATCACTGAAGACAAAATTAAATAAATGATAGCGATGTGCCAACGGTACATGGTGGCCACAAAGGCTGAAGAGATCGTGGAGTATGTGCGTGTCAAGACGAACTGGACTGTGAGAGTCGTGCAGTTGGAGTCGCGCCACTAATATTAAGTCGTTTGTTGTGGTTTGTGGTTGTGGTCTTCGGTGACTCGTCATTTGGAGACCTTCCTCAAAGCAGAATTTTGGCCGAAGGATGTCGTGTATCGACAATTTCGTGGAAGAATACCAACCTCGCAGCGAAAAACGACGCCATTGCTTCGTAGGGAACATAGAATAGTTGTTATGCTAATATGTCTTAGTTTATGCTATTATTTGTGTATTTTGTCTATGAGCTTCAGCTGCTTGATAATAAAGAATTATTATTAATATTATTCCACCAATGCGCACAAAACGTTTTGAGAACACATTTATTGTGCGTACAGCTAAGGAGTGAAATTCCTTGCCAGAGTCTATGTTTGCTGATTGTTAAAACTTGGGGTTTTTAAAGTTATGAGTGAATCGAAGTCGAGGCAAGCGTGCTCCATAGTTGAACTCATCGTCACTTTTCATCTGGTGAGATAATGGTCCAGCGCGACTACTAGCGCCTATCATTAGCAAAAAAAAAATTGTATTAATCTCGCTCTTTCATATTATCTGTTGAAAAAATACAATGGTATTTTAGCCAAAGTGTAATCTGTACCATTATCAATTAAAATTAAACGTCTTTGCATAAGCTAAAATGGTGACATTTGCCAAATTTTCAAAAGCAATCTCCGTTTTTGAAGTAGCAAACAATAAAAATGGCTGCTGCTTCCGAACGCATCTTGTATGAAATAATGATATTGCCTTTGGCAGCACACGTTCTTGCTTTAGAACTGAAAACATGTCGCCATTTTGTTTGGGAGAAAATTTTAAAAAGCAAATAGGTAGCCAAGTGTTTGGAGCAGACGCTGGAAAAAATATTATTAATTGTATTGTATTTGGCTTGATCTTTTCTCTGAGTGTCTAAAAAGATGCGCTCTTTTGTTTATTTATATTTTTGTTATTTAAACATTAAATATATAAGTTATATTTTTGTAACTTTTATAACGCAGCCTTTCGGATGACTAATAAAAATCAAGCTTAAATACCACCACTTTTTATATTTGATATAAGCGAGTGCTGACTGCGATCTACTACTTTATTTTATTTTATTATTATGGTATAACAATAATGCAGTCTTAATTAGATTGTATATGTTAAATACAATTAAAAATTAAATTCTTTAAGTTTATTTTCATTAGTAAACAAACTATTTATTGTATGCGTGAGTGACGATAGTTGAAAAAATTATTAGCATGTACTTATACTTCAAAATCTATACGTGATGGATACAACAAATGTTTGTGACTTTATTTCTTAGATTTATTATCAATTTTTCATTTCAGCTATAAGCAAAGTGGGTACGAAAATCGTGTCACACTGTAATTTATTATTAGATAACATTAACTTCAAGCAAGCATGCTACTTAACCACGCTCGTTTATTTCGTAAAGGTCGAATCATTTTCATTATACATCGCAAAACATATTTTCGAAAACATGCTTTGTAACATTTAATATTTCCAACACAGTTGAAGGTGGGAGCTCCCCTGGAATGCTGGTCATTCCACCAGGAAAATAACCGCAGTGTTACACCCCTGACACCTAACTTGAACGAGGAAAAAGGGTCTGTTAAAAACGTTACACCGAGTGACCCACTTTCCTAATTTTGAAATGGTTTATCTACCTTTTGTGTTAAAATAAAATAAATACTTACAACAGAAATTATATTTAAATTATTACATGCTCTAAATGTATACATAAAAGCAGTCTTTATTTTATTTTCTTATAGATATAGATTTCTGATTTGTTAAATGTCAGTGGTAATGTGATTGTTCCTTAATTTTACCTAAATTGTCTGCAGCACAAATAATTTCGCCACAATCAACGGTCCCGTGCGTCTCGCATCCATCGGATTCCCGCAACCCTTACCAGGTCATCGTCAGGTCAGGTCGTTCATTGTGGTGACACTAGGGGGAGGCCTATGTCTAACAGTGGACGTCTTTCGGCTGAAATGATGATGATGATGACAAATAATTTGTTCAAATAGTACATCCTCCAACGAATCCTAAAGACAGTGTCAATGTAGAGCCCCTTCACAGAACATGCGTCATCCGTCCTGCACATCCACCTGCACCTTTTAAGTTTTATACAAGGCCAATAATAAAGTTGTACAATTTACAGGTTGCTAAAACTAGTCGAACATACTAACTAAAATTGGGGATCTTAACAAAGACGAGACGGTACTTCACGCCGGAATATCTGCTCAACCTTTACCAAGCACAAGTTCGATCGTGTATGGACAACTGCTCTCACTTTTGGGATGGATCTGTCAAATATCAGCTTGATTTGATGCGCTTAGAAGCGAACCATGATCATCGGCAGCGATGAACTCGTCGAGTCAAAACTCCAAAGTCTTAAACATCGACGTCGAGTTTTCCTGCCGGTTTTCTATCATTTAGATTTCGGGGAGTGAACATCAGGATTGCATAATTTAATTCCGCCCAGCACGTTCCATCCTCGGACCTCTAGATTTATGATGTTGCGCCACCAGTACATGATTGACATCCCATCCATACGTACAAAACGATTTGGGAACACATTTGTTGTGCGTACAGCTAAGGAGTGGAATTTCCTGCTCGATTCTGTGTTTCCTGATAGCTACAACCTAGGAGTATTTAAGTCAAGAATAAATAGGTTACTCCTAGGCAAGCGTGCTCCATCATCGAACATATCATCGTTTATCATAAGGTAAGATAGTGTACAAGTGCAAGACTATCAATAATAATAAAAAAAAATATAATTTCGAATTATCAGTCATGCGATCTGAAAAGAAACAAGACTTTATATTAGCTTTGTCAAGAAAATATTTGCCTTTCCAAATCTTTGTCAATCTAAATCCAATTTTATACAAAACTGTTTTTTTTTTCACATCCGTTAATCAAACCAAGAATTAGTTTGATTAACGTCAGGGTGTTCAAGATATTTCAAAAGTAAAAGAATAAGTAATTACTGGCAGCTGAGTTAACCAATTTAAATAATAAATTCACGAATTGTAATTTTGTGTTCCGTTTTCCACATGAATCATAAAATTGGGACAGAAGTGCCAAGAAATTATGGGTAAAATAGGTTCATTACCTGGCTAACCGAGTAATGACTATTTTAACTGTCTCTTATAATGATACTGTTATCTTTAACCTAGAGTAAAGATATTTTATACTCTAGGTTAGATATGTAATGACATTTTTCACAATTCTCCATTGATCAGTTTGCGCAAAATTTTTCTACTGTCTTCGGGTTTGTTTAAAAAAGTTACCAAAACCCTGGAACACAAACGGAAACTGAAGAAACACAGGTGGGTTTTAGTCTGGGCACGCCACAATTATGGCGGTTAGTCCCCTCTTTGAGGCGTGGTTGGATAGACCTCACGGCGTCCTCACCTTCCGCATGACGCAGGTTCTCACCGAACATAGTAAGTTCGGAAAGTTCCTGCATCGGATTCGTGCGGAAGCGACGCCCGGGTGTCGCCACTGTGTGGAACGCCCGGAGGACACGGTGGAGCACACGGTGGAGGTGTGCCCCGCTTGGGCAGAGCAACGCCGTGTCCTCGTGAGGGTGATCGGTGGCGGCGATCTTTCGCGCCGGGCCTTGGTACAGGCCATGGTCCGGAGCGAGGAGTAGTGGCCGGCGGTCGCCTCCTTCTGCGAAGCTGTAATGCTAGCAAAGGAGGCGGCCGATCGCGTGAGGCAACGGTCCTTACGCCCTAGTCGCCGCCGGGATTCCGATCCCGATTTCCGGCCACCGTAGGCGCAGGCTTGCGGACGGCGGGCAATGGGTGGCTCGCCGTCCGACCGTCCGGTAACCGTCCGGACCGAGCCCAAGTCGTCGACGGCGCGTATTGTTCCACGTGCGCCTCAGGGTGATGTCAGCAAATCGTAGGGGCCTAGCAAGGTCGAAGCCTACTGAGGCCATGGTAGTGTGAAAACGAAACCCAGGGCCCTGGGACGAAGGCAACGAAGGAACAGGAGTGGGTTTTTAGTTAATAAAAGTCTGACACTATCTCTCGCTCCGCCCAAGAGCGAGATTTGTCATTGGATGATTTTCCCACCTTAAAAAAAAAGGTGGGTTTTAGTCAGTAAAAGTCTAACACTCCCTCTCGATTGGAAGGATTTATTTGATGATAACCCCGTAGTAAAGAAAAGTATTTTTTACTGTCAGTAGATTACGAGATAAATAAAAAAAATGTCATTTTGTTAGTAGGTATGTGTACTAAAACAGGAATAAAAATGACGACTTGAAATACAGCCAGGTAACAGATAAACGGACAGTGGTGGGTCTTAGTAATAGGGTCCCATTTTTACCCTTAACCTTACCTTAAAAACTTACGAATTTTTAAATTTCGCCGGCTACTCTGTAGTATTTACCTCAAGGCGTCGTCGTGTAGAGGATTTAAAACAAGTTTTCAATGAAAATCATTGTTAATAGCAAGCTTTTATAGCGCGGTATATATCTATATAATTAATACTCATCAAGACCATTCCAAAAAGCTTAATCACGATAGGGTTACCTGAGTTCCTAAGGCCACCTTCCGGTTCCATCAGTAGATCAGCTCCATGTCATAATAATTTTGCATTGTCATCTGATTTACACATGCATGCAAAATTTCAACTCAATCGATAACCGGGAAGTGGATCAAATTTATTTTGCAAAATTTTATTACAGACATACAAACATCAGGACAGGTGAAGCTTGGAAAAAATGTCATTTCTCTTTTCTTAATCTTTGTCCGACCTCCCCCTCCCTCCTGCCTGAGGCTAAGTATAGGTTCTTTTTTAACTTCCTACAAAGATCAAAGGTAGAATATTAAAGATTTTTTCCCGTCATGACGTGATTACGCATTCAGTCCTAATTTTGAATGGGAGTAAACATTAATTCTGTGATAATTGGGCGATTCATCGTCCATCTTTCGTTTTTATGTTTCCATCCCAATTCGTTTTACTTTCTGTAGCAGTATTTAGGTTTGTAATTAAGTACCTACCTACTATTTTTTTTTTTCAATTGGGCAATCAATAAATTCAATGACTTCGCCCGATCTAGGTAAGAACTGGGCGTGTCAAACTTTTATTGACTAAAAGCACACATCTGTCCTTTAGTTGCCCTTTGCGTTATAAGACCAGGGTTTCCCTTTAAGTAATTCCCCGGGCTTGGTACAGGCCATGGTCCGGAGCGAGGAGGAGTGGCAGGCGGTCGCCTCCTTCTGCGAAGCAGTAATGCTAGCAAAGGAGGCGGCCGATCGCGTGAGGCAACGGTCCTCACGCCTCAACCGCCGCCGGGATTCCGATCCCGATTTCCAGCCACCGGAGGCGCGGGCTTGCGGACGGCGAGCAATGGGTAGCTCGCCGTCCGACCGTCGACGGCGCGTACTGTTCCACGCGCACCTCAAGGAGATGTCAGCAACTGTAGGGGCCCAGCAGGGTCGAAGCCTACTGGGGCCAAGGGTCTGATTCTGAAAGGAAGACTCGGCTCTGGTACGAAAGACAACGAAGGAACAGGAGTGGGTTTTTAGTCAGTAAAAGTCTGACACTATCTCCCGTCCCACCCAAGGGTGGAAAGCCCACCGAAAAAAAAAAGGCCCATCGGTCCTCCTGGCCATGTACTTGTACCACATGTACTTATAGTGAAAGGAAAATTAAGTACAATCAGGGATGTACTAGGGATTCAATTATGTATGGATTTTTTTGTAGCATTAGCTAAAAAAAAATTAAATTAAAAACAGTGCCAATTTTCTACGAAGATTGATAGGGCGTCACGTTTGCTCAATAAGACTTATAAAAATGGCAAAATATAGGTAAGTATTATTATATTATTATTATAGCCAGGGCCGTCTTTCACCTATTAGTGGCCCTGGACACATTAGGATAATGGGGCCCCTATGACCTTAAAGTACTATTTTGTTAGATGAGACAAAGAACGTAAATATGCAAAGTTTTAGTTTTATTTTTATTTCTTTACAGTTCACTAAATATTATGATAAATTGACAAAATAAATAATGGGATTACACTAAGTAACCAGCATCCAGAATTAGTCCTTATGTTAAAATCTCATCTTCAAATCTGTGTTTTCAAGCATTTAGACATTCTATTGACATTAGTGTCAAACATATTCAAAATAATTAAGTTAATGCTTTTTTTCGCTTCATTTGAATCACGCAATCTACTACCGTAACTGTTGATCAAAAACACGAAATAAAAATAATTCACTGATGAGTTTTTCAAAACAGTTTAATTTAATATATATTTATATAGCTATTATATACAATTAATTTTATATGTATATTGAAATTTATTAAAACATGCTGCAATCGGTTATCCTGATTTTCAGGCGAGAGTAGAGTAGCTGTCGGTTATCGTTTGGTAAGCGAGTAGGGAGTAGGGGGCCCCAATACATCGCGGGGCCCTGGGCACGTGCCCAGTGTGCCCAGTGGGGAAGAGGGGCCTGATTATAGCTAGTCTACAGTACAGGCTTGTCCATTCCTGCCAAAGGGATCCCTTCATCCTTTCCATTTTACCCAGTTCTGGGCCACATCTTGACAATTCCTAATTCGTGGTCTGCCGCGACCCGGTCGTGCAATTTTGTATTTTTCGGGTTCTCCACGCCAACGGCATGCGGTAGAGATGTCCAGCCCAGTAACACTTAAGAGCGTCCTTTTCGATGTACATTTTCAAACAACCGCTCATACGTGCATAAGCATAATAGTTTGGATACATAGCTGTCTTGTGGATATTACAAATCTAGGCTTCTATAGAAATCAAAACATAAATTTGTGTAAAATTAACCTAGTAAAGTCTGAAAACCTGTTATTTTACGTGAACTTTGGCCGTCCATAATGTACTCATATATTAAAAATATAAAAAAGTACATCAATAGAAGCCTTGCGCATTTAATTGAGATTCTGAAGAACTTTTAAGGGTTAAAAAAAACACGTATTTCCTGGAACAAGTTTTGTGAAATATTCGAGTAAATCACGGAATTACCGAATGCCAACAGAGTTTTCAGGCGTTATTTCTCTTTTTATGCATTGCCTCTTCATCAAACATCGCGTTGTATTGCTTTAGATGATGCAACCAGCTTTTAAACCATGCTCGATGTTGACGATAGGCTAGTGGAAAAGGACCCTCTTAAGCTGGGCAACCTTCTGAGCTACGTCAATGATCTCTGTTTTAGAGGTATAGTGTTTCCAACGCAATCCGTTCGTTAGTTTAACACCAAGTATACTGCGCTCCACAGCCCAATGGTAAACCTTGAGTTGAGTAAGTACACAAAATCAAATTAATGAACAAAATTCTACAGTTTTGAAATTATTTCATTATTTACACATCACGTTTGCAAAGTTTAACTAACTATTCAAATTTGACCCTGTATGCATAGGTATTGGTCGATATTTTCGAAAAATGCTAAAGTGAAATTAATGTTATGTTGATAACTAAATTATAAATCATACAAGACGATAGGGGTTGCTGCCTCACGCAACTCCATAGACAGGTACTCTGCCTACCCGCCCATAATTACAAAACCTTGAAGGCACACACCCACTATAATCGTATTTTGATGCATCAAAGGGAAGTAATATTAATGTTACGAGTAAGAAACTCAATTAAGCTAACATAGATAAATCTTGTAGGAGATTGATAGGAGAGCGCGAATTGATCGCCCCCTAGTGGCGGTGTCGTGAACTTTAATGAGGAAGCGTTTGTCATTGAGAGTGTGTTAAATTTGAACTAATAGCATTAATATGAGGAGCTCGTGATTAAATAATAAGAACCAACTTCCAGGTTAAGCTCCACTTGCTGAGGTTAGCCCTTGGATGGGTGATCTTCCATTGCATACAGAGTTTTTTCCGCAGCTACCCTAGGCCGTAGGCGTAGGGTAGCCTACCTTACAGTATTTTACAGGATAGATTTTGGAGAGTGTGCGCAGGAATGACATGACTTGATTCCGCCATCAACTTTCTACCATCGAATAACCCGACGTACGGCGATTGTCCACCCTTACATACTTGACACCTCTACAGTCCGGATTAAGCGTTTCGCCTCGTCGATACCGCAGACATCGAAGGACTGGAACGCTTTACAAGTCCACTTCACCATCAACGATTGCATCACTGCTTACTATCAGGTAGGGTCGAGTGAGAGTGATTGATGCAATGGGTAAAACCATTTAAAAAAAAGCTGTTGATCCCGGCTGACATTTGAACATCTTTGTCAGTCATTACGGATAGTCAAAAGTCAGAAATCTGACACAAGGCTTGTCAAGGGGTATTGAGAAAAGACGAAGAATTATAGAAGGACCTGCGTCATGCGGAAGGTGAGGACTCCGTGGTGTCGCTCCAGCCACTCCTCAAAGAGGGGACTTACCGCCGTGATTATGGCGTGCCCAGCCTTGCATGTTGTTGATGCAGCCGTTTACTTCATGTAATTTATTTAATTGCATTTGAGGCTTGAGGCCTGTCCTCGCATCACGACTTCGGCCGCCTGCTTTGCTCGTATTAGTACTTCGCAGATGGATCTGTTTGCCACCTTGATTACAACTTGTTTGACATAAACGAGCATGGCAGTTCAGAGTTTGTTATGCTTACTCAAATGCTTCGCTGATGGTGGCACGTGTTGTTGAGTCATTCTGTTCCCTTTAAAATAATTGAGTTGAGTAGGGCTGATGCATACGTTATGCTCGTGAACATCGCCGTCAGTTCAGACTGGTTATCTCCTAACTGCCAGTAGCTTATTGCAATTTCTATTTTTTAATTCCTTTTTTTTTTCATTATTTGTTTACAACGTACTCACATAGCAGAAATGACTAGAAACATGTAATAAAGATTTTTGTAACTCATAACATGATTTAATAAAAGAATGTGAGAAACTCCATATAGTTTCTTACATGTTCCTCTCCATAGAGATCTACGCTTTAGAACGTGCAATTTAGCATCACTTTTTTTATTTGATTTGATTCCCTTTCTGTAATGTTATTTCAGACTTCCACTATTTTTTTTTTTTTTTCGTTGTGAAAATCATCTTATGACATCCCCCGCCCTTGGGCGGGGCGGGAGATAGTGTCAGACTTTTACAGACTAAAAACCCACTCCTGTTCCTTCGTTGCCTTTCGTAACAGGGCCGAGTCTTCCTTTCAGAATCAGACCCTTGGCCCCAGTAGGCTTCGACCCTGCTAGGCCCCTACAGTTGCTGACATCTCCCTGAGGCGCGCGCGGAACAGCATGCGCCGTCGACGACCCGGGCTCGGTCCGGACGGTCACCGGACGGTCGGACGGCGAGCCACCCATTGCTCGCCGTCCGCAAGCCTGCGCCTACGATGGCCGGAAATCGGGATCGGAATCCCGGCGGCGATTGGGGCGTGAGGACCGTTGCCTCACGCGATCGGCCGCCTCTTTTGCTAGCATTACTGCTTCGCAGAAGGAGGCGACCGCCTGCCACTCCTCCTCACTCCGGACCATGGCCTGTACCAAGGCCCGGAGACTTCCACTACTGAAAATAAGCCTTCCCACAAGTCTCGTTATACACTGGTCCTACGTTCCTCTCACAAAGTAGCCTCCCGCAGCCTTCATCAGGACATCGGTCCATCTTGTGAGATACCTTCTAATATAAATGTGTCACTCACGGTCCACCAGTACTAA
Organism: Mythimna impura; assembly: GCA_905147345.3. Classification (NCBI taxonomy): domain Eukaryota; kingdom Metazoa; phylum Arthropoda; class Insecta; order Lepidoptera; family Noctuidae; genus Mythimna; species Mythimna impura. The sequence goes on along the minus strand of LR990359.1, from coordinate 23,923,984 downwards.
CCATTCACATTGTCATTGAAAAAACGAATTCCTTTCAATATTTTTTCCAACAAAATAAAGTACACTAAACTTCAAAGCTTTCTAAAACAGCCCCATAATGTAACAGTAAACCCAGCGTTGAGCAAAAACAATAAATTGCCAACCGGTGCGCAATCATGCAGGGGCACGCGAGAAATTACTGCCCGCCACCATTGGCGCAATCACGCGATATATTTTACGAATTTCGCAATACTTTACTGGGTTAGCCTGTTACTGAGAATAAACATTTTAGTGGGGTTGAATACTCATCGACTTTCATGATTGGTTTCTGTTTTTGATTCACAAACTATGCATCATGGGCTGCTGAATTGTTCTAAAGAGTCACTGAGGCCCTCGAAAGCAAAGAGTAACTAAAGGAACACAGGTAGATTTTAGTCGATAAAAGTCTGCCATACCGTCTCGCTCCACCCGGAGCGGAAGGAGTTATTCTATGATATTTTAATACTCAAAAAAAGTGTTTCATCATCATCGTCATATTGTTTGCCCCACTAATATAGGCTTCCTCCCGTTAGTGTCATGTTCTCCTGGTATGTGCAAATCTCATGCAGGTACTTTCCATAGTCTTTTATTTAGCAAACACTTTGAGTATCACCAGCTAAAAGTATTTTGCAGCAGATCCATTTTTAATTATTTCACTGGACTATCTACAGCTAAGCGAAACAAAATCACTGTCCTCTCATACCTATTAACATTGTAATGTAGAAATGGTGTCAAAATTATTCAATTTTTTTTTAAGTGTGACCTTGAAGTTAGCCTGTTATTTTAAATAGGAAACGAGTGATTGGAATCCTGCATCTAACATTTTATAATTGCACATGTAGGCTTATGCAAAAAAAGGGATAAAATATTAAGCTGAGCGTTCGGCCGTTTTACGTGGACGTGGTGCATATTTTCCAAATAAAATGTTTATAATTTGTATGCTATTCCTATGATAGAGTAATTTCCCGCAATGAAACATTTTTTCTTTCTTTCTTTAGAGTATGTCAGTCATTTATAATTCCTCACATATAAGAGATAAAACTTTGACGACACTACGGGATCATTATGAACAAAATACGTGATATTAGCACCTAAAAGTGATCTATTGAACTCAGGTCAAGCGTACTGAAATCGAACAATGGACCTAGATGTAGCGTGTTACGATCTGCAATATCTTTGCCTCTAAGAAATGGGGAGGACCTTTCAAAGGTTCAATATGATATAGTACTTAGTTTATTTATTTAACAATTAAATAAAATACATACAATAACCAGACAAGAAGAAGGAAACAGAAAAATAAGTACCTAGTTGATTCGTTCCCTTTTAAGAAAATATCCGCGGCCTTAGCGGGCATCGACCTAGTTGGGCCCCTTCGGTTTGCTGACAACTCTTTGAGGAGCGCGTGGAACACTACCGGCTGTTGACAACTTGGGCTCGGTCCGGACAACTACCGGACGGCCAGACGGCGAACTAGAGAAAAGTGCAAGCAGTATTATAAACATTATAATTATAGATCTCTGAGACCTTATAGAACCTTTCGTCCCCATCGACCATCTGTTCTGCGAGCAATGTGCCCTGCCCACTGCCTCTTAAGTTTGGCGATTCTTCGGGCTATGGGCACATTGCTCGCAGAACAGATGGTCGATGGGGACGAAAGGTTCTGGAATGGCGACCACGTACCGGAAGACGCAGCGTTAGAAGGCCTCCCACAAGGTGGACCGATGACCTGGTGAGGGTCGCGGGAATCCGATGGATGCGAGACGCACAAGACCGGTCATTATGGCGTCATTTGGAGGAGGCCTAGGTCTAACAGTGGACGTCTTTCTGCTGAAATGAGGATGATGATGATGATGAGACCTTACAAAGTTATCTAACAGTACAAGTTTGACACACAAAATAGCTATCGTTTCGCTTAAAAATTAGCCTCAAGTTAATAGCAAAACCGGTAACTATGAACAACTACAGGCAATTAAGCGTGGAAACTCAATTACGTAACAAGTTTGAAGAAAGCTGGCCCATTCCACCACTATCGACCATAAAGCGCCTGTAATAGGGCAAAATATCAAGTTTATTATGTACGTGTAGTCTTATGCACGTGTAGCAAAGTTCAACCACAGATTAGTTCAACAGCCAGGATTATGTTTGAGCTAGTTTTAAAGTGGTGTGCTTGAAGTAATTTTTAGTCTAGTGTTAATAAAATTGCATAGATGGGTGCTGTGAGGTTGATGTACTGGATTTGTTTTGATGGGAAGTCATCATATGACTTCTCTCGCATCAGTGGAGGGAGTGTCAGACTTTTACAGACTAAAACTCACCTGTGTTTCATCAGTTGCCCTTTGCGTTCCAGGGCCTTGGAACCGTTACTAAAAATCCGCAATGACGTGTTTGATAACCTTTTACGCTTCGCAAGTCAAATGCGATGATACGATAATGATGCGATACGTATATACGAGTACCTAAATAAAAGGAGAAACTGACTGACTGATATATCAACGCACAGCCAAAACTACTGGGACTAGGAGTGTGAAATTTCCCACAAGGGTTCCCTTTTATGGTGTAGGCGAGCACTAAGAGAGGATTTTTCAAAATTCACCACCTAACGGTATGAAACGGGGGTCCAAAGTGTGTATGGAGAAACCTACTTCCACGCAAGCGATACGCTAGTTTTTATAATATATAGGAACTTAGCCTCTGCCAGGGGTATGCCTGCGTGGATTTGGAAAATTATCCCAAGGGTATGCCCTATTTTCATTGGATTTAACCTAAGACATGGTCTAATAGTGCGTCAAGTTTCATCCACAAACCTTCATAGCAAACAAGAAGAGGCATCTAATAAACAGTCTTTCAGTTTCTCTTTTTAGATAATTACTAGCTGAGCCGGCAAACGTTGTTCTGCCATATAAATAAAAAAAAAATATAAATAAAAAAAAAAAAAAAATAGATGTTGGCCGATTCTCAGACCTACTCAATATGCTCACAAAATTTCATGAGAATCGGTCGAGCCGTTTCGGAGGAGTTCAAGTTCGAACACCGTGACACGAGAATTTTATATATTAGATAATATACGATATGAATAATCAGCATTATAATGTTCCCACTACCAGGACTAAGGTCTCCTATCTAAGAGAGAGAATGGCCCGTAATCTATGTCACGGTACGTGTTGGCGAATGTCACATGTCTTAGAATATTCGGTTCTAGGACATGCCGGTTTCCGATTTATTAGCAATGTCATCGTTCACAGTTTTTAAGGCAGTGGTGAAGGCACAAAATAACGAGCTTGCCTGGTTTTGAACCCACGACACCACCATTTGCCAGACAAAACATTCAGAAAATTCTGCAGAATTCCAAACCTAATCCTAATACAAAATACTATTTACGGTACTAACTAGAGCAGTATACCAAGAACAAAGACGTCATACCACCCAATTTCCTCATCATAAAAACAGTGCAACAGTCGCAACACCAATCTTTCGTCAAGCAAATATAGTAAGTAAAAAATTAGCCAACTAGAAACTTCGTCGTTGTAGCTAGGGTTGAGACTAAACTTGTCGTTCACAAGATAAATGCGGAACTTCCGCAAGATGTCGTACAACCGCATCGGCTTCCATCTCCACAGATGCGAAAGTTCAGCAAGGAATCGTACCTTCACATTCGTTTTGGCCGGTCACTCCGCAAGTTTCAACGAAGATGTAATAAAGAAAATCGGTGAAGACATATACCTCAAACTTTCATGTTTTTGGTGGTTCGGTAATATTTGTGCAATTGTTTAGTGAATCCTGTTTATTTTATAAGTATCTAAAAATCTATTGAACGTTTTTTTTTTTGGATAATTGATTTGTGGAACTGTTTTAACTTGGAGCCTTCGAGAAGACGAAGCCAACTCGCAAAGGCACCGTTAGATACTTTAAAAGAAATAAGGCACCAACCGACAATTATACTTTGATGCATTACAAAGGAGAACCGCCAGTTGTGCACTTCTTTTTAATTATTCTCACTTAATAAATACATTCTAAAATGTTTCATAAATATATATATTTATATATAAGTAGGTACCTAGTCCTGGGACTAGGTACCCCTATACCTGGGTATAGGGGTACAAGCTACCGGTAGTCAGGGTTCCAAAGGGACCAACCTCATAACAATACGAGCCTTCTCCAGAAGTACTGCTTTCTAAATCAAGCCTTTGATCCAGTCGCCTGACGAGATCATCCTAAAATGTTGATCGAGGCTCGTGTCTATTAAGCCCTCGCTGACACAGCGATCGGTAAAATGCATTTCGACTACCTCATATTTCTTTTATTTTTCCACATTAGCCTCCGTTTCCGTCAATCTCCGCTGAGACTGCTAGTCACATCCCTAATTGCAGTCCCACGAATTCAATTTGGCACAGGGAATTAGCTCACAAAGTTCCGTGTATACCGTATGTTAGCCGGGTCGGATAGTGATTAGCATCGTAGATATTTTTTGGCTATTAGACTATGTCGTTATGGAACACTGATTTTGAGATCGAGAGTGGAGAAATTGGAATTTGAATTGGCTAGGTGAGGAATTGGAGTTACCAGACGGCCAAACGGCGAGTTATCCACTGCTCATCGTCTACAAGCCCGCGACTACGATAGACGAGGAACGCCCTATGGCTCTCGACGCCCGGGGTGTCTCCTGCAGCGTCACCGTATGGAAGGTAACATGGATAGAAAGAGGATGACTTTTGGTTAAAGATATATTAGTTAACTAGCTGTTACCCGCGACTTTGTCTGCGTCAAGTTAGTAAAAATGCACAAACGTAATTAATAATTCTGTGCTTGTGATTCGTGCTAAAAACATCCATTTCATTTAACGGAAATTAATTTCAGTAAATATATTATGTAAAATGTATTTCTTATGTCCAGATATATAATTTATTTTATTTATTTGGCTCACCAGTAATAGAATACTCGTTCATGATATACATCAAATAAATTACTTATCATCATCAATAAACAGAAACAGACATGTTGAGGTCGAAGTAAAACAAACTGTGAATAAACTGTGGTTCTGCCTACCCCTAAAAGGAAAAGGTGATAGTTTAAGTTTGTTTTTGGTTTATTCTATGATGAAACAACGCTGTATGATTTTAATATGATTGGTTCATTATAATAGACCAAAAGTGTATTAAACCGTTGTTTTCTTTTAACAACACTAAATAAATGTTATTTAACGTAGGCTATAAAAAAAGTGGATAAAGTAGTTTTCAAAATGTTAAATGTTGCCAAAATGTATAAAGAGTCTGTACGGATCTTGTTCTGAGGTCAATACCCACAGTTTTTAGTGTCTGCACGTTTTACTTTTAGGAAGAAAATCATCAAATACCTTCCCCCGCTATGGGAAGCGAGAGTTTGTGTCAGACTTTTACAGAGTGAAACCGACCTGTGTTCCTTTAATTGCCCTTAGTGTTCTAGAGCTACGGTGACTTGCACGCGGCAGCAAATCTTCCTTCTTTGAGGAAAAGAGAGGACGCTGTGCTGTCTTTCTAAAGACACCACAGCGTCCTCTCTTTTCGCCTGACGAAGATCTCTAGGGCCAATGCCTGCTAGAGCTATGAGATTTTTCGAAAGAATTACCTCCCATAAGAATTTGCCTCGATGATATTTCTCTGCAGACTTTTAGCCGGGTCCGTTATGCAACTTTGGCGGAGGTGAATTTCGAAGGAGCATAATCGGCTTCAGCCCATCTTCAGCTGGATAACGTGCACTGATAGTCCACTACTGCTAGCGATTATTAAAATACTACAGAGTAACCTACGATGTCATCTTGCTCCACAACTGTACTTATAAAGAATTTGTGAAAAAATTGTTGCAGTTTGATGTTGACTTACATCACGTCGAATTTGAAACAGAAACCTCTCGAAACACCCTAATACGCCCTCATTACTCCGTGTTTGTGACTCCACAAAACTATAAAATGACAGCGAACAAATGTCGCAACCAATTGGGGCTGTGACTGACTCTGGCATCCGTCAGAATGTTGTCCCAGTGTTGATCACCACTCACTGACCACTCTTAAGGAGGTAACGTCCAGTTGTCGACTTAAGGCTGCAAGTAATGTAGGATACATTATACGTAATCAAACTATCTTCAGGAACGCAAACCACGTCGGGGCCTTGTGTGAAATATGTCTTCATGAGTTTTTCATGAAATTCTTAATGATCTTCAATTTTTGGAATCTTTGAAATTAGGTACTTGTTCCAAACAGTAGGTTGTGGTCAAGTCCGAGGGAGAGACTACTTGAAGTACTGGTAACCTTCACGAACTGTTCAAGAAGCATCTTTCTGTGATTAAGTACCTACCTATATTTGCTGGTTTTTTGGGGGTCCTTCCGAAACATCTACGTTCGATGAAGACCTGCGTCAGGCGGAAAGAGAGCCTTTTTAGACTTTCCTCAAAGAAGGTATTTGCTGCCGCAATTGTGGCGTGCAAGTTACCATAGCCCTGGAACGCTAAGGGCAACTAAAGGAACACAGGTGGGTTTCAGTCAGTAAAAGTCTGGTACTACCTCTCGCTTTACCCAGAGCGGGGGAAGGCTACCTAAAAGCAAAAGGTGCACACACTAAAAACTGTGGGTATCGACCTCAGTATCAACTCCGTGACTCAGACTATTTATACATTTTGGCAACTGAAAACTACTTTATCCACTTTTATTTTGAAAGCCTACGTTAAATAACATTTATTTAGTGTTGTAAAAAAGATAATTCTACGGTATAATATACTTTTAGTATATCTAATGAACCAATAATTTTAAAATCATACAGCGTTGTTTTATCATAAGATAAACCAGAAAGAAACATACATAAAACCCACTCCTGTTCCTTCTTTGCCATTGTTCCAGGGCCCCGGGAATCTCTTTCGTATCACCCATGGCCCCAATAGGCTTCGACCTTGCTGGGCCCTTACGGTTGCTGACACCTCCTTGAGGCGCGCGTGGAACACTACGCGCCGTCAACGACTTGGGCTCGGTCCGGACGGTTACCGAACGGACGGACGGTGAGCTACCCATTGCTCGCCGTCCATAAGCCCGCGCCTACGGTGGCCGGAAATCGAGATCGGAACCCCTCGGTTCGGATCGGCTGGGTCGCGAGGGTTATTGTCTCGCGCGTGCGGCCGCCTCCTTTGCTAGCATTACTGCTTCGCAGAAGGAGGCGACCGCGCCCAAGGCCCACCGCACTTTACGCTATTACAAATCTTGTTATGATAAAATGACTGGACCTAACTGCGGTTTATTTTCGTAAATATTTTTGGCATTTACGAAGCAATTAATTAGAATTCAATAATTTTTATAAATAGGTCTAGAAACATTTGCTGATTTCGTGATAACGCCATCTATTGCTGAAAAGCTTAACCTTACCTTTATCACACACTTACCACGAGCTCATAACGTGATCCATTTTACGACCTAAACCGGACTGTTAAAGGGATGGAGCTATATAGGGTGTATAGCTCCATCACTCTTTTTCGCTCGTACGTCTGACATTTTGACATTATCATGGTAAGGCCCCTGGCCACCTACCGAGCGATAGTTAAATAAATAGTTTGACAAATTTAATTCGTGTATTTGCTATTCAAAGCCAGATGACGTCACTGAGGCATAGGATGACAGTTTTTCTAAGAATTTTTTTCTGATAGCCGCTCTATTGTATCTCTTTAGATCTCTTTGTAGACGTTTGAATGCATAACCACTGGATTTCTGTCATGTATAGTGTAGGTCAGTATAATCTGCCAAACTGCTTCGAAAGTGCTGATGTAGAAACCAGACTGTCGATAAAAATAATAGTAAGAACGCAAAAATATGTAAAAATTTCTTGTTTACAGTAAAATAAAACAAAACTATCACAAAAAAGAAACTGAGTTTTGAACCACTATCCCCTTACGTGCCGATCTAATCCAGATACGACTGCACTACGGTGTTCGTTGTCTTTTGTGTAAAATAGGTGTTCTTATATAAACGTCATCATTGTCTGCTTAACCCTTTGTCGATGATAGCGTGATGATTTTCATCTCAGATATTAAATTCGTAGCTAAATGAAAAAAAGAAATATTATTTTCGTTTTTCCACTTAGATTTTATTACATGTTTGATTACTTTTTACAAAAATATAGAGTAAAAATGTCTAAGATGTGTTAAAAATATGCTAAAAGTCCTATTATTATTGTAATCGAAGTACCATCGCATATTATATACAAAAAAGACGACAAAATACTCACAAAAATTATTACTATAACTGGGGATCGAAGTCACGGCAAATCGATCAATACCGACATTTTGGAATATTGCTCACCCCCCATAGCAAATAGCGTGATAATTTATAGCCTATGTCCTTTCTCAAGCTCTATTCTATCTTTGTACCAAATTTCATCGAAATTGGTTCAGCGGTATAAGCATGAAAGCGTAACAGACAGACAGACAGAGTTACTTTCGCATTTATAATATTAGTATGGATTACGGAAGAAGAAAACATTATGGTATCAAAGGTATCAAAGGAATCGCATGAGAAACATACCTTTTTAGTAAGTGGGCTGACTGGATGAAATTTCGAATAGGATTTGAATTTGATAGGAAAACAATTGAATTGTTGAAGTCAGTTTTTGATAGACCATGTAACAGCAGTATCGAAAATCTATATATATAAAAATCAATGCACTTTTCGTTGTAATTTTATAACTCAAGAACGGTCTCACCTATCCAAACCAAATGTTTAGGCTTTGTTCGGACTATTTAGTAGATGGTTTATGTGAAGTTTTCACAAAACCGGTCAAGCGGTTCTTCATTTATCACATTTTTTGTAACAAATGAATTCAATAAATGGCGGATAATTTTGTTAATGGGGATTTTGCTGTCAAATTGATAGAGTAGGGTAGAGTAGGGTAGAATAGGGTAGAGTAGGTTAGAGTAGGGTAGAGTAAGGTAGAGTAGGGTAGAATAGGGTAGAGTAGGGTAGAGTAGAGTAGAGTAGGGTAGAGTAGGGTAGAGTAGGGTAGAGTAGGGTAGAGTAGGGTAGAGTAGGGTAGGGTAGGTAGTCAGTTGGCGGGAGTGAAGCCGCGGGCAAAAGCTAGTATAAATATAAAATATACAACATTAGTTTTAGTATATGCGAAACCCGAAGCACGTGTCTAGTATTTTATCTAAAGAATCTATGTACAAAATTTCATAACTGTATCTTGAAAAAATCACAAAGTTATAAGCTTGTTATGTTACCTGGTTGTCCGCACAAATACATGGTCATCAGGCCAACCGGGCGACTGAGGGGGTGTTTTTCCTACCGCACCCAGCTGTCCGCTGGCGTCTAATGACCACTATGACCTGCCGTGACCTGTGTTGTACTTAGTGTTAACCAACTTATGACCTTTTTTAAATATTTTTGGGAAAAAATATAACGTTGTGTAAAAATTATTCGAAACGATTCATTTACTGATCCTGATATTCAGGTTTTGCATATACTAAAAATATTTTTTCAAATCTCATCGTCGTCATGGTGATAATCATTTCAGCATAAACACGTTTGGATATAGACCTCCCCAAGTGTCGCCACAACTTACAGTCCAGTTTGTCTTGCATCCATCGTATTACCGCGACCTTCACCAGGTAATCAATTCACCTTGTGTAGGAAGGCCTTCTAACGCTGCTCAAATCTGTCGTTTCAAATCTCATGAAACTTTATTTGCAATATCTATTTTGTACTGCAAAATATAACACTACCTGTACTGTAGCAGTAATGACTTCTTCTAAAAGCACACTTTGAAAAGTAAATATGTAGTACAACACATGAGGGCAATTCCCATCTCAGCTGCAAACGTTTGTCTCAGTTATTTATGATTATTGTTCGATATAAGACGTCAAAGTTTCGCATACAGAGTACCTCATTTCATAACTGGATGGCAACTATTACCTAAGTGGGGTGTAGGTTGTGAGTGCGCGCGATTTATTGCGACCTGCCCCCCTAGCCAAGTTACAACCGTTTCGTTTCGATTGCCTTTCGTCGATCGCCTCGAATGGGCCACGCCTCCAATTCTTTTGTTCTGACGTCATCTCAACGCTCAGTCACGTGGTCAGAACAAAGAAATAGGAGGCGTGGCCGACTCGATGCGATCGACGAAAAACAATCGAAACGAAACGGTTGTAACTTGGATAGGGGGACTGAAGTGTTTTCTTGGATCATGTAGTACTAGCCGCTGCCAGTTACTAAAAATCGACCCAAGGAAACATACTACCGAGATAAAAAGTAGCATAATATATTCTATGTATTCCAGGACGTGGTCTACCTGTATACCAAGTTTCATCAAAGTCCGTTCAGCCGATCGAGTGTGAAGAAGTAACGAACATAACAATAATATAATAATATTCCACAACCATCACACAACGTCGTCTAGTCCTAATGTTGTCTGGTAGATATCGCTGTCAGAGATAATACCGCCTTTGTAAGCACTGGTTTTAAAAAATTAAAAAAATCAATGTAATCCTCGACTTCCATCTGAGTAAAATTCAGATACTACAAACACTTTGATAAAACAGGTGATGTACAAGTCGAAACTTCAATCGCCATGTTCGTATAACTTGAGACAAAAAACGTGGGAAAATCGAAACGTTTATAGGTGCCTTGTTCTTTGAAAAGTTACGGAAGAAATATTCTGATTTGTTTGTTCCCGTTCGTAAACGTAAATATTTTGTTTTGGCACAAAAATGATATGTTTTGCAGTACCGATGTGTTTTCCAAATTCAATTCTAAATTCAAATTTTTAAATCGCTTTGGAAAATTCTGAAAATGTAGCTGTATTTTTACAAATATTTATTCACACATTTTATATTTATTAAAAAAAAACTATGGTTAAAGTTTGCTAGCTATGTAATGTATGAATCAGAGATAATAAAAAGATTTCTTTGAGTATTAAATTATCGTAGATTTAATTCCTCTACAAAATTACTATTGAGGTGAAAGCTTCAGGGTAACCCGCCTCCTTCTGCGAAGCAGTAATGCTAGCAAAGGAAGCGGCCGATCGCATGAGGCAACGGTCCTCAAGCCCCAACCGCCGGCCGCCGGGATGTGTGGCTCGCTGTCCGATCGTCCGGTAACCGTCCGGACCGAGCCAAAGTCGTCGACGGCGCATACTATTCCACGCGCGCCTCAAGGAGATGTCAGCAACTGCAGGGGCTCAGCAGGGTCGAAGCCTACTGGGGCCATGGGGTAGTGTGAAAACGAAACCCTGGGCCCTGGGACGAAGGCAACGAAGGAGCAGGAGTTGGTTTTTAGTCAGTAAAAGTCTGACACTATCTCCCACCCCGCCCAAGAGTGGGATTTGTCATTGGATGATTTTCCCACCTAAAAATATGGTAACCCGCGAAATTCAAAGTTTTTTTTTTGTACATTTTGTTAGAGTCAAGTATGATTGGCGGCTGTAATACGAATTTATTTACTGAATTATAATCATAAAAGTCATCTATACAACCCTCTCGGTTCAGTTTACCCTATTGAATTGCTATTGCATAAAAAAGCATTAAAAAGTCACGTAAAATGCAAAAAAAAAACTTATGAAAATTAAGTTTTCCATCAGTATGAAAACTTTCGTAATGTAATCAACAGTTCCAAAACTGACCTCTCTACTTTAACCCTAAAATGGTTGTCAAATATTAGTAGAGTTGTGACGTAACAACAAATTTTCAGTTTTCAGATTCATTCCTATACCTGTGCTATAAGACCTTGCTTTATGCAAAATTTTGGGATTCTGGGTCAACGGGAAGTAGCCTAAGAATTTTTTTTTCCTCGAGAGTGTCGAAATATACGTTTTTTGAGACTTAAACGGCCGTATCTTTTTTTTTCGTAAACTTAGAAATTTGATTTTTGCACAGCTTCAAGAGACCACAAACTTGAGTGATACCTCATAGTCGGCCTTATAATGTTCCCACTGCTGGGACTCAGGACTCAAACTTGAGTATTTGGTTTTAATTTCAACTCAATACCTTCAAGCGTTTCCGAGATAAAAGGTCTTGACAGACAGACAGACAGATGGACAACAAAGTGATCCTATAAGGGTTCCGTTTTTTCCTTTTGAAGTACGAAACCCTAAAAATCCAAAACGTTTTAAGTAAAATCTTCAAAATCAAACATTGACAGCCTCTCATCACGTATTTCCAATTTTCCATAAAAAAAAACTCCAATCTTACGATTATCGTGTTTCCAACACCTCTTGTACAACGAGTGTACGTCAGCACTTCACATAACCGACTCGTAAAAGAAACGATGTCGTAAATATTATGTTCTGTACTTAAAATCAACAGTCAGCCAATATATTATAGCTTGGATGATCTGAAGAAGGATGGTTATTGGAGGTGTGTTTCAAGCTTGTTTGAAAGGTGGGATATTATTTTTGTTGATAGGTTTATTTTTGACTATTTATTTATTTTATTTGTTTATTTTTATCCTCACATCGGAACGCCTTGCAGCAATTACACCAATGGAGCACAATTAGTCCAGAATCTGCTACTTTCCAACATCGTGTGCGCAGTGGAATGGTAGTCATCAAAGGAGCGGCGCGGCAGAGGATCACGTCGCTCGCTTACGCAGCATCAGGCCATCGCTCCTCTAGGATTCCACATGTATCATCCCATATCGAACACATTTTGAAATGTCAAAGCTCTTTCGATAAGTTTTTACAAAGAAAATTGATTTAAATGACTATATAGGTACAAAAGGACAAACCCAAACTCCATACATACTTGGGCCTGACTGGTTCCAGGGCTGGAATTTGGCCATAAACTAGAGCGTATAGGAAGGTTTCACGAGCCCAAGTTTCACTGTTCTCAGCATTGGCCAAATTGGTAAAATTAGCCAATGTTTACATTTTAGGTTATTTTTAGTAAGTATATAAGATATTTAAATAAAAATGTTATTTTTAAGCTTTGCTTCTAATATAAATCTGGAACAAACATGGTACGAAACCCTAAAAAACACTAAAAATACAAAATAACTTTAATTTCAAAGTCAACGAGGAGACAAAACTGTTAAACTCGTAGAAAAGCCGACTTTTGAAATTAACATTTATTTTGGATTTTTTGTGTTAAAAAAAGAACTGACTTTAACGTAAAATGAAGTCAGTCATTTTTGTATTTGTAAAAAAAAATTGATTCCAGAGTGTATGTCAGACCCGGAACAACTATCTGTGGGCCATACTGATATTTGTTTGGTACGGGAATCCGCGGACCCACGATATGCAGCGCAGCCAGCCAATCGCTCAACCACTGCGCCAATCTATTTATAATGATAAGTTATTTTTTTTCCTTATTCACACTAATCTTCAAAACAGGTGGTTCTAAAGATGAATAATTAGCTCATTTCATGATTATAGAAAAATGTTATAATTAATATAATATAGCGGTTAGTGGCCCTGACTGCTATGTCGGAGGTTGTGGGTTCGATTCCCACCCAGGACAAATGTTTGTGTGATGAGCACGATCATTTGTTCTGTGTCTGGTTGTAATTTATCTATATTATCTATGTATTTAGAAATATATGAGTGACTGATGAACATATCAGTTGTCTAGTACTCATAACACAAGCTCTGCTTAGCTTGGGACTAGACGGCGTTGTGTGATGGTTGTGGATTATTATTAATGTTCTCATTGCTGGGACTCAGGCCTTCTCTCTTGGATAGAGATTGGGTCGTAATCCACCAGGCGGGCCCAGTGTGGGATGGTAGGGTCACATGATTGTCTTCGAATGGATGGCAAGGTTGGCGTAGTGGTTGAGCTAGTGGCTCCTGCGCTGCAGGGCGTGGGTTCAATTCCCGCAGGGACAAATATTTGTACAGCCTACAGATAGGTGTTCTGGGTCTGGGTGTCTTGTGTATTTAAGTTTACATGTTTGTGAATACAGTACACGTACCTTTTTAGGGTTCCGTATCTCAAAAGGAAAAAACGGAACCCTAATAGGATCACTTTGTTGTCCGTCTGTATGTCTGTTTGTCAAGACCCTTTATATCGGGATCGCGTGGAGGTATCAAGTTGAAATTAAAACCATATACGAGTATTTAGGTCTGCCGTCCCTTGAAGCTGTAAAAAATTAAACTTCTGAGTTAACGAAAAATAAAGATACGGCCGTTTATGTCGCAAAAAACGTATATGTATTTCGACACTCTCAAGGGAATCAAAATTCATAGGGATCCCGATGACTTATAATCCTGAAATTTGGCATGAAGCAAGGTATCATAGCACAAATATAGGAAAAAATCTTCGTAACTCAATTCGGGATTTGAACTGTTTTCATAAGTACGTTTGTACTGAACCTTCAGTACGCGAGTCTGACTCGCACTTGCCCGGTTTTTTTAATTTATTTCTTGACCATGGATACACAGTCCTTCAGTCGGAATAATAGAGGTCATCTATATGTTTCTAAATAGTGAATTGGTTTACCATTACAATATGGATGTAGGTACATATTGTAATTCTCAGCTCCATTATACCGAAATCGCGCCTGTTTCAATGATTTCACATATGATCCAGTTACGCAGATACTTGAGATTCAAAACTACACCAATTTTACATCACAATATCCACTAGGAATCAATTTGCAAATTATTAAGACAGCCACTAAACTTCACTAGAAGAAATCCCGCCAAATGTGTTGTCAGTTTATGAATCCAGGGGCGCCGACTCCGTGGGTGCTCGAACCATGAGAAATAAACAGTGGGTGCCGAGCACCCTTGAGAATAGACATCAAAAAACAGATCAGTAATCGCCTTTTAGGTTACGTATAAATTATAATATTTCTTGATAATAAAAACTAGTTTAATTTTTATATAATGGTTTCATTTTATATTTTTATCAAACAAAATTAGTAATTAAGTACGCAGTATGTAAATAGGACATTTATTTATTTGTCGGTCGATCAGTGTGCATTTCTCTTCTCACACATCGCCACTTTTTCGAGTCCATCAAATGAGCATGAGCACCGATGAGGTTTTCTAAAAGTCGGCGCCCCTGCGTGAATCTACAGACAAAATAACACAAGCAACTTAGTAAAAAGCTTCGTTATTTCCACAAGAAAAAAAAACACTGAAACATAACTAAATAAAATATCTAAAGAAGCATATTTAATGATCATAAAACTTTATAGTGAATTTCAAACGAACCGTTGTCTCGCTATTTTTATTTGAAAAAAAAAAACTGTGAGCCAAACGAAAAAGTTTTAATTTTCCGTTTTGGGTCCTTCGTCACTAATTAAAAACTATAGTCAACGCGGTCGCCTGTCTTTAAATCTGTTATAAAACTGTGTTTTTATAACATTGTCTAGCTTTTAATAGTCTTTGTGTAAAATTAAATGTAACTTAAGTAACTTATGAATATGCTGTTTGGATTTTTTTTTTTTTAACTGACTTCAAAAAAAGAAGGTTCTTAATTCGTAGGAATCGTTTTCTTTTTTATGTATGATCCCCGATTATTTGAAGAAGCCTGGATAGATTTGAGAAATTTTTCTTTTATTTGAAAGGATACACTTTCTAGGTAGTTCCATGGTCAGGTTAGGATCTAATGATGGGATCCCAGAAAAATTGAAGAACTTTCCTTTTATAGGCACTCATAAAATGGTTATGTTTTGTTGAACACTATTGAAGTTTAGGTATTAAAGAACGAAAAAACAAAACTAGAATAAATAATATGTAAAATAGACCACTCACCAGAAGATGCAGCATTGCAAGGTCTCCCACATGGTGGAACGTCGACGTGGTTAGGGTCACGGGAATCCAATGGATGCGAGACGCACAAGACTGGTTATTGTGGTGACAATTCGAGGAGGCCTATGTCCAGCATGATGATGATTTAAAAAAGAATTCAGTGTCATTAAGGTTACACTGCAATTGCTATAGGATGGTTTTTTTTTTCGGTGGAAAAATCATCCAATGACATCCTGCGCTCTTGGGGGATGCGCGAGGGTGTGTCAGACTTTTACTGACTAAAAACCCACTCCTGTTCCTTCGTTGCCTTTCATACCAGGGCCTAGTCTTTCTTTCAGAAGCAGACCCTTGGCCCGAGTAGGCTTCGACCCCGCTGGGCCCCTACGGTTTGCTGACATCTCCTTGAGGCGCGCGCCGTCGACGACTTGGGCTCGGTCCGGATGGTTAGCTATAGGGTGGTGCGGGTGACAGCTGTCGAGTCTTACAAAGTAGCTACCTATCCTTTTCTCTCATCTAAATCTTGTATATGTCTACTGTCATGCTACCCATTGTAATGATTTTTAAAGAAAATATTCATAAATCGTTCAACTTCCATCTATAAGCGATAGATGGCGCTAGTAGTTACATGAACTTAAGGCGTTCGTTGTAGACATTAAGTAATGATTTATGGTAATAGAGTTTATGTATTTGTTTTGTATAAATATATCATAATTGTTAAAATGAAATATTTACTTGCAGTTAATTATTGTTAAACCCTAATGTATATTAGTTAGTCAATTGATGTTACGTACTGTTTACTTTGCTCTGATTGGTCGGACCGAGTGTTTGTGAGAGTTTGTGGTGGGGAAACATTGAGCTTGTAACTGTCATTCTGGACAGAGTCAGTCTGTTTTTAGCTGTTGAACAGTGAACATGTCCTACCAATTCGTGTAACCTAGGCAAAGTACTTGTAAAATAATAAATAACCCGAGAAAAGAAAACAAATTATTTATTTGTGCCGAGAACCATAAGCAATGTTACGAATAGGTACTTGGTAACATACACTGCTTTGAAGATTTAATCCGAGCCGTTCATTTCCCTAGACATGTAGATAGACATTGTGAGTGCATGCTATGCAGCTCACTCACGTCTCCAAGGAGTTAGGTTCACAATAACTAACGGATCTACAAACCTTTCTGTATAAGAATAGCATTAGTTTTATAATACTGAAAGAATATTAATGTGGATAAGTCGGATATATCTCGAATTATATCGTAGAAATTTCTCCGATATAATTCGAGATTTTTTATGTAAACAATGAAATGTTACTGTCAAAGTGACGAGTCAGGAGTTGTTAACACTTTCCTATAACCATTATGAAGCATAATGTTTTTTTTTAATGATTTTAACTAGTGTTCCAGTTCCAACCAATCGTTGATGATAAAAGTCACCAATTTATTAAGAGTTTATTCATCCTAGCCTTCAAGACACCTAAATTATAATCGGACGGGGAGACCGCAGCAGGCAAATTGTTCCAGTCCTTCGATGTATTAGGTATAAACAACGAGACGAAACGCTTAGTCCGGACCTTAGAGGTATCAAAAATGTAAGGATGGATACTCGCCGTACGTCGGCTGTAAGTTTTGATTTCCAAGTGTTATTGATGACAAGTTAATTTTTCCTCCGTGCCCCGTTTAGTTTCATATGACCAAAACCCTTAGGTCGTGGTTATCAGGAAACACTAACTCCGGCAGGATATTCTACTCCTAAGCGGTACGCACAAAAATGTGTTCCCAAAACGTTTCGTGCATAATGTGTAATCTGTAATTTGTAGCATTTTGCAAAGAAACTACGAAAAACATAGTTATTACCTACTGCTATTGTAAATCTTGAAAATAAAGAATTTACATCACAATCTTTAAAACTGTGGGATCCAATGACAGATACGTACCCCAAACACTTAAATATTGTGCTACATTATATTTATGCCCGGGTAAAATGGCCATGTTACTTCCAGATAGAAAGACACGACGAAACTACGGGGGTTTCGTTTCACCATTTAACTTCTAAATTCTGAAAAAGCGAATAAGACCAGTGGAAAATGTAAAGAAAAAGTACAATGATTTACAACACCAATTCCACACAAAGACGCTAAAAACCAACTTTCAATAGAATCTTAACCCACTGCCCACAATAACTTACGCTCTCTTGTGCCCAAGAAATTAACTACTAACAACCTCGGTGCAAAATGGCCGCCTAGGTCCTTTATAGTTGCCTCTCAAAAGAGTCCAGACGGTCGCCTTTCAGAGCGGTTCATTTTACCTCGCGACCGTCGGCGACATGTTGAAAGACCTAAAATTACGCGGCAAGCTACCGCTTTGGTAGTTTTTTTTTTTTTAAGGATGTTGTATATTGTGTGGTGTAACGGCTTAAGGTTTCTGCAATGTAACGTGTTTTCGTGACGTTCGAAATTTTGTTCAGGAAAAGATGAAATAAAAAGTGAAGAAAAAGTTCTGGTGTTTTTTCCTGGAAAAATATCAAATGAAAATATGATCTGCTAACTTCCGATATCAAATCATTTTTTTCCAAAAGCAAATTTTTTAAAGTGCTTTAGGTGCACAAAGGCGAGTTCTATAGTTCCTAATTACTTTTAGTAATCGTTCTGTCAATTAGAGCTCAGAAAAAAAATAAAAACATATCAATCTAATAACAGGAAAAAAACAAATATCTACCTGTCGAAATTTTTAGAAGCAGCTCAAATAATTATTGAGAAAGGTCTTGACATTACATCCTAGTTAATTTAAGAATATCATAACCATGTACATATTATATTGAGTGTTAGTTATAAACATCGCCTTGGACTTGTCTGAAAAGGTGTTATAATGTAAAAAATAAATAAATAAAATAAAATAAATAATGATCATAAAACTGGCGATAATTACGCAATACGACGGTTTTCACATATCATTCAGAATATTATCAGTAGTTCAGATGTTAACTAAAAAAAAACTAACTGTAGGTTAAAGTAGGTTTAGCTATAACAGTAATTAGATGATAATAATTAATGATAATGACATCATCATCTCCCTAACCTGTTCCTAACTAGCTTGGTTTCGGATTCCAGTCAAACTGGATGTGGCTGAATACCCGTGTTTTACATGGAGTGACTGCATAGCAGACCTCAAAATCCAGTTACTGGGCAACACGATACTTCTTGGATAGTCTGGTGATCAGACTATCTGGTGTTTGACTACCTATAACAACTTTTTATTTATTTATTCTTAATAGGTTCGCGCTTGACCGCTATCTCACCTGATGGAAAGCGACGATGCGGTCGACGATGGAGCGCGCTTACCTAGAAGTAACCAATTCACTCTTGACTTAAAGATTCCCGGGATGTAGCCATCAGGAAACACAGATTCCGGCAAGAAATTCCACTCCTTAGCTGTACGCACGATGAATGTGTTCCCAAAAAGTTTAGTCAAAGAAACTGACAAAGATCTACAAATGATGATGATGCTTTCTGAGGTACTGGGTGTCACTAAAGTCCTAGAAAAACATTATCACATTGGTAAGTACTTGCCCAGTTTCGAATCTGGAACCTCTTGCATGAGAGGCGTTTGCCTTAACCACCGGCCAGTCACGGTTCTCTTCTTGGAGAATGACGTATTTGAGTATTTTGATAAGATATCCTAGTCTATCCTATACTATCTGTAACGCTAAAAAAACAGGGGTCTATTTGGAAAGCACATTAATTTTGGGCATTTGATGTACTACCTATTCATTCTTTGAAATTGGACGATAAAATAGACCCTAATCTGAGATGTTTATCTTGCGGAGAAGGACCTAGTTTATGCCTTGAGGACCTACCACGAGTTTTTAACGTGATCCAATTTACGACCTACATTGAACTGTTAAAGGAAAGCAGCTATATAGGGTGTATTGCTCCATCCCTCTTTTTCATTTGACTGGTTTAACACATCATGGTTTTTTTTAGCTAGGAAATCATCTAATGACATCTCTCGCCCTTGGGCGGAGCGGGAGAGCGTGTCAGACTTTTACTGACTAAAACCCACTCCTGTTCCTTCTTTGTTCTCTTTCGCACAACCCATAGCCCCAGTAAGCTTCGACCCTGCTGACCCCCTGGGGTGACATATCATGGTAAGGCCCCTGGTCCGCATATGGCAACTGAAGGAACACAGGAGTGTTAGTAAGTTAAAATCTGACACTCCCTCTCGCTCTACCTAGAGGAGCAGAAGGAATCTTTTGATTACTTGCCAAAATATGTATCTAGTTTATAAAAGGTTTATTTTTATTAGTTTTGACCTAGAGTATAAAACTACTGCATAAATCCGGGGTATATATTATGAGTATGTGGTAACTTATCGTTTAGCATAATCGGCCTTACAATGTTCCCACTGTTAGGACTCAGGCCTCCTCTCTAGGAGAGGGAATGGGCCGTAATCCACCACGCGAGCCCAGTGCGGGTTGATGGATGTCACTGTATGTCTTCGAATTTTTGGTTCTAGGACAAGCCGGTTTCCTTTATTTGTTTATTTACTTATTTGCTTAAAACATGTTTTTTATTATTATTAATGATAGGCTCACGTTTGACCACCATCTCACCTGATGGTAAGCGATGATGTGGTCGACGATGGAGCACGCTTGCCTAGAAGTAGCCTATTCAATCTTGACTTAAAGACCCCTAAGTTTTAGCTATCAGGAAACACAGACTCCGGCAAGGAATTCCACTCCTTGGCTGTACGCATAATAATGTGTTCTCAAAACGTTTTGTGCGTATGGGTGGGATGTCTACCATGTACCGGTGGCGCAACGTATATAAAGGTGTTACACACAAGGCTTAAAGATTAGATCATACATGTTTTGCTTAAGACTAAAGCATGCAAAATAATTAACACAACTTATGCTCAAAGTATTCCTTAATGCTATAAAAAATATTATCATTGAGCCATTCAAATAAGTGAGTCACCGTTTTGAGAGCAGTGGTGATGAAATAAATTACACAAAGTAATGCACCTGGCTAGGTTTGAACCCGTAACCTTAAAATCGTAAGTCGGGGCCGTTACCACTTGGCCACCACTGACTTTTCGTTTGCAACAACAATATTTACCTTTCTATATAAATAGAAAGCCTATCATCATCATCCTCATTTCAGCCGATAGACGTCCACTGCTGGACATAGGCCTCCCCCAAATGTCGCCACAACGAACGATCCTGTGCGTCTCGCATCCATCGGATTCCCGCAACCTTCACCAGGTCATCGGTCCACCTTGTAGGGGGCCTTCCAACACTGCGTCTTCCGGTACGCGGTCGCCACTCCAGAACCTTTCGGCCCCAACGGCCATCCGTTCTGCGAGCAATGTGCCCTGCCCATTGCCACTTTAGTTCGGCGATTCTTCGTGCTATGTCGGCAACCTTGGTTCTCCTGCGGATGTCTTCATTTCTGATTCGATCACGCAAGGAAACTCCGAACATAGCCCTTTCCATTGCCCTTTGGGTGACTTTGAGCCTTCTGATGAGGCCCATTGTGAGCGTCCACGTTTCGGAACCATATGTCATCACTGGCAACACGCACTGGTCATAGACTTTTGTATTGAGACGCTGTGGTATATTGGATGAGAAGATGCCGCGTAGCCTCCCGAACGCTGCCCAGCCGAGTCGGATTCGACGGTTGACCTCTTTCTCGAAATTAGATCTACCCAACTGGACTGTTTGTCCAAGGTAGACGTAATCGTCTACAACTTCGAGTGCAGAGTCTCCGATCTTGATCGGAGTGGGTGCTACATGGTTATTTACCATGACTTTGGTTTTGTCCATGTTCATTTTAAGACCCACTCTTTCGGAAGCTCTACTGAGGTCATTGAGCATTGTGCTGAGCTCTTCCGTAGTCTCAGCCATGACTACTATGTCGTCGGCAAACCGAAGATGAGTGATGTACTCGCCATTGACATTAATGCCCAATCCACTCCAGTCCAGAACCTTGAAGACATCCTCCATTGCGGCCGTGAACAGTTTCGGAGAAAAGACGTCTCCCTGCCTCACACCCCGCTGCATTAGGATAGGTTTTGAGGTCTGGTCCTGCAGTCTGACTGACATAGTGGCGTTTTCGTACAAACACTTCAGCACCTCGATGTACTGATAGTCAATCTGGCACCGTTGGAGAGACTGCAGCACAGCTCAAGCTCGATCGAATCAAAGGCTTTCTCGTAATCCACAAACGCTAAGCAGAGAGGCAGATTATACTCCTCGGTTTTCTGTATAACCTGCCGTAGCGTGTGTATGTGGTCTATGGTGCTAAAGCCTTTTCGGAATCCGGCTTGTTCGGGAGGCTGGAAGTCGTCGAACCTGCGTGCGAGACGGTTCGTGATGACTCTGGAAAACAGCTTGTAGACATGGCTCAGAAGTGAGATGGGCCTATAATTCTTGAGCAGGGCCTTGTCGCCCTTCTTAAAGAAGAGTGCCACCTGTGGTGGCCGCTCCATGCCTGTGGTGTTTTTCCCTCGAATATGACGGAATCAAACAGCTTCTGAAGGGCCTTAAGGATCGGTTTACCACCCGCCTTCAGGAGTTCGGCTGTAATTCCGTCATCACCCGGTGCCTTGTTGTTATTAAGCTGCTTCAGAGCCATCCTAATCTCGAACAGGCTGACGTCCGGGATATCTTCGGTATAGTGTCGGGTCAACCTAGCTCTTGGGTCGTTTGCTAGATTCGTCGTGGGTTTTGTGATTGACGTGTATAACTGTCCATAAAAAGCCTCGATCTCTCCCAGAAGCTCCGATTTGGCGGATATGACTCTGCCATCTTCGGTCTTCAGTTTCGTGAGCTGGCTCTGCCCAATAGACAGATCTCTTGCAAACACCTTAGAGCCCTTATTTCGCTCAATCGCGTCTTTAATTTTTCCAGTATTAAAGTGACGGAGATCGCGTTTCAAGGACTTAGAGATCCGTTTATTGAGCAACCGATATGTGCACGCATCGTCTGAAGACTGCAGAATCATCTCACGCCTTTCCTTCATAAGCTGGAGAGTTCGATCTGTGAGCCTCTTGCTCTTATTTGTACGAGTCTTATAGAATTTAGACCCGACCGTATGGACAGTTTCCACGAACCCATCGTTGAATTCGTCTACAGAGCTTCCTAGGCATTCGAAACGATTTTGAAGTTCGAGCTGAAAGCTCTCGGAGTTTTGGATCTGGATTTGTGCAGGACGGAGCGTAGACTTCATCAGTCGAGATCTTTCAAGCTTGACATTGATATTCAATGTGCCTCTTACCATGCGGTGATCACTTCCGGTTTTCACCGCATTGATACGAAACTGAAACTAGCAGCTAGCAGCTAGCGGCCGCCAGGGACGGATCTTGTGAAAAGGGCCCTAGGCAACAAAATATTTATAAAGTAAAAGTCATCTAAAATTGATAAATTTACGAAGATGAGAAGAAAGATTACACAGATTACACTTTAATAAAATTCTACCTTAAAAATTTTGAACTGGAATTTTAAATCGAATATTTTAACTTCGATTCTAAATACTCGAATCTGTCCAAACTCGGTCCAACGTCCACATAGAGCGTCATTGAGCTCTGATATTATTTTCAAGAGTGATACTCAATCCCTTAATTTTTTTTTAAATTTATTAATTTATGAATTTGGATTTTTATAATAACTCTTCTGTAACTTTAGTTCTGAACACTCGAATCTGTTCAAACTTCGTTCAACGTCTACTTGGAGTGTCCTTAAGGTCTAATATTATTTGCAAGAGGGATACTCAATTCCTTCTATTTTTTTTAAATTTATTAATTTATGAATTTGTATTTTTATGATAACTCTTCTGTAACTTTAGTCCTGAACACTCGAATCGATCCAAACTCGATCCAACGTCTACTTAGAGTGTTATTGAGCTCTGATATTGTTTTCAAGAGGGATACTCAACCCCTTCTATTTTTTAATAATTTATTATTTTACGAATTTTGACTTTTATCATAACTCTTCTGTAACTTTAGTTCTGAACACTCGAATCTGTTCAAACTTAGTTCAACGTCTACTTGGAGTGTCCTTGAGGTCTGATATTATTTTCAAGAGGGATACTCAATTCCTTCTATTTTTTTTTAAATTTATTAATTTATGAATTTGTATTTTTATGATAACTCTTCTGTAACTTTAGTCCTGAACACTCGAATCGATCCAAACTCGGTCCAACGTCTACTTAGAGTGTTATTGAGCTCTGATATTGTTTTCAAGAGGGATACTCAACCCCTTCTATTTTTTTATAATTTATTATTTTACGAATTTTGACTTTTATCATAACTCTTCTGTAACTTTAGTTCTGAACACTCGAATCGGTTCAAACTAAGTTCAACGTCTACTTGGAGTGTCCTTAAAGTCTGATATTATTTTCAAGAGGGATACTCAACCCCTTCTATTTTTTTATAATTTATTATGTTAAGAATTTTGACTTTTATCATAACTCTTCTGTAACTTTAGTTCTGAACACTCGAATCGGTTCAAACTTAGTTCAACGTCTACTTGGAGTGTCATTGAGCTCTGATATTGTTTTCAAGAGGGATACTCAACCCCTTCTATTTTTTTATAATTTATTATTTTACGAATTTTGACTTTTATCATAACTCTTCTGTAACTTTAGTTCTGAACACTCGAATCGGTTCAAACTAAGTTTAACGTCTACTTGGAGTGTCCTTAAAGTCTGATATTATTTTCAAGAGGGATACTCAACCCCTTCTATTTTTTTATAATTTATTATGTTAAGATATTTGACTTTTATAATAACTCTTCTGTAACTTTAGTTCTGAACACTCGAATCTGTTCAAACTTAGTTCAACGTCTACTTGGAGTGTCCTTGAGGTCTGATATTATTTTCAAGAGGGATACTCAATTCCTTCTATTTTTATTAAATTTATTAATTTATGAATTTGTATTTTTATGATAACTCTTCTGTAACTTTAGTCCTGAACACTCGAATCTGTTCAAACTCGGTCCAACGTCTACTTAGAGTGTTATTGAGCTCTGATATTGTTTTCAAGAGGGATACTCAACCCCTTCTATTTTTTTATAATTTATTATTTTACGAATTTTTTACTTTTATCGTAACTCTTCTGTAACTTTAGTTCTGAACACTCGAATCGGTTCAAACTTAGTTTAACGTCTACTTGAAGTGTCCTTAAAGTCTGATATTATTTTCAAGAGGGATACTCAACCCCTTCTATTTTTTTATAATTTATTATGTTAAGAATTTTGACTTTTATCATAACTCTTCTGTAACTTTAGTTCTGAACACTCGAATCGGTTCAAACTTAGTTCAACGTCTACATAGAGTGTCCTTAAAGTCTGATATTATTTTCAAGAGGGATACTCAACCCCTTCTATTTTTTTATAATTTATTATTTTACGAATTTTGACTTTTATCATAACTCTTCTGTAACTTTAGTTCTGAATACTCGAATCGGTTCAAACTTCGTTCAACGTCTACTTGGAGTGTCCTTAAGGTCTAATATTATTTGCAAGAGGGATACTCAATTCCTTCTATTTTTTTTAAATTTATTAATTTATGAATTTGTATTTTTATGATAACTCTTCTGTAACTTTAGTCCTGAACACTCGAATCGATCCAAACTCGGTCCAACGTCTACTTAGAGTGTTATTGAGCTCTGATATTGTTTTCAAGAGGGATACTCAACCCCTTCTATTTTTTAATAATTTATTATTTTACGAATTTTGACTTTTATCATAACTCTTCTGTAACTTTAGTTCTGAACACTCGAATCTGTTCAAACTTAGTTCAACGTCTACTTGGAATGTCCTTGAGGTCTGATATTATTTTTAAGAGGGATACTCAATTCCTTCTATTTTTTTTTAAATTTATTTATTTATGAATTTGTATTTTTATGATAACTCTTCTGTAACTTTAGTCCTGAACACTCGAATCGATCCAAACTCGGTCCAACGTCTACTTAGAGTGTTATTGAGCTCTGATATTGTTTTCAAGAGGGATACTCAACCCCTTCTATTTTTTTATAATTTATTATTTTACGAATTTTGACTTTTATCATAACTCTTCTGTAACTTTAGTTCTGAACACTCGAATCGGTTCAAACTAAGTTCAACGTCTACTTGGAGTGTCCTTAAAGTCTGATATTATTTTCAAGAGGGATACTCAACCCCTTCTATTTTTTTATAATTTATTATGTTAAGAATTTTGACTTTTATCATAACTCTTCTGTAACTTTAGTTCTGAACACTCGAATCTGTTCAAACTTAGTTCAACGTCTACTTGGAGTGTCATTGAGCTCTGATATTGTTTTCAAGAGGGATACTCAACCCCTTCTATTTTTTTATAATTTATTATTTTACGAATTTTGACTTTTATCATAACTCTTCTGTAACTTTAGTTCTAAACACTCGAATCGGTTCAAACTAAGTTCAACGTCTACTTGGAGTGTCCTTAAAGTCTGATATTATTTTCAAGAGGGATACTCAACCCCTTCTATTTTTTTATAATTTATTATGTTAAGATATTTGACTTTTATAATAACTCTTCTGTAACTTTAGTTCTGAACACTCGAATCTGTTCAAACTTAGTTCAACGTCTACTTGGAGTGTCCTTGAGGTCTGATATTATTTTCAAGAGGGATACTCAATTCCTTCTATTTTTTTTAAATTTATTAATTTATGAATTTGTATTTTTATGATAACTCTTCTGTAACTTTAGTCCTGAACACTCGAATCTGTTCAAACTCGGTCCAACGTCTACTTAGAGTGTTATTGAGCTCAAATATTGTTTTCAAGAGGGATACTCAACCCGTTCTATTTTTTTATAATTTATTATTTTACGAATTTTTTACTTTTATCGTAACTCTTCTGTAACTTTAGTTCTGAACACTCGAATCGGTTCAAACTTAGTTTAACGTCTACTTGAAGTGTCCTTAAAGTCTGATATTATTTTCAAGAGGGATACTCAACCCCTTCTATTTTTTTATAATTTATTATGTTAAGAATTTTGACTTTTATCATAACTCTTCTGTAACTTTAGTTCTGAACACTCGAATCGGTTCAAACTTAGTTCAACGTCTACATGGAGTGTCCTTAAAGTCTGATATTATTTTCAAGAGGGATACTCAACCCCTTCTATTTTTTTATAATTTATTATTTTACGAATTTTGACTTTTATCATAACTCTTCTGTAACTTTAGTTCTGAATACTCGAATCGGTTCAAACTTCGTTCAACGTCTACTTGGAGTGTCCAGAAGTGTGTTCAGAACTAAAGTTACAGAAGAGTTATGATAAAAGTCAAAATTCTTAACATAATAAATTATAAAAAAATAGAAGGGGTTGAGTATCCCTCTTGAAAATAATATCAGACTTTAAGGACACTCCAAGTAGACGTTGAACTTAGTTTGAACCGATTCGAGTGTTCAGAACTAAAGTTACAGAAGAGTTATGATAAAAGTCAAAATTCGTAAAATAATAAATTATAAAAAAATAGAAGGGGTTGAGTATCCCTCTTGAAAATAATATCAGACCTCAAGGACACTCCAAGTAGACGTTGAACTACATTTGAACAGATTCGAGTGTTCAGAACTAAAGTTACAGAAGAGTTATCATAAAATTCCAAATTCATAAATTATAAATTTTTAAAAAATAGAAGGAATTGAGTATCCCTCTTGAAAATAATACCAGACCTCAAGGACACTCCAAGTAGACGTTGAACTAAGTTTGAACAGATTCGAGTGTTCAGAACTAAAGTTACAGAAGAGTTATGATAAAAGTCAAAATTCGTAACATAATAAATTATAAAAAAATAGAAGGGATTGAGTATCCCTCTTGAAAATAATATCAGACCTCAAGGACACTCCAAGTAGACGTTGGACCGAGTTTGGATCGATTAGAGTGTTCAGGATAAAAGTAACAGAAGAGTTATCATAAAATTCCAAATACATAAATTAATAAATTTAAAAAAAATAGAAGGGATTGAGTATCCCTCTTGAAAATAATATCAGACCTCAATGATATTCTTAGTAGACGTTGAACTAAGTTCGAACAGATTCGAGTGTTCAGAACTAAAGTTACAGAAGAGTTATGATAAAAGTCAAAATTCGTAATATAATAAATTATAAAAAAATAGAAGGGATTGAGTATCCCTCTTGAAAATAATATCAGACCTCAAGGACACTCCAAGTAGACGTTGAACTACATTTGAACAGATTCGAGTGTTCAGAACGAAAGTTACAGAAAAGTTATCATAAAATTCCAAATTCATAAATTATAAATTTTAAAAAAATAGAAGGAATTGAGTATCCCTCTTGAAAATAATATCAGACCTCAAGGACACTCCAAGTAGACGTTGGACCGAGTTTGGATCGTTTCGAGTGTTCAGGATAAAAGTAACAGAAGAGTTATAATAAAATTCCAAATATATAAATTAATAAATTTAAGAAAATAGAAGGGATTGAGTATCCCTCTTGAAAATAATATCAGACCTCAATGACATTCTTAGTAGACGTTGAACTAAGTTTAAACAGATTCGAGTGTTCAGAACTAAAGTTACAGAAGAGTTATGATAAAAGTCAAAATTCGTAATATAATAAATTAAAAAAAAATAGAAGGGATTAAGTATCCCTCTTGAAAATAATATCAGACCTCAAGGACACTCCAAGTAGACGTTGAACTAAGTTTGAACAGATTCGAGTGTTCAGAACTAAAGTTACAGAAGAGTTATGATAAAAGTCAAAATTCGTAACATAATAAATTATAAAAAAATAGAAGGGATTGAGTATCCCTCTTGAAAATAATATCAGACCTCAAGGACACTCCAAGTAGACGTTGGACCGAGTTTGGATCGATTCGAGTGTTCAGGATAAAAGTAACAGAAGAGTTATAATAAAATTCCAAATACATAAATTAATAAATTTAAGAAAATAGAAGGGATTGAGTATTCCTCTTGAAAATAATATCAGACCTCAATGACATTCTTAGTAGACGTTGAACTAAGTTTGAACAGATTCGAGTGTTCAGAACTAAAGTTACAGAAGAGTTATGATAAAAGTCAAAATTCGTAATATAATAAATTATAAAAAAATAGAAGGGATTA
This sequence comes from Mythimna impura, assembly GCA_905147345.3. Classification (NCBI taxonomy): domain Eukaryota; kingdom Metazoa; phylum Arthropoda; class Insecta; order Lepidoptera; family Noctuidae; genus Mythimna; species Mythimna impura. The sequence continues at coordinate 23,895,174 of LR990359.1, read as the reverse complement.
AGTATCCCTCTTGAAAATAATATCAGACCTCAAGGACACTCCAAGTAGACGTTGAACTAAGTTTGAACAGATTCGAGTGTTCAGAACTAAAGTTACAGAAGAGTTATGATAAAAGTCAAAATTCGTAATATAATAAATTATAAAAAATATAAGAGATTGAGTATCCCTCTTGAAAATAATATCAGACCTCAAGGACACTCCAAGTAGACGTTGAACTAAGTTTGAACAGATTCGAGTGTTCAGAATTAAAGTTACAGAAGAGTTATCATAAAATTCCAAATTCATGAATTAATAAATTTAAAAAAAAATAGAAGGAATTGAGTATCCCTCTAGCAAATAATATCAGAGCTCAATGACCCTTTAAGTAGACGTTGAACTATGTTTGAACAGATTCGAGTGTTCAGAACTAAAGTTACAGAAGAGTTATGATAAAAGTCAAAATTCGTAAAATAATAAATTATAAAAAAATAGAAGGGGTTGAGTATCCCTCTTGAAAATAATATCAGACTTTAAGGACACTCCAAGTAGACGTTGAACTAAGTTTGAACAGATTCGAGTGTTCAGAACTAAAGTTACAGAAGAGTTATGATAAAAGTCAAAATTCGTAAAATAATAAATTATAAAAAAATAGAAGGGGTTGAGTATCCCTCTTGAAAATAATATCAGACTTTAAGGACACTCCAAGTAGACGTTGAACTAAGTTTGAACAGATTCGAGTGTTCGTAACTACAGTTACAGAAGAGTTATCATAAAAATCCAAATTCATGAATTAATAAATTTAAAAAAAAAATAGAAGGAATTGAGTATCCCTCTTGCAAATAATATCAGACCTCAAGGACACTCCAAGTAGACGTTGAACTAAGTTTGAACAGATTCGAGTGTTCAGAACTAAAGTTAAAGAAGAGTTATCATAAAAATCCAAATTCATGAATTAATAAATTTAAAAAAAAATAGAAGGAATTGAGTATCCCTCTTGCAAATAATATCAGACCTCAAGGACACTCCAAGTAGACGTTCAACTAAGTTTGAACAGATTCGATTGTTCAGAACTAAAGTTACAGAAGAGTTATCATAAAAATCCAAATACATAATTTAAAAATTTAAAAAAAATAGAAGGGATGGAGTATCCCTCTTGCATATAATATCAGACCTCAAGGACACTCCAAGTAGACGTTGAACTAAGTTTGAACAGATTCGAGTATTCAGAACTAAAGTTACAGAAGAGTTATCATAAAAATCCAAATACATAATTTAAAAATTTTAAAAAAACAGAAGGGATGGAGTATCCCTCTTGAAAATAATATCAGACCTAAAGGACACTCCAAGTAGACTTTGGACCGAGTTTGGATCGATTCGAGTGTTGAGGATAAAAGTAACAGAAAAGTTATCATAAAATTCCAAATACATATATTAATAAATTAAAAAAAAATAGAAGGAATTGAGTATCCCTCTTGAAAATAATATCTGACCTCAATGACATTCTTAGTAGACGTTGAATTAAGTTTGACCCGATTCGAGTGTTCAGGACTAAAGTTATAGAAATAAAAGCCAAAATTCGTAACATAATAAATTATAAAAAAAATAGAAGGGATAGAGTATCCCTCTTGAAAATTATATCAGACCTTAATGACCCTGTAAGTAGACGTTGGACCGAGTTTGGATCGATTCGAGTGTTCAGGATAAAAGTAACAGAAGAGTTATCATAAAAATCCAAATTCATAAATTGATAAATTTAAAAAAAAATAGAAGGAATTGAGTATCCCTCTTGAAAATAATATCAGACCTCAATGACATTCTTAGTAGACGTTGAATTAAGTTTGAACCGATTTGAGTGTTCAGGACTAAAGTTACAGAAGACTTATGATAAAAGCCAAAATTCGTAACATAATAAATTATAAAAAAATAGAAGGGATAGAGTATCCCTCTTGAAAATTATATCAGACCTTATTGACCCTATAAGTAGACGTTGGACCGAGTTTGGATCGATTCGAGTGTTCAGGATAAAAGTAACAGAAGAGTTATCATAAAAATCCAAATTCATAAATTGATAAATTAAAAAAAAAATAGAAGGGATTGAGTATCCCTCTTGAAAATAATATCAGACCTCAATGACACTCTAAGTAGACGTTGGATCAAATTTAAACCGATTCGAGTGTTTAGAACCAAAGTTACGGGGGATTAGTTTTTAAAAATATTATTTAATTTGCAATTAAAATGTTTGGACTTATTACAGGAATCTTACCATCTGCGCATATTTATTGTTTTAGCTGTTGAAACAGTACCATACAGCTCTATTTAAGTTTATATTGACAATTTGGTTCTGGGCCTAGGGACCCACACTAGATCCACCCTGACTTGTTTGGCTGCTAGCTTCAGTTTCATATCACAGAGACATCATTGAATATTTGCTTCTTCGTCGACATGATGAAGTCAATCCCATTTTTTGTTACACCATCAAGGCTTTGCCAGGTCCACTTCCTATGCTCACGCTTTCTGAAGAAGGAGTTCATCATGTAGAGGCCCTCCCTCTCCATAAAGCTGGCTAGTAGGTGTCCCCGGTGGTTCCTACGTCCAAATCCAAATTGCTCCACTCGCAGCTCGTCGCCGTCTCGTTTGCCCAGTTTCGCATTAAAGTCCCCCATGACCACGGTGAAGTGAGTCTTATAACCATGTATGGCTCTGGATATATCCTCATACATGGTCTCTACTTCGTCATCGGGGTGTGTCGAGGTCGGAGCGTAAACCTGTATGACCTTCAGCGAATATCTTGATGATATTCTGAGTATAAGGTACGCCACCCTGGTCGACACGCTCTCGATCTTCACCACATTGTTCACAAGGGACCTGTGAACGATAAACCCGACACCACCTTGGGACTGCTGGTCCCCCTCCCGAAAATAGAGCAGATTACCAGATTTTAGGATTATCGTGTCCTCCCCCTGTCTTCGGACTATGGATAATCCCACAATACTCCATCGTAACCTGCTCAACTCCTCCTAAAGCTCGGCAATCTTCTCATCGGACCGGAGTGTACGCGTTTTGTACGTCGCCAGGTCCAGTCGTCGACGGTTGATCGATCCCGCCCGGAGATTCTTAGCACCCCAGACCCCAGGGCTGCGCCCACGCCCGTCCACGATAGCACAACCGCTGGAGTCACCGGGCACTTGGGGCCTGTTTTTTCTTGCATTATGCATTTGAGGGAGTTCGGACCATAACCCGCCACGCTGGTCCAGTGCGTGTTGGTGGGTCGCCATAGCCTCGTTCGTTTATCAGCAGTGTGCACCACGTGCAGGTGAGGTTGGTTTGGGTCCCGATAGGTGTTGATTGGGACCCCGTATACACCCCCTATCCTATTGGATAGAAAATAAAAGTTCAGGAATGAATATAAACTATTGTTTATATTCATTCCTGAACTTTTATTTTCTGGGGGAAAAGTCCCCATTGAAAGTAAAATGATTTATTTTATCAGCACCCCTCAGTGTATTAATTCATTAACGCTCAGGCGGTAGCCGGCGCCCGCAAGCCATTGTCTTACTATTGTGTCTCTAATTACGCACGTCAAAAGGATAAACTATGTTTTATATTGCACGCAACGTGTTAGGGAAGGTGATACACATAATATATTTTTCAATACACTTCCCCGAAAGCTGGCACTAATCGACCTACGATTGGGTTCAACATGCAATGTTTATCAACCTCATGATTTTTTTTTCATTTATCACAACTAGCGCTTTATTTTTTCTTATTTCATCACAGATAACATTATGCAGCGATGATTTTTTTCACAGCAAAGAGGCGCATGTTTTTAAGCCTTTGATATTTAATGAAAATTTAAATTCTGTTTATAAACAGAATATCATAAATAAACATGATTATTTATACAATAATTTTCTTTTACCAACAAATTAATAACATTTATCTTTGATCTAAATTCAAAAACATTTTAATATTATCATAACACAAGCTCTGCTTAACTTGGGACTAGACGACGTTGTGTGATAGTTGTGTGAGTATTATATAATATTTTATTTTTAATATTACGATGTATAGTATAGCGGCTTCATACCTTTGATAATACTTTTTGTTCTTTTATTTTCTTTCTTCGCAAGTGTATTGAAAAACTTCGTTTGATACAAGTAGTAATTTTTCACTGCAGCACTCGGCTCCTTAACACCCTCTCCCGCAGCTCGGGCGCCTCGGTTGCAATGACAAAGTTTCTCCACTTGTATCAAAATGTATTATTACCTATCGACGTCATAATATCACGCCTATATTTATCGTAAGGATAGGTAGAACTATAGGTACTGTCCAAACTAATCTTGATACTTATAATTAAATCCCTTATACCCAGAGGAATACCGTATTGTTTACTATCATCAACAAGTACGAACTCTGAGTTAATAATTTCTAAATATCCAAGAGTATTTGGGAAAGGCTCCAACAGTGTCCAACAGTGGACGTCTTTCGGCTGAAATGATTACGATAAAGAACATTTTGTCTGAGCCGGAGATCAAACCCAGAACCCGACATGTAGCAATCGAAGAAGTGATCATTGTTTCAACAAAACAGTCAACTATTGAAAACTTTAAAAAATAGCCTGCTCCTACCCCTATCGTTTTTAAACTCGCAATAGTTTATTTCGCACTTGTGCGGAAAGGTGGGGCGGTTAGGACCTATGACAATTTATTCACTCTGGTCGCCTGCATCAAATCCAACAAAAAAATCTGCGAGCCAATTCATAAAATGATAACAAATCCTAAATATTATCTGTATGAAGTTTTACATGTTATTTTTTTTTTTTTTTATTATTGATAGGCTCGCGTTTGACCACCATCTCACCTGATGGTAAGCGATGATGTGGCCGACGATGGAGCACGCTTGCCTAGAAGTAACCTATTCACTCTTGACTTAAAGACCCCTGGGTTGTAGCTATCAGGGAACACAGACTCGGGCAGGGAATTCCACTCCTTAGCTGTACGCATTATGAATGTGTTCCCAAAACGCTTTGTACGTATGGGTGGGATGTCCACCATGTACCGATGGCGCAACGCCGTACGTCTAGTGGTCCGATGATGGAACGGACTTGGTGGAATTAAATTGTGCAATTCCAACGCACACTCCCCGAAGTGTAACCGATAGAAAACCGACAGGCCAGCAACTCGGCGTCGATGTTCAAGGCTTTGGAGTTTTGATTCGATAAGTGCATCATCACCGATGATTCTCTTGGCTCGCTTCTCAATCGACTCCAGAGCATCAAGCTGGTATTTGGCAGACCCATCCCAAAGATGAGAGCAGTATTCCATACACGATCGAACTTGCGCTTGATAAAGTTTGAGCAGCTGTTCCGGCGTGAAGTACTGTCTCACCTTGGCCAAGATCCCCAATTTTTTGGCAGCCTGTTGAGCTTTAGCCTCGATGAAAGAGCCGAAATTGAGGGTAGATGACAACGTTACCCCAAGAAGCTCAAGGTCACTGGTTATCGGCACGGTTACACCCCGGAATGATGGAGCCGGGTGGAATTGGCTCCGTTTGGCGGAAAAAAGACACGCCTGGGTTTTAGCAGCATTGAACTTGACCAGATTGGCATCGCCCCAGTCGGATACTGCCTTCAAGGAAAAGTTCAAGCGTTCAACCATAGCCTCTCGGAAAGACTGGATCTGTGACCCACTAGCACGTGCATCAGACACGTATCTCTCAGCAACAGTGCTATCGTCTGCATACCCAAAGGTACCGGGTTTAAGAAGGTCGTTTATGTGCAGCAAGAACAGTGTTGCCGAGAGTACCGACCCCTGAGGGACCCCGGCATTAATTTCCATTTGACCGGACGAGCAGCCATCAATAACCACTCGGATGGATCGCCCCCTCAAGAAGTCTGCGATCCAGTCACACAGACCAGTGGGCAGACCGAAGGAAGGAAGCTTAGCAATAAGGCTATCATGCCAGACCCTGTCAAAGGCCTTCGAGATATCAAGGGAGACTGCAAGTGCTTCCCCATGCTTCTCGATGGCCTCGCTCCAGATGTGAATGGCATACGCTAGAAGATCCCCAGTTGACCGATTTCGGCGAAAGCCGTATTGACGATCACTGAGGATGTCATTAGCTTCTAGGTATGCCAGGAGCTTATTATTGATCACTCGTTCCATACTCTTGCAAAGAATGGACGTTACCGAGATAGGTCTGTAATTAGCAGGGTCAGCCCGACTACCCTTCTTGGGCACGGGTTGCACGTTAGCTTGCTTCCAAGCCATCGGTACTTTTCCAGCCTCAAACGAAAGACGAAATAAGCGTGTCAGGATCGGAGACAGTTCAGGCGCACAAGTTTTTAAAACAATTGCTGGTATCCCGTCGGGACCACTGGCTTTGTTCACGTCAAGGTTACGTAGCACCCTACGGACGTCCTTCTGATGGATGCGTATGTCTGCCATAGTCGTCTCGCATCGCTCTGGAAAGGCAGGGGGCCGCGCGTTACCAGAATCAAGACGTGAAGATTCCGCAAAAAGAGAGGCAAATAGATTTGCTTTCTCCTCAGCGGTGTGGGCCAGCGACCCATCGGGTTTCAGTAGTGGTGGTAGTGAGGGACGGCAGAAGTTCGATTCAACAGATTTAGCCAGGGACCAAAACGCTTTACAACCTGCTGGGTATGAAGCAAGTTTGTTCCCAATTCGGCTAATGTGGTCAAATCGAGACCTCCGCATCACCTTCTTGCAGGATTTGGCAGCCCTATTAAAGGCTCTCTTTTTTTGAGTCACGTCACTTGCCTTGCGCCTACGAGCGTCGACCCATTCTTGGTATGCCGTATGTTTAAGCGCTTCAGCGCGATTACATTCGGCGCCAAACCAAGGTCGAACCTTGTCAGACATTGTTACATCAGAGAATGGAATGTAATATTCCATCCCCCGACGCAACACATCCGACACTGCGTCCGCGCACAACGACGGATCAGCGGAAGAGAAGCAAGTAGGCTGCCAAGGATAGCATGCGAAGAAAGAACGCATACCATCCCAATCTGCTGACTTGTATCGCCAAACCCGCCGGGTGCCTCTTGGGCTGGGATCGGGCGGGGAATAGACGGATACAGATTTCACCAGACAATGGTCGGAACTACCTATTGGTGAAGATATCGACACTGAGTACCGGTCCGGATCTGTAGTCAATAGAAGGTCCAAGCAATTGGCCATGTGTGACTCAACATCCGGCACCCTTGTAGCCCCCTGGACCAGCTGGGTGAGATTTAACGCTAGCGCTAGCTTCCGCGTCTCTCGCCCAGCATGGTCTGTGCACTGGTATGGGAAGAGCCACTCCTGATGGTGGGCATTGAAATCCCCCAGTATCACCAATTGGGCAGAAGGGTACCGCTGCTGAGCCACATCCGCCGCCTCACTAAGGTGCTGTGCGAGCCTGGTTGTCTCCTGATCACCACTGTGCGAACGGTAGACACAAGCATAGACAATTTGATCTATGCCAGTGTCCACCAAAGCCCAAAGCGTGGAGTACCTGGAGTCCTCAAGATTGCGGAGACGCCGATAGCAGATGTCATCCCGGGCATACATACATACACCCGCGCGTGGTTTAAAATGGTGCTCCAGGGTAAACCCTGGGTAAGATAAGTACGACACGTCTGACGGACTACTGATCTGCGTCTCCGAAAGAAAAAAAAGAGCAGGTTTCTCAGTCTCCAGATGGTGGTGGACTGCGACGAGATTTGAGTGCAGTCCTCGGATATTACTGAGGTGCACTGTTAATCGAGTAAGAGTGTTGAAAAACGTCTTTAGGTAAATATTTGCAATTATCACTGCAATTTCTTGGCCTTACCTCACCTACGCCTCAGGCGTATAGTTCGCCTCGGGAGGAATGAAAAATTTTTCCCACTTGTATCTAAATTCACTATACATAAAAAAATAAATTTAAAAAATAAAACAACCCGACTGCGTAAAAAATAACTTTAGATAAAAACTAAAAAGAAAATAAAACAAGTTCAGTCCAGTAGCATAAAAACCAATTTAAATAAAACAAATAATAAATTCTAATACGGAACATATTGACTGCAACAGTCGGGACCCATTAGATAGGATGATTTTAGTCTGGATTATTTTATTGGGTCCCGACTGTTGCAGTCAATATGTTCCGTATTAGAATTTATTATTTGTTTTATTTAAATTGGTTTTTACGCTACTGGACTGAACTTGTTTTATTTTCTTTTTAGTTTTTATCTAAAGTTATTTTTTACGCAGTCGGGTTTTTTTATTTTTTTTATTTATTTTTTTATTTTACACTTTTTAGTTATGATAATCTAATAATACTATTTATTCACTCCATTTTAGGCGTACATTTATCACTTTAAAGTTGTTCACAAACCTATCGAGTCATTCGGCTCGCTTATTTTGTATCTTAAATAAAATTGAAGTGTCTGTTTAACAAAAAAACATTGGTTTTCTAAGTGTATATATCAAAGTGTATTCGAAACTTATAACAAAAATGTGAATTTTGAATTTTTTGGTGATCTGTCGGTTTGTTCCAGCTCATATACGAAATTTTCTCGCGGGAATGGGATTTCAAAATACGGGATAAATCTGCGACAAGGTTAAACAAAATTTGACAGGACTTTCATTGGGATATGGCTAATATTACGATGAGTACCTACCTTAGGGGGCGGTTTGCCCCAACATCACCACATCCTGATTCCCGGGAGAGAACATCTTCGAAAGGGCTGAACCGATTTTGACGGGACTTTCACTGACGGAAAGCTTTTTTATATATTTTTTTTTGTTACAACTATCACACAACGCCGTCCACTCTCAAGCTAAGCCGAGCTTGTGTTATGAGTACTAGACAACTGATAAATATCCATACTCCATACTAATATTATAAATGCGAAAGTAACTCTGTCTGTCTGTCTGTCTGTCTGTCTGTCTGTCTGTTACGCTTTCACGCTTATACCGCTGAACCGATTTTGATGAAATTTGGTACAAAGATAGAATAGAGCTTGAGAAAGGACATAGGCTATAAATTATCACGCTATTTGCTATGGGGGGTGAGCAATAATCCAAAATGTCAATATTTAACGACATTTTGCAGCGAGTTCGATTCTCAGCTACAGTTAAAAATTTTGTCATTATTTTATCGTATTTTTTTTGTAATAAAATAACTTTTTTCAAAATAAAATTGACATTTCTATTCGATATCTTCTAAATATTTTGTAAAAACTAATCAAAACACATAATAAAATCAAAGCGGCGAGTAAAATCACGTACTATTTTGTTACATTATTCTATTTAGCTGCAAATTTAACTTCTGAAAGGAAAATCATCACGCTATCACCGATAAGGAGCCAACCAGTCTATTATAACGTTTATAAGAACGTCTATTTTAAAACATAATCGTCGAAGACCGTAGCACAGTTGTTTCGTATCTAGACTTGCGTGTAATATAAAGATGGTTCGAGTCCCATAATATGGCTCTCATATAAGAATTTTTTATTTTATTTTTTCACCGTAAATAAGATTTTTTTTATATATTTTTGCATACTTACATTTTTTTTATATCTACACACAATATATCTGTAGAAGTTTTTAGTTGTGTGCGTATCACGCAAAATGTTAATAATATAAAATGTCGATAACTTTTAAATATTAAAATTGTGTGTCTCTTAAAATATTACTTTCGCTTTGTTTCATCGCAATCGGTTGACTATATCGAAAGATATATGTATAAATTTAAAGTTTTCACGAAGTAAAATGTAACACCACACGCAATTCAGATACTCGCAACGCCATCTAAAGACTCAAAGTAGAAATAATTATGACAATGGCATTTGAAATTCATATTAAATTTGATAGATAGATGGCATTGTGTAATTTATGTAATTTTCTGAGTGGCGGAAGAATGACCATCGCCCACGTTTGCAGACAGTTCTATTTTTTTCCCCGTGGTTGTAACAAGCTAATTGACCTATATGTATTTAATTATTGACTTTAAAATAACACGGCCAAATTTTTGGAAGGGGTTACATGGTACCTGGCGTTGGAAGGCCCCCAGGAGGACGTTACCGATGACCTGGTGAGGGTCGCGGGAATCCGATGGATGCGAGACTCACAGGACTTGTCATTATGGCGACACTTGGGGAGGCCTATATCCAAAAGTGGACGTCTTTCGGCTGAAATGATAATGATGAAGATGGCACCTTTTTATTCTTTTTTTAAGGGTGGAAATTATCCAGTGACTTCTCCCACTCTGGTTGGGGCGGGAGGGCGTGTCAATCTTTTACTGACTGAAATCACACATGTGTCCTTCAGTTGCCCGTCCGGCCGTCCGGTCAACTACCGGACGGCCGGACGGCTAGCTACCCATTGCTCGACGTCCGCAAGCCCGTGTCTACCGTGGCTGGTAGTCGGGGTCGGAATCTCGGCCTCCTTCGCTAGCATTACGGCTTTGCAGAAGGAGGCAACCTCCGGCCATTTCTCCTCGCTTTGGACCATAGCCCGAACCAGGGCCCGGCGCGAGAGGCCACTGACGCCGATTGCCTCCACGAGGACACAGCGGTGCTCCGCTCTTGCGGGGCACACCTCCAATGTATGCTTTACTGTGTCCTCCGGGATGATGGCACCTTGCGGCCTAATAATAGCGTGTTTTATTATTTGCAGTCACTGCTTCATATAAAACGAGGTCGAATGTGTTTTTCTGATCACAGTTCGAAAACGTATGATGTATCTCAGATTCCTTGCAGCCTTACGTCGACATCTGGACATTGCCTCCTTGCAGTGAGTGGTGACCAACACTAGATTATGGTATTGGATTATGGTATTGGTACTGGTATTTCGAACGGTTTCTGTTCCGGATTCGGTTGGAATTATCCTGATATTACCATTTTGCGAATTGCCCGAAGCTCCCGGTGTAGCATGCGGTGGAGGTCTATCCAGCTTGGGTGAACCGCCGTGTCCTCATAGAGAAGATTTCGCCAAAATTTGGAGACTCTTTATAGGGTAGTTCCCACTATGGAAAAAACCTTTGTCTGATAAACGGGGACGTCAGTTAAATACACACTAAAAATCCTAGGTAAATGAACCACCACGCCCAAAAGGATCAAGCTACAACAATCAATGCAAGTATGCTCTCGAAAATTCTTCATAAGTACTGTTGTGGAGGAAGATAGTTGATGATGATGGTAGTTTTTGGATTCACTTAAGGCTTTGCACTATCAGTGCACGTTATCCAGCTGAAGGTCGGTGTTCAGATTATGCTCCTTCGTTTACCTCTACTAAAGCTAACTGCTTAAACTCTTCAGTGAAATATTATTGAGGCGAAATGTATTACACGAGGTAACTCTTTCAAACAATCTCGCAGCCCCAGCAGGGCCCTATACATTTGCTGAAGGAGGCTACTGGTTGTCATTTTCTCCACCAATCACCTCCATGAGGACACGGCGGCGCTCCGACCAAGCGGGAACGACTTCCACCGTATTCTCCGGGCGATCCGCACAATGGTGAGATCCGAGTGTTTCTTCCCGCTGAATTCGATACAGATACCTTCCAAATATCCACATCCGATGAGTCCTGCACAAAGAGAGGATGCCGTGACGCCTCTGCAGCGACACCTCAAAGACAGGCATTACCGCTGCGATTGTGGCGTGCTCACTGTGGCGAGGGATTAAAATCATACAATATTGTTTTACCAGAACATAAACCAGAAACATACATAAACTAATGCCTTTTCCCTTGGGGTAGGCAGAAATGCCAACTGCTACGAGCCATACATACTCTTTCTATTCATTGACGTTCATAAATCTGGATCTGCATGTTTACATAACATGTTTCCTGAAGGAGATTAGCGTTTTTACCTTTAACCGTTTTATGTTAAAGTACAATAAATAATTGCGATCCTTTCGGAATGAATTGCAAGCACAGAATGTTTGTACAGTTTTACGAACTTATCGCGGACGAAGTCGCGGGCAATAGCTAGTTCTTATATATTTCTAAATACATACATATTATAGATAAATTACACCCAGGCACAGAACAAATGATCGTGCTCTTCACACAAACATTTTGCGCTGGGTGGGAATCGAAACCCACGACCTCCGGCATAGCAGTCAGGGCCACTAACCACTAGACCAACAGGCCAGTCATATTGGTAGGTAATCATCTAATGACTTTTAACGCTCTAGGGCAAAGAGAGGGAGAGCGTGTCAGACTTTTACTTAGTAAAACCGAACGTAGGTTCCTTCAATTACTCTTTGCGTTCTAGGACCACGGGTTATCTTATCAGAAGTCCTCCCAAGAGATGTCAACGGTTTTGTTGACATCTCTTTAAGAAACACGTAGTACAGGACGCTCGCACGTAGCACAGATCGAAAATCTACTCGGTTCGGACAATAGCCGGACGGCCAGACTGCGAGCTACACATTGCACATCGTCCAAAAGCCCGCGCTAGGTAGCTGTTTTTTTTTTTTTTTTTTAAAGTGGGATATCATCCAAATGACTTCTCGCGCTCTGGGTTTAGCGGAAGGGCGTGTCAGACTTTTACTGACTAAAACCACACCTGTAACCTTCAATTACCCTTTGCGTTCTAGGACTACGGGTTTCCCTTTCAGAAATTCTCCGCGGTCCTAGCTAGCGGACATCGGCCCTGCTGGGCCCCTACGGTTTGCTGACATCTCTTTGAGGAGCGCGAGGATCACTACGCGCTCTTGACGACTGGGCTCGGTCCGGTTCATTACCGAACAGCCGGACGGCGAGCTACCCAGTGCTCGACGTCCGCAAGCACGCGTCTACCGTGGCTGGTAGTCGGGGTCGGAATTACGGCGGGTAACGGTAGCTGGTAGTCGGGGGTCTCAGCGGTTGGGGCGTGAGGATGTCCATTCCCTTACGCGTACGGCTGTCTCTATCACTAGCATTACTGCTTCGCAGAAGGAGGCGGCCGCCACCCATTCCCCCTTACTCCGAATCATAGACGCGCGAGATGTCATCACCGCCGATTATCCCCACGAGGTCACGGCTCACTTCCACCGTAATCTCCATCATGGCCTTCGGGCGATCCAGGAACCTTCCGAACTTACCATCTCCGGTGAGGGCCTGCGTCATGCGGAAGGTGTGGAAGCCGTGACGCCTCTCCAGCCATTACTCAAAGAGGGGACTTACCGCCATGATTATGGCGTGCTCAACTGACCGATAGTTGATGTTACAAGGAGTAACCTAGGCTACTTTTCATTTTCCCATGGGAACGGGACTTCATTTCCAGGGGGGGGGGGGGATATATCTTTGGAATAGATAACATTTTTTTACAAGATTGCCCCAAAAAAGGGGAGTAACGAAGTTGCGAGTAACCTAACCTTTTTTTTTTTTTGCCGGTGTGGAACATCCTCATGGATGTCCTTCGCCTGGGGCAGGCAAAGGGGTCTGTCAGACTCTTACTGACTAAAAACCACCTCGGTGTTCCCTCCCACACTTGGACCGGGGATCGTGGGAGCTGATAGCCATCCATTATCCCCGGCTAGTACCGGCCCGCATACGCGGGCCACCGGGGGGGAGTGTTAGGTGTCCTCCCAACCCAACAAGTTAGCAGAAAAATAAATGACATATTTCCTATTGTATTTTTTTTTAATATGGTCATGATATACCATTTTGGAATCGTCATGATGAGCTCTTGATTTTGATACCCATCTTGTACTAACCAAAAAAAAATAATTTTTTTTTACTCTAATGTATAGCGTCCCACAGTCGTTATGCTGATTTTTTTTCAACGTCACCTATCTAAGAACACTTGGGTTAATAAGACGAATCTAACGATATGCTAATTATGTAAATCGGTTCAGCGGTTTGGAAGATATGAGGTAATAAAGAATATTACATACATACAAGATACGCGCGAAACACATAACCCTTCTTACAGTCGGGTGATTGATTGATTTGAAATTTCTTTATTTTCACATAAATAGAACAGTTAAACGACAATTAGATCTTATTCTAAAAGCATTAAACAAAAAGAATGCGTGTTTTCTGCAGACTATGACGCCTATATAAAACATTTAAGAATACGTAAAGTAATGTACAAAACTACTTGTTATAAATCTTCGGTATCTTTTTACTTACGTTAAATAACTAATGTATCTACTTACAGCGCGATGATAAGACACAAAACGCACTTTTTTGACACATACACTATTTATAAGTAATAGTAACAAGTACACTGTTACTTAAGATTAATTTTACTTCGACTAGGCTAAATAATGGTAATTAAGTTATCTAAAATGCAAGTGAACTTCGTGTACCGCGCGAGTCTCGCTCAAAATCTACCCTACATTTCTGTCGAACTTGTAAAAAATGTCCGATCATGGAGTCGTTCCGTCTTTGTTACTCATATAGCAGTAAGTGATGTGGGAGGCGGTATCGATGATATGTGTCGATGTATTTTAAATTTTTAAATCGTGTCTGTCCAATATTAGAAATAAGTGGATTATGATGTTTAGGGTTGGTTTGAAGGTAAAACTTTTTAGTGACTTTTGTAATAAACTGTTCTAATGTTGGGAAATTTAATCGATTGTGTAACATTTTAAGATTAGTTCTTAAGGGTGTATTAAAAGATATTTTTACAGCCTTGTTTTGGACCACTTGTAGTTTCGTGTAATTGCTGTCGCATGTACTGCTCCAGACCGGGGCCGCGTATGTAATGCAAGGTCTGACTAGAGTTGTGTACATCTTCAATTTTGTATTTGAGCTGATTTTGGACCGCCGGTTTAAAATTGGATGTAAGCTGTTTAGGGCTTTTATTCCTTTGATACGGAAGTAATCGGTGTTTTTAGTCCAGTTCATTTCAGTTCAGTTATATCCAGTATAACTCCAAGGTACTTAGTTGACATACTCCATGGTAAAGTCGTATCCCCAACTTTTATGTGTTTTTTTGGTAATGATCTCTTCCTAGTGAACATTATGACTTCTGTTTTTGTGGAATTTAGTTTTAATTTCCATTTCGTAAAATATTGAACTAGAAGTTGTAATGATAACTGGAGCCGTTCAACTATTAAATCTGTGTCTTTGCTTGTCGTAAATGAGGCTGTGTCATCAGCAAAACAAGCAAGGTGAGTGTGAGGCTGCTTGGGCATGTCATTTATGTACAGTATGAATAAATGAGGACCCAGCAGCGAACCCTGTGGCACACCTGCAGGTATAGATCTCGGTTTGGACACAGTATTACCGATATGTACACAAAATGACCTATCAGTCAAATACGCCTGGATAACTTTAATAAGTCCAATAGGTACATCGCACTTTATGAGCTTGTGCAAAAGTCCAGCATGCCAGACGGCATCAAAAGCTTTTTCTATATCAAGCAACATCATACCCGTAGATTCACCCATGTTTAAGTGGTGTGTAACGTGCTCTGCAACCCTAGCTAGTTGTTGAACAGTAGAATGAGCCCTTCTGAAGCCAAACTGTTCAGGCATTAGCAGGTGGTTTGTGGCTTTTGCTAAGCGCGACGATATTATTCCTTCGAATAATTTTCCCAATGACGGGAGGAGACTAATAGGTCTATAGCTAGTTGGTATAGCTTCATCTTTACCTGGTTTCTTAAATGTTATTATTTTGGCTCTTTTCCACGTAGAAGGAAAATAGCCAATAGCCAGACAACCATTAAAAATCTTAGTTAAGTATACTATGCATTTACGTGATAAGTTTTTCAATAAGCAATTATGTATACCGTCGTCTCCCGGAGACTTACGAGTTTTAAGATTTTTAATTAATTTAAACACCTCTCTCGGACGCACCAGATTGGGTGGAGTGAAATTTTTAACATTATTAAGTGTATTTAAAGACTCATTGACGGCAGCCTCAGTAGTGTTGTCACTAGGCCAATTCATAGTCAGACTCATATTGTCACAAAACGTGTCAGCAAGCACCTCGCACTGTTCAGTTGCAGAAGCAGTCAATTGTCCACCTGCACACCTCAAAGGTGGAATCACTGTCGGTTTATACGTAAGAGATTTAACAATCCTCCAGATATCAGTCGATGGATTATCAATTTTAGCTAGTTTGTCATTCCATATTTTGTCATTAAATATTTGTATTTGGTATTTTATTTTAGCTTTTAGAACGTTAATATCTTTGTTTATTTGCAGCTTGATTGTAGGATTAATTTCTTTTGCAGCCATATTTCTTAGTTTGTTTTTAGTAGAAATCAAACCTTTGACGCGTCTCGGCAAGGTGTAGCGCTTAATAGATGAAGAGCCTGATGGAACGTTTATTTCGCGACTTATTAAAATGGTGTTTTGAAGGTGTTCAACTGCTGCATCAATAGTTTTTATAGACGTATAAGTCGTGGTCGGTAACGTAATATTTTTATCCAAATAAGATCTATATTCCACCCAATTTGCTTCAGAATATCGATATTGTTTAAAGTTAAGACGCGTAACGTTACAACCAACTGAAAATAAGACTGGAAGATGATTGGATGATAATGCTGGCAGAGTGCGAAGTTCAGACACGGACGTAACATTATGGCTGAGAAGTATATCCGGTGTGGAAGGAGTATGTGAGTGGTTGTAATGCACTAATGTTGGAGAGGTAGGTCCATAGACTTGATAATCATGAAGTACCATATGATCAAACAATACCGTACCGCGGGAGTTATTTTGTCGACAATGCCAATATTCATGTTTGGCGTTAAGGTCACCCATGATCAATACTTTTGTCCCTAACTGGAACAAACTATCCAAATCACTGGAAGATAAAGGTAGATTTGGTGAATTATATGCAGCCACAACAATTATGTTGCTCTCACGTAATGTTAAGCGGATTCCTACACATTCAAGGTTATACATGGGAGGAATAAAGAGCGATGCATGAGGAATATCGTTCTTAACTAGGATAGCGACCCCCTGGCCAATACCATTAGATCTCTTATCCGATCGATAACAAGTGTATCCAGGCGTATGTAACGTATTATTTTCACTTAATCGTGTTTCACATAATGAGATAATATCGACACAGTATTCGCTAGTCAAATCCAAAAATTCAGATAGCTTAGAACGGATCCCGTCAGCGTTCCAATAAAGAAAACGAAGCTCACTTGCATTATTGAACATATTGACCAAGATGAGTTAAAATAAGTATAACCTTGTCCATCATGTTATCACAAGCAATGAATTGGTCTTTTAAAGATTTTATAGTTTTAAGGATGCACAGCATTTCTGACGTAGATTGATCAAGGGGTACATCGCCTAGGGGTTTATATTTAGAGTCCATATTTGTTGTAGATGCAATTGTAGCCCAGGAGCGACCGTCGACTTTGGAGTAAACTTTAGCTTGACGTTGTTCTTGCGCTGTTTTGATTTTTACTTGCCGAGCTTGTAGAAGTTGTAGATAGTTCTGACGCTCTTTACAATGCCGGAAGTTAGCTGGGTGATCTTCTCCACAATTACAGCATTTAGCAGGCTCCATACGGTTACTTTTTGGGCATTCAGCGGTAAGATGGGCTTCAGGACACTTGACGCAGCGAGGTTTTAAATTGCAGTTTTTAGATGAGTGTCCAAACGCTTGGCATCGGTAGCACTGGGTTCCATACATGTTTTTATTGCGATACTTCACGATTCGAACAGCACAGTTGCTTAAATATTTTATAGATTTAAACTTCGACACGTCGGCACCAGCTTGTAGTTGAACCAAATACGGTGGGCATGATACATCTTTGCCCTCAGCGACTTTCATTTTGCGAACTTTAGCGTTAGGGTACCCATTGGCTGATAGCTCTTCCGAAAGATGTTCTTCGACATACTCGGGAAGGCCGAAAACTACGACCTTAGGCATCCTTTCATCCTTGCGAGAGAAAGTGTGATAAGGAATGCTTTCTGATTGGAGACCTTCCTTTAGTGCTTGATGACCATCTGATGTATGTGGGTTGACAGAGATTTTGTTGTTACCCTTGTACTCCAGGTGAAACCCTTTCGTGTAACGGGAAATCAACGTTTTCATGTATGAGTGGGTCCATTCAGGTTTCAGATTAATAAAAATAGGAGGTATCTTACCCACTTTTCTGGTTATGGCTGTCGAACTGCTGCGGCTATGCGTTTTCAGTGGATCGTTTAATGTACGTTCAGTAGTTAACTTACTGAACCTGTTGGTGGTGTTGACAGGAACTTCAGGTTGGAGTTTTGAAGGGCGCGCAGGTCGTTTCGGTATATTCCATACATTGGGTTCAATTTCATCATTCTCAATTGGGCGCTTTGCGGCCAGAGATGGATTTGAGAAGCTTCTTGTAATAAATTTGTCCATAATGACTTCAGGACTATCGATATTTTTTTATCGATAGCAAGTGCTTCCATCACTAGGATAAAGATGACGTAGACGAGAGGATAGCTTGGATAACGTGCTTACAGTCGGGTAAAAACAACCGCACATAAAAAAAATATCATAACCAGAATATAATACGTCCCATAAAATGCCTTGTATAAAAAAAAACACACCGGTTTTTTTTTTTCAAAATAGTCATCACCATAGTCACTTCCACAGATAAAACCTTAGACATAATTCTCTTTGGCCAACAGTTGGGTGTACTCGTTTATGTTGGGTCAATGGACCCGTGATGAAAAGACTCCAAGATATGTGCTACAATTTCCTATAAGTTATTGAATGTTGCGTAATCTTTAGGTTTGTAGTATAGTGTTAGCAAAGCGATGAACACACAATAGACTTCGGAGTATATATTGAGTTGTCACTTTTGATTAGTGGTGGAATGTGTGATTGCTGACTGAGGTCACCGTAGACGGCGAAGCAGAATGCTTGCTTATCTTTTTTTTAGGGTTCCGTACCTCCAAAAGAAAAAACGGAACCCTTATAGAATAATTTTTTGTCCGTCTGTCTGTTTTTCTGTCAAGATCCTTTTTAGGTTTTGAGTTAAAATTAAAACTTCTGAGTGAACGACAAAAAAATACCTATATTTCGAAAACTCAAGGGAATCAAAATTCATAGACACTTCCCGTTAACCTAGAATCCTTAAATTTGGCATGAAGGAACGTCACATAGCACAAGTGTAAGAAAAAAACTGAAATTGACGTCACAAAAAAAAAATATGATCCGGAAAAATCTTCGTAACTCAATTCGGGAATTAAACTGTTTTCATAGGTAAGTTTGTACGGAACCCTCAGTGCGCGAGTCCGACTCGCACTTGCCCGGTTTTTGAGAATCAAATAACTTCTTCGGCTCTGGGTGGGGTTTTTTTTTTTTTTGAGAAGTATTATCAGATTTTTACTGAGTACAACCTAACAGTGTACCTTCAGTTGCTTTTACGATCCAGGTCCGCGGTAACTTTCAAATAATCCCACCCATGCTTGAACATGTGAAAATACACACAAGTATAATCTAATAAACGTCACGAGAAACATCTATTTCATGACATTTTGAACTTTATAACTCTAAAATAAAGTAAGGTTCAGGGCGGAGCGCGAGGGACGTGTCAGACTTTTACTAACTAAAACCACACCTATATTCCTTTTTTGCCTTGCGTCCCAGGTCCCCGGGGTTCTCTTTCGGACTACCCATGGATAGATCCTGTGGGGTAAGCAGTAAAACTCTTTAATAAATCTAGTATTACGACCATAAATACCATAGCTTTGATTACAAAATAAATAGAATAGAATAGAATAGAATAGAATAGAATAGAATAGAATAGAATAGAATAGAATAGAATAGAATAGAATAGAATAGAATAGAATAGAATAGAATAGAATAGAATAGAATAGAATAGAATAGAATAGAATAGAATAGGATAGAATAGAATAGAATAGAATAGAATAGAATAGAATAGAATAGAATAGAATAGAATAGAATAGAATAGAATAGAATAGAATAGAATAGAATAGAATAGAATAGAATAGAATAGAATAGAATAGAATAGAATAGAATAGAATAGAATAGAATAGAATAGAATAGAATAGAATAGAATAGAATAGAATAGAATAGAATAGAATAGAATAAGATTTATTCGATACAGCAATTGCTGAGCGTCAGACACCCAGCGCTCATCCCGCAGTGACGAACGGATGACGGTACTTAAATAAATTTAACATATAAATATAACCTAAGTATATAAATATTACACTTACTTAAACTAAAAATTGATACAAGTGTATTTGTGTGATAATTTTGCTTTTTATAAATATTACAATGTATGCTACGGCAGTTACAAAGTATTTTGCTCACTATACCCAACATAAAACGCAAGATCGAAACATAGTGCATCAGGCGACGCGATGATCGCCGTGATGACGCATATACAAGACAGATACCGTATAGTGTGGGTATAGTAATAGCGCAGCTTCCACTACACAAATACCTATTTATCAATCAGGGCGTTTCTTTGGTGGTCGCTAGGGGAGTGTTGTTCCCATTCAGAATGAAATGATTTATATATCAGTACCTCCCTATATTTATACCTACCTACTGCGCCGGTGACGATATTGAAAACGGTCGGGAAAATATTGTTTTTATTCTTCGGAATTTTTTTTAGGGTTCTGTAACCAAAGGGTAAAACGGGACTAAGACTCCACTCTCCGTCCGTCTATCTGTCTGTCTGTCCGACTGTCACCAGGCTATATCTCATGAACCGTGATAGTTAGACAGTTGAAATTTTCACAGATGATGTATTTCTGTTGCCGCTATAACGCCAATTTTTTACAGGTTGCATTTTGGAGTGTGCGCGGGAATTGCATGACTTGATCCCGCCATCTCATTTCTACCATCAAACAACCCGACGTACGGCGAGTATCCACTCTCACGTTATTGAAACCTCTACGGTCCGCACTAAGCGTTTCGCCTCGTCGTCTATACCGCGTACATCAAAGGACTGGAACAATTTGAATGATGATGAGGTCTTCCCATCCGATTATAATTTGAGTGACTTCAAGGCTAGAGTGAATAGGTTCTTAATAAACTAGTGCACCTCACCATCAACGATTGCGTCACTACTTACCATCAGGTGGGATCGCAGTCAGTCACTAGTTTATATCAAATTAAAAAAAAAAAAAAAACAGAATAAAATATATATTTAAGGGGGCTCCCATACAACAAACGTGTTTCTTTGCCGTTTTTTGCTACTGACGGTACGGAACCCTTCGTGCTCGAATCCGGCTCGTACTTAGCCGGTTTTTCACTTTCAACTTTGGGTTGTTTGTAAATTCACGGTACTCTTTAAAGTACTCTTAAATACTTATGTATAATACTCTTAAAAAGTATTTTTAAAGAGTACCGATCTTGGTTACTTGGTATACTGAGAGGAAAAGTAAATATGAAGTACTTGTAAATCAACTGAAACTCAATAAAACTTGATTTTTATGGTTCCTGCAGATAATCGTGATGCGACAGTGCGACAATGATGCGATAACATTTTTTCAAGGAAATTATTCTATTTGTATTATCATCACACTAATAATATAAAAAATAAAATCATCATCATCTTCCTGCCCTTGTCCCGTGTTATTTGGGGTCGGCGCAACATGTTTTTTTCTTCCATTCTGCCCTGTTACTCGTCATACTATCACTAAATTCCTTTAATATAAAAAATAAAATAAAAAAACTAAAACCCGACTACGACAAAAAAAACGACTAAATATAGGACTTTTTTGTCCGCTAGAGGGCGTCACTTTAAATTTGAGCATTATTTTGAAAATGTACAAGTGAAGCCCTTTCAAATGATTACTAAACACGGCGTATTTATCTCCATTTTTATTTTTTAACACATTACTTTTTGTCCGCTAGAGGGCGCCATCGAGTTTTGTGACACGTCACGTAGCATATGGTCAGTGGACAATTAAGACGGTTCTAACGATACCTCATACGCCGAGTTCCGATAAGTAGGGAACAGATGAACATACTCACATACCTACATACATACATAGCCTGTCAAAATCATAACCCTCCTTTGGCTTTGCCGTAGTCGGGTAAAAGTGAAAGTTTCCGAGTGTGTGAGTGTATGTAACTGTTACTTCTTCACGCTTGAACGGCTGAACAGGTAGAGCATGTCCTGGAATAGCTCATAGGATGCTTTTTATCCAGGGTAGATAATTGTCCCCAGGGAACACACTTTCCCTGGGGACAATTATCTACATTCTCGCGGACAAAGCCGCTAGCAACAATTAAGGTAGAACTACACTGCGCCACTTTTTATTTTTTTTAGGTGGGAAAAACTCACTCCTGTTCCTTCTTTGCCATATTTGTTCCACGGCCCCGGGGATCTCTTTCGCATCACGCATAGCCCCAGTAGGCTTCGACCCTGCTGGGCCCCTACAGTTGCTGACATCTCCTTGAGACGGCTTGGGCTCGGTCCGGACGGTTACCGGACGGTCGGACGGCGAGCTACCCATTGCTCGCCGTCCGCAAACCCGCACCTACGGTGACCGGGATCGGAATCCCGGCGGGTGAGGGTCATTACCTC
The DNA here is from genome assembly GCA_905147345.3 of Mythimna impura. NCBI lineage: Eukaryota > Metazoa > Arthropoda > Insecta > Lepidoptera > Noctuidae > Mythimna > Mythimna impura. The sequence goes on along the minus strand of LR990359.1, from coordinate 23,872,758 downwards.
GCTCGTACGGCCGCCTCCTTTGCTACTATTACTGCTTCGCAGAAGGAGGCGACCGCCTGCCACTCCTCGTTGCTCCAGACCATGGCCAAGGACCGGCGCGAATGATCGCTACCACCGAGCGCCCCCACGAGGACACGGCGGTGCTCTGCCCAGGTGGTCTACACAATAGTGACATCCAGGCGTTTCTTCTGCACGAAACCTGTGCCGGAATCTCCCGAACTGACCATAGCCGGTGAGCACCTGCGTCATCCAGAAGGTAAGGACGACGTGTTACACTGCGCACACTTGGGCCAAGTACGCTGATCTGGGCACGTCAGTCTCCATACATTTTATATTACAACTAGACTTGCAGAGCTACATTAGATACACGCCACGCGACGCCACGCAACGCGCCGCTGCGTACAAATCAGGCGTGGTCCACGTGTGCGTCGGTCTAGTGTAGTTCTGCTTAAGTTTTAGAATATTTTTTTTGCAATTATGTACGTCGTGGCATTGCTGTGGCATTGTCGCATCACTTCTGTCATAGGCAGATTTATTTTCTTTGTTTAGAAAAGTCAGCCCAGGGTTTTTTAAGTACTTAGCATAGGTATTATTGTCACTAGGACTGACGGTGCGTTCTGTTTCACGCGCGCCTCAAAGCGAAGTCAGCATAATTGGCAGGGTCGACGGCGAGCAATGGGTAGCTCACCGTCCGGCAAGGATCAAGAGCCAGTCGACAGTGCGTTGTGTTCCACGCGCGCCTCTGAGAGATGTCAGCAAGTTGGACAGGGTCAGCTAGGGCCAAAGCCTACTATGGGCTGCGGATTGTACGAAAGAGTTACCATGGCCCTTGCAAAAGGCTAGTGAAGGAACACTGTGGGTTTTAGTCAGTACAAGTCTAAGGGCCGTTGCTACGTTCAGCGTGCACCCGCGACAGGTACACGTCGCGTGACGTCGCGCGTGTGTCGTGTGCGACGGTCCCCGTCGCGGAAACCGGATTATTACCTGCGCAGTGTCGCTAGTTCCACTTTAACGGTGTGCATGTAGTCGTGTCAATGGAGAACCATAATGTATTATTACGACGCGGCTCCCTGCGACGGGTGGCGGCATACTTTTGTACGGAACGCCGCGTACAACCGCGTAACGCAGTTTCGGCCCTGATATTCCATCCTGTAATTGGAGTGTGAAATAATAAGGTCATATTATTATGTTCGTAATTTGATGTGGTTAGAAAGAGTCACGACGACCCCGTATCGCAAAGAGCAACTGAAGGATCATGGGTGGGCTTAAGTCAGTACTTGACAAGTCTAATACTCTCTCTGACTCCACCTGGAGCAGGTTTGTTGAAAATTATTTGATGATCTCCCATCCATAAAGACATTATAGTCTGAATTTCCAATACTTATACTTTCTTTACTTTCTAACATCTATCAAAACTTTTCAACCGAATAATAGTTTTTTAGACTTTAAATTCAAAAAGAACTTAACACAACCAAGACTTTTCATTAGACTGACTAGTGCGACAAAACCTTTACAACAACTTACATTCAAAATCTAACTGTATTGCTTAGTGCTTACAGTCGAGTTTTCATTGTTGTCTTTTGAAACTATTTTCTATTGAACCCTATGTGAAATGGAACTCTATATGACAAGTTTTAAGGTTAAGTTTAGCTTGTGTTCTCAAAACCATTGTCGAATTGTTCCACATCTGTTTCTAGTAATTTATTGTATTCTGTTTGTATGTTTGTTTAAACAGATCAAACGTATTTATTTACATGTCTGATTTGTTGTCACTGGTTAGTAAATCAGTTGACATTGTGTTGTTGGGGAGCTGTTTTGTTAGTAAATGAACGTGTTACTAACAAAAGAGCCCCAGAACACAGCATTTAATATTAGGGATTTATTGAAAAAAAAAAGGTTTTTTTATTTTATTTTAACTATATTCTGCCTATATTGTGGTGGCCGAGTGGTAACGGCCCCGACTTAGGAGTTGTAGGTCGCGGGTTCAAACGCAGCCAGGCGCATTACTTTGTGTTCATTCATCACCACTGCTCTCAAAACGGTGAAGGAAAACACCGTGAGGAAACCGGCATGTCCTAGAACATACAGTTCGAAGACATGTGACATTCACCAACCCGCACTGGGCCCGCGTGGTGGATTATGGCCTATTCCCTCTCCTAGAGAGGAGGCCTGAGTCCCAGCAGTGGGAACATTATAAGGCCGACTTTGCTATGTTATATTCTGCCTAACTTGATAGCCGGAACGTAACTACTAATAAAGCCAACCAAGAAACCAATAAAGCTACCAATAAAGTTTTATTCTATTCTATTCTATTCTATTCTACTAATATCGGTATAAAAAGTATTCAATTTTCTATAGGTATTCCCGGGTATGCCTTCTTTGTCATTGGAATGGTTACTTAAAAATCAACTTAAAATATGTAAAGCCAAAGTCGATAGTTGAGTGGCGATGGAATTGTCTCATACTTTATTCAAATAAAACCGCAAGTAAGCCGAAGTAACCGTAAGTAAATCCGCCTTTACACTTACACACACACGTCGCATTTATAATTTTTGAAAAGAAAGAAACTAAAAAAAATCTGATTATACAACCATTTATAATAAACGTACATGCTGACAATTAGAAAAAAAAAAATGTATATACATATATATATATTACTACAATTCTAGTCAGTACTGGAGCAGGTCAATCCCAAGCCGTTTTGTCCTCAAGATATTCTTTTACAGTATAAAAAGCCTTCTGGCAAAGTTTACGCTTTACATGATTTGAATTTATTCAGGCTAAGTTCTTGAATGTGACTGGGAAGTTTATTATAAAAGTGTATACATTGGCATCTAAATGAGCCCCCAATTTTTTTGAGCCTGGTTGCACGAACCATACATTTGTATTTGTTTCTATTATTGACGATATGGATATTACTGTATTTTTTAAACATGTTTTTGTTTTTATGAACATACAAAATATTTTCATTGATTTAATAAGAAGGTACAATCAATATATTAATGATTTTAAATTTATCTCTGAGGGAGTATCTAGGACTTAATTTATAAATTGAACGAATCTAGCCCTTTTTTGCAAAACAAAAATTGTCTGAATATCAGCGTGACATGACACTATGAAAATTGCTGAAGTAAACTAAACGGGCTGTATCTAAGTCAGTTAAATTTCGAATCTGTCTGACAGCGTATGCTTACATCGCCGTCATACTTATAAACTAACCACATCGGCTTAAATAAGCATCAAATTTTATATACCTACGTGTATTAGTTTTGCAAGTGGGGCACGTTACTGACTGGGGCATGTATGCGCCTGGCTTACCATGTAAAGCCACATGCTAGTTACATGTTTATTGCATGTTACAAAAAACGCAATCAGACTTTCCTACTAGTAATACGGAGTTACGTAACAGGCAAATCTTAGTTAAATTCCTCCATCCGCCCAACTTGTTTGTGTTGTAAGTGATATTAATTAACGCGACCTATTTTCTCAGCAAATAATCAAGTAGTCTTACATACATATGGGCTATTGGGGACTGGGATACTACCATAAGTGTGAGGAAGTCACTTCCTTGTCGCCCTAAAAAACTATTTTTTTTTTTTAATTGATATAAACTAGTGCTTGACTGCGATCCCACCTGATGGTAAACAGTGATGCAATCGTTGATGGTGAGGCGCACTAGTTTATTAAGAGCCTATTCACTCTAGCCTTGAAGACACCCAAATTATAATCGGATGGGAAGACCGCAGCAGAGGAATTGTTCCAGACCTTCGCGGTATAAACGACGAGGCGAAACGCTTAGTCCGGACCGTAGAGGTTTTAACAACGTAAAGGCGACTTAAGGGGACACCTTTTGGATGATCGTTATTCGAACGATACCTAAAGAAATGTCTTGTCCTTTAAGGACTGGAAATTTGAGCGTGCTCTTATTTTTTTTAGGGTACCTTACCTTGGTCGGTAAGAATAGAACCCTTATAGGATTACTTTGTTGACCGTCTGTCAAGACTCATTTTCTCAGGAACGCGTGGACTTGGAGGTATGAAGCTACCCTAAGCAGCAGTGAAAAATCAAACTTCTATGTCAACGCAATATAAAGATGAGGCCGTTTGTGCTACGTTTAGGTACATATTTTGACATTCGCGGGGAAACCAAAACCTACAGGTTATTTCTCGTTGACGTAGAATCCTGAAATTTGGCATGAAGCGAGGTTTCGTTTAATTACCACTTTCTCAAGTAATGGTAAGCAATGGTGTGATTGATATTGGAGCACAGCTGTCTAGACGTAACCTACCTCTAACCTACTCTATCATACTACTCGTACACCTTTTTTTGGGACCGAAGGGGGGGTGTAAAAACCCAGCCAGCCAGGCGCGTTATTTTGAGGCAACCAGAATGTCCTATAACTAAACATTCGAAGGTTATGTGACATCCACCAACCCGCACTGGGCCCGCGTGGTGAATTACGGCGCATTTCCTCTCTTAGAGAGTAGGCCTGAGTTCCAGCAGAACCGGGGCCCCGGGATGAAGGCAAAGAAGGAACAGGAGTGGGTTTTTAGTCAGTAAAAGTCTGACACTATCTCCCGCTCGGCCCAAGAGCGGGGGATGTCATTAGATGATTTTCCCACCCGAAAAAAAAAAAAAAAAACTACTCGTACACCTTTTTTTAAGAGGGGAGTGGGGTGTGCAAACCCAGCCAGCCAGGCGCGTTATTTTGAGGCAACCAGCATGTCCTATAACTAAACATTCGAAGGTTATGTGATATCCACCAACCCGCACTGGGCCCGCGTAGTGGATTACAGCGATTTCCTCTCCTAGAGAGTAGGCCTGAGTTCCAGCAGAACATTAAAAAGGGCTTATTATGCTTTGCTAAAAGCTTAAGTCAATGCCTACAGGATGAAAGGATACACAAAACTTAAAAAAAAAACTTTTTACAAAAAAAATATATATTTCTATAATAGTTTTGTGTCTTCGTTATTTAACACCGACTTCCGAAATTAAAGTTATTTCACAATGTTTAGTGTTTTTTTTTACATTGAAATCGGTTGTATTTTTTTTTTTGTAAAAAGTTTTTTTTACAAAAAAAAAATACAACCGAACCGTAAACCGTATTTTGAACTTTTTAGTTGCGGTACCACAACTAAAAAGTACCCCTCAGTCAAACTTAAAGTCATTGCGTATACGTATAAACAAAGCAATTTTACTTATTACGACAGTTCTGCTGTGTTCCTATGAGGTTCATCTTCCATATCTTCGAAGTTCATCATCAGATCATAACAATATTTCTATGGGACCAACTTGGAAGCATAAACCTTTCTATCAAAAAAATAATTTTCAAATCAGTCCACAATTTATTGAGAAATCGGTGAACATACATTAAAAAAATACATACAGCCGAACATAGAACCTCCTCCCTTTTGTAGTCGGTTAAAAAAGAGGAGATTCTCAATTCGACTGTATCTTTTTTTATCTTATTCAACATTTTTCGGCGACAAAACTAAATCACGTCATATTCACCAACATTTTCGCGGACCAATAGTATCACAACCAAAACAAATATTCGCCAGAAGAAGTTGGGGAATCAATTTGAAAGTTGAGCCGGCGCGCACTTCGCGTAATTTAGTCGAACGCACACTTTCTTTATTTACGCCAAACGCCGGCTTACGTGACGTGGGCTTTGTTTCATAAACGTGGCTAATTAATTAATTAATGGAAACATAATGAACTTAGTTTGTGGCTGTTAATATGCAACAGTTAAAGAAATTAAATTGGCTTTAAACAGCGTCGTTACTATTTGTTGTTTTTTTTTTTCTTTGCAGGAAATATTTTGTAAGTATTTGATACAGAATACGGTCACTACTGATGTAAGATGTAAGACATTCTGATGTGTGTGCAGTATTTGGCAGAAAAATCAAATCAACCTTCTCGGCAAACTGTGAAAGAAAGAAAGAAAGAAAAACAGTTTATTTGCACAAACATGACGCATAACTTAAAAAATAATAATAATAACATACATATATAACAAATTATGCAAAAAAGTTAAATTATGCGACACATACCTCCTGTGCTGAGTTTGTCAATCATACTAGATAATGTACACTAATATTATAAAGAAGTAATCTCTGAAAGTACTGCCCCCCTAGCTAAGTTACAACTGTTTCATTTCAATTCTCTTTTCGTTGATCGCCTCGAGTTGGCTACGCCTCCTATTCCTTTGTTCTGACCACGTGACTGAGCGTTAAGATGACGTCAGAATAAAAGAATCGGAGGCGTGGCCTACCCGAGGCGATCAGCGAAAAGAGAATCGAAACGAAACGGTTGTAACTTGGTTAGGGGGGCTGGTCCAATTGCTAAAATTTCACCGATTGAAAGCTGCTTTAGGCCAACGCCGAACGCTACGTTACGCGGGCGCCCGCACGGTACAAAAGTGCTCCATCCGGGTGCCTGCGCCCCGCACCCGTTTTGCTACGTAATAACACATTAAACTTCTCCATCGACACGACTACACGCACAACGTTAAAGTTAAACTAGCGATACTGCGCAGGTAATAATCCGGTTTCCGCAACGGGGACCGGCGCATACGATACACGCGCGACGTCATGCGACGGGTGGATGCGCGGGCGCCCGCTGGGTTACCGCTTAACGCAGCGTTGGCCCTTATTCCTGAGTGACATAGGCTATATTGTTTGTACACGGGCTAAGCTGTGGGCAAAAGCTAGTATAATTGTAAAGGCGAAAGTTTGCAAGTGTGATGGTGTTTATGTTTGTTTGTTACTTCTTCACACTCGAACGGCTGAACAAATTTGTATGAAATTTGGCACACGACTAGACGATGTCGTGGAATAGCATATAGTTTACTTTTTATTCCAGGAATTTGTGCCTTTGGGACCATTTTCTACATTTACACGGGTGAAAGCGCTGGTAGAAAAAAAAATCTCTGCTCCATTTTAATAAGATCACACCTGTTTCTATAATACCACATAGTCAGAAATTTCAAATAGACCAACTACAGGCACTTGAATTGTCAAAATTTCGGTCAATCAAAAAAAAAGTCAAGCTAAATTGCACGTTCCAAAGCGTAGATCTCTATGGAGAAGAACATGCAAGAAACTCCATTATGATTCCCTTGAAAGTGTCAAAATACACGTTTTTTGCGGCATAAACGGCCGTATCTTTTTTTTTCGTTAACTTAGAAGTTTGATTTTTTCACAGCTTCAAGGGACCGCAGACTTGAAGTATATGCTTTTAATTTCAACTCGATACCTCCACGCGTTCCAGAGTTAAAGGGTCTTGACAGACAGACAGACGGACAACAAAGTGATCCTATAAGGGCCCCGTTTTTTCCTTTTGAAGTACGGAACCCTAAACACTGAATGGTTTTCGTAGCGAAAAACACATTCCCCGCCCTGAGACTTTTGATGACTAAAACCCAACCCTATGCCTTCAGTTGCCCCTTGCGTTCCAGGTCCGCAGTAACTCTTTCAATATAAAAGTTTGTTCTGAAACTAAATGTTCCACATCCATAACAGGTCTTATGCGATAATGTTATATGGCATGACAATATGTTTTCAAAGTAAAGAAACAACAGTACAACCAGAGGTTGTACATTAATCTTGTTTTTACACCCCTATTTTTTAATTAGAAAAAAAAAATGGGGCTCTCTCCGTACTCGTTACTGATCACATTATTTTGTGTAGTCAAAAGTAAAAAAAAAAACGAAATCCCAAAATTGTCCACGAAAATTTGTCATAATTGGTGTATTCATAATTGAATCAATCATTCATAACAATTGCTACTAGAAAATGCTACGCGCAGTGTTTTCCATTTTTATCGCTATTCATTCATTCATAATCAATATTTTGATTTCGTATTTCCATAAATTGAGTGACATTTTGGGATATAAACAAACGCTCATAACTTTGCTGTTTATGAATATTATTTATTGAGACTATACTTAAATAATAACAAGAACTTCACTAATAAGCCCTTTGAGTGTTTGTAGTAATTAAAAATTAGTGGTGTATAGTTTTGCATCTTTTGATAGTTACTCACCAAAGTTTCAGTCATTTTGGACGCGCAATTGCACGAGTAGTCGTGTTCCTTCAATGCCCTTGGCATTCCAGAGCTACGGTTACTATTCCGAAAAATTCCACAGCCAAATTACGAACACATCACTTCATTATTAAATTTTCACAAACCAATTTCCTAGCGCCTCCCATCATAGGCTTTTGGTTCCGATTTTCCGAAAAATTCTCTGTCCACGGAAAAACCTGAACTATTTACGGAGCTATGAAGCTATGTACTGTATGCTGGGCCACGAAGTGTGGAGTACACTGCCCTATAACTCTGACACGGCAGTGTAATGGCTGGAAGTAACTGACAATTTATTGGCGGATTTCATTCGGAATGGGCTGATGAAGATATGACAGAAATGTGAATGTGCACTTGTGCAGTGACTGATTTGCAATAGGTATTTTAAGACTAGATATGAAAAGTACAGTTACTGCTAGGATATAGGCTTCTTTTAAATTTTGTCACTGATTTACGTCCACTTTTAATAAATAGATCTTTATCAATCCATTTAAGGAGACTACAGGAGCTAATCAGGACAGGACCCCTCAAATCGAGTATATAATATGTAATCCTTGCTGGCCGATCAGTCTCAATGTCGACGACGGCTGGTGCTGAAAATCAGCGCTGAAGCTCTGTCTTACACGAGCCCCGGCATTTTGCTGAGCGCTGGCCGTTTTGCGCGGATGTGACGCATATCCAATCTGTGCGGTTCTTTATTCAAAAGAACATATCATATGATTTGATCATTACATGTTTACTGTATAGACTTTAAAATAGACTTTTACCCCTGACTTTGTTTCGGTGTTTCTTCTCAGGGTAGTCAGCTAGGAAACACCGGCTTTATCTAGTTTAAACTGACGAAAAAATTTACGTGTAAGTGTTTTTAAAACCATATTTGCAAATTTTTTTCATTTAACCGCGAATTTTATAATGCGCAAAAGTATATGGTCCACTGTAGTAAAGAGCATCAGAAAAATTTAAATGTTATTCTTCAGGATAAAAGCTATATAGATAGTGTGTTCAAAACATAATACAGTTAAATATTTAGTACGTTAGAGAAAAATAGACTTCGTAAGTCTATTTTTAAGTATGTCCAAAGATTCAAAGCATTTTATTTCAAATAAACCTTTAGAGGTAGGCGGAACAGAGTGTAAAGTCCCGCAAACCTCCTTTGAAAAGGGAGGATCCTCCGACCAGACGGGTGTTATGTCTGGTGGGCAACTGCCCGATAGATGATTTCGGGCTGTTTTATATGTTCTGATCGCGCGGAGAACTTTGATTGCGCGATACAGGATAAGTTCTTATGTGACGCCATAGATGTCGCTACAAACTATTTACAGGCACTTTTGAAATGTCAAGAAGTCAGTCAGTCAGTAAAATGATGCTAATTACACATTCTAAAGCGCAGATCACTATGGAGAAGAATGTGGAAGAAATTCTATGGACACTCTTTTCAATAATGTTATGTATTACAAATATCTCAGCTACATATATAGTGCAAGCTAACAAAGCCAACAAATAACATAAGAACAAAAAATCTAGAACCTATCATTGTATTTCCGAACATCCAATTCGACAACACAGAAAAAAACAAGAAAGACCACCACATATGGAACCACAACTCCCCTGCTCAACTATAATAAAAGTTTACGAACCAAAACGGGAAAACACAAGCTCTTCTATAATTCTAATTCTTTAACTACACGCCACAAGCTGGCATGGTGCCAGCGGCTTAAAATCCGCCAGTATCTCACGTGGGGCCATTTGTCCCGCGATAACATAGGCACAAATTAACCAAATTACTGGAACTTATTGTCGCCGGTGTGTGAAAATATATAGGTATTAGACTTAACTTATAGAATAGAAGAGAAATACACGAACTTAAATCTGTGGGTACTAAGGTGGTTTTATCACTGATAGCGATATTGTAGAGCCTCTTTCGTTTAGACCTTTTTAGAGGGTATAAAACTAACATGTTTACACACAGGCGATCTGAAAAGCTTCCGACCTAACGAAGATACAAGACATTTTTTTCTTGCAATTTATTTTTCTTTTTCTACATTATCTCCTTGTGCCTCTACACACTTCTCCCAGCGATACCCCATCTCTCTAACCCGTCCAAATAGTAGTCGACGTTTTCCTATGCAAAATAAATTTTCACGTAGGTCTGCCTACTCATTTGACAAAAATCTCTGGATGAAGGAACGAAAATGAATCGTTTGGGGACCAAATCTGGTGAGTAAGGCGGATGGTCAAACAGTTTAAACCGTAATTCGTGGATTTTCGCTATGGCAGCCACTGAGGTGTGAGACGGCGCGTTGTCTTGGTGAAACAAGATTTTCTTTTTCTACTTTTCACATCGACTCACTTAAATGACTGTCACATAGCAAGTGCGCGTCCAAAATGACTGAAACTTTGGTGAGCAACTGTCAAAAAATGTACAGCTATATTCACTAGCTTTTATTGACGAGTGCTGCTGTTTTTAAATTGAGGTCGGAAAATTTTCAGACGTGTTTATTACGATATATATTTTACTTAGATGCAATTTATAAAACAACACCGCGGTCTGTTTAATTGCGATAAATTCAAATACTACTAAACGGATTTCCATGCGGTTTTTTCGCCAATAAACAGAGCGATTCTTAAGGAAGATGTAATTGGTTTTAATTAGTAAAAAAAACTGGGCAAGTGCGACTCGGACCCGAGCACAGAGGGTTCTGTCAAACTTACCTACGTAAATAGTTCAATTCCCAAATGTAGTCTTGAAGATTTTTCAACAAATTTACAGTTTTCAGACTTATTCCTATATCTGTGCTATAAGACCTTGCTTTATGCTATATTTCAGGATTTTGTGTCAACGAGAAGTACCCAATAAATTTTGATTCCCTTGAGAGTGTCGAAATATACGTTTTTTGCGACATAAACGGCCGTATCTTTTTCTTTCGTTAACTTAAAAGTTTGATTTTTCACAGCTTCAAGGGACCGCAGACCTAAGTATTGTATTGTATTGTATATCTACATTATATATTTTTTTTTTGTTCTCTTTTGTATGGTTTCATGTTTACATAAATATTATATTGTTTGTGTGCCTTGCGTTGTGACAAAATAAATTCATTTTCTTTCTTTCTTTCTTTAAGTATATAGTTTGAATTTCAACACGATACCTCCACGTGTTCCCGAAACAAAAAGGTCTTGACAGACAGATAGACAGACAGATAGACGGATGGACGGACAACAAAGTGATCCTATAAGGGTTCCGTTTTTTTCCTTTTGAGGTATGGAACCCTAAAAATAAGGAATTACTCCTGTATCAATGCAGTGATGGCCGAGCGGTAACGGCCCCGACTTACGAGTTGTAGGTCGCGAGTTCAAACCCTGCCAGGCGCATTACTTTGTGTAATTTATTTCATCACCACTGCTCTCAAAACGGTGAAGGAAAACATCGTGAGGAAACCGGCATGTCCTAGAACTAAAAATTCGAAGACATGTGACATTCACCAACCCGCACTGGGCCCGCGTGGTGGATTACGGCCCATTCCCTCTCCTATAGAGGAGGCCTGAGTCCCAGCAGTGGGAACATTAAAAGGCTGATTATGCTATGCTTATGCTATGCTATTGTGACAGGCAGTATCTCAGTAAAATAGAGTTGAGAATTTTATTTAAATATTAAAGCTGTTCCAACAGTGTGTCAAACCTACGCTGACACTCGACATTTGCTGCCAAACACTGCAAAAACATTAGAATGAGTTACATCTGCATTCTAATGGAAAATAAAGTGACTGTATTTTGTACCAAAAACAAAATACTTTTGAACTTGACACTGTACGCTGACTGCGACGCATAAGCCGTGCGAAGCTAGAACAAAAAGGGTCCCGTACCTCTACCATAATATATTGTCTAATTTTGTATAGAGACTATACAAAATTAGACAATATATATAGACAAAAAAATCAAGTTTGTTGTATGGGAGTCCCCCTAAATGTTTATTTTATTTTAATTTAATTAGTTTTTTTTTTTAAAGTGAATATACAATTATATTCTGTAAATAATTCAAGCGTTGCCAATATTGATAACGAGCAAAAAACGGTAAAAAACTCAGCGCCCCACTTAAAGGTTTATTTTATTTTGTTTTTAGTATTTGTTGTTCAGTACAGCAGCGGCAACAGAAATAAATCATCTATGTAATATTATATTGCAACTGTCTAGCTATCACGTTTCATGAGGTAGGTACACAGCCTAGTGACAGACCGACGGACAGGGCCCAGTTTTTACTCTTTAGGTACTTAACCCTAAAAAGTACCATTATCATGTTTTTGAAAGAAAATAATGCCTCCTACAAAAAGGTTGTTTGTGTAAAGAGAATTTTATCGATAAAAACAAATTAGTACAAAGCCATTATATTCGTATTTTCGGCAGCTATTGTTGAGTATCTTGACCCAATGTGATTTTAAGTAAGAAAAATGTCAACCTACCCTCGGGGTCAAGATTTTTTATCATGTTTTTTTGGGAACATGTTAAAGTAATTTGCTAAAAAGTTTGTCGAGAATTTAAAAGAAAAGCTAATGTTTTCGTGTTGCTTGGTCTTAAAAACTGTTATAAAAAATCAAACCGACGTCCAACAACACTAAAGATTACACTTTTACACTTACACTACACACTAACACACACACACACACACACACACACTACACACACACACACGCACACTACACTACACTACCCACACACACACACACACTACACTACTCCACTACTACATTATTAAACTTTTTATCTTTTATTATTGTTTTCTATTATTTTTAAGTTAAGTATTTATAAGTAGATTAAGTAGTTACTTTTTATTTTATTGTTGTTTGTCCTGTGCGAGTCTCAAATAAATGTTTTCTTTCTTTCTTTTATTCGTACGTCGCGGGTTCGATTCCTGCTCGGAATAAATATTTGTATGGCTATATATACATAGTAGTGCCAGGTTTGGGTGTCTTGTATAATGTAAGTTTAGATATTTTTAAACGCACCTACGAAACAGGAGTAATTCCTTGTTTTTTACTAGCATAGCATAAGCTTAATCAGCCTTTTAATGTTCCCACTGCTGGGACTCAGGCCTCCTCTATAGGAGAGGGAATGGGCCGTAATCCACCACGCGGGCCCAGTGCGAATTGGTGAATGTCACATGTCTTCGAATTTTTAGTTCTAGGACATGCCGGTTTCCTCACGATGTTTTCCTTCACCGTTTTGAGAGCAGTGGTGATGAAATAAATTACACAAAGTAATGCGCCTGGCTGGGTTTGAACCCGCGACCTACAACTCGTAAGTCGGGGCCGTTACCACTCGGCCACCACTGCTCAATCAATCACAATAATTTAACATATTGTCCAGTTGTGTAGACACTTGAGATACAACACTACACCAATTTTAAATCACAACATTCACTAGGAATCCGTTTGCGAATAATTAAATCAGCTACTTTTTCTCAAAAATATCATATATCGAGTACGATAATACTTCCCTATTATCGTACTCGATTATTTAATTATCTACACTAATATTATATCTACACTATGTACACTAATATTATAAAGAGGTAAAGATTGTTTTTTTGTTTTTTTTTTGTTTGTTACTTTACAAACTAAAAAAAAAACAAAAAACAATCTCTGAAAGTACCGGTCTGATTGCTAAAACTTTATTTTTGAGTGACATAGGCTATATTTTATGTGCACGGGTGAAGCCACGGGCAAAAGCTAGTTCATTATATTTATTAAGAAAAACAAACAATAGTATATTAAGCTTAAACAGTGTTATTTTAATATTAAACTTTACAAATATACTACCCACAACATTTTCCTCAGATTACAGTATAACAAAAATAAACTGTTTATTTATTTATTTATGTACACACAAACACTTAATATCGAAAAGAACAAATACAGATAAAAGAGTACAAAGGTCCTGCTTATTTCTATCGAAATTTCTTCCAGCAGACCTGCGACAGGAGAGTTGGATGAGAAATGTAGACGCAGTGTGTATAAATAATATAAAGAAGATTTAAATAGACTAAATTATCTAAATTAAACTTATAATACAATAATATAATATATATATATCAATAACAGTAAATAAATGTACGCATAAATAGAAACAAACAGATTAAATTATAAAAATACATACAAATATAATATATAACTTATGAGATGGTAGAGAGGTAATGTTCTTTGATTAGCTTTTTGAAGGCAGATATATTTTCAGCATCACGGATCTTAGCTGGAAGTGAGTTCCATAATCGTACCGCATGAAAAGAGAAGGAGTTAGAATAAAAATGGGTTTTATGGGTTGGGAAATTGAGATGGAATTTAAGGTGGGATCTGCATGGGGCATCGGCAGGGCGAGTGAACGAAAAACGATCACGCAAGTAGCCAGGATAAGCAGGGTTGAATAGGATATTGTACAGGAGACATAATACCCGAGTGTTCCTACGAAGACGGATAGGGAGCCACTTGAGATCCTTGCGGAACTGAGAGACGTGGTCGTATTTTCTTAGGCCAAAAACAAAACGAATGCACAAATTTTGCAAGCGCTCAAGTTTATTTAATAGCTCCTCAGTGGCATCCAGGTAGCAGGCATCAGCATAATCGATGATAGGCTGAATTAGAGTTTGAGCTAAATAAATTTTGGTTTTATATGGGAGAAACCTTTGAAGGGTACCAGGGAAGCAAAACTACTTTGTTTACAGTTTATTTTTGTTACTTTTACTAACTAAAACCACACCTGTGTCCTTCAGTTGCCCTTTGTGTTCGGGGACCACGAGTTTCCTTTTCAGAAAATCTCCGTGACCCTAGCAGGCATCTGCTGGGCCCCTACGGTTTGCTGACATGTCTTTGAGGCACGGGGAGAACACTACGCGCTGTCGTCGACTTGTGCTCGGTCCAGACGTTTACCGGACAGCCGGCCGGTGGGCTACCCATTGCTTGTCAGCCGTAAACTCACGCCTACCGTGGCTTTTTTTATGGTGGGAAATCCTCCAAATGACTTCTCGCGCTCTGGGCGGAGCGCGAGGGCGTGTTAGACTTTTACTGACTAAAACCACACCTGTATCCTTCAATTACCCTTTGCGTTCTAGGACTACGGGTTTCCCTTTCAGAAATTATCCGCGGTCCTAGCTAGCGGGCATCGGCCCTGCTGGGCCCCTACGTTTTGCTGACATCTCTTTGAGGAGCGCGAGGATCACTACGCGCTGTTGATGACTGGGCTCGGTCCGGTTCATTACCGCCACGCCACCACGCCGCCAGGCCTACCGTGGCTGGTAGTCGGGTGGGGGGTCGAGCGTGAGGATGACCGTTCCCTCACACATGCGGCTGTCTCCTTTGCTAGCATTACTGCTTCGGAGAAGGAGGCCACCTGCTACTGCTCCTTGCTCCGGATCATGACCTAAATCAGAGCCTGGCGCGAGTAGTCTCCGCCATCGGTCGCACTGATATGGCGGCAGTGATTGGAGCAACCCAGCGCTGGGCACTCCATAATCATGGCGGTAAGTCCCCTCTTTAAGAAGTGGCGTTCTCACCTTCCGCATGATGCAGGTAACAGTATAGCAGGTGATATGGTAAGTTAGGGAGGTTCCTGCACCGGATTCAAGCGGTATGAAATAATTCCTTTACCAATCAAGAATACTTTTTTAGGGTGGGATATCACCAAATAACTCCTCTCGCTCTGGGTGATACGAGAGGGAGTGTCAGACTTGACTAAAACCCACCCATTTTTCTTCAGCATTGTTTTGCGTTTCAAGGTTGCGGTGACTCCTTCGAATAATACCGAAGTTTTGGCAGATATCGGTTTTAACGGGCTTCAGGAACATCCTAGACATACTTCAGCGATAATTAGAATATTACAAGAAATATGTGGCTAATGCTTCGTTAATTAGGTACTTTACTGTACGAAAAGCCTACGTTTAAAATATTTTTTTAACAAACATAAAGTGTGCCTAGACAGACAACTTTTTAGGTCAACCTCAGAATAGTTTAGCTGAGGTTGACCCTAGAAAGTTTAATTAAAAATAAACTACCCAAACTTATTTGTTTCGCTATTTCAATGAACATGAGTTCTTTTAGGTGACTAATCAATGTCATGGATGTACTGTACCAGAGGCGTAGTGTGGACTAATTTACCCATGGGCGAAGGCACATCAGCTAAACCTTTTTCATTCATAAATTCGAAAACAAGACAGCGACTGTCGCAAACCAGTGTTCGACCACATCGTCGCTTACCGTCAGGTGATATAGTGATCAAACGCGAGCCTACCAATTATAAAAAAACCCCGTTCATAAAGAAATCTCGCTTGTGCGAGATCCCTTTGGGTGGGAGGACGTGGGCGAGGGCCCACTGCGCCCACGTCTAGCTACGTTTACTGTACGCTGAGTGCGACTTGTTTTTACGGTAACGCGATCGAAACGTTAGCCGTGTTTAGCTCTCTGATTAGCTAAATAAGTTTAAAGAATTTTTTTTTCTCCTAAGAAGATATTATAATCGTTCACTTACATCAGATTTAAAATCTTAGTTAAAAACAGTTGTCGTCTAATGACGAAGCATGCAATACGTAGATGCAGCTGACTGCATCTGGTTACTACTGCTAGGTTAGAGAAACAACGTCATAGAAAATACATAATCTTTTTAGGGTATTAGGCTACTTCAGAAGCAATGGGAGTGCTTTGTTTGATAAATCAATAGTATCGATTTTTTTTTCTTTAAACATTAATGTAAATGGCAGCTCCTACTTAGGAGCTGCCATTTACATTAATTTATACAATACCTTAGGTGCTAAAAAACTTAGCTCGCCGTCCGACCGTCCGGTAACCGTCCGGACCGAGCCCAAGTCGTCGACGGCGCGTAGTGTTCCACGCGCGCCTCAAGGAGATGTCAGCAACCGTAGGGTGCCAGCAGGGTTAAAAACTACTGGGGCCAAGGGTCTGATTCTGAAAGGAAGACTCGGCCATGGTATGAAAGGCAACGAAGGAACAAGAGTATGTTTTTAGTCAGTAAAAGTCTGACACTATCTCCGCCCCGCCCAGAAGCAGGATTTGTCATTAGATGATTTTCCAACCTACAAAAAAAAAACCTTTTAAGGGTATTAGACTACTTCAAAAGCAATGGGAGTGCTTCGTTTGAGAAATCAGTAGTATCGGTTTTTTTTCTTTAAACTAAGTAGGAGCTGCCATTTACATTTATACAATACCTCAGATGCTAAAAAACTTAGATTAAATACATAAAACATACTTATTTTAGGGTATTCTAGATTTTAATCCTACAATCTTTTTCTGAAGAGAGATCGTAAACTTTCAGACGAGCATAACTTTTTACGATTACTACCTACTTATCTCTTTTAAAATCTAGGATCAGTCTTTTAACTGCGAAAAACGTATAAAAGGGCTTTGAACCGAATTGACATAGTCAGTCATCGCTATTTTGATTTTACTTTCACAATTGCGAAGCACAATGGTAATTACGACGATGTAGATATAGGGACAGGATACTTAATAACAAAATGTTCTGAGATATGACACAGAACACAAATATACAAAAGTCAATCTACAAACAAAGCGTGCTCGAGCAACGCACACATAGACACCGCTCACGGACACGATATCTCGGTGCGCTCGAACCAGTGCGAGCGCGAGTGCATCCGCTTGAAACACGCATCTTTGAACTTTTTTGTGCAATTTTTGAGCAAAAAAAAATTTTAACTGTTCATTGGGTAGTTGTTTAAGTTCAACATTACTTGGTGAATTATCGTTTTTTAAGCTACCAGTTGTTTCAGAGAGGTAAGTAGGTATTTGTTTGTATTTCAATGGTTCATTTTAATGTAACACAGAACAGTTAGGTAGGCAGGTAGGTAAGCGCCCGTAGGTAAACGGTTAAGATGGGAACTGTTGGGCGAGCCGGCCGCCCCTGCAGCCGCCGCCGCCGTCGCGTCACCGCTCCCGGACGCGCGCGAATCTCGGAACAGGATGGCAACCTTAGCGCGAGTGTAGGTATGAAAAGTGAAGTATATACATGAGATTGACTTCTGTATCTGTCTATTTTGCGGATATGGTCCCAGGTGTCGTGTTGCCGATTTACGGAAGCAGAGTTCGCTTTATCAAGACTTTGCTTTCAAATACGACTAGATATAGGTAAAGAATACTAAAAAGCCAAATATTCTGAGATAATTATGGTCTCTTAAGAGGGTCTTTTTTCACTTGCCTATCATCAACATCGGTCATGGTTTAAAAGCTTGTTACTTCACTAACGCAATCCAACGCGATGTTTGACGAAAAGGCAACGCGAAAAAAGAGAGAATGCCTGAAAACTATGTTAGCATTCAGTAATTCCGTGATTAACTCCAAAATTTTACAAAACTTGTTCCAGGAAATACGTGTTTTTTTTTTAACTTTTAAAAGATTTTGAAAAAAATTGTCGTCACTTAGAATCCTGATTAAATTTGCAAGACTTCTATTGTTGTACTTTTTTGACTTTTTTAATTTTTGAGTAAATTATGAAGTGTCAACGTTTATCTTCGAAACCCTAAAAAACAAAACGGCGATGATGTGATCATGACTGTTTCCAGGGGCCTAAATATAACGTGTTGAAATATCAGGCGTGCGACCGACAAAAAGGCATGGAGTTATTTATTTATATATTCAACCAGAACGACAAAATACCAATTAAACGTATTACATTAGGTACAAATTATGTAAAACACATAAAAGAAAATATAACACAGACAATATAACTCAACCTCTCACTCAGTCTTCTCGCAAATCACCAGACATTCAGTCAGTATCTCCTTCCATACATCAGCGAATAGTTAATTATATACACCCTATATAGCTCTATCCCTTTAACAGTTCAGTTCAGGTCGTAAAATGGATCGCATTAAGAGTTCGTGTTAGGGCCTCTAGTCCCCATACAAAAAAAGGTCCAATCCTTATAACCACACTATTCTTTTTCAGTTCAAAAGAATGTAAGAGGCGTAATGGTGTAATAATAGAATTTAAAGAATTCAATTTGTTCTCTGATTGTATATGGCGATCGCGTGTTGCCGGCGCAGCTACATAAGGCAATGAAAAGAAAATGATCGCGTGCTTCTAAGATGTAATTATATTATCAATTTAAAGAAACAAGTGTATTAACGAGGCGATTTTTAAAGGTTTCGTTCAAGTAAATAAATTGTTAGATTTAATTTGGGATTGCTATCGCATTTTGTTTCGAAGTTTTTTTGTTCAGTGTGTGCTTTTTTTTTAAGATGGGAAATCATCCAATGACATTTCATGTCCTTCGTGTCAGACTTTTACTGACTTAAACCCAGTCCTGTTCCTTCTTTGCCCTCGTCCCAGGGCTCCGGGGTTCTCTTTCGCATCACCCATGGCCCCAGTAGGCTTCTGGGCCTGCTGGGCCCCTACGGTTGCTGTCATCTTGTGGCGCGCGTGGAACACTCTCTCTCACTCAGGCTCGGTCCGGACGGTTACCTCATGGTTGGACGGTGAGCTACCCATTACTCGCCGTCCGCAAGCCCACGCCTACGGTGGCCAGAAATCTGGATCGGAATCCCGGCGGCTGGGGCGTGAGGGCCATTGCCTCGCGCATGCGGCCGCCTCGTTTGCTAGCATTACTGCTTTGCAGAAGGAGGCGACTGCCTGTATGCACGACTGTGTCCTCCGGGTGGTCCACACAATGGTGACATTCAGGCGTTTCTTCCGCACGAATCCGGTGCAGGAACCTACCGAACTTACCATGTCCGGTGAGGACCTGCGACATTTTGGAAGGTAAGGACACCGTGTTGCCTTTCCAGCCACTCCTCAAAGAGGGGACTTACCGCCAAGACTTACCCACTTAATTATGGCGTACCCATTGTTTAGTATGTTGAAGTAGCGACTGAAACTGCTTGATGGTAGAACCATACTTATACTTCCAGTTTAGACAAAAACTTTTCTGGTTTTGTTTGTTTGTTATTTAACACCGACTTCGAAAATAAAATTTACTTTGATTAAACGTTTTGGCCGCTGGCTTCGAGACCGGGTCTAAGTTGCCGCGCAACTCCCCGCGTGTCTGCCGCCCCCGCCTCGCAGCCCACTGACTTCGAGACCGAGGTCAAAGAGGACAACAGCGTCGATTCCATGACTGGATGGTGGTCATAATGGTGGTTTTAGTGCCCATACACCTTGGTCTTTTCCCCATAAGTCCAGGCATCTTCTAAAGATTTATCCTAAAAACAAAAAGGTACCTAGTACCTATGCCCATCTTATTAAACAGTGTACGTAAATAACAACTTACGTACGAAATCCCAAGATTCCTAACACCCTATTTTAGTTCATTTGAAGCCATTCATTGGGATTGCCTTCGATAAATAAACCACTAAAACGAATAAAGAGAGAACTTCTATTAGAAACTTTTACTACGTTTTTTCTCGATCTAAATAGCTGAAAGCGTTTTCGTAAATATTTGTCTCGAATAGAAAATTAGATCGCTTTGCATGGGTACGTGTTGATATGCAGATGCATACTGTGAATAATCAATAGATATCTCTGGAATTTAGAGCATTTAGGAAATTTTTACTTGATGGAACTTTTTTTTATGGTGGGAAAATCATCCAATGACATCCCCCGCTCTTGGACGAGTGGGAGACAGTGTCAGACTTTTACTCACTAAAAACCCACTCCTGTTCCTTCGTTGCCTTTCACACCAGGGCCGAGTCTAAATTTCGAGTGTGACCGTGCTTTAAGTACTGTACAGTAGTAGTACTTAAAGCACGGTCACACTCGAAAAACATACAAAAGAAAGAGATGCGCAAAGACATAAAACTTGCAAAATATAAAGGATGTTAGCGATTTACTAAAATCTACAGATTTGGTTATAGATACTCGTAAAACGTTGCTTTTCTCTCTGACAAACAATCAGAATGATCGCATCTATATTGTCCGGTATTTAATCGACAAAAGTAATTTTTAGAGGCATTTGTTTTTCTATCGTACTATTAATAATAATATTCCACAACTATCACACAACGCCCTCTAGTCTCAAGCTAAGCAGAGCTTGTGTTATGAGTATCTACTAGTCAACTAATAAACATATATTTCTAAATATATACATATTATAGATAAATTACACCCAGACACAGAACAAACTGTAATATAACTATTATTATTTATCTATTTTTTTAGGTGAGAAATTATCCAAGACATCACCCGCCCTGGGTGAAACGAGGGGAGCGTTAAAATTTTACTGACTAAACACACCTATGTTCCTTAATTATTTTTATTACTATTTAATTGTAAGGCTAGCTTTTGACAACTATCTCACCTGATGATAAGCGACGACGTGGTCAACGATGGAGCACGCTAGCTTAGAAGTAACCTATTCACTTGAAGACCCTAGGTTATAGCTACGTATCAGGTAACACAGATTCCGGCAGAGAATTCCTCCACTCCTTAACTATACGCTTGATAAATAAGTTCCCAAAACGTTTTGTGCATATGGGTGGGATGTCCACCACGTACCGGCGCGCATAGAACACTATGCGCCGTGTTGACCTGGGCTTGGTCCTTTCCGAACGGTGAGCTACTCATTGCTGGCCGTCCGCTAGCCTAGAATGATGAATACCTGAAAAAGCATTAAAAATTATAAATCTTTTCACTTAAACCTTTTTTTATCATTTATTTACTCAAACATGCGTACAATACATACATTACAAAGTAAATTATCAGCATGCAAGAGATGTTAAACACAATATAAATAGTCATGTTTGCACTTGACAATGGCATGCAAATGTTTCCAAAATACTACAAATATTAAAATCATTCTAGCGTGTCATTAAGTCAAATAATTAATATATTTAATATTTATAAAAACGTCGTGTAAACGTCGTATAAATTAAACGTCTTGAATGCCAATTATAATGTCAAACTAATAATAAAATAATTATTATTATATTAAAAAAAATATGATAATAAAAATGTCCTGCTTATAAAAAAAATAAGTATGTCACAAATTCAAAATTTGTCATTAAAAAAGTCATTTAAATTGTAGTAAGATTTATCTGCTAGGAAACTTTCAACTTTCTTTTTAAAGGCTATATCACTAAACTGCCTTGAAATACCGTCATCCAATCCTTAGCCTAAGAATATCTTACCCAAAATCTACCTGAAGAATTTATCTCCCTTATCTTGCGACCCTGGAAACCTTAAATATTTCCCTGACATTTTTCTAGCAATATTATTCAGGTTGTTACCTAATTTTGGCCGCCATATCATGGCAGGTTGACCCTCCTTCGACCTACGGAGTAGACATGATGTGTGTTTGAACAATATGTAGCATAAAGGGTATGTCTTGATAACGTCTCTTCGGGGATTCGGTTAAAGTATAAAAGAAGGCGTTTTGGTTTTCAAAACATTTTTCTTTTGTCAAAACCCAATCATGCGCTGGACTATTTTATACAAGAAAACAAGCCAAACGAATTCGTTATTATTGAAACCCTAGTATTTCTGTCATGATTTTTATAATCCTGGAAATAATGTACACGGTCAGTCGGACCATATTTATAAATTGATTAACATCTCATTTATAAAAAACTGGCTTAGGGTTTAGGCGATGTAATAGAACATATACTAACATAAACTAGTGCGATTTACCATCAACGATTGCATCACTGCTTACCATCAGGTGGGATCGCAGTCAAGCACTAGTTGTTTACATCATTAAAAAAACTGAACTAAATATCATGAATATTAATTTTGGCATTATCGGAACTGTAATATTTATATCTACTACAGTTGGCACCAGATAAGTTTGGAATAAAGTACATTGACCTTTTCCTAATAGACCAAGATCCCAGAGCCGTCTGACATAACTTATTTTCACATGGATGAAACCTTAGTTTCTCAGTAGCGTCTCATGTGCTTTGAATATCTGTGTGTTTGTGGAGCTCCTCCTTGGGGTGCCTGAGCAGGTACCAGGTGAGAAAGGGAACTAAAAATAACGAGATTTTTTTTAAATGTTTTGTAGAATATTATTTTAAAGTAGTATCATAAGTGTCAGACACTTTCCATGGATCAAAACTTCTGTCAGACGCTTTAAAGCTCCACAAGAAGTAAATAAACTTTACTTATTTTTACATGTCTGATTTTTAAATATGTTATTAAGGTAACTATTACAAAGTTATATTTCAGTAGTCAGACTAATTGCAGTGACCAAACATTCCCTAAACACAAAAAATATTCAGCCGAGAGTATAAGAGCGAGAGCACGCATGCGTTTCAGAGCGAGTGAGACGATTTCATGCACTGACTGGATGTTTGGTTATATCTGGCATCTACTTTAATAGTTTACGCGGTTTACATGGTTCAAAAGAAATATGATGAGTCACAAATTCAAAATAAATAACTGTCCTGCAATTTTCAGCAATTAACTTACTTTCTGTAACAATCAAGGTAAAAAGTAAGGTCTAGTTATTTTCTTAAATTATCTCTCGTTTTTATTCTTTTCACGACGCCCATCGCTTCAGCTACCAAATTACAGCAGGACCGAAGAAACCCTTTGACGTATTACATGATTAAACCGTTTTACGAAGAAAACCGAAGTTTTTTCTAACCCAAGTAATTGGACGGAGATAGAGGAACGCTTCTTTAGAATTTCACAAGGTTTTCTCACAGAGATATCTTTTAATTTCATTATGGATTTAGGTTTATTTGTTACACAGGGTTTCTTTTAGGTAAACAATAGTTTTTCGGGTTCTGTAACTTAAAAGGAAAAAACGGAACTCTTATGGGATCACTTTGTTGTCCGTCTGTCTGTCTGTCTGTTTCTCGGGAATGCGTGGAAGTATCGAGTTGAAATTAAAACCGTATATTATGTAGGTCCCTTGAAGCTGTAAAAAATTAAACTTCTAAGACTCGCGCGCTGTGGGTTCCGTACAAACTTACATATGGAAACAATTCAAATCCCGAATTGAGTTATGAAGATTTCCGATTTGCAAAAAAAGTTTTTTTTGTGATATAACTACAAATTTACAGTTTTCAGATTTTTTCCTTTACTTGTGCTATGAGACCTTGCTTCATGCCAAATGTCACGATTCTAGGTCAACGGAAGTACCCTATGAATTTTGATACCCTTGAGAGTGTTGAAATATACGTTTTTTGTGACATAAACGCCCGTAGGTATAAACACAAAAAAAAACTTTTTTGCGGTTCGGAAAAAACTTCGTGGCTCCATTCGGGGATTGAACTGGTAAGTTTGTACAGAACCCCCACCCTTGTTTGTTTGTTTCAATTTATTTTTAATAGTCATTTTTAACCCCCGACGGAAAAGAGGGATGTTATAAGTTTGTATTCAGTACGAAACGACTTCAAAGTCTCCGGTACGGTAACCACATGTCGGAAGACGTGGCGTTGGAAGGCCCTCCCAGATACGAGAAGTACAAGATAACGTCACTTACAATAAGATAATCCATACTTCCATACTAATATTATAAATGCGAAAGTAACTCTGTCTGTCTGTCTGTCTGTCTGTCTGTCTGTTACGCTTTCACGCTTATACCGCTGAACCGATTTTGATGAAATTTGGTACAAAGATAGAATAGAGCTTGAGAAAGGACATAGGCTATAAATTATCACGCTATTTGCTATGGGGGGTGAGCAATAATCCAAAATGTCAATATTTAACGACATTTTGCAGCGAGTTCGATTCTCAGCTACAGTTAAAAATTTTGTCATTATTTTATCTTATTTTTTTTGTAATAAAATAACTTTCACCATTTTTTTAAAATAAAATTGACATTTCTATTCGATATCTTCTAAATATTTTGTAAAAACTAATCAAAACACATAATAAAATCAAAGCGGCGAGTAAAATCACGTACTATTTTGTTACATTATTCTATTTAGCTGCAAATTTAACTTCTGAAAGGAAAATCATCACGCTATCACCGATAAGGAGCCAACCAGTCTATTATAACGTTTATATAAGAACGTCTATTTTAAAACATAATCGTCGAAGACCGTAGCACAGTTGTTTCGTATCTAGACTTGCGTGTAATATAAAGATGGTTCGAGTCCCTTAATATGGCTCTCATATAAGAATTTTTTATTTTATTTTTTCACCGTAAATAAGATTTTTTTTATATATTTTTGCATACTTACATTTTTTTTATATCTACACACAATATATCTGTAGAAGTTTTTAGTTGTGTGCGTATCACGCAAAATGTTAATAATATAAAATGTCGATAACTTTTAAATATTAAAATTGTGTGTCTCTTAAAATATTACTTTCGCTTTGTTTCATCGCAATCGGTTGACTATATCGAAAGATATATGTATAAATTTAAAGTTTTCAAGAAGTAAAATGTAACACCACACGCAATTCAGATACTCGCAACGCCATCTAAAGACTCAAAGTAGAAATAATTATGACAATGGCATTTGAAATTCATATTAAATTTGATAGATAGATGGCATTGTGTAATTTATGTAATTTTCTGAGTGGCGGAAGAATGACCATCGTCCACGTTTGCAGACAGTTCTATTTTTTTCCCCGTGGTTGTAACAAGCTAATTGACCTATATGTATTTAATTATTGACTTTAAAATAACACGGCCAAATTTTTGGAAGGGGTTACATGGTACCTGGCGTTGGAAGGCCCCCAGGAGGACGTTACCGATGACCTGGTGAGGGTCGCGGGAATCCGATGGATGCGAGACTCACAGGACCGGTCATTATGGCGACACTTGGGGAGGCCTATATCCAAACGTGGACGTCTTTCGGCTGAAATGATAATGATGAAGATGGCACCTTTTTATTCTTTTTTTAAGGGTGGAAATTATCCAGTGACTTCTCCCACTCTGGTTGGGGCGGGAGGGCGTGTCAATCTTTTACTGACTGAAATCACACATGTGTCCTTCAGTTGCCCGTCCGGCCGTCCGGTCAACTACCGGACGGCCGGACGGCTAGCTACCCATTGCTCGACGTCCGCAAGCCCGTGTCTACCGTGGCTGGTAGTCGGGGTCGGAATCTCGGCCTCCTTCGCTAGCATTACGGCTTTGCAGAAGGAGGCAACCTCCGGCCATTTCTCCTCGCTTTGGACCATAGCCCGAACCAGGGCCCGGCGCGAGAGGCCACTGACGCCGATTGCCTCCACGAGGACACAGCGGTGCTCCGCTCTTGCGGGGCACACCTCCAATGTATGCTTTACTGTGTCCTCCGGGATGATGGCACCTTGCGGCCTAATAATAGCGTGTTTTATTATTTGCAGTCACTGCTTCATATAAAACGAGGTCGAATGTGTTTTTCTGATCACAGTTCGAAAACGTATGATGTATCTCAGATTCCTTGCAGCCTTACGTCGACATCTGGACATTGCCTCCTTGCAGTGAGTGGTGACCAACACTAGATTATGGTATTGGATTATGGTATTGGTACTGGTATTTCGAACGGTTTCTGTTCCGGATTCGGTTGGAATTATCCTGATATTACCATTTTGCGAATTGCCCGAAGCTCCCGGTGTAGCATGCGGTGGAGGTCTATCCAGCTTGGGTGAACCACCGTGTCCTCATAGAGAAGATTTCGCCAAAATTTGGAGACTCTTTATAGGGTAGTTCCCACTATGGAAAAAACATTTGTCTGATAAACGGGGACGTCAGTTAAATACACACTAAAAATCCTAGGTAAATGAACCACCACGCCCAAAAGGATCAAGCTACAACAATCAATGCAAGTATGCTCTCGAAAATTCTTCATAAGTACTGTTGTGGAGGAAGATAGTTGATGATGATGGTAGTTTTTGGATTCACTTAAGGCTTTGCACTATCAGTGCACGTTATCCAGCTGAAGGTCAGTGTTCAGATTATGCTCCTTCGTTTACCTCTACTAAAGCTAACTGCTTAAACTCTTCAGTGAAATATTATTGAGGCGAAATGTATTACACGAGGTAACTCTTTCAAACAATCTCGCAGCCCCAGCAGGGCCCTATACATTTGCTGAAGGAGGCTACTGGTTGTCATTTTCTCCACCAATCACCTCCATGAGGACACGGCGGCGCTCCAACCAAGCGGGAACGACTTCCACCGTATTCTCCGGGCGATCCGCACAGTGGTGAGATCCGAGTGTTTCTTCCCGCTGAATTCGATACAGATACCTTCCAAATATCCACATCCGATGAGTCCTGCACAAAGAGAGGATGCCGTGACGCCTCTGCAGCGACACCTCAAAGACAGGCATTACCGCTGCGATTGTGGCGTGCTCACTGTGGCGAGGGATTAAAATCATACAATATTGTTTTACCAGAACATAAACCAGAAACATACATAAACTAATGCCTTTTCCCTTGGGGTAGGCAGAAATGCCAACTGCTACGAGCCATACATACTCTTTCTATTCATTGACGTTCATAAATCTGGATCTGCATGTTTACATAACATGTTTCCTGAAGGAGATTAGCGTTTTTACCTTTAACCGTTTTATGTTAAAGTACAATAAATAATTGCGATCCTTTCGGAATGAATTGCAAGCACAGAATGTTTGTACAGTTTTACGAACTTATCGCGGACGAAGTCGCGGGCAACAGCTAGTTATATATAAGTATATATATACTATCATCATCATCATTTCAGTCGCAAGACGTCCACTGTTGGACGAAGGCTTCCCCCAAGTATCGCCACAACGATCAGTCCTGTGCGTCTCGCATCCATCGGATTCCGGCGACCCTTACTAGGTCATCAGTCCACCTTGTGGAAGGCCTTCAAACACTGTGTCTTCCGGCACGTGGTTGCCACTCCAGAACAATTCGTCCCTAGCGACCATCTGTCCTACGAGCAATGTGCCCTGCCCACTGCCACTTAAATTTGGTGATATATGATATTGTCACTAGGCGTGGGCAAAGTGTGTCATCTTTACGAATGGAACATTTGCACCTGAATCACTGAAATGTTCCGGAACAGTGATATATATCATTTAGAACATTTGAAACATCGGCCCAAAAGATACAAACGGAACATTTGGAACATCGGCTCAAAAGATACAAACACAGATACTGACTGTTATGAATCGTGATCTATTACGTCGTGTCATAGTCACACTGAGACAAAGAAATGTTAGATGATAATGTATCATTTGGAACTTTTGGAACAACGGCTCAAAAGATACAAACACAGACATTGACTGTTATGAATCGTGATCTGTTACGTCGGGTCATATACCCTAAAAGTTTTATTTTATTGAATTTTGATTTAAGTATAATTTTAAGCAGATGTTTTTAGTTCTTAAATATATTAACACTATTTACATTTTAATTTTAAAAAGACTGCAGGTCACTTAAAGTAAAGAATGTTCCAGTGTTCCAAATGTTCCAAATGATGATTTAAAACATTACTGACGTTCCAATCTTTCGGAACAAAAAAATGTTTCGAAACACTGAGTCGGTTCAGTAGGGGCCGCCGCATACGGGCCACTGGCCACAACCACAAAACGCCGCCACCGGCATATTTCCTGTAGGTTTCATACATTATATATGGATTCGCCGCACTCGGTTGACGTCAGAGGCCGCCACACGCTACAATTCGCCGCTGCTCGCTTTTTGTGGCCCGCACTGGCCACTAAACGCCGATACAAAACGCCGTCACACGCCACTCGCGCATTTAAACCTTCTTCGTCCTCCGTGGCCCTGGACGCAAAGGGCAATTGAAAGAACAGAGGTGAGTTTTAGTCAGTAAAAGTTTGATATTCTCTCTTGTTCCACCTGGAGTGGGAGAAATTATTTGATGATTTCCTACCTAAAACACCCACTTATTTTAGCCCCTCTTCACAGAAAACCTCTATTATTTAACAATATTTAGCCCCAGTTGCATTACCTACGTTAATATTTGTGGTAGCAAGTTGATTAACTGTGGCTTGAGGTTTTCGTGTATTTTACGTAATAGTTTGTATTAGCCTTGTGGCAAGTCAATTACTGAGCCATGTAAGCAAAATAATCCTTGTGGAATAATATTAATCAGGTTGATAAAACTAGAATCGTAATTACCTATATTACGTATTCAGTATTTTGAATTGGTGATAAATGTTACGAGTTCACGGTACGAATAAATAGTTATTTATTTTGTGAATGACAGGGTTTTGGTTTATTTTCCCACATTGAATAATTAATTTTCCTAAAAAGCTTCTTTATACACCACTAATTTTTAATTAGTACAAATACTTAAAGGGCTTATTAGAAAATGTCTGGTTATTATTTTTATAAGTATAGTCTCAATAAATAATATTCATAAAAGGCATAGTTATTAGCGTTTGTTTATATCCCAAAATGTCACTCAATTTATGGAATTACTAGCTGTTGCCCGCGACTTCGTCCGCGATAAGTTCGTAAAACTGTACAAACATTCTGTGCTTGCAATTCATTCCGAAAGGATCGCAATTATTTATTGTACTTTAACATAAAACGGTTAAAGGTAAAAACGCTAATCTCCTTCAGGAAACTTGTTATGTTAACATGCAGATCCAGATTTATGAACGTCAATGAATAGAAAGAGTATGTATGGGTCGTAGCAGTTGGCATTTCTGCCTACCCCAAGGGAAAAGGCATTAGTTTATGTATGTTTCTGGTTTATGTTCTGGTAAAACAATATTGTATGATTTTAATCCCTCGCCACAGTGAGCACGCCACAATCGCAGCGGTAATGCCTGTCTTTGAGGTGTCGCTACAGAGGCGTCACGGCATCCTCTCTTTGTACAGGAGTCATCGGATGTGGATATTTGGAAGGTATCTGTATCGAATTCAGCGGGAAGAAACACTCGGATCTCACCATTGTGCGGATCGCCCGGAGAATACGGTGGAAGTCGTTCCCGCTTGGTCGGAGCGCCGCCGTGTCCTCATGGAGGTGATTGGTGGAGAAAATGACAACCAGTAGCCTCCTTCAGCAAATGTATAGGGCCCTCTAGGACCGATGTCTGCTAGGGCTGCGAGATTGTTTGAAAGAGTTACCTCGTGTAACACATTTCGCCTCAATAATATTTCACTGAAGAGTTTAAGCAGTTAGACAACTTTAGTAGAGGTAATCGAAGGAGCATAATCGGTACACCGACCTTTAGCTGGATAACGTGCACTGATAGTGCAAAGCCTTAAGTGAATACAAAAACTACCATCATCATCAATTATCTTCCTCCACAACAGTACTTATGAAGAATTTTCGAGAGCATACTTGCATTGATTGTTGCAGCTTGATCCATTTGGGCGTGGTGGTTCATTTACCTAAGATTTTTGGTGTGTATTTAACTGACGTCCCCGTATATCAGACAAATGTTTTTTCCATAGTGGGAACTACCCTATAAAGAGTCTCCAACTTTTGGCGAAATCTTCTTTATGAGGACACGGCGGTTCACCCAAGCTGGATAGACCTCCACCGCATGCTACACCGGGAGCTTCGGGCAATTCGCAAAATGGTAATATCAGGATAATTCGAACCGAATCCGGAACAGAAACCGTTCGAAATACCAGTACCAATACCATAATCCAATACTATAATCTAGTGTTGGTCACCACTCACTGCAAGGAGGCAATGTCCAGATGTCGACGTAAGGCTGCAAGGAATCTGAGATACATCATACGTTGTCGAACTGTGATCAGAAAAACACATTCGACCTCGTTTTATATAAAGCAGTGACTGCAAATAATAAAACACGCTATTATTAGGCCGCAAGGTGCCATCATCCCGGAGGACACAGTGAAGCATACATTGGAGGTGTGCCCCGCAAGAGCGGAGCACCGCTGTGTCCTCGTGGAGGCAATCGGCGTCAGTGGCCTCCCGCGCCGGTCCCTGGTTCGGGCTATGGTCCAAAGCGAGGAGAAATGGCCGGAGGTTGCCTCCTTCTGCAAAGCCGTAATGCTAGCGAAGGAGGCCGAGATTCCGACCCCGACTACCAGCCACGGTAGACACGGGCTTGCGGACGTCGAGCAATGGGTAGCTAGCCGTCCGGCCATCCGGTAGTTGACCGGACGGCCGGACGGGCAACTGAAGGACACAGGTGTGATTTCAGTCAGTAAAAGATTGACACGCCCTCCACCCCAACCAGAGTGGGAGAAGTCACTGGATAATTTCCACCCTTAAAAAAAGAATAAAAAGGTGCCATCTTCATCATTATCATTTCAGCCGAAAGACGTCCACTTTTGGATATAGGCCTCCCCAAGTGTCGCCATAATGACCGGTCCTGTGAGTCTCGCATCCATCGGATTCCTGCGACCCTCACCAGGCCATCGGTAACGTCCACCTGGGGGCCTTCCAACGCCAGGTACCATGTAACCCCTTCCGAAAATTTGGCCGTGTTATTTTAAAGTCAATAATTAAATACATATAGGTCAATTAGCTTGTTACAACCACGGGGGAAAAAAATAGAACTGTCTGCAAACGTGGGCGATGGTCATTCTTCCGCCACTCAGAAAATTACATAAATTACACAATGCCATCTATCTATCAAATTTAATATGAATTTCAAATGCCATTGTCATAATTATTTCTACTTTGAGTCTTTAGATGGCGTTGCGAGTATCTGAATTGCGTGTGGTGTTACATTTTACTTCTTGAAAACTTTAAATTTATACATATATCTTTCGATATAGTCAACCGATTGCGATGAAACAAAGCCAAAGTAATATTTTAAGAGACACACAATTTTAATATTTAAAAGTTATCGACATTTTATATTATTAACATTTTGCGTGATACGCACACAACTAAAAACTTCTACAGATATATTGTGTGTAGATATAAAAAAAAATTAAGCATGCAAAAATATATAAAAAAAATCTTATTTACGGTGAAAAAATAAAATAAAAATTTCTTATATGAGAGCCATATTATGGGACTCGAACCATCTTTATATTACACGCAAGTCTAGATACGAAACAACTGTGCTACGGTCTCCGACGATTATGTTTTAAAATAGACGTTCTTATATAAACGTTATAATAGACTGGTTGGCTCCTTATCGGTGATAGCGTGATGATTTTCCTTTCAGAAGTTAAATTTGCAGCTAAATAGAATAATGTAACAACATAGTACGTGATTTTACTCGCCGCTTTGATTTTATTATGTGTTTTGATTAGTTTTTACAAAATATTTAGAAGATATCGAATAGAAATGTCAATTTTATTTTGAAAAAATGGTGAAAGTTATATAAAATAACTGTGAATAAAATCACATAGATGAAATGCTGTTATGCTACTCTCAATTGGATTTTATTTTAATAGTACTTTGTTAGTAACTGAAACTGTCAAATCCCTCATGCATAATCGCAAAACTATCTTGAAAGTAACAATTTTATTATTTTCAATCGAGTATTGTTAGTAAAAGAGATACGTAATCAGCCAGCAATTTTAAAAGTGAAACTATCTATATTTAATTAACAATATATATAAAATCCACAAATATTCTCTTCACACACACCTTGCACTCCGTATTCATAAAATACCTGTCATAACACACAGGCATTCTCTACACACAAACCTTGCACTGTTTTGCATACAATAGTTATTTGTGAATAATTGGGAAGAATTGAAAAAAAGAAGAAAGCAAAGCATTACTACCGTGACGTATGGTATGATTTAAAACAGTTCGTTATACACAGTGGCACTTGGCAGGTTTCACAGCAATACGGCGTTGTTTGTGACTTCTTGCCCTGCTGAAGGCAAACAATACAACGCTTCCGGAAATTCCGGTTGCGTGCTGCTGTGTAACCTGATCGTTCCAGCAGAACGGGCCAATGTGTAGAAGGAACTGTTCTTTGAGGCTGTTGGTGCGTCGATCTACTGATGGTAGCAGTATACCTACGACCCTGCGGACAATGTGACAGATGATTTGTGAGAATGGAATCTACAAGACTTAGACGAAAAGCTAAATGATCATGACGTTTTTGTGCAGATGACTCTAGAAGAATGCGAGCGTTAAGGATAGAAACATTAAGCAAGCGTTTAAAAAGTTTCATGTACCATTTGGCACAACGTTTCCGTTCTATTAAATAAGGCTCGAGCATCTGGTCCTTCATATCAACCCCCCCCATGAATTTATTATAATCCAACACCACTTGCGGTTTAAATGGTGCTGGACGATATGGTGGACGCGACGAGACTGTAGGCAAGGCAGTAGCTGAACCATGACAAGTAGAAATCATGGTTACTCGTTTCTTGTCTTGCCACGATAATATGGAGACATCGCCGGAATGTCTCGCTACGATTTCTCCCCTTTTAAGCGGAGCCTTACTTATGAGAATGGGAACGTCTCTACGAGAAGATCTCAAAGTACCAACGCAGTCGGTACCATTGAGCTTCAGAAATCTAGCTAACAGAGGCGAATTGTACCAATTATCCATAAATAGTCTATACCCTTTGTTTAGCAAGGGACTAATGAGCTTTTTCACAACAGCTGTACTTTTAAGTACACCGGGCGACTGCTCCAAATCTGTTGAGGATTGTTTACCAGCGTAAACAATGAACGACCACAAATAACCAGTGGTACTCTCGCAAAGCTCAAAAGTCTTGATACCAAACTTAGCAGCTTTGTTCTGAATATACTGTCTAAACGTCAATCTTCCTTTCCATAGGGTAAGACTCTCATCTATACAAATATCTTTATGCAAAATATAATTTGCCTGAAAACAAGAATTTAAATGTGTAATTATTGGTCTCAGACGGTATAGTTCATCAGAGCTGCTAGCGGCGCTATTGTTGGAGGAATTTCGATGATTAACTGCGGGGTTGGAATCTACAAAATGTAATGCTCTAGATAATAGTTCATACCTTTTCCGTGTAAAGATGCGTCTGAAAACTTCCGTTTTCAGAAGAGGATCGACAGAAAAACAACTGACAACAGTTGGCATTCTGACGATCCCCAACATCATCCAGAACGAAAAAAGGCATAAAATTTCGTGAATGTTAGTGGGATACCATTCAGACTGGAAAGCAGCAGACATAATTTTAGTGGCATATAGGTTCGTTTCATCCACAATTAGGCCTAAGATGTCATCGCTCCAATAGGAGCGAAAAGCATCATATGCCGAATTATAAGCATGAACAGAACCTGTACACTCTGGTCTAAAATTTTCCTCCTTGCCTTGAAAGGACTCCATAGTCGACCATTCAAAGAGGAGGTTCTGGCCTTCCAGTCTTGCGAGACTATCCGCTCCATCATTAGCGTCGAAGAATTCATCAACATTTTCGCTCTCGCTATCAACCTCCTCTCTTTCATTGTCTCTCTCGGCTCTGGCAGCACCTTGCATACTCATCTGTCGTCTTCGAAGTACATCCGTCGCCAAACTTACCAATTCAGGGGGAACGTCTTCATCATTCGTCCAGATTTCATTCAGTGGGTGTCCCACCTCCCACTGATTGTTCCCCCTGCGGCCCCGGTTTGGATGCCCACGCCCACCTACATTCTGTCCTCGCTGTCCTCGCATACCCCTTCGTCCACCTCTTCGCCTACTCGTCCTTCTTTCACTATCTTCCCTTTCATTTCTTTCACTCTCATTAATTCCTTGCTCCTCAGGGGACACAAACATAGCGTGGGCATCCGGGGACAAAAAAGCGCCAACCTCCACGTCAACTTCTATGGCGCCAAACATGTCAGCGTCCACCGGTTGGCCATCCTCCCCAAAAATCCGGATCACGGTGCCTAGAGCCTCAGACTCCAGTACGCTGTAACAATAAATAATTTTACTAATAATATATATAATATACGGAAGATCTATTCATAAATAATATCAGTAGATATAAACTTACGATTGCGACGGCAGATTCACGAAAATTGGGGATCGTGACCTGTCCCGGGACGCTGACGTTGACGGACGTGGCGACCAATCATCCTAAAATATTCAAACGTTAAAATCACTGAAATCCTACTGTAACAAATACAGAAATATTGCAAATCGAACAGAAGAAGAAAAGTATTACCGTTTGCGGCAGCCTCCTTGTAGGGCGCTCTGGTGACGTGAGAGGAGAGTAGGGGGGAGCCTCCGGTGAAAGTGAACGGTCCGATGCTTCACCCTAAACATACAAAAAAAAAACATGCAAATACACCGCCACCCATAATCAATAAATCACCGCAAACCACAATAAACGCAATACCACTCGTGGAGAGCCCCCCATGCGTTCCGGCGATGAACTTCGATGCAAGACTTCATCCTAAAATGTACAAAGAAATGTCCATGCAAAAAATTCCCATCCAAATACAATAAAAAAAAAAAACAGTAAACAAATTATTATTTTATAACAAATTATAAGGCAAACATTACAACCTCATCGTCAAATAACTCGTCTTGTTCATCGCCGTTCTCCTCTTCAACGTCCCGATCTTCCTCGTCCTCGTCGTACAACAGGTCGAGGAAGTCCGCAGGAGGCTGCTCATTTACTCGCCAATTGGACATGCTACAGCATGTCAAACAAAAAGAGAAAAAAATATCACTTTAGTATATACCCCTATGTCTCTTCAGTTGATTTTGTTTTGTAATAAAAAAGATATATATATAAATTCATGTTCGAGCTTTAGAAAAACTAAGTTATCATGTAAAAATAAATATACAATAATTATAAAATACCGCTATCACTATCGATAATAACAAAATTTTATCGACACGTTTATCGACACACTACGTCTCCCTAATCAAAAAGTCATAAAAAAAAGTTTCACACCAACTTTGTCCTTCGTAAGATACAAATAAGGACCAAAATGGCTTGCTGGATTTTGAAAGACCAAACGACCGTTACGCGTGCTTTTTTGTCAAGATTTTTTTCACTAAAATTGAACAAAAACGTTATTATATCGCTGTATAAATGATTCTACTTACTTTTTATAATAGTTTCATTGCATTTACTGCAAAATATCATCATAATTTACACGGAAATCAGAAAAAATGTTCACACACTATAACGGCTTTATCTAATAGTTATAACAATATATTTCGTACAACTTATACTCTAAATAGAATCATTATAAGCTAAATAATAACTTTATAATAACAAACAATACTTACTTGAGTGAAATCAGAGAAAAACACTAAAATGAAAGTTGTTTACACCACGCACGCACTCACAATCACAGAGTACTTTGGTAATATACTCACAATTTCGGGCGAATGTCAAACCGAAAAAAAAAATGCAGAGCATAGACTATAAAATATTGCTGCGTTCAATTTATAGGAAATTTATCCAGGAACGTAAATAATTAAACTTGTTCATACAAAAGTAGTCTCTAAGTATTGAAAATAGGGCCTACAATGAAGTGGGAGAGCGCGAACGCCGGCGTTCGTGCGGGGATTGACGGAATGGCGCAGCGCGAGCGCCGGCGTTCGTGCGGGGATTAAGAGGAATAGGAGGAGGAGGAGGAGGGGATAGAAAATCTGTTATACAACTCAAATTAAATGAAATACAAATATCAATACCATATTGTAGATAAAAATAGTAAATGTCATCATTTCATTAAATCCATACTTCCATACTATCCATCCATACTAATATTATAAATGCGAAAGTAACTCTGTCTGTCTGTCTGTCTGTCTGTCTGTCTGTTACGCTTTCACGCTTATACCGCTGAACCGATTTTGATGAAATTTGGAACAAAGATAGAATAGAGCTTGAGAAAGGACATAGGCTATAAATTATCACGCTATTTGCTATGGGGGGTGAGCAATAATCCAAAATGTCGGTAGTGAACGACATTTTGCAGCGAGTTCGATTCTCAGCTACAGTTAAAAATTTTGTCATTATTTTATCTTATTTTTTTTTGTAATAAAATAAATTTTACCATTTTTTCAAAATAAAATTGACATTTCTATTCGATATCTTCTAAATATTTTGTAAAAACTAATCAAAACACATAATAAAATCAAAGCGGCGAGTAAAATCACGTACTATGTTGTTACATTATTCTATTTAGCTGCAAATTTAACTTCTGAAAGGAAAATCATCACGCTATCACCGATAAGGAGCCAACCAGTCTATTATAACGTTTATATAAGAACGTCTATTTTAAAACATAATCGTCGGAGACCGTAGCACAGTTGTTTCGTATCTAGACTTGCGTGTAATATAAAGATGGTTCGAGTCCCATAATATGGCTCTCATATAAGAAATTTTTATTTTATTTTTTCACCGTAAATAGGATTTTTTTTATATATTTTTGCATGCTTAATTTTTTTTTATATCTACACACAATATATCTGTAGAAGTTTTTAGTTGTGTGCGTATCACGCAAAATGTTAATAATATAAAATGTCGATAACTTTTAAATATTAAAATTGTGTGTCTCTTAAAATATTACTTTGGCTTTGTTTCATCGCAATCGGTTGACTATATCGAAAGATATATGTATAAATTTAAAGTTTTCAAGAAGTAAAATGTAACACCACACGCAATTCAGATACTCGCAACGCCATCTAAAGACTCAAAGTAGAAATAATTATGACAATGGCATTTGAAATTCATATTAAATTTGATAGATAGATGGCATTGTGTAATTTATGTAATTTTCTGAGTGGCGGAAGAATGACCATCGCCCACGTTTGCAGACAGTTCTATTTTTTTCCCCCGTGGTTGTAACAAGCTAATTGACCTATATGTATTTAATTATTGACTTTAAAATAACACGGCCAAATTTTCGGAAGGGGTTACATGGTACCTGGCGTTGGAAGGCCCCCAGGTGGACGTTACCGATGGCCTGGTGAGGGTCGCAGGAATCCGATGGATGCGAGACTCACAGGACCGGTCATTATGGCGACACTTGGGGAGGCCTATATCCAAAAGTGGACGTCTTTCGGCTGAAATGATAATGATGAAGATGGCACCTTTTTATTCTTTTTTTAAGGGTGGAAATTATCCAGTGACTTCTCCCACTCTGGTTGGGGTGGAGGGCGTGTCAATCTTTTACTGACTGAAATCACACCTGTGTCCTTAAGTTGCCCGTCCGGCCGTCCGGTCAACTACCGGATGGCCGGACGGCTAGCTACCCATTGCTCGACGTCCGCAAGCCCGTGTCTACCGTGGCTGGTAGTCGGGGTCGGAATCTCGGCCTCCTTCGCTAGCATTACGGCTTTGCAGAAGGAGGCAACCTCCGGCCATTTCTCCTCGCTTTGGACCATAGCCCGAACCAGGGACCGGCGCGGGAGGCCACTGACGCCGATTGCCTCCACGAGGACACAGCGGTGCTCCGCTCTTGCGGGGCACACCTCCAATGTATGCTTCACTGTGTCCTCCGGGATGATGGCACCTTGCGGCCTAATAATAGCGTGTTTTATTATTTGCAGTCACTGCTTTATATAAAACGAGGTCGAATGTGTTTTTCTGATCACAGTTCGACAACGTATGATGTATCTCAGATTCCTTGCAGCCTTACGTCGACATCTGGACATTGCCTCCTTGCAGTGAGTGGTGACCAACACTAGATTATAGTATTGGATTATGGTATTGGTACTGGTATTTCGAACGGTTTCTGTTCCGGATTCGGTTCGAATTATCCTGATATTACCATTTTGCGAATTGCCCGAAGCTCCCGGTGTAGCATGCGGTGGAGGTCTATCCAGCTTGGGTGAACCGCCGTGTCCTCATAAAGAAGATTTCGCCAAAAGTTGGAGACTCTTTATAGGGTAGTTCCCACTATGGAAAAAACATTTGTCTGATATACGGGGACGTCAGTTAAATACACACCAAAAATCTTAGGTAAATGAACCACCACGCCCAAATGGATCAAGCTGCAACAATCAATGCAAGTATGCTCTCGAAAATTCTTCATAAGTACTGTTGTGGAGGAAGATAATTGATGATGATGGTAGTTTTTGTATTCACTTAAGGCTTTGCACTATCAGTGCACGTTATCCAGCTAAAGGTCGGTGTACCGATTATGCTCCTTCGATTACCTCTACTAAAGTTGTCTAACTGCTTAAACTCTTCAGTGAAATATTATTGAGGCGAAATGTGTTACACGAGGTAACTCTTTCAAACAATCTCGCAGCCCTAGCAGACATCGGTCCTAGAGGGCCCTATACATTTGCTGAAGGAGGCTACTGGTTGTCATTTTCTCCACCAATCACCTCCATGAGGACACGGCGGCGCTCCAACCAAGCGGGAACGACTTCCACCGTATTCTCCGGGCGATCCGCACAGTGGTGAGATCCGAGTGTTTCTTCCCGCTGAATTCGATACAGATACCTTCCAAATATCCACATCCGATGAGTCCTGCACAAAGAGAGGATGCCGTGACGCCTCTGCAGCGACACCTCAAAGACAGGCATTACCGCTGCGATTGTGGCGTGCTCACTGTGGCGAGGGATTAAAATCATACAATATTGTTTTACCAGAACATAAACCAGAAACATACATAAACTAATGCCTTTTCCCTTGGGGTAGGCAGAAATGCCAACTGCTACGACCCATACATACTCTTTCTATTCATTGACGTTCATAAATCTGGATCTGCATGTTAACATAACAAGTTTCCTGAAGGAGATTAGCGTTTTTACCTTTAACCGTTTTATGTTAAAGTACAATAAATAATTGCGATCCTTTCGGAATGAATTGCAAGCACAGAATGTTTGTACAGTTTTACGAACTTATCGCGGACGAAGTCGCGGGCAACAGCTAGTGTCAAAATAAATGTAATTTCATTATATGTAATTATTATTGTAAAAAAAAACTTATTTGATAAACAGCTGCAATCGATTCAGTAAGCGATTTGATGTTACATGTTGTAATGTTATTTTTTATGGGTAGGCTCGCGTTTGACCACTATCTCACCTAAAGAAGTCTGTTTAATTAAGTACCTGAAATAAAATACTCCGATTCTACCTAAAAATTTAAATAGGTCACAACTTCTTGGGAAAACCGCCAAACGTTCTCAGATTCCAAATATAAACACACAAACAAAAAATAAAATAGGTATCTATACATATAAATAAACAGCTTTTATTTTTTGACAGCGGTATCAATTACCAGAAACGGTTAGTAGGCAAACCATTTTTTCTCTCCCAGCGAATAGACAATTATTTTCTTACGCCTGGGTCAAATTCGCAAAATTTGCTCTCCCCCGTTACAGGTAGACATAATCTGTGTAGGGAATCGCCGATCTGGGCCCCCTGGAGTTACTAGTTGTTCTCGATCGCGATTTAGGCCTATCCCTGGGGCCATGGGTTTACTTCCGAAAGGGATACCCGTGGTCCTGGAACGCAAAGGCAAAGAAGGAACATAGATGCGGTTTTAGTCAGTAAAAGTCTGACCCGCCATCACGCTCCGCTCCAGAGCGGGAGAAGTTATTAAATGATTTCCCTCCTTAAAAAAAGGCCTATCTGAGTCTTCAAAGGTGAATAAGTTACTTCTAGCGTGCCTCATCGTAAATTTGTCAAAAGTGTAATAACAATTCTGCCATTGTACATAAGCTACATATTCACTCTTAAAAACACAAAAATTGTATTACACGTGGGCTACGCCTGACTTGTACGTAGAGTCGCGTCGCGTGGCGTTACTTGGCGTGGATCTAATGTAGCTCCAGTTGCTATATAAAATGTATGGAGACCGACGCGCCTAGATCGGCGTACGTGGCCCACGTGTGCCCAATGTAGGTCTACCTTAAATGATCAAATTACTTCTCCCGCACAAGAGTGGCACGAGAGGGCGTGTCACATTTTTACTGACTAAAATTCGCTATGTTACCTACAGTTGCCCTTTGCGTTCTAGGGCTACGGTCACTCGTGCAAACATTCCCAAAGCAATAGCAGGCATCAGCCCTACTCGTCCTCCTCCATGAAGGGTTTGACTTTATCTTTAAGACTCAATCAGTCTGACTCGACTAAACACGATGGAAAGTCAAATATCCCGGTTATTTTGAACTTATCTGTCTCTCACTCTCTCGTGTTTCGAGAGTAAAATTCGAAAACACATAGTAAGAAGCTGCAAATAAAATGACACTGGAAGGTCGGAAGCCAATTTTCTTGGTGCCTTATCGCAAAAATTAGGTTTTTGAAGGCACCACTTACAAACACGAAGCATTGGGGCAGTCATATTATTACAACGCATTGGTAAAACTGAACAAAATGGCTGGAAAATGTGAAACTAGGTTTTAGTTTTCTTTCATATTTAGATCTAACGTATGATAGGAGATAAATATGTTTGTTTTCCAATTGGATAACGTAAATTAAATCATATTACTTATGAATTGTGATAGAGTTTTGTTGCAGTAACCAAAGAAATTCTCTAAAAAAAAATTGTTAAAGCTGCTTTTTGGTTTTTTTTTTGTTGCTTTTTTAAGCTGGGA
Organism: Mythimna impura; assembly: GCA_905147345.3. Classification (NCBI taxonomy): domain Eukaryota; kingdom Metazoa; phylum Arthropoda; class Insecta; order Lepidoptera; family Noctuidae; genus Mythimna; species Mythimna impura. The sequence continues at coordinate 23,831,403 of LR990359.1, read as the reverse complement.
AATCATCAAATGACTTCTCCAGCTCTATGGTGGAGCAAGAGGGCATGTCAAATTTTTACGACTAAAGCCCACCTGTGTCTTTCAGTTGTTTGCGTTCCAGAGCCCCGGTAACTCTTTTAAACGTTCCCGTAATGCTGAAGAGTACTGCAATAATCGGAAAATATTGGGCACCATATCCACAAGTCACATGGCCTAGTGTGTACCAATGCCATTAGAATAACAAAACTTTTTACACTAACTTAAATCTATGGGTACAATCAAATGGCGGTCTTGTCGCTGACAGCGATATCTACCAGACAACTTTAGGATGGACTGTAAAAAAAAACTGGGCAAGTGCGAGTCGGACTCGCGCACTGAGGGTTCCGATGTAAATAGTTCAATTCTTGAACGGAGTCCCAATACCGCCTTTTGTACCCATAGATTTAAGTTAGTGTAAAAAGTTTTGTTATTCTAATGGCATTGGTACTCACTAGGCCATGTGACTAATATTTTTCCGAAACGTTACCTAATTAAAGTATCGTTGTGGGCAGTGTATGAACAGAAAATGTTTAGTACCTAATATAATTTTACTATTTGTATTTTTATATTGCTTTTATTTGTCAATAGAAATGCACTTTCTTAAAGTTTTGTTCAACTGTTTACCTATTACGGTTCATGATGAAATGCAGCCCATCTGACAGACGGACGGATTGATGGACAGTGCAGGCATAGTAATAGGGTTCTGCTGGTTATATTTCGGCTACGGAACCCTAAAAACAATAAAAGGAAACTCATTCACAAAAAAAGTTCTTAAACCATTAAAAAGCTCTAAAACAAAACAGTACGGACAACAAAACAACGAAGTGGGACTTTAACAAAAGTTCAACAAGTCTATTCCAATAAAAACTAGCTGTCTATAATATAACGTAAACGTACGAACATTTTACAGAAGTTCCAATATGTTCGGGCGGGCGTAGAGAGCGTTTTTATGCTGTGGTACAAGTTATAAGAGAACCCGCCGCAGGAAAATATCGTAATCTTCGTTGAATTTCGTGATGAAATTTAAAAATCATGATTAGAAAATTTAAAAATATACCACCTGTCTACTAGAAAATAAGGCTTGTTCGTCAACTCGCTACTTTGAAACTCGCGAGTGCTCGCGAGTTGGCACCTTCCGATTTTACCTACTTTTTTATCGTCGAAAATTTAATATATTTATGTACAGTCAGCAGCTACGAAAACTTTATACAAAATGTGTGATGTATATAATCTGTGATGGTACCCACAGTAAATTTTATACGATTGGACTTTAAAATAAAACAAATATCGTTTATGAGAAAAGATATTTAACATTGATTTATATTAAATTATTCATAAGGTGAGAGAGATTTAATCATAAGGCGAGATCATAGATATAAGAAAGGAGGAGATTTATGTTAAGTAGTAAAAAATGTACCGGAACACGATGTCTCCAGTTTCCCCTACCACCGCCGACACTACTACACATGCAGCAATAGTTACGCAGTCGCGCACACATCCGCAATTCATAAATCAGTCCATACTACACAATCAATTATAAACCTTACTTTCCTAAAAACAGCGTGTATTTTCCATGAACCGTACAACTTACGCACACATTAAATGTCGATATGCTATGCAAAAGCAATTTATTTTACATTTACGCTAGTGATTGACTAAATAGAAAAGTTATCGATTTTTCCATTTTTTGTTGTGCTATTTCTTTTGGTTGATATCGACATTTAATGTGTGCGTAAGTTGTACGGACAACTTACGCACACATTAAATGTCGATATGCTATGCAAAAGCAATTTATTTTACATTTACGCTAGTGATTGACTAAATAGAAAAGTTATCGATTTTTCCATTTTTTGTTGTGCTATTTCTTTTGGGTCCCAAAAACAAAATCAATTTGTCCAGAAAATAATATATTAACAATAGAGTAATAAAATTTGTTTTCATAAAACCCAAAAACTCTAACGATTTACCCGCATTAGGCCATTATATACGGCATTTTAGAACGTCAATATCAAATACTAAAAATCGGCCAAGTGCGTGTCCTGGTTCTCTAAAATCCTGAAAAGTTTAATAACATATATTATGAATTATTACATGAAAAAAGTAACTGAGAGCGTTACTAAAAAAAATTATCTCACTTCTACAAAAAGAAGGTCTAATCTTAATGTAAGGATTGACCCATTCAAAAAGACTGCGTTTTTTTTAGGCCAAAGCATTTCTGGTTGAAAGTGAATTGAGCATATGCTAGTATATTTTTTAGGGAACCAATTAGGTGGCCTTCCAGTGGCATCAATCCATTGCTTTATTAAATTTGCATCTTTCGGGAAACTAAAAACATAAAATAACATTTTAGTTATAATTTTACCTAAGTTTCTGATAAACCTCACGATGTAAGGCTTTTGTTAGCAAAAACAGTACAGAGCTTGTTAAATAAAAAGCTAGAACATGTTGCCTTATTTTAAGCAAAAGTCGTTATTAAATTCTGAACCATGCCCATTATTGTAGCACATTCGAAACTTTTGAAGACTTTAAGAAGGAAGTGAAAATATCAAAATCAGAAATAAGTAAGGAAATAACACGAAGATAAGGCATAACATACGACATCCGAAACCAAAAAATAGTCCTTCGATTAGTCCTTTATTAACTTACAATTTAACTAACTTACTTTACGACAGTTGCTTGCGTATTTCTGTAAAATAATCAAAATAAATAAAAATATTTACATTATTTCACTTCGGATATCCAACCAATCGATATTATAGTCGATAGTCTGCATTAGTAGATCATACAGGCACATCATTAACTCGCCGCAACTAACAGCGGCCGTATTATGAAATACACCGCACTCATAAAGTCTCGTTATGTTATTTTTACATTGCTTGTTCAGTTACTAAGCGTTAAAATTAAGTGGTGGTTAAAGAGCAATGTATTTACTGTAAGAGTAATACAGTCGCCTTGATATTTGAAAACAAAAATAACGTAGTAGCAGCAAGGGATATTTTAAGATTTGTTGTTTTTACTGATTTTAAAGATAAATATAGTATTAAACTTGTATTTACATAGGGTAAGAGATTCCGTGATGACCCAGGCTTCTCTTATCGCTTCGGTTCTTGCATGAAACCACTGAACAACACGGCATTTTAAATTTGTTTACGATCACGAATCGCGAATCTCACAAGTTTATAACTGACGGCCGTTTGCCCGAATAAGCCGTTTTTGCGCAAGTCGCGCGAAAATGCACACCTTGCCACTTCTCCTGTTTTTTATATTTCTATGGGCGAGATAGTGGTAAAACGGCAGCCTAATAAAAGTTACTAACTACTAAACTCACGAGCTCTCGCGAGTTTCTCAGTCGCTAGTTGAATAATACGGTGGTTAGAAATCCAACGATAACGTATTTAGCCATTCCATTACGCTAGACTGATGTGATGGCCCAGTGGTTAATGTACCCGCCTCTCATGCCATCCTCATGGAGGTTGTGATTCGAAACCGGGAAAGAACCAATCCATTCATTTCATTCATCCATTGTAGATTATCTTTATTTTGCAATTTGACATTTTTTTTTTTTTTTTTTTTCAATTAAATTTTGACATAAGTAAATATTTACTTTACTAAGTATTACATTTTGTAAACTATATATTTCCTTTTATTATTGTGAACGTGAGGACTATGTTGATTGCTTTTTTTTTCCTTTTCAGTAATTTTAACCTATGTCTGGCAATTTGAGTATTTTCTGCGGCCTACCCAAATGTCCTTTCTTTGGTATTGTTCGTCAAGTCGTTGAGCTCCTTAGTAGTCCTGAGTTGAGCAGATTTGACTGGACAGGTCCACTCAAATCTGTATGGTAAGAAAGAATCTTCAAAAGACCATCTCAGACAAATCTGCATGGTTCTCATGTGATTTGACCATTACATATTTACTGTATGGATTTTAAAAGAGACTTTGACCCCTGAGTTTGTTTCGTTGTTTCTTCTCAGGGTAGTCAGCTAGGAAACACCGGCCTCATCTAGTTTAAAATGACAAAAAAAATTGACGTGTAAAAGTGTTTTATAAACCTATTTACAAAATAAATATCATTTATCCAGTTGGTCTGGACCCTGGCCGACCACAACCAGTTGGGAAAATACTAGGGAAATGATGACTACGCTAGACTGGCAGTTTATAATTATGTAAACGAGAGATTCAATTCACGTTTTCACAAAACACTGGATTAGTATCGTAAGAATCAGAGAAATCCGATTTCAAATTGCAAATTTCATTCATAGACTCTATCGACCACAAAACAATATAATAAATCAAATGACATACCTAATTACCTTAAATACCTAGATGAAGGGATTATCGAGCAATAACAGTTATTAGCCAATTAAGGCATTAAGTTTCAATGTGTGGCCTAAGCCTAGATCAATTGATGTTCTATGGCTGGTACCTACCTAATACATATACAGCTTCATATATTTATAGTACCAACTATACGTTTAATTCGAATGAGGCGCGGTTCAGAATGACCACAGAAATGCAATTAATGCCTAAATTGGTACCTCTTTGTCTACATCAACCAATTAGGTGATCACAAGCTGGGTTTTTAGTTACAGCTTACTGTTATTTGTTTTCAAAACCTTGGTAGTACTTATTAGGGGACTAACTAGAATCTCCTCTCAATACATGGAACTACCTCAATGTCTGTAGTGCGTAAGTGCAATCATAATTGTAATTTTAAAGGTGTGGGCCTGGAGGTTTGTCACACTGGTCTTGAATCCAGAATAGGCTCCAGCTCTCACAAAATAATGAATAAAGGAAATAATAATATTCCTCAACTTTCAGACAATACCATCTAGTCCCAAACTAATCAGAGTTTGTGCTATGAGTACCTACTAGACAACTGATAAACATACTTATATATTTCTAAATACATACATGTTATAGATAAATGACATCCAGACACAGAACAAATGATCATGCTCATTACACAAACATTTGTCTTGGGTGGGAATCGAACTCACGAACTCCGTCATAGCAATCAGAGCCACTAACCACTAGACCAGTCAACAAAGGATAGATGTTGTAATTAATAGTTACTTTCAAATTTGTACATTTTTGAGAGAAACAAATGATTATTATTTTAAAAAAAATAGACAATGAAAAATAATAACTTGATCATTATCTAGATACTGATTAATGTAAAATGTATTAAAAAACCTTCTCTTTTAATTCTAAAAATGTAACAAACCAAAAATATAGACAGTGACAGTTTATTAACTTGATCACAACATCCTTATTAAATGAAAGTACAATATTGCTATTTTTATATAATACATAAATTAATTTAAAATAAAAATCCTTCTCACCAGACTTTACATTGACAGTTACATTAAGTTATTTAGTATTTCTAATAACGATTCTAAAAAAATCTTATGACAATCTTGTTGGCTATGAATATGACAAACATTTGCTATCTCAGTTTTATACCAGCTGAATAACGTGTACAATAAAATTCACTTCTCAAATGTCATATGATAATATGCTTAGTTTAAAAAAAAAAACGCTTAAAATTCCAGCCTAACCTTCATAATTAGGTCCAAAATAACTTGACGCTCAAGGCGTTTTGGGATATGGAGAAAGCTACTCGATTGATTAATAAAATCTTAAATCGCTCTTCCCATAAATTGCGCCATACACCAATGTGGAAAGAGTTTGCCGGATAATGGCGGAATGAAAGTTTTTGAGAATGTCGGCCAACGATAATATAACGTGACGCACGGTAAAACAGATCTGACCTTAAAAACTTCCCAAACGAAGGGTTTCAGCGGAAAATAGGGCACATGTGAAGGCTTTTAGCTCTCTGTGTGATACCATATTATATTGAATGATAATATTTTTTTAAATTAATTTAAACTGGTGCTTGACTATCATCATCATCATCATTTCAGCCGAAAGACGTACACTGTTGAACATAGGCCTCCCCCAAGCGTCTCCACAACGACCGATCCTGTGCGTCTCACATCCACCGCATTCCCGCGACTTTAACCAGGTCGTCGGTCCACCTTGCGGGAGGCCTTCCAACAAAAGACTATGATAAGAGTTTGTGCTTGACTATGTACTTACTTATTTGATTGGAAATGTGGTGCAATGTGGATTCTGTTAACTGATCAACCGAGCCCGAAGAAGTGGGCCTCATTAGGTGATAGGACCTGCTAGCAATGGCGGGCTCATATAATACTCTGCATTAATATTATAAACCCAAAACTTTGTATGTATGTGTGTTTCTGTTTCACGCTCAAACGGCTGGTTTGATTTGGATGAAATGTAGAGCATGGGTAGACTATGTCCTGGATAATATATTTTCTATCTCAGGAGTATGCTCCTACGAGATAATTTTCTACTTTTTATGCGATTGACGACCTCTTCGAAAGACAATACAGAGGACGCCAGATGCACGCTGGGGAAGCAGAAACACCCAACTCCTGCACACTTCATCAACCCATCAGAACATCTTCTCTGGACGCGAACTGCGTGGCCAATCTGGAAATCTCTTTACCAATTACTGCGGACCCAGACTGGCCACTGCAAAAACAATCTGGCCAAATGGGGCTTCCCCGACCCATCTCTAACACAGTGGCAGCGTAGAGCCGCTGCACAGAACCATACAACATATGGAACACATGGCTCCGAAACGTGGTCGCTTACAATGGGCCTCATCAGAAGGCTTAAAGTCACTCAAAAGGCAATGGAAAGGGCTATGCTCGGAATTTTCTTGCGTGATCACATCAGAAATGAAGATATCCGCAGGAGAACCAAGATTACAGACATAGCCCGACGAATCGCCCAACTTAAGTGGCAGTGGGCAGGGCACATTGTTCGCAGAACAGATGGTCGATGGGGACGAAAGGTTCTGGAATAGCGACCACGTACCGGAAGACGCAGCGTTGGAAGGCCTCCGACCGATGACCTGGTGAGGATCGCAGGGATCCGATGGATGTGAGAAGCACAAGACTGGTCATTATGGCGATACTTGGGGGATGCCTATGTCCAACAGCGGACGTCTTTCGGCTGAAATAATGATGATGATGAATAACAGAACTGTACAGGTGACCAAATCCTGGTCAGAAATAAATTAATATAAGTCTATCGACGTGAAAATAAGATTTTCTAGTTTACAAGTGGTTTATATTTATGAGAGCTTTCACCTTTTGGATCATAGCCAAAGAATGATACTCCCGTATCTAATATGTGGTCTTACCCAATCACAGAGCACAAGCCCAGCCAAAAATTATTGTTACTTTTTATTTTATTTTTGTTGTGTGATAACTGGAGCTAGAACTATACATTAGACCGACGCACACGTGTAAATCGTCTGATTTGTACGTAGAACGACGTCGCGTGGCGTGGATCTAGTGTAGTTCTACAAGTCTAGTTTCTATATAAAATGCATGGAGACCGACGCGCCTAGATGTGTGGCACACGTGTGCGCAGTGTAGTTATAGCTTAATATGTTTTCTTTCTTTCCTCAAAGCCAACGTACCTGTAGTTTTTTTGTGTTTTTTTTTAAGGTGGGAAATCATCCAATGACTTCTTTCGCTCTTGGGCGGAGCGACAGGGCATGCCAGACTTTTACTGACTAAAACCCACTCGTTTGTTCCTTCTTTGCCATGCGTTCCAGGGCCCCGTGGGTTCATTTTCACTTAACTCATGGCCCCAGTAGACTTCGACCCTGCTGGGCCCCTACGAAACCTACCTGTGGTGACATACCTTTTATGTAAGCATGTCAATTTATTAAATAACTTCTCCCGCTCTAGGTGGAGTGAGAGGGAGACTTATACTGTTATTGACTAAAATCCACCAGTGTTCCGCGGTAATTCTTTCATACAATCTTGCAGCCCATTGAAACACACATAAGTAGATAGACGACAAAATCTTGACGGACATCTTTTTAAAATACCCTACGAAAATTCCTAGATTTATTGGGCTCTAACAATCGCTTAGGCCTGAAAAGATCTAGATCACTAGAAACTAGAATTTATAGACAATAGGCACAAAGGAGAGGCTTACTCTAGTAATACCACTAGACATTATACTATCAAGCTGAATAGATTTATTTACCAAAGAAATATTATGAATGAGGTGTTTTGAAAAGATTTTGCTTATTAAGAGCATTCATCCGTTAAAACCACGCAGAAGCCAAAATCAATGATTTCCGACGGAAAATATAACAATAATGTGCACTACAATGCAATTAATTTTTTAGTATCACTGTAGAATAGAAAGACTAAAAATCTGAAAGACCTCGGCCGGTACAAAGCGCTGACGCGATTTCGCGTCTATTATAATAATATAGTGATATTAAATAATTAATTGTAGTGTAAACAAATAAGTTATTAAAAAAATTATTGTACCATGACATAGATCGTAAATGCGTTCAATTAATAAGTCTAAAAAAAACAAAAATGCCTCATATATTATCCTAAACTAACACGTTTAATATCTCCAAAAACGGCTAAAAATGACAGTTTTGAGATTACTTTTCTTGAATGAAAACTTACAGCAATAGTATTTTTTTTGGGCCATGAACTAGTCAATGTTAACTTTTTTTTTAAGTATAATGTTGTAAGTTTATCATACACGGTTTAACTACTATCTCGCATCTGCGTAGACCGTCGACCGCTAGTTTTAAAAACGGCTTGGATAAGAACTGTTCTAATGGGAAAACTATACGATCATTTGAAAATGTTTTTGGACCATACACTAGATTATGAAATTCCCTATAATATGACGTCAATATCTTATCTAGAAATTAAACACATTATTGTTATATTGTCCGTCGGAAATCATTGATTTTGGCTTCTGCGTAGTTTTAACGGATGAATGCTCTTAAATCAGTGTTTATGAGTTATTTATAAAGCCGTGTATTTTATTTACTTGTAACTTGTAATTTCCATCAGAAAAATACCCAATGCTTATCGTCCGCAAGCTCACGCCTACGGTGATTGGAAATCGGGGTCGAGGCAGGCAGGGTCCCAGCGACTGGAGCGTGAGGACATCCGTTCTCTCACGCGTGCGGCCGCCTCCTGCGCTAGCACTACTGCTGGAGAAGGAGACGACCGCCTGTCCTTCCTCCTCGCTCCGGACCATGGTCTGTACCGGGCCCGGCATGAGAGGTCGCTGCCGCCGATCGCCCCCACGAGGACACAGCGGTGCTCCACCTAAGCAGAGTACACCTTCACCGTATGTTCCACCGTGTCCTCACCGTGGCCTTTCGTACCAGGGCCGAGTCTTCCTTTCAGAATCAGACCCTTGGGCCCAGTAGGCTTCGACCCTGATGGGCCCCTACAGTTGCTGACATCTCCTTGAGGCGCGCGTGAAACAGTACGCGCCGTCGACGACTTGGGTTCGGTCTGGACGGTTACCGGACGGTCGGACGGCGAGCTACCCATTGCTCACCGTCCGCACTTGTATTGTGGGTGCGTTCACAAACATGTGAACTCATATACATAAGCCATCCAGATCTGGAACCACCGGTAGGCCATACACATATTTGCTTCGTATACTGACTTAACTGACTGACTTACGAGTTGTAGGTCGCGGGTTCAAACCCAGCCAGGCGCATTACCTTGTGTACTTTATTTCATCACCACTGCTCTCAAAACGGTGAAGGAAAACATCGTGAGGAAACTGGCATGTCCTAGAACCAAAAATTCCAAGACATGTGACATCCACCAACCCGCACTGGGCCCGCGTGGTGGATTACAGCCCATTCCCTCTCCTAGAGTGGAGGCCTGAGTCCCAACAATGGGAACATTATAAGGCCGACTATATTATATACTGACTTAAACCCACCTATATCCTTCAGTTGCCCTTTGTGTTCCAGGGCTACGGCATCGGTCAAAAAATCCCGTGACCCTAGCGGGCATCGGCCCTACTATTGACATCTTTTTGAGGTGTGCGTGGAGCGTCGACGACCCGGGCTCGGTAATTACCAGACGGCGAGCTACCCATTGCTCTTTTCCCGCAAGCCCACGCTTCCGGTGGCCGAGAATCACAATGCGACTCCCGAAGACAATTAGTAACCTAACCTAACCCATATCGATGCTCGCCACTGTGTGGACCGCCCGGGACATGGTCGAGGTGTGCCCCGCTTGGGCAGAGCAACGCCGTGTCCTCGTGGGGGCGATCGGCGGCGGCAATCTCTCGCGCCGGGCCTTGGTACAGGCTATGGTCCGGAGCGAAGAGGAGTGGCAGGCGGTCGCCTCCTTCTGCGAAGCAGTAATGCTAGTAAAGGAAGCGGCTGATCGCGTGAGGCAACGGTCCTCACGCCCCAACCGCCGCCGGGATTCCGATCCTGATTTCCGGCCACCGTAGGCGCCGGCTTGCGGACGGCAAGCAATGGGTAGCTCGCCGTGCGACCATCCGGTAACGGTCCGGACCAAGTCCAAGTCGTCGACGGCGCATACTGGGGAGATGTCAGCAAATCGTAGGGGCCCAGCAGGGTCGAAGCCAGAGGAAGGGTCGAGAGGGGCCACGGGTAGTGTGAAAGTGAAACCCGGGACCCTGAAACGAAGGCAAAGAAGGAACAGGAGTGGGTTTTTAGTCAGTAAAAGTCTAACACTATATCTCGCTCCGCCCAAGAGTGAGATTTGTCATTAGATGATTTTCCTACCTAAAAAAAAAACCCATATGGTTTTGACTAATACCAATTTAAGTTTTTTATGTTCAATATATTATTATGATACGTACCAGACCAAATGGTTTAAATTGTAGGTACGTTGTCAGTCCGTGAATAGCTTTTTTATTTTTTCAAAATAAATCATGTTAGAGTGCACCCCTCTTATGTAGCCACTTACGAAGGCTTTAGTCAGAACCATTTAGATGAGTTCAGATGAGATTAGAAGCTCTGAGATAAGTATCATAGCGCTCGTAAAGTAAAAATGGATGGAGGCGTTTATCTTTACGACTTAACCCATTCTGACGCTTGTAGACAGCTAAATGTGGTGTTAGAACTTATTTCATGTTGGTTTATTTAGTTATATTGATTTTTAGCATTTCATTTTTTCTTATTATTATTGATATACCGGTCACCGACAAAGCACGAAGAATCGCCAAACTTAAGTGGCAATGGGCAGGGCACATTGCTCGCAGAACGGATGGCCGTTGGGGCCGAAAGGTTCTGGAATGGCGACCACGTACCGGAAGACGAAGCGTTGGGAGGCCTCCTACAAGGTGGACCGATGACTTGGTAACGGTTGCGGGAGTCCGATGGATGCGAGACGCACAGGACCGTTCACTGTGGCGACACTTGGGGGAGGCCTATGTCCAGCAGTGGACGTCTTTCGGCTGACATGATGATGATGATTGATATAAACTAGTGCTTGACTGTGATCCCACCTGATGGTAAACAGTGATGCAATCGTTGATGGTGAGGCGCATTAGTTTATTAAGAGCCTATTTACTCTAGCCTTAAAGACACCTAAATTAAAATCGTAAGGAAAGACCGCAGCAGGCAAATTATTCCAGTCATATGTATTTAAGTTTATCTAAAACACTAGCTGTTACCCGCGACTTTGTCTGCGTCAAGTTAGTAAAAATGCACTAACGTAATTAATAATTCTGTGCTTGTGATTCGTGCTAAAAACATCTAATTCAAATAACGGAAATTAATTTCAGTAAATATATTATGTAAAATGTATTTCTTATGTCCAGATATATGTATAATTTATTTTATTTATTTGGCTCACCAGTAATAGAATACTCGTTCATGATATACATAAAATAAATTACTTATCAACATCAATAAACAGAAACAGACATGTTGAGGTCGAAGTAGTTGATAAACTGTGGTTCTGCCTACCCCTAAAAGGAAAAGGTGATAGTTTAAGTTTGTTTTTGGTTTATTCTATGATGAAATAACGCTGTATGATTTTAATATGATTGGTTCATTATAATAGACTAAAAGTGTATTAAACCGTTGTTTTCTTTTAACAACACTAAATAAATGTGATTTAACGTAGGCTATAAAAAAAGTGGATAAAGTAGTTTTCAAAATGTTAAATGTTGCCAAAATGTATAAAGAGTCTATACGGATCTTGTTCTGAGGTCAATACCCACAGTTTTTAGTGTCTGCACGTTTTACTTTTAGGAAGAAAATCATCAAATACCTTCCCCCGCTCTGGGTAAAGCGAGAGTTTGTGTCAGACTTTTACAGACTGAAACCGACCTGTGTTCCTTTTATTGCCCTTAGTTCTTCAGCCCATCTTCAGCTGGATAACGTGCACTGATAGTCCACTGCTGCTAGCGATTATTAAAATACTACAGAGTAACCTACGATGTCATCTTGCTCCACAACTGACATTGTTGCAATTTGATGTTGACTTACATCACGTCGAATTTGAAACAGAAACTTCTCGAAACACCCTAATACGCCCTCATTACTCCGTGTTTGTGACTCCACAAAACTATAAAATGACAGCGAACAAATGTCGCAACCAATTGGGGCTGTGACTGACTCTGGCATCCGTCAGAATGTTGTCCCAGTGTTGATGACCACTCACTGACCACTCTTAAGGAGGTAACGTCCAGTTGTCGACTTAAGGCTGCAAGTAATGTAGGATACATCATACGTAATCAAACTATCTTCAGGAACGCAAACCACGTCGGGGCCTTGTGTGAAATATGTCTTCATGGGTTTTTCATTAAAATTCTTAATGATCTTCAATTTTTGGAATCTTTGAAATTAGGTACTTGTCCCAAACAGTAGGTTGTGGTCAAGTCCGAGGGAGAGACTACTTGAAGTACCTACTGGTAACCTTCACGAACTGCTCAAGAAGCATCTTTCTGTGATTAAGTACCTACCTATATTTGCTGGTTTTTTGGGGGTCCTTCCGAAACATCTACGTTCGATGAAGACCTGCGTCAGGCGGAAAGAGAGCCTTTTTAGACTTTACTCAAAGAAGGTATTTGCTGCCGCAATTGTGGCGTGCAAGTTACCATAGCCCTGGAACGCTAAGGGCAACTAAAGGAACACAGGTGGGTTTCAGTCAGTAAAAGTCGGTAATACCTCTCGCTTTACCCAGAGCGGGGGAAGGTATTTGATGATTTCCTACCTAAAAGCAAAAGGTGCACACACTAAAAACTGTGGGTAAAAACCTCAGTATCAACTCCGTGACTCAGACTATTTATACATTTTGGCAACTGAAAACTACTTTATCCACTTTTTTTTTGATAGCCTACGTTAAATAACATTTATTTAGTGTTGTAAAAAAGATAATTCTACGGTATAATATACTTTTAGTATAAGTAATGAACCAATAATTTTAAAATCATACAGCGTTGTTTTATCATAACATAAACCAGAAAGAAACATACATAAAACCCACTCCAGTTCCTTCTTTGCCATTGTTCCAGGGCCCCGGGAATCTCTTTCGTATCACCCATGGCCCCAATAGGCTTCGACCTTGCTGGGCCCTTACGGTTGCTGACACCTCCTTGAGGCGCGCGTGGAACACTACGCGCCGTCAACGACTTGGGCTCTGTCCGGACGGTTACCGGACGGACGGACGGTGAGCTACCCATTGCTCGCCGTCCACAAGCCCGCGCCTACGGTGGCCGGAAATCGGGATCGGAACCCCTCGGTTCGGATCGGCTGGGTCGCGAGGGTTATTGTCTCGCGCGTGCGGCCGCCTCCTTTGCTAGCATTACTGCTTCGCAGAAGAAGGCGACCGCTCCCAAGGCCCACCGCGCTTTACGTTATTACAAATCTTGTTATGATAAAATGATTGAACCTATCTGCGGTTTATTTTTGTAAATATTTTTGGCATTTACGAAGCAATTAATTAGAATTCAATAATTTTTATAAATAGGTCTAGAAACATTTGCTGATTTCGTGATAACGCCATCTATTGCTGAAAAGCTTAACCTTACCTTTAGCACACACTGAGGCTCTACCACGAGCTCATAACGTGATCCATTTTACGACCTAAACCGGACAGTTAAAGGGATGGAGCTATATAGGGTGTATAGCTCCATCACTCTTTTTCGCTCGTACGTCTGACATTTTGACATTATCATGGTAAGGCCCCTGGCCACCTACCGAGCGATAGTTAAATAAATAGTTTGACAAATTTAATTCGTGTGTTTGCTATTCAAAGCCAGATGGCGTCACTGAGGCATAGGATGACAGTTTTTCTAAGACATTTTTTCTGATAGCCGCTCTATTGTATCTCTTTAGATCTCTTTGTAGACGTTTGAATGCATAACCGCTGGATTTCTGTCATGTATAGTGTAGGTCAGTATAATCTGCCAAACTGCTTCGAAGGTGCTGATGTAGAAACCAGACTGTCGATAAAAATAATAGTAGGAACGCAAAAATATGTAAAAATTTCTTGTTTACAGTAAAATAAAACAAAACTATCACAAAAAAGAAACTGAGTTTTGAACCACTATCCCCTTACGTGCCGATCTAATCCAGACACGACTGCACTACGGTGTTCGTTGACTTTTGTGTAAAATAGGTGTTCTTATATAAACGTCATCATTGTCTGCTTAACCCTTTGTCGATGATAGCGTGATGATTTTCATCTCAGATATTAAATTCGTAGCTAAATGAAAAAAAGAAATATTATTTTCGTTTTTCCACTTAGATTTTATTACATGTTTGATTACTTTTTACAAAAATATGGAGTAAAAATGTCTAAGATGTGTTAAAAATATGCTAAAAGTCCTATTATTATTGTAATCGAAGTACCATCGCATATTATATACAAAAAAGACGACAAAATACTCACAAAAATTATTACTATAACTGGGGATCGAAGTCACGGCAAATCGTTCAATACCGACATTTTGGAATATTGCTCACCCCCCACAGCAAATAGCGTGATAATTTATAGCCTATGTCCTTTCTCAAACTCTATTCTATCTTTGTACCAAATTTCATCAAAATTGGTTCAGCGGTATAAGCGTGAAAGCGTAACAGACAGACAGACAGACAGACAGACAGACAGAGTTACTTTCGCATTTATAATATTAGTATGGATTACTGAGAGCAGTGGTGGCCGAGCGGTAACAGCCCCGACTTACGAGTTGTAGGGCGCGGGTTCAGACCCAGCCGTTTGCAGAATAAGCAATTTATTTCATCACCACTGCTCTCAAAACAGTGGAGGAAAACATTGTGAGGGAACCGGCATGTCCTAGAACCAAAAAATTCGAAGACATTTGACTGACATTCACCATCCCGCACTGGGCCCGCGTGGTGGATTACGGGCCATTCCCTCTCCTAAAGAGGAGGCCTGAGTCCCAGCAGTGGGAACATTAAAAGGCTGATTATGCTAGAACATTACTGACACGCCTCGCCTCGGAATGCACGTAAAGCCCTTGGTCCCGGTTGCCATTTGGAGATCTTTGACAATCATTAATGGTCAGCCCCCCTAGCCAAGTCACAAACGATAAACGTAAACTCTCAATAGTCTTTAATAGATTTTCAACTTTATGTTATTGGATATAAAGTTGAAAATCTATTGAAGATTACATAGTGTTTTCGTTCGTTCCGGTGGCTAACGCTCAGTAGTCTTTAATAGATTTTCAACTTTATGCTCTTAGGTATAAAGTTGAAAATCTATTGGAGATTACTAAGCGTTCACGTTTATCGTTTGCAACTTGGCTAGGGGGGCAGATACCAGAAAGTCTGATCATCGGTCTATCCAACAAGTATCGTGATGCCCTCGCGCCGGGCATTGGTACAAGCCATGGTCCAGAGTGAGGAGGAGTGGCAGGCCGTCGCCTCCTTCTGCGAAGCAGTAATGCTAGCAAAGGAGGCGGCCGATTGCGTGAGGTAACTGTCCTCACGCCCTAACCGCCGCCGGGATTCCGATCCCGATTTCCGGCCACCGTAGGCGCAGGCTTGCGGACATAGAGTAACCGTCCGGACCGAGCCCAAGTCGTCAACGGCGCGTATTGTTCCACGCGCGCCTCAGAGAGATGTCAGCAAATCGTAGGGGCCCAGCAGGGTCGAAGCCTACTGGGGCCACGGGTAGTGTGAAAGCGAAGCCCGGGGCTCCGGGATGAGGACAAAGAAGGAACAGGGTTGGGTTTTTAGTCAGTAAAAGTCTGACACTATCTCTCGCTCCGCCCAAGAGCGGGATTTGTCATTAGATGATTTTCCCACTCAAAAAAAAAAAGTATCGTGATGCCCAGTAAATGGGATGTGGGTGGAGGTCTGATAGGCAGTCGCTCCATGTAAAACACGGGTATTCAGCCGTATCCAGTAAGACTGGAAACCGACCCCGAGCCATTTGGGAAAAGGCTAAGATAATGATGATGATTGATTTGCATTTGAGCGTCGTCATGGCTTTTTTTGAAGTAAGAAATCATTACAAAACTCCACTAGCTCTCCATAGCAGAGTCGGCCTTATAATGTTCCCACTGTTGGGACCCAGGCCTCCTCTCTAGGAGAGGGAATGGACCGTAATCCACCACGCGGGCCCAGTACGGGTTGGCGGAGGTCACATGTCTTCGAATTTTTTGTTCTAGGACATGCCTTCACCGTTCTGAGAGCAGACTTGGAACCACCAGCACAAGCTCTGAATGGAACGAAACTGTTAGAATTATACAGACTAAAGCCTACTGCGTTCCTTCATATAACACAGTTAAGAATTTCATAAGCATTTTTAGCTTTTACTTGGGCAAAGGATAAGCATTGCCATACAGCGTGGCAAGGACATCAGTCTTTTGGGCAGTCGACAGCAAAACAGAGGAGTTTTTCGATGCCATGTTTTAGATTGCTTTCAGTTAGTTTTTAATTAGTAAAGGGTTTTTTTTATTTAGTGAATGTATATTATTATATGAAGTGAGTTTAATGTTTTTAACCGACTTCAAAAAGAAGGAGGTTCTATGTTCGGTTGAATGTATTTTTTTTAATGTATTGTCACCGATTTCTCGGTCAATTGTGGACCGATTTTGATTGAAAGGTGATGCTTCCAAGTTAGTTTCATAGAAATATTGTTAGGATCTGATCGTGAACTTCGAACAGAACTCTTCATAGGACCACAGCAGAACTGTCGTAACAAGTAAAATTGCTTTGTTTATACGTGCAACCGATGACTGACTGAAAAAAAGAAAGAGAATATATCAAACTGATCTGATGATGAAGCCTGAAGTAAGACACCGGAACTTTAAACTGAAAGTGCAAAATAACTTTAATTTCGGAAGTCGGTGTTAAATAACGAAGAGAGAAAACTGTTACAGAAACACCGACTTCCGAAATTAAAGTTATTTTGCATTTTTTTTTTACATTGAATTCTGTTATTTTTTTTTTCTAAATGTTTTTTATTTAAATATGTAAATATTTTTAAAATGAAAATAATGGTAAAATAACATGGAATAGGCTACCTATTATTTTGGGAACTGTCATAAACGATTACTACTATTAAAACGTTTCAAAAACTTTTTTCAAAAATTTTCTTATCTCCCAACTTACCTACCTACCACCGAATTCCCTTGCTTATAAAACAACACCTTCTCACAATCATTGATCCATCAACTAGCTTTGCTGATTACCAAACCTTCCACAAATTACTGCCAGAACCCTACCCAAGAATGACTACAGTACATTCGTGTACAAAATAGTCTATATGCTGAGTTCCTAGATGTTATCAGCAGTAAGGTTGCCTACGTGGGCGCGATAAGTACGGTGAAATATGCCGCTACAGCAGCGGGGTAGGCAGATTTGTAGGCTACACGTAATTTTATTGCTTTCGATGTGTTAGATAGATTGACTAGCTGGTGCTCGTGACTTGGTTCGCGTTAGACTTATAAAACAGCACAGTACCATTTAGTCACAATTTCAAGAAGATTTGTATTTCATGGAATCCTTTTTAGGGTTCCGTACCTCAAAAGAAAGAAACGGAACCCTTATAGGACCACTTTGTTGTCCGTCTGTCTGTCTATGAAGACCCTTTATCTCGGGAACGTGTTGAGGTATCGCGTTGGAATTGAAACTATATACTCGTACTCAGGTCTGCAGTCCCTTGAAGCTGTGAAAAAATCTAGGCACATAGCACAAGTATAGGGAAAAATCTGGAAACTGTAAATTTGTAGCTACATCACAAAAAAATATTTTTTTTGCGATTCGGATAAATCTTCGTAACTTAATTCGGGAATTGAACTGTTTTCATAGGTAAGTTTGTACGGAACCCTCAGTGTGCGAGTCCGACTCGCACTTGCCCGGTTTTTTTCTGAAATAAAAGTAACCTTATAACCAGAGGTGGGAATAAGGTAGAGTTATTTAAGTACTTATACCGATTTCATACAGCGAAAGAATAAAGTGGATTAGCCGAGATTAAATTTAAAGAAGAGAATTTTTTATGACACTCAGAAATATAGCAGAAAAAATTTCATCCTGCATTGATGACGAGGAGGAGGAAGTGTACAAATTTTTTAACCTCACTTCAGTTGACGTAGAGAGATCTTTTTCAATGAAAGATACTAATAAAAATTGTTTGTTAAATATTTGTTTTATTTGTCTTATCTATCTAAATTTTATTATTATTTATTAGTAATATTGTTGGCCGTACGAAGAATCGCCAAACTAAAGTGGCAATGGGCAGGGCACATTGCTCGCAGAACAGATGGCCGTTGGGGCCGAAAGGTTCTGGAATGGCGACCACGTACCGGAAGACGTAGCGTTGGAAGGCCTCCTACAAGGTGGACCGATGACTTGGTAACGATTGCGGGAGTCCGATGGATGCGAGACGCACAGGACCGTTCGTTGTGGCGACGCTTGGGGGAGGCCTATGTCCAGCAGTGGACGTCTTTCGGCTGAAATGATGATGATGATGATGATTGTTGGCCGTATAGAATTTTTCATTAGAAATACCAGGAAGATCCATATTAATATCAACATTTCGATGCAAGTTATACATGAATAACTCTAGTTAATTCCAACCTCTGCATATGACCTAAGCTCCATGACAAGTAGCGACATGGCAGACAGAGTTCCGGTGGGATCTCATGGCGATATGGCGACAGCAACTGTCACCACTCAGTGCTAGGCACACCACAATCATGGCGGTAAGTCCCCTTTTTAAGAAGCGGCTGGAGAAACATCACTACGTCCTCACCTTCCGCATGTTGCATATCCTAGAAACGTCTCAGGTACGTAGAAATGAAGGGGAATTTACAGGTAAAGAGCTTAGCCACAACTTCAAGATAACACAAGAATATCTTCTTACACACTGTGGTAATATCTCTGGGGATTGACGACAGTCGTCTGTTGGGACAACCTTTATATTGTATCACTAACCTTTTTCTAGTTTCAGGGATGGCATATATTCGACATACATTTTCACTATTTTTCATACATACGCATACGCGATTATGACGTTATTACACATTTTTCATTAGATATTTTGGAAACACATTATCTTGTAGATGTTATCTAGGCTTCTATTGAAATCAATTTGTAAATTTGTGTAAAACTAATCCGGTAAAGACCTCTGAAAATCTGCTATTTTTCATGAACTTTGACACTTTATAATATACTCAAAAATTAAAAAAGTCAAAAAAATATAATAATAGAAGCCTTGCAAATTTGATCAAGATTCTGCATGACAGCAATTTTTATCAAAAACTTTTAAGGGCTAAAAAAAAGTTTTTTTGTAAACTGTAAAAGTTTTTGGATAAATTTTCATCATTCTTCTATCGCGGGCCTTGAGCGCGGGGACCGAATCCAGAAATTCCGTAACGAAAAATATACCTCACGCTCCCCACTCCGACGGGCACGGAGGTGTGGCTTGGAGGCCGACAGAGACCGAACACCTATTTTAGAAAAGTCGTTAACGACCTGTGTGGCGCATTGGTACAGCGATAACATAGGTAGAAACCTATGTTATCATCGTGCCTCGAGTTCAAATCTCGGTCAAACAAAATAGTCTTTTTGTATTATAATAGATTATAGTAATGTTCTATGATAACAACTGAACATACTTGTAGCAATTTATGAAGTAAACAAGAAAGAAAAAAATTTGTTTTCTTATCGGTCACCACGCTCAAAAAGTGTAACTTGAATTAATATCAAAGAAAAAGAAATACTGCATAAATAAAATAAATAAATAATTATAATTGCATAAGTTGATACAAAATGCTATGCAATAGCTTTACCGCGGCAGTCCCCGAGTGCCACACTTACTTTTTTAAGTACATTATGAAGAGTCAAAGTTCATGCAAAATAGCAGATTTTTAGAGGTCTTTACTGGATTAGTTTTTCACAAATTTATAAATTGATTTCAATACAAGCCTAAATAATATCCACAAAATATCTGTGTTTCCAAAATACTTAATCAAAAATGTGTAAGTAATAACGACATAATTGCGTAAGAGTGGTTGTATAAAGAAGAAATATGAATATAATACTAAACTATACGAGTATACTGAACTAATTCTTAGTTTGGGGCAAAGTTTCTTTAAAATAAACAAAGTAAAATAACTTCGTAAAATAACATTAAATACAACTGATGTTTTGTTAGTAACTTATGTTTCATTGTAGTTTAAAGACTCGAAGATGTGACTATTTATATGGACTACTTAATTAATCATATTTAAGTTAATTATTTCAAAGGTTATTTTTTAGTGTTCAAGGTATAGAAACTAAAGAGAAACAAGGTCAATGTCAGCTGTAGCATAGCAAAATCTCACTGCTGAGATTCAGGCCTCCACTCTAGGTGAAAGAATGGACCTTAACTCACCACGCCGGCCTAGTGCAGGTTGATGGATGTCACATTTCTTCGATTTTTTTTTTGTATGATATGGCAGTTTCTTTTCTTTCCTACGTTTGAACCCACGACCTAACTCCAACAAAACTGGTAAGACAGGCCCATTACTACTTAGCAACCTCTAGTCTTATATAAGCTTTTAAACAAAGAAAACATCTAATGCACATAGCAAAAAAAAAAAAACAATTCACGTAGCAGACAAAAAAAACAAAAAACACATTAAAATCAGTACACTACAGTGGGGACAATCAATAAAGCGACCGAGCTGTCCCGCGGGTAACGTTGACATCAATCGACTGTATTCCCTTGTCAGGGGGTATTGTGAACCGGGGTTTGGAAACTGGTCGCTGCCTGTTTAAAAAACTGGGAAAGTCACTCGTAATATTGATGACTGTTGTGCGGAATATGCCATGTGTTTCAGTTATTTATTATTTTATAATTTTTTTATACGTTATGCATACGAAAAGTGTAGAAGTGGACTTAGTGCTGTGGGCATTTTCTACCAGTCAACCTTTGGGTGATGCAGGAATAAATAGTGTTTTTTTTTTTCAACTATCTCGCAACGCCATCTCGTCACAAACTAAGTAGAGCTAGTGCTATGAGTACTAGAGAACTAATAAACATACTTTTATATTCCTAAATACATACATATTATAGATAAATTACACCCAGACACAGCAAATGATTGTACTCATCACATAATTATTTTTCCTGGGTGGGAATCGAACCCACGACCGCCGTCATAACAGTTAGGGCCACTGACCACTAGACCAACAGGCCTGTCAAGTGGTTGCTGTAATATTAAGAGGAAAAATATCAAAAGCGATACAATATAACATTTATAGAGCTACTCAAATGAGTAAGCTACATACATTTCTGTATACTTTATTTATTATTGCCATCTCACTAGATGGAAAAAACGATGATGTGGTCGACGATGGAAGATGTTTGCCTAGAAATAACTTATAGACCTAGGAGTTTTTTTTTATATTTTTAACCGACTTCAAAGTAATTTCTGAAGTCGGTGTTAAATAACAAGCAATCAATACCAGAAACACCGACTTCCGAAATTAAAGTTATTTTATCGTTTTAGTGTTTTGTTTTTTCTAATGAAGTTGGTTACTTTCGAATACGTTAAGCTTTGAATACTTTGCCACTTTGCAGCGTTATCAGAAAGAGAGGCGATTTTTTATTGTTAATAGGCTCGCGTTTGACAACTATCTCACCTGATGGTAAGTGATGATGTGGTCGAAAATGGAGCATGCTTACCTAGAAATAACCTATTCATTCTTGACTTAAAGAACCCTAGCTGGTAGCTGTCAGGAAACACAGACTCTGGCAAAGAATTCCACTCCGTAGCTGCACGGACAATGAATGGCGATAAACGGGAGAAGCTATTGCAGACGGGAAAAGATCCAGAGGGAGGAGTGTGTCACGTTGGTCAGACCAAATCCGTTCCGCACTAGAGACCACAGTCTGCGACGGCATCTACATACAGGGCCGCCAATTCCGTGGGTGCTCGGAGACTCGAGCACCCATGAGAAATAAATAGTGGGTGCTGAGCAACCCTGAGAATAGACATCAAGAAACAGATCAGTAATCGCTTTTTAGGTTACGTATAAATTATAATATTTTTTTATAATAAAAACTAGTTTAATTTTTATATAATGGTTTCATTTTATATTTTTATCAAACCTAATGCGCGAGCCAAGAGGATCATCGGCTATGATGCACTTGTTGAGTCGAAGCTCCAAAGCCTTGGGCATCGCCGCCGAGTTGCTAGCCTGTCGGTTTTCTATCGTTTACATTTCGGGGAGTGTGCACTGGAATTGCACAATCTAATTCCGCCAAATCCGTTCCATCATCGGACCACTAGACGTACGGCGTTGCGCCACCGGTACATGGTAGACATCCCACCCATACGCACAAAACGTTTTAAGAACACATTTATTATGCGTACAGCCAAGGAGTGGAATTCCTTGCCGGAGTCTGTGTTTCCAGATAGCTACAACTTAGGGGTCTTTAAGTCAAAGAGTGAATAGGCTACTTCTAGGCAAGCGTGCTCCATCGTCGACCACATCATCGCTTACCATCAGGTGAGATGGTGGTCAAACGCGAGCCTACCATTAATAAAAAAAAAAAAACAGTAATTAAGTACGCAGTATGAAAGTAGGACATTTATTTATTTGTCGGTCGATCAGTGTGCATTTCTCTTCTCACACTTCGGCACTGTTTCGAGTCTATCAAATGAGCATGAGCACCCATGAGGTTTACTAAAAGTCGGCGCTCCTGTCTACATCGCCTAAGATTGGAAAACATGGCAAAATACGATCCATAATTAAAGCCCTTGCACTGAGCACAAATGTCACAAGAAGGATATATAACTAGTTCACACCAGCGGTGTCGCCCGTGTACAGTTAGTACTTCCCCCATTATAAATTAAGCTTAAAATGTTATTTTAATGTATAAGATATCCCGACTGTTCGGTAACCGTCCGGATGGAGCCCGAGTCGTCGACAGCGCGTAGTGTTCTAAGAGTGCCTCAAAGATATGTCAGCAAAATCGTTGGGTACAGGGCCGAAGCCTACTGAGACCATGGGTTCGCTTCCGAATGGGAAACCTGAGGTCCTGGAATGCAAGGCAAATAATGAACATACGAGTGGGTTTTAGTCAGTAAAAGTTTGACACGGGAGAAGTCATTGGATGAACTCCCTGACGCAGGTCCTCACCGGACATGGTAAGTTCGGGAGGTTCCTGCACGGGATTCGTGCGGAAGAAACGCCCGGGTGTCACCATTGTGTGGACCACCCGGAGGACACGGTGGAGCACACGGTGGAGGTGTGTCCCGCTTGGGCAGAGCAATGCCGTGTCCTCGTGGGGGCGATCGGCGGCGGCGATCTCTCGCGCCGGGCCTTGGTACAGGCCATGATCCGGAGCGAGGAGGAGTGGCAGGCGGTCGCCTCCTTCTGCGAAGCAGTAATGCTACCAAAGGAGGCGGCCGATCGCGTGAGGCAACGGTCATCACGCCCCAATCGCCGCCGGGATTCCGATCCCGATTTTCGGCCATCGTAGGCGCAGGCTTGCGGACGGCGAGCAATGGGTGACTCGCCGTCCGACCGTCCGGTAACCGTCCGGACCGAGCCGAAGTCGTCGACGGCGCGTGCTGTTCCACGCGCGCCTCAAGGAGATGTCAGCAACTGTAGGGGCCTAGCAGGGTCGAAGCCTACTGGGGCCAAGGGTCTGATTCTGAAAGGAAGACTCGGCCCTGGTACGAAAGGCAACGAAGGAACAGGAGTGGGTTTTTAGTCAGTAAAATTTTGACACTATCTAAAAAAATGTATAAGCTATATTACTGTTAACTTTATTCCAAATTCGCTCAGCCGATTGAGCGTGAAGGAGTATCAAACGAAAACTTTAAACAGAAGCTTTTGTCTTTGTAATATTAGTATGTCGGTGAAGTCAATAATATGGAAGCTTGAGAACGAATTAACGAGCTAAGTGAAAACTTTGACAGAATCCGCGCTGACGTTTGCACGAACCGAGCAGATAAAAGTGCCGACCGCAGAAGTCCGGGGCTCTTTCCTCTGTCGGCAGCCGTGCGTACAACGTCTAGTCTCGGGGACTGTCTCACGGCTCGTTGTGTGAAGCGAATACCTAAAGCTTGCATCATAATAAATCAGTTTTGTGATCTGGAATAGTTTTTTTATTGCTCGATACCCAGCCATTGCCCACATATAAATAGAGTACCTGGACAGAGCTTTAATGATGATCGGCATCCTGCACCGACAAGTATGATAATATCGACGTATCTTTACGTGATGGGGCTTGCGACCCCTGTGAATCCTAGGGTTCGTTGCGGTAGATTTAAATTTGCCGCAACATACCTAGGGTGAGGGGACAGACTAAAAGAGTTATAAATCCACAGGGCAGTTTTATGGCTACTTTGGGCAATAACGACCTCATGGACCCGATCTCGAGGAAAGAATTATGTTATTCATCACCGGTTTACCTTTATTGGCTGACCGTAGTCAACAGTAACGAAAAACCTATCTCTCTTTTACCTTTATAAGCTGGCTTGAGTGGAGCTCAGCAGGAGCAAAGCTGGAGTGATGGGTATGTAATTCAGTAAGATAATGGTAGGGATCTGGACCGGATTATCCTGTTAGCCGTGGTAGGTATATACCCACTTCTCAAGCACCTCAGAATATGTTGCCTCCTTGTTGCTACGTCACATTACGTTCTAGCGACCGTGTTTGGGCATTGGCATTTATTGAGTGCGTAATTCTATTCTATTCTATTTATGTATGGTTTCCACGCTTAGTCCTATGTGAACCATTGTACGTGGGCCACGGCGGTCATAACCTTAGGTGGGCTTTATCCAACCAGCCCACCTCTCTCCAAAAACAGACAAGGCCTCTTAGGTTTTTCAGGGTCGAGGGAGTTCGGGGATCCTAAGGTTCGTGTGCGTATTTCAGTGACACCTGTGCAGTCTAGGAGCACATGTGCAATTGTCTCCCCCCCTCCAAACATGCTCTGCATAGGGGACTGTTTGTGATGCCTATTGTGTGGAGGTGCTTATTCAGTGTGCAGTGTCCGGTGATGGTCCCCGTCACCAGGCGCTGGCCGCCTCTGTCCAGTCTTATGACTATTACTCCCTGCTTTTTTATCGATGCATTTTTATAAGTATTGTTCAAGCAGATAGCCATAATCTTTGCATAGTTCTTGGTAACCAGGTTTACTTTGCCCAGACCAATATCTTGGTTTCCCTTGGGTGCGCTGTAGGGTGCGTACATACAGGTATAATCGTCGGTTGGTGTTACATTTCATGTTTGGTATGCCTTTCAAAAGATCCAGGACCTGTTCTGAGTTAATCTGTGAGATTTTTTTATTTCAAACTGCTGTCTACAGATAAGGTAAACGGCCCAGTAACCGTGAAGTTATGAACTTCCCTGACTTTGCATGCGCGCTGGGCTAAAACTAGTAGACTCATAAAAATAATTTTTATATGACTAGTTAGATAATTTAATATACTTTTAGTATATTATACTTCTATTAAATTAGTGTAAATGTTAATTAACAATAAAACAAAAAAAATACAAAAAGGGCTAATTGTACCAGTACCCGGTAGAGTTGTACTAGTTAACGTTAAATTGTCCCGGAATCCGGTAATTTTAAACGCGAATTTGAACTCTATTGTTTTACGTTAAAGTTCACAGAAATAAAATATTTTCAAATAAAAAGAGTAGTGAAAATAATTAGGGTCTGTATTTATCAAACAAAAACATGATTCGTATTTTTTATTTTTTTTTATGTATGTTATACAAATTATAGGTTAACACTAGTAATATTTTAGTTTCATCTTGAGTAACATTCATTTTTTCTGAAAAAAGAAAATTAATTAAAAGATTCTCCTGTCATCCAACCTTTTGGCGTGAATCCTAAGCCCCAGTCCTTTGGTGCAGTTTTTGAAATTTTAAATGGTATTGATTTCAGTTTAAACACCATTGGAGGTGCCAATTCACCTGCTGCATTTGCCGTGACTAAGACTGTCACGCACTCTTTTTCACTACTGGGAATAATATTATAAACATTTTTGGCACCTCGTTTTGCTAAAACTCTGTTATTTGTTGGTGATAAGAAGAAAGCGCTTTCATCACAGTTAAATATCCTTCTTGGATCTTTAATTGCTTCTTCGAGGTGTGCCATAATAAAATAGTCTTCCACTTCTTTAAACCACGCTCTTAAACTGCTTTCCTGAACTAAAGCACGGGTTTGCGTCAGATTTTGGGCCACTCGCTGGCCTACTTCAGGGTGCCGCTTTATGAAGGCTTCAAACCAGTGACGACCTGGTCTGCCATTTTTAAAAGGGTTTTCTCGCTTCAATTTTTTAATAAGTAAACTTACACTATCCAACAATTGCGCCTTAGTTATAGGAAAACCACTATCTGCCATAAAAATTAACCATCTTCTTAAATGATCTTCTTCTTCTTTTGACAAAACTGTAGCAGGTCCTTTGGAACATTCAACAGAATAGCGGCCGCGTATTTTGTCGTCCAACGTTGACCGTGGAATATTGTACTGCCTGGCTGCAGCTGAAATTGAGGCTCCTTTTCTAACTGCCTCCATGGCCTTTAATATGGCCTTCTGTTTGTCAGTCATGGCTAGCTGAAAGAAAATTAACACGTTATTTGCTAATTTCTGATTTCGAATAGGTATGAAAAAGTAAAAATACAAACTTTCAAAACATATTTAGTAAAAGTTTTGTGGTAATTCAATTATTTAAAAACAAACAACACCAAGCTTTTTCTCCCTTTTCTTAATTTCAGCTGATGCCAAGCAGTAGTCCTTTCTTGTAACTAAAGCGCAGATGTTGCATAGTTTTGACTGGCCTGTTGGTCTACTAGTTAGTGGCCCTGACTGCTATGCCGGAGGTCGTGGGATCGATTCCCACCCAGGACAAATGTTTAGCACGATCATTTGTTCTGTGTCTGGGTGTAATTTATCTATATATGTATGTATTTAGAAATATATAAGTATGTTTATCAGTTGTCTAGTACCCATAACACAAGCTCTGCTTAGCTTGGGACTAGACGGCGTTGTGTGATAGTTGTGGAATATTATATTATTATATTATATTATAGTGTCAAAAATAGAGCAAGAAAACCCATTTATAAATGACAGACCAGGTTTTCACTGGTTTGAAGTAATCATAAAGCAACACCCAGAAGTAGGCCAAAGATTGGATCAAAATCAAACACAAACCCATGCTTTAGTTCAGGACAGCAGGAGTACTTTATTATGGCACAACTCAAGCAAGCAAGCATCTCGAAGCTTTTTACGGCACCAGAAGTCCAACTTGGAAAGGTATAGATCCCTCAAAAAATTATTCAATGTTTAGAGGCAGATAAATGCGCAAAATAATTTACCTTTAGACAGATTCAATCATGACTCTACGACTTTGAGACAATTTTTAGTATCTATCAACGTTTTTTTATCACCTGGATAACTTCACAGGTCTGAGTCTGACTGACATCTTGCACCCTAATCTGAACTCACGTGAGTTCAGTGACTTAGGCCCGTATTACAGAACCTTACTCAAGTACTACTTAAACTGCGTTCAACCGATTACTGCTTGAGCGAAGAATCTCGACTTAAGCGTTCAGTTTATTTTAGAACTATCCTCAAATTCAAATCAAACGAAACTACGCTTGAGTAGAGATTTTGATCTCTGATTTAAATCCATGCTCAAGCGTGGTCTCGACTACACTTGCGAAAACAAAGATCAAATCTCGCCTCAAGCAGAGATTCTGAGCTGATTGTGATTTTAAAATAAGGACACATTGAGTGGAGCTCACTCAAGCACTGTTCTATAATACGTAAAAAATGTCATTTTAAAGTGACATTGCTCAGGTGATTATTGATTGTAGTTTCTCTGCTCAAGTCAAGTTCTAAAATGAAAACTCCAACTGAGACTCGTTTTAAGTAATGCTTGAGTCTTGATTGTAGTTCTGTAATACGGGCCTTAATGAATGAAAATGAAAGCCGTGCAAGAAACATGGGAAAGTATAGGCGTATGAAAATGTCGACGGGAGTTCCAACTAATGAGGCATATTTATCTAAAAAAATTTGTCAAAGAAGACAAAACTTGTACTGAAAATGACACACAAAAGACACCAGGTCAAGTGTCAAGACTCGAACTGCAAAGCATAATTATATTACTTAAGTAAATGAAATAGCCAAGAGCTTTTTCGCCCTTGCCTCAATTTCAGCTACTATAACTATAACCCCAGAACCATGTTTAAATAATTGAATCACCATTGACTTCCGAAACCAATTTTTCACATTTTAGTCGCATTTGTTTTTTTTTTTAAATACATTATTAAATATTAAGTATATTATTATTATATATATTTTATATAATGGCTAACTCAAGAAAAGCTTACATGATAGTGAAACAGACAGGCCAGCGTGGTGACAAGAACAAGTGTATTTAGTAAAAATATCTACGCAAGTAAAACAAATAGGTAATACATAGTTCACATCACGTAAGATTGTCGCTCTGAAATACGCTACAAAATATTGCCCAGTGGTCAATATTCATATTAATGTACTAAAACTGCGCCCCATAGTAACCGAATAAAAAAAAACTGGTTTTAGAGCAGCAGAGCTGTAACGCAAACTGTACAAAAATTGGGAAATCATACAGATAATCGCAAGAGCAACCAAATGCACGTGGTAACAAAATAAACAAGATGCCTAGTAACTACATTCTATTGAGTCAACGGAAAATAATACTTAACTCAAGGCAATAAGAACCGTGACGGATTTAAATGCAACTGTTAATGCATGTCCCAGTATCCGGCAGAAAATATTTAATATAAACTACAGTTTCAAAGAAAAATGAGACCTATTTCAAAGCAATAAGGATACAATAACGGGTTTCGGTGCAAGGTATGTTACCGGGTTGATAGTGTACCAGTATCCGGTAAAAAACATACGAATTTACCGGGTACTAGGTCAAGTAGGGGTTTGTGAGTACCAATAGATGTAACATGCAAAAACATTTACTTTTCGATGAGATTTACCTTAATTTATAAGTTAAATCGTTAAATAATACACATAATATTTTATAAAAATTAACACTCTTACCTTAATTTTATCCGTCGAAGTATGGCTAGATGATCTCTGCGACGGGGTGGTCTCGTAGTTCACTGACAGAACTTTGAACTTACAGATAATTTTATTTAGATGTATTTTTAAGTTTGCACAGTTTTGACGCCATTAAACTTTTTGGTGAGTGTTGCCATTAAAATTGTATAAAATAGTACCAAGAATAAATTGCCATTTGCAAACTTTAATTTGATTTTGGTAGAAAGACGCAAAAAATAAAAAACTGACTAGTTAACGGGTACTGGGACACTAACGGGAATACGTACTTCTACCTTACTTACAATATATTACACCTGTCCGATGTCAGGACACGAAGGGTGTCAACACCCTTCTTGTCCTTTCAACATTGGGCCCACATGATGGGTTACGGCTCATTCCACTTCCCAGACAGAGAAAGCCTAAATTCTAATAGAATCCCAGCAGTGGGAACATTACATTACAAGGCTTGTAGCGACATCTATGAGGCCCTATAGGAACTAAAATTCAAAATCCTACATCGCGGTGTTAGAGTTCACTACACGAAACATATACAACGGCCCTGAATGAACTCCTCCCTTTTCAACAGATGTTTGCGGAACTTCACATTCAGTTCCATTTATATCTCTAAAGGCTGATTATTTATGTAAGTAAAGCACCTGCTTGGACTCCGGGCCTTGGTACAGGCCATGGTCCGAAGCGAGGAGGAGTGGCAGCCGGTCGCCTCCTTGTGCAAAGCAGTAATGCTAGCAAAGGAGGCGGCCGATCGCGTGAGGCAAAGGTCTTCACGCCCCAACCGCCGCCGGGATTCCGATCCCGATTTCCGGCCACCGTAGGCGCGGGCTTGCGGAACGATGGGTAGCTCGCCGTCCTATCGTCCGGTAACCGTCTTGACCAAGCCCAAGTCGTCGACGGCGCGTAGTGTTCTACATGCGCCTCAAGGAGATGTCAGCAACCGTAGAGGCCCAGCAGGGTCGAAGCCTACTGGGGCCATGGGTGATGCGAAAGAGATCCCCGGGGTCCTGGAAAAATAGCAAAGAAGGAACAGGAGTGTGTTTTTAGTCAGTAAAAGTTTGACACTATCTCCCGCACCGCCCAAGAGCGGGGGATGTCATTGGAAGATTTTCCATCCCGAAAAAAAAAAAACAAAAAAAAGCAGCTTGGAATGAATCTACGACCTATAACTCGTGAGCCGGGACCGTTACCACTAGACTAACACTTCTGAAAAATACAACCCACTATTACACCTCAACATGTCCCAAAAAAAAAACAAATATAAGCTTAAAAAATTCTCTTTATTCCTTTTGTCCTGGTCCTTGAGAAATGTTCCTAAGGCCTGCCCGTGATTGATGATGGGCCAGGCCGACACCAGACAGGCTGGTCACAAATGAATTATAACCGTTTCAACTAACTGATTCACTAAGACTTAGGTCTGTTGAAAAGTTATTTTTGGAATAAGGGAAAGCGTAACAAAGGGTTAGGCGAGAATGAATTCATTAACTGTCTAGGTGTTAAAATACAAAAGATGGATGAATTAACCTAAAGGTTCTAAAAAGATGAATCAAGTCTCAAAAATGAATCTTTATAAGCGTAAAATTAGAAAGAAGTAGTCCTAAATAAATGACTTTAAGAAGTGGTTACACTACTTCTTAAAGTCTTCGTCATAATTGTTGTATTATTCGTTTTTTTTTTTTTTTAATGTTATAAACTAATGCTTAACTGCGATCCACCTGATGGTAAGTAGTGACGCAATCGTTGATGGTGAGGCGCACTAGTTTATTAAGAGCCTATTCACTCTAGCTTTGGAGACACCTAAATTATAATCGGACGGGAAGACCGCAGCAGGCAAGTTGTTGCAGTCCCTCGATGTTCGCAGTATAAACGACGAGGCGAAACGCTTATTCCGGACCGTAGAGGTTTCAACAACATAAGGGTGATACTCGCCGTTCGTAGAATTGTCCGATGGTAGAAGTGAGATGGTGGAATCAAGTCATGCAATTTCCGCGCACACTCTCCAAAATGCATCCTGTAAAACACCGAAAGGCTGGCTACCCTACGCCTGTGCTCAAGGCAATGCTCTTAGTTATATATATATATATATATATATATTGTTTTTTTTTGTTTTTTTTATTAAAACTTTATGCACTAGTAAACTCTGTACAAAGGCGGACTTAATGCCTTAGGCATTTATGACGGTAAGTCCCCTCTTTGAGGGTTTTGAGGAGTGTCTGAAAAGACGTCACGGCATCCTTACCTTCCGCATGACTCAGGTCCTCACAGACATGGTAACTTCGGTAGGTTCCTGCCCCGGATTCATGCTGAAGAAACGCCCGGGTGTCACTTTTGTATGGACCGCCCGGAGGACACGGTGGAGCATACGGTAGAGGTTTGCCCCGCCCGGGCTCAGCACCGCCGTGTCCTCGTGGAGGCAATGCCCGGCAATGACCTCTCGCGCCTGACCCTGGTACCAGGCCATGGTCCGGAGCGAGGAGGAATGGCAGGTGGTAGCCTCCTTCTGCGAAACAGTAATGCTAGCGAAGGAGGCGGCCGCACGCGTGAGGGAACGGCCCTCACGCCCAAGCCACCGGGGTTTTCCGACCTCGATTTCCAGCCCCCGTAGGCGTGGGCTTGCGGATGGCGAGCAATGGGTAGCTCGCCGTCCGGCCATCCGGTAACCGTCCGGGCCGAGCCCGAGTCGTCGACGGCGCGTACTGTTCCACGCGCGCCTCAAGGATATTTCAGCAAAATTATTAGTATTATAGTTAATTATTTTCGCTGATATATGTATGTATATTGTTATTATAAGTATACTCCACATATAATGAACAAAAAAACACCAATCACAAAATAATTTGACATTACATATATTATTATCCCCAAGCAGTTACTAAAATCTTTCCAATGTTACTTTTACAAGCAAAGGTCACGAAAAATCCTTAAGTAAAAGCTATTTCTAGATAGAGCCTATATTATTAGCCCATCACAACCGAAAGAAAAAAGAAAATTACACCACTTAATGAAGATGAAACTTTATGATACTAAACATAGGGGTGAAAATCGTGTAACGCGCCTAAAGCGTTGTACAAAACAACGACCACAGATTAATAAAAGAAGACAATGAGATATAAACCTCCTTTGTTATTGTTATGAAACACAATAAAAAAATTACGGACTTTTTTTTTTTTTTTTTTTTTTTATTCTTGATAGGTTCGCGCTTGACCGCTAACTCACCTGATGGAAAGCGACGATGCGGTCGACGATGGAACGCGCTTACCTAGAAGTAACCTATTCACTCTTGACTTAAAGATTCCCGGGTTGTAGTCATCAGGAAAAACAGATTCCGGCAAGGAATTCCACTCCTTAGCTGTACGCACTATGAATGTGTTCGCAAAACGTTTTGTGCGTATAGGTGGGATGTCCACCATGTACCGGTGGCGCATTGCCGTACGCCTGGTGGTCCGATGATGGAACGGGCTAGGCTGAATTAGGTTATGCAATTCCGACGCACACTCCCCGAAATGCAACCGGTAGAAAACCGACAAGCTAGCAACTCTGCGTCGATGCTCAAGACTTTGAAGCCTCGACTCAACGAGTGCATCATTGCCAATGATCCTCTTGGCTCGCCTCTCAATTGCCTCAAGTGCATCAAGCTGGTATCGGGCAGATCCGTCCCAAAGATGAGAGCAGTACTCCATACACGATCGAACTTGCGCTTGATAAAGTTTGAGCAGCTGTTCCGGCGTGAAGTACTGTCTGACCTTCGCGAGGATTCCCAGCTTTTTTGCTGCCAGTTGAGCCTTTGCTTCGATGTATGGCCCAAAGTTGAGTGTTGACGTCAGCGTAACACCAAGGAGATCAAGATGGTCGGTTATTGGCACGGTTACGCCCCGGAAAGTTGGAGCAGGGCTGAATTGGCTCCTTTTAGCGGAAAATAGACACGCCTGGGTTTTAACAGCATTGAACTTGACCAAATTGGCGTCGCCCCATTCAGAGACTGCCTCCAAGGACAAGTTCAAGCGCTCGACCATAGCCTCTCGGAGAGACTGGATCTGTGACCCACTAGCCTGCGCGCTGGATATGTAACTCTCAGCAACAGTGCTGTCGTCTGCATACCCAAAGGTACCGGGCTTAAGCAGATCATTTATGTGCAGCAAGAACAATGTTGCCGAGAGCACTGACCCCTGAGGGACCCCGGCATTAATGGCCATTTGACCGGACGAGCAACCATCGATGACCACTCGGATGGACCGGTCGCTCAGGAAATCTGCAATCCAAGCACACAAACCAGCAGGTAATCCGAAAGATGGAAGCTTACTAATAAGGCTTTCGTGCCAGACCCTATCGAAAGCCTTCGAGATATCGAGGGAGACGGCAAGAGCTTCCCCGTGTTTCTCGATGGCCTCACTCCAGATGTGGATGGCATACGCTAGAAGATCACCAGTTGACCGATTTCGGCGAAAGCCGTATTGTCGGTCACTTAGGATGTCATTAGCTTCTAGGTATGCCAGGAGCTTACTGTTGAGTACACGTTCCATTGTCTTACAGAGAATGGACGTTACTGAGATTGGCCTGTAGTTAGCTGGGTCAGCCCGACTACCCTTTTTGGGCACGGGCTGTACGTTAGCTTGCTTCCATGCAATCGGCACTTTTCCAGCCTCAAATGAAAGCCGAAATAGGCGTGTCAGGATCGGAGACAGTTCAGGCGCACACGTTCCTAGAACAATTGCCGGTATCCCGTCTGGACCGCTAGCCTTGTTCACGTCAAGGTTACGCAGCACCCTACGGACGTCCTTCTGATGGATGCGAATATCCGACATACTCGTCTCGCAACCATCAGGATTAACAGGGGGCCGCGCGTCACCAGAATCTAGACGCGAAGATTCCGCGAAGAGAGAGGCAAACAAATTTGCTTTCTCCTCAGCGGTATGGGCCAGCGACCCGTCGGGTTTCAGCAGTGGCGGTAGTGAGGGACGGCAGAAGTTCGATTCAACCGACTTAGCCAGGGACCAAAACGCCTTACTACCAGCAGGGTATGATGCGAGTTTGTTCCCGATGCGGCTAATGTGGTCGAACCGAGACCTCCGCATCACCTTCTTGCAAGACTTGGCAGCTCTGTTGAAGGCTCTCTTCTTCTGACTCACGTCACTCGCCTTATGCATACGAGCGTCGGCCCATGCCTGGTATGCCGTGTGCTTAAGCGCGTTAGCGCGATCACACTCCGCACCAAACCAAGGGCGAGCATGGCCAGACATTGTTACGTCAGAGAATGGAATGTAATACTCCATCCCCCGCCGCAAAACATCTGTCACAGCATCTGCGCACGACGATGGATCATCCGAAGAAAAGCAAGTAGGCTGCCAAGGATAACATGCGAAGAAAGATCGCATGCCATCCCAATCTGCTGACCTATATCGCCAAACCCGCCTGGTGCCTCTAAGGCAGGGATCAGGCGGAGAGTAGACTGATACAGATTTCACCAGACAGTGGTCGGAACTACCTAACGGTGATGATATCGACACTGAATAGCGGTCTGGATCTGTTGTCAGCAGAAGGTCCAAGCAGTTGGCCGTGTGCGAATCTACATCCGGCACCCTCGTAGCTCCCTGGACCAGCTGAGTGAGATTTAACTCTAGCGCAAGCTTTCGCATCTCTCGACCAGCATGGTCTGTGCACCGGTATGGGAAAAGCCACTCCTGATGGTGGGCATTAAAATCCCCCAGTAACACCAGTTGTGCGGAAGGGTACCTCTGCTGAGCCGCATCCGCCGCCTCACTAAGGTACTGTGTGAGCCTGGTCGTCTCCTGATCACCACTGTGCGAACGGTAGACACAAGCATAGATAATTTTATCCATGCCTGTATCCACCAGAGCCCAAAGCGTTGAGAACCTGATATCTTCAAGGTTACGGAGACGCCGATAGCAGATGTCGTCCCTGACGTACAAACACACACCAGCGTGTGGTTTAAAATTGTGCTCCAGGGTAAACCCTGGGTAAGACAGGTACGACACGTCTGACGGACTTCTTATCTGCGTCTCCGAAAGGAAAAAGAGGGAAGGTTTTTCAGTCTCCAGGTGATGATGGACTGCTGCGAGATTTGAGTGCAGACCTCTAATATTGCTGAGGTGCACTTTAAGTGAGAGGGAGTGCAGCCGCTGTTTAACTTTTCTCTTTTTCAACCTTGGCATATTGTGAGTGAGGTAGGAGAGGAGAAGGAAGTGAAATGGAGTCCCATGCTGCTAACCTTCGTCACGCACTGGCAGGACAACATCATTGGGGCACTAGTCTGGAGACTGCGGGGACGCCCGAGCCCCCCCGGAAATGACCATCGGGCCCTCTCATCTGGTCGCCAACCAGCACGATGGTGCATTCCGGGATTTTTCGTCAGTTGGCGGGGCAGCCTTTCATGTGTGGCTAGCACATTACTTGGGCCCCCAACTAACTGCGGTCGGCCAGCGGTGCACCGTGCCTCGGATCCCGCTACCCTCCGCGACTAGTCTCCCGATATGTCAATACCAGCGCGGGTTCGGCTGGTCTGCATACATTAGAACCGCCACTTCGACCCAACTCCTCAAAATTGGCTACACTGGGCATCGTACCGGAACACGGCTAGGCCGCTTGGCGGTACGTCTTTGCCCAGTGGGTGGTCACAAGCCATCGGTCGAAACCTACCACCAGTTAATGTCACCTGATTAGCACCACCCGGGGACCACGTGTAGGGCCTATCTATGGGTATTCTCCTACGGACGCGGGTGACTCAGCCCCCAAACTTCACAAGGACTTCTGAAGTTACTGGGTTTCTTCAGATATTGTTTTTTAAAAATGTCTGAGTGATGTCATTAGTGACCGAGCGAAACACGATTTGCAGCCGAAACCGTACCGTAATCGAATGTTCGGCTCGTTTGGCTGTTGTTGTTTGGTTTATTGGCCTCTTCCAGTTTTGGCCGTGACTGACACTGAAATCAAAACTGGCGTGGTAATAGAAAAACTGACAAGAAATAACAATATTTTTTGCACGGTTCAAGCACATTCTAAGCGAAAGATTGCGAACCATTTGAGCCTTGTTGCTAGGTGGAAATTGACGTGACGTAAGGAATATAGGTTAGAATGACTCGCCCCTTAAAAGGAAGGTTTACACAGTCCCTAATTATCCTGAGGACAGCTTAGCACACACGATGTCACGGTTTTTCGAAGCACAAATACCAAATTTCACACGATTTTAGATTTTTTAATGCAGACGCGAAACGAAAAGGCGCAGTCAAAAAAAGCCATTGAATTTGCGGATTTCAACAAAATGTTGAAATCCGCAAATTCCTTATTAGAATAAGCGGGAAGCTCAGTCTTTTTCTCTCGATAGGTATGTGCAGGAAAGGGATGGATATAGAAACTGCAACCAACAGCCAAACAAATGAATGAATTTGCGTTATAGAATCAACGTAACCGATAATATTTCGATATAGTTATTCCTACCTATACTTTAATATTATATAACTAAAATTCTATATTCTTATTATATTCTCTATAATTAAACATAACTTTGTTTAATTATATAGTTATCACTTTTATAAAATACTAAATAAATTTATAAATCGACTATAACAAGCGTCAGTTCAAAGACGTTTCGATGGAGCCGAATATCCAGCCACATTTTAGCCGAAACCTGTTTCTTTTACCGAAACCAAAACCAAATCTTTCGTCGGTCTCTAGATGTCATGCTGATACGTATGATAATTGAATTGCTGAAGATTTTATTAGCTGACTGTTTCATTGGTCGGGTTAACGCAGTGGATGAGTGAGTGTCTGCTGCGCTGGTTGTTGCAGATTTGCACAGAACAAATATTTATATATCCTACAAATAAATGTTTTGGGTATAGTAGTCTTGGGTACATGAGTTTACATGCTTGAAAACGCACCCACGAAACAGGAGTAATTTCTGGAGCGGGCATAAGATTTTTTATTTTCAATCAGAAAAACCTTTAGTTTTAGTTTGACCCCGAATCAGGCAAAGTTCATTGTTGACGGGGTTTCGCTAGAGCTAATTCCTCCTAAGGCTGCGAAATTATTTGAAAGTCATCGTAGCCCTGAAACGCAAAGGGCTGGGGTGGGTTTTAGTCAGTTAAAGTCTAATACTCTCTTTTGCTTCATTTAGAGCGGCAGAAGCCATTTGATGACATCACATTCGCAAAAAAATTAAATATAGGTAATAAAATAACTAGTAAAATGTAAATTTAATAATAGGTACTTAATGTGTACTCATGTAACCACAAATCTTACGTTGAGCGTGAGCGTAATATTCTTTGTTATGAATGTTAAATGTTTTACTAAAAGGTCGCTGGAAAATTCCGTAAAAGTGTTTGTATAGGTCACCAGGAAATTACGTCTCTTATATGAAGGACACTTAGTGACTTACTTTGACTTAATGTCCTATGTCCCCTAGATGGGGCAGAGGGCGTCCACAGTAACTCTCCATCGCGAACGGTCTTGAGCTTCACGCTTCACCTCGCTCCACGTCATTCCGTTGCTTGCCGCTTCTGCCAATACGGTGCGACGCCAGGTTTGACGGGGACGGCCACGCTTTCTTTTTCCTTGCGGATTCCAGTCCAAAGCTTGCTTGGGTATGTGATCGGAATTCCTTCGAAGCGTGTGACCAATCCACCTCCACTTGCGACGCTTGATCTGGCGGTCGATCGGGCTCTCGTGGCATTTTTCCAGCAGTTCCATGTTGGATATCGTCTCGGGCCAGTAAATTCCGAGGATGCGACGGAGACAGCGGTTGACGAAAACTTGGATTTGGCGTGAGATGTCCTTTGTGACCTTCCATGTTTCGCACCCGTATAGCAGTACAGATTTGACATTTGACCCGAAGATTTTAAGTTTTATCCTTCGGGTCAATTTCCGCGACTGCCAAACAGGTCTCAGCTGCGCGAAGGTTGCTCGAGCTTTGGCGATCCGTGAAGTGATGTCCTCTTCACTACCTCCGGTTTCTGAAACGACGCTTCCCAGGTAGGTAAATTTGTGTACGCGTTCCACTACCTCTGAGTTCAACATTAACGGTGCGGGATTCCTCACACCCGTTCTCATCTCCTGTGTCTTCCGGATGTTTATTTTAAGGCCAGTTTCTGCAGCTTCCCGACTTAAATCTTCCAACTTTGCTTGCATGTTGGCGTGGGTATGACTCAGGAGGCATAGGTCATCGGCGTAATCTAGGTCCTCCAAGACGTCGGACAAACCCCACTCAATCCCGCGGCGCCTGTTATTGGAGATGCGAAGCATTATTCCGTCAAGAACCACAAGAAAGAGAAGCGGCGAGAGTAGGCAGCCCTGGCGGACACCAGCGTGAACTGCGATGTCATCAGAGATGAGGCCGTCGTGCGTAACCTTGCAAGAATACTTCCTGTATATAGCCTCCAGAAGACGGATAATTTTCGGTGGTACTCCAATGCTCAGTAGGCGAGACCAGATGCTGGACCACTTCAGCGTATCAAAGGCTTTTTCGAAGTCGACAAAAGTCAGATAAATCTCCCTCTGCCATTCTGCTGCCTGCTCAAGTATGATACGAAGAGTGTTGATCTGGTCCGTGCACGAGCGGTCAGAGCGGAAACCAGCCTGCTCCTTGCGTAGGAGAGGATCCACGGCCCTAGACAACCTATCCAAGATAATCCTGCAGAACACTTTTGAGGGAATTGAGAGCAATGTAATACCTCTCCAGTTATTGCACTGACTAAGATCACCTTTCTTGGGTACAGTGATTAAAAGACCTTTGTTCCATTCGTCCGGGAGCTCTTCGGCGGTCCAGATCTTTTCAATAAGGGGCGTCAGAACATCGACGGCAGAGGATATGTCAGCTTGTAGCATTTCCGCCGTAATCAGGTCAAGTCCTGGCGCTTTACCTGCCTTCAAAGAGTGGACTGCTTTAGCAACTTCAGAGGCTGATGGTGGTTCCGTATCGATGTCGAGCAACCGGGCTGGTGGAGATACAGTCTGCAATGAGTCCGGGGTCAATGCGGCGGATGGACGGAAGACCTCTTCAAAGTGTT
Organism: Mythimna impura; assembly: GCA_905147345.3. Lineage (NCBI taxonomy): Eukaryota > Metazoa > Arthropoda > Insecta > Lepidoptera > Noctuidae > Mythimna > Mythimna impura. Next base: position 23,791,952 of record LR990359.1, on the reverse strand, counting down.
GACGCCAGCGAAGCAGCTGCTTTTCTGACGTCACAATGAGCTGACCATCTTTGGACTTCAGTGGCTTCTTTTTTGACTTATTGTTTCCTGTCAAGGTTTTGGTAGCGTTATATAACTCCCTTAGGTTACCGGAGTTCGCAGCTTGTTGGGCACGATCCGCAATACCATCAGCCCACCGTCTCCTATCTTTGCGGGTGCTGCGATAAATTTCCTTGCGCTTTTGGCGGTACTGCATATTAAGGTCGGTTCTTACGGTATCATTATGTGTCTCAAGCAGTCTCAGATGAAGGTTTCGTCTGTCTTCAATCAGGCTCCACGTACGCTGTGACATCCAGTCTTCGCGAGAATTGTTCGATTTGTGTCCCAAAACAACGGCGCTGGTCTCTGTATAGGCCACTTTGATACGGTTCCACTCCTCGTCCAGTGAGTCCGTAGCAGCTTCGAGTACCGAAAAACGATTGCGTAACTCGAGTTGAAAAGCTTTTCGGATGTCGGAGTCATACAATTTGCTCACATCGAACCTTCTTCCTATTTTACCCAGTCCTCCAACTTTACGGGCCACTGCAATTTTAAGCCGGACTTCAGCAACAACCAGATGGTGGTCGCTATCAATATCGGCGCCCCTGCGGTTACGGACATCGAGCAATGAAGAACGCCACTTGGAACTAATGGCAAGGTGGTCAATTTGATTTTTGGTGACTCCATCGGGTGAGTTCCACGTGTACTTATGGTGGTCGCCATGGATAAATAATGTACCTCCGATGGTCAAGTCGTGGTTCTGACAAAACTCCATAAATCGTTCGCCGTTCTCGTTGCATACTCCAAGTCCCTGCGTACCCATATGCCGCTCGCGGTTAGTGTTTATCTTCCCAACCTTTGCATTTAGGTCCCCCATGACGAAGACGATGTCTTGCTTTTTTATGCCTCTAAGGGTGGCGTTAAGGGCATTATAGAAGTCATCTTTGGTATCCTCCGATGATGCATTGGTTGGGGCGTAACACTGTACGATAGAAATCTTCCGGGCTCTTGAGCTAAAACGGGCGTACATGATCCGGTCTGAAATTGGTTTCCAGTCCACAAGGCTTTTCCTTGCTGCATTAGAAAGGAGGAGTCCCACGCCATACTCATGCACATCTTCCTCACTTTCTTTGCCCGAATACAGCAAAGTCAAGCCCCCGGACGTTCTCATGTCGCCAAAACCATTTCTCCTCACTTCGCTTAGACCGAGAATTTGCAGGTTGTAATTAATCATCACTGCTTCAGCTTGGGCTAGTCGACTGTCGCCGGTAAGCGTACGTACATTCCAAAAAGCAATTCGTGTCCGTGTTTTCATGCCAAAAGTCGTCTGTGAAGAATCGGTCCGGTTTCTTACTGTTTCGGTTTCAAGAATCTATGATTGTCGGGCAAGCGAGTGATTAGCCCACTATGCCTTAATCCGCTAGCGGGGCTGCCGCTTTAGAGCCTACGGATGTGCCCGGTTTTGTTTCAGGTATCCTCCCTAGTGAGTCGATTCTGTTTTAAGGCGCAGAATACTCGCCCTTCGCCCTGCATCCGTTTGCTCAGCTGCAACTCAGGGTGGCGGACGCGCGGCGGCGCGGTTGCAGCAGGTCCCAGGGAGGACGGCGGGGACGTGGATGACTCGGACTGGCTAGGGCTCTGCTTTATACGGTACTCCGCCACGAGCACAGCAGATGGTTATTTGGCATTTTATCGGTAATGTTGTCCTCACTAACAACGATTCCCACCAAGACCATGCCCTAGCTTCCCCCCCCAAGGACACTTAGTAATTTATTTTAATGTCACCAGAAAGAGCTCATGGCTTAGTAAAAATAGCTGCACGTGGCGGTCTATAGAGACAAAATCTGACACAAGTCTTGCCTCTAACGGACGAGGCCTACCAAAGCCGATACCTGCTAGAGCTTTGGGATTATTCAAAAGATTCACCAAGGCCCTGGAACGCAAGGGCAAATGAAAAACACAGGTGGGCTTTAGTCAGCAATTGTATTTATTTTTAACCGACTTCAAAAAGGAGGAGGTTCTATGTTCGGCTGAATGTATGTTTTTTTTATGTATGTTCACCGATTTCTCCGTCAATTGTGTTTTTTTTTTTTTTTTTTATTTAAAGTTTATGCTTCCATGTCCTATAGAAATATTGTTATGATCTGATCATGAACTTCGAAGATATGGAACAGAACTCCTCATAGGATCACTGCAGAACTGTCGTAACAAGTAAAATTGTTTTATTTATACGTGTAGTCGATGACTGACTGAAAGTAGAGGGGGAATATATTGAACCGATCTGATGATGAAGCCTGAAGTTAGGCACCGGAACTTTGTAATAAATTAATTGAATCTAACCGTGTTTGGTATTATTACAATGTTCATGAGATGCACTTAAGTATGGCTGAGGGGTACTTTTTAGTGGTGGTACTCGTACCATAACTAAAAAGTGTAAAATAAAAAACTTTTTACCAAAAAAATCTACAACTGACTTCAATGTAAAAAAAAGTGCAAAATAATTTCGGAAGTCGGTTTTAAGTAACGACGAGACAAAACTATTATAGAAACACTGGCTTCCGAAATTAAAGTTATTTCGCACTTTTCAGTGTTTTTTTTTTACATTGAAATCGGTTGTATTTTTTTTTTGTAAAAAGTTTTTTATAAATAATATAAACTAGTGCTTGACTGCGATTCCACCTAATGGTAAGCAGTGATGCAATCGTTGATGGTGAGGCATACTAGTTTATGAAGAGCCTATTCACTCTAGCCTTGAAGACACCTAAATTGTAATTGGACGTGACTGCTCCAACTTTCTAGGTTGTAACCGTGCCGATAACCGACCATATTTATCTTCTTGATGTTACGTTGACGTCAACTCTCAACTTTGGTCCATACATTGAAGAAAAGGCTCAACTGGCTGCAAAAAAGCTGAGAATCCTCGCAAAGATCAGACAGTACTTCACACCAGAACAGCTGCTTAAACTTTGTACGTAAACGTGTATGGAGTACTGCTCTTATCTTTGGGACGGATCTGCCCATACCAGCTTGATGCACTTGAGACAATTGAGAGGCAAGCCAGGAGGATCATTGGCCATGATGCACTCGTAGAGTCGAGGCTTCAAAGTCTTGAGCATCGACGCCGTTGCTAGCCTGTCGGTTTTCTACCGGTTGCATTTCGGGGAGTGTGCGTCGGAATTACATAGCCTAATTCCGCCTAGCCCGTTCCATCATCGGAACACTAGGCGTACGGCAATGCACCACTAGTACATGGTGGATATACCACCTATACTCACAAAACGTTTTGAGAACACATTCATTGTGTGTACAGCTAAGGAGTGGAATTTCCTACTGGAGTTTGTGTTTCCTGATGGCTTATACAACCCGGGAATCTTTAAGTCAAGAGTGAATAAGTTACTTCTAGGTAAGGGCGCTCCATCGTCGACCGCAACGTCGCTTTCCATCAGGTGAGATAGCGGTCAAGCGCAAACTTATCAACAATAAAAAAAAAATGGAAAGACCGTAGTAGGCAAATTGTTCCAGTCCTACGATGTACGCGGTATAAACGATGAGGCAAAACGCTTAGTCCCGACCGTAGAGGTTTCAACAAAGTAAGGGTCGATACTCGCCGAACGTCGGGTTGTCCGATGGTAGAAAGACGATGGCGGAATCAAGTCATACAATTCCCGCGTACACTTTCCAAAATGCATCCTGTAAAATACCGAAAGGCTGGCTTACCTACCCCTACGATCTGTCAGCAAATGTTGTCGTCTAACCCAGCTGCTTGTTTATGGAAAAAAAGGCAGACCACGTAAAGTACTAGTATTCAGCTTCAGCGGCGGCTGAAATGTGAGGCTGTCTTCTCCCTGACGCTTTTCGCATTACTACCTCCTCAAAAAGAGGTGTCGGCTTCCTCTCACTCTGCACCATAGCCTGAACTAAGGCCGAATGTGGGAGATCGCTACCATTGATCGTCTCCACGAGGACATGGCGATGCCCATGCAGGCCAGACCTCTAACAGCGTTTTTTAGAATACGCTAGCCCTATCATCTAATCTTTGGATTCTGGTTTCCACACTCCGTTCATAATGTACCCATTATACGCAGACGCAAACCTAACAGTAAAACTCTGCGTCGGCGATCTCTTGCGCTGGGCCTTGGTACAGGCCATAGTCCGGACCGAGGAGGAGTGGCAGGCGGTCGCCTCCTTCTGCGAAGCAGTAATGCTAGCAAAGGAGGCGGGCGATAGCGTGAGGCAACGGGCCTCACGCCCCAATCGCCGCCGGGATTCCAATCCCGATTTCCGGCCATGGTAGGCGCGAGCTTGCGGACGGAGAACAATGGGTAGCTCGCCGTCCGACCGACCGGTAACCGTCCGGACCAAGCCCAAGACGTCGACGGCGCGTGTTGTTCCACGCGCGCCCCAGGGAAATGTCCGCAAATCGCAGAGGCCCAGCAGGGTCAAAGCCTACTGGGGCCACGGGTAGTGTGAAAGTGAAACCCGGGCCCTGGGACGAAGGCAAAGAAGGAACAGGAGTGGGTTTTTAGTCACTAAAAGTCTGACACTATCTCTCGCTCCGCCCAAGAGCGAGATTTGTCATTAGATGATTTCCTCATATAAAAAAAAAAACAGTAAAATCCTGGTAACCTCGATAAAATCCATAGAAATATAATAATCTAAATGTTTCATAAAATAAGTTTTATTTTGTCTGACTCCTTTCAGAACTGAAACCAATTTAATCATTCAGGAGAACAAAAGTAACCTAGAGATTTTCTGAAGAAAAAATTATATTGATTACAGTTGAAGATGAAAGAGGAATATAGGTACTAGAGATTATAGAAAACAACTGACTGTAAAATGAATAAACAGTAAGACTTTTGATTTGTTTTATGACATCACGATAAACCAACAGATTTGTAGCTAAAATTAGAAAAGTACATATGAATTGAATTTAAAGATGTAAATAATATATAGAAAACCAAGTCATGTTAAGCTGCGAGACAAAAATGAGAAATGGACTAGAATAATATCAGAAGTGTACCTCAGGAAGGGTAAACGGAGTAAAGGTCGATTAATAAAACTTTGGAAAGATGACTTCAAAAGAGTTGTTGGTCCAAAATGGATCAGAATTGCAGGAGACAGAGATAGGAGTAGGCCTTTATCGAGGGACAAGCTGTTGTTAGAAAAGCCGATCATCATAAATAAATAGTATCCATATTAGAACATTATTATAAGTTAGGATAAAACAGTAATAAAGGCCTATTTCATTTATTTATTTTTATCCTGATGTCAATACACGGTTGTTAATTGTTCACAATAAAACCATGTCATATAATGAAACAATGTCATGTTTTCGATTTGTTTATCACAATTTTTTTTTAGTAAAAAAAGGACATAGTTTTAGTGATGAAAAACAACGAGTGTAAAAAAATATTACAGTAATAACCAACTTAATCTATTTTATCAAGATTCCTAATTCCTCAAAATATTACCTATTATATTTCCAATTCATTATAATATAAGGAAAATAGGTAACGCCTGACAAAAATATACTAGCATTGCGCCTATAGATATCTTTGTTCGGTTACGGTTTAAAAACCTGGTTCTTTTTGCTATTGATTCCTCGTATTGTCCTCTAACATATAACCCAGGTTTCATTACTGACGAAAAGAAAAAAGTAAATTATGCCAATAGTTTGCATTGGTTTTTAAAACATTTGATTATAAACTTGTCCAAATATTGTTGACCAAACATGTCTCATTGTCAAAATAAACAGAGCCCGTCTCTGGTATTTCAAAACTCAAAGCATTTGGTTCAATCAAAGCATTTACAGTGACTTTTTACATTGTTATGGCAGTCTGACTGGTTAGAAAAACTGGGTAAGTGCGAGTCAGACTCGCGCTCTGAGGGCTCCGTACAAACTTACTGTATATAGTTCAATTCCCGAATGGAGTCTTGAGGATTTTTCCAAATTTTTTTTTTTTTTTAGTGTTTTAACAACAAATTTCCTTTTTTCAGATTTATTCTTATATCTGTGGTATAACACCTTATTTTATGCCAAATTTCAGTATTCTGGGTCAACGGGAACTACCTTATGAATTTTGATTCTCTTGAGAGTGTCGAAATACGTGCTTTCCACTACGATCTCCTATGCAGGGGATTCTCTAAGTACTAGCTAGTCTGAAGATTGTGTCATTTCTCGCAAACAATTTTTTTTTTCTTTCTTTCTTTCTCCTTTTTACAAGGGCCAACCTATTTAGCTGGCCCGTGTATCAGCAACACAGACGCCATCGAATATCGCCGCGCTCCATCTATTATGCTCCTCGTAAGCATCGTAAACATGGCCTTTGTTCTTGTTGCTTTTGCTACACAGCAGACTTCCTAATGTTGGTTCTGCAGAATTTGCTGCTAAACACTGATTTATTAAACACAGAAACATGCTTTTCTTGGCTGAATATCAGCAGGTTCATTCGACCGCAAATCTGTGTGGCATTTTGACCCAAAACTGGCCTAATATAGTTTGAAGGTTACATAAACTTAATAATAATAGTATATTTATTTCACAAAGTGAGGTACAGTCTAAACAATTACAATAGATATGACCAATTCACAAATTGGTAGAAGAGTGTCCTGGCGTCCTAGCTAGAGCGGCCAACCCGAGGTACATTTTCATACAACCACTCTTACGTGATTATGATGTTATTACACATCTTTCTCCAGATATCTTGTGAATATTATCTAGGCTTGTATAGAAATCAAAATATAAATTTGTGTAAAACTAATCCAGTTTGGCCCTCCATAATGTACTCAATATTAAAAATACAAAAAAGTACGTCTTTCTCGACAATTTTTCTGAAAAACTTTTAAAGGTTTTAAAAAACACGTAAGTATCTCCTGGAACAAGTTTTGTGAAATATTCGAGTAAATCACGGAATTACCGAATGCCAACAGAGTTTTCAGGCGTTATCTCTCTTTTTACGCGTTGCCTCTTCATCAAACATCGCGTTGGATTGCGTTAGATGAAGCAACAAGCTTTTAAACCATGCTCGACGTTGACGATAGGTGAGTGGGGAAGGACCCTCTTAAGTTAAGAGGGAGCCTTACGCTTTCGCCAAGGTTGCGGATTTTTTGATAGATTTAGATTGGGCGGGTCACATCAGCCGCATGCACTCTGACCGGTGGCAAGAGTCTCCACAAAGTGGGTAGATGGACGACGCCGCCGAGGTCGACCTGGGAAGAGGTGGCGAGACGACTTAGATGCCTACCGCAAGTGGCTCGAGAAAAGAATACCTGGAAGAAGTTGGGGGAGGCCTATGCCCAGCAGTAGGACAGTATAGGCTATTAAAAAAAACCCCACACTGGAACGCAAGGAGCAACTGATACAATACGGGTGAATTTTAGTCAGTAAAACTCTGACACTAATTTTCACTCCACCCTGAGTGGGAAGTTATTTGATGATTTTACACCAAGAAAAGACAGCTTAGGGCGATTTCAATTTATTCGTTTTTTGACCGCCTGCTGCGGTGCGGATGCGGTGCGTTAGTCGTACTGCGCACGGACGATCGTATTTTTGCGAAGCGCGCGGTGCGGCAACCGTGCGGCGAACGGTCGACAACAGGACGGCAACGTCACAAGCACTACGTGTTCATTTCGGTGTTGAATAGCGCATCACTGGCATACAAACGCACGACAGCCAGATACGTTTTCAATTTAGGCGCTTATTGGTAAACGTGCGGCAGCCGGCCAGATGCAGTATAACTGTATAAATTGAAAGTGCCCTATACTATTTTTGTAACACAGTTAACGCACTGTAGAAATCCTCTTTCATCGTGCAACGGTTGATATCTCTTTAGATGCAGGATTGTGCGAATGAGCTACCGTAGCCCTGAAATCTAAAACGCAAATGAAGGAACACAGGTCACTGTTACTGAATAAAGCAGTCAGTAAAAATCTAACACTCCTTCTCGCAAAATTATTTGAAGATTTTCCAACTCAAAAACAAAAAGTAACCTCTTTATAGAGTTTAGAACTAAAAGTAAAATAAATGAGACATAAACACCAATTAGAATTTTAAAATGAAAAGACTGTCAATTGGAACTAACAGGCCGGTTGCCTATCGGCCTGATAGTTCGGTCGAGTGAGTTTTAAAAAAAATTATAATACCTACTTTAGAACAGTTATTTTGTACAAATAAATCCTATACTACGCGATCAAACCTCTTTAGTATCTCGGATCTCTACAATTTTCTAAAGCACCCTTTGTTTAATTAGCTTTTTATTTGATTACTGCAAAAATATTAAATCCTCAAAACTCAAGAGGAGAAAAAAGCGACTATAAACCACAAGAGTAATTAATTAAACTTATTAAAATATAGATAATTAATTCCATTTCACATCAAACACCGAAATTCGTTGCAATTCGCTTCAGCGTACGTAAGCTAGTTTCCCAATTCCAACACGTAGATATAGCGCGGCCAAATTGTTATGTCTTGAATTTGAATAGCCTCCCACGATCTAGCGTGAAGTACTGAATTTGGTCGTTTTATACACGGTTCGAACTGAAAATTAAGCTAAGTCAGACGTTTGTAGAAATGCAGTACCATTAAATATTCGAGAGAGTAATAGTGAGGGAAATTATGACGAATTTCGTACCCATGATGTATGAGCTGACTTGATTTCAGTTTTTTCGTATTCTTACTTTGATTTTGCTGCTAATTCACTAATGAATGTCATGAAGGTATAGCTTGAAGTCCACAAAGGGTAATGGAAAGGGTCATACTCAATGTTTCCTTGCGTGACCGCATGAGGAATGAAGATATCCGCAGGAGAACCAAGGTTATCGACATAGCCCGAAGAATCGCTAAACTTAAGTGGCAGTGGGCATTTCTCACAGAGCAGATAGTTAACGGGAAACGTTCTAGAGTGGTGACCACGTACCAGAAGACGCGGAGTTGGAAAGCCTCCCACAAGGTGGACCGTTGATGCGAGATGCATAGGACTGGACGTTTTGGTGACACTTGGGGGAGTCCTATGTCAAACAGTGGACGTCTTTCGGCTGAAATGATGACGATGATGATGTTGAAGATGTGTGGTGCAGGAACAGTGGTAGTCCAATAGGAACTGTCCCCACTTACAAGTCATAACCAATGCAGGTTTTACTTTGTGTAATTAATTCATCACCACAGCCCCCCTAGCCAAGTTACGACCGCTCCGTTTCGATTCTCTTACGTCAAACGCCTCAAGTAGGCCACGCCTCCGATTCCTTTGTTCTGACCACGTGACTGCTGAGCGTTGAGATGATGATACAAGAGAATCGAAACGAAACGGTCGTAACTTGGCTAGGGGGGCTGTTCACAAAGCGGTGAAAGAAAACATTGTGAGAACCGGCTTGTCCATATTGTGATATCTACCAACCCGCACTAGGCCCGCAAGCTAGAATATTACCTCTTCCCTCTCCTAGAGGAGGCCTAATTCCCAGCAGTGGGAACATTATAAGGCTGATTATGCTTGTGAAGATATGTCAAGTAAGAATTTTCATTAGGATTATGGATTATTTTTATGGTATTTAGTTTATACGTACGTATCCTCTACCCTCTTACGTACACCTAAACCTAGCTTGTCAAATAGGTGAAGCCAAAGTGGGTAAGCTTCAAGGCACTGTCATATGACAGTGCCTTGAAGCTGTCATATCACAGACTTGAGTATAAGCATAATAGCATAATCAGTCTTTTAATGTTCCCACTGCTAGGACTCAGACCTCCTCCGGGCTGTAATCCACCACGCGGGCCCAGTGCGGGTTGGTGAATGTCACATGTCTTCGAATATTTTGGTTCTAGGACATGCCGGTTTCCTCACGATGTTTTCCTCACCGTATTGAGAGCAGTGGTGATGAAATAAATGACACAAAGTAATGCGCCTGGCTGTGTTTGAACCCGCGACCTACAATTCGTAAGTCGGGGCCGTTACCACTCGGCCACCACTGCTCTCATCATGCTCAGACTTGAGTATATGGTTCTAATTTCAACTCGATACCTCCACGCGTTCTTGCGATAAAGGGTCTTGACAAACAGACAGACGGATAATAAAGTGATCTTAAAAGGATTCCATTTCTTCCTTTTGAGGTACGGAACCCTAAAAAAATGCAGACGTAAGTTTCTTGAGTTGCTACCCTATATTTTTTTTATTATTTATACATTCGCGCTTAACCACTACCATACCTGATGATAAACGATAATGTGGTCGATGATTCACTATTGATTTACCCCCAACCTGTAGCTATCAGGAAACAGAAAAATAAAATACATTTTTTTGTACGAATAAATTTAAATGTAACACGAAATAACTCCCTGCAATATGTGTAGATAAGTCATCTATTTGGATATCGTATACGTAGTTTGCCTTTAAGTCTATTATAGAAAGCTCTCGTACTTAAACAGTAAAAGCAAATCTAATCTCATATAGTCCTATATCATAAAAACCGATCATTACTTAGCTTTAACCACAGACTATTGAGACGCCAAATACAGACGACATTCTAATAATTTTTCGTACGAACCTTACGTGACAGCGGTTGTCACCGTTTACGACTTTCGACTTGACTCCTTTTTAGGGTTCCGTACCTGTAAACGGAAAAATCGGAACCCTTATAGGATCACTTTGTTGTCCATCTGTCAGTCTGTCTGTCTGTCTGAGAAAACCCTTTACGCGTTCCTGAGAACGCATGGAGTTATCAAAATGAAATTAAAACCATATACTCAAGTTTGCAGTCTCTTGAAGCTGTAAAAAAATCAAACTTCTAAGTTAACAAAAAATATATATACAGCCGTTTATGTCGCAAAAAACGTATATTTCGACACTCGTAAGGAAATTAAAATTCATAGGGAAGTACCCTATAGTAAGTAAGTCTAGTGCTTAGTGGCCCTGACTGCTATGCCAGAGGTCGTGAGTCCGATTCCCACCCAGGACAAATCTCTCTCATCACACAAACGTGTGATAAGCACAATCATTTGTTCTGTGTTTGGGTGTAATTTATCTATAATATGTACCTATGTATTTAGAAATATTTAAGTACAGTTATCAGTTGTCTAGTACTCATCATAACACAAGCTCTGCTTAGCTTGGGACTAGACGGCGTTGTGTGATAGTTGTGTGAATATTATTATTATATGTATTTTCAATATTTATCTCAGGACCCTGAGGTCCTGGACCTTTGGAAGGCGTACGAGGAGCCGAAACCAACTCGCAGAGGCCCTTTAGATAATTATAATGGAACATGATACCAACCGACGATTATCCCTGTACGCGCTATGCTAGTGCACCCAAGGACAACCCCCGGTTGTTGAAAAACTATTGCGACATATGGAGAACAAAGATAATAGGGCTATGGTTTTTGGAGTCTTAAGTGGACTGGTAACATGGAACTATGTTAAGACTATGGCCCCTGCCTGAACAACGTTATTAATATCCATCGAAAAAAGGCAGGGGGTGACTTGCACACTCAATAAATGGGCCCCCAAAAAACGGCCGCTAGCACGAAGTGACGTAGCAACAAGAGGGCAACATATCCTGAGGTGCTTAAGGAGTGGAGAGGTATACCACGGCTATCAGGACAATCCCGGAAGTACGGTCAAGATCCCTACCAGCACCTTACTGGATTATACATCCTTCTCCCGAGCACGTTTGCTCTTGCGAATCTCCACTCAAGCCAGCCAATAAAGGCAAGAGAGAGGTGGGAGCTCAGTTCCTCGTCAGTGTTCACTACGGCCGGCCAATAAAGGCAAGCCGGAGATGAAGAACAAGAATTCTCCCGGGAGATCGGGTCCGTGGGGTCGCTAATGCCCAACAGTTTGCCACAAAACTGCACTGCGGATTGTATCTCTCTTAGTCTGGCCCCTCACCCTAGGCATATTACGGCAAAGCAAACTTCACCGATACAGACCTAGGGTATATTGGAGCACGCAAGCCCCACCACGACGTCAACGTAGAGATACGGCGACGGGGATATTATTATTATTATTATACTCAATTCAAAAACCGGCTCTTAGAGAAGAGATTAGAGATAGCTTCCCGATTCGCTGCCAGTGCGACGTTCTATGCTCTATGGCTCTGCCTTTAATAAAAATATGACTTAGTATGAACAAAAGCACTCAAAGAAATATATCCTTATGTCGTGTGTTTATTATGAAAAGCTGTAAAAGCAGCTAGTTAGAGGCTCCAAGGTATTACGCAATACAAACGGTAATTCTGAGAGGCGAACTAATTTTCGCATTGCTATTAACGTCGCAATTTCGCATTTATGTTATAATATTATTTATGTATGTAGTTTTGTTATGGTTTAGGTACTCAGATAATGTAATTTTTGGCCGTAATTTTGCTACTCTATGTGAAACTCGTTCTAGGACATGCCGGTTTCCTCACGATGTTTTCCTTCACCGTTTTGAGAGCAGTGGTGATGAAATAAATTACAGAAAGTAATGCGCCAGATGTCAGTTTGGTGCCAGATGCGTAATTCGAAGACATGTGACATTCACCAATCCGCACTGGGCCCGCGTGGTGGATTACGGCCCATTCCCTCTCCTAGAGAGAGGAGGCCTGAGTCCCAGCAGTGGGAACATTAAATGGCTGCATAAGCTAAGCTAAGCTATGTGAAACTCTAAGGTCTTGTAATATGGAGATCAGTGTTGACCATTACTCAATGATTCTTCTTCGTCTCAACGAATCTTATTAGAAGTCGATCATTACTTCTAACTGTTGAGACAAGTTATCCTCGCGATATTTCCTTCTTGAGAGCAGTGGTGGGCCAGTGATTTATAATGGTACCGACTTACGAGTTGTAGTTCGCGGGATCAAACCTAACCAGGCGCATTCATTCATCATTATTACGGCCGAAAGATGTTCACTGTTAGCAATAGGCCTCCCCAAGTGTACGACCGGTCCTGTGTGTGGTCAGGCGCATTACTTTGTGTATTTATTTCAACACCACTGCTCTCAAAACGGTGAAGGAAAACGTTGTGAGGGAATCGGCATGTCCTAGAACCAAAAAGAACAATGGGTAATTTTGTATGGAACTCGTACCCACCTTTGTAGCATTTTAGACTAGGTGTCATTTAGAAGAAAATTAATTGACTAAATCGAAAATGAATGAACGAATGAATGAATGAATGGAAGACCGTAGTTATGATGACTTCTTTATTACATTTTTAATTGCCAAATGTTAATAATCCTAGCTTTTTCTGTTCTGTAGATCAACTAAATACCCAATTGTTTTTTCAGTCGATAGACTGACTCAGCTTCCTTCCATTCGTTTTTATTGTTAACAAACATAGTTTTATTACAAAATGCAGTAAAAACATCATTTTGAAGGCGACGTACGAAGTTATCTAGGTGCCTGCATAATATGGTACCTTAGTACCACATTATGCTAACAGCGTGGGCACAGGCACCTGGAGTCCTCATACCCGTCATGCAAGAGCAATAATAGGCTTAGATAACTTTTCTACCCTGGACAATCACTCTGATCAAAATATTTGTGTAATATATTTTATTCGATATGTGCCTCGATAATATGCGGCCTCTAACTAACGAGCGGTTTTCGTTCACTAGCCCATGCTACGGCCAGGCGATACCTCAATATTATACGAGTATATACCATCTCCACCTCACAAATCGAGGCAAGTGGCATGTTTCCAAACTAAATAGAATGACGTCTTTTTCTATCAATCGTAGAAATGGTATTGATGTACACCTACTTCACTCAACGACAGTTTCGTTTTTTAAACCGTCTTCAAACCAGTTGCAACGACGACCGTTTCCTGCAACCGTTTTCGTTGTCGAAAGAAGGGTTGCGTTTCGTGCGTCAAAAACTTCGACAACGACCCTACTAGTACACTAATAGTTATTAAGAACCAAAGATCGAGGCGGCAACTTCTTTGTCTTGCCTCGCCTGGTAAGAGTCTATTATATGTACAAAAAAAAACTGGGCAAATTCGAGCCGCACTCGCGCACAAAGCGTTCCGAAGTTTGATTTTTTCACAACTTTCAGGGACCGCAGACCTGAGTATATGGTCATATATAAATTCAACTCGATCACTCGACGCGTTCCCGAGATAAAGGGTCTTGATAGTCAGACAGACGAACAACAAAGTGATCCTATAAGGGTTTCGTTTCTTTATTTTGAGGTACGGAACGGAACAATGAAAAACATTTTTTTTTTTAATTTAATTGGAGCGACATCTATGGCGTCACATAAGAACTAATTCTGCATCGCGCAATGAAAGTTCTCCATGCGATTAGAACATATAGAACAGCCCGAAATCATCTATCAGGCAGTTGCTCACCAGACATAACACCCGTCTTGTCGGTGGATCCTCCCTTTTCAACGGAGGTTTGCGGGACTTTACACTCTGTTCCGCATAGCTCCAAATAATTAAATCTAATACAATTCAAATAGGTCTCAGGTGCTCAAAAACTAGAATTCAACCAAAAAGGCACACCATACCACAACCTATACGCACTCACGTACCTACACACTACCAACCTCTCTGAATAAAAAATACACACTGAACCACTGAACTTGTGAAGTACCTAAACAAAACAACACTGGCCACCAAAATGGCAAGCAAGAAGCTACTCGCAAATACAGATATAAAAAATTCAGCTAAGTACGAACCCAGGACCAAAATTGTTGGTCCTTATTGGCTACCTTATCGATACTCTCTGAAGGCATTTTAGCTCCCATAATTTATTCAACAACTCCGATTCAAAGGTCAGTGAAGGAAGTCCAAAGTTCTCAATTAGGGTCCCCACAGTAACTAGGAAGAGTTATCAGGGGCTTCAGGTTAGTTTATTTCTAAAACATAGCGGACAAACGGAATATTTTATCCCGAGAACGAAGAATCGTGTTGCTTGTGTGGCTGGATATGGTATTGGAGCGTATTTATTTATTTATTTATTTATTTAAACTTCATGTACAGTAGTGGTACATAGGCGGACTTAATGCAACAAGGCATTCTCTACCAGTCAACCTTTGGGTTAAAAAGACAATACTGTGGTAGGATTGCACAATAAACAAATAACAGATACTTCAAACAGAAAAAATAAAATAAAAAAAATTATAGTAATAAAATACATATATATGTTAAAATTATAAACTAATAAATACTATGAAAAATATTAAATCGTTAAGAGAACTTAATAATATATTAATTAGATTATTATTTTTTATTATTTAGATTTTATATAGTTACATCTTTTATTACCTACTGGAAAATCATCAAATAAATCTCTCTAGGTGAAGCGAGAGACTAATACCCACCTGTGTGTGTTTTCCTTCAGTTGTTTTTTTGCGTTCTAGTGCCATGGTTACTCTTTCAAACAATATCGCAGCTCTAGTTTATACTAAAGTTAGTACTGAAGAAACCATTAGGATTTCATTAAAATACATATTAATACTATTAGTATTACTAGTATAATATTTAGGTTACTTTATTACTATTAAAATCAATCATGTGATGCTTACCATTTTTTTTTTTAGGTGGGTAATCATCTAATGACATCTCCCGCCCTGAGCGGTCTTTTTTTTTTTTTATAGGTGGGAAAATCATCTTATGACAAATCTCGCTCTTGGGCGGAGCGAGAGATAGTGTCAGACTTTTACTGACTAAAAACCCACTCCTGTTCCTTCGTTGCCTTCGTCCCAGGGCCCTGGGGTTCTCTTTGGCATCACTCATGGCCCCAGCAGGCTTCGATCCTGCTGGGTTGCTGAAATCTCCTTGAGGCGCACGTAGAACAATACGCTTCTTCGACGACTTGGGCTCGGTCCGGACGGTTACTGGACAGTCGAACGGCGAGCTACCCATTGCTCGCCGTCATGCTTACCATCAGGTGGGATCGCAGTCAAGCACTAGTTTATATTATTAATAAAAAACCAAGCGTGTGTTTCTACATCTAATCTGTGCTAGGTTATTATGCGTATTTTTAACAAACAAAATAAGTATGCAGTCGAACGGAAAATCAATCATAAATGTTAGGATTGATTTTCCGTACACAAATTCTCAAACTAAAATATTCCGTGTCACTTCCAGCATCAAAATAACCTTACTCATCTTCGTTGAAGTGGTAATCAAATCCCTAGATGTCTCCAAAGTTCTTCTTTGATCTTGCGAGTGTCTAATGATGGTCCAAAGTTTTAAGTAGGAATCTTTGTTTTCCAAAAGTTGGAACGTTTTCCAATACCTACGATCGCTCGCTCTTTTTAAAAGACTTCGTGTCCCTGCCACTCATGTTACGATTACTTTGGTAATTTTAGCTTTATTTAGTTAAAATCTGAGAAAAAAAATACGGGAATATAATGTTCTCCAAGTTTTTGGAATCGTTTCTCAAGGAGATTATTTTCTCGAACTTCTTTTATACGAAGTTTTCCGAGAATTTCGGTTAACTTTGATGTTCTTTGATGTGTATTATAAAATGTTACAATAGGGATTACGAGGACATGATTTATCGTAGGCCTAGAGGCCCGCCCCACGAGGTCTTTTTGATGACCTATACTGAACTGTTAAAGGGATGGAGCTATATGACTGGCCTGTCGGTCAAGTGGTTAGTGGCCCTGACTGCTATGCCGGAGGTCGTTCGATTCCCACCCAGGACAAATGTTTGTGTGATGAGCTCGATCATTTGTTCTGTGTCTGGGTGTAATTTATCTATATATGTATGTATTTAGAAATATGTAAGTATGTTTATCAGTTGTCTAGTACTCGTAGCACAAGCTCTGCTTAGTTTGTGACTAGATGGCGTTGTTTGATAGTTGTGGAATATTATTATATTATTATTATATAGGGTGTAGAGCCCCATCCCTGTATCTCAGTCGCACGCTTGAAATTTTAAAACGTAATTGTAATTCAATTAAAAAAAAAAGAATTTAAAAAAAGAATCGCAAGCGATTGCCGTGTTTTTTAAGCCTTGAATCGTTGAATCCAAATTAATTAATTAATTATTATTCATTTCTTTCTTTATTGCATATTTTAACTAAAAAATTAAGTATAAAAAAAATATAATTATAATATAAATATATATTAAATTAAATTTGTTCACAGGTTAAATCTATTACGTCAATTTCTTAGGACATTGCTATTTAAATAGTAAGTTGTGTGATAGATGTGGAATATTATATTAAATTAAAAAAAATAACCTGTATTTTGTATTATACTAGCTTCTACCCGCGGCTTCACCCGTTTGAAAATAGGTTTCTCCTATTTTTTTTTTAATAAGGGGTGAATTTTAAAAACCCTTTCTTAATTATTTATTATTTATTTATTTATCCATTGCTTGCAATACAGTATGCACCAAAGCGTATAGCAAGCTAACAAACCAACAATCTATGAACTAAAAAATTTGATACAAACATTTATCATTTCTTTACTGCTATAAAAAATATGTCGAATTTAGGTTCCTGAGCAATCAGGGCGTTCAGCAGATTTTAGATTAAGATATTAGATTTAGAGATTTTTTTTTTAATCTTTGTATCACTACATAGTATAAAACAAAGTCGCTTTTCGTGTCTGTCTGTCCCTATGTGTGCTTAGATCTTTAAAACTACGCAACAGATTTTGATGAGGTTTCTTTTAATAGATAGAGTGATTCAAGAGGAAGGTTTATGTGTATAATACACGCACAATATAGTAGAGAAACACTGATGATTTTAGAGGTTTCTAATGTGATGTCGTAAATAAACTCATTTTTTTGCGCTTACATTGCAAACGCTGGCTGAACCCTAAGAGATAAATCAAAATAATGTACTACAGTATTGTACACCTTAAAAAGATCTACAAAAAAGTCCGCGATGGTATATGTCTATCTTTTAGGTATAACCCACAATAACCATTTTTTATCCTTTACTTTTTACGAGAAATAATGACTTACATACGAAACGATTTTAAGCAATACAGCATTCATCTTTATCCAATTAAGTACCTTAATTCATTAACGCTCAGGCGGTAGCCGGCGCCCGCAAGCCATTGTCTTACTATTGTGTCTCTAATTACGCACGTCAAAAGGTTAAATAAATGGTGCATTTAATATAGATCAATATGGCCCTTTACAGCGTGTAATTTAGGTGAATATTTTCGAAGATATTACAGATTTAAAATACAGAGACATAGCGGTTGCGGTAAATTACTGGATTCTTTCAAATATTTTTAAGCGCCGACACAAATATACTACTCGGTTACTTCCAGATTGATCCCATTTTTTTCAAATCCAGTTCTGATAATGGAATGCATGAGGAATTGAGGGAACTCCTCAAATATTCTAGGCACTATATAGTGATTTTGGTAATATCATCGAGAACTAAAGCATTTACAGTCAAAAAGTAACATTTCATGAAGTGGAACTGATGAAGAAGACCAGAAATGGCCAATGAAACTTCACCCTCACATAGATATTACAATGCAGATAGTTAAGTAACTATAACAATATAAATAAACAAATGGTTCTGAATAGTTATGTTGAAAATGGTATCATCGAAGTGATCTGATAATGATGATGGAGCCGGAAGGTAGGCACTAGAACTCTGTAATTAATCAATGTAACCTAGCCATGTTTGGGCTTATTAGAATTGTCATTATATGCACTTTGGCTATAAGGTACCTACTATCGAACTAACCTGATGCTGGAGCCGGGAGGTGGATGGGGACTTCATAATAGAATAATGTATCCTAGGAGTGTTTGAGTTGATTTGAATTGTCATGAGAAATAGATACTCTGGCTATAAGTGTATCACAACGAAAAAGTGTGAAATAAAAAACTTCTAAATTGGTCCCATTTTTTTCAAAATCCAATTCTGATAATGGAATCCATGAGGAATCGAGGGAACTTCTCAAATATTATAGGCAACCACATAGTGATTGAACCACATACTCGGTGGATCAATCAGGTGGAGGTGTGCCCCGCTTGGGAAGAGCAACGCCGTGTCCTCGTGGGGGCGATCGACGGCGGTGATCTCTCGCGCCGGGCCTTGGTACAGGCTATGGTCCGGAGCGAGAAGGAGTGGCAGGCGGTAGCCTCCTTCTGCGAAGCAGTAATGCTAGCAAAGGAGGCGGCCAATCGCGTGAGACAACGGTCCTCACGCCCCAACCGTCGCCGGGATTCTGATCCCGCTTTCGGGCCACCGTAGGCGCGGGCTTGCGGATGGTGCGCAATGGGTAGCTTGCGGTCCGACCGTCCGGTAACCGTCCGGACCGAGCCCAAGTCGTCGACGGCGCGTACTGTTTCACGCGAGCCTCAAGGAGATGTCAGCAACTGTAGGGGCCCATCAGGGTCGAAGCCTACTGGGGCCAAGGGTCTGATTCTGAAAGGAAGACTCGGCCCTGGTACGAAAGGCAACGAAGGAACAGGAGTAGGTTTTTAGTCAGTAAAAGTCTGACACTATCTCCCGCTCCGCCCAAGAGCGCGAATGTCATAAGATGATTTCCCCGCCGAAAAAAAAAACTATCGAACTGATCTGATGATGGAGGAAAGTGGAACGTAGACATAGGAAATTTCATAATAAAACAATACCTAGCAGTGTTTGGGTTAATTGAAATTGAATTCTAATACCATCGAATTTACTGTTCCAATATTTATTTATTTAAACTTCATGTACAGTAGTGGTACATAGGCGGACTTAATGCAACAAGGCATTCTCTACCAGTCAACCTTTGGGTTAAAAAAGACAACACTGTGGTAGGTTTGCACAATAAACAAATAAAAGATACTTCAAACAGAAAATAAAATAAAAAATAAGTTATTTATAATAATAAAATACATATATATCTTAAAATTATAAACTAATAAGTACTAAGAAAAATATCAAATCATTAAGAGAACTTAATAATAATTCCGACGAAGACCGAACTAAGGTTGAGAGGACTTCAAGTATTAGTTCCGAATTTTACGCTTGAAGGAAAATTTACTTTCAGCTTTTTTAAAGGCAAGGGGAAGCACATTCCAGAGTTTTGTGGTGGAAACAGCGTATGAGTTGGACATAAAGCCAGTACGGTGAGAAGGAATATGAGGGAGCATGTTTTTGGATGCACGAAGGTTAAGATTATGAGAACTGCCCAACACTTATACGCAACAATATAAACGTCTACAATTTCCGCTAAAGATATCTTTTGCAATGACCATCAAAAAATCGCACGGTCAAAATTTCAACGTTACAGGCAGAGACAGATTTGAGCGTTGAATGTTTTTCACATGGCCAATTATATGTCGCTCTTTCAAGAGTAACCTCAAAAGAAAATATGTTTGTATTGTCTAATGACAAAAAATATGTCAACGTTGTGTATAAAGACATTCTGTAGTATATTTAGTACTAGCGACCCGCCCTGGTGCAATGCTGGACAAAACCGCATCAAAATCCGTTGCGTAGTTTTAAAGATCTAAGCGTACATAGGGACAGACAGCAGGAAGCGACTTTGTTTTATACTATGAAGTGATCAGCATTGCACCCGTGCGAAGCCGGGGCGGGTCGCTAGTACAATATAAAAGGAACCTCTGTGAAAAATTTTAGCGTTCTAAGTCCAAAGATTTCGACTAGGCGTTGATGAGTCAGTATTGAATCTGGGCTTAAAAAAAAGAAAAGGTTTTTATAAATTTATTGTGCTTGGTATCTGGGTCCCTAGAAAAGGTACCATTTTATTAACGATACTTACTTGCAAAATTGATGAGCACGTGACTTCTAGGCAGTGTCATCTCAATCTCGTACATTTTTGACGCTCAGGGGCTTAACATCTTTAAATCATCACAAGTCTTCAAATCATCATAATTCCGATGTGAGAAAGAAACCGAGCTATACAGGCCAGGGCCCTGTTTAATAAAGCTGACAATTCGATAACCCCGCTGCGGGGTTACCATGACGTTCAAAGTAAGATTTTTCATTCTTAATTCAGTGTGGGTAAGAGACAGAGCTATACAGGTTGTCTAGCGCCATCTCTTACCCACACTGGAAATTAGAATGAAACGATCTTACTTTAAACGTCATGGTACGGGTCAAGGATACATATGTCAAAAAATTACAATTCGAAATTTTTTCTGCTTGATAAAACTTACAGGTAACACAATAGAATAAATAAATGAATTAAATGAATAATTGTCAAGGAGGAAAATTTTGAAATGTGTCGGATTATCGCGGTAATCCGACATATTTCAGAATTTTCTCTTTAGTAAAACTTTTTGACCTGACAAATCAATTTGTCGTAAAAAAACTTGTCAAATCTGCTTTATTAAACAGAAAATTGTCATGATATATTGACATATTTGTAGAATTGTCCGCCCATTCTGACAGGAACGTTACCCTCTGTCGCAAAATTATATTTTGAATTTTGAAGGCGTAGGAAAATTTGTTTTTAGGGTTCCATACCTCAAAAGGAAAAAAACAGAACCCTTAAAGGATCACTTTGTTGTCCGTCTGTCTGTCTGTCTGTCAAGACCCTTTATCTCGGGAACGGGTGGAGGTATCGAGTTGAAATTAAAATCATATACTCAAGTCTATGGTCCCTTGAAGCTGTGAAAAAATCAAACTTCTAAGTTAATTAATTTTTTTGTCATATCTGTCTCTAAAATGACAGGTCTGATTTTGACGGGATTTTGACTCTCGGTTAAACGTTAAACAGACACTTTAATTTTATTTATATGTATAGATAATTACAATTCCCCACTACTTATTACAACAAACTGCAGTAGTATATATTAATATTTATAATACCGTAGTCATGGTATTGGCTCGTCAATACCGTGATTGAAAAAAGACCAAATTATATCCGGGATCACGGTATTACGGGATCCCGGAATACCGGTACTGAAAGCCCTAGTTGCAAACCACAAATAAATAATTGAAATAGTCAATTATTGTAATTGCTAACACCAGTAACATGAAACCAATTGCAGAAATACTCGTATGACGATGATGATAGAAACCACGGTTGAGGACACGCTCTTTATATGACGTACCCATTTATTCCTCTCGCTATTGAAGTCAAGCCAAGTTGAAACTCAATTTATCGAACAAGCCTCTATTATTATCGAAACATAATTATTAACAGAATACTAACACAATACCTGCCCTTGAGCAAAACAATTTAACATTCATAGTATGACTAAGTTTCGAACGGCCGGATCGCGCTTGACTGACTT
This sequence comes from Mythimna impura, assembly GCA_905147345.3. Classification (NCBI taxonomy): domain Eukaryota; kingdom Metazoa; phylum Arthropoda; class Insecta; order Lepidoptera; family Noctuidae; genus Mythimna; species Mythimna impura. The sequence continues at coordinate 23,769,789 of LR990359.1, read as the reverse complement.
GGCGTCTCGCCTGTTGCGGATTGAGATGGAAAATTGGATGATCGAAGACTTTCTATTTTTTGTGTAAGTACCTAGGTATATAAATATTGACTGATTGGTGTTAAAGGTAAAATCAAATTAGGTACAATACCATCCGGAGGACACAGTGGAGCATACGGTGGTGTGCCCTGCTTGAGCGGAGCACTGCCGTATCCTCATGGGGGTGATTGGCGGCAGTGACCTCTCGGACCTAGCCCTGGTACAGGCCATGTTGCGGGGAGCGGGGAGGACTGGCAGACGACCACTTCCTTCTTCTGTAGGAAACTGCCCTAAAAGGGAACCTGGGGTCTTGGAACGGAAGATAAAGAAGGAACATAGGAGTTGGCTTTAGTCAGTAAAAGTCTAATACGACTTTAAATTTCGTTGGGTGTCCTGTCACTTTCACCTTAGCAGATCACGTTCGAAACCATCGAGATATAAGTACTAACGTACTAGAGAAGACACCGTAAATTCCTACTTTGTCTCGTTCAACCGCGGTGATCGCGCCGCACTTTGTCGAAGAAAACGCGTAAGTGCCGTGATTTACATGGCGCTTAAGACCTTTTTGCCGAGAATAAATACACTTCCGCAGCAAATCTAGCGCTGTGGTAAATTAGTTATGGTTTAGACGAATTGTTATTATTTTAGCGCTGCAGTGAACTAAAGATTCAAATTACGAAAATAGGACAATTCAGTTATTTGACGTAGCTTCTCTAGTACGTTAGTACTTATATCTCGATGTTCGAAACACTACTCCAAAATGCAAATCGTTGATGTGGCTCAAAAAGGTGCCCAATTTAAACGGGACTGGGTAGGACGTTTTTGCCGCAAGTCTGACGAGGTCTGGACCCATAAAACACAGGATTGATGCCCAGACACTGTGACAACGGCCGTGGCAGACCACGAAGGAGATGGCAGGACGACCTGGATGTTTTCTTTAAGAATTGGAAAAAAGAAGCGAAAAATCGTGACCTTTGGAAGGAATTTAGGGACAATACGGGCTAGTAATGTTATTTTTCTTTTATATTTTTTATACTAAATATGTAGCGACATCTATGGCGTCACATAAGAACTAATCCTGCATCGCGCAATTAAAGTTCTCCGTGCGATTTGAACATATAGAACAGCCCGAAATCATCTGTCGGGCAGTTGCCCACCAGACATAACACCCGTCTGGTCGGAGGATCCTCCCTTTCCAACGGAGGTTCGCGGGACTTTACTCTCTGTTCCACATACCTTTAAAAATATACTTTCTCACGGTTGGGCAAAGGCCTCCCCAAACTTCTTCCAGGTATTCTTTTCTCAAACCACCTCGAACCAGCTCTTGCGGTAGGCGTCTAGGTCACCTCACCACTTCTTCCTAGGTCGTCCTCGGTGGCGCCGTCCATCTTCAGGCGCACACCTCAGTAATAATAATAGTCTAGATTCTGTAAAGGTCATCATCAAACCATTAAAGACCTCGAATACTTTCGATTATATCCAGTTAAATCAATCATTCAAGTCACAGCATCAGGCTAACGTAAATCTATTACCCAGACTAAATCTGTCAAAAGATATCAGAAATGTTTTTCTAGGTTAGAACAATGAAAAACGTAGCGAAAAGGACACATTTCAGTATTATGTCTACCACTGAAACTATAACTCAAAAGGTTTGGCTAGTCTATACTTGCCAAACGTAACTTCTATGAATTTGGTGTAGGGTAACCATTATTGAATGGTCATGCAAATAATGGGACAGAAATTGCTAATTGTACCTTTTTAATTAACCTCTTTCTCAAAACTGGTTTGAGATGTGCAACATTGAAATAATAGGTCCTTTACCTATGAAATTGCGGTTTTTTAAAACGGGTAGCTTTGAAGTGTTATATCTTTGGATTGACTTGGAATTATAAGTTCAAATAAACGTTATATTAAAGGTACGTTATTCGTCTTTCGAACCTAGGTATTTATTGGTTTCCTTGTGTTTTGTATTTTCTCTAATATCCATCCATCTTTTCTTCATCCATCTTTTCAGTCTATAATAATACAAAATCAACTTACTAATGATTACAATTATTTTTAACGTATCAGTACTTTCAAAAATTTTTTTTATGATTATTTCAACCGCCACTCTAAGATAATTAGCATAAGCATAAGAAGCCTTTTAATGTTCCCACTGCTGGGACTCAGGCCTCCTCTCCAGGAGAGGGAAAGAAAAAAAAGATAAGAAAAGAAACAAAAAAAGAGAGAGAGATAAGATAATTGCATTGATCCACAAAAATAACAGTCCTTGATCCCCCTCCTCATGTAGAACAACATTCCACCACACCCAACTAGCCAAACAAAATCACCCCCCGAATTCCTTACAACATCATGGTCACCCAAATTAACCCTTTCACGGTGACTAAACACACGCAAGACCCGGTCCGTGGGACCGCTCCTATATAATTAATCACGAACCCTATTGACAGAGGATCATTTGGACCCACATAAATAGAATCTATACTCCTCATACCTGACCACTGGCATTCCTGAAAACCGGTGTTTACTGCAGGCTATGGGGACCATTAAATTGATTTACTTACATGTATTCTGATGGTGTTTAATTAGGGGCCTGGCTAATGGGATGTTTTTTAATTGGGAAATGTTAATGGTGTTAATGACTGAGGGTTGTTTTGGGGTTATATGGGATTAAAACAGCTGAGATCAGTGGAATGTTTTCTTTCGTGAGAAGCTAAAAATAACCCATGTAAATGGTTTATGAGTTTTTTTAGGATTTTAAAAACCTCATAGATCATTTACGTGGGTACCTTTTATGAGTTCTTTTCCCTATTATAGCTAGACTTTTAATTCTTTTATATTTTTTTCAGTTATTTTAAAAAATAGGTAATTTTTAGGGTTCAATACCTCAAAAGGAAAAACGGAACCCTTATAGGATCACTTTGCTGTCCGTCCGTTCCGCGTCCGTCTGTCTGTCTGTCTTTCTGTCAAGACCCTTTATCTTGGGAACGCGTGGAGGTATCGAGTTGATTTCTGAGTTAACGAGAAAAAAAACACGGCCGTTTATGTCGCAAAAAACGTGTGTATTTCGACACTCTCATGGAAATCAAAATTCATAGGGTACTTCCCGTTGACGTAGAATCCAAAAATTTGGCATGAAGAATCATAGCACGAGTATAGGAAAGAATCCGAAAACTGTAAATTTGTAGTTACGTCACAAAAAAAAGTCTTTTTTTGCGATTCGGAAAAATCATCGTTACTCAATTCGGGAATCGAAGTGTTTTCATAGGTAAGTGTATACGAAACCCTCAGTGCGCGAGTCTGACTCGCACTTGCCCTGTTTATTTTATCTTATTATTTTTCTAGATATTTTTTTCATAAATTCTTGATATATTTTGATTGCGTCACTCGCGTATTTATGTGTGCGTGCGTAGACACTAATATTAATGAGCTACCAGTGTAGTGCATCGATTTCCATATTATTTACCTACAATCAGGATAACTGATTTCTTAAAAACCACTACGAAAGTGCATTTTTTAATGTTGTTTTTTTATTTTTATTCTTTATAATGTTTTTTTTTTAATTAAGTTTAGGGATTAGTTACTTTTCATTTTACTGTTGTTTTGTCTTATGCGAGTCATAAATAAATGTTTTTCTTTCTTTTTTTTTCTTTAATTCGCAGACAGCGATATCTACCAGAAAATCTTTATAACAATATGTATATCTATATGAATGAAAAATATGCAAGAAGAGCATCGAGATATAAGTACTAACGTACTAGAGAAGACACCGTAAATTCCTACTTTGTCTCGTTCAACTGCGGCGATCGCGCCGCACCGCACGAAGAAAACGCGTAAGAGCCGTGATTTACATGGCGCTTAAGACCTTTTTGCCGAGAATAAATACACTTCCGCAGCAAATCTAGCGCTGTGGTAAATTTGTTACGGTTTAGACGAATTGTTATTATTTTAGCGCTTCAGCGAACTAAAGATTCAAATTACGAAGAATAGGACAATTCAGTTATTTGACGTAGCTTCTCTAGTACGTAAGTACTTATATCTCGATGAAGAAGAGTTATTTATAAATAAAAAGTCACCTTCTCTCTTCACAAAATAATGATTGAAGAATCTATAGATTAATATATATTGAAAAAGCGGTCCCGACAGACGTTGTCCTGCCCGAAACATAGCTCTTCGTCAGAAAAAAAAATGAGAACCCGATTACACCGCCACCTCCCGGGTTCAATTGTAGTTTCAAACCATCCAGAGACCCACTCAAATATACACACAAAATTTTATCTAAATCGGTCATGCCGTTTAGAAGGAGTTAGGTAACAAACACACCTACAGAAGAATTATATACATATATGTCGAGGCCAGATCGTAGAAATTGATCACTTCATGAAATGGCCAAGTAAAACTGTCCAGATCGTTTTAAACGTTAAAGTTTGGTGATATGTAAATCCTCGTTAGGCCTACTTTTTTTAGACCTTTTATTATCATAGAAATCTTACATCATTGTTATGGCCAAACGAAGATTGACATATCGTCAAAAGTTAAGGTTTCAGCGATGTGGCCAGTTTTAGTTGGCCATATCATGTAGTGATCAATTCTAAGGTCTGGGGGGCTATTGGCTAACTTTTTCAATAACAGTTGACAACTAGCATTCGTTGCACACTAAACTTAGTTATCAACTGACAATTTCATAAAATTGGTATTACGTATCACACAAGTGACTAACAAACTACGGTGGAAATGTGGTGAATTATAAAAAATTACGGTACCTATTGTGTCCACTCTAAAATTTTATCGACTATTATTCAGCTTCAAAAGCTTACACAATCGCAATTTTAAAAGTATCGATACAATAACATATGTCAAAACGTGTTATGGTGGCTATCAAAGGCCCCAGTGGCTAATGACGTCACTGCAGTTGGTCACTGAAGATAGGCAATACGAAACTAGCTGTTTGACAGTTCAATGATGCACATTGTTACCAAGTGATCATCACTTGAACTGTCAACAGAGTTACGCAATAGCCCCGCTGGTCACGACATAATATAAAGATAACTGGCTACCCTGTTTATACATATCTTTTCTATTATTTATAGGCTCACGAAAAAAGACCCTTAGGTTGTAGTTATCTGAAAACAAACGTACAAAGCGTTTTGGGAACACATTCATTATGCGTACAGCTAAGGAGTGGAATTCCCTGCCGGAGTCTGTATTTCCTGATAGCTACAACCTAAGGGTCTTTAAGTCAAGAGTGAATAGGCAACTTCTAGGCAAGCGTGCTCCATTGTCAACCACTTCATCGCTTACCATCAGGTGAGATAGTGGTCAAACGCGGGCCTATCAATAATAATAAAAAAAACACAGACTTCGGTAGGGATAAAAATAAACATAAAAAATATATATTACATTGAATTCCCATTAAAAAAAATACACCACACAATTCCGTCCAAAACACGATACTTACTAACAAAAAAATTATAATTTGATTTCCACATCCAACCAGTTTCGTAGAGAAACAATTCTGGTAACTTATCTTCTGCTATTCCGTATTTCATTTAACAGGCGGCCATTGTTGTAGATGATAAAGGGCGTACCCTAAGCCTCTGCCTCCTAATACGATGGCTGCTTACCTGGCGGCAAAGATTATTTGATAGTAGTGATAGATATGACGGGTCCTTGATAAGGAGTGGGTTATGGGGACCCTTTTGGAGTAGGGAAAGATTTTGTCGCGATTTTACGTGGAGTGAAAAGAGTATGGAGCTAAATTGGTTTTGAAAATATACTGGAGAATTATTTCTTTAACTTCAAATGATAAGGGTCTCATAAATCATTTGAGGCTTGAATTGGGGGAAAAATCACGAATTATCACTAAGGGCAAAAGGTGGTTGCAGTGAGATAGAACGAGTATTTTTTGTTTTTTTGTGAGTGCGAGATTTCTGCAAAAACAGAACAGAAAAACGGCTCGCTTTCCTTTTTAAATTTAATGAAATATTTAAAGATTGTAGCAAAAAATTACACGCGATTTTGGGTGAGGGGTTGTCTTAAACCTCAACATGAGACCCATCAGCAATAGGATTAAAAAGTTGCTAAATAAAACATTACTTACGTGCTTTATTATTATAATTTATGGATGACCCGTAAGTGGTGCAATTTTCGAGTCTAATTTCATAAAAGTACGTATTATAGTCTTTTTTATTAAATCAGTAAGCTCTGGTGGGTTCATTCAAAAATCATTCGATTTCCAAATAAAAACAGTCCAAGCAAAGATATTGTATGAGGAACGATGTGAAAAATACCAGGACTCCAATTACAATTTTTTACTTATTGTTAAGCTCACGTTTGACCACAATCTCACAGATAAACCATTAGGGCTGCGAAAATGTTTGAAAAAGTCACCGCGGTCCTAGAACGAAAAGACAACTGATGGAACACAGCCGGGTTTCAGATAAACCTAGTAACAGTCATCAGCCGGGTTTCAGATAAACCTAGTAACAGTCATCAGCCGGGTTTCAGATAAACCTAGTAACAGTCATGCATATTTTCAACATTCGACAAGGGATTGATGATGATAGTGTCTTAGTATTGGAATTAAAATATCACACTAATATCAAAAACTGAAATTTTGTCTGTATGTTTGTTACTTCATCACGCGGAAACGGCTGATCAGATTTGGATGAAATTTAGCACACGGATAAACCATGTCCTGTAATAGTACATAGGATATTTTTTATCCTGGGAATATGTTCTCTTGGGCCAATTTTCTACTTTCACGCAGGTGAAGCTGCTAGCAGCATCCAGTGTTAACATAAAAACAGAGTATATTGATTTAAATATCAGCCATAGCATAATAGCATAATCAGCTTTTTAATGTTCCCACTGCTGGGACTCAGGCCTCCCCTCTCTAGGAGAGGGAATAGGCCGTAAACCACCACGCGGGCCCAGTGCGGATTGGTGAATGTCACATGTCTTCGAATTTTTGGTTCTAAGAAATGCCGGTTTCCTCACGATGTTTTCCTTCACCGTTTTGAGAGCAGTGGTGATGAAATAAATTACACAAATTAATACGCCTGGCTGGGCTTAAACCCGTGACCTACAAATCGTAAGTCGGGGCTGTTACCGTTTGGCCACCACTGCTCTCAAATATCAGTCACAAAACCAATTAAGTTATCATCACAATAAGTAATTTTTCACAACAAATAAATTCTTGTTCACAGTAAAAGCAGCTGTTTCCAGAGAGCCATGACTCTAATTTAACTTTATATCGTTATAAATCAAACCGTCGTATCTACGCCACGTAATCAGTGGTATTTCTTAGAGAATAATGTACGCCTTGAAAGATAATACTACGCAGTGGATGAAAGAAAATTAAAATTCATAAATCTGTGAAACGGTGGGAGCCGTATTAAATATGAGAACAGACATTTTATAATTTTTATTATTGTGAACGACGCGAGTGGGTGGACGCGTTATAATATTTTTTTTATTACATTTGAAATGACTGGAAAGTGGCTTTAGCTTTTAATTTTTATGCTGATTTCGTGGAAAAAGTAATATCAATGTTTTATGACTAGATTTTTATAACTGCATTTATTATTTTGTCGTGATTCTATTTTAGTACCTACTCTAGCTTCTGCCGTCGAGATAAAATAGTTTTTTTTTTAGTTTTGTAAAGGTCGTGCTGTGCAAGTACAGACACTGATCCAATGACGATGAAAAGACCTGGGGCTCGCCTTGTTGATTTTGAGGAAGTTTGGTAATCTACTAATCTATTGGCGTCATTATGACTTTCCACTGGTCAACCACTGACACTCCATTGAAAGAAGTGGCATAGAATGGTAATCTCGTACATATTGAAAAATGAATGTCTGACGTATTGGGTAATTTGCTAAAATTTTGACAGCTGCTTTGATTATTGACCTACCATTATAACTTCGTGTGCAGTCATTGCTTGTTGTTACGAGACAACTCGATATTGTCATTCTACCACAAGATCATTGACCGATTAATGATCGACCATTATGAATTAGATTAAGAACTTTTAAAAAATGACAATGGGATCGTGTTGGAATGACGAATGACGACACTGATGGCATGACGTTGGGGCCGTGGAAAGTGGGTAGGCCTCTGGTATGCAACCTGTATCGACACCATTGCACCATCCCATGTTCCTAGTTCGACGGGCTTTGCCGGCGCTGCCGCTACGGCTGCTGAGACCCTCAAACGGCGCAAATACTGTAACCTTATTGGTAATTACAATTTTGAGGCGTGTTTTTCAAGGAAACACTCAGAATCAGCAGCCAGTCTTCTGGGCACATTGCTGGGTGACAGCGATGTGTAAGAGTGCTTTGACGGCTGAATGTATCTTTCTTATTTTTGTATAATTAATTTTGGTAACAATTATATTGTTTTGATTCTTTATCATATATTTATTTATTATTATATAGACATATGATAGGGCTCCAAAACGTAGTCGCTTACAAAAGGCCTCGTCAGAAGACTTAAAGTTACCCAAAGGGCAATGGAAAGGGCTATGCTCGGAGTTTCCTTGCGTGATCACATCAAAAATGAAGATAAACGCAGTGTTAGAAGGCCTCCCACAAGGTGGAACGATGACCTGGTGAGGGTCGCGGGAATCCGATGGATGCGAGACGCACAGGACTAGTCATTATGGTGACACTTGAGGGAGACCTATGTCCAACAGTGGACGTCTTTCGGCTGAAATGATGATGATGATTAGTAAGTCAGTCAGAAATCGCATAAAATTAATATTCAATACATCAAAACCGGGCAAGTGCTAGTCGGACTCGCGCACTGAGGGTTCCGTACAACCTTAGCCATGAAAACAGTTCAACACCCGAATTGAGTTACGAAGATTTTTCCAAATCACAAAAAAAGTTTTTTTTTGTGACGTAACTATAAATTTACAGTTTTCAGATTTTTTTCCTATACTTATGCTATGAGACCTTGCTTCATGCCAAATTTCGGGATTCTAGGTCAACAGGAAGTACCCTATGAATTTTGATTCCCTTGAGAGTGTCGAAATATACGTTTTTTGCGACATAAACGGCTGCATCTTTTTCTCTTTAACTTGGAAGTTTCATTTTTTCACAGCTTCAAACGAACACAGACCACAGTATATGGTTTTAATTTCAACTCGATACCTCCACGCGTTCCCGAGATAAAGGGTCTTGACAGACAGGCAGACAGACAGACAACAAAATGATCATAATTATAAGGGTTCCGTTTTATTTCCGTTTGACGTACGGAACCCTAAAAATGTCGTGGATAGGCTAGTATCATCATCTCTCTAGCTTTTTCCCAACTAGTTTAGGGTCGGCTTCCAGTCCTCTAAGTCCTATCAGACCTTCAGAGCCCAGTTACTGGGCAACAGGATACTCCTTGCATAGACTGATGGTCAGCAGACTTTCTGGCGTCTACCGCCAACGATCTACGAATGACCACCAGGACCAACGGCTTTACTTGCTTGTCGAGGCACGGGAATCGGCTAAGTTAGTATATAAAATGTAGCTTTTGCCCGCAGCTTCGCCCGCGTACATCTAAATATATAAAACTCAAAGGTGACTGACTGACATAGTGATCTATCAACGCACAGCCCAAACCACTGGAGGGATTGGGCTGAAATTTGGCATGCAGGTAGATGTTATGACGTAGGCAACCGCTAAGAAAGGATTTTGATAAATTCTACCCCCAAGGGGATAAAATAGGGGATGAAAGTTTGTATGAAACTTTGTCAATTTTAAACCGATCGGGCTGAGACTTTGCATGCATATAGCTACTATGACGTAGGCATCCCCTAAGAAAGGATTTTGATAAATTCTACCCCCAAGGGGATAAAATAGGGGATGAAAGTTTGTGCCGCAAAAAATATACCTAATTAATAATAATACTTAACGCGAGCGAAGCCGCGGGCAAAAGCTAGTAAAATATAATTATGTTATTCAGGAATAAAGCAGCTTTCTATTTGTGAAGAAAATTTCGCAATCGGACCAGTACTTTCAGAGATTACCTCCTACAAACAAAAAAACAAACTTTAGCTCTTTATTATATTAGTGAAGATAATTCTTACACTGCCGATTCATAAAACATACTTACCAAAAGATCACATAATTATACAAAATTCTAAAGAAGAAAAAACAGTGCAATTAAACTACCCCATAGCTTTAAATTCACAAAAGTTTTCCTTACCCTCCAAAGGTCACTTCACTAAAGGGTTCATTACACTTAACCCTTAAATACCTCGACACGTGTATCTTAAGCAACAATAAGACCGTCATCTTAAACAGTCATTATCAAAGCATGTCACAAGTTCATGAGGGGCTGACAACGCTTATATAAGATAAGATACAGAGATAAGGGATGACGTAAAGCCGGGTACAGACTGATGTACCGTAACATGCAAGGTAATATAAAGCCGGGTACAGACTGCTATTATGTAACATGCAATGTAACAGAATCCCCAGAGTGTGCGTATCCCAAATTACGCGCGCGAACGAAACATTTCAATTATGTGAGTAGGTACATGTTCGGTTCGTGAAAGAAGAAAGAATGAAGGAGAAAGAAAGAAAAAAGAAAACATGTTTATTCTGCCTGAATAGACGCACAATTCGTTACAAAAATACAAAAACCAAGTTCCCTGATAGGCCATGTGTGTATCAGGCATAACTGTGTTGCACCATATGACCATAGTCAAGACCTTTTTCTAGGTCATCTGCTGCATTTTGACGCCAGCCTCAATAGAGACAGACATAAACAAAAATAAACCAAAATATAAAAGAAAAAATCATAATTTTAACAATAAAAATTAAGAATCAAAGTTGTGCGTCGCATCTTAGCAAGAATAGGCCGTTGCTCAGCGTACACCGTGACGCTAGGCAAATCTAGCCATCTACGGTGCTGGTTTTCAGCAACCGCCGTTCGAGTGACAATTTTGGCGTCCCCTCCGAGAGTAAATACTGTACCAAGTACAACAAACTACAAACAACTACAAAAGAAAAGCAACATTACAAACACTGTGGACAATACTAAATTTTAACTATTATTACACAAATATACGACATTTATCACATCGTGCGCGCTACCTTACATGTTACTTTACAGTACCCGGTTTTAAAGGAGCATTTAATAAGTGTGGACGCGCACGAGCCGAGCATGTACCTACTCACCTATTTGAAATGCTCTGTTCGCGCACGAAGTGTGCACGGTTCGCGCGTGCAAGGCGTCTACTCTATGGGAATTCTGTTACATTGCATGATACATTGCGACAATGTGGCCGGCAAATTCTTTCTTTGCATGTTACATTTCATGTTGCGTTACAGCAGTTTGTACCTAGCTTTAGAAACCTCTTAATTCTCCATTCAACCGCTTAGTTGTTTAAGGGAGATAGTGCCTGGGCTGCGAGTTAAGGAACGAAGGAATACGGGTGGCTTTTAGTAAAAATTCTTCAGTAAAAGTTTTACACTCCCTCTCGCCCCACCTAGAGTAGGAGAAGTCATTTGATGATTTTTCATCTCATAACAAAATTATCTCTTTAGAGAGTTTAGAACTAATGGAATATCCTTACATCGACGACCACATCGTCGCTTTCCATCAGAAAAGAAAAAAAACAAAGAAAAGATTCAAAAATAATTATTTGGCACACATAGATACACACACTGTCGAAACAACACTTTGAAACTTAAGATTAAAAAAAAATACTAACACAATGTGTGTCTCAAGGCTGCGCTAAATAAGTCCAGCCCCCCTAGCCAAGTTACAACCGTTTTGTTTCGATTCTCTTTTCGTCGATTCGAGGTGATCGACGAAAAGAGACGGCCACGCCTCCGATCTGTTTTTTTTCCTTTGTTCTGACGTCATCTCAACGCTCAGTCACGTGGTCAGAACAAAAGAATAGAAGGCGAGGCCGACTCGAGGCCACGAATGAATATATTGTTAGGTGAGAGTTATGAGTATACAAGTGAATGGACGGAGAGGGAGAGGGAGGCCAAAGAAAAAATGGGTAGATTGTGTAAAGAGGGATCTAAAAGGAAAGGGAATTAGTAATAACATGACGGGTGACAAGAAAAAATGGAAGAACCTCCAGCGCACTAGACCAACAGGCCAATTATGATACTTTTCAGCATGAATGTTACAGAGGTCATTTTATCGTAGTTGGCCGCAGACGAGAAACGAGTTAAGGGCAGGCCCTCATAAAATAAAATAGTACTGAAGCACCAATAAAAAATAAGGTATGAAGATATCCGCAGAAGAACCAAGGTTGCCGACATAGCACGAAGAATCGCCAAACTAAAGTGGCAATGGGCAGGGCACATTGGCAGGACAGATGGCCGTTGGAGACAAAAGGTTCTGAAGTGGCGACCGCGTACCAGAAGACGCAGCGTTGGAAGGCCTCTTACAAGGTGGACCGATGAGCTGGTAAAGTTTGCGGGAATCCGATGGATGTGAGACGCAAAGGATTTCATTGTAACGACACTTGAGGGAGGCCTATGTCCAATAATGGACGTCTTTCGGCTGAAATAGTGATGATGATAATGACTAAAGCACGTGGGTAGCGGTTTGTCCGTGACATCACAACCGGTTTCAGCAAAATACTAGTGCTGCGTTACTTTATTGTTTAAATATCGCAGCATATGCTGAGATAGGCGCCTTTTTGGCCTCGCACAGTTTTATCTCATTTTAAATTTATTTTAGTTTTACGGCACAGTCAGCGCAGTGGTTGAGTGATTGATTGCTGCACTACGTATCCCGGGTTTGATTCCCGCACAGGACAAATATTTGTACGGCCTACAGATAGGTGTTCCTAGTCTGGGTGACTTGTGTGTGTGTGAAATTACATGCTTTAGAATATATCTACGATACAGGAGTTATTCTTAGTGTGGGGCAACATTATTTAAAAAAAATATATTATGTAAGCCACCAAAATTTTTGGCTTTACAGCTTCGCCGGTGCCGCTACGCTTCGATCTCCGGTTAAAAAACCGGTACTCCAGATCAGATTTATATAAATTTACAACTTCGTTTCTGACACTTTTAAGACGCCTCCGTCTACCAGTTTATTGAAGTTAAAGTCGAAGCATCGATGGTTATTGGGTAAGTGCTACGCAGTGTCTACGGCGTAGCGGTATTTGCTACGGCGTAGTAGACCTGCTATGGATATTTTTTTGCGCACTCTGTGTTCCCCGAATGGGTTTGAAAAAAGTGTATTATAGAATACCTACATTTGGCCACTTATGTTTCATCATCATCATCATTTCAGCCGATAGACGTCCACTGCTAGACATAGGCCTCCCCCAAACGTCTTCCGGTACGCGGTCGCCACTCCAGAACCTTTCGGCCCCAACGGCCATCCGTTCTGCGAGCAATGTGCCCTGCCCATTGCCACTTTGGTTTGGCGATTCTTCGCGCTATGTCGGCAACCTTGGTTCTCCTGCGGATATCTTCATTTCTGATTCGATCACGCAAGGAAACTCCGAGCATAGCCCTTTCCATTACCCTTTGGGTGACTTTGAGCCTTCTGATGAGGCCCATTGTGAGCGTCCACGTTTCGGAACCATCACCACACCATCACCATCACCACTTATGTTTGCATAGTTCATATAACAGTATAAGACCTTATTGTCGTTATCCTTTGCATTTCAAATTGTTTTACAAAATTAAACTTAGAAATTCCAAATCAACAGTGTTAATTATTTAATTAAGATCTCAATCTTAATTAAATTCGAACGATTTTAAATGAATTTTACCAAAAACTAATTTTAATTTCGTTTGAGCTAACTGCAGATAGTTTTACGCATTAAGGGTGTTTTTAATATCGTGTGGTTTTGATCACGCATGCGAGATTGCCTGTTACATTTACTTAAGGAAAAAAACGGAACCCTTTTAGGATCACTTTGTTGTCCGTCCGTCTGTCTGTCAAGACCCTTTATCTCAAGAACGCGGGGTGGTATCGAGTTGAAATTAAAACCATATACTCAAGTCTGCGGTCCTTTGAAGCTGAGAAAAAATCAAACTTCTAAGTTGACGAAAAAAAGATACGGCCGTTTATGTCGCAAAAAACGTATATTCACGAAAAACGTACATTCTCAAGGAAATCAAAATTTATGGGATACTTCCTGTTAATCTACAATCCTGAAATTTTTCATGAAGCAAGGTCTCATAACACAATATAGGAAAAAAATCTGAAAACTGTAAATTTGTAGTTACGTCATAAAAAAAAAAACTTTTTTTGCGATTCGGAAAAATCTTCGTAACTCAATTCGTGAATTGAACTGTTTTCATAGGTAAGTTTTTACGGAACCCTCAGTGCATGAGTCGGACTCGCTTGCCCGTTTTTTTTTGTGGGAAATTATCTAATAACATCTTGGGCGGGGCGGCAGGATGTGTCAGACTTTTACTGATTAAAACCCACTGACTAGAGCCCAAGTCGTCGACGGCGCGTAGTGTTCCACGCGCGCCTCAAGGAGATGTCAGCATCCGTAGGGGCCCAACAGGGTCGAAGCCTACTGGGGCCATGGGTAGTCCAAAAGGGGACCCGGGGTCCTGGAACGCAAGACAAAGAAGAAATGTAGGTGCGGTTTTGGTCAGTAAAAGTCTAACCCTCCCTTTCGCTCTGCACATATTGGCAGGCCTGCTTTTTGCACCTTTGCTGGAGGTCGTGGGTTCGATTCCCACCTAAGACAAATGTTTGTGTGATGAGCACGATTATTTGTTCTGGGTGTAATTTATCTATAATAAGTATGCATTTAGAAATTTTTGAAATATATAAGTACTAGCGACCCGCCCCGGCTTCGCACGGGTGCAATGCTGATCACTTCATAGTATAAAACAAAGTTGCTTCCCGCTGTTTGTCGCTATGTACGCTTAGATCAGGCAGCGCCTATCATCCACAGTGCAGTCGCGCATTTTGAACTTCTTCGGCCATGTATCTCGTCGTGGTAATGACTCCATAGAGCATCTCGTAGTGCAGCAGGACAAAGTTGAGGGCATCGGGCCACGTGGTAGATCACTAATGAGATGGACAGACCAGATCAAGGCGCAACTAAGTGCTCGGTTTATGAATGTACTCGGAAAGCTGCAGTCCGCGATGAATTGCGCCGTGTTACCAAGATGATCACTCATCGTGATTCACAGTGATGACCACGACCACACTGGCAAGAGTGTACCGACTGAGAAGAAGAAGATCTTTAAAACTACGCAACGGATTTTGATGCGGTTTTGATCAGCATTGCACCCGTGCGAAGCCGGGGCGGGTCGCCAGTACTAATTATACTACAGAATGTCTTTATGTACAATGTTCACACCTTTTTTTTGTCATTAGATAATACAAACATGTTTTCTTTTGAGGTTACTCTTGAAAGAGCGACATATCATTGACCATGTGAAAAACACTCAACAATCAATAACGTTGCAACGTAGAAAGTTTGACCCTACGATTTATTATTGGTCATTGCAAAAGATATCTTTACTTGTCACTGTGGGGACCGCCCGGAGGACACGATGGAGCGCACGGTGAAGGTGTGCACCGCTTGGGCAGAGCAACGCCGTGTCCTCGTGGGGGTGATCGCCACCGCCATAGGCCATGGTAGGCCGGTACAGGCCATGGTCCGGAGCGAGGAGGAGTGGCAGGCGGTCGCCTCCTTCTGCGAAGCATAATGCTGGCAAAGGAGGCGGCCGATCGCGTGAGGCAACGGTCCTCACGCCCCAAACACCACGCGGATTTCCGGCCACCGTAGGCGCGGGCTTCCGGACAGCGACCGTCCGGTAACCGTCCGGACCGGGACCAAGTCGTCGACCGTGCGTATTGTTCCACGCGCGCCTCAGGGTGATGTCAGCAATTCGGAAGAGCCCAGCAGGGTCGAAGCCTACTGGGTCCACGGGTAGTTTGAAAGTGAAACCCGGGGCCCTGGGACGAAGGCAAAGAAGGAACAGGAGTAGGTTTTTAGTCAGTAAAAGTCTGAAACTATTTCCCGCTCCGTCCAAGAGCGGGATTTGTCATTAGATGATTTTCCCACCTAAAAAAAGAACATTATGAAGAAGAATTTGCAAGAAACTCCATGGAGACACATCTCCGGTACCACATCCAGTGAGTATTGTGCACTCTATTATGAGAGTTTTTAGTGATTTTACCAGCAAACAGGTGCCATTGCAAAGTTTAGATGGATTCAGGTTTTTTAATAAAATAACAGGATAACCGACTTCATTATAAAAAGTGGGCAAGTGGCACGCACTGAGGGTGCTATGAAAACAGTTCAATTCCAAAATTGAGTTACGAAGATTTTTCCGAATCGCAAAAAAAGTGTGGGGGTAGGCGGAACAGAGAGTAAAGTCCCGCAAACCTCCGTTGAAAAGGGAGGATCCTCCAACCAGACGGGATGTTATGTCTGGCGGGCTACTGCCCGATAGATGATTTCGGGCTGTTCTATATGTTCCAATCGCGCGGAGAACTTTGATTGCGCGATGCAGGATTAGTTCTTATGTGACGCCATAGATGTCGCTACATCACTCCCCTCCGGAGATCGGAGATCGATGGTTCTTGATGCTTCTTGATGCGTGCCAGACCAGTGGTAGGTTGGTTCCAGTGGGTCGGAACCGAATGCAGCATAGTTCTCGGTGAGTCGGAACTGTCTGCGGTGATGCCCCAGTGAGTCGGGGTGATGCTGTCCCAGTGAGTCGGGATGATGCCCCAGTGAGTCGGAATGATGATGTCCCAGTGAGACGGGATGATGCTGCAGGCTCCAGTGAGTCGGAGTAGTGCTGCTGGCTCCAGTGAGTCGGAGCGGTGCTGTGCGACATAGGGCTTGATTGCAGGCGTCGACCAGGAGAGGTTCTTCATTGCTCTTCATGTGACTGGCCGAAGGTGCAGTGTGCTTCGCCAAGGTCGCTGATGAGGCTGAGGGTGATGACCAGGTAGGCATGCTGGTGGTCAGGATACCCTTTAAAGCCGTGTGTGCTGGCTGTATGGCTCGCTGCTCGAAAGCTTGAGGAAGTGATAATGACGTCACGAAGTAGTAGCTGCACGAAGGCTGCGCTGACGTTCATTGTCGAGGGTCACCAGTGTGGGGGTAGGCGGAACAGAGAGTAAAGTCCCGCAAACCTCCGTTGAAAAGGGAGGATCCTCCAACCAGACGGGATGTTATGTCTGGCGGGCTACTGTCCGATAGATGATTTCGGGCTGTTCTATATGTTCCAATCGCGCGGAGAACTTTGATTGCGCGATGCAGGATTAGTTCTTATGTGACGCCATAGATGTCGCTACAAAAGTTTTTTTTTTTTTGTGACGTAACTACAAATTTACAGTTTTCAAATTTTTTCTTATATTATTGCTATTAGACCTTGCTTCATGCCAAATTTCAGGATTCTAGGTCAACGGGAAGTACTCTATGAATTTTGATTCCCTTGAGAGTGACGAAATATACGTTTTTTGCGACATAAACGTCTGTATCTTTTTTTTTCGTTAGCTCAGAAGTTTGATTTTTTCACAGATTCAAGGGACCGCAGACTTGAGTATATGATTTTAATTTCAACTCGATACCTCTATGCGTTTCCGAGATAAAGGGTCTTGACAGACAGACCGACTAAAAACAAAGTGATCCTATAAGGGTTCCGTTTTTACTTTTTAGGTACGGAACCCTAAAAACAAAACACTAAAACGATCAAAATAACTTTAATTTTGGAAGTCAGTGTTTCTGGTATTGTCTGCTTCTTATTTAACACTGACTTCCGAAATTAAAGTTAT
Source organism: Mythimna impura (assembly GCA_905147345.3). Lineage (NCBI taxonomy): Eukaryota > Metazoa > Arthropoda > Insecta > Lepidoptera > Noctuidae > Mythimna > Mythimna impura. The sequence continues at coordinate 23,752,026 of LR990359.1, read as the reverse complement.
TTTGATCGTTTTAGTGTTTTGTTTTTGTGGTGAAGTTGGTTATTTTTTGTTTTTTTTTAATTTTTATTTCACACTTTTTAGTTGTGATACATATATCTCATGACAATTCGATTTAACCCAAACACTGCTAGGATACATTATTTTATTATGAAGTCCCTATCCACTTCCCAGCCCCATTATCAGGTCAGTTCGATAGTACCTTATAGCCAAAGTTCATCTGATGACAATTCTAATAAGCCCAAACACGGCTAGGTTACATTAATTAACTACGGAGTTACTGTGCCTATCTTCCAGCTCCATCATCATCATCAGATCACTTTGATGCTACCACTTTCAACATAACTATTCAGAACCATTTATTTTTATTCATTGTCATAGTTACTTAACTATCTTCATTGTGATATCTATGTAGGGGTGAAGTTCCGTTGGCCATTTCTGGTCTTTTTCATCAGTTCCACTTCATCAAATGTTACTTTTTGACTGTAAATGCTTAAGTTCTCGATGAAAATATTAAAATCATTATATAGTTGCCTAGAATATTTGAGGAGTTCCCTCGATTCCTTATGGATCCCATCATCAGAACTGGATTTTGAAAAAAATAGGACCAATCTGAAAGCATATCCTATTAGGGGGAAAAAAATGTTGCAAGCCGGTTCATAAACGACGGAGTTCTGGGGTAACAAACGTAGAATCAAGTTATTTACCGCAACCGCTATTTCCCTGCATTTTAAATCTGTAATATCTTCGAAAATATTCATTTAAATTACTCGCTGCAAAGGGCTATATTGATCTATATTAAATGCACATTTTATTTAAGGTACTTAATTGGATAAATATTAATGCTGTATTGCTCAAAATTGTTTCGTAAATAAGCCATTATTTTTCGTAAAAAGTAAAGGATAAAAAATGGTTATTGTGGGTTATCCCTAAGAGATGGACATATACCATCGCGGACTTTTTTGTAGACCTTTTTAAGGTGAACAATACTGTAGTACACTATTTTGATATATCTCGTAGAGTTCAGCCAGCGTTTGCAATGTAAGCACAAAAAAATTTGTTTATTTACGACATCACATTAGAAACATCAAAAATTATCAGTGTTTCTCTTCTTTATTATGCATGCATTATATACATAAACCTTCCTCTTGAATCATTCTATCTATTAATAAAAACCGCATCAAAATCCGTTGCGTAGTTTTAAAGATCTAAGCATATATAGGGACAGACAGACACGAAAAGCGACTTTGTTTTATACTATGTAGTGATGTTTATCAGTTGTCTAGTACTCAAAGCACAAGCTTTGCTTAGTTTGGGACTAGATGGCGTTGTGTAAAAGTTGTAAAACATTATTATATTGTAAAACGTTAAACAGATCATTGTACACAAGATTTCATTCGAAACTGTAAGACACCAAATTAAATGAACGCAAAATTAACAATAAATCAAAACTCTCCCAAAATTAAGCCGAGTTAAAATCAAAGCTACAAACCTCGCTACAAGGACAATTTAACGAAACAGAGAAACTCCGAAACAGCCTAAAGTCGGCCAATTTCCACCCAGATTAAAACATGTCCACAATTCAGAGTAAAACGTTTATAATATCAAACGGATGACTACAAAGAGTTGTAGAACGCTTCAGAAAGTACGGAACCTGGAGTATGGAGTGGGGGGAGATGTGGCATTACAGGGCTGGGTTATAAATAAAACCGGGCAATTGCGAGTTGGACTCGCGCACTGAGGGTTTCGTGCAAAACCTGTGAAAACAGTTCAATTCCCGAATTAAATTACGAAGATTTTTTCAAATTGCAAAAATAGTTTTATCTGCAAAATAAAATTAACCCACCACTACCACCACTAACTAGTATCCCACCACTGTATCGCTCGGCTGCAAATACTATATAAAACAACAATTTATTTAGTTTCTTGCCGCTTCTTCTCCATAGGTATAGTACGTACGATACCGTGCATTAATTTAAATTTTTTCCTATACAAAACCTCGCTTCATGCCGAATTTCAGGATTCTAGAACAACGAGAAATTCCCTATGAATTTTGATTGCCTAGAAAGCATCGAAATATACATTATTTGCGACATAAACGGCCGAATTCTTTTGAAAACTTGTTCTAGGAAATACGTGGTTAAAAGTTTAAAAAAAAAATGTTGTCATTCAGAATCTTGATAAAATTTGCAAGGCTTCTATATCTATTGTTATTTTTTTTTTACTTTTTTTATTTTTTGTGTAAATTATGAAGTCTCAAAGTTCATGCAAAATAGCAGATTTTCGGAGGTCTTTACTGGATTAGTTTTACACAAATTTATAAATTGATTTCAATAGAAACCTAGATAATATCCACAAGATACTGTGTTTCCAAAATATATAATGAAAAATATCTAATAAAGTCATAATCGCGTAAGAGCGGATGTATGAAAAACAGTGAAAATGTATGTCGAGTTGCATCCCCTTAAAAACTATGTTTGTAAAAGATATAATACGAGTTCTTAGTTTAAATTTCTTAAACCCCCGTTTCTCGTTTATGTTGACCCGGTGGTCAGGTGATCGCAAAAGAAATTTAAACTAAATACAAGAACAAATAAAAGAAATTGCACACTGGGCACTGGCACTGGGCACACACCGGTGCCCTCTTGCTCACACTCTGGTTGGAGCGAGAGGGAGTTTCAGTCCTTTATTGACTAAAACCTCTGGTGTTGCTGTTCTAGCAGTACCTACCCTTTGCGTTTCAAGGCCTTGGTAACTCTTTCGAACAGTACCGCAGCGCAGTTGATGCCACATCTACCACATTTCTCAATTCATAGCTCCTGGTCCCTGAGCTGACATGCGAGACTGCCTCAAGGCACATTTCTATTGTGGATAAACTTTATGCCACGAGGCGACAACACTGCTCGACTAATGGAGACATTATGATTTTATGTCTACAACTTTAGATTGTTTGGACCCGTATTGTATAGTAATTATTATTTTACGATGTATGTTTCAGAAGTCGTTTCGTGTTTTGCATTGTTTTGTTTTTTGTCTAATTTGTTTTTGTTTGGGTTTGTTCCATCATCATTTCTTTAGCCTTTATCTGTAACTAGTATTCCACCACTGTATCGCTCGGCTGCAAATAATATATACAACAACAATTTATTTAGTTTCTTGCCGCTTCTTCTCCATTAGTATAGTACGTACGTAATAGATACCGTGCATTAGCTTCTGACATTATAGTGCCTACGTAGACCTATGTGAAATAAAAACATTTTGATTTTAATGTATATATAATAAGTCCGCCTTTATATAGTGTTTCTTACTAGTGTATAAAGTTCTAATACATAAATATTGTAAATTTTGTCCATAAAACACAATAAATAAGTGACCATGTAGTTTCTTGGCCGCTCTTCTCTATGAAGACCTAGTTTACGAACGGGTAACAAGATTTTCTAAAAATTGACAAGCCTATTTTGTATTCATTAAACCCTTTCCCTACACACCACAGTCATAGAAATTTTGATACAAAGTTAAACAAGATTTATAATAAATCATAGAATATTTAGTTAGATGCAGCATAAAACTGGAAATTTTAAGAATGTATGATTTCCATTTTAGGGTTCTGTAGCCACGGTGAGTTAAATTTTATCTATCTTGACATCTGTGAATCTAAAAACCTTCTTAATAAAGTGTATATCTCGCTAGTCCAATCAGTAATAATATATTGTATTTCTATTTGGGGAGGCGCACGTAAAACACGTTTTCTTGAAGTTGAAAGAGCACAACGGACACTAATAAAGGTAATGTACTTCAAAAAAAGGATTTTTCCCACTGTTGAACTATACCAAATTAGTAATTTATTATCAGTCCGAAAACTATACATTATACACGTAGTACTAAAAAAACATAAAACCATACCATTAGATTCCAAAATCCTAGCTAGAAGAAGAAAACACAATGTTGCTTGCACCGCTCGGGTAAAAACAGAATTTGCTAAATTTCAGTACGACAGACGCTCGTCTTACATATATAATAAAATAAATAAAGAAATAGATATCTATACTAAACCGTTTAGAGAATGCAAATCGTTGCTGGTTAACTGGATAAACAAGTTATGTTATGATGAAACAGAGAATCTGCTGTTAAATCTAAATAATAAGTAAATCTAAATTAAACTGTTCCTATTTACATAAACCTCTTTCCATGTAAAACAACCCTGCACCCACACACACCCATTCATTCACAAACACCCACACACACACAGACCCGCACACAAGCACACACGCACGAACACTCTCACACACACACACACCAACAGACTTATGATAAAACTAGAATTAGACTATTAATATTAATTTTCATTCTTGTAACTTATTACACTTGTATGATATAAGAGAGCGGCGCCTCCTGGTACAGGCATGTATATGCTTAAAAGGGGACGCCACCAACTGCATAACTTTGTACGTGTAATAACGAAATAAATAAACATTTTATTTTTTATAAACATTCTATATTTAATTATTTATTGACATCTAAGCACGTAGATACAAATATATATCCATATATTAGTTACCTCCATCCTCCTAACATTCACAGACTGACCTCGGTAAGCCCTGCTTAACTTGTTTTTTGAGGTCGGAAATTATCCAATGACTCAGTCTCGGTCCGGACGGTTAGCAGATGACCGGACGGCAAGCTAAGCATTACTTAACCTGGAAGTTCTCCTCATAGGGCTGTAATCACTTAGCCACCAGTTTTTTTTAACATAAAATCCTAAATTTACCAATAACAAGGCCACCCCAACCCGTTAGTGCATAAGAGGTAAGTAGCAACATTGGAAGGCTCTGCATATCAATGTGCAAGTTTCGACAGGTCCTGGATAAACACGCTTTTGTATTGTATGGCTAAACTTTAAACCGACATGTTCCCATATTCGATGTTTGAAATTTGACTGTTCCTTTATGTGTTTTGGAGTGTAGAATAAAATAATCTATAGGCACATAAGAAATAATGTGAAAATAGCAAATGTGACCATCTATTAACGTTACGCAACCTTACAAGCTTTTTTAGGGTTCCGTACCTTAAAAGAAAAAAACGGAACCCTTATAGGATCACTTTGTTGTCTGTATGTCTGTCTGTTAAGACCCTTTATCTCGGAAACTGCGTAGAGGTATCGAGTTGAAATTAAAACCATATACTGAGGTCTCCGACCCCGACTTACGAGTTGTAGGTCGCGGGGTCAAACCCAGCCAAGCGCATTACTTTGTGTAATTTATTTCATCACCACTGCTCTCAAAACGGTGAAAGAAAACATCGTGAGGAAACCGGCATGTCCTTGAACCAAAAATTCGAAGACATGTGACATCCACCAACGGATTACGGCCCATTCCCTCTCCGAGAGAGGAGGCCTGAGTCCTAACAGTGGTACCATTATAAGGCCGACTACGCTACTGAGGTCTGAGGTCCCTTGAAGCTGTGAAAAAATTAAACGTTGCTAACGAAAAAAAAAGATACGGCCATTTATGTCATAAAAAAAACGTGTATTTTGATACTCTCAAGGGAATCAAAATTCATAGGGTGCTTCTTGTTGACCCAGAATCCTGAAATTTGTCATAAAACTAGGTCTGAAAGGTGGAAAATCATCCAATGACATCTCCCACCCTTGGGCAGGGCGGAAGGGCGTCTCAGACTTTTACCGACTAAAACTCGTTGCCTTGCATTCCAGGGCCGGGTGTTCCTTTCAGAAGCGAACCCATGGCACAAGTAGGCTTCAACCCTGTTGGGCCCCTACGGTTTGCTGACATCTCCTGCACGTGCGCGTGGAACACTACACGCCGTCGACGACTTGGGCTTAGTCCAGACGGTTACCGGGCTGTCGGACGGCGAGCTACCCATTGCTCGCCATCCACAAGCCCGCTGGACAGATTACCCTGGCGCAGAATTGTTAGGAGACCCAACCCCAGATAATGATAATAATCGTACTCTTCTACGATGTCCGACATACCGCTCTGGGTTTGTCCATTCCTCTTTCTTTATCCAGGCGATCTCCCTTTGGAATGCGCTCCCTCTGAACATCAGGACGGAAACCAGTCCAGAGAAAGCACGAGAACACTTTCGCAAGAAGTTGGTAGATTCATCACACTCTTGATTTGTTGTATTCGTTTTTTTCTCAATATCATTCTTTATTTGTATTGTATCTAAGTATATTTATAATATTTTTGTTCTTATTTCCTCTCTGTCAGTCTTCTATTAAGTTGCACCTGCCATGTTATGTCTCTGCACCACCCTAAGGTCGACTGGTAGAAAATGCCTAAGGCATTAAGTCCGCCTTTGTACAATGTTTCATTAGTGCATAAAGTTTTAAATAAATAAACTAAAAAAAAATTGGAGCAGGGACGAAGAAAAAGAAATAGTGATGCGTGCTGTTTTACTGCAGGACCAGAAAGATCTTTTCAGACCCAACCGTGTTGATTGATCATAATTATATAGGTCTTTTAAACCATGCAATCTTTTTAACCTGATTATGCTAAAGGTATCATGGGGCGCGAGTGCCTACAAATTTTATGAAAATCTATTTATCAAAACGCCCTGTTGACACTTCACGTGACCCATGGGCTGGCTTTTACCACAGTATACATATATGGAACAGTACGGAAACTACCTACAAATGTTCGAAACGGCTCACTCACACAAACATACGCATCGACGAGACTCCTAAGCGGCATTCGCTACTGACAGGACCGCGAGAAACGCTTAGGAGTCTCGTCGATGCGTATGTTTGTGTGAGTGTGCCGTTTCGAATATTTGTAGGTAGTTTCCGTACTGTTCCATATATCTATACTGTGCTTTTACCTTGGACGAAGAATAAGCATTGCTATACAGCGTGGCAGTGCCGGCAATCGCTTGGATACAACCTGTCGACAGCAAAGCGCAGGAGCTTTTTGACCCAAATTAAAGTTTATTATAGTTTTTAAAAGGGTTTTTTTTTACAATAAATTATAGGAACCAGGTAGCAATTGACCTGACTGAATTGAATGACTGGCCTGTTGGTCTAGCAGTTAGTGACCCTGACTGCTATGTCCGAGGTCGTGGGTTCGATTCCCACCCAGGACAAATGTTTGTGTGATGAGCACGGTCATTTCTTCTTTGTCTGGGTGTAATTTATCTATAATATGTATGTATTTAGAAATATTTATGTATGTTTACCAGTTGTCTAGTACTCATAACACAAGCTCTGTTTCGCTTGGGACTAGATGGCGTTGTGTGATAGTGGTGGAATATTACTATTATTATAATATTATTATTATTAATTGCTAAATAAAATTTTCCTATTTATTGATGAAAGCTACGTGCTTATTCAATTTATAATCATTTTAATCAATGCTCTAAAATTACACTCTAGCTAACGTGCAACAAGACCGCACTCCAACTACCTACCATTAGAAAATTTACAAATGTTAACCCAGTTACCGTTCCAATTCTAAGTATCAAAATCCTAATAAGCGCTTCAGCGGCCTATTTGGCAAGTCAGCGGCTGCAGCGCTGCACCGGCCCGGGTGATCCAACACACGGCAGCCGCTCGTTAGCTCGAGAGCGCTAAAGCGCTGCACGTCAAATTGGACACCAGAGTGAGGTCCAATTTGTGCAGTCCCGCGTTGGTGTTGGGTGTGTTCTTGGTTCGGGTAGATTTATATTGGGGATTCGTTTTAGTTAATACATTTTTTTCTTATTACTGGCAGTTTCAAGAAGACCTGTTTTGTAAATACGTAACTAGCTGACGAATTTGTACTGGCTACAGAAACTAATTAAAGTTGCTACATGTATGTTAATGTTTAGGTTTGATTTTTGTATTTTCGCCTGAGTCTGCAAATTATTTATTAAATGCATTATGTACATAGGCGGACTTAATGCCTCAGGCGTTTTCTACCAGTCAACCTTTGGGTGATGCAGAGAAAAATAGTGGTACGTGCAATAAACGAGAGAGAAAGACGAATACGAGATATAAGTACTAATAAAAACTATAAAGAATACAATTATACAACACATACTCAAATCAATAAACTACATACCTAACTAATATAGTCAAACAATTAGTCAAAATCGACAATAGGAAAACATTAACGCTGTGATGATACTACTGACAAATTCTTACGAATTAGCTCTCGAACTTTAGTTTTGAATGTTAATCGGCTTGTTGCCATCCTGATCTCCTGGGGGAGCGCATTCCACAGAGAAATAGCTTGAACAAAAAATGAATTGTGAAGAAAGTCGGTACGATGAAGATGTCATCGTACTGACTTTCTTGTGTTTTTTGTTTTTTTTTTTTTTATTCTTGATAGGTTCGCGCTTGACCGCTAACTCACCTGATGGAAAGCGACGATGAGGTCGACGATGGAGCGCGCTTACCTAGAAGTAACCTATTCACTCTTGACTTAAAGATTCCCGGGTTGTAGCCATCAGGAAAAACAGATTCCGGCAAGGAATTCCACTCCTTAGCTGTATGCACTATGAATGTGTTCCCAAAACGTTTTGTGCGTATAGGTGGGATGTCCACCATGTACCGGTGGCGCATTGCCGTACGCCTGGTGGTCCGATGATGGAACGGGCTAGGCGGAATTAGGTTATGCAATTCCGACGCACACTCCCCGAAATGCAACCGGTAGAAAACCGACAGGCTAGCAACTTGTTTCTTTGACATTAGAGTAGGTGGTTATGAGATGAGCGCAGATTACCTACTATTCGAGAAATTCCTAGAATTACTTTTTTATTACTAATTAGCTTCCGCTAGTGGCTTCATCTTCGTAAAAGTAGATCATATTATAGCCTATGTCACTCTGAATTAATAACACTCTACTAGTGAAAGAATGATAAAATACCAATCTTTCCTTCTTTTTCTTTTTTATCTTTCTTTCTCGACTGATCTGTTGGTCTAGTGGTTAGTGGCCCTGACTGTTATGCCGGAGGTCGTGGGTTCGATTCCCACCCAGGACAAATGTTTGTGTGATGAGCACGATCATTTGTTCTGTGTCTGGGTGTAATTTATCTACAATATGTATGTATTTAGAAATATATAAGTAAGTATGTTTATCAGTAGTCTAGCACTCATAACACAAGCTCTGCTTAGCTTGAGACTAGACGACGTTGTGTGATAGTTGTGGAATAAATAATATTATTTTATTTTCCTCTTTATAATATTAGATATTAAAAAGAGAAAATCATAACAAATCGATGATTTAGTCGACGGTGGAGCATGCTTGCCTACAAGTAACCTATTCACTCTTGACTTAAATACCCCTAGTTGTAGCTATCAATAAATATAGACCCGAACAGACGCTTCTTCAAATAATCCAATCGTTTACCATTTCTCAGTATTGATCATAGTAGCTAGCCTTCAAAAGTATATAAATATGTGTAAAGAAACCTTTTAGGACCATTTCACCTTGAAAATAAATATAGTTTATTTTGATACAAGTGGAGAAAGTTTGTTGTTGCGACATAGGTAGAATGCGCCTGAGCTGTAGGCGAGGGTGTTATGGAGACGAGGGCTGCAGTGACAAACCACGTTTACCAAAGGACGTTTTTCAATACACTTACGAAGATGTAAATAAACGGGGTTTACGCGTGACTCGTGGGGGTCGCTAATCGTCCAGCCTGATACGATAAATGTAATAAGTTGTGGCGGGGCGAGCTCGCTCACTTTTGCGCACTAGTGCGAATAACAGTTAATAGCGTGCCGGGATAAGGCGGTTTTTCGAGTAAGTGTATTGAAAAATATTTATTCGTACCATGAACTTGTGACCTTTATCACGCAGTCAGAAAGTAGCATAAGCATACCATAATCAGCCTTTTTTAATGTTCCCACTGCTGGGACTCAGGCCTCCTCTCTTGGCCTCCTCTCCTCGGAGAGGGAATGGGCCGTAATGCACCACCGGTTTTCCTTCACCGTTTTGAGAGCAGTGGTGATGAAATAAATCACACAAAGTAATGCGCCTGACATGATGGCGGCTGGTAGTCAAAAAGTACGAATGCGTAATTTAATTATGATTTTAATTCAACCAGAATAATATTATTTCACAATGATTATTTTGCTTACATGGCGCAGTAATTGGCTTGCCACAAGGCTAATACAAACTATTACGTAAAATACACGAAAACCTCAAGCCACAGTTAATCAACTTGCTACCACAAATATTAACGTAATGCAACTGGGGGTAAATATTGTTCAATAATAGAGTCTAAAATAAGAGTTTTCTTTTAGGTGGGAAATCATTAAATAAATCTGGAAATCTCTGAGTGCAGCGTGAGGGTGTGTCAGACTTTTACTGACTAAAATGTACCTGTATTTTCTCAGTCCAAGACCAGTCGTCCCGCTGCGTAACGGTACTAGCCCATGTGTCCCCTAAGCACACTACATAAAAATAACAATTAAACTGCCATTCGACTGCAGGCTGCGAATGCAGGTAGCACACACATCCGCAGCCGGAAGTGATTCTGAGGCTGGCTGCACGTGCTGCCAGTCGCAAATCTACCATTCAGTTCAATATGAGCGCTATCGGCTCCGAGTAGAGATTATTTCGGAACTTGTCTAAACAGACTTGTGGCCGCAGCATTACTGGTCTGCGATCGGCTATGGCTGCAGGTCGCGGAAGCACTCGCAGCCGAAGCTCGGCAGCACGTGCGGCCGCAGCCGCGTTCGGAATGGTTTTCACAAAAACCCGTACTACTACATAGAAAACCAGTCGTGCAGCTGCAGTCAGCTTCGTGCAGCCGCCGCATGTGCTGCCTGCATCCGCAGCCTGCAGCTGAGGTTCGAATAGCACCTTTAAGGTTTTCAAAAGATATTTTGTAGCTTGAATTAAAATTATCAAAATAATTGAAAATATACCATACCATACCAGTACCATATAGAATAATTAGCTTTTTTAATGTTCCCGCTACTAGGACTCAGACCTCCTCTCTGGTAGACGGAATGGGTCGTAATATACCACGCGGACCCTGTGCGTGTTGGTGGATGTTACTTCATCGAATTATGGTTCTGGGACATGTCGGTTTCCTCTCGACATATTTTTTTCACCGTTTTGAGAGCCGAGTGGAAAATATTTTTGTTCCAGAATAAATAATTTATCAGATATATCAAAGACTAAACTCAAAGACTTGATAACTTAAAGTTAACATTAAGCTCGTCTGTGTACATTAGCTGTCCTATTTTTATTGTTTTACAAAAGTGGTGTTTACAATAAAGAATATGAATATGTGCTCCTTACGTTGTGCTCAACATAATATGCTCGTATAACATTTTTCGTCACTTCTTACTTAATAAATAAAATATAGAATGTCGAATCAGGATCACACTGGTAGTCCAGTAAACTGTGCAGTTCTAAAAACCTCAATCTACTAACTCAACGTGACACGGAAAACTTATATTTACGCTCATCCCTATATCCCCAGAACTAAACTAATTGGTATGATTGTTTTATACAGTGTACATATAAAAACAAAAAACTAAAAGTTTTATTTTGCTAATGTATTAGCTGAATCATAAAATATAACTATCCCCGCCACCCTGTCAAACTATGTAGAAGGACATAGCCTTCATTCCGAAAAACTGTTTTAGGGTCTAACTCTCTAATAGGTACCAACTTTGTAGATATCTCAATAATTACGATAAAAGTTGTGTAGATACTAGTATCTGTTGCACATAATAGCTGAATATGCAACAAATGATAAATGATATTTATTTTGCAAGTAGGTTTAAGAAAAACACTTTTACATGACAATTTTTTTTTTTCGTAACTTTAAACTAGATGAGGTCGGTGTTTCCTAGCTGACTACCCTGAGACGAAACACCGAAACAAACTCAGGTGTCAAAGTCTCTTTTAAAGTCCATACAGTAAATATGTAATGGTCAAATCACATGAGAACCAAGCAGATTTGTCTGAGATGACCTTTTGAAGAAAGAACCATACAGATTTGAGTGGACCTGTCCAGTCAGTGCAAGCATTTGTCAGTATTCGCAAAGCTCAACTCAGGACTATTATGGAGCTCAACGACTTGACGAAAATACCAAGGAAAGGACATTTGTATAGGCCGCTGAAAATACTCAAATTGCCAGACATACGTTAAAATTACTAAAAAGGAAAAAAAAAGCAATCAATATAGTCCTCATGTTCACGTTCAAATACTTGTGCCAATACTTCGATCGATATAAAACTACTGCCTGGCTCTTAGAGCAGCATTATACTAAAACAGAGTCTTTAGTATCATACATCGCTTGACATAATGTTCGTTTCAAGAAATCTACAACCACCACAATCATACACATACACTTTTACATTGATAAAAACTAATTTCAAATCCTCCTAAAATGTTATATCGACACACTTTCAGTTCACTTTGTAAACCCTCTTCTTCCTTGTCGATATCACTCTTGACAGAGTGGTCGTGGTCATCACTTCAGTTGTTGGTGGCAAGCTTCACAACACGCCGCCACTCCTCTCTGATGGCCCCTAAACCCTAGTTTTATTAAATTTCAATTTGGCCGATTCACTATCCCTTAAGTTACAGGTCTCCCAGTTTAAGAGACAGGATTCATAATTATTTTTAGGGTTCCGTACCTCAAAAGGAAAGAACGAAACCTTTATAGGGTCACTTTGTTGTCTGTCCGTCTCTCTATCTGTCTGTCTGTCTGTTAAGACCCTTTATCTCGGGAACGCTTGGAGTTGTCGAGTTGAAATTAAAACCATATACTCAATTTTGCGGACTCTTGAAGATGTAAAAAAATTAAACTTGTAAAAAAACGTACATTTCGACACTCTCGAGGAAATCAAATTCATAGGGTACTTCCCGTTGACCCAGAATCCTGAAATTTGTCATAAAGCAAGGTCTTATAGCTCAAGTATAGGAATAAATTTGAAAACTGTAAATTTGTTGTTACGTCACAATTTTTTTTTTGTTGCGATTCGGAAAAATCTTCCGAGACTCCATTCCGGAATTGAACTGTTTACATAGGTAAGTTTGTACAGAAGCCTCAGGGCGCGAATCTGACTCGCACTTGCCCAGTTTTTTCTTTTTTTATATGCGTATACTTACCTTGTAGACTGAAATTCTCTGTTCATAAAACTATGCTTCTTGTATTCCTCCTACCTTGTTTTAAATTGTCTGTACGTGTGTATTGCTTGGATAAATAAATAGACTATTTTATTTAGTTATTAGATCCCATCATTGCATCATCAAAAAATCGAAAATATAAAAATACGTTTCGAAAACTACCGAAACGGAACATTCGTCTGGAGTGTATGAAACGAAATATCGAAGACGTTGGTGCACCAACACGACATAATATGGAAAATATTTTCACATTTCAACGGGAAACCCACGAATGTCGGGGTCGGTCGAATGCACCTTTAGATCGGTTGCAAATCTTCTTACTAAGATATTTATATTTTAAGGTACTTAGATATTGGATGGTTTTTTTTTTATTTTTTTATTATTTTTATTATTTATGTACACACAAACATACAATAGAAGATAGGTATCTTATTATAAAAAATTGTTCAAAGGTACTGCTTATTTCAAAATGAAATTGCTTCCAGCAGACCTGCGAAAGGAGAGATTAGAAGAGATGTAGACTATAGTGTGTAGAAATAAGCAAAGAAGAGTTTGTGAAATCCTAAATCAAACCAATAAATACTTAAATAGCTATAAACACCTTTTTAAAAATAAATACCTACATAATATATACATATATGAATATCACACAAGAGAGACATTTTTTTTTTAGGTAGGAAATCAACTCACATCTCCCGCCCTTGGAATAATACGCGCCGTCGACGACTTGGGCTCGGTCCGGACGGTTACCGGACGACAGGACTGCGTGCTACCCATAGCTCATTGTCCGCAAGCCTGCGCCTACTAAAGATATTGATTGGTGCGCTGCAGGAATGTTGGAAAGAATTACCTTGGCCCTGGAACGCGCAACTGAAAGAACACAGTTTGACATTGGTCATTAAAAGTCAGAGTGAGAGCAGTTATTTTATGATTTAACAACGTCAAAATAAGAGAGTGGTAAAGAAGTAACATGACATTTGATGTCATGCTATTTCTTATCAATTTTTACATTTCTTTTTTTTAAACTTTGCCCCGCACTAAAAATTACTCCTGTATTGTGGGTGTATTCACAAACATGTAAGCTCACATACACAAGACACCCAGGAACAACTATATGTAAGCCATAAAACGAGGCCAACAAAATTATTAAGATTTGTTGATTAAGTACCGATTTATTGATTAGAAAACAGTAGGTGTAAAAATGCATATCATCATATCAGCCGAAAGACGTTCACTGTTGGACATAGGCCTCCCCAAGTGTCGCCACAATGAACGGTCCCGTGAGTCTCGCATCCATCTGATTCCCGCAATCCTTACCAGGTCATTCGTCCAACTTGTAGGAGGCCTTCCAACGCTGCGTCTTCCGGTACGCGGTCGCCACTCCAGAAGCTTTCGGCTCCAACGGCCATCTGTTCTGCAAGCAATGTGCCCTGCCCATTGCCACTTAAGTTTGGCGATTCTTCGTGCTATGTCGGTAATCTTGGTTCTTCTATGGATATCTTCATTCCTGATTCGATCACGCAAGGAAACTCCGAGCATAGCTCTTTCCATTGCCCTTTGGGTGACTTTAAGCCGATGCTTTAAGCCTTCTGATGAGGCCTATTGTGAGCGACCACGTTTCTGAGCCTCGGACCCCTATGTCATCACTGGCAACACGCACTGGTCATAAACTTTCGTCTTGAGACACTGTGGTATGTTGGACGAGAAGATACTGTGCAGCTTCCCGAACGCCGCCCAGCCGACCGATAAAAATGCATAAGTAAGGGACAAAACAACAATCCAAATGAACCATTCTCATCCTAAAACAATCTACTAATATTTCAGTGGTACAAAGTAAATGCTAACACAACCTTTTTACCACAAAATGCAACTACTAAAGTCCACAAAAGCACACAGTCTACTCATCCAACAAATCTGTGTCCAACATTTAAAATATCAAACTTAATCGCCACTCTGACTAATAGGACCAGATTCCAAAGTCCGGCCACAGAGCAGGACAAAAACCAGTAATGTACGTACGTCGTTACATTAACACAATTATTTCTAACATGCACCGAAAGAGGAATTGTAACATTAATTCCCTTAATTTTGGTAGAATGTTGCGGTCAACTACTGACGTATTATATGTCGGCGTTTTGCGGCTGAAAACTGAGGGCATTACTCTGGGGGCGAGTAGACGGGCGATTTGTTAGTGGAAAGTGTTTAGTGACATCTGGTGGTGAAATATGTTGGAGTAGAGGAGCTCATGATGTGGGTTTGTACTTGTGGTTGTATTGTTAGTCCGCGGCATCACGTTATACTGTGGGTTTGTTCGAAAGAGTTACAATGCAAAGGGCAACTGGAGGGTTTCTGTCAATAAAAGTCTAGCACTCGCTCTTGCTCCACACAGAGTGGATTTTTCTTTTTTTTTATAAATTCAGGCTTGATGTTACTTAATGTATGCGTTTAAAATATTAAGCACATTTTATCCCTTTAAAAAATATTTTGTTCACATCCTTTTTATAGATAAGTAAGTTACGGTCAGTAAATAAGAGAGGAAATTGAAAAAGTGACTCAATTTCAAGTTAAGTGGTATAAAGTTATGATCGAGCGATCGTAACTTCGCGTGTCTGGAGGTCGAAACTTTGTTCGAAGAGTAAAAAGAAGTTAATTTTATTATATCAATATTCACCATCCATGTTTTTGTCAATGGAAGACCAGACGGCCTCTGTCTGGCAACATTGCTGAAATGTACAATTTTTGGCGGAGTCGTGAGGTACACATAAATGCTATTTTTTATTTGTTTTTTCATTTATTGACTGTCACAAAACGAATTATTTTAATTCTGTCTTTCAACTCTCGAACACGAACATCTGATAGCTAAAATCTGGGGTCTTTAAGTCAAGAGTGAATAGGTTAGTTCTAGGTAAGCGTGCTTCACCGTCGATCACATCATCACTTACCATCAGGTGAGATAGTGGTCAAGTGCGGGCCCATCATTAATAATATTTTCTTTCTTTCTTTCTACTTGGAGCTAAGAACGTATCAAACCGGAAATATATCAAGAAGATGGGAAGCTATAATTCTATCTGCCTAATAAGATTCTATGTCACTCTTATCAGGCAGACAGAATTGTACGGTGAGTATTATGGATCTAGGATATCCGAGCAGAGATCAGCGAAGCGCATTTTCGATTCTGAACTCCAGCAAGGAAAATGGTGGACAGTTTCTACGCTTCAAGGATGTTCTGTCAAAAATAACAAATTACTATGGAAAAAGAACTTCCTAGTATTTAGCCTCACGGGTTTTTAATAAAATAGATTGTCTAAGAAATAACCCTAAGTTGAGTAAAGGTGTCATTAAGTCGAGACTAAGGAATCTGTTACTCGAGAACGACGGCACTGCAACGGATGGATGTTGGTTGGAGACTTGTTGTTTACTACATAAGGAATTAATTTCGAACTAGAATTACCCGACAGGTCTACCGTTGTCGAGAATAAATTCTTCAAAGAGCAAAAAAAATGAATTAAAAAAAAATATTGTTGAAAGTAAATAACAATCTACGTACATAACCAACTTTAATATACATAAATTAAGTATTAAGTTTACATGACACATCCTGAGACAGCAAAGCCACTCATATTTTTACTGTTTTATGATGTCACAGAAGTGACTGTATAAAGAGCGTTTCTCGCCATCAAACTATAAAGTTTGACGAGCTAAAAATATATTAAACGAATGTTGAAAATGTATGAGAGAAATAAATAAGAAAAAAGAATCGACATATAAAAAGTTGCGACATTGATCTTGCGACTTGGGAGAAATAGGCATAAGATCGGCCTGAGTAGAGTTGTCTTGTGCAGCGGCACGTGCAGCCCATTGAAAATAAAAGGAGGTTGAAATTAAACAAAAAAGCAACGACCTCAAAGCTAGACCACCAACAGCTATAATTTATCATGTCGTTAATGGTGTTCTGACATATCCACTCTGGGCTCGGAGTTTTTCGGCCAAAGTTGGATATGCAAGTCACATGAGAGCACATAACAGAGCAGCATATCTGAGCTCACAACCGTCAAGAAAAACCAAGATCTAAATGTGGCCACAATCGGCTAAATGGCCATAATTATCATCAGCATCACGATGAATATGGTGTAAGGATAACAGTAGCTCATATTATTTACTATCTAATTTAAACCAGGCATAGGCTGTGTGTGTGTTGGAATGCCTCCTACAAGGTAGACTTGATAAAGGTTGCGGGAATCCGATGGATGCGAGACGCACAGGACCGTTCTTTGTGGCGACGCTAGGGGGAGGCCTATGTCCAACAGTGGACGTCTATCGGCTGCAATGATGATGATGATGATGATGATGATGATAGGCTGTGATACGAACATGAGAATGAAGACGTAACTATAAAAACCAAAATTATCAACAAACTTTTGTTAAACATTGCCACACTGACGATTTTTACAGGAACATTCTTGAAAACCATATAAAAAATTACATTATCTCTCTATCTAACAGATAACAGCCCGTATACAGCTGCCATTTTAGTTCACGAATTTCGTGGAATATCAAAATTAGTGATGACCCAGTAAACAGCTGTTTGAGCCAGTAGCGTGCAGCCGGCGGGGTGCGAAGGGTAGAGGGATAGGGAGGGGGCTGGGTCGCTGAAAACTGTCCAGTGCCCTGAGTTTATAGTTTAATTGTTCATAGCACACTTACAGGATTGTGTTATTATGATTTTACGTTCAAAGAGAAGATTATATTAATGTATAGGTACATAGTTTGTGTTTTGGAAAGTAAAATGGCGGAAATGCTCTGGTTTGGGTCTTTTATTAGTACTGGCCTGTTGGTCTAGTGGTTAGTGTCCCTGACTGCTATGCCGGAAGTCGTGGGTTCGATTCCCACCCAGGACAAATGTTTTTGTGATGAGCACGATCATTTGTTCTGTGTCTGGGTGTAATTTATATATAATATGTATGTATTTAGAAATATTTAAGTATGTTTATCAGTTGTCTAGTACTCATAACACAAGCTCTGCTTAGCTTGGAACTAGACGGCGTTGTGTGATAGTTGTGTGATTATTATTATTATTAGTAGGTAAGAATTCCTTTTTAACATGCCGTATAAGGTAATTTGATTTAGACACATGACTTAAAAAAAAATTGTAACAAGTATGAAAGTTAACATGTCTTGGACTAAATGTAAGTTAACGTAACTCCGGCCCCTAAGATACAGGCACTGCCTAGTTTGGGGGCCACAGTTCAATTTAATATTAATTTTACCAGTTACTTTGAATACTTATTGTTGAGCAGTGGTGGCCGAGTGAGCAGTGGTGGCCGAGTGGTAACGGCCTCGACTTACGCATTACTTTGTGTAATTTATTTCATCACCACTGCTCTCAAAACGGTGAAGGAAAACATCGTGAGGAAACCGGCATGTCCTAGAACCAAAAATTCGAAGACATGTGACATTCACCAACCCGCACAGGGCCCGCGTGGTGGATTACGGCCCATTCCCTCTCCTAGAGAGGAGGCCTGAGTCCCAGCAGTGGGAACATTATAAGGCTGATTATGCTATGCTAATGCTATGAATACTTATAACATAAGTTTCGTATTCGTAGCCTATTCTGTCCTAATCCTGGACAAAGGCCTTCCTCCACTTCTTCCATCTTTCGTTCGCAGGGGTTTCCTCTTGCCACACTGCCACACTGGACTAATAAATTTTTATTATTATTCCATTTATTTATTTTTTTAAACATGTTTTATTACATTTTTAAATATTTCTTAAAAAAAACACATTTGAAAATATAAAAAATAGTAACCCACCGGCATTGGGAACCAACCGCCGCCGGGATTCCCATCCCGATTTCCGGCCACCGTAGGCGCGAGCTTGCGGACGGCAAGCAATGGGTAGCTCGCCGTCCGGTAACCGTCCGGACCGAGCCCAAGTCGTCGATGGCGCGTACTGTTCCACGCGCGCCTCAAGGAGATGTTAGCAACTGTAGGGGCCCAGCAAGGTCGATGCCTACTGGGTTGGCACCAATAGGCTTCGGGTCGAAGGGTCGAAGCCCACTGGGGCCAAGGGTCTGATTCTGAAAGAAAGACTTGACCCTGGTACGAAAGGCAATGAAGGAATAGGAGTGGGTTTTTAGCCAGTAAAAGTCTGACACTATCTCTCGCTCCGCCCAAGAGCGGGGGATGTCATATGATGATTTTCCCACCGAAAAAAAAAACTCGGCATTGGGAACAGGATCCAAGCTACCGGTTAGGCCAAATGAAGGACACAGGTGTGGTTCTAATCAGTAAAAGTACGATACGCCCTTTCGCTCCACCCAGAGCGTGAGAAATCAATAGATGAAAAAGAACCTATGTAGATGAAAGAACGATATTCACGCGCAACGAAGTCGCAAGCAAAGTGCTAGTCAACTCATATAACCCGAAAGCCACCGAAATCAAAACACCCGACTTCTCTGCGTATGACACACCCGCGCCACGCGAATAGTTCGCGACAACATTTTCTCATCAGTTGCCTGTCGCGAAGTATTCCCGTAGCCTTCTGACAAGACATGCCTACATGAGACCATATTTACATAACCAGAACATATTTCAAGAGTTAGGGAACTGGAAGCGATATGAAGGAAAATCATCTTTACTCAAAACACACATAAGCGTTTTGGGAACACGTTTCTTGTGCGTACAGCTAAAGAGTGGCATTCCCTGCATCTGTGTTTCTTGATAGCTACAACCTTAGGTTACTTCTAGACAAGCGTGGTCCATCGTTGGTCACATGACCCCTCACCATCAGGGGACAGTGGTCAAACGCGAGCATATCTATAACAAAAAAACTGCCATTATTCCCCAGCCATTTTCTTTGTCCCATGTCAAATGGGGTTGGCACAACACGTTTTTTTTTTATTCTGCCCTATCAATCGTCATCTTTTCACCGACTCCCATTTCATTCATTTTTCCTTGGCCTTTCTCTCCAATATGTCTTTTGATACACATTTATATGCTTAAATGTTTTGGAAAAGTGTTTTATATAGTCACACTGCATACGTAATTATGAGTATATAGATATACTATATATATAAAAGCAAAATACTACTCACTGATTAATCACGAAATCTCAGAAACTATAACACCTACAAACACTTCAAATTTGGCAGGTAGGTTCTTTATAGGGTGTAGACATCCGTTATGAACGGATTTTACGAGACTCCACCTCTAAGGGGGTAAAACGGGGGTTGGAAGTTTGTATGGAGAAACCTACTTTTACGCGGGCGAAGCCGCTGGTAGGAGCTAGTATATCACAAAGGTGAATGTTCATCAGATTTAGATAGACTATATCCTAGAAAAAAAAAACACGCTACCCCTGACACTTCCATCCCCCATACATCTTCGACCGAAGTTTTAACGAGCCGGTATTCCACTGATATTTTGGACCGCCCTGCACAACTCGGAATTAGTTCGTACGACTCAATCCGACGTCACACACAAATCGCACGGCCAAATTAAATGTGTTAAATTTCCACTGTGTAACGCTTCGATTGTTCCTTTGTGTTACACATGTTTGTTGATTAGTGTAACGTGTTTCCTGGAAAGTTGGATTGGAGGTAATAGATTTTGGGATTTGGGGTTTTGATTTGTTTTGTTTGATATATGCTTCGTTTGAATTAAATTTCGTAGTTTAGAACAATGATGTCCAATAGAGATGATAACAGGTTATTTTTTATAGCCATTACATCACGATCGAGATTGAGAGCAGTGGTGACCGAGTGGTAACGGCCCCGACTTACGACTTGTAGGTCGCGGGTTGAAACCCAGCCGGGCGCATTACTTTCTGTGATTTATTTCATCACCACTGCTCTCAAAACGGTGAAGGAAAACATCGTGAGGAAACCGGCATGTCCTAGAACTATAAAAATTCGAAGACATGTGACATTCACCAACCCGCACTGGGCCCGCGTGGTGGATTACGGCCCATTCCCTCTCCTAGAGAGGAGGCCTGAGTCCCAGCAGTGGGAACATTAAAAAGGCTGATTATGCTTATGCTTAAGCATTACATCAAACTGATTGTGGTCAAAAATGACTACATGACATTGCGAAACTAAGTAAAGTTAATATAACTTGTAAACCTTTGACTTAAGTTAGCCGTAAACCGTAGAAAAAAGATACGAGTAAGATATGCTGATTGCTAAAAAAGCATAACGTATTACACCTAAGATATACATAGATATACCATAATACACACACACACACCTAAATACACTCACGCACATTACAATTGATCGTTTTTTATTATTGTTTTTTATTTTTTCCTTGTTACTTTTTATTCTTTTTATTTTATTTTTTTCCTTTTTGTCATCTGCCTAGTTGTATATTTATAATGTAAGGGAAGAGCGGAGCCTCCAACTACGGGAATTTCTATGCCTAAATGGAGAGTCTTCGACATGCAATTTAAGCCAAAATTATATGCAATAAAGCTCTTTTATTTTTATTTTTTACCTATGTATATAAGTATATTTCTGTATTATTATTTTTTTCGTATTATTTTTACTTTTAAAATTGTGCACTGGATCCTACCCTCTATTATAATCTCTCTATCACTCAATGGTTTTTGAGTCAAGCTCGCTTATCTACATGAACTCTGTCATCCACTTATTTTATAACCTGATATAATGTACAATAAAGAATTAAAGAATAGATATTCATTTTTGTTTTCGGTGAGAAATAATTAAAAACTTCTCCCGCTCTAAGCAAAGCGAGAGGAAGTGTCAGACTTTTACTGACTAAAACCAACCCGTGTTCCTTCAGTTGCCCTTTGCGTTCCAGAGCAGCGGTGACGGTTTCAAAAAACTCCGAAATCCTGGCAACATAAAAGAAGATGATGAAGAAGATGTAGCGACATCTATGGCATCACATAAGAACTAATCCTGCATCGCGCAATTAAAGTTCTCCGCGCGATTAGAATATATAGAACAGCCCGAAATCATCTATCGGGTTGTCATCTAATCATCTTTCAGTTGCCCACCAGACATAACAAATAACAACCATCTGGTCGGAGGATCCTCCCTTTCCAAAGGAGGTTTGCGGGAATTTACTCTCTGTTCCGCATACCTCCAAAACAATATATGTAACTCAACATAACTTTATACATAAACTCAAGCAGCTTACCAATAACATATTACTTATATTAACTCCAAGAAAAGTGCAAAGCGAACAAATCCGAAGAAGCAACTATTCAAATAACTAGTTGAAAATCTTTTATCGCAGGACTTGGCAACGTTACGCTTTTACTTACAAAGACGAAAGTTCCATTTTTAATATTTGAGTTTAAAGCACACAAAATATTTTTACTGCACTATTTAAAAGTTACAACCCTTTGTGCTGAATTTTCTGGCGAATTATATTTTTTATTCTTTATTAAAAAGGCCCGTTGACATTTGATGTTTTTATTATTTATGTTATGTAACCGTCTATATTACATTATATAATTACATTAAAACACTTTATGTAATTAATTATTATTTTATTGTTTCTTTCAGTTTCGTTCCAAGTTACATTCGAGGGTCTTTCTCAAATGTCAAAACGATTTTTTAACGAGTTTAAGATTTAACTATTCATGTACAAATGCGAGCTTAACTCAACAATGAGTTTTCTCCTAGCAGCAAACCTTTCAGAGACATAAAAAGAGATCACATTCGAGAGTATGATCCAGTACACAATATAAACGAGAAGGAATGACAGGCGCTCGCCTGCTTCTGCGAAGCAGTAATTCTAGCGAAGGAAGCGGCCGCAAGCGTGAGGGAACAAACATCCTCATACTCCAGCCACCGTGATCGTGACCCCAATTTTTAGCGACCGTAGGCGTATGAAAGACAGCAATGGGTAGCTTGCCGGTCGGCGTGAACCCAGCACGAGTCGTCGACGGCGCGTATTGTTCTACGCGCCTCTCTAGAGATGTCAAGAGTGTCTGGAGGTATTCGGAACAGAGAGTAAAGTCCCACGTACCTCCGTTGGAAAGGGAGGATCCTCTGGCCAGACGGGTGTTATGTCTGGTGGGCAACTGCCGAATAGATGATTTCGGGCGGTTCTATATGTTCAAATCGCGCAGAGAATTTTAATCGCGCGATGCAGGATTACTTCTTATGTGACACCTGGATAGGTGGGTGAGGATTGTCACTCACTGGACGCCTGAGGGAAGACGAGGTCGACCGCGATGAGATTGGTGTGACGATCTGATCATGTTCGTGGGGCAAATTTGGCCAGAGATCGCCTGAAACAGAGAGGTTTTGAAGAAGAAAGGGGAGGCCTTTGCCCAGTAGTGAGACACAAAATAGGCTATAAAAAATAAATAAAAGAAATACGGAAAACTACTAATAAATACCAATATAAACCCCTATTTTTATAATTAGTAAAAAAAAAATGGGGCTCGATCCGTATCCGTTACTGATCTTTGTATAGTTAAAAGTATAAAAAAACTGGGCAAGTGCGAGACAGATTCGCGCACAGAGGGTTCCGCACAAACTTACATATGTAATAGTTCAATTCCCGAAAGAAACGAAAAAAAAAAGATTGTTTTGTGACGTAACAACAAATAAACTATTTTCAGATATATTCCTATAGGTACCTGTGCTATAAGACCTTGCTTTATGCCAAATTCCGGGATTGTGGGTCAACGGGAAATACCCTATTATATCCATAGTAGCCGTATCTTTTTTATTCAGTTAATTTAGAAGTTTCATTTTCTCACAGCTTCAAGGGACCGCAGATCTGATAATGGTTTAAATTTCAACTCGATACCTCTACGCGTTCCCAAAATAAAGGGTTTTGACAGACAAACAGACAGACGGACGAACAACAAAGTGATCATATAAGGCTTCCGAATTTTCCTTTTGAGGTACGGAACCCTAAAAACGAAATCCCAAAATTGTCCACGAAAATTGGTTATATAATTAGTAAATTCATATACTTACAAATATTTTGTCAGTTATGAAGGGAAGTGCTCTTTAATTTTCCTCTTGAAGACCTCAAGAGATAAGCTGAATAGATTAGATTACTTAGTATCATACTGAAACGATTTCTGCTTTGGTTTCTGTTCTATTAGGTTTGGTTTAATATGATAGCTGACATGATTGACCACGCTCACCTATCATTCTGGTACCGTTCTCTGCTCCACCTGGTCTTGCTTTATTTTTTATAGATAAGTTAGAGAATACGTTAAATTTTAGTATGCAATTTATTTGACATCTAAATACCTATATGATTCACAAATAATGTAAAATGACGAACCACAGCATAAAACTAAAAAAATCTCTAAAATAAATGAACAAATCGCCATTTCTTATCCGACGATAAACTTCGGAACGATAGAAAAAAAACGAAGTCTAATTACGGGTAAAGTGGCCTGAAAGTGGCCTAACTTTAGGAGATTGGAAGAAATGAGGCCGAGAAATCTTGTTGACAGTTTTGCAGAAATCGACGGAGTTAATATTTCAATTTAGTTTAGAAAATAAAGTTATTTAGTACTTCGTTGTTAGATTTATTTTTATTTATGTAGGTAAGTACAATTTATTGCCATAACTGCCTCGTTGCTCTGATGGTCTTAAGCGCTAGTGCTGAGCATGAGTTGCTAGGTTTAACTGCCGAGTGAGGCAAAATATTACTCCCGGAGAACACGGTGGAGTATAAGATTGAGGTCTGCCCCGCTTGAACGGAGCACCGCTGTGTCCTAGAAAAAACGATCGGTGACAACGAACTCTCGCGACCGTCCTTGGTCCAGGACACGAGTGAAAGATGTGGCAAAAGAGAGAGGCTACAGGAGACACTCTTGGCGTCTCTCTTACTGGGTTTACAATATGGAATTTTGATATTTAATTTAGGTGATGTCATCATCATCATTTCAGCCGAAAGACGTCCACTGTTGGACATAGGCCTCCTCCATAAATGTCGCCGTAACGCACGGTCTCATGCCTCTCGCATTCACCGTAGGCGCGGGCTTGTTGACGGCGAGCAATGGGTAGCTCGCCGTCCGATCGTCCGGTAACCGTCCGGACCGAGTCCAATTCGTCGACGGCGCGTACTGTTCCACGCGCGCCTCAAGGAGATGTCAGCAAACCGTAGGGACCCAGGATCGAAGCCTACTGGGGCCAAGGGTTTGTTTCTGAAAGGAAAACTCGGCTCTGGGACAAAGAAGGTACAGGAGTGGGTTTTTAGCCAGCAAAAGTCTGACATGCCCTCCCGCCCCGCCCAAGAGTGGTGAATGTCATTGGATAAATTTCCCACGACCCTCACTAGATCATCGGTCCACCTTGTGGAACGCTGCATCTTCCAATACGTGGTCGCTACTCCGGAACCTTTCGTACCCATCGACCATCAGCGTGTTGTCATATTATGTACAACTTTCTTTATTTATTTCTTGATTAGTAAACCACCAAGTATGGATAGGTACCTACTGAATATCTATTTTTATTATTTCTTCACATCTCCTTCATATTTTTATCTCGCAATTTCGCTTGCTAGATTGATTATTGTCAAAATGATTTCTTAAATTGTAATTTGGACTAGATTATATTTAATTTTGTAACGGCGATTCATCACATGACTTGGCACCAATTTCTTTAAACTTACTACAAGCAACCACCAACTGAATTTCAACCTTACCTCTACGGAGACAAGGTCTTCAATCAAAGTTTTGTTTAAACGACCTTTGATTTTCACGATTCATTACACACTTGATGCGATTTTTCATGAGAGATATCTTTCTATTTTATATTAAATCTGTATGTTAACTGAATCGAAATATAGATAAAGTCAAAGCCAATAATGTAAGAATGAAAAAAACTTTAACCTCTTAGATAATGTATGAACTTCTCATATCGCACCACTCGAGTTGCTGACATGACATATTTTTATTTCAATATTTATTTTTACTGACGATTCGGACACACGCTGTTAAGTACAGTCAGATAAAACGTTTTAAAATATATGGGGAAAAAAGCTTTACCAAAACTATTTTAGGCTGGATTTAAGGCGGCAACTTTGAGTAACAATTTTTTTTTATAGAAAGAAAGAAAGAAAGAAAACATTTATTTGAGACTCGCACAGGACAAACAACAATAAAATAAAAAATAAAATAAAAGTAACTACTTAATCTATAAATACTTAACTTAAAATAATAGAAAAAACAATATTAAAAAATAAAAATTAAAGACCTGTGCGAGGCCAAAAAGGCTCCTACCTCAGCATATGCTGCGATATTAAACCACAAAGTAAAATAACGCAGCGCTGGTATTCTGATAGGGCCTGGTGATGCCACGGACACACTCACGGAACACAGAGACAAATAAGATAATAAAAATAATAAAATAAAATATACTAAACATATAGACAAATCAATTAAACTACAAAAAAAAAAAAAAGTAAAATAAAAGCACTATTATATATACCATTCATACATACGCCCAATGCTCCGATAAGCATTTATCTATAGCAGACAAACGAATGGAACGCGTGGGCGCAGATGTAGGCTATAGTCTGTGGTAATGGCCAAGTAATGGCCGGCTGTCAAAATAAGAAAAACAAAAATAAATAACAGCTCAAATAAGATGATTTTAAGTAATAAACTGGAAAATTAAATAATGTGCATACAAAATATAAGTGTTGTTTGTTTTTACTGTATTTAGCTGACTGTGACTGTAGTGAAGCAAAGAATATACATGAAGTGAGTAGTGAAAAGTGAAGTGTTTAAAGCGTACGCTTTACTTATTCTTTATATTACATTTAAGACTTTTTATCCGACTGTACGGTTGCGGGAGTCTGATGGATGCGAGACGCACCGGACCGTTCATTGTGGCGACACTTGGGGGAGGCCTATGTCCAGCAGTGGACGTCTTTCGGCTGAAATGATGATGATGATGATGATCTGACTGTACTAAACAGCTTCAATTTTGGTGGTGTCCGAATCGTGAGTGAAAAATTATTGAAAATAAAATGTGTCGATTCATACATGTGTCCGACCCGTAGTCGAGTAACTCGACCACTCGAGGAAACTAAATTTGGAGGCTCTTAGCTTACTTGTGTGAGTTTCACGAGAACCACTAGACATTTCATAAAATCTACCAGGGCTGTTATAGAGTTGAAATTTCGATTCTGTACACGTATATGGGAATAATATTAAGCCAATTTTGTATATAGTTACAAATATTAAATTACTAGCTTCTGCCAGCAGCTCCATAATTATTTGTCTAACGAAAAGTCAGCTTTCGGGGAGGACAACGTCTGCCGTGACCGCTAGTTACGTTTAATAAGTTTTAATTGCATGCATTTTTTGTTATGCATACAGGGTGTCCGGCAAATAATGGATAACCTTGAAATATCTTATATTTCAACTTATAGCTGTCCTGAAAAAAAATATATCATAAGTAGTACCTTTGATATCTTCTTTTTAAAGAAAAGTCAAATATTTTTTATCTTATTTTACTTTTCTTATCACTTTGACCAGAAATGAATGAATTCTATTGGTATTTTGTTGTTTTAATATTATACACTAACTGTACTGATAGATAGAATGTAAATAGTATGACTAGCTATTGCAGTTTTTTTTTAAATACGCATACTAATTTATTTTTGAAAAATATGCAAATAATATTTTTTAAGCAAAGTTCAAACCTCTTGGGTATAAAAACAATGTATGAATACATGGGTGACCAATAATTTTAAAATAATTTCTGTTTCAAGTAGATTTATAATGGTACAATTCATAACAATACCTATCATAAATAGTGACTTATTGCCATTAATGTAGAAAAGGAGAAAATTTGACTAAACAACAAAATTTGTAATAAGGGAACATAATTATTTTCAATTAAATTGTATGTCATCATTGGGGAATAATAAAAACAAAAATTTAATATTCAAAATAATTTATTTTACATATATTTACAGTAAATGTTCATATTGTTTTCCTCCCACTCTTATACATGCTCTGCATCTTCGGATAAATGCTCTTCTGGGCAGTCTTGTGTACTGTCGCTCGCTTATTTTCGATGCGGCTGCTTTGACACGACTGCGCAATTCGTCCAAAGACCGTTTAGGCTTACGGTACACTTCCCCTTTGAGGCAGCCCCAGTAAAAAAAATCCAATGGATTTAAATCCGGTGAACGTGGAGGCCCCAAAATTGCCCCTAGGCGCCCGATCTATCTGTTTGGATATCTTGTATTTAAATATGCACGAACCGGTACAGCATAATGCGCAGGACAACCATCATTTTGCAGCCAATACGATTCCCTCAGCTCCTCGGAAACATTTTCTAATAAATTGGGGAGATCATTTTGAAGAAACTCCAAATGACTTTACCCTGTTAAATTTCCCGGTAATTCAAATGGGCCTATTATCGTATGATCAATTCCTGATGTGTTTTTATTAATCCCCAATGATGATATACAATTCAATTAAAAAAATGTTCCCTTATTACAAATTTTGTTGTTTTGTCAAATTTTCTCCTTTTCTACATTAATGGCAATAAGTCACTATTTATGATAGATACTGTTATGACTTGTACCATTATAAAATCTACTTGAAACAGACATTATTTTAAAATTATTGGTCACCCATGAATTCATACATTTTTTTTTTATACCCAAGAGGTTTGAACTTTGCTTAAAAAATATTTTTTAAATATTTTTCAAAAATAAATTAGTTTGCGTATTTGTTTTTGAAACTGCAATAGCTAGTCATACTATTTACTTTTTATCTATCAGCACAGTTAGTGTATAATATTAAAACAACAAACAACCAATACAATTCATTCATTTCTGGTCATAGTGATAAGGAAAGTAAAATAAATTAAAAAATATTTGACTTTTCTTTGAAAAGAAGATATCAAAGGTACTACTTATGATATATTTTGTTTCGTATTTTTTTCAGGACGGCCATAAGTTGAAATATAAGATATTTCAAGGTTATCCATTATTTACCGGACACCCTGTATATATTTGCAAGCATTGCATTGTATTGCCGCTCAGTAAGTTTTGATTGCATGTAGAGGAGATGATGATGATTGTGGTGTGATGAGAAGAGATAAAGTGAGAAAAGAAATTAGAGGAAATAAAGCGGCGCCAGTAACTGAAAAATTGAAAGGGAATCGTGGTCTTGGTATGGTCATGTGAAGAGGTGGGATGAAACGCATGCTAATAAAAGAGTAATGAGTATACGTGTGGATGGATCGAGAGGGAGAGGAAGGCCAAAGAAAAGATGGATGTGAGAACTGATATGAAAGAAAAGGGAGTCTGTGATAGCGTGACGGATGGCAGGACAGAATAGCTACACAGTAAGTAATAATGATGACTTAGTAAGTCTTGTCTGTTTCATGTTAGTGAATAATATAAGCTTAATGTAATGGTAAGGTTAGATGAGAAGCTTGTGACCAATCTTCGAGGTTAGGCAACGCTTACCGAGGCCGGTCTGTGGGTGGGTGACCAACTCAACACACCGAGATTCCTTCAGAATATTGGAATCCAGTGCCTCGGAAAACACGTTAAACCGTTGGTCCAGCTGTCATTTGCAGATATTTGACAGTCGTTACAGATAGTCAGAAGTCAGAAAATCTGACACCAGTCTTGCCAAAGGGTGTCGTGTTATCCAAGTGCTGGGTTGTGGAGGTCAGATAGATGGCAGTCGCTCTATCTAAAATAGTGGATTTCAGCTGTATACGGTTATACTCGTAGCCGATTCCAATAGAGTTGTGAAAAGTCTGGCAGATAGAGTGAACAATGTGGTGGTATTTTTTATGAGATGGGAAACCATCAAATGACTTCACCGTGCTCTAGGGTGGAGCCAGAGGACGTGTCAGACTTCAAAAAAAAACTAGGTAAGTGCGAGTCGGACTCACGCACTGAGGGTTCCGTACAAACTACAATTCCCGAATGTAGTCTCGAAGATTTTTTTGAATTACAAAAAGATTTTTTTGTAACGTAGGGAACAAAAAATTTACTGTTTTAAGATTTATTCCTATACCTGTGCTATAAGAGCTTGCTTTAAGCCAAATTTTAGGATTCTGGGTCAACGGGAAGTAACCTACAATGCGTTCCAAATAAGAATAGGATGGATTACCATGTTGTGACGTCACGTCATACTGTCAAATCGAAAGAAATTGGGCAAAATTGAAGAACTCAGAGATGAGCAAAATTGAAGAACTGGATTCTGATTAAACTTTTTTCGTTCACAGTTCGTAAATAAATTAAATTTTAAAAGTTTCTTGTTTTGCTCACCCTATGGATTCTTCGATTTGACAGTATGACGTGACGACACAACATGGCAATCGATCCTATTCTTATTTGGAACGCATTGTAAGAATTTTGATTCCTTTGAGAGTATCGAAATATACGTTTTTTGCGACATAAACGGCCGTATCTTTTTTTTATCGTTAACTTAGATGTTTGATTTTTTCACAGCTTCAAAGAACCGCAGATTTGAGTATATGGTTTAAATTTGAACTTGATAACTCCACGCGTTCCCAAGCGCTTTTGAGGTACGGAACCCTTAAAAATATTTAGTGGTAGCCATTAGTTAAAATGTCATTCACCGATAAAAAGACGAAGCCCTTCACTATTATCAGAACCCGGAACCTTCACTCAACACCATCAGATTTCCCATAACACATCTACGTATGTTCCATTACATTTATTCGCGAAGCAGCAAAAAGAAAGATTTCTGTTTCGTTTGTCCTCCTACAGTGCCTTTGGGAAATCTCTTGGATAAATTATTCCAATTCTCACGACACTTGCCAGAGACTATTGTGTCAAAAGGAATATAAAACTCGACTGATAAACCAGATTCTGAGAAAAATGAAATAAATCTTAATAATACGAATAATCAGTGTAAAACTGTCTACTTTTGTTTAGATTAATGTGCGGAAATTTTGATGAGTTGGAAGTTGAGAGTCGGAAGTCGGCTTGTATTGTGTTTATTTTTTATACTTCATATAGAACAAGTAGATACAAATCTAAATTTGTGCCCATAACACTGGTCGGCATAATAAAGAGCAAAAGAATGTTAGTACTTATGGACCTAATATTTTTGAAAATGGTGACCCCCCGGACCTCGAAAATCACGTAAAGAGTTTGTCCCCGTTCTCATTCGTAGATCTTTGACAGTCGTTACAGATGGTCAGACGCCAGTAAGTCTGGCCATCTATTTATCCAAGGAGTATCTTTTTAAAAAGTTACTGGGTTGTGCAGGTCTGATGCGCTCCATGCAAAACACGGGTATTTTACGTGCGACATTATGGGTCGCCATACGGGCCACCGGCCACAACCACAAAACGCCGCCACCGGCATATTCCCTGTAGGTTTCATACATTTTATATGGATTCGCCGCACACAGTTGACGCCGGTGGCCGCCACACGCTTCAAATCGCCGCTGCTCCCTTCTTGTGGCTCGTATAGATAGCGACACGAATCTTGAGCGCTCGGCGAAAGAGCGGGAATCGCTTTGCGCATCGTACACATCGGCAAGCCAATCACTGTACAAGGATTGCACTCCCCGCCCCGCATCTCTTTTCATACCACTAAAGAGACCCGATATTTCACTTCTGCGTGCTTCTGCGCAAGAAGAACTGTAGAAGTCAGCGCTCAAGATCCGTGCCGGTAACTATACTGGCCACTAAACGCCGATACAAAAAACCGTCACACGCCACTCGCGCATTTAAACCTTCTTTGTCAGAGACCATTATGATACTGCGCGTGTGAGTTAAAAAAAGTAGCAGCCACGGGCCACAAGTGGCTTGTGGCCGCTTCTAGCTCCTCGTGGCGGCGTTTGTAGCTTTGGCATGTGACCCATGTGTGGCGACACTTAGACTTTCAATCTAACCGGATTAGACTGAAACTGAAGACTGTTGGGAAATGGAAAGGGAGAGGATGATATTTGAACACGGTAAATCAAAATACAGTTAAACTAATTGACTTGGCCAACGTTGTTCTGCCAAATAAATTGTCAAAGAAAATAAATTGGGGGATGCAGTATGAGGGTAAAAAACTATCCTTCAACCTATTCTCAGACCTACCATATACACAATAAAAAAATCATAAAAATCGGTCAAGTTTCAGAGGAGTTCGATGATAAACACTGACACGAGATTTTTATATTATTATATTAACTATACTTATATATGACTAGCTTTTGCCCGCAGCTTCGCCCGCATACATAAAATATAGCCTATGTCACTCAGGAATAAAGCAGCTTTCTATCAGTGAAAAAAATTTCGCTTTCAGAGATTACAAACAAAAAAATATAATAAAAATACATTCAGCCGAACATAGAACCTCCTCTTTTTTGAAGTTGGTTAAAAACAAACTTTACTTCTTTATAATATTAGTATAATTATATGATGATATAATAGGTAATTAACCTATCTACTATTTTAAAGATACACTATGTTTGAAGTGTTAATATACATATACTTTTTTTTAAGGTTGGAAATCATCCAATGACATTTCCCGCCCTTGAACGGGGCGGGTGGGCGTGTCAGACTTTTACTGACTAAAACCCACTCCTGTTCCTTCTTTACCTTCGTTCCAGGGCCCCGGGGTTCTCTTTCGCATCACCCATGGCCTTTTTACCAGGAAAACAGCTCGTAATAACATACTTGATACATCTCAAAGGAAAAGCTAAAATAAAGCACTACAATAAACTCCCTTTGACAGTTCGCAACATTGAGCAGATTCCTAATAAACTTGTAGTAAATGTCTATCTGGTTTCTTTTGCTATCTTTTGACGCCATTTTTTTTGTAAGTTGATACATTAGATACTTTCGGGTATTCGGGTTGATGACGGGATGTTTAACCTCAAATATTTTGTGTCAACGGAGAGTAGGCTATTTGTTACTTATAAACAGAGCTCGAAGTATGTAGTGTATATATATATATATACTAGCTTCTGTCAGCGACTTCGCCCGCGTGAAAATAGGTTTCTCCATACAAACTTTGGACCCCCATTTCAAGCCTTTAGGTGGTAAGTTTTGGAAAATCCTCTTTTAATGCTCGCCTACGTCATAAAAGAAAGCTTAGTACAAAATGTCCTAGTAGTTCTAGTTCTCAATTTAAGTTAAGTAACAGATTACTCTTATATTTAGTTCTCTTTCTCACTTAGTACCTGCCCAGAGGCCCCAAGGGGGAGCTCCACAAGCACACAGGTATACAAAGCACATGAGAAGATACTCAGAACCGAAGGTTTCATCCACGTGAAAATATTTTTTTTTTATTTGATATAAACTAGTGCTTGACTGCGATCCCACCTGATGGTAAGTAGTGATGCAATCGTTGATGGTGAGGCGCTCCAATTTATTAAGAGCCAATTCACTCTAGCCTTGAAGACACCCAAATTATAATCGAATGGGAAGACCTCAGCAGGCAAATTGTTCCAGTACTTCGATGTACGCGGTATAAACGACGAGGCGAAACGCTTAGTGCGGACCGTAGAGGTTTCAACAACGTAAGGGTGGATACTCGCCGTACGTCGGGTTGTTCGATGGTAGAAATGAGATGGCGAAATCAAGTCATGCAATGCCCGCGAACACTCTCCAAAATGCACCTGTAAAGCACAGAAAGGCTGGCTACCCTACGCCTGTGCTCAAGGCTTTGAAGATTGGATTTAACCAAATCTGGATCACCAATAACGCACTCCTTTCCTTCGAGTCCAGAGCTGTCAGGTGGCATTTTGCTGCACCAGCCCATATTATGGCTGCAGTACTCCACACACGATCGGACCTGTGCTTTGTATAACATTAGAAGCTGTTCCGGTGTGATGAAGAACGCCGAGTTTCCTAGCAGCTACCTTGGTTTTGGACTCAATGAACCAAAATGAACCCAAAATTAAGGTCTGAGGAAACTTCAACTCCCAAGATCTGAAGGCGGTTGGTGCACTCCAGGGATATATTCCGAAAAGCAGGAGCCAAGGTGAATGGACTTCTTTTAGCAGTGAACAGACACGCTTGTGTTTTGGCGGCAATGAATCCCACCAGATTGGCGTCACCCCACTTGGAGACCGCCTGAAGTGAGACATTCGTACGCTCAACCAAAGCCTCTCTTTCGGACCGGATTAGCTCCTTACTAGCCCGAGCACCTGGCTGGTATCTCTCTACAGCTGTGCTATCATCTGCGTACCCATAGATACCGAGCATCAGCAGATCATTGATATGCAGCAGGAAGAGAGTTGCAGAGAGAACAGACCCCTGAGGAACACCGGCATTAGTCGTCATGGGCTCTGATGAAGCATCCATCGACAACAACTTGGAGAGACCGTTCACTTAGGAAGTCTTTTACCCAGTTAATCAGAACAGGGGAAATGCCGTACGCTGGAAGCTTACTCAAAAGGCTAGCGTGCCATACCCTGTCAAAGGCCTTCGAGACGTCTAAGGAAACGTCAATCGTTTCCCCATTCTTCTCGATGGCCTCGCCCCACAAGTGGGTGGCATAAACTAGTATGTCCCCAGTAGACCGATTGCGGTGAAACCCGTATTGTCGGTCACTGAGGAGATCGTTACCTTCCAGGTATACGTTCCATGATCTTGCAGAGTAAGGAAGTTATTGAAATCGGCCGATAGTTGGCAGGATCGGCACAATTGCCCTTTTTGGGCACGGGTTGCACGTTGGCAAGCTTCCAGGACTTGGGCACTATACCAGTTCTAAATGAGAGGCGATACAAGCGCGTCAATACAGGAGACAACTCAGGCGCACAAGCCTTGAGAACAATCGCTAGTATACTATCTGGTCCACTAACTATATTCACGTCTAGACGACACAGTGCTCTCAGAACCTCTTTGTTCCTTATGCGAACCTCACGCATTGAAGTGTCGCAGTGAGGCAGAGTCGGTGGAGTAGCACTGCTAGTGTCAAGACGAGAATTATGGGCGAAAAAAGATGCAAAAATACCTGCTTTCTCTCTCGCCGTATGAGCCAGTGTTCCATCAGGTTTAACCAGCGGAGGCAATGTGGGCCGATTATGTCAGATCGCGCTTAGTATACTATATTACACTTGGATCGTGGGTGCGTCCACAAACACGTACACTCACGTACACAAGACACCCAGACCCGGAACATCCACCTGTAGACCATACAAATATTTGTTCCGTGCGGGATTTGAACCCATTTTTAGGGTTCTGTACCTCTAAAGGAAAAAAACGTAACCCTTATAGGATCACTTTGTTGTCCGTCTGTCTGTCGGTCTGTCAAGACCCTTTATCTCGTGAACGCGTGAAGGTATCGAGTTGAAATTACTCAAGTCTGCGGTCCCTTGAAGCTGTGAAAAAATCAAAATTGTAAGTTAACGAGAAAAAAAGACACTTCGGTTTATGTGGCAAAAAACGTACCGTACGACACTCTCGAGGAAATCAAAATTCATAGGGTACTTCCCGTTGACCCAGAATCCTGAAATTTGGCATAAAGCAAGGTCTTATAGCACAAGTATAGGAATAAATCTAAAAACTTTAAATTTGTTGTTACGTCACAATTTTTTTTTTGCGATTCGTAAAAATCTTCCGGGTTCTCCATTCCGAAATTGAACTATTTACATAGATAAAGTACGGAACCCTCAAGGCGCGAGTCCGACTCACACTTGCCCAGTTTTTTATTCTTTATTACTAGTTTGGGGGTTTTTATCCACTAGAATACGTCAACCACATTGTACCTTAAACTTTAAAAATACTTTTATAGTAATAACGTTAAGGATCCTAGATTACTGCCAAACTACAAAATTGTTTTGCTAGATCAGACTTAGGGTATGATAATGTCGTATGCATTAAACCAATATCTAACCTATTCAAACCATACTCTCTTTTACAATTTTTGTCTCTCAGTCTTATTTTTAATACACTCCTTCAACAAATGGTTGTACGTTCTCGATTTTATCATTATTATTTGTTAATAAGACTTTTTTCATCAAGAACGCAAACTTTGCCGATAGATAGTATCCTATTATTATCTTAAATAACATAAAACATACTAGCTTCTGCCAGCGGTTTCGCCCGCGTGAAAGTCGGTTTCTCCATACAAACTTTGGACCCCCGTTTCATCCCCTTAGGGGGTGAATTTCGGAATCCGTTCTTAGCAGATGTCTACACCCTATAAGGAACCTACCTGCGAAATTTTAAGTTTGTAGGTGTTATAGTTTCTGAGATTTCATGATTAATCACTGAGTGTTATTTCGCTTTTAATATAGATACAAAATAGAAATAAATAGTCTTTATTAATTTAAGTTACCTTCTGTCATAAATAACACTATGTCACATATAACAAGCAGCTTGCTTGATTTTTTGTAGTACTTTGGTTTGTCAGAATGTCTGCTTTCAAATCAAAGTCTCTCAATTCTTTCCTGATATCA
Source organism: Mythimna impura (assembly GCA_905147345.3). Lineage (NCBI taxonomy): Eukaryota > Metazoa > Arthropoda > Insecta > Lepidoptera > Noctuidae > Mythimna > Mythimna impura. Next base: position 23,715,576 of record LR990359.1, on the reverse strand, counting down.
AACGCGCTGTCATTACTAAGACACCGGTCTCCGTTATTGGAATCTGAGCCGACACTCCCAGCACAAATAAACTGACATCACACCTTTCGCTCGTTTCGCTTTTAGCGCTTTTTTCGCTTTGATGTCGGCGCCAATTGTAGTAGTAGTGTAGTATGAGAATTGGAGACGATTTGTACACAATGTCGACCTAAGAAGAATAATATTGTGGGTTTTTCTAGGTTGATTGAACTCTGTCGGCCTATGTCTACAACAACATTAAATTACAAAACATTTTGAAAAAAGTAGTAAATATAAACTTCTAGGTTCTGCCAGCGGCTTCGCCCGCGTAAAAGTCGATTTCTCCATACAAACTTCCAACCCCCGTTTTACCCCCTTAAGGGTTTTTTTTTTAGGTGGGAAAATCATCTTATGACAAATCTCGCTCTTGGGCGGAGCGGGCAATAGTGTCAGACTTTTACTGACTAAAAACCCACTCCTGTTCCTTCTTTGCCTTCGTCCCAGGGCCCTGGGTTTCACTTTCACACTACCCGTGGGCCCCCTTAAGGGTGGAGTTCCGTAAGATTCGTTCTTAGCGGATGTCTACACTCTATATGGAACCTAACTGCCAAATTTTAAGTTTGTAGGTGTTATAGTTTCTGAGATTTCGTGATTAATCAGTGAGTGGTATTTCGCTTTTATATAATATATATATATACATATATTGTCGTAATTTATTGCCGATAACATGTACAACACTACAATTAACATTCAATAAACACTTAAGTTTTAGCTAAAATTTATAATCAAGTTTTGGTAAAATCAATAAAATAATAGAACAACAAGCTAAAACTAGTTAAAAAAATAATAACAAAGAAGAAACAAGTTTGTTTGCATTCATTGGTTTCGCTAATATTAGTATGCCTTTACTAACTTCGGTCAGCAAATTTATTCATGTGAAAGTAGAAAGTAGAAGAAGTAAAAACTATCCTATGTGCTATCCTAGGACATGGTCTAGGATATAATAATAATATTCCACAACTATCACACAACATCGTCTAGTCCCAAGCTAAGCAGAGCTTGTGTTATGAGTACTAGACAACTGATAAACATACTTATATATTTCTAAATACTTACATATTATAGATAAATTACACCCAGACACAATGATCGTGCTCATCACAAAAACATCTGTGCTGGGTGGGAATCGAACCTACGACCTCCAGCATAGCAGTCAGGGCCACTAACCACTAGACCAATAGGCCAGTCGAAATATGGTCTAGCCATGTGCCAAATTTCATCCAAATCCGTTCAATAATTTAAGCGTGAAGAAGTTACAAACTTACATACACATACAAACATTCACGTTTATAATATTAGAAAAGTATCGTGATTCGTGATAACGAGCACTGCAATCTCCCAAAAACCAAAACAAATCACAAAGTACTGAACAAGGAGTGAATGTATACAAGTACACTACATGAAAAACAAGTAGGTAAGTATAGAATCCTAAAGCACTAGCTTTTTACACCCAATCCTCTCGCCTCACAAACCATTCTGATGACGTATTCGTTCCCAATCTCAACGCTCCATCATTTCCATTCCATACCTCCATTGAAAAACAAGAAAACCCTAAGATAAGGACTGAAACACATAAGAAATACAAAGGAAACCGTTCCTTAGTATCAAATGTAATAGATTTACACAGTTCGTTTCCCTTCTATTGATCAGCAACGGTATTACTTTCGGTCAACTTGACATGAGGGACAAACGGTTCGTATCTATATATGTATATATTGTACATATAAATATATATTATTTCTGTCCTTCCCTAAGGCAACTGGGTCGGAAATTGTGTATACTTACTCACATAATGTAATGTTCAGTACAAAATTGTCAGATCTTAAAATAAACATGGGGATTTTGGTATAAAGGCCAATTCTTTTATCTTTTTGCACACCTCAATGCTAAGAGTATGGTTTGATTAGGACTTATAACATCTTATTTCTTTTCATCTTCTTTTTAGTCTTTTCTCTTTCGCAGAATGTTGACAATCCGAGCGTTTCATCCCGTAGAATCCGAAACAGGAACCTCCCGAAAAACCGTATCCAGCAAGGAACGGCGTCAAGCGAAAAACAAAAACGCCTCGAGTAGGCCACGCCTCTGATTCCATTGTTCTGACGTCATTTCAATGCCCAGTCACGTGGTCAGAACAAAGGAATCGGAGGCGTGGCCTACTCGAGACGTTCGACGCAAGAGAATCGAAACGAAACTGTCGTAACTTGGCTAGGGGGGCTGTAGTCACTTCTGAAAGCGGGTAAGGTTGTTTACTGGGACCACAGAGCTGAGTTGTGACAGTCGGTGTCTCCATAACTCCATGAGAATGATGATCAGGTGGTGCAGATATCCAGGTGGAGTGTAGCAGGGGAGTCTCACCGTAATGTTGCACCTCCACGCGTGCCACTCGTGCGTGTGTGCACGGACTATTTTTTTGAAATGGGAAATCATCCAATAATGTAATATTTACATTTTTTATAAATTTTATTATTGTGAATGTGGAGACTATGTGGATTACTCTTTTTTTTCTTTAATTTTAACATAGTGTCTGGTTGTTTTGAGTATTTTTTGCGGCCTACCCAAATGTTACACTTATGTTTGGCGATTCTTCGGGCTATGTCGGCGACCTTGGTTCTCCTGCGGATATCTTCATTCCTTATGCGATCACGCATTCCATTGCCCTTTGGGTGACTGTGAACCTTCTAATGAGGCCCATTGTAAGCGACCATGTTTCAGTGCCACATGTCATCATTGGCAACACGCACTGGTCATAGACTTTCGTCTTGAGACACTGTGACGCTAAAGTATTGAGTGTCAATACTACAGAGATGTCCAGCCCAGTCCCACTTAAGCTGGGAAGCCTTCTGAGCTACGTCAATTATGATATCGATGGCTTAGAGTGAATACCTCTTAACTGTGAAATACATAACTTTTCAGGAGGCACAAAAAACCAAATTAGACTTTTAATATCATGTAATTTTAATGTGCTTCTACGTGTTCTTTTCAAATATTTCAAACGCTTGTTTCTCTTGTTTTTAATTATTTTTTTCCTCAAGTTTTGACGTGCCGCCACGAGGTGATCACACCAAACTGACTCGATAAACTGCAAGTTAAGCATTCAACATCGTAGATGGCGCTACAAGTGTCGAACCAAGTACAAGATTGTGTGTTACGAGCTTTTCTTTTCTAAAATATAATAAAATAAAATTACCAAAAATTGCATATCCTAGTTTTTCACTCTAAACCATCGATATGCGTTTTGGACCGCAGTATAGTGTTTCGAACGGGACTAGGCAAGACAAGGAAATAACACGATTGGTTCAAATACGTTAAGTCAAGAGTGAATAGGTTACTTCTAGGCAAGCGTGCTCCATCGTCGGCCACATCATCGCTTACCATCAGGTGAGATAGTGGTCAAACGCGAGCCTATCAATAATAAAAATAAAAAAAAATACCGCAAAAAAAAAAAAATCCCCTGGAATTCAGTTCGAGTGAATAATAACAACAGAAAAGTAAATTTAAAGGAGCAGCGAGAAGTCTAATACAAATAGGTAATGACTGAAAAATTCTCCCAAAACATTTCAGAATTAAATGATGAATCTCGGGTTCCTCGAATAAACAATAATGCTTTTAACTTAAACAGCCATTATCCATTTAGGGTGTGCCTTAAGTTACGATTACGTTGCGTTGATTATGGTTTAAGAGGAAAATTTAGATATTATGATAGAACTTAATGTAGTAGAAAATATCGTTTAATTCACATAAAATATCATGCTTTCCGGAAAGGCAGTACGCAGAGCTGGCTCTACTACGAGTTCTTTATTTGATCCATTTGACAACGTAAACTGAACTATTAAAGGAATGGAGCCACATAGGGTGTATACAACGACCTTACAGCCACTAGACGTCTAATAACAGGCGACGCATATCTGTCAACACATATGATCATAGATCTGGGCCTCAAGTCTGCTATTACAATAGTTTCAGAATGGTCTATCATTGACTTCATAATTGTTGATTTTGACAAGTTTGGTAATCAACTAATATAATGGCGTCATTATGACTTTGCAATGGTCAACCACTGACACTCCATTGAAAGAAATGGCATAGACTGACAAATGAATGTTTGACGTACATAAGCGGTAATCTGCTGGTTCATCAATGTCCTACCATTAGAACGTCGTTGTGCAGGCATTGCTTATAATTTGTTACGAGACAGCTTGATATTGTCATTCTACAACAATTCTATTAGGAGACCAATGACTGACCAATGATCGACCATTATGAATTTAGCAGACTACGAACTTTTAGCAAAATGACAATGGGATCGTGTTGAAATGACAAATTTATAAAAATAACAGACTTGGGCCCCTGATGTCTCGACCAATCAGAACGTAGTACCCCGCTCCCCGTACCTCGGTTAATTGACAGCATGGTTTTGGTGCGCTAGTGCAAGCATGAGGCGTCTGGTGGCTGTGGGGTCGTTGGGTGTATAACTCCATCCCTCATTCTCGCGCGCACACTTCACATTTTAACACGTCATGGTAAGAACCCCTAGAACATTTTAGAATGTTTTTTTTACTCCCGTTTGAGTCGGTAGGCTCTAGGCACTGCCAAGGCTACAAGATTATTCGAAAGAGTCACCGTGGAACGCAAAGGGCAACTGAAGGAACATAGTAGAGTTTTAGTCAGCAACTCTCATACTCCCTCTCGCTCCACCCAGAGTGAAAGGAGTCATTTGATGATTTCTGATTAAAAAAAGGCTCTAGGCACTAAGTAAACTCCACACTAAGTTAAATGCGCATTGTCGGGCTTTGGACACTGTATATAGACGTGATCATACGTTGGTATGAGATAAACTTATATCTATTCCAGTATTCGTCTTCTCTCTCTCGTTTATTGTACCTACCACTTTTTTTCTCTGCATCACCCAAAGGTTGACTGGTAGAAAATGCCTAAGACCGCCTCTGTACTTTTGTATGCATAAAGCATTTAATAAATAAATAAACGCGGTATGAGATATATGTTTTTATAAAATATAAAACATGATTAATTACATAACCTAAAGACTTTTTTTTAGGTGGGAAAAACATCTAAGGACATTTCTCGCTCTTGGGCGGAGCGGTCCCTGCGGTAGCTGACCTTTCCTTGTGGCGCGCGTGGAACACTACGTGCCGTCGACGACATGGGCTCGATCCGGATGGTTACCGGATGGTGGCGAAAGCCCGCGCCTACGGTGGCCGGAAATCGGGATCGGAATCCGGACCATGGCCTGTACCAAGGCCCGGCGCGATAGATCGCCACTGCCGATCGCCCCCACGAGTACATGGCGGTGCTCTGCCCAGGCGGGCACACCTCCACCGTATGTTCCACAGTGTCTTCCGGGCGGTCCACACAATGGTGACACCCGGGCGTTTCTTCCGCACGAATCCGGTGCAGGAACCTCCCGAACTTACCATGTCCGGTGAGGACCTGCGTCATGCGGAAGGTAAGGACGCCTTGTTGTCTTTTCAGCCACTCCTCAAAGAGGGGACTTACCGCCATAATTATGGCGTGCCCAAACCTAAACACAACGGCCAATCAAACAAAGGCAGTTCCATTCTTTAAGAGGGTCTTTCCCGATCGGTCTATCGTCAATGTGAGCATGGTTGTAAGGTAAAGCAATGTAGACAAAGAGGCAACGCGAAAAAATAGAGACAGTGCCTGAACGGTTGCTTGGCACTCGGTTATTTCAGTTGCTCACTGAAACATTTTACAAAACTTGTTCAAAAGAAAACCTTAAAAAATTTTGAAATATATTTTCGTCATAATTACAGAATTTCAATTTAATGTGCAAGGTTACCATAAATTTATTTTCTTTGCTTTTTTTCATTTATGAGTACATTAAAGAGCCAAAATTCAAGCAAAAAAGCATATTATTTTCAGAGATGATGTGTACGATGAAAAACTAGAATTTGTCGACAAAACTGTTTTCCTGGGGATAACGCTTGACTCTAGGCTACAATGGGGTCCTCATTTAACATCTCTTGCAGGACGGCTTAGCTCAGCTGCATATGCTGTTAGAAAAATCCGCCAATTTACGGATGTTGATACCGCTAGACTAGTCTATTTTAGTTATTTTCATAGTATCATGTCATACGGTATCTTACTATGGGGACGGGCTGCAGACATCGACTCAATTTTTATACTACAGAAAAGAGCCATCAGAGCTATTTACAATCTTCGCCGGTGCGATTCTCTAAGGGAACTGTTTAAGGATATTAATATCATGACGGTGCCTTGTCAATATATTTATGAAAACATCATGTACGTTAGAAAAAATCTTCATCTTTTTAGCAAAAGAGGCGATAGACATAATTATGTTACAAGAAATAGGGACCAATTAGTTCAACCAGGTTTCAGACTGGCTAAAGTGGCGTCTTCTTTCATGGGGTACTGTTTGAAATGTTATAATAAAATACCTCCACAAATATTAGAACTCAATGAAACAAAATTTAAATCTTGTATTAAACGCACACTATGCAGGCAGGCATATTATAAGTTGGAGGATTATATTCAAGATAAAAATGCTTGGCTCAATGCTGGTCCAGCTCCACTACCACCGGGGTGAACAAATTGATTAGTTTGGAAATTATTGTTATTATTTTTATATGTTTTTTTTTTTTGAATTTTTAAATAATAAAAGTATTGTATAATGTAGAAGCATTTTTTTCAAAGTTTGTAAATGTGAGTACCATGGAGCTATTTTATGGTTTTTTATGTTACTATTGGACTTGTTTGACATAAATCAGCATGGCAGTTGAGAGTTTATCATGCTCACTCAACTCAAATGTCTCACTGATGGTGGCGCATGTGTTGGATCATTCGGTTCCCTTCAAAATGGTTGAGCTGAGTGGTGCTAATATTGGCGTCATGTTCGTGAACGGGCGCTGTCAGTTGAGACTGGTCATCTCTTAGCTGCCAGTTGCTATTTTAATATCTATATTTAGTTTGTATTTTTACTTTATTTACATTGTTCTCACATGATAGCGACAAGAAACATGTAACAGAGATATTTGTAATTACAAAACATGATTGAAAAGAGTGTCCATGGAGTTTCTTGCACATTCTTCTCCATAGAGATCTACGCTTTGGAATGTGCAATTAGCATCATTTTTTTTTTTCTGACTGACTGACTTCATGACATTTCAAAAGTGCCTGTAAATGGTTTATTTGAAATAAAATGCTTTGAATCTTTGAATCTTTGAATCTTTGAGATCTTTACTGGATTATTTTTACACAAATTTATGTTTGGTTTTTAATGGAAACCTAGATAACAACCATAAAATATCTGTATTTCCAAAATATCTAGAGAGAAATGTGTAATAACGTCATAATCACGTGAAACCGGTAAGGGATGTCGTCACGGGTTGGGCGCTCTTAAAAGAAAACATAAAATTCTAAACAAAAGACTGCCAAATTCCTTAACAAAAAACATCTCATTACCCCGCCCTCCCTTTTCCCTTCGAACATACCCCAAATGGGAGGTGCGTACTAATTATTGTTAATGTCAGTTGTCAGCAATTAGTCGGACCATTGTGTATAGGATGACAAAGCGGACGAACTAGGGGATACTGCGAGGTACTGCGGAATAGGAGACAGAGGTTACTGCTACGTACAGTCGGCGATGGAAGTCGATAATTGTCTTGGAATTTATATAGACTTTTGTTTTTATTTTTTTTATTAGGCTTTTAGGTCCCACTGCAGGACAGAGGCCTGCCTTTTATTCTCAGTTGGTGCAGTACAACGACAGTGTTTAGACTGACACTCCCTCTCACCCCACCCAGAACTAGAGGAAATTTTTGATGATTTCTCACCCCGACAAACGACCCTTGTCTGAACCAGAATCACACTTCACACTAACATTATTTTGACTGGCCTGTTGGTCTAGTGGTTAGTGGCCCTGACTGCTATGCCGGAGGTCGTGGGTTCAATTCCCACCCAGGACAAATGTTTGTGTGATGAGCACGATCATTTGTTCTGTGTCTGGGTGTAATTTATCTATATATGTATGTATTTAGAAATATATAAGTATGTTTATCAGGTGTCTAGTACCCATAACACAAGCTCTGCTTAGCTTGGGACTAGACAGCGTTGTGTGATAGTTGTGGAATATTATATTATTATTATATTAATATTATAAAAGAGAAAGTTTTGTGAGTGTGTGTATGTTTGTTACGTCTTCAAGCTCGAACGGCTAATCGGATTTTGATGAAACTTGGTACATGGGTTGACTATGTCCTGGAATATCTTATAGAATACTTTTTATCCCAGGAATATGTGCCCTTTGGATAATTATCTATTTTCACGCAGGCGAAGCCACTGACAGCAGCGAATCTGTACACCCCTATTTTTTAATTATTACAAAAAAAAATGGGGCTCTATCCGTACCCATTACTGATCATATTTTTGTAGTCAAAAGTAAAAAAAAACTAAATCCCAAAATTATACACGAAAATTTGTTATAATTGGTAAATTCATCATAGAATCAATCATCCGTATTAATTGTTACTAAAAAACACTACGCGCAGTATTATTTTTCATTTTGATCGTCATTGAACAATGTTTCCAAAAATTGAGTGACATTTTGGGATATAAATAAACGCTAATAACTTTGCTGTTTATCAATATTATTTATTGAGACTTTACTTAAATAATAACAAGACCTTTTCTAATAAGCCCTTTAAGTATTTGTACTAATTAAAAATTTGTGTTGTATAAAAGGCAAAGTTCTGACTCATACACTGACTCATTAACGCTCAGCCATAACTTTAGACCTAAAACGCTGAAATATTGCACAAAGGTTCCTTTTATGGTTTTTGTTATTATTCTATTTATTTTTCTTTTTATTATTTTTTTTATTTTTCCTATACAATTGTTAGTATAAATCACTGACACTGTCTTCTCTTGTTTTTGGTTGTGAATATGAATATTAACATAATCCGTCTGGCTGAACCCTACCTTTTAAGATACAGGCTAGTCCTAGTTTAAAGGGTAGAGTCTATTACTATTGCATTATAATGTAAATATTATTTTCAAAAATGTATACAGTGCAAAGTGCTATGTTTTTGTGAAATAAATACTTATTATTATTTAAGACGTATACAAAGAAAAGAAAGGATTTTTCGAAATTCACCCCTAAAAGGGATGAGATTGGGGGTCCAAAGTTTGTTTGGAGAAACCATCTTTGCATTTGAAGCCACTGACAAAAGCTAATATTCAATATAGGCTATGTGGTCTCCACAATTGTACAGGTGTAACATACCTTCAAAATGGTAACCAAATTTTGTCATCCAAAATTCAACAATAACGAAGATATCCAATGGAACCACAACTCGTGGTGAACTGTACCGATGCAATTATTCGCACTTTGACAGTTACATCACGCTATTGATTCGGATAGCACTTTCCACCAGTGTCGGACCTTTTGCTCTTGATGTCTATTCGGTGGATTGAAAGGCCTTTCTGCTGTGGGAGGTGTCTCCAAAGAACTAGTACAATATTAATTTTTGACTTAAATAATTACTTTACTAGTATTACATTTTGTAAACTATATAACTTTATTATTGTGAACGTGAGGGAATTGTTGATTGCTTTTTTTTCTTTTTCAGTAATTTTAACGTATGTCTGGCAATTTGAGTATTTTCTGCGGCCTACCCAAATGTCCTTTCCTTGGTATTGTTCGTCAAGTCGTTGAGCTCGTTAATAGTCCTAAGTTGAGCTTTGCGAATCCTGACAAAATGCTTGCACTGATTGGACAGGTCCACTCAAATCTGTATGGTTCTTTCTTCAAAAGAACATCTCAGACAAATCTACATGGATCTCATGTGATTTTACCATTACATATTTATTGTATGGACTTTAAAAGAGACTTTGACCCCTGAGTTTGTTTCGGTGTTTCTTCTCAGGGTAGTCAGCTAGGAAACACCGGCCTCATCATTTCAATTACCATTTCCGTAGAAACACTCGTCACAATGGCATAGCGTCATAATGCATCATATCCTTTTCACGCTTTCTTTACGTCATCGCGTCCATAGACTATAGGTACACTGAAAACAGAACCGCGTCTTTTGGCACAGACGCAACGTAATGTTGTATGAGCACACAATACCGTGCCGACGTCTTTGTCGATACCGTTACCGGCCCACGCTGAAAACCAGCGCCGTAGACTCATCGCATTTTGCGTGTGGTCACGGCATTATGCTGAGCGTTCGGCCGTTTTGCGCGGATGTGGCGCATATTTCTTTCACATAATATACTTATAATTTGTTAGCGTGTAAAAGTGTTTTTTTTTAAACCGTTTTTCAAAATAAATATCATTTATCATTAAGGATGGATAGGCACTTCGTATTGTGTGTATTCAGTTACACACAGAATACGTTTTTTGTGGGTTGATATTATTCATCAAAGAACTTCTTGTTCTTCTAAAATAGGTCGCATCCTAAAGACAAGGACTTACAAGAAATTCCACGTTATCTCCTTCAAAAACATTTGTCTGATTTTTTCGTTACTTTAGTTTATACTCGGCTGGATAACGTTCGGGTAGCTACGCGGTATTTTCTCGTCCGACATATCACAGTGTCTCAAGACGTAAATCTATGATATGATAAATGCGTATTACCGGTGATGATAATACACATAACGCAATGGCTCATTGATTGTACGCAATTTCGAGTGAACATAATTAAAAATTACTGAATCACAATGAGCCTCATCAAAAGCCTAAAAGTCAACCAAACGGCAATGGAAGAGGGGTATGCTCGAAGTTTCCTAGCGTGATCAAATCAGGAATATATGTGCGCAGAAGAACCAAGGTTCCTGACTTAGCCCGAAGAATCGCCATACTTAATTTATGTTGTTGGGCTGGGCAGCCCACAGGTGGCAGTGGGCAATTTGTGATCTACTAGACTAGACTGCCATTTAAGAGTGCCCAACCCGTGATACTTCCCATACAATCGCTTCATATGATTATGACGTTGTCACACATATATCAAAAAATATCATCTATTGTCATTATCATCACCTTAAAATGTGATAAAAATTAAAAAAAAAAAAAAAATATGTAAACCTTGCACATTGAGTCAAAATTCTGATTGATGAAAATTTTTTACAAAAATTTTCAACTTTTTTTTTTCAAAAAAAAAAAACACGTATTTCCTAGGACAAGTTTTGTAAAATATTCGAGTGAACGACGAAATTTACCGAATGCCTAGTGAATGTTCAGGTGCTTTGTCACTTTTTCGCGTTGCCTCTTTTTCTAATATTGCACTGGATGAAACGACAAGCTTTTCATGCTCACGGTGACGATAGATGTACTGGGAAGGGTCCTCATTACAGAAAAAGTGGTCGACCGTGCACCGGATGACGAAGCACGGGAAAGGCTCTCATAAAGACCTACGCAGACCAGGACGGCATGGCAAAGGATTCTGCCGCCAGTCAGCGCACACTAGCCACTTAGATACTGCGGCATTCCAGCGCCTTGCCACGGCATGCCGCATCACGTCGAAGTATGCCACGGCAGCTTCTACTGCCCGATACATATTTCAGTCATAAGTATAGCGTTTGATAGTGTTGGCGGGCGCTGGCGTCCTTCGGCATGCCATCCCCTACCGCAGCGTGCCACGGCATTCTGCCGCGGGAGCCCGTGACGCGTCTTTCAATGTCGTGCGATGATATTCCTTTCGACGCCACGGGATCATTTTAAAGCATAGGAATTTATATCGTATTTCTATTTCGATATAGTTGAATGTCCATTGGTAAAAATTTTAATCCTTTGCCATGCCGTCCCGGTCTGCGTAGGCCCTAAAGGTGGACCGATGACCTGGTGAGGGTTGTGGAAATCCGATGGATGCGAGACGCACAAGCCCGGTCGTTGTGGTGACTCTTGGAGGTGACCTATATCCAACAGTGGACGTCCTTCGGCTGAAATGATGATAATAATGAGTGGATATTCATAGCACTTGTAACAATTACATTGTCACGATTTCTAATTCAGTACTATGAGTAACATATGATAAGAATAACTAACTTAATAGATCTTTCTTGTCTGCTCTTGGAAACATTATTATTGTAGAGGTTACAGAGAACATTATAGGCCAATTATACTTAGTAGATACCTAACTCTGTTTTACCTTAATATAACTTTTCTTATTAAAACAATATCTCACATTATAGCCTTGGTACCTAAATCCAAAATTAGTCCGCTAACCTTTAGCCGACATGTCGATCAGACATCCATATATCCTGTAAATGATAAGAGCTCAATTACGGGAGACAGGCTCTGACGGAGGTACGGACTAACTTCACTTGATTGAGATCATGGATGAGCTATTAATTCAATATTAAACCTCGTTATTGTGAATTGCCTTTATTTTTAATTGAAGAGCAGAGAGACTGATGTTAAATGTGTTGTGAATAAACCTCAATTCTAAATATGAATTGGATGATATTCATAAAATTTAACATTGTTATTATCAGCCCACATTTTCTTTTTATTTAGATGCGAAATCTGACTTCTATTGCTCTTAGGTGGAGCGCGAGGGCGTTTCAGACTTTTATCGACTAAAACCACACCAATGTTCCTTCAGTAGTCTTTTGCGTTTCAGGACCATGACTAGGTGGGCTTGCGGACGACGAGCAATGGGTAGCTTGCCGTCCGACCGTCCGGTAACCGTCCGGACCGAGACCAAGTCGTCGATGGCGCGTACTGTTCCACGCATGCCAGTAGGGTCGAAGCCTACTGGGGCCATGGAATCACTTCTAAAAGGAAAACCCGGCCCTGGTACGAAAGGCAACGAAGGAACTAGGAGTGGGTTTTAGTCAGTAAAAGTCTAACACGCCTTCCCGCCCCGCCCAAGGGCGGGAGTTGTCATTGGATGACTTCCCACCTAAAAAAAAGGGCCATGACTAGGTATATCCTTTTCAGAACCCATCCCATGGCTCTAGCAAGCATTTTTCCTGCTAGGCACCATATATAAGCCTATTGCAGTTCATTTTTTAATTCTACAAGCTTTTATTCAACTTCCATGAGTGTAACTATGTTTTTTCGGGTAATATCTTTCAACTCAATTTTGAAACAGATATCTTTGACCAATTAAGCTGAAATTTTGTATACACATCATTGTATATTTATGTTACCAGCAATCTGTATAATTCGATATTCTAAACAATACCTAGGCAATGTATAGAAAACCTAAAGCGTGTAGGTAATGTATGAAATATTATTTATTTTATACTTTGCCTAGGTATTATTATACCGAATGCGTAGCAGTATAGGAGGTGACGTAATTTTAGGGCAACCCGACACGTGCAGGTTAGGTTAGGTTATAGGACCAGAGTACTTGTAAGCAAATTACTTTATATTACTTATAGCCAGAATAATTTTTAATTTTACGTTAATTTAATTATGTGTAACTGTATGTATATATATATACTGTGTAACTCAGGTCCACCTATTTGCGGGTGGTTATAAAAAAAAAATAACTTCCCTACTCTCGTCTTTTACACACATTGATTTCAAGTAATAGACCATGTTTCATTTGCTCGTAATTTTATAGGTAGGTCGTTTAAGATTGTTGATTGTTGCCGGTAATAATATTCACAATATTTCATACACTGCCTGGACGCCCCAGGTACTCTTTACATTGCCTAGGTATTGTATAAAATACCTGAATTATACAGATTTCCGGTAACATACAAATAAATAAAGTTTAGTGTGTTTATTGTCGCATTATAGAACGATGATATAATATTTGTACATATGTAATGCAATAAAGTATTGAGTATTGAAAAATATTACCGTTACTAACACCAAGGAGCAAACTAATGCATTGCCGGTAAGAAAAGTCATATAGTCCTTTTATTTTACCGGAGTATTTTCCTTTAGTACCGAGTGTTTTTTACACTAAGTATCTCAACAAGTACAATGGGGGAGGGGTACAAGGGCTGACAGCTCGTATATGTATCGCATTTCCATAAAAAACAAGGGACTCATTTACTCGGCTGTTACTGTTTGCTGTATTTGTAATGTCTTCCGATATTTATGAGGACAACATTATTTGAAAGGATATATTTCGTCGTTTCAATTTCAAAAATTACATTTTACTGTGTACTGTGTAGTATATTTGAATATTTGTAAATGTTAGGGTAAAACGCGTGTGTAGCCCGAAAATTCAACTTCTCTTAAGATTTTTGCATTTGTGACAGGTAGGTACTATGTTTATTAAAATACGATATGCGGCTGTAAAAAATGTGACTTTCAAAGTTTCAATACAATCCTCTCAGTTTCACTGTAGGTGTGGGCTTGTGGACGATGAGCTATGGGTAGCTCGCCGTCCGGCCGTCCAGTAACCGTCCGGACTGAGACCGACTCGTCGACGGCGCGTAGTGTTCCACGCGCACCTTAAATAGATGTCAGGGGACGTAAACCGTAGGGGCCCAGCAGAGCCGAAGCCTACTGGGGCCATGGGTTGACTTCCGGATGGAAAACCCCCGGGTCCTGGGCCGCTAGGTAAAGAAGGAACATAGGAGTGGTTTTAGTCAGTAAAAATCTGACACGCCCTCTCGCACCGGCCTAGAGCGTGGGAAGTCATTGGATGATATCTTCTAGCTGTTAATAAACTACCCACCTCTCACCACCGTCAACAATTGCATCACTGCTTACCATCAGGTGGGATTGCAGTCAGGCACTAGTCTGTAACAAAAAAAAAAAATCCTCCCTTTTGATCACTAGTCACCGACTCGAACGTTGTACCACAGTCAAGTTTGAAACTTATCAGCGTTAAGAACTACAAAGTATTAACTGCAGTAAGTTTAAAATGGAACAGCTCTTGGAGTTTCAGGCTTGATTTCAGTGACTTACTGGAACCGCGACGCCGTTTCAGCATCTTATTGTTTTATTTGATGAATGTTTTAAGTGGGTTTGTTTTTCATTTATGCGGATTTATCTGTTATTTTTTAAATGACATAAATAATATTTTTAGGTTTAGTTTTGAAGGTTACAGACATGGCCCGAAGAATCGCCAAACTTAAGTGGCAGTGGGTAGGGCACATTGCTCGCAGAACAGATGGTCGATGGGGACGAAAGGTTTTAGAATGGCGACCACGTACCGGAAGACGCAGCGCTGGAGGGCCTCCCACAAGGTGGACCCGTGACCAGGTGAGGGTCGTGGGAATCCGATGGATGCGAGACGCACAGGACCGGTCATTATGGCGACATTTGGGGAAGGCCTATGTCCAACAGTGGACGTCTTTCGGCTGAAATGATGATGATGACCTAGCCTATACACTGCTGTGCAAAGGCCGACCTCGATGATGAGTTTTGAAGAAACTTTGATCTCAATAATAACACAAAAGGTCGCTTATTTAAGAACAATAATAATATTATTACTTAAAATAAACTAATTTAGCATTTAATTAGATAAAGACTTTGAATGCATTGAATGAATGTAAATTTAATTGTATAGCTGTGCTTCTGCATTTTTTATGGATGTATTTATTACAAACAAAATCTACACTTTGCATTTTCATTTTATATTATGATAATTTAATTTAATAATGATGTTGATTTAATTTAATAATAATGTTATTTTAATTAATCATACAAGGCTGATTATGCTACACAAACTAATTGTGTAGCATAATCAGCCTTTTTAATTGTTCCCACTGCTAGGACTCAGGACTCTTCTCTAGGAGAGGGAATGGGCCGTAATCCACCCCGCGGGCCCAGTGCGGTTGGTGAATGTCACATGTCTTCGAATGTATGGTTCTAGGACATGCCGATTTCCTCACGATGTTTTCCTTCACCGTTTTGAGAGCAGTGGTGATGAAATAAATTACACAAAGTAATGCGCCTGGCTGGTTTTGAACCCGCGACCTACAACTCGTAAGTCACGTTACCACTCGGCCACCACTGCTCTCAAAGTTCTGCTCTTAGTTTGTGTATTAGCTTTTAATATTTTATTGTAATGTTAATTTTCAGTTTTAAACCTAATTATAATAAATTATTTTTATCAATAAGATCTAATGTAAATGCTATGCATAAGTGACTCTGTTACACAGGATACCCTCGTAAATTTATTGTAGTCAATGTTTTGTAAGTTGGTGTGCCTATATGTATAAATAAATAAATGATAAGACCGCACACAAACACTCACTTCCCCCAGCTCATATTAACTCCCAGAAACATATCAAAATTAACTTCCCTTACCTTTTTACATAATCTGACCGCGACCGCAGCAGGAATGAACAATCAGGGGTGCAGTTATAAAATCAGGGGCTGCAACTCCTCCGGCAGAAGTTCGCCGCGAACCAATTGAAAAGGTGCCGTATGCTCTAATTATATTGAAACTTGGGTGACGGGGACACAGGGGAAGCAGAAGGTTAGACTTAGCGGGCGAGGGTGTTTGGAAGAAAGTTGACAAGTCATTTTTATAAATATCGGAACGGAGAAATGTATTTGCAACATTTCAAAATGAATTTTGACTTGACTGGCCTGTTGGTCTAGTGGTTAGTGGCCCTGACTGCTATGCCGGAGGTCGTGGGTTCGATTCCCACCCAAGACAAATGTTTGTGTGATGAGCACGATCATTTGTTCTGTGTCTGGGTGTAATTTATATATAATATATGTAGGTATGTATTTAGAAATATATAAGTATGTTATCAGTTGTCTAGTACCCATAACACAAGCTCTGCTTAGCTTGGGACTAGACGGCGTTGTGTGATAGTTGTAAAAAAAAAAACCAGGCAAGTGCGAGTCAGACTAGCGCACTGAGGGTTCCGTTCAAACTTACCTATGAAAACTGTTCAATTCCCGAATTGAGTTACGAAGGTTTTTCCGAATCGCAAAAAAATATGTTTTTTTTTGTGACGTAGCTACAAATTTACAGTTTTCAGATTTTTTCCTATACTGATGCTATGAGACCTTGCTTCATGCCAAATTTCATGATTCTAGGTCAACGGGAAGTACCCTATGAATTTTGATTCCCTTTACTGACGAAATATACGTTTTTTGCGACATAAACGGCCGTATCTTTTTTTTCAGTTAACTCAGAAGTTTGATTTTTTTACAGCTTCAAGGTACCGCAGACTTGAGTATATGGTTTTAATTTCAACTCGATTCCTCCACGCGTTCTCGAGATAAAGGGTCTTGACAGACAGACAGGCAGACGGACGGACAACAAAGTAATCCTTAAGGGTTCCGTTTTTTTCCTTTTGAGGTACGGAACCCTGAGAATTAGGAGTTTTTCAATACAGACTTTTAACTTCAATTAAGCATAAACAGACTTATCTTTAGATTGCGTTGACTTAGGAGTTTGATTTTTCAGTGCTACTTAGAGTAACAAACCTGAGTATTTGATATTGATTTTAGCAAACTTTCACGCATTCCTGAGAAAAAGGGTCTGGACAGGACGGACAATAAAGTGATTCTATAAGGGGTTTTTTTCCGGTAGGAAAATCATCTTATGACATCCCCCGCACTTGGGCGGAGCGGGAGATAGTGTCAGACTTTTACTGACTAAAAACCCATTCCTGTTCCTTCGTTGCCTTTCGTGCCAGGGCCGAGTCTTCATTTTAGAATCAGACCCTTGGCCCCAGTAGGCTTCGACCTTACTGGGCCCCTACAGTTGCTGACATCTTGTTGAAGCGCGCATGGAACAGTACGCGCCGTCGACGAATTGGGCTCGGTCCACACGGTTACTGGACGATTGGACGGCATGCTACCCATTGCTCGCCATCCGCAAGCCCGCGCCTATGGTGGCCAGAAATCGGGATCGGAATCCCGACGGCGGTTTGGGCGTGAGGACCGTTGCGTCACGCGATCAGCCGCCTCCTTTGCTAGCATTACTGCTTCGCAAAAGGAGGCGACCGCCTGCCATTCCTCCTCGCTCCGGACAATGTCCTGTACCAAGGCCCGGCGCCAGAGATCGCCGCCACCGAATGCCGCCACGAGGACATGGCGTTGCTCTGCAAAAGTGGGGCACACCTCCACCGTGTGCTCCGGGTATTCCACACAATGGTGACACCCGGGCATTTCTTCCGCACGAATCTGGTGCAGGAACCTCCGAACTTACCATCTCCGGAGAGGACGTGCGTCATGCGGAAGGTAAGTACGCTGTGAGGTCTTTCCAGCCACGCCTCAAAGAGAGGACTTACCGCCATAATTATGGCGTGGCCATCCTATAACGGTTCTGTTTTTGCTGACTGAGGTATGAAACCCTAAAGACGGGCTCAAAATATACACATTTTCCACTACCGCACAAAGTAGGACTTCTTCCATCTCCCTGCGTCACATCGGTAACGTTTTCATTCCTCTCTGCTTCTCGGTAGCGCCGAGCTGGAATACTGAACAGTTTTTGCGGTCCCCAAGACTTTCGCCGTGGTTTTATTTCCAAGATATTTCCAACAGCATTATACTTTTCTATTATTATGTCTACGGCTGTCTGGATAATGTTTTTACGGTCTATTTTTGATTCCGTCAAGAGGCTTCGTCGATTCGATTCGAAAATCGAAGGTTTTTTTTATACTTTTCTTGCTGGCTAATAATTACCTCGTACGTTATTCATACAACTGAAGAAATGTGTATGTTATGTCCATAAAGTAACCTGCTACCCCATTAGCCATGTTACGATCGTTCGTTTACGTCGAACGCCTCGAGTTGGCCACGCCTCCGATTCCTTTGTTCTGACCACGTGACTGAGCGTTGAGATGACGTCAGAACAAAGGAATCGGAGGCGTGGCCTACTCGAGGCGTTCGACGCAAACGACACGATCGTAACTTGGCTAGGGGGGCTGTTATTGTCAGTTCCAGTAAACTAACATAAACGACAAATTCAGAGTGAATAGGTTACTTCTAGGCAAGCGTGTTCCATTGTTGACCACATTATCACTTACTATCATGTGAGGTAGTGGTCCAACTCAAACCAATCCATAATAAAAAAGACAGAGCATATCGGCATTTTGAATTGGACCCATCAGCTTCCATTGTCAAGTTATTCTTCGAATGTTTGGAGTTGGCTCATTCCGTCCTAAATTCCTAGTCAAAAACTTGATAAACATAAAAATAAAGGCACGTTCTAACTACGTCCGCCACTAGACGGACACACATGACAAATGACATCGTCGCGCTCGCAAATCCATGGATTGTACTGCGCACTATTCTATATTGTATGGACGGATGTTTGAAAACCCAACTTACTAATAAATTGATTTTTATTAGTTACACACTTAATTATGATGAATAATATTTATTTTGAAAAGTCATTATAAATAAAACTTATACACGTCAATTTAATCTAATGTGGCTGGTGTTTCCTAAGTAGCTACACTGTGATGATACACCGAAACAAACTCAGAGGTCAAAGAGTCTTTTAAAATCCATACAGTAAACATCTAACGGTCAAATCATATAAGAACTATGCAGATTAATGTCCGAGTCATGTCGAAGGACTGGAACAATTTGCCTGCTGCGGTCTTCCCGTCCAACTATAATTTAGGTGTCTTCAAGGCTAGAGTGAATAGGCTCTTATAATAATATTCCACAACTATCACACAACGCCGTCTAGTCCCAAGCTAAGCAGAGCTTGTGTTATGGGTACTAGACAACTGATAAACATACTTATATATTTCTAAATACATACATATATAGATAAATTACACCCAGACACAGAACAAATGATCGTGCTCATCACACAATCATTTGTCCTGGGTGGGAATCGAACCCACGACCTCCGGCATAGCAGTCAGGGCCCCTAACCACTAGACCAACAGGTCAGTCAGTCTTAATAAACTAGTGCGCCTCACCATCAATGATTGCATCGCTGCTTACCATCAGGTGGGATCGCAGTCAAGCACTGGTTTATATGAATTAAAAAAATAAAATAAATAAATTTAGGTGTCTTCAAGGCTAGAGTGAATAGGCTCTTAATAAACTAGTGCGCCTCACCATCAATGATTGCATCGCTGCTTACCATCAGGTGGGATCGCAGTTAAGGACTGGTTTATATGAATTAAAAAAAAAAAAGAGTTGGTTTTTTAATGAAAGAATCAATGAAACTGTCCGGTTAGTGCAAGCAATTGTCAGTATTCGTGTAGCTCAACTCAGGACTAGTAAGGAGCTCAACAACTTTTTCCTTAATCAATTTCAAATAACCTAACCTATTTAGTCAAACACCTTGAAAATTATACGATATAATGTGTCCAAAATAAAGGCGCGCTCTAACTACGTCTGCCACTAGATGGACACATGACAAATGACATGGTCACTCGCAAATCCACCGTGATGTGTTGCATCTTATCACTATCCTGTATTATATGTGTTACCGGCCAAACTAGATTTTAGGATAAACTAGTTTCGCCTAGGCCATGCCAGTTTTAGTCCAAGAGCGAGCGACGTGAGATCGGAATTTTAGGGCACCCTGACACGGACAGGTTAGGTTAGAAGGCTAAGGCGGGTGCGGAGCAAAGCATAGCGCCCGCCTTAACCTTCGTGGTTATTTTTTTTTTATAACAAACCAGAAATGCGTGTAGGGAGAACTGGCTTGGCGTAGGCGAAACTAGTTTATCCTAAAATCTAGTTTGGCCGGTAAAATATGCACGGATATGTTTGATTAACGAGTTGTGCAATAGATTGATGTTTATTATCCCGCCTACGTGTCAAATCTATCTCAAATAAACCTAAGCTATCTCGTCAAACATCTAGAAAAACATACGATATAATGTGTCCAAAATAAAGGCGCGCTGTAACTACGTCCGCTACTAGATGGACACATGACAAATGACATCGCCGCTCGCAATCCCGCCGTGGTGTGCTGCACCTTATCACTGTCCCTGTACTGTATGCATTAATACGTTTCACGAATGTGTAAACGTTCTTATTTGAAGATTAGATTGGCGCGGATGGTGAAGAAACAATTTTCAAGTTTTTCCGAAGCTTCGGGATTTTACTAATATTTGTTTGTATGTACAATGTCTTCAAATTGGTCCTATGTATATAAAAAGGATACTGATAGGAGGCAGATTTTGCCATAGTGGTCATTAACTCTCTTACATTTATTGACATTCTTAATTTCAAAAATCGAAATAAAGACTAAAACCTGCCTTGAATAGTGGCACCTATCGTAATCCATATCCATACTAATTCCATACTTTCCATACTAATATTATAAATGCGAAAGTAACTCTGTCTGTCTGTCTGTCTGTCTGTCTGTCTGTTACGCTTTCACGCTTATACCGCTGAACCGATTTTGATAAAATTTGGTACAAAGATAGAATAGAGCTTGAGAAAGGACATAGGCTATAAATTATCACGCTATTTGCTATGGGGGGTGAGCAATAATCCAAAATGTCAATATTTAACGACATTTTGCAGCGAGTTCGATTCTCAGCTACAGTTAAAAATTTTGTCATTATTTTATCTTATTTTTTTTGTAATAAAATAACTTTTACCATTTTTTCAAAATAAAATTGACATTTCTATTCGATATCTTCTAAATATTTTGTAAAAACTAATCAAAACACATAATAAAATCAAAGCGGCGAGTAAAATCACGTACTATTTTGTTACATTATTCTATTTAGCTGCAAATTTAACTTCTGAAAGGAAAATCATCACGCTATCACCGATAAGGAGCCAACCAGTCTATTATAACGTTTATATAAGAACGTCTATTTTAAAACATAATCGTCGAAGACCGTAGCACAGTTGTTTCGTATCTAGACTTGCGTGTAATCTAAAGATGGTTCGAGTCCCATAATATGGCTCTCATATAAGAATTTTTTATTTTATTTTTTCACCGTAAATAAGATTTTTTGTATATATTTTTGCATACTTACATTTTTTTATATCTACACACAATATATCTGTAGAAGTTTTTAGTTGTGTGCGTATCACGCAAAATGTTAATAATATAAAATGTCGATAACTTTTAAATATTAAAATTGTGTGTCTCTTAAAATATTACTTTCGCTTTGTTTCATCGCAATCGGTTGACTATATCGAAAGATATATGACACGCAATTCAGATACTCGCAACGCCATCTAAAGACTCAAAGTAGAAATA
The DNA here is from genome assembly GCA_905147345.3 of Mythimna impura. Classification (NCBI taxonomy): domain Eukaryota; kingdom Metazoa; phylum Arthropoda; class Insecta; order Lepidoptera; family Noctuidae; genus Mythimna; species Mythimna impura. The sequence goes on along the minus strand of LR990359.1, from coordinate 23,693,446 downwards.
ATTATGACAATGGCATTTGAAATTCATATTAAATTTGATAGATAGATGGCATTGTGTAATTTATGTAATTTTCTGAGTGGCGGAAGAATGACCATCGCCCACGTTTGCAGACAGTTCTATTTTTTTCCCCGTGGTTGTAACAAGCTAATTGACCTATATGTATTTAATTATTGACTTTAAAATAACACGGCCAAATTTTTGGAAGGGGTTACATGGTACCTGGCGTTGGAAGGCCCCCAGGTGGACGTTACCGATGACCTGGTAAGGGTCGCGGGAATCCGATGGATGCGAGACTCACAGGACCGGTCATTATGGCGACACTTGGGGAGGCCTATATCCAAAAGTGGACGTCTTTCGGCTGAAATGATAATGATGAAGATGGCACCTTTTTATTCTTTTTTTAAGGGTGGAAATTATCCAGTGACTTCTCCCACTCTGGTTGGGGCGGGAGGGCGTGTCAATCTTTTACTGACTGAAATCACACATGTGTCCTTCAGTTGTCCGTCCGGCCGTCCGGTCAATTACCGGACGGCCGGACGGCTAGCTACCCATTGCTCGACGTCCGCAAGCCCGTGTCTACCGTGGCTGGTAGTCGGGGTCGGAATCTCGGCCTCCTTCGCTAGCATTACGGCTTTGCAGAAGGAGGCAACCTCCGGCCATTTCTCCTCGCTTTGGACCATAGCCCGAACCAGGGCCCGGCGCGAGAGGCCATTGACGCCGATTGCCTCCACGAGGACACAGCGGTGCTCCGCTCTTGCGGGGCACACCTCCAATGTATGCTTTACTGTGTCCTCCGGGATGATGGCACCTTGCGGCCTAATAATAGCGTGTTTTATTATTTGCAGTCACTGCTTCATATAAAACGAGGTCGAATGTGTTTTTCTGATCACAGTTCGAAAACGTATGATGTATCTCAGATTCCTTGCAGCCTTACGTCGACATCTGGACATTGCCTCCTTGCAGTGAGTGGTGACCAACACTAGATTATGGTATTGGATTATGGTATTGGTACTGGTATTTCGAACGGTTTCTGTTCCGGATTCGGTTGGAATTATCCTGATATTACCATTTTGCGAATTGCCCGAGGCTCCCGGTGTAGCATGCGGTGGAGGTCTATCCAGCTTGGGTGAACCGCCGTGTCCTCATAGAGAAGATTTCGCCAAAATTTGGAGACTCTTTATAGGGTAGTTCCCACTATGGAAAAAACATTTGTCTGATAAACGGGGACGTCAGTTAAATACACACTAAAAATCCTAGGTAAATGAACCACCACGCCCAAAAGGATCAAGCTACAACAATCAATGCAAGTATGCTCTCGAAAATTCTTCATAAGTACTGTTGTGGAGGAAGATAGTTGATGATGATGGTAGTTTTTGGATTCACTTAAGGCTTTGCACTATCAGTGCACGTTATCCAGCTGATGGTCGGTGTTTAGATTATGCTCCTTCGTTTACCTCTACTAAAGCTAACTGCTTAAACTCTTCAGTGAAATATTATTGAGGCGAAATGTATTACACGAGGTAACTCTTTCAAACAATCTCGCAGCCCCAGCAGGGCCCTATACATTTGCTGAAGGAGGCTACTGGTTGTCATTTTCTCCACCAATCACCTCCATGAGGACACGGCGGCGCTCAAGCGGGAACGACTTCCACCGTATTCTCCGGGCGATGCGCACAATGGTGAGATCCGAGTGTTTCTTCCCGCTGAATTCGATACAGATACCTTCCAAATATCCACATCCGATGAGTCCTGCACAAAGAGAGGATGCCGTGACGCCTCTGCAGCGAGACCTCAAAGACAGGCATTACCGCTGCGATTGTGGCGTTCTCACTGTGGCGAGGGATTAAAATCATACAATATTGTTTTACCAGAACATAAACCAGAAACATACATAAACTAATGCCTTTTCCCTTGGGGTAGGCAGAAATACCAACTGCTACGAGCCATACATACTCTTTCTATTCATTGACGTTCATAAATCTGGATCTGCATGTTTACATAACATGTTTCCTGAAGGAGATTAGCGTTTTTACCTTTAACCGTTTTATGTTAAAGTACAATAAATAATTGCGATCCTTTCGGAATGAATTGCAAGCACAGAATGTTTGTACAGTTTTACGAACTTATCGCGGACGAAGTCGCGGGCAACAGCTAGTTCTTTATATTTACTACGGCGCGTTGTTTCACGCGCGCCTCAAAGAAATGTCAGCAAAACTGTAGGGGCCCAGCAGGGTCGAAGCCTAGGCAAAAAAGGAACATAGGTGTGGTTTTAGTCAGTAATAGTTTAATATGCCCTTCTACTCTGCCCTAGAGCGAAAGAAGTCATTAATGATTGCCTACCTTAAAAAAAGCGCACTGAGGGTTCCGTACAAACTTACCTATGAAAATAGTGCAATTCCCGAATTGAGTTACGAAGATTACAAAAAATGTTTTTATTTTGTGACGTACCTAACTACTTTACAGTATTTAGATTTTTTCCTATACTTATGCTATAAGACCTTGCTTCATGCAAAATTTAAAGATTTTAGGTCAACGGGAAGTACCCTATAAATTTTGATTCCCTTGAGAGTGTCGAAATATACGTTTTTTGCGACATAAACGGCCGTATCATTTTTTTTCGTTAACTCAGAAATTTGATTTTTTTTACAGCTTCAAGGGTCCGCTGACATGAGTTTATGGTTTAAATTTCAACTCGATACCTCCACGCGTTCCCGAGATACAAGTGAGAGAGAACAAAGTGATCCTATAAGGGTTCCGTTTTTTCCTTTTGAGGTACGGAACCGTAAAAAGAGCATGTTTCCTTTATAAAAATCGTAACAAATAAACCACAAAAAAAGACGAAACAGAAGTAAACATAAAATGTACGTAGCAAAATACTTTTTCTGGCCAACGGTATAACACGACGTGCAAACTGGTGGCCTTACTACGACATGGTAAAATGTTACTCGTGCGAGCGAAAAAATGGGATGAAGCTATAAATGATAAATTATATTTATTTTGCAAATAGGTATGAAAAACGCTTTTACACGACTAGATGAGGCCGGTGTTTTGCTAGCTGACTACCCTGAGAAGAAACACGGAAACAAACTCAGGAGTCAAAGTCTCTTTTTAACCTATTGAGTAGCGTAATTAGAGACACAATAGAAAGACAATGACGTTCGAACGCCGGCGTTCGCTCGGGGTTCTAAACTCCATACAGTATGTAATGTTCAAATCAAATGAGAACCACACAGATTTGTCTGAGATGGTCTTTTGAAGAAAGAACCATACAGATTTGAGTGGACCTGTCCAGTCAGTCCAAGCATTTGTCAGTATTCGTAAATCTCAACTCAGCACCCCCTAGCCAAGTTACAACCGTTTCGTTTCGATTCTCTTTTCGTTGATCGCCTCGAGTCGGCCAGGCCTCCAAATCCTTTGTTCTGACCACGTGACTGAGCGTTGAGATGACGTCAGAATAAAGGAATCGGAGGCGTGGCTTACTCGAGGCGATCGACGAAAAGAAAATCGAAACGAAACGGTTGTAACTTGACTAGGGGGGCAGGACTACTTAGGAGCTCAACGACTTGATGAACGATACCAAGGAAAGAACATTTGGGTAGGCCGCAGAAAATAGTCAAATTGCCAGACTTATGTTAAAATTACATCCTATATAGCTCCAACCCTTTAACAGTTCAGTTTAGGTTGTAAAATGGATCGCGATAAGACTTCGTGGTAGGGTGTCTGTTTATCGTTGCAACGTGAACTGCTCTCCTGACCACAACTATAGCGGCTTCACCCCATTCGCCGGAATTAATCGTCCATGTTCTGATAAAAGAGGCGAAAATATACTGATATGGTTATTTTCATTTCATTTTTTATTTTTTTGTTATTTTTAGGGTTTCGTACCCCAAAAGGAAAAAAACGGAACCCTTATCTGTCTGTCTGTCAAGACCCTTTATCTCGGGAACGCGTGCAGGTATCGAGTTGAAATTAAAACCATATACTCAGGTCTGCGGATTCTTGAAGCTGTAAAAAAATCAAACTTGTAAGTTAACGAGAAAAAAAGATACTTCGGTTTATGTGTCAAAAAACGTTCATTTCGACACACTCGAGGAAATCAAAATCATAGGGTACTTACCGTTGACCCAGAATCCTGAAATTTGGCATAAAGCAAGGTCTTATAACACAAGTATAGAAATAAATCTAAAAACTGTAAATTTGTAGTTACGTCACCAAAAAAAAACTTTTTTTGCGATTCGGAAAAATCTTCCGAGACTCCATTCCGGAAATGAACTATTTACATAAGTAAGTTTGTATGGAACCCTCAGGGTGCGAGTCTGACTCGCTCTTGCCCAGTTTTTTTTTTAACTTTTATGAGTTATTTTATGTGCGGTTTTGTTCGGACTTCTAAAACAACAATGCTTTGTTATAAATGAATGGCGTCACCATTTTTTATTTATTAAAGGTTTGTTGGTTGTTATATTTATTGTGAATGAACTGGCTAGTTACCTGATTGAGAGAAAATGCTTTTGAAGACTCCTTTGGAAACGTGGGCTTCGGACGGTGAGCAATAGGTAACTCGCCGTCCGGCCGTCAGGTAACCGCCTGGACCGAGCTCGAGTCATCGACGGCGCATAGTGTTCCACGCGCGCCAGTCAGCAAAACCGTAGGGGCCCAGCAGGGTCGATGCCTATTGGGGCTATGAGAAGAAAGATAACCCTGGGGCCCTGGAATGAAAATGCAAAGAGAGAACATAGGAGTGGGTCTTAGTCAATAAAAGTCTGACACGCTCTCCCACTCCACCCAAGAGCGATGATTTCCCACTTAAGGAAAATAAAATAAACCCCTTTGGGAAGCTTAAAACTCTATTAATTAATTTTCTGACATAATCTGTAGCCTTGTAAGTGTGTGTCACCGAATCTATAAAACTAAAAAATATTCAATGGGTACACATCAAGAATGCTAGCATCTTAGAGATAGTAAATAACAAACCTCTAGTGACATCTATGTCATCAAGTAGGAACTAAAAATTCAAAATCTTCCATATCGCGGTATCAGAGTTCCTCTCCAACAGTTCTGAAATCAAATATTGGGTCAGACACAACAACCGTCTTTTTTTATGATTGATAGGTTTGCGCTTGACCGCTATCTAAGGTGATGGAAAGCGACGATGCTGTCGACGATGGAGCGCGTTTGCCTCACTTAAAGACTCTCGGGTTGTAGCCATCAGGAAACACAGATTCCGGCAACTCCTCAGCTGTACGCACAATGAATGTGTTCCCAAAACGTTTTGTGCGTATAGGTAGGATGTCAACCAACCATGTACCGGTGGTCCGCCTAACCGTTTGGTCTTAGAATACTCACTTTTCAACGGAAGTTGGCGGGATTTTACACCCTGATGTGGATTGGAGTTAGTAAAAGTCTGATACTCCCTCTCGCTCCACCGAGAGCGGAAGAAGCTATTTTTAATGAATTCCCACAAAAAATGTGAAAATACCTGAACTAGCCTGTGGGTCTAGTGGTTAGTGACCCTGACTGCTATGTCGGAGGTCGTGGATTCGATTCCCATTCAAGACAAATGTTAGTATGATGAGCACGATCATTTATTCTGAGCCTGGGTGTAATTTATCTATAAAATGTATATAATTAGAAACTAGTATGTTTATCAGTTGTCTAGTACTCATAGCACAAGCTCTGCTCAGTCTGGCACTAGATGGCGTTGTGTGAAAGTTGTGGAAATGTATATATGACGGCGCTGTGATATTTAGAGTGTCAAGAAACGTCAAGAATGACAGCTGACATCTGACAAGCAGTGACGTGCGAGCAATACAAGTTAAAAAGCCTGGCTTGATGTGAAAATAATACCTCACCACACCACAGTCATCTATATCATAAAACACAACAAATGAATTAAATTAAATAAAACTCTAATTTTTAAACTTCGCGCGCTTATGCGTTTACGCGCTGTTGCCATTTCGTGTTCATTCACGCACGATACCGACACATTATGCAATGTTGCCGCTCTGAGCGCCATCTCTCCGATCTCACTCTAACACTTAACAAAAAAAAGAGATGAACACTAGTGTGTTGCTGCCTCTGTCTGGCGCAAAGGCTTGTTATGAGGCTTGATCTGCCATCTCACTTTTCCCTATAAAAACATAAAAATGTGAGTCTGTGTGAGTAAAATTTGATACTGTGTGCAAGTACTCATCGAACATTTTTTCTTTAAAATATTCCGGGCTTGAAATTTTTGATGAATGGATTTTACTACAAGGCGCACTTTTACTACGCAAACAGGCGCCCTCTATCTATGACGCGTAAAACAGTTCCGCAAACAAATTAGTTCAAATTTGCTTTGAGCGGTTAAATCGTGTTTACTTTTACGTGTCTGTGTTTTGTTAACAAAGATTTTTGATTTCTGTCATTTAAAGTTTTATGATTAGTTATTACTGTAACTTACTTGGTTTTGAAGTGATTAAAGTTTATTATCTTTGAAATGAATTCGGAAATACATGCAATTGTTCCTTGTGACGGATTAAAATGTGTGGAAAAAATACTTGGCCAGGTAAAGACTTTGACTTTTAGAGATAAATATGATCTCGTAACTTCGCCTAAACCTACCCCTGATTTGAATATTTCTCAGAAAACTAAATCACATAACCTTTTGACGTGCGTAATTAGAGACACAATAGTAAGACAATGGCTTGCGGACGCCGGCTACCGCCTGAGCGTATAGGCAGTTTCATTCGTGTTGCATATTTTTCTCAAACGATAAGAATGCTTGGAATACATCAGGATAAAATGACTTAAATAACTTCGCTGGTGCTATGAAAAGACATCAGAATTCTCAAATGCTGTTATTTCATTCTGTAGTTTTGGTAAACCGCGAACAAAAACTTGGTTCTATTTCTCGACCGATATCCGTGTTCTCGACAGTTATGTGATGAAATTTCTAAGTGTGTGATAAAGAAACGAAGAATGGCTATGCTGTTGTATACTCTATGGCTGTTTAAATTGTGAGTATTTGCTATGCTAATTATATTACATATATATCGTAAACAAATGATTTCATTGATTACTACTTTGTGCGCCATCTAGTGGATTAATCAGAAGTAGCCAGCTAGAATTTTGTTGTGAGCGAGCAAGAGTTGCCAAAAAATATCAATAGATGGCACTTACATATTTTAAATCATTTATGATACAGGTATGATGTATAATTAATTTCTATCTTATTAATAACAAATGAAAATGTAGCAATTAATCAGCATTACAGCAAGAGATTTTGCACTGATGATACGTGACGGCGGATTATAGCGCGAGTTTTTATTATTCGAAATATTAGGTAAATGGGTACTTGGGTAGGTAGTAGATAAGTCAAGGTTCCTTGGCTTGCCCCCTTTAAAGGTATCTGGCACGCCACTGCTGACAAGCACGGGTTGACATTTCTGCACTCTGACGCAACTCCGGGCTCTTTTGCACGCTAGTGGCGGACGGAACATAATCCGTTGGTTGGTAGAAGCAAGACGTGTTCGGTGGTGCGTCAAATTATTATAATTAATTACAACGTCTTGATTTTGATCCTGTCAATATTTCGTTAAAATAATAATTGTGCGTTATTAACTATAACTAACACGTGGTTTTATTCTCCTCGCCCGCCTACCCACGATAGCTCGGCAGTAACAATGAGCCCGGTACCAACTCATGATGGCCACGTGCCGTTATATATTTTATATAAATATAATACTTCCAAGTTAAAATCTTCCTGTTTTTTGAAGTCGGTTAAAAATACGTCAAAAAGCTCCCTAATCTCCCCATAAATGCGTAGCTTCAGCCATTTTCATGAGCACCTTCCCCTCGGTGAGTTATGATCCGTGTTGGGGAACTATTTCAACTCCTCGGGAATATTTTATTCCGTGCCACCTTTATGATGAAAGTTTTATATGGCTACGTTAAGAATGTGTGTCTTTTTAAATATCAGTCTGCTTTATATTGCTTGAGATTTTGAGAAACTTACGTGTTACTTACATTATACTTTGTAATGCTTCAAGAGGTTTTTGTTTCTATAGTTTACTTTGTAGTACGTATATAGGGTGACTGGTAATTAGTGACCGATACTTAAACACGTGATTGTACTCATGATTACAAACAACTTTCCCAAAGAAACTTATTTTGTATACTCACTAGTTTTATCACAGTAACAAAACAGCTGTTTAAATCTAAGGCTGTTTGTAATACGCGCGCGAACACCTATGGTTTTGCAAGTACTGTTGTAGGTACGGCGGCGTCAAGCGGCTAACAGCTGAGCGGTTGCCGGTCGCAGGCGCGCGCGCGTATTTAAACAGCTGTTAAGTTATTGTGATAAAAAATGAGAATATAAAAAAGTTTCTTTGGGAAAGTTGTTTGTAATCATGAGTACAATCACGTGTTTAAGTATCGGTCACTAATTACCAGTCAGCCTTTATTATATTTTAAAGATGTTACGAAGGTTCGGTACCAATTAGAAAGGGTGGAACTTCCAATTAATGTTCCACTTCCGATTTCGGTTCCGATAGATTTTAACCGGAACTTATATAAGAAGTACAAATAAAATAATTGTTGCGCTAGGAACCTGCCCCCTGTGCCTTCTGTCGATTACTGTTTCACCTGCCCCCCTAGCCAAGTTACAACCGTTTCGTTTCGATTCTCTTTTCGTCGATTGCCTCGAGTCGGCCACGCCTCCGATTTCTTTGTTCTGAAGTCATCTCAATGCTCAGTCACGTGGTCAGAACAAAGGAATAGGAGGCGTGGCTGACTGGAGGCGATCAACGCTGTTGCTGCTGTTTTGTTTCGTATTCGGAATGTTGTGAGTTCGCTCTTCACTTATACATAACCGAGTTTTTGATTAGTTTTAGTGATGTTTCATTTAACTCGTCTGCTTCCGCCTCAGCATCTAATTTAGTTCCGATTCTGATAAAATAAACTTAAAAACTCCGGCTCTAAATTCGGTTCCGATATAAGCGTTTCCGTTACATTCCTAGTAAACATGTATTCAGCATCAATCAAGTCATGGACTTGATCCCGGACCCACTAGAGTCGACGATGATACCTGCCATGGCTGCGTGATTGTCCGAAATATTTACTGTGGCTCGGCAACGCAAAGGGCAACTGAAGGAACACAGACTGGTTTTAGTCGGTAAAAGTCTTCACTTACTCTTGCTCCACCAAGAGTGTTTTTTGTTTAAGTTTGGAAATCATCTAATGCCTTCTCGCGCTCTGGGCGGACCGGGAGGGCGTGGTATACTTTTACTGACTAAAACCACACCTGTGTCCTACAGTTGACCTTTGCGTTCTAGGACTACGGGTTTCCTTTTCAGAAATTCTCCGCGGTCCTAGCTAGCGGGCATCGGCCCTGCTGGGCCCCTACGATTTGCTGACATCTCCTTGAGGAACGCGTGGATCACTACACGCTGTAGACGACTGGGCTCGGTCCGGTCAATTACCGGACGGCCGGACGGCAAGCTACCCATTGCTTGACGTCCGCAAGCCCGCGTCTACCGTGGCTGGTAGTCGGGGTCAGAATCTCCACGGCTGAGGCGTGAGGACATTCGTTCCGTCATGCGTGCAGCCTCCACCTTCGCTTGCATTACTACTTCGCAGAAGGAGGCCACCGCTCTCACTGCCATTCCTCCTCGCTCAAGAGTGGTAGAAGTTATTTCATGATTTCTGTTGGATAAAGGACTCTCCCAACCGCTAAGCAGTACCCGGCCGTTTACCTTCCGACTTCTGTCTGACCCTGCCACCTTTCAAAAGTCATCAGTCTACCTAGCTGATGCGCGTCCAACGCTATGCCTGGCAAGACGCTACCTCCTCCAGGACTCGTCTGCTTCACCAGCTATCAGTCCTTCAGCAGATATGGCCACTTTCCTACCACTTCAGCTAGTAGGCTATGTCGGTAACTCCATTTCTTTCTCGGATACTCAATTTACGGATACAGTAGAATTGCTTCTACCTTCATTTAATCATCTTTTTATCCTTAAATATACCTACTTTGTCCCGAAGATTAATGTTAACACAGGACCAATTGAAAATGTTTACTCATTTCCATTAATAAAACCCTTGTCACGGGATTCTGGCATTACCAACGATCCCCCTAGGACCTCTACAAAAATATAACTTGTACCCAAACCTTATACTCAACGCGTACTAAAATGACATTTAAAAATGTAGTGACTGACCGAATCACGATTTGAAGCCGAAACAGAAACCGTATACGGATATTCGGCTCTTTTTCCAGTTTCGGCCGTAACTGAAATCGAAACTGACACGTCAGTTAGTAAGTAGTAACAGAAAAACTGACAAGAACTAAAATTAATATTTCGATATAGTTTAACTGGCCTGTTGATAAGTATGTATATCAGTTGTCTAGTACTTATAATAATAATAATAATAACCCCATCGCCGTATCTCTACGTTGACGTCGTGGTGGGGCTTGCGTGCTCCAATATACCCTAGGTCTGTATCGGTAAAGTTTGCTTTGCCGTAATATGCCTAGGGTGAGGGGCCAGACTAAGAGAGATACAATCCGCAGTGCAGTTTTGTGGCGAACTGTTGGGCATTAGCGACCCCACGGACCCGATCTCCCGGGAGAATTCTTGTTCTTCATCTCCGGCTTGCCTTTATTGGCCGGCCGTAGTGAACACTGACGAGGAACTGAGCTCCCACCTCTCTCTTGCCTTTATTGGCTGGCTTGAGTGGAGATTCGCAAGAGCAAACGTGCTCGGGAGAAGGATGTATAATCCAGTAAGGTGCTGGTAGGGATCTTGACCGTACTTCCGGGATTGTCCTGATAGCCGTGGTATACCTCTCCACTCCTCAAGCACCTCAGGATATGTTGCCCTCTTGTTGCTACGTCACTTCGTGCTAGCGGCCGTTTTTGGGGGCCCATTTATTGAGTGTGCAAGTCACCCCCTGCCTTTTTTCGATGCATATTAATAACGTTGTTCAGGCAGGGGCCATAGTCTTGACATAGTTCCATGTTACCAGTCCACTTAAGACTCCAAAAACCATAGCCCTATTATCTTTGTTCTCCATATGTCGCAACAGTTTTTCAATAACCGGGGGTTGTCCTTGGGTGCACTAGCATAGCGCGTACGGGGATAATCGTCGGTTGATATCATGTTCCTTTATAATTATCTAAAGGGCCTCTGCGAGTTGGCTTCGGCTCCTCGTACGCCTCCCAAAGGTCCAGGACCTCAGGGTCCTGAGATAAATAAAATATAAAAAAAAAAAATAATAATAATAAACATTTATTTCAGGTAAGATACCCATAGGTTAACACAAATACAAATACACAGAAACACACAAAACACAAACAAAAACATACTAATAACAATCATTAATTCATTCAAATATAGTTGACATCACATTAATATAAATAAATCATAAAAATTAAAAATTGAAAATGTCCGATTGTTATTAAATTAAAAACTAAATCAAATTACATATATACAAATTAAATTAAATTGTCAATGGAGATTAGATTAAATTCAATTAAAAAAAAAAAAAAAAAAAATTAAACAATAAAATAAGTACTATATTATTAATCAGAATAAATTTTAAATGTTATACTAATTTTATGATTTCATTAAATTAATTAGATGTGACTTAGATTAAATTTACATGCATCATACACAGCCTGGATAATGTCATTTTTCGTGTTCCTAATTCGGTCCATAAAGGAGGCGGCCCGCTTTCTCATTACTGCATAGAAGTCATCTACCCTATTCTCGGCGAACATGCCAGAAGCACTACACCGCCACGGCAGGTTGAGCATTGCTCTGAACGCGTTATTGTACTGCACGCGAAGTGCGTGGTACGTTCGCCGTGTGTAATTGTGCCACAGGTAGCAGGTATAGAACGACTGACAATACGCCATGAATAGGGTAATTTTAACAGTTTTACTGCACCTCGCAAAACGACGTGCCAACATATTGCTTTTAGCGGCAATGGACCTCCTCTGCCTTTCCATATCAACATCGTCCCTCAAATTATCCTGTATCACATGACCGAGATATTTAAAAGACGTTACAATTTTTAATTGTGTACCACCCAAGGTGATTACTGGGTTATAGCAATTAGTTCTGTCGTGCCTAAATATCATCACTTCCGTCTTACCAACATTGTACGTAAGCCCGTGGGCTGCAGCATATTTTTCACATATTGACAGCAGTGTTCGTAAACCATGAACGGAGGGGCTCAGCAAGACCATGTCGTCGGCATAGCTTAAATTGTTTACTGGTTGATTGCTCATATGACAGCCAACATTTGATCCGCTAAGCTCCTCAATCAAGCCATTAACATACAAGTTAAATAAAGTTGGTGATGTTAGACCGCCCTGCCTTACACCACACTTAAGCGTGTACTCTTTAGAGAAGCTGTTGTTTCCCCATTTTACCACATTGGTCTGAGCTCCGTACCAGTATTTAAATAGTCCTATTAAGTCACAGGGAATACCCACCTCCTCCATCTTCGCCCATAGCACATCATAATTTATACAATCGAAAGCACGGCTGAGATCAAGGTAGCAGGCATATACATTTGTGTTACGAGAATTATAATATTTTACCGTATTTTTTAGCGCGTAAATGGCCATATCTGTAGATAAGCCGGCACGGAACCCGAACTGTGCATTATTTAAATCAATGTATTTTAATAATTCGGGATGTAGAAGTCGCTCAAAGATTTTTGACAAGACTGTTGCCAAAGAGATGGGACGATAATTATTCGAAACTGAAATATCTCTGGCACCGTTTTTGGCTATGGGCACAACCATAGTCTTCATAAACTGTTTCGGTAGATAGCAATGTGATAGACACAAATTATAGAAGCTAGACAGAAGCTCGAACAGTACCCTACCACCATATAATATATGCTCCACGCTTAGACCATCGTGTCCGGGTGATTTTCCTTTTTTCATATTCTTTACACAGTCAAACACACTATATGGAGTTATATCAACACTTGTATTAGATAATAAGGACTCACCGACTCGTTGATCCGCACGTGATGAGTCATACTGCAGGCCGCTACCCAAGTCCGCGACCGATTGAAATTGCCGAGCGAAAATCTCCGCTATTTCGAGGGTATTTTGATTATTATTTACTGATACGGGTAATGACGGTTTAAACGATAATTTATTTGTAGATTTCCAGAAACTCTTGAAATCGCATTTTGACCTTTGCTCGGCAATAATATCCATACGTAGCTGCGTTTCGTTGTTTTGACACCATTTTATTTTATTTTTAAACAATTTCCTAGTTGTACACATATTATTATATACCACCCCTTGCCTCGGCCTACCATTTAGCAACCACACTTGAAAAGCATCTCTTGCCTGAGTGTGCAATTCTTTGATGTGATAATTCCAACCTATAACACGTTTCTTTTTATTGTATTTGTCTGAGCCAGAAAATGACCGTCTCGCTGCATTACACAAACAGTTCGTAATATCTGAGTACATTTGGTCTATTATTGTAAGATGAGCTTGGTTACTACACGGCACGCCACAGCAATGTGTGATATAGTGGTCAACATTTAAATTCGATAGAAATTCGGTACAATAAGATGTATATAACGATATTTGTTCACTATTTCGATTACCCCACAACACTTTATTGTTTACGTGATTATGTTCACTTAACTCTGTTTTAATTGTTATCACTGATATGTCACATTCTATTTCCAGTGGATAGTGATCCGACCATGTAACATTTGTGAGAACTTTGGTGCTTTTGATAATGTTTTGAGCTGCTGACGTCACAATGCAGTGGTCGAGCCAGCTACATGTGCCATGCGCCTCACTCAGAAATGTAAATGTGTTAGAGGACTCACCGAGAATCATCACGTCCGCACATACCCAGTCCTGGTCCTCGCAGTAGGCGGACAACTAATCACCGAACATGCTGCCCACATCGGCATTGAAGTCACCCAGCGTGATTGCATACTCAATCCCGTTGTCCTCTATTATTGAGCTGATTACACCAAGGCACTCAGTAAATTCAGGTCTATTTTCAACGGACTCAGTAGGCATGTACACTGACATCACCAGCAAACAGCGGTCCAGATAGTTCACTTTAATCGCTATCACACGTTTCGAGGCACACACTATAGGCACGACATTGGTAAATAGTGACTTCCTCCACAGTAGCGCCACTCCTCCATACGGTCTTCCTTTCAGCGTACCGGCTGAGGTATCAATCGGCGACACAGCATGATATTCAAAATCCTTGTGTATTTGTCCCAGGAAACCCAGGTCATCAGGAAGTAGCCATAACTCCTGTAGGGCAATTATGTCATAACTTTCACATAGTTGTGACACAAAAGGCTGTGACCTTTTTACAGACTTACAGTTAAAACTGACCATTTTCACATATCTTTCCATGTTTGTAATTGTAAAAAACTATAAACCGTGTATTTATATGAGCCTGGTTTAAATATATATATGTATATGTAGTGTTATTTGTGTAAACGTTATAAAGCGGCTACGTTTTCTTTTTGGCTTTGTTTATAGGTCCTAAATACTATGGATTCCGGCCAAAAATCTTCTTTTAACACAGTGTCTAAATCCTTCTTCAACACTAATACTTTGAATGATTTAAAATTCGTTGTTTTCTTTTGATTTAATGTTTCGATTCCATATGTGCTGTGACCATTCTCGGTAAAATAGTTTTTTATGTCAGTCTCAGTACATTGGTTTGCAAATCTTGAAATATATATCGGTATGATTTGTTCAGCTGCTTTCAATGAAGTAGATTTGGTGCTGGTACCGCGTTTGTTTTTCGATTGGTTTCTTGACCTGTGCTTTGGCTCAGTATAGTTTTCAATACGCTGCCGTTTTCTTTTTCTTGATACCTGCGTAAAACCTTCTTCATCAACATTGTCGCCATTGATACCACTGTTGGATGCAGAATCTGAAGTCTTGTGATTCATTACCGCCTTACTAAAATTTAAAACTCTGTTTTGATTCACTGGTGTAAGTGGCCGCTCAGTGTCTGTCGTAACGACATTTCGAAATCCAAACTGACTAGCTGATGAACATGAAACGGGGGGTAGATTGTTCTCCAAAGAGTTACGAGTGTCGGCTCTCGTTGACGATTTTTCTGTTCTTAATTCGGTTATTTCTCCTTCCAGTTTGTTGACAACACGTTTCGTCTCGTCCTTGAAAATTTGCATTTCGTTTCTTATGGTTGCAAGTGTCTTAAGTAGGCTACTTATATCAAGATGATCAAAAGTCACCGGGGGTAGACGGTTCAAATCACTTGCAACGAACTTTGGCAAATTATCCGTTTCTTTTATTATTTTCAGTATATCCGACACATTGCTTGCGGATTTTTTGTCTCCTTTTCTTATCACTTTCCTGAGACCAGAGATTTCACACAGATAGGTTTTTGCATTTTCAATTTCTTCTTCATTATACCAAGAAATACATATCTGCACTAAGCTCAATTCGTCCATAACTACACTCTTGTTTTGAATGAAGCACAGTAGCTCGTTAATCACAAGCTTACACTCACAAGACATTTTTACTCGTTCTACATTTAGGTGAACATAATAACACAAGTACCATAATAATATACAGACATTACGGAGGTACGAAAACAGTGCTAATACGACAACGTCACTCAGGTGGTGTGCGCGTGCGTCACGGGTCGTTGTCCGCGCGAGACTCATACTCTTATAACACAAGCTCTGCTTAGTTTGGGACAAGATGGCGTTATTTGATAGTTGTGGAATATTACATTATTATTGTATAACTAGCTGTTGCCCGCGACTTCGTCTGCGTTAAGTTTGTAAAAAACGTACAATCATTCTGAGCTTGCAATACATTCTGAAAGCAACGCAATTATTTATTGTACTTTAACATAAAACGGTTAAAAGTAAAAACGCAAATTACCTTCAGGAAACATGTTATGTACTCGTCCAGATCCAAATGTATGAATGTCAATGAATAGAAAGAGTATGTAAGGGTCGTAGCAGTTGGCATTTCTGCCTACCCCAAAAGAAAAGAAATTAGTTTATGTATGTTTTTGGTTTATGTTCTGGTGAAACAACATTGTATGATTTAACCCCTCGCCACAGTGAGCACGTCACAATCGCAGCGGTAATGCCTGTCTTTGAAGAGTGTCTACAGAGGCGCCACGGCATCCTCTCTTTGTGCAGGACTCACCGCATGTAGGTGTTTTGGGAGGTATCTGTATCGAATTCAATGGGAAGAAACACTCGGGTATCACCATTGTGCGGATCGCCTGGAGAATACGATGGAGCATACTGTGGAAGTCGGTCCCGCTTGGTCGGAGCGCCAGCACCGCTGTGTCCGCATGGAGGCGATTGGTGGAGAAAATGTCAACCAGTAGCCTCCTTCAGTGAAGCACTACGATCGAAGAAGGTGGCTGAAACTATGAGGGATAGGACATTCTGACTCCTTTACTGTCGCTGCAAGTGATGCTCCGGGTGTTGAAAGCCGCAGGGCGATTACCAGCCATCGCAAACCGGGATTGCGGTGGTGCCGTCCGGCCGTCTGGTCAAAGCAATCCTGAATCGACGTCGCGTTGTATTCTACACCGGACTCAAAGAAATGTCAGCAAATGGATAGGGCCCTCTAGGGCCGATGTCTGCGAGATTGTCCGAAAGAGTTACCTCCCGTAAAATTTTCGCCTCAATAATTTTTCACTGAAGAGTTTAAGCCGTTAGACAGCTTTGGTAGAGGTAAATGAAGGAGCATAATCGAGACACCGACCTTCAGCTGAATAAAGTGCACTGATAGTGCAAAGCCAAAAAGCCAGTGAATCCAAAAACTACCATCATCATCATCAACTATCTTCCTCCACAACAGTACTTATGAAGAATTTGCGAGAGCATGCTTGCATTGATTGTTGCAGCTTGATCATTTTGGGCGTAAAAATTACTTGTTCATTTACCTAGGACTTTTTGGTGTGTATTTAACTGACGTCCCCGTTGAATGACCCAATCAAACTCGCATATTGATGGCCAAACCGAGAGGTCACTGTCACCGATTGCCTCTATGAGGATACGGTGGTTCACCCAAATGTGATAGACCTCCACCGCATGTTACACCGGATCCTCCGGGCGATTTGCAAAAAGGTAATATCAGGATACTTCCAACCGAATCCGGAACAGAAACCGTTCAAAACACCCTCAATAGTCCTGAGCTTGTGTATCCATAAAACAATGAAATTACGGTAAACAAATGTAGCAGCCGATTAGTGTTATCCCTGAGACTGGCCTCCCTTAGAGGGTTGTTCCAGTGTTGGTCACCACTCACTGCAAGGAGGTAACGTCCAGATGTCGACGTAAGGCTGCCAGGAATCTGAGATACATCAGTGATCAGGAACGTAAACCACTTTCGAACCCGTTTTATATGGAGCAAAAACTGCAAACAATAAATCACGCCATTATTAGGCCGCAAGGTGCCATCCCGGAGGACATAGTGGCGCATACAGAGGTGTGTCCCGCAAGGGCGGATCACCGCCGTGTCCTCGTGGAGGCAATCGGCGTCAGTCACCTCTCGTGCCGGGGCCTGGTTTGGGCTATAGTCCAGAGCGAGGAGGAATGGTAGGCGGTCGCCTCCTTCTGCAAAGCCGCAATGCTAGCGAAGGAGGAGGCCGCACGCGTGAGGGAACGAACGTCCTCACGCTGAGCCGAGATTCCGACCCCGACGACCAGCCACGGTAGGCGCAGGCTTGCAGACATTGAACAATGGGTAGCTAGCCGTCCGGCCGTCCGGTAATTAACCGAACCGAGCCCAGTCGTCAACAGTACGTAGTGATCCACGCGCTCCTCAAAGAGATGTTTCAAAGCGCAACTGAAGGGCACAAGTGTGGTTTTAGTCAGTAAAAGTTTGACACGCCCTTTCGCTCCAACCAGAGAAGTCATTGGATGATTTCCACTCTTAAAAAAAGAAAAAAATAAGTACCATCATTATCATTATCATTATCATGGACATAGGCCTCCCCAAGTGTCGCCATAATGACTGGTCCTGTGTGTCTCGCATCCATCGGATTCCCGCGACCCTCACCAGGTCATCGGTCTACCTGGGGGCCTTCCAACACAAGGTGCCATGCAACCCCTTCCGAAAATTTGGCCGTGTTATTTTAAAATCAATAATTAAATACATATACTTGTTTACTTTTATCGCCTTTTTTGGTTGGTATCCCTTGAATAATCATGGTCAATTATCTTGTTAGAATCATGGAAAAAAAAAGCAGTAGGATTGTTAAAAATGCCTCCGTCTAACACCAGTTTAACCATAACTATTTTCCTCCAATTTTGAACAATAGAACTGTCTGCAAACGTGGGCGATGGTCATTCTTCCGCCATTCAGAAAATTACGTAAAATACACAATGCCATCTATCAAACATGAAGTTCAACTGTCATTGTCATCATTATTTCTACTTTGAGTCTTTAGATGGCGTTGCGAGTACCTATCTGAATTGCATGTGGTGCCATATTTTACTAATTCGATTTTATTATGTGTTTTGATTAGTTTTTACAATATATTTAGAAGATATCGAATAGAAATGTCCATTTTATTTTGAAAAAATGGTAAAAGTTATTTTATTACAAAAAGAAGATAAAATAATGACAAAAATTTTAACTGTAGCTGGGAATCGAACTCGCGGCAAATGTCGTTTAACACCGACGTTTTGGATTATTGCTCACCCCCCATAGCAAATAGCGTGATAATTTATAGCCTAACAGATGCACTGACCTATAAGGATTATGTATGCAAAATTTGAACAGGATCGGTTCAGTAGTTTTTGCGCCAATTAATACCATCGCAAAATAATTTTACTGTTTTATTATATGTATAGATTATTATCTTCTATTGATTATTACTATGTAACTATATTTTGTTACAGTAATTATTTAATTAAAACTTTCATAAAATACTAAATAAATTAATAAAACGCCGTTGACTCAAAAATCATAACATACATAGACGAACGCAACAGTCAGTTTTAGGTCCCTGTCACATCCGTCAGCCATCCGGCTACTTTTTGGCCAAAACCAAATTACGACTCTTCAATCGCGCGGGTGAGAGTGGGCACCAACTCTATAGGGGGAAAAACTGAGTCTTCGGTTGGTCTCTAAAAACAGTCTTAAAAGAATCGTGTTGTTTCCTGAAAAGTAATCCCGGCGCACTAACAGGACTAGTATAAATTTGTTAGGACCTAGTTCTGGTTGCTCTTTTGCAGACTGCAACGAGGAAAACACATACTGCGAGAGCTCCAAGCAATAATCTTTCAAGATTTATGTTTTCAGGATTCCGTACCTCAAAAGGAAAAAACAGAACCCTTTATTTTTTCTTTTTTTTTCTTATAGGATCACTTTGTTGTCCGTCCGTCTGTCTGTCTGTCAAGACCCTTTATCTCTTACGAACGCATGGAGGTATCGAGTTGAAATTAAAATCATATACTCAAGTCTGGGGTCCCTTGAAGCTGTGAAAAAATCAAACTTCTAAGTCAACGGAAAAAAAAAGATACGGCCGTTTATGTAGCAAAAAACGTATATTTCGACACTCTCAGGAAATCAAAATTCATAGCGGACTTCCCGTTGTCCCATAATTCTGAAATTTTGCATAAAGCAAGGTCTTATAGCACAGGTATAGGAATAAAACTGTAAATTTGTTGTTACGTAACAATAAAAAAAAATTCAATTCGGAAAATCTTCGAGACTCCATTCGGGAATTAAACTGTTTACATAGGTAAGTTTGTTCGGAATCCTCAGAGCGCGAGTCCGACTCGCACTTACCCAGTTGTTTTTCTAATCGTTACCTTTGTAGTGACATTTATGGCGCCACATAAGAACTAATCCTGCATCGCGCAATCAAAGTTCTCCGCGTGATTGGAACATTATAGGACAGCCCAAAATTATCTATCGGGCAGTTGCCCAGCAGACATAACACCCGTCTGGTCGAAGGATCCTCCCTTTTCAACGGAGGTTTGCGGGACTTTACACTCTGTTCCACATACCTCCAAATTAGTGACCCTCGTCAAAGAACATCAGCATAGCCTTCGTGCAGCCACTACTTTGTGAAGTCATCATCAATTCCTTAAGCTTTAGCTTTCGAGCAGAGAGCCATACTGCCAGCTAGTGTTGCCCAAATGCAAGAACAAGACGAGACTTAGCCAGTCTTGGTCTTGGTCTTGCGCCAATACACCTGGTCTTGGTCTTGGTCTTGGTCTTGCGCTCCCAGTCTTGGTCTTGGTCTTGGTCTTGCAGCAAGAGTCTTGCAAGTCTTGCAATTACCTATTAGTCTATTACTATTTATTAAAGTTTACTTTAAATCTTAGAAAAACGTATTAGAATTGGAACATTGTGAGCTTGAATTAACATAGCCATAGTAAAGATCAAGCAGATTAATAAATAACTGAAGATTTGATAAGAAATTCGAAAAATTAACTGACCTATATGTCGTTTTCCATGGAAGTAACTGTTTCTTAATAAACATTTATGATTTATAAGCTTACATTTGCTAAAACATGTAAAAAAACAAATTAATTACAATAACTTGACTGTATTTTAAAGAACAATACTTATCTGTCTAGAAAGAGATTGAACCCTCAACTTATAAGAAATGTAATAAAAGAGTTTTACGATTTATCATTTATTTGAATAAAAAATAAAATACAACACAAATCAACAGCTTTATCATTAGGTTATGATACTTTATATCAATTTTTTTGACCAAGAATTAATACAAAGTAACCATCTGGCTGACTCATCACTTAACCTATTTCTATGTTTTCTAATTACTAATGATGCTTTAGAAAATAACCTCTCAGCAGGTACTGAAGTTGCAGGTATTGAGAGAAAATCACGGGCCATTTTCGATAAAATCGGATACTCTGTCTCATGCGTCTTCCACCAATCTAAAATGTCTTCCGAGCTGGCAGTTCTTGGTTTTCTCAGGTACTCCTCCAACTCGTCTATCACTAAGCCTTGGAGACAAGATCCAGATGACGTCGAGGGACATTCATAGAGTTTATCAAAGTCTATTACGTCTTCATCTTCATCACATACTTTATTTTCTTTTTCTGGTAATTCCAGAGATTTGTTCAGTGAGTGTAGACTTTTATATTCTTCATAAAGTTCATTGAACTTGCGCAGACTTTCTGTTTTAAGTTGCTTCCCCCACATTGTCAGGTCAAAAGTCTGAGCCTTATGCCTTGGGTCTAAAATTAAAGAAGTACAATAAATCCAGTTGCTCTTCTTGTAATATTTAAGCATTTTGTCTCGAGCTGCTTGGAAAGCTAGAATGAGCCTTTCATCCACTTCAGATCGATTAGGTTTCTCATCTAACTGTTTTACCATGGATTCAATTTTATCTAGCAAGAGATTGAATGATACAATGACTACCGGTAATGTAACATATTTGTCTCCACCAAGTTTTGTACTTAAAAGTTTAAAGTTTATTAGAAATTTATGTAATTTTTCGAGTACCTGCCATTCATTAGCTGTGATTTGAAAATCATTTAATTCGGTGACAGAACTGCACAATATGTCAATGCCCGCTCTCACTTTTAAACCAAATCCAATCATATCATGTGTGGAATTCCATCTCGTTGGACAGTCAAGAATGGCATTTAGATTTGATGGCACGCCAGCTGCTTCACAAGCAGACTGAAACTTCTTCTTCACTATCTCACTTCTTTTTATTTTACTGGAAATACTGCGTAACTTTGTTACAGATGTACGCGAGTCAGCAATATTTGGTGCAGATTCTTCATCTTCCTCATCCTCAGTTTCGTCTGCATAGTCTTCGTACTGCTGATCTTGCGCGTTAGTGTCAGACTCACAGTGTAATGCTAAGGTCTTTAATAAATCTTGTACACCAAGGTTTAAAATGTGAGCAAAGCACCGGAAATGTTGATTGTCTGAATCAAAGTGTGGCGGCAGCTGTTTGCCCAGTTCATACATAAATTTGGTATTTGCAGTTGCGTTGTCGACCGTGATACCTTGTATTTTATCAATTATGCCATATTCCAATAAACATTCATGGAAAATCGTTGCAATATCTTCCCCAGTATGTCGACCGCGTGATGGTATACAATCAAGAACTACAGATTGATACTTCCATTCGTTGTCTATATAATAAATAGTAACCCCGTAGTAACTCCTACCAGCAATTGACGTCCACCCATCAATGGTAAAAGACATTTTAGATGATAATTGTTGAAGTCGTTCCTTGAGATTCAATTGGAGCTCTTCAAATCGCTCTTTGACTTTCCTTCTAAGTGTAGACCTTTTAGGAAACACCATATTAGGGCAAATACGTCGAAAATATACTTGTGTAGCTTCGTCATCGAAAAATGAGAAGGGAAGATATTTTTTCACCACCCTATCAACTGTAGCTGTCGTGATGTTGTCACTGCTGTTTTCCGACTGAAACAAAACAATAAATCTTGTGTTATTATTTAAAACATACTAGGTTTGAGCGTATAAGAGGAGGAGGTTTGTTGTTGTTAAATCGAGAAAATCGTTAAATTGATATTTGTTATATTAAGGTTGCACTGTACTGTAATTTACCAAAATAAAGTACTTAGTTGTTACTGGCCGATTAAATGAAAATATGGGTGTTTATAAAAAATATTTAAGACGATAATTACATACTTAATATGTCGCACCCCAAGATGAAAACACCACTAACTCAAAAATACTTACGTAAGTTAATGGCGTTTTTGAAAATATCGCATGAATAGCTACGCGGAGTTAAAATTCTTTAAAATATTCTTACCTGTCCACTTCTTCCAGCGGTTACTAAAAAGCTTGTGATATCTCCACTTAATTTTGGTTTAACAGGAAGAAATATTTCTGATTCCTTTTTGTGGAAAGATATTAGATGTTTTCTTAAGCCTGAAGTGTTTCTGTTTTTCATTTTTATTTCAATCTTTTTATGTTGGCACAATTTACAGAAGGCAGTTTGGGATGCATGAATTATTTCGAAAAACTCCTCAAATTTGCTTTTGGGTCTTTTAGATCTGTGACTCAAACTCTCGTTACTCGGACTAGAATAATTTGAATCTTCGTCACTCATATTAAATTGTACACGTGATACGTTTTTAGAAAACAACGAGAATTAGTAAAAACAATTATTAAGTTAGACTCGAAGCACAGCTCAATTGGAAATGACTGGAATTAAAATAATTCCTTTATTTATAGTACGTTTCCTTGCTTTCTACCGCGCCGCCTCGCCACGTGCCGGCTCTATGAAAAGGATGCCGCCGCAAATGAAACAATGCCGCGTGCGGCGTACAAACACACACTAAATATTACCTACTTGTACAGACGCGACGCGTGAATAAAATAGAATTAGTGCCAATCACTATTCTTTACATATAAGTGAATGTTTTGGCGTACATCTATACTAATATTATAAAGCTGAAGAGTTCGTTTGTATGTTTGATGACAGAAGTTTTAAAATAAATAAATAAGTCCTGAACGTCACTATACCTCCAAAGTTACTATTCCTCGTGGACGAAGTCGCGGGCACAGCTAGTAAATACTTACTCTCATCATCTCTCTCAGAGATATTCGGGCTGGTAAGTAATACAAAACTCTTATCGCAGGCTTTTTATTTTATTAGTAGGTAAGTACCTACGCTTTTGATATTATTTTATTAGTTTTGTAGAATTTTTTTACACGTTTCAAGTATATTTAAAAGTGGCTACAATATTTATTAAACGGGTGATATTTGAACACTTTTTTGCTATTTTTTCTTGTAAAAACTTAAGAAATATAATGACTTAATGTACAATAATAGTACCTAAGTAATTAGTTTAAAACCATATAAGTAATCAATATTATAATATATACTTACTAGAATGAATTAATATGACATCTACTACCTATCCTTACCATTTTATCCTAATCATAATACTACTTGCGTGATCAGTATAATGTATTCATTTTCATTCTAAGAACTCTGAAACTTATTTATTCTTTGGAACACCTGTAGGTACTCTTAAAAAAATTCGAAATTATTTTGCATGAGTATACCTACGCCCTATGGCGGCAATCAAATAGTGTCACAAATGTTATGATTTCGGCGTGGCGGCAACGATTGTTTTAGATTTCAAAAGAAGCCGCCGGCGCGTGTATCATAACCATGTACTTCCGAAAAGCGGCAAATTTCTTTGAGAAGTAAGTACAAAACCTTTGATGCCGCATTATCACAGTGCCGATGGTTAAAACATAACTATGCATGCACTCAGTTTGATTTTAATAGATATTTTTTTATTCGCTATGTTTATGGTATTAGTCGTAATGCGCATAGGTCCAGTTTTTCATATTCTTTGATACAGTTTTTTGCGTCTCATAGAATTCCTAAGCGTACCTACCTATACACCGAACTGTTACACCTAACTACTCAGTGAAATAGCGCTAAGTCCTAGCTGCAAGACGCAAGAGTCTTGCAGGCTATGTCTTGTTCTTGCTTAAGTCTTGAAAGAAAGAAAGAAAGAAAGAAAACATTTATTTGAGACTCGCACAGGACAAACAACAATAAAATAAAAAGTAACTACTTAATCTATAAATACTTAACTTAAAAATAATAGAAAAAACAATATTAAAACATAAAAATAAAAGACCTGTGCGAGGCCAAAAAGGCTCCTATCTCAGCATATGCTGCGACATTTAACTAAAAAGTAAATAACGCAGCGCTGGTATTCTGATAGGGCCTGGTGATGCCACGGACACACTCACGGAACACAGAAACAAATAAGATAATATTTATATAACAAAATAATAAAATAAAATATACTAAACATATAGACAAATCAATGAAACTACTAAAAAAGTGTATAATAAAAGCACTATTTAACCATTCATATACGCCCGATGCTCCGTTATGCATTTATCTATAGCAGACAAACGAATGGAACGCGCGGGCGCAGATGTAGGCTATAGTCTGTGGTAATGGCCAAGTAATGCACGGTCAGTCTTGGTCTTGGTCTTGCTAAAAATACGCGGTCTTGTTCTTGGTCTTGGTCTTGCAAAAACGCAAGAACAAGACCAAGACTGCAAGACCAAGACTGAATTTGGGCAACACTACTGCCAGCACCCACGGCTATAAAGGGTATCCTGATCATCAGCAAGCCTACTTGGTCATACCTGGTCATCACCCTCAGCTTCATCAGCGACCTTGGCGAAGCACACCGCACCTTCGGCCAGTCACATGAAGAGCCACGAAGAACCTCTCCTGGTCGACGCAAGCAGTCAAGCCACTATGTCGCACAGCACCGCTCCGACTCACTGGAGCCAGCAGCACTTCTCCGACTCACTGGAGCCTGCAGCATCATCCCAACTCACCGCAGACAGTTCCGACCCCCCCGAGAACTACGTGGTATTCGGTTCTGACCCACTGGAACCAACCTACCACTGGCCTGGCACGCATCAAGAAGCATCAAGAATCGTCGATCTCCGACCTCCGGAGGAAGTGATGTAGCGAAATCTATGGCGTCACATAAGAACTAATCCTGCATCGTGAAATCAAAGTTCTCCGCGCGATTAGAACATATAGAACAGCCCGAAATCATCTATCGGGCAGTTGCCCACCAGACTTAACACCCGTCTGGTTGGAAGATCCTCCCTTTTCAACGGAGGTTTGCGGGACTTGCACTTTCCGCCTACCTCCAAACCTTAATCAACTCCCACCACATTATTAATTAAAATGTAATAAACTCACTTTATTAAGAAACAAAATGTAAATAAAATTTGAATGAGCTATCTGCTCAGCTGGTGAAAAAAACGAATTAATTACTTTTTAAATAAAAATGTCATTGGGGTTGATTAAAATAACTATTTCATACCCTTTATTTTTTTTAATAGCGAAATGTTGACGAAAATTATCACCACTGGGGGGTCTAAAATCATATACCTACTGGAACCATGTTACACGTTCGTACGTCGACAGACATACTCATAGAGCCGCCTGCGCCCGCTGACCTTTAAACCCATTTTCTTTGCGAAATATTGATTGCTTTACATATGCTATGTACATTCTGAAGAACATTTAACCAGCAATTTTTTTTGTGTAAACAATGTTATTATTTCTAAAGATCAATGCCGTTTTAAAGGAGTAGGGAAAACAAGTAAAAAAATATACTGTTGTTGTTGTTAATTTTTTTTTTGTCGAACGTATTAGTCATAGGAATAAGTCATAATATGTTGATAATGTTGTACGTGAACCTATGTTCAACATATATTTTTTTCAGACCTATTGATCAAGCCGTTACCGAGGAGTAGGCTTTAGAAAGTCACTGTTTATGGCACTGCTCCGGACCAATTGCCTTAAGAGGGTCCTTTTCCACTCGCCTATCGTCAACATCGAGCACGGTTTAAAAGCTTATTGCTTCATCTAATGCAATCCAACGTGATGTTTGATGAAGAGGCAATGCAAAAAAAAAGGTTTTTAATTAAACCCTTTTTTTTGCATTGCCTCTTCATCTCATCTCCTCTCCAAAAAGAAGGTTTTTTAGAAAAAAAAGTTGTCATTCAGAATCTCGATTAAATGTATTGATGTACTTTTTTATATTTTTAATGTATGAGTACATTATGGAGGACCAACATCACGTAAAATAGTAGATTTTCAGAGGTCTTTACTAGATTAGTTTTACACAAATCTATATTTTTATTTGTAAAGAAGCCTAGATAATATCCACAAGATAGCTGTGTATCCAAAATATCTAACAAAAAAAAAATAACCGACTTCACTTAAAAAAAAAAAACACTTAAAGGGTCAAAATAACTTTAATTTCGGAAGTCGGTGTTTCTCGGTATTGTTTGTTTCTTATTTAACACCGACTTCCGAAATTAAAGTTATTTTGATCCTTTTAGTGTTCTTTTTTAAGTGAAGTCGGTTTTTTTTTTGTACAAAGTTTTTATTTCACACTTTTTAGTTGCGATACTCTTATTAACAGAATGCCTATTTCTCATGACGAATTCCAATCATGACAATTCTAATAAGCCTAAACACGGCTAGGATACATTGATTAATTACGGAGTTCCTGTGCCTACCTTCCGGCTCCATCATCATCATCATCAGACCACTTCGGTGATATCATTTTCAAACCATTCATTTATTTGTATTGTCATAGTCGCTGTGAATATGAAGTTCCGTTGACCATTTCTGGTCTTCTCCATCAGTTCCACATCATCAAATGTTATTTTTTTACTGTAAATACTTCTCAATGAAAATACCAAAATCACTATATAGTTTCCTATAATATTTGAGGAGTTCCCTCGATTCCTCATGGATCCCATCATCAGAACTGGATTTTGAAAAAAATGGGACCAATCTGAAAGCATATTCTATAAAAGGAAACAAAAATTTTGCAATTCGGTCCATAAACGACGGAGTTCTGTGGTAACAAACATAAAAAAAATATGATAATAAAAAAAAAAAAACACTAAAAGGATTAAAATAACTTTAATTTCGGAAGTCGGTGTTTCTCGGTATTGTTTGTTTTTTATTTAACACCGACTTCCGAAATTAAAGTTATTTTAATCCTTTTAGTGTTTTTTTTTTAAATGAAGTCGGTTATTTTTTTTGTAAAAAGTTTTTATTTCAGACTTTTTAATTGCGATACACTTATAAACAGAGTGCCTATTTCTCATTACAATTCCAATTAACCCAAATACTGCTAGGTTACATTGTTTTATTATAAAGTTCGTGTGTCTACCTTCCTCCTTTCGGCTCCATCATCAGATCAGTTCGATAGTACCTTATAGCCAAAGAGCATCTCACGACAATTCTAATAAGCCCAAACACGGCTAGGATACATTGATTAATTACGGAGTTCCTGTGCCTACCTTCCGGCTCTATCATCAGATCAGTTCGATAGTACCTTATAGCCAAAGTGCATCTCATGACCATTCTAATAAGTCCAAACACGGCTAGGTTACATTGATTAATTACGGAGTTCCAGTGCCTACCTTCCGGCTCCATCATCATCATCAGATCACTTCGATGATACCATTTTCAACGTAACTATTCAGAATCATTCATTTATTTGTATTGTCATAGTCGCTTAACTATATCTTCATTGTGATATCTATTTGAATATGAAGTTCCGTTGACCATTTCTGGGCTTCTTCATCAGTTCCACATCATCAAATTTTACTTTTTGACTGTAAAGTTCTTGGTGAAAATACTAAAATTACCATAGGGTTGCCTATAATTTTTGAGGAGTTCCCTCGATTCCTCATGGATCCCATCATCAGAACTGGATTTTGAAAAAAATGCGACCAATCTGGAAGCATATCCTATAAAAGGAAAAAAAAATTTTGCAAATCGGTCCATAAACGACGCAGTTCTGTGGTAACAAACATAAAAAAAAAGATGATAAAAAAAAATACAACCGAATTGATAACCTCCTCCTTTTTTTTGAAGTCGGTTAAAAAAAGGTGTGTAATCCATATCCATACTAATATTATAAATGCGAAAGTAACTCTGTCTGTCTGTCTGTCTGTCTGTCTGTCTGTCTGTTACGCTTTCACACTTATACCGCTGAACCAATTTTGATGAAATTTGGTACAAAGATAGAATAGAGCTTGAGAAAGGACATAGGCTATAAATTATCACGCTATTTGCTATGGGGGGTGAGCAATATTCCAAAATGTCGGTATTGAACGATTTGCCGTGACTTCGATCCCCAGTTATAGTAATAATTTTTGTGAGTATTTTGTCGTCTTTTTTGTATATAATATGCGATGGTACTTCGATTACAATAATAATAGGACTTTTAGCATATTTTTAACACATCTTAGACATTTTTACTCTATATTTTTGTAAAAAGTAATCAAACATGTAATAAAATCTAAGTGGAAAAACGAAAATAATATTTCTTTTTTTCATTTAGCTACGAATTTAATATCTGAGATGAAAATCATCACGCTATCATCGACAAAGGGTTAAGCAGACAATGATGACGTTTATATAAGAACACCTATTTTACACAAAAGTCAATGAACACCGTAGTGCAGTCGTGTCTGGATTAGATCGGCACGTAAGGGGATAGTGGTTCAAAACTCAGTTTCTTTTTTGTGATAGTTTTGTTTTATTTTACTGTAAACAAGAAATTTTTACATATTTTTGCGTTCTTACTATTATTTTTATCGACAGTCTGGTTTCTACATCAGCACTTTCGAAGCAGTTTGGCAGATTATACTGACCTACACTATACAAGACAGAAATCAGCGGTTATGCATTCAAACGTCTACAAAGAGATCTAAAGAGATACAATAGAGCGGCTATCAGAAAAAATGTCTTAGAAAAACTGTCATCCTATGCCTCAGTGACGCCATCTGGCTTTGAATAGCAAACACACGAATTAAATTTGTCAAACTATTTATTTAACTATCGCTCGGTAGGTGGCCAGGGGCCTTACCATGATAATGTCAAAATGTCAGACGTACGAGCGAAAAAGAGTGATGGAGCTATACACTCTATATAGCTCGGTTTAGGTCGTAAAATGGATCACGTTATGAGCTCGTGGTAGAGCCCCAGTGTGTGATAAAGGTAAGGTTAAGCTTTTCAGCAATAGATGGCGTTATCACGAAATCAGCAAATGTTTCTAGACCTATTTATAAAAATTATTGAATTCTAATTAATTGCTTCGTAAATGCCAAAAATAATTACGAAATTAAACCGCAGTTAGGTCCAGTCATTTTATCAAAACAAGATTTGTAATAGCGTAAAGCGCGGTGGGCCTTGGGCGCGGCCGCCTTCTTCTGCGAAGCAGTAATGCTAGCAAAGGAAGCGGCCGCACGCGCGAGACAATAACCCACGTGACCCAGCCAATCCGAACCGAGGGGTTCCGATCACGATTTCCGGCCACCGTAGGCGCGGGCTTGTGGACGGCGAGCAATGGGTAGCTCACCGTCCGTCCGGTAACCGTCCGGACCGAGCCCAAGTCGTTGACGGCGCGTAGTGTTCCACGCGCGCCTCAAGGAGGTGTCAGCAACCGTAAGGGCCCAGCAAGGTCGAAGCCTATTGGGGCCATGGGTGATACGAAAGAGATTCCCGGGGCCCTGGAACAATGGCAAAGAGGGAACAGGAGTGGGTTTTATGTATGTTTCTTTCTGGTTTATGTTATGATAAAACAACGCTGTATGATTTTAAAATTATTGGTTCATTAGATATACTAAAAGTATATTATACCGAGACTGAGAGCAGTGGTGGCCGAGCGGTAACGGCCCCGACTTACGAGTTGTAGGTCGCGGGTTCAAACCCAGCCAGGCGCATTACTTTGTGTAATTTATTTCATCACCACTGCTCTCAAAACTGTGAAGGAAAACATCGTGAGGAAACCGGCATGTCCTAGAACCAAAAATTCGTAGACATGTGACATTCACCAATCCGCACTGGGCCCGCGTGGTGGATTACGGCCCATTCCCTCTCCTAGATAGAGGAGGCCTGAGTCCCAGCAGTGGGAACATTAAGAGGCTGATTATGCTATGCTATATTATACCGTAGAATTATCTTTTTTACAAAACTAAATAAATGTTTTTTAACGTAGGCTATCAAAAAAAAAGTGGATAAAGTAGTTTTCAGTTGCCAAAATGTATAAATAGTCTGAGTCACGGTATATTGATACTGAGGTCGATACCCACAGTTTTTAGTGTGTGCACCTTTTGCTTTTAGGTAGGAAATCATCAAATACCTTCCCCCGCTCTGGGTAAAGCGAGAGGTAGTACCAGACTTTTACTGACTGAAACCCACCTGTGTTCCTTTAGTTGCCCTTAGCGTTCCAGGGCTATGGTAACTTGCACGCCACAATTGCGGCAGCAAATACCTTCTTTGAGGAAAGTCTAAAAAGGCTCTCTTTCCGCCTGACGCAGGTCTTCATCGAACGTAGATGTTTCGGAAGGACCCCCAAAAAACCAGCAAATTTAGGTAGGTACTTAATCACAGAAAGATGCTTCTTGAGCAGTTCGTGAAGGTTACCAGTACTTCAAGTAGTCTCTCCCTCGGACTTGATCACAACCCAGTAGGTTGTATAGAAGTGGGTTGTAGGAACAAGTACCTAATTTCAAAGATTCCAAAAATTGAAGATCATTAAGAATTTTCATGAAAAACCCATGAAGACATATTTCACACAAGGCCCCGACGTGGTTTGCGTTCCTGAAGATAGTTTGATTACGTATGATGTATCCTACATTACTTGCAGCCTTAAGTCGACAACTGGACGTTACCTCCTTAAGAGTGGTCAGTGAGTGGTGATCAACACTGGGACAACATTCTGACGGATGCCAGAGTCAGTCACAGCCCCAATTGGTTGCGACATTTGTTCGCTGTCATTTTATAGTTTTGTGGAGTCACAAACACGGAGTAATGAGGGCGTATTAGGGTGTTTCGAGAGGTTTCTGTTTCAAATTCGACGTGATGTAAGTCAACATCAAACTGCAACAATTTTTTCACAAATTCTTTATAAGTACAGTTGTGGAGCAAGATGACATCGTAGGTTACTCTGTAGTATTTTAATAATCGCTAGCAGCAGTGGACTATCAGTGCACGTTATCCAGCTGAAGATGGGCTGAAGCCGATTATGCTCCTTCGAAATTCACCTCCGCCAAAGTTGCATAACGGACCCGGCTAAAAGTCTGCAGAGAAATATCATCGAGGCAAATTCTTATGGGAGGTAATTCTTTCGAAAAATCTCATAGTTCTAGCAGGCATTGGCCCTAGAGATCTTCGTCAGGCGAAAAGAGAGGACGCTGTGGTGTCTTTAGAAAGACAGCACAGCGTCCTCTCTTTTCCTCAAAGAAGGAAGATTTGCTGCCGCGTGCAAGTTACCGTAGCTCTAGAACACTAAGGGCAATTAAAGGAACACAGGTCGGTTTCAGTCTGTAAAAGTGTGACACAAACTCTGGCTTTACCTAGAGCGGGGGAAGGTATATGATGATTTTCTTCCTAAAAGTAAAACGTGCAGACATTAAAAACTGTGGGTATTGACCTCAGAACAAGATCCGTACAGACTCTTTATACATTTTGGCAACATTTAACATTTTGAAAACTACTTTATCCACTTTTTTTATAGCCTACGTTAAATAACATTTATTTAGTGTTGTTAAAAGAAAACAACGGTTTAATACACTTTTAGTCTATTATAATGAACCAATCATATTAAAATCATACAGCGTTGTTTCATCATAGAATAAACCAAAAACAAACTTAAACTATCACCTTTTCCTTTTAGGGGTAGGCAGAACCACAGTTTATCAACTACTTCGACCTCAACATGTCTGTTTCTGTTTATTGATGATGATTAGTAATTTATTTGATGTATATCATGAACGAGTATTCTATTACTGGTGAGCCAAATAAATAAAATAAATTATATATCTGGATATAAGAAATACATTTTACATATTAAATATATAATACATATATTATATATTTAATTTACTGAAATTAATTTCCGTTATTTGAATTAGATGTTTTTAGCACGAATCACAAGCAATTAAAAAGCACAGAATTATTTATTACGTTTGTGCATTTTTACTAACTTGACGCAGACAAAGTCGCGGGTAACAGCTAGTAACATCATAATCACGTAAGAGCGGTTGTATGAAAATGTACCTCGATAAGGACGCTCTTAAGACACGCTGTATATCAATCTGGAAACGCTTAAAAGTCAATTTTATCACCAGAACATAAAACCGAGGAAACATAACCCATTCTCAACGTCAAGTAAGTTATAAATCGTGATAAATGCATGAGCAGGCTGGAGGCACCCCACGGCACTGGGGCTAATGTATAATGCATCGCAGTTCACACTTAACGCGGGGTGGCCCAACTTTTTGAATTGTGAGTGTATTATTAATTCTTATTATCCCCCATGGTTTTTGGCTGTCTTGTCTTGATGTACTGTTGGAGAAGTGTTTCTTGTTATTTGAGTGGCTTGTTTCTGTTTGATTAAAGTAATTACCTAATGTAGTAAGTAATATTAAATTAAAGTGTGTGGAGCATGTGAGTGTATATGTTTTTTTAGGAATCTGTACCCAAACTGTTCGTCTGTATATAACCAGGCTGTATATCTCATGAATCGTGCTAGACAGTTAACATTTTCATAGATTTCTGTTGCCGCTGTAACAGCAAATCGACGGCTTATAGTGAATACCTCGTAACTGTGAAATACGTAACTTTTCAGGAGGCACAAAAAACCAAACTAGACCTTTATTATCATGTAATTATAATGGGCTTCTACGTGTTTTATTCAAATATTTAAAACTATTTATTTATTTCAAACGCTTGTTTCTCTTGTTTTTTCTTTTTTTTTCCCACAAGTTTTGACGCGCGATTGCGAAGTTATCACACAAAACTGACTCGAGCAAAGTATGCATTTAACATCGTAGATGGCGCTAGGAGCATCAAGTCAAAATTTTGCGTAATACAAGATTATACGTTACGAGCTTTTCTTTTCAGAAATATAATAAAACAAAAATTACCTAAAATTCAACCTGAGGTAATTATAACCCGAGGTTTTCACCCTAAGCCATCGAAATACTAAAAACAGAATAAAATAAATTGCGTTAAAAAGTTGTATAGATAATGGTACAGAACCCTTCGTGCGATAGTTCAACTCCACTTGGCCTGTTTTGTTTTTTAAGTCTGTTCTGTCCCACTTCTGGACAAAGGCCTCCCCCACTCCTTCCATTTCTCGCGCCCCCGTGCTATATCCTTCCAGTTCAGGTGAAATATTTCTAGTTCGTCCCACCATCTTCTTTGTGGTCTACTGCGACCCCGTCGCACTATTTCAGCGCACCAATCTTGTGCTATGTTGACCCCTAGTTTATCGGGCGCGCGGCAGACATGTCCTGCCCAGTCCCATTTCAGTTGGGCAGCCTTTTGAGCCACATCAGCTGTACTAGTTTTGGAGTATAGTGTTTCGAACTCGATCCGTTAATTTATCTGTGGGCTACCGTTAACAATATTTATGTAGAATATTATTATTTATATTCCAACAATATATAATTATTATTCACCTTGTTCATTTTATAGACACACTAGCTGTTACCCGCGACTTTGTCTGCGTCAAGTTAGTAAAAATGCACAAACGTAATAAATAATTCTGTGCTTTTTAATTGCTTGTGATTCGTGCTAAAAACATCTAATTCAAATAACGGAAATTAATTTCAGTAAATTAAATATATAATATATGTATTATATATTTAATATGTAAAATGTATTTCTTATATCCAGATATATAATTTATTTTATTTATTTGGCTCACCAGTAATAGAATACTCGTTCATGATATACATCAAATAAATTACTAATCATCATCAATAAACAGAAACAGACATGTTGAGGTCGAAGTAGTTGATAAACTGTGGTTCTGCCTACCCCTAAAAGGAAAAGGTGATAGTTTAAGTTTGTTTTTGGTTTATTCTATGATGAAACAACGCTGTATGATTTTAATATGATTGGTTCATTATAATAGACTAAAAGTGTATTAAACCGTTGTTTTCTTTTAACAACACTAAATAAATGTTATTTAACGTAGGCTATAAAAAAAGTGGATAAAGTAGTTTTCAAAATGTTAAATGTTGCCAAAATGTATAAAGAGTCTGTACGGATCTTGTTCTGAGGTCAATACCCACAGTTTTTAATGTCTGCACGTTTTACTTTTAGGAAGAAAATCATCATATACCTTCCCCCGCTCTAGGTAAAGCGAGAGTTTGTGTCAGACTTTTACAGACTGAAACCGACCTGTGTTCCTTTAATTGCCCTTAGTGTTCTAGAGCTACGGTAACTTGCACGCGGCAGCAAATCTTCCTTCTTTGAGGAAAAGAGAGGACGCTGTGCTGTCTTTCTAAAGACACCACAGCGTCCTCTCTTTTCGCCTGACGAAGATCTCTAGGGCCAATGCCTGCTAGAACTATGAGATTTTTCGAAAGAATTACCTCCCATAAGAATTTGCCTCGATGATATTTCTCTGCAGACTTTTAGCCGGGTCCGTTATGCAACTTTGGCGGAGGTGAATTTCGAAGGAGCATAATCGGCTTCAGCCCATCTTCAGCTGGATAACGTGCACTGATAGTCCACTGCTGCTAGCGATTATTAAAATACTACAGAGTAACCTACGATGTCATCTTGCTCCACAACTGTACTTATAAAGAATTTGTGAAAAAATTGTTGCAGTTTGATGTTGACTTACATCACATCGAATTTGAAACAGAAACCTCTCGAAACACCCTAATACGCCCTCATTACTCCGTGTTTGTGACTCCACAAAACTATAAAATGACAGCGAACAAATGTCGCAACCAATTGGGGCTGTGACTGACTCTGGCATCCGTCAGAATGTTGTCCCAGTGTTGATCACCACTCACTGACCACTCTTAAGGAGGTAACGTCCAGTTGTCGACTTAAGGCTGCAAGTAATGTAGGATACATCATACGTAATCAAACTATCTTCAGGAACGCAAACCACGTCGGGGCCTTGTGTGAAATATGTCTTCATGGGTTTTTCATGAAAATTCTTAATGATCTTCAATTTTTGGAATCTTTGAAATTAGGTACTTGTTCCTACAACCCACTTCTATACAACCTACTGGGTTGTGATCAAGTCCGAGGGAGAGACTACTTGAAGTACTGGTAACCTTCACGAACTGCTCAAGAAGCATCTTTCTGTGATTAAGTACCTACCTAAATTTGCTGGTTTTTTGGGGGTCCTTCCGAAACATCTACGTTCGATGAAGACCTGCGTCAGGCGGAAAGAGAGCCTTTTTAGACTTTCCTCAAAGAAGGTATTTGCTGCCGCAATTGTGGCGTGCAAGTTACCATAGCCCTGGAACGCTAAGGGCAACTAAAGGAACACAGGTGGGTTTCAGTCAGTAAAAGTCTGGTACTACCTCTCGCTTTACCCAGAGCGGGGGAAGGTATTTGATGATTTCCTACCTAAAAGCAAAAGGTGCACACACTAAAAACTGTGGGTATCGACCTCAGTATCAATATACCGTGACTCAGACTATTTATACATTTTGGCAACTGAAAACTACTTTATCCACTTTTTTTTTGATAGCCTACGTTAAAAAACATTTATTTAGTTTTGTAAAAAAGATAATTCTACGGTATAATATAGCATAGCATAATCAGCCTCTTAATGTTCCCACTGCTGGGACTCAGGCCTCCTCTATCTAGGAGAGGGAATGGGCCGTAATCCACCACGCGGGCCCAGTGCGGATTGGTGAATGTCACATGTCTACGAATTTTTGGTTCTAGGACATGCCGGTTTCCTCACGATGTTTTCCTTCACAGTTTTGAGAGCAGTGGTGATGAAATAAATTACACAAAGTAATGCGCCTGGCTGGGTTTGAACCCGCGACCTACAACTCGTAAGTCGGGGCCGTTACCGCTCGGCCACCACTGCTCTCAGTCTCGGTATAATATACTTTTAGTATATCTAATGAACCAATAATTTTAAAATCATACAGCGTTGTTTTATCATAACATAAACCAGAAAGAAACATACATAAAACCCACTCCTGTTCCCTCTTTGCCATTGTTCCAGGGCCCCGGGAATCTCTTTCGTATCACCCATGGCCCCAATAGGCTTCGACCTTGCTGGGCCCTTACGGTTGCTGACACCTCCTTGAGGCGCGCGTGGAACACTACGCGCCGTCAACGACTTGGGCTCGGTCCGGACGGTTACCGGACGGACGGTGAGCTACCCATTGCTCGCCGTCCACAAGCCCGCGCCTACGGTGGCCGGAAATCGTGATCGGAACCCCTCGGTTCGGATTGGCTGGGTCACGTGGGTTATTGTCTCGCGCGTGCGGCCGCTTCCTTTGCTAGCATTACTGCTTCGCAGAAGAAGGCGGCCGCGCCCAAGGCCCACCGCGCTTTACGCTATTACAAATCTTGTTTTGATAAAATGACTGGACCTAACTGCGGTTTAATTTCGTAATTATTTTTGGCATTTACGAAGCAATTAATTAGAATTCAATAATTTTTATAAATAGGTCTAGAAACATTTGCTGATTTCGTGATAACGCCATCTATTGCTGAAAAGCTTAACCTTACCTTTATCACACACTGGGGCTCTACCACGAGCTCATAACGTGATCCATTTTACGACCTAAACCGAGCTATATAGAGTGTATAGCTCCATCACTCTTTTTCGCTCGTACGTCTGACATTTTGACATTATCATGGTAAGGCCCCTGGCCACCTACCGAGCGATAGTTAAATAAATAGTTTGACAAATTTAATTCGTGTGTTTGCTATTCAAAGCCAGATGGCGTCACTGAGGCATAGGATGACAGTTTTTCTAAGACATTTTTTCTGATAGCCGCTCTATTGTATCTCTTTAGATCTCTTTGTAGACGTTTGAATGCATAACCGCTGATTTCTGTCTTGTATAGTGTAGGTCAGTATAATCTGCCAAACTGCTTCGAAAGTGCTGATGTAGAAACCAGACTGTCGATAAAAATAATAGTAAGAACGCAAAAATATGTAAAAATTTCTTGTTTACAGTAAAATAAAACAAAACTATCACAAAAAAGAAACTGAGTTTTGAACCACTATCCCCTTACGTGCCGATCTAATCCAGACACGACTGCACTACGGTGTTCATTGACTTTTGTGTAAAATAGGTGTTCTTATATAAACGTCATCATTGTCTGCTTAACCCTTTGTCGATGATAGCGTGATGATTTTCATCTCAGATATTAAATTCGTAGCTAAATGAAAAAAAGAAATATTATTTTCGTTTTTCCACTTAGATTTTATTACATGTTTGATTACTTTTTACAAAAATATAGAGTAAAAATGTCTAAGATGTGTTAAAAATATGCTAAAAGTCCTATTATTATTGTAATCGAAGTACCATCGCATATTATATACAAAAAAGACGACAAAATACTCACAAAAATTATTACTATAACTGGGGATCGAAGTCACGGCAAATCGTTCAATACCGACATTTTGGAATATTGCTCACCCCCCATAGCAAATAGCGTGATAATTTATAGCCTATGTCCTTTCTCAAGCTCTATTCTATCTTTGTACCAAATTTCATCAAAATTGGTTCAGCGGTATAAGTGTGAAAGCGTAACAGACAGACAGACAGACAGACAGACAGACAGACAGAGTTACTTTCGCATTTATAATATTAGTATGGATAAGGATTTTATCAAATTAATTCGTATAAAAATTATTTTAAAATAAATTAAAAACTGGGCAAGTGCGATTCGGACTCGTGCACTGAGGGTTCCGTACAAACTTACCTATGATAAAAAACTTTTTACAAAAAAAAAATACAACCGACTTCAAAGTAAAAAAAAACACTGAAAAGTGCAAAATAACTTTAATTTCGGAAGTCGGTGTTTCTATAATAGTTTTGTCTCTTCGTTATTTAACACCGACTTCCGAAATTAAAGTTATTTTGCACTTTTCAGTGTTTTTTTTTTACTTTGAAGTCGGTTGTATTTTTTTTTTGTAAAAAGTTTTTTATTTTACACTTTTTAGTTATGGTACCACCACTAAAAAGTACCCCTCAGCCAAACGTAAATACCTTATAGCCAGAGTGTATCTCATGACAATTCTAATAATCCCAAACACGGTTAGATTACATTAATTTATTACAGAGTTCCGGTGCCTAACTTCAGGCTTCATCATCAGATCAGTTCGATATATTCCCCCTCTACTTTCAGTCAGTCATCGACTACACGTATAAACAAAGCAATTTTGCTTGTTACGATGGTTCTGCTGTGATCCTATGAGGAGTTCTGTTCCATATCTTCGAAGTTCATGATCAGATCATAACAATATTTTTATGGGACCAACTTGGAAGCATAACCATTCAATCAAAAAAAAATTTTTCAAAATCGGTCCACCATTGACCGAGAAATCGGTGAACATACATAAAAAAAAAAAAAAAAAAACATACATTCAACCGAAAATATAACCTCCTCCTTTTTGAAGTCGGTTAAAAACAGTTCAATTCCCAAATTGAGTTGCGAAGATTTTTTCGAATCGCAATATTTTTTTGGTAACTACTTTACAGTTTTCAGATTTTTCCTATACTTGTGCTATGAGACCTTGCTTCATGCCAAATTTCAGTATTTTAGAACAAACGGAAGTACCCTATGAATTTTGATTCCCCTAAGAGTGTCGAAATACACGTTTGTTGCGACATAAACGACTGTATCTTTTTTTTTTTTCGTTAACTGAGAAGCTTGAATTTTTCCCAACTTTAAGGAACCGCAGACTTAAGTATAATATGGATTCGCCATTGACGGGGCTGAGGTTGGGGGGGGGGGGGGGGGCTGGAGCTGACATCTGCCAGAGTTACAGGATTGTACGAAAGGCTTACCGCGGCCCGCGGCAGACAAATTGTTCCCTTTTAACTTTACAGTCACTGGCGGTACTATCAAACTTCCTCTAATGTACTCATTTCTCACTATATCCATTCTAGTCACACCGCACATCAATCTTTCGTGCGGAAGAACCGCCCGTGTGTCATCATTGTGTGGACCACCCGGAGGACACGGTGGAGCATTCGGTAGAGGTATGCCCCGCCTGGACAGAGCACCGCCATGCCCTCGTGGGGGCAATCGGCGGCAACGATCTCTCGCTCCAGGGCTTGGTACAGGCCATGGTCCGGAGTGAGGAGGAGTGGCAGGCATTCTGCAAAGCAGTAATGCTAGTAAAGGAGGCGGCCGCACGCGCGAGGGAACGCCCCTCACGCCCCAGCCACCGGAATTACGATCCCGATTTCCAGCACCGTAGGCACGGGCTTGCAGACGGCGAGCAATGGGTCGCTAGGCGTCCGACGGTCCGGTAACCGTCCGGACCAAGCCCAAGTCGTCGACGGCGCGTAGTGTGCCACGCGCGCTTCAAGAAGATTTCGGCAAATTGTAGGGGCCCAGCAGGGTCGGGGCCATGGGTGGTGCGAAAGTGAACCCCGGGACCCTAGAACAAAGGCAAAGAAGGAACAGGAGTGGGTTTTTAGTCAGTAAAAGTCTGACACTATCTCACGCTCTGCCCAAGAGCGGAGGATGTCATAAGATGATTTTCCCACCGAAAAAAAACTGCACATCCATCTCAACATTATCATCTCCATTATATGCTATCTTTTTTCATCCGTCTTTTTGACAGCCCAAGATTCTGATCTATACAGTAGTAAGTAAATACACTCTATTTAATGATGACAACACTTGATATTGTGTATTTGTACAATAAAATATATGTCATACTAATAAACTACTCATTACCACTACTGTTTAAAGAGCATTTATAATATTTTGATTAAGCGATTATTAAAATTAGGCAACGGGAATCGCATACCAAAACGAATAATTCTAACTATACATTATAAATGCGAAAGTTTGTTTTTACTTATGTGAGTGTAAAAATATGTATGTTTGTTAAACTGGCAGATCATGCCCAAGAATGGATTAATAAAAACCAAGTTCGAGGTTGCCTAGCGAGCAATGGGTAGCTCGCCGTTCAATCGTCCGGTAACCGTCCGGACCGAGCCCAAGTCGTCGACGGCACGTGCTGTTCCACGCGTGCCTCAAGGAGATGCCGCTCCGCCCAAGAGCTGGGGATGTCATTGGACGAGTGTTAAAAAAAAGAGGTGTTCTACTTGTAGCGACATCTATGGCGTCACATAAGAACTAATCCTGCATCGCGCAATCAAAGTTCTTCGCGCGATTTGAATATACCTACTAAGGAGGTATGTGGGACTTTACACTCTGTTCCGCATATCTCCAAACTGGTGACCCTCGACAAAGAACGTCAGCGCAGCCTTCGTGCAGCCACTACTTCGTGACGTCATCATTATTTCCTCAAGCTTTCGAGCAGCGAGCCATACAGCCAGTACCCACGGCTTTAAAAAGGGTATCCTGACCACCAGCATGCCTACCTGGTCATACCTGGTCATCACCCTCAGCCTCATCAGCGACCTTGGCGAAGCACACTGCACCTTCGGCCAGTCACATGAAGAGCTACGAAGAACCTCTCCTGGTCGACGCAAGCAGTTAAGCCCTACGTCGCACAGCACCGCTCCGACTCACTGGAGTCAGCAGCACTACTCCGACTCACTGGAGCCTGCAGCATCATCCCGACTCACTGGTACATCATCCCGAATCACTGGGACAGCACCACTTCGACTCACTGGGGCATCACCGCAGACAGTTCCGACTCACCGAGAACTAAGCGGCATTCGGTTCCGACCCACTGGAACCAACCTATCACTGGCCTGGCACGTATCAAGAAGCATCAAGAACCATCGATCTCCGATCTCCGGAGGGGAGTGATGTAGCGACATCTATGGCGTCACATAAGAACTAATCCTGCATCGCGCAATCAAAGTTCTCCGCGCGATTTGAATATATACGAC
This sequence comes from Mythimna impura, assembly GCA_905147345.3. Lineage (NCBI taxonomy): Eukaryota > Metazoa > Arthropoda > Insecta > Lepidoptera > Noctuidae > Mythimna > Mythimna impura. The sequence continues at coordinate 23,652,052 of LR990359.1, read as the reverse complement.
AGCCCGAAATCATCTATCGGGCAGTTGCCCACCAGACATAACACCCAAATACATACTTCCAAATACTAATTAAGAGAAAACAAGTGTCAACTTATAATCTATTTATGAAAATATTTATTTTTGATAGAAAAATAACGAAAGAACCAACCAAAAAGACCATCTCAGACACCAATCTGCGTGTTTTTATGAAAAACATGCAGATAATTTGACCATTATATGATTGCTGTATAGTCTTTAAAAGAGACTTTGACCTTTGAGTTCTTTTGGACCCATTATATATCTTATGATTATCTAGTAGTTTTACTAATTAGGTTATTTGAAATTGATTAAGGAAAAAGTTGTTGAGCTCCTTACTACTCCTGAGTTGAGCTACACGAATACTGACAATTGCTTGCTCTAACCAGACATGTCCATTGATTCTTTAAGACTAACTCGGACACTAATCTGCAGTCACTAGTTTAGTCTGTATAGACTTTAAAAGAGACTTTGACCACTGAGTTTGTTTCAGTGAATCTTCTCATATAGTTTAAATTAACGAAAAGATTAACGTACAAGTGTTATTTATAACCTAAAATAAACATACTTTATCATTTGACAGTGAAAATGAAACAGACAAACAAATATAATAAATAATATTATATTATTATAATAGTTTTGTATAAACTATTAGCGAATTCATTACACGAGCTAGGTAATGAATTTATTATAATCACGCTTACGAACCAATGAGTTTCCACATTTTGATTTGTTTTATCCGATCTAAATAAATTGATGTTTATTGTTCAAATTCAGTATAATTATAAGGGACCTTAGTAATTTAGCATTTTTGGTATGATAATCAGCCTTTTAATATTTCCACTGCTGGGACTCGGGCCTCGGTAACTCTTTCGAACATTTTGGCAGTCAATAGATTAGCCTTATGATTGATTTCAATTGCTATTTTCTTGGCCCATTATTAGCTCAACAAAAACCATTCAATCAACACCAACCACCACCAACCAAACACCAAACATTGGCCCCAACCGATTCCAAACAACACATTCAAATACCATCACTCGTATGACTGAGAATGAACTAATCTAAATTCATTACTGGCTGGCCGTGTTGTCCAAATATTTGAATAATTAGATTTAGCTTTGTCGTATAACTGTGGCTAAATTAAAGGGTTGGAGAAAGGCCATGATTAGGAGGGGACAGTGAAGGGACAAGGGTTTCCCGACGAGCTAGGAAGGGACATAATTATAATGAAGTTGAAACGGGTCGGGGAACGTTTTCGTGGAAGCGTTTAGGTGTGGATTAACGCAGTGTGTATATTCAATTAGTGCTAAAGTTTTCCTAGGGTTACCGGCCTAGATTTGTTAACTTAATAAAATGTAAATATTAATCTGCGATCATAATATAATCATATTATTCTCAGGGGAGTTATAAATATTGGTAAGCAGTGGTGGCCGAGTGGTAATTGCCCCGAATTACGAGTTGAAGGTCGCGGGTACAAACCCAGCCAGGCGCGTTACTTTGTGTTATTTATTTCATCACCACTGCTCTCAAAACGGTGAAGGAAAACATCGTGAGGAAACCGGCATGTCCTAGAACTAAAAATTCGAAGACATGTGACATTCGCCAACCTGCACTGGGCCCGCGTGGTGGATTACGGCCCATCCCCTCTCCTAGAGAGGAGGCTTGAGTCCCAGCAGTGGGAACATTATAAGGCTGATTATGCTATGCTATTGTCAGGGGCAATACTCAAACCATTTTTTTGCCTTCTGACTATCAATAACGACTAAAAGATATCTTTTAAAAGATTATTTTTTCCCGGATGTCATTTGTATATACAAATGACATCCGGGACAAACAGTTTAATGCGCTCTTCGAGGCACACTTGAATGTTGATATGTTAAGATGAGCGCGCATAGCTTGCCATCAGCTCGCTTCCGATAAGGATCATGCCCGAGTTGTCGACGGTGTGTAGTGTGCTTGCCTCAAAGAAATATCAGCAATACCGCATAGGCCAGCACGGTATTGACCCTGCTGGCCCATCAGCATCGACTCGCAAGGGGCATGAGGGATATAGGTAACTGAAGGACAGAGGTGAATTTTAATCAGTACAAGTCTGACACGCCCTCTCGCTGCTCCACCTTAGAATGGAAGAAGATATTAGATGATTACCCATTTAAAAAAAAAATGAGCAGCACAAAACGATCTTACTTATCACTGCTTCACATTGGAATCTACCTAATCTGATCTTACTTAGCCATGACTGAAAGTTTAGAGTACCTATTATCTAGAATTATGCCTTTGAAAAACCGACTGGAACATGGAATCGAACCTAAAAGACCGAATCAACATACATTTATAATCTACAATGTATCATCATCATCATTTCAACCGATAGACGTCCACTTCTGGACATAGACCTCCCCCAAATGTCGCCACAATGAACGGTCCTGTGCGTGTCGCATCTATCGGATTCCCGCAACCTTCACCAGGTCATTGGTCCACCTTCGCCGTCCAACCGCCGCCGGTCCGCCTTTCAACACTGAGTCTTCCGATACGTGGTCGCCAATCCAGAACCTTTCGACCCCAACGGCCATCTGTTCTGCGAGCAACGTTGTATGGAACGAATAATTTATTTTTTTAAATGATATAAAGCAGTATTCGACTGTGATCCCACCTGATGTTAAGCAGTGATGCAGTCGTTAAAAGTGAAGCGCACTAGTTTATTAAGAGCCTATTCACTCTAGCTTTAAAGAGATCTAAATAATAATCAAATGGAAAGACTGAAGCAGACAAATTGTTCCAGTCCTTCGATAAATTAATTAACTAAATACCTCCTTCGAAAATTCGTAGCTTTAATAAAACAATGTATTTCATCAGCGAACCGCAAAACTTTCCTGTTGATAGAAAACCCTGGTCCTGCCAAAACACATACAATACTTAAATAAAATGTATAATTTCTGCCCGTTTAGCTAACTTATTAGTTTCGTCCTGAATAAATATATTTGAACCAGGCCTATTGGACAGGTTTTGTGGGCAAGGTCCTTTTACCTAATTGCAAAAAGGTGATGTTTTTGACCCCGACTGAGCTAGAAGCTGGTGGGTACATTATTTTTGGACGACTTGTTGCATTTTAGCTTGAGTGATGTCGTTAGATTTGTTTAAGTTGTGTTGCGATTCGGAAAAATCTTCGTAAGTTACGAGTACGTCACAAAAAAAACTTTTTTTACAATTCGGAAAAATCTTCGTAACTCAATTCGGAAGTTGAACTTTTTTCATGGGTAAGTTTGTACGAAACCCTAGTGCGCGAGTCCGACTCGCACTTGCCCAGTTTTTTTTTTTTCATAATTATGGTGTACCTAGTGTTACTACACTAGGTACATCAAACTGTTAAAGTTCAACTTCCGAATTGAGTTACGAAGATTTTTCCGAATTGTAAAAAAAGTTTTTTTTTTTGTGACGTAACTACAAATTTACAGTTTTCAGATTTTTTCCTATACTTATGCTAGACCTAGACCCTCATGCCAAATTTCAGGATTCTAGATCAACGGGAAGAACTCTATGAATTTTGATGTCCTTGAGGCGCGCGTGGAACACCACAATCGAAATCGGATATCGGAATCGGAATGGAAATCGGGTTCGGATCGGCGGCGTCGCCTCCTTTGCTAGTATTACTGCTTCGCAGAAGGAGGGTACCGCCTGCCACTCCTTCTCGCTTCGGACCATGGCCTGTACCAAATCCCGGCGCGAGAAATCGTTGCCGCCGATCGCCCCCACGAGGACACTGCGGTGCTCTGCCCAAGCGGGGCACACCTCTACCGTATGTCCTTGTCCTCCGGGCGGTCCACACAATTGTGACACCCGGGCGTTTCTTCGACGAATCCGGTGCAGGAACCTCTCTAACTTACCATGTCAAGTGATAACCTGCGTCATGCGGAAGGTGAGACACCATGTTGTCTTTCCAGCCACTCCTAAAAGACCCCACTTACCGCCATAATTATAGCGTGCCCGTGCTTTCCGAAGCACAGGGTGCCACCAATGTACTAGATAAACTTAGAAAAGTAAATACGAATTGAAAAATTCACACTGATACTTGCCCGGTTACAAACCTGCTACCTCATGCATGAGAGCCGGGTACCTTAACCATTTACTTAAATGAAATAAAACCCGGGTGTCGCCACTGTGTGGACCGCCCGGAGGACACGGTAGAGCACACGGTGGAGGTGTGCCCCGCTGGGGAAGAGCAACGCCGTGTCCTCGTGGGGGCGATCGGCGGCGGCGATCTCTCGCGCCGGGCCTTGGTACAGGCCATGGTCCGGAGCGAGGAGGAGTGGCAGGCGGTCGCCTCCTTCTGCGAAGCAGTAATGCTGGCAAAGGAGGCGGCCGATCGCGTGAGGCAACGGCAACGGTCCTCACGCCCCAGCCGCCGCCGGGATTCCGATCCTGATTTCCGGCCACCGTAGGCGCGGGCTTGCGGAAGGCGGGCAATGGGTGGCCCGCCGTCCGACCGTCCGGTAACCATCCGGACCGAGCCCAAGTCGTCGACGGCGCGTATTGTTCCGCGCGCGCCTCAGGGAGATGTCAGCAAATCGTAGGGGCCCAGCAGGGTCGAAGCCTACTGGGGCCATGGGTAGTGTGAAAACGAAACCGGGGCCCTGGGACGAAGGCAACGAAGGAACAGGAGTGGGTTTTTAGTCAGTAAAAGTCTGACACTATCTCTCGTTCCGCCCAAGAGCGAGATTTGTCATAAGATGATTTTCCCACCTAAAAAAAAAAAAAAAAAAAATGAAATAAAAATTATTTATAAATCTATGTTTTATTATAGCCTATTAACCTATTTACAACATAAATGTAGATACTTGATTATTTATAAATGTAGATATTCGATTTTTTAATGCGATATAATTCACTTGACATTTCTTATTTATTTATCTTTTAACTATGACATACTACTTTTAACCTTTTGACGTGCGTAATTAGAGACACAATAGTAAGACAATGGCTTGCGGGCGCCGGCTACCGCCTGAGCGTTAATGAATTAATGTGAATTTATATGACTTTAATCTTGATTCAATAATTGTTGTCTAGTTTGTCAGAATGAAATTCTAAAATTAATAAATTTGCACACCTCATTAGGTCATTATACCTAAATATAACACCTTTTTATACTTACCTGCATTATGCAAATAAACGTATTGATTGATTAATTGATACACTTAATAAAGAGCCTGTCAAAAAACATTACATATCGTCAGTGAAATTCTAACCGTACGTAAGTCAATAAAAACAGTATGGATAGAGCATTGGTTAAGCGATTAGTTTCTGCGCTGTATGTCGGGGATTATATATACATATATACAAATATATATATGGCCTACAGATATATGTTCAGAGACTGGGTGTCTTGTGTATGTAAGTTTATATGTTTGTGAAAGCACCTAGCATACAGGAGTAATTTCTAATGAAGGGATTTTATTCTTTAAATAAAAGAAAATTACTAAAGAATAGACTACTTGGAGGCAAACCATCCAGAACGACCTCGAACGCCTCGAGTAGACCACGCCTCCGATTCCTTTGTTCTGAGGTAATCTCAACGCTCAGTCACGCGGTCAGAACAAAGGAATTGGAGGCGTGCCCTACTCGAGGCGTTCGACGCGTACGAAACGATCGTAACTTGGCAAGGGGGCTGCTGACAATGGGCCTAACGCCAGAAATGACCCCAAATCGCCTGGAATGGCGTAAAAGTATCAGGAGGGCTGACCCCAAATATCAACAAGCCAGAGGATTGATTGAAAAGAAAATGGCTATTTTATAGTAGAGCAAAATAATATTATTAAATTTTGATAACCAACAATAAAATATGAGTTCTTGGAAGATGTACTGGTTACCTTTTTGTTTTTTGATTAATTGAAACGAAGCAATGGCATACTTTTTTAAACCCCTAGTTGAACTAATCTTCTCACCGCCAAAAATGACTTACTGTACCAGGAACATCATTGACGATATACTTGAACAGGCTTACTGTTCACGGACGAGTAGCTTCATAGACGCGTATTCAACGTCATGCCACAAAATAGATAGGTACAGAAGTCAATCTACATACAAAGCGCGCTCGAGCAACGCACACATAGAAACCGCTCACAGACACGATATCTCGACTCAATTCAGCTCAACTGCTCAATGCGAGCTCGAGTGCTATCCGTTTGAGACACGCGTCTGTGAACTTTTTTTGTGGAAAAATGGAACAACAAAAAATACCTTATTCTAACTGTTCAGTGGACGGTTGTTTAAATTCAACATTAAACAATGAATTGACGTTTTTTAGGCTACCAGTTGTTTTAGAGACGTAAGTAGATATTTGGTTGTATTTTGATGGTTTATTTTAACGTAACACAGAACAGACCCCGCGCCGTGAAGAGAAGATAATTTTGTGACCATGTGATATTTTTACAATTCAGATTAGGTAGACATTTATCACCGCGCCCGTCGCACTCGGACAGTTCGGCGCCACGCGCTGACCCTAGCGCGATTGCCGAGCGTAGGTATGAAAAGTGAAGTACCATGAGATTGACTTCTGTACCTATCTATTTTGTGGTCGTGCCGTCGTATCGTTACCGCTTCGTTGACAGATTTTCATAGTTTTGTATGTTAGTTGTAAGCAGGCGTAGGTAAACTAAGCGTATAATAACGAATACGCGTCTATGAAGCTACGCGTCCATGGACAGTAGGCCCAACTCAATGTATCCCGAATCCTGTAAATATTTTCTTCTTCAAGCGTTTACACATTGATAAAGCTGATCCTTCAAAGCTATAACAACGTCTTCCGTATGCCGTTTACTCTTGGACGTGCAGGAAGTCAGTCTTTCACAAGACTGTTCGTTGTGCCTCCTGGCGTTTGTCAGGCTGAGGTCCAACTCGTATCCGAGGACCACTGCGGCTTTGGATAGTTCTTCGAGGCATGATGATACGTCCGCCCTAGAGAACACAAATTTTAAAGAATTTTCAAAAATGTTATGACGGTTACTGCATGTAACCGTTATTATAAAGACCAAAGAAAAAAAAATCGTAGTCTAGGACCAGCTCCAATGGCATTCTGCATGATGCGTCGGTGATCTATCAATGGTTGCTTTTGCTGGTATGGTAGTAGGTTTAGTTTTTTTAGATTTTATAAGTATTACTAACCCTTTAGTTGATAAGTTGTTACTATGCATTGGACCAATGTTGTTTTTTAAATAGATATCAGTATATCTCAGAACACTGAGGTCCTGGACCTTTGGAAGGCATACGAGGAGCCGAAACCAACTTTCAGAGGCCGTTTGGACACTTTTAATAGAACGTGAAATATTAGTGATTAATTACGAAATCTCAGAAACTATAAACTTAAATTTTGGCAGGTAGGTTCCTTATGGGGTGTAGACATCTGGATTTTACGAAACTCCCCCCTAAGGGGGTAAAACGGGGGTTGGAAGTTTGTATGGAGAAACCTAATTTTACGCGGGCGAATCCCGGCAGAAGCATGGCAGAAGTTAGTAAATTAATACATAAATTGCAGTGTTTTATCACTTTTTAGATTTATCTTGAAGATGCAAAAAAGACAACACATCAAACAAACAATTCGTCACACATGCAAGTTATTTATCAACATGAATTTATCTTCTCTTACTGTGATTCAGATAATATAAATGAGTGGACAATTTGACCAAAAGGCAAATTCGATTGGACTATTTGAATTGGCTTTGAAATGTCACTTTGAATGCCAAAATAAACAAGTGCGGTCTGATTAGCGCACTGAGGGTTCCGTACAAACTTACCTATGTAAATAGTTGAAGTCCCGAATCGAGTTTCAATACTCGATTCGGGACTTCAACTATTTTTCCGGATCGCAAAAAAAGTGTTAGTATCAGCTACCCTATTTTTATTGTATTATAAAAGTTGTCTCTATAATGAAAAAGTTTTTTTTTCTTTGAGAAATGATGAGACCGCCAAATGACAAGACAAACGAGACAACTGATGGAATACATACAGCTGAGTTTCAGTCAGTTAAAATCTTACGCCCTCTAGAGTGGGAGAAGTTATTTGATGATTTCCCAGCTCAAAAATAATCGGGCAAGTGCGAGTCGGACTCGCACACTGAGGGTTCCGTACAAACTTACCTATGAAAACAGTTCAATTGCCGAATTGAGCCGCGTCTGACAATCTGGCCAGACGGCCAGATTGTCAGACGCGGCGGCGGACAGACAGACAGACGGACTGACGGACCGACGGACTGACGGACAGACAGACAGACGGACTGACGGACAGACGAACTAACGGACAGACGGACAGACGGACTGACGGACTGACGTACTGACGGACTGACGGACTGACGGACTGACGGACTGAAGGACTGACGGACTGACGGACTGACGGACTGACGGACTGAAGGACTGACGGACTGACGGACTGACGGACTGACGGTCTGACGGACTGACGGACTGACGGACTGACGGACTGACGGACTGACGGACTGACGGACAGACGGACTGACGTACTGACGGACTGACGAACTGACGGACTGACGGACTGACGGACTGACGGTCTGACGGACTGACGGACTGATGGACTGACGGACAGACGGACAATAAAGTGATCTTATAAGGGTCCCATTTTAGCCGACTTAGGTACGGAACCCGTAAAATCCATATTTAACACTTAAACATGTACTTACTTCGGTAACACAGCACTCCTCTGAGCGCCCCTTCCAGTAACTTCAAAAGCCCTTGTCGCTTCCATGAGGGTAGCCTGCATGTGGTTCCTGGTGATGCCTATCATCTCCTCAGCATACTTCCCCATTTTAGCAATAGAGCCGCGAGCCTCTTCGGTGCAGGCATAGATAGTAGACACATGTCTGCTAGCTAGGGTTCTAGATGCTCGTCGTTCTTCGTCACACATTTCTGGCAAAGGAAAAGAAAGTGCAAATTAATAAAAAAAACTAAATATCATTTATTATCAGAGTCAGAGCACAGGTACATTTCATTATAGTTATGAGAAGACAAATATATTAAGATTAAAACAAAACAAAATTAAAATCACAATTACATTTAAAATCAGATTAAAATAAAATTAAGAGGGTCCTTCCCCACTTGTGTATCATCAACGTGAGCATGGTTTAAAAGCTTGTTGCTTCATCCAACGCAATGTAACGCAATGTTTATTGAAGAGGCAATGCGAAAACAGAGAGATGTCGCCTAAAAACCTTGTTTTGGCATTCGTTAATTCCATCATTTACTCGAATATTTCACCAAACTCGTTCTAGGAAATAGGTACCTGTTTTTTTAAAAACCAAGATTTTTTTAAAATCAATTGATCATTAATAATCATGATTAATTGTACAAGGCGTCTATACTCATATTTTTTTTATTTATGAATACATGATGAAAAGCCAAAGTTCACGCAAAATAGCAGATTTTCGAAGGATTAATCTTACACAAATTTATGATTTGATTTCAAGAGAAGCCTAGATAATATCCTCAAGATATCTGTATTTTCAAAACATCTAGAGAAAGATGTGTAATAAAGTCATAATCACGTAAGAGCGGTTGTATGAAAATGTACCTCGGGAAGGACGCTTTTAAAATCAAAATGGCAGCAACTCTGTAATAGAATGTTATATCAAAGAATCTGTAGCGACATCTACGACGGCGTGTGGTATTAGAGTTCTCCCCGCAATAAGAACATATACAATAGTTCGAAATCAACTATCGGGCAGTTGCTCGGACTAGATACAACACCCGTCTGGTTAGAAGATTCTCCCTTTTCAACAGAGTTACGTGGGACTTTACACCGTTTCACGTTGGGTTGTGCGAAAGTGTACCCCCGGGGCCATGGAACGAAGTCAAAGAAGGAACAGGAGTGAGTTTTAGTCAGTAAAAGTCTGAGACACCCTCCCACACCGCCAGAAGTCATTAGATGATTCCCCATATAAAAAAAGCTGCAACACTAACGGTATCCCCCGATTTTCACGCGCGCCTCAGGGAGATGTCAGCAACCGTAGGGGCCCAGCAGGGTCGAGGCCTACTGGGGCCATGGGTGATGCGAAAGTGATTTTAGTCAGTAAAAGTCTGACACTATCTCTCGCTCCGCCCAAGAGCGGGGGATGTCATTAGATGATTTTCCCACCCGAAAAAAAAAAAAAAAAAAAAATCCCCCGATTTTGTTATCAGTCGTTTTTAGGGTATGGATACCCGAAGCCACCGGCCCATGTTGAAAACCAGCGCTGAGATCTCGACGCATTATAATGCATGAGGCCACTGCTTTATGCTAAGCGTTCAACCGTTTTACGCGGATTGGCGCATATTTTCCCTATAATTTAATGATTACTTTTGTTAGTTAGTTTTAAGATTGCATCATTTCGCGCAAATAAATTGTTTTTCTTTCTTTCATTCAAGAAAAACAAAGAAAGAAAAGAAAGAAAAACATTTTATTTGCCGGAAAAGGCGCAAACTTATAACTAAACATATTGCAAACATTCCTTCATTCCTTCTAAGAGTACCGACGGGATCCTATTACTAAGCCTCCACTGTCCATCCGTCCATCGGTCTGTCCGTCTGTCTACCAGCGGACTGTATCTCATAAATTTTGGATGGTGCGAGGATACCGGACGATTTCCCGCGAAGCGGCGAGCCTCCTTGCTGGACAGCCACCATGGGATCTGGTAGCAACAGGCCTTGCTCACATGCACGATCTGCGCATGGAGATGCAACGCCGGGGCGAAACTCCGCTGCCATGCCAAGTCGCGGCATGGCGGGAAGAACTCCGGCGGGATCTCATGGTGGAATGGCGACAGCGACTGTCGCAACCCAGTGCTGGGCACGCCACAATTATGGCGGTAAGTCCCTTCTTTGAGGCGTGGTTGGAAAGACGTCACGGCGTCCTCACCTTCCGCATGACGCAGGTTCTCACCGAACACGGGAAGTTCGGGAAGTTCCTGCACCGGATTCGTGCGGAAGCGACGCCCGGGTGTCGCCACTGTGTGGACCGCCCGGAGGACACGGTGGAGCATACGGTGGAAGTGTGCCCCGCTTGGGAAGAGCAACGCCGTATCCTCGTGGAGGCGATCGGCGGCGGCGATCTCTCGCGCCGGGCCTTGGTACAGGCCATGGTCCGGAGCGAGGAGGAGTGGCAGGCGGTCGCCTCCTTCTGCGAAGCAGTAATGCTAGCAAAGGAGGCGGCCGATCGCGTGAGGCAACGGCAACGGTCCTCACGCCCCAACCGCCGCCGGGATTCCGATCCCGATTTCCGGCCACCGTAGGCGCGGGCTTGCGGACGGCGGGCAATGGGTGGCCCGCCGTCCGACCGTCCGGTAACCATCCGGACCGAGCCCAAGTCGTCGACGGCGCGTATTGTTCCGCGCGCGCCTCAGGTAGATGTCAGCAAATCGTAGGGGCCCAGCAGGGTCGAAGCCTACTGGGGCCATGGGTAGTGTGAAAACGAAACCGTGGCCCTGGGACGAAGGCAACGAAGGAACAGGAGTGGGTTTTTAGTCAGTAAAAGTCTGACACTATCTCCCGCTCCGCCCAAGAGCGGGATTTGTCATAAGATGATTTTCCCAGCTATAAAAAAAAAAAAAAAAACATAAATTTTGACAGGCCTTTTGGTCTAGTGGTCAGTGGCCCTGGCTGCTATGCCGGAGGTCGTGAGTTCGATTCCCACCCAGGACAAATGTTTGTGTGATGAGCTCGATCATGCGTTCTGTGTCTGGGTGTAATTTATTTATAATATGTATGTATTTTAGAAATATATAAGTATGTTTGCCGTGTCTAGTACTCATACCACAAGCTCTGCTTAGTTTGGGACTAGATAGCGTTGTGTGAAATTTGTGGAATATTAGTTGACATTTTCACAGAATGTGTATTTCTATTGAGAATAAAATAAAATTAAAGTTATAAATCAAAGGGGGTTATTATACAAGAAACGTTATTTTGTCGGCGTTGTTTACTCAATTTTAGTATTGTAGTTCGGTACCCTTCGCAAGCAAGTCTGATTCGCACTTGGCCAGTCTTTGTTTTTTGACTTGCCTCTCACTAAGGAAAGACGTATTCACATCAAAATAGAAAATCGTTTTATGAATATACCATGAAGAATGATGGGAGTGTTAATTCCAAAAATAGCCAGTGAACGTATCACGCAGGCGAGAGAAATTAAATTTGCATCCGACTCCATCACAAATTGAACGTCATTGCGTCAGACTCGGCTCGATATTACTTTGTGAGACTCATAACACTGAAATAAATTCGGTTTCATTGGGAATCGAGTAGTTTTGTGTCCAAATTGCGATTGGAAACGTTTAATTTATTTTCTGGTTGGCACACGGACTCGGAAAAATATTATCAAAAATCATTTAATGACTATCATCTACCAGTTTTTAACCAACTTCAAAAAGAAGGAGGTTCTATGTTCGGCTGAATGTAATTTTTTTTTTCTTGGTTTTTTGGTTCAAGCTTGACCATTATCTCACCTGATGGTAAATAATTTGGTCGACCATGAAGCAAGCTCGTCTAGACCTAACTTATTCACTCTTGAATTAAAGACCCCTAGGTTGCAGCCATCAGGAAACACAGACCCTGACAAAGAATTTCACTCTTTAACTGTCTGCATAATGAATGTGTTATCAAAACGTTATGTGTGTATAGGTTACGTTTTCGTTATTTGTGTGTATAGGTGCGCGGGCTTGTGGACGGCGAGCAATGGGTAGCTCGCCGTCTGACCGTACGGTAACCGTCCGGACCGAGCCCAAGTCGTCGACGGCACGTACTGTTTCACGCGCGCCTCAAGGAGATGTCAGCAGCAGTAGGGACCCAGCAGGGTCGAAGCCTACTGGGGCCAAGGGTTTGTTTCTGAAAGGAATACTTGGCCCTGGGACGAAGGCAAAGAAGGAACAGGACTGGGTTTTTAGTCAGTAAAAGTCTGACAAGCCCTTACGCTCCGCCCAAGAGCGAAGGATGTCATTGGATGACTTTCCAACCTACAAAAACAAATGTGTGTATATGGATACGTTTTATCTCGGGATTTGGTTCCCTTGGGATACTTTTCAACTACCACCCGTGTGCGCTGGCAGCAGGAAATGTATAGGTATGTCGCGGCCAGATGTTGGAATTGATCACTTCATGTTATGGCCAACTAAAACAGGCCAGATCGTTCCTAACATTTGATGATATGTCAATCCTCGTTTGGCCATATAATTGATGTAGGATTTCAATGATAATAAAAGGTCTAAAGAAAGTAGGCCAAACGAGGATTGAAATATCATCAAACTTTAACGTTTAAAACGATCTGGCCAGTTTTACTTGGTCATATGAAGTGATCAATTTATAAGATATGGCCACGACATTTACATAGATATAGAAACATACCTGGTACTTTCAGTTCATCGGCCAATTGTGTCAGCTCAGTGTAAATCTGTTGTTTCTTCTGAATAGCGGCGTTGATCTCATCTTTGATCCTGCGCAGGATCTTGCCAGTCAGCTGTTGGTAAGAGTTCTGGATGTTCCTGTGATAGGTGTCCAGAAATGGTGCTAGGACCGTGTCCATGTATCGAGATATTTCACTATAACAACAATTTCGTATTATGTTGACTAGCACTATGACTATTTTAGCCCAAAGAACGATAGGGAGATATATCACACTAGTATTATAAAGGAGAAAGTTTGTGAATGTGTGCACATATTCACAAACATTCTACATACAGGAGGGATGGCAGGCGGTCGCCTCCTCCTTCTTCTTCTTTTCGTGTCGATGTACTCTAACTAAATTTTTTCTGACCAGTATTTTGCAACCTCTACTGCTCTGTTATTGACCTCGTATAGATCCTAAAAACTGCAGGTGGTTGTGTAGGATGGACAGCATAGCAAATGACGCATGTCCTGTGCAGCGGCTCCACACTGGCACTGTGTTAGAGATGGGTCAAGGAAGCCCCATTTGGCCAAATTGTTTATACAGCGCCTCCTTCTGCGAAGCAGTAATGCTAGCGAAGGAGGCGGCCACACGTGTGAGGGCCGCCGAGACGTCGATACCGATTTCCGGCCTAGCAATGGGTAGCTCGTCGTTCGGCCGTCCAGCGCATAGTGTTCCACGCGCGCCTCAAAGAAATGCCAGCAAAACAGGACCGAAGCCTACTGGGGCCATAAGTCGTCCGAAAGGGAATCTCGGGGTCCTGGGATGCAAGGCGAAGAAGGAAAAAAGGAGTGGATTTCAGTCAGTAGAAGTCTGATACGCCCTCGCGCTCCATTCTAGTGCGAGAGAAGTCACTAAATAATTTTCCACCAAAAAATAAATACCTACATAAACGTGTAGGTATGTTTGTTATTTATCCTGCCCTCCTAGCCAAGTTACAATCGTTTCGTTCGCGCCAAACGCCTCGAGTAGGCCACGCCTCCGATTCCTTTGTTCTGACCACGTGACTGAGCGTTGAGATGACGTCAGAACAAAGAAATCGGAGGCGTGGCCTACTCGAGGCGTTCGGCGCGAACGATACGATTGTAACTTGGCTAGGGGCCTGGTATAGTACAGAATAATTTTTATACTGGGAGTAGGTTCCCTTGGGTAAATTTCTTTGTTTTCCTTTATTACTGTAACTAACCTAAACATAATTTGGTATAAGATTTGATAGCACATGGCGCTGCAAATACCTGTTTGCCAACGCGAGCTGTGATCTCAGCTGTCTTCGCGAGTCGGTGATGTTCCACCTGGTTCTCAGCCCGAGCAGGTGATTCTCCAGCACGACTGGCTGGTGTTGCCACGGAGGAATCTCGAAACAGAGCCCACCATCTTGACGGAGGTGGTTGCTGCGGTACTGCAATATGAGAGGATAATTATAATGCTACTGATCTTTTTAAAAATACTCAAGGATCGGTGAAACCTGGGGACTTACCATTTTTTTTTTTTTTTAGATGCTTCGATTTTATGAAATGAATGAATGAAATCAACTATATATGGCAGTTCCTGGACTAGACGCAACATTCGCCTGGCCAGGGGATCCTCCCTTTTAAATGAAGGTTTGCGGGACTTTACACCCTATTCCTCACCTCCTCCTTCACCTTTTTATGTTTTTATTATTTTATTATTATTATAGGTTTCTCCATACAAACTTTGGAACCCCATTTTATCATCTTAGGAGGTGAATTTTGTAAAGTCCTCTCTTAATGCTCGCCACGTCATAAAAGGCCTTGTGCAAAATTTCACGCTCCTAGTCCCAGTAGTTTCGGCTGTGCGTTGTTATGTCAGTCAGTTTCTCCTTTTACATATATAAGTAGGTTTTTCCATACAAACTTTGGACCCCCGTTACATACCCTTAGGGGATGAATTTCGGAAAATCCGTTCTTAGCGGATGTCTACACCATATAAGGAACCTACCTGCTAAATTTTACGTTTGTAGGTGTTATAGTTTCTGAGATTTCGTGATTAATCAGTGAGTGGTATTTCGCTTTTATATATATAGATAGAAAATTATACCTATCATTTTCTCTTCTATTATATAAAAATCTCTTGTCACAATGCTGGCTATCGAAGTCATCCGAAATGACTTGACCAATTTTTTTACCCGACTACGGAGGGTTATGATTTTGACAGGCTATGTATGTATGTGAGTTTGTTCATCTGTCCCCACATAGCTCCTAATCTACTTATCGGAACTCGACGTATAAGGTATCGTTAGAACCGTCTTAATTGTCCGCTGAACATAGGTTACGTGACGTGTCACAAAACTTGATATGGCGCCCTCTAGCGGACAAAAAGAAATGTGTAAAAAATAAAAATGGAGATAAATACGCCGTGTTTGGTATCATTTGAAAGAGCTTTACTTGTACATTTCCAAAATATTGTTCAAATTTAAAGTGACGCCCTCTAGCGGACAAGAAGTCATGTGTTAAAAAAAATGTTAAGATAAATACACCGTGTTTGATATCATTTGAAAGGGCTTCACTGGTACTTATCAAAATATATCATCAAAATTCAATGTAGCGCCCTCTGGTGAACAAAAAATAATTTACCATTATTAATTAGAAATTTTAAATTTAGCTTTTGCAAATGGTATAGAAGCACAGTGATTTAACACCAAAATAATTTAAATAAAAAAAAAGTAAAAAAACTAAAACCCGACTACGACAAAAAAAACGACGAAACTAAAAGTATGAAACAAGATTTCCAGGATGCTGAAATAAACAAGGTAAAAAGAAAAGCCGTAGTCACACGTTATTAAAGTATTTCGGTTGTTACCTATAACGTGTGACTGCGGCTTTTCTTTTTACCTTGTTTATTTCAGCATCCTGGAAATCTTGTTTCATACTTTTAGTTTCGTCGTTTTTTTTTGTCGTAGTCGGGTTTTAGTTTTTTTACTTTTTTTTTACGATTTATTTTGTGTTTTTTTTTTGTAGGTTTAAAAATAGGTCGTAGACTATTTTTACCCTCCTACCCTCACTCCCCTTTATATAGCAGAACAACGTTTGCCTAGTCAGCTAGTAAATTCATAAATATGGACTATAAAAAAAAGTTGCAGGGTAACCACTTACCCTACAACTTCTTTTTTAAGTTGGGAAATCGTCCAATGACTTCTCTCACTCTGAGGCGGAGAGAGAGGGCGTGTCAGGCTTTTATTGACTAAAACCACACTTATGTTCCTTCTTTGCCTAGCTTTCCAGGACCCCGGGATTCCCTTTCAGAAGCCAACCCATGGCCCCAGTAGGCTTTGACCCTGCTGGGTTCCCTACACGTCGACGAATACTCGCCCATAATCTGGACGGTTACCGAACGGCCGGACGGCGAGCCACCCATTGCTCGTCGTCCGCAAGCCCACGCCTACGGTGACTTACCCTACAGCTGATAACTGGTTCAGCAGCATAACTCAACTTGAACAGGCAAAAAACAAAAATAAAAAAATAATCCATAATATTAACACAGATTTCCAACTGACATCAAATAATGTGTTGACGTGTAACTTTTATGATTGTAAATGAAATTATAAGCTTCAGTGAATCGTGACGATTGATTTGATGTGATTTTTATTGTTTGCAGCATCATAGAAGTGAGTTTCATAAACGTGTCGAAAGATATTGCGTGTTTTTTTTTTTCAGCCCTGTATTGTTTTATTTTTATGCATATATGCAGCTTACAAAGAGAATAGCGGCAGCCAGCAGCTTTTTTGACTGGGCTGTTATTCTAGGTTAGTGGCCCTGACAGCTAAGCCGGAGGTTTTGGGTTCGATCCCTACCACAATTGACACAAACAACGAATTATTATGTGCTAATAGAATGGCTGGAATGTAATATTTTACAAGTTAACATTGAAAAAAACTAATTTAGTACTTACTGCCAATATACAATACTCTAATACAATATTGGAACCAATACCATCAACATTATTCTTAGGAATCGTTATCGATGAGTATCAGGGTTCCGATGTCGGCACCCTTCGAGTACGGAACCGTAAAAACAAAATCATGAGGTGTTTCTGAATTTAAATGGTACAAATTCTTACAAAACTTGACATCTCTCACTCCGGTATCGCCTCTCTAATATCAAGTATCGTTCTTCTTAATTCCCCTAATGCCTGTAACGCAATTATATTTTCCCGGTTCCAAAAGCTTCGCTTAATTTAAGTCCGAGCTCTCACTGTATTTTTTAGCTCTAAGTGCTGGCGAACCGTCCAGAAACGTTACCTGAATTAATTATGTAGATATTTAATTAATATTTTTTACGTAGAAACTCAAGATTTGCCAACGTGCTGTGGAGTGCATTAAACTTGGTGATGAACTTACGGGTCACGTTCAAAACACTACAATATGCAACCGGAATAATGCATAATTGCACACCTTTATACGCCTCAATTTGAATATTAAGTTACAATCATAATTGACCGCCCTAATCTATCTCCTTTCGTTCCACGGAATATAGAGTACACTGGAAGTAGCTTGAGAAAATGTTTGTACCAGAACCGGTGTCGCCAAACTCATACATTTACGATTTACTCTTACTGCAAACCGGAAGATACGATTGGCTAAAAAAAAATAAGGGTGTAAACGAAATGCAAACAAAATATTATACGAAATGCAACTTTAATATCAACGATCCATAAATCAAATTGGCAAAAACTAGAAAGAAATACATATTGGACTACCAAGTACCGCCACTCGTCGCTAGATGGCACTGTTCAGTATGAACTGTAATAACGTAAAAATAAGGGTGGTATTTGAATGGCGTATCACTGACACGAATGCAGGTTGCTACTCAAATAGTGATGTAACCTAATTCCATCGAAATAATATCGATAGTACGAAAACGTATTTAAAACATTTAATGCGAAAAAAATATTGTATGCGGTAATGTGATAGTATCAAAATAATGAAATTGATATTTCGTAGGGCAATTTTTAAACGTATTAAAAAGGGTATTTTTTTGCTCCCAGTAGTGTAGATCCATATCTCTTTACAAATTGGAACATTAGCACAGAATAAGAAATAGTACAAGTACAGAAATTGCACTGCGTGATAGCAAACATACGAATTTAAACCTAATAACAACAGAGCTAATGTTCATAATACATTGCACGGCACGGACACGACCTTGATTTTATTAGCCTACCAGATCCAGTGGCGCTCGTAACGAATCAAAATGCACCGTAAGTCCGCGCAACGAGAGTTTATTTTATTATGCCCGTTATGAACCTTTGAACAAGCCGCTTCTGTTGTAGGGTTGTGAGTTGTTGTGAGACACAAAGTCATTAGTCCATTGGGACCAACAGGGGCTAAGCCCTTGGTCTTAGAACGCAAAGAACAACTAGAAGAACATAGGTGTGGTTTTAGTTAGTAAAAGTTTGACATGCCTCTCGCTTCGCCATAGAGCGGGAGAAGAAATGATTTTCCACCAAAAAAGGTCGTGAGTCCATTTGTTTAGGTAGGTACTTTACTAAATGTAAACATTCTTGATAAGAAATGCCTTTTAAAGTAGGTATGTACCTATATTATCTACAAAATATATTTTCTTAAAATGCGAAATTAGTAGTAGGTACACTACGTTTTATAGCATAAAATAAATTCAGAGTTTTTTAAAAATTACGTGGTAGATAAAATTACATGGTAGATAAAATTGATTTACATGTACCTAAGTAGTAATTTCCATACTTTAAAATGTATTTATAGAGAGATATGTTATGATTGTTTACATTTAGTTAGGTATCTAATTGTCTAACTAAACAAATGGAACAAAAGTAAAGTCAAGTGGTAGCTAGGTAGGTACTTAGATATTGTAATATAACTTTGATGATTTCGGCCACAAAATTACCTAAGTATCTATTTTATGTTTCGGCTATGCGTTCGTAGGTAATTTTTTAAAGATGGTAGGTAATTCACGATTAGTAATATTGTGAACACGATTATTTAAAAAACATTACCGCCGGCCGCCGCGCCAGCAAAAAATTACAAATCAACTTAATAGCGAAAAATGATGATACGAAAAGGAACACGAATCGTCCTCGTGTCTATAAACTGCAACAATAACCTACCTGTTATACCTACATAATAATTATCATAAAATAAGAGCCACTTTAAGAGTGTTGAAAATGTTATAATTACTTACCTTTCGGGATCCTTTGGAAGAGTAAAGAATTACCTACATTTTTGTTGATAGTCATGCACCCATATGCTATGCAGTATCTTTTGGCTTTTTGCGTGCCCATATTTATAATAAAACCTCTGTAGAAATGCGAACATATTTTTTGTTAGCGCGCGTCAAGCGGCATGTTCGAACACGCGTGTGACATTCAACTGAACTAGCCCTATAAAAGAGGCCCCGAGACGTAGGTATAAATTCAAGCGCGCGCCGAGAGTGCGCCGGGCCTGACATTAGGAAAACTGAAATTATTAAGGAAGGAAAATAAAATCTAACAATTATCATCATCTCAGCTGAAATCATCGTCATCGTCCACTGCTGTGTTGTACCTAACTCTTTAGCTTTATAAAATTATATCACGAATATCATCCTACAATTTTTATTTTATTAACTTTATTAATTTAATAATTATCTGTATTATAATTACTTACATACAAATATTTTTAAATACTTTTATTTTAAAAAGGCAACGTAATACATGTCGATTGATTTTGTCGATAAAGTCACGCACTATTTGGATAGCGTCAAAAGTATAGGTAGACAAGCGAATATTCCAGAAAGGCTAATAACCGGGAAAAGAAAATCAACTTTGTAGTCATAAAATTAAGGACAATTTTTGTTTGTATATTTTGTGCAATGTTTGACGAAATTTTATTTTTTCATTTTATTAAATAAATCCGAAAATAATACTTCTCGATGGTATGATACACCTCCATGAGTTGGACTTTTAGTCCGACTATGGTTTTTACAGTTCAAAATGGCACAATAAGGCATTTTAATATTATTTAACTTAAATTGTACGTTGACGCAGTCTAGTTTGCGAATGAGAGCGCTTGAACAGCGAGTGCGTAATGCGGTACTAAGTAGCGGCGACACTGTCACGCCTACTTACTATTTCCAGTGTTCTCTTTATTCCGTGTTTCGTTCAGTCCATCCTAAGGTTGTCTATAAGAGATTGCCCTGTGTGATAAGACCACGCTTTGTTCACTTTGTTTTTGTATATGTTTATCCTGTACATATTACGAATGTGTCGCATAATTTAACTTTTTTGTATAATTTGTTATATATGTATGTTATTATTATTATTTTTTAAGTTATGTGTCATGTTTGTGCAAATAAACTGTTTTTCTTTCTTTCTTTTCTTTCTTTCATGTACAATAAAGTATATGGTAAAAAAAAATTCAAACACGTAAGAGTTGAAGAAGACTGAGTGAATAATCTCCCACTGTGTTGTCTTTTTTAACCCAAAGGTTGACTAGTAGAGAATGCCTTGTTGCATTAAGTCCGCCTATGTACCACTACTGTACATGAAGTTTAATTTTTTTTTTTTTTAGTAGCCTATACTGTCCCACTGCTGGGCAAAGGCCTCCCCCAACTTCTTCCAGGTATTCTTTTCTTGGGCCACCTCGAACCAGTCTTTGCGGTAGGCATCTAGGTCGTCTCGCCACCTCTTCCCAGGTCGACCTCGGCGGCGTCGTCCATCTTGAGGTACCCACTTTGTGGAGACTCTTGCCCACCGGTCAGAGTGCATGCGGCTGATGTGACCCGCCCAATCCCATTTTAGCCTGGCAGCCTTTTTTCCGACGTCCATAATTCCCGTCTTTTGACGCAGCGTGGTGTTCCTCACTCTGTCGGCCCTCTTGACACCCACAATGCTGCGCTCCATTGCTCGTTGGCACACCCCAAGGCGAAACTTTTGCGAATCGGTGAGCGACCATGTCTGGGCACCGTAGGTTAGGACGGGCAGGATACACATATCAATGAGTTTTCGCTTCAGGGAGATCGGTAGATCTCCCTTCATTAGCGTCTTCATGGACCAGTAGCTTTTCCAGGCGTTTTTGATACGGCGATCAATTTCCTTCTGCTGCCTGTTTTCGAAAGAAACTAACTGACCCAAGAAGTTTAAATAAATAATTGATAGCTCACTCTTTAAGGCTTCTATTATTATTTGTTCATATTAGTCATCTTTACAGCTCCAAGGATTTCCATGTGGTGGAAACGCGGCAGTTTGTGAGAATGTTGGTCGTAGGCCAGATAACACGCGATTGTACATGTCGTATGATGTATTTATTATTTCGATGTTGCTCAAATTACTACAGTTAGTTTAGCAGTGTCATGGAAAGGGTGCTTGTTCACGTTAAGAAAAGTTGGGTACCTACTATGCAAGAGTATAATATTCCAAGGCCTATAAGAGCAATTACTGAAAAAAAATCATTTAAAAAGAAACTCCATGAACTGTTACTGAAAAAATGCTATTTACTCTATGAAAGACTTCTTTGCCGACAAATCACTATTAAAATAAATCTGCCTGGGTCATGATGCGTTTTGTATACGAGAGACTCCATTCATTTATGAACTGTTTGTTTATTGAAATTTGTTACTCCAACAATCTAATAATTTTCAATGTATTCTAATGTTGTTGACATGCATGTAATATCACTATATGTACTTATAAGCATAAGCATAATCAGCCTTTTAATGTTCCCACTGTTGGGACTCAGGCCTCCTCTCTAGGAGAGGGAATGGGCCGTAATCTACCACGCGGGCCTGGATGTCACATGTCTTCGAATTTATGGTTCTAGGACATGCCGGTTTCCTCACGATGTTTTCCTTCGCCGTTTTGAGAGCAGTGGTGATGAAATAAATTACACAAAGTAATGCGCCTGGCTGGGTTTGAACCCGCGACCTATAACTCGTAAGTCGGGGCCGTTACCACTCGGCCACCACTGCTCTCATTGACTAAAACCCATATATTGCCCTTTACGTTCCAGAGCTGCGGCATCTCTTTCTTCTTCGCGAGCCTAACGATAACAAACAATTTAAAAAAAACTTTCAAAGGAACCTATTGATTACGGGTTCATCAGGACCAGTTATTCTGGCGAAGCTTAAAGGAGGTCTTAAGGCCAGAAGTCGACGTCATTCGGCATTCGAGCATCAGCTGCCTTTTGCGAAAAACAAAACCGTGGAGAGAGTTTCCGTGGTAACTCTTTTAAATATTCCCACAGCCCATAAGGTAGAACTTACCTACATTGTATTGTACACCCTAAGGGTGGTTCGTAGAATATTTAATTAACACCATCTATATTATGTACAATTATCCACAATAAAGATGATTTGAATTGATTTGATTTGAAGAATTTGTATAGTTTCTACACACGTACTGGTTCAAGCTAACTCCGTATCAAATTTCATCAAAATCGGTTCAGTAGTTTGATCGCGAAAGCAAAAAACTGACTAACTGAGTTACTTTCAAATTTATAATATCAAGTACGAATCATGTTAGACACGGCAGAAAACAATTGTCTCCTTGACGAAAATTATGATCACTTAAGTCCCCATAAAATATTTCCGCTCAACTTTTGGAAACAGAGATTTAAACTTTAAAGCCTTTACGAAAACCGCATCTGAATTCTTATGGTCTTGTTCACAAATTGCCATATTGAATGTACTTAGGCAACCATTATAAGATTACAAAGAAATCTTTATGAGGAAGCATTTGAGCATAAACCGAGCATTGAATTTCTATTATAAAGTTATTTTTTGCCCCTTTAACAGAGATATAGATATAGCTCCTGTCAGCTGTTTCACTCGCGTAAAAGTAGAATATGATCTCAAGGAAAGATACTCCTGGGGTAATAGTAGTAGGATACTCTATGTACGTTTTTTTTTTCTAAGTTGAGAACATCATCTCATGACATCCCTCGCTCTGTTCGGGCGTCACTTCCACATGAAACCGGTGCAGGAACCTCCCGAACTGACCATGTCCGGTGAGAACCTGCGTGTTGATACGAGATATTTTCGCTGAATTCTTGTTATTCGCCGAAGAAAAAGCTTGCTAAGAAAACGCCAATGCATTCAACAGAAAAGAAGACTGTTATTATTGTATTCAAACATGTCGAAGAAACTTGGTCGAAGATACTTACATTGCTTTCTTTGTTTACATTTTGTCTCGAACCCAGATGAATAGGGTATAGCTTAAAGAAATCAATAAAATTTGTCAACATAACTCACTATATAAAAAAATACATAAAACAGAAGATATACAGAGCTTTACAGCAACATATAAGGTTTGGATATGATTATGCATAGCCCATTTTTAATGAAATCTCGTCCCTTGTAATCCTAACCTCCGTGACAATAAAGGTGGCTCGTTTCTTTTGAGAATTAGCATAGGAGTAGTCTTGCCGCCATTCCTTTATGTTCCTAGCGGGATATTATTTCTAGTTGAGTTATGTTCTTAGCTAAGCTATGTTTCTGGGCACTAAAGCGAGAACTATACTAGACCGACGCACACGCGGGCCACGCCTGATTTGTACGTAGCAGCGTGTTGCGTGGCATCGCGTGGCGTGGATCGTAGCTCTGCAAGTCTAGTTGCCATATAAAATGTATGGAGAACGACGCGCCCAGATCGGCGTACGTGGCCCACGTGTGTGCAATGTAGTTCTATCTTAGGGGCCGCGGGATTATTTAAAAGAGTTACGCAAAAGGCAGCTGATGCTCAAATGCCGAACGATGTCAACTTCTGGCCTTAAGACCTCCTTTAAGCTTCGCCAGAATAACTGGTCCTGCTGAACCCGTAATCAATAGGTTCCTTCGAAAGTTTTTTTTTAATTGTTTTGTTATCGTTAGGCTCGCGAAGAAGAAAGAGATGCCGCAGCTCTGGAACGCAAAAGGCAATATATGGGTTTTAGTCAATTAGAGCAGTGGTGGCCGAGTGGTAACGGCCCCGACTTACGAGTTGTAGGTCGCGGGTTCAAACCCAGCCAGGCGTATTACTTTGTGTAATTTATTTCATCACCACTACTCTCAAAACGGTGAAGGAAAACATCGTGAGGAAACCGGCATGTCCTAGAACCAAAAAATCGAAGACATGTGACATTCACCAACCCGCACTGGGCCCACGTGGTGGATTACGGCCCATTCCCTCTCCTAGAGAGGAGGCCTGAGTCCCAGCAGTGGGAACATTAAAAAGGCTGATTATGCTTATATATACGCTATATAGGCAATAAGAATCTGACACTGTTCCAGTTAAAGCGGGTAGGAGTTGATGATACTCCAAACAGAACCACCGCTCGGGGGAGAACTTATTTGACGATTTTTCACCCAAAAAAAGATACCAATTAGCGATAGAGAAAGATTGAGCTACTCGTTAAATTATTAACGTTATATCAATAACTATATCTCGACTTTTATACCTTTAATTACACGGGAATCTTTTACTAATTAAAAATCAATAGTTGATAGTCTGACGTACAATAGAATCAGAGGTTTAGCGATGAAGTCTTAAGAAACTTTGTAAGTTTTAATTTAAGTTTTCTTTTGAATTATTTTTCTGCGCGATAATATCTAAGTCTTGAAGTTTTACTACTGAAATCATGGGACGTAGATAATGAGAAAATTGCACGATGAAACTTTACCTATTTGTAGATACACTTTTCTTTAACATTCAGTCAAACCGAGAGTGGCGACCACGTACCAGAAGATGTAGCGTTGCAGTGGCGGTACCTTCATACAAGCAGAAAAGCCAGGCATGCCTTACTAAAATGCTCGATAGAGAATCAATATCAAACCCGAACTATTTAAACGTTCGCGCGCTTTAATTCTTATCAAAGTAACACAAAGTATCTACCTATGCCACACTACTACACAGCGCGCGCAGAGTTTCGCATTAGCAGCATCTACGCGAGAGCTATATCTATCTCGCTTACACGTACCGGCTTTTACCGGGCTTTCAAATACTATCTCTGTCACTTTCGCACTTATAGCGATGTGCCGTATAACGAGTTAGGACCTTATGCGTCTACAAATCGATCAGTATGGAAGATTTAAGCCGGGCATTCGTATGAAGTTGCTCCGGTTGCTCGCGTATGCGTGACCTTGTCACCTTGCCAACTCTGCAGTGTTGCCGTTTTAGCGACGTTGTGAGATCTTGGAGATTTTTAACGAGTTTGGAGACTTTTTTTAAGATTTAGCAACAATAAAAACTAGCGACTTTTTAAAATAACGAAATTAAATATTCAAAAATAAAGGCAATTTTTTAGAACTGGTCTCGTTAATTTCAAAATACGATGTCGTTTTAGAAAAGCATAAGCAGCATCAGGAAAGTGACAAACCGGGGCCGAGTTATTTATCTAACAAAATTCAAAACGATATTATTCATTCTGTAGCCGATGTGATGCAAACTTGCATCGATTACGAAGTTAGGCAAACAAAATTTGTTTCAATTATTATTGACAAAACCCCCGATGTTAGTCATAGAAAACAACTGTGCTTGATTCTCAGATATAATTATAAAAATGAAATTCATGACTGTTTTTTGGCCTTTTAATTTATTGTACCTAATCAGTAGTTTATGAGAAAATTGCGATGATACATACGTAGGTACCTACATACTCAGTCGAAAACTGAACTTTCTTTTTTTGAAATCGGTTAAAATTTTATTGGGCTTGCCTTATTTTGAAACCCTAGGCACGCCACTGGCGTTGGAAGGTCTCAGAAATCACGAAACGTTTATTTAAAATAGACCAATTACAGGCACTTTTAAACTAACAAAATGACAGTCAGTCAAAAAAAAAGAGAAGCTAAATTGCACGTCCCAAAGCGTAGATCTTTATGGAGAAGAACTTGCAAGAAACTCCATGGAACTAACATGGAACAAACTCCTCCCACAAGGTGGACCCATTTTTTATTTTATTATTTGGGAAAATCATCTAATGCCATCCACCGCTTTTAGGTGGAGCGAGAGGGCGTGTCAGACTTTTACTTACTAAAAACCCACTCCTGTTTCTTCTTTGCCATTGTTCCAGGGCCTCGACGATCTGTTTCGCATCACCCATGGCCCCAGTAGGCTTCGATTCTGCTGGGCCCCTACGGTTGCTGATATCTCCTTGAGGCGCGCGTGAAACACTACGCGCCGTCGACGGCTTGGGCTCGGTCCGGACTGTTACTAGACGGTCGGACGTCTGCAAGCCCGCGCCGAAAGTGGACCCATGACCTGGTGAGGGTCACGGGAATCCGATGGATGCGAGACACACAGGACCCGGTCGTTATGGCGACACTTGGCGAGGCCTCGACTTATCTATATCCTAATTAGTACAACTTAGTGGAGTGTCTAGTTTTCTCCCACCCGATTTATAAAACTTTGCGCCAGTGGGGCATAATTTATTATACATTGGACCAGCTGCCTTGGGAAGTTACTTAAGACTTGAACATTTAAGATTTAGGCTTACTAGTTCACGAAATCTGTATTTCCCAAAGGGTTTAGGTTAGTATAGGCAAAAACAATAGTTACTTTGAATTTTCTGGTAGAAAAACACAATACAATTTACTAACTTCACGCTTGATATTAAGGTTGATATTCTTACATTAAAAAAAAAAGAAAATTAATACAATATCATTAAATTATTCGTCATCAAAAAGATTTCAATCAAAATTAAAAATAACATAATATAAAAACCACATCTAAATCGGTTCACCCTTTTAAGAGCTATGGTGCAGAAATCAGAAACATTTATTTCAAATAGACCAATTACAGGCACTTTTGAATTGTCGAAATGTCGGTCAGTCAAAAAAAATGAAGCTAAATTGCACGTTCCAAAGCGTAGATCTCTATGGAGAAGAACGTGCAAGAAATCTCATGGACACTCTTTTAAAACATATGAGTTACATAAATCTTGGTTACATATTTCTTGTCGCTTCTAGTATGTGAGCACAATGTAAATAAGTAACAATAATAATTAAAAAACTAATTAATAAATAGAAATTGAATTAAGCCACTGGCAGCTAAGACATGACCAGTCTCAACTGACAGCACCCGTTCACGAGCATGACGCGTGCATCAGCCCTACTCAGCTCAACCATTTTGAAGGGAACTGAATGACCCAATAACACGTGCCACAAACAGACACACACATAGCGGTCAAACTTATAACACCCATGTTTTTGCTTCGTGGGTCAAAAAAAGACTGTCCCAAGAAATAAATTTAGAAGAATAAATGAACAAAGTAAGAAATAAAGTATTCCGTATCATCATGAATATCAAATACCAATTTTAGGGTCATCACCATCCATTTAAGGTCCAAGCAAGCCCATTAAAAGCATTATAGTTTCGCTTAATAACTTATTAGGGGCCCACGATTTATATTAGAGGAGACCCTTATGGATTAGTTCAACAATTATATGTCTTCATTTAGAGGATGCTTAAATGCAAAGGAAAGGCTATGGGGACAGTTTCGTCACGACTTTTAGGTAAAGATTTAAGTTTTTAGGAACCACTTTGGTAGAGGCGTTTTCTATTATGGGTCCTGCCCCCATAGCCAAGTTACAATCGTGTCGTTCGCGCCGATCGCCTCGAGTAGGCCACGCCTCCGATTCCTTTGTTCTGACCACGTGACTGAGCGTTGAGATGACGTCAGAACAAAGGAATCGGAGGCGTGGCCTACTCAAGGCGATCGGTGCGAACGATACGATTGTAACTTGGCTAGGGGTCCTGGGGCTCTTTAGACGGGGACCACAGACCCAACTTCCGCCTATAATATGTTGTTTTTGATTAGTATTTTAGGAACACAAGGAAAAAGGCATTAAAGTATAGTTACCAAAAAAATTGTAAGTATTTAATTTATGTATTACGTGGTCCCAAAATACTACTCATCATTTTTTTTTTTTTTTTTATAGTTGGAAGTTGAGACCGCGGTCCCGGTCCAAAGAGCCCCCGACCCTTTTTTTGAGTTGGAAATCATCCAATGAGTTCTCCCGATATAGAGCGGAGCGTTAGGGTGTGTAAGACTTTTACTGTCTAAAACCACACCTGGGTCCTTCAGTTGCCCTTTGCCTTCTAGGACCACGAGCACAGTTACCAAAAAAAAAAAAATTTATTCGTGGTCCCAAAATACTACTCATGTTTTTTTTTAATTTTTATAGTTGGAAGTTGAGACCACGGTCCCAGTCCAAAGAGCTCCCGACCCTTTTTTTTGAAGTGGGAATTCATCCAATAATATCTCTCGCTCTAGGGTGGAGCGTGAGGGTGTGTCAGACTTTTACTGTCTCAAACCACACTTAGGTCCTTCAGTTGTTCTTTGCCTTCTAGAACCATGAGTTTCCTTTTTAGAAAATCCCCGTGGTTGGTAGAGGCGTTAATGTATGAAAAATTCATAGTCAGCCTACTAAAATTCCGCCAGTGCCCGGTTGGCGAAGCCGCTCAAAATGCGACCGGAAAATATAAATAACTAATACTAGTACACGTTTCCATAAGAATTTTAATCGATATATAAAGTAAACGGCAAAAATGATATTCAAAATCATGGCGACCACGTACCGGAAGACGTAGCGTTGGAAGGCCTCCTACAAGGTGGACCGATGACTTGGTAACGGTTGCGGGAGTCCGATGGATGCGAGACGCACAGGACCGTTCATTGTGGCGACACTTGGGGGAGGCCTATGTCCAGCAGTGGATGTCTTTCAGCTGAAATGATGATGATGATGACATGTTTAACTCTAATTCTTTTCGCCTTTAACTCTAATTTAATTCGCCTTATAATGTTCCCACTGTTGGGACTCAGGCCTCCTCTCTAGGAGAGGGAATGGGCCGTAATCCACCACGCGGACCCAGTGCGGATTGGTGGATGTCACATGTCTTCATTCATTTTTGTTCATTTCTGGTTCTAGGACATGCCGGTTTCCTCTCGAAGTTTTCCTTCACCGGTTTGAGAGCAGTGGTGATGAAATAAATTACACAAAGTAATGCGCCTGGCTGGGTTTGAACCTGCAACCTACAACTCGTAAGTCGTTACCACTCGGCCACCACTGTCCTCTCAACTACTCGACTCGGACTAGAACCCCAAGCTAATTGAGAAAAGGCTAGGGACATGTTAATTACATGTTAAGTGACCAACTTATTTGACATAAAGTTTGTTAAACTATATCACAATAGTGCCCCAAAACACAGCTAGAGGCGCTAAACTGAATGTCATCTCATTCGTTCATGACATCCATAAAGAAAACTCCATCGCAATCTTAAAGATAAGATAAAATAACGCCAATTGTCCCCACGCAGCGACCTCGTTCATATTACCATTTTATTGGGTAAACATGCCAAAAGACTTGCTTTAATTAAGGTAATTTTGTCCCTGATAAGTTTTCTTGTAACAAATTGAGGAAAAAAGGTACGAAAAGAAAGTGGAAACTAGGTGGAAGTTTGTCTGGCGAAAAGTGAAAATGGAAGGAATGGGGAGGGATGGGGTGACTTGATATTTGACTAAACCTATGACTTCTCTCGCTCTTGGGCGGACCAAGGGTGTCAGACTTTTACTGGCTAAAACCCACTCCTATGTTCCTTCTTTTTTCAGAAATCAGAAATCAGAAACGTTTATTTCAAATAGACCAATTACAGGCACTTTTGAATTGTCAAAATGTCGGTCAGTCAAAAAAAAATACAAGTGAAGCTAAATTGCACGTTCCAAAGCGTAGATCTCTATGGAGAAGAACGTGCAAGAAACTCCATGGACACTCTTTTAAATCATCTTATGAGTTACATAAATCTTGGTTACATATTTCTTGTCGCTTCTAATATGTGAGCACAATGTAGATAAGTAATAATAATTAAAATGAAAAATTAAAAAAAAAAACTAATTAAAAAAAATAGAAATTGAATTAAGTCACTGGCAGCTAAGAGATGACCAGTCTCAACTGACGGCACCCGTTCACGAGCATGACGCGTGCATCAGCCCCACTCAGCTCAACCATTTTGAAGGGAACTGTATGACCCAATAACACGTGCCACCATCAGCGAGACATTTGAGTGAGCATCGCATTTCTGTTAGCGATAAGACCGCCATTGTACCCATAGATTAAGTTAGTTTATAAGTTTTTGTTACTATTTTGGTGTACAATAAAGTTTTATTCTATTCTATTCTATTCTATTCATGACAAACTCTCAAACTCTCTTTGCCTTGCGTTCTTTCCCTAGGCTTTCCTTTCAGAAGCGGACCCATTGCCCCAGTAGGCTTCGACCCTGTTGAGCCCCTACGGTTTTGCTGACATCTCTTTGAGGCACGCCAGCTGGAACACTATGCGCCGAAATTTCGAATCGCAAAAAAGTTTTTTTTGACGTAACAACAAATTTACTGCTTTCAGATTTATTCCTATACCTGTGCTATAAGACCTAAATTTATGCCACATTTCAGGATTCTGGGTCAATGGGAAGTACCCTATGAATTTTGATTCCCTTGAGAGTGTCGAAATATACGTTTTTTGCGACATAAACGGCCGCTTTTTTCACATCCTCAACGCCCGCAGATTTAAGTACAAACATATATGGTTTTAATTTCAACTCAATACCTCCACGCGTTCCCGAGATAAAGGGTATTGACAGACAGACAGACAGACGGACAACAAAGTGATCCTATAAGGGTTCCGTTTTTTCCTTTTGAGGTACGAAACCCTAAAAATTATTTGATACTACAATTTCCATATTACAATATTTCCATATTACATTTGACCAGATGGTTTACCTACACAATATTTGTGGCCAGCATTCTCTGTCACAACTATCGTGCTGCAGAGCCGGCGGTATCCACAATCACAATTTTCAAGACCTTTGACACGAAACAAAGTCAACCACATGATCCTAATTTTAATAACAATATTCCGTCTTCACAATTCCAAAACTCTCAGAAAGCAAAATACTTGAAATGCACAATCTTAAAGAGAAAACAAACTTAATTTCTGAATACATTCCAACGTGCGCCAATTAAATGAATCTTTGTTATCCACATTTCTTGTTACAGAAAGTATTTCTTAACTGTTACATTCCTAGGAGTTTGGGGCACAACGTAGGACTGAAACGCAATGAAAATATTTCCTCTACCTTGAAAATGTTTGTGAATTCTCATGGTAAAATGGGAGTATGAATGAAAATATACTCTACGCATAATGATGGAAGGGATATTTTCCGTTGTTCGGTGAAATTCTGCATTGAGTGAGGTTAGGTATATGAAGTAATACAGTATTATACCTAAATAGAGGTAACTACATATAGTACATATGTTTCAGGAAATATGAAAGGCCTCATAGGAAATTATTTTTCTTCGCTATAAGGTTTTTTTAGGTGGGAAGTCATCCAATTACCGACTAAAACCCAAGTCTATGTTCTTTCTTTGCCTAGCGTTCCAGGAACCCGGGTTTCGCTTTCAGATAACCCGCCCGGGTTCCTTCATTTGCCCTTTGAGTTCAATGGCCGCGGTGACTCTTTTAAACAATCCTGCAGCCCTGGCCTTATATGGAACTTATAACATAACAAGTTAAGAGGGCCCTTTTTCACTCGCCTATCGTCAACATCGAGCATGGTTTAAAAGCTTGTTGCTTCATCTAACGCAATCCAACGCGATGTTTGATGAAGAGGCAATGCCAAAAAGGAGAGATAAAGCCTGAAAACTCTGTTGGCATTCGATAATACCGTGATTTACTCGAATATTTCACGAAATTTCTTCCAGGAAATGGCGTGTTTTTTTAAAACCCTTAAAAGTTTTTGAGAAAAATTGTCGTCATTCAGAATCTCGATCAAATGGGCAAGGCTTCCATAGAGGTACTTTTTTATATGCCAAAGTTCACGTAAAATAGCAGATTTTCAAATATCTTTAAGTACCGGATTAGTTTTACACCAATTTATATTTTGATTTCTATAGAAGCCTAAATAATATTCACAAGATATCTGTGTATCCAAAATATCTGGAGAAAGATGTTTAATAACATCATAATTACGTAAGATCGGTTGTAAGAAAATGTTCCTCGGGTTGGTCGCTCTTAAGTATGTATCATCATCATCACCATTTCAGCCGAAAGACGTCCACTGCTGGACACAGGCCCAAGCGTTGCCACAACGACCAGTTCTCACGTCTCGCATACCTATATCTGATTCCCTGGGCACGCCACAATTATGGCGGTAAGGTCCCTCTTTGATGAGTGGCTGGAAAGACAACACGGCGTCCTTACCTTCCGTATGACGCAGGTCCTCACCGGACTTGGTAAGTTCGGGAGGTTCCCGGATTCGTGCGGAAGAAACGCCTGAGTGCCATAATTGTGTAGACCGCCCGGAGGACACGGTGGAGCGTACGGTAGATGTGTACCCCGCCTAGGCAGAGCACCGCCGTGACTTCGTGGGAGCGATCGGCGGCAGTGATCCCTCGCGCTGGGCCTTGGTACAGGCCATGGTCCGGAGCGAGGAGAAGTGGCAGGGGGTCGCTTCCTTCTGCGAAACATTAATGCTAGCAAAGGAGGCGGCCGCACGCGCGATAGAACGGCCCTCACGCCTCAGCCGCCGGGAACCCGATCCCGACTTCCAGCAACCGTAGGCGCTGGCTTGCAGATGGCGAGCAATGGACAGCTCGTCGTCCGACCGTCCGGTAACCGTCCGGACCGAGCCCAAGTCGTCGACGGCGCGTAGTGTTCCACGCGCGCCTCAAGGAGATGTCAGCAAAACCGTAGGGGCCCAGCAGAGTCGAAGCCTACTGGGGCCATGGGTGATGCGAAAGAGAACCCCGGAGCCCTGGAACAAAGGCAAAGAAGGAAAAGGAGTGGGTTCTTAGTCAGTAAAAGTTCTCTGATTCCCACAACCCTCACCAGGTAATCGGAAACATTAATAGAGCCTTTGGAAAATTCAGGCTTAAACGTCAACACAAATAATATAACTGAAAACCTTCTAGGAAACGTTGCAAGAAATACCACACGGAGCGATTTACTTTAGCGGCAAAATTCGTCTGAAGTCTGCTTAGTCCACGTCACCTCCTAACGTGCATTTAACATTTTTCTCCTCAAAATCCAAGTAAATGTTGTGTTATAAAATCTTTTCCAAGTTTAGTGTAACACCACGATCGCTTTACACAATTCTTGGGTTCCAAGGTGATATTTCTATTTAAGGTAAGCTTTTAGGAGGTTTAACAGTCTAGAAACAAATTAATTTTTAAACAATACATGTATGAGAGTAGTGGTGATCCAGTGGAAAAGGCCCGACTTACTAGTTCAAACCCAGCCAGGCAAATGACTGTATAATTTATTTCATCACCACTGCTTTCAAAACGGTGAAGGAAACCATCGTGACGAAACCAGAATTCGAGACATGTGATATCCACCAATCTGCACTGAGCACGCGTGGTGGATTGCGGCCCGTTCCTTCTCCTAGCGAGGAGGCCTGAGTCCCAGCAGTGGGAACATAATAAAGCGGGAACTACATAAGACCGACGCACACGTGGGCGACGTATGAGTAGCGGTGCGTCGCGTGGCGTGAGTCTAATGTAGCTCTTTAAGTCTAGTTGCCATATAAAATATATGGAGACCGACGCGCCCAGATCGGCGTACGTGGCCCACGTGGGTCCAATGTAGTTCTAGCTTAAAGCTAATTATATGTACTATACTTTTAATACTATAAGATTAGGCACGATAAAGTATTCCTTCGTATTCTTATTTAGGTAGGTAAGTCTGCACAAGTCATTTTTCACCACAGACGAAGAGGTATTAATATTCAAACTTCTAAGGTAAAATTGAACTAAAACCCTAAGTTTAAAACTATTCGCACAGATGTTGGACAATCTAAATTAATTAAGAAACAATTAGAAGTTGAATGAGTGATTAAATCGTTTGAAATTAAGATAGACATCACTAAGATTCGGGTTTACGAAGTTTGTTAATTTATTCTAATCCTAATCCTACATACAAGTTTCAGTTAAGTTTGAAATTAAGAAACTAAAGCACATAGCTACCATTAGTATGAAAAATTGCACATACCTATTTGAAAGGAGTGTGTCGTCCAACAAAATATCTCAGAATTTCTTCATTATTTCTTCAAATGCGTTTTTTTTGAAGGGCTTTGCTCGGAGTTTCCTTGCGTGATCGAATCAGGAATGAGGATATCCGCAGGAGAACCAAGGTTACCGACATAGCACGAAGAATCGCCAAACTTAAGTGGCAATGGGCAGTGCACATTGCCAGAACAGATGGCCGTTGGAGCTGAAAGGTTCTGAAGTGGCGACCGCGTACCGGAAGATGCAGTGTTGGAAGGCCCCCTACAAGGTGGACCGATGACCTGGTGAAGATTGCGGGAATCCGATGGATGCGAGACGCACAGGACCGTTCATTGTGGCGACATTTGGGGGAGGCCTATGTCCAGCAGTAGACGTCTATCGGCTGAAATGATGATGACGATGATGATGATGATGTGTGGTCCAAACAAACAATCTCAGAATTTCTTCATTATTCTTCAAATGCATTTTTTTAATGTGTTTGGTCAACAATTTCGCACTAAACATTTTTCGAAACTTATTTTGTGGCTACAAATATGTATCTCGGTGATCGGTGTGAAGCGACAATGCGACAATAAAACGACGACTTTTTACCGTAGAAATTGTTCTATTTGTAAAGCAATCTAGGTAACATCTTTAAAAATGCACTGTAGCAAATGTCTGCAGAAGCCTTCAAACTTCGCTTTTAACCGTACCTAATTAATATGAAGTAATAAACTGTCAAACGCGCGAACATTCAAACGCTCAAAGGTTAAATGGTAGTAGTTTTCTGTAATTATCTAATTTTCTGCATAATTTTCACAATTTTTCTTTCCGTAAGAATCTTTTCCGGACAAAAACAAATACAACAAACAAACAGCCCATGCAATAAAGTTAATTCTATTCTATTCTACCACAAAAAAAAAACGAAATTGGCCCAGCCGTTCACGCGTGATGTCGTGACCAAGGGAAATAGATATTCATTTTTATATATACACATACACTACACATTCTTCACATCCACATCAACCCTGTGGACAGCACAGGTGGTGCCTGACACCAACCAGCCATAAATTACTCTCCGAACCGTATATTTTTCATCTTAAGCCTTCACCGTAAAAATAAAAGGGTTGCAACTATAAAAAATATAATTGAGGAAAACTGACAACATTACTTTGTTGTAGGGAATGATCATAAAAACCGTTATGGGTGTGTAGTTTAAGAAACACGTGAAAGAAGAAACAGTGTGTACATGGCTGATGGGTCACTGATGTCTTAAAAAAATATTGATTGATAAAATGTTTTAATATATTTATTGTTCTTCCGATCCATCTTAAGGTCTTGGTAGATATCGCTGTCAGCGATAATACCGCCATTGTAGCCAAACAGGTACAATCTCTTTCATCTGCTCTGTAGCAGATAAAAGAGATTGTACCCATAGACTTAAGTTTGTGTATAAATTGTGTTACTTTTTTTACGTACCACAAAGTTAATCTATTCTGTTCTAATCTTAAATCCATAGGATACGACCAATTTGGTAACGTGCACTAGCTTCTGACGTTTTATAAGTGCCCATGTAGGCCTAAGTGAAATAAAAATATTTGAATTTTGAATTTTAAACTGGTGGCCTACCCTGGCGTTGAATGGAAAGAAAGAAAAACAATTTACTTACGCGAAATGACGCAATCTTTTAACTAGCTCCAAATCAAATCATAATCCTTATATAAGGAAAATATGCGTCACTTCCGCGCAAAACGACCGAACGCTCAGCAAATTAAACAACACGTAAATAATAATACCTCATAATAATAATAATTAAGTATATTGGCTTGGCTCGCGAGGTTGTCGACATGTGTGTGACATAGTCGTGTCGGGTAATGGCTTTAGCCAAGAGCTTCTACCAACACCTTAGGAGGCTCGCGTTAGGCGACTGGATCAAGGGCTTGATTCAGAAAGCGGTACTACTGCTGGACACGGCTCGTATAGTTAGGAGGTTCCTTTCTCTGAAGCCCTGACCGCTGGTAGCTTGGACCCTGTTCCCAATACCGGTGTAATACTATTTTTATATTTTTAAATTATTTTTTTTAATTTTTTAAGAAGTATTTAAAAATGTACTTAATAAGTTTTAAGATCAAATAAAAGAAATAATAATAAAATGCTTTATTTGTATTTTAGACAATTTTACAATCCTTATATACTTATGGAATAATGCATACCCTTATACAGTTATACACCCCAATTAGATTTTTTTAAATTATATAAACTAATGCTTGACTGCGATCCTATCTGATGGTAAGCAGTGATGCAATCGTCCAATGCATCTATGCAATGTTACGTACACTATACTTAACTCAAAATCGTAAAAAATCTAACTGTACATCACAAATCTCAACATACCGGCATAATATATTTTCCTTTTACTCCCGGACCACCGTGAAACCTTACGAGTATTTCCATTTCCTTAGAAAGAGATTCAAGCGTTGCCAATAAAAGATACATTAGACCTCCTTAAACTTACATTCGTCGGCCATGTTGGATTTAAAAACTGCAGTGGATTCTAATGGCGACTCGTTTTCTATTGGTTCTGGAAATGTGAAGTCGAAATATGTGGTTAAAAGACTGAAAAACGGTATTTATAGAAAATTAGTGGCTATTTTAATAAATAATAAATTGTATGTACTTTGTTTGGCGCATTACTTTGTGTAATTTATTTCATCACCACTGCTCTCAAAACGATGAAGGAAAACATCGTAAGGAAACCGGCATGTCCTAGAACCAAAAAATTCGAAGACATGTGACATTCACCAACCCGCACTGGGTCCGCGTGGATTACGGCCCATTCCCTCTCCTAGAGAGAAGACCTGAGTCCCAGTAGTAGGAACATTAAAAGGCTTTTAATGTTCCTACTACTGATTATGATTATGATTATTGATTATAATTACTTTTTTTGGCGGGAAATCATCAAGTGACTCCTCCCACTCAAGGTGGACCGAGAAGATGTGTCAAACTTTTACTAACTAAAACTCAAAACCTTTAGTTGCCCTTTGCGTTCCAAAGCCGCGGACAATCCCGGAGCAAACTCTTGAGAACAATCACGGAGCCCTGGCTGGCATCAGCCCTAGTGGGCTCCGTTTTGCTGACATCTCTTTAAAGTGCGCGTGGAATACGACGCGCCGTAGACCCGGGTCTAGTCCTTATCGAACAGCGAGCTACCCATTACTCACCGTCCATAAACCCACGCCTATGGTGGCCGGGAATCGCCTTGCCACACCCGAAGCCTAGGGCGCCACGCTTTCCGCTACTTCCTTGGGTTGCAAAAAACGACCGCTCCCCATTACTTCTCGCCTCCGTACCATAGCCTGAATCAAAAACTCAAGGGGTCGCCGCCTCTGAACGTTCCCACGAGGATATGGCGGTGCTTCGTCGCTTGCGTCGAAGTGGGGCATACCACCACCGTATCCGCACAATGATGTCACCCGGGCATTTCTTCCTACTGAATGCGACACAAGTACCTCCCAAAAAACAATAGGTATACTGATAATTAGGTAATTTGAGAAAAAACAAACAGGCCTTATAACACCCCTGTGAATAGGTATCGGGTCGACTTTTTAACGAGCAATGAAAAGTAATGTTCCAATATCGTAAATTACTCTAATCTAAATTATTACTGGCCAAGCAAAAATTTGTGCTGATATTTTCCAAAATAATCGTTAAACTGAGCTATAAAACCAAAAGCTCAATGAAATTTATCTTCTTAACGTAACACTCTTGTATGGTTTTAAACAAATCATTTCCATCAGGTGCCCTTACCTGCAAAGATAAGTGAAATTTTTCAAGAAAATGCCGTAAACAAGTAACACAGGGACACGTAAACCCATCGTCTTGCAAACCGATGCAGCGGTGAATGATGCGGAAGATTCGTGAGAAATGAGTCGGAAACGCCATCTGGTGGTCTTCTCCGGTACCAACACAGAGCTCGGAATGTGGAACTGGCAACGACTAGACACGCCTCTACTAATATGGGTCAGATTACAAGGCTACAGACTTGCCCTACTCGTGTTAAAACATGTCAGCTTGAGACCGGAGACCGCTTGCTGCCAGCTATTTGCAATCAGTCATCATCATCATTTTAGCCGAAAAACGTCCACTGCTAGACATAGCCCTACGCAAACGTCGCCACAACGAACGGTCCTGCGTCTCGTATACATCGGATTCCTGCGATTCTCACCAGGTCATCGGTCTACTTTGTGGGAGGCCTTCCACGCTGCATATTCCAGAACGCGATCGCCACTCCAGAACCTTTTGGTCTCATCCACTATCTGCTCTGCGAGTCATGTGCCCTGCCCGCTGTCACATAAGTTTGAAGATTCTTCGGGCTATGTCATTCCAGTAGTCAGTGACGATTTATTGTTATTGGTCGCGTGTAAATATTTTGTTTTGCCAGGCTAGCGCTGGCATGAATGGAGCGCCTGGCTATTTTTCCAGCCAGTGACCTTTACTTAGTGCACCAGTGTAGACGCATCGGGCCAGTCGCTGTCGCAGCTGAAACGTGCATCTTATGAAAATAAAATAAATTACTGGCCTTGTGTAAATTTACACCAACTACAAACTAGCGCCAGTGCACTGGCTCCGTTTAAATCTGCCTTGATAATAGTGTAGTAGTTCGACTATCATAGTCGGAATTGTAAGGTGCTGCCAATTTCTATGAGCAAACGGTGGCATTCCGTGACACGCTTGGTTTGTATGGAAAGTCATAACAATGCCGTCCTAGCAGTCACACCTCTAACACTCTAGGTTTGTATGGAAAGTATTGACAATGCAGTCTTTAGCGGTTACACCTTAGACGCGTTTGTCCTGTATAGAATGTGTTGACAATGCAATCTCAAGCAGTCATGCTACTGAAATATTTGATTTTTTATGGAAAGTGTCGACAATGCAGTTTTTAGCACTTAGACCACGCATGCTTTGTATGGAAAGTGCTTACAATTAAGTCTGTAGTAGTCACACCTCTCCTATACCAGGCCTGGCGCACTTCTAACTATAGGTATAGAAATCTGCCTACGCCCGCGGCCTCTCTTGCGAGGCTTATTTCGGTAGAGTGTCACACGCGTGTTCTATTTTCCGCTTGACCCGTGCTAACAAAAAATATTTTTGAATTCTTTACCGAATATTCTATCGAGTTTTTATTTCAAGTATTTGCGACATTTTTCACGTAAACGAGTCAATGACCTTAAAATCATTGCATATAGTAGACCTCCCAGTACTAGTGACTACCTTACTAATGCAAGGTCAACATAATTGGAATTATATCTTACAAAATGTTAATTATTATGTATAATAACGTCTTAAACGACCTACCTTTTAAAAATTACATATGAACGCAAAGCTAACGCACATACAAAACCAACAAAGTCATATCCACTTCATTTTAATTACCTATTTCATTTGTTTAGATACCTAACTAAATGTAAACAATCTCTTGACACTTCTATGAGATGACTTTTAAAAACATATTTTTTAAAGTATGGATATAAGTAAATAGGTAGAAATCAATTAGGTACCTATCTACCATATAATTTTAGAAAATCTGATTATATTTTATGTAATAAAACGTAAATACCTATTTCACATTTTTCAAAAACACACCAGTCCTAACCCTATAAAAAGAGCGGCCTGTTCAAAGGCGCATAACGGGCATAATAAAAGAGACTCTCGTCACGCGGACTTACGGTGCATTTTGATTCGTTACGAGCGCCACTGGATCTAGTAGGCTAATAAAATCAAGGTCGTGTCCGTGCCGTGCAATGTATTATGGACATTATCGCTGTTGTTAGTAGGTTTAAATTCGTATGTTGGCTATCACGGAGTGCAATTTCTGTACTTGTACTATTTCTTATTCTGTGCCTATACTAGGTTTGTATGACATATGGTGACAATTATGCCGTCTCAATCTCTCAACCATTCCGTGTTCTATGGACACCGCGCTTCATTTGCACACACCATCGGAAAAACAAGAGAACGCTCAAGTTCGTAAAATCGATCCAAGTTTGAAGATGTACGAGTATCTACTGTTTATTTTGTATGTGAGGTTTTGTGAGGTATGGGAAGGTGTTTTAGAAAGTAGTAATATTTTTAAGTTAATTTTACTGTAAATCTTAGGATAACTCAACCCCTTGCCAGGGTTGCAGGATTATCCAAAAGAGTTATCACAAGACTATCAGCCACCACAGGCGCGGGTTTACGGACGGCGAGCCATAGGTAGCTCGCCGTCCTGCCGTCCGAAGAGGACCAAGCCCGGGTCGGAGGCACGTTGTGTTTCACGCACGCCACCGTTCAAAGACTTGTCAGCAAAATTGTCGGGGCCAATTAGGGCCAACGCTTGCTTGGGCTTTTTTTTAGGTGGGAAATCATCTAATGACATCTCTCGCCCTTGGGCGGAGCGAGAGGGCGTGTCAGACTTTTACTGACTAAAACCCACTCCTGTTCCTTCTTTGTCTTCGTTCCAGGGCCCTGGGGTTCACTTTCGCACAACCCATGGCCCCAGTAGACTTCGACCCTGCTGAGCCCCTACGGTTTGCTGACATCTCCTTAAACGCCTGCTAGGGCTACGGGTTGTTCGAAGGCGTTACCGTTGCCCTCGCAATAAAGGACAACTGAAGAAACACTGTGGGTTTTAGTCCGTAAAAGACTGACACTCCCTCTCGCTCCACCTAGATCGGTAGAAGTTATTTGTTGGTTTCCAACGTAAAAACAAAAAAAAACATCGATTACCATCAGGTGAGATAACGGTAAAAGACGAGCCTATACACAATATCTATACATAATATGGATGTATCTGATATAAATAATAAATAAATAAATAAATAAATAATACATAATAAAAATAAAAAATAAATACGATATGTTTTTTTTGTACACTTATTAACGCACATACCTCACAGGACATTTAGGAAAACAAGTGTACAATTATAAAGGCGTAATCAATTTAAATATAAGCGAAATACCACTCACAGATTATTCACAAAATTTCAGAAACTTTAAAACGGGGGTTGTAAGTTTCTATGGAGAAACCTATTTTCACGCGGACGAAGACGCTGACAGAACCCAGTAATAACTGTATCTGTCCTTTTTAACCGACTTCAAAAAAAAGGAGGAGGTTATCAATTCGGTTGTATTTTTTTTTTTTTTTTTTTTTATGTTTGTTACCTCAGAACTCCGTCGTTTACGGACCGATTTGCAAATTTTTTTTTCCCTTTATAGGATATGCTTCCAGATTGGTCCCATTTTTTTTTAAATCCAGTTCTGATGATGGAATCCATGAGGAATCGAGGGAACTCCTCAAAAATTATAGGCAACCCTATGGTAATTTTAGTATTTTCATCAAGAACTTAAGCATTTACAGTCAAAAAGTAACATTTGATGAAGTGGAACTGATGAAGAAGACCAGAAATGGTCAACGGAACTTCATACTCAAATAGATACCACAATGAAGATATACATAGTTAAGCGACTATGACAATACAAATAAATGAATGATTCTGAATAGTTACGTTGAAAATGGTATCATCGAAGTGATCTGATGATGATGATGGAGCCGGAAGGTAGGCACTGGAACTCCGTAATTAATCAATGTAACCTAGCCGTTTTTGGACTTATTAGAATTGTCATGAGATGCACTTTGGCTATAAGTTACTATCGAACTGATCTGATGATGGAGCCGGAAGGTAGGCACAGGAACTCCGTAATTAATCAATGTATCCTAGCCGTGTTTGGGCTTATTAGAATTGTCGTGAGATGCTCTTTGGCTATAAGGTACTATTGAACTGATCTGATGATGGAGCCGGAAGGAGGAAGGTAGACACAGGAACTTTATAATAAAACAATAAAACAATGTAACCTATAAATAAATAGGCACTCTGTTTATAAGTGTATCGCAACTAAAAAGTGTGAAATAAAAACTTTTTAGAAAAAAAAAAAATAACCGACTTCACTAAAAAAAAACACTAAAAGGATCAAAATAACTTTAATTTCGGAAGTCGGTGTTAAATAAGAAACAAACAATACCGAGAAACACCGACTTCCGAAATTAAAGTTATTTTGATCCTTTTAGTGTTTTTTTTTAGTGAAGTCGGTTATTTTTTTTTTTCTAAAAAGTTTTTTGACTATTCCGGCCTCAATCTCAAAATATTGGACAATTTATTAAGCATTAGACTATTGATAAACTTCAATTATTCCACGCTCCACAGATAAAATATTCCTCTCTGCCATTAACGAGAAATCAATCAACGAAACGATTGAATTTAACCCTCGCGCAGTGAACCGAAGACAATCAGAGGAAAAAAACTCGAAACTAACCCGAAAAACTTTGCACCGATCCCCGGATCTTTCAAACCGAGTTTTTGATAGGACATAATAAATTACCAGAGCCAACTGTAGTTGTTCCATAAATATCATTCAGACTGAATCGAGCCATAAATTCAATAGACGCAAAGAAAAGCCAAAAAGCAATTTCCCCGAACGTTATCACATAAATTGCTTCCATCGTATGGAAAAATCTTGTTGAAGGACATTCCCAATAAAATTGGAATTATTATTTCCCCCTTGACGGCCCCTTATAGTTAGGTGGGCTAAAGAAATGTTTATATATTTTTTTCCTCTTCACATCCTTTGTTAAACCAGCAACTTACCTTCCGAATGTGAAAAGGAAAAGGTTTTTATTGTATTCATATCGTAGCGGTAGATGTGACGCCCCCACGGCATTGCCGCCGAAACCTGATAGCAGCTATACGACACTTTTATTCTTTACGAAAATACGTGGGTCAATGATCTCACTTTTTCTTAAAATGTAGCAAAGGTATGTAAGAAAAGAACGAATATTTTTAAACGTTACGTAAACCTTATGAAGAAATCCTGTGTCAGTATGATTTACGCCAATCCCTTTCTTGTACACGGGGTCTATCAAACTCGTCCCTAATCCGTCACTGCGGTCTATCCAACATCAGTCATTCTGTCCAAACAATAAATAATAACAACTAGAAACTAAACTATATTTCCCAGCCTTTTTCAATTTGTACAAACAAACTGGTTTCGAATTCCAGCATTCGTTTCATAAATAAGAAACAAAATGTACTTCGAAAAGAGAAAATAAATTGCATTACAAATCATGGAACGATTTATTGAAGCAAAATGTGAATTTAACCTAGCCTCGTCCGCCATTTGTACATAATCCAGTAAATAATACTTAAACAAATAGCCAGTCCGCATCCTAACCGTGCATTCTCATCAGCGGATCCACCAAAAATGGAAATCCATCGCAATACAAAACACATAGCACCATTTAAAAAATAACCAGTAAAAATTGGCTCGAAAAGCGCGCCAATACAACGCGTAGTGTTGTCTATGGAAAAAAACGAAGTAAGGCAACGGCCACCGCCGGTTCAGCCTATATTTCATTCGAAAGCCAGTACAAACCTACAGCCACAGAGCCGATAAATCCAGAGATTTCTATTACAGATAACGCCTTGATTCTTTCCGGATATTTAATTTTATATCCTGGTTTTAGAATGGGATTCTTATTTTGGACTTTTTAATTCTTTGAGTTAGCGTTCGATGACAGTTGTGGCTGGATGGGGAATACCACAAATATGGCGTCTGTTTTCGATAACAATATTTTTCAAAATTGTCTCAAATAAATAGTTTAATGTTATTATATAAACCTGTGTCTTTAGTTCTTTGATGATACTCTTATAGAGATATGTGGAATGTACCTCCATAGAAAAGGGAAGAACCTCGGACCAGACAGCAGGTATGTCTGGTCCGGTAGCTGCCCAACTGTTGTTTTCGGACTGTATATGTTCTATAACGTTTAGTTCTTATATGGCATATATTATTCCACAATCTTCCATCTCAATTTAATTAATTTCATTTAAACTATATTTTAACTGCTCATTTTCTTCTGTAATGGATAAATAAAGTGGTATTTTAAGCTTAATTTACGCAGCGCAATTAATCGTAAGTAAA
This sequence comes from Mythimna impura, assembly GCA_905147345.3. NCBI lineage: Eukaryota > Metazoa > Arthropoda > Insecta > Lepidoptera > Noctuidae > Mythimna > Mythimna impura. The sequence goes on along the minus strand of LR990359.1, from coordinate 23,607,633 downwards.
TATGATGCCCGATCGCAATAATTTACGTAATGTACGTGTCGTCACCTCACACACACACAACTCTGTGTAGTTACTACGAGTATATAAATTAGGGATGAACTATATGTATATATATATTCTGTGTAGGCAACGACAATGACGTTATGGAGTGAGTAGTAGGAAATGCGTCACATACCTGTTGAGTTGAGCTGTTGAGTTTTCGTAGGTATATTTCTTTCCCTCATATAATTGTCTGCTTCGCATATATCGGACTTCTACCACCTGTAAAAGTTATTGCTCCCTGAACATGAATATATCGACGCAATTAACCCTATACCTTACAGTGTAAACAACATATTAATAACTTCACATGTAGAACATCATTTCAACATTAAATAATAATAATAATCATAGCCTCGCCAGGATGAATATGACATAATAACATCTTCATCCTGTACCATTAAACTTGAGGTTGGATAAGGTCAGTAGGTACTACCAGGACCCTCAAATAGGCGTCCAGCACCCCATGCTCGCTCAACTACGCGAGACTCTAATGTGCCCGGCTTAAATGCCGGAGCGAAAGCTAGGTGTCTAAATCACCGTAGCTACAGTTAACTGTGCCATCACTCGGGTAACAACGTACCCGAGCAAGACCTCAAGTAACACTCTTGAGTCTAACCGGAATCCAAGAGGAACATACATCTCAAGGTCTCAGCGAACCCCTATCACTAGAGGCCGCCTACTCCGTAATATAACAAGTTGGAATCCCAGAGACACACCTCTCCAGGCCTCGGCACAAACCCCTATTATACTAGAGGCCGCCTACTCCTAATATAAACAGTGGGAATCCCAGAGACACACCTCTCCAGGCCTCGGCGCAAACCCCTATTATACTAGAGGCCGCCTACTCCTCACTGCAGAGGGTTGGAATCCGGGGGATGGCTACCCGGCCTCAGCAGCCCACCTAGAAAGCCTGGGCCTGCCTACTCCGTGCCCTCTACCTGTCCATGTTCACGACAAGGACTAGGCCTAACTTTATCAGGCCTCATACAGTTTAGCTTTCACCTTTAACATTAACATCTACAGGAATCAATTGCGCCGAGACAACAAATAACCACATGGAGCTTGACTAAGAATTTACATAAGTAATACTTAGCTTTCATGCCGTCGAATTCTGGATACATCTCTTTCCTCCAGACACGGCACGAAAAGTCTTTAACTAACATAACTCACGCTCTGTACACAAGCAATCACACTACACGTTAACTTAGTTTGTGACTTTTAGAAATGGCGGCTATTAGTTACCCACCCGCTTGGCGCCAAATAATCTCACGCTATTGCAAAGTCTATAATATCTATGCTTACCATAGTTATTCAAGATGGCGTCTCTAGATGTTGCTAGAGTTGAATTTATGTGTTTGGTCTATGGCTTCGCGTTCTTCGCGACACTCCCGACAAAAGGCGAAAGTAGCGTGATCAGGACGCTTGTCCATTCTTTAATCTTTTCAAGGGCTCGTGTGGCAGCTACTCGTTTTGGTCTAGACTCGTGACTTTCTTCTATTGATACACAATCAGTTTGGTCACTTGACTTAGGCTCGGATAATATGTACGACTTAGGTTCAACAGACTTAGCAATGTCTATTTCACTTTCTTGACACACAACAGGCGAATATTCTACGGTACATTCATCTTCATTAAGTATTCTACTATTTTCATTTTCAACAGGAAGTTCGGTGGCTTTTTGACTTGGTAATTTTTCGGTAACCACGTTTCCAGGTGGTTGTAATTGAAATTCTGAAATTTGGAGGTCTTGTTCTTCAGTATCCTTTGACTCTGTTTCTTTGACACAGTTCTCTTCTCCATCTTCGATTTCAAGAGGATAAAGATGTGCGATTGACCTTGTGAACTCGGTATCACCTACTTTAACTTTAGCTACTCTACACATGCCATCTACTCCTTTTATTAAAGAGACTATTCTTCCGACTTTCCAACTTATTCGATTTTTATTGTCCCCTTTGATTTGCACGATTTGACCAATCCTGGGAGTCAATTTTGACGTTACTCTTGGCTCCCTCGGTCCGTGACTATATCTCTCTCGTAAGCTGAGAAGATAACGATTGGAGAATATGTCTTTAAATTCTTTCAAGATGACAAGTGCTCTTTTCCAACTTTGGATCAGGTTATCCTTTGTCACTGTACCTTGAATTTCCGTAGGATCCTTTCCAGATACTTCCATTGTAATACATTTCCCCATAGTGAGAAAATCTGAAGGTTTTAGTACATGATCTGGTTCTGAGTCCACTCTGGTCAAAGGTCTAGTATTAAGAACTGCTTCGATTTCCTTTACTACTGTAACGAGTTGACTGTCTTTTAACAAATGTTTCTGCAAGGTTCTCTTCATACAGTTCTTCACAAGACCCACTAACCGTTCGTAGAATCCTCCATGCCACGGTGCTAATTGTGGTATAAATTTCCAACGTATTTTCTTTTCCACACAGAATTGATCTTCCAATATTTCAGATATTAGCTTAAAGTGTGTCGCATTGTCTGACGTGATTAAGTCTGGTACACCCCTCGTAGATACCATTCTTCTTAATGCAAGTAATCCTTCTTCAGCTGTGAGGTCATTGACTACTTCGAGGTGTACAGCCCTAACTGCTAAACATGTATATAAACATATCCATCTTTTGCAGTTGCCGTTACCATTGTTAACTATCAGAGGTCCCATGTAATCCATTCCGACATATGTGAACGGAGAGCTGTAGTTGACCCGTTCTTTTGGTAAAGCTGGTGTTAATGGTAACTTATATGGTCCTCCTGTAAATTTAACACATTCTGGACACTTCTTTATAATTCGTTGAACTTGACATCTTCCCTGAGGAATCCAATATAATTGTCTAACCCTGTCTAGAGTATGACTCACTCCTACATGTTTATTATCACGATGTGTTTTCATAATGATTTCTTCTGTGAAATCTACATTCTTGGGTATAAGTATAGGATATCGTTTATCAAACGACCAATCTGCATTTTTCATACGACCTTTACACCTTAGTAATCCGTCTATATCTGTAAATAGTCCTAAATTGCGACTTAAGCTTGTCACTTTTCCTCTTACTTCCAAAGGAAAATGTTCTGATTGAATTTTCTTTAAATTTATAATTATGCCATCTTGTATATTATTATGTTCTGGATTTTCTTTTTCGTTATTTTGTATGTTTATATCCTTACTCATTGTGTCATTAATGTTTCTGTCTGGATCATCTATTTCCATCGGATCATCCTTACTTTCCTTAGTCGGACCCTCCCCAGCCGAAAATGAATGGGTTTCCACAGTAACAGACTCATTTGGCCACTTGTCCGGACTGTTTACAAGAAATTGTGGGCCTATAAGCCACTTCTTCTTATCTTCTCTCGAACTGGTAGGTCTCGTTCCGACGTCAGTTGTGTTAAGCTCCGATGGAATATATCTAATCTCTAACTGTTGATTCTTTTTAATTTCTTCAACTCTTCTAGCCACAAATGGTGGTAGTAACTTGTTAGATTTGCACCATTCTATGACAATCTGACTGTCTGTCCATAAGACTTGTCTTGTTATGCTTTGTTGGATAAATTTAAGAACAAACTGTATTAATCTACATCCAATTAATACACCGAGTAACTCAAGTCTTGGAATTTTGAGGTTATCCTGGTCTTTTATTGGTACAAGACGTGATTTTCCTATGATAAAACTTTTCTCAGACTTGCTGACTAGAAAAATAGAAGCAGCGTACGCCTGCAAAGAAGAGTCGGTAAGACAGTGTAACTCATAGTCCTTTCCTTTAGTGTTCTTCATGTAGCATCTGTTTATCGACACCTCCCTGATGGCATCTAATCCTTCATGGATGGTGATCCATTCATCGGTCAGTTCTTTTGGTAATGGTGAATCCCAATTCACCTTGGCCTTCCAGAGCTGCTGTAAAAAGAGTTTGGCTGGTAAAATGTATGGTACTGCGTATCCACATGGATCGTATACTGACGCAATAACTTTAAGAATTTCTCTTTTTGTGTATATTTCCATGTATGGATTCTTGAATTTCAGCTGCAGCGTATCCTTCTTGATATCCCATTCCAAGCCTAATACATTAACTTTTTCATCGGTACATGCATCCGAAATTGAACGAATAAATTCTTTAGAATTAGAACTCCAATCTCTAAGATTCATTGATATTTCTTGAAAGGTTTCTTTAAGATGTTTGTAGAGGGTTAATGCTTCTGCTGTCGAATCTGATCCAGATATGAAATTATCCACGTAGATATCATTTGCCAGTTCTCTCACTTGTTTCTTGCTCGAATTTGACAAGTGATGCTTGATCGTCGCATTAAGCAAATATGGACTGGCTATAACACCAAACGGTACTCTACAAAATCTCAAATAAATAAGATTGTCCTTTGATACAGGTTTCGACGTGTCCTTAATCCAAAGAAATCTAGTGACATCACGATCTTTCTCATGCAATGCCATTTGAAGAAAAGCCTTTTCAATGTCTGATGATAATCCTACACGGTGGCTTCTAAATTTTAGAAGTAATCCTGTAAGATCTTCGAGCATCAGTGGTCCACGATATAAGCATTCATTTAAACTTTTATTATCTTTACTTTTGGAACTTGCGTCGTAAACTATTCTGATAGGTTTTCCTGAGTGCTGTATTGCGTGATGCGGTAAATAATGAATAATTTTGTTTGATGTTGACTTTGTAGAATTTGGTATTATTTCAATCATGCCTCTGGCCATCTGATCTTTTAAGATATTGTCGTATTCTACTAAAGTCTTGCAATCCATTCGTTTTAATAAACTTGCTAATCTTCCAAATGCCATTCCAAAATTATCAGGTAAGTCTGGGGGATATTTTATCCATGGCCAGCTTACCGTATATCGATTGTCAATTTTTTGAGTTGTTTCATTGAAGTATTTAACAGCTTCTTCATCTCTATTTTCTTTAGGCGAGTCGGTTATACCTATAGATTCTAATTCCCACAGCTTCTTGATATCACCATTACATAATGGTGGATCAGGCTGATTCAATCTCATTGAACTACTAGCTTGAGTGTAAGTTATTACCGATAATTCATTAACATTTGCAGTGTTTACTTGACCGCTGACAAGCCAACCAAATATAGAATCTACCAGAAATAGATTATCACTTAACTGTATCTTCCCTTCACGGATGATATTGAAGTAATAATCATTTCCAATCAGTATGTGAACCTGATTCTTTAGTGATCCATCATCAGCCAACAAGTAAGATTTATTTATAATTGATAAATTTACGTGAGGGATACCTCCTCTTGAAATGAATTCAACGCAATTTGCATATAAGACAACTATTTCCTCCTTTCGTGACTGCAACTGAAGAGCAACCACGGGGCTGCGTATTTCTTGAGGTTTATCTGTCCCGAAGGTAAAAATAGTCAAATTACTTTCTTCTTCTATAGAAAGTTTTAATTCTTTAGCTAGTTTAAATGTTATATAAGATTTCTGTGAACCTGAATCCATCAAGACACGACATTTGATTTGTTTAGATGTATTTCCAACGATGCTAGCTTTGACAGCACATGCAAAGTTTCTACTGTACTACTTTCTTTATCATTCGGCCTTTTCCTTCCAGATATTCTTTCTGCATCTTCCCTGGCAGATATGGTCTTCTCCAAATGATTTCTCAATTCTTGAATAGAGTCACTATTCGTTCTAAGTTTTAATTCATAAATTAAGTCAGTTGGGAACTTTTCCATTATCATGAAACGAAGATGATTGTGGTTTATATCTTCACCTAATGATTCCAATATTTTCACATTCCTTTCAATTTCATTGAAAGTTTTTCTACAATCTTCTGATGTATTTTTAGCAGCTTTGATTCTATAAAGTGTCGCATAATGCGCATCAATGAGGTAAGAAGTTTTTCCGAATCTATCCTCCAAAATCGATAAAGCTATTTGGTAATTTTTGTTAGTGGTGTCTAACCCTTCAATAGCCTTCTTAGCATTACCAGTCACAGAAGCCTTTAAATAAGAAAGTTTATCAACATCAGTTAGATTTCGAGAATCAATATTCGAACTGAATTGATCCCAAAATTCATGCCATGTTAGGATATCTCCATCAAACGTTGGCAATTGTAGTTTAGGAAGACGACAGGATGAATTATTTTCTTGATTATTTTGCTTACTTCTGTTTTCTGAAAGGATACAATTTATCTTCGTATTCAATTCGGCCAAAGTTTCTTCTGCTTCAAGTTGTACTTCACTCATTTGAGAAATGTCATCAGAAGCTGGGTTTGATACTAACCGAAAATATTCTAAGAGATCCGAATTTAACCGTTTCACTAAAGCTTCTAATTTGCTATAAGCTATTTGCCCTTGTGTCAATGTTTCAATGTTAATAGAATCTGGTATGTTAACTAAGTCAGTTTTGATCTTTCCGATTATGAGCCTAAGTTTATTCAATAATATTTCCTCCATGTTGCAGTCTACTCCTGTAATACATACACATGCTTACATAGTCTAATAACTATACCATTGAGCAAAAAATCCTCTATAGATTGTGGAAAATTAATGATTATTAAAATTATTATTTATTTAAGATTTCCATTAATACAAGACAAACTCATAAATAATTTTTAAATATCCACATTAAATTCAATTCCGACTTTGGCTAACAGTTCAAAACTTCTCCTACTAATAAATTAACAATTTGGAAACTTGAACATACTCAGTGTTCAAAGAGTATATTGACCTCTTCCCACAATAACTCAAAACTCATGGAATTGCTTCTATTTACTATGTAATTATTGAAAAATAAATCAATAAAGTTAATTATTTGCATTTTATCAAATGATCTGAAACCATACTTCAATTTTATTAATACTCCCCTATTCCCAGTACATTACCATGCTATTTATTTAATCAAGTTTTATCACTAACATATTTTATAGTTATTATTAACTTTATTACACTATTACACAATATTAATATCATACCTGTTCATTGAAAAACACAAAAGAAAAACAATAAACATTGACATACAAACACATGACTGTCAAAAATAAAATCAGAATGTTAATCTTAAATGTCATTCAACAATAAAATTAAATATTCAATATCACTCAATAAATTGTTTTGTTGTCATTTATCATATTTACCATGTAGTGTCAAAACTGCTAATACAATAAATTATGTTTTTATTTCAAATTAAAATAATGAATAAATATGTAATCTTTATCAACTTTCACTTTAGAATGATTTCAATTCTATTATATGAGTTTTCCTTATTCAGTGATAGATATGTAGGTAGGTAAATTTCTCAATAAACCATACTACCCTATCTAACTCACTCATGACACCAATAATGAAAATATTATCTTAATGTAATTTATGAACTGAAAATATTAATTTTATACTAATTTTATGTTATAAATAGCTATCCTGCATTTAATAATTACTAAATTTCTTACGGTATGCATAATAACTTTCCTGTTCAGTGTAAGTATCAGTAAGTTGAACTTAAAATTTCACGAATGACCCAAAAAAAAATGGCTGACCGGTAGGTACCAACAAAAATGAATTAGACCTTTAATATTACGAAAGTTACTGAACAAATTCGCGTTAAAAGTAGCGCTAGCTTGCCAATTTTCAATGTATGTATTTCTTATGAATCTCAATTGCCTATGCAATCAACACTTTAAATCAAGATTGAACAAAGTTTAGGTACAATGTAAAACTCACCAGTTTTATGAAATTACTCGTTTAAATATTCCAATTCCTTTTATATTGTCTTAATCCAAGTAATACGCCCTCGGCGAAGTGTAAAATCCAGTGTGGTTGACGGCTAGGTCTTAAAATTCAAAATAACTCGCGCTTACGTGTGTGATTCTGCCGAGGGTCGCCGCCAACAAATCGTGGAGTTGCAAACCTAAGATATCGCGACTCCCTGATATCAATTATCATATGGGGAAATATTTTGAGTGTTTTAAAATTCCTTATTTGTTTATGATGAATTATTATTATCTAATTCTAGCTTACATCTTAACACATACTCACGTTGGTGTATAAAACATATACACTCATGATAAACCGCAACCTATGTCATGTTAGTCCAGTACTAAATGACATCTCTTTGTAACTTATTCCATAATAGTTAATACACAATAATATGATATCGCTTTAAGCTCCTTGCACTTACAATCGGTTTTTAATACTAATATTGATAGTGGTATGTGTATGTTGAAGTTTCACGTAATATTTTCCTATCTTCCAAAGTAATCTCCAGCAATAATATTTCTCACTCAACTTTTTTTTTTTTCAAGGTTGTGTTTGTAAAGAAAGTTTCTAAATTTTTAGTTGATGTTTAATAGCTTTTCCTTTTCTTCCCTTTCTTCTCACCATTTATTTTATATTTTATTTTCACGCTTCCTCGCATACTGTAAAAGTCCACTTATGTGGGGAATTTTTCCAAGATCTGGCAACACCTTATATCTTTTACCCAATAAGACTCCCATAATTGTCACACCAACTCAATCACATTTAAATGTTAAATTAGTTATTTCGCACTGAAAAATGCCATTATTAATTTGACAAATTTCTTTAAGCCTTTTAAATAACAAGACCTTTCACCATAATACACATCGAATTATATTTGTGCCGTCAATTGCATTCACTTTCTATATCCAATGAAATGAAATGCATTTCCGTTTTGAACTTCCGTTCGCCATTTATAATAATGCGTACAAAATAATACTTTATTAAGTCTACATTATCCATTGAGAGCCTTACTTACTGTTAAATTAGTAAGTTAATTAGACCAAGAAAACGAAAGGTTTACGCTGATATTAATGTAAATATATAACTGAAGCGAAGTTTTCTAGAGAACTCCCACTAATTCTTAATTCCGTCGCTGAGCCATAGATGTCGCTAGTGTCGGAAAGTCTACATTGTATTGAAATTTTAAAGAGCGTTTTACTTCTTCTTTTATTTAATTACATTGATCTGATTATTAACAATTAAAGCTCCACTCAACCGGCATGTTCTGCATTCCTTTGTTTACTCAAAAATGAGCCTTTTAGGTACTCTATTGTAATGTGATGCTGATCCCAGCATCTCCACCATTTTGTCGTCACCTCACACACACACAACTCTGTGTAGTTACTACGAGTATATAAATTAGGGATGAACTATATGTATATATATATTCTGTGTAGGCAACGACAATGACGTTATGGAGTGAGTAGTAGGAAATGCGTCACATACCTGTTGAGTTGAGCTGTTGAGTTTTCGTAGGTATATTTCTTTCCCTCATATAATTGTCTGCTTCGCATATATCGGACTTCTACCACCTGTAAAAGTTATTGCTCCCTGAACATGAATATATCGACGCAATTAACCCTATACCTTACAGTGTAAACAACATATTAATAACTTCACATGTAGAACATCATTTCAACATTAAATAATAATAATAATCATAGCCTCGCCAGGATGAATATGACATAATAACATCTTCATCCTGTACCATTAAACTTGAGGTTGGATAAGGTCAGTAGGTACTACCAGGACCCTCAAATAGGCGTCCAGCACCCCATGCTCGCTCAACTACGCGAGACTCTAATGTGCCCGGCTTAAATGCCGGAGCGAAAGCTAGGTGTCTAAATCACCGTAGCTACAGTTAACTGTGCCATCACTCGGGTAACAACGTACCCGAGCAAGACCTCAAGTAACACTCTTGAGTCTAACCGGAATCCAAGAGGAACATACATCTCAAGGTCTCAGCGAACCCCTATCACTAGAGGCCGCCTACTCCGTAATATAACAAGTTGGAATCCCAGAGACACACCTCTCCAGGCCTCGGCACAAACCCCTATTATACTAGAGGCCGCCTACTCCTAATATAAACAGTGGGAATCCCAGAGACACACCTCTCCAGGCCTCGGCGCAAACCCCTATTATACTAGAGGCCGCCTACTCCTCACTGCAGAGGGTTGGAATCCGGGGGATGGCTACCCGGCCTCAGCAGCCCACCTAGAAAGCCTGGGCCTGCCTACTCCGTGCCCTCTACCTGTCCATGTTCACGACAAGGACTAGGCCTAACTTTATCAGGCCTCATACAGTTTAGCTTTCACCTTTAACATTAACATCTACAGGAATCAATTGCGCCGAGACAACAAATAACCACATGGAGCTTGACTAAGAATTTACATAAGTAATACTTAGCTTTCATGCCGTCGAATTCTGGATACATCTCTTTCCTCCAGACACGGCACGAAAAGTCTTTAACTAACATAACTCACGCTCTGTACACAAGCAATCACACTACACGTTAACTTAGTTTGTGACTTTTAGAAATGGCGGCTATTAGTTACCCACCCGCTTGGCGCCAAATAATCTCACGCTATTGCAAAGTCTATAATATCTATGCTTACCATAGTTATTCAAGATGGCGTCTCTAGATGTTGCTAGAGTTGAATTTATGTGTTTGGTCTATGGCTTCGCGTTCTTCGCGACAGTACGTATTGTTTTCCAAGTCAAACAGGTCTTGGACAATATTGAATCGTATTAAAATAACCATTATTTATTAACATTATCGGCTTATACATATTAAGTACTGTTCATTAATTTCAGATGAGAATAATTACCGTTTTACCCTAAAGGGTCCCGTAGCAAAATTGATATAACGAACCTTTTGGTTGTGCAATTTTGTCTGTCATGGAATATTTATATTAGTGACTAGTGATATAACAAATAGATAGATAGATAGATAGATAAAAAATATATTTGATGCAACAAACGCACACAAAAGCACAATTAAATTATACAGAACTAAGCACTTACACGAAATCAAACAATAAAATAAAAAAAAATATTCGCATTCGCATTTGCGAATATTTACACATTTTTTGACATTCGCATTCGTATTCGCAAGAAACATGCGAATGTTTCTGACAAACAAAAAGGAAATAATATATTGATTGAATGAATATAGAATGACAATACAACTGCTAAGATTTTACAATTTTATTTTTAGTTTAATATTTTTCTATCACACAACTTGTATTTTACATTTGTAGTGTCACAAATTGTGAAACATGTTAACCTCAAATAATAACAAATATTTTCGAATGAACTTAATATGATAAGCTTCGTTCAATCAGTCTGTAGCGGGCTCTGTTATGTTCGGTTTAAACTTGGCTGACACAAAATATCAAACCTGTATGACATTTTGCGCACACTTTGTTTGAAAGTCAATATTCGTATTCGCGTCTGCATTCGCGAATATTGAATTTAAATATTCGCTTTCGCATTCGCGAATGTGAGAAATCTAACAATCGTTACATCACTACTAGTAACGCGCCCCAGCTTTGCATGGGTGTTAGAAATCTTTAAAATTCACGATTTTTCTCTACTTTAATATGCATGTATTATACACATAAACCTTTCTCATGAATCACTCTAATGATGAAAACAGCGCGAAAAATTGTTCATTATTTTTGAGTTTATTGCAAACGGACAGACAGACGCGGTGGGAAACTTTGTCTTATGAGTATAATACACTAATAGTAGCTGATCCGGTAAACGTTGTTCTTTCTGCCATTTAAATTATAATCAAAGAAAAAAATGGGGGTTGGAGGTAGGAGGGTAAAAAATAATTTACGACCTTATTCTATGACTTACCAAATATACGGTTTGGTTGTAATGACTCAGAATTGAATAGACCATTTTGTTACATAGGTCTCGTTAGTGATAGACATTTGGACCAAGCTCCATACATTTTTGGGCATTCTCCTTTCATATAAATCCCCCCATCGACCATCCGTTCTGCGAGCAATGTGCCCTGCCCACAGCTACTTAAGTTAAGCGATTCTTCGGGCTATGTCGGTAACCTTGGTTTTCCTGTGGATATCTTAATTTCAATGAGGATATCCGCAGGAGAACCAAGGTCACCGACATAGCACGAAGAATCGCCAAACTTAAGTGGCAATTGGCAGGGCACATTGCTCGCAGAACGGATGACCGTTGGGGCCGAAAGGTTCTGCAATGGCGACCACGTACCGTAAAACGTAGCGTTGGAAGGCCTCCTACAAGGTGAACCGATGACTTGGTAACGGTTGCGGGAGTCCGATGTATGCGAGACGCACAGGACCATTCATTGCGGCAACACTTGGGGGAGGCCTATGTCCAGCAGTGGACGTCTTTCGGCTGAAATGAAGATGATGATCTTAATGATCTTAATTTCTGATATGATCACGCAAGAAAACTCCGAGCATAGCCCTTTCCATTGCGCACCTTTTAGTCTCTATTGAGCTTATTTTTTGTGCTAACTAAACTTCTAAAATGTTTTATTTACTCCTTTCCACTTTTCTAAATCACTGCAAACACAGCAACAAACCATGGCCCGTTCTCATACAAATAAATTCAGTAAAGTAACTGAACATTTTACAAAATATAAACCCTCTTATATTTAGATAATGTCTCTTCTCAGTTTATTGTAAAAGGTAAAATATATTATTTTGCTATCTTTTTCTTTTTGGTACAGTTGGCAACGAAAGCAAAGTTATTACTATTTTTGGTCCAAATTTACTCTTTTTTTTCTATACAAGAACAAATATTTCAAGATAATTCCAATCCAGCGCCACTAAAAATATCGACTGAAATGTTATGTAAGTATTTTAAGTTAATTTTTAAATGACCATTTTTATTTTTTAAGTGATTCTATAAAAAGTATGGGTTACAATAGGATTTGAACTTTATGCTGTATGACATTGAGTTTGTTGTTCCATAATTTGATAATTATTTTAAATTCTAAATTCAAATATAAAATGCCACCTGTATTTTTTTAATGACAGACAGACATGTTTGTACACTCATATTTCGCAAATTATTGAAAGTCTCTGACATTTTGTTAAGTTTGTTTTTTCCAATAGAGTATATTTGATCTATACATAAATCTATAGAAGTTTTTAGTTGTGCGCGCATCACGGAAAACGTACGAAATCATCGATGTAGATAACTTATATATATTAAAATTGTGTGTAACTTGATATATTACTTACGCTTTGTTTCATTGCAATCAGTCGACTATATCGAAAGATACACAATATTAATTGACTGTTAGGCGGTACGAAGTTCACCGGGTCAGCCAGTAATTAAGTAAAATCCACACTAATAATAGGTCTTTATATATAAAGTTGTCGTTTTTTTAAAACGGGTTGCTTTGAAGTGTTATATCTTTGGATTGACTTGGAATTATAAGTTCAAATAAACTTTATATTAAAAGTACGTTATTCTTTTTTTTTAATTATTTAGTATTGGTTTCTTTTTGTTTTGTATTTTCTTTAATATCGTAATTGTAACCATTTTTGTATGAAATCTAACAAAACTCGCATTATTTTTACCCGACTACGGAGGGTTATGATTTTGACAAGCTATGTATGTATGTGAGTATGTTCATCTGTTCCGTCATAGCTCCTAATCTACTTATCGGAACTTGACGTATGAGGTATCGTTAGAACCGTCTTAATTGTCCGCTGAACATAGGCTACGTGACGTGTCACAAAAATTGATATGGCGCCCTCTAGCGGACAAAAAGTAATGTGTTAAAAATAAATATGGAGTAAAATACGCCGTGTTTGGTATCATTTGAAAGGGCTTCACTTGTATATTTCCAATATATTGCTCAAATTTAAAGTGACGCCCTCTAGCGGACAAAAAGTCATGTTTAAAAAAAAATAAGATAAATATACCGTGTTTGATATCATTTGAAAGGGTTTCGCTAGTACTTATCAAAAAATATCATCAAAATTCAATGTGGCGCCCTCTAGCAGACAAAAAGTATTGTGTTAAAAAAAATACGATAAATATGTCGTGTTTCGTATCATTTGAAAGGCTTTACTTGTACATACCAAAATAAATAGTAAAGAAGCACAGTGATTTAACACCAAAATCTTTTAAATAAAAAATAAGTAAAAAACTAAAACCCGACTACGACAAAAAAAAAATGACGCTGAAAAAGTATGAAACAAGATTTTCAAGATGCTGAAATAGACAAGGTAACTGGAAAAACAAGAATATAACAAAAAGAAAAGCCGTAGTCACACGTTATTAAAGTGTTTCGATTATTACCTACCTATAACGTGTGACTACGGATTTTCTTTTTGTTCTATTCTTGTTTTTCCAGTTACCTTGTCTATTTCAGCATCTTGAAAATCTTGTTTCATACTTTTTCAGCGTCATTTTTTTTTTGTCGTAGTCGGGTTTTAGTTTTTTACTTATTTTTTGTAATATGAGTTTTACCGTGGCGTGGAAACAATGTGTCTCAAACGGTATAGGTTCATAGGTAGACAAACCAACCAACCAACCTATTATTTCAAATGCAAGAACAAGTCTATTTGTATGTTGATGTGTCTGTTTTTTTCGTTTCTTAACAACTGAACGAATTAGGGATGAAATTTCGCACTCGGGTAGACCATGACCTGCAATAGCTTTTTATCCTGAGAGTATGTTTTCTTAAGTCAGTTAACACTCCCTCTTGCTCCACCTGAAGCGGGAGCAATAATTTTTCACAAAAAAGTCAACGTCGTTTTTTTTTTTTAATTAACCTGCACTAACCACCAGTGTCCTGTCTTCTTCAAATTCTGCCACGTACGAGTATCTTTTTCCTGAGCAACTGTACAGTTATAAAAAAAAAAACTTAGCAATCTTTGTACAGTCAGGGGTCGAAATTCTTCTACTACAAATAAATTTTAGACCCTATATAGGCCTACCACACACACATACTTGACAACAGTTTTGCCTGCACAAGTTTCTCTTATGAAAAAACTGAACATGTGTCTGTGCTATAATCATGAAGCAAATACAAAGCTATAATGCCCCGTTTACACGTGGGCCAAGCCTCGGCCAATCGCCATTGTGTAAACGGGGTTTCCCCGTTTACACAATGGCTAGGGATGACGATTGGCCGAGGCTGGGCCTACGTGTAAACGGGGCATAAGACAGCGCAGCGAGACCATAGACAGCCAATCTCACCAACGAATCTGTTAAAAAGGGGGCCAATCTCAAAACACACAAATAAAACAATTGAAAGGACAAAATTATCGTGAAGTAACATTTCTCCTCCTGACTGTACCGACGGAACATGAGACAATATTGTTTTACCCACAGAACCAACACGACCCCAGTGTATGCCGCCATCACATATTGACTCTTAGCTATCTACTTCGTTTATTAAAGCATGGTAACTTGTTTTTTAGCGTGATTTTTTTGAGAGTAATTCAGTGGTTGTTTGTTTTAATTATTCGCAAATTGATTCTTTGTTTAGATTGTGATGTAAAATTGGTGTAGTTTTCTAACGCCAAGGTAACTCAAACCCTTGCGTTGAGAAACTACATATTTTTAGGGTTCCGTAGCCAAATGGCAAAAAACGGAACCCTTATGGATTCGACTTCTGTCTGTCCGTCCGTATGTCACAGCCACTTTTTCCGAAACTATAACAACTATATTGTTGAAACTTGGTAAGTAGATGTATTCTGTGAAGCGCATTAAAATTTTCACACAAAAATAGAAAAAAAAAACAATAAATTTTGGGGGTTTCCCATACTTAGAACTGAAATTCAATTTCTTTTTTTTCATTAAACCCATACGTGTGGGGTATGGATAGGTCTTCAAAAATGATATTGTGGTTTCTAATCTGAATCATTTAAGATTAAGATTAACATTCCGTCTTCTATGCTAAAGCTTTTAAAGAAATACTTCACTGAACCTTTATGCTGCATTTATAATTTAACACTGAATACAGGTAAATATCCATCCCAGTGGAAAGTATCGAGGGTTACACCCATACCTAAAAAAGGAGTTAAGGCATCCGTTGAAGACTTTAGGCCTATCGCCATCCTTTCTTCACCTGCCAAAGTATTTGAACATATTTTACACAAAGAGATTCTCAGGCAAGTCAACAAATATCTGTGTGACGAACAACACGGTTTTCGCGTCAAAAGATCTGTTAACACTAACCTCGTAATACTAGCCGATTACATCACTACCAGTATGGACCTAGGGAGGCAGGTGGATGTATTATACTTTGACTTTCAAAAAGCTTTTGATAGAATCAATAACGACATCCTATTAGAAAAATTAAGTGCCATAGGTTTTGCTCCCAATCTCCTTATATTGATCGCTGACTATCTCCGTGATCGTCAACAGTATGTACGACTGGGCCTGTACAATTCTCAGCCGTATAACACACGTTCAGGAGTCAGCCAGGGTTCAATATTAGGACCTTTACTATTTCTTATAATGATAAACGACATTCCACAAGTTCTAAACCACTCCAAATGTTTACTATATGCCGATGATTTAAAATTATACTCTCAGATTCAAACTCCAGCAGATTGTGCAGCTCTTCAAAAAGATATTGACGCTATAAGTGAATGGTCAGTAATTAACAAAATGAATTTCAATCCATCCAAATGTTGCATTATGAGTTTTAGCCGTTCACGAAACCCAATGCAATACACTTATACTTTAAATGATGTAGAAATAGCAAGAGTGATGACGATTAAAGATCTTGGTGTTATCTTCGATACTAAGTTTACTTTTCATGAACACATTGTTTCTCTAGCCAAAGAGTCGTTTCGGAGGTTGGGGTTTGTTCTTAGAAATTGTCGTGAGTTTACAAACCATCAAGTAATCCGACTTCTGTATAACACACTTGTTAGAAGTAAACTTGATTCAAGCTCTTGTGTTTGGAATCCATACGAGAAATCCTATACCCTTATGATAGAAAAAGTCCAAAAAGCATTTTTAAGGTATTTCTACAAACGTAGGTTTGGTTACTATCCATATTTGTATCCAACCAAATTTCTGTTAGGTTGTTTGGGCTTTACTTCGCTCCAGGTTAGACGAACTTTTGATCAGCTTGTAATTGCCTGCAAGATCATACACGGAACCATCGACTCGCCTAGTTTGCATGGTGAGTTGTGTAAAATTTTTGTCCCCGATAACTACTGCCGGGCAAGACGGCATAAATTATTTGTAGTACCACGTTGCCGTACGGTTGCACGACGTATGTCACCTATTCCGCGAATGTTAATCGCACTCAACGCTCTCCTTGAATCTAGTCCTAGACTAGATCTATTTGCTGATGAATGGAAGGAGATACTGACTGAATGTCTGGTGATTTGCGAGAAGACTGAGTGAGAGGTTTAGTTATATTTTCTGTGTTATATTTTCTTTAATGTATTTTACATTATTTCTAACTAATGTAATCAGTGTAATTGGCATTTTGTCGTTCTGGTTTGAATAAATAAATAAATAATAAATAAATTAAAGATTTATTTAGATTTTAGATTTATTTTTTAAGATTTTATTGGTAAAATTTGAATGGGCCCCGACTGTGAGTCGTTCTGTTCTGCATTAGAATGTATGATTTGTTTTATGTGTGTATCGATTATAAAACTATTTAAATTGTGTAGTTATTTAGTATTACATAACAGAATTCTAAACTACTGGGCTTGTTTGTTTCTTTTTAGTTTTTATTTAAGTTAATTTTTTTACGTATTTTTTAAAATTAGTTTCGACGCAGTCGGGTTTTTGTTTTTCTTTAAATATTTTTATTTTATTTTATACTTTTTAGTTACGATTCATTGACTTCGTTATAAGATGGTAAATTTCGCAATCTAGTCATTTCATTGAGGGAGTTAATATCGTGGGGATTATTAAGTAAGTTGCGGTGGTCTAAACTACTGATGATTAGTCCCTCTAGAGACCTAACCGGCTCAAAGCTACATATGCTTGACCTTTAGCAAAAATGCGTGAACTTAAGTCAACCACAGCTCGGTCCAAAAGTCCAAAGTAGTTCCTTGGAGCTTGTGTACCAGTTACACCCCAGCACAATATCAATGGCAACATTTTTCGCTCTATTTTACCCTGTCCGCGAAGTGCATCGAATTCTGTCGTCGATGGTTCGATTCTGACTCTTACTCCAGGAACATTGTTTTTAATTGCTTTGTCGTCAAATTCTATATAAACAGCTTGTGGCAATTCTCCGGGTTCCAATTGGTCCCTCCGAAGAGCTGGCCACTCAATTGTCCTTATAACACCCATTGCTCCGTTAACAAGACCATGGGTAACATTCAAATTTCTTCGTAACTTAACTCGTGATCCTAAACCGATTGTTAAATATGTAACGTTTCCTCCAGTTTTGTTAGGATCATCAGAAACATATACCTACATCTTTCGGTTTTTGACCATATGTTTTCGTTTCTACTGATATATCAACTGCATGTAATTTATACAACCTAGTAATTTTTGCCAATATAGTTGTCATCTTTTGCTTATGTTCATCGACCTGTCTAGTAGATGGGAAAACTCGAATGATTTGATTTACAAACGTGCATCAAATGAACAACGCCATCTATCGAGTTTGGTGGTAAACTTTTTTTTACCAAAAATATTTGTTCATCATGCTTTTTCACTGTTTTTTTTATTTGTGTATCGTTTATACTTGAAATGAAAACTTAAATCAATAAGTAAGAAAATTAGCGAGAATGATTGTTTTGTTAAACAACTTTAAATCGTTATATATCCTAAACTATTATTTAAAATGAAAAATGATAAAAGGAACCTAAAGATGATTTTAAAATACCTATTCAACGACACCCCACTTGACATAGTTCATCGACTTTTTTTTTTTCATTTTGACAATATGGCGTCTGGTTGTAGCTGTGGTGAATTTTGATTACTGTCATGTCTTTAGTGACACTCGCAAGGTTATGACGAATCGATTGACGTAAGAATTATCAAAATCGGCCTACGCATTTGGTCTCTAGAACGCCACATAGAAACAAACATACATACATACATACATACATACATACATACATACATAGACTGATAAACACATTACCCTCCTTTGCGTCGCGCAGTTGGGTAAAAATGATATTGTGGTTTATAATCGTTAAATAGTTTGCGCGAGAGACACTTCCAAAGTGGTAAAATGTGTGTGTCCCCCCCTGTAACTTCCAAAGAGAATGATTAAACTAAAAAAAATATATGATGTACATTACCATGAAAATAGTTTTTTTTTAATACGCCATAAATCGTAAAAGGCAATTTACCTATCAAGTTTGTACGGAACCCTCAGTGCGCGAGTCCGACTCGCACTTGCCCAGTTTTTTTTTTTAATTTTAGCTGTAGCCACAACTGGACAATATGAAGAATCATTGAAACATACGCGATCTCGTTATAATGTTGCTAAATTTTATTATTTTTTAATGAAACCTCTACAGTTGATCGAGCGAAAAGCAGTGACAAATACTTTATACTTTATACTTTATTGTTCTAAGTATAGTTTACATTAATATGGGACACTAGATCCTGCACTAGGATACCCTGTGTCGCAGGATCTAGTCTCTTTCATCAAAAATAAATAAAACTTAGGGATAAGTAGGTAACCAGTATGAGTTTCAGCACCTTTCACAGGAAAATATTACAAGTTACGATGAGTGTAAGTGTGTATGTGTTAATGAACAGTTTCATTAATTAATTAATCATTGATAGCAGGTTTTCCGTATCAGTATAACTATGTCCGAGCAGCCAATCTTGAACCTGTTTTTTGCACACAAACTTCGTCAGGGGGAAGATTTTTAACTTTTTGTTAATCTTTTCGTACAAGTATGGTCCTATACATGAGAAAGCTTTATTGCCGAATTTAAGTTTGCAGAAAGCTCTGTTCCACTTAGGCTTTCTACGCATGCGCTGATCAGTCACTTTTGTGATAGTTGCAGTTTTGTGGAATCTTAGTACCACTGCCAAAATGTACAATTTGCGCACAGTAAGCAATCGCGTTTCTCGGTATAACTTATCAGTGGGGTATCGGATTCCTAATCTGTAAGAGACCTTGAGGATTGCTCTTTGTGCACGTTCAGCTGTAATGATACAGCTTTTACCAGCTATACCCCACGATATTATGCAGTAACTTATTATAGACTGGCATAAAGCCAGGTAAGTCATCTTAAGAGTGTCTTTGTCAGCTATTGATCGAAGTCTTTTAAATATGTACAAAAGTTTCCTTACTCGCGTAGTAACAGATTGGATTTGCACTTTCCATGACAAGTGTTGGTCTATGTTAATACCAAGATATTTGATGCACTTGACTTGTTCAAAAACGGCGCAACTACACCTACTCCCTAGGCTATAATTGCATCGGTGGAATTTTAGTACAAATTGTTTAGGGGCTGTTGTTTTTGTGCTCACAGAGAAATTTACAACTTTAGTTTTGTTGACATTTAGGGTGAGCAGATTGTGTTGCAGCCAACTGGTAACCTTCTGCATTCCAACCTCTGCGGCACTATAGGCTTCCTTCCAAGAGTCACCATGGAAAACTATTGCTGTATCATCAGCGTAAGCAGATACTTGCGCATTGTCCAGATTGAGTGAGCAGAGACCATCAACGTATAATAAAAACAAGGTGGGACCAAGGACACTGCCCTGGGGCACTCCATATGCCACATTCGCAAAAGTGCTCTCGTAGTCACCCAGACAAATTTTCTGTTTGCGTTCAGAAAGATAAGAAATAAACCATTGCAAGGCAATGCCCCTAATACCAAAGCGTTCCAACTTGTTGATAAGTATGGGCCTGGACACAGTATCAAAGGCCTTGGCAAGGTCAAGGAAGACGCCGATACACTTTTCACCTTTGTCAAGTTTACCAATGACATGGTCCACCAAATTAGTGATTGCGTCCTCCGTAGACTTGCCCTTTCGGAACCCATACTGGTTGGCCGATAGCAGTTGTTTCTTTTCCAAGTATGCTAATAGTCTCTTGTTCACTATCTTCTCTAAAATTTTGGACAAAGACGTAAGAAGAGATATAGGCCTATAATTAGATGGGACTGATGCATCTCCAGCTTTGTAGATTGGGCAGATATTTGCTGTTTTTAACTGAGCTGGAACTATTCCTGACGACATACTCAAGTTGCACAAATGTGATATGGGTCCGGCTAGACAATGTTGAGCTAATTTAAGAACACGATTGGGAATACCATCCCACCCAGGAGCAGAATCAGTTTTAAGGTTGGATATGGTAGCACTAATTTCCGATTCGTCGGTTGGAGTCATGAAGAAGGACTGTGAGAGTGAAGAGTCAGAGTTATCCAACGTCAGTGCTAAATTAGCTAATTCTGTCTCTGTTGTTTTCAGTTGATTCAAAGACTGTTCGGCAAGTTGAATTCCCACACCCGCAAAAAAATTATTAGCTATATTCAGTGATACTACTGGATCAGGATTTGCGTTAAGAAGGGTTAAGCTATTCGATTTTTTATTTTTCAGGTCACATATTGTTTTAATTGCTGCCCAGGTTTTTTTACTATCAGCTTTACAACTGTCCAAGAGTCCTTTATTGTGTGCATTTTTGAGATTTTGGATAATATTGTTACAGTAGTTTCTGTAGTTTTTATATTTTTGCTGCAGAGCGTAATTGTTTCTATTTTCTTCTTTTTTTGTTTCTAAGTGAAGTGAGTCTCTTTTACGTACGCATTTTAGTAGATTTTTTGTCATCCAGGGTCTTCTTATTGTTTTAGAGTTGCGCAAAATTTCTTTTTTAGTGTGTTGATTTATGATGTTCCGTAAATTATCAGTAAATATATTCACTGCTACATTCAAGTCATCAGTGTTTAAAATAGGTTTCCAATCTGTATTTTCGATTTCATTAAGTATGTTAGGGTAGTCTAATTTTAGCTTATATTTCGTTTGCCCAGATGTTTGATTTGAAGATTCTTTACTTATGCCTATCAGCACTGTATCATGATCGGTAAGTGAAGATTGGCATACAACAATTTTTGTTGTTTTTTTTGTCTTTATCATTGCATGGTCAAGACAAGAATTTTCACGTGTTGGATATTGGTGTCCGGGATAGAAACCGAAGTATCCGGTAATGTCAAGATATTCATTAGCGCGTTTGTCTTCAGTGCCAATTTTTATATCTATATTTATGTCCCCTATAATTGCCATGGTTGATGAACTGTAGGAGCTAATGAGGGTTTCTAAAGATTCGCAAAAGTTGTTTATGTTGTAAACTGAGGGGGATCGGTAAATAGCAAAAATTGTAAATTCTGACCCTACATTAATAACTAAGCAGTTGGCATCTTTTAAAGACGGCTCGAATATAGTGACATTTAGTTCCGTTTTATATAAAATTGCTAGACCATCGTTCTGATTTATATACACATGAGAATAATGGCATTCATAGCCGTGAAGTTGAACTTTTGGAGTGTGTTCGTGAAGTCTACATTCGGTCAGTATTATGATATCAGGTAAAAATTTTAGCCTGGATAGAAAAATCGTGAAATTGTCAAAGTTTTTCATTATACTTCGTATGTTTTGGTTAATGATGGTAAGCTGGTTTTTAATGTCACCGAAGTCATTCGCACATTGTTCTGGGTTATTATGTTTGGTACTAATAAAAAATTCAGTCCTATCAATGTCGTCAATTAGGTCAATTGAATTAGCCATTCTCTAAATTAGTTGTACGTGTGGTTCTGTTGTAAGTTCTAGATTTGTGCGAGTGAACATATGTAAGTGCGAAAGAAATATGGTGTGTAATATGTTTGCATTTCAAGTGTGAGTATGTGCTAAAATAATTTAATTGTCGGGTTTTCCTTAATTTTGTATGATTTATAGTGCTATATAAAAGCAATAATATTAATGAAAAGTGATGCATAAAAGTAATGTTAGTTAAAATTATACTAGTTACCTTAGGGAACCATTGGGAACACAAAACACAAGTTACAATACACTGGTAGGCTATAGTTACATTTGGAAGGTAAAAACAAAAACAAATATATAAGTAGGACAACAAAAATATACAACTAGTTACCGCGCAATTGCACGAGAGTATTCTCATTTTTAACCAATACGTACTTTGCTCTTTCTTCTTTTCGTAGAAAAATTCTACCGTTAGCGATCCAGCAAAAACGATATTTTTCAGTAGCAGCAAAGTCTCGAGCAAGAAAATGAAGGCGCTTAGACTTATTCGTGAGGTGTTCAGAGAAGTAGAGGGGTGAAAGTGTGCCAGCGAGACCTAAGTGAGAGGAATCCAGCCGACATGTGCAATGTTCAGTATTGTATAGCTTCGTATTCCTCAGAAATTTTTCCTTCGCAAAGATGTTGGAAAACTCTACTACGACTGTCGATGTTGTAGCACTCGCTTTGTAAGGGATACGATATACATCTCTTATTTCGCTGACTGATTCCATGCCAATTAATTTCATGAGGTTGCTTGCCTGGTTCAGGAGGTCTGCCTTACTCTCCTTTTGCATGATAGGATAGCCTCTAATCTCGACGGAGGTTTTCTTAAGGAAACGCTCAAGGTTTTCCGACTTTTCCTCAATATCGGCAATACAAATCCGAGTAGAAACAATTTCCTTCTCAAGCTTGCAGATTTTAACTTCAGAATCAATAACTTGATTTTTCAAGAATCCGAGTGTCTTCTCTATCTCAATGTTTGACGAAATAATATCTGTATTTTGCTGTACGATATTAATCAAACTCTTTTCTACACTATCCAGCCGTGCTATCAGAGGGGTTATCATTGATGTAAATGTTTCCGTAATATCCAACTTGAATTGTTCAAATTTGTCAATTACAACTCCTTCTTCCAGACATGCCCTTTTGAAGTTAGGTCTAACGGTTACGTTTAAGTTGGAGTCTGAGGAAGAAAGACATTTCGGTGGTGTGCGCTTCATTATTCAGCAGCGAGTGATGTAGTAATGTATTTACAAGAAAGCACACGGAGTCGACGTGAAGCGATTTACCTCGCAGCAGGCGCAGGATACAAACAACCTCAGCTGTCTGACGCAATGCGTGTCCGAGCGTCCGCCGTACGGTCTCAGCGGCGCGAGAGCGGGATGGCAATTATTGAGCAGCTCTCTTTCTCGCGGCTCGAG
The DNA here is from genome assembly GCA_905147345.3 of Mythimna impura. NCBI lineage: Eukaryota > Metazoa > Arthropoda > Insecta > Lepidoptera > Noctuidae > Mythimna > Mythimna impura. Next base: position 23,583,691 of record LR990359.1, on the reverse strand, counting down.
GTTCGGGGGGCTCCTGACGCCGTGTCTTCACGCACTACGCGACGCAATGTTTTTGCAATTATCCTACTTATTTAGCCGCAATTAGGAATTACTATCGTAATAGAAGTACCATTAAATTAACTAAGAAACTGATCAACACGTCTGCACTGCACAACGGTTTGGACGAAAGAGGAACATATACACACAAACTTTCGTCTTTCTAATACTAGCCGCTGCTAGCGGTTTCGCCCGCGTGATAGTGGTAATTTATCCCAAGGGAACATACTCCCGAGATAAAAAATATCCTATGTATAAATAAATATCCTATGTATTATAAATAAATCTATATATATAAAAGAAAGTCGTGTTAGTTACACTATTTATAACTCAAGAACGGCTGAACCGATTTGGCTGAAAGTTGGTGGGGAGGTAGCTTAGAACCAGGAGACGGACATAGGATACTTTTTTTTTAGTAGGGTAGAGTAGGGTAGAGTAGGGTAGAGTAAGGTAGAGTAGGATAGAGTTGGGTAGAGTAGGATATAGTAGTCAGTTGACGGGAGCGAAGCCGCGGGCAAAAGCTAGTATAAGATATAAATATCCTTATTCAGGCATTTGAATGTGAAAGAGTAAAAAATATACTAATGCACATACATACAATCATTCGTCTTTATCGCATTAGTAAGATACGAAAAGGTTATCGCATCGATGTCGTAATGTCGCTTCGTAGCGTACACGTGGACCACGCCAGCCCCCCTAACCAAGTTACAACCGTTTCGATTCTCTTTTCGTTGATCACCTCGAGTCGGCCACGCCTCCTATTCCTTTGTTCTGACCACGTAACTGAGCGTTGAGATGACGTCAGAGCAAAGGAATCGAGGGCGTGGCCGACTCGAGGCGGTCGACGAAAAGAGAATAGAAACGAAACAGTTGTAAATTGGCTAGGGGGGGCTGATTTGTACGTAGAACGACGTCGCGTGGCGTAGATCTAATGTAGCTCTATAAGTCTAGTTGCCATATAAAATGTATGGAGACCGACGCGTCCAGATCGGCGTACGTGGCCCACGTGTGCACAGTGTAGTTCTACCTTTAGACATCGGTCCACAAAGAGAAGTTTAAATGAAAAACCGCTTTGCGAAAAACACTTACTGAATAATCTTTATCTAGTTCCAAAAACTGTTGAACTGAAAACATGCATTAAAGTTTTTTCCTAATTCCTCGTCCCATCCTACTTTTCAAGCGGTGGATCCGAGCATATTTCTCCAAGAGCTCTGGGTTTTAAAGTTTTTAAAGTGCTCACATACTTGCATTTGTATATGTAAAACTAGCTGCGCGCTCTAGCTTTGCATGTGTGCAATTTATTTTTTTGTTTTTTTTTTGGTTACCTTTTTAACAATGAATACCCACATAAAAAAAGAAATAAAAATACCTAACATAATTAGGTTACCTAGTATGTCTGATATAGTGGACAAGTTCGATGCCCCGTGGTTGTCTCACGCCGGGGCGATGCTAGTCAAAAGACCCTAATTTATTTATTTTTCTCAGTAGCAAATGTTTTACTAACATAGTTTTTTAAGAATTCTGTTACTAACAATATTAGGACCTAGTTGCCACTAATAAACAACAATTATTATTATTATTATTATTATTATTAACCCATACTTATACACATTAATTAATTAACGGAAAAAAGATACAGCCGTTTAGGTCGCAAAAAAATCATATTTCGATACTCTCAAGGGAATCAAAATTCATAGGCTCCTTCCCGTTAACCCAGAATTCTGAAATTTGCCATAAAGCAAGGTCTTATAGTACAGGTATAGGAATAAATCTGAAAACCGAAAATTTGTTGTTAAGTCACAAAAAAAAAACTTTTATTGCGATTCGGAAAAATCGTGGAGACTCTATTCGGGAATTGTATTATTTACATAGGTAAGTTTGTAAGGAACCCTCAGTGCATGAGTCCGACTCGCACTTGCTGAGTTTTTTTAAATAAATGGTCTTCCATAAATTATACACATAATATATGTATTTAATAAAGGAGTTATTTATAGATTGATTAATTGATATACTTATTATAGTATACCATAAAATATTACAGTAGGAGTTTAAAATAGCTATAGTTTCATATTAAACAGACAAACAGTATTTTTTAATTGTTTAGCTGTGGATTAATTTTACTTTTAAGAAAGAATTAGCATTGAAATTGAACGTGGTAATATTGCCAATCTTCTAGACACATTTCCGTAATACCCAGAAGACAGCGATGTGCAGGAGTATTTTGATGTCTAAGTGTATTGGTTTTTTCATACATTTGTACTGTTAACAAAGGAGATAAGTGACCAGGATCGTCAAATGTAGTAGAAGTTTTCATGGAAACCGATAGATAGCTTTTTTTTTAGGTGGGAAATCATCCATCATGTCAGACTTTTACTGACTTTAAACACACTCCTATGTTCTTTCTTTGCCTTTGTTCCAAGACCTCGGGTTTCCCTTTCGGACAAACCATAGCCCCAGTAGGCTTCGGCCCTGCTGGCCTCCTATGGTTTTGCTGACATCTCTTTGAGGCGAGCGTGGAACTCTAAGCGCCGTCGACGACTCGGGCTCGGTCCGGTCGGTTACCGGGCGGCCGGACGGCGAGCTAACCATTGCTCGTCGTCTGCAAGCCCACGCCTTCGGTGGCTGGAAATCGGGATTGGCGGCCCGGCCGGCTTTGGCGTGAGGAAGTCCGTTCTCTCATGCGTACAGCCGCCTCCTTCGCTGCATTATTGCTTCGCTGAAGGAAGCGACCGCCTGCCATTCCTCCTAGCTCCGGATAATGTCCTGTACTAGTGCCCAGCGCGAGAGGTCGTTGCCGATGATCGACCCCAGGAGGACCAGCGGTACTTCGCCCAAGCAGGGCTCACCTCCAATATGTAACGAGGCTGGTTACTTATCTCCTTTGCTGACTGTACATAATTAGATTATAAATATCCGTTGTCAGTTAATATCTTAGTCATCTATGTACATATACTTTTTTATTATGGATACGCTCGCGTTTGACCATTATCTCGCCTGATGGTAAGCGATGACGTGGCCGACGATGGAGCATGCTTGCCTAGAAGTAACCACCTATTCACATTTGACTTAAAGACCCTTAGGTTGTAGCTATCTAGAAACAGACTCCGGCAGGGAATTCCAGTCCTTAGCTTTACGCATAATGAATATATGGATCCTCTTGCTCGTATTTTATTATTGCCAAAAATGAGTTTTCGTAGATAAAAAATAAAACAAAATTCTCATCATCATCATTTCAGCCGAAAGACTTCCACTGTTGGACATAGGCCTCCCCCAAGTGTCACCATAATGCCCGGTACTGTGCGTCTCGCATCCATCGGATTAAACATAGTACCGTATGGTGTTCGGTTCTAGAGAATAGAACCATCCCATCTCTTCCCGTGCGTGTCGTAAGAGGTGACTAAGAGACATACCAGAGAATGGGCAGCAGCATTCTCTGAGCATTGCAACAATCACACTGCGATCGCCAACCCGCTTGCTAAGCGTAGCGATTATGGCAAACCCCCCAAAAATGGAAAGCATAACAAAAAAGAAATGCGTACAGCTAAGGAGTGGGATTCCTTACCGGAATCTATGTTTCCTGATGGCTACAACCCGGGAGTCTTTAAGTCAAGAGTGAATAGGTTACTTCTAGGTAAGCGCGCTCCATCGTCGACCGCATCGTGCGAACCTATCAACAATAAAAAAACGACTCAAACACAGTTCTTTCACTATACGTTTTGCAAGAAAAGCCATCACTATTGAATAAATTCAATTTAAAGCAACACTCGCAGAGTTACAACTACATATTCACCGCTAAAAGACAAAGGGTAAATAAAACTAAATCTAAATTACATGATTGTGCAAGAAAAACAAGTGCCGGCTGGAGTCTCTCTCACGGTATGGAGCTTGGAGGTCGAAGAACTGAGGGTGGAGGACGAATCTCCAATCTATTTTAAGTGCAGGCTTTATAAGGCATTCTTGAAGTTTTTGCAGTGTTTAATGCAGATATATTACGGCGGTTCGATTCCGATTCCGAAAAGTTAGAACTTCCGATTGATTTTGTACTTTCGATTAGGTACGATAGATTTTAATCGGAACTTATATCGGAGGTACAAACAAGTTTATAATTGTTGCGCAGGGAACTTCCCTCCCCTCGTGCATATTGTCGATTGGTCTTTTACTTGTTGTTTTCTCGAATGTGTATGTGTTCTGGAATGTGCTTCCCCATATCATCAAAAAAGCCGAAAGTAAATTTTCCTTCAAGCGTAAAATTCGGAACTACTACTTGAAGTCCTCTCAACCTTAGCTCGGTCTTCGTCATAATTGTTATATTTTAAGTTCTAATAATTATAATGATTTGATAGTCTTCAAAGTATTTATTAGTTTACAATATTAGCATATCTAAGTATTTTATTATTGCAAGTAACTTAATTTAATGATACTACATTCTACTTGATATATCTGTTATTTATTTATTGTGCACACCTACCACAGTGTTGTCTTTTTAAACCAAAGGTAGACTGGTAGAGAATGCCTTTTTGCATTAAGTCCGCCTATGTACCACTCCTGTACATGAAGTTTAAATAAATAAATAAATGTCATGAGTTTGCTCTTCATTTATATTTTAATAGTATTTCATTTGACGCTTCTGCCTCCGCTTTCCAATCTGATTTCAGTTCCGACCCCGGTACTAATTTTAAATCCGATTCCGATTTCGACCACTTTAAAAACTCCGGTTCCGAATTCGGTTCCGATGTAACTACTTCCGTTACATCCCTAGTCTAATATGTACTGACAATAAGGCTTAATAAGTCTTGCAGGATCCTCGCCGAGATCTTCGCTTGTGACTGACCGACCCTGACAATTAATAAGTTGAGTTTGAGTCACTCCATGTAAAATACTGGTATATGATTACCAGACTGCACCTGCAGATGGCTGCATGCAGTTTGACTGGATGGTGACCCTGACATAATTGGGATAATAAGGCTAGGAACTAAGTTAAGTGCTTATTAGCGAAACATAACTTGACGGGCCTGTTGGTCTAGTGGTTAGTGACCCTGATTGCTATGCCAGACGTCGTGGGTTCGATTCCCACCCAGGACAAATGTTTGTGTGATGAGCACGATCATTTGTTCTATCTGGGTGTAATTTATCTATAATATGTATATATTTAGAATTATATAAGTATGTTTATCAGTTGTCTAGAAACTTAACACAAGCTCCCCTTAGCTTGGGACTAGATGGCGTTGTGTGATAGTTGTGGAATATTACTATTATATACCTTTTACCAATTTTCCAGAAGAAACCGTTTCATTGCGTTCCAGTACGGTACCCAAAAAAGTCGGTCCACCTGGACAACTTCCAATTTTTCTCATCAACAATTTTTAAAGGAGACGCTGTCAAATTAATTGGGGAACTGAATGACTCGCCCTCGTAATGAAAAGAGGTGCTTTGCGATAATTAATATTAGTATTCCGCTGCGTTTACTTAACAATTTGATGGAGAGTTTCAGTAGGGAGTTTAAATGATTACTGAAATAATGGCTAGTTTTTTATTTTGAAGTGGTAAATCATCCATTGACTTCTGTGAAGTGGGTGGGCGTGGCAGACTCGTCGTCTGCAAGCCCGCGCCTGCGATGGCCGGGGATTGCACTGCGACTCCTGTTGCATCTCCTGTCGCTGCGGCAGGAGCGTAAGGATGTCCTCACGCGTGCGGCCATTTCCTTAAACAAAGAAAGAAAAAAAATGTGTGCGTGTACTAGCGTACACTCGTAAGAAGTGAAACTTCTTTATGACGTTATTTTTCAAAAAATAATTTACTATATGCAACTTTACAGAAATTGGTTAAATGCAATCGCCACCTGGATTTCAAAAATGTAACTACTCAAAACGGGCCGCAAAATACATTGGAGACATTTACCAATCCCTACTCCGCTGGAGAAAGTATACTTCGAATCACGCGTGGTAGGGATAAGAAAAAGATGGCGCGTAACGGAAAAATGTGACGCGTAACGAAAAAATGTTACACAAAATTTTTGTCCAACCCCGATAAAGAAGTTTCACTTCAAAAAGCTGATGCGATTACTTTTTAAAAAGAAAGGAAAAAGTGTATTTTTGACTGGAACAAACAACTAAAAAAATTTAACTAACTAAAATTAAATTACAAAGTGAAAGTAGTAGTGCCTCAGGGAATATTCGTGGATGCCCAGTTTGACATTTTCGCTGTGCAAGCGATCAACATCGTTGGCCATGTGCTCTGCGTTCAAAAATGAGTTTAGAGTTAACTCTGATGACGTCATCAGCTCTACGCTCGCATTTTTGAACGCGAACGTAGAGTTCAATATTGTCAATGCCAAGTAAGTATCATTTATGACCGCTTACACCAACCTACCCTGCTCGGAGTCAGAGTTAGTTGGGTTAACTCTATGGTAGCTACTCGAGTTATAAAAGAACGACCCTGAGTTGCAACTCAAAGCATTTTTGAACGGTTGGAGTAGCGACTCTACTCTACTCTGGTTATTTTTGAACGCAGGGCTGAGTGTCAGTGCCCATAACCTGGATTATCCTTTTATCTCGTTCTTAACCAGCTACATGCCTACTGTCTACTCATCATCATATTTCAGCCAAAAGCTGTCCACTGATGGACATGGGCCTCCCCCAAGTGTCGCCACAAAGAACGGTCCTGTATGTCTCGTATCCATCGCATTCCCGTGGCTCTCACCAGGTCATCAATCCACCTAGTAGGAGGCCTTCCAATGCGCGATCATCACTCCAGAACCTTTCGGTCTCATCGACCATCTGTCCTACGAGCAATATGCCTGCCCACTGCCATAAGTTTGGCGATTGACCTTGGTTCTCCTGCGGATATCTTCATTCCTGATATGATCACACAAGGAAACTCCGAGCAAAGCCCTTTCCATTGCCTTTTGGATAACTTTAAGCCTTCTGATGAGGCCCATTGTATGCGTCAACGTTTCAGTGCCATATGTCATCACTGGCAACACGCACTGGTCATATACTTTCGTTTTGAGAAACTGTGGTATGTTGGACGAGAAGATACCGCGCTGCTTCCCAAACGCTGCCTAGCCAAGTCGGATTCGACGATTGACCTCTTTCTCGGAGTAAGGCCCATGCCTCACGTCAGCGCTGCCAGTTCGCGCATCCAAGAAAATGCATGCAGTTCTATGGTGGGAACCTCACCTGGCCACTGTTAGCCACGCAGCCTATCCATACATTTTTTTGGTGTCTTGACCTGACTATACCTCCATGGCGTCCCAGTGAGGTACGGACCTTAGACCTACTCAACTGGATCGTCTGTCAAGTAAACGTAATCATCCACAACTTCGAGTGTAGAGTGTCCACTAACATAGTTATTATGTTCCTGACATTTGAGTATTTGTTTACTAGGTTTACCAACATATTTTTATTAGTTTTATAATACTAACAATTATACGGAATTCAATTCTGAATAAAAAATATTATTTTTATATAAAAAGTCCTGCCAAACCAAAAAAGCTCTTATCTGATCATATTTTGCAATATTAAAAAAAAAAGTTTTTCTGGTATTTCGACAAGACTACAATGCCACGGACACGCTTATACACGAACAAATAAAACTGGCTTGCAAAACGTTTGACTGGTCTGATGGTCTAGTGGCCCTGACTGCTATGCCGGAGGTCGTGGGATCGGTTCCCAGCCAGGACAAATGTTTGTGTGATGTGCACGATCATTTGTTCTGTGTCTGGATGTAATTTATCTATAATATGTATGTATTTAGAATTAAACAATTATGTTTATCAGTTGTCTAGTACTCATAACACAAGCTCTGCTTAGCTTGGGACTAGACGGCGTTGTGTGATAGTGGAATATAAAAAAAAAGTGTCGAATGATTTTTTTAAATCTTTACCATACTTTGGTACATGGTGCATAATTTAAAAAATAATAGATCCCTGAATTGTCATTCTGCGGCCCTTATCACGATTCTATGTAGCAGGTACTAGTTAATGCCAGCCGCTTCGCTGATAAAATTATCCCGGGATAAAAAATCTTTTATGGGGTTTCTTGCCGGTTCTTCTCCATAGGAAACCACCATTTGGACCCGTGCACTAACTTCTGACGTATTATAAGTGCCCATGTATGCCTATGTGAAATTAAGATATATATTTTTGAATTTTGTTTTATTCCAGAATATGGTCTACATGACAGTGTACTAAGTTTTATCGAAATCCGTTCAACAGTTCGAGCGTGAAATAGTAACTACCTACCGAAACTTTTTAATGCTTTGCAAAATTCGTTCTAGACTTTATATAGTCAAGCAGTTCTTTGAAACAAACCCTAGATCTTTCCATAAATCAAACCTTCAATTCCCAAAAGCCAAAACCACAAACGCACACAATAACTTCACCAAACGATTTTCTTTGTCCAAAGTCATGTCTAATTATAAGAAACATGAAACACTACTACGGGTCCCATTCTCATTCGACTAACGAACCTCGAGCTCTGATAAATTGGCCCAATATCAGTTTAGTCACGAACGTTCGAAAGTCACTACTTAATGACATTCACGTTTGGAAAGTGAGTTCTCGTAGTGACTGACGTATGACGTAGCTATGGGCTGTTTGTTTTGGGGTTCTGAATTTGAATTCATTTTTCTTTTTTTGTTATAAATTGAAATTGAAAATATTTATTTCAGACACAGTAAAGATACAGGTCCATATTGTGTTAGTACAAACTTATAACTATGTTAGTAAAATTTAAAATTATTATTATTTTGGACGTGCATGAGCGACCACTGCCTCAGGATTTGGCTGTCCACTCTGTCTGACACCACGCCCAGAAGCGAGTTGGTGCTCCTCTTTATCCGAGACCACAGGGACGCCGTTCTCTTGCGAAGTACAGCCTGGAAACCATCCGTGCTGTGATTGACGAACATGCCGGAGGCACTGCACCGCCATGGAAGCCCCAACAGACCCCTGAACGCGTTGTTATATTGGACGCGCAGAGCACTGTAGGCTTTTTTAGTGTAATTGCTCCACAGGTTGCACGTGTATAATGTTTGGCAATAACTTTTAAATAGTGTGATTTTAACGTCACGTGAGCAACGCGCAAACCTGCGAGAAAGCATATTACCTCTTACCGCCAATGCTCTGCGCTCCCTATCCATGTCCATATCATCCTTAAGTTTGTCATTGACCCAGTGACCCAAGTACTTAAATTCGGACACTTGCTGTAGGATGATTCCATTTAGTTTGATGGGAGGAACAGGGTAAGTTTTAGTCCCAGCTTTAAAAACCAGCAGCTCACTCTTCTGAACATTGTACCGGAGCCCATGGGTCAATGCATACCGTTCACATATGGCCAATAGTGACCTCACAGAATTGATTGACGGGCCCAGCAGTACCATGTCATCGGCATAACTAATATTATTCATAAAAACCCCATCTACCGAACAACCGACACCAGCACTGCTGAGCTCCTCAATCAGTCCATTTACGTAAAGATTAAATAGAGTAGGTGAAGTTAATCCCCCTTGCCTTACTCCACACTCCATCCTATATTCATCAGAGCATTCGCCCATCCATCTTACAAAATTGCTTTGGTTATCATACCAATATCTAAATAAATTGATGACCTCAACAGGCAGCCTGGTGTTAAGCCTCATCTTCCTCCACAGAACATTGTATGACACCATGTCAAACGCTTTTGACAGGTCCAGGAAACAGGCATACACTGGTGTTCCCCTGTCAGTATAGTACTGGACAGTCTGCTTAAGACACAGTACTGCAGATTCTGTGGACAACCCAGGTCGGAATCCAAACTGAGCGTCATGCAGAGAGATATGTCGGCTCAAATGTCTGTTAAGCACACCGTCCAGCACCTTACCCAGGGTCGTGGCCAGAGATATAATTATAATAACCCTTTTCCGATGCGTCACCAGTCTTATTTTTTATTATAGGTACCACTATGGTTATCATGAGATCGTCTGGTAGGTAGTTATGACGAAGACAGAAAGTAAACAACATAGATAGGACCCTGGGTAGATGAACACCCGCGTGCTGCAGATGCTCAATGCTGAGACCATCATGCCCCGGTGACTTCCCTCTGGTCATCTGCTTAATAACTTTATCAACCTCCGCATAAGATATTTTAACTGGGGGGTCACCGGTACCCAGTTTCCCAGCATCAAGCATCATTTCGACGTCATCCGTTTCCAAAAGAGGCTTTACTCTAAAGTGGTCTCTAAACAGGTTAGCCACATCACGGGGAGCACTAATCCCTTCCACACTGGCTGGGAGACTCACCTTTGACTTATATGGAATTATGTTTTTTTTTATTTCTTATTTTTTTTAGCTTGGATGCTAAATCTTTTACGCCATGTCTTCGTATGAATAGGTAGTTAATTTGTTCACCATTAGAATATTGATGTACACATTCTAATGTTTTTGTAGTATTTGGCAGCAAATGTATAAAGTCAAACTTCTCGGCAATCTTCGCTGAGGTATTTGTTGGGGTTGGGTGGAAATGAAGTGGACTGTATATCTTATAAGTGCTGGTATATTGCCGTTAAATCAATATTCCAAAATACAATGATCCCGGACAAACAATAATTATTAATTAGGTTGGAGAAGTGTTGTCCGTCGCGGTGATGTCCGTGGAAGGGAGTGTCCGTGGTGTGCCGGACAGCCATGTCTCCGCTGCCACTGCAACACTAAAATAAAATTCTCAGTTCCGTTTTGCCGAGATCGCGCCTCTTTCAATGATTCTACATATTGTCCAGTTGTTTTCAGATACTTGAGATACAAAACTACACCAATTTTACATACATCTCAATATCCACTAGGAATCGATTTGCGAATAATTAAAACAGCCAAAGAACTTCAGTTGAAAAAATCTCGCCCAAAAACTCTTTTTTTATTAGTTCTTTTTTCGGTTTTGATTATTAACTTGGCTATGTTGTTTATTCCGTTACTAGTAACTTCATAGGTTTTACCAGCTAATAAACCACTTTAAAAGTCAGCTGTTTAAGCATAACATACGAGTAGATACATCTAGAATTTCATATTCCTAAATATGAAATTCTAGATAAATGATAACCGTAAAAGTCTAGGATTTATTTAAAAAATCTGCCCTTCATGTACCTCAAAGGAAAAAACGGAACCCTTATAGGATCATTTTGTTGTCCGTCCGTCTGTCTGTCAAGACATTTTATCTCGGGAACGCGTGGAGGTATCAAGTTGAAATTAAAACCATATACTCAAATCTGCGGCCCCTTGAAACTATGAAAAAATCAAACTTCTAAGTTAACGAAAGAAAAAGATACGGCCGTTTATATCACAAAAGACGTTTATTTCACACTCTCAAGGGAATCAAAATTCATAGGGTAGGTACTCCCGTTGACACAGAATCCTGAAATTTGGCATAAAGCAAGGTCTTATAGCATAGATATAGGAATAAATCTGAAAATGGAAAATTTGTTGCTACATCAAGGAAAAATCTTTGAGACTCCATTCGGGAATAGAACTATTTACATAGGTAAGTTTGTACGGAACCCTCTGTGCGCGAGTCCAACTCACACCACTTGCCCAGTTTTTTATAATCTAAAATACCTTTTTAATTTATTTTCTAAATTAAAACTGGGCCCAATCTAAAGCTCACAGTTCATCAAGGCATTTTATAATATAAATATTTGATGCTAATACTAAATTGAGAAATATTAAACTTAAGTAGGTTCTTTATTTATAAAATACAAAGGTATTTAAGCTACGCAATTACCCATAAAAAGGTCTTAAAATATTGGTAGAGTGCTAGAAACAAAATATTTTTATAACTAGTATTTGTCCACGACTCTGCTCGCAAATTTTCCGGGAACAGGATTTTTTCTGAATGTAATTCCCTTTTCTGTAACCCTTCAACTGCAGTCCAAACATGAAAGCAAACAAGCATTCGCATTTAGAGTATTGTTGTAAGCATTTTTTTTTAAGGATCACTACCGGAAGACGTAGCGTTGGAAGGCCTACTACAAGGTGGACTGATGACCTGGTAAGAGTTGTGGGCATCCGATAGATGCGAGACACACAGGACCATTCATTGTGGCGACACTTGGGGGAGGCCTATGTCCAGCAGTGGACGTCTTTCGGCTGAAATGATGATGATGATAGGGTGTATGTATAACTCCACCACTCTTTCTCGCTTGCACGCTTGACATTTTAACACATCATGGTAAGACACTAGAAACATAAAAACAGCCTAACCTATTCAACTCGGCACCAAACCGCCACAGCCTGTATATAAACTTTTAAACTCAAGAAGGGGTCGCTTTTCGTCACAGACGAACTGCCAACAACAAAATGGTACCCTTAAGGTGCCTATTTAAGGGGGAAATGTCAGGAGACCCATTATAATACCGTTCGAGGCGTCGGTAATTTCAATTTTTTTCACTCTGTGACAAAAAGATTCTCGTCTTTGTCCCTCAAACCGACCTTCAAAGGTTCACGGGTCAGCGGATCTTTTCTCTAAAGATAATTTAGTAAAAGAAATATTTTCTTGTCCCAAATAAAATTGGTAAGATTGTGTTTATTCAATTTATCGACGAAGTGTATCTTCATAAATTCTGATACGTATATAATTTGATAGAAGACATTTCTCGAGAGCGTAAAGTGAGATTTAGGTCAAAAGTCACTGCCGTTCGCCTGTTGAATTATTTATTGGTTTACTAGGCTGATAACTTTACTGGCTTATAATTTGACTGGCCTATTGGTATAATGGTTAGTGGTCCTAAATGCTATGCCGTATGTTGTGGGTTCGATTACCACCCCAGACAAATATTTGTGTGATGAGCACGATCATTTGTTCTGCGTCTGGGAAAAGAAGGAAGTGACTGATTGACATCCATGCACAGTCGAAACTACTGGGATTAGGAATATGAAATTTTGCACAAGGCTTCCTTGTCTGATGTTGGCATGCACTAAGAAAGAATTTTTCAAAATTCAGCCCCTAAAGGGATGAAACAGGGGCTGGAGTTTGTATGGAAAAATCTATTTTCACGCGGGCGAAGCCGCTGGCAGAAGCTAGTTTATTTATAATGTGTCCCCTCCTCCTCCTCCTTGCGTTGTATACCTCAATGCTGAGGGTCGTGACCACCCTGTTTCATCACTTTTTCTTGAATGATTTTCCTCCATCTGTTTCTGTCTCTGGCAGTGTGAAGGGCATTGTATATCGTAGAGTCAAGAGCGGTGCGGATCTGGTCGGGTCAACGAATTGGGCTGCGCCCACTTGGCTTTTTCCCATCCACTTTGCCGGTCACAATAAGCCTTTCAAGGTTGCCACCGTCTTTCCTAGCAATGTGACAAAAGTATTGCAGAACCTTGCGAAGACACTCAGACGACAGCCGTGACTAGATTTTGAGTTCTTGCAAAATGGATATGTTGGTCCGAAATGCTGTCCATGGGATACGAAGCATCCTTCTCCAGCACAACATCTCAAAGGCGTCAATGCTATTGCAGTCTGCAACTATCAACGACCAAGTCTCAGCGCTATACCAAATGATCGAGAAGACTAGAGTCTGTACCATGACGCATTTATAATATGTATGTGTGTGTATTTAGAAACATTTAAATATGTTTATCAGTTATCTGCTCATAGCACAAGCTTTGCTTAGTTTGGGACTGGATGACGTTGTGTAAAAGTTGTGGAATAAAACAAAACTTTGACTTTGCATATTATTCCATCTGGGACGAAGGGCATAGTTGGAGCATCAGGTACCATCAGATGTTCTTGAAATACATAGGTCAAGTACGTAGTTTTTCAAGAAAATTGCTTGAAAGTAGTAAATGGTTTCACTTTCCTTCAATCAGTTGATGTCTTGAATTATGGCTTCAGTTATGGCTTTTTAGGGTTCCGTACTCGAAGGGTAAAACGTGACCCTATTACTAAGACTCTGTTGTCCGTCCATCTGTCTGTCTGTCTGTCACCAGGCTATATCTCATGAACCGTGATAGCTAGACAGTTGAAATTTTCACAGATGACGTATTTCTATTGCCGCTATAACTACTAAAAACAGAATAAAATAAATATTTAAGTGGTGCTCTCGTACAACAAACGTGATTTTTTTGCTTTTTTAGGGACAGTACGGGACCCTTTGGGCGCGAGTCTGACTTGCACTTGGCTAGTTTTTTATAAGATATGTTATTGCATCAAAACACTGTTATGGTTTATATTAGGAGAGCAGAAGTAATTTATTTCATCACCACTGCTCTCAAAACGGTGAAGGAAAACATCGTGAGGAAACCGGCATGTCCTAGAACCAAACATTCGAAGACATGTGACATTCACCAATCCGCCCTGGGCCTGCGTGGTGGATTACGGCCCATTCCCTCTCCTAGAGAGAGGAGACCTAAGTCCCAGCAGTGGGAACATTATAAGGCCGACTATGCTATGCTATGCTATATCATATAACTATATAACCGGAATTTTTGTAATTAATAACATGATTTAAAAGTGCGTTCATGGAGTTTGTTGCACGTTCTCCTTCATAGACATCTATGCTTTAGAATGTGCAATTAGCTTCTTTTTTTCTAAGTGATTGACTTCTTGACAATTCAAAAGTGCCTGTTAATGTTTAACTTGAAATAAATGTTACTTAATAGTAGTTGAAGTTTGAATCACATTATATAAAATGCTGGTATTCAATAGAACACAACACAGTTAAGAAAAGGCTATACAGATATTATATGCAGTACCTACTGTCGAAACGTGGCGATAATTGTATGAGGAGCATTAATTGTTTCCATGCGTCAGTTCCGTACCCAAGTTTGTTTTGGCAGTCATGTTCGAGAAATCGGTATCAAATTCGAATTCCTCTGGATCACGAATTAAATATTAAATAACACGTACAATGCGTTCCAAATAAGAAGATGATCGATTGCCTTGTTGTGACGTCACGTCATACTGTCAAATCGCAAGAAATTGGGTAAAATTGAAGAACTCAGAGATGAACAAAATTGAAGAACTCTGATTTAACTATTTTCGTTCACAGTTCGTATATAAATTAAATTTAAAAAATTTCTTGTTTTGCTCACCCTATTAATTCTTCGATTTGACAGTATGACGTGACGGCACAACATGGCAATCGATCCTATTCTTATTTGGAACGCATTGTAATACACAAGATACACCCTTCTGTATTTTTATATTTATCCAGTTTCCTCGTCATCGATTGCAATCTACGTAACATACAGTTTGGAAAGCATTATCTCAATTTATGCTTCTCACATTTTTCATTCAAATCAAAAACCGAACAACGCATTCATTCCTTCAGACAAAACAAATACTAATTCGAAAAACAAAAAGCGGGCGCAAACTAAATTATTTTTCCTTTTCTATTCCTTTTTCAAATGATTTAATTACTAATGTACTGGCTGTATACAAGGAGTGCACAAAGATAGTCAAACAAAGAGGCTTTAATTAAAGCCGGAACGAGGCCAGTAACCGTCCGACGTCGACCCGGGACGGACGCCGCACGCCTTAAGATTTTACATTTAAATTAACCGAACCATGACTACATAAATGTCACAATATCCTGGGTTATTCTACTGAGGCTCTAGAACGAGTTTTTTTAAAGTACTCGCCCGTGTTAGCGCAAACATTCGCTTATATCACATCGCACAGACAAAACTGGTTTATTTATTAACCGACTTCAAAAAGGAGGAGGTTATATGTTCGGTTGAATGTATGTTTTTTATTTTTATTTTTTATGTATGTTCACCGATTTCTCGGTTAATTGTGGAACGATTTTGAAAATTTTTTTTTTGATTGAAAGGTTATGGTTCCGAGTTGGTCCCATAGAAATATTCTTATGATCTGATCATGAACTTCGAAGATATGGAACAGAACTTCTCATAGGATCACAGCAGAACTGTCGTAACAAGTAAAATTGCTTTGTTTATACGTGTAGTTGATGACTGACTAAAAGTAGAGGGGGAATATATCGAACTGATCTGATGATGAAGCCTGAAGTTAGGCGCCGGAACTCTGTACCTAATAAATTAATGTAATCTAACCGTGTTTGGGATTATTAGAATTGTCATGAGATGCACTCTGGCTATAAGGTATTTAAGTTTGGCTGAGGGGTACTTTTTAGTGGTGGTACCAAAACTAAAAAGTGTAAAATAAAAAACTTTTTACAAAAAAAATACAACCGACTTCAAAGTAAAAAAAAACACTGAAAAGTGCAAAATAACTTTAATTTCGGAAGTCGGTGTTAAATAACGAAGAGACAAAACTATTATAGAAACACCGACTTCCGAAATTAAAGTTATTTTGCACTTTTCAGTGTTTTTTTTTACTTTGAAGTCGGTTGTATTTTTTTTGTAAAAAGTTTTTTATGTATTTATTTTTATATACCTGATGGTAAGTGATGATTTTGTCAATGATAGCGCACGCTTGCTCAATTCATGAAATAAGAAGATAATAATATGGTAATGGTAACTTCTTCATTAGTCTCGTAGTCGCAAGCGTAACTGCCCCCTAGCCAAGTTACGATCGTTTCGTTTGCGTCGAACGCCTCGAGTAGGCCACGCCTGTTCTGACGTCATCTCAACGCTTAGTCACGTGGTCAGAACCAAGGAATCGGAGGCTTGGCCTACTCGAGGAGTTCGACGCAAACGAAACGATCGTAACTTGGCTAGGGGGGCTGTTGAGCCTCGTCGTCGTCGTCGTCGTGATCGTCGTGTCGTTTTATATTATGAATATAAAAGGGGGAACTGACTGACTGACATATCAACGCACAGCCAAAATTACTGAGACTAGGAGCTTGAAATTTTGCACAAGGTTTCTTTTTATGACGTAGGCGAGCAATATGAGAGGGTTTTTCAAAATTCTCCCCCGAAGGAGAGAAAGAAATAGTGGTTCAAATTTTGTATAAAGATACCTAATATCACGCGGGCGAAGCCGCTGGCAGAGGCTAGTAAATAAATAAATAGCAATCTAAAAATAAAAGAAAAAGATTGAGTATAAATTTTACCATTTTCACGCTTGTAATGTTTGTATAGAAAATAATAAAAGCGTGTTTAACAAAAAATAAGATAGTTATCTCTTTTCTTAGGAATCGTAAAAGAAAACTGAAGATTAAAAGATCTTTCAGTAACTACGTGGAGTATTTTTATCTCTCAGTTAAGTAGGTAGTTATGCAGTCTAGTGGCCGTAATTGCGAATGCCGAGCACAAGCATCTGGGTATGATTCCCGGGTTGAGCAAAGTATTATCCAGAATTTCTCAGTAGCAACCCGGTGTCTGGACGTATGGCTGGTCGGTAACAATAGCCCGCCCCCTATTTCATTTTTGTGGTGGAAAATCATCTATTGACTTCTCGCGCTCTAGCGTGAGGCGCGAGGGCATATCAGAATTTTACGGATGCTCTTTGCGTTCTAGAACCACGGGTGACCCTTTCAGAAGTCCACCCATGACCCTAGTAGGCTTAGGCTCTGCTGAAGCTCTACGGTTTTGCTGACATCTCTTTGAGGTGCACGTGAAACGACGTGAGAATATCCGTTCCCTCGCGTGCCTTTAGGTTCATAACGACCACTTCCCAAAACGTTCACCCTCCCAAAACGTCTACTTCCCAAAATGGTAATTCCCTAAATGTCTATTTCCCATTTCGTCCACTTTCCCAAAACGACCACAAATCTATAATTCCCATAAAGTCCACTTCCCATAACGTCAACTCTCAAAACGTCCACTTTCTAAATAGGTTTTTTTTTATCAAAATGTTACGGGTTCCAGTCTTGTGACAAGACAAATATTTCTATGCGTGAATATCCGTCTCCTTCGCTAGCATTACTAATTCACAGAAGGTGGCGACCGCAGCTGCCCATTCCCCCTCGGTCCGAACTATTGCCTGAACCAGGGCCCGGTGCGAGAGGTCGCCGCAGTGCACGGGGACGGGTACACTACATAAATACGAAAAACTTTATTCCGACAGTCACAAATACGAATTTCAAAATACCGATTTTCATAATTCCGAATGGTTCAAAATTCCGAATATAACAACTCCGACTTATCATTACTCCTATTTTTATAATTCCTAAATTTCAATTTTCCTAACTTTTATAATTACTATTCTCAAAATACCGAGTTTCAATAGATCGAATAACGAAAAGTTCGACTTAATGATAATTCGAAACATCAAAAATATGAATTCCGATTATTAAAATACCGATAAATAAAATTCCGAATTAAAAACGCCTCATAAAACTGTATAGCAAGACAAATAAACACATAAATGCTCGTCAGAGGTCGTACTATGAGGGGGTAGAATTAAAAAACTAATGACAGATGCGTTTTCCAGCATGCAGGGGATTTATTGCAGCATGCAAGCAGGCATGCAGCGTGCAAACAGACATGCAGCATGCAAGCCAGCATGCGACATGCAAGCAGGCATGCAACATGCAAGCAAGCATGCAACATGCAAGCAAGCATGCAACATGCAAGCAAGCATGCAACATGCAAGCAAGCATGCAACATGCAAGCAGGCATGCAGCATGAAAGCAGGCATGCAAAATGCAGCAAGCTTTGTTTCTGTCATGGCTCCGGCGCTGCGGGGTTTGGGCGGCCCCACGCGAGCTTATCGTCGCAGATGGTTTGAAGGCCCGCCACCGCGGCTGAGGCTGGCCGGCAAAGCCGGCCAGCAAGCCGAACCTGCTCCTCAGCTCGCGGGCCGCCCTACCCCTCCGCGCCTACGCGGGTTTAAATTACACTCTAGGGGTAGGGCAAACAAGACTGCGTGAAGTCGGTTTTGCAGCGATTCGTTTCTGACACTAAATTTTGTAGCACAACATATTGACTTTTAGTTTATTCGAAGTATTGAAAATCGGAATATCGTTTTTCGGACCGAGAACCCTTCGAGCATTTGATTCTTCGAACGTATGAAAATCGGAAAACTAACAAATCGCATTTACGACTTTCGGTAAAATAAATTTCGTGATTTTAATAATAGACATTATAATTTTTATGTAATGAAATTCGGACTTTTGAAAATCGGAATATCGAAATTCGGAATAAAATATTTCGGAGTATTTGGGTGTTCCCCACGGGGACAGCGGAGTACACCTCCACCCAATGCTCCACCGTGTCCTCCGGATGGTTCGCACAATGGTGACACCTGAGTGTTTCTTCAACCTGAATTAGTTGCAGGAACCTCCCGAACTTACCATGTCCGGTGAGGACCTGCGTCATGCTGAAGGCGAGGACGCCGTGACGTCTCATCAGACATTCCTCAAAGAAGGGACTTACCGCCATGATTATAGCGTGCCTAATCCAGCCCCCCTAGCCAAGTTACCATCGTTTCCTTTGCGTCGAACGCCTCGAGTAGGCCAAGCCTCCGATTCCTTTGTTCTGACTTCATCTCAACGCTCAGTCACGTGGTCAGAACAAAGGAATAGGAGGCGTGGCCTACTCGAGGCGTTCGACGCAAACGAAACGATCGTAACTTGGCTAGGGGGGCTGGTTTTACCCTTTGTTTGCTGTTATTCTACTTGTTGTGTTCTTTACGAAATCAAACCTAAAAAAAATACCTCTAAATAAATCCACATTTCAGTTAAAAAACTCTTAATACTAAACAACAGCGCAGCCTAATTAAATCTTAATTAGTCGATGTTCTTAACTCTGGTAACACTTAATCCGTTGTGTTGCCACTTAACATTAATTAATTAGTGAAATGCATGTTTTCTAGGAATTACGCAGCCTTTCGCCAGTGTTTCGTTGTTAATTACTTTCAACAATTTACCCGTTGAAACTAGGAAATGTGTGAAGGTTAGAGGCGAAACGAGTTGAAGTGTAGTTAGTCGTATTTTAGTGTTTTCTCTCTAAAAGGTGTGCTGGTTTTAAAGTAGAAGTTTTGTAGGTCACGTAGTTGAGAATGTGACTACAAAATCTGAAAACACGGGTTCTAAAAACCTTAACAACTTTAGCGCAACTTAAGTAGCAGGGGACAGGCACGTTGCTCGCAGAATAGATTGTCGATGGGGCTGAAAGGTTTTGAAGTAGTGCCAGAAGGCGCAGCGTTGGAAGGCCAATAACCAAGGTAATCGTCCGGACCGAGCCCAAGTCGTCGACGGCGCGTACTGTTCCACGCGCGCCTCAAGGAGATGTCAGCAAACCGTAGGGGCCCAGCAGGGTCGAAGCCTACTGGGGCCAAGGGTCTGCTTCTGAAAGGAAGACTCGTCCCTGGTACGAAAGGCAACGAAGGGACAGGAGTGGGTTTTTAGTCAGTAAAAGTCTGACACGCCCTCCCTCGCTCCGCCCAAGAACGGGGCGAGAGGGCATGACATCCATTAGATGATTTTCCCACCTACAAAAAAAAAGGTGGACCGACGACCTAGTGAGGGTCGCGGGAAAGCAATGGTTATGTGACGCACAGGACCGATCATTGCAGCGATACTTTGGGGAGGCATATGTACGTGTCCCGCAGTGGACATCTTTGGGGTGAAATAATGTAGTTGTAACATTAAGGATTTAGCCGGATAGGTAAGAAAGAAATATTCGACAGGTAAGTTGTTTAATATCATCAAAACTGTACATAAATTAGTTACAAAAACCATAAGTATGACGAGTCGGCCCCCAAGTGGAAACCTGTATCGAAACAATTTATGTTTTAATATTGACTTGTTGAGTACCTAAACATGATTTATATAATTTTTTCCATCAGCTTTCGCTTTGACCTTGAGATATGGGAAAAAATAGTATAACATGATTGTAACTTTCAGAAAACACGAAATAAAAAAATATGATTAACTTATTTTTTTTTTTTTTTTATACAAAAAATTACATTAAAAGTGAAAAAAAAATGATATACTCTGTAATATAACCTAAAGCGTCGCATTGGATTCATTCCTTTAGCTTAATTAGTTTATGAGATATAATACTTTAAATAAAAGTCATGCGTATAGTTATTTTTCCCTTAAACAAAAAGCATATATCTTCACAGACATCTTAATATTATTTATGTATCTAAGTTGGAATGGTTTAACAGAAATGTATAACTTTCATCACCAGAATCCACAATAAAAGCTACCATATGTTACATACCTTTCCACATAACGTAATACCTCCAAGTTCCAATGAAATATCTCATTCTATATTACGAATTGTGAGGAGAAAATTCCATATATTTTATTATATTAGTCTGGCATATTCTCGCGACTTAGTTGAATCGAATAACACCTCATTTGTCAAAGCCAGTGAAGGATTTACGAGTAAATGATAAGGAGCCACTTAAGTGGGTCTGTGTTTCTCTCAGAATCGACTTGTTTTGTGACTATACATTTCGTAGTTACCTAAATGTTTAAATTCTTGAGAGGGCGTTAGAGTTCTTTAGAAAAATTAAGTTTGTTTGTTTGGGGAGTAGTAAGATCTAACGTTAAATTAAGCTGCGGGATGATTCGAAAGAGTCATCGGGGGCTTGAAACGCAAAGGGAAACTGAAGGAGTTCGGGTGAATTTTATTTAGTCAGTAAAATTTAGACACTCTCTCTCGCACTAACCAAAGTTGGAAAAGTTATTTTGACACTTCCTCTCGCACTAACCAAAGTAGGAAAAGTTATTTTTCAACACACTTGCTCAGAAAGTGACTCTTATTGCACTGCACTTAGGTATATAATGGCACTCATTACCAAACTGTGACATTTTGATTACCATTACGCACTAGTGCTATAATGTAGTTAAAACCTTTTTGTTCAACCTCTTTGTTGGCAAAACAAATTTCGAATTCGAATGCGTTCAATAGTATCTAGATATATAAATTAGGAATTAGAGTCTTACTTACCTACTTATTTCATCCATTTTCAAAGTTAAAATGGACAAATTTAACTTGTACAAAGGATTTAATTAATAAAAAACATTTAGTAAATAAATCGTACACTCAAATAAAACTTGTTTTTTTATTGTGGTCTATGGCCGCTATTTTAAGATGCGCGCGGTTTTTGGCGTGATTTTTTTTATTCCAGTGAAGTTCAGTGGCTGTATTAATTAAATAAAATTAAATACTACAAAATCATTGGAAAATGTTACATCCGTATTCTATTGTCACCACGAAAGACATTATCGTAAAAACTTTTCACGCAAGAAAACATAAACGTAAGACTAGGCAGTATGATCAAAATACCTAAGGTATTTTGATCCCCTTCCTCTAGGGGTAAATAAAAAAAAAATGATGCGCGCCCTTATGAAAACAGATTTTTACCGCCATGTCACAGAAAATTTTACTAGTTTTACTGTTGCTTTCTTCGCAAGTGTATTGAAAAACGTCGTATGACACACGTGAGTAATTAATGATTACCGTTCTTGGCTCTCTTAAGACCCTCGCCACGGCTCGGGTCTCAATACCGCCTCGACGGTAATCACTAACATTACACACTTGTATCATAATGTACTATTGACACTGCCTCTCGCACTAACCAAAATAGGAAAGTTATTTTGACACTCCCTCTCGCACTAACCAAAGTAGGAAACGTTATTTTGACACTTCCTCTCGCACTAACCAAAGTAGGAATCAGACCCTTGGCCCCAGTACGCTTCGACCCTGCTAGGCCCCTACAGTTGCTGACATCTCCTTGAGGCGCGCGTGGAACAGCACGCGCCGTCGACGACTTGGACTCGGTCCGGACGGTTACCGGACGGTCGGACGGCGAGCCACCCATTGCTCGCTGACCGCAAGCCTGTGCCTACGATGGCCGGAAATCGGGATCGGAATCCCGGCGGCGATTGGGGCGTGAAGACCGTTGCCTCACGCGAGGGTCTGATTCTGAAAGGAAGACTCGGCCCTGGTACGAAAGGCAACGAAGGAACAGGAGTGGGTTTTTAGTCAGTAAAAGTCTGACACTATCTCCCGCCCCGCCCAAGGGCGGGGGATGTCATAAGATGATATTCCCACCGAAAAAAAAAAAAAAACGTACGTATAGATTCCAGAAATATCCTGGATGAATGTATTTGTTCAGTGTTAAGTACCAATGAAAAAAAGGTTTCTGTATTCAAATTCTGGATCGCTGAAGGTTTACAGGTATGTCAAATAGGACAGTCTGTCTGTTATTAAAATCAGTAGAGAAAGAAAGAAAGAAAATGAATTTATTTTGTCACAACGCAAGGCACACAAACAATAGTTATGTAAACACGAAACCAAACAAAAGATAAGCAAAAAAATACAATTGTGTGCCCCACGGCTGCGCCAAAATAGCAAATAGCTGCGCAAATCGAGCAGGTATCTATCATTCGAGAGAGCTGATGACTATGTATATTTTTTTTTTTTGGCGTGGCCACATCATAGAAATTGATCACATCATGGTATGGCCAACTAAAACTGGCCAGCGGGGTTACCATTACGTTCAAAGTAAGATTGTTTCATTCTTATTTCGATGTGGGTAAGAGACAGAGTTATACAGGTTGTCTAGCGCCATCTCTTACCCACACTGGAAATAAGAATGAAACAATCTTACTTTAAACGTCATGGTACAGGTTCTAATCGTTTAAACGTTAACATTTGATGATATGTCGATCCTCGTTTGGCCATATCATTATTGATGTAGGATTTCTATGATAATGAAAAGTCTAAAGAAAGTAGGCCAAACGAGGATTGACATTTCATCAATTATAAGAATAAAATACTTTCATTGAACATTTGCGACACTATGTAATTTGCAACACTACGGTGGAAATTGTATATTAAAATATACAATTTCCACCGTAGTGTTGCAAATTGAAACATTTTTAAACTCTATGTATAAATTAATTTCACTTCAGGACGTATTCCAGTAGTATGTCAACGTAGATCAGGGAGGTACTAAAAGGGCTAGACGCCGTATGATTTGCCATTTTGACCATATATTTAGTATACTCTTTGATTTTGACGTTAGCGCGCCGCGTGGCGGTCGTGATTTACAAAATTTGTTACCGAGAATTGAAAAAATGCTAATATCTTAAAAAAAATTACTACTATTAAAAAAAAGTATTTGTACAATATCTACAATCATTATATTCTCTATAGGCAGGTATCAATTTCATGTTGGTAATTGCTTAAGTAAAAAGTTAAAACATGAACACTAAACGCAAATAGACATTTTTTTTTTATTGTTTGTAGAACAATAAATGAAAAAAAAATATTTGTACAAAATTGAAGACCATGAATTTTTCGATGCCCTTTAAAGATACTTTATACAAGTTGAAAAACTTATATTTTCATTGAGAGCCCCTTAAGAAGGTATTTTTCCACTCGCCTATCGTAAACATCTAGCATGCTTTAAAAGCTTGTTGCTTCATCTAACGCAATCCAAAGCGATGTTTGATGAAGAGGCAATACAAAAAAAGAAAGATAACGCCTGAAAAGTTTGTTAGCATTCGGTAATTCTGTGATTTTTTTTTTTTGTGTGAGAAAACTTGTTCCAGGAAAAACTATAGAAAAAAATATACTAAGAGAACAAAAATTGTCGTTATTCAGAATCTTGATTAAATTTGCAAGGCTTCTGTTGCTATAATTTTTTTACTTTTTTAATTTTTGAGTAAATCATGAAATGTCAAAGTTCACGTAAAATAGCAGATTTTCATAGGTCTTTACTTGATTAGTTTTACACAAATTTATAAATTGATTTCAATAGAAGCTTACATAATATCCACAAGACACTGTGTTTCCAAAATATCGAATGAAGAATGTGTAATAACGTCATAATCGCATAAGAGCGGTTGTATGAAAAACATTGAAAATGTATGTCGAGTTGCATCCCCTTAAGGCAAAGAATACTCTTCAAAGTGTTTAAAACCATGACAGAAATGTCATATCTCCTTTGTTTCCTTCACCTGTGTCCCACCGAGCACTCCATGCGCGCTCTTTTATTCCCTCACGAATAGATTTAAGTAGTTGATATTGTTAGAATAGAACCCAGCTTCCCGACTTGGTTGAGATGGATATTTGAATGCATTATGTTTGCAGATGTCGTATTGTAGTTTATTGTTTAGATTTTACTGTAAAAGATGTCGTTGAAAGGTTATCAGACTTTTTTTCGGTGGGAAAATCATCCAATGACAGCGGGAGATAGTGTCAGACTTTTACTGACTAAAAACCCACTCCTGTTCCTTCGTTGCCTTTCATACCAGGGCCGAGCCTTCTTTTCTTGGCCCCAGTAGGCTTCGGCCCTGCTGGGCCCCTACGGTAGCTGACATCTCCTTGAGGCGCGCGTGGAACACTACGCGCCGTCGACGAATTGGGCTTGGTCCGGACGGTTACCGGACGATCGGACGCCTAGCTACCCATTGCTCGCCGTCTGCAAGCCCGTGCCTACGGTGGCTGAAAATCGGGATCGGAATCCCGGCGGCTGGGGCGCAGGGGCCATTGCCTAGCGTGCGGCCTCCTCCTTTGCTAGCATTACTGCTTCGCAGAAGAAGGCGTTCGCCTGCCACTCCTCCTCGCTCCGGACCATGGCCTGTACCAAGGCCCAGCGCGAGAGATTGCTGCCACCGATCGCCCCCACAAGGACACGGCCGTGGTCTGCCCAGGCGGGGCACGCCTTTACCGTATGCTCTACCGTGTCCTCCGGGCGGTTCACACAATGGTGGGTGACACCCGGGCGTTTCTTCTACATGAATCCGGTGCAGCAACCTCCCGAACTTACCATGTCCGGTAAGGACCTGCGTCATGCGGAAGGTAAGGACGCCGTGTTGCCTTTCCAGCCACTTCTCAAAGAGGGGACTTACCGCCATAATTATGGCATGCCCAGAAAGGATAACAGATGAATTCTACAGTGTAGTTCACTATCTAACTTATTGTTTTCAAACTATTCGTATTATTTTACTACCGACTCTTCGTCTTGTATATTATGGTGCTTTAGGGGTAATACAATCCCTTTTTGCCGGCGGCGGCGACCTCTCACGCCGAGTCCTGTAAATTAGTAATGCTAGCGAAGGAGACAGTCACAAGAATGAGGGAACTACCTCACGCTCCATGCGTGCTCACAGCAGGGCCGATGCCTGCCAGGGCCACGGGGAAAAGTATGAAAAGTATTCTCATGGATACACATCATAAAGAACATAGGTGTGGTTTTAGTCAGTAAAAGTCTGACACGCCATCGTGCTCCACCTTAAAGTAGGAGAAATCATTAGATGATTTCCCAGCTCAAAAAAAACCCTTTTGCCAAAACATTTGTAGCCCAGTGGTTACGGCCTCGACTTACGAGTTGTACGTCGTGGGTTCAAACAGACAGGCGATTTACTTTATATCCACGTGTTTTTTTAGGTAGTAAGTCTAATCTATATCTCCCGCCCTTGGGCGGAGCGGGATCATATCTGACTTTTACTGACTAAAACCTACTTCTGTTCCTTCTTTGCTTTCGTTCCAGGGCCCCGGGGTTCTCTTTCGCATCACCCATGGCCCCAGTAGGCCTCGACCCTGCTGGGCCCCTACGGTTTTGCTGACATCTTGAGGCGCGCGTAGAACACTACGCGCCGTCGACGACTTGGGCTCGGTCCGAACGGTTACCGGGCAGTCGGACGGCAAGCTACCCATTGCACCGTCCACGAGGTGGATTACGGCCCATTAAATTCTCTGTTCTAGGGAGAAGGTCTGAGTCTCAGCAGTAGGAATATTATGAGACTGATTATGTTACTCGTATTTATAACCCCCAGGTGGCTCAAAAGGCTTGCCAACTTAAATGGGACTAGGTAGAACATGGCTGCCGCATACTTGACGAGCTATGGGCCTGTAAAACACCGAATTGGTGCCCTGAAAGTGATCGAAGAAGACGCCGGGACGACCTGGATGTCTTTCTTGAGAATTGGGCAAAACAGGCGAAAAACCGTGATCGTTGGGAGGAGTGATAGGAGGGCTTTGTCCAGCCGTGGGGCTAGCAATAAATAATGTAACATAGTGACAAGAAAATCCTTATTTATATCTTACTACACATACAAAAACTATGTCCCACCGTCAATATTTCTCATGGGATCCTCCACGAAGGTTTATTTACCCGTCATTAATCTAAAAGTTCGCCAAACTTCGCAACGTGCTCGGACCATTACGAGGGCAAAGAAAGTTTTCTGCTATTTGAATATCGTATGGGAAATAGCCTGGTAATGTTTTTGATCAAAATACTCGTAGACTATTGGTCATTCTGTTTTGAAATTTTCTGGTGATCCAGGTGTCTTATGGTACACCAAGTCTTTTTTTTCGGTGTGACAATTATCCAATGATTTCCCGCGCTCTTGGGAGGAGCGGGAGAAAGTGTCAGACTTTTACTGACTAAAAACCCACTCCTGTTCCTTTGTTGCTTTTCGTACCGGGGCCGACACTTCCTTTCAGAATCAGACCCTTGGCCCCTTATATCAAGTTACACACAATTTTAATGTATAAAAGTTATCTACATCGATTTCGTACATTTTACGTAATGCGCGCACAACTAAAAACTTCTACAGATATATTATATGTATAGATTGACAAAACAACAAACAGTTTGATTATTCTTCATCCTAAATAGGTTTCATCTTCTTGCCCTGGTTCCATGTTACTTAGGATCAGTGTAACACGTTTTTTCTTCCATAACCTCTCAATCGTCCAACAATCACCAAAAAAAAAGTTCTAAAAAAATTCAAATATTTTTATT
This sequence comes from Mythimna impura, assembly GCA_905147345.3. Lineage (NCBI taxonomy): Eukaryota > Metazoa > Arthropoda > Insecta > Lepidoptera > Noctuidae > Mythimna > Mythimna impura. The sequence continues at coordinate 23,556,050 of LR990359.1, read as the reverse complement.
TCACATAGGCCTACATGGGCACTTATAAAACGTCAGAAGCTAGTGCACGGTTCCAAATTGGTTGTTTCCTATGGAGAAGAACCGACAAGAAACTACATGGTTACTTTTCAATAGCTATCCATCTGTCCATACGTATACTCATAACTCTTTTAGTAACATGCGTTCCATCCCTCCTCTTCACATGTCTATACCAAGACATAAGATTCCCTTTCTATATATCTATCGACTCGACATATAATAACCGTCCATAATACATCACTACCGCCGCAGAGAGCCCATAAGAGCCATTTTTCAGGGACAAACATCTAGTCATCAGCATAAATTTCCAATTTAGCCAAGTTAACGTGTCATTTGTCACGAGCCGCTAAGTTTCTGTAGATCGTAGACACGTGTAGGTACTTGATTTATTTATGTCACTTATAAGCTTTTAGGGGAGAAAATATTTAACTTAGTAGGGGAAAAGGGACAGTTTAACTTACGTAGATACAAGAAATCGTTTCATTTTAGCCAGAAGACGAAAACTGTTGTAATTAAACCTCCCCCAAGCATCACTTTATATACTGGTCTTGTGCTTTTAGTATTCAGTGGATTTTTGAGGCCCTCATCAGGTTTATTGGTTCACCTTATGGGTGGCCTTCCAACAGTATAAAATACAAATGCCACAAAGCTTCACTTTATCTACTGGTCTTATTCTTTGAGCATCCAGTGGATTTTCAAGGCCCTCACAAGGTTATTGGTCCACAGTATGAGAGGCCTCCCACGCATGACGAGACTCCAGCATGTGGTCTCGGCTCTAGAACCAGCTAAAGAATGGAATTCACTGCCGAAGTCTGTTTCCTGATAGCTACAACCTTTACTTCAAGAGTGAATAGGTTACTTCTAGGTAAGAGTGCTCCATCGTCGGCTACGTCATTGCTTACCATCAGATGAAATAGTGGTCAAACGCGAGCCTATACATAAAAAAAATCAAAAAACCTTTCGGCTTTGTCGACCATTCTTTTTTCGAGCAATCTGTCCGGTCTACTGCCTCTAAAGTGTATCAGTTCTTCAGGCTACATTGGTAACAGATTTAGTTTATTAGTGTAGCATAAGTGTAAGGTATGTGGGTCGGTACGTGTGATTGAAACGACAGGTCGCTTAGCACTGGTTTATTAAGATATAGGCGAGCGTCGGGTTCTAGCCCACACGTACTTACTTATTTATTTATTTATACTAAGCACACCAACAGCACAGTCACTTACAATTGGCATTTCAGTAACCGTACCTTATTTATTGGTAAAAATTACATTTACAAGACACAATATATATTATATTGTTGGATACTACCACCAGGCCCAGAACCATGGAGGGGCAAACATTATAAAACCACCGCAGGCGATGGGACGCGCTCTTTTTCGTTTGGACTCTGTTGCGTGCGGACGCGCTACCCGTCAGCTATTCGGTGTAATCTGGTATCTCTGTATTTCATTATTCTTGTTGATTTACTTGATTTAGTGATGACTTTGTTCCTCTGATTGTAATATTGCTAAATTGGTTAAATAATTTTATAAAACACATGTGATTAGTTTTTAGGTTAATAAATCTTTATTTTTTTTAATCGTGATTTTACTTCTGTCCTAATATCAGAAGTGGGATTACAATCCAACCCCAATTTGGGCCCACTGACTAGCTTGAATTTCATAACAGAGGAACTTTGTCGTCACTTACCCACGTGTGTGACTTTTAATTTTTGTTGTTGTTTTGTGAACATAAAACTTGTTTTGACGTGTGAATATGCCTAACACGCATAGTTCACGGAGTAGATCACGTAGCAGATCGCACCGACGGCATCATAGGCATGATCGGTCGCGAAATAGCTCACGAAAACCTCGAAATAAATCACGTAACCCTCGCGAACGGACTCCCTCTAGTGTACGGTCGAAAGGGACACCACCGCTTACGTCATACATTGGCCATACACCACGGTCAACCCCTACAGAATCGCGAACGCTAGACACAATCTTATCCCGACTGGAAATGATCGAAAATAAAATCACGTCTACCCCCATTTCGCAACCGGAATCAACAGCGCCGTCCGCGGCTCAAGCCATAGTAGATGCGATCCACTCCATAAACCCAGGACGTTCTCATTATTTTGTTTCAAACTTTGACCCGTCTATCCATGACGTGGACTCTTGGTGCGATGAAGTGGATCGCGCACTAATAGCCAATCGCTGGGGCGACCAAGAATGCCTGTCACGTGTAGCCGGATGTCTGAAGGGCGACGCGAAAACGTGGTTGAATGAATGGGTTACCTCCGATAGGTCGTGGAGTAGTTTTAAACGCGAATTTAAACCACTTTGCCCTCGAAAATTAGATTATGCGACGATACTTTTTGAGACAATGAATACGACATCTAACAGTTTCACGACATACGCCGAGTACGCGAGGCGTACGCTGCTTCGCTTGCGCATTATCAAAGGCGTTAGTGAGGAGTTAATGACACAAATCGTGGTGCGCGGCATAGACGATATACAAGTGCGGGCAGCGGCGGCAAATGCAGAACTCTCTCCAGAAAATCTGGTGTCTTTTCTGTCCATATATGCGAAACCAGACCAAATGAAGGGTGGTTCAACTAAATCTACTGCCTACCCTCCATCACGAAAACGCGACGCAGGACATGCAGACTCGAATAAACGTAAAATCTGTTTTAACTGTAAGGGCCAAGGTCACTTATCTCACAACTGTCAAAAAAAGCCTAAGGCGTCCGAGCCAGCGTCCAAAGCACGACCCAATGCTCCGACCTGCACATTCTGTAAAAAGATAGGGCATACGGAGGACGTTTGTTTTGCTAAAGAAAGATCGTCTGGACCACAGGGTCAGCAGAACAAGCGTAACGTAAATTTTTGTCAGGATCCTGCGGAAAAAACAGCGACATAACCACCGCTGTAGTACATGGCATACCGGTCGATGTTTTAATAGACAGTGGCGCGCTTAATGTTTCCCTCATATCGTCAGACGGTAATAAAACACTTGGCCTGCACCTTAAAACCTACTAAGTGTGTGTTGAAGGGTATTAGTAACCACGAAATTGTGTCCACATCTTACGTAACCCTTACGGTTGAGTTCGCTAATATTACGCTAGAGGCCGATTTCGTCGTAGTCCCAGCCTCGTTTATGAGCACACCCCTGATAATTGGAACTGACATTTTAAATAGAGATGGCATAACGTACACTAGAACCAAACACCATCAGTATCTGACACGCGCGCCTGACAGTCAAAAAACGTCTCAAGTGTATACGGTCTCTAAAGAAACTGACATGCCTATAGTTACACCTCTACAGGGTACAGAGCGAGAATCCTTGAGGACGGTTATTGATGATTTTGCCGAGTTTTTTATAACTGGCACGGCGACGACTACTGTTACTACAGGCGAAATGCATATTCACGTGACCAGCGACGTACCCATTACGTACCGCCCTTATAAGCTTTCGATTGCTGAGAAAATTAGAGTCCGCGAAATCATCAATGATCTCCTTCAAAAAGGCATTATCCGAGAATCCGAATCAGAATATTCTAGTCCTATAATTTTAGTGAAGAAGAAAGACGGATCGGACCGGCTTTGTGTTGATTTCCGCGCTTTGAATAGGGTGACTGTTAAAGAGCGATATCCGCTTCCGTTAATAGATCCGACCGTTTAGGTGATAAGAACATAAGGAGATACACATCACTTGATATGGCTTCTGGCTTCCACCAGATAAAGATTAGTGAGGAGTCAGTCCATCGCACCGCATTTGTCACACCGGAGGGGCATTATGAGTACTTAAAAATGCCATACGGTCTGACGAATTCGCCCGTTGTGTATCAACGTATCATCAACAAAACGCTGCGCAAATTCATCGACGCGGGACAAGTCCTGGTATATATCGATGATGTACTGTTGATGAGCGCCACAGTGGACGAAGGTATCGACCTGTTGCGACAAGTACTTACGACCCTGACCAAGGCAGGATTTTCGATAAACGTACGTAAATGCGTGTTCCTTACCACCGAGGTTGAATACCTTGGCCGAATAATCAGTCAAGGTCAGGTTAGGCCGAGCCCACATAAGATCCAGGCATTAGTAGACTCACCCGCCCCGGAAAATGTCAAACAAGTTAGGCAGTTCCTAGGACTGGCCGGGTACTTTAGGAAGTACATTGAGGGCTATGCAACGAAAACGTTCCCAATCTCACAATTAACCAAAAAAGGTGTTCAGTTCAAGTGGGGTTCTGAACAGGAAAAAGTGCGTCAGGAAATTATTTCAATCTTGACAAATGAGCCGGTGCTAGCTATTTTTGACCCGAGTCTACCCACAGAGGTTCATACTGATGCGAGCAGCATCGGTTATGGCGCAATTCTTTTGCAAACGCACCCGCAAGGTAGCAAAAGAGCTGTGGCTTACTTCAGCCGGACTACTCAAGGCGCAGAGAGTAGATACCACTCTTATGAGTTAGAGACATTGGCGGTCGTGAGAGCGTTGCAGAATTTCCGACACTATTTAATTGGACTCCAGTTTAAATTAATTACAGACTGCAATGCTCTCAAATCCACCGAGCGTAAAAAGGATCTACTACCGAGAGTTGCCCGCTGGTGGATGTATCTCCAAGATTTTACCTTTGATATGGAGTACCGAAAAGGGGCAATGATGTCACACGCCGATTATTTGAGCAGAAACCCCCCTCGTAAAGTACTTCATATCACTCAACCTCGCAATTGGGCTCAGATAGCACAAGCTGCGGACGAGGAGACACAGAAACTTCTCCAAAAACTTAGGGAAGGCAATCTAGATTCTAATCGCTATGTTGAGAAAAACGACCTGCTGTACTATAAGTACACCCCAATAGGCGAGCAACCACGGTTTCTTTGCTTTGTCCCCCGAGGACACAGACTTAGCCTGCTGCGAGTGTTCCATGACGAGCACAACCACATTGGCTATGACAAGACCTTGGATCTAATCCTGAAGCATTTTTGGTTCCCAGGCCTCAGGCAATTTGTAAAAAAGTACCTCAAACATTGTTTGATCTGTATTTCCAAGAAACGTGTGCCTAGGGCTCCACAACAAAATATAACTTCATGGGAAAAACCTGATCAACCTTTTACTGTAGTACACTCGGATGTCCTAGGTCCACTCCCTGATTCAAACGGCTTCAAATTCGTTCTTCTCATCGTGGATGCGTTCACCAAGTACACGCTCCTTTACCCCATTTATAGGCAGGACGTAGAAGAACTCTTAAGAGTGTTCACAAACGCAGTATCACTATTTGGTGTGCCAAAAATGATTGTGACAGATAGAGGCAGAATGTATCAGTCCGCTAGATTCTTAGATTTTGTTAAAGATATGGGATCGGAAATACATTTGGTCACTCCAGAGATGCACCAATCGAACGGCCAGGTCGAGAGGTACGCTCGAACCGTTCTGAACCTTCTTCGAATCGAGACCAATCACAAAGGGACAGCCTGGTCTGAAACACTGTGGAGACTCCAGCTGACCCTCAACGTGACGAAGCAGAAGACCACTCAAGCTTCGCCGTTAAATCTGCTGGTGGGCACCGATGCGGCGACCCCCGTCATCAGGTCACTGATCCGTGATGTCGCTTTGGAAGGTGTACAGCCGAACCGTGAAGCACAAAGAGAGTTACGCCGAGCCCGCGCGACTGACTTACTGAAACGAAATCAGTCTCGACAGGATGATTATGTAAATCGAATCCGACACACGCCAAAAGTTTTTAATGTTAATGATTTGGTTTTCGTAATTAAGTTTTCACAGGCAACTGGAAAGATGGACCATGGGATGCGAGGGCCGTACAGGGTCATACGCGCACTGCCAAGTGGACGATATGAGCTGCGCTTGTTGACCGGCTCCTATGGCAAGACGACACAAGCTGCTGCTCAGTACATGGTGCTCTGGAAAGGGGAGTGGTGTCCTGAGACTTGCGCTGCATTCTTTGAGCGTAAGTGTGCTTGTGTATTATGAGGAATCTACATTGCCATAGAGGGTGATGCAGATCTTAGGGTGAGACAGTAGACGGAATGCGAGACGTCTACGTCAGGTAAACTGCGAGGTACCTGACAGGTCTCATAAAGTGAGGCCTTGCCACCCACGTATAACGGATGTCGTTCCCGTATAACGTGTGTTTTGTCGTGTAGAGGACGGACTGCGAGACGTTCCTCCCGGTGATTTGGTAATCGCCCTACACGATGGGTCATGTAGAGGACGGACTGCGAGACGCTCCTCTTGGCGTTAAACGCCCTACATGACAGCGACTTGTGTGATGTATGATTGTTGGCGACAGGAGTTATACTTTGAGTGTGTCGAATGGAACTCTATGCAGTACTAAGATAACGTCTTGGTACTTCATAGACTACTTAGCTAGTTAATTTATGTGTCTGATGAATGAAAGAAAAAGGCCACGTAAGATGAATTGAGTGTAAGCTAAAGAATAGGCCAATGTGTGGTCTCCGAGAGACGTTAATCTTCCTTTTTGGTTTCACAGCAGACGACCTAATTGAAGACACTACCTTCGCCCAACACGGTACGGAGCCAGTCGCTGGGCCTTCCCGTACAGCCAATGAGACCCACGGAGCAGCAATGCAGAGCTTGCCGGACCTTTCTGATGCCGTCGAGGACGACGCATGATCAGGATGGTCGTGTTGGATACTACCACCAGGCCCAGAACCATGGAGGGGCAAACATTATAAAACCACCGCAGGCGATGGGACGCGCTCTTTTTCGTTTGGACTCTGTTGCGTGCGGACGCGCTACCCGTCAGCTATTCGGTGTAATCTGGTATCTCTGTATTTCATTATTCTTGTTGATTTACTTGATTTAGTGATGACTTTGTTCCTCTGATTGTAATATTGCTAAATTGGTTAAATAATTTTATAAAACACATGTGATTAGTTTTTAGGTTAATAAATCTTTATTTTTTTTAATCGTGATTTTACTTCTGTCCTAATAATATTATATATTATATATATATATATATATTATAAACAAACTAGCTTCCCCCGCGTCAAAATAGAAAAATAATCCAAAAGAACACACTCCTGGGATAAAAATAATCTATATCCAAGTCCAGAATATGCTCTACACGCGTGCCAAAATTCTTTCAAATCCGTTTAGACGTTTTAGCGTGCAGGAGTAACTCCTTCAAGCTAAATAATAATACAAACTTACATACAAACAAACTTACACATGTACAATATTGTTATGATAAATTGAGATGAATTGCTACAAGGAACTTGACAGGGATCACTTGTCTTTGTCATAAACAGAACAACAAAACGGGACAGTAATATAAAAGCCATTAAAAACTGCTTTTCTCACAGCTATCTTAAAACGTTCATGAAAAGCAGATCGATATTCTATTTACCCTTAATTTGCTTTAGGTAAGCCTTCACACCGATCTAGAAATAATAGAAAAACAGCAAAATACTTTGGCAGCTACATATACTCCAATTGATGAAAACAAAACATTATCAAGACCGTGGGAGTTTTTAAAAGGTTCAAAGATTCAAAGCATTTTATTTCAAACAAACCATTTACAGTCACTTTTGAAATCTCAAGAAGTCAGTCAGCCACGAAACTCGCCACTATCAATACAATTATTAAATATAAGTGCTAAACTAGGAGCCACAATATTTATAAAGGACTTTACAACATCCACAGAATTTCCCCATAAATCTGTAATCTTTATATTCAAAGCTTTAAAGGTTTTAATTATATTTACATAGGTCACATGTTCAAAATTAAAATCAGAATCGCAAACTTTAAAATTTTCTTTAAGCAGAAACTCTGCAGCAGTGGGTGATGAATTCCGAGATTTTGTAGTTAATATGGGGACCTCTGAAAAGAACTTTTCAAAAGCTGCGGTAACCTGAAAGTCCGATTTGATCACACTGTCATTAATTATAAGGCTATAGTCAGCACATGGTTTTGTAGACCTTCAAGTTTCACTGTTTATAATATTCCAAGTCGTTTTAATTATATTATTACTATTTTTAATTTTGGAACTCAGATGACGTGATTTTGCAACAGAACATAATTTTTTGAATAATTTTGAATAATTTCTAACACATAAACTAAACTCAGCAGTGTTTACAAGAATTCTTTCATCTTATAATTCATAGAGTTGCGTTCTACTTTTATGAATGCCAATGGTAGTCCATTCACTGAAAGATATATTACTATTAACCGATATAGTTTTGGATATAAAAGTGGAATACAATTGCTTACAGTACATGTTAAATAAACTTTAATATTGATGATTCAGATCATCTAATGTTGACAAAGCTGGTAAATTATTAATGAGTTTAGTTTTAAAAGTTTCTAAGCGATTTGCAGTTTTCGGGTTAACAGTGATATTCTTTTTAGCCACTGTGATGTTTGGGTTTTGAAAAGTAATTAATTTCCCACAATGATCAGAATCTATTAAATTTATAATTTCTTTATTGCTAGGTACAATATCGGTATAAATATTATCTATGCAAGTGGCACTAGTAGGAGTTACTCTTGTGGGCTCTTAAAAAAATAACAAGATTGTAGGACTGAAACAAACTTATAATTTTGCTACATAAAGCTGATTTTTCTAATAAATTAACATTAAAATCACCACAATTATGTACTGGTTTGAATTGCAGATCTTGTGAAACACTTCATCCATTACCTTTACAAAGCAGTCATACAATCTGGAAGGGGGTTTGTACACACTTAATATTATAAACTGCTTCAACTCAATACAGGCTATTTCAATTGACCGCTCAACAGATAAACTCACAATATCTTTCCGTTCCTTAAATTTAAGGTGGTTACTAACTAAAATCAATGAGCCACCACGTAAGGCATTAATTCTGCTGAATGAACTACCAACCTGGTGGTAACTAAAATTGAACATGTGCTGGTAGCGTTTAAGCCAATGTTCTGTTATACAAAGAATATTAATATTATTACAATTAAGGAATAGTTCTATTTCTAAATCTTTGTTCATAAATCCTTGAATATTTTGATGCACCAGGTTGATACTATTTATTAATTTCAAAACTTCATTAGAATGATGTTTGTTCATCAGTATATTTATGCTAGATAAGAGTGGCTCTCTCCAAAAATGAATTGCAAAACAACGTCTGCCGGGTCAGATGGCTATAAATAAAAATAATTACCTCAAATTCCGTAGGTACCTCCGTAAAAATAATTCAAAATTCATAGTTGAACAAAATATTAGATTACAAACATGAATTCTGTTGGGCCCACTTAATGACTTGTAAATAGGGGGAGGGCGTGCCTGTCATTAATAACCAAGGGAGGGCTGTCTTCCGCAGCTCCTTCGAGCAATTACCCCGTCGCCGAGCCACTGTGGAGCTAAAGCAGTAGGGTAAGTCCGGACAGGAAAGGTTCTTGGAATTGATGACCCTATTTTTTTAGGACAATCCCACTACTCCATGGCCTGGCCTGCAAGGAGTAGGAATAATTATCTAAAACACAACCAAATTGCATTGCACCGAATTGCATAACCTAATTCCGCCTAGCCCGTTCCATCATCGGACCACCAGGCGTACGGCAATGCGCCACCGGTACATGGTGGACATCCCACCTATACGCACAAAACGTTTTGGGAACACATTCATAGTGCGTACAGCTAAGGAGTGGAATTCCTTGCCGGAATCTGTTTTTCCTGATGGCTACAACCCGGGAATCTTTAAGTCAAGAGTGAATAGGTTACTTCTAGGTAAGCGTGCTCCATCGTCGACCGCATCGTCGCTTTCCATCAGGTGAGTTAGCGGTCAAGCGCGAAACTATCAAGAATAAAAAATAAAAAAAAACTCCTGAATGCCAATTATAACTTCCAGAGAAGAGCGCCGTAACAATTACTCTTGACGAATAAGTTACTTGTTTGAATATGTTGACGATATTTATCTGTGGGTCTAAATTTCTTCTGTGAAAAGGCTGATCACCTGATAGGACAACGAGCAGTGGGTAGGTAACTCGCCGTCGGGTAATTGCCAAGCACGGGTCGACAGCACGTTGTATTTCACACGCGCCTCAAAAAGCTATCAGAAATATTGACTTGGGTTCTGGCTAGGCCGATCCCTGCCAGTGTTATAGGATGGTTCTAAAGAGTTAACGGGAGCTTGGACTGCTAACGGTAACTGAAGGTACACAGATGAGTTTTAGTTAGTGAAAGTCTGACACCCTATCCCTTCTCACTACACCCAGAGTGGGAGAAGTGACTCCTACATCATCATCATCATTTCAGCCGAAAGACGTCCACTGCTGGACATAGGCCTCCCGCAAGCGTCGCCATAATGACCAGTCCTGTGCGTCTCGCATCCATCGGATTCCCTCGACCCTCACCAGGTCATCGGTCCACCTTCCACACAGGGAAGACCTCCTTTACGTGGGACTCCTGTGCGTTTTCCGGTACGTGGTCGCCATTCCAAAACCTTTCGTCCCCATCGACCATCTGTTCTGCGAGCAATGTGCCCTGCCCACTGCCACTTAAGTTTGGCGATTCTTCGGGCTATGTCTGTAACCTTGGTTCTCCTGCGGATATCTTGGGTCTCCTCTGGATATCCTCATTCCTGATTCGATCACGCAAGGAAACTCCGAGCGCAGCCCTTTCCATTGCCCTTTGAGTGACTAAAGCCTTCTGATGAGGCCCATTGTAAGCGACCACGTTTCTGACCTCTACAAAATGACTAAAATCTCTTTGAGACGCGCGTGTGTGGAACACTTCAACAACGCCGTCATATACTTGGGTTCAGTCCTCACCGGACGGCCGGACGGTGAGCTACCCATTGCTCGTCATCCACAAGCCTGCGCCTACGGTTGCCGGTAATTGCCCTGCTACTCCAGATGCCCAGTGTGTCTCCTGCGGCGACGTATTACCGTGACACTGGAACGCGAAGGGCAACTAAAGGAACACAGGTGGGTTTGGGTTGGGTGCAGTCCGTAAAAGTCTCACACTCCCTCTCGCTCCACTCAACGCGTTAGGACTTATTTGATGATTTCACAACGACAAAAAAGGGCATCTACTTTGAAAGAAAAGGAGTTTATTCACGACAAACATGGCTCACACCTTAAAAATAAAACAAATAACAATAACGACTCTATATAATATGTAGTAAGATATGTGTCACATCCGCGCAAAACGGTCAGCGCTCAGCATCATGCTGGAGCTCGTGTAAGACAGAGCCACAGCACTGATTTTCAGCGCCAGCCGTCATCGACGGTGAGACGTTGATCGGTTAGCAAGGATTACATAGAATATACTTAAAATAACTGAATAAACAAACCAAAGACATAAATAATAATAAATTATTATACGGAAAGGGGTACAAAAAAAAATCATCTATATAAATAAAAATTAATAGCTGTTCGTTAGTCTCGCTAAAACTCGAAAACGGCTGGATCGATTTAGCTAATTTTGGTCTCGAAATGTTCGTGATAGTCGAGGGAGGGTTTTTAAATGGTGAGAAAACATGGAAAATTTCACGGAAAAAAAACTGAATACAACGTAATTTTAAAATGAATTAGTCTGGTTCTGGTAATGCCAGTAGATGGCGTTATCCTTTGACAGTTCAGCTAAAATGTATCACAACATTCATTGACTATTAGGCGGTACGAAGTTCGCTGGGCCAGCTATTAATAAATAAAAACAAGAAAACACAATTGGCAAATAAGCATTGACGTAGTAGATTGTTTTGCTCATTGATCCCTGTATATTTCTTGCCAATATATGAGAAGTTTAAGTTGCACTACTGTTACCTACCTCCACAGTGACATAGGTACTTTGATAACTCTGTATTTGTGTGCCTTACTTATGCATACAAAATATCATCTCCACATAACAGAAAGGGAACGTCATTATGTCTGTACAGACGTATAACCTTGAAATACTCAATTATGTATTAGATAATATATCAATGTCAGGACTTTGGTAGAGAAGGGTCCATGTTTCCATCTTTGAGATGAAGATCTCGATATGAAATAAATAACTCATTTCAAAGAAATTGATAAGGTGTAGGACACGACACGATAGCAGATCTAAATCTCCTTTGTATTTGTCCGTTGAGCTCCTTAGTAACCTTGAGTTGACATATACGAAAACTGACAAATGCTTGCACTAACTGGACAGATCCACTCTATTCTCTGTGGATCTTTCCTCAAAAGACCATATCAGATACTAATCTATTGGCTCTCATATGATTTGATCATTAGATGTTTACTGTATGGACTTTGATTACCCTAAGTATAGATACCGGCACGGATCTTGAGCGCTGACTTGTACAGTTCTACTTGCGCAGAAGCACGCAAAAGTGAAATATCGGGTCTCTTTAGTGGTATGAAGAGAGATGCGGGGGCGGGGAGTGAAATCCTTGTACAGTGATTGGCTCGCCGATATTGTACGATGCGCAAATCGATCCCCGCTCTTTCGCCGAGCGCTCAAGATTCGTGCCGCTATCTGTATGTTTCGGTGTTTCTTCTCAGCTTGGAAAAATCGGCCTCGTCTAGTATAAATAGAGGAAAAAATAGACGTGTGAAAGTGTCTTTTAAACCTTTTTGCACAATGAATATCATTTGTTAAATCGTTCTTAGCGAGTAGCTCTGCCACCAACCTACGGTTCTAAACTATGAGACATTCTAAAAGTAATAAATCTTATATTATATTATAGAAATTAGTAAGGCAATAAATATAAAGAACTGCTCAAGAGTGTTGAAGAGATACTTTCTAGATTTTAATGTGATCTAGAAAGTATCTTTTGAATGATGACTATGTATGTATACCTACTTTTCGCCTAAAAGTATGTTTTAGCGCGCAGTTTGTCGCTTCTGACATACCTCTGTTAAACCCGGGTTGATTTGTGCTGGTCTGGTATGTAAATACGTTAGCATGAATGCATTAATGTTGTTGTTTAATAAACGAAGAAAAAAAAACCAAAACGTCTATTCGACAATCATCGTTAGCCTCCGTACTATTAACTTAACCGACATGTGTACATAATACAAGCTACGGAATTTCTAAAAGGATACCGTGGTCCTGGAACGCAAAGGGCAACTAAAGCACATGGGTGGGTTGTAATCAATAAAAGTCTGATATGCCTCTCGCTCAACCCTGGAACAACAGAAGTCATTTGATGATTTACTGCCTCAAAAAAAATAGTCACAGTAACTCTTTCGAACAATACCGCAGCCCAGGTTGTAACTATCCTAAGTGAAGGGGCACACGATGCGTTGAGGCGCTGCACCACAAAGATTTCACCGTATCGGTGGGCACACGAGCGGTGCGGCGCCGCAATGTTGTTATGTCGCAGTGGTGCCGCCGCCGGTGCCCCAGCAGCGTGCCACTGAGCGGTGCTACTCCGACGTCACAACGCATTCACCCCTCCCCGTCTCGTCTCGGTGGTTGCGAGTCCGGTGCGGCACCGCAGCGTATTGTGTGACATGCCACTGATATTTCTATCTAAGGCCCTTCGCCCACGGCGACTTTTTGTAGCGATGCTGTAGCGCGTTCGCATCGATACAGTCGCGATGCTGTAGCGCGTTAGTAGTGCTTTGGCATTTTTTCTATAGCGCTTGCAAATGCGACTAATACGCGTTAGTAGCGATGCTGACGAGCGCCTATGAAACGCGCGACAGTATCGCTACAAAAAGTCGTCTTGAGCGAGGGGCCTAAGACAACGCAGCGACACCGCTCCGGCGCCGCACTGTCGCCGCAACGCGTCGTGTGCCCCCACGCTTAGTGTACATATACCGTTGTGTATAGCCACTTCTTCATCATCATCTTTCTACCCGTGGCCGGACTTGGTGTCGCCGTAATAGTTAATAAAATTCTGACATGCCCTCTTGCTCCACTCTAGAGTGACAAGTCATTCAATTCTAACCAAAAAGAAAACAAAGTCGCTTTCCGCGTCCGTGTGTTTATCCGCTAACTCCTCCTAAACCACGCAACAGACTTTAATACGGTTTTCACTAATAGAAAGAACAATATTGGCGAGGAATGTTTATGTATATAATTTGCATCCGTGCGAATCCGAGGCGGAACAATACTCATCATCACCATCATCATCGTTTCAGCTGAAAGACATCCACTAGACATAGGCCTCCCCCAAGTGTCACCACAAGGAACAGTTCTGTGCGTCTCGCATCCATCGGATATCCGTGACGCCCATCAGGTCTTCGGTCTACCTTAGGCCTTCCAATGCTGCAACTTTTGGTGCACGCTCGCCACTCCAAAACCTTTCGGCTCCATCGACCATCCATCCATCGTTCTGCGAGCAATGTGCCCACTGCCACTTAAGTTTGTAAATTTTTCGGGCTATGTCGGCAACCTTGGTTCTCCTGCGAATCGCCAGTAGGTACTTGTTCACACACACACTACGATGACGCGGCACGGCGCGGCGGTGGCGGCGTGGGGTCCAAGCACGCAGGACATCGGGCATTGCATCATCCAACACGACCGCGCGTAGACGTACTTTTGAACTATTTAAACCTACTTTTGCTAAGATTAGAATAAACCCCTATACAGTCCACTTGCCTTTAATTTAATATAATATCTGAGCCTAAACAGTACTTATTATTTCAGAATATCTTAACAATTATTTATTTAATTCTTTATACACACAAAGGCACAGAGGCGGACTTAATGCCTTAAGGCATTTTCTACCAGTCAATTAGCTTCGCAGAAATAATTACGGTCAAGAAAGCAATTACACAGCCGCTCCTCGTATCGCCTATTTACAACTTTATAATGTTCTAAAAAATATTTAAGATCTGGTAACTTTGAAATTGTTTAGTAAATTAGTTACAACAACTTTTAATTCACGAATTTACAGAATATTAATGATGGCAACTTTTATCAGTCTTGTTGACTTTTTACTTAACAAATTAGTAGTTAGATTCTACAAATTCCTTGAAGCAGATTTCTTCTATGCCCGAGTAGAACTTTGCCTGCTGCGCCAGCTAACTCGCTTTGCCTTTCGAGAGGTACATTTTATGGGGCTTTACTTTTCCTCGAAGTGTAAGCTTCGTAATTATATAATATTATTTAGCCGCCTTTGATTTGCGTCTCGGCCTCCACCATATGCGGAGGCGGAGACGCAAATCAAACGCTTCTATAAAGTTAAATTACTATATTGTATTGCTAGAAGCATTAATTTATATAAAATATTTCATACGAATTTTTTTTCGGTGGGAAAATCATCTAATGACATCCCCCGCCCTTGGGCGAAGCGAGAGATAGTGTCAGACTTTTACTGACTAAAAACCCACTCCTGTTCCTTCGTTGCCTTTCGTACCAGGGCCGAGTCTTCCTTACATAAGCAGACCCTTGGCCCCAGTAGGCTTCGACCCTGCTGGGCCCCTATGGTTTGCTGACATCTCCTTGAGACGCGCGAGGAACAGTACGCGGCGTCGACGACTTGGGCTCGGGCTGGATGGTCACCGGGTGGTCAGACGGCGAGCTACCCATTGCTCGACGTCCGCAAGCCAGAGCCTACGGTGGTCGGAAATCGGGGTCGGAATCCCGGCGGCGGTTGGGGCGTGAGGACCGTTGCCGCACGCGTGCGGTCTCCACCTTTGCTGCTTCACAGAAGGAGGCGACCGCCTGCCACTCCTCCTTGCTCCGGACCAAGGCCTGTACCAAGGCCCGGCGCGAGAGATCGCCGCTGCCGATCGCCCCCACGAGGACACAGCATTGCTCTGCACAGGCGGGGCACACCTCCACCGTGTCCTCCGGGCGGTCCACACAATGGTGACACCCAGGCGTATCTTCCGCACGAATCCGGTGCAGGAGCCTCCCGAACTTAAAATATTTCATATGCTTAGTTTCTTTACTTCAGTCATCATCATCTTCCTGCCCTTGTCCCGTTTTATTTGGGGTCGGCGCAACATGTATTTTTCTTCCATTCTGTCCTGTCACTCGTCACGCTATCATTAACTCCTTTTTCTTTCATATCACTTCTCACACAATCCATCCATCTTTTCTTTGGCCTCCCTCTCCCTCTCCATCCATCCACATGTAAATTCATACTTCTTTTAGCAACATGCGCTTCATCCCTCCTCTTCACATGACCATACCAGTTTCTTTACTTCATTGACAACTTAAAAACAATCTACCATCTAAATATGAAACCTATGCTTTTTTTACCATAAACCTTAAACATTACCTTGCCAGTGTACAAGTTAATGAGTATGTGACCTTCTTAGACGCCACAATACCTACTGAAACTGGAAAATTTTAAATTAATTTGATGGCCTTTTAATAAATTATTATTTATAATTATTGTGATTATACAGGCCGGATTAAACAAGACGTCTATTCGGTCCTGCTGGGCCCCTTCTCTTTTACTGACATCTTTTTGAGGCACGCGTGGAACACTACGCACTGTCAACTCGAACCTGGTCCTTAACGGACAGCTGGATGGCGAGCTACTCGTCGCTCGTCATCTGCGAGCCCGCAGCTCCCCTGCAACCCCAAAATTCCCCTGCAACTCCTGACGGCCGAGGTGTCTCCTTTAGTCGCGGCTGGGGCGTGAGGATGTTCTCCCCCTTACGAGAAGAGAAGGAGGTGGCCGCTTCCCATTCTCTCTCGCTCAGGACCATGAACCAGAACCAGAGCTGGACGCGACAGGATGCCACCACCGATCGCCTCCAGTCCACTTAATTATCTTACCTAAGGATAATATTTCAGAGTGAATTTAAATTGACAACACTAGCTTCAAGATTTTCGGTTGCAACCAACAGAGTTAACCTCAAAAAACCAGACCAGCTTTCCACCATTTTCCTTTCATTTAAGTACTGATAAAAAACCGCGCCCAAAATCCCCCTTAGCGTGCAACGAAACGCAACACAAATCCACTATAAGCAGACGTAATCAGCGCTCAAACGCGTAAATCGGCGAATAAAACCGCGCGGCAACTTTTTAATTTTACGTGTTTACGCATAATTGCGCTCCGTTACGCGTAAAAGCCCGTAAATCTGTCCGATTCGTTATTTATTTGCTATTTGCCGCCTGTGAAATATAAGCAAGCCGTAAGTGTTTGTGGTTCAAGCTGATTTACTTGGTACGACTTTTGAGGAGAAACGAAATGAACTTTATTTACCTACAGCAATAAAACGTAAAGGGAGTCAACCAAGATGATGTAGCTTGCTAAGGTAAAGTTTAGAAAGAGATATAATAAGGTCCATCGGAGTCTGCTAGGTGCAAGGTTTAGAAATAAAGAAAGAAAAACTTTTTATTTGCCGGAAAAGAAAGAAATTAGTTGGAGTTTAGAAGCATAAAAGCATAATCAGCCTTATAATGTTCCCACTGCTGGGACTCAGGGCTCCTCTCTAGGAGAGGAAATGGATCTTAATCCACCACGCGGGCCCAATACGGATTGGTGGATGTCACATGTCTTCGAATTTTTGATTGTAAGACATGCTGGTTTCCTCAAGAGGTTTTCCTTCACCGTTTTAAGAGCAGTGGTAATAATAATAATAATAATAATAACCCCATCGCCGTATCTCTACGTTGACGTCGTGGTGGGGCTTGCGTGCTCCAATATACCCTAGGTCTGTATCGGTAAAGTTTGCTTTGCCGTAATATGCCTAGGGTGAGGGGCCAGACTAAGAGAGATACAATCCGCAGTGCAGTTTTGTGGCGAACTGTTGGGCATTAGCGACCCCACGGACCCGATCTCCCGGGAGAATTCTTGTTCTTCATCTCCGGCTTGCCTTTATTGGCCGGCCGTAGTGAACACTGACGAGGAACTGAGCTCCCACCTCTCTCTTGCCTTTATTGGCTGGCTTGAGTGGAGATTCGCAAGAGCAAACGTGCTCGGGAGAAGGATGTATAATCCAGTAAGGTGCTGGTAGGGATCTTGACCGTACTTCCGGGATTGTCCTGATAGCCGTGGTATACCTCTCCACTCCTCAAGCACCTCAGGATATGTTGCCCTCTTGTTGCTACGTCACTTCGTGCTAGCGGCCGTTTTTGGGGGCCCATTTATTGAGTGTGCAAGTCACCCCCTGCCTTTTTTCGATGCATATTAATAACGTTGTTCAGGCAGGGGCCATAGTCTTGACATAGTTCCATGTTACCAGTCCACTTAAGACTCCAAAAACCATAGCCCTATTATCTTTGTTCTCCATATGTCGCAACAGTTTTTCAATAACCGGGGGTTGTCCTTGGGTGCACTAGCATAGCGCGTACAGGGATAATCGTCGGTTGATATCATGTTCCTTTATAATTATCTAAAGGGCCTCTGCGAGTTGGCTTCGGCTCCTCGTACGCCTCCCAAAGGTCCAGGACCTCAGGGTCCTGAGATAAATAAAATATAAAAAATAATAATAATAAACTTTATTGTCAGACCAGAGATCCATATTTCCATTACATTAGATTGATAATTACTAAGGAAAAACAAAAAGACATACAATAAGACATACAATACAATTCAATACAATACAATACAATATAATACAATACAAAACAATACAACACAATACAATACAATAAGCCTACTTCCCATACCTGAAAGACGGTCTGTGTACCGCCATCCAGTGAGACACCATTAGGCCATCCACCCTGCCAGCTACAGTAGCCACGAGGCTATTGGGGCTGTCGCGGATCCGACGCATCAGTGATGCGATTCGCAGCCGCAGCAGTGAGCCGAAATCCGGAACACGCGCGTCCGCGAACATCCCCGACGCGCTACAGAAACGCGGCAACCCCAGCATTACCCGGAACGCGTTATTATATTGGACTCGTACAGCATTGTACGAGCCCTGTGTATAACTGACCCACAGGGCGCACGTGTACAGCGACTGGCAATAGGCCCTGAACAGTGTTATTTTAACCTCACCCGTACACCGTGCGAACCTGCGAGCCAGCATGTTACACCTGACAGCCAACGCTCTACGTTCCCTCTCTAAGTCAGCGTCATCCGACAGACTATCGGTGACCCAGCGTGTCCCAGATATTTAAAACGAGTGACTCTTTTCAGCGGAACTCCGCCCAAGGAAACCGGTGGAACAGTGCCACATACTTTATTTTGCCCCCTAAACACTAAGAGCTCGCTTTTTGTTGAGTTATACCTGAGACCATGAGTCACCGCATAGTCTTCACAGATTCGGAGAAGCCTTCTCAGCGCACTAATCGATGGGCTTAGCAACACCATATCGTCCGCGTAACTAATATTATTGACAAATTGCCCGTCAATGGAGCAACCGATTCGGGTATTACTAAGCTCACAAATCAGCCGGTTGACATACAGGTTGAAGAGCCTAGGTGAGCTAAGCCCCCCCTGCCTCACGCCGCACTCCAACCTGTACTCATCGGATATAGCACCAGCCCATCTAACGCAGTTGGACTGATTGCTGTACCAGTACTTCAGGACAGCAATCAGTCCCCCAGGAAGGTCTGTGTCATGGGAGAGCTTCTTCCAGAGGCAGTCATAAGAAACTAGGTCGAATGCCCTGGAGAGATCCAAAAAACACGCATACACAGGTGTTTCCCTTGCTGCATAGTATTGGACAGTATGCTTGAGACAGAGGATCGCTGTTTCAGTCGACAAATGTGGTCTAAACCCAAATTGGGCGTCATGTAGGGTGATATATCGATCCAGTTGCACCGATCCAGTTATGCCACCGAGCAGTACTCGAGTACCTAGTCATACCAGCCCCCCTAGCCAAGTTACAACCGTTTCATTTCGATCCTCTTTTCGTTGATCGCCTCGAATCGGCCACGCCTATTATTTCTTTGTTCTGACCACGTGACTGAGCGTTGAGATGACGTCAGAATAAAGGAATCGGAGGCGTGGCCTACTCGAGGCGATTAACGAAAAGACAATCGAAACGAAAAGGTTGTAACTTGGCTAGGTGGGCAGCAATAGACTTTCATCGTACGTTATGAAATGTATGAAACTAACAGTCCCACGTGTCCTTATCGTTATCGTCTAATGTGAAAACGACCAATGGATTTTTCTATACGCCCTCATAATTACACCAACATCGGATCCCATCGTATCGCAACAACATCGTCTAGTGTAAGCAACGATGAGTTATAAATAAATAGCACTTATTTCTATATTATTCCCCGGACGTGACGAGAAATATAAAATGGCGAGTCAAATGTCCACATAATTAACTTTAATGAACGTTGAATTAATTTTTGTGATGGCAATATTTTTTTACGAGGCCGAAGGCTAGAAATACGACAATGTTTTTCAATACCCATCTATATATATAATTTTTGCACAAGGTTTCTTTTCATGATGTAGGTGGTACTAAGAGAGGATTTTTCAAAATTCACCTCTTAACTTTTTGAGTACCCTCATTAGAGATACAGTAAGACAATGGCGCGTGAACGCCGGCGTTAATGCGGGGATCAACAGCTTAAGGGGTTTTTTTTTGTAGGTGGGAAAATCATCCAATGACATCCTTCGCTCTTGGGTGGAGCGGGAGATAGTGTCAGACTTTTACTGACTAAAAACCCACTCCTGTTCCTTCGTTGCCCTTCGTACCAGGGCCGAGTCTTCCTTTCAGAATCAGACCCTTGGCTCCAGTAGGCTTCGACCCTGCTGGGCCCCTACCTACGGTTTGCTGACATCTCCCTGAGATCAACCAAATTTTGTCACGTGTCTATAGCTGCTGTATACTGTCCTCCAAGGTACATGATAAGAAAAGAACGATATTTACGTTTCTTTGAAATGTTAGGTCAAAGATTTATTCTAGGCGGTGATTTTAATGCCAAACACACGCAATGTGGATTAAGACTTACAGCGATAAAAGGAAGGCAGCTTTTAAGTGCACTTAAAGGAACACACTGTGAAGTTATGAGCACAGGGAAACCAACATTCTGGCCCACTGACCTCCAGAAATTTCCTGCTTGGGGGAGGCCTATGTCCAGCAGTGGACGTCTTTCGGCTGAAATGATGATGATGATGATGATGACCTCCAGAAAATTCCAGATCTTATAGACTTTTTCATATGCAAAAACATATCCGCCAATTATGTTTCTTTGGAGGAAGGTTTTCATATGAACTCTGACCACTCCCCGATAATACTAACACTTAGTCAAATAGTCTTGCTAAAAGAAAGCCAGATATCTTTGGTAAATAAGTCAACAGATTGAAAAAGTTTTGCCCTCGATCTAGATAATATTATCGAACTAAGAACTCCGATAAAAACGCAAGATTAGTTTGACTCAGAAGTAAACAAATATGTCGTTGATATTCAACAATGTACGTGGATGAACACACCACAAATAAAACACAAATATAAGGGTTATATTTTATCCTAAGAAAATTTTGGACTTACTATCTGAGATAAGAAAACAAAGAAAGAGGTGGCAGCAAACAAAGAGAAAGAAAAAATATTATTAAATAATCTATCTAAGCGATTAAAGAGAAAAATTCTACAATTTGAGTAGGTATGAATCTCTAAATACCAACCTTCTGCAGATATCCAATGACAAATCAACGGATTATTATCTTTGGAAAGCGACAAGAAACCTAAAAAGGCCAATTAAACAAATACCACCTATTACAGATACCGACGTGAAATGGGCTATAAGTAATTACCAAAAAGCGTTAAGGTTTGCTCAACACTTACAAAATACTTTTCAACCCAATGATAACTGTACAGATATTTTTGAGTGTAAAAAGTTAGAGCAAAATCAGGAAGTTAAGCTTGTGATTCCTAAAGAAGTTATGAGAGAAATTCAAAATAATATTAGTTCGAAATAGTCACCTGGCTACTACCTCATAACAGGTGAAATTCTTAAACACCTCCCGCGCAAAGCTTTACTAAAGCTGACCAAAATTATCAATGCTGCGTTTATTCCAAACCATGTACCTACGATTGCGAAACCTGGTAAACCACCTCATGAAGCATCATCACATAGACCTAGTTGCCAGTATTATCAAAATTATTTGAAAAACTATTACTGAAACGATTAACGCCAATAATGGAAGAAAAAGACCTTATCCCAAATCATCAATTTGGTTTCAGAGATAACTCTACAGCAGACCAGGTACAAATGTTATTGAAAATAACGCTCGAAAATAAAGAAGTCTGCACCACCGTATTCTTATATGTGGCGCAAGCTTTTGACAAAGTTTGGCATGAGGGCTTAATATATTTACAAACTCAGTTAAATGCTAGATACCTCCAAAATTTGCAGATATTCTGGAATCGTATCTAACCAATAGAATGTTTAGAATAAGGCATGAAGATATTCCGAGCTTAAAACTATAAAAGCTGGGGTACCTCAAGGAAGTGTGCTGGGCCCAATCCTATACTTTTTGTACACATGTGACAACCCATAGCTAGAAAACAACACCATTGCAACCTTCGCTGATGACACTGCTATTATGGATACAGGATCGAATCACAGAGAAGCAGTAGAAAAAGTTCAACTAGCTGTGAACAAAGTCCATGACTGGACACAAAAATAGAAGATCAAGCTGAATGAGTTAAAATCAATTCACGTTGACTTCACAAACAAACAGTGCGACTACCACCCAATCTACATATAAACGGTACGCAAGTGCCTTATGGGCACGCCATACCTATGGCGGTAAGCCCCCTCTTTGAGGAATGGCTGGAAAGACCTCACGGCGTCCTAACCTTCCGCATGACTCAGGTTCTCACCGAACATGGTCAGTTCGGGAAGTTTCTGCACCGGATTTGTGTGGAAGTAACGCCCGGGCGCCACCACTGTGTGGACCGCCCGGAGGATATGGTGGAGCACACGGTGGAAGTGTGCCCCGCTTGGGCAGAGCACCGTCGTTCCTCGTGGGGGAGATCGGTGGCAACGATCTCTTGCGCCGGGCCTTGGTACAGGCCATGGTCCGAAACGAGCAGGAGTGGCAGGCGGTCGCCTCTTTCTGCGAAGCGGTAATGCTAGCAAAGGAGGAGGCTGCACGTGCACGTGGGAGGAGCGTCCCTCACGCTTCAGCCGCCGGGATCTCGATCACGATTTCGGATCCGGGATTTCGATCCCGGCTTGCGGACGGTAGCAATGTGTAACTCGCCGTCTGACCGTCTGGTAACCGTCCGTACCGAGCCTAAGTCGTTGACGGCGCGTAATGTTCCACGCACGCCTCAAGGAGATGTCAGAAAACCGTAGGGGCCCAGCAGGGTTGAAACCAACTGGGGCCAAGGGTTTGCTTCTGAAAGGAAAACTCGGCCCTGGTATGAAAGGCAATGACGGAACAGGAGTGGGGTTTTAGTCAGTAAAAGTCTGACACAACCTTTCGCTACCTACCACCAAAAAAAAGTGCCTTATGCTAATACAGCCAAATACTTTAGTCCTGCTGTCATCATACCCATGCTATGTGAAGAAGACCTTAATGAAGAAAGGAATCAGAAACTGCAACACTATGAAAAAAAAAATTAACCATAATTGCAAACAAACAATCCACAAAGCTATTTACACAAAAATAACTAAGAGCAAACAATCAGTTTCCAATTTGTCAATAAATCCTATTCACCAGAAATTCATCATTCACATTTTGAACACAAATATAATCCAATGGTTCATTTTTCACGCCATTTACAATAGACAATCAAATTTTGTACTAATAACTAAAAAAACCGGCCAAGAGCGAGTCGGACTCGCGTACGAAGTAGTGTTGTAAGAAACTCGAGTCTTTTGGTCTTCATTTCGAGACTTGAGTAGATTTTCAAGACTAGGACTCGTTAGTCACATGAGTCCGAGTCCTTTGAGTTTTCTGAGTCCTTTCGAGTCATTTAAGTTCTTTGAGCTAGACTGAGTCATGAACTTGAGTGGATGTATTATAAATGGTAATACTGGGTGATTTTATATCGTCATCCATATTTATTTTCTGATTGAAAATAAATCGCACAATAAAAAATTGCAACAATTAAATAGCATTAAAGGCAATATAACCTAATCAAAAGTATCCACCTGAAGACTGATTTGCTGAATCCAAATGCGAGTTAAAACGTCTAAATAAAATAATAAACACACATAATACCGTAAAGACT
The DNA here is from genome assembly GCA_905147345.3 of Mythimna impura. Lineage (NCBI taxonomy): Eukaryota > Metazoa > Arthropoda > Insecta > Lepidoptera > Noctuidae > Mythimna > Mythimna impura. Next base: position 23,532,039 of record LR990359.1, on the reverse strand, counting down.
CCAAATTCTGACGGAGTTGAGTTCTAAGCTTTATTTATAGGAGTCTTAAAAAGTAGCTCAAGTTTTATTAAAAAAGACTCCAAGACTCGAGTTTCTTACAACACTAGTACGAAGGGTTCCGTACAACATCTATACAACATTAGACACTATAATTATTATAACCTTTTTTTAGTTTTTAGTATTTGTTGTTACAGCGGCAACAGAAATACATGATTTGTGACAATTGTCTAGCTATTACAGTTCATGAGATACAGCTTCTTGACAGACAGATAGACGGACAGTGGAGTCTTAGTAATAGGGTTCTATTTCTACTCTTTGGGTACGGAACCCTAAAAACAATTTCCAAAATGATTTTCCGAAGTAGGTAGGTACATGAATCCGTTTTAATTCAGCAGAATGGAGCGCAATCTAAATTTATTAAGTATAGCAATTGCTAGTTCCGAAAATTAATACTTGCCTTGCCAGCGGCGAGTCAATGTTACTATATGAAAATTTTAAACCCTATTAGTTTTAGTTTTAAATGGGTTTTGTTTTTAGTATAATTTATAATTTACGTAAATTGGATCTTTATGTAGGTGTACTAAGTTGGTTTTATGTATATTGGTCTCTTAAATCTTTAATGTACACAGTTTAGGTAGAAGACGATTCAATTGCTTTTTCAATACACTTACTCGAAAACCCGCTCTTATCCCACCGCTTTTAAGCACGCAATGAGACTGTTTTCAACACTAGTGCAGAAAAGTGCGCGTACTCTCCCCGCCTCAATGTTATTACATGTATCGTATCAGGCTGGGCGCGCGTCGACCCCCATTTATTCATTTCTTTGTAAGTGTATTGAAAAAAGTCGTTTGATACACGTGCAAATTTGTCACTGCAGCCCTCGGCTCCATAACACACTCGCCTAGGGCTCGTGCGAATTCCGCCTCGGTCGCAAATCGCAATGACAAACTTTTTGCACTTGTATCAAAATGTACTATTGTAACATTACGTTTATGTTATTCTGGTACCCATAACACAAGTTAAATCTTTCCCAGTTACCAGGGTTACCAGAATTGCTTACAAACACTACTAACATACAATTTTTATTATCGAATATGTCTTTGTTTTTTGTGTTGTTTGTAAGTGTTTGCTTGTACAAAATGTTGCAGTCCAAAAAATATTATTATTATTCCATTTACTTTTTTGTAAACATATTTCATTACATTTTTAAATATTTTCCTAAAAAAAACACATTTAAAAAACACTTAAAAATAGTCATAGTCATAGTCATAGTCATAGTAGTCATAGTAGTTTATTGGTAAGGGATTCTTACAAGTCATTTAAAGAATGTTACATAAAATAAAAAATAGTAGCCCACCGGCATCGGGAACAGGGTCCAAGCTACCGGTGGTCGCCGTGTCCAGGAGTATAGCTATTATTATTATTATTATTATATTTTATTTATCTCAGGACCCTGAGGTCCTGGACCTTTGGGAGGCGTACAAGGAGCCGAAGCCAACTCGCAGAGGCCCTTTAGATAATTATAATGGAACATGATACCAACCGACGATTATCCCTGTACGCGCTATGCTAGTGCACCCAAGGACAACCCCCGGTTATTGAAAAACTGTTGCGACATATGGAGAACAAAGATAGTAGGGCTATGGTTTTTGGAATCTTAAGTAGACTGGTAACATGGAACTATGTCAAGACTATGGCCCCTGCCTGAACAACGTTATTAATATGCATTGAAAAAAGGCAGGGGGTGACTTGCACACTCAATAAATGGGCCCCCAAAACCGGCCGCTAGCACGAAGTGACGTAGCAACAAGAGGGCAACATATCCTGAGGTGCTTGAGGAGTGGAGAGGTATACCACGGCTATCAGGACAATCCCGGAAGTACGGTCAAGATCCCTACCAGCACCTTACTGGATTATACATCCTTCTCCCGAGCACGTTTGCTCTTGCGAATCTCCACTCTAGCCAGCCAATAAAGGCAAGAGAGAGGTGGGAACTCAGTTCCTCGTCAGTGTTCACTACGGCCGGCCAATAAAGGCAAGCCGGAGATGAAGAACAAGAATTCTCCCGGGAGATCGGGTCCGTGGGGTCACTAATGCCCAACAGTTCGCCACAAAACTGCACTGCGGATTGTATCTCTCTTAGTCTGGCCCCTCACCCTAGGCATATTACGGCAAAGCAAACTTTACCGATACAGACCTAGGGTATATTGGAGCACGCAAGCCCCACCACGACGTCAACGTAGAGATACGGCGATGGGCTATTATTATTATTATTACAGTTTCAATAATACTCCCATATTATAATTATGTGGAAACTTGAAAATAGCTCGTCCTGATTTAATCTGTTGTTATACTAGTATCTTATATTGCAAGCTGTAAGCTACCCAAATAAAATAGAATAAATAATATTATATTTATTTTATTGGATTAACTCGACCATTTATTATTAAGCTCTTATGTGTTTTTTTGTATTGTGCTGGACAAACCCAGATTTTGCTCGCATACAGTCGTCATCAAAATTCAAAATTCGAAAGATTTTATTTCACATAGACACTTATAAAACGTCAGAAGCTAGTGCACGGTTCCAAATTGGTCGTCTCCTATGGAGAAGAACTGGCAAGAAACTCCATGGTCACCATTTCAGTCGAGAGATGTCCACTACTACTATTCAGTAGTGGACATCTCTCGACGAAGAAGAAGAAGAGAAGAAGTGGTGATACTTGAAGGAGGCCTATATTCATAGGCCTCCTTCAAGTATCACCACTTCTTCTTAGCGTATCGATGACAAAACTAGTTAAATTCCTTGCCTGGCCCAGTATTCGGCCACGGCAATGCCGTCTGCTGATGTGGCGACACTTGAAGAAGGCTTATGTTTAGCCTATGTTATGCGAGACGAATAGGACCAGTCTTTATGGCCACACCAACTGGTCCTGTGCTTCTCGCATCCAGCGGTTTCTGGCGGCCTTCACAAGGTCATAGGTCCACCTTGTGGCCTTCCAACGCTGCTGACATGCAATAGGTATAGCTGACAGGCCACCTAATCTTGCTTCTAGATCGTTTTACATCACCATAGGTATCCAACCTGCGGCCTCCTCCTATGCTAGCAAAGGAGCCAGCCGCACGCGCGAGGCAACGGATCCCGATTTCCAGCCACAGGCTTGTTTACGGCGAGCAATGGGTAACTTGCCGTCCGACCGTCCGGACCGAGCCCAAGTCGTCTACGGCGCGTAGTGTTCCACGCGCGCCTCAAGGAGATGTCAGCAAACCGTGGGGGCCCAGCAGGTTTGAAACCTACTGGAGCCATGGGTTGTGCGAAAGTTAACCCCGGGGCCCTGGAACGAAGGCAAAGACGGAACAGGAGTGGATTTTAGTCAGTAAAAGTCTGACTCGCCCTCGCGCTCCGCCCAAGAGTCAGAGATGTCATTAGATGATTTCACACTTAAAAAAAAAATAGGTATACTACGCTCTCCACTTCATAAACAGTTACAAAACAAAACAAAATCGAACAATAAAAAGTATTTAGTCTCACAAACAGTCGAGGACAAATTTTATTAAGCCCGGGGTCCCACTCGTAAGTCTCATTTAGTTCAGTAAACACTAGACTGGCACAATATCTTCTTGTTGTGCTCTTGAGCTCAATGGAGGCGACTTAGACGCTTTCACATACAGGCTAGCAGTCCAGCCAGACGTTTTTAGGGTTCCGTACCTCAAAAGGAAAAATCGGAACCCTTATAGGATCACATTGTTGTCCATCCGTCTGTCTGTCTGTCTGTCTGTCAAGACCCTTTATCTCGGGAACGCGCAGAGGTATCGAGTTGAAAAAAAAGTTACAGCCGTTCATGTCGCAAAAAACGTGTATTTCGACACTCTCAAGGGAATCAGAATTCATAGGGTACTTCCTGTTGACCTAGAATCCTGAAATTTGGCATGAAGCGACCTTGCTTCATAGGAAAAAATCTGAAAAGTGTAAATTTGCAGTTACGTCACAAAAAGACAAAAACTCTTTGTGATTCGGAAAAATCTTTGTTACTCAATTCGGGAATTGAACTGTTTTCATTGGTAAGTAAGTATGTATGTACGAAACCCTCAGTGCAGAGTCCGACTCGCACTTGCCCGGTTTTTTATTAGATTTTTACTTTCTTTTCGGTTTTAGTTCTGTTGAAAAGTGTTTCAAGTGCTTAAAGGGAACAAACATCTAGTATGTTTATGCTTGTTTAGATTTTTAACGGATAATCTCTGTCCTTTATGAGACCTTTGCAGTTTCACACTACTATTATAATTGTAAAAAATTGTATGTGTGTAATATCATATGGGATACTTTTTATCCCTAGAGTCCATTGCGATTAATTTCTATTTTGAGATGGACAAAACCACGGGCAGAATCTAGTGAGACTTTGGAGGTAAGCGGAACAGAGAATAAAGTCCCGCAAACCTCCGTTGAAAAGTGAAGATCCTCCGATCAGACGGAATGTTATGTCTGGTGGGCTACTGCCCGATAGATGATTTCAGGCTGTTCTATGTGTTCTAATCGCGCGGAGAACTTTGATTGCGCGATGCAGGATTAGTTCTTATGTGATGCCATAGATGTCGCTACAAGACCATTATACCCTACACAATGTGATATTCTATCAATAGGAACGACTGCCTAAGGCTCCTTGCCCACGGCTACTTTTGGTAGCGATGCTGTCGCTCGTTCGCATCGACACAATCGCGATGCAAGCGCTAGCTGCTGTTTGCCCTCGTCCACACCACGATTCTTAGTCGCGTTGCAAACGCGACACTGTCGCGCTTCTGTCGGCACAAAATGCTAAAAAAAACTTCATAGTTTTTGTATGTAGAACGTTTCACTCATGCGCCACCCTCTTTCAGTTCTCTCCCCGATTTCATCCGACACGGTCGTTCGACAGCATCGTTACAAAAAGTTGACGTGGCTGAGGGGCCTTAAGGTTAGCACCCACAGAAGCGGGAGCCACGCGAAAGAGATCAAATAGCGATCCTCTATTTGTGGTCGCACCCGCTTTCTGTGTAACAGATTGCATACAAATTCGAACATTACAAAATATCCAGTCCCGGATGGCGACCGCTTCCCGCCTCAGTGGGCGGTAATCTTTATAGTTTAAAATGTATTACTAACATCATCATCATCTTTGAGTTGTCAACGCGCAATTTTGCAAGTCAGACGTGCTACTTAGTAGCTCCGCGAAATTTATTCAGAAAGTTGTGAAAAAGTTATCAAACTAGTGACTATTGCATACCAAATTACTTTTTAATAAATACCTTTTCGAACAGTGTAAAAAAATATTAAGTTCATTTTGTGATTAAGATCTAAAACGCTAAAAAGTGCACAGCGTAACGAGAAGTATGCTACTTACAAGCGACTGACTTTTTCGACCATTTCTGTTGTAGCCACCGTGGTGCATTGGTTCTGAAGGCGGTTGATATCGCATGGACGTGAGTTCGATCCCGGGTGCCACTTAACAACTTAGTGAGCTCTTTTTGACTTTTTACAAACTTTTTGCATTCTTTGGACTTTTTTTTTTTAATTTGTTTTTGCTGTGTCGATTGGAGGGAAAATTGCAATATGCCTCGAGTAGCACGTTCACCACCGAAGACAGCAGACGCAGTAAATATTGTGCATGTTCAATCGGAACCAGACATCCAAAAAGCTTTACAGGGCTCTCCAGAAACTACAAACGCAACGCTCCGCCTGAAACGCCCGCGGTTAGCTCTGTCACCCGACACAAAGCACGCGAACATTGACGCTGAAGACGTACTAGATACCAGACAAAAACCCCCAAAAGGCTCAGAGTCGTCGCTTCTCCTCTCGGAAATACGATTATTAAGGCAACAGGTATGTGACCTCAAAATACAAAATACAGACATAGGTCTGAAACTTGCTAATTTTACCGAAGTCATAAACCAAAAACTTGAAGATTTCAATAAGAAGATTGAGTCACGAGATCAGGAAATAATACTGCTTAAAAGTAATATTAGCGAACTACACAACAAGCTTAACACCTACGAACAAAACAGTATGAGAAATGAACTCGAAATAGTCGGAATTCAGGAAGAAAATAATGAAAATCTCGTGCATATAACTATGTTGACAGCAAGAATAATTGGTGTCGACCTTACAGAGGCTGATATAGATGACGCTTACCGCGCGGGCCCTAAACGCACTAACTTGATGGGTAAACCCGAAGCTTCCCCAAGACAATTGGTGGTCAAATTTGTACAACATCACAAACGTAACCAGTTTCTAAAGGCCGCAAGATCACGGCATAATCTGACCTCCTCTGACATTGGAATAGAAGGAACGTCGAGGAAACTATTCACTAACGAGCGACTTACTCGCGAAAACCGGCAGTTATTTCGCTCTGTTAAACTTTCAGCAAAAGAGCAAGGCTACAAATTCACTTGGGTCAAAAACGGATCAATCCTTATTCGCAAACAAGAAGGAAACCCGTCTATCCACATCAAAAATAAAAATGATTTACATCGCCTCTTTGGATCAGAGCCTCCATCAAATGTCTCCGCGGATGTTCTGCCAACTACTGCTGGCATCTAGAACCGCTCACCTGAACACATGCTGCATCGGGACTTCAACGTCTAAAATATCTACAGATCTGTATAAATTTAATTCCAAGTTTTTTAACCTATTGTTTAGTTGGTATGATACTATCTCCTTAACTAAGCATCCATTGTCTATTGTTTTAGTTTTAATTAGTTTCAATAGTATCGTCACATTAGCACTAGCCCTAAACTCACAAATAACACATAACAACTTACTCATACTGACATGCCTCCACATTATCCCATATTCGAAAACCACACAGAAATTAAACACACAACCACTCTTACTCACACTTACACAAATCCCCACTATTTCCCTGCCAGTAAACTCTATCAACCAATCAGTGACACCACCAAAGACGTTTTTTATTACAATTTCAGTTTTCTCGTACCCATACAAATGGCTTTATTTAACCTAATCCAAGATATTGATAATAGTCTCCAAATTGAGTGTCACTCTTATGATCTGATAGATAATTGCAGGGAACAGTTACTACATACTGACTACAACTTCAAAATACTAACATTCAATATTAGGAGTTACCAACGCAACTTCGATAATTTTTACTTGGTCCTGCAGCGTTTCGATTGCGATATTGATGTCATTGTCTTGACTGAGTGCTGGCTGAGCGACGGGTTGCTACTGGAACTACTACCAGGCTATACAGGCGTTAGGACAAACTCACAGTCAAACAAAAATGGCGGTGTAGTTGTTTATATAAAAACTTCCTGGAATTTTACCGTTAGTGAACCAAAAATAGCTGACGCAGATAGTCTCTTAATTAAAATTAACAACGAAATTATTATCCTAGGTATCTATCGATCCCCATCCTATACTAACTCAGACAACTTTACCATATCGTTAGATGCCACACTGAATCAGTTAAATAATTACGATAAAATTTTGGTAACAGGAGATATGAATATTGACATTTGCAACCAAATTAACAACAAAAATGCGGATTATCTACGAATGATGGCTACACATGGTCTTCTTCCAGCAATAACCATGCCAACGAGAAACAATACTTGTCTAGACCATATTTTTATAAAATCTAGAAATAAATCCACGGGAGCAGTTTCTAAATGCTCTGTCACTGACCATGACATAGCGATGGCTGCTACCTGCTTAAAAAATAACCAATCCTGCTCTACCAGGAAAAAATGGAAAATTAAAATTGATGAGGAAGCTGTTGTCGCCGAGTTAAATAGTATTTCATGGCCTGAAGTCTTGAACCAACACTGCACCAACTCCGCCGCCAATATATTTATTGAAATCATAACGTCATCCCTAAAAAAACACTCACAACAAGTCAAAGTAGGCAGAAGTAATTATAACATCAAGCCTTGGATTACCCCAGGTTTAATAAGATGCATGCGCCACCGCGACAAACTGCACCTGGCGTTACGTGCGTGCCCAGACGATCAAATGAAACGTTTAACCTACACCCGATACAGAAATTTCTGTAACAGTCTGCTACATAAGTTAAAAACTAACTACAACAGAAATATAATCGAAAATAGCCAAGCTGATCCAAAAAAACTTTGGAAGACTATAAAATCCATATGTAGTGCTAACAATAAGACGTCAAATAAATCCGAAAAATTAGTTACCAATAAGAACCCAATAGAATCACTTGACAAGTGCAATGCTTACTTCACTACAGTGGGAAAAAAACTGTCTGACTTAATTCTTTTAAGACTCTCGGAAACACAAACCTCTCTTGCCGAAAAATACACCCCAAATATAACCAGTCCTCATACATTTTTCTTACACCCCACAGACGAAACAGAAATAGAATCTCTGATAACTCAACTCAACAATGACAGCGCTCCCGGGCCCGATAATCTCAACGTAAGATTAATAAAAAAAATTAAACCCGCTATTATTCATCCACTAACCTATATATTTAATCTTAGTCTAGAATCTGGAATATTCCCGGACAGATGGAAGGTTGCAGCTGTCAGTCCAATCCATAAAAGTGGTGCAACAGATATCCCCGATAACTATCGACCTATCGCCCTATTGTCTATATTATCTAAGCTCCTCGAGAAAGTTGTGAACAAACGACTTACGAACTTTTTAGAGAAACACAACACGATATCCAACAGGCAGTTCGGCTTTAGACGGGGAAGATCAACTGAAGATGCAGCCAGGCTTCTTACCAATACTGTGTCGTCATTTGTTCATAAAGGAGAACACACTATGTGCGTTTTCATAGATTTGGCAAAGACTTTCGACACAATTTCAATAGATCTCCTTTTAAAGAAACTTGAAGCAGCAGGTATACGCGGTACACCCCTAAACTGGCTCAAAAGCTACCTGTCAAATAGAAAGCAATTTGTCAAGCTCGGTGATATCTCCAGCAGCCTACTTCCCATCACGTATGGAATCCCACAAGGTAGCACACTTGGTCCGACGCTTTTCTTACTTTACATGAATGATATTTTGAATACTTCTCTTACAAGTTCTGAAATAATAGCGTATGCAGATGATACAGCTATAATATTTCATGGTAAAAATTGGAACCAGGTGTACAGCTATGCTGAAGAGGGGCTACTCAAAATATCTAAAGTTCTGGATAGCAATTTACTAACCTTAAACGCAAAAAAGACTAAGATAATTTCATTCCATAAAACCAAGACTTCAAGTCCACCCCCACACCTCACTCTCATACTTCATACTTGCTCCCATAAGCCTAATAATCGAACTGCGGGCTGTTCGTGCACAGAGATTGAGCGTATAACCTCCATAAAATATTTGGGAATTACTTTAGACGAAAATTTATCTTTTAAACCGCAAATACACGCACTATCAGGCAGAGTCAGGAAACTTATTTCATCATGAAAAAACTACGTGACTGCACACCCCCGCCTATACTGCGCACTGTGTACTATGCTCTCTGCCAGTCCGTCCTCCAATATGGTATCTCTGTCTGGGGTGGCGCAGGTAAGGCCGCACTTATTGAGGTCTAAAGAGCACAAAGGGCCGTCATTAAAGTTATGCTCAAGAAACCTTTAATGTATCCAACTGACCAACTCTATAACGATTTCCCGATCCTCCGTGTCCGACAGCTTTTTATTCTAAATGCAGTCCTTCAAACACACAGGCAATTGAAATCTAGACCAGACTACGCGGAGATAATATCAAAGCGTACTTTTAGGATACCCACTCCCAAAAGAAACTCTCTTATGGCAAGACGCTCCTCAAACTATTTATATCCACGCATATATAACGAAGCTGTAAAGAACTGTAATATAATGGACCTCAAAATACCCCTGTGTAAAAAGACCATAAAGAACTGGCTTCTCACACTCTCCTACGATGAAACAGAAAGGATCATCCATACTAATATTATAAATGCGAAAGTAACTCTGTCTGTCTGTCTGTCTGTCTGTCTGTTACGCTTTCACGCTTATACCGCTGAACCGATTTTGATGAAATTTGGTACAAAGATAGAATAGAGCTTGAGAAAGGACATAGGCTATAAATTATCACGCTATTTGCTATGGGGGGTGAGCAATAATCCAAAATGTCAATATTTAACGACATTTTGCAGCGAGTTCGATTCTCAGCTACAGTTAAAAATTTTGTCATTATTTTATCTTATTTTTTTTGTAATAAAATAACTTTTACCATTTTTTCAAAATAAAATTGACATTTCTATTCGATATCTTCTAAATATTTTGTAAAAACTAATCAAAACACATAATAAAATCAAAGCGGCGAGTAAAATCACGTACTATTTTGTTACATTATTCTATTTAGCTGCAAATTTAACTTCTGAAAGGAAAATCATCACGCTATCACCGATAAGGAGCCAACCAGTCTATTATAACGTTTATAAGAACGTCTATTTTAAAACATAATCGTCGAAGACCGTAGCACAGTTGTTTCATATCTAGACTTGCGTGTAATATAAAGATGGTTCGAGTCCCATAATATGGCTCTCATATAAGAATTTTTTATTTTATTTTTTCACCGTAAATAAGATTTTTTTAATATATTTTTGCATACTTATATTTTTTTTTATATCTACACACAATATATCTGTAGAAGTTTTTAGTTGTGTGCGTATCACGCAAAATGTTAATAATATAAAATGTCGATAACTTTTAAATATTAAAATTGTGTGTCTCTTAAAATATTACTTTCGCTTTGTTTCATCGCAATCGGTTGACTATATCGAAAGATATATGTATAAATTTAAAGTTTTCAAGAAGTAAAATGTAACACCACACGCAATTCAGATACTCGCAACGCCATCTAAAGACTCAAAGTAGAAATAATTATGACAATGGCATTTGAAATTCATATTAAATTTGATAGATAGATGGCATTGTGTAATTTATGTAATTTTCTGAGTGGCGGAAGAATGACCATCGCCCACGTTTGCAGACAGTTCTATTTTTTTCCCCGTGGTTGTAACAAGCTAATTGACCTATATGTATTTAATTATTGACTTTAAAATAACACGGCCAAATTTTTGGAAGGGGTTACATGGTACCTGGCGTTGGAAGGCCCCCAGGAGGACGTTACCGATGACCTGGTGAGGGTCGCGGGAATCCGATGGATGCGAGACTCACAGGACTTGTCATTATGGCGACACTTGGGGAGGCCTATATCCAAAAGTGGACGTCTTTCGGCTGAAATGATAATGATGAAGATGGCACCTTTTTATTCTTTTTTTAAGGGTGGAAATTATCCAGTGACTTCTCCCACTCTGGTTGGGGCGGGAGGGCGTGTCAATCTTTTACTGACTGAAATCACACATGTGTCCTTCAGTTGCCCGTCCGGCCGTCCGGTCAACTACCGGACGGCCGGACGGCTAGCTACCCATTGCTCGACGTCCGCAAGCCCGTGTCTACCGTGGCTGGTAGTCGGGGTCGGAATCTCGGCCTCCTTCGCTAGCATTACGGCTTTGCAGAAGGAGGCAACCTCCGGCCATTTCTCCTCGCTTTGGACCATAGCCCGAACCAGGGCCCGGCGCGAGAGGCCACTGACGCCGATTGCCTCCACGAGGACACAGCGGTGCTCCGCTCTTGCGGGGCACACCTCCAATGTATGCTTTACTGTGTCCTCCGGGATGATGGCACCTTGCGGCCTAATAATAGCGTGTTTTATTATTTGCAGTCACTGCTTCATATAAAACGAGGTCGAATGTGTTTTTCTGATCACAGTTCGAAAACGTATGATGTATCTCAGATTCCTTGCAGCCTTACGTCGACATCTGGACATTGCCTCCTTGCAGTGAGTGGTGACCAACACTAGATTATGGTATTGGATTATGGTATTGGTACTGGTATTTCGAACGGTTTCTGTTCCGGATTCGGTTGGAATTATCCTGATATTACCATTTTGCGAATTGCCCGAAGCTCCCGGTGTAGCATGCGGTGGAGGTCTATCCAGCTTGGGTGAACCGCCGTGTCCTCATAGAGAAGATTTCGCCAAAATTTGGAGACTCTTTATAGGGTAGTTCCCACTATGGAAAAAACATTTGTCTGATAAACGGGGACGTCAGTTAAATACACACTAAAAATCCTAGGTAAATGAACCACCACGCCCAAAAGGATCAAGCTACAACAATCAATGCAAGTATGCTCTCGAAAATTCTTCATAAGTACTGTTGTGGAGGAAGATAGTTGATGATGATGGTAGTTTTTGGATTCACTTAAGGCTTTGCACTATCAGTGCACGTTATCCAGCTGAAGGTCGGTGTTCAGATTATGCTCCTTCGTTTACCTCTACTAAAGCTAACTGCTTAAACTCTTCAGTGAAATATTATTGAGGCGAAATGTATTACACGAGGTAACTCTTTCAAACAATCTCGCAGCCCCAGCAGGGCCCTATACATTTGCTGAAGGAGGCTACTGGTTGTCATTTTCTCCACCAATCACCTCCATGAGGACACGGCGGCGCTCCGACCAAGCGGGAACGACTTCCACCGTATTCTCCGGGCGATCCGCACAATGGTGAGATCCGAGTGTTTCTTCCCGCTGAATTCGATACAGATACCTTCCAAATATCCACATCCGATGAGTCCTGCACAAAGAGAGGATGCCGTGACGCCTCTGCAGCGACACCTCAAAGACAGGCATTACCGCTGCGATTGTGGCGTGCTCACTGTGGCGAGGGATTAAAATCATACAATATTGTTTTACCAGAACATAAACCAGAAACATACATAAACTAATGCCTTTTCCCTTGGGGTAGGCAGAAATGCCAACTGCTACGAGCCATACATACTCTTTCTATTCATTGACGTTCATAAATCTGGATCTGCATGTTTACATAACATGTTTCCTGAAGGAGATTAGCGTTTTTACCTTTAACCGTTTTATGTTAAAGTACAATCACCCATCGAAAGTGCTTAGATACCTTAACGCCTATTTTCCCTTGCACGTTAGAGTTCAAGTTTTCGAAAATTAAACTAGATGGCGTTGGTTTCTTCACAGCTAAGTGGCGAGCAAAGGCAATCTCACAAAGTATAAACTTGACTTTTAGTTTAACAAATAATAGACACATGCGTCATCATTGTCGTCAACAACTGATTGTAGTTCATAATTTCATCGTTCAAATTAGAGTCATGTTGACCTAGCGGTTTAGCATGTGCAGATAGATGCGTAAATCAATGAGCCATGAGTTCAAATCTCACGTAGTACTCACACTTTTTGTAAGTTTTTTTGTAAGTCTTTTTGTAAGTAACAAAAGAAGTTGGAAGGAATATTAATTCAAGTGGGTAGTTACTCAGCAAAATGAAAAAAATGCAGGTAAACAGTTGACAAAAGGCACTATTAAAAAAAAATATGTTTATTTCTTACAATTTCTTAATCAAATTTAACAATCACCGTTTATTAATCACCGAATAAGATTATAATATTATATATAATTTCTTATTGAGGCCATAGCTTAAGTATTCGTTTCCAAAATTGGAAAGAGGTTTGAAGCTTATGTAACCTTAACAAAAACAAACAAAATACCAGATAATTTTATCACAAAGGTCAAAAGGATTAAAAATGTAGGCTAAAAACTATAAAATTGCACAACAACACATCAAATGTTCATAACTTTTTTAAGTTGTTTTAAATACGGATATTAAGTTAAACACACATAACAAGGTCTCCAGTTAATACAGAAAATAAGTATATATATAGCATAGTGGTTCGTCAACCGACGTCCGTTTTCTTCGTACTCCCTTATCATGGTTTGATGCTGCAACATGTTTATTAGTTTTAGTCTGCCAGCTCTTTGATGGTGTTTCAAAGAACCCTCTTCTTCAAATCATCATATCCATAGAACAACTGTTTTTCTCTGCAACAATAAAACAGAAATATATAATATCCAATAATGATTATTATTGTTACGGACACGAGCATGTAATTTAGAATCACTAAATATAATCAACATTACGTCATTCACAGACGCGTAATGTATGTACATAGGCGCTGTACATAATAGAGAGCAAGCCTATCAGAGGCCAGACTATTGTCCAATCAGCTACTGGGATAGTATATAAGGCTATGTACTGAGTTCTTAGAAGTACATAATGCGGTTCTTAGAAGTAAATAGTACAGAAAAACCGTTAAGAATAATCTGGGTTTCTATTGGTGGATTACAACGGGGAAAATCACGCCACTATTGATGACCAATGGTGTGCTTGCCGTATGCGGGGGGTCGGGAGGTGAACGTCAGCCGGCCTCAACAGGATTAGGAAATAGACTAGAGGAAAAGGGACTCTCTCCCACGACTTGCGACCGGCTGAAAAAGTACTTAAGCTGCACTTTCGTTGAAGACGACGTTCTCTCTCTGCAGTTCGACTCGAAGCGTCACTGCGACAGTTTGTCTTGGCACCCTACGCTCCTGGAGCGGCCCTAGATTTCCAGATTTCCTAAGTTATCTAACGTATTAGAGTCAGTGAAGTATTGTAAAGTAACTGTGAACTATTTGTGAGTTAGCGTCACGCGTATGTACGTAAAGGACTCGATATTTACACGTGTTATGTGAAGTCTGTATTTTTATACGTGTTAAAATAAATTGGCTGAGGCCTTTCAAGCGTGACCATTGTGTTGTGTAATTATTTACATCCTCTGCCCCCAACAGAGGAACTTTGGTCCTTCGAGAGCCGGATATTGGTCCTTTGGTAAGGAATATCGAGCGGCTTATTGTGCGTCTTTGGGGAGACGTGAAGAAATACAGTTGGGTGTCGAAGATTGAAGAAGGGAACGCTTCAAGCTCGAACAGGAACGCTGCAAGTAAGAATAGGAACGCGGCAAGTTACGTTTCGAAGAAACCTATTTTCAAGAAAGAAGAGGAAAGCTTTCAAGATTGAAAAGGAACGCTTCAAGTGGGAAAAGGAACGCAGCAAGTCACGTTACGAAGAATACCTATTCTGAAGATTGAAAAGGAACACAGGAACGCAGCAAGTCCGACCCAGTAGGTGCTTAGGATTGTCGCCACGTCGGGAACTTCGAGCCGCCAGCGTCGTGTCGAGCCGTCGTGTCAAGTCATCGTGTCAAGCCGTCGTGTCGAGCTGCAGAGAGGGATCCACGGGTCCTTTACGCCGTCGCGTCAAGAACCTTTTAAGCGGGTGGACCGCGGCTCAGGTACGTGCCACCTAACGGTGTCAAAGGTGCGTGCCTGAGTTAACGCCGTTTCAAGGCGGTGCGACATATTGTGCGGTGTCGCCAACCAAACGTGGTTGAATAGCACTACTGCGCCTGTAAGGCTGCGCACGTTGCGAGGGCCGGACTGTAGGCACTGCCGAGGCAACCGGTCGTTCCCACCGGTTGCTGAGCACCTCGTAGCGCGTGTAGTTCTCTGCAGGGTAGTCCCCACCTTTCCATTTCCTGCACATTTTCCATCCCTGCCGGAGCGTATCCCTCTCATAGGGCCCTCCGGTAGGTCTGATAGGGCCGCTAGGGCATTGATAGAGCTAGGGTGCCAAACGAGGAGGAAGGATGCCGACTACAAGAAGCCAGAAGAACGAAGATACGCAAGCCCGCGTGTTTGAAGACCCCCCCGCGTCACCGTCGTCCCGCGCGACAGTATTATCACGCGCTAACCCCCGCGTTACGATTCCCGCGTCTGTACCAGTTCCTGCAACAGTGCCTACGAACGCGCCGACAGCCGAGAACACTACGATGGATGCTATAACGTCAGCCGCCGCCGCGACCGCCATCCCAGCGCCCGCGCCCGCCGTTGATAGGATAAATAGTAGGTCGCCCGTCCAATCCGTACGATCGCGCCAATCCACCGCTAGTGCTGTACTGCGCATTAGGCAAGCAGAATTACATGCTGAGGAGCGCCTCGCCGCGATACGCCGCCAGGAATTGCAACTCGAAGCCGAGCTGGTTAAGAAGAGATTAGCGATAGATGTAGCTACCATTCGCGAGGAAACAGATCGAGATAGTGATATAGCCCAGGACGTCGCGGACACCGATAATCGAATCGATAATTGGCTGCAATACGCGCAGCCTACGGGGGACGAGGAATTACCATCGCTGACTCCGCCGGATCAAACGTCGTCAGCGATACGCGCACCCGCCCCGGTTCACATACGGGGGGAGGAAGCTGAGCGCGCCCGGGGTAGGCAGGAATTTACGAGGCCGCGTACGCCACAGTATGAGGAGCGAGAACGCGCGTACTTTCCGAGAGAGGAGCCGCCCCGCGTAGAGAATAAGGAGCCCCGCGAACCTAGGTTCCGATCACCGCCTAGGTCGCGACATAAATCTAAATCTCGATCTCGATCTCGATCCCGAGATATCGATAAGCTAGCCGACGCGTTAAATAGGATGACACGTTATCGACCGCCGCCGCGTCAAGCGATAGAGTTGCCCATTTTCACGGGAGCGCCGCACGAGTGGTTGCTGTTCAAGTCAGCAATGCGAGACTCGACACGAGAGTATGGATTCTCACGAGGAGAGAACTTAGCGCGCCTACGCAACAGCCTGAAAGGTGAAGCGAGAGAGACCGTGTCCGCGCTACTTTGCACCGCTGCTGACCCCGCCGTGATAATGCATACACTCGAACAGTGTTACGGACGTCCCGAGATTATAATCGACAAGTCGCTCGACGAGTTAAGAAAATTACCGCGACTTGGTACGACGGCCGCTGAACTCAACGCGTTCGCGATAAAGCTGCAGAACATCGTCAGCGTGCTATCGTGTCTGGATGATAGGGGGTACCTACAAAACCCAATGCTGTCCAGACACGTAGTAGAGAAGCTCAGCCCACACATGCGCGCGCGTTGGTGTGATTACGCCCAAGAGCATGGTAGTCGCGTGGAAGCAGAGATCGTTACGCTGTCGCGCTACCTAATGAGGGAAGCTGATCGGGCCGTAAGATACGCGTACTCGTCGACCGTGACTACGACTTCAAAGGAAGCGACGCGTCAGCAAGCTCCCGCCAGAGCACAAGCGGTCATTAGGAGGAATAAAGCGCGCGTACCCGCAACGTACGCCGCCGCCGAGCGACCTGGCGAGGACGAGAGAGAGAGGGCTAAGAAGACGTGCTTGTGCTGTGGCGAGGGACATGCCACGCCAAGCTGCAAGAAACTTGGTGACATGACGGTCCAACAAAGATGGGAATGGGCCAAGGAAACTGGAGCATGTTTCAAATGTCTGGCGAGTAAACATCGTCGATTCAAGTGTACCGCGAGGAAGTGCGGAGAGCAGGAATGTCGTAGATCGCACCATAGGCTACTCCACACCGCCGACCGAACGTCGGACGCGGCTAGCGCCTCCACCAACTGTGGGACCAGGAGCGTGAGGGAAGAATCGGCGACCACCGCATCTGCCCATGCCGGCAGCGAAATGAGCGCGGTGTTACTCAAAGTGTGCCCAGTAACGTTGCGGGGGCCTAACGGTAAGGAAATAGAGACGCATGCGTTACTGGACGAGGGCTCCACTGTTACGCTACTCGACGAAGAGATAGCTAACGAAATGGGCGCAAAAGGAATTAAGCGAGCGTTACGCGTCCACGGGATTACGGCCACGCGACAAGAGAACGACAGTCGTTGCGTGGAAATAGGAATCAAGGGAAAACGCTCAGAGTGTTTTAACATACGCGCGCGTACTGTTAAACGCTTAAATATAATTAGTCAGACCGTGAAAGCGAGCTATCTACGCTGCGAACACATGAAACGTATACCTGCACGTGACGTGTGTTACGAGAATGCGAAGCCACGCCTATTGATAGGCGCCGATAATTGGCATTTGATAGTTTCGCGAACTTTGCTCACGGGACGGCAGAACGAGCCAGCCGCTTCACTTACGCAGCTAGGATGGGTGGTCCACGGAACGGTACCACGGCGCGTAACTGAATTCGAGGCGAGTAGCGGGACAGCATTGAACGTGCACCCACAGGAAATATCCAAGGATTGCGAAGAGTTAAAGGACCTCACCACATCGCATATCTCGATCGACGCTCAGGGGACAGTTTACCAGCCGAGAACAGTGCTGGCAGACGAACGGGCGCAGGATATTTTCACGAAGACTGCTCGGCTGGTCAACGGTCACCATGAGGTAGGATTGCCGTGGCGGAGTGATGAGCCACACCTACCACCGAGTCACGATATGACCTTTCGTAGACTCGACACCATTGAAAGGAAAATGGATAAGTCAGCTGACTTCAAAAAAGCACACGTGTCACAGGTCAATGACCTCAAGGAAAAAGGGTACGCGAGTAAAGTAGCCGATGACGCAACTCGGTCCGAAATGATACAACTGGAAAGCGACAGCAGATGGTCCACTGGTCCCCTCTTCCTGGGCGGACCAGAACACATCTGGCCAACGGAGATCGCGCAGGGAGAGGGGGGTGATGAGATCGTCGCGCACATAGCGCACATCACCAGCCTCGTCGACACGACTCGTTTCTCGTCATACGAACGATTACTACGAACGACTGCGTATGTCCTGCTGTTCGTCGACAAATGCCGCAAACGCGCTACCCAGTTGACGTTGCGTCACAAGCAGGAGGCCGAGCTGCTACTGATAAGGGAGGCTCAGAGAGAGTGTTTTCCAGCGGAAATAGCGCGACTCGCTGTAGGTAGGAGAGTAGACAGGACCAGTCGACTCTACCGATTGGACCCGATTTTTCAAGACGACGTCATTCGTTTAAACGGTCGCATAAATGCCGCGAACGTTTCTCAAGATAGGAAGTGCCCACCCATCTTGGAAGGCAAACATCCGATGACGTCACTATATTTACGTCAGATTCACGAACGGGATCATCACGCGGGACGTGAATATATAGTGAACAAAGCGAGGGAACGCTTTTGGATTTTAAAGGTTCGACCGACAGTGCGCGCACTGATAAGAGATTGCGTGACATGTAAGCGACGAAGGAAGCCGCCAATACGGCCCGTCAAAGGGAACTTACCTATTGAACGATTGGACACCCACCTGCGGTCGTTCACCCGTTGTGGAGTAGACTGTTTCGGCCCAATGACAGTCACAATAGGAAGACGGCATGAAAAACGATGGGGTATGTTGTTCACCTGTCTTGTCACGCGAGCAATACATATAGAGTTGTTGCCAAGTTTGAACATCGATTCAGCTATATTAGCGCTAAGAAGAATGGCGGCTAGGCGCGGATGGCCTAAAACTATGATGTCCGATAACGGGACTAATTTTCGAGGAGCCGATGTTGAAATCCAACAGGCATATAAGCAGTGGGCGAATGACCTCAATGAATTCGCAATTAAGCAAGATATGGAATGGCGGTTCATTGACCCCGGGGCCCCAAATCAGGGCGGCGCGTGGGAACGACTAATAAGAAGTGTAAAGTCGGCGTTGTCGGCCGTGTTGAAGGAACGCGCACCAAAGGAGGAGGTACTTTCCACGTTGCTAATCGAGATCGAGCACACCGTCAATTCGCGACCCCTCACACACGTAAGTGTTGAACCTGGCGACGAGGAGGCGCTCACGCCGAACCACTTCTTATTAGGCTCGGCTACTGGACTACCAACCACAGGGCAGTGCGACGTCGCCGATCGAAAGACATGGCGCGCAACACAGGCGCTAGCGGACAAGTTCTGGACTCGTTGGATAAACGAATACCTACCAACGTTGACACCGCGCGGCGACGTCCGAGATTCACGCACGCAACTCGCACCGGGAAATATAGTAGTCATTGCGGATGGTCAACTGCCACGAAATGTATGGCCATATGGGAAGATAGTGCGCACCATACAAGGACCTGATGGTGTCATACGCAGCGCTGAGGTACAGACGCGTGGAGGCGTTTTCAGACGCCCAGTTAGAAGGCTCGTTGTCCTGGCCGATGGAAGTTAGGCTCGCGTTGCTACGCCGGGGGGAGGCTGTTACGGACACGAGCATGTAATTTAGAATCACTAAATATAATCAACATTACGTCATTCACAGACGCGTAATGTATGTACATAGGCGCTGTACATAATAGAGAGCAAGCCTATCAGAGGCCAGACTATTGTCCAATCAGCTACTGGGATAGTATATAAGGCTATGTACTGAGTTCTTAGAAGTACATAATGCGGTTCTTAGAAGTAAATAGTACAGAAAAACCGTTAAGAATAATCTGGGTTTCTATTGGTGGATTACAACGGGGAAAATCACGCCACTATTGATGACCAATGGTGTGCTTGCCGTATGCGGGGGGTCGGGAGGTGAACGTCAGCCGGCCTCAACAGGATTAGGAAATAGACTAGAGGAAAAGGGACTCTCTCCCACGACTTGCGACCGGCTGAAAAAGTACTTAAGCTGCACTTTCGTTGAAGACGACGTTCTCTCTCTGCAGTTCGACTCGAAGCGTCACTGCGACAGTTTGTCTTGGCACCCTACGCTCCTGGAGCGGCCCTAGATTTCCAGATTTCCTAAGTTATCTAACGTATTAGAGTCAGTGAAGTATTGTAAAGTAACTGTGAACTATTTGTGAGTTAGCGTCACGCGTATGTACGTAAAGGACTCGATATTTACACGTGTTATGTGAAGTCTGTATTTTTATACGTGTTAAAATAAATTGGCTGAGGCCTTTCAAGCGTGACCATTGTGTTGTGTAATTATTTACATCCTCTGCCCCCAACAATTATATAGGAGTTTTTAGTTTGAAAGCGTTAAAAAAAAACTACTTACGTTTACACCGGTCTCTCTGGTTACTTCTGACAAGTTTTTACCTTGATTATGCATAGCAATTAATTGAGTTCTTTTTACTAAATCTATATAACAATGCATATTTACTCATTTTCGTAAAATAAGTAGACAATACACCTGGTTAAAAATAAAATTGAACGAAAGGCGCTGGAACGATATAATCGAAATTAACTTAGCGAACAACCAAATTGAGCTTAGTCATAACTCTTTGGTCTAAGTATTATTTATACTACCTACTAGTTATTTTTTATAAGTAAATCCATATTCAACCTACCCTCTCAAGTTTGAAAACTAACACATAGATAATCAAATATTTATAAATTGATACTTATTCAATTTTAATATCTTCATCTCATTAAAAGAAATTATAAATTATTTCAATGTTTGAAGAAACAAAAAGAAAGTACAAAAATAAGCATTAATCATTTGAAGCACATCGGCGCCATCTATTAACAGTATAATGTAATGTTGTCGATAGCAACATTTCAATCAGGTTTTACGCTAGATGGCGTCATTTCTCGCTTCACACGATTTTATTTCTGTACTTCCTATGCACTTTTGCAGCAGACTAAAAAAAAAAAAAAACAACAAAAAAAAAAAAAAAATAATTGCGATCCTTTCGGAATGAATTGCAAGCACAGAATGTTTGTACAGTTTTACGAACTTATCGCGGACGAAGTCGCGGGCAACAGCTAGTCTTCAAATAAATGCAAATGAAGTAAGACTGCATAAACCGACAGCACTCCTAATATCGTTTCCATCTCACTCCCACACACGCTCACACCCACACCCTCTCTCCCACACACACATACACACACACACACACACACTCACTCATCATTACGCCTACGTACACACATACATATTAAATTGAATATCGCAGTGTGATTATTTATTATGTACCACTTTTTTAATTATTTTGATTCAATTTTTTCTTGTGTTCGTTTTTATTTATTCTCATCCACTTTAATATGCTAAGTTATGATTCTTTAACTTCACTCTTAGTTTGTTTTTGTTAATAATCACCATGTACGACCTTTTGGATATAAAGAATATGTACAACTCTGATCCCCAAGATACAGACTAACGTCTAGTTTGGGGATCACTGTTCTAACAGACATGTATAATGTACTTGATATTAATAAACTATAAACTATAAACTAATCTTCCTGCCCTTGTACTGTTTTATTTGGGGTCGGCACAACACGTTTTTTTCTTCCATTCTGTCCTGTCACTCGTCACGCTATCACTAACTCCCTTTTCTTTCATATCACTTCTCACACAATCCATCCATCTTTTCTTTGGTCTCCCTCTCCCTCTCCATCCATCCACATGTAAATTCATAACTCTTTTAGCAACATGCTCTGTAAATGTATTACTAACATAACCTAGTGAAATATCTCTTGAACAATCCCATACAAAGTCATTTTTAGGGTTCTGTAACCAAAAGGTAAAACGGGACCCTATTACTGAGACTCCGCTGTCCGTCCCTCCGTATGTCTATCTATCCGTCTGTCACCAGGCTGTATCTCATGAACCGTGATAGCTAGACAGTTGAAATTTACACAGATGATATATTTCTGTTGCCACTATAATAAAAAATACTAATAAACAGAATTAAATAAATATTTAAGCTCCCATATAACAAACGTGATTTTTTTTTGCCGTTTTTATACGGACGGTACGGAACCCTTCGTGCGCGATTCCGACTCGACTTGGTTTTTTGACAATCATCACCGTGTTCCTAATCACGTCAAAAGCGTTATGAGCACGTCAAGAAATTGATAATGGTTCACGGTCAATCAAAATCAGATTCGAAACGCGTTTTTATCTATATTTAAAAAAGGAGAAACTGACTGACTGACATATCAACGCATAGCCAAAACTACTGGGACTAAGGAGCGTGATATTTTGCACAAGGCTTCCTTTTATGACGTAAGCGAGCACCAAGTAAGGATTTTTCGAAGTTCATCCCCTAAGGGGATGAAACGGGGGTCTAAAGTTAGTATGAAGAAACCTTTCACGTGGGTGATGCCGCTGGCAGAAGCTACTGATAAAAAGTATTTTTATCTATAGCCCCATTTTAAATTTTTATCTATAGCCCCATTTTAAATTTTTATCTATAGCCCCATTTTAAATTTTTATCAATAGCCCTATTTTAAATTTTTATCTATAGCCCCATTTTAAATTTTTATCTATAGCCCCATTTTAAATTTTTATCTATAGCCCTATTTTAAACTTTTATCTATAGCCCCATTTTAAATTCGAATTTGTTCCAAATAGTTCTTGATCCGTATGTTGTTATTTGCTTTCCTACCATGACTGATAAAAAAGATGGTGAAGGTGAATCAAGTTGAGCTCCAGCATTCGTCCTTACGGCAAAAACTACACACTCCTATGAATAATCACTTCATAAAACAAATAAATAAATAAAAAATGTATAAATAAAAATCAGATTAAGTTAGTTTATAAGTTTTTGTTACTATTTTGGTGTACAATAAAGTTTTATTCTATTCTATTCTATTCTATCAGTTGCTGTTCATTAGTTTCGCTAAAACTGAAAAACGGCTTGATTGAATATATTTATTTTTTGTTCGCATTAATATAAAGATTAACTCGTTGAGTAGTGTAATTAGAGACACAATAGTAAGACAATGGCGCCCGAGAGCCGGCGTTCGTGCGGGGATCAACAGCTTAAAAAGAAAAAAAAACTGGGCAAGTGTGGGTCGGAGTCGCGCACTGAGGGTCCCTTACACAGAGGGTACATTTATGTAAACAGTTCAATTCCTGAATGGAATTTCGAAGATATTTCCGAATCGCAATTTTTTTGTGACTTAGTAACAAGTTTACTGTTTTCAGATTTATTCCTATATCTGTACTATAAAACCTTGCTTTGTGCCAAATTTCAGGATTCTGGGTCAACGGAAACTACCCTATGAATTTTGATTTCCTTGAGAGTGACGAAATATACGTTTTTTGCGACATAAACGACCGTATCTTTTTTTTCGTTAACTTTGAAGTTTGATTTTTTCACAGCATCAAGGGACCGCAGACTTGACTATATAGTTTTAATTTCAACTCGATACCTTTACGCGTTTGTGATATAAAGGGTCTTGACAGACAGACGGACAACAAAGTGATCCTATAAGGGCTCCATTTTTTCCTTTTGAGGTACGGAACTCTAAAAAATAGAGTAAACCCATAAAAACAGTTAAAAATTAAATAATTCAAAATTTTTCATTTTGTATAGGAATCGCCTCTTAAAATTGATACCTTACTACATTCACGCGGGCGGAACCACGGTTGGTAGCTAGTTATATTGCAAAAACCTTTTCAATGTTTTCATTATTGAATCCCATTGTACCACAAGATAAGTACTCGTCTCCCGTTCCGTTTCTATATACAGTATGTTGCCAGCTTAACGGTTAAAAACAAAGTAGACACTAGTGCCCTCTATGGCGAGATTGTGAAACAAAACTGCAGCACAGAAACGACACAGCGGACATTATCATACGTAGTGATAAAATAAAGTGGAATTAGCGAGCACTCGCTGTTTACATGGAGCAAGATAAACTGAACTCGTGCTGATTTTAGAATAGGGAGCTTAAATAGTGCGCTGTTTTTTTTGTTTTCTTTTGTTTTTCGAATGTGTTGATGGGTTTTTATTCTTTATTGCATACAAATAGATACTTAGATGACGATGAGTCAAGATAGTTCGAGCTATGGTCAGCCACCAGGGCCCCAAGTCTGCTATTTTTATAAATTCGTCATTCCAACACGATTCCATTGTCATTTTGCTAAAAGTTTGTAATCTGCTAATTGATAATGATCGATCATTGAACGGTCAATGGTCTCGTAATAGAGTTGTGGTAGAATGACAATATCGAGCTTATTAAAAGCAATGACTGCACAATGACGTTCTAATGGTTAGCAAATTACCGCATATGTCAGACATTTATTTGTCAATATGTACGAGATTACCATTCTATGCCACTTCTTTCAATTGAGTGTCAGTGTTTGACCTTTGGAAAGTCATAATGACGCCATTATATTAGTAGATTGTCAAAATCAACAATTCTGAAATCAATGATAGACCATTCTGACACTATTTTTACCCGACTACGGAGGGTTATGATTTTGACAGGCTATGTATGTATGTGAGTATGTTCATCTGTTCCCTCATAGCTCCTAATCTACCAATCGGAACTTGACATATGAGGTATCGTTAGAACCGCCTTCATTGTCCGCTGAACATAGGCTACTTGACGTGTCACAAAAGTCGACATGGAGCCCTCTAGCGGACAAAAAGTATGTGTTAAAAAATAAAAATGGAGATAAATACGCCGTGTTTGGTATCATTCGAAAGGGCTACATTTGTAAATTTCGAAAATATTGCTCAAATTTAAAGTGACGCCCTCTAGCGGGCAAAAAGTCATGTGTTTAGTTTAACACCAAAATTGTTTAAATAAAAATAAAGTAAAAAACTACTGTTCGAAGTATGAAACAAGACTTTCATACTTCGAACAGAACAAAAAGAAAAGCCGCAGTCACACGTTATAGGTACCAACCGAAACACTTTAATAACGTGTGACTACGGTTTTTCTTTTTGTTCTGTTCGAAGTATGAAAGTCTTGTTTCATACTTTTTCAGCGTCGTTTTTTTTTGTCGTAGTCGGGTTTTAGTTTTTTACTTTATTTTTTATAGTAGACTTGAGGCCCTGGTGGGTCTATGCGGGTATCATGCAACAAATAAGAACGGCTAGGAATTGAAATTAATTGAATCACTACTTCTCAATGCAATTCGATACAGTGCACTAATAATAGGCAGGCACAAACACCAAAACGTAGAACAGTTCCAGTGCGTCCTCACGCTACGACGGCCTGGTTTATTTATTTATTTATTAAATACTTTATGCCATAACAGATTGGAGGTGTAGTGGCACAGACAGTAGAACCAAAACGGAGTACTTGTTCTGCGATTTCGGCGGTCTCTCCAATCCTGTGCCTTTAGCTCTCGCTGGAACGCCCATACCGATCTGTTCCGACTCTCTGTACCTCAGGTCGCTCGTCCAAGGGAATGGTGACCGAGATAGACCGAGACGTAACACATCGGATCAACGCAGGATGGATGAAATAGCGACAGGTCACGGGAACAACTTGTGACCCACGGATGCCCCTCAAATTGAAGGGTAAAATTTCCGTGATAAGACCTGTCATACTGTATGGATCAGAATGTTGGGCTGTAAAAATGATGGATGAAAAATGTTTGAATGTAGCGGAGATGAGAATGTTGAGATGGATTTATGGTGTGATGACAATAGATAAAGTGAGAAATGAGTATATTAGAGGAAGTTTGAAAGTGGCACCAGTGACTGAAAAGTTAAAAGGAAATCTTTTGTGTTGGTATGGTCATGTGAAGAGGAGGGATTAAACGCATGTTACTAAAAGAGTTCTGAGTACACATGTAGATGGATGGAGAGGGAGAGGGAGGCCAAAGAAAAGATGGATGGATTGTGTGAAGAGTGATATGAAAGAAAAGGGGGTTAGTGATAGTTTGACGGGTGACAGGACAGAATGGAAGAAAAAACGTGTTGCGGCGACCCTAAGTAATATAGGATAAGGGAAGGAAGAAGAAGATTAAATACTTAATGCACACAAAAGTACAGAGAAGGACTTAATGCCTAAGGGTGTTTTTATTATCGTGCGGATTTCATCACGCATGCGAGATTGCTCCACACGCGTAACCCCCGCAAATGTCCATTTCATACAAGTATTAATTGTAAAATGTGGAATACGCACGCGGAAGGCGTTTACTTGCATTTTGAAATTTTCTGCATGCGCAGCAAATCTGCATGCGTGATGAAATCCTCACGATATTAAAAACACCCTTAGGCATTTTCTACCAATCAACCTTTGGGTGATGCAGAAAAAAATAATGGTGCAATAAAAGAGAGAGAAAAAGCGAATAATTACTAATATAAACCATAAATATAATACAATTATACAATATATACTCAACTTTTTGGCTTTGCACTATCAGTGCACTTTATTCAGCTGAAGGTCGGTGTCCCGATTATGCTCCTTCATTTACCTCTACCAAAGCTGTCTAACGGCTTAAACTCTTCAGTGAAAAATTATTGAGGCGAAAATTTTACGGGAGGTAACTCTTTCGAACAATCTCGCAGACATCGGCCCTAGAGGGCCCTATCCATTTGCTGACATCTCTTTGAGTCCGGTGTAGAATACAACGCGCCGTCGATTCAGGATTGCTTTGACCAGACGGCCGGACGGCACCACCGCAATCCCGGTTTGCGATGGCTGGTAATCGTCCTGCGGCTTTCAACACCCGGAGCATCACTTGCAGCGACAGTTAAGGAGTCAGAATGTCCTATCCCTCATAGTTTCAGCCACCTTCTTCGATCGTAGTGCTTCACTGAAGGAGGTTAGCATTGCATAGCATAGTCGGCCTTATAATGTTCCCACTGTTGGGACTCAGGCCTCCTCTCTAGGAGAGGGAATGGGCCGTTATCCACCACGCGGGCCCAGTGCGGGTTGGTGAATGTCACATGTCTTCGAATTTTTGGTTCCAGGACATGCCGGTTTCCTTACGATGTTTTCCTTCACCGTTTTGAGAGCAGTGGTGATGAAATAAATTACACAAAGTAATGCGCCTGGCTGGGTTTGAACCCGCGACCTACAACTCGTAAGTCGGGGCCGTTACCACTCGGCCACCACTGCTCTCTCACCTGAAGGAGGTTACTGGTTGACATTTTCTCCACCAATCGCCTCCATGAGGACACAGCGGTGCTGGCGCTCCGATCAAGCAGGACCGACTTCCACCGTATGCTCCATCGTATTCTCCAGGCGATCCGCACAATGGTGATACCCGAGTGTTCCTTCCCGTTGAATTCGATACAGATACCTCCCAAAACACCCACATCCGGTGAGTCCTGCACAAAGAGAGGATGCCGTGACGCCTCTGTAGACACTCTTCAAAGACAGGCATTACCGCTGCGATTGTGACGTGCTCATTGTGGCGAGGGGTAAAACCGTTTTATGTTAAAGTACAATAAATAATTGCGTTGCTTTCAAAATGAATTGCAAGCTCAGAATGATTGTACGTTTTTACAAACTTAACGCAGACGAAGTCGCGTGCAACAGCTAGTTACTAATATAAACCATAAATATAATACAATTATACAATATATTGAGCAGTGGTGGCCGAGCGGTAACGGCCCCGACTTACGAGTTGTAGGTCGCGGGTTCAAACCCAGCCAGGCGCATTACTTTGTGTAATTTATTTCATCACCACTGCTCTCAAAACGGTGAAGGAAAACATCGTGAGGAAACCGGCATGTCCTAGAACCAAAAATTCGAAGACATGTGACATTCACCAATCCGCACTGGGCCCGCGTGGTGGATTACGGCCCATTCCCTCTTCTAGATAGAGGAGGCCTGAGTCCCAGCAGTGGGAACATTAAAAGGCTGATTATGCTTATGCTTATGCTTATACAATATATACTCAAATTAATAAACTACATACCTCTAATTGCTTTCTGCGCGGGTTCTCACAACCTCGTAGCCAAACGGAAACGCCAAAAGCGCGCCAACTCTAGTTCTTCTAGTTGCCACTAGATAGCGCGCCTTGTTTTGTTGTCAACAAATCAACTGCCGGATACTTAGATTAAATCAAAACAGCGGAAGATAAGACTCGCCTCTAGCGCGTTGACCGCTGAAATTAAGCCACTGTGGCTTAATGTCACTCAGTCGCAATCGGCGAGTGACATAAACGGGCGTGTTCCGCAAAATTATTTTTTTGTTTTAATTGGGATAAAGGTTATCAAAATGCCTTCGACAAATCACATGGAATCACATTTCACTCGTAATCACATGAAAACTTAAAATTTCTTATGATATTTCTAATTTCACTTAATGTTTTAGTCGCCATTTTGCGAAGTGAGATAGATAGAGCTGTTTTTCGTAAACATTCAGCGGCTAACGCGATTTCGCTCATACGACAGCGCCGGCTCTTATCTCTGTCCTTGTCTATCAGTGACTAGGTCTGCGACTGTGATGACACTGATCATAGATGTGTGAGTTTCGGTGCATGTAGTCATGCACAGAGTCCAGGTTTTCTGATTGCGATGTTAGCGCGTAACATAACTTTCCATATAATATATCAATGGTCAGATACGACACACAAATCATCATCTCCTTAGACTTTTCCCAACTAGCTTTTTTTTAAGAGGGAAATCATCCAATGACATCTCTTGCCCTTTCGTGTCAGACTTTTACTGACTAAAACTCACTCCTGTTCCTTCTTTGCTCTCGTTCCAGGGCCCCGGAGTTCTCTTTCGCATCACCCATGGCCCCAGTAGGCTTCGACCCTGCTGGGCCCCTACGGTTGCTGACATTTCCTTGAGGCGCGCGTGGAACACTACGCGCCTTCGGTGACTTGGGCTCGGTCCGGACGGTTATGGGACGTTCGGACGGCGTCAATGGGTACCTCGCCGTCCGCATTCCCAACAAGCTTAAGGTCTGTTTCCAGTCTAACTGGATGCGGCTGAAGACTCGTGTTTTACATGGAGTGACTGCCTGTCAGACCTCCACAACTCAGTTGCTCCTTGGTTAGACTTTTTTGCGTCTTACGTCTTACCTATAACGATTTGAAAATGTTGTAAATGTTCGAATGGACGACAATTAATAGAAATGTTAGCGTCTATTTTTATTCCATGTGTTGTTTTCTCCTCATGATAAAAAATTTTGAATTGCGTCTTGTTTACTTCATTCCTCTCTTTCAGAAAGGGGTTTTTAATAAATCGACCGTTTCTAGGAAACTAGACAAACCGATAGGTACCTACTCCTTGGATAGACTGATAAATGATAAATTATATTTATTTTGTAAATAAATATCATTTCATCAGTTTGTTTCGGTGTTTCTTCTCAGGGTAGTCAGCTAGGAAACACCGGCCTCATCTAGTTTAAAAATGACGAAAAAAAAAATTGACGTGTAAAAGTGTTTTTTTAAACCTATTTACAAAATAAATATCATTTATTTTGTAAATAGGTTTAAAAAACACTTTTACACGTCAATTTTTTTTTTGTCATTTTTAAACTAGATGAGGCCGGTGTTTCCTAGCTGACTACCCTGAGAAGAAACACCGAAACAAACTCATGATGATGGTCATGCTTTCTGCCGTCTGACTACCTGCCCCCCTAGCCAAGTCACAAACGATAAACGTAAACTCTCAGTAGTCTTTAATAGATTTTCAACTTTATGTTATTGGATATAAAGTTGAAAATCTATTGAAGATTACATAGTGTTTTCGTTCGTTCCGGTCGCTAACGCTCAGTAGTCTTTAATAGATTTTCAACTTTATGCTCTTAGGTATAAAGTTGAAAATCTATTGGAGATTACTAAGCGTTCACGTTTATCGTTTGCAACTTGGCTAGGGGGGCTGTTATGAATGTCAAAGATCTACGAATGACAACCGGGACGACGGCTTTACGTGCTTACTAAGGCACGGGGTGTTCTAGATAAACTTAGAAAAGTATTTCTGAAATGAAAACTTCACATTGGTACTTTGCCATTTTACTTAGTAAACCACGACCACATAGACCAACGATATCTCATCATTACAACCGAAAGACATCTCTTGTTGGACACAAGCCTCCCCAAAGCGCCGCCACAAAGACTAGTCCTGTGCGTCTCTCATCCATCAGATTCCCGTAACCCTCACCAGGGCCTCAAATCTGCTATTACAATAGTGTCAGAACCCAACTAGCAAAATGTCTCTTATAACACACTTCTAAACGTCTGTAAGTATGGAATTGGGCGCACCTTGTAAGATTATTTGCCCTTATAGTAGTTGTATAATAGTTTCATCAAGTGCTTTTTCATCTTACATTAATCTTGATAATGCTTTTGTAAGAACACATACACTTACAAGTGTCTTTAAGCACAATACGTCTTATAAGTTGCCTTTATAAGTTACACAATCTTTGCCAAGACAGATATAAACCTTTTATAAGGTCTAAGCTCTTATTATGGATTTTTCTTATTGCTATTTTGCTAGTTGGGAATGGTCTATCATTGATTTCATAATGTTGATTTTGACAAGTTTGGTAATCTAAACTAATATAATGGCGTCATTATGACTTTCCAATAATCAACTACTGACACTCCATTGAAAGAAGTGGCATAGAATGGTAATCTCGTAGATATTGACAAATGAATGTCTGACGTATGCGGTAATCTGCTAAAATTTTGACAGTTCCTTTGCAGTCATTGCTTTTAATAAGCTCGATATTGTCATCCTACCACAACTCTATAACGAGTCCATTGACCGATCAATGGTCAATCATTATGAATTAGCAGATTACGAACTTTTAGCTAAATGACAATGGGATCGTGTTGGAATGACGAATTTATAAAAATAGCAGACTTGGGCCAGATCATTGATCCACTTTATCTCGGGTTAGACGCTCTTACTAAAAAAACTTCATAAAAAGCGGGTACAAAAAAGAATATCTCTAGTTACCTACATTTATTTAAACTGGATGTCCACACGTCGCGGCACGTGACCAGAATACTTTTGACACGAACATCCTTATAATTTATAATATAACTCAACTCGAATTCAAAATAAATTATGTCGGCAACTAATTTGTGAGCAATGGATTTAAGTAATTATATTATGTTTGCTAAAAAGTTTACCGGGATATGACGTCATAATGCTGTCATAATTACGAGGGTGAGCGCCGGAAAATTCTTTATTATTTTATATGATTTTAATTACTGTCAACAATGCATCATGAGAGCAATGGTACGAGTTGTAGATCGTGGGTTCTAACCCAGGTCGACGATTTACTTTTTGTAGTTTATTTCATCATCACTACTCTCAAAATTGTGAAGGAAAACATCGTGAGGAAACCGACATGTCGTAGAAGCAAAAATTCGAAGACCGGTGATAGCTACGGTAATGGTCGATTGCGAGGAGGTCTGAGTTCCAGCAGTCGGAAAATTAAAGCTGATTATGCATACATCATGAGTTGAGATGAGGACATTCCTTATGTTTATTTAACATTAGATGCCCAGTGGCGTAGAACTTGTAAAGTAATAATGTTAACACACGCTAGAACTTGCTACGACCAAACTTACCCTGAGTCACGTTTAACCTTGGTATGGACGAACCAAATCTGTCGTACCAATTTCGAGCGTATTTTAACACTATAAATTAGCAATTCGACGAAACAGGTTGAGAGTTAAAATCTACCACATCATCGCTTACTTTAATAACAAAATGACGATCAAATGAGAGTTTAACAACAATAAATTTAATGTAAAAATTATATCACGTTCATTAATTAGCTAAAAGGGGAACACCCAAATACTCCGAAATATTTTATTCCGAATTTCGATATTCCGATTTTCAAAAGTCCGAATTTCATAATACCTAAAAATTATAATATCTATTAGTAAAAATCACGAAATTTATTTTACCGAAAGTCGTAAATGCGATTTGTTAGTTTTCCGATTTTCATACGTTCGAAGAATCAAATGCTCGAAGGGTTCTCGGTCCGAAAAACGATATTCCGATTTTCAATACTTAATAAACTAAAAGTCAACATATTGTGCTACAAAATTTTGTGTCAGAAACGAATCGCTGCAAAACCGACTTCACGCAGTCTTGTTTGTCCTACCCCTAGAGTGTAATTTAAACCCGCGTAGGCGCGGAGGGGTAAGCTCGCGTGGGGCCGCCTAAACCCCGCAGCGCCGGAGCCGTGACAGAAACAATGCTTGCTGCATTTTGCATGCCTGCTTTCATACTGCATGCCTACTTGCATGTTGCATGCTTGCTTGCATGTTGCATGCTTGCTTGCATGTTGCATGCCTGCTTGCATGTCGCATGCTTGCTTGCATGCTGCATGTCTGCTTGCACGCTACATGCCTGCTTGCATGCTGCAATAAATCCCCTGCATGCTGGAAAATGCATCTGTCATTAGTTTTTTAATTCTACCCCCTCATACTACGACCTCTGACGAGCATTTATGTGTTTATTTGTCTTGCTATACAGTTTTATGAGGCGTTTTTATTTCGGAATTTTATTAATCGGTATTTTAATAATCGGAATTCGTATTTTTGATGTTTCGAATTATCATAGTCGGACTTTTCGTTATTCGATCTATTGAAACTCGGTATTTTGAGAATAGTAATTATAAAAGTTAGGAAAATTGAAATTTAGGAATTATAAAAATAGGAGTAATGATAAGTCGGAGTTGTTATATTCGGAATTTTGAACCATTCGGAATTATGAAAATCGGTATTTTGAAATTCGTATTTGTGATTGTCGGAATAAAGTTTTTCGTATTTATGTAGTGTACCCAGCTAAAAGCTAAGCATTTAAGTAACGTCATTGTAAGGATTCATTTACACAAAATCTGTCATGCACAAAAACCTAACTTCGAAGCAATTCACTGTAGGTTATATACAAATAGGTTTCTCTATACAAACTTCCAACCCCCGTTTTACCCCCTTAGGGGTGGAGTTTCTTAAAATCCTTCGCGGATGTCTGCACCCTATAAGGAACCTACCTGCCAAATTTTAAGATTGTAGGTGTTATAGTTTCTGAGATTTCGTGATTAATCAGTGAGTGGTATTTCGCTTTTATATAATAGGTCTTTAACTATGAAATTGTAGTTTTTTAAAACGGGTTGCTTTGAAGTGTTATATCTTCGGATTGACTTGGAATTATAAGTTCAAATAAACTTTATATTAAATGTACGTTATTCTTTTTTCGAAATTAGGTATTTATTGGTTTCTTTGTGTTTTGTATTTTCTGTAATATCGCAGTACTTATAACCATGAAAGCCAGAAAAAAAAAATGTTTTTTCATATTAAGAGTTTTAACGTAGAAACTATGCATTTTAAAGGGCAAGCAATATCAATGACGTATACCTACGACTTTCTTCTAATAAAAGAACTCTGTGTTCTTGGTTTAATAGCTTTCGTTTTGGAAATTTTGTCTTGTAGCCGCCCTGAGAAGAAAAGTTATTCGTGCGATAAAATTTCCCACGTGAAAGTGATTGAAACAAAAATAGACATCCCATTCATTAGCAGTTTTAAGTCCGTATACATCATCAATATTGCATACTGCTTGAGACACATTTTTTCCACGGTAGAACTCATATTACAAAATAATGCGAGTTTTCTTAGATTTCATACAAAAATGGTTATAAATACAGCGATATTACAGAAAATACAAAACACAAAGAAACTTAAAAATACCTAATTTCGATAAAAGAATAACGTACCTTTAATATAAAGTTTATTTGAACTTATAATTCCAAGTCAATCCAAAGATCACTTCAAAACAACCCGTTTTAAAAAACTGCAATTTCATAGGCATAATGTAACTTATTACTAGCTACATACACTACACCAACAAGAGCTCACGAATGACAATAATTTCCTTAAAAATTCGTATCGACTTCAAAAAGAGGTATAATTAGAAATGTGAAATTCACATTTTCCCTTTTAATCCTTGCATAAAAGGAGGCAACTTATCTCGTTCATGCGAGTTGTAAGTCATCTCAGAGAAAGTAACTGCACTTTCATACGATGTAGAAAGATTCCCGTACCTAGCCACTAGTAATTCTTGTCTGCAGTCTAATTTGCTTTTTTGGAGTTCCGTACTAAAATTGGTAGGACGGATGACTTTAGCATTTTGATGTGAAATATCTATTGACGCGCCTCGGCAGTTAAATCGACTTGAATGACGTGACGACAAACGGTGTGATGCCCCCACTACGCCACCACTTTTAACTTTTTAATATGTGCGTATGCATATACTAAAGGGGTGACCAGACGATTGCAAACTAGCGTTCCAACCAAAGTGACCTTGGTTTATGTGTTTTATTTGTGTTGTTACATGGATTTAAACCATGCGCCAACACGTTCGGTGGTTGGGAAAACGCGTCTCCCAACCGAAGGCGTTGAAGGTCATAGATTACAACTGCTATCTACACGGATTGAAACTAGCAAGGTCACCTTGGTTGGTACATTTTTCTTTCTTTCTTTATGTTTCGAATCTGCTAGGCGTCCTGTGACGGTCAACGTTTATTATATACTTTTGAGACATAAGTTAATAAGTGTCATGATAGTCCAGTGGATAAGGCACCCGCCTAATGAAGTTGCGCGCATTGATGAGGTTGTGGGTTCAAAACCAGGCCAATGTGATTTTTTCAATTCATGTGTACTTTTCTAAGTTTATCTAGAATATCACTTACACTCCGAGCCTCGGAATGCACGTAAAGCCGTTAGTCCCGGTTGTCATGTGGAGATCTTTGACAGTCATTACAGGTAGTAAGAAGTCAGAACGTCTGACCATCAGTCTACCCAAGGACTATCGTGTTGCCCAGTAACTAGGTTGTGAAGGGCTGATAGGCAGGCAAACTACCTACAAATGTTCGAAACGGCTCACTCACACAAACATACGTATCGACGAGACTCCTAAGCGTTTCTCGCGGTCCTGTCAGTAGCGAATGCCGCTTAGAAGTCTCGTCGATGCGTATGTTTGTGTGAGTGAGCCGTTTCGAACATTTGTAGGTAGTTTCCGTACTGTTCCATATATCTATACTGTGCTATATGTATCGTTAAGTAACGATATTTTCATAAAGTTATCATTTTAACGGTAAAAGGGTGACCAGACGGTTGCAAACTAGCGTTCCAACTAAGGTGACCTTGGTTTATGTGTTTGGTTTGTGTTGCGGCTACATGGATGTAAACCACGCGCCAACACGTTCTGTGGTTGGGAAAACGCGCCTCCCAACCAAGGGCACTGAAGGTCATGGATTACAACTGCTGTCTACACAGATTGAAACTAGCAAGGTCACCTTGGTTGGGACGTTGGTTTGCAACCGTCTGGTCACCCCTTTACACAGGTAACGATACTTTGGTATCGAATCTATTAAAATATTGTTAACAATTAACGTTATAAGTATCGATACCTTTTTTGTTACTTCATGAGTTGTTGCGGCGCGGTGTATCCTTTTAAACTTACATATCCTTTTTGACAATTTAATAGAATAAATATACCCAATTCCTTTGATGCAAGATCCAATGCTGCGTGGTGCAAGTAAGTATTTTTGAATACTTAATCATCTAATTAATGCATTAATCTAGAAGGAACTAAGAGATTTAATAAAATAACGTTATTTAACGGTACTTTTAATAACGCATTTGGTAACGTTATCAATCCTTGGGCCATGGTAACGTTACTATTTACCACTATCGTTACTCAGATTACCGGTAAAAGTTCACTCAACTACCGTTACCTCTTCTAATAACGTTACCTTCGTAAGATGAAGGTAACGATACCAAATTTTTTTAACGTTATTCAAAGCCCTGCTAGGGAGATGATGAGAATAGAATAGAATAAAACTTTATTGTACACCAAAATAGTAACAAAAACTTATAAACTAACTAACTATGAGTTAATAAACGACTAACAAATTTTTTGTATTAATATACATGGTAAGAGTCTCCACAATGTAGGTGTCTGAGTATGGAAAAAGTCGCCGAAGCTGACCTGGGAAGAGGTGGTGAGACAACCTGGAATACCTGGAAGGATTTAAGGCAGACCTTTGCCCAGCGGTGGCAATGAAATTAGAAGATATACAACATAAGTTTTAGTATATGTGAAACCCGATACACGTGTCTAGTACTTATATGTATAGAATCTACGTACAAAATTTCATAACTGTATCATGAAAAATCACAAAGTTATAAGTTTGTTGTGTAAGCTGGTTATCCGCACAAATACATGGTCACTGGGCCATCCGAGCGACGCACCAAGCTGTACGCTGGCTCCTAATGACCGCTATGACCTGCCGTGACCTGTGTTGTACATAGTGTCGGTGGTATCCAACTTGTGACCATTTTTAAATATTTTTGGAAAAAAACATAACATGGTGTAAAAATTATTGGAATCGATTCAGTTACTGATACCGAACAAACTATATTCAAGTTTCGTATATACTAAAAATAATGTTGTATATAAGAATAATAGAGCAGTGGTGGCCGAGTGGTAACGGCTCCGACTTACGAGTTGTAGGTCGCTGGTTCAAACCCAGCCAGGCGCATTACTTTGTGTAATTTATTTCATCACCACTGCTCTCAAAACGGTGAAGGAAAACATCGTGAGGAAACCGGCATGTCCTAGAACCAAAAATTCGAAGACATGTGACATCCACCAACCCGCACTGAGCCCGCGTGGTGGATTACGGCCCATTCCCTCTCCTACAGAGGAGGCCTGAGTCCCAGCAGTGGGAACATTATAAGGCCGACTATGCTATGCTATATAAGAATAAGAAATACATCTGAATTGCAGATCCGTTATAAAAAACTTACCCAGATGGAAAGTTGTTATACGAAAATGTTATAAAATGCCTGTATAAAATGCTCTTTTCCCACTGGATCGGGCTCGGGAGTGATGTCACAAGAGAAAGCTGGTTAGCTAAGAGATGAAAATAAAAACATGAACCTGTAGATTAACAATCCTGTAAAATAATTCAAACGGCACGATGTGTGCAGTGGTTGAGTGATTAACAGCTGAGCTGCGTGTCGTGTGTTCGAATCCCACTCCGAACCAATGTGGACCGTTCGGAGGACACGGTAGAGGTGTGCCCCGCCTGGGCAGAGCAACGCCGTGTCCTCGTGGGGGCGATCGGCAGCAGTGATCTCTCGCGCCGGGCCTTGGTACAGGCCATGGTCCGGAGTGAGGAGGAGTGGCAGGCGGTCGCCTCCTTCTGCGAAGCAGTAATGCTAGCAAAGGAGGCGGCCGATCGCGTGAGGCAACGGTCCTCACGCCCTAACCGCCGCCGGGATTCCGATCCCGATTTCCGGCCACCGTAGGCGCGGGCTTGCGGACGGCGAGTAATGGGTGGCTCGCCGTCCGACCGTCCGGTAACTGCCCGGACCGATGATGAGATGTCAGCAAATCGTAGGGGCCCAGTAGGGCCGAAGCCTACATACTGGGGCCACGGGTAGTGTGAAAGCGAAGCCCGGGGTTGCGGGATGAAGGCAAAGAAGGAACGGGACTGGGTTTTTGGTCAGTAGAAGTCTGACACTATCTCTCGCTCCGCCCAAGAGTGCGATTTGTCATTAGATGA
Organism: Mythimna impura; assembly: GCA_905147345.3. Classification (NCBI taxonomy): domain Eukaryota; kingdom Metazoa; phylum Arthropoda; class Insecta; order Lepidoptera; family Noctuidae; genus Mythimna; species Mythimna impura. Next base: position 23,494,168 of record LR990359.1, on the reverse strand, counting down.
TTTTCCCACCTAAAAAAAAAAACTCCGAACCAATATTTTTATGGCCTACAGATAGTGTTCCGGGTCTAGGTGTCTTGTACAAGACACCTAGACCCGGAACACACACACATACAACACAACAACAACAACACACAACGTACATTACGACGTACGTTTTTTTACAACGGACATTATATGTGAGTTTATATGTTTGTGAACGCACTCATGTTACAAGAATAATTACTAGATTGGGGGGGCCACACGTAAAAAAAATTTTGAACTAAGCACGTTATGTATTTCCAAAAATGTCATAATTGAATCTAAACTCTATTATATAAAATAAAATGCTCAAGACGAAAGTATATGACCAGTGCATGTTGCCAGTGATGACATTTTTTTTTCGCTGGGTAAATCATCCAATGACATCCTGCGCTCTTGGGCGGAGCGAGAAATAGTGTCAGACTTTTAGTGACTAAAAACCCACTCCTCTTCATTCATTGCCTTTCATACTAGGGCCGAGTCTTCCTTTCAGAAGCAGACCCTTGGCCCCAGTAGGCTTCGACCCTGCTGGGCCCCTACGGTTTGCTGACATCTCCGTGAGGCGCGCGTGAAACACTACGCGCCGTCGACGACTTGGGCTCGGTCCGGACGGTTACCAGACGATCGGACGACGAGCTACCCATTGCTCGCCGTCCGCAAGCCCGCGCCTACGGTGGCCGGAAATCGGGATCGGGATCCCGGCGGCTGGGGCGTGAGGGTCACGCCCTCGCGCGTGCACGTGCGGCCTCCTCCTTTGCTAACATTACTGCTTCGCAGAAGGAAGCGGCCGCCTGCCACTCCTCGGCCCGGCGCGAGAGATCGTTGCCGCCGATCTCCACCACGAGGACACGGCGGTGCTCTGCCCAAGCGAGGCACACCTCTGCCATGTGCTCTACCGTGTCCTCCGGGCGGTAGCGATGACATATGGCTCCGAAACGTGGTCGCTCACAATGGTCCTCATCAGAAGGCTTAAAGTCACCCAAAGGGCAATGGAAAGGGCTATGCTCGGAATTTCCTTGCGTGATCGAATCAGAAATGAAGATATCCGCAGGAGAACCAAGGTTACAGACCTAGCCCGAAGAATCGCCAAATTTAAGTGGCAATGAGCAGGGTACATTGCTCGCAGAACAGATAGCCGTTGGGGCTGAAAGGTTTTGGAGTGGCGACCGCGTACCGGAAGACGCAGCGTTGGAATGCCCCTACAAGGTAGACCGGATGCGAGACGCACATGACCGTCCATTGTGGCGACACTGGGGGGAAGCCTATGTCCAACAATGGACGTCTATCGGCTGAAATGATAATGATGATAATATATTACACTAGCTTCTGCCAGCGGCTTCGTCCGCGTAAATATTAGTTATGGCGGACGTGATAGATAGATATACTCTTTATTGTACACCAAAAATAAAATTACAATAGGAACTTAAAATAATAGGACGTCACAATGGGCAGCGCTAAAAGCGATTTTTTACAGACAATCATATAGGGCCTATTACACTACGCAATATTCAGCACATGATATTCAGACTCTTATTTTTTGTTCCGAGTAAGACCGGTATAACCCTTATTACACTACGCGACATCGACTAAGACTGTCTGAATATCGAGTAGTGTAATAGGCCCTTTAGTTAAAATCGAAGACGAATAAAAAGTAGCCCATGTCCATCCTTGGTGTATATACATCGTTGTTTTGATTACTACACATTGACACTTGCATCAATGTTTTGTATGCCTTTCGGCGGATCATAGGTTGGACGAAACATTTTATATAGGATCATTGTACCCTGTGTTCACAAAATTAAGTTGAATTTGAAATTTGGTGTTCAAACTTTCTCTGTACCAAATTTTATCAAAATCGGTTCAGTAGTTTAACCGTGAAAGCGTAACTAACAGACGGACAGACAGACAGACTTACTTTCATATTTATAATATTGGTATGGAAGTATGGATTGTATAATGATATATAAATAATAATCCGAAAAGGTTTTTTTATGGTTTTTACCGGTCGGACTGAAATAAATCTTTATGAATAAGATAGCCTCAGGCTAAAAAGAGTCTATAAAGGCTATACAACATCATGCTATAACCCCCGGAAGTAGAACAAAAATTCGGATGAAACCGCGGGTGACTGCTAGTCAATTAATATTTATTTTAACACTTTCCACCTTTTAACTAACCATTTCACAAAAATATACTATTGTTTTTTAATTGATATAAACTAGTGCTTGTCTGCGATCCCACCAATAATAGCATAGCATAGCATAATCAGCCTTTTAATGTTCCCACTGCTGGGACTCAGGCCTCCTCTCAGGAGTGAGAATGGGCCGTAATCCACCACGCGGGCCCAGTGCGGATTAATAATGCAGTAATACAATCATTGATGGTGAGGCGCACTACTATTCACTCTGGCCTTGAAGACACTTAAATCATAATCAGACAGGAAGACCGCAGCAGGCAAATTGTTCCAGTCCTTGTGAATGTGTGCAGAACCTTATGAATTCAAAGCCGGCTTACTGTCTAGTTTTAAAAGCCAACTTTAAATTAGCATGTTTAAACGTATGCTCTAAAAGTGGGGTTAAAACTAGTTAGGAGTCTCCCAAATTGTCCAGAACTTACTAGAAGGATTATCTTATAAAAATCTTCTTAGTTTTTACTGTGAGATGAGCAGACGCTTTAGTAAAAGACTGTTTTTAGGGTTCCGTACCTCAAAAGGTAAAAACGGAACCCTTATAGGATCACTTTGTTGTCCGTCTGTCTGTCTGTCTGTCTGTCTGTCTGTCTGTCAAGACCTTTTTTCTCAGGAACGCGTGGAGGTATCAAGCTGAAATTCATATCAAATACTCAAGTCTATGGTCTCTTGGAGCTGTGAAAAAATCAAACTTCTAAGTCAACGCGATCAAAAGATACTCCCGTTTATGCCGCAAATTTTCGACACTCGCAAGGGAATCAAAACCTACAGGGTACTTCCCGTGAACTCAGAATCTTGAAATTTGGTATGAAGCAACGTCTTATAGCAGAGATATAGGAAAAATTGCGAAAAGTATACATTTTTAGTTATATCATATAATAAAAATATTTTTAATAATTTTAAACTTACTACCCCTTTCCTCATGAACGCGTAGTGGTATTATATTAATAATAATAATAATAATAATAATAATAATAAAATTTATTCAATTAACGTTTACAAAAAATTAACATTAAGCCAACAGTAACAAGGTTTCCCATACAATTACAGTGCCTAAAAATATACTAAAACTAAAATATTATTAAAGGTGCGATTAATCGTAGTTCGGAATAGCAATGTTTGATAGTGGACCGCCCGATCTAGGTTAATTTAAACCTGTGTTTCAGGCCATCACTTTACAGTCCAGTTTTATTGCGACAGTAAAATTTAAAGTTACAGTAAAACTATTTTAATAAATTATATTCTATTATAATAAATAATTACGAAAATAAGCTTATAGTACATTAATACCTAAAATTATGTCTATGAAATTATACAAAAAATAATAAACACAAACGAGGAGATCAGATAACATTATGCCAAAATTTCTAGAAGTTGTTCTGTGTCTGTGTAATTGAGTTTCACTAAATATTCTGACAAATTCTTATTACATTTTTTATACCTTACACTATAGAAACTTAGTACTTTGTTAAGCCTATTATATAGAAATGGTCCTAAGAATACGTAAAAACGCTTAGTAAAGGCATGTCTGGTTTGAGGCTTAATGCAAACCAAGTCCTTCCTTCTCTTGTCAGAAGGTATAGGGTCAAAAGGAAGTGCCGCATGCTGGTGTAGTACTATGTTTAAAATAAATAATTGCCGCACTGTTAGCACATTGCATGCTATGTAGAGCTGGTGCGTAGAAAATCTAAAAGGGCGAAAGGTAGCAACCTTGAGAATTGCTCTTTGAGCACGCTCTAACGGGAGTAAAATTGTTTTGGCCGCACCACCCCAAGAAGTTATGCAATATGTAAGAATGGATTGACACAAAGCTAAATAGACCTGTTTAATTAATTTGTAGTCGGCTATGTTACGTAAATTTTTAAAAACATATATTAATTTGCGCACTCTCGTACACAGTAACTCAATATGTTTACGGAAATTCAGATTTGAGTCAATCGTGACACCTAGATATTTTAAATGGTCAGCTTTGGCTAAAGTCGGGCAAGGGCATGCAGTGTCAGCATACGTGCAGTTAATATGTGCGTGAATGTTTAGGTTATTAAGCGGTATGTTAGCATTTCTCATTGTAAATAAAATGTAATTTGTTTTATCTGCGTTTAATGTTAGGAGATTTTTCTGGAGCCACTTAGTAACAATGTCAAAACCATTTTGAGCGTATTCATACACCTCAACTTTTGACTTACCTGAAAACAATAGAGCGGTGTCATCCGCATATGACATTATAACACCATTTTGGAGCGACAGGCTGCATAGTTCATTTATGTAGATTAAAAATAATGTGGGCCCCAAAATGCTACCTTGCGGAATGCCAAAACAGCTATTTCTAAGATCAGAACTGGTATATTCACCTATTTTTACACATTGCTGACGATCACTGAGATAGTCAGAAAATAGTAAAAGTTGTTTACCTCTTATCCCAAGTGATTCAAGCTTGTGCAAAAGTAAAGAACAAGAAATAGTGTCGAAAGCCTTGGCAAGGTCTAGAAAGATCCCAATTGTGTGCATACCATTATCTATGTTAGTAGTAATGTAGTTAGTCAAATTGTGTACTGCTTGGCTAGTTGATCTCTTAGCCCTAAAACCAAATTGACTATCTGATAGTAGTCTGTTTTCTTCTAGATATTTTATCAATCTACTGTTAATAATTTTTTCTAAAACTTTAGAGAGGCCTGTTAACACTGAGATGGGTCTGTAGTTATTCACACTGGTTTTATCTCCAGATTTGAATACAGGTGTGACCACAGCCTTTTTAAGTAGTTTTGGAAATATACCTTTAGATAAGCAAAGTTGGAAGATGTGGGTTAGAGGAGGGGCAAGTAGATTTTTAAATGTTTTAAGAATATTATTAGGTATGTTATCCCACCCAGTGGCACAAACATCCTTAAGCCCGCTTATAATTCTGACTACTTCGTTAACGTCTGTATCTAATAAAACAAAAGATTTTAATGTGGAGGATGTCGTGGTAGAGTTGTGTTGGGAAATGATACTAGAGTTGAGTGTTTTTTCAGCTAAGTTTTTACCAACGTTAACAAAAAAGTTGTTTGCTTTATTTATTGCTTCTGTTGGGTTTATACCTGACAATAATATATCAAACGGGGGTTCGGGTTTTTTTGATCGAAATGTATGAGATTTTACAAACTTCCACACTAGTTTACTATTTTTCCCGGCCTTCTGTAATTCGTTTTTATCGTACTGATTTTTTAATTTTTTCAAAAGATTATTACAGAAGTTCCGATACCTTTTATAAGTTATAGAAAGTACTTCGTTATCAGGAGCTAATTTTAATTTTAGGTGAAGTCTGTCTCTATGCCTTATACAACGAACGAGACCAGGGGTGATCCAGGGTTTAATGCAACTATACTTTCTAGGCATTTTCATAGTAAACGTGTTTTTCTGTATCGCAGATTGTAACGAATTTATGAAATAATGTAACGAACTATTTGCATCGTCTGAATTATAAACAGGGTCAAGATCAATACCGCGTATGTCATTTTCAAGAATTGTCATATTGACTTTAGTGTAGCTACGCATGCAGTTTTTTCTAGGTGAACTTATTTGTAATGTTAGTAAAACAGCCTGATGATCAGTAAGCGTAGAATTAGTAACCAATGTTTTGGATGGATTTTTTGATTTTAGAATGATGTGGTCTAAGCATGAGCCGCTCCGATGCGTGGGGTGGTAGTGAGCTGGTAGAAGTCCATGAAATGAGCAAATATTCAGATAATTATGTACTTTACTATCTATTTTCCCGGAAGCAATGTTAATGTTAATATCGCCCAAAAGTATTATATTTTTAAAAGATGCTATGTTTTTTAAGTTTCTGTCGAGTGACTCTAAAAATCCATCTATGTTTTGAGAAGGAGGCCTATAAATAGCCATGACTACCGTATCGGGAATAACTTTAATTATTAAACAATTACTATCCAGGGATACTGGTTCTTCTTTTACAGTTCTTAAATTATTTTTGATATAAACTACTAAACCATCGTTCTGGTTTATGTTTATGTCACTTCTGTAGGAATAATAACCGTCAAGAGATGGTAAGTTGACCATTTGTTTTGACAGCCAACACTCTGTTAAAACAATAATATCACAGCTTACGTCAAGATCCTGTAACAGCACTTCAAAACCGTTCATGTTTCGACTTATGCTGCGAATATTCTGTGTGAGTAGGGTTAGTGTTTTGTCACCAGCAGGAAGAAGGTGTTTACATTCCTCAACATTGCAGACTTTGGACTCCGACACAGAAAAACTATCTAGATCGCAAATTAGCTGATTTGTCATGACAATTTAAAAAAATAAATAAAAATAAAATTAAAAAAAATAAATATAAGCTACCTGTTTATCTGCTAACTAACTAAAGTATTAGGTGACGCTCTTAGGCGCCTTCATAGTCTATTGAGTTTATGTAATTCATTTCTGCATGTTTGCGGGCCGGGCAACTTACATCACCAGTGGGATGGTCACATTTCCTCTTGAAGCGTTTACACGTTGCGCATAGAGGGGGAGAAGATTTACTGCTGCATTCCTTGAAGGAGTGTCCGCTCTCTCCACAGTGGTTGCAGGTAGGACTGGTTTCTCGGCAGAACTTGGCTGCGTGTCCGAACTGCTGGCAATTGAAGCACCTGGTGACTATAGTGAAATCTCTCACCGGGCATGATGTCCAATTGATAAAAATGCGGCTTTGGTTGATGATAACCTTTCTTATGCTAGCAGGTAGTTCCAGGATGTAGTTACAAGTTGGAAGGTCTCTCTTACCCGATTTATGGCTCAATTTGATACACTCTAGGAAGGACTCGCGAGTTATATTCGGCAACTTGTCTGATAGGTTCTGCTCGTAAATACAGTCAAATACCTCCTTTTCAGTAAGAGCGACGGGGACACCAATGATAGCAATCCTAGGTCGGCGTTTGGAAGGTTCTTCTATTTTAAGGCCAGATGATACCAGTTTTTCCGAGTTCTTGAGTTTATCAATATCGCCTTTGTTTTCGGTGCTAATCAAAACGCCCCCATTTTTCACTTTTTTTAGGCCACGAACATGAAGCTTAAGTTGTTCTGGGGAGATGATCCTTTGGACAAGAGACTTGGTGTCGTCACTTGTTTGGGTTTTATCGCTGGGGTAGATGGCGACTGATCTCAAATTTGCAGGACGGACGATGTCGGTACCTTTCTTAACCATGCTAGCATAGGACGAATTTTCTGATGGATTCAGTTTGGTTTCTACGACCTCTCTGAACTGCTGGAGAGAGTTCACAACATTTTGCTGAACCTGAAGGTGCTGGATTGTAGTATGGGCCTGGATAGTTTTTGTCTTCAATGATTGGTATAAGACGGCCATCTGAGCCGTCCCACTTGAGACCTTACGGCAAAGAGCGGAGACACGAAGCTTCTGGTCCGAGATCATTTTCCCATCCGCGACAATAGTGCAAACTTCACTCAGGATTGCATCTATGGATCCAATCCACTTCTGTATCTCCTGCGTACTGATGACTTCACTCGGCAATTCATTCTCCGTGGGTGCTGGTGGGTTTGGGTCGCTAGGAGGTACTGGTTGGGTAGGTGTCGGTGGAGGACTCCGCCGTAGTAATTGGCTACGACCAAACGGGCTCGCTCCGGGGTTGGACATATTACCGAAAACACTTTATTTAATGTACAAAAAAGATCTATCTAGTTCATTTTGTTTATGTAAGTCGGTTACAAATCACACGCGACACACTTTAATTTTATGCTGACGGAGCAATATTTATATTTATTTCTCGTAATTGTTTATTTCATTATAATCAATAACAGAACACACGTCCGCTTAGTCTCGCGACTCGTAAAGCCTGCAAATATTGAAATTCATATCAAATACTCAAATCTATAATACCTTTAAGCTGTAACAAAATCAAACTTCTATGTCAACGCAATCAAAAGAAACAGGAATTAAAACCGCATATTTTGAAACTCGCCACTACTCGCAAGGGAATCAAAACCTACAGGGTACTTGCCGTGAACTCAGAATCTTGAAATTTGGTACGAAGCAACGTCTTATAACACAGATAAAGGAAAAATTGCGAAAAGCATAAATTTTTAGTTACATCATATAATAAAAATATTTTTAATAATTTTAAACTTATTACCCCTTTACTCATGAACGCGTAGTGGTATTATATTGAAATTCTTAACAAATACTCAAGTCTATAATATCTTTAAGCTGTAACAAAATCAAACTTCTACGTCAACGCAATCAAAAGATACAGCAATTATATACCTACAGGTTTGTACGGAACCCTCGGTGCGCGAGTCTGACTCGCACTTGGCCGGTTTTTTTTTTTTCATAGTTTTGTTTTGATACTAATTTGAAGACAGGTCTTAATACCAATGGATTAGAGTCATCATCATCATCATCATTTCAGCCGATAGACGTCCACTGCTGGAACTGGCCTCCCCCAAATATCGCCACAATGAACGGTCCTGTGCGTCTCGCATCCATCGGATTCCCGCAACCTTCACCAAGTCACCGATGACCTGGATTAGAGTACAAGCGAAATATCTAGAGACTGTTGTCAGTTTGAAATCAAAATATTTAATTCTAGCAGCGGCCATATTCTTGGGATAAAAAATATTCTTATCTTATCTTATACTAGCTGTTGCCCGCGACTTCGTCTACGTTAAGTTGGTAAAACTGTACAATCATTCTGTGCTTGCAATTCATTCTGAAAGCATCGTAATTATTTATTGTACTTTCACATAAAACTGTTAAAGGTAAAAACGCAAATTACCTTCAGGATACATGTTATGTACTCGTCCAGATCCAGATGTATGAACGTCAATGAATAGAAAGATTATGTAAGGGTCGTAGCAGTTGGCATTTCTGCCTACCCCAAGGGAAAAGGCACTAGTTTATGTATGTTTCTGGTTTATGTTCCGGTAAAACAACATTGTCACAGTGAGCACGTCACAATCGCAGCGGTAATGCCTGTCTTTGAGGAGTGGCTACAGAGGCGTCACGGCATCCTCTCTTTGTGCAGGACTCACCGGATGTGGGTGTTTCGGGAGGTATCTGTATCGAATTCAGCGAAAAGAAACACTCGAGTCTCACCATTGTGCGGATCGCCCGGAGAATACGATGGAACTTACGGTGGAAGTCAGTCCCGCTTGGTAGGAGCGCCGGCGCCGCCGTGTCCTCATGGAGGCGATTAGTGGAAAAAATGCCAACCAGTAGCCTCCTTCAGTGAAGCACTACGATCGAAGAAGGTGGCTGAAACTATAAAGGATGATGAGGGAAGTGATGCTCCAGGTGTTGAAAGCCGCAGGGTGATTGCGGTGGAGCCGTCCGGTCATCTGGTCAAAGCAATCCTGAATCGACGGCGTGTAGTAATCTACGCGCGACTCATAATGATGTCAGCAAATGGATAGGGCCCTCTAGGTTCCAATGTCTGCTAAGGCTGCGAGATTGTTCGAAAGAGTTACCTCCTGTAAAATTTTCGCCTCAATAATGTTTCACTGAAGAGTTTAAGCCGTCAGACAGCTTTGGTAGAGGTAAACGAAGGAACATAATCGGGACACCGACCTTCAGCTTTTTTTCCGCCCTTGGGCGGAGCGGAAAATAGTGTCAGACTTTTACTGACTAAAAACCCACTCCTGTTCCTTCTTTGCCTTCGTCCCAGGGCCCCGGGTTTCACTTTCACACTACCCGTGGCCCCAGTAGGCTTCGACCCTGTTGGGCCCCTACGATTTGCTGACATCTCCTTGAGGCGCGCGTGGAACAATACGCGCCGTCGACGACTTGGGCTCGGTCCAGACGGTTACCGGACGATCGGACGGCGAGCCACCCATTGCTCGCCGTCCGCAAGCCCTCGCCTACGGTGGCCGGAAATCGGGATCGGAATCCCGGCGGCGGTTGGGGCGTGAGGACCGTTGCCTCACGCGATCGGCCGCCTCCTTTGCTAGCATTACTGCTTCGCAGAAGGAGGCGACCGCCTGCCACTCCTCCTCGCTCCGGACCATGGCCTGTACCAAGGCCCGGCGCGAGAGATCGCCGCCGCCGATCGCCCCCACGAGGACACGGCGTTGCTCTGCCCAAGCGGGGCACACCTCCACCGTGTGCTCCACCGTGTCCTCCGGGCGGTCCGCACAGTGGCGACACCCGGGCGTCTCTTCCGCACGAATCCGGTGTAGGAACTTCCCGAACTTACCGTGTTCGGTGAGAACCTGCGTCATGCGGAAGGTGAGGACGCCGTGAGGTCTTTCCAACCACGCCTCAAAGAGGGGACTTACCGCCATAATTGTGGCGTGCCCAGCACTGGGTCGCGACAGTCGTTGTCGCCATTTCTCCATGAGAACCCGCCAGAGCTCTGTCCGCCATGCTGCGACTTGTCGCGGCAGCAGAGTTTCGCCCCGGCGTTGCATCTCCAACACCGACCTTCAGCTGGATAACGTTTGCACTGATGGTGCAAAGCCAAAAAGCCAGTGAATCCAAAAATTACCATCATCATCAACTATCTTCATCCACAACAGTACTTATGAAGAATTTGCGAGAGCATGCTTGAATTGATTGTTGCAGCTTGATCATTTGGGGCGTAAAAATTACTTGTTCATTTACCTAGGATTTTTTGGTGTGTATTTGACTGACGTCTTCGTATATCAGACAAATGTTATTCCGTAGTGGGAACTACCCTATGAAGAGTCTCCAACTTTTGAATGAATTTCGGTGAAATCTTGAACGCGTGTATCCCTGTCCAATCGAACTCGCATATTGATGGCCAAACTGAGAGGTCACTAACGCCGATTGCCTCTATGAAGACACGGCGGTTCACCCAAGCAGGATAGACCTCCACCGCATGCTACAACGGGTCCTCCGGGCGATTTGTAAAATGGTAATATCAGAGTACTTCCAACCGAATCCGGAACAGAAACCGCGTGAAACACCCTCAACAGTCCTGAGCTTGTGTATCCATAAAACAATTAAATTCCGGTAAACAAATGTAGCAGCCGATTAGTGTTATCCCTGAGACTGGCCTCCCTCAGAGGGCGGTTCCAGTGTTGGTCACCACTCACTGCAAGGAGGTAACGTACGGATGTCGACGTAAGGCTGCAAGGAATCTGAGATACATCATACGTTGTCGAACTGTGATCAGGAACGCAAACCTTTCGACCCAGTTTTATATGAAGCAGTGACTGCTAATAATAATAAAACACACCATTATTAGGCCGCAAGGTGCCATCATCCCGGAGGACACAGTGGAGCACACAGAGGTGTGTGTTGTCCTCGTGGAGGCAATCGGCGTCAGTCACCTCTCGCGCCGGGCCTTGTGACTTTGGGCTATGGTCCAGAGCGAGGAGGAATGGCAGGCGGTCGCCTCCTTCTGCAAAGCCGTAATGCTAGTGAAGGAGGAGGCCGCACGCGTGAGCGAACGAACGTCCTCACGCCGAGCCGAGATTCTGACCCCGACGACCAGCCACGGTAGACGCGGGCTCGCGGACATCCTGCAATCGGTCGTCCACAGCCGTCCGGCCGTCCGGTAATTGACCGGACCGAGCCCAGTCGTCAACAGCGAGTAGTGATCCACGCGCTCCTCAAAGAGATGTCGCAAAGGGCAACTGAAGGACACAGGTGTGGTTTTAGTCAGTAAAAGTTTGACACGCCTTCCCGCTCCAACCAGAGTGGGAGAAGTCATTGGATGACTTCTACCCTTAAAAAAAGAAAAATAAAGGTGCCATCATTATCATTTCAGCCGAAAGACGTCCACTGTTGGACATAGGCCTCCCCAAGTGTCACCATAATTACCGGTCCTGTGCGTCTCGCATCCATCGGATTCCCGCGACCCTCACCAGGTCATCGGTCTCCGTCTAACTCAAGTTTAATCATAACGGTTTTCGTCCAATTTTTTTTTTTTAAACAATTAAACTGTCTGCAAACTTGGGCGATGGTCATTCTTCCGCCACTCAGAAAATTACGTAAAATACACAATGCCATCTATCAAATATGACGTTCAACTATCATTGTCATCATTATTTCTACTTTCAGTCTTTAGATGGCGGATATTTACATTTTATTACGTGATTTTACTCGCCGCTTTGATTTTATTATGTGTTTTGATTAGTTTTTACAAAATATTTAGAAGATATCGAATAGAAATGTCAATTTTATTTTGAAAAAATGGTAAAAGTTATTTTATTACAAAAAAGAAGATAAAATAATGACAAAATTTTTAACTGTAGCTGGGGATCGAACGTGGCAAATGTCGTTCAATGTCGACATTTTGGATTATTGCTCACCCCCCGTAGCAAATAGCGTGATAATATGTAGCCTAACAGTTGACCCGGCCTATAAGGATTATGTATGCAAAATTTGAACAGGATTGGTTCAGTAGTTTTTTCGCCAACTAATACCAACGCTCCACCATTTTACTGTTTTATTATATGTATAGATTTGTGCTATTCTAGGACATGATCTAACCGTGTGCCAAATTTCCTTCAATTCCGGTCAGCTGTTTGAGCCATTTGACCTCTTGGAGACCTAACGTTTCCAATATTGCGTTTGATCAGACTCTATTGCAACGTCAAACAATATCAGAACTTCAAAAGACCAAACCAAATGCGACGGAGAATCGACGTCGGTCGCAAATTCCCGGCCTAACAGCAAAAGATACACGTGCCTCACATCTCGCCAATTCTACATCAGCCTCTGAACCCGTTACATGAACCTATCAGTCACCATTTCAGAACCTTCCATACCAATTGGAGAAACACTTGATTAATAGTACACCCATTCACACATCACACGCCAAGCCAGGCTAATCAATCATACCAAATTCTGATTTATATTCCAAAGGGACACAGCTCTATTCCGTCCCATTGATTTTTTTGTCAAGTTGGCATGACGGGAGCACGATGTCAGGTGAATTTGTGTCGAGATTTTCGTTTTTAGGTTGGCAGAATTGGATGCGAGTTTTGTATAGGATTTCGGTGTGATCAATGGATGACCTAATCGATGTGGATGGTGAATATTTAGGGTAGTGAATGTGTGATCGATGGGAAATAATTTTTGTGTATTTGTGATGTGAATGTAAATATTTGTAACTAGGCTATGGATACTGCTACACTTTAGATTTTACTAACAGATAGTTAAATATTATAGTAGTGTAGTATTCAGTTCCCTTCAGAATGGTAGGTTGAGTTGAGTGGTGCTGATAGACGCGTCATTTTCGTGAATGGGCGTCGTCAGTTGAGACTGGTCATCACTTAACTGCCAACGGGTTATCCAGAGCGAGAAGGAGTGGCAAGAGGCCGCACGTGCACGCGCGATGCAATGGCCCTCGCGCCCCAGCCGCCAGGATTCCGATCCCGATTTCCGGCCACCGTAGGCGCGGTCTTGAGGACGGCGAGCAATGGGTAGCTCACCGTCCGTCCGTCCTGTAACCGTCCGGACCGAGCCCAAGTCGTCGACGGCACGTAGTGTTCCACGCGCGCCTCAAGGAGATGTCAGCAACCGTAGGGGCCCAGCAGGGTCGAACCCTACTGGGTCCATGGGCGCTGGAACAATGGCAAAGAAGGAACAGGAGTGGGTTTTTAGTCAGTAAAAGTCTGACACGCCCTCTCGCTCCGCCCAAGAACAGTGGATGTCATTAGATGATTTTCCCACCTAAAAAAAACTGCCAACGGGATAATTATTCACTAGCTATTCAAAGTAGGTTTCTTCATACAAACTTTGGACCCCCATTTCATCCCCTTAGAGGGTAAATTTTGGAAAATCCTCTCTTAGTGCTCGCCTACAACATAAAAGGAAACCTCGTACAAAATTACATGCTCCCAGACCCTGTAGTTTCGATTGTACCTTGATACGTAGGAGAGGGAATGGGCCGTAATCCACCACGTGGGCCTAGTGTGGGTTGGTGAATGTCACATGTCTTCGAATTTTTGATTCTAGGACATGCCGGTTTTCTCACGATGTTTTCCTACACCGTTTTGAGAGCAGTGGTGGTGAAATAAATTACACAAAATAATGCGTCTGGCTGGGTTTGAACCCGCGACCTACAACTCGTAAGTCGGGGCCGTTACCACTGGACTACCACTGCTCATAAATAATAATGTAACCAGAATCTTTGTTACATAACATGGACAACATGATTTAAAAGAGTTTCGTACTCGTCCTTCTCTATAGAGATCTACGATTTAGAATGTGCTGTGTGTACATTACTCTGACTAGCCGACTATAGTAGCCGGGTTTTGAAGATCTGATAAGCTGTCGCTCCATGTAAAAACACAGGTATTCAGCCGCATTCGGTTAGACTCGAAGCTGACCCCGAGCTAGCTGGAAAAAGCTAGGGAGATGATGACTTTGAGTAGCCGACTTCTTTAGAATACAATACAATACAAAACAATACAATACGATACGATACGATACGATACGATACGATACGATACAATACAATACAATACAATACAATACAATACAATACGATACGATACGATACGACACAACACAATACAATACAATAGTTTATTTCTGAGTACATGGTATATGAAGATCTTAATATTAGACGGAATCACATATACTACCTTTGCCGGTACCTTTACAATACAAATTAGCTTATTACAATTAGTTTTAATACTGAATTGATTTACAACACATAAGCAAGCACGCTCTTGTCGCTTTAGTGGTCAAACGCGATGTTAACCATGAAAAAAAACTTTTTACAAAAAAAAAATACAACCGACTTCAAAGTAAAAAAAAAACACTTTAATGTCGGAAGTCGGTGTTTCTATAATAGTTTTGTCTCTTCGTTATTTAACACCGACTTCCGAAATTAAAGTTATTTTGCACTTTTCAGTTTTTTTTTTACTTTGAAGTCGGTTGTATTTTTTTTTGTAAAAAGTTTTTTATTTTACACTTTTTAGTTATGGTACCACAACTAAAAAGTACCCCTCAGCCAAACTTAAATACCTTATAGCCAGAGTGCATCTCATGACAATTCTAATAATCCCAAACACGGTTAGATTACATTAATTTATTACAGAGTTCCGGTGCCTAACTTCAGGCTTCATCATCAGATCAGTTCGATATATTCCCCCTCTACTTTCAGTCAGTCATCGATTACACGTATAAACAAAGCAATTTTACTTGTTACGACGGTTTTGCTGTGATCCTATGAGGAGTTCTGTTCCATATCTTCGAAGTTCATGATCAGATCATAACAATATTTATATAGGACCAACTCGGAAGTATAACCTTCCAATCAAAATAAAAAAATTTAAAATCGGTCCACAATTGACCGAGAAATCGGTGAACATACATAAAAAAAAAACATACATTCAACCGAACATATAACCTCCTCCTTTTTGAAGTCGGTTAAAAACAAACGAATACTGTACAATGTTGAGACTACAATACAAAATAAATGAAAACATTGGCAGTATTCACCATTATGAAAAACGGCGAGGAAATTTTTGGTAAAATTATTAAGTGTCTACATATATCACCATGATAAATATACCGGCAAAATAATTTACTACGTTTTATCAAATCAAGTTAATGGCCAGTCTTAGTATCGCAAAAAAATCATCGTCACAATTGAAAACTGAGTTGACAAGATTTTTTACGTATCAACGTATAATCATGGCAACATACGTATAATCATAGCTTAGGCTTAGTTTTTTTTTTTTTTGCTGGCTTGACTTAGAACTAAACTGAACTTATAATGTTGCCACTAATATAAATCATGGTCAAGTAACATAATATGCTTTGCTTTCTGTATTACATCAATATACATTTCCGCATTAAATAATAAACATAAAAATAAAAATAACTGTTTGTGTTTAGAATATAGTGGATATAATGACACATATGACATCGTAGTGTAATTCTAGTAAGCAAAGTCACCAAAAAAACAGCATGGCATTAAGACATTTCGTCGGTGCGCGTGCAAGACCGCGTAAGAGCAATTTGTAAATACCGCGTATCTGTGTTTTCACGATTTTACAGGAGGAAGAAAAAACTTAATATCTTGACCAATCAAATATATTTTTGCGACTGAACTTGTTTACTATTTCTTTGCAACTTATTTTATGGGAAAATAGTGTAAATTTGCCAATAGCTTGGTTAGGTTCCGTGTAAAGTCATTTACGCGGTATTGTGGTGATAAAAATCAGAAATTGTAGTGAACTTGTGGTAGGTACGCGGATTTTAAATGAAACACTTTGTTAAAGTATTGAATTTATTATGAAAAAAGTAACAAAAAAAGAACTTCTAAAAAGTCTATTTAAAAAAGATTATCACTTATTTACTTATACATGATATCAAATATTAACATAACAAAAATAATAAGTTTGATAGCGTTTACTCTTCGAACTTCGTGGAGCACTTTCGACGTCTGACTCCCAAACTGGAACGGACCGGGGCTACCCTCAAGCGGCTTATGCCCAACCTTGGGGGCCAGACGCCTCCTGCCGGAGGCTCTACGCGGGAATCGTTTGGTCCATGGCCCTTTACGGGGCGCCGGTGTTGGCGCCGTCACTGCAAAAGCGACCGGCGGCCATGGATGGTGCGGGGATACCGCACGGTCTCCCGCGAAGCGGACAGCCTCCTTGCTGGCCTGCCACCGTGGGATCTGGAGGCAACAGGCCTTGCACCCATGCACGATTTGCGCATGGAGATGCAACGCCGGGGTGAAACTCCGCTGCCGCGCCAAGTCGCGGCATGGCGGACAGAGTTCCGGCGGGATCTCATGGCGGAATGGCGATAGCGACTGTCACAACCCCGTGCTGGGTACGCCATAATCACGGCGGTAAGTCCCCTCTTTGAGGAGTGGCTGGAGCGGCAATAAGGCGTCCTCACCTTCCGCATGACGCAGGTCCTCATCGGACATGTTCAGTTAGGGAGATTCCTGCACCGGATTATTCGAGCGGAAGAAACGCCCGGGTGTCACCATTGTGTGGACCGCCCGAAGAACACGGTGGAAGTGTTCCCCGCTTGAGCTGGGCACCGCCGTGTCCTCGTGGAGGCAATCGGTGGCAACGACCTTTCGCGTCGGGCCCTGGTTCGGGCTGGTTACGCTTCCTTCTACGAAGCAGTAATGCTAGCGAAGGAGGAGGCTGCACGCGTGAGGGAACGAAGGTCCTCACACCCCAGCCGCCGTAATTCCGACCCCGACTACCAGCCACGGTAGACGTGGGCTTGTGGACGTCGAGCAATGGGTAGCTCTGTTCGGTAATTGAAACCAGACCGAGCCCAGTCGTCAACAGCGCGTAGTCATCCACGCGCTCCTCAAAGAGATGTCATCAAGGCCCAGCAGAGCCTCTACTGTTTGCCTTACTGGATGCCTGCTAGCTACGACCGCGGGGAATTTCTGAAAAGAAAACCCGTAGCCCTAGAACGCAAAAGGTAATTGAAGGACACAGGTGTGGTTTTAGTCAGTAAAAGTCTGACACGCCCTCCCGCTCCACTCAGAGCGCGAGACCTCATTGGATGAATTCCCATCTTAAAAAAAAAAACGTGTTGCGGCTTCTTCGTTGAATTGGTAAATACGCGCAATTGCTGCCAACTTCAGACATGTTCCTAGTACGCGGTATTGTTTCGATGGCAAATCGAGGTTTCCTATTGACTAATTTAAATCGTGTGAGATCTACGTTATGCGAATTAGCTTAAAGGATCTGCTGAGGCGATATGTCAATATTGCGACTTTTGCTGTTACGTGGTATCTACAAACTGCTCTTTCGCGGTTTTGCACGCTCAACGACGATTTCAACTTTCATCCACCCTAATGATTTATGAAAAAAAAAAACATGACATTAAGATAATATTCATAAGGAGGTACGTAGTAGATATTATTGACATAATAATTATACGTAATTTCAACCACTTTAAATTAGAATATCTTTAAAACGAGGATTCTATTAATAATAATATCTAAGACAAAATTGCTGATAATATTCATAAGGAGGTACGTAGTAGATATTATTGACATAATAATTATACGTAATTTCAACCACTTTAAATTAGAATATCTTTAAAACGAGGATTCTATTAATAATAATATCTAAGACAAAATTGCTTAGAAATTTAATGTATAAGCTTTTGTATATTTTTCATTACTTGACGCTAAAAAAATATGCCAGCAAAATTTTGTTCGAGAGTCTGCCATCACTCTTTAACCATCGGACCGAACCGGAAATCGCGAACTTTTTATTTGTCAAAGTCTTAAGAAATTTTGTAAGTAGGTAACTACAAAACAATTTTTCGAAACAAAAATAAAACCGTAGTCAAGGTTCTTGTGTTTTTAAGCTCTTACACGTTTTACCAATACCTTCCAATCTAGGCTTTGAAACTAAATTTATAAACTTATAACTGTATCAAAAATCGACAAAATATATGTACAATGCGTTCCAAATAAGAATAGGATCGATTGACAGGTAGTGACGTCACGTCATACTGTCAAATCGAAGAATTATTATGGTGAGCAAAACAAGAAAATTTTAAAATTTAATTTATTTACGAACTGTGAACGAAAATAGTTTAATCAGAATCCAGTTCTTCAATTTTGCTCATCTCTGAGTTCTTCAATTTTGCCCAATTTCTTGCGATTTGACAGTATGACGTGACGTCACAACATGGCGTCATTCCTATTCTTATTTGGAACGCATTGTAGAATGTAAGCTACATAACTAGCTATTTATGTGTCTACCTAAAGCATTAAGTCCGCCTTTTTACAGTGTTTCATTAGTGCATAAAGTTTTAAATCTATATAATTATATAATAAATCTGTAGAAGTTTTTAGTTGTGCGCGCATCACGTAAAATGTGCGAAATCGATGTAGATAAATTTTATACATTAACATTTTATGTAACTTGATATATTACTCAGGCTTTGTTTCATTGCAATCGGTTGACTATATCGAAAGATATAGATACTACATTCATTGACTGTTAGTAGCCTCAAAACTTAAACACCATATTCTAAACTACTTTTTGCCAGTGAAAGTATTCTACAGATGAGGCAGTCGTGTAAAAAGCCAAAAAACAAGATGTTAGTTAAACTATATAAATAAAAATGAAAGTTATCACTCATTCACTCACTGACTAAACACGATGTCTCGAAAACTACTTGATCTACAAAACAAAATTTTTCATCGTCGTCGGGGGACCAGTCTGTAGAATACTTTCTTATATAAAATGTCCCCCGACTGCGATGAAAAATTTTGTTTTGTAGATCAAGTAGTTTTCGACCCCCCGCTCCTGTACCGGTGTTCATTTAGAACAGTGGTTCTTAACCGGTGGTCCGTGGACCACTGCACTGGTGGTCCTTAGAAGCATCCCAAGTGGTCCGCGGAGCCATCCTAATAAATAAGAATGGTCGAAAATAAATCTTGAGGAATTTTGGAGCCAAAAGGCAATTTCTTTACAAAACTTCGAAACGTTGATATTCGTTACCTACCTTTATTTTCATCGATATTTCTATGTGAGCAGTTTTTCTTGGCGCTTCTGATTATTAAAAACAAGCACCTAAATCGGTTGGATACCACTGCCGATATGCGTTTGGCTTTGAGTAGCACTGAACCAAGGATTCAGAAGTTAGTAAAGAGTATGCAGTCACAAAAATTGCATTAAAATCGTAACTGTAATGTCGTAAAGAAAATTAAAATACTGAGGGCTTTAAATAATTTTATGCGTGTTTTATTTATATATGAATTGGAACAACCGTTTATTTATTTACATTTAGGTACTTCATATTAACTACAAACTAATTAACCAACTTGGTGGTCCACGGCAAGACAAAAATTTTGTCATATGGTCCCTCATGACCATAAGGTTAAGAACCACTGATTTAGAGACATCCGTGTACCATACCTAGTTGTTCCCTTTGAGGGATAGCGCCATTTACTAAGCCGTGACCAACGTTAATGTTCTATTGAGTAGATAAAGTACAATTGATTCACTAAACTGTCAAACACTCGGTAGGCTATTATTGTATATAGTTTATGTTATCCATTTTTTTTAATCGACAAAGTTGGTTCTTGTTTGCTTGTACTTAGTATTCATTGTATAATGGTTCGAAAATCCTTCACGCACATGACCGACTTGTGCTTGGCTGTTTTCTTATATTAATTAATAATATCAGTTCGGGTTTCGTAACCAAATGTCAAAAATGTTTTTTTTTTGTACTCGACAGTTTCGATTAACAGTGTAACATATTTATATTTTTGAAATCTACTCGTCAAATCCTAGACGATAATCACATGCAGTAACAGACTAAAAATTAAAAAAAAATTGATGTTCATTTATTTATCATACCCACCACATTGCATTTCTATATTTTTTCAATAGCCTATGTTACTCGGGACGATGGTCTTGGTCATGGATTGATTACAAGGATTCTAACGATACCTCATACATGTAAATCAGTTCAGTCATTTAGAAGTTATGGTGGAACAAAGAAACTCACATACATACACACATACATGAACCCTGAAAACATAACACTCCTTTTTGAGGCAGTCGTGTAATAATGCGCGTTTTCTTAGATTTCATACGAAAATGGTTATAAGTACTGCGATATTACAGTAAATACAAAACACAAAGAAACTAATAAATATCTAATTTCGAAAAAAAATAACGTACATTTAATATAAAATTCATTTGAACTTATAATTCCAAGTCATTCCAAAGATATAAAACTTCAAAGCAAACCGGTTTAAAAAAACGGCAATTTCATAAGGCAAGACCTGTTATTCAATGGTCCATAAGTGCTTAATCTCATTGATCTGCCATCAAGGATTCTTACCAAAGAAAATTGACAAGTTTTTTATGGTTCTTCAAATATTATCTTAAACGCACACATACGCGACTTCCACCTTTATAATATTAGTATGATGACACTGTTAGCGCTGTGGTCGAGCGATTGGCTGCTGTGCTTCGTGTTGCGATTTCGATTCCCAAGTAGAACAAATGGCCTACAGATAGTTGTACCGGGTCTTTTTTTTTTGACTAATGACTAATGACTTCTCGCGCTCTGGGTGAAACGGGAGGGCGTGTCAGACTTTTCTGACTAAAACCACACCTGTGTCCTTCAGTTGCCCTTTGCGTTCTAGGACTACGGGTTTCCTTTTCAGAAATTCTCCGCGGTCCTAGCTAGCGGGCATCGGCCCTGCTGGGCCCCTACGGTTTGCTACATCTCCTTGAGGAGCGCGTGAATCACTACGCGCTGTTGACATAGTATTATATGGAACAGTACGGAAACTACTTACAAATGTTCGAAACGGCTCACTCACACAAACATACGCATCGACGAGACTCCTAAGCGGCATTCGCTACTGACAGGACCGCGAGAAACGCTTAGGAGTCTCGTCGATGCGTATGTTTGTGTGAGTGTGCCGTTTCGAATATTTGTTGGTAGTTTCCGTACTGTTCCATATATCTATACTGTGCTGTTGACGACTGGGCTCGGTCCGATCAATTACCGGAAGGCCGGACGGCAAGCTACCCATTGCTCGATGTCCGCAAGCCCGCGTCTACCGTGGCTGGTAGTCGGGGTCGGAATCTCGGCGGCTGGAGCGTGAGTTGTACCGGGTCTGGGTGTCTTCTGTATGTTAATGAACATGTTTGACATGTTTGTGAACATACGATACAGGAATCATTCTTAGAGTTGGGTAACGTTTTTTTCTATAGTACATTTTGATACAAGTGCAGAAAATTTGTCATTGCGACCGAGGCGGAATACGCACGAGCCGTAGGTGAGTGTGTTATGGAGCCGAGGGCTGCAGTGACAAATTTGCACGTGTATCAAACGACTTTTTTCAATACACTTACGAAATGAATAGACGGGGGTTGACCGGCGTCTCGTGGGGGTCGACGCGCGCCCATCCTGATACAATTATCATCATCATCATCATTTCAGCCGAAAGACGTCCACTGCTGGACATAGGCCTCCCCCAAGCGTCGCCACAACGAACGGTCCTGTGCGTCAAGGTTTGTGTGTAATACAATACATGTAATTAAATTGTGGCGGGGGAGAGCACGTGCACTTTTCTACACTAGTGCGGAAAACAGTCTATTGCGTGCCTAAAAGCGGTGGGATAAGAGTGGGTTTTCATAAGAGTGGGTTTTCGAGAAAGTGTATTGAAAAATAATTATTCAAGAAACAATGCTTCATCACGAAATAGTACTAATGAGAAACATTTTAACATCCTGCAGACACAATTTATAGCCGAAACCCAAGTTAAAATGTAGGAAATAAATCTAGGGCATTGCCTAACCTACTCAGAATAGTCTATAAGCCTCAAATATCTTCATGTGTGGACGCGTTTTGTAAAGGTACTGTATTGAAGTAAGGGTCTTGGTACTTGCGACAGGGATTGTAAAGGGATAATATAGTACTCACAGGAACCTACACTTGTATTCCCTTCCCTAAATAGGTAGGTAGATACAGAAATAATGTGTTTTTGGGGTTCCGTATCTCAAAAGAAAAAAACGGCACCCTTATAGGATCACTTTGTTGTCTGTCTGTCTGTCTGTCTAGACCTTGGGAACGCATAGAGGTATCGAATTGAAATTAAAACCATACTCAGGTCTACGGCCCCTTGAAGCTATGAAAAAAACAAACTTCTAAGTTAACGAAAAAAAAAAAGTTACGGCCGTTTATGTCGCAAAAAACGTATATTTCGACACTCTCAAGGGAATCAAAATTCATAAGGTACTTCCCGTTGACCCAAAATCCTGAAATTTGGCATAAAGCAAGGTCTTACAGCACAGGAATAAATCTAAAAACAGTTTTGGTATTACGTAAAATAAAACTTCTTTTGTAATTCGGAAAAATCTTCGAGACTGTATTTTTTTTTCGGTAGGAAAATCATCTTATTACATCTTGCTCTCTCATCTGGCTCTTGAGTGGAGCAGGAGATAGTGTCAAACTTTTACTGACTAAAAACCCACTCCTGTTCCTTCGTTGCCTTTCGTACCAGGGCCGAGTCTTCCTTTCAGAATTAGACCCTTGGCCCCAGTAGGCTTCGAACCTGCTGGATCCTACGGTTTACCGACATCTCCTTAAGGCACACGTGGAACAGTACGCGCCGTCGACGACTTGGGCTCGGTCCGGACGGTTACCGCACGGTCGGACGGCGAACTACCCATTGCTCGCCGTCCGCAAGCCCGCGCCTACGGTGGCCGGAAATCGGGATCGGAACCCCGGCGGCGGTTGGGGCGTGAGGACCGTTGCCTCACGCGATCGGCCGCCTCCTTTGCTAGCATTTCTGTTTCGCAGAAGGATCGAGACTGTATTTGGGAATTGAACTATTTACATAAGTAAGTTCGCTCGGTGCGCGAGTCCGACTCGAACTTGCCTAGTTGTTTTTTTGCTGAGATTTTTGCATAAATTTTGTCTTTGTTGATTTTCAAAATTAGTTTGCTTAGTAAACGGTGTACAGAGGGGATTCCGGGGTTGTCTTTCAAGAGGTTACGGAGGATCCATGTGCTGATGATGATCACTGGGATCACACTTTCTGGTCTTTTCCCCAAAACGCCAGGAACCCTTTGTATATGTCACGAGGACGCTAACTTCTGCCAATGGTTTCGCCCTTTTGAAATTTATACTTCCCTCCATTATATGGTGATTCTTTGAAACCGAGGGAACGTCTCATTCATCTGGCCTAGCTTTTGTACCTATCTATTTTGTGTCGTAAGCCACTGGGCACAAATGAGTGTCCTTGATACATTTAGTGATCGGGGAATATTATTATGCAAGTAAAAATATCAAATCGTAAAGAAAAAACTAGGCCAGACGAATGAGACACCCTCTCGGTTTATTATGTCATTCAAATGCATGCTAGAGTAACAAACATCCATACATCTATCTTCACACAGTTTCACGTTTATAGCATGAATTCAAACTGTCACTAATAACAGAGGTTAATAAGTATGAGATTACCGTCTTTTAAAACGGGTTGCTTTGAAGTGTTATATCTTTGGATTGACTTGGAATTATAAGTTCAAATAAACTTTAGATTAAAGGTACGTTATTCTTTTTTCAAAATTAGGTATTTATTATACAAAACACAAAGAAACCAAATACAAAATATACACACACACTCAAAATTCATAATAATACTCCCATTATACAAATTACCCTCCCAACCCCGCTAACCCTAACCACAAACAACCCCCTAACCTTCCTTCCTATTATGAATTTTGAATGTGTGATTGTTAGTCCTTCACACTGAAACGACTGACTAGATTTAAATGAAATTGGAACATGGGTAGACCTTGTCCTGAATAGCACATGTGATACTTTTTTTCATATTTATCTATTGGGCCAAGGGTCCCTTTTCGTGTAAAATCAGCGAATTGGACAAATTGTCATGGAGATTTATTTCCTGTAGGAAATTTCTAGATTACCTAATAGTAATGGATCATCTCCAATCTTCATCATCATCATCATTTCAGCCGAAAGACGTCCACTGCTGGACATAGGCCTCCCCCAAGTGTCGCCACAATTAACGGTCCTGTGCGTCTCGCATCCATCGGACTCCCGCAACCGTTACCAAATCATCGGTCCACCTTGTACGACGCCTTCCAACGCTACGTCTTCCGGTACGTGGTCGCCATTCCAGAACCTTTCGGCCCCAACGGCCATCCGTACCCGTAATTACACGATAGGAAGAATGTATTAATTATTAACTTGAACCAGCGGCTTCACCCGCGTTCAATTGGAAAACTTTCCCAAACGGAACATACTCCCGGAATAAAATTCATCCTGTATGCTGTTTCAGGACATGGTCTATTGGTGTGTCAAATTTCATCCAAATCCGTTCAGCTGTTCGAGCATAAAGAAGTAACAAACATATAGACACACTCGTAAACTTTCGACTTAGTCTTCATAATATTAGTGTGATTATGTGATTTTGAAGCTTCCAACAACCGCTTACTCTATCCACTAGGTACTGATTACCATGCTAGCAAAGGAGGCGGCCGCACGTGCACGCGCGAGTGTGCAGCCCTCTCGCCCTTTCCGATCCTGATTTCCGGCCACCGAAGGCGCGGGCTTGCGGACGGCGAGCAATGGGTAGCTCGCCGTCCGACCGTCCGGTAACCATTCGGCGGTCCGAGCCCAAGGCGTCGACGGCGCATACTGTTCCACACGCGCCTCTAGGAGATGTCAGCAAACCGTAGGGGCCCAGCAGGGTCGAAGCCTACTGGGACCAAGGGTCTGATTCTGTAAGGAAGACTCGGCCCTGGTACGAAAGGCAATAAAGGAACAGGAGTGGGTTTTTAGTCAGTAAAAGTCTGACACTATCTCCCGCACCGCCCAAGATACAAAAACGACGATCCATCGAATTCCATCCACTATCATGAACACACCATAATCATGCCCAACAACCATAACCTAAATTCATACAACTACCCTCATTTCGTCAACAAAAAACTCAACGAACACTACATGAGCAGCCCTCTTTAACCCACTTAGCCAAAATCCGGTTCACACGTGTACCTACCCTCTGAAAAGGCACATAATCCAGAATCGATATCACTCGGTACGATACCATAGACCACTGAGACTCCATGTGCGTCACGATGACCGAAGAATATTCGGCTAAATAAATCATTCGCCTGCCCCCCGGTCGTCATCAGACGTCAATCAGACGTCATCTCAACGCTCAGTCAAGTGGTCAGAACAAAGGAATAGGAGGCGTGGCCGACTCGAGGCGATCAACGAAAAGAGAATAATAATAATAATAATAATAATAACCCCATCGCCGTATCTCTACGTTGACGTCGTGGTGGGGCTTGCGTGCTCCAATATACCCTAGGTCTGTATCGGTAAAGTTTGCTTTGCCGTAATATGCCTAGGGTGAGGGGCCAGACTAAGAGAGATACAATCCGCAGTGCAGTTTTGTGGCGAACTGTTGGGCATTAGCGACCCCACGGACCCGATCTCCCGGGAGAATTCTTGTTCTTCATCTCCGGCTTGCCTTTATTGGCCGGCCGTAGTGAACACTGACGAGGAACTGAGCTCCCACCTCTCTCTTGCCTTTATTGGCTGGCTTGGGTGGAGATTCGCAAGAGCAAACGTGCTCGGGAGAAGGATGTATAATCCAGTAAGGTGCTGGTAGGGATCTTGACCGTACTTCCGGGATTGTCCTGATAGCCGTGGTATACCTCTCCACTCCTTAAGCACCTCAGGATATGTTGCCCTCTTGTTGCTACGTCACTTCGTGCTAGCGGCCGTTTTTGGGGGCCCATTTATTGAGTGTGCAAGTCACCCCCTGCCTTTTTTCGATGCATATTAATAACGTTGTTCAGGCAGGGGCCATAGTCTTGACATAGTTCCATGTTACCAGTCCACTTAAGACTCCAAAAACCATAGCCCTATTATCTTTGTTCTCCATATGTCGCAACAGTTTTTCAATAACCGGGGGTTGTCCTTGGGTGCACTAGCATAGCGCGTACAGGGATAATCGTCGGTTGGTATCATGTTCCATTATAATTGTCTAAAGGGCCTCTGCGAGTTGGCTTCGGCTCCTCGTACGCCTCCCAAAGGTCCAGGACCTCAGGGTCCTGAGATAAATAAAATATATAAAAATAATAATAAATTTATTGAATCATTGTTACAAGTGGTACCTTAAATTAAATAATCTTAATGTATTAATAGGTCTGTAACTAATTGTGGGCTTCAGTTGTGTACGTGTTGTATACGGTGATCCCCAAACTAGGCGGCGCCTGTATCTTGGGGACCGGAGTTGGATATGGTAAAAATAAAATTGCCTTTTGCCACTGGAGAATGTAACAAAATGTACATAAAAAGAGTATAAAAAAATAAAATCTAAAATTAAGACAAGATAAAAGGAGATCAAAGTAACTTAAAAACTAAAGCCTAAAAATTTGAAAAACAAAAAATAAAAAGTAGAATTAAAATTGTGCTGAACCTTGCACAGAGCTTACAGTCTTAGTGAAAATTAAGTTAAAACTAAGGTGTGGCTGTGTGAGTGTGGTGAGTAGGTATGGGTTTGGTGTGAAGGTGTAAGTGTGGTGTGTAGGTAATGTAGGTTTGAATGTGATGTGTAGGTGTTAGTGTCTGTGATGGGATTCCGAGTGTGAATTAAATGTCGTGAGAAGGTTTTCTGAATCATCTAAGTCCTAAAAGCCATTTTTTGACTGTTTTTTTACACATTGAGAGGGTGAGTGTTTTTGTATCGCAGGGTAAACTACTAGTGACCTTGTTATAAACGAAGGTGTGTAGGTAAGCGGGGCATCGTCTAGCTAGAAGAGAGGTTGTTCGTTCCAGCGGTATATGAAAGACACGTTTGGAGGTTAATGAGCGATAGTCTGGTCGGAGCTTTATGATTTTATGATTACGGAGAAATGCATTGAGAATGTACAATTGACGAACACGTAAAACTGGAAATTCACTGTACAAGGAGTCTGTAGGGAAGAAAAATTATTTTTTTTGTAGAACCTTTATAACAGCTCTCTGGGCCCTTTCGAGCTCAATTATTGTAGTCTTCCCAGCTCCACCCCAGATAGATATGCCATATTGTATAATGGTCTGGCATATAGAAAAATAAACCGTTCGCATTACGTCTATTGGGGTGCGGTCTCTCAATTTTTTAATTATGTGTATAAGTTTTCTTACTCGACCAGACAGGTGTTTAATGTGGGCTTTAAACGATAGATTCTCGTCAATTAGTAGACCCAAATAACGAATTGACTGAGTTCGGTCAATATAGTCGCATGTACAGTCTTCGTGTGAGGTATTTGGATTATTCAGACAAGTATGAAAGGATCATGACCAACGATGTATGGAAATCCGTCTTAAGTTGAAGCACAATAAATGTTTATTTAATATAGACTACGCTTTATATACTATTAAATAAAAGTGTTCATTTTCACACAAACACCCGAGTTTTAAAGTAATTAAACAAAAACGGAGATAACCTACAAATTATGTCTAACCAACTCGCAACTTGTAAAATGACCACAGATCACTCATGTAGGTACAAAACAACATTGTTAGTTATCATCCGTCTGTCATCTGGCTTGACAGCTGCATCTGCGTGAGACGAAGCACAAAATAAATATTATATTATCGGAACGATAAAATACATATACAGTACGTTATGGTATTACTAATTACTTAGCTATTTAAGATATTGATATCATTTTTGTGATGTTTTTGTCTAAAGGTTCATACTTACGTACAAAGAGTATAGTAATATATAGCTTACGTAACTCGTACAAATGAAGAGAACGAAACGTCAATCATGACTGGAAATGTACCTAGCAATCGTTAATTTACTGTTTATCTTAAAATCATAATTCCGGATACGAAAACAGAATTCCTGAAGTGAAAAGCTGTAAAAAAATAAGCAAATAATTTCTATATTAATTTGATTTTCGTTCACGCATCTTTGCTAGACTGCTTTTGGTCAATCTCCTTTTAAGGTTAGGTTGGGAGGAGGGCTAGAAGAAAGTGTTTTGAAAAATGGGATGTGTTTGGTTTTCTTTGTGTTGAGTGTTAGTAAATTGTGGTTGAGAGTTTGTGCAATTGTTGCTAATCCTTCTTCCGCAAGGTAGTAGACCTGTTCCCAGTTTCTACCGTGGAATGTGATGACAGTATCGTCTGCGTAAGAAATTAGTTCTGCATTTTTTAGTTTGAGGTTTAATATGTCGTTCATATAGATAATAAATAGTGTTGGGCCCAGCAAGCTACCCTGCGGAACTCCAAAATTTATAGGGAGGTGATCACTTAAGTGGTCGTCCGATTTGACGTATTGTCGGCGATTTGTCAGATAGCTGTGAAACCACTCAAGCGGTTTTCCTTTTATTCCAACTGAATCTTGTTTTTTAAGAAGAAGATCTATTGAGATTGTGTCGAATGCTTTAGCTAGGTCTAAAAAGACCGCCATGCAACGGTCACCCTTTTCTATGATTGATGATATGGAGTTAGTCAGTAGTAAAGCCGCGTCTTCAGTAGATTTGCCTTTTCTAAAACCAAATTGTCTCTCTGATATTAGATTGTGCTTTTCAAGGAAATTTACTAATCGGGTGTTTACAACCTTTTCTAGAATTTTAGATAGAATGCTAAGAAGGGCTATTGGTCTATAATTTTCAGGTTTATCCTTAGGGCCAATTTTTTGTATTGGGCTTACTGCTGCCACTTTCCATTGTTCGGGGAATTCTCCTGTTTCTAGGCTAAGGTTAAACAGGTGGGTTAGAGGTGTTATAATCAGAGTTACGATTTTCTTTAAAAGTTTTACGCCAATTTTGTCAGGACCTGGGGAGCTATCATTTTTCAACTGATTGATGAAGTTACTGACTTCGGTTTCATCAGTAGGGTGTAGGAAGAAGGAGAACGGTGACGTTGTTGGTGAAGAGTACTTGCTAGTGATGGATGTCTGAGTTTCAGATAATTTTGTCAATATGGTGTCAGCCAGGTTTTTGCCTACGGAGGTGAAGTAGAAGTTGCACTTGTTGAGAGACTCGACAGGGTCCAGGGAACTTGACAGTAAGTAGGACGTATTGCACTTTCGGACACTGGGGTCGTATACTGATTTTAAAGCTTTCCATAGCTTTTTAGAGTTCTGCTTATTTTCCTGAATTTGTCGACTGTCGTATTAAATTTTAAGGTTGCGTAAGAGTTTGTTACAGAAGTTTTTATATCGGTGGTAAATTAGTTTTTTTGTTTCATTTGTGGGGTCACTGCGTACTGATAGATGTAGCCGATCCCGGTGTTTCATACATCTCATCAGTCCGGGTGTGATCCACGGTTGAATATTGCGTTTACTGCGAGGAATTTTGGCTTCATATGTGTGTGATTCTATTAATTTTGCTAGGGTTCCAATAAAAGAGTCAGCCACCGAAGCAACACAGTGCTGGTTAAGCGTATAAGTCCAATCAATTTTGGCTAACTCTGTGACCAAGTCGTCCTCGTTTAATTTGAGCACACGGCGTTTTTTATTGCGGCTAGTATAAGTGTTTTTGAGAGGAATGTTTGCTATTACTATGTCGTGGTCTGTGATGGAGCTTTTACAGACTATGCCTTTGGGTTTGGTACTGCACTTAACAAATATGTGATCAAGACAAGATTTTTGTCTGGTCGGTTTGGTGATCACAGGAAGTAAGCCATATGAGGCCAGAAGGCACATATAATCGTGATGTTTGTTATTTGTCGTGCTACATATGTCAATGTTGATGTCTCCAGTGATAATAAGTGTTGGATGTTTGTTGGCTGTTTTAAGAAAAGTGTCTAGCGAAGTGATAAAATTTGAGAGGTTAGTAAAAGATGGTGATCGGTACAGCCCTAGTATAGCCACTTTATTGTTAAGGATTAGATGAAGGCTATCTGTGTCCAGTATTTTAGATTCAATAGCAATCACATCGTAGTTTGCTTTGGTGTAGATGACTATCCCACCATTTTTATTGTTTTGAGTATTAGTTCGAGTTACGTTGTAACCAGGTAAGTTATCCAGTATAGAACCTTCGCTTAACCAGCATTCCGTTAGCACAATGGCGTCAAAGTCAATCTCGAGTCGATTAAATGCTACAGAGAAGTTATCGAAATTACATTGATAACTTCTGATGTTAAAAGAGAGTATTTTGAAGCTAGGCTCGGAATAGTTTGTGTACAACCTGCATTCTTCCAAGTTTTCGAGGTCGTGACAGTCTATTGCAGTAATTTCCTCTATATTTTGGATAATGTCAAATGATGCCATGGGTATAGTTGCTGAAAAAAGCTGAGGAAGTACTGTGTATAGGAGGTTTAGTCACGACGTAGTGCGGTGCGAATGTTTGCAGGCATGTGGGTAAAATTGTGGTGGTGTAAGTGTGATGTGTTTTCATAGTATAAGCGCTTGTACGTAGTGATTGCTGTGGTTGTGTTGAAACATAACGTAAATTGGTAAACAATAAGAGAAATATTACAATGTAAGAAAATGTGATACAAAAACTATTAGAACTAGAGATAATAAAAATGTACTGTTTTCTGGTCGGGTGACTTTCAGTCACGTAGTTCAGCTGAGGGAGAAGACTGGTGAAGCTCCATAGTCGAAGGGCCCAGATGAAACTCCAGGTCTTCAAAGTTGCGTATATGAATAGGGGGGATGCCTTCCTGTTTCCGTATGAGAATAGCGCCATTCTTATGCCAGCAGAAACGATATCCTTGTTGCTTTGAGGCCTGCTTGGTGGCACGAAATAACTGCCGGTTTTCGTGAGTTAGTCGATCGTTGAAGTATACATTTCTCGAAGGCCCATCTATTTCCATGTCAGAAGATGTCATGGTTTTTCTAGTCTTAGCAGCCTTTAGAAACTCATCACGCTTATAGCGGCGAACAAATCTGACTACGAGGGGACGTGTGGGGGTTTCAGCTGTTGCTTTGTTTTCCTGGCGACGTGGACCCACTCTTGTAGCAAAGTCGATGTCCTGATCGTCCATGGTTACTCCAAATTTGTAGGCCATTACTTGGATAATGTGAAGCGGGTTCTCATTTTTAAATTCATTCACTCCAGAGATTTCCAGCTCATTCCGGATGGATGATTGGGCTTGCGAGTTTAGTTGTTCACGAAGATTGACTATTGTGCTGTTTAGAAAGATAATTTCCTCCTCACGCTTTTCTAGAGTTTTAATTCTTGCGTCATACTCGTCCAGGCGGCCGTAGCAATGGGTTAGGTGGTCGCTCAATTGTTTTATGTGAGCTTTTAGGTCTCCCATATCACCTCGGAGTAATTTAATTTCAGATGTCAGTATGCTTAAAGTGTCAGTGCTGTCGGTGGGCGTAATAATTGGTGACTCAGTAATTATATTTGAGGAGTTACATGTGCTAGGCGATTTTTCAATCAAAACGAAACAGTTGTAACTTGGCTAGGGGGGCTGAAGAATGGTCGGCCGAATGATCGTTCGCCCGAAGAATGGTTCGGCTGTGTGGCCGTTCGCCAAAAGAACGCTTGACTGAATGATTGTTCTCCCGAAGAACGTTCGGCAGTATATTTTGCAATGTGTTGACATTATTTAAGCAGGCTACTGACTTACTTCATGTCGTGATTGACCCAGTGGTTAAGAGCGTCCTTTTCGAGGTACATTTTCATACAACCGCTCTTACGTGATTATGATGTTATTCCACATGATGATTGATTTAATGATTTTCCCAATCTAGGCATACTACCCTGTCAAGAAACTATCGGGAAAAGATCAATAATACACAAAATATTTGTTATTCACCCAAATTTATTTTATCACCTTCAAAGTATGCTCCTTCAGAAACGATACACTTACCCTTGGTTGGCGACCAATAACCCAATCATCAAAACATTTTTAAATGCTGTTTCCGGAATTGAGTTCAGTTCTCACCGCGAATTCTCC
The DNA here is from genome assembly GCA_905147345.3 of Mythimna impura. Taxonomy (NCBI): domain Eukaryota; kingdom Metazoa; phylum Arthropoda; class Insecta; order Lepidoptera; family Noctuidae; genus Mythimna; species Mythimna impura. Next base: position 23,461,634 of record LR990359.1, on the reverse strand, counting down.
TTTATGTCTTCTACCGATTGAAAACGGGTGCCACGAAGTGGTAATTTGAGTTTAGGAAAAAGAAAGAAGTCGGCTGGAGCCATATCTGGTGAATATGGTGGTTGTTCGATGGTATTTGTTGAGTGTTTGGTCAAAAATTCGTTCACAATGATAGCCTTGTGCGAAGGCGCATTATCGTGGTGCAAAATCCAAGAATTTTCTTTCCACAAATCTGGCCTTTTTTGTCGAATTTGCTCTCTTAAATGCCGCATAACGCTCAAATAATATTTTTATTTACCGTTTGACCTTCCGGCAAGAATTCCGAGTGCATAACACCGTGATAATCAAAGAAAACAGTCAACATGACTGACTTTTGATCGACTTTGGCGTGGTTTTTTCGGTTTCGGTTCAGTTGGAAGGCGCCACTCCGAAGGTTATTGACTAGTTTGCATGTCAAACTCGTAAACCCACGTCTCGTTACCAGTAACAATGCGTTTCATGAACGTTGGGTCGGAATTGACTCGTTCTAGCATGTCCTCAGCGACTCTCATGCAATTGAGTTTTTGGAGAAAATTCAGGTCGTTTGGGACTAACCGAGCGGTAACATGTTTCATACCCAAATGATTAGTTAAAATGGTACGGATCGACTCGTGAGATACAGAAAGTTCGGCGGCTATCTCTCTCAAAGTTGTTTGAGGATTTTCAGTCACTATTTCCTTCACTTTTGCGATGTTAACTCCAGTTGAAGACGTTGATGGCCTACCAGGGCGAGGAATATCTTCCATCACACCTCGACCGCTTTTGAACGCTTTGTGCCACTCATAAGCACGTGTTTTTATTAAAGTCAATTCACCGTAAGCCTTCTGTAACATTTTCAGTGACTCCGAACACGAAATTCCATCGACGATGCAAAATTTAAGACAAACTCTTTGTTCGATGTTTTTGTCCATTATGAAATTCGCAAATACAGTGCTGTTTTTAGTTATATCATATCTAGTGTAGATATGATATAACTAAAAACAGCACTGTGTTTATTATAAATAACAGATGCAACTCAAACTCTGCGCCAAAATGGAAAACAGTCGTGCCAATCTACCAACAACAAATAAAACAAAAATTTGAATTTGGAAATATAAACAAATCATCCATTCCCGATACTTTTTTGACTGAATGTATATGAAATTAATCATAAATAATATTTATTATGCAAATAGGATTTAAAAAACACTATTACAGGTCAATTTAAACTAGATAAGGCCGGAAAAGTATTTATTTTGAATCGAATTGAATATAAACAAAACAAACACAATTTTCTGTTTTGTTATACTAGTTCAGATAGTGGCTGTAGTCGCTGGCGGCGTTTCGTTCCGTGCTCTATACCCGATACCTAACAAGATCGTGTTTGGTGCGATTCGTGACATTTAAGGCAGCGCGTGACTCCATTTACGAACGATACAAAAGGACTCGGATCAAAGGACCAGCTGAGTTAGAGACCAGTGTTGTTGCGAGAAAATCGAGATATAATCGAGAATGTTTTGGGGGTATTAGGACCATGTGTTTTTTTTTCGAGATATTTATAAGTAGGTATACAGGACAGAATTTTTATTTACATTATGGATCAGTTTTGCTTTAGCTTTAACTCGTTGTTTTTTACACTCGTTTTATGCATGAAATTATGCGTAAAAAATTAAACAGAGCTAAAAGAAAGAATGTAATGGAAAGGGCTATGGTCGGAGTTTCCTTGCGTGATCGCATCAGAAATGAAGATATCCGCAGGAGAACCAAGGTCGTCGCCGACATAACCCGAAGAATCGCTAAACTTAAGTGGCAGTGGGCAGGGCACATTGCTCGTAGAACGGATGGTCGATGAGGCCGAAAGGTTCTAGAGTGGTGACCGCACACCGGAAAACGCAGCGTCGGAAGGCCTCCCACAAGGTGGACCGACGACCTGGTGAGAGTCGCGGAAGTGCGGTGGATGCGAGACGTACAGGATCGGTCATTGTGGCGACGCTTGGGGGAGGCCTATGTCCAACAGTCTTTTGGCTGAAATGATGATGATGAAAAGAAAGAAAGAAAACACGTTTATTTAGCACACATATACACACAACGAAGAAACAAGTACATATAAAATTAAATAAATAAAAAAATTATGACATTGTGTGTCTTACGGCTGCGCTAAACAAGTTCAGTTCAGTATAATGTCAGACAACTACTTAACAGTTGCCTGACGCTGGATTTCAACTGAACCTTACTTTGAGTTGTTGTTTGAACTTTGTTTGTGATGCGATACGAATCAATCAGAGCAAATAACAGGTTTGATAGATTAATTTAGTGATATTCTCATTCCGGAGGGTACCTAGGTATAGCAGACTTAATAGATATTAAGTCTGCTATACCTAGGTACTCCAGAACATCATAATTACATGCACTTGTAAACACAAAGTTTGTAGGCAAAAACCAATACTATTTTTCATTGTGACCGAAGCAGCATTCACCCGAGTCTTGGCAAGTGTGTTATGGACCCCCGAGAGCTGCAGTGACAAATTTCCACGTGTATCAAATGACGTTTTTCAATACACTTACCCTTACGAAGACATAGACAAACGGGAATTGACGCGTGACTCGTGGGGGTCGACGCGCGCCCAGCCTGTTACGATAAATGTAATAAAATTGTGGCGGGGTCGAGCACACGCACTTTTGCGCACTAGTGCGAAAAACAGTGATTGCGTGCCTAAAATCAGTGGGATAAGAGCGGGTTTTCAAGTACTTACTCGAAAAACCAAACATTTCGGAAGTCCAATTACGAAATATCAGAATATATTGAAGCGTTTCATGACAAAATAAACCGATGCACAAATTAATAATATTACAAGCTACTCATTCATTTAAATGCAAAACTGAAATAAGTGTCACGAACTTGATTTTACAAAGGAACTCTTTAAAATTGAAACTTTCCGAAAATGCTCGCTGCATTCATAATTAAATTTTAATAATGTCATTTTCATTATCAGCCTCATTTTCCTTTATTTTGTGACGAGGATTTTATTCGAAAATGTTAATGATACTTGAAGCTGTCGAAATAAGAATACACCCTACGTTTCGAATTGCGTCAAAAGCGATAATATCGTGAATCTGACCAACGCGCAACGTCACAATTATTACTCAATTGCCCTTATATTTTGTGACTATTAAATTTGGTCGGATTCGCGATATAATCATTTTTATCGCAATTCGGAACACGGGGGTCATAGGCCGTAAACAAGATTGACAGTAGATGTCATCATTCAAATAAAAAATGCAGATAACCTGTGCTTGCGTAGGGTATACAAAGATCCTTGGCTTGAAGTAAACAATTGAGCTAAAGAAGTTCAGAGGCTGTTTAAATTATTCACAAATTAATTCCCAAAGTTGTCAAAAAATGAAAGACCCGTTTTGACATTTGATGTTTTTATTATTTACGTTATGTAACCGTCTATATTACATTATATAACCATTATGTAATCACATTAAAACACTTTATGTAATTAATTGTTATTTTATTGTTTCTTTCAGTTTCATTCCAAGTTACATTCTAGTCGTAGTAACGAGTTTAGTTTTATAAATTGTGTTGTAAAATTGGTGTACTTTAATATCTCAATTGTCTTGATAACTGGACAATATGCGAAATCATTCGGCATTCACGATCTCGACAATACGGAGCTTTGAATTGTATTATAGTATTGACTACCAAGCTTACTGAAAAGGCTATCTCGATACTGTTGCTGCCAATTATTGCAAAAAAACATTAGAATATGTTACGAATACATCCACGGACCAGAAATAATTCCCGCCAAAAACTCTAGATCGGTACATTCTACACACAAATCATGCCTAATTATGGCAGTTCGACAGTTAAAACGTCACAAAATGACATAGACAAAACTTATTCGGCTTTTTTACCGATTTGAATTCGGAACAACAATTGTTTTCCTCAATCCTCTGCGCCCCAACACTACAAAAGAGTTTTTCCTTTGTAAGGTACAGGATGTTTTTGCGATGTTAAATGCTTCAAATTGTTTGCAAGTTGTTTGTTGCAACGATTTTTTTAGAAAACCCAGCTGTAATGGGACTGTACCTAATGGGGTCTTTCTCCCAAGTTCTGAAACTACTGTGTAAAAAGATTTTCTTAAAGGTTAAAGGACTGTAGTGACTAGGGGCATGGACTACAGGCGTGTGATTTTAGAACCTAGTGTGTATGAAGAGAAACTCTGGACACCAATATAATTTTGGACACTCCTGTCCCACACCTCTTGTGCTGCAAAATTTGGTCACTACCACGGCTGACAGTGCCAAAAAGGCGAATATCAAACGGGCACAAAAGCACTTTGACGGCCGCCAGTCCAGTTTGGTAAATAATAGAGGTCAATGAATGTGATCAAGCTCATACGACAACTTGGAGCGTATAAGCGCGAAATAAACTAATTAAGGTCTACGAATGACAACATTATGGCATGAGATGTCAGTAATATCCTAGATAAAATTAGAAGAACACATTAATTGGAAAATTCACATTAGTACTTGCGCTGTTTCGAACTCGCAAACTTATACACGAGAGGTGGTGCCTTAATCACCGAGCTATCACGACAAACTAAATCATGGAAAATTCATCATCATCATTTCAGCCAAAAGACGTCCACTGTTGGACATATGCCTCCCCCAAGTGTCGCCATAATGAACGGTCCTGTGCGTCTTGCATCCATCGGATTCCCGCAACCCTTACCAGGTCATCGGTCCACCTTGTAGGAGGCCTACTAATTGCGTCTTCCGGTACGCGATCGCCACTCTAGATCCTTTCGGCCCTAACGGCCACCTGTTTTCATTCATTGGGGGGGTTTGTACCATAACCCGCCACGCTAGTCAAGTGCGTGTTGGCAGGTCACCATAGCCTCGTTCGTTTGTCAGCAGGGTGCACCACGTGCAAGTGAGGCTTGAGTCCCGATAGATGTTGATACACCCACATGGAAAATTAACAGGAAATAATTTCAAATATGAACTTATAGTAAACACGGAAATATTATTGTTTGCAACTTGAAAGACCCTTCAATATTCCCGGAAAAGGTAAAGATATATCCTCAATTTCAAAGATAACTTCGTTTCTTACCTTAAAAGATCCCACTTTATCCTCCTTTTGTAACACCAAAGAAAGATATGGAAATACTAGCAACGCCAAGGATAGAGTAGTTGTATTTGATCTTTTTCGTCACATAACGTATGAAATATATAAGGCATTTATCACAAAGCAACCTTCAATAATAGCAAACATCAAGACTGTTGTGTTGTTATCGCTGTCGACTCAGGGTTACTTGTGCTGTGAATCCTGGTTTCATGCTAAATTGCAGGATTCTAGGTCAACGGGAAGTACCCTATGAATTTTGATTCCCTTGAGTGTCGAAATATACGTTTTTTGCGGCATAAACGGCTGTATCTTTTTTTTTTCGTTAATTCAGAAGTTTGATTTTTTCACGGCTTCAAGGGACCGCAGACCTGCCCCCCTAGCCAAATTACAATCGTTTCGTTCGCGCCAAACGCCTCGAGTAGGCCACGCCTCCGATTCCTTTGTTCTGACCACGTGACTGAGCGTTGAGATGACGTCAGAACAAAGGAATCGGAGGCGTGGCCTACTCGAGGCGTTCGGCACGAACGATACGATTGTAACTTGGCTAGGGAGGCTGAGCATATATGGTTTTAATTTCAACTCGATTCCTCCACGCGTTCCTGAGATAAAGGGTCTTAACAGACAGACGGACGGACAACAAAGTGATCCTATAAGGGTTCCGTAATTTCTCTTCCGAATCCAAAAAAAAAAAAAAAAATGGATTCTTTCGGACTGAATCGCAAGTACAGAATTATTAGTTACTTTTGTGCATTTTTACAAACTTGACGCGGACGAAGTCGCGGGCAACAGCTAGTTTATAATATAGGTAGTCGTCTCAGAAAAATAACAAACTCAGTGACGCCAGACATACTCGCTAAATATTTAATATCCTATTTTTAATTCACAGAATTAAATATGATTTACTTAATCACATTTTGCGTGGGCAAAACTCACTTTGCAGACAAGCCAAGAAATATAATAAAAGTGTGACTCAATAAAGCCAAACCTAGATCTAATTTCTTCAGAAATGTATTCATGAAGCTTTTTATTATACATACGATGTTTTATACAAAGTGAAAATGTTATGCAATAAATCCAGTGACAGCCCTAGTTACTACATTTTCGTTGGCTGTACCAATTGAACGGGATTTTTTATCTTTTCATTTTGTTGACTGTACAATCTTTAAGAATTGTGATTTCAATCACACTCATGTTGCGTTTTTTTTTTTAAGGTGGGAAATCATCTAATGACTTCTTAGGGTGGAGCGGGAGGACATGTCAGACTTTTACTGACTAAAACCCACTCCTATATTCCTTCTTTGCATTGCGTTACTCGACCCCGGGATTCCCTTTCCGAAAATCCATAACCCTAGTAGGCTTCAGTCCTGCTGGGCGCTACGATTTTGCTGGCATCTCTTTGAAGCGCGCGTGGAACACTACGTGCCCTTGACGATTCGGCGCAGTCCGGACGGTCACCGGACAGCCGGACGGCGAGCTACATATAGCTCGTCGTACGCAAGCCCACGCCTACTGTGGCTGGAAACCGGGGTCGGGGTCCTGGTGAATGTGTGTATATACGTATGTTTACGATTAAACGTATTTTGATGAAATTCGGTACACGGGTAGAACAATTTTTCCGGGGGGTAGGTATGTACTAAATGGGGATAATTTTCTACTCTCACGCGGGTAAAGCAGCTGGCAGAAGGTCACACATAAAAAATATTTCAAGAATATTTTGTTACATTTTTTTCACTTTATTAAGTAAAACATTTTTGTTATTTATTTTCTAACTTTTTTCTGTTAAATTTTTAATGCCTAATAATAGTAAGTAGCCGTCAGGCGACATTTCTTGTTTTTTAAACAGAAATTTTTGAAAAAAACGCAAACAAAACTTCATCTACTGAAAAATATAAATCATATATTTTTTTTAATGGTGTATATTTTCTATATCTTTTCGAGAAAAATAAATCTTTTTTAGAAACTTCCATTAAAAATAGACACCTACATTTAGTTAAAGATTAAAATTAATATATTTCTGAATAACAGAAAAATGTAATTTACATCCTTACAAATTCTTAACTAACTATTCTATACTTACAAACAACTATTAAACATGTATAAAAAGAATTCACTAGGCATAATGATTTCTCCTGCTCCAAGGTGGAGCGAGAGGGAGAAAACTACACCTATGTTCCTTCAGTTGCCCTCTAAGTACTAGGACCACGGATTTTCCTTTCAGAAATCGATCCATGGCCCCAGTTAGCTTCGGCTCTGTACCTACTATAGGTAACACATGTGACTCTGTCTGTACCGTCACATCTTTTGTCACACTCACGAAACGTGACACGTGACAAAGAAAGCCGATATCGAAATGTGTCGTGTATCCGACGCGTACAATTGTGTTACACAAACATATCTTCACAATTTATCACTTACTTTTAAAGGGGGAAAGAAAATACAAGTATTGAATTCTTACACGTATACCTAAAATACATCGAGCATTTGAAGAAGATTGTCGTAAGCGGCATTTTACGAAATTTTTTTTCAGGAATGGTTTTTCTTTTCCATAATTAAAAAGAAAGAAAACATGTTTATTCTGCCCGAATAGACACACAATAAATTATAAAGACCGATATGACTAACTAAAATAAATAAAAAACCAGTTTGACTTTCGGGCCATGTGTGCCCGGGCATTAACTATGACTCATTTTACATAGACAAAATAGAACACAGTGGTCTAGGTTGACTATTGCACTTCCGTTGCGTTGTTAAAATTAATTGGGTGTCACAAGCAAGTAAGTAAGTAGTACAATTAGGTATAACAGAGGCGTATTTCGTCCACGCAGTCACGTGAATTTAAAAAAAAAGTAAAATATAATTACCCGGTTTGAAATCCTTGAATATAATGTAGCGACATCTATATCGCCACATAAGAACTAAAAACTCGAAATCCTGCATCCGCGGTATCAGAGTTCTCCGCGCAATTAGAACATATTATTATACAACAGTCCTATTCTAGGTCATTTCACAACGTGAGAGATTCAACATGATCGCCGTTGAGAAGCGATCCGATACGGTTCACACAAATTCAACATAATGCGGCAGCTTTGTCCTACGTGCACCGCGCTTCAGCCACCATTTATGTAAAACAAGTCACCGTAACCGCGAGAATTCGCGGGAAAATATCAACCAACTACTCGCACCCGCTTCGCTTCCCTCATCGCCGCACTGCACCCACGTGCAGTTGATCTCGAAGCCCACCACGATAAAATATCAATCATTTGTTTCATTCGCACCGCATCGCTTCAAGATCGCGATCGTGATGAATCGCGTACTTTGGACACCTTGTTAGACCCATTAGACCCGTAAAACAATATCAGAAAGTCATTCAAATGTTTCGTCCTTTTGGCTGTCACGCGATTAGAGCGCAGTTAATCACTGAACCACTCTAACGGTACATGTTTTATCTCCAAAAAAAAATAAACTTACCCAAACCTACGTAAAAAAAAAATAACATCAACATTAGCCTAGTTATTTATCACATGGAAAATAAAGAACCTTTTCCCAATAAACCACGAGAAGGAGATAATAAAACGAATCCGCGGCACTGAGTCCCTACTACGACGTCTGAACATTTACCTCCGATGTGTGAGAAGAACAGAGCTACACAGGATGAATAGTACCATCTCTTACTCACACAGGAAACGTGATGGTTTTAAGAAGTCATGGTAGGGGGCCTGTAGGAGTCAATTACATGGCAACGAACATATACAACTCATTACGTAGAGTATACGCTGAGGTATCACTGAGAGGTGGGGCAGGGAAAACAGCGGTTGAAGTAGCGGAAAAAGGGGCGAAATTTTGTATTCAAGTTTATTACTAGCTGATGTAGTTACAAGTTGATTATGGGAATAATGGATCATCATCATCATTTTAGCTGAAATATGTCCACTTCTTTCAGGACATAATTATGTCAAGTATGACAACAACGAACCGTAACCCTCATGGTTAACTTATCGGAATCAATTTTTGTTATAAAAAAACGTGGCAAGTGCGAGTCGGACTCGCGCACTGAGGTTTCTGTACAAACTTACCCATGAAAACAGTTCAATTCCCGAATTGAGTTACGAAGGTTTTTCCGAATCATAAAAAAAGATTTTTTGTGACATAACTACAAATTTACAGTTTTCAGATTTTTTTCCTATATTTGTGCCATAAGACCTTGCTTCATGCCAAATTTCAGGATTCTAGGTCAACGGGAAGTACCCTATGAATTTTGATTCCCTTGAGAGTGTCGAAACATACGTTTTTTGTGACATAAATGGCTGTATCTTTTTTTCGTTAACTCAAAAGTTTAATTTTTTCACAGCTTCAAGAGACCGCAGACCTAAGTTTATGGTTTTAATTTCAATTCGATACCTCCACACGTTCCCGAGATAAAGGGTCTTGACAGCCCCTAAAACCTAAAAAGGAAAGTTGTTTTTGGTTACAGATAACCTCTGAAAGGACTGCTCCGATTACGTATATTAATTCATTGATAGAATGCTGGAATGTACTTGGGCATCATAATCAGCTGTATAATATTGCCACTGCTGAGGCTCAAGCCTCTTTTCTATGACAGGGAATGAGGTCTATAATCCGCCACGCAGGCCCAGTGCGTGTTGGTAACAACATAACAACAAGAACAACAACATCAGAAACAACACAACATTAGATAGTTACAATTAGTAACAATCTTATATAAATGAGCCATTGACTTCAACAGAAACTGTCTACTCTTGTAGCAAGTTAAGAAGTCTATATATTTTTAACCAAAGATACAAAAGCCAGTAACTCACACAAACCTAGCATTACCATCCACAAAAGCCATTCCTCCTCACTTTCAGATACAACAGCAGATTTATGTAGTCTCACTATGTGAAACAGTATGTATATAACCGTCACATTCGCAAGCCATGCCGTTGATAAACTGCGCTCACTATCGTCTTGAACTATTACCGGCATTTATTACTGTAATGCTTCTAGATTTATTGTTGAATGTATTGTTCTAACCCCTAAGGAGGTCCCCAAGGTTAAGCAACGCTTGCAGAGAAATCTTAGACTGCTTTAGATAGGTGACCATTTTAACATGCACAGACTCCTTCATTTTTGATTTGGCGATCTGTGTTGGTCACAATAAACCATTTTGTTGTTAATCCAGACAAATTATACCAAAAAATAGGGGTAAGGTTACAATACACCCAGCTGAAAATTGGTAGGATTGTTCAAAACACCATCATAAATGACCTTCAGCTCTTGGGAGTTGAAATTTCCTCAGACCTCAATTTTGGGCGGTTCATTGAGTCCAAAGTCAAGGTAGCTGCTAGAAAACTAGGCGTTCTTGCAAAGGTCCGACGGTACTTCACACCGGGACAGCTTCTAATGTTATACAAAGCACAGGTCCGATCGTGTGTGGAGTACTGCAGTCACATATGGGCTGGTGCTGCAAAATGCCATCTAGCAGCTTTGGACTCAGTGGAAAGGCGTGCGAAAGGCTAATTGGGGATCCAGATTTGGTTAAGTCCAATCTACAAAGCCTCGAGCACAGGCGCAGGGTAGCCGGCCTATCGGTATTTTACAGGTTGCATTTTGGAGAGTGTGCGCGGGAATTGCATGACTTGATTCCGCCATCTCCTTTCTACCATCGGACAACCCGACGTACGGCGAGTATCCACCCTTACGTTGTTGAAACTTCAACGGTCCGGACTAAGCGTTTCGCTTCGTCGTTTATACCGCGTACATCGAAGGTCTGGAACAATTTGCCTGCTGCGGTCTTCCCGTCCAACTATAATTTAGGTGTCTTCAAGGCTAGAGTGATAGGCTCTTAATAAACTAGTGCGCCTCACCATCAATGATTGCATCGCTGCTTACCATCAGGTGGGATCGCAGTCAAGCACTGGCTTTTATGAATTAAAAAAAAAAAAAAAAATCTAATAAGTCCTCATCGATCCGACACCTGAAAAAATTCTCGAGGTCAAAGGTCACAAAAACGAGTGTGTCGCGATTTTCAGCTAAAACGGTAAGTTTTATCATAATATGAGCTCAGATAAAAATTGTACATCAGATAATTATCTACAAAAATGTCTAAATACTTTTTTCCTAAGAGCCACCGTTTTTGAGATATAATGATTAAAAAAATTGAAAGAGGTAATCTTTATAATATGCACACGTTTTGAGGTAATGTACTTAGCGCGTTTTTAGAGTTCCGTGCCTCAAAAGGAAAATTTTAGTCACTAAAAGAATACAGCTGCGGTTTTAGTACTAAAAGAATACAGCTGCGGTTTTAGTCACTAAAAGAATACAGCTGCGGTTTTAGTCACTAAATGAATACAGCTGCGGTTTTGGTTTTAGTCACTAAAAGAATACAGCTGCGGTTTTAGTCACTAAAAGTCTGAGACTTCCTCCCGCTACACCCAGACTGGGAAAAATTGTTAGATATTTCCACACCTCAAAAACAAAACCGGAATGCGTACAGGAAGTTTTCCTATGACGTGGTCAAGGTCGTAGGAATCCGGTAGATGCGAGGTACAGGGGCCCAGTCGATCTGGAGACACTTCGAAGGTTATGCTCCGCTGTGAACTTTTTTCGTCAGAAATGACAAAATTGTATAAACTAGTGACATAAAGTTTCTCTGATATAATTGTTAAGGGCACGTGGCACGTGGGCCAATCGCAACCACTCGTCATACAAGTCAGAGCGTATGGCCATAATCCACCTACCACCTACCATCAACCATACCTATGTTCTTCACACGCAAGGAATCTGCGTTCTTCTAACAATCTCCTACTGCTCTGTCCTTCTCATACTTCTGATTTTGTCCATTCTTCCTTCTATATACAGTTCGGCCGAAAGTCGATATGCATTTAAGCGGAAGATGTGGAATCATTTTCTCCACCAATAGCAGAATCGTCTCAAAACTTCTTTACTTACTTTATATTAATATAAATGTATATACATTATATTAAATATATATGTATGTGTATTTTAACTTTATGTATACTTTTTTTACTCTTGTTTTTATATAAAATTTTCTTTTTATGCACCTACCATATTGTCTCTTCACCACCCTAGGTTGACTGGTAGAGAATGCCTAAGGCATTAAGTCCGCCTTTGTACTTTATGTTGCATGAAGATTAATAAATAAATAAATAAATAATCTTCATGTGGTAATATAATTATTGTGAACGATTTAAGAGTATCAGAGAGCAGTGGTGCCCTAGTGGTTACAGTGGTCACGGGTCCAAACCCAAGCAGGCGGATTACTTTGTGTAATTTATTTCCATCACCACTGCTCTCAAAACGGTGAAGGAAAACATCGTGAGGAAAATGGTATGTCCTAGAACCAAAAATTTGAAAACATGTGACGTACATCAATCTGCGGCACTGGGCCCGCATGGAAGATTAAGGCGCATTCCCTTTCCTAGACAAGACGCTTGAGTCTCACCAGTGGGAACATTAACTATAAGTCTGATTATGCTTATGCTTATGAAAGATTTAAAATTAAATGATTCTTTAAACTCAATATTCGTTCCAACTCTGGTGGAAAAATAAGGCTATAATTATTCTGTTTACTTACGCTTTATTCCATCCGACTTTCTTGTGCCATCAATTAGAACAGATATCTGATTAGCAATTCAATGTTAATCACTTTGTACCTGTTGAAGGAAATTTCCTACACTAATAGATTAGTAAGTATAGGAAATTTCCTTCAAAAGGTATCGATTATAGGCGTTGTAGATACATGTGTTAACTTTCTCATGATGTCATCCGAATCATGAATCTCATTGCTATTAAGCTTACTTATGGCTTTTAAGAATGAATTAAAGACTGAAAATAATAGATAGTTTTGCATGTACTTATTGTATTTCTGAGACACAGAAAACAAATATTATACTTGGCAAATAATTGTCTAGTTTTTGAATAATTATAAATAACAAATGATGCATGACTTTGCAGTCGTACCCGCCAGTGGCCGCCAGAATGGTACCTACTACGCGCCGAAAAACCCGCGCTATTCCCTTTCTGTCAATATACAACTTCTCGCGCTCTGATTGGCTGTCGAACCTTTCACAGTTGGTCCTACTATAGACAACACAATACTTTTAATATTAGGTTTAAATTAAGATAATAAATTAGGTAAATGAACTAGATAATTTACTATTGATAAAACATGCCACGCCAAAAATAATCGCTTCAGCTTATCCTCGTGATTTCTCATCGAAAGCTTTGAAGCCCAATCCTTAGACACATTTCGCGCTGTACACACTTTTAAAGGCTCGCACTTGACGTTTATTTCCTTTTTTATTCTTTGTAATCTACGAATTTAATATAGCCGCCATAAAAATATGGCGTCTGAAAAAAAAATGACGGGCCTGTTTAATTTGAACGCGAGGGAAACAGGAATGGAACGCTTATTTAAATTTCGAACTTGCTTTTCGGCATGTGTTATTGGGGATACGCGGAGGTTGGATTCGATTTTTTTTTCAATAAATGTAACATCATTTTGCGTTGAAAAAGGAAAAAACGAAACCCTTATAGGATCACTTTGTTGTCCGTCTATCTAGAAAGAAAGAAAAAACATTTTATTTATCTGTCTGTCAAGACCCTTTATCTCGGGAACGCATGGAGATATCGAGCTGAAATTAAAACCCTTATTCAGGTCTGTGATCCCTTGAAGCTGTGAAAAAATCCAACTTCTGAGTTAACGTAAAAAAAGATATGGCAGTTTATGTCGCAAAAAAACGTGTATTTCGACACTTTCAAGGGAATCAAAATTTATTGGTTACTTCCCGTTGACCTAAAATCCTGAAATATGGCATGAAGCAAGGTCTTATAGCACAAGTATAGGAAAAAATCTTAAAACTGTGAATTTGTAATTATGTCACAAAAAATTACTTTTTTTGCGTTTCTGAAAAGACTTGGTAACTCAATTCGGGAATTGAACTGTTTTCATAGGCAAGTTTGTATGGAACCCGCAGTGCGCGAGTCCGAGTCCGACTAGAAATGTGGTGATAATATTATAAAAGCCTAAGAAATAAATATGCCTAATCTCGAAGCGTAATTATCACGCACAGTTCAAAATTACCAGTGTTGTAAAACGACAATTTGGTTGGTTGGTAGTGCCTACATTTATATGTTTATCCAATTTACCATTCAATAGACCAAAATGCGATTCCTAAGGAGTACAATGTGTTACGTCCAGGCAGGTACTTATCGAATTCATTGAGTACCTTTTGTAAAGTGTAGTTCGTCTGAGTTACCTACTTCACAATGAACAGTCCTTTCCTTTGTATTTCCAGCCATTACCAACACTCTCTTAAGGTTAAGGTCGATTCCAATACCTATTCCCGAACTTTAACGATGAAAATCGACGTTTCTTTCCGCACGTTTCGACATGGAAACGTTATTTCAACCAGAAATGTCGAATAACACTTTTAAAATATCATCCATGTTAACCTACAGTATCTGCTTGTTAATAGTTTGATCAAAACTGCACCTTATGCGTTGAAAATAGCTATCATTTTTGATTATGGACAGTTGAGAATTTATCGTGTCATTCACAGAGCGTCAAACGTCAACCGACTGTCATCGCGGTTGGAAAATCCAGTTTACGCTGACCTGTGAGTCGTTTTACCAGTTGCGGTATTTGAGTTCAGGTTACATTGGTGTAGGAGAATTATAATTTTTGATCCTGCGAGTGCACTAAACCATACACGTGGCTCATTAGGTCTTGATCTCGCGGCAAACGAGGCGTGCCTAATTGCGGAGCGCGCCCCTCTCCGCAAAAATGGCGGGTGCCGGAATACATTACGGTAATTTAAAATTTATGTTTCACACTCTTTAAACTTTTTATGGCGGAGTAGCTGAGGATATTTACTTTAGTGTTGCCAGATTTGCGTGTTTATTTACATTTTACAGGAGTTTTGTAATGAGGTCCTTAAAGTTTTGTAGCGGTTTTTGGATAATAATTATTGCTGTTTATGCAGATAAGCTTGATGGTAAAGCTAATAACCGGGCAACAATTAACAGTTTGGAGGTAAGCGGAACAGAGTGTAAAGTCCTGCAAACCTCCGTTGGAAATGGAGGATCCTTCGGCCAGACGGGATGTTATGTCTGGTGGGCTACTGCCCGATAGATGATTTCGGGCTGTTCTATAAGTTCCAATCGCGCGGAGAACTTTGATTGCGCGATGCAGGATTAGTTCTTATGTGACGCCATAGATGTCGCTACATCACTCCCCTCCGGAAATCGGAGATCGATGGTTCTTGATGCTTCTTGATGCGTACCAGGCCAGTGGTAGTTTCGTTCCAGTGGGTCGGAACCAAATGCCGCATAGTTCTCGGTGAGTCGGAACTGTCTGCGGTGATGCCCCAGTGAGTCGGGGTGATGATGTCTCAGTGAGTCGGGATGATGCCCCAGTGAGTCGGGGTGATGATGACGTCACGAAGTAGTGGCTGCATGAGGCTGCGCTGACGTTCATTGTCGAGGGTCACCAGTTTGGAGGTAAGCGGAACAGAGTGTAAAGTCCTGCAAACCTCCGTTGGAAAGGGAGGATCCTCCGGCCAGACGGGATGTTATGTCTGGTGGGTTACTGCCCGATAGATGATTTCGGGCTGTTCTATATGTTCCAATCGCGTGGAGAACTTTGATTGTGCGATGCAGGATTAGTTCTTATGTGACGCCATAGATGTCGCTACAACAGTAATACTTGAGGTTCACTACATGTATGCTCACTCACTATGTGTATGCATGTTTCAAAACGTAAAAACTATACCATAACTATACTACTACTGTAATACAGAAATATGTTGTTGCAACAGCTGAGACATGGGCCTCCCCTGTGCAAAAGGTAGTGGACCATCATTCACCACGGGGAACATATATTTTTTTTATTCTAGGAAGACCTAGTCACAAGCTTATGCATTCATTGTTGTGAGTGATGAAATATTCTACAAAAATAACGCAATACTTTTTTATTATTATTGATAGGCTGGCGCTTGACTACTGTCACACCTGATGGAAAGCGATTGAGAGAAACATCTTTTCCATGCTGTTTTTAGGGTTCCGTACCTCAAAAGGAAAAAACGTTGTTGTCCGTCTGTCAGTCAAGAACCTTTATCTCGAGAACGCGTAAAGGTATCGAGTTGAAATTAAAACCATATATTTAGATCTGCGGACCCTTGAAGCTGTAAAAAAGTCAAACTTCTAAGTTAACGAAAAAAAAAGATACGCCCGTTTATGTCGCAAAAAACGTGTATTTCGACAGTATCAAGGGAATCAAAATTAATAGGGTACTTCCCGTTGATCCAGAATCCTGAAATTTAGCAAAAAGTTAGGTCCTATAGCACAGATTTAGGAATAAATCTAAAAACAGTAAATTTGTTGTTACGTTACAAAAACAACTTTTTTATCGATTCGGAAAAATCTTTGAGACTCTATTCGGGTGTTAAACTATTTACATAGGTGAGTTTGTACGGCACCCTCAGTGCGCTAGTCTGGCTCGCACTTGTCCAGTTTTTTATTGATTAGCTCATGCTTACCACCGTCTCACTTGATGAAAAGCGACAATGTGGTCGACGATGGAACACGCTTGTCTAGAAGTAACCTCCAACCACTCTTGACTTATAGACCCTCAGGTTATCGATATCAAAAGACAAGGAATTTCACTCCTTAGTTGTTACCATCTTCTGCTTATGTGATCCAGTCGCTTTAGAGCCGAGGTCGTCCCGCAATAATTGCCTCGATCTGACAAATTACTATCACTCTAAAACCTGACAATTCATACTTTTATATTAATGATTGTAGTAACACGAGAACTATAGACCAGTGACCGTATAAAAACACCATTCGTCTGACTGTGGGTCATTATAGTTTCCGTGTCATTGAGCCGACCCACCGAGCTACACAGTAATCGTGAGCCCACATGGTCTGGAAGAGATAGACTGTCCTTTTTTAACTTACAGGATTTTAGAAAGCATTGTCCCTCTCTAACTTAATGAAAGAGAAACACACAGCCCTCACCTAGCATACCTATATGCCTGGTGTTTCTTACATTCGCCAGGTTGTCTTAAGTATTTCACACGGTACTCTAGAAAACCCAATTCTTTGAATTCAGTTACTTACGGGTGGTTAGTCGGAAGTCTGGAGTCTTACGACCAGTCTATGGGGTCGCTCCTAGAAAATTTCTGGTATTCATATCCAGTTAGCCTAAAGCCGATCCTGATATAATTCAGGAGAGGCTAGGCAGATGGTTTTTTCCATGATTTTTTGATACCCTAGACTAAGTATACCTAGGTCATACAAATATTAATGTTCCGTGTGGGAGTCGAATCCGCAATATCTAGCCCAGCAGAAAAATCCCTTATCCACAGCGATAGAAATATTAAAATTAAAATTAAACATCTCACTAACTCACCACCACCACCATCCACCACTGTCTGTGACATTCGATTATTCGTCAAACCTCTGTAAAAAAAATCGATATATTATGGAACTTTCACGATGTAAATTGAGAGTTAAGTATTTATTTCGAATTTCCTATCAGGATTTATGGTCATTTTGTGATGTTGAACTGTTGTTGAAAATGTTGCCATTAAATCTACAAAAACAAAACTGATGATTATGCAACCGAGACTGACAATAACTGCGCTACGGACTATAAAATTGGTGCTACTAGCTACAAAATACGTACGGTATTAAGAGCTTCGAAATAGGTTCTACGAGCTATAAAATAGATGCTACGAGCTACAAAATAGGTTCTACGCGCTACAAAATTGGTGCTACGAGCTATAAAATTGGTGCTACGAGCTACAAAATATGTACGGTATTAAGAGCTTCGAAATAGGTTCTACGAGCTACAAAATAAATGCTACGAGCTACAAAATAGGTTCTACGAGTTACAAAGTTGGTGCTATTAGCTACAAAGTTGGTGCTATGAGCTACAAAGTTGGTGCTACGAGCTACAAAGTTGGTGCTACGAGCTATAAAGTTGGTGCTACGAGCTACAAAGTTGGTGCTACGAGCTATAAAATTGGTGCTACGTGCTACGAAAATACGAGCACGAGTAGATATCGTCACGATTTTATGGTTATGCCACATTTTAATTACTTAGGTACTGTATGGTGTCGGACGTAAAGAATAGCACCATCCCATATCTTCCCGTGGGTGTCGTAAGAGGCGACTAAGGGATATTTAGATTCTGTGCATACTACAGCACCTTAGGTCATCCCGTGGTGGCGGGTAAACTACCAACAAAAGCATTCCCAAGGAGGGTTGGTGTCAGGCTGGCGGCCGACTTTAAAAAAAACTAGCCAAATCCCATTTGCAACATGTTTGGTTTTAATAGAATGCGCGATAGGGTTAGGGCGTACCCCACAGGCGACGCGCAGGGGCAGCACCCGGCTCCTGTGGGAAATGGACAAGGGTTGTTGCACCACCTCGGGCGGGGGCAACGTAAGAAGCTAGCTCGGGAAACGAGATTGAGGTATGCAAGTTGGAATGTTGGGACTATGACTGGAAGGGCCAGAGAGTTAGCGGATGTATTGAAAAGAAGACGGATAAATATAGCATGCTTGCAGGAAACTAAATGGAGAGGAACAAAAGCGAGAGAAATTGGTGAGGGATATAAGTTCTACTACTGTGGAAGTGATGGAAAAAGAAATGGTGTAGGAATAGTGTTAGACAGTAAATTGAAAGAAAGTGTGATGGAAGTACAAAGGATTAGTGATAGATTTATAGTTGTGAAAGTTATGTTAGAGAATGTGATGTTGAATATAGTTAGTGTGTATGCACCACAAGTAGGATGTGATGAAACGGTAAAAGAGAAGTTTTGGGAGAATTTTGATACAGCTTTAATGAACATCCCTGTTCATGAAGAATTGATAGTTGGAGGTGATTTTAATGGACATGTGGGAAGAATGAAAGGTGTTTATGAAAGAGTACATGGGGGATGGGGTTTCGGTAGTCCGAACAGTGAAGGAGAGACCCTGCTGCAATCCGCTACTGCATTTGACCTAGCAGTAGCCAATACGTGGTTCCAAAACTTTTCACAAAAAAAATACAACCGACTTCAATGTAAAAACAAAACACTGCAAAGTGCAAAATAACTTTAATTTCGGAATTCGATGTTTCTATATTAGTTTTGTCTCTTCGTTATTTAACACCGACTTCCGAAATTAAAGTTATTTTGCACTTTTCAGTAATTTTTTTTTACATTAAAGTTGGTTGTATTTTTTTGGGAAAAGTTTTTTATTTTATACTTTTTAATTATGGTACCACCACTAAGAAGTACCCCTCAGCCAAACTTAAATACCTTATAGCCAGAGTGCATCTCATGACAATTCTAATAATCCCAAATACGGTTAGATTAAATTAAATTATTACAGAGTTCCGTTGCCTAACTTCAGGCTTCATCATCAGATCAGTTCGATATATTCCCCCTCTTCTTTCAGTCAATCATCGACTACACGTATAAACAAAGCAATTTTACTTGTTACGACGGTTCTGCTGTGATCCTATGAGGAGTTCTGTTCCATATCTTCGAAGATCATGATCAGATCATTACAATATTTCTATGGGACCAACTCGGAAGCATAACCAGTCAATCAAAAAAAATTTTCATAAAAACTTTTTAGAAAAAAAAAATAACCGACTTCACTAAAAAAAACACTAAAAGGATCAAAATAACTTTAATTTCGGATGTCGGTGTTTCTCGGTATTGTTTGTTTCTTATTTAACACCGACTTCCGAAATTAAAGTTATTTTGATCCTTTTAGTGTTTTTTTTAGTGAAGTCGGTTATTTTTTTTTTCTAAAAAGTTTTTATTTCACACTTTTTAGTTGCGATACACTTATAAACAGAGTGCCTATTTCTAATGACAATTCCAATTAACCCAAATACTGCTAGGTTACATTGTTTTATTATAAAGTTGCTGTGCCTACCTTCCTCCTTCCGGCTCCATCATCAGATCAGTTCGATAGTACCTTATAGCCAAAGAGCATCTCACGACAATTCTAATAAGCCCAAACACGGCTAGGATACATTGATTAATTACGGAGTTCCTGTGCCTACCTTCCGGCTCCATCATCAGATCAGTTCGATAGTACCTTATAGCCAAAGTGCATCTCATGACAATTCTAATGAGTCCAAACACGGCTAGGTTACATTGATTAATTACGGAGTTCCAGTGCCTACCTTCCGGCTCCATCATCATCATCAGATCACTTCGATGATACCATTTTCAACGTAACTATTCAGAATCATTCATTTATTTGTATTGTCATAGTCGCTTAACTATATCTTCAATGTGATATCTATTTGAGTATGAAGTTCCGTTGACCATTTCTGGTCTTCTTCATCAGTTCCACTTCATCAAATGTTACTTTTTGACTGTAAATGCTTAAGTTCTTGATGAAAATACTAAAATTACCATAGGGTTGCCTATAATTTTTGAGGAGTTCCCTCGATTCCTCATGGATTCCATCATCAGAACTGGATTTTGAAAAAAATGGGACCAATCTGGAAGCATATCCTATAAAGGGAAAAAAAAATTTTGCAAATCGGTCCATAAACGACGGAGTTCTGAGGTAACACACATAAAAAAAAAAAAAAAAAAAAAAAAAAATGATGATAAAAAAAAAAAAAAAAAAAAAAATACAACCGAATTGATAACCTCCTCCTTTTTTTTGAAGTCGGTTAAAAAAAGAGACGAACACCTGATCACGTACAAAAGTGGTAATCATAAGACCCAAATCGACTACTTTCTAGTTCGGCGCAACCACTTAAAGCACGTCAAAGATTGCAAAGTACTGCCAGGAGAAGACCTAGTCTCACAACACAGACTCCTGGTTATGACATCAGTGGTTAAAATACTGTCTACCAAATACAAAGAGCGTCCTCCCCCTAAAATAAAATGGCATATGTTAGAGAGGAATGATTGTGCGAAGAAGTTCAGGGAGCGAGTGGTGGACAGAATGATAGAGATGGGAGATATGAATGATCGAAGTATAAATGAAAGCTGGAATGAGATGGCTGAGTGTATCAGGCATGCAGCGAAAGATATTTTGGGAGAGACGAGAGGAAAGGGCATAATAGATAGGGATACATGGTGGTGGTCGACAGAAGTTCAGAGTGTATTGAAAGAAAAAAAGAGAAAATTTAAGGAATGGCAGCGTGTAGAGCCTGGAAACGCTAGTTTAAAAGCTGAAAAAAAGAGTGAGTATGACGTTTTAAAGAAGAAAGCCAAGAAAGCCGTGGCAATAGCAAAATCAAAAGCCCAGGACAAACTATATGACGCACTGGACAGTCCTGCAGGCCAAAAAGAGCTATACCGGCTTACTAGAATAAGAGAGAGAAAGGCGAGGGATGTTTGTCATGTAAAATGTATAAGAGATGAAACTGGAATGGTTCTATCGGATGATGAAAAAATCAGAAAGAGGTGGAAGGAATATTTTGAAAGATTGATGAATGAAGAAAATAATTGGAGTGGGGTGTTAGAGAATAAACCAGTGAATGTGGGATTAGTGAAAATGGTTAGTATGGATGAAGTCAGAATAGCAGTAAATGGAATGAAGAATGGTAAAGCCATTGGTCCAGATGGAATACCAGTTGAAGTGTGGAAGTTATTGCGAGTGGATGGATGGACGTGGTTAGCTTTGTTCTTCAATAAGTTGTTGCTGGAAGAAGCCATACCTGATGAGTGGTGCAATAGCTCTTTGGTGCCGATTTTTAAAAACAAAGGTGATGTGCTTGAGTGCAACAATTATAGAGGAATAAAGCTAATGTCACATACTATGAAAGCCTGGGAGAAAGTTATTGAAAGGCGACTGAGAGAAGAGAGTGAAATTTCACAGAACCAATTCGGTTTTATGCCGGGTCGGGGTACAGTGGATGCCATTTTTGCTATACGCCAGCTGTGCGAGAAATACAGAGGTGCGCATAAAAACTTGCACATGGTATTCATTGACCTCGAAAAGGCATACGACCGGGTACCTCGTGAGGTTCTGTGGTGGGCCCTTAAGGAGAAAGGTGTGCCTGGGAAGTATGTGCAGTTGATCCGAGCGATGTACAGTCGATGCAGTACCCAAGTCCGGTCTACAGTGGGCACCACTGGCAGCTTCAATGTGGCTGTCGGCTTACATCAAGGGTCGGCTCTCAGCCCTTACCTCTTCCTGATGATAATGGATGCTCTGACGTCGGACATTCAGGAAGAGGCTCCCTGGTGTATGCTGTTTGCCGATGACATTGTGTTGGTTGCCGAGAGTGGCCTAGAGGTCCAGAACAGATTGGAGGTGTGGTGGCACAGACTGGAGAGTGTTGGCCTGAAATTGAGTAGAACCAAAACGGAATACTTGTTCTGCGATTTCGGCGGTCTCTCCAATCCAGTGCCTTTATCTCTCGCTGGAACACCCATACCGATCTGCTCCGACTTTCGGTATCTCGGGTCACTCGTCCAAGGGGATGGTGAGGTAGACCGGGACGTAACACATCGGATCAACGCAGGATGGATGAAATGGCGACAGGTCACGGGAACAACTTGTGACCCACGGATGCCCCTCAAGTTGAAGGGTAAAATCTACAAGTCCGTGATAAGGCCTGTCATACTGTATGGATCAGAATGTTGGGCTGTGAAAAAGACGGATGAAAAAAGATTGCACGTAGCGGAGATGAGAATGTTAAGATGGATGTGTGGTGTGACGAGAATGGATAAAGTGAGAAATGAGTATATTAGGGGAAGTTTGAAAGTGGCGCCAGTGACTGAAAAGTTGAAAGGGAATCGTTTGTCTTGGTATGGTCATGTGAAGAGGAGGGATGAAACGCATGTTACTAAAAGAGTTATGAGTTTACATGTGGATGGATGGAGAGGGAGAGGGAGACCAAAGAAAAGATGGATGGATTGTGTGAAGAGTGATATGAAAGAAAAGGATGTTAGTGATAGTATGACGAGTGACAGGGCAGAATGGAAGAAAAAAACATGTTGCGCCGACCCCAAACAACACGGGACAAGGGCAGGAAGATGATGATGCCACATTTTAATTACAAAAATATGGTACAGGATATCACGACAACTATTGGTCGAAACTATCAGATAACAAAGAAAATGATCTCAAAAGTAATTTACAGAACATTATAAATAACAGTTTCTTTCAAAATAAACTATCCTTGTATCGACAAAATATTTGGCTATAACAAACCTACACCAAGTTGATACTTATGCCACGCGTGACCATTTATCCGTTATGCCATCCATTTGTCCACCATTGTTAATGATAGAGAACATTTTCGGGTTCCGTACGTGTGATAAAAACGGATTTCAATGGGTTTTCCATTAGCGTCGATACACCCGCATCGCAGCCTGAATGGAAATCATTGTGATAACTGTTCTGTTCAGGTTTGTAAAGAATCGTTTGGGAATCATTTTGATTATTTTTATTGTTGTAGGTTGAAACGTATTATTGTAAAAGTTCATTGTAAATATGTGCTTCAGAATGTAAAAGAGGCAGTTTAAGTCACCATCTTTATTTCTTGGGCATGTCATAATCATGGCGGTAAGTCCCCTCTTTGAGGATTGGCTGGAGAGGCATCATGGCGTTCTCACCTTTCGCATGACGCAGGTCCTCACCGGACGTGGTGAGTTCGGGAGGTTCCATCGGATTCAGGCGGAAGAACCGTCCGGAGAACACGGTGCAGCACCTCTAACGTATGCACGTTAGAGGTACCGGGCCCTGATTCAGGCCATGGTCCGGAGTGTGCACTATAATATCTCCTGCGTGGCCAATCTCAACCGAAATTAGCTAATTTCTGTTGAGATTGGCCACCGTGATCGTAATTCGATCGGGAGGATTATCCTGCAATCTGTCGATTCAACACTGAAAGTTGGTCATGCATGTAATAAGATCCATTGACATGCCCATATAATAATTAATTATGGCATATTATGTCGATATAAGATCCCAATGTGGTCTTTAATCTATGAAATATTGTGTATAGGAGTTTGTCCACCAATATATTATTTCGACAATAAGTACATAAGTAAGATGTTATTTTGATCTGCCGCCAACTATTATACTATTTATTTATTTTATGCTACGAGTAGGTTATAAAATGTATCCAGATTGGATACCAAGTTCTTGAAAATAGGACAATTCAGTACAACAAATATTTTTGAAAACCAGCTACGAGATATCTCGTAGATGGTTTCTGCTCAGATGATACATACGAGATATATGATTATGGTTATGTTTCTGCTCCACCCTAAGGTCGACTGGTAGAAAATGCCTAAGGCATTAAGTCCGCCTTTGTACAGTGTTTATTACAAGTGCATAAAGTTTTAATAAATAAATATATCGTAAGACCTCTATGACCGTAGATGGCCTATAATGAAAGTATAAATATTGCTGCCCACCTACAAGTTACGATCGTTTCATTTGCACCGAACGCCTCGAGTAGGCCACGCCTCCGATTCCTTTGTTCTGACGTCATCTCAACGCTCAGTCACGTGGTCAGAACAAAGGAATCGGAGGCGTGGCCTACTCGAGGCGTTTGACGCAAACGAAAAGATCGTAACTTGGCTAGGGGGCTGGTGCCCAAGTACAAGAAATCTCGTATATGATATATTACGTATATGGGCACTGTTTGTTAATTTTATTAATAAGGACGGTAGTTACGAGATTTCTCGTATAGGTTGGCGATGAAGGTTTCTTTTTATAAAAAATTTAAGGTAATCCATCCAATGATTTCGCCCGCTTTAAGACGGAGCAGGGGTGTCAGACTTTTACTTACTAAAACCCACTCCTGCGTTCCTTCTCTGCCTTGCGTTGCAGGACCCCGGGTTTCTCTTTCGGGAGGTTGACGATCTAGGTATGGTGGGAACTGAATTAATAATAATAATAATATTCCACAACTATCACACAACGCCGTCTAGTCCCAAGCTAAGCAGAGCTTGTGTTATGAGTACTAGACAACTGATAAACATACTTATATATTTCTAAATACATACATATTATAGATAAATTACACTTAGACACAGAAGAAATGATCGTGCTCATCACACAAACATTTGTCCTGGGTGGGAACGACCTCCGGCATAGCAGTCAGGGCCACTAACCTTTGGACCAACAGGCTAGACAAAATTTAACTCCTTGAAATTCTTGGCTTTTAACCTTTTGAGTGCGTAATTAAAGACACAATAGTCAGACAAAGGCGCGTGAACGCCGGCGTTAATGCGGGGATCAACAGCTTAATATGTAGCCTCAATTAATAAGCTAACCCAAAATTCTACAAGCATCAATGTGCGTAGCCTTTTCCCAACTATGATAAGATATTTGAGATGAAATCCTACAGCATAAGTATTTACTATTTTTGTGTATACAGTTTTCAGAGAAACAAAATGGCTATTCGTTCCGAAACTATCTCGAAGCGAACCTAACAAAATTCCCTCCGATTACAACACTAACAAGTACGTTGTACAAAGATCACGTAATAAGAAATTCTATTTACCTTATTCGCTTATAGCAGACTAAAGGCAATCTTGGAGGCTGAGGTAACTAGGGCTAAGCACCTACATAATATGGCCATATTATGTTAGCGCGGCAAAATTGCATTCACTAAGCGATTTTCGGATAACCGCACAGTGAGATGCGGAGTTTAATACTGACTGACCTGTTGGTTTAGTGGTTAGTGGCCACGACTGCTATGCCGGAGGACGTGGGTTCGATTCCCACCCAAGAATTTGTCTTGTTTGTGTGATGAGCCCGATCATTAATTGTTCTGTGTCTGGGTGTAATTTATCTATAATATGTATGTATGTTATCTACTCATAGCACTAGCTCTGCTTAGTTTGGGGCTAAATGGCGTGGTGTGTTAGTTGTGGAATATTTTATTATAATTATAAGGTTTGGTTTTGTTACTTCAACACGTGTCAAAGCAATCAATTAATCCTATACCCTATTCATCTGGGCTTGAAACAAAATGTAAACAAATAAAACAATGTAGGTACCTTCCACCAAGTTTCTTCGACGTGTTTGAATACAATAATAACAGTCCCCTTTTGCTGCTTTTCTTCGGCGAATAACAAGAATTTAAACGAAAATATCTCGTATCAACAAGTTTATCGATAGTGAAAAAGATGGCGGATCATAACCCGCCCGATGACAAAACGTCACATTTTTATGTAAAATGTTTGCAGTATCTGTGGTCTATAATTTTGTAGTATTATAAATGATTTGTTTACCTTTTTTCTCACGGCTCCCTGAATAGTTGTTTATTTACGCAAGGATTTAACGCACTAAACATAAACCAATAATAAAATGCAGCATTCAAAGTCGTTAGGCTAGTTAGTTAACCAGGAACTAATTATAAATGGCCATGAGTGTCTGAAACGTGAATTTAAAAAAATATATCGAGCCAGAAAAACATCGGAATAACAATTTGTGATTTTTGCAAAAATGGGTTTCCTCATTCATAATAAAAAAAAGTACTTATGAAAAAATGTAATAGCAACTATTCTATTAGATCAGTAGTTACATGAATAATAAGTTATATTTTTAGGGTTCCATTCCCGAAGGGTGCCAACGGGACCCTATTACTAAGCCACCGCTTTCCGTTAATCGGTCTGTCTGTCTGTTTGTCAATAGGCTGTATCTCATAAACCGTAAGAGATAGAGAGTTGAAATTTTCACAGAATGTTTATTTCTTTTGCCGCTACAACAAAAATATAAAATAATGTTAAAAATCAAATGGGTTCTCACACAAGAAACTTTATATGGTCAGCGTTTTACTCGATTTTGATATTGTAGTACGGAACTTCTCGTGTACGAGTCCAATTGCACTCGGCCAGTTTTTTTTAGAATAATATTATCTATTTATATAAAAGGAGAAACTGACTGACTGACATATCAACGCACAGCCGAAACTGCTGGGACTAGGAGTGTGAAATTTTCCACAAGGATTCCTTTTATGACGTAGGCGAACACTAAGAGAGAATTTTCCAAAATTCACCCCCTAAGGGGATGAAACGGGGGTCCAAAGTTTGTTTGGAGAAACCTACTTCCGCAAGCGACGCCGCTGGCACCCGCTAGTTAGAAATAATTTTCAATTGTAGATGTTTTCCTAAAAAGTGTCGATATTTTGAAACGTCTCTAACGTAACCGCCAAGACTCTGTACCCGTCGCCCCTAACAGTCTATTATGTTCAGGCATTAGTATTCCACTCTGTCCGAATGTTTCCCTTTATATTCCGCGCGTGATTCCAACAATTTGCAGGATATCGGCCAACGAACACGATTCGCAGGCCCGAAGCCTATTTGTATAGGGAATCGGTTTAGAACGAGTATGGTAAGTTGTAATATGTCTTGAATTATCGGGATTTTCAGTTATAAGCTTGTAGGCTGTAAGAGTGGTGGTTAGTGGCCCTGACTGCTATGCCGGAGGTCGTGGGTTCGATTCCCACCCAGGACAAATGTTTGTGTGTTGAGCACGATCATTTGTTCTGTGTCGGGGTGTAATTTATCTACCTATTATATGTATGTATTTAGAAATATCCCGGAATAAAAGGTATAAGTTAAAGTCAAAGTCAAAAGTTTTTATTTCACATAGGCCTACATGGGCACTTATAAAACGTCAGAAGCTAGTGCACGGTTCCAAATTGGTCGTTTCCTATGGAGAAGAACCGGCAAGAAACTCCATGGTTACTCTTTTAAAAAAGTGGTTGTTTACAATATTTTCATATTACAGTATTAATAGGCATTATGTAAGAACAGTGTAGATTAGTCGATATTGGATTCCGCAGCCGTTCTCCGAAGACCAATTCGTCATTGGACTGTTCGTCGACAGGACGATTCATTTATTTCCGTTTCCCCAGCAGAATCTTTCACCTATGGACGTTTCGCCGACAGGAACTTTCATCTTCGACACTTTCGCCGACAGGCCTTTTCAGCTACCGAATGTTTGACCGACACGACGATATGCCCCGGGCTAACTTACTCTTTTAACTACAGACCTTTTCATTTACGGAGAATTCGCCGTCATTCTTAAGACAAACGATATTACAAAAAATACACATTTCTACAGATTACTAGTGTCTTAAAACATAATATGCGTTTCATTTTTAAGGTTCAACCTTCTAACGACTTTTCTTGCTCTAGGGCGAAGCGCGAAGGCGTGTCACGGCGGGGGCGTGAGGATGTCCGTTCCTTCAAGCGTGCGGATGTCTCCTTTGCTAGATTACTAGTTCACAGAAGGAGGCGTCCACTGTCTAATCTCCCTCGGATTGAACGGAGGACCATGGCCTGTTCCCGGGGCTCGGCGTAGTAGGCCGCTGCCTCTGATCGGCCCTACGAGGAGACAGCAGTGCTCTGCCCAAGCGGGGTACACGTCCACTGTATGCTCTACCGTGTTCTCCGGGCGGTCAGCAGGGCCGAAACCTACTGGGGCCATGGGTCGACTTCTGAAAGGTAAACCCATGGTCCTAAAACTCAAAGGGCAATTGAAGGGACATAGGTGTGTTTTAGTCAGTAAAAGAACACGCCCTCTCGCTCCGCCCTAGTGCCAGAAAAGTTGTTAGAAGATTGAACCCCAAAAATAAAACGCATATTCAGTAATCTGTAGAAATGTGTATTTTTTGTAATATCGCTTGTCTTAAGATTGACGGCGAATTCTCCGTAGATCAAAAGGTCTGTAGTTAAAAGAGTAAGTTAGGGGCTTATTGTCGTGTCGGTCAAACATTCGGTAGCTGAAAAGGCCTGTCGGCGAAAGTGTCGAAGATGAAAGTTCCTGTCGGCGAAACGTCCATAGGTAAAAGATTCTGCTGGGGAAACGGAAATAAATGAATCGTCCTGTCGACGAACAGTCCAATGACGAAACGGTCTTCGGAGAACGGTTGCGGAATCTCGATATTGTACCCAAAAGCACAATAAAAATAATCGTAAAAAAAAAGTGAGTCGTAATAGGAAGTAACCTAAGAATATGAAAAGTCTACAGTGTTCTTACATTCACATTATAAAAAAAGAGGCTATATAAAAAAGCAAGAAAAATAAATAATTACAATAATCATATAATGTAAGTCTATGAGCTATTCCAGGTCATAGTCTATCCGTGTGTCATATTTCAACTAAATCCGTTCAGCCGTTCGAGCGTCGAGAAGTAACAAACATACACGCATACTCTTGCTTTTATAATATTAATTTGATGTGATTTAAGGTAAGAGCAGTGGTGGTCTAGTGGTAACGGCCCCGACTTCCAATTTGTAGGTCGTGGGTTCAAACCCAGCCTCGCGCGTTACTTAGTGTAATTTATTTCATCACCACTGCTCACAAAACGGTCTAGGAAAACATCGTAAGGAAACCGGCATGTCCTAAAAAAAAAATTCGAAGACGTGAAATCCACCAACTCGCACTGGACCCACGTGATGGATCACGGCCTATTTCCCTCTCCTAGAGAGGAGGCCTCAATCCCAGCAGTGGGAAAATTAAAAGGCTGATTATGCTATGCTATCTATGCTATGCTGTGCTATTATTTAGGGTAGGCCTTTCTTTCGGGGTGGAAAATCGGCAGAATTTTTTTATGAATATTTTTTTCACATTTCGTTTATAATGGTGTTCCGAAAATTTGTACCAATTTTCAGCTGTTTGAGAATTAGGTCAACCTTGCATGTATAAGTTAACCCTAAATAATAATGATCCACCTGTACAGTTGTAACTGACGAATGCGATGAGAAATTATACCAAGAGGACACTATATATAGGCCTACCTCCCTGCTGAGGCCTTTTATCTTCTTCTTTTCCTGTCAATGTTCTGAAACTAGATTTTTTCTGACCAGCATTTGGCAACCAGTACAGCTCTATTATTGGCCTTTGATTACGATGATAAATACTTTTCGACATACTTACTCGAAAACCCGCTCCTACTCCTAACGCTTTTAGGCACGCAATTTACTATTTTTCACACAAGTGTGGAAAACAGCGCCGTTTATTTTATTTCTTCGTAAATGTACTGAAAAACATCGTTTGACACTCGTGGAGTCACTGCAATGTGTTGTGAAGTTGAGTGGCTTCATAACACCCTCACCTGTGGCTCGGGCAAATCCACCTCGATTGCAATAGCAAACTTTCTCCGCTTGTATCAAAATGTACTATTACTAACAAAACAAGCCCTTTAACCAATCCTACCTAAAGCAACACGAGAAAACTTGACTGACATAATTCACCTTTAACTCAGCAGTCGTTAAACTTAATTACAACAAGTAAATCACGAGTTAGTACAAAGTTCTTTGTCAAAATGTTGTAAAAAACGTTATTTGCTGAGAAAAAGAACGTCGCCAGTCGTTAGGTGATTCTTATTAATTTGTACTTTTGTCTGCTCCAACACCGATGTCTGTTCCCTGAATGTGACGAGAGTATGTTCGTAAACGAATAAAAAATCAATTTTCAATACACTTACCCGAAAACCCGCTCTTACCCCACCGCTTTTAAGCACGCAATAGACTGTTATCCGCACTAGTGCAGAAAAGTGCGTGTGCTCTCCCCCACCACAATTTTATTACATTTATCGTATCAGGCCGGGCGTGCATCGAGCCCCACGAGTCGTCAGTCAACTCCCGTTTATTCATTTCTTCGTAAGTGTATTGAAAAAAGTTGTTTGATACACGTGCAAATTTGACACTGCAGCACTCGGCTCCATAACACACTCACCTACGGCTCGTGCGAATTCCACCTCGGTCGCAATGATAAACTTTCTGCACTTGTATCAAAATGTACTATTTCAGCTCTATGCGAATTATGTTAACCTTGCAATTGCATGTCTAAGTAAACAAAACTAAAAACAAATCATCAGACACTCGTGGAGTCACTGCAGCACTCGACTTTTTAACACCCTCCCCTGCGGCTCGGGCAAATCCGCCTCTGTTGCAGTTACAAACATTCTCCACTTGTATCATATTTTCGTCACATTCAGGGAACAGATTCCCTGAATGTGACGAAAATATGCTCGGAAACGAATAAAAAATCAATTTTCAGCTCTATGCGAATTATGTCAACCTTGCAAGTCTAAGTAAACAAGGCTTAAAATAAATCATCAGACACTCGTGGAGTCACTGTAGCACTCTGCTTTTTAACACCCTCCCCTGCGGCTCGGGCAAATCCACCTCTGTTGCAGTGACAAACTTTCTCCACTTGTACCAAAATGATGTAGGTGATTCTTATTAGGAAATTTATACTTTTGTTGTTCAACACCGACGTCGTTCCTGAATGTGACGAGAATGTTTTTAAATGGAAAATTGAAGATGAGATGTTACTTTTGACCTTTTGTGTAAATTAAACGTTAATGTACAAAGAGATAATAATTTTTTTTACGAAATGTAAGAAGTACTTACCTTAAGAGCGTCCTTTTCGAGGTACATTTTCATACAACCGCTCTTACGTGATTATGATGTTATTACATATTTTTCTCTAGATATTTTGGGTACCTACATAGCTATCTTGTGAAAATTATCTAGTTAGTGTATTTGTGTAAAACTAATCTAGTAAAGACCTCTGAAAATCTGCTATTTTAAAAGTACATCGATAGCACGCATTTAATCGAAATTCTGAATGACAATTTTTCTGCAAAACTTTTAAGGGTTTAAAAAAAACACGTATCTCCTGGAAAAAGTTTTGTGAAATATCGAAGTCCAACAGAGTTTTCAGGCGAAACGCTACCAAACGCGAAACGCGATCCAACGCATCCAACGCGATGTTTGATGAATCAAACATCGCGTTGGATTGCGTTAGATGAAGCAACAAGCTTTTAAACCATGCTCGATATTGACGATAGGCGAGTGAAAAAGGACCCTCTTAAAGATTACACCACTGATTATTTTTCGCACTAGTGCGGAAAAGTGCTCCAGCTCGCCCCCGCCACAATGTGTCAGGATGGGCGCCGCGCAGCCCCCGTGAGTCTTACAGCTATAATCTGACGATCTTAATAGGTAACTTCTAGGCAAGCGTACTCCATCGCCGGCCACATCATTGCGTACAGCACAGCACAGCACAGTCGGCTTTATAATGTTCCCACCGTTGGGACTCAGGCCTCCTCTCTAGGAGAGGGAATGGGCCGTAATCCACCACGCGGGCCCAGTGCGGGTTGGTGGATGTCACATGTCTTCGAATTTTTGGTCTAGGACATGCCGGTTTTCTCACGATGTTTTTCTTCGCCGTTTTGAGAGCAGTGGTGATGAAATAAATTACACAAAGTAATGCGCCTGGCTGGGTTTGAACCCGCGACCTACAACTCGTAAGTTGGGGCCGTTACCACTCGCCCATCACGGCTCATTGCGTACACCTACGCATAGTAAAAAAGTGAAAATTCGGGTTTTGTTTAGATAAAAGTTAAAATTGTCCGTCAAATAACCGAGTTTGATTGTTCATAAATCTCTTCCTCCTAAACTTATTTTTTCGTTTTTCGCTGGGAAATCATTAAATGATTCTGTTTTCAGAACAATCAAATAACACAAAAATTTCATAAAAATTGGTCAAGTCATTTTGGAGGAGTTTCAAAACACCTACTTTTCGAGATTTTTATATATTAGATTAGCTGACGCGGCACACGTTGTGCTGCCATATCAAAGGACCATAGGAGGGTAAAAAATAGTTGTTGTTTTACTCCCGCATCATATAGATAGATAATCATTCTTAATACAAAAACAATTCTAATAAAAACATTCCTCACCTGAAGCAAGCAACAAAACAAAACATTCCCCAGCGCTTGGCCTATCCATCAAAATGACATCTGTGAGGGACCCCTTTAATTTTCCCGGGAACAGTGGATTAACGACGACTTTCTTTTGAACCGTCTCTAATTAAAAACCTTAAAATGAAAACCACGATTTTACGACAACACCTTGCTTTTTTTTTTGTTTTTAAACTGGTATACTTTAGGTGGATTACATTTTGACAAATGATTTTGTTTTGGACCCTCGTGTTTGAGTTGGAGCCGTGTGGTTTTGTAAATTGTGTTAGTGTTGTTTGGTTTGTAGACTGATAAATGGATGTCACTTACCGGTCCGCATAAAGAGACAGATCTTTTGAGCAGTACTAACTTGATCGTCAAGGTCACCGACATAGCACGAAGAATCGCCAAACTTAAGTGGCAATGGGCAGGGCACATTGCTCGCAGAACGGATGGTCGTTGGCGCCGAAAGGTTCTGGAATAGCGACCACGTACCGGAAGACGTAGCGTTGGAAGGCCTCCTACAAGGTGGACCGATGACTTGGTAACGGTTGCAGGAGTCCGATAGATGCGAGACGCACAGGACCGGTCATTGTGGCTACACTTGGGGGAGGCCTATGTCCAGCAGTGGACATCGTTCGGCTGAAATGATGATGATGATGATGATGATGATGAACTTGATCGTACATAGCATAAAATCACAACAAGGCTGTAATTCCCTAGGGTTACGTTTACTTTCAGTACGTCTATATTTTGCAAATTATGTCAAAGTAGTTTTTGCCAGCGGCTTCGCCCGCTTAAAAGAAGAATCATCTGCTATTCCAAGACATGGTCTACTAGTGTGCCGAATTTCATGCAAATTCGTTCGGCTGTTTGAGCGCGAAGTTAAGAAAAACTTTCATTTTTATACTTCCGTACCTCAAAAGGAAAAAACGGAACCCTTATAGGATCACTTTGTTGTCCGTCTATCTGTCTTTCTCTCAAGACCCTTTATCTCGGGTACGCGTGGAGGTATCAAGTTGAAATTAAACTTCTAAGTTAACAAAAAAAAAGATACGACCGTTTATGTCGCAAAAAACGTGTATCAAAGAAATCAAAATTGTACTTCCCGTTGACCCAGAATCCTGAAATTTGGCATAACTAAGGACTTATAGCACAAGTATAAGAATAAATCTGAAAACCGTAAATTTGTTGTTACGACACAAAAAGAAACTTATTTGCGATTCGGAAAAATCTTCGAGACTCCATTCGGGAACTGAACTATTTACATAGATAAGTATGTACGGAACCCTCAGTGCGCGAGTCCGACTCGCACTTGCCCAGTTTTTATAAATAACAACCAGGAGTTGCCAGCGGCTTCACCCACGTGACAGTAGCAAACAAAAAGACAGGAGAAATCGGTAGCGCACCGTCCAGCCGCCAAGTAACCGTCCGGACCGAGCCCGAGTCGGTGTCAGCGCGCAGTGTCCCACACGCGCCTATAAGAGATGTCACCAAAAGAGGCCCAGCAGAGCCGAAGCCTACTAACGCCATGGGTCGACTTCTGAAAGGGGGACCCGTGGGTCTGGGACGCAAATGGCAACTGAAAAACATAGGTGTGGTTTAGTCAGTAAAAGTCTGATACGCCGTCCTGCTCCGCCCTAGAGCAAGAAAAGTCATTACATGATTTCCTACCTTAAAAAAAAACCTTGTACCAAGTTTCATTGAAATCCACTTAGCACGGGAGTGTAAAGAAGTAACCAACGTATGCTCACACAAACTGCCAAACTCTAGCAGGGGCACCGACTCCGTGGGTGCTCGGGGGCTCGAGCACACATAAGAAATAAACAGTGGGTGCCGAGCATCCCTGAGAATAGATATCAAGAAACAGATCAGTTATCGCCTTTTAGGTTACGTATAAATTATAATATTTCTTAATACTAAAAACTAGTTTAATTTTTATATAATGGTTTCATTTTATATTTTTATCAAAACATAATTAGTAATTAAGTACGCAGTAAGTAAGTAGAACATTTATTTATTTGCCGGACGATCAGTGTGCATTTCTCTTCTCACACTTTGCTACTTTTTCGAGTCCATCAAATAATAATAATAAATCCGCAGGGCAGTTTTGTGGCGAACTGTTGGGCATTAGCGACCCCACGGACCCGATCTCCCGGGAAAATTCTTGTTCTTCATCTCCGGCTTGCCTTTATTGGCCGGCCGTAGTGAACACTGACGAGGAACAGAGCTCCTACCTCTCTCTTGCCTTTATTGGCTGGCTTGAGTGGAGATTCGCAAGAGCAAAAGTGCTCGGGAGAAGGATGTATAATCCAGTAAGGTGCTGGTAGGGATCTTGACCGTACTTCCGGGATTGTCCTGATAGCCGTGGTATACCTCTCCACTCCATAAGCATCTCAGGATATGTTGCCCACTTGTTGCTACGTCACTTCGTGCTAGCGACCGTTTATGGGGGCCCATTTATTGAGTGTGCAAGTCACCCCCTGCCTTTTGTCGATGGATATTAAAAATATTGTTTAGGCAGGGGCCATAGTCTTAACATATTTCCTGGTAACCAGTCCACTTAAGACTCCAAAAACCATAGCCTTATATCTTAGTTTTCCGTCGCAATAGTTTCCCACCAACCGGGGGTTGTCCTTGGATGCACTAGCATAGTGCGTACAGGGATAATCACCGGTTCGTACCACTTTCCATTAAAAGCGTCTAAAAGGGCCTCTGCGAATTGGTTTCGGCTCCTCGTACGCCTTCCAAAGGTCCAGGACCTTAGGGTGCTGAGATAAATAAATGTATAAAAATAAATAATAATAATAAATTATTTATTGCACAAAGAAAGAAAAGAAAATACATGACATGTTACATTTATGTTTGAGTTCTTTTTACATATTTTGTGAATAATATCCCCTATGTTAGGAAAGTCCTGTGTTAAATGAGCATGAGCACCCATGATTTTTTCTAAACGCGCCGCCCCTGAACTCTAGCCTTTATAATATTCGTGAGATAAGGCATCTTCATCTCATTATCGAATAAATAAAAGATAATCGGTTCGTGATCGTGACTAGAAAACAAATACGTATTAAGGTCAAATAAATGCCACGAGTTCACATGATAACAATAATAGCTATTATTTTTGTAAGTAATCCGAAAATGCTCGGAATACTTAGAAGAAATTTCTTTAACATTTTCTTACCTTACGAAAAATCATTGATATATAATTCTTGATCTAATTACATCTTATTGGCGATTCAGAGAAGGCAAGATACCTGTAGATAGGAAAATAATCGTGGAGTGCTGTGCAAAAATATAGTTTACAGAAAAGAAATAGAGTATCTAATTGCAATACAATTACAAGCATTTAAGACGTTTTAGTTCTGTCAACATTTTAGTGATGTTTCCCTTTTTTTCTTCTTCTTTTGGCTTTGATGGCCTCTAGTTACCTATATTAGTTTTTTTACTTATCACCATCCAAGAAACGCACTACCTACATTGTTGTAATTTTTTTTTTCAATATTGGCTGTATCTCATGTTACAGCCTATGAAAATTTCAACTGTCGACCGTAATAGGTTAACAGTTGAAATTTTCACAAAGTGCGTATTTTTAGTGCCATATTTTGGTTTACTGTACGGAATCCTTCGTGTCCTAATCGCATTTAGCCGGTATTTTTCATGATTTAAGGGACTCCCTTTGAAAATATACGTTTTTCAACTTATATAAAGTACCTTAAAAAAGCATCATAAAATTCTAAAAAAAATATATGCAATACCTACCTACTTTGATTCATGGCCTTCATTTTTATGCAAATATTTTTTTTATTTATTGTTCTCCAAATAAAAAAAATCTATTTGCGTTTATTGTTTGTATTTCAACTTTTTTACCTAAGCAATTAGCAACACGAAATTGATACCTGTGGTATATAGGGTGACTGGTAATTAGTGTACGATACTTAAACACGTGATTGTGCTCATGATAACCAACAACTCTTACTATGGGAACAAACCTGAAATCGCGAAAAAAAAAGTCAGCTGTTCAGTACATTTATGTTTGCCTAATGTACTGAACAGCTGATATTTTTTTCGCGATTTCGGCTTTGCTCCCATATTAAAAATTGTTTGTTATCATGAGCACAATCACGTGTTTAAGTATCGTACACTAATTACCAGTCACCCTATATAGAGAACTAGCTGTTGCCCGCGACTACGTCCGCGTTAAGTTCGTCAAACTGTACAATAATTCGAAAAAATCGAAATTATTTATTTTACTTTCACATAAAACGGTTAATTGTTAACACGCAAATTATCTTCAGGAGACATGTTATGTACTCGTAAATATGTATTATGTCCAGATGTATGAACGTCAATGAACCGAAAAAATGTGTACCTAAGCGTTTCTCAGGCATTAGTTTATGTATGTTTCTGGTTTATGTTCTGGTAAAAGAACGTTGTATGATTTTAAAATGATTTGTTCGTCAGATAAAAGCATATTAACACGTAGTATATTTCCAGTAACACTAAATAAATACTTTTAAACGTAAGCTGTCAAAAAAAAGTGATGGTTTGCGTTTCTGTTAGTAAATCATTAAATATCTTCTCCCACTCTGGGCGGAGCGTGTCAGAGAGTGTCAGACTTTTACTGACTAAAACCCACCTGTCTTCCTTCAGTTGCCTTTGCGTTTCAGGGCCATAGTGAGCACGCCTCAATCGCGGCGGTAATTCCTCTCTTTGAGGAGTGGCTACAGAGGCGCCACGGCGTCCTCTTTGTGCATGACTTACCGGTTGTGGGTGTTTCGGGAGGAATCTGTATCAAATTTAGAGGGGAAAAATGCTCGGGTCTCACCATTGTGCGGAATAAGGTACCATCGAGCTAATCTGATGATGGAAGGTAGGCACGAAACCTCCGTAATAAAACAATGTATCCTGGCCGTGGCTTGGCTTATTGGAATTATCATGCAATGTTTTAATGAAATTCTATGAATGAATGAACTTGCACAATTTAAGTTTGACTGAGGGGTACTTTTTGTTGTGGTACCACAACAAAAAACTTTGTACATCGACTTCAATGTAAAAACACTAAAAATTGCAAAATAACTTTAATTTCGGAAGTCGATGTTTCTATAATAGTTTTGTTTTTTCGTTATTTAACACCGAATTTGCATTTTTTAGTACTTTTTTTTACATTGAAGTCGGTTGTATTTTCTTCATCATTTAGTTCTAGGACATGCCAGTTTCCTCACGATGTTTACCTTCACCATTATGAGAGCAGTGGTGTTTTAATAAATTACACAAAATAATGCGCCTGGCTGGGTTTAAACCCGCGGCCTATAAACTCGTAAATCGACGCCGCTACCACTAGACTGACTAAAAAAAACAAAAAAATATAAAAAAAAGACCTCATATCCTGGGGATTTGTTACTGGCTGGGGCCCGTAACCAATTCTATTTACCTCACAAAGATTTAGTAAATACCTACAAACAAAGAAACTTTTTTCCCCAAATAAACGAACAATAAACGTAACGCAAACACACAACAGTAAAGGCTACACGAAACAAAATAAACCCAAGTTATATCCACTGTTCAATTAATCGAAGTGTGCACGAATATAACACTAACATTATAAAGCCGAGTGTACCTTACACGTGCGTACAGAATAATGTACTTTGAACTTACTTACTTTTTTTTTTAAATTGATATAAACTAGTGCTTGACTGCGATCCCACCTGATGGTAAGTAGTAATGCAATCGTTGATGGTGAGACGCACTAATTTATTGAGAGCCTATTCACTCTAGCCTTGAAGAGACCCAAATTATAATCGGACGGGAAAACCGCAGCAGGCAAATTATTCCAGCCCCTCGATGTACGCGGTATAAACGACGAGGCGAAACGCTTGGTCCGGACCGTAGAGGTTTCAACAACGTAAGGGTGGATACTCGCCGTTCGTCGGCTTGTCCGATGGTAGAAATGAGAAGGTGGAATCAAGTCATGCAATTCCTGCGCACACTCTCCAAAATGCATCCTGTAAAACACCGAAAGGCTGGCTACCCTACGCCTGTGCGCTACTTGCTTGCTTGTGGCTACTTTTTTACGGTCGTGTCCGATTATCATTTAGGTTTAAAGACACCTAAATGATAATCGGACACGACTAAAGTGAATAAGCTCTTAATAAACTAGTGCGATCACCATCAACGATTACATCACTGCTTAAAGCAGGAATCGTAGTCATCACTGGTTTATATCATTTAAAATAAATTAATAATAAAAGGAAAAATGTACTTAGTTTATAAGCATAGTTTTTTTTTTAGATGTTGCTTAAGTGGGATATCATCAAATAACTTCTCCCGCTCGTGGTGAAGTGAGAGGGCGTGTCAGACTTTTACTGACTAAAAAGAGACTTACCGCAGCCCTGAAACGCAAAAGGTATCTGAAGGAACGCAGGTGGGTTTTAGTCAGTAAAAGTAAGACACGCCCTTTCACCCATTCAGAGCCGGAGAAGTTATTTCTTGATTTACCAGCCCATAAAAAAATGTATAAAGACTGGAGTACAAACTCTCTAAATACACATCATCATCATTATCATAATTATCAGAGTTCCCAAAAGGGAATAAGCCTCTCCAATCGGACGCCATTCATCTCGATTCTCATCAAACCTTATCCAGATCCTGCCAGCCACCTTGCAGAGATCTTCGTTCCACTTCGTCTGGAGGCTTCCAACCTTGCGTTGAAGAACACGAAAAATACACTCAGCCTAATTTTTTATTGACAGGCTCGCGCTTGACCACTATATCATCTGAAGGTAAGCGATGATGTGGTTAACGATGGATGTGTGCTTGCCTAGAAGTAACCTACCGCTCTTGATTTGAATACCCTCAGGTTGTAGCAATCAGGAAAGGACGCGGGCAGAGTTTTAGGCTGATAAACTTTAACTTTAGAAGTAATGTACTCGTACCAAGTGTAAGTTTGCATTGTCTTCGCCTTTTTCTAGTAATATTTGAGAAGAGAATCATACTGGGGGATGTATGATTCTCTTCTCTAGGATGCATAGCATAATCACCACGCGGGCCCATTGCGAGTTGGTGGATGTCACATGTCTCCGAATTTTTGGGGTTCTAGAACATGTCATATTTCCTCACGATGTTGTTCTTCACCGTTTTGAGAGCAGTGGTGAGGAAATAAACTACACAAAGTAATATGCCTGGCTGGGTTTGAACCCGCGACCTACAACTCGTAAAAAATTCGTCGAAGCCGTTACCACTTGGCTACCACTGCTCCTCCTCTTGGATACATGTTAGACACAAATCTTACACGTACCAGACTTGGAACAAACCCCAATGTAAATATCAGATTCAAGTTACAGTCATAAACACAATGCATACCGTGAGACAAATCACTTGGCACTTGCTCAGGCGACATGCACAGTCACTCAGCTTGAAATACTGTTACAACCTCATGCAATGCAACACAAAGCCAGTGTCCTCAAAGTTAGGTACACTCCCCTCGGGTGTAACAAGCCTAATTTCATGTTAGTTTCAATTAATGCTGTACACACGAACATAACAGTAACACTATAAAGTTAACTGCACACTTCACCATAGACTATAAAAATTTGTAGAAGGGTAACTGAGCCACAAAGATCAGGCTTGTTGAAACATTAGCGTTTTCCATATTTTTATATACTGCTGAGATATGGACCCTACGACAGACAGAGATCAAAAAGATTGACGCTTTAGAAATAAAGATACTGGAGGAAAATTCTCAAGGTCTCTTGGAGCAAGTTTCGAACAAACTTTTCCATTCTAGAGGAATTGGGCGTCAAGGAGCGCTTGTCTACGCTGGTACGCAGTCGTATTTTTAAATACCGACTTTGTCCATATATGTTAACGTGGCAGTGACTCCATTGAACGCCTTATACAAGGAAAGGTGGACGGGACGATGCCGCATGGCAGATCACCGATGCTATGGACAGACCAGATTCATTGCCCAGGCCCATTGAAGTTGGTGGCCCATTAAACGAGTGCGCCCGGATGACTGCCAGCAGGCAAAAGTGAAGGGAATTCGAGCTGCGTACCTTGATAGCTTCCTGAGACCTACATTCGTGATAACCACGACGTCTGCCAAGAGTGAAGCGATCAAGAAGAAAAATCTGGTTGCAAAAAACCAGATAATTTGGCTGGTGTGGAGTGTGTGTGGTGTGTGTGTCTGTAGTAGAGTGTGTAGGACGAGAGGAAAGAAAGTGAGTGTGTGGAGGATTCAGGGGAGTAGCAATAGCATCCTGAAAGTCGTGGCTGAGGACCCGAGAGCTCTTGTGAGGGCATACGAAAGCCCTCGACGAGTATATGACTTACTAACCTATATGACCTTAATTTTTTTACTAAATGCTATCTAAGGTGATTCAATTCTACCATCATAAAGCCGATAGTTGTTTACAGCTGAACATTTATCACTCCAAGTCTCTGCACAGCATCACCACAACAACAGTTCCGGTGTTCCGTCCCAATGAATTCCTGCACCTTAACCAGGTCGCGGGTCTACCACAGGTCCAAGACTTATTGGCCACATAAGACATTCGCTCTGCGTCCATTCTGTTCTCTTCTCCTTCCTTAATCTATGACAATACCAAGTCAAACTCGCTTAGCAATCTTCCACAAGATTAAGTCGACGGTGTGGCAAACAAAAGTTGCGCGTCTGTGGACGCTGGCGGTACGGCGCGCTTAATGTACCTGGAGCAGGTATTAAGGAGTTTCATAATTTATTAGCAACTGAGATTCTGTTTAGGAATATAGTTTTTGTGGATTGTTGATTTGTGGAGTGGAGCTGTTGTTTTTTAATAAATTTTAATGTTTTTTTTATTATGTTTTAAAAGGTATGCAGACCAGAGAGTAAAGATCCGCAAACCTCTGTTGAAAAGGGAGGATCCTGCGACCAGAGTGGTGTCTGGTGTGGTCTGGTTTGGACAACTGCCCCATAGATGATTTCGGGATGTTCTTTCTTTCTTTCTTTCTTTCTAATTACCTACGCTATGCAAGATTTCGTAGTTTAGTTCTTATGTGACGTCATAGATGTTGCTACAGACTGATAAACTCGTAGTTAGTCATTAAAATCGCACAGAGTAAAGATCCGCAAACCTCCATTGAAAAAAAAAAAATCCAGACCAGACTAGTGTCTAGTGTGGTCTGGTTTGAACAACTGCCCCATAATTGATTTCGGGTTGTTGTATATGTTCAAATCGCGCGGAGAACTCTAATTGCGCGATGCAATCAAATCCCGAACGATACGATCTAATTGTGCGAACTAAACTTATGTGACGTCATAGATGTCGCTAAGTGATAAACTCGTGGTTAGTCATTAAAATTGTACGGTTCGTTCTCCAAGGTTAAGCAACAGTTGCTGAGGTCGGTATGTGGATGGGTGGCCAAATGGTGATTACGGTAGGATTAAATTTTATTAACAACTACATTAACATCCATGAGCACTACTGCTCATTTATGTCAATGTAGTTGTTTACGTAAGAATAGGAAGGAGGGGTAAAAGCTGTGATAACTTTTGCTGGCAAGAGGGAGGGGTAGTTATAAAATACTAGCATGTCACTAAATTCTACTTACGTAATATTTAAAGCCCCTTCCCCCCACCCTGCTGTGGATAAAATGGACTGTTCATTACTCCACAGTAAGTCAGACTATTATTATGCTTTGCTATAAGTCAGACTTGAGGATTTGCAGTAGCAAATAGGACTGCCGACCGCCGACCGCCGACTGCCGACCGCCGACCGCCGACTGCCCACCGCCGACCGCCGACTGCCCACCGCCGACCGCCGACTGCCCACCGCTGACCGCCGACTGCCCACCGCCGACCGCCGACTGCCTACCGTTTTGCAGCCTGTCTTACCATTCATCCAAACCTGTTCAGCCGTTTCAGCGTAAAGGAATAACAAACATACAAACTTTTACCTTTACAATATTAGTGAGATAGCGTAGAAAATTACGACCCCTTATTAATTAAATACTTATCCTCAAAAAATCATATACACTCGCCCTTAGTATACAGTATTAACATATATATTTTTCAGATTGCAGCACGTCTCATTACGCACCGCGCCGTAACGAACCAATTTTATGAAGTGCTTCCATGTTACGTGGACTACGTAAGGTAATATTGTTTTAATAAACGTGTTATGGACGAATATTATCCATTGTTTTTGAGTTTTTCAAGAGCTTCGTGGCTAAACCATAAGCTTTATTTATTCTACAGCTGGAGTGGATTAAAAGGCTGCCCAACTTAAATGGGACTGGGCAAGACATGTCTGCCGCATTTCTAACGAGCTGTGGGCCACACAGTTGATGTGGATCAACAGGCTGCAAAAATAATATGGAACTGGCATGAAGCACAATAACCAGTTGTTCCATGGGGACTGGGCAAGACATCTCTAACGCTGTAAGCCCGTAAAATGTAGGATTGGTGACCGGACACAGCGACGCGAGGCCGTGGCAGGCCACGAAGGAGATGGTGGGACGACCTGGATGTCTTACTTGAGAATTGGAATGAAAAAGCAAGGAACTGTGATCGTTGGAAAGAATGGAGAGAGGCACTTGCCCAACTGTGGGAAAATACGAGCTAACTATGATAAAATAATAATAATATGTACAGTAAGAACAAGAATAATTTAGTGAAAAAAAAAGTTACAGAGTGTGTGTAATGCTATAACATTTTATTTTCATTTTTTTTATATATTTTATTTATCTCAGGACCCTGAGGTCCTGGACCTTTGGGAGGCGTACAAGGAGCCGAAGCCAACTCGCAGAGGCCCTTTAGATAATTATAATGGAACATGATACCAACCGACGATTATCCCTGTACGCGCTATGCTAGTGCACCCAAGGACAACCCCCGGTTATTGAAAAACTGTTGCGATATATGGAGAACAAAGATAATAGGGCTATGGTTTTTGGAATCTTAAGTGGACTGGTAACATGGAACTATGTCAAGACTATGGCCCCTGCCTGAACAACGTTATTAATATGCATCGAAAAAAGGCAGGGGGTGACTTGCACACTCAATAAATGGGCCCCCAAAAACGGCCGCTAGCACGAAGTGACGTAGCAACAAGAGGGCAACATATCCTGAGGTGCTTGAGGAGTGGAGAGGTATACCACGGCTATCAGGACAATCCCGGAAGTACGATCAAGATCCCTACCAGCACCTTACTGGATT
Source organism: Mythimna impura (assembly GCA_905147345.3). Taxonomy (NCBI): domain Eukaryota; kingdom Metazoa; phylum Arthropoda; class Insecta; order Lepidoptera; family Noctuidae; genus Mythimna; species Mythimna impura. The sequence goes on along the minus strand of LR990359.1, from coordinate 23,417,587 downwards.
ATACATCCTTCTCCCGAGCACGTTTGCTCTTGCGAATCTCCACTCAAGCCAGCCAATAAAGGCAAGAGAGAGGTGGGAGCTCAGTTCCTCGTCAGTGTTCACTACGGCCGGCCAATAAAGGCAAGCCGGAGATGAAGAACAAGAATTCTCCCGGGAGATCGGGTCCGTGGGGTCGCTAATGCCCAACAGTTCGCCACAAAACTGCGCTGCGGATTGTATCTCTCTTAGTCTGGCCCCTCACCCTAGGCATATTACGGCAAAGCAAACTTTACCGATACAGACCTAGGGTATATTGGAGCACGCAAGCCCCACCACGACGTCAACGTAGAGATACGGCGATGGGGTTATTTATTATTTTCATTTATTATTAAACATAACAGAATTTTCGAAGACTTCCTGCACTAGGCGAGGCCTGTCCTGCATGAAGCTTACAAGTTTTCTTTACAGTAGTGGTACAAAGGCGGACTTAGCGCAACAACGCACTCTCTACCAGTCAATATTTGGGTTAAAAAGACTACACTTTTTTTTACGATAGGAAATCATCCAAAGGCTTCTCTCGCTCAAGAGCGGAGGGAGAGGGCGTGTCAAACTTTTACTGACTAAAACTACACCTATGTTTCTTCTTTGCCTAGCGTTCCAGGACCCCGGGTTTCCCTTTCGGAAGACAACCCATGCCCCCAATAGGCTACGGCCCCGCTGGACCCCTACGGTATTGCTGACATCTCTTTAAGGCACGCGCCGTTGATGACTCGGGCTCGTTCCGGACGATTAATGGACGGTGAGTTACCCATTGCTCAAGCTCACGCCTAATGGTGGCTAGAAATCGCAATCGAGATCCCGTCGCCTGGTTCTTGAGGAAGGCCGTTCGTGGTACTATCTCTGCTTTCGTTGTATAATTCCATTTCCATAACAAAATTCTACTGCCTAACAAAATTACAAGCACACAGCCTTACACAATATTCTCAACAAACAGCTATACTATAATTTATTATTTGTTACTCTGCGGCAGTAGATACTATTCATCACACTTGTTCGCCAACTTCCTGACGATTCATCAATCGTTTGCTTATGAAATACAAATTAATTAACAAACGAGACTTTTTAGTGAACACGATATTGTGACGATACGATGTCGTGTCGTAACCGCCTCCTGAGCAAACCTAAACGATCAAACACGATCGTGTGTCTATGAATGTGAAACTGGGCGGAGTGGTGAAGAGCGGACCAAGAATTGGCCAATCACAATGCTTGAAATCTCCACTCCGCATCTGTGGAAACAGTATACGCGGAGTGGAGTGGAGCTGAGCGGACTTTCAAATAAAACAAAAATAACACGCGGCCTCATGCTGGACAGAATGGAGTCGGGTACCGAGCGGAGAGTACGAGGCGGAGGGTACCAATTTTCTCTGTTCTTCTCTACGCCACTCCTTTCAGTTCCGTTTCAGTGGAAACACACTCTATACAAGAACTAAACGTAAAACGAAACACAATTAGATGTCTGATTAGCTTTATTTATTAACCGACTTCAAAAAAAGGAGGAGGTTATCAATTCGGTTGTATGTTTTTTTTTATTTTATTTTTTATGTGTTTTACCTCAGAACTCCGTCGTTTATGGACCGATTTGCAAAATTTTTTTACCTCTTAGAGGATATGCTTTCCGATTGGTCCCATTTTTCAGAATCCAGTTCTGATGCTGGGATCCAGGAGGAATCGAGGGAACTCCTCAAATATTATAGCCATATGGTGATTTTGGTATTTTCATCGACAACGAACGAAGCATTTACAGTCAAAAAGTAACATTTGATAAAGTGGAACTGATGAAGAAGACCAGAAATGGCCAACGGAACTTCATACTCACGTAGATATCACAATGAAAATACAACAGACTTCAATGTATTTTTTTTTGTAATTTTTTTTTTTAGGAAATCATCTCATGATTCTCGGTGGAGCGAGAGGGCGTGTCAGACTTTTAGTACCATATCTTAAAAAACCCACCTGTATCCTTCGGTGACCCTTTGCGTTCTAGGGACTCTTGGAATATTTAATTAGTTTGTTGTTCGTTGTTGTTTAGTTACCTACCATATTGTCTCTTTACCATCCTTGGTTGACTGCTAGAGAATGTCTAAGGCATTAAGTCGACCTTTGTACTTTGTGTTGTATGAAGATAAAATAAATAAATCACTTTTACAAAGCTGAAGCTGCGGATTGAAGTTTAATAATTAATAGTCACTTTATAAAGACAACCTACATTATAAAAAATCCCAATGCCACAAAAATCATCAATACACTTCAATATTTTCCAGATTACAACTACAACAATTACTTTCTCCCCACAAAAGCCATTTACAACCCACGATTGTATCGGGATCCGACCAGTACACTATCAATCTTTACCCTACAGTGGCAAATTAAAACGAATGATCGTTTAAATACCGATTCCTCTCAGTTTTCTCGATCAATCCATTATTGTGTCAAAACTATTGCGGAACAGACACTATGCTTTGTAAGTGATCTGTCTTTGTCTTTGAGTTTTTTTATTGCTTTTTGACAGGCTCGAGTGACTTCAGATAAAAATGTATTTCGATTTAATTCATTAAACCCCAAGCGAACGCCAGCGTTCGCTCGACTCTAATACGATTAATGACGGTATAAAAGTCGTGTAGATGTTACTAAGACGACAGCATCAGTTATACCACTAAAAATTGTGTATCAGTCATATAAAATAGTCGTATAGAAGTTTATACGATGTCTGTATACGACTACAAGTTGTGTAAAGATAAGAGGCACTAAGTCATATTACACGATAAAAATACTTCAATACGATGTTGAAAGCACTTCGTAACTGTTACTTATACGGCTAAAATGTTTGTTGGGTAATTACGGTACTTAAAAGGTTAAGAGACAAAAAATTATGAACAGTTAGGGGAATGAATTATTTACCACCTTTAAGTTGAATTTCATACGTTTCTTTATCAATGTGATAGTTTCTACCTTAGTGAAGTTTTAATTCTCTGGATAAGCAACTAACTTGCGGGTCTTAACTTAAAAAAAAATAACAGCAACTCATTGATAACACTTAAACCAAATGATGAAATATTTAGAAGCCTACTGGGGCCACGGGTAGTGTGAAAGAGAAACCCGGGGCCCTGGGACGAAGGCAAAGAAGGAACAGGAGTGGGTTTTTAGTCAGTAAAAAAACTGTCACTATCTTTCGCTCCGCCCAAGAGCGGGATTTGTCATTAGATGATTATCCCACATAAAAAAAAACCTACGAGTATTTCTGGTTTAGGTACTTGTACATTCTTATACTTTTATAGTTATTGTACCTATATCAAACAACTCAAAATGCATCATTGAGATTAAACAAAAGCTTCTTTTCAGTTTATCACCCGTCAAATATATAAACATACATACAACTACATCCTAGACGGACGAAACGAAACCCCAAAAAAACTACACATCAATAAAATACATCATGAACGAAACGAAAACCAATAAAACGTGAAAAATAGTTACCCATCTAGAACGCAGCCGCGCGTGTAACGGAATATCTCACAATTGCTATACCGCGAAAATGTTTGCCGTGTATAAATCAAGTTGTCAGTGTTGCCGTTATAAATTCGCGGGCGGCCGCCGCGAACGCACCTGGCAACATTTACCTTGATTGCGAACGCGGCGCTGCATTTGCCTTCCTACCACGTGCTGAACACTGGGAAAACGCACCATTGTACGCCAAGCTTCCCACCCCCTCTCTCTCAGAGTAAATTTGGGCCACCGGGGGGGTTTTGAGTAGCGTGTAAGCTCTCAACATAATGGTCATCGCTGGAACCATTCGTCACCAAACTTTCTTGCTTTACGTTCTGTATGCATGGCTCTTTGTCTTCCCGTAATGAGTCAGAAAGTCTTGAAATTAGTCTGGTTTGTTTTCCCCCATTTCCTAGGTAAGGCACTCCATTCGACTAATATCAAAGTTATGAATATATGTTTGCTGTTGAGTTTTAAATGGAATTAATTTCCAAGTTTTAGTTCAGCCTTTTATATACTTTGTGGATGCTCTTTTGGAGTTTGGTTGTTTAATTTTGTTTTGCTCGTGCATTGTTTTAACGGTAATGTTTGCATATTTCATTGTTTAGTTTGCTTATTTAAAGGGGAACTAGGATGCTTGGCCACTTTGGTTTCGTAAAAGTTTAACGTCTATTTTTGTATGTATTGGAGATTTGATGTAGAATTTTTGCTAAATTAAGCAGAAAGTGTATGACAAGACACATTCTATCTATTTTCATCTTAACTCAGCGTAGGCTGCGATATTTAAAACGATAAATAACGCAGTGCTGGTTATCTGTTAGGGTCCGCTGTGATGCCACGGACACACTCACGAACGTTAAATAAACTATCAAATAAAATAATAACAACCATTTGTCGCACACTCATTTCTTGAATAACAGAAATTAAGACATAATATTGAAAACGTGACAATGTATATATCTGATTACTCGTGACTGTACGTATGTATGTTTGAGCACATATGTTCCACCGTAGCGGTTGAACTAAACCGATTTTTATGAACAAGGTTTCTCAGGTCCTACTCACAGCAACAATAATAAGCATAAAGCATAATCAGCCCTTTTTAATGTTCCAACCGCTGGGACTCAGGCCTCCTCTTTCTAGGAGAGGGAATGGGCCGTAATCCACCACGCGGGCCCAGTGCGGGTTGGTGGATGTCACATGTCTTCGAATTTAGGTTTGGTTTTTGGACATGCCGGTTTCCTCACGATGTTTTCCTTCACCGTTTTAAAAGCAGTTGTGATGAAATAAATTACACAAAGTAATGCGCCTGGCTGGGTTTGAACCCGCAGCAAAAATGCGTCTATTTTATTATTGATAGGCTTGCTTTTAACCACTGATAGTAAGAAGTCTAGAAGTAAATTTAAAGACCCCTATATTATAACTATCAGGAATTCCACTCCTTAACTGTACGCACAATGAATGTGTTCCCAAAACGTTTTGTGCGTATTGGTGGAACATCCACAATGTACCGGTAGCGCAACGCCCGCGCCGTACGTCTAGTGGTCCGATAATGGAACGGTCTGGTCGAAATTAAACTATGCAACTGCACAGTTTAATTTCGACCAGAGACCAGGGAGTGTTCCCATGTTGAAGAACTGCCCATGTTGAGGGTAAAATACTAAATGAGTATGGCAGTCGTCATTCAGCGCCGTCCACAATAGATAAACACGTTTCAGCGGAGATAACATGCTATGCCAGCTTCTCTCATTTTTACGACACTACGCGGCTGATAGAAGCAGAACTGCTTAAGTGTGACCAAAATCGTTCAGCGCAACGCGAATCGAGCTAAATAAGTGTAATTAGTCCCTAATTCGTGTTTTAAGTTTCATTCAAATTCAGGAAACAGTTTTCTAAAAATAACCTACTTTTTTTTAAACTTTGTACAGTCACCGACAAAAACTCACGGGCCACCGGCCACAACCACAAAACGCCGCCACCGGCATATTTCCTATAGTTCTCATACATTTTATATGGATTCGCTGCACACGGTTGACGCAGTCACGCTGCCACACTGCAAATCACTGCTGCTCGCTTCTTGTGACCCGCACTGGCCACTAAACGCCGATACAAAACGCCGACACACGCCACTCGCGCATTTAATCCCTTCTTCATCTAAGTCCATTACGATACTGCGCATATGGGTTAAAAAAAGTAGCAGCCCTCTGCCACAAGTGGCTATCGCGCGCCTCACCTATACCTTTGTGGCCGCTTCTAGATTCTCGTGGCGGCGTTTGTGGCTGTCGCGAATGGTCCGCATGCGGCGACCCTTAGCCACTTCTTTTGACAGCTGTCATGTGTCAAAAGTGTTGGCCAAACTACCGACGAATTGAATAGATAATAATTCTACAAGAGGGCGGTTCTTGGCGTATTCTAATAGAGTGATATGCAACCGATGGAATAAGTTAGCGACAACGCAGCGGCAAAGTTCCGCCGAGTTCTAGCCTGTTTAGTTTGAAAATCATTGAGAGTTACGAAGATTTTGGTGGATCGGGGAAGTCATACATGTTCTAGAAGATTTATTAGTCTACACTAATATTGTAAAGATGTAGTTTGTTTTTTTGTTGGTAGGAGGTAATCTCTGAAAATGCTGGTCCGATTGCGAAAATTTTTCCACTGATAGAAAGCTGCTTTATTCCTGAGTTACATAGGCTATATTTTATGTATGTGGGTGAAGCCGTGGGCAAAATCTAGTGCCTAATATACATAAAAATGTATCGTTTTCTAATTTTTGTGCAAAAATACATACTACATATATATTCTATACCTAGTAATATTATAATAGAGGAGAGATTTTTATTTTTGTTTGTAATAAGTAAACTCAAAAACTATTGGACCGATTTTCATTAGCAGTATGCTGGCGACCGTAGGCGTGGGCGGACGATGAGCAATATGTAGCTCGCCGTCCGACCCGAGCCCGAGTCGTCATCGGCACGTAGTGTTCCACGCGCGCCTCAATGAGATGTCAGCAAAACAGCTGGCCGAGCAGGGCCGAAGCCTACTGGGGCCATGGGTTATCCGAAAGGGATCCCCGGGGCAGGAGCCTTCTTGGTAGAAATATTTACTTACCAAGTATTTATTTATTTACCAAGATATATATTAGTGGCAACATTAAAAGTTAAATTTAGGCAAAATTCATAAAGTCAAGCCAGCAAAAAAAAAAACTAAGCCTGATTATTTATTATCGTGAAAAATCTAGTCAATCCAGTTTCCAATTATGACGATTTTTTTTTATCTTTAGATTGATGGCCATTAGCGTGATTTAATAATACTTAGTAAATCATTTCGCAAGTATATATCACGGTAACTTATGTAGACACTTAATAGTTTCATCAACAATTTTCTCGCCATTGTTCTTAAATTTTTATATGGCCAAAATACGTTAGCAAACCAGTTTGGAGGGATACAGAATTTTTTGTGCTCGTACTAGCATCCCACAATCTATATATATAATAGCGAAATACCACTCGCTGATTAATCACGAAATCTCAGAATCTATAACACCTACAAACTTAAAATTTGGCAGGTAGGTTCTTTATAGGGTGTAGAAATCCGCTAAGAACGGATTTTCCGAAATTCACCCCTTATGAGATGAAACGGGGGTCCAAAATTTGTATGGAGAAACCGACTTTCACGCGGGTGAAACCGCTGGCAGAAGCTAGTATATCATATATTTCTTAACTAGCTGCGTGATAGTAGAAAATGATCCCAAGGGAACATACTCCCGGTATAAAAAGTATACTATGTGCTATTCCAGGATATGATCTACCTGTGTACTAAGTTTCATCGAAATCCATTCAGTAGTTTTTGCATGAAAGAGTAACTAACATCCATACATTTAAACTTTTGCGTTTATAATATTAGTGGGATCTTTTCTGCACGAGTCCACAACTTAACCCAAGTTTTTGTAAGAAAGTTTCCGAAACCTAAAAGTGCTGAAGCAACAATCAATTTCTTACAAAAAAAAAATATTCTCATGAACTCCTATAAATTCCAATGTAATAGCATTCTATTTGTCATCTCGTAGCACTTTCGTAGCACCCTCGTAGCACATTCGTAGCTCGTAGCAGTAGCATGCACGTGAAGTTCGTAGCGGGGCTGCGTCGTCAATATTGGTTAATTTGGCGCGCGGACTATGCGCGCGCCCCCGATTCGCTCACTGTGATATTGCTTGCATATATCTCTTTTGGAATTGGGACTTGATTGAGAATGATTCTGGAAAGGCTGGCTTCGTTTGTTGGGATGTTTTTGGTTCGAATTTAGCTGTATTCTGAAATAGCAGGTAAATTGACAACATAGAGAGATGCCTTCCAGTTTGGCCTATAGAAATCTATACCTATTTGAATGAGAAACTATATTTGGAATAAATGAACACTGCCGTGGCTAACTGCCTCCTTGGTCCAGAGGTTGTAAGCGTTATGGCTTTTTTTTGTTATGGATTTTTGTTTATTTTGCCGTAAATACAGTCGACTAAACCTGGGGTTTGGTCCTAAGATCGAATCATGAGTCAGAAAATGTATGAATAGGTTTTTTCCTTTTGGAATATCTGAAGACGAGTAACAAGGAGTCTATATTGGTGACCGGTTTATGGCAATAAAGGCGCCCTCTATCTAACATATGGGACTTTATGATAACTGAAAAAATGTGTGTACGCCTCTGCTTGTACCATCAGGGAATAGTAGCGTGATCTCAAGAGTGAGTACTTCAGAGCAAGCGTGCTCCATCGTCGACCACATCATCGCTTACCATTAGGTGTGATAGTGGTCAAATGAGCCTATCAGATCAATAATATTAAAAAGAAACACTTTTAGTTACAATTCCCATTATGTCCTTTCACACGGAATTCCGTACCTAAGTTGGCAAAAACGGAACCCTTATACGATTACTTTCTTCTCTGTCTGTTCCTCTGTCCATCTGTCCGTCTGTCAAGACCCTTTTTCTCAGGAACGCTACGCGAATTTTAGTGACCATCTTCAAAAAACTTATCCCGTTCTGAAAAAAGTAAGGCTCCTCGCCCACGGCGACTTATTGTAACGATGCTGTAGCGTGTTCGCATCGATACAGTCGCGATGCTGTCGCGCGTTAGCTGCGCGTTGGCATATTTTCTATAGCGCTTATAAATGCGACTAACGCGCCTTAGTAGCGAAGCTGTCGCGCGCTCACGAAACACGCGACAGCATCGCTACAAAAAGTCGCCGTGGGCGAGGGGCCTAAGAGGGTATGTAATACTTATACTGACTAAAACCCAACTATGTTCCTTCAGTTGCCCTTGCGTTGTCCGCGGTAACTCTTTGGAATAATTCGGCTGCCCTGGTAGGTATCGGCTTACACGTGGTTAATACCTTAGTCCTAGCATGTGTGCACCATACTGTCAATTGATTATGCAGGTCATACACGATTGGCACGTGATAAACGAGACATTCTAACACGTTGAAACTCGTGCAGTATGCGTATATGAACCTTGCTATGCGTCTGTGAGCCTTGCCTAGTATGCGTCTGTACGACGTGTGTGCAACGCCTACATACTGTCGTGCCACGGTTTGAATGCCTAATGAATACATTGGGTAAGTAATTCTGCACTACAGCTTACACTCTATGTACACTCGACGATCAGGTCGAGTCGGTCAGGGCCAAGAGGACTGTTCAAGTTTGTTGTCCCACAAGGTGGACTGATGACTTGGTGAGAGTCGTGAGAATCTGATAGATGCGAGACGCTTAGAACCGATCATTGTGGCGACTCTTAGGGGAGGCGTAAGTCCATCAGAGGACGTCTTTCGGCTGAATTAATGATAATGACAGATCTCCCGAAACTATTTCGCAGATAGAAAAGTACAGTAGGTAGCGCGAGTGCAGTAGGCTACTCTGTATTACGGAAAAGTCATGGTTCCTGTAATATAAGATATCGGAGTGTAATCATGGTAGAAAGTTAGAGAAATCACGTTTAGATTTGACGGCACTACGTAGCGTGTCAAGGTTCCGTTCTCTGCTCGAAACAAATATCTGTATGACCTTCAGAAATCTGTATGGCCTACAGATAGTTGGTTCTGGTCTGCGAGACTTGTGTATTGGAGTTTAGATGTTTGTGAATGCATTTACTATACGGATATAGGAGTAAATCTTAGAGTGTAGTAAAATAAAGAGGAATAGTAATTTTGAAACAAACTTTGTCATTGTGACCAAGGTGGACTTCGTCCAAGCCGCAGGCGAGGGTCTTAAGGAGCCGAGTGTTGTCCACGTATATCTTAAATAATTATCTGTAGTATTTCTACATACCTGCCCATTAAGCCTATTGCCTGCCTATTAAGTCCGCCTCTGTACCTTTATGTGCATGAAGTATTGAATAAATAAATAATAAATAAATAAATACCTTAAATAATGTTATGTGATTACACACTTCATCATCCCACGTGATATTAAATATCAACCCGTATTTTCACTTAACACCTTTGAAGTTCTAAGAGCGTCAGACAAAATAGAGCCTGCCTTACAAAGACCTTTACTGTATAGTTACAGTAACGATACAATAAAAGTGATGAATAGAATAAGGTACTTTTTTAATATTTTTTTATTTATCTAACAGTGCCTCCTGCCTTTTAAGCAGTTTTCTCATTTATACAGGTTAATTATATGATGCTCTTTGAATTCTCTTCTCAATGTACCGACATTTTGACTGGCCTGTTGGTCTAGTGGTTAGTGGCCCTGACTGCTATGCCGGAGGTCGTGGGTTCGACTCCCACGCAGGACAAATGTTTGTGTGATGAGCACGATCATTTGTTCCGTGTCTGAGTGTAATTTATCTATATATGTATGTGTTTAGAAATATGTAAGTATGTTTATCAGTTGTCTAGTACCCATAACACAAGCGGCGTTGTGTGATAGTTGTGGAATATTGTTATTATTATTATATTACTTATGGTTTATTTATTTATTTACAAACTTATGGTTGAGCAGTGGACATGGGCTCCAAGGAGAGGGTAGGATCAATAGACTATGCATCGAAGTAGGCCGTTGCAAAAACAACCGTGCAGAATGGGGGATTATAGACCCTCCGACACCCAATGCGAGTGCGGCGCTCCTGACCAGACGAGGGCCCACTTATTAGAGTGTCCAAAGTGACCCAACATTTGCTCTTTGAATGACCTAAAAACATCACTGACGCCGTTATAAACATTGCAACCTGCTAGACCCAAAAACTTTCGAAAAGAAAACCATCGATTCGAGAAGATGAAGAAGAAGAAGAAGATGGTGCATTTTTTTTCGGTGGGTAAATCTTCTTATGACATCCCCCGCTCTTGGGCGGTGCGGGAGATAGTGTCAGACTTTTACTGACTAAAAACCCACTCCTGTTCCTTCGTTGCCTTTCGTACCAGGGCCGAGTCTTCCTTTCAGAATCAGACCCTTGGCCCCAGTAGGCTTCGACCCTGCTGGGCCCCTACAGTTGCTGAAGGAGATGGTGCAAGGATGTGCTCTTGCAACTCTTTCTTTTTAAGGTGGGAAATCATCAAATAACTTTGAGTTTTAATTTCAATTATTATTCTCTTCTTATTTTAACAATTTTTTATGTATCCATATTATATTGCATGAGAACTATTTGTGCTGTCGTATTTCTCCCGGGAGAGGGCACTGGCTTCTGTCATCATTTTCATCTTCCTGTCCATATCCCGTTTTATTTGGGGTCAGCGCAAAATGTTTTTTTCTTCCATTGTGTCCTGTCATCCGTCACGTTATCACTTACACCTTTTTCTTTCATATCACTTCTCACACAATCCATCCATCTTGTCTTTGGTCTCCCTCTCCCTCTCCATCCATCCGCTTGTATAATAACTCTCCTAGCTTCTGTAACACAGGTTAATCAATCACTCAACCACTGCCCCAAGACTTTGGAATAGAAATAAAACAAATTCTTGCCAACACACAGATACATTTTTAGCGTCACGGATCTTAGCTGGAAGTGAGTTCCATAGTCGTACCGTATGAAAAGAGAAGGAGTTGGAATAAAAATGGGTTTTATGGGCTGGGAAATTGAGATGGTATTTAATGTGGCATCTGCATGGAGCATCGGCAGGGCGAGTGAACGAAAAACGTTCACGCAAGTAGCCAGGACAAGCAGGGTTGAATAGGATGTTGTACAAAAGACATAATCCCCGAGTGTTCTTACGATGTTCTTTAATTTTCAAACTTTTCCGCGTAAAACACAAAGTTAAATCTATTTCTATAGGAATGGTAAGAACTATTCGAGGTGAGATGCTCAAGATGTCATCATCATCATCTTCCTGCCCTTGTCCCGTGTTATTTGGGGTTTTTTTTCGGGTGGGAAAATCATCTAATGGCATCCCCCGCTTTTGGGCAGAGCGGGAGATAGTGTCAGACTTATACTGACTAAACCCACTCCTGTTCCCTCTTTGCCATTTTTCCAGGGCCCCGGGGATCTCTTTCGCATCACCCATGGCCCCAGTAGGCTTTGGTTGTGTTATTTGGGGTCAGCACAACACGTTTTTACTAGCTTTTATTTAGTTTCACCTTTCTCCACCCACGTCCCGATGTTAGCTTGTCTGTAATCAAATCTTGCAAATTAAATTTGATCCACTTCCTAGTTACCGATTGAGCTTGCATGTGTAAGTCAGATGACAATACAAAATTATTATGACATGGGGTTGATCTGGCGATAAAACCGGAAGGTGGACATAGGAACTCAACCCTATCGTGTTTGAGCTTTTTGGAATGGTCTTGATGAGTATTAATTATCTATCTATATAAAAGCGAGAGAGAAACTGACTGACTGACATATCAACGCACAGCCGAAACTACTGACACTAGGAACATGAAATTCTGCACAAGGCTTTCTTTTATGACGTAGGCGAGCACTAAGAGAGGATTTTCCAAAATTGACCCCCTAAGGGGATGAAACGGGGGTCCAAAGTTTGTATGGAAAAATCTGTTTTCACGCGGGCAAAGCCGTTGGCAGAAGCTAGTATAGGTATATAAAAGCTTGCTACGAATAAATTATTTTCATTGAAAACTTGTTATTTTTCTTCCATTCTGTCCTATCATCCGTCACGCTATTACTAACCTTTCTTTCATATCACTCCTCACACAATCGATCCATCGTTTCTTTGGCCTACCTTTCCCTCTCCATACGTCCACATGTATACCCTCCTAAAAATAGTCCAGCTGGTGCCCAAGGCAGTAGACATCTTCCTAATGAAATTATGATGATGATTAATTCTTTATCCTTTCTAATATAGCTTCTTGTACATTTAACATTAACATTACATTTAGCGTTTCTGTTATAAGGTGAAAACGCCACCCTTTTTGAGTAAATTATGAAGTGTCAAAGTTCATGCAAAATAGCAGATTTTCAGAGGTCTTTACTGGATTAGTTTTACACAAATTTATAAATAGATTTTAATAGAAGCCTAGACAATATACTGTGTTTCCAAAATATCTAATGAAAAATGTGTAATAACGTCATAATCGCATAAAAGTGGTTGTATGAAAAACAGTGAAAATGTATGTCGAGTTGCATCCCCTTAAAGTCATTACTACAACCCTTACAGTGAGGCTTACTGTACATGAACGCTTAGCTGGAACGACACGACAGCACGTCGTTGCAGCTCCATCGGCAGACTTTCATAGTTTTGTATGTAAGCTGTGAGCAGGCGTACACCAAGTGTATAATGACCAGAGGTCGGAATTAGGTAGAGTTAAACAGGTACTTACACCGATTTCATACAGCGAAAGAATAAAGTGGATATGCCTCAAATCCCGAGATTAATTTTAAAAGCAGAATTTTTTTTTACACTGTCAGAAATATAGCTAAAAAAAATTCTTCCTGCTTTAATGAAGAGGAGGAGGAAGTATATAAATTGTTAAACTTACCTCAGTTGGAAGTAGAGAGATCTTTTTCAATGAAAAATAATAATAAAATTGTATGTTAATTATTTTTGTTTTACAGGGTGGGCCAGTGCTAAATTCACTTTTGAAACTTATACAAAAAAAGACTGATAATACTTGATGTATTTATTTAACAAGTAACTTAATCTACTACTAATGCAATTTATTTTTAAAAATGACATCGTCTAGATGTTCTCCATTTCGCCGCAAACACTCTTCCAAGCGGAATCGAAAATTTTCAAAAACGCGCCGACACGTTGCTGTTGATATGGCGGCCATTTCCGCTTGGATATTTTCTTTTAAATTTATTATTGTCTTCGGCTTATTGGAGTACACCTTGTCTTTTAAGAATCCCCACAAAAAGAAATCAGGTGTGGACAGGTCTGGGCTTCGTGGTGGCTACTCGATGTTGCCTCTCTTCGAGATAACTTTATTAGGGAACATCTCCTTTACGACGTCCATGCTGGCGTTTGATGTATGGCAGGTTGCGCCAACTTGCTGGAACCAAGTCTGGGAGTTATATTCTTGCAGTCCAGCAAGAGTTGGCCTTAAAAACTCTTGCAGCATTGTCACATATCGGTCGGTATTAACTGTTACTGAGAGACCTCGAGAATTTTCAAAGAAATAAGGCCCAATGATGCCATTAGCTGATATGGCCGCACAAGCCGTCACTTTCTGGCTGTGAAGTGGCTTTTGGTGCTTGCGCGAAGGCTGCTCAGCGCTCCAGTAACGGCAGTTTTGTTTATTGACGAAGCCGTTAAGGTGAAAGTGGGCTTCGTCCGAGAAAAGGATGTTTCCGTAAAACGCTCGAACAGCGAACGCGCGATGCTCTCCCGTAAACGGACTCATGGTGACTAAAACTGCAAGAGACGCGTGACTCGATGACATACCCCGCTCCCCGCTACCCCTCGCGACCAACGATCTATTAGCCAATGAAAAGTGAACTTAGCACTGGCCCACCCTGTATTTGTCTTATCTATCTGAGGTTTTTAATATTATTTATTTGTAACATTCTTGGCCACACGGGATTTTTCATTAAAAATCCCGGGAAGATCCTTATTATCAACCTTTCGATGCAAGTACATGAATATACTCTACCTAATTCCGGCTCCTGATAATGACGAATATACGTCTATGGACAGTAGACCTTAGACAAACTGAGAGGGTTGTATTAATATTGATGTTTATAATAAATGTGTTTTAGCTTTAAATTAACAAAATGAATATTTTCCCTCTTTCCTTTTATACGGTACAAGTTACGCTTTCTCACGTAAAGTCCGAACCAATTTCGATATCCAAATGAGATAACGTGGGACCTGCAGACCACGATAAGATACTTCAATCAGGTTTTAAAATTAGATACAACTACTCTTATAATGTTTATATTTCATTACTTTTCTCTTTAATTTAATATTACGTGGTATGATAATGGAACTTTTGCATTAGCCTACTTTACATATTCACAATAACTGTAATAGGTTTTCAATGAAAGCACTTAGGTATATCAGAATTCGTTTACACTGAGTGCTTTTTGGCAAATATTATACTTAATTCTTACTACAAAATTCGCTGCATCATCAAAATTCTGCCATGTGACCATTTTCTTTAAAAGCTTTCAAATAGATTACATTCACTAAACTCATTGTTTTTTTTAAGAATGACTAGAATATAATTTTATTTTAAAACAAATGATGCATTATTTGAGCTGTGGTGACCGAGTGGTAACGGCCTCGACTTACGTATCGCGTCGCGGGTTCAAACCCAGCCAGGCGCATTACTTTTTATAATTTATTTCATCACAGCTGCTCTCAAAGCGGCGAAGGAAAACATCGTAAAGAAACCGGCATGTCCATGTCCACCAACCCGCACTGGGCCCGCGTGGTGGATTACGGCCCATTCCCTCTCCTAGAGAGAGAAGGCCTGAGTCCCAGCAGTGGGAACATTAAAAGGCTGATTATGCTATTATGCTTATGCATTATTTCAAAGATTATTATTATAGAGTAGCTTCTACCAGAGAATTGGCCCCTGTCAAAGTAGAAAATTATGCCAAAGGAACATACTTCCGGGTTAAAAACCAATTCCAGGACATTGTCTTACCGTGTGTCTTTTATCCAAATGCGTTGAGTCGTTTGAGCGAGAGAGGTTTAGGCAAGTAGCAATCTCACTTAAAGAGGTTCACGCGTGAAAAATTAGTGTCACTTATACAGGTTTATGCATTTCATCATCATCATCATCATCATTTCAGCCGAAAGACATCCACTGCTGGACATAGGCCTCCCCCAAGCGTCTCCACAACGACCGATCCTGTGCATCTCGCATCCACCGCACTCCCGCGACTCTCACCAGGTCGTCGGTCCACCTTGTGGGAGGCCTTCCAACGCTGCGTTTTTCGGTGCGCGGTCGCCACTCTAGATCTTTCGGTCCCATCGACCATCCGTTCTACGAGCAATGTGCCTTGCCCACTGCCACTTTAGTTTGGCGATTCTTCGGGCTATGTCGGCGACCTTGGTTCTCCACTTTTATGGTTGGTTATGCACTTATAGAGGTTTTATGAGGGCAAAATGACGGGCCCTGGCAAATACTCTCACTAATAGAGTTTTCTCGCTTACCCAGTTCTCACTCACTCAGGTTTGACTGTAATTATTTTTATCCTCATTTGTGTTTTAGTGACTTTACTTAGTGACTGAAAAGTAAAAAACAAAACAAAACATTATAATTCTATTCCCCCGATTTTTTAAATTGTGTAGGTATTTGTCAAACTACCTTTAAAGTCGGACACATTCTTAACTTCAACTTCTGAACTCAATAACCGATTCACTGACAAAGGGCAACTAAAGGAACACAGGTGGATTTTAGTCAGTAAAAGTTTGACACGCCCTCTCACTCCAGGTCTCCGCTCAGAGTAGGATGGGCATTTGATGATTAACCACCTCAAAAAAAAATGTATCCCACACAATTCTCCTTATTCTTCCCAATCGCATTCCCCACATATTAACACAACAGTCTCACAATGTACGTGCCATTTACTCAAAACACACCTGACAAATAGGTACCAACAAATTTTCTCCAACAATTTTGAGCAGAAACTTCTCCTTCGCTGATCGATTGAAGGAGTGATCAATCAAGCGATGTCTTTTACACTGAAAGCCGAAGCAAAACAAAGCCTTTTGAAGTCTGACGGCTTTTAAAACGGCATGTATGTAACCTCTTTGTAACATAATCACCTTGGTATCGCTAAGTTTAACTAAGGGGAAACATACGGGTCGTACGGTGGGAGCGTAGACGCGTGTGATTCCAATATTTTGTTGGTATCTGAGTTTTTCTGATTTAGCGTACCTAGTGTCGTGAGTACAGCTTCGTGACGAGCGAGCGAAGCGAGCTCAGAGGGAATAAGGACTGAGAGCGTTTACTCAAGCAATGAGCGAGTAAAGCGAGCACTGCAAAACAGAGTAGAGCAAGTTCCTCTACCCTACTAGTAACCTACCCCACGGGAAGGCTGAGTACCTACCTACTGTTTGTCTTGTGGATGAGGTTCCACAGGGTAAACGAGTGGAGAAATCTGACTCAAAGTTGAGAGAAACATTTTTTTTTTCATGTTGTTTTTTTATTGATAAGCTCGCGCATCACCGCTATCTCACCAGATGGTAAGCGCACGCTTGCTTAGAAATAACTTATTTACTCGTGATTTAAAGATCTTCAAATTGTTGGAAATTAGGCAACCCAGTCTCCAACAGGGAATTCTATTCATTTTATTTATTTATTTATTTTATAATTTATGTACACACATATATACGAGAGAAGAAACATAATTGTAAAAATTGTACAAAGGTACTGCTTATTTCTAAAAGAAATTTCTTCCAGCAGACCTGCGAAAGGAGAAATAGGAAGAAATGTAGACAATAGTGTGTAGAAGTAATAAAAGAAGAGAATGTGAAATCTTAAGTTAAAATAATAAATACTTAGATACATATATATATTATACTAAAAATAAATACATAATGTAAATACATAAATAATTATCACACTAGAGAGGAAAGATAGTGCTCTTTTACTCTAGATTTGAAGAGGGAAATCGTTTGCAAATCTCGAATGCTAGGCGGAAGAGAGTTCCACAACCTTACTGCATGGACAGAGAAAGAATAGGAGTAGTAGCTGGATTTATGAGGAGGGGATTTAAGTAGGGATCTTAGGTGTGATCTGCACGGAACGTCGCTAGGGCGAGCGTAAGAGAAACGATCCCGCAGGTAGGAGGGATAAGATGGGTTATGTAGGATGTTGAAAAGGATACATAAAATCCGAGTGGTTCTTAGAAGACGGATAGGGAGCCACTTGAGTTCCTTGCGAAGATGAGAGACGTGATCATACTTTCGTAGACCAAAAATAAACCGAATGCATAAGTTTTGCAGTCGCTCAAGCTTGTTTAATAGCTCCTCAGTAGCATCTAAGTAGCAGGCGTCGGCATAATCTATAATCGGCTGAATGAGTGTTTGGGCCAAAGAGATCTTCGTTTTCAAAGGCAAGAGTCCCTGGAGGCGTTTGAGCGAATGAAAAGAAAAGTTTACCTTTCGACTGACCTCATTGACCTGCGCACGCCACGAAAGATTGGAGTCGATAATAACACCCAGATCTTTTGCATTTTCGGTGTAGTCGATACGGACACCATTGAGAAGTAAAGGCTGCAGAGAAGAAACTACAGCCGCATTGCGAACGAACCTACTGCCTATGATCATGGCCTGCGATTTAGTTGGGTTGATCTGCAGGCCAAATGACTTAGCCCAAACGCTGATACAAGCCAGGTCATGATTCATAGCAGCAATAGCAGAATCCGCGTCAGCTACAGGAAAATGTCGGTAAAGCTGCAAGTCATCTGCGTAAAGATGGAAACTAGAAGAGATTACTCTGGTAACAAAGTTAATGAAGATGGAAAAAAGAAGAGGAGAGAGAACGCTACCCTGAGGAACACCCTCAGTGAGACTACACCAGTCAGAGAACAACTCTTCAAGGCGAACACACTGAGAGCGACCCCGAAGATATGAATTGAACCAGGCTAAAACGGAAGAAGAGAGATTGATAGATTTAAGGATGCCGAATAAGATGTCGAAATCCACTGAGTTAAAGGCGCTACTAAAATCAAGCAATACAAGGACAGTAACAGTAAGGGACTTGTTCTCCATAGCCCAGCTACTCAGTCAGTTACTTTTAAAAGAGCAGTAACAGTACTGTGACCCGCGCGAAAACCTGATTGAGAAGGAGAAATGATCGAGTTTGACGTTAAGAAAAGAGATAGCTGTCTATGAACTAAGTGCTCTAAAACTTTAGAAAGAAAAGGGAGAATAGAAATAGGTCTAAAATGGGTTAATGATGTGGGATTGTTAATTTTAGGTAAAGGAATAATATAAGCCTGTTTCCAGACTGACGGAAAGGAGCATGAGTTAAAAGAGTGATTGAAGATATGCGTGAGAACAGGAAGTAATGAAGGAAGGATGAGAGTAATCATTCTAGAGCATAACTTATCACAGCCAACCGCAGAAGAAGTAATGGCGAGAACAGATTTCTTAACGGCAGTCTCAGTAACATCGCTAAAGTTAAGCTGGGGATACTGTGGCAAAGGCAAACTGGAAAGATCATCCAGTGTCGTAGCTTTGGTACAAGGATCAAGAGAAAAGAGAAGGTGAGAGAAATGCTTGTTGAGATCATTGAGGTTCACATCCTTACACTGGTTGGTTGGTGATTTGCCTATGCCAACAGACTTAAGGAATTTCCATATGTCTAATTGAGCGAGCAAATGCATTCCAAATGGTTTGTGCCTCTCATCACTCCTATAATTTTCTAATTAGGTATTCTATACAAATGTGGGACTCTTCGAAACAGTCACCACAGCCCTGGAACGCAATCGGCAACTGAACAGTAAAAGTCATACACCCTCTCCGCTCCACCAGGAGCAGGACAGAGAAATTATTTGATGATATCCCACCGCAAACATTATTCCAAACAAAGACTATAAAAGATCAGCAACTGAAGGATCACAGGTTTTTAGTCAGTAAAAGCCTGATATTCTGTTTCTCACCCCAAAGAGGTATCACAAACTTCTTCTTCCTGCCCTTATTCCATATTACTTGGGGTCGGCGCAACACGTTTTTTTCTTCCATTCTGTCCTGTCACCCGTCACGCTATCACTACTTTTCTTTCATATCACTCCTCACACAATCCATCCATCTTTTCTTTGGCCTCCCTCTCCCTCTCCATCCATCTACATGTATACTCAGAACTCTTTTAGTAATATGCGCTTCATCCCACCTCTTCACATGACCATACAACCGATTTCCTTTCAACTTTTCAGTCACAATAAGGTATAAAAAGGTATTAAAAGTCAAAAAAAGGTATTACAAACAAAGACTGTAAAAAAAAAACCTTGTAGATAAACAGTAATAACTATTCATCTCTCAATGCCAACACAGTTTCTCAAAGATAGCAAGAGCCAGACAGATTGCGCAAGGAATAAAATTTGATTAAGCAATTCTAGGAAACCAGCTTTTAAATATTGCCTAGAATTTTTAATGTAAAATTATTAATTTAATTAAGTGCTTTCATGTTTTATGTTAACATTTGTTGATGAAATATTTTATTAGCAGCTTCGTCGAACGGAAAAGTGGGGGCGTAGTTTTGATATCTAATGAAAACTTAAAAATGCGAAGACTAATTTTTTTAGTAACCACCATCAGCCATTAGCACCATGGGAAGACTTCTGAAAAGGTTACTAGTGATCCCCAAGAACGCAAAGGGACTCACTCTAGAGCAGGAGACGTCATTAGATGATTAACTACCTTAAAAATAAACCTACACACTTTGTGGGAAAATCATCTAATGACAAATCCCGCTCTTGGGTGGAGCAGGAGGTAGTGTCAGACTTTTACTGACTAAAAACTCACTCCTGTTCCTTCGTTGCCTTCGTCCCAGGGCCCCGGGTTTCGTTTTCAGACTACCCATGGCCCCAGTAGGCTTCGACCCTGCTGGGCCCCTACGATTTGCTTACATCTCCCTGAGGCGCGCGTGGAACAATACGCGCCGTCGACGACTTGGGCTCAGTCCGGACGGTTACCGGACGGTCGGACGGCGGGCTACCCATTGCTCGCCGTCCGTAAGCCCGCGCCTACGGTGAGCCCGCGCCTACGGTGAAACCTACACACTGGGCATTTAACAAAAACTCAACTAAAGGTAACTACATTGGGCACACGTGGGCCACGTACGCCGATCTGGGCGCGACGGTCTCAATACATTTTATGTAGCAACAAGATTTGTAGAGCTACATTAGATTCACGCCACGCGATGCAACGCTTCGTACAACTCAGCCCCCCTATCCAAGTTACAACCGTTACGTTACGATTCTCTTTTCGTCGATCGCCTCGAGTAGGCCACGCCTTCGATTCCTTTATTCTTACGTCATCTCAATGCTCAGTCACGTGATCAGAACAAAGGAATAAGAGTCGTTTCCGACTCGAGGTGATCGACGAAAAGAAAATCGAAACGAAACGGTTGTAACTTGGCTAGGGGGGCAGGTGTTGCCCCGGCATGGCGGACAGAGCTCCGGCGGGGTCTCATGGCGTAATGGCGACAGCGACTATCGCAACCCAGTGCTGGGCACGCCATAATTATGGCGGTAAGTCCCCTCTTTGAGGAGTGGCTGGAAAGGCAACACGGCGTCCTTACCTTCCGCATGACGCAGGTCCTCACCGGACATGGTAAGTTCGGGAGGTTCCTGCACCGGATTCGTGCGGAAGAAACGCCCGGGTGTCACCATTGTGTGGACCACCCGGAGGACACGGTGGAGCACACGGTGGAGGTGTGTCCCGCTTGGGCAGAGCAACGCCGTGTCCTCGTGGGGGCTATCGGTGGCGGCGATCTCTAGCGCCGGGCCTTGGTACAGGCCATGGTCCGGAGCGAGGAGGAGTGGCAGGCAGTCGCCTCCTTCTGCGAAGCAGTAATGCTAGCAAAGGAGGCGGCCGATCGCGTGAGGCAACGGTCCTCACGCCCCAATCGCCGCCGGGATTCCGATCCCGATTTCCGGCCATCGTAGGCGCGGGCTTGCGGACGGCGAGCAATGGGTGGCTCGCCTTCCAACCGTCCGGTAACCGTCCGGACCGAGCCCAAGTCGTCGACGGCGCGTGCTGTTCCACGCGCGCCTCAAGGAGATGTCAGCAACTGTAGGGGCCTAGCAGGGTCGAAGCCTACTGGGGCCAAGGGTCTGATTCTGAAAGGAAGACTCGGCCCTGGTACGAAAGGCAATGAAGGAACAGGGGTGGGTTTTTAGTCAGTAAAAGTCTGACACTATCTCCCGCCTCGCCCAAGGGCGGGGGATGTCATAAGATGATTTTCCCACAGAAAAAAAAAAAAAATGTGTGCGTCGGTCTAATGTAGTTCTCGCTTATTCATTGTTTAATGGAATCTGAAACACTTCTCAAGCCTCTAGCGGTAAGCACCGATCAAAGACAAGACGTAAACGCCATCGTAAATCCTTCGTCCCCGGTACAACCGCGCACAAGAGTACATTCCATCAACTAGCAAGTACATTCAAGTACACACGCTTTCGCTTGTTAACGATTCTTAACAGTCTGTAGTCTAAATACGTTCGTTACCTTCTACACAATACCACAAAATAGATAGGTACAGAAGTCAATCTAAATACAAAGCGCGCTCGAGCAATGCACACATAATTATACACCGCTCACGGACACAATATCTCGGTCTGGTTAGGATCAGCACCCCTAGCCAAGTTACAACCGTTTCGTTTAGAATTCCGTTCTCCAATTGGTAACGTCTCGGTGTCAGCAATTGTAGAAAACGATAAGTTGGTAGCCATGTTGACGCGCCTGAGTTGGTCGCTCGTTATATAATGTCGTTCTACAATAACAAAGGATGTAAAGTTGAACATTGTAGAATCGATAACAATTCATTATAATATCATTTTGAACGATGTGAACTTGGCTACGAATTTTCTATTCGTTTGTTCTGACCACGTGACTTAACGTTGAGATGATGTCATTCCCATACATTTGATTAGTTTTCGACTATCGTTAACGATTGCAGATTATCAACTAGGCTAGGGGTGCTGTGCAAGCACGAGTGCACGCGTTTGTGAACTTTTTGTACAATAATGAAACAACAAAATAAAGTTATTATAACTGTTCAGTAGACGGTTGTTTAAATTCAATATTACCTATATGGTAGATTATCGTTTTTTAAGCTACCAGTTGTATTTGCTTGAATTTTGATGGTTTGTTTTAACGTAACGCAGAATATTTAGGTAGGTAAGTACCCCGGCGGCCCCCGACCCCGCGCCGAAAAAGCGAACATGACTTTGTGGCCATGTAATCCGCGTTCGGGCGCCGCTCTGTCCGAGCGCCCTAGCACGACTGACGAGCGTTATATGTATGAAAAGTGAAGTACATACATGAGATTGACTTCTGTACCTATCTATTTTGTGACTATACCGTTTATATTCGACTAATGTGAAGATTTAGAGCCCGCGGCTTCTAAACGTCTTATTTCAATTTAGAAACACATTATAGTTACCTAATGTTCTGTAATAGTGTAAGCTTAGTATACATAATGATTTCATTATTAGAACTTTTGTCTATTGTGGTGAGACACAGATATATTTAATTAAACTTACGATTTAGGGTTGTGACGGGATCGTTCGAAAGAGTTGCCGTGGCTCTGGGTCGCAAAGAGGGGATTAAAGGAACACAGTTTTTTTTTTAGGTGGGAAATCATATAATGACATCTCGCGCCCTTGGGCGGAGCGGGAGGGCGTGTCGACTTTTACTGACTAAAACCTACTCCTGTTCCTTTTTTTGCCTTCGTTCCAGGGCCCCGGGGTTCTCTTTCGCACGACCCATGGCCCCAGTAGGCTTCGACCTTGTTAGGCCCCTACAATTTGCTGACATCTCCTTGAGGCACGCGTGGAACACTACGCGGCGTTACGACTTGGGCTCGGTCCGGACTCCACTGTTCGTCAAACATGTTTGCGGCGATCCTGTTAGTATGTTCGGTATGGACAGTGTTTTTCATAAATCAATACGAACACCGAAAAACTTTTCTCTACTTTACAATCGACTACTTCCAACGACGCCGCCATGGCCGAACTCGATTCGAACTGTGTTCGCGTTCGTGTTCGAAAATGCCGTCCATACGAACAAACCAAATATTCAAGTTTGGTTTTTGTGTACACACGTACGAACACGAACATAGCGAATGTTCGTACTCGTACGTACGTACACGGCTTAACATGACACCCCTTGTCAAGACTGGTTTCAGATATCCTGGCATCTGACTATCGGTAACGACTATCAAAAAACTGCAAATGACAGCCGGGACCAACTTTTTAATGTGCTTTTTAGGCACGGAGGAATCCCGATATGTTCAGACGGTCACCCATCAACGGTCCGACCTCGGGAAGCGTAGCTTAACCTTGGAGATCGCCCTCAGCTACTGTTGAGGCAATATCTGTAATTAATTGAAATAGATTAGAATATGACTAGGCATTCCGCCATTTCTACTGGACCTTATTTCTACATAGTAGGTACCTATCTACAAATCAAATTATTATGAATGTTTCGTGTCCTATTGCGAATTTATTCAAAGTAACTCGGTGCCAAACTATCTAGGTCGTCAGTTGGATTTGGTTCTGAGCACAGGTTTTATCGGTGTTTCGGTGGTGGCGGCCGACGACGCGCTCGTACCCGTCGACGCGCATCACCCGCCGCTCGCGATCGGCGTGCCGTACGCGCGCGCGCCCCCCGCACCCGCTGCGATCGCCCCGCCTGCGCCCGCGCTCTCGGTCAGCGGCAGTCCCGCAGAACGTAGTGTGCGGCCGAAGTTGGCCGAAGTGGAACTTTTATAGAGCCGACTACGAGTTGTTGTACTCTATGCTGACGTCCACTGATTGGAGTATGATTTATGACATGCATGATTTGGAGGAGATGTTGGACATTT
This sequence comes from Mythimna impura, assembly GCA_905147345.3. Taxonomy (NCBI): domain Eukaryota; kingdom Metazoa; phylum Arthropoda; class Insecta; order Lepidoptera; family Noctuidae; genus Mythimna; species Mythimna impura. The sequence goes on along the minus strand of LR990359.1, from coordinate 23,393,137 downwards.
TTTATGATAAACTGTGTGATATTTTAGATAGATGTGTACCCCGGAAAAAGCTTAAACATGAAAATTCTCGATACGTTTATCCCGAATGTTACACCGCGGATATCATAAGAGATATAAAGAATAAAGCTAGACTTCATAAAACTTTCAAAAAAAACAAAGCTGAGTAGTGATTATTCAGAATTTTCTAAATGCAGAGCTCGTATTAAAAAATCAATAGAAATTGCACACAAACAACACAAGCTTAAAATACAAAATCAATTTTCAAAAGATCCGAAATCATTCTGGCAATATATTAGGTCCAAACGAAATAACTTTTAATAGCTTTATAACTTTTTTTTATAACTTTTAACGTTCGTTAAACAGACAGGTTATCGTAAAGAATGGTCAGCATCTCTCGGATGGTGAGTGTGCTCGGGAATTCGCATCTTTTTTTGAGTCGGTGTACACTAAAGAGCAACCGCGTCTGGAGGCGCGGGCGGCGGGGGCGGAGGCGGAAGCGAACAGTGCGCGAGTGCACATCGAGACCCTCAGTCTTCAAGACGTAAGGGAAGCGCTCTTAAAGCTTAAGCCAAAGCGTTCATCTGGCCCCGATGGCATTCCAGCTTTTCTGTTCCGAGACTGTGGTAGGGTACTGGCTGAGCCCCTGCATCATATTTTTAATACTTGTTTGAAACAGGCAACGTTTCCCTCTAGGTGGAAAATTACACGAGTGATTCCGGTTCCTAAGGGAAAGTCAGGTCCAGATGTCAGTGGCTACAGACCAGTGGCAGTGTTGTCGACGCCTGCAAAAGTGTTCGAGTCTGCCATCCAGCGCCGCGTGCAGGCTCAAGTAAACGGACAGCTATCGGACGCCCAGCACGGGTTCCGGCCGGCGCGCAGCACTGGCACTAATCTGCTTAACTTCGTGGCGAGGGTGGCGCCTGCCGTCGATGCTGGTGTGCAGGTTGACGCGGCATTCTTTGATTTTAAAAAGGCGTTTGACACCGTTGACAATGATGTACTGCTAATGAAGCTGGCAAAAATAGGTTGCATGCCGCACCTTTTACAGTTCTTCGCTAGTTACTTGAAAGACCGACAGCAGTACGTTGACTTCAACGGGGTCGAATCCGAGCCATACTGCACCAGGTCAGGAGTGAGCCAGGGCAGTAATTTGGGTCCTCTTGAATTTATTTTAACGGTAAATGACTTACCAGATGTAGTCAAACATAGTTTATGTTTATTGTTTGCAGATGACCTCAAATTGCTGCTTGAGGTCAAAGATGAGTCGGACTGTGAGCGTTTGCAGGAAGACATAGACAGAGTGGTTGAGTGGAGTCATAACAACAAACTCTATTTCAACACAGCGAAATGCTCAATTATACGCAAAGACTGCCATAGCCTACGAATACCAAGTAGAGGAAGTGCCAATCCAGCGAGTGTCTCAAGTACGAGATCTAGGAGTACTATTTACACCAGATCTAACGTTCCGGGATCATATAGTTAAGATTTGCAAGAAAGCGTACAGAAACCTCGGTTTCGTGTTGAGACAGTCGCAGGGATTCACTAATATTACCACGCTCAGGGTACTGTATGACGCCTTGGTAAGGAGTCATTTGGAACACAGTGCGGTGATTTGGGCTCTTCATGAAGCGAAATACAGTGTCATGCTGGAGCGAGTACAAAATAAATTCACAAGACACTTGTATTTCAAACTTTATGGGGTTTACCCGTTTTACCCACTGATGTATCCTACACTGTTTGTACTGGGTATGGTGGGGTACAACGAACTCAGAGTGCGCCGGGAATTTACACTCGCGGCGTATGCTGTAAAGCTCTTGCGTGGAGTAGCGCACAATCCGGGTGTGCTGCTGCACCTGAAGCTGTGCGTGCCAGACCGGTACGTGTGGAGGCGGCGGCGGCCGCCATTGCTGGCCGTACCTGCTGCCAGAACCAACCTACTGTCAAAAGCACCCCTCATCCGCACAATATGTGTACTAAATGAAGTGCATGAGAGGATGGACCTATTTTCGAGCCATGAGAGTGAAATCGCAAGAGTTTTATTAAATTTTATTAGTTCTAGTTAAATATTTGTTACTGTACTAAGTCTGATTTTATATTGTATTTACATATAGGATAACGTTAAGTTTTTTATTTATTTTTTATGTACTTCTTTTATTTTTTATAGTTATTATTATTGTAATAGAGTTTAGTGTTATTTTAGCTTTTTAGGATGTTAGTGTAAGATTATGACTTTTTTCAATTATTATATTTTTTTTCGGTTTGGAAACCACTATTGTATTAGGTTCCGCCTGTGAAGATAGTGTGTGTATATTTAATAATAAATAAATAAATAAATAAATAAAATAAAATTCCCACTGCTGGAACTGAGGTATCCTCTGTAGGAGAGGGAATGGGCCGTAATCCACTACGCGTGCCCAGTGCGGATTTGTGTATGTCACATGTCTTCGAATTTTTGGTTCTAGGACATACTGGTTTCCTCACGATGTTTTCCTTCACCGTATTTAGAGCAGTGTGTGATATAGAAATTACACAAACTAATGAGCCTGGTTGGGTTTGAACCCGGAAGCTACAACTCGTAAGTCGGAGCCATTACCACTGGGACACTACTACCTTTGCTGCGGTTATTTCACTAATCTAAAGAAGAACTAGCTTTTCCCAGCGGCTTCGCCCGCGTAGTAATAGAAAATAAATATATATGCCTATGTTTTTGAGTTAAATCGTAACATACAAACAAACAAAAAATCAAATCTTTCCTCTTTATAATATTAGTTTAGATAATAAACGCGGAAGGTTTTTGTGTATAATTAGCAACCTAGCGAAGCCGGGTCGGGTCACTAGTAAAATATTTATAAACTCCTTTGTTCAGTCTCTATAGTTGATCAGTAGGGCTATTCTTTTAAGAAACAATGTGACAGAAATGATACTTTGACAGAAGAGAGTGTCAGAATATTGAAGCTTTTTTTCTCTTGAAGTTATGATTTAGAAATAACTATTGGAAAAGAAAAATGAGTGTTAGTATACTTTGTTGGCTATGTCAAGTATTTTTATATCAAATCCATAAATATATTTTACAATGCAGAAGTAACTTTGTCTCAATATCTGTTTCACGTCTTAACAGCTGGATAAAACTTGGCACACGGATAGACCATGTTCTAGATTGGAAAATAGGATACCTACATTCCCGAAAGTAGGTTCCCTTGGGAAAATTTGACAATTACGCGGGCGAAGCCGCTAACATGAACCAGTTCATCTATAACAGCGAGACATCAAGCGACAATATCATCATAATCATCATCAGTCATTATGATTTCAGCCGAAAGACGTCCTGTGATGGACATAGCGTCGTATCCTACGAATAGTACCCTAACGAACCTAACGAACATAGGGGCTTTCTTTTTTTATTGCATATTCCAATTCTGCTCATCACCAGTTCAACAAAACAATTAAAAACGGTACAGGTTATCAAATAATTAGGTTTTCTAAAAAGCCACAATTTTAAACACTACGTTTTCATCGAAGAAAAAAGCTACAATCCCCTCTTTCTTCGCGAGTAGAGGGGGTGCGCGGGCGCGGAGAGAGCGTACTAGCGCCGCTCGGCCACTAGTCGCCAGAACGCGTTTTGTTAAATTGTAGTATTGAATAAGTTCAAATATCAACATTGAAACATGGCTTCGCACAGGTACAGATTAAATAGCTACACAGACCATCCTTGTTTATTGGACTTTCTGTTACCTAATTAAAACCTTAACAAAATCCAAAAATAGCTAATAGAAGTAAAGCTGAGAAACAGACAGAGACCGATAGCGACTCTTGTTTTATAGGTGACCTGCCCCGACTGTGCACGGGTGAAAATTTCATACCTAAACCCATCCTCTATGCTCTCTTTATTGGTGAAAACTGCATCGAAATCCGTGGCGTATATAGATCATATTATCGGGATAAATAGACAGACAGACAGAAGCGGAAGAAGACATCTCGTTTTTTTTTTTTTTACTTGACACCCCCTAGGAATTACTCCTGTATCGTAGGTGCGTTCACAAACATTTAAACTCACATAAACAAGACACCCAGATCTAGCCCCCCTAGCCAACTTACGATCGTTTCGTTTGCGTCAAACGCCTCAAGTAGGCCACGCCTCCGATTCCTTTGTTCTGACGTCATCTCAACGCTCAGTCACGTGGTCAGAACAAAGGAATCGGAGGGGTGGCCTACTCGAGGCATTCGACGCAAACAAAACGATCGTAACTTGGCTAGGGGGCAGGACTACTTCAAAGAAAAGTATAGACAATATTCGAGTCAAATGGGTACTTGCCCGGTTTTTTTAGTGTTGTACAATATTTTGTACTAAACAACAAATAACACTAAAATTAAATATTTTCTGAAAACCCGCATAAAAATTAGTTGTAAAATGAAGCAACAATTAGCATTTAAGGCTCTCGAGCGGTGCCATGAAACAGTGACTTTCTGAAGCATACTCCTCGGTAATGGCTAGGTTAGTAGATTTGAAAAAAATATATGTTTATTATACATTCACGTACAATATTATCAATCAACATATGATTTTTTTTATTTCTTTCGTATGACTATTACTTTAGCCAAAAAAAAAAAACAAATTAACATGTTATTTTTTTCGCTTATTTTCCCTAGGTACTCCTTTCAAACAGCTTTGATCTATAGAAATACGTTTAAACAAAAAAAAATGCTGGTTAAGTGTTTTTTAGAATGTACATAGCATAAATAAATCAATCAAAATTTCGCAAAGAAAATGCTTTTAAAGGTCATCGGGGCTCTATGCGGACGCAGGCGTCAGTACGAGTATGTTTACATTTAACGTTGGCCAAATGTTCAAGGGACATGCGCCTTAAAATATTTGTATGAAGAAGAGTGGGCGCCTGGTAGGGATGTCTTGCTATCTCTTTTCTATGCGCGTAACCTAATGACAGTGATGTCATATTGTGGTTTAGCATAGCATAGTATAGCATAGTCGGCCTTATAATGTTCCCACTGTTGGGACTCAGGCCTCCTCTCTAGGAGAGGGAATGGGCCGTAATCCACCACGCGGGCCCAGTGCGGGTTGGTGGATGTCACATGTCTTCGAATTTTTGGTTCTAGGACATGCCGGTTTCCTCACGATGTTTTCCTTCACCGTTTTGAGAGCAGTGGTTATGAAATAAATTACACAAAGTAATGCGCCTGGCTGGGTTTGAACCCGCGACCTACAACTCGTAAGTCGGGGTCGTTACCACTCGGCCACCACTGCTCTCAATTTGTGGTTTGCGCATTCTTTTTTTGTTACTTAACCCTTCTAACAATTGAAAGGTTTCTAATTTGAATATGAAAAGATTTGGAAAAAAAATTCTATTTGTGATTTCGGATAAAGTTAGCTTTTGAATTAAATAATTTAAAAGAAATTGTCAAGTACCCAATTGATAAGTAGTAATTTATTGATGTCTTTCGTTTTTTTTGTTATACATTTCTTAGGCCCCTCGCCCACAGCGACTTTTTTGTAGCGAAGCTGTCAGCATCACTACTAACGCGCGTTAGTCGCATTTGCAAGCGCTACTACCCCCTAGCCAAGTTACAACCGTTTCGTTTCGATTCTCTTTTCGTTGATCGCCTCGAGTCGGCCACGCCTCCGATTCCTTTGTTCTGTTCTGACGACATCTCAACGCTCAGTCACGTGGTCTAGAACTTGGCTAGGTGGGCTGAAGCGCTAGAACATCGCGACTGTATCGATGCAAACGCGCTACAGCATCGCTACAAAAAGTCGCCGTGGGCGAGGGGCCTTACTTGTCCTTTATTTTCCAGTTTTTTGAATTACAATGGTGGGTGTATCTATCTCTTGTCGCAAGTTTTTTTGGAATTTGCATGGGTCTCAACTACTTAGTTAAAAAATTTAATGGTGAGTTGACCAACTAATGTTTATACCTATTTCCAGAAGAAATACCTTTGCTTAATAATTCTTAAAAATACTCTATCGCATTTCAGAAGCAAAGATCGATGAAAGATTAATCAGAATGCTCCAAAAAGCTTCTACAACGCAATCTACACAAGTGAATGGGCCTTTGATAGCAGTAGAAACTAGCGGAGCTGCCAGGCTTAATAGTTTAAAAACAGTAGGACAACCCTCTCCTCCTGGCATCTCTCTTGTATTCGACCGAGAGGAAAACAAAAGAAGAAGTGATCCCTACAAACTAATTAAGCCTCGCCTATCGCTGGAAACAGTTAATATTATATCACCAAGTGCACGTACCGTAAAATCTGTTCCCCTGAAAAGGATCGGATCAGCACACGTTGCGGCCAAGATTAATTCTTCTCTTATCTCAACTGAAAAAGTTTTCTTTAAAAATAATGAATATGGGCGCCAAACTGCCAAAGAATCTTCATCAACTGTTAAAAGCGATTGTTATGTAACCCAGCTAATTACTGTTCAGGAAAATAAATTTCCAACCCGTAAAAATAGTAATACAAGCAATTCAGTTTCCGATGGACGCATGAATGAAAGTTCAACTTTTATCCCCGTTCAAGACGATACCGATATAGAGAGTGTAGCCAAAACAGAATTCGATGGTATTAAAGTTGAAGGAACTACACCAGACGAGCAAAATGATTCTGTAACCGAAAAAGTTCTCTGTAAAAATATTCACGACGCGCGCATTGTCTGCTCTAAAACAAGTATTGTAGAGATTACTGCAAACAAGTCAACAGGATTATGTGACGCAAAATCTAACGAAGAAATAAACACTGGTTGTTTTATAAAAAGATCTGTTGAAAGCATTATTTCAAAGATCGCAAATTTAAAAAATAAGAACGAGAATCAAAAAATAGTACAAAATGCATCAGATATTTTGATTGCTGCACAACAATCTTCAAATCATTCTGAGAATCATTGGAATGTAACCGAAATATTTTCCGTTGAAAAGGTAGAATCCAGATGCAGTGTTACCAAACAACCTTCATCTCCTTCCGAAATTGTTAATGCAGGAAAAAACTCTCCAGTCAAAAATGTTATCTCGGAACACACTAAAGAAACTTCTTCTGATTCCAAAAGTGACTTTGTAGGAAAAATCTTTCCAGGTAAAACTACTGATTCGCAGCATACAGCTGCCAAAGAAACCTCGTCGTCTCATTCTCATAGTGACCATACAGGAGAAATCTTTCCGGTTAAAACTACTGCTTCGAAGCATATAGCTGCTAAAGAAACCACGTCTTCTCATTCCCATAGTGACCGTGCAGGAGAAATCTTTCCAGTTAAAACTACTGCTTCGAAGCATATAGCTGCTAAAGAAACCACGTCTTCTCATTCCCATAGTGACCGTGCAGGAGAAATCTTTCCAGTTAAAACTACTGATTCGAAGCATATAGCTGCCAGAGACACCACGTCTTCTCATTGTGATCGTATAGGAGAAAACTTTCCAGTAAAAAGAAGCGAATCGGAGCACATTGCTTGCAAAGAAACTTTACAGTGTGCCGGAATTGAGCCCCCTGCAAGTGAATTATTATCCGTAAAAAAAAGTGTCACCATGATTGAATCCAGACGAGTTAATTCCGAAAAAACTTTCTGCCCTTCCACAAAATCTATAATACGGACTAACTATAAAGCTATAGAATATTTTCCTATTAAAAAGAAAGATTCCGCAGGCATTTTTGCTAAAGAAACTGATTCGGTTCCTCGAAGTTATCCTATTGTAACCCAAATAGGTCTTAATGAAGAAACTGCTACAGGGCAGGTTGCGGCCATAACTCCATTTTATATCCAAAGTGGTATTACTATAAGTAAACACGGCTCGGCTAAAAAAAGAGAATCTGGATCCTCTGCTGCTAAAGAAACACCTAATACTAACATTAAAACACAAATTGATGATAATGTAGCCAAATCAAGTACCGTTAAAATGAGTGAAGCTGCACGTAATGCGGTCAAAACAAAATATTTAAAAGAATTAGTTTTGGAAAAAAATAAAGAAGATGTAGAATCAGATAATTCGGCCAAGAAAATAGAAGACAGCACTGTGATGGCTGATACATCCAAAACTTCGGATAACTCGGAAGAAAAACCCATTAAATCGCTGACAGATAAAATTAAAGAGCTACTGGAAGACGAGGATACTGTGGACTTCAAGTTATTTAAACCCAGCTCTAGCGCAAAAAAATAATTTAAAAAAAAATCAATTCTAATAAAAAAGGAGGATGCTTTGCATGCATGCGACGAGTTCTTTAAATATAAATATTAATTTAGTATTTAATTGCTTACTTTTCTGTATGTGTTACTAGTTTTCCATATTTAATACCGTAAAACTATTATAGGATTTAAATAAAGCTAAGAACTTTATTTCTGTTTTGATTCCCGGTATCTTTGGGTATGCAGACAACAGCACTATTGCCGAGAGATATGTGTCTGACGCACGTGCTAGCGGGTCACAGATCCAGTCATCCCGAGAGGCTATGGTTGAACGCTTGAACTCGTCCTTGAAGGCGGTCTCCGATTGGGGCGATGCCAATCTGGTGTAGTTCAATGCAACTAAAACCCAAGCGTGTCTTTTTTCCGCTAAACGGAGTCAATTCCACCCGGCTTCATCTTTCCGAGGTGTGACCGTGCCAATAACCGACCACCTTGAGCTTCTTGGGGTAACGTTGTTGTCTACTCTCAATTTTGGCTCATACATTGAGGCAAAGGCTCAACTGGCTGCCAAAAAATTGGGGATCTTAGCAAAGGTGAGACGGTACTTCACGCCGGAATAGCTGCTCAACCTATATCAAGCGCAAGTACGATCGTGTATGAAGTACTGCTCTCATCTTTGGGACGGGTCTGCCAAATACCAGCTTGATGCGCTAGAGTCGATTGAGAGGCGAGCCAAGAGGATCATCGGCAATGATGCACTTGTTGAGTCGAAGCTCCAAAGCCTTGGGCATCGCCGCCGAGTTGCTAGCCAGTCGGTTTTCAATCGTTTACATTTCAGGGAGTGTGCACTGGAATTGCACAATCTAATTCCGCCAAGTCCGTTCCATCATCGGACCACTAGACGTACGGCGTTGCGCCACCGGTACATGGTAGACATCCCACCCATACGCACAAAACGTTTTAAGAACACATTTATTATGCGTACAGCCAAGGAGTGGAATTCCTTGCCGGAGTCTGTGTTTCCTGATAGCTACAACTTGGGGTGTCTCTCTGTGCTCCATCGTCGACCACATCATCGCTTATCATCAGGTGAGATGGTGGTCAAACGCTAGCCTATCATTAATAATAATAAAAAAATTCAATCTTTGAAAAACGCATGAAACATTGTCTAAGCTTGCGTTTCCGCTCTTCCGCAACTCAGCGCAGAACACGTTACAATATTGCCCTGCATAAGCCTTTGAGCGGTAGGTCTAAAAGTAAAATATTTTTCTTTCTTTCTTTGTCTTGGTCACTAAGATCAGGTGAGACTTATCTCGCCCAGCTGTAATGAGGACATGCTGACCGAGATGAAAACTGGAGGGAAGTTGTCTCTTTGTGTCTCAGGTAATGGTCTAGAAGGAAGCTGATCCCGCTGGATACGTAATATATAATACATACCTTTTTTTTTTTTTTTTTTTTACTGACTAAAAACCCACTCCTGTTCCTTCGTTGCCTTTCGTACCAGGGCCGAGTCTTCCTTTCAGAATCAGACCCTTGGCCCCAGTAGGCTTCGACCCTGCTAGGCCCCTACAGTTGCTGACATCTCCTTGAGGCGCGCGTGGAACAGCACGCGCCGTCGACGACTTGGGCTCGGTCCGGACGGTTACCGGACGGTCGGACGGCGAGCCACCCATTGCTCGCCGTCCGCAAGCCTGCGCCTACGATGGCCGGAAATCGGGATCGGAATCCCGGCGGCGATTGGGGCGTGAGGACCGTTGCCTCACGCGATCGGCCGCCTCCTTTGCTAGCATTACTGCTTCGCAGAAGGAGGCAACCGCCTGCCACTCCTCCTCGCTTCGGACCATGGCCTGTACCAAGGCCTGGCGCGAGAGATCGCCGCCGCCGATCGCCCCCACGAGGACACGGCGTTGCTCTGATATAATACATACCTGGATACGTCGGGAAGGCAACCATCTTGTGGCCTAAAAGCCGAAACACCGCCTTTACCATATAAAGTAGGCGGGACTCCGGGGTTGTGGATGCTCAGAGTGGTGACTCTGTCCGCCCACCGAATAACTTCGGGAAAGACGATGACACAGTGATCACGTATTGTCGTGTTCAGCGAGGCTCAAGGGAAACGTATTTAGAGTCTCCCAGGAAGCCCTCAGGTGTTGTACAGATGTGGTTCCGGGGTGGTCTTTTATGAGGTGACGGGACCCCTCCCATGTGGCTGATAGTGATCTTAGTGAGGTAAAAATTCTGCACTCCCTGACCTTTGACTTTTCCTCAAAAGTCCAAGTTTATTTATTTATTCATTTACAGTACCTACTGCCACATCACCAATATTTAACATTATTGAAAAACAATTGCATTACTATGTTCTGATGTACGTGACTAGTTTTGGACGTTACTCCCGATACCAAAAAAAAAGAGGGCACGCTACAATAATAGCAGTAAAACCTGAACTGGCTGGAGAGTCGGCATGACGCCTTTACTTTCCAGCAACTGATACGAGTAGGTACTGTCTAAACATGGGTGCTTCAGAAGTAGGTACCTACTTCGAAAAGACTTGGAGATTTTTTTAAGACCCGAATAGTCGAGACGGTGGGCCATGTCCCGCGCGCGCCTCTCTGCTAGAATTGAAGCTGTAAGTGACAGAATCCACATGAATTCATAACATTCTACAGCCCCGGACAAAGACAGCTGCAGAATAGAGTGTGACTTTAGTCTGAAAGAGTCTGACAAAGCCCTGTGCCCGGACCGCGGCAGAGAGAGCCTACACAGCTCCACACGTTAAAAAGGATACGTTTCTGTATGAGGATACTGAGTGGTACTAAGATGTGTAGTGGAACTTTAAAACTGATTAATTAAAACTGGATGCCTTCGTAAATGGTTATGTTATGCAGCAACAGAATCTGCTGTGCAGTATTTTGCACACAATATCAGTGCATCAAAATAAGCATACGTCTCTCGTGCTGCATGCTTCCAACAAGCAATTTTTTTATGTACAAAACCTTTGTTTCGTTTAGCTGTTACGGTAGCTTTAGGAGGCTTAGAAAATAAATCCTAAGATATGCAATCTTTTTTACGTATCCTTGAGTCGTAGCTTACGTAGTTAAAATCACATTTGGATGATAGACAAGCATTTTTTTAATAGATCTTTGGATTTTATCTAAGGATTCAGACCTCAAACTGTCACACACAGGCGGCAAGTCGCACCCGTGTTTGCCGGGGGGCCGGCGCGGCGGCATCTCGTCCGGGATATCAGTGTGATGTGAACTGCCTCATACAAAATGACCATGAACTTTTGACCAACGCTTAAACTAAGGTTCAAGACTGCATCGCATCGCCATGATTTAGACATTCACATTCCTAATTGCAGTAATAATTACTGCAGGTCGCTTGTCGCTATCGTTGGGGAACTGACAGTGACGGTTTAATTGTCTGTGGCTGCGAGTCGCCATTTTTTATCCAATTTTATCTGTGGTTCGTTCGCCGCGTAAACTGATTTCTGCTGATTTCTAAAAACATTTTAATGAAATTCGATGAAAATATAAAAACAGAAGACACGACAACATACCAGATAGTGTTTTATTATTATACAGCTATGCGGTATTAGATTTTAGATTAGGAAGAATAATCTAACCGCTTTTGCCGGTTCATCATGACTTCGATTATCAAGTTGCATTGCCTTTCGGGGGCTGGTGACGAAACTCCACCATGCTACGTGCTTCAAGTAGACGAGTTCAAGTTCCTTTTGGACTGCGGATGGGACGAGAAGTTCGATATGGACTTCATAAAAGAACTGAAAAGGTAACGCTTTGAGGTTATGTTGTCAATACAACTTGTTGAAATTTTTACTTACTATAGACTTAATATTAAGCTGGCTGGACCGAATCTGATGCAGATAATTTTTTCATTTGACCCTCCGCACCGGGGGCACTACTAATTAGTAAAATCAGAAAAAAACTGGCCTGGCTTATACTTTCGCATTCATACATGTAAACAAACATTTTACTAAACATATTTTTATTTAGATACTATATTAATTAGGTACTGTATTCATTTTCAGACATATAAACACAATAGATGCAGTCCTCATATCTCATTCTGACCCCATACACCTGGGCGCTTTACCATATGCAGTGGGGAAGCTCGGCCTGAACTGTCCGATATATGCTACATTACCGGTATACAAGATGGGTCAAATGTTTATGTATGACTTGTACCAGGCACACAGGAATGTGTCAGATTTTGATCTATTCACGTTGGATGACGTTGATGCCGCTTTTGACAGGATTGTTCAGCTAAAGTACAATCAGAGTATTGATATGAAAGGTAAGGAGTTTTTGTAGCCTCATTCATAGTAATTTTTTCTTTCAAAAGTTTGTCTTATTTTAGTCAAAGTTTACAGTAAAACTTTATTGATTCATCATCTTCCTGCCCTTTTCCCGTGTTATTTGGGGTCGGCGCAACATGTTTTTTTCTTCCATTCTGCCCTGTCACTCGTCATACTATCACTAACTTCCTTTTCTTTCATATCACTCTTCACACAATCCATCCATCTTTTCTTTGGTCTCCCTCTCCCTCTCCATCCATCCACATGTAAACTCATAACTCTTTTAGTAACATGCGTTTCATCCCTCCTCTTCACATGACCATACCAAGACAAACGATTCCCTTTCAACTTTTCAGTCACTGGCGCCACTTTCAAACTTCCCCTAATATACTCATTTCTCACTTTATCCATTCTCGTCACACCACACATCCATCTTAACATTCTCATCTCCGCTACGTGCAATCTTTTTTCATCCGTCTTTTTCACAGCCCAACATTCTGATCCATACAGTATGACAGGCCTTCCAGTTGATAATTTAAAAATGTATTAATTCATTAAACCCCGAAAACCCCGAGCGAAAACGTGTTCGCTCCGTCATTGTCCTTCTATTGTGTCTCTAATTATGCTACTCAAAAGGTTATTTAATTTCTATGTAATCAAGTATTGTGTCATAACATGATGTAATCGTATCTGTTATGGTAATCAATATTAGGATCAACCAACCAAGAAATGTTTTATTAAATTACTAGCTTTTGCCCGCGGCTTCGCTCCCGTCAACTGACTACTATATCCAACTCTACCCAACTCTACCCTACACTACCCTACTCTACCCTACTCTACCCTACTCTACCCTACTCTACCCTACTCTACCCTACTCTACCCTACTCTAAAAAAAAAAAAAAAAAAAGTAAAGTAAAGTATCCTATGTCCGTCTCCTGGTTCTAAGCTACCTCCCTGCCAATTTTCAGCTAAATCGGTTCAGCCGTTCTTGAGTTATAAGTGAAGTAACTAACACGACTTTCTTTTATATATATAGATTATGCATTCAGTTCTTTCAGAAAACAAAAAAAAAAACAAAAATGTACCTTCAATATTTTTATTTTATTATGCTAGAAAGCCATTAAAATATTAATTAGCCATAATAATTTTATTGTATTATGCTTTTATTCAGCTATTTCGGTATAATGAAATATTGTGTAATAATAACAAAATGTGTCATAATGTTGTGTAATTGTATCTTTTTGCCAATAATGACATGCAATGCACTCAAAAAGAAATGTTTTATTATATTGTTATGCTTTCAGTTCTTTTAGAAAACTAAAAAAAAAATACCTACAATGCAATTCAAGTAATAATATCAACAAAAACAACAAACAATTAAAACAATCAGAAAGAGGTATCTTTCTGAAAAAAAAAAATGTATTATCAATAACGTTTTTTACTTTGTTTAACGAGTCTTAGTTAAATCTATGTGAAGAAAAAACATTATTGTTTAATCTAAATTATCTAAATATATTATTTATGTCATAACATGTTTAAAAAAACTTGGTTCATTTTTATATAACAATTCGCCTTCGTCTTGATGAGTGCAATTGAAGAACTAGATTCTGATGAAACTTTTTTCGTTCATAATTCGTAAATTTTAATTTTAAAAAATATCTTGTTTTGCTCATACCTGATTCGTTTTTAACAGCGTCACAATATGGCGCTAAGTCGTTCCTATTCTTATTTGAATTGCATAGTAGGTACAATAAATTTATTTACAGATGACAATACAGTGCTAAAAAGTTTCATTTTAGAAATGTTGGCAAACAAACACTTTCTGATCCTGGTCTTCCAATGAACCTTGAGTGACGAGTGACATAGCAAACATTTTCAAACATTATGTGCATTAATTCATTAAACTCATTGTCTTTCTATTGTGTCTCTAATTACGGTATTTGAAAGGTTAAATAATTATATCTAGTTTCAGTTGCGCATCTGTCAGATACTGCCGTAAACATGTTCTGAATGTATAGATAATGCACAGTACCTGTGATGGTGGTGGTAGCTTTATGGTGGCATATAAACAACCCTTGAGTATAGAGCATATAAATATCTGCTGCTAGTAGTAATCTCCAGTCCAGCACTAATGCAATTGTGTTTCCAGGCAAAGGCCTAGGCCTTCGCATCACCCCTCTTCCTGCTGGCCACTCCCTCGGTGGTACAGTGTGGCGCATCGCCGCCCCAGGCGAAGAAGACATAGTATACGCCCCTGATTTTAACCACAAAAAAGAACGTCATCTAAATGGCTGTGAAATTGAAAGGTTAATGAGACCGTCTCTGATGCTGCTGGGAGCTATGAACGCTGATTATGTGCAACAGAGAAGGAGATCGAGAGATGAGAAATTGATGAGTAAGTACTTTTGAGAAATATTCGTCTTTGCAGAATTTTCTGTAATTAAAGAATTGAACACAGCTAATGTGATGCCTGAACAAAAAGAGCATGCAAACAATTTTCGAAATTGTTTTTTTTTTTTTTATTATTACTAAGATTACACTTGACCACTTCTAACTTAGCGATAATGCGGTCGACGATGAAACACTTGCCTAGAAGAAAACTATTCAGTCTTGACTTGAAGATCCCCAGGTTGTAGCTATCAGGAAATACACAACTCCTGTAGGGAATTCCAATTAATGTTCCCAAATCATTTTGTGTGTAACACATGGGTGGCATCCCACCCTTCTAAAATTTATTAAAGCTTATTAGACGCTTCACCATGTCTAAACACACACTTCTCTCTTCTGTCTTTCAGCAACAATCCTACAAACACTTCGCGGGGGTGGTTGCGTCCTGGTATGCACTGACACTGCTGGACGGGTTTTGGAATTGGCCCACATGTTGGATCAGTTGTGGCGCAACAAAGATTCCGGCCTCGTTGCTTACTCGCTGCTCCTGCTTTCCAATGTCAGCTACAACGTCGTGGAGTTTGCGAAATCACAGGTATATTGATTTTAAACTAGCGACCCCCGCTACGGACTGATGTTAGAAATCTTTGCATGCATGTATTATACACCTATCTGCGAATCGTTCGAAGATCAGGTACCGCATCGTCAAAATTTTCACGATCGAACTCGTAAAAATTTTGATTTTGCGAAGTTCTCTTGTCTTATGTTTACACGGAGCGACACCGTGCCGTGCATCCGCTCAACATAGTTCGGCACGATGCTGCTACGTAATATCTGCTTGATGCGGCAAACTGATGCAGTCAGGCGCCGTACCGTTTCAGGCTCTAGATGTCACTGTGGAGTTTTTGGCACAAATTGATTCCTAGTGGATATTATCATGCAAAATTGATGTAGTTTTTTTTTTTTGTATTTCAAGTGTGCATAACTGGACAATATGTGACATCGTTGAATCGGGCGCGATCACGGTAAAGTGTCGACTACCTCATCGAAGTTTGCCAAGAATGCTGACTCGATACATTTGCTGCTAAACACTACAAAAACATAAGAATATGTTACATCCGCATTCTAATGGTAAACAAACTGTATTCTTACGAAGACATGGCTCAAAGGCCTTAGTATCCTAGCCACAAAAAAAAACATCTCACTGTGATGACAAACCTCAAACTAAAAACAAAACCCTGTCTCATCAAAAATGTAACCTTCACTTTACAGATAGAGTGGATGAGCGACAAACTAACCCGCGCGTTCGAAGGCGCCCGCAGCAACCCATTCGCCCTACGCCACTTGCAGCTGTGTCACTCCGTGGGCGAAGTGAGCCGCACTCCGGGACCTAAGGTCGTGCTGGCTTCCTTCCCGGACCTGGAGACAGGGTTCGCGAGGGACCTGTTCTTGTTGTGGGCACCCAACCCTCAGAATTCTATTGTTTTGACTGCTAGGTAAGTTATGCAAGTTCAATATGGAGCTTCAAGAAAATATTTTTACTCGGAGTTTATGTACCTAATTTATTCTTTCAAATTTTGTTAGTAATGACTTGAAGTTCCACTCAAACCCCAAGCGAACGCCGGCTTCGCGCGTGACTTCGTGCCATTTCGGTTAAACTTCGACGTCCGCATAGATTATAAAATATTGAGCGTTTTATTTAAAGGGTATTTATCAAAGAACGTAAATAAGAAGTTCTTCATGAAGTAGTTTGTAAATATCGAAAATAAGCAACCTTTCCGTTAATCCCTATATATACCTATAGATATCGACGTAATAGTCTAAAACCTGTACTGATTTGCTTGACAACTTTTTATTTATAACGACGCCATCTATGTTAAATGACTGGCCTGTTGGTCTAGTGGTTAGTGACCCTGACTGCTATGCCGGAGGTCGTGGGTTCGATTCCCACCCAGGACAAATGTTTGTGTGATGAGCACGATCATTTGTTCTGTGTCTGGGTGTAATTTATCTATATATGTATGTATTTAGAAATATATAAGTATGTTTATCAGTTGTCTAGTACCCATAACACAAGCTCTGCTTAGCTTGGGACTAAACGGCGTTGTATGATAAAGTTGTGAAATATTATTATTATTATTAATCATTTTGCAGACAAGGGTAGTTTTTCCAAAGCATGAAAATTTTCGTCAGTAGACTAAACTATTGTTCTAGGGCCACGATGGTCAATAAACTTAAATAAAATAAATAACAATATTTCTTCCATCAATAGGACATCTCCCGGCACATTAGCCCGCGACCTCATAGAGAAAGGCGGCGACCGCACCATAGAGCTGGAAATTAGCCGTCGCGTGCGACTGGAAGGCGCCGAGCTAGAAGAGTACTTGCAGAAGCAGAGGGTCAAGGTCAACAGTACTGTCAAGTGAGTACCGTGTCTATGAACCATAGAGCTGAACATCAGCCACCGCAGACCCGCACTGGGCTGACATTATAAGGCAGATTATGCGACTCAATCTGCATAGCTATACTCCATCGGTTTAAGTAGTTAACTAAACGTAAACAATCTTAATATGTCTTTTTATTTAAAAAAAAATCGTATTAAAAGATATACAAAGATTATTTAAATTTAGTTAGTTACCAAACATCGGTATAGGTAAATAACAAATTGTAAACATTTTTAGATAAAAATTATAGACAACTTTAGATAAAAGACATGTCAAGATTGTTTACCTTTAGTTAATTACCTATACAGATGGAGTATATGTCATAACATAGCTATGCAGGTTGAATCGCATTTATAGTAACTCTTTCTTCGTTTCTCTTTCTTTCTTTTTCTCTTGCCTTCTTTTTTTCTTTTTATCTCTCTTTCTTTTTCTCTTTTTTTCTCTCTTCTTTCTTTTTCTTGCTTTTGTTTTTCCTTTTTTTGTCACTCTTTCTTTTATTCTTTATTGTACACCATAACAACTTATATAAGTGGATAATAAAGGTCATGTACATAGGCGAGCTTAACTCAAAGTTGAGTTTGTAGATTGTATACACAAAGTCAAAACAAATGCGTGTCCTAATTCTGTAAGTTTGTTTTCAGGGAAGAAACAGCCGGCATATCGTCGGACTCAGACTCGGACGGCGAGCTGGAGATGTGGGTGGTGACGGGTAAGCACGACATCCCCGTGCGACACGACGTGCGTGCCGCTGGCTGCTTCAAGTCCAACAAACGTCACCACGCCATGTACCCCTTCCACGAGGACCGCTACCGCGCCGACGACTATGGGGAGATCATTAAGGTAGTCCGGTAACATAACAAGCTTATAACTTTGTGATTTTTCATGGCACGATTTTGAAATTTTTTCGCCTTTTGTATGTAGATTGACTTCTGTACCTATCTATTTTGTGGTAAAAATCTTTGGATGATGTCCCACCTAAAAAAATAAAGTATAAACAACAATTACAACCAACACACAACAGCACAATACAACAATGCACAACAAAATACAATACATTTATATTTTAAAATTCTGCGTAATAATAAGTTTGCTTTAATATAAATGGTTTAATGTTTACCCCAGTATGAATATGCCTTTATGATGAGTCACTATTTTCTTAAAGTGGATAGAGTATAATTAGTTTCTCACATCAAGTTACGGATTTGTATAAAAGTGTGACAGAGACAAAAACAAGTTGCTGGCCAACTAAGAGCTTCTACACACGAGCGGCAAGTTGCCAACGGCAGAGGTAAATGCAGCGGTCGACCTATAGTGATCTTGACAAATACGACAGCTGCCGCTGATCTTCATTTTTTGGAATGACATCGAGCGTCAACAGCTGACGCCGTAACTAGCCGCTCGTGTGTTTGAGCTCTAAGTTACTCGTAAGCGATACGACGACACCTTCACACGATAGGCATCACAGACAGTCCCCTGTGCAGAGCATGTTTGGAGGGGGAGGAGACGATTGCGCATGTGCTCCTGGACTGCACAGGTGTCACTGAAATACGCACACGAACCTTAGGATCCCCGAACTCCCTTATTGATGCCCTGAAAAACCTAAGAGGCCTTATCTGTTTTTGGAGAGAGGTGGGCTGGTTGGAATAAGCCCACCTAAGGTTGTGGCCGCTATGGCCCACGTACAATGGTCCACACAGGACTAAGTGCGGAAACCACACATAAATAGATAGATACTCGTAAGCGTCCATCCTAAATAAATTTCTAAAACAAACATAAATCTCCAATTCAAAGCGAAGACAATTGAAAGCGGCCCTATTTTAGAACTAGGTTAGAGAAAGCCAGTTAAAAAACTACATTCTAGTTTTTGTTTTTAATGGTCAATCTTATGTATCCATACACATTGTTATTTTCTAGCCTGAAGACTATAGACTTGCCGAAATAGTGGATGCAGAAGGAGAAATCAGAGATGTGCCACCCGCTCCGCCACCAAAGCAGGAGCCTGAAGGTAAACGTTAACCTTTATAAAATACAAGCTTTAGCAGCTTCGCTTTCTCTATACAAAACTTTGGACCCTCGTTTTATCCCTTTAGTATGTGAATCTTGGAAATTCCTCTCTTAGTGCTCGCCTACGTCATAAAAGAAAGCCTTGTGTAAAATTTCACACTCCTAGTCCCAGTAGTTACGGCTGTGCGTTGATATGTCAGTCAGTCAGTTTCTTTTTTTATATTTATAGATAAACGAGCAAGCCAAAATAGTTATCAAAAATAAATAATTATTTATTTATTTGTTTTAATATTATTATTTCGTTTATTTATTACTATTCCATTTTTTTTTTTTTTTTTTTTTTTCGGTGGGAAAATCATCTTATGACATCCCCCGCCCTTGGGCGGGGCGGGAGATAGTGTCAGACTTTTACTGACTAAAAACCCACTCCCGTTCCCTCGTTGCCTTTCGTACCAGGGCCGAGTCTTCCTTTCAGAATCAGACCCTTGGCCCCAGTAGGCTTCGACCCTGCTAGGCCCCTACAGTTGCTGACATCTCCTTGAGGCGCGCGTGGAACAGCACGCGCCGTTGACGACTTGGGCTCGGTCCGGACGGTTACCGGACGGTCGGACGGCGAGCCACCCATTGCTCGCCGTCCGCAAGCCTGCGCCTACGATGGCCGGAAATCGGGATCGGAATCCCGGCGGCGATTGGGGCGTGAGGACCGTTGCCTCACGCGATCGGCCGCCTCCTTTGCTAGCATTACTGCTTCGCAGAAGGAGGCGACCGCCTGCCACTCCTCCTCGCTTCGGACCATGGCCTGTACCAAGGCCCGGCGCGAGAGATCGCCGCCGCCGATCGCCCCCACGAGGACACGACGTTGCTCTGCCCAAGCGGGAAACTATTCCATATAAATTTCATTTTTAAATATTTTAATATAAAATAAATAAAACATTTAAAAATATAAAAAAAAAAAAAAAATAGTAGCGTACCGGTATTTCATAATAAGAGTTCCAACGTAGAAACTACGCATTTCAAAGGGCAAGTAACAACAACCTATTATAAAACCCCTACAATATTCTTTTCATGCAGGATCTTCGAATCGCCAACACGTACATACTTCTTTAGCTTCGTATAAAAAAAGCAATTTGTGGTTGCAGAGGAAATGACTGAAGTACCAAGCAAGTGCGTCTCCCAAATGCGGCAAGTCCAGATAAAGGCTACCATCTCGTACATCGAGTTGGAAGGACGCTGCGACGGCGAGTCCTTACTGCGAGTTGTGACGCAAGCCAAGCCGCGGGCCATAGTGGGCCTTCGAGCCAACCATGGTGCTCTGCAGACTCTCAAGTAAGTATGTTAACCTTTTAAACTGCCTACGTTGGATATATCAACAAAAACTTTCGTGTTTATTCCGCCAGAGTCGCACATCGACGACCAAATACTCCATCTCGTCATCTCTTCTGTGTTGTATGGGGATTGAAGAGCTAAACGAGATGGAGTGCCCAGTCGCATACACACGAGCCTGGTGACACGAAAACACTCGGGGAACCAATCCGACGCAAGCGGTTAAAGGGTTAACTCTTTGAACGCCCGGATGTGCGACTCTGGCGTAATAAACGTGAGAGTGTTGGCGATTAAAATGTTAATGAACTAACCCTAATGATTAAACCGTAGGGGCCCAGCAGGGTCAAAGCCTACTGGGGCCATGGGTGATGCGAAAGAGATCCCCGGGGCCCTGGAAAAATGGCAAAGAAAGAACAGGAGTGGGTTTTTAGTCAGTAAAAGTCTGACACTATCTCTCGCTCCGCCCAAGTGCGGGGGATCTCATTAGATGATTTTCCCAACAGAAAAAAAACCCTAATGATTAAAAAAATATCCATTTATTCGTTCACAAACGTTCCTGCAAAAAATCGCAATTTCTAATCTGAAAAACTATTTTCCGTAGTAACAAGGATAGGAATCCCTTTGATACATTTTGTGCCGCAGGTGACTTTGTATTTAAATTGAGTTACATGTCACAGAAAACACTGCGAGGCTGAAGGCATAGACAAGATATACATTCCGTATACCGGCGACATCATCGATGCCACCACGGAGTCGCACATCTACCAAGTACGTACTTTATTACTCTTTATCAATATTCCGCGTTTTAACGTTTGGCTCGCATAATCGCGTTTAGTCGTTGTCACTAGTGTCACTTGTAAAAATACAACAAAAGAAAAATAGACAAGTGACACTAGTGACAGCGGCTAAACGAGATTATGCGAGCCAAACGTTAAAACGCGATTAGTTTTATTGGTGAATTCCGCTCTTAGTCATTGAACTTGTCAATTGTTCAGCTATGATTTAAATTGATTTTATTATTGGACTGCGGTCCAAAGGTCCGTGGCTTGATATTTCTTGGAGTGATTTAAAGAAATGACTGATGTTTATTTTTCGTCTACCAATCGATAATAATTCTTTAGTTTCCCTAAAACAAAAGAAAAAAATCTGTTGTAATACTGACGGGTTTAATAAATATTTATTTAGTCGTGAAAATTAGTGTCCAACCGGAGGTACGGGCCAGTTTTAGCCAAAAAAAAACTGTTTCGTAGAATATTCAGCTCGATCGAAACTAAAACCTTTAACGTAGATAAGGTAAAACGTCAAGTTTTCATTAATGGCATATTTTAGCTCTTCTGATAGACAGTTATGTTATAAAGGTTTTGATGTATATAATTGTGTAACTACATAATATATGTCATTACCGCAAACATATCGTTTTCTTTATCTTACTATCCGATACTGAACTACAAATTGCAAAATACTTTCGAAAATTTGAATTTTGCTAGTTACCCTGGAGCATTCATTCAATTGACTTTCTTGTGGTAAACAAACTGTGGTATACCACTCTGCGTTAAACGTTCTACGATCTTCAAGTGCAATAGTCCCAACATGGCCGGTTTTTCCAACGAATGTGGCCACCATCTTCTTCGAAGTGCTTCGAGAACTAACAACTTTAGTCGGCTTTGGCTCGTCTTGAAAGACCCAGATTGTAGATTGTTGTTTGGAATCAGGATCGTAGGCATAGATCCAAGATTCGTCACCACTGATGATGTCGTAGACGTGATTTGACTCTCCTCAGTTGAACCTTTGGAGAGTGTTCTTACACCATCTGACGCGGGCCGCCTTGTGATCGTCGGAAAGCAGATGCGGTATCCAACGGCAAACTAGCTTTCTCACACCAAGCGCTTCATGCAAGATCTTCTGAATGGTTGTCCCTGAGATGCCTAATAGAGCCTCTATCTCTCGATACGTCACATGACGATCTTCGAGAATTAGTTGTCTCACAGCAATGATGTTATCTTCAGTGAAGGCGAATTTTTGGCGTCCTTCGCGAGATTTGTCACTAACACTAGTATGTCCACGCTGGAATTCTAAATACCAGCGTTCGACAGTCCGCAGACATGGCGCTTCATCACTGAACACAGATGTTAGCTCTTCAAAACACTGAAGCCGTGTCAGGCCTCTTCTAAAGTTGTAGAAAATTATTGCACGAACATTTTCCTTAGAAAGGTTCATTTTCGTACGTAACCTGAAAGATTCCAATCGACGCTGTGACTAAACAATAGCATTAATCCTAATACTTTCAACTGTTTTGAGATTCAAAATTTAAACACATTCGAATATAGAACAGTTCCAAATTCAAAATTGCCGGGAAATATGGAAACGACAGAACTTAAAAGGCATGCCTAATATACATGTGCTGCTTGGGGAGACAATTCTCTAAAGACAAACTTATATGCTATTGTAGCTGTTGTTTTTCACGAGCGACCTTAGTTTAATCAATTAAAAGTTGCATATAACTTACCCAGTAGCATACTGCTGCAAACATAATAATAATCACTTATAACTATATCCCGTTTATTAGTAAAATGTTTGTATTTTTCAGGTAAAACTGACAGACAGCCTAATGTCAGGACTGGCGTGGCGCTCCGCGGGCGACACGGAGCTAGCGTGGCTGTCCGCCGTCGTGCAGCCGCGGGCGCATCAGCGGGAGAACACCACTTCCACAGGTATGTCTTATGACGTATTTATATCCGTACAGCTACAGTGATTTCGGCTGTATGAAGAGACTAGCAGTCACATTTTCATAACCAATGTTGATACTGTTTTCAGAAAAATATTTTCTTTTTTAGTGTGAATTGTGTTTTAGAATAAAATATTGTACAAGAATAAAACAGTACACTAAGCAATAATTTATTTTTTCCAATTGTGGTATAAGGCGTAGGGTACGGGGACTAATCGAATCTTTGTGAAAATGCTAGAGTGGAATGCTAATTCGGGAATTGAACTGTTTTCGTAGGTAAGTTTGTACGGAACCCTCAGTGCGCGAGACCGATTCACACTTGCCCGGTTTTTTCTCTTTCAAGACTTTCGCGCAATATTTTTTTGTTTATATTTTCTGATTAGCGAATTAGTAACGACCTATAACAAGACAAAATAAAAGTCTATTTTTTGTCCCCCCACAGAAGAAGCCACGTCGGACGTGTCGATGTGCCTGGAGGCGGCGGCGGGCGGCGCGCACGCAGCCTCCTTCATCAACTCGCTGCGCCTGTCCGAGCTGCGCGCCGCGCTCAACAAGATCGGCCTCAGCACCGAGTTCACTGCTGGAGCCCTCGAGTGCTGTAACGGCACGCTCGCTATACGCAGAGTTAGTAGAAATCACCATTATGTTAAATTTTACTCTTTCTCCGAAAAACATGTTAAGCTTCGTACGTACATGAAACTACACTGACATTCAATCAAAAATCATCGCCATTGAATAAGTTCGGGGGTAGTATATTATCACTTGCTGTTTCTTTTTTTAGTATTTGATAATCTAGCAACAACGCTTCCGCCGCAAAATGTAAGTACGTTTGTTCCGGTGTACTTAATTCTTCGTTTATAGACGCTTCCTTATGTTTACTAATAAGCCTCGACAGAACGTCCGCCGTATTTTTATCCGTACGAATATACTCGATATTAAAATCGTAGGCTGATAGCTTGATAGCCCACCGCTGTAAACGGCTAGCCGCTGTGTTAGGAATACCTGCATTTGGCCCAAAAATCGTGACGAGCGGCTTATGATCGGTCCGCAAAGTAAACTTCCTACCGTACAAATATTGATGAAACTTGTCTGCTGCAAAAATGATAGCGAGTGCTTCTTTATGAATTTGGCTATAATGCAACTCCGCACAAGTTAACGCTCGAGACGCATACGCCACCACGCGCTCGCTGCCGTCGCGCGCGCGTTGCGCCAGCACCGCGCCCAGGCCGCGCGAGCTGGCGTCGCATGTTACTATGCTCTCCAGAGACATGTCAAAATGCGTCAGTACTGGGGTACTACATAAAAGATTTTTAATTTTTTTAAAAACCAATCTATGTGAGTTAGTCCATCTCCAATTTTTACCTTTTTTGAGCAATTCATAAAATAGTGCGATATGTGTACTCAGGTTTTTAATAAATTTCCCATAATAATTTACCATGCCCAGAAACGATTTTAGCTCCGAGACGTTGGTTGGATGAGGCATAGATAATATTGGTTTAACTTTTTCCGGATTAACACGTACCCCATCTTTATCTATTATGAACCCTAAATATTTCACTTGTCCTGCCATAAACTCGCACTTTTCTTTTCTAATTTTTAACCCGTTTCTCTCTAAAATGTTAAAAACGTTTTCTACACTTTTTAAATGTGATTCTACCGTCTTGCTTCTTATTAAAATATCATCATAGAAAATGACTACGTCCGGTACATTTTTAAAGAGATTCATCATAAACTTCTGAAAAATTCCCGGACTGGAAGAAAGACCGTACACGAGACGGTTATATTTGAATAGTCCCCTATGCGTACTAATTACTGTGTAATTCCTTGAAGTTTCATCTAAAACCAATTGATTATATGCATTTGACAAGTCCAACTTCGTAAAGTAATGGTTACCGCACAAGTTACTGAATAAATCTTCAACTTTTGGAACTGGGTACCTATCAACCAATAATGCCTTGTTAAGGGTTACCTTGTAATCCGCGCATATTCGTATACCACCGTCCCCCTTCCTCGCTATGACCAGCGGCGTGGCCCAGTCGGCCCGGTCAACGGGCTCGATGACGCCGGCGCGCAGCATGGCGTCCAGCTCGGCGTCTACCCGAGCGAGCAGTGCGTACGGTACCGGGCGCGCGCGACAGTAGATTGGCTCAGCTCCATCCCGCACGAACAGCTTTACTTCTTCACCCGTGTATTTGCCCAATGTGCCGTCGAAAAGGCGTTCATGTCTGGATATAATATTATTAAGCATTTTATTTTTGCAAACGACCACGTTATTAATAGTATTACTCTTAGTAAATTTAGGCAATTCGATATTTAATTCCGATAACCACTGTCTACCTAATAAACTTGTGGTACCTTTATTGATAACATATAAATCTAACTTTTTTATATTATTTTTATATTTGACATAGGTCTCCAAGAACCCAATAGGTTGAATGACTGAACCATCATAAAACTTTAATTTTAATGTGCATGGTTCTAACTTTAAATCTTTAAATTGATTTATATACGTGGTTTTGCTTATGCAGGATAACGCCGATCCTGTATCTACTTCCATATCTAACAGTTTATTATTTACAGTAAGTGTCATACACACCGGTTTATAATTCGTTAGTGACATTTGGTACATAGCTTGGTCGTCGTCGTCTTCATACACGTCGCTATCTTCGACTGAGTCTCCCGCTGGCCTAGCTGGCTCGCTCAGCCAGTACGCCGCACCGTCAGCGTTCGATGCCCGCTCGCTGGCGCGGCTGCGCCCACGCGCACCTCGCTCCGCAGCTCCGCCCCGCCTCGGACCGATCGCTCGACCTCTGTTTGCCCTTTCCCGCGGACCGTTGATATTTGTTTTTGAAATTCGTAGGTCGTATTCTTTTTTTCTGCACGCCCTTCGCAAATGACCCACTTTTCGACAATAACTGCACTCGAAATCTCTATACCTGCAGTTTGATTTCTGATGACTATCATCGCCGCACGCTGTACATTTTGCCATTCCCAATTTGTGTATGTTCTCGCCAAGTTCTCGTTCCGAGACTAGTTCCCGCGATCCCTCTACGGCCCCGGCATCCCGCTCGGCTGCCTCTAGGGTATTGGCTAAAGTCAGTGCCTTCCTGTAGTCCAGACTGTCTTCCGCAAATAACCTTTGACGAATGAACTCACTACGCAATCCACACACAAACTGATCCCTTAAATTCTCCTCAAGGGTGGCCTTGAACTCACAATAGCGAGACATCTTTTTAAGGTCCGCCAAGTATTCTGCTATTGTTTCTCCTGGCAATTGGCGTCTTTGACGAAATCTGTACCTCTCAGCTAGAATAGATGGTTTCGGCTGCAAATGTGCTTG
This sequence comes from Mythimna impura, assembly GCA_905147345.3. NCBI lineage: Eukaryota > Metazoa > Arthropoda > Insecta > Lepidoptera > Noctuidae > Mythimna > Mythimna impura. Next base: position 23,366,476 of record LR990359.1, on the reverse strand, counting down.
TAGTAGATCCACTGCATCCTTGTAGGAGAGGCTTGACGACTTTTTGGGACTCGCCAAAGTTGCTAACAGTTCGTAAGCTTGTTCACCGATCAACGCTATGAGTGTTGGCAATTTCAATTCTTCCGTTATTTTGTTCGCAACGAAATACATTTCAATCCGGTCGACATATGCTGACCAATTGCCGTTTTTAGTGTCAAATTCGCGCACTTTTCCCACTGACATTTTGTTTTACACACACTACACCGTGTTCATTTGATTCTCTAATTATTTGGTACTCTAAGATGTATAGTCCATAATCCTCGTCGCCACTAATAAATAAAAGACGTGCATTCAACTCAAGCTTATATTGGACTGGTCCCGTTATAAAGTTAACCAGCGCGGCACGCGCCCATATTCTTCTACCCGCTTATATTAATATCAAATACACAACAGTTCCTGCACCGGATTCGTGCGGAAGCGACGCCAGGGTGTCGCCACTGTGTGGACCGCCCGGAGGACACGGTGGTGGTGTGCCCCGCTTGGGAAGAGCAACGCCGTGTCCTCGTGGGGGCGATCGGCGGCGGTGATCTCTCACGCCGGGCCTTGGTACAGGCCATGGTCCGGAGCGAGGAGGAGTGGCAGGCGGTCGCCTCCTTCTGCGAAGCAGTAATGCTAGCGAAGGAGGCGGCCGATCGCGTGAGGCAACGGTCCTCACGCCCCAACCGCCGCCAAGATTCCGATCCCGATTTCCGGCCCCGATTTCCGGCCACCGTAGGCGCGGGCTTGCGGACGGCGAGCAATGAGTGGCTCACCTTCCAACCGTCCGGTAACCGTCTGGACCGAGCCCAAGTCGTTGACAACGCGTGCTGTTACACGCGCGCCTCAATTAGATGTCAGCAACTGTAGGGACCCAACAGGGTCAAAGCCTACTGGGGCCAAGGGTCTGATTCTAAAAGGAAGACTCGGCCCTAGTACGAAAGGCAACGAAGGAACAGGAGTGGGTTTTTAGTCAGTAAAAGTCTGACACTATCTCCCGCCCCGCCCAAGAGCGGGGGATGTGATAAGATGATTTTACCACCGAAAAAAAATCACCATTGATGTACTCCTTGTATTAAATGTTATTGCTAGCCCGTATTATGTCACAGCTGGGCAAGTTCACACGCAAACGTGGGCCACGTCTGATTTGTACATCGCGTGGCGTAGATCTAATGTAGCTCTGCAAGTCTTGTTGCCATATAAAATGTATGGAGACCGATGCGCCCAGATCGACGTACGTGACCCACGTGTGCCTAATTTAGTTCTACCTTTACTCTTCACAGGTGTCTAAACTTGCGTGCAACAATCTATAGCTACTTGTTATCCTCATAGTGAAACAGCATAAAGTTATACGTATATTTATATTTTGTATTCTTTACATTTCGAATGTTAAGATGGATGTGTGGTGTGACGAGAATGGATAAAGTGAGAAATGAGTATATTAGGGGAAGTTTGAAAGTGGCGCTAGTGACTGAAAAGTTGGAAGGGAATCGTTTGTCTTGGTATGGTCATGTGAAGAGGAGGGATGAAATGCATGTTACAAAAAGAGTTATGAGTTTACATGTGGATGGATGGAGAGGTAGAGGGAGACCAAAGAAAAGATGGATGGATTGTGTGAGGAGTGATATGAAAGAAAAGGAAGTTAGTGATAGTATGACGAGTGACAGGGCAGAATGGAAGAAAAAAACGTGTTGCGCCGACCCCAAATAACACGGGACAAGGGCAGGAAGATGATGATATTCTTTACATTTCAGTTGGAGAACGGCCGTGTGGCGTTGGAAGGAGTACTTTCCGAAGAGTATTACAAAGTTAGAGAACTGCTGTACGAACAGTTTGCTATCGTATAATATTAGCTAGGCTAATAATAATAAATTCATGGAACGAAATTGTAAATATTTGTTTTTAAAATTAAAATAAAATACTAAAATATTTTTTTTTATCCTTTGACCTTTATTTTAGAAATATTATGATGATTTTTGTCACCTTGTATACGCATTTCGAGTTGATTGTACATTCACGGTATTACAAGTGTCGAGCTTTGCCAGATTTTATTGGCCAACTAGCTGACTCTGCGAACTTCGTACCGCCGAAGTAAGGATAACGCCATCTACTGGCATTACCAGAACAGCATAATTCATTTTATAATGACATTTTAACTACAGATGGCGTTGTATTCGGATTATTTTTCTCATTTTTTATCACCGTTTAAACCTTCTCTACTATACCCTACTAAAAAAAAAAGTCTCCTGGTTCTAAGCTACCTCCCCACCAACTTTCAGCCAAATCGGTTCAGCCGTTCTTGAGTTATAAATAGTGCAACTAACACGACTTTCTTTTATATATATATATATAATACTGCTACTCTTGTGACCGGCGTAACTCGAGAGTATCTGCAGAGACGGCGTGACACCTACTGAAGCACCATGGCCTCTTCACAACGCATCATGCATATTCTCGCTTTTGGTCGTGGTCGTCTTTGGGTATTAGAACATATTTTTAATCGACTTTTCCGGCGAAAACGCACAAAACAACGCACAACGCACTTTGAAAAAGTGCATGAACTTTTTTATGTTCGTGTATTTTTCCAAAAATAGTACTGGTGAAAAAAAAGTACAGTAAATGCTCCTTGAGGTCCCGAATGCTAGGGCCGAAACTGTGTATAGCGGAAATCCGTAACGGGCACCCGCCACGCGTGTTCACGCGAAAGTCCGCAACAGGCACTCGTCACGCGTGATCACGCGGAAGTCCGCAACGGGCACCCGTCACGCGTGTTCACGCGGAAGTCCGCAACGGGCACCCGTCATGCGTGTTCACGCGGAAGTCCGCAACAGGCACTCGTCACGCGTGTTCACGCGGAAGTCCGCAACGGGCACCCGTCACGCGTGTTCACGCGGAAGTCCGCAACGGGCACCCGTCACGCGTGTTCACGCAGAAGTCCGCAACGGGCACCCGTCACGCATGTTCACGCAGAAGTCCGCAACGGGCACCCGTCACGCGTGTTCACGCGGAGGTCCGCAACGGGCACTCGTCACGCGTGTTCACGCGGAAGTCCCCGCCGCGGAAACCAGATTATTACCTATGCAGTGTCGCTAATTCAACTTTAACGGTGTGCATGTAATGGTAGATCTAATGGTTGCAAGTCTGGCTGCTCAGCCTAGGGTCCTGATGGCCTACCACGAGCTCTTGACGCAATCCATTTGATGACTGAACTGTTAAATGGATGCAGCTGGAGGTAGAGGGTACATAGCTCCATCCTTCTTTCACGCTCGCACGCGTGACATTATAACACGACATGGTCCTTACCAAAATTATATATAGGGACCTGGTCCCAAATTATTAACAACCTGTTACAATTTCTTCGTGTCAATATCCATAAATTCTGTTTTTTAGTTTTACTATTCATAATTTTTTTGATTTTATATTGTTGGCATTGGCACTGCCTCGTGAGACAAATTACTGCTGAATTCGATTCCCAAAATAGGTCGTTAGATTATGGTCGTGCAAGTATGTTTTAAGCATGGGGTTCTAAATTCGTTCCTGAGGCCAGGAACGGTTATATAATAGGAATTTCTCAGTAGCAGCTTGGATTAATTTATACTTTATTGATCACAAGCTGGTTTCTATTAGATGATCAACATAAACAGAGGTATGTACCACCTGGTCTGCCTATACCATTGGTTTCACGTGTCGTGCTCTTAGGTACCTATCCTATGAGCAGCGGGAATGTTTGAAAGGTTGCCGTGACCATGGAACACAAAGGGCAACTGAAGGAACACAGATAGAGTTTAATTAGTAAGTCTGATACGTCCTCTCGCTCCAACCAGAGCGGGAGAAGTTATTCGATTCCCAACCTAAAAAAAAAACCTAACCTATGTTAGGTCAGCTATGCCTATGCAGCAGCTAATAGCCATAGAAAGGGTAGGTAAGGTATTCTTGATAAAACACAAAAATACAAAATAAAATGTCACCACTTTATATATTTTTTATTTTATATCCGGGACCGGTTCACAATAATAACATTATGTAAAGAAATAAGGTACGAATTTATTAAATACAAAATTTAAGACACGGGTATTATATTGGTTTTACCTAAGGTTCTCTAATTTGATCTGAGATTACATATCACTAACGTCACGTCTACTCTCGATTCAAAATGTTCTACGTTATAGAAATTCTATGTATGTTAAGTCCAATCAGTTCGTTTATACAAAGTAATAAAATTTTATAAAAGGCGATTGAAAATTCTTTTTGAGTTTTTTTATTAACAAAATTTTAGGTTTCAGTCTGTGTGCGAGCAGATAATAAGCTGCCGAGTGACTAATATTGATACAAGACTGATGAAAATACATGAACAGGTTCTCTAAGTCATCAATTCAAGTGTTTTAATACAAAAAGGTTTATTAAGCTGTTTGTTTTGAGGTAACCAGCTCACATACAGACTAAAAACCAAACAATCACATTTTCACTTAATTGTATACATCAGTAATCGCAGATCAATAATAACGACGAAGAATAATTAAACTTAATAAATAATCTGGCACAGTCACACGTCACAGCTCTCCCTGACTACCACCGGTTACGCATTAAACACTATTAAATAAAGTAAATATTCTTAACATAAGAATAACTACAACAGAACGCGTTAAAACTCACATGGAATTTACGAAACGTAGAAAAAAAAAATATTCTGTGGTACTCGAGTCTAAGGCCGGAATTTGAACTCTACGTGACACGAGCTTTTTCCTTAGATGTGTTCCCGTCTCTTTCTTACAATTGTAGTTTCACAGTTGCGTGACAGTGACAGAAATAATACCAAAAAACACGTGCTAAGTAGCGTTCAAGTATCTTTCTTTCTACCTAAAATTGGCAACTTTCAAAATTATTTGCTTATACTTAAACCTAAAGCCATCACATTGATTTTTTAACAATTCATCTTTGTAACTATGTTACGACAAATATCATTTTGAAAGTTGACTACTCATATTTTGACACTAAAATACCGTTGATCGGTAATTTGCGTTTAAACAACCTTTAGCTTGTTCAGACACATTATACTCTAAACGTAATAAAATAGCTATTAAGCCGATAAACAAAAATAATAATCAAAAATTAACTGCGAAGCCAAGTTTTTTTTCTGACGTTACATTCAAGATTGTCACTCACTAAAGAATTTTCGCCAGAGACAGTTCTGCATAATTATGAAGCTATATTTATATTAAAAAAAAAAAACATCACAGTCATACAGATTTTTTTGCAAATAAATGAGTGCAGAAAACCCTTAGTAACGTCAACAAATAAATCACAAGTCCTGGTACGAATGCGAATACTTATCGACACATATTTTGAGCAAATCACAACAAAAATGCACCATACACGACAACCTTTATGTTAACGGTAAAATTATCAACTTCCTTCACTAACAATTTTACAAAATTAACCGACCTAGGGGTGCAATTTTGAATAGATTTCTTTCTTTCAACATTTTTATACAACATAATTCTTATTTTAGTCGTTTTCGCATTGATTGTTCACACATTTTGTAATAGCAACGGTGAGATTTATGCCAGAGCTCTAAAAAAGCGGAACTAGTAAAAAATATACATTTTAAAACAGCCTTAAAATATTTTATTTCAAAAATTTTGAAACAATTCTGTTACACAACTTTCTTGCACTTTATTAAACGCAACATGAACTTTTCTACCGATCCCTTGTCCCACTAGTTCCAAACTTTACCGACAGAGGCGCTGGCATCAACCCCACCGCTTATTTGACGTGTATTTATTTACAACAGTTTTTATAGTCACTCGTTCATGGTAACAGGTATTGAGGTATTCGATATTATCTGTTCCACTACATCTTTAATATTAATTCTATTTACAAATCAATTTTTAGGTACTAAATACAAATCCTGTGATGTTATACTTAGGTATACGTTTTTACTATAGTGCTTCATATGGAGGATGCTTCTGTATTTTGAATCTTATTTATTCCCTTATCCATAAATATCAAAATCCTACAGCTAAAAAGCTCTATGTTTATTTACAAGAGTAAGCAAGGATACATGTTTTTTTGTGTTGTTTGTGATGTTGCACTCATGACTGAAATTCTTGTGATGTTAAAATTTAAACTTCTGCATAAAATAATTCTGAATCATGTAGAAAAATAGTTACAGGTATATTTAAATCCAACTTAAGATGAAGAGCACATTGCTCACAGAATGGATGAAAAATCGGGCTGAAAGGTTGTAGACCGGCGACCTGGTGGCAGAAATTTGATGGACGCGAGAAACACAAGACCGGTCATTGTGGCGGCACTCGGGGAAGATAAAATTGCAGAGATTCTAATTTCCTTATTTTTGGCGCGAACTATCACAGTGACAGTTCTAAATGCAGATAAATCAGCTAAAGCGAGATAGGATTGTGTCATCTGCGTTATATTATTAGTCTTTCGTCGTTTAATATATTTTGTTTAAAGTTATCTTGCTATATAACTGTCCCGTTGGTTTTGTGGTCACAAACGCGACTGTTGAGCGTGGGTTTGGCCCTTGGTTTCGATTCCAGGATCGGGCAAAAACTGTAGCAGCCCAGAGTTTGTAAGTTGGAGGTGTGAGATCCCGAGCCTCGGTGCGCACGTAGCACCGGACTACCAGAGTAAAGGAACAGAGAGTACACCTATGTTGGCGCACAGACTTATGCATTATGGTATCTCCTGCGTACTTGGCTGATCTCTGTAACCACGGTGGTAAATCTGAGATTTACCACCGTGGTTGAAATTCGGTCGGGCGGACCTTTGAAATTGCCGTTTTTCAAAACGGGTTGCTTTGAAGTGATTATATCTTTGGATTGACTTGGAATTATAAGTTCAAATAAACTTTATATTAAAGGTACGGTATTCTCTTTTCGAAATTAGTTATTTATTGGTTTCTTTGTGTTTTGTATTTTCTTTAATATCGCAGTACTTTTAACCATTTTTGTATGAAATCTAAGAAAACTCGTATTATTTTGTAATATGAGTTAAAAATACATCAACATATTTAATGAATAAGGGTATTATTTTAAAGTCCAGAAGAGTATTTTTCCTTGTACTTTGTACAATGCACTAACTACCTACAGATATGTTACGATCACGACAACAGCTTCAACAGAAACACACTCCAACATAATACACTATAGTAACATTCACGTTATATTAGAAGAAAATATTTTTAACTGCGGTTTGGGCACTAACTCCTTGTTTATTATAACTAGGATTAAGGATGTATTTATAGAGGATTCTACTTATAAACGCGATTAAAAATACATCCATCTAATATTAGGGGTTACTACTTGTCTATATCGACTTTGTCTGGGTAATGTGAGACAGTATTTATCCACAGTACCCAGGTATTGTCTCTAAAGGAGTCAGACATTCACTGGCATTTTAACTACACAACTAAGTTCAGTTAAAATATGTTTTTTTTTTGTTAGTGGAACAGCTCTAGAATTACATTTATAACCTTTATATAGTAAATATTGCTACATAATCTGTATTTTTTTTAAATAAATTCTATGTTGTTATATGTTCATTATTTTTATAAAACAGTTGTACATTAGAGTGGGGGTGAGCTGTTGCACTGCGTCTTAATTCCTCAGAAGTAAGAATATTTTTCGTTCAGACAAACATTCTTACTTCTTAGAATAATTTTTATATTTTTTAAATAATATTTAGCAACAATCTAAGTCTCCTTTTCTGAGAAAACAAGTTTGTTAATATGAAAACAGGTGTATAACTTATCTAATTATATATTTGTACTTTAGAAATTCTAGTAAAATTTACAAGAAATCTATTTGATATCATAATAATGCATTGTTTTAACTACGAATATTTTTAGGTCCACACTAGCGCGTTTATTTTTTTTTTAACTCGACGCAGTGCTTACGTCACCCCTCTTAGCATTTAAACAAAAAGAATAAAAAACAATGTAATATTTTAATTATAAATGCGCCGAATACGGCCCCCGCATTCACCGAGACACACAGAAGTAGTTCGTACGGTCGGGGAAAGAATACCTTCGACGTACAGTCAGGGTCCATCGCAGAGAGCCACGAAATTTAGACAAAACAAAAAAAAATGACCTTTAAAGCTAACAGTACTAAGAGTCTGTTCAGAACAGAACTAACGAAGTTTCAGGTCACTACAATACTAGTGGATCACCCGCGCTCACTCCGAGGATAGTTTCCTCGACCATACAATAATCTCGAAACTTCCACAGTAAAACTAGATATAATTTTTTTTTTTAATATTATACAAAAATAGTAACAAGTTTTGTACTAGATCCGTCCATCGTTTTGTACATTTGGCGCGGGGACGCGTCGCCCGCTGAAGGTAAAGAAACGAAAATGTTATCCCGAGAAGGAACATGCACACGAACAGTAAACACTAACACCAGTCTTGCCGAGGGGGACCAACGCCAACAGTACTAATGCACCTCCTTAGTAGCGCTGGTATCCTGGTACTTATCGGAGACATGCTTCGAGCATTTCTACGAAGAGCTAGTTCATATAAAAACACTACACCTCCTATATAGTGCTGGTATACTGGTACTTATCGCTTCGAGCATTTCTACGAATAGCGAGTACATATAAACGCTACACCTCCTATACAGTGCTTGTTTCCTGGTACGTATCGCTTCGAGTATCTCTCCGAGAAAATTGTTCATATGCACACTAATCCTCTTTCGAATGCTGTTATCCTGGTGGCGCTTACCGGAGACAAGCTTCGAGCATTTCTACGAAGAGTTTGTTCATGGGCGTGCGACGCTCGCGGTGCACGGCGGCCCAGAAGCGGCGCACGGCCACGTCGGCGTGGCGCAGCGCCGGCAGCACCAGCAGCAGCTGCTGCAGCGCCGCGTTGCCGTTGTACGGCCTGCACACCACATCACTATGGATTACAACGTTATTCTATTCTACATACAAAGGTAACTAAATAAACTAATATTTATTACTTTTTTAGAGTTCCGTACCTCAAAAGGGTAAAAACGGAACCCTTATAGGATCGCTTTATTGTCCGTCTGTCTGTCAAGACCCTTTATCTCGGGAATACGAGGAGGTATCAAGTTAAAATTAAAACCATATACTCAGGTCTGCGGTCCCTTGAAGCTGTGAAAAAATCAAACTTCTAAGTTGACGGAAAAAAGATACGGCCGTTTATGCCACAAAAAAACGTATATTTCGACACTCTCATGGGAATCAAAATTCATAGGGTACTTCCCGTTGACCTAAAATTCTGAAATTTGGCATAAAGCAATGTCTCATAGCACAGAAATAGGAATAAATCTGAAAACAGTAAATTTGTCGTTATCTATGTCACAAAAAAAAATCTTTTTTACAATTCGGAAAAATATTCGAGACTCCATTCGGGAATTGTAATTTGTATGGAACCCTCAGTGCGCGAGTCCGACTCGCACTTGCCCAGTTTTTTTTAAAAACTTTGCCCCACACTTGGAATAACTCTTATAATGTGGATGCGTTTACAAACATGTAATCTCACATACACAAGACACCCAGAACTGGAACATCCATCATACATATATTTATACTATATTTATTTGCGTTTAGTTGATTGGCTGAGCGGATGGAGTATAAGTACCTACTTGTAATGTTTTTACTGTCTTTGTTTTTTGTCTTTCTTTTGTTATTTGTTAGTTAATCAAGAAGACTATCCACGAGAACACTGCCGACAAACTGTACTGCAGTTTGGCAGAAGATAATGTGAAAATATTTATGTAAATTTTCTTGAATAAACCAATAAAAAAATACTGTGCGAGAACCGAACTCGCGACAGTACTTAGCGCAGCAGCCTCTCCATCTCATCTTCTCCCCAACGCACACACACACACTCACACACAAACACCACACAAACAACACACACACACACACACACACACACACACACACACTTATAATTTGTTAGTTCTAAATTTGCGCCTTGTTCCGCCAAATAAAATGTTTTTCTTTCTTTCTTTCCAAAATGTTTCCCAACTAGCATGAAGTCTGTTTTTTAGTGTAACCGAATGACTGAATATACCCGTGTTTTACATAGAGCGACTGGAGCCTATCACACCTCTATAACCCAGTTACTGGGCCACTTATCGAGCATAATTAACGATGCATTGCTTTGACTGAGTATGTCTGGTCTAACCAGAGTTCATCTAAAACGAGTTACCAGAGGTCGTGGTCATTCGATTCCCCAATTCCCACCCAGGACAAATGTTTGTGTGACGAGCACGACCATTTGTTCTTTAACTAGATGTAATTTATCTATGTATGTAGTATTTAGAAATATATAAGTATGTTTATCAGTTGTCTAGTACTCATAACACAAGCTCTGCTTAGTTTGGGACTAGTCAGCGTTGTGTGATAGTTGTGGAATATTATATTGTAGTAATATTTAAAAGAGTGTCCATAGAGGTTTTTTGCACGTTCTTCTCCATTGAGATCTTTGGTACGTGCAATTTAATAATTTAATTTAATAAAAAAAAATTATATTTTTTTTTCTTTTTTTATTTATTTTTTTATTTTTTTTTATATTTTTTTTTTTTAATTTAGCTTCACTTTTTTTTTACTGACCGACATTTCGACAATTCAAAAGCGCCTGTAAATGGTGATTTCGAAATAAACATTTCTGATTTCTGAATGTTTTTAGAATAACATCCGTAACCAAGAGCTTCGTCATACTTTTGATTGATTTCTAAACTGTTAACTTATTTGATATCTGTCTTAGTTAACAATACTATACACTAACTAGTTAACTTATGATAGCCCCATATCTTGTTCTGACAATTGCTGTCCATTCCAGGTTGCCTGGAAGAGATCGTGAAATGCAATAAGGCCGCCCATTGATGTGTTTTAGATATAATTTTTTCTTTGTTATGTATCTTTATGTACCTACAATAAAATATAAAATAAATAAATATGTGGAAGCCTCACCTTAGAGCCGACACAGCGTCGTTGAGCGCGGCGAGTATGGAGTCCCGGAAGCGGCGCAGCGCGGCGTGCTCGTCGATGCGCGCCTCGGAGTTGGCGAGCGCCAGCGCCTTCAGCAGGTAGCACTCCTCGCGCAGCGCCGCCGCGCGCTCCAGCCGCTTGGCCACGCCCGCGATCTGGACGAACAAACAAATAATCAGATACTAAATAACAATATCTTTAGGTTTCCGTCCCTCAAAAGGAAAAAACGGAACCCTTAATTATAGGATCACTTTGTTGTCCGTCCATCTGTCTGTCAAGACCCTTTATCTCGGAAACGCGTGGAGGTATAGATTTAAAATTAAAACCATATACTTAGGTCTGCGGTCCCTTGAAGCTGTGAAAAAATCAAACTTCTAAGTTAACGGAAAAAAAGATATGGCAAAACGTATATTTCAACACTCAAGGGAACCAAAATTCTAGAGTACTTCCCGTTGACCCAGAATCCTGAAATTTTGCATAAAGCAAGGTCTTATAACGCACGTATAGGAATAATTCTGAAAACAGAAAATTTGTTGTTACGTCACAAAAAAAAAATGCATTTTGGAAAAAACCTCGAGACTCTAAACAGGAATTGAACTCTTTACATAGGTAAGTTTGTACGGAACCCTCAGGGCGCGAGTCCGACTCGCACTTGCCCAATTTTTTTTTTAACTGACTAACTTGTTGACTATATATAGAACTATACTAACTAACATATATAGACTATTGAAATAAATAGTTTGAGTAACACCGATCTATAATTCCATTGTCGTTTTAAATTCAGCTAATTATTAGATTGAAAAGCGCTTACAAGGCCAGTGCGATCCGATACTACAGCATTCAAAAACTGAATACACATGGACACATATAAAACGTCAGAAGCTAGTGCACGGTTCCAAATTGGTCGTTTCCTATGGAGAAGAACCGGCAAAAAACTCTATAATTATTCGTTATAAAAAAAAGTTGTTGTTCTTACAATATTTCCATATTACAGTATTAATAGATATTTTGTAAGCACAGTGTAGACCAAACTATATCTGAACTAAAACCAACCTGTGTAAATAAGTCATGAGCGCCAATTTCTCTGGCCTGCTGCTCGTCGAGCGCGAGGTCGGTAGCGAAGCGAAGTCGCAGCGGACTGCCGCCCGACATAGACCGGTACGCCAGCATCAGCGACAGCATCTCCGCCCATGTGCTTTGAAGGAGACGCATCTGTAAGAACATAATGGGGTCATTAGGACATAGTGAAACTTGGACAACTTGGATCTCAAAGGATCTAGAATTATAATTTAGGTGTCTTCCATGGGTTGTGCGAAAGTGTATCCCGGGCCCTGGAACAAAGGCAAAGGAACAGGAGTGGGTTTCAGTTAGCAAAAGTCTGGCACGCCCTCGCGCTCCACCCAAGGGCGAGAGAAGTCATTGGATGATTTCCCAACTAAAAAAAAGGTGTCTTCTAGGCTCTTAATAAACTAGTGCGATTCACCATCAACGATTGCATCACTGCTTACCATCAGGTGGGATCGCAGTTAAGCACTAGTTAAAACCATGAAAAAAAAAATTGACACTTATGAAGACTATTCATTTACTTAGTTCCCTAATTAGCCAGGTTTAAGCCTCATATACATAAGAGGACAAAATGTCTCCCAACATATGTACGTGACGCTGTAACGTTGCCCAGTGTCCCGCAACTTGCCCCCCAACATTTTACAATGTATTACAACTTGCCCCCCAACATTTTACAATGTATTACAACTTGCCCCCCAACATTTTACAATGTATTAACAACTTGCCCCCCAACATTTTAGAATGTATTACAACTTGCCCCCCAACATTTTACAATGTATTACAATTTGCCCCCCAACATTTTACAATGTATTAACAACTTGCCCCCCAACATTTTACAATGTATTAACAACTTGCCCCCCAACATTTTACAATGTATTAACGTGACCCGGGACATTTTGTTGGACAATTTGACAGCGTTGCGCATCATGTTGGGGACGTTTTGTCCCCTAATGTATCTCTGAGGTTATTTGTTCCAACGCGTTTCTAAAAATAATGTTTGATGCTGTCGTTTCTCATTTATTATCTATAATAAAAATCAATTTTTGTTTGTTAGTCTCGCTAAAACTCGAGAACGGCATTAATAATTCTTTTTTGTTTTGTTCACAAGCATACAGGGAAGGTTTAGAAGCAAAAAATAATAGAGTGGGGTAGGTGGATAGGATACTACCCTGCCATACCTACCCTATGTAGGGTAGGGTAGGGTAGATAACTAGGTAGGATAATATGGTAGGTAGTCAGTTGCCGGGAGCGAAGCCGCGGGCAAAAGCTAGTTATTACTAAACATTGTTTAAAATATTTATATGATAGATATAGTGTGACAGGTTCTTTTTATTTTTTTTTATTGGGATCATCTTATGACAAATCCGGCTCTTGGGCGGAGCGCGAGATAGTGTCAGACTTTTACTGACTAAAAACTCACTCCTGTTCCTTCGTTGCCTTCATCCCAGGGCCCCGGGTGTCGTTTTCACACTACCCATGGCCCCAGTAGGCTTCGACCCTGCTGGGCCCCTACGATTTGCTGACATCTCCTTGAGGCGCGCTTGGAACAGTACGCGCCGACGACGACTTGGGCTCGGTCCGGACGGTTACCGGACGGTCGGACGGCGTGCCACTCATTGCTCGCCGGAAATCGGGATCGGAATCCCGGCGGCGATTGGGGCGTGAGGATCGTTGCCTCACGCGATCGGCCGCCTCCTTTGCTAGCATTACTGCTTCGCAGAAGGAGGCGACCGCCTGCCACTCCTCCTCGCTCCAGACCATGGCCTGTACCAAGGTCCGGCGCGAGAGATCGCCGCCGCCGATCGCCCCCACGAGGACACGGCGTTGCTCTGCCCAAGCGGGGCACACCTCCACCGTGTACTCCACCGTGTCCTCCGGGCGGTCCACACAGTAGCGACACCCGGGCGTGTCTTCCGCACGAATCCGGTGCAGGAACTTCCCGAACTTACCATGTTCGGTGAGAACCTGCGTCATGCGGAAGGTGAGGACGCCGTGAGGTCTTTCTAACCACGCCTCAAAGAGGGGACTTACCGCCATAATTGTGGCGTGCCTAGCACTGGGTCGCGACAGTTGACAGCTGTCGCCATTTCTCCATGAGAACCCGCCGGAGCTCTGTCCGCCATGCTGCGATTTGTCGCGGCAGCGGAGTTTCGCCCCGGCATTGCATCTCCATGCGCAGATCGTGCATGTGTGCAAGGACTGTTTCTTCCAGATCCCAATTGTTGTAATGTGTGCTTATGCTTATAATCGCGTTTCTAGCGATAACGTTTGGTTTCGTTTCTCATTCATTATTATTGCTAATCGCTGTGCCCCCGCGCGTATAGGGGTATTATTATTACGTAATTGCGCGTTTTTACGTAAAAACACCAAAAAAAAAAAAAAAACAAAAAAAACCAAGATATAGAGACCAAAATTTTCGACCGAAAAAATTTCGTACACGCGTGTGTAGAAAACGACAAGCGTTTTTCAAGGTCACTCAAGTTGTACAGACGTATGTACAATCGGCGCTCGAGGATATAATAATATAATTATAAGGTATATTGTGGTAGGTTCTTACTTTATGCAATTAGCAGAATGTTGTAACACTAGTTTGGTTGCATTTTCCTAAATGAGTTGCCATTTAACTATATTTTATTTCTTTTTGTTTCTAGTTCGCAATTGTGTAAGCATAACAAATGATTCTGCATAGTAATTTTGAATTAACAATGCAATTTTTTAGATTTATGCATGTACGAGTATTCTAATGTTCAGTATTAAATTGAATATAATATGCTTGCATCAGAAGTGTTACATAGGTCAGATTCTTATTCCGAAAGTCTGGAACTTACGATTGATTTTACAGTTTCGATTTCGATAAATTTCAGATCACATGATTCTTCAATCATCACTCTAATATTATAAAGGCGAAAAATTGTATGTATGTATATGTATTACTCCTTCACGCTCAAACGGCAGAACGCATTTGGATGAAACTTGGTACAGGGATAGATCATGTCCTAGAATAACACATAGAGTTAGCATAGAGTTAACATATAGTTAGCTTCTAAGTTTTTGTTACTATTTTGGTGTACAATAAAGTTTTATTCTATTTTATTCTATTCTATTCTATTCTATTCTATCCCTACTGGGCCTGCCGCGTCACCAGTTCCTGCATCCGCAGCCGGAAGTGATTCCGAGGCTGGCTACACGTGCTGCCAGTCGCCAATCTACGATTCAATACAATATGAGCGCTATCGGCTCCGAGTAGTTATTATTTCGGTACATGTCTAAACATGTTGGAGTGACGCAACTACGTGCGCATCGACTTGCGGCCAGCACTACTGGTCTGCGATCGGCTGTGGCTGCAGGTCGCGGCAGCACACGCAGTCGAAGCTCGGCAACACATGCGGTCGCAGCCATGTTCGGAATGGTTTTCACAAAAATCCGTACTACTACATAGAAAACCAGTCGTGTAGCTGCAACCAGCTTCGTGCAGCCGCCGCATGTGCTGCCTGCATCCGCAGCCTACAGCCGAAGTTAGAATGGCACCTTCGGGCACAAATACAACTTCTGTCCTTCGAGTTTCTTAATTCGAACCTAGGAGGGACGAATTCGGACCTAGTTGCTGCAAGAACGCAAAGGGTAACGGAAAAAACATAGGTGGGTTTTAGTCTCCACCCAGAGCGGGAGCAGTTATTTGATAATTTCACACCTCAAAAAAATAAATAAGGTATCTTAGGTTGGTTAGATTGGTTGTTAAGCGTGGGAACGCTGAATAACCAACCTTACGATAACCAGACAATGATCAATCATATTCAAATTGAATTTCCGTGTTCTATAACAGTAAATACTGTTAAATATATATTTAAAAAACAACTAAACGCCAGACGGAGGATCCAGACGGCCTTAGAACTGACAAGTTGAAGGCTGAAAGCTAGTCATTAGATATGACGCTTATGCAACGGACCAGACTGATACCGTTTTAAGTTTTTATTACATGTCTGCTCCTCTACCAACATGCAAGTTTTACTGAAGAACGGTACTGAAGTGGTGTATCAGTCTAACAAAGTGGTTCGCAAGGTGTGGTCTTCGAACCCCGGTGGTCCTGTCAGGTACACGTTAGTGTGTACCTGACAGGTTTGCCTGCACAGTTATACCTGTCAGGTAAGCTTGTGTGGAAACCTGCACAGTTGTGCAACATACACGCTCCGATTTACCTGTAAAACTCAACTGTAAATGTGTGTCTGTGTCTGTCTGTCAAGACCCTTTATCTCGGGAACGCGTGGAGTGTCGAGTTGAAATTAATATAATATAATAATAATAATATATTCCACAACTATCACACATCGTCGTCTAGTCCCAAGCTAAGCAAAGCATGTGTTATGAGTACTAGACAACTGATAGATATACTTATACATTTCTAAATACATACATATTATAGACAAATTACACCCAAACACAGAACAAATGATTGTGTTCATCACACAAATATTTGTCCTGGGTGGGAATCGAACCCACGACTTTCGGCATAGCGGTCAGGGCCACTAACCACTAGACCAACAGGCCAGTATTAATTAAAACCATATACTCAAGTCTGCAGTCTCTTTTACTGATGAACGCGAATATAAAGATTTTCCTTTTAGATCTAAACAAGTCATGTGCCCTATGGAATTTCCCCTTACCACTGCAGCGGACTGCTATACTAAGAAGCGTTATTTATGTATAAATAAAAGAAGAGTCTGACTGGCTGACATATCAACGTACAGCCGAAACAACTGGGACTAAGAGCGTAAAATTTTGCACAAGGTTTCCTTTTATGACATAGGCAAGCATTAAGAGAGGATTTTTCAAAATTTACCCAATAAAGAGATAAAATGGGCGTCAAAAGTTTATATGGAGATACTTTCACTCGGGCGAAGCCGCTGGCATAAGCTAGTCGAGATGATTAGTAAACATTCATCGCGGACATTTCTTAAATATTTTTTTTGTATGTACAAGATCTCGCCTTCATCACGCCGTTTTCCACCAGAGGCTTCATAGGCAGAGGGTTCATACCGCCATTGTAGACTCATGTCTACAAGTGTTCAAGTCATTCTATTTGTGAGCGTACACATCTACAACCCTCGCTACGCATCTTTGCACATATTTAGTAGAAACTCATCGTTAAGCTAGGGCAACACTGTTACACTGCACTGTAGTCTCTCTGTATTTCTTAATAACTGTGATAATGGGATCTTGGGCTGGTGAACCTTAATACAGGTTACTACGTAACCTAGCTAGGACGCCAGGACACCCTTCTTCTACATTTAAATTGGCCATTTATCTATTGTAACTGTTTAGACTGTACCTCATTTTGTGAAAATAAATGAATTATTATTATTATACATTTATTTATCTCAGCACCCTAAGGTCCTGGACCTTTGGAAGGCGTACGAGGAGCCGAAACCAACTCGCAGAGGCCCTTTTAGACGCTTTTAATGGAAAGTGGTACGAACCGGTGATTATCCCTGTACGCACTATGCTAGTGTATCCAAGGACAACCCGCGGTTGGTGGGAAACTATTGCGACATATGGAAAACTGAGATATAAGGCTATGGTTTTTGGAGTCTTAAGTGGACTGGTTACCAGGAAATATGTTAAGACTATGGCCCCTGCCTAAACAATGTTTATAATATCCATCGACAAAAGGCAGGGGGTGCCTTGCACACTCAATAAATGGGCCCCCATAAACGGTCGCTAGCACGAAGTGACGTAGCAACAAGAGGGTAACATATCCTGAGGTGCTTAAGGAGTGGAGAGGTATTATTATTACTTAATTTTTATAAAATGGCAACATCTATAAATCAAAAATACTTGGGTTCCTGACATATTTTTTTTTATTCAGGTTGTACTCCTAACTGTAAATCTATTTAAAACTTTAATAACTTAATTATATCCATTAATAAAACTGAAATGTCAGAATTATTAAACTGGTTTCGATAATACACCTACTGTTTATATACAATGCTTGATAAAAACTGGCAATGAACACAAAACAGGAAATGATTATAACTTTAACAATTTAATGCAGTCTAGTGATTGATAAAACTCGCTTTAATTTAAAAAAAAATGTTAGGTTAGGTTAGGCCGTAATTCAAATATGTCACTAGTTGCTACCAGAGTGGCTTCACCCGCGCGATAGTAGAAAATTATCCAAAGAGAACATACTCCCGGAATAAAAACTAGGACACCAGGACATGTGCTAAGTATAATCGAAATCCGTTAATATAGGGCTTAATATACGGGCAGCGCCCACGTGAAAGTGGGAAATTATCCCAAGATAACATACTCCCTGTTGAGCAGTGGTGGCCGAGTGGTAACGGCCCCGATTTACGAGTTGTAGGTCGCGGGTTCAAACCCAGCCAGGCACATTACTTTTTGTAATTTATTTCATCACCACTGTTCTGAAAACGGTGAAGGAAAACATCGTGCGAAAACCGGCATGTCCTAGAACCAAAAAATTCTAAGACATATGACATTCACCAACCCGCACTGGGTCCGCGTGGTGGATTACGGCCCATTCCCTCTCCTAGACAGGTGGCCTGAGTCCCAGCAGTGGGAACATTAAAAGGCTGATTATGCTATGCTTATGCTTATGTAACATACTCCCGGGATAAAAACTATCCTATGTGCTATTCCAGGACATGATCTACCCGTGTGCTGAGTTTCAACGAAATCTGTTCAGCCGTTTCAGCGTGAAGATGTAATAAACAAACACACACTCACAAACAATCGTCTTTATAATCATCATTTCAGCCGAAAGACGTCCACTGTTCGACATAGGCCTCCCCCAAGTTTCGCCAGAACGACCGGTCCTGTGCGTCTCGCATCCATCGGATTCCCGCGACCGTCATTAGGTCATGCTTTTATAATATTAATGTGATTATCAAATCGGATAAACCCAAAGGGCAATGGAAAGGGCTATGCTCGGAGTTTCCTTGCGTGATCGCATCAGGAATAAAGATATTCGCAGATCCAAGGTCGCCAACATAGCAAGAAGAATCGCCAAACTTAAGTGGCAGTGGGCAGGGCACATTGCTCGTAGAACGGATGGTCGATGGGGCCGAAAGGTTCTAGAGTGGCGGCCGCGCACCGGAAAACGCAGTGTTGGAAGGCCCCACAAGGTGGATCGACGACCCTAGTCGATAGTCCCTGCACTAGGAGCGTAACATTTTGCACAATGTTTCTTTTTATGACGTAGGCAAGCACTAAGAGAAGATTTTTCAAAGTTCACCCCTAAGGGGATGAACCTAAGGGCCCAAAATTTGTATAAAGAAACCTACTTTCCGCAACAGCTGGCTAAAGCTAATGTGACATAATATCGACGAAATATAAAAGTCGAAAACCACAGACTACCTCTTTTTACCTCAAAATCGAAGACGAATTGGCCAAAATAATACAAAACTAGAATATTTCACAAAATGCATTGAGATTAACTCACACCGATATCAAAAACCTTGACAGTAACACACACATAAACCTACTTTTACTCACAGACAGACAGACAATAGACTGGGATATGCACACAGATCCAGAATTATTATCAAAAAAACTAACTTCAACGTGCGAAGAATTTATGCATGCAATAATTATTGCATTCAAGGCCATAGACTAGACTTTTGTAGACTCTAGTTTTTACTTGACTAGTCATAATTATAGTTGCCTATACATAATAATAATTGTATTAATTCGAGCGTTCCGTTTTTTCGTGTGTACGGGACTTTATTCGGTTTCGCTTTTGATTAGCGTGTCGAAGGTCGTGGCTAGCGGTGTTTTTAATTTCAGGGTCATATTTTTTATTGTTCAAAATAGGAATACAAATATGGCTTCTGCGTGTGTTGCCAGTTTTATTTCAAAATTGGGATTGAATGTTGTCTTGCGTTTGAAGTTTCAAATATATTTTATTGGGGTAGGGATAGCATAAAATAAATATTATTGTTATTTGATTACAACTAGACTGACCGCCGGTATGTCGTGAAGAGTCGGCGCTGTGTTCAACAGCGTCGTGTCGTGCCTACAGTATACACATACAAACATATACACATAGAGCCATCTGCTCTACAACCGCCGAACCTAGTTAGGCACCCAAATGACGGGTCCGTTGTAACGGGCCCCGGCTGGATTCTGCGGTCAGAGGGCGAAGCCCTGACACCGCTTGCCACGCCCCCTGACGGGGACGTAGCGAAAGCCACGAGTACAACTAGTCTAAATAGGTGGTCTTATATTAATCTATTGGTTTCTGCCACCGGCTTCGCCCGCATGGTATACAACGCAAGGAACATACTCCCGGTATCCTACGTGCCATTCTAGGAGATGGTCTACCTGTGTGCCAAATTTCATTGAAATCTGTTCAGCCGTTCGAGCGTGAAGAAATAACAAACATACATACTTACTTACAAACTTTCGCCTTAATAATATTAGTATGATAACCAGAGATCGGAATTAGGTAGAGTTAAACATGTACTTACACCAATTTCATACAGCAAAAGAATAAATTGGACAAGCCTTAAATCCCGAGATAAATTTTAGCGAACAGATTTTTTTTATGACACTATCAGAAATATAGCAGAAAAAAATTCTTTCTGCATTAATGACGAGGAGGAGGAAGTGTATACATTTGTTAACCTTACCTCAGTTGACGTAGAGAAATCTTTTTCAATGAAAAATACTAATAAAAATTGTATGTTAATTATCTTTGTTTTATTTGTCTTATCTATCTCCGAGGTTTTTATTATTATTTATTTGTAATATTGTTGGCCACACGGGATTTTTCATTAGAAATCCCGTGAAGATCCATATTAATATCAACATTTCGATGCAAGTACATGAATAACTCTACCTAATTCCGACCCCTGGTGATAACACAAGAAGGACCTCTTACCTGATCATTCAACTGTAGCTCAGTGAACCCGGGGATCTGCTTGGCCCATCCGATGACGCCGACCAGTTCCCTATCGTACAGGTCTGCTAGCATGGCCAGGGTCTTGGCAGCCGGCTCCACGGCTCCGCTCGGCGGCGCTGAGCATGTGAGGAGCTCTGGCTCGTACGAGTTCAGGGCTTCTAGCACCTAGAAGGAGGGTTGGAATGGTTTTAGATGTTAATTGGGTTGTAGGATAGTAATATTTTTAGGCTTTTCTCTGGCTTTTTAGATGTCTGGAAAGATATGTCTTTATGGTTCGTCTTTATGGTTCGAACTTTTTTTTCTTTAATTAACCGACTTCAAAAAGGAGGAGGTTCTATGTTCGACTGAATGTATGTTTTTTTTTATGTATGTTCACCGATTTCCCGGTCAATTGTGGACCAATTTTGAAAAAATTATTTTTGATTGAAAGTTTATGCTTCCAAGTTGGGCCCATATAATTATTGATCATGAACTTCGAAGATATGGAACAGAACTCCTCATAGGATCACAGCAGAACTGTCGTAACAAGTAAAATTGCTTTATTTATACGTGTAGTCGATGACTGACTGAAAGAATTTAGAGAATTTCTTAATTCTTAATTTCTAATTAATTTTTTTTTGAAGATTTCGGAAGTCATTGTTAAATAACGAAGAGACAAAACTGTTATAGAAACACCGACTTCCGAAATTAAAGTTATTTTGCACTTTTCAGTGTTTTTTTTACATTGAAGTCGGTTGTATTTTATTCTTTACTAGCTTTTGCCCGCGGCTTCGCTCCCGTCAACTGACTACTATATCCTACTCTACCCAACTCTATCCTACTCTACGTTACTCTACCCTACTCTACCCACCCTAATAAAAAAAAATAAAAAAAAGTATCCTATATTATCCTATTCCTGGTTCTAAGCTACCTCCCCACCAACTTTCAGCCAAATCGGTTCAGCCGTTCTTGAGTTATAAATAGTGTAACTAACACGACTTTCTTTTATATATATAGATTGTACACAAGAACGTAATGTAATCCACTGTGATTAAACAATTTATATACTAAGGCGAGAATAATTCAACGACGAGTTTACTCCCAGCAAACCCTTGAGTAAAAAAGACGGATCACATTTGAGTGTATTCAGTGTACAAAATAAACCTATCAGAAAAAAGTCTATGGTAATAGTTTGTTCATGACAACGCTTTTATTTCTTCGATGTAATGGCGGTTTTAGTAATTCTTCTTAATACTCACCCTAGCTAGCCATACATTATTTGTATATACCCTTTCCTTAGACATAAATAAAAATAAAACTGTATCTCAACGACAATAGAGTTCACAATTAATTGATCTCACAAAATTTTGGTTCTACACTGAAAAATATGTATATATTATGTATTTATTTTTAGTATAAGGTATTTATAGTATTAATTAGCTTAATTTAAGATTTCACAAACACTTCTTTGCTTATTTCTACACACTATAGTCTACAATTCTACATATCTTCTAATCTCTCGTTTCGCAGGTATGCTGGAAGAAATTTCTTTTTGAAATAAGCAGTATCTTTGTACAAATTTTTATAATAAGATATCTTGTTCTGTATATTTGTGTGTACATAAATAATAAAATAAATAAATAAAAATAATAGTATACCTTGATATCATCAAGCTGCGGCCTGGGCTGCGCCATAGCGGGCGCATCGGGGGCCCTCCGATACTTCTGGCGCCCCCCCCGCACGCGGTCCAGCCGCACGCCCTCGCGCAGCATGCCCGTGCGCAGGCACTTGCGAAAACGACACGCCTGGCACGCCTTCCGCCGCCGCTTGTTGATCTCGCACTCGTTGGAGGCGGGACATGTGTATTCTATGTTGCCCTGGTACATTAAATTATTGGAAGTGAGTTTTTTGAAGTAACCTTGTAGCAACGCACAATTTTTGAAGCAACCTTGTAGCAACGGACAATTTTTGAAGCAACCTTGTAGCAACGCACAATTTTTTAAGAAAACTTTGAAATTAAGTGAGTATTTAGGTGAAAAATCATCAGGTAAGTTCTCCTACTCTGGGTGGAGCGAGTGTCCGACTTTTGCTGACTAAGACCCAAATGTGTTTCTTCAGTTGCCCTTTACGTCCACGCCACGGTAACTCTTAAAGTAGCCATACACGCTAGGGTATACCTGACAGGTTTGCCTGTACAGTTGAGTTTTACAGGTAAACCTGAGCGTGAATGTTGCACAATTGTGTTGGTTTCCACACAAGCTTACCTGAAAGGTAACCACGCTGGCTAGTCCTAAGCTAAGCAGAGCTTGTTGTGTTTGCTTATGAGTACTAGACAACTGATAAACATACTTAAATATTTCTAAATACATACATATTATAGATAATTTTACTGACTACCCACCTGTGATCCTTCATTTTCCTCTTACGTTCCAGGGTTACAGTAACTCTTTCGTATAATCCCGCAGCCTAGATTTTGTCAAGCATGGTTTCTTTATAATATCAATATTAGAGACAAGGAAAGCTATTACATCAGAAGCAACCGGCAGATGTGAGTCAGTGTGTCTGTGTTATGTTATGAAGAACTAAGTGGATGTATTAACTTCTTGAGTAGCGTAATTAGAGACACAATAGTAAGACAATAGCGCACGACCGCCGGCGTTCGTGCGGGGATCAACAGCTTAAGAAATGTGTAAAAGTGTTCGAATTCAGTCGCTGGCAATCATTTCGTTTGGCAAGAATTCGTTTTAAAACACCTACATAAAGTAGGTGAAAGATGTCGGGAAAGATAACTTCAGCTTATTTTTGTATGGGCTTTTTTTTTGGTGGCCTTGTGGTAACTGTCCCGACTTACGAGTTATAGATCATGGGTTCAAACCCAGCCAGGCGCATTACTTTGTGTAGTTTATTTCATCA
The DNA here is from genome assembly GCA_905147345.3 of Mythimna impura. NCBI lineage: Eukaryota > Metazoa > Arthropoda > Insecta > Lepidoptera > Noctuidae > Mythimna > Mythimna impura. Next base: position 23,342,599 of record LR990359.1, on the reverse strand, counting down.
CCACTGCTCTTAAACGGTGAAGGAAAACATCGTGAAACATGTCCATGAAACAAAAATTCGAAGACATGTGACATCTACAATTACGGCCTATTCCCTCTCCTGGAGAAGAAGCCCGAGTCCCAGGAGTGGGAACATTATGAGGTTGATTACGAGGTATTTTATACGACATACAGCAATATATGCACACTATAACTTTTATTATAGAAAAGATACAACGTAAAGAGCGTACTAAGCCCCAAGATAACTATCTCGAATAAAGAATTAGTCAGATTTGCATATTGACAAAGAACTTGACGAACTTGAGAGAATTATGCAGATTTGTATGTTTATAGAAAACTGAAACTTAAGCCTCCCAACCGAAATCTAAGTAAACGACCACAGTTTGAAACTTTTTGCGTATAAATCGAGGTATACTAGGATTTCTAAGTCCCAGACATTTAGACACCAGTGACAAGTGTAGTAGAAAGATTTATAAAAACTGGCGGCGATCCAAATTAGAAGCTGCTAACGACTTCTTATAGGTAATTTAGTGATGCTATGATGCTATTCCGGATACGCCCTCTTTTGAAATAGCGAACTACTTTATAGTCATATAAACAGGTATGATATTTAATTATTTTTAAGACTCAGTCCGTGGACTCAGTGCCGTGGGATTGTTCGGGCGGGCAACTGAAGGAACACTGGTAGGTTGTAGTCAGTAAAAGTCTGACATTCTCGCCTTCGCTCCACCAGAGCTAGAGGAGTATGTATATATAAGTATTTGATAATATCCCGCCTCAAAAAAGAAAATCAGACAAAAGTAATAATCGGTATGGTTGAATTAAAATTTCAGGTCGAGCCTTACTTAAGTATACCTAAATATTTGACAGCAGCAGCTTTGGACTACCTATATGGTTACCTAGAGTGACTTGTGTTTATGTTCACTTCAATGATCTATACAATGGATTGACTGCCAATCTTTGAAGTGTTACTGTTCTAAATGTAAAGCCAGAAGATCGATAATTTTAATGTATGACAAATCTGTCAGTATTAATACTGATTCTTACTGCATGAATAGTCTGAATGAAATGTTTGATGGATGAGTTAGTGAATAAAAATAACAAAAATGTTTCATCACCTTCCTACTGACCTGTATTGTCCTCTTGAAAAACGCCTTACAGGCCTCACAACTCGCAACTCCGTAGTGAAACCCTGAGGCTGTGTCCCCGCAGACCAGGCAAACCCTCCTGGGCGCTTCGTCATCTCTCGCGCCACTGGCTGCGGCGGCAGTCGTCGATGAACAGTGTTGCTGCTCCGGGCTGGTGTTGCCAACAATCGTGTTATCTGACGGAGACACGCAGAATTTGACGTCCTCCTTACTTTCGAGATCCAACTGGTAAAAATAAGAGAACTGTTATGAATGAAACAATTTCTGATTCGGAATAATTAAAAGAGTTAGTAAACAATGATAAATGATGTTATTTTACAAATAGATCATGAATTTTTTCGAGAGAAAACGAGGCCAAAATAATGAGTGTTTAAATTCATTCATGATTTTTGTTTTGTTGCAACACTGTTTCTATTCAAATTATGAAGCAATCCTTCTCAATTCAAAAAGATTTTATAGTCGAGCAACTCATTAGCTTTTCTCACCTAATAAAGTATAATTAAATAATATATTAAAGTTCGCTTAAATTACATAATGTTTATTATTATTGTTAATTTCTTAAAAGGTTTAAAATAAAGTGCTACTAAAAAAACGCACGAATGTTGTGATTAACGAGAGTGATGCAAGAAACACGAAGGGACCATTTTTTAAGCGACGGAGCGCAACCAATTTTTTAACATGACTCGTAATGACCAATACTTTGTTTCGCAGCATGTTACCTACATTTTTTATTCTGAATATTTTTTTATTTTATTTTTTATTCGGAATAAAATCTCAATTACACGCGATGAATGAAATTACCATCGGCCGAATGACAAAGCCAATATGAAAATCAATCAAGCTTGGTATTATGAAAAGGTAAAAAGGGTTGGGATTTGTAAGAGCTCTTGAATTATGTAGGAATGAACTGAATAATATGTTCCAGTGTCCTATTTCACTTCTAGCCGATTTAAAAGGCTCAGTATAAAGTGAAGTAACCAATTTAAACATAACATTATTGAATTTTGAATAAGTTGAATTTAGGCTAGTGGGATAAGAATAGAATTTTTGGTCAATATAAAGAATTTTGAACAAGATCGATCAACATTTTCGAAATTTTAACAAAAACCCTTTTACACCCAGACTAGCTGCCAGCGGTTTCGCCCGCGTTAAAGTAGGTTTCTACATATAAACTTTAGACCCCCGTTTCATCCCCCTAAAGAGTGAATTTTAGAAAATCCATTCTTAATGCTCGCCTCATCATTTCAGTCGAAGGGCCCCCACTGTTGGACATAGGCTCCCCCATGTGTCACCACAACTAACGGTTCTGTGCGTCTCGCATCCACCGCATTCTCGCTACTCTCACCAGACCTTCGGTCCACCTTGTGGGAGGCCTTTGAAAGCTGCGTTTTCCGGTGCGCGGTCGCCACTCTAGAACCTTCCGGCCCCATCAACCATCCGTTCTACGAACAATGTGCCCTGCCCACTGCCACTTAAGTTTGGCGATTCTTCGGTCTATGTCGGCGACCTTGGTTCTCCTGCGGATATCTGCATTCCTGATGCGTTCACGCAAGGAAACTCATAGCCCTTTGTGTGACTGTAAGCCTTCTGATGAGGCCCATTGTAAGCAACCATATTTCAGTGCCATATGTCATCACTGGCAACACGCACTGGTCATACACTTTCGTCTTGAGACACTGTGGTATGTTGGACGAGAAGATACTGTGCAGCTTCCCGAACGTTGTCCAGCCGAGTCGGATTCGACGATTGACCTCTTTCTCAAAGTTAGACCTACCACCCAACTGGATTTGTCTGTCCCAGGTAAACGTAATCGTCTACAACTTCATGGTTATTTACTATGACTTTGGTTTTAAATACAAAACTCAATAAAAATGAAAACTTATGCAAAATTTCAAACTCCTAGTCCCAGTACTTTCAGCTCAGTCACTCAGTTTCTCGTTTTATATAAATAGTAAAAGAAAATGACTAGTTGAAAATTTTCATCAAAGCATAGAATAATATCTGTTACGATTTGCCTAGCCTTTTCCCAATTATGTTGGGGTCGGTTTCCAGTCCAACCAGTATTTTACATTGAGCGACTGCCTATCTGACCTCGGCAACCCAGTAACTGGGTAATAGGATACCCCTTGCCAAGGCTGGTGTCAGATTTTCTGACTTCTGGATAGTCAGAAGTCAGAAAAACGACTGTCAAAGATATTCAAATGGTACCTGGGACAGTTTTTTTTTCTTTATGGGCTAACTAATAATTGCATACACAGCTTATTTAAATTTAATTAATTTTATAATATTTATAAAATAAGAAACGGACTGATCTCATCAACGCACAGCCGAAACTACTGAGACTACGAGCGTGAAATACACACGTGCTTTCCAGGTTTGAGACGGTCACCCATCCACAAACCAACCCCAGCAACCGTTGCTTGTCAATTTCAAACACGAGCTCCTCACTCACTACTCAATATTTTCTACGAAAAGTAACAATATATATGTTACCGGCCAAACTAGATTTTAGGATAAACTAGTTTCGCCTAGGCCAAGCCAGTTCTCCCTACACGCGCGAAGCCCCGCTCCACGGGGCTCTTATTTCTGGTTTGTTATAAAAAAAATAACTACGAAGGTTAAGGCGGGAGCTCCGCTTCGCTCCGCACCCGCCTTAGCCTTCTAACCTAACCTGTCCGTGTCAGGGTGCCCTAAAATTCCGATCTCGCGTCGCTCGCTCTTGGACTAACACCGCGGATTAGGCCTAGGCGAAACTAGTTCATCCTAAAATCTGGTTCGGCCGGTAACATATATACGAGTAATCATAAAAATATGAAAGAAACCGTTCGTTCGACACAGCTCTGAGAAATATATTGGTTCATATAGCAATCCAATTAGACCTTACATAACTTGTCATAATGCGATCAGAAATAGACTTGATCGATATCATGAAGTTATTCCAATGCCAAGAATTAGGTTGTTCAAGACTTGATAACAAGTAAAGTGCGTCAACAATCCTCCCACGGTTGCCCTTAACAAAAAAGGAGACGAAAATCGAAAATTTATTTGAAGAGTAATTGAATAATTGTATTTGTAGTTTTATTTTATAATTTAATAAAGTAGGTAGTGCTTGACTGCAATCCCACCTGATGGTAAGCAGTGATGCAATCGTTGATGGTGAGGCGCACTAGTTTATGAAGAGACGATTATAAATATTCGTTTTAATTAATATTTAATTTATGTACATAATATTACCTTATTACTAAAAATAAATCAAAAATACGTAGAAAACGATGTCGCGTGGCGTGGATCAAGTGTAGTTCTACAAGTCTAGTTTCCATATAAAATGTATGGAGACCGACGCGCCCAGATCGGCGTGTGTGGCACACGTGTGTGCTGTGTAGTTCTACCTTAATTCTTAAATTGGGTCTGAGTGGCATTGAGGAGTCTGACGCGAATGAAGTTGCGAGGACTAGCTAGTATTATATACAATTATAATTATGTATAATGTCTGTCTTCAACTTCTACCTACTTGAGATGGCGTGACGAGTTGGACTTCCTAAAGGATTGGTCAGATATAGCTAGAGACAGGAAAAAAGTGGAAGAATGGAAGGGAGAACTTGTCACAACGGGCTCATATAAATAATAATTCTGTCTACCTCTGGCTGCATCATAGGCATGTTGCGAGGTTGCAGTGTCTGTGTGTGCGGCGGCTGCGGCTCGGGCGGCGAGTACTGTGGGGGCGGCTCAGTTTCCTGCTTGACGCGGCGCAACATCGGCTCGCCGCTCACCGCCGACATCAGTTGCACCTGCAACAATGAAGAGGGTTTGAGGATTTTGGACTGAACTGTACTTGACAAACGAAAAAGAAAGAAGTTACGGCCCAGCTACATACACTCTCTCTCTTTTATTGCACCTACCACTATTCTTTTTTGCATCACCCAAAGGTTGACTGGTAGAAAATGCCTTAGGCATAGTCCGCCTCCGTACCTTTACGTGCATAAATATCAAATAAATACACAAAAAAGTTTGAAGTATCTTCAGAAATTTTACGGTGAGATAGAACGTCCTTTTACTTTTCTTATTTGTCCAGAACTTTGATAAAGAAAAGCCATTAAAACGTCTTGATTGTGAAACCTCACAAAAGACTGATAATTTACTATCTCTTCATTTTCAATAAAATCTTAAAATTTAGCAAAAACTTGGCCGATATCTCGTAAATCGTACCGGACAGAACAGACTTGAAATTACACTACCCGCCAAAAAAAATTGACCTACTTCGATTTGTCACTGTCCTTCGACAGTTTAATTACTTATACTTTTGCAAACTACAGTCTACCGACTAACCAAAATGAGATAAGTTTCTATTCAAGAGCGACGTTAGTAGCACAAACAAGGCTTAGCAGGGGTCTTACCAGCTCCGTGTTCCGAATTGCGATAAAAGTGATTATATCGCGAATCCGACCAAATTTAATAGTCACAAAATATAAGGGCTATTGAGTAATAACTGTGACGTTGCGCGTTGGTCGGATTCGCGATATTATCGCTTTTGACGCAATTCGGAACGCAGGGCAGAAAGTGTTAATATGTCAGTGGTGCGAGCGTGAAAGAGGGATGAAGCTATCTATCTATTTATGTTTGGTTTCCGCACTTAGTCCTATGTGGGCTTCCTTAGGTGGGCTTATTCCAACCAGCCCACCTCTCTCCAAAAACAGATAAGGCCTTTTAGGTTTTTCAGGACATAAGGGATTTCGGGGATCCTAAGGTTCGTGTGCGTATTTCAGTGACACCTGTGCAGTCTAGGAGCACATGTGCAGTTGTCTGCTCCCCCTCCAAACATGCTCTGCACAGGGGACTGTCTGTGATGCCTATTGTGTGGAGGTGCTTATTCAGTGTGCAGTGTCCGGTGATGGTCCCCGTCACCAGGCGCAGGCCGCCTCTGTCCAGTCTTATGAGTTTTTTGGTGAGGGCTTTATTGAGATGTGGCAGGGCCTCCTTGGCCTGCCTGCATCCTGGTCGAGGACCAGGGATTAAGCTATACAACCTATATAGCTCCATCCCTTTAAAATTTCAGTTCAGGTCGTAAAATGGATCGCATTAAGAGCTCGTGGTAAGCCTCAGGTTAGGTAATGATTGAGTTTATAAAAGCATTATTAACGCCTGATGTAGTTTCAGACCCACTATACGAAATTAGGATTTCAGTCGTATAGGATTAAGTTATTAGAATTTCGTGTTAACCGAGGTATAGCTGAACTAAAGCTTAGACCAAACTGGTACTAATGTATTGCAAATTCATGTTAATCATTAATCTTCAATACAAACAATTGGGTGTTCTGTTTATTTTTGTATAATATTTTATATTAAACAACAAGAACACTAAAAAGAACTAAAGAAATCTTTTGTCTGAAAACACCATCAATATTGGTCACCAAATGAAACAACAATTAGCGTTTCAAATATTGGTACTTATAATTATAGCGGTGGGATTATCTCGCTATATTTTTCAACACACACAACGGCGGTGACGTCATACTTCAGAGTGTGCACCCTTATTCCATTACTTGACAGTTTCCCCATAGATTATATTATAAGAAAGGTTTCTAACTTACTTAATATTGAACAGATTTGAAAAAAATTCGTATTCGCGATTTTGGATAGATTCTTTTTGATAGAAATATTTAAAAAGAATTAAGTCGCACACCAGATCAAAACAATTCCTAATCCATCTTCAAAAACTGCTGCGTAATTAGATAAAAAAAAACCAACAGCATTTTCCAACATCAATCCGGTTTCATCACCACATCCCAAAACACTGGCATGCAAAAACTTTTTTTATTCTGGCCAGTTTTTTTGCAATATTTGTAACGCTATCCAACGCTGACGTCATGTGTATCTATTATAGCTGGTTCCAAGGTCTCGTTGAGGTAGGTCAGGTTTGTATCACATTGAACAAAAATATGTATCAGTCATGAACATGACTTAAGTACCTAATTTGCACATTATAAAAAGTTATTTTGATCGCATATTTTGTGGGAAAAAATCAATGTTAGTTTCTCTGTGGCCAGTACTTTTTACTTCTGGAAAAAAAGTACCGTTTAAAAAGAAATTCGGTATTTTTTAGGTTTTTATTGTAGGAACAATTTTATTAATGAATTCCATTGAATAGTAGAAGCAGCATAAGCCACGGAAAATCCCAGGATCCACCGAAAACAATTTGATAGATGATCAGATTATTACTACCTTGTCATTCTAGCAAATTGAAAATGAATGGAGAGGATACGGTCAATAAAATCATTTGTGCTAATGATTTGGGAATATCTGGTGTTCCCACATAGCATAAAGGTCTGCTATGATGATGTATGTAGCTACTAAACAAATAATTTAAATAAGACATAACTAATTGATAGGCTTCACCACTATCTCATCTAATGGAAAGCGATGATGTGGCCGACTATGGAGCACGCTAGCCTAGAAGTAACCTAATCACTCTTGACTTAAAAACCCCCAGGTTGTAGCTATCAGGAAACACCTCCAGCAGAGAATTTCACTCCTTAGCTGTACGCACAATAAATGTGTTCCTAAAACGTTTTGTGAATATGGTTGGGATGTCTACCATGTATCGATGGCACATCGCCGTACGGTCCCATGCTGGAACGGGCGCGGGTGGCTGGCAACTCTGTTTACTATATACATAAAAATTCTTCGTTTATTGCTCTTTTTATTAGTGAAAACCGCATCAAAATCCGCTGTGTGGTTAAGAAGTTAGTGAATAAACAGATCGCTCTGGAATGCGTCTTTGTTTTATACCACCTATCTAATAGGAAATATAGAAGATTAAGAAGAAACACTATAACTCCAGAGGGTTATATAATAAATACATTTTGCAAAATACGTTTTGCATAACAACTTAATAATTTTAATTAGTCGTAAACACCACCGTCCCGCGGTAATGTGTCAGTAATAAATAAGTGCGGCTCAGATAACTAAATATAACTTTATTGTATTAACAAATAAACTTTAAACGTGTTCCTTAGTGGTTTGGTGTTAATCCTTTACAACCTACAACAATTACTGGAGGATTGTCAAAATACTCCAACACCCAGACTTTTTCCTATAAACTTATAGATATCGAGAAAAAAATTAAAGTTAGAGAAAACATACAAAGACAAAAAAATCCACAGGCTGTGAAAAATATCAAACGCAATATAACGATATGTGTTGACTACGCCGCAGACAAAACATACAGACATACCTACGTACAAATATGTAACCTGTTCGATATATAAGGTACGATCCACCTATGCGACAAATAAAACACAGATTATACGCAAAAACATATAAATAAAGTAGCTTAGGCCGAAAAAGATAACAAGGTCCATAACATTTCCAATCAGGTTTATCGGGCGCCAGAAAAGACAGCCAATAATTTGCAATTAAAAGTGTAACAGGTCAACCATGCCGAGACCAAAACATAATTTTGTTTTTATTGAGACATATTATCTGTCAAGGCAATAAAAAGAAGTAAATTATTACGCAAAACGGCAGTTACGCAATCTTTGGACCTTCAGAAGCTCGAAAGATCTCTAATCTTCAAGTCTTCTCGATAGAGCCGGAGAAAATTATAAAAAGTAATACACTGGTAGAAATTTTAGTCAGTCAGCAGAGTTGGTTTGAAGATATCGTCAAAATCACGGAAAACACATGAATTGAGACCCAAAAGTCATGGAACGCTTACAGCAGCAGAGGGTAATACGGGGCTGAAACCAAGGAAGCACAGATTTCAATGCACTACCAATGCAATTAAATAAAACTACACTATTCAACAAGACCTAAAATAGAAACAATAAAATTTCGCAATTTCGTGGAACTCTAATTTATATCGATATTCGAAGTGCAAATGCTTTGGACCAGTCTATTGAAAACGGTATTGTTTCAGTGAATAGCTAGGTACAGACTACAAACGTACGTAGCTACCAAGATGTTGATATGTGTAGATTAGACTGGAAGCTAGTGGGTCGCATGACATTGTAAAGATGTCTGGAACTGTTAAAGTAATACGAGATGACATGACATTATTCAAGTGACGCAATAAAGGAGAGATACCTGAAACCATAAGGATTGTTCGAAAGAATCACCGCGGCCACAGAGGATGGAACACATGTGGGTTTTAGTCAGTAAAAGTCTGATATTCCCTCTCTCACCACCAAAGATAACCACACCTTAAAAAAATTCAATCCATTTGCATTCACATAATCAAGCTTTTACCTAATCTTGTTATCTTTTTATTAAGTTGCCATTCGATACCGTGCGCTAATCTTTGGTACACTACGAGCTGCCCCGATTCCTGACCTGCACAACTTTCCTTTTCTTCGACACGTGATAAAATCGTTATTAGATATAACATGACGTCAATCACTACGCAATCGTCCTAATTTTATCTACTAAGACTTCTCTAAGGCATTTGACGACTAAATCAACCGTCAAATGTTGACTACCAAAAAAATCATTGAAGTGCGTCAACAGCTATTTGAAAAACGCTCCATTTTTAAATGAAATAAACATGGCGGCGCTACTCATTCGTTCGCAGATTGAGCGTACACGTGAAAAACATCGTCTATCTTTATTTATACAGTATTGAAAAAACAGAATTATCTATCAAAAGATAACTACAAAAAAAGTGTTCAAGGATGCAAGTATTGTGAGTTCAATGTACTCATGACATTGCTGTGTGCATGTGATAATGATCGTGATGCAACGTAAGTAGGTGAGTACCTATATCTAGTACCTACTCATGCATCACTAATTAACCGTCTGTTTTATAATGTAGGTATGCTTGGCAAGTCTGGATATAATAAATTTCTTATTCAATTTGTGCGATATTCACTTGGTCTGAATATGGGTCAAATGATCTAGCTCGTCGGTGGTGTACTGATAACAGATTTACCAGCAGGACGTTTTAGAAGTATCAGGAAATGCCAGTCAGTTACCTACCATTTTGGGATTCCAAAGTCTAAGAAAATGGAAACATAACAGCCGAAAATGCTGTCATAGAATTGATCCAGCCACTCTATACCAAATGAAATGGAATTACTCAGTTTTGCTGTTACAAGTGCTCATAATGCAGGACTAAAATAAAATGAACCGGAACAATGCAGTTCTCACAAACTTCAAGAAAATAGAAACGAAACCATTCCGGCAAATCTCATTTCGAGTGATGACATCGGCTATGTTATTTCAACCAATTACAATACTTGAAATTTGGATTCATACAATAAATGTAACAAATGCAATGCAGATTAAACAATAATCAAATTCTTGATTAGGCTTTTAGAAAGCGGGGATTACCTTAAGAATAAAATAGGGGAAAACCTCAAAGAGAGCTATGCAGACCTATTTCTAATTCCTCACCTCCGATTAAGAAGAAGTCTACTTACTGAAAGGTCAACTAGATAGGATATCCCTGGATTACCGCTACCTCCTTGACTTGTAGACCAGACAATTGGGATTCCGCTTCAGTCAAGAAAAATCACATTACTACGTCATCTCCCTAGCTTTTTCCAATTAGCTAGGGGTCGGCTTCTAGTCTGTGGATACGGCTGAAAACTCGTGTCTTACATAGACCGAATGCCTGGGCAATACGTAATACTCCTTGGATAGGCTGATGGTCAGACTTTCAGGCGGCTACCTATAACGATTGTCAAAGATCTAAAAATTATAACCGGGACCAACAGATTTACGTGCTTTCCTATGCACGAGGTATCATCATCATCATCATTTCAGCCGAAAGACGTCCACTGCTGGACATAGGCCTCCCCCAAGCGTCGCCACAACGAACGGTCCTGTGCGTCTCGCATCCATCGGACTCCCGCAATCGTTACCAAGTCATCGGTCCACCTTGTAGGAGGCCTTCTAACGCTACGTCTTCCGGTACGTGGTCGCCATTCCAGAACCTTTCGGCCCCAACGAGGTATCAGTAATGTCCTAAATAAACTTAGAAACGTAAATAATAAATTGAAAAAATCACATTGGTACTCGCCCGGTTTCCAACCCAACCTGATGCATGAGAGGCGGTCAAGGCAGGAGCCTTAACTTGTGGGTCATCACAACACACATCACATTACTATATCCTCCGTAATATTAAACGTGACATGAATACGATTCCATCAAGACAATAAGGTTTAGAAAAACCACCTTCAAAATTCCTTTAAGTACTTGCTGGCAAAAAATATTCGGTGATACATCCTCTGCACTCGTCCTAATAGGTACTTACCAGCGCGATTGCTGCTGCCAGGAGTGGAGCGAATTATAATTTTATTCGACACTAATTAATTCAGTTAGTCTCAGGTACCTATTGTACTAATGGAACTTAATTGTTTAGATCACTAGCTCAAGTTGAAAGATATATAATAAGACCAATACGAAAGAGGCTCCTAATTCTGTGGTGAGAAAAGTAGTAGAAAGAAAATTTGAAATTTAGAAGAAGAAAACATGACGCACCGACGCGACCTCAGTTAATTTGGGATGATGATAAAATTCAAAATACCCACTTTGGCACTATTATATAAGTCTCTACAAGCACTCGGATTTGGGTGTTCAAACCACGTGGATGGGTATGGAAATACAAAATGGCTGTCTATATTTACTACATTAAAAACTCGTTTTAAGGAATTGTATTTCAAATAGTTGAAAATAAAGCAGGCAAAGCTGTTAGCAGCGTCAACATTTGCATGTAGGTATAATTTGTAATTTAACAGAAATCCTAAAAATAATCTTCGATTGCGAGATTTTCCTGTGTCTGGAAATTGTTAAACTGCTATAATATTATTAAAACTTAAAGATGGCGTTGATTAAATATGATTAATAAAACGAAAACCGTTTACAAAAAAGAAATCAAATATGTCATCGAATAAATTATATGAGTCGCAGACAGTTTAGCATTTATATTTATGTAAACACAATACATAAGCATTATCATTAGCGGGCCGAACAAAATGGTCCATTTTGACAATACGCCACTGGATAGGGTAGGTCAGTGAAGCGCGGCGCGGCGTGACTCAGTCTAGACTCTAAACTAGCAAGTCATTGTTATTTAACATTTGACAGGAAAATCTAGGCACAATTAATTCGCAAAATTTGTAAAATATTTAGCTTGTAGTTATCGACCATGTGTTTTGTTAACCCTTTGATAAACTGAGGGAAAAGAAATAACAAATAACAGAGATAAGATTTTTTAAAAGAACTATCAATCAATGAACTCAGCTTATCTTACTTAGTCTACTACGGAACATAGACTATAAAGACGTAATAAATGATGTGAACATGATGTATGTTACAAGGAGAACCTCTAAGGTCTTCGCAATTTCATCACTTCTAGATAGGAGCGGAAAGAGAAAAATCTTACGCACATCAACATGTCTAGGGATATTTCAGATTTAGTACCATAACTAAGCACTGGTCATAAAAAAATTTAATATACCTACGTTTTGTTACTGGCACTGCGGCACATTTTCTTCTGTATTCTAAATTCTAAATTTAAAAAAATATACAGAGGCGGTAAAATAAATTCAACTTCATAACGTTACCTTTTCGACTCTGTTTCTTTTAAAGATTGAATTGGTTTTAATCAAAATTGTTGAATACTATTTGTTTTTCTACATTATACATGGAACGCCAACATTTAACCAGTGAGATGTAATGAGAGCAAAAGGCTTGCTGGAAGCGAGAGCAATCCAGTGCTATGTTGCTGACGCCATTTGCATCAGTCAAAGCGTCTTAACAATACTACGGTACTGGGACACTGGCGACCTGGTCCATTGGCACACTAGGAATATTCGAATTACCACCGCAAGACAAAATCGAAATTTACAAATACCGGTGTCAAGACAACCTACCGCTAAAATTAGGCGATAAGGTTTTGAAGTTACAATCGAAGCACCAGATGCTGATGAGTGATCAAACTGTAAGGAGACTGCATGAAGTCAACCTATCTATTGTGGGTCACGATGTCCTGTCACCTATCAAATGGGTAAAAAACATAAATAGGTTTATTCTCTACCGTAGAGTTACTTATGGACATTATGAAAAACTTGATCTTGCTAACAAACCTACTAAGTAGGTCATAAACTCATAATTCCTTCTAACATTCAAATATAAAGATCATCTTTAAACCAAGATTTTTAAATAAAATTGCAATAAATAACCCCATGAGACCATAATATACCCAGAACTTTTGTTTTATTTAAAAACAACATAGAAAACGAATTAAAAACCTGTTCTGTAACGACAACAATTCTAGAAATAATTCGATATCCGAAATATCAAAGGAATAATCGAACCGACTTATAAAAGGATTGATTGCCGATAATTGAGCCGAAACATCTCAAAATCTGAGATCAATTTAATATATTAAAATCAATATATCCCACACCACCAGGATTTGGAGCTTAAATAGTACTCATAAAGATCTGTAAAATAGTAGGCGGTTATGTGAAGATATCAGGAGAACCATTGTGTAAACGGGGTGTTGGTCCTGAATGGCATGCCGTTTCTTGATCAACACCCCGTTAACACAATGGCCAGGAATGGCGATTGGTCGAGGCTGGGCCGACATGTAAACGCACCATAACAGTTCTAATCTTGCTTTACATCCGTTGAGCTAACTCACAACACAATGTGTTTAGTCCTTACACGAAATGGTACCCAACGCCCCTAGACGGAAAAACCTACTTCATTGCAGCACGTATGATTAAAAGTGACTCGAGGTGTTCAAATAATCAAGATCCGGCTTAAACCCTAAACAAATCAAGTAGAAAGGTTTTTAAAGGCCACCTCTAAAGTACACAAAAGCTCATAACATTACATTAGCAGTATTGCAATAATAATTATTTAAATTGTATAACAATCCAATGAAAAGAAAGAAAAAAGTTTTATTCGAACACCACCTGATTCCTCACTGCGCCACAATACTATTTATGTGTTGGCACAAAATAGGTAGGTATTCATAATACGCGGTGGAGTTCAGCGACCGTGCGCCCGTGGTCTCACCTTGATAGATAAACGTCATTTCGGCTAGAGCAGGCGGGCGCGCGACCGCGAAACCGTGTTCGTAACTACGCCGACGTTGAGGCAGGCTCGGCACCGTCTTGTATTACAAATTGGGGCACCGGCGGCAGCCTCACACTCCCAGGCTCAACAACACACATGACACACCGATAAAACAAAACACTCGTGCTTTGGCCATTGTTTTGCACGATTATTTATTGCACAAAAGAAGTATAATTAGAACGAATTATTCAATAGCATAAAATATATGAACGAACATCTCACTAAATTTGACTTTCAGTTTCTAAGTAATGTCACTTGTCATTACTTAGACACTGAAAGTCAGACGGTTTCAGTCAGTCCAAACAAAAGCCAAAATCTTACTTTACTTCATATAGATACGTAAATTAAGATACTAATTAAAATCAAGGCTTTAAAAACTTCATAAGGATACAGCTGATAATAACCTTGAAACCCAATCTAACAGTTAACATTTGGCCACCTCGACGCCCAAACGAAATCATGTTTTTGCATGAGAAAAACTAAGTTGTCCGACCCATTTTAAAGACCAATTAGCCGTTATTTTAACACATTATCTTTATAAATAACGTATTAAAATAACGTGAAATCATAAAAACATTAGCGATAAATCGTTTCAAAGCCTGTAGCTAATCTTGTGACGTCGCATCACGAGAGCTCAATAGTCACACAAAAACGCTATGGACAGCTTGTCGGCATTTCTTGTCCGACCCGGACCTACCTCAACACAGAACCGAATATTCATTCGCTAGGCTACGTGTAGTACTTTTCCATGCGTTATCATATTTTATTTTTGCACTTGATAACTGCGCTAACGCATTCCACAGTATCATTGTGATAAAAATGTAGAACACACACGAAATCGTTGGTGGCATGGATGTAGTTGTGTAAGTAAATGATCACGGAGTTTACACAGATGCTTACTTAGCTCACAATGCTGTCTTTGTGGTAGGTCTTGGTAGGTACACTAAATTTAAAACAGTGAGCCTTATTCATGAATATTCTAAAGGAGTTCTACTCTGGATTGAAGTTTAAAACATGAAAAGAAAATGACTGACAGGTGAGCATTATCGAATAGTTGTCACGTTTCTTTCGTACCCAAGAATAATAAATCAGACTTGGAAAACTTCAGACCAAATATGTACTTTATCTTTTAAAGGAATATTATTGATCTAAGGATAGAAGCCCGCTCGAAATGGCCCCACATTTGCCCTACAGAAAAAAGTGGGCCATGCCTTTCCTTACCCTTCACCCGGAGAGTTCAGACCGGGTTCAAATGTAAGTCGTTAGATCACTACTGTATAATACAAAAGACATAAATAAATTAATATGCATAGTTGTTGCCTTTCTAGCAATAATATAGGTAATTCTTTCGGATGTCTAACTTTAAAATAAACACTGGCCAGTTTTTGTGGCTCGAGCTGATTACATCATGTGCGCTCCACATCTTTACGACGCATTAATAAAAAATTTCAAGACCAAGGCCAAACGGAACTTTATTTAGATCTAAAACTCTCTGAGTGTTTTTATTATTTCGCTTCAGATATTTCTTTGAAAGCCAATCAATGCTTCCACCACGGTTTTATGATGGGGCAGGATTGACATCAGTAGGTAAATACATAAAACACTTTTCTGCTACATTCCCAATTTGTGTTATGACTCATTTAATTCTACTCAGCACCTGAAGACTGAAGGTGTTGAGTAGAATGATGTACTTATACAACCTTCTGATGACGTCAATTTTCTTTAGTAAACGAAACTAACTACTCATAAAATATAAAAAGTAAGCCCAACAATAGTTTGGAGGCACTCCAAAAAAACCACTAGCTGAAAACATAAACACGACATGTTTTTTATAGATATTCAAATTCGGAATTCGTCATGATGCTGGTATGACTGTATCTAATCTGAACCTATCTCAAGCGGTGATGTGTTACCCATTGTAACTGATAGTATGTTATGTTTGGGCAGGTCAGGATTCAGTGTGCTGAGAAGCTTTGCCCAGGCAAATTCGGGAGTGGAGGTAAAAATAGGTAGTATGAAGGTGTAGTCTGGATCGGTAGGGTGAGGAGGAGGTTGCAGGGGCGGGGATGCGCGGGCGGGGGGTGCGTCTAGACATCGGCCTTGACCGACGCTCGGTTTCCGCGCGCCCGAGGTCGGCGCGACCCACAGCCCAGAGACCGAGTGCGAGCAACGGTATACTACACCATGCTATGGCGTACCGCATGGCACATGCTCCGTCTGGCTTTAAACGATAAGTCTGAATGGACATGCACCAGTAAAGGTGTACACGGTGTAAAGGTGTATACGGCTACACCGACAGATCGAATGAACGCAGATTTAACTCCAATAGTTGAATATGTTCAAGTTCCAGCCACTTATTTTTCGTTATGTTCCTTTAATGGTGCTTCTCTTATTACAGCAGTCTATATTGTAAGTAGACTTTAATTATGTTCAGGTAGACAGGTCGTCCATACAGACAGCATAACGCAATATGTGTATACCTATTAATTACGATTATTATATAAAAACACAAGCCCATTATTAGAACAGAAATACCTAGAATCGATACTATCTACAATGTATGTGTAAATGTCTATAAAAATTCGGTCGAACAACACAGTTGGGTGAGGAACGCGTCTCGCGCCTCGGTCCGTGAACTCGAGTGAGTTTCGACATTGTGCCGACATTGAGCCGGGCTAAATAACGCAGATAGCGAGGGGTCGACGACCGACATCGCCCAATATCACGCGGACGATCGCAAAATTTACAATCACCTGCCGACGCCGCGTGGTCGTTATATAACCACGACCTACCCCAACAGTTTAGCAGTTTTTACACATGCCGAAAATCACGCGTCTGCCCAAAAAAGTGTAATTAGTACACAAAGTTGCCAAATACAAAGAACCTAAACAAAAGCTTTCAAAAGATCGAAGACGCAGCAGATTCCATGCAGCTTTGCAAGCTCGAGGAACTTGCAAAAACCGAACCAAAACCAGAGAGGCCACAAAATTGCGGATCGGAAATGATGTTCACAAGGCGAGCCAGGGCGTGGGAGCGGGCGGGGTGGGGGCCGAATATCTCGGCGCGGGGTGACATTGCGCGGACGTCGACACTATGCCCGACCTACGGCACGGCACCGGCGCCCGCCCGCGCCGCTCAGCCCGCGGAAAAATGACGCCTCATCCGCACCACTACTTCGACTACACAAATTCACTAGACCAGAATGTTCAGCGTGTGCGCAATGCTTATCAGCTCCAACAAACATTTTTTCACCAAGCAGACGCACATTTTGTATTTTCGTTTTGTCCCCTATTTGGGAATCTTGGGTTATTCGCCAGGACGGTCAAACACCGTTGTTATTAAATAATTCAAAGCTCGTCGCTCTGTTACATAAAATGACGCAATGCGTTTTCGAGATATTTTGTGACCAAAATGGTCGGGGGTAAACAATGCAGCGTGTGACGCAAATATCAACATATCGAAACAATCTTGTCTCCCTTTCGAGACACGTCCTCATTTTAGACGAAAGCTTTCTACACATTTATAAACTTCTTTTCTACATGTGAAAACAATGAAAGTAGATATTGAGTAGTTAAGGAGTGTTCCTTAACTATCCAATTTTCAGCCTAGACGAAAAATATTGGATGTATTCGTACCAGATTGGTTTCAGGACTTTTTCATTCGAAAAACTGGGAACCAAAGGGGTACAAAATACACCAATAGAGCAATTTATGTCTGACATTTAAACGAACAGATTTCCAAAGTTCTGCTGCGCTGACTTCAGGCATTTTGAGAGCGAGTACAGAAAGACATCCCTTAAAAAATTGGGAATCTATCTGAGGCGAGCTCTCCAATCCAAAATAACTTTTAATCCTAAAAAACTGCATTGAACACAAAGAAGCAGAATGTTTATCGTCTCCGCTAGCGGCATATTTTGTAGATTCATTGCTTTATTTGGCGAGACGATCAAATAAAACCGTCACACAAATCAACCTCGCTGTGATACAAATAAACGTGCAAAATAAGAAAACAGTAACATCGTAGTTTAAAGCCGGTGGTTAAAACATTTGTTAGTGTACACCAATTCAATCCCCAAAAATACTTTTCACTGCTTATTTTATATTGAACCATGTTTAATTACCAAAAGTAAAGGTCACACGATATCGCTGTTGACTTATTACTTAGACCATTCTAGGCACATTTCATTCTCTTGTTTAAAACATTATCGTAATCCTTACCTACATTATTTGTAATAATATACTTGAGACCGTCATTTATCTCAAGTTGTTCATTAATTTATGTAAGAGACACTTGCAATGATGAAGCGTCAGCTAGGCAATGGATTATGACGTCATAACTGTCTGAACTGTCATTGTCTGGGACAAAACTGACACTATGGCATCAATGGTATCATTTGATAATGTTACGCTGCAAACTGAGTGGGTCATATTATTAGCTACATATTTTAACACAGAAAGCTGAAGGATTTGAATATTACAAAATATGAAAAAAAAAAAAAAAACAAAGACAGCTCTTGTTCTCTATGGAGTTTAACTTAACAGCAAAAACTCACTGTCCAAGATAGCCCACACAGGAACTGATATTGTTACGCTGCAAACTGATAGGGACAGATATTTCAATGAAGCAGTATGTATTTTCCAATTGATTTATGAAGACATTGAAGGGTTCAGAAACTGAAAACGTTGATAATAAAGAAATACAAAGACTACCCAAGTTGCCAATGGATTGTACCTACCTATATGAACAGTCATTGAATGGAAAAGCGCTAACAGTGACATTTTGCTTTGATGACATTTTGATATTCTTACGTCGCAAACTGGGTGCAATCGTAGATTTCAATAGAGATGATAGAGATAGGTGTTTTAAAAACTGTTCACGAAAATTGTAAAATATTTGATTACTTAGGTTATACAGAAACAAACAAGAAAGAAATTGAAACTTGCTAGCTGAAGTTTCAGAAATAAAATAACCTAATTTGTTTAAATTAAAGGCATATCCAATTGTATTATTCGTGATTGTATTTAAATTATCTACTCGCGGCAAAATATAAACTAAAGATAATGAATTTTATTGAACTAAATTATTTAAAATTGGACACACTCCCTAAACAATCAAATAGGTACTCTGCACCAACAGCAAAAAAAGACCGGAAGGCTAGATAAGTATTTAAAACAAAAACTAATCTATTTCAAACAAAACTTAAACAAAAACTGCATAGCCGAATACCTAGGTAAAACAGAAACATTAGTGTCGGTCATCTTACAACAGGAATATTTAGATAAAAAGTGCAACAAGTGTTGAATGCAGTTCAATGCCCATTTGACATTGAAAAGGCAAACAAAATGCAGTTCCATTTATTATCGTCTATCTCGTGATGTATATATAAAATAAACACTCATTATACTTGTAGACACACTTCCGAACAAACTTCTGATGAAATTGAGTTTCTGCATATTTAGGGTCTTTATCTTGAGAATACGTTGATACTGACTTCCTGAGATTTGACAATTGTGGACGTCGAAACTGTCAAAATTTGATGTGGCTGACATAGGTGTGGCCAACGATATTTTGGCATTCATGTATCTGAATTCTTATTTAGAACAATAGATTTAGGTTTGCTTTTTTATAGGTACCTACCAATCGTCATATTTCAGACGTGAATAGGTTTGGATTTATCTGAGGCTTTCGACAGGTTTAACCACGCAAATCAGGGACTTCTTTGTTCTCAATATTATATCCCTATAACAATTTATAATACGGTCTTTGTAAATTATAGTTTATCTATTTCAGTATTAACGAACATTGTATCTAGTAGGTATCGAGTAAATATAAACATCTGTACTTATCATGAAGACGTCACGTGTTTAGCCATTCGTTATTATGTTTATTTGTCGTCAGTGTTTTATTCCAATTTAAAGGTTAAAGATCAACTATTGAAAACGTAGATTTTTGCTACTTTCTCATTATTATAATAAGCGTTGGAGTTTGTTTGTTTGATTAGATACTATAGATCCTGACTGTGTACACATGTCTTCCAATCATTCCTACGACATTTACGTACGAATACCACGGTGAATTACTTAGGTATGGACGTAGGTAGATAAAATACATTTTAGAACTTAATAAACTGAGTAGTAGATACTACCTACTTCTAAGTCGGACACAGAGTTCAATCCACTGCTGATACATCTAAACTTTACATACCTAGTGATTTATAACACAAACAAACGAAAACATGTTACCGCCCAAAACTCGCGTTTTCTCAATAACACAATTTTAGCACCCATCCAATACAATGCACCTTCCAAACTTGAGCAGGCTTCCGTACTCACATTGTGAGAAGATTCGATCATATCCAGCGTAGTGGCTATATTTGAGAACAACCATGCATCCTCTACCGCACACATTTTTATGCCTTTATTAAAACAAATCACAGCACTTGTGTACAAACATTGGAGTTCAACGCACTTCGTACGTTTATTTAAATGTATTTGTGTTTAGTGGAGCGCAATGGTGGAAAAGCTTGATGCGCGCTGAGCGACTCGTACGCACTGTCCGCACGCATTGCGTACACGCAGGCCACGCCTCCACGCCCCTCCAATGTTCACGATTTACGCATGCGCCGCCCAACCATGCGCCACGTGCTAACCGCCTTTCAGATTGGTCCCTTCACGTACAATCCGACGAATAAAGGTATAACGTTAATTTTCCTGAAGCGCTGCCAAGGGACGGCGACCGTGATTGGTCGAGCGCGCAAACGCTATATTTCGAACGTTATCGAACATTTTGAGACCTTTTTAAGGCAACAAACAACGATAATTTGGTAATTTTGGGTTGTAAATATACACTTTTACAAAAACAACAGTTTTGGTGTTACCATTTAAATACATCATAATCTTACGAAACGGCAAAGTTAGGTACTTCATTATGAATAACGATGTGTTAACTTTGTTACTTTGATTATTGTAAATAATAGATATTTATCGCTTGTTTTGGAGTGTAATAGATAATTCCTAACATATGCACAATAAGTTTAATTATAATTATCTACGATCGAATTCGATATACGGATCGAGCTAGAAATGTATAAATAAATACTTATATCTACCTGGGTATCTACAGTTAGATTTTAAAAAGAAACAAGGCGTGTCACATCAATAAATATGATGCAAGCCAAAATATAGAGACATTTAGGTAGGTCTACCAATCTACTGAAAACTTTTGTATCGAAAATTCACTTGCCATGTTTATTCTGGCAAAATTCAAGAACCAATATTGTTCATATAAAAACAATTTTATATTTCATAAACAGAAGGTCAATTATCTAGCTAGTCATACATAGGTAGGTAAGTACGATTATCCAAGTTCGTTTTAAATCCATTACTCAGGAATTGTGAATAAAATCCCACATCATAATTACGACCCCGCAGGCCTGCAGGATTACCTACAGTCAGCATATTATTATGTTAAAGTAAAAAAATAAATAATTAGATATCTAGGTACTTATAATATAATATATTAAAAAAAAAGTAATTACAGTCGAGTTAATTTCAAAATATTTTGTATTATTAATAAGAGTTATTACCTATTAGATATTAATTAAATTGAATATAATAATATTTTAGAGCTATCTACAAATAATTAAGGAAAGATGTAAGAAAATATTTATTGTTTCATCTTTCAACTAAACTGCCATTGATTACGTTCCGTACCACTTTCAATACATGACTCACACAAAATAAAATTGGTATAGGTAAGTAGGTAAGTTCAAAATTTATTGAGCTGGGTATACCTAAGGCAAAAATTGAAATTCAATCATTTGCCATAAGTACAAATTCTACTGAAAAGTCACGAGTTCCATGGAGACATACTAAATCACATGTTAATGAGGCGTTGCTGGGTCTAACAAACAATAATCACTGGTGAACAAGGTTTTTGTCACAGGGATTGTGTATTGCTATTCTTACTTATCTACCTATCCTCGTACAAAACACTAACATACTTTTTTCTATCACGTACAGATTTTTTGTGACAGCCACTTAATTTTGACCCAATTTTCCACTACGTACACGTACGGTCGAATTGCAACAAGTTTTCCTGAAAAATAGTGGTCAACTGTGAGTTTATCATGCATAAGCCAATCACTGTTTGTTTCTCACTATGCAAAGGAGGCGTGTCGTTCACCCTAACAGTTTTTACTATGTATGTGGTGAACCAAATTCTAAGTCAATGAAGAAATTTTGCTGAACTTGTGAAGCAGTGTTATCGTGATTGTTTTAGCTTTTCATCAAGATACATTGGCGTTTCGTATGAGCTCTACGACATGAGTAAAAAATTTGCAGTGGTGATTCTGCGATATAACCACTTCCTCATGGTGCTGATGTACCGAAACATGAAGTGCCAAATTAAACCTATGCGCAGGAACTGATGCCAATATGTAATGCAATAGCAGATGAAATTCATGATCTAGCCTTTGTACCTAATAAGATAGGAACACTAATAACTGACACAAACTGATCTAGATCATCTTTTTCATGATTTAAAACGGATTTCAAAAATCATCTTGATTTTTTTAAATATTACTTATTAAAAAAATAACTGCAAAGATCGATATCGATCGATGCAGATAGGAACAATTTAAATGTAGGTACCTATCATTATTGGATTATAATTTGCCACTCAAAATATAATTTCTACAGTCACATTTCGACTTCTGTCACAAAAATCTGGGAGAAATGGCAAGTTAATGGAGAAAGGTTCCAGCAGGTCATTTCCAGAATGAAAAACCAGTGAAAATGGAGTCCTTGAATATTAGCAGTTTTCGGTTGAATGCTTGTGGTAGACCAGCCTCAAGCTAAATACTATAAACAATCGTAACATATGGTTTCAAAAATGTGTTTTCAAGCATAATTGTAAGTATCAATATCAATATCTTTCATGAAAACTAAAGTTGCCGTCACAAAAAAACTATGCGTACCAAATTTTTTCTATATCTATTTCCTACCAAAGGGAGTCCAAATAAAGCCATATAATAATATGGCAATAAAATTCTTCTGACAAAAATAAGTTAATTTTTGACCAGTGTAATCAGAACGGTGCGTAGTCTGAATCTAAACTTCTTATAAAAAAACGCAAACGCGCGGTATTCCGCAAAAAAAAAATTGCGAGATCCCGCGCTTGTGGGATTAGATTCCCTACTCAGGGAGATTTTACCAGTAATGTATCTTTTATAACGGCTGAAAACCACGAATATGAAAAGAAAAATTGAGACTAATTAAGGCTAGACTGAAAAATTGACCTAGAAACATGCTTAGATATAATCGTAAAACCATACACGTGTCTGAAATACAGTTTCAAGGCAATCACAATTAGGTGCGGTCGATGAAACCGCTTAAATTTGAAGCAGTTATAATAAAATGTGGTTTACTTTAATCATCATCTGTAGCCATCTATCTCGATAACAGTTAAAAATAAACTAAATAGGAAACAAAAACTAACCATCGACTTAAATCAAACTGTAGAATCTATTAGAGAATTCTCGCATTATCGCCACTTAATCGTACCAAATAAAAGTACCAAATCCGTAGAACGAAATCCTGCACGAGCTGCAATGTCTGAGTCAAGGTTACTGCAACTTATAATTTACATACAAACCCAAATTCTAATACTGAAAACACTATAAAGGTGTGTAATCTACAAAATCAAAGAAAGAATAAGAACTTAAAAACGAAGCACCCGATTCTATACGCCACAGGAATCTAAATTAACAAAAAACTGAAGCTAGATCAGTTAAATGTTAACAAAAAGAAACAGTTACGATGATGTCATAGACAAAAGGTAAAGCAGACAGACAAAAACGTGACTATATACCTTCATATGTCTGTAATTTGTACCTGTAGGATATATTAATATTACCTACCGTCTAGCTCAATATGAGACAGTAGCCTTGGGGTCTGTTGCCAACTCTGACTTTCTACACTTGTATAAATCCAATTACTTAATTCTTTTACCGAATCTACTACAACCTATCAGATAATGTATCGTCGCCAAAATTGCGCACCTACTATTTTTAAAAAACTTCATTAATCTACAATTTATTGTCAGAAATCAGGATCGAGCCGTTCCAGAAATATCAAAGGTGCATTAAGCTATGGGAATGCTAACGTTTCCAAAAGTCCAAACAGAATGCGCAAACAAAAGGCTATACGGGTACATATAGTAACGCAACACAAGCCAGACTCAGGACTCGTTAGTGGGGAATCTTTTGGCATTATCGATAAACATCCCGTCGGGCCCTAGGCTGTCTATGTATAGGTTGTCTTAGGGCAGGCACGCGGCGACGGCGCGCCGGGCCAGACTGAATTTGTTAGCTTTTTTGGAGATAGGGTTGACTCTGTGTTTGTTGCGAGTGACGTATGAGATACTGCTCATGAAGATTGTCCTACGTCGTCGTCTTTTTCAAAATCCGTGTCTCTACTATTTCGTTATTTTGGTCATTTCAACATCTGACAATAGACAAAGTATCAATGTAATGGAATATAATTAACTTATCTAGCTAGATCCAGGATAGTATTGAACTGTTTTTGAATTTAGCCGTAGGTATCGATTAATGGTTGTTTATTTTAATGTTTATTGTCTTATTATCAAAAGATGGTGGCTTTGTATATTTTAAAGGGTTTGATCGAGACCGATTCTTTCGTTCTTTTTTGGTTTTAACATCTAATTTAACCTAAGGAAGACCTTACGTCTCAGGTTTTTGTTCCTGTCCTGATCAGACTTCCTATGGACTGTGAACATTCATTAATCATCTGCCTAAGACAGCCCTAATATTTAATTGTGTGGGAGGAGGCAATTCGTGGAACAGATCCTAATTGTGTGTGTGCGTGTATTTCAAATACAAATAAAATCACACTTGTGTGCGCGCCGCCGGTTCATTGTCAAGGCCAACAGCCAAATCTCCCGCTCGAGCCCCCCCTCACTCCCGCCTCACTCCATCCATAGTCATTCGAATTCGCTAAAAACTTTGGTTTGCTACGCGCATATTGCTCGGCCGGCGAAGCCTTCTATTTCATTGCTCCTGAGTGGAGCAGCAATAGTTACCGAACTGTAAAACGTTTAGTTGGTGTCATTATTGTTTGGTATGTTGGTACAGGGATTGCGGTTGCTGCCGACGCGATAATCGAGTATTTTTAACGTTGCATATCGCATTCCACCAACTTTTAATCTACGGTGTGCCGCTTCGTCAGTAGGAAATCTTATTGCAATAAAAACAACACTGGCTTGCATCTATCGGTCTAGACTAAACGCTAAAACATCACCATGTTTTTTTCATCAACGCCCGCCGCATTAGTCGTTACTCAAATTTGATCACAGATCTATGTAAATTGCGTGACTAATGAACTGCACTGTCTGATACGATATTATGTAACTGTCGTTATGGCAAGATAAAGGCGGAAATTTTAAAACAAACAGACCATTCACGAAGGGTCTGTGGAGAGTTTTCAATTATTGCGATTTCGACAAACGATTACAATCGAAATTGATCGCGGAAGCATGAACATAAACTAATTATTTTATTATCTCTGAAACCTACCCTGCCCGTGACCGGCCCGTGTCTTATAACCTAAGGTCGGTTGATATCAGTGTATCATCTGCAATTAATTAAAGATATTCGAACGCAAACTGTTTTGTTAATACAAATCCAGTAACTGGAGTAATTAACTATTTATACAAAGTTTATAATTTCGTATATTTGGCGGAAAAAAAAATCACCTAAAAGATAAGAGATAGAGGACTTGACTAAATTTAAACGATTTTGTTTGAATATATTTATTTGTATGCCTATAAATATTCGTAATAACAGAACTTACACGACGGACAGAGGCCAGAGCATGTGATAAAAATGTTACAGCCTGTTATCGTACTTAATTATTACGTCGTGCTCATATAGTATTATGTAAGGACCAGGGCCAGGAAAATAATAAAATAATGCTAAACTGCCTCCGTTGATACCTATCGTGGAGGCCTTGTAGTAAAACTTTGCAAGATAGTTCTGAAGAATTAAAAATGCAGGGTTGATAACCAACGACGACACTTTAAAATATAATAACAATCCTTTAGTATCTACCTATTATTTCGTACAGGGGATATGCTGCTAAAAATATGTGTCAGTGTATGGAAATATTGAGTCGATAAGTTCAGTCAAGGCCGCATTATATCACCAACGCTTGCATCACGTTGCAACAAAAAATGATTAGATAGAGTAATCGCTGCACAAAGTATACACACCACTTTCTTTTGTCTCAAAAATTTAATAAATATTTTGATCATAGTTTAATAAAAATATCTTTTAAACTTTGTATGAAGAAGTGTTATTCTTATAAGTTTAATTTTCATTTTTAAGACAAGTGATAAAGGAAATAGCTCAAAGGACCAATAAGAAAACAAACCAATCCTGAACTTAGTAGGTACTCCAAATACTAAGGAGGTAGACCTAAACTTGAAACGGCGTAACAAACAAAGAAACTTATTGATAAGACTCGGGGACTTAAGAATACAGAGCGCATCAAAGAAGCCATTATACTCGCATACGATAAAAACGGGCCACGGTATTATTTAACAAGAGAAAAAAATAGACAAGAATAAAAATTCGATGCAGAAATATGCAAGCATCAAATCTAAAATCCAGGAGCTATAAAATATTTTTAGAATATACTAACGGCTCTACATATTTTTAAAGACCATCAATAAGATATGGCAATTTTGCGTGACTAGTTGCTTTTAACTGCCTGTAAAATGTTACGTCAGTAGATTTAACTTAGCATGCTTTTCCTCGAAAAACAAGGAAGAAAATTCTAATATTAAGAAAAAATACCGACTTAGAAATTAAAAACCCATAATTATTAAATAATGTACGGAATGAAACATCCCCTAATACTCTGTTAGAGGAATCTAGATCGACGGCGGAAAAATATGGAATAGAGGCAGAACGTGCGGCATGATTTTTTCTGGCAGAGCGTTGAGAAAATAGACACTACGCACAAGGCACAACAGTTAGAGGCGGGTAATGGTAGGCGGCGCGATCGATCACGGGTTGGGGCAGGTCGGGCACACCGCGGTCTACGTGTTGAGCCGCTTAGGGCCGAGCCTGCCGAACTCAAATTTTGGAAACTACATATAAAATTTATGTATGATATAGTTGATATATGAAGTAAGAATTATGATGCATGAGAAAATTAAATAATACACAAGTTGAACCAACGAAATGTAGACGAATATTTCGGACATAAAAATTCACATAAATTATGTTTGAAAACATAATTAATGTGAACTTGGAAACTTTTAATTTTATAAATCTGGAACATGTTATTTTTTTAATTCATGATTTTTATTAAAATCATTTAAGATTTTATATATGTATTTCCAAATATATAAAAGTACACAGTTTTTTAAAAAAAAAACGTACACAGCTAAAATTATTCTAAAGTTAAGTTTAGTCACTATTAGATTTATTTATGAGCTTAAAATGTATAGGTCTACACACTCAAAACTTAATAACATGCAGAAACATAACACCTCTGCGATAAATATTCGGCAGTCCCGCGTGTCGATGTTGATAAAATGTTAGCCTAGGTCAAGGCAAAATTCAGTTTAGAGAAAACCACAATTCTCACAATAAAAACGCCGGTAAATCTTTTAAAGGATATAAAATAAACTATGAAATGTACGCACCACATCCTCCATCTCCATCCAGTCCATGTCGGCTTGTTATTGTATGTCTAGGTTAGCTTAGAAGTCTGGATCTAGTGCTGCGCGAAAGTACTGCGCGTGGCGACGTTCGGTACACGAGTGCAGCGTCGTGTAGTGTGTGTTGCACCGAAAATTCGTTCCCGCAGCTCAGACCCGCGCCCCGCACCGCACCCCCGGGCTCGCAAAATTTTCAAACTTCAAACGATTCGCGCAACGCCATCTAGGGGCGATCGGCGCCCCATTGCCTCCGTGTGTGGCCTTGAACTTGACTGTACACGTCGCGAGCGACCCACTTTTGCAGAGCGTCCCCGCGCCCCGCCGGTAGTCGCGCGCATTCGGCGGCATTGTCACGGCCGCGCCACCTGAATGGATCTTAGTCAGCATAAGGCGTATATTCGAATGGCGGCGCCGAACACTCTCGTTTTCACCGTACTGTATTACGTCACGCTGCACATTACATAGCTGGATTATCTTGCACACGTTCAGTGCGGCCGATAGCAGGGCAGAAACTTCTCACGAATGTAATAACGATGTGAGTACTAGTTTGCTGATTCGTCGTTTCCTCGTTATATTTGATCTATTGACAATGTTTTGACGCTTTTTTTTTCAAAATCTGAACTGTTGATATTTTTTTTTATCATTCAATTGAAAAACAAAAACCACGTAATGGCATCTTTATTTTTATCTGCACCATTTTTTATTAAGTATCACACACTTTTTATTCGACCTCGACTCCGCGAAAAAGAATTCGTAAACATAATTATTCCATCACTGATTGTCATACACTTTACGGATACGGGTTTATTTAAGTCTCGGGCTAAATGTTTCAGGTGCTGGACTCGGAGCAGTGCATCGTTATCAAGTTCAAAGTTTCTACAGCGTGTGGCTAACATGCGGGAGCATTACGATGTGATTTGAGTAAAACGTGATCTCACTGCACTCTTGGAATCTTCGCAGACTATAAGGTTTTGTTTATACTTTCTCAACTTCGCCTCACAATTACTATAACTTAGGGGTTTGCTATAACTTAGGGGTCTTTAAGTCAACAGTGAATAGGTTACTTCTAGGCAAGCGTGCTCCATCGTTGGCCACATCATCGCTTACCATCAGGTGAGATAGTGGTCAAACGCAAGCCTATCAATAATAATTTAAAAAAAATTACTAACCAAAAAAGTCAACAATATCAGCACGAAATTGATCACACTCACATACATAAAGGTCAAAATAAAGGAATCGTCCAAATACACCAGTCAGAAGCCTAACAAAATCCAAATCTCGCTAGTAGACATCAACTATAATGCATATTGAAGGTAAAACGACTTAGAATACCTAAATACAAAACATAGGTTGAAAAATAGATAAATGTATATGTTTAAGACTCAAGTCTCACTCTCATCAGGAATTTGATGAAAGGTAATGAATAAGTCTAGTAAGAACTGAGCATGTTAGAAGAATGTCATTCAACTTGGGCTAGTCGCGAGAAAAGTAGAACGAATATTGATTCAAATTCGTACATAAATATGTACACAATGGGCATGCCTACAAGAATATTAACACAGATTAAGGTCAATCAATGAACGGGGATGCACGCTACTACACAACTGCAACAAGATTGCATTTCCATCGCATTTTAATCATACAATGATTCAAGTTTTGTAATAGTTGATCAATCTTCTTTTTTGTTGTGTTGTTGACCCCTTTCGTTTAATGTTTAAAGAAAATTTTATCTTGTGGAAGTATGTATTTTTAACCTCAGAATTTACTATTATGGTAGGCTGAAATTAGAGGCAAATTATGTAGTAAAGTTTGGAACAGGAACTTTATATGAGTGATGTATATGCAAAACATTGTTATCAGTTTTTTAGGGCAGCGGTCTAGTGGTTTCTGATTTTGTTCTCTGGTGTTTGTAAACAGTTTATATTTAAATCTTTATTCAGTATAACTTCTTTCTAAGTACCTTGATTGATTAATTCCATCGGCATTTTTATTAGCATTTTGGTTTGGGTGCAAGTCATCTTCTTTTAGCACTTAGGTATGTTTGGTTATTTTTGATTGGGGCTACCCTCTGAGCCCAGGATTGCCTCGAGGGCAGTCTCTAGAAACGCCAGTAGCAACTAATTAAGTTCGTGACTCCGCAAGTGCGTTGTACGCACATATTTAGTAGTGCGAATAAATGGTGACATGCTTGGTTTGTATTTAAAGTTTACAATGCCACATCTGACAGCGGCCGCCGAGCTGCCTCCATTATCTGTGAAGCTATCCGACCAAAACTGCCAAACTATTCAGTCACCGCGGATATTATTGTGATTGTGACGAACTTATCTCATTAGACCGAAATGTTTTAACAATATTACAAATAATTTGCAAAATTTTATGTACATCTATTTTGATTCTGATGTGTATTTTTTTTTTCATTTCAGTTATCGTTCGAAAACTGATAACTTCCGACTGAGATAATGATCTTAATGAAGTACTTATATCGACTATCAGCAGTAGTATGAAGCAGTCAAAACAACACTATCGGCCTTTGTTTCATTGTGAGTCACGCCATCTAGCTATGAAAGACGAAATTAATGGTCAGTTCAACTGCTAAAGGCTTCGGTTTGAAATGCAGCCAAAACGTTTGAGTGGATCATGATATAGTGTGCAGTTTATGAGTGTCAATACAAGTGAAGAAATCATATTGAGATTATTAATATTAAAAGTTGGAATTTAATTGATCATGTAGAAGTGTTTGATACAAACCTGGGGACTTACGTGTGAAAATGTCAGTCGTGCAAGTGAGAAAGACAAATGAAGCTAGAGTCTGTTCAATGAAAGCGCGACCCGGAGTTTTTTTTAAAGTTAATAAGTTGCCATATTATCTTTCATAAATATTATTAAGCCATCAAAGGCCCGTCAAAGTCTGTCATTGCAATTGTCAGTATTTTGTAACTGAGATTTATTTTTTAACAATAATTGCTTTATCATGGGTAAAACAATAAAAAGTTATATGTGAAAGCTGCTACACACTATGATCAGTAAGTTTAAACAAAAACAAGAAGAGAAAGAAGTTGTTTTCAAAGAAAAACAACAATGTTTATATACGATCTCGGACTTTTAAGTTAGTATGACATTATAATCTTGATCATTGTTGACTGACTATTAGATATATTTACGATATGATGATACTTTTTCTTATGTTTATAGATAATCATAATCTTGGAGATATTCAAGGACTCAACGAAATTATTTTATAATGATTGAAACCTTAAGAAATTTGGAGAAAAAATCTGTACACTTACAAAGTTCTGAAAAGGAATATCTTCACTAATGTGCTTAAGAGGTGGTAAAATACGTTCAAAAGCAGTCGAGATTTGATGAAAGATTTGCCTCGGTCTGGTAGGCCATCAACGTCTTCAACTGTAGTTAAAAGTGAAGGAAATAGTGACTGAAAATCCTCATTCAAGTTTAAGCTGTTGATCCCCGCATTAACGCCGGCGTTCACGCGCCATTGTCTTACTATTGTGTCTCTAATTACGCACTCAAAAGGTTAAGAGAGATAGCTGCGGAACTTTCTGAGTATCATTAGTTGATCAGTACTATTTGAAACTATTACTTGCATATAAAACATGAAAAAAACTCAATCGAATAAGAGCCGCTGAAGACGAGTCGATTCCGACCCAACATTCAATTAAAAATGTTTCGATGATTGGATTATTCGTTGGTCTAAGTGAATCATTTCTGAAAGAGCATACTTTGAAGGCAATAAAATAAATTTGAAAGAATAACTAGCATTTTGTGTATTATTGACCTTTTCTCGGTAGGTAGGTACTTTCTTGTCAGAGTAGTATAATGTAATATACCAAAAAAACATTACCCTTCTTGCAGTCGGGTAAAAAATAAATCTTTACTCGTTTTTGTATTGTATTGGTTATTATAGCGAACGCATATTGTTCCACAGCTGGGCAAAGGCCTCCCTCCACCCTTTCCAACGATCACAGTTCCTCGTTTTCTCATTCCAATTCTTAAGGAAGACATCCAGGTCGTTGTGAAAAGTTTAATAGTTGCTGCGCTCCATAGCACGTTGACAAACCTTGAGTTTAGACTTTTGGATGTTAGTCAAAGATCAAATCTGTGCACCGTTTTTCTCCTATTAAGTCAGTAATACCACATTCAATATTTTTTTTAATTTACCTAATTTTCTCAGGTCGCGATTTCGTTAGACAGACTATATACACTCTATATAGCTCCATCCCTTTAAGAATTCAAATTAGGTCCGTAAAATGGATCGCTTTAAGAGCTCGGGGTAGCACTGCTGATAAAGATGTTGTTAATATAAGATCGTTAGGACTTCTAACACAAAGAAACTAAATTATACATAACCACTTTCGAGCTGTTCCAGTTTGCAAAGGATAGGAAGAAATAAGAATTGATAGCCAACCTACAGTAATCGGAGAAGTACGAGAATGAGGAGAAACAGCTACAAGAATTTTATGGGATTATGCTAAGTTGCAGGTCTGTTAGAGATGAATAATTTAAAATAACACGTATACCTACAACACTTTCGCAAAATATGGTTAGAAAAAACAACCTTACCAACAATGATGTAGCACTATTCGAATCCTTCTTTTAATTTTATGAACTCAAGAAAAAAATCCTACCTGAGAAATAAATAATCAAACAAGCAAACAAACTTCAAAAGTTTACGGTCAGCAACGAACACGCTACAAATTCAAATAAAAGACAAGTGTCGTAACTTTAGACGGTTTTTTTTTGGTGGTAAAATCATCTAATGACAAATCCCGCTCTTGGGCGGACTGAGAGATAGTGTCAGACTTTTACTGACTAAAAACCCACTCCTGTTCCTTCTTTGCCTTCATCCCGGAGCCCCGGGCTTCGCTTTTATTTTACACTACCCGTGGCCCCAGTAGGCTTCGACCCTGCTGGGCTCCTACGATTTGCTGACATCTCCCTGAGGCGCGCGTGGAACAGTACGCGCCGTTGACGACTTGGGCTCGGTCCGGACGGTTACCGGACGGTCGGACGGCGAGCCACCCAATACTCGCCGTCCGCAAGCTCGCGCCTACGGTGGCCGGAAATCGGGAACGGAATCCCGGCGGCGGTTGGGTGTGAGGACCGTTGCCTCACGCGATCGGCCGCCTCCTTTGCTAGCATTACTGCTTCGCAGAAGGAGACGACCGCCTGCCACTCCTCCTCACTCCGGACTATGGCCTGTACCAATGCCCGGCGCGAGAGATCACTGCCGCCGATCACCCCCACGAGGACACGGCGGTGCTCTGCCAAGGCGGGGCACACCTCTACCTTATGCTCCACCGTGTCCTCCGGACGGTCCACACAATGGCGGCACCCAGGAGTTTCTTCCGCACGAATTCGGTGCAGAAATCTCCCGAACTTACCATGTCCGGTGAGGACCTGCGTCATGCGGAAGGTAAGGACGTCATGTGGTCTTTCCAGCCACTCCTAAAAGAGGGGACTTACCGTCATAATTGTGGCGTGCCCAAACTTTTAGACGTGGAATTCTAATTTAAACTGAATTTTGCCAACCTGGCCTTGTAACATAGTCTAATGACTCTAATAGTTATCAATAGGGTTGCCACGGTGTCCCGATTTGCACGGGACGTCCGGATTTTCAGGGATCAGGTGACCCGTCCCGATTTTTACTAAACTCCTTAGTCTATTATTTTATATTTAGCCTGTACTGTCCCACTGTTGGGCCGAAGAAATGGAGGAGGGCTTTTCCCCCCCTCTGTTTTTTAAATTGTTACCGGTTCTAGGCCACTTCTTGCTAATTCCTAAGGAAGACGTCCAAGTCGTTCAGCTACACTTCTGGACACATCTATTGGCCCACCTTGTATTTTCAGTTTCGTTTGGTCCTAGCTAAAATTTTATATTAGGTCGAGCAAAAAGTTTTTATGCAGTTTTGAACCTGGCACATTCACAATTTCAGTCAATAGTCTTTTTTTTAATTTCGAACACAGAATTTTAAATAAACAAAAGACAATTTGGAGCCTGTTTGTTGATATCAAACAATCGAATACTAAGAAAACTTGGTTTACTTGGATTTAATTCTTGAAAAAGTGATTGATATCTTTGGTTTTGCAACAAACATTACTTATTCTTAACATTAAGGTGAGGTTCTATCAATAATCTATGGATACTTCACCTGAAGTCGCCGCCCAAGCTGTGGCACTTATTCAGGCCGGACACAGCCAAAGAAACGTGAGTGCTCAACTTAATTTAAGTCGATCTGCGGTCCGAAATGTTTATCGGAGGTACCTAGAGACTGGCGGCTTTATTCGTCGCCAAGGAAGGCCACGATCTCGGGTCACAACTGAAAGGCAGGATCGATTCATCGTGACGACCAGCTTGAGAAATCGTCACCTTACCTCCATTGAGATACAAAACCAACTTCGCGACTTCCACGGAGTATCTGTGAGCGCTCGAACTGTTCGGAGAAGGTTAAAAGAACGCGATATGGTACCACACAAGCCAGCTAATGGGCCCAAACTAACGCGAGCCCACCGAACAGCGCGCCTTTATTTCACACGCAGTCATTTAAATTGGACACAGCAAGATTGGAGCCGTGTACTCTTTTCTGATGAGTCTAAAATTGTGTTACATGGCAATGATGGAAGGAAGAAGGTCTACCGACGTAAGGGAGAGCGTTTCGCACAATGCTGCTTTGAAGAGAGGGTTGCTTATGGCGGTGGCTCATGGACTGTCTGGGGCGGTATATCCGCGAGCGGCAAAACTCAACTTGAGGTTGTTACAGGACCACGGCTGCCAACATTAAATGCTGAAAGGTACATTCGTGAGTGCTTAGAACCTCACGTGATACCATACGCGGACTATGTGGGCCCAAATTTCCTTTTTATGCATGATAATGCAAGAGCCCATGCGGCCGGCATCGTCAGGGAATATCTTCGGGATGTGAACATCACAGTTATGGACTGGCCAGCCAGAAGTCCAGACATGAACCCCATTGAGCACATGTGGGATGAGCTAAAAAGACGTGTTAGGGCTCGTCAGCCAGTTGCCCAGATGATGCAGGAGTTGAAAACTGCCATAGAAGAGGAATGGGAGATGATCCCTCAAAATTTCATAGAGCGGTTGATAAACTCTATGCCTAATCGTATGAGAGCTGTGGTAGATGCCCATGGAGGCAACGCGCGTTATTAAATTAAACCTTTATTTGATAAAACATGTTTTTTATTCAAAAATCAATTGCCTTTAACAAGGCGCATATCCGACTTGTTAGGCGTAGCTCCATGTCGTATGGTATTCTGAATTCAAATTTAAAACAATACGATCGAAAAAGATGGTAAAATGTATCAGGTTTAAAACTGCATCAACAGTTTTTGTTCAATCTAGCAATCATATTTCGGTAGGGGCCATCGAAACCTAAACTCTAAGGTGGGCCAATAGATGTGTCCAGAAGTGTATTTCCCTTGTGGTTTGTCGCAACTGTTATTTTGTCAGAAATACACGAATAGGTACATCTGCAAACTCTTACTACTCTTATTCTAATTATGGAAGTTCAATATATTTCCTTTGGCTTTGTCATTTTCGTATTTTCGCAGCAAAATTGAACCCGGACATACTAATTAAGTGTTAACTTAATTAAGTTTGTTGGAAGCTGTTTCAATTTTCGACGGCGCGTAGAATTCCACGCGCGCCTCAAGATGTCAGCAAAACCGTAAGGGTCTAGGGGTCGAAGCCTACTGGGGTCATGAGTTGTGCGAAAGAGAATCACGGGGCCCTGGCATGAAGGCAAAGAGGAAACATAGGAGTGAGTTTCAGTCAGTAAAAGTAAGACACGGTCCTCCCTAGAGCGGGGATTTCTTGGCAATGTAGATGTTTTACAATACCTGGCCACTCAGAGTTTTGCGAAAAAATGTTTTTATGTATAAGGCACTGGCCACTTGTAATTATTTTGAAAACTTCGGTAATTTAAAAGTAAAAATACCATTGTTCGAGTTTTAAATTTTCTCCACATGTTTTCGAGAGCCAAATCAAATTATCGTGTCTCATTTAAAAATGGATCTGCATAGAGAACATTTTCGTGCGATGATTTTCTACGATTTTAAATGTGGCCTAAAACCTGATGAGTCATTTGATCGACTTCAAATTGCTTTTATGGATGAATGACCTTCAAAAGCAACCATATACCACTGGTATAGCGAGTTCAAGTGCGGTCGCCTTACTTTGGGGGATGAACAAAGGAGTGGTCGTCCTGCGACGTCGTGCTGCCAGTGTGCTGACAATAAAAAAATAATTCAAGAAAACAAGCGAATTACATACGAAGAGATCCAGCATACACTGCAGATTGGTTCGGGAAGCGTTCACATGATTCTACACGAGCACCTTCGCGTGAGGAGGATAATTTGCCGCTGGTTGCTGCACAACCTCACCGAAGCTCAAAAGCAAGCCCGTGTGGATTGGTGCCGTGATATGATTAAAAAATTTGAAGCAGGCTCGTCTCAGCACGTTTACGACATTGTGACAGGTGACGTAACCTCGATTTATCAATACGATCCAGAAACAAAGCGTCAGACGACAGTTTGGCTGTTTCAAAACGAACCAACGCCTACGAAAGTGAAGCGATCGAGAAGCGCAGGGAAAATTTGATCGCTAGTTTCTTCACTTTGACGGGGTATCTGATTTCAATTCCATTACGAGACCAAAGCAGCATCAACGCCGAATGGTATACCACAAAACGCCTGCCAGAAGTTTTGTCTGCAATGAGCAACAAGCAACCGAACACCGGGCTCCGCGGAGTACTGCTTCACCATGACAACGCGCCCGCGCACTCAGCGCTCAAAACGAGGGACTTCTTGGACACCACACCGGTCAGAGCCTTGGGGCACCCTCCTTACAGTCCTGATCTGGCACCGTGTGACTTCTTTTTATTCCCTAAAATAAAAAATCTGCTGAAAGGGATACAGTTTTCATCGCCGGAAGACGCGCTAGCAGGGTTCATCGGACCATCTTGTAGGAGGCCTTCCAACGCTACGTCTTCAGGTACGTGGTCGCCATTCCATAACCTTTCGGCCCCAACGGCCATCCGTTCTGCGAGCAATGTGCCCTGCCCATTGCCACTTAAGTATGGCGATTCTTCATGCTATGTCGGTAATCTTGAATCTCCTGCGGATATCTTCATTCCTGATTCGATCACGCAAGGAAATTCTAAGCATAGCCCTTTCCATTGCCCTTTGGGTGACTTTAAGTCTTCTGATGAGGCCCATTGTAAGCGACCACGTTTCGGAGCCATATGTCATCACTGGCAACACGCACTGGTCATAGACTTTTGTCTTGAGACACTGTGGTATATTGGACGAGAAGATACCGCGCAGCTTCCCAAACGCTGCCCAGCCGAGTCAGATTCGACGATTGATCTCTTTCTCCAAGACCTACCCAACTGGACCGTCTGTCCCAGGTAAACATAGTCGTCCACAACTTCGAGTGTAGTCTCCGATCTTGATAGGAGTGGGTGCTACATAGCTGTTTACCATAACTTTGGTTTTGTCCATGTTCATTTTAAGTCCCACTCTTTCGGAAGCTCTACTGAGGTCACCAAGCATTGTACTGAGCTCCTGCGTAGTCTCAGCCATGACTACTGTCATCGGCAAACCGAAGGTGAGTGATGTATTCGTCATTGACATTAATGCCTAGCCCTCTCCATTCCAGAACCTTGAAGACTTCCTCCATTGCTACCGTAAACAGTTTCGGAGAAATAACGTCTCCTTTCCTCTTCGTCGACTTCCGAAATTAAAGTTATTTTGACCCTTTTAGTGTTTTTTTTTAGTGAAGTCGGTTTTTTTTTGTAAAAAGTATTTTATTTCACACTTTTTAGTTGCGATACAGTTATATATAACCACAATGCCTATTTCTCATGACAATTCCAATTAACCCAAACACTGCTAGGTTACATTGTTTTATTATGAAGTTCCTGTGTCTACCTTCCACCTTCCGGCTCCATCATCAGATCAGTTCGATAGTACCTTATAGCCAAAGTGCATCTCATGACTATTCTAATAAGCCCAAACACGGCTAGGATAAATTTATTAATTACAGAGTTCCGGTGCCTATCTTCCGGCTCCATCATCATCATCAGATCACTTCGATGATACCATTTTCAACATAACTATTCAGGACCATTTATTTATTTGTATTGACATAGTCGCTTAACTATCTTCATTGTGATATCTATGTGAGTAGTAGTAGTATGTGAGTGGGTGGCTCGCCGTCCGACCGTCCGGTAACCGTCCGGATCGAGCCCAATTCGTCGACGGCGCGTGCTGTTCCACGCGCGCCTCAAGGAGATGTCAGCAACTGTAGGGGCCTAGCAGGGTCGAAGCCTACTGGGGCCAAGGGTCTGATTTTGAAATGAAGACTTGGCCCTGGAACGAAAGGTACCGAAGGAACAGGAGTGGGTTTTTAGTCAGTAAAAGTCTGACAATATCTCCCGCCCCGCCCAAGAGTAGGGAATGTCATAAGATGATTTTCCCACCGAAAAAAAAAAAACAAAAAAAAGTAGTAAGTATGTGAGTAGGTATATATTCTGGTCTTCTTCATCAGTCCACTTCATCAAATGTTACTTTTAGACTGTAAGTGCTTAAGTTCTAGATAAAATACCAAAATCACTATATGGTTGCCTGTAATATTTGAGGAGTTCCCTCGGTTCCTCATGGATCCAATCATCAGAACTGGATTCTGAAAAAACTGGGACCAATCGGAAAGCATATCCTCGAGGAAAAAAATAATTTTGCAAATCGGTCCATAGACGACGGAATTCTGAGGTAACACATAAAAAAAAACATACGACCGAATTGATAAACTCCTCCTTTTTTTTAAGTCGGTTAAAAATGAAAACAAGCGCCTAGTGAATTACTAATAGTGAAGTTGCCTGAATACTATAAAATGTACGAGAAATCATTATGAAGCTAACATTATCATAACATATCTCTTCTATATATGTATATTGTAGCTGTTTATTGTCCCACAATAAAATACAATAAAATAAAATAAAAAATATATCGTATAAATAACTTTTGAACCCGTGCTTTAAATGACGTTAAATGTAGGTATTTAAAAAAGGCAAATAAAAAGTTATAAATCTGCATTCTGGGTATTGTGGCTGATGACTGGGGAATAGCTATATAAATATGGGCATTATTCTTTGTTTGGATTCACGATATAATTAGTTTTATCGCAATTCGGAACGCTGGGCTTGGTCCATATAGCTTAGCACTGGTGGAAACAAGATCAACTATGCTATGTTTTTTAAATGAATGAGTTCGTGTTCTGGATGGTGACGGCATTGGCGCGAGCAATTCTGCCCTCACCGCGACGCCGGTTCCCGTGCCTTTCCTACTGTCAATACATCGCATAGCTCGGCGTACCCTCATCATAGTACATCTTACACACCCCACTACATAGCCACAGTATTACAATATATTTCCTACAGTAGCGCAACGCCTTTGATGTCGCGCGATGCCGCCGCCAGTGTAGGTACTTACGCTATCACATGCAAATATGCTAGGGTTGTCATCAAATGGGAAATAAAACAATTGTGATTATTACTATTATGATGTAATCATTTATTCATATGTACATTCAAAATAATTATGATTATTAAATCTAATGTAATTATTTATTCATAAATATATATTTACATATGTTGCACTGCTAAATATTTACATGACACTTTATTTTTGGATGTTCTTAATTGTCTATTATAAAATTCCCTCGATTCCTCATGGATCCCATCATCAGAACTGGATTCTGAAAAAAATGGAACCAATCGGAAAGCAACTCCTATAAGAGGAAAAAAAAATTTTGCAAATCGGTCCATAAACGACGGAGTTCTGAGGTAACACACATAAAAAAAAACGTACAACCGAATTGATAACCTCCTCCTTTTTTTGAAGTCGGTTAAAAATATAAGGAAGTGGCCAAAATTGTGTGCACAAGTCAGTTTTGTCTTAGCGGGGGCGGCGGGGCGTCTGGAATATTCCATAAGTCTATGTTACACAAATGAAAAAACCTACCTCTCGTCGCGGGGAAATCTATGAAACTAAGTCCTTCTGGGATTTCGATGTCGATTTACATCCATACACAGAACAGTTTGTGCGCACCATTATAGAATAAGTAAGTTTAATAAAATTATTACACAAAAAACGAGCCCGCGTCTGCCCTTCGCGCTCGGTACCGCAAACTAAGTGTGTTTGCGGTACGCGGCCCGCGCCGCCCGACCCCCAGCGAGTTCCCCTCCGTTGCTCTGCGCAAGTACATTCGTCGCGCTACTGTAGGAAATATTGTAATACTGTGACATAGCATCAGTGGAAACGCTCACATTATTTTGTAGCGTAGCATTGGACTACTTCAAACTGCATTATAATTATATTTTTTAAATATCACAACAATTGCTGAGATAAATAAGAGGCTTTTTTTAAGTTGTCATATGAGTGCAAATAACGTAGTCGTTTTTATACTGCCTTAAATCTATAGCAAAATTATAAGTCAAGAAAATTGATAACTGAACAAGAATGATTCTGTCTTGTTTAATTAAATTCATTCCATAAAGCTTTCGTTCTCTGGGTCCATATGAAGCCAAAATCAAGAGGTTTTGTTGACTATAACACAACTTACCTTAATAATCACAATTGTATATTTCTGGTTGTCGTTCACAAATTTCTCCTGAGTTTACGATGCCATTGACCTCAGGTTTATGTCGAGACATAGCCAGGTTTCAACTGAAATACAATTTTGAGTTTCTTGAATACTAATATAACATTAATTGGTTAATATCCCTATAAACTAAATCCAGTTTATGAGCTATTTAATAAGTGCAACTGATGCCGCAGTTAACATAGCCATCTACTGGGATCAAACCGTTTAATGAGTTTACCATCAATTCGAAAGGAAGATAAATATTTACATTTATGTTGAAAAAGTAAAAAAAATATTTGGTTACTTTGTAGTTTTGGAACATACAGTGAGGCCCAGGCTGCAACAAGGCTGTGTGTGCATCAGATTGATGAAGAGATCAAAGAGCCGTTCTATTATTTCTAAGAAACTTTTTTATTTTAACATTTACAGTGCCAGGAACATACAGTAACTTGTTTGTATGCTCACAACCCGCCTCCTGAATAATATAATATAATATTCCACAACTATCACACAACGCCGTCTAGTCCCAAGCTAAGCAGAGCTTGTGTTATGGGTTCTAGACAACTGATAAACATACTTATACATTTCTAAATAGTATATATTTATAAATATATAAGTATGTTTATCAGTTATATATAGATTCATTATTATACATAACTATTATTGACTTGTGTTCATAACCAGTACTCAACTAGCGAGCCCAACTCTAAGTATTGTTACAGTACGGCCGGCGAAAGATGGCGAGAGTGAAGTTAGGCTCTAGCAACTTTAGCGCTTTAATACTCTTAAGAAAATA
Organism: Mythimna impura; assembly: GCA_905147345.3. Taxonomy (NCBI): domain Eukaryota; kingdom Metazoa; phylum Arthropoda; class Insecta; order Lepidoptera; family Noctuidae; genus Mythimna; species Mythimna impura. The sequence goes on along the minus strand of LR990359.1, from coordinate 23,301,149 downwards.
AACAATTTAACAAAATAAGTTCCATTTGCTATTTTCAATGCTGTAATTAACGGTTATTGGCCTTTATTTTTGTAAACCACTTATTTTTTTACGAATACACAAGCGTGAAAGTTGCTAGAGGCTAACTTCACTCTCGCCACCTTTCGCCGGCCGTACTATAGCATACTTAGATTTTTCAACTGTTGTATAACTGGGTCTGGATCCTTGGCAATAAAAGTGTTAATCGGCCTTATTCCATCAAGAGACCCTGACTCCCTTTTTTTTATATTGATACCAAGATGAGATTGTGACTTAAATTTTTATTTGCTTACTAGCATATTCAAACTCCTTGAAACATTATAAAGATACAAGCACTTCACAGAATTTTGAGTATAGTGGATGATAATAAAAATAGTAGATAGGTTATCAGGAAAAGTAGATAATAAAAATCTAATTGGATCTAATTTTCGGAGATTAGTTTTTTTGATGTATTTTATTCATGTTGATAAATTATTTAAAACCATCTTCATGAAAGAAAAAACCAAATTTTTTAGTGTCAATTTACTCAATTTTGAAATCCAGAAATTGGCATTATAAACCTTCAAAAATGTACAAAGACATAAAATATATAAACAAACACCTTAAAAATAGTAATCTAACAAGTAGCTTAATATCTAAATAATTAATACTTACAGTAAAATGAATAATATTAGATTATTGTGGATGATAGTTTTATGGAAGACTTCCAACTTCTTGTTGTTTATGTATGACTCCACAGGTATTCTGAAAAGTCATTGAACTCTTTATATTGTGAAATGTAATAAAACAAAATAAACTAAACTAGGGAACTGTTTCACAACAATGCAGTTGCATTTCTGGTGAAAACTATACTATTATGTAAACACATATATATCTTGTGAAATATCACTACTTACTCAGAATTGTTCCATATACAATTTTGATAACACTGAGACTTAAGTATATAATCAAAGGCTTTCAATCGTATTGATATGAATCAAATTATAATTATTAATTTCTGGAAAAGTAAAAACCAGGCAACTGTCAAACAGCCAAGGCTGCAGTTTCAGATTTCACGACTTTACAGACACTTTACTACGTATAGCCTTACAGAAACCTTTTTTATATCTACATTTATTTTACACTTTCTATGATATGCACAATTTTAGCGAATTACAAATCCAAAATCAATTAATTAGGTTATAATGCTGTTATTTATCCACTTGCACTTTCTAGTAAAACTGAAAAGTGCATTCCAATAAACAATAAATGTAATGAAGTGATTAGCTATCTTGCTTACACACTTTTCAATGTAAATGGTTTAGTTATGGCTATTTCTGTTTTATGCTTGATAACGCTGCAATTCCCTGCTATCACTGAAACGTAACCTCAGTGTTACCAGTAGTTGCAATACATTTTAATAACATGAATTGTTTTTAAAATACTCTAAAATATCTAATAGATAATTATAATTTACATTTCAACGAACAAAATCGTTTTAAAAATAGATTTGAAGAATGACTATTAACAACTAGTTTATTTTACTATGGCGGGCGGTACAAACAAAATACAAAAAATACCAACAATTTTGTCAATTAGACAACATTTTTAAAGTTTTTCATTCAACGGAGAATTTTTTGACGGTTTGATAATATTGTTCAAAATAGGAGAAACTCTTCCTATTGAATTCAAAAAACAAACAAAACAGAAGTTTTTACTAAAAACCATGACAAATATTTGCAATCAATCTTGTGTTGATATTTAGTTCTTCTCAAAATACGTTCCGTTCCGTTACTGACGTGTAACATAACCTGGCAACTTTTCTCAAAAAGCCGACGACGTTTCTCGTTTCGGGCCAACTCATCGGTCGTTTTGACATAGAATGTTTGTTTTCAGTTCTTTTATGTTATGAATTGTGACTGAATTATTGCGATAGAGACGTAAATTTTTAACTAAAAACATGGAGGTGCAATATCTCGTGTTTGTTTTAAGTGTATTATGGTACAGCACGGACGCTATCATGTGGAACCTTGCGCCCAACACTCAGAAGTGTTTGAAGGAAGAACTGCATGCTAACGTGCTCGTGGCAGGAGAATATGAAGTCACAGAAGTTGCCGGACAGAGAGTCGACTATGTCGTAAGTTACAAAGATCTTTTTTCTTGGCAAAATTCCACCGCCCATACGGGATTGATGTAACTGTAAAAGTGTACATTTGTCATGTTGTAACACTGTAGAAAAAAAATATTCTTATCATACATAAAAAAATCTGTTGAGGGTGGTCTAATCTTGTATCTTATCTAAAAATATTGGTGACATAGGTGTTCCATTTCAAAACAGGTTTCACTCAGCAACTCACTACATAGCTTAAGCTGATTCATTTAAAACTATTTATTATTGAAATAATATTGAAAGTGTAAACAAGAAAAAATGTTCAATAGCTTGTGATGCTCTTGAATATCCTTTCTTGTTTATAATGGATTTTTATTCTAATAAGTATGAGTAAACATGCTCAACAGTTATAGGTTTATTTATATTTTTTTAGTAAATATAAGTGTGTAAGAGGTGTCTGTAACTAGCTTAAGCTGTTGATCCCCGCATTAACGCCGACGTTCACTCGCCATTGTCTTACTATTGTGTCTCTATTTACGCACTCAAAAGGTTAAGGATATAATGGAGCTGACATAACCTGTAAATGATTTTCCTCACACCCCAGCCGCCAGAATCCCAACCCTTATTTCCAGCCACCATAGGTGTGGACAGTGAGCAATGAGTAGCTTGCCATCCGATAACTCCGAGCACGAGTTGTCAATAATGTGTAGTATACCACGCATGCCTCAAGGAGATGTCATCAAAACCATAGGGCCCCAGTAGGGTCGATACCTACTAGGGCCATGGGTGTAGGAAAGAGAACCCCAGGGCCCTGGAACAAAGGCAAAGAAGGAACATAGAAGTGCAAAAGTCTGACACACCCTTCCCTCTCGCTCCACCCTATCTATGGTGGGAGAAGTCATTGGATGTATTTCCACCTAACAAAAAAAAAAGATCTGTAAATGGTTACAAGCTTATCTACAAACATTGAAGTATAAAATAATTAACTTTATTCTCCATTGATACTAATTGAGCATAGCTGTGCTACTGATAAGCTACTGAGTACTAATTCATTGTTTGATTTTTACAAACCAGTTTCCAAGCAAGTACTTGTTTTAAGGCTTTGGTTAACTGAGTATAAATTTTGTAAGGAGAATTTTTTTTTCTCCTTATTGCAATCTGGTATTGGAAATTTAGCAATAAGTAGATGGTGGTATTAGTGATCTTGAACAGTATGGAACCACTGCCACACCCATTCTTAATTGATCATTAAAGCTGGTTATATCTTAATTAGATTTTGAGGTACTCTTCTTTTCAGTCTTGAGAAAGTCACTGGATTAGTCCAAAACATACAGTAATTTTTTTGTCTGCCCACAACCCACCTCCCGAGTTTTTGTTAAATATAGCTAATGTTGACCTATGTTTATGCGCAGTATCTGAGTAGCAAATCCATATCTAAGTATGGTGAGCAAACTATGATTTTTCAATTATTGTATGATCCGGGTCCTGGGTCCTAGGGATCGAAAGTATTAAACAAATGTTTAAATGTTAGCAGGAATGTAGTGTAAACGAAGTTATGCGATTATAATCTATTTGGGTGTGTATATCCCAATTTACATGTCCTACATTATATTTTTAGAAAAAACTTGAAAGAAATATGCCTGATTAGATCAATTTGCAATTTCTCACTATTATTTCTACAAGTTATTGTTAAAACCATCTACAATTTTATTCTCTGCTTTTTTCAGATTCGCGACTCCAAAGACCACATATTATCACAGAGAGATTCCATAACCAAAGGGAAGTTCACATTTGTGACAGAAACTTACGACACATTCGAAGTGTGCTTCATTTCTAAAGTTCCTCCAGGTAAGAAAGCTATTGTGTAAGTAGATTCATATATATCTGAATCATGATGCGATCCTTCAAAAAATAAAAAAAAATATGGTTGAAATTATTTTTATTTGGCATCAGTCACCAGATTCACACTTGAACAAAATAAAAAATGTAATTTATAAAAAAAAAGTATTATGTATAGAATAAAAATTGTGTATGTGTGCATTTTTATTAGTATAACCATGAGGACCTACCTCATGGTTATACTAATAAAAATGACTTTCAGCAATAATGATGATTAATGTTGTCCTTTGACTATGACATACCAACAAATGTTATTATAAAATTGGTGATTTAATGGACAAACACACTACATACTATTAACATAACTTTTTATTTGCAACCTAAAATTTATAAAGCAATGATATGTACTAAATATTTTTTAAATAGCAATAAAAATAATGTGATTTCTATTGCCTAACCATCGTTCCGAATTGCGGTAAAAATGATTATATAGCGAATCCGACCAAATTTAACAGTCATAAAATATAAGGGCTATTGAGTAGGTAATAATTGTGACGTTGCGCATTGGTCGGATTCGCGATATTATCGCAATTCGGAACGCAGGGTATGATGCTCCTTCCATAATCTTGTCTTGGTGTGCCCTAGTTATTTTTCCAAATGCCACCATTGGCATGCGTCTAAAGGGTTGACCTTAAGGGTTTAATTTACTGGGTTAAAAATATAAAATTCTGTTGAGCTATTTAGAATGTTTGAGTTACAAAAATCTAAAACTGAACATTTGAACATCAATTCGAATGGTATAGTTTACTACAACAATAAAATATTGCTCAATAGCTTATGTAATAAATATGATTAGTGGCCATGATAAAGTATATATTGTAAAATAAATATATACATTATATTACTTAACTACACTTCTGGACACATCTATTGGCCCACCTTAGAGTTTAGGTTTCGATGGCCCCTACCGAAATATGATTGCTAGATTGAACAAAGACTGTTGATGCAGTTTTAAACCTGATACATTTTACCATCTTTTTCGATCGTATTGTTTTAAATTTGAATTCAGAATACCATACGACATGGAGCTACGCCTAACAAGTCGGATATGCGCCTTGTTAAAGGCAATTGATTTTTGAATAAAAAACATGTTTTATCAAATAAAGGTTTAATTTAATAACGCGTGTTGCCTCCATGGGCATCTACCACAGCTCTCATACGATTAGGCATAGAGTTTATCAACCGCTCTATGAAATTTTGAGGGATCATCTCCCATTCCTCTTCTATGGCAGTTTTCAACTCCTGCATCGTCTGGGCAACTGGCTGACGAGCCCTAACACGTCTTTTTAGCTCGTCCCACATGTGCTCAATGGGGTTCATGTCTGGGCTTCTGGCTGGCCAGTCCATAACTGTGATGTTCACATCCCGAAGATATTCCCTGACGATGCCGGCCGCATGGGCTCTTGCATTGTCTTGCATAAAAAGGAAATTTGGGCCCACATAGTCCGCGTATAGTATCACGTGAGGTTCTAAGCACTCACGAATGTACCTTTCAGCATTTGATGTTGGCAGCCGTGGTCCTGTAACAACCTCAAGTTGAGTTTTGCCGCTCGCGGATATACCGCCCCAGACAGTCCACGAGCCACCGCCATAAGCAACCCTCTCTTCAAAGCAGCATTGTGCGAAACGCTCTCCCTTACGTCGGTAGACCTTCTTCCTTCCATCATTGCCATGTAACACAATTTTAGACTCATCAGAAAAGAGTACACGGCTCCAATCTTGCTGTGTCCAATTTAAATGACTGCGTGCGAAATGAAGGCGCGCTGTTCGGTGGCCTCGCGTTAGTTTGGGCCCATTAGCTGGCTTGTGTGGTACCATATCGCGTTCTTTTAACCTTCTCCGAACAGTTCGAGCGCTCACAGATACTCCGTGGAAGTCGCGAAGTTGGTTTTGTATCTCAATGGAGGTAAGGTGACGATTTCTCAAGCTGGTCGTCACGATGAATCGATCCTGCCTTTCAGTTGTGACCCGAGATCGTGGCCTTCCTTGGCGACGAACAAAGCCGCCAGTCTCTAGGTACCTCCGAAAAAACATTTCGGACCGCAGATCGACTTAAATTAAGTTGAGCACTCACGTTTCTTTGGCTGTGTCCGGCCTGAATAAGTGCCACAGCTTGGGCGGCGACTTCAGGTGAAGTATCCATAGATTATTGATAGAACCTCACCTTAATGTTAAGAATAAGTAATGTTTGTTGCAAAACCAAAGATATCCATCACTTTTTCAAGAATTAAATCCAAGTAAACCAATAAAACCAAGTTTTCTTAGTATTCGATTGTTTGATATCAACAAACAGGCTCCAAATTGTCTTTTGTTTCTTTAAATTCTGTGTTCGAAATTCAAAAAAAGACTATTGAATGAAATTGTGAATGTGCCAGGTTCAAAACTGCATAAAAACTTTTTGCTCGACCTAATATAAAATTTTAGCTAGCACCAAACGAAACTGAAAATACAAGGTGGGCCAATATATGTGTCCAGAAGTGTATTATCCTATTTGTTTAACAACCCAGTTACCCAGCTGCTTATTCATAATATCATTATTTAACATTGATATTAATATGCAGCTCAACTAATAAGTAGTAATGGATATAAGTTGCTATGTTTTTCCTACACTACATTTTGCTAATTTTGTACCAATGATTTAAATATAATTAAATTATTTTTTCAGAACGCCGTGGCGTCACCCAAGATGTGATGTTGGATATCAAAATTGGAATAGAAGCCAAAAATTATGAAGGCGTAAGTATTCTTTTTAAATTTTTTCGTTATTTTAATATCTTCCTTAGTAATTTTGTACTCACTTCACTGTAGTTGATTTAAAGCAGTATTTATTTAGAATAATTTAACTGGCTACATTATATTTGGTAGTTTTATAATAATTTAAACTTATGGCAACATTTTCAAACTTCCATCACTTGAATTCTCTAAAGATCTCTCTTTATTTTCATGTCATGTAAGTATGCTAATATATTTTCTTGATTATCGGTGACTCTACTATGAAAATCCACATCTCATCAGAATACTTGGGTAATAATGGCTTTATGTGACTAATAGATAGTGTGTTTTTGAAGCATGCACATTATTAATATCACTAAATTGGTCTAATACCTTTATATTGTACTGAAATTATATTATTGAGGAATTTAATTTTAAATCATTTACAAGAACCAAATAACCAAAAACAATATTATTAATAATAATAACCATTTAATTACTATTTCTGTTTTGATAATTATATTATATTTCCAAACAAAAATGCCTGGGTTTACTACTAATGTTTTGTGTTGTATTTTTTTCTTTGATTAACCTATTATTTGAACATAGATTAAGAATATCATTTAACCCTAAATCTACTATATAAAAATCTTGTGTCAAAGTGTATGTTATCTACTCTCCGAAATGGCTTGACCGATTTTTATAATTTTTTTTAGGTATGTATTATTTGGTAGGTCTCAGAATAGGTCGTAAGCTATGTCGTAAATATTCACTCTTCCACCCCCACTCCCCATTTTTACTTTTATAATTTGTCAGATCAGCTAGTAATATATAATATTTTAATTTTACAAAGCTTAAATAGATGTACTTGATATTATCCAACAATTTCATGGTTCACTGAGATCAAACTATTATTACCATTGAGTTATATGAATCCACAAAATACTAAAATCCGGTAAACCCTCAAAAAATCTCTTACCTAAATATAATCATCCTTCTGTTCAGCATCATCTTCCTGCCCTTATCCCGTTTTATTAGTAGTCGGCGCAACACGTTTTTTTCTTCCATTCTGTCCTGTCATTCGTCACGCTATCACTAACTCCCTTTTCTTTTAAATCACTTCTCACACAATCCATCCATCTTTTCTTTGGTCTCCCTCTCCATCCATCCACATGTAAACTCATAACTCTTTTAGTAACATGCGTTTCATCCTTCCTCTTCACATGACCATACCAAGACAAACGATTCCCTTTCAACTTTTCAGCCACTGGCGCCACTTTCAAAAACTTCCGCTAATATACTCATTACTAATATACCCTTTTTTTATTATCTCGATTTATTGGGGGTCGGCGCTGATCAACTTCCATTCCGTCCATACTTCCGTCCACAAGCTATAACGCCATTATCTGCCAAAATCAAATTTTGAGTGACGCTCAATAAAGCAGCATTGATTTACGTAGAAATCAAGGGAACTTCGTCATCTTCCTACCCTTGTCCTATTTAACTTGGAGTTGGCGCAACACATACTTATCTTCGATTTTAAATCTTGTCAGCCGTCATCCTATTACTGACTCCATATAGAGATTAATGGTGATTTTGTTAATTTACATCGGAATCTAATGATTAAAAAATACTTAGACAAAACGATAGAGATTTTCAATAGGTCACTTAAAGGCAGTCTAGCTTATGGACAGCAACATACATCTCTATTTACCGTTGTCATAAAAGTCACTTCATTTACCCTGCTCATATAATATCAAGCCAATTTGATCCCCTCCAAACAAATATAACAAAACTAATCTTAAAAACCTCTGTCGTATCTAGATTGGTGAAGCTGCCAAGCTGAAACCTATGGAACTTGAACTGAAGAGACTAGAGGACTTGTCAGAAGCCATCGTTCAGGACTTCACCCTGATGAGAAAGCGAGAAGAAGAGATGAGAGACACCAATGGTAATTATTATTTACTTACTAATCATCTGCTCGTATCATAAAGGTAAAGAAACCAGGATCATAGGAGAGGTTTGCATGGATCAAAAGACCATTATTTAAACTGATAAATTGTTTAAAAAAAATTCTATCTTTGTACATCATGCCAGAACCAAATTGTCGATTTGTATTACGACAAGAAACCAGTATACCTTTTTTTTTCGAGTTTTTTGTATGTTTCCGATGTAATGATATTCTCATTATAAAATATACTACAAAAAATAATTATAATTTGATCATAGTTTCCATTGTCATTCTGTTTCAGAGTCCACAAACAACCGCGTTCTATTCTTCAGCTTATTCTCGATGGCATGTCTCCTGGGTCTTGCCACGTGGCAGGTTCTCTACCTTCGTCGGTACTTCAAGGCCAAAAAACTCATTGAATAGCACAATACATATTTAGCCGCGGCTAAAGTTGCGTGCGGGCCCGTAAGCTAGAAATTCGCTAAGAGGTTGCATGCGTCAAGTGTGTTTTTACATGATCTCTTTTTTTAAAGTATTCCTTTCTTTACATGAAAACAAAAGATGTAAATATTTTACGTCTAAATAAATTTTCACAGCCACATAGTAGTATTCAAATCTAAAAACTGGCAACACTGAATTCGATCAAATTCCTAGTGATAATTAATGAAATGTTGAAACAGTTCATCACAACACCCCGCAAGCCACTTTAACCGCGAGAATAGATCTTATTTACTTTATATTTAAAATAATAAAATTTTGGAATACTTAATGCAGATTTATTATTTAATTATTTTGTTGTAAATGATTGCGTTCTTGTCTGTTTACGAATGTGGTAAATAATATATTTGAAGTAATGATTTGTTTTATTAACGTGAACAGATTTAGTGCTTGTTTACGGAGACGCGAGGTGTCGCGCTATGCGTGCAGCGTGGCGTCTCGCGGCGCGTCGGGCATTTTTACTGTTGCAGCGTGCAGCGACCCGCGTCATCGCACGCGCAAACGCAAACTTAAGGCAATGTACGATGTTTTATGAAGACGCGGGGCGTGCAGAGCATCGGTGCCCGCCGCGGATTCTCTAGCGTGTACCGTAGCATGCTGTGGACACCTCTGCAGCGCGCCCGACTGTTTGTAGTTTTGGTTTGGCGTGACATGAACTACAGAGAATTATCTTTAACAAAATGTTCATGTCGTACTCCACTTCTGATGGTGACTCACGTCTGCGTTGTGTGATTCCCTTAATAGCCGTTTGTTCGCATTGGCGCGTGCAACACTGCGTGCGGCACCGTGTGTAAAGTCGCGTGCGACGCAGCGGTGCCATCTACGGGCTCCACCTGTATTTCAAGTAAACATTTGTAAAATCGCTTCTCCATAAACATTATCATACATAATGTTTGAATTTAGTGCGCGCCGCTACGCCCGACGCGGGGTCCTTAAACGAGGCCTAACGTTTAGATCCGCCGATTGCACTTTGACTTAACTTTTGCTAAGTAAAGTTTGCAATTCATAGGAAAAGGCACCTTAATTGCTTACGAAGCTAAAAGAATATATAAGGTTCATAGCAGGCTGTGTTCTGAGCTTTCTGTTCAGGAAAAGAAGGTCGACATTGATAGTGGCGTTCATTAGGTAGGCAAGTCTTCAAACGCTAATCATCACAAAACCTTGAAATGCGTTTGCGCATTTCTCTTTAAGCGACTATGAATAGGGGAATTAACACTTGGTAAATATCACACACGGCCGTGTGTGATTCACCCTCGCATCGTGAGGAACATTTGGGACTCGAGGTGGCACTGCACAAGTCCGAGACCATGTGCTTTCATGGACTTCGGAACGCGCCACCACCGGGTTTCCAAATAATGGTAGGAGGAATTCACATCGGCGTCGAGTCGACAATAAAGTACCTGGAACTCGTCGTCGAAAGCCGGTGGAATTTCGAGGACCACTTCCAACGCCTGGCTTCCAAACTGGATCGGACTGCGGCTGCTCTCAAGCGGCTCCTGCCTAACCTAGGGGGTTCAAACGCCTCCTGCCGGAGGCTCTACGCGGGTATTGTTCGGTCCATGGCACTTTACGGGGCGCCGGTATGGGCACCATCGCTGCGAACGGCGGCCAGGCTAATCGCTTGCCAGGCGGTCATGGCCAACCGGATGGTGCGAAGTTACCGCACGGTTTCCCGCGAAGCGGTGAGCCTCCTTACTGGCCTGCCATCATGAAATCTGGAGGCAACAGTTCTTGGACTTGATTTGCGCGTGAAGATGCAACGCCGTGGCGAAACTCTGCTGCCGTGACAAGTCGCGGCATGGCGGACAGAGTTCCGACGGGATCTCATGGATGGTGGGATGGCGACAGCGACTGTCGCAACCCAGTGCTGGGCACGCTATAATTATGGCGGTAAATCCCCTCTTTGAAGAGTGGCTGGTAAGACGTCACGGCATCCTCACCGAACAATGTAAGTTCGGGAGGTTCTTGCACCGGATTCGTGCGGAAACAACGCCTGGGTATCACCGCCGTGTCCTCGTGGGGGCGATCGGCGACAACAACCTCTCGCGCCGGACCCTGGTACAGGCCATGGTCCGGAGCGAGAAGGAACGGCAGGCGGATGCCTCCTGCGAAGCAGTAATATATTAGTATGTATTAGTAATATATTAAAATAGTTATATTTTTTGTACTTAAGTTTGATGTCAAATATGTATTTTATAATAAATAAAATATTATTATTATAAATATGCCAGCGAAGGAGTTGGCCGCGCGTGCGAGGGAACGGCACTCACGCCCCAACCGCCGGGATCCCGACCCCGGTTTTCAGGCACCGTAGGTGTGAGCTTGTGGACGGCGAGCAATGGGTAATTCGCCGTCCGGACTAAGCCCAAGTCGACGACGGCGCGTGTTCCACGCGCGCCTCAAGGAGATGTTAGCAAAACCAAAGGGGCCCAGCAGGGTCAAAGCCTACTGGAGCCATGGGTTCGCTTCTGAAAGGAAAACCCTGGGACGCAAGGCCCACGGGGTGAATTGCGGCCCATTCCCTCTCATATTAACTGTGAAGCCGTACCCGCTCCGGGTCAGTCGACCAATGTCTGTCTGTGGGAGGACCACTGTGGTCCCCTAAGTCTTACGTCATAATATAAGAGAGAGAAGGTCCTCCCACAAACAGACATTGGTCGACGGACCCGGAGCGAGTACGGCTCCACAGTTGAGTTAATAGGAAGGAGGCCAGAGTCCCAGCAGTGGGAACATTATAAGACTGAATTGTGCTATCCCGGAGCCAACATCTGTGCCCGAATGAAGGTCATCCACTATTACCTGGGACATACCAGACATACTTATATATCATGTGTCTAATATAAGACTCGAACTTCCGTTCCCTTTGTCTAGTCTCAACAGCCAACAGTGGAAACATAAGGCTGATCATACATGCAAAGTAACGGCCCGTTCACGACCTTGCCGCTGTGAGCGGTAGCTAAGCGCGGGGCGGAGAGCGGTAAGATCAAAAGTATGAAATGTTTGATGCTGCTCCGCTCGCCGCTAAGACCGTAGTCGTGAACAGGCCTTAAAAATAAAAGTCAAGAAAATTCGGTAACTTACGTTTAATCTCGTAGAAACTGATTTAATCGGACTTTCGCGGGGTAAATACAATTCTCACTCATTGGAAGAGCAGTTTTTTTTACAAAATATTGTACCTTTACATTGTAATATAAAAACAAAATATTAGAAGTTTTGGGACCACCCTCCTCTTTTACGCCAAAATGATAATCTATGATCGTCAAGCGAATAATAGAATTTGTAGTAACCTGGAACTACATTGGGCACACGTGGGCCACGTACGCCGATCTGAGCGCGTCTGTCTCCTTATATTTTATATGGCAACTAGACTTGAAGAGCTACATTATGCCCCGTTTACTTGACCGATACGATACGATACGATTGCCCATTGTTTAACCGGAGTTTCCCCGTTTACACAATGGGTAAGTATGTCGATTGGCCGAGGCTGTGCCCCACGTATAAATGGGGCATTAGATCCACGCCACGCGAGATGGGACTCTACGTACAAATCAGGCATGGCCCACGTGTGCGTCGTCGGTCTAATGTAGTTTCAGCTTAAATCTACAAATAATGCTATCTCTTTCTCCCAGGCACAAGAAAGAAGAGCGAGGAATAATTATTATTTTGTATAACACTATATAATTGTCTACCTTTCTCTAATTTTCTAAACTCAATATTTAGTTTATGTAGGGTGCCTGAGGAATCCGCCTTTTTTAAACACACATTTTACCGACGTTAGCACACTTTATTCGTAGATTATCATCTTTTCTAAAGAGGCAAATAAGTAACAGTTTAATACAACAGGTATAATTAATCAATAATCTTACGTCAGGCAGAAAGCTAAGAACGACAGCAGAGTTTGATATTTAACAACTAAAGGCTGGTCGAAATAAAGGTAGTACAATGCGTTCCAAATAAGAATAGGATCGATTGACAGGTAGTGACGTCACGTCATACTGTCAAATCGAAGAATTATTATGGTGAGCAAAACAAGAAATTTTTTAAAATTAATTTATTTACGAACTGTGAACGAAAATAGTTTAATCTGAATCCAGTTCTTCAATTTTGCCCAATTTCTTGCGATTTGACAGTATGACGTGACGTTACAACATGGCGTCGATCCTATTCTTATTTGGAACGCGTTGTAATTTCGATTCCACTCCCTCCAACCACTCGTGAGCTTTATACACTCCGCCTAAGCGTTAAAATTGAAAAACACTTTGTAAATGTACACCGTGATTCTATCACATAGAGTATTATTTATTGCAGTACTAAACATAGTACAGCCAAATCCCTGGTATTGTATCCTAAGGCGAAAAATATTTTGTGGCCTTTTTACATATAAAAATTTTCAATATACAATTAAGTTGGGTCATGGATCCTTAGTTCTACAATTTTGAGAAATCTAAATGTATTTATTTTTTTACCATTTCATGCTCGTCTTCCAATGCGGGGTAAGTACAACCCCAAGTAGTGTATCAGTGAGCGCTTCAACCGCGCGGCCATAATGATAATTAATAAAAAAAACTATGCCAAGATAGTAAAAGTTGATTCCCAAAATCATAAATTTGTCAAAGTTATGGTTAAAAAGTAATAAGGGTTTGAATGTGGACGCGCCATTGAAACGCGGAGAACCGCGCGGCTACGGAGATCTTTAAAATTACGCATTGCAGAGACCTGAAATTTAGGTAAATAATAGATTGAATTTGTAAAAATATAGAAAAAATTCCAAGGTTTATATTGTAGGAGCTTTAAAGCAAAAACCCCATGGCCGCGTCATTTTTCAACGAGATATCACCGATAATATGTTTGTCACCGTTTCGATGGCGCGGCCATAGGGTTTTAGTCTTACAGCTCCTGAAATATAAACCTAGCATTTTTTGTCGTATTTTTAGAAGTTTCGACAAATTCGAATCTGTTTTACAAAAAACTTCAGCCCCTGCGATGCTTTTTCAGCGAGATATCAGCGATAATAATTATGTTTGACACCATTTCGATGGCGCGGCCATAGAGTTTTAGTCTTACAGCTCCTAAAATATAAACCTAGGATTTTTTTCTATATTTTTACAATTTTTTTACAAATTCAATCTATTATTTACCTAAATTTCAGGTCTCTGCAGCGCGTAGCTTTAAAGATCTCCGTGGCCGCGCGGTTCTCCGCGTTTCAATAGCGCGGCCACATTCAAACCCTTATAACTTCTTAACCATAACTTTGACAAATTTATGGTTTTGGGAATCAACTTTTACAAATTTTTACATAATCTTAGCATAGTTTTTTTTATTTATCGTTATGGCCGCGCGGTTGAAACGCTCACGTGTATCGAAGTATAAATTAAAATATACAATTACATAAATATCCGTTAAAAATAACGATAGAGCAAGCCGAAGTAGTTATGTACATTTTTAGAAGGTCTAAAAATATTTGAATGTTAAAATTAAACTATTAATTTGCTAATTTCATAATATTATAGGGAATATCTTCGTGCTTTAGTGCGAGACGCGCTATTGGAATGAAAAGATGCTCCACATGTGTTTTTCTGCAGTTAAGTTCCTGGCATAAGGGTGCGTTTCCTCTGAAGCGGAGTAGAGCGAAGCGGACTGTGAATTGACCAATCACAGTGCTCGAAATCTCCACACTGCATTAGTAGAAACTGAAAATGCAATGGAGTGGAGATGTGCGGACTTTCAAATAAAACAAATGAACACACGGCCGGCTCGGCAGACAGAACGAAGTCAAGCGGAGAGCAGCTCAACTCCTCTCCGCCCCGCTCCGCATCGACGGAAACACCTGCCACTTATTCTGCCCTTGTCTGCTCCACTCCGCCCGGTTCAGTGAAAACGCTCCTTAATGGTCCATTGAAACACATTATTTCATCAACAGCGGGTCTCCCCTAGCACACAGATATCACTAATTCATATTTATTTTATTAGATTTCAAAATAACCAAGTGACGAAGTTCCTCGATTGATTAATCCATTGGAATGTTAAAATACAAATAAAATTAAATACAAAGGAAAAATATAATATAAAAATATACTACACATAACTAAAATTCATAATAACATACAATTTATGCTAATATACACTAAACCAATACTTTTCAAGCAGGTAATTTCAAAGGCAATCATATTGTATTCAATTAAAATTTTATGGAAATGTGAACAGTAAAAAAAAAAGAATTTTCTTCATCACAAATGAATAAATCATACAAAAAATTAAAACTTACGATCATCCCACCGAAATCATAATTGCACCGTATATTTAATTAACTTATTCTGCTTATATACAAGACACCGGGCCACTGCGTGGTCATGAGTGTGTTTGTGATCATCAGAGGGGATAGTAGTCCAGTTGTACGGTGAGGTGTTTCACGCCGGCCTCGCGGAAGATACGCGACGTCTGTTCAGTCACGTACCTAGGGTCCACTTCCTTCGCCACTTCTATTTTAAGCGCGCCCACGTGCACGTCACTACACAGGGTCCAGAAGTGCGGCTCGTGCACCGCGTGCACGCCAGCCAGCCCGACTACGCGCGTGTACAAGTTCGGTAGCGCGCGCTCGAGTGACGTGGGAGTCCGTTGCATGAGCACGCCCGCGGAGTCGCGCACTAAAGGTATCACACTAGCGGCTATAAGGAGGGCTATAGCCATTGAGCAGATGGGATCGGCTCGCATCCAGCCGAACATTCTCATGAGGATGGCTGAGATGATGACACCAACTGATCCCAGCGTGTCAGCCAGGACGTGGAGGAAGACACCCCGCATGATGGCGGAGCCGGCGCCCGTTGGTGCCTCGGTGTCGTCATCGTGCGAGTGGCCATGGCTGTTGTGTGAATGGCCATGGCCGCCCCCACCGTGAGAGTGGCCGTGTCCACCGTGCCCGTGCCCGTGCCCGTGGTGGAACGCGTATATTCCCACCATGTTTACCAAAAAGCCCAGGATCGATACCAACAGCAGGCGTTCGTGTTTCACCTGGAAATGACACAAATATTTTATTATTACAGGTATTATATAACTAAATTATTATAAATATACATAAGGTATAGATATTGCCAATTAATTTTAATATAAGTCCAATATTGTCATCAATTTTAAAGTTAGTAGGTGCCAACTATTCGCAACGTGATTAGCTTCAAGTGGTTCCAGCAAAATCAATTAGATTCGAAATTGGCAGTCACACTGCAATTTTATTAGTCGTTTAGTTTTATTGTTCTTGTAGGTACCTAATTATAAGGCAATAAAATACTAGCTAAAACTGAAATAACGTGTAACCACTTGGATATAGGGTTAAGGATGAACCTATTACTCGTGACATACTCTGCTTTTTTGCATATTCAAAAAAAGGTGCCTAATTAAGGCAACCCGTTGTTTCCGAAATTCTATAATCTACCAGTTATTTTATCCGAACCAAGATAATCCAATAAGGTTCAACGAAATGAGAGTGTGACTATTTTATAAGTAGATATATGTCTGTATAATTATGTTAGTTAAGAGCAGTGGTTGCCGAGTAAGAGCAGTGGTGGCCGAGTGGTAACGGCCCCGACTTACGAATTGTAGGTCGCGGGTTCGAACCCACCCAGCGCATTACTTTGTGTAATTTATTTCATCACCACTGCTCTCAAAACGGTGAAGAAGGAAAACATCGTGAGGAAACCGGCATGTCCTAGAACCAAAAATTCGAAGACATGTGACATTCACCAACCCGCACTGGGCCCGCGTGGTGGATTACGGCCCATTCCCTCTCCTGGAGAGAGGAGGCCTGAGTCCCAGCAGTGGGAACATTAAAAGGCTGATTATGCTATGCTTATGCTAATTATGTTAGTCACATATACAGACATAGTCTATAGTCTAGATAAAATTTAACATCACGGCCGGCGGCCTTGAGACCAATATGGTCGTAAGTTTGTTATACAAAGTATAACCATTGTATTACAAAGAATGATGGGTAGGTACCTGTGTCTTGGGACTGTTTTGAAATTCTATTAAATCATAATACATAATTGATGTTATTGTTACAATCCTATAGAATGGATTATGATGAATCATTTTAGTCTTAGAACTAAAGACTATTTTCGGTAGTGGAAAGAGTGGAAGAGATGGAGCTATATGGGATGTATAGATCCATCCTTTCTCGCTTGCATGCCTGAAATTTTAACAGGTCATGGTATGGCCCCAGAAGGCCAGAACATAGGGAAACTAACCGCATCAAAGAGCTTGTCAAACTCATTGCTGGATTTGAGCAGCCTTTGCTTGCTCCGATACCGATCGCATCGCAAGACCTCCAATGGCCGTTTTCACATTAGACGATAACAATAACGACACGATATAGGCGGACTCTTGTTTCATACATTTTCTTACGAAAGATGTAAATTGCCGGCACGACTAGATACTTCAGACTGCTCGGTGGCTAACGATACAAGCTGTTGGTTAATTCCAACTCAACATAGCCAGATAAGTTCGGGCCATGGTCCGGAGCGAGGCGGGAGGCCGCACGCGTGAGAGAACGAACGTCCTCACGACCCAGCCACGGCCGCCGAGATTTCGACCCCGACTACCAGCCATGGTAGACGCGGGCTTTCGGACTTCGAGCAAAGAGTAGCTTGCCGTCCAGCCGTCATAATCGACCGGATCGAGTCCGAGTCGTCGACAGCGCGTAGTGACTAGTGATCCACGCGCTCCTCAAAGAGATGTCCTAAAACCGTAGGGCCGATGCCGCTAGGACTAGGACCGCGGGGATTTTCTGAAAAGGAAACCCGTAGTCCTAGAACGCAAAGGGCAACTGAAGGACACAGATGTGTTAGTCAGTCAGTCTGACACGAAGAGCGGAAGAAGTCATTGGATGATTTCCCATCTTAAAAAAATCAGATAAATGAAATTAGGTACCAGCCTGGCGATAACGTGTCGTTATCGGCTAATGTTAAAACGACCATTGATTTTTATCTTTAACTTTCCCGGTACGGATACTCGATAAATTGGGCATTTAAACAACAAATAACACTAACAAGAAATCTATTCCGAAATCAGTATAAAAATTGGTTGTTAAATGAAGCAGCAATTAGTATTTCAAATATTGGTATAAGGGTGTTTTTTTTATATTTCTTTATAGGTTCGCGCTTGACCGCTATCTCACGTGATGGAAAGCGACGATGCGGTCGACAATGGAGCGCGCTTACCTAGAAGCAACCTATTCACTCTTGACTTAAAGATTCCCGGGTTGTAGCCATCAGGATGGAAAAAATGCAGAAAATTTCAAAATGCAAAAAAACGCGTCCCGCGTTCGTATTCCACGCATTACAATAAATACTTGTATGAAATTGACATTTGCGGGGGTTACGCGTGCGGGGAAATTCCGCATGCGTAATTAAAACCGCATCACGGGGCACGGTGGGAACATCTCGCTATCTCTTTTGTACGTGTGTAACGGCGGCGTGTATAGCGGTGACGTCACGATTCAGTTTGACCATTCTTTTTCTGTTACCTAGTTGACAGTTTCCCCTTCTATCTGATTTGAAAGATTTCTAACTCCCTTACTTTTGAATGGATCCACATATACATTCATAACTCATTTAGTAACATGTGTTGCATGATTGCATCCCTCCTCTTCACATGACCATACCAAGATAAACGATACCCTTTCAACTTTTCAGTCACTGGCGTCACTTTCAAACTTTATCTAATGTGCTCATTTCTAACTTTATCCATTCTCGTCACTCGTCAAAAAATCTTAGCTCAGCTCACTACCCAATTACAATATCCATAGCAAAAAAACGCTTTTAAAAATATAAGCATAATGGTGGTTCTTCCTCAAACTAGGACAGTCTCAGCCATTGATGTATTCAATAGTCTCAGCCCAAACACTTTCGCAATGTTGCCAGTCACAAAAAAAAAAAACATTTCAATGCATTCCGATAGCCAGCAACTATTGTTTGGGTATCTAGTCTACTCCGCTGCAGTCAGTCAAACAAATGATGACGTAGCCTGATGGAACGTGGTTCCAGTTCAATTTACAATCAAGCAATAAATTACGACACTAATACACAGATATTTAAACACGTACACTAAAGGATAGGGCTTATCTGCATCACATCAGGCCTCGAAATATTTAGGCACGTGTTGACGCGTTCCGGTGAAAATATACCTAGTTTATCTTGCTAACCGATCTTTATCTAATTATTGTGAAGTCGAAAAATGTTCTGATATGTGGCCCTTCACCTTCACTATTGATCAAGTTTCTGTTTTTAACTGCCTCATTGGTCCTGGGTTCCCGGATCGGGATAAAATTGCTGTTGGGTTTTTCCATAACGAATTACTCTCTGTAGCAGCCCGGTGTTTGGAAGTTGGTGGTGTGAAACCCCCGTGCCTCAGAAAGCACGAAAAGCTGCTGGTCCTGCGCCTAATCTCTCTCCGGTCGTGACGGATTGCCGTCCCATCAGACTATGAGAGTAAAGAAACAGAGGGTGCACCTGTGTTTGTGCACTATAATATCTCCTGCGTACTTGGCTAATCTCTGTCGTTATTGGCCACCGTGATCGTAACTCGGTCGGGAGGATTATGATCAAGTTTAACATACTTGCGTACGTTTTTCATTCACGACTGACCAATTTTTTACTATTATTATTAGATATATTTTTAATGTGCTTTTGGGTACAATTTAGATGTTCTACACTGTTTTCTTCTACTTATGTATTCATCGTCCTTGACCCATATAACCAAGGGTGGGTGCAACACGTTTTTTCTTCCATTCTATCCTGTCAGTAGTCACGCTATCACTGACTCCTTTTTTCTTTCATATCACTCCTCACACAACCCATTCATTTTTTTTTTATAAGATTTTTAAGATGGCATCGCGAAGAAATATTTAAAAATGTATTGCGGATTCATAGACCACTAGTTTTATTGTGCGTTTGCGTACAAAGTTTACCGGTTTGCATTGTCTTCTCATTATCTATTAATATTGTATTAATAGGGAAATATTGTAGAAATATTTTTTTTTTTTTAAGAGTAACCATAGGAAACTATATGACGCACTGGACAGTCCTGCAGGCCAAAAAGAGCTATACCGGCTTACTAGAATAAGAGAGAGAAAGGCGAGGGATGTTTGTCATGTAAGATGTCTATGAGATGAAACTGGAATGGTTCTATCGGATGATGAAAAAATCAGAAAGAGGTGGAAGGAACATTTTGAAAGATTGATGAATGAGGAAAATAATTGGAGTGGGGTGTTAGAGAATAAACCAGTGAATGTGGGATTAGTGAGAATGGTTAGTATGGATGAAGTCAGAATAGCAGTAAATGGAATGAAGAATGGTAAAGCCATTGGTCCAGATGTAATACCAGTTGAAATGTGGAAGTTATTGCGAGTGGATGGATGGACGTGGTTAGCTTTGTTCTTCAATAAGTTGTTGCTGGAAGAAGCCATACCTGATGAGTGGTGCAATAGCTCTTTGGTGCCGATTTTTAAAAACAAAGGTGATGTGCTTGAGTGCAACAATTATAGAGGAATAAAGCTAATGTCACATACTATGAAAGCCTGGGAGAAAGTTATTGAAAGGCGACTGAGAGAAGAGAGTGAAATTTCACAGAACCAATTCGGTTTTATGCCGGGTCGGGGTACAGCGGATGCCATTTTTGCTATACGCCAGCTGTGCGAGAAATACAGAGGTGCGCATAAAAACTTGCACATGGTATTCATTGACCTCGAAAAGGCATACGACCGGGTACCTCGTGAGGTTCTGTGGTGGGCCCTTAAGGTGAAAGGTGTGCCTGGGAAGTATGTGCAGTTGATCCGAGCGATGTACAGTCGATGCAGTACCCAAGTCCGGTCTACAGTGGGCATCACTGGCAGCTTCAATGTGGCTGTCGACTTACATCAAGGGTCGGCTCTCAGCCCTTACCTCTTCCTGATGATAATGGATGCTCTGACGTCGGACATTCAGGAAGAGGCTCCCTGGTGTATGCTGTTTGCCGATGACATTGTGTTGGTTGCCGAGAGTGGCCTAGAGGTCCAGAACAGATTGGAGGTGTGGTGGCACAGACTGGAGAGTGTTGGCCTGAAATTGAGTAGAACCAAAACGGAATACTTGTTCTGCGATTTCGGCGGTCTCTCCAATCCAGTGCCTTTATCTCTCGCTGGAACACCCATACCGATCTGCTCCGACTTTCGGTACCTCGGGTCACTCATCCAAGGGGATGGTCAGGTACACCGGGACGTAACACATCGGATCCACGCAGGATGGATGAAATGGCGACAGGTCATGGGAACAACTTGTGACCCACGGGTGCCCCTCAGGTTGAAGGGTAAAATCTACAAGTCCGTGATAAGGCCTGTCATACTGTATGGATCAGAATGTTGGGCTGTGAAAAAGACGGATGAAAAAAGATTGCACGTAGCGGAGATGAGAATGTTAAGATGGATGTGTGGTGTGACGAGAATGGATAAAGTGAGAAATGAGTATATTAGGGGAAGTTTGAAAGTGGAGCCAGTGACTGAAAAGTTGAAAGGGAATAGTTTGTCTTGGTATGGTCATGTGAAGAGGAGAGATGAAACGCATGTTACTAAAAGAGTTATGAGTTTACATGTGGATGGATGGAGAGGGAGAGGGAGACCAAAGAAAAGATGGATGGATTGTGTGAAGAGTGATATGAAAGAAAAGGAAGTTAGTGATAATATGACGAGTGACAGGGCAGAATGGAAGAAAAAAACGTGTTGCGCCGACCCCAAATAACACGGGACAAGGGCAGGAAGATGATGATGAGTAACCATAGGAAACGACAGAAGCTATTAGTAAATAGACCTATCTGTATTTCGACGGTGAAGTGCCAATACCTTCTAACTAACATTTTTCGAGAAAATTACTTTTTAGCGCTTTTAATTCGAATGTGTGTTTCCGCATGTTTTTGTGAAATCTCTGAAGCGAATATTTAGTTGCAACTGCACCAACACCAACATATAAATTTTTTGTATTATCTCCTAACGTTTTTAAGACAAAAATTTTTTGACTTCAACAGTTAGGAGGTCTTGTCACTTCGCCGTCGATTTATGTATATTAATATTATAAAGAGGAAAGATTTGTATTTTTAAATTTTTGTTTGTAAAGAATAAACTCAAAAACTACTGAACCAATTTTGAAATACTGGTTCAAATTGAAAAAAAAAATTCGTATTGGATAGCCCATTTATCGAGAAAGGCTACACGCTACATAACATTACGCAACAACCCACGGAAGCGGACCAGTAACTAAGTACGCGGGTAAAACCGCGGGGGACAGCTAGTGTAAAATAAAATAATTTAGGGTTGAGTTTTATTTATTTATTTATTTATTTAAACTTCATGTACAGTAGTGGTACATAGGCGGACTTAATGCAACAAGGCATTCTCTACCAGTCAACCTTTGGGTTAAAAAAGACAACACTGTGGTAGGTTTTGAGTATAAAAAAAATAATAAATGATAAAGTATCGTTGCAATTGACGAAGACAGACTTGACATTAATAGCAAATTAAAATATAATAATTAAGTAAGTTTTAACAGCTGCAAGACACGTTTAATGAAAAGGCATTTCCTGAACAGAACGCTTAGGTAAACAATACGTGAGATTTTATCATGCGATGCTGTTTTCAGTCCATCATTCACATAGTGTGAAATAATTAACATAACTGTTTTATTATAAAATAACTAGCTGACCCGGCGAACTTCGTACCGCCTATCCTACTCTACCCAACTCTACCTTACTCTACCCTACCCTACTCTACTCTACCCTACCCTACGCTATAAACCTCACGGAGCCCGAGACCTTTCCAACGAATGCAAAACCGTGGAAATCGGTTCGTGCGTTCTGGAGTTATAGCGTCAGGAAGGAAAACCCGACTTATTTTTATATAGTAGAAGATTGTCCATACAGCTAAGGAGTGGAAATGCGTACCGGAGTCCGTGTAATCCCCCAGGTTGTAAGATTGAATATGGTTTTTTTTAATGCCAATCATCGAATGACTACTCTCGATCTAGGGCGGAGCAGATGGGCGTGTCAGACTTTTACTGACTAAAACCATACCTATTTTCCTTCTTCGCCTAGCGTTCCAGGACCCTAGGTTTCCGTTTCCGAAGTCAACCCATGGCCCCAGTAGGCTTCATCAGCCCTGCTGGGGAGAGTGAATAGGTGACTTTTAAGGGTCCTCGAAACGGTCAATTGCGATTGCCAATATTTATCTGAATGGCAATGATAATGTATTGACTATTGCTTCAATCGTTTAAGTTTAAAGTAAACGATTAATTTTTGGACCAATTAGCGTCAATCACGTAAACAATCACGTAAATGTAGTCCATATTAATTTACCGTTTCGGGCCCTTTAGGACCGTTTCGGAGACCCTTTAGTAAAGCGTGCCCACATCATCACTATCAGGTGAAATAGTGGTCAAACGCAATGACGAGTGTTTAGTATTCGAGTCATCCACACATAAACATACATATTTTATTTTAAACAACGATTGCATTACCACTTACCATCAGGTGGGATCTCAGTCAAGCACTAGTTTATATCAATTAAAAAAAAATTAATAATATTTATACTCCATTATTATAAATGCTAAAATGTTTGTTGTGTTTTCACACCTAAACCAACATCGTGCATCGTACACATTATTATTCACGGTTCGATATTTATTATAGTATTCATTAGTTTATTATATAATGATACTTCATTCTATTTGGAATATCTATTATTTATTTATTTTGCATACCCTACCACAGTGTTGTCTTTTTAAATCCAAAGGTTAAGTGGTAGAAAATGCCTTGTTGCATTTATGTCGGCCTATGTACCACTGTACATGTAGTTTAAATAAATAAACCTTTGAACCAATTTGAAGAATTCCTGTAAATATATATACTGGACCATGGAGACCAAGGACATAGGCTACTCGAAGTAATCATAATACGCAAAAGTCGCAGACACCTGCTAATTTAAAATAATTGGTCAAGGCGCATGCCCGTTGCTCAAGTGCATTCACCACCCAAGTTCAGTTGCTTGATTAGGTTTCAGATTCCCCTACTGCTGCAGCGCTGCTGTCGCGCGGCACTTTGCGGCTAATTTGAAGGCGCCCTATATGTGTGCCCAAATATTCTGTCAGACTGCATTTCAATCAGTGTTCGTGAAAAATTAGGTAACCGGAAATCCCCAGGTCCATATAAGTGTATAAATCATTATAATATATTATAGCCTATATAATACGCCAGGGATTACCCGCCATATTTGTTTGACCCCAAGATTTTAGAGTTCAGTAACACTGTCTCGTCACTGTTTTAAAGATACCACGAGTAGATTACTCGGATTTACGCGCCTGACCTTCGGCTTCGCACGCCATGGAATTTACTATTTAGTGAAGGAGCTGACTGAAGTAAACGATGGTTTGGTGAAGACGTCATGTCAAGTTATTGAACTTTTATAGAAACACGTTTGACAATTTAAATCATTCATACAAAAAATTAAACATAGGCAAGCCCTATATGAATCTCTTTAAAAGATCTTCATCGAAATGATGAAGGTATGTCCTAGAACATACGCGGGAATCGTTCGGTCCATGGCCCTTTACGGGGCGCCGGTGTGGGCGCCGTCGCTGCAAAGGCGACCGGCGGCCATGCTGAACGCTTGCCAGAGGGTCATGGCCATCCGGATGGTACGGGGATACCGCACGATTTCCCGCGAAGTGGCGAGCCTCCTTGCTGGCCTGCCACCATGGGATTTGGAGGCAACAGTCCTTGCACTCATGCACGATTTGCGCGTGGAGATGCAACGCCGGGGCGAAACTCCGCTACCGCGCCAAGTCGCGGCATGGCGGACAGAGTTCCGGCGGGATCTCATGGTGGAATGGCGACGGCGACTGTCGCAACCCAGTGCTGGGCACGCTACAATTATGGCGGTAAGTCCTCTCTTTGAGGAGTGGCTGGAGCGGCAACACGGCATCCTCACCTACCGCATGACGCAGGTCCTCACCGGACATGGCAAGTTCGGGAGGTTCCTGCATAGGATTCAGGCGGAAGCAACGCCCGGGTGTAATCATTGTGCGGACCACCCAGAGGACACGGTGGAGCATACGGTGGAGGTGTGCCCCGCTTGGGCGGAGCACCGCCGTGTCCTCGTGGAGGCAATTGGCGGCAGCGACCTTTCGCGTCCGGCCCTGGTTCAGGCTATGGTCCGGAGCGAGGAGGAATGGCAGGCGGTCGCCTCCTTCTGCGAAGCAGTAATGCTAGCGAAGGAGGAGGCTGCACGCGTGAGGGAACGAAGGTCCTCACGTCCTAGCCGCCGTAATTCCGACCCCGACTACCAGCCACGGTAGACGCGGGCTTGCGGACGTCGAGCACTGGGTAGCTCGTCGTCCGGCTGTTCGGTAATTAACCGGACCGAGCCCAGTCGTCAACAGCGCGTAGTGATCCTCGCGCTCCTCAAAGAGATGTCAGCAAACCGTAGGGGCCCAGCAGGGCCGATGCCCGCTAGCTAGGACCGCGGAGAATTTCTGAAAGGGAAACCCGTAGTCCTAGAACGCAAAGGGTAATTGAAGGATACAGGTGTGGTTTTAGTCAGTAAAAGTCTGACACGCCCTCGCGCTCCACCCAGAGCACGAGAAGTCATTTGGATGATTTCCCACCTTAAAAAAAAAAAAAAAAAAAAATGTCCTAGAACAAAAAAAATCGAATACATGTGGTACAGACTATGAATCCGCACCATGAGGCCATTGGCATAGGGTTAGGTCAATATCTTGGGTTATTGTTTTAGGAGGGGAAGGGGGGGGGCTGGCCCTCGAAATGCTTGATTTTTGTGTGAAGTTATCAGTATTTTGGCGTTCATCATAGAATTTCGAATCAGTAGCCTAACATCTTAGGGTAGGCACTAGACCATAATGGGGTGGGCTCGGGCCATTCGGCCTTCTATAGGTATACGCCTATGCACGAGGCCCGCATGGCACAGACACGTTCATGCCTATGGGAACTAGATACTGTACTCAGTGTTATTTCCGATATGAGGGTTTTAAAGCTATCAGCATGATTGACGGGGCCTAGCTGGTGTCGATGCCTCCCAGAGTAGGATTGTTGGAAAGAGTTTCCGCGGCTCTGGAACGCAAAGGGCAAATGAAGAAACACAGGTGGACTCTAGTCAATAAAAGTCAGACATTTCTCGTTGCTTCATGAGCAGAACTTGTTTGATGATTTCCCACCTGAAAAATTGGTTTTTGGAATCTAGATCTACCTACTACAGATGGCATGACAGGCGGTAGATAACCTCAAGGATGAGGAAGGATGATGGGTGATGGGGCAGATTTAATGCGAAGCGCAGAGTATAGCAGGGGTATTTCGAACTGGTGCAATTTCTATTGTAAGCGTTATGCTTTTATTGTCACATGTAAATTAAGTCAAGACCACACCATACAATAAACCAATGTTGCAATGATACGGTTATTTATGACAAACTGTTGGTCATACTTATAAAATACGTGCCTTTAAGAAAGAATAGTGACTACTGTTTGCCAAGAGAATTTCAACACTGTTACAATGGCGGTGTGTTGAAAATCGTGTAGCTGAAGTAAGGTGAAAGTTAGGTTTGTAGTAGTACATTTTTCGGTGTGATTATGTATTGATTTTTGATGGCTGAATGATTGCATTTCAGATCACCTGCATGCACCAATTTGGAATTCACGTAACAGTTATGCTGCTAGTAAATCAAGCTCAATATTTGCGAAGTTTTTAGATGTTTAAATTAATCATGCATAACAGTGGCTGAACGAATTTGGATGGAAATTGGAACACGGTTATAAAATGGCCTGGTTTTTATACTTTTCAATCTGATAGCCAATTTTTCTGGGATTTTGACTGGCCCGTTGGTCTAGTGGTTAGTGGCCCTGACTGCTATGCCGGAGGTCGTGGGTTCGATTCCCACCCAGGACAAATGTTTGTGTGATGAGCACGTAGGTATATGTATGTATTTAGAAATATATAAGTATGTTTATCAGCTAAGCAGAGTTTGTGTTATGAGTACTAGACTCATAACACAAACTCTGCTTAGCTTGGGACTAGACGGCATTGTGTGATAGTTGTGGAATATTATATTATTATTACTATTTTGACGCCGACGCCGCCGAGGTCGACCTGGGAAGAGGTGGCGAGACGACCTAGATGCCTACCGCAAAGACTGGTTCGAAGTGGCCCAAGAAAAGAGTACCTGGAAGAAGTTGGGGGAGGCCTTTTCCCAGCAGTGGGACAGTATAGGCTATTAAAAAAAAAATTTTTTTTTTTATACTCACGGCGAAGGTGAGAGTAAAAGCTAGTTTTTTTAAAATAAATTAAGAAAGCGTTTAAATTAAACCGGTCTTCTGACAAAAAATGGCAGAACCCACATTCTTTATGAAAAAAGATACTTAGAAAAAATTACTTTAATGAACAGAGGCCTTACACACAAGTTCTTAACGCAATCCATTTTACGACCGAAACTGAATCGTTATACACTATACAAGCTCCATCCCTCTGTCTCGCTCGACATTTTAACACGTCATTCATGGTAAGGCCTGTAATGTAATTTCTTAAATGTTTCAAAATATATGAGCAATGTTAAGTCATAATTGAAACCATGTTATTCTTCAATAACATAATTTCATAGATTTATTGTTTTGCCTAAGTCAATGGGACCATAAAGCTGATTGGTTTTGCTGATACTATTAAAGATTCTACCTATTTAATCTATTTTAGACCTTATTTTGATGAGCCAAAGATTCAATATCGTGTGTCGTTTTGGTGTTGATCTTATCAATATTACAAGGAAGTTTAAGCTGTTGATCCCCGCACGAACGCCGGCGGTCGTGCGCTATTGTCTTACTATTGTGTCTCTAATTACGCTACTCAAGAAGTTAAAACCATTGAAATGTTATGCATTTATACAAAGTAATTTCATATTTTCTCACTGCAGTTACCTTGTGAACCGACTTCGCTTAAAACTGCATTTACTTTAGCCTTAAACTTTACATTTTGTCCAGTGAAGCAACAAGGTATTAATTGTAATTTCATGCATAATTATGTGCTACTGTTCTAATCTGTTCCAATTTTCGGTATCTCGGGTGGCTCGTCCAAAGGGATGGTGAGGTAGACCGAGATGTAACACAGGATCAACTCAGGATGAACGAAATGGCGACAAGCCACTGGAAACAACTTGTGACCCACAGATGCCCCTCAAGTTGAAGGGTAAAATCTACAAGTCCGTGATAAGGCCTGTCAATCATACTGTATGGATCAGAATGTTGGGCTGTGAAAAAGACGGATGAAAAAAGCTGTCAGGTAGCGGAGATGAGAATATTACGATGGATGTGTGGTGTGACGAGAATGGATAAAGTGAGAAATGAGTATATAAGGGGAAGTTTGAAAGTGGCGCCAGTAACAACACACAGGGATAGTGCAGTTTACATATTGGTAAAAGAATTTTCAGAATCTGTTCATTAGTTCAGAGATTACCCCTTACATACAAACTTACAAAGTTTACCTCTTTGTAACATTAGTACAGATTTTCTTAGGAAAATATAAAATATAATTTTCAATGATCATCTCAATACTTTGATTATGTTAGCAACATTATATTCATTAATTTTGTACCTATTTTGCTCTTAATAAACTAGTGCGCTTCACCATCAAAGATTGCATCACTGGTTACCATCAGGTGGGATCGCAGTCAAGCATATTATATCATTTAAAAAAAAATTGTTTAAATAGAAGGGAGGCTGATTTCCGAACAGTGGCAACTTCATAGGCTGCTTATGCTACGCTTGGACTTAAAAAGTTCAATTCGACGCGCCTTGCCCCATGCCCAACGCTGCTGGAACCTCCTTCAAGGACAAACTTGATGAAAGTTTACGTCATAAGATTGCTGAACATTGGTGTAACTTAGACAGATCTGTTTCATTGCAGCCAGTGAACTTAATTTACTGAAGTAGAACTGAAGTGCGTTGAAAGTGTATTTATAAGTCAATTACTATGTAAATAGAAGCATTGCATTGATGTATTATAACATTTATAGCTGAGTTATTTACGAAATTTTAAATTAGAGTTGGACAGATTAATCTTTTCAAATTATATTAAGTAATACTTTCTATTTTCTTCAAATTCAAATTTAAAATATTTTTATTTCACATAGGTCTACATGGGCACTTATAAAACGTCAAAAGCTAGTGCATGGTTCTTATAGAAAGAACCGGCAAGAAAGTCCATAGTTAATCTTGATTGTTATTGTTTAAGATTTTAATTCAGATAAAAGTGCCAAATAAGTTTCAGCTAAACATAATAATGATTTAAAATAAACTGTTAGGCAGGGGTAAAGTTCATCCTGTCACTCCAGAAGCTAACCCCTGATTGATATGTAAATGGCAACTATTGTATTATATCAGTAGTTATATAAATAAGAAGTAATTTTTTTAGTGTTAATAATAAATTAATTATTTTTATAGTATGAATAATAAGGCAATTTTTTTAGTACATATAAATAATAAGTTACATTTTTTTAGTATGAATAATAAGTAAATTTTTTTTTAGAATGAATAGTAAGTAATTTTTTTTTAAATAATATTGTCATCAATAATCTTTTATATCAATGTACTTATCACCAAACTCACACGAACCATTACTATAGGGTATGCTGACGACCTCGCAATCCTTGTACCTGGGAAGGTGACAGGAACAATCTGCAACCTCATGCAAAAAGCACTGCGCATCGTGGAACGATGGTGCATGATCTGTCAGTGGACCCCTCTAAAACTGAATTAGTCATGTTCAAGCAAAAACGAGCACTAGGGCGCTACAATCTGCCTAAACTGTTCAACACAGAACTCCAGTTGTCAAACCAGGTCAAGTATGTGGGGATTACCCTAGACAGTAAGTTAAACTGGAACTCTCATCTAGACAATAAATTAAACAGGGCTTGCATCACCTTCTGGCAATGCAGGAAAATGATAGGTAAGAGGTGGGGCATATCCCCCAAAATCTCATCAACTATGGCTGTATAGCGCAATAATTCGGCCCATGATCACTTACGGCGCCGTGGTGTGGTGGCCCCGCACCAAGTTAGCCACAGCCGTATACAAACTACAACACATGCAAAGGCTGGCCTGCATGGCTACTATGGGCTGCATGAGGACCACTCCGACTGTAGTGCTCGAAGCCATGCTGGGACTTCCCCCACTCCACCTGTTCATACAACAGGAAGCGACGATGGCGGCAGTACGGCTTAAAACACTGGGTCTCTGGGGTAAGAGAGAAACACAACACACAGAAAGCGATCAACGACCGGTTACCTAAGCAATTTATCTTTGATAAAAAATACTAAATCCAACTTCATTGAATGCGGGAGTCTTCTCAGAGGATCTAAACATTCACATAGCCACACCATTGGGGATTCATAACACGGTGTTCCAGGCTGAGTGCTTGGGCATTTAGCAAGTTAAGGACCACTAAATAGGCATGCTCTCGGACAGCATGTCTGTCCTGCAAGCGCTGAACAGCCACGCAGTTAATTCTGGGCTGATTTACGAGTGTCACCAACGCCTCAACCAGGTAACAACACAACCAAGTAACCAACCAATGGATCAAAATACACAGCGATTCCCGAGCCAACGATGCAGCGGACGAACACGCCAGAAGGGGATCAAATATGGCAGCGATATGGCCTAAGCCCATTGTGCCGCTCCCCTTCGGAAACATACGCAATCTGGTAAGGAAATTAAACAGAGACCTACATCACAGACTATGGGTAAACCATAGTGAATGCAGGCAGGGCAAGGAGGCACTTCCCTCCATTGATAGCCGCTTCACGAACCAGACCCTACGACTGACTAAACCACAGTTGCGCAAAGTGACGGCCGTTACAACTGGCCACGGGATCTTTAATAAGCACCTCTCTGTCATAAGAGTTTCAGACAGGCCACTGTGCAGAGCCTGTATGGAGGAAGACGAGACAGCAGCACATCTGCTTCTTAGCTGCCTAATTGTTGCGTTTTAGACGTGGAGTTGCAGACACCAGCCCGAAACACAAATACAAAAAAAAAGAATTACTCTTTAATTATCGAAAATCTTGCAAAAAAACACAAACTATTGCTTACAATATTCTTCTTAAAAAGGTTTTTTGTTTAAGGTTGGAAATCGTACAATGGCTACCTTCTTCTGTTCAAGGGTGGGAGAAGAATTGATGATAATTGATGATGGGTGACTCTCATAAAGAGGGTTGATATATTAATTTCAGTAAAATTATATTGATATGCATATGATTGTTTGGTCTGAGTAAATGTATGTTACACAATTTAAAACAGTGGGTGTTGTAAAGTTGTATGGTTATCATAGCAAGCAATAATACAGATAAAAGATTAAGTTAAACTTTGAGTAAAACATTATCAACGTACAGATAATAATTGTTGCATAATTGAGTCTGTAATAATTTCTCTTGATTTACCTGATTTACCAAAGTAAAACTAGTTCCCAAATGTTGAAACATATTTCTTTTTATTTTTTAATGGAATTGATTTTCTTTATAAAATGCTTTGATATGATTGAACTTGAAAAGTTATATTAGTTTAATGAGTAAATTAGTACTTAGTTAAGTACTTACTGTTGCTGTGCCTCCTGGACTTACTAACTTATAGATATTAAAACAGAGCATGGGACAATTTGCTTTTATATAAATTATCTATGCTGTTTTGTTGTAAACAAATGTGTATGTATATATATCTTGTTGGATGACCTCAATATAATGACTGGAACATATTTGGAAATTCCGTAATAGTGTAAAAGGTCAGCCAGCAGTATACTGGATAGATACATATTAAAAACAGTTTAATATATCAAACCTTAAACTGAAAAGTTACTTAAATTTATGGGCTGCTTATACTAATTAATTAAAACTAATATTTAAGAATGAAGTAAGCTAAGAAAAAGTATTTACCTCTGGTGGCTCAATAGCTCTTTCCACAGCCTCGCTCATGATGAAAAATGCAATAAATAACAGGAACAATCCATTTACAAAACCAGCCAGTACTTCAGCGCGTGCATATCCATAAGAAAATCGTTCATTTGCGCGCCATTTCGATACTAGGGAGGCCGCCAGACCAGCCACCAGACCCGTACAATCAAAGAACATGTGGAATGCATCAGAAATTAGACCTAAAAGCAGAACAAACAGAAATCAGTATCATATTGGTTTAACAATATGCTACACAAGTCTTACAGGAAAAAACAAAATAGAATTAGCTCAGAAATTGTTTTACTGCCAACTTACCTAAACTATTCGTCCAAACACCGTAAAACAACTCAACAAATGCAAAGGACAAATTTAGAATAAGAAACATGAATAAATTCCTCGAATTCTTATCAGAATAAATTAGTCTCATCCAATTTGCAACCTTTTCACGTATTCCGCCAACAGTACCCCGCGGAAGCCGCGTGTCTTTTTGAGTAAGGGGCAACATAATTTCTCTTGTGTTTTCTGCGGGCTCTATTCACGTCATTTCACTCAAAAATCACCAAAACTGAACATTAGTAACATAGCTGCATACGTGTACTTGACAAGCGGTTCTAACCTAGCACGATAATAACTTAGATGAAAGATTTTAAAGAAAAATAACGATATTTAAAACACTTCAGTGTCTAGTATCGTTAGTTATTTCATTTACACAAACTTTAATTATGATTTTATAATAATTTATAAACTTTACATCGTGCGACAACCCAACTTGTCGTTCGAAAACTGTCAAAAAAATACGGTGTTACCATTTTACAAAACGCAAAGAGATTTCCTATTTATTTCACAATGTTTTCGCGGAAATCAGTTCCCAAATTAATTTTAGTGTATAACTTTATAGTCGGTGTGAGAGACACAAAAACATGGAATTATATTTTTTATCTATTAAAATTACAAATTTAAATAAAGATGAAGATGTGATGACGTGATTTAATAGTTCCTAACAAAGTTTAATTTTGCCATACAAAAATGATATTGAAACGAATTCAAAGCGTTTTTTATAACATAGGTAATTCTCGTGAATATAATAATGTAATTTTAAATAAATATTTTTTATTTTAACTCATAATCGAATTTAATGTTGCAAATGATTTCATTTTATTTTCTCTTGGCGGTTTGTCTATGATATAATGTATGTTCATTATTTGAAAACACTGAACATTTCTCAGTTGGTCAAATATGACATCGTATTTGTTTCGGCCAATAGAAACAAAGAATTACTTTAAAATATTTGTAATCGAAAGAGCACTTTATGATGAGTCATAGACTTTCAACTGACACTCGTTTCCGGAGAAGTTTTGCATAAAATCTATGAACATTAGTTTATATTGTTTATGGCTTTGAATTGTAAATTACTTTTTGGGGTTTAAATTATATAATAAATTAAAATAAAGCTGCATATAACTTTATTATAAATAATTTATTTTCTCTTGCCTATTTTTGTGAGGTTTTGTGTTCTCTTTTCATGATTAAAGTTTCTTCCCGCCAACTTTTCAAATCAATTCCACCGGAAATTCGTCTATAGATGCGTTTGTTTCCGAAAAGTGAACGTTTCACGAGTCAACAGCAACGTCTTTCGAGAAGTTCTAGGCGCTGTTTGCGACATTTTTCCTTCTTTTATCCGTCATCCAATGGTTTATGTGATGAAATAACACGTTGATTAACGCTTATTTTCAATATTAGTGTTCATAGTCGTAATTAAGTAATCGCTAGATTACGATATAAGCTAATATGGGCGACGAAAGCCATCCTAAAACTCTCTACGTCGGTAATTTGGACGCAAGTGTTACAGAAGTATTCATATGTACGTTGTTCGGACAAATAGGCGAAGTAAAAGGTTGTAAGATAATCCGCGAGCCCGGCAACGATCCCTATGCCTTCCTCGAGTTTACAAGTCACACGGCGGCAGCTACAGCTCTGGCCGCCATGAACAAGCGAGTGGTCCTCGACAAGGAAATGAAGGTTAACTGGGCTACGAGTCCTGGCAATCAGCCGAAGACTGATACCAGCAACCATCATCACATATTCGTCGGAGATTTATCACCGGAGATTGAAACGCACATATTGCGAGAAGCATTTGCGCCATTCGGTGAAATTTCGAATTGTCGGATAGTTCGCGACCCACAAACGCTCAAATCTAAAGGGTACGCTTTCGTTTCTTTCGTTAAGAAGGCTGATGCAGAGGCCGCTATTCAGGCTATGAACGGGCAGTGGTTAGGATCACGTTCCATACGTACGAACTGGTCGACGCGCAAGCCACCGTCGAAGCCAAATGAAGGTGCACCAAGCAGCAAGAGAGCAAAACAGCCAACTTTTGATGAGGTATACAATCAGAGCTCACCGACGAACACGACGGTATACTGCGGTGGATTCACTAGCAATGTAATAACTGAAGAGTTGATGCAGAACACATTCTCACAATTTGGCCAGATACAGGACATACGAGTCTTCAGGGATAAAGGTTATGCCTTCATTAGGTTTACAACTAAAGAAGCTGCGGCACATGCCATTGAAGCGACACACAACACAGAAATTAGTGGGCATATAGTTAAATGTTTCTGGGGCAAAGAGAATGGAGGAGGAGATAACCAGGTTTGTATAATTTTATGACCAGGTAACTAATATTTCATTACAGCGTCTACAGACTTTCATGTTTCATCAAATATTTGGTGTAAAAGTTTGTAAACAACAATTTGACGCCAAAAAAGCAAGCATTTAGCTTGTATCTTGTGTAATAAGTATCAACTAGTAATATTCTTAATAAAACTAACAAATCTTCCATTATTGTACCAATTTATACTATGTTAATATGAAAAAAATGGTAACGGTAAGTAATTAACTGGTAAGTAAAAAAAACCACATGTGTATTTTCGTAATGACCTTATACCCAACTAGGGTTTAAGGTCATTATTTAGCTTTGGCTTTCTAAAAATCAATTATTTTTAATCATTAAAAGACATTGTTAATGTAGAATTGATTAAATTAAGAAATATACTGTCAAAAACATTTCTTGATTGGAAAAGTAGATGTTCAGAGTGGAATGCCGCTTCTGATATTCAATCAACATTCTTTGTTGTTGTCAACTACAGGCCTAAATGCTAATGGAGCCTTATTTGTGCCAAATTATTGGTTTCAAAGCATTTTTACATCCAACATTGTAGGTAAACAGTTGGACACATACATGGCATCTTTTGTTCATATAACAATGTTTGTTGAATACATCATGTTGGTAACCAATGTTATTGATCAAATATTGGATTGGACCAACTTTTGCCAAATTGATGGAGGTTTGTACTGTATAAAATTTTTATAAAATGCTATTTATTAAATTTCTGATTGATGATTTACTGCAAAAATAATATAACAATGTTGAAATGGTATTCCTTAGAATATTTTTACACCATCGAACTTCCTAAATTGTTTGTGTTTATGCCAGAAATATTTGGATCATACATATTCTTGCACATAATTCCAATCTGCATAATATGTAAATCTTAACATTTTAAGACCAGTTTCTCAATTTAAATGAACCTGTTGATCACCTGTTAGAGTTTTAGAACAGTCATATGTTTGAGGTTATCTTTATTTGATTATTTATTATCTATTTTCCTCATACTTATCGAAAGAAATGCAATGTAAGAATATTGTTATCAATGTTATAAGTCGAAAATATGCAGCTTGTAGAAAAATGCAAAGTCACCCTAAATTTATGTTGCTACAAAGTTGACCTTATTCTGCTGAAGTTTTGGTTGCTTTTCATTTACAAGCTTTCTCTCACTCTAAAACAGTAAATTGGCATTAATTCATGCAAACAAAACCACAGCTGTGTTTGAGACAGCACTAGGTACAATTACAACAGAAGGAGGGTGCTGTGTGGAGTTTGAGCAGTTGATTCAATCTATTTTGAGAATGATTATACTACAGTAGTATTAATTGTTGATTAATTTGTTTTTTTATAATACTGGTACAAAATCCAAGTCCAATGCGAAAACAAAATAAAAAATAAGCAAATCTGATTCTAAGAATAAGTTACTTGCTGGCTTTTGTGTTATTAAAGTGAATAAGTGCTATATGTATAGTACAGAATTTGAAGTTCTAGGACACATTATGACTCGCAAAATTACTTACTGATATCAGCAACTAGATAAATATATGAGAAATGCAATTAAATCTACAATTATTTATTTATTATATACTTTATTGTACTCCCTATATTATTATGGGACAAATATTTATAAAAATAAATGCAAATACAACTAGAAA
This sequence comes from Mythimna impura, assembly GCA_905147345.3. Lineage (NCBI taxonomy): Eukaryota > Metazoa > Arthropoda > Insecta > Lepidoptera > Noctuidae > Mythimna > Mythimna impura. Next base: position 23,264,654 of record LR990359.1, on the reverse strand, counting down.
AAATCAGTTTGTATTTCAAATATTCACCATGAAATTCAAACTATGCATAAACAAATGTTTTCCTCTTAGCAACTAATATTTATGTCTTTTATAATGACTTGATAAGTTTGCCAAATAGAGTAAACATATTACTGTAATGTAAGCACTGAGAAATAATTCCAAGTAACAATTTCAACTTAAAATGTGTCTGTTCATAAGAGACTGGCTAATTTTCAGAACAAACCAATCAGAATTCTTTATCATAATTTCTGTTGTCTCGGTCAGTGAACTTCACCAGTGTTCCTAATTGCATACTTTGTTTTCGTATTATGTTAAATGTGCAGATAATTACTTTGTAAGTATTCTATTAACATGAGAATATTTGTAATTTCAGAGTACGAACAACGCAACAGCGGCACCACCTGCAATGGGTGCACAAACGCAGTACCCGTACCCCTATCAGCAAGGAATGGGCTATTGGTATGCTCAGGTAAATATCAACAATACTACATAATTGCTTTAGTAACTAAATCAACATATTCTTCTTCACCCATAAATGAATGAATGTGCAATGTTTGTGATTGCACCCACATTACAAGAGTCATTCCTATGGTGGGGCATATTTAATGCCATTCTCTTAAAGCCACCAAAAGTAGAGTGGAGTAGAAAAAAAATGGGGCTGTCGTGTACATGTTACTGAATCACACTCGCCAAATAAATAAACGATTCTTATTGGCTGATAGCCTGTGTCGCGTAATACAACATTGTTTTGATTGGTCGCTATCGTCATTCGAACCGCGTATGCAAACGTGCATCACACAGTTCGTGTACATTATCACTCCATTTCTTACAACTCCGTGATAACGTCCATAACAAGGTTTATATGAAACTTCAGAACACGAGTTTCGTGTCCAGAGTTATCAAAACGGAAATATTACTATTTTTTATTACAGAAGGATTAGTGTGCACTGTTACTGTGTGATTATTTTATCGTATATTGGGTCAAGGTTAGAAAGCGTACACTTTGTTGGCCAAAGCAGAAGCGACGCAAGTGCAAATCTCATGAAATAAGTACCCACGATATAATGACATTTTGTGTGAAACAAAATCGACACTTCAAAAAAACTTTGTAACCTTGACCAATATTTATATAATAAGATGTTGATATGTAACATTGTAATATAAAGATTGTTTTTTTTTGTTTTGCATACAGAATCAGGTAGTACTTTTGAATTAATATTCGTTTTGTTTTGTGTGGTAGATAGAATTCTTTGGCACTTTTTGCTAGTTTTAGCCTTTTTACACAGTATTACAAATTACAATAGATTTTTGATTGTGTTTTTCTTCTTTTCAACAATATTCTAGGCTTTGTGTGTTGTAGTTTTTTGACTTGTAAAATGTAACTCTGAAAACTGTTTAGTTGCACATATTCACATAACAACAGGTAAATGTGTTTTGTATTTGCTTTTCTAGTCGAATTGAAAACATGAATATAATCATCATTCTGAATCATAAAAATGCTCGAACTAGAATGAGTTAGGAAGCGCGATAGCGTGCCGTAAAAATGTTGAAACCGTAGTATAGGCACCTTTTATGTAAATATTTTAACAACCAAGAAGTTTTCATTCAACCAATTCTTTCTATGCAACTGAGGCACCTTTTATGTAAATATTTTAACAACCAAGAAGTTTCATTCAACCAATTCTTTCTATGCAACTGTAATCTAGTCATGGGCCTTTCATTAGTTTATCTTAAAAAAAATAATTTAAACATCCTTTTCCTGTTGAGCATTGCATTGTCATATTTCTAAATATTTATTTCTTGTACTAAAATATTATAATTCACCTATGACTAATCTGTAATAATTATGCATATAGGTACTTATCCCTGTGCCAAAAATGCCCTTTCGTTACCTAAGCTATAAGAATTTTGTATTTGATTAAGTACAAATAATAACTTTATCACAAATCGAACATAGTCATAGTTTTTCAGATCTGTTCAAAATTAATTTAGAAACAGAAACCTTTAAAATCTGGCAGAAGGAGAAACTGTCGAATAACAGAAAAAGGATTCATAAACTGAAATGTGACGTCACTGCCATTAGTTTAGGCGCGTACAAAAGATGTTCCCACCACGCCCCCACTCTTCCTTATCAATATTTGGAACGCTAATTACTACTACATTTAATAACCAATTTTATAAAAAAAAATATACAGGAAACTATCCAATTCCAAGCAAACGCGTGTTTTAAATTCTTCTCGCCAATGGTGTTACGTGTACGCTTTGATAAGAATTTGTTATCACTTTTCCAAACAAATGCCAGTATCCAAGATTTGAACCATTTTCTGTAACATGTGGACCAAACTACCAAATCGACTTTTGCTTTTCCATTATTTGTTCTAAGACTAAATTCATTTCCACAAGTTCCACAAATCGGTAAATCAGTATCTCATGAATTCATAATTTTATTTGAAGCTAAGCCATGGTTTTAAACAACTTTCACTTAATAGTTCAAGTGAAAGTAGTAAAGTTAATGCGTAAGATTAATGAACTGCTGAATTTTCAACATTTTAATTTATCGTCGATAATTCGCCATCACTAAAATATTGACTACCAGTCATTTGCAAAACCTGTAAAGATCAACTGGTAATAATTTATAGGCTATACACTAACCAGATACACACATGGTGGTATACCTGTAAACCAATCAGATGAGCGATAAAATCCTAGTTGCCAACTGTAAATTAGACAAGCTGCCGCAGTTTCGTTCTCTGATGAGACATATAACGCATTCAAACTAATTGCTGCAAACTAAAACAGGAAAATACTAATTAATATTTACGGAAATTTTAGTCCGGCAAAACCAGTCGTAACTATAAAAATTCTAGACTCGATCTACAGGTGGTTATAGCTAAGCTCAGTAACCTTTTAATCGTGCAAACAACAGCGTGAATATAATACTTAGTGTTAAAGATCTGAATTACAGCAGACCACGATATATGTGCTCATGAAATATGCAAATGCGTCCATTGAAAGTTTCACGTTCACGATGCCAACTATTGAATTTTAAACGCGTTGTTTTTGTGAGAGTTATGCGTGGTCTTGACGCTACTCGCTACATAGTGTGCATGACATTCGACAGTGCTCGTAAATAATGAGGCATGAGATTTTATGTATTTTCTTTGTTTGATTTAGTTACATTGACTTCTTGTATGAATAACGTTGTTTTGGTGGTTTTAGCATGATTTACTTTATGAATTTAGAATGTAAACGTTTACGGAAATTGCTTCATAACTATCCAGTCGTTTCGAATAAGTTCCTATTACATTTAAATCTAGAAAGTTGCAGGCTCATTATTAAAATTTCCTCTTAGAATCAATTCTATAAAAAAATAGATTATCCTTACTATAGAAATTCTCGTTATAAGGAAATATTACAGGAAGTGGTACAAATCAATGATATCATACGAGTATTTTTACAAAATTCTATATTTATAAAATGTACATATATCTGAAAATGAAGGTAAGAATTCAACAACGTTTTCAGACAATTATCAACTATAATATTAGCACTGATATATTGGTAACCAGCTTTGCCTGCATCAAAGTAGAAAATATGCCTAATAAGACACTCGAGTGATATTGTAGCTTTCTATAGGAGACAGAATTTTTTAAATCGGTCCAGTAGTATTTGAATTTATTCATTGCATCATAGTTAGCAAATATACAAATCTTTTCTCTTCATAATATTATTATAGAGTATGGTAACATCATATTACTATCCAATGCATGACACTACCGACCGACATCAGCCAAGACGGCATCAACATGGTCTCAATAATTCCTCACCACTTTTAATTGAATTTTTAGCTTTTTTGTCGCGGTATCACAAAAAAAAGCAAACAATTCAATTCACGAATTTCTCAATGTTCAGTCATGTTGCGTGTCTATCGGCCGATAATCGCAATGCACCGGTATTAATGAGAACGCGTGTTATTTCAGGGCTATCCGGCGTTACAAGGATACATGGCTCCGGGGTACTATCAGCAGTACGCCACCGCTTACAGTAACCCGCAGGCCGCTGCAGCAGGTATGTAACGTGACAAATAATGTAATTTAATTGATGGGTAACTGAACCGTTGGATGTTGAATCAGTTCTTCAACACTTTGTGGCACAATTCTTCAACTTGCTTGTCGCAAAATAAACCTGAAAATGCTATGAAGTGACATTTTAGTTTTGATTAACACCTCTCGGCTCTAAAGCCGTGTACGCACGTATGAACAAATTTGTTGCGTTGCATGATACGCAACAATTTGGTTTGCACGTGTGTACCACTAACGAACATCGAACACTGTTCGTCAAACATGATTGCGGCGATCCTATTAGTATGTTCTGTATGGACGGTGTTCTTCATGAATCAATGCGAACACCAAAAAACTTCGCTACTTCACAATCGACCAGTTCCAACGACGCCGCCATGGGTAATTAATTCACGACTGTAGTGCGCGAACTCGATTCGAACTATGTTCGCGTTCGTGTTTGAATATGCGGCTCCATACGAACAAACCAAATGTTCAAGTTTGTTGTTTGTGTTCGCTATGATTGTGTTCGTACGTGCACACGGCTTAACACACTTAGTTTATTGTCATGGAAATGACATTATTTTGGATGAGCTCCCTCTTCTCAGTATGGGCACTTTTTAAATAGTTTGGCGTGGCGAGCCCAAATCTAAATCTATTTAAATTGCCCAAATCTTTGGGTAACTATGGTCCACATAGACAATAACCAGTAATGTGTTATTGTCCTAACTTCGATCTCGTTAATGGAAAGAGTTTCATGATGATCATGGAAATGGATACATTCTTAGGATCCTATTTGCTTATAATTCTGAAAGGATATTGGTGGTAGTACAGAAAACAGAAACTGTATGGAAATTCTAACTTGGCTGTTTGCATAAGTAAAGGTTGAAAAAGAACACCAAGAAGTGGATATCAGCTATCCTATCTTTTTTATTGCGATTTGCGGAATTTTTACCAAATACATGCTGCTTTCGCTCAGAATTCGATTATTATTGATTTATCTGTCTTCTTCGGTGCCTTTCCAATTACTGAAGGTCGGACGTCAACTCAAAATATTTTTCTACGTCCTCTGCGAGATAGAACTGCTCAGCAGGCCTCGTTTCTTTTAGAAGCTTCTACAAGACTAGCTTCAAACAAAAATTTCTTCTTTAAAAATAGTCATTTTATTCTTTTTTCGGTAGGAAAATCATAGCGGGAGATAGTGTCAGACTTTTACTGACTAAAAACCCACTCCTGTTCCTTCGTTGCCTTTCGTACCAGGGCCGAGTCTTCCTTTCAGAATCAGACCCTTGGCCCCAGTAGGCTTCGACCCTGCTGGGCCCCTACGGTTCATTTAACTCACTTCGGTTTTTATAGTTTCAGTTCTGTGTTTCTTGATGCTCAACAATTACAGTCGATGTTATCATTCAAGTCCGACTTAGGCCACTTACTGTCCATAGATGCGTATTCATAATTGTAGGCTTGGTGTAGGCCTGGTCGCAGCTTACATACAAAACTATGACTCTGTGGTTGAAGCTGCAACGGCACGACACCAAGCTCATAAAGAATACGCGTCTATGAAGCTATGTGTCCGTAAACAGTAGGCCTTGAAATCCTAGAACGATTTTATTGCTTACTAGTTGCCGCCCGCGTCAAGTTAGTTTTTCCCACCATTGGGAATGACTAGTGACCGCGTCCCGACTTCGCACGGGTGCAAATTATATACATGAACTTTCCTCATTTATTGCTCTTGGTATTAGTCGAAAACGCATCAAAATTCGTTGAATGGTTTAGGAGGAATTAGCGGATAAATAGACGCCGAGAGCAACTTTGTTTTATTCTATGTAAAGATTGTTATTTCAAGATATAAGCTATCGTGCCTGTCTATTCGCGAAAAACCCAAAAATACAGAGCCGACTTTTTTTCCGACGGACAGAGTGAGAGAAAGGTTTAAAATGCATGCACAAGCATATATATAGTAGAGGAAAGCCGAGAATTTAAAAGATTTGTAACACACGTGCCACTGGGCGGGTCGCTGTCGCTAGGAAATAATATTTGAAGCAGAATTAAGTATCATTAAGATAAAAACAAAACTGTTAACTTATTAAAACAAACGTGTGCTATGTTGTCAAACATACGCGGATTTGCTATCAGTACTGCTATCTACTACTTCCATTCTATTGTTATCAACGCTGGCGTGTTAACTAACGACTTACTGCCATCATTTTTAGGGTTCCCTACCAGAAGGGTAACCAACGGAACCCTGTTACTGAGCCTCCGCAGTCAGACCGTCCTTCCGTCTTTCTATCTGTCAGCGGGCTGTATCTCGTGAACCGTAATAGGTAGACAGTCGAAATTTTCACAGATTCGGTATGTCTATTCCTGCATACATAACCCTTATGCGAGTCAAACTCACATTTGACAGATTTTTATTGCTAAGTGACCGTGGTTTACCGTTACAACAATTTTCAAAGTACGATTTTCGAGAGGTTATTGTTTCCTTGTAGTCTTACTTTTCAGTTTAGAACAAATGGAAATATCCAGTGGCGGAACTATAGGGTGGCAAGGCTGGCAAAATGCCACGGGCCAACGGTCCGACGGGGCCCCCCGGTCTTAAGACCACGAGCACATATTTAAAAAATAATTATAAAATTAAATCACAATGTGACTTGATTTTTCGGGGGACACATCCAATGAATTTGCTACGGGCCTCAGATGATATAGTTACGCCACTGGAAATATCATTATCTCTCTAGCTTTTCCCAACTTTCTTATATTCAGTCTGCTTCCAGTTTAACCGGATGCAACTGAATATCCGTGTTTTACATGGAGCAACTGCCTATGAGACCTCCACATCTCAATTACTGGGCAACACAGTACTCCTGGGATAGACTTCCTGACATCTGATATGGTGGTTTTATTTACATACACCTATCCTATCTCTTCGGGAATCCAGGAGATATCTCGTAACTCTATTCTCACCTATCTCCATTTATCTGTCGATCATGGAAGGAAATTCCTCTATAACGTGACGTATATGATCTGGTTTACAGTCAATCATAATAAGTCACCATAGCGATCATTAAACTTGTCATTAATGCGGCCTAATTAATCTTGCTCAGATAGTATTATTGGGTAAGAAGTTTCACTTCTTGTTTGTGGGTTGAAGGCTTATTAAATGCTAAAACCGTTCCAGCACCGTGAGGTATTAAGTCTCAGGGAATATTTCCTAGCTGACGTGGGTATTTTATCACTAACTTTTTGTTACTAGCAAATTATGATTCGGTATTTTGACTTTTATGTTCCTTCGTGCCACTGTCCCATGATCCTTGGGGTTGACGCAACACGTTCTTATTCAATTCTTCTCAAACGCCATATCTCAACGTTCTGGAATAACATACGTATAGTCATATACTGTTCGAGATTGTTACGTATTCGGTAAGGTTTATGTTTTTGAGGTATTTGTAAACATCTAAACCATGTAAGCATGAGTCTGTAATTTTTAATGATTCCCTCTGAGCCATTCATTCGCATATTTTTCCTGTATAAAGGAATTCTTATACAAAGGTCGAGTTCAGTGAGCCATTATTTTGATAACCTTCGTCAATTCTCTGGTTTCTCCTAGCTAATGTATATATATTTCCAGAATCTGTAAGCAGAATAATGAAGGATTTTTTTGTGATTAAAATTAGAAACAGTAGCTACAGGCGGTACATCGTTTTCTAATTGTGCTACGGTGCGTCGTGGTGTTGCCACTTTATATTAATGTATTTGTCACGTTATTTATTTTATGTAATTTTCTTTTTTTTTTAATTTATAATTCATAATTATGTATTTTTATTTCCTTTTTCTATCCAAATCTTGTTGTACACTGCACCGTTAGGGCGGTTTTATGTCGACACCGCCACCGGCCCACGCTGAAAACCAGCGCTGTGAGCACATCGCATTATGCGTGAGGCCGCAGCTTTATGCTGAGTGTTCAGCCGTTTTGCGCGGATGTGACGCATATCTTCCCTATCAATTGATAATGTTTGTTAGCTAGTTTTAAGATTGCGTCATTTCGCGTGAATAAACAGTTTTTCTTTCGTTCTTAAAAAAAAAAATTGAGAAAGGTTTACACGTCTTATTACCCAAACCCCAATTAATTTGCCTAATTACTTGTGAGATCTCTTTTAAGTGAGACGATTTTTCTGACTAACCATAACCACCAGCTTGAGATTTGTGGGCTAGTAACTTAATAGATTCCCAGGACGCTATCAGTGAGCCTTGTTTATGTGTAGTCAAAGAGATTTAAAGAGATACAATAGAGCGGCTATCAGAACAAATGTCTTAAGAAAAACTGTCATCCTATGTCTCAGTGACGCCATCTGGCTTTGAATAGCAAACTCGCGAATTAAATTTGTCAAAATTTATAATTATTTAACTATCGCTCGGTAGGTGGCCAGGGGCCTTGGTTTAGGTCTTAAAATGGATCACATTATGAGCTCGTGGTAGAGCCTCAGTGTGTGATAAAGGTAAGGTTAAGCTTTTCAGCAATAGATGGCGTTATCACAAAACCAGCAAATGTTCTAGAACTATTTCTCAAAATTATTGAATTTTAATTAATTACTTGTAAATACCAAAAATATTTACGAAAATAAACCGAAGTTAGGTTCAGTCATTTTATCATAACAAGATTTGCAATAGCGTAATGCGCAGTTCGGCATATTTTCTCAGAAAATGATTTTCTTTTAATGCATAGAGCGGATACAAACACGACTTGACGTGTAGGGGCGTCATACTAGACTGAGCGACTTATGACCACTAGGTAATAAGTATCGGAGCACGATTTTGTTTGCTATGTCCTGTCTATTGGTAGTATGTATTTAATGTCTTTATGTGTAGTTATATGATTGTTTGTGTGTTGCAGCGGGGTACCGCATGAGCATGCCGGGCGGCGGGTCGGCGGGCGCGGGCGGCGGCTGGGGCGGCGGCGCGCCCCCGCTCATGTACGCGTCGCCCATGCCGTCCGCGCAGTACCCGTCGCAGTAGACGCCCGCGCACCCCCCGCGACGCCGTGCAATGTCGCCTCATTCTGTGCCTCACGCGGTCCCCAGGACCCGACGTAATACAATACGAACTCTGCGTCAATTTTGTAAAACTGTCTTTGGACAGATAAGTTTTGGTTTAGATTTTATTTTTGTACAAGTCCAAACGGTTTTCCGTGTAGAGACTCCGATAAGTCGCGTTGCGAACTTGCAACTACATTTGTATAAAATTGTTCTTGTTACTGTATAATATGACGGCGATGGTGTTCGTCGCAAATGTATATTTCATAGCATTGCACACTGTCAGTCGAGGGACCTAACATCGTCAGTAAGTGCGGGTGGTGTGCCGAAATATATAAGCAATCGAGTTATCGTACATATCTCGACATTGGCAGAGCAGACAAACAGTGTACAAAAATGTTGGAAAATAGCAATACCGTTCAGCTCATGTTACAGGTGGTTAGTGACGGGAGTCTGCGGCCGGCTCCGGACGGTGCGCCGTCCGGCGGCGGACGCTCGTGGGCGCGCCGTCCGGCGGCGGACGCTCTTGGGCGCGCCGGCCCGCGTCCGCCGCGGACTCCCGTGGCTGCTATTGACCGACCGTACTCACTAAATTATCCGAGTGTTGTCCGGCGCCATCTAGTTTCTATAGACACAACTAAATGACGCTATGTTCGCAGCACCGTACAGTTTCGGATTCACGGCGCAACGGTGTTAGTCGACCTACATAGATAGGACATAACGAAATAAATTATAAATTTTTAATGAAAAGTTATAAATATATAGGGGGAGTAGTGTCGCGAGTGGCCTCGTGTACATACGTTGATATTTATTGGCGCCCTGCGCTGGCAGACTGAACTATGTTCCCCGAGACTCCTCACACGACGCGCCAGACAGTTTTGACCTATTTATATTAAGTTGGGCACATGTTGTTTTGTTTGACCTGAATTGTTATGATTTATTGTATGGAAACACTGGTGAGTCAATAAAGCTGTGGGTCTGGGACAACGGGTGTTTGATTTGCCGTCTAGATTTAATATACAACAACTGTATTATGTTTCTGGGTCCAAATTTTTTTATACGAGTCGACTGCTAGGTCCATCTGTGATCGTAAACAGCATACGTTCGGATGACGTGATTGATTAAAAATTATTGTAAATTCATAATGAAAAAGGTAAAATTTTGTAAAAGGATAAATAAATAGTTTAAGTTTACAATTACTTTTGATTATTGTTGTATTATTAGTGGCGTCGATCTCTGTTACGATATACCCTTTATGTGAAATTCCAGAACGATCAGTTTCTCTAAATCACACGTACAGGAGGCACGCAGCCTTGTTGTGAAGTAATTTATAACTTGGGATTTTGAATGATTTGTTATTACTGTTATCACCGAATGTGATAGGCCTTACACCATAAAAGCGCACGGCTCACGTATATTGGTCTTACATTACAATAATATGTATAAAAAGTTGTGGCCTTACCTGTTGGAGGCTTATGTAGTGTACGGCCTATCTTAGCATATTAGAGAGATATTGCAACAAAAGTGTGCAGAAAATATACAATTTCATTACAAAACATGAGTTGATTTACATTACACCTATTTGAGACAATATATTTCGAAATCAACGAATATTACTAAAATACTACTGTTACAATAAAACGTGATATTTTATTTACCCAAATTGAAATAGAGAACATTAAAAAAAAATTTCATTAATAATTTGAAAGAAATTTAGACGAAACACCCATACATTACAAGTGAAACAATTTAGTACGTGTTCTGCGAAGGCTGCGCCAAAGCAAGATCTACGTTATGGCTAGATGTAAGGACACCTGGAATCATTAGCAGTATTTTATCTGGCTTTTTAACAAAAATATAGAAGTCAGAAATGAGGGTAGGGGTAAAAAGAGTCGCTCGGCACTGCATAAAGGGAACCAACCAATTTGGTCGTTACTGGACTTCATGAAACATTACATGGTAGAGACTTCAGCTAGACATTGCCTGGTCAAAAAGAATTTGATATTAGATACTGGTTTTTGGCTAGTCACCAAAGCGCCTGATAACAAACGCTTTACTATTAGTTTCTGTCAAAATGATTTTGCTATTTCTATCAGCGTAGGAACTAAAAACCATCATGTTAGTAGAATTCAAGGTCTGGAAGGTGGTAGGGTGTAGCGCTGGCAAGTGGCAGGATTAATTTCTGGGAGAAGTGGGAGAACAATCACTGTTGCAGAAAAGCTCGAAGACACGTGCGAGAGCGAGCTCGAAGAATATTGCTATCAAAAAAGTTATATTTTCTGGTTCATTTATCCAGAAATTAAACTAGGGGAACATTTTAACTGTGGATCACTCTTTTTCTAAGTCATGCTCTTCAAAGTTTATGGTATAATCTGCAACATTAAATCACAATTATATCCAATGGGTAACTATAGCAAGTATAACACAAACTAGAAAATTCAAAACCCTGTAGCCACAGTTAAATAGAAACTGGCTCAAGTGTCAGAAAAAAAATAAAAATGGCATATCTTAGAGAGGAATGATTGTGCGAAGAAGTTCAGGGAGCGAGTGGTGGACAGAATGATAGAGATGGGAGATATGAATGATCGAAGTATAAATGAAAGCTGGAATGAGATGGCTGAGTGTATCAGGCATGCAGCGAAAAATATTTTGGGAGAGACGAGAGGAAAGGGCATAATAGATAGGGATACAAGTGGTGGTCGACAGAAGTTCAGAGTGTATTGAAAGAAAAAAAGAGAAAATTCAAAGAATGGCAGCGTGTAGAGCCTGGAAACGCTAGTTTAAAAGCTGAAAAAAAGAGTGAGTATGACGTTTTAAAGAAGAAAGCCGTGGCAATAGCCGCAATAGCAAAATCAAAAGCCCAGGACAAACTATATGACGCACTGGACAGTCCTGCAGGCCAAAAAGAGCTATACCGGCTTACTAGAATAAGAGAGAGAAAGGCGAGGGATGTTTGTCATGTAAGATGTATAAGAGATGAAACTGGAATGGTTCTATCGGATGATGAAAAAATCAGAAAGAGGTGGAAGGAATATTTTGAAAGATTGATGAATGAGGAAAATAATTGGAGTGGGGTGTTAGAGAATAAACCAGTGAATGTGGGATTAGTGAGAATGGTTAGTATGGATGAAGTCAGAATAGCAGTAAATGGAATGAAGAATGGTAAAGCCATTGGTCCAGATGGAATACCAGTTGAAGTGTGGAAGTTATTGCGAGTGGATACTGGGACGTGGTTAGCTTTGTTCTTCAATAAGTTGTTGCTGGAAGAAGCCATACCTGATGAGTGGTGCAATAGATCTTTGGTGCCGATTTTTAAAAACAAAGGTGATGTGCTTGAGTGCAACAATTATAGAGGAATAAAGCTAATGTCACATACTATGAAAGCCTGGGAGAAAGTTATTGAAAGGCGACTGAGAGAAGAGAGTGAAATTTCACTGAACCAATTCGGTTTTATGCCGGGTCGGGGTACAGCGGATGCCATTTTTGCTATACGCCAGCTGTGCTAGAAATACAGAGGTGCGCATAAAAACTTGCACATGGTATTCATTGACCTCGAAAAGGCATACGACCGTGTACCTCGTGAGGTTCTGTGGTGGGCCCTTAAGGAGAAAGGTGTGCCTGGGAAGTATGTGCAGTTGATCCGAGCGATGTACCTACAGTCGATGCAGTACCCAAGTCCGGTCTACAGTGGGCACCACTGGCTGCTTCAATGTGGCTGTCGGCTTACATCAAGGGACGGCTCTCAGCCCTTACCTCTTCCTGATGATAATGCATGCTCTGACGTCGGACATTCAGGAAGAGGCTCCCTGGTGTATGCTGTTTGCCGATGACATTGTGTTGGTTGCCGAGAGTGGCCTAGAGGTCCAGAACAGATTGGAGGTGTGGTGGCACAGACTGGAGAGTGTTGGCCTGAAATTGAGTAGAACCAAAACGGAATACTTGTTCTGCGATTTCGGCGGTCTCTCCAATCTCTCGCTGGAACACCCATACCGATCTGCTCCGACTTTCGGTACCTCGGGTCACTCGTCCAAGGGGATGGTGAGGTAGATCGGGACGTAACACATCGGATCAACGCAGGATGGATGAAATGGCGACAGGTCACGGGAACAACTTGTGACCCACGGATGCCCCTCAAGTTGAAGGGTAAAATCTACAAGTCCGTGATAAGGCCTGTCATACTGTATGGATCAGAATGTTGGGCTGTGAAAAAGACGGATGAAAAAAGATTGCACGTAGCGGAGATGAGAATGTTAAGATGGATGTGTGGTGTGACGAGAATGGATAAAGTAAGAAATGAGTATATTAGGGGAAGTTTGAAAGTGGCGCCAGTGACTGAAAAGTTGAAAGGGAATCGTTTGTCTTGGTATGGTCATGTGAAGAGGAGAGATGAAACGCATGTTACTAAAAGAGTTATGAGTTTACATGTGGATGGATGGAGAGGGAGAGGGAGACCAAAGAAAAGATGGATGGATTGTGTGAAGAGTGATATGAAAGAAAAGGAAGTTAGTGATAGTATGACGAGTGACAGGGCAGAATGGCCCCAAATAACACGGGACAAGGGCAGGAAGATGATGATGATGACTCAAGTGTCAGGAAAACTTGGTAGATGGTTGCCTTTGTTCCCATCTGCCCCATTTGAGCTTGCCACCGGAGTGGTGGTTGGCACTAATAGGTAGCGTTACCCTACCCGGTGGTCAACCGAAAGCTGTGACTGGATGAAAACAGAGGTGCGGTCGATTCAATGTAGAGCTTCTGGAAATCTTGGTTGCTGAACATTTTTCTTTTATTTTTTTTTATTTAGCCTATACTGTCCCACTGCTGGGCAAAGGCCTCCCCCAACTTCTTCCAGGTATTCCTTTCCTGAGCCACCTCGAACCAGTCCTTGCGGTCGGAATCTAGGTCGTCTCGCCACCTCTTCCCAGGTCGACTTCGGCGGCGTCATCCATCTTCAGGTACCCACCTTGTGGAGACCCTTGCCCACCGGTCAGAGTGCATGCGGCTGATGTGACCCGCCCAATCCCATTTTAGCCTGGCAGCCTTTTTTTCGACGTCCATAATTCCCGTCAAGAAGAACATTGAAATTTGTAAATTCGAGCTGCTAGATTGGTACTCTTTTATTTTCAAAAGTAAAGTGGTTACTGACCAAAACATTCGACAAGTTGCTAAGAGAAATGGAAGAAAATTTAATAAGCGCCATCTAATGACGAAAACAGTAAAACGTCTTTTTAGGGTTCCGTAGTCAACTAGGAACGGATGAAAAAAGATTGCACATAGCGGAGATGAGAATGTTAAGATGGATGTGTGGTGTGACGAGAATGGATAAAGTGAGAAATGAGTATATTAGAGGAAGTTTGAAAGTGGCGCCAGTGACTGAAAAGTTGAAAGGGAATCGTTTGTCTTGGTATGGTCATATGAAGAGGAGGGATGAAGCGCATGATGCTTAAAGAGTTATGAATTTACATGTGGATGGATGGATTGTGTGAGAAGTGATATGAAAGAAAAGGGAGTTCGTGATAGCGTGACGAGTGACAGGACAGAATGGAAGAAAAAACGTGTTGCGGCGACCCCAAATAAAATGGGCCAAGGGCAGGAAGATGCTGAGTCAACTAGGAACCCTTATAGTTTCGCCAAGTCTGTCTGTCTGTCCGTCCGTCCGCGGATAATCTCAGTGACCGTTAGCACTAGAAAGCTGAAATTTAGTACCAATATGAATATCAATCACGCCGACAAACTGGTAAAATAAAAAGTGGAAAAAAATGTTTTATTAGGGTTTTCATTTCAACCCTAACGTGTGATATATTGTTGGATAGGTATTTAAAAATGAATAGGGGTTTACTAAAATCATTTTTTGATAATGTTAATATTTTCGGAAATAATCGCTCCAAAAGTTAAAAAAAATGTGTGTGTGTCCCTCTAACTTTTGAACCATAAGTTTAGAAATATGAAAAAAAAAATAATTCACAAATAGAACTTTATATATATAGACTTTCTAGGAAAATTATTTTGAACTTGATGGGTTGAACAGTTTTTGAAAAGTTGTACAAAATTATATATGAAATAAGTTTGTAACCATATACGGTTAAAAGCATGGCAAGCCTTTTTTAGCTTAGTTTACGTATTTTATTATCCTGAACAAAGACATTAAATACATACTATCCTGAACGTATCTTCTTTCAAATATTTTTTTTTTTTTTAAATCAGTTCACGCAAAATTACCAACGAAAACCCAACATACATTATCCGTCTAGCATATAAGCATAATCAGCCTTTTTAATGTTCCCACTGCTGGGACTCAGGCCTCCTCTCTAGGAGAGGGAATGGGCCGTAATCCACCACGCGGGCCCATTGCGGGTTGGTGAATGTCACATGTCTTCGAATTTTTGGTTCTAGGACATGCCGGTTTCCTCACGATGTTTTCCTTCACCGTTTTGAGAGCAGTGGTGATGAAATAAATTACACAAAGTAATGCGCCTGGCTGGGTTTGAACCCGCGACCTACAACTCGTAAGTCGGGGCCATTACCACTCGGCCACCACTGCTATCGTTATCCGTCTAGTTTGTATAAATTAGTAACCCTATTTCCCGAGAGATGGCGCTGTACTTTAGGCTACTTGAAAAATCTAACTGACAATGCGCTATGTTAGAGCAAAACATACAGGTACTTGGGACTGACTATAATTGACACTGCATGGAACATTCATTTTTTTTTTTCGGTGGGAAATCATCCAATGACATCTCTCGCTCTTAGGAGGAGCGAGAGGGTGTGTCAGACTTTTACTGCTAAAAACCCACTCCTGTTCCTTCGTTGCCTTTCATACCAAGGCCGAGTCTTACTTTCAGAAGCAGACCCTTGGCCCCAGTAGGCTTTGACCCTGCTGGGCCCCTACGGTTTGCTGACATCTCCTTCCGATTCCGACGACGACGACGACTTGGGCTCGGTCCGGACGATTACCGGACGGCGAGCTACTCATAGCACGCCGTCCGCAAGCCCGCGCCTACGGTGATGGAACATTCATATAGATACGGTTTGTATTTGTAGTATACTTCGTTCAGTCCTAGGTAAGTTGTATACCTACTTTAAAGCTTATGTAGTTACGAGAGGATTGTTGTATGCGCTGTACTCATCTTGGAACAACATAACATTTAAAATGTATAAAAATGAAACAGTATAATTAAGTATAACTACCCAACTCGACAATCTAACAAAAAGAAACTATGGCAAGCGTGCGAGACGATGGGTTACCTCACAACAAACACAAACTGGGAAGTGAATGTGGTCTTCTGATACTATTCGACTGGTGATCCTTAGTTTAATTATAAAGTTACTGAAAGTTTCTGGATTCTGAGATAAATAGGACTAGATATAAGACTTAAGATACATTTATTGTTTTTCAAAGTATATTCCCTCGCAATAAATGCATTTTTTCATAAGCTGAAACCACTGTACAAAGCAGTTGGACCAGTCTTCTTTAGGGACCTCTTCAATGGCTTTATGGAATGCATTCACCGGTGATTCAGGGCTCGTAAAACGTATGCCTCTAAGTTTGTCTTTAATTTTTGGAAACAAATAGAAGTCACAGAGTGCGAGGTCCAGGCTGTAAGGCGGATGCGTCATCAGTTCCACATTTGAAATCTTCAAATAGGCTTCTGTTACCTTAGCGGAATGTGAGGATGCGTTATTGTGGTGGAGGAGTACATTGCTTCGAGGACGTTTTTCGCGAACTTTTTCTAAGGCGGGCAAGCAAGTGTTGGCGTACCAATCTGCAGTCACTGTCCTTTGATTTTCAAGCGATACTATAGTGTAATATCCTGATTTGCCGAAAAAAGAAGCAACCATTTTTTTACCAACACTGACTTTTCTTAACTTTCGTCGGCAAATCTTCAAAAGGAAAGACCCACTCTGCCGACTTGCTTTTTCTTTCGGGTTCAAAGCAGTACATCTAAGCTTCGTCACCTGTCACGATATTATAGACAGCCAATGACTGTCCGCCATTAAACTTTTTTTATCATTTTACGGCACCACTGGACACGCAGTCGTTTCTGGTCCTCCGTTAAGTCATGTGGTATATACATCGAGCGCAAAGCTTCCGAACTTTCAGATGCACATGTAAAATGTTAAGCACTTGGCTCATTCTAATGCCTAACAAAGCACGAATTTGCTGGCAAGTAATTTTTTTGTCAGTTTCAATAAGTTGTCCTACGGTGTCAATATTCGAGTCTGTAACCGCAGTCGCTGGCCGACCTTCGCGTAGGTACCTCTTCATTCGCATCCACGTCTAAATTCTCCAAACCATAAATACACAGAGTTGCGACATGGTGCTTCATCACCAAATGCCAATTGAAGTCTCTAGCAACTCTGTTGTTGACTTAAGCCACAACGAAAATCATAAAAAATCGTTGAACTAAAATGTTCACGAGTTAAATTTATTTTGGTAGCGACACACAATTTTCGAAAGGACGCCTCAATGAAAAAAAGAATTAGTCTGGTCTGGCAAATTAAAAAGTAACATGCTCGTAAAATGGAACTCTTTCCATTTTCGAATTCTATAATTTTTTTTTCAATCTTTCATTGAAAGTGGCCAGATCCAGAGACTTTCAGTATACCCCACGTATGTTTTTTGTCGGGCTTTGCATTTTCCTGAGAGCCTATCAGGGTCTGGCATTAAAGTATAAACAAGTTCTGACATGTTTTCGGGGAGGACTGGAGTTTGGCGGATGCTTGGCCTCGAATGTTGAAGGCGGGGATTAGTATAAGTATACGTAGTACTGTATCGTAATGAATTTGTGTTTTTAACCGACTTCAAAAAAAAGGAGGAGGTTATCAATTCGGTTGTATGTTTTTTTTTTTTATGTTTGTTACCTCAGAACTCCGTCGTTTATGGACCGATTTGCAAATTTTTTTTTTCCCTTTATAGGATATGCTTCCAGATTGGTCCCATTTTTTTCAAAATCCAGTTCTGATGATGGAATCCATGAGGAATCGAGGGAACTCCTCAAAAATTATAGGCAACCCTATGGTAATTTTAGTATTTTCATCAAGAACTTAAGCATTTACAGTCAAAAAGTAACATTTGATGAAGTGGAACTGATGAAGAAGACCAGAAATGGTCAACGGAACTTCATAGTCAAATAGATATCACAATGAAGATATACATAGTTAAGCGACTATGACAATACAAATAAATGAATGATTCTGAATAGTTACGTTGAAAATGGTATCATCGAAGTGATCTGATGATGATGATGGAGCCGGAAGGTAGGCACTGGAACTCCGTAATTAATCAATGTAACCTAGCCGTGTTTGGACTTATTAGAATTGTCATGAGATGCACTTTGGCTATAAGGTACTATCGAACTGATCTGATGATGGAGCCGAAAGGTAGGCACAGGAACTCCGTAATTAATCAATGTATCCTAGCCGTGTTTGGGCTTATTAGAATTGTCGTGAGATGCTCTTTGGCTATAAGGTACTATGGAACTGATCTGATGATGGAGCCGGAAGGAGGAAGGTAGACACAGGAACTTTATAATAAAACAATGTAACCTAGCAGTATTTGGGTTAATTGGAATTGTCATGAGAAATAGGCACTCTGTTTATAAGTGTATCGCAACTAAAAAGTGTGAAATAAAAACTTTTTAGAAAAAAAAAATAACCGACTTCACTAAAAAAAAAACACTAAAAGGATCAAAATAACTTTAATTTCGGAAGTCGGTGTTAAATAAGAAACAAACAATACCGAGAAACACCGACTTCCGAAATTAAAGTTATTTTGATCCTTTTAGTGTTTTTTTTTTAGTGAAGTCGGTTATTTTTTTTTTCTAAAAAGTTTTTATGTATGATATATTATGACTTGATAGATAACAAAATGTGATTAAATAAATAAAAAAACATACGTTGGTGATCATCTCTTTCACTCGCATTGCTGATCCCCAGAAGGCGGTGAACGCTTTCCAGTCCCTCTCGCCCCAGGCCAGAACGAGAGCCGAACAGAGGTCGCCGCGACGAGCCGCCGATGGCATCCACGAGAATACGTCGGCGCTCCACCCAAGCGGGGCAGACTCCCACCATATGCTCAACCGTGTCTTCTGGGCGATCTGCACATTGGTGACACCCACCCGGGCGTTTTTTTTTTTGTCTAACTCCGAAACAGAAACCTCCTGAAAACTGAAAACTGGCTGTGACCAGTGAGGACCTGCGTCAAACGAAAGGTGAGGTCCTGAAGACTAGAGCATTAGGCACCTACTTATTATACTCATAGCTGGGTTTGAGTAACCTCTGCTTGTTCAATTTGTTGCGGGTTCGATTCCCGCAGGCCGAACGGAACAAAATTTATTCTGTTCGATTTAATTTGATTCAATCATTTAATTATTGCATTGGCCCACAAACTTCCTATAGAGTTCCTTTATTACCCAATATTTCCTATATTGGGTAATATAGGAACTATACACATAGGAAATATACTATACAGGAAGTAATAAATTACATGTAGTATCTAATGTTAATTTGCGTACGACTAGGTTTGGATGCTGCAGGCATGACAGTGAAAATAACTCCTGCCTTTGTCAAATGTCTCTAATCTGTGGGCTATTGTAGTTGTATCAAACCTGGCCAAAATATGTGGTGCCATAAGAACAAATGGGTAATTAACGGTACAAGCTGCCGAGTATGTTGCTCGGTTCCTGAGTAGTAGATACAGAACCAATGACTATACAACAATGACATACAACCAGTGGTTTAATTCTCTTTGTACAGAAGCAACTATGGAGATAAACCTACTGGTAAACAGATCGTTAGTTGTCATTTTCATAACCTACATAATCTCTCCCTACCAAGAATCCTTTAAAAAAAATTCACAAGAGAAATTATGAAATGACTTCTCCTGCTCACGGTGGGGCGAGATGGGAGTATTAGACTTTTACTGACTAAAACAGACAGTGTTCCGCAAGTTGCCCTTTGCGAAGTCCACGTCAACTCTTTCGAACAATCGCTCAGCCCTGATCAGAGTCTAACAGGAAGCCTATCTTCAAGTACGAGTAAGTAGGCTACCTACATACATAGTATTTTTATCGGTAGAATCATCAAAGTCTAACTACTTACCTATTGAAACAAAATAACTATGATTCAAAACAACTCCCACATAAAAGACAGAATGAAAATACAACACAAATTCCCTTTTGTGTCCTCGTCCTACACAAGTTCGTCCGACATTGGAATCTGAAAATTTACTTACTACTTATAATTATCTTGGATGATTCAAATGCACCAAACTGTGCCACGTCAGTTTATAAATTATTTGTATTAACCTCTGCTTGTCTTCTGTTGTACCCAGCGTTCCTCGCCGACATTCTGATTATCCTTAACCCACTTGTGACATCACAAACAAAACAACAAGCATTTTATAATTTCTGTGAGAAATCCGTGCGGGGTTCGGGAATGACGTGAAAATTGCAATGACAGTGATCTAAAAATAAGGTCGACAGCGTCGCGCCGCTGCGTGCGCGCTCTCTTCAGTCGAGGACCAACCGTCGCGAGTTACAGTCGAACGAACATAAATCAGCAGCCATGGTGTACGAGAGTGACTTCTACACGACCCGCCGCCCCTACAGGCCCAGCACCAGCTACAGCAGCGTGACGGTGAGTGCCGTCGCCGCCCTTCTAACACCTTCTACTGAGCGTGCCTCGCACCTCGCTCCACTCTCTCCCGGGAGCCGGACGCCCCTCGCACCAGCTCGACCTTCGCCACTCGCGTCCCTCAACAAACGGCTATCGACGCCACTCCCGCCTCATCGAATATGTACCTACATAGTGTTCTTGTTCAGTGACTGGAATCCACAACGATGATAACGTGATACTATGATTTCTCGCTGTCGTCCCAAGTGTTGACTTGTTCCCGTTTTCGTTAGGTCGCTTGTAAACATCATTGCTAATGATAAGCTAGATCTACGTCGCCGCTTCTATCTGAAAGGACTTAGGTTTTGATAGGCGTCGTTCGTGGTAGCGTTCCGCAAGTGGGTCATTGAGTCGAGAATTGGAGTCGGAAAGCGGAGCTACCGGGCGCGCCAAATATAGCCGCGGCTGGAGCCGCGCCCGCCCGACTAACGGCGACTTCTCCGCTTGCAGCGGCAGCCGCTCGGCGACTGGGAGAAGGTGCCGTACGTGCCGCGGCCGAGTCTCGTGCCGGATCCGGTGACGGCGTTTGGGCGGCGCTCGCGTCCCGGCGCGCGCCACTCCGTCCTCGAGCCGGTCACGCGGCAGAACATCGCACCCAAGCCGGAGTCGAAGCTGGCGCCGCTCGCGCCGTACGTGTCGCCGCGCGATCAGACTCGGGCGCGCGTACTGGCGGCTGTAGGCCAGCGCGAGCGCAACTTGGAGGCAGACCCGCTGCACACGCCACGCGACCACATGGACGTGCTGCTGGCACAGTCGCACGGCCGGCCACTGCACGCGGCGCACCGCCATGTCTTTTACAGCAACTACGCGACGTACTGACGAGCGTAGAGTCTTTGTCGTGTGTCGCTTTCGCTATAGTAAGCTAGTCGGTCGGGTCGGGTCGGTGCGAGGGTGGGCGGCGAGGTGTGATCGGCGGTGGCTATAGGGCGGGGTTGTTGCAGACGCCGCGTCACTACGTGGTGGTGGACCGCGACCCCGTGCTCCCACGCCGCGCCGAGGAGCAGTACTCGTACTCGTACAAGACCACGAGCGAGCGCACGGCGGGCTCCGGCCTGCCGCAGCGCAGCTCGTACAGCAGCACAGTAGAGCGGCGCGCCGGCAGCGGCCCGGGCGGCTACTCGTACAACAGCGAGCGCAGCAGCAACCTGGGCGGCCCTGGCGGCTACTCGTACTCGTCAACGTCGAGCGGCCGCCTGCCCTACGGCACCACCTACCGCCACTACTCGTACCGCGTGTAGCGCCCCGGCTCCCGCCCCGGCCCCACCTTGATGTCCCCTGCTCCCTAACTCCCCGACCCCCAGCTTCCCCAATATGTAACTACCTAATCAGTATTCGCTGTAACGTAATGTGATCATTCTACTTTATTTTGTTCATAAGTGGAAATTGATCCTTCTGAGCTTGTTTTAATGTTATTTAAAATTATTTAAAATGTGATTAGACTGAATTTTTAATAAAGCTTGCGTTTTCTAATATATTTCTATTTTCTTTGTGTCGTGTTCACAAAACAACCTAAAGAAACGGGTCGATGATGAGCTCGATCCTTGTTTACTAACAGTTTACTTCCAGTTCCATATTTACCCCTTTTATGTTCGTTTGTTCTGTATGTCCTATTGTAATAACTTTTGGATTATTTTACTATTTTTACGTGTAGGGAAATTCAAAAAGAAAGAAAATTACAAGTTGTACCAGCAACTATTGAGTTAAAATGAGATATTACACTAGCATAGCGTCTAATCAAAATAAACAAACTATGAAAATAGCTAGAGTTGTTACGTATTGAAACTCGAATATGACATCATACTGTCTTCCTACACCCAAGAACAACATTTTTTTGACATGGTAATGTGTTTACGTAGGTACACAAACTTTTTCTAGAAACATAACAAGCACCGCATTCTCAAAATAGAACATGAACTTAAAGAACAGTCTGGTACTGAGTTCAAATAACACGCAGGACTTTTTCAAAACAGAACAGTAGGATAATAGAGAACAAATAAGTAGGGAACACTAGGATATTTTTTTAAATGGATAAGTTTAACTGGTGTCTGGTACTGAGTTCAAACAACACGCAGGCCTTTTTCAAAACAGAACAGACCTATTTTATAGTAAACTTTAACTGTAGGACAACAGATAACAAATAAGTAGGGACAACTAGGTTAATTTTAAATGGATGAGTTTAACTGGTGTCAATTTCCCTGACAGCCGTGGTGGTCGTCAGTGTACTACCTACCCAACTACTCGTCATACCTTCCCTACTACACGTCAAACGTTTCCTACTATTCCGAGCCGTACATAACGTACATACCTAAGCTCTCACAGGTAAGTTGGAGACTTCTGTAGATAGTGCACTGTAAGTAGATCATCCTTGGCTGCCAGGTATACGCCGCTATACATATACACCGCCCATGGACATACGCACTGGCTAAGTAAGTAACATTGCTTCCAGCACACGTAAGCAAGATGCATATTATTTTAAGATTGTACCCAATGTGCTTGTATATATTTCACGTACATGCCATTGCCAGAAATTGTAAATATTCCGTTTTCGTGTTAATTATCACTTGTATATATTACGCATTTCTTACCTACTGCTCCAGAAAGCGGGGATTTTTTGATAATTCCGTACGAGAAGTAGGACATTTTAATTTTTGAGTAGGTGCTTAACTGAATTATAAGCAGGATCCTCTCTCATTTATTTACTAGTTGTGTTGAAAATTTGCCTATAATATATGAGTACCTATACTAGATGGAGTAGGTTGTCTTAGATACAGAGAAAAATATTATTTTATGAGTTGCTAGATCCATAAAGACAAAATCGGGCCAAGAACCAAACCCACAGGGACCCCGAAAGAAAGTGACCTTGATTGTTGCATCTCATTCATTATCTTTACACAAATAAGTAAAACCTAGCCTTCATTAAGTGTGTACAGGTCGACATAACAATATATCGGGTTTAACCTTGAGTTTAAACAACCTTTGCTATAGGTGTACGCAATCAAAAGCCTTCTATGAGTCGCACATGCAACAGTACCTACAAGAACTGCTGAACGATTTTGCGTTTTTTCAAATACATATTAAATATTCAGTAGCCGACGTTAACAACCCATCAAGGCTGTTATAAATAAAAACTCAAAGAAAACATAAGTTTTGATGCAGTAAACAAGTCTAAAGAGTATATCTTCTCAATCAATCAAATCAGTTTTAGTTTACCTCGACCTAATAACGTTCAACAAATCGTAAAATTAAATGCTCTTGCTTTTTTTTATTTCTTAACATCTTGTGCCAGAATATTGAAACTGAAGGGCTGCTTACCAACTTTTGAACAAAACTCAAGTTACTCAAATAACTCTTTGCGAAACACCAATTCTTTTAGAAATTTCAAAAGAGGTTAATGGTATCAAAGAATTTCCAACGTTTCACTGTAGCACAAGGGACACGAATATTATTTAATTACGCATACTGTGTTCATTTGCTATTTGCTACTACAACTCAGTCAGCTGCGCATTAAAGATATCTGATATTTTAATGAGCTTAACGACTTTCTCTGTCTCCGACATTAAATTGGAAATATTCGCTAAATGTTAGTGTTGTAGCGTTTGTTCAAAACCAATTGGAGGTATGTACATAATTTTAAACCATTAAACTTTCAACCTAAGCAATCAGTTGATACATAACATATTTAAACATTTAACAAATATCTGAGAGAAGTTGAATTTTAACTATTTGAATCCTATCCAACGATATTAGGTTATCACAAGAAAGTGTTAGATTTCCATTACAATTTTCATTACGAGTTAATTATGAAATCTATTAAAAACTCCTTCCAAGACGATCTTAACAGAAATGGCTTTAGTAGTTTTGGCAGTTGGTAGACATTATTCATAACTAGTCTAAAAGCACCTGTGGCGAGCGTAATTTAATAGCAGCCAAAACGTTGAATCAGACGTCTCGAACCGCAAGTGTTTTGTAAGTCTGGCATAATCTGCATAACAATCGCAATCATTATTTAAACGGTTAGATATTTAGCTAGATGATAGATTCGTATATTTTCTTGAACAGCGTAGGACAATTTGGTATTTCGAGTGGGATCAACGACTTCAGATGTTGCCCTTGAATTATACACAAAGAAACAGATATGAAAATACGAAGATGTCTATAATAACATTATCCCAAAATACTCGTAGCACATGCTTGTGGAAATCACTTCATTTTCTGAACAAATGGACTCAATCCAGTTTAAATCAAGTATTTCTCGAAAAACATTCATTTTACCTATCTATTATGTTTTCGCAGTTGATTAATAAAATACGAGGTGGTCTATATTTCTTGCCAGAATTCATGACAGACGAAATATCTCAGGAATGTACCATTTAGTCCAGATAGACCTACCAAATGGTGTCGAAATAAGTTTCCATTATTAATACACCTGTTGATTTAAAATTAAAACCGCTACACAATTTAGAATTTTCATTTCGTTGTCATTATTTTTTATGTTGACTTTACTTCGACTTTAGAGAAATGCGTATTGAGCATGATCCAAAACTGTACAAAAGTTGGAAGAAAGTGTACAATGATATTCTATCTCTTGGATAGGTTTTCGATGTAAGTGTAGATCTGATCTTACATATGGTTTTAGTGTACTAGCTATTTTCTTTGACACCGAGCGCTCCAGTCTGACCTTAAAAGCACACCGAGAAAACTGTACGTGAACCAGTCTTGGTGAGATATGAACAACTATTTATGTACCTACCTATGTAAAACCAGTAATGCTTTGACAATGTCATCTAATAAAAGGAGTGAACACATAGGTACCTACACGCGCACGTGCACGCAGCGGATACGGCGATTGTGTTCATGTGGAGTGGAAATGGCAACACGTTATTAGGTGGCGATTTGATTGGTTCTTAAATAATCTTAAAAGGTCTCATCACCGTTTGGCATCAGGTGAGATAGAGGTCAACGCGAGCACGTAAAATTAAACTAAATAGGTTTGAGTTTGAAGAGGTAAGATAAGCTGCAAGATAGCCCGAAAAAGTAACGGCGCATTTGAACGCGAAGAGAAACTAAAGGAACAGGGGTGGGTTTTAGTCAGTAAAAGACTGACACTCCCTCGCTCTACCTAGAGTCGGTGAACGGGGGAAGTTGTTTGATGGTACCTGAACCTCAAAAAAAAAAAGAGGTAAATTGATACGCCAGGTACAAAACAGGCGTTGAAACAATGTCAGTTTTGTTCAGTTATAGATATAGCAAAGCGAGTTCATGAACAGACTTGGACAAGCTAATATTTAGATTGAGTATTTAAATCTATTTTGGATATAAATGGTGTATCGAACAAGATATGAGTAATGAGTAAATATATCTATAAGAGGAAATCTGAAGGTGGCATCGATGACTGAAAAGTTATGTGGAAATCATTTGTCATAGTAGGTACGCGCATGCGATGCGGACGAAAGAGGAAAATTTTGCGTATGAGTGTGTACAGCTATAAAAGTAGGAGCAAACCAAAGAGACGCTGGATGGACTGTGAAAGATGATAAAGTTAGAAAGGCCGATACGTTATCTACTGATTGACATCTGGAAAAGAATGGAAGAAGACGCGTTATACTAACTCCAAATAGATTGGGATGTGGGCAAGAAAATCACAGTGATAATAATTTATATTTAAGTAAGTACTTGTAAAATCAATTTCTTATTTAGCTTCGTAGTTCAATTTTTAACTTTGTCACTATCATGTTATGTTCTCATTGTTTTGCGTCCAGTAGCTGATTTGGATGCACACCTACAGCTTCAAGTAACACCCGACAAAATACATTTAAACCTGACGCTGTTGAAGCTGAAAGTATCGGCTAATTTCACGTTATTTATTGTAGTATACACAACACTTTACAGTAAAATAATTACAGCTTACAACAATCCACGTAACACGTGAGCCGTGGCGTGGCAGCATGCCAATGGAGGTAGGTACAACATACTGTAATCAAAACGAACGTTAAAAACATTCTTCGTCGTAATAAAATATATGTTCAAAACAAGTCGTTTACAATTATACAAGATTTGTACGAGGCACACATAATACCGACGTTTCTAGTAGACGTAGTTTACGGAGGGATGTTTAACAATAGGTAAAACAGCTCTCTTGCAGATAAGAAAGAGTCAAAGTATCTAAATACGTCTGCATTTAAAGATAATTCATGATTTTACAAAGAAACAACAACACAAGGAATCATTTTTCAACATGAAAGACCAAAGGAAAAACCCGAGAGCTTAAAAAGCTGTTAGTGTTATTGCTCTATTTACACTGAAATAAAATATAGTAAGCTGTGATTGATATTGACTTTGCAGCATTCAAAAATACACTTCAGAGTTATTTATTAAATTATACTGGCAATGAAAAATTTTTAAATTCACACATTCCAAATACTTCGTTATCCAAGAACCTTGAAAGTCTTTAATTAAATATGTCTAACCAAAACACTGGCCGGATGTATCACTCCTAGACAAAGTGTGAAAACAAAAGCTGGAGCCGGATCAAGGGAGAATCATTTTTGGCAACAGGACAGAAGCCAAGAATACCGTTAACGCCCATGTTATTATAAGAAATCTATAGAACATTCTACTCTTCAAAATTTCCAACTATCCTTAGCATTTTCCTCTAAGCTAGAAGACGAGATAGCACAAACGACGCATCAAATTATTTAAAGATCGCATGATTGGTGTGACGCTGGCAGAGATGGACATAGTAACTTGATAGCATAGCCCGTCACTCTTCCATGACTGATTGATGCCTTCCTGTTGATTGAAACTTGGCAATTAAACAACTGAGTACGCAAATTTCGAAAATGTCTGGTAACTAGAAGTGGATGAGAAATAAATGGACAGCGCGAAAAATAATATCGTAGCTACTCATTAACGTTTCGAGCAAGGTTATGGATGCTAACTGCTAGATCATGTTTCTACTATATAAATAGAAGCTAGGAAAGTCGCTATGGTAATAAAAGTTGCAATCACTCTCGCCATCTCCGTTGCGGCGTGTACGCAGCGAAACAATCTAATTTTACAACACTCGGCCGATGATTCACGCCGCCATTGAGACGTACAGTAAGGTCCACCACCGAAATAGCCCCATGATTTAACGTATTATAAACAAATAGAACTTTAGAGAACTGCGTAGAATTCCATGTTTTGAGCAGAATTTCATCCAACGAAAGGCGTCAATGTTGCAATCTGCACTCATTTATATTTCGTTACATTTGCACCCACATAATGTTTCACTAGCAAAGCTTCAATAAACAGAGTTATTATTGTAAGATTATTTTCGTCAGGAGCTTTTTAATAATATCGGTGTTTGTGCACGTTTCAAATTCTTTAGAAATGCGTTTTTCTTGCATGCGCATGACCATCATGACGATACATTTCATGACATGCTTTCGGCATTGCCTGTACTGCAGAAAATCCAAAATCTGCAGAATAATAGCATTCATAGGATGTTTGGTCTGGCAATTTTTTTATCTAGCATGGCTGTTAAAGTTTTATAGTGAGTTCACGAATGCGTACTGGTATTATCTTGATATTTTACTAGCTTTCGCATAGCTGAAACACATTTTAGGGTAAGCATATGGGTTGCCTCATCTTCAATTATAAATGTCTTAACAAATTGGGCTGTTACAAATGTTACTGACACATAAATACCAGCACAATGGAAACTTTATAAATAACCGCGCATGGCGGTAAGAAGGGGCCATATGCTCACTCGTAAATACATGAATTCATAGTTTTAGCCAGCATAAAGCGTCTGCTAGATCCCGATTGACCTTCGGCTTTACAAACATTTCAGGCTGAGCTGATATACAGGCCGTCTGCTTCTCGCACTGTCACTCGACTCGTGACATACCCGGAGGCACCCCACCATGTAGTGCGTGTGCGCGTGCGACCCTCAGTAGTCCTGCGGGAGTTGGACCGCATCGCATATCGCCGTCGCCCCGATTTTTCCATCTCAGCGGTTGACGATTTCTACCGCTCTGAAGCCACCAAGGTACGTCCGTAAGCTTATTGAAACTTTTGACGATCAATGTTAAATAACAGTTTTAGTTTTGACGTTCTTCCATTTTTCTGCGCAGCATAGAAAGTTCCCATGTATCTTGAAGGCCAAAAAAGGCTATTTTAACTCTTACAGTTATGTGTATTTTAACTCTTACAGTTTTGTCTGCAACGGTTTCTTTAGCTGGATTTTTTATAAATCATGACTTAATGTTTCCAGAATTTCGAAGATGAGACAAGCCGCATCCGCGCTGACACCGCTTCGCTACTTACGCGCGCGCGTTCCGTCGTGCCCCGTGCTAAGACCGTAGCACCCCTCGATACGATTTTCTCGTGAGTAGACACACCACGCTCACGACGCAAACTTCGTTTCTTCTTGCAGTATTTTCTAAATGCAAATGTTATGCCTGTTATTTTTACTGGAATTGTAGTAATAGGTAGATGATACCCATTAATGATCAAAGCGATGTCTAAAAAGGCTATAATATTTGACATCCTTGGTCTCAAGAACATTGAAGACCTTGCGCATATACCAGTTACAAGGCTAGGTCAAGTTTTTCTTGGCCTGAAGTAACAGTACAGAAATAGATGGTCCATTGATGCATCTATCTATCAAAAGACCGCCCTGGCAGTGACATTGACGACACAACTACCTGTCGCATGTCATTTGGCAATCATGTAGGTACACGATGCAATAATGAAAAATCTGTGTTGCTGCCAAAATCCAATGAACTTCTGGGGTTCGGAAACGAAAAAAAAAATGTGACCTTTAAAATGGAAGGATGTCCGTACCGTGGGTGTACATTTCATAGCTTATTTCTTGCGTCAGAGCATATTTTGAGAGTGACGTTCGTATCCACTATGCACTGTGGCTTTATTTATATCTCGGTTAAATGTCAGCGTTTGTTGTCTTGTGTCCACTATTAAAACAGCTAACGATTTATTTTCATTCAGATCTTGGCATGTTTATCGTGGCGAAGATTATAACATCCGTTATACACTCATAAACTGCGGTTATTTATTTTTCTTACAACTTCATCAACAGATATTCGTACGGGGAACCAATCCCGTATCGTTTCAGCAATGAGTCTTACCTCGCTAAGCTCGTGGTGCCCCTGCGAAGCGTGGCCGACCACATCCGCAACATTTCCTATTACAACAAACCCGCCGAGAAGTTCACTGGTAAGAATAATACCAAAGACCTACATCACAAAACGAATAAGACACTCGATGTTTCTTCCAACTAAACAAAAAAATCCGATAATTTTATATTTGTCTTTAACTGTGTATTCCATTGTCCTTCTGTTTGACCACCGACTAACAGTTAAATTCTAGTGTGACCCTGTGGTAACCGTGAGGTGTTCTCGCCAGGACGCGGTCACCTCGCATGTCTGCAATACACCGGTAACAAGGCCTTCTCCAAGCGTAGGCCTCTCTACAAGGAGCTTAGCATCAGGGACGACGTGAACCTCCTCTCTTTCTATGCCAAGAACAGGCTCGCGGCCGCCGGTCTGGCCGTCGAGAGTGCCACAGGTACCTCGCCACCGTCGCATCGCTAGCGCTCGCTTACAACCCCTCGCTTAATTCTTTAAAATGAGTCTTTAAACCGGTCTAAAAGTGAAAAGCTACGCCTTGATGGGCTCGGAGCACTAAACGATTATTAAACCGAGATATAAAGTCCGTGGACCGTGTCTAACCCTGCGTGTGGTGTCTCTTGCAGCGGGCGGCGCGCCGGAACAGCCGACGGCGGCGCAGTGCGCGTAGCTCCCTGCGGCGCGGCGCGGGCGCTGGAGCTGCCTGCATCGGGCAGCCCCGCGCTCGCGCCGCGTTCGCCCTTCGCGCTCTCTGATCTCGGTATAACACGCTAGAACTAACCAAGATCATCTATTTTTTATTCATATTACAGATTACATATTTTTGTTACTTAAGTTTACGAGTTGCGACGAACGAATTTTATTTATTTACTAGTCATCGTTGTGATAGCGCGGTGTTGTGCACCAGAATTTTGTCGGTGACCGAGACGTCTCGTTTTCACTTAACTCGACTGATTTTACTTAACAATAAAGAATTTTTACTGAAAATGTAGTTGTTTTAATCATTTGCACGTTCATTGTTCCCAATGTCACGCTTATAAATCCAAGCTTTAATAACGCTTAGCTTTCTGACTAAAATTGTTTTAACTGTTCGTATAACACACGTAAATAAATATTATAAAATCACAATATAAATTGTTGTATCCCTCTAAGTTATTTAGCATTAAATCTAAAATAAACACTGGATCCACATTTAGACTACACAAATACCATTTTTTCTGGAACATGCTCATGTCTGCTGAATTAAATGTTTGAGAAAAAAATGGACCCAATATATAGACACCACACTGGACAACTGCACTATCATTCGCATTACAGCATGAAAAGCAGCACTGAAAACAAGTATACGAAGTCATAGCGAATACCATGCCATCAGGGTTTGTCATCGAGCTTGGTGCTGGGGCCTAACAGCTTCGATTAGACGGCATCATAATCATGAGCGTTGTACTGCGTCGCTTACTGTCCGTCATCGTTCTTGTAACAATGACCATTGACATTCATCATTCATGCTGTGGGATGATTAGCAGTTGTCTCAATGAAAGCTAATTGTTTCACCAATGGTCATTGGCTTACGGGACGCGCGTAACATTGGCCTCGGTGCAGTTAAGCTGCTCCCATGGAGGCCGAGCCGCAAGTTCCAGGTCCCGCAAATGATGGAAGACCCTGCTCTGGAACTGAAGGCAGCCAAGGCTGACCGTGCAGCCAAATTCCGTGCGACTACCGTTGAGCCAATATTGACTCCAACAGCTGATTTAGCAGAAATCAAAAGGAAAAGGCAGGAAGAGGCCCGTGCTGCTGAGGAAAAGTACGTATACTTTGTTAGAATACTAGTGGATTCTTCGGACGAATTGTTAATGGTGATTTAAAGTTGTGTTTTAACGGTGATTTGATTCCTGTTACAGGGCACTGAAGGAGGAAGCGAAACGTGAGGCTGAACGCAAGGCTCAAGTACGTATCTTCAAATTTTTTAGATTTATCTAATAATAATGGTTAGA
This sequence comes from Mythimna impura, assembly GCA_905147345.3. Taxonomy (NCBI): domain Eukaryota; kingdom Metazoa; phylum Arthropoda; class Insecta; order Lepidoptera; family Noctuidae; genus Mythimna; species Mythimna impura. Next base: position 23,232,774 of record LR990359.1, on the reverse strand, counting down.
TTATATTTATCAACATAAAACCTTTCTCACTTTCAGGCTGAACGTGAAGCCGCAGAAAAGAAGAGAGCCGAAGATGAAGCCCGTAAAGCTGAAGAAGCTAAACGCAAGGCTGAAGAAGATGCTAGGATAGCCGAGGAAGAAGCTCGCAAAGCTGAGGAAGCTCGCTTAGTTGAGGAAGCCCGCTTAGCGGCAGAGGCAAAGCTTGCAGAGGAAGCCCGCAAGGCTGAAGAAGCAAGACAAGCCGAGGAAGCTAAGGAGGCAGAGGCTGCTCGTCTTGCTGAAGAAGCACGTTTGGCTGAAGAAGCGCGATTGGCTGAAGAAGCTAGACTCGCTGAAGAAGCGAAGTTAGCCGATGAACAGGCCAGACTCGAGGAGGAAAGGCAGGCGGAACAGAGAAGACAGGAGGAACTGGCGAAGTTAGAGGAGTTAGAGAAACAAGCACAGGAGGAACGCGAAGACGAACTTGCGCGACAGGTACAAAACTCTTTCTCTTAAAAATCTTATATCTGAGAGAACAAACATTATTAGAAAATATACTAATTACTGCTTTTCTCGTCATCTTAGGCTGCTGAATTAGCCGAGATCGCGAGACAAGAGTCTGAACTTGCGGCCGCGCGTCTTGAGGAGCTCTCACACAGTGGTTCTGCTGCTGATGTTCCTGAGGCTGATGCCAGGTGAGGATTTAGACAATCCATTCTAAAATGCGCAAGAGGGCTTACTTGCGCATTTCTCTCTGTCTGTCTGTATTTTTATTACGTTTTCTCGCCTAAACTGTAGACATATTTTTGATGAATTTTGGTAGAGATAGCTTGGACCTTAGTCGTCGAGAAAGATTATACGTTCCCTAAAGATAAATTCCGTCTTTCACGCTGCAGAAATCAATATGATGTTATTATAAATCACTATGAAGTTATGGATCATATCCATAGTGGATATAAGAGAAAAAGTTCCGACAATATCTCGCTCTTACAAAGTATGTGTTTTTGGTGTTACGGGGTATCCTAAATAATCCACAAATACTAGAATCGTTGAGATTGCTCGTTCCAAACAGTAGGCTGCGCTCAGGACCGAGGGAAAGGCTGTTTAAAGTCCCTGTAGCCTGCACAAATCTGTTAAAGTTCGCACCCGTGACTTGGGCACTTGAAATACTTAATGGAATGGATATTTGATCAGTCTGTGGGTGGCGACTCTGAGTACGGCTATTTTGCGACTACATTTGTTATCTTGGGTATACCTATAAAAACAATTGTATGTGTTAAATAAATCTTCAAAGCTGTACGAACAACGTAAAACACACCAATTCCTTTCATTCTTACTAATAAAAACATTCTCGTATTACTTTTCAGTGAACCTGCTGCAGATGACCCAGAACCCATTGTAGAAGAGCCCGAATCTCCTGAAATTCTCCCTGAAACACCTGCTGAAGCCGAGCCCGAGGCGGAACAAGCCGGAGACATCAGCGAAGACGAGAAAGCGGAACCCGACCTAACTGATGAAGAATAAAAATCCATAGCACTAATAAATATTTGTATATTTAAGCATTTTCTGTTATTAAATGTATGTATCTAAATGCTAAACATCATTCATGCGCATTTTCTTCTAGAGTAGACATGAATGATGTGATAGCACCAAGGTGGTTAAGTTTGTCACCGCCCTTTCTTCTGCGTAATCAAATTACGCATCAATGAAAGTCATCCTTCCTTGTGTATATTTTATGTTTAGGAAATCTACCACCGTTAACCAAGTAAATTTTTAAACTAAAACTTAAATGTTACTAGTTTAAGTGTTTTAATGTTATATTTTGTTAAATTTTAACAATAAAAGACATATTAACATGTTGGTTTTCATTCATATGATAAGAGGGACTGTTAGTGTATTTTTCAGGCCATCCTTGACCCATCACCTAAAAAAAGAATCAAGCTTTGGGGAGAACATTACCTACGACCATCCAACTTCTTGAAACCCCAAGAACATCTCCCGCTTGGACGTGAATTGTAGTGGACTATATGGAAAGCACTAAATCGGTTGCGTAATCGGTACGCTGCTGCAACACAACTTGGTGAAATGGGGTTTTAAAGACCCGTCGGATACTCAATGTGAGTGCGGTGCTCCTGTTAGAAACATGACCCACACGTTAAAGTGCCCATACATACACCTGCACTTTGAAGGAATTAATGAGTGCCACCGATGCTGCAGTTAACGGAGCCACTTCATGATGACCGTGATGAAATAGTAACTGTGAGAGTAAGTGCCTGCAACGATTGGCTTTCAGTTTTTACTATTATCAGCATAGTACTGTACGGCCGATATAACTTGGCGAGCCCAAACTTTGCGCAGAAGGCTGCGCACGAACGTTTTTTAGGAACAAAATGGTGGCATGAGGCGACGTGCGCGGGGCGGAGGTCTAGGCTAGAGATTGACTCTATGTAAACACAATCGACCCTTTATTCAATCAAATATAAGAGCACAGGCGGTGACAAAAGTTTTTCGTTGGTTGTTATTATTATATTGTTAAGTTTTTTGTGTAGTGTTAGGTTTGTTTCTATAGTTCAGAATCAGAATCAGAATAATTTATTTGTAAACATAGGTCAGATTACAACAGAGTGTGAGGTGTTAAAAATAGGTAGATCCTCTATGTTTTACCCAGAGGCGTACAAATATATAAATTAACATTGTCAGTTTTCATATGATTTCTGAGATTATGTAAACTTTAACATCATTAATAAATTTAAAATTAATATTAATCAGCACATCAGTTCATAAGTTATTTTTGTAGTTTTCTGTCTCAGTGTTTTAATATTTATTTTATTTGTACTATCAAGTGCGAATAACCACCCACCATGTATTAGTATTTTTTATTCGTAATTTGGTTTAAAAAAATTAATGTCAATAACAGTTTTTTTTTACGAGTGTACATGCGCTAAAGTTCGCAGAGCCTATGTTCAGGCTCGCCAAGTTACGTCGGCCGTATTGTATTTATATCACAATATAGCTCATGCCACAGTATGTGACCTCCACAACCTAAATACATGTAAAATGAGTTCCCTAAAAAATAAAGCTGGATTTATTGTTGGAAGCTTGTTCTAAGGTCATAAATGGAAAAATGATTTTACTCTAGCGAACCGATCCGGCTTTGAGGCAGCAACAGTCAGACATGTGCAGGAAAAGAATGATGCCTCATTTTAGTAGAATAATCATCAGTGCAGCAAATGATGTTTTCATTCCACACACCTATTTTTTTCTGGTGGGAAATCATCTAATGACTTCTCCCGAAATAGGGTGGAGCGAGAGTACGTATCAATCTTGTACTGACGCCACTGACGGTAACTCTTTCAATCGTTCCCTGTACGTAACCTCTTAACATATCACTCCACTCCCTTTGTAAAACGCCAGCACATCACTAAGGAGACCTATAAGATGTTTCCCGCGGCACGGCATCAAGTGATCAATGATTGTGCCACCGTCTTTCTTAGTGCACACAGCCCCGCCTACTTTAAGCACCTATTACCTAGTCCTACACCACTCAATATTCAGACAGTCTTAGTATATGTTTATCTATTTATCTTGTAATGACATCTATGGCGTCACATAAAAACGAATCCTGCATCGCGCAATCAAAGTTCTCCGCGCGATTAGAACATGTAGAACAGCCCGAAATCATCTATCGGGCAGCTGCCCACCAGACATATCACCCGTTTGGACGGAGGATCCTCCCTTTTCAACGGAGGTTTGCGGGACTTTACTCTCTGTTCCACTTACCTCTAAAATCTCATCGTTCTGTTTCATTCCTTTACACGACATTATCGTAAGTTGCTCTTTTTCTTGTGTGACGTTACATAGACTAAGACTGTCTGAATAACGAGTGGTGTACCTAATAGACGCTTTAAACGATGCAGACGGGGTTTCGGCATTTTAGGCGACGAGGCGGCCTCTACTTCTCCCTCCTAGACCATCACGGTCTTACACAACTACCCTCAGTTGTCTGCCTCCGTCAGCATAGCCCCCACTACTGCTGGCAAAGACAGGTCTCGCCCGATTCTGGCGAAAAAGACCAGCCCCGTAGCGGCTTCGTAAACACTAAACATGACGCGAGGCACTCGGCGTACTCGTACTGTTCTGCAATTTTCGGTTATATCAGACAGACGTCACTCAGGGGAAAACCCGCTGTTCTTGTTATTTGATATAGGATTTTATGTATGAAGGAAGATCGATTTTGTTAAGATTATGTAAATTACGACGGCATGTCTACCGCTTAATAATTTTCATTCATATCACATTGTATATACAATATACGAGTAATATTACCTACTTCGCACAAAACATAATGATATATCACATCACTTTCTGTACCACCGTTTTGCGCATGTCTAATAACCCGTTTCCGGTCAGCACCTGAGGAGAATACTCTCCCACATACAAAGAAACAAGTTTTACCTGTTTATAATATTAGTATTATAGACTATATTTTGTCTAGAGATACTCTACACTACACTAATCTACAGATTTATAGATAAAAAGATTAGTAGGGTTTTTGCTAGGATTCTAGATATACACAATGGATATAAATAAAAAAATATAATTATAATACTTATCAATATAACTTAGATAGATTAGTATCTACTTTATAATTCTAAATTATAAGTCCATTTTCACCATTCCTTCAGCAGTTTTTGCCACTTCTTCTTTAGAAACTGGTTTCTCTAACTTCTTCACTTTTGCTGGGACTTTGATGATAGCGGGTGCATTTTTGTGCTGCGGTGCCTTCGGTTTCTTGTTAATTTCTACAAATTCCTTATCTATGTCTTGTACTTTTTGTTTAATCTGGAGGAAAAACACAAGTTATTTAATACAGTGTCAATGCAACCAATATGCCAGGAGATATCAGCTCAAAGAGTATAACCAAGTTGGCCTGGAAGTGAACAAGTGCAAGTAACAAGGTTTTAGTGTCTAAAATGATATTTGGGAAAAATTTCAGGCTAATAAAATAAATAGAAAGTTCTCGATACAGGTAATTCTACTTCCTATCTTATCTTATCCTTCCTACTAGTGAGGATGGATGTATAAATGTTTGTTACTCTTTCACGCAAAAGTAACAACACGGATTTCGATGAAACCTTACAGTACTATAGCTTATATATCAATAGTTCATCCATATCTATTCTGTTCAACCATTTAAGCATGAAGGTGTAACAAACAAACATGCACTCATACAGCCATATAAACTTTTACCAATACAATATTAATGCAACTTGCAATCTGTCCCAGCTTCACAGACATGTAATTTATGACATTACTAGTGGAATTTTCAAAAACTCATGCAAACCTTGTCCAGATTGTTAAGAACATCAAATAAAAAAGAGCCAAAATGAGAGTGTTACTACCATGCAACGGCAGCTACAACAAAGTGAAACAGCGGGAAAAATATTAGATTAAAATCTAAATAAATAATACCAAGTAACATAAGTACAGGGTTAACCTTACATTTTTCAATCCCAAATTGACGGCTTTCGCTTTTGTTTTCTTCAGGCTCTTAGCTCCAGCTACCTTGAAGACATTGCCTTTAGAACCCTTTTTATTGCCTTTACCCATTTTAATTGAGAAAAGTTTGTTATTCCGTAATTTTTATATCTCACGACTCAATTCAATTCAATTTTTTTAGGTGTATGGCTCCATCGACGAACGTCCGATGATTTTGCCAATGTCAAGGTATGAGATGGAAATGGTCGGTACTTTGTCGAGAATATTGTTATCTATTGATCAGTTTTTGTAGCGATGGTATCCATTGGTCATCATGCTAAAAAGGGGACAAAACAATTTTGGTTAGTACACATAAAACAATACAAGATATATATTAAAACATGAAATAGATACATAATGTTTAGAAGTACCTACTGACTACAACTGGATTTTATTAACATTAATAAATTTATAAAGAATTTTTACTGTAGGGGTATGGGCTAAAGATAGAAGAAAAGGAATGTTAACTGGGCGGGGGATATCAGAAGGGAGTAAGTCGTAAAGAGGAATTGTTAAACGAGGGCAGGAGAAAAACAAGTGTTCCAAGGTACCCTCTTCTAGGCCACATTCACACAAAGAATTGTCTCTCACGTGGATTTTGGCCAAAAAAACAGAAGTGCAAACAAATCCGAGTCGGAGCCGAATTATAACAGAAGTAGCAGGTTTGTTTGAAAATTTTAGTTTGCTGAACCAACATTTAGAGGGGATGGATGGTTGAATAGAACCATAGAATTTTCCCTTCAAAATTCGAGTTTTTTGCCAATGAGAGTTCCAATTCTTTATCATATCGGGTTTAGCAAGGCAACGCAAATCACGAGGGTAACAGGATGAATGAGTCTCGATTCCAATCCGAATTGCTGACTTAGCAATCGAATCCGCATTCTCGTTGCCAACGATACCAGAATGGCTTGGGATCCAAGCCAATGCAACCTCTATGCCTGAACAATGTAACCTATAAAGGATTTCTTTAATTTTTAAGGTCAGGGAAAAATTGTTACGCGAGCGAAAAGGTGATTTTATTAAATCCTGTAGGCAGCTAAGAGAGTCTGTGAGAATCAAGGATTTGTTGAGGCTGTGAGATTCGATATAGGAAACCGCTTCCAGAAGAGCTATTGCTTCTCCCGTATAAACAGACCCCAACGCGGAACTACGAAAATTGAGAATTATTTTATACTTCGGGATCCATACAGCAGAACCGACCCTACTATCATCTGACAGTTTAGAAGCGTCTGTGTATAACGTCAGCCAATCACGCCACTCCTCTGACAGAATCCTGTTGAGTTTATCGTTTGCCGCAGGATCGTGTTTAGAGATTCCGAGGTTTATAATCACTTTAGGTTGGAAGAGCAAAGAATCAAAACTTACTTCAAATAAGGGATTCGAATTTGACTGGACTATGGAAGTGTGCAAATCATTAAATTTACAGAGGCTGTTAGTAAGGAGAGGAGGATTTTTATGGGACCAATAGCGGGAATTCGGTATTAAATCAGAAAGAGTACGTAGAAGAGGGAGAAGAGGATGGGATTTATTCTCGATAATTTTATAAAAAAATCTATCGCAGAGGAACTGTCTACGGAAGTTAAGTGGAGGCTCTAAACATTCTACCTGAAGGGCATTAACAGGTGAGCATTTCATAGCACCCGTGACAATGCGTAAGCATTTTGATTGGATCTTTTCCAGTTTAGCAAGGGCGATTCTGTTGCATGGCTCCAGAAGAAAGCTCCCATAGTCGAAATGGCTGCGAACTATGGCATTATACAAAATTTTTTGGGAAGTTGGATGAGCTCCCCAGCGAACTCCAGAAAGGGCACGTAGGACATTAACACCCTTTTCGCATTTTTTGGAGATATAATCCAGATGGTAGACGCTAGATAATTTTGGGTCAAGTATAAGGCCAAGAAATTTTACCTTTTCCTGAATCATAATGGGTTCATTATCAACGTGCAGATTAATAGGGGGAATGTTGCGTTTACGAGAGAAGGCCACTGCATTGCATTTGGAGACTGACAGGCTTAGGCCATGGTCGGTCAGCCACTGGTTGAGGTAATGTAGGGCAGAATTTAAACGAGATTAGGCATCTGAAAATGAAGCTGAACTACAGAAGAGAACAATGTCGTCGGCGTATTGTAAAATTTTGCAAAAACACCTCACTGATGACTCCAAATCGTGCGTGTAAATATTGTAAAGGATAGGGCTTAAGACCGACCCTTGGGGTAGGCCCTTCCATACTAAGCGGGGAGAGGAGAGGGAGTTTTGGTGACGAACGGAAATAGAGCGGGACATAAGGAGATTACAAATGATGTTGACCATCCTCACAAGGATACTCAGCTGAAGCAGCTTTTGCCTGAGTATTGGAAGTTGGACATTATCATAGGCTGAGGCTATGTCTAGGAAAACACCAAGAACGCTTTCATTATTGGAGAAAGCAATACGGACATCTGATAGGAAAACACTTAGGCTATCCAAAGTGCCCATGCCTCTTCGAAAACCGAATTGAGAACTGGGTAAAACACCTTTGGATTCCAAGATCCATTCGAGTCGATTCTTGATGAGATTCTCCATAATTTTAGCCAGGACAGAAGAGAGTGCAATAGGTCGATACGAGGCAGAATCTGTTGGGTCTTTACCAGGTTTTAAAATTGGGATGACGATGTGATTTCCAAGAGTCTGGGACTTGACCAGTTGCGAAAAAAGTGTTAATTAGGCTAAGGAAAAGTAGTTTGCAATTGGAAGAGGATTTGGAAATAAAGGAGTAGGGGATTCCATCAGCACCTGGAGCAGAGTCCTTAAGATGATCTAAGGCACATATTAATTCTGAGAGGGAAAATAGGTCACCAAATCTATCAGAGGAAGTAGGAGAAGAAGGATCTATAGTGGGAAGGCATTCAAAGTTAGGAACAAAGGGGGGGGGGGCTAATTTTGTTATAAATTCCTCCAGCCAGGAACTAGGGTCATTGGAAGAAATATTGAGAGACTGGCTGTCACCGGCTTGGCGGTAGATTTTTATTTTCTTCCATACTAGGGAGACAGGAGTCCGTGGAGAAAGTGAATCGCAAAACTTGAGCCAGCCACATCTTTTTTTTTTTGCTAATAGCCTACAAGTACTAGCAGAAATCTTTTTGAAATTTAAATAATCACACATGTCTAAACTAGAGGAGAAGGCGTTTTCTGCTTCTTTTCGTTTACGAATACTGTCAGTGCACTCAGCATCCCACCAAGGTGGAGAAGGAATCAGGTCTCGGGCAGAGTTCTTCAAGGGGATTGAGGAATCAGCCGCTCTCAACAAACAATCGACAAAGTCATTGTAGAGGGCAAGTGAGTTGGAGGGGTTAACTTGGGGGAAGTTTTGGAGTTCCGAGTCCAATTGGGACGAGAACTTGGACCAGTCAGCTTGAAGTAGGCGGTATCTTTGAAGGGGTTGAAAAGGAGGTGAATGTGGATAGGAACTTGGAAAAGATATTAGAATGGGAAAATGGTCACTCCCGTAAGAGTTAGGAAGAACAGACCAGGAGAGTGAGGACACTAAAGAAGGAGAAGAGAGAGTAAGGTCAGGAACACTAATATTTTGGGTAGGGGATACCCTACGAGTAGCAGATCCATCATTAAGAACACACAGGTTACAGTCGTCTAAAAGATCTAACAGAAAGCTAGAAGAAGGGTCATTACAATGAGAGCCCCAGAGAGTGTTGCGGCAATTAAAATCGCCCATCACAATCAGGGGAGATGGGATGGAAGAAAGAATAGAGTTAAATTCAGACAGAAGGCTAGGATTGGGATGAGGAATGTAGGCAGATACATATGATATGTTCATGGCTCTAACGGCTACTACATGTAGCCCAGGATCATGAACAGGAAGAGGAATTTCGGAAAAAGTGACAGATCTGCTAACCAATAAGGCGCAACCAGCCCAGCCGCCATCTCTGTCGTCCCGAAGACATGCAAAACCAGGAACCCTAAAAAGAGATCCAGGCCTGAGCCAGGTCTCCGACACGGCAAAGACGACAGGTTTATGACGGTTTATTAGGTATATTATCTCATGTTTTTTCCTACGAATAGATCTACAGTTCCACTGAAGGATTTTTTCTATTTTGGCGAGTCCAAGATTCGAGGAGCTGTTCAACTAATATTACGACATTGTCCGGTATTGCGTCACTGAATTTAGACAGCATATTTATGAGGGAGCAAGTCAAAAGCTCTATTAGATTATCATTAGGAGTGGGAAAAGGAGTTGTTTCAGTATAAGGAGAGTTCAGAGCACAGCCATTAGGTTGAGAAGATTTAGGCGAATCAACCATTGACCTATGGGCTTGGAAGTCATATGACTTACCCAGCTCTGGTCTAGGTCTTGGGGAACGGTAAACCGTCTTAGTGTAAGACGTTTTAACCGGAGATGCAAATGGAGAGGATGTAGGAGTAATATAAGGAGCTGAGAAAAGAGGTTCAGAGGGAGTTTGGGATGGTTTGAATAGGGGGGGACGTGCTGCTATGTTGGAGTAAGACGTTTTGGAACGGGGAAACCTTACTGCTGCCTCACGGTATCCTAGATTTTCCTCGGACATAATCATTTTGATTGATTTCTGTCGTGAATGTTCAGGGCATCTATCGTCAGTGGCTTTGTGGTTTCCGCCATCACACAAGAGGCAAGAAACCTGTGAGTCTGGGATATTGCAAGTATCTCCAGGATGTGGTAAGGTGCAACGGTAACAGCGAGGCTTAGACCTACACTGAGAGCTAATGTGGCCAAATCTCAAGCAGTTCCTGCATTGGATTGTGGGAAGGTGATATACAGATACAGGAAGGGAAGCATTGTAACAGAATACCTTTTCTGGAAGTATCTGTCCAGAGAAGGTTAGTACAACGGTTGAAGAAGGAGACCAAGTAACAGAGTCCTCTTTTCTATTTTTAAAATTGAGCCTCCTAGCTTTGATAACTTCCCCACAGTTGTGGGGAGTTTCAATGCCAAGAACTAATTCCTCAAGAGTCCAGTCAGTGGGAATATCTTTTACAACACCCATGCGAGTCACTTGGAAGCGAGGAATGACAGCTGTAAAATTGTTGTCCCGTAAAATAGTGTTGTTAACAAAATTATTGGCGTCGTTGAAGGTTTTAAAATCGACAGACATCCTGTTCCGACCCATGGACTTGACGCTGCCTTGAACCACCCCTTCAAAGCCTTTTTTGAAAATAAACTGGGCAAACTTAAGTGAATTCAAGGTTAAACCTTGCTTAGGGTCTGTCTCCATTCTGGAAACAAATACCTTGAAAGGTGCTTTATCATTTTCGCTATAAAGCATTTTGGAGTCGCTCTCAAAACCTGGTTTCGTGAATACGGATTGAATAGAGTCCGACGGCGGCTTATTTCTTTTCGCGTCGACAAAGATCTCAGGACCTCCGGGGCGCTTTCTCGGTTCAGGTCTAGCGCGGCAGTCATCAGTGTCCTGAGAGCACTCGACGACCATATCTGGAGGTGACCCTCCACCCCCGTCAGGGGGTTCTTCGGCACTCATTTCCGAAGGAAATGAGTGCCAAAAAAGCTTAAATTACTAACCTTATAACTAGATTCCCACACCAGACGACACAAAACAATAGACTCAACACCAAAAACAGATAAAATAAAATTGTGAGGTTAAGAATCGCGTGCTTAATCTCACCCAGACGATGGCAAAATCCTGACCATCTCACGACTCACGTGCGCAGCAAAACAACTTTTATGACATTTAATAAATGTCATTATGAAATTGTCAATGTCAAAAATATGAGGCAATATGAGCAATAAAACGTTTTTGAACGAAAATTATTTCATTTTTACAGTATATGGTTTTTGCCAATAATTTGCATTTCATGATTTAAAACTTATACTAAAATTAAAATAAGTATATGACAATTTTACAATCAATTTGTTTTCACAATAATCCCTTAATTTACTGTGGAAGCTACTTGCGTGTATCTTTCCCTATTTACTATACTCTTTGCGAGTATCCGAACGTATAATTGATAAATAGCGAATGAACTCTGTGCAACACTTTGCTATTTCAGTGATAAAGGAGCTGGTTAATTGTTTTTACGAAATAAAACAATAAGTAATTATTTTTATTATTGAAAAAGTACATAAACGCCGTCAAAATTACTTACTACTCCAAATACAACGGGAATATTTCCGCCATGGCTAAGGTATGAGTGTTGCACACCTGTTTACTTCTCGCGATCTATCTATTTTTTTTATTTACCTACGAGATATTTGCATACTGGACAATCTTGCTATGTAAACTTGTTACAAATATCTGGTCTGACTTGTTGATGACTGTCTTTCGATGGTTAAAAATCAAGAAGTGTATAAGTACAGTCCTAACCGAAATACCGAGTCGTGCTTTTAAATTATTCCTAAAATGGGCGATGTCGTTGAAACTAAGGTAAAAAAAAAAACAAAATAAATACAGACCTGTTGATTAAATACATGTCCTGCCTAGAAGTAGGTACGCAACAAGTTATCTAATGGTATTATATTCATAGCTCCACCCTGTCAGTAAACTTGTGAAGCCATAAGTATTTGCATTATTTTATTATATTTTTTCTGTAATAATATAGGTATTTGCTTAAGCACCAGTTTTGCCGCCAAAAAATTACAGAAAAGTTCGATCAATATTTTATTACTTATTCATATTTTTATGATACAAAATAATGACTCTATACTTACCTATATATTTTTTTTTACAGCCAGTATTATATTCATACTGGCGAAGCTCATGTGCCTGGCGGGTGCGAATCGCGCTCAACTTGAAGGAGATCCCATATGACATTAAGGCAGTCAGCCTGATCAAGGGTGGCGGAGAGCAACACTGCAATGAGTACCGGGAAGTCAACCCTATGGAACAAGTACCATCTCTTTGTATAGGTAAAAAATAATTCTCCCATTCATAACTACCGTGTATAAAAAGAGAATTCTTTATTTGAAAATTACATTAGTTTCTTAATTTTTAATATTTTTGTAGATGGACACACTCTTGTAGAGTCACTGAATATCATGCATTACCTGGAAGAGACAAGACCAAATCAGAGACCACTTATGCCCCAGGATTGTTTTAAACGGGCCAAAGTTCGTGAAATATGCGAGGTATGATGACAAATTTTACCTCTAATTTTCTATTCAAAACTGGGATAAGGCCAAAAGAAAGATGATGACGGACCTTTAACTATACATTCTTATAAGAAAATAATACTCTTTATGCTCAACATTCCAGGTGATATCTGCAGGTATTCAGCCTCTCCAGAACCTGATAGTCCTTATCTATGTAGGAGAGGAAAAGAAGAAGGAATGGGCACAGCACTGGATCAATCGAGGATTCCGTGCTGTGGAGAAACTTCTCTCAGCATGTGCTGGGAAGTATTGTGTGGGAGACGAGATCACTCTGGCTGACTGCTGTCTGGTGCCTCAAGTGTTTAATGCTAGAAGGTATATTAATTTCCTTTAGTGATCATAATTCTTCTAGTCATATTGAATCTAAGTAAATACTCAGTAACAAGAGTTAGATTAGCAGGCATCTGTTAGTTGCAAACAGCACAGCATGGATTGTTTTGGATTCAAGATTCAAAGATTCAAAAGCATTTATTTCAAATAAACCATTTACAGGCACTTTTGAAATGTCAAGAAGTCAGTCAGTCAGAAAAAAAAAATGATGCTAATTGCACATTCCAAAGCGTAGATCTCTATGGAGAAGAATGTGCAAGAAACTCCATGGACACTCTTTTCAATCATGTTTTGCAATTACAAATATTTCTGTTACATGTTTCTTGTCGCTATCATGTGAGAACAATGTCAATAATGTAAAAATAAAAACTAAATATAGATATTAAAATAGCAACTGGCAGCTAAGAGATGACCAGTCTCAACTGACAGCGCCCGTTCACGGACCTGACGCGAATATTAGCACCACTCAGCTCAACCATTTTGAAGGGAACCGAATGATCCAACACACGCGCCACCATCAGTGAGACATTTGAGTGAGCATGACAAACTCTCAACTGCCATGCTCATTTATGTCAAACAAATCCAATAGTAACCCAAAAACCATAAAATAGCTCCATGGTACTCACATTTACAAAGTTTGAAAAAAATGCTTCATACAATAATAATTAACTACAATAATACTTTACAAATTTAACAAATTAAAAAAAAAAAAAAACATTAAAGAATAGTAATAATAGTTTCAAAACTAATCAATTTGTACCCCCGGTGGTAGTGGAGCTGGACCAGCATTGAGCCAAGCATTTTTATCTTGAATATAATCCTCCAACTTATAATATGCTTGCCTGCATAGTGTGCGTTTAATACAAAAAGGAAAGAAATACTTGATGTTATTATACCTTTTTTTTTTTTTTCGGGTGGGAAAATCATCTAATGACATCCCCCGCTCTTAGGCGGAGCGGGAAATAGTGTCTGACTTTTACTGACTAAAAACCTACTCCTGTTCCTCCTTTGCCACTTTTTCCAGGGCCCCGGGATCTCTTTCGCATCACCCATGGCCACAGTAGGCTTCGACCCTGCTGGGCCCCTACGGTTGCTGACATCTCCTTGAGGCGCGTGTGGAACACTACGCGCCGTCGACGACTTGGGCTCTGTCCGGACGGTTACCGGACGATCGGACGGCGAGCCACCAATTGCTCGCCGTCCGCAAGCCCGCGCCTTCGGTGGTCGGATATCGGGATCGGAATCCCGGCGGCGGTTGGGGCGTGAGGATCGTTGCCTCACGCGATCGGCCGGCTCCTTTGCTAGCATTACTCCTTCGCAGAAGGAGGCGACCGCCTGCCACTCCTCCTCGCTCCGGACCATGGCCTGTACCAAGGCCCGGCGTGAGAGATCGCTGCCGCCGATCGCCCCCACGAGGACATGGCGGTGCTCTGCCCAAGCGGGGCACACCTCTTCCGTATGCTCCACCGTGTCCTCCGGGCGGTCCACACAATGGCGACACCCGAGCGTCTCTTCCGCACGAATCCGGTGCAGGAACCTCCCGAACTTACCATGTCCGGTGAGAACCTGCGTCATGTGGTAGCTAAAGACGCCGTGAGGTCTTTCCAGCCACTCCTCAAAGAGGGGATGTTATACCTTGCAGTGAACTAACTGATAAATCTATCTTGTTTCATTTATCATTACAGATTCCATGTGGACCTACGCCCGTTCCCCATTATCCTTCGCATCGACCGCGAACTTGAGAACCATCCAGCATTCCGCGCGGCTCACCCGTCATCCCAGCCTGACTGCCCGCCGGAAGTCGCCAAATGAACCCGAACTGATGCTACGTCCACACATTGGCCGCACACATACCCGACTTCGCATTTATAGCACTATGTCAGAAACTAAAGCGGCAACATTAGACCGACGCACACGTGGGCCGCGCCTGATCTGCAGGTAGAGGCGCGTCGAGTGGCGTGGATCTAAAGTAGCTCTACAAGTCTAATTGCTATATGTATAAAATATATAGAGAACAACGCGCCCAGGGGGGTTATTGGTTAACTTTTTCAATAACAGTTGACAACTAGCATTCTTTGCACATTAAACTTAGTTGTCAACTGACAATTTCATAAAATTGGTGAATTATAAAAATTTACAGTGCCTATTGTGACCACTCTAAAATTTTATCGACTATTATACAGCTTCAAAAGCTTACACAATCGCAATTTTAAAAGTATCGATACAATAACATCTGTCAAAACGTGTTACGGTGGCTATCAAAGGCACCAGTGGCTAATGACGTCACTGCAGTTGGTCACTGAAGATAGGCAATACGAAACTAGCTGTTTGACAGTTCAATGATGCACATTGTTAACAAGTGATCATCACTTGAACTGTCAACAGAGTTACGCAATAGCCCCGCAGATCAGCGTACGTGGCCCACGTGTGCCCAATGTAGTTCTACCCTTAATGTTACGAAGTTTGACAAAAAAAAGTGTTGCCAATAATATGTCGGAAAACCAGGCAAAGAAGCAGGATCGAATTTTAGTAAATATCAGTGCCATTATAAATATAACCTAGTGGAAATTTTTAAGCGTAAAAGATATACTGCTTCTCTATATACTTAAAAGATATTAAAAGTGTGTATAACCAATTTGTGGACATGATAGGTGTAACTAGAGTAGTTACTTTCTTTTCTCAAGATTTTTGCAATTTTATACAAAAGTCGCTCTTTTATTTTACTGAACATAGTCATAAGCTTTTAATTCTAATCTAGTTTGGTAACTAATTTTAAGCCATTTTGTAAGGTTTTTGGGTATTAGATAAATAATACATGTATTAATGTACGTTTTAATTTTATATTAAAATTATATATACTCTGTTCATTATTTTATATTAAAATTATTATAAATTTAAGATTTAAAAAATGATCCAGTTATGTGATACTTGTGTTATGCTATCTATTGGCAGTGGATCCCATTTTTTTTATTATTATTGTTCAGTGACTTCTATTGTTTATGTTTTGTATTTTTATTATAAATAAAATATTTTTTGTTCATCTGTGAAGTTGTTATTTAGTTCTAGCAATATAAATATCATGACATTGAATGCCCTAGAGCAGTGGTAGCCGAGTGGTAGCGGCCCCGACTTACGTGTTGTAGGTTGCGGGTTCAAACTCAGCTAGGCGTATTACTTTCAACACCACTGCTTTCAAAACTGTGAAGAAAAACATTGTGAGGAAACCGGCATGCCCTAGGACCAAAAATTCGAAGACATGTGACATTCACCAATACGCACTGGGCCTGCGTGGTGGATTACGGCCCATTCCCTGTCCTAGAGAGAGGAGGCCTGAGTCCCAGCAGTGGGAACATTAAAAAAAAGGCTGGCTATGCTATATGCCATGAATGCCTTAGTATTGTTACATTTCAAAAATAATCTCAAAGTATTTAATATAAATATTTAATAAACCAATCATACTTTTACTTTTAAAATTATGTATTATGATGTCAAACATTTCTTCGTTATAAATAAAAAATAGAGAAATACTGCCACTTATTTATTTATTAAATAGGTACATAAAGAAACATAACAAAGAAAAACTTATATCTAAAACATACAATGGGCGGCCTTCCAGGCAACATGCTAAGGGGCTGTCATAAGTTTTACAATAAGCACCAACATCAATTCCAGTATATTATAATAGATACACAGATTCATACATAAGCAATTTAATAGATACATACCAAATATAGCTGCCAGGCTAAAATGGGATTGGGCGGGTCACATCAGCCTCATGCACTTTGACCGGTGGGCAAGAGTCTCCACAAAGTGGGTACCTGAAGATGGACGACGCCGCCGAGGTCGACCTGGGAAGAGGTGGCGAGACGACCTAGATGCCTACCGCAAGGACTGGTTCGAGGTGACTCAAGAAAAGAATACCTGGAAGAAGTTGGGGGAGGCCTTTGCCCAGCAGTGGGACAGCACGGGCTATTAAAAAAAAAAACAAATATAGGGACAATGATAAGAAATGGCGCATCTTCAAATGGAAGATAGTTGTGGAATGCACCGGCTAATCTTGAGAATTTTAAATATCTATCTTTTTTCACAAATTGTCTATTGTTCAAGATCTTATCGGAAGAAAGTCGGAGGAGAACGCACAGTAATTAAAGTAAAAAAATTAAAAGCTGCAATTTCCGAAAAAAGCTTTTTCAATACACTTACTCATAAACCCGCTCTTATCCCACCGCTTTTAGGCACACAATAGACTGTTTTCCGCACTAGTGCAAAAAAGTGCGCGTGCTCTCTCCGCCATAATTAACCGACTTCAAAAAAAGGAGGAGGTTATCAATTCGGTTGTATTTTTTTTTTTTAACCGACTTCAAAAAAAGGAGGAGGTTATCAATTCGGTTGTATTTTTTTTTTTTTTTATCATTTTTTTATTTTTTTTATTTTTGTTACCTCAGAACTCCGTCGTTTATGGACCGATTTGCAAAATTTTTTTTTCCCTTTATAGGATATGCTTCCAGATTGGTCCCATTTTTTTCAAAATCCAGTTCTGATGATGGAATCCATGAGGAATCGAGGGAACTCCTCAAAAATTATAGGCAACCCTATGGTAATTTTGGTATTTTCATCAAGAACTTAAGCATTTACAGTCAAAAAGTAACATTTGATGAAGTGGAACTGATGAAGAAGACCAGAAATGGTCAACGGAACTTCATACTCAAATAGATATCACAATGAAGATAGTTAAGCGACTATGACAATACAAATAAATGAATGATTCTGAATAGTTACGTTGAAAATGGTATCATCGAAGTGATCTGATGATGATGATGGAGCCCGAAGGTAGGCACTGGAACTCCGTAATTAATCAATGTAACCTAGCCGTGTTTGGACTTATTAGAATTGTCATGAGATGCACTTTGGCTATAAGGTACTATCGAACTGATCTGATGATGGAGCCGGAAGGTAGGCACAGGAACTCCGTAATTAATCAATGTATCCTAGCCGTGTTTGGGCTTATTAGAATTGTCGTGAGATGCTCTTTGGCTATAAGGTACTATCGAACTGATCTGATGATGGAGCCGGAAGGAGGAAAGTCGACACAGGAACTTTATAATAAAACAATGTAACCTAGCAGTATTTGGGTTAATTGGAATTGTCATGAGAAATAGGCACTCTGTTTATAAGTCTATCGCAACTAAAAAGTGTGAAAAAAAAACTTTTTACAAAAAAAAAATTAACCGACTTCACTAAAAAAAAACACTAAAAGGATCAAAATAACTTTAATTTTGGAAGTCGGTGTTAAATAAGAAACAAACAATACCGAGAAACACCGACTTTCGAAATTAAAGTTATTTTGATCCTTTTAGTGTTTTTTTTTAGTGAAGTCGGTTATTTTTTTTTTAACCGACTTCAAAAAAAAGGAGGAGGTTATCAATTCGGTTGTATTTTTTTTTTTTTTTTTTTTTATCATCATTTTTTTTTTTTTTTTTTTTTTTTATGTGTGTTACCTCAGAACTCCGTCGTTTATGGACCGATTTGCAAAATTTTTTTTTCCCTTTATAGGATATGCTTCCAGATTGGTCCCATTTTTTTCAAAATCCAGTTCTGATGATGGAATCCATGAGGAATCGAGGGAACTCCTCAAAAATTATAGGCAACCCTATGGTAATTTTAGTATTTTCATCAAGAACTTAAGCATTTACAGTCAAAAAGTAACATTTGATGAAGTGGAACTGATGAAGAAGACCAGAAATGGTCAACGGAACTTCATACTCAAATAGATATCACATTGAAGATATGCGACTATGACAATACAAATAAATGAATGATTCTGAATAGTTACGTTGAAAATGGTATCATCGAAGTGATCTGATGATGATGATGGAGCCGGAAGGTAGGCACTGGAACTCCGTAATTAATCAATGTAACCTAGCCGTGTTTGGACTCATTAGAATTGTCATGAGATGCACTTTGGCTATAAGGTACTATCGAACTGATCTGATGATGGAGCCGGAAGGTAGGCACAGGAACTCCGTAATTAATCAATGTATCCTAGCCGTGTTTGGGCTTATTAGAATTGTCGTGAGATGCTCTTTGGCTATAAGGTACTATCGAACTGATCTGATGATGGAGCCGGAAGGAGGAAGGTAGGCACAGCAACTTTATAATAAAACAATGTAACCTAGCAGTATTTGGGTTAATTGGAATTGTCATTAGAAATAGGCACTCTGTTTATAAGTGTATCGCAACTAAAAAGTGTGAAATAAAAACTTTTTAGAAAAAAAAAATAACCGACTTCACTAAAAAAAACACTAAAAGGATCAAAATAACTTTAATTTCGGAAGTCGGTGTTAAATAAGAAACAAACAATACCGAGAAACACCGACATCCGAAATTAAAGTTATTTTGATCCTTTTAGTGTTTTTTTTAGTGAAGTCGGTTATTTTTTTTTCTAAAAAGTTTTTATTGTAAAAAGTTTTTATTTTATTACATTTATCATATCAGGCCGGGCGCGCATCGACCCTCACGAGTCGCCGGTCAACCCCCGTTTATTCATTTTGTGTATTGAAAATAGTCGTTAGATATCTACACGTGCATATTTCATAAAACACTCGGCTCCATAAAACACTCGCCTGCGGCTCGTGCAAATTCTGCCCCGTTGCAATGACAAACTTTCTGCACTTGTATCAAAATGTACCTACCTACTATTTTATTTAAGTTGTAACATCCTTTTTTAACCGATTAAAAAAGAAAACGATTAGATACTATAAATGTTTGGATGTCCACGGTTTCTTAATAACTACTAATCCGATTTTAGATGGAGTTTTCATAAATAGATATTTTTGAGGGAAAGTTTTACAATACAATTTATTAGGACCTGCTAAAGATCTTCGGGGATAGCCAATTGAATTCTTTAATAACTTACAGCAAATGACTCGTAAGTAATTACTGTTGTCGTATGTCTAGTACTCGGAATTCTGTAGGTAGTGCAGGTATTACTCTGAATGTGTATGGGTATGCAGTCTTATGTATACCTACTTCATCATTTCAGCCGAAAGACGTCCACTGTTGGACATAGGCCTCCCTCAAGCGTCGCCACAACGATCGATCATGTGCGTCTCGCATCCACCGCACTCCCGTGACTTTCACCAGGTCGTCGGTCCACCTTGTGGGAGGCCTTCCAACGCAGCTTTTTCCGGTCGCCACTCTTGTGTTCCTTCCATGTTTCAGTGCAGCTTCCCGAACGCTGCTCACTCAGCCGAGTCGGATTCGACGATTGACCTTTTCCTCAAAGTTAGACCTACCCAACTGGATTGTCTGTCCCAGGTAAACGTAATCGTCTACAACTTTGAGTGCAGAGTCTCCAATCTTGATCGGAGTGGGTGCTACATGGTTATTTGTTTGGTCCATGTTCATTTTAAGACCCACTCTTTCGTAAGCTCTACTAAGGTCACTAACCACTGTACTGAGCTCCTCCGTAGTCTCAGCCATGACTATCTGTATCATCGGCAAACCGAAGGTGAGTGATGTACTCGCCATTGATATTAATGCCTAGTCCACTCCAGTCCAGAACCTTGAAGACATCCTCCATTGCAGCCGTAAACAGTTTCGGAGAAATGACGTCTCCCTGCCTCACACCCCGCTGCAGAAGGATAGGTTTCGAGGTCCGGTCCTGAAGTCGGACTGACATTGTGGCGTTCTCGTACAAACACTTCAGCACTTCGATGTACCGATAGTCAATCTGGCACCGTTGGAGAGACTGCAGTACAGCCCAAGTCTCGATCGAAACAAAAGCTTTCTCGTAGTCCAAGAACGCTAAGCATAGAGGCAGGTTATACTCCTCGGTCTTCTGTATAACCTGCCGGAGCGTACGTAGGTATGTGGTCTACATTGCTGAAACCTTTTCGGAATACGGCTTGTTCGGGAGGCTGGAAGTCGTCGAACCTGCGCGCGAGACGATTCGTGATAACTCTGGAAAACAGCTTGTAGACATGGCTCAGAAGTGAGATGGGCCTATAATTCTTAAGCAGGGCATTGTCGCCCTTCTTAAAGAAAAGTACCATCACACCTCTGCTCCATGACTGTGGCATCTTTCCCTTAAGTATGACGGA
Source organism: Mythimna impura (assembly GCA_905147345.3). NCBI lineage: Eukaryota > Metazoa > Arthropoda > Insecta > Lepidoptera > Noctuidae > Mythimna > Mythimna impura. Next base: position 23,211,690 of record LR990359.1, on the reverse strand, counting down.
AGCGAACAATCTCTTAAGGGCCTTTGTGGGTTTTGTGATAGACGTGTACAGCTGTCCATAGAATCCCTCGATCTCTCCCAGAAGCTCAGATTTGTGCGGATATGACTCTGCCACCGTCGGTCTTCAGTTTCGTGAGCTGGCTCTGCCCTATAGACAGATCTCTTGCAAAAACCTTGGATCCCTTATTCCGCTCAATCGCGTCTTTAATCCGCTCGGTATTAAAGAGGCGGAGATCGCGTTTTAAGGACTTGGAGATACGTCTATTAAGCTGCCGGTAGATGCACGCATCGTCTGAAGACTGCAGAATCATCTCACGCCTCTCTTTCAAGACTTCGAGAGTTTGATCAGAGAGCCTTTTCTTCTTTGTACGACGAGTCTTAAAAAACTTAGTCCCGACCGTATGGAAAATTTCCACGAACCCATCGTTGTATTCGTCCACGGAACCACCTAGGTACTCATCAATCTAGGTCTGTGCTGCACGGAGCGTAGACTTCATCAGTCGAGATCTTTCAAGCTTGATATTGATATTCAATGTGCCTCTTACCATGCGGTGGCATCACTTCCAGTTTTCACCACGTTGATCACAGAGACATCATTGAATATTTGCTTCTTCGTCGATATGATGAAGTTAATCTCATTTCTGGTTGCACCATCAGGGCTTTGCCAGGTCCACTTCCTACGATCACGTTTTTTGAAGAAGGAGTTCATCATATAGAGGCCCTCCTTCTTCATAAAACCAGCCAATAGGTGTCCCCGGCGGTTCCGATGTCCAAATCCAAATTGCCCCACTCGCAGCTCATCGTTAAAGTTCCCCATGACAACGGTAAAGTGAGTCTTAGAACCATGCATGGCTCTGGATATATCCTCATATATGGACTCTACTTCGCTGTAGGGGTGTGTCGAGGTCGGGACATAAACCTGTATGACCTTCAGCGAATATCTTGATGATATTCTGAGTATAAGATACGCCACCCTGGTCGACACACTCTCGATCTTCACCACATTGTTCACAAGGGACGATAAACCCGACACCACCCTGGGACTACTGGTCACCCTCCCGGAAATAAAGCAGGTTACCGGATTTGAGAATTATCGTGTCCTCCCCCTGTCTTCGGACTTCAGATAATCTCACAATACTCCATCGTAACCTGCTCAACCTACTTACCTACAGTTTATCCTGGTACAATCTCATTTTACAAATAGTACCTATATTATGCAGGGATTGAGTTTATAAGTTAACCCCTATTAAATCACTATATACTTAAATATACGATATATGCACAAGTCCAATATACACGGGTGTAATTTATTGGACTGAGCATATATTTATCTAAAACTCGTTTTAAACTTTTCCAGAGATTTGTGATAATCGTTTTAAATTGTGTGAACACAATTTAAAAAGTATAATATTAGTTAGGATCTTACAACGCAATCATTGGTTTGTTTGGTCAAAACAAACGAGAACAGCATTTGAAATGTTAATCTTTTTTTGAAGTAGGAAATTATTAAATGATTTCTCCCACTCTAGAGTGGAGCAAGAGGGGGTGTCAGACTTTTACTGACTAAAACTCACAGTATGCGTCTTGCACTTTGTATTCCAGGGCCATGGTAATTATTTTAAAAATTCCCGTCGCCCTGGCAGGAATCGGCACTACTAGACATCTCTTTTAGGCGGGCGCGGAAAACTACGCACCGTCGACTCGGGCTCGAACCTTACCGGACGGCTGGACAGCGAGCTACCCATAGCTCGTCGCAAACCTGCGCATACGGTTGGAGGTTGTGAAGGTGAGGATGACCATTCGCTCACGGTTACGGCTATTTCTTTTGCTCGCATTACCCCTTCGAGATTAGCGCTTCCTCCTTTCCCTCTCGCTCCAGACCATGGCCCGAACCAGGTCTTGGCGTGCGAGGTCACCGCTGCCAATCACTTTCAGAAACTAAATAAACTGCAGCAATAACAACACATTCGACAGCACTTCTCTGCAAAAAAACTAAAAAAAAAGATCATCTTTAATGTGAGTTTTCAAATTGTTTAGATTGTTTTAAATAGCTTGCTGCATCTACACATTGGAAAAGGTAAATCATTTTATTTAACCCTCTGAATAAAATATTTATACCAGTCATTATACTTCATCAATGGTAACTTGAAAATATAAATTTGCTTATATTAGAACGCATCCATAAAGTGACATCTGTCGTTGCTTTTTGACAACAAACGGTGTAGCAAGACTAATAAAAACTGCCATGATAAGTGAAACATAGAACTTCTTACAGAAAAATTATTAAATGGAACAGTTTTGACCATATATTTAATGGATTTATATTCATTATATTTTTACATGCTGGCAATGCTTATCCTCTATCCAAGGTAAAAGCCAGCCCTTAGGTCACTGTACAGCACGTCGCGTCGAGCTAGGAATACGGAATGGTGCAAAAGTATCGACACAAGTTCTAGGTCAGTTTAGGTTTTTTATTACTTTTTGGTTTTGCTGTAATTATAGTTAATTAAGTAATTTTGGTCTACTTAAATTAGAAATTAAATTAACATATGTTAATATAGTGTAAATAGTACAACTCGTTATCTACTGCTAAAGGCGTACAAAAGTATTTAAATTACCGAAAGCAACTCGCTATTTATACCGAACCATCATTAAGTTTCAATCTACTTGTGCCCAATTGAAACAGGGCGAAAACCCCAATCATCTTTCAAGTTATTCATAATAAACTATTCAGTTCTTTACTTAAAATTAAATGTCATTGGGAACACTATTTAATTTTTCCTTAAAATATGTTAAGTATCAGGAGTAAGTTTTCATAGTAAGGTAACACTGGGCAGCTGGCTGTCAAACGTATCGAACGTCCTAGGTTGGCCCGCTGCGGTTCTCTCTCCAGTCGACCGTGCTATAAAATTATTGAGTATTGTTGTGATTGCATCGGCATCGGCTTCGTGTATGAACTGTGTTATAAAAATGAATACAGTGTCGTGTTTAGTGATTAAATAACAATGCCAATTGTAATGTACATTAGTGTTGTGCTGTGAAACCGTTGTTTGGTGCTGTTTAAGATGACCGAGAAAAATAAATCGGAAAAGATGACTAATGCATCGAAACCTGTTCCCATGAAACTTTTTGCGGCCTGGGAAGTGGACAGGACGCCTTCCAATTGCATTCCCAGGTACTGTTGTTGTTGTTTATGTGAAAAAAGTATGATGTTTATGTTAAGTTTTGAGTTTCACATTCCGCCGAATATTCCGTTGATGATTTGCATGCCTTTGTATTGGTTGGAGATTGTAACGTTCGGTGCGTGTCTAGTATTATGTTGTTTATAACGATGTTTTAGTGGGGCGTCGCTCGTAATCGGCTCGCCGGCTTATCGGCGCGATACCACATCGTTTGCTTCGTTTAAAACTCTACTAGTTATTGTATTGATGATGTTTTTTTTCTTGTTTTTTTGTTAGTCTATGGTATTGAGCCAGTATATGTCCAATTAGCATACTTATTAGAATAACCATAGTCAACTTGAATGGTGACTTTTTTGTTGATATAATTTTTTACAAACTTGTATGTAGAGAGGAGATAAGAAATTGAAGTATCATTCAAGGTTATTGAAGTATTTTTGTGTTCTAACTGGCTTATTATACAAATCTCATTCAGAACTAGAAAACTTAAACTCTTCCAGATTGATGAGTAGTTATGTGTTATTAAAAATACAATTTATTTCATTACTGGTACTCACAGTCACACCTTTAATTAACAATAGCTCAGTTGTGGGCTTATAGGTTTTATTATTTTCAGTGGGTTTACACAAAATCAATATAATGTGTAGTTGGTTTCAATAAAAAAACAAAATAATTTTCTGTGACATTTACCCTATTACAGCCACAAAAAATAAATCCAACAACAAACACATTAAAAACTAATAAACTTTGATTCTAATTACCATTCTATTGTTTAACACCTAATTAAAGTTCAATAACATCATTACTGTAAATAAATAAAAAAAACTATTTAAGTACTATATTATAATTATTTAATGAGCTATCAAACAATGAACATTAGTATGTTAATGATTATTTGTTTTATTTGGCTGTCTTTACTATGCAAATTTTGCTTGAAACAAAACGCTTAAAATATCAGCTAAACACCGTAGGTTCATAAGCAGCAAGTTCCTACTACCCCACCTTCCTTGACCCTTAAGGCGGTTTGGGATCAGCAAAACCATAGGGGCCGAGCAGGGGTGAAGCCTACTGCCGCCATGGGCATTCCGAAAGGGAAGCTAGAAATATAAGAGCGCGTTTTAGTCAGCAAAAATCTGACACACCTTCCAAGTCCAATCTAATCTATTGGATGATTTCCCACCTAAGAAAAAAAACATCCAGTAACCAGTAACCACCTATTGCTTGGTATGTATACGTCTCCTTTTCTGTCTGCCATACCTTCTTCACCTTCTTGTTCTAAGCATCCTCCATCCTATTCTCTCCTATCCAACTTAAATATGCTGTAAAGCAGCTTCAAAGAGATTACAGGTTACAGTTAAGTAATTAGGTAATTAGTTAAAACTTCATTATCTACATAGTAATAAAAGTATTATTATTTTTTACACTGTCTTGTTAATGATGTAATTTTATTGATCTTTATTTCAGAACAATATCTAACATAAAAAAAAATATTATCATGGTGATTTAGGCATTGAATATCATTGACAAACTATACTACAATTGCAATAGTATGGTGCTGGATTCATACAATATAGCTATCAATCCTATTCTCTCATCTTAGAAATGCATATATTCATCCTACTGACTTCTTACCTATGCTATGTAAAAAAGACCTTACCTAATATTATTTTTAGTCAATAGGATAACTTATATTTTTATCTGTAGAAATAATAAAATAATGTTCTTATCATGAAATATACCCTGAGTATAATATTTATTTTACCAACACATTTCTTATTATTAGAACAATTTACAGCAACATCCTATCACAGAGGTAGCATAAACAGAAACCACATCATATTCATGACAAAATGTATACTAGGAAAATAAATACTAAAAATAACACATTAATAAATGTTTTTGTTCTCTTCAATCACATGTTCACATGTCCAGCATTATCAGAGTTATTGTAACAACAATAATTGCTGTTTATTTTTTACTTTTTCTAGGCTTTCTATAATCTCACTTTATTTAATTGGTTAATGGTTTTTGACATTCTGAATGGGTGACAATACTACCATATATGTAACATAATATGTTAGACTAGCATATCTAAGCCCCTCTAAAGCTGCATGTTCACGATCAATTTTCGGCCTGTACTGTACTGTACATACTACACACACACAGAGGCTCCCATCTATTCAAAAGACTCAGCTGGATCCCCGTAGGGTACAGTTTAAATGATTGTCAAGTGGTTATCGACCTTAGCATGCTGTACTTAAGACACAAACAACATGACTACCTGGAATGTTTTCAGGTGTGTTTTGAGTAGGTACGTGTAGATACGTGAGTACGTGTTCGCCAATCCAGCTTAACCTTTTGACGTGCGTAATTAGAGACACAATAGTAAGACAATGGCTTGCGGGCGCCGGCTACCGCCTGAGCGTTAATGAATTAAATAAAAGCATCTCTGAAATTGCAGTTGCACGAAAATGTTCCGCTCGTAAGAACTACAATACTTAAGCACATAATTATTTGGCTAAAGCTATAATACCTAATTAAATTTTTAGAAAACTCCAGTTTTGATGTCGAGCGCCGTCTGTAAGTCGGGTAAATGCGTGTACGCAAAGAGCGTTAAAAACGAAATGTGGCTAAATTGAGAGCGGTTGACAGCTACCAAAAAGTATTTTTTAAATAATAAATTACAAGAAAGTCTTCCTAATTTTTGATTGATTTAATATTTTTGTACTGCCCCTTTTCGTTTCGTCCAAAAATTTATCGAATCCGAGGCTGGGAACATACGTGGGGTGCGAGCTCTCGCATGTTTTTGGTCTGGTTTGTAATATCACGTTAAATAACTTGGTAAATAAAGTACTTAGCTATCATGTAGTAAAAATTCTTAGGTCTCCGATCCTATTTGCAAAAATTTTCGAACTCCGTTTTCACTTTCATTCGATCTCGGCGTTAAAAGGGCTTTATCCGATCCGACAGACAAAAAACGAAATTAAAAAAACCCTTCCCCCATCTGCAGCTGTCCCATTATAGGGTGGCTTTTTCAAGGGCGGTATATTCTGCGGGATTTTTCGAAAGAGTTTAGGAACATGACTCTGGAATGCAAAGGGCAACTGAAGGAACACGGGTGAGATTTAGTCAGTAAAAGACTGAAACTACCTCTCGCTTCATCTAGAGCGCGAGAAGTTTTTTAATTAATCAATATCAACCTCAAAAAACGGGCTATTATTGCAATTGCATCACTACTTACCATCAGGTGGTATCGCAGTCAAGCACTAGTTTATAACAATAAAAAAAAAAATTGGCCTGTGCGGTTGCTTCTAGATCTGGTCCTGGCGGCAATTCCTATCCTCTATGTCAGTATAATCAATTCAACTTATCTACGCCTCTTGCAAATTACTTTTGCACACGACGCGACGTAAGATCTGTCAAATAGGTTCAGTGTGCGACGGTTTATGTTGAACATCAAGTTCGACATTGTAAATCGTATCTTCTTAACTTTGTGCTGCGTGAAGATCTCCTAAAACTTCTGGAAAGGTTTTGGGCTGCATAGCTAGACCGGTCTCTGGCTGAAATTTCTTTCGTCTAAGTCAGTACAGTGAATTATATTTATCTACGCCACTTGCAAGTTACTTTTGCACGCTTGATTTTCGGTCAAATAGGTTTAGCGACGGTTTATCTTGCACATCAAGTTCGACATTGTAAATCGTATCTTCTTAATATGTGCAGCGTGAAGGTCTCCTTCTAAAATTCTCTGTATCATTTAGACACCCGGAAAGGTACTTTAGGGTCCCCTACGTTCACACGATGGTGACTGTAGGAAACAGTCCCGATACGAATGATTGGTATGTATGTGGGTGTCGACTTCAGGATGCCGTTGATTCACAATAAATTGTTACTGTTTGATTACGTTTTTAACACAAGGCCGACGGTATTATTCAATTGAAATGTTTATTCCCAGTTATAGCTGTGTCCGCATGTTTGGTCCGGTTAGAGTACGCTCGATCTTTTTCGATGTCGCAAGATCTGACTCGGGAGGCTTGGCAGCAACTACCGCTTTACAAAGCTTGAAAGATTTCTTTTCCGAGTAAAAGATATTCTTTAAATTTTCCGAAAGTCCTTGCGTTCACGATATTTGTTGCTCCATTAATTTTATTCTACAGTGCTTGATTTTCTCAATATGATATGAAGTATCATCAGTGCCATAACTAGCCTTTTATACGCCCCCGGGGGCATAACTGCGCCCCTAGTAATTAGTACAATACAAACAAAAAGGACTAGATATAAAGTTTTTGCGCCCTCCAGGGACTGCGCCCTGTGCCTGGGTATAGCTGGCACCACGCTCTGGTTACGGCACTGAGTATCATCAACTCTTTTTTTCTGCCGCCCAACAAGAGTATACGTGAAAGTACGTCTATTACATTACGTATTTTCAAATAGATTAGTACCATGGAAGGGAAGCGCGCTAACGCCAACACCGCCCCACGCCCGTCCGGGGAACCGAAATACCCCTTTTTGTTTTTTTTTTTGTGAGTGGGAAATCATCAAATAACTTCTCTAGCTCTGGGTAGAGGGAGAGGGAGCGTCAGACTTACCTGTACTTTAGCACAGTAAGTCACCCACCCGTGTTCCTTCAGCCCTGGCGATTGGTGACCAAACCTCAAGACAAGAACAACGCAGAGACTTGACAGAGTCAACTCTTGACTGTAGTTACCATAATATAAACATGTACATCAATCGCTATTATATCCTGATAGTTTTGTTTGTTATGTTACGATTTAACTCAAAAACTACTGAACCGATTTTCAAAATTATTTCACCAGTAGAAAGCTACTTTATCAGTGAGTAACATATTACATAGGCCTATTTTCTATTTTGACGCGGGCGAAGCCGCTGGCAACATCTAGTATACAATATAATTGAAGCAGCTGCATTCGATATTTACATTTGAATAGTTAACGTCTAAGTTCGTGTGTTGTTCAAGGAAGTGTTCCACGAACCCGTTTCTCGTAAGGTCGTGAGCACGGCTCATGGACCCACTCTAATTAAAGAAAAAACTAGGAAATAAGGTCTCTATACAATCTTACGGTATAATAATATAGCCCTAGTAGGGTTATGTTACTGCTAGGGCTGTGCTATTGCATGACTTCATTTCGCCAATTCATTTCTACCATCGGAAAACCAATCCAATCCACCCTTACGTTGTTGAAACCTCTACGATCCGGACTAAGCGTTTCGCCTCGTCGTTTATACCGCGTACATCGAAGGACTGGAACAATTTGCCTGCTGAGGTCTTCCCATCCGATTATAATTTAGGTGTCTTCAAGGCTAGAGTGAATAGGCTCTTAATAAACTAGTGCGCCTCACCATCAACGATTGCATCACTGCTTACCATCAGGTGGGATCGCAGTCAAGCACTAGTTTATATCAAACTAGCTTTTGCCCGCGGCTTCGCTCCCGTCAACTGACTACTTTATCCTACTCTACCCAACTCTATCCTACTCTACCTTACTCTACCCTACTCTACCCCACTCAAAAAAAAAAAAAAGTATTCTATGTCCGTCTCCTGGTTCTAAGCTACCTCCCCACCAACTTTCAGCCAAATCGGTTCAGCCGTTCTTGAGTTATAAATAGTGTAACTAACACGACTTTCTTTTATATATAAATAGATTAAATTATTAATTGTTTGAAAAAGTTACCGCGGCCCTACACCGTAAACCTTTAGGAACATAGATCGGTCGGCTGATAGCCTGATACTCCCTGTTGCTCCATCCAGAATTCGCGGGAGAAGTCACTTGACTCGATTTCCCACCAAAAAAATAAGTGTGGCACTCGGGGACTGCCGCGGTAAAGCTATTGCATAGCATTTTGTATCAACTTATGCAATTATAATTATTTATTTATTTTATTTATGCAGTATTTCTTTTTCTTTGATATTAATTCAAGTTACACTTTTTGAGCGTGGTGACTGATAAGAAAACAATTTTTTTTCTTTTATTAAATAAATAAACGAGCTTCGTAGAGTCGTACAATACGGCTAGTTGCACGCACACAAACACCGTGTCGAAGACTGCCGAAAAGAAAGAAACGACGTTAGACGCACGGCCTTCAAGCCACACCTCCGTGCCCGTCGGAGAGGGGAGCGTGAGGTTTTTTTTCGTTACGGAATTTCTGGATTCGGTCCCCGCGCTCAAGGCCCTCGATAGAAGCTATGCAATAGCTTAAAAATAAGTTTATGTGACTTTAAAATTTTTCTCTGTATTTAACTGCGAATATGTGACTAAGCGACGAAGTGTTGTCAAAAAATTCTAAAATTGCTCTTTAGATAGAACAATTTATATGGATCGCGTTGTCACATTATCGCCATGTCAAGTTGCGCATATCTACGAGAGCCTTCAATCTTTTCTGCAACGTTTTCGCATCGTAACTATCAAGTGTCGAGACTTTTCCGCTCCAGTATAATCAGAGCCGTTAACATGAGTTAGATAACAATAAATATATGTAAGTAAAACACACTTATTAGATAACTATGTAGTATCAAGTACATCTTACATAATAACGAGTAAACAAACACAAACTTTCCACACTTAGCCAACTGGTTTTTTCTAAAAGAAATCTAATTCCTACCTTCGGCTTCGCTTTTACCCAATTTACTTTGCGAAACTTCTATTACCTAAAATGTTTTTCATGACCTGAATACAGTGTTTACCAAAGAACCACTTATCCCCGCCTTTGGGAAGATTATTATCGTCTGTAAGAAACTGTCTTTGTCAGGCACTGGCATTAAGAAATATTCAGCCAAGATGAAACCTTTTTTGGTTAATAAAAGTGTTGCGGGGAAAAAATGTCATTAAGGCATTCATTTTTGTTTGGCGTAAACAAGATGTTGTATTCATTAATTAATGTTATGTAACAATTGAGTACACAACTGTACAGCTGCCGGGGACTCGGGACATCCTTACATTCCATAGACTAATTAACCAGTTGTTGTCTACACTGTAGACCCGATTGTCGATAAGTTTTTACTTCGAGTGATTTTTATCCGACATGGCGCCATCAAAACACGGAGAAGGTTCTCAATTTGGTTGACATATTTTTAAATGATTGTTTTTTTTTGTATTTACTTAATTTTGATAGGATTCTTCTTAGATTTTTTCCATTTTTATAAAATCCGGTTCTAGTAATGTAGTTTCTGAGAACTCTTCAAATATGAATGCATAAATATTTATGCAAGCGATATTAGTACTTACATCAAGAAGTCAAGTAGGATCACTTGATGAAGTGGAAGTGATGACGAAGACACGCAGTGTTAAATAACGAAGAAGCTAAACCAGAAATAGGTTCCGACTTCCAAAATAAATGTTACACATTTAGCACTATTTATTGTTTTTTTTATATAGATTCGGTACTTTTTTGTATAAAGATTTTTATTTCTGGGATTCCATTAGATAAATGAAATATTTCATTACTACTTTTGTATCTGTTGGTATTTCGTTTCATTTAATTTCTCCTTTGTGTCGCATTTCATAAAGGTTTCGTTATTTGTCCTCTTTCGTATCAAAGGACCAAAAATGTATTTGATATAGAAAAAAATGTGAAAGGCCCGTCAAAGTACGTTGCTTTTGATAAATGATATTTCGTTTGTCTCTTGTTTATCCTTAATTCGAATACACGAAAAGTATTAATGAATTCGTCATCGACTGATGACGAACTGACTAGGTACTTGTGATACGAAAATTCCTAAGCTTCCATCTTGCAAATACAAAAAACAGATTCATCATCGGGTATTGTGTAACATATTCACTCATTCTTATCAGTGTATAGTTTTATTTAAAATTAAAAATTTAATTCCTTTGCATTGTTATGTAAAAACAATATAGAGCCACTCTTTACCTGATATTGAAAACATGGAAAACCCAGCACAAAAGCTGCAAGTCATCATCATGATTTCGGCCGAAAGATGTCCACTGTTGGACATATGCCTCCCCAGAGCGTGCCATAACGACCGGTCCTGTGCGTCTCGCATCCGTCGGATTCCCTCGACCCTCACCAGGTCATCGGTCCACCTTGAGGGAGGCCTTCCAACGCTGTGTCTTCCGGTCGTGGTGCCTTCAAGCTGCAACTTCAAGCGTTTATCTTAGGAATTGTCAAAACATAATTTCCTAGCCGGGCTATAAAATACGTCTTGCTAAAAATATATATTTTATTCTAGGAACTAAAATGTAGTCAATTTTTTTACAAAGAGTGAGAGCTGTGAGTCAGTCTTATGCTAATACAAGTTATGCAAATGACCGTATTGGCATTGGCACACAGTGCGATATGAGCTCCTCCTCTTCACAGCATGTTGTATTGGGTACAAAATAAAGTTGGTATTATTTACTAGTATAGTCTAACCAAATAAGCCTATAGAGAATACAGTCTTAACACGAACATTTTCTTTTTCAAGGTAATCATGCGAAACAAATACATAATATGTCCCAAGCTGTCTTAATGCAGTTCGGAATTTAGAATTTTCATAGACATTTTTTTTAATAGGCTTGCGTGTGGTCGCTATTTCACCTAGTAAGTCAGGATATGGTCGACTTTGAAGCACATTTACCTAGAAGTAACCAGTTATGTAATGGTTAACTTAAATATTCATAGGTCAACGTTTTTTTAAATACAAACAAAAACAATTTTTTAGAGACCTGTCGGTGTAAAACACGATAAACCAAATTATAATAAAATAAAATCGTAGATCGAACCTTAGAGAAAGTTTCAGCGGTTGATAACCTTCCGATATTTCTGTGTCAGAGGTTAAAAGTAAACGACAGTATTACTGTGTGGGCGGTAAACCGTGTCAGTTATTATAGGATTTTATTTGAGAAGCCGGTACTAAATTACACTTCGATATTGTCATTTGCCTGCTGCGGTCTTCCCGTCCAACTATAATTTAGGTGTCTTCAAGGCTAGAGTGAATAGGCTCTTAATAAACTAGTGCGCCTCACCATCAATGATTGCATCGCTGCTTACCATCAGGTGGGATCGCAGTCAAGCACTGGTTTATATGAATTAAAAAAAAAAATGTTAACATGTAAAAACCGTGTTTAATTGTGGATGTTATAATAATTTCCTTGAAGATGTTCTGTACAAAATTAATAAACCACGAAATGTTGTTTACTACTGGAAATGTAGGTATCTCTCTACGGATTTCCCCGTACACAATATCAACAATAAATTAATTTATTCAAATAGAATAGGTACCTACGACTCTGAGGGCTGAAACTGCGTAGAGCGGGCGCCCGCGCGGTTCCCTACAAAAGAGCTCCGTTGCAGGGACCCGCGCGGGCACTTTTGTATGGAACCGCGCGGGCACCCGCTTTACGCAGTTTCAGGCCTGAATCAATGGTGACATAACCGTTACCTTTTTTTCTAAATATAACACGCATCAGTTTCCTGTTCTGATTTCGAAAAAAAAAACAAACAGTCTCATACTTATTTTATCATGACCATTCATTGCCATATTCTATTTTCAAATTCAAATAAAGAACGTGAAACAACGCTCGTCGCCGCTCGTAATTGATGCGCTTGCGTCGCGTCGCCGAGGGTGACCGCAAGGTCGACAATACCGGGGGGTGACACATCGAGTGGGTGATCGATTGAGTCACTGTGGTCAGTGCCCACATGAGACTCATCTTACTACGATATTCAAGATTTTGGACAGGGTTCTGTGAACTAGAAATACTGTACCTGGCTATTTATATCTAGGGACACCTCACACGATAACTGTTTTTTTTTAAGGTGGGTAATCATCAAATAACTCCTCCTGCTGGGTTGATTACGAGGAAGTGTCAGACTTTTACTGACCAAAACCCACCTATATTCCGTTAGTTGCCCTTTACATTCTAGGGCCGCGGTGACACTTTAGAACAATCAAAGCCCTGGAACACTATACCCCTTGTCAAGACTGTCAGACATTTGGGCTTCTGTCTGCCCGTGACGACTGTTAAAGATCTACAAATGGCTACCTACAGTAACCCACAGCTTAGAGTATATAATTATATAGTAGGTTGAATGAAGTTTTTAGTGTTCCTTTTGTACGATTACCATATAAAAATGTAGGTGATAATAAATTGTATTGATTAGGTTTTTATAAAAAGTGCCCAAACGTTTTTTAAACAGGCTTTTTTTTGAACATTTATTTGTGCTTTCTTTAGCTCGCTGTGTCATTATAACGCCTGGATTCTGTGTAGAGGCTGAGAGGCTACGGTACTCCTTTGTTTAGTGTTTTTGTTAACAATTAACGCCCTCTGGTTTCGCACGGGTGCCGTTTTTCGTAATGGATGTCGATTTGGACTGTCGTGTTTTCATACTGTCCCGTTGTACGAAACGGTTAATTGAACTTGATAATTAAGAGTTTCTTTTCTATTTTTGTACTACAAAACTAGTCTTGTACAGTCAGGGGTCAAAATTGCAGTTGCATTAGAATAATTAATGCTAAATTGTCTAAAATGTCTTTGTAGAACAGGGTCAATGGATCATGACTGATTTAATTTAGCATAGAATCGAAAGTATTGAATATATTATATTATACATATATATTGACGTGACAACGTCTTATAAATTGGTTTTTAATATATTCGTTGTGGACCATTGAATTTTTATTACAAGGAAATGTTAAGACACTTTAGAGCATTGCAATGCAGTGCAACTGCACTTTTGACCCCTAACGGTACTCTTTCTTTAAAAAAAAACTACATAGTTGGTACATAATTTAGAAATCGAAAAATCTAGAATTTATGTAAGTAATACTAAAGATGCACAAATAATAGTCCTATTTTAAACTACTTTCCCACTTTTCAAAATGTAGAACATCTAATTTGAACTCAATACCCTGAAATGCATCGGCAATTGATTACGATTAATAATTTATTACAAACATAAAGGAAAACGGTAATTAACGAAAGCATCGAGGTCACGGCAGTCTCAATCTAATTTACATAATTACTAATTATCACGTTGCTGCTTGTCTGGCAAGGTCGCTAGTTTTTATAGCAAGTGCAACGCCTTAGGGCTATGTTCACCGAAACAAATTTAAACGTTGATTTCGTAATCGGCCTGTTAATATTTAAACAATGGTTAAACAAGGAGCGGTTTTTTACTGTTCACCATCACATTTCGGCGTTCGGTTACTTAACCGAGACATAACGGAGCGTTTTTGAATGAATGAGTGAGCAATGCAACACTACCAAATAAAATGTAAGGTTACATCTTGAAATCTCATTCACGCTTACAACTTTTTAATATGGCCAGATAATAGTCTATGCCATAAAATGTGAAAGTTGCTGTTCATTGTTTCTTTGACTTTACGAGAAACACATTTTGCGTTGGAAGGTTTATTAGCGCGCTCTTTCTTGTCTGTCAGTGTAATTCATTTTGATTCTCTCGTGAAGTTTTGTGGTATTTTTGTTGTAATTATAATCAAAAGTGTTAAGTGATCGACATGGAAGATATGAAAAAAATAATTTATCTTTCAGGTGAATGTGAATAATGAAAAAGAATCAGCGAGTAGTATTATTGTAGGTAGAGGCACTTACTTATCAGTGTTAAATTCTAATTTATCTTCAATTAACTTTTTGAGTAGCGTAATTAGAGACACAATAGAAAGACAATGGCGCGTTAACGCCGGCGTTATTGCGGGGATCAACAGTTTAATCCCAAAATATGTATAGCACTGCACTTGGATAATCGAAATCGGGCCCTAAATAAAATTTCGTCGTATTCTTCATAAAAGTTATGAGGATTTTGAAAAATCCTAAGTCTTCTCGTCATCGTTTCTAACTCATCCAAATAATCTAACATATTGAGATTGTATTCACCATCCGTTATAAAATTAATAGCCATTATTTTTCACAGATAAATAGATACTTCGTTGGTAAATCGAACAATATAACCTACAAAAGTTCTGTCAATTAATTGTAACCAACGTTTAAACAATGTCTTGAAGCTCGGTTAAGATAATCATCTGATTAACGTCAATAACCGACGTTTTGGCTGTAGTGAACAGGAAATATTGCTTAAACAGCCGTTTTAATATTTAAACAGTCGATTTAGTGTTGGTGAACACCGGCCTTAGGGCTATGTTCACCGAAACAAATTTAAACGTTGATTTCGTAATCGGCCTGTTAATATTTAAACAATGGTTAAACAAGGAGCGGTTTTTTACTGTTCACCATCACATTTCGGCGTTCGGTTACTTAACCGAGACATAACGGAGCGTTTTTGAATGAATGAGTGAGCAATGCAACACTACCAAATAAAATGTAAGGTTACATCTTGAAATCTCATTCACGCTTACAACTTTTTAATATGGCCAGATAATAGTCTATGCCATAAAATGTGAAAGTTGCTGTTCATTGTTTCTTTGACTTTACGAGAAACACATTTTGCGTTGGAAGGTTTATTAGCGCGCTCTTTCTTGTCTGTCAGTGTAATTCATTTTGATTCTCTCGTGAAGTTTTGTGGTATTTTTGTTGTAATTATAATCAAAAGTGTTAAGTGATCGACATGGAAGATATGAAAAAAATAATTTATCTTTCAGGTGAATGTGAATAATGAAAAAGAATCAGCGAGTAGTATTGTAGGTAGAGGCACTTACTTATCAGTGTTAAATTCTAATTTATCTTCAATTAACTTTTTGAGTAGCGTAATTAGAGACACAATAGAAAGACAATGGCGCGTTAACGCCGGCGTTATTGCGGGGATCAACAGTTTAATCCCAAAATATGTATAGCACTGCACTTGGATAATCGAAATCGGGCCCTAAATAAAATTTCGTCGTATTCTTCATAAAAGTTATGAGGATTTTGAAAAATCCTAAGTCTTCTCGTCATCGTTTCTAACTCATCCAAATAATCTAACATATTGAGATTGTATTCACCATCCGTTATAAAATTAATAGCCATTATTTTTCACAGATAAATAGATACTTCGTTGGTAAATCGAACAATATAACCTACAAAAGTTCTGTCAATTAATTGTAACCAACGTTTAAACAATGTCTTGAAGCTCGGTTAAGATAATCATCTGATTAACGTCAATAACCGACGTTTTGGCTGTAGTGAACAGGAAATATTGCTTAAACAGCCGTTTTAATATTTAAACAGTCGATTTAGTGTTGGTGAACACCGGCCTTAATAAACTAACTAGTGCATGTTGCATTCTAGACGTATTGTTTATGATTACTAGTGTTATGGCTGTTATTATAGTCTATTAATCATACGCAACAAAAAATGTTGTGTTACATGTAATTTTTTGCTAAAATGCTTGATGTGATCGTGTGCCCTTGAAAGCAGAATATGCATGAGTATTAGATTCGCCGAAACATCTAGGAAGTTATTTATTTGTTTATGTCCAAGTGACGATAAAATAGACGATGTGTGGGCCTCTAAGACTCCTGTCAGGGTTTCGGGAGGGTTCGGAATAGTTATCATGTGATGGACAACTTAATAACACAAGTGTTTGAGTCAGTTTAAGTCTGGCACTCCCCCTCGCTCCACCTTGAGTGGAAGGAGATTTTTTGATGATTTCCCACCAGAAAAAAGGGCCTTTAGTTAGGACATTTATATAATGACACAATCTTATACAAGTATAGTTTGCTTTTATAAATGAGCCACTTCTGATAAAAAATAACAAAAGAAAAAGACGTGAACTTCGTAGCATTGCAAAGACTCGATTAGTTTTTTTAGACAAGTTCAAGAAACAATAAAAAAGTCACACAACATCTAAAAATAAACTTCGCGATGACCTTTTCACGTAAGTTTCAATAAAGGAACGGTTTATATTTAAAAGGAGATGACAATAGAGAGAAATCTTAGATAAACAAGGCCATAAACGAAGATTATGCGTGTTAATGAGAGGCGACCTTCCTAGTTATGCAACGTAACTCGTAGTAACACATAAGATTATACAACAGCATTAATACATAATACTATATTAATTTGCATAGATTATGTAATTAATTCACTCATAATGTAGCTAAATTGGATCAAAAAGTAAGTAACGAACTAAAACCTCAATGAGATAGAATTTTCGAAAAGTAAGTTAAGGGGAAACTGTCAAATGACATCAAAAGGATGCACAAGCTGAAATGTGACGTCAATGCCATTAGGCTACTCGCGTAGAAAAGAGATAGTGACATGTTCCCACCACGCTTCCACTCTTCCTCACACCAATATTTGAAATGTCAATAGCTGCTTCATTTAGTAACCAATTTTGATGCAGTTTTCAGAAGAGGATTTATTATTGAGAGCAGTGGTGGCCGAGTGAGAGCAGTGTTGGCCTAGTAGTAACGGTCCCGACTTACGAGTTGTAGGTCGCGGGTTCAAACCCAGCCAGGCGAATTATTACTTTGTGTACTTAATTATTTCATCATCACTGCTCTCAAAACGGTGAAGAAAAACATCGTGAGGAAACCGGCATGTCCTAGAACCAAAAATTCGAAGACATGTGACATCCACCAACCCGCACTGGGCCCGTGTGGTGGATTACGGCCCATTCCCTCTCCTAGAGAGAGTAGGCCTGAGTCCCAACAGTGGGAACATTACAAGGCCGACTATGCTATGCTAATTTGTTGTTTAGTATAAAATATTGTGCAAAAATAAACACGGGAAATACCCAATCGTAAGATAATTAACAAAGTAAGGAAACCGTATAATTTTGAAGAACCATACCTACCTTACGAAGTAACGATAACCCATGATGCCTCCAAAGACTAAGAATTAAGTAAATTCCATATTTTTTGCCTCTATTATGTTTTTGCCATAAGTTTCTGTAATGAATTATACCTACAATACTAAATATGTAAAGTTGATTATGGCATGTCCAAATAATATAGTGAAATAATAAGCTTGACTAAACCGGACAATCTACGCGTTACCTAAGTGGTTGTCAATGTCAAATTGAAGATGGCAATGTCATTTGTAAATATAATAAGGAATATCTATTATTTTATTAAGTATTTATCCCTTTTTCACGCCATGGGGTGTAATGTTTCCCGGCTGTACCATCTGTCGATTACTCTATTATTTTTTGTTTGGTTTCATATTTGTAATCTTGTGAATTTGCTCTTCATTTATATTTATCCGAGTTTTAGTAGAATTTCATTTGACGCTTCTGTCTCCGCCTCCGATTTTTAAATAAATCTACGGTTCCGATACAACCATGCCTAGTCTCGGTTTTGCTCTCTATTTCTTGCTTTCGTAGCTAAGATTCCAAAGAGTGTTTAAATGCCATCTACAAAAATAAAGACAGCATAAAAAGAAACTGAGTTACAATTAGGTGACAGTACAGTCATCGCTCTAAGTTTAGCTGTATCTAAGACTGATAAAGAATGTTGGTCGTCCGGTTGCGACATGGGCAGACGATACTGTTGCTATCGCAAATATAACTTGAATAAGGGTGGCACAGGAACATGGGGATTGGAAAACGTATTGCGCCGACCCCAAATAAGACGGGACAAGGGCAGGAAGATGATTAGGAACATGGGGATTGACCTAAGACAAGAGAGGCTGACTTCAACCGTGGGCGAAGTCGGATTGCGAAGTGGATGATGACAACGAAGACTGATTCAGATAAATAAATAGAAAACGCGAAGAAAGTTAAAGGTTGTGTTTACTATTCATACACGTCACTAAGGAATTGGACTTTGGATTTAGAATATCTATTTTTAAATCTGGATTTAGTATGATGTATTTATGTGAATGTGTACATTTAAATCTAGATTTAGAATGTATCTATTTTTAAATCGCATTCATCGTAGAGTCATCGCTCTAAGTTTAGCTGTATCTAAGACTGATAAAGAATGTTAGTCGTCCGGTTGCGACATGGGCAGACGATACTGTTGCTATCGCGAATATAACTTGAATAAGGGTGGCACAGGAACATGGGGGTTGACCGACTTCAACAGTGGGCGAAGTCGGATTATGGATGACGACAACGAAGACTGATTCAGATAAATAAATAGAAAACGCGAAGAAAGTTAAAGGTTGTATTTACTATTCATACACGTCACTAAGGAATTGGACTTTAGAATATCTATTTTTAAATCTGGATTTAGAATGATGTATTTATGTGAATGTGTACTTTTAAATCTAGATTTAGAATGTATCTATTTTTAAATCGCATTCATCGTAGTATTTTCTTTAGCAAATGTTATACAACTTCCATTCATGATTATTATAATCTTTTACTTCAGTCAGCTTCACGTTCTCTTTGAATTGATATCCAGACAGTCTCGTTTAGAGACCCCGCAAACTGCAGACTTTCGACTATGAAGCTGTATGGAAGTGCGCACACAAAACGATTCAGAATCGGCCGACAAAAAAAGTTTAGCTTCGCTACCAACCAATCGGCCGATCGAAAGTCTGCAGTTTGCGGTGTCTCTGGCTTCTGTACAGTATTTTACATACGTTTACGGCATAGTTATAAACAAGAATATTAGAGACTCTACAAGCTGACCTTGTTCGTCAGTACAATGCATGTCCCAAATTCCTCGCCATAGTAACCGCTCATCCGTGACCGAGTCATCGTGTCTGCTCGAGAGCCAATCATTCAACGCGACACCCATTATCTTTTTCGACGGTAATAAATGCTACCAAAGTTTCAATAGGCAAATTTTTAGGACCCTCAAATAGAAACGAAGAAATGTATTTACATTTTGTAAAGGAAAGGCAATATTAAGACTATTGTAAAAATATTGAGGAAAAGCGGAATTTAATTATTATGATACGTTGTAATAAAATATTGTAATGTTGGATTTTTCTCATCTAATAATAACCTTTCTCGGAAATTCGAAGTCTTAATAACATTTTCGACGTTAACGATATTAACGTGGCAAAAAATAAATGTATTACGGTACCTAGAACATTTTGAGAGTATACAATTTAACTTTTTTATTTAATTATAAATGCCCCACACCAGGAATTACTTTTTTATCGTGTGTTCGTTCATAAACATGTATGTAAACTCTAATACACAATTGGTGCCAAGGGATCAAAAGTATTTGAAAAAGAAATCGGTTACCCGCGATCCATCATCCAATATTGATACATCAAACATTTACCAATAAATTGTTGGCAAAAATCTTTGTAGTAAAACGTTGTATTCCCCAGATGTCGACCACATGTTTTGTATCGGTTTACGAACAATATTTATTGGAGGGCTCCATTGTTTTACAAAGTTGTGGACACAATAGTGAAGCTTCATCTCGAAGATTTAACACAGCGGATCCTTTGAGCATTGTTCTGGAGATCAATATACAAGTTTTCCAATTCCAATAGAACCCGTTCTGTCTGTAATTAGTTCTAGTGGTATATTAACTATGTTTATTCTATGTACTCAGAACTCGTATTATATTGCTTTAAGCTATTTATTTATTTATTTTATAATTTATGTACACACATAGATACGAGAGAAGAAACATAATTGTAAAAATTGTACAAAGGTACTGCTTATTTCTAAAAGAAATTTCTTCCAGCAGACCTGCGAAAGGAGAAATAGGAAGAAATGTAGACAATAGTGTGTAGAAGTAATAAAAGAAGAGAATGTGAAATCTTAAGTTAAAATAATAAATACTTAGATACATATATATATTATACTAAAAATAAATACATAATGTAAATACATAAATAATTATCACACTAGAGAGGAAAGATAGTGCTCTTTTACTCTAGATTTGAAGAGGGAAATCGTTTGCAAATCTCGAATGCTAGGCGGAGGAAGAGAGTTCCACAACCTTACTGCATGGACAGAGAAGGAATAGGAGTAGTAGCTGGATTTATGAGGAGGGGATTTAAGTAGGGATCTTAGGTGTGATCTGCACGGAACGTCGCTAGGGCGAGCGTAAGAGAAACGGTCCCGCAGGTAGGAGGGATAAGATGGGTTATGTAGGATGTTGAAAAGGAGACATAAAATCCGAGTGTTTCTGCGAAGACGGATAGGGAGCCACTTGAGTTCCTTGCGAAGATGAGAGACGTGATCATACTTTCGTAGACCAAAAATAAACCGAATGCATAAGCTATGTTTGATTAACAATATTGTATTATCTATATATATAAAAGAAAGTCGTGTTAGTTACTTCACTTATAACTCAAGAACGGCTGAACCGATTTAGCTGAAAATTGGCAGGGAGGTAGCTTAGAACCAGGAGACGGACATAGGATACTTTACTTTACTTTTTTTTTTTTTTTTTTAGAGTAGGGTAGAGTAGGGTAGAGTAGGGTAGAGTAGGGTAGAGTAGGGTAGAGTAGGGTAGAGTAGGGTAGAGTAGGGTAGAGTAGGGTAGAGTAGGGTAGAGTAGGGTAGAGTAGGGTAGAGTAGGGTAGAGTAGGGTAGAGTAGGGTAGAGTAGGGTAGAGTAGGGTAGAGTAGGGTAGAGTAGGGTAGAGTAGGGTAGAGTAGGGTAGAGTAGGGTAGTGTAGGGTAGAGTTGGGTAGAGTTGGATATAGTAGTCAGTTGACGGGAGCGAAGCCGCGGGCAAAAGCTAGTATATAATAACTTCTATTTAGTCGGTTATTGCGTGATCGAATCTCTATATTACCTTTCGGAACGTATACAATAATAATCTATCTAATTCTTCTTGTATCATCAGGAGCTGAAAAAATAGTCTTATTTATTTAGCCTTTGTCAATTTTTAGTTCAAGTGTTATTATTTAGGTTATCACAGCAGAATTTCCAACGCAATCGTCACACGAAAACACGTGCAAACCAGGACCCCCGCCGTGATAGCAATTTGTCGAGCGATAGAATTACAAACCTGCGCGGAGCGAGTGTATTGCGTACCTGTGATACATCGCTGTCCCACTTCCTAACTGCCACAGCTCACATTACCAACATTAATTGGATACAATGCCTGTAAAACACAATTACTCTACACTTACAATTGGCTCGGTAAATCTAAACAGTAATTTCGCGTCGGCCCCATATCTCGATACCGTTAACTGCAATGAGTGTGAACAGCCCAGTCAGATCGGTACAGTTTTTGTGAACTGGTCGATGACCCGTCTACCTTACGCTCCATCTAATCGAGAAGTACTTCATTTTTGGCTTTTTATTTTACGATCGCTTTGATCAGAGTAGGGAGCGGAAAGAACGCTAAACTCTCTTCACTCAACCTTTTTGGAATAAACTGGCTCAGTTTAAACCAAATTAATTCTCTAAAATCGTGTTCTAGATTGCTATACTGACTTGGGCTAAAGAACCACAAAATGGCCGACAATTCCCAGACAAACGTCTATTCTTATTTTCAGTTCTTTTCTGAGAACTGCGCAAGCAAATCATCCTCCAATTACAAAAACTTTAATCAGACAGTACCGTTTTTATCTCAAAAGCATTGTTTGCAAAAATATCTGTTTTTATCCTATCTACCGAGACTCTTCAAAATGTACTTGTAATTTCAATCCAAAGAATATTTAGTGCTCTGAAGTAGCGGTTTTTTCTTCCAGACGGACTGGCTGATAAGTTTCATCAATTCAAGACAGCAAATCTACGTGATTTATTTCCTCATCTCAGTCTAGTTTAGGTTTTAATACAGGTCTTACATCAAAGCTTTTTCGGCGAACAATGGGCCATATTTTTTCGTTACTTATTGCGGTATTTTTTGCTTGAATAGAACTTGAAAAGGCTTTGAAATTAAAATTGTTTGGAGCGTAACAGTTTTCTTAATCTTGAGCAATTTTAGCTCTGGCTGTTGCTAGATTACTGTTGATGTTTTCCGTACATTCGGTACTGTTGAAATAGAGACTGATGATTGACTCATTTGTTAAGAATTCTGTAGTTTACGCTATTACGATTTTACTATAACGGGTTTTAGTTCATTTATTAGCGTGTTCATTATTTAACTGTTTGACGTCAATTGGGATCTGACGTCTAGTGATGTTAAACGCACGGACGCAATCAATTTTCGGGATAATAGAACAAAAAGTGCCATCATGGTCGGAATAGATCTCTTGTAATTACGCAGAGTTAATCGAATGTCGGAGTCAGTCAGTTTTGATGGCTTGACGCTTGATGTGCCTCGTTGGAAGCGACAGTTTACGGTTGATTGGTTTTGAAATTTCGATCAAATCATGATGCAATTTTCGAATGGATGGAAACAACATTTCTTGTTTCATTGTAAAAAACTTGGAATCGAACAAAGGTGCTACTACGCTGTTTATTTTATTGATGCGTGGGTGACTGTTTCCTTAACTTTAATGAATCATCAATAACTGAGTAATGTTACTGATTCATCTTATTTGTTGTTGTATTTTTAAACATTGTGTCCATTTTTAATGCGCAATAGGTAGATCTTTGTTTTGTTGATCCTTTTGTTCGAAAATTGGAATGAAAACACCAAGATTACCCAAAACAAATCTAAAATGAAGAGATTGCGATGATTAACTCAAGTGCACTTGTATCTTCTTCTGTCGCGAATCGTTTAAGTTACCGCCAATCAAATGCATTCTTAAGTGTCAAGTGCGTTGTTTATTAGCGTTCCATCATGTCTTGTCGGTTGGAGATTGCAACCAATCTTTATTTACTAATTACATGAATATTCACCACTTCTTTTTCAGCTTTTCGCAAATTTTCTACTTCATCTCTAACTGTGTTGTTATTTAGTTCCCTTCCTCTTTGATTTCATCACATAGCTCATGAATCGTGCTTGTCGCGTCCCATTTTTTACCAGTTATAAGTCAGACGACACCATAATTTAATTTTTCACAACCATCATGCCCTCGTCATGTTGAGCATTGCTTCGCAATTTGATGTCACAACGATGTCTACTCCACTATTATATGTACAGGTAATTTTCCCTACGTGACACATCCGAAAACATTGTGAAACTGCTTTTTGTATATCTGGCTGCGATTTTGCAATGCTGCAATTAGTGTTCTGTTCCATGGCTTTGTCATGAACTGTTCCCTTTTTGAAGTGTACTGCTGTTTTGATTAATGGTTGGTTGAAAACGGCTCACGTATACAAGTACACGTATTTCTTCATTTCAAAGTTCAAAAGTAACTGTTTTACGTGTTGCAATTTGTGATGCTATCAAATTGAAGCTATGCCTATGTACTTACAAATAGATCAAATTATGTTTTGAATTTGTATATTCTTTTTACATCTGAAAGTAACCTTAAAGAGAGAAAGTATAGACTGGCAACCACCCAGCAAAATTGTTGACATCCTTTTAGCCCACATCTTTAGCAATTGCACTGTTAATAACTTCGTCAACGCCAATTTAACTTCTACTTCATGCAACAGCAAGTTTTAATTCATTCAAGTACCTATGTTTTATAAATCATGCAAAGGTTAAAACATGGTGTTAATTGTCAGCGACTGCTAATGACCATGACTCAAAGTGATAGTTTGTTCAACTCTGACATTGGGGCACCGATGCTTTATGTGATTGTCGTGCATGTAATGCGATAAACGTGCGATTACTCGCTTTGATTGCTTTTAGGCTTTGCTTCAATCAAATAACAAAGATCTTTATTAATATTTCTCAAATTAGTTTATTTCATCATAAATCAACGTCAATATTATTTCTATTATAGATAGCAAATTCTACTGCATTACTCTCGTCTGCGATGTCTAATTTAATTAAAAGTTCTACTTTATTCAATACTGCAAACGAGAGACTTGTGCATTATGTTATGACCAATAAGGTTCTTATTGGACATAATGATATTGATGTTACAAGTATCTCAAGCGAACAGAGGTTAGAGGTAATAAATATGGCTGAGACATTGCAAAGTGTCGATTGGAGCTACCGGTGTGACAAATGGTGTCGCGTCTATTGGACACCCACCTTAATCTGCGAACAATGGACGATTCCAGCAATGCCGTGCGTATTGTCACTTGTTATTTGTGGACGACGCCATATTTCCTGTTAACACATTGTTTTCATGCCATTAACATAATATTAAGTGTTTTATATTTCAACGGTTCGTGTTTTAATAATTTTGTAATGGTTTTATTATTGTGTAAGCTTAAGTTAATGGAACAATCACGTATTTTTTATATCTTCTTGTATGAAGACTTCTATAGTGTCTTCTTCAATAGATAATCCACATAATTCTTTTAGGTTTAATTTATTTTTATATTAGGTTCTCACCAAAGTCACGTCTTGTTTTCTCAACAAATTCTATTACTTCGACCTCTTTGTATCTAATATGTTCGTTATTAGTTTTCTTAATAGAATACAGGGACAATGATGGCCTTAGGAATTTAATTACTTTCCATTTGGAAACTTATTAGGATCCATAGTGTTACTATTTTCTAACGAATTGCGCAACGGGTCTTTCAGTTCAAGCATATTCAACAATACGATTTAGGATCATACAGTCTTCGAACACGGCTGCAACTGTACGTAAGTTTAAATATATTTGTAAATTTCTGTATTGATTTGCAATAATAATTAAAACTAAAGACGGAAGCTATGTCAACCATAATTTCCCCATTATCGTTAAAATTGATAAACATAAAACACTATTCGTCCAAATTGGCAAACATTAAACACTATAAGTCCAAATTACTATCGTTTGTTTACTATTCAAGACATTGTTCCGACGGAGTCATAATAACATAATCATTACGAATGTAACATTGAACAGCCGAGGAAGCTTAAACAATAGTACCTAATAGCACTGTTAACGTCTTCGTGTCATGTGAATTTCCTCTTAGTATGTTGCCCGTTTTATCATCTCCCTTAGATTCATGAGTTTCATTGTCATCATCTCCCGTAAATTCATGTTTTTCATTATACCATATCTCCCTTTTTTTGAGGTGGCAAATCATCCAATGATTGCTCCTGATTTAGGGTGCAGCGAGAGTGTTAGACTTTTACTGACTAAAACCCACCTGTGTCCTTCAGTTGCCCTTTGCATTCCAGGACCACGATATCCCTTTCAGAAATTCTCGTGCCTCTACCGGGGTTTTTTTTTTAAGTTGATATACTTAAACCAGTGCTTGACCTGCGATCCCACCTGATGGTAAGCAGTGATGCAATCATTGATGGTGAGGCGCACTAGTTTATTAAGAGCCTATTTACTCTAGCCTTGAAAGCACCTAAATTATAGTCGGACGGGCTTCGACCCTACTGGGCCCCTTACATTTTTGCTGACATCTTTTTCAAGCGCGTGGAACACTACGACGACCAAACGGCGAGCTACCCTTTACTCGATGTCCACAAGTCATGCACGCATGATTTTCCATTATCATCATTGTCCTATTCTTGCCTCATTTTCCTTGAGGCCGGTGCAGCATTTTTCCCTCTTCCCTCCTCTCCATGCTTGTTTGTATTAATTTAATAGCATAATTTCAAATATGAAGTGCATTGTAAATATACATTGGCAGAAATATGTATCGGGTTGGAGTTATTAGCAATTTTTTGGAGTTTTAGAATAGAATAGAATTTATACCTACATCAAAATAGTAACAATTTTACAAAAACTTAAATCTATGCGGACAATGGCAGTTTTATAACTGACAGCGATATCTACCAGACAACCATTTCATTTTATGTAAGGATAGTTTAATTTTGATAACTATAAAGCGACTTGCTTCATTAACCAATTCTGCAGCAGTTATTCAGTCTACCTACCATTTATCCTGTTATTTTCACAAAGAAATTCAAAAGCAGAAATTTTCATTTTTAAAAATTGTTTCAACAAGTATTATCTTTTCTGCAGAAAACTCTTTGAATTTCAACTAGGTTGGTTTTTCAAGTATAACAAAGAACGTATCTTTACCTGTAACTGTTTTTGAAGTTGTTTTTTTTGTAACAGTGTGTAGGAAATTAACTCAGTATAATTTTACCTACTTACTATTGTTAGACTAAATGTCGATAAGTGAGCGCATCCCTACGTCACCGCGTCCCATCGCCCCGCACTAGCATCTTTGACAACCGGGACACAGAGAATTGCGCGCCGTTTTCGTAACGTTGTACCTTTTCATAATAAGAAGTAATAATTAAATGTTTTGCGAGATAAAACTGCATTTATCATTATCACTATGAGTTTGACCCAATTGGTTCTTAGTTAGATTGCCGACCTGCTTTGCAATCCGCATAGCATAAACATTAAAACCGGCTAACTTTACCATGAGTAGTAAAACTGATTTGAGCTGCCCCATATTGCCGCTATATTCTCTTTCCGCCTGACACGGAAATAAACTTGTGATAAAGTTTAAAGGTGTGCTTTCATGGGCAACAAAAATTACTCAATTATGAGCGATAATGGTCCATTGCGACCTGACAAAATATCAAGCTAGAAAGCTCCCCGCGGAAGCGAGCCGTAGGAGCCGCAGAATAAATAAGTGCATACGAGATAGAAACCAAATTGACTTGAATTTCTATACCCTCTAGATATTCAGCAGTTCGTATCAGCGACATTGAGCAATATGGAGCAATTAGAAGCAATATTGCTGAAACAATTGCCTTTTTTTGAAATTGTTGCATATTGCTCCACTAATAACTTCAGATTGATCTATTTGTGTTGCCGAGCAATTATTGTTCAATAAATTGCCCGTATAAGCGCACCTTTAGTTGTAGCGAAGTGGAGACTAGCAAACTGTGTTTCCCGAACGTTGGGTGAAATCTACCAAGACGACTATCATCATACTACTTTGTACTGACTAGATCTTGAGCTCCAAGTTTCTAAACTTGATTGCATTGCAATTTTATGTTGGTTCTTTCTAGAAACTCTAAATCTGGAACACTTACTTTTACTTGAATCTTTTAAGTACTTCTTATAAGAATATTGAAAGGAACTTGGATCTAGATCAATTCAAGGCACGTAAAGAAGTTGTGTGCTCACTATTAACTACTTGATCGTTGACATTTTACCGCCCTTATGGGTTATGTGCATCTAATAGATCGCAAACCAGATTAGGGCTGTTGGATTATCTGAAAGAATCACCCCGGTCCTGGAACGCAAAGGGCAACTGAAGGAAGATGAGTGGGTTTTAGTTAGTGAAAGTCTAACACAGGGAGTGTTAGACACTACCCAGAGCGGGAGAAGTTATTTGACGATTTCTCACCCCAAAAAAGAGATCAGAGACGATGGACCCCCCAGGCGAAAAAAAGGAAAAGCTAAAGTTTCATTAACTGAGCCTTAAGCGACAGAGCTCGTTTGTTTCGATTAAAACACAAGAATTTTCTGTAGAAAAACGTTGACTTGAATGTAAACAAGAAATGAACAACATTCTTGTTCAATCTAACAACGCTACCACTTTTTTTACATTCATGACTTAAAAAGGAATGTTATTTCATCTAAATAAGGAAGTATCTTATAAATGCGACCTGATTTTTCAAGGGAGACAAGAACGCTCCGGGTGAAAGTGCTAAAGCTATCGAAATTCGTCATCACACGATCGATCTTAATAACCAAGTTGCATAATGACGTATCGAAAGCTTCCATCCAAATATAAATGACAACACAATAGAGGATTTAATTCATTGTACGTCCATTATGAAGTTTGGATGCGTTCGCTTTCCCTCTCAATCAGTTCAGTTCTTATAAGGTATTATAAAGAAAGTCGTATATTGGAATAACAGATATTAACAGATGAAAGTGAATTCTAAATGCCCTTTTATGATGAGATATTATGAGAATGATTGGACAACCTTTTGTCTTTTAGATTGAGTACAATCTTCTGGACATCACAGTGTACGCATAATTGCATATCAAAGCAATGTGCAGTATAATTTTGGAAATAATTAACAATTAGGAAGGATTTATGGGTTGGCTGTTCTCATCTTTGAGATCGATCTACCAAATAGCAGTTTGAGTCAATTGAGAAACGAGCCAAGAAGATAATTGGGAATGATGCATTCGTCGAGACAAAACTCCAAAGTTGTCGCTAGCCTGACGGTTTTCTATCCTTTAGATTTCTAGCCCGTTCCATCATCGGACCACTTAACTTACGGCGTTGCACCACTGGTACATGATGAACGTTTTCCACCCATATATACAAAACGTTTTGGGAACACATTAATTATGCGTTTTCTGATAGCTACAACCTAGGGTCTTTAAGTCAAGAGTGAAAAGGTTACCTCTAGGTTAGCGTGCTCCATCGTCGACCACATCATCGCTTATCATTAGGTAAGGTATATAGTGGTCAAATGCGAGCCTATCAATAATAATATAGGTAAACAAAATTAGACTGGCTTACCGTTTGGTAAGAAAGTTGCCGATCCTTTACGTTTAATCCAGTTTAATTTGGAACTGTACAAATTAATCCTGACACCTAAAGCGTAACTCCGGAATCCGAAAGTCAAAGGCATTCATTAGTAATTCTGTCGAAGTCTGGCTTTTGCCAACTCCCTTGATTATTTGTCGCTCACGGTTTCATGTAAATGAAGTTCCGTTTGATAGCAAATTGCCATTTAATATTCCTTCGGAATAAACTTGTCCTTTTTGGTAAAATATTGTAAGTTTTCAGCTTACACTTTTGTGACTGGTGTCCAGAGACGAAAGTTTCGGGATGACTTTGAAGAGTTCAGTCATTTGCAAGTAATTATATAGGTAGGTATTATGAGTAATTTGTTGATCGAAGGTAATGAAAGAATGAGCATATTAATTCATTAGTTGAAAGCTACCGTCGCATTGATCAATAACACTGTAATTGATTAACTAACGTCAACCATGCTTGCCAGTCATAACTTATAGATTTTCTTTCTTTATGATGCTCTAATGCTCATTGGTACAACAAGCAAGCTATTTAGAGACCCCGAGGGATCCGTATTAGATTTCCGTAAGTTCGGTTGTATCAATAGAATTGCAAATTTGTATTTGCTTATCATCAATCACTTCATTAGGATTATTTCCTTGTAAAGATGAAAGGAACGCACGTCTGGAAATAAAAAATTGTGTCTGGTGCTTTTTGACTACCACTAATTTATATGGGCTAATGCATCTTCTGTAAAAGGCAAAGTATTGACGTATTAACGCCTAGCCTAAATACTTGGACCTAGAACGCTGAAATGTTGCACATAAATGTTCCTTTTATGATGTATACCCCAAGGGGATGAAACCGGGGTCCAAATTTTGTATGAAGCAATCTACTTGCACACGGGTGATGCTGCTGGCAGAAGCTAGTCTTATTTATTTTAAGTAGAAAGATATTTTGGGTAACAAAAATATACTCTACATCAAGTCTTCGATTGCGTTTGCACATGGTGTTGATTTCCAACTTCAGCATGAAACCTTTTACTTTGAAGTTCCAAGTCAGAGAGGAACGATGAAACCGAGAAGCGCAATCTGTGTAAACAGAACTCATGTTATTATTCTAAACATTACTTGTATTATTGATACAGCCGGAAAGCGGCTTTTCTGTTGTGGAATACCTTCTTAGGCATAGATAAACAGAACATGCTTATGTCTGGTCTCGACATTCGCTTCTAGCATTATTATCTTTAGTTACACGTTGTTATTTATAATAATGTTTCCTAATTAGCTTCCTGACTACAACTTGGAAACAAACGTTGTTTCGATGCAGTAGGTTATCTTTAAGGATATCTGCAGGCCTAGCCAAGTTACGACCGTTTCGTTTCGAATCTCTTTTGTCGAACGCCTCGATTTGGCCACGCCTCCGATTCCTTTCTGACCACGTGATTGAGCGTTGAGATGACGTCATTTTCATAGATGATTGTAGATTATCAACTTGGCTAAGTCCTCAGGCAAGTCGTAGTCGGTAATTATTATTGATAGACTCGTGCTTGACTACTATCTCACCTGGAGATAAGCGACGATGTGGTCGACAATGGTGTCCACTCTTGTCTTAAAGAACCCCAGGTTGTAATTATCAGGAAACGCAGACCCTGGCTGGTTATAGTTAGTTCTACTTCTTAACTTTACGCACAATTAATTAAAGGTCTGTAATTCTAAAGCCATTCTGTGCTCCTTGTTTACTTTTCCAATATCCGTTGGTTTTTCAATAATGTTTAAACTTGAATATATTTGAGTGGGACAAGAAATATAAAATGCTAATATTAAACTTAGTAGGACCCTGGGCATTGTGTATTCTGAAGAAAAAAAAACAAAAATTATGCCAGTCACGTTCGAGAGAGCCCTGGATCATTCCCGAAGCTTCGAAGTCCCGGGATTTCTTTTGCAGAAAATTAATTATGTTTCTAAAGGCGCTCAGGATATTCGTTTTAGAATTTATTCGTCCATTCCGGTGCTTAACGCGAGGTTTATTCAGTTTATAAAAGTATATTTTTGGGTTTTGTTAGCACTTCTATGATAGATATAAGTATGTGAAACATTATCTGGTATCTAGTGGTAGTAAGTACTTAATCTTTTATCTAATCGTGGATACTCAGTTGAATATGGACTATTGACTCGATGAGTTTTACTTCTTTGCCCTTCAATTTCCTTAGCGCATTCTTTTTCAAACTATGTTCTCAGATTTTAAATGCATAGCCGGCTATCGAATAAATATCGGCAACCTGTTTCATCGACGATCAAGAGAAATGAACCTTGAAAAAGTTAATCGGATGGAACAGCTTAAGTTTTCAAGTTGATGTAAAAAAGTTTTGAACTCAGCTTTGACAGTTTTTTTCCGGAGGATTTTCTGCCTTCATTTAAGATTTATACACGAGTAACAAGAGAAGCGTTTTAACGCGCCTATTAAGGGCACTCCCTTTCTTACTCAACCTTGACATCAATATCATCTTCGTAACGAAACCGAGTATTCAATCTTAGCTGTCAATCTAGAAAACGCAAACGTTCAAGTCCATAAACTGCTTCTTCAAACGCTCAGGGACTTGAGCAGTTAACACTTTGAGCAAACGCACTCAACGATAGTATACGTTTACGTAACCATATGCGTTTGATTTACGTAACGTGCTAGTTCGGACAATGACCGTGGTTAGTGGAAGGTTGAAGTGCCTTGTTATGTGTCGATGATAGACGAAGCTAATTCGTTTGACGATATTGTTAGATGGCGAATTGAAAAGGCAGAATACTAATAATATAAAGGCGAAAGCTTGTTTGTAAGTACGTGTATGTATGTTTGTGATTTGTATGAAATATGAAATACTTTCACGCGAGTTGAAGCTATTGTTTAATATATCGGGACTTCAAAGCTTATCATCTCTTACAATGTTTCCTTTATTATTTTTAGGGTTCCGTACCTCAAAAGGAAAAAACGGAACCCTTACAGGGTCACTTTGTTGTCCGTCTGTCTGTCTGTCTAGATCCTGTCAAGACCCTTTATCACGGGAACGCGTGGCGGTATCGAGTTGAAATTAAAACCATATACTAAGGTCTGCGGTCCCTTGAAGCTGCGAAAAAATCAAACTTCTGAGTTAGCGAAAAAAAAAAGATACGGCCGTTTATGTCGCAAAAAAAGTGTATTTCGACACTCGTTCTCATAACAGAAGTATAGGAAAAAATCTGAAAACTGTAAATTTGTAGTTACGTCAAACATTTTTTGCGATTCGAAAAAATCTTCATAACTCAATTACTACTAAAACCCACCTGTGTTCCTTCAGTTGCCCTTTACGTTCCAGTGCCACGGCAACCACGGTAACTCTTTCCCGCCTCCGCATACACCTAATTTTGTAACGCCACAAGTTACCTTTCTTTAAGACAAGTAGCTGAAAATTGATTTAGATAACCATACACATGTACTCGTATGCCTATATATACGTGTATATATTACCCCGGCGTTACCTTTCAGCTTCCATTAAGTTATTAACCAGATCAGTGAGAGTGTTTAATGGGGTACCAGCTTCACACTCAATATAGTAAGTCGATCTGATAAGGTCTCCCAAAATTGGGTCGTCGTTAGCATCGTCGACTAGATCCATATCATGAAGTTGCGTGACTTTAGCTACCCAATCATCAATTTACAAATTATCAAGTCTTTGCAAATCTGCAGTTACCAACGTTTTTAGTTCCGTTCCGTACCCAAAGAGCAAAACGGGACCCTATTACTAAGACTCCGATGTCCGTCCATCTGCCTGTCTGTCCGTCTGTAGATCCATATCATGAAGTTGCGTGACTTTAGCTTCCCAATCATCAATTTACAAATTATCAAGTCTTTGCAAATCTGCAGTTACCAACGTTTTTAGTTCCGTTCCGTACACATAGGTTAAAATGGGACCCTATTACTAAGACTCCGCTGTCCGTCCATCTGCCTGTCTGTCCGTCTGTAGATCCATATCATGAAGTTGCGTGACTTTAGCTTCCCAATCATCAATTTACAAATTATCAAGTCTTTGCAAATCTGCAGTTACCAACGTTTTTAGTTCCGTTCCGTACACATAGGTTAAAATGGGACCCTATTACTAAGACTCCGCTGTCCGTCCATCTGCCTGTCTGTCCATCTGTAGATCCATATCATGAAGTTGCGTGACTTTAGCTACCCAATCATCAATTTACAAATTCTCAAGTCTTTACAAATCTGCAGTTACCAACGTTTTTAGTTCCGTTCCGTACACATAGGTTAAAATGGGACCCTATTACTAAGACTCCGCTGTCCGTCCATCTGCCTGTCTGTCCATCTGTAGATCCATATCATGAAGTTGCGTGACTTTAGCTACCCAATCATCAATTTACAAATTATCAAGTCTTTGCAAATCTGCAGTTACCAACGTTTTTAGTTCCGTTCCGTACACATAGGTTAAAATGGGACCCTATTACTAAGACTCCATTGTCCGTCCATCTGCCTGTCTGTCCATCTGTAGATCCATATCATGAAGTTGCGTGACTTTAGCTACCCAATCATTAATTTACAAATTCTCAAGTCTTTGCAAATCTGCAGTTACCAACGATTTTAGTTCCGTTCCGTACACAAAGGGCAAAACGGGACCCTATTCCCTATCCCCTATTCCCTATCCCCTATTCCCTATCCCCTATTCCCTATCCCCTATCCCCTATCTCTATACCCTATTGTGTGAGTCCGATTCGCACTTGGTCGGTTTTTACTCGATCAAGTCTGGCTTTTATGCACTTATGGAGTATAGGAGTGCTTTAGAAAGTAACATATAAACCAACATTACAGCTTTCGTGAGAGTTTGTCGTAAATAAATGTATACATCAGATAACCCGATGAGTACCTGGTGACATGAGTTATAGCTTCTTCTGTGTATATGTGTTTGTTTTTATTAATGTTTGCAATTAAAGCTTACACGATAAAAACGATGAAGAAAGGTACCTAGCCATACGTTGACAAATCTGCTAGTTGATATTTTTTGTTTCACTCTTGGAATAACTCCTGTACCTATTGTGGGTTTTTTTTTTAGGTGGGAAAATCATCTAATGACAAATCCCGCTCTTGGGCGGAGCGAGAGATAGTATCAGACTTTTACTGACTAAAAACCCACTCCTGTTCCTTCTTTGCCTTCATCTCGGAGCCCCGGGCTTCGCTTTCACACTATCCGTGGCCCCAGTAGGCTTCGACCCTGCTGGGCCCCTACGATTTGCTGACATCTCCCTGAGGCGCGCGTGGAACAATACGCGCCTACGCTACGCACCTGGGCTCGGTCCGGACGGTTACCGGACGGTCGGACGGCGAGCCACCCATTACTCGCCGTCCGCAAGCCCGTACCTATTGTGGGTGAATTCACAAGCATGTTAACTCACATACACAAGACACAGACACGGAACACCTATATATAGGTCATACAAATCTTTTTTTCCGTGCGGGAATTGAACATGCGACACTTAGCCCAGCAGCCAATCACTTAACCTCTGCGCCAACCGTGTTTGAAGCGACAGTCTCACCAATCACATGTTTCATCCAAATTTTTGTACTCGTTTCAAAGTACTTAAGATCTTTTCTTGTCTCTATAAGGAAAAATTGTTTATCAAATATAACACTCGTTGCCTTAGCGGTCAAAATTCTTACGGGAAAACTATTTTAACTGGGACGACTGTATGAAGATAAACTCAAACTGTTCACTTAGTTTTATTAATTAAGGTTAAGAACAAAAAACTATTTAATACTTAATCATTACATTGCTCAGAACTAATATTCGAATCAAATGTCCCAATCGACGATCTGGGAGCGAATACCCCTGCGCCCTCGCTCCTAGCCAAACAACCCCCGATGGTTCTGCCGTCAATCTCGCTCTCCAATTGGTGATGTCAGGATCGTGGCCCAATCGTTGAGCCATTTATTACCCCGCCACTCATTCTAGCCATCAATATAGATCAAGGGTTAACATTCCCAAACAATAAAAATTAATCGCTTAAACAACATACCTTAGATGTTACTTACTTAAAACATAAATGTTTATATAAAACAAAAATGCTTACAATCTTAAATCATTTTAACAAAAATGGGACCAATCTGGAAGCATATCCTATGAAGGGCAAAAAAAAAATTTTGCAAATCTGTCCATAAACGACGGAGTTCTGTGGTAACAAACATAAAAAAAAATGATTAAAAAAAAAATAGGAGGATACGGACCGACTTCAAAAAAAAGGAGGAGGTTATCAATTCGGTTGGAATTGATAACCTCCTCCTTTTTTTTGAAGTCGGTTAAAAATCTAACACAAACCATATAAAATTTCAGATGTCAATATATGTTAAGATAAGTTCCGTGTTTTATGAACGAATATGTATTTTACTCTTGTAATTTCCTAAGAAACGGCACTATCGACTGCGTTATCAATCGTCGTGAATGCTAAAACCTTATCAACTTCAATACAATGCATATTCTACGCTATATCCTTATCATTGCCTGTCTGATAATATTGTTCTGTGTACCATATCTAATATTTGTATTTCCTAAACGATATCATTGTTGTAAGCTTTGCTCTTTATCTTCAGGTGATTCATAGTTTATTAGATCTAAGATTGTGTCTTTAGGTGTCGACACACTTCTATAGTTATCGTTCTGGCTGTGTGTATTGATAAGTATACAGTAAGTACACTTGCACCTAAACATGCGAATGCTCGATAATAATATTACTTATAATCGACTTTTTTCTTTCGTCTTGGTCCTTCATTTACTGCCACATTGATGTTATGAAGATATGCTTTGATCGCAAGATATCCTTGTCAGTCCTTGTAGATAATGTAATGTTTATTTGCACGTTCTGAACACATTACAATTAGCTAAAGCGTAAGTATTTACTTAAGCAGTATATACTTTCCACAAGCTTCCATCATCCGCAATGTCACCGTGAGCAGCAACTAATTGAAGCACATAAGTGTTTACTGTGAAACTAGCTGTTCACATAAACGAAAGCGCAAAAGCGTCTCCCTAAGCATACAAAATTCAAAGAGTAGGTACCCAAGATCAATTTTACCTCTTCAATTTAAATGTCGCTTGTATATTCGAGTCGCCTTTCGGTACGGTTCACATCCTGAGTTTCTCTGAACGTAGGATGGCAGTAATAAAATCGGGCACTGAACACGACACTTTCTCCGATACGCTCGACGAGGTTCGTTGCTCAATCGAGCGGGTGACTGGCTGCAATCGCAAACTTGCCCCTTCATCTGAACCAGTGACAAAACAATATGGACTATCGTATGTCATGGAAACTAACTCCAACAGCGAGACAGACTATGCTATGCGGAAACCGTCTTGCTGCAGATATATAGACTGCGCTGTTAGTTATAAAGTTTGACTGCGAAAATATTTGCGCCATTGTCAAAATATACTGCCTCATAATTTGTTTAAAATGGCTTGAAAGAACCAGAGTTATACACCACAAGATTCTTCCTTTCAAGAAAATAGTTAAGAAATTTATTTATGAAATTATTTACTGA
Source organism: Mythimna impura (assembly GCA_905147345.3). Classification (NCBI taxonomy): domain Eukaryota; kingdom Metazoa; phylum Arthropoda; class Insecta; order Lepidoptera; family Noctuidae; genus Mythimna; species Mythimna impura. The sequence goes on along the minus strand of LR990359.1, from coordinate 23,174,775 downwards.
GCTTTCGCTACGGTTATATTATAGAAAATTAGATTTGTTTACAAAACACCGTCACAATAGCATCCGTGGGGAACCAAGAATAATATGGTTGCGCACATTGGAAATAACAATTTCTCCGTAATGAGAGGCTGCAATATTGCAAGTGTTTATGAGGTGTATAAAATCGAAAATGATGGGTTGTTGAGCCAATCTCTAGTCTAGGATACATCGTGACTCGGGTAGATTAGATTTCAAAGAAAACTAAGGAGACATTAAATTACCATAGTGTAATCGATTTACGATCTGTGTTACAATCAACAGATATACCTGCTATTATCAATATAAGATTATCTAAGGACATTGAATGGTCATTTATACCTCTCGATTTACTGTTAAAAGACGAACGGATCGATTTCAAGTAAAAGTGTTTTTGAACACGATTTAGTGTCATGGATTAATTTATCACCCGTGCGCTTTCGATAATTTTAGTTATCAAAAACAAATTATACGTAGTTATTGTAATTAGTAATAGATTTGATGAGCAAGTAAAAGGAGTACGAAAGAGTACTACCAATAAATAAAACAGATATTCTGAGTAAGTGCTACCAATTGTAGTTTCATCGTCCGTAACTCAGGGAAATGTGGTTTCTTCTACTCAATTCTTTGACCACATAGTTTTAAGTTTATTATCATTTTCCTGCCCTTGTCCCTTGGGGTCGGCGCAACAGGTTTTTTCCTTCCATTCCATCCTGTCAACCGTCTGTCTAGCTATCACTGACTTCTTTTTCTTTTGTAAACTTGTCACACAATCCATCCTTCTTTTGGCCTCCCTTTATCTCCATCCATCCAAATGTATACTCATAACTCTTTTAGTAACGTTTCATTCCTTCTCTTCACATGATGGCACTAAAATAAACGATTCCTTTTCAACTTTTCAGTCACTGACGCCACTTTTAAACTACCTTTAGGCTTGAGTAGAAGCATCTCATTATGGTGATACAATTGTGGTTAGGTGTTTGTTTAGATTTCCAAGAATATTGGTACGAAAACGACACCTCATTACAGCTTTATCATGTTGTTTGTCAAAACATTATTAGGCACGATAAAATGGCGGATTTTGATAACATAATCAAGATAACCATAATAATGTACAAAATTCTTATTAGACCAACAGTCACTTCTGCAAATATTCCATTCAATACTTACATGTACTATTCAATAGATATTATCTTCGAAACCGATCAATCGATTCCGATCATCGAACTCGCGTGCAAAGCAGTTTATAAACACACGGTAGCGCACATTGGTATTAGCAGTCACTTTCTCCATTATGTTTCTGTCATCGTTCATTACTCCAGTTATATCGGGTCATTCGGACGACCGCTACTCGCCAGCCTCTGACCAGTCTGACCATTGTTCGCTGTTCCTCCGAGATTTATTTCTTGGATGATAGACGGTTTGCGTAATAGCCTATCGGGTCCAGAATTTTCGAAATGATGAATGGAGTTCTGTAAATTGGATGTTATGCAGAAGCCACTGCGTAATTAATAAGAAACATAAATATATTCCAGAAAATCATTCCCCACTATCAACACTGCTATAGTGGACAATGTTAGATGTAGATTTTTCAAAAATTGAATGTTATTAATTGCTACTTCCATTTCATAATAATTATACAAAACAATGATGGTTGCCAAACGTTATCGATCACTTCATAACTTTCAATCAGATTATCTTAAGCTTCTTTAAAAACAATTTCAGAAAGATTACTATCGTTGAAACACTTACTGATTATTCCAACACAGTTGAATTATGGGTGAGATAATCCAATCTCCATATTTCTGTATTCAACCTCCTTTGAACAATAAAGCAGTCAGCTTATGGCCATTAATTTAATTCACCTTATCGGATATCGTGGGAGAATCGAAACAATATGCAGCTTCTTGTGTTTAGTGAGATAGTTCTTCATTCTTTAGAGGTATGACTTTTGTAAAAAAAATATTTAAAATTATCTTGTCTTTATTAATCGTGACACACGGGAAAATTCGATAATGGGAAGCGCAAAAGAAACTCTTCAGCGTCGCCAAATTCAACTGACCACCCTTATAAACAACAAATAACTGCTAAAATAAATAGAATCAATGCATTTGATATTATGAGGAATAGAAGCAACTCCCTGTCTATTGAAGGCCAAACTCCTGAAAATAAATCATAGGAAACAATCATCAGTCACCGGAATAAAACAACAAATACACAACAACTAAATAACATTAAAAACAGAACATTTCCCAAGCCGACTGGTCATCGTGGGGAATTAGACCACTACCCTCCACCTAATAAAAACAAAATAAAAAATGAAACTTTGAAAGTGTGCACCTTTAATGTAAGATCACTAGCATCTGCTGAAAGATACAATGAACTAAATTATGCCCTAAAAAATATTAACTGTGATATTTTGGGGCTTTCAGAAGTAAGAAGATTGGGCTGCGAGATTGAAGAACACCATGATTACATTTTCTGCTATATAGGCCAAACCAAGGGCTTACACGGAGTAGGATTCCTGATCAAGAAAAAATACAAAAATAACATAAACAACTTTACAGGAATTTCGGAAAGAGTGGCTCTTCTGCAGCTGAAGTTTGAATCCTTTTCTGTGTCAATAATCCAAGTTTATGCACCTACAGAAAAATCACCCGCAACTGAAATCGATCAATTTTATATGGACATTGAGGCTGCTCATTCACTAGCTGATGACAAAGTTCTAGTGATAGGCGACTTCAACGCTAAAATAGGATATCCCAAGGCAGTCCACTATCCTGTCATGGGTAGATATGGATTTGGAGAACGCAATGAAAGAGGCGACCGTCTTATAAATTACGCCCATGAACACAAGTTGTCAATAATGAACACATTTTTTAAGAAGAAAGGAAATCGTAAATGGACATGGATATCACCAGACCAGAAAACCAAAAATGAAATCGACTTCATAATGATAAATAACCCGAAACTAATAACAAATGTTGAAATACTAAACAACATCCCATTTCCTTCTGATCATAGACCACTGCGAGCAACATTACTTCTAAATCGCCCTTTATTGGGCGATTTAGAAGTAATGTTGAGTAGGAAAAACTATGCCACACCACTTAATATTCCGAAAACAGAAATCGAAATCAAAACCTACATTGAAAATCTACAGATACATATTGGAGACAAAGAAGCAGACACTAGTGACATCCAAACCTATTATAACTTTTTGGAAAGGGGCATAACAGATAGCTTGAAGACAACAAACATTTCCCAAGTAGAACGGCGGAAAATATTTAGTGAAGATACAGATCAATTAATAAAAAGGCGTTCCGAACTAATACGTACAAAGAATAAAACAAAAGACATGAAAAATGAACTTAGCAGAATATATAAAGAAACCAACAAATCAATCAAGAAAGATTACAGAAACCACAGAAAAGAAATCATCACAAGGAACATCAAAAAGTTTAGAAGTACTAAAAGAGCATATAAAGAATTAGTTTCACACAAAACCTGGATACAAAAATTAGAACAAAATACAATGATAACAAAATCAAGAAGTGACATAATATACCTTGCAACAGATTTCTACAAGAACCTATACCAGAAGAAGGTTGAAGGTTTGGAAATCTACAAACACATAAAGCGGTTAAAAGCTGAGAAGAGCCCTGGCTCAGACGGGTTATGCAATGAAGTTCTCAAAATAGGAGCACCTGTTTTGATCCATCATCTATTACATTTATTTAATATGGTGCTAGAAACAGAAACAGTACCTGAACAATGGTGCACATCAGACATAATTTTACTCTACAAAAAAGGAAACCCCTTAGACATAGGAAATTATAGACCCATAAGCCTGCTAGCCAGCACTTACAAATTATTTTCATCTATACTTCTAGAAAGACTAACACAGGATATTGATTGTCTGCAACCAAGAGAGCAAGCAGGCTTTAGGTCGGGGTTTAGCACTGTGGACCATATACAGACACTGGAACAAATTATAGAGAAATACCAGGAGTTTAACAGACCTCTGTATCTGGCCTTCATTGATTATAGCAAGGCCTTCGACAGCATCAGCCATTTCTCGATATGGAATGCACTGCAATGTTCAAATGTGAACCAAAAATATATTAACATCTTAAAATATATATATGCAAACAGTACGAGCAAAGTCAAACTTGAAAAAAGAGGTGAAGAGATAAACATAGAAAGAGGAGTGAGACAGGGAGACCCTCTATCACCAAAGCTTTTCATCGCTGTACTCGAGTATATATTTCAGAAGCTAGACTGGTCAAACAATGGAGTGTTAATAAACGGATGCTATCTGAACCATCTAAGGTTCGCAGACGACATAGTCTTAATTGCTGAAACTTCCAAAGACCTTGAGGAAATGATGAGATCACTTGATAATGAAAGTTCTAAAATTGGTTTAGAAATGAACATAAACAAAACAAAGATAATGACTAACAGCCGTAAAAGACACATTGAAATAAAAGGAAATAACATGGAATATGTCAACGAGTATATATATCTGGGAAAACAAGTATCATTTAAAAGACTCAGAAATGAAGAGGAAATAACAAGAAGAATCAACATAACTTGGAAGAAATTTTGGTCACTGAAAGAAGTCCTAAAAGGAAATTACAGTATGCACTTAAAAAAAGTTGTTTTCGATACATGTCTCATACCCTGCTTACTATACGGCTGCCAAACCTGGATATTCACAAACAAAGTAAAGCAACAAATTAAATGTACTCAAACAGCAATGGAACGGAGCATGTTGAAGATTAGAAAAATCCAAAAAGTGAAGAATGTGACCATCAGACAAAAAACTAAAGTTACCGACGCTCTTACCCATGCACTCACGCTTAAATGGAAGTGGGCTGGACACATCTCACGATTTACAGACAAAAGATGGACCATTGAAACCACACGATGGAAAGGCCCAATAGGGAAAAGAAATGCTGGAAGACCAATGAGACGGTGGGCTGATGATATTATTCAAGTAGTAGGAAACGACTGGCTAAATACTGGCAAAGACAGAGAGTTGTGGAAGAAGATGGAGGAGGCCTTTACCCTTACAGGGGTCCATATTTCAAAATAAAATAGGTACTAATATTACTAACATAATTTAAGCAAACTTACTAACCAATTACTAACAACATTTGAAATGTAAACATACTCGTAGAAATATGGAATAAATGGCTATTATTATTATTATTATTATTAATCGTGACTTACTGTAAATCCTTGTTTTGCTTACTAAAATAATGTTGCTTATGCAACTCGTTTGGTCCTTCCTGTCTAGTTGGATTGTCAGTGCTTTATATAATACCATTAACAATAATGATTTCGATGGACATCTGTCAATATTTTCTAGAACCACAAATCTGCGGATCACGTCTCCCAAATGTTATGCTACTGTGATATTGGTCTAACATTACACTGTTAGATAGTCTCTGTGTAAAATACTTATTGCTTTTCGATTTAGCACTCTACGTTTTACATTATTATCGGAGCGGGCTTTTACTAAGTCTGCTGAAATATGGAACCGTATAATATTGTGAATTATGCTCATTTTCTTATAATAAATATTATTTTTTCTTGTATTCTTCACCTCTGTCACGATACAATTATTTTTATGAGCTTGCATATTTCTTTATCTCGGTGGGACACCGTCATTCCTTTTTACTGTTCTAACATGATGATTATAGCAAGCTTGTCATTGTTAATTACTCTAATTAATAAACTTGGCAGTTCCATTAAAAAGTATGCAGGGACGTTGTTGTTTGTATAAAATGCGTGCAATTTTTATTGTACGCGGCGCGCGGCGTTGTGACGCATTGCCATTTATACATGGATTAGTTCAGTTTATTCAATTAGCGATTGAGCAGCACGTGAGCAGATATTGTGCGTGGTATGTTGCGTGACTACGGGCCCACTGGTAACGAGATTTGTTTGGATATTTACTACTGTTGCACAATGCGTGCCTCTGATTGCACCTATTTACTTGAGTACAGTGATTTTTTGGTATTTTTTAATTTATTGCACCGATTATTGTATTATTATTAACTGCGAAATTATACTGCCTCCAAACTGGAGCGATGGATTTTAATATTGCTATTCAGAGGAAAATTCTAGCTCGTTTAAATATGTTATGTAGGATAATCCCAAAGCTCAGAAAACCTATATCTATAGAATAGTGTAAGATGTCGGTAAAGTGTTCTAGTTCGATCAGATTGCTTTGAGAGCTGAGCCGTTTGGATATTGAGATACGATCTAGACTTAAATGGAAATGGTAGAAGATGAATTTACACAACGTGTTGCTATAAATTTCTTGCACGTTATTAAAACAGATGCCAATTCTAATAAAATTGACAAATTGTGATGATAAAAAGAAATTTTGAATAAAATATTAAAAGATTTTGGACTATGTATATTCACATTTTTAATAATAGTGCAGAATTCTAGTAATGTTCAAGCAAACTAAGAAATCAAATTTATTGAACGAAAAAATACTTCAGTTCGGACTACACTAACAAGCTAATCCATTGGACTGACAGAATGATCCCTGTCTAAACGACGCAGACGTTGCTTATTTGAAACCGGTAGCAAAGGTGTCTGTCTGTTTGACAGAGTGTTACTGTTCAATAAATAGCTTAATTCATGTGTCTGCCTGAAATAATGTGTTACTAGATTCCTGGGTTCGGATAAATTAGCAGTTCGACATTCCATGATTAATCTAAAATGACTTTGTTCCCTGGTATCAAAGTCAATGTTTATCTGATCCAAACATTCTATATGTACAATGTTATATTCGTTTAACAAGTACCATTATAGAATCCGATCGTGACCTATCACTTGAAACTAGTCATGATCTTCAGAAACGCGAGAAGAAAAACTTCACGAATGTTTTTTTTTCGCAATTCAACTTGCCAAATTGATTTCAATTGTGCAATTTGTTACGTCCATTCGGATAATTCATAGCTTTGCAATGATCATGTGCTCTTTCTGTTAAATCAATACATTATCTGTGTTTATTCTTCGGTGAAATGTAGCAACAAAGAATATTCAATGAAATTGAAACATTGTGGTATTTAAATTGAATTCTCAATGAACATTCAGAATCCATCTTATTTGTTTTCGTATCTGAAATTCTGAATCTATCAACAAATTACATTTTGATTCGATATGGACGCTTGAAACTTTTGAAGTGAAATCTAGTCCACTTAATCCAGAAATTTCGAAGTTAAATTATGTGGGTTTAGTGTTAGCTCTATCGTACTGTTACAGAGCATCCATTTATATTCTCGGACGCATGTAGGTCTCGCGATACGCCGCATCAGACACATTTCTGCTATCTGGCATTCGCCACCCCCCGCAGTTGGCGTTTTATCAGTCAGTGACGTTCTGACCTCTGCTATCTAACCCAGTATGTCTGTAAGTAGGGTAAGCTTTACTGTACAATAAGGACTTTTATGTTAGGGATAATAGGACTCTGTGATATAATAAATTCCTTTTGTTCTGGAATTTTATGTGTCAGTCTTTTTTGGGTAGCTATAAAATCGTATGTTACTTATGACCCCACATTTGTTTCGTCCAACTATTCGCCTTGGGTTATTTTGCCAACGATATTGCCAATAAAAATCGGTGGGGTATATATAAAAGCTGGGTTGCGGAATTATTCGATAGAGTCACTGCGGCCCTTAAACGCAAATGGCTACTGAAAGAACACGGGTGGGTTTTAATCAGTAAAAGTCTGACATCTCTCGCTACACACAAAGCGGAAGAAGTTATTTAATGATTTCGCGATCCATAAAATGAGGTGTAAAGCTACCGAAAATTCTTTACAAAAATTGCATAGAGCTTTAACAATACAAATCAACAGTCGTAAATATTTCGCTTGCACTGAACTGGTACACGTGTTCGGAGATCGGACGGTTCGCGTTTACGGCGCAAAATATTTGTTTTCATATTAAACAACAGCCATTAATTCAAACACGCCATGTGGCGCTGCGACTGCGACGCTTCAAAGACCAACGTTATAAATTATGTAGACGCGACAGCCGCTTTGAAACATTATCCTCTCCCGAAACTGTCTGAGAATGTTGATGGAGGACATGGGATGATACCGCTTGAACCCGTCCCCAAAATATGAGATATCTCGTATCTTTGTAAACAATTTGGCAAACAAATTGTCACATATTCAAATGTAGGTATGTTGTCTTATAAGAAAACCAAGGAATCTAGTCAATAAAGAAATTAAAAAAAAATTTTTTTTTTTAATTTTCAATTTACGTATGTGGGCTTGTCTCTTTAAACGTTTAATATTACTCAAACCGTTAATATCGTTGCGCCCTATTTGCGGTTAAGATATCTTGAACTTATATCGTGACCCCGTCTATTTCGATTGCCATTTGTTGTTATGCAGATGGTTCAATAACAAATGTAACAGATTTTTAACCGATTTCAAAATGAGGTTCTATGTTCAGCTGTGTTTTTTTTTCTCTTAAATAAATAAGATAAGTATTACAAGAATTCTGTCCGAAAATCATATGAATTTCGAATTTTCAAAATTGGTACAGTGTTGATAAATAAATCTCTTGAGGTCTCAGTCTGTATCGATATGAAAAGTGTTTTTTTTTTTAAATATTTATCATGATAATGCCGATGCCGGTAAGACATCTAGATCAACCTACAACCGAGAGATTTCAAATCTTAATCTCTATACAGGTATACCATCGTCATCCATTTCTGCAACGTTCTGTAAATCTATTAATGTCACATCTGTTTAATCGCTTGTCCTATAAGTGGCGTTATCCAGCTGTGCTTAATTAAGATTTTATATGAAATAATTAGCGCTGTGCGAATTAGAATAACGCGTTGGTTACATATCGCGCATATTATGTGCGTTGATGTCGCCCTCATTGTTTGATGCCAGCTATTGTTCACGATTCTCGGAATTTGGAGCATTTTGTATCATTCCTGGTAGTACTTTGACGCTTTGGTCCTAGTTTGAGCTTTGACGTGGGTTTAAAGTTCTTGATTTGCATATTTGTGGTTGACTTCGTGGTAATCGAGGTACGTTTGGTCATTATGCTTGAAGCGTAATTGTAGGTAAGTAATATAATGTGTAACTATACATATAATAATGTTTTACTGTAATTTTATAATAACGTAACTACGTTTGACAAAGGTTTCCAGGGTATTTGTTACATACTTGCTGTTTTTTTATTCCTTTTCTTTGAGGCCGTAAATCATCAAGTAACTCCTCTCGCTCTGGATGGAGCGAGAGAGAGTGTTTTGACTTTTACTGACTAAAACCTACCCGTGTTCCTTCAGTTGCCTTTTGCGTTCCAGGGCCGCGGTAACTCTTTTTAATAGTCCGGTATGTTTATTGATTCATTGTTGATATAATATTTGTCTACTGAAGTTTCATTTAACAATGCTGTGTGACATTTATATTCGGCATTTTCCTTTCACTGGGAAAGTATTTTTAATCTCCGCAGACTGGTTGAAATCAGTTCATTGTCCTTCTTTGTTTATGTTGCACTCATAATGTAATGTAATATTAAGTCAACAAGGTCTAAATAAAATGTTATCGCATTCAGATACCGTCGTACTTGTAAATATTATATCATTATACTTATTTTGTATTATTTTTGTTTCAGGTAATATTTGTTTGTATACGGCAGAAGAGTTTTGGTAAAAATATAAAAACAGAACAGGACTTAGGTAAGTTACTTTGGGGACACCGGATGGTATGTTTTATTTAAATATCAATTGAAGCCCTGTCTGCTTCCGATTTTGCAATGCGTGATTTCTTGCGCTGCTTATCAATAATAATGTAGTCAATGACAGGGGACCGCAAATATCAAAATCCGATTTCAGTTGAAATTCCTATTAGCATAGCTAATCAAATTCTAAATTAGGTTCCATGAGCAACATTGGCATACTAATTCTGACCCTATTGCGTGCAGAACCACTTATTCTAACCCATAACACGTTTCCGTCAAATTCGTATCGTAGCAACAAGTGACGGATTTCACTTTCGCGTTTACCGGGGTCGGTGAACTGGGTATGTTTGCCATACCGGCTTGGAAAACCAAAGTTAATTGCTTGCTAAAATGTCAAGCAAACAGTGTTGTAGCCTCTATTGCAAAGGTATACGGTTCTGAATTAAAGTGCTTTTGTTTATGTAAGAGCATAACTTGTGCTGGCAGAAGGCCACCGTCCTGCTATTTACCTAATCACATAAGTGATAGTGGAATGCTCGAAGATGATGGCATTGTTCGGGTTGGCCTTTCAGACGATCTAATATATTATGCTAATCAAAGTAATAACCAAGCCAAGTAGTGGTCAATTAGGTTGTTACTTAGAAAAGTTAGTATCTATTTCATTTGTATATATTAAAGTTTCTGCTATTAAAGCAACTGTAACTGCATATGCAACTGAAGGAACACATGTGGGTTTCAGTCAGTATGATTCTGTCACTCTCTCCTCGCTCCATCCTCAAAAGCTTAACATTTGTTATTACAAAAAGGATATAGGTAACATTTACGCCATTGTTGCAAATATAGATCACCTTTACAGTACCTTTGTGCTCTTCTATCTGTATTTGTTCTTTTTGCTTTTAAGTGTTTGTGTGTACATAAATAAATAGATAAACAAAAGTTACCTAAATTGTCTTAAGAGAAAATGGTAATTGGTCGCGGATGTATCGGCTGAGTGGTCAGTAAATTCGCTGCTCCGATAACAATATTGGTCTCAGCCTACCCACGTTAACGTTATTGTTATATTTCTCTTAATCCCCCTTTTATCCATTCGGTTCCCCCTCCGAATTCGTTCGCCAAATCAATAAAGCTTTTAACGTTAATGGCCGTCTCAGCCGATGTTTACGAATAAACCAACCTCAAATTGTTGGCGACTGAGATTTTTTCACTTTACTCGTCGTGATGTTATTCATCATTTAACTTTGCGACTTTTTTTAATTCATTTCTTTAAACATTAACCCACACTAGGAATTACTGCTGTGTCATGTGTGTAAACTCATAGAAGTTTACTCATATGATACAGCAGTAATATATTTAAGTATCTAGGCGTCTTGTGTACCTATAAGTCTTCCGAAGAACTTTTGTTTTTATTTTAATTTTAATTCATTTTTTTACCTATCTTGTATCCATATAAATATATGTCGCATCAAGGGTGGCCGAGATGCGAAACATCGGGTCTTCATCACGATCCGACATAGTTCTTGGTAGGTGTGGGCACTGACTTGGGTACTTGAACGAAAGATAATTTGAATCAGAATAATATTATTTTGAAACACAAAAAGAAACAAACACGTGCGTTGATACTAAGCGTATGCCGAGGCTGTCCGAGGTAGAATGCCACACCACTCGGTCTTCCCTCCAGTCCTCGCTGCATCCCTTCTACCGACGATCGTGTCCAAGCGGTAGGGTGCCGCTTGCGTTTCCGGTGACGATATTATTAGCTTACGAAACTAATCGTGAGATGGCGCTGTCCGTTGCACCCTTGCGCCATCAATCCACGACATATAGGATTGGAACGTGGCTAGCGCGACCGGCGCCGCCACCCGAAGGTGAGGCTCGATATATTGCATAGGAACAAATTTTTTTTTCCGTGTGGAGGGCACTGGTTCCTCTAACACAGGAAATCACCTAGCACAGGAGTCAGGGTCTTCACTAAAATTGTAAAAGTGTCTTATAAATAAAGATTATCATTATACACGACACCTAGACTCGGAACAACTCTCTGTAGGCCATACAAAATATTATTTGTTCGGTGCTGAAATCAAACCCGCAACATTCAGCGCAGCAGACAATCGCTCAACTACTGCGGCAGCCGTGTTCTTGATCATTTATATTTTTAAGACGTGTTTTTATAAATGCTGTAAAACTCTTTTCTTAAATAAACGAATACTTTTGTTGTCCGTCTCCTGTCTGGTTAAAAAGCAATTTGTAAGCATTTCAATTTGTATCTGAGATTAATTGGTCTTTTGATACATAATGAATTAGTAATTTTTATAAGTAGTTTTGATCTCATTAAAAGACGTTCTCGTTACTGTTTTGCCTATATGTGCATCAGCTTTCGCATACTTATGTGCAGACACGTGTTTCAATACTGTTTCGAGAGTTAATAAAACTGTGCCTATCTTTCGACGTTCTATGACTTGTCCGATTCTTTGTTTGATATTGATGGTATTATACGTTCTTCTGTTCTATCTACGATCGATTGTTCCCCTTATAAAAGAATTTTACTATCATTTTTACGATTTAAATTTTTAAGTTACTCTATTCTCTTTTATTTTAATCTTATGTATTATTAAATTACACTCTGATATACGTGTATATCTAGGGTTTTAAAATTTTATAACAAAATTCTCAATTATTTTTAATTAGGACGAAATATGTCTTCGTCACACTTCGTTGTATAATTTGCGCTGAGTGCGAGTAGCTTTTACGTTTTATTGAAACATTTACCGCGTTTTGCTCTTTGATTGGTTAAGAGCTTGGAGTGGGCCAATCAAAGCGCGGAACGTCATAAAAGTATCAACAAACTCGAACTAGGCATTATGATCAGTTTTCAATAGTAAAGAAGACTTAGGTACCCATATAACACTTACTTGTTAAACAATGTACAATCCAGAAGCATCACCTTCACTAATGTGAATTCTAGTCAATGTTCACACTTGACTGCGAAACTTTATTGTCTTAACTCGCGAAACCAATCGGGTTTTCCGGGCGATTTCAAACTGGTGCTTGTGTCCGTCTCATTGAATCTATTGTCGTCTCCAAACTTGTACGGAAAGTTACTTCGACTTTATGTTCAACATTAGAGTATCATTATTACTAACTACTGCCGCTAGGCTTCGTCTGTATCATCATCATCATCATCTTCCTGCTCTTGTCCCGTTTTATTTGGGGTCGGCGCAACACGTTTTTTTCTTCCATTCTGTCCGTCTGCTTCGTCCGTATAAATGTGAAAATTATCCCAAGGGAACATACCTCCGGGATAATAAGTATCTACATACGAGTATATGTGCTATTCCAGGGCATGGCCTACCTGCCTGCCAAATATCATCGTTCAATCGTGGAGGAGCCGAGTAACAAATATACACACAGACTCACCAACTTACGGCGAGCAATGGGTGGTTCGCCGTCCGACCTTCCGGTAACCGTCCGGACCGAGCCCAAGTCGTCGACGGCGCGTGCTGTTCCACGCGCGCCTCAAGGAGATGTCAGCAACTGTAGGGGCCCAGCAGGGTCGAAGCCTACTGGGGCCAAGGGTCTGATTCTGAAAGGAAGGCTCGGCCCTGGTACGAAAGGTAACGAAGGAACAGGAGTGGGTTTTTAGTCAGTAAAAGTTTGACACTATCTCCCGCCCCGCCCAAGAGCGGGGGATGTCATAAGATGATTTTCCCACCGGAAAAAAAAAGACACCAACTTTCGTCCTTATAATATTAATAAGGATTATATCTGGCCTGTTCTGTCCCTTTACTGGGGCTACACGATACTCCTTGGATAGCCAAGAAGTATTGTGTTATCCAGTAACTGGATTATGAAGGTCTGGTAGGCAGTCGCTCCATGGGTATTCAGCCGCATCCAATCAGACTGGAAGCTGACCCCAAACTAGTTTCGGAAAATGACTAGGCAGTTGATAATTAACCATTTCAGTATACCTGTGGTCGCAGTTGCTTTATCATCACATTAATACAGTAATTATAACGTATTTGTGTGTCGTTTCTTGTATAATGTTAATTGTTTAAACATACGTCATGTGTGAACAACTGTTTATTTCTTGCATGTGACAGGATGAATTGTTAACTATTGTTTCCACTTGTTTTCCTTAATTAATTAGAACTTTTATTTATTTAAATTCTCACGAAGCTACAGTTTTAGTTTTATATTTAAATTAATTTTAACAAAGGCTTTTGATAGATTTAGGTCAGTTTCGTTTAAGTTGTTGTTTTCTTGACTATTAAAGCGCTTTTTACCCAACTGCGCGACGCAAAGGAGGGTAATGTGTTTATCAGTCTATGTATGTATGTATGTATGTATGTTTGTATGTATGTATGTATGTTTGTTTCTATGTGGCGTTCTAGAGACCAAATGCGTAGGCCGATTTTGATAATTCTTACGTCATTCGATTCGTCTTAACCTTGCCAGTGTCACTAAAGACATGACAGTAATCAAAATTCACCACAGCTACAACCAGACGCCATATTGTCAAAATGAAAAAAAAAAAAAGTCGATGAACTATGTCAAGTGGGGTGTCGTTGAATAGGTATTTTAAAATCATCTTTAGGTTCCTTTTATCATTTTTCATTTTAAATAATAGTTTAGGATATATAACGATTTAAAGTTGTTTAACAAAACAATCATTCTCGCTAATTTTCTTACTTATTGATTTAAGTTTTCATTTCAAGTATAAACGATACACAAATAAAAAAAACAGTGAAAAAGCAGGAAGAACAAATATTTTTGGTAAAAAAAAAGGTTTCCACCAAACTCGATAGATGGTGTTGTTCATTTTATGCACGTTCAAGTAAATCAAATCATTCGAGTTTTCCCATCTACTAGACAGGTCGATGAACATAAGCAAAAGATGACAACTATATTGGCAAAAACTACTAGGTTGTATAAATTACATGCAGTTGATATATCAGTAGAATCGAAAACATATGGTCAAAAACCGAAAGATGTAGGTATATGTTTCTGATGATCCTAACAAAACTGGAGGAATCGTTAAATATTTAACAATCGGTTTAGGATCACGAGTTATGTTACGAAGAAATTTGAATGTTACCCATGGTCTTGTTAACGGAGCAATGGGTGTTATAAGGACAATTAAGTGGCCAGCTCTTCAGAGGGACCAATTGGAACCCGGAGAATTGCCACAAGCTGTTTATATAGAATTTGACGACAACGCAATTAAAAACAATGTTCCTGGAGTAGAAGTCAGAATCGAACCATCGACGACAGAATTCGATGCACTTCGCGGACAGGGTAAAATAGAGCGAAAAATGTTGCCATTGATATTGTGCTGGGGTGTAACTGTACACAAGCTCCAAGGAACTACTTTGGACTTTTGGACCGAGCTGTGGTTGACTTAAGTTCACGCATTTTTGCTAAAGGTCAAGCATATGTAGCTTTGAGCCGAGTTAGGTCTCTAGAGGGACTAATCATCAGTAGTTTAGACCACCGCAAGTTACTTAATAATCCCCACGATATTAACTCCCTCAATGAAATGACTAGATTGCGAAATTTACCATCTTATAACGAAGTCAATGAATCGTAACTAAAAAGTATAAAATAAAATAAAATATTTAAAGAAAAACAAAAAACCCGACTGTGAGTCGTTCTGTTCTGCATTAGAATGTATGATTTGTTTTATGTGTGTATCGATTATAAAACTATTTAAATTGTGTAGTTATTTAGTATTACATAACAGAATTCTAAATTACTGGGCTTGTTTGTTTCTTTTTAGTTTTTATTTAAGTTAATTTTTTTACGTATTTTTTAAAATTAGTTTCGACGCAGTCGGGTTTTTTGTTTTTCTTTAAATATTTTTTTTTTAAATTAATTTAGTTGAAGGCTTAGTCTAGCCAGCTCATCAAGAAAGCGTTGTTAAGGATGTCAGAAATAAATATCTTTTTGGAATTTTATACAACTAATATTTTTAAACATATTTTTTTATTTTTTAATCGGTTTTTGTTCTCCCCTCTTTTCCTCTTCTTCTTCGTCAGTACGTCTATTTTCATTTAAAGACATTAAAAAAGATATGGAAAGTTAAGAAACTAGATATTAAAAAAAAAAAGTGATGTTAATGATTATTTTTACAAAGTAGCCCTCATTTATCTCCTAGTTCCCATTTCCATAAGTATCCCATTACTTAAATGAGACGTTAGGTACATTTTCATGGTACCGCCAAAAAATCCATTATAAGATTACTAAGAGATTTATTAAACGTTGTATGTAATCAAGATATGTATATCTCAAAAAAATAAAACGTCTATAGCGTGGAAACTGGAAAATAACGTAAAAAGATAATATACTTGAATGAATATCTTAACAACATTTTCAACTATAACTAATATTATAGTTTAATATATTGTTGAGATAAAAGATAAACTCCAGTGTTTATTTACATTTAAAAATACTAACTATAATTACAATAAAATAAAATAAATAATAAAAACCCTAATCTAATTACAACTAACTAAAACTAAAATATGGCGTCAAAAAACTCTTCCACATCGCTGTCGACTGGTAATGTGCCCAAAAGACTGGCGGCATTGCCACGCTGTATGGCAATGCTTATCCTCTGTCCGAGGTAAAAGCCAGCCCTTGGGTCACGCGAAGTGTCAACAGATCTTTATACAACTTGTGAGCACTCGGACCCTACGAACCAAGAGTTCAACCCCAAACGGTTCGAAAATATAACTTCCAACAAGGTTATTATATTTTCGCCGCTTGAGGTTCTCCGCAGCCGCAGCGGCAGGACCAGCACAACACGATGAGTTAGGAAGATGGGAAGGCGCAAGAGTATCGACACAAGTAGCGTCCTATACTAAAGGCCTACCCATCTTCCATGGGAATAACGCACACATGCCGTCCGGTCTCTTGCCATCGTCGCGTGCCAGGCCATGGGGTTCCAATACGGCTGGAACGCCGACGGAGACAAGAGCACGTCTGATGATGTCGTTGATATTCGCGTGTCGTGCTATGCGACCCACACTTCGGCTAAAAGTATTTTAAAGATGTGACTTATCTACATGTCACTAGCTTCTGCCAGCGGCTTCACTTGCATGAACGTAGGGCTCTCCATACAAACTTTGGACCCGCGTTTCATGGCCTTAGGGGGGCGAATTTCGGAAAATCCTCCCTTAGTGCTCATCACCATCATCATCATTTCAGCCGAAAGATGTCCACTGCTGGACATAGGCCTCCCCCAAGTGTCGCCACAATGAACGGTCCTGTGCGTCTCGCATCCATCGGACTCCCGCAACCGTTACCAAGTCATCGGTTCACCTTGTAGGAGGCTTTCCAACGCTACGTCTTCCGGTACGTGGTCGCCATTCCAGAACCTTTCGGCCCCAACGGCCATCCGTTCTACGAGCAATGTGCCCTGCCCATTGCCACTTAAGTTTGGCGATTCTTCGTGCTATGTCGGTAACCTTGGTTCTCCTGCGGATATCCTCATTCCTGATTCAATCACGCAAGGAAACTCCGAGCATAACCCTTTCCATTGCCCTTTGGGCAATTTGCTTTAGTGCTCACTTACGTCATAAAAGGAAACCTTGTGCAAAATTTCATGTTCCTAGTTCCAGTAGTCTCGGCTGTGCGATGATATTTCAGTCAGTCAGTTTCTCCTTATATATATAGATTAGTTTCTGCCCGCGGCTTCGCTCGCGTGAATGTATGTTTCTCCATACAAACTTTGGACTCCCACTTCATCCCCTTAGGGAGAGAATTTTGGAAAATCCTTTCTTAGTGCTCGCCTACGTCATAAAAGGAAACCTTGTGCAAAATTTCACGCTCCTAATCCCAGTAGTTTCGGCTGTGCGTTGATATGTCAGTCAGTCAGTTTCCCCTTTTATATATATAGATTAAAATGAACAGGCACACATAGAAATAGCAGAGAATAGCCCAGGAATGCGTTTCGTGCCAATTTGCAACGAGCCTTGTGAAGCAGAAAAAGCAATCAGGGATACGAAGTCAGACTGTCATGTTCATATAAAATACATTTTTTTTTTTTAGGTGGGAAATCATCAGAATGACTTCTCGCGCTCTGGGTGGAGCGGGAGGGCGTGTCAGACTTTTACTGACTAAAACCACACCTGTATCCTTCAATTACCCTTTGCGTTCTAGGACTACGGGTTTCCCTTTCAGAAATTCTCCGCGATATAAAATACATAGACACTTAAGGTCTACAAACAAAAAAACAAACTTTACCTCTTTATAATATTAGTGTAGTTTATCAACATAATTTTTAGCATTAACAACTAGGCATTACTTTGTGTAATTTATTTCATCACCACTTTTCTCAAAACGGTGAAGGAAAAAGTCGTGAGGAAACCGGCATGTCGTAGAACAAAAAAAATTCGAAGACATGTGACATTCACCAACCCGCACTGGTTGGTGAATGTCACATGTCTTCGAATTTTAAATAAATATCATAGTATAGCATAATCAGCCTTTTTTTAATGTTCCCACTGCTGGAACTCAGGCCTCTTGTCTAGGAGAGAGAATGGGCTGTAATCCACCACGCGGGTCGCACTGGGCCCGCGTCATGGATTGTGCTATGCTATGATATTTTGTTCGCTTGTTTTGCGTACTCCTTTCAAACGGCTATGATCTTTAGAAATATGTTTACACAAAAAGATTGCTGGTTAAGTGTTTTTCAGAATGTAGATAGCATATAATGTAAATCAATCAATATTTCGAAAAGAAAATGGATTTAAAGGTCAGCAGGGCTCATGCGGGCGCGCAGGCGGCCGTACGAGTATGTGTACATTTACAAGTAACTTCTGCCAGATGTTGAACGGAACTATACGCCTTAAAAAACAGAACTAAGTAAGACATAAAAGTAAAACTAAAACATGGTCCAATGAACTTGAAACGAGAAATCGATGCATTAATTTCAATATTCAAATCATTCAAGCTAGTATCACAAGGAGAGTTGAAAGAGAAACTGATTTGCATACGTTACACTTTAGACAATGAACATTTTAAACAAGTATTTTATTCATTAATTTAAAAACAAATAATTGCCACACTGACCTTCACCCAGTAAGAAGTTGCAATTTGTATGTTTTGGAGCGTTTCAAGTGAAGCTGGTTTTTGCTGCAACTGTTAAGACAGTTTAATTACCTAATCTATACTAATATTAACTGGTGCCCGTGACTTCGTTCGTGGTAGAGTCGTAAAACAGCACAATGCGATATGGCCACAATTTCAAGAAGTTGGTTTTGAGTGAAGCCCTAAAATTGAAGTAGCCCAAGTTACCTACTCCTTATAACATCAGCTATCTACTTGTGATAGTTACGTCAAAATATGTCCAGCCGTTTCGGAGATTAGCCGGAACAAACAGACAGACCGAAAGACAAAATTTTTATAATTGCATTTTTATTAAGTGTCAAATATTCTTTTGTTTATTATTATTACAAACAATACATATTTATAATACAATATAAATGTAGTATTATGTATTATTACATTATAAAGCTGAAGAGTTTGATTGTTTCTTTGTTTGTTTGAACGCGTTAATTTCAAGAACAACTGGTTTGAATTAACTAACCTAGTGTTTAATAAAAACATTGATACAAAACAATAAACTTGATTTAAGTTTTGATTTTCATTTTCGTGGTTTTTGGAGAGCAGTGGTGGCCGAACGGTAACGGCCCCGACTGAGAGCAGTGGTGGTCGAGCGGTAACGGCCCCGACTTACGAGTTGTAGGACGCGGGTTCAAACCCAACCAGGCGCATTACTTTGTGTAATTTATTTCATCACTACTGCTCTCAAAACGGTGAAGGAAAACATCGTGAAGAAACCGGCATGTCCTAGAACTAAAAATTCGAAGACATGTGACATTCACCAACCCGCACTGGGCCCGCGTGGTGGATTATGGCCCATTCCTTCTCTTAGAGAGGAGGCCTGAGTCCCAGCAGTGGGAACATTAAAAGGCTGATTATGCTTATGCTTTATGATTATGTCGTCATTCCTAATATAGCTTTCATATCGACAGGTTTTCTTAATCATCATCTTCCTGCCCTTGTCCCGTCTTATTTGGGGTCTGCGCAATACGTTTTTTTTTTTCTTCCATTCTATCCTGCCACCCGTCATGCTATCACTAACTTCCTTTTCTTTCATATCGCTCTTCACACAATCCATCCATCTTGTCTTTGGCCTCCCGCTCCCTCTCCACCCATCCACGTATACTCATAACTCTTTTGGTAACCGTTTCATCCCTCCTCTTTACATGACCATACCAAGACAAACGATTCCCCTTCAACTTTTCAATCACTGGCACCACTTTCAAATTTCCACTATTATACACATTTCTCACTTTATCCATTCTCGTCACACCACACATCCATCTTAATATTCTCATCTCCGCTACATGCAATCTTTTTTCAACCATTTTTACCTCGCCATCACCTTGGATAAGCGACCCGAGGTACCGAAAGTCAAGTCAAGTCAGTCGAAAAGAGAGCTAAGGGCATAAAACCGGAGAGATCGTCTAAATCGCAGAACAAGTATTCGGTTTTCGTTCTGCTCAATTTTAAGCCACCACTCTCCAGTTTGTGCCTCACCTCCAATTTGCTCTGGACCTCTAGGCCACTCTCGGCAATTTTACAATACATTATTGTAAAATCAATCAAACCACATCACGATATTAATTAATAGGTACTTATGAAAGTTCAAACAAATAAACTTCAGCTTTATAATATTAGTATTAGATTGACTGACAAAAATTGGACATTAACTAGACAATTAGGAAATCGAGGTCACATAAATACTTCTATTAGGATACATATTTGAGCGGTTATTATAAAATAACGGTCATCTGCATGAATTCGAGATATATCGGCTAAGTGCGTGATAGACTCACATCGTTTTCACCATTTAATATTCGAGTTGTTCTTTGATCCGAAAATGGGTCGAATAATCTTTATGAGCTTTAAATTAACATAAAACAAATTCCATTAAAATTTTCCTTCTGCGTGCCAATGAACTTAGATGAAAACGTTTCAAGTTAAATTATAAGACTACTGGCTACCCATCCTAGCTTTACACAGTGTTAAGAAATCTTTAAAATTCTCGGCTTTTCAATACTATAAAATGGATGTATTATACATCTAAACTTTCTTCATCAATCACTCTATTGGTGAAAACTGCATGAAAATCCGTTCGGTTGTGTTGGAGTTTATCGCGACCATACAGCCAAACAAACGCGGTGGGGGACTTTATAATATGTGTGTGTTGTGTTTTGTTTTATAAGCAATAGAGCAATGGCCCTGACTTACGAGTTGTTCTTACGTCGCCGCTTATGCGTAGGCGCATTATTTTGTGTAAATTATTTTATCACTACTGCTCTCAAAACGGTGAAGGACAACATCGTGAGGAAATCGGTATGTCTTAGAAACAAAAATTCGAAGACATGTGACATCCCCCAGCTCTTACTGCCCATTCTCTCTCCTTGAGAGGAGCTCTGAGTCCCAGCAGTGGGAACATTACAATGCTGATTATGCTTATGCCATAAGCAATATCCTTCGAGATAATCCTTTTATTACAGATCATTGTCCCTTCAAATTCAATTGAAATCTGTGATGAAATGGAGTAACGAACCATGTCAATCAACATTAGCCCATAAAATTGAGTAACATTAATCTATATTATCAAGTTGTATGGGTTTCCTTTATTACAAGGAATCTCCTTCAAAATAATTGAATTGTGGTTATTGGGGTAAAGGAAGCCGATACAATAGAAATTGAATTTAGCTGGGACTGAAACCTTTAATCAGAACGGACAGTACCTGCCAGAGAAAATAGCTCATACACATAACACTTCAGTAAATACTTGAAAATAAATAGCAACTCACTTAGTTTTTTTTTCGGGTGGGAAAGTCATCTAATGACATCCCCCGCCCGTGGGCGGAGCGGGAGATAGTGTCAGACTTTTATTGACTAAAAACCCACTCCTGTTCCTTCTTTGCTATTTTTCCACGGCCCCGGGATCTCTTTCGCATCACCCATGGATCTACACGTTTCTAACGTTCTTCGCTCCGATTGGCCCGCTCCAAGCTCGTAACCAATCAGAGAGCCAAACGCGGTAAACGTTTTGATCGTGTTATCGTAAAAATTACTTGCACTCAGCGTACTGCTCAGGACATAGTTCTAGCTGTTGGCATGTTTCGACGCCATTCATAGTTTTCGAGGAGTTGTAGAGCTTTTGGTACTAATATTCTTTTATAATATGTAAGGATTACAATGAACGTCACCGTTGTACGTCGTTTACCGGCAGCACCGAATACCGGTCGGTGTTTTAGGACATGCTCGTCGTCGTGATCCTTGAACTTGTGACACAGTTTGAGGTGAGCGTGTCCGAAGTTGGCGGTCCGCTCGTTAC
Organism: Mythimna impura; assembly: GCA_905147345.3. Lineage (NCBI taxonomy): Eukaryota > Metazoa > Arthropoda > Insecta > Lepidoptera > Noctuidae > Mythimna > Mythimna impura. Next base: position 23,152,611 of record LR990359.1, on the reverse strand, counting down.
ATAGTTCAGTTACTCATCGTACGCTTACCCTAGCCGTTGGCATTTTTCGACGCCATTCATAGTTCTCGTGGAGTTGTAGAGCTTTTGGTAGTGATATTTTTTTGTTTTTTGTCGACCGTCATAACCTGGCTGCGCCGCCATGGTATCCCAGGCACGACCCTAAAGCTGGGTTGTTAAGGCTCGCCACTGTTTTTTTATTTTTTTTTATTTGAGAAATCATCAAATAGGGTAAATGCTCTTTGTGGAGCGAGAGGGTATGTCAGACTTTTACTGACTAAAACCCACCTGTGTTCCTTAAAATGCCCTTTGAGTTTCAGGGCAACGGTAACTTTTTCGAACAATCCCGCGGCCTCACAAGTGCTCACAGAATAATTTGTATTAATGGATTTTTTTATCAACCATTGTAGGTACCAACTATTTCGTTTTTATACTGAAGGGGATGCAACTCGACATACATTTTCGCTGTTTTTCATACAACCGCTCTTACGCGATTATGAGGTTATTACACATTTTTCATTAGATATTTTGGAAACACAGTATCTTGTAGATATTATCTAGGCTTCTATATAAATTGAGATGTCAGCAAAACCAGCCCAGCAGGGTCGAAGCTTACTGGGGCTATAGGTTTGCTTTTGAAAGGAAAACCCGTGGCCCTGGAACGCAAGGCAAAGAAGGAATATAGGAGTGGGTTTTAGTCAGTAAAAGTCTGACAAGCCCTCTCGCTCCACCCAAGAAGTCAAGAGAAGGACCACCAGGCGTACGGCAATGCGCCACCGGTACATGGTGGACATCCCACCTATACGCACAAAACGTTTTGCGAACACATTCATAGTGCGTACAGCTAAGGAGTGGAATTCCTTGCCGGAATCTGTTTTTCCTGATGGCTACAACCCGGGAATCTTTAAGTCAAGAGTGAATAGGTTACTTCTAGGTAAGCGCGTTCCATCGTCGACCGCATCGTCGCTTTCCATCAGGTGAGTTAGCGGTCAAGCGCGAACCTATCAAGAATAAAAAAAAAAAAAAAAAAAAAAGAAGTCATTGGATGATTTTCCATGCACATAAAAAAAAGCCAGTTTTGAACTTCGTGGGCTATTCTAGAACTTTCACCTTAAATTGTCGTATAACAGTCTGATTCGTTCAATGCCTTCAACACACTAGAATAGGAACAATTATTGAAAGATAACAGCTTTATAATTAGAACGACTGTTTAATCAATTACTGCATGTCAACATCCTTTAACATTTATTATAATGTATCAAAACAAACACATTTAAATTAAATGTTACACAGAAACGTACTTACCCGGTCCACGATAACATAAGTTGATTACTTCAATACGCCTAATACATGTTATTGTTGCAAATAAAAAGATTTTCAAAACTCATCAGAACATACACGGTGGAGGTGTGCCTCGCTTGGGCGGAGCACCGCCGTATACTCGTAAGGGCGATCGGCGGCAACTGGGCTCTGGTACAGGCCATGGTCTCCAGAGTGAGGAGGAATAGTAGGCGGTCGCCTCCTTCAGCGAAACAATAATGCTTGCGAAGGAGGCGGCCGCACGCGTGAGGGAACGGATTTCATTACGTCCCAGCTGCCGGGATCCCGACTCCAATTTCCAGCCACCGTAGGCGAGGGCTGGCGGACGGAGAGCAATGGGTAGCTCGCCGACCGGCCGCCGCCGCGGTAACCGTCCGGACCGAGCCCGAGTCGTCGATAGCGCGAGGCCTCAAGGAGATGTTACTGATGTTAGCATAACTGTAGGGGCCCAGCAGGGCCGAAACCTACTGGGGCCATGAGTTCGCTTCGGAAAGAAAAACCTGGGGCCCTGGAACGCAAGGTAAAGAAGGAACATAGAAGTGGGTTTTAGTCAGTAAAAGTCTGACATGGCCCTGCCCCACTGGATGAATTCTCACCTAAAAAAAATCATCAGAACATTTGGATTGGAAGTGAATCATCGAGGTAAAAGGTATCTCTCTCTCTACAAAATCACTGGACTGAGCAAAATTCAATTGCAGAAAGCGTTTTCGAATGTTTCAGCCGTAACAGGTAAAATTAGCGAATCGTCTACCTGCTGATTGGTGTAGCTACTATGGAGATTTGATTTTATTCCACAGCCTAATTGACTAGGTCTACTTGTTTTTGAGCTTTATGATCTAAATCCGAAGTTGAGTACTCAGGTCTCGTCCTCGTCTCGTCATTTATTAACACACGCTCGAACTGGTACGATTGGACCACGAATTTAATTCGCTACCGAACCAAATCAGTCTGTATATTAGTCCGAGGACCACAATTATTATTATTATTTCAATCCGTGTAGGTCGGACGGGGCATGCACTTGACGTCCGGTGGTCTGTTGTGAGAAGAGGTGGTCCATTATAAAACAAAGTCCCCTACCTCGAACCATCTGTCTGTCTGTTGTAGGTAAACTTAAAAACTACCGAACGGATTTTCATGCAGTTTTCAGGTGCATGCAGGTGTGTTTACATGCATGTTATAGTGGAGAATAAGCCGAGAATTTCAAAGATTTGTAACACCCGTGCGAAGCTAGTACCAGTAACAAATAACTTATTCTTCGTTTCTTGGGAAAAAATCGTTTAAGCCAAGACCAAACAAGAACGTTTGGATTTTCATCAAATTGAAATGTCACTTACTTTTAGATTTACGTACAAAGTAAGCTCTAATTGATGTTTCGCGTAGCAACATAATACTGAATTTCATTTCAGAAGTCGTTGCTTTTACTGGAACTTTTTTTATTATTGGAATCATTTTCCGTCTGTGATATTTTATTTCAAACTAGCCTGTGCCAGCGGCTTCACCCGCTTGAAAGTAGGTTTCTCCATACAAATTTTAGACCCCCGTCTCATCATCTTAGGGAGTGAATTTTGGTAAATCCTCTCTTAGTGCTCGCCTACGTCACAAAAGGAAGCCTAGCGCAAAATTTCACGTTCCTAGACACAGAAGCTTCGGATGTGCGTTGATATTTCAGTCATTCAGTTTCTACTTTTTCTTCCCGTCCAACTATAATTTAGGTGTCTTCAAGGCTAGAGTGAATAGGCTCTTAATAAACTAGTGCGCCTCACCATCAATGATTGCATCGCTGCTTACCATCAGGTGGGATCGCAGTCAAGCACTGGTTTATATGAATTAAAAAAAATATATATATATTATATTGATGAAATGCGTAAAATATTATTCCTACGTTTATTTCATTAATCCACATATTTCGGTTCTGCAAAACTTTTGGGAGGCCCAGGTCTTAAGGGCTTTATCGATTCCTTTCTGAAAAGTTGTTTCAAAATGGTTTTCTGTATTTTTACCTCTAGCAACAATGCTGTAATATTTAAATTCAATTGTTGCCATTTCTGGATTTACATCATTGTGATCATGTGCCTCTATTGTTATGTTAATAGAATGGTGCAAATTTGTTGTGAAATAACTTGAATTTACATGAACGTGATATAACTATGAAAAGTTGAGGAAGTTGTGGTAATAGGCATCTAGTTATGTTGTATGTGGGTGATCATTTGGCAGTACCTGTCGAAAGTTGCAATTCTTTTAGCGAATCGGTATTTTCCTGTTTATTATTGTACAATATTTTATACTAAACAGCAAATAACATTAAAATAAAGCTATAACTACACTGCGCACACGTGTGCCACACACGCCGACCTGGGCGCGTCGGTCTCCATACATTTTATATGGAAACTAGACTTATAGAGCTACACTAGATCCAGCCACGCGACGTCGTTCTACGTACAAGTTAGGCGTGTTACACGTGTGCGTCGGTCTAATGTAGTTCTAGCTTTAATTTTTTTCCGAAAACAGTATCAAAATTGGTCAGGTATTAAAAAGCAGTAATTAGCATTTCAAATAAATAAGGACGAGTGGGGGCGTGGTGGGAACGTCTCGCTATCTCTTTTGTACGCACGTAAACTAATGGCGCTGGCGGTGACGTCACATTTCAGTTTGTGCTTTCTTTTTCTGTTATTTGACAGTTTCCCCTTCCTTCAGATTAGAAATATTTCTAACAAACTTTATTTTAAACGTACCTATTTGAAAAATTCTTTCTATTTGCGATTTTTAACCCCCGACGCGAGAAGTGGGGGGTGTTATAAGTTTTACTGATATGTATGTGTCTATAGCATCGTAGCTCTTAAACGGATGAACCGATTTGGATGCGATTTTCTTTTATTCGTTAGCAGGTTTTCTAGCGATGGTTCTTAGACATGTTTTATCAAAATCAGTTCAGCCATTTACAAGTTATGGAGGGCGTCAAAGTAGGAATGTAAGGATATAAGGTATACATTATTAAATTGTATGATATATGAAAATCGGTTTAACTGTACTTTTGTCGAGCACGATTGGTACGCGGGTTTTTAATTTTTTTATTGAAGTTTATGGATAAAGTTGCTTTTGCTCAATTCTACAAATATCTTGGGGCAACGAGTGTCATGCATCCAAATACTTGTTTGCAATGCAGAGGTGCTATTATATATGTTAAAGAATGATAATGTTTTGAAAATTATTTCTTCTACCTCACTCGCCGTGGTCTCTAAAAAGGTCCTTTTAGCGAAAATTTTCGTGTAACATTATCATTTTGGTGCCAGACACCATCTGCGCCATTTTGTCTAACCATTTAACATACTATAATAGCTTTTATAACAACACCTGTGATTTCTTTTTCGTTTCCTAAAACAATAACTATCTATTAAATAATGTTTATGATAGTACTTTTGTAATTATGAGTAAGGTATTAAATAATTATTTTAATTCTACAGTTGATTGGTCTATTAGCGTTCGTCGGGTGATTTTTCACTTTATTTAGCTTTTAAATAGCGTTTAACTTATGAATATATTTTTTGTATTTAATAAGTAGGTACATGGTATTCGTTGACCTCGAAAAGGCTACGACCGGATAACTCGTGAGGTTCTATGGTGGGCCCTTAAGGAGAAAGGTGTGCCTGGGAAGTATGTGCAGTTGATCCGATCGATGTACATTCGATGCAGTACCCAAGTCCGGTCTACAGTGGGCACCACTGGCAGCTTCAATGTGGCTGTCGGTTTACATCAAGGGTCGGCTCAGCCCTTACCTCTTCCTGATGATAATGGACGCTCTGACGTCGGACATTCAGGAAGAGGCTCCCTGGTGTATGCTGTTTGTCGATGACATTGTGCTGGTTGCCGAAAGTGGCCTAGAGGTCCAGAACAGATTAGAGGTGTGATGGCACAGACTGGAGAGTGTTGGCCTGAAATTGAGTAGAACCAAAACGGAATACTTGTTCTGCGATTTCGGCGGTCTCTCCAATCTAGTGCCTTTAGCTCTCGCCGGAACGCCCATTCCGATCTGTTCCGACTTTCGGTACCTCGGGTCGCTCGTCCAAGGGGATGGTGAGGTAGACCGGGACGTAACACATCGGATCAACGCAGGATGGATGAAATGGCGACAGGTCACGGGAACAACTTGTGACCCACGGATGCCCCTCAAGTTGAAGGGTAAAATCTACAAGTCCGTGATAAGGCCTGTCATACTGTATGGATCAGAATGTTGGGCTGTGAAAAAGACGGATGAAAAAAGATTGCTCGTAGCGGAGATGATAATGTTAAGATGGATTGTGGTGTGACAACAATGGATAAAGTGAGAAATGAGTATATTAGGGGAAGTTTGAAAGTGGCGCCAGTGACTGAAAAGTTGAAAGGGAATCGTTTATCTTGGTATGGTCATGTGAAGAGGAGGGATGAAGCGCATGTTGCTAAAAGAGCTATGAATTTACATGTGGATGGATGAAGAGGGAGAGGGAGGCCAAAGAAAAGATGGATGGATTGTGTGAGAAGTAATATGAAAGAAAAGGGAGTTAGTGATAGCGTGACGAGTGACAGGACAGAATGGAAGAAAAAAACGTGTTGTGCCGACCCCAAATAAAACGGGACAAGGGCAGGAAGATGATGAATAAGTAGGTACCTACTATAAAATATTTACATACTTGAAAATATATAACATGACATCTATATCTGTATAAGTACCTATATAAAAGGAGAAACTGACTGACTGACATATCAACGCACAGCCGAAACGGTTTTCTTATATGACGTATGCGAGCACTAAGAGAGGATTTTCCAAAATTCACCCTCAAAGGGGATGAAACGGGAGTCCAAAGTTTGTATGGAGAATCCTACTTTTACGTGGACAAAACCGCTGGCAGAAGCTAATAGACACTAAAAAAAATACCCATCGAATTATATCTAACTAAAAGGTATCTAAGATTTGGCGTCAAAAACCCCTCGGCATCGTTGTCCTAGGCTGCAAAAGGCAACTGAATGAACATAAGTGGGTTTTAGTCAGTTAAAGTCTGACACGCCCTGCCGCTCCACCCTAGAGCAGGAGAACTCATTAGATGATTTCCAAAATCCCAAAAAAAATAGCTGACGACTGGTAATGTTCTCAAAATTGCGATAAGCGTTGCTGTCATACTCGTAATAGGTACTTAAATATAGAGAGAACATACATACTTTGTATGTTTTCTCTTCACCACCCTAGGTTGACTGGTAGAGAATGCCCAAGGCATTAAGTCCGCCTTTGTCATTTTGTGTTGCATGAAGATTTAATAAATAAATAAATATTATTTCAACGATTTATCAAGACGACGATGACATATATGGCTCCGAAACGTGCTCGCTTACAATAGGCCTCATCAGAAGGCTTAAAGTCACTCAAAGGGCAATGGAAAGGGCTATGCTCGGAGTTTCTTTGCGTGATCGCGTCAGATATGAAGATATCCGCAGGAGAACCAAGGTTACAGACATAGCCCGAAGAATCGCCAAACTTAAGTGACAGTGGGCAGGGCACATTGCTCGCAGAACGTGAACGACCGGAAGACGCAGCGTTAGAAGGCCTCCCACAAGGTGGACCGATGACCTGGTGAGGGTCGCGGGAAACCGATGGATGCGAGACGCACAGGACCGGTCATTATGGCGACATTTGGGGGAGGCCTATGTCCAACAGTGGACGTCTTTCGGCTGAAATGATGATGATGATGATTTATCCTGCGTGCAGCGATATTTATTTTGTTTCGATTATTAGCTACATTCGGATTCTCGTGCTTAAAAATCGACTAAGATGATTTATTACAGCTAAATAAAGCTGGTCTTGTTTTTGTAATAGGCGACAGGATCTGGAAATATGAAGATATTTAACGCTTGAGACGGATAAATAGAGTCAAGCGTAGCAATTTCTATCTTCGTAATTATTATATGTAGAAGGACGTGGTCATCCCAACCGAGTAGGATTAATTTGCTAATTTCTCTCTGCCAAGGGATGCAACGTGCGCCGCGCGATAAGTAATTGACGTAATATGTTTGACTTTTCTCGCTTGGCTAGTTTCTAGTGTGCCTACCATAGTTTATGCAATACATTTATTATCTTTACCAAGAATTAACTACTTTGTTGAATGTGGTTTGCTGTCTTCTTACTAATCTTGTCTTGTATCACCACGGATGATTTATGATCATATCATGGCTCTATGAATGAAAAGCTCGAGACGCATGTCCTAATTCCAATTAAAAATTTTAGCAACCTGTAAAATCATTCATGTGAATCTTGTAAAAATTCGCAAGTGTCTTCACGAAAAGACGATAATTAATAACTTGAAATACAAATAGGTATTGTATAACTTGAAATCTGAAAACGTATCTGAATTAAAAACTATAATACTTAAAAATATAAATAGTCTTTGGTTATAATTTTACAGGGCACTTTTTTCTTCCTCCTGTAAAGTTTCATCTTTCGCAGTTCACTTCAAGATTTCACTCATTTAATGACTTCTTGAGTCTTCTGCTTTAGGTGGAGCGAGAGGAAGTCTGAGTTTTACTGGCTAAAATTCACCTGTGTTTCTTTAATTGCCCTTAGAGCGAGCCATGGTAACTTTTTCGAACAATCAAAATTACAACGCTGGCCTTGACGGGCCCCGTGACGATATTATGAGAAATAGGAAAATTATCTATAAGAACCTTTGGTGCCTACATTCGGTTGCTATAGTTATATTAGTTGAGATATCTTCAAACTTCAGCGACGACTAACCGTTCGTTGCCTCTCGAGAGGCACAGATTCTCATTAAACAAACTACAATGCTCACAACTCATTGTGGACGCAATTTCTGATGTAACATTTAGTATTCAAAGTAACCCACGGTTCCTTTGTGTTCTGCCCTTGGAACGTCGATCGGTTACTCGGATTAACAGAGCGGCACCCGGCCCGGTTCCCGGTTACTTTGTGAACAACAATGTCACTTCATTTCAATTTCGTTACTTTCCCCTCTACGGAGTTAAGTGGTTTGTTCCGACATGTTTCGTTAATGTCATTTGTGTTTTCATGTGCGTATTGAACATCAGCGTTGCTGTCTTTATCATATTTTATCGTTTTTTTATATTGTTTTTTTGTGAAAGCTTTTTGTCCGCTGCGTTTAACTTGATCAGAGATTTCATGGAAACTCTTTATTATATATCGAGTCTTTTCAGGAACAATATCGTAAGTGATAATTTGCATTTTTTGCAGGAATTGGTGTTCTCTTCCATAATTAAAGTGTTTATGAAAATATATTAATAGCAACTATTCTATTAGAGCAGTAGTTATATGAATAATAAGCTAAGTTTTTTTGGAATGATATTTTAGAAAATCTGTTCCTGCAATAAATGCAGACTATCGCTTACAATGTTCTTCCTATCATTCGGGTCGATATCTTTTTCATTTTTCTCTATAACTCCAAATACATCAACATCGCTCTTCATGGTAGTTCGTCCTCTACTACCAATATTCTAACTTTTATCACATCATTCAAATTATTAATATTTTCCGTCCACAATCTGTGCTCGTAATATATAATTCTCGAAGTGCTGGATTTTCGCTCAGGCACGAGTGCACTTCGCGTTTGTCACGTAAAGCATTCTAGCATTGAGCATTGAACTGATTCCGATGAGTATAGAAAATATTTTTCGCCGCATAAGCCGATTTTTTAGGGTCCCGTACCTCAAAAGGAAAAAACGGAACCATTATAGGATTACTTTGTTGTCCGTCCGTCTGTCTTTCAAGAACCTTTATCTCGGGAACGCGTACAGGTATCGAGTTGAAATTAAAACCATGTAGTCAAGTCTGCGGTTCCTTGACGCCATGAAAAAATCAAAAAACGTATATTTCGACACTCTCATGGAAATCAAAATTCATAGAGTAGTTCCCGTTGACCCAGAATCCTGAAATTTTTCACAAAGCAAGTTCTTATAGGACAGATATAGGAATAAATCTGAAAACAGTAAATTTGTTGTATAAAAAAAATATATTTTGCGATTTGGAAAAATCTTCGAAACTCCATTCAGGAATTGAACTGTTTAAATAGGTTTGTACGGAACCCTCAGGGCGCGAGTCCGACTCGCACTTGCCCAGTTTTTTAATAGTTCACCAATATTTCACCTGATGGTAAGCAACGATGAGGTCGACCATCACACTGGCCTAGAAGTAACCTATTTTTTTTGACTTTAAGACCCCTAGGTTGTATCTATCAGGAAACACAGATTCCGGTAGGGTTTGCGACAGCGTTGATGTAATATAAGATTTCATTTCAAGTTTCTATTTGATTGTCACTTGTCTCAAGTAATCACCAACTTACCCACAGTACTCAACAGTACCCACGAGCTGTTCAAATTTGAATATGAATGGGCATGAACCAAATCAGTATTGTACGTATATATTTGCGTGAAACTGCGCAGTTCTAGCCACTTGTTACATTGCCTACTGTGGTGGACTGTCAGAATGATTGATTGACGAGCGGTCCAGGTGTAGAAACGTACCGAAAACAGACATGAATCAGTTACGGTATGTTTGTTATATATGCATATCTTGTTTACTACAGTCCTCATGAATATTCATGTTTCTGTATGGATGTTTAGTCGAATACAGATTGTTTCAGCTACACACAGTTTGGCACCAACTGTGAATAGCATATAGTAAACATCTTGTTGGGAAGTAAGAACAATATAACTCCTTACAATTATGTTTTAAAACATATTTTTTATGATATCCACACTAATATTATAAAGGTGTGTGTATGTTTGTTAGGTTTTCCTTCACGCTCAAACGCTCAAAACTGAACAGATTTGAATTAAATTTGACACACAGGCAGACTATTTCATGGATTAGCACAAAGGGAACTTTTTATTCCGATAATAGGTACATATTTTACTTTTACGCGGGTGAATCCGGTGGCAGAAGCTAATAATTCTAATAAACTTAGCATAAGCATAGCATAATCAGCCTTTTAATGTTCCCACTGCTGGGACTCAGGCCTCCTCTCTAGGAGAAGGAATGGGCCGTAATCCACCACGCGGGCCCAGTGCGGGTTGGTGAATGTCACATGTCTTCGAATTTTTTAGTTCTAAGATATGCCGGTTTCCTCACGATGTTTTCCTTCACCGTTTTGAGAGCAGTGGTGGTGAAAATAAATTACACAAAGTAATGCGCCTGGCTGGGTTTGAACCCGCGACCTACAACTCGTAAGTCGGGGCCTTTACCACTCGGCCACCACTGCTAATAAACTTGTTAAGAAGCAAATGTTTGGAACTTTGGAGTTTTATTTGCCTCATGATCAGTGAAAATGTTACGAAGAAAAGTTTCTTAAATACCTTACGAAGTATTTATTGAATTTCTCGATTGAAACTCAAAACTTTTACCAAAAATAACGTCGAGTTCCGATTTGGTAATAACATCAAAATCGTTAGACGATTCAGAAAAAGTTTTACGTAAGTAATTGAATTTCGTAGCATGATTTGAACTCTTTTACAGAAGTGAATATTATTTTTATTTAGCAAGTCTTCATGGCCTTTCTTGATGTTTATAAAGCGAGAACTACGTAGAGTTAGAGTATCTGTACGTAGAGTTGCCATCGCGTGGCGTGGATCTATTGTAGCTCTACTTGTCTAGTTGCCATATAAAATGTATGGAGACCGACGCGCCCAGGTGCGCCGGCGTACGTAGCCCACGTGTGCCCAATGTAGTTTTACCTTAAATCTTTATATATTTTCGCATATTCGTCCAACTCTATCTTTACCAGGCACACCTGAAATATGCTTCCTGTGTATGTTCGCGTTTGAGTTAATTGGACGTGGGTGATCACACGATTTGTCACAAGCAACAACCATGTGTAACTTTGTTTGCTTCCAATTAACCTAATTATAATGATGATTTATTACCTGCTATATTAGTGAAGATGTATATTTGGCTGATAGTGTTCAGTCGATCGAGAAAAGTTTTATAACACTTACCACAAGTCAGCATGGTAAGACTACCTATATTGTTACGGACTTGTAAAAGGACGCTTTTGCAAAGGGACGTTATTTTTTTTTGTTTTAGTTTTTTTTTGGATTGGAACTATTTACCTGCAACTTTTGGTCTTCACGTTCGATTATAATTTAGGTGTCTTCAAGGCTAAAGTTCTCTTAATAAACCAGTGCAATTCACTATTTACAAATGCATCAGGTAAGAAGTGATGCAATCGTTGATGGGATCGCAGTCAAATACTAGTTGATATCATAAAAAAAATTACAACTTATAATAACGAGTTACAGTTAAATATATTATTAATATTTTAGGCCTTAAATTATGAATATTATGTCGCCAACCGGTTTATCGTTTCACAAAATCGTTCCAAAATATGGTCTACCTCAAATAATGCAGCCGGACGCTCGATCTATCAAAACGGCACATAGGAAACATAACTCCATATCTTGTAATTATCCAATCAACAAGTTTTAATCACTTTCTCATTTTATCGCTACATAAAAGTACCAGGCTACCAGAGCTCTCAGAACATAATCAATTAAATCAATTAGGTTAATTTGATTGTGCAACGGTGTCGGTTTCGCAAGCGCGTTAGTTATCTCAGGCACGTGGCGACCACCGTGCTTTTTTATTATTCACCATGTTTTATGGGGGTCTTATTGTAATTAAATTGTGGAAAACCAATTCATTCGGTTTATTTTGATTCGATTTATGTTCGGTTTTATTCGGGTTGTGTTCGGCTTTATTTTTATTGGTTGGATGATGTGATTTAGTGTGGTGGGTTCTTGTAATGGAGTTGTTAGTATGATGGTTTCTTTTATTGCTTTCAGAGTTAAGGTCATACGGAAAATCGAATTTATGAGAAATTGATTTTCGTTAAGAATTCGGTGTTTTGTGATATTACCTATGTCAATTTCTCAAATGTACAAACAATCGACAATGTAGAGACAAACTCAACTCAAAGCATTTGCTTCAATTAAATCAGTTTCAGGCACTTTTGAATTGTCATGGTCACTCATACAAGAAATGAAGGTATTGGCACGTTCCAAAGCGTAAACTATGGAGAAGAACGCGCAAGAAACTCAAAGGACACCATATCCTATTAAAAATAGATCATAAATTAATCGTCTACTATCACATTTTAGTCTTTATATCAACAAAAGTACTTACATCGTGTGAACATCGAAGAACAAATTGTGGTCGCATTCATAAATTGCATAACGATGCGCTAGTTGGTATTGTCCGGCTGGTAGTATTGGATGACTCACGCGCAACTCCTAGCCCTAAAATAGCGGCACAATTGTGAGAGGTCGTGACTAACCGGCTCAGCATCCCAACTGCCTGTTCGCTAACATTTTTATTGTTAGATGCACGTCCTTCGCATAGACATGGCTGTTTCCAGGCAGGCTGAATAAGGCCATATATTCCGTTAGAGATATATTATGTGACTTATTGCATCGTCCGACGCAGTGGTGTGATATGCTTCCAAGAAGCGATTGGACTTTTAAATTATATATAGAATACAACTAATATTTTATAGACAGCGGTATGACCGATAAGAATTGTATTTTATGATGAAGAATTTAATATTCTTTGACTCTGTCTCCGTTCTGTCAACTCCATGCGAGCTGCGGCTATCATCAATCAAGCTTCAATGTTATAACCAGCGTTGACTTGACATATTGCATATTATTCACTTTTGGCTGAAAGTAATCCAACCTAGACAAGCTAGACAACTTACAAAGTCAGTCTAAAAACTTTGTCACTCTAAAAAGCAGCTCAAAAATATGTATCGATTTCTAAAAGTCGTCATAAATTCTCTAAAATATTTTCTTTGCTTGAAGTTTGCAATCTTTTGTTATTGTTATTCAACGCTTGCAAAATGGCGAAAGTTTTATAGTTTCTCTAAGTTTGTTCAATGTGACATTTACCTGTAAATATGTTAGCGAGTTTATTCAGTAGATTAAATTAAATCAGCTCAAACAGTGTGAACGTTGAAGTTTGAAGTCAATTTTTTTTTCGCTGGACTGAAATCAAATTAGTCGCAATTTTCTCTTGTGCTAACACAAAATTGTGATGAAATGCATTAACTTTATCAAGCTTATCCTTGACACTAAACCACTGATCCATTAGGTTGTTATCAGGGAGCTCCCATCCCATATGCAGCACTCCCGACCGTCACAGCCACTTGTGATATCAAAGACATTACAGATACCGGAATAGTTCGCTTGCCCCAGATTATTTGATTTCCTATGTCACGACTGCTGTGGGAATTGAACTGGTGCAGTACGGAGGGTTCGATTATTAGAGTAGGTTTCGATTTTGAGTGACTGATTCGGATCATTTAGATATGTTTGACTTTTTACTTAATTCAACTCTATGTCTTGTTTCAGGTAATTACGTCTAAGGAGCGATATTGCTGTTCTGATCAAGGTTTCGTTTGGGTTTGAACTTTACACAAAGTTTATTGACCATTCAATTGGTAATGTACGTTAGCTTTAAATAATCGTCATTTATACTAGCCCTGACTCTAATGTGATTACTTTTGCAATCCCCACAGTCATGTTCATTTTATAACGTCTGCAGTCCTCTGCCTACGCATTTCAAATGTCCATATCGCTGTGAGTGGGCGATTCGCTTCTTTTTCTTCACTGCTATAGAGAGACCAGACGTGGTCCTCTTGCAAACCTACGTAGTTTATTGACCGGACATCTGCGGTGTGCGCACTCTATGTACGACCATATTAGTCTTGAATAACTTATTTTTATTTTATGGTTCTCTATCTGCAATGTTTGTCTTATTTTTCATGTACTAGCCTTAAAATAAATAAAATTGATTTGTATAAGTTACAGATTTTTTAGTGTGGTCCCCTTTTTGCAATGTTAGATTTATTATTCTTCACGTAGAGTGGAAAAGAATAAACTTAATTGCACACAAAAAAGTAACACAACTTATACACAAACTTAAATCTATGGGTACAATGGCGGTCTTATCACTGACAGCGGTATCTACGAGACTGTTGTTTTTCCAGCTTCATCTTTTTCTTTATTTAGGTTTTCTCTTTTAGCCATGTTTTTGGGGTGGGAAATCATCAATCATCTCTTTTCGTTTTGGGTGGATTTAGAGGGAATGTCAGGCTTTTAATAACTAAAACTAACCCGTGTTTCTTCAGTTTCTGGTGACTCTTTCGAACTATCCCGAATACTCTTTCACCCATTACCCGATCGATCATCGTTTGAGTCATTCACGCATGGACTTTCTCAGCTGCTATTGCGTAAAAATTGCCATGCATCAGACCACCTTCAGGTTCTTTTATGTATTATCTGTCCACCCGTGAGTCAGTAAATCGGTCTGGTATGCGTTCGAAGCCGCTGGCTCCGTATCGCATATCTGACAATTGTACATCCTAAGCATCGCATTCAATGGTTACAAAGTGCTCGATTGAATGTGAATGAGGTAAGGTACGGTGTCGGTGAACTTAGGGCTATGTCAATTGACGTCAATTGATTCATATCTTCTATTGATAGCAACTTATGATTGATTGACCCTAACTCGAATTCCTTTCGAACCACATCGATTTTATTGTTAATCGAGTCAGAGTTCTCAAAAATCGATTCTTATTCTTGTTTAACGAGGTAAATTGGCTCGAAGATTCTGAACTTCTATGAATATTAATGAAGTTTTAAATTATACTTAGGTTAAAACGGGTCTGTCTATAAATAGAGGACTTATAGGAGGAAATATGAGCAGGTATTGGCAAAGCACTTAGTGAAAGTTGGTTTTTGTTTGTTTTGCGAATCCTTGGCTTTACATAACATGTTGTCATATCAATTCCTATATTGTGTAAGTAATTTTTGGTGGTGTGAAATTTTTTACTAAATAGGTGGTTTGAAAAACGATGTGTTTCGTTTCAACTAATCAGAAAGCATAAAACTTGCCAATACTTCTTATAAAATGGATGTTCTAATATTGCTTATCATCATTTATTATTGTTATTTTGCTCTCCAGTTAGATATTCATTGGCTTACGCATTGTTAGAACTTCAATGACGTCACGGTTCTTTCACTTTCGAAAACACTATCTCTTTTTAAAACTGTGTTCCTTATAACATGGTCAATATGCGCGGTAATCCTTTTATCGTTATACACCAATTACAAATCTTACTAATGAATGCTAATTAAATGCAAGTTAACGATGACCAATAAAACCCGCTCATTCGTGACTCATCGATGTTAATCTGATCACTTTTATCTCTGATAAATACTTCCAACTATGAATGAGTTAGAAATGATTAGTTAATCTATCGATAGCTGAGCAGCATACTTTGAATTAAGGATGTAACGGAAGTGGTTGTATCGGAACCAAAATCTTAACTGGTGTCGGAACCGGAATCGGAACCAGAATCGGAACCGGAATCGGAGGCGAAGGTGGAAGCAGACGCGTGAAATGAAACACTACAAAAATTAAGACTCGAATGAGTAAAGTGTAATAATCAAGAACAAACAATATTCTAAAATACGAAAAAAAAAAACAATTGAAAGAGCAATCGACAGAAAGCATGCCGAGCTTTCTGTCGGTTGCTCAGGAGGAGGGAGGTTCCCCGCGCGGCGAGTATAATTTTGTTTGTATCTCCAATATAATTTCCGACTACAATTAATCGGAATCGAAAGTGCAAAATCAATCGGAAGTTCCTACCAACAACTCTGCTTTGAATGATTGAGAGCACATCAAAATAAGATTTGAAAAACGTGCACAGAAAGTACCAGGGAGCCAGGAACATGAGGAGCTCTAGGACGACCATAGTTATATTTCTCTCGAGGTTATATCATGGGACCTAAGACGACGGTGCCGAGTCGTAAAATCTATCCTAAATAGAC
The DNA here is from genome assembly GCA_905147345.3 of Mythimna impura. Classification (NCBI taxonomy): domain Eukaryota; kingdom Metazoa; phylum Arthropoda; class Insecta; order Lepidoptera; family Noctuidae; genus Mythimna; species Mythimna impura. The sequence continues at coordinate 23,136,414 of LR990359.1, read as the reverse complement.
CTCGTTATGGTCTAGGCCACATTAGGTATCTTGGTTGGCACACAAGATAGACAAATTGCGTCTTGGGTCATCCTCAGACAATAAATTGTACTTGACTAATGGAACTTGACACGGCATCGGAAAGTCACTAAAATATTAGATAGATAGAATAAACTTGATTGTACACCAAAAAAATAACACAACTTAAACATAAACTTAAATCTATGGGAACAATGGCGGTCTTATCGCTGACAGTGATATCTACCAGACAACCTTAATCTATATATATAAAAGGAGAAACTGACTGACTGACTGACATATCAACGCACAGCCGAAACTACTGGGCGTAGGAGCGTAAAATTTTGCACAAGGTTTTCATTTATGACGTCGGCGAGCACTAAGAGAGGATTTTCCAAAATTCACACCATAAAGGAATGAAACAGGGGTCCAAAGTTTTTATGATAAAACCTTTCTGCACGCGGGCGATGTCGCTGGCAGAAGCTAGTTTATGTATTAATCTTAATTTTTAGTCGCATTTCGTACAAAATCAATTTATCATAATTATATTAGTCATTCACAATAATGGAGCATAGTCAAAAACACCATAATAAAATTTAATTATAAAGTCATATAAATTTTGTTAGAGAAAAGCTGATAGCTAATTATTACTTAGGTACATAATTAATGATTATACAATTTTTGCTTAAAAACTATATCATGTAATAAACCATCAAAAGCTATTCAAAATTATTCAGATAATAATCTAATTACAGCGAATAGTTTTGAATGTGTGCAATATATTATAGGCCCCGAGCCAGATTGAATTATGGCCGCGGTAATGTTCTAACAGTAGGTAATGGAGAGGTTCGCAGTAATTTATCATCGTATCGTAAAGGCTTGTGTACAATATTATTAATCTACGCCACACGGGCCAGATATCCAGATTATGGCTTAAAGTATTTAGTATCCAGGCCAAAATCATCACAAAAAAAAAAACACAATGTCGATGTCAAATGGAACGCTTTTTTTTATATTGGCGTTATTTAGAATTCTGTCAATCATTTTGCTTTTAGTATAATTGATGTCAATCGCGTAAATAGTTAAAATATTTATTTTCAACGACTAGTTTTATCAAAAATTTCAATCATCGCTAGCCGATGATTTGGATTTGAAAGTACAAAAGTTATTTTAGTATTTAACTGTATAAGTTACCTGTCTACCTTTTCACGTAAAGTAAAAGTACTAATAACACTTATATTAAATGGATTCTGAATTTAACTACTATTCAATAGACATTGCTTTTGTGTAATATTTAGAAAACGTTCCGACCAAATGGATTTCTTTTAACTGTAGAATTCTATTGACCTAAATAAAACAATTCCCCATTTCTTTATTACAAACATTTCTTTATCGCAAAATAAATGTATAGTTTTTGCCTGTTCTGGTAAAATTGAAAAGAAAATGTTTTTTTTTTTTACCAAAATTTCTAGGTCAATTTAATTTACTTTCCTTACGAAGTTATATTAAATTCTGAAAATGGTTTTCCTATACTTTTTGGAGTAAAATATTAAATACTCGTACCATCCCAATATTAATTTAATAGAACAAAAATTACGTAAATCACGATTTTTCAGCAATGAATTTCAGAGTTTAGTCTTTTTTTAACTTGATAATATTTAACTTTTGCTTCGTGAAAAGAAATGAGGTTGATTAACGTGATTAGTGCTAGCTGCGGTCACTTAAGTTTAAATTATACGATCTTAACACGATAACACGTTGTTTATGAAGCTGTAAAGCTTTTTCTACATCGTAAACTTCTTTTAAATATGCGTGTTTTATGCAAGCTTTTTTACTTATCATTTTGAGATATGATTAGACTTTTGTAGAGCGAAAACGGCATCTTATCCAAACGCATTTTATATAGATTTATACTGTATTTTTATTCTAATTACCGTTTTCCATACCACTTGATGATATCGTTGTTTCAACGTATCGTTTAACCACGATATCGTGTGCTAATGATCACCGTTGCACGATCGTATTACTCAAAAGAAAACACGCAAAGGCAAACTCTCTTTCTGTTATTTCAAAATAAAAGTTTTTTCAAACTAAGATTTTGTTAAAACAACAAATAAATAATTGTATTTTCAATCCAATATTATAACGAAGCTCGTCGACTAGGCGTCCATTAAAAATCAATCACAAAAATAATGCGGTGCGGATGTAGACAAACAAAAGTTAATTAAAAACATTATAAAAGCTTTTTGCAATTCAGAACAAGGGGCTTGTCTATAAAAAATATTCTCGTCGTAATCACATTGAATGTAAACCTAATAAATTGCGTCAAGCTATCTAATGGAAAATGGTTATGTACGGTTGCGGGTAAATACATTAGCCTACTTGACTTTGAATGACAGAGAAAAATCTCTTTAATGTGAAAAACACTGACAAGCCTCCCCGAACGGTTTGATTACGTTCCAAATTCGAATAAATTTGAATTGATTGGGATGCGGATGGAGGCGTTTATTTTTTTTAGAAACATGAGTCATCATGACTTTTTGGCGGTTGTCTATTGTTTTATCGTTTCTTTTTTTATCCGAAACTTGAGTCATCATGACATTTCGGCGGCTGTCTACTTAGTTGTTTTAAATAAAAATTCGCGGCCAGAAATTTTATTTGTTTTATTAATTTCTAGTTTTAGCACTTCGATGACATGGACACTATGATAATGGTTCTTTTATCTGTTTGATTTTTGAGATCTAAACATTCCGATTTTATTTTGAACTAGCTATTGCCGGCACAATGCCATTTGGTATCAATTTAAAACATCTTTCTATGAAGTCCCTTCAAAATCGTTCCAGCCATTTCAGAGGACTTGAATTTAAAATAAACTAGACTAAGGGCTTTAGAACTTTTCAACGGGGTCTAGAACGGAGCATGCTCAAATCAAAAAATAAAATAAAATTAGACACAAAAATAAGAAGCGTTACCAAACCCGGGGCATGTGGCAAGAATGTCAGACGAGCGATGGACCATAAGGGTGACTCGTTGGAGAGCCCCAAGTGGAAAACTACACAGGGGAAGACCGCATACAAGATGGGCGGACGACATTTTAAAAACGGCTGGTTCTAGTTGGATGCAAACAGCCCAAGATCGAGAAAGATGGGGTTCCTTGGACGAGGCCTTCACCTGCGATAATAATCAATGAATATTATATTAAGATTAATATTCATTTTAAATGACTTTGCACCGAATAGGATTAAGTTTAGTTTTTTACTCACCTTGTTTTTTTATTTGCAAGAAATTAAAGACATTTTCTTAATTTTTATTAAGAGGGCTTTAGATAATTCCTCTTCCATTAAGTTTGGGTCCTCGCATTCCTCTGTCTTTAATTATCTGGAGCTATATTTTGGCAACAAAGAGTATTGGTAGTGAAAACTCCTTTCTCAGAACTGTTTCATGATGAAGAAAAGACGCATGAATAAATGATGCCATGCTGCACTAGCTTCGCAACCAGCAGCATTTTATCAAAGAAACCCAATTTGCTTATACACAAAACACTGCCAGCATCAGACAAAGCACGAACATTTTACGAGAACTTCGCAGTCCCGCGCCCTTTTGCAACATAGATGCGTTTATTTAGCTCTCCATTCAACGTTTCCGAGCGTCCATGTGACCTGGATTCCCTCAGTTTTCAGTTCATTAAAATTCCTCACATTGTACTAATATCGTGGCTGAGTACACTTGACCGCACAATTGTGCAGACGGCCCGTCTATTCTCTATGATACGTTTAGCCAGTTATGAATGGAGCACGTGGTTTAAAAATTGTTGCCAGTACTAAAAATGTTGAATAAGATGAAATAGTGCTGTCAGTTGTGTTTCGTTGTACGCAGCTCGTAAATGATTAGTATGAGGAAACTGGTAAACTGTCTGTGGCCGTAAAAACAAGCGCCGTAGATCATAAGTGCGATTACCTGCCTTGTCGTAAAACATTTTTAGACTAAAATTTTAGTGTAAATGTTATCTTCTATTCAAGCATTTCGCTCCAAGATTAATGTGACGTTTACACTCTATCCAATTTCTGTAAGAAATTTCTAAAACTTCCCACTTACGACATCCATTATCATTTCCTGAAACGCCGAGAGCTTGTTAAGACTAATTTGTTCAATGCTACATTAGCTGCTTCCGATAGCTGTCAAACTGAAGTTCTAATTTCAAACGAGTAACGTGTCTCTAATATATTAAATGACTATTTAGTGTCAGATGGAATTTGCAGCGGCTCTAATCTATTTATTTAAAAGGAGAAACTGACTGTCTGACATATCAATGCACAACCGAAACTACAGGGCCTAGAAACGTGAAATTTTGCATAAGGTTTCCTGTTATGACGTAGGTGAGCATGCACTAAGAGAGGATTTCCCAAAATTCACCCTCTAAGGTTATGAACCGGGCGACCAATGTCTACCTAATTTCACTCAAGTGAAGCTGCTGGTAGCAGCTAGTATCAAGATTTTCGCGCCGGCCGGGCCTTGGTACAGGCCATGGTCCGGAGCGAGGAGGAGCAGCAGGCGATCGCCTCCTTCTGCGAAGCAGTAATGCTAGCGAAGGAGGCGGTCGCACGCGCGAGTGAACGGCCCTCACGCACCAGCCGCCGTAGGCACTGGCTTGCGGACGGCAAGCAATGGGTAGCTCGCCGTCCGGTAACCGTTCGGACCGAACCCAAGTCGTCGACGACGCGTAGTGTTCCACGCGCGCCATAAGGAGATGTCAGCAAAACCGTAGGGGCCCTAGAACGAAGGCAAAGAAGGAAAAGGCAAAAGGGTTTTAGTCAGTATAAGTCTGACACGCCCCAACCAAGGGCGGGAGATGTCATTAGATGATTTCCCACCTAAAACAAAAAAGCTAGTATCAAGATAATTTATTAACAGTGACGTGAACACTACAGTATATAAAATAGTGTCTAAATTAAAGCGCACCATGCTTTACGAGTACGCTGCATTGCTGAATAAAATGCGGGTAGACACGACAAGGACGCTGCAGCCGGAACCAAGGCTGCTGTTGCTATAACCTTTACAGCCGTCTTGTGAATGCCATGGCCATTACCACTTATTAAAATATACACAGTTCGTTTTCTTTGCGGAGTACGTATTTTCTATTTCAAAGTGTTATTTCCACCAACAACTAATATGTGGTTTTGCGCCGCCGCCGCCGTTACAAGGACTTTTAGTATCTGCGCTTTAATCATTTAAACAAATTACACGTTGTATTTCGGTAAATGTATTTTCGATGGTTATTGTAAGTTAATTGTACCCCTGTCACCTATTAGTGTAACGATATGTCGTACAGAAATAAATGAATATTATGTACTAGTTTAATTGAGATGGTATGTGTATCTTCTGTATATATGAAAGGTAAAGTCTTGAATCACACACTGACTCATCAAACCCTCAGACATAGAACACAGATTTTTTGCACAAAGTTCCTTTTATTCTACTTATATAAAAGGAGAAACTGACTGACTGGCGTACCAAGCCACAGCTGAATCTACGGGAACTAAGAGTGCAAAATTTTGCACTCTTAGTCCCCGTAGATATGAGAGAGAGATATGACGTAGAGAGAGATATGACATAGGTGAGCACTAAGAGAGGATTTTCCAAAATTCACCCCCTAAGGGGATGAAGTGGGAGTCCAAAGTTTTGGAGAAACCTATTTTCACGCTAGTGAAACCACTGGCCGAAGCTAGTGATGTATACAAAGAATCAGAAAGGTTTTTCCAAAACACCACAAAAGTGGATGAAACAATGATGATGATCTTTAAGTCAAGAGTAAATAGGTTACTTCTAGGTAAGCGCGCTCCTTCGTCGACGCATCGACGCTTTCCATCATGTGAGATAGCGGTCAAGCGCGAACCTAGCAACAATAAAAAAACTTTTTACAAAAAAAAAAAACCGACTTCACTAAAAAACACTAAAAGGATCAAAATAACTTTAATTTCGGAAGTTGGTGTTTCTCGGTATTATTTGTATCTTATTTAACACCGACTTCCGAAATTAAAGTTATTTTGATCCTTTTAGTGTTTTTTAGTGAAGTCGGTTTTTTTTTTTTGTAAAAAGTTTTTTATTTCACACTTTTTAGTTGCGATACACTTATAAGCAAAGTGCCTTTTTCTCATGATAATTCCATTGATTAATTACGGAGTTTCAGTGCCTACCTTCCGGCTCCATCATCATCATCAGATCACTTCGATGACACTATTTTCAACGTAACTATTCAGAACCTTTCATTCATTTGTATTGTCATAGTCGCATAAGTATCTTTATTGTGATATCTATGCGAGTATGAAGTTCCGTTGACCATTTCTGGTCTTCTTCGTCAGTTCCACTTCATCAAATGTTACTTTTTGACTGTAAATGCTTAAGTTCTCGATGAAAATACATAAATCACTATATGATTGCCTATAATATTTGAGGAGTTCCCTCGATTTCGCCAAGATTCCATCATCAGATCCCGATTTGGTGACTATGGGACCATTTGGGAAGTATACCCTTTCCAACAAAAAAAGAATTTTTCAAATCGGTTGGCAAGCGACGAAGTTATCCGCGAACAAACATAAAATAAAAAAAAAAATACAAACATCCGAATTGAGAACCTCCTCCTTTTTTAGAAGTCGGTTAAAAAAAAGGGGTCCAAACTTTGTATAGAGTAACCGATTTTCACTCGTGCGAAGATGCTGGCAGAAACTCGTAGATGATATATCTTGAAAGTATGGAAGTAGAGAACATGTCGCTTTGACAATTAATAAATTGACGCGAGAGCAAGATGATGATGAAGTAGTTTCGATGTTTGAGCAAATTGTTTCAGAAAACTTCGTGACTCAGAGAAAAACTTCTGATTGCCATGGTCAAGGACGTGGACTGGCATTTGGCACTAAACCCAGAACAAGCATTGCAGAAAAATATAATATCGCACATTGTTATGCCAACTCATTTGGCATTACATAAAAACCTCGTGCTTGACAAACGATGCAGATGTCTTTCTTTCACTGTCATAAAAATAATAATTTCTTTTTTTTTTAACAAAACTATGCATTCATCAGTTGACAAGCGCTCCAAGAGTGTTCGATTCGTACACGTAACTGAAAAAAATCTCGTTTTTTTATATGGGGCATTTTTCTCTTTGATGTGTGAATTCATCAAATGACTTCTGTTGCTTTAGGGTGGAGCGAAAGGGCGTGACTGACTTTTACTGCCAAAAACCCACCTATGCACTTCATTTGCTCTTTGCGACCCAGGACCACGGTATATCTATATTCTTGAATGGGGCTACTTTTAATTTTACTATTTGTTGTTATTGCAGTAAAAGAAATAAAACACTATAAAAAAAAAAATGTCTGCTGGTTGCCATACGGTTACGAAACCCAAAAAATGAATATGTAATGTTGACTTTAATTTAAAATGTAAGTATATTGCTATTACATTAAACGACTGTTGGTTGAAGGAAATTGCAAGAGATAAAATCGTAATCGTCTTTGTAAAAGAAAATTAAGTGGGGTCTGTAACGAGATTTTGAAAGTAATCTGTAAAGTAATTTTCTTTAATCTTTATTGGATATTACTAAAATTAAGCTAAATCTCGACCAAAAATCTTTTTTTAGCTTTACTAAGAACTGCCATAAAGATTTGGCAGTTCTTAGTATCGCATCGCGAGATCTGAATCGCCCTCTTGCTCCACCCTAGAGCGCGAGAATTCATTTGATAATTTCCAAATTACCAAAAAAAAATTACTGAAAATGTTGTTGTTATATTTTTGTACTAAGGCCGGTGAGCAATATCCCTGAGCTGGTCCTTCTGGCTTGAGGATACCGTAGCTGTGACGATAGTCACGTCTATAAGTAATGTAATATTAATGGATCAGATTAGTGCGAAGAACAGAAAAGATTTTTCAAAGTTGAAGCTTCTGTGTAAGTAATGTCTTTCTAGATAGATTTTAGCCAAAGACGATTAGGCATGTCTCACAAAAGCTAGAAATGATTCAGCTGAATTTAGAATACTAGGCATCGAAATTAACCGGCAGTCGCAAGGTCGACGAAATTATCAAAGATAACCCTTGTTAAACTATTCGCAGGGTCGAAGAAATTACCAAAGACTCTTCTTAACTTTTTTTTATTGTTGATAGGTTCGCATTTGACTATAACTGTCTCACATGATAGCGACGAGAAACATGTAACCGAGGTATTTGTAATTGCAAAACATGATTGAAAAGAGTGTCCATGGAGTTTCTTGCACATTCTTCTCCATAGCGATCTACGCTTTGGAATGTGCAATTAGCATAATTTTTTCTGACTGACTGACATCTTGACGTTTCAAAAGTGCCTGTAAATTGTTTATTTGAAATAAATTCCTTTGAATCTTGAATGGTAAACGATTATGTGGTCGACGATGGAGCACGCTTGCTTAAAAGTAACCTATTCACTCTTGGCTTAAAGATTCCTGGTTGGTAGCTATCAGGAAACACAGACTCCGAAAAGCTGATATTAAGGAGATCATTACGATGGAATGAATTAGGTACGCCTACCTTGATATTACGAGTCGGCGACTAGAAGTACTCATGAAACAGTGCCTGCGCGCGCGAGTGAGACGTGCGACCTCAGTACAGACGCACCGAATAGCGAGGCGCCTGCGCCCGCGCCCGGCAGAAACATATAGTACGGCCGAAATAACTTGATCACTCTGAACTTGGAAAAATTGGCTGTGTAGTATTTCTTTTTGAGAATCATATGGCGAATGGCTATTGCTTGTTTTTTCGAGTATGCGCTATAGTTCGAAACGCCAAATTCAAGTTTAACTATTAACCCAACATTCAAACTTGGCCAGAAAACCGCCGCCATGGAAACGTGTACTTGGGATTTTACTTGGACCGACGTATGACACCGAAAGATCATATTAAGCACAAACAAGTATGCTTTTAATACGAAACCCAATCAATCGACGGAAAAGAGCGAATGTGCTGTATAAGGAGAGTAAAGGCAGTGGCTTTAATCTACAATCTATCTGACTGCAGTCTGCTAGATCGCAGATTATATAAGAAAAAAAAATCAGAGTGGCTAACATATTTTGACCGTACTGTATTCGTACGTGTATCATCGATCTTGTTCAAGCTTAATTTAATCTCAATCCTTTTATTGGATTTTGTAAATCAATAAGCATTGGAGGTATTGATGTCAATACAATGGGATCCTGCATTATGCTCGCAGATTGCAGTAATGTCATTGACAATAGCTTTAACGTAATCTCGGAATCCAACCGGAATGAAACGTGGAAAGTTTCTGACGATCCCATTGTTGTTTTCTTTTTCTTCATTGGAATTGATAAAGTAAAAATAACTGTTATTTTGTTCTTTGGATGTTTTATTTTTAACGGGTGTTTGGGCAGGTTTCACTAACGATTTTCTTTGAAATTATTATAAAACTAGCTGGTCGTCGAGCTTCGTACCGCTTAACAGTCAATGAATTTAGTCTATCTTTCGATTGCGATGGAACAAAGCCTAGGTAATAAATCAAGTTACATACAATTTTAGCGTGTAAAAGTTATCTACATCGATTTTGTACATTTTACGTAATACGCGTACAACTAAAAACTTGTACAGATTAATTATATGTATACAAATACAGAGTGTCTTTGACATCTACACAAACAAATACCATGGATCCAGTAGGTACATGATTCTGGACCCCCCAATGGTGAAATATTTCGTCTGTTTTTTCCGGATCCGTGGTATTCGTCTGTTCGTCGATGTGAAAGATACCGTGTATAGGATCATCCAAAATATTTTAGTCATTTGCATATTTCGAATAAAAGGACCAACGGAATACTTGATCGTTAACAAATAGATTAAACGTTAAACGTGCCTGGACTTTGGATTCAACTAGGAGTTTGTTCTCCAGTTGGAACTTTTGGGTTCCAATTGGAAAACAAACTAGATAGATTTATTAGAACAGTAATAAGGTAGAATTATATTGTAACCGTGTTGCCTAGTGCCTATAAATGGAAACGAATTGAATTATCGATAAACGGTTGACTTGAAAATGAATGATGATGAATTGATTGATGAAGGGTTAGTAAAAAATGAATCGACACGTTAGTTCTAGTTTTTATACAATTTTCAATGCTTATTAAATTTGATACAATCAAATGCTAAGTGCTAATATAGAAATCAGTGACAATAGGTGAACCCATTGTCTAAGAACGTATGCAACTTAAACGGGGCCAAGAGAGTGGAGTGGCACTATATTGTGTCAATTTCTCGAATCGTCCCCCTTCTCGCGCCCCCTGTCGTGCCAGCTGCGCGTTAACTCAATGCTACGTCCATTCTGCCAAGTTCAAGTAAAATACTCGCTTTTGTAACTAAAGTAATTGTTTGCTTCTTTAAAAGTCAAAGGCTAATGTGTTAACTTTTAACGATGCGAGTGAGTGCTTTGTGTTACCTACTGCGCACTAGTCTTGAAGTCTTCGTAGTTTTTCTTAATTCTACAGAAATACTCGTACCTAGTGTGTTTGACGTTTATTTTCTCTTAAGATTTTCTTTTATAGGTATGTTGTTTAGGCGTTCGTTCTCAATTTTCTTTATCTCTTAAGACGTGACTTTTCTCAGGCGAGTTTCAACTTATTAAGGATCAGCAATTTTCTTAGTTTACATTTTAAGTATAGTGGAGTCGTGCGTAAATATTGTTATAGGTTTACAACATAAGTGAAAGGACTTTAATATAAAGCTTTACGATTTATTGAAGTTCATGGTCAGAGTCGACTGTGAGGACTTAAGGCGTCTAGACCTTCACGTAAGGTGACACGCAAAGACGCAGGTAATCTATAGCTTGATATCTTGAGCTAAGTATAGAACCTTATGCAAATGCTTATTTGTATATTTTTATTAAAGTACTAGCTTTTGCCCGCGGCTTCGCTCCCGTCAACTGACTACTATATCCTACTCTACCCAACTCTATCCTACTCTACCTTACTCTACCCTACTCTACTCTACTCTACCCTACTCAAAAGAAAAAAGTATCCTATGTCCGTCTCCTGGTTCTAAGCTACCTCCCCACCAACTTTCAGCCAAATCGGTTCAGCCGTTCTTGAGTTATAAATAGTGTAACTAACAAGACTTTCTTTTATATATATATATATATATATATATATATATATAGATATCTAACATTTAATAGAACTCCAAATTGTTCTGCCATAGTAAAAAATATACTTAAATACTACATGAATTTCAAATTAGAAGTCGTCTGTAAAAATAAACAAAACAATTTCTCTATGTAAAGAATTCGTTCACGTTGTAAAATTAACGGTCACACGAATATGGCGCGAAGTCGTTTCAACTACATACATAAATTTCTTTTACGGGTGGTTCGAACAAATTGTTCTAACCTTCAAAACACCCTCACTAATTAGTGAAAATACTAAAGATGCATACGTTACGCATTTAAAACCGTCCACGCTTTTGCAGTCGTTAGTGGAACTAATTTAAATTCGTGTTAGTTTTTCACGCAGCGCTTTCTTCTGGAACAAAAATAGCTTTGCTACTGTTTATTACAAACAAGCGGACTTTGACATAATTCACCGTCAATACCGTGGTGAATCTCAGAATCCTTAAAAACATCGCTTCGATGTTTAACTGCTTTTAAAATCTCCACGCAATTTTCTGCAAAAAAAGAAAAATAAAAACTGGGCAAGTGCGAGTCGGACTCGCGCACTGAGGGTTCCGTACAAACTTACTTAAGTAAATAGTTCAATTCCCGAATGGAGTCTCGCTCGAAGATGTTTCAGAATCGCAACAAAAAATATTTTTGGTCACACAAATTTACTTTTTTTTAGATTTATTCCTATACCTGTGCTATAAGACCTTGCTTTATTCTGGGTCAACGGGAAGTACCCTATGAATTTTGATTCCCTTGAGAGTTTCGAAATATACGTTTTTTGCGACATAAACAGCCGTATCTTTTTTTTTTGTTAACTTAGAAGTTTAATTTTTTCATAGTTTCAAGGTACCGGAGACCTGAATATATGGTTTTAATTTCACTCGATAAAGCGCGCGTTCTCGAGATAAAGGGTCTTGACAGACAGACAGAGACAGGCGGACAACAAAGTGATCCTATAAGGGCTCCGTTTTTTCCTTTTGAGGAACGGAACCCTAAAAAACAGTTTCATCCGAACCTATAAAATATTTATTGCCTTCATTAGGAGGAATGGAAAAACTCTTAAAACTTTTTGCAGTGTTTACCTCCGCTTCGTGCATCTGATGACACACTCAGAATATAAAATGGTTTACATTTGGAAAATTGTTTCGGTTCGGGAACATTAGCGTTGACTTATATGGTTTCGCTTCAGTCGAGTGAATTCAGTTCCACGTTCATTATCATGGTTGGAAGCTGTGCACGTGTGGGATTAATGTGCTGGTTTAAAACATTAATTTTGAACGAGTAAATTGACATCAGTGTAAATCCAAGTCATGTGCATATCATCTTTATGATAAAAAGATTGTACAAATCGATATCTTGGTAAACAGAATTCCAGAATTCAATAAACTGAAGACAGCCCCAGTTTACTGAATTCTGGAATTCTGTTTACCAAGATTACTGAGAGTACTCAACCACTAGGTATTTTCTGTACCTACAGGCTCCACAGCTGATGATAATAACAATAAAAACATTGTAACTGATTTATAATTTACATTTATTTATAAAATTTTGTGCGTACCTAGTAGATTACGGGCCATTCTCTTTCATAGAGAGAAGGCCTGAGTCCCAGAAGTGGGAACATTATTAGATATGCTTATAAAATGTTGTATAGAAATGGGCGTTCCAGCGCGTTCATCGATTTCGGCCTACAATGAAACCATCCCGAAACGGAACAATACAAGTTAACATATTGTAAGTGAAGAACAAAGGCTTGTTATAAAATCAATTATCACGACATTGTGTTCGCAGCGGCTAGGCTCGCTCGCTCGTGAGGCTTGCAATCTGTGGGATACTTCTTAATTGAGGGCTGCGAGAGATTGGATGTTGACTATGGCTTTTTGAAGCAAGACTGAAAGCTGTAGCAATTTATTTTTTCAATCACGAAACAAATCATAAACCAATATTGCAAAATATTCCCATTGCTGGGACGCAGGCTTCCTCTCTTAGAGAGGGAATGGGCCGTAATCTACCACGCGAACCCGGTGCGAGTTGGTGGATGCCAATGTCTTATAATTGTTTGGTTTTAAGACCGGTTTCTTCTCGATTTTTTCCTTCGCCGTTTTCAGAGCAGTGATATGACGTGCAATTCGTAAGTCGGGGCTATTACCATTGGGCTACCACAGCTCCAACAGCAGTGTCAACTTCGTCTGCTCTTTGCAAACCATTGTCATCATCATCATTACACACGGCTTGAATATCTTAATTGCTAATCCCACTATTTACTTTTGCTTCTTCGGGTACATATTATCCTAATCCCTTTCACGAAACTTCGCAGTGCCTTTTCATGTAACATAGTCGGTACACGAATTCGAAATTGGAATTGTAATAATGCGAAGCGCTATTCGCTGTAACACCCACGTACCTAACCGAGAACCCTGGCGTAGGATGACACTTTTTACATTAATAGGCTTGAATGAACAATGTTATGTTTCCTGAAAAGAGTTTCGTATGGCTTATATTGATTAAAACTTTTTGGGTACCTTGTATGATATTTCTAAATAGTAAAGCCCGAAACTTAACTATTTCAGCCCGAAGACGTTCCATAAGCCCTCAAGTGTCGCTGTACAACCACCTGTATTGTGCGACAAATTCAAATTTTCGCGACCCTCACCAGATCATCGGTCCACTTTGTTGCGTCTTTCGGTACGTGGTCGCCACTCCAGAACCTTTCGACCCCATCGACCATCTGTTCTATGAGCAATGTGTCCTGCTCACTGCTATTCATAATTAGTCATTAGACTAAGTTTGTTTAGCCCGAAACTTGGCCCAATGATATTCCATAATCATATTTCATAGCTAAATGAGGAGGTTTATGCAGCTATTATAATGCTGCGTACTTTAGCTGGAGTAAAACTATTACATGGATCTTCTCATTGTTATTCCATACGAGTATAATACTAGTGAGCTTCTACTAACGATGTTATATGTAAGGAGTTAGCGTAATCGAATCAGGAGTGACCTCACATGCCATTACTCTCAGTGGATTTTTTTCTAGAGGTAATCTACTCCTCTTTTTCATAATTCAGTGTTTTTGTGTAAGCTTCAAGCATTTTAAATAAAACGATTTCGTCTATTTTAAGCTCTATTTCGACGTTTTACTCTGGATGAACACAAAGTATTTTTTTATGATCTCTTTTATTATTCTGTTTGGAGAGTTTTATGTGATCTCTGGAACAACCGTAGTAAACAAATTTTACCTATGGTTCTTGAACGTTGGAGCTTTTATGCGTGTGGTATCATGTTGAATTTTTGTATTTTATACCACCGCGATGTTTGAATAGCGACTGTTATTGAATATTATTCTAGTTACGATAAAAGTTACATGAACATGGTAATAGTCTACATAATAGATTTATTTTTTGCTTTCAATTCGCGGAACGTTTCAAAGAAAATCATACAACACAAAAAGTTAAATACGCAAACAAGTTTTCCGGAGACATATCAAAACAAACCTAATTGAATTTCGAATGGTAATAATGTATATCTTGTAGAGTGCTGATTTAATCGATACGCAGCGAGTAAACATCGATATCACTCGATAAGTGCTATTACAAAATCGATTACGAATCGAGCAGATGCCAGCAATAATATTAGCATTTTGCGTGTGCCAACGTCAAGTGTGAAGGAGATGGAGAGTACCTATTTTCTTAAACTGAGTTTACGCAGATTGTGAGCCAGTCTGCGGTCTGTAACAATTAAGGATTATAGTTGTTTTAATTGCTTAAAGCAATTAAACGCAAGCTGCTCCAGGGATTAATCGTCATTGTTGAGTTAACCTCTTAATACGTTCTTGTTATTTCTTGTCAACTTGTTTCGTAGTAACGTGGTATATTTTTTGTCTTGTAGCTCCTGTTTGGTAAAGGGTTTGAATTGGTAGCAGCAGTAATTCTTTTTATTGGCATCCTTTTATACGTTATTGCTGGCCGCATGTGTTTGCTGCTAAAAGCAAACGACCCTTTCTTTAAGTTCTGTCCCAATTTTTATTTATACCTCATCCCGCGCTTTAGTCTGCTCTCTTATATTTTTGTTAAACAAACGAATTCTTTTGTTTCAGTTACGAATTTTTAGCAAATACAAAGAATCGTTTACCGAAACACCTGTTTTCTGTTTCAACACACTCAATAGCATCTATTTCTTTCTCACTGTCAATCTTTTTCTTTACTAATGGAACGTTTTCAACGTTTTAAACGATCGTATTAAACCCTTTTATTCCGCTGTAATGTTTAAATGAGTCATTTGGCGGTCGGCGTAGGTGTCCCACGTGTGAAGGTATGGTTAATGCTTCATTATTTGTGGCTTTATTGGCTTTTGTATCATTATTAAATTGGTTTCATAAAGGTGCGTTAATGACGTGTATTATGTCATTTCCAACATTGAGTGCTTCTGTCTTATGGTGTGAACAAACAAAGATTACATTATTATGTTCCATTGTTGCGGCTGTTAGCGCTTTGATCATATATTACTTAACAGTTGCTATGTAACTTAAATTTAGTTTACTTGGTCTAAGCTAGCGTACTAGGCAGTAATTAGTGCAGTAATCTCTTTCCATCGACGCATAGGTTCTTTGGCTTGAGTTTTTATAAGGTTTCTCTAAGTTCTTTAGTTCAGTTTTGTTTTGTTAAGGTGTTGCTCCAGGGTAGCCGAAATTAAAATTTTCTGAAGTTTTTTTGCATTTTGCAGATCAGTGTCAATATTAGGGGTTTCGTTTTTTTTTTTATTTTGACTTAATTCTTAATTCTTTATTGTACACAAAAACATAATATATTGACATACAGACAGTTCATGTACAAAGGCGAGCTTAACTCAGCAATGAGTTTTCTCCCAGCAAACCTTTGAATTATAGAGAGAGAACATATTCGAGGGTAGGATCCAGTGCAGAATATAACACAATATAGCACAATATAATATTAACTTATTTATTTAATCAAAATAATTACCATTATTATCTATACATTGCTGCAATGTAATAGGAAGGTCATTTATGCCTTTGCGATAGAACTCTGGTGATCTAGATTCGACAAACTGTGAAAGCATTTTGTACTGCCTCCTGAGAAGAAAACTTTTTATCACGTAGAAAATTGTCACCCATTTTTCATATTTTTTTATTTTATTGATTTGACGCAAATGAGTCAATATTGTTGGTAAGGTAACGTTAAACCATGCCGCTAATTCCTGGGTAGTTTGGCTCGGATCGGCTTCCACCATCTCTTTCAATTCATTGTTATTCACCTGTGTGGGCGGTCTTCCACGTGGTTCGTTCTTCAAATTAAAGTTTCCATCACGAAAGCGTTTAAACCAAAATCGCACGGTGCGTTCATTAGCAGTCCCCTCTCCAAACGCAACATTGATATTGCGAGCTGTTTCTGCCGCGTTAGTTCCGCGTCGGAACTAGTATTCAAAAATCACTCGAATTTTCGAAGTATCTATCTTTCTTGTCTAAGCTGAATAAAAAAAAAACAACTGAAAGTCGATAATCGAATATTGTACATTTTTTCATAGCAGAACTTCATAAGTACCATGTGAAAAAAGTTTCACTCAAAAATCTCAAACTATGAAGGTTCTATTTAATTCGAAGTACCTATTAAACGGCATTTTCATACTTTAACCCCTATTACAACCCTCTCAGTTAACTCTATTGAATGACTAGACAAATTTCGCAGACTACCTTAAGCGCGATGTTAAATGAGCAGCTGTATAAAGTATTGTCAATCCCTTTGCTTCTCTTTTGGAGTATGTATACCTATTGTTGTTATATCTATTAGTGATACTAAAAGTAATCTAGTGACATCACTATTGATGGTATCATAAAGTTGTCACTGCACATCACTAGTTATGTACTCTATGGAAGTTGCTGCGAACGATAATGGTAGCTCTCTGTGTAATTCGTCTGAATTTTGTATATTATTACAAGCAATAAATGGTGTAAAGTAATAATATCTATTATTTACAAGTCCTATGTTACTGCACAATTTGTTGCTAAAGACTCCAAGGACCAACTTTGACACTATCAAAACAAGAGTAGACATGCAAAAAGGCAAACGTTTTACCAATCCATGAAATAAAAAAAGGACCATTCACTTTATGAAGAATCCGAGAGCAGTTAAAAAAACATCGACATTCGCACGACATTCAAAGAGGCACCAGACAGAGCTAGATCTAAAGCTGTATAAAATAAAAGGCTGGGAAAGCGGCGAGAGATTAGGGTTGGACAGACCTGACAAAAAGCAGTTGAAAATTCGGAGAATTTTCGACGAGACTGAAAACATAATCCGGTCGTTGTGCTTACAGTAATCTTATTTCTGGCTTTTAGACTATGCGTATAAATGATAACAGTTTAAGTGCCTATAAACAGTAAAAATATTATCCAGAAAATTCAAAATTATATGAACACTAGTTGCTGCCAGCGGCTTCGCCTGCTTGAAAGTTAATTGTCCCAAGAGAACATACTTCAGGGATACAAAGTCTAATCCTATTTAAATTATCTGGCGTTACAAGTCAGCAGATTGGGATGAGATGCGGCACTTCTTTGCATCTTATCCTTGGCAGCAGGTCTGCTTCTCTTCTAAAAATCCGTCGAGCTGTGCAGATGCTATATCCGATGTGATACGTCAAGCTATGGAGTATTTCATCCCTTATCGCGACGTACCCATCGGTGGCTCAGCTCACCCATGGTTCAACGCCGATTGCGTTCAAGCTGAACAACGTAAGCATTCGGCGTTTCTCGCCTGGGTTGACGCTCGTGACCACAAAGCTACGGATCTGAGTTCAAAGAAGAGAGCCTTCAACCATGCTGCCAAGTCCTACAAAAAGGCGCTAAGGAAGGCTCGCTTCGACCGCATTAACCATATTGGTACAAAGCTCTCTGCGCAGCCGTCTGGTAGCAGAGCATTCTGGTCCCTTGCCAAGTCGGTCGAAGCGAACTTCTGTCGGCCCTCATTGCCTCCGCTGGTTAAACCTGATGGAACACTGGCTCATACAGCGAGAGAGAAAGCGGGTCTCTTTGCATCTCTCTTCGCCCATAATTCGTCTTGACACTGGTAGTGCTACTCCACCGACTCTACCTCACTGCGATACTTCGATGCCCGAGGTCCGCATAAGGAACAAAGAGGTTCTGAGAGCACTGTGTCGTCTTGACGTGAATAAAGCTAGTGGACCAGATGGTATACCAGCGATTGTTCTCAAGGCTTGTGCACCCGAGTTGTCTCCTGTATTGACGCGTTTATATCGCCTCTCATTTGGGACTGGTATAGTGCCCAAGTCCTGGAAGCTTGCCAACGTGCAACCCGTGCCCAAAAAGGGCAGTCGTACCGATCCTACCAACTATCGGCCGATTTCAATAACCTCCATACTCTGCAAGATTATGGAGCGTGTATTGAACTCGCGCCTCTTGGCATACCTGGAAGGTAACGATCTCCTCAGTGACCGACAGTACGGGTTTCGCCGCAATCGATCTACTGGGGACCTACTAGTTTATGCCACCCACTTGTGGGGCGAGACCCTCGAGAAGAATGGGGAAGCGATTGCTGTTTCCTTAGACGTCTCGAAGGGCTTCGACAGGGTATGGCACGCTAGTCTATTGAGTAAGCTTCCAGCGTACGGCATTTCCCCTGGTCTGATTAACTGGGTAAAAGACTTCCTGAGTGTACGTTCTCTCCGAGTTGTTATCGATGGATGCTCATCAGAGCCCATGACGACTAATGCCGGAGTTCCTCAGGGGTCTGTTCTCGCTGCAACTCTCTTCCTGCTGCAAATCAACGATTTGCTGATGCCCGGTATCTATGGGTATGCAGATGATAGCACAGTTGTAGAGAGATACCTGCCAGGTGCTCGAGCTAGTAAGGAGCTAATCCGGTCCGAAAGAGAGGCTATGGTAGAGCGTACGAATGTCTCACTTCAGGCAGTCTCCAAGTGGGGTGAAGCCAATCTGGTGGGATTCAACGCCGCCAAAACACAAGCGTGTCTATTCACCGCTAAAAGGAGCCCGTTCACCTTGGCTCCTGTTTTTCAGAATGTATCCCTGGAGTACACCGACCGCCTTCAGCTCTTGGGAGTTGAAATTTCCTCAGACCTTAACTTTGGGCGGTTCATTGAGTCCAAAGCCAAGGTAGCTGCTAGGAAACTGCAAAGGTCCGGCGGTACTTCACACCAGGACAGCTTTTAATGTTATACAAAGCACAGGTCCGTTCGTGTGTAGAGTACTGCAGCCACATATGGGCTGGTGCTGCAAAATGCCACCTGGCAACTTTGGACTCGGTGGAAAGGCGTGCAAAGAGGCTAATTGGTGATCCAGATCTGGTTAATTCCAATCTACAAAGTCTTGAGCACAGGCGCAGGGTAGCCAGCCTTTCGGTGTTTTACAGAATGCATTTTGGAGAGTGTGCGCAGGAATTGCATGACTTGATTCCACCATCTCATTTCTACCATCGGACAAGCCGACGAACGGCGAGTATCCACCCTTACGTTGTTGAAACCTCTACGGTCCGGACCAAACGTTTTGCCTCGTCGTTTATACCGCGTACATCGAGGGACTGGAATAATTTGCCTGCTGCGGTTTTCCCGTCCGATTATAATTTGGGTCTCTTCAAGGCTAGAGTGAATAGGCTCTCAATAAATTAGTGCGCCTCACCATCAACGATTGCATTACCACTTACCATCAGGTGGGATCGCAGTCAAGCACTAGTTTATATCAAAAAAAAAAGTTATAATATAGTATTCTAAATCCGAGCCGAAGACGCAAGTCTTAAGACAAGCTAAGGACGGGTTTTTTTTTATTGTTAATAGGTTCGCGCTTGACCGCTATCTCACCTGATGGAAAGCGACGATGCGGTCGACGATGGAGCGCGCTTACCTAGAAGTAACCAATTCACTCTTGACTTAAAGATTCCCGGTTTGTAGCCATCAGGAAACACAGACTCCGGCAGAGAATTCCACTCCTTAGCTGTACGCACAATGAATGTGTTCCCAAAACGTTTCGTGCGTATAGTTGGGAAACGTACGGTAATTATAAATATTCACGTGTATCATACGACGTTTTTCATTTAAATCCGTTCAGCCATTGGAGCGTGGAAAAGTAACAAACATACACACTCACAAATTTTCGCCTTTATAATATTAGTGTGCCCACGAATTTTCTGCAACTTTAGACACCCCTATAAGACGAGTTCGCAATCCCACAGAATTTCACTACAAGAGAAACCTTTCCTATTTAAACACAGTTATACGTTTGTGGTTTTCCGAGTAGCTATTAGCTAGGCTTGTATTTTCAGAACCGCTTACTTGGTGGGTAGAGTTGAATTTATGAAAACTATCAAACCAGCTTTTAGTTGATTTATCCTTAAAACTGCGTGGAAACTATTATCTTTTGGTAACCTACAAAACGAGGTGGATCGATGACCTGGTGGTCGCGGGAGTTCAATGTTTACGAGAACGAGACGGTTGTTCTCGCATCACTTGATGGAGGCCTATGTGCAGCAGAGGACGTATGTTGACGGCGAAGAATGATGACCGAACCATTAAAGACGTGTTTTCTGTTGAATTTCTAATTATTAATTAAAGAAACCTTACTGAAGAAACATGACTGTACAACGTAACTAACGAACCATTGTACAAGAAACCTACATAAAGTACAAGAAGCCTAAAACATACCTAATTAGCAAGAACATGAACCAAAGCACAGCATTAAAGAAAACATTAGCCTACTTGTAAGTTATTTTATCAGAACAACGTGAACTAATTTCGAAGAAATAATTCCAACATACATTTACGGTTACCAGTTAATACATGGTCTGTAGGGTCACCGGCGATGGCCGTGAAGATGGGCTCGAGTTGCTTCTGAACGCAAGGGTAATAAGCAGGGTGTCCACTTTTAAATATCTAGGGCATTTTCTTGCCGACGACCTTAAGGACGATGTGGAGAGGGAGCACAGGGCTCTAGCGGTCTGGAGTAAAATGTTGGCCCGTAGATTTGCGCGGTGTACTGTCCAGGTGAAAATGACTCTTTTCAAGGCATACTGCCAGAGTATGTACACGGGCAATCTATGGGTCGAATAATCCAAAAGAACGCTGGATGCGCGTATAAAAATGTTTTTAGGATATTGTTGAGGCTGCCTCGCTTCTGCAGTGCGTCGAAGAAGTTTGCGCAAGCCCCAACAGACGACTTTTATGCGATCATGCACAAAAGAACAGCTTCGATGCTAAGGAGAGTGAGGGACAGTAGAAACAGCATCCTAAAAACTGTAACAGAGCTTCAGCTCTCCGATTTTAAAGATGTTTATGCAGAGAGTAGAAATATTAACATTAGTTTATAAGCAATTTTTAATGTTACCAGTACTATATGGATTAATTGGTCCTAAAATAAAGTTATTATTATTAATACAGAACCACCTTATAACTTATCACTCCGATTTAGAATTGAAGTCATTAAGTTGTATTTGCGTCATGAAATGACTTTCAACAAGTTTGGCTATGATTTATTAACCATGTTTGTTAGTTAGTCTCTAGTACAGGGATGACGAACGTTTGTTGGAGAATGTGCCATTAATTTTTAAGATTTTTTTATTTGATATAAACCAGTGCTTGAATGCGATCCCACCTGATGGTAAGCAGTGATAGAATCGTTGATGGTGAGGTGCACTAGTTAAATTATAATTAAGAGTAAATAGGTTACTTCTAGGTAAGCGCGCTCCATCGTCGACCGCATCGTCGCTTTCCATCAGGTGAGATAGCGGTCAAGCGCTAACCTATAAAGAATAAAAAAAAAAATACTAGATGGCCTGCGACTTCGTCCACATCACGCTCGTAAATCAGCACAATACCATGTGGTCACGATTTTAAGAAGTTTTTTTTTTGCGTTGAACCCTAATTATTTTTCTAAAATAAAAGTAGCCTACTAATTATAACATTAGCTATCTATCAATGGAAGCCCCGTCGAAATCGGTCCAGCTTTTTCAGAGATTAGCCGGAACAAATAAACAGACAGAAAACAAAAATTAAAAAAAAAAATGCTTTTTTATTATAGGTATCAAATATACTTTCATGTCATATATTACAAACAGACAGTTCAGTTTAATTTAAGGAAAATTTAAGTTGATGCTATTAACTTAGCTTTTTCCGAAATTTGTACAGCAATCAAGAAATTAAAGTGATTTCTACTGTTGCAAATCACATACATGCTAAAAATCTTACATTGGCGTGCCCGAATTATAGTGCCGCGTGCTACAACTGGCACACGCGTCATAGAGATAGAACGGGGATGCGTTCTAGTGTATGTTGTTCTAACTTGAAGGAAATATCTACTTCATACTCTGTTGGTAGACTTGGTAGGATCTTGTTGATCATAAATCCGATGCCAACATTGTTTTAAGAGCTGCATCCGTTGTAATGCGAACTATTATTTCTTAGCTTGTGATTTCGAGTAATTGCCGCCAGTCGCAGTTTCTAAGGGAAACAAGATTTTTGCACTGTAATTTTATGTCTGTATTAACGTTCCATAATTTCCGTTCTAGACTTCGCGTTTCGTAATTACTGCTTACCACACTTAGGATGATATATTGTCTTTGCTCATGAAGTTGCCGTTTTATGAAACGAACTGGTATAAAAAATATCAATGAATTTTTATCGAAGTTCAAAAATAATGACGACAAGCATTTTTCGATACCATATAAAACTGAAATGAAATGAAATAATTTATTTGCTATGAATGTAGGTAGGTACATAAATATGGTGTTTAGTGAGAGAAGGATCCAATACATTCTACCGTGAGGCATGCAACATTTTTATAGTAGAATTAATTATGAAATAATAAAAAAAAAACAAAAACAAACATTTCGTCAAAATCATCAGGACCAGATCAAAATGGACATATTAGCGTCGCATAGGGCATCTAAAAACTTTGCTCAGTTCTGGAAGTCAACCAATAAGCTGAAGGCTGGGCCGGGCCGCCCTGTGAGCGTAGGGGAATGTGGTTCGCCTGAAGATATTTCTAACATGTTTAGAGAGCGTTTTATGGTATCATCACCACTAGGGTTAGCTAAGGGGGGGGGGTCGGTGATGAGATCAGTCGTGATTATGAGCCATTACGTTTCTCGGCCAAAGAGGTAAAGAGGCAAATTCTGGGTATGGCTGGGGGAAAGTCTCCTGGTCGCGACGGTCTCAGCATCGAGCACCTCAGGTATGCGGGGTTTCATCTACCTAGAGTGTTAGCGACGTTCTTCACGCTTTGTGTTAGTCACTCGTACTTGCCATCGGATATGTTGAGAACGGTGGTGGTACCAATAGTTAAAAATAAGACGGGGGATATATCGGACAAGGCGAACTACAGACCAATTTCCTTGGCCACTGTAATTGCTAAGGTATTGGACGGTTTGCTTGACAGACAGCTGGACAATTGGGTCATGTTGCACGACGCACAGTTTGGGTTTCGGCCTGGACTTTCCACTGAGAGTGCTATTCTTTGTCTAAAGCAGACCGTCCAGTATTATAAGGATAGGGGTACTCCGGTGTATGCCTGCTTCCTTGATCTTTCAAGGGCTTTTGACCTAGTGTCGTATGATGTCCTTTGGAAGAAGCTCAGGGAAGCGGGTGTACCACCGGAGCTGACGGGCTTGTTTCAGTACTGGTACTCGAATCAGCGTAATCAAGTGCGTTGGGGTAGTACTCTCTCGGAGCCGTGCAGGTTGGAGTGTGGGGTGAGGCAGGGGGGGTTAACCTCACCTAAGCTCTTTAACCTGTATGTGAATGAGTTGATCGTTGAGCTTAGTGGCAAACCAGTCGGATGCAAAATGGATGGCACATGTGTCAATAATTTAAGCTATGCGGATGACATGGTGCTGCTGGGTCCAACGGCTGGCTCAATCAGAGAGATGCTGCTTGTTTGTGAGAGGTATGCGGCGAACCACGGCCTGCAATATAATGTTAGCAAGAGTGAGTATCTGATCTTTGAGGCCCCTGGTAGATATGTACATTACGAACCTGTTGTTTGTCTCAATGGGAGGCCACTTAAGAGGGTTAGCCAGTTTAAGTACTTAGGCCACTATCTCACCGTTCAATATCAGGTTGATATTGAACGGGAACGCAGGGCGCTAGCAGTTAGATGCAATATGTTGGCTCACAGGTTTGCTCGTTGTAGTAATGAAGTCAAAATTACTTTATTTAAAGCTTTTTGCCAATCATTTTACACGGGCGGCCTGTGGGTCAATTATACGCGGAAGGCTCTAGATGCCCTGCGGATCCAATATAATAATGGTTTCAGGGTGCTGTTGGGGCTGCCTAGATACTGCAGTGCATCAGGTATGTTCGCTTTAGCGCGTGTGGATGATTTCCACGCTATATTAAGGAAGAAGGCTGCCTCGTTGCTAAGCAGATCTAGGACCAGCTCCAATGGCATTCTTCGAACCTTAGCCGACAAACATGATGCGCCAGTGATCAAGCACTGGTTGCAATTGTTAGTGCGGCATTAGTTTTAAGTTTTTTACTAACCCTTTTAGTTGATAAGTTTTTTACTAACTATTGGACCCATGTAGTCTTTTAAAAATAAATTATTATTATTATTATTATTTAACTTATTTTCAAATGATTAAAATAGACAATAAAAATATAAACCATTTTTGTAAATTCATTCAGTGGTAAAAAATGTCAAAAATAAGTTATTAATTAGTCAATAATACAGTCAGTCTGAATAAAATAGAATAAAATCATGAGGAAAATCATTGTTTATAAACTCATCAAGAAATGTCAGCGCAGCGAATTTACACTAACGAAGAATATTATTACATTTTGAAATAGAGTGTTATTGTAAGTAATGAAATATTATAAGTAGGCAAAGAGCTGTGTCACTTCTGCGGTATAAAAATCTATATGGATGACATGTCATTACACTATGTTGAACGAAACGCGTAAGTGCCATGAAATTCACGGAGCTTAAGACTTTGGTCGCGAAAAAGTATCCTCTATAAGCTATCTAGCGCTGTAGGTTTTAATAGTTTTGTTAGACGACAAATTGCCAATCTAACGCTGGCTGCAGTGAACTTTTGTTCTAACTTTTCAGTATTTTGACAAATAGTTTCCATAAACTTGCTTGTACAATAAATAACATTGATTGATTGATTGATTGTCTGTCGCTAGAATATAAGGTCGATGATAAGTTTCAATAAAATTAATTTCATACGGTGCAGCGGTGCCAACCAGACCGGAACCGGTCGTTGTGGCGACACTTCGGACAGGCTTACGAGTATGTCCAACAGTGGACGTCTTTCGACTAAAATGATGATGTTGCCAATGATTCAGCATAATGAGTAGTACAATAATTTTAAAAAATTCTAAGTATGCATCTTGGTGATCATTGGGATGTATCTTGGGCAGGGGCGTAGCTACCGCCGTATCTGCCGTATC
This sequence comes from Mythimna impura, assembly GCA_905147345.3. Classification (NCBI taxonomy): domain Eukaryota; kingdom Metazoa; phylum Arthropoda; class Insecta; order Lepidoptera; family Noctuidae; genus Mythimna; species Mythimna impura. The sequence continues at coordinate 23,110,808 of LR990359.1, read as the reverse complement.
AATTATACGGGGCCCCCGAGCCACAAGGGACCCCAACGTGCGTAAGCAAAAATTAATAAAAACTTCCCAATTTTTTTTATTTTACAAATGGCAAAAGTAAAAAAAGCAATTTCTTTTTTTCCCACGTAAAGCGTGCGTTCAAAAGTTGGCAACACCCTACATCGTCGGTTATCGCGTGCGGTATTTCCCCGTTTAAGTCACTTAAACGGGGAAATCCCACAAAAATCGATGTACATACAATACGATGATAAACCACGGAGAGCAGTGTTTAGTGACGCGTTTTATTTAATTGTGCATTACATTGTTTGTAATACAATACAAACAATTGTTCTTCTGGTTTAGTAGTATTAGTAGCGATTTGTAAAAAACAATGAGTGAAAGGAAAAGAGATTATAGCGGAGCTACGAAAAGAAAAAATAAACAGAAAAGGGAGGTCATAAAAAAAGTGCCCAAAATTTCTTCATTTTTTCAGACACCAGCTCCTATGAGTGATTTAGATTGCAAAGGTAAGTACTACCCAACCCATTTATCTTATCTACCTGTAGCGAAGGGTGAATTTTGTTTTTAGGGTTCCGTACCTCAAAACGAAAAAAACGGAACTCTTGCTTACCTACAGCTTATAGGTAGGCTAGACAACAAATTGATCCTACAGGCTATAGGATCAATTTGTTGTCATCTGGGACAGACGCCCATGATGACAGCAAACATGAGATGGGACAGGAACGCCTGTCAGACCTGTCACTATTGTCCATAGAGGCAGAAACTTTAAAAAAACTAAAGTCGTCATCGGCTATAAATGATTTAATAAATCAGTTTGCCGAAAAAAAGGCAAGGAGAGTGTATATTTAATTTGAATTGTTTGTAAAAGTTTTGGAAAAAGTGACAGATAGATAATTATGATGAATAAATATTTCTTTTAATTTAATGCAAACATGTTTTTTTCTTTTGTGAGAAATCTTTACCCTTCCTAAGGGCCCCCAAACAAATTTTTATACGGGGCCCCGCCTAGGCACGCTACGCTTCTGATCTTGGGCATGAACATGAGTCAACAATAGCTACTTGTAACAACGACTCGGGAGGCAGGCTATGAGCACAGGGCTGCGGATTGTTTGAAAGAGTTATCGCAGCCCTCGCAAAAAAGGGCAATGAAAGGAACACTGTAGGGTTTAGTCAGTAAAAGTCTGACAATCCCTCCCGTTCCATCCAGGGCGGGGCAAGTTATTAGATGATTTCCCACGTAAAAAAAAGGTTGTGAGCACACGAATGAATCATTGCACGTTCTTGGCACCGTATATGGTACCATATTTAGTAGTATCGTTTTATAAAATAGAAGTTATCACAGCTCAAAATTACCCGTTTTATAAAACGGCAACTTCACTCAATAAGTAGTATTATGTATTAATCTTTATTTCTTACACAAATTAAGCAACCCCCGTCTGCGATTTAAACTAACACTTTTATTTAAATTACCAAGAAAGTTACAGCGTTTATACCATTTCGACCATTGCACTTTTTCAACTCATTAGCTTATCACTATAAAGTCCAAGATCTACCTCAGATTACCCTTCTGCAAAGCTATGCAAGCAAAAAACACATAATGGACACTTAGTTACTCTACGGGACGCAAACGGCTCACAATAATCGTTTATGTGAAGTAGAAATGACTTTCGCATTCTTAGTAGCTTCGGTCTTGCATTTAATGTTTGTTTCAAGTGCATCTAAAGAGCTTTGGCAGTGTGTGGGTTCCATTACTTTGATGCGAAGTTCCAGAGCAGTTTAGCATCGCATATTGAATAACCCGCATATTGAAACTATCTTCTGTGACCTCTCAAGTTTGTTCAGTAACTCAGGTTTCAATGGCCTTGTTTAGAACTGTCTTGAGTTGTAATTGCGGATTATGATGTTCTTTTTTCGCAGATTCTATTCGCGTTTGATTCATATCGGTTTGATGAAATTCTTTCGTTGTTAAGTTCGCTTTGACCTTTCACCTGATGGTAAGCAATGATCTGGCCGACGTTGGAGCACGCTTGACTAAAAGTACTCTATTCACTGTTGACTTAAATACACCAAGTTGTAGCTATCAGGAAACACAGTCTCCGGCAGGGACTTCTACTCCTTAGCTTTGCGCACAATAAATGTGTTCCCTAAACGTTTTGTGCGTATGGGCAGGGTGTCCTCCCATGTAATGGATATAGGTATAGGACAAAAAATCAACTATAAAAAAAACCGACATCAATAAAAAAAAAACACTAAAACGATCAAAATAACTTTAATTTCGGAAGTCGGTGTTTCTCAGTTTGTTTGTTTCTTATTTAACACCGACTTCCGAAATTATATTTTTATTATTTTGTAATTGTATTTTTTTATGTTTGTTACAAACATAAAAAAAAACATAACCTTCCTTTTTTTGGAAGTTGGTTAAAAAGTTGGCGACACCGATTACTAAAGCTCTGGTCAATGGCCAAAAACTTTGTCATCGATTCCAATTGATTTTTTACGAAGACAAACCTTGAAACTGAAGATGATTCGTGCTATTCAAATTTATCTTACTCGTGTTCCAGTAACCTTGAACCAGTTTTGTATTCTGGACGGTATTAAATAAGCTGACAGTAACTACGGGGTGGGTTGGAGACAGTCCAACATTCTAATAGATTCTGGATCGCGTGGCTTTCACTTTAATTTATTTAGTACATTTCTCCAGACTTCCGACTCTTTATTTGGAATTGTAAGAAAAAATACGACATGTTTTATTGCGCACGTTTTGTTAAGAACTGCCGCGGTGAAATAGTCACGCGGCTTCCAGTTTCTTACAAATACGTTTGTAAGGAGTTCAAAGGCGTACGGAATTTTTCTTTCTTTTACATTTGTGTTTATTATTTTTCCATGTCTACTATACTTCGTTGTTGCTGGCTTTAGGAATAGAATATCATGCCTTAGTAAAGGATTGTCTCATCCCTGTTATTATACACGTCACTAACACCTAGCTTCCTCTTTTAGGATATCATCAAATAACTTCTCTCGCTCTGGGTGGAGCGAGATTTAGAGTTCTAGACTTTTACTGACTAAAATCTACCTGTGTTCCTTCAGTTGCCCCATCCGTTCCAGGACTGTGGTTACTCATTCCAACGATCCCGCGGCCCAGCCCCCCTAGCCAAGTTACAACCGTTTCGTTTCGATTCTCTTTTCGTTGATCGCCTCGAGTCGGCCACGCCTCCTATACGTTTGTTCTGACCACGTGACTGAGCGTTGAGATGACGTCAGAATAAAGGAATCGGAGGCGTGGCCTACTCGAGGCGATCGACGAAAAGAGAATCGAAACGAAACGGTTGTAACTTAGCTAATGGGGCAGTACACCTACCCTTTTCTTAAAGAATCGTGTGCGTGACAGAATGTTATAATAAACAACCCACCCAACAAATGGTTTGAAGCGGATGACAGCATCAATAACATCAACATTTACCCCTTCAGAATTATGTTTACCATGCAAGCCAACCACCATGATAATAAACACAAACAAACAATATATTAACCCGCATTTGTAGGTTAAGGCGTTAAACTAAAACTAGGCTATCGATTCTAAATTAATAAGGTCGTATGATGTTTGAAAAACTAATATTTGAGCATGACTATGAAAATTTTCAGTTGCTCTATGATCGGGTTGCTTCCGATTTACGATTTCATTTGATTGATGGACGATATAATGAACATTATTATCAGTTCATTATTTATTAGTAGTAGATCAACGGCCTTTGTATTTAGAACGGCAGTAGGTAGTCGTGTTATTTTGAAATTAAATTGACATCTTCTTTACTTTTTAGGGTTCCGTACCTCAAAAGGAAAAATATAGGATCACTTTGTTGTCCATTCGTCTGTCTGTCTGTCTGTTTGTCAAGACCCTTTATCTCGGGAACGCGTGAAGGTATCGAGTTGAAATTAAAACCATATAGTCAAGTCTGCGGTCCCTTGATGCTGTAAAGAAATCAAACTTCTAAGTTAACGAAAAAAAGATACGGTATATAACGTAATAAACGTATATTTCGACACTCTCAAGGAAATCAAAATTCATAGGGTAGTTCCCGTAGACCGAGAATCCTGAAATTTGGCATAAAGCAAGGTCTTATAGTATAGATATAGAAATAAATCTGAAAACAGTAAATTTGTTGTTACGTCACAAAAAAAAATTTTTTTGCGATTCGGAAAAATCTTCGAAACTACTCCATTCAGGAATTGAACTGTTTACATAGATAGTTGTACGAAACCCTCAGTGCGCGAGTCTGACTCGCATTTGCCCAGTTTTTTTATGGTTAACGCCGCAGTATTCTTCTCTACTTTTCTTAGCTACTGACCATCGATTAAAGGTGTTTTTGACTTTTATTTAAGGTCCGAGGCTAAGGCTCCTGTAATTCCATGAGGAACACATGTCCATTAGAAAATATTAAGATACTAGCTGATATATGATACTGAATTTATTGTTCGGCATTATTTTTCAGCTAGAGATTTATTTGATTTCGCAATAAACACTGAACCAACACCCGTTAATCAGATTCGGTTGTTGCGATTCCGGCTTCGTTTGGGTAAAAATAAACAAATGCTTTTTTTTTATTCGAAAATCAGTCACCGTTTCTTTTTCACATTATATTGAAATTGAAATACTGGTTTCATCTCGCATAATCTAAACTAATATTTTAAAGAGGAAAGATTTGATGTTTTGTTTGTTTGCTCAAAAACCACTTAACAGATTTTAAAAATTCTTTCACCATTAGAAAGCTAAATCTTCATTGAGTAACATAGGCTATATTTTCTTTTGAGATAATTTTGTACTATCACGCGAGCGAAGCCGCTTACAGTAGCTAGTACCGAATATATATGAACAGATAAGTATATAAGTCCAGAAGGTTTTTAGGTGAAAAATAACTGCATATTTGTCATTTATTTGTAGCGACATCTATGGCGTCACATAGGAACTAATCCTGCATCGCGCAATCAAAGTTCTCCGCGCAATCAAAGTTCTCCGCGCGATTAGAACATATAGAACAGCCCGAAATCATCTATCGGGCAGCTGCCCACCAGACTTAACACCTCTTCTGGCCGGAGGATCCTCCCTTTTCAACGGAGGTTTGCGGGACTTTACTCTCTGTTCCGCCTGCCTCCAAATATTAATGGTCCTTGGTTGTACACAAAGGACTTCCTTTTCTTGAAAGAGACATAAGCTTCTTACAAACTTGACCAACCGGCTTTTGAGACGGATAAATGAATATGTTTCTGGTTCGTTGGTCAACTAGCCTTTTTTCTTTCAACCGTCTTTTAGGACAGATGTGTCCTTCAACTGAGGATTTACATTTAATGCCTTACGTCCTTCGTCCCTTTTTAATGCTGTTTCATGTCTGAAATGATTACGCTAAGTGTGGTCTCCTGTTGTTCTTCTCATGTAAGTTTAGTAGATTTCTAATTTTAGTTTCTAATTGTTTATACTCATACCATATTGTGGCCTTCTGTAATTGAAGGCACACCTTTATTACTATGCGTATTCTGTTATTACATCCTTTGTTGAAGGTCCTTAATTTTCTAAATCAATATATATATAAATCAATGCCACTTTTCGTTGTAATTTTATAACTCAAGAACGGGCTCACCTATCCAAACCAAATGTTTAGGCTTTGTTCGGACTATTTAGTAGATGGTTTGCACAAAATCGGTCGAGCGGTTCTTCATTTATCACATTTTTTGTAACAAATGAATTCAATAAAGGATAGAGTAGGGTAGAGTAAGGTAGAGTAGGGTAGGGTAGGGCAGGGTAGAGTTGGGTAGAGTAGTCAGTTGAAGGGAGCGAAGCCGCGGGCAAAAGCTAGTATATATATAAAAGGAAAAACTGACTGATTGACACGTAAACATTATCAACGAACAGCTGAAACTACTGGAACTATAAACATGAAATTTTACACAAGGCAAAATTTCAAAATTTTATGATGTAAACGAGCACTAAGCAGGGGTTTTTGGAAATGCAACCTTTAAAGGGGTGAAAAGGGCGAATTACGTTGTATGCAAAATCTCTTGAAAATTAGCACAAATAGTAACGTAAGAGTCATTACCTGCCCAGTTGGGCCGATGCCCGCTAGCTAGAACCGCGGGGAATTTCATTTCTGAAAAGGAAATCCGTTGATTTCCAGCGTTAAAAAAAAGTGTCATTACCTATTTGTTTCTGTTTCTCATGAACGAAGTCGCTGCAAAGTCATCATCATCTTCCTGCCCTTGTCCCGTTTTATTTGGGGTCGGCACAACACGTTTTTTTCTTCCATTCTGTCCTGTCACTCGTCACGCTATCAAAGTGCTAGTAAATAAATAAAATAAAAATATTTTATAAGAGAGTATGAAATTTTAGGAAGGTTTTTATAACAACGATACTCAAATCGATCATTTTGAATGAATAGGTGTTAAGTTTGATACCGCGTCGTGAAAACAAACAAACTATTACACAAACAGAACTCATAATGTTTACAGATAAACTTACATAAGTGGAGTCTCCCGAACTCATAAGTCACTATAATTGTACTCAGAGATAACTTAGACATGCAGTTGCAGGGGTTATCGGTCTTGACGGCGTAAATGCACCCCTTGTTGCCCCAGTGAATCAATCAAGTGTGCTTTATCTTTTAATTGATGGGAACCAATAAGCAAGCATCTTCCTAGAATGCAGTATTGTTTATTGTTGTCTACTAAAGATGAATACATCTTTGTGGTAGGTTCAGATATTTGAGCTAGTGTTATAACAAGATGATTCATGGGTTATTTCAAGATGATGGATCATTCTAGTTTTGTGTTTATAATTAAATTAGGATTAGCCGTCATGAGATTTACTTTTGTTGTTCTTCTTTCGGGTCGATTTGGCTCAAATTTTGTCCGACTAATATTTAGCCACCTAGATAGCTCTGTCGCTGGCCTCTTATCTAGGTATACACCCCTATTTTTTAATAAGTACAAAAAAAAATTTGGCATGGAGCCCAATTTTACCCGTACCCGTTATTGATCATATTTATGTAGTCAAAAGTAAAAAAAAAAACGAAATCCCAAAATTCTCCACGAAAATTTGTCATAATTGGTAAATTCATAATTTAATGAATTATTCATAACAATTGCTACTAGAAAATACTACGAGCTGTGTTTTTCCTTCATAATCAATAGCCTGTATAATATTTCCATAAATTGAGTGATATTTTGGGATATAAACAAATGCATTAGCATTTGTTTATATCACTGCTATATTATTTGTTTTTAACTCAGCTGTTTATGAATATTATTTATTGAGACTTTCCTTAAAAATTAACAAGACCTTTTCGAATAAGCCCTTTAAGTATTTGTACTAATTAAAAACTAGTGGTGTATATGTTGTGGAAAGTGAGGGTGGTTGTGCATGAAGGGCAGGGAAGGAAGGGACGCATACCCTGTGAAGAGGCTCAACACTGGCACTTTGTTTGCGATGGGTCAAGCCTATTTGCATGCGGTGGATGCAAGACGCACAGGATCGGTCGTTGTGGCGACGCTTGGGGGAGACCTATGTCCAACAGCGGACGTCTTTCGGCTGAAATGATGATGATGATGATGATGAAGCCTATTTGACCAGATTATTTCTGCCGCAGCCCATCATCGGTTCTGAGATTTCCAGATTGGCCACTGCAGTTTGTGTCCCGGTGGCAGATGTTCTACCGGAGAGATGAATTTTACTATGACTCTATGGGGTGTAAGAGTTTCCTTGATTGTCAAAGAGGTACCGTATGTTTAATACGTTACCTACCCGCATAAATATTTCCTTCGAAAAACTCTACGTTAAGCTAATCAGGTTTTTTTTTCGGTGGGAAAATCATCCTATGACATCCCCCGCTCTTGGGCGGAGCACGAGATAGTGTCAGACTTTTACTGACTAAAAACCCACTCTTGTTCCTACGTTGCATTTCGTACCAGGGCCGAGTCTTCCTTTCAGAATCAGACCCTTGGCCCCAGTAGGCTTCGACACTGCTGGGCCCCTACAGTTGCTGACATCTCCTTGAGGCGCGCGTGGAACAGTGCGCGCCGTCGACGACTTGGGTTCGGTCCGGACGGTTACCGGACGGTCGGACGGCGAGCTATCCATTGCTCGCCGTCCGCAAGCCCGCGCCTACGGTGGCCGGAAATCGGGATCGGGACCCCGGCGTCGGTTGGGCCGTGAGGACCGTTGCCTCAGCTAATGAGGTAAGATATTTTTACGTGGAAAATCGTCATATAACTTCTCCCGCTCTGGGTGGAGCAAGAGGTAGTGTCAGTATTTTACTAGCTAAAACGCACCTATGCTCCTTCAGTTGTCTTTTACGTTCCAGGGCCGCGATTACTCTTCCAAATGACCCCGCAATCCTAGTAACAAGGTTACCTGAATTCGGAATTTAATTGCACAAACAAGAAATCCTTAATTAAATAATTTGCAATATCATTCTTAACCATTAACCTTACCCAAAATCCTAAGCAAACAAAATAATAGTACCGCGTTCTAACAATACTTCCTAAAGTCGAGGAAATAGGCATTCCTATTCAAATTAGGTGCCCACCGCTTCGGTCTCAGAGTAAACAAGCTACGTGTAATTAAATCTAAATGCGTATCTTCATTCCTCGTGAGTTCCGTACATAGAATGTTTACGTGTTCGGCTAGAATGTTTAACATTGCGTTGTTGAGTTGTGCTGGATTAAGGGATGAGGGATCAGCGGATGAAAAAGATCCTGCGTTGTAGAGATTATTAGAATAGTTTTTATATGGCACATACCTATATCTGCTGTATATCTTTAAGGGAATGTCCTGACTTACTGCCTTATCAACGATAAGCCTAAGTCTTTGGATCTCGGCGGCGATTTCTCGCGCCTGGCTGGGTTTGAAACCGCGACCTACAACTCGTAAGCCGGCCGTTACCACTCGGCCACCACTGCTCCAATGACACTTACTTAAACTTAATTATTTAATTATGAAAAAGAAATCTTGTACCATTGCTGCGCCTCTTTCTGCGAAACAGTAATGCTCACAGCACAGTAATGAACGGACATCCTCACGCCCCAGCCGCCGAGACCCCGACCTCGACTAACAGCCACTGCAGATGTCGAGCATTGGGTAGCCCGCCGTCTGGACCTAACCCGAGTTGTCGACGGCGCGTAGTGTTCCACGCACGCCTCAATGAGATGTTAGCAAAAACCGTAGGGCCGAAGCCTACTAGGGCCATGGGTCAACTTCTGAAAGGGAAACCCGTAGTCCTAGAACGCAAGGGTAATTGAAGGAACATAGACGTGATTTTAGTTACTAAAAGTCTAACACCGCTCCGCCCGAGGGCGGGAGAAGTTATTACATGGTTTCCTATGTCAAAAAAAAGAATATCAAATCTTCTTCCTAAAATGGCTCGATATGTTCCGTCATCATTCAATATGCAGTTCAATATCGCAACAGTTCAGTGCATAATTCAACATCTTTAAGGAAACCGGTCGCTATAACCGTGGACTGCAGTGTCGAGAAACTAATAAATATTCAGAGCAGACGTACTCGTACGCAGCTCTATTTCTGTTCCTAGGAAGTATCGTTTGTATTACTTTATTACTTATTCACGACGACTTAGCCGATTCTCTTGTGACAGAATTAGGGTGTGTCAATAAGTTAACATCATTCGTTTTGATTTTATGTGGCAAGTTTTTCTTTAACTTTGTTCTATTTTTAGTTTTTTATGTGTTTTTGTGATAGTTTTGAACTTACTTGGTTATGCGTATCGATTTGTGTGACGATTATGTCTCTTCCGGTATTATGAAATTTGACGCAATCTGCAGAGTCCACTTTGTCACAACGGGTAGGCCTGGCCCTGGAATAATAGCACAACGTTTTTATCCCGAAAGTATGTTATTTTTTTATTATTGATAGGCTCGCGTTTGACCACTATCTCACCTGATGGTAAGCGATGATGTGGTCGACGATGGAGCACGCTTGCCTAGAATTAACTTATTCACTCTTGACTTAAAGAACCCTAGGTTGTAGCTATGTTCCCTTGGGATATTTTTCTATATTCACGCGGGCGAAGTCGCTGGCAGAAGCTGGTACAATCACAAAAATGTAGGTAGTATCTTAGTCAACAAGATTTAGAGTAGTACAGGTATCGGCACGGATCTTGAGCGCTCGGCGAAAGAGTGGGGATCGCTTTGCGTACGCATTTTATTTATTTTTTTTAAATGCAAACCTATTTTATTTTTTCTTTTACCTAGTACCTAGTAGGTAAAAGAAAAAATAAAATAAAATAGGTGCACATTTAAAAAAAAACGCGTACGCAAAGCGATCCCCACTCTTTCGCCGAGCGCTCAAGATCCGTGCCGATACCTGTACTAAGTAGTAATGACCTTCCCTTAAAGTAGGGTACTTTCCCCCATCATTATTTATAGTAACTAATAAGAAAGTCCAGGGCGCACGTTGCACAGTTCTGTGTAGCTTTAGTCTTTTAGCGTTGATGTTTATTTTTACTAGTCTAATTAACTATCTACTGCAATGTACAAAATCACATTACAAAAAAAAAATAACTCGCACTGTCGTTGCACACTTCGAGCGCGCAGCTCTTATTAAAAGCGAGATACCTAAATGAAAACGCATCCTATGAATTTCCAAGGTTGCACCGTACATCCCCTTTGTCTAAGTACTACGCTTGACAATGAAAACATCCACTAGCAGGAGCTAAAACTCAGTGCGAAAACAAAGCCTCCACTGCTCCGTAAACTAATCGGACTCGTACGCCCTTAAGCCCTCCATAAACCCTTACAACAGGCCTGTGTAATAATAATCAGCTAAATGCATAATACACAGTCCGTGAACTTTCATCCGCACTTTTATGACGGTCTTACCTTCACATTTGCCGGTGCTAACGTTTGGGGAGCGTCGTCTTCGGTGGTAATGGCCGACGAAATTAATATGGGCACCGTAAAGTGTGATGTTAGCCTCCACATGAATGTGAACGTACTAAACATTTTTAGTAACAGGCGTTCGGTAGAAGACCAAGAGGAGGAAGTGGTTTTTTAATACTTTCTAGAAAGAAAGATAAATTGAGAAAGTACTTAAAAAAAAATACATATACACATAGGCCTACATGGGCACTTATAAAACGTCAGAAGCTAGTGCACGGTTCCAAATTGGTCGTTTCCTATGGAGAGGAACCGGCAAGAAACTCCATTAACTACTTATTTAAAAAAAAAATGTTCTTACAATATTCCATATTACAGTATTAGTAGATATTATGTAAGGACAGTGTAGACCACTCAATGTCAATGTTAATGGCGCAGATGATTAGGAAATTTCAGAAAACTATGACTAAATACGTACGCGCGTTTGACAGTTCATAGCTAAGACAGAACGACGTCTGTCGGGTCAGGTAGTAGGTTATAGAATTCAATCTAAAAATTTAAACAGTAATGGATCGTACTGGTAGTATTTTTATTAATTTTATTAACAAAGTCCTTTTAACATATTCAGTTTAAAATAAACAAAACGACATCGAAGTGAAACTGGAGAAGAAAGTTTCCAGGATAACAAACAGATTTCTTGACACCATTCACATTTAACATAAATTGATTTGATCGCCAGTGAATTATGTAGTCTGTGAAACTTTCTCGTCTTAGCTTAGCTGAAATAGTCAAAGTCAAATATGACTAGCGAAGTTATTTTGTGATTTTATTTTATGACTTGATTCCTGCCATCGCTTTACTACCATCAGACGATCCGACGCGCGTCTTAAGGCGAGTGTCCTCCCTTACATTGCTGACGCCTCTACGGTTTGGACTAAGCGTTTTATCTCGTCGTTTATGCCGCGTACATCGCAGGACTGGAACAATTTACCTGCTGCGGTTTTCCCGTCCGAATATAATTTAGGTGTTTTCAAGGCTAGAGTGAATAGACTCTTAATAAACTAGTGCGCTTCACCATCAACGATTGCATCACTGCTTATCATCAGGCGGAATCGCAGTCAAGCACTAGTTTATAAAATTAAAAAAAAAACACTCGCTGGGCTTTCTGTATTCATTTGAGGTCCTGAATAAACAGCGGGAGAAAAAGCTCCAGATAAATCTAGTTCCCAATTGAAGTCTAATTCTAGTCTTTGTCCAATTACATCTAGAGGCTTAGTTTTATCAGCAATAATAATATCTGAACCAATTCCTTAGATCCCAATTAAGATTTATACTAAAATCGTCCATAAAGATCTTGGAACCAGAGTTATTAGGGACCGTAGTCTACCTAGCTTCGGGCCCATATTGATGAAGTGCCTCTATTAGGCTGGCAACGTAATGGGCAGTCATGCGCGTCGGCTAATACGGTGACCGTAGCCCAGTTATCCAGTCTCATGTGCTACGCTACGTTAGGTTGGCTGGTTTGAGCTTTATTTGTCGTAAAGTAGTCTAGGCTAGGGTTTACGACAGGATGGGTTTATAGGTTTCCTGTTTTTTGTAATAGCTGCATTTGAAATGGGAGTAGGCATTCGTATTTATGCTTGATGTTTTTGGTATCTTGTTCAGTATGCCTCTAAATCCTGATTTAAAATTATTTTTTATTATGGGTAGGCTTGCGTTCGACCACTATCTCACCTGATGGTAAACGACGATGTGGTCGACAATGAAGCGCGCTAAGAAGTAGCCTATTCAATCTTACCTTGAATACCCCTAGGCTATAGCTATCAGAAAACAGACTCCGGCAAGGAATTCCACTCCTTAGCTGTACGCACGATGAACGTGTTCCCGAAAACGTACGTGTGTGAGTGTAAATGTTACCAGAAATACTCAAAAGATCAAACGAATAATTCGCTTCAGGCTTTGTATTCGCCTCAAACGATAATGTGATCAAATACAAATCTAGCACACAAACACAGAACGATTTAAAATTCTAATTGAATCCCAATTTACCGTCAGTATCAATGGGCGATGCTCAAATTACCGAATTCGCAATGAACACAAAGGAATCAGGGATCAGATGTATTCGTGCATGAAGACAAAAGCTTTTTTTAAAGGCACCAGCACTCCGGTAGCCCTTTGAAGGGCAAATTGGCACGTGCCGGAATCATTATGAGTGTGAGGGCCAAATATTCTTTCGTTTTGGTGATTGCTAGTGCGCTGTGGTTTCCCGAGTAGTAGCGACATGCTGATGAAATGCTATGGACAGTACTTATATTGACAAGTGAGATTTTGCATGTCTTGCAATTCCAGTAACTGAGAGACAAATTGTTAAGGGCATTAACTCAAATATTTTCTTTTCTTTCATGCATGTTAAGTACAGGTTTTCCATCTACGAATGTAAATTGAACACAAATCCTTTAGAATCACGAATCTAATTAAACATTCCAATTTGGCCTCAATGTCGATGGCCAAAGCTCCAATTAATGTTCTGAACAAACACAAAGGTAGCAGAGATCATTGAATTAAATACGACGATCGTGCGTGAAGACAAAGGCTATCCTTTAAGGGCACAAGCCCTTCGAAGGTTAAATGGCCGACACGTATTTAAAGATGATCAGTTCTCTACGTACTAACTGTGGAGTATGTTATGAGAAGAAAAATATAAATAGTAATTTAGTCTTGACCGATGACCTGGTAAGGGTTACAGGTATCCGATGGATGCGAGACGCACAGGAACGTTCATTGTGGCGACAGTTAGGGGTGGCCTATGTTCAACAGTGGACGTCTTTCGGCTGAAATTATGATGATGATGAATTTAGTGAGGAGCGTCGGAACAAAAACCGATATGTCGCATTTATGCCATTATTTTTTTATATTTTTTTCCGTTGCAAAATGTTGTATTACATACCCTTCAGGAAAGAAATCTATTCAAAAACAGACATTTCCAGCTTTAAAAAAATATCACAAAACAGTGGTCCAATCAAAACCCGACACATACATATCTAAGGAGGTTCAGTTTCTAGTTGTGTTTTAAACTTTTTTCTAATTTGTGTAAAATACGGTAACTTGGATATATCGTTCTTTGTTCCGATGCTCCTCGTCTGTCCTACTGCTCAAGAAATCTGAAGAAACAAACGTAACAGGAATTGTATCTCATCATGCGTAAAGACAAAGGCTTATACGTGAAGGTCAAGGTCTACGCCAGCCCTGTAAAGGTCAAACACTTACACGTGTAAGAAAAACAGACGATACTAGCCCAACGAAAGTAAAGTTGCCCATAAAATGGTCTGGATGCTCCAAAGACGGTAATTAAGAAAATACAACTCCAAAACACATTACCAAATAAAAAAACAAACAAGTCTTAACACACAAAGGTAGCACGGAACATTGTATCAAATCCGATCGTTTGTAAAGAACAAGGCGAGCCCTAAACAGCGCTCGTAGTCCTGTAAAGGTCAAATGGCACGACACGTGCTAGAAGCTAGAATACGAAGATAAGGATAATGCCTGATGCAAAATAACAACAACATTTCCGATTGCTTCACTAATAACTGTAATTGGGTATTAGACTAATCTTTTTGTTTTTATCTTTTTTTTTTACAAATATGTATAGAAAATAACTCGTATGGAAAGAATTTTTGTTCTAAAATGAGTATGTTAGAAACGTTTAAAAAGGATGCACACGCTAAAATGTGACATCACCGCTATTAGGTTATGCGAGCTCAAAAGAGATATCGAAATGCTCCAACTCTTCCTCACACTAATGTCTAAAATTTAATGCAAATTGCTGCTATTTTTAAAAACAGCATCAATTTTCCAAAAAATAAAAAATAACATCTCTTAAAGTGTCATTTGTAGTTTCAAAACACCCAATAATGAATAAAACACAATTCGCCCAAACGTGCTAACCAAAGTTTATTACAAGCAGGCAATAATTTGGTTTGGATGAATCCGATCGTGCGTGAAGACAAAGGAGATCCTTTAAGGGCACCGGTAGAGCCCTGCGAAGGTCGCATACCCACGTGCTGCTTAAATATGTATTTACGTTTTAATCAACCTCAGGACGCGCATGTTCGGGGTTCTAATGATGTCGCCTGTTTGATTATTATGTGTTGGCTTAACTCCTACGTGCGTAATGGTATTTGTACTTAACATTCTTGACGATTTGGTAAATATACCTACTACATGATTGCTATTTGAAATTGGATGTGCCTTGGGATTTTGTATTGGCGGATCCTCGTTGGAGATTAACATTTATCGTTTAAAGAATTTGGGAAACTGTTTTGATGCTCAGATTTTTATTTTGTTCGACCTTTCCACTGCAATTATAACTTATGTTACTAAATGAGGAGGAAAGAAACAGTTTTATTAAAGCTGTACCAAGTTTAATAACCAGTACTTACTTATCTCAATTGATTTTTGTAATTTACTTTATGTCCACGGGAGGAAATATGTTTTAATATTATATATTATTAATTAACCCAGATAACTTTGCTAACTAACATAAATATGAAATCCTACTGAGAATTTAGGTTGCGGTTTTCAACCAAACAAAGTTGGTATCTGAATTCAGATGAATGTAGCAACAGTGAAGCTTCAAAGTTACACACGTCCCTCCAAGAATAAATTAATTCAACTTGGCAGAGTTGCCAAGCCAGAGCTTTCCCGTAAAGGCCTTTGCTTTGCCTGACTTGCCTCAGTTTGTGAACTGTTTTGGTCTCGCCCCTCCCACTGGCTTTTCATTGTTGCTCAAAAGTGTTTGGCTTCATTCCATTTGCAACAACGTCCTGTTTTCGCTTTTGATTGCTTAACTTCTTGAAAGGAGATTTTGTGTGTCTTTGTTTCGGTCTTTTGTGAATTGCTTCGGCGCAACAGTGTTTGTCACAAATGTTAATTGGTTGGAATTTTTTTGTTGTTAAACTGCTAAACCAAATAACGATCTACCATAAACGTCAGTAATTTAGGTAGTATATTTTTATCAAATAGAATGACGAAATATATATTTCGTAATTCTAAAAGATATGTTCAAATAAACATGGCTATCTCGTTAATATGATTAGTTTCAAGTTGAGGGGTCAACTTTTAACCTAAACGTCGTATACACAAAATGTCACATAAAAATGTCAGAAAACCTACAAAAATTGTTGATCTATGGTATGTAGTTAAAATTACAAACTTAAACTAAATACAATATCCAGCTAATAAAACAGAGAACGTAACTTGAACCCACAGCGTTGAAAGAATAATTTTTACATCGTCACAACTTATTACGACGATATAAATAAGAAAGGGGCGCACAAAAGAAAATAAAACTCTTTCGACACGACCACTTTGTCACATGATATACCTCCTAAATCCTTAACGAACAGTTTCTTCGCCGAGTTCATACAAACGCTTTGAAGAAAACTCGCTGGTCGGTGCTTCGAATCGTCGATCTTATCTCGATGGTGCAGGTTGACTTATTTGGGTAACGTATTGACCGTTTGTGAGAGTCGATGAGTTTGTCGATTTATTCTGTTTGTGAGGTTTTCAACGCCTTCTTTAAAAGGTTTCGAAATAAGTGCCTTGAAATGACTGCCTTTGGTCCGGACATTCAATTGTATAAAACTGTCATGGATTTATTTTTGCTTTTTGGTGGGAAATCATCAAATAATTTCTACAGCTCTGGGTGAAGCGAGTGATAGTGTCAGAGTTTTAGAGACTAAATTCACTTGTGTTACTTTAGTTACCCTTTGCGTACCAGGACGACGGTAACTCTTTCGAACGATCCGCAGCCCTGACAGGCATCGGCCCTATGGGCCCCGTTCATTGTGCTCACCATCTCTTTGAGGCATGTGTCAAGCTAGAACTGATTTGCATACAAATGAGCTTGGCTGCATGATATGGTGATTAATGGCAATATGAAACTTTCTTCATAGCTACCTCCCTAAAGTTGATAAATATGAACAACCTAGCTAAAATCTACCTTATAATTTAGCGCTGTAATAAACATCTAGTATACTTGCTTATGAGCGGCGCCAAAGCAATTAGCGTTGCCTAGCAAGTTTTAATGCCCAAATGACTTCATTTAGGTAAACAAGGTGCCAAGTTCCAACTTTGTTTTCTTTGACATTGCTAGAGAAAACTGTAACATGACTGTAATTTTCTTTTACGATGGTATTAAGTATATCATCATCATAACCTCTGCCATATTCATGTAAGAAAATCTGAAACAAGCCTCCGCCTTTCGAAGGCAGCGATGTGAGGGTGCGAAGACACTTTCGCAGATTAATACCTTCTCTAGTTATTTGATACGGGGCTAAAACACGGCTTTTGTTACGTCGTTTCGCCATGTTTTTCCTTAATATGTTTGTCATAGGATTGGATGGGCTATTTTTGTACGGAATCAGATCCTGGCGTGTCGTTTGACTTGTATGATATTGACATATACTTTCTTGGATTAAATGGGTTTCGACTTGCGTGCTGTTGGATGTTATACTAAACATAGGTGTCGTAATTTTTTTGAAAACATTGTCAATAAGTGTTCTTCTGTTTATCTGAAAAAGGATTTCATTGAAGAGAGAAGAGAGATTGAGTACGTGCAACACCATATTTTATAGTAGGATCTGCAAAACCCTTAATACGAACCGAGTGAGGGTTGAAGATTTTTTTTTATTCATGCAACAAAACAATGCAGACAGGAATTAATTCGTTTGCGTGAAATACTGGGGTCTGCCCCGACGCAAAGGGTAACGTAGATTAATGTGGTGCCGTTATTAGGGGCTGGATATCGGCTCAGCGTATCGGAAGCTTTCCATAATCGCCGAGAGCTTTCATTTCAATGAAACACTTTCCTTTATTTTGATTGACGGTTTTAGGTCATCGAATTTCGAAAAGATTTCGAAACAAAATTATTCTGAAAATAAACTTTTCGTTAAAGAATCATCCTAATCAAAAATCACATACTTTGGTACTTGGATGACGCCGCAAGTACGAGTAACATCACAGAAGACCGGACATATTTCAATTGATGAATTGGCTAGAAATATATTATGATAGAATTCTTTGTTCAACAACATAAGTACGATGACGTCATATTTCCTCTTCCGATATTTATATGTCCTGTGATTGTGAGTTAGGATGACTCACATGATTGTTATGTTGCTATAAAGTCCCTTTTACTGTCGGTTATTGCGGTTCTCCAATTGTCCGGTCGTCAAAGTCCCTGAAATGACTCGATAAAGCCATCATCTGTATATATATATAGGGTCCATCTGTATAAATAACTCCGAAAATGATTTCAGATCGTCCTGAATATAGCGTCGATAAGTGGGTTCTTATAATTTGGGTACAAATTAAACTATAAACCCCTTATTGCATACGAAACCACTTATGGCTTCGTTAGTTTTCATTTTTATTACTATTTAACAAAAGATCAATTGGTAAAAACCTTGTATCTTAGAATGCAGTTATTATTTTAAAAGAAAAATATTTTGAGTGTATGCGTCTAGTATATGAAAGGACAAAAAGAAATTAGCTATTTTTACTATAAATATAAAGCAACAAATTTAATAGTACATTATGATATAAGTGTGTAATGTTAGTGATTACCGTCGAGGCGGTATTTAGACCCGAGCCGTGGCGAGGGTCTTAAGAGAGCCAAGAAGTGTTGTTTTACCTCTCTTTTCCTATACGTTGGATTTTTGCACAATTATCATTTTGCTCTTTTACTTTTCCTACTTGTTTATGTCATAAAATATTTTTTATACGACCACGTTCGCAAATCATGCAGTAATTAAGTGCTTTCGAAATGATGACCCTTAAATATTCGTGTGAATGATCGATATCACATATATGTATGACATAATCAGTAAACGATCTTTGTAACCTAAAACTGATGCTATC
The DNA here is from genome assembly GCA_905147345.3 of Mythimna impura. Taxonomy (NCBI): domain Eukaryota; kingdom Metazoa; phylum Arthropoda; class Insecta; order Lepidoptera; family Noctuidae; genus Mythimna; species Mythimna impura. The sequence goes on along the minus strand of LR990359.1, from coordinate 23,092,007 downwards.
ATAAAGAAATGCAATGAAAATAGTGTCATTCGAAGCGAAAATTACTATGTATTGTTGAATAAACAATCATACAATTGATGCCAGTAGCTCGATTTCAAATAATAGCTCGTACTACGGCTTATCTTCATCATAATGCTCGGTTTAATTATGTTTTTCATCAACTATGCACTAGCGTTATACTGCATAGCTGTTTTTTTTTTTAGTGGAAAATTATCAAATGATTGTTTCCGGTCTGAGTGGGGTGAGACTGCGAGAGGGAGTGTCAAACTTTTACTGACTAAAACCCACATATAGCCCTGTGTTCTTTTAGTTGCCCTTTGTGTTCCAGGGCTTCACTAGCCCTGTGTTCTTTTAGTTCCCCTTCGCGTTCCCTAGCCACACTAGCCCTGTGTTCTTTTAGTTGCCCTTTGCGTTCCAGGGCTTCACTAGCCCTGTGTTCTTTTAGTTCCCCTTCGCGTTCCCTGGCCACACTAGCCCTGTGTTCTTTTAGTTGCCCTTTGCGTTCCAGGGCTTCACTAGCCCTGTGTTCTTTTAGTTCCCCTTCACGTTCCCTGGCCACACTAGACCTGTGTTCTTTTAGTTGCCCTTCGCGTTCCCTGGCCGCACTAGCCCTCTGTTCTTTTAGTTCCCCTTCGCGTTCCCTGGCCGCACTAGCTCTGTGTTCTTTTAGTTCCCCTTTGCGTTCCAGGACCGCAGTAGCCCTGTGTTCTTTTAGTTACCCTTCGCGTTCTCTGGCCGCACTAGCCCTGTGTTCTTTTAGTTGCCCTTTGCGTTCCAGGACCGCACTAGCCCTGTGTTCTTTTAGTTGCCCTTTGCGTTCCAGGACCGCACTAGCCCTGTGTTCTTTTAGTTGCCCATTGCGTTCCAGGACCGCACGAGCCCTGTGTTCTTTTAGTTGCCCATTGCGTTCCAGGACCGCACGAGCCCTGTGTTCTTTTAGTTGCCCATTGCGTTCCAGGGCTGCACTAGCCCTGTGTTCTTTTAGTTCCCCTTTGCGTTCCCTGGCCACACTAGCCCTGTGTTCTTTTAGTTGCCCTTTGTGTTCCAGGGCTTCACTAGCCCTGTGTTCTTTTAGTTCCCCTTCGCGTTCCCTGGCCACACTAGCCCTGTGTTCTTTTAGTTGCCCTTTGCGTTCCAGGGCTTCACTAGCCTTGTGTTCTTTTAGTTCCCCTTCGCGTTCCCTAGCCACACTAGCCCTGTGTTCTTTTAGTTGCCCTTTGCGTTCCAGGGCTTCACTAGCCCTGTGTTCTTTTAGTTCCCCTTCGCGTTCCCTGGCCGCACTAGCCCTGTGTTCTTTTAGTTGCCCTTTGCGTTCCAGGGCTTCACTAGCCCTGTGTTCTTTTAGTTCCCCTTCGCGTTCCCTGGCCACACTAGCCCTGTGTTCTTTTAGTTGCCCTTTGCGTTCCAGGGCTGCACTAGCCCTGTGTTCTTTTAGTTCCCCTTCGCGTTCCCTGGCCACACTAGCCCTGTGTTCTTTTAGTTGCCCTTTGTGTTCCAGGGCTTCACTAGCCCTGTGTTCTTTTAGTTGCCCTTTGCGTTCCAGGACCGCACGAGCCCTGTGTTCTTTTAGTTGCCCATTGCGTTCCCTGGCCACACTAGCCCTGTGTTCTTTTAGTTCTCCTTCGCGTTCCCTGGCCACACTAGCCCTGTGTTTTTTAGTTGCCCTTTGCGTTCCAGGGCTGCACTAGCCCTGTGTTCTTTTAGTTCCCCTTCGCGTTCCCTGGCCACACTAGCCCTGTGTTCTTTTAGTTGCCCATTGCATTTCACGGCCGCACTGACTCTTTCTAATAATTCCGTAGCTCATATTGCAAAGTTGGAGTGTGCATTTTTATATGAGCTAGAATTTGTAGCCTGTAACGTTATCAAGTTCTCCAGAGAGAAAACTACGTATAACTTGGTAACGATCGACTTATCTTACATAAGTATTAGAGAGACTACACACCAGGTAGCTTAGCGTCTTTGTTAGGATCTTATAAGACGGGTACAATCTTGCGATATATACGGATGTCTTTACTGCTGTTTAGTATACTATCTCCTTTAGGTTGTTCGCATTACGGTGAAACGTGGAGCTTTTGAGTTAAACTTTAGCGTGCTACTGGGTTTCGAAGTAGTTGCGAGCTACTTAATAATAGGGGTTAAAGTATGAAATTGCCGTTTTTTAAAATGGATTGCTTTGAAGTGTTATATTTTTGGATTGACTTGGAATTATAAGTTCAAATAAACTTTATATTAAAGGTTCGTTATTCTTTTTCTGAAGTTAGGTATTTATTGGATTCTTTGTGTTTTTCATTTTCTGTAATATCACACTTCAAAACAACCCGTTTAAAAAAAAAAAACGGCAATTTCGTACTTTTACCTCTAATATATACTTAATATATAATACCGATATTACTTCAGCGCTATGACTGAACATGGGATTAAATTGTTTCTCATAATTTCTTTTTCTGTTTCAGGTAAACATCTTTTCCTTTTTGCGATGCCTCTCACCGTGTCCGGGATTTGGTATAGTAGACGAATACGGGTTAATTTTGTTATTATTCACTTTTGAATATGTTTTGTTTTCTGTTCTTTACTCGAACCAGCATAACATCACTTCACTTAAAACGGCCTTATCAAAATCTATTTATTCCCTTACCGATGCGTATATTCGTTCACAACACCGCATATTTCATTAACATACACAAACTTTCGTCTGCTTCAAGTGACATGTGTCATACATGCGAGTGCATAATTATGTAAATGATCATAATTTATGTGTTTCATACTGTCTGCGTCGCACTATACCTACAACAACTCGCCAAGTTCGCATGCCATTCTTGCGGTTAACTTGTATGTGGACAGTCGCGTACAAATTGATTCGGTATTTGTAATCGCATCGACACGCTTCGCTGTAATGAAATGGTGAGCTGAATTTTCATTGAACATAATATGTTCGCTGCACTTGTTGGCACACATTTGATTAATACATATTTAACTTTACAGAATATATAAAGCACTAAGTATTGAGCACCTACTGTTACGTTAATTGTATTTAATGATTAGAAATTCCAAACGGTCGAATCCGATTCAATAATATCCCAATTTGGGATAATATCAGTTTGGATCGGATCGTCTGTAAAATCCTCGATAAAAGTAATTGCTTAGAGTCCTTCAAATGAAAGAGACTTTTCAAATTTGAAAATTGAGGACTGGGTTTTAGTGTTATAAACTTATTAAGAAAGCTTAACTGAACAACAAACATTACTTTATGCGTACCTAGTCCCTAAAACAGTACTTAGTACCTACTCCTGTATAATAAGCACATTGTATAAATCAAACACACCTTGTTCGCAATAAACCAGCCACATCTGCCAACTCTCAGCTGTAGCAGGTGCTTCAGACGATGTTGGTGATAACATCATTAGCATGGCCGTCGTCGGATACTGCAGCTTTTTACGTAAGCGTATTAATTTATACAGCTTTATTATTATTAAATTCACCCTCGCCAGCTGAAACTTTTTGATAATTTTGGCCTCCGAATTTGATAGCAAAGGTGCGATCAGCAGAATTGATTATAGCTTTGATTTAATTTATTTGTCGTTCGTTTTTCTGCTGTTTCTCAAAATATATAACTCAGATTTTTTTCGTCACTTAAGTTGTAAAAATCTTGAAAGTAATTTAAATTGTTATTCAGTCTTAGGTTCAGTATTTTATATTTTTTTATGTTCTGGTTTGTAAATAAAGCCATTTACAACATGTTATGTTAGATAAGTATGCACTTTTGCACAGACTGATACATTTCACGTAAGTCTACACAATGCGTGCGTATAGCTTTCCTTGTTAAAGCATAAACACCACGGCATGTATCCGTCTACAACAGAGTATTTGACGTAACCTTTAACGTAATACTGCCAATCATCAATCTCCCAGTCTTCAGTGTAAACACGCTTGACCTTTTGCTAATCGAAATAATCGAAAGTTCTTCTCGATCGCAACTTGCTAAGTGGAAAACTTCTGATTAGCTTATCAACGCTTACATATAAACATGTGTCGGTGAAAACAACTTGAGGATTAAATAATACGCAATCAATATAATTAAACTTGTTATGTCAAAACATTATGTCATCAAAAACTATCAAGGTTATTAAGTTATTTTCCGTCAGACCAAAACTTGCTAATACACCCAAAATATGGAGTACTTTTAAAAATATTCACATAATATTACTGCGTTGCCAAAATGCGAGAGACTACGTTTATATAATAGTGTTGATACTCGTATTATGTCGCAAGACAACAGCTGCTGCGTCCATTCAGCAAATTTGGCACGCTCTTGAACTTAAAATGCCAGCACATCTTCCGGATTTCTTCGAATTTGAATCTTAACTGCCAGTGTTAAAGGTCATGGTACATTTTAGCAATAGAAGTCGTGTTGCGGTATTCAAATATGTTGGCTAGCGGGGCATACAAACACGAGCGCTGTGCCAAACTCTATCTATCCGTGCGTAGTAATAAAAGACTGGATATCATCCAAATTATACGAGAAATGTTTTTGTAACCTACAGTGAAATGGAAATGCGTTTTAAAATAATTTAGAATAATAAATCGATGGATTTTCAAGATAATTGTAAATGGTAACAGAAGCATACAACCTTTAGTACACCGATAATGGCTCTAGCTATTGTTCCTATTTTATGATTGATGGTAACCTCGAATCATATTCTCTCGGGGGTGGAAAGGGATGATTAATATCTTAGAATCTTTTACGTAATAGTGCTTCATTAATAGTTCTTGATTCCCTCGGTTCTTTGGTTGCGCCTCGATATTTAATTCACTACTTTGATGTATGATTGATGTCACCTTCTGTCTCTCGAGCTTTATTAGCTGACATTATAGTGGCGGCCTCGTAACCGTAAATTATGATGTTCAGGAATCGATTAAGGTCGTGTCTTTGATTTTCAAGAAATTGAGTTCGTTTACATTGATGACCTACTCATTCTGTATGCCGTAGTCATTAATAACAACACTAGGGGTAAAACGTTATTTCCTGGAAGCAACAGTATAAAAATCAAGTTACGAGGCAACAAGATCATCAATAATGTATAGTATTCTATAAATTTTCCAGCTTCTGATATTGAAATGTGGTCTTAAAAGTGCCGTTACATATATTTCCAAACCAAATTAGGTTAAGTTCGGATGCTCGTGTATCCTCGTTCTACGCAGCTCCCTGCCCCTGAAATTCCAGTCACGGGCAAGACCAATATTATTTATGGACGCAACGAAAGGGATATAAAAATTTGGAGCAAGAGCAAATAGAATAAGTGACTGAATTCGTTCACGTGCGCGATAAGGATTGTCTCATAATCTAGGAAGAAATCAATATATACCTAATACATTGACAATAAACGGTACATTCATACGGGACTACTGTTTGATAAACAATCTCGCTCTCTAGTAATCCATAGCATAATCAGCCTTTTAATGTTCTCACTGCTGGGACTCAGGCCTCCTCTCTAGGAGAGGGAATGGGCCGTAATCCACCACGCGGGCCCAGTGCGGATTGGTGAATGTCACATGTCTTCGAATTTTTTGGTTTCTAGGACATGCCGGTTTCCTCACGATGTTTTCTTCACCGTTTTAAGAGTAGTGGTGATGGAATAAATTACAGAAAGTAATGCGCCTGGCTGGGTTTGAACCCGCGACCTACAACTTGTAAGTCGGGGCCGTTACCACTCGGCCACCACTGCTCTAGTAATCCATGTGATCCTAACCAAAATAAAACACACAATATGTATTAGCTTTCAGAAACCAATTTGCAATGTTGGGTCAAGTTTATCCTCTGCGGCAGTTCTTGCGGATCTCAAATGACCATTCGTGGTTCCGCGCGTCGTCCCTGACATTCACATCCCCTTAACGGCTTTAACACGTTTCATTTATTCGACTAGTGTAAAAATAGCGCCGTAGAAACATTCTTATAGAAACTATTTTCTGGGTGTTAATTGGTTTAAAACACTAGGCTCGGCACGTCAATTAACGCTGAATTCTGTAGGTGTTTGTACAGTATTCATTGATTTATGTTTTTGACAATTTCTAGTCATTTGAAATTAAGCGTTAATAAAGTTATAACTTACATGATGATAATATTGGACAAGATCATAATTTATTACAGATGGATCACTAATTAATGCTGAGACTTTTAATACGAGCGTAAGATTGTATTTATGTCTGTATGTATTTGTTATCTTTCTGTTTTCTTTGTATCATGCTTCATTTCAGTAACTGTTTTGTTTTAAATGAATAATGACGGGGCTACATCTGGTATCATTGTTTTAGAAGGGCATGCAATGTCAAGTTTCCAAAGAGAAACTCTCTCGTTTGATTTATTTTAGACCCTCGTTAGCATTAAATGACGTTTTAGCAAAAAAGTACAATAAAATAGAAAGTCGAGATTTATGATGGAAAAATAACTGATGGACATAAATATGAGTACGTTGACTGTGAGGACGTGTGAGGACGAAAGGTCAGTGTGAGGTCGCGAACTAAAAAAAAAAGACGAGAGGTAAAAATAAGCAACTTTCTTTTCCCCGAATTGCGTAGCGGAGGGCAGATAGTGATATAATCATAAATAATTATGTTCGATGCCATTTTGTAAGTCAGTAGGTAACGCAATAATGCATAATAAGTGCAATCAGGAAACTGATAATTTTCACACAATAACAAAAGTACAAATGACTAAATACTGAATAATGAGCTATTTTAATAAAGCACATAAATGAGGCACGAAGATGGTCATCTCGAGAAGTTAGTCATCGAGTACAGCTTCAGATTGGTCATCAGTAAGTTACAAGAGAAAATGATAATAATAGTAGTTGGAGATGTGAATCAGTATATAATTCAGATCATTCGACGAGGAAAGTAACACAGAATAACTTTCATCCAGGAATGTTAAGTTAAAAATTTCGGATCGGGTTATGGATATAGAAATAATAATGTTATAGGTACCGGTTTCGGAGACGGTTACGGATATGAAATTATTCCTGATTATCCGCTAGTATGGGTCACAGATATTAAAATGTTAAAAGTAAAATACAATCAATCACATATTCTGTTTCAGATAAAATAATCCCCATCATTAATATGGTAAAGTTCGGTCTGAAAAATTGGGCAAGTGCCAGTCGGAATCGCGCCCTGAGAGTTAAATTCCTGATTGGAGTCACGAAGTTTTTTACAAATCGTTCCAAATTTGTTGTTACGTTAAAAAAAATTTGTGACGTAACAAATTTTCTGTTTTCAGATTTATTCCTCTACTTGTTTTATAAGACCTTGCTCTATACAAAATTTCACGATTCTGGATCAACGGGAAGTACTCTAGAATTTTGGTTCCCTTGAATGTCGAAATATACGTTTTTTGCGACATAAACGGCCATATCTTTTTATCCGTTAACTTAGAAGTTTGATTTTTTCACAGCTTCAAGGGCTTTCAAGACCAGACAGACAGACGGACGGACAACAAAGTGATCCTATAAGGGTTCAGTTTTTTTATTTTGAGGTACGGAACCCTAAAAACCGACCCAAACCTAACTGTATTTTTATTTATTTTGTTTAACTATTATATTTATATACCAACAGAGTGATATATTCGCACTAGCGGAAAAACTCTTTATATAAAGATTAAAAAAAAGAAAAAATAGTAAAATTTGACTTTTATTTCTAATCTAGATTATCATTTTTGTAATCTGTCATATAAGTAAATAAAACCTCTTTAAGTCCTTTATCCGATACTTTTCTAACGGTTTCGATTACGATTACGGATATTTTTTGTTCCGGATATCCGATAGTTTCAGTTTCGGTTACAGTGCACCATAACATCCCTAGTTTCATCTATCAAATTTTAAAACCGTTAAACTTTCTATTACCCACGTCCAGACATGACCACAATTTTATTTTGAGGATCGACTCCGTGTGAACCGAACGGGATCAGTGGATTATTTTTATTTCGTTCTTTCAGCCTTCAATGTCAATCTAGACGCGGACCATCATAATAAACGTCTGCAGTAAAACGAGTATTTTGATCATAAAATATATCATTTCTTACCCTGCTTATGTCACCCGAATAGTCTTGACCTTCTGGAACGAATTACGGTATCTCATAAAGGTTTGTTTTGTCGCGACCCCCATGGGCAACCTTGCACCTATAAACAGTATCATTCAACCTAGACCGTGTACTCGAATTTATCTCGTGATAAGTATGGCGCCGCTAATAATAGACTAGGTGTCGCCGACGGGCGTTGCCCGGAGCTCCGGACCGAGTCGTTGAGCTTAACTCAGACGGCGAGACTTGAGACGATTTTGATACGAGTAATAAGGTTGATATATTTTCAGGTCTGCCTAACGTTACAGCTAATGTTTCTAGACATAAATCCAGGCACGGGATATCTATGTTATAAAAGGAGAAATTGAATGACTGACATTTTATTCGCACATACGAAGCTACTGAGACAAAGAGCGTAAAATTTTGCATAAGGTTTCCTTTTATGACGTAGGCGAGCACAAAGAGATAATTTTTCAATATTCACCCCCTAAGGGTATGAAATGGGGGCTCAAAAGCTTGTATGGAGAAACATACTTTTAAGCAGGCAAAGCCGCTGGTAGAAACTAGTTACACATTTTTTTTTTTAGGTTGAAAAATCATCTAATGACAAATCTCGCTTGGGCGGAGCGAGAGATGAGATAGTGTCAGACTTTTACTGACTAAAAACCCACTCCTGTTTCTTCGTTGCCTTCGTCCCAGAGCCCCGGGTTTCGTTTTCACACTACCCATGGCTCCAGTAGGCTTCGACCCTGCTGGGCCCCTACGATTTGCTGACATCTCCCTGAGGCGCACGTGGAACAATACGCGCCGTCGACGACTTGGGCTCGGTATAGACGGTTACCGGACGGTCGGATGGCGAGCCACCCATACCTACGGTGCCTACGGTGGCCGGAAATCGGGATCGGAATCCCGGAAAGTATGTCAGTTTTATGGTAAAGCAAGTAAATCTCTTAAAGCTATCCTTATTTACGCTTGTCGTGTATCAAACTTTGAAACCCTAAACTTTTTTCGTAAACAAGTTTTCTACTTAAATGCTTTTTAGTACAAACCCTAGGCGAACTTGGGAGATTAATTTTCTCCGAACAGCTGTTACCGTTTCTGTCAATTTCAATTGTTTGGAATTGAATTCTCTTATAGATCGTTCTCAATTTTCACCGTGGCCTTTGCTGGGCATGCTTTCAAGTTCGATTTTCTAGTTGTCATACTCGTAAATCATTGTAACAGTAGACTTTTGATCATATTAATTAAACTTCCCAATTTATACCAAGACATTTCAAATTTGACTCTAGGATTACTTGTTCTTTTGTTAGCGTATTTTTGCTTGACAGTTTTAATTACTGCTAAGTTCAATGAGAGAAACATTAGCACAGTTGGTTTTCTTATATTCCTTGTTCAAGTTATTGAACTTCTTGGACATAAATTAGGGCATTACACCGTTTAGTGGAGCTTACAGAGCCGGGGTCGGTCGACGCATCCGTGCATGTAATGTCAACCTAATTTGTGGTGGCCTTGCGGCGTACTTTATTTTACATACGGCGAATTAGCTGTTCTAGTTAGAAATCGGTTTGTCTTTAGTACTTGTCGTATTTTTTGAAATATTTGTTTCAAATATTCATTTTTATGAAAAATCGCAAATATATAGAATATTTCAAATCGGTTCAAAATTATGTAAGATATACTCCATTCACGATAGCATTAGAATGATTAGACAAAAGAGGTTCATACTCGTAGAAGCAAGTGTGCACATTTATTTTTCGAAAATTGTAACTTTACATAATTAGATTATTCTATGGCAAGTAAAACACTAAGATAGGTAAATGAAATGAACTAAAAAAAAATGACGGGTTGCACTCTGGGAGTGCCGGCAGAAGTGAAAACTTAAGTATTCACGTTGTGCGTTTTGGATATTTTGGAATGGTTATGGAATAATTTTGCACGAATTGCTTTTTTTTTGCACACAATTTTGCACGACATCCGTCTTACGAATTTTCGATCAGGTCACGTGTCCTGACGCGAGTTTAACATTTTTTACCCATTACAAAATTTTTTGCACACAATTTTGCACGACATCCGTCTTACGAATTTTCGATCAGGTCACGTGACCCTGACGGTCACGTGACCCTGACGCGAGTTTAACATTTTTTACCCATTACAAAAAAAGTGTACAACGCCGCTAAAGAAGTTTTCACTTCAAAAAAAAACAACTTTATTCAAACAACTTTTTTTTTAAAGGCGTATCAACAATTTGGAAACTTGTTGATACGCCATATAAATCGTATAGAAGTACTCGTATATGTCGAATACAGTATAGAAACCTTTCAAATCTGGTGGAAGGAAAAACTGTCAAGTAACAGAAAAAGGATGCACAAAATAAAATGTGACGTCACTACCATTAGGTTACCTGCGTACAAAAAAGATAGCGAGATTTTCCCACCTTGCCCCCGCCCCCACTTCATTCCAAAATTGGAAATGCTAATTGCTGCTTCATATAACTAATTCTGATAGTGATTTCAGAAAAAGATTTCGTTTTACTGTTGTTTGTTGTTAACTATAAAATATTGTGCATAAATAAAAACAGGAAAATACTCAATTGTTTAGTATATTACTCATCACTACTATCTTACCATCTCGAAAGCCCTGGATAGGTGAAACAACAATGGACCGATAATTTCAATTAGGATACATAAATCTCTAGACTCATTACATCGCTAGGAATATCTACTCGTAAAATAATTAGAAACTATTAAGTATATCACGTGTACCAGCAATTCTAATATAACCGAGTAATAGGTACTTCATTACTTCATAATTAATTCGCTTGCTAAATGTCATTGCAGTATATTATAACATTTATAGCAGGGGTGAAGGTCGTGAACTTGGCTGTCGCTGGCGGCGGTTCACAAACTTCATTAATTTGCAGCGAGTGTTGCTGGCAGCTTTAATGGCTGTTTGCTACGTTTCAAAACTTGGCTCTCTCTCTCTACGTCTTGACATCCGATTTGCAGCCTAATTGTGAAGCGCTTTTCTCTTTCAAAGGAAATGTGAAAAGCGCTGCAGACATTAGCGCTGTTTTGGCACACTTATATGACATCTGTCGTTGCCGCCTACTTCCGGGTGCTTTTGTCTATTTCGGGTTCTTTGAGCTGAGTTTCGCATTAATCTCGGGTTCTACATTTTCATATTTTTAGGGTTCCGTACCTCAGAAGGAAAAAACGGAACCCTTCTAGGATCACTTTGTTGTCCGTCTGTCTGTCTGTCAACTCATGACCCTTTATCTTGGGAATGCGTGAAGGTATCGAGTTGAAATTAAAACCATATACTCATGTCTGCGGTCCCTTGAAGCTGTGAAAAATTCAAACTTCTAAGTTAACGAAAAAACAGATCGACCATTTATGTCGCAAAAATCGTGTATTCCGTACGTACGTGCAGTCAATGAATGTATTATATCTTTCTTAAGTAATATATCTATCAGGTTACCACTATTTTATTGTATAAAAGTCATCTACATCGAATTCGAACTTTAACGTGATGCGCGCACAACTACAGATTTATTAAATGTATAGATTTAATGTACATGTAAAACAAAAGTAAAAAGTCGATTTTAATGCCTTACGCATTCTCTACCAGTCAACCGAGACGTAAAAAAAATCGAAGAGACAAAGGCAGGTGCACAAAAAAATAATAATTAAAAAACTGGAAACCAATGTATTCTATCTTGAAATTACTCTTGACAAAGACGAAATTGTCACATTAAAACACTAAACGACTTCCCTGTTATTAATCTCGGCTAACAAGTACGTTGCGTACAGTCATCCTCAGAGTTTGTACAGATACTCGTAACAGAAATAGTATCATCGCACTCTCTTTGAGCATTGCTGACTGTACGCATACGAATTCTTTACGCAGATCTTATTGAAATATCTTGTCGGTCACGAGTAACAGCTGTTCATACAGACTGATAAAGTGATAGAATATATTCGGTGGATCGCGTCCTGGTAGGTATATATTTTTGGTATCTGCTGAAATAAGTCTTTAAGGTTTCTGTATTCCTGTCTATTTCTATCTGACTATCATGTAAATTATGCCACAGTACAGCAAAGTCGCCTCTTCCTCCTCCAAACTTCTCCGGTGATGTCTCCGCTGGGTGGACCGAGATCGAGTGTTAGACTGCTTTTTAGGGTTCCGTACCTCAAAAAGAAAAAATGAAACCCTTATAGGATCACTTTGTTGTCCGTCCGTCTCTCTGTCTGTCAATCTGTCAAGACCCTTTATCTCGGGAACGTGTGGACGTATCGAGTTGAAATTAAAACCATATACTTAAGTCTGCGGTCCCTTGAAGCTGTGAAAGAATCAAACTTCTAAGTTAACGGAAAAAAAAAATCTGTTTATGTCGCAAAAACGTATATTTCGACACTCAAGGGAACCAAAATTCTAGAGTACTTCCTGTTGACCCAGAATGCTGAAATTTTTCATAAAGCAAGGTCTTATAACACAAGTATAGGAATAAATCTGAAAACAGAAAATTTGTTGTTACGTCACAATTTTTTTTTTTGCGGTTTGGAAAAATCTTCCGAGACTCCAATCAGGAATTGAACTCTTTACATAGGTAAGTTTGTACGGAACTATTACTGTTGCTTTACAACAACCTAACTCGCGCTTGGCCACTATCTCACCTGATAGAAAGCGACGATGTAGCCGACGATGGAGCACGCTTGCCTAGAAGTAACCTATTCACTTTTGACATAAAGATCCCCAAATTGTTAGTGACTGAAACCCACCTGTGTTCCTTCAGTTGCCCTATGCGTTCCAGGGCCACGGTGATATACAATCCCGTTGCCTCTCAACTTTATCTTCTGCTACTGCAGTACAGTCCTTTCAGCATCTCTATCCTATTTTAATTAATCTTTTTTCGCACTTCTCAGTTATTTCGGCTGAGAAACACTAATCTCATAACATATATTGTCTTCCGCATGACGTGAGTAATCCCGGCTTTCAGACATTCGCCTAATTAACTTAAAGAAACCATTACAAATTACTTCCTATTCACCGCTGATTCACCACTTCCTGAACGTGCATATTAAACCGAATTCATGTATAGAATACACTCTAACACTTTCTTTAATATTTCATAAACATACAATCTTGGTTAATTCAAACACGCACATACTAACCCTCTCATACGCAACTCACACGCACTTTCCCGGATTTAGGTGCTGACTGTACAACGAGCTAAGCTCAAGTTTAGCTTACGTTGCATAGAGTTCAACTGTAAGATCTAAAATATCTGGATGAAGAGAGACAGAGTTCATTTAGCTCAGCCGGAATCCCTCAGGTTATCCTTAAGCGGGGGGGGGGGGGGGGGTTATTCAGGGTAATCATCGGATAACCTCTCCCTCTTCTCCTCGTCCGAAGCGTTGTTCAGATCATCAGAGTATAGATGGACGGGCATTTGAGACACCCCAGCAATTTTACAGATCGTCAAAAGTACAGGTGAAAGGGCTTCTAGACCATTCGGACATAATCTGATTAGGAGCACCACACTTGCACCGGGAGTTGGATGAATCGAACTAGGCGCAGTTCCCCAAAGTATGTCTGGGATACGCAATCAAGTTAGTGTACTCAAAGTTCACCTCTGCCTTTGAAAATTACAAGGCTTCTTTTCTGAGCTGCGTAATCATCAAATAACTTCCTCCGCTCTGGGTGGAGCGAGAGAGAGTGTCAGACAGTAGTGTAGTTAGGCGTGGGCGAATAGGGCCCTCGCCCACGGCCTCACACCCAAAGGGGCACCGCGTGTAATAATACAAAATAAATACATCATCATCATCACCATCATCATTTCAGCCGAAAGACGTCCACTGCTGGACATAGGCCTCCCCCAAGCGTCGCCACAGCGAACGGTCCTGTGCGTCTCGCATCCATCGGACTCCCGCAACCGTTACCAAGTCATCGGTCCACCTTGTAGGAGGCCTTCCAACGCTACGTCTTCCGGTACGTGGTCGCCATTCCAGAACCTTTCGGCCCCAACGGCCATCTGTTCTGCGAGCAATGTGCCCTGCCCATTGCCACTTTAGTTTGGCGATTCTTCGTGCTATGTCGGCAACCTTGGTTCTCCTGCGGACATCCTCATTCCTGATTCGATCACGCAAGGAAACTCCGAGCATAGCCCTCTCCATTGCCCTTTGGGTGACTTTAAGCCTTCTAATGAGGCCCATTGTAAGCGACCACGTTTCGGAGCCATATGTCATCACTGGCAACACTTACTGGTCATAGACTTTCGTCTTGAGACACTGTGGTATATTGGACGAGAAGACACCGCGCAGCTTCCCGAACGCTGCCCAGCCGAGTCGGATTCGACGATTGATCTCTTTCTCGAAGTTAGACCTTCCCAACTGGACCGTCTGTCCCAGGTAAACGTAGTCGTCTACAACTTCGAGTGTAGAGTCCCCGACCTTGATAGGAGTGGGTGCTACATGGCTGTTTACCATGACTTTGGTTTTGTCCATGTTCATTTTAAGTCCCACTCTTTCGGAAGCTCTACTGAGGTCACCAAGCATTGTACTGAGCTCCTCCGTAGTCTCAGCCATGACTACTATGTCGTCGGCAAACCGAAGGTGAGTGATGTACTCGCCATTGACATTAATGCCTAGCCCTCTCCATTCCAAAACCTTGAAGACATCCTCCATTGCTGCCGTGAACAGTTTCGGAGAAATAACGTCTCCCTGCCTCACACCCCGCTGCAAGAGGATAGGTTTCGAGGTCTGGTCTTGTAGTCAGTCTTGCAGTCTTGTAGCAAAATAAATACAAATATGTTTATTGTTCCAAAAGGTATTACATAAAATTTTACAGATCTCTGGACTCCACACTAGGATTCCCTGTGTCGTGGAGACCAGTCTCTTCCACCTTATCAAATCAAATAAAACTACAACAGAGAAAACTACCATTATAACAAAAAACATTTTAAAAAAAGTAAAAATAAAAAGAATTAATGAACAACGGGGGTTTTGTTTAATTATTTAATTTATAGGCTCGCGTTTGACCACTATTTCACCTGATAGTAAGCAACGATGGGTTGCGACAGTCGTTGTCTCGTTTTCGAATTAATTAAAAAAAAAGCCCTCGCTAATTCGTCTTCGCCCACGTCTAAAATAGTCCACGCTACGTCTCTGATGTCAGACTTTTACCTACTTACCAAAACCTACTAGTCTTCCTTCAGTTGCCCTTTGCGTTCCAGGGCCACAGTAAATCTTTCGAACGATCCCGCAGCTCAAGTTAGCCTAGCTTGAGCTGTGGCCTTGCCCACTCTTCACGTGTCAAAACGCGGTATGCTAATATCCAAATATTATTTTTAATTATAACTCGTATGTTTTGTTTCACTACACGTTTACGTTAACCGCTTCAGATATTTATAAACATAGTTATTTTTACGTTTTGCGCTTATGTATTGTTTTGTAGATGGTAGGTAGGTATATGATAAAGCTTCCATGCGTGTTCACGATTTTCCGTAGTTTATATTCGGCAGAAGTATTTTGTATAGGTATGTTTTTTGGTGTGAAATCATCATACGTAATGACTCCTCACGCTCAGGGTGGAGAGGAGTCTCAGACTTTTAATGTGTTCCTTTAGTTGCTCTTTGCGTTCCAATGGCACGGGGCGAGGGGGGGGGAAACGATCCTTTGGCAGGCTTCGACGATGGAACGCGACGCGCCGTCGACACGAGGCTGGTTTTTATCAGACGGCGAGCTACCCATCACTCGCCGTCCCCAGCATACGGTGGCCGGGAATGGTATTGAGTGCAGCTAGCGATCTAATCGTTTGGTGGTAGTTGAGTTCTTATACAATATGTTTTGTGTTATACTTAATCAAAATGTTGCTAATTTAAATTATAATAGTTCTTTTTAGTTACAATATACTGATTTTCTGTAATAATAGCACAATTTTTACATATTGATTCTGTAAAGATTACGCAAGAATTCTAACTCTAAAAAACAGTAGAAAATCTTGCAACGTAACCTTTACCGTGCTGAAAATAAGGGTTGTATTCTTCTTATTATCAGATTTTTTTACTAATAAAACATGGCTTTAAAATTCAGCCCTTTGTTAGTTTGTATTACCGTGTTCTATTGTTCAACTAATGACGCTTTTTGTTTACACTGACCTCATTATGCTTACTTTTAATTAAATCCTGCTTTCACCTTTTTATTGAACATAAAGGGATTTTTGTCATTATAAACTGATTAAGGTCAGCAACAAACAGCTTCTTAATCAATTTTTTTATTTTTACACAAGGGTCTTCTAATTAAAATTATTATCATAAAATAATTAAAGGTTTTGTTCAAACTGTTAAATTACAAATTGGCTTGGTATACTAACATGAAATGTTAATTTACTTTAGCTAAATAGGCCGACCTATTTACCATATTTAACTATTTTCATACCTTTTTGATTAGATATTCTTTCTCAGCTTATAACGTAGGATTTTACTTTAAGAAATTAATTTAACCTGAATGGCCTAGCAGTAGTGGTAACGGTCCCCCAATCTAAGAGTTGCACGTTGTAGATTCAGCCACTGCTCTCAAAACGTCCTAGAACTAAAAAATCGAAGACATTTGATATCTACCAACCCGCACTAAGCCCGCGTGGTGGATTACGGCCATTCCCTCTCCTAGAGAGGAGGCCTGAATAACCCAGTTTTCGAATTTTGTATCCGTTTTTCATTTTTGACAGTTGCTACAATGATGACTTTGCGATTAATTTCAAAGAACGTTACCAATAAAAGGCAAAAGTGTGTGACATTTTATACTCTTAAATAAATATCTAATGTATCTACCTATTCGTGCGCCATGCAATATTCATGAAAAACTAAAATATTGGATATTTATGTACTCGTATTAATTCTATATTTTTTGAGTACATATGACACTCATATAAATCAATGAAAACTTTTGTGTACTACGTAACGTACACTCACACAAAATACAAACAAAAGGTCATTTAAGGGGGATACTCAAAGGTAGCTCGCAAAATTCAAATTTTCTTTAATTTTTAGCATTTTGTAGGTCAGAGTCAAGTTGTATGTTGATTAAAATACAATGTGCGGCCGTAACACGTATATATTTACGGATTTATAATAATTAAAATCATAAATACAACCCTCTCAGTTCGTCTTACTCCATCGAATGGCTATTTCACGATAAAGTCATTAAATTTCGCAGGCTACACTAAACAGCACAGTCTACAATTTACCCCTATTAACCTTCCAACATTCAAATCAACCAAAAATAATAACCCAACTTTATACCGCAGTCATTCTATTAACTAAATTCTTTATACAACCCCTCGTACCTAAAAATAGCCCTTCCAAAAATAGTGTAGCTAATAACCCTCTCGGGTAGCGTCGGCAGTGACGTGGCTCACCGGAGCGTCATTGCGTCTGACTGTACGTCTACGCGTCTGTCAGGTGGTGCTTATCATTAACCGACTTCAAAAAGGAGGAGGTTATATGTTTTATATCTTGCAATTATCGCACAGTGGCTTTGAATCGATATAGGCTAGAAATTTTCGGAAAGTGTCTGTTGAAAATTACTTGTACATGACCATGGACAATGTCACTCCATGTAAAGTACTGCTACCGTAAAACGGGGTGAATAGAAACGCGGGTGAATAGAAACAAAACTTTGATTTGGTTTTTCACTTTGATACCATATTATCGGCTTTTAACAAAGCATCGCCTTTTTAGAATAACAATTCATTGATAAATCGATATAGTTAAATGCTGCAAAAAGTTTTGTTTTTATGCACCCCTGAGTTTCTACTCACCCCATTTGACTGTATTGTAGAAAAGACTAGGCGAGATTGAAGAGGACGTTGAGGAGCTCGTGGCTAAATTAGGTAGGTGGATTGGTGACTATCTTAACATATCGAGATTCATCTGTGCCTCACCTGTTGGTCCTGGGTGTCATTTGTAGATCATTGACAGTCGTTGCGGATAGTTCGAAGCCAAGCAATCTGACGTCAGTCTCGCCAAGGGGTATCGTGTTAACCAATTGCTGGGTTGTGAAGATGAGATAGGCAGTACCTTCATGTGAAATACTGATATCCAGGTGCATCCTGTTAGACTGGAAACCTACTCCAACATAGATGGTAAAAGGCTAGGGAGATTGATATTTTTTTAATTGATATAAACCAGTGCTTGACTGTGATCCCACCTGATGGTAAGCAGTGATGCAATCATTGATGGTAAGGCGCACTAGTTTATTAAGAGCGTATTCACTCTAGCCTTGAAGACACCTAAATTTTAGTTGGACGGGAAGACCGCAGCAGGCAAATTGTTCCAGTCCTTCGATGTACGCGGTATAAACGACGAAGCGAAACGCTTAATCCGGACTGTTGAAGTTTCAACGTTTCTTGATTGACTGGAAAAGGTTATACGAATTGATTTCTCTAGAAACTTTTCGACAAATCGCTCGTAAAATGATGACTCATCTTCATTGCTAGGTAGACTCAACATTTACATTTCTGCATCTACACCATTAGTACCTCCATCAAGTCTTACAGAAGAACTAGGACTTATAATTATGACAAACGTGTAATTGTTAGTTTAGAAGTTCCCACGGCAGGTAGAGCGTGGCGGCGCCCGCGCCTTCTTCGGTATGAGTCATATTTGTTAGTTCGTCTGCCTGCACGTCTATACGACTGGTCTGTAGGGTTGCCCCGAAACTACATCGCCCTACACAATATTCTTTCTTTTTTAAACTGTTTATTTCATACATAGCATAGCATAAGCATAGTCGGCCTTATAGTGTTCCCACTGCTGGGACTCAGGCCTCCTCTCTAGGAGAGGGAATGGGCCGTAATCCACCACGCGGGCCCAGTGCGGGTTGGTGGATGTCACATGTCTTCGAATTTTTGGTTCTAGGGTATGCCGGTTTTCTCACGATGTTTTCTTTTATCGTTTTGAGAGCAGTGGTGATGAAATAAATTACACTAGTAACGCGCGTGACTGGGTTTGAACCCGCGACCTACTGAGTCGGACCGTTACCACTGGGCTATCACTGCTAAATAAAATTATGTATATTGACGTTTACGATGAAATCGTTATATGCTTTCGACTATATTGCTTGTTGTTATTCAGGTCTTGTGATGGCACGGGACGGCATTTTTTTAAGGTTCTTTATTTATTCATCTAATGACTTTCCCGCTCCAGGTGGAGCCAGAAGGCGTGTCACACTTATTGAATAAAATCACACCTATGTTCCTTTAGTTGCCTTTTGCGTTCTAAAACCACGAGTATCCCTATCATACGTTTTCACATGGCTCTAGCAGGGCAGGATGGCACATGTCTAGCACTATATAAGCTACTTTTTCTGCGTCGTATCGATAATTCCATTGCAAATTGTGTGAGTCTGTGTTGACCTCGCAATGGTCAAAAATTTGTCGGAACATTTGTATACCTCAGCAACTTTTAAATCTATTTCTACTGAAATTAAAATGGTGTTGTCTGTTGTATATATTTTTTGAACGAGTCGACTTTTATTAGATACTGTTTCAATTGTGGTCATCTCTGAAACGGAGGTCGTTGTCTCTGCTTCTAGACTTTTACTATCAGATTTAGTTGTATCAATAATTGCCGTAGAAGGTCTTTCAAACTGCGTAAATAACATTATTTGCACAAAGACCACGACCAGAGGTGAAGCATCGTTTGAAATGTATCGCGTTGTGGCTTATTGGAGTATTACCATCTAAGTGGTTTCTGAGCTAGGCCAAAAGATCATTATTGTAGCAAAGGGATTGATTGACTTTTCATGGGCACGCCCCAGGCAGTGGCGTACCTACATAAATTAATAATAAAGTGTCGTCACGGGAGGAGAAAATTTTAATTTCACAGTTTCCCAAGTGTTTCTCTCAAGTATATTATTATCTTCGTTTTACTTAATTAGTAGAGCAAAGAGAGGACAAATAAAACAGATAATTAAATCAAACTTGAAACCTCTCTCTGACAAATTACCTACCGTTATTTTCAAGTTAAAGAAAAATTACCAAAAGGACACTTGAGATTTCCCCGAGAAAATTAAACTGTCTCGGGGCTGGTCAAGTATTAATTTAAACGGAAAGCGGTCTTAAACACACAGTACTCGGTGCAGTGTACGAGAGTGGTCCCAGAAGTACCCGACCTGACCAAGAAAATAATTGCAAAAAATAGGTTTTATTCTTTAACTTATTTTTTTTTTTTTAATTCTTGATAGGTTTGCGCTTGACCGCTAACTCACCTGATGGAAAGCAACGATGCGGTCGACGATGGAGCGCGCTTACCTAGAAGTAACCTATTCACTCTTGACTTAAAGATTCCCGGGTTGTAGCCATCAGGAAAACTTAGTTTCCTTGTAGGTTTATACATATTTCGCAAAAATGGTCAATAGCTTCGATACCATATTTATAGTAGGAACCGTTAAGCTCTTCAAAATAGGCATTAACCGCAGCCTCTACCTCTTCACTGTTGGTAAATCTTTTTCCACCGAGGCATTCTTTCAGATTAGGGAAAAGAAAGATTATTTTCTTTTCCTGGCGAATAAGGCGCTTATGGAAGCAATTCAAACTAACTCATTGATTTCAGCCATCGCAATGACGGACGAACCACTTTGTTTTTCGCCAGATGCGGCCGTTTTTCCTTGGGTTCATCACTTAAACGCTACAATAAGGCTGCATAATGTTCCTCGTTGATTATTCTTCCTTTAGCAAGACGAGAAAACTAGAAAACTAGGCGTTCTTGCAAAGGTCCGACGGTACTTCACACCGGGACAGCTTCTGATGTTATACAAAACACAGGTCCGATCGTGTGTGGAGTACTGCAGTCACATATGGGCTGGTGCTGCAAAATGCCATCTAGCAGCTTTGGACTCAGTGGAAAGGCGTGCGAAGAGGCTAATTGGGGATCCAGATTTGGTTAAGTCCAATCTACAAAGCCTCGAGCACAGGCGCAGGGTAGCCAGCCTATCGGTATTTTACAGGTTGCATTTTGGAGAGTGTGCGCGGGAATTGCATGACTTGATTCCGCCATCTCCTTTCTACCATCGGACAACCCGACGTACGGCGAGTATCCACCCTTACGTTGTTGAAACTTCAACGGTCCGGACTAAGCGTTTCGCTTCGTCGTTTATACCGCGTACATCGAAGGACTGGAACAATTTGCCTGCTGCGGTCTTCCCGTCCAACTATAATTTAGGTGTCTTCAAGGCTAGAGTGAATAGGCTCTTAATAAACTAGTGCGCCTCACCATCAATGATTGCATCGCTGCTTACCATCAGGTGGGATCGCAGTCAAGCACTGGTTTATATGAATTAAAAAAAAAAAAAAAAGATAAATAATAAATATTATTTCACGCGCATCCCAGAATACTGACGCCATAACCCTGTCAGTCGACTGAATTGTCTTCAATTTCGTCGGAGTCGGTTTTCCCCTACGATACACTCCTTTAATTGCGCCTTCGTCTCAGGTGTGAAATGGTGGACCTACGTTTCGTCCAAGGTTATGAATTGACGCAAAAATCCGGCTTTTTTTCTGCGAAACATTGCTAAACACTTGATGGAAACATCCTGACGACGCTATTTGTGCCCCATTGTGAACAAAAGCGGCACCCATCTTGCGCGCAGCTTTCTTATGTCCAAATTTTAGGTCATTATGCAATTTACAGCACTTTTTAAAATGTCTACCATGTCTTCTATCTCGCATAATTTCAATCGAAGGTCATCCAATACCATTTTGTGAACTTTCATGACATTCTGGCATAGTGACCTCACTTGGTCGACCACTGCAGTGTTCGTCTTGGCAGTTCCAACCTTGGTTGAACTCAGCTACCCAATATTTCACTATTGTAAACGAAAGAACAGACTCCCCCAGAGTAGAATCCAACTCGGGTTTTATATCAGTTGGACTGAAACCTTCAGAGGAAAATTTTGTATCACATAACGATGACAGATTTTTTTCTGTGTATAAATTCACTGAGAGCGTTCACTTTGGATGGCTATTTAAAAAATATTATTTATCGTAACGTTATCAAATTTATAACTTAAGTAGTTGAAAGATGGTACTATCGATTGAAATAATCCGTTTTTGAAAGTTACCCATATTTATAAATCAGGTCGGGTATTTTTGGGACCACCCTCATACTTTGAAAATTCTACCTTTATTATCGAGAAAATTATGTATTCAAAAAGTTAAGAAAAGATTTTTACTGTTTGTTTTTTCGTTGCTACAGTAGGTATTGTTCGAACTGAAGGTAGCGGTAGCGTAGGAAATCCCAAAGCTATTAAACCGTTGGTCCCCACTGTCATTTGTAGATCTTTGACAGTTGTGACGGGACTTCCGAAGCTTTTTTTGCTGAGTGGAGCGAACTGACTAAAACTCGCCTGTGTTCCTTCAGGAATTGCCCTTTGCTTTCCAAGGCCGCAGTAACTCTTCGGATCATTCCCGCAGGGATTTTGAAGCCTGATTATAACTGTATTTGGGGAAAAATCTAGGCAGATTGGTATCCAATATCATAAAATATTATTACCAGATACTTAAAGGGGACATCCTTACTAAAACCATCGGGCGTGACTCCTCGATGCGTCGATAATTACCGGTCGTCAGCATAGGAATTCCGACAAGACAACTGATGACGTCATTTCAATTCTTCCAACTCATGTGAACCTAGTACTCGTTTTCAATGGAAATGTGTATTTTTATTTTAATGAAGGTGAGCGAGGGTTGATAAAAATGAAATGCTTTTTATCTGATTGTTGATTTTGTATGTACATCAGGTATACATTTCAGCAATTATGTTAGTGGTTTGACCGTGGATTGACACTGATACGATGTAGTTAGATTTGGTAAAAGGTGAAACTATAAATATCACGGCGGTCGTTTTCATTTGGGAAAACTTAATACTACTTTTTAATCTATTGATATGTTGCCTTTTGCCATACAATGTTGTATTAAATGACGTAGCATAGTTTGCAATTGCTATGCTTGAACTTATTCATTGCTTTAAATACTTTATTGTAAATTTAAAAACATACAATTCGAGGCAACCTCGAATGAACAGAGATCGCCTGGACACAAAATGGGATTGCACTTGGTACATTTCAAAACAAGCTAAATAATTGGTGGAACAAAAAAAGTAATACTTAACACGTACTTACAAGATAGGTACATAAA
The DNA here is from genome assembly GCA_905147345.3 of Mythimna impura. Classification (NCBI taxonomy): domain Eukaryota; kingdom Metazoa; phylum Arthropoda; class Insecta; order Lepidoptera; family Noctuidae; genus Mythimna; species Mythimna impura. The sequence continues at coordinate 23,068,747 of LR990359.1, read as the reverse complement.
TGCATTCTTATAGTGCCTCTTTAACTAGTAAAACTTCACAAAAATGTCCCCTATTTGAGCCTTATTGATTTAATTTTACTATTGATTTCTCCAATTAATTCTCTAAATCCAACTCTTTGTTCTCCCCTGTTTATTTGAATTCCAATTATTCCACGATTAATCGATTGCACTAAAGCTTCTTTAGTTCTCTACAATCCCCTAGTAATTATCCAGTCGGATGGCTCCACCAATAGTACGCTGATGCTAATAGCATAAAGCTCATTAGTTGAATGCTTGTCTTTATTGCAGCTCAACTGTCATAATATAGCCGGATTACGCTCTGGGGTCTTATTGTCTGAACTGTAATATTAGTAGCGTCGAGGGAGATGTAGATTAAGTACTTCGCATGCTTCACGAATGTAAGGAGCATTTTGGTTGGTTTATTTTTGTAAAGTACAATAAAAAATATACGTATGTAGCCGGCGAGCCTGTTTTGATTAATCTGGTAAAAAATACAGATTACAGGCTTCTAGTTTACCGTGAGAGTAGCCTCACGCTCCGACTCCCTCCGGAGACGGGCGCGCTCCCCCAGGCGTCTGGAGTAGCAGGACGATTACCAGCCACCGTAGGCGCGGGCTGACAGACGGCGAGCCATGGATAGCTCGCCATCCAGTCGTCTGATAAAGACCAAGCCTGAGTCGAATGCGCGTTGTGTTTCGCGCGCACCTCATAGACATGTCAGCAAAATTGCTATAGGATGCCTACCAGGGCTACAGATTATTTGGAGGATTTACATTAGCCCGCGCACAAAAAGGCAAGGAACACTGCGAGTTTTAGTCAGTAAAAGTCGGACACTCCCTCCCGCACCACCTAGAGCGTGAGATGCTAATAATTTTCCACGTAAAAACCTGGTAATTTGTGACTGAGGATTTCCCAATTATCAGTTTTTTCCGACATTGTTCTTGCCAATTCCATCAAATACATTTTCTCATATTTTTATTCTGTCGAAAGTGATACCTTAATCATTCCACTCGGCACTCATATAAATGTAGATCGTATTTCTCCGAAACATTCCGAGAAACCGGCACGACACCGCAAAGTCTTCCATTACAACCATCTTTCAGTTCGTGACAGCCGCAAGTTATTCAATCGAAACGATTAGAAAAAACAAAACAATGACATCGTGCGAATCGTCTACATCGTGTTATGTGAATTACGTGAGCGAAGCCGACCCGCATGGCAACCGCCATTGTTGAACATAATCGATACTGTAGCGTCCTGATCAATCGAGATATTGGCACGGAAATAGGACAGAAGATTTAGTCTTAACAACACTGAAGGTCTCGATATCGAATTGTTTTTTTTTATCTGAATCATTCAGAGTCTACTTATTCTTACAGAATTATCTGTTGTTTATTCAATCACATCCAGAGGCGTAACTATACCATCTGAGGCCCGTAGCAAAATCATTGGATGGGGCCCCAGGAAAATAGTCAACTTTGTAATTTTATTTGGACAAAATCACTGAAGTACAGGCATAAAATACCGAAAATTGATCCTTTTCTTATGAATGCGTTTAATAAATCTTAATAATTTACTTGAATTTGTAAATTTACTTCTTCTGAGCTCAAGGCCTCTTGGACCGGGGGCCCCACCAGGCCAGGGGCCCGTGGCATTTTGCCAGCCTTGCCACCCTATAGTTACGTCACTGATCACATCACTGGTCTAAATGCCTATGACTTTATTTTGACCAATCGTTCCTTCAAAGAACCTGATGTCAGTGACAGGACTGTAGAATATGGGCTGTACCGGCCTACTGTGTAGGACGTCTGGTTTGTAGGTATTAGGATGTGAACCGATGGTAAATGCAAATTTTATTATGCTAGGATCCCCTTAAGCTTGCTGTGTTGGTTCCGTTATCCCATCTCTTATCTATCGAGTGGATCTTCTGCCCCCTATCTCCTTGACACGTTACGCAACAGCCCGAGTGCGTTAACCGAGCGTTTAGCCGAGCCGGCCAGTATCGATTGCGTGCGCCAATTAAACTTCGTTGTAATCAGACAACAATGAGCTACGTGTAACCTGGGCGAGATCTGTTGTGTGTTTATGCTACACCTTGTAGTAATGGTTAGTAGTTGTAGTAATGAATGGTTATTGCAAGCGCGTGTACGTGTTATTTATTTGTAGTTTTATAAACAGTTTACGAGGTGGCTTACAATAACAATTAGCACGCTTGCCATTGAGAGTTTTTTTTTGTAGGTTGGAAAATCATCCAATGATATCCCTCGCTCTTGGGCGGAGCGTGAAATAGTGTCAGACTTTTATTGACTAAAAACACACTCCTGTTCCTTCGATGCCTTTCATACCAGGGCCGAGTCTTCCTTTCAGAAGCAGACCCTTGGCCCCAGTAGGCTTCGATCCTGCTGGGCCCCTACGGTTTGCTGACGTCTCCTTGAGACGCGCGTGGAATAGTACGCGCCGTCGACGACTTGGGCACGGTCCGGTCGGTTACCGGACGGTCGGACGGCGAGCTACACATTGCTCGCCATCCGCAAGCCCGCGCCTACGGTGCTCGGAAATCGGGATCGGGGTCCCGCCGGCTGGGGCGTGAGGGCCGCTCCCTCGCGCGTGTACATGCAGCCTCCTCCTTTGCTAGCATTACTGCTTCGCAGAAGGAAGCGACCGCCTGCCACTCCTCTTTCCTTCTTTCTTTCTTTCCTCCTAGCTTCGGACCATGGCCTGTACCAAGGCCCGGCGCTAGAGATCGTTACCGCCAATCGTCCCCACGAGGACACGGCGGTGCTCTGCCCATGCGGGGTGCCATTTAGAGTTACGGTGGGTAGAAGAGTTACGGTTTATCTCTTGAATTTAATTATACTTATATCTTCATCAGCATCTTACAGTGTGACTGTGATTTTTGACTTTATGTTACCTTGGTATACGCGGGTCGTTTTGCTCGCCGTGCTTTGTACGTTATACGTCATCTTACCCACGTATTTATCGGTCTGCGTATGCTTCTTCCGTTGTCTCACTTACCATAAAATAGCATTCAAGTTCATCTACCCCAGATTTTCATAACTTCGCTACTGATATTTCAAACTATTCGCTACTTGTTAGCTCTCTACCCACGTTATTCTCGATAGGTAGCAGTCCGCAGATGTATTTTACCGTTCGAAGCGTTCTTTTAAGATACTGCTAGGTATTGATTTCAGATCGAATATAAAACAGTTCTTTTGTTCATTTGTCTAGTGTTCCACAAAGATCTCGAACGAGGAAATAATGTAGATGTATCTTCTGAATATTTTCTTGAGCGGTTAGAATGAATTTGTAGAACCGAGAATTGTTACTTTTATAGCTAGACTAGCTACTAGGTTTCTCCATACGAACTTTGGACCCCCCGTTTCATCCCCTCAGGGGGTGAATTTTGAAAAATCCTCTCTTAGTGCTCGCTTACGTCATAAAAGGAAGCATTGTGCAAAATTTCACGCTTCTAGGCCCAGTAGTTTCGGCTGGGCGTTGATATGTCAGTCAGTCAGTTTCTCCTTTTATATATATAGATATACAACCTTGCATACTGGTATTCTCTTGAAGTAATAAGATTCTTTTACTTTTTGTGAATAAATTCTATTTTATTCGGAGAATTTCTCAACATAATCCATTTTAAACATGACTGTTTCTTATGTACATAGTCATTATTCTTAATCATTCTCTCTGCATGCACACGACAAGGCCTACCATATGTTGGAGAGCGATATCAGGAATATAAATGATCCTCATTTTAATGGTATATTTCAGCTGTAATCGCTCTACCTCATATTTTCGTTAATCATAATATTATGAAAAGGTTTTTGTGTTTTCTTAGCGCGTGTTGGGAATGTTAATTTTTTGATATAGCGCGAGGCGTTATAAATTGAGAAAATTTTCTTTGAACGTTTCATCTTTTAATGCCTATAGCAGTGGTATTTAAATTTGACTGGACTGTGACTCGCCTTCATAAAGGAAAAAGGAACATTACTATGCATATGAATGAAACGCTGTTTAAATAATTTTAAAAGAAAAAGAAAACTAACTTCACTCGATACATCTACTCCATCTATGTAAGTTATGTGGAAGCTCTATTTAAATGTAAAGGATGTTTTTGTAGCTTAGGCATCGGCTTTTCAAGGAGCATTCAAAGTTCCACGACCCACCAAAGGGTCACGTCGCAACCCATCGTTTGGGCAATTCTGATCTATAAAAAAAGTAAAAAAACTAAAACCCGACTACGACAAAAAAAACGACGAAACTAATCTTGTTTCATACTTTTAGTTTCGTCGTTTTTTTTGTCGTAGTCGGGTTTTAGTTTTTTTACTTTTTTTTTATTTAAATTATTTTGGTGTTAAATCACTGTGCTTCTATACCATTTGCAAAAGCTAAATTTAAAATTTCTAATTAATAATGGTAAATTAATTTTTGTCCACCAGAGGGCGCCACATTGAATTTTGATGATATATTTTGATAAGTACCAGTGAAGCCCTTTCAAATGATATCAAACACGGTGTATTTATCTTAACATTTTTTTTAACACATGACTTCTTGTCCGCTAGAGGGCGTCACTTTAAATTTGAACAATATTTTGGAAATGTACAAGTAAAGCCCTTTCAAATGATACCAAACACGGCGTATTTATCTCCATTTTTATTTTTTACACATTACTTTTTGTCCGCTAGAGGGCGCCATATCAAGTTTTGTGACACGTCACGTAACCTATGTTCAGCGGACAATGAAGACGGTTCTAACGATACCTCATATGTCGAGTTCCGATTGGTAGATTAGGAGTTATGAGGGAACAGATGAACAAACTCACATACATACATAGCCTGTCAAAATCATAACCCTCCGTAGTCGGGTAAAAAGTACCATCATGGCGATTTTTAAGTTAAGATATTGCTACATTGGAAAGTAATTATTTGAAAATGTAACCATATTTATTTCTTAATATTTGTAGGTATGTGATTTGATTCGTAGATTGCTATTAATAAAATATTTAGTGAACGGATAAGAATAAAAACAAAACTGTCTTATTTCTGATCACGCAAATCGTGACTTACGATACAAAGAACAATTTCGAAGATATATTGATGTAGCAATATAACGCTACTGAAGTATAATAGTTTCTTTTGTACGAAAACTTTGTAACAGACAGGTTTACGAAGTACGTAAGTGATGTTATAAGGATCCCGGGATTTTCTTTTTGAAGAATAAAACGCTTTAGGCCCTGAAGAGACACTCAACTGAAATCGATGCTTAAAAGATGGTTTTCAGGTAACTTTGTCACTTGAAAAAAAGATGAGAAGATTTTAGCGAACCCTCTGATAAACAAGTAGCAGCAGTATTATCTATATATATAAAAATGAATCCCTATTTCCCATGTTTCCTTGGTCACGCCATCACGCGTGAACGGCTTGACCAATTTCACAATTTTTTTTTGTTGTTGTGTTTGTTATTGTCAGGAGAAGGTTCTTATGACATAAAAAATATAAAAAATTGGTAGTAGAGTAGAGTAGAGTAGAGTAGAGTAGGGTAGAGTTGGGTAGAGCAGAATAGAGTAGTCAGTTGACGCGGCCAAAAGCTAGTTATTTATAAAATCACACTAATATTATAAAGGCGAAAGTTTTTATCTATTCGTGTATGTTCGTTACTGATTCCCGATCGAACGGCTATACGGATTTGGATGAAAGCTATCAGCCTCGGGCACCAGGACCAGTCCTACTGACACGTGGGTCATGGAGTCCAAATGCAAATCATCATCAATCATTTCCGGAATCTGTGTTTCCTGATGGCTACAACCCGGGAATCTTTAAGTCAATAGGTTACTTCTAGGTAAGCGCGCTCCATCGTCGACCGCATCGTCGGTTTCCCTCAGGTGAGATAGCGGTCAAGCACGAACCTATCAAGAATAATAAAAAAAACTTCTTTTCAAAGATATTTTTTCTCGTCGACTGATCAGCACTGCATGACCATAGGGCTGGATCATTCTTTGGCAATGCTGCAGTCCTCTAGGCACGTAACCGTAAGTCACTAATGTGCCTACATAATATAATTATTGTTATATTTACTTTATTATCTTAGTTTAGATTAGGAATGTAGGCATAATATAAGCGTACTCGTATCTCTAAGCCGACCAATCGAAAGTTGGACCCAATAAAATAAAAAGTTAGTACCGTCCTTCTGTTTTCTATAAAGAATTTAGCCACAAAAAGGTTGGGTTTATGTGAGAGAATAATGTTTAGTGTGGTTTTGGGCTTTCCTTGCAGACATTGCGGTTTGAGAAAATGGCCCTTGCGTTACTGTACAATGTTACATTTCGGCCTCATCTATACTCCATTCACAATAAGATTACACATTTAAACAAACCTTTTTTTTACTGTCCGTTCAACCGATTTTGACTTTTATTGCCTTGGTAGGATGACAAATGGCAGCTGCAGTAAACAGTTTGTATTGTAAGCACTTTTTGCTTTTAATGTTATCCTTATGTCCACGGAATAGAAGTCAAAATCGGTTGAACGGACAGTAAAGAAGATTTGTTCAAATGTCTAGTGTTATTGCGAATGGAGTATAGTTTAAAGTGACGAAAAGATTGATAAACCTATTTGCAATTTATCACATTATATATGGTTCTAGTGAAGCAATAAGTTGCGTGTAGTCTCAAGATTTTAAAGATTCATACTTCTTGTAGTAGGTAACTGAAAATAGGTGCGTCATATTCTAATCTTTGTACCTATCCCTTTTCTATAAGCCGTGTCACGTCTTTATAATCTACGTATAATAAATCTGTAGAGGTTTTTAGTTGTGCTCGCATCACGTAAAATGTACGAAATCGATGTTGATAACTTTTGTACATTAAAACTTGATATATTACTTAGGCTTTGTTTCATCGCAATCGGTAGACTATATCGAAAGATATACTTAGGTACTACATTCATAGGCGGTATGAAGTTCGCCGTGTCAGCTATATAATGAATAAAATCGACAGTAATGGACCGATGTTAAAAAATGTTTTCACCAGTAATATGCTAAATAGACATACAATGCGTTCCAAATAAGAATAGGATCGATTGCCATGTTGTGACGTCACGTCATACTGTCAAATCGAAGAATTAATTGGGTGAGCAAAACAAGACATTTTTAAAATTTAATTTATTTACGAACTGTGAACGAAAAGAGTTTAATCAGAATCCAGTTCTTCAATTTTGCTCATCTCTGAGTTCTTCAATTTTGCCCAATTTCTTGCGATTTGACAGTATGACGTGACGTCACAACATGGCAATCGATCCTATTCTTATTTGGAACGCATTGTATAAATATTTTCTACATTCACGCGAGTGAATCCGCTGGCAGAACCTAGTTTGTCACAACTCGGCTTTTCTTTTTTCACAAATTCTTTCTATCAGGCATTTGGTATTTTGGGTCGCCATTTTTCCTTTACATCCAAGTACATGACACCACTCATGCGTAATTTCTCGCCCTTTTCTTTCGTACCTCATACGTATCTACGCTCTTTCTCTTCCAGAACGTTAAGCTTTAAATTCCATTAGATGCGTGTGTATGTGTGAGTCTATCTCCATAAATTCGCTCCGAACGGCCCGATATTCATGAGGGTGTCGTGAAATGCCTAAGCCTCACGACTCAGTGACAGCTGGTATCGGGCTCAGTTTATGGTACAGTCACCTAAATGTCCTAAGCTCTAATGCAGTGGCGTAGCTACCAAAGGGCTAGGCGGGACAGTGCCTAGGGTTACCATCGTACTCTAAAATAGAGTATTGTACTCTATATCATGTAGGCGTACTCTATAATCTATAACACTAATAGAGGAGGCTAAAATACTCTTCAGTCTTCTTTGCACAGTGTTTATAGTGAAAGTCGACTATTTCCTTTGAATTTGATGTGGCGGGAAGAGACGAACAGGGCTTTAGTGAAATTGATTAAAAATGAGCTCCTGATCTATGTAGATTTAGAGTTAGAATGTTTAGAGTCATACCTTTCTTTTAAAATAATAAAAAAAGGTTATGTGCTGCAAAAAGTACCAAAAAAATACCTTTAAAGAAAAATTCAAATAAGAGATACTCTTTTTTATAAGTCCGTACTCTTTATTTAACTCCTTTGAAATCAGATATACTATATTTCTTATAATAAAAGATGACAACCCTAGCAGTGCCGAAAAGAGGTTGCAACACTACTTTAATATTATGGTAATTCGTTTAAGTCAGTGAAAGTCTGACACTCCTTCCCGCTCCAACCAAAGTAGGAGAAGTTATTGATGATTTCCCACGTTAAAAAAGGGGCCCCGTTTTTTTTTGCGCTGGGCCTAAGGTCACCTATCTACGCCACTGCTTTAGTGGTTGTATAGGGTATGGACGTAGCGCATACTTCCTTTTAACTTTTTTTACTTGGCAAGCTACTCACGTCGCGGGTTCAAACCCAGCCAGGCGCATTACTTTGTGTAATTTATATCATCACCACTGCTCTCAAAACGGTGAAGGAAAACATCGTGTGGAAACCGGCATGTCCTAGAACCAAAAATTCGAAGACATGTGACATTCACCAACCCGCACTGGGCCCGCGTGGTGGATTACGGCCCATTCCCTCTCCTAGAGAGGAGGCCTGAGTCCCAACAGTGGGAAGATTAAAAGGCTGATTATGCTATGCTATGCTAAGCTACTCTTAAGTTATGAAAAGTATTACCACGAATATAATTTGAAGGCACGGTTGGCGCAATGGTTGAGCGATTGACTGCTACGCTGCGTGTCGCGGGTTCGATTCCCGCCCGGAACAAATATTTGTATGGCCTACAGATAGGTGTTTCGGGTCAGAGCCTTTAAAAAAAAACTGGGCAAGTGCGAGTCGGACTCGCGCACTGAGGGTTCCGTACAAACTTATTGTTGTTTTTTTTTCTATTTTTGTGTGAAAATCTTAATGCGGTTCACAGAATACATCTACTTACCAAGTTTCAACAGTATGGTTCTTATAGTTTTGGAAAAAAGTGGCTGTGACATACGGACGGACAGACAGACAGACATGACGAATCCATAAGGGTTCCGTTTTTTGCCATTTGGCTACGGAACCCTAAAAGAATATGGCGTATATAGCGAATGACTGGATATTCCAGTCTACCACTGACCGCCACCACTGACTAAATTATCTTTGATGCAGTTTATACTAATGTTTATAACAGTAGAATTATGCTTCATAGGTATTAAAAACTCTTTCCCTTTAACCCTAAAAACATATTTCCATTAACAACACCTTATAATCTCATCATCATTCATAGCTCACACACCACAATACTGTTTACTGGGGCCATGGGTTGTCCGAAAGGGAACCACGGAGTCCTGGAACGTAAGACAAGGAAGGAACATCATCATCATCATCTTCCTGCCCTTGTCCCATGTTATTTGGGGTCGGCGCAACACGTTTTTTTCTTCCGTTTTGCCCTGTCACTCGTCATACTATCACTAACTTCCATACTATCCTAACAAGGACGGAACTGACCCACTCCTATAGTGGGTTTTAGTCAATAAAAGTCTGACACACCCTCTCGCTCCACCCTAGATCGGGAGAAGTCATTGGATAATTTCCTACCTAAAAAAACCTAGCCATATCTGTCCCACTGTTGGGCATAGGCCCCAGTCCTTCCAGCCATTCACTTCCTGCACCGTCTCGAACCATATTTTTTTCACGCTCATTGGAGAAGACACTCAACTTCTGTAATACAGTCCAGAGTTTTGCCTTGCTCAAAAACAGGCTTCAAATATTGTTGTGCAACATAAAATACTTCAATAAAAAATATTTAATTTGATCAATAAGGAGCTTTGTTCTACCCACTGCTGATTATACACCTTCTCCCTAAAGGCCATACTATCTTCTATCCAACAACAGCCTCACTTAGCTAACATACTCGTAAAACATACGGACCAAAACCCTGAAAAAAGAACATTACTTACCTCCTAAAAACTCCGAAAGCTCGTAAAATCGTGGCGTATCCTGACATAAATATATATACTACCGGGTTTTTCTATAGAGGCGTTAGTGAGCCCGGCACGTATCTGGTCGTGACACGGAGTAAGTACCAAACACCTCAGACACGTGCAAAGAATTACCCCTCCTTCAATGTAGCTGAATGCTGCTTGTTTAGATTTTTTGAACGCGTGTTTGAACAAGTTTATTTATTAAAAACTAGCTGTGGCCCGCGGCTCGGCCTACGTGAAATTAGTTAATAAATTTACAACTGTTTTCCCCCTATATTTTTTTAAATAGGTACCTGTATTAGGATAAACAAAAAAAAATTGTTCCAATCGGTCTATCACTACATAATATAAAACAAAGTCGTCCCGCTGTCTGTCTGTCCCTATGTATGAATAAATCTTTAAAACTACGCAACACATTTTGATGCGGTTTTTTTTTAATAGATAGTGATTCAAGAGGAAGGTTTATATGTATAATAAATGCATAATATAGTAGAGAAACACTGATAATTTTAGAGGTTTCTAATGTGATGTCGTCGTAATAAATGTAAGCGCAAAAAAATATGTGTTTATACATTTTTTTTTTGCGCTTACATAAAGATATTCTGTAGTATATTTAGTATCAGCATTGCACCCGTGCGAAGCCGGGGCGGGTTGCTAGAAATAAATAAATAGAGAAAACTAGAGAGTGACCGAAAAACAAGCTTCCCTGAAAAATTAGAAGAAAAAATTCCGTGAGCTACCAGGAGCGCATAACACAGTCGCAGTGTTTTCACCGCGGTGTGAAAGGACAGAACCAGAAATTGTCGGGAGCAGAAACAATACCGTCGTTATGTTCTGTAGTTTCGGGTCAAGACCACACCTTGATTAATAACTTTAGGATTACACGGGTCCCTTTTGGTTCTGTTTGAGTAGGATACAACTTACCTACATCTGACAGACCGTTCCCTCATCTAATCTCCCGTAAAATAGTTTTCACCCGCCGTTTCATTTCGTGGTTTGTCCTGCAGAACTATTACATTTTTTATAATGAAAAGTCCAAGCTTTCTATCTGTGAAAGGTTTTTTACAAACATATTTGAACAATCAATTGACCCATTATTAAGTTTAGAAAATTCTATTTAACGAGTAAATACAATATATTGATGAAAATTAAAAAGCGGATATAACTAGAACCAAATAACTTTACTAGATAATACATGGTTAACCGCGATACCATTTCTGGCAGACCCTCATACGTTTAACCTTCTTCTGCAGAACCAGCATAGCGTACAGAAGGGCTTCGGCCGTCGGTGGACAGCCTGGCACGTATATGTCCACCTGAAAAAAAGGAAATAATAATTTACACTTCTATTTTAGGAATGACTAAAACTTAACGGTTTTTCAAGACTAAATCCATGGAGTTTCTTACCGGTTCTTCTCCATAGGAAACGACCAATTTGGAACCGTGCACTAGCTTCTGACGTTTTATAAGTGCCCATGTAGGCCTATGTGAAATAAAAACTTTTGACTTTGAAATCTCTAGTGTTGCTCTCTGAACTTATTACGTTTTTTTATTGTTGATAGGCTCGCTTGACCACTATAACACCTGATGGTAGACGATGGAGCACGCTTGGCTAGGAGTACCATGACTTATAAACTCTTAGGTTATAGTTATCAAGAAACAGTCTCCGACAGGGAATCCCCACTATTTAAAATATTTTTTTATTTCAGTAAATTTCAGAAGAAAACTGAATTCTCACTGCTTATTTTTTTTTTTTTTGACCCAATGCTGAACTAAGGTCTCGCCAATTCTTTTCTCTTTGACCTTGTCTGCTGCCTTTAGAATTTAACAATGGCGTAACGAGCTAGACTCATTTTTGATTGATTGGCTTATTAATTAAGTGTAGAAAAAAGAAAAATAAACTCTCAGACATCACATATTGTACCATAAAAACACAATTCTCCGATTTTAGATACTCGCGTTGAAATATCATTACCGGTATAATTCGATCGGCGCCCCGACAAGTAGAGTAAGTGTAATGGTAATAGCCTCCGCCATTTGCGCAGCTGCCCATAGACACCACCCACTTAGGCTCCGGCATCAGGTCGTAGGTCTTGCGAAGGACGGGCGCCATCTTGTTGGTGACCGTGCCGGCCACGATGATCACGTCGGTCTGACGAGGTGTACCTCGGAAGACCATGCCGAAACGGTCCATGTCGTATCTGAGAAAAGATTTAAGATTTTACCAAGCATCTCGGCAGTACAAAGTACAAGTAGGTCGACTGGTAGAAAATGCCTACGGCAACACTCTACGGGAACACTGTACTTTGTACAGTGTTTCATTAGTAGAAAGGGCCGCCTCTGTTCCAATCACTGCAACTCCTGAAATCCAGAGAAACAAGAGTGATGACCGCAGAAAAGGCATAGAACTCATCAAGAGCATTTCGAAGAGATCAAACGCTATAGGGTTATCTTGTTGCACTGACTCCAGACCAGTTCTATAGTACTAAATTAATGCATTATCATGTCATCTTAGTTACCTACGTAACGCAGTAACAGTTTCAAAATCCATTTGCAAGATTTGCCCTAAAATATACACACAAAACATTGCAAGTTAAATATAAGCTTATAAAAAAACAACCGCAAAAAATGTTCAAATTCAAAAGATGTTACTTTATGAAGTCTGATGCAGTTCGTGGAATTTATTTTAATCAATCATAGATTTAACTCCAATCAACTGCATCAGATTGCTTAGTGACTTGTTTTGAACATTTAGTCGTTTTTGCGGTCGGGTTTCTTGATACTCTCAACTTTTTATTTCCTCTATAGTGTGTAATACTTTTAAAATTGTCTGCTCAAACCCTTTATTATGATACCCTACATGACATTCTTGAACTTTTTTATTGAAAACATAATTGTCGCCAAAAATCCGCCATATTTTATTTTTTATGTAGGTACCCAGTGTCACTCTCACAACTAAGACGAATCCAAAGTAGTGAAAAAATAAAAGGTCCGTTTTGACTGGAGCTGTACACCCTACATAGCTCCACAGCAGCTTAACAGTTCAGTTTAGGTTGTAAAATGGATCGCGTTAAGAGCTCCTGGCAGGGCCTCAAAGCAGGATCAATAAATAAAAAGGGACGTTTAAAACTAAGATAAGCTATAAGATTCCAAAGTTGAGGGTCAACATGCATTGTCACGACTGACTTATAAAATTGAATAGACATCCAACGACCCCGCCATACAGCCTTAGCAGGGGCTTCGTTGTACGCAAAACCCATTGATGTTGCTTTACAATGACATTTGATGGGAAATGTCATGTCTCAACCTTTAGGGGTCGAGTCGTGGATATCGAGAATCTTAGCTTCGTTTCAGAACAATAGTATTGTTTGTTGGTGCGATTTCGTGATGGGAACCTCTGCTACTTTTTAGAGTTTAATGTTACGGTAATGTTTACGAAGTAGATGTATTATTAAGTTTTTCCTATAATCTACACTAATATTATAAAGAGGTAAAATTTGTTTTTTTTTTTGTTTGTAGTGGTAATCTCTGAAAGTACTGGTCCGATTGCTAAAAATTTTTCACCGATAGAAAGCTGCTTTATGCCTGAGTAACATAGGCTATATTTTATGTACGTGAGCGAAGCTGCCAGCAAAAGCTAGTCTTCTATTGATATGTAAAAGGAGAAACTGACTGACTGACATATCAATGCACAACCGAAATTACTGGGACTAGGAAAGTTTCCTTTTATGCCGTAGGCGAACAGACACGTTTTCCAAAATTTACCAAAACTATTTTTTTTTTTATTTTTCCCTAAGGGGATGAAACGGGGGCAAAAGTTTGTATGGAGAAACCTACTATCATGTGAGCGAAGCCGCTGGCAGAGGCTAGTTTATTAAATAAAGAAGAGTGATTTAAAATTGAGGAATATCCCTTTCCCTCTTTAACCAACACCAGTTAAAGAAAAGATGGATGAATTGTGTGCGGAGTGATATGGAAGAAACGGGAGTCGGTGATAGCGTGACTGCTGACAGGATAAAATGGAAGAAGATACGTATTGCGCCGACCCTAAGTAACATGGGACAGGGGCAGGAAGATGAGATGATGATGAAGAGCGGCTAAAATGTCGCGTTTACTTTCCCTCGTGTCCTTTGTGTAAATACTTTTTGTGTTAAAGAAATAATTTTGTATCTGAAGTGTCTTTAAATTACAACCGGTGGCATGCTGGCTATAATAAATAATAATAATAAATTGTTTATTTTCGGACAACAATGGAACCATTTTTGTATTTCTGTTTTTTTTTTTTTGTAGTATTTCTGTTAGTGTTTTGTTTTTGTTGGTAGTTTTTGCTATGAGAAATCAACTCCAATTTGTTCATAAGCTTGTATAATGTTTCTTGCACATTCTTCTCCAAAGAGATCTTCACTTTGGAATGTGCAATTAGCATCATTTTTTGTGACTGACTGACTTCTTGACAATTCAAAATTTCCAGCGTCTTCGCCCGCGTGAAAGTAGGTTTCTCCATACAAACTTTAGACCCTTGTTTCATGCCCTTAGAGGGTGAATTTTGAGAACTCCTCTCTTAGTGCTCGCCTACGTTATAAAAAGACCTTGTGCAAAGTTTTATGCTCCTAGGTTTTGTAGTTTCGTCAGCTGTGCGTTGATATGTCAGTCAGTCAGTTTCTCATCATAGAAATTGATCACTTCACGATATGGCCAACTAAAACTGGCCAGATTATTTAAACGTTAACATTTGATGATATGTCGATCCTCGTTTGGCCTTATCATTGATGTAAGATTTCTATGATAGTAAAAATCTAAAGAAAGTAGGTCAAAGAGGATTGAAATATCGTCAAACTTTAACGTTCAAAATTATCTGGCCACGAAATATACAGATAAATGCATTCTTGATTCTTATAAATTTTGCTGTGCTCTAAAGTCAATTATGCGTCAGTAGGTACATGTGACGAAGGTGCAATAAAGCGTGTCGATAACCGCGGCTTGCCTCGGCTGCCTTGACTGAAACGATCTCCTATCGGTTACGCGGTTACGATGCGATATTGCTTTGTACTCGGCTGTAGTGGTTTTGATTGATTGCTAGGTCGGTAGGCATTTTTTTTTTGAGGTGGGGAATAAATCAAGTGACTTCTCTCGCTCTAAGGTGGTGCGCGTGTCAGATTTTTAGTGACTAAAACCCTTCTGTGTCTTTCAGTTGCCCTTTGCGTTCCAGGACTATGGTAATTCTTTCAAAAAGCGCGGTTGCACCGGTAGGCTTAAACCGGGTTTTTTAATTATTAATATGGAGTGTTGATTATTCTTTTTCAATACACTTACTAGAAAACCCGCTCTTAGCCCACCGCTTTTAGGCACGCAATAGACTGTTTTCCGCATAGTGCAGAAAAGTGTGCTTGCTCTCCCCCGCCACAATTTTATGACATTTATCGTATCAGGCGGGGCGCGCGTCGACCCCCACGAGTCGCCGGTCAACCTCTGTTTATTCATTTCTTCGTAAGTGTAAAAAAGTCGTTTGATACACGTGCAAATTTGTCACTGCAGTCTGCTGCAAACTTTCTGCCCTTGTATCAAAATGTACTATTTTTGTTTGGGCTTTTCAGAGTTGTTGAAGGTTTTTCAAACATTACGTGACGTACATAAACACGTTTGTTTTTCATATGCAGAAATGTCGGCATATAAGTGATTCAAAGCATTTTTAAGAGCCGTCGATATACGTAGATAACAACAAATTCAATAAGGTACCTGGGCCCAGCGTAATGCATCATCTCGAGAGCACAGCAAGCTAGCCCGAAGGTCACAGGCCATAGAGAATTCCTACGGCTCCAGTTGAGGATATCGTCTGAACGGGCCATAACCCATTCCGCCATTGACTGTAATTAGAAATTATTATTAAAATGTTAATTTCTTTAACGTTTTAATTTCAACTCGATACCTTCACGCGTTCCCGAGATAAAGGGTCTTGGCAGACAGACAGACAGACGGACAGACAACAAAGTAACAATTATAAGGGGTTCCGTGTTTTCTTTCCTTTTGAAGTACGGAACCCATGAGTTAACATGGCAGAAATATTTGACACCTAACACTGAGATGCATTTTACTTGTGTTTGCTAATTTAATTAATGGAAAACTGATTGATATGAATATTTCTGAAAACTGCGTTGATACTGAATTCCCAATTAACACTCAGTCAACACCGAGAATTGACTGCGAATAATATTTATTTGAAACGAAATTAATGAGAACTCTCAAAGTGTATTCCTTTTAATTGGGACTTGGTAGTAATTATAATTACTATGTCGTGTTGTTTATTTACCGAAGCACTGAAGATATTATTTTTTTAAATACTAGCTTTTCCCCTAACTTCGCTCCTATGGCTAATCCAGAAGATATATTTTAGCAGGTTAAACAGTAGGAGGAAAAAAGACTACGGAAATGTTAGGTAGTAAAAATTATTGTTTTTTGTAGCTACGCAATTTTAATAAACTGATCGAAAAATAAATGAAACACTAAGGAAAATCCTCCGTCCTGTGCGAGACGCACAGGACCGTTCATTGTGGCGACACTTGGGGGAAGCCTATGTCCAGCAGTGGACGTCTTTCGGCTAAAATGATGATGATGATGACTAAAGAAAAGTGTATCCAACAGTCAATCTGCCCATAATGGTCTTTATGCCCTTTGTAAAGAGTTGATCATCGCCAGAAAATCTAACCATCAGTCTATCCAAAGAGTATCATATTGTCCTATAACTGGGTTGGAGAGGTCTGATAGGCGGTCGCTCCATGTAAAACTAAAGAAGAGTATATCAAAAAGTCAATTTCCCCATAATGGTCTTTATGCCCTTTGTAAAGAGTCGATCATCGTCAGAAAATCTAACCATCAGTCTATCCAAGGAGTATCGTGTTGTCGTATAACTGGGTTGGAGAGGTCTGATAGGCGGTACCTCCGTGTAAAACATAGGTATTCAGTGGCTTCGGTAAGACTGGAAGCCGACGAGATGATGATGTAAAGAGTCGATCATCATTTCAGCCGGTAGACGTCTACTACTGGATTAGACCTCACCAAGTGTGCACTTTCGCACAACCCATGGTCCCAGTAGGCTGCGACCCTGCTGGGCGCCTACGGTTTGCTGACATCTCTTTGACGTGCGCGTGGAACACTACGCGTCATCCGTGACATTAGCTCCGTCCGGACGGTTACCGGACGGCGAGCTACCTATTGCTCGCCGTCTGCAAGCCCCAACGCTCCGTCTTACAGTACGCAAAAAAAAAAAGTCGATAAGTAAAGCTTATTGTATTAAAACTTACATATTTCGTGTGTGCACATTACATATTTATTATTACATTACTGTTGCAACATTGACGTCACACATCGCACACGCCGCCGTCGGTTATCATTTTGACATTGACATTCTGCCTCGTGCGTGATGTGACCAAGAATTTGACCGAAATTGAACTCACGACTCATGCAATAAATATTTCGGGCATTCCGACTTTAGAGTATTAAATGTATCATCGGGAATGTTTAATGAATGGATTAGGAGTCTTGGAGATGTTGGACCAATGTTTATCGGTTGCGGAATCGTTCGAAAGAGTTACCCAAGGTTGATTTTTGTCAGTAAAAGTCTGACACTCCGTCTCGCTCTCCTAGAGCGAAGAGAAGTTTTATTAGCTAGAAAGGAGTTATTTTTTAATCCCAACCACAAAAAAAAATGCAGGATTGTTTGAAAGAGTTACCACTGCCAACGCAAAGTACAACTTAATGACCACGGGTGGTAAAAGTCTGACTATCCCTCTCGCCTCTCCCAGAGCGCCAGGAGAGTTATTTGATAATTAATTCCCACCTTACAAAATTATTGGACCAATGTTTGTAGCTCCTACGCTCCTCCCCAAAGTTTGGCCAACAATCAAATTAATGTGTTCTTTTGAGAGAATGGTGCGTAATCTGCTATTAGTAACAAGTGCCTAGTGACGTCGAGAGATTCCTAGTTGATTAGTAACAGGGACTTCGAACTGTTCGACAAAAATTTGTACTAATTTCAACCGTGCGGAACAAAGGACAAACTTTGACAGGAACAAAGGACCAACTTTGACAGGACCAAAGTTCCAGGAATTGTGTAACAGGTGGTAAATTGCTTTCCTATAAAAATAATTAAGTATATAAACAACAAGTTACTTTCCTTAGTAACTTCACAATCCTGCTACACGTGTAATATAAATCGCTTTGCTCATTTTAATTCCCCTTAGAGTCGATGAGATTAAAGGTGAAATTAATTCTGTCAAAAGCTTGTCAAATCCAATAGTTGATAGTAGCAATCTTCCAATTAATTCTCCCATTTAAAGCTTAGCAAAGGAAACCACAAAGCTTGAGCCAATTATGGGTTTAATATCTATTGAGATCTGACATACAATTAACAAAGGAAGTTCAGAAATATTTAATTGTTCAGAATAACTGTGATAGTTATGGCGGGGCCCGCCTACTCATCCTACGGGACATTGTGCTTTGGAAGTCTGGATCAATGCGTTGGTCCTTCTGGCTAAATGTTGCAGGAACACCACGGATATCAACTTAACCAGGATTATACCAGAATTTAAACTTGACATAAATTTATTTTGATTTTATAGTTAGGGTTAATAATACTTAAACATATTGTGATGAAAATAAAAGGATGTAATGGAGATAAGAATGTTGGGTTGGATGTGCGGTGTAACGAGAAAGAATAAAGTGAGAAATGAGTGTATTACATATTAGAGACAAGTTTAAAAGTATCGCGAGTGACTGAAAAGTTGAATGGGAATCGTTTGTCTTTGTATGGTCTTGTGAGATGAAACGCATGTTACTAAAAGAGATATAGCCAAAAAAAATGGATGGATTGTGTGAGGCGTGATATGAAAGAAAAGGAAGTTAGTTAGCACGGCGGTTGACAGACTAGAATGGAAGAAAAAAACGTGTTGCGCCGACCACAAATAAAACGAATCAAGGGCAGGAAGATGATAATTATGATGAAATACTTAATTATTATAGAAACAGTATGTCAGGTGCTTTCTTATAAAAATGTATTTAAAAAAAAAAAAACCTAAGCTTTGCTAGACGAAAATTTACGTCTAATATTTTTTCTTTCTTCAAAAAGGTCCATATTTCTTTATTGATATTCCTCAGGTTGTGTATCCCTGGAATCTCGGGCACGTGACGCATTGTGTGTAGTTATTTCGGTCCACATCCTCCTGTATTGCAATCCGGGGACCTGATTAGAGACGGACACGTACCGGATGTCCGGATAACGCTCAATTCTGTGCTGTATGTAATTGGAATGTCCGTAGGGTTGGCTTGTTCGGAAAACCTGAGGGGCCATTCCTATATTTTAAGAACGATCGCATTTTAATCTCAGGTTTAAATTGTCTAAGTTATTCACATTTTTATCAAGTTTTAGACATTTATTGTCCTTGAAATAACGACGACCTACTGCTTTTCTGATTCGTTTCCAAAAAAAAATGGATATTTTATGAATGTAATTTTTAATATAAGTAATATCATAATATCTCAAAATCGAGCTAAAATTCTTTTAACTTCGGTTGTAATTGTAAGGATCTTATCTTATCTGACTTTTATCTAAACAAAAAATACAACCGAATTGAGAACCTCCGCCTTTTTTTTTTTTTTTGAAGTCTGTTGAAAATAACATCCAACCCACTATAACACCTTGGGCACGCCATAATTATGGCGGTAAGTCCCCTCTTTGAGGAGTGGCTGGAAAGGCAACACGGCGTCCTTACCTTCCGCATGACGCAGGTCCTCACCGGACATGGTAAGTTCGGGAGGTTCCTGCACCGGATTCGTGCGGAAGAAACGCCCGGGTGTCACCATTGTGTGGACCACCCGGAGGACACGGTGGAGCACACGGTGGAGGTGTGTCCCGCTTGGGCAGAGCAACGCCGTGCCCTCGTGGGGGCTATCGGTGGCGGCGATCTCTCGCGCCGGGCCTTGGTACAGGCCATGGTCCGGAGCGAGGAGGAGTGGCAGGCGGTCGCCTCCTTCTGCGAAGCAGTAATGCTAGCAAAGGAGGCGGCCGATCGCGTGAGGCAACGGTCCTCACGCCCCAATCGCCGCCGGGATTCCGATCCCGATTTCCGGCCATCGTAGGCGCGGGCTTGCGGACGGCAAGCAATGGGTGGCTCGCCTTCCGACCGTCCGGTAACCGTCCGGACCGAGCCCAAGTCGTCGACGGCGCGTGCTGTTCCACGCGCGCCTCAAGGAGATGTCAGCAACTGTAGGGGCCTGGCAGGCTCGAAGCCTACTGGGGCCAAGGGTCTGATTCTGAAAGGAAGACTCGGCCCTGGTACGAAAGGCAATGAAGGAACTGGAGTGGGTTTTTAGTCAGTAAAAGTCTGACACTATCTCCCGCCCCGCCCAAGGGCGGGGGATGTCATAAGATGATTTTCCCACCAAAAAAAAAAAAAAAAACCCACTATAACACCTCTATCAGCTGCGTGTGATCCCGAAACGTATTACATTTGGATGCGTATTTGCTTTTCCGTATTCTACGCGCTACGCTTGGGAAACTATATTCTGTACGTTTCGTCGAGGCGACTACGGCATACGCTTGTGTCACATTGGGGGGACCTACGGAATACGAAAAGTCGAATACGCGTCCCAAATCCCGTGATTACAGCCCTTTATATGCCGGATATTACTCTTGGACGTACTACAGTGAGTTTTTGTTTTGTTGTCATTTTAGGGAGATCATGGTTGTACATTAGTAATGCATATAAGACTATGTTTATGTACTGTGGCATATTCTTGGGTTATTATAAACATTCTTGTCGACTAAGCACTTAACCCAAGCGGAATACTTTCTACAAGCAGTTTTACAATATAAAAAAATATGTTTGATGCTAAAAAGACCCTTATCTCAGCATATGCTGCGTTATTTAAAAAGTAAATATAACGCAACGGTATTAGTGTTCCAATAGGGCCTCGTGTACCAAGAAAGGAGTTATATCTTTATGAGAACATCACAAAAGATAGATGTGAGAAGAATCCGAGTTCTCTAGATCTATTTATTATTGTATAGATACAGTTTTATTATTAAACTAGCTGACCCGGCAAACTTCGTACCGCCTAATAGTCTTAGCTAAGCTGTCAAAGGATAATTTTAATTAGAGATGGCGTTGTATTCGAAATTTTTTTTTTCGTAAATTTTTCCATATTTTCTCACCGTTTAAACCTTCCCTGGACTATCACTATACTATATAGACTATTTCAAGACCAAAATTAGCTAAATCGGTCCAGCCGTTCTCGAGTTTTAGCGAGACTAACGAACAGCTATTTATTTTTATACATATATACATATAGATACACAAAAAGGGGTTTCAATACAGAAATGTTTATTAAATGTTCTATCAAACAGTTTATGACGCAAGTGTGGCTAATGCCAGACACTGACCTGGGGGTAAAGCGAACAAAGCGATGTTTAATAATAATGTAGATAATAAATAATACCCGTTGTATAAAGTTCCTTTAATTTATAATAATGACTTCTGTTTCATCCCGGCTTCCAAGAAATCCCTTTGTTTTGAAGTGGATACAAGTCGAGGGAATATATCCCGTAATCTATATCCGTGATAATGTGAGAAGTGTATACGCTCTGTGTCAGCCGATGATATAAACAAGGATTGTGCCAGATTTCAGAAAGTTTGCTACTCTCCATAGTTATCGGAATGGGCTTTAAACGGAGGTAAGGGGAGAGGAGACGCGACTTGCAGGACCGTGTATACCGTATCTGTTTTTTTTTTTTCGATACTAGATTTATATAATTCACGTCATGTATTTTCATTCATTTCATTTTCATTCCGCTCTGAAGTAGGCTACAAATGACTGCGAACACATCAGCTTCTATGCGCATTGAAAAGCCTAAGTTTAGAAGCGGCTGATTTGTGAATTATGCAAATCGATCTTTATCAACGATTTCGAATTTTTTTCTTTCAATTACTCTCACACAAAGATATCCTTATTAGGTTCCTGCAAGTCTTGTTTCTTCTGCGCTCAACTCCACTAGGCGATACCTAGCCTGAGACACCCAAGAAAAAAAGTCAGAAAGCACTTGTGACAAAAAAGCCCTTAAAAGTAATACCCTCACTTAAATAAAATACTAATCGATCGATCGTTCGTTGATCTATTTCCATCTTTTCTACGTAATTCGTCGCATATTCCACCGGCTCGTATATCACAGTTGTCACGCCATAACTCACTTTCTTGAATTATAAGGTACACACAGGCTACGCAGCAACTTTGAGTAGGTATACCTATACACCACCTTTTAGTACTGGTCTGGTCATGTAAGTACACTGTGGCCTGTTTATACACAAGAGCTCTACAAGGGTCATTCATCATTATTTTAGACAAGGCTATCTTTTTTCCTTTATTCTGACTTCATCTCAACGCTCAGTCACGTGGTCAGAACAAAGGAATTGGAGGCGTGGCCGACTCGAGGCGATCAACGAAAAGAGAATCGAAACGAAACGGTTGTAACTTGGCTAGGGGGGCTGATCCGCGTGCTTTCTGAGTGTGAGTTTACATGTTTGTAAACGCACCCACGATCAGGAGTAATTACTAATGTTAAAAGACATGTGATATTCACCAACCCGCACTGGGCCCGCGTGGTGGATTACGGCCCATTCCCTCTCCTAGAGAGGAGGCCTGAGTCCCAGCAGTGGGAACATTAAAAAGGCTGATTATGCTTCTGCTTATGCCATGGGCTCTGCATCGGACTAAACGTATCAAATGGTCTGTGGCATTGAGCCTACTGTGTCCGCAGCAAAGTTAAAGACATTTGATATGATGCATACAATGCGGAATTATGTTTGCTTACCTTATAGGAACCCTGAGTTGCTTGAACGAAAATTATCGCGTAATTATTTGACAAACCGTCAAGTGCACGCAATTGACTGCTGTGGTTGATTGTTGACAATTCATTTAACTAATCACGAGCTCGAGCAGTTGCTGGCAACACACTTCCTGGGATCCCAATTGCCTATTCATACGTAGCCAGGTTACCCCAAATCCATCAGCTGAATAAAAGTTTCCTAAAAAAGAAAGATGGAAATCGTACAACACACATACGAAAGTTTTCAATTTCCATCTTTCATATTTTCAATTTTGAATGTAAAGTTTATCTTTTTAAGCACCACCCGCCCTGCTTCGGTAGGAATATAAAATTGAGCGCGAGTTTGCGAGAGACGGTCGCAGAGATTTAATTCAGCACAGATTTTTGAATAAAGCATAAAGGAATATAAAAATGTTTGGAAACTTTTACCATTGCTAAATGGAAGTGGCGGATATCCTGCCGACTCGGTAAACAAGATTTTAAATGTACAGATGTAGATCTTGAATGAGTAACAATTATTTATGTCATGATTTGTGTGCCTTGCCCCAACTTAAGTTTAGACTTTCAGTCTAACCAGATGCAGCTGAATATCAGTATTTTACTTGGAGCGAATGATTTATCCAACTCTCACAACCTAGGGTAAAACAGGATCTAATCTAATTAGCCCATTATAATGTATACGTATAAAGAGAAGGCTACGCTTGATGTTTCCTTGCGTGATCGAATCAGAAATAAAGATACCCGCAGGAGAACCAAGGTTACGGACATAGCTCCCAAGAATGGCCAAACTGAAGTGGCAGTGGGCAGGGCGAGCCATGCCATGTGCTCGCAAAACAGATGATCGATGGGGCCGAAAGGTTCTGGTTTGGCGACCACATATCGGAAGACGCAGCGTTGAAAGACCTCCGACAAGGCGGACCGAAAACCTGGTGAGGGTCACAGGAATCAGATGGATGCGAGACGCACAGGACCGGTCATTGTAGTGACACTTGGGGGAGGCCTATATCCAGTAGGGGTCGTCTTTCGGCTGAAATGATAATGTCCCACAGCTCGACGAAGGCCTCCCTCTCCCTTTTCCAGATATGTCTGTTTTCGGTCATTGCGGGCCGGAAGATAACAGGATACTTTTCGATAAGGGTGGTTAGGGTGGTTGCTACACCTTCGGGTTCCTGATTATTCGCAACGTCTACGACGCGCACCATGAGTCTCACGATCAGAATGATATAGATTACAACAAGAGAAAATCCATAATCAGTACATTATCTGTTTAATTAACGCAATACCAAAAATGTCTAAATCCATTACCTGTCCGGGGTGGTGGAACGGAGAATATCTTCGGACGTCATCCGGCTCGTACGCTCTGCTGGCGTGCGGGAAGATGGGGGGAACCTTTCTATTGCTGGAGGCCTGGGCACCTGGGCCATCGCAGTCACACGTTGGATTTTGCTTCTGGTCTACGGCTTTAGTATGAACTGTACGATTTGTGACGACTCTCCACATATCCTCATTCTTAGAAGATACTAGCGTCTTGAAACTGTGTTCGGGTCTGTAATACGAAAATTAGACATGAATCGTAATAGTGCCAAGCCCTTACTAAGCCACTGCAAAGCAAAAGAATCTTCTGATACAGAGAAGGCTTGAGTAATCACCACTTTTGCTCAAGACGGTCTGGTGATTTCAGACGTAGATAACCTCATCGTCGTCATCATACCCGGGCCCAATTAAATTTTTAGAGGTAGGTGGAACAGGGTGTAAAATCCCGCAAACCTCCGTTGAAAAGGGAGTATCTTCGGACCAGACAGGTGTTGTGTCTGGTCCGAACAACTGCCCGATAGTGCGGGCTACTCGTGGACCGCGATGCAGGATTTTGAATTTTAGTTCCAAAGTGGCTTCATAAGTAGATGTCGCTACAAATTTAATTCGGCGTCATGTCTTCTTCTAGACATACTTCTATGTATTTGCCATCATCTCAATAATATATACTTGAACTAGCTTATGCCCTCGACTTAGTTCGTGTGAATGTCGGTTACGGACGATGATGGTTACGGATGCGAAGTCGAAGTCACATAAAAATAGCCTAAGTCCTTCCTTGAGGGTTCAAACGTACCAAACATCAAAATCGTTTTACTAATTTAAACATGAAAGCGTTACAGACAGACAGAATTACTTACGTTTATAATATTAGGTTGGCTTTTAATAACTAGAAAATTAATGTTTATTAATTATGTAAGCTTCTTAGAACTGCTCGTTTAGAGGAACGGGTTTAGTAAACAAAGTTCAGCTAAGGCTAATATTCCTGATTTATTCAGGAAAGGTAACGTTGCGGTCAGCAGTTTGATGACAACCCCTGTTGCTAACGCCTACGTGACTGACACGTTAATCATGACCTCTGCTTACACCACAATATACATATGTATACTCCCTTGCCGATTTCGGTTACGGTGGAAACTGTGACTGTTTCCACCGATTTCTGTTTTTCATTGCAACTACGGGTTGCGGTCATGTGCCCTAATGTGGCTAAGAGTTCATACATATGAGCGGCCCACGGGTAGTGTGAAAGCGAAGCCCCGGGATGAAGGCAAAGAAGGAACAGGAGTGGGTTTTTAGTCAGTAAAAGTCTGACACTATCTCTCACTCCGCCCAAGAGCGCGATTTGTCATTAGATGATTTTCCCACCAAAAAAAAAACATGAGCGGCATGTTGCCAACGGCAGAGGTAACTGCAGCCGTCATTCAACACCGCGCAGGTAAATCAATTTTTAAAAAACAAAAGATTGCATTCGGATACACTACCAATCTGGTATTTAGTGATATCTGCGAAAGTGACACATTTGACCCTGACTCCTATGACCCTGGTACACTTAGTACCATAACAAGAACCAAACTTGAAAATATCTGCATTTTGTTGACATGAAATATAGTTTACTTTCTAATTTGAAGCTAATTAATTGAAGAATGCCATCTTCAGGTCAACATACATAAATCGTAAAATGCAAGTTTTAAGCGCGTTGATATTAGTTTTTATTTGTATCTACTTATTCAAATGTTGACGAGTTGCACCGACTCCAAGAAATATGGGACATGAGGGCGGAAAGATTATGACGATGTACCTATTCCATCCATTGTCCCGTATTATTTGGGGTCGGCGCAACATGGTATTTTCTTCCATTCCGTCCTGTCACTCGTGATATCATCGCTAACTCCCTTTTGTTTTATATCACTCCTCACACAATCCATCCATTTTATCTTTAGCCTCCCTCTACCTCTCCAACCATCCACATGTATTCTCATGTATAGGGTGACTGGTAATTAGTGTACGATACTTAAACACGTGATTGTGCTCATGATAACCAACAACTTTTACTATGGGAACAAACCTGAAATCGCGAAAAAAAATCAGTTGTTCAATACATTTATGTTTGCCTAATGTACTGAACAGCTGATATTTTTTTCGCGATTTCGGCTTTGTTCTCATAATAAAAATTATTTGTTATCATGAGCACAATCACGTGTTTAAGTATCGTACACTAATTGCCAGTCACCCTATATACATCTGTAACTATTTTAGTAACACATACGTTTCATCCCTGCTCTTCACATCACATGATCATACCAAGATAAACGATTCCCCTTCAACTTTTCGATGTACCGATATTAAAATTATTAATTCAATACACAGCAATGCACAACATTTAAAAAAATAAATAAAACAAATGTTCAAAATCGGTCCACAAAACATAAAAAAATACATATGTCTGAACATAGAACCACCTCCTTTTTGAAGTCGGTTAAAAACAGCCCGCTAGTCAAATTCGCTTTTCAACTTATTCAACATCATTCAAAACAAACGAGAACACAGAAATCCAATTCAGAATTACACAAATGAAGCAACAATCAGTCATGATCACGTCTATCAGACGTATCAGTAGCTAATTCCATCTTGTTAGTGTACATGAAAGCTCACATATCAACATAAGTCGCAACTCAAGTGTAATTAGTTTTGATCGACTCTCGAAATATCAACAACTTGTTTAATATAGTGACGTCTCGCAGACGTAATTGTGTGGTGAAAACGGAGACGTGTTATTAAGTGCAAAATTAGGGTTAATTGGCAAGTATTATCGATGAAATGTTTGGATGGTAACCTAGTATATGTAACGTAGGTACTAAGAATATCATATTCCGTATCATGGTATTTTTTTTTTTACAGTCAGGCGTTGCCTTATTTTTTTGCACTTTTAACACATGAAAGAAAAACTTTCCGTTTTGGTTTATTCCCCGACACCGCGAGGACGATCCGATCAAAATATTATTATAAAAATTACTAGCTTCTGCCAGCAGCTTCGTCCGCATAAATATTGGCTATTGCGGACGCGAAGTCGATACCGAAGACAAATAAATAATAGCCTATGTCCATCCTTGGAGTTCGAGCTTGCTCCGTACTTAATTTCATCAAAATCGGTTCAGTAGTTTAACCGTGAAGTTACTTTCACATTTATAATATTAATAATATGTAATGTGTAGGGAGCTTTCATTATGATGAAAGCTTCTTTAACATGCTTACAATTTATGAGAAAATCTTGCTGAATTTACTTTGCCAGGGAGTTAGTTTTCAAGCTCAAGATAGGAAGTGCGTTCGGGGAATTCCTGTTATTAATACGAAGCTCCAACCCGCCTTTGCAGTTTAGTCTTAGTACAGCATCTCTGATGTTTAAATGCTTCCTTTGGGGTACTGTTTACTTACACTGTTAAACTATACGCCTCTCTAGGGGCATGAGTTAGAAGTTTTTGTAACTATTTTGGTGTACAATAAAGTTTTATTCTATTCTATTCTATTCTATAGCTACACTGTTTCCAGCAAATATGTGATTTAGGTACCTACTTTCTTTTAGGTGGAAAATCATCAAATGACTTCGCTCGCTCTAGGGTGAAGTGAGAGGGCGTAACCGACTTTTACTGACAAAAACCCATCTGTGTCCTTCTGTTGCCCCTTTCGTTCTAGGACCGCGGTAACTCTTTCATATATTCCCGTGGCTCTAGCAGGCATTCTGCTGGGCCCCTTCGGTTTTGCTGACATCTCTTTGAGGCGCGCGCCGTCGACGTCTCGGGCTTGGTCCTTAACGGACGGCCGGACGGCGAGCTACCCATTGCTCGTTGTCTGCAAGCCCGCGCCTACGGTGGCTGGGGATCATCCTGCGATATGATTTAGGTACCTTTATATTCTGTTTTAATTGCTCCGATTCACTGGCAGTTGAGCATGCGATCCTAGGTTTGAGTAAGTGTTATTGTGTTATACCCCAGAAATTTCTTGGTAGGAACTTTTGGATGATCGTAATTGGCAATCCTATTGGGAATTAACTGGTGAAATGAAAAGGTGGTCGAATGGTGTTATAGCTTCGGCTAGGTCTGCGAGATTGTGCGAAAGAGTTAATGCGGCAGCTGACGAATTACAGAAGGGTTTTAGTCACTAGAAGTCTGACACTCCATCGCTTTGAGTGTAGCGCCCAGAGTTGAAACATTTTTTGATGATTTCCAACCCTCACAGTTAGCAAGCGTGAAATTTTAATATATGAATTCTGTTCTCTTTAAACTGTCTCTTTGTCTCGATAATACTAAATGTAGTGTGATCGTGAATCCTTGGCACTCGGCGTGCCCTCGTTAGGTGGAACGTGACTAGAGCGACATTTGGCCGCATTCATAAAACTGACGGTACCATATGCCATTAAATTACATAAGCATAAATATGGTGCTTTTATACCTGGCATCATACATCTCCGAGCTAGCTAGGCAGCGTGCGAGGAAAATCAACCAATGGGGTCACTTCATTTTTCATAGCGTGGTTAGCACAGCTCTATATACAAAAACTATTAACCCGACACAGGTCTGCATGAGTGCAAATTATACACACAAACTTTTTCGTTTATAGCTCTTTCTATTAGTGAAAACCGCATTAAATTCCGACAGACACTGAAAGTGACTTTGTTTAATACTATGTAGAAAGGCAAGAGATGTGTCAAGGATGTGAATTAAAAATGCATCCTACACAGCTTGAAAAAGTCCATTACACATTCTCGCACCTCTCGGTTACACACAGTTTCATAGCTTAGCTACGCATCCTCGCACCGCTCAGTCTCTCCCCCACACAGCTTTAGTTGAAAAAATCACACATTTTCTTAGTACATCTTCGCACCGCTTATCTACCCTATAATATCTCTAGTCGAAAGAACCCTAATGCTTTAGAACTGTGGTTCATTGCAACAGCACACCGCCTTCAGCCCATGGTTCATTCTATTAAAATGTGGCTCGTGTACCTAGCAACCGCAGAATATGTAATTAATAACAGAACTGAAATTAATTTAATATTCTCGGAAACTAGGTTGCATTTATTTGATTTCTGTCGTGTGAACCGCAGCTACGAATGAATAGTTAAATTAAAATGGTGCTGATGATTACAGAGCCATTTGAGGTCAGCCATTACAGAAGTACCTACACTGCTAGGCTGCTGCTCATCTCTCATAGCAGAATCCCCAATTGTAGCTTTTAAGTCTGATGAGAACTGCTTAAATGATTGTGCTCAATTTCTTTGCCAAGATCCTCTCAAAAATTTATAAATTGGCATAATTACCTGACCAAATGTTCCCTGAAAGCGTGTCCATATAAACGCAACATACTTTATTGTTACTAAATAATATTCAGTCAAAAATTATTTCGATATCCGTTGGCCGGCCCGTAGCTATGTATTTGACAAGTTGACATGCGACTCAATAGTCAATGACGGCAAAGCGTTCGTTCGGAATTCGAAACTTGATATAGTTTTGGTCTAAACAGGTTTTATTCTTGTTTCGAAATGGTTTCTACCTTATGGCTGTTATAGACTTTGAAACCATCGAACCGATGTTCCTCAAAACCAGTTTCATTACAAAAGCAATAACGTGAAAATGGTTTAAGACCATTAAAACAATGCATTAGAAAATAAACGATAATTTCCTTTTTTTCCAAGAAATTAACAAAATGTATTTTCTTTTTAGCGTATTAGCACACGCCGGGTATCCGAAAGTTCTACTTAGTACAAAATTTTAATTTTGAATAAGCTAGTTCTAGGCGGTGTCGAAGATGAGTATCTGGAAGGACTTGGGGATGCCTTTGCCCAGCAAAGAACAGTAATGACAAGGACAAAGAAAATGCGGTCTTTGTAAACGGTGAAATTTATTTATACTACTTTGGGATTTTTAGTGAGACTACGGTTTGTATTGTAGCATGTAATCTCTTGCACGCATGCACGATTTGCGCGTGGAGATGCAACGCCGCGGGCGAAACTCCGCTGCCGCGACAAGTTGCGGCATGGCGGACAGAGTTGTGGCGGGATCTCATGGTGGAATGGCGACAGCGACTATCGCAACCCAGTGCTAGACACGCCATAATTATGGTGGTAAGTCCCCGGTTTGAGGAGTGGCTGGAAAGACCTCATGGCGTCCTCACCTTCCGCATGACGCATGTTCTCAGCGAACATGATCAGTTCGGGAAGTTTTTGCACCGGATTCGTGCGGAAGTAACGCCCGGGTGTCACCACTGTGTGGACCGCCCGAAGGACACAGTGGAGCACACGGTAGAGGTGTGCCCCGCTTGGGCTGAGCACAGCTGTGTCCTCGTGGGGGAGATCGGCGGCAACGATCTCTCGCGCCAGGCCTTGGTACAGGCCATGGTCCGAAGCGAGGAGTAGTGGCAGACGGTCGCCTCCTTCTGCGAAGCAGTAATGTTAGCAGAGGAGGAAGCCGCACGTGCACGCGCGAGGGAGCGGCCCTCACGCTTAAGTCGCCGGGATCCCGATCCCGATTTCCGGCCACCGTAGGCGCGGGCTTGCGGACGACGAGTGATGTAGCTCGCCGTCCGACCGTCCAGTAACCGTCCGGACCGAGCCCAAGTTGTCGACGGCGCGTACTGTTCCATGCGCGCTTTAAGGAGATGTCAACAAACCGTAGGGGCCTAGCAGGGTCGAAGCCTACGGGGGCCAAGGGTCTGCTTCTGAAAGGAAGACTCGGCCGTGGTATGAAAGGCAACGAAGGAACAGGAGTGGGTTTTTAGTCAGTAAAAGTCTGACACACCCCCTCGCTCCGCCCAAGAGCGAGGGATGTCATTGGATGATTTTCCCACCTCCAAAAAAAATACCAAAGCATTACTAAACCAAACACTTAACTAAGAAATAAATTATTCTACTACAACGTTTTACGCAATTATCCAACAATCTCACACAAACTATAAAACAGAATTTAAACTACACATTTTAAACACGCCAAAAGCTTACCACGTTATTTGGCGCCCCCATTAGCACGGTAGGCCTGCAATGTCGTCGACCTAATGCCCGGTCTACATAGATTGCAGTCGCTGCAATTACCGCGGCGAACTGGTAAGGGGTTTTCCAATGACGTGGCCGTGCATGGCGGGAATTGGGCCAGGCATGTGTGGGTAATGGCTTTCTTAACCGGAATGGTCGGCAAAATGTTCTTTGATAGTTATATGAATGAAATGATAAATGATATTTATTTTGCAAATAGTTTAAAAAAAAATACTTTTACACGGCAATTGTTTCGTCAGTTTAAACTAGATGAGGCCGGTGTTTCCTAGCTGACTACCCTGAGACGAAACACCGAAACAAACTCAGGGGTCAAAGTCTTTTTTAAAGTCCATACAGTAAATATATAATGGTCAAAATCACATGAAAACCATGCAGATTAGTGTCTGAGATGGTCTTTTATAAGAACCATACAGATTTGAGTGGATCTGTCCAGTCAGTGCAAGCATTTATCAGTATTCGTAAAACTCAACTCAGGACTACAAAGGAGCTCAACGACTTGACGAACTATTACCAAGGAAAGAACATTTGGATAGGCTGAAATGGACGGACATGCATTACCTAAACGAATTCGTCAAACGATATCGTTGTAATGAAATGAGTGTAGCAGTAAACCCCTCTTTAGCTGAAGATCACAGACCACGACACATCGTGGTAGCTACTATTGAAATTGAAAAGGTCACAGGGAAGAGAAATATTGTTTATATAAACTTGATGGAAATATTTCGGAAAGCAAGATAAAACAATCCTCATAATAATATTCATCATCATCATTTCAGCCGAAAGCCGTCCTCAGTTGGACATAGGCCTCCACCAAGCGTCGCCACAACGACCGATCCTGTGCGTCTCGTATCCACCAATCTCGTAGCAACTCTCACCAGGTCGTCGGTCCACCTTGTGGGAGGCCTTAATAATATTAGCAGTAGGTTAATAATTAAGAAACAAAAAGTCCTACAAAGACAATAATGCATAACGAACTTACTGAAGTCTATTTATATTATTGTTTTCGAAACGAACACGACAGATTTCGGCCGTGAAAATCTCATTTCGAAACGCGAAATCTTAGCATCCTTTGTAAATGATAAAACTTTCCTTATTACATATTCTTTGTATCTCAAATTTTATTTATTTTTTTCGTAAAAAGTCGCCTTGAGACGAATTTGGAATAAAATATTTTATTTGGAAGAGGAGGCCTTCCAACGCTACGTCTTTCAGTACGTGATCGCCATTCCAGAACCTTTTAGCTCCAACGGCCATCCGTTCTGCGAGCAATGCCACTTTTAAGTTTGGCGATTCTTCGAAGTTTGTCGAAGGTGGACCGATGACCTGGTAAGGGTTGTGGCAACACCTGGGGGAGGCTTATGTCCAACAGTAGACGTCTTTCGGCTGAAATGATGTTGAATGATTTAGAAGAGATCAAAATTCGGAATGTAGATATCCTAAAAGCGTTCGAAATACCATGACAGTCAGTCAATCGTGTCAGTTTTAGGAGTCCGTAAAGGTATGTGAATGAAAAAAGTCATGACCTTTTTCACATAAAGAAATTGCATAAGAAACGAGACACAATGTTGTTCTCATCTCATTGTTATTACATTGTCTTCGAATGCAAACGTATTTGGAATCACATTTGCAAAACTATTTCAATATGTAACTTGAAATAGAAAATAGCTCTGGGTATCTATTTTTCTTACCATTGTAACAATAAATTGTCCAAAAGCATACAATAAATTGATATGCTGAGCAGCATCATTCATGTGTAATAGTTCTTGTTGCTTTAGATAAATCACATAAGCATCAGCTAAGGAGTGGAATTCCATGCCGGAGTCTGTGTTTCGTGATAGCTGAAACCTTAGGGGTCTTTAAGTCAAAAGTGAATAAGTTACCTACTTCTAAGCAAGTGTGCTCCATCGTTGACCCATCATCGCTTACCATCAGGTGATATGGTGGTCAAGCGCGAGCCTATCAATAACAATAAAAACAATCTTTAAACTGATTTTTCAAATCTTTGGTTCTGACGATCAACTTCGCATCGATTTAAAGTTTCAGTTGCCAATGAACAGTTTTATTACAGAAAATACAAAACACAAAGAAACCAAAAAAATGCCTAATGTCGAAAAAAGAATAAAGTACCTTTACTTAATATAAAGTTTATTTGAACTTATAATTCCAAGTCAATCCAAAGATATAACACATCAAAGCAATCCGTTTTAAAAAACGACAATTTCATAGGTTCCTATTATTTAAAAAGATTCCATCTTTTCTACCTAAGTACTACATAATCGCTTCTTGCTCGCCGTCGTCGACTTGAAAATCGGGACCACGTACAGCGGTTTTCTCTCCTTTTTTTTTTCTCCATAAAAAGTTATATTATTAAAAAGTTTTCCATTGTGTTGAGCCCTTTCATTCTTTGAATACCTTTGAAAGCCACTTTTCTTTCAGATATATTGTCGGCCATTTTATGAGTACATTGCTACAGTTTTTGCCGAATTTCTGCGGTGGTAGAAACGTTCTTGCGGCACTAGTTTGATTTATTACATGTACTTGCTATTTCTAAGTGGTGATGAACTCGTTGGAATTTACGTTGTATTCAGTTTTCGCACGGAAACTAAGTTTTTCAGCACTCGTATGTTGAATGTTGATGTTACTGTATTAATTTCAAAGCGACCTGCCCCGCTAGCCAAGTTACAACCGTTTCGTTTCGATTCTCTTTTCGTTGATCGCCTCGAGTCGGCCACTCTGAGGCGATCGACGTAAAGAGAATCGAAACGAAACGGTTGTAACTTAGCTAGGGGAGCTGTAACTTTAATTTTCTAATAAATAAAAATCTCTTGTAACAGTGTTTGTTAAAGAACTCCTCCATAACGACTTGACCGAATTTTATGTATTTTTGTAAGATCTGAGAACAGGCCGTAGGTACCCTCAACCCCTATCTTTTTTTAATTGATATAAACTAGTGCTTGACTGCGATCCCACCTGATGGTAGGCCAATCGTTGATGGTGAGGTGCACTAGTTTGAGAGCCTATTCACTCTAGCCTTGAAGACACCCAAATTATTATCGGACGGGAAGACCGCAACAGGCAATTGTTCTTTGATTGTATAGCAGAGCAACTTACCGGGTCAGCTAATTAGCTCCAGTTTCTTTATTTATTAGACTGTTATTTGTAGGAGCTAGCTAACAGGATATAAAAGTGTTTATCCTCTTTTTTCGTGAGAAATTATCAAATAACCCCTCGCGCTCTAGGCTGAGTGAGAGGGAATGTCAGACTTTTACTGACTGAAACCCACCTGTGTACTTTCAGTTACCCTTTGCGTTCGAGGGCCACGGAGACTCTCAAACAATCCCACAACCCTCTGAACACAGTCCTTGAGCTATCTTTAACGACCCACAACCTGCTCAAACGCCATGTTCCCAATTTTTCTTGTTTATCACAAAGTTTGAAATATACACAATATACAGCCTCGCATTATGAAAGTCGCAATAAATCCAACGGGAAATGCCATTATCCTGAAAAAACGTTTTTAGAATACTTTTTCGCAAGAGCCATTTATTCTGGAACCCATAATGTGTTTTTTCTGACAATATACCGTTCCAACAGATTTAATATCCATAGAATTAACGTTTCGTAACGATTATACCTAACAGTTATAGGTATCCAACAAACAAATGGAAAACCATTATTAAAATTTGCGAACAGAGTATATTGGTTTTCTAAAATAAATTCAAAGGTTTTAAATTGAAACGGCTGCTACAATTTCAAACACAGTAGGATTTTTTATTCTGGCCCTGGTCCAGGCCATGGTACGGAACCTTCGAATGGGAAGTAGTCCACCTTCTTATGCGAAACAGTAATGCGAACGAAGGAGATGGCGGACAGCGTGAGGAGGAGATAATCTTCACGTCCCGTCCCCCGCCGGAGACGCTCAGGGCGTAGGCGCGGGATTGCGAACGGCGAGCAACGGGTAGCTCACCGTCCGATAAAGATCAAGCCCAGGTTGACGGAGTGTCGTGACACATCCGCACATCAAAGAGCTGTCAGCAAAATTGACGGGGTCTGCCAGAGCTGCCGTGGCCCTGTATCGAAAAGGACAACTGAAGGAACACTAGGTTAAGAACCTAGGTAAGCTAGGTTTTCGTCAGTAAGAGTCGTGACATTCCCTCTCGCCCCACTCAGAGCGGTCAGTCATTTGATGATATGTTACCAAAAAAAGAACACAGTATCATCCAGTAACTCTTCAGCCCAATTTTAACATAACATAACACCTCATATCTCCAAAGGATTCGGCAGAGCTTCAATTGTTGTGTCACGCAATCCCACACAAAAGGGAAGCAAAAATAAACAAAAATTACACTTTTAACACCCCTCTGAAACCAACAAATAAAACCACCGTTCCCTTTTAACAGGTTCCCTTAGGCCTACTGTCATATACACACACGTGTACTGTTCATAGACGCGAATTCCTGCCTGAAGCGTTGCAGTTTCGTCGACAGGGTTTCATAGTATTGCATGTAAGCGTACACTAATCGCGTCTACGTCTAATACGCGTCTATGAAGCTACGCGTCCGTGTAATAAAAAAATGTTTCCTTGGGGAACCACCACTCATATTCCTTAATTACTTGTTAAGTAAGAAGTGAAGTGAAACACTTGATAAGCACTCTGTGTAGCGGGCTGTGCCGGCGCTGCCGCTGCGGCTGCTGAGACCCTCAAACGGCGCAAATACTGTAATCTTATTGGTAATTACAGTTTTGAGCCGTTTGGGGTCGAAACGCTTGGGTCATGGGGTCCGAGTGCGCGTCTCCTTTTTAAGGAAATTTCACGCCGTCTGATCGGCACTTTGCGTGACCAGAGGGCTGTTAGTATTTATAGTTTGTATGTCCATAGTTCGGTTTTAGTATAAATAGTTTAGTTAATATTTAAGTTTTATGAAAGAGAGTGTTTTCAATTTGCAAAATAAAAATTCACTTTCTCATAAGCACTCTTAAACTAGGTTTACCGTTGTTAATCGCAGTTCAATGAGATTTATAGTTAGAGATACGTCGGTTAGCTAACCAACGATTTAGTTTTGTGGTTATCTCTTCGCTCGCGAACCGATGAGGGCCGTCATAAATTTTATTTGGTCTGCGATCTGTGACCATCGAATTGATTGGATTGCTGTGAAATTGGCGATTCGAGAGTTATGTATTTTGTGTTCAGTGAGTGATTTTTTAGGTAAACTCTGTTGACAATTTGCGCGATATTTCAAATAGAATTTACTATTGAGATATTAAATATTAATTTAGCTTGGAGTCTATCCCGCCTCCATTGTTTATTCAGAGTACTATTTGACGGCACACAGATAGTTGTTCCGGGTCTGGGTGTCTTGTGTACGTGAGTTTAGTGTGACACAGGAGTCAATCCTAGTGTGGGGGCAATGTTATCCTTAAAAAACATCTGTTTGATTGTCTAGAAGTTCGACGTGCTTCAGTATTCTTCTAGTTTTAGATGACATGTGTGTGTGTATGTTTGTTACTTCTTCACGCTCGAACGGCTGAACGGATATCGATAATACTTGGTATACGGGTAAACCATATCCTCGAATAGCACATAGGATACTTTTTATCCCGGGAGAATGTTCAAGCGAAGCCGCTGGCTGCAGCTAGTCTAAAATAAATCAGCTACAATTCAAATGCAACATAATACTACAATATGGCCCTCATGGCCCCACTATATTCGCATAAGATTATTCCAACTGTGCACAAATACAACCATTAATCAATGATGGCATCTGTCTGTTACAAAGCGATGCATCCAATATTATATTACTATTTGATTTGCATCTGATGCAGATTAATATTCAATATTCACGCCCTAATGGCGGATTGTAATTAATCCTGCCAATCAAATGTTATGGCGTTGTGACTGACGGTAGGTACTTGATGTCAACCGCTGCTTTATGATATTGAATGAAGTCGTAGTATCAACTTTGTCTAACCCTCGGAAATTATTCACTATTGTACTCTATCTATACTCCAACCGCAATAAGATTAGACATGTAAACAAATCTTTTTTATTATTATTATTATTATTTATAGGCTCGCGTTTGACCACTATCTCACCTGATGGTAAGCGATGATGTGGCAGACGATGGAGGACGCTTGCTTAGAAGTAACCTATTCACTCTTGACTTAAAGACCCCAAGGTTGTAGCTATCAGGGAACACAGACTCCGGCAGGGAATTCCTTACCTTAGCTGTACGCATAATGAATGTGTTCCCAAATCGCTTTGTACATGGGTGGGATGTCCACCATGTACCTATGTATGTGTGTGTATGTTTTTACTGGCAGTTCAACCGATTTGAAGTCTATTCCGTAGTCTTATTTCAAATATAAGACTACAGAATAGAAATTAAAATCCGCCGTCTGGTCGTCCGGTAACCGTCCGGGCCGAGTTCGAGTCGTCGACGGCGGTACTGTTCCACGGGTGCCTTAAGGAGATGTCAGCAAACCGTAGGGGCTTAGCAGGTTCGAAGCCTACTGGGGCCATGGGTGATGGGAAAGAGAACCTCGGGGCCCTAGAACGAAGTCAAAGAAGGAACAGGAGTGGGCCTTAGTCAGTAAAAGTTTGACACGCCCTCCCAATCCGCCCAAGGGCGGGAGATGTCATTAAATGATTTCTCACCTTAAAAAAAGTCTTATTTCAAATAGTATACCTGCTGCCAGCGGCTTCGCCTGCGTGTTAGTAAAAAAATATCCTAAGGAGACATACTCCTGGGATAAAATTGTGCTATATGCAGGACTTGTTTTACCCAACAAAATTGTGCGCCAAGTTAATATTCTTATTAGTAATCATATATCATAAAGATAATTTTCTTATAGGTAATCGGATTCTAATCTTAAATAATATCGCCAAATGTAATATATATAAAAAATGTGTGTAAGAATATAAGTTAGGGGGTCGATGATGTAAAAAGGTAAAGAATTCATTCGGGCGCCAGGTACATCAAGCAAAAAAAAATCGGGATTACTCTAATTCGGAGAGAATGGACTTCTAATCTGCCGGCGGGGGACAATGTAGAGAAAAATAAAACTATGAATTTAACTTCTGTCTTTTATTTTCCGGCCCGCAGTTCATGACCAGGTTCAGTTCCTAAGGTGATATTATTTAAGGTCCTTCTATCTTAAGTACTTCATCTGTAAAGCATTCTATTTCCAATAACTATTATTTATTTATTATGCACACAACAGTCTTTTTTAACCCAAAGATTGACTGGTAGAGAATGCCTTGTTGTTAAAAAAAAAAAAAAAAGTACGCCTATGTACCACTACTGTCCATAAAGTTTGAGTAAATAAATAAACAAATAAAGCTTTCAGAACGTGTCCAGTGATATTAAAATCGGTGAAAGGTGGTACGTTTGTCGTGATCTAGTTGCAGGTGTCCCAGGGCTCGCCGTGTTACTCTATAACGACAGACATGCGCGTTCCGGTCGGCTTTCTCTTGCCCCGGACACTGGCATATGTAGGGTTGGCAGGATGAATCTGTATAGGGACTTTTTTTTTAAGTGTGATAGGGGATTATTTCGTCGTGATGAAAAACGTAAATATTATTACTCAATTTAAAACCTTTGAATAAGTAGTTTGAATTTTATTTACTAATAAGCTTACTATAATAACAAGTTTTTAATGAAAATTATTTTTAGCTGACCCGACATACAATGAATGTAGTGATTTTTCCTTTTATTAGCTAAACTTATTAACCAAATGACTGAATGGTCATTTTTCGATGTTTTGACGTGAATTTTTCCAATATTTTAATAATTATCCCACTACTCGGGGCGGAGACGAATCTAATAAAGCAAAGATCATTAAATCGGTTCTTGAGTTTAAATGGTGTAACTAACACGACTGAGTTTTATGTATACAGTGTGGAAATATAAGCTTAAATCCTTTTAAGCTGGCTCATTTTACTTAAAGGAGACATTCCTTTATTAAAAAAAAAACTCGTTATTTTATTATACCAATCGATAGGATTACTTATTATTTAAGATAAAATTTCTCTAACAAACAAAATGATCGTAAAACCTTAAAGTGGCCAAAGTTACTACCAAAAGCTAAGTTTTTTCTAGACTAGAAGCCGTTGACATTGCGGTTATTAACATTAAACTATTAGTATAATAACCTGTTTTATGGAAATTGTTAAACTGTTTTAGCAATTACTCCAAGTTATAGAGAATAATTATTTTCAGTACCACAGCTTAGTCTAATTGCATTATTCATCGTGACAACATGTTTTATTGAACCTAGTCGCATGTTAAAAAGATATATATAAGTGTGACTACTACTACTAAAAAAACCCACCAGTGTTCCTTCACTTGCCCTTTCCGATCCAGGGCCTTGGTGACTTTCGAACAATCCGGCAACCCTGAAACAGTCCACCTCACGGTGGACGGACACCTCACGGTGGACGGTTACGCGTAAACTTTACGACCGCCTATAGCATCGGGACAACTAAACGATCATTAAACACTGCCAATAAGCTACTTTATTATGTACGCGTTTTCCATGTGAATACCGCTAACTTTTACACAGGAAACATAAACTTAAGCCATGGCTAAACATGGGAGAAGTTAGGTGGCAACCCTGTTCTAGCCGGTATAAAGCTGACTAGATAAGGACTGGCACAAACTAGGCGATTAGCTTCGCGACCGTCCGAGTGTGTTAAAGTGGCGCGATGTTTCGGAATCCGGCTGTGGTTTACATGTGAAAGCGTGGTAGCTTCATCATCATTTCAGCCGAAAGACGTCCACTGTTGGACATAGGCCTCCCCCAAAGACGTTGTTTTTTAAAGGGGTTGCCGGATCCCATCCGGTGATTCTTAGCACCCCTTGCCTCGCCGTAGCCTTGACCGCTAACGGAGTCAAGGGTAGACGGGCTGCCGGGCACTAGGGGCCATTTCTTTGTTTTGCTTATCGTTTTTGGGTTGCCGTAATCGCCACGCTTGGCAGGCGGTTTGGCGATCGCAGTGTGGTTGTTATAATGCACGGAGAATGCTGCTATCCATTCTCTGATATGTCCCTTAGTCGCCTCTTACGACACCCACGGGAAGAGATAGGATGGTGCCATTCTTTACGTCCGAACACCATACGGACGACGTCCGAACATGCACACACGGCGTAGCTTCATACTGAAAACAAAAAAAAGTGCGTTCAAATTTTGCGAAACTTAAGGGTCACTCGAGCTTTTATAGAGAGAGCAGTGGTGGCCGAGTGGTAACGGCCCCGACTTAAAGAGTTGTAGGTCGCGGGTTCAAAACCAGCCAGGCGCATTACTTTGTGTAATTATTTCATCACCACTGCTCTCAAAACGGTGAAGGAAAACATCGTGAGGAAACCGGCATGTC
Source organism: Mythimna impura (assembly GCA_905147345.3). Classification (NCBI taxonomy): domain Eukaryota; kingdom Metazoa; phylum Arthropoda; class Insecta; order Lepidoptera; family Noctuidae; genus Mythimna; species Mythimna impura. The sequence goes on along the minus strand of LR990359.1, from coordinate 23,028,162 downwards.
CTAGAACCAAAAATTCGAAGACATGACTGTGACATTCACCAACCCGCACTGGGCCCGCGTGGTGGATTATGGCCTATTCCCTCTCCTGGAGAGGAGGCCTGAGTCCCAACAGTGGGAACATTATAAGGCCGACTATGCTATGCTATGCTAAGTATTTATATACTTAAAAAATACTTAACTAACTAACACTTTTTAGGTTAGGTTATTTTTTTTTCTATATTTGCAGTGTCAAGTTAATTTCATAGAAACCTTTTATTCAAGGCAAACATTCCGCTAATGTATGAACAAATATGCTCAGCAAATTCAAAGAAAAACGAAACGAATTACTGAATTCTGTGAATTACGCATAGCAATTAGCAAAAAAACTTTTTACAAAAAAATACAACCGACTTCAAAGTAAAAAAAAACACTGAAAAGTGCAAGATAACTTTAATTTCGGAAGTCGGTGTTAAATAAAGAAGAGACAAAATTATTATAGAAACACCGACTTCCGAAATTAAAGTTATTTTGCACTTTTCAGTGTTTTTTTTACTTTGAAGTCGGTTGTATTTTTTTTGTAAAAAGTTTTTTATTGCATACCCCGAATGATTAGAGATTTAAAGGCATAAAAACTTTTTACAAAAAAATACAACCGACTTCAAAGTAAAAAAAAAAACCGGCCAAGTGCGAGTCGGACTCGCCCATGGAGGGTTCCGTAGCAGCAAGTAACATAATAATAATCTTTGTATCAGGTTCATATTTGGCTTGCGCAAGTATGACCACGTTTCTGAATTTCGTACTTCGGTTTACGATTTATGACGTACTAAAAAAAAACTACTGACCAGATCTCGTTCAAACCAATTTTCGTTGGCAGTTTTTATAGTAATGTACATCATATATTTTTTTTAGTTTTATCATTCTCTTATTTTAGAAGTTAGAGGGGGGGGGACACACATTTTACCACTTTGGAAGTGTCTCTCGCGCAAACTATTCAGTTTAGAAAAAAATGATATTAGAAACCTCAGTATCATTTTTGAAGACCTATCCATAGATACCCCACACGCATGGGTTTGATGAAAAAAAAAATTTTGAGTTACAGTTCTAAGTATGGGGACCCCCAAAATTTATTGCTTTTTTTCTATTTTTGTATGAAAATCTTAATGCGGTTCACAGAATACATCTACTTACAAAGTTTCAACAGTATAGCTCTTATAGTTTCGGAAAAAAGTGGCTGTGACATACGGACGGACAGACGGACAGACAGACAGACAGACAGACAGACAGACAGACAGACAGACAGACAGACATGACGAATCTATAAGGGTTCCGTTTTTTGCCATTTGGCTACGGAACCCTAAAAAAACACTGAAAAGTGCAAGATAACTTATATTTCGGAAGTCGGTGTTTCTATAATAGTTTTGTCTCTTCGTTATTTAACACCGACTTCCGAAATTAAAGTTATCTTGCACTTTTCAGTGTTTTTTTTTACTTTGAAGTCGGTTGTATTTTTTTGTAAAAAGTTTTTTATTTTACACTTTTTAGTTATGGTACCATCACTAAAAAGTATCCCTCAGCCAAACTTAAATAGCCAGAGTGCATCTCATGACAATTCTAATAATCCCAAACACGGTTAGATTACATTAATTTATTACAGAGTTCCGGTGCCTAACTTCAGGCTTCATCATCAGATCAGTTCGATATATTCCCCCTCTACTTTCAGTCAGTCATCGACTACACGTATAAACAAAGCAATTTTACTTGTTACGGCGGTTCTGCTGTGATCCTATGAGGAGTTCTGTTCCATATCTTCGAAGTTCGTGATCAGATCATAACAATATTTCTATGGGACCAATTCGGAAGCATAACCTATCAATCAAAAAAAAAAAATGTTCAAAATCGGTCCACAATTGACCGAGAAATCGGTGAACATACATAAAAAATAAAAATAAAAAACATACATTCAACCGAACATATAACCTCCTCCTTTTTGAAGTCGGTTAAAAAGTTAGACCGTGTGACCTAAGGCCTGAGCGCGTGGGTTCAGATTACTTTGTAACTGTATTTGTAGTGAGTTTACGTATTAAGCTAGAACTGCATTAAGGTAGCTACACTGCGCACACGTGTGCCGCGTCGTTCTATTCGGTCTAATGTAGTTCTAGACCGACGCACACGTGTAACACGCCAAATTTGTAGGTAGAACGACGTCGCATGGCGTCGCGTGGCGTGGATCAAGTGTAGCTCTACAAGTCTTGTTTCCATATAAAGTGTACGGAGACCGACGCGCCCAGATTAGCGTGTATGGCACACGTGTGCGCAGTGTAGTTCTAGCTTTACTTTCATAGATGAATACTAGCGGTTCCGATAATCGTTGTCCTGTTTGAAAGCTAGATTTTCGTCAGAAAATAATTGAGCACCTGATTGCAGCGCTACCTACCGAGTTCAATTTTATTTTCAAACCGTTCAAGGACCCACTCAAATATACACTCAAAGTTTCATCCATATCGGTCAAGCCGTTTGAGAGGAGATAAGTACGTGACAAATACCTGTATAGGTACAAAAGAATTTTAAATGTAAAGATATCGAGCCTTTTCACTAAGAACATCATAAGCGACAGTTAGCGCTTTTACAGAAAGGGGTTTATATTTATCTTTAAAGTATGCATGCATACATGGGGTCAACGCAATATGTTTTTTTTCTTCCATCCTGTTCTGTCACCCGTCATGCGAAATATTACAGGAAAAAATACAAAATATTTATAATTTTATACAAATGATATCCTATTCACCTGAATAAGTATTATAAAATAAAACACAATACATAAATAATTATCGGTATAGTTGAATGATTTAGTATATCTATTGTTACCTAACATGGTATAGTATCCTTTATCATCAAATCACAGTGCCTACAAATAAAGCGCGGAAAATAATAACAAAAATAAATAAAACCACAGGAAAAACATTCTCCATATTATTGCTGGTACGAAAAGTTATTTTTGTTAATACTTATTAACATTATTGCTGATTGTGTTCTGGCACGAAGAATCCGCTCGAGGCGCCAACCAGGTCGATGTCTTTATGTGAGAGAAAATATCTTAGGGCTACGGTAAACACACTGGGTAATCACTTTTTGGTGCGTAATATAAGTCACTGGTGCCCTACCATGACGTGTTAAGGGAATGCATTTCGACATACATTTTCGCTGTTTTTCAATCAACCGCTCTTACGCGATTATGACGTTATTACACATTTTTCATTAGATATTTTGGAAACACAGTATCTTGCGGATATTGTCTAGGCTTCTATTGAATTTAATTTATAAATTTGTGTAAAACAAATCCAGTAAACACCTCCGAAAATCTGTTATTTTGTATGAACTTTGACACTTCAAATTTACTCAAAAATTAAAAAAAGTCAAAAATGTATAGGTAATAATAGAAGCCTTGCAAATTTAATCAAGATTCTGAATAACGACAATTTTTACACGACTGCCCCAAAAAAGGAGTGTTATGTTTTTTTCAAAAACTTTTAAGGGTTTAAAAAAAACACGTATTTCGTAGAACAAGTTTTGAAGAATTTGAGCACGAACGACACTACATGAATTTGAGCTCGACTCGTGCTCCGCTCGTGCTCGACTCCTCTAGCGTAGACCCACGTTAATGTCCCCAACTTTATCCGTAGAACAATTTCTATGAAAACTCACCTTCGTACCGTTATCGTACTGTCACATCGTGCCTATCTGCGGGGACTTGAGATCCCATCATTATTTAAGCGTAAGTAATAAATCAACCTATATAGGCATCCACGGGCTTGCGGACGGCGAGCAATGAGTAGCTCGCCGTCCGATCGTCCGGTAACCGTCCGGACCGAGCTTAAGTTGTCGACGGCGCGTACTGTTCCACGCGCGCCTCAAGGAGATGTCAACAAACCGTAGGGGCCCAGCAGGGTCGAAGCCTACTGTGGCCAAGGGTCTGCTTCTGAAAGAAAGACTCGGCCCTGTTATGAAAGGCAACGAAAGAACAGGAGTGGGTTTTTAGTTAGTAAAAGTCTGACACACTCTTCCACTCCGCCCAATTTCGCCCATTGGATGATTATACCACCGAAAAAAAAAAAAATATAGGCATCCAAAATAGATCTCAATTCCACGCTGTTCTCAAAGGATTAAGACAGATAATATCCTAACACCCTCGGAATTGGACGCAGATATATTAAAGACGGCAATAAAATTTTCTCCAGACTTAAGTCGAAAATAAATGGTCGCATTTGATACGCAGATCGTCAGATAAGTCATCGGAATCGAATCTCCTATAAAAGGTTTTGAATCTGGTTTATACTGGTCGATCTGTTCGGCTTATTTCTTTTTCCAGAGCCTTACTAAATCCGGCTTAGTTCCGGACCGGACTTCACAACCGTCAGAACTATTTTGAGAGCATTTTTGTTGTATATTACTTTTAGTTTATTATTTTAGTTTAATTTATATATTTTAGCGCGTGGCAAAAATATCACTATCGGGATAAAGCGCCACGTTATGTATCTACTAATCCAGCCTATGGTCTACACATGTTCTAAATGTCGTCCAAATCTGTTCAGGCGTCTAAAATTAAAGCTACGTGGCCGAGTGTAGCCAATTCCTCACTAGATGGCACTGAACTCAACATTTTAAGTTTAATTGGAGCATTAATAAGTAAAAAAATGGTATCCGCAGAAATCTGGCACACCACTTTATTTTCTGGGGCCATGGGTTTACGTCCAAAAGGGATACCCGTGGTCCTGGAACGCAAGGGTAAAGAAGAAACATAGGTGTGGTTTTATTTAGTAAAAGTCTGACACGCCCTCGCGCTCCGCACTAGAGTGAGAGAAGTCATTGGATGATTTCCCACCTTAAAAAATACCCACTTTATTTTGAACTTAGTTAAAGTGCCTCAAAATCTACCTGATTCACCAAATATCTAACTATTGTGCTTGAGTATAATCGGATATTAGTTGGAAAAAGTCCACGCTCGGGGTTCTATCTTTTACCTTAAGAGGGTCCTTTTTCACTCGCCTATCGTCAACATCGAGCATGGTTTCAAAGCTTGTTATTGCTCTAACGCAATCCAACTAGGTGTTTGACGAAAAGGCAACGCGAAAAAAGAGGCCTAACGCCTATTTCGGTCGCGACAAATTTTAATCGGAATTCATATTGGAGGTTTATACTTGTCTCCCTAACGCCATTCAATAGGGTAAGACATACTGAGAGCATCCCCCTTAAGGGCATGCAATTCGACATACATTTTCACTGTTTTTCATACAACCGTTCTTACGCGATTATGACGTTATTACACATTTTTCATTAGATATTTTGGAAACACAGTATCTTGTGGATATTATTATTGAATGGCTTTTTTTATTAAATGGAAATTCAATAGGGTTAGGGAGACAAGTATAAAGCTCCGATATGAGTTCCAATTAAAATTTGTCGGAACCGAAATAGTTATCGAAAGTGCGAAATCGGCCCTCAATAGTTGTTAAGCTTCTGATATTTTTTTGGTAAATAAACGTTGTTTGGTAGAATAATATTCCGTCCTTTGTAAATAACAAGATAATATTGTGTGGGCGCTTCTGCGTATTTGCTCTCTTAAGTCTCCCGAGGGCTTTATTAAAATTTTGCGCACAGGATATTAGATTTCAAAAAATATCTCGAATGCCTAGCAAATTATTTTTATTTATTTGCTGGAGATGAGGGATTCATTAACGTTGCTTTAATCTAATTTTTAGATTGGAATATCAACTTACTGTTGATTTTTTAGGCTTCCATACCCGAAAGGTGCCAGCGGGACCCCAAAACCTCCGCTCTCCATCCGTCCGTCCGTCCGTCCGTCTGTCTGTCAGCGGATTGTATCTCATAAACAGGGTTGATAACAGTTTTTTTTTAATTTTATAAAACAAACAGTTAAAATTGTTTTAAACGAGTGTTCTTTTTATTTTAGGGCTTTATTTTAAATTAATTTGTCCGATGTTTGATTTCTAGACTACATCTTTTCAAATTCGCTATAGTAAATGAAATATATACAAAAAACGATCAATGGATAAACATTTATTTTATGTTGCATATCTGCAATCAATACTGAACGCTTTACATTCACAATGTTATTAAAACTGATGGGATATTTCGCCTCCTTTGAATGAGTTTCTCCATAAATAAATATCTGTCTATTTTCTCCAACACTCCTTTCGCAGGTGTGCTGGAAGTGATTTCTTTAGAAATAAGCATTACCGTTGCTTTTTTTTTCATTTGTTTTCTATTATTTTTAAGTTAAATATTTAAAGATTAAGTAGTTACTTTTTATTTTATTGTTGTTTGTCCTGTGCGAGTCTCAAATAAATGTTTTCTTTCTTTCTTTCTTTCTTTCTTTCTTTGTACTATTCTTCTGATTCCTTCTTCTTTTCTTTTATTATTGCGTGTACATCAATTGTTAAATAAATAAATAAATAAATCTGCCAAAAATTTTATTCAATTCTGTAGAATTCGTCATCTAGACACTGAAGCCGACCCGAGGTTCTCTCTATCTATCTAATGGAGATTGGTTTCCGCATTTAGCCCATGATGGACATTGTACGTGTCTGGTACCGAGGTTTCGGCCCAAATACCTATTTTCATTACAGACGGAACATCCGAAGGCTCGTAGCATGATCCAAATATTTGCCAATCACGACAAACACGGTACAACATGTAGTTCCAGTTATAACATGTCATCTTTCGGTGTAGCGAGCCGAGAACGAGATATGTCGACATGATTCTGCCATGGCATACATTTTTCACTTGTCTACGATTATTTATTGCGACACGAGATATTTTCGGAATTGCTTTTCTGACTTCTTAAGTTATGAGGAAAGGGAATGGATTGCTGAGTGGTAAAACATAGGTATAATGAGGTGCAGTGTCTTCTGGAAGGATACGGAAAAAAATTAAGGAAAATACAGTTAGGAGATCCAAATGCTACGCTGCCACAGCACTCGTAGCTGTCCGTCTGTCCGTCGTAAGGCTTTTTCTACGCTGGGCATTGACTTTTTTTTTATGATGACCCATTCACAGGTCAACCTATAAGGTTGTCGTCTGCGAGAAGGGACAGGGTGGGCATTGACGGGAGTGTGGCCTCGTCGGTGAGACGGAAGGACTTGGTCTTTAATTGTGAGACAAAATTTTGATCGTGCACTCACTTTTTATAGCTGTTCTACCTCACGAAAGCGAGTTGATCTTGGTTGTGTGTCTAGATTCACATGTACATCGTTTCTGTGGTTTATACTATTTTCAATGACACTGAACGCTTTGAGCTTACGTGATGATGATTTAGTCAACGATAGAGCAGGCTTGTCTAAATTAAAGTATGTCATAACTAACGCATAATATTTTCCTTTGTCCGCAGGCTATGCACACTACGAATAACCCGGCTCCGTGTATGCGGCGCGCTGGGCGATACCGGCGGTGGTGCGGCGAGCGGTGCGGGCGCAGGTGCGGTGATACTTGCGGCGCGTATGCACAGCTCCAAGCGTACGCTGCGCTCCAACGACATCGCGGTTCCGCCTCTCGATGTCGAGCTCGACCTGTGCTTCTCGCTGCAGTACCCCCACTTTGTGAAGAGGGATGGAAACAGGTCAGTTTTGAATACATCAACTTGAAACACAGGGGTAAATGGGTAAAAGTAACAGGTACAGCTTTGAGAACAAGAGCCCGTCACGTAGATACTAATATTATATTACTAAAGAGTTGGTTTGTTGGGTTAAGCGCGCTAATCTCAGGAACTACTGGATCGACTTTAGTGTTGGATAGCTCATTTATTGAGGAAGGTTATAATAGGCTATGTAACATCAGACTTCTACCCAACGGGAGCAGAGTAGAAACCAAAGACGCGGGTGAAACTGCGTGAGTGATAAAAGACGACACTTTACTTACCCTTAATCTTCCCACATAACTACATTATTATTACTTTGCTGCATTTATGTAACTAAAGGTCTACAAAATGTTTAGTTACTTGACTGTTGTGTTCTGGCTGAACAAAATGCTACTAGATAACTCCACGTATTCACTTACCTGCAGAAAATGTTACTAGTACTTAAGGCAGTGGTCCGACCGCCGACGATGAACGAGAAACGAGTAGAACTAGAAACTATAAACGAGTTGGCGATCAGCGGGAAGCGAGTGTGTAGTTTCGATAGTTTTTCGCCGGGCTATAAGCGAGTGTGCAAGTGCGACGAGCGATTACTAGCGCCACTCGCCCGCGGTCGCTCACAGTGTGGCCAACGTAAGCGATTTGTCGCCATTTAGAAATGATCAAGCGAGCGAGCATCGCTGAACGAGTATCGCTGAGCGAGTTTATTTTTGAAAGCTCGTCGCTCAGCGACAAAACTAGTAAAGCGAGTCGTCGCCGGCAGTGTGAACAATCAGAGAGCAACTTTTAATATATGCATCTCTTTCGTTTACACGGAATGTACATTTATTATGCGTTTTTTGAGAGAGAAAATCGCTGATAGTTAGTCTTTTTCTCGCCGGCGGTCGGACCATGCCTTATGGTCCTAATCGTTTCAATCCTATGCTTCCAGACTAACCTAATGTAGTCATAAACCACCTTAGTACTCATATTATTATACTGAAGTAATGGTCAGTAGTAAGCTTTATCGTCCAGAATACAACGACAATAAAATATCCAAACCGTATGGTCTCCAGTAAGAAAGCTAATAAAAGATCCATGTCTCCCGTCTCCTCTCTTTATTGAGACATTAATCTAGTTTTTTTGTTGTTTGTTTATAGTTGGTTTTAGTAGTTTTTAGGGTTCCGTACCCGAATGGTAAAAACGGGACCCATTGCCCACCGTCCGTCTGTCTGTCTGTCACCAGGCCTGTATCTCATGAACCATGATAGCTAGACAGTTGAAATTTTCACAGATGATGTATTTCTGTTGCCGCTATACGAAAAAAAAAACAGAGTAAAATAAATATTTAAGTAGGGCTGCCATACAAGAGTAACGTTTTTTTGCCGTTTTTTGCTACGGACGACGGCGGTACGGAGCCCTACTTGCGCAAGTTCGACTCTCACTTGGCCGGTTTTTTTTAGTAGTTTTTAATGTAATCGTTAAATAAGGAATTTTCTATAGTATTCATGTTATACGGTCAAGGTTGTGTTTGTGATTAATTTTCTTCACTCTTCTTTGTAGATAATTGTCAGGTTTCTTTGGTTGATGAATGGTGTTTACCCAGACGTTAGCAGAGTTAGTTCTTTTCGTACATGTATCGATAAGTTTTCAGCGGTGTGTAGATATTTGTTCGTAGTTATTTGTTGTAGAATGCAGAGAAGGCAACTGAAGGAACACACGTGGGTTTTAGTCAGTACAATCTGAGACTCCGTCTCACTCCACCCAGAGCGGGAGAAGTTGTTTGATTTTTTTTATTTGATATAAACTAGTGCTTGACTGCGATTCCACCTGATGGTAAGCAGTGATGCAATCGTTGATGGTAAGGTGCACTAGTTTATTAAGAGCCTATTCACCCTAGCCTTGAAGACACCCAAATTATAATCGGATGGGAAGACCTCAGCAGGCAAATTGTTCCAGTTCTTCGATGTACGCGGTATAAACGACGAGGCGAAACGCTTAGTCCGGAACGTAGAGGTTTCAACAACGTAAGGGTGGTTGATGATTTCCCATGGAAAAAAATAGTTACCACCACCTGGAAAGATTTGGATGAGACCTTTACTCTGTGGAAAAGTACGGACAAGATAAAAAAAAAATAGAGTTTAAATTTTGCAATCCCGTACCACTTTATGATAGTGAAATTAATCATTCAAATTAATAATCAAATTAATCAAGCAAATTAAGTGTATTAATTTGGCTCGCGAGGTTGTCGACATGTGAGATGTGTACTTAGTACGCATTGTACTGATAGTCGTGTCCGCTAATGGTTTAATATCCACGAGCCTGTACCAACACCTCAGGAGGCTAAGACGTCATCTCAACGCTCAGTCACGTTGTCAAAACGAAGCAATAGGAGGTGTGGCTGACTTGAGGCGATCAATGAAAAGAGAATCGAAACTAAACGGTTGTAACTTGGCTAGGGGGGCAGATTCGTATATGGAGCACAAAAGCTCCCAAAGCGGCTATAAAGCAACAAATATTTATAAAACTAGACTAAGTTTTAACGCTCAAGCTATACAACAATTGTATAAACATTCTGGACAATAAAATGGCCCCATAAAACTAATACTGGTACTATGAAGATCCAACGTCGCAGTTAGTTCAAACAAAACTTTATGAACGAATATTCGATTTGTTCGTATGTTTATCGGCTGTGTAATCGATTTTGGATATGATTATGATTGGTCGTTTGGATATATGAGTAGACTAGCTTCTGCCAGCGGCTTCGCCCGCATGAATGTTGGTTTCGCCATACAAACTTTGGACCCCCGTTTCATTCCGTTAAGAGATGAATTTTGGGAAACCCTCTCTTAGTGCTCGCCTACGGCATAAAAGGAAGCTTTGTGCAAAATTTCACGCTCCTAGTCCCAATAGTTTCGGCTGTGCGTTGATATGTCAGTCAGTCAGTTTCTCCTTTTATATATATATAAGATTAATTTGAAGGAGGTTTAAAAGTGGAGATGTTGATGAAAGCCTAGACAGAGATACATCAGGGTCACGGGACTTTTCGAATGAGTTACCGCGGCCCTAGGACGCAAAAGCCAACTGAAGGAACACAAGTGGGTTTTAATCAGTATAAATTTGACACTCCCTCTCGCCTCCACCCAGAGTGGAAGAAGTTATTTGAAAATTATCCACCTCAATAAAAGACATTTTTCGGACCAAAAATCTTCTTAAATATCATGTTTTACATGTGTATCTCTTTGAACATTTCCAGATTGCAAATAATGCTGCAACGTCGCAAGAAATACAAGAACCGCACAATTCTGGGGTACAAGACTTTGGCTGAGGGCGTCATCAGGATGGATCAGGTCAGTCCATATCTATCTTTTCTTTTATCTTTAGCAGTTGATGAATTGGACGGTTCTGATTTAAAAATTTGATGATTTAAAAACTAAAAGACAGCTTGAGAAAGGAGAGAGTAAGTAACCTAATACAAATACTCCAAATAGGTTTTTCAGTCTAGTTTCATAATTGTTACATAGATAACACAGATTCCGGAGCAGTGCTTTACAATTTTTTAGGGTACTTGACTCAATTTTTTAGAGTTCTGTACCTCAAAAGGAAAAAACGGAACCCTTATAGGATCACTTTGTTATCCGTCTGTCTCTCTGTCAAGACCCTTTATCTCAGGAACACGTGAAAGTATTGTGTTGAAATTAAAACCGTATACTCAGATCTGCGGTCCCTTGAAGCTGTGAAAAAAATCAAACTTCTGAGTTAACGAAAAAAATTCTAATTCATAGGGTAGGTAGGTACTTCCCGTTGACCTAGAATCCTGAAATTTGGCATGAAGCAAGGACTCATAGCACAAGTATAGGAAATATTGAACTGTTTTCATAGGTAAGTTTGTACGAAACCCTCAGTGCGCGAGTCCGACTTGCACTTGCCCGCTTTTTTTAATTGTTTGTATTAAAAAGTTACTTTATCCGAAGTCGCAAATAGAAAGAAATTTTCAAATTTTCTTTCAAATTTATTGTTCAGTATCCATCAAGTTACAAACCTTTAAAATCTGGTGGAAGGGGAAACTGTCAAATAGCTGTTTAGGATGCACATACTGAAATGTGACGTCACTGGTATTTGGTTACGTGTGCTCAAAAGAGATATTCCCACAACGCCCGCACTCTTCCTCAAACCACTATATGGAATGCTAATTGCTGCTTCATTTATTATGGGACCAAATTTGATCCTACATTCAAATATATATATTTTTGTGTTCTTTGTCGTTTAGTATAAAATATATTGTACAAGCAGCAGTACGAGCAGTGGTGGCCGAGTTGTAACGGCTCCGACTTACGACTTGTAGGTCGCAGGTTCAAACCTAGCCAGGCGCATTACTTTGTGTAATTTATTTCATCATCACTGCTCTCAAAACGGTGAAGGAAAACATCGTGAGGAAACCGGCATGTCCTAGAACAAAAAATTCGAAGACATGTGACATTCACCAACTCGCACTGGACCCGCGTGGTGGATTATGGCCTATTCCCTCTCCTAGAGAGGAGGCCTGAGTCCCAGCAGTGGGCACATTAAAAGGCTGATTGTGCTTATATTATGCTTAAATTGTACAAAAATAAGCACAGGCCCAATTACAAGCTCTTGTCGTATCTTCGAAGTCCCAAATAGCTAGTCCACTCCGTAATATTATGCTTAAATTGTACAAAAATAAGCACATGCCCAATTACAAGCTCTTGTCGTATCTTCGAAGTCCCAAATAGCTAGTCCACTCCGTAGACTGATCCGTTGCCCCTATATCGAAGTACAATCCACGATTCCGATCGGATATTGTCCCATCGCATCGTCGTGCTCGACCAACAGTATGATCGTATTAGTACACGGCACAGGTGGATCGCACACTCCATTGTCTTTCTATTAATCTGTTCGACAACTGTATCATATATTATAGTGTACGTATGTGTGGGCTATGGATTTTGCCATACAGTGTATAAGCTTGCCTCGGTTATAAGTCGAGTACGTTGCACTGTGCCTTGACATGCTCGAGGCCGAAGGGGGTCGTTGCTTCCCTTTGATCGGTGCAGGACTACAGATTAGTTTGTGCTGAACATTTGTCACATATGTTATGATTGTGCATTGGAGACAATAGAATCCGCTGCACAAACAATCTGGCCAAATGGGGCTTTCTCGACCTACCTCAAAGGTTATTCTACCCGTCCTGCACAACCACCTGCACGTTTCAGGAATTTATTCGATTCGTTAACAGAGCTATAAGTTGCCAAATAAATACTGGCCAGAAAAAAAAATTGACTCCATCGACACGAAAAGAAGTAGTAGAATCGAATTCAATTTGATCTCGTACCTTTTAGTGCGTTCTATTTTTAGGGTTCTGTACCTCAAAAGGAAAAAACGGAACCCTTATAGGATCACTTTATTGTCCGTTTGTCTGTCTGCCTGCCTGTCAAGACCCTTTATCTCGAAAACGCGTGGAGGTATCGAGTTGAAATTAGGTAGGGTACTTCCCGTTGACCTAGAATCCTGAAATATGGCATGAAGCAAGGTCTCATAGCACAAGTATAGAAAAAAAATCTGAAAACTGTAAATTTGTAGTTACGTCACAAAAAACAAAGTTTTTTTGATTTGATTCGGAAAAATCGTAGTAACTCAATTCGGGAATTGAACTGTTTTCATAGGTAAGTTTGTACGGAACCCTAAGTGCGACTCGCACTTGCCCGGTTTTGAAAGAAACATCTTATTTTAATTCTGTTTGCCTAAAGTTTGGCTAGCCACTCAAGCGCAGATCGAGTTCAATGCCAGATGACTTCCAAGGATCAAGATTACTTACAATAGTCTCATCTGATAATATAATTAGTAAACCTTTCAAAAATCTCCAACGGCTATAAAGTTATGATCTCAGTGTTTTCGAAGTCGTAAACTGTTTCAATTTATTCTTTGAAGGCCACCGCGTTAAATATGCGATTGTTTGTAATCGATTTGTTAGTAAGTCACAGATTTTTATCAGAATTTTAGTGTTGTAATTTTAATATTAGAGGTCTGCACTCTAATCTCGCAGCAGTCCATCATCACCTGGAGACTGAAAAACCTTCCCTCTTTTTCCTTTCGGAGACGCAGATAAGAAGTCCGTCAGACGTGTCGTACCTGTCTTACCCAGGGTTTACCCTGGAGCACAATTTTAAACCACACGCTGGTGTGTGTTTGTACGTCAGGGACGACATCTGCTATCGGCGTCTCCGTAACCTTGAAGATACCAGGTTCTCAACGCTTTGGGCTCTGGTGGACACAGGCATGGATAAAATTATCTATGCTTGTGTCTACCGTTCGCACAGTGGTGATCAGGAGACGACCAGGCTCACACAGTACCTTAGTGAGGCGGCGGATGCGGCTCAGCAGAGGTACCCTTCCGCACAACTGGTGTTACTGGGGGATTTTAATGCCCACCATCAGGAGTGGCTTTTCCCATACCGGTGCACAGACCATGCTGGTCGAGAGATACGAAAGCTTGCGCTAGCGTTAAATCTCACCCAGCTGGTCCAGGGAGCTACGAGGGTGCCGGATGTTGATTCGCACACGGCCAACTGCTTGGACCTTCTGCTGACAACAGATCCAGACCGCTATTCAGTGTCGATATCATCACCGTTAGGTAGTTCCGAACACTGTCTGGTGAAATCTGTATCAGTCTACTCTCCGCCTGATCCCTGCCATAGAGGCACCAGGCGGGTTTGGCGATATAGGTCAGCAGATTGGGATGGCATGCGATCTTTCTTCGCATGTTATCCTTGGCAGCCTACTTGCTTTTCTTCGGATGATCCATCGTCGTGCGCAGATGCTGTGACAGATGTTTTGCGGCGGGGGATGGAGTATTACATTCCATTCTCTGACGTAACAATGTCTGGCCATGCTCGCCCTTGGTTTGGTGCGCAGTGTGATCGCGCTAACGCGCTTAAGCACACGGCATACCGGGCATGGGCCGACGCTCGTATGCATAAGGCGAGTGACGTGAGTCAGAAGAAGAGAGCCTTCAACAGAGCTGCCAAGTCTTGCAAGAAGGTGATGCGGAGGTCTCGGTTCGACCACATTAGCCGCATCGGGAACAAACTCGCATCATACCCTGCTGGTAGTAAGGCGTTTTGGTCCCTGGCTAAGTCGGTTGAATCGAACTTCTGCCGTCCCTCACTACCGCCACTGCTGAAACCCGACGGGTCGCTGGCCCATACCGCTGAGGAGAAAGCAAATTTGTTTGCCTCTCTCTTCGCGGAATCTTCGCGTCTAGATTCTGGTGACGCGCGGCCCCCTGTTAATCCTGATGGTTGCGAGACGAGTATGTCGGATATTCGCATCCATCAGAAGGACGTCCGTAGGGTGCTGCGTAACCTTGACGTGAACAAGGCTAGCGGTCCAGACGGGATACCGGCAATTGTTCTAAGAACGTGTGCGCCTGAACTGTCTCCGATCCTGACACGCCTATTTCGGCTTTCATTTGAGGCTGGAAAAGTGCCGATTGCATGGAAGCAAGCTAACGTACAGCCCGTGCCCAAAAAGGGTAGTCGGGCTGACCCAGCTAACTACAGGCCAATCTCAGTAACGTCCATTCTCTGTAAGACAATGGAACGTGTACTCAACAGTAAGCTCCTGGCATACCTAGAAGCTAATGACATCCTAAGTGACCGACAATACGGCTTTCGCCGAAATCGGTCAACTGGTGATCTTCTAGCGTATGCCATCCACATCTGGAGTGAGGCCATCGAGAAACACGGGGAAGCTCTTGCCGTCTCCCTCGATATCTCGAAGGCTTTCGATAGGGTCTGGCACGAAAGCCTTATTAGTAAGCTTCCTTCTTTCGGATTACCTGCTGGCTTGTGTGCTTGGATTGCAGATTTCCTGAGTGACCGGTCCATCCGAGTGGTCATCGATGGTTGCTCGTCCGGTCAAATGGCCATTAATGCCGGGGTCCCTCAGGGGTCAGTGCTCTCGGCAACATTGTTCTTGCTGCACATAAATGATCTGCTTAAGCCCGGTACCTTTGGGTATGCAGACGACAGCACTGTTGCTGAGAGTTACATATCCAGCGCGCAGGCTAGTGGGTCACAGATCCAGTCTCTCCGAGAGGCTATGGTCGAGCGCTTGAACTTGTCCTTGGAGGCAGTCTCTGAATGGGGCGATGCCAATTTGGTCAAGTTCAATGCTGCTAAAACCCAGGCGTGTCTATTTTCCGCTAAAAGGAGCCAATTCAGCCCTGCTCCAACTTTCCGGGGCGTAACCGTGCCAATAACCGACCATCTTGATCTCCTTGGTGTTACGCTAACGTCAACACTCAACTTTGGGCCATACATCGAAGCAAAGGCTCAACTGGCAGCAAAAAAGCTGGGAATCCTCGCGAAGGTCAGACAGTACTTCACGCCGGAACAGCTGCTCAAACTTTATCAAGCGCAAGTTCGATCGTGTATGGAGTACTGCTCTCATCTTTGGGACGGATCTGCCCGATACCAGCTTGATGCACTTGAGGCAATTGAGAGGCGAGCCAAGAGGATCATTGGCAATGATGCACTCGTTGAGTCGAGGCTTCAAAGTCTTGAGCATCGACGCAGAGTTGCTAGCCTGTCGGTTTTCTACCGGTTGCATTTCGGGGAGTGTGCGTCGGAATTGCATAACCTAATTCCGCCTAGCCCGTTCCATCATCGGACCACCAGGCGTACGGCAATGCGCCACCGGTACATGGTGGACATCCCACCTATACGCACAAAACGTTTTGCGAACACATTCATAGTGCGTACAGCTAAGGAGTGGAATTCCTTGCCGGAATCTGTTTTTCCTGATGGCTACAACCCGGGAATCTTTAAGTCTAGAGTGAATAGGTTACTTCTAGGTAAGCGCGTTCCATCGTCGACCGCATCGTCGCTTTCCATCAGGTGAGTTAGCGGTCAAGCGCAAACCTATCAAGAATAAAAAAAAAAAAAAAAAAAAAAAAAAGTTGTGGCGAAATGGGCTAGGAATTATGGTTAACAGAATTTTTCAAACGGTGCAAGGTACTAAGTGTTACCGTAGTTGTAGCTTCGCTTTTTCATTGAAAAATGCTTTATTTATGTATGGAGCTGAAATGGTTTCGGATTATCCGGTAGTTTCAGTTACGGATATTAGAATTTTTAAATTTCAAAAGTAACAACCATTTTTTTTTTTTTAAAAAAAACAGACTGCTACAAAAAAACACTAAAACGGTGTTTCTGGTTTTATTTCTTTGTTAACACCGACTTTCGAAATTAAAAAAAAAAACAACATACGACCGAACCGAAACGAAGTCTATTGAAAATATAATTTCTAAACTAGATTATTATTTGTTTAACCGGGCAAAACAGACTAAAACCGGTCGTAACCTGTCATTGACTTCATCTTTACCCGAAACTATCCGAAAATTTTATAACGATTTCGGTTACGGATATTTTTTATTTCGGATATTCGATAGTATGGTAACCAACTTACGATAGTTTGACTTTTTAAACCTGAATTTTAGTCAATCATTAATCTTTGTCTCTTAAGTACCTACGTTTACTTACAAAGCAACGACTTAGTATTTGGCAATGAGTAGCGAATACTCTACTACTAGTACTTATAAGGCGAGATTGTATGAAAGACTCACCGTGGCCCTGGAACACAAAGTTTTTAGTCAGTAAAAGTCTGACACTCCCCCTAGAAGTTAGTTGATGGCTTCTCATCCCAAAAAAAAAAAACTGGGCAAGTGCGAGTCGGATTCGCGCACTGAGGGTTTCGAACAAATTTACCTATGAAAACAGCTCAATTCCCAAGTTGAGATACGAAGTTTTTTTTGTGACGTAACTACAAATTCAAAAAACCAGCGTCAGGCACTAGTTGTCTGACATTCATGCTGAACTGGACCTATTTTGGTGCAGCCGTGAGGCACACAACTACATTTTAGCTTTTTTTTTTATTTTGTTTCGTGTTTACCTTAAATTGTGTTTGTGCCTTGTGCTGTACCAAATAAATTATTTTTCTTTCTTTCTTTAAATTTACAGTTTTCAGATTTTTCCTAAACTTGTGCTATGAGACCTTGCTTTATCCGAATTTCAGGATTCTGGGTCAACGGGAAAGTACCCTATGAATTTTGATTCCCTTGAGAGCGTCGAAATATTATACGTTTTTTGCGACATAAACGGCTGTATCTTTTTTTTTCGTTAACTTAGAAGTTTTGATTTTTTTATACATTCATTGTGCGTCTGTTTCCTGATAGCTACTTAGCATACTTTTTTTTTTAATTAATAATAGGCTCACGTTTGACCACCATCTCACCTGATGGTAAGCGATGATGTGGTCGACGATGGAGCACTTCTAGGCAAGTGTGCTCCTTCGTCGACCACATTATCTTTTACCTACTATCAGGTGGTATAGTGACCAAGCGCAAGCCTATCAATAATAAAAAAATACATAGGTTTTTTGTTTTCATTCGAGGAAAGATTCTACAAAAAGTACACCTCGCAATTCAATCCATATTTCCTCTATTTACTGGCATACCGGATGCGTCCTCTAAACCCGCCATTAATTCCATACAAACAACATACGAGTAGATAATTCTAAAATTAGCTGCTTAATTGCAACGCCCTCATTATCAAGGCTCGCAGGACATTTGCCGTAATTAGTGAGTCACTGTTAAATGCGCTGTCCAGCGGGATTAAAATGGTTTTCTCTTATTAACTCAATGTTTCATGGTACCACTGGCGATGTAGCCTGGGTATACTTGTTTTAATAATTTTGAATTTAGAATATAAACAAAAAAGGTGGTTAAGAGCAATTTGAATTTAGAACATTAACATTAGCATTTGAAAACCGCATATTATTCACTATTAAATGACGATTGACGTATATTCATAAAAATACACATTTTTCTGATAATCCTTACAAAATATAAACTTGCAAGGTGTTTAGATTTTTCTGATGAGAAGTGTATTTTGGGACCACAAGGAAAAAGGCATTAAAGAACAGTTACCATAAAAACTGTATTTATTTTATTTGTTCTCCCGTATTACTACTCAAACAAAAAGAAAATTATTTTTATAGGTGGAAGTTGGGACCGCGTCCCGTTCCAAAGAGCCCCACGACCCGGAGGGGGAGAGGGAGGGCAAAGAAAAGATGGATGGACTGTGTGTGGTGGACTGTCTGTGTGTGAGTGATATGAAAGAAAAGGGAGTGAGTGATAACGTAACGGCTGACAGGATAGAATGGAAGAAAAAAACGTGTTGCGCCGACCCCGAGTAATATGGGTCAAGGGCATTAAGATGATGATGAGTGAAATAGATTTAGGTTATACTTCTGCTATTTGGTTCTATACCATCCTCTTTTATCTTTTATGCCTAGGCACCGTATAAGGCAAAATTATATCAGTATTATATAATAATATTCCACAACTATCACACAACGCCGTCAAGTCCCAAGCTAAGCAGAGCTTGTGTTATGAGTACTAGACAACAGGTAAACATACTTATATATTTCTAAATACATACATATTATAGATAAATTACACCCAGACACAGAACAAATGATCGTCCTCATCACATAAACATTTGTCCTGATTGGGAATCGAACCCACGACCTCCGGCATAGCAGTCAGGGCCACTAACCACTAGACCAACAGGCCAGTCAAAGGCTATTTTCTATTGTTCATGGGATAAGTTCCTTGTGTCCCTTTAATGTGACGTTCCGATTACCAGTTTTCATAGTAATATTTTCCTTATTGCATTGTATCGCCCTACTATCATATCAGCGGAAAATCGATTACTGAGGGTCGTACGGAAACGGTCTTCAACTGATATGATGTTTTATTTTTATCTCGTGTCGGTAGGTACGAACTAAGCTCGTGTCTATGTAAACAGTTTATACCTCGGCAAAAATGGTAGCGGTAACTCACTTAAGGTAGAACTACATTGCGCACACGTGGGCCACGTACGCCGATCTCCATACATTCAGTAGCGGATTTACAAATTTTCAACGCATAAGTAGGCTATACAGTTTTTGCCGCCCTTGCCTTGCCATCCAAAAATTTCGTTGAAATTACACGTAAAATAAATTTGGGGTATATTTTTGAGCTAATCAAAGCTCAGTCATGTACAGCCTCGCTACGTGCACGTGCAATATTGACGTCATAGATAACATTGTAGCGTTAAAGAAATACCGCATACGGAGAAAAAATATTTTTTTGACTTAAGACTACACTGACTACCTCACTATCACTGTTCAATGTTTTTTTTAGAATTCCAATTGAATTTTTCTACTCTCGGAATGTGCAACAAGTGAGAGAGGAAAGTCATCAGCAAAATTTGTTGCACTTCTATCTGTGAGACATGTAAACAGTCATGCAAAAATCTTTTTGATTTCTATGAGGTAGCAAAAAAAAAAAAATTCTTTCCCCAAAGAACAATGGTCATTCTCCTAACATGCTTGGACCATAAAAAATTAGTAAAACGTAACTTGATGAAACATATATCGTTTGATTTGCCTGAATGAACATTACTAAGTACGGCATTCGATATATTTTTAAAAGTACGGAGAAACTAGTAAATAATTAAAATGTTTTTTTAAGGTTATGTGGTTTATTAATAATCTGTAGCATTTCAAAAAATATGTCAAATATATAATTTCTCTATTTCGCGCCAAATAGGACAAACTACCTACTTTATAGACGCGGCGGGATGTTGCTTTCTGTTTCTATTGGACAGTACAGGTCACAGAGTAACTTTTTATGTATAGTAAGGTCGATGGCAACAATAGAGAGACCTAAAAACTTAGTAGAGCCTAGTAACAATTATGAAACTATCCTCTAGATTCACCGGAGTACCTAGTAAGCCTGCACAAGGGCAAAACCGATGTATAATGGACCAAACTTATTGAGGTCAGATGTCCCACCGTTTTATAAACGGTGCATAGTTTATGAATATAAGTCATAAGCCTTTAGATTTAGCTGGTGGGCTGTGGGCACACTATATCTGTTCTAAAAACTCAAGTTGTCTTTATTCATAAGAATCTTAATAACATCCTTACATAAAAATTAAATAAAGAATTTTTGAGAAGTCTAGTTATCCCTCTTCACTTGCAAGATCAGAATCACTAAGGTAGGTACTGATAAAAATTAGGAAAAAAATAAAAACAAATTAGGTACTTTCTTTATTCTTTATTATAATTCTCTTATGAATACCTCATCAAGAAATGCGGCAGGAGCAGCTACATTTTGTTCGTATCTGGCCCATCCAAGATACCAAACAATGGTCATAACATGAGCACAACATCCTAGTGTGCGTCTACCAACAAGGCAATTACAGCAATATTCTCTAATGCCAGCTAACCCAGATGTGTTATTATTTATTAAAATGTACACATACACATATCTTGTTCTAGGACAATGTGTCGTGCAATGCGATTAACGCATATTCCACAGTTTACACACAGAATGCGCGAAGACATGACTACTTCCACTCCACTGACAAATCCAAAACCAGATGAAAACAAAGTCCAAAAAACGAATGCCAAGTTAACTAGAATAGAAGATTCGATCGGAGTCCGTAAGCAAAGCAAGATATTGTTAGAATAACAGGGAAAACACAAGATCGCACAGAACACAGTCGTCGCCGAAACCACAACAACACGGTCTGCGCAGAAAATAACAATCTTTTGTTTGTGTGTCAAAAATAGGGTGGCTCCATATTCGATCGATTTACGGCATCATCGATTTTTATATGCAAAATCATTTTTTAATTCATGACTTGATTCAATTAAATAATAAAAAACAAAAAAATCTGTTAGTGGCTTATCTTAGATTAAATAAATAACAAAATTATAAACAGTTGACATAACCTTGGATTTAATTTCGATTTAGAAATTAAATCGATATCGATTTTGAAACTGTCTACGAAAAGTATGGACTTCTCTAAGAATGTTAACATTACGGATGCGTTCATAAATAAGATATTTTCAAGCGTTCTAATAAACAAAAATAATTATTTTTAAAAAATGAATATCTTTTTTCCTCCTGCTTTTAAAAATAAACTGATGCCATCCGTTAATTACATTGATAATATACTATGTTATGATGACAGTCTCATTTCGGTAACAACACTTTTTTTTCCATGGTCCATATTGGCCATCCTTCTTTGTCGCCCCAAAAATCTGCCGCTCTAGGCTCAAGCCTACTCAGCCTGCTGGTAAATCCGCCACTGCATACATTTGATATGGCAACTAGACTTGCAGAGCTACATTAGATCCACGCCACGCAACGCGCCGCTACGTACAAATCAGGCGTGGTACACGTGTGCGTCGGTCTAGTGTAGTTCTCGCTTTAATCTTCTATGCCTACGTATCCTTACATATACGAGTACATAATTATTATAAAACCAATTCCCCCTAACGAGTCTGTCTGTATGTATGTCCACGGTAAACTGAAAAACTACTGAACGGATTATCATACGGTTTTCATTAATATATTTGAGAAAAGCAAAATTTTTAAAGATTTCTAGTTCCCTTGGCTCGGGCGGGTTACTACTTAGGTTGATCGCGCTAATCTCAGGAACTAATGGTACGAATTGAAAAATTCTTTTAGTGTTGCATATCCCATTTATCAACGACGACTATAAACTCCACTCTACGGCGAATAAGAGCAGTGCGCTGAGTGCGTGTTGTTTTGACGTTAACGCAAACGAAACGTTTACCGCGTTTGGCTTTCTGATTGGTTTAAGAGCTTGGAGCGAGCCAATTGCAGCACTGAACTTCAAAAACGTGTCGATCGTTTTTGACGTTCAAAGTCACACAAGGCACTCAGGGCAGTAACCACAGACGCAGGTGAAACCGCAGGGGACAACTTTTTGAGAATAGCTCTCGTAGATGTTACAATTATGTGATAACTAGAGGAAAACATATAATTTCACGTTGTTTTGACCGATATAGTCCAACCAACGACCTTACAGCCACTAGACGTCTAATAACAGTCGACGCATGTCTGTCAACACATATGATTATAGATCTGATGTCTCGACCAATCAGAACGCAGTATCCCGCTCCCCCGTACCAATCAGAACGTAGTATCCCGCTCCCCGAACCTCGGCTAGTTGACATAATTGTTTTGGTGCGCTAGTTCAAGCATGACGCATCTAGTGGCTGTAAGGTCGTTGAGTCCAACATTGGTTATCTTGTTAGCTAGTGTAGTTCACCGACCGCTAATCGATGTACAATTTTGAGTCGGCCAACAATTTGCCACTAATGTGTGTAAATTACGAACCTCGAGTGGTTTCCGTCGCAAAATTGATGTCCACACTATTATATATCATTATGTACTTAGTACCTGTGCGGTATTTATATACAACTAACTTCTGCCATCGGCTTCGCCCGACTGTGAAAGTAGATTTCTCCATACAAAATTTGGACATCCGTTTCATCCCTTTTGGGGGGAGAATATTAAGAAAATCCTCTTTTAGTGCTCGCCTAGGTCATAAGAAGAACCCGTATGCAAAATGTCACATTCCTAGGCTCAATAGTTTTGGCTGTGCGTTGATTGGCTGTCTATCCAAATAAAAGGAGAAACTCTCCTTTTATTTGGATAGACAGCCAATAGGTACATTGTGATATTCAATTTAGTTCTTGACGATTAATTTGCTATTACATACGCTAATGATAGCGCACATTGTTGGTCTTCAGCCAAGTATTTTTATGGGAAATTAGTTTGTTGATGGTTTAGTAACCTGCATCGTTGAGAGACCATCATCTCTCTATGGTAACTTCGCAAACTAGTACCGTTTTTAGAAGTGACGTTGACTGCAGCTAGCATAATAAATAAATGCAGACACGGGCTTGCGGACGACAAACAATGGGTAGCTCGCCGTCCAGCGGTCCGGTAAGGACCGACGACGGCGCGGAGTTTTCCACGCGTATCTCAAAGAGATGTCAGCAAAACCGGAGGTGTTGAATGAAACAACTTAGTTCAGAAAATATAAAATAAAAGTTTATTGAACTGAGATGCACGTCTGATGCAATGGTGAGAAGAGAAAGGAAGAGGAAGTATATCGCTATTCTATAGACAAATTACAATAAATATAGACCTTTACAGTGTTGCTTTGCTAATTACAACTAGTCAAATACTATTATTTATCAGATATTCTCATCTACCTTATTAATCTAGATAGCGTACATAATATTTATGTTCTGTACTGAACAGGAGGTTTTACCACCCGCGACCTACAACTCCCAAAGTCGTGACCGTTACCACTTGGCTACCACTGATCAATGACAATGGTAATATTTGACAGCACGGTTGGCGAAGTAGTTAAGCGATTGGCTGCTGCGCTGCGTGTCTCGGGTTCGATTCCTATACGAAACAAATGTTTGCAAGTATGGCCTGGCCTACAAATAGTTTTTCCGGGTCTGAGTATGTGAGGTATGTGAGTTCTCATGTTCGGGAACGCACCCACGATACAGGAGTAATTCCTAGTGTGTGGGGCAATGTTAGAATAGAATAAACTTTATTGTACACCAAAATAGTAACAAAACTTTTCATCATCATCATCATCGACGTCCACTGTTGAACATAGGCAGGCCTAAGGGAGAGCAGCGGTGGCCGAATGGTAACGGACCCGACTTACGAGTTGTAGGTTGCGGGATCAAACCCAGCCAGGCGCGCATTACTTTGCGTAATTTATTTCATCACCACTGGAAGGAAAACATCGTGAGGAAACCGGCATGTCCTAGAACCAAAAATTCGAAGACACGTGACATCCACCAACCCGCACTAGGCCCGCGTGGTGGATTACGGCCCATTCCCTCTTCTAGAGAGGAGGCCTGAGTCCCAACAGTGGGAACATTATAAGGCCGACTATGCTATGGGGAGGCCTAAGTGGCCCAAGTGTCGCCACAATGAACGGTCCTGTACATCTCGCATCCATCGGATTCCCTCAACCCTTACCAGGTCATCGGTGCCTTCCAACGCTGTGTCTTCCGATACGTGGTCGCCACTCCAGAACCTTTCGGCCCCAAAGGCCATCTGCTCTGCAAGCAATGTGCCCTGCCCATTGCCACCTAAGTTTAGCGATTTTTCGTGCTATGTCGGCAACCTTGGTTCTCCTGCGGATATCTTCATTTATGATTCGATCACGCAAGGAAACTCCGAGCATAGCCCTTTCCATTGCCCTTTGGGTGACTTTAACAAAACTTTTACACTAACTTAAATCTATGGGTACAAAGGCAATGATGTACTTAGAAAGAATAAGTTTGTCCCCCTATTAACTTAGGGTGTTTTTAATATCGTGTGGATTTCATTACGCATGCGGATTTGTTCCGCATGCAGAAAATTTCGAAAAGCAAAAAACGCGACCCGCGTGCGTTTTTCACGCATTACAATAAATACTTGTATGAAGTGGACATTTGCGGGGGTTACGCGTGCGGAACAATCCCGGATGCGTGATGAAAACCGCACGTTATTAAAAGCACCCGTACGGATTTCAGTGTGCACCATCAGCAGACAGATTTTATGTTGTGTATTGTCAAAAATAAACCAGTTTTCTTTCTTTCTAAGTTCTGTCACGTTTAGCTTCTGTCATATTTTTTTTCTACATTAAATTTGCTCAATCGCAGGTGCTACAACGCTCAATGGACATGGAGTTGGAGCTGACGGGCGTTGGCGGCAAGGTTGGCGCCGCTGCTGGTCAGCCGGTAGCCAAGCTGACCATCACCGGGCTCGCCTCCACACCTGTGGACCATGACACTAAGAACAACAACACTTTACTCATCACTGGTAAGCCTTCATCATCTTAATTTAATCATTCACTTTAATCGTCTGTCTCCACTCCCCTGCGACAATGTCATCCAAGTTTTATCTCATAATGACAACAATGTTGTCTCCTCAAAGATGGGCAGTATCAGAGAAATTACTTCACATCCAAGACTTGGAAGAAAAAACATTGGTCATTGGTGAAAGAGACATCGTGATTCGTGGTCCTGGAACCCAAAATGGCAACTGAAGGGCACAGGTGTGGTTTTAGTCAGTAAAATATTCTGATACGCCCTCTCGTTCCACCCAAGGACGGAAGAAGTCATTGAATGAATTCCCACATCAAAAAAAAAAAAAATGGGGAGTCAAAGTATGGTGGGTTGAAATGGTATACGGTGTGTTATTGCGGTTGAGAAACCTAAAAACTACCTTTGAGGCAACTGCCCCCCTCCTAGCTAATTTACGACCGTTTCGTTTTGCGTCGAATGCCTCGAGTAGGCCACGCCTCCGATTCCTTTGTTCTGATGTCATCTCAACGCTCAGTCACGTGGTCATCGGAGGCGTGGCCTACTCGAGGCGTTCGACGCAAGAGAATCGAAACGAAACTGTCGTAACTTGGCTACCCCTGATGTTTTAAAAAGATTAGAGATTTCTTTGAATTTGCGACTGGTATTTCATTCTCGTCTAATAAGAAACCATAGTTTCCTTGGTAACGGGCAAGAAAACCCCAGTCCCTCAGTCATGTTTTAAACTTCTAAATCACTCATATGTATGCAGAACGCGGCTACTCAGACGAAGAAGAAGAAGGTGAATTCAGCTCTGTGGAAGAAGCCGACGAGATGACGTACGGAGCGCCCGCCAGGAGGCGCGCGCATCGACAGCTGGGCTTCAACAAAACAGATCTCTCTTATACCAAGGTAATAAGGACCATAATTCAGTGTACAGGCTTTTTTAAAACTATGTTAATATAATAAAGTTTTGTTTTCTTTTATAAAAATATACAGCTCTCAAACTAGGAAGATTTAATAGTAGGAGCCAGTATAATCTTCAAAAAATGTAGCTAAGATTGTTTTTGTTTTTTCTGTAAATTAGCAGTTTTAAATGAAATTATTAGGGGAATGTTAAGATATTCTCGTAAATAACAGAAAACTGCATTAGCTTATTATAGGTTTGGCAGAAAGGCCTGTTTTATTTTTTGTAAAATAAATTCTTTTAAATAAAAAGCAATAAAATCGCATGTTTTTAAAAATACGCTTTTGCTTCGGGGAGCTTTCATATTTACCATATTTTTACTATTTACAGGCCAAAGTTTTATACAGAAATAATTATACGTACTATTTTATTTATAATATTATTTTAGAAGAATTTGTTATACCGAAATAATTTGTTATATTTTTTGTAGCTTATAAATATTTAAGTAGAAGATAAAGCTTGTGCGTAATAGGCGTTGCATTGCACGCAGTTGTCCCGTTCTCGGGACTTGAGCTACATGGAGCGCGAGCGAAAGAGACAGAGCTATATGCACTCTAAGGCGAACGACAGGGACAGCGACAGTGAGCTAGAGAACGCGGCCGCGAAACGCAAGGGCAGCCGCGGGAAGCTCGCGGTGAGCGCTTGCGCACGCACGCTTAGTATACTAATGTATGAGAATAGAAATTGTACTGAAAACTGAAAAGCCTAATTCATAGAGACCTTGGTGTTTCTAAAATCTGTGTGTCTAATGCATGCATTTAACCTTTTTGGACTTGGAAATAAGGATGAAAATTGGCCGAAAAGTGTCTGCGGGGTTTTCTGAACATCAATGTGAAAATAGGAAACTTATGTCTTTTAATAAAGGACTAAAATTTTATAAATATCGATTAGTTTCCTGTTGTCCTTTCTATCGTATTATGCATGTATTCGGGTGTGTTTCTTTCTGTCATACTCTACTATTACTGATAAGCACTTACATGAAGAAATTGGCTACATTGCCACAAATAAACTGTTTTAAAATCGTGTTCCAGAAAGCTCAATCAAAATTGAACCGTATTGTTATAGTTTTAAGGTTTAAAATTTCTATTCTCATACCGTAGAGATGTGGTCTTCTAGTTTGGAATAGCATGCATCATGTATATAGTTAGCTGTTTTGCTGTTAAACTTCTGTAAATTATAGAAACTCATGGTCACCTTTTCAAAACTAGCCACCTGTTTGGTAGTATTTCCATTTGCAGTATCAAGATCTTTTTTTAAATTCTAGTAAAATGTTTATATTATAGAACCATTAGGTAAGTAAGAGATTCAGGAAAACAGCGTAATCAAAGATATGAAGTTGTTCGAAAGAATTACCGCGGCCTCGGAATGCGAAGGGAAATTGAAGGGACACAGGTTTTAGACAGTAAAAGTCTGACATTTCCTCTTGCTCCACCTAGAGCGGGAGAAGTTGTGATGTAGAGTAAAAGATCAATCTTAAAGGCAACTTTTTTATGATATAAACTAATACTTGTCTGCGATCCCACCTGATGTAGCAATCGTTGATGGTGAATCGCACTCATTTATTATTAACTTATCTGGTCTAAACAAAATATACTTCATTAAGAAAAATTTAACAAATTTTCACAGCTTTTCACTCGTTTCTTCATAAGTGTTTAGTTACTATTCCGCTGGCGGTTGGTAATTATATAAATGTATATAATTGTGGCTTATTTCAATTCAAAGAAAACATTTTTCCAAGTAAAGCTACTGGCAGTGATGACGTACCCAAAAAAGAATTAGCGTAGGTATGCCAAGAAATGTGACGATTACCAAGCTCGTTAATAAGATTATTTTCTTCCTTTTTTTTTGTGACGACGTTTTTTAGGGTTCATTACCTCAAAAGGAAAAAACGGAACCTTCATAGGATCACTTTGTTGTCCGTCCGTCTGTCTGTCAAGACCCTTTATCTCGGGAACGCGTGGAGGTATCGAGTTGAAATTAAGACCATATACTCAAGTCTACGGTTCCTTGATTTTTTTTTTTTTTTTTTTTTTTTTTTTTTTTTTTTTTTTGAGGTGGGAAATCATCAAAATGACTTCTCGCGCTCTGGGTGGAGCGGGAGGGCGTGTCAGACTTTTACTGACTAAAACCACACCTGTATCCTTCAATTACCCTTTGCAATCTAGGACTATGGGTTTCCCTTTCAGAAATTCTCCGCGGTCCTAGCTAGTGGGCATCGGCCTTGCTGGGCCCCTACGGTTTGCTGACATCTCCTTGAGGAGCGCGAGGATCACCACGCGCTGTTGACGACTGGGCTCGGTCCGGTTAATTACCGAACAGCCGGACGGCGAGCTACCCAGTGCTCGACGTCCGCAAGCCCGCGTCTACCGTGGCTGGTAGTCGGGATCGGAATTACGGCGCCTAGGGCGTGAGGATCTTCGTTCCCTCACACGTGCAGCCTCCTCCTTCGCTAGCATTACTGCTTCGCAGAAGGAAGCGACCGCCTGCCATTCCTCCTCGCTCCGGAGCATAGCCTGAACCAGGGCCCGACGCGAAAGGTCGCTGCCGCCAATTGCCTCCACGAGGACACAGCGGTGCTCCGCCCACACCTCCACCGTATGCTCTACCGTGTCCTCTGGGTGGTCAAATTTGCGGTTCCTTGAAGCGGTGAAAAAATCAAACTTCTAAGTTAACGAAAAAAAAAGATACGGTCGTTTATGTCGCAAAAAAAACGTGTATCACTCGTGTACACTCAAGGGAATCAAAATTCTTACTGTTCCCGTAGACCTAGAATCCTGAAATTTGGCATGAAGCAAGGTCTCATAATGCAAGTATAGGAAAAAATTTGAAAACAGTAAATTTGTAGTTACGCGTCACAAAAAAAAACTTATTTTGCGATTTGGAAAAATTTCCGTAACTCAATTCAGGAATTGATCTGTTTACGTAGGTTTGTACGGAACCCTCAGTGCACGAGTTCGACTCGCACTTGCCCAGTTTTTATCATTAGTCTGGCTATGACCCGTCGTCACAACTAAAATGTCACAGATTGCTGTCCAGCAAAGTGTAAACGAGTATGTTGTACTCGTTAGTAGCAAACCGCAATCTATATCTGTATCCAGTTTATGAAGACTTATGTCTTTAGATCTTTGACAGTCGTTACAAGGTACTCAGACGCCAGAAAGTCTGACCATCAGTCTGTCCAAGGGGTATCTATATGTTGCCCAGTAACTGGGTTATTTATATTTATATATACTTTATTGTACACCAAGATAATAAATGATACATACGAGCCTTATATAAAAAAAAATAATAAGTGTGGCACTCGGGGACTGCCGCGGTAAAGCTATTGCATAGCATTTTGTATCAACTTATGCAATTATAATTATTTATTTATTTGATTTATGCAGTATTTCTTTTTCTTTGATATTAATTCAAGTTACACTTTTTGAGCGTGGTGACCGATAAGAAAACAATTTTTTTTCTTTCTTGTTTACTTCATAAATTGCTACAAGTATGTTCAGTTGTTATTATAGAACATTACTATAATCTATTATAATACAAAAAGACTATTTTGTTTGACCGAGATTTGAACTCGAGGCACGATGATAACATAGGTAGAACGCTGTACCAATGCGCCACACAGGTCGTTAACGACTTTTCTAAAATAGGTGTTCGGTCTCTGTCGGCCTTCAAGCCACACCTCCGTGCCCGTCGGAGTGGGGAGCGTGAGGTTTTTTTCGTTACGGAATTTCTGGATTCGGTCCCCGCGCTCAAGGCCCTCGATAGAAGCTATGCAATAGCTTAAAAACATACAATTGGCGGCCTTATCGCATTCCGCGATCTCTTCCAGGCAACCTGGTATGGAAAGAGATTGTCTGGACATTAAATGGGGTTGCACTTGGTGCATTACAAAATAAGATAAACAATTGGAGAGAAAAAAAAAAGAAACAAAGTACATACTTAACACTAAAATACATACATACTAAATAATTATATAGGCAAGGAAACAAGTGACAACTACAATTAATACAGCTAAAAACGAAACAAAATTACAAGGACAAGTAATATTCCTTCACAAGTGTTTTAAATATATGTAGTGATTGCGCGCGTTTTATTGATACTGGCAGTGCATTCCACAGATGAGTGGCCTGGACAGTAAAGGACTTATCCAGAAACGTAGTGGAATGCATCGGCATTTTGAGTCTCAAGTTATCTGATGACCTAAGAGATTTCGTATGCGAATCACAAAGAAATTCAAACCGTTTCTTGAGATAAAGAGGGGTAAAAGGGGAAAATAGCACATTATACAAAAGGGAAAGAATACGAGCATTCCGGCGAAGGCGAATTGGCAACCACTTGAGCTTAACACGGAACTCGAAAACATGATCATATTTGCGTAAACCAAATATGAACCTTATGCAAAAATTTTGAAGTCGCTCAAGTTTATCCAGTGGTACTTCAGTGAGGTCAAGATCAAGATTGGGTTGTAGAAGTCTGGTAGGCAGTCGCTCCATGTAACACACGGGTATCAACCGCATACGGTTAGATTGGAAACCGACCCCAAGCTAGTTGGAAAAAGGCTAGGAAGGTGATGATGATGTTAAAAGTCTTGCTCCCTAATAGAAGCTATCTTTATCATAACTGGCAAAACTTTTTTAGGGTTCCGTACTTTAAAAGGAAAAAACGCAACCCATAAAGGATCACTTTGTTGTCCGTCTGTCTGTGTGTCTGAAAACCGGGCAAATGCGAGTCGGACTCGCGCTTTAAGGGTTCCGTACAAACTTACCTATGAGAACAGTTCAATTCTCGAATTGAGTTACGAAGATTTTTCCAAATCGCAAATTTTTTCCTATACTTGCATTATGAGACCTTGCTTCATGCCAAATTTCAGGATTCTAGGTCAACGGGAACAGTATGAATTTTGATTCACTTGAGAGTGTCCAAATAAATACACGTTTTTTGCGATATAAACGGCCGTATCTTTTTTTTTCATTAACTCAAAGTTTGATTTTTTCACAGCTTCAAGGGACCGCAAACTTGAGTATATGGTTTTAATTTCAACTCGATATCTTTACGCGTTCCCGAGATAAAGGGTCTTGACAGACAGACAGACAAACAACAAAGTGATCCTATAAGGGTTCTGTTTTTTCCTTTTGAGGTACAGAGCGCTAAAAAAACAGGCACAGAACTTTCCTCGAAAAAATCCCGCCAAAAACTCTGACACAACTTTTGAGGGGAATCCATACATAACGTCATATTACGTCAGTAGATACAAGCAGAACTCGAACCCTCGACCTCTGCCTTTCTCAAATAACAAACAAGGTAGCGTCATATCATTTCAGTAGTATAAACATTATGTCACGTTGTTTGTGGGCTTATCATAGCTGGAATAGATAAGCTGTACCTAAGACGGTGGGTGCTCAGTAGTGTTCCGTCCATGGAGGTGAAAACTGTATGTATTTGTGGTCTTTGCGCTTGAGACTTTTTGTGTATGTATGTTTTTGTGTAGTGGGGTGTAGATTATAAATAGAATTGTGTGCTGTGTTGTGTTTTTTTTATATTTTTTTATGCTGTACTGTTTTAATCTGTGTTTTATTTCATAAATGGTTATTTATCAATCTATAATTGCCCAGTTATAGGCGATTGAGTCTCCATCGCTTACCACTGAATGGAATATGTTGTATATTTTTTTTTCTTTTTTAATAATGTTTATTCTTTCTACTGTTCCACTGCCGGAAGGTCCCTAAAACTACACAAAAACGAGAAATTGTAAAAAAAATGTTGCCATGACCGCCCTGAATTATACAATCTTGTTAGACAACACCAACAATAAGTCTATGTCGTCACTTATCTCAGTTTTGATTATATCATCATGCACCAAACTGTGTTCAAGGTTAATATTTTACGTTCACACGTGACATCCAAGTTTCTGTTATTGTTGTATGGGAAACAATGAGAAAAAAAAAACAATTGAATTTCAGTATCTATGGTCCGGTATCAACGTTTTGGTCTGATAAGATACTTAATGTAAAAGAAATAACAATAAAAATACTATCAGTCCGGTTTTGATTAGATTGAAGATTAGAAATGATGAATGAATTTCGATTTGATGTTATTAGTCATTGTGATAAATGAAAATAAAGTTTGGAGGCGGAAAGTCAATGATTGAGCATAAAACCTGCGGCATTTTTCGAAAGAGTGACCGCAGCCCTTGAACGCAAAGGGCAACTGAAGAAACACGAGTGGGTCCCAGTAAGTAAAAAAAAAAAAAAAACTGACACTCCCTTTTTGCTCCACCGTGAGCGGGAGAAGTTATTTGATTTCCTATCCTCAACAAAAAAAACTTTATCACAGTACCTAGGTCGTAGTTACATCACCTAGAAACTGAAAAGTACAAATCATTTGAGGTATTTCTTGCACTTCGGTTATCACGTAAAACCCTAGACAACATGATCACCCTTTATTAGTCTTTTCACCAAACACAGCACCATCTTCGCAAACAAAAGCAACATGCAACTAACGTTACACAACATGTTACAGCAACGCAACCTGAAGCAGAAGTTCGCGGCGTTGCTGCGGCGGTTCCGCGTGCCCGAGGAACTGTCGGAGCGTGGTGCCACACGGGACACGCATCACGCGCAACATGACATAGATGAACTGTTCCAGGTGAGTGTTACAAAACATGTTACAGCAACGCAATTTGAAGCAGAAAATCGTGGTACCCGAGAAGCTGTTAGAGCAACATGTTATCGATGAATTGTTATATAACGTGTAGCTACAACAGACCGATAATGTACCCAAGAATTTCTATCACTTTGTTTTATTATTGGTTTTCCAACGCAAAATTAGTTAGCAACATTATTTCGCGTTGCAGGTAACAGTATCTAACACAATATTTGGTAGTGGCAACTAGAAATGCTGCAGTGTTTTGCAGGAAGCATGTTCACAAGTCTCACTTGGACTGATTAATCAGTTGATAATGTACTAATTTTCAGGTACACTATAAATTTTATTCACAAATCGTCACTTTGCTTTTCTTTCAGGAACTAGACTCCTTATCATGCGGCGAGGGCGAGGACTCAGGTCCGGATCAAATGGACACCATCAGCATCGGCTCCACCCCCAAACCCTCGCTGCGACCCTTCTTCAGTAGCTCCCGAAGCCTCGCCAATCAGGAGCACCACAGGCATTCCAACGGTACGTATCTCCCGGTGACATAATACAATGTCAGAAATATTGTAAAAACTATGTTGCCTAGCTCTCGGTCCAACTTTTGAAGATTGTTAACTGTTTATTCAAAAAGCGTTTACATTTTTGTGATATTGTATTATTATTATTTTTTTGTTTTTGTGAATTTCTATTATTTTTTTTATTTACAATAAATTAATGTCAATTTTGAAACCGTTTTTCATTTCTTGATTCCTTTTAAAGTTAACACAAGACAGTTTAACATTACAATATTTGGTCTCAATTTTCAATAGTTAGACCAAGAGCTACACAACATACAAACATAGTCACCCATTTATAATATATAACATTACTAGTGTATGATCAACATTATAATCAGTAACATATTATTATTAATTGCCTGAGCATCGAAGCATACATTCGGAGATGCATCGTGTGACGTAATCGCTTCACTTTTGTTTTTGCTTACATACATTTTAATGGAGAACTTAAACATTGAGATATCTTTTATGTTTTGTTTTGTAACGCTGTGTGCATTAGATTAGTATGTGTGCGAGGTGGAATACTATGTACATGAGTCACTGATCTGGTAATAAGAATAATTTAGAAATTGAATTCATTTATAAATGATAACAAGAGGTGACAATTAAAACATTTAAAGTACCTTTGCAGTATTTATTGACTTGCTCTTGCCATTACACTTTTTTCATTACCAAAGATGTTATTACAAGCAATCAACAATCATAAGTCTTGTATTAAACTAGAAGCGGCCAGTATCATTCTGAAAAGGCCCTCTTTGAAACCTAAAGAGCCACACTACAAAACGTCTTGGTATAATATAAACCTTGTCCGTTTCCTTGGGCGCTACGGTACATAACCTCTGTTGTAAACTAAACCCAATACGACAGACATACTAAACACGAACTCATTCACTACGACCATATCGCACGACCACGGTATTCCACATTGCACGCGGTTCTGAAGGCGGCGCATGTGCAGTGTTGCGGCACGCCAGCGTCGCGTCGGGCCCGGATTACAGCGCGCTCAGGGAGAAGCATCTCGCTACGCAGACATTGACAGGTAATACATGACAGGTTTATGAACTTATTGATCTATAGATGGGTCTGTGGGGTTATAAGTCCATAGACGTATCATCATTCAAACGTCCACTGCTGGACATAGGCCTCCCAAGTGTCGCCAAAACGACAGGTCCTGTGCTTCTCGCATTTATAGGATACCCGCGACCTTCACCAGATCATCGGACCTTGTGAGACGCCTAGTAGACGTATAAATATATCTATAGAATTATAAGTGTATTGGCTTTTGGGTCTGTTATACTAAGATACAGAGCGATCTGGGATCTTAGCAATAATACTTAATATTCTACAAAACATATATAAAAATCAGCCATAAAAATTTAAACTATGTAACACTTACTTTTAGTTCCTTTTCTTACCTGGTACCTGCCCAGGGGCCCCAAGTGTAAGCTCCACAAGCACACAGGTTATCAAAAGAGGTCGGAGTAGGTAGATTGATTTTATATACTTGCGTCAAGATATTATAATATGCACATGCCATTTTATCCATAATGTGCGGGAAGGCCCTGTCTATGTTTTGTCTCATACTGTCAAGCGTCATTTCTAATTCAACAGTAAGGGACAAAATACGGTGTAACTATTCCAAGGTATTTTTGTATAAAATAAAATACTGATTTCTTTCACCATTAGCTAACACTGGCAGCGTAGATTGATATTATTAATACGTTTTTCACCTTAAACACAAATTCGTGCTAATTTCAAAATTCCGGAACAAATATCACAATAAATATGAAGTTCCGGTATTTTGGAGGCATATCCATATTATCCTCTACGTTTGACGTCAACGACCTTAAATCAATCTACCTACTCCGACCTCTGGTTATCAAAGCAGACGCTACTGAGAACCTAAGGTTTCATCCATGTGAAAATAAGTTATGTCAGATCGCTCTGGGATCTTGGACTATGTGGATTTGTGAGTCCATAGACTAATGGGTCAATGGCCTAATGAGTTCGTGGACTTATGAGTGTTTGGACTTCTGAGTCTGTTTACCTGTGGTACTATGGACTGTGGGATCTATCTATATGACTCCTGGGTTTTAGTACTTATAAGTTTATTAACCCGTCAAAAGATAAACTACATATATGAATCTAAATGGATACGATAAATATTTGACGTTAAAGAAAAATGGGTTCAATACACATATAGGTACATTTAAATAAGAAAGAGAACTATCAAAATAAT
Organism: Mythimna impura; assembly: GCA_905147345.3. Taxonomy (NCBI): domain Eukaryota; kingdom Metazoa; phylum Arthropoda; class Insecta; order Lepidoptera; family Noctuidae; genus Mythimna; species Mythimna impura. The sequence goes on along the minus strand of LR990359.1, from coordinate 22,992,376 downwards.
TCTGGCAAATATTGAACCTTACTCGGGTTAGAGGCGAAGTGCGAGATTGTGTCAAAGAGTCACCGCGGTCCTGAAACACAAAGGCCAATTGAAGGAACGTGGGTGGGTATTAGTGAAACTCTGACCGAGAGGGATCTCGGTCCACCCGGAGAGGGAGGAGATATAATAATAATAATATTCCACAACTTTCACACAACGCCATCTAGTCCCAAACTAAGCAGAGCTTGTGTTATGAGCACTAGACAACGGATAAACATACTTATGTATTTCTAAATACATACATATTATAGATAAATTACTGCCAGACACAGAACAAATGATTGTGCTCATCACACTAACATTTGTCCTGAGTGGGAATCGAACCCACGACCTCCGGCGTAGCAGTCAGGGTCGCTGACCACTAGACCAACAGGCCAGTCAAAAAAGTCTGATATTTAATGTTTTCCAGATGAAACATTTATGTGTATGAGTGTAAAACTGGTTTATCAAAAGTTTTATGACATTTTTTATATATTACACAGTAACATATAAACTACATGGACAAGCTATCATTGTCAAATATTTACTCGTACTCGTCTATTTTGGTTAAAAAAAAGTAAGTTTAAATAAATATTTGATCGAGATTGTGACATAACACATAACATTTAAAGCTAATGATAAAATAATCCATAAAAATATGGCCTTCTGCAGATAATTTTTTTCACTTTTATTTCTTTATGTTTAAGTTCTTTCACAATCTCTATCAAGTCATTAGTTGTTAAGACTATTAGCGTGCTTCTGTCTGTTATTTTATGTTATTATTATTATCACTATCACTGCTTTCCGTCTTCACCCGTCCACGCGATACTGGTGGCACGGTTGCATGGTTTGAACATCTTTAATTTATAATTTCTAACTATTGCAACATACTATACCTAATATTTCATTATTTCAGAAGTTTTAACATATTACTATAAATTGATTTATATTTCAAAACGTTATACAGGGTGGTAAATTCTAAATTTATAAGCCAGAAAAATGTAAATATTAACTGTACAACTGATTTAAAAATTTATCTATTCACAAATTTAATCAACCAATTCATTTCACCTTGCTTCTTCCTGTAGACACCCTGTAAAAATTTCTCAAAAAAAATATGATTACAAAATGTTCCCATTTTGCTTATGATTCTCCAGAAATTACATTAAATTGTTAACTTAGTCTTGAAAACAAAAAAAAATTAATACCGTCTACTATCCCTAAACTCTCCTCTAACTTGAACTATGATGATAGAATCAGAAGCAGTGAGAAGTTCAGCTGGCGACGAGCGCGCCAGCGACGGGAACAGCGACGGCGACGCCACCATCGACGCGCCCGTGTCTGGCGCTTCGGTGTCCAGCTCACCCCCTAATGAAACCAAGCTCAGGGTAAGTAGGTCCCTGCGGACTGTTCGAAGAAGTTACCGTAGCCCCCGTAACTGAAGGAACGCAGTAGAATTAGTCAGTAAAAGTCTGAAACTCACTCCAGCCAGAGCATAGCATAGTCGGCCTTATAATGTTCCCACTGTTGTGACTCAGGCCTCCTCTCTAGAAAAGGGAATGCCGTAATCCACCACGCGGGCCCAGTGCGGGTTGGTGGATGTCACATGTCTTCGAATTTTTAGTTCTAGGACATGCCGGTTTCCTCACGATGTTTTCCTTCGCCGTTTTGAGAGCAGTGGTGATGAAATAAATTACACAAAGTAATGCGCCTGGCTGGGTTTGAACCCACAACCTACAACTCGTAAGGGCCGTTACCAGCCCGCCACCGCTGCTCCAGCCAGAGCGGGGTAAGTTATTTGATGATTTCCGACGACGACGAACAATGGGTAGCTCGCCGTTTGAACCGAGCTCGAGTCGTCAACAGCGCGTAGTGTTCCAAGCGCGCCTCAAACAGATGTCAGCTGAACCATAGGGTCCCAGCAGGGCCGAAGCCTACTGTAGCCATGGGTTGACATTTGAAAGGGAAACCCGTGCTCCTAGCACGTAATAGGCAACTGGAATTAACGTATGTGTGGTTTTAGTCAATAAAAGTCTAATACGCCCTCCGCGAGTCATTAGATGAAATACCACCTCAAAAAAAAGTTGAAAAAAGCCAAAGTTAAAGTTTATTTTTTTAGGTGGGAAATCATCAAATATCTTCTCTCGCTCTAGGGCTGTTCGGAAGGGCGTGTCAGACTTTTACTGACTAAAACCCACTCCTATGTTCCTTCTTTGCCTTGCGTCCCAAGACCCCAAGTTTCCCTTTCGGCCGACCCATGAAGCTAATGATGATGGATATGTATCTAAGATATTCGTTTGTTTCAGGAGGACAAGAGATCCAGGTTATTCCGTAGCGCGACGAGTGGCGGCAACCTCATACCGGGGGGCGGCGTGACGCGCAAGAAGAACTCGCTCGTGGTGGGCGTGGACCGGCCGCTGTCAGCGCATGAGCTGCCCGCGCAGAGCCCCACTACCTTAGAGGTAACAGATTCTAATGAGGATCAATCACATAATAGCAAATCCGATTTTTACTAAGTACATCGTATGTGTAGTAATTTACTGAGCATTTAATTTTTTAACTTTTGGAGTAGCGTAATTAGAGACACAATAGTAAGACAATGGCGCACGAACGCCGGCGTTCGTGCGGGGATCAACAGCATCATCATTATTAAAATCTGTCAGGAAATGGTCGATTTTCAAGTTTTTCTGAACGGCTACTTGGAAACGCACGCTCTCGCTGGACTGTTTACGATGCCGTTATCTGTCATGATCCGTGCGACGAACGGCTTGATCGTATTCATACGACGGGTGGAGACCGATCATGACAGATGACGTCACAACGAGTCGATTTATTGTTCATCTTCGTAATTTTCGGTCCGATTTAAATAATTTTGACACTATACTCCAAAAATCATGACTGATCCTTATTAAAGATGGAAGAAATGCGCTTAGTCATTAGAAGGGTCAACATAGCTGGGATAAGTTAGTATCAATATGTCAAGAAAGATTCTAATGGAATCCATATTTTAGACGTTTGGCACTTTTTGTTTTATTTATATTTCAAGCAAAAACATTATTATCTCCTATGACTGGTGCAGACAGGAGCTTAGCGTGGACTAATGTAGAAGTGGACGAAGGCACATCAGCTAGGCCTATTTATTTCATAAATTCGAAAACGAGAAAGTGACTGTCGTAACCTAGTGTATGACCACATCGTCGCTTATCATCAGCTGCAATAGTGGACAAACGCGAGCCTATTAGTTATAAAATAAAACCCTCGTTCTTAAAGAGCTCTCGTATGCGTGAGGACCCTTAGAGTGCAAGGCCATGGGCGAGGGCTTGCTTCGGCCACGCCTTGCTACTCTGCGCAGGACATTGTTCTGTGTTTGGTGTTGACCTGAAGATAATTGCTCGGAAACTTTCTCGACTAAAGACGTTTTTTTTTTTATAAATTGTAAGCTCTTGTTTGACTACTAGATCACCTGATGGTAAGCGATGATGTGGTCGACGATGGAGCACGCTTGCCTAGAAGTAACCTAATCACTCTTGGCTTAAACGACTCCTAGGTTATAGCTACCAGAAAACACACTCCGGCAGGGAATTCACTCCTTAGCTGTACGTAAAATCATCTGATATCCTCCATGTATTGGTGGTATAATGCCTTAAGTCTAGTGGTCCGATGATGAAACGGGCTTAGTGGTATTACGTCTATAGTTAAAGCATTAGTGTGATCAGTATTCTTTGGATCGATGAAGTGATTGATCTTATGCACCGTTGGCCTAGTTAAAAGGGGTGAAACTAGCGTTCGAACCAAGGTAACCTTGCTAGTTTCAATCCGTGTAGACAGCAGTTGTAATCCATGACCTTCAACGCCCTCGGTTGAGAGGCGCGCTTTCCCAACCACCTAACGTGTTGGCGCGTGGTTTACATCCATGTAGCCGCAACACAAATCAAGTTGACCTTGGTTGGAACCCTAGTTTGCAACCGTCTGGTCGACCCTTTATCAGCATGCGTAACTCCTTCTGGATGAACTTTAAATGGAAGTACAGATCAAGGAATTTAATAAATAGGCTAGGCTAATAAATAGGCTTCAAAATACTCCACGTGATGGCAATAAAAGTCTTATTTCGATATTTTTTGGAGTCACGCATTCTGATAAATAGACCGACGATATTCTGACCGTATTTATCTGTTTTCACGTAAGCCTCGTCGCACCTGGGCGGAGCAGGTATCCCGCCTACTAGGCGAGGAGGCAGCTGGGCCAGAATGTGTGGCCCTGTGCGGCGCAGCCGGAGGAGGCACGGGCGCGGCGGCGGCGGCGCTGCACGCGCTGGCCGTGCCCGCGCTGCACGCGCCGCACCCGGCGCCCGACCCCAGGCCGCTGCTACACGCGCTGTACTCAAGGGCTAAGCAGTGAGTGCTCAATAAATACTTTTTTTTACACTACTTGCTCATTAATACCCTTTTATATGTCATGCAATCCATTACTAAAGCAAGTCGTTCTGTACCTGATGTGATTTGAATTTGGAACGTCGTACGTGCATCAAACGAGTTTATTCAAAAATCAATCTGGCTACTAACAAAAAACTGGGCATTTGCGAGTCGGACTTGCGCACTGAGGGTTCCGTACAAACTTACCTATGAAAACAGTACAATTCCCGAATCGCAAAAAAAAATTTTTTTGTGACGTAACTACAAATTTACAGTTTTCTGATTTTTTCCTATATTTGTGCTATAAGACCTTGCTTCATGCCAAATTTCAGTATTCTAAGTCAACGGGAAGTACACTATGAATTTTGATTCCCTTGAGAGTGTCGAAATACACGTTTTTTGCGACATAAACGCTCGTATCTTTTTTTTCGTTCACTCAGAAGTTTGATTTTTTCACAGCTTGCAGGGTCCGCAAACCCGAGTATATGGTTTTAATTTGAACTGGATACCTCCAAGCGTTCCCGAGATAAAGGGTCTTGACAGACAGACAGACGGACAACAAAATGATCCTATTAGGATTCCGTTTTTTTTCTTTTGAGGTACGGAACCCTAAAAAGAATAAAATGTGGTTACTGTTGAAAAACATACTGTCTAAAAAAAGTAGGTAATGAACGGGCGCTTTATGGAAAATTAAAACTATAGTTCAATTTAGTAGTGAATTTTGTTTGTTTCAAATCTCAAAACATGTTGAGTGGTAGTAAACTTGTAAACTATACTTATATTTCTTTATTATATAATTTGTTTCAGTATATTGTCTTATAATTGTCTCACAGGTATAAAAAGTAGAGTATCCGTGTATAAAGCTGTTTCTGTTTTAGGCGGCTTGAATTTCTCAGTTCACTCAGGTTTCTGTATTGCCCTTGCAGTTTTCGGGACTTTATTCAGCAGCATGCCGCTCGCGACTTAAAGACACTGCTTTATCCCCTAGTCTCATAATCTACTATAAGTTCTGCACCGGTCCAAAAGGGAGTTTCTAACTCTACGCGTTAAGCTGAGCGTTAAAAATACAACAGCACAGTTTTATTCAACTTATCCCTAAAAACCTTTTAATATACAAATGTAGGAACATGGAGCATTGTCCGCAGAAGTTCGCGTCGCTCTTGTATTCGAGTGGCCATCTGCGGTGGTGACGCGGCCGCCAGCGCGGCCCTGCGCGCGCACGCCGAGCTAGCGGCGCGCAGACCGCACGACGCGCCCACTGTGCGATTCTACTACGTGCCTATAGGTTAGTAACATCTCCCATACTACTGTGGAATTTTTACCAATTTAACGCCCAAACATTTCACATGTAAAATCAAAATTGACAGGACACCTCAATATTATTGAACGAGTATTTTTAATTATGATATTAAATCTTTACATTGTATGTTATATTATTTTAAAGCTAACTTTTTTTTATCTTCATATTCCTATTACACACGGTGTCTATCCGATGTCTTTTCTTTCAACTCTCCTTACGCAGGTGTGCTGGTAGCTGGCAGTTTTCCTATTCTTGTCTTTTTATTATACTTATGTGTGTACATGAATTATCAAATAAATAAATATTACACGTGGTTTGATGATGGTACCCCATGGCCATGGCCTGCCGCTATTATCAGTATTGAAATTATAAAAAAATTTTTTCTTAATGTTACCCTTTTACTTTCTGCTTAAATTTCCCACATTTCTGATGCGTTCTCTATAAATGCCCCCGCCAGGTCCGAGTGTGATCGCGCGCCACCTGGCGGCGACTGACGGCGGCTACGCGGCGCTGTTCACGAGCGACTCGTGGGCGAACATCTGCGAGCGCGCCGCCGACGGCTCGGCGCCCGATGTCGCCGAGATGTCCTCGCGGATCGGCCGGTCAGTTGCAATTTTGTAAAAATAATAAATATATATATATATATATATAGGGTGACTGGTAATTAGTGTACGATACTTAAACACGTGATTGTGCTCATGATAACCGACAACTTTTACTATCGGAACAAACCTGAAATCGCGAAAAAAAAATCAGCTGTTCAGTACATTTATGTTTGCCTAATGTACTAAACAGCTGATATTTTTTTGGCGATTTCGGCTTTGCTCCCATAATAAAAATTGTTTGTTATCATGAACACAATCACGTGTTTAAGTATCGTACACTAATTGCCAGTCACCCTATAAACAATGTCATAATAATTGTAAAATAACAATAATCGTCAATTTCAAAAAATAATAGTAATGAAAAATTAACACACATTTGTAACGTCCTGTGTGTTGTCTTGTACAGGTATCTGAACAGCATCGGTCCAGTGAACAACGTACCGATCGGCGAGGCGATGGTGGCCTACCGGGAGAAGTCGGGTGACGAGGACTCTAGCCAAACGTTTGTGCCCTTCATCGCGGTGAGTTTTTCCAACAACTCAAGAAAATCAACTCAGAAAATGAGTCTTTTACTATTCGTATTCTAGTTTTTTTTTAAACGGAGTAGTAGTAGGCTGTATTTAGAAGCCGCTTCATAGGACATGCATCATTTGATATGCTGCCCGTCCTGCACAACCACCTGCACTTTTCAGGATATATACGAGGCCAATAACAGAGCTATACAGGTAGCCAAATACTGGTCATAAAAATAATAATTTTAGTATATCAACACGAAAAGAAAAAGTATTTAGAAATATGGTATTTTGTAGTCTGTTCTTCCCGTGAAAAAAAGAGTCAGAGTCATCTTTGTGTGTATTATCCACAATCTGCCTAGCCTTTTCTTGACTATATTGGGATCGGTTTCCAGTCAAACCGGGTTCATCTGAGTACGACTATTTTACATGGAGCGCTTAGGGAGCACCCGTTGGTCAGATAGGCATCCGACCCCCACAACCGACTCCACAACTACACGATATCTCTTCGGCAAGGCTAGTGTAGCGATATCTATGACGCCACATAGGAACTAAACTTCAAAATCCTGCATCGCGATTTTAGAATTCTTCGCGCGATTAGAACATAATTATACAAGTCTGAAATCAACTATCCGGTCAGTTGCCCGGACCAGACTCAAAACCTGTCTGGTCCGACAATCCTCCCTTTTCAACGGAGGTTAGAGGGACTTTACACTCTGTTTCGCATACCTCTGAACTAGTGTCAGATTGTATGTATTTAGACACAAAATAAAATTGTGAATGTTGATCTCTAGGAGGTCCGCGTCGGCTGCAGCGAGGGCGGAGTGTCGTCGATGGAGCTGGAGGAGGGCGGGTCGCCGCCCGCGCGCGCGTCTCCGCCCGCCACGCCCGCGCCGCACCCGCCGCACCTGCCGGACCTGGCCGCGCCCTCGCTGCCGCTGCCGCTGCCGCTGCTGGCCAGGACTGAGCCGCTGGAGCTCCAACTAGACTACTGGCTGGTAAGTTGTATGACAACAGGAGGAGTGCGCGTCGCCGCCCGCCACGCCCGCGCCGCACCCGCCGCACCTGCCGGACCTGGCCGCGCCCTCGCTGCCGCTGCCGCTGCCGCTGCTGGCCAGGACTGAGCCGCTGGAGCTCCAACTAGACTACTGGCTGGTAAGTTGTATGACAACAGGAGGAGTGCGCGTCGCCGCCCGCCACGCCCGCGCCGCACCCGCCGCACCTGCCGGACCTGGCCGCGCCCTCGCTGCCGCTGCCGCTGCCGCTGCTGGCCAGGACTGAGCCGCTGGAGCTCCAACTAGACTACTGGCTGGTAAGTTGTATGACAACAGGAGGAGTGCGCGTCGCCGCCCGCCACGCCCGCGCCGCACCCGCCGCACCTGCCGGACCTGGCCGCGCCCTCGCTGCCGCTGCCGCTGCCGCTGCTGGCCAGGACTGAGCCGCTGGAGCTCCAACTAGACTACTGGCTGGTAAGTTGTATGTTAACAGCCGCACTTGACGAACCAACTAGACTGGCTGGTAATTCTATGAACAACAGGTAGATATTGAGCACCTCGCCTTGGTGACTTGACTACGTCCGACGTTACAACTGCCACTGTAAGGTTAGACAGAAAAGTTTATCATCAATGCTAGAAGAAGAGAGCGGTACCGCTATTCATTTTATGCCTTGGCTTAGCTAGCAGAGATGCGGAGCGGCGAGGGTGCAAAGTTATCGAAACAAAACACTGCGCGTCATTCTAACGGAACAAGTTATTGCCAACGTCGTTCTAAACGGTTGGTCACATAAACGAAGTTGTAATAGGCGGATTCTTCATTGAAAATTTAATCATAAGTCATATGTTTTAGGGCTTATTTTTCAAACACCTCATCAGTAATCAAGCGAGACTTTTTTGTTATTGGCATAAGGTTCAAACTCCAATGTTTTCCCACAGGTGCCAGGTCGTCAATCCGACGGTACAGACAGCAAAGTGACAGTAAAAGCATCTTTTCGTGCACTGCATGTGACGCGACAGAACGCGCATCTCTGCATCACCTACCTCACCAAGGAGAAGAAGCAAAAGAGTTAGTATAGATCATATCATTTTCCAGTCAGAATAAACAAGAGTTTGTAGCTATGCGTTCCAAATAAGAATAGGATCGATTTTTACGCCATGTTGTGACGTCATACTGTCAATTCGAAGAAATTGGGTAGGGTGAGCGAAACAAGCTCACCTTGTGACTCGCGTGCGTATCGCGTCTGTATCGCTACAAACGCACGTCAACGGTGCGTTTAAAAAACGTGGTGTGCACAGACCCTAACGTAGCCTAACTTTAATTTCTTAATTCACAAATCGATTTTTAATCGACTAATTTAAAATCAATCAACACATAATCTTACATTTCAGAGCGAACCGACATTCGAATTATGACAATTTATTAAAATCCAATGTCTTTTTCAGTAATGCGACTGGGAAAGAAGAAAGAGAAGACTGGCGAGGCGGAGGTGGGGCGCGCGCAGACCGTAGACGGCGTCGCCCGGCTCATCTGCTCCGCCAAGAGCTCGCACAACGTGCCGCTCAAAGGTAAACCTTCATGCGTTGCTTTAGGGTTTAAATTATCATCATCGTATCTCCACACACCTCGAATGTCTCAGTACTTTAACGTATGTTCGGCATAGATGTTGACTTTGCGTTCATGCAACGTTTTTGCAGCGTTACATACATACGTTCGTTGCTGGACGGTAGTTAAATATGGGACTTTCATCATTCAATGAACAATGATGATCATCTGTATATATAAAAGGCAAAAAAATATTTGCCATGTTGTGGAATATAATATTTTGTAATTAGTGAATTATTGTAATTATCAGAAAATCTTAAAATTACAGATAACTGTTTTTACGGGTGAAGCCACTAGCTGAACCTGGTGATAGTGTTTTTCCATCAGCCTTAATTAAACTCAATAATGAGAATTCTGGATATTTTTTACGTGAAGTCAACTACACTGCTGCAGATGTTTTAATTGTCTTAAAATAAGAAGCTTTTTGCTATATCTCATTTTGTTTATTGTCCACAGTTTACATTGACGGCACAGAACTGAACGGCGTGAAGTTCTTCCAGCTGTCGACGCAGTGGCAGACGCACGTGAAGACGTTCCCCGTGGCCACGTGCGGCGCGCCGCTGGCGCCCGCCGAGTCGTAGGCGCCGCCGCGCTCGGCCATCTCCGGAAACACGAACAAACACGAAGCGAAGCAGAGGCTCTAAACTTTGTCTTACAAAACTGACAAACGTATTGTAAAATTCACATTTATTTATTAAGCTGTCGAGCTGCCATGATTATTGCGTAGAACACGCCTTCTGTTATGTATCTTGAGTTTTATTATTCGCGTTAAAATAAAATTTTATTGTTAGTGTATTATTCCTCTAGCGTAGTTATCCGCCATATACCCGCATGCTGTATGGCTCGATGTCGTGATTCAAGCTACATAATGAAGGGTCAAACGCGTTAACTATATCGTCATAGTCATTCATTAATTAGTTATTATCATATTTAATATATAATGTAGTTGTTATCCGTGTACTCAGTATATATCGAGAAATAATGGTTCGTGACATTTCCAATATGTGTATGTAATTTAGGTTAGTGCGTCGGTGAGTGTAGGTCACCGAAGTTGTGTGCGAGAGCTTCGCCGAGGTGTGTGTGTGGTGATGAACTTTCAACGAATCTTAGCTTACATTTTAGCCAAAATTTCACCGAATTCCGGTGTTTGTATGTCGGTTTTAATTTGGCCGAAGGCAGTCAGCGAAACTTTTCTAAAGAGAAGCTCGTTTCGGCTAAAGTTTGTATGTGAATGAGTAAGTAAATGATAGTGTGTAGTTATGTTACTGGAGCGAGTATCGTCGGCACATATCAGCGTAGGTTCGGGGCGATTGTTGCAAGCGGTTTTATTTTTGATCTGTGATTCGTGAATGCAGTTTTTTTTTTTTAATATCGTAAGGCAATGGAAACGCGATTTTGCAGTCATATTTTTGTGTAATTTTTATATAAGTGCAGCTACAGTGCGGTGTTTACATTTATAATTTTATACGTCATAGATGTTTTGAATGTAATGTAGATTTTTACATAACGGTAAACGTTTTAAATTTATAAAAGATATTAAAGTGATTGCGATAAATATCTTCCTAATCGATTTCCTTGCATACTTCGATCAAAGTCTTCGACTTCCTTACTTTGTGACCAAGCCAAAATTTTTGATATTTTAGTCCTAAATAATGAAATTCGAAATTTATTCCGAGCCAATTTGGAAACTTATTTTCTATTTCGGCTAGTTTAATTTTGTAGCGATAATCAGTAGAGGGCGTTAGTGACCCTGCAGGCCAACGACTGTCTCATGATATCATAGAGTTAGTACTATATTCTCAAACTTTACATATACTATGTGTAATACTTAGATATAGCTATGTGTGTAATTCAAATAATATGTGGCTGTGTGTACGTGTGTTAGGTATACTAAAAACGTCTTTGACGAAATCTTTCTTGGAAAAATCGACTTTAATGCTTGTGCTTACAGTCTGTAATCCATTTTGAGATTTCATCAAAAGAATTGGACATTGAATGAATGGCTTCTCGTCTCGATATTCTGTATTATAAACATTTTATCGATGTTAGTTTCGTTCGTAGAGAAGACTAAATTAAACAAAATGTTAATCAGTCTTGTAGACTAATAGTAAAGGCGTTTGAATATCGGAACGGAGGCCATGATACAGTAACACAGGACTTCCGAATATTTTGGTCTTAGATTTCATAATATCCTTTTAATATATTGACATATCGAAGCGCTAGATAATTACTTATTCTATAGATTAATGTAGTTGAAGTATTCCTTGCTATATTGAAATTTTGATGTGTGTAACCAATAAAGAATCGCCGAGGTTTGAGCTTGAAAACTCAAATCATGAAGCAGTATTTAAAGAGGTTCCAGAAATATTTCTAGTAGCATACGCGCTTAAAAGTAAGTAAAGCCAATTGCCAAAATAATTGTTACAATTTTTAGCTTTACTGACACAGTCTTCTCTCGATCTCTTCGATGGCCATGCCGCGGTGAAATGAAGCAAGTAAGATATAAATAGCGGCACGAATCTTGAGCGCTCGGCGAAAGAGCGGGGATCGTTTTGCGCATCGTACAATATCGGCGAGCCCATCACTGTACAAGGATTTCACTCCCCGCTCCCGCATCTCTCTTCATACCACTAAAGAGACCCGATATTTCACTACTGCGTGCTTCTGCGCAAGTAGAACCGAAGAAGTCAGCGCTCAAGATCCGTGCCGGTAACTATATCAATAATAGTCCTAGTATCATCTAGGGCTGACTACGCAACGTATATTGACTATTATTAGTAAGACGATATTTTTCAAAGCTTGGAATACACATTCTATGTCGCATAAAGTCACACTATACTCCATTCGTAATAAGACATTTAAACAAACCTTTCCTACTATCCGTTCAACCGATTTTGACTACTATTCCGTAGGCATAAGGATGGCATTAAAAGCAAAAAAGTGGTTACAATACCAACTATTTACTGCAGCCGCCATTTATCGTGTCACCAACGCAATAAAGGTCAAAATCGGTTGAACGGACAGTAAAAAAAAAAATTAAAAATGTCTAATCATATAGCGAATGGAGTATAACTTCATAACATATAGAGAGCATGCTGTAAATGCATGATATTTTTATTTATTTAGCATATTCTTTCCCACTGCTGGGCAAAGGTCTCCCCCACATTTTGCCAGATATCTTCTCGAACCAGTCCTTGCGGTAGGCGTCCAGGTCGTCTCGCCATCTCAACCCAGGTTGTCCAACTTCAGGCATGTGTATTTTAGAAGTACCATTTTTAATTTCTTAAAATGGACAGACTGTGGGAGTCGATTTTTTTAAAATTATTGTTAAGCTCGCATTTGATCACTATCTCACTTGATGGTAAGCCATGATGTGGTCGACGATGGAGCACGCTTGTCTGGAAGTAACCTATTCAGGATGTAACTATCAAGAAACAGACTCCGGCAAGGAATTCCACTTCTTAGCTGTACGCACAGTGAATGTGTTCCCAGAACTTTGTGTGCGTATGGATGAGATGTCCACCATGTATCGGTGGCGCATCGCCGTACGTTGTAGTGGTCCGATGATGGAACGGGCGCGGGCGGAATTAAACTATGCTAGCAAAGTACTGTAAACAACGGCGTAGCTAGGTGAATAACAGCCCTGGGGTAAACCAACTGGGGTCCCTTTTTACATGGGAAATTATCAAATAACCTGTCCTGCTCTGGGTGGAACGGGAAAGAGTTTTTCATTGTCATGATAGTGTAGCAACCTATTTTATTTAGATTTCGAAGGTGGGAGAATTTCTCGGTAGTTCAATAAGAGGATTTGCCCCCCACTCCCAGTGCACCACTTAGGCCCTTTGGTAACTACGCCAGTGACTGTAAATGGACTCCCTTTCATACCAGTCTTTGAACAACATATTGGGAAGACCCTGTTACAGAAGCTTGTATGCAGCGGGATGTACCCCACAAGTAATGTGACAATAGTACGCGTATTATTGAATGTACGCTTTTTCAGAATAATAACACTTTTTTAAATGTACGCTCCTAGTGTAAGTCGTGTTATTATAGTATTAGACCTGTTTACCATTTTAAATCTAACCGTATCTTATATTCGACTTTATTCATGTCTCGTTCTGAGATGGTTGATGTTTCTACATGTTTTACAAGTTGTTTTATCTACTATCCATACATTGTTATCGATATGGAGATAATTAATTCTGTTAGTGAGCAATGAATAAAATGTTACTTTAGTCCCAAATGAAATGCTTCTTCAGTCCCCTGAAGTGAATGTGTAAAAAAAATTATTATATAACTATAAATTATGAATTTTACATTGTCAAATGAATTTCAGAGCCTAAAATAACTTTTAATCAGTAAATGCTTGCTTTCTTAAGCTAATAATGCAACTCCTATTTAAGACCTCAACTGAGGGAACTATGAAGACTTTTGTTTCTTAAGCAAATTAAAGAAAATATGGGCCATCTCAGAACAGGACAACTGTTGTAAAATAGCGTCAATAACAGTTTAACTCTAATTATGCGCAGTAATTATAATTAATTGTTCTATTTGTCAAAATATTATATTCTCTGAAGTTATAATTAATCTACCCTATTAAGGCCAACACTGAGCAAAAATGAATTTATGTCCCAAGCTGCAATACACCAAATTAGCGCAATCTGATAATTAAGTGGAAGACTAATATATCAACAGCTCTTTCTTTAGTTCAATTCGCACAAGATCGGCCTGAGTGGAGACTTCGTGAGCAGCGGCACGTGCAGGCCTTTGAAAATAAAAGGCTAAAGCTAAAATAAAGCTTTAATCTATCATATCGTTCAGAGAGCAGTGGTGGCTGAGTGGTAACGGCCCCGACTTACGAGTTGTAGGTTGCGGGTTCAAACCCAGTCAGGCGCATTACTTTGTGTAATTTATTTCATCACCACTGCTCTCAAAACGGTGAAGAAAAACATCGTGAGGAAACCGGCATGTCCTAGAACCAAAAATTCGAAGACATGTGACATCCACCAACTCGCACTGGGCCCGCGTGGTGGATTACGACTCATTCCCTCTCCTAGAGAGGAGGCCCGAGTCCCAACAATGGGAACATTATAAGGCCGACTATGCTATCATATCGTTCAATGGTGTTCTGACATGTCTACTCTGTGCTCGGAGTTTATCGGCCAAAGTCACATGAGGGGCACATAACAGAATAGCATATTTGAGCTCGCAACCACCATAAGGAGTCAAGCAATGCGACGACTCCTGACCTTATTTCAATCTAGAACAAATCCGAGACTAAACAGTATGAACCGTTTGGTTTCGAGCTAGTGTTACTGAGCTCTGAGCCCAATATAAACAATGTTTTAAAGGTAGTTTCCTTCTTCAATAAGCTTAGCTTTATATAAACTAGGTACCTACTATCAGCGGCTTCGCTCGCGTGGAAGTAGGAAATTGTCCCAAGGGAACGTAGGTACTCCCGGGATAAAAACGTACCCTATGTGCTATTCTAGAAAATAGTCTACCCGTGTGCCAAATTTCATCCAAATCCCTTCAGCAGTTTCATCGTGAAGGAGTAACAAACATACACATTCATAAACTTTCTGCCCTTATAATATTAGTATGATGGTATTGTACAAATTTATAGTGCTGATAATATTTACTTAAACATGTTTTGACAAATAGAACAACAAAATATTACTGTGTATCATATCAAATCGCTTGTATGTTGTAATATGTAAAATAAGCTACCAAGTAACTTGAATATTCTCTAGGGTCTTGTTATCAAATGTAAACGACCCTTATTTTAATATTCCATCAAATAAGCGGTACAATATTACGCCCAGTAGACTTTTATATTTATCCATAATAAAATATATGATTATAATAGTATTAGGATCTGTATAATGATTTGTCTGTATATTTCTTTTTACATGGAGACATTATGGCCAATTATAATTTGATTAAAATGTTTAGTCATTGTATTTTATGAAATTTCGATGAAAATCTTAAAATTAATTATCTTAACTAATGTACTTTCTATTTTCTGAATTAACATTGATGAAATATTTATTTTGGCTGTCGAAAATATTCATATAGGTACTGAATGTGAGATTTATCGAGCTATTTAAGATGGTTCAAATAATTGTTTTAGGTTTCCGACCTTGGAAGAAAAACAGAATCTTTAGACGATTAGCATTTGTCTACCATAGAGGTTTTTTCACAGAAATGCATATCTTTGTGAACTCGAACTCTGCCACGCGTACACATATACTACAACAGGTACTAGGGGTATTACGTACTCACCTTGTGGCACCCTGAGCTCTTATATTACCCAAGACGAATGTATATTTCATAAAAATATTCTGCAAATATTTATTAACGATAATGAGCCGTAAATTTTTCCTCAGTGTTAATTCTGCATAAACTTACTATTACATTAAATTCCTTCTTAAAATATCTTTATGATGGTGGGAAGTAAGATATGTGCGCGAGCACAGGGCAAAATGCAAATAAAAAGTTAGATAGAGACCATGATTTAGAATGCAAAAACATAGTTGCTGTAAAATAGAAGTTACTGCGAACCCATGGCTCCAGTAGGCTTCGACCCTGCTAGGCCCCTACGGTTTTTTTCGGAACACTACGCGCCGTCGACGACTTGGGCTCAGTGCGGACGGTTACCGGACGGTTGGACGGCGAGCTACCTATTGCTCGCCGTCTGAGAAGTTATTTTAAGGCCTATTAGCTCATCATTTTGAAGTGGTTCTGTAAAACGGGCTCTTTGACCTTCGTAGTCTTTTGTGCTTTTCTCTCTACGTCATGGTCTACAGTAAACTCGTTGGAAATTATTAGGTACGGGTCTGAAGAAAACTAGAACTACTTCTAAATAGTCCTCCGAAGTCAGTGCTAAGAAACATCCAGATAGCCAGTGTCGGAAGGAAAAATAAATCTTGATAGTATAGCCTTCTTTTAGACCCAAAACGAGTGTTGGTGAAAGGAAACATTGCGAAGTCTCCCAAGCTTTCGTTGTCGGCTTAGCCAAACGAATCCATATAATGACATTAACTTTTAATATTAAGTATTAATCATTATTTTATTTTTATTTAGCGTGCGACTCTGGCCACTTGCAAGTAACATATTTGACGATATTGCGAAAAAAATAAACAAGATAAATGATGTTTGAAAAACCCATGAAAAACTATTTGTGTTGTTGTGAAAAACTATGTCTCTTATGTGAGAGATAGTTTTTTGATTTATTGAGGCATGGTTTTCATCACTTAATTTATGAGGGCAGAGTTAGCATGTTAAAGATTTTTAATAATTTAAAATATCATAAGGGTGGGAACGTGACCATCTTTAGCCATGCATCATCTCACATTGTCTTCGACATCTGTAGCTATTCATTCCTGCCCTTGAAACTATGATTTTGATCTCATTACTGCTGATGGATTGATTCAGTTGGCACATTTCTTTATTAAAATGGAATTCAAATTTTATTTATTTTCCAAATGAGCTTAAAAGCCAGAATCGTCATCGACGTTTATTATGTATTATTTGTAAATGAACCATCACAAATTATTGTTATGTCCATGTAGAGTGGCTGAACAAACTTATATTAGTGCTATGGAAAGTTCATTTAAGTTGAATAAATTTAGTACAAAAATATCTTACATTTTATGTTTCATTAACATTTAACTATTTAATTAATTGAATTCAATGCATTCTTCGCAAAAATGCAAAGTAGACTGTGCAATATTGTGAATGTTTCTTGAGAATTTAATGTTCATTTAATTTGACTTGTAAGTCAATAAAAATATGATTTCATTACGATGTTTTTAAGTAATGTGATGAGATTTATTATTTTATCATAATTTGCAAGTATAATTTGTATTTATTGTACAAATAAACATTTTGCATTAAAACAAACTTGTGTTTTATTTATTTAAAAATAATCAACATAGTATGTATACAATATTGTCCCTTTGGTAACTAAGTATATAGTATAATAAATTATTTTATTACATAATTGAAGATCACACACTTTATAAACCAGCTTTTCTTAACAACATTCCTATGAAGTATCAAGTCAATCTAATATTATTTCATTAATTTAATAAACTTTTGACTTGATTATATAAAAACATGAAT
The DNA here is from genome assembly GCA_905147345.3 of Mythimna impura. Taxonomy (NCBI): domain Eukaryota; kingdom Metazoa; phylum Arthropoda; class Insecta; order Lepidoptera; family Noctuidae; genus Mythimna; species Mythimna impura. Next base: position 22,974,804 of record LR990359.1, on the reverse strand, counting down.
AATATACTAATAAATAAATTAGAAATAGAATCAATGATAAAGAGTACTTAGTAGTGTAGGCCAATAATTATATTATATTTTAAGATTACAGTATATTTTTTGTGCCATAATTTAAAAAACACTTAATGAAATTTACTGAAAAAGTACCAACATCATATTTTTGATCATCTATTTTGATATGATTCAACATTTTGTGCTTAATACTAGTTAAAAATCTTCAAATATCAAAAACTGGTCCCTCAGTCCATTCTCCCCTCCCAAACCTCCTTCAGGAAGGATATAAACTAAGCCATCAGCCCCTTTCTTAGGAGAAAATTCAAACAGATTACTGTTACTCTCTGCAAGGTCATACAAGTTCCATGCAGCTAAGTAGTTAGACTTGCCATGTTTGCATAGTACATAGACATTTTTAGGGTCACTGACATAGTCATATCCAGGGTCATTGACCACTATGACTCCACAGATGATAGCCCAGTGGGCTGTTCGACCGTTCCTTAGGCACGGCGAGTGATCGCAGTCTGCATCATAGCTGATTTTGAGTTAAAGGTAATTTAATTTTGGTCTGATGAAAAAAAAAAATTACAAAAGAGATATTTAGCAATCCAGCTTATTAAGTTTATTCACACATTTGTGAGTATTTGAAAAGGATACGGAACTAATAAAACAGCACCATTCATAAGTCTTTCAATTGTGTCCGAGCTAAAAAGTCCTCCTCGTCTCAAAGTACAGCTAACATGCTCAATTTCAGCTAAGCTATGGACTTTCTCAGCCAGTTTGACCATTTGTTTGCAGCTGAACATCTCTCCATTGCTTGTGAACCCTTCTAGTTTTGCAATACTTAACAATTCTTCAGGTAATACTGCTCCATTGACTGACATTGATAAAGCTACTAATCCACATGTTGGGCCTATTTGTTTTATTGATTTAAAATATCTGTATTTGTATCTGAAAGGAGGTCTTTCATAACAGATTTTGTTTCTAGTACACGCTTCTCTTAACTCGTCGTGTTCAGAAGCCCAAGTGCATATTGCAGGATCAAAGTAAGGCTTGTAAACACTGCTGTTTTCCACTTCTTTCTTGGACGAACTGATATTGGGCACTGTTGGTGGCGGCGGGGGAGGTGGTATTGTGCACATATTAAAGGATTTGAATTATCAATTTATATAAAATAATCTAAAATATTACAAATTACATAACAATAAATAAAAATGTTTTAAATTAAATTCAACATGATAAAATAAAGCTTTTGTTTTTTTTTTTAATAGCAATTTTATTCATTATCCTATGTATTTATTTACTATTTTTAACTAAACCATACTTTTATATAAATAAAAAAAAAACTATTTTCTAATTTCACAGTATTGTAAAGCCTACTGAACTGACAACTGATTGTTTTGACAAATGACAAATGATTTTTTGACATTTAGACAGCTGACAAATGAAAGTGACCTTGACAATATTTGCGTTCCACTTTACGCAAAGAGTGACTGTCTTTTTTATTATTATTCATAGGCTCGCGCAGCGCCTGACTAGATCTTTTCTGATGGTAGGCGATGATATGGTCATGATGGAGCACGCTTACTTAGAAGTAACTTATTTAATTTTAACTTTAATTTAAAAATATTTCCTGTTTTTACAGCGAAGCCATGGCCATCAGATAATAACTCACGCGCGTCGCCAAAGAGTATGTAAAGCTAACGCGGGAGTTAGTTATAGGGTGACAGGACAGAATGGAAGAAAAAAACGTGTTGCGCCGACCCCAAATAAAACGGGACAAGGGCGGGAAGATGATGATGAATTGATAAAAACAAGTACTTGACTGAGATCCCACCTGATGGTAAGCAGTGATGCAATCGTTGATGGTTTATTAGGAGCCTATTTTACAAGCTTTAATTAACGCTTTACGTGTCGCCGCCGATGTTGTCGATGCTTGACGACGACCGTACGGAACAAAGTACGTTCCGTACGATCGCCATTCATCGTTAATTCAACCAATACATATGTACAACAACTGTACTTGATTATGTTTTCTTATGAAATTAAAATGGGGGTTTAGTGCGTCACGTAAATGGGCCGTATTTGCAGTATTTGAGTGAAAGAATTGAACGCACCTCTAAATTGGAGTGGGTGAATGAACTGAAGATCAATATTGAAATGAGGGCAATGGGGCGTGGCATTATCGCTTTTTCAACTTCAATACCAACTCATTCTTTCCTTCATTCGTTCACTGACAGCTGTTGAGTTGTGTGCAGCGGAAGCACTTTGTGAAAGTTAATTATTTTAATTATTATTTATTGAAGGGAAAGGGCCCGCTTTCTTGGTATTGCAAAACCGGTCGGGTGTGTCCCAAATTCATCATGTCGGAGCCGAGGAAAAACCATCTCTCCATAGATGGAGGGCAGGTGAAAGAAGACGACCACGTCGCGTCTTACAAGCCCATCCCTGAGACGGATACAGGTATACTATTGTTTTATCAGAAATCATGCTACTATTTATGCATTATTTGACCGTTTTTTTATACTTTAGTCTAATCTAACTCTATCGTAGAATATCCAATAATTGCGTGATAAAAAGATTTCATTGTGACGTCATTTTCATCAAGTTCGTATTCAAATGAGAAGCCTTGATTGGTCTCTCTTGTCTCTTTTATCAATTTATTGTGTCATGACGTTATCAATGAAAGCAAAGTTAACAAGGCAGACAGCAAATGTCAAAAGCAAAGATGCAATCCAGCAAAAATGAAGAGTTCTATCGTCGACTCGATTTTTATTTTATCATCTTACATTGAATGCTAATTAATTCATCGCTTTATCGTGTTTTACAGTATTTTATGGTTATTTTTAGTCATTAAAATCCAAATAACAGTTTTATACATTACGTCTAATAAAATTGTGACAAATTTTTATCAAACCAACGTGACTTTTTTTTTCGGTCGGGTTATAAAGCGCTTTATTCGCCGCGGTAGTCAGCGCCATTTTGTTCTCGTCCGCTGAATGATGCAAGACACAAGTTTGTTTGCATTTTATAAACGTTATTAGTATCAAGGATCAAAATTAATCACCAAAGAAGAGGTGCAGCAAATGAGTGGTAACCATGTTTTTTTTTACTTTTTTCTTTTAACTCAGACAAGTGGCATTTTCTATCTACTTGTACAATAAGAAACTTCCTGCAAATTGAATCAACTTGAACAGGACATGTGTGTTCAGTTCAATTTATATCTGAGAACCAACAGAATGTTCAATCAATCACTTGTTTCATATAAAGAAGGCTATCACCAAAGAGTTTATTTTCAGCTGAACCTGTTGAGTATCTGGAGACTGAGGAGGTATATATGCAACTGAACCAAAGTGAGATAATGGAAACTGATGCAGGAGATGATTTAGATGACCACTGGGAACACAATAGTATCAAAATGCTGTTAAATGCATATCTACAAAATGTTGAAAAGTTCCGAAGTCCAAAAGTGAAGAAGAAGAATGTGTGGATTGACATAGCCAATGCAGTGGGTAAAGGTCCAGACTGTTGTGATAAGAAATTCCGGAATTTAAAACAAACATACATAAGATTATTGAAAAAGAGAAATAGGAATGAAGTGGTTGTAGTCAAATGGCCTTATTTTGACATTTTTGAGCAGATTTACAATGTAAATGGGGAATACCAGCCCGAGATTCAGCAGAGGATACAAGATGGAACCACAGAGAGTGTGACCAAAGCTTTATTGTCTATGGCAGAGCCTTCAAAATATGAGCCAGACATACAAGAAAATGGTGAAACATCAAATGGACAGAGTGAAGAGTCTAAAAGAAAATTGAATAGAAAACGCTATACAGACTTTAGGAAAATAACATTAGAAATGAGAAATAGACAGAGGACTGTAGAAGAAAAGTTAGATAGACTAATAAATATAGTACAAGAATCAAATAGTATACAGAGAGAAAGAAATAGATTATTTCAACAGTTCCTTGATAATTTAAACCAAAATACTTGAATCATGTTGTCTATTTATTTTATAAATTTTAAATTTCGAGCAGAAGAATCATTGGAATTATCTATTTTACAGAGGAAAAAAAAACAGATTATTTCAACAGTTCCTTGATAGATGCTACCAAAATATTTGAATGTGTTGTCTATGTATTTTGTATTTTTTTAAAACTATGAAGAATCTAAGAATCATAATTGGAATTATTTTATGCCTGTAAGGAATGGTTATAGTTTAGACTTGAATGAATTATGTGGATTTATTTTTCTAATAATAAAATGTGTAAATAAATTTTATAATAAAATGACTGTTATTGTTTTGTCAATGGGAATGTCCCAGGTGCTATATAAACATCTTTTTCCTCCTCAAATACATTATCCTGTCTACTTATACAATAAAATGAGACATTTACCTATTTTAGGCTTATTGAACCAGTTTTATGAATGGAGACTCATAGCATTGTGTTGGCATCATTTAGACATGCATATAAATATAGTCAACATGATCTAGCTAAGTGGGTGTAGGTACTTTCCATCTTTGCTTACCCTTATGGAGAATATAGTTGGCTTACTTGTAATATTTTAATTATTTCTGGAAAGAATACTTGGCAGTCAAGTAAGTATTCTTGTTGGATATCTTGGCTACGGCAAAAAACTTACTCACGTCGGGAATGACAATGTGGACTTTAGTTCAAGCGTCGAGTCAGCCCCCCAAGCCAAGTTGCAAACGATAAACGTGAACGCTTAGTAATCTCCAATAGATTTTCAACTTTATACCTAAGAGCATAAAGTTGAAAATCTATTAAAGACTACTGAGCGTTAGCGACCGGAACGAACGAAAACACTATGTAATCTTCAATAGATTTTCAACTTTATATCCAATTACATAAAGTTGAAAATCTATTAAAGACTACTGAGAGTTTACGTTTATCGTTTGTGACTTGGCTAGGGGGGCAGTTCTTGTAGGTATTTTGAACTTTTTCAGTATGAATTAATAGAAATATTATTCTTTCCTAAGTTTTCAAAACAAATGCTCAATACAAGCTCATTAATTATTTATTTTCCTGCTTCTAAAAGTTCTACAAAACTGAGAACATAGACTCGGTTCTCGGGTGTCGGGAGTTGCAGGGCGATCCTCGGCTTGTATGCAGTAGCAATGGGTAACTCGCCGTACTACGGCTGTCCAGTAAGCCCGGAGCCCAGAGCCCGAGTCGTCGACGGCGCAGTGTTCCAAGCACGCCTCAGAGACGTCAGCAAAAGCATAGGTGCCCAGTAGGGTCGATACCCGCTAGGGCCTCGATTAATTTCTGAAGGGATTTCGTGGGCCTGGAACGCAAAGGGCAATTGAAGGACACCGGTGGGTTTTAGTCAGTGAAAGTGACAGACCCTCTCGCTCCACCCTAGAGCGAGAGAAGTCATTGGATGATTTCTGAGCTATAAAAAAACTCGGTTCTATAGTTAAAGCTGCGAAAGAGTAACCATGACCCTCGCAAAGGGCAACTGATGACACGGTTTTAGTCAGTAAAAGTCTCAACACTCTCACATCACCCAGAGTCAGAAGTTATTTGATGATTACCCACGTAAAAAAAGGCTCGATTCTATAGTTAGTTTCTGTATGAAGAACTTTATGTATGTTGGAACAAAGTTTGAAATACAATAACCGGCTTCATAGTTTAGCTTAGAGTGTGGTTGTGGTGTGATAAAAGTGGGTAGCAAACCACTCGGAGAATGGAGAAAATGCATTCCTATTTAGATAATAAATCTGTAGAAGCTTTTAAATGTACGCGCATGACATAAAATGTACAAAATCGATGTCGATAACTTTTGTACATTAAAATTGTGTGTAACCTGATATATTACTTAGGCTTTGTTTCATCACAATCGGTTGACTATATCGAAAGATATACAACATTCATTGACTGTTAGGCGGTACGAAGTTTGCCGGGTCAGCTAGTAAAGGTATTAAAATAATTGGTTACGGTTAGTTAACTACACAGGCATCTAATAAACAATTACATCCATATAAATAAACTTAGCAAACTAGATTACTAGCGCATCGAAGTAATGAAATCATCAACAATAAATTATTCTACATCAAATTACGCAGAAATCAGTGAAACATAATATCGTTTGAATCTATTTAGGTACGCGATTTGCTTAATAAGTAATAATTCAAACCTTCTATCTATATTTATAAGGAGAAACTGACTGTCTGACATATCAACGCACAGCCAAAACTACTGGGACTGTAGCTACTCCATCTGTTTAGGTAATTAACTAAATGTAAACATTCTTGTCATGTCTTTTATCTAAAAGTTGTCTAAAAATTTTATCTAAAATTTTTATCTAAAAATGTTTTTAATTTGTTATTTGTCTATTATCGATGTGCGAGACGCACAGGACCGGTCATTGTGGCGACATTTGGGGGAGGCCTATATCCAACAGTGGACGTCTTTCGGCTGAAATGATGATGATACCGATGTTTGGTAATTTACTACATTTAAATAATCTTTGTACCTATGTCTTTTATATGATTTTTTTAAATAAAAAGACATAATATCAAGAATGTTAACGTTTAGTTAACTACTCCTTTTAAGACGTAAGCGAGCATTATGAGAGGAATTACCAAAATTCACCCCCTAAAGGGATGAAAGGGTCCAAAGTTATAGATAAACATACTTTCAAGCGGGCGATGTCGCTAGCAGGAGCTAGTTTATACTAAAGTTAGTACGTACTTGTGTCCATCGCTAATTTTTTGCCACACGACTGTTTGATTATGCTCAGAAGCCTGTGGTTCTGGTCAGTACAAAAGACTTAGTTATCATAGAAGTCGTGTTTAACTGATTCTAGTTTAATTTCGAGTGGAAATTTCCGTAAAATTGACCATTGTTTTCGTTGATGTTCAATCTAAAGTGAGTTTATAGGTCTTGGTGAAGAAAGGAGTATCTAGGTGAGGTTAGGACAAATATTATTTTTGTTTCTTGTTTGATTTGGTTAGCTTATGATAATAACTTCCGCGTGTGATAGTACTCGTAGGTTTCTTTAAAAAACTTTGAACCCCCGTTTCATAGGGGTTTAATTTTGGAAATTGTTTTCTTAGGCCAACGTCATAATAACTACTGCGTGTTAAAACTTTAGCTTGTTGATAGATCAGTCAGTCAGTTAAGGTAGCCTTTTATTATAGGAAGATAGTTGTCTATCTGACGACAGTCCTAAGAGACCGTAAATAAGCTCATATTGATACAGGCATGGTACAAAATTGTACTCAATAGGAAATGAAGACATGGAGAGCCGGCCTCAGCTAAATGGGATAAGGTCTAGCCAGAAGAAGATATCTGTATTAAAAAAAATACAAAAAGGAATCCCTCCTATATAAATGTTCTCCTAAAATCTTCACGATAAAGCGGAAAAAACCGGCATGGCAATGTTGAACCATTTTAACTTGTTACGCTGAATCAAACACGACATGTCCGTATGTTTTCCGCCCGATTTGTCTCTAGCCGAAACTCAGAGGCGTAGCGTGGACCAATTTAGCCGTGGGCGAAGGCACATCAGCGAGGCTTTTTTCTTTCATAAATTCGAAAAGGAGACAGCGACTGTCGCAATGCAACCCAGTGTTCGACCACATCGTCGCTTACCGTCAGGTGAAATAGTGGTCAAACGCGAGCCTACCAATTATAAAAAAAAACCCTCGTTCTTATGGAGTCTTCGCTCGTGCGAGGCCCCTTTGAGTGCGAGGCTGTGGGCGAGGGCCCACTTCCCCCACGCCTGGAGCGGCTACGCTACTGCCAAAACTCGCGTTCGTATAGTAATTTCCTGTAGTTGTTGCATCATGAAACGGGACTTCCAATTGGGGTCGGTTGGCGTCCACTTAACTCACATTTCTTCTAATAACACCGATTTAATAATATCTAGCGAAGGCTACTAGAATTTGAAGATTCGAATCGGAAGTTTAAGCACGTACGATATTTAATAAAAACATCGTATCATTCGTTTCTTATTACTGTAGAGACAATTATCTCATTTCGCATTCCAACTGGTACATTTCTCAAAGCATCACCGCATAAGGGTGCTTTCCCACCATATGCCATACCACGAGGTCTTAACGCGATCCATTTTACGACTTAAAAGGATGGCTGTTAAAGCTGTATAGGGTGTTTAGCCCCATCTGTCTTTCTCGCTCCCCGCCTGACATTTTATCACTTTGTAAGGCCCCAAAGATGTGCTATGCAGCTATGCCACGAAAATATGAAAGCTAAACTACGAAACCATGTTTCCATTGATGTTACGCTATTTAGCTGGTCGAGTAAGTTATGCTATGAAGATGCGCTTCCGCGAGGTAACTGTACGAGGAAGATACGCAGCTGGAGCTATGCGATGTATCGACGGTAGTAAAGGCACCCCTACTGGAGGTACGCTTAATAACTACACTACTTGCAACCATCTAGACTGAGTGCTCTATAATTCATCCATTTGAACCCGTTTCCACCAGTGCTAAGCTATAAGGACCAAAGAAAATGATTTACAGATGTCGAAACGGATTCATAGCAAAGTAGCATAGCACATCTCAGGCAGAAATGCTTCCTAACTTGGCAGTCCACGAGTACGTGGCTATTCAATCACTTGAAGAAATAGGGCCACTCACGATAATGTAGCAAATATACGAGGAGTAGCGCTGTGATAAAGTGTGCCTGGGGTCAATATACTTACTTAGCATCTTTTTCCACTTTGACCCAGGAACTCTACATTCTTCGTTTGCATTCCCTATCTATAAGTAATGTCTAAAAATTTCTCATGTCCTAAGTTGCTTACGGTCTGCGCAACATGTTTTCTTAGGCAACTTTAGTTTCTATGTGGCGTCAAACATATCGCTACACCTTCCCTATCAACCGAGCATTCACACCATTTATTTTATGCTCATACAATCCCTCTATCTTTCTTTTGTGACTTTCTTCCTCATTATCATCATCATTTCTGCCGAAAGACGTCCGCTGTTGGACATAAGCTTCCACCAACTATCGCCACAAGGACCGATCGTGTGTGTCTCGCATCCCGATGGATGAAGATTCGAGGGCACCCTCGAATAATTCTTTATGTTTATGGATCTAATTAGCTACTTAAGTTACTAATCATCTAGTAAAGATATCCTAGTTTAAATGGGGTCCATTCTCGGAACGTAACATCACTATCGTTACTGTAAATGAACTCATTTGGACCGAAGCTATTATTCCATTAGGTGTAATCTAAGACAGTTTACCTACTTCGCTTCTAAGCTAGTAGCCTATTATAGTAGTGCTCCAAGAGGATTACGGGTCGTGCGTCTTTCGTTGCCGCTAGTTGTTTTGGTGTTGGAATTTCTTATAATATTTTGTGCTGCAGGTGAGACATTAATGTGTTGTGTCTGTGTGCATAAGTTAATCGAATTTACAGTAACATTTATTTCATGATCTCCATCATGAAATTTTATTTGACGCGTCTGCTCTTCTGATAAGCTGATTCCAGAATGTTTTGTGTAACTAGCTAAATAACTCGTCTTCGTTGGAACTCAGACAGAATATTTGTGAGAGTCATCGCCCTGTAATTTGGACCTTCGAATTCAAGTCAACCAGTGAAGCTGTCCGCACCATCAATTACATCAGCCAACATTTTTGGTTCGTAAGAAACCAGACCTCATTACATTGCACTGACTTCACAAAAATCAGGTTCTCGATACAAAAAACTGCTTGAAACGCCCGCTGGGTTTCGGGAATCGCTGAATTCATCTTGCAAAACTTGCAATGCGTCTCGTTTCTTTATTTTGTGGAGAGATTTTTTGTTTTATTACACGTACATACGCGAACTTGATATAAGCGTCCAACACTTGCGAGCGGCTGCAGTCGTATTTTTGTGACGGAGTGATAAACAGTGAAGCTTTTGAGAAAGTGAGTCGGTACCTATTAGTTTAGAAACTGTATTAGACCCTTTGTTGACCCTTTGTGCATATTTTTCTTTTTCTTTGTAGTTACGCTAGAGAAAATACCTGGTCTCAATTAATACTATTATTACAAAGAGGTAAAATTTTTAACTATTGAACCGATTTTGAAAATTCTTTTAGTAGTATGTGCTAATTTATCACTGAGTGACATAGGGCGATGCCGCTGGCAGAAGCTAGCCCTTTCATAACACTGTTGTTATATCCGTGGGCTTGTCACTAAAATACAATGTTAATAAGGACCAGTTAAAAATATTGAATCCATAAATTCGACCTAAAAATGCTGAATTCCGTCTCATAACTAAGTCCGTATCTCATAAAACCGGCAGGTGTGTCCTGTTTCAACAAAAGGGTTGGCCGAGGGGTAATAATCTCTTTAGCCACCCCTTGACCCAATTTATCGTCCACAAACCACGTGGGAATAACATGAAGCAGCTTTACACGTATCAGGGTGACATTTTTAGCATGACAAGGACAGGAGACGAGAATAGAACAGTGTCTATTCCAGAAGTTAGTACCGCTAGCCGCTGTACGGCGGGCACGGTTTAGCGAGCTGGATCGTTAGTGCGAAAATGTGGTCCGGTGGGAGCAGGAGTGCTTCGCTGACGTAACTGTGCGGGATATTCGCTTTGGTTTTTTTTCTACGTGTTTTTGGTACGTTTTTCGTAGCTGTTTGGTATTTTGAGACTGTTTAGCGGTGTTTTGTTTGCGAATTTCCGGGTGAACAAATTGGTGGTTTGGGATAATAAACATGTTAATTACTAGAGACCGGATTATATGCAACATAAAAAGCTTGTTATATGCTTGCAAATATGCATGAAAAATGCTTGAAATATGCACGAAAATTGCAAATAAAATCATAGATTTTAGGAACCCAAAAAAAAGAAAAGTAAGTTTTAATTTTTTACTTTAAAATCAGCATACAATTTCTTAGTAAATTATCCTTTGATAGGCGATACTATGGTACAGTAACATTACATGACATTAAAATTATTTAATATTTTCGTAAACGTAAACAATCAAGTATTATTCAGTGGTAGGATTGTGTCTTCAAATTTGCGATATACACTGCACTCGGATTTTTTTTTAAAATGTACGGAATGCATCATAACTAGATTTTAGGTAAAATATGCTATTACCGCTGAGGATGGCTTAAATATGCATATGCATATAATCCGGTCCCTATTAATTACATTCCTATGAAAGTATCTCGGGATACCTAAATATTATTAATAAAAAAAAAAACAGTTATCAACAACGTTTGTGTAATTGTTCGTCTGCAGTTTAGCAGTAGTTAGAAGTGTCGTTGGTTATTCATGAGCCTAAGGCCCGTGCCTCACTGGGACGCCATGGCTGCGCTGCCATTTCGCGCAACCAAGAACATGCGTGCAGTTCTATGGTGTGTACCTCACCTGGCGACTGTTGGTCACGCAGCCAATCCATACATTTTTTTGGCGTCTTGACCTGGCTACGCCGCCATGGCGTCCCAGTGAGGCACAGCTCTAAGAAGACTGGTCAAGTGGAACAAAATCTGTGTTGTCCCAACGCTAGGGATTACTCCTATAATGTAGATGCGTTCACAAACATATATAAACTCACATTGACAAGGCACCTAGGCCCGGAACAACTATCAGGAGGCCATACAAATATTTGTAGTTAAAGTTGGGACAAATCAACTCTGTTTTTAAAACTACTGGTCAGTACTTACAACAGTGTTTCGTGTTCTATGCATAAGCTGCGGTCTCCTATCTGACCTACTATGGGTTCGTCGTACTGCTGTAGCCCGGTTGCCTAGCGGTGTAGTTAGGTACCTCGTTGTAATGTATAAATAATCAGGCTGGCGACACTGCAGTGTCTGTCTAGATCCCTGCTTTAAAACATTCTTCGCCTTCCTTGCACGAACTTGAAGACATACGAGAGTAGTTGGTTTTACATAAATATTTATGAAGGCCCGACTTCCACACAAAATTGCGATACGATGCGAAAACCTGCGATGCGATTTCGTGTGGCAAAGCTTCGGTTCAGGTGTCCTTATAATGTGCGATGCGTTTCAATTCGCAAGTTCTTGCGATGCGTCGTGCGTGCTCGGAGATTTTTAAAGATATGCGACGTCGCATCGCAGTTTTGTATTTGAGCCGTTAAACTACTAAAGGTAAAGGTACAATAATCCTTTACCTTTAGTTGAGAAGAGGCCAGACGGGATGACTGTAATGCTTTGGGAATTGGGTAGGCCTTTGGTGTGGGATGCAACATGTGTAGACACCCTTGCGCCATCCCATCTTCTGAAAACCTCAAACGGCGTAAATAAAATAACCTCATCGGAGGTTATATGTTTGAGCCGTTAGGGGTTGAAACACTAGGGCCGTGGGGTCCGAGCGCTCATCGAGTTGTTTCAACCCGAAATAGATATAAAACCTGTATCTCAGGTATCAATTTTATGCCGTGATAAAAATATTACCGAAGTACGTAAGTAACGCTGAGACAAGACAGAGCTGTTCAGTGAAGTGAATACATCCATGATTATATTAACAGATGTTCATCGACTGTTTAGACCAGGAGCCTCCCTGCTATGACGTCGTAATATCATCATGAGTCTGGTGTGAGAAAAAGATAGTGCTGTACGACCTGTATAGTTCTGTCATTCTCTCACACCGGAATTTTGATGATTTTAAGTCTCCATGGTATGGCTCCTGCCCCCTGATAGAAACATTTCATAATATACTCCGTTCTCACGTATTGGTTCGTCAAATTATATCTCCCACGTTTTCTTTTTCCAGAATTCCGCACCTCAAAGTCAAATCTCTCCAAGTCCAAGGAAAAGATCTCTCCTGACGGCGCGGAAGAGAAGTTGCTGCCTAAGGAGGAGGAGGCCAAGATCGTGACCAGGGTCGACATGGCCGACGCCAAGTATGTGGTGGAGGACCACAGGAATGGCGACGCGAAGATTGAGCTGGATGCTAATAAGCGGGTAAGTGGACATGCACCTAAATGAAAAATGATATGTACATATTTATTTAGTAACATGACAATATTTTTTGTCAAATTAAACTAGATGAAGCTGGTGTTTCCTAGCTGACTACCCTGAGAAGAAACATCGAAACAAACTCAGCGGTCTTGGTCGTTTAAGTTTTTTTTTACGTTTCTTTTCGAAGGACTGGAACAATTTGCCTGCTGCGGTCTTCCGTCCAACTATAAATTAGGTGTCTTCAAGGCTAGAGTGAATAGGCTCTTAATAAACTAGTGCGCCTCACCATCGATGATTGCATCACTGCTTACCATCAGGTGGGATCGCAGTCAAGCACTGGTTAATATCAATAAAAAAATATATATAGTTAAAGTAATGGTCAAATCATAATAAGAACCATGTTCTTTTTTTGGTTTTAGAAATCATCAAAAATCCTCTGAGCGAGAGGAAAACTCACCCCTGTTCCTTCAGTTGCTTTTTAGCCCTAGGTTAGTACCTGAGGTAGTCTTTTGAGGTAAGCCCCACACAGATTCGAGTGGACTTGTCCAAACAGTGCAAGCATTTGTCAGTCATCGTGTAGCTCAACTTGGGCCTCATAATCTTTTAGGAAGGATTCACAAACTCCCTAAGTTATGTCCTATTAGTCGGGACTTGATTGGTTTGCTAAATGCCTTGTATAGGTAAATGAAACGGTTTTATTTGGCTTAGCTAGTTTGTCTATTAACCCTAAAGGTTAGACATTAGTCCAATTGATTTTAGTCTAACTGCTCTCGAAATAGCACAATGCCAGACAATTGAAACAAATTGTCAGTTAGATTGTGTCGTCTACGCCACACTCGAAATAACGACTTGAAGGCAGTTTTGATTCGACATGGTATATATGTCGTGATGATATGTCGATCCTCGTTTGGCCATATCATTGATGTAGGATTTCTATGATAATGAAAAGTCTAAAGAAAGTAGGCCAAACGAGGATTGACATATCATCAAACTTTAACGTTTAAAATGATCTGGCCAGTTTAACTTGGCCATATCATGAAGTGATCAATTTCTATGATCTGGCCACAACATATGTAATATATATTTTGTGCAGAGCGAGTAGGAACTGGTGGCCCAGTGGTTATGGCTCTGACTTACATGATCGGGGTCATGGTCATGGGGGGCATGGTCGGGGGTTAAAACCCAGGCCACAGGTTTCAAAACGGTGAAGGAAACCGGCATGTCCTAGAACAATAAATTCGACGACATGTGACATCCACTAACCTGAACTGGGCCCCCGTCGTAGATTTTGTCCCATTCCCTTACCTAAGGACCTAAGGAACGTAAAGTAACCAGCATTTCCTAGACCAAAGTATTCGAAGACATGTGACATTTATCTCCATTGGAACCGCTTAGTAGATTACAGTACACATTGGAGAGACCTGTGTCCCAGCAGTGGGCACCCTACTTTGCAGACTCATTGTGCTATGCTAAAATCTAGTTCTTCAGAAGTTTAACAGCATAACTAATGTGTTGCTCCTTGGCAAAAATTCAGCCTTATAATGTTCCCACTGCTGAGACTCATGGCATCTCTTAAGTAGAGAGGGAATGAGCTGTAATTCAGCACGCGGGCTCAATGCGGATTGACACATCTGAATTTTTGGTTCGAGGTTATGGCGGTTTCCTCTCGAAGTTTTCCTTCACCAGTTTGAGAGCAGTGGTGATGAAATAAATTACACAAAGTAATGCTTAGCGCTTTATTCTGTGTTATTAGGGTTTGAACCCACGACGTACAATTCGAGAGTCGGGGCCGAATACTATGTCTCCATTGCTCTTATCATACTGACTATTGACTACCACAGAATAAAAGAAAAATGGTGAATATCCTATTTCCACTATTTTTCTTTTACTCTTAAGTTACTCAGTTATTTTCCGCCTCTATGTTTTTTAACTTATTAGCATTGTGATATAAAATTTGCTAGTTAGACATTCGGCATAAAAGACGAATTGATTCTATTAATAGTGTTCACATATGATAACTAGCTTGCGCATTAACGAGCTTTACAAATATTTTCGCGGTTAACTGAAAACAGGTAAACTACAAAAAATAACAATTTGCTCAATGGACTGGAATGTCAACGTGACATATTAATAAGACAAAATAACCAATGTGTCATCTTGTTTTACAAAACAAGTGTATTACTGGCAGAATAGTCGACATCGGCTCAGTTGCCATAAGGAAAAAATAAATAAATAACTGAATGGCAATAGAATCGAGTAGGTGCCTACTTAAATGATTATCTGCTACACAAAATGTACAAACGGCTCAGTTCTGATTTATCTGCATATTTATTTTATTATAATCGAATTTTTTATAAGAGCTCACTCTGCTCAGATAGCGAAGAATCCACTTCTACAAAACCGGTTCGTATTATTAGAATTAACATCCAAATATCGTCATCATTGTTACCATCGTCATTTGTCTACTGCTTGATGAACCTACATAATATAAACGTATTGGTATAGCATACGAGGTATATGAATAAATAACAAAAGTCAAAGCACATTATCTTGATCTCTGACGACAGCGACAGGAGCTGACTGAAATAATTTTACTCAGGGGTCGTATAAATTGTAATAACTGTGTGTGCTAAACAGAGGATAGGATAATGCTTGTTCAATTAACAGGGCTCGTTAGGGCTGATACGTGTCAGGACTGAGGGATCGAAAGAGTCACCATGGCGTGGCTGTGAAACGCAAAAGGCAACTAAAGAAACTCGGCTGGGTTTTAGTCAGGAAAAGTCTGAGACTCTCGCTCCACGCAGAACAGAAGATGTTTGTCAATTTTCCACCTTACAAAAAAAAAAAAAAATATTGCTTGCTATCTTAGCAACAAAAACTAACCTCTTATAATCTGGGCTGGGCATGACCCACCTTCTAAGCTTCGTCACAGTAATTTAGGTACTTACTATTACTATTACTCGTCATCTCAATACAAGAAAACCATCTCTATAAGAACAAGCTATAAAAACATTTTAATTATCGTTCGTCATTGAAGTGAATGGATATAAATGATTACTGAGCGCGCCCTAGATCGTCTTTATCTTTAGTCTCGTACTTTGTTGTTTCTAAGAGATTTATTTAATATACCAGGCAATTATGGCCTTGCTCGAAAGAGTTAAGGTAGAACTACAATGCGCACACGTGGGCCACGTACGCCGATCTGGGGGGCTATTGGCTAACTTTTTCAATAACAGTTGACAACTAGCATTCGTTGCACACTGAACTTAGTTGTCAACTGACAATTTCATAAAATGGATATTACGTATCACACAAGTGACTAACAAACTACGGTGAAAATGTGGTGAATTATAAAATTTTACGGTGCATATTGTGACCACTCTAAAATTTTATCAACTATTATACAGCTACAAAAGCTTACACAATCGCAATTTTAACAGTATCGATACAATAACATCTGTCAAAACATGTTACGGTGGCTATCAAAGGCACCAGTGGCTAATGACGTCACTGCAGTTGGTCACTGAAGATAGGCAATACGAAACTAGCTGTTTCAACAGTTCAATGATGCACATTGTTAACAAGTGATCATCACTTGAACTGTCAACAGAGTTACGCAATAGCCCCTCTGGGCGCTTCGGTCTCCATACATTTTATATGGCAACTAGACTTGCAGAGCTACATTATATCCACGCCACGCAACGCACCGCTACGTACAAATCAGGCATGGTCCACGTGTGCGTCGGTCTAGTGTAGTTTTCGCTTTACCGTGCCTCTGGAACGCAAACGTCAACTGAAGGAACACGGGTGGGTCAATAAAAATCTGATACTCCCGGTGAGAAGTTGTTTGATAATTTCTAAGCACAATAAAAGGCAACTATGGCTAGAAAAATGGGTTGGGTTAGGAATTGGGATATGTTTAATAATAATAATAATAACATTTATTTTTTAGACCACAGTGAATCCATAGTGTTAGTAAAAAACTTAAATGTTAGTATCTTTAAAAATATAATAATTATGATGCCCTGCAATCGAACCTCACCCTATCCACGCAGTATATAATACATACTCGTAGACGTATGAAGTCCGATCCAGTGACGCAGCATTGGACAATCCCACCTACCGCACAACACGCTCAGGATGCCGTGGGAGCTGGCACGCACTCGCTTCAGTATCGAGGCAGACCGCTTTCGGATTAAGGCATGAAAGCCATCAAACATCGCCGACGCGCTACAAAACCGCGGCAGCCCCGCCATTATCCTGAACATGTTTTTAATATGAAACATATAATAATATTTAAATGTTTAATGTTTAAATTCTTAACCCTGATTAAATTATGCCTGGGTTCACTTTCACATAACCCATGGGATTGAAATTCGGTTGGGATCATTATTATTGACTATATTTTTCCTTCACAGCAATTCTCCGGCTTGACCAAAGAGGAGCTGCTCAAGTATGCAGAGGACCCGTTCTGGGTGAATCTTCGCTGGGCGATGTTCATCCTCTTCTGGGCGCTGTGGCTGTTAATGCTGGCCGGGGCCATCACGATCATCGTCAGGGCTCCCAAGTGTGCCGCGCCGGAGCCTAAGACTTGGTATGTACTGTTTGTGTTGATGTTGCTACTTTTCATATGTATGTATGATTTTGAAGGGTATTATTGTTGTAGAAGTTTTGATCACAAATGTTCGAGGGTTCAATCTCAAGATATTTTAATATAAATAATTTTAAATCAATTTCTATAAGTGGAAAGGTTTTTATTGCGAGTATAGGATGAGAATCCTGTTGGAAAAATATATGAACTTATTTAAAAACTTTCATCCTTTATTTGACTTTAGTGCATGAATTTTCAAAAATCCTTTCCTTACTCATCTTTCCTCACCTTTGGTATTTATAAGGAGTCCTTGGGCGAAATTTTAGGATTCTAGACCCAGTGATTCAGTCTTTGCATTGTTTTTTATTATTATTAAGTAATACGTAATTATTACAAAAGTGTTTTTTATATTTTTTATAGGAACAAAACTGTTGGTTACGTAAAATTACAATAAGTTTTCCATACCTGAAAAATCAACACAGCTTTTGCAAGATTTTTATTTTTATTTCTGCATTCTTGTAAGTAAGATGAACATTAATTATGAAAATTTCACAATAGGTTATAGGGTATAAATATTAGTTAGAAGTAGATTTTACACATGAAAGACAAAATCAGTCTCGATATTACTCACACATTAGCTTTTGCTCGCGCGCGGCTTCGCCCGTGAATTTTTTTCTTCAAACTTTAAAAAGATGAAAGTTTGTATGTATGTTTGTTAGTTATTTCACGCTTAAACGAGTAAACGGATTTATATGATATAGGGTAATTAGGTCGACCATATCCTGGAATAAGATTTTTTATCCCGGGGTGTGTCCTTGGGATAATTTTCGACTTTCACATGGACGAAAACACAGTATACATACATACGCATCGACGAGACTCCTAAGCGTTTCTCGCGGTCCTGTCAGTAGCGAATGCCGCTTAGGAGTCTCGTCGATGCGTATGTTTGTGTGAGTGAGCCGTTTCGAACATTTGTAGGTAGTTTCCGTACTGTTCCATATATCTATACTGTGACGAAAACGCTGACAATAGCCAGTTTATTTACCATACAGTTTATCCAATGGTACAGTGACATACGACAATAGTGTAGCATTCTATTCATATTTTTTTTGTAACTGTAGTAATAGTCCCAGAGATAACCATTGTTATCGACGCTTGAAAGGCAAAAATTACTTTTTTTTTTTTTTTTTTTTATTATTAATGATAGGCTCGCGTTTGACCACCATCTCACCTGATGGTAAGCGATGATGTGGTCGACGATGGAGCACGCTTGCCTAGAAGTAGCCTATTCACTCTTGACTTAAAGACCCCTAAGTTGTAGCTATCAGGAAACACAGACTCCGGCAAGGAATTCCACTCCTTGGCTGTACGCATAATAAATGTGTTCTTAAAACGTTTTGTGCGTATGGGTGGGATGTCCACCATGTACCGGTGGCGCAACGCCGTACGTCTAGTGGTCCGATGATGGAACGGACTTGGCGGAATTAGATTGTGCAATTCCAGTGCACACTCCCCGAAATGTAAACGATAGAAAACCGACAGGCCAGCAACTCGGCGGCGATGTCCAAGGCTTTGGAGCTTCGACTCAACAAGTGCATCATTGCCAATGATCCTCTTGGCTCGCCTCTCAATTGACTCTATCGCATCAAGCTGGTATTTGGCAGACCCGTCCCAAAGATTACTAAGCGACATTGAGTAAATTTTACAGGAGAATGATTTAAAGTTAAAATTTTTAGAAAAAAAATTGTTAGCCAAAAAAAATGTCTAACTTAGATACTATTAACATTATGTTAATATTTTCTACTCTGACTCTGACTTTTTTTTCTCTTCTGTAAAGTTTACTCAATGTCGCTTAGTAATTTTTGCCTTTCAAGCGTCGCGCGTCGTAAAGTATTTTTTTTTTCTTATTGCTCCTGGATTCCATTGTTCCCGGCTCTTGCCAATTCCTATGGAAGACTCCTAATCCATCTCGTCATCTTCTGTTGCGGCAGGGCATCAGTTTTATGTTTTACGGGCCCATCGCCTAATCGGCATACGGCAGTCATGTCCAGCCCAATCCCACTTAAGCTAGGCAGTCTTTTGAGCCACAGAAACGATCGGTTTTGGAACGCAGTATAGTGTTTCGAACGCGACCCGTTAGTTTAACACCATAGTATTATTAGAATAGATTAGGTATTGGATTTGAAATCATACATTACTATTTTGTTATATTTTATGTAGGTAGTTGTAGATTATTAACTGTATAAATCCCTGCAGTGGGATGAAGCAGGCTGATAGACTTTATCAGTTTATTAACAAAAGCTAAATAATTAAACAAAACATCGAGTATACTTCCAATAGTAACACTCTCATTTCTTCTAGGTTCGAGAAAGGCCCCCTCGTGGACGTCGAAGACAGCGACTACGCCGCCGTTGAGAGCAGTCTGCCGCTGCTGCAGAGTTTTAAGGTGCAAGGCATCTTCATCGACGTTCCTACCTACGACATAGATTCCTCGCCGACCGCCAAGCAGAGCTTCGAGGCTTTCGTTAAGAAGGCTAAGGAGTTTGGTCTTAAGTGAGTAATATTATTATTATTTTTTAGAGTTCCGTACCTCTGAAAAAGACGGATGAAAAAAGATTGCACGTAGCGGAGATGAGAATGTTGAGATGGATGTATTGTGTGGTGTGACGAGAATGGATAAAGTGAGAAATGAGTATACTCGTACTAAGGGAAGTTTGAAAGTGGCGCCAGTAACTGAAAAGTTGAAAGGGAATCGTTTGTCTTGGTATGGTCATGTGAAGAGGAGGGATGAAACGCATGTTAAGAGTTATGAGTTTACATGTGGATGGATGGAGAGGGAGAGGGAGACCAAAGAAAACATGGATGGATTGTGTGAAGTGTGATAGTATGGAAGATAGTATGTAGTAAGGAAGTTGGTGATAGTATGACGAGTGACAGGGCAGAATGGAAGAAAAAAACGTGTTGCGCCGACCCCAAATAACACGGGACAAGGGCAGGAAGATGATGACCTCTAAAGAAAAAAACGGAACCCTTATAGGATCACTTTGATGTCAGTCTGTTTGTCAAGACCCTTTATCTCGGGAACGCGTGAAGGTATCGACTTGAAATTAAAACCATATACTCAGTTTATATCAAATAAAAAAATAAATTAAGAAAATCGGTGATGAAACACCAAAAACTGAGAGTGCCTATTACAAATAAATAAGATCACTGCCCTCCAAACTAGGAAACAATCCTGCATCTTGAAAATCCTATAACTTCTTCAGAATTATTGGCTTTATCCCTCCACTATTAGCTGGTTAGTTTCCCCTTTCACATAATATCCCAACTAAAACGCCTCATAATTACAGGGTGATAGTCGACCTGATCCCCAACTACGTGTCAGTGGATCACCCGTGGTTCAAGCAGAGTGAAAACAAGACGGAGGGATATGACAACTACTTCGTGTGGAAGGAGGGCACCGACTTCGATGAGGCCGGCAAGACCAGGAAGCCGCCGAATAACTGGGTAAGATAAAAAATTCCTCCGGAACGTGTCAAATACTGTGAGCAGTCTTGTATACACAGAGACTGCTTGTGTTGTGAGTTTAATCGTTTGTGAACGCACCCGCGGTACAAGGAACGAAGGTCCTCACGCCCTAGCCGCCGTAATTCCGACCCCGACTACCGGCCACCACGGTAGACGCGGGCTTGCGGACGTCGAGCACTGGGTAGCTCGCCGTCCGGCTGTTCGGTAATTAACCGGACCGAGCCCAGTCGTCAACAGCGCATATTGATCCTCGCGCTCCTCAAATAGATGTCAGCAAACCGTAGGGGCCCAGCAGGGCCAATGACAGGTAGCTAGGACCGCGGAGAATTTCTGAAAGGGAAACCCGTAGTCCTAGAACGCAAAGGGTAATTGAAGGATACAGGTGTGGTTTTAGTCAGTAAAAGTCTGACACGCCCTCCCGCTCCACCCAGAGCGCGAGAAGTCATTTTGATGATTTCCCACCTACAAAAAAAAAAAAACCCGCGGTACAAGAGTGAGGCTAAGAACTCATGAAGTGGTTTTCACCCGCAGCCGCCACGGTTACAGGCCCGCAGCTTCTGTAGAATGCAGTTTTTTAAAAGTTAAAGCACATTTCACGACGCGTTTTTCGCCCGCGGTGTTCGCGGTTCCCGCTGTACCTTGTAGAATCCGGCCGCGGTCCCCGCAGCCTCAGCAGCAGGTGGGCGGGCGACCGCAGTAGCATTGATCATTTCCCCGCCCGTCTTGTAACCGCATATCTTGCGATAATCGCCTGCCAGATTCGACGGCTGCGTAACCGCGTAAATCTGCGGTCTTGTGAGTTTTGAAATAAAATAGCTGTTTCTTCTACCGCGGCGGGTGCGGGTGAAAACCGCTATCTGTGCGGCAACAATTAAAAAAAAAAAAAAAAACGAATGTCATATAGATTTCTCCTATTTTACTTTACTCTTGTTAGCAAATTTTTAGGGTACGAAAAACTAAAGGGTAAAAACGGGACTCTATTACTATGACTCCAGTGTCCGACTGTCTATCTGTCACCAGGCAGTATCTCATGAATGGTGATAATTAAACAGTATCTGAAAATACATTTAATGCGGACTAACAAAGGTCGGTAACAAACTGCTAGTATTGCAGCATTCACTAATCACTAAAAAGTTAATACGACTGAAGAAATTTCAATCAATATGTAAATACACACAGATAACATATCGGGAAAAAAGAATCGTGATTCAACAGTTTTCTCAACACTTTTTCCATCAGGTATCAACTCTGAACACATCGGCGTGGACGTGGAGCGAGACGCGCAAGGCCCACTACCTGCATCAGTATGAGGAGTCGCAGCCAGACCTCAACTTCAACAACATAGAGGTTGTCATAGAGTTCGACAAGATCCTGCAGCTGTGGATGAAGGCTGGAGCCGCTGGAGTTAGGTATGTGATGAGTGGTTTTTTTATTGTTATGCTTGACCAGTATCTTACCTGATGGCAAGCGACGATGTGGCCGACGATGGAGCATGCTTGCCTAGAAGTAACATATTCACCTTGGTTTCAAGACCCCTATTTTAAACATAATATCTCTAGATGTGTAATAAGTGTTTTTTTTTTTAATATATAAATTACGTGCAACTTACGTGCTTAGAAGTAGAAGCAGCTTTCCCCTTTTTATGTACATTTTCTCAGTTTCTTTTATTGTTTCAAAGTGTCATTATTTTGCGCCTATGTTGGACCAGTTTATCTGGCGAGTTAGGTCTTGCAACCCTGCCAAAAAGATACTGCCTTGATTTTTAACATAATACATAGATAGATAGATATATTCTTTATTTTACACCAAAAATTATAAAATTACAATAGTAACTTAAAATAAATAGGGTGTCACAATGGCCGTATTTTTTACAGACAACCTTTGGATGGATTTGTCAGAGAAGGAGAAAAAGATACGCAGGTAGTGTATCACACACTACCTGCGTAACTTTATCTCCTTCTACATACATCATAGTACATCAATTTGTATTTTTTTTAAATCTTTTTTTGTGAGCTCAAATAGAAAAGTGAGAAAATTTTACGTATGTTTTGTTAACTTAAAGCGTCGTGTACTGACTTCGCTACAATTAGTTATAAATACCCCTAACCTTTCTTTCCAGATTAAACAAAGTCCGCCATGCCCTAGTGAACTCAACCCTCAAGGATGAGCTGCCAGCAACAGGACGAGGCAGCGACCCGGCAGCCGACCACACGTACTACTCGTATTGGCGCCACACGCACACCAGCGACCAGCCGGCCTTACTGGACCTGCTCAGCCGCTGGAACAAGGTCGTGGATGATGCTAGCGACGCACCGGGAACTGGTCAGTGTTTCTAGCAATAATAATAATAATAATAATCATTTTAGATATAGACAAAATACATACAATAATCTTAAACAATAATAAACTAATACATATTATAAAAACAAAACTTATTTAACTATTATTAAACACGTAATCTAGTCGGCGTCGTGTTGCGCTGCGTGGTATCGCATAACCGTCCTCGGAAACGTCGGTATACGACACCTTTCGGCCAGAAGTCCTCTTTCAAGAAGGTCTGTAGCTGTTGGGATGGAACTCGTACCACGAACGACTTGAAGTTGACGTCGTGGCGCGCTTCCAACCTTACCAACCTTTCCTTACCATAATATCATGCTTGCCTTGAAGGAGTAGGCAGAAATATTAATGATAATAATAAAATTATAAGGGGTAATCGTCGGTTGGTATCATGTTCCATTAAAATTATCTAAAAGGCCTCTGCGAGTTGGCTTTGGCCCTCGTACGCCTTCCAAAGGTCCAGGACCTCGGGGTTCTGAGATATATACTGATTTTTTATTTTTTTTTATTAATGATAGGCTCGCGTTTGACCACCATCTCACCTGATGGTAAGCGATGATGTGGTCGACGATGGAGCACGCTTGCCTAGAGGTAGCCTATTCACTCTTGACTTAAAGACCCCTAAGTTGTAACTATCTGGAAACACAGACTCCGGCAAGGAATTATTTATATATAAAATTATTTATTGAATTAAGGTTTTTACACACATAAATGAAATTCCCTGGCTCCTGAGCTAGTTAGAAACTGTATTACAAGAGCCAGTGTATTCCTCATATTGTTACTACAATTTTATAAACTAATTCATACAATATAAAATTTATTAATAAACTAAAATGGAAAAAGGTCAAAAATGAGAAAATATTAAATTTGAAATGTGAAAATATAAAAATTATGGTCAACGATAAATATAACAATTATTGATAAAAT
The DNA here is from genome assembly GCA_905147345.3 of Mythimna impura. Taxonomy (NCBI): domain Eukaryota; kingdom Metazoa; phylum Arthropoda; class Insecta; order Lepidoptera; family Noctuidae; genus Mythimna; species Mythimna impura. The sequence goes on along the minus strand of LR990359.1, from coordinate 22,950,507 downwards.
CAAAACCAGGATAAAATGTATGGCACCGGCCCATTTTGACACTGATTTAGGTGAAGGTGTGTAAGTTGACATTAATTTTGATTTCGGGTAGAATCGCTGACTTCAAATTCAAAACCAAGTCATACAATCGTCATCTGCATATTTTTGGATGGAGTAAATCCGCCAAAGGATGGCTGCCATAGCCTACGCGTAATGGTCCGCATAGGACTAAGTGCGGAAATCAGACTTCGATAGATAGATAGATAAAGATCGTTATCTGCAATTCTGCTTATCGTGTGCGGCTTTTAGTTTAACCGAATGCTGCTAAATACTAGTGTTTAGATCCACATATAGCCACTGCTTCCCTTCGTCAGCATAATCAGACAACATAATAGTATTCTCATTATGAGGACACAACACTCGTTTCAGAGAGGGATTGATCTGTAATCCTCCATACATACCACAGGTTGGTGGATGGAACCAACCTGTGGTAACAGGTTGGTGGATGTCACATCCCTTCTAGTTTTTGACCCTAGGTCATACCAGTTTTCTCACGTCAGTATGTTTTGACATATACTTTTGCCTTGCAAACCAGAAAATATTACCATCTACGTTTAGGTTCTTGACTATTTTTTTTTAAATCAAAGAGTAAATTCAAAATCGTAAATAGATTTTTTCGAATCCGTTGTAATTTAGAAACCTTTCAAATCTGTTGAAAGCGGAAACTGTCAAATAACGGAAAAAAGATTCACAATGCAATGTGACGTTACCGCCATTAGGTTTATTTATTTTAAACTTCATGTACAGTAGTGCTACATAGGCGGACTTAATGCAATAAGGCATTCTCTACCAGTCAACAGTTGGGTTAAAAAAGACAACACTAGGTTATGCGCGTAGAAAAGAGAGCGAGATATTCCTACTAGTGATGTAACGAATGTTATTTTCGTGTTGTGATTCATCAATGTGACCCTTATTCAGATTCAATTTTCGCGGAAGCGAATATTGAATTTCAAATAAAGTACGCGCAAAATGTCATACAGGTTTTACATTTCGTGTCAGAAAATGATGTATTTTTATCGTTATCTGTTGTTAAGTAAAAAAAAAACACAGGCAAGTTAGCAAATCACCCGTCTTCTGTTTTAGGCACATCAGTATTCACGCTGAATGAAGAGGGCGGGCGGCCTGAGTTGTTCCTGCTGCAGCGCAACCTCACGTCGCTGCGGCCGCGCCAGGCGCAGCCGCTCTACGTGGGAGAGGATGTCTCCGCCGCCGCCACCGACATCAACAAGAGGCTCGGCAAGTGGCCTGCTGTTCAGGTCGGTCTAACATTTAATTTATAGCTGTTTTGTTAAGAGGGACCTTCCCCACTCGCCTATCGTCACCTGTTGTTGCTTCATTAACGCTATGCAACGCGATGTTTGATGAAGAGGCAACGCGAAAAAAGAGAGATGACGCCTGAAAACTCTGATAGCATTCGGTAATTCCGTGATTTACTTGAATATTTCTGGTTTAAGAACTTTATTTTCTCATCAGAATTAATATAATTTACTTACTAAAAAACTAAACAATACTATATATGTTGTTATGAACGTACAGGAACAAGATAAAAGTAATTTTATACAAAGAAAAAATAATGTTGGTAGGCGATTACAAAAGTGTTTGTCATCAACCAAGCGAGCAAAGATATAAATCCTTTACAAAACTTGTTCCAGGAAATTCGTCTTTTTTTTTAAATCCTTAAAAAAATTGAGAATAATATATATATATATATATACAACGTGTCCCAGAAATCAACGTCAAGCCGAAAACGGGCAATAGGCCAAGTCGTGACAGTTATTAGAAAAATATAAAAAAACATCTTAATCATGTACTTTTCAAATTTTATGGATTCAAAAATAAATCTCAAAAAGTGACACCCTGTGATGATCTTTCAAGTCCTGTGACTACAAATATTAACTTTTCGTCAGTTTTTTTTTCTGTGACGTAACCATGAATAAACCTTCTGTAAATTACAGTTAAAACATAACTACCTCAGTTTTAAATAAAATGTTAGATTCTTGCCCAACATTGAATTCAAAATTATTACATCACCCAACTTTAACCGCGTGTAGTGTAAAAAAAATGTACTACACTATTTTGGCAAGTAACTTTAAAAGATGGCGCGTTTAGTCTGAATTCCAAAATGGTATGCCACTTACTAATTTACTACTTCTTAATTGAGGAAAAAAAAATTTGTTAGTTTTAGGTGCGTTTGAAATAAAATTCAGTTGTTGGATTTCTTTAGTTATAATTTTTATTAAATCAGATTTACCATATTAAATGTTCGAACTGTTTGCCTTCTGCTGAAATGCAAGCTCTACATCTCTTTAAAAATGATCGCGTAATAAGACGGGCATATCGTCTCGAGTTGACGTATTCAGCGGATTCTGCAATTCTTTGACGCAGTTCGTCAAAATTTTGTACTGGTTTAGAGTACACGGTATCCTTTATCGTACCCCAGTAAAAAAAGTCGGCCGCCTCGCGGCCTCGTCATACTGTCTCAGGGCACTATCTCTGCTACTTTGGCCCACAGTATATCAGACATGTCCTGCCCAGCCCCATAGATATCATAATTAAAAATCAATGCTATCTTATAGCTTCAAGCTACTGGACCACATCTCTAACCAACACGCGGGGATTTTCTGAAAAGGAAACTCGTGAAACGCAAAGGGCAATTGAAGGACATAGATTTTAGTAAATATAAGTCTGAGACGCCCTCTCGCACCACCCTAGAGCGCGGGAAGTAATTGGATGATTTCGTCTATTCATCATCATCATTTTAGCCGAAAGACGTCCACTGCTGGACATAGTCCTCCCCCAAGTGTCGCCACAACGACCGGTCCTGTGCGTCTAGCATCCATCGGATTTCCACGATCCTCACCAGGTCGTCGGCCCGCCTTGTGATAGGCCTGCCACACGCCTATAGTAATATTGTTTCAATCTTATTTCCAGTGTGGGTAAGAGATGGCGCTAGACAACTCTATCTCTTACCCACACTGAAATAAGAATGAAACAATCTTACTTTGAACGTCATGGTAACCCCACAGTTCGTCCGTCAGTTCTGTCTAGTCTATTAACTGAGCTTTATTCTTGTCTGCAGTTGGTGACATCTCCGGATGCAGAGGCTGAGTTCGCTGCGTTCGAGCTGCTGCTACCGGCCGCACCTATCCTCAACATGAGGCAGCTCCAGAAAGAGGTGAATGAATCTGTGAGTACATTCATGTTTTTGTATATTTAAACCCCAAAGAAAAAGAGGGGTGTGATGATATATGATGATATCTTGTTTCCTGTATATTTTTTTAAATCAGCTTGTGTATTCACAGAGGGAAGACCTATCCCACCTGGTAGCCTTGCGAGAAGACGCGAGTATTCAACATGGACATTACGTGTTGCAAGGCGTGCCCGCAAGGAATTCCACCGCCAATACACTGCTTACGATCGCAAGGTATGTACTTGTAATTACATTGCAGCTCTCTTTCAATTTTATAGTGACTATTTGACTGCCAGTAGGAACGAGACCGTACTCCGTAAAGTGTAGGGGGCCCTTTCGTAAGGGAAACCCGGGGTCTTGGAACGCAAGGCAAAGAAAGAATATAGGTGTGGTTTTAGTCAGTAAAAGTCTGACACGCCCTCGCGCCCCGCCTTAGAGCGTTAAAAGTCATTGGATCCCACAGGTGTCGAGACAATTTTTTTGCCGATTTATAATCGGATCTACTCAACGTGAGGTCTTTGTTTCATTCTCCATTGGGCAAATTGGGAGTTTTACATTTATAAAGCTTTCGCACTAACACCCTAGGTGGGTGATTCAAAGCGAATGCAATTTCGAAGCGATGCGCCGCGGTTTATGCGAATTCAATGCGAAGCGACGGTTTTGTCCTACTTGCGCGCCAAATCGCCGCTTCAGCCACAATTAATTTAAAACACGTCACCGCATCACAATAGTTTGCGCGGAAATATCAAATAAAGTGATCGCTTCTGCTACGCTTCGCTTGGCTGCACCGCACCCACGTGTGGTTGGCCACACCACACTTGTTTGTTACATTTGTGCCGCTTCGCTTCACAATCGTGTCCGCGTTGAATCGCTTCGTAATCAAGATTGATTTTTTGCTTCGAATAAATGCGGCACCTAATGTGATGGAATACAAACATGATGCGCCAAAGTAACATGACCTACTAACTGACCAGTACAGTAGTCACCAGTACAGTTAGTCACCAGTACAGTAGTCAACTGCTATAATTATTATTTATGCGGTCTACCTAAGTATCCTTTATTTGGCATTGTTCGTCAAATCTTTGAGCTAGTTCAGAGTTGAGCTACACAACTACTGACAAATGCTTGTACTGACTGGACAGGTCCAATCAAATGTGTGGTTCTTTCCTCAAAAGACCATCTCAGACACTTAATGTGCATGGTTATCATATGATTCGACAATTACATCTTTGCTGTATAGACTGAAAAAGAGACTGACCTCTGAGTTTGTTCAGCTAGGAAACACCGGCTTCATCTAGTTTAAATTGACGAAAAAAATTGACGTGTAAAGTGTTTTTAAAACCTATTTGTGATACCTATATATTTTTTATTTAACACAGAACAAGAAAAATCTTAACTAATTAACTCACAATAACTCCTACCTAAAATATGGATATGGTGTCAAAAAATTCCTCCGCAACGCTGTCAACTGGAAGTGTGCCCAAAAGACGTTGTATGGCAATGCTTAATCTCTGTGACCGAGGTAAAAGCCAGCCCCATTTGCAAAATATAATTTATCATTATCATTTATCTCCTACAGATGGAAGACCGGTCACACTGGTTACCTGGCGCTCTTCAACCCAATAGACGAGGAGCAGCGCGCCAACCTGACGGACGTGGTGTCTGTGTCCAGCACGCTGACGCCGCACTACATGTCACACACTGTGCGAGCTTATACAAAGTGAGTATGACATTTGACAGAACAATTGAACAATTCCACCTTAATTGTATCAACTCCACCCTAACGATTTCCGATCTCTCTTGCCGGGCCCTGGTTCAGGCCATGGTCTGGAGAGAGAACGAATGAGATGCGGTCACTTTCTTCTGTGAAGCAGTGAGGAGACGGCCGCAAAAGTTAGGGAACGTACATCATCACGCCTCAGCTGCCGCGACAGGAGACGCCCCGGGCGTCGGCAGTCGCAAAACGATCTCCGGCCACCGTAGGCGCGGGCTTGTGGACGACGAGCAATAGGTAGTTCGTCATCCGGCCGACCGGTGTGGACTGAGCCCAGTCGTGGACGACGCGCCTCTAAGAGGTGTTAGCAAAGTCGTAGGGACCCTGAAATTTCTGAAAAGGAAACCTGTGATCCTAGAACGTAAAGTGCAACTGAAAAAGCATATTTCAATTCCACCCCCAAGTGGCCCCGTTACCCCAAAAAATTCAAATCCACCGCAACTGTCTCAACTAATATTTAAATAATTGTTCCAGCTACTCCAACCACAACGCTGAGCCCGCGGATGATCTCCTGATCCCGCCCAAGTCTTCAGTGGTGTTCTCCTACGTACCCAACACTTCTACTGAGAAGTAAATCATATTCAAATGAACAAAACGTTTTCACTAAAACAATGTTCACGCTTCCCCAGTGTATTATATGTGGGGCGTTCATTTGCATTTAAGTTTTTAAAAAGACAATAAGCAAAATATAGAATTTGAAGCATATTTTGTGGTTTAATTTTTATACTAAGATTCCAGGAGGAGCTCCACAAGTACAGGTATTCAAAGCACACGAGACGCTACTGAGAACTTAAGGTTTCATCCATGTGAAACTAAGTTATGTCAGACAGCTCTGGGATCTTGGTCTATTTGGGTTTTTATCGATATTCTACTTCCCAAGTGGATGCTCGCTTCTACTCGCTCCCACCTCAATGGCTGAACGAATTTAGATAAAACTGCACAAGAACTGGTAGATATCTAACAAAGGAGGGATGCCTTTGGATGTTTGTGTGTAGTGTTTATGTGTGTCAAGCCTCGTATCCACTAGGCAACATTTGGCGCGCGACACGTGAATCTCAACATGTACGGCAACGCTGCACAACAGCGCGCGACGTTGCCAGCTGCCGCGCAACATGACGCGCGGCTTGTTGTTTGTTTTAGTGCATCGTTAGTTGAGCATCAATTGTTGTCGAGTGGAGACGTGACGCACAACAATGTCCGTAGTGTGGTGTAACGAACGAGTGCTCAAATTAATCGAACTGTACCAAAACTATGAATGTTTATGGGATACTGCTCACAGAGACTATAAAAATAAATTAAAAAAACTAGATGCATGGGATTCAATAGCGAAAACACTAGATGTGTCTGTGAAAGAGGTTGAAAGCAAGGTACATACTCTTCGATCGCAATTCACTCGCGAGAGGAAGAAATTTAAATGTTCAAAAAAAACAGGCACAAAAAAAAACAGAAGCACTAGTTGCGTTTCGAAATTTTGTATCTTGCTTCGATATTATGGGTTCAATTTTTTGTAACAGTATCTCGAAGTCTGTTTTGTTCATTCGGGTAAAATTCGTAAAAGATCCATCAACCACACTGAGATCACTGAATACATTTTCTTTATTTTGTAGGTATTTTCTAACCCACCAACGTGGTTTTCTTCTTTTTGATTTCGATAAAATTATAACCACTGCCGCTGAAATCAACACAAGTTCCTCTGGCGACATGTTGTCGACGACTGAGAATGTGTGGACAGACAACGCTGTTAAAAAAATGTTCCGCGTCAACATTCAACAAGTTGCGAAACATGTTGAGCAACATGTCGCACGTCAAATGTTGCCTAGTGGATACGACGCTTAAGCTATTTTTTTATGTTACTGAGCTGACACAAAAAAAAAATACCTACGCAACAGCTACTCACACATCCAGTGGTGGGTATTGTATAATACTTGAATAATAAATATTGAGGAACAATAAAACTACACAATTTTACAAAATAATAAAGTACATTTTAATATTCCAATAACATCTGCATTGTTAACATTTAAAAAAGCATAGTTCTTTTGTACAAACGTCAATTGACTTTTAAAAATCTTTCCTTGGAATTATAACTTTTTAAAATCTACAATATAAGGTCCCGACAATCGTCTATGGCGATGTACTACGTACAATATTAGATCTTTCTAAGTACAAAATGACAATTTAAACTAGTTTTACTTATAATCCGTCTTTTCAAGTCCTCTTAATTATAAAATTGAATGAAATAATGTTAGTAGATGATAATTTTCATACAATGTCGAATTTAATACTATAGTCGATTTATTCACTGAAGTGAACTGACAGCCGGTAGTAATGTCACTTTGGAGAATATAAGTCGAATTATGAGGATCTTTATTTGAATCGATTTGTAGGTATTTAGTTGGTAAGTCTGTAAAATAATATATTATGATCTTAATTAAAAAAAAATGAAAAATTTCAATAAAAGGTGACTAAATTATTCTTCGAAGTAACAGTTAGTAAGCCCTGTCAGTATAGTCTTGTGATTCAACTGTACCTAAGGCATTGTATGAAAATTAATTAGAATAGTTAATTTGATAGTAGCAACAATAGTTGTACCTTACATAAGTCATGCTTGAATCTTGAAAAAAACGAAGTTAGGATTCAAATTAAATGTTACATCATAGTTTGGTACATTTTTTGAGAAATTGGAAAGATATCTTAATAAAAAGTTCTACTTGTCTATGATAAAATGTCTGATAGTACTCTATGTCTTGCGAATGAAGGTCTCTGTCCAGTATTGCAAAAGAGCTCGTGAACATAACAGATGGACATCCAGATCAAATAATAGATAATGGACGCCAAGCACATTCGGAGAATGAAATCTTGGAAAGAGAAGAACGAACCTCGGCTGTTTCTGGGACTACCGTACTCAATCCTATAGGGTAGTGATGCATCGCCCATATCCATCTTAGCTACTACGATTTATAAGGACTTATAATATCAAAGAACGACTTCACTAAATAAAATAATGTGTAAGTGAAAATGATTTGCAGGAAAGTTTCGAGTATCCAAACCGAAGGGAAGTCTTGGTTGCAGTCGAAGTTAAAATCGAACATTGTGTAGACAGAGACGGTCAGAGAGCGCGGGATCTCAGGCTTAACGATTAATTTGTTATTCCTATAATTAGTACAGCCAAAAATCACACCTAGACACTGCGACGACTAGTATGAACGATACACGAGTGATCACCTAACCACGCAATTAGCAATAAGGTACAAAATTGCTTACAAGCTCTTTTAGAATATTTCAAACGTAACGGTTGTTTTTCGTTCGGATGTCACTCGGTTGCGCTCGTCTCTCGTCGCGTACGTTCGGTCGGTTACCGGCGCTTGGTGGCTGGCTTGGGCTTGTTGAACTGGTAGCTGGCACACTTGGGGATGTGCCTCTCGGCCGCCGACTGGTTGAAGCGGCGCCCGCAGTGAGGACACGCCACGTAGTCTGGGTTCTCGGAAGGTGGGGGTGGTGGAAGGTCGCTTAGTTTACCTGGAAATGTGAAAATGATCAGATTTGCTCATAGTCAAATTAAACCAGAGAATTTCCTTCGGATAAAATGTACATATACAGGCTGCATACTGACGATCAGATTATGTTAGATAACAGCACAATAATCAATTATTATTAATATTCGTTCTAATGAATGAACGAGTTTGAAGATATATATATACTTATACTTCAGCTCCGTGGAGATGCAGATCTATACTTTGAGAAATTGAACGAAAGCAATTATTTTAAGGATAATAAATGTTAACTTCTTTACCGTTCAAGTGCAATTTGTTTAATGGGAGTTGAGTTATCCTACTATCTACTATTTAACCTTGGACCTGTCATCTAAGCTACTATATAATCTAGCTCGTCAATCATGATTCTGGGTTCACCAACTCACCACCCGCACTGAGATGCGCCTGCACTTGCTTGGCAGCTCGTATCGCCGAGATGAACTCCTCGTGTTTCTGCCGCCAGTTGCTGTTCAGGGGCTTGCTGACCTTGGTGTTAGAGGCTTGTGCCGTTGGAGCCTTGCGTAGTTTGCTTATGAAGGGTTCCGCTTCCGTACCCTGGAGAATATGGAATTAAGTCAGACGATGGAACGAAGAAAACAGTTTTATTCAAGTGCGAATGAAACGAACTTAAATGGTTTTGCCTGAATGGGTTTGGTAGGAAATATTTGCAGAATGTCAGCGAAATGTTACAGAAAATGCTATTGGTAAAGGTTTTGAGTGAATTAATGTAATTCAGTAAGTACCTAATATAATCGACATGTAAGTACTCACACCGGTAGGTATGTGGAGTAAACTGAATGGAGTTAAATATCAACTCCATTCGCGTTAAGATTAGACATTTTAACAAACCGTTTTTACCGTCCGTTCAACTGATTTTGACTCCTATTCCGTAGGCATAAGGAAGGCATCAAAAACAAAAAAGTGGTTACAATACCAACTATTTACTGCAACCGCCACATAACATGTCACTAACGCAATAAATGTCAAAATCGGTTGAATGGACTGTAAAAAAGGCTTGGACGCACACGTGTAACACGCCTGATTTGTACGTAGAACGACGTCGCGTGGTGTGGATCAAGTGTAGCTCTACAAGTCTAGTTTCCAAATAAAATGTATGGAGACCGACGCGCCCAGATCAGCGTGTGGCACACGTGTGCGCAGTGTAGTTCTACCTTAAAGCTAGAACTACATTAGACCGACGCACACGTGTAACACGCCTGATTTGTACGTAGAACGACATCGCGTGGCGTGGATCAAGTGTAGCTCTACAAGTCTAGTTTCCATATAAAATGTATGGAGACCGACGCGCCCAGATCAGCGAGTTGCACACGTGTGCGCAGTGTAGTTCTAGCTTAAATGTATAATGTTAACACGCGAATGGCGTATAGGTACCTACAGTGAGTAGCAGAGTATGAAACAAAAACAGTAACGACGATGACGTGACTGATGATGGTGTAGGACACTGAACTATGCGAAAAGTTTATCAAGTGTTGCTTGCCTTATAACCACCATCAGCATCGGTTCCCTATTTGTTAGAGAAGCAGAAAAGTACACCAAATTAATATGTGATAAAATTTTGGTGGAGATAGCAATTTGGCCTAGGTGGTTGTTTCAGTGTTACAGACACAGAGAGCTACAACCCTGTAACTCCAGTTTCAGAGGCAGATAAATCTTGTTTATCTTGCGTGTTTAGGGGGTCAAAGGGTTTGTATCTTTGTCTTTATTTTTAGACTTGTAAATTATACCAGATTGAGTTGTGTGGTTGTTTAACAGTTAGCTATTTTGTAAAATGACTTGTGGTGTCGTTGGTAGTGTAAGTATAGCTAAGTACTCCTCTATTGACATTTTCACTTCGATAGATTATAGTCTACCGAAAAATAATGCGTTAAATTGTAAGCTGTATGCTCGGACTAATAAAAAAGTATATGTTACTGTTCACAATTTTTCAACAGTTTACAATCTCGCGAGATAGATTATAATTTAACTGCATTTACAATTTTACGGCGATATATATGTTCAATATCCCTCCTAATAAAATAATATTATAAAAGGTCTTGAAATTTATTTTCTTTTGGAAGAGACCGCTTCTGCACTAGTTCAGCCAAAGAGACACGCTATCCAGAAGCAGAACGGTAGTAACTCATAGATACTCACAGCAAGCCTATGCTTGAGCGCGTCGAATGGCTTCCGTTTCTTGGCGTGCGCCTTGCGGCAGATCTCCTGGTGCTTGTCGATGCGGTCGGGTGCGAAGCGACGGCCGCACACCGTGCAGGCGGCGCCCGAGCCCCCCGAGCTGGCGCCCAGCGCCGCCGCCGCGCCCGGCGCGCGCCGCCCGCCCACGGAGCTGGTGCCGCCCGGCGCGACGCTGCCGGAACTCTGCCCAGAACAGAGGACATGCTTAGTCAAGTGCTCTCTAAGGTGCCTTAGAGAGACCACTTGACTGAGCACCTGCGCCAGATAAACTTGGAATAACAGTCATTAATAGTCGGAGCGGTTTCCGCAAATATGTCCGGGACAGCTCCAACACCGTTCTGAACGCATTGTTGGGGCTGCCCCGCTTCTGTAGTGCCTCGGGCATGTTTGTGGAAGCACGCGCAGACTGTTTTCACACATCGACATCTATCGTGATTCTTTACATTTTATAGCAGAAATAGCTCATTGTTCGTTTTCCGGGGATCTACACAGAAATTTTAGGAAAAAGTCGATTTAATTTATTCCAATTTAAGTTTATCTGGCACCTTGTATACACAACGAATGCGATAACCTGCTCAGCAGTAGATATGTGTTGGTCGGCTAGTTTGGTGTGTAGGTAACCTAACCTATAGCGCTTAATATTGACTTGGTAGCTGCTATGGAATGTAACATAAATGTTCAGTGTTAACATTAGGAAATTTATAAGTACAAAACTGATCTACGTCAGTCACCTCACAACCTCAGGTCCAGTTAAAAACTGACGTCAGGTATAGTTATCTGGAATTGATGCCGATGTCGTAGCCAGATCATAGAAATTGATCATTTCATGATATGGCCAAGTAAAACTGGCCAGATCGTTTTAAACGTTAAAATTTTAGTTGGCCATTTCATGAAGTGATCAATTTCTAAGATTTGACCACGATGGACTCGATTTTGGCGCAGTCGTGAGGCACACTATTTTATTTTTTATTTCTTTTCGTTTGTTAGATACCTTGAAACTTGATATGTTTTGTTTTGAGTTTAAATTGTGCCAAATACACTCATTTTTGAAAAGTGTCTCAATTAGATTCTATAGTGCTAATAAACCACTAAAAAAAAAAACAATTTTTATTCAGTCGCTATGTACCCTAAAAATGCATTTAAAATTTACATTTTATCAAGCGCAAGTACGATCGTGTATGGAGTAGATACTGCTCTCATCTTTGGGACGGGTCTGCCAAATACCAGCTTGATGCGCTAGAGTCGATTGAGAGGCGAGCCAAGAGGATCATCGGCAATGATGCACTTGTTGAGTCGAAGCTCCAAAGCCTTGGGCATCGCCGCCGAGTTGCTAGCCTGTCGGTTTTCTATCGTTTACATTTCGGGGAGTGAACAATGGAATTGCACAATCTAATTCCGCCAAGTCCGTTCCATCATCGGACCACTAGACGTACGGCGTTGCGCCACCGGTACATGGTAGACATCCCACCCATACGCACAAAACGTTTTAAGAACACATTTATTATGCGTACAGCCAAGGAGTGGAATTCCTTGCCGGAGTCTGTTTCCAGATAGCTACAACTTAGGGCTCTTTAAGTCAAGAGTGAATAGGCTACTTCTAGGCAAGCGTGCTCCATCGTCGACCACATCATCGCTTACCATCAGGTGAGATGGTGGTCAAACGCGAGCCTATCAATAATAATAATAATAAAAAAAACCGCCCGTATTTGACGAAAATGTAGAAAGCAGTGGACGCCATATTTACTCTGGTCGTGACGTCATTTGGCTGTGTAAACAAATGCGCTCAGTATGACAGATCAGTTGACAGTTTGAAAAGTGTTAGTTTTAGTTCATAAAATAACAAAATAAATTTTACCGACTGCATTTTACCTAAGCTATCTTAAAATATTTTTAGATTTTTTTCTCATTATAAAGTAAAATACCCTATTGTATTGTACCTATTCTATCTTTATTTCAGCTGCCAGGTTCAGTATGAGCCAGTTTGGACTATAAGTACGAGACAATGCTCATTTATAACGACAGCAGGGCATTTTTCATGCACAAAGTCGTTTTTTTTTTTGCGTAAGTATGGAGTACCTACGGAGAGAGGTTAGCTTAAAATCCAGAGTACATTTAGGTATATTGAACATTAGTAACTGTATTGTAATAGGTTCAAGCATAAATCGGAAAAGAAAGAAATAAAAATAAACCTACCACTTGTGGTCTTCTAGTCAAAACCTGAAAAAAAAATAAAATAAAAAATAAAATAAAACACTAAAATAATATTTTTTTTAGTTTTATATATTTTTATACTCAAAAGCGTAGGTGAAATGGCTGTAAAGTTCACTTCAGTCCAAAGTGGTAGACTAGCGAGTATGGATTGCGTTCTAAATAAACAGCCCCCCTAGCCAAGTTACAATGGTATCGTTCGCGCCAAACGCCTCGAGTAGGCCATGCCTCCGATTCCTTTGTTCTGACGTCATCTCAACGCCCAGTCACGTGATCAGAACAAAGGAATCGGAGGCGTGGCCTACTCAAGACGTTCGGCACGAACGAAACGATTGTAACTTGGCTAGGGGGGCTGCAGTTGAATTGTATGCCGATTGCAAAACTGCAGTTTTGATGCAACTAAATATAGTAATTGTAGCGACTTCGTGGTATTAGAGTTCTTCGATTTCAGACTGTTGTATGTTCTAATCGCGCGGAGAACTCTAATGCCCCGTTTACACGTGGGCCCAGCCTCGGCCAATCGTAATCCCTAGCCATTGTGTAAACGGGGAAACCCCGTTTAAACAATGGCAATTGGCAGAGGCTGGGCCCACGTGAAAATGCACCATAATACCGCAATGCAAGATTATGAATTTTAGTTCCTTTGTTGCGTCATAGATGTCGCTACACTTTCAGTTACCCTTTGCGTTCGAGAACCGCGGTAACTCTTTATTCCACAATCGTGTCAGGCGTTACCTTTAGCCTGTCGTTAGAACTGTATGCCGACTACCATCAGCGCACTGCGCAATTCGTTTGTTGGCAGTTCCGATGCAGTTATGCAAACTTTACAAATCGAATTTTAGCAGTTGACATGCTGTCAAAATGGTTTGTTTCGAGCCTTACATTGGCAGAAGATCCAATCGTAGTAAGCGTTAGGACCCCTGGACCACTAGCGATATTTGATGTTTAGAGAATACCAAAATTAACTACCTTTTTGCTACTATTTGGTACCTACCTTCAAATATTTGGTACCTCTATTGACAGCGAGAAAACGCCAGAAGAAAGTGGCCAGACATTCTGACGTCAGGATGTCTGGACCATTTTTTTTTTCATAGTTCTAGACAACACAGCTAATTTATCTTTTTGTAAATATTTACTACCTTTTTAGTACCTCACCATATATTTTTTTCAACATTTTTTAGCATACTTGAAATAAGTTAAATGTGAAATATTTTTATCAAAATGGATATTTATTTTGCCACATATGCCATGAGATAGCATGTTACTAAAAGAGTTATGAATTTACATGTGGATGGATGGAGAGGGAGAGGGAGACCAAAGAAAAGATGGATGGATTGTGTGAAGAGTGATATGAAAGAAAAGGAAGTTAGTGATAGTATGACGAGTGACAGGGCAGAATGGAAGAAAAAAACGTGTTGCGCCGACCCCAAATAACACGGGACAAGGGCAGGAAGATGATGCCATGAGATATCTGATGTTTAGAAAATACCAAAATATACTACCTTTATGCTACTACTTAGTCCCTAACGTCAAATACTTAGTACCTCTATTTAAAGTGAGAAAACGCATGAAGAAGGTGTCATCAGGTTGTCTGGACCATTTTTTTATTTTCATGGTTCGAGACAACACAGCTAATTTATCTTTTGAAAAGTATTTACTACCTTTTTGGTACCTCAACAAATATTTTTTTCAACTTTTTAGGCATACTTGAAAGATGTTACGTGTATTTTTTTTTTCAAATTGGATATTAATTTGCCATAGATGACTTGAGATATATGAGGTTTAGAAAATACCAAAATACACTACCTTTATGCTACTATTTGGTACCTAACGTCAAATACTTAGTACCTCTATTGACAGTGAGAAAACGCGTGAAGAATGTGGTCAGCCATTCTGACATCAGGATGTCTGGAGCATTTTTTTTTTCATGGTTCGAGACAACACAGAGTATTTATCTTTTTGTAAGTATTTGCTGCCTTTATAGTACCTCAACATATAATTCAGATCTTTTTTGTCGTACCTGAAAAATTACGTAACCGATGTCAGGATGTCTTAGCGTTATTTTTACGCGTTTATTGACTGAGCAAAAAGTAGTAAATGTTGGTATTTTATAAACATCAAATATCTCATGCTGTCTATGTGGGTAACTAATTATATATCCATCATGTTTATTTTTTTAATGCGTTACATTTTTATAGCACGACAAAAAAAAATTGAATTATATGTGTACTAAAAAGGTAGCAAATACTTACAGAAAGATAAATTAGCTGTTTTGTCTTGACAATGAAAAAAAAATGGCCCAGAAATACTGATGTCAGAATGTCTGACCACATTCTTCACGGGTTTTTTCGCTGTCAATAGAGGTACTACGTAAGTATTTGACGATAGGTACCAAGTAGTAGCATAAAAGTAGTGTATTTTTAAACAACATATATCTTATGTCATATCTTAAGGAAAATTATATATCCATTTAAAAAAAAAATATTTCACTAGTAACTTTTTCCAAGTATGCTAAAAAAAAGTTGAAAAAAATGTATGTTGAGGCACTAAAAAGGTAGTAAATATTTACAAAAAGACAAATTAGCTGTGTTGTCTCGAACCATGAAAAAAAAGGGTCCAGACAACTTGATGACACTTTCTTCATACGTTTTCTCGCTGTTAATTGTGGTACTAAGTATTTAATGTTAGGTACCAAGCAGTAGCATAAAGGTAGTGTATTTAGGTATTTTTCAAACATCAAATATCTCATGTCATAATGTGGCAAATTAAATATCCAATTTGAAAAAAAAAATACACGTAACATCTTTCAGGTATGCCAAAAAAATCTGAAAAAAATATTTGTTGAGGTACTAAAAAGGTAGTAAATACTTTTCAAAAGATAAATTAGCTGTGTTGTCTCGAACCATGAAAATAAAAAAATGGTCCAGACAACCTGATGACACCTTCTTCATGCGTTTTCTCACTTTAAATAGAGGTACTAAGTATTTGACGTTAGAGACTAAGTAGTAGCATAAAGGTAGTATATTTTGGTATTTTCTAAACATCAGATATCTCATGGCATATGTGGCAAAATAAATATCCATTTTCATAAAAATATTTCACATTTAACTTATTTCAAGTATGCTAAAAAATGTTGAAAAAAATATATGGTGAGGTACTAAAAAGGTAGTAAATATTTACAAAAAGATAAATTAGCTGTGTTGTCTAGAACTATGAAAAAAAAAATGGTCCAGACATCCTGACGTCAGAATGTCTGGCCACTTTCTTCTGGCGTTTTCTCGCTGTCAATAGAGGTACCAAATATTTGAAGGTAGGTACCAAATAGTAGCAAAAAGGTAGTTAATTTTGGTATTCTCTAAACATCAAATATCGCTAGTGGTCCAGGGGTCCTGACGCTTACCAATCGTAGACGAGCTGCTGGTTATTTGGTTTCTATCAGAGATCTCAAATCGTGTCCCTCAAGTATCGTAAATATTGACGAGACAATATCTAGGTAGTTCTGCAGTTAGGGCTTCATTAGATTGTATGGATTAATCAAATCTGACAGTCTGAGACAGTCGATGGTCTGAGATGCAAATGAAGAATATTATGTTTTATTATATTTTTTTACGTTGATTACATAAATGTGTTGGTAGTTTGTTTGCTCACCGGGTTAGCAGCTCGATGCATGGCCCCACGGGCCTTGTTGCTCTCCGACACCTGAACACATCACATACAGACTATTGAGAACCGACCCCTTCGTCAGCTAACATTCAAAGAATTTAAATTAAAATACTTAATAATTTTGCAAAAATTAAATTTTATCGGTCATATTGACAAAAATTTAAGAAATTTTCCGAATGATTCGAATCTAGAATGACATTTTAAAGATTTTTTTTAAATATGACATTTCTTTTTCTTCAAAGCGGCCAGTACTTTTTCATTGCTTTGTTTCTTTTTTTTTCATTTCGCCTCTTTGGTCTAGTTAGTGCCAAACGCGACGGCCTAGCGTGAAGTCATGGGTTGAGATCTCATGGGCTTTCTGAAAGGAAACAAATGGCTGTAGGATTGCCCATATCCTGATTGACCCAATACCCTTATGGCCAAACCTTTCAGGTTTATAGACAGATATTTGTTAAAAAAAAACTACTTAGCTACATAAATTATGACCGAACTAGTGTGAACCCATATATAAGACTAGCTAGAATAGAACTAGAATAGAATAAACTTTATTGTACGCAAAATAGTTACATAACTTTTACACTAACTTAAATCTATGGGTACAAAGGCGGTCTTATCGCTGACAGCGATATCTACCAGACAACCTTAGGAACCTACGAATACTTACAGCGTTGTCACTTGTGGCTTTCCGCGATGGTGCAACGACTGGTGCTGGTTGTGGTTTTGTTTTGGCTGGACTGGCTCTTTGAGCAGGACTTCTAAAACACAGAAACAATAAAATTTATACTTATCTACATATATGTATAAAAGGAGAAAATTACTGTCTGACATATAAAGGCACAGCCGAAACTACTGGACCTAGGAGCGTGAAATTTTGCACAAGGTTTCCTTTTATGACGTAGGCGAGCACTAAGACAGGATTTTCCAAAATTCACCTCCTAAGAGGATTAAACGGGGGTCCAAAGTTTGTATGGAGAAACCTATTTACACGCCGGCGAAGCCACAGGCAGAAGCTAGTATACCTCTATAGCAC
This sequence comes from Mythimna impura, assembly GCA_905147345.3. Lineage (NCBI taxonomy): Eukaryota > Metazoa > Arthropoda > Insecta > Lepidoptera > Noctuidae > Mythimna > Mythimna impura. The sequence goes on along the minus strand of LR990359.1, from coordinate 22,932,877 downwards.
TTTTCTTTAGTGGGAAATCCTCAAATGATACCTTCCGTTCCGGGAGGTGTGAGAGGGAGTGTCAGAATTTTACTGATTAAAGCTCACCTGTGTTCCCTCAGTTGTTCTTTGCGTTTCAGGGCTGCAGTAACTCTTTCTAACAATTCCGTAACCTTGAGACAGTTATCTGGCCATATTGGGCAGATAATAGAGACATCAATAGGGCAGGCAGTTTAAGAGGCTCGCTAACGAGGAAGAAGTATTTATTGCGAAAACTAACTAAAGAGTTATAAAATTTATCAAGGTTTATGCTAGATTATGAAGGTCCTTTTTCACTCGCCTGTCGTCAACATGGAGCATGGTTCAAAAGATTGTTACATGCAATCCAACGCGATGTTTGACGAAAAGGCAACGCGAAAAAAGAGAGATAACGCCTGAAAACTCTGTTAGCATTCGGTAATTTCGCGATTTACTCGAATATTTTACAAAACTTGTTCCAGGAAATACGTGTTTTTTTTAAACCCTTAAAAGTTTTTGCAAGGCTTTTTAAATTTTTGAGTAAATTATGAAGTCTCAAAGTTCATGCAAAATAGCAAATTTTCAGAGGTCTTTACTGAATTACTTTTATACAAATTTATAAATTGATTTCAATAGAAGCCTAGAAATACACATGATACTGTGTTTCCAAAATATGTAACGAAAATTGTGTAATAACGTCATAATTGTGTAAGAGCGGTTGTATGAAAAACAGTGAAAATGTATGTCGAGTTGCATCCCTTTAATCTCGATTTTTTGTTGATTTTTTCTGGAGATAGAACTTTCTAATGCATATATTCAAATTACAAAATTTTCTGGGGTGTAGTTACTTAAAGTGCGAATTTACGAGTTTATTCTCGACCCTAAACTTATGACAAGTATGTGATGGTAGAATATTTGGGGAATTTGCGAGTTTCTCTTCGACCTTCAACTTACTATAGGCAAGGGTGGTAGATTTGGTGTTACATCTGGTATGTCCTATCTATGACAATATTTCCTTTTGAAAACGGATGTTCTATTTAAAGTGACGCCATCATCGTCATTTCGGCTGCAAGATGTCCATTGCTGGATAGGCCTTCCCCAATAGTCGCCTACATCAACCGGTCCGGATTCCCGCGGATTTCATCAGGTCAACGGCGTGATATCAAGTGAAGTTTATTCACTCTGGGTATAGTTACCTTCTTGGAGGAGGTTTCTTGTTTACTACAGGTGGGTCTGGAGACCTGGGCGTAGGTGTTGGTGCCAAAGCCTCAGGGAACGTTTCGTTCTCTATCAGGTAGTTGTTATCAGCTTTGTCCAGCTCGTCTGTGCTCGGTATCACCTCACCGTTGCTTTGTGGCAGCTACGGAGAAAATTGGAGCAGTTTTATTTTACTCTTAGTTTTGTCTTAGTATATATTGATTGGATATTTTAATCTTCTATAGCTAACAAAGGCAAGTAGTATTGGTAACTTGGTCCTGTGGCTATTTGGCAGGGAGATATGATAGCACACGGTAGAGAGAGCAGCAGAGTGAGGTAGAAGGCACTTATACCATAGTTTGAGATGAGACATTTTGACTGCTTACCACATGTTTGACAGAGTTCAGGTCCGGTTCGTGGTTGTGATTGAGATCGCCGGATCCATTGACTAAATTCTCTGTTTTCTGCAACAAAACCAAACAAAACTTCATTCGAAAACTACTACTTCCAATCTGTAATCTCAAAATGGCCAAATTCTTTGCAGTAGGGCAGCATCTCAAATAAAGAGAAAGTCCGAGGGTCATAAAATTCACTGGTAGGCTGCATTAACCTCCCGAGACCCTGCACTTCACGTATCGTGCGAGAGGTTATTTGACACCCACATGAGTGGACCTTGCCTGGTGTTTTTATGAAACCAGGCAAGTGCGAGTCCGATTCGCGCACTGAGGGTTCCGTACAAACTTACCTATGAAAACAGTTCATTCCCGAATTGAGTTACGAAGATTTTTATGAATAGCAAATTTTTTTTTTGTGACGTTACTATAAATTTCGAGTTTTTAGATTTTTTCCTATACTTGTGCTATGAGACCTTACTTTATGCCAAATTTCAGGCTACTAGGTCAACGAGAAATACTCTATGAATTTTGATCCCCTTGAGTATAAACGGCTGTAACTTTTTTTTTCAGTTAACTCAGAAGTTTGATTTTTTCACAGCTTCAAGGGATTGCAGACTTGATTATTTGGTTTTAATTTCAACTCGATACCTCCACGCGTTCCTGAGATAAAGGGTATTGACAGACAGACTGACAAACAGGCAGACAGACCGACAAACAGACAGACAGATAGACGGACAACAAAGTGATCCTATAAGGGTTCCGTTTTTTCCTTTTAAGGTAGGGAACCCTAAAAACGATGTATCTAGCCCTAATGTTAAAAAAAATATGTTTTTGCCTGTAATCGGAATGTGTAAACAGTTTTGGGTTGATGAATAACGGGGCCATGTAAATAATACGCGGTATCATTTACAAATAATATTACGGAAATAGCTACATCCGAACCTTTTGACGACACGCATTATCGAGAGGTTTAAGAACGAGTTTCAATAGAATGGTGCTCTGCATCTGCTTTAAAATAAGTCTTTTAATAGTCACCAATTTATAGGTGTTGTATAGAAGATCGAGAGCTAAGCTATTGGATCTATTTCTAGAGAGAAAGACTTCTGGTTAACTTTGAACTCTCACTTACATGCTGTTGCTGCTTCTTGGTTATAAGTGAGTTGTTGTTGATGACGTGCTTGCTGACTTTCCTCTCCAGACTGAGCTTGTTGGTGGCCACCTTGCTGTAACCATTGGGTAGAGGCTTCCTTGCCATATTCCTATCTGTGTTGTGGATCGGTTGAAGGGGATAACTTTTGTCGATGCCGGCTTTCGTTCGACGCTCTTCGAACATCTGTCGCACCTGTTAATGAGAATATAATCTATACTAATATTATAAATGTGAAAGCAACTCTGTCTTTTACGCTTTCACGGTTAAACTACTGAACCAATTTTGATGTTTGGTTCGAAGCAAGCTTGAACCCCAAGGATGGTTAAGTAGACTATGTAGCTTCTTTTTATTTGGCATTTAATCTACTTAATCTTAAATATAAAAGCGAAATACCACTCACTGAATAATCACGAAATCTCAGAAACTATAACACCTACCAACTAAAAATTTGGCAGGTAGGTTCCTTGTAAGGTGTAGACATCCGCTAAGAACGGATTTTACGAAATTTCAACCCTAAGAGGTTAAAACGGGGGTTGGAAGTTTTTATGGAGAAACTTGTTTTCACGCGGGTGAAGCTGCTGGCAGAAGCTACTAGTAGACCATAGAACTCCTTTTTATTTGGCTTTGACTTCGCGTCCACTATAACCGATATTCACGTGAACGTAGCCACACAGCTTCTTATAGCTGGAAAATTCACACGAGTCTAATAGATGACCCAGGTCTCCTCTCTACGAGAGGAAGCTGTAGTATATAGACCCGGTGCGGGGTTGATGGAAGGTAATTTTTTTGCTGTCGTCACGATGTCAATCGTGAATTAGAATTTTGTAGAATTTATTGAAAGGTGAAACAAGGAACAGACACTCGTGAAGATATTAGTTGACGGATTTAATAGCCTGTTTGAAGACGCGATAGTACTTAAGCCAAGGTAGTGTGGTTGTCTACCGTTATTAAAACTTATATTTAAAATTGACCTTAGACATCAACATTGTATATATACCTAACTATTTCCAAGACATTCCTTCACCTTCAGTAATTATGTTATTTTCTACGTACTACTTGGTGAATAATAAATATGATATAGAGTATAAACACTCGTGGGAACGGCAATGACATGACACCTGTACTTTCGGTTAAACCTATACTTATTTATTTTAAATACGACTAGAAAAACACCGTCGTAACTTCTCGATTTGGTGTGGTATTAGAAGGTTTCCGAGGTGGCAAAGCAGTTCCAGCTGCTGCTTAAGAAGAAAATATTTCCCAAAAGCTTTTGCACCTTTCGGCTTTGTTTTTGCCTCTCTTATGTTGCTATATTATTTGTTAACAACATCGTTATTTCTTGTATTTACTTTTCACTTTCCTTTACAGAATTTACAGCGCTTGTCAAACCTAAATGTGTCATGGTTTTATCTGTGGAAAACATTGATATAACATTTTGTGAAACCTTTCTTTATGTGTTATTGTTTGTGTTTCTTAATAAATAAAATAAAACTAATTCTTGTTAAACGAAATCTATCCAAGAGCCTCCTTACCTTCCCCGGTTGGTGAGCAGCGGGCGGCAGAGGTGGTGACGCATGGCCCACGTTGTTAGGCACGTTGCTGGGGGAGTGTCGCACCCTGTCGAGGGCCCTCGCCTGCTGCGCCTCGTACAGGGAGGCGATCTTTAGCTCACGCTCCTGCATCTGCTTCTGCTGGAACCGAGCCTGGGGGACAAAGGAAGAAATGTTTAATTTTGGTGGTAAAATTAGAATATTATTAGTTGTACTGCTCAATTTTTTTCCTAATCTTAAAGTTTTCAAAAAAAAACGCGTATCGTATATATCCCTGGAACAAGTTTTATGAAATATTCGAATGATGCTCATCAGAGCCCATGACCACTAATGCCGGAGTTCCTCAGGGGTCAGTTCTCTCTGCAACTCTTTTCCTGCTGCATATCAACGATCTGCTGATGCCCGGTCTATGGGTATGCAGATGATAGCACAGTTGTAGAGAGATATACCTTCCAGGTGCTCGGGCTAGTAAGGAACTAATCCGGTCCGAACGAGAGGCTAAGCAGTACCTTTGTGCTCTTCTATCTGTATTTGTTCTTTTCATTTTTAAGTGTTTATGTGTACATATGGTAGAACGTACGAATGTCTCACTTCAGGTAGTCTCCAAGTGGGGCGAAACCAATCTAGTAGAATTCAACGCCGCCAAAACACAAGCGTGTCTGTTCACCGCCAAAAGGAACCCGTTCACCTTGGCTCCTGCTTTTCGGAATGTATCCCTGGAGTGCACCGACCGCCCTTCAGCTCTTGGGAGTTGAAATTTTCTCAGACCTCAATTTTGGGCGGTTCATTGAGTCCAAAGCCAAGGTAGCTGCTAGAAAACTAGGCGTTCTTGCAAAGGTCCGACGGTACTTCACACCGGGACAGCTTCTAATGTTATACAAAGCACAGGTCCGATCGTGTGTGGAGTACTGCAGTCACATATGGGCTGGTGCTGCAAAATGCCATCTAGCAGCTTTGGACTCAGTGGAAAGGTGTGCGAAGAGGCTAATTGGGGATCCAGATTTGGTTAAGTCCAATCTAAAAAGCCTCGAGCACAGGCGAAGGGTAGCCAGCCTATCGGCATTTTACAGGTTGCATTTTGGAGAGTGTGCGCGGGAATTGCATGACTTGATTCCGCCATCTCCTTTCTACCGTCGGAAAACCCGACGTACGGCGAGTATCCACCCTTACGTTGTTGAAACTTCAACGGTCCGTACTAAGCGTTTCGCTTTGTCGTTTATACCGCGTACATCGAAGGACTGGAACAATTTGCCTGCTGCGGTCTTCCCGTCCAACTATAATTTAGGTGTATTCAAGGCTAGAGTGAATAGGCTCTTAATAAACTAGTGCGCCTCACTATCAATGATTGCATTACTGCTTACCATCAGGTGGGATCGCAGTCAAGCACTGGTTTATATCAATAAAAAAATAAAAAAATGAGTGACGGAAGTTACCGAATGCCAACCGAGTGTTCAGGCGTAATCTCTGTTTTTTCGCGTTGCCACTTTCTTAAACATTGGATTGCGTTAGATGAAACAACAAGATTTTAAATTATGCTCAGGCTGACAAATTGACAATAGACGAATCGAGAAGGTTCCTCTTAAACAATTTTGTGACACAGCTGCACTGGACAGTTTTTTTTTTATTTGACAGAAACAATTTACATTGTAATTTATACATTATTAATATTAATATTAAATTCCAAAAAATAACATGCAATATAGAAAAAAAATATTAAAACATGAATACTTATGAATAATTCAAATATTTATAAAATAGATAATTGGAAATAACATTAAATTATAATTCGTGTAATGAGTACAAGTTTCTCTCTAAAAGAAATAAATGATAAATGATTTTTAAATGATGCTTTTTTTTGATGATTTTATTTGGTATGATGATGATATTTATTTTGCAAATAGGTTTTTTAAAAACACTTTTAAATTTTTTTTGTCAATTTAAACTAGATGAAACCGGTGTTTCCTAGCTGACTACTCTGAGAAGAAACACCGAAACAAACTCAGGGATACTCAGGCATAAATACTTTGAGTTTTGTCTTAAAAGAGCTAGTGTACAACAAATCTATTAAATCTGCTGGCAGTTTATTAAATATTTGTATAGCTTGGTAATGAGGACTATGCTTGGCAATGTTAATATAAAGTACAATTTTTCCCTGTGGCCGAAGAGATGTTCCTACTCTTCATCCAGAGCTGTATTGGTACCTAAGTATTTGCAAAAGTAAATTCCAAATAACACATTTAAATGTCAATCACGTCTGGATAAGATTACTCATTGCTTCATTTCTCACAGGCCTCAGTCTCGCGAGTCGCGATATCTCGGAGTGGGGGCGTGAGGTCGGCACCCACGCTCCGCTGCGCAGGCGCACAGACAACCTGTCAACCGGCTGGCGGCTCTACAATGACATTATTGTTCAGTACCTTACTTCCGTAATAGTAATACTAGATTGAGTGTTTTGTTTTTAGGAAGAATGAGTAGGTAATATAAGACAGTAGGATGTTTTTTTGCTGTTTTTTCTAGCATGACTTCCTGAGCACATTTTTCCGCTATCTAGAAAATACGTATTTTATGGAATGACAATGACGATGTGAAATATGATGGTTTTTACTGAATGACCTGAATTTGAATTATTTTGTTGGCATTCAAGAAATACACGCAGAAAGAACAGACCAATACATAAACAATAAAACAGTGTTCTCGCTGGTATTGCGTACCTAGTTTGTTATTGAAAATGTCCATAGGATGTGGTGACCACTAACGGTGGACGTCTTACGGATTAATACGGTAAACTTAGTAAGGCGGATGTGGTGTTAAGTGAACTGTATGTCATTACTTGAGGCTCAGCTCATTTTGTGTTCATTACACCTTTTTTTTAATAATATAAATTAGTGCTTGACTGCGATCTCACCTGATTGTAAGCAGTGATGCAATTGTTGATGGTGAGGCGCAATAGTTTATTAAGAGCCTATTCACCCTAGCCTTGCAGACACCTATATTATATATAATCGGACGGGAAGACCGCAGCAGGCAAATTGTCCCAGTCCTTCGATGTACGCAGTTTATAAACAATGAGGCGAAACGCTTGGTTCACTTTATGTTTTCCAATGAGATTTAGACAGAATAGCACTACAATGAAAAAAATCTATCGTTGTGGGCAAACCCGTGTGTGTGTGTGTGTATGTGGATATTGAATTACGATACCTAACATCATTTATGACTAAGCAGTGTTTTAAAACAAAACCAAACGTTAAAATCATTTATCAATCTCCAATAGTGATTGATGATTATACATAGTTTGTCGTCTAGGTACATCTTTCATTATGTTTACTTGAGAAAATTTTAATTCATAGCCTCTAACTGAACTATCGACGTTAGCATGATGTATTCTAAGTTTATTTTTATGTGACGATCTATAACTATGTATTAATCAAAATTAATTTCCGAATGTGTGTAAGCGCAGAACTTCAGAACGGCTGCGCTTATTTGTCTTAATTTTTTTTCTTTATAATTGTATGGTCAGTTTGTATGAAAAAGAAAATTTTAAAGACTCGAGGAAAAAAAATGGATGATAAAAAAAATCAAATATTTTTGTCAGGCGTTTTTGAGTACTATTATAATGAAATGAAAATATAATACATAATATTTTGAGGTTTCTATTGATAAAATAGATTAATTTGGTTATTACTGTAATATTTTTTTCACACTCGCCGTTTTTCATCACTAAGACTAGTAAAAAAATAGTGATAAACGAATCGAAAAGATATGCGTTAGTGTTGCAATGGTGATTATTGACACTATCTAATACGTACCCACCATAAACACCGAAACCAAAACTATATTTAACAACGGGAAACTTAAAATATCAAATATAGAGTAGTTTTATTTAAGAAAATTAACGCCTGATAAAAAACTATAGCAATCTACTAAATATTCTCTAACTTCGTTTGGTTACGATTGGTAGACATAATTCTTTTTGCTATTGATTTATCATACAGTCCTTTAAGATATGGCCTAGGCCTAGGTTTCACTTTTGGCGAAAAGAAAAAAATTGTATGCCAGCAATGTACGGCAAAAGTCTCATTACCCTTTAAAAAAATCGAAAAATAAATTGCACTCGTGCAAACTGCAAAGCCAGGACAGGCAAATACTTAGTTTGTAATAAAAACAAGTTCTACATGAAATATTCGTTGTAAAGGACTATAAACTTCATATTTTATAGTAGAGTTATTTGGTTTCAAAATTCAATATTGATCTCGAATTATAAATTCAAGTAGGTAGGTACGAGTATATCCTATATGTTTCTAATTGAAATCCTGTACTTGGGCTAGATGAGACAAAGCGTCCTAGATCTTTGTGTTTGACTTAGCAATGTTCGTTGTTGACATTAATAAATGAACAAAGATAATTATGTTGCATGAAGACATGACTACGGTTGATGTTGTTCCGAGACAAAGGGAATTACGTGTTTCAAGACTTATGTATAGTGAATAGGATTGTAGTTACATTACACGAGGTTAAATTAGATTAGGAAAAGAAAATCCAAACACGTTATATGTTTTATCAGAAAAGCCGGGTAAATGACATTTTGCAGCACCATGTAAAGTGGGCACAACATAATCATGACGGTAAGTCCCCTCTTTGAGGAGTGGCTGGAAAGGCGTCACGGCATCCTCAGCATAACGCAGGTCCTCACCGGACATGGTAATTTCGGGAGGTTCCTGGTCCTAATTCGTGCGGAAGAAACGCCCGGGTGTTGCCGTCGTGCGGACTATTACATAATATAGGAAAATATTTCAATCTTAAGTCTAAATGCCTCATCACTTAAAGAAGAGCACTACATGATTAAACAACAGAATAAATAATAGAAAACCAAAACAGAACAGAATATTATGAAATTTCCCGAATATTAAAAATAGCTAACAGTAAAAAGGTTGAACTTTTGTCTTTTTTATTTTATTTGATATAAACTTGTGTTGGACTGCGATCCCACCTGATGGTAAGCAGTGATGCAATCGTTGATGGTGAGGCACTAGTTTATTAAGAGCCTATTCACTCTAGCCTTGAAGACATCCAAATTATAATCGGATGGGAAGACCGCAGCAGGCAAATTGTTCCAGTCCTTCTGTCTTTAGTCTTAGTATAGAAGAATTTTATTTATACAGTAAAACAGACTTTTTAATAATTTATTTTGTATTTTGCATAAATTTTAATGAAAAATAATAACATTGAATGAATTAGTCTTCTTTATTAATAATTATTTAGCAGTAACTAATTGCTTTATTATAGACATTGTCCAGTGCCTGGTGGTTTTTACCTCAGATTTTTGTTACTTTGAATGAAATTCAAAAAGCAAATATATAGAATAAACCTATTAAAAATTGTGATCATGGCAATATAAAAATACATCTAACAGAAGTAATAACAAAAGATAGAAGTTACGTTTTATTTTGTTTTTTCGCCGAATCTTCAAGAAATCATAATTTGCTCCACCACACTGGCGTCTTTGGCGCTAGCTAGTTTGCAACTGGGGAGCGGGCGGTGCGGTAAAATTCAAGATTTCGAGTGCTTTCGTGTCCAAGACACGGATTGACAACGTCATGTTTCAAAGTAAGAGGGGTGGCTCAATGTGTATCACTGGTTCACTGTTGGACATCTCACCACACATATCATATTTTATTTTAAATTTCATTCACAGTAACAAAAATTCGGGGTTTTGATGATTTTAAAGTAGAGGTAAGATGATCTTTCATTTGAACAAGTATTGTGCTACATACGAAAGTTAATAATATAATAAACATGTTGTTCTAAATCAATACATTAGGAAAAAAATGATAGCTAATTTTTAAGCTATTGCATAGCTTCTATCGAGGGCCTTGAGCGCGGGGACCGAATCCAGAAATTCCGTAACGAAAAAAAACCTCACGCTCCCCACTCCGACGGGCACGGAGGTGTGGCTTGAAGGCCGTGCATTGTCTAACGTCGTTTCTTTTCGGCAGTCTTCGACACGGTGTTTGTGTGCGTGCAACTAGTTTTCTTATCGGTCACCACGCTCAAAAAGTCTAACTTGAATTAATATCAAAGAAAAAGAAATACTGCTTAAATAAAATAAATAAATAATTATAATTGCATAAGTTGATACAAAATGCTATGCAATAGCTTTACCGCGGCAGTCCCCGAGTGCCACACGTCTTTTTTATATTTGGGTTGTGCCTAATACGAAACAATAATAAAAACACTACAATTATTTCACTTAAGTTGACCTAAATCATATTCAATGAGGTCCAGACACGAAGACCCAAGTTGATTTAATATTATGAGTCGTAATAACATGGTATTATGTCTATCGTGAAAAATAGAAATAAAAAAAGGACCATAAATATTACGCCTACATCTGGTGTTTTGAGTAAAACTCAAAACACCAGATGTAGGCTGATATTAAAGAAAGAGAAGAGAAGAAAGAGATATTAATGAAAGAGCAGTGGTGGCCGAGTGGTAACGGCCCCGACTTACGAGTTGTAGGTCGCGAGTTCAAACCCAGCCAGGCGCATTACTTCGTGTAATTTATTTCATCACTACTGCTCTAAAAAAGGTGAAGGAAAACATCGTGAGGAAACCGGCATGTCCTAGAACCAAAAATTCGAAGACATGTGACATCCACCAACCCGCACTGGGCCCGCGTGGTGGATTACGGCCCATTCCCTCTCCTAGAGAGGAGGCCTGAGTCCCAACAGTGGGAACACTATAAGGCCGACTATGCTATTAAATTCTTGGAGGAAAACTGTCCATCCGAAGAAGAGACGGCGGCGGCGTAAACAACATTAGGTAATCAGATTAAAAATAGTTTTGACTTCTGAATCAAGAATTTAAAGCTGAGAACTTGTAAAACACTAGCAGAAGAACCATGTCATTTAGAATTGGGCATGTCACCAGGACCGTTCATTGTGGCGACACATGGGAAAGGCCTTTTTTTTTGGTGGGAAAATGATCCAATGACATCCCCCGCCCTTATGTGTCAGACTTTTACTGGCTAAAAACCCACTTCTGTTCCTTCGTTGCCTTTCATATCAGGGCCGAGTCTTCCTTTCGGAAGCAGACCCTTGGCCCCTATTGGCTTCGACCCTGCTTGGCCTCTACGGTTTGCTGACATCTCCTTGAGGCGCGCGTGGAACAGTACGTGCCGACGATGACTTGGGCTCGGTCCGGACGGTTACCGGATGTACGGACAGCGAGCTAACCATTGCTCGCCGTCCGCAAGCCCGCGCCTACCGTGGGGAAGACCTATGTCCAACAGTGGACGTCTATCGGCTGAAATGATTATGATGATGATGTCATCATTATTTTCTTGCCCCTGACCCGTGTTACTCGGGGTCGGCGCAACACATTTTTTTCTTCCATCTTGTCCTGTCACTCGTCACGCTATCATTAACTCTCTTTTCTTTCATATCACTTCATTTCATAACATTACGAATGTAAAGTGTGACAAATTGTAACCTTCATCAACAAATTCTCAATTCATAAACCGAATGACATTTAATTTATGATATTAATCATCCATCTTCAAAGTAAAAACATTAATTAAAACGAAAACTCATATTTCTAACTTAATTATCTTATGTTATATTTTCGTAAGACGAAGATTCCTTTTTTTAGAGGTGGGAAATTATCAAATAATAGAATAGAATAAACTAAATATTGTACACCAAAATAGTAACACTAACTTAAATCTACGGGTACAAAGGCGGTCTTATCGCTGACAGCGATAATACCTCCTGCTTTAGTTGGAGTGAAAGGAAATATCAGACTTTTATCGACTAAAACCCACTCGTGTTCCTTTAGTTGCCCTTTGCGTTCTAAGGCCACGGTAACTCTTTTGAATATCCCACTAACCCACAGCCCTAGCAGGCCTCTTCAGTTTTTAACCGACTTCAAAAAGAAGGAGGTTCTATGTTCGGCTGAATGTATTTTTTTTTTATGTATGTTCACCGATTTCTCGGTCAATTGTGGACCGATTTTGAAAATTATTTTTTTTGATTGAAAGGTTATGCTTTTAAGTTGGTCCCATATAAATATTGTTATGATCTGATCATTAACTTTGAAGATATGGAACGGAACTCCTCATAGGATCACAGCAGAAATGTCGTAACAAGTAAAATTGCTTTGTTTATACGTGTAGTCGATGACTGACTGAAAGAAGAGAGGTAGGGGATATATCGAACTGATCTGATGATGAAGCTCGGTAGGTATCGGAACTCTGTAATAAATTAATGTAACCTAATCGTGTTTCGGATTATTAGAATTGTCATGAGATTCTCTCTGGTATTTAAGTTTGGCTGAGGGTTACTTTTTCGTGGTGGTACCTACCATAACTAAAAAGAGGAAAATAAAAAAACTTTTCTATAAGTTTTGTCTCTTCGTTAATTAACACCAACTTGCGAAATTAAAGTTATTTTGCACTTTTTAGTGTTTTTTTTTCACATTGAAGTCTATTGTATTTTTTTTTTGTAAAAAGTTTTTTGTTGATATCTCTTTGAAGCGCGCGAGGAACACAACACGCAGTCGTCTTAGGCGGGCGCGTAGCTTCATAGACGCGTATTCGTCACTATACGCTTGGCGTACGCCTTCCTTCGGTTACATAAAAAGTTATGCAATTCTGTCAACAGAGTGACAACGTCGTGCCGTCGTGTGGACAGTTATAGTCCTTAGGCTTTGTCCTTCCCGAGAAGACGAAGACACCTTAACAACCGCTTTACGTATGCAAGGCAAATGGCATACTTAGCACATTGTATACTAATGCCCGCGTAGGCCAGGTCATTAGGCAGAGACTGGATTAACTAATCTGCTGAGAAACAGGTTATTAGCAGCTATTTACGTTGTTTTACATCACAGAGCGGATGCACAAAATGCACTTATCATGCACGTATGCATTTTGTGTGGTGATTGTTAAAAACAAACGATTTTTACCTTTTATTATTTGATAGGTTCGCGTTTGACAACTACCTCACCTGACGGTAAGCGATGATGTGGTCGACGATGGAGTACGCTTGCCTAGAAGTAACCTATTCACTCTCGACACTCTTAGATTGCAGCTATCAGGAATTACATAAACCTTAGCTGTACGAACAATTCTGGACTTTATGGGAAACTAGCGTCTTCGGAGGCTTCGCTCACGTGACAGTAAAAAATGGTTCTAAGAGAACATACCTCCGGGACAAAAAGTATAGAATAGAATAAACTTTATTGTACACCAATATATTAACATAACTTATACACGAACTTAAGACAATGGGCTATGGGTACAATGACTGTCTTATCGTTGCTAGCGATATCTACTATACCCTATTCAGAAAGCCGTGAGACAAAAAGTAAACAAACCATAAAAAGAGTTGCTTAAAAACATGAGTGAATCTAGACCAAGCAACGCTTGCACTTTTTCTTCGCCCAAAAAAAATCTTGCAAAGAAAACACCAATGCATTCAACAGAAAAGGAAACTGTTATTAATGTATTTAAACACGTCGAAGAAACTTGGCCGAAGGTACCTACATTGTTTACTGTGTTTACATTACAACCTTTGAATGAATCGTATAATCGTAAGTTGCACAGAGGGCCATGGAGTGTTCCATGCTCAGTAGCAGACGAAGTCGCGCTCAGGATGATGATGATGGACTATGACTCCCTTGAAATTGTTCATTACGATGGGCAGCAGCAGTTTTTAAAATATAACCACAGTTTTTCGTTACACCCTGTATCACAGTAGCACATAAGTACTCGTATCTACGTCACACCATTAAAATTCACAAAATGTGCATACGATGAGTACGCAACATTACAATGTGCAATGCACGATGCACGTTTAGCGTGTAACACACGCGTGTGTGCGTTGTGCTTGTTTCTTGCGATCGTGACCGACACAGCGACTGTACAGTCGGACTAAGTATTTGGTATACAGGCAGATAACATGAATCATTAAAATAATTTACTACGAGAATATTAACTTAAAATACATAACTTAACAAAATATCATATTTCTAGGCCTTTTTTTGAGGTGGGAAATCATCTAATGACTTCTCCAGTCCTAGGGTGGGGTGGAAGGGCGTGTCAGACTTTTGCTGACTAAAACCACTCCTATATTTCTTCAGTATCCCTTTCATATTACTTCTAGGCCTTGAGGTTTTTTTTTTTTTATTAATGATAGGCTCGCGTTTGACCACCATCTTACCTGATGGTAAGCGATGATGTGGTCGTTTACTTCTGGGTCTAGAAGTATGACATTTTGCACTTGTGTTCCTTTCATAACTAAGGTGCTAACCTAACTAACGAAGGAAAGGTTTCTGAAGACATGTCTCATCTGTAATGTAGTTAAATAGGTGATGAAAATTTAGCAGTCCGTAATTATTGAAGTTAGAAAACAAGGAAAGTGCTTCTGTTTACGAGTAAAAATTAGGTATATCTTTTTATTGCCGATGGTAAAGTCCTTATGCCATCGTTCATACCAATCGTATTGTCCGCCGCCGACTGTAAGTATGCTCACTGTAAGCCCCAGTGTGAACGTGGACTCAGTCAGCAGTATGCGTTCTCACCAAGCCAACAGTACTTTATAGCGTAGAATGTATTACTTAAACTGTGTAACGCCCGCTCACAGTCAGTGGCCGACAATACTTTTGGTCTGAACAATGCATAAGGCCCACCGATTTTTACGCTATCGAAATGAACGTTGGCAGTGCATCGCGGATAGAAGATTATTATTGCCTGTACACCAAACCTTTTGTTTGACTGTACCTACCTATCTACTGTTTTGTTTATGATGCTTACCGCCTTGGTTGCTAATGTCAGCTGAAGACGACTGTTTGTTTATGCTTTCTGTAAGTTGGTACTTAGGTGCGGGCTATTTTTAGAGTTAGAATGTTGGGTATTCTGCTTATCTGCATCATTAGGTCGCGGAGTAACAAGAAAGACAATAGAGGCTTGCCAAGTTTATTCGCTTTATTAAGGTAAGTACTAGCTTTTGCCCGCGACTTTGCTCCCGTCTCTACCGTACTCTACCCCACTCTACCTCACTCTACCCCACTCTACCATACTCTACCCTACTCGATAAAAAGTATCCTATGTCCGTCCTCCTAGTTCTAAGCTACCTCAAATGTCTCTCTCAAATGTCAAAATTGATGGAGTTATACACCCTTTATAGCTCTATTCCTTTAAAGCCTTGATTACACCTACCGAGTAGAGTGGCAAAACCGTGCTCTCGGCCGAGATCTCGGTATTTGTAAACACTTAGCCCAATACTGCCTCGCCTCGCTTCACTGTCTCGGCCGAGAAGGATTTTACTGTCTCGCCACTCTACTCGGTAGGTGTAATCAAGGCTTTACAGTTTACTTTAGGTCGTAAAATGGATCGCCTTAAGAGCTTGTAGTAGGGCCTCAGGTTATAATTTACCCTATGGTATCCCTCTCACATTAAAATACCTTAGAAAAAGAGGTAACCGGTTGTCGACGCTATCCTTACAAGCAAATAAAAATATTAGAAAAAAATATTTTCAAAATCGGTCCACAATTGACCGAGAAATCGGTGAACACACATAAAAAGAAAAAAAAAACATTCAGCCGAACATAGAACCTCCTCCTTTTTCAAGTCGGTTAAAAAGGTAATGCTGTGGCTACATAATCGCGTGAATATTCGTGTCACGTTGTCGTAATAAAAATATAGTATTCGGGCATATAATACACGATGTTGTTGTCTATATTAGCTGTCAATCGCATTTCTATGCGGCTGTGTAAGTGTCGATAAGTATTCGTGTTCGTCCTTATACTTCGCGATTCGACGAACTACTTGGCCACATTTCTTGAAAGAACGCGAATATTCGCCGAATTTTGATAGTGTAACTACCCTCTTTTTATTTTATAATATCATTGGTAACTACAGTATTAGAAGAAAAACGAAGTCAAACCAAAATGAATAACAAAGGTAATCATCGGTTTAGCTTAAATAATCGTAATAACTTTTAACAGATAAATGAAATAAAAAAGTCCAAATCCAGATCTACCTAATGGCTAAATAGCGCAGCAAATGCCGAGATAGGAGCCTTTTTGGCCTCGCACAGGTCTTTTATTTTTATCTTTTAATATTGTTTTTTATTTTTTACTTTATTTTAGCTAAGTATTTATAGATTAAGTACTTAGTTTTTATTTTATTGTTGTTTGTCCTGTGCGATTCTCAAATAAATGTTTTCTTTCTTTTTCTTTAAATGGGCTGTAGCCTAGGGGCCCGTGGATATAAAGGGCCTCACTGAAAACAATGGACAATAATATGGATTGACTTGACCGATTCGACAAAACTCTTCAGAACAAATGGAGTAGGTACTGTTTAAGTACCTATTAGAAGCCATCTTTGACATCGCTGCCAATATGGCGGGTCACTACAATGGTTTACAAGCACTCAACGTCGGTGTTCAAAGTATTTTTAAACACTTTCAAGTTAGCCGTAGTAACTCGATGACTAGTTGAGGGTTCTCAGATAATGGGACAACATTTCTCCTTTAATCGAGGGTTGTCGAAGAGACACACTTTGCGAAAAATGGAAAATCCTTTTTTGACAAAATGGCAATTAGTTTGATTTAGTTACCGTTTCCTTTATTTATTATACGCATATAAATTACATTTTTAAGTATCGGGAACAGGGTCCAAGCTACAGGTGGTCAGGGCTTCAGAGAAAGGAACCTCCTAATAATACGAGCCGTGTCCAGGAGTACAGCTTTCTGAATCAAGCAGTCTAACGCCGCCGGATTTTTTCCGCCTTATTTATTTATTGTTATAATTAACTAATTGATTATAACAAGTAATACATGACATCGGTACTCGAAGTTTGGAAAAAAATATCAAAATAAATTGTTTACAACAACGGTAAATTAAGTGGGCTCCCAACTAGTGTTAGCCCAGAGCCTAACAAATTCATGAACCGCCTCTGAAAAAAGTTATTAAAACTATAAACCTCGCACTCGACCTTGTAAACATATTAAACCAATATATATGTACCTAATAAAAGTGAAAGGAAAAACAGTATTATTATAAAACATCGGATAATAGCGGTGTGGGTGTAAAATCGATAGCCTGGTTGTATGCAAACGGACAAGGCCGGGTCTACGACCATTTGTGGAGACAATCGACACTACGCGGAAGATTGGCGATGGTGACGAATCGGAAGGCCATTCCGGGTGCGATGATTAGCTTGAAGTGGCTATAGAGTATCACTATTTAAGTTTCATTCTTGATATTGTTTCATTCTTAAAATTGTGGATGCGATTAGCAACAGTGGAATTCCCTGCCAGAGACTGTGTATTTTTTATTTATTTATTTATTTAAAACTTTATGCACAAATAAAACATTGTACAAAGGCGGACTTAATGCCTCAGGCATTTTCTACCAGTCAACCTTAGGGTGGTGCAGAGACATAACATGGCAGGTGCAACTAAATAGAAGACTGACAGAGAGGAAATAAGAACAATAATAAATATATACATAAATACATACATAGAAATAAAAAATGATATTGAGAGAAAAACGAATACAACAAATCAAGAGTGTGATGAATCTACCAACTTCTTGCGAAAGTGTTCTCGTGCTTTCACTTTAAAGGACAACCGACTGGTTGCCGTCCTGATGTTCAGAGGGAGCGCATTCCAAAGGAAGATCGCCTGGACAAAGAAAGAGGAATGGACAAACCCAGAGCGGTGTGTCGGGCATCGTAGAAGACGATTATTTGTAGATCGAAGATTTTTATTGTGCGCAGAGCAAAGAAATTGAATTTCTGAAGTCAGATAAGAAGGAGAAGAAGGGTTATCTAGAAAAGAAAACAGGGTTGTCAAGGCCCTTAACGCTCAACGCTGGCGAATGGGTAACCATTTTAAAAGAGATCGATGCGTTGATACATGATCATACTTACGAAGGTTGAAGACGAATCGAATGCAGTTATTCAGAAGGCGGTCCAGTTTATTGAGGAGATCTGCATTCAGGTCATAGTAGCACACATCAGCATAGTCAATTATAGGAAAGATTAGGGACTGTACAAGCATTGCCTTTATGTGAGCTGGGAGAAGAATTATATTATTATTATTTTTTATAGTTGATAAGTTTGCGCTTGACCGCTATCGCACCTGATGGAAAGCGATGATGCGGTCGACGATGGAACGCGATTACCTAGAAGTAACCTATTCACTCTTGACTTAAAGATTCCCAGGTTGTTTGTGTTTCCTAATACTCATGAGACTTAAACTCAAGAGTGAATAGGTTACTTCTAGGCAAGCGTTCTCTATCGTCGGTCCATCAGGTGAGATAGTGGTCAAAAGCGAGCTTACCCATAATAAAGAGAAATAAAAATATCAACCCAGTACCATCTTCAAGCGAAAATCTTCAAGAAAAGATTAATGAAGCAGTACAGTGATGGGTGAATCAAGATAGTTCAGAAAAGAGACAATAACTTCTTAAAATCTGGCAGAAGAAAGAACCAGATTTCTGCATAAATGTGTAAATTCTTTACCAAATTCACATTTAGCTGAAATTTTTCATTTTCTACGAAGTATTTGGCCTCATAGGTAAGCCCTAAGATTTTCCGTCGGTTATTGCGGACACAAAATACAAAAGTAGCCCTTGTCCTTCCTTAGGTTTCTTGGCTTACTCAGTACCAAGTTTCATCAATATCGGTTCAGTAGTTTAACCGTGAAAGCGTAATAGTCAGATAGTCGTACTCGTCCTTGAAGGCGGTTTCCGATTGGGGCGATGCCAATCTAGTCAAGTTCAATGCAACTAAAACCCAAGCGTGTCTTTTTTCCGCTAAACGGAGTCAATTCCAACCGGCTCCATCTTTCCGAGGTGTGACCGTGCCAATAACCGACCACCTTGAGCTTCTTGGGGTTACGCTGTCGTCTACTCTAAATTTCGGCTCATACATCGAGGCAAAGGCTCAACTGGCTGCCAAAAAATTGGGGATCTTAGCAAAGGTGAGACGGTACTTCACGCCGGAACAGCTGCTCAACCTTTATCAAGCGCAAGTACGATCGTGTATGGAGTACTGCTCTCATCTTTGGGACGGGTCTGCCAAATACCAGCTTGATGCGCTAGAGTCGATTGAGAGGCGAGCCAAGAGGATCATCGGCAATGATGCACTTGTTGAGTCGAAGCTCCAAAGCCTTGGGCATCGCCGCCGAGTTGCTAGCCTGTCGGTTTTCTATCGTTTACATTTCGGGGAGTGTGCACTGGAATTGCACAATCTAATTCCGCCAAGTCCGTTCCATCATCGGACCACTAGACGTACGGCGTTACGCCACCGGTACATGGTAGACATCCCACCCATACGCACAAAACGTTTTAAGAACACATTTATTATGCGTACAGCCAAGGAGTGGAATTCCTTGCCGGAGTCTGTGTTTCCAGATAGCTACAACTTAGGGGTCTTTAAGTCAAGAGTGAATAGGCTACTTCTAGGCAAGCGTGCTCCATCGTCGACCACATCATCGCTTACCATCAGGTGAGATGGTGGTCAAACGCGAGCCTATCATTAATAAAAAAAAAAAAATAAAAAAAAAAAAAAAAAAAAGTTTTACATTTTTTTTTATTATGGATAGGCTCACCTATGACCACTATTTCACCTGATGGTAAGCGATAATGTAGCCGACGATGGAGCACGTTTGGCTAGAAGTAGCCTATTCACTCTTGACTTAAAGACCCCTAGGTTGTAGCTATCAGGAAACACAGACTCCGGCAGGGAATTTCACTCCTTAAACTGTACGCATAATGAATGTACTTCCAAAACGCTTTGTACGTATGGGTGGGATGTCCACCATGTACCAGTGGCGCAACGTCGTGTTTGGTGGTCCGATGATGGAACAGTCTGGGCGGAATTAAATTGAGCAATTCCATAGCACACTACCCAAAATGTAAACGATAGAAAACCGACAGACTAGCAGCTCGGCGTCGATGCTCAAGACTTTAGAGTTTTGACCCGACAAATGCATCATATTTCACAATCGACGAAAAAGTGACGAGACGCCATATTCAGAACTGGAAAAACTAAACTGAGTGTAATATTGCGCACTCTAATAAGTTATGGGCACAAAGTTGGCAATCAGCGAAACTAACTATGTCGGACAATTTATGACACATTTTAAATATGATGAGGTGCGGAGTCGGTCGGCCGGAGATAATTATAGTGTAGCAACATCCGCGTGGAGCAGTGGTGGCTCAGTGCTAACGGTCCCGCCCAACTTTCAAGTTATAACCAGAGGTCGGAATTAGGTAGAGTTATTCATGTACTTATACCAATTTCATCCAGTGAAAGAATAAAGTGGATATGCCTCAAATCCCGAGTTTAATTTTAAAGAGCAGATTTTTTTTTATGACACTATCAGAAATATAGCAGAAAAAATTTCTTCCTGCATTAATGACGAGGTATAAATTTGTTAACTTCACCTCAGTTGATGTAGAGATCTTTTTCAATGAAAAATACTAATAAAAATTGTATGTTATTTATTTATTTATTTATTAAAACTTTATGCACTAGTAATAAACACTGTACAAAGGCGGACTTAATGCCTTAGGCATTTTCTACAAGTCGACCTTAGGGTGGTGCAGAAACAAAACATGGTAGGTGCAGCTTAATGGTAAAGAAATAGAAAAGAAATACAATCTATACTAATATTATAAAGCTGCAGAGTTTGTTTGTTTGTTTGTTTGTTTGAACGCGCTAATCTCTGGAACTGCTGGTCCGATTTGAATGATTCTTTCAGTGTTGGGTAGTCCATTTATCGAGGAAGGCTATAGGCTATGTTTTTTTTTTTCAAAATTAGGGATCCGTAATAAAATTGCTATTTTGTAACACAAGGTGTAAAATCGAAAACCTATTTTTGCGTGCGCTGCAAAAACTATTGACAATAGAACAAAATGATGTACTACGGGTTTGTAGATCCCATTAAGACCTACAAAAAAGTCCGCGAGAACATATATCTAGCTATCATGGTTTAATCACAATAACCGATTTTGTGTTCAAAATAATTATTAAATCGTCTGAAGAAAAAAAAACTACGTTAAATATGTATCGTAATATTAATCTTTATCGAAATTAAGCATTATGTTATCAAGAGTATTTATGTAGAAGTAAAATACTTTTTGTTTCATCTCAATCGGATATTTCGTTTAAAAGTTATCACGTGTGTAAGATGTTAAGAGTTGGTACTTATTAATGAGTTATGGGCCATAGAGTTTTTTATCAACATAAAATCCTGTAATAATCTTTTTCGAAATATATTTGTTGATGAGATCAAGAAGATGCAGTCCATTATCCACAGGAATTTCTTAATTCTTTAAACCCGAGTGGCCTCCCCCCACATTCTCTCAAGTTAAAAATTGGTGCCCCAATTATTTTACTTAGAAATCTTAAGCCACCAAATTTATGTAACGGAACTCGACTTCAGGTTAAATTTCTTCGCAATAACGTGATCGTTGCAACAGTTTTGACTGGTCCAGCGGTTGGTCAAACAGTACTTATACCTCGGATCCCAATGATTCCAAATGATTTGCCTTTTCATTTTAAAAGAGTCCAATTCCCAATTAAATTATCTTTTGCCGTAACGATAAATAAATCACAGGGGCAAACATTTAAATATGTAGGATTAGATTTACGGCAAGACTGTTTTTCGCACGGCCAACTATATGTCGCGTTGTCAAGATCAGGTTGCGGAAACAATCAATATATTCTTCTGCCACAAGAAAATAAAACGAAAAATATAATTTACTCAGAAGTACTTTAAAATAATACTTTAACCCGGTTTAAAGTGGACGGACACTCCCGCCTATAGTCGTAATTCTTATGTGTCTGGCTGAATGTCGAACAGATAGACAGCTATTGCCTGCGACTTATACAATTTAACTTCATCTATATTTTTCTTAATATTATAAAGCTGAAAAGTTTCGTTGTTTGTTATGAACGCGGTAATCTCGGGAAATACTGATCTGATATGAAAACTGTTTAAATATTCAATAGTCCATTTATTGAGGGAGGCTATATTTATCTCGGTATTTCCACGGAAACGAGAAAAACGCGGGTGAAACCGCGGGGCACAGCTAGTAATAAATATATACTTAGATACAAAACAACAATGTAATTATGAAAAACGAATCCAACAAATCAACGCTGTGATGATTACACCAACTTCCTGCGAATGTGCTCACGTGCCATCACCAAAAGTGAACCGACTGGACGCCATCCTGATGTTCAGCGGGAGCGCATTCCAAAGAGAGATCGCCTGGACAAAGAAGGAGGACTAGATAAACCCAGAGCGGTGTGTGGGACATCGTAGAAGACGATTATTGGTAGATCGGAGATTTTTATTATGACCAGGGCAAAGAAATTGGATTTGAGAAGTCAAATAAGAAGCGCTCTACGCTGTCGGATTGGTGTAACCATTTTAGAAGTGAACGTTGCTCAGATACATGGTCATCCTTACGAAGGAAGGAATTTTATTTGTCTATGAGGTTTTTATTATTTATTATTATTTGTTTGTAATATTGTTGGCCACACGGGATTTTTCATTAAAAATCCCGGCAAGATCCATATTAATATCAACATTTCGATGCAAGTAGGTACATGAATAACTCTACCTAATTCCGACTTCTGGTTATAACGTCATGGGTTCAAATCTACAGGCGCTTTTATTTTGAGGAAATCATCAAAAAGCTCGTCTCTTTCTGGGTAGAAAAAGATACAGTGTCGGACTTTTACTGACTAAAACCCACCTGAGTTCTTTTAGTTGGCCTTGTTCCAGGGCCACGATAAATCTTTCGAATAATTCTGCAGCTTTGTTTAATTTATGTCATCACCACTGCTTTCAAAACGGTGAAGGAAAATATCGTGAGGAAATCTACATGTCCTAGAACCAAGGCACGCCATAGTTATGGCGGTAAGTCCCCTCTTTGAGGCGTGCCTGGAAAGACCTCACGGCGTCCTTACCTTCCGCATGATGCAGGTCCTCACCGGACATGGTAAGTTCGGGAGGTTCCTGCACCGGATTCGTGCGGAAGAAACGCCCGGGTGTCACTATTGTGTGGACCGCCCGGAGGATACGGTGGAGCACACGATGGAGATGTGCCCCGCCTGGGCAGAGCAACGCCGTGTCCTCGTGGGTCCGCGTGATGGGTAAACGGCCCTTTCCTTCTCTTGGAGCCTGAGTCTCAGCAGTGGGAACATTATTAAGCTGATTATACTAACATCCGGGTGAAGTGCGACTTCTAATGTAACTGCTAATGTGCTAATCTGTCTAATAGTCGCAGTCACAATGCTGTTCTTGCGACATGTTTAAGATGTAGTAAGATAAAGTTCTACAGCACGTATGTACTGTAGAGTTCCTGGTTTTTTATCAGAACATCTTTAGAGGATTGGCAACATTATTGAATAAAATCCACCTGAAATTCTTTCGAACAATCCCGTACTCCTGGCAGGATGGAGAAGCACCCTAAAATATAAGTATCTTGACAGGTTGACCTTAACAGGTTTTTTTTTTGTCGGAAATCATCTAATGACATCCCCCGCACTTGGGCGGAGCGTGAGATAGTGTCAGACTTTTACGGACTAAAAACCCACTCCTTTTCCTTCTTTGCCATTTTTCCAGGGCCCCGTGGATCTCTTTCGCATCACTCATGGCCCCAGTAGGCTTCGACTCTGCTGGGCCCCTACGGTTGCTGACATCTCCTTGAGGCGCGCGTGGAACAGTGCGCGCCGTCGACGACTTGGGCTCGGTCCGGACGGTTACCGGACGGTCGGACAGTGAGCCACCCATAAAACTCACCTGAAACTCTTTCGAACAATCCCGTACTCCTGGTAGGATGGAGAAGCACCTTAAAATATTAGTATTTCGACATTATACCTTAAAAGGTGGAACTTACAAAAACATCATTTATGAAGCAAACATTTCAAGAACATTTGAAAGATCTTTTTGAACCTTGAATTGTTCACAACCTAAACTGATTCTTTTCATTGTTTCAATCTCTTTTATCTGTACTTTGGTTTCATTAATAAAGAATACAAAGTGATGGCCGTTTTTTCAACGTCTGGTCCTTATTTCCTTTCTAGACTATCGTAATCGTCTAGAATAGACTTATTGACTTATCTATACAAAACTTGTAGACAGATAGACAAATAGTTGTTCTATCTCAAGACGGGTTGGTTTTTTTATTATTATTGACAGGCTCGAGCTTGACCGGATTTTTTATTTTTTTATTTGTGTTTGACTGTGATCCCACCTGATGGTAAGTAGTGAAGCAATCGTAAAAAAAAACTTGATAAATATTATTTTACCGGACACTAAGCGACGTTGTGGTCGACGACACGCTTGCCTAGGAGTAACCTATTCACTCTTGACTTAAAGATCGCTAGGTTGTAGCTATCAGGAAACGCAGACTCACCCAGGAAATTTCTATTTATATATCTGAATAAATCTGTGTAAGTAAAGTCACAGGCACAGTTACCTACCAATCATATCATCAGAGATTTATCTCTTAAGAGTGACCCTCTTATTATTATTCCCGATCCGTCTATTGTCAACGTGTAAATGAAAGAAAATGTAACCATAGAAACCTTGCCCATTTAATGCAAAAAAGAGAGATAACGTCTCAACGCTTTGTTGTCATTCGGTAATTTCGTCACTCGTTTGAATATTTTACGAAACTTGTTCTTGTGAAAAAAAAATGGTCATTCGGAATCTCGATTAGATGTGCAAGGTTTTTATAGATACATTTTCTTTAATTTATAAGTATGTGGCATCCCATATAATTGTATCACACTGTATTAATATTTATATTGTAACATAATTACAGTACTGTGTAGGACCCACCTTTTGAAACAGATATTATTTAGACTGTGGTATAATCAAAGATGTCTATGGTTTTTCTACTCTTTGACACTTCACGAGAACTCACTTTTGGCGCTCAGGACGAATAGAATTTGCTCAACAATACCGACTTTTATTTCAAGTTCGCTACTAAGATTAAACGGCGCTAAACTAATAATATCCACAACATATACATAATAATATGTGTTTAAAAAAAAAAACAAGAAAAAGATGAAATAAAGAGTGTAATAACGTCATAGTTACATAAGAGCGGTTGTGTGGAAACGTATCTCGGGTTTGCCGCCCTTAAATAAGACTAATTAAAATAATTTAAAAATAGTATTTAGGTCAAACGTTTTTCCATTCCCTCACATTTCTTTCTAATGACCATATTAACAATGTACAAGGCGAAGATAACAATCAACAGTGTTAAACGAGCGGGTATGCAATGACCATAACAGGCGGCTGCGCGGGCGCAAGTGAGGCGACCGCGTGAGTCACCAGTCATCGACCTTAGAAATGTAGATTGAGGTAAAATACCATGATAAGTTTGTGTTGTTTACGTTTTTCTTAAGAATTATTTAGTTAATTTAAGAATTATTTAGTTAATTTAAGAATTATTTAGTTAATTTAAGAGGACTACAGGATTGTAACGTTTTACCTTTACAGTATTTTAATTTTATTTTCAAATTTGTAGATTTTTATTTAGTAAATCGCTTTGCATCTCTTTCTTTTGTTAGCAGTCTCTTAAAAAAAAAAACTTTTTTTTTATTTGTCAGTTCTTGATCCCGTCTCTCGGTCTTCATTGATGGAATGTCATGGGTGAGGCCTACGACGGAACGAGCGAGCCCAGAATATGTCTGTTCATCCCTGAACACAAATAATCAAGTCTGCTACCTCTTAGAACTGTGAAAATATGAATCATCTAAGTATATAAATAAGAAGGCCTTTTATTCACCATTTATCGCATAGATTTTAACACTCACAACGGAATCAAATCCTAGAATCATGAAAGACAAGAAGCTATACCAAGTAGCACAATTGAAGGAAAAAACCTAAAACCGTTTTGTCGTTCCGTCACAAAATATTTACTTTTTCGCGATTCGGAAAGTCTTTGGATACTCGATTTACATAGTTACCGAATCCACTGTGCACAAGTCCGATTTGCACTTGCGCGATTTTTTTTTCTATTATTCTCTTGAATAATATTATTGACTGGGTGTGTAACTGCGAACCTAATATTTTTTTTTATTCTTGATAGGTTCGCGCTTGACCATTATCTCACCTGATGGAAAGCGACCATGCGGTCGACGTTGGAGCGCGCTTACCTAGGAGTAACCTATTCACTCTTGACTTAAAGATTCCCGGGTTGTAGCCATCAGGAAACACAGATTCCGGCAAGGAATTCCACTCCTTAACTGTACGCACAATGAATGTGTTCCCAAAACGTTTTGTGCGTATAGGAGGGATGTCCACCATGTACCGGTGGCGCATAGCCGTACGCCTGGTGGTCTGATGATGGAGCGGGCTAGGTGGAATTAGGTTATGCAATCTTGTAAGAATGATTCCAGTCGACCGACTTCAAAGTGGATTAGTTAAAGCGACAGTCGTTTTACATAATGCACTTACTTACCTAGTCCTTACTAGGCGCAAAGTACCAACTTTTTTTAAGGTGGTAAATCATCCAATGACTTCACCCGCACTAGGGCGAGGCGAGAGGGCGTGTCGGACTTTTACTGACTACAACCCACTCCCGTGTTCCTTCTTTGACTTGTGTTCCAGGACCCCGGGTTTCCTTTCAGAAGCGAACCCATGGCCCCAGTAGGCTTCGACCCTGCTGGGGCCCTACGGTTTGCTGACATCTCCTTGAGGCGTGCGTGGAAGACTACGCGCTGTCGACAAAAAAAAGTACCTACTTACGTCCCTATACTTACATGATCAAAGCCAATAGGTACGAGTATATTAGAAATTCAGGAATATCTTTAAGGGTCACCGCACACGGGCTACCGGCCACAACCAAAAAACGCAGCCACTGGCATAATTCCAATAGTTCTCATACATTTTATATGGATTCGCCGCACACGGTTGACGCCGGCCACACGCTACAAAACACCGCTGCACCTTCTTGTAGCCCGCACTGGCCACTAAATGTCGATACAAAAAGCCGTCACACGCCATTTACGCATTTAAACCTTCTTCGTCAGAGTCCACTACGATACTGCGCATGGGTTAAAAAAAGTAGCAGCCACCGGCCACAAGTGGCTGTCGCGCGCTTCAGCTTCCTTTGTGGCCGCTTCTAGCTTCCCGTGGCGGCGTTTGTGGCTGTGGCATGCGGCCCATGTGCGGCGACACTAAGAATTAACTTGGCTTTTCAAGGATCCTATGATTATTGTGCGTCAAATTTCGGCATTTGCGAATTCGTGCCGAGACAACATGGTTGACGCAGTGGTTGAGGGTTTGGGACAAGGGCCAAAAGCAGGCCAGCACTTGTCTGGTGCAGTGGAAGTCACATCGCTCCCGCAACCCCCAACGCAAGTGAAACCGGGGTGGTTTTTGTTAGTACTGACAGAACAGACGCACTTACTGGGCCCAAACCCCTTTCGAATACCGTAATTAGAGACACAATAGAAAGACAATGAGAGAGCGATCGCTTCGCGAGCGTTCGCTTGGCGTTTAATGAATACTCAAAAAAGAAAACGTATATATTATATATTTTTGTAAAGTTTATCTACCATTCAATCACTAATAAATCATTATAATTATTATGAATACTACAGAGTTCGTTGTACTGTGACTCCTGTCCATGTCGTTCGGTTCTGAACACCATTGACCATTCATTGACCTTTCAGCCATTAGCCATGTCAAAATATGGTGAACATTGCAATTAGATACTATTTTTTATAAGGTGGGCAATTTTCAAATAAGTCCTCATGTGTTTTCTCCCGGCAAACCTTGAGTGACAGAGAGATCACATTCAAGGGTAGGATACAGTGAATAAAGGCGTGTTGTAATAGCATAGCATAGTCGGCCTTATAATGTTCCCACTGTTGGGACTCAGGCCTCCTCTCTAGGAGAGGGAATGGGCCGTAATCCACCACGCGGGCCCAGTGCAGGTTGGTGGATGTCACATGCCTTCGAATTTTTGGTTCTAGGACATGCCGGTTCCCTCACGATGTTTTCCTTCACCGTTTTGAGAGCAGTGGTGATGAAATAAATTACACAAAGTAATGCGCCTGGCTGGGTTTGAACCCGCGACCTACAACTCCGTAAGTCGGGGCCGTTACAATTCGGCCACCACTTCTCTTGTGGTAATGCTAACTTTGAAATATTTCATTGAACCTTGACGATATCGATATTTCAGGAAAACTTTGATAGTAAAACCATGGGTGGACACAGGGTGGGGCAGGTGGGGCAGCTCGCCCCACTCTGCTCAAGACTAAAAACATTTACGTATAAAAAGTAACAAAAAAAATTGGAGCTCTCTTCGTTCGTTCTTACATTTTATATTCTCAAACTTTTCTCCATAAGTCTTCAAAGTATATTTGAAAGATGAAAGAAAAAATTCAAGCAACGATGACTGAGACGTGTACATTTTTTTTTAAACTGTCGAAAATCTATTATATATCTATGTAAAAGGAGAAACTGACTGACTGACATATCAACGCACAGCCGAAACTTTTGTAACGTAAAATTTTGCACAAAGCTTCCTTTCATAACGTAACTAAGCACTAAGCGAGGATTTCCAAAAATTCACCCCCCAAGGGGATGAAACGGGGGTTCAAAGTTTGTATGGAGAAACCTACTTTGACGCGGGCGAAGCCGTTGGCCAAAGCTAGTCTATCATATTACTATGAGCGCATACATTTTCCAGCTTTAAGAAGCAGCTTTAAGAAGCAGAATTAAGAAGCAGCTTTAAGAAGCAGAATTAAGAAGCAGCTTTAAGAAGCAGCTTCAAGAAGCAGAATCTTTAAGAAGCAGCTCTTGGTCAGAAGAAAAGCCCTGATATTGATGAGATAAGACCTATAATTTCACAGTTTGCTTGGCTGGCTATTTCATTTGATATAAGCCAAACGAGATTTATTCGTACCGGGGCGGAGGGCCCTACTTGGTTTTGCTGCCCTGGGCCCCGACAAGATAATACGAGAGACGCCATACTTTTGCCCCACCCCTGAACAAATGCTAGGTACGCCCATGAGTAAAACTAAAACTTATGATGATTTGTTTCATTTCACAGTTTGTAAGGGCGGACAGTCAAGAGTTGAAGGTCAAACCGATTACTTACATTTTAAGTGGGCACCACGTTTTATTGAATTTGGTCTGGGAATCGATACAGGTGGCGTAAATAAATGAGACCTTCAGAGTATGTAAGCGAGTTTAAAAACTAATAGTAGGACCGTTTAAGTTTAGAGTATTTTTGGAACATGTGTGAGAGCCTATACTTTGTTACAGCTGTTGTTTCAACCGTAATAAGTTGTTCACGTATGTCAGAAAGGTGGAGTGGAACTACTAAAAATATACACGCTGGACTTGGCATTGAAAAACTCCTTCTTTAAATTTTGTGGTCTTTTAAATACAATATGGATAATGTTAATTAAGGAATTAGTAGTTCTTGTTATAGCGGCAATAGATAATATATACATCATGTGTAAAAATTCATGTGTCAAGCTACATATCACGATGGCAGATAGATGGACAGTGGAGTGATAGCAATAGGGTCCCGTCTTTACACTTTGTACCCATAGGGTAAAAACGGGACCTCACCCCAAGTTTTACCAGAGTTCCACCTTAATTTTTTGTACATTTTTTGTCGTTTTTAGGGTTCCGTACTTCAAAAGGAAAAAACGGATACCTTATAGGATAACTTTGTTTTCCGTCTGTCTGTCTGTCAAGACCCTTTATCTTGGGAACGCGTAAAGGTATCGAGTTGAAATTTAAATCATAAACTAAGTTTGCGGTCCCTTGAAGCTGTGCAACAATCGAACTTCCGAGTTAACGGGAAAAAAAGATACGGCTGTTTATGTCGCAAAAAACAAATATTTTGATACTCTCAAGGGAATCAAAATTCATAGGGTACCTATGGTCCCGTTGACATAGAAACTTGAAATTTGGCATGAAGCAAGGTCACTTACCACAAGTAAGTATAGGGGAAAATCTGAAAACTGTAAATTTGTAGTTACGTCACAAAAAAAAAAACTTTTTTGCGATTCGGTAAAATCTTCGTAACTCAATTCGTAATTCTCTCCATAAGTTTGTACGGAACCTTCAGTGCGCGTGTCCGACTCGCACTTGCCCGGTTTTTTCAATTAGTTATTATTTCTGAAACAAGCGCTCCATGAACCATATATTCATTTTGAATCTCAATGATACTACTACCAAAATGTAAAAAAAGGCGAAACACTTTCTGTTTGGGTAATACTTGCTTTGACTTGCTATATTACTCGTATTTATCACGTAAATGTCAGTGAATAAAAAATAACTATGCAAATACACCAGTAACCACCAATATATCTTAACTATTCAAATGCATTTAAAAATAGTCAGAAAAAAAAGTAAAAAACTAAAACCCGACTACGACAAAAAAAAAAACGACGCTGAAAAAGTATGAAACAAGATTTTCATTTCAGGACAAAAAGAAAAGCCGTAGTCACACGTTATTAAAGTGTTTCGGTTAGTACTTATAACGTGTGAGTTTTATTTTTTAACACATTACTTTTGTCCGCTAGAGGGCGCCATATCGAGTTTTGTGACACGTCATGCAGCCTATGTTCAGCGGACAATTAAGACGGTTCTAACGATACTTCATATATCGAGTTCCGATAAGTAGATTAGGAGCTATGAGGGAACAGATGAACATACTCACATACATACAAACATAAATACATACATACATAGCCTGTCAAAATCATAACCCTCCTTTGGCTTTGCCGTAGTTGGGTAAAAAGAAACCTTTTTTTTTGAGTGTGTGATGGGCAAAAAATCCCTCAACCCTCCTCCTTTTTCAGTGTTCTAGGTCCAAGAGGTTGGGCTGGGCGTTGATGAGCCAATGAGTGAGTCAGAACTTTGCCTTTTATATATACCTACAGATTACAGTATCTTCAGCGTATGTTACGTCTTTAACTACCTAAGGGTCTGCGCACACTTGAGACAAGACTGTCTTAGACAAATTTGTCTACGACGTCGCAGTCTTGTCTTGTTGTGTTGTCTTGTCTGTTGTGTTGACAACAGTCAACAGTTACACTAACTTACCACTAGATTCAACTTTTAAAACCACTAGAAAACCACTAACAAAAATTTATCCCACACACAAAATCGCAAAATTTCCCACTAAAAAAATGTGTGTGGTACGAAATAAAATAGGTAGGCATTTCGGTTATTAGTTTCCTTTAATAATAAGCGATAAAAATTAACAATCAGTTGATCAAAATACCAAATTAACATTAGTTGGCAAATCAACAAAACAGTCTTGTCGCAGATAAGTCTGCGACGTCGCCGCATCGTAGACAAGTCTGTCTAAGACTTGTCTCAAGTGTGCGCAGGCCCTAAATGAATATCGTCAAGAAGAAGTGTGCAACTTCGTGTTTGTAAACTTTTTAACAACACAAGTTCAACCAACATTATTGCCATATTCTCTGTAAAAAGGTTACATCACGCATGCAAATTCCATGCTGCATCTAAACATAGACCGTTGTTTCTGTTCAAGCATCCTGTTTTCAGCCCCCCGTGGCTGACAGGAAACCACGTCGTTTTGAAAGCAAAAGAAAAAGATAACATCGGTTCAACGACTGCGGTCACTGTGTTTTAAAACGGGTTCTTTTTTTGTGATTAAATCTTAATTTCACGTGGCGTAAATAATTCGCGTATAATGTACAAAATTAAGGGGTGAAGTGACTTTTAAAATTTTTGATTACATTTCGAATCTCATTATCGAATATTTGATTAGTGGAATTAATAATGTTAGTATTGGGTTTGCTAAATTACGTATTACCTTAGTAATTTATTAAAATTCAAGTTTATTTGCAGAAAATGAGTGTGCTGGGCACTAGGCGACCACTAAATCAGACATTATTCTAAGATAAATCAGTTCAAATATTTTTTTAATAAATTTTTATAAAGTCCATCTCAAGAGGGATATACAAAACAGCACTATTAAGAAAAAATATAATTTCAATGGGGCCTATCATGTACAAAATAAAATTCCGCGTAATTGCAAAGAAAACCCAATACACATCATTTCATCATCATTTCAGCCGAAAGACGTTCACTGTTGGAAGTAGGCCTC
Organism: Mythimna impura; assembly: GCA_905147345.3. NCBI lineage: Eukaryota > Metazoa > Arthropoda > Insecta > Lepidoptera > Noctuidae > Mythimna > Mythimna impura. The sequence continues at coordinate 22,900,445 of LR990359.1, read as the reverse complement.
CCCAAACGTCGCTACAGCGACCGATCCTGTGCGTCTCTCGCATCCACCGCATTCCCGCGACTCCCTAATCATCATCATCATCATCATTTCAGCCGAAAGACGTCCACTGCTGGACATAGGCCTCCCCCAAGTGTCGCCACAATGAACGGTCCTGTGCGTCTCGCATCCATCGGACTCCCGCAACCGTTACCAAGTTATCGGTCCACCTTGTACGAGGCCTTCCAACGCTACGTCTTCCGGTACGTGGTCGCCATTCCAGAACCCCAATACGTATATTTAAAATTAAATTAACTACATTACTAATAGAAAAAAAAAATACTACTCCGTCAATGACTTTCTGAATGATAGAGATTTATAACCCTCAAATTTTCTTGTAATTGACATTTTAAATGATAATTTGTTATAATTTCTAGATAAGCTGATTGTCGTGCAATCGCCTATTTATATGGAAATTGATTGATTTGTGTCAAAGATTCAAAGCATTTTACAATAAACCATTTACAGGACTTTACTTTTGAAATGTCAAGAAGTCAGTCAGTCAGAAAAATGATGTTAATTACACATTCGAAAGCGTAGATCTGTATGGAGAAGAATGTGCAAGAAACTCCATGGACAATCTTTTCAATCATGTTATGTATTTACAATGAGTGTGAATTTCGCTGCCATGTTAGTAGTTTTAGTAGTTTTAAGTCTATGACAAATTATTGTATTGTAATTTCAAAAAATCATGGTTTTGCTTGCCATGGGCAGAATGTAGCTGAAACACCCAATTCTGTACAATCTCAAACTTGTACCTACATTGCTGGCAAATAAATATTTCTGATTCTGATTCCGAGTAACTCACGTAAATATTTATTTAAAAATCCAAGTCATAAAATGCCACTAAATTCTTAAATACCTTAGGACGTTGTACAGTCAGCCAGCCGTTCCTGATCTCAGCAGGGTCAGCGTCTTCCAGAGATATCGAGGATATTGTCCGAGGTCCTCGCGCCTTCCAATGTTCAGGGTCCCACCAGTTAACGTGATCCAGAGAACGGGAGATGCCTCGAGCTTCCATGGAAGTGAGCAGCTTGTACTTCAGAATTTTCTTAGATATATCTAAATACTGGCTTCATATCACTGATAAAGCAATTTTTTTTTTCTACAATCTTGAATTATTTTCTAAAATTTTAGGGAACACAACGTCTACCCTTGTTCGAACTCAAAAGCTGAATGAAACAGAGGGTTGTTTGTTTGTTCCTCTGGTTGCTAAGCAACGAAGCACGTGGAAATCCAATGTCACGGCATTATGAATAATTCATGACCTTTGCGGGACTACTGTTAACTTGACCCAGTCATACAAATTTATTACTAATCTGTTTTTATAGAATTACGTCTTATTACTTCGAGTGACGGTTGGAATTTGAATGTAGGATTTGATTTGTCTGATGACTGAAGCTGTATATCTTCTTTACGGATTATTATAACAGTATTTTTTCTGCTTTAGCGTCTTTGCTTGTAAAGTAAACAATACTGGGAGGTTCTCAAGTTTCCTGCGGTTGTACAATGGATCAGTTTGCCTGGTTCATTGTCACGGTTACAATAGCTACATAACTCTTGATTGGATGAGCATCTTTACATAATTAAATTAATTAATAATTGATTGGATCTTTGATTTACTGACTTACTTTGACACTTAACTTTCTTAAGTGTATTATTCAAAAAGCTTTTTATGAATCTATGGAACTATCTATTGGCTATATATTCTTAATATTCTACTAGCTTTTGCCAGCGGTATCGCCCGCATACAAGTAGAAAATATATAGCGTATATCACTGAGTGATGTAGCATTCTACTGTTGAAAGAATTGTTAAAATTGGTTCAGTAGTTTTTATTTTATTCATTATAAACAGAAATACAAATCTTTCTCTTTATAATACTGTAGTATTTCAACTTCATTTTGCGATGCTGTTTCGACGAGGTCCGTAAAGGCATCGGCCTTTACGGATTTTTTTTTTAGGTGGTATATCATATAATGACATCTCCCGCCCTTGGGTGGGGCGGGAGGGCGTGTCAGACTTTTACTGACTAAAACCCACTCCTGTTCCTTCTTTGTCATCGTTCCAGGGCCCCAGGGTTCTCTTTCGCATCACCCATGACCCCAGCAGGCTTCGACCCTGCTGGGCCCCTACGGTTTTGCTGAAATCTCCTTGAGGCGCGCGTGGAACGCTATGCGCCGTCGACGACTTGGGCTCGGTCCGGACGGTTACCGGACGGTCGGACGGCGAGCTGCCTATTGCTCGCCGTCCGCAAGCCAGATCGGCCTTTACGGATGCGGGATCCTTCGAAAGCATTACCGCGTCACTGAAATTCAAAGGACCACTGAAGAAACACGGCCAGCGCGTTTGACTAATGATGGGGTTATCTACCAAACTATTAGTATAGGTTTTTACATAGGTAAAAACCTATACTAATAGTTTGGTAGATACAAAGATATGCTTCGAAAGAGCCTGAGATTTTAGTGTTTTATCAACCAGTCTTGATCGTAGGTAGACTGAAGCATCGGCAAACTAAGGCACGGCTATATCAATATAAGCATAGTTAAAAATAACATAAGCTTTGTCTTCATGAACAAGGAAAGTTTTGCAAACACAACGTTTATTATCATCACTTTCTAACTTTCAAGAATCCTCTCCATATATTGCAAATCTAAAGATCATCTACAGCCTCAACTGTTATGGCAATTCAAATCTTATCACGTAGGTTTTATGCATCATATTGTGGTGTACCGCCCACGTTAACCAAGCGACTGGCCATGTATGTATGCGCCGAAGATTTATAAAGATGGCTGAGTCATTGGTCCTTGTATGGCGCCGTGGTTAGACAATACTAGCAATTTGCGAGTGACTTCGTTCGGCAGAATGTTTTTGATAGTTTTGAAAAACTAATACTTAATAACAGTCTTTATTATGCACTAGGTGACCCGGCGAACTTCGTACCGCTTAGCAGTCAATGAATGTAGTACCTATGTCTTTCGATATAGTCAACCGATTGCGATGAAACAAAGCCTAAGTAATATGTCAAGTTACACATAATTTTAATGTGTAAAAGTTATCTACATCGACTTCGTACATTTTACGTGATGCGCGCACAACAAAAAACTTTCACAGATTTATTATATTTTCAACATTTTGATTAGAATTTGTGCTAAGTTTCCAGTTTATTAAACCAAAAAGAATAAGATTCTCCCATATAAACTTTAACACCCCCTAAATCGTTTTATAGGGATAGTTTTGAAAAACAAATAAGTAATAAAAACTTTTTTTATTTACTTGGTTTACTATTTATGCTAAGTTTCAAGTCTATGGGATCAAGGAATAAAATTTTGCATACAAATGAATGTAAGAAGAAAGAAAAAGAGTTTATTTACGACACACATGGCACATAACTTAAAAAAAATAATATAACATTATAACAAATCTATACAATAAAGTGAGATATGCGACACATCCGCGCAAAACAAAATGTTGAAATCTGATGAAAAATGTTCCCCTTTTTACCCCCTTAAAAGTTCTGTTGTATCTTCAAAAACCCCGTCTTAGTTCTCGCCTACTTAGTAAAAGGAAGCCTTGTGCAAAATGTAGTTTCGGCTGTGCGTTGATATGTCAGTCAGTCAGTTTCTCCTTTTATATATATACTTAGATAGACTAGCACTTTGTTCGCGACTACGTTCGCGAGAATATTTTAATATAATATAATAATAATATAATATTCCACAACTATCACATAACGCCGTCTAGTCCCAAGCTAAGCAGAGCTTGTGTTATGAGTTCTAGACAACTAATAAACATACTTACTTATATATTTCTAAATACATAGACACATATTATAGACTACCTACATATTTTTTTTTTTTTTTTAATTCATATAAACCAGTGCTTGACTGCGAACCCACCTGATGGTAAGCAGCGATGCAATCATTGATGGTGAGGCGCACTAGTTTATTAAGAGCCTATTATAGATAAATTACACCCAGACACACAACAAATGATCGTGCTCATCACACAAACATTTGTCCTGGGTGGGAATCGAACCCATCGACCTCCGGCATTGCAGTCAGGGCCACTAACCACTAGACCAACAGGCCAGTCAATTTCAGTAAATTTTCATAAAAACATAAACACCCCTTATGGGGTAGTTTTGAAAAACTAATGATGACAGTTATTTCAGTTAGACTTTGCTCCAAGTTTTAAGTTTATTAGTCCAAGTAATAAAAATTTTGTATACAAACGATTTTCACCCTTTTCACTCCCTTAAAAAGTTGAATTTTCAAAAACCCCATCTTAGTGCTCGCCTACAAAACAAAAGAAAGCTTTGTGCAAAATTTCATGTTCCTAGTCGCAGTAGTATCGGCTGCGCGTTGATATGTCAGTCAGACAGTTTCTCCTTTTATATATAGATGATGACGTCACAACTCAGCACTTTCCATCTCGGTTGCTCTGACATATACAAAGGTTGTCTGAAGGCTCCAGATTTTCTTATTTACTAAGGTCAGTTAAGTTTTGTAACTATGACAATTTTTATTCAGGCAAATTTAGTTCTTATGCCAATAAATTACATGTTATTATAGTGTGCATTGTTGATCTGTTGGTTGTGGCCTCGCTTGCAATTTTTATATGGTAATGTTGTTTATAGTCATTGCCTTAATTTTGCATTGAATCTTTTAATGATGTTGTTCCAAATTGTTCAGAGTAGTTTAAAGAAGTTAAATGTTTATTTTGTTTCTTAATAAACGACGAATCTCCATTTGGAGACACTCTGGCGTCACGTAATACATATGTGAGCGCAACTTAGATTTAGTATTGCACGTTAATATTTAAGTCAATATATTTAAAGTAAGTTAAGGTATACACAAACAAAAACAACTGCAAACACGGCTAGGTCACCTACAATGATTTATTACAGAGTTCCGGTGCATATCTCCCGGCTTCATCATACTGAACTGATCTGCAGTTCGATGTATGCCCTCTCCCTCTTCCTTCAGCTAGTCATCGACTACACATATAAACAAACCAATTTTACTTGTTACGATAGTTCTGCTTCGTTCCATATCTTCGAAGATCACTATCAGATCATAACAATATTTCTATAGAACCATTTCGGAAATATAAATTCTCATTTAAGCTGTTGATCCCCGCATTAACGCCGGCGTTCACGCGCCATTGTCTTACTATTGTGTCTCTAATTACGCACTCAAAAGGTTAAAAATATAATTTACAAATCGGTCCACAATTGACCGATAAATCAGTGAACATACATATAAAAAATAAACCGGTAGTAACAGATAGCCAGAACAACAAACAGACAGATAGACAGACGTCAGACGAAATTAATAAAATAAATTTTAAGAGATTCCAGAATTATGACGAATTGTACCTTCTTCTTCTTCCTGCCCTTATCCCATATTACTTGTGGTCGGAGCAACACGTTTTTTTCTTCCATTCTGTCCTGTCACCCGTCACACTATCACTAACTCCCTTTTCTTTCATATCATTCCTCACACAATTCATCCATATTTTCTTAGGCCTTCCCTCTCCATCCATCTATTTGTTTAATCATAACTCTTTTAGTAACATGCGTTTCATCCCTCCACTTCACATGACCATACCAAGACAAACGATTCCCTTTCAACTTTTCAGTCACTGGCGCCACTTTCAAACTTCCTCTAATATACTCATTTTAATTTTTTTTTAATTTACTTTATTCAAAATTTGCTTACATTATGCATTACAAAATTTCTGCCAAACTGTAAAACAGTTTGTCGGCAGTAGCATTTTCACTTTATCCTTTCTCGTCACACCACACATCCATCTCAACATTCTCATCTCCGCTACATGTAATCATTTTTCATCCATCTTTTTCAACAGGCTGTATAAACATTATGCTACGATCCACGGTAGCGGAGCAGTAACCCAGTTAGTTAATAACAATCTAAAGAACTCTACGGTAAAAGGCCTATTACACTATTCGATATTCAGACAGTCTTAGTCGATGTCGACGTAGTGTAATAAGGGTTAGACCGGTCTTACTCGAAACAAAAAATAAGACAGTCTGAATATCGTGTGCTGAATATCGCGTAGTGTAATAGCCCCTTTAGTCGATGTCGCGTAGTGTAATAAGGGTGACCGGTTAGATGATTTTCCCACCTAAAAAAAATAGCGGTCTTACTCTTAACAAAAAATAAGACAGTCTGAACTGAATATCGTGTGCTGAATATCGCGTAGTGGCCCTTTAATAGTATCGACTAAATACCTACTATCGTAAAAGAAAGTATTACAACGCAAATAATGCCGCATTGCTGACGCTAATGATTCAAATAGGTAAAACGAGGGCTCAGTCACGACCAAAACATTGATTGGCGCTAATCCGCAAAAACTGCTTGTAATAAAACTTAATGATTATATCCATTTTTCATGACTCGCAATGAAGTTTTACAGCTTTTATAGTGAAAAAAATATTATTTCAATCGTAGATTTCATGCCACCAATCGTAGACTGCTTGAAAAGTGTCTTGTTTGAAGTGGACGGTCTTGGTGGGTGAGGCAGTGTCAGGAGATCGTAAGATTTGAGTCGACCGGTCTAATGGTCCAACAATAGACATTCTTCGACAGGTATGAAGACTAACTAGCAAAGCTGCCATCTCGAGCAAACCAGCACCCCGAGCCAAGTTGATAATCTGCAATCGTTAACGCTAGTCGAAAACTAATCAAATGTATGGGAATGACATCATCTCAACGTTAAGTCACGTGGTCAGAACAAACGAATAGAAAATTCGTAACCAAGTTCACATCGTTCAACGCTACATCCTTTGTTATACAAACGCTACATTGTAGAACGAGCGGCCGACTCAGGCGCGTCAACATGGCTACCAACTTATCGTTTTCTACAATTGCTGGCACCGAGGTGTTACCGATTGAAGAACGGAATTCGATACGATACGGTTGTAACTTGGCTAGGGGGGCAGTTCAATTTAAGTTTCAAAACATTCCAGGAATGAAAACCTTAATTTAATCAACAGATAACACCCCTATAAGCCTTCATACCTGCACCAGCACCTGATCCCAACAATAAACAAATCATTACTCTAAACCGGTTCCTCACTCGTTTGTAACTGTCCTCCCTTGCTTCCTCCCACGTTGAACTGCATAAGGCCGTACCTGCGCTTGCGCTAGTTCGCAAACTACGTATATAGCGATCTTATCTGCCTACTGAACAGGTCATAATGTATCTAGATTATTATTGATCTTAATTATAGACGTGTGGCTATTGTCAGTTGTTGAGATACTGGAACTTTGTGGTTTGATATGGTATTGTTTATTCAAAGTATTTACAAATCAGTTTAAATGTTGGTAAAAGGAACAAAAATGGTAAATAATTAACATTCAAGCTGAGAATTTGAGTGAAACTCAAACTAACCAGTTTGAGTAAAAATTAAGATTCAACTGGATCTTAATTTTTAAGTAAAACATCTGTACACTTAAACACTGTTTGCAAAATTGCAACACTTATTTGTGAAATTATTTTACTTACCACGTGATCAAGATTTTCATTTTAAGGGCATGCAATTCGATATACATTTTCACTGTTTTTCATACAACCGCTCTTACGCGATTATGACGTTATTACACATTCTTCATTAGATATTTTGGAAACACAGTATCTTGTTGATATTATCTAGGCTTCTATTGAAATCAATTTGTAATTTTGTGTGAAACTAATATAATATGTATAAGTAAGAAATGAAACAATAGAAGCCTTGAAAATTTAATCAAGATTCTGAATGACAACATTTTTTTTCAAAAACTTTTAAGGGTTTAAAAAAAACACGTATTTCCTGGAACAAGTTTTGTGAAATATTCGAGTAAATCTCGAAATTACCGAATGCTAACAGAGTTTTCAGGCGTTATCTCTCTTTTTTCGCGCTGCCTCTTCGTCAAACATCGCGTTGGATTGCGTTAGATGAAGTAATAAGCTTTTAAACCATGCTCGATGTTGACGATAGGCGAGTGAAAAAGGAGCCTCTTAAAACTAAGCAAAGCAACGGGAAAATGAGATAGCCTTTAATAAAGTAATTCATCATTTTCACAACGCCAACTAAATATTCATAGTCCAAGAGCGAGTGAAGTGAGCTCGGAATTGTAGAGCACTCCGACACGGACAGGATAGGTCCACCTTTGTTGTTATTTTTTATAACCACCCAGAAAGTTGCTTACATAGGAGATAATAGTGGCTAAGATAGATGGATGAATGGCTGGAATAGACGCTCGTTAATTGTGGCTGACTTTGTAATTTAGAAGGCAAGGTAAATTTTTAGAGGGTAAATTTTCACTTCCAAGTGCGTTTGACATATCTGCCACATATCGATTGAGCGGGTCGTGGGTAGAGTGTAGTATGAGTAGTATTTTGGGACCACAAGGAAAAAAGCATTAAAGTACAGTTACCAAAAATTCTGTACTTATTTTATTTGTGGTCCCAAAATACAACAAAAAAAAAAAATTTTGTAGGTGGAAGTTGGGGCCGCGGTTCGGGTCCAAAGAGCCCCACGACCCGATTGAGCAGTGGGCCCGTAAAACACAAAGATGCCCTAAAATATAGGGGCGATGGGGTTGCAGGAGACGGCGGGACGACTTAGCTGTCATCCTTAGAAATTGACATGAACAAGTGGCCCTGAACCAGGTTCAATAGATGGGTTGAAAGAACGCCTTCTCCCTGCAATGTGGGACATTACAGGCTTGCTATTAACACGTTTTCGTAATTTATCTATAATATGTATGTATTTAGATATATTTAAGTATGTTTATCAGTTGTCTAGTACTCATAACACAAGCTCTGCTTAGCTTGGGACTAGACGGCGTTGTGTGATAGTTGTGTGAATATTGTATTATTGTATTGTATTGTATTATATGACTTTTCTCTCAAAATAATCAGTATCTTAAACTTTTGATTGATCACTCCAAGTCCGATAAAAGCTTACCTACTCATATAATGTACAATTTTATCGTTTCTAATCCTTTTACCTAATAACTCGAGCGTGGGTGAATCACGCGGCACTCAATCGTATTTCAATTGATTAACGATATTGTTGATAAATCGATACACTTATCTTGTTTGAGAGCAATTAAAGTGTTAAGTAACAAGATGTAGTGCTTTTATGATAAAGAAAGACTTGAAGCAATTTGGATAGCGCCAACTGTCTTGTGGAATGTTAGGTTCTATTCCTCTTTGTCTGAAGAAAGTCTGATTTATGTTTTATTTGTGTATCTAGATGTTATTGCCTTGTGGAGAGATTTACGAGGTATCCAGCATCTTAATATTGCTTATCTAAACAGATAAAATAAGCATTTGTTTATCTTTCGCTAGATATTCATCATTCTCTTGTATATCTTGTAGACTACCTAGTCTTATCGAGATCCTTTTAGCGTCATTATACTTTATTTAGTTAGTAGGTATTTGTGTTTTTTGAAAATACCCTACTTGTATACCGAAAAACTACCCTCCTCAAAAATAATTTTGGACTCTACTCTTCGCTTTTACATCGAAGCGAGTTTTCTTTTGACAAAATGGTCATTTGACCAACAAAGTAAAAGAGCCTATGAAAAGTAAAAAAACGGGTAAGTGCGAGTCGGACTCTTTCGAAATCGCAATTTTTTTTTTGTGACGTAACAACAAATTTTCTGTTTTCAGATTTATTCCTATACTTGTGTTATAAGACCTTGCTTTATGCAAAAATTCAGGATTCTGGGTCAACGGGAAGTACTCTAGAATTTTGGTTCCCTACTTGAGTGTCGAAATATACGTTTTTTGCGACCTAAACGGTCATATCTTTTTATTCGTTAGCTTAGAAGTTTGATTTTTTCAGCTCCAAAAGACCGCAGACCTAAGTATATGGTTTTAATTTGAACTCGATACGTCCACGCGTTTCCGAGATAAAGGGTCTTGACAGACAGACAAACAGACAGACTGACGGACATCAAAGTGATCCTATAAGGGTTCCGTTTTTTCCTTTTGAGGTACGGAACCCTAAAAAAAATATTATGCGTTTATTAAGTAAGTTGCGCTGTTACCTGTGTCTAATCTAGACAAAATCTAAGATAAAATAGAATCATTCATCAAGAACTAATGTTCAGTTTCGCTTAGTTAAATTACTGGAACATTAACACCAAATCTAAATCAATGGCACCATTACTTTAATATTCATTTGGCTCGAAAAGTGGTCCGAAATAAGTTTTTTTTACGAGCGCTTTAGTTAAATATAGCTTTTTATGTTAGTGGGCCAGCGGATGTCGGTGGCGTGCGAACTGGGAGTGGAACCTGTGGCACGCGGAGCTAATGACTCGCAACCCGCCACACGACGCAGGGGAAAAACGAGAAGTACAATCTGTGTACGACAATGTGGCTAATTAAGATCTTTAAGTCAAGAGTGTATAGGTTTGTTCCACGCGCACCTCAAGGAGATGTCAACAAACCGAAGGGGCCCAGCAGGGTTGAAGCCTACTGGGGCCATGGGTGATGCGAAAGAGATCCCTGGGGCCCTATAATAGAACAATGGCAAAGAAGGAACAGGGGTGGGTTTTTAGTCAGTAAAAGTCTGACACGCCCTCCTGCTCCGCCCAAGAGCGCGGGCTGTCATTAGATGATTTTTCCACCCGAAAAAAAAAAGGCATAAAGGAGGCATAGATATCCGTGATAGGAGGTTACTTCTAGGCAAGCATGCTCCATCGTCGGCAACATCATCGCTTACCATCAGGTGATAAAAAAATGGCATAATAAGGGAAATGTCTCAATAGAGAAGAATATGCAAGAAACTCCATGGACACTCTTTTAAAATATGTTCTACTCCTATGTTACAAATATCTCGGTTACATATTTCTTGTTGTTTTATGTGAGAACAATGTAATTAAATAAGGTGAAAAATTATAATAATTCAAAATATAGAAATTAAGTGAAATGGACATTTTAGCGACTGACTTACGAATTGTTGGTCGCAGGTTCAAACCCAGCCAGGCGCATTACTTTGTGTAATTTATTTCATCACCACTGCTCTCAAAACGGTGAAGGAAAACATCGTGAGGAAACCGGCATGTCCTAGAACCAAAAATTCGAAGACATGTGACATCCACCAACCCGCACTGGGTCCGCGTGGTGGATTACGGCCCATTCCCTCTTCTAGAGAGAGGAGGCCTGAGTCCCAGCAGTGGGAACATTAAAAGGCTGAATATGTATGTATATGTATATGTATGGACATTTTAATGACATAGAAGCAGTATTGATAAACTCACGAAAAAAATAGGCAGTAAATAAAATAATATTTCGCTCGCTTTTGTCAGCTAAAAAAATGTAAATGAAAGCACAAGTGAGTAACATACTGAACTACTTGCATGCGATTAAATAAAGGTTTTTATTTTGCTGTGACTGAATGTATCGCGACCTTGAAAGGTCAAGGTTGAACTGAATTCCACCCTATGGACGGAATAAAACCGTTTCTGTAGTATTGTTTTCATTATGTGCTATATTTAGAAATTCAGCATTTAAATACACTGGCCTTCAAAAGTGGCACCAAAGTTTTATAAGCGTCGCTTACGGGCCTTAAGCCTTCTGATGAGGCCCATTCCTCATTTCTGATGAGGAATGGGCCTCAAGTTATCCAATGGGCTTAAAGTTATTCAAAGGGCAATGGAAAGGGCTCGGAGTTTCCTTGCGTGCTCGCATCAGAAATGAAAATTTCGCAGGAGAACCAAGGTTGCCGAAATAGCCCGTAGAATTGCCAAACTTAAGGGGCAGTGGGCAGGGCACGTTGGTCGCAGAACAGATGGTCGATGGGCCCGAAAGGTTCTGCAGTGGCGACTGCGCACCGAAAGGCACAGTGTTGGAAGGCCTCCCACAAGGTGGACCGACTAAACAGGGCCAGGGTCCCAGGGTTCTGTTTCGCATCACCCTTGGTCCCAGTAGGCTTCGACCCTACTGGGCCCCTACGGTTTTGCTGACATCTCCTTTAGGCGCGTGTGGAACAGTACGCGCCGTCGACGCCTTGGGCTCCGGGTGGGTTACCGGACGGTCGGACGGCGAGCTACCCATTGCTCGTAAGTTCTTGCGATGCTTCGTGCGAGCGCAGTTTTTTGTAAGTCGCCACATAAGAACTAAACTACAAAATCCTGCATCGGGAGTATTAGAGTTTTCAGCGTGATTAGAACAGCCCGAAATCAACGACTGGCAGTCGCCCGTACCAGACACAATACCTTTTCTGGATCTTGATCTTTCTTTTTCAATGGAGGTCTGCCCCCCTAGCCAAGTTACAACTGTTTCGTTTCGATTCTGTTTTCGTTGATCGCCTCGAATCGGCCAAGCCTCAGATTCCTTTGTTCTGACGTCATCTCAACGCTCAGTCACGTGGTCAGAACAAAGGAATAGGAGGCGTGGTCGACTCGAGGCGATCAACGAAAAGAGAATCGAAACGAAACGGTTGTAACTTGGCTAGGGGGGCTGTTCCGTATAGCTCTAAAAACTATAGTTTATTATTGTACATTAGTAACTCTTTTAACTTAAAATAAGAACCCCAAAAAAAGCCATTTTTAACTTAGACAAAAACTCATACAACGTTTGTATGTTTTACGTCTTATTTACATTTTAATAATCGGTACTGCCTTCTCGGGCTCTGATTACAACTTTGAGCCGGTTTGGCATACTGGAGATGAGGTTACGGAGGCAGACTTGGGAAACATTATCCCATTCATCCATCAGGACCTGTTTCGGGGCCCTGGAGGTGTTAGTGTTAGTGTGGGGGTGGGTGTGTCTGCGGCATCTGACTAGCTTTCCAAATTGATCCCAGGCGTGCTCGATCGGATTGAGAGCAGGACTCATTGATGTTTAAGCATAATAGCATATTCAGCCTTTTTTAATGTTCACACTACTGGGTCTCAGGCCTCCTCTTTCTAGGAGAGGGAATGGGCCGTAATCCGCCACGCGGGCCCAGTGCGGATTGGTGAATGTCACATGTCTTCGAATTTTTGCTCTAGGACATGCCGGTTTCCTCACGATGTTTTCGTTCACCGTTTTGGGAGCAGTGGTGATGAAATAAATTACACAAAGTAATGCGCCTGGCTGGGTTGAACCCGCGACCTACAACTCGTAAGTCGGGGCCGTTACTACTCGGCCACCACTGCTCTCACTGCTGATGTCTAAGGCATCAAGTTGATTCCAACCTCCTGACACTCTTGCACGACTTGAACGCCCCACTTAAATATTTATTTTATTCTGTTTTTAGTATTTGTTGTTATAATGGCAACAGAAATATACCTATCATCTGTGAAAATTAGGTAATAAACTTGTGCGCCTCACCATCAACGATTGCATCACCGCTTACCATCAGGTGGGATCGCAATCAAGCACTGATTTATATCAATAAAAAAAAAACCTGGTGATAGACAGACCGACAGTAGAGTCTTGGTAATAGGGGCCCGTTTTCACCCTTTGGGTACGGAACCTTAAAAATGGTAATATATAATTAATTTTCCTAATAGTTTACATGATACACGATCCTAATAGTTTACACATTACTCTATATTTTGATGGCGTGCTGCACAGGAAAACAAACGGGCGTTGTCGCAGTAATTAGGTTAGCTATGATAATAATCGCAGGGTTGGGCCACGGTAATATTAATATTACCGTGGTTGGGCTTACCTGTGAAGGCGTGGACTAATACCTACGCGATTGAGTACTAATTTGCTGTTTATAGTCTAGATTTATGTCTAGCTTATCGTCAATTGCCTGGCAGGTTTTTGACAACTCTCTTCGAGTAACTTTATGCTTGGATTAAAAAAAAAAGAAATATTATTCTATCTTACTAATATTATAAACGAGTAAGCTTGTATGTATGTATGGGTTCGCCTCACTCCTACTTAACTAAAAAGCGAAGCTTTTTTGTTTTTGTGGTCACACCATTATTAATTTATTCTAATGTCTATACATGAGGACTTGTAATTGGTTTTCTAATGATTATAGTAATAATATTTTTTTTGTCTGGTTTTATTAGCAGTCTCCATATACTAAACTAAAAAAAAAACTCCAATAACTGGTGTCCGACTTCATCCGCCATCACACTCGTAAAACAGCACAAACTAAGTCACGATTTCAAAGTTTTTTTTTAAGCGGAATCCTAATTCTTTTTCTAAAATAAAAAATGCCTTATAACATCTTATAACATCAGCTATCTACTTGTGATAATCTTGTCAAAATCGGTTTAGCCATTTCGAAGACAAGCCGGAATAAACAGACAGATAGACAGCCAAAAACTAGTAAAAATTGCATTAATGTTATAGATATCGACTATACTTTCATATGTATTTAGTATATTACAAACATACACTTCGATTTTATTTATATGTATTTAGGTATGTATCATAGATTCACAAATATGTAAACTGCAACACCTATCTGTACGCCCGCCATACAAACATTTGTTCTGTGCGAGCATCGATAGAGCAGTGGTGGCCGCGTGGTAATGTCCCGACTTACGAGTTGTAGGTCGCGGGTTCAAACCCAGCCAGGCGCATTACTTTGTGTAAATATTTCATCACCACTGCTCTCAAAACGGAGAAGGAAAACATCGTGAGGAAACCGGCATGTACTAGAACCAAAAATTCGAAGACATGTGACATCCACTAACCCGCACTGGGCCCGCGTGGTGGATTATGGCCCATTCCCTCTCCTAGAGAGAGGAGGCCTGAGTGATCAGTCCCAATAGTGAGAAAATTATAAGGCCGACTATATGCGAGAATCGAAATCGCGACACGCCGCGTTACTAGCTAGCTATGCATTGTGTTTTTCAAGATTTGTAAGGGTTATTTAGATTATTTATGTGCGTCATTCTAAAGTCAATTGAATGAAATGTGTTATTGAAAGGATGCGTCAAGACTGTGAATGGATGCAATCCATCGGGAGCGTCTGGTCTGGTCAATAGCATCGAGATTGGCATGTGAGTCTGGAATTTATATTCTCGTTTGATTATACCGATAGCAAAGAATATTTATAGGGTGTAGGTAGATAATTTATTGTTTTTTTTGCTTGTCTTTATTGCCCACAGCTGGGCAAAGGCCTAGCCCAAGTCCTTCCAGACATTCTTTTCCCGCGCCGTCTCAAACCAGTCTTTTTTTATTGCGGTAGGCGTCCAGATCATTCTGCAACACAATTTTTTTTTTTTGAATTTGTTTTATATTTTTTTTATATTTTCAACTTACATCTCTTTAAAGGGTAACCTAAAGTGATAGAGTGCTTAATTTTTTATTAAGTATCTTCTTATCTGACACTTAATATTATAAGGCGAATATTTGTGATTGTGATTGTGTGTATCCTTTTTATAAATAATATAAACTAGTGCTTGACTGAGCAGTGGTGGCTGAGTGGTAACGGCCCCGGCTTACGAGTTGTAGGTCGCTGGTTCAAACCCAGCCAGGCGCATTACTTTGTGTAATTTATTTCATCACCACTGCTCTCAAAATGGTAAAGGAGAACACATCGTGAGGAAACCGGCATGTCCTAGAGCCAAAAATTCGAAGACATGTGACATTCACCAACTCACACTGGGCCCGCGTGGTGGATTACGGCCCATTCCCTCTCCTGGAAAAAGGAGGCCTGAGTCCCAGCAATGGGAATATTAAAAGGCTGATTATGCTTATATTGCTTGACTGCGATCCCACCTGATGGTAAGCAGTGATGCAATCGTTGATGTTATGGCGCACTAGTGTGTTTTAGTAATGGCTGTTTCATAAAAACAATAATTAAATAGGAATACAAGTTTGACAGTTACATGACAAATGAAAAAAAAAAACCGGCGAGGCAAGGGCGAGTCGGACTCGCGCTCGAAGGGTTCTGTGCCATTATCTATAAAAACGGTTAAAAAAATCACATCTGTTACATGGGAGCCCAACTTAAATATTTATTTTATTTTGTTTTAAGTATTTGTTGTTATAGCGGTAACAGAAATACATCATCTGTGAAAATTTCAACTGCCTAACTATCACGATTCGCCTGGTGACAGACGGGCGAACAGCGGACTCTCAGTAATAGGGCCCCGGAACCCTAAAAAACGTAAGAACATTTAAATTTCGCGGGCTACCTTGGAACATCCCTTTTAAAATCAAACCATGAAACAACAATCAATTATTTCTCCAGTACAAAATGCTCTAACAGGTCATTATTCCTGAATAGTCACGGTAGACAGACAGACAAAATAGTCTATCACAATACACTGCTACCATCACGTGTGTGTTATTATGACTCACTTGTTATAATGGCACGCTTATTATCATTACGGCACACTTGATAACCGGACGGACGGTGCCAAATTATCGGCCAAGGAAAATAATAATATATTGTCATGATTGAAATGGGCTGTGATCATAGTTTGTTATCATAACCATGAATGAAGTGATTTAGTTCCAGAATTGTAGTAATACTGTGTAGTTTTAGTTCGATTTCGAAGTACATATTATTATTATCTTATTTGCTTTGTATCATTTTAGTTTGGTCACCTTTGCCGCATGTCGCACCGTCCGGACAGAGCCCAAGTCGTCGACGGCACGTATTGTTCCACGCGCGCCTCAGGGAGATGTCAGCAAATCGTAGGCGTCCAGCAGGGTCGAAGCCTACTGGGGCCACGGGTAGTGTGAAAATGAAACCCGGGGCCCTGGGACAAAGGCAAAGAAGGAACAGGAGTGGGTTTTTAGTCAGTAAAAGTTTGACACTATCTCTCGCTCCACCCAAGAGCGAGATTTGTCATGAAATGATTTTCCCAACCAATAAAAAAAAATGTCGCAACAAAATTGGGTGAAGGCAACCACTGACTGTATTTTGAACGAGATGGCGTGATTCCTACCTTAAAGATTGGCCAGAAGTAGCTAAGGACAGGAAAGAGTGGAATAACGGAAGGGAGGCCCTTGCCCTGCAGTGAGACACAACGGGCTCATAATAATTACTTTGTAGGTTTTTAATCAAGGAAATAGTACCTTTTTTAACAAACTAGCTTAATAAGCGATCGTTTATCCTAATTATTCATTGATTCTAATCACATATTTTGATAAATATAACATCACTGAGTAAAAAAACGCTTTAAAACAACACCAGCGCAGCGCCCGCGCAAACTCCTGCAAGCTACAAACAAAACAGCCATCACTCAAGCACATACCACACGCACAGCTTAAGTATCCAAATGGATTAATAGCATAACAAAGAGCATGTTTTCCTATTAATAGCGTCACTAATCATGTTGTGCGCCACTCCATCGCTTATGATTATGCCTATGTTCTTACTCGGCGTACGCGCATAAGTGCAACGTACTCGGGATAAAATATAGACAGCTGTGGAGTCGTCATTGTATGTAGACTTTTATGGAGTGATGATGAAACAAAGGTTGTTGAAATAATGGAGCGTGCGGTGTTTGATAATCGAGGATAGTTTTATTCCTGAATGCAAAGAGTGTCAGTTTTGATTTCTTCGCGTGCCAATGTATTGCAAACCTTTTAATGAGCCTCATTAGAAGGCTGAAAGTTACCTAAAAGGAAATGGGGCTACGTTCGGAGATTTCCTGCGTGATCGGAATAAAAAAACCAAGCCTTATAGCCCGATGTATTGCTAAACTTAATGTGGATTGGATAGATTATCCGCCAGGGTAGTCCGCGATGGGCACGTCACAAACATGACGATAAGTCATCGCCTCTCCAGGCGTCACGACGTCCTCACCTTCCGTGTGACGCAGGTCCTCACCGCACGTGGTAAATTCAGGATGTTCCTGCACCGGATTCAGGCGGAAGAAACGCCCGGGTGTCACCATTCTGTGGATCGCCCAGAGGACACGGTGGAAGTGTGCTCGGCTTGGATAGAGTACCACCATGTCCTCGTGGAGGCGATCAGCGGTGGTGACCTGTTGCACCGGACCCTGATTTTGACCATGACCATGGTCCGGAGCGAGACGGAATGGGATACTGTCTCCTCCTTTTGCGAAGCAGTAATGCTAGCGAAGGAGACGGCCGAACGCGTGAGGGAACGGACATCTTCAGCTCTAGCCGCCGCGACAGGAGACGCCCCGGACGTTGGGAGGAGCAGGATGACTATCGGCCACTGTATGTGCGGACTTACGGACGACGAATGGAATACAACGAATGGGAACCTAGCTCGCCTTCCGGCCATCCGGTAAGGACCAAGCCCCAGCTGTCAACGGCGGATAGTGTCCAAAGAGATGTCAGCAAAACAGAAGGGGCGTAGCAGGGTCGATGCCCGGCAGGGCCATGGGGAATTTCTGAAAAGGCAATCCATAGTTCAAGACTGCAAAGGGCAACTGCAGAAATACGGGTAGATTTTAGTCAATAAAACTCTGACACACCCTCTCGCTCCATCTAGAGCTGAAAGAGTTATTTCATGATTTAAATATAAATGTGTGTTGGATCATTCGATTCCCTTCAAAATGGTTGAGATGAATGGTGCTAATATTCGCGTCATGTCCGTGAACGGGCGCTGTCAGTTGAGACTGGTCATCTCTTAGCTGCCAGTTGCTATTTTAATATTATTTATATATTTAGTTTTTATTTTTACTTATATTATATTATTTATTTTTATTTATATTATATTATTTATTTTTACTTATATGATATTTGTAATTACACAACATGATTGAAAAGAATGTCCATGGAGTTTCTTGCACATTCTTCTCCATAGATATCTACGCTTTGGAATGTGCAATTAGCAACATTTTTTCTGACTGACTGACTTCTCGACATTTCAAAAGTGCCTGTAAATGGTTTATTTGAAATAAAATGCTTTGTCTTTGTCAAAATCGCAAATAAGATTATAATTATTGTTCTCGGCAAATAAAGGCATACAAGAACATACCTACACTAGCTTCTGCAAGCGGCTTCGCCCGCGTGAAAGTCGGTTTCTCTATAAAAACTTTGGACCTCCGTTTCATTCTTTTAGGGGGTGAATTTCGGAAAATCCGTTCTTTGCGGATGTCTACATCCTATAAGGAACCTACCTGCCAAATTTTAAGTTTGTAGGTTTTATAGTTTCTGAGTTAATCATCTTATAACTCTTCTTATATCTTGTTGCGATGTTGCCCTTTTCACTAGAACTCGACAATTCCAAGTTCCAGACACAGCAGCTCTAGCCTTGCATGTAGTTACATATTCATATGTCTCTGATTAGTCAGAAGGGCTTGTTAGCACTAGGAATTGATGCAAGTGAACACTTCGCGGAATAATTCGCTTTAAGATTCAAGTATTTGCTGTGTGGAATAGTTAGAAATTCATTGTAATTAACATCTACAGTGGAAATCTTGTTCGGAAGAAAACTTTAAAGGACATAATAAATATAGTGTCATGATATTGCGATTAACTCGGAATTTAAAGTCTTGGAATTTTGCTATTCTACTGGATACGCTTTTTTTAACTGTATCGAAATTTGACATTAACAATGCTTTGAGTTTGGTTAATATCACTTGACATTACTTTTGACATTTGACATTAGATTTATTTGTAGACATATGTTTAATGCAGAATAGTCGAAACCGGCTCAATTGCCATAAAAAAAAAAGTTTAATGATTTGACTCAATATTTTACATTATTTAATTTAAATTTTATAAATTATTTTGCTTAAATGTAACTTTTATATTTTAATATTATTTTAAAATGATGTAATATGCAACACAATGTTTATTGTTATGAATAAATAAATAAAACAAAAATATTTTTATAAGAATATTGGCGATACCGACAGACGCTGTTCTGTCCGTTATCTGACTTTTCGTCAGGAAAAAACATAGAGAACCTTATGCAGCGTCACCTACCGGGTTCAATTATATTTTCAGACCATCCAAGGACCCAAAATTTTATAAAAATCGGTCTAGCCGTTTAGGAGGAGCTAGGTGGCAAACACACGTACATATATATAAAAGAAAAAGAAAGAGAGAAATGAGGAAGAAAAAAAAATGAATGAAACGAAATGAAAAAATCAATGAATGAATGAAATGAATGATGATTGATGATGATGAATGAATGATGATGGAATGAAGAAAAGAGAGATGTATGGATATTGCATTGTATTAAAACTTAAACTTATAAATCCTAATTTATGAATTTACTAAATAATGATTTCGTCTCCAAAAAAAATTATGATTGAATTGTTTGATAGTATCTCCACAGATTCCTTGTTCTATCGAGTCAAGTGGCCATTATGATACATTCTTCAATTAGTCAGGGCAGCATATATTGCCCACCGACCAACAAGTAACAAAAGTACTAGGAACGCATATCTGTTAGATACTTCGGAGAACAGCTCGCGACTGTGAATTAATTGTATGGAATTATTAACAGCTGAATTAGAATGAAGATTCACTTACTTACAAAAAAGGGGTTAATGAAATTGATGGGGCAGAGTCGTCATTCTCGTTTTGTAGTTTTATGAAGAAAGCAGTTGCTGTGACTGAGTCCTGTGGCTTTAACCGTTTTAGTTGTTATTTGCAGTCGGGTTTTTTGACTCTGTCTACTTTTTTCTATACGATTTGAGTAAGTTAAAAAGTTCGTACCACTAGACTTTCTGGATTGGACAGACAAACATATTTATTGGTAAAAATTACATTTTCAAGTCACAATATATTTTAATTAAATGAAGTACTTAGTTGTGTATATGATACAATTAATTTATCAAATAAACAACATAAAATAATAACATAAAATTACAACCATTAATTCATCGTTTCAATATTATAATTAATTAAATCATAGTAAAATATAAAATAAT
The DNA here is from genome assembly GCA_905147345.3 of Mythimna impura. Lineage (NCBI taxonomy): Eukaryota > Metazoa > Arthropoda > Insecta > Lepidoptera > Noctuidae > Mythimna > Mythimna impura. Next base: position 22,879,621 of record LR990359.1, on the reverse strand, counting down.
AATAAATTGATTTAAAAGACATAAATAAATTGATTGACATGGAAATTAATAGATTAAAATTGATTAGTCATTATAATTGTAACAAGGGAACATTTGGAAGATCTACGAAGAGGATATTGCCTCTTCTGAATGGACCAGAAGTACGTATAAAAGATGAGACGACAGCCCCGGCTGCTGGTGGAATCACGCGGATCAATGTTACGAGAGCACCACCGACAGTACCTACACTTCGCAATTTTAACCTCATAGCTGATTTGTTCTGTTTTTCTTTGAGTGTTTCTTCCTCTTCCATTGGGCAAATGACTCGTGGGGGTTATATTACTCTAGTATAGAATGGTGACAGGAAAAAATTAAACTAAAATGGCACTAGACGGGGTCACGGTAAGCCATGAAAGAAATGATGGAACAAATTGGGCAGATTTTGCTAGAACTGGAAGTAGGAAGCGCGGGTTTGCCAAAGATGGCATGAGTGAAGGGAGGCCTTTACCCAGGAGAGGGATAGAACATGTTAGCAACAAAAAAGAAATGGCACTTATTAAATCATTCGCTCCACTCAATTTCAGAGCTTATAATTTTCTGGAATTATGCTGAGCGTCCGGCCGTTTTGCGCGAACGTGGCGAATATTTTCCCCTATATGTAATGTTAATAATTTGTAAGCTCGTCTTAAGATTGCATCATTTGCCGCAAATAAAATGTTTTTCTTTCTTTCTTTATAGTCATAATTACATAAAGATAATTTAGAAATCCTAAAACGTCAAAACAGTTTAAAGACAATAAAATAAAAACAAAAGGCATAAATTAGACTAAATCTGACAGTCAAGACCAAAACCAGTGTAGGACGTTCGCAAATCTGGTATCAGGTATCAGTATCCGATCTTGGCGTTATTACATTACACCCACAGCGGTATTTTTATACGGCCCTGAACGCTTTTGGTCGCGGGTCTACAGTTTTGGTATCGCCAATTTGAATTACCGTCGTAAATATCAGTTTAGTTTTAATATGACAGTGATTTACGAAAATAGGATTATTTTGCTAGCCTATCGCGTTTTCTGTCGATTACATTTAGGGGACTTAGGTGGCAGTGGGCAGGGCACAATGCTCGCAGAACAGATGGTCGACGCGGCCGAAAGGTTCAGGAGTGGCGACCGCGTACCCCTGTCCACTCCTCCTCGCCCAGATCATGGTTTGAACCAAGGCCCGGCGTGAGAGGTCGCCGCCACCGATCCCTCCCACGGGGCACACCTCCACCGTATGTTCTGCCATGACCTCCGGGCGGTCCACACAATGGTGACACCCGGGCGTTTCTTCCACGCGATTCAAGTGCAGAAACCTCTTAAACTTAACGTGTCCGGTAAGGAGTTTCGTCAAGGCGCACGGCTTGTAATTTTTTACATGTGTTTTATAAAACTTGATCTCGATAGTGTCGCTTCGTATTATATCACAAAACAATGTTAACACATTTAAACACGCACATTCCTTCGACACTTGTATTGCATTCACCACATTGAGCGTGTGAAAGCTTGCCACCCGTCATTTATACACAATGCCGAGCTTACTGGAATGTATGATATCCATTACTGTAAGTACAATTGCATTTTTAGGGTTCCGTACCTCAAAAGGAAAAAACGGAACCCTTATAATAAATCACTTTGTTGTCCGTCCGTCTGTCTGTCTATCAGTCAAGACCCTTTATCTCGGGAAAGTGTGGAGGGTATCGAGTTGAAATTAAAACCATATACTCAAGTCTGCGGTCTCTTGAAGCTGTAAAAAATGATAACAATAATTAAAGTAAATTGGAATTGTCAAGGAATATTAAATGGCTAAATAATATATAACTCTATTTGCATATTATTGACTAGCTAGCGATTTTTTTGGACCCCAGATTTTTTTTTCGTCTCCATATGGGGTGAATTTTCAAATACCATTCATATTCTTTGTACACATAAGAAAAACCTCTGTACAAACTTTCAGTGTTTTAGGTTCAAGGGTTTGGACTGGGCGTTGATGAGTCAGGACTATCCTTTTATAAATATATAGGGTGACCGGCAATTAGTGTACGATACTTAAACATGTGATTGTACTCATGATAACAAACAATTTTTATTATGGCAGCAAAGCCGAAATCGCGAAAAAAATATCAGCAGTTCAGTACATTAGGCAAACATAAATGTAATGTACAGCTGATTTTTTTTTCGCGATTTCAGGTTTGTTCCCATAGTAAAAGTTGTTGGTTATCATGAGCACAATCACGTCTTTAAGTATCGTACTCTAATTACCAGTCACCCTATATACAGATTAATTTTGAATATCTAGAAGCTTTTCTACGAAATTAAGTGTCACATCGTTGTCGTATTGCGACGCGATCGCACCAGTCTGCAGCAGCACTCGCAGACAATGCCTTTGTAGATTAAAATTCGTTATTCATAGGTTTATTAAAAGTACCATTTATTACCTCTCGAAGATCGACGTGAGATTGCTAACTACTTGTATTTGTTTAAAAATCTTCAATAATAATATTGACAGCCCCAACTTTTATCTGAGATTTTTTTTCCGCCATAATTCCTTGAGTGTAACTTTAGCTTCAACCAATTATAGACAGAATAGTTTTATTATTATTGAGTTGCTAGCCTGTCGGTTTTCTACCGGTTGCATTTCGGAGAGTGTGCGTCGGAATTGCATAACCTAATTTCGCCTAGCCCGTTCCATCATCGGACCACCAGGCGTACGGTAATGCGCCACCGGTACATGGTGGGCATCCCGCCCATACGCACGAAACGTTTTGGGAACACATTCATTGTGCGTACAGCTAAGGAGTGGAATTCCTTGCCGGAATCTGTGTTTTCTGATGGCTACAACCCGGGAATCTTTAAGTCAAGAGTGAATAGGTTACTTCTAGGTAAGCGCGCTCCATCGTCGACTGGATCGTCGCTTTCCATCAGGTGAGATAGCGGTCAAGCGCGAACTTATCAAGAATAAAAAAAAAAAAAATATACGTGCGAGTAGACATTTCAATAATATATGCAAGCAGCATGGCTTGGATCCCTTTACGATTAGTGTGGCGTCGGCCAGAAGACGCATAAGCCTCAGTTTTTTTTTAAAGTAGGCTTTTTTTCTGTAATGTTTTTAATATTTTTATTATTACTCATTTTTTTCTGTTAACTAAACGTTTGTAGTTACTACTCGTTTAACCCTTGCAATTGACATTGTTTATTTAACTGTATCAATTTAATAAGCTTTAATCATTGTAAAGGGTGTTATGCTCACTTCTCAATTTTAAGTCTGACACTATACCTACGTGAGGACGTGTAACTGGCTTGCTGTCGTCTATGTTTGTTTTTATTTTTAGTTTGTTTTAGCTGTAGTCCTCCAAGCTGTAATAAATAAATTAATCTACTAAGACATAGTATCTGTAAGGTTACTCTCGTCCATATAGCTTTTGGTAGCAGTTCTGACGTCACGTCTGACTTCCAGATAGGTTTGTACATTATCTACGCATCGATCGCTAGGGAGCGACCTACGCACCGACTTTAAGTAATTGGGACAAATAAGTCCCAAGTTTAAGTCGATTTTGTCTGTGGCACGCCGCTTTTTCCGATCGATTCGGTCATGTGGTGATAATGAAACTTTGTTACAGTGAGTGAATAATGCGGATTTCGTGAAAAAAAGGAGCTTTATCGTAAGAATGACTGAATGAATAAACACGATGTTTATAAAGTAAGTAACTTTATTTTTCAACCGACTTCAAAAAAGGAGGAGGTTCTCAATTCGGTTGTATGGTTTGTTAGGTGCCTCGGAACTCTAATTTATGGACTGATACACTTTTTTTTTAAACTTAAAAGGATACGCTTCCAGATTGGTCCCTTTTTGTCAAAATTCATTCTGATGATGATTATAGGCAACCATACAGTGATTTTTATATTTTCATCGAGAAATCAAGCATCTACAGACGAAGATTATCATTTGACGGAGTGGAACTGATGACGAAGACCAGAAAAACAAACAAATTAAACCAGCAACACCGACTTCCGAAATAAAGTACGTCACTTAGGTGGAAAATCATCCAACGACTTCCCCCACTCTAGGGCGAAGCGGGACAGCGTGTCAGACTATTACTGACTTAAACCCTATGTTCCTTCTTTGCTTTGCTTTTATTTTAATGTGGCGTTAGACAAGGTGGTTTAAGCTCACCTCTATTGTTTAATATTTATGTTAACCAGCTTGTCGAGCGACTCAGTAGTACACATGTCGGCTGCCATATTGATGACACTTGTTTTAACAATATTAGCTATGCAAACGATATGGTGCTGCTGAGCCCCTCCATAAGTGGGCAAAGGAAACTTTTACTTACATGTGAGAAGTACGTGGAGGAGCATGGGTTACAATATAACACTAAAAAGAGTGAAATTTTAGTTTTTAAGTCAGGCAAACAACAGCCTACCCATGTACCCCCTGTATTTCTTAATAGAATAGCTCTAAAGCAGGTTCAAACATTTAAATACCTGGGTCATATTGTGACTAGTGACCTTAGGGACGATGAAGATATTGAGCGGGAGCGCAGGGCTCTGGCGGTGAGAGCTAATATGCTCATCCGCAGGTTCGCGCGATGCACGAGAGAAGTGAAAATAACGCTATTTAAATCATTTTGCCAGTCCTTCTACTCAAGCGGCCTGTGGGTGAGTCATACCCAGCGAGCCTACAGAGCCTTGCGCACTCAGTATAATAATGCGTTCAGGATGTTGTTGGGTCTGCCGTGGAGGTGCAGCGCCTCAGGGATGTTTGCTGAAGCGCGCACTGATGGTTTCCAGGCCATCATGCGCAAAAAAGCAGCTTCCCTACTGGCCCGTATACGGAGTAGCAACAACGGCATTCTGAACGCAATTGCTGTACGCTTTGACTGTCCCTTTCAAAATTATTGGGTCATGTCTTGTAAAGGTGTGGCCAGTCATGCAAATAAAACAAAATAAAATTTGTATTAGGTTAAGTTTTCTATGGGTCTATGCCACCCGAAATAAAGTTATTATTATTATTATTTGATTTCGTTCCAGGGCCCCGGGGTTCTCTTTTGCACAACCCATGGCCCCAGTAAGCTTCGCCCTGTTGGGCCTCTACGGTTTTGCTGATATCTCGGGTGTCGAGACAATGCCCGGGGAGCCTCTTGGAGCAGACGGAGCGTGAAGATTGCCTCTCGCTCACTCTATCCGCCTTCTCTATCACTCGTAGAAAGTAGAGAACTTTACAGCCCAGTGGGTGGTCCTAAGATTAACAAGTAGCCTACGTACCTATAATTGACCGGTAGTTACCAAGATAACGCGAGGTAATAGCCATAATCATGACTTGCTAAGATTTACTACCAGTTCTTTAAGTTTGTTGTAGAACTTCTGAAGCAAGTTACCTTTTTCTTTTTGTTATCGTGGGGAAACCTTCAAAAAACGCTTGGGCTTTTAGGAAAAAGACCAGCCCCCAAGGCCAAGTTACAGCCGTTTCGTTTCGATTCTCTTTTCGTTGATCGCCTCGAACAGGCCACGCCTCCGATTCCTTTATTCTGACGTCATCTCAACGCTCAGTCACGTGGTCAGAACAAAGGAATAGGTGGCGTGGCCGACTCGTGGCGATCAACGAAAAGAGAGTCGAAACAAAACGGTTGTAACTTGGCTAGGGGGACAGGCATTATGAGTTTTGAATTCACTAAAACCATCCTGCCACTGCCTTTTGGGATGAGGTTTAATTATTTGTTTATAGGAGAAGACCTCTGGAAATACTCATCCGATTATGAACACGTTTTCAAAATTGTGCGTCATTTTGTCCTGGATTATACATGGTTCCTTGGATTACCCTGTAGAAGCAAAGTCGCAGCAGGTAACAAGCTAGTTGAACATGATCATAACAAGAACTCTATAATTATTATTCAATTTACCTAAACCCAGACGATAGCCACATAGATATATAAAGTGTCAAAACAAACATTTGTTTTGACGCAAAAAATTTAGGTAGTTTTACATCTTATTTTTCAAATAGCTTCTACCAGCAGCATTACCCGTGTGTATGTAGAAATAATCTGAAGGGAATCTGCTTCCGGGATAAAAAAAATATCCTATGGGCTATTCCAGGACACGGTTTACCTGTGAGCCAATTGTCGTCCAAATCAGTTCATCCTCAACAGTCAGTCAACAGTCAATCAGTCCATCATCATCAACGTGAAGGAGTAAAAAAGATAAATACAACTTTTCGCCTTTGTAACACTAACTGCTGTCACCGACATTTGCCTGCCCTCTAGGGGACTGTTTAGAAATTTGTCCCAAGAGAACATATTCCCGAGATACTAAGCATCCTTTGTGCTATTCCAAGACGAGTTCTACCCATGTGCCAAATAAGATCCAAATCTGTTCATCCGTTTGAACGTGATAGAGTAAATTGAACTTTCGCCTTAGTAGGTAATAAGTATTAGTATGCAGTGGCGGATAAAACCAGCGCGGGGCCGGTAGCTTGTTTCAAAGTATTTATATTTTTGGTAATTGGTACACTTTAATTCATTGTGGTACACACCCGAAATATTGACTGAAAATATGGTGAGATTTTGTGTGCATGAGAGAATTAAAATTAACACGTTGAAATCCCCGTGGATTCCCCCATTATCGTACTTTTCGCGTAAATCTTAAAATCCACGGGGATTTCAACGTGTTAATTTTAATTTGTAATTCTTCTAAGAGATCTTCTATTCTGTAGACTTTTACTTGTGGGAAGGTCTGAAGTAAATTGACTATCACATATGATAGATATCAATATCAGCTTTGTATCTAAGTTGTTGCTATCTTCTTGTCTATTAAAACGAAAAACAATTTTATTTCTTTGTTTCAGATTTCACTTAACATCAAACAACTTTACGGACCAATCTGGTCTCAGACAGATCTATGATTGTGGAGATACCCTCGTTCTAAATATCCCATAATCTCTTGCTTAACTGAAACAAGATTATAATTTGATAAGATAAGGTGACACAGCAGTTTCCTTTTCATTCCTAAAACCTTAGTTAGTAACGGGATTACAATTGTCTTAGCCGTCCTGCCTTTGCCCTAGTTATCACACAATCTGGAATAATGTAATTATGATTAAACTAGCTTCTGTTCGCTCACGTGAAAGTAGGTTTCTTCATACAAACTTTGGGCCTCCGTATCATCCCCTTAGGGGATGAATTTTGAGAAATCCTCTCTTAGTGCTCACCTACGACATAAAAGGATGCTTTGTACAAAATTTCCCGTTCCTAGTCCTAGTAGTTTCGGCTGTGCGTTGATATGTCAGTCAGTCAGTTTCTCCTTTTATATATATAGATAAGATTATGTAATGACAAAACATTTCAGGCAACAGTATCATTATGATGAACACTATATGTACCTAATCCTTAATTGTCATGTGCATTGGTTTCTACTGTTATTAAGTTTGTTACTTGTATGTAAAATGTATATGATGTGGATGTGGCTGTACTTAATTTAAATAAATAAATGTGCCTTTGAAATGGTAGAAGACTTTTACAAATAGGGGTTCCGGATGTTACCCTCCACGTATATACCAACTCAATAAAGTCCATTATATCGTTATAATATTACTAGCGTTTGCTACAGGCTTCGTCTTCGAAAGTCGTGAATTAATAGGAACACCCTGTAACAAAATTCTGAAATAAAATGTAAAATTTCCTATCTTCTTTTCCAGGACAGCGAGCAGCGGTGGTTCAGTGGTAACGGCCTCGACTTCCAAGTTGTAGGTCGCGGGTTCAAACCCAGCCAGGCTCATTACTTTATGTAATTTATTTCATCACCACTGCTCTCAAAACGGTTAATGAAAACATCGTGAGGAAACCGGCATGTCCTAGAACCAAAAATTCGAAGACACGTGACATTCACCAACCCGCATTGGGCCCGCGTGGTGGATTACACCACATTCCCTCTCCTAGAGAGGAGGCCTGAGTCCCAGCAGTGGGAACATTAAAAGGCAAATAATGCTATGCTATTATGCTAACTGGAGACATAGATGTCAATAGCGTGTAACGAGAGGTTTGTAAAGGAATGTATTTCTGAGGAATGCAGAAGCGTAGCGTGGACTAATTAATTCGTGGGCGAAGGCTCATCAGCGAGGCCTTTTTCTTTCATAAATTTGAAAACGAGACAGCGACTGTCGCAACCCAGTGTTCGGTCACATCGTCGCTTATCATCAGGTGAAATAGTGGTCAAACACGAGTCTTTCAATTAAAAAAAAAGCTTCATTCTTAAAGAAACCTTGCTTGTGCGAGGCCCCTTTGGGTGCGAAGCCGTGGGCGAGAGAGCCCTCTTCGCCCACGCCTAGCTTGGCCTAGCTGCGCTACTGAAGGAATGTTAGCGATGTCCCGATATTTCGAGACATCCCGGGTCGTTACGCTACCGGTCTTGTTTTGAAATTGTTTCCACTGTTTATGGTTTTGATTTTTATCTATATTATATATGTCATGGCCAGATCATAGAAATTGATCACTTCTTGATATGGCCAACTAAAACTGGCCAGATCGTTTAAACGTTAACATTTGATGATATGTCGATCCTCTTTTGGCCTTATCATTGATGAAGGATTTCTATGATAGAAAAAAGTCTAAAGAAAGTAGTCCAAACGAGGATTGAAATATCGTCAAAGTTTAACGTTTAAAATGATCTGGCCAGTTTTAGTTGGCCATATCATGAAGTGATCAATTTCTATGATCTGGAGACGCCATATTTATAAGGAGAAACTGACTGAGTGACTTATCAACGCACAATCGAAAACTACTGTGACTAGGAACACGGCACAAAGTTTCCTTTTATGACATAGGCGAGCACTTAGGAGTTTTTGGAAATTAAACCTATGAGGTGGCGAAAAGTAGAATTTCGTTGGTATACAAAATCTTATTCCCTGAACCAATATACTTTTTATTTTTTATTTGTTATAAACTAGTGCTTGACTGCGATCCCACCTAATGGTAAGCAGTGATGCAATCGTTGATGGTGAGGCGCACTAGTTTATTAAGAGTCTATTCAAATGTCGTTTGTATGCAAAATTTCATTTCGTGTACCAATAATTGCCTACTAGAAAATTGCCAAAGTGCTTGTAATTTATAAGAAGCTTTGAGTGGTGATGCTTGAATCAATATATGAAAATAAGCATAACTATGCAGCTAGTTTCTTACACATTGTTTTCCTGCAAAGTGGAATAATAAAATACTGATATTAAAACACCAACCGGTAAATGCACGCGTGGTGGATTACGGCCCATTCCGTTTCCTAGACAGCAATGGAAACATTGCACGGCTGATTATGTTTATTAAAATGTATTTGTGGTGGAGATCATGATTTCAAGATTGTAAACTATCAACTTTTGATGCATTTAAGTTTTTTTTATTTTTTATTCTTGATAGGTTTGTGCTTGACCGCTATCTCACCTGATGGAAAGCGACGATGCGGTCGACGATGGAGCGCGCTTACCTAGAAGTAACCTATTCACTCTCGACTTACAAGATTCCCGGGTTGTAGCCATCAGGAAACACAGATTCCGGCAAGGAATTCCACTCCTTAGCTGTGCGCACAATGAATGTGTTCCCAAAACGTTTCGTGCGTGTGGTAATTTGACAATGTTTGCAATTGACCGATGAAATTAGTTTTTTTCTAAAGCAAAAAACTGTTTAAAGTATCTGTTATTTGTTTATTGTGCAAACCTGCCACAGTGCTGTCTTTTTTAACCCAAAGGTTGACTGGTAGAGAATGCCTTGTTGCATTAAGTCCGCCTATGTACCACTACTGTACATGAAGTTTAAATAAATAAATAAATAAAACTTTAACGGGAAAAATATTTCATGAAATCGGATTAAGATAACATGAAACAAATAGTTATTAGGCGTGGTGAAGCGTCAATGCCTTTTCTTAAGGTATATGTATTTTTAGAGAATAAATAATATAAATTAGTTACCTGTCCCGCATTCTCTAAGTTAATTGAGTCTCTGTTGACGATTTCCTTCACCAATATCTACGACCGCAACGCCCACTGGTGACGTATCGAATGCTTTCTTGAGACGCTCGCTAAAGACCGCTAGATGGCGTCTAACCCGCTAACAAATGAGTTGTGTCCGCTACGCAAATCGACATTGCGTCGAATAAAAACCGCTCCGCGGATTAAATCCCATATCTGTTGAAAACCTGAGAATTCTCCTGTAATAAGTGTATCTGCTACTGTGAGACATTAAGACCATAAAGTGCAGTGTTGGTTTCACGAGTTCTGACCAGCCCACCTGTGGATGGATGAAGATTTAGCTAGCCGGCCGGCAGCACACAGACAGACCACGCGTCCGTGGATGAAGCGCTTTCCTGACTACGAGTGGGTCACTGGATTAGCAAGGTACGAGGGTTATAAGTTGCTATCGTTGTTGTAGAGGTCGGTGCATCAGGGAATCGTCAACAGGGATTTAATTTTGTGTAATACAACCATAATTTCACCGCCATATTGGTAGTCTTAAAACTCCATCCTTATCAGGCGAGGCTACTTACAAGCCTCATCATAATATTTTGGTCCTTTCGAGCCTGGATAGGTAACCAGGTAACCGCTCCCTAGTTAGATTTTTACGTAATATTTGGTGAAAATCATAATAGGTATATATAGGTTATAGATATTTACGTAAACCTTTGGTAAATTATTCTTGCCTATAAACCGCTCTCCGCTATAACATAAACATAATTGACAATAGATTCTACGTAGGTTTTGGTAAATCTGTCAATATTGTTTCATAGAATTTAATGTGATACGTATTTCACTTTGATAACATATAATAGGAGGTAGTTTCACATCATTTCGGCTTTGTGCGTATTAGTGATTTTTATTCAGATACGGCCACAGAGCGGGAGGATACTTTACGATTGCTAACCGCCTGATAAGTTTACCCGCGCATATTTTTAGATATTGCTCTTGATATTAACTTAACAAAATGACTGAGAAACAATTAAAGCCGGAAGATTTACTGACTATCCTTCATGAGAAGAAAGGATTGTTATTCAAACGCCTTAATCGATTATATGAATTATCGAAAAATATTTCGTCGTTCGATACGAGAAATAGTGAAAGTTTTATGACTGAATCGGAAACTATTGACGACATTCGTGACAAATTTGAATCTTATGTCGATCAAATTAACCACATAAACATTAATTTGAAACCTGGTTCGAGTCCCGACTATGCTTGTTTAGAATCCTTTGAAGATTTGTTTATTCGCATTAAGCGTATTAGGAATAAAATCGACAGTAGTCAATCTCAGTTATCTCAATGTAGTAATTCGAAAACGCCTTTTGAACCACTAAAAATAAAGCTGCCTCCGATTGCATTGCCATCTTTCGACGGGAAACCTGAGAATTGGCCTATTTTCTATGAGTCGTTCAAGTCGAATATTCATGACAATGATCAGCTGACTGACTCGCAGCGTGTGCAGTATTTAGTGGGTAGACTTACACATAACGCGTTAAAGATTACAGCCGGTATTGTGCCTACGGCTGATACCTATCATTTTCTATGGGACAGCTTAGTTAATAAATACCAGGATAAGCGTACATTAGGTATACACTATTTAAATAATATATTAGATTTAAAAAGTTGTTTGTGTAACGCAAATAGTCTCGATTCTTTCATTGAAACATTTAGTGCAAGTATTTCTGCCTTGAAACAACTCGGTATTCCGGATCTTGCGGATTTTATTCTCTTGCATTGCGCTATGAGAAAAATAGATTCACAGACTGGTCAATCGTTTGAACTTTCCGTTCGCGATGTTGAAATACCTACAACTAGATTGTTAATTAGCTTTGTTCAAGATCAGGCTAAGATATTAGCACGCTCGAATTTATCTCATTCGAACGCGAAAAATAATTATAATAAACTTCATAGTCCCGCATCTCGCGAGCCTCGCACGCAAACTAAAGCGTTTGTTGTGAGTGTATCACCTAATTCTACCGCTCCTCCCGCTCCGCCCCGCTCCGTCTGCGCGTATTGTAAAGATAACGCTCATGTTCATTTGTATAAGTGCGCTGAGTTTCAATCCGCGTTGACTCCTAGAACTAGGTTTGAGTTTATTAAATCCGTACATGGTTGCGCAAATTGTCTGAGCACGTCGCACGGTTTGAGTAATTGCAAGTCGACCTCAGTCTGTAACGTATGTAAAAAACGCCATCATACTTTATTACATTTTGAGAAAAATAATAAACAATCGCATGTAGCTGATGTTAAACCGACGAATTGCAATGTAGCCGTCGCGTCCAGCCTGGCTGTGCCGCTGGCCACTGCGCCCCCCGCGTTCCTTCCGCCCCGCGCGGCGTCTTGTGGTTCGGGTGACGTTGCTCAAACATGTCCGACCCATAACACGGCCGTATTATTGGCTGCAGATACGAGGGCTAAGTCGGCAGTCTTGTTGTCGACCGCTCAGGTTTATGCGCGCGCTAACAATAATAGTTCGGGCCATAAAACAATAGTTAGGTGCTTAATTGACAATGGTTCGCAAAATAATTTAATAACTACAGATTGTTGTAGAAAACTCAACTTAGTAATAATTCCTTTGAATAATTCTTTTGTCAAAGGAGTTGGTTCTGTGTCGCGGCCGATAATAGGTTATGTGAATCTAGATATCGAGTCTCGCGTATACTCGCATCAAAAATATACTATTTACGCGTTAGTAGTTGAGTGTATTACGGACAAGCTACCTTCGCACCATATTAAGTGGGATTGTCATGTGGACTTCCACTCGCTTCCGCTCGCTGATTTAAGCTGGAATATTCCAGGAGATATTGACATAGTGTTAGGCGCTCAACTGTTTCCGTATATTTATTTGGGGAATAGGGTAGACTTAGGTTCAAATGCGCCACCCGCATTATTGACCACATTCGGGTATGTCCTTATGGGTGATTTTCCGCCTAGTAAAGATAATTTAAATTTACCTAGCTCTTCTTTCACAGCATTAGCCCTTAATGATTCATTACAAAAGTTCTGGGAATTGGAAGAAGTTGAAAATAAACGTTTTTTATCTCCTGAGGAAACCGAATGTGAGAATATTTTTTCCGCGACCGTGTCACGTGACGATGCGGGACGTTATACTGTCGCGTTACCCTTTAGTAAGGATCCCAGCGAGTTGGGTAACTCCCGTGCCGCCGCGTACCGTCGACTGGTTGCGCTGGAGAGAAAACTCCGCCAATCGCCGACGTTGCGGGAAAATTATAACGCAGTGATCCAAGAGTACATAGATAATGGATACTTAAGTCCAGTCGACGAATCCGCCATTTCGGATGACGGATACTACATCCCTCATCACGCTGTCGTTCGGCTAGACAAGCCGATGCCGCGCGTTGTATTGGATGCGAGTGCCAGGATTCATACCGGTTTATCTTTAAATGATGTACTCCATATTGGTCCGAATTTACAAACAGATTTGTTTCTTCTTTTAATCAATTTTAGATTATTTTCTATCGCTATCAATTCTGATATTAAGCAGATGTACTTACGAATTTGCGCACGTGTTGAGCAGCGTAAGTACCTACGCATTTTGTGTCGATTCAGTGTGAATGATCCTGTGTTGACATTCGCTTTTAACCGCTCACCTTTTGGACTGAAGTCGAGTCCTTACATAGCTATGCGCACTGTGCGACAGCTGGCCTCGGACAGTCCGCATTATTATATACTTAAATTCGCTAGACCGAAGGTTCGTTGTGAACCCCGGTCGCCGCAGGGATTGTCAGCGGCGGAACGAGTTATGATCCGTGCTGTGCAATCTGTTCATTTCGCAGATGACATTGAGCTCATCATATGTGGTAAATTGTTGCCAAAGAAACTTGGCAGTTTATCTGTCTTTTTAGATGAAGAGGGTATATCACGCATTGGGGGAAGACTTTCAAAGTCATGCCTTCCCTTTGATGCTAAGCATCCTTTTTTACTTCCCAAACATAATCCTGTTGTGGATTTGATAATTCGTCATTACCATGTGATGAATTGTCGCACTGGGCCAGGGCTACTTATGTCTATTCTACGACAGCGATTTTGGATACTAGATGCCAGGACTGTCATTAGGTCCAAGTTGCGACAATGCAACACATGCTTTAGAGTTAATCCGACGCACCCCACACCAATGATGGCGGCCCTTCTTGAATACCGTGTATCGGAATCAAAGGCTTTTGTCCATACTGGAGTGGATTATGCTGGTCCCATACGCATAACTCTCTCTCGTCGCAGAGGTCAACACGCTCAAAAGGCTTACATCTGCTTGTTTGTGTGCTTGGTAACCAAGGCTGTCCATGTAGAGTTAGTCTCTGAACTTGCTACCGACGCCTTTTTATCCGCGTTTGAACGTTTTATCTCGCGTCGAGGGCCAGTATCCTGTCTCTATTCGGATAACGCTACCAATTTCGTTGGTGCTAAAGCTCAGCTAGATGAACTTTATAATTTCTTAATGAGGTCAAACCTCAATTCGTCTCTTTTAAATGAGTTATCAACTCGCCGCATTAAGTGGAAAATGATTCCACCTCGCTCCCCACATTTTGGTGTTATGTGGGAAGCCAATGTAAAACCATTAAAACCGCATCCTTATAAAGGGACTGACAATGTCGCTCGCGTTGCAATGGTGAGGACAAGGTTCGGTAATTTTAAACGCTCTGTCACAAAACTATATCCTATTCCAACGCAATAAAATTTCATTTTAACGATACTCGTAGTTTTTTAAGGTTTAGGATTAGTATTCTAAATAATTTTATTTTCCGCATTTAGTCATAAAGCTTAGACTTTCCGATCATGATCTAGGTTAGTAAATCTTTACAATTTTAACCTTTCCCTTTGAAAGCACTTGCGTCCTTCCAAGGGGGGGAGCATGGTGAAGCGTCAATGCCTTTTCTTAAGGTATATGTATTTTTAGAGAATAAATAATATAAATTAGTTACCTGTCCCGCATTCTCTAAGTTAATTGAGTCTCTGTTGACGATTTCCTTCACCAATATCTACGACCGCAACGCCCACTGGTGACGTATCGAATGCTTTCTTGAGACGCTCGCTAAAGACCGCTAGATGGCGTCTAACCCGCTAACAAATGAGTTGTGTCCGCTACGCAAATCGACATTGCGTCGAATAAAAACCGCTCCGCGGATTAAATCCCATATCTGTTGAAAACCTGAGAATTCTCCTGTAATAAGTGTATCTGCTACTGTGAGACATTAAGACCATAAAGTGCAGTGTTGGTTTCACGAGTTCTGACCAGCCCACCTGTGGATGGATAAAGATTTAGCTAGCCGGCCGGCAGCACACAGACAGACCACGCGTCCGTGGATGAAGCGCTTTCCTGACTACGAGTGGGTCACTGGATTAGCAAGGTACGAGGGTTATAAGTTGCTATCGTTGTTGTAGAGGTCGGTGCATCAGGGAATCGTCAACAGGGATTTAATTTTGTGTAATACAACCATAATTTCACCGCCATATTGGTAGTCTTAAAACTCCATCCTTATCAGGCGAGGCTACTTACAAGCCTCATCAAGGCGCTATCAATAGCTATAAAAATATCATAAATAATCGAACTATATCTACAGTTAGTAGATTAGATAATGATAAAAATCAGCTAAGCCATTGTTTACGACGGCCACTAGCCTATCCTTAGGTTTTTTTTTAGGTGAGACAATCATCTAATGACAAATCCCGCTCTTGGGCGGAGCGAGAGATAGTGTCAGACTTTTACTGACTAAAAACCCATTCCTATTCCTTCTTTGCCTTCGTCCTAGGGTCCCGGGTTCCAATTTCACACTACCCGTGGCCCCAGTAGGCTTCGACCCTGCTGGGCCCCTACGATTTGCTGACATCTCCCTGAGGTGCGCGTGGAACATCAGTACGCGCTGTCGACGACTTGGGCTCGGTCCGGACGGTTACTGGACGGTCGGACGGCGAGCCACCCATTGCTCGCCGTCCGCAAGCCCGCGCCTACGGTGGCCGGAGATCGGGATCGGAATCTCGGCGGCGGTTGAGGCGTGAGGACCGTTCCCTCACGCGATCGGCCGCCTCCTTTCCTAGCATTACTGCTTCGCAGAAGGAGGCGACCGCCTGCCACTGAGCCTATCCTTAGGTAAATATTATTAAAAACCCGGTCAAGTGCAGGTCGGACTCGCGCACGGAGGGTTCCGTTCCGTCCGTAGCAAAAAACTGCAAAAAAATCACGTTTGTTGTATGGGAACCCCACTAAAATATTTATTTTATCCTATTATCAATATTTGTTGTTATAGCGGCAACATAAATACATCAATGATGAATTGATGATGAAGCAAGCAAGCAATGTCTCATAGCATAAGTATATTTTTCGCCGTTTTGAGAGCAGTGGTGATGAAATAAATGACCCACAAAGTAATGTACCTGGCTGGGTTTGAACTCGCGACCTACAACTCGTATGTCGACCGTCACCACTGACCCACCATTGCTCTCTGCAGGCAAGCATTTCACCGCATTCCACTGCAAAAATTCCGGTCTTACCTGGCGATCAGCCAAAGTTAATGGGGATCCGCATTGCCAGTTAGCCTCATGCACTTGCAGAGAATTTGCAAGTAAATGACGCTAACGGTGTCACGCTTACAGTTAACGCGATAACTATTGGGAATGCGATAAAACATGCGAAATGGGTCGTGGGTGTGATAGGCAGTTTATCATTTTGCAGTTGTATTAACCACAAGTATAACCAAGTTGTTGTTTGAGGGGTGACGTCACGGATGTTAATCAGTCATAAGCTCTCTTTACTTCCCTCAAATAAATAAAAATATATTTAATAAGTTAATTAGGACTACGGTATCTTTTTAGGGTTCCGTACCTCAAAAGGAAAAAAACCGGACCCTTATAGGAACACTTTGTTGTCTGCCCGTCTGTCTGTCAGTCTGTCTGTCTGTCAAGACCCTTTATCTCGGGAACGCGTGGAGCTATTGAGTTGAAATTAAAACCATATACGTTTGCGGTTTCTTGAAGCTGTGAAAAAATGAAATTTCTAAGTTAACGAAAAAAATAGATACGGCCGTTTATGTCTCAAAAACCGTATATTTCGACACTCTCGAGAAAATCAAAATTCATAGGGTCCTTCCCGTTAACTCAGAATCCTGAAATTTTGCATAAAGCAATGTCTTAAAGCACAGGTATAGGAGTAAATCTGAAAACTGTAAAGTTGTTGTTACGTCACAACAAAAAAAAAAATTACGATTCGGAAAAATCTTTGAGACTCCATTTAGAAATTGAACTGTTTACATAAGTAAGGTTGTACGGAACCCTCAGGGCGAGTCCGACTCGCACTTGCCCAGTTTTTTTAAATATCCCGTGGCCCTAGCGAGCATCGGTCCTACTGAACCCCACTGATCTACGGGTTTGCTGACATCTCTTTAAGGTGAGCAGAGAACACTACGCGCCGTCGACAACTCGGGCTCGATCCTAACCGGACGGCCGGACGGCGAGCTACCCCTTGCTCGTTATCAGAAAGCCCGTGCCTACGGTGGCCGGAGATCGCCTAGCGACTTCCGATACCTGGGCGGCGGCTGGGGTGTGAGGATGTCCGTCTCCTCACAGTTGCGGCCATTTTCTTCACATTACTGCTAAGAGGTTGCTGAAGAAGGCGATCGCTTCCTATTCCCTTCCGGCTCCGGATCATGGCCTGAACCGGGGCCCGTCTCCACGAGGACATGGCTGTACTCCGCTCAAGCATCCGAAACAGGAACCTTCCGAACTTAACATGCCCAGTAAGGACCTGCGTCAGGCGGTAGGTGAGGACGCCTCACCAGCCTCTCTTCAAAGAGGGAACTTATCGCCGCGATTGTGGTGTGCCTAAACCGTGCATACATTACATTTCAAAATGCATGATATAACTAACGGGCATGTTATCAAACAAACGTAGATAAGGCCCATAAAATAGTGGAGCTTAAAATATGTGCCCTACATGTAGGGCATAGTTAAATATAAATTAGTAGATAAGCGAGCATATAAGCAACTCAAAATTGCTTCATAACTTTTTTTTGTATACGACCAATGAGTTCGTTCCCTCTCCTTCTTTATCCAGCGGGAACCATATTTTTTTTCACTGTCGATGGTAATCTGTTAATACATTACCTACACTAATAAAAAAAGTTTTGATTAAAATTTACTTTTTAATTCATTGTTTTAAGTAGAGTAGCTTTACACACGTACCTAAATGGAAGGGTTAAACTGCTCTACTTTTATAATTTCTTCTTCAACATTATGCCATTTTTGATATGCTAAGATCGATATCAGCTTTTTTTTTCGGTGGGTAAATCATCCAATGACATCCCTCGCTCTTGGGCGGAGCGGTAGGGTGTGCCAGAATTTTACTGATTAAAAACCCCTCCTCCTGTTCCTTCGAACACTATTTAACATAACATTATACCTTTTCGTTTATTATTGATAGACTCGCGCTTTATCACTATCTTACCTGATGGAAAACAATGATGTGGTAGACGATGGAGCACGCTTGCCTAGAAGTAACCTATTTACTCTTGAATTAAATACGCCTAGGCTGTAGCTATCAGGAAACAGACTTTGGCAGGGAATTCCACTGCTTAGCTGTACACCTAATTAATGTGTAGTGCATTCTACAATGATCACTCAATCTTTATCCTTATTATTTCATCAAAATCAGCTTCATAGTTTTTCAAAATAAAAAGTTACCTTAACTTCTCATTCTGAATTTTAAAATAAATCTTAGTTTCACTCACGACCGTTTAAATTCTGACAATTGTCTTCGTCTGATTCAGAAACGGATACTTTTCACTTTGCCATCCAACCACTTACATTGCCATTATAACTGTACGATCCGTCGAAGATTCCAGAACCACCAACTGCCAATTTCAATCAGACTATAAAAAAGTCGTAAATTCAAATAAGCAATACACTGATGTATTCGCATTACGGCATTGTGCATAAGAAGCCAATCCATTAAGCGATACATTTATCAATAACAACAACTAGGCCATCAGGTCACAGTGTTTTGTTTGTATGGCGTATGCCTAATTGTCTCGACACTCCGCTATCGAACCGGTGAACTGGGACAATTACTTAATAGGGGTCAAACAGGTGAGCCAGGTAAAAAAATATGAAGAAGAAAATGATCAACGGATTCTATCAAGGTTCGGAGATATCGCCGATGTAAAAACAAAAAGTGAAAAGACTAGGAAGGTGATGAAGAAAATGTTTTAAGTAGAATATCGGAAAGAACACAATAATCCGAGGTACCAAGCTAGCTCAGGAGAGACTATTTTACAGTCTCCCCAGGCATGAGCTCGAACAGATGTGGCACAAAGTGAGCTCCAGGATACTCTGTAAGAGGTTCAGTGAGATAAAAATCCCACACTCACAAATCTTTCCCCATAAGTCCAGACGCGTTTTGAAGATTTCTCCTAGAAAATATAAAAAGATACCGAGCTTAAACTAAAATAATGAAGTGGATACCAAATATACGAGCAATATTTACATAGAAGAAATTACGAACGGTGGCTGGGACTCGCAGAGCAAAAACTACTTAGCAAAAAAATTCTAGTACTAAAAACTTAACTGCGTCTGCGAAGTGGTTAGGAGTCTTCTATAATTTTTAGCAATCTTGCGGTAATCGTTGCGATATAGGTAATAACATCCAAGATAAGACCACCAGCAATGATGTCAATGTGAGAAGATATCAGAGGAATGTGGTGCAACCAGCTAGCTGGCACACTGTGTTTATAGAGTTTAGCAAAACCAAAAGCCGAGAACCTACCGAGATTAAGATTATGAAACCTAAGATCAAGACAACACGAACAATAGACATTAAAGTAGTATTATGTATTTAGAATTTACGGGACAGGATGTGCAAGTCTCATATAATATACGGTAACGTGTTATACATTTGTTGAATTGTGTAGGTGAGATAGGCAGTGTCTCTATGGAAAATCCTGGTATTCTACTGGATAGACTGTGGAAGCCATCCCAAACACGGTTGGGAAAACGCTAGGTAGATTATGTAGATTGACGGGTTGTGGGAATTTTTGATAAAATGACCGTGGTTCTAGAACAAAAAGGACAACTGAAGGACACAGGTGTGTTTTAGGCAGTATAAATCTGGTAATCTCGTTCCACCCTAAAGCAAGAGAAATATATTGTGATGATGTCAAACCTCAAAAAAAAAACTTGGCAAGTGCGAGTCGGACTCGCGCCCTGAGAGTTCCATTAAATAGTTCAATTCCGGAATAGAGTCTTGGAAGATATTTCCGAATCGTAAAAATAATGTGACGTAACAACAAATTTACAGTTTTCAGATTTATTCCTATACTTGTGCTATATGACCATGCTTTATGCCAAATTTCAGGATTTTGGGTCAACGGGAGTACCCTGTGAATTTTGATTTCCTCGAGAGTGTCGAAAAGTACGTTTTTTGCCACATAAACTGTAGTATCTTTTTTTCTCGTTAACTTACAAGTTTGATTTTTTTTACAGCTTCAAGAATCCACAGACTTATATATGGTTTTAATTTCAACTCAATACCTCCACGCGTTCCCGAGATAAAGGGTCTTGACAGAAAGACAGACAGACAGACGGACGGACGGACAACAAAGTGATCCGATAAGGGTTTCGTTTTTTCCTTTTGAGGTACGGAACCCTAAAAAGATGAGTTATGGTACCACTGATTTCATGGTAGACTCTCATCCGTTCCTAACAGGAATAACAGAATTTATATATTTTTTTAAATAGAAATACTGTCTACCTCTTGACTGAAGCTGTAATAGCAAACGCCTAAATAGTTGAACTGCAGGTCGATTCTAATGATGGCCTTCTGATAACACGAACTGCAGACGTTAAACTTTTGAACCGTAGCGACGTCTGCGAAGACAAACGATTCAATTATGTATCAGGCATATATATCTATGCATTAAGTATATGTACTTCTTCCATAGTGATAAGCTGGATAACGGAATAGTATGTGTAGGTAGAGCTGCAATTTTGAAGTTAAAATAAACTAAAAATAAAATGATGGAAACGTTCGAATGATTTATGGGGTTGTATATGTATTTATTGCAGATTATTACTTTTTATAATACCCATTCTATAACCCGTAAATAAAACTGTCACTAAGTTAATAGTTTTTTTTTTTTATGTTCACTAATTTTTATGCAGTATTTATACACTTGTAGCATATCAAAGTATTTGTATAAATGATATATTATTTTATATCGGAGTGATTTTTTCACGTTAGGCTATACGCTTTCAGCGTTATCTAGTAGATTAGGAAGACGAGGGAATAAACCCCAATTAAATATGGATAAGGACAGTATGTGATCAGTTAGAAAACTTAACCTATTGAGTAGCGTAATTAGAGACACAATAGAAAGACAATGACGTTCGAACGCCGGCGTTCGCTCGGGGTTTAATGAACTAAATACAAGTTTTCATTCATAAATCCTGAGATAACCCCAAAATGCTCACAGACATAAGCAACGTCAAGCCATCACAAAACAGTGCAAATAAAAACGATTCTAGGGCTCGCTGCATATAGCATTACAATTTGCGTAGGCTGTGTATCAAGCTATATACAGACAGTGATCAGACGGATTCTAAGTGATCGACAGAAGACATACATGCCAATATTTGTCAGCAAAACAGACTCGCTATTATCCCAATTGACGTCATCAACCATTATAAGAACATAGAGTACGGAATGAAGCCGAAAAAAAAGTATTTTGTGGTTCCAGTCGTTGAGTGTAATAATATCGTCATCGTCGAGGTCAAGGTTCGCATCCCAGCTCGCGTTCGCCGAACTCTTAGCAGTGCCACAGACGATAATAGTTGAAAAAGGGTCAGTAGATATAAGAGATTTAACAACGTTTCTTATTTTATCTTAAAAATGATAATGCTAATGGATTTTATGAGTAACAAGAAAGGAAAGAAGATTTTGTAAAAGACAAAAGAAGACTTCAGTCTTCGAAAACTTACAATCCAGGAACTGACAACGACACAACGTAGCTCGTATCATACGATTATACAGCGTTTTAGTAGTAGGCCTTATTTGTTTAGGAAATCATTTATATTTGTATGTTATCATTAGCTAACATGGCTTCAAAAGTTGTTATTTAACCTTTTAAGTGCGTAATTAGAGACACAATAGTAAGACAATGGCGCGTGAACGCCGGCGTTAATGCGGGGATCAACAGCTTAAGACATTAATGTTACCTATATCTACAAATTAATAAATTAATCTGGATCAATATCTTCTCTTGGTCAGTCTTGGTCCATCGGTGTCCCAGTAGTCTTTTGGGTTCCAGGGCCACGGTAGCTCTTTCAAACAAACCAAGTCAGCTCTTTCAAACAAACCAAGTCTTTAGTTGACTTAGTTATATAAATAATGAACTTAGCATGAGGACTCACGTAGATAGGTGATGACATCATTAAGTTAAGGACCTCTTGTCAGTCAAGGACAGCATTTTTTTCTAAATATAACGTTGACTAGATTAAATATTGACTTGTTCAAACACGAAACTACAGAATCATCAGCCATGTTAAGCGTTTCTGTATAGAATCTTTGTTTATCTCAATATCTAGTTTCCTCAACTTCCTTTCTATGTTGATAATCTTCATAGTTTGATAGAGGATATTTTTTTTTTATTATGGTTAGGCCGCGTTTGGGCGCTATCCCACCTGGTGGTAAGCGATGATGTGGCCGACGATTGAGCACACTTCCTTAGAAGTAACCTATTCACTCTTGACTTAAAGACCCCTAGGTTGTAGCTATCTGGAAACAGACTCTCCATGTAACATCTTATAATGTTTTCAAAATGTTTTGTACTTTTATTCGTATTGTAGCTTCTACTACTATCATATTCACAATCAAAGTTACCGTTGACATCATTTGTACTAACAACATTCTCGCCAGAATGATATACTTTCATATCTTCAAGTTATCTCAAACTTCTTTATATATTTTGACTTACTGCAGATATATTCTTAGTCTATGGTTCCGGTGGTAAAAAAAAAATGTTCGTTGTTGATTCACGAAGCGCCGTCTGCTATTGGTCTGTTTGTTTTATTTATGAGATCGTTGAAGCTAACGATTTTTTAAAAGATTATGTTCGTTTATGTTAATGCGTTAGTAATGTTATTGGCAACACAGGAACGAATGGCATATTAGATCATTTATTTTGCGTTTTCCTGGACCAGTGCAGTATTTTTCCTGTTGTATTTCTATTTATGTTTTTGAGGAAGTATAACAGCTTTAATTTAAACATCAAAACACTTCGTAGTAAAAAAGATTATTATTATCAATATGATTATGATTCATAACAACAACGATAAGTATCTAAAGATATAGAACGAGTCACTACGCGTGGCGATGTTGCTAAAATTCGGTTACCGCTAGCCGGCAAAATTATGAATTAAATTATCAATTCTTATACAAGTTAATCACTAGGTTATTTATAAAAGAAAATACGGCTTAAAAATAACACGTACAAAGAAAATAAATATTAAGTTTCTTATAAGTAGGTACAGGTAAGTACTTACTTGCATCTGCAAGAGCCTGGAACCACCGTTTTTCTCCATTTTCAAAATTTCAGTGGCACACAAAATAACAAATACCAAGTAAACTGAAAGACAACAAAAATTTAAACAAATCGATGTATCAAGTTATTCAATCGATGTAAAAATAATATAAAATACTACATTCGATTTATTTATTGTTCAATATTAAACACCATTCACAAAATTTGACACAAAAAATGTCAAAAATACAATTTTTGTCCGTCAACGTTGAGCTTTCGCGCGCTATTTAAAATTGGAATGCGTTTATGATTTAACTTTTTTAATTTACCGCCGCGTTCTCAGTTACAAGAATGATTATCGCAATACCGATCAAACGAGTCAGCGGTCGCCAAGCGACTCAGCTGTTGTGGAGCACCGAGGCGAATTAGCGAGAGATGGCGATGGCGGGGCCGGGGAGCGAGCAGCCTGCATGACTACTCGCTGAGTAATCGACTGGCTGCACCTACACGCCCTGTGAACCGACTACAATACATTTGCCGCTATCATAACTTGATCAACCTTTTTTCATAATACCATAAAGATTATTTTCCCCTGACACAGACATTGCGTTGTCTCTAAAAAGAGTTTGTATTCCACCACCAATAGACAAATGATTGTTTACGTTTGAAGCGAAGGAAAATGTTTTTTATTGCTTGCCGGTAAAAGTTTTGCGGGTGGAATAGGTTTTATTCGTTTAAATGGCATAAACATTGAAGAAATTTGCGAGCCCGCAGCCAAATTCAGTGAAAGCGTTATCATAAGTCACACGGGCGTTAACCTGGAGGTAGTGTCAGGGTAATTATATAGGGGATAACATAAAATGCCAGCTTCACATCGCTGTGCAAGTAGTTTATGCAAGAGAACTGGTTAATGAAACGGACCATCTGTTGCATAAAGTATTGATTTAACGAAGTGATAAGCTTATAAGTTATTTATGATTTTGAGTGTGTTTATTTGGAATACTTTCGTAGGGTTGATCTAAGGCTTTTTGAAATGCTTATTCAATATTTTATTGACGAATTATCAACAGTAGCCTTACATTGACCATTTTCCATTGACTTTAGGCTCTTCTTTTCAATTATTTCAAGCATCTTTGGGGACGTAGATGGAAGGGATACTCCCTGTTGCCGGAGCTGGTAGTGGAACTTTGACATGCAATGTTTATAATATTTGTATTTGTTACACAGTGGCACTGGCACACTAGCTTAGACGATGGGACTAACGAAGTCGGTGTTTCTTGGTAATATATATTGGTTTTTTATTTTACACCGACTTCCGAAATTAAAGTTATTTTGATCGTTTTAGCGATTTTTTTTTTGTTGTAGTCGGTTATTTTTTTTTTTCGTAAAAAGTATTTTATTTCACACGTTTTAGTTGCGATACACTTATAGCCAGAGTAGGTACCTTTTTTGATGACAATTCCAATTAACTCAAACACTGCTAGGATACCTAGTTTTATTATACAGTTCCCGCGTCTAACTTCCACCTTCCGTCCATCATCAGATCAGTTCGATAGTACCTTATTGCATCTCATGTCAATTTTAGTAAACCCAAATACGGCTAGGTTAGGTACATTGATTAATTACGGAGTTCCTGTGCCTACTTTCCGACTCCATCATATCATCATCATCAGATCACATCGATGATACCATTTTCAATATAACTATTCAGAACCATTTATTTGTTTGTATTGTCATAGAACAGTTGCTTAACTAACTTCATTGTGATATCTATGTGAGTATGAAGTTCCGTTGGCCATTTCTGGTCTTCTTCATCAGTTCCACTTCATCAAATATTACTTTTTGACTTTAAATGCTTAGGTTCTCGATGAAATACTAAAATCACTATAAGGTTGTCTATAATATTTGAGGAGTTCCCTCGATTCCTCATGGATCCTATCATCAGAACTGGATTTTGAAAAACATGAGACTAATCTGAAAGCACATCCTTTTAGGGGGAAAAAAATTGCTAATCTATATACATATATAAAAGAAGAAACTGACTGACTGACATATCAACGCACAGCCGAAACTACTGGGACTAGGAGCGTGAAATTTTGCACAAGGGTTGCTTTTATGATGTAGGCGAGCACTAAGAGAGGGTTCTCCAAAATTCACCTCCTAAGGCCTCATTTACGGAGACGCGGGGCGTCTCGCGTCGCGTGCGGCGTGGCGTCTCGCGGCGCGTCGGACGTTTTTTCTGTTTACGGTGGGGCGGCGCGTGAAGCGGCACGCATCATCGCACGCGTAAACACAAACTTATAGCAATATACGACCATGTTCATAGAGAAGCGAGACGGGAAGCGTGGCGGTGTCCGCCGCGGCGCCCGCGGCGAATCCTCTAGCGTGTAGCGAAGCACGCGGCGGCATCGCGGCGGCGCACGCTCGCCGTGACTACGTCTGTGTTGCGCGATTTCTAAATAAGACTGACAGAAGATTCCGCCTCGGACATAGCTTCATCGAGAATTGCCGCTGCGTGCGCCGCCGCGATAAACGCCGCGTGGGACGCGTCGGTGCCATCCGCGGGCTCGGCCGCAAAGAACGCCCTAATTCAAACAAACGCGTCTAAAATCGCTTCTCCGTAAACGCACTCATACAACGCCATATATTTGAATTCAGTGCGGGCCGCGCCGCTCAACGCAACGCGCGACGCCCCGCGTCTCCGTAAATGAGGCCTCGGGTTGAAACGGGGGTTCAAAGTTTGTATGGAGAAATCTATTTTCATGCGGGCGAAGCCGCTGGCGGAAGCTAGTCGGTCTATAAACGTTTTCGTGTAGTTTTGAGGTAACAAACATAAAAAAATACAACCGAATTGAGAACCTCCTCCTTTGTTTTGAAGTCGGTTAAAAACAAACCTAGTTCATGCCTCGTGCCAGTTATTATAATTATAATAATATAAACAAGAGGGCGAGACGCTAAGGGTGGCCTCGAATCATCGCTTCGTGTTGATACTAACAATTTTCACATAAATATTAACATCCAATAATAAATCTTAGACACGTTCATGTATGAAATACATATGGGACGCCTCACACCTATGTAAAGTTCCATCATAAACTTCATATGATCAAAGTAAGAGATACTCAATTTAGATAGACAGACAGACATTTTAAGTGCGTGTATCTCTATAATAAATCGCAGTGTACACTTGTTTGAGCTAATCCTTTAAATAAAGACAACCGGATACCTACAAAGATAATAATCTGCTTGCACTCGTGTCAGTTCGTCCATTTCGAAGAAACGATATGCGTTTATATTTTTTGTTCATTTTTATGAATGCTTGCTTTTACTTACACCTTTTTTGGTATAGTGATATGTTGTGTGTCGCTTGGACTACATTTTATAAAATTGATCTTCTGATGCTAAAAATGTCCATTTTTTTAAGTATGTTGACCAGATTTAGTTTATTCATACTATAGTCTGTATACTTCCATGCCTGGCATTGCACAAGTGTTATCTTATTATCATTCAATAAAATAATGTTCATGAACATTCTTAGGCCTCATTTACGGAGACGCGGGGCGTCTCGCGTCGCGTGTGGCGTGGCGTCTCGCGGCGCGTCGGACGTTTTTTCTGTTTACGGTGGGGCGGCGCGTGAAGCGGCACGCATCATCGCACGCGTAAACACAAACTTATAGCAATATACGACCATGTTCATAGAGAAGCGAGACGGGAAGCGTGGCGGTGTCCGCCGCGGCGCCCGCGGCGAATCCTCTAGCGTGTAGCGAAGCACGCGGCGGCATCGCGGCGGCGCACGCTCGCCGTGACTACGTCTGTGTTGCGCGATTTCTAAATAAGACTGACAGAAGATTCCGCCTCGGACATAGCTTCATCGAGAATTGCCGCTGCGTGCGCCGCCGCGATAAACGCCGCGTGGGACGCGTCGGTGCCATCCGCGGGCTCGGCCGCAAAGAACGCCCTAATTCAAACAAACGCGTCTAAAATCGCTTCTCCGTAAACGCACTCATACAACGCCATATATTTGAATTCAGTGCGGGCCGCGCCGCTCAACGCAACGCGCGACGCCCCGCGTCTCCGTAAATGAGGCCTCGGGTTGAAACGGGGGTTCAAAGTTTGTATGGAGAAATCTATTTTCATGCGGGCGAAGCCGCTGGCGGAAGCTAGTCGGTCTATAAACGTTTTCGTGTAGTTTTGAGGTAACAAACATAAAAAAATACAACCGAATTGAGAACCTCCTCCTTTGTTTTGAAGTCGGTTAAAAACAAACCTAGTTCATGCCTCGTGCCAGTTATTATAATTATAATAATATAAACAAGAGGGCGAGACGCTAAGGGTGGCCTCGAATCATCGCTTGTGTTGATACTAACAATTTTCACATAAATATTAACATCCAATAATAAATCTTAGACACGTTCATGTATGAAATACATATGGGACGCCTCACACCTATGTAAAGTTCCATCATAAACTTCATATGATCAAAGTAAGAGATACTCAATTTAGATAGACAGACAGACATTTTAAGTGCGTGTATCTCTATAATAAATCGCAGTGTACACTTGTTTGAGCTAATCCTTTAAATAAAGACAACCGGATACCTACAAAGATAATAATCTGCTTGCACTCGTGTCAGTTCGTCCATTTCGAAGAAACGATATGCGTTTATATTTTTTGTTCATTTTTATGAATGCTTGCTTTTACTTACACCTTTTTTGGTATAGTGATATGTTGTGTGTCGCTTGGACTACATTTTATAAAATTGATCTTCTGATGCTAAAAATGTCCATTTTTTTAAGTATGTTGACCAGATTTAGTTTATTCATACTATAGTCTGTATACTTCCATGCCTGGCATTGCACAAGTGTTATCTTATTATCATTCAATAAAATAATGTTCATGAACATTCTTAGGCCTCATTTACGGAGACGCGGGGCGTCTCGCGTCGCGTGTGGCGTGGCGTCTCGCGGCGCGTCGGACGTTTTTTCTGTTTACGGTGGGGCGGCGCGTGAAGCGGCACGCATCATCGCACGCGTAAACACAAACTTATAGCAATATACGACCATGTTCATAGAGAAGCGAGACGGGAAGCGTGGCGGTGTCCGCCGCGGCGCCCGCGGCGAATCCTCTAGCGTGTAGCGAAGCACGCGGCGGGCATCGCGGCGGCGCACGCTCGCCGTGACTACGTCTGTGTTGCGCGATTTCTAAATAAGACTGACAGAAGATTCCGCCTCGGACATAGCTTCATCGAGAATTGCCGCTGCGTGCGCCGCCGCGATAAACGCCGCGTGGGACGCGTCGGTGCCATCCGCGGGCTCGGCCGCAAAGAACGCCCTAATTCAAACAAACGCGTCTAAAATCGCTTCTCCGTAAACGCACTCATACAACGCCATATATTTGAATTCAGTGCGGGCCGCGCCGCTCAACGCAACGCGCGACGCCCCGCGTCTCCGTAAATGAGGCCTTATGTAATCTCAAGCTTATGAGATTTAATATTAAATTAAATTGTTCATTTATTTCAGACATTGTCCATATGTACACAAAATCAAAATCAAGCCAATTATAACATTACAAAAATAGACATTAAAATGATATACACAATGTCATAGAGGTATTTAATGTCTTTGGATATAATTAAATTAAATACAAAATGTCATAAATATAAATGAAATAATACACATTAACATACCAAATTAGGCAAACAATAATTAATACACACAGTCAAAAAAGAAAATACGCTCAAACAATACGAGGAGAAGCGCTAATATGAAGCTGCATCCACCTCTGCAACAGGGACAGGTCCCACCGCTCGGACAACACCCTCAGGAGACTGTTTGAGCTGCTTCGTAGGCGACTTAATAGTGAGGCGCTCCGCTTCCTTATGATTGTGAAAAAATCATCCGTCCGCGCCTCAGCAAACATAGTCGAAGCACTACAAAACTGTGGAAGCCCCAACAGTAACATTGTTGTACTGCATTATATCTTCTTTTTAGTTTTTTCTGGCTTTGTTGACTTCACAAAGGCCTTCAACTTCATAGGCAGGAGCTGTTTATTGAAACTGATGGAGATCCTATCTCCATCCATCTCCGTCTTTTATTGTGGTACTGACGGCACTGGATTCTACGGCAATACGTTCTTTGACGCTAATTAGTTTTTCACAACAAACTTCCAGTTCCCAAAATCTGAGGCTCCTCTCAGCTTCTGGATGCCGCATAATGAGGGGGGATTGTGACATGATGAGGGATTTTCGTCCTCTGACATCTCAAAACAATTGACGTCGCGCAAAAGTGAAAATTTTATTTTCCGAAAAGCGATTTAGTTACCTTGTTTGTTGTCGAAATAGAACTGCCAGAGCTTAAAAAACGGTTTATTAAAAAGGTTTAAACTCAAGGATTTAGGTCCTGCTAGACATGTTCTAGGTATGAGGCTTAGAAGAGATAAAAAAGGTATCTATCTTGATCAGGAGATATGTTCAAAATGTATTGAAAGAATTCGATATGACGGATTGTAAACCAGTCAATACCCCGATGGAAGTAGGTCTCAAATTAGATAAAACTCCTGAATCTGCATGTAGATTGCCATATCAAAATCTGATAGGATGTCTTAATTACTTAGCTCAAAATACTAGGCCAGACATCGCGCACCCAGTTAGCTTTTTAGCACAGTTTAATTCGTGCTATGACGATATACATTTCAAGTGTGCTAAACGGGTGCTGAAATATTTAAAAGGAACTTCAGATTTTGCACTGGTTTTTTAAAAGTCAGGAAAACTAGAGTTATGCGGTTACGTAGATGCAGATTGGGGTGGGTCGTTTGACAGGAAATCTTTTTCAGGTCTAATTTTTAAGTTAGGCGAAATTTTAATTACGTGGGAAAGTCGTAAACAAAGATGCGTGGCGCTGTCATCTACGGAGGCAGAGTATGTAGGTCTTAGTCAAGCATTGAAAGAAGCCATTTATTTGCAGACTCTGTTAAAAAGCTTAACAGATGTTAAAGGTGATAAACCTGATAATATTTATAATGACAATCAGTCTGCACATAAAATCTCTCAGAATAAAATGAACCATAATAGGACAAAACACATTGACATAAGGTATCATTTTATCCACGAAGCTATCTCTAATGGGGCGGTTGAGGTGCGTTACATGTCGTCGCAGGACATGATAGCAGAATGTTGACAAAAGCTTTGTCAGGCCCGAAACTAAAATCATTATTAGAGAAATTATCCTTTAAGGGGGCGGGTAATCTAGACCTAGGTTAGTTGTTGTTAAAAATTTTTTGTTCTTAGTTCTTTGTTCTTTGATATTGTTTTTGTTATAATGGCTAATTTTGCTTTTGATAGACTCAATGTATTTTATATGCACATTTAAAGGTGGGGCTATAAATTACAGTGGTATGGGTGCGTACACATGTAACAATGTTGAAGGTCCATGCACACTATGTACATATGCATGTTGATGCATTGAGGGTGCGTGATGGAGATAGGATCTCTTTATAGCAATGCAACATCATGTCGATGAGATAAGCGTTGCTAAGGAATTTGTTGTTTGTGTAATTGTCAGTAAAAAATATACGCCTGTGATACAAGCTGTGCTGTTTGTTAATCTGCTTACTCTGCTAAATAACCCAGATTTTATAATATTTTAATATAAACTGTGCTACTAAACATAATGATTCAAAGTAATCGTAATAGTCCTCAGTAGGTACACTTTCTTTACTTAAATACCAGAACCACCGTTATATCAACTTATTAATATGTTCCACCGTAATTCAAGGAATCCTGCAAGGGAGCAATCTGAGACCCGTACTCTTTGACACAGCTAAATATGTTTGCTTCTTAGTCGCGAAATCTTAGGTTACTTCCTATTACGACTCACTTTTTATTATGATTATTTTTATTATTTTATTGCATTTTTAGTACAATATTGACCGGTCTACACTGTGCTTACATAATATCTACTTATACTGTAATATGGAAATATTGTAAGATAGATAGATAGATAGATATATTCTTTATTGTACACCAAAAATACAAATTACATTAGGAACTTAAAATTAATAGGGTGTCACAATGGGCGGTCTTATCGCTAAAAGCGATTTTTTACAGACAACCTTTGGATGGATTTGACAGAGAAGGAGAAAAAAGATACGCAGGTAGTTCGTGGTGTACTATTTATATATATACAATACATAAATTAATAAATTTCATATAATACAAACAATATATAATATATATACTTATTTAACCTTTTGAGTGCGTAATTAGAGACACAATAGTAAGACAATGGCGCGTGAACGCCGGCGTTAATGCGGGGATCAACAGCTTAAATATATAATTATGAAAGCAAAGAAATGATGTACGTAATGACGACATTCAAGAGGAAAGGTAGTGATCCTTAACCATATTTTTAATAATCGTGAATGTTTGAGCTTGCCTTACTGACACGGGCAAAGCATTCCACAGCCGCACTGCTTGAACTGTAAACAACTTGTCATAAAAATTGGTGGAATGGCTTGGCATCACTAGCCTCAAGTTTTCCGATGACCTAAGATATCTAGTATGTGTGTCATGAAGGAACTTGAAACGTTCTTTAAGATATGCGGGGGTTTTAGGATTGAACAGAACACTGTAGAGCAGAGACAAGATGTGTACGTTCCGGCGAAGACGTATTGGAAGCCACTTGAGTTTCGTACGAAAATCGGATATGTGATCATACTTGCGCAAGCCAAATATAAATCGTATGCAAACATTTTGAAGACGCTCAAGTTTATCAAGTTGTGCCTCAGTGAGATCGAGATAACTGACATCAGCGTAGTCAAGGTTAGGGAGTAAGAGGGACTGAGCAAGTGCAATTTTAGTGGCAGTTGGCAGAAAGTTCGCAACCGTCTCAGGGACTTGGCAGAAGCAAATATTTTGCGACTTACCTCTTGTAATTGGGGACCCCGAGAAAGATGTTTGTCTATCCAAACGCCTAAGTTCGTAACCTTCTCGCTTATTGGAATAGCAGTACCGTTGAATAGAACCTGAGGCAGCTGGGACCAGTTTATCTTGGGCATCAACCTAGAGCTGCCAACAACAATGACTTGAGTCTTCGATGGATTAACCTTCAAACCGTGTGCCTCACTCCACTCACAAATTGAAGCCAAGTCCTGGTTAATGATTTTAATAGCGGCATCCAAATCCGTATGGGGAGTTTGTCTATAAACTTGCAAATCATCAGCATAGAGGTGGTAGAAGGAAAGAAGTTTTTTGGAAATAGAATTTATGAAAATTGCGAAGAGTAAAGGAGATAAGACGCCACCCTGAGGAACACCGGCAAAAGTATAACACCAAGAAGAACAGGACTCATCTATGGAAATACGTTGCCGGCGGCCACACAGGTAACTACGAAACCAGTCAATCACCGTTGGAGATATGTTAAGAGAGCGAAGTATGGCGAGTAGGATATCGAAATCGACGGTATTGAAGGAGTTGCTAAAATCTAGTAAGCAGAGAACCGTCATATTTCCTCTATCCATACCTAGGCGTATGTCATCAGAAACGTTTACTAGGGCTGTGGTGGTGCTATGACAAAACAACCACTGAACTTCACTCGAAGAAATTCCGCCAAAAACCTGTTTGACGTCTGTAGGAACGCTCGCCATAGACTAAAGAATAGGTCGTTTTTCTAAAGACATTGTAGAACGAGCGGCCGACTCAGGCGCGCGTCAACATGGCTACCAACTTATCGTTTTCTACAATTGCTGACAGCGAGGCGTTACCGATTGGAGAACGCAATTCGACACGAAACGATTGTAACTTGGCTAGGGGGGCAGGACGAAATCCGGATTGGAATGGATTCAGCAGACTATTCTTGCAAAGAAAAGCACTGAGCTGATTGTGGACCAGGCGTTCAAGGACTTTAGAGAGGAAAGGCAGTATGGAGATTGGTCGATATTCTGAAAAGGAAGTAGGATTTGATTTTTTGGGCAAAGGAGTAATTTTGGCCTCTTTCCATATTGATGGAAAGACACCGTTGGAAATGGAATAGTTAAGGATATAACACAGGATAGGAAGGATTTAATCAAGGACAGGGAGTATCATTTTCTGACAGACACAATCACTGCCAACTGCGTTAGACGTGATTGAAACTATGCTCTTCTTAACATCACAATCAGAAAATTGACTAAAATTAAATGGCGAATGATCCGGAGTTGGAAGGTTAGAAAGATGGTTTAACGTTGATGCCTTCGAGGTCCCATTATAGTAGGAAGAAGATGAGAAATGTTGATTAAGAAGATCTATGTCTAAGTCTTTAGGAATCGATTCTTGGCGTGATTTTCCAACGCCCACAGATTTAAGAAATTTCCAGACTTTAGCTGGATCACCGTTTTCAACAGATTCATGAATATGGTGGCGTAGTGCATCCCTACACACCCTATTGCTGCGATTGCGTGTTTTGACATAAAGGTCCCGGTTCGATGATGTGGGCCGGCATTTAAATTTAGTTTTACATACTGCCTTCTTGTGCATGACATCCCTTACGTCAAGTGTTAACCAAGGCGCTGGAAGATGTTTGAGCCTTACTGCACGGATGGGAGCATGAACGTCGTAAAGCTGTACTAGTGCGTCCGTAAGCAAGTTTACTTTTTCATCGATCGACTCAGCAGTAATAAGAGGGTTCCAATCAATGCTGCTGGCATCCTCATGCAGATTGTCAATATTCATACCACTAAAATTGCGAAGCAGGAGAATTTTGGGCTTGAGCTTAGGTGGACGAATTTTGTAAGAGAGGAATATTAGGTCATGGTAGGAAAACATGTCAACTGCGCATTGGCCATACTTGCTGGCATGTTGGTAAGAACAACAATTTTTCTAAAAGAGTAACCATGGAGTTTCTTGCCGGTTCTTCTCCATAGGAAACGACCAATTTGGAACCGTGCACTAGCTTCTGACGTTTTAGAAGTGCCCATGTAGGCCCATGTGAAATATAAAACTTTTAACTTTGACTTCATTTACTTTGGAGAGAGGAGCCCTGAGTCCCAGCAGTGGGAACAGCTATGCTATGCTTATGCTACTTTGGCTCAAATGATCTTTTAATATTATGTAGAAAGATTTTTAAAAAGTCGATCATAGACATGGTGACTATGACTTCAACGCAATTATATTATTAAGATGAATATTATTGTAAAATAATAAAATATGAATTCTTCATTGACACAACACACAACAATGGTTAAAAATAAGTGAAACTCAGACTTCTGAGCGACGTTATGTGCCTGTATTTCAGGAGCCAGTGTCTTCTTCCATTTATATTATATTTTCAGACAAGTAAAGAAATTAATTTTAACAAAATTAATAAAAATGCAGGACCTTGGGTTAAGCAATGAAACAATACAAATTCACCATATGGTTTATTTTATTAAAAAAATTACATACAAACATTCATAATCTGTGATTGAACGTCACTATCATACAGTTCATACAATACACGACGTCGATCTAACTACGCACGCGCTATACTTATTTGTCCATTTCGTAGCGATACACCGCTATCCTCTACAGTGTTAATGTTATGACTTTATGAGGTACATCACTGGTATTATTGGCAGAATTCATGATTTATTTATTTATTTATTGGCAGACCAACTTGCAACAGCATTACATACACATATTTTTTGTGAAAAATAATATTAAAATTTAGTAACTGATATGCATGCCTATTATAGGTATGCACAGCTTACACCATGTTATGTATGACATTAATTGTTATGATATTCGAGATAAAAAAAAATATTACCACAAAAATTAAACATACAAAATGGAAAAAAACACATACAATTATAAAAATAAAAATAGAAAGTAGACTAAAAAAAAAATTAAAAATGAATCATTACAAAAAAAAGAGTCATCATTACAATTCATAATAGTACTTCAAAAAACTTTGAGAATGTTTTTGGAAAGGAGCTACAGAGCCTTTTCTTTTTAGGTGGGAAACTATCAAATAGCTTCTTTAGCTTTGGATGGAGCAAGAGGTTGTGTTAGGCTTTACTTTAATTGCCCTTTGCTATCCAGGGACATGGTAACTGTTTCGAATTTTCCCGCAGCTTTAGCTACTGACCCCTAAGTGACAAAATTATTATTACCAGAAACCATGTTGGTACTGTTTAAAGTCTGATTTCAAATAATAGTGTCTAAATGTTATTTAGACCATGTCTAAAATTTCGAGTAAAGTTCCAGCCTCATCATCAATCAGAAATTGAAACTTGACTTCTAACTTTGTCACGTTAAAATTTGTCCTTAAATAGTTATTACTTCATTACGGTTACTTTAACACATTGAATGCTACCAACGAGAAAACTCGTAGGTACTGTTTTACTACGAGTTTTGTCATAGGTCTTATGGAAGTATTCATATTGCTAGTGCCTAAATACGAGATATCTTGTATACAAGTCGTATGTTCGCACTTTGAATAGAAACACTAAAAGGTCGATCAGACGGTTGCAAACTAGCGTTCCAACCAAGGTCACCTTGGTTTGTGTGTTTGGTTTGTGTTGCGGCTACTTGGATGTAAACCACGCGCCAACACGTGCAGTGGTTGGTGCCTCCCAACCAAGGGCGTTGAAGGTCATGGATTACAACTGCTGTCTACACGGACTGAAACTAGCAAGGTCACCTTGGTTGGGACGTTGGTTTGCGTTGCGTTGGTGACCAGACGGTCACCCCTTTAGGTGTGCACGGGTAGGATTACAGCAGGACGAAAATATGTAGATTATCATCTCAAAGATACATATTTTCGTCCTACTGTCATTGTACCCGTCTATCCTTTTCTCTCGAAAAGGATAATTTGGGTGTTTCATGTTTTTTTTTTAATTTTCGATTTTCGTTTGACTTTTTGCTCGAATTTTTGATACAACTCATGCACAGTATTCATATACCAAAAATCACCATAATCGGTTAATATTT
This sequence comes from Mythimna impura, assembly GCA_905147345.3. Taxonomy (NCBI): domain Eukaryota; kingdom Metazoa; phylum Arthropoda; class Insecta; order Lepidoptera; family Noctuidae; genus Mythimna; species Mythimna impura. The sequence continues at coordinate 22,843,148 of LR990359.1, read as the reverse complement.
AGAGGTTGCACAACGCCAATACCTACGTATCTACGTCATCAGTGAAGATAAAACTTTAATATTATTATTTTTTTTTACAGAGGAGGGAAGTAAGTTTTACTAGACGCAACAACACACTGGTAACACACACACTTAGTGGAGGGTAGTAATGTCCTCCACTGTAAAAAATAATAATAATATTAAAAATTTAACCTACACTGATGACGTACTAGCTTTATGAAAAAAAATTATTGGCATTGTGCAACCTTTAAATATTAACCGATTATGGTGATTTTTTGATACACTGTTCATGAGTGGTGTCAAGAATTCGAGCAAAGTCAAAAATCGAAGATTTTGAAAACATGAAACGCCCTAGTTGCTATATTGTATGAATCTGACAGCTGTCACTCGCACCATACTAGAGAGAAAAGGATATAGATACGACATTACTCGTATCTAGGCTGACGATTGATTCTTTGAAATTCTTGGCATTCAATGTGTTAAATAAATGTTACTTATTTTTTGGAATTTTCTTTTCATTAACGAGAAGCTAAGCTGAGCAAATGAGGGCTTATGTTGAACAACGTATTCGCTCAGCTTGGTCATTATTTTTTTCATTAGTTTCCTGTTATATGTTGATAGGTAACGGGTAACCAAGTATTTGTGTCACTATGTGGTCAGCAGCACTTTGTTTGAGCATTTATGCAAACCACATTGTTATCCACAGTTCTTCTAACGTTACACGCTTTTTTATTATCTCTATAGAGTTATCTATAGTTATAGTTTTTAGATACATTGATAATACCAGTGATGTTATAAACGATATAGTTTATTGTCTGCACAAATAACAGGATAAAGTGGAAATCGAAAATCAAAATGATGTTTAAAAAAAAAAACGTTAAACACTTTTCATTTTCATATCCACACCGATCATTTTCTTTATATCATAGAGAATCACAGTAATATACTACATATTGAGTTTTCTCTCTCTTTTTCATCAATTGACAAAATGGATTCTCTCAATTGACTGAAATTCGATTTTCATGAGCCGACTGCTTCTTGGTTTCATTAATCAAAATTGTCACGAATTAATTTATAAGACACATTGGGTTACACCTGAACAAATTAAAGGTATTTGTGCAGACAATGTCACAAACAAAATGTTTTATAAAACAAGCGCCCCGAAAATATTTTGATCAATAAGTCTACATATAAATAACATTAAGGAACGAACACATTGAGAGGATTCCACTTTCAAATCAAACATGCAAGCTTGTCATACAAAAATATCTCATAATTATATTACTAGACGTTAGGTCCAACGTTTTATTGCTGTCTACTTTTATTAATTTTATAAATAATTTGTATAATTATTTTACCAAAAAAATATAACATCTACGAGTGTTTTTTAAACATAGGAGAGGTGTTGGTGAATTATATTATCATAAGTGTACAAAACATCGACTTACTTAATTGCATTTATGTTAAACCGCAGAAGTAAGAAATCAATACTTAATTCTTGAGACCTTTTAAATATTTACGTGACCACAACGCGTTGTGGTATTACAGTTATAATGAGGTACAATGAAATCATTCCTTGTTTGGTCTTCAAGTTCGAAAAAAATAAGTAGAAAAAAACTCTTTGAAAAAAAAATGTATATGAAAAATATAAATCGCATTTCCTTTACTAAAATATTTTACATAAACAGAAAAATAAATTGCGGTACCTACTCTATCTTATAAACGTCTAATTTAATTATTCTAATTTACATCCGTATAATACAATAAATTGGCTACGACATCTATAACTACATTGCAAGACCATAAATTATATCGTTTCTGAGGAAATATTTTCCGCCATTAGATAGCTGTCAAAACTTTGTTCAAGTTGTCAAAGATTAGGCACAAGTCACGTAGACATGCCATTTTATGAAAATGATCGTATTGTGTCTATATTTTGTGGTAGTATAAGTAATTAAGTAATAATATAATTGATTATGATTTTGTAGCAGTCCATCCAATGGAAGAAAAACCTTTCCAAATAATGTAAGGCATTTTTAGGTCATTCTTGGCAGTAGATATTATAATTTGAATTGTTTCCACAGATTTCAAAGTTATCTTCTTACGAACAGATTGTGTAACAGTTAAATCTTGCAATGTAGCGTTCGCGGGACGAGGGACTTTAAATCGCGTTTACCATGCCTAGGGTTACACACAACACAGGTATTAGGTAAATAACGTTAGGCAGTCTTTGGGTAGGTCGGAAGATTTTATAGCTTCTAGATATTTTCTTTAAATAATTTTACTAAATTTTAACACACCTAACTACCGACAATATCCAAAAACGTTGCCAGTAAACCGTTCTTTTAAAAACGATGTTATTATTTCAAAAGACATCACGTTATATTTCGTCCAGTTAGGTTATGTTCTACCGACCACGTTTACTAATGCTAACATCAACTTAAAACTAACATTTTTTATTTACGAATTCAATGAGTAAATATACTTTTTCAATTCGTAATTGGTGTCATTAGGGGACAAGCATTGAATGTCTTATCCTACGTGTTAAAGTGGATGCTGCAAGGCAATCAGCATAATTTATATATGAGAACTCGAATTTGGCCGACTACCTTAGAGCATCTCCCTTAAGTAAATACTATTCTCAAGTAACTCTCATTTTGTGCGACTTTATGTATTCAGTGAACGTGAAAAAGTTTTCAATAAAGCAGAATAATGTGTACCCTGATTTGTGTAATCACATAAAACCTTCGAAAACTTCTTCTGTCATTTACCAAATTTAAAAAAGGCTTTATCTCCAAATTACTTTTTTTAACATTTTCAATAATCCCTCAAAATGCATTATTTATAAGAAACGGGGAAACAATCAACGTTACAGTTTATCAAAGATTAAAGAGAAGACAGTATCAAACGTTTCGTAAATAATATTTTACCTAAATAAATATCGCTCTGAGAGATCGAGATTTAGTGCTATACCTAACCTACATGAACATCCTATGGCTTTATCAATAGGCCGAACTTCGAGAATTTGAAAATGTCTAGAATCTCATGGCTACACACATCTTTTCTATGACAACATGCAGTATCTCTAGAGCACATCTATTTAATGCATTATAAGATAATCGTGTACGCCATTCCGGCCGGTTTTAGAACATCGTCAATTTGTGTTGAGATCGAAATATTATTTTATCATAATAATATGTCGAATAAATGATTAAAATTCCGAAAATTAGAGAAAAGTTATGGGTTAGGTACCTATCTCCAGAATTCATGGCAGTCGACTAGAAGCGTCGTTTCTGTCTTTTTTTTTATAGTCTTTGATTATTCACAAATTATGTCTCTTTTTCGACATCATCGAAAAAGGGACAAAAACTTTTAAAATTAATCATAATAATAACAGAATATAGATACGTAATACTTTTAGTGAATGTATGTTTTTCAAAATTCATAAGATGGTGATAATTTTATTACATTAATGAACTTCATAATTGGCACATAAGTTTTTTTGTGACCAGCACATTATACATATTTTATATATTACTCGCGTTTCATTAAATATAACACAAAATACATTTGGCATCGTTATCGAAATGTTATACATTTTACAAATCAATATACTGTTTACAGTATTTTCTTTTTTAAAGGACACTTACAAAACAAAAAAAAAATTAAAGTACCTAAATCAGAAACTCTGGTTTTTTTTTTAACTTTATAATCCAATAATAATGGATCGATAAATTAGACCAAGATAACTTATACTTCAAGTCAAAATATTATGTTAAACATGACCAGCATATAACATAAAAAAACTGTTTTATTTTTCAGAATATTTCGCATACTTCATTGATATTTGGTAAATTGTCAAAATCTATGAAGAAAACACGCTGTTCAAGTGGAAACAACTCTCTTTTAAGACTGTCTAGGATAGTACGCAATCGCGATGCAATGTGAGAATACCAAATGGTTGCAAAAGATGCTTAAGTATGCAGGGGCGCCGACTCCGTGGGTGCTCGGGGGCCCGAGCACCCCTGAGAATAGACATCAAGAAACAGATCAGTAATCGCCTTTTAGGGGATGGGCGTTATTTCCTTACCCGACTACCCGTTTAGCGCAGTGGTTTATACGCCGGTTGAGACACAAGGGTCGCGGGTTCGATTCCCGCACCAACACAAATGTTTGTTGATTAAACAGATATTTGTGTTGGGTTTGGGTGTTTGTTGTACCTTCCTTGTTCCGCAGTATGTAAGTAGGACATTTATTTCGGTCGATCAGTGTGCATTTCTCTTCTCACACTTCGCCACTTTTTCGAGTCATCAAATGAGTATGAGCACCCATGAGGTTTTCTAAAAGCCGGCGCCCTTATAAGTATGTCCTACACATATATCTAGCATCAACGCAACATCTTCAAAAAATACGAACCGCATTGTCGAGCTAAGACCAAGGTTCTCTTGTTGTTCATAATGGTCAGAACAGTACATCTCTTCCCTAGATCATGACAATGACCACCAAAAAGGTTTTACATCATGAAGTCTCCGCAATCGACGCCAAAGTCCCAGTCATCAGAAGTTCCAGTGTCATCGTACTCTGCCAGAGCCTGTTCGTAGGCTGAAGCTTCGTATGCTGTCACTCCATCGAGCATGGAGCAGGCCTGGGAGACGTTGGTGTGGTGCATGATCGGCATCGCGTGCAGGGCGAAGTCTTCGCCTTCTTGGGACCAGGTGAGGCCTGAAAAAGAGGGTATGAATTTCTTAAGTAGGATCTGTCTGTTAGAAAAAGTGGACCGCCGTATGGAACTAGAACGTAAAGCGCAACTGAAGGAAATACGTCTGACACGTCCTCTCGCACCACCCTAGAGCAGGAACAGTCAAAAAAGCAATTGGTTGCAATTGTTATGATTTCTCTTCAAAATAAAAAAAAAAAACATTTTAATGTATGTTTGTTACTCTATTACGCTCAAATGGCTGAACAGATTTGGATGAAATATGATACGACAATCCTATTTGCTATTCTCTTGGAATACTATTTATAATACATATTTTTATCTCGGGAGTACAGATACCGGCAGGGATCTTGAACGCTGACTTCTACAGTTCTACTAGCGCAGAAGCACGCAGAAGTGAAATATCGGGTCTCTTTAGTGGTATGAAAAGAGATGCGGGGGCGGGGAGTGCAATCCTTGTACAGTGATTGGCTCGCCGATGTTGTACGATGCGCAAAGCGATCTCCGCTCTTTCGTCGAGCGCTCAAGATTCGTGCCGCTATCTGTATGTTCCCTTGGGAAGATTTTCTGCCCTGGTGCGGGCGAAGCCACTGTTAGTATTTAGTTATGTTTAACTACAACATTTATCATCAGCTATTGCAGAATATCGACCTCGTAAACTAGTTTAACTTTTGTGCGAAAAGTTAAACTCTGCATCACTTTTCTTTGCATACTAAGTTGGCGACGAGAAGAGCATAATCATCCTATAAGATTCTGATATTGGTTTTTAATTTTGATTTATTTATACTCCATTCTCAATAAGATTACACATTTAAACAAACATTTTTTGTTTTTGATGCCATCCGTATTTCTTTGGGATAGAAGTCAAAATCGTTTGAACGGACAGTAAACTACATTAGACCGACGCCGACGCACACGTGTAACACGCCTGATTTGTAATATGTATGTACGACCCTGCTGGCTCCCTACGGTATGCTGACATTTCCTTGAGGCGCGCGTGGAATAGTACCTACGCGCTGTCGACGACTTGGGCTCGGTCCGGACAGTCAATGGACGATCGGACGGCGAGCTATCCATTGCTCGCCGTCCGAGCTCTACAAGTCTAGTTTCCATATAAAATATATGGAGACCGACGCGCTCACATCGGCGTGTGTGGCACACGTGTGCGCAGTGAAGAAGTTCTAGCATAAATGTCTTATCTTATTGCGAAAGGAGTAAACATAAGTGCTGTTTCCTAATGCTGAATTCAAAACCAAATTTTCAATTGCTGAACGCACAACTGCTTAATTCGGCTCTTATGCGCAAGGTTGAGATTAAACTTTAAATATCACCATCATCATTTCAGCCGAATGATGTTTACTGTTGGTATAAAGGTAAAGACGAGCTGAGCCTACGTACGCCACGTACGCGATGCAACGTCGGTGAGTTGGTGGTGTACATTCATAGCGATCTGGATCGACAGATCTGCCCCCTAGCCAAGTTACAACCGTTTCGATTCTCTTTTCGTTGATCGCCTAGAGTCGGCCACGCCTCCTATTCCTTTGTTCTGACCACGTGACTAAGCGTTGAGATGACGTCAGAATAAGGGAATCGGAGGCGTGGTCTACTCGAGGCGATCAACGAAAAGAGAATCGAAACGAAACGGTTATAACTTGGCTAGGGGGGCTGATGTTGCGTGGGACGCTTAATCCAGCGCTGCGTATGCTATGTTTTGTATGTTATCTAAATCATCGGTTTCCAAGTAAATTCAAGAGTGTAGATATTATAATGTGTGAGTAAGCTGCGAATTACGTAATCAAATGTATTAATGCTGTGCCAAAACTTAATTTATTTTAATAATCAGTGTATTTGTAACATAATTTTTAATTTTATGCTTTTAATTTAACTGTTGTGCTGAAAGTAATTTTATTTATTAATGTCCTATTTAAAAAAAAATGTGATTATCTAAAGTATAATTCTCAATAATTATTACGTAAAACCATAAAAATGCATGTGGTGTTAGCCTATAATTAAATGAACTTCTAAAGTAATATACAATGTCAATGTATTGTGTAAGCAGTTGTTGGCTGACCAAATAAATAAATAAATAATAAGTAGCATACGTTGCAAACGTGGCCTCAGTTTGTCTTTAGTTTTAGGCCTACGCCGATTTACTCAGTATAAATAATAATAAATATAATTTGCATAATACTCACGTCCACTCCAAACTCCATTAGGCAAGGTGACCCATCCCCAACCTTGTCCCCAAGTGAGCTGATGGTCCAGTTGTCCAGCCAGTGGCACCTGGCGCTTGATGACGGCGACCAGGCCGCGTCCGTCTAACGCTCCTACAGCGCTGCGAGCGTTGCGGTTGTACATCTCCGAGGATGTCGCTGCTGAAACCAACGAGGGTACTATCTATAGATTGTGTCGATCGTGGTATGAGTTTCAACCTACCGGCTACTGGCCGAAAGGTGTCGTATATCGACGTTTGTGAGGACGCTTACGCGACAACACGCTGAGCAACACGACACCACACACACAACATCACGACATTACGTGTACAGTTAAATAAGTTTATTGATTTTTTTTTTATTGTTGATAGGTTCGCGCTTGACCGCTATCTCACCTGATGGAAAGCGACGATGCGGTCGACGATGGAGCGCGCTTACCTAGAAGTAACCTAATCACTCTTGACTAAAGACTCGGACAGCGTTGGAAGGCCTCCCACAAGGTGGACCGATGACCTTGTGAGGGTGGCGGGAACTCGATGGATATGAGACGCAAAGAGTTCCTACCACGTGCTCTTAACGTGATCCATTTGACAACCTAATCCAAAATATTAAAGGGATGGAGCTCTAAAGGGCCTTTAGCTCCATCCCTCTTTCTCTTTCGCACGCCAGCCCCCCTAGCCAAGTTACAACCGTTTCGTTTCGATTCTCTTTTCATTGATCACCTCGAGTCGGCCACGCCTCCTATTCCTTTGTTCTGACCACGTGACTGAGCGTTAAAATGACGTCAGAATAAAGGAATCGGAGGCGTGGCCTACTCGAGAGAATCGACGAAAAGAGAATCGAAACGAAACGGTTGTAACTTGGCTAGGGGAGCTGGTATTTTAACGCGTCATAGTAGGGGCACTGATCTATTGTTCTGATACGTGGTTGAATAGATTTTTAAACATCATTAAGAGTGTCCTTCTCCACTCGCCTGTCGTCAACATCGAGTATGGTTTAAAAGCTCGTTGCTTCATCTAACGCAATCCAACGCGATGTTTGATGAAGAGGCAATGCAAAAAGAGAGTGATAACGCCTGAAAATTCTGTTAGCATTCGGTAATTCCGTGATTTACTCGAATATTTCACAAGACTTGTTCCAGGAAATACGTGTTTTTTTTAAACCCTTTAAAGTTTTTGAAAAAAATTGTCGTCATTCAAAATGTCGATTAAATGTGCAAGGCTTCTATGGATGTACCTACTTTTTTATATTTTTAATAATTATATGAGTACATAATGGAGGGCCAAAGTTCACATAAAATAGCAGATTTTCAGAGAAGCCTAGATAATATCCACAAGATATCTGTATATCCAAAATTATTGGAGAAATATGTGTAATAACACCATTTAAATCACGTAAGAGCAGTTGTATGAAAATGTACCTCGAGTTGGATGCTCTTAAACTTGAGGATTATATTTAAGTAGGCAATCAAATAAACTTCTTGCAAATCAGGAGCAAATGAAACACATAATCCTTTCGTCTCGCCATGAAAGCTGTAATCTACTATTAGCAATAACAATTTAATTGGCATTTTAACTAGTCAGTCACTAAAGTTTTATGGGATGAAAATTTTACTGTCAAGCGGGAGTGAGTAGGTACCTACTAAGTTACCTAATAAACATGGCCATAAAATACAGAAATGTTCCTGTTTTTCAATACACTTATTTGAAAACTTACTCTTATCCCGACCGCTTTTAGACACGCAATTTATTGTTTTCTGCACTAGTGCGGAAAAGTGTGCGCCCCCGCCACAATTTATTACATTTCTCGTATCACGCTGGACGCTAAGCGACTCCCACGAGTCGCCGGTCAACCCCCGTTTATTTATATCTTCATAAGTATATTAAAAACATCGTTTGATACACATTGAAATTTGTCACTGTAACACCCGGCTCCATAACACCCTTGCCTGCGACTCGGGTGAATTCCGCCTCGGTCGCAAGACAAACATTCTCCACTTGTATCAATGTTGTTTTTACCTAATGTAGAAGCGCAGTTTTGATGAACAATAAAATAATTATTGATCTCCCCTTTTAGTTAATCCTACGCAAACGATACGTTGACATAGTCAAGGTAAACTCGTAAAATATAAAACAAACCAGATTCAAATAAAATAAAATAATTTCCATTGGACAGATTGATAAAGCGAATCCAACAAATAAATCTGATTGAATGAAACGAAGATGTTACTCACGAAAAACAAGAAACGCCTGACGGAACCGAATAGCAATCACTGTAATACGTTAGATAGATATTTTGCTTGCAAAGGCGCTGTCGAGTCAACAGAGGTACCGATATTAATCGTGTAACACTTGACTTAATTAATGAAGTGGCTTGTTCCCTGTAGTTTTGGCGGGAACAATGACAGCTCGTGTGGCGGCCATGATGGATTGTCTATAGTATTGCGAGTTAACTTGTTGTTGTACCGCCTGCTTTTGTATAATGTATTGTATATAAGCTGATGTTGTCGGATAAAGATTTGGCTGTTTTAGTGTTTTTAAAAGATCTCGATGTTTTGCTGGTCTATGATTGCGATATATTTTTCTAATGCCTAGTTGATGGTAATATAGGCTCGCCTCTGATTACTAAGGATGACAAACATTACACCTCCAAACACATTAGTCAATCTCATCCAGGAATATAGTTGTGATGTTTTGTTACAGTATACCTATTAACCAATTAAGCGCCAAACATAAAATAAAATTAAAGGTCAGGAAAAAGTGGGAAATAAATCTGCGCCCTTCTAAAAGTACGGTTGTACTCATTTGAGTCCATCAACCTGTTAAAGGAATATTTCAGTCGGAATTTAGTACCTAAACACATTCGGATTCATTCTGTAAATTGTTATAGAATAAATCTTAATAGATAAATCCAAATAATTTATTGTACCTATATATATTATGTATTGGCATACCTACAATAATTAAATTATGAACTTCATAATCATAAATCATACAAAAATGAAATTTTATACTGATGAGCGCCTTTTTAACAGACTTCAAAAAGAAGGAGATTCTATGTTTGGCTGTTTGTGTTCTAATTGCTTTAAATTTTAAAATTACCCACACGTATTTTTATTATTTTACCCTCCCCTCTAACCCTCTTTTAATAGAAGCGGAAAATAACAAACTAAGACTTTAAAAAATTATAAACCTATCTTCAATTGTTTTGCCATTTACCGTACAGTTGAGTACAGCGGCGCTTGGGGTAAGTAGTTGTTATGTTATTTACGTATAGCATAGCATAGCATAGTCGGCCTTATAATGTTCCCACTGTTGGGAATCAGGCCTCCTCTCTAGGAGAGGGAATGGGCCGTATTTATGTATGCACAGGGCTAAATTACAATGCCGCCAGGTCATTCCCCAGCTGACATTGACACGAGTATATTCAAAATAATGTACAGCAGTCAGAAGTGTAATGTTTAAAGATTTACTCATAACGACCCTTTCACGTTTCGCGATGTGCCTGCAATTTTCTATTAGGTTTAGAGCACGATTTTCAAGTTAACTGTTATTAAAAACAGTAAATTTATAAACTGAATGGAAATTACATGATATTATTATTATTGTAGGTAGATATAATTGCCATTACTTACACTTGCATATAGATAGAGTATATTATATATTTTTTTCGTGTGGCTGTTTGTGAATTTTTCAATTCATATGTGCTTTTTATCTAGGATATTACTGACACTCAGTGGCGGATTTACCAGCAGGCTGAGTAGGCTTGAGCCTAGAGCGGCAGATTTTTGGGGCGGTAAATTTGGGGACCGAGTTTTTTTTGCTACCTCATAGAAATAAACATATTTTTGCATGACTGTTTTCTGATGTCTCACAGATAGAAGTCTGTAACAAATTTTGCTGATGACTTTCCTCTCTCACTTGTCATTGCACATTCCGAGAGTAGAAAAATTCAATTGGAATTCTAAAAAAAAAAACTTAAAAAGCCTTGAACAGTGATAGTGAGGTAGTCAGGGTAGTCTTAAGTAAAAAAATATTTTTTTCCCCATATGCGGTATTTCTTTAACGCTCCAATGTTATCTATGACGTCAATATTGCACGTGCACGTAGCGAGGCCCACTTTCCATATTTCAATATCCAATAACCGTTTGGGTTACCCTGGTTACCCGGGGTACCCGAACAAATCAAGGCGAAACACGAAAACAACATCGAAACAAAAGAAAATAAGGCACGAAACTGAAATTTTTGGATTGTAAAAATAATGCAGGAGATCACAATTGTACCTCTACAATTGTGATCTCCTGCATTATTTTTACAATCCAAAAATTTTTCAAGGGCGGCAAAAACTGTATTTTTTTTTTCGTTTATTAAACAATAACATTAATACATTCATGCTAACATATTTACATACCAGCACAAACCATCGCGGGTTTACAGCGGTCTGTCAGAAGCGACAAACTCGGCGCCAACATACTTTAGGCGAACAGTAGGTATACATACATAGTCCTCATTCAATAGCCTATGCCTTGAAAATTTGTAAATCCGCCACTGCTGACACTCCATGTCTCAGAAAGCACGTAAAGCCGTTGGTACCCGGTTGTCATTCAAAGATCTTTGACAGTCGTTATAGGTAGTCAGACGCCAGAAAGTCTGATCATCAGAGTGTCTAAAGAGTATTGTGTTACCTATGGTTATGGTGGGTTATGGAGGTCTGATAGGCAGTCGCTCCATGTAAAACATGGGTTTCCCATCCGCATCCGGTACTGGAAGCCGACCCAAAGCTACGGGGATGACGATGCCCAATAAGTTTATCCCCTCTTTTTGGTAATCTGTCAATACATTAACTAAAACACACTTAAACCAATATTAAAAGTTTAAAGTCATTGTTTTAAGTAGAGCAGCTCTACACACGTAAGTGAATAGGTAAACTGCTCTATTTAAATATTACGCCATTATAGGTATCGCTAGTAGGTAGCTGTTTAGATCGATATCAGTCACTTACTGGTAGACACTGTTGTTTTAATTAAACAAATATTTATTAAGTATCGATTCTAGTTTGAAATTACGTGATAATTACAATTCTGTTACGGTGGTACAAAGAAGCATGGTAAATATTGATTCCATTACTAAATATCCCCCTTGCTAATCAGACGAATTGTTAACCTCGGTTTATCGTTATTCGCAGACAGGACTGTCCTTGACATTCACCCTTGATTGCATTTGACGACATATCTAAAGAGAAACCTCGTTTGACTAGTCGTAAAATGCGGTCAAAACTTTGTTTTTTTCCTGGGGATAACATGGCGACATTAGGCAATGTACTTAACTGTTTTTGTACGTCTAGTGTAGAACCTTGTCAAGTTTGTGATATCTCTAGTGTTTTATTTTTAAAAATTGCTACATTCTATTTACATCTATGGGTACATCTATATATATAAAAGAAAGTCGTGTTAGTTACTTCACTTATAACTCAAGAACGGCTGAACCGATTTAGCTGAAAATTGGCAGGGAGGTAGCTTAGAACCAGGAGACGGACATAGGATACTTTACTTTACTTTTTTTTTTTTTTTTTTTTTTTTAGAGTAGGGTAGAGTAGGGTAGAGTAGGGTAGAGTAGGGTAGAGTAGGGTAGAGTAGGGTAGAGTAGGGTAGAGTAGGGTAGAGTAGGGTAGAGTAGGGTAGAGTAGGGTAGAGTAGGGTAGAGTAGGGTAGAGTAGGGTAGAGTAGGGTAGAGTAGGGTAGAGTAGGGTAGAGTAGGGTAGAGTAGGGTAGAGTAGGGTAGAGTAGGGTAGAGTAGGGTAGAGTAGGGTAGAGTAGGGTAGAGTAGGGTAGAGTAAGGTAGAGTAGGGTAGAGTAGGGTAGAGTAGGGTAGAGTAGGGTAGAGTAGGGTAGAGTAGGGTAGTGTAGGGTAGAGTTGGGTAGAGTTGGATATAGTAGTCAGTTGACGGGAGCGAAGCCGCGGGCAAAAGCTAGTATATATATATTTAAAAGAGGAAACTGATTGACTGACATATCAATGCACAGCCAAAACTACTGGGATTAAGAGTGTGAAATTTTGCACAAGGTTTCCTTTTATGACGTAGGCGAGCACTAAGAAAGGATTTTTCGAAATTCAGCCCCTAAGGGAATGTAACGGGGGTCTAAAGTTTGTATGAAGAAACCTTTCACGCGGGCGAAGCCGCTGGCAGAAGCTAGTAAACAATATAATATTGAACTGTTTGTTCGTAATATTCAGGTCAGCATAGCACGGCAATCTATTTTTTTAAACTCTAGCCAAAAGACGTCCTCTGTTGAACATAGGCTTCCACCAAGTGTCGCCGCAACGAACGGTCCTGTGCTTCTCGCATCCATCGCATTCCCGCGACCCTCACCAGGTCATCGGTCCACCTTGTGGGAAGCCTTCCAACGCTACGTCTTCCGGTGCGCGGTCGAACCTTTCGGCCCCATTGACTATCTGTTCTAAGAGCAATATGCCCTGCCTACTGCCTCTTAAGTTTGGGGATTCTTCGGGCTATGTCGGCAACCTTGGTTCTTCAGTGGATATCTTCATTCCTGATACGATCACGCAAGGAAATTCCGAGCATAGCCCTTTCCATTGCTCTTTGGTGACTTTAAATCTTCTGATGAGGCCCATTGTAAGCGACCACGTTCCGGTGCCATATGTTATTACTGGCAACACGAAAGTCTATGGTCAGTGCGACCATAGACTTTCGTCTTGAGACACTGTGATATATTGGATGAGAAGATAACGCGCAGCTTTTCGAACGCTACCCAGCCAAGTCGGATTCGTCGATTGACCTCTTTCTCGAAATTAGACAGACCTAACTGGATTGCCTGTCGCAGGTAAACGTAATCGTCCACAACTTTTAGTGTATAGTCACCGATCTTGATCGAAGTGGGTGCTACATGGTTATTTACCATGAGTTTGGTTTTGTCCATGTTCATTTTAAGACCCACTGATTCGTAAGCTCTACTAAGGACATCAAGTATTACACTGAGTTCATCCGCAGTCTCAGCTTTGACTTCTGTGGCGTCGGTAAACCGAAGGTCAGAAGGTCATTCGATATTCGATATGAATGCCTAGCCCTCTCCAGTCCAAAACCTTGAAGACATTCCCCATTGCGGCCGAAAATAGTTTCGGAGATTCGTCGATTCGTTTCGTCTCCCTGCCTCACACCCCGCCACAAGAGGATAGGTTTCGAGGTCTGATCCTGAAGTCGGATGGACATTGTGGCGTTCTCGTACAAACACTTTAGCAATTCGATGTACCGATAGTCAATCTGGTGCCGTTATAGAGCCTGCAGTACAGCCCAAGTCTCGATCGAATCGAAAGCTTTCTCGTAGTCCAAAATCGCTAAGTAGAGAGGAAATTATACTTCTCGGTCTTCTGTATATCCTGCTGCAGCTTTACAAAAGAAAGCCGCTTTCTGCGTCTGTTTGTTTATCCGCTAACTCCTCTTAAATCACACTACGGTTTTTGATGCGGTTCATTAATAGAAAGAGTAATAAACGAGGAAAATTTTGTGCATAATTTGCACCCGTACAAAGCCGGGGTGGGGCAATAGTATTTATTAAAAGAATTCGAAATCAAATCATACTCTTATTTTGTAGTGAGCTCATTTTTCTACACCCAGTTCATTCCTGCCTTTGCTTATGCCTAATAGCTTAAACATAAGCATAATCAGCCTTATATTGTTCCCACTGCTGGGCCTCAGGCCTTTCTAGAGAAAGGAAATGGGCCGTAATCCACCACGCGAGCCCAGTGCGGGCTGATGTCGTCAAATTCTCAATTCTCACGATATTTTCCTGCACCGTATTGAGAGCAGTCGTAATGAAATAAATTACACATAATAAAGCTCCTACCGGGGTTTGAACTTACGACGTAGAACTCGTAAGTCGGGGCCGATACCACTGAGCCATTACTGCTCAAGCTTAATAATTTGGACCTTTTCCAGTTTTGTTATACGTAGGTATATACGAAAGCATTGTTTAGCTACGGGCAACAGGGATAACGCATTACAACTTCGCTAACTCGAACCCACCAAGCCCTTGGGTGAGTTTGAGAACCGTAAAAGTTTTTTTTTTTCTGTTTTTATTTAAAGGGATTTTTTAGGCTGGCGAAGTCAATGAAAGGTCACCGTTTGAATATTCGGAAAGGCCAGACATTCTCATCTTTTCAGTAATCTTTTAAAAGGTTATTTGGGGATGTATTATTGGGATTCGGGAATAAACGTAGTCCATTCATAAAATTAAAACCTAATGAGAGCCGAAGGATTTTGTTAATCTACCTGAATATTTCTAAAGGTAAGATACCAAATAATAGAAATCTAAACAAATATTATAAAAAGGTATAATAAACTTTGTTTTGAAGAGGTAAGTCATAGGATTGGACTCAGTATAAAACTGAGCGCACACTCGAGTCAAGACAGTCTTAAGACGGACTATTTTTTTACAAAATACGAGTATATGAAGACGCCCACACTTCAGACAATACGTCTCAAAATGGACTTCTAGAGCAGGAGTCAGTCAATCGAGACAGACTCTTAATAATAAAGTCCTGATCTGGAGCGATGCAGTGTTTTTTTTTAGGTGGGAAATCATCAAAATGACTTCTCGCGCTCTGGGTGGAGCGGGAGGGCGTGTCAGACTTTTACTGACTAAAACCACACCTGTATCCTTCAATTACCCTTTGCGTTCTAGGACTACGGGTTTCCCTTTCAGAAATTCTCCGCGGTCCTAGCTACCGGGCATTGGCCCTGCTGGGCCCCTACGGTTTGCTGACATCTCTTTTAGGAGCGCAAGGATCACTACGCGCTGTTGACGACTGGGCTCGGTTCGGTTAATTACGGAACGGGGTCGGGGTCGGAATTACGGCGGCTAGGGCATGAGGACCTTCGTTCCCTCACGCGTGCAGCCTTCTCCTTCGCTAGCATTACTGCTTCGCAGAAGGAGGCGACCGCCTGCCATTTCTCCTCGCTTCGGACCATAGCCTGAACCAGGGCCCGACGCGAAAGGTCGCTGCCGCCAATTGCCTCCACGAGGACACGGCGGTGCTCGGCCCAAGCGGGGCACACCTCCACAGTATGTTCCACCGTGTCCTCTGGGTGGTCCGTACAGTGATGACACTCGGGCGTTGCTTCCGCCTGAATCCGATGCAGGAACCTCCCGAACTTGCCATGTCCGGTGAGGACCTGCGTCATGCGGAAAGTGTGAATAACAAATAGTTTAGTTTACAAAAAACCTTTCAGAACAAATTATTTTAATTCAAACCAAGCGGTTTCGCCTAAATTGGTGCAAATTCAATCTGGCCACATGTCCAAGATGGCCGCGGTCAGCGTTCGCAGCTGACGCGGGGCGGCCATTACAGCCCTTTTTTTTAATAAAACCTATTTTTTCGCATAATGCCTTCACGGACAGGATAATGTTTAAATTTAGATGGTTTTAAGATGCAATATGGTAGGTAATTGACCTAATGGACTTTTTATTTGGAAAAACTTACGTATTAACTAATCTCGGCCCGTGGGGTCACTGGGGCCTTGGTGACACTTCCCTTGACCCAAGGGCTGGCTTTTACTTTGGGGGCAGAGGAGAAGCATTGCCATACAGCGTGGCAATGCCGCCAGCCTTTTTTTTTTGTTTTTGTACGTCTCCAGTCGACAGCGATGCCGATGCGAAGGAATTTTTTGACGCCATACTTTAGATTACTTTTAGTTAGTTCTTAAGGATTAAAAAAAAAAACAGGGTTCCGTACCTCTAAAGCAAAAAACGGAACCCTTATAGAATCACTTTGTTGTCCGTCCGTCTGTCTGTCTGTCGAGACCCTTTACCTCGGAAACGCGTGGAAATTTAAACCATATACTCAGGTCTGCGGTTCCTTGAAGCTGTGAAAAAATCAAACTTCTGAGTTCCGTTAGGAAAAAAAGATACGGCTGCAGAAAACGTATTTCGACACTGTCAAGGGAATCAAAATTCATATATTCCCGTTGACCTAGAATCCTGAAATTTGGCATGAAGCAAGGTCTCATAGCACAAGTATAGGAAAAAATCTGTCAACTGTAAATTTGTAGTTACGGCACAAAAAAAAACTTTTTTTGCAATTCGGAAAAATCTTCGTAACTCAAATCGGGAATTGAACTGTTTTCATAGGTAAGTTTGTACGGAACCCTCAAAGCGTGAGTCCGACTCGCATTTGCCCGGTTATTTTTCTGGCGGAATGCCAGTTTCCGAGCAAACCTCTGTCGAGACCACTGGTATATTATACTAGTTACTACCAGCGGGTTTGCCTGCGTGAAAGTAAAATTTCACACAACTAGTCCGATTAGTTTCGGCTGTGCGTTGGTATGTCATGCAGTCAGTCAGTTTCTCCTTATTTGTATATTATAAATAATTAATTTTAGTTATCTACATAATATAATTCTTAATTTTAAGGTAATTTTATAATCTTCTCCATAGAGATCTAGAATAAGCAATTAGCATCATTTTTTTTCTGATTGACTGACTTCTTGACATTTCAAAAGTGCCTGTAATGGTTTATCTTCTATACATATAATAAAACAGTAAAATTATTTTGCGATGGTATTAATTGGCGCAAAAACTACTGAACCGATCCTGTTCAAATTTTGCATACATAATCCTTATAGGTCAGTGCATCTGTTAGGCTATAAATTATCACGCTATTTGCTATGGGGGGTGAGCAATAATCCAAAACGTCGGTGTTAAACGACATTTGCCGCGAGTTCGATTCCCAGCTACAGTTAAAATTTTTGTCATTATTTTATCTTCTTTTTGTAATAAAATAACTTTTACCATTTTTTCAAAATAAAATGGACATTTCTATTCGATATCTTCTAAATATATTGTAAAAACTAATCAAAACACATAATAAAATCGAATTAGTAAAATATGGCACCACATGCAATTCAGATACTCGCAACGCCATCTAAAGACTCAAAGTAGAAATAATGATGACAATGACAGTTGAACTTCATATTTGATAGATGGCATTGTGTATTTTACGTAATTTTCTGAATGGCGGAAGAATGACCATCGCCCACGTTTGCAGACAGTTCTATTGTTCAAAATTGGAGGAAAATAGTTATGGTTAAACTGGTGTTAGACGGAGGCATTTTTAACAATCCTACTGCTTTTTTTTTCCATGATTCTAACAAGATAATTGACCATGATTATTCAAGGGATACCAACCAAAAAAGGCGATAAAAGTAAACAAGTATATGTATTTAATTATTGATTTTAAAATAACACGGCCAAATTTTCGGAAGGGGTTGCATGGCACCTTGTGTTGGAAGGCCCCCAGGTAGACCGATGACCTGGTGAGGGTCGCGGGAATCCGATGGATGCGAGACACACAGGACCAGTCATTATGGCGACACTTGGGGAGGCCTATGTCCATGATAATGATAATGATAATGATGGTACTTTTTTTTTTCTTTTTTTAAGAGTGGAAATCATCCAATGACTTCTCTGGTTGGAGCGAAAGGGCGTGTCAAACTTTTACTGACTAAAACCACACTTGTGCCCTTCAGTTGCGCTTTGAAACATCTCTTTGAGGAGCGCGTGGATCACTACGTACTGTTGACGACTGGGCTCGGTTCGGTTAATTACCGGACGGCCGGACGGCTAGCTACCCATTGTTCAATGTCTGCAAGCCTGCGTCTACCGTGGCTGGTCGTCGGGGTCGGAATCTCGGCTCAGCGTGAGGACGTTCGTTCCCTCACGCGTGCGGCCTCCTCCTTCGCTAGCATTGCGGCTTTGCAGAAGGAGGCGACCGCCTACCATTCCTCCTCGCTCTGGACTATAGCCCAAACCAGGCCCTGGTACGACAGGTGACTGACGCCGATTGCCTCCACGAGGACACGGCGGTGATCCGCCCTTGCGGGACACACCTCTGTATGCTCCACTATGTCCTCCGGGATGGCACCTTGCGGCCTAATAATGGCGTGATTTATTGTTTGCAGTTTTTGCTCCATATAAAACGGGTTCGAAAGTGGTTTACGTTCCTGATCACTGATGTATCTCAGATTCCTGGCAGCCTTACGTCGACATCTGGACGTTACCTCCTTGCAGTGAGTGGTGACCAACACTGGAACAACCCTCTGAGGGAGGCCAGTCTCAGGGATAACACTAATCGGCTGCTACATTTGTTTACCGTAATTTCATTGTTTTATGGATACACAAACTCAGGACTATTGAGGGTGTTTTGAACGGTTTCTGTTCCGGATTCGGTTGGAAGTATCCTGATATTACCATTTTGCAAATCGCCCGGAGGACCCGGTGTAACATGCGGTGGAGGTCTATTACATTTGGGTGAACCACCGTATCCTCATAGAGGCAATCGGTGACAGTGACCTCTCGGTTTGGCCATCAATATGCGAGTTTGATTGGGCGGGGATACACGCGCTCAAGATTTCGCCGAAATTCATTCAACGGGGACGTCAGTTAAATACACACCAAAAAATCCTAGGTAAATGAACAAGTAATTTTTACGCCCAAAATGATCAAGCTGCAACAATCAATGCAAGCATGCTCTCGCAAATTCTTCATAAGTACTGTTGTGGAGGAAGATAGTTGATGATGATGATGGTAGTTTTTGGATTCACTGGCTTTTTGACTTTGCACTATCAGTGCACTTTATTCAGCTGAAGGTCGGTGTCTCGATTATGCTCCTTCATTTACCTCTACCAAAGCTGTCTAACGGCTTAAACTCTTCAGTGAAAAATTATTGAGGCGAAAATTTTACGGGAGGTAACTCTTTTGGACAATCTCGCAGACATCGGCCCTAGAGGGCCCTATCCATTTGCTGACATCTCTTTGAGTCCGGTGTAGAATACAACGCGCCGTCGATTCAGGATTGCTTTGACCAGACGGCCGGACGGCACCACCGCAATCCCGGTTTGCGATGGCTGGTAATCGCCCTGCGGCTTTCAACACCCGGAGCATCACTTGCAGCGACAGTAAAGGAGTCAGAATGTCCTATCCCTCATAGTTTCAGCCACCTTCTTCGATCGTAGTGCTTCACTAAAGGAGGCTACTGGTTGACATTTTCTCCACCAATCGCCTCCATGCGGACACAGCGGTGCTGGCGCTCCGACCAAGCGGGACCGACGTCCACAGTATGCTCCATCGTATTCTCCAGGCGATCCGCACAATGGTGATACCCGAGTGTTTCTTCCCATTGAATTCGATACAGATACCTCCCAAAACACCCACATGCGGTGAGTCCTGCACAAAGAGAGGATGCCGTGGCGCCTCTGTAGACACTCTTCAAAGACAGGCATTACCGCTGCGATTGTGACGTGCTCACTGTGGCGAGGGGTTAAAATCATACAATGTTGTTTCACCAGAACATAAACCAGAAACATACATAAACTAATTTCTTTTCTTTTGGGGTAGGCAGAAATGCCAACTGCTACGACCCTTACATACTCTTTCTATTCATTGACATTCATACATTTGGATCTGGACGAGTACATAACATGTTTCCTGAAGGTAATTTGCGTTTTTACTTTTAACCGTTTTATGTTAAAGTACAATAAATAATTGCGTTGCTTTCAGAATGTATTGCAAGCTCAGAATGATTGTACGTTTTTTACAAACTTATCGCAGACGAAGTCGCGGGCAACAGCTAGTTTGAAATAAAATGCTTTGAATCTTTGAATTTATTTAGACCGTGAAATTCGATCTAGTAATACATACCCGTTACTCTCAGATATATAGTCAAGATTGTATTATTTTTTCCGTAGCTTCAAAATAAATAGATTTTGCTAAAAATTGTAGGAATTTTTGCGAATGACAGCGTCTTAAAATTGTGTGGTACCGGTAGATAAGGTACTTATTTGAGAAGGACGAAGAGTAGGTATGTATAGAATAACCAAACCCGTGGGTGTCATACAAGACGGGTCAGGTACTAATGAAGAGGAGGGGCACTAATGGGCTGCATTGTCTTATAACTTACTAGCGTCCCACCTCAGCTTCGCATAGGGGCCCAAGTCTGCTATTTTTATAAATTCGTCATTCCAATACGATCCCATTGTCATATTGCTAAAAGTTCGTAGTCTGCTAATTCATAATGATCGATCATTGATTAGTGGTCTTGTAATAGAGTTGTGGTAGAATGACAATATCAAGCTTATTAAAAGCAATGACTGCACAATGACGTTCTAATGGTAGGTCACTGATCAAAGGAACTGTCAAAATTTTAGCAGATTACCGCATAAGTCAGACATTCATTATTTTGTCAATATGAACGAGATTACCATTCTATGCCACTTCTTTCAATGGAGTGTCCGTGGATTACCATTGGAAAGTCATAATGACGCTATTATATTAGTAGATTACTAAACTTATCAAAATCAACAGTTATGAAATCAATGATAGACCATTCTAACACCATTGTAACAGCAGACTTGAGGCCCAGGTGTAATAAAACTCTGATTTTCTCGGCTTTTCTCTATTATAATAAGCATGTGTTAAAGATCTGAATCTTCTCGAGAACCATTCTGTCTATTGGTGAAAACTTATTATTTTATTAATTGGAATTAGTTTTGTGGGTAGTGGATCGAGAACCAACAGACAGACAGACGCAGTGGGGATAGATAGATATATTCTTTATTGTACACCAATAATAAAATTACAATAGGAACTTAAAATTAATAGGGTGTCACAATGGGCGGTCTTATCGCTAAAACCGATTTTTTACAGACAACCTTTGGATGGATTTTGTCAGAGAAGGAGAAAAAGATACGCAGGTAGTGCGTGATGTACCATTTATATATATACAATACATAACTAATAAAATACAAACAATATATAATATACTAGCTTTTGCCCGCGGCTTCGCTCCCGTCAACTGACTACTATATCCTACTCTACCTAACTCTATCCTACTCTACCTTACTCTACCTTACTCTACCCTACTCTACCCTACTCTACCTTACGCTACCCTACTCTACCCTACTCTACCTACCCTACTCTACCCTACTCTACCCTACTCTACCCTACTCTACCCTACTCTACCCTACTCTACCCTACTCTACCCTACTCTACCCTACTGTACCCTACTCTACCCTACTCAACCCTACTCAAAAAAAAAGTATCCTATGTCCGTCTCCTGGTTCTAAGCTACCTCCCCACCAACTTTCAGCCAAATCGGTTCCGCCGTTCTTGAGTTATAAATAGTGTAACTAACACGACTTTCTTTTATATATATATATATATATAATATAATAGATATATAAATGAAAGCAGAGAAATAATGTACTTAATGACGTTTAAGAGGTACGTAGTGATCCTTAACCATATTTTTGAAAATTGACAGTGTTTGAGCTTCCCTTACTGACACAAGCAAAGCATTCCACAGCCGCACAATATGTAAGGAATCTTGTTTGCTCGTGTTTTAACTTTTCATAATAAATACTGCTGGCGCTGAAAATCAACGCTGTGGCTCTGTGCTGTGTGCACATGAGCCCCAGCATTTTGCTGAGCGCTGGCCGTTTTGCATGAATGTGTCGCATAATTTAACTTTTTTGTATAATTTGTTATATTATGTATGCTATTATTAATATTTTTTAAGTTATGTGTCATGTTTGTGCAAATAAACTGTTTTTCTTTCTTTCTTTTCTTCTTTCTAAATATCGAAAGCTTGTCCGTAGTTTTTTGAGATGGGAAATTATCAACTAACTAGCTGTGGCCCGCGACTTCGTCTGCGTTAAGTTTGTAAAAACGTACAATCATTCTGAGCTTGCAATTCATTCTGAAAGCAAGCAATTATTTATTGCACTTTAACATAAAACGGTTAAAAGTAAAAACGCAAATTACCTTCAGGAAACATGTTATGTACTCGTCCAGATCCAAATGTATGAATGTCAATGAATAGAAAGAGCATGTAAGGGTCGTAGCAGTTAATGAATAGAAAGAGTATGTAAGGGTCGTAGCAGTTGGCATTTCTGCCTACCCCAAAAGAAAAGAAATTAGTTTATGTATGTTTCTGGTTTATGTTCTGGTGAAACAACATTGTATGATTTTAACCCCTCGCCATAGTGAGCACGTCACAATCGCAGCGGTAATGCCTGTCTTTGAAGAGTGTCTACAGAGGCGTCACGGCATCCTCTCTTTGTGCAGGACTCGCCGGATGTGGGTGTTTTGGGAGGTATCTGTATCGAATTCAACGGGAAGAAACACTCGGGTATCACCATTGTGCGGATCGCCTGGAGAATACGATGGAGCATACGGTGGAAGTCGGTCCCGCTTGGTCGGAGCGCCAGCACCGCTGTGTCCTCATGGAGGCGATTGGTGGAGAAAATGTCAACCAGTAGCCTCCTTCAGTGAAGCACTACGATCGAAGAAGGTGGCTAAAACTATGAAGGACATTCTGACTCCTTAACTGTCACTGCAAGTGATGCTCCGGGTGTTGAAAGCCGCAGGGCGATTACCAGCCATCGCAAACCGGGATTGCGGTGGTGCCGTCCGGCCGTCTCGTCAAAGCAATCCTGAATCGACGGCGCGTTGTATTCTACACCGGACTCAAAGAGATGTCAGCAAATGGATAGGGCCCTCTAGGGCCGGTGTCTGCGAGATTGTTCGAAAGAGTTACCTCCCGTAAAATTTTCACCTCAATAATTTTTCACTGAAGAGTTTAAGCCGTTAGACAGCTTTGGTAGAGGTAAATGAAGGAGCATAATCGGGACACCGACCTTCAGCTGAATAACGTGCACTGATAGTGCAAAGCCAAAAAGCCAGTGAATCCAAAAACTACCATCATCATCATCAACTATCTTCCTCCACAACAGTACTTATGAAGAATTTGCGAGAGCATGCTTGCATTGATTGTTGCAGCTTGCTCATTTTGGGCGTAAAAATTACTTGTTCATTTACCTAGGATTTTTTGGTGTGTATTTAACTGACGTCCCCGTTGAATGAATTTCGGCGAAATCTTGAGCGCGTGTATCCCCGCCCAATCAAACTCGCATATTGATGGCCAAACCGAGAGGTCACTGTCACCGATTGCCTCTATGAGGACACGGCGGTTCACCCAAATGTGATAGACCTCCACCGCATGTTACACCGGGTCCTCCGGGCGATTCGCAAAATGGTAATATCAGGATACTTCCAACCGAATCCGGAACAGAAACCGCTCGAAACACCCTCAACAGTCCTGAGCTTGTGTATCCATATAACAATGAAATTACGGTAAACAAATGTAGCAGCCGATTAGTGTTATCCCTGAGACTGGCCTCCCTCAGAGGGTTGTTCCAGTGTTGGTCACCACTCACTGCAAGGAGGTAACGTCCAGATGTCGACGCAAGGCTGCCAGGAATCTGAGATACATCAGTGATCAGGAACGTAAACCACTTTCGACCCCGTTTTATATGGAGCAGAAACTGCAAACAATAAATCACGCCATTATTAGGCCGCAAGGTGCCATCCCGGAGGACATAGTGGAGCATGCAGAGGTGTGTCCCGCAAGGGCGGATCACCGCCGTGTCCTCGTGGAGGCAATCGGCGTCAGTCACCTCTCGCGCCGGGGCCTGGTTTGGGCTATAGTCCAGAGTGAGGAGGAATGGTAGGCGGTCGCCTCCTTCTGCAAAGCCGCAATGCTAGCGAAGGAGGAGGCCGCACGCGTGAGGGAACGAACGTCCTCACGCCGAGCCGAGATTCCGACCCCGACGACCAGCCACGGTAGACGCAGGCTTGCAGACATCGAACAATGGGTAGCTAGCCCTCCGGCCGTCCGGTAATTAACCGAACCGAGCCCAGTCGTCAACAGCTCGTAGTGATCCACGAGCTCCTCAAAGAGATGTTTCAAAGCGCAACTGAAGGACACAAGTGTGGTTTTAGTCAGTAAAAGTTTGACACGCCCTCTCGCTCCAACCAGAGAAGTCGTTGGATGATTTCCACTCTTAAAAAAAGAAAAAAAAAGTACCATCATTATCATTATCATGGACATAGGCCTCCCCAAGTGTCGCCATAATGACTGGTCCTGTGTGTCTCGCATCCATCGGATTCCCGCGACCCTCACCAGGTCATCGGTCTACCTGGGGGCCTTCCAACACAAGGTGCCATGCAACCCCTTCCGAAAATTTGGCCGTGTTATTTTAAAATCAATAATTAAATACATATACTTGTTTACTTTTATCGCCTTTTTTGGTTCGTATCCCTTGAATAATCATGGTCAATTATCTTGCTACAATCATGGAAAAAAAAGCAGTAGGATTGTTAAAAATGCCTCCGTCTAACACCAGTTTAACCATAACTATTTTCCTCCAATTTTGAACAAAAGAACTGTCTGCAAACGGCGAAGGTCATTCTTCCGCCATTCAGAAAATTACGTAAAATACACAATGCCATCTATCAAATATAAAGTTCAACTGTCATTGTCATCATTATTTCTACTTTGAGTCTTTAGATGGCGTTGCGAGTATCTGAATTGCGTGTGGTGCCATATTTGACTAATTCGATTTTATTATGTGTTTTGATTAGTTTTTACAATATATTTAGAAGATATCGAATAGAAATGACAATTTTATTTTTAAAAAATGGTAAAAGTTATTTTATTACAAAAAAGAAGATAAAATAATGACAAAAATTTTAACTGTAGCTGGGAATCGAACTCGCGGCAAATGTCGTTCAACACGGACGTTTTGGATTATTGCTCACCCCCCATAGCAAATAGCGTGATAATTTATAGCCTAACAGATGCACTGACCTATAAGGATTATGTATGCAAAATTTGAACAGGATCGGTTCAGTAGTTTTTGCGCCAATTAATACCATCGCAAAATAATTTTACTGTTTTATTATATGTATAGATGACGGTACGTTTGGCGCAAAGATTGTGTGATGGACTGCTGCGCTGTGTATCAAAGGTTCTATTCCCGCACTAAACAATTTGTATGGCCAAAGATAGTTGTTCCGGGTTTGCGTTTTTAGGGTTCATTACCTCAAAAGGAAAAAACGGAACCCTTATAGGATCACTGTTGTCCGTCCGTCTGTCTATCTGTCAAGACCCTTTATCTCGGGAACGCGTGGAGGTATCGAGTTGAAATTAAAACCATATACTCAAGTATGTGGACTCTTGAAGCTGTTAAAGTCAAACTTGTAAGTTGCCGAGAAAAAAAGATACTTCGGTTTATGTGGCAGAAAACGTACATTTCGACACTCTCGAGGAAATCAAAATTCATAGGGTACTTCCCGTTGACCCAGAATCCTGAAATTTGGTATAAAGCAAGGTCTTATAGCACAAGTATAGGAATAAATCTGAAAACTGTAAATTTGTTGTTACGTCACAATTTTTTTTTTGCTATTCGGAAATGTCTTCCGAGACTACATTCCGGAATTGCATAGGTAAGTTTGTACGGAAACCTCAGGGCGCGAGTGCGACTCACACTTGCCCAGTTTTTTTAGTATGTGAATTTCCATGTGTGTTAAAAGAAAAACTCTTTAACTCCTCCCTCTATGAGTGGTGCGAGAGGGAGTGTCACACTTTTATTGGCCAAGAACTGCAGCTAATATTTTTTTTTTTAAATCATCCAATGACATCTCGCGTCCTTGGGCGGGGCGGGAGGGCATGTCAGACTTTTACTGACTAAAACCCACTCCTAGTTCCTTCGTTGCTTTTCATTCCAGGGCCGGGTTTTCCTTTCAGAAGCGAACCCATGGTCCCAGTAGGCTTCAACCCTGCTGGGCTCTGCTTTTGGGTACAATATTGACTGATTTACAGCTACACTGTTTTTACATAATATCTATTAATACTGTAATATGGAAATATTGTAACATCAATCACGTTTTTTAAAAGAGTAACCATGGAGTTTCTTGCCGGTTCTTCTCAATAGGAAACGACCAATTTGGAACCGTGCACTAGCTTCTGACGTTTTATAAGTGCCCATGTAGGCCTATGTGAAATAAAAATATTTTTAATTTTGAATTTTTGGCCTTAAATTGGCACTAGGATTGTTTCAAGATTATTTGCCGATATCAATTAATTTATAGCGTCCTTCGGCGCAGTTACGGTAACGAAATTAAACTAGAATTTGGGTGGGTTTAATAGCAGCGGTTAAGGGGTTCTCGGAAGACGCATCATTCTCTGATGGCGCATCATTACCGTCAGCCGGTCTCCCGGACCGTTATTAAGGAAATGCTGGACCACAGATCAAGCAAAATAATGGCCTTGAACATAAAGTTTATATGAACTTGTAATTCCAAGTCTATCTGAAGTTATAACAGTTCAAATTGACCAGTTTCGTAAAATGGTTTAATAGGTAAAGACCATTCTTTTGTTCAGGTGGGAAATCATCCAATCACTTCTCCCGGTGGAGCGCGAGGGCGTGTCAGACTGTTACTGACAAAATCACACCTGTATCCTTCAGTTGCCCTTTGCGTTCTAAGACGGGTTTCCTTTTCAGAAAATGGTCGCGACCCTAGCAGGCATCAGTCCTGCTTGGCCTCTACGGTTTGGTGACATCTCTATGTTCCTCCACATGGAACACTAGCTGTCGACGACTTGGGCTTGGTCCGGACGATTGGGCAGCCGGAAGGCGAGTTACAAGGTACTCATCGTCCGCAAGCTCGCACTTACTGTGGCTGGTAGTCGGTAAAGACCTATGTGTCCTCTAAAGACCTTGAAGTGGTCGACGATGGAGCACGCTTGTCTAGAAGTAGCCTATTCACTCTTGACTTAAAGACCCCTAGGTTGTAGCTTTCAGAAAACAAAGACAGGAAATTTCACTCCTTAGATGTACGCACAATAAATGTAGGATACATTGTACTCGTAATAAAGATTACCGGTGCCGAACAGAATTGACTGAACAAGTAATTCTTGTATTTTTAGGTAACGTTCACAATCGCATCGCAAATAGTCTAAAACACGACTAATTACAAGTTTTTGACATTTATTGAGACTGATGTGCTTGAATTAATTTTAACGTTTATTCAGTAAGAAAATTGACCTTAGTTGTATAACCTGCTGGTTCTACAGCCAAAATAGAACTATTGAACCGGATTTATATTGAACTAATATAAAACAGCGCTGTGAGCTCATCGCATAATGCGTGAGGCCGCAGCTTTATGCTGAGCGTTCGGCCGTTTTGCGCGGATGTGACGCATATCTTCCCTATTTAATTTGATAATGTTTGTTAGCTAGTTTTAAGATTGCGTCATTTCGCGCGAATAAACACTTTTTCTTTCTTTCTTTCTTTCTATTGAATATTTTTTTTTTTAGCTTCTTTATTTATTACTAGCTTTTGCCAGCGGCTTGCCAGCTTGAAATTAAATTTCTCCATACAAACAGGTATGAAACAGAGGTCCAAAACCTCTGTTTTATACTCGTTCCAAAATTCACACCCTGAGGAGTTAATTTTGGAAAATCCTTTCTTAGGGCGCTTTCAATTTATGCGTTTTTTCACGGCCTGCTGCGATGCTGATGTGGTGCGTTAGTCGTACTGCGTACGAACGATCGTATTTTTCATACAAAGCGCACGGTGCGGCAACCGTGCGGCGCTGGTACCGCGAACGGTCGACAACAAGACGGCAACGTCGCAAGCACCACGTGTTCGTTCGGTGTTGAATAGTGCGGTGTTGAATAGTGCGGTGTTGAATAGTGCGGTGTTGAATAGTGCGGTGTTGAATGGCACATCACTGGCATACAAACGCACGGCAGCCAGATACGTTTTCAATTAAGGCGCTTGTTATCGGACTGCTAACGTACTGCAACCGGCCGGCTGCGATACGGTAAACGTGCGGCAGCGGTCCGACATGAAACGTCTAAATTGAAAGCGCCCTTATTCCTTGTATAAATCATAAAAGGAACCTGTGTACACTACACTACACGTGAGCCAAATTTCATTCAAATATGTTCATCCGTTCGTAAAGAAGTAAGAAACATAAACATTTACTAACTTTCGCCTTTATAACATTGGTGTGATAACTTTTTGCAAAAATCCAGACACGATAGGTATAAATTGTTATTCGATAAATTAAAAGAAAATGAAAAAAAAAAACTGTCAAAAATATCGCATTAAAGACAGAACAGTACCACTTACCTACACATCGTTGACAAGACTTTTACCACGGTAATATTATCTTACAGTATTGTAACTCGGCCGTATCTTTGAAATAAATGCCTACAGCCGCGCGGTACGTAAACATGCGATAGGGCTGCCCGCACTATGGCTGCCCGCCTCCAGCATTTTAATTACATTTGCCTACTTTGTATTTCCATTTAGTTTTGTGATTGTAAATATACTTTTTTTTATATAAACAAATAAAATACTTTGTGAATTGAATAGGAAGTGTTCAATATTTGCGACAGCAAAATATTTGCGCCTCGACTGAGACGTACTACGAAATGCTTTATTATTAAATTTTAAAGTACAAAAATCCGCATTCTAAAGCTTAATTAAAAATTGTTTTGGGAAACATGAACAAGGTGGAGAAAAAGGAATATCTTTTACTTGGTTATAGATACCTGCAGCTACTTTACAATTTATATGTTTGGTTTTAAATGAAGAATTCATGCAACCAAAAACAGTACAATATATCTTATTCGTCATATTAAATATATAAATATGTTCTTGAACTTATTTTTATTGAAAAAATCGCGCGGCACAGACGCGACTGTCTGCATCCCGAGCGCACCCCGAGATCGAGGCGCGTAGGTATAGCTCGCGTTTCGTCCGTTTGTATGAAGTTGGCATACTGTATAGATAATATCACCGTGCTTTTACTTTTAAGCCTTCAAAGTATAATAAATAACAGTTTATACCTATAATTGGGAATCAAACGAGCTTACCTGTTAAGCGAAGTCTTGATTCTAATTTTATGAGCGCCGAAACTGAAATGCAATTCTATTATTGTTCACATAATGTAGTAATATTTTCATTACGGGTCAAAGGATTCGCAAGTTTAGATATATATAAAAAAATACAATCAATGTATCCTGGCAACACCATCGCGTCTAGATGTCACTTACTTTAGAGATTACAGGACAAGGAACAAGCTGTCTTTTGGACAGACTTGTTACCGCATACTTACATTCACTATTTCCCTGTAAGGATAACTGTGAGTTAGGTAGGTTAATTATTGCAGCTTTGGGGCTATTAACTAGTGGTGGGTGGGTGATTGCATTTCAGTTTCGGCGCTCATAAAATTAGAATCAAGACTTCGCTTAACAGGTAAGCTCGTTTGATTCCCAATTATAGGTATAAACTGTTATTTATTATACTTTGAAGGCTTAAAAGTATAATATATAAATAAGTAAGTAAGGATACATATAGGCTTATAGGCATGATATTAAACTGTGTTCAGCAAACCATCCCTGTCCCAAAATTGGTGGGTATGCCATGCATGTTTTGGGAACGTCTGAATGATCTAACATAAAATCTAACATTACATTTCTTTACCAAGTGGTAGATAGTTGTCTACTTTTATGTTAAATTTTTAAGTTCAGGAGTCATGTATACTGCAAAGAAATTTTTCTATTAAGCGCAGTGAGATTTTTTGATTGTCATAGAAGTGAGTCCTTGGTGAAACAAGTTGCTTTGGTGCACACTTTTTGTGTCCCGTGGCATGAGAGCTCTTATGTACCAAATGCATCAGAAGTAATGTTTCCATGACAAGGCCAGTTGTCTAGTCATGGGAAGCTTGTTCCTAGGTATTCCCTATAATAAGGCAATTTCCCTCCATACAATATTTGCTTTGAACACAGAAAATATTGTCAATATAAGACAATTGCTACTGGAAATGTTATACCAGTGCAGATCAAATTAAATCTGAATCTTGTTATTTCTGTTTTGTTACAACAAAGATCTTTAGAACCTTATAATTTTATTCAGGACTGCTGGTGTCAGCAGAGGACTTAACCTGCGATTTCCTTAGGTTTTGGTTCCTTAAAAGTTAGCTTACATGCTCTTTGAGCAAGGTTTTTACTATAAGCTTAAATACTGAGGATGTGGAATGATATGCTGTACCTATGAATTTAATCCGTTTAAATTATATCAAGATATTTAGATATTATTACATGGAGTCATATCATAATCAACACTTACTGATATTTGTTGCTATAAGTGAACATATCATTTGTAAATTGTTGATGAAGTATTCATGTCACTTAGTGCTTAGATATATATCATTGTGAACATCTCGTGTTCCATGGTTTGTTTTTGTTTTTATTATTTTGAATATATTGCAGGTCAGTGTACAACATAACCATAAGGAAATAATAATATTTCTATTGAATAGGTCTTTACTATTTAACTCAGCAAAAAATAGGTTTGATAATCGGCCACCGTTATGCTCGCACTATGGCAGTATTTTCCACCAGCATTGTAGCCGGTAAGGGTGTCAATAATTCTGCCTTGCCTTCTCCCATGGTTTTGGGTTGGCTTCTAGTCCAACAACTGGACACAGGTGGGTATCTACCGGCAATCCGTCTAGGTACATTGGATTAACTTATGACAGTTTGGAATATCTCGTATTCTTTAGCATTACTTTGGAAGGTTTATAATTTACATATTAGGCAGTATAACTTGCCACCTTATGGTGGTTTGGAATATCTCGTATTCACTAAAGGAGTTTGAATGTTTTGTAGCGATCTACACATAGGTGGTGTACTGTTTTTACACGAATTAATAATACACAGATGGGTAGTATGAACTTGGCCTTCTCGTGACCTTTATAGGCACTGATAAAGTGGAGCACGTCGAACTTAGTCTTTTTGCCATTTTTGTTCTTTGGATTATAAATGGATGGGACTCACCTGCTATAACAGATGCATACCAGATTAGCAACGTAAAATAACGAAGCCAAGAGTATCGCGTACTAGTCTGGTAGCTTACAATCAGTTAGCGCGTAAAAATAACGTCGCCAATGGTATCTCGTACCCTGATTGAAGATTGAACAAGGCCTCGACTCGCAAGTCCGAAAAACAGCACTCGCTATGATCACTTAGTGCCTCCGCCATTGCCCGATGAGGATCGCGTCCTCGATGACAGGTTTCAGGGGCCTTTTCAGACTAGCAACGTAGAATAAGCCGCTAAGAGCATTACGTACCAGTCTAGCAGCTTCCAATCAGTTAGCGTGCGAAAACAACGTCGCTAATGGTATCTCGTACCCTGATTGAAGATTGAGCAAGGTTTCGACTCGTAAGTCTGAGATGCAGTACTCGCTATGATCACTTAGTGCTTTGGCTTTTGCTGGATATCGGTTCTTCATCCTGTGTGATTGTAGATTCAAGGCTTAAATTCGACACTGAAATTCGTTATTGCACAATACACTTTATAGGTTATCACTTGAAATTTTGTTAATTTTGCTAAAGAAGGAACTATTTCATGTATTATAAATGAATAATAAGATGTATCACTTGGGATTTTGTTAAATTGCTAAAAAAATACTATTCCATGTATCTTAAATGAATAATTAGATAGGATAAAGTTTTTTCCATGCGAAACTTTTACCGCAAAAAAAATAAGTGACATCTAGACGCGATGGTGTTGCCAGGATACATTGATTGTATTTTTTTATATATATCTAAACTTGCGAATCCTTTGACCCGTAATGAAAATATTACTACATTATGTGAACAATAATAGAATTGCATTTCAGTTTCGACGCGAAGTAAAATACCTGCTACTAACTTACCCTTGTCCCGGCTCGCATGAAAAGTTGCCAACTTTCCATTGTAATAAATATCCTGTATCTAATTGATTGACGTGTCGAGAAAAATGTTTTTAGAACTTTTTGCAAGTTTTCATTAACTCAGAAGTTTGATTTTTTCGCAGCATCAAGGGACCGCAGACTTGACTATATGGTTTAAATTTCAAATCGATACCTCTACGCGTTCCCGAGATAAAGGGTCTTGACAGACAGACGGACGGACAACAAAGTGATCCTATAAAGGTTCTGTCTTTTTCTTTTGAGATACGGAACCCTAAAAAATCTAAAATGAGCCTAATAATAATAATATTTTTCTACTATCAATTGCCGCGAATTAGCCGGGCAAAATAACGAAAATGATTCGACCGATTTCAATTTCTTAATTTGTTTGGTTCGTAATTGTTAGGTATAGAAAATTTCAAAGAGACTGTGCGAAGCCGTGGCTGGTCATTAGTAAATAATAATTAAACTAGACGATAAAAATTACGACAAATCATATTTTTACTATATCAACAATAAAAAATTTAAACATTAAAAAATAATTCACAACCCGACTGCTGAATC
Organism: Mythimna impura; assembly: GCA_905147345.3. NCBI lineage: Eukaryota > Metazoa > Arthropoda > Insecta > Lepidoptera > Noctuidae > Mythimna > Mythimna impura. Next base: position 22,809,994 of record LR990359.1, on the reverse strand, counting down.
AAAATGTTCATCTTCGTTACAAATCAGGATCTCAATATGGTCACCATAGTATGGTTATCATCGTTTGTCTTGGTATGGTCATGCAAAGAGGAGGGATGAAACGCATGTTACTAAAAGAGTTATGAGTATACATGTGGATGGATGGAGAGGGAGAGGAAGGCCAAAGAAAATATGTATGGATTGTGTGAAGAGTGATATGAAAGAAAAGGAAGTTAGTTATAGCATGATGAGTGACAGGGCAGAATGGAAGACAAAAACGTGTTGCGCCGCGCGACCCCAAATAACACGGGACAAGGGCAGGAAGATGAGATGAGTATGGTTATCAATGTTTTATCTAAATGTTCATTCAACATGAAAAATAAATTGAGAAATCTAAAGATGACTTTCAAAAACCTATTCTCTACAAGAGCTTCTATTCCCCTTTTGCAAAGTCTCCGATCCTCCGTATCGTCACTATTAATTCTAACTAACTTATGCAATTTGTATCTCCAGCAAACCGCCGGAGATAGTTACTAAGATGTGTGTTGGATCCCAAGGCTTATTGGCAGCAAATTGGTTTAGAATGAATCTCCAGGAGACTAAGAGCCTTTAGTGTGTACGGAAGCATTATAAAGTCAAGGAAATTAATTTTGCTTGAATAAAATCGGATATTCCAGAATTGAAGAAAAGAACGTATTGCGCCGACCCCAAATAAAACGGGATAAGGGCAGGAAGATGATGAAAATCGGATATTCCACTTTATTGAACTTAGGCCTACTGTACTGTACACGGGCGCGTAGCTTCATAGACGCGTATTCGTCATTATACACTTGGTGTACGCCTGCTCACTCCTGACTTACAAAACTATGAAACTCTTTCGACGAAGCGCCATCGACACGACGAGACGGCATGACTTTGGCACTTCGTCGACAGGAACGAATACGCGTCTGTGAAGCTACCTGCCCATGGACACTTAGGCCTTAGTCAAATTATTAGCATAGCATAGCATAGCATAGTTGGCCTTATAATGTTCCCACTAATGGCCGTAATCCACCACGCGGGCCCATTGCGGGTTGGTGGATGTCACATGTCTTCGAATTTTTAGTTCTAGGACATGCCGGTTTCCTCACGATGTTTTCCTTCACCGTTTTGAGAGCAGTGATGATGAAATAAATTACACAAAGTAATGCGCCTGGCTGGGTTTGAACCCGCGACCTACAATCGTAAGCCGGGGTCGTTACCACTCGGCCACCATTGCTCCTATTATTCCGTAAAATTATTACGTCATTTTATTTTTTTGGGATTTTAATGACCTGGTCACTTGGACCTTTAAGTCAAGTTTTATTTTATTTTTCAAAACACTGCACTATGTATCACATTAGAGTGCGGGTGCAACACATTCTAATGTTTTTGTAGTATTTGGCAGCAAATGTATCGAGTCAACCTTCTCAGCAAACTTCGCTGAGGTAGCCAAAACTACAATAAAATTCTCAGCTCCATTTTACCGAGATCGCGCCTGTTTCAATGATTCCACATATTGTCCAATTGCGCAAACACTTGAGATACTAAACTACACCAATTTTACATCACAATATCCACGAATCAATTTGCGAATAATTAAAACAGCCACTGAAGAAATCCCACCAAAAATCATTATTACCTCAAAATCCATCTAATTCCTACTGTTTATGTAGTACCTAAATCTATCTATATATCTAAGTATAGAGCTATATATACTCAAGCAATAGATAGTCCAGCACCTGTACCATGACGTTTAAAGTAAGATTGTTTCATTCTTATTTCCATTGTGGTTAAGAGATGGCGCTAGACAACCTGTATATATGAATAGCTCTGTCTCGTACCCACACTGAAATAAGAATGAAACAATCTTACTTTGAACGTCATGGTAGCCCCTCAGTCCAGTTACTAACCAACAGTCAAAACATTTGATCCCCATCATAAAACAAAGGACAAAATGCCTGACAGATATTGTTAATATAAACAGTGAGGGATCACTCAGCAACCCTTTTCTATTAGCAGAGAAACAAATGAATATGGATTAATATCTCGCCAATTGTCTCGACAGCGACTGTTACTTGTGGAACTAATTTATGGTAGAAGCGGAGGTCACATTGCGAGATGAGCTAACTTAGTTTAGCTTAGCTGACGCAACTACAGCGTCTTTTTATTATGCGAGTGGTTGACCTTGCTAAAGTACTCACGCTGTCTATGAAAATGCAGTAACGCACTTGTTTCACCAAAAAAATTCTGTCAACTAGCCGAGGTACGGGGAGCGGGGTACTTACTACGTTCTGATTGGTACGGGGGAGCGGGGTACTGCGTTCTGATTCAGAAATTAGAAATCTGAATCTGAAATCAGAAACGTTTGTTTCAAATAAACCCATTACAGACACTTTTGAATTGTCAAAATGTCGGTCAGTCAAAAAAGTGAAGCTAGATTGCACGTTCCAAAGTGTAGATCTCTATGGAGAAGAACGTGCAAGCAACTCCATAGACATGGACACTCTTTTAAATCATATTATGAGTTACATAAATCTTGGTTACATATTTCTTGTCGCTTCTATAATGTGAGCACAATGTAGATAAGTAATAATAATAATTAAAAAAACGAATTAAAAAATGAAATTGAATTAAACCACTGGCAGCTAAAAGATGACCAGTCTCAACTGACGGCACCCGTTCACGAGCATGACGCGTTGATGCACGCGTTATGCTTGTGAACGGTTCCCATTCAGCTCAACCATTTTGAAGGGAACTGAATGACCCAATAACACGTTCCATCATCAGCGAGTCCTTTGAGTAAGCGTGACAAACTCTCAACTGAAATGCACGTAATGTCAAACAAGTTGTAACCTAAAACACAAATGCTCCATGCACATTCACAAATTTGAAAAAAAAGTGCTTTTACATTGTATAATGCTATTGTTTCCAAATATAAAAGGTAATAAATTATTATAAGCTCAATTGAAATAAACAAATAAATTTAAAAAAAAAACCATTTCTCAAACAACAATACAAAAAGGGCAATGGTATCTTTTCCAATATTTATAAATATATATAAAAAAAACTAATTTGTAGGTAAAAATGACTGTGGCCATGGAGCAGGATCGGCATTTAGACAAGCATTTTTATCAGAGCAATATATAAGATTATATATGGCTCTGATAGCTCTTTTCTGCAGAATAAAAATAGACTATGTCTGCAGCCCGCCCCCATAGCAAAATACCGTAAGACATGATATTATGAAAGTAACTAAACTAGACTATAGTCTCGCATTATAACTAAGCCGACCGGCCAGAGATGTTAAATGAGGACCCCATTGCAGCCTTGAGTTGCTCTTTAACTTTCCTAAATTTGAGCATTCTATGTTATTAGCTAGCAATCCGTCCCTGCTTCACACAAATGCAATGGTGATGTGTCAAAATAAATATTGTCATTTTTGAACATACACACTTTAGATAAGTACAAATGTTTCAACACAGTGATATTCGCATCGAAATCCATTGTGGAGTTGAGAAAGTTTAAGAGCTCAAAGGAATACAAAAACCAACCAAGATCTAACACGTCGATAAATACATAATATGTCCAGAGACGCATAACACCGGTCGTTATGACGACGAGCAATGGGTAGCTCGCTGTCCACCCATCCGATGGGGTCCGAGCCCGAGTCGCGACGGCACGTACTGTACCACGCGCGCCTCAAAGAGATGTTGTTAGCAAAACATAGGAGCTGGCCGATACCCGCCAGGACCACGGGAGAATTTCTGAAAAGGAAACCCTAGATCCTAGACTGCAAAAGGAAGATTTTAGTCAGTAAAAGTCTGACATGTCTTCCTGCTCCATCCTAGATCTAAGTAAAAAACAGTTGAGAGTTTGTCATGCTCACTAAAATGTCTCAATGATGGTGGCGCGTGTGTTGGATCATTCGGTTCCCTTCAAAATGGTTGAGCTGAGTGGTCATGTCCGTGAACGAGCGCTGTCAGTTGAGACTGGTCATATTTAGTTTTTATTTTTACATTATTTACATTGTTCTCACATGATAGCGACAAGAAACATGTAACCGAGATATTTATAATTACAAAATGATTAAAAAAAGAGTGTCCATGGAGTTTCTTACACATTCTTCTCCATAGAGATATACGCTTTGGAATGTGCAATTAGCAATAAATTTTCTGACTGACTGACTTCTTGACATTTCAAAAGTGCCTGTAAATGGTTTATTTGAAATAAAACGCTTTGAATCTTTGAAAAAAATGCAAAACGAAGTTAGCTTAGCTCGCGGTGTAGCCTTTTCGTCATGATAAAATTATGCCGAGGCGATAACGCGAGGCGATTACATTTGCATGTATTTTCGATAATCCTGAGTTTAGGAGGGTGCTTTCTGATACTGATTTCCATTGTGATTATTTGTTTTTGAACATAAATGTTAATAAACTTTAGAACCTGATTAAATACTTTAATTGATTTCGAAGTGAAGTGAATTCAAAACGGATTCTTAATTAGGGATCTGAAGCTGAATTATTTTGTGATGTTTAGAATTAATTTATGAGAATGACTTAATCGATTCAACTTTTAATTATCTTAAAAATATCAAAACAAAAATTCTCATCTTTTTTTTTGGTGGGAAAATCATCTTATGACATTCCCCGCTCTTGGGTGGAGCGAGAGATAGTGTCAGACTTTTGCTGACTAAAAACCCACTTCTGTTCCTTCGTTGCCTTTCGTACCAGGGCCGAGTCTTCCTTAATTCTTCTTCTCATCTGCATTCATTCTTTTTTCTTCATTTTTTTTTCTTTAACTTCTTTTTTTTAGGTATACAGAAGATGAAAACTTTTGTTGATGAGTCGGTCAACTTTGCCTTTTAGGTAAAAGGCAAAGTTATGACTCGCTCACTGACTCATCAACGCCCAGCCCAAGCTCTTGGACCTAAACCCTTGATTTGGACCCTTGACCAGAGCACTGAAATTTTATACAGATGTTCGTTTTATGATGTGTACAAAGAATAAGGAAAGATTTTCAAAAAATCACCTCATAAGGGCATGAAACGTGGGTCCAACCCCAGAGGTCCGAGGTAATTAACCGGACCGAGCCCAGTCGTCAACAGCGCGTAGTGATCCTCGCGCTCCTCAAACAGATGTCAGCAAACCGTAGGGGCCCAGCAAGGCCGATGCCCACTAGCTAGGACCGCGGAGAATTTCTGAAAGGGAAACCCGTAGTCCTAGAACGCAAAGGGTAATTGAAGGATACAGGTGTGGTTTTAGTCAGTAAAAGTCTGACACGCCCTCCCGCTCCACCCAGAGCGCGAGAAGTCATTTTGATGATTTCCCACATCAAAAAAAAAAACCCCAGAGGTCCAATAGGTTTTTTTTTAACTTTTACTTCTCTCGCGCGAGTGTGTTTAAGACTTTTACTAACTAAAACCACACCTATGTTCCTTCAGTTCCCTTTTGCGTGCTAGTTGGGACCACGAGTATCCTTTTCATACTTTTCCTCATGGCCCTAGCAGGCATCGGCCCTATTGGGCCCCTATGGTTCGATGAAATCTCTTTGAGGCGCGCGTGGAACACATAGCGGCGTCGATGACTTGGGCTCGGTTCTTGACGAGCGGACGGCGAGCTACCCATTGCTCATCGTCCGCAAGCTCATCCAAGGATTATGAAGCTTACTTTGACGCGGCCGAATCCGCCTGCTGTAGCTAGTCTCACATAAAAAGACTTACTTATATTTTTATCAAAAAGCTAATAAGAACGTCACTCGCATTATCATCAATCAATTTATGAAACGAATACGATTTTCCAATTTTAATAAATGTGTCAATCTCTAAGCAACTTGTGACCAATTTAATATTCTTCAAAGAAAAGCTAATGTCTGACTTTTAAAACCATTTAAAGCATAATTGTACATTATCTATATAAAATTATATTAGATCTATATAAAATTATAAAGTTATATTATCTATATGCCGGTTTCCTCACGATGTTTTCCTTCACCGTTTTAAGAGCAGTAGTGACGAAATAATTACACAAAGTAATGCGCCTGGCTGGGTTTGATCCCACGACCTACAACTCGTAAGTCGGGGCCGTTACCATTCGGCCACCACTGCTCTCACCAAAAATCACTCATCTATATAAAAAAAACTTTTTACAATAAAAATACAACCAACTTCAATGTAAAAAACCTGGGTAAGTGCAAGTTGGACTCGTGCACAGAGGGTTCCATACAAACTTACTTGTGTAAATAGTTCGAATGGCAATTTTTTTTTTGTAACGTATCAGCAATTTTACTATTTTCAGATTTATTCCTATATCTGTGCTACATAGTGACATATACGTGCTATATATTCCTATATAGTGACTGTAAGGTCCTTGGTTTTAGTCGATAAAAGTCTGACACTCTCTCCCGCTCCACCCAGAGTGGAAAAAGTTAGCCATAAGCCATAAAACAAGGCCGCCTAATTACACGCCCGTGGTTTAACTACCTCACTGCTGACTGAAATCTCCTAGGGTCATGTGAATAGCCAAAATGCTTGAGTGTCAAGGGTTAGCTGCAAACAGGGTATATAGGAACGAGTCCATTGAGTAGGAACATACAGCCCCCCTAGCCAAGTTACAACCGTTTCGTTTCGATTCTCTTTTCGTTAATCGCCTCGAGTAGTCCACGCCTCCGATTCCTTTATTCTGACGTCATCTCAACGCTCAGTCACGTGGTCATAACAAAGGAATAGGAGGCGTGGCCAACTCGAGGCGATCAACGAAAAGAGAATCGAAACGAAACGGTTGTAACTTGGCTAGGGGGGCAGAGTAGTTGTGGTAATAAGATCCCACAACTATCACACAATGCCATCTAGTCCCAAACTAAGCAGAGCTTGTGCTATGAGTACTAGACGATTGATAAACATACTTATAAATTTCTAAATATTGGTAAATTATATCCAGACCAAGAACAAACATCGTGCTCATCACATAAACATGGTTGGGAATCGAACCCCTGACCTATTTAGCAGTCAGGGCCACCATATATAACTACTAGATCAACAGGCCAGTCACAGACACACAGTAACAGTGCCAGTCTGGAGCCCTTTCACAAGATATGCGTTACCTTCATTCCTGACCAGCATGGACAACCTGCATCTTCCACGACCTGTACGAGGCCAACGACAGAGCTATCCAGGTGCAGCGGTGGTTGAATATTCCTCAAAATTTGACTCAAATCGACACGAAACGGGACGTGAATTTAATTTTTTTTTGTATTATTTTGTGCTATGTCGGCGACCTTGGTTCTCCTGCGGATATCTTCATTCTTTATGCGATCACGCAAGGAAACTTCGAGCATAGCCCTTTCCATTGCCCTTTGGGTGACTTGGCATTGACCTTTAGGTGACGAAGAATCACCAAACTAATGAGGCAGTGGGCAGGAGAGACATTGCTCGTAGAACGAATGGTCGATGGAATGGAGAATGGTTCTAGAGTGGCGACCGCGCACCGGAAAACGCAGCGTTAAAAGGCCTCCCATAAGGTGGACCGACGACCTGGTGAGAGTCGCGGGAGTGCGGTGGATGCGAGACGCACAGGATCGGTCGTTGTGGCGACGCTTGGGTGAGGCCTATGTCCAACAGTGGACTTCTTTCGGCTGAAATGATGATGATTATATTGGGACCACATAATTATAAAATAAATACCTACAGTTTTTTTGGTAACTGTACTTTAATGCCTTTTTCCTTGTGGTCACAAAATACTACTAAAAATCGTAAGTTGGGACCATGGTCTCGGTCCAGGAGCCCCACAACCCGCATCAATTGGGTACCCCTCTCACGTTAACATACCTTAGAACAGGGAGTACCTAGTCAGTTGATGACTCTGTCCGTAGCTACATTCTCAATTTAATCAATACTGAATTTCAACGATACTCGATTTTATCGAAACAATCGCATCAGCAAATCGATTTCGTAATTTCGAATATCAATCTGACTAACCATCCAACCGGCGGCCATACACGGCTGTAGATGAAGCAAATCAATTTGGACCGTACTACGTAAAAATTAAAATTGGTTTTCCTGTATCTGGTATCATTGTTATTTTGCTCTTGATCAGTTAACGCGCATTAATTAAGCTTTTTAATTGATTTATTTGTTCTTTATCACGTGTTTGTGATTATCTATTCAGTTAGAATGAAATGTACTGATCGTTATGTCAACAAGGAAGGGTCTAATGGATTAAAATACACAGGATAGGCCTGTTGGTCTAATGTTCAGTCGCCCTGACTGCTCGGAGGCGCGGAGGTCGGGGTTTCGATTCCCACCCAGGACAAATGGTGGAGCACACGGTGGAGGTGTGCCCCGCTTGGGCAGAGCAACGCCGTGTCCTCGTGGGGGCGATTGGTGGCGGCGATCTCTCGCGCCGGGCCTTGGCCTTACAGGCCATGGTCCGGAGCGAGGAGGAGTAGCAGGCGGTCGCCTCCTTCTTCCGATCCCGATTTTCGGCCACCGCAGGCGCGGGCTTGCGGACGGCGAGCAATGGGTGGCTCGCCGTCCGATCGTCCGGTAACCGTCCGGACCGAGCCCAAGTAGTCGACGGCGCATACTGTTCCACGCGCGCCTCAAAGAAATATCAGCAAAGTTACGGCTTTGCTGATATCCAGCAGGGCCGAAGCCAAAATGGCCATGTCGTACTGTATCTACACACGGGTGTACGAAATTTATTCAGCCGAAAATTTTGGTCTCTATACATATATATCTTCGTTTTTCTTGAAAAGAAAACAGAAATAGTTTTTTTTTTTTTGATTGCATGTTTTAGTAAAAGAACGCGTAATTACGTAATAATTATACCTCCCCGCGCGCGAGGTGTTAGCTTCCGAAAGGGAAACCCATGGACCTGGGATGCAAGGGCAAAGAAGGAACATAGATGTGGTTATAATCAGTAAAAGTCTCTCACGCACAAACGAAGAAGTCATAGATGATTTCCCACATAAAAAAAAAAACACGTTGTTATCCTTTTAACCGCGACAATCATATGTATACATAAAAAAGAAAAGTGTGCCCAGTACGCCACAGTCACGACTACACGACATGTTAAAGGAAGAAATTGTAGCTTGGCGCCGAAGCACGTTTTTGCTTCTTTGAAAAGGTTGACAACCTTATGGAAGGGTAAAAAACAAACCAATCTCCCATTCGTTAATATTGTTCCTCTCACGAAACTTTTATATTTATTTTCGTCCGGCTGTCCGGTAACCGGACGGGCCGAGTCGAGCCCGAGCCGTCGACGGCGCGTAGTATTCTACGCGCGACTCAAAGAGATGTCAGCAAAACCGTAGGGGGCTAGCAGGGCCGAAGACTACTGGGGCCATGGGTCGACTGTCGAAAGGAAAAGCCGGAACGCAAGGATAAGAAGGAACAAAGATATGGTTTTAGCTCCTGCGCCGGAGGAAGAAATTGGATGATTTCCCAGCTTAAAAAAGCCTCCCTCTTCTCCACAATCCATCTACTTAATTCAAATGACTCACAACAATGAAAACAAAACAAAACAATTGCGAGCAATTTTTAATTACACAAATAGCTCCGTTCCATTGCTGCACAGAATTAACGGCGGTATTCCTAATAGCGCATAGCTATCCGTTTCATTGTTATTTATGTTGGAACTTCATTACAGTAATAACTGGAATTGCATTAAATATATTGCTGTAAAAATCTCGCTTTAGTTGTAATGGCATGAAGTAAGGAACGCTACTGGCAGGGACTAGAAACGCAGCTAATAGAAAGAAAAAAGGAAAATATTTGGCACACAGATACACACAAATGAAGGACAAATTACCCGCGAAAATCAAATTTTACGTTCGTTTTTTGCTATTTGCAGTTCAGTATCACCAGAACTGCTTTATATTATTATTTTTTAGGGTTCCGTGCCTCAAAAGGAAAAACCGGAACCCTTATAGGATCACTTTGTTGTCCGTCTGTCTGTCTGTCAAGACCCTTTATCTTGGGAACGCGTGGAGATATCGAGTGTGAAATTAAAACTATATACTGAAGTCTGCGATCCCCTATAGCTGTGAAAAAATCACACCTCTAAGTTAACGAAAAAAAAAGAAAACGCATATTTCGACACTCTCAAAGGAATCAAAATTCATAGGGTACTTCACGTTGACCCAGAATCAAGGATAAGTACAAAGCAAGGTCTTAAAGCACAGGTGTAGGAATAAATCTAAAAACAGTAAATTTTTTGTTACGTCACAAAAAATACTTATTTTGCGATTCGAAAAAATCTTCAAGACTCGTAAGTTTGTACGGAACCCTCAGGGCGCGAGTCCGACTCGCTCTTGCCCTGTTTTTTCTTTACTTTCTTAATTTCTAATATATTAATATCTGGATAGTAAATTAAAAAAATATTTATAATTATGTGCGGTAACGACCGTTTGTTGTTGTTTTTATTTTTTTTTAAATTTAAGTTTCTTACTATCTAAGTTTTTTCTTCATTGTGTGTGTCTGTGTGCTAATTATATTAAAAACTTGACGTTCTACCTTGTCTCTAAGTTAGAGAGTTATGATAATAATTTGAGAATATGAAAAGAAGAATGAACTATTAGAACAGAGAAACTATCAAGCCAGTATCTATATATATAAAAGAAAGTCGTGTTAGTTACACTATTTATAACTCAAGAACGGCTGAACCGATTTGGCTGAAAGTTGGTGGGGAGGTAGCTTAGAACCAGGAGACGGACATAGGATACTTTTTTTTTTGAGTAGGGTAGAGTAGAGTAGGGTAGAGTAGGGTAGAGTAGAGTAGGGTAGAGTAGGGTAGAGTAGAGTAGGGTAGAGTAGAGTAGGATATAGTAATCAGTTGACGGGAGCGAAGCCGCGGGCAAAAGCTAGTCTACCATAAAATGAAAAATCTACAACAAGGTTTCAAGACAAAATCAATAAACTTCTGATTAGAAACCGATAATTTCTCCAACACTTATTGAATTACGATCAAGTCCTCGAGTCGCGCACGGTACACGACACATGTGTTACTGTAACACGTGTCTGGGGTAACAAAGGAGCACGTGCACACTTAGAAACCCGACGATCACACGTCAGTTTGCGTACTACGGGTTGTAAGCATAGCAATAGTATTATGTAGTTTCACATGCACATTTTCAGTAGGAAACTGCACAGAATTTACAGGTAACAAATGTTTCTTTTTTTTTAAGGGCTTGCGGACGTCGAGCAATGGGTAGCTCGCCGTCCGATCGTCCAGTAACCGTCCGGACCGAGCCCAAGTCGTCGACAGCGCGTAGTGTTCAACGCGCGCCTCAAGGCGATGTCATAGCAACCGTAGGGGCCCAGCAGGGTCGAAACCTACTGCGCCTACTATGGGTGATGCGAAAGAGATCCCCGGGGCCCTGGAATTATGACAAAGAAAAAACAGGAGTGGGTTTTTAGTCAGTAAAAGTCTGACACTATCTCCTGCTCCGCCCAAGGGCTGGGAATGTCATTAGATGGTTTTCACACCTGAAAAAAAAATGTTTTTAGAAAACTTTTATGTGAATTAGCTGTCATGATGGCACAGTGGTTAAGACACCCGCTTCTCAGCGGTTGCGGGTTCGAAACCGGGCAATTACCAATGTTAATTTTTCAATTCATATGTACTTCTCTAAGTTTATCTAGGGCATTACTGACAATCCGTGCCTCGGAAAGGACGTAAGCGCCGTCCTGCCCTAGCCAAGTTACAACCGTTTCGTGTCGAATTCCGTTCTCCAATCGGTAACGCCTCGGTGTCAGCAATTGTACAAAACGATAAGTTGGTAGCCATATTGACGCGCCTGCAAGTTGCAAATGATAAACGTGAACGCTTAGTAATCTCCAATAGATTTTCAACTTTATACCTAAGAGCATAAAGTTGAAAATCTATTAAAGACTACTGAGCGTTAGCGACCGGAACGAACGAAAACACTATGTAATCTTCAATAGATTTTCAACTTTATATCCAAGAACATAAAGTTGAAAATCTATTAAAGACTATTGAGAGTTTACGTTTATCGTTTGTGACTTGGCTAGGGGGGCTGAGTCGGCCGCTCGTTCTACAATGTCATTCTACAATAACAAAGGATGTAACGTTGAACATTGTAAAAACGATAACAATTCATTCTATCATTTTGAACGATGTGAACTTGGCTACGAATTTTCTATTCGTTTGTTCTGACCACGTGACTTAACGTTGAGATGATGTCATTCCCATACATTTGATTAGTTTTCGACTAGCGTTAACGATTGCAGATTATCAACATGGCTAGGGGTGCTGGTAGTCATTCGTATACTTTTAACCGCCTTCAAAAAGGAGGAGGTTATATGTTCGGTTGAATATATGTTTTTTTTTTTTATGTATGTTCACCGATTTCTCGGTCAATGGTGCACCGATTTTGAATATATTTTTTTTTGATTGGAAGGTTATACTTCCAAGTTGGTCCCATAGAAATATTGTTATGATCTGATCATGAACTTCGAAGATATGGAACAGAACTCCTCATAGGATCACAACAGAACCGTCGTAACAAGTAAAATTGCTTTGTTTATACGTGTAGTCGATGACTGACTGAAAGTAGAGGGGGAATATATCGAACTGATCCGATGATGAAGCCTGAATTAAGGCACCGGAACTCTGTAATAAATTAATGTAATCTAACCGTGTTTGGGATTATTAGAATTGTCATGAGATGCACTCTGGCTATAAGGTATTTAAGTTTGGCTGAGGGGTACTTTTTAGTGGTGGTACCATAACTAAAAAGTGTAAAATAAAAAACTTTACAAAAAAAAAATTACAACCGACTTCAAAGTAAAAAAAAAACACTGAAACGTGCAAAATAACTTTAATTTCGGAAGTCGGTGTTAAATAACGAAGAGACAAAACTATTATAGAAACACCGACTTCCAAAATTAAAGTTATTTTGCACTTTTCAGTGTTTTTTTTTTACTTTGAAGTCGTTTGTATTTTTTTTTTTGTAAAGTTTTTTATTGATAGTCGTTACAGGTAGTCAGAAGCCTGAAAGTCTGACCATCAGTCTATCTAAGGAGTATTGTGTTGTCCAATAGCTGGGTTGTGAAGGTCTGATAGGCAGTCGATCCATGTGAAAGACGAGTATTCAGACGCATCCAGTTGAGCTGAAAACCGACCCAAAGCTAATTGGGAAAAAGCCTAAGGAGATGATAAATGTGGACTAGCTGGTTTGTCCCGTGGCCTTTATCACAGGATCCGTAATAATGCTGAGCGTACGGCCGTTTTGCTCGGACGTGGCGCATATATGTTATTTCTGATTGATTATGTTTTTGTCTTGCAAAATGTTTGCAATATGTTTAGTTATAAGTTTGCGCCTTTTCCGGCAAATAAAATGTTTTTCTTTCTTTCTTTCTTTCTAATTACCACAGCAGAACAGTTATGCGGCTCAATACTTTATTTGGCCTATCCAAATGTTCTTTCTTAGGTATTTTTCGTCAAGTCGATGACCTCCTTTCGTTTAGCTCACCTCAGGATTGGCCTGCCCCCCTAGCCAAGTTGCAAACGATAAACGTGAACGCTTAGTAATCTCCAATAGATTTTCAACTTTATACCTAAGAACATAAAGTTGAAAATCTATTAAAGACTACTGAGCGTTAGCGACCGGAACGAACGAAAACACTATGTAATCTTCAATAGATTTTCAACTTTATATCCAATAACATAAAGTTGAAAATCTATTAAAGACTACTGAGAGTTTACGTTTATCGTTTGTGACTTGGCTAGGGGGGCTGGTGAGTTACACAAATACTAACAAATGCTTACACTGACTGGATGGACAGGTCCATTCGATCTATGTGGGTTATGAAGATTTTTTCGAATCGCAAAAAAAAAATTGTGACGTAACTACAATTTTACAGTTTTCAGATTTTTTCTAACTATACTTGTGCTATGAGACCTTGCTTCGTGCCAAATTTCAGGATTCTAGGTCAACGGGAAGTACCATATAAATTTTGATTCCCTTGAGAGTACCGAAATATTCGTTTTTTTCAACATAAACGGTCGTATCTTTTTTTTTCGTAAACTCAAAAGTCAGAATTTTTTCACAGCTATACGGGGCCGCAGACTTGAGTACATGGTTTTAATTCCACGCGTTCCCAAGAAGAAGGGTCTTGACAGACAGACAGACAACAAAGCGATCCAATAAGGGTTCCGTTTTATCCTTTTGAGGTACCTACGGAACCCACGAAAACCTCCGATTTCATAGGACCTAATACGAATTTTTCCGACAATCCTGGATGATAGATCAGATAAAAACAAATGATTTGCCAATAAATAAACAATATAATTTTGTTGATAATATAGTAGATCCTTTAGTTTCAGTGAAAAATCCATCCAGATATAAAAACCTGGTTGATTACATACACATACTCCTACTTGAAGGGAATATCTGTGGTTTGAGCACAGAGGTGTGCCTGCTAATATACAATATATATCTACTATGTTTATGTTTATGTTCGTCTATGTTTGCGGTGTATACCCACAGCAATGTATGTGGTATCAACGAGATTCACGGCGGTTACAGAGTACAGACAGTATACCTACCATAATATCAACTTTCCTCGAAGGGGAAGACAGAATTGGTTTTTTTCTTATGTCTTACAGTGGCAAACAAACAGGTGGCCCACCTAAGGGTGGGGCCATAGGTAGTCCGAAATAGAACTCCGGGGTCCTGGAACGCAAGTCAACGAAGGAACATATGTGTGGTTTTAGTCAGTAAAAGTCTGACGTACCCTAGCTCCACCCTAGAGCGGGAGAAGACATGATGATTTCCCAACTTAAAAAAATAACCTAAGGGTAGGGAGTTATCGCGCGCCGTCTAGAGACATTTGCAAAATACCAAGGGTCCTCTCTTGCCTAACTTACGTCACGTAGACTAGACGAAGACTTCAACTTTTACGCCAAACAAATTTTCTTTTCATCAATTGTGCTGAACTTTTGAAAAAAAAAAACCTGACGGCAAGTCATGCTTCAAAAATTAATTTTATGTAGAGTTGTTCAGAGCAGTGGTGGCCGAGTGGTAACGGCCCCGACTAACGAGTTGTAGGTCGCGGGTTCAAACCCAGCCAGGCGCATTACTTTGTCACCACTGCTGTCAAAACGGTGAAAGAAAACATCGTGAGGAAACCGGCATGTCCTAGAACCAAAAAATTCGAAGACATGTGACATTCACCAACCCGCACTGGGTCCGCGTGGTGGATTACGACCCATTCCCTCTCCTAGAGAGAAGGCCTGAGTCCCAGCAGTGGGAACATTAAAAGGCTGATTATATTATTATATGCTATGCTAGAGATGTTCAAAGACGAACATCGGTAAGGAACAGAAGATATAGGTAACAATAGTAAAAATATTTTGAAGTTTTCAATAATATCTACTGTAAATGTGTCCCTTAACCTGTCCCTTTTTAAGAGGCTAGGCCCTTTTATACTTTTCTTATCTCCTTTTTTTATTTTACTTCTCTTTTTCTGATCTTTTTTAAATTCTCTGGTTCTGTACCACAGAAGTCTATATTTCCTATTTTCTACAAATTTTTACAATCATCACGCCTACGAAAGTGGAGCGATCGAGAAGCGCAAAGAAAATTTTGATCGCTAGTTTCTTCACTTTGACGGGGTATCTCGGTATAATTTCAATTCCATTACGAGACCAAAGCAGCATCAACGCCGAATGGTATACCACAAAATGCCTGCCAGAAGTTTTGTCTGCAATGAGCAACAAGTGACCGAACATCGGGCTCCGTGGGGTACAGCTTCACCATGACAACGCGCCCGCGCACTCAACGCTCAAAACGAGGGACTTCCCGGACACCACACCAGTCAGTCTTGGGGCACCCTCCTTACCAGTCCTGATCTGGCACCGTGTGACTTCTTTCTATTCCCTAAAATAAAAAATCAGCTGAAAGGGATACAGTTTTCATCGCCGGAAGACGCGCTAGCAGCGTTCGAGAAGGCCGTGGAAGAGGTGTCTGCGGCGGAGTGGAAAAAATATTTCGAAAATTGGTTGAGACGCATGAAACTTGAGGCTGGTGGAGAGTTCTTTGAAAAGATTTAATAAAAATAGTTTTATCCATAGAAGCTAGTTATTTAGTTTCTCAATACTTTCTGAGTGTCCCACGTACGTCCTTTTTTCTATTTTTACAATTTAGGTTTTTATTACACACACACACACACACACACACACACACACTTAAAAATGAAAAGAACAAATATACAAATGAAACAGCACAAAGGTGCTGTTTTTTTTTTCAAATGTATTTGTGATTGTTTGATGTTGTGCTGTGTTGTTGTTTTATTGTTTTTATTTGTTTTAGAAAGAGAGGTACTTACGTCTCACTCGGACGGTCGGTCTCTTGAATGCTGTGCGAAGGTAGGGCATCGCCATCACCAGCTCGATGTGCGGGGGCGCTGGCAGCTGCAGAAAAAACAGGACTTATCATCGCAGGCCATGATACGCACATGAAGATGACTAAAGATATTTTTTCAACACCCGCTTTTATCCACGCAATTTACTGTTTTCCGTACTAGTGCGGAAAAGTACACGAGCTCGCCGCGACTAAATTTCTCCACTTGTATCAAAATGTACTATTGCCGGTTGAAATTTAAGACACCCATATTCTCAGATATTTCCTCCACTCGACTTAACCTCGACTCACCATACTTCAATCAATTTGACAGTTAAAGCTGTTATTTATAGACAGCGAGTTTTTTAGCGGAAATTCTTTTCTGATACCATGCTTCGTTCCTTTCACGGATCTAATAACAGCAATCTTTTTGATCTTTGATCAAAAAGACATACGTGTACATAAGTAGCTCAAGTATGTAATAGGTATATTATATTTTTATTCTATAGTTCACATCGTTATGTAACAGGAAAAAAGATGATACAGTCAAACGGGGTGAATAGGAACGCAGGTGTGAATAGGAACAAAAGTTTGAAGGGGATCTTCGCGTTAATAACCAATTTTTCCTACTCTAACAAAAGTTTGAAGGGGATCTCTAAGTACTCCTATTTATTCATTAATTGTAATAAAAACGGATGCTTTGATAGACATCATTTATATAAATTTATACCAATGTGAAAAACCTAACCAAAGTCTTGTTCCTATTCAACAGGCTTCTTTTTAATAGCATTTATTATTCGAAAAATCTACCTTCATTGCCTTCTTAATGATTAAGTCAGTCAGAATTAACGAGCGTCTAAATGATACTATCTTAGCCACTAGTTATCCTCTATGTAAACCACTTTCTGGGTGGTTAAAAAAAATAACCACGAAGGCTAACCTAAGCTGTCCGTGTCGGAGTACCCTACAATTCCAAGCTAGCTTCGCATGCTCTTGGACTGAGAATATTTAGTTGGCGTTGTAAAAAAGATAAATTAGTTTGTTAAAGACCATCTCATTTTCCTTGCTTAGTTATAAAATGAGAAGTTTGATCACGTGGTCAATAAAGAAGGTCTTTGTCTTCAAGGCTAGAGTGAATAGGCTCTTAATAAACTAGTGCGCCTCACCATCGTTGATTGCATCACTGCTTACTATCAGGTGGGATCGCAGTCAAGCACTGGTTTATATCAATTTAAAAAAAAAAGAAGAAATTTGTTTATAATTTCTCATAGTAAAAAATAATTAGAAATATTTAAAATAACCCTTTAACCGCTTGCGTCGTATTTGTTCGACGAGTGTTTTCGTGTCCTATTCGCCAGGGTCGTGTGTTTGCGACTGGGTACTCCATCTCGTTTAACTCTTTAATCCCCATAGGTAGAAGAGCTGCCGAGATGGAGTATTTGGTCGTGGATGTGCGACCTTGGCGGTATAAAAGCGATAGTGTTTGTCGGATATATTCGACGAACACTAAAAACGAACGAACAATAAAAGGTTAAAGGGTTATTAACTAAAGTGCTTTCAGTGGACAAAAAGTGAAATAACGATAATATACGTAATTAAATTGAAAATATTATAAAATTTAAAGTCTGTGTTGAAAGCCATTAAAGCGACTGAATCACACAATGCACTTTCATGTAAAAGGTTTCCGATAAAACGCATTAGGGAGCACTTAATTTTATATAGGTACTACTAGTTCTACCAGCGGCTTTGTCCGCTTGAAAGTAGAATCTTATTTTGATACAAGTGGAAAAAGATTGTAATTGCGACCGAGGTGGAATTTGACCAAGCTGCAGGCGAGGCGACGGTGTTATGGAGCCGAATGTTGCAGTGACAAATTTCGACGTGTATCAAACGACGTTTTTCAATACACTTACGAAGATATAAATAAACGGGGGTTTACCGGCGACTCATGAGGGCTGTTTAGCGACCAGCCCGATACGATAAATACAATAAATTATGTAAGCTCGCGCAATTTTCCGCGCTAGTGCGGAAAACAGTAAATTGCGTGCCTAAAAGTGGTAGGGATATGAGCGCGTTGTCGAGTAAGTATTGAAAAATAGCTATATAGCCTATAATGTCACTCACTCATAAAGTTGCATAAAATGATGAAAGAATTTTAATAATTTTTTTTAAATCGGTCCAGTAGTTTTTTTAGTTTATTCCTTACAATCAAAAATATAAATCTTACCTTTTTATAATATTAGTATTATCTAATATATAAAAATCTCGTGTGACATTGTTATTAAATTTCTCTGAAACGGCTCGACCGATTTTTAAGTAAGTTTTTGTATATTTGGTAGATCTGAGAATAGGTTGTAGGCAATTTTTTAATACCCCTAGGTGATAAGTTTATTATAGCTGGCAGCAACTAGTAGCAAAAAAAAAGAAAAAACTAGTAAAACTAATTTTATGGTTGACTTACCGTTTTCGTGATTGCTGTCATCCATTCCCTTTAGTTAGCATAGAAAAAAAAAGACGAAAATGTTAATTTATGAATATTAAGAACTTAAAGTACTAAAGGGTCTAGCTGTACTTCTATAGCAAAACTGCCCCCGATGGGAACCTATATCGTAACATAGGTTATATTGTAGAGGTTACTAATAGTAGTTTGAGTAGATAAGCCTGGTTACGATCGTTTCGTTTGCGTCGAACGCCTCGTGTAGGCCACGTCTCAGATTCCTTTGTTCTGACGTCATCTCAACACTCATTCGCATGGTCAGAACAAAGGAATCGGAAGCGTGGCCTACTCGAGGCGTTCGACGCAAACGAAACGATCGTAACTTGGCTAGGGGGGCAGCCCTATATCTTAGTTATTTGAGGAGCTATCGAGTTTTTTCATGATGACACCTCTTTGTTAATTTTAAAACTAGAAAAATGAAACCACTTCAGTGTCAGATTTTTTTTATAGCATTTTATGAGGCAAGCCTAAATAGATATATAAAAAACGCGTTTTTTTATACATAGTTGATTTCTAACAGACAAATAACATAGGTTACGATCTAGGTTCCCATCGGGGGCAGTTTTGCTATGGAAGTACGGCTAGACCTAAGGGTCTGATGGGTTACTAGCTTGAACCATTATTATGGAGAGTATAGAAAAATAATGCCAAAGAATATACTTTTTTTTGGTTTGAGGTTTGAGCAATTAGCAAGTATTTCGTTTTTACAGTCACTTTGAGTTCCATTAGAATGCGGATGTAACTCATTCTAATGTTTTTAGTTGTAAATATATCGAGTCAGCCTTCTTGGAAAATCGCGATTATTTACGTTTTCTAGTAATAAAAACAGTTCATTATTTGTTTTTCGGATAGGATACCTACTTACCTACACAAAAATATTCAATACTCAATACTTTATTGCAATCCATGTGTATACATAGATGGTGTTGAAAATTGTCATAGATCAATATGGACCCTGTCGGGCACAGCAAAGTTAGGAGAGAGGACTCTAGAGGGCTAAGTGGTAATTCACGGAGTTCAATAAAATTGTAGTTAGAATGTGATGCGTTTAATTATGCATGTATATCATTATAATAATTATGTCTGTGTATAACTGTGAGTAAATTATGTTAGGTGTGTTTATCTTGTGTCGTCATTATTATTAAATTATTCAAATAAAATTATGTATGCATATTATTTTATTATGTTTGTGTATAAGAAATAGAGTCGGAAAACGTTAATGTACTTTTTTCTCAATTTATCTTTTTTTTAGGTGTAAAAATCATCCAATGACAAATCAACAAAAATCATCCAATGATTTCTCATGTTATTTGATTTGATTATTTTAATGTTTTATTTGATTTTAATTTTGTATGTAATTTATGGACTATGTCTGAAATAATAATATAATAATAATAATAACATCCCCGGCTCTTGGGCGGAGCGCGAGGGCGTGTCAGACTTTTACTGAATAAAAACGCACTCTTGTTCCTTAGTTACCTTTCATACCAGAGCCGAGTCTTCCTTTCATAAGCAGACCCTTGGCCCCAGTAGGCTTCGACCCTGCTGTGCCCCTACGGTTTACTGAAATCTTATTGAGGCGCGCGTGGAACAGTCGCCGTCGACGACTTGGGCTCGGTTCGGACGGTTATCGGACAGTCGGACTGCGAGCTACCCATTGCTCGCCGTCTGCAAGCCCGCGCCTACGGTGGCCGGAAATTGGGATCGGGATCCCGGCGGCTGGGGCGAAAGGACTGCTCCCTCGCGCGTGCACGTTCGGCCTCATCCTTTGCTAGCATTACTGCTTCGCAGAACGAAGCGACCGCCTGCCACTCCTTCTCGTTTCGGACCATGGCCTGTACCAAGGCCCGGCGCGAGCGATCGTTGCCGCCGTTCTCCCCCAAGAGGACACGGCGTTGCTCTGCCCAAGCGGGGCACACCCCTACCGTGTGCTCCACCGTGTCGTCCGGGCGGTCAACACAGTGGTGGCATCCGGGCGTTACTTCCGCACGAATCCGGTGCAGGAACTTCCCGAACTGACCATGTTCGGTGAGAACCTGCGTCATGCGGAAGGCGAGGACGCCGTGAGGTCTTTGGTTTTTGTGGAGCCACTCCTCAAAGAGGGGACTTACCGCCAAAATTATGGCATGCTCAGCACTGGGTTGCGATAGTCGCTGTTGCTATTCCACCATGAGATCTGAGAACTCTGTCCGCCATGCCGCGTTCTCAATTTATCTAGCATCTTGTATACGTTTAATTTAATACACCTACTTATAAACCACTAAACTAATAAATATAATACATTATATAACCTAATATTTTTTACCTGTCATTGCATTCAAATTTTAATTATAATACTAATTATAATTATTATTATATTATTACTAATTAACATTAATCCTAAGGAAGAAGGGTAAGCATGCGGGCAAGCGTATATATTTTAACTGGCAACATTTCTCACTGCAGCTCATGGTTAGGCTTCGAAATAAAAGAATGTTGGTAAAAAGGTTTTTGGGTGGGTCGATATGTCATGAGGTGGTTTAGCGGACGCCATAAGTCTCCACTGAGCCGGGGAAATGGGGGTTTGAAAACGAGGTATATTAATTTTATCTAGCTGCCACAATGTTTTTGTAAGTAATTTTGTCGTTCAGTCAGTTATATATATATATATAAATAATAGATTCCTGCTTTTACGTGAGAAATCATCAAAGATTCAAGATTCAAAGCATTTTATTTCAAATAAACCATTTACAGGCACTTTTGAAATGTCAAGAAGTCAGTCAGTTAGAAAAACTGGGCAAGTGCGAGTCGGACTCGCGCCATGAGTGTTCCGTACAAACTTACCTATGATAACATTTCAATTCTCGAATGGAGTCTCGAAGATTTTTTCGAAAGGCAATTTTTTTGTTGTTGTGACGTAACAACAGATTTACAGTTTTCAGATTTATTCCTATACCTGTGCTATAAGACCTTGCTTTATCCAAAATTTCAGGATACTGGGTCAACGGGAAGTACCCTATGAATTTTGATTTCCACGAGAGTGTCGAAATATACGTTTTTTGAGACATAAACGGCCGTATCTTTTTTTCATTAACTTAGAAATTTGATTTTTTCAGTTTCAAGGGACCGCAGACTTAAGCATATGGTTTTAATTTTAACTCGATAACTCCACGCGTTCCCGAAATAAAGGGTACAAGACAGACAGACAGACGGCCGGACAACAAAGTGATCCTATAGGGGTTCCATTTTTTCCTTTTAAGGAACGGAACCCTAAAAAACATTGAAAGCTTCCCTACCCGGATTAATAAACCTATACTCGTATTGTGAAGTTATAGCTATCACGTATTTAATTTTCGACTAAACTGTTCATATACATCGGATTTTGATGAAGTACTTGGTACACGGATCATCTCATCTCCCTAGCTTTTTCCCAACAATTTTGGGGTCGGTTTCCAGTCTAACCTGATGCGGCTGAATACCCATGTTTCACATGGAGCGACTGCCTATCAGACCTTCAAAACCCAGTTACTGGGCAACACGAGACTCCTTGGATAAACTGATGGTCTGACTTTCTGGCATCTGACTAATGTAATGACTGTCAAAGATCTACAAATGACCACCGGGCCCAATGGCTTTACATGTTTTCCGATGCACGGGGTGTCAGTAACAGAAAGAAAGAAAGAAAAACTTTTTGTTTGCCGGAAAAGGCGCAAACTTAAGACTAACATATTGCAAATATTTTCCATGACAAAAAAAAAAGAATTTATATAGGGTGACTGGTAATTAGTGACCGATACTTAAACACGTGATTGTACTCATGATTACAAACAACTTTCCCAAAGAAACTTTTTTTATATACTCACTAGTTTGTAGGTACATTTTTTTTTTTACTGTTTAGATACGTCTACCTATGGGTTTGCAAGCTGCGCGGGTGTTCTATCACTATTGTAGGTACGGCGGCGTCACACGGCTAACAGCTGAGGGTTCGCCGGTCGCAGACGCGCGCGCGTATTTAAACAGCTGTTTTAATATTGCGATAAAACTAATGAGAATATAAAAGTTTCTTTGGGAAAATTGTTTGTGATCATGAGTACGCTCATGTGTTTAAGTATCGGTCACTAATTATCAGTCACCCTATATATATATATGCGCCACGTCCGAGCAAAACGGCCGTACGCTCAGCATAATGCCGTGTCCACATGCAAAATGCGACGAGTCCACAGCACTGGTTTTCAGCGTGGGCCGGTGACGTTATCAACTAACAGACGTCGGCAACGGTATTGTGTAACAATTTGAGTAAAAAAAAAAATATTAGGACAAATTCAATAATAGATTAATAAAGAGGAAATACAATTATCTACATATGTATAAAGTGGCAACATTACGCCACGTCTTTAACAAGACCAAGACAAACTTGAAAATTAGATATGAATTGAAGAATCCTCATTCCAGCAGCCTAGTGGCTTTTATGATACTTGGTACACAGATAGACTATAATATATATTATAATATGAGTACCTTAAATCCCGATAGTGAATTCCCTTGAGTGTAAACAACACTTCTCATGCAGATGAAGTCACTAGCCTGTTGTTGAGTTGAGTTAACCTTATTTTCAACCAAACTTTTTAAGCATGTATTTTCAAAACCACATTCTAACTACACAACTCGGCCTACAACTACTTTAAAAGCAAAATGTTGTCACGTTTTGCTACGTTAGTATAACTTTCCGTTAGTTTTTTAAGTAGGTAGTAGCATTATCATGAATTACAATGACCATGTCCCCGTATCAAGTACATACAAGCGTATTTGTTTTGTAGCGACATCTATGCCGCAACATCATCTCCCAGTTTGGGCACGCCGTAATTATGGCGGTAAGTCCCCTCTTTGAGGAGTGGCTGGAAAGGCAACACGGCGTCATTACCTTCCGCATGACGCAGGTCCTCACCGGACACGGTAAGTTCGGGAAGTTCCTGCACCGGATTCGTGCGGAAGCGACGCCCGGGTGTCGCCACTGTGTGGACCGCCCGGAGGACACGGTGGAGCATACGGTGGAGGTGTGCCCCGCTTGGGCAGAGCAACGCCGTGTCCTCGTGGGGGCGATCGGCGGCGGCGATCTCTCGCGCCGGGCCTTGGTACAGGCCATGGTCCGGAGCGAGGAGGAGTGGCAGGCGGTCGCCTCCTTCTGCGAAGCAGTAATGCTAGCGAAGGAGGCGGCCGATCGCGTGAGGCAACGGTCCTCACGCCCCAACCGCCGCCGGGATTCCGATCCCGATTTCCGGCCACCGTAGGCGCGGGCTTGCGGACGGCGAGCAATGGGTGGCTCGCCGTCCGACCGTCCGGTAACCGTCTGGACCGAGCCCAAGTCGTCGACGGCGCGTGTTGTTCCACGCGCGCCTCAAGGAGTTGTCAGCAACTGTAGGGGCCCAGCAGGGTCGAAGCCTACCGGGGCCAAGGGTCTGATTCTGAAAGGAAGACTCGGCCCTGGTACGAAAGGCAACGAAGGAACAGGAGTGGGTTTTTAGTCAGTAAAAGTCTGACACTATATCCCGCCTCACCCAAGAGCGGGGGATGTCATAAGATGATTTTCCCACCGGAAAAATCATCATCTCCCAGTTCCTGTTCTGTGTCATTTGAGGTCGGTGCACCACTTTTTTTTCCATTCTGTCCTGTCACCGGTCATGCTAATAATAATAGGTTTAGAGGTTCCTTTCTCTGGAGCCCTGACCGCCGGTAGCTTGGAACCTGTTCCCTATACCGGTGGGACACTATTTTTTATATGTTTAAATGTTTTATTTATGAGTTTTGTTTAAAAAAAAAATTAAAAATGTAATTAATATGTGTTTATACTGAATAAAGGAAATAATAATAATATTTCACAACTATCACACAACGCCGTCTAGTCTGAAGCTAAGCAGAGCTTGTGTTATGAGTACTAGACAACTGATAAACATACTTATATATTTCTAAATACATACATATTATAGATAAATTCAATTAAACACCCAGACACAGAACAAATGATCGTGCTCATCACACAAACATTTGTCCTGGGTGGGAATCGAACCCACGACATAGCAGTCAGGGCCACTAGCCACTAGATCAACAGGCCAATCATATCACACTACAATGCTATCACTAACTGCCTTTACTTTCATATCACTCTTCACATAATCCATCCATCTTTTCTTTGGTCGTCCTCTCCCTTCATCCACATTACTCATAAGTTTTAGTAACATGCATTTCATCCCTCCTCTTTACATGACCATAGAAAGACAAACGATTCCCCTTCAACTTTTACTTAGGAACTAAAAAACTACGGAAACCTACATCGCGCCTGTAGAATTCTACGCGCGATTTGCACATACCTGTACAACAGTTCGAAATCATCTGACTTTACACTCTGCATACCTCTAAAGTTTATATCGTTAGCATTCACGATTTCACGCTCGACTCAGAATTTCACTGCGCACACGGAAATGTGAATATAATTCTATTCTTTGCCTTACAAGAATGACCTACATACGTATATTCTCAAGATCCGTACAAAACCCTTTTCAATTTGTCTAGTAAACTTGACAATACCGGAGCAAGGAGTGTGAGAATTCTCTTCGTAATCCTACGGGAGACGGGATCTCTACGGATTAATTTTATTTCGGACGAGCTCATTGGTGTTCGTGCCTCGCTGTCAGAGGCGAAGATAAAATGGTTTGTTTTATTAGACCCACGGAAGATGGAGTAACAGAAATGGAGTGACAAACTTTTATTTTTTGAAATGATATCTTCTTTAGGCGCGTTAAACACTTTATTTTGTGGGTATTAAATGAGACTGAGGCGTTATGCTCGACTAAGTAACGCTCGTTCGGGTAAGATCAATTCGAGTCGGCTGATCTTAACCGAACCACAGAAACGTACAAGCCCGAACGAGCATTACATTTGTCATTTGACAGAACTTAAGAACAGTACGATAAGTGAGTTTATGCGTGGTAACCGGTCCTGTTCGTGTGCGCTGCTCCGGAAAGATCAATCCAGGAGGTCGATCCTTCGGTCGACGAACGAAAGCCAGGGGTATGATCCTAAGCTAGTTTTCCTTTTAGACCCAAAACCTAATTCGCCGTCCAATTTGTGTCGCATGTGCAAGGTCACGTACAATTCATTTTGCATTTCAACCGCTATCAATACAGTCCATTTTCCTTTATTTTGAACCAGCTCCCTGCGTCTTGGGATAGCGACACTAATTTTTTATATTTCAACCCAAAGTAGTTGGTGTAAGGCGTCACCATTATTTTATGGTAGTCAAGTTTCCTTGGCCCGACAAGGAGTGTAAGAATTTTTAGCTCTTCGTAGTCCTAGGGGAGACGGGATCTCTAAAGAAAACATTTTATTTCGGACGAGCTCATAAAACCAGAGTATTCCATAATATTTAAAAATGGAGAGTATTCTATCAGTCGTCACTTGGGTAACACCAATTACATCAAAACAAGCACTCCATTTTCTCCTTACTCCGTGTTTTCGCCACACAAAAAAACGAGACTCCAGTTCACACGTACCTCCATATTTTAATGTACACTTTATTTTGGACGCTAAATTAAGTTGGAAATATGTTTCGGGGGTTAATTTTGGGCTGATGTAGGTTGTTTGTGTGATGTGTGGAAATGGTTGGCTACGCGTTTTTATTTTGAAAATTTTGTAATATTTCGACACTGTTTGATTAAGTTAAAA
Source organism: Mythimna impura (assembly GCA_905147345.3). Classification (NCBI taxonomy): domain Eukaryota; kingdom Metazoa; phylum Arthropoda; class Insecta; order Lepidoptera; family Noctuidae; genus Mythimna; species Mythimna impura. The sequence continues at coordinate 22,783,437 of LR990359.1, read as the reverse complement.
TGAAAGTACCAGGGTAGCCCGCGATTGGCTTTAATTAGTCTTTCAATAGGGTTAGCTGAATTGAGAGGGTTGTATTAATGATTTTAATAATAATAATTCCGTAAATATATAAGAGTTACGGTCACAAATCATATTTTAAATGCAAGAAAATACAAAATACAAAGAAACCAATATATAACTAGATAAAGAAAGAATAACGTACTTTTAATATAAAGTTATAAGTTAGTTATAAGTCAATCCAAAGATATCCCATTCAAAGTACCTGTCCTGTTTTTAAAAAGGGTAATTTCATAGGTTTTTTTATGGTTTATTGTTCAAACACTAATTACAAAAATAATGCTTGTCTAAAACTTTTAAGAGGTTCATGTGACAAAGTGGAGGAAGTAAGCTCACTCACAACAAATTAGATCAAAATAAATAAAAATTCGCAGAAGGAGGCGACCGCCTGCCAATCCTCCTCGTTTTGGACCGTGGCCTGTACCAAGGCCAGACGCGAGAGTTCGCTGCCGCTGATCGCCCCCACGAGGACACAGTGGTGCTCTGCCCAGGCGGGGACTTATACCGTATGCTCCACCGTGTCCTCCGGGCGGTCCACACAACGGTGACACCTGGGCGTTTCTTGCGCACGAATCCGGTCCAGGAACCTCCCGAATTTACCATGTCCGGTGAGGACCTGCGTCATGAAGGTAAGGACGCCATGTTGTCTATGCAGCCACTCCTCAAAGAGGGGACTTACCGCCATAATTGTGGCGTGCCCAGCTCTGGGTTGCGACAGTCGCTGTTGCCATTCCACCATGAGATCCCGCCGTGTGTACTTGTGGCAATATTTGATTGCACAGTTTTTGGAAACTTATTCAAATTATCAGGTAATATATATTCCCAAGTTCTTATGCCATACACATTTACAGTTGTATTATATTCAGCAATCTATTACATATATTACATAATTAATCTGGCTTATTAGTACTCATATTTCTACGATAGACCTTTTACAGAGTAATCTTGCAGAATTTGCATCTCTATTGCAAAAGGACAATGCTCTTAAAGCTCACGTAAAATAAGTCCCTCGCGAACCTTTACATTAACTCAAAGTAGAAAACAAGCATAAATGTTTTAATAAGTTAATCCAGGCGCGGCTTCTAAAATATTCAGTGTGAAGTCTGTCTGACGTCTAAATCGAATTATTAATTAAGTAAACCGTGCCATATAATTACATTAAGAAAATAGAAGATATCTCTCTAAGGCTAATATGAAATTTCGCCGAGAACTACTTCGGGCATTGACGTCGAAATCTATCATAAATCATCTTTTTGGGGCCTTATTTTTTTAAATCTATTATTACTATTCTGTGTTTTTTTTTTGTTAATGTTTTTGACTTGGATACTAAGTCCTTTAAGCTATGTCTTCGTATGAATATTTAAATTGTTTACCATTACAATATGGATGTTACTCATCCTTTTGTCTGTGCAATTACGCCAACTTCTCGACATATTCAGTAATAACTATGTAATTGTTTTGAGTCCATTAAAGAATATGTACATAAATATAAATGATTTAAAACAAACTATACGTAATATTTGCAGTGAATACAATTGTTGCAACTACATTGATTGTGAATACAAAGTAGACAATGCGTGTAAATCTATAAACTATGCTATTGACTGTTACGATTACGATAAAAAGTACTTAAATGTTAAAGCATTGAAGAAAATAATACTGCGTAATCAAACTAACTGTGTAAAACCTGATAAAAAACATGTATTACCTTCGAAAGGTACAATCCCTTATTATTTTACACGTCATCAAATGGAACGGCATGCCTCAAGTGGTCCTGATATTTATAATTCTGCTCGCGCAAAAAAAGGTACTATTCCATACTATTTTAAAACTATAGATCATAAACGGTTTTTTCGTGAACAACAACACTGTAATAAGAGGACCTAAAACTTTTAAGATTTTGCACCAAAATATCGCTAGTATTCTATCAAAAAAGGAAATTTTGGAACTAACATTGTTAGAGTTACGAGACATAAATAAAGAACCAGACATATTATGTTTGTCTGAAACCTTTATGCGTGCTGGAAATGAAAAATATTTAAAAATAAATAACTATGTCGTAGCAGCAGCATTTAGTAGAGACACACAGAGAGGGGGGACCTGTATACTCGCTAAACAGGGTATTATTTATAACGAGCTTTCCCACATTAAAAAGTACTCAACCCAAAAATCATTTGAAGCCTGTGGTATTGAAGTTCCATTACACAAATTGCTAATTGTATGTCTTTATAGAACTCCTAAGTCTGATCCTAACATATTTTTAGATAAACTTGATCAACTCATGTGCGAAACGGTTATAAAATATGGGTCAAGTACAAAGATAGTTATTGCCGGTGATTTCAATATAAATACCTTTAAACAAGGAAAAGTCACCAACTACTTAAAGGATCTATGTAATAACTATAATTTGCAGATGCACGTTAAAGTTCCCACACGTAAGGACTCTTGTATAGACCATATACTGAGTAACATTAAACAATCTTCTACTGAGGTTTTACCCCTATACTTATCAGACCACGACACAGCTCAATTCTTGGATTTCCCGGTAAAAGAACAAAGTTTTAAGGCCAAATCATACTTTATTTATAAAAAAGACTATTGTAATGAAAATATAAGGAAATTTAAAAAATGTCTTGCAAGTTTAACGTGGTCAGAGATACATCTTGAACCTGATTTAAATAATGCATTCAATAAATTTCACGACTTTTTATGTTTATTGTATAACTTATGTTTCCCAAAGATTAAGATTAAAATAAACAACTGTAATTCTAATAAACAAAAATGGATAAGCAGGGGTCTCAGAAACAGTTGCAAAACTAAACGATGTTTACGGTATCTCTATTATAAAAATAAAACCCTAACGTACAAACTAAAATATAAAAAATATTCATCAATACTGAGAAAATGTATCTTTAGATCCAAAATAAATTCAAACATTAATTACATTAATAACAGCCAAAACAAATGCAGAGCAACGTGGTCAGTCATTAACCGTGAAATTGGAAATACAAAATGTGACAACGATATTTCTCAACTAGAATTAGATAAGAGAATACTGACTAATCCCTCTGACATAGCAAATGCTTTTAATGATTATTTTATTGATTCGACTAGCACTATGACATTTAATAATTTATATGATAATGACAAGCCTAATAAAACCCTGACTATACCCAATTCCATGTTTCTTAGCCCTATGACTGAAGACGAGATAAAAAAAGAAATAATAGCTTTAAATAACACAAACTCAGAAGGTTACGATGGAATTAGTACAAAAGTAATTAAAAGTTGCAGTGCAGAACTAATTCCTATATTGACGTATTTAATTAATCTGTCATTTTCATCAGGAACTTTTCCCGATGCCCTAAAATTATCTGTCGTTAAACCTCTTTACAAAAAAAACGATAAAAATGATGTTAAAAACTATCGCCCAATAACCCTTATACCCATATTATCTAAATTATTTGAAAAATGTATGCACAAGAGACTTTCTGACTACTGTAGCAAATACAACATCATAACAAAAGAACAGTATGGGTTTCAAAAGAACAAGTCAACCACACTAGCAATTGCTAATCTTTTAAGGCATATTCATGATTTCCTAAATAAAAATTTCTTAACGACAGGTCTATTCTTTGACCTCTCACAAGCTTTCGACTTTGTAGCGCATAATATATTATTGAGAAAATTAGAAAAAAGTGGAATAAGAGGTCTAGCACTGCAGTGGATCGCGTCTTACTTAAGCAACCGAAAACAATACGTTGTTATTAATAGAGTAAATGAAAATTTATTAACCTCGTATTCATCTGACTATAGAATTAATAATTGCGGCGTCCCCCAGGGAAGTATATTAGGACCCTTATTGTTTCTAATATACATAAACGACTTACCGCTAGTGACTAATCATAAATGTGTATTATTTGCTGATGACATCTCGATTATCGTGACATCTGATAAAAAGTATAAAACTAAATCTGATCATGAAATGGACATTAATAATACTATCGACGACGTTATAAAATGGTTACAGACAAATAAATTAAAAATTAATCTAGATAAATCTAATTATATGCAGTTCAATAAATCTAAACACACTAAATACAATATTAAACTTAATATCAACAGGCTAAAAGAAGTTCAACAAACTAAATTTTTGGGAGTACTCATAGATCAAGATTTGAATTGGAAAGAACATCTGGATAATTTGTGCGGGAGGATTAACAAGTTTGTTTATGCTCTCAGACAAATAAAGAATATTACAAATAAAAAAACAGCAATTACAACATATCACGCTTATATAGAATCTATCTTACGATACGGACTTATTTTTTGGGGTAACAGCACGGATAGGCACAGAGCATTTATTGCACAAAAGAAATGCATCAGAGCCATTTGTGGTATCCGTCCCGATGAGTCATGTAAGCCTTTCTTTAAAAAGCTGGGTATATTACCACTTCCGTCACTATACATTTACGAAATCTGTAATTATGTTTATAATAATAAGGGATTGTTCAAAAAAGCCTATCAAATGAACTCTCGAAATAGAGACCCATGCAGACTTGCACTGCAGGATACTCCTAAATCGGCCAAGTATGCGAAAAGTTTCCTAGTCATGTGTATTCGAATTTATAACAAAATTCCAATAGAAATAAAATTGTTATATAATGTAAACTCATTTAAAAACAGACTATTGAAATGGCTGAAAGAACATATGTTTTATGACCTTAAAGATATTTTTTAACCACAAACTTTAAATTTCTGGACTTTTGTGATTATTACGGATAATGCTGAGATAAAACTATTATATTATTGTATTGACTTTATATTATGACATTGAATACTCAATAACTAATAATTAAAATTTTGCATGCAATTGATACAAATAGCTAAACATGTGGACTATAGATTAATACCTGACTGTAACAACTTTATACCATGTTTAAGGCAAATAAAGACTTATCTTATCTCTTATCTTATCTTATCTTATCCTAATGTTTCAGTTTGGTCCAGGTTGCCTGGAAGAGATCGCGGAATGCGATAATGCTGCCAATTGTATGTTTTTTTAATATAAGGCACATATGTATCTGAAAGAAAGAAAGAAAGAAAAACGTTTATTCGTACCTCACACATACAGTAAAATTAAAAAAAAACCAGTAGAATACATTGGAATTAAAATATAGTAGAATTAAGTACCTACTTATAAAAAAAAAGAAAAAAAAAAAAATAACTGTATGATCTGTGCAAGGTCAAAAAGGCGCCTAACTCAGCATATGCTGCGATATTTAAAAAGTGTGTTCTGTTATTATCTTGGTGTACAATAAAGTACGAGTATATATATAAATAAATAAATGTTTTTGTAGTACCTATTTGGCAGCAAATGTACTCGTATCAAGTCAACCTTCTCGGCAAACTTTACTGTGGTTGTCAACACTACAATTAAATTCTCAGCTCCATTTTACCGAGATCGCGCCTGTTTCACTGATTCCACATATTGTCCAGTTGAACAAACACTAGAGATACAAAACTACACCAATTTTACATCACATTATCCACTAGGAATCAATTTGCGAATAATTAACACAGCCACTGAACTTCACCCGAAGAAATCACGCCAAAAACTCTTCCGTAAGTGTGTGTCTATGGTATCACAAACCTACCAGAATTCTTTTCTTTTCTTCGCCCTATTTGGGCAGGCCAAGGTCTGAGACCACACCGCCTCGTCTTCACTAATAAATATCTTTTTTTTTGAGTTACATTAGAATGATTTTACAGTCATCACCATCATCATTTCAGCCGAAAGACGTTCACTGTTGAATGTGAGGCTCCCCCAATTGTCGCCACAACGATCGGTACTGTGTGTCTCGTATCTATCGGATTCCCGCGACCCTTACCAGTTTAAGTCTGCTATTTTTATAAATTTGTCATTCCAACATGATCCCATTGTCATTTTGCTAAAAGATGGTAATCTGCTAATTCATAATGATCGATCATTGATCAGTCAATGGTCTCGTAATAGAGTTGTGGTAGAATGAGAATATCGAGCTTATAAAAGCAAAGACTGCACAATGTCGTTCTAATGGTAGGTCACCGATCAAAGGAACTGTCAAAATTTTAACAGATTACGATACGTCAGATATTCATTTGTCAATATGTACGAGATTACCATTCTATGCCACTTTTTTCAATGGAGTGTCAGTGGTTGACCATTGGAAAGTCTTAATGGCGCCATTATAATAGTAGATTACCAAACATGTCAAAATCAACAATTATGAAATCAATGATAGACCATTCTGAAACTATTGTAATAGCAGACTTGAGGCCCTGGTCAAAGGTCCAACTTGTGGGAGGTCTTCCAACGCTGCGTCTTCTGGTGCGCGAATGTTATTCCAGAACTTTTCAGCCCCATCGACCATCCGTTCTTCGAGCAATATGCCCTGCTCACTGCCGCTTAAGTACCTATGGCAATTCTTCGAGCTATGTCGGCAACCTTGGTTCTTCTGTGGATATTGTCATTTCTGATGAGATCATGCAAGGAAACTCCGTGCGTGACCCTTTCCATTGCCTTTAGGGTGACTTTAAACGTTCTGATGAGCCCCCTTGACTTGATTTATCAAGAGTTTAGATATTCTTATAATACAAATGAACTCTTTATTGCCTTGACCGCTGAACTAGCTGTTTAACATAATAAGTATAATTTTCCCCATTCAATAAAGTTAATGCCCTAAACCAAAGTCAAATATATTATCGTAGTCTTTTGAGTCTTCAACTAAGTCATCCATCTCCAAAGAATTTGTATAATGTTGAATGTTTAGATATATTTACATATCAAAGAGAACAGATAGGCTTGATTGCATGACTCTTTTGTGTTTCTACAAAATGATCGGCTAGCGTAGTGTATCAAAATATCTATAACTAGCACTCTGCAAGTGACTTCGTTCGTGAATCATAAAAACTTTAACACCCCTTAAACAATATCTGCCCCCGTATATATATAGCCAAGTTATGATCGTTTCGTTTGCGTCGAACATCTCGAGTAGGCCACGCCTCCGATTCCTTTGTTCTGACTACGTGACTGAGCGTTGAGATGACGTCAGAACAAAGGAATCGGAGGCGTGGCCTACTCGAGGCGTTCGACGCAAACGAAACGATCGTAACTTGGCTAGGGGGGCTAGAGGGTAGTTTTGAAAAACCAGCCTTTATTATTAATTTTGATTAGAATTTGTACGTATGTAGCTACACGTCCGTGGACATTAGGCCATAGAATAGAATAGAATTTTGCAAAGCAATTTCTTAGAAACTTAAATCTATGGGTAAAATGGCGGTCTTATCACTGACAGCGATATCTACCAGACATACTTAGTTTTTTTTAAAAGCTTCACGCAGGCGTACACCAAGCGTATAATGACGAATACGCGTGCATGAAGCTACGCGTGTATGAAGCTACACGTTTATGAAGCTCCGCGTTCGTGGACAGTAGCCCATAGTTTTGTATGTAAGCTTCACGCAGGCGTACACCAAGCGTATAATGACGAATACGCGTCTATGAAGCTACGTGTCCGTGGTCAGTAGGGTAGGTCACTAATGTATGGAGATTTAATATTTTTATTTAATCATCTTATAACAGTAGGTACCTAATATTATGTTGTCTTATGTCTAAACAAACAATAATTGGTAATTAAAAATTCAATTAAGTCATATCTTTAGCCCGCGCAAGTGACTTGAAGTTTTGGGAATTTTCGGAAAAATAACGTATATTTGAACTTTAAATATGAAATTGATTACAAAAATAATACATTTAACTGAAATTAGAATATTATTAGAAAAAAAGCAAAAGAAAATGATACAGTACAATGTTTTGTTATCTATTTAAACACATAGTATTGCAAAACAGCTTTTGCAAGTAATGTATTCATGAATTTCTCAATTATTTTTTTTTCAATAACAAACAACCCTCACACACCCGCTATCGCTAAGCAAGCAATTTGATCGCCAGAAAAACCTTTAATGAGGCAATGGTTACCCGTACGCCACACGATGGTTTCATGTTAACCCGAGACGTGGTAATACGTTGCCATAGCAACAGCAACTCATGCTAGATATGGGCGATAGACATAGAGAACTGTCTAAGTTTCCCCTGTCTAGCTGTATGAATACAGTTGGAAATGTGTAAAGAATCAAAGCATTTTATTTCAAATGAATAATTTACAACAAAAGGCCCTAGCGTTTTTACTTCTACGTCAGAGACCGCCAGAAGAAAGTTCGGTAAAGCAGCGGACAATTTCATAGGCATGGGCTTACGGACGACGAACCATGGGTAGCTTGCCGTGCAGTCGTACGGTAAGGACCAAGCCCGGATTGAACGCGCGCGCTTCAAAGCCAGAAATAGACGGGGCCAGTTAGGGCCGACGTCTGCCAAGGCTGTTCGAAGAAGTTACCGTTGCCCTTTTAAAAAGGGTAACTACAGGAACACTGTGGGTTTTGGTCAGCAAGTGTCTCCCTATCCAAAGCGGGATAAGTTATTTGATGACTACCTATATAAAAAAAAAGTGACAGCTGTCACATTCATACAATATAGCTACCTATCCTTTTCTCTCAACTTAAAGACGCATATTTTGGTCCTGCTGTCCTCCTAGCCATGCTATGTAAAAAAGGCCTTAGTCAATTTGGTGACAGCAATGCTCAATCTAGTTCTCTATGTCTATGAAATGGGTTAATAGAAAGACAATTGCTGGCACTCGAGACACTCAGAATGATCGAGTTTTTGGATTACGACCTTGAGCCTTTCCTTAATCTTTTATTAGCTTTATTTTTATTAGAGTCATTAAGAATAATTTGCGCCGTATATCTAAAGGAAAATACACATAATTACACATAGCTTCATTTGCCTCGTGAAAGTAAAAAATCGTCCCACAGAGACATATTCCCAGGATATATAATAAAGTATCCTATGTTCTATTCCAGAACATGGTCTACTTGTTCAACAGATTTTATCAAAAGTCGTTCAGCCGGTTAGTCAAGGAGCCGGTTAGTAAAACCCCTCGAGGGCTGATTGTATATACGTCTGTACAACTTAAGTGACCTTAAAAAACGCTTAATTATCGTTTTGTACACACGGGTGTTTTTTTTATTTTTTTTTTCGGTAGCAAAATCATCTTATGACATCCCCCGCTCTTGGGCGGGGTGGGAGATAGTGTCAGACACGGGTGTACGAAATTTATTTCTAGTAGTCTCTTCGTTTTTCCTAGAAAAATCAAGAAAAAGTTTATTTTTATTTTTTTGGTGATTTTATGTAAAAACGCGCAATTACTTAATAATAATACCCCTATACGCGCGAGGGGATAATATTAGTGTCATTCTGTGTTACATTAGAGAACAAACAAAACCTAAAGTAACAAATAAACAACTTATTCTAAAACGGGAAAAACATGCCTCAAATTAATATGAAATTATAATTCTAAGTCTAAAAACGTGTAGCGCCGACCCCAAGTAATATGGGACAAGAGCATAAAGATTATAATAGCTATGAAAATTCTGAAACATGTGTACTTTTTTTTTGTTTTTATATATAGGGTGACTGGTACATTTATGTTTGCCTAATGTACTGAACAGTTGATATTTTTTTCGCGATTTCGGCTTTGCTCCCATAATAAAAATTGTTTGTTATCAAGAGCACAATCACGTGTTTAAGTATGTGTACACTAAATATATATAGGGTGACTGGCAATTAGTGCACTAATTGCCAGTCACCCTATAGATATTTAGTGAAGGAGAAACTAACTGACTGACATATGAACGCTTAGCCGAAACAACTGGGAGCCCAAGTAGTTTCGGCTGTGGTCGGGGACTATTACCATGAAATGCACAAGGCCTACTATACCGATATAACGATATTTTTTTTTAAACTTTGCATCCCTAGGTAGGCACCTCGTATTACGAAGCAACAAGATCCGTCTAGCTCAGGTTCCTAGCTAAAGTCCATGCTAGCTAGATTAATCTCAGGGTTTCAGCTTTTCTAGCTCCATTGCAAACGGGTCTTTTTATCACGGACTTAAAAGCAGCTTTTATAACTTTGTTTTTCCGCAGTTGAGTCCATGTGAATGTCGGAAATGTAATGAATCTGAGACTAAATAAGGATCACTAAGATAATAATATTTTTGAGAGTATAAAGTACCGCAAACCTCCGTTGAAACGGGAGAATCCTCCGACCGGGTGTTTTTTTTTTCGGTGGGAAAATCATCTTATGACATCCCTCGCTCTTGGGCGGAGCGAGAGATAATGTCAGACTTTTACTGACTAAAAACCCACTCCTGTTCCTTCTTTGCCATCGTTCCAGGGCCCCGGGGTTCTCTTTCCCATCACCCATGGCCCCAGTAGGCCTCGACCCTGTTGGGCCCCTACGGTTTTGCTGACATCTCCTTGAGGCGCACGTGGAACACTACGCGCCGTCGACAACTTGGGCTCGGTCCGGACGGTTACCGGACGGTCTGACGGCGAGCTACCCATTGCTCGCCGTCCGCAAGTCAGCGCCTATGGTGGCTGGAAATCGGGATCGGAATCCCGGCGGCTGGGGCGTGAGAGACTACCCTCACTACAATAAAATAACTAAATACTAATTTATATGGGGCCATAGATGTCGCTGCAATATAATATTCCACAACTTTTGCACAACCACATCTTGTCCCAAACTAAGCAGAGTTTGTGCTATGAGTACTAGACAACTGGTAAACATACTTATATATTTCTAAATTAAATACATACATTTATAGACCAGCCGACCCAGCGAACTTCGTACCGCCTGACAGTCAATGAATGTAGGATATCTTTCGATATAGTCAACCGACTGCGATGAAACAAAGCCTATTTTAATGTATAAAAGTTATCTACATAAACGGCCGTATCTTTTTTTTTTCACTCACAAGTTTGAGTTTTTCACAGCTTCAGGGGACCGCAGACCTGTGTTTATGGTTTTAATTGCAAATCGATACCTCCACGCGTTCCCGAGATTATGGGTCTTGACAGACAGACAGACAGACAGACGGACGGACAACAAAGTGATCCTATAAGGGTTCCGTTTTTTCTTTTGAGATACGGAACCCTAAAAAAAGACGGCGAGCTACGGAGAGACAGAAGATCTCCTTTTAGTTTGTAAATAAAACTTGCTTTGCTTTTAGTTAATTAAATTTAGGTTACTTAGTATAGTGAATTTAATGGTTTTTAATTTATTATTTCTTAGATTCTTAGTACTTTTTAGCCTGACATACAGGTCCAACCTAGTTCAGGCATAAATGCAATGTATGCGTTATAATTGTTTTTATGTATCTTAATATAAATGTGCCACTTTTATTAAATAAACGATATTCTATTCTATTCTATTCTATTGCTTGCCGTCCAAGCCCGATATTGCGTGCTAACCTCTTACGATCAGGGGTCAAAAAAATACCTGAGCTAAAAACGTTGTCCCAACACTACGTCAAATGTCGTATCTAAGACCTGGTTCGTGATGGATCACCTCATTTTTTCCCTCCACGCTTATGGCAAGATCCGCGTCGACTTGCACCCCTTTCACCCAATTATTGTAAATAATGAGATAAGATCGGGTTCCGTGGAAATGTTACTGTGACTAATGTTACCAATTTTGAACGCTTCTCCGCAGTTTCAAACGCTTCTACGGTCGGTGATTGTTTTAACAAAAACAAAAAGGGATTTCTACAGAGTAATACGTTTTCTGTGTTGTACATTAGTTGCATGCCAATGTTTATTCATATAAGAGTTTATTGACACATACTTATTTAACACTACAGTCAAATGGGGTGAATAGAAACTTAGGGGCGAATAGAATCAAAACTTAAAAGGGTATTTTCACGATATTTGAATATTTTTTGCAGCATTTAACTGGGTATATCAATTTATTAATGAATTGTTATTCTAAAAAGTTGATGCTTTATTAGAAGCCGATAATATGGTATCAAAGTGAAAAACCAAACCAAAGTTTTGTTTCTATTCACCCATGCGTTTCTATTCACCCCGTTTTACGGTATTATGAAACCCTGACTTCTGAGCTAGGTACTGTATCACAGAAGTCGGTGTATTTTCCTATTAGTGTCGCTTAAATATCTAAGTCGAAGTGACTCTTCCTTAAATAATGTTGCCAGTATTTTTTTTTTTTTTTAAGATTTAGAACTTGGTGCTATAGTAACTTTTACACATAGCTATTGAAAGGTGGGCCCAGGATTTGAATAGCTTTTTGCTACTTCTGTTTGTGTTATCAATGTTGACCCTAAAACTCAAATCTTTTTCAATACACTTTCTCGAAAATCCGCTCCTACCCCTACTGCTTTTAGGCACGAAATTTACTGTTTTCCACACTAGTGCGGAAAAGTCCCCTGTCGCAATTTATAGTGTATTATTCATTGATACGACAAATCTGATGTTACTGCTGAACCCGTAAAGGTAAACATGAAAGGTTGTGTTTTTCTTGTCTTCTTGGTGTTCGTTAGAAGGGGTTTATCGAAATTCAACCCGTGAAGGGGTGAAAAGGGGATTTAGAATTTCGTGCGAACGGGTAAAGGTGCCGGTAATAGCATGTATTTCAAGGGTAAATACGTGTGCCAATTTATTGATATTACCTAAACAACAATTTCCGTCTGAAATACTTAGTATTGGCTGAAATTGTACAGTATTGAGGATTAGTAACTTCGTACTTCGAACTACTCTGTTTTTTTAGATTTTTATTATGGTTTTAATTGAAGTTTCATGATGGCCCACTGGTTAAGGCATTCAAGAACGAGGATTTATTTTTGTAAGGTGGAAACTGTGTGGGAAATCATCCAATGATTTGTTTGACGCTCTGCGTGGAGCGGGAGGCCGTGGCAGACTTTTACTGACTAAAACCACACCTGTGTCCTTCAGTTGCCCTTTTGGTTCTAAGACCACGGGGTTTCTTTTCAGAAAATTCTCGCAGCAGGCATCGGCCCTGCTGGGCCCCTACGGTTTGCTGACATCTCTTTGAGGAGCGCGTGGAACGCTACGCGTTATCGACGACTTTGGCTTGGTCTGGACGATTACCAGACGGCCACGTGGTGAGCCACCCATTGCTCGTCGTCTCAAGCCCGCGTTTACCGTGACTGGTAGTAGGGGTCGGGGTCGCGGCGGGTGGGCCGTGAGGATGTCCGTTCCCTCACGCGTGTAACCGTCTTTTTTAGAAGGAGGCGACCGTCTGCCATTCCTCCTCGCTCCAGCCTGTTCATGGTCTGAAGAAGGGCCCGACGCAAGAGGTCGCTACCACCGATCGCCTCCACGAAGATACGACGGTGCTCTGCCCAAGCGGGACACATCTCCACCGTATGCTCCTTGCACATCTCCTCCGGGTGTCACATTTCTTCCGCCTGAATTTGATGCAGGAACCTCCCGAACTTACCATGTCTGGTGAAAATCTGCGTCATGCGGACGCCATGATGTCTCTTAAGCCAGTCCTCAAAAAGGGGACTTACTAAAGGGGCCATGATAATGGCGTGCCCGACCCTAAGAGAACATATACTTGGGATAAAATGTATCCTATGTGCTGTTTCAGGATTCCTTTTGAGCGTGTAGGGATTGAAAACATACACACACACACATATATTATATGTATATATTTATAAGTACTAGCTTCTGAGCGGCTTCGCCCGTGTAAAAGTAGGTTTCTCCATACAAACTTCCAACCCCCGTTTTACCCCCTTGGGGGTGGAGTTTCGTAAAACCCGTTCTTAGTGAATGTTTACACCCTATAAGGAACCTACCTACCAAAGTTTAAGTTTGTAGGTGTTATAGTTTCTGAGATTTCGTGATTAATCAGTGAGTGTTATTTCGCTTTTATTTATATACAAACGTTCGTCTTTACAATATTAGTGATATACATATTTTCGACCTTGACGGTGCTACGCAGACTTGAAGCATAATGAAGATATACGTGACAGCACTTTCTTTTCATTTTATATAATGCCGTATATGATGGATAATGGCTGAGATATAAAGTCAATATGTTTCAAAAGGAAGAACCATGCTTTTAATGCTTCGCCGGTTTTATTCTTTACTAATGTGTTCAAGTAAATCGACGAGATTTTTTACTTATTAGGTTATTTTAATAAATCGTGTGATGGCCCAGTGGTTAGGGGAGCCGCCTCTCATGTATGAGCACAACCTCACCGGGTTCAAAACCGGGCAAGTACCAATGTGAATTTTTAAGTTCATAATTATGTACTTTCTTAAGTTTATCTCGGATATCACTGACTTGCCACCACTGGCACGCGTGCCATAGATTTACCATCCCTGCCCTATGTAATTGCGATTTTAGAGTATTTGTTTCGATTTATACTTACGTTTGATTTCTTTGATAATAATGTATTTATTATAACTTTATACCCTAATGAAACATGTACAAAGGCGGACTTAATACCTTAGGCATTTTTACCAATCGACTTTAGGATGGTGCAGAGACATGAGGACCTGTGCACAACACGTTTTTTTAAAGTGCCGTTGACGCGTGTTTGAAGCGATACAGACGCAATACGCATGAGAGTCAGACGCAGCTTGCAGACCTTTAATAAGATAAAGCACTGAGGGTCCCGTACAAACTTACCTATGAAAACAGTTCAATTCACGAATTGAGTTATGAAGATTTTTCCGAATCGCAAAAAATGTTTTTTTTTTGTGACTTAACTACAAATTTACAGTTTTCAGATTTTTTCCTATACTTGTGTTATAAGACCTTGCTTCATGCTAAATTCCAGAATTCTAGGTCAACGGGAAGCACCCTATGAATTTTGATTCCCTTGAGAGTGTCGAAATACTCTCTTTGTGCCACCTAAACGGCCGTATCTTTTCCGTTAACTGAGATGTTTGATTTTTGTACAACTTCAAGGGACCGCAGACCTGAGTATATGGTTTTAATTTCAACTCGATACCTCTACGCGTTCCCGAGGTAAAGAGTCTTGACAGACAGACAGACAGACGGACGGACAAAAAAGTGATCCTATAAGGGTTCCGTTTTTTCTTTTTGAGGTACGGAACCCTAAAAACATGGTGTGCACAGGCCCTAACATAGCAGGTGCAATTTAATAGAAGATAAACAGAAACAAAATAAGTACATTAATAAATAAATCTTAAAATATACTCAGACTGACGGTCCCGGCAGACATTATCCTGCCCAAAAACTGACTTGTCAGAAAAAAAATTAAGACCCTATTGCAGCCCCACCTACTGGGTTCAATAGTATTTTCAAACCACCCAAGGACCCACTCGAATATATACACACAAAATTTCATCCAAATCGGTCAAACGGTTTAGGAGTTGTTAGGTGACAAACACACGTACAGAAGAATTATATATGTGTATAAAGATTCGTTTAGACACACGTATAAACGAAGTCTATAACTTTTATTTGACTAGTGTGTTGGTCTAGTGGTTAGTGGCCCTGACTGCTATGCCCGAAGGTCGTGGGTTCGATTCCCACCCACGACAAATGTTTATGTGATGAGCACGATCATTTGTTCTGTGTCTGGGTGCAATTTATCTATAATATGTATGTATTTAGAAACATATAAGCATGTATATCAGTTGTCTAGTACTCATAACACAAGTTCTGCTTAGCTTGGGACTAGACAGCGTTGTGTGATAGTTGTGGAATATTATTATTATTCCGTTTATTCATTTAACATAACATATAAATTATATTTTTAAATATTCCAATAAAAATTAAAAAAAAACATTAAAAAATATAAAAAATAGTAGCCCACCGGGGTATCGGGAACAGAGTCCAAGCTACCGGCGGTCAGGGCTCCAGAGAGAGGAACCTCCTAAGTATACGAGCCCAAGTTTATATTTACATTTTCTCCTATTCCTCGATGTTGGAACCCTTCGGACTGATCTATATTGCCTGGATAAGGATTATTTATTAATTTATTTTTCCTAACCTAGTTTTAAAGGTACAACATTACCATTTTTGTTCCAATAGTCAATGTCACTTACAAACCTTTCATGGTCATGAACTACGGGCTGGGAGAAATTAAAGGCTAAAGCTTAACTTATATTTTTAATCTTTTATTTTCCCATATAGTCTCCCGCCTGAAGGTTAAAAGGCCTATGTTCCCAATTGTAGTCAATCCGAGCTTATTTTTTGAGGATGTACCTGGCGCCCGAATTATCCATTTTCATATTGGTGCATCTTCAACCCTCTATTATCACACACATTTAATTACCCAACACTTTACATTTGAACTGCGAACAAGCACATTACATTTATGTCCAAGAGTACCACTTTCTGAATCAAGCCCTTCATCCAGATTATTATTATTTATGTATCTACAAATAATTTATAAGATGGCAAAACAATGTTTGGATCAGTTAGTATTAGTATATTAATAGATATTTATTATTCAAATCACAGTAACTTTCATAAGTCAGTTTATTTATTACCCAGATAGATAGTATTCGGTATGAAGTTTCCTGTTTTAGCCACTCCTGGAGAGATAGTTAGTTTCTTCTCACAAGAAACTTTGTTTCACTGATACTTGTTATACATTGTACTACTACCACGCTCTAATTCACTGAGTTACGAGTCTGTAGATTGTTTCGAACATGTAGGTTAGTTAAGAGCGGCCAACTCGAGGTACATATACAACCGCTCTTACGTGATTATGATGTTATTACACATCTTTCTCTAGCTATTTTGGATACACAGCTATCTTGTGGATATTATCTAGGCTTCCATAGTAATCAAAACATAAATTTGTGTAAAATTAATCTAGTGAAGACCTCTGAAAATCTGTTAGGTGAACTTTGGCCCTCCATAATGTGCTCATATATTAAAAATATAAAAAAGTACATCCATAGAAGCCTTGCACGAGATTCTGAATGACGACAATTTTTCTGAAAAACTTATAAGGGTTTTAAAAAAAAACACACGTATTTCCATAGAACACATTTTGTGAAATATAATAGAGTTTTCAGGCGTTATCTCTCTTTTTTCGCATTGCTTCTTCATTGAACATCACGTTGGATTGCGTTAGACGAAGCAACAAGCTTTTAAACTATGCTCGACGTTGACGATAGGCAAATGGAAAAGCCCTTAAAGTTATCTGGGAGTTTAAGGGTGAGTTGCACCAACTAATTTTGATAAAAACGATAACATCAGCCGTCAAATTAAATCAGATCATTTATTTCAAACTAGCTTCTGCCAGCGGCTTCGCCCGCGTGAAAGTAGGTCTCTCCATACAAACTTTGAACCCGCGTTTCATCCCATAATCAGCCTTTTAATGTTCCCACAGCTGGGACTCAGGCCTCCTCTCTCTAGGAGAGGGAATGGGCCATAATCCACCACGCGGGCCAAGTGCGGATTGGTGAATGTCACATGTCTTCGAATTTTTGGTTCTAGGACATGCCGGTTTCCTCACGATGTCTTCCTTCACCGTTTTGAGAGCAGTGGTGATGAAATAAATTACACAAAGTAATACGCCTGGCTGGGTTTGAACCCGCGACCTACAACTCTTAAGTCGGAGCCGTTACCACTCGGCCATCACTGCTCTTCGCGTAAGTCGGTGCCGTTACCACTTGGCCACCACTGCTCTCAGCAATAGATGAAAATAAGTTTATTTACTTCGTTAATAACATGACTATACCCCATATTTATAAGATTAATGGCATTCGTAAATTACGTAATGAAGGAGGCATGTTACTTAGGAAAGTTTTGTACAAAATAGCGAAGTAATATTATAAAATGGTAAACATCGTCAGTAATTCGTCATTGTCCAAAGCGCGGGAAACGAACGATAAAATCAAGATGGCGGACAAGCGCCTTATCTTGAAAATTAATATCTTTCGGAAGATTTTCCGTTCACGGTTTTATTATTGTAAATAGGCTATTTTTACTGAAACTGAGTGTCAGTATTAGTAACTTATCAAACTAGGTATATTAACAAACAATTGTAAACAATTAATAATAATATTCCACAACTATCACACAACACCGTCTAGTCTCAAGCTAAGCAGAGCTTGTGTTATGAGTACTAGACAACTGATAAACATACTTATATATTTCTAAATACATACATATTATTATAAATTACACCCAGACACAGAACAAATGATCGTGCTCATCACACAAACATTATATATTGTATATATTGTTAAATGATATCTCAGTTTTATTATTTGTTTTAAATGGGCACATAAATATTTTTGGACTGTTTTCTAAATAAGAATTGTAACATTTTCTTTTAGTTGGTTTCTGCACAGAACCTTTTTAGATTTCAATGAATATTTCCTATTTTCAAGTATATGACACCCAAGGGCTGCAGCTGAAAATCAGCGTCAGGTGGTGGCCTTTTGTGTTATCATTTGGCATTATGCTGAGCTGGGGCTATTTGTTTAATTTTAAGGTGTTTTGGTTTTTCTTTTTGTAATGCCAATAAACGCAATTTTCTTTCTTTCTTTCTTTCTATATGTTAGCGTTAGAATACGGAATACGTTAATCTGCCCATTAACTAGGTAGGTAATCTGTAAATTACCGGGTACAATCCGTTAGGGCTATATTTCACCGGGACACTATGGCGGCGCGACCAGTCGCCGCTACCAACAAAATGTATGCTCTATAGAGAATCACTCACCTGGTGTCCGTTTGGTTGCGCAACCAATTTGGCGGCGCGACCAACTCGGACGCGTGCACTTAAGGTCCATTTTGATACTGTCTCAGTGTGGTGTAGCGACTCTGGTGTCTGTATGGTGTCTAATTTGGTAGCTTACGGACACCATGGTGGCGCAACTGGTCGCGCCGCCATGGTGTCCCGGTGAAATATAGCCCTTAAAGTGTGAAATTTGACAAGTAGCAGATATTTCCACTTTGCTTAGTTAATCTGCATATTAACGGATGCTACATCGTTAAACCTCAGAAGACAGTGACAGAAACATTTTTGTCTCGTTTGACACTACCCTAACTGCCAAGATAGCTCGACGGGTCTCCGACTTCTGGGTGGTTATAAAAAACTAACCACGAAGGCTAAAGCGGTAGCTCTGCTCAGTTTCGCTCCCGCCTTAGCCTATGCTAACCTATCTTAAAAAAGGGGGTAAAATGTCATCAAATTTTAGATTATAATTGGAAATTAAAATTAAATTATTGCAATGAATTCGAATGTTTTATAATAGTATCTATTAATAGTTTAATAATAGTTTATTGGCTCAAAAACCTTTGTGTACTTACTATGTTACAATACATTTTACATAGTTTTTATTCAAGCAAAGAACCTGTTTTATAATTTTACCGCATGCTTGGCCGTTAGTCTGCAGATTACCTAGGAAGTCTGCAGATTATCTAGTTATACTCGTATGTAAGAACTTAAACATTTTTTTCCACTTTAACGGACTCGATATCTAGTACTGATTTACGCACACTAGCGGTAACATACTCGTATATAATATTACAATGAAAATGGATGGAGAGGGAGAGGGAGGCCTAAGAAAAGATGAATGGATTAGGTGAGGAGTGATATGAAAGAAAAGAGAGTTAGTGATGGCGTGACTGTTGACAGAACAGAATGGAAGAAAAAAACATGTTCTGCCGACTCTAAAGAACACGGGACAGGGCAGGAAAATAATGATGATGTTTTTTTTTTTTTATTAAATGATAACACTAATACTATAAAAGCAATGGTTTGTATGTATGTGTGTGTTTGTTGCTCCTTCGCGCTCAAACGAAATTTGGCACAGAGATAGACTATGTCCAGAAATAGCACACACACATACATTTTTTTTATCTCGGGACAACGCGACAACGACCTTACAGCCACTAGACGCCTCATGCGTGAACTAACGCACTACAACAATTCTGTAAACTAGCCGAGGAACGGGGAGCGGGCTACTACATTCTGATTGGTTCTGATTGGTACGGAGGAGTGGGGTACTACGTTCTGATTGGTGGAGACATCAGATCTATAATCATATGTGTTGACAGACATGCGTCGCCTGTTATTAGACGTCTAGTGGCTGTAGGTCCTTGTCTCGGGAGTTTGTCCCCTTGGAATATTTTTTTAAACTAATACTTACAAACTAATGGCAGAACATAGTTTTCATCTAACATCTAGTTTTTTTTTTTTTGTTACAGATAGTATCGCGTTTGACCCTATCTTACCTGATTATAAGCGATGATGTGGTCGACGATGGAGCATGCTTGCCTAGAAGTAACCTATTCACTATCGACTTAAAGGCCCCTAGGTTATAACTATGAGGAAACACAGACTATGGCAGGGAATTAAATTCGTAAGGAACGAAGATGTTAATACAGCGCTTTCCCAATACTCAATACTTTATTGCGTTCCATAGTGTTACATAGTTGGTATTATTTATTTATTTATTACTAGCTGTTGCCCGCGACTTCGTCCGCGATAAGTTCGTAAAACTGTACAAACATTCTGTGCTTGCAATTCATTCCGAAAGGATCGCAATTATTTATTGTACTTTAACATAAAACGGTTAAAGGTAAAAACGCTAATCTCCTTCAGGAAACATGTTATGTAAACATGCAGATCCAGATTTATGAACGTCAATGAATAGAAAGAGTATGTATGGGTCGTAGCAGTTGGCATTTCTGCCTACCCCAAGGGAAAAGGCATTAGTTTATGTATGTTTCTGGTTTATGTTCTGGTAAAACAATATTGTATGATTTTAATCCCTCGCCACAGTGAGCACGCCACAATCGCAGCGGTAATGCCTGTCTTTGAGGTGTCGCTACAGAGGCGTCACGGCATCCTCTCTTTGTGCAGGACTCATCGGATGTGGATATTTGGAAGGTATCTGTATCGAATTCAGCGGGAAGAAACACTCGGATCTCACCATTGTGCGGATCGCCCGGAGAATACGGTGGAAGTCGTTCCCGCTTGGTCGGAGCGCCGCCGTGTCCTCATGGAGGTGATTGGTGGAGAAAATGACAACCAGTAGCCTCCTTCAGCAAATGTATAGGGCTCTGCTGGGGCTGCGAGATTGTTTGAAAGAGTTACCTCGTGTAATACATTTCGCCTCAATAATATTTCACTGAAGAGTTTAAGCAGTTAGACAGCTTTAGTTGAGGTAAACGAAGGAGCATAATCTGAACACCGACCTTCAGCTGGATAACGTGCACTGATAGTGCAAAGCCTTAAGTGAATCCAAAAACTACCATCATCATCAACTATCTTCCTCCACAACAGTACTTATGAAGAATTTTTGAGAGCATACTTGCATTGATTGTTGTAGCTTGATTCTTTTGGGCGTGGTGGTTCATTTACCTAGGATTTTTAGTGTGTATTTAACTGACGTCCCCGTATATCAGACAAATGTTTTTTCCATAGTGGGAACTACCCTATAAAGAGTCTCCAACTTTTGGCGAAATCTTCTCTATGAGGACACGGCGGTTCACCTAAGCTGGATAGACCTCCACCGCATGCTACACCGGGAGCTTCGGGCAATTCGCAAAATGGTAATATCAGGATAATTCCAACCGAATCCGGAACAGAAACCGTTCGAAATACCAGTACCAATACCATAATCCAATACCATAATCTAGTGTTGGTCACCACTCACTGCAAGGAGGCAATGTCCAGATGTCGACGTAAGGCTGCAAGGAATCTGAGATACATCATACGTTTTCGAACTGTGATCAGAAAAACACATTCGACCTCGTTTTATATGAAGCAGTGACTGCAAATAATAAAACACGCTATTATTAGGCCGCAAGGTGCCATCATCCCGGAGAACACAGTGAAGCATACATTGGAGGTGTGCCCCGCAAGAGCGGAGCACCGCTGTGTCCTCGTGGAGGCAATCGGCGTCAGTGGCCTCTCGCGCTGGGCCCTGGTTCGGGCTATGGTCCAAAGCGAGGAGAAATGGCCGGAGGTTGCCTCCTTCTGCAAAGCCGTAATGCTAGCGAAGGAGGCCGAGATTTCGACCCCGACTACCAGCCACGGTAGACACGGGCTTGCGGACGTCGAGCAATGGGTAGCTAGCCGTCCGGCCGTCCGGTTGTTGACCGGACGGCCGGACGGGCAACTGAAGGACACAGGTGTGATTTCAGTCAGTAAAAGATTGACACGCCCTCCCGCCCCAACCAGAGTGGGAGAAGTCACTGGATAATTTCCACCCTTAAAAAAAGAATAAAAAGGTGCCATCTTCATCATTATCATTTCAGCCGAAAGACGTCCACTTTTGGATATAGGCCTCCCCAAGTGTCGCCATGATGACCGGTCCTGTGAGTCTTGCATCCATCGGATTCCCGCGACCCTCACCAGGTCATCGGTAACGTCCACCTGGGGGCCTTCCAACGCCAGGTACCATGTAACCCCTTCCAAAAATTTGGCCTTGTTATTTTAAAGTCAATAATTAAATACATATAGGTCAACTAACTTGTTACAACCACGGGGAAAAAAAATAGAACTGTCTGCAAACGTGGGCGATGGTCATTCTTCCGCCACTCAGAAAATTACATAAATTACACAATGCCATCTATCTATCAAATTTAATATGAATTTCAAATGCCATTGTAATAATTATTTCTACTTTGAGTCTTTAGATGGCGTTGCGAGTATCTGAATTGCGTGTGGTGTTACATTTTACTTCTTGAAAACTTTAAATTTATACATATATCTTTCGATATAGTCAACCGATTGCGATGAAACAAAGCCAAAGTAATATTTTAAGAGACACACAATTTTAATATTTAAAAGTTATCGACATTTTATATTATTAACATTTTGCGTGATACGCACACAACTAAAAACTTCTACAGATATATTGTGTGTAGATATAAAAAAAATGTAAGTATGCAAAAATATATAAAGAAAATCTTATTTACGGTGAAAAAATAAAATAAAAAATTCTTTTATGAGAGCCATATTATGGGACTCGAACCATCTTTATATTACACGCAAGTATAGATACGAAACAACTGTGCTACGGTCTCCGACGATTATGTTTTAAAATAGACGTTCTTATATAAACGTTATAATAGACTGGTTGGCTCCTTATCGGTGATAGCGTGATGATTTTCCTTTCAGAAGTTAAATTTGCAGCTAATTAGAATAATGTAACAACATAGTACGTGATTTTACTCGCCGCTTTGATTTTATTATGTGTTTTGATTAGTTTTTACAAAATATTTAGAAGATATCGAATAGAAATGTCAATTTTATTTTGAAAAAATGGTAAAAGTTATTTTATTACAAAAAAAATAAGATAAAATAATGACAAATTTTTTAACTGTAGCTGAGAATCGAACTCGCTGCAAAATGTCGTTAAATATTGACATTTTGGATTATTGCTCACCCCCCATAGCAAATAGCGTGATAATTTATAGCCTATGTCCTTTCTCAAGCTCTATTCTATCTTTGTACCAAATTTCATCAAAATCGGTTCAGCGGTATAAGCGTGAAAGCGTAACAGACAGACAGACAGACAGACAGACAGACAGACAGACAGAGTTACTTTCGCATTTATAATATTAGTATGGATTTATTTTATCATTTTTGTACACACATTATATTAACATATTGGTATGTTATTTAAAAGATTCAATTATGGACCCTGTCGGGCACAACAAATTTCTATGTTGATTTCTTACTTGTCTTTACAAAGAAGCAAGCGTTTATGCTAGTGTTTGCGCATGTAAAGCACCTATAAGTAGATACCTACCCAGAAAGTTGTCAAAGTTAACAGAAAGACGATCCAAACTATATATAAGTAAACGGAAAACTGATACCGTTTTTGACGACAAACAAAATCCAGATCGCTTTGGAAGATTGTAAGTTCCGAGTTAGAAGCAAGATTTATTTACAAAAGTAAGTAAAGGTCAATCAACTGTCATTGTACCTACCCCGCTCAAAATACTTCTAACACCGAAGTTGTCTAAAACAAACGGCATAATATCAGACACGATCCACTAAGTTACTCCGTTTAAAACTTCAACTGGGATTATCACAGACTACGGAACGGCAAGACAGAGGCAAAGTCGCGAGCTCAAACCCAGCCAGGCGCATTACTGTCATTTATTTCATCGCCATTGCTCTCAAAACGGCGACGGAAAACATCGTGAGGAAACCGACATGTCCTAGTACCAAAAAAATTAAAAACATGTTTGATGTGAGTGTGACATTCACCAAACCGCACCGAGCTCGCGTGTTGGATTACGGCCCTTTCCCTCTCTTAGAGAAGAAGCCTGAGTCCCAGTAGTGGGAACATTATAATTCGGATTATGCTATGTTATGCTAATATCGAAGCTTCTTACGTATAGGTTAAAATACAAAAAGTGCATTTTTCAGGAGTGCCGTTTTTGTAATTGTTAGTGACTATTATAAGTAATTTGTGAAACACTTTCAACTTGCTATTCTATGCTTTCAACAGATATAATAATAACAATACCATTTTTTTATTTATCTTCCACAAATAACGATAACAGTATGAAACTAAAACTTAGAATATCGATGTGATATAATAATGTTAATTTGTGGGAGACTGGTGCCTAAACTAAGCCATGGCTTGTATTTTAAGACACCAGGAACTCCTCTCTACAGAGTAAGCAGCAAACAAAAACATTATATCATCTGTGTAGATGGTGAATATCTAACAAAAGTTAATAATTTTTAAGATTCGTCAAGTTGTACTACTGTTCTGTTGTACTGTACTGTTGTTGTACTTTTATTGGAAGAAAAAGCTAAAAGAAAAAGTAAATTAATTAAAAAGTTAAATTTGTGTAAAGTGTAATGAGGTTTTAGATGTTTTTACATTATGTAATCAATAATCAACACAGTACCAGACGCTGGATCTAGTTAATAAGAAATAATAATAAGGTCTATAGTATGAAATTGGCGTTTTTTAAAACGGGTTGCTTTGAAGTGTCTTTGAAATGCATAGTTTCTACGTTGGAACTCTTAATATGAAAAAAAAAAACGCTTTCGTGGTTATAAGAACTGCGATATTACAGAAAATACAAAACACAAAGAATCCAATAAATACCTAATTTCAGAAAAAGAATGACGTACCTTTAATATAAAGTTTATTTGAACTTATAATTCCAAGTTAATCCAAAGATATAACACTTCAAAGCAACCCGTTTTAAAAAACGGTAATTTCATACTTTAACCTCTAATATGTTACGACTGTATGCGTAGGCGGCATCAATATTCATAAAAGGCCTTTTATGGTGGGAAATCATTAAATGATAAGATAGTGTCAGACTTTTGCTGACTAAGACCCACCCGTCTTCCTTCAGTTACCCTCTGCGTTCAAGGGCCGCAGTAACTCTTTCGAACAACCCCGGTCTCCAATCCATAGTTGCTACATGTAGTCGGAAGACATTAATTGATACGTTTAGTTTATATGGATAGTTCTGATAAAGCCGTGGCCGCAGAGGCGCCTCTGTGGTCTGTGGGGATTATCTACCTGAACGGTTCAAGTCTTTGGAACTTTTATATCCAATTCAAGCAACTAATAAATAATTCAGTGTTGAGAGAGCAAAGGTCATTGGGCGTTTCTGACCCACTTTATGAGAGTTCGCGTACACAAACCAAATTAGTTTTAAATTGAAGAATTCAATCCCACTATTCAAAATATGTAATTTTTTTTTAAGTATGTAATGGGAGAAAAAAGTTATTTAACATTTAAAAACTTAACCTTTTGAGTGCGTAATTAGAGACACAATAGTAAGACAATGGCGCGTGAACGCCGGCGTTAATGCGGGGATCAACAGCTTAATAAACTTTTGTTAACCGACTTCAAAAAAAGGAGGAGGTTATCAATTCGGTTGTATTTTTTTTATGTTTGTTACCTCAGAACTTCGTCGTTTATGGACCAATTTGCAAATTTTTTTTTCCTGCTTTCAGATTGGTCCCCTTTTTTTAAAATCCTATTCTGATGTTGGGATCCGTGAGGAATCGAAGGAACTCCTCAAATATTATAGGCAACCATATAGTGATTTTGGTATTTTCATCGAGAACTTAAGCATTTACAGTCAAAAAGTAACATTTGATGAAGTGGAACTGATGAAGAAGACCAGAAATAGTCTACGAAAAAGTGTGAAATAAAAAACTTTTTACAAAAAAAACAACCGACTTCACTAAAAAAAAACACTAAAAGGATCAAAATAACTTTAATTTCGGAAGTCGGTGTTAAATAAGAAACAAACAATACCGAGAAACACCGACTTCCGAAATTAAAGTTATTTTGATCCTTTTAGTGTTTTTTTAGTGAAGTCTGTTGTTTTTTTTGTAAAAAGTTTTTTTTTTTAAATAAAACAGAAGTTTTTACTTTTAGCATTGTGGAAACGTGTGGTACAAGCAGTAGGTACCGAAGTGTACATGCGGTTGAGTGACTCTCTGGGCATCGACCTAAATAGTTTGGTTAAGCAGTACAGACCTCTCTGGTTAACTGCGAGATGCCATTAAAAACAAAAAAAAAGTGTCCATGTTTCAACGCCGCTTGGACCACATCGCAGTCGTACGTCATCCGTCGTTTCGATCTTTGCGTTTACATCTGTGTTTCTGTTATAATAATTATCATTTTATCGACTACTTCTGCGCGTTTTATGGACTATTGGCTTTGCTTGACGATTGGTTTTACGTTGAAATGGATAGACGAAACAGTTGTATGTCGTGTAATCGATCTGTGTTACGTCGACGAAAACACATTTTGACAACGCTCTTTCTAGAAAGATACCGAGATCATGCAGTATTATTACTGCAAGAAATTATACCACGCGAGGTAAGTAACCTACACTGTTAATAAACCTACTTACCGGCTCACCAAACCTCGACTACGAGATAGCGATAGAAAGAGATATTTTTAACCATGCTTTTGTCATTTTAGGTACGCTTATTTGGTATCGTAGCCTTTGCCATGATCATAGTCGCAGGTTTCAGTGCCCTATGTCATCACTGGCAACACGCACTGGTCATAGACACTGTGACTGTGTGATAGACACTGTGTGAGACTTTCGTCTTGAGACACTGTGGTATGTTGGACGAGAAGATACCACGCAGCTTCCCGAACGCTGCCCAGCCAAGTCGGATTCGACGATTGACCTCTTTCTCAAAGTTAGACCTACCCAACTGGATTGTCTGTCCCAGGTAAACGTAATCGTCTACAACTTCGAGTGCAGAGAGTCCAATCTTGATTGGAGTGGGTGCTACATGGTTATTTACCATGACTTTGGTTTTGTCCATGTTCATTTTAAGACCCACTCTTTCGGAAGCTCTACTAAGGTCATCGAGCATTGTTCTGAGCTCCTCCGTAGTCTCAGCCATGACTACTATATAATTGGCAAACCGAAGGTGAATGATGTACCCGCCATTGACATTAATGCCTAGTCCACTCCAGTCCAGAACCTTGAAGGCATCTTCCATTGCAGTCGTAAATAGTTTCGGAGAAATGACGTCTCCCTGCCTCACACCCCGCTGCAGAAGGATAGGTTTCGAGGTCCGGTCCTGAAGTCGGACTGACATACTGGCGTTCTCGTACAAACACTTCTGCACTTCGATGTACCGATAGTCAATCTGGCACCGTTGGAGAGACTGCAGTACGAACGCTAAGCATAGAGGCAGGTTATACTCCTCGGTCTTCTGTATAACCTGCCGGAACGTACGTATGTGGTCTACGGTGCTGAAATCGTTTCGGAATCCGGCTTGTTCTGGAGGCTGGCAGTCGTCGAACCTGCGCGCGAGACTCGTGATGACTCTGAAAACTGGAACCATGCCTGTGGCGTCTTTCCCTCAAGTATGACGGAATCGAACAACCTCTGAAGGGCCTTTAGGGCCGGTTTTCCACCTGCCTTCAAGAGTTCGGCTGTAATTCCGTCGTCACCCGACGCCTTGTTGGTTTTAAGCTGCTTCAGATCCATCCTAATCTCATACAGGGTGATGATGTTGTTAATATTTCTCAGTATATGCTATTTTTTATCAAATGTTTCAGATTCGTTTTGATGGCTCAAGGGCCATATGTCATGCTTGTTGGGTGAGATTTGACCTTCAATTGCACAACCAACCCATAGAAAACCAGCCTGTAATAAATCAACTTATACCACATCAACCAGTGGATGACCAACCCGTGCAAGATCAACCAGTGGAAGATCACGTACCCCATCAAGTTGAAAGAGAGGCAGACCAGAGAGATGTTACGGGTCCACAATTGGGTCCGCCTAGTTTTTTTGTTGCGCCTAGTGGATATTCGCGAGCATCAAATACAGCCAGGCATTTTCTTTTTCCAAACTGCAGAAATGTGGTGGCCCACGTTGTTCCACCATATGCTAAGTTTCAACTTTTGCATAATTATAATTTTTACATACCGGAATTAGCTCGGGTTTGCAATCCTCATTTTATAAGAAATGATTGGGAAGACTTAATTAATATACCTTCACTCGAAAACTTTAATGGTGCTCATGTTGTTGGCATGATGAATCTGTACAAATGGGGTTTCGAACGGAGAAATCAATTTGATTATGAAAATATCGAACAAATAGATGACAACGAATTCCATTTTTGGACGGGTCTTACGAAATATCAATTTAATGTAATTTTAAACCAAACGCCTTCTCTGCGTGATAGATCAGAACGTCCTGCCACGGTTCTTGGAATTTACCTAACTAAAATAAGAACCGGCGAACCAGATGACCGCTTAGCTACTAAATTCAGTATGTCGAGGAGAACATTAGAAAGGAAATTGGCGATAGCAAGGGAATGCTTAATTAATGATTTTGTACCACAGCATTTGGGGTTAAATCATATTACAAGAGAAAATGTGGTAACCAGAAACCTTTCTATCCCAAGCCATTTTTTCGGCGGTAACCAAAATGATCCCGCGGCCATTGTCGTATGTGACGGAACATATATTTATCTGCAGAAGAGTGCGAATTTCCTTTTTCAACGGAAAACTTACAGTCTCCATAAGTTTCGGAACTTAGTCAAACCCTTTTTATTAGTATGTACCGATGGCTACATACTAGATGCTATGGGACCTTATACAGCAAATACTTCGGACGCAAGAATTATGCTCGACCTGATGCGAGAAGATTCTCCGATTCATGGGTTCTTGAGAACTGATGACATTTTTATATTGGATCGTGGATTTCGAGATTCGATCAATAATATTGAAGAATGCGGATATATATATGCGCAAGCGATGCGCGTCAATGCTGAGCAGAGTGCGGGCTAGTCGTAACATCGTTTTAAGTATGATAGCCAGTAGAGTGGACTGCCTGTACATGAATCGTTGTATTAGTGCTCACATGAGTATTGATACCTCGATTCATGGGTCGGGCAGGGGTCGAGTAGATTAAGGTTGTATTACTAACACTAGTTTTAAGTTTTTTATACTACTAACAAATTGGATCAAAGTTATCTTTTAATAAACGTTTATTTATTTATTTATTTATTTTATAATCCTCACATGCCGCCAACGAGAGCAAGAGGAGAACAACTGACGACATTAGATGCCAATAAATCTAGGTTATTAACTATGATCCGTTGGGTAGTAGAAACTATTAACAGCAGATTTAAAAAAGATTTTAAAATCTTCCGCCATGTATATTTTAATGTTGCTATGAGACATATGATGGTCGACTTCAGAATAACTGCGGCAATAATTAATGCCACTCGAAATCCATATGAAGACCATATACATGCGGAACAGTTCATATCCATAATAAATGAGCGGATGAATCAACGCAATGAGCTGTCAGATTATGTGATAAGGCATAATTTGAACAGGCAAAGAGTAGCGTTTGTGCGTCTCGATGGAAACGATCCGGATTTTGAAGACTTTCCGCGGCTTACATATGAAGAATTATTGTTATTTACGTTGGGATCGTACCACTTGCGAATTGCGAGGTCATATTGCCACGAGCACATGCGTTTGAATGGAGTATACCACATCGAAATATACCGGCAGCAAGAAATTATCGAAAACAAAGTACTAATAAGAGGCCGAATTCAGTCGCGACACGTCCGCAGCAAACAATATTATACCTATATTTTAGTAGATCCCACACGAATTGGAAGGAATGGCATTGAACAGTATTACTGCTCGTGTATACACGGCCGCCGCACTGTTGGAAGCTGTGCGCATGTTGTAAGCGTAGTTTACTTTTTATCATGGGCCAGGCATCAAGATGTAATAGATGCACCTGCAGCCTTTTTAGATGAATTTACAATAGATTTTGATCAAGCTGAATAAAAATATTATTTAAGTAGAACTGGATTTTATTTTTATGTCCCTTAAATAGTAGTAGTGGTGGATAAAACTAGCACATTCTACTTTCTTTCCCGTGGGAATTTCCCCATGGGAAAATATCCGATGCCACTTAGGGATGACTAGCTTTCGACTGGTAAAAGTATTTTTGAAATCGGTCCAGTAGTTTTGAGTTAATTCATTACAAAAATACTTTAAAAATGCTTTAATAATTTTTTTTTTTTTCGATTCTCCCATTGCCCACAAGAATGCGACCCATACCACTGAGTTGCAGATACATTTATCTATATACCTTGCCCTATTTCGTTAGTGTACGCCGTGGGTCAAATCTCTGAACAAAATGCCCATTGACCTTTAATTCTTGTTTTTATAGTACTTTGTTCGCTTTGAAAGCATCGCCAGTGTTGATACCCTTTTCGGGGTGTTCGTGCAATAACAGTGGATATTTTTAACCAAATTCAAATATAGAGAAGGTTCTCAATTTGTTGGAATCTTTTGTTTTTTATGTATATGTTCCCGATTACTCGAAGACGCCTGAACTGATTTGGAAATTTATTTTTTTATGTTATAGGGTGGTCCTATGGTCATGAGGTCTGGATCTGAAGATCCTGGAGAAACGCAGGAAAATTTTCAAATTTTATAAGCATACTTGTATTGGTTATATTTTATCTTCTTCTTTTCGATTCGATGGTAAACTCGTCAAACTGTCGGTTATATTTTATAAGCACCTTACTATATAGAACTTGCACACTATTAAGCTTTAGCTGAGGGGTACCACAACTAATGAGGGTAAAATATAAACTTAAAATAAAAAAAAAATCGGTTCAGTAGGTTTTGAATTTATTCATTACAAACAATAAAAAACTTTTTCCAAAAAATAAACAACTGCCTTCAATGTAAGAAAAAACACTGAAATTTTTATTTTACACTTTTTAGTTATGGTACCACCATTAAAAAGTA
This sequence comes from Mythimna impura, assembly GCA_905147345.3. NCBI lineage: Eukaryota > Metazoa > Arthropoda > Insecta > Lepidoptera > Noctuidae > Mythimna > Mythimna impura. Next base: position 22,752,189 of record LR990359.1, on the reverse strand, counting down.
CCCCTCAGCCAAACTTAAATACCTTATACCCAGAGTGCATCTCATGACAATTGTAATAATCCCAAACACGGTTAGATTACATTAATTTATTACAGAGTTCCGGTGCCTAATTTCAGGCTTCATCATCAGATCAGTTCGATATATTCCCCCTCTTCTTTCAGTCAGTCATCGACTAAACGTATGAACAAAGCAATTTTACTTGTTACGACGGTTCTGCTGTGATCCTATGAGGAGTTCTGTTCCATATCTTCGAAGTTCATGATCAGATCATAACAATATTTCAATGGGACCAACTCGGAAGCATAACCTTTCAATAAATAAATAAAAAGTCAAAATCGGTCTACAATTGACCGAGAAATCCTCTAAAACCTCCTCTCTAGGAGAGGAAATAGGCCGTAATCGATACCAGGACCCTCGTGCCTAGTGCGGATTGGTGGATGTCACATGTCTTCGAATTTTTGATTCTAGAACATGCCGGTTTCCTCACGATGTTTTCCTTCACCGTTTTGAGAGCAGTGGTGATGAAAATAAAACACACAAAGTTATGCGCCTGCCTGGGTTTGAACCCGCGACCTACAACTCATAAGTCGGGGCCCTTACCACTCGGCCATCATTGTTCAACGTATAGAAGTATAATATTATTATTATATTATAGTATAAATAAGCTGATAAGCCAAAATACCATACTACAAACCCGTATCAAAGGTATTTCAAAGCCATAGAGATTCCAGCCATAACTGCCGTATCTTCATAGCTAGGTAAATGAGCCGACGGAACCCGACCCGGACATACGATAATAGAGTATAATTGTTGGCAACGATAAGGATTATACGGTTGGTGCTCAGAATAATGCTTGCTCGTTTAGTATTATCACCGTCATGTTTTGGTAATTTATAGTGTCCGACCGAATATTCGGTTTCGGACGCGTTTCGGTTTTGGCGGCAAACCTTCCGAAACTACGACCGAAAGCGAAACTGCATTCGGGAGTTCTCGCACTGTGATCGGTCATGTTCGGCGCGAAAATGACCGATCACAAAAATAAATCACAGAAATTCCATCTAAGCGAGTAAGCGACGAAGCCTTTTTACCGCGTCCACGTGCCTAATCATGTCGTGACTGGCTTGTGTTTGCAGTTCGTTTTGTTTGTTGTGAGATTTATTTTGAATTTTATAAGTTTTATTACGTGATATAGCATAAGAGCAGGTAGTAAACTTTAAAAAAAATTATTCATTATAACAAATTAATACATAGATTATAGAAGAATCAAGTTTAATCTTACTATCTATATATTTTTTTGGTTGATTTAACTCTGTCGCTAAAGCTATACCCAAACAAATATTAGTTAGGTACTTGGTACTTACTGTAGTTACAGAAAAATTAACGCAGAACTACTATTGAATTCAAAATTCATTTTAATACTTATTACTACGGTATTCAAGTAGCATGTACAGTTAGATACTTACCTACGACTGTTTTTTATAATATTAACATACTTACAATTAAATGAGTAGGTACTAACCTAACTTTAACCTAAGTATCCGTATAATAAAATTAATGTTTCATTTCTGTTTTTGGATTTTTATAACCTTATTTACCTACCCCCAAATTAAAATCGAGTGCAATAAAATTCTTGGTAGTCAACGAATATAAATACTTCCCTAAATTTAAAATGCATTAAAAAAAAAAAATAAAGACTGACTGATTATAATAACGTTTTCTTTGTTTTTCCCTCAAAATATGATCCTTGTAAGGAAGTTTCGGTTTCGGCCGAAACTGAGACTGTTGCCGAAATACGGTTTCGGTTCCGGTTTTGGTGGTAAAAACAAGTTTTGGTCGGACATTAGTAATTTAAGTGGTGAATTGAGTGATATTTTTAAGTATTTAAATAACGGAACAAAACTTTCAAAATTAAAATCCGAACGAAATCCCTTTTTTTTTAATCTGAGCCACGGCCCGGCGCGGGACGTCGCTGCCACAGATCGCTTTCACGAGGTCACGGTGGTGCTCAGCCCAAGCGAGGCATACCTCCAACGTGTCCAGCGTACGGTTCACACAATGGTGACACCCGGGCGTTCCTTCCACTTTTCGATGAACACACCTCCCGAACTTACCATGTCCGGTGATGACCTGCGTCATGCAGAAAGTAAGGACGCCGTGACTTTTCTCCAGCCACACCTCAAAGAGGGGACTTACCGACATGACATTATAATGTATATTCCTGTAAGGATAGAGCCTAACTCATCAACGGGGCGCGTATATATAGGGTGACTGGTAATTAGTGTACGATACTTAAACACGTGATTGTGCTCATGATAACAAACAACTTTTACTATGGGAACAAACCTGAAATTGCGAAAAAAAATCAGCTGTTCAGTACATTTATGTTTGCATAGTGTACTGAACAGCTGATATTTTTTCGCGATTTCTGCTTTGCTCTCATGATAAAAATTGTTTGTTATCATGAGCACAATCGCATGTTTAAGTATCGTACACTAATTGCCAGCTACCCTATATAGTTTTCCACGCGCGCCTCAAAGAGATGTCAGCAAAATCGTAGGGGCCCAGATTTAACTGTTCCTGAACACCCTGGGCTGATAAAATTTTCATATTTCCTTAATTTCCTTACATGAAGGTGTGAAGGTCGGTTTCCCCCTAAGGGGAAGGGGGCGAGCGACGGTAGGGCCACGGGGAATTTCTGAAAAGAAAAGTCATAGTACTGACCGCTAAGATCAACTGAAGGAAACAGGTGTGGTTTAAGTCACTATAAGTCTGATACGCCCTCGAGAGAAGTCATTGGATGATTTACCACCTCAACTAATTATATGTCCAATGGCTTAATAACCACGAACCACCAACATCTTAGGAGGCTCTCGCTAGGCGATATTTTTGACATAATGTTGTCCAAGTTTAAAAAAATTACCATTTGTGACAGATAAAGTTGCGTGCAAATAATTGCGGGTCAAATAATCGCAAAATCAAAAAAACTTTGCCCCACGCTAAGAATTACTCTTGTATCATGGTTGCATTCATTTATTTTATTTATTTTGTACTAGTTATAAAACGATGTATTTTAATTTTGAAGTACTATTGAAATGTTAATGTTAGTTTTAAGATAGGCACATATTTGTTTTTGTTCTTTTTTTTTATCTTCGCTTTCTGGTATGTAGAATTGTTTTAATCTACTATGTTTTTCTCTATAAGTGAATGTATAATTCTTCTGAGAAAATAAATAATTTACAAACATGTAAACTCACTTATTTAAGATCCCCAGACCCATAACGACTAGACTGACTCTCTGTCTCTCTCTCTTGGTCTGATTAATTGACTGGTAGAGAATGCCATTGATGAATGCCATGAAAGGCATTAAGTCCGCGTATGTACCTTTGTGTTGCATGAAGTTTTAATAGATGAACTAGAGTGTAGCATAGCATAGCATAGTCAGCCTTACAATGTTCCCACTGTTGGGACTCAGGCCTCCTCTCTAGGAGAGGGAATGGGCCGTAATCCACCACGCGGGCCCAGTGCGGTTTGGTGGATGTCACATGTCTTCGAATTTTTGGTTCTAGGACATGCCGGTTTCCTCACGATGTTTTCCTTCATCGTTTTGAGAGCAGTGGTGATGAAATAAATTACACAAAGTAATGCGCCTAGCTGGGTTTGAACCCGCAACCTACAACTCGTAAGTCGGGGCCGTTACCAATCGGCCACCACTGCTCACAGAGTGAAGGCTATCTAAATATTTCTTCCGTGCGAGGATTGGACTCGCAGAACGCAGCGTAGCAGCCAATCGGTCACTACTACGCCAAGCGTCTCGTCTAACAATGAAAACCGATTGCTCTTCAAACTTTAATAATTAAAAAAGAAATAGCACTAAATCATGTGCCGGCGTAATGACTCGTGAGAACTTATTTATTCTGAGTTCATTTACTTCGGGGCAAGGCCTAAGGTCACTGGGATCCATTTAATTGGACAGCTAGGACATTAATCTTTCTCGACTGTTGGGTCTTGGAGTCTAGGGTACAGGATAGTGCAGAAGGTCGGTTCTACGCGTGGTCATGTGCCTTTTAGCCAAGATTTACTCTGTATCCTGATTGAAGGAGAGTTTTTTAGGGTTCCGTACCTCAAAAGGAAAAAACGGTACCCTTATAGGCCATTTTGCTGTCCGTCTGTCTGTCTGTCAAGACCCTTGATCTCGGGAACGAGTGGGGGTATCAAGTTGAAATTAAAACTATATACTCAGGTCTGCACAGCAGTCCCTTGAAGCTGTGAAAAAAATCAAACTTCTCAGTTAACGAAAAAAAAAGATACGGCCGTTTATGACGCAAAAAACTTGTATTTCGACACTCTCAAGACAATCAAAATTCATAGGGTACTTCCCGTTGACCTAGAATCCTGAAATTGGCCATGAAGCAAGGTCTCATAGCACAAGTATAAGAAAAAATCTAAAAACTCTAGTTGACTAGATTTGTAGTAACGTCACAAAAAAAAACTTTTTTTTGCGATTCGGAGTGTTTTGGTACCTATCCATTTTTTTTAAAGAATTGTAATTTTGTTTTTGATAGTTTTTAAGACCATAACCGTCGTATTGGGTATTTTTTTAGGGTAGAAATCATCCAGTGACTTCTCGCGCTCGGAGTGGAGCGGGAGGGCGTGTCAGACTTTTACTGACTAAAACCACACCTGTGTCCTTCAATTACCCTTGGCGTTCTAGGACTACGGGTTTCCATTTCAGAAATTCACCGCGGTCCTAGCTAGCGGGCATCGGCCCTGCTGGGTCCCTACGGTTTGCTGACATCTTTTTGAGGAGCGCACTACGCGCTGTTGACGACTGGGCTCTGGAATTATGGAACGGCCGGACGGCAAGCTACCCATTGCTCGTCGTCCGCAAGCCCGCGTCTTTCGTCGAATTGGGTGAGTTTTAGTCGGTAACAGTGACGCTTCCTGTCGCTCCATTTGGAGCGAGAGGAGCGATTTGATGATTTCCCACCTTTCTTATATCTATGAGCGTAGATGTAGACCACGACTATATGCGTTTTCACTCGTATAATAGATTAAAGATTCAAGATTCATTTATTTGTTGTAAAACATAGGTACATGATAAGTTCTTATATAATAAATTGAGGGCGCTATGTTTTGCCTCTAGGGCGTACAAAGTAATAGGTATAGAGTCGACCTTCTGCAAAATTTGCGTGTTTAACCTGGCTTTAGCCTAGGGCTTATCCGTTCAAGCTCTTTAAAAGCTACTTGATCTGTTGCCCATTGATAGCAGTGACATGTGGGTGATTCTATTAATGTGTGTGACGGCAAACACTTATAAAATGTTCATTAAATTTCTACTTAATGAAGAATGTCGTAGTGCTGCACAAAGGCTTTTAATTATTCAGAGCAAAATAAAGCTTGATTGATTAAAAATTGTGTGTTGTTTGACGAGAGATGCACTCAGTTATAATACCAATATTTGCGTTTTATAAAATACTAGATTTATCATTCGGTTTTGGCCCTGCTCTCATAGGATCAGTGCGTTTTGTTTTGGGATAAAATTAGCTATGGCACTTAGCGATGTTGCCAGGGCCGAACCGGGCAAATGCCCAAAGCGGCAAATTTGAGGTCTGTTGGTGACTTCTAGAAAGTTCTTTAGTCAATTTTGTAATAAGCACGATCCACACAAATGATTCAAAAATGGAAATAAAAGTCGTCTAAAAACTGTTTTTCTTCGATCCGTCCGACAAAGACTACTATTTTTGGTAACATTAAATGCGCACTCTGAGGAATCCGTTTAAACTTACTAATGAAAATAGTTCATTCCCGAATTGAGTTACGAAGATTTTTCCGAATCGCAAAAAAAAAGATGTTTTTTTGCGAAAAAATCTTCGAGTGAGACTTAACTAGAAATTTACAGTTTTCAGATTTTTTCCTATACTTTTGTAATGAGAACTTGCTTCATGCCAAATTTCAGGATTCTAGGTCAACAGGAAGTACCCTATGAATTTTGATTTCCTTGAGACTGTCGAAATATACGTTTATGCGACATAAATGGCCATATCTTTTTTTTTCGTTAACTCAGAAGTTTGATTTTTTACAGTTTCAAGGGACCGTAGACTTAAGTATATTTTTTATATTTCAACTAGATACCTCCACGCGTTCCTGAAATAAAGGGTCTTGACAGACAGACAAACAGACGGACGACAAAGTGATCCTATCGTTTTCGTTTCGTTTTCTCCTTTTGAGGTACATCCTTAAGAGGTCGGATCGGATAAAACAGCACCAGCCCCCCTAGCCAAGTTGCAAACGATAAACGTGAACGCTTAGTAATCTCCAATAGATTTTCAACTTTATATCTAAGAGCATAAAGTTGAAAATCTATTAAAGACTACTGAGCGTTAGCGACCGGAACGAACGAAAACACTATGTAATCTTCAATAGATTTTCAACTTTATATCCAATAACATAAAGTTGAAAATCTATTAAAGACTACTGAGAGTTTACGTTTATCGTTTGTGACTTGGCTAGGGGAGCAGGGTAGCCCGCGTAATTAATTAATATATTTCTTTCTTAAGTTTTTTTGCATTTTACAGATTAGTCAAGATTAAAATATGATTTGTGATCGGTACGGAACCTTGAAGTTTCTTTCCCGTTTTTCTCCATAGAGATCAATCCTTTGGAACGTGCAAATAAATAATAATAATATTCCAAAACTATCAGACAACGCCGTCTAGCCCCAAGCTAAGCAGAGCTTGTGTTATGATTACTAGACAACTGATAGCATTCTTAATACTTATATTATATATTTCTAAATACATACATATTATACATAAATTACACCCAGACACAGAACAAATGATCGTGCTCATCACACCCTCATTTGCCCTGAGTGGGAATCGAGCCCACGATCTCCGGAACAGACCAGTCATACTTTTTTTCTTTTTTGTAAATGACCTTCATTGATAACTCAAAAGTGCCTGTAAATGATTCAATTAAAATAAATTAATGCTTTGAGCTTCACTTGGATAGGATATTTCATACCAATATATTATTTACACTACAAAGACATCACAATACAAGTCCGTATCGTCTATTTATTAGGGTTAACAGAATTTCGTCGAACGAGTCTCCGGGCGTGGCGTGACCACATTTCGCAAGCAATTTACGTTTTCAGTAAATGGTTCTGATACAGGCCAATATTAATTAAATGAAACGTAAGTATTTGGTACTGCGTTAAGAGTGGCCAAATTGAAATACATTTTCATACAACCGCTCTTAAGTGATTATGACGTTATTAGGTTATTACACACCTTTCTCCAGGTATTTTAGAAACACAGGCATCTTCTGGGTATTATCTAGGTTTCTATTGTAAACAAAACATAAATTGATGTAGGTAAAAAAGTGGGCAAGTGCGAGTCGGAACCGCGCACTGAGGGTTCCGTACAAACTTGAAAGGTAAATTGCGGTTTACGATTTATGACGTATTAAAAAAAAATACTTACTAGATCTCGTTCAAACCAATTTTCCCCTGAACGTAGGCAGCATTGCCACGTTGAATGGCAATGCTGATTTTGAAAGTCAGTGAAAGTCTGACATTCCCACTCGGTCCACCCAAAGCAGAGGACTTACCTACTTGATTATTTCTCACCTCAAATAAAATAAAGAGCTAGGTTAATAGGCACGAAGTTTTTTATGATCCCCTGTCAACCGTTACGCTATCATTTACGCCCGTCTCTTGCATATCATTTCTCACAACACAATCCAAGGTCCGGGACCTTGTTTTCAGTTTACAACTTTTATTTTACATTTTCTTTTATTATTGTAAATGTAGGGAATATGTGGACTGTTTTTATTTTCTGTAATTTAACGCATGTCTGGCTGTTTAAGTACTTTATGCGGTCTACCCAAATGTTGTTTCTTTAGTATTGTTCGTCAAGTAGTTGAGCTCCATAGTAGTCCTGAATCGAACTACACGAGCGAGTACTAACAAATGCTTGCACTGACAAAACAGGTCCATTAAAATCTGTGTGGTTTTTTCCTCAAAAGACGATCGCAGACATTAATCTGGATGGTTCTCATTGATTTGATCAAATGAGCACCTGGCAGGACAGCAGATTCTCCCAACCAAGCCGTCGTAGCTTGTAGACGCACTAGGACTTTCCTACGTTTTGTTGTTTGTACCTACCTCATAACAAGTTTTCAATGAAAATCATTTTTTCATAGCAAGCTTTTATAGCGCGTTATATACCTATATAGTTTCTTATCAAGACCATTCCAAAAAGCTCAAACACGATAGGGTTATCTGAGTTCCTATGGCCACCTTCCGGTTCCATCATCAGATCAGCTCCATATCATAAAAATATTGCATTGTCATCTGATTTACACATGCATGCAAAATTTCAGCTCAATCGGTAACCGGGAAGTGGATCAAATTTAATGGTAACCGGGAAGTGGATCAAATTTAATTTGCAAGATTTGATTACTATGCGGTCCAAATAAGAATAGGAAAGTTAATAACCTCGATCTGTCAAATGTTGAGTGAAAAGTACGGTTTGCAAAGAAAACGGAAAAAGGTTTTTTTTGCTTTGTATTACTAAGTCTTAGTTAAATCTAGGTGAAGTAAAAACGTTATTGTTTAATATAAATTAGCTAAACATATTGTGTTAAGTCATAACTAGTAAAAAAAAAACAAACTATTTGTTTCTTATTTTCATTGTTAGGAACAATTCGCCTTCTTCTTCCATTTGCCACTACTCAGACACTTCACACAGTGACTCAGAGATAAGCTAAATTGAAGAACTGGATTCTGATTAGACTTTTTTCGTTCACGATTTGCAAATAAATTAGATTTAAAAAAATTATTGTTTTGCTCACCCTACCCAATTTCTTCGATTTGACAGTATGACGTGAGTCACAACATGGCAATCGATCTTATTCTTATTTGGAACGCATTGACACATAGAAACTAAATAAAAGGTTATAAAAGTGCACTGTATCGATACGTTTTGAGAAGTAAAGTGATTCAATTCGTAGCTATTCTTATTTATTGCACGATACCCACATAGATCCGCCTGGTGGCTGATTTTAGCTCGAACCATCCTGACGATCCGTCATATATATAAGGTGTTAAAAAATTAACTTTAAGAATTTCGAGGGAACATTGTACTCCTCATTATGAACAACTTTCACTATGGGACCAAACCTGAAATCGCGAAAAAAAAATCAGCTGTTCCCTACGTTTATGTTCGCATAACTCGTCAAAATGTATGGAGCAGCTGATTTTTTTTTCGCTTTTTCAGGTTTGGTCTGATAGTGAAAGTTGTTCATAATGAGGAGTACAATGTTCCCTCGAAATTCTTAAAGTTGATTTTTTAACACCTTATATATTAGTAATAGTATTCGTGAAGGGGTGCCGTCAGTTGAGACTGGTCATCTTTTAGTTGCCAGTGGCTTAATTCAATTTCTATTTTTAATTCGTTTTTTTTTTTTAATTATTATTACTTACCTACATTGTGCTCATATATTAGAAGCGACAAGAAATATGTAACCAAGATTTTTGTAACTCATAATATGATTTAAAAGAGTGTCCATGGAGTTTCTTGCACGTTCTTCTCCATAGAGATCTACGCTTTGGAACGTGCAATTTAGCTTATTTTTTTTTTTGACTGGCCGATATTTTGACAATTCAAAAGTTGATCTATTTAAAATAAATGTTTCTGATTTCTATTATAATTGTCGTGTGCGCTAATAAACACGAGGTTTTAGTATCCAATTGGTAATGGTTCAAAATGGCAATATTCTCTTATACCGTTCATTGTAGACGTGATTTTAGTGACCCATTATTCTGTGGATTGATTTTGGTTGCTAAATGACTCGTGTAATAAAATAATTTAAGTTTGTTTCTTTCGTACAACTTAAATCTTTAAATGAATATTTGAATGTTATCAACCAGTTTCAGATTTTTTTTCGTAATTGAATAATTTGTCACTTGCTTGCTGTTTATTATTCAAACAATTTGACAGCAAACTTAGTTCAAACCTTCAATCAGACTTTGAAACCTCAGATCTGAGACTTTAAAGTGGGGAATATTTTATCTCCTAATGTATCCATTAGGGGACATAATGTCCCCAACATGACGCGCAACGCTGTCAAATGGTCCAACAATATGTCCCGCTTCATGTGCATCCATCGTAAAATGTTGGAGGGCTAGTTGCGGGACACTGGGCAACGTTGGAGCGTTAAGTAGGTTGAGCACAGCACAGGTGTCACTGAAATACGCACACGAACCTTAAGATCCCCGTACTCCCTTATTGATGCCCTGAAAAACCTAAGAGACCTAATCTGTTTTTGGAGAGAGGTGGGCTGGTTAGAATGAGCCCACCTAAGGTTATGGCCGCCATGGCCCACGTACTATGGTCCACATAGGGCTAAGTGCGGAAACCATACCTAAATAGGTAGATAGATAGTAGGTTGAGCGTTGCGCGTCATGTTGGGGGACCTTTTGACCTCTTAATTTATATGACGCTTTAATAATCCGATCGATAATATTCAACACTCTTACTTCATCTCCGCATCAGATTTTGCCAGCATCCAGACGACAGATCCTGGGTTGCGTCGGGAGCCCAGGGCCATAAGCTGTGACAGCTTGGCTCCTAGCGGCAGGGTTGGTCTGCGGGGCACCTGGCCCGTCCACGTTGAGATGGCCAGCATCTCTGGACACTCCTTCACTAGATGTTTTTGAGTTGCCATGCATTTTCCTGAAGCGTCCTGTTGAAAGAAAAATATATGGTTAAACATATTAAATGGTTTATGCTGGAGTTATAACCTCCTAAAGATTTCCCCTTTGTCACGAGCCATACGTATTATTAATAATACAGCACTATCGGAGGATATATTTGGCCAAAACCTGCCGAAATTTTTAGAAGCAGCTCAAATAATTATTGAGAAAGGTCTGGACATTACATAATTTATAATCATTATGAATTTAAGAACATCATAACTATGTACATATCTATATTAAGTGTTAGTTATAACATCGCCTTGGACTTGTCCGTAAAGGTATTATAATTTAATAAATAAAATAAATAATTTATTATTTATTTTATAAACTTTAAACTTTTCATTAGCTCCACGGGGTGGGGCTACACCATAAAATAATATGCACTGTAGTATTCTCCGCTAAAAGGAATGGTTTTTTTTAGCTAGGAAATCATGACTTCTCTCGCCCTAGGGTGGAACAAGAGGGCGTGTAAGACTTTTACTGATTAAAACTCATCTGTGTCCTTCAGCTGCCTTTTATGTTCTAAGGCCACGGTCACTCTTTCAAATCTCGTAGCCCTAGTAGGCCCTAACCGTTGGGGTCCAGAAGGGTCGAAGCCTACTGGGGTCAAGGGTCGCGCGAATGAGAACCCCGGGGCCCTGGAATAAAGGCAAAGAAGGAACAGGAGTGGGTTTTAGTCAGTAAAAGTCTGACACACCCTCCCTCTCCGCCCAAGGGCGCGAGATGTCATTGGATGATTTACCACCTTAAAAAAAACAAGCCCTAGCGGGCCCTGCTGGACTGCTTAGCTTTCCGACGAGTAATAGGTAGCTCACCGTCTACCCGTCCGGGCTGCGGGAACACTTGAAAGAGTTACCATGGCCCTAGAACGCAAAGGGCAAATGAAGAAACGTATGTGGGTTTTAGTCAGTAAAAGTCTGACACACCCTCGTGCTCCACCCCAGAGCGGGAGAAGTTGTTTGTTGATTGTCCACATCAAAAAAGGGTTTATACTACGCTATTGAAATTATTCGAAACCACAAACATAATTACGTAGGTATCATATTGCGAAACCACATTAAAAAACCACATTATATTGGAAGAGAAACTCCAATATAATGTGGTTTTAATAATTAAGGTTTACATGTCCAGTTACATATAATACCCTAAATAAATACGTGTTATGGTACCAACAAAGACTTTAAATATATACTACCGCTACCAATCATTATTTTAATCAACATACAACTGTACACAAAAAAATAGAAAACATTTTGAATTTCGCGAGCTTAAGGAGGATGCTCTGCTATAGACATAGAGTATAGTAGATTATAGTAGAGTAGAATGGAATGGAATGAAAAGGAATGGAATGGAATAGAATGGAATAGAATAAATAAATAATATTCCACAACTATCACACAACGCCGTCTAGTCCCAAGCTAAGCAGAGCTTGTGTTATGAGTACTAGACAACTGATAAATATACTTATATATTTTTAATATAAACATATTATAGATAAATTACACCCAAACACAACAAATGATCGTGCTCATCACACAAACATTTGTCCTGGGTGGGAATTGAACCCACGAGCTCCAGCATAGCAGTCAGGGCCACTAACCACTAGACCAACAGGGCAGTCAAATAGAATGGAATAGAATAGAATGGAATAGAATAGAATTAAATAGAATGGAACAGAATGGAATAGAATAGAATGGAATGGAATAGAATAAACTTTATTGTACACCAAAATAGTAACAAAATCATAGAAACTTAAAACTAAGGAACAATGGCGGTCTTGTCGCTGCCAGCGATATCTACAGACAACCTTAGGATAGTGTACCTTTGTATAAATACAACGCTTTCGTGATCAAATTAGTGCTTCAAGAGAATATATACCTATTTTACGACTAGACAAGTATAGAATTTATCAATAAAACAACCCAAATACGCATCATCGAGAAAACCAATAAGTTGCCACAGGTAGCACTGGAGACACACCTCATCGGAGCCTCAGGTAGTAATTAAAGGCTCACCGTGTGGTATTAGTTAACCGCAGCTCGTGGGGCACACCGCGTTCATTACGAAATGTCTGTCGACGTTACAATGAACATGAGAAACGTTGTTTTATATATATATCTATATAGATAAAAATGAATAGCTGTTCGTTAGTGTCGCTAAAACTCAAAAACGGCTGGACCGATTTTGCTAATTTTGGTCTTGAAATATTCGAGATAGTCCAGGGAAGGTTTAAACGGTGAAAATAATGGAAAAAGTCACGAAAAAAAAATCCGAATACAACGCCATCTCTAATTAAAATGTCATTATAAAATGAATTATGGTGTTCTGGTAATGCCAGTAGATGGCGTTATTCTTACTATAAGCGGTATGAAGTTCGCCGGGTCAGCTAGTTTTTTTTTTATATAAAAGGAGAAACTGACTGATATTACAGCGCACAGCCGAAACTACTGGGACTAGGGCTCGTATTAATAAACGTTTCTCAGCCCAAGATCTCGTACTTGATACCAAGCTTGAGGTCTTGATCGTATTAACAAACGAAATTCACAAGCTCAAGCTCAAGCTGGAGCTCAAGTTTCAGCTTAGGTTTGACGTCATCAGCCGAGTGTTGACTTATTAATAAACGAAACTCGACACATTCATTAAACCACGAGCGAACGCCGGCGTTCGAACGTCATTGTCTTTCTATTGTGTCTCTAATTACGCTACTCAATAGGTTAAGTTTACAACAATCGGAGTACTCGAGATGCCAGATCATGAGTGCAGACCGACCGGGACTTGAGGTCGTGATTAGCGTTGCGCGAAAAATGGAATTTGTAAATACTTTTGAGTCAAATAAATTATTACGATAAAATAAAGTACTATGATGCTAGTTTATGGCCTTTGCGATATCGTTTATGAAAAAATTATATAAGGTGTGCCTCAAATCCTTTTCGATTGCCAAGTGAATATTTCAAAAAACGATTCAGATTTGTTCAAGATTCAGTGTTTTATAGTCTCATTCTTTTATTTCCTGCCTTTATCCCATATTACTTGGGGTCGGCGCAACACGTTTTTTTCTTCCATTCTGTCCTGTCACCCGTCACGCTTTAACTAACTACCTTTTCTTTCATATCACTCCTCACACAATCCATACATCTTTTCTTTGGCCTCCCTCTCCCTCTTCATCCATCTACGTGTATACTCAAAACTCTTTTAGTAACATGCTTTTCATCCCTCCTCTTCACATGTCCATACCAAGATAAACGATTTCCTTTCAACTTTTCAGTCACTGGCGCCACTTTCAAACTTCCTCTAATATATTCATACACCTAACCATCTCAACATTCTCATCTCCGGTACATGCAATCTTTTTTCATCCATCTTTTTCACAGCCTAACATTCTGATCCATACAGTATTACAGGTCTTATCAAGGACTTGTAAATTTTACCCTTCAACTTTTATAGTCTCATTAATAAGAATTTTATTTTAAATTTCGTCAATGTGACGTAATCGTTCACGTAAGCACAGCTTGAGTACAGCGCATTGAGGAGCTTATCTTGGTAACTGAGATTCTGTACTCATGCGTTTATTAATTGATTAGCTATGATCTTGAGCTTCTGACATCGTATAATCGGGTATCAAATGATATCACAGCACCGTTTAAAAATACGGGCCTAGGAGCGTGAAATTTTGCACAAGTCCTCCTTTTATGAAGTAGGCGAGTAGTAAGAAAGGATTTTTCAAAATTCAGCCCCTAAAGGGGCTAAACGGGGTTCTGAAGTTTTTATGGAGAAACCTACTTTCACGAGGGTGAAGCTGCCGACAGAAGTTAGTTATCTGTACGTGAACTCTCTCATTTTTAGGGTTCCGTGCCTCAGTCAGCAAAACCGGAACGTTAAATAAATGAATAGGGTCTTGACAGATGAAGACAACAAAGTGATGCTACACTTTGTTGTCGCTATCTGTCAAGACCTTTTTTCTTAGAAACGCGTATAACTATCAAGCTGAAACTAATATCACATTCTGAGTCAACACAATGTAAAGCTAGGGCTGTTTATGACGAATATTTTGACGCTCACGTTTAGAGAATAATCAAAACTTACATATTGGCAGCTTTCCGTTGACCTAGAATCATGTTTACCAATAATTAATGTTATGTAGCACAAGTAAAAGAAAATAATCCGAAAACCGTAAAATAGGTACAATAACAAAATAATGGGATGGGAAGAGACCAGATGGTATGACGTTGGTGCCATGGAAGGTGGGTAGGCCTCTGGTGTGGGACGCAACCTGTGTCGACACCCTTGCGCCATCCCATGTTCCAAGTACGGCGGGCTGTGCTGGCGCTGCCGCTGCGGCTGCTGAGACCCTTAAACGGCGCAAATACTGTAACTTTATTGGTAATTACAGTTTAAAGCCGTTTGGGGTCGAAACGCTTGGGTCATGGGGTCCGAGTACGCGTCTCCTTTTTAAGGAAATTTCACGGTGACTGATCGACACATTGCGTGACCGGCTGGCTCGTTCTTTGCCCAAAGAATTAGCATTGCCATTCAACGTGGCAATGCTGCCAGTCTTCTGGGCACATTCCCGGTTGACAACGATGTGGAAGAGTATTTCGACGCCTGAGTGTATTTTGTGTTTTTGTATTATATTTATGTACATAGTTAGGTTTTAGTATAGTTTAGTTAATATTTATGTATTTTATGTAAGAGAGAATATTTTTTAATAAAGAAATACATGTCAATAATGCAAAATAATTAAATTTTGGAATTAGATAAGATTAAGTTTGCACAGAATCCTCGGTATGCGAGTCCGACTCGTACTTGACCCGCCCCAGCTTCACACGGGTGTTAGAAATCTTTTAAATTCTCGGACTATGATTTGTATGTTTCATTATACACCTACACTTAAACCTTTATCTTGAATCAATCTATTTATTGATGAAAACCGCATCAAAACCGTTTCAATAGCTTTTGAGTTTATCGCGAACAGACAGATAGACGCGGTGGGGGAGTTGTTTTTATAATAATTTATAAGGATAAGGAAATGAATTTTATTGGTGTCGTGTAAAATGAATAATTATTTAAAACATGTTTTAGACTTGTGGACATTGTGGCTATATCCGGACGTAGTTACACGAAAAAGATCCAATCCACACAAAGTCACTTTGGAGATATTGACGTTTGAAGTTTAGAAGATATTTCTTCATTGGTATTCATTTTAAAATTAATTGAAAGTATGATGTTGTGTGTGGAATAATAACAGTTTTTTATTGTTAATAGTATAGTCAAGCTTAGTATTGTATTTTGCAAGTTATATGTAAATTTATACGGCTGGATCCTTTTCTTTAAATTATAGTTTCCATAGCGCATGCTCTAGTCTCAATTCCGTTAAAATGCCCCAAGTAATAAATTGTGTATAAAAACCTATTCCATGAAATAAAATATATTTATTTTGTTTTAATTATTTTGATTAAACCTTAACCTTAAACAAAGCAACACAAACATCTCAAAATCAACAAAACAAAATCTCAAAATCAACATAATAACCACTCAAAACTTGCCTTATATTTTTGGAGATATTGACGTTTGAAGTTTGGAAGATATTTCTTCATTGGTTTTCGTTTTAAAAATAATTGAAACCATGATGTTGTGTGTGGAATAATAAAACCTTTTTATTTTTAATACGGCAATCAAGCGTAGCATTGTATTTTCCGAGTTATAAGTAAATTGATATGGTTGGATCCTTTACGTTAAATTACATTTGCCATAGCGCATGCTCTAGTCTTAATTTCGTTAAAACGCCCCAAGTAATAAATTGTGTATGAAAAATCTATTACATGAAATAAAAAATATTTATTTTGTTTTAATCATTGTAATTAAACCTTTATCTTAAATATGGCAACATAACCATCTCAAAATCAACAAAACAAAATCTCAAAACCAACAAAACAACTTCTCAAATTTTGCATTATATTTCAATTTTCATAACTTCACCTTAATCAGCTTTCAGTCTTCCATTTTCTTTAGGATAAAAAAATAAAGATGTCGTCTATATTAATATAGAGAGGACATCTGTTTACATAAAGATATTGACTGCTCCGTATCCTTAAATATTACAATACACTTGAACAAATTAAAATAAAACTCTAAAAATTAACAAAGTCAAAAATAAAACTTCTATCATAAAAGAAGAGGTCTTCTTACATTTATTAATATGTAAAAAGAGGTTTTTTTAGCTTGGCACTTGTGGCGTTAAGTATTAGGATGATTGATAGTTAACTCCACAAGAGCCTTTTAGTCTTCAGTCTCCTCGGGGACAAAATCTAGTTCTCCATCATAGCCATCTATGTCTTCTACAATGGTTTTATTCCCCTTTAATGATTTGTAAAAATCATGACAATCTCTTGGAATAAGATCTAGCATTGACATCAAATCGTCAACCTTAGCTTGAGGGATTTCTTTACCGTTAGGCCACAATAAAATGAGATCATTCTGACATTTATATCAATAGGTTTACCTTTACTTTTTTTTTTGCAATATTAAATTGGTTAAAATATTCTTTATCAATCGTTTTCATGAAAATATCAAACTTATTTTCTTTATTTATTAAAATTTGTTTTGTTTTTAACCAATTTACTTTTTCTTTTGTTATAAAAAGTTTTCGATTAGTTGTATTTTTTTCTAGTATTTTTGTACTCATAAAGTAATTTTTTTTTCATCCGGTAGACTTGCAACGGGTTTTTCCTTTTGCGTTTTTTTATGATATTAATATATTCTTCTACAGTATAGATCCTTTCCTGATATTTCAGCATGGTCTCTATCTTCGAAAAGTCAGTATCGTTAGGCAAAAATGTATGTCCCGACTCCAAATATTTAAAGGTTACGGTTTTCAAAGTGGGATGAGAATCTAAAACGACTTATAACATTAATATTATTTTGATATTACGGTTTTGACCGCCACAACAATCACTCCAGAGCACAAGATGCTGCACTTTTGAGTTCAGTTTATTTTTTATGTAATTGGTAATGCAAGATCCTACTTCCTGAGACTCTCGGCCCGCTTCACCCTCGACCCACACATAATAATGACCGATATTATCTGATCCTGTGTGTACTGAACAGTTGTAAAACCAAAGTGGTCGTTTGTAAAAGACAACACTTGTCGGGATACGGGGCAAAGGTAATGTTTTCTCCATATCAAATGTGAGACACTCAAAACTTTGGTCGGTTTTTGCTTGCATCATATCATCATTCATAGCTCTCCTTAAATCTTCAGCTCTCTTCAAGTGTGCTTCTTTCTCTTCTTGATATTGTCTGCGTTCAACATCTGATGCACAATTTTTTATCTTGATACATAAAGTGTCACACTTATTACATGTATCTTTTCTTAGGCTCTTACATCTAAGATTGAAATTATTGTAGAATATTCGCATTAGCGTCGAGAATGATACTAGCTTTTGCTGCGCGAATAGGCCTGGATCGTTTTCGCAGAATGATTAAAATTGATTTTGAAATCAATAAAAATTCACCAAACAGTCTGGATCATTTTCGTTGACAGATTTATTGGAATAATAAACGAAAATCCATTTATCGAAAAGGGTCCATCCATTCTGGATTGTTTTAATTGTTTTATTTAGGTGTAAGTGTATTCAGAAAAAAGTTCCAGGCATGCTGGATCGTTTTAGTGTTTTTATTAAGGTATCGGTGATGAACAAATTGTAATTACGCAAAAATAATCCAGACTCCTTGATTCGTTTTACTTAATCGGTTGGTAATACTGGTCATGAACCATGAAGGTTGGATTGTTCAAGGTGATTATTTTTTTTAACGAGCCATACATGTGGGTTGGTTCTAGAGTTGATAAAATTTGTTAAACAGATGTTTTTGCTTGGATCTTTTTTACTGGCCGATAGTTTTGATATTTAGCATCAGTTTGGTATATTTAACTCATTTTTGACCATGTTGTGGATTGGATCCTTTTCGTGTAACTCCTATTATTATTTTAGCCAAAATAAATTTGTTATGGCGTAGGCCTTTTCTGATTAGCTACATACCCAATGAGTAACCATCAGGTCGATTCGGGCTCGGACACACGGTGAGTTAACCATTGCTTGTCGTCCGCAAACCCGCGCCTATGGTGGCTAGAAAACATCCCATGACTACCGACACCCGGGGCGTGTCCTCCAGCGGCGGTTAGGCCTTGAGGAGGTCCGCTGACCACTGGCTAACCAGAGCCGGAAGCGAAAGGTCGCCGCCACCGATCACCTCCACAACGACAAGGCGGTGTTCTGGCCAAGCGGGGTAGACTTCCACCGTATACTCTACAAGTGTACTACGTGAGCTCGACGAGTGGATCTGCAATTAACGCTTATACGACAAAACAGTACTGTGACTCCACACCATTTCGAATGCACGCCTGTGCGATACACTAAAGCTCAACATCATCCTAGTGTGACAAACGATTGTGCGACAGTAGTTCTACACTACGGGAGTTCGACATTACGGTAGTGCTACAAACTATTGTATGATTACTCTAATTTGACAGTAAGTTGGTGCTATCTTGGCGGGTAGGTTAGTTTGACACTACCCTACCTGCCAAGATAGCTTGACGGAGCCACGCTCCACGGAGCTCCTAAATTTGAGTGGTTATAAAAAACCGTACACTTTTCCACCGTGTAATTCGACAATGACGCCCAGGTGTTTCTTCCCGCCAAATCAGAAACAGGAATTTCCAGAACTGGTACCGCAGTTCTAGCAGCACGATAGCCCTTAAAAATGACTGTCCCAATCCTGATCTTTTTTTTAGGTGGGAATATCATCTAATGACATCTTTTGGGTGGAGTGGGAGGGGGTGTCAGACTTTTACTGACTAAAAACCCACCCCTGTTCCTTCTGTTCCAAAGCCCCGGGAATTTCTTTCGCATCACCTATGGCCCCAGTAGGCTTCGACCCTGCTGGGCCCCTACGGTTGCTGACATATCCTTGAAGCGCGCGTGAAAACAACACTACGCGCCGTCGACGGCTTGGTTTCGGCCAGGACGGTTACCGGACAGTCGGACGGCGAACTACCCATTCGTGTTCCTAATCCTGATCTACGAATAAAAGCCGGGATCAGCGACTTGAGATGCTTTCCAAGGGACAGATCTCGGTGATGGTCACCCAACATCGGTTCTACCTCATCAAGTCTCTTTTAACCTTGGACATCGACCCGTGTAGCTGTTATTGCGTCAAGCAATGTTAATTTCAGTCGCAGAATTAGCGATGTTGTTGTAAATCAATTAGTGTTATTGTCATTGTTTTGATATTGTTGCTCAATGAAACCTTTGTAAATAGACAATGCAGACGAGATGAATTGTTTACTTTGCTCTGTAATACAAACATTTTGATAAATTAGGCTGTTATTGTCGAGTGAACGAGTGTTTTTGCTGACAGTACTACACCAGGGTGATATTTTCTTGTTTTTGCTTTGAAAAATGTATTCTTTGAACTGAAAGAAGAAACCAGTTACAAGAGGATTTATTTAATTAGTAGAAATGTAACAAAACACATGGAGATGGGAATGAAAAGCTGTGAAATACTCGGCTTAAAGCCGGGTACTCATTAGGCAATATTTGTTGATAAGATGTTTACGACGTGTTTATCACCAAGTTTGCCGTAAAGACTGTTTCTGAAACTTGGTCGTCCACATTTGTCAGTTGTTGCTAGGATGTCACACGAGAAGGTAGTGATGGTCTGTGCTACTTACATAATAATTCATAAGAGTTGGAGTCGCGCTCTGAGGGATCCGTACAAACTTACCTATGAAAACAGTTGAATTAAGTTACGAAGATTTTTCCGAATCGCAAAAAAAGTTTTTTATTTTGTGACGTAACTACAAATTAACAGTTTTCAGATATTTTTCCTATACTTGTGCTATGAGACCTTGCTTCATGCCAAATTTAAGGATTCTAGGTCAACGAGAAGTATCCTATAAATTTTTGTTCCCTCGAGAGTGTCGAAATACATGTTTTTAGCGACATAAGCAACCGTATCTTTTTTTTTCGTTAACTCAGAAGTTTGATTTTTTCACAGCTTCAAAGAACTGCAGACCTAAGTATATGGTTTTAATTTCAACTCGATACCTCCACGCATTCCCAAGATAAAGGGTCTTGACAGACAGACAGACTGACGGATGGACAACAAAGTGATCCTATGAACACGGCAACATTATGTTTCTTAAACAATGACTCATCACTTTTGTTGAAACATTGTGAAACACTTTTTATAAACTGTTTAAAAACAGTAGCACAGTAGCACAGTCGGCCTTATAATGTTCCCGCTGTTGGGACTCAGGCCTCCTCTCTAGGAGAGGGAATGGGCCATAATCCACCACGCGGGCCCAGTGCGGGTTGGTAGCCCAGTGCGGGTTGGTGGCCCAGTGCGGGTTGGTTAAAAACAGTGTTTATTAACAAATAAACACTGACTGACTGACATCAACGCACAGCCGAAACTACTGAACCTAGAAGCGTGAAATTTTGCACAAGATTTCCTTTTATGACGTAGACGAGCACTAAGAGAGGATTTTCCAAAATTCACCCCCTAAGAGGCTGAAACGGGTGTCCAAATTTTGTATGGAGAAACCTACTTACACGCGAGTGGAGCCAATGACAGAAGCTATATAGTAAGGTATATTTTGGTGCAGACCAGATAAGTACCTTAGTGTAGACTGAAAGATCAATCTTGACGGTATTCAAGATTCGTCGACGGCACGTACTGTTCCACGTGCGCCTCAAAATGTCAGCAACGGTAGGGGCCCAGCAGGGTCGATGCCTACTGGGGCCATGGGTAGTGTGGAAACGAAACCCGGGGCCCTAGGACGAAGGCAAGAAGGAACAGGAGTGGGTTTTTAATCAGTAAAAGTCTGACACTATCTCTCGCTCCTCCCAAGAGCAGGATTTGTCATAAGATTATTTTCCCACCTAAAAAAAAACGGTATTCAAGATTGATCTTTCAATATATATTAAGGTTTCTCGTTTGAGGTGGAAGATTGCACTATTATAAAGGCGAAAGTTTGTCAGTGTGTCTGTAAGTATGTTTGGAACTTCTTTACGCTCGAACAGCTGAACGGACTTCGATGTAACATGGGTGGAATGGCGACCACTTACCGGAAGACTTAGCGTTGGAAGGCCTCCTACAAGGTGGATCTATGACCTGGTAAGGGTTGCGGGAATCCGATGGATGCGAGACGCACAGGACCGTTCATTGTGGCGACACTTGGGGGAGACCTGTATCCAACAGTGGACGTCTTTCGGCTGAAATGATGATGATGATGATGATGGGTAGACCATATCCTGTAATAACACAAGGATACTTTTTATCCCAGGAAAATGTTCCCTTGGGATAATTTTCAATTACCACGCGAGCGATCAAAGGTCATAGTGGCTCACTGGGCAACGACGCGGCGGACGAACTGGCCAGAAGAGGATCTGGAGCGGTGGCCTTCGGGCCCGAACCAATTGTGCCGGTCCCCTTTGGTCAGCTGCGTAGTTGGCTACGTGAACACACGCATATACAAGCAGAGCGCTGGTGGACCTCGACACCAGGATGCAGGCAGGCCAAGGAGGCCCTGCCACGTCTCAATAAACTCATCAAAAAACTCATAAAACACGCCGCTCCCCCTCCAAACCATCACCGGACACTGCACACTGAATAAGCACCTCCACACAATAGGCATCACAGACAGTCCCCTGTGCAGAGCATGTTTGGAGGGGGAGGAGACAATCGCACATGTGCTCCTAGACTGCACAGGTGTCACTGAAATACGCACACGAACCTTAGGATCCCCAAACTCCCTTATTGATGTCCTGAAAAACCTGAGAGGTCTAATCTGTTTTTGGAGAGAGGTGGGCTGGTTGGAATAAGCCCACCTAAGATTATGGCCGCCATGGCCCACGTACAATGGTCCACATAGGACTAAGTGCGGAAACCATACAGAAATAGATAGAATAGATAGAACCACGCGGGCGAAGCCGCTAGTAGTAGTTAGTCATCAAATAGCTTCTCTCGCTCTGGTTGAAGCGAGAGGGAGTGTCAGACTTTTACTGACTAATACCCACCTGTGTTTTTTCAAATGCCATTTGCGTTTCAAGGCCGAATAACTCTTTCGAACAATTTCACAACCCAAATTAAGAGTGTACAATCGACGAAATATACGTACCTACCTAGAGCTAAATCAAGTTCTGCTACCAATAAAACTCGATCCGATCAATCGTACCATTACAATTCAGCCGATCTATCCACGTCCAACACCCAACATTCAACTTTAACCAGCATTTAATTCTCTCAAGGGTCCGTCCCAACACAAATAGTCTGGAACCATCGATCAAGTTCAAAAATTCGCAAAGAATTTTCGCGTAAATTTTCGCACAATGTACAGAGCCTCCATCGAATTGACTCTCTATTTGATGGAGGCTCTGCGAACAATGTGCGAATTATTAGGGACTATCGGATACGTGTCAAGCATCGTACGCGTTGAATTCACAATTAGGGAATGGCCCAGAGAATCGGTTTAATTTTGAATAGCCAACGTTTCTTGATTAACTAAACTGCCTGTATTTCTAACAACCGTCGAGAAATATTAATGGGTTCTGTGTTGATTACAAGAAGTTTTATTAGGTGATAGAATTAATGGCTGGATTTCGTTGAATGGAAAATTTTGGTGGCCGAACAAAAGATGGTTAATGACGGCAATGTTTTTTTTTTGCTTTTGTGAAAACGTGAACCGTATTTTTATTTTAGCTTCAAGTATTGTGACGGGCATTACAGCTATATTTTAAATGTTTAGTTTAAGTGCTAAGTTGATAAGGCATTTCGAATATCTTTAAATCTATGGTTCTAATCTAGCATGTTATAGTATGTGGTTCCTAGGTCAGTCTATAGGCGAAATGCACACTGGCAGATTATTTTCACTGGACATTTCAAGTACAACTCTGGTTTGTGTTCGTGGTGGGAATTTTAAACATATACATATTTTTGCATGTCCAAGTACAAATACATACGGTCTTGTCAAGGTTGTCGACATAGCACGAAGAATCGCCAAACTTAAGTGGCAATGGGCAGGGCACATTGCTCGCAGAACAGATGGCCGTTGGGGCCCAAAGGTTCTGGAGTGGCGACCACGTACCGGAAGACGCGGTGTTGGAAGGCCCCCTACAAGGTGGACCGATGACCTGGTGAAGGTTGCGGGAGTTCGATGGATGCGAGACGCACAGGACGGTTCATTGTGGCGACATTTGGGGAGGCCTATATCCAGCAGTGGACGTGTATCGGCTGAATGATGATGATGATGATGATACGAAACTTAAGGAGTTTTCATTAAAGTTTTTATTTTTTTCTCACTCTCTTTAAATTCAACTTTGTTGTATTTTAACATTTTTTATATTACTTCGCTTCGCCCGCGCACATAAAATATAGCCTATGTCACTCAGGAATAAAGCAGCTTTCTATCGGTGAAAATATTTAGAGATTACCTTCTACAAACAAAAACACAGCAGAGCGGAGCAGTGGTGGCCGAGTGGTAACGGCCCCGACTTACGAGTTGTAGGTCGCGGGTTCAAACCCAGCCAGGCGCATTACTTTGTGTTATTTATTTCATCACCACTGCTCTCAAAACGGTGAAGGAAAACATCGTGAGGCAACCGGCATATCCTAGAACCAAAAATTCGAAGACGTGACATTCACCAATCCGCACTGGACCCGCGTGGTGGATTACGGCCCATTCCCTCTCCTAGAGAGGAGGCCTGAGTCCCAGCAGTGGGAACATTAAAAGGCTGATTATGCTATGATTATGCTAAACAAAAATACATAAAACAAACTTTACCTCTTTATTATATTAGTGTAGAAGTGTAGATTTATGTTCGTATTTATAATTATCCTCAAGTGCAAAATTTCTCTCTCATTTATATGAGGTTTGTTGTAAGACCAGTTGAAAACCAGCGTCAGGCAACTGCTACGTAGTTGTCTGGCATTATGCTGAACTGGACCTCTTTGGTACAGCCGTGAGACTTATTGTTATTGTTGATTTTATTTCTTTATTTTATTTTTTAATATTTTATTTAAGTTTGCAATTACTTGTTTGTTCATGAATCAAGGTGTGCCAAATAAACGTGTTTTCTTTCTTTCTTTCTAAGAAAACCCAATTGTGGGTTAAGCTCGTCTATGTACAAAAGCAGGCTTATTTTTATTGTTTGAGAAAAGTTATATGAACAATAAAGAATATGAATATGAATAATGGTGACCCAGAGGAATTTAACGGCCTCGACTTACAACTTGAAGGTCGCAGGTGTAAAACCAGCTTCGTGTAATTGATATCATCACCTCTACTCTCAAAATGGTAAAGGAAAAACATCATGAGGCAACCGTCATGTAGATCGCGTGACTACGGCGTTAAGTTTTTCGTGATAACGTGCATTCGTTGTTAAGTGTTTCGGATTAGTAAACTTACGGAAACGTGTTATTCGATGTTACACTTTTCGAAATTATGTAACACACTCGTCCTGGAACCAAGAATTCGAAGACATGTGACATCCGCTAATCCGCATTGGGCCCGCATAGTGAATTACGGCCCATTCCCTCTCCTAGAGAGGAGCCCCTAAGTCCCAGCAGTGGGAACAATATAAGCTAGATTAAGCTAAACTATTATATAAGTAAAGAAGTTTAGATTAAGATGACCAAACTGGGCCACCAAAAACCCTATACCCATATAACTTGACCCAAATAGTTAGAGACTATTTAAAGAGAATATACACTTGATTTCATCGTTTAATTAACAGAAATCTAAAACCAATTTCTCAAAGATGGCTCAAGAGACTATGGCAGTCGGTTACTGGGCAAAATCTAGCGTCAGCAACGGAATCTTCGTGCGTCACACAATATTCACGTAGCTTGACCTTTTCGCTTGACCCCACAGGAGATTACGACTTGCACAACATAGGTTGAAGTACTAGGCTAGCAGAATATTAGAGCAGCTAGTCTCATTTTCTAACGAAGCGAGCTAAGGAATTTGAAGTGTACAGACATGAAACCAAAATGTTTCATGTCTTCCCTCCTTAATTCAAAACCGCTATGACAGGGCCATAAGTCACGTGCACGGCTCCCCATTGGTCGACGCGCACGCCTATAAGAACTGTTGAAACATTCAAAATGAATATGCGATGAAAACTAATGATTCGCTAGAAGTTCACTGACTGATTGGCTTACGATCAATCCTGCGTGACTTGGTGGATAGTGGTGAAAATCTGTGAGTTTGTGGTAACAACAGGCCGGCCAGCAAGCCGGTAGCAGCAGCATGCGGCTGAAGTGCCTCCCGTCGTCGGTGTATCCTCCAACTCCTGATTAACATCCAAGTTAGTGTTTGTGCCTTTTCTACCTTTGAGGGTCACAGGGTTTCGTCTAGGCTAGCATCAGGGAAATGCAGTGGCTTCTTCAGCGAGGCTCATCACACACACACACAGTACCAAAAACATGGCCGCGTCCGTATCTTTCTCCTTAAATATTAGCCAAGTTTACCAACATAGCACGAAAAATCGCAAAACATTGCTCGCAGAACAGATGGTCGATGGGGACGAAAGGTTCTGCAGTGGCAACCACGTACCGCAGCGTTGGTCTCCCACAAGGTGGACCGATGAACTAGTGGCAATCAAGAAAAAAAAATATTTGGCTCATCATCATCTCAACTAAACCGGATGATCGGGCGCCGTAGGCTACCTATTTACTCGTCGAGCTGTTGCGCGAACGACGGCGCGCGGGTACAAGCGAGGCCACGGAACCACTTCACTAGCGAGAACAACTGACAACACACGTGCGCTTAAAATTTTCTATTTATTATTTATGTCCAATTCAGGTTTTTACTGTCCACTGCCTTTTATTCAAGTCCAAGTCAAGACCCTAGCACTTAATATCTACTTAAAATGTTGTGACACGAGACACGCACGTGTAAGCAATAACAATCTTAAACCCAACTGCCCTTTCACAACTAACCAATAGCAACTCTTCAAAATCAAGCTCGTGTGGTATCGGAACCTTTCGGAAGGATTCGGAAATGGATTATCATACGAAATGGTTTGTTTTAAAGTATTCAAGCAATTTCTTGGACTGGAAGTTCAAGATCAAAGGTAGTCTGATAAATGGTTTCAATAGGCAGATGTGATCTGAAATGGTTTCATTTCAAGTAGATTGCTTATCGGATTATACTACAGGAGATGAAGATATGGACTGCGGAATTGTTTGAAAGAGTTACCGAGGCACTTGAACGCCAAGGTAAACTGAATAAACACGAGTGTTGTTGTGAGTTTTAGTAAATACTAGCATTTTTCCGCAGGTTTGCCCGCGTAGGTACATAAAAAATAGCCTATGTCACTCAGGAATAAAGTAGCTTTCTATCGGTGAAAAAATTTTAGCAATCGGACCAGTACTTTCAGAGATTACCTCCTACAAACAAAAAAAACAAACTTTACCTCTTTATATTATTATTATATGTATACTAGCTTTTGCCCGCAGCTTCGCTCTACTTATTTACTCTCTATTCTACTCTACCCCACTCTACCCTACCCTACCCTACTCAACCCTACTCTACCCTTCCCTACCCTACTCTACCCTACTCTACCCTACCTCCCCACCAATTTTCAGCCAAATCGGTTCAGCTGTTCTTAAGTCATAAATAGTGTAACTAACACGACTTTCTTTTTACCCGACTACTAAGCCAATGGAGGGTTATGATTTTGCCAGGCTATGTATGTAAGTATGTATGTTTGTATGTATGTGAATATGTTCATCTGTTTCCTCATAGCTCCCAATCTACTTATCGGAATTCGACGTACGAGGTATCGTTAGAACCGTCTTAATTGTCCGCTGAACATAAGCTACGTGACGTGTCACAAAGCTCGATATGGCGCCCTCTAGCGGACAAAAAGTAATGTATTAAAAAATAAAAATGGAGATAAAAACATAATAATGTTTGGTATCATTTGAAAGGGCTTCACTTTTACATTTCCAAAATATTGCTCAAATTTAAAGTGACGCCCTCTAGCGGACAAAAAGCCATGTGTTAAATTTAACACCAAAATTGTTTAAATAAAAATAAAAGTAAAAAAAAACTAAAACCCGACTACGACAAAAAAAACGACGCTGAAAAAGTATGAAACAAGATTTTCATACTATATGAAAATCTTGTTTCATACTTTTTCGGTTTTATATAAATAAATATAGTGTAGAAAAGTCTGACACTCCTCTCGCTTCACTCAGAGCGAAAGGAGTATATAGGGTATAAGGGAGTATAAGGGGATAAAGAAATTACTAAGAAGGTACTCAATGTTTCGTCACTCTCGACTGTTATCTTGAATCTTAGTATTTTTCAGAATAACAAAATAATGTGTAAGCAAATCTACTTTTCTACTTTGAAACGTGATATTTTCAATGCATTTATTTACGGAAATATAATAATTAAAATCATCACAACATTTTCAGTTCGTCTTACCCTACTAAATGACTTTGTAACCGACTTCAAAAAGAAGGAGGTTCTATGTTCGGCAGTATGTATTTTTTTAAATATCTGTTCACCGATTTCTCGGTCAATTGTAGACCGATTTTGAAAATTATTTTTTTGATTTAAAGGTTATACTTTCGTTCAGTCTCGTAACTCCTAAGATTGTCTGTAAGAGATTGCTCTGTGCGATAAGACCACCCATTGTACACTTACTTATTGCAAAGGTTTATCCTGACCACATTATGAGGTGTACACTCAATTGATTCCTTAGTACTTTTTTTTTTTTTTTCGGTGGGAAAATCATCTTATGACATACCCGCCCTTGGGCGGGGCGGGAGATAGTGTCAGACTTTTACTGACTAAAAACCCCCTCCTGTTCCTTCGTTGCCTTTCGTACCAGGGCCGAGTCTTCCTTTCAGAATCAGACCCTTGGCCCCGGTAGGCTTCGACCCTGCTAGGCCCCTACAGTTGCTGACATCTCCTTGAGGCGCGCGTGGAACAGCACGCGCCGTCGACGACCTGGGCTCGGTCCGGACGGTTACCGGACGGTCGGACGGCGAGCCACCCATTGCTCGTCGTCCGCAAGCCTGCGCCTACGATGGCCGGAAATCGGGATCGGAATCCCGGCGGCGATTGGGGCGTGAGGACCGTTGCCTCACGCGATCGGCCGCCTCCTTTGCTAGCATTACTGCTTCGCAGAAGGATGATTCCTTAGTACTGGAGTGAAGTAAAAAGTTGTGACTGTTATTTTGACGTTTGGAGGAGCGACGTTTATGGACGGTAGTCTTGGGCAATCTGTCGAGTAGTTCAGACACTATTAACAAATTTACTGCTTCTCTTGGATGACTATACACTTAAGACTGTAATCACCTAATAACAAATAAATGGTAAATAAAAGTGAATTGTTATTTTAATTCTACGCCATAAAATCTCTTCAAGAAAACTTTACCAGTAACGGCTGGTAAAGTTCTGGTAGAGGATATTCTAACAAAATATAAACATAATATAATTGACCACGTCACACGGAATTACCTTAGGTGTAGGTATGTTGTCACCTCCTAATACGTCTCACACACAACCTGACCGCAATAATAATATTACGTACCTAATTAACCAGCTTGCCGTGATATCAATCAATCCAACGGGATACGCCTCGCTTAGTGAAGCAAGTCTTTGAAAATTCACTTATAATATGTCTAATCTATATCCAGACTAATTGTAAAAAAAAACGATGCTTTGTTGTTGTTTGTTTGTTTTGTTTGTTTATCAATAATATAAAATATAATGTGCCTACT
This sequence comes from Mythimna impura, assembly GCA_905147345.3. Classification (NCBI taxonomy): domain Eukaryota; kingdom Metazoa; phylum Arthropoda; class Insecta; order Lepidoptera; family Noctuidae; genus Mythimna; species Mythimna impura. Next base: position 22,722,629 of record LR990359.1, on the reverse strand, counting down.
CATATATCGTTCTGTCACATGATTAGTTGCATAAGAGTTGCATCATTATTGTACCCTAATTTGGTTGTCTAGAATCCATACTAATCCATACTAATATTATAAATGCGAAAGTAACTCTGTCTGTCTGTCTGTCTGTCTGTCTGTTACGCTTTCACGCTTATACCGCTGAACCGATTTTGATGAAATTTGGTACAAAGATAGAATAGAGCTTGAGAAAGGACATAGGCTATAAATTATCACGCTATTTGCTAATACTAATATTATAAATGCGAAAGTAACTCTGTCTGTCTGTCTGTCTGTCTGTCTGTTACGCTTTCACGCTTATACCGCTGAACCGATTTAGATGAAATTTGGTACAAAGATAGAATAGAGCTTGAGAAAGGACATAGGCTATAAATTATCACGCTATTTGCTATGGGGGGTGAGCAATAATCCAAAATGTCAATATTTAACGACATTTTGCAGCGAGTTCGATTCTCAGCTACAGTTAAAAATTTTGTCATTATTTTATCTTTTTTTTTTGTAATAAAATAACTTTTACCATTTTTTCAAAATAAAATTGACATTTCTATTCGATATCTTCTAAATATTTTGTAAAAACTAATCAAAACACATAATAAAATCAAAGCGGCGAGTAAAATCACGTACTATGTTGTTACATTATTCTATTTAGCTGCAAATTTAACTTCTGAAAGGAAAATCATCACGCTATCACCGATAAGGAGCCAACCAGTCTATTATAACGTTTATATAAGAACGTCTATTTTAAAACATAATCGTCGGAGACCGTAGCACAGTTGTTTCGTATCTAGACTTGCGTGTAATATAAGGATGGTTCGAGTCCCATAATATGGCTCTCATATAAGAAATTTTTATTTTATTTTTTTACCGTAAATAAGATTTTTTTATATATTTTTGCATGCTTACATTTTTTTTATATCTACACACAATATATCTGTAGAAGTTTTTAGTTGTGTGCGTATCACGCAAAATGTTAATAATATAAAATGTCGATAACTTTTAAATATTAAAATTGTGTGTCTCTTAAAATATTACTTTGGCTTTGTTTCATCGCAATCGGTTGACTATATCGAAAGATATATGTATAAATTTAAAGTTTTCAAGAAGTAAAATGCAACACCACACGCAATTCAGATACTCGCAACGCCATCTAAAGACTCAAAGTAGAAATAATTATGACAATGGCATTTGAAATTCATATTAAATTTGATAGATAGATGGCATTGTGTAATTTATGTAATTTTCTGAGTGGCGGAAGAATGACCATCGCCCACGTTTGCAGACAGTTCTATTTTTTTTCCCCGTGGTTGTAACAAGCTAATTGACCTATATGTATTTAATTATTGACTTTAAAATAACACGGCCAAATTTTTGGAAGGGGTTACATGGTACCTGGCGTTGGAAGGCCCCCAGGTGGACGTTACCGATGACCTGGTGAGGGTCGCGGGAATCCGATGGATGCGAGACTCACAGGACCGGTCATTATGGCGACACTTGGGGAGGCCTATATCCAAAAGTGGACGTCTTTCGGCTGAAATGATAATGATGAAGATGGCACCTTTTTATTCTTTTTTTAAGGGTGGAAATTATCCAGTGACTTCTCCCACTCTGGTTGGGGCAGGAGGGCGTGTCAATCTTTTACTGACTGAAATCACACCTGTGTCCTTCAGTTGCCCGTCCGGCCGTCCGGTCAACTACCGGACGGCCGGACGGCTAGCTACCCATTGCTCGACGTCCGCAAGCCCGTGTCTACCGTGGCTGGTAGTCGGGGTCGGAATCTCGGCTTCCTTCGCTAGCATTACGGCTTTGCAGAAGGAGGCAACCTCCGGCCATTTCTCCTCGCTTTGGACCATAGCCCGAACCAGGGCCCGGCGCGAGAGGCCACTGACGCCGATTGCCTCCACGAGGACACAGCGGTGCTCCGCTCTTGCGGGGCACACCTCCAATGTATGCTTCACTGTGACCTCCGGGATGATGGCACCTTGCGGCCTAATAATAGAGTGTTTTATTATTTGCAGTCACTACTTCATATAAAACGAGGTCGAATGTGTTTTTCTGATCACAGTTCGAAAACGTATGATGTATCTCAGATTCCTTGCAGCCTTACGGCGACATCGGGACATTGCCTTCTTGCAGTGAGTGGTGACCAACACTAGATTATGGTATTGGATTATGGTATTGGTACTGGTATTTCGAACGGTTTCTGTTCCGGATTCGGTTGGAATTATCCTGATATTACCATTTTGCGAATTGCCCGAAGCTCCCACTGTAGCATGCGGTGGAGGTCTATCCAGCTTTGGTGAACCGCCGTGTCCTCATAGAGAAGATTTTGCCAAAAGTTGGAGACTCTTTATAGGGTAGTTCCCACTATGGAAAAAACATTTGTCTGATATACGGGGATATCAGTTAAATACACACCAAAAATCCTAGGTAAATGAACCACCACGCCCAAATGGATCAAGCTGCAACAATCAATGCAAGTATGCTCTCGAAAATTCTTCATAAGTACTGTTGTGGAGGAAGATAGTTGATGATGATGGTAGTTTTTGGATTCACTTAAGGCTTTGCACTATCAGTGCACGTTATCCAGCTGAAGGTCGGTGTTCAGATTATGCTCCTTCGTTTACCTCTACTAAAGCTGTCTAACTGCTTAAACTTTTCAGTGAAATATTATTGAGGCGAAATGTATTACACGAGGTAACTCTTTCAAACAATCTCGCAGCCCCAGCAGGGCCCTATACATTTGCTGAAGGAGGCTACTGGTTGTCATTTTCTCCACCAATCACCTCCATGAGGACACGGCGGCGCTCCGACCAAGCGGGAACGACTTCCACCGTATTCTCCGGGCGATCCGCACAATGGTGAGATCCGAGTGTTTCTTCCCGCTGAATTCGATACAGATACCTTCCAAATATCCACATCCGATGAGTCCTGCACAAAGAGAGGATGCCGTGACGCCTCTGCAGCGACACCTCAAAGACAGGCATTACCGCTGCGATTGTGGCGTGCTCACTGTGGCGAGGGATTAAAATCATACAATATTGTTTTACCAGAACATAAACCAGAAACATACATTAACTAAACCTTTTCCCTTGGGGTAGGCAGAAATGCCAACTGCTACGACCCATACATACTCTTTCTATTCATTGACGTTCATAAATCTGGATCTGCATGTTTACATAACATGTTTCCTGAAGGAGATTAGCGTTTTTACCTTTAACCGTTTTATGTTAAAGTACAATAAATAATTGCGCTCCTTTCGGAATGAATTGCAAGCACAGAATGTTTGTACAGTTTTACGAACTTATCGCGGACGAAGTCGCGGGCAACAGCTAGTAATATAATATGTTTAGGCAGTCGCTTAATTTCTGTGGTGTCAGTATTGCCTCAAATTGTACGAACCATAGCCGGGCTTGGTCACACCAAAATTCCGGAATTCTTGAGGAAACTGTGACGGTTGCTAGCTCGGATGCGGCGCTAGGAGCAGGTGTTTTGTTTTCACTGGTCATGATGCAGGAATCACGTCGGGGTCACCAAATGTGCCAGTGGTTGATTTGTGTGTGCTGGGTCTGGTGTGTTGTGTAGTAGGGTCACTCGGATAAGAACTGATTGAAACTCTGGTGGGATGCTTTAGGATATTATGAATATATTATAATATAATATAATATTCCACAACTATCACACAACGCCATCTAGTCCCAAGCTAAGCAGAGCTTGCGTTATGGGTACTAGACAACTGATAAACATACTTATATATTTCTAAATACATACATATGTAGATAAATTACACCCAGACACAGAACAAATGATCGTGCTCATCACACAAACATTTGTCCTGGGTGGGAATGGAACCCACGACCTCCGGCATAGCAGTCAGGGCCACTAACCACTAGACCAACAGGCCAGTCAAAATCAAATTCAAAAAGTCAAATTATATTGAACATTGGAATGGGTACACAGTTATAACAGACCGAGCTCGGAGAGCGACTGCCTAAACATATTATATTATTCTAGACAACCAAATTAGGGTACAATAATGATGCAACTCTTATGCAACTAATCATGTGACAGAACGATATATGAGTAGGCACAATAACATACCAAAGGAAAAATTGGAACCAAAGTTTTGTTCCTATTCACGGCTGCCCCCCTAGCCAAGTTACAACCGTTTCGTTTAGATTCTCTTTTCGTCGATCGCCTCGAGTAGGCCACGCCTCCGATTCTTTTATTCTGATGTCACCTCAACGCTCCGTCACGTGGTCAGAACAAAGGAATAGGAGGCGTGACCGACTCGAGACGATCAACGAAAAGAGAATTGTATAACGGTTGTAACTTGGCTGCTTGGCAACAGCACAACTGGTAGGAGAGAGGAAAAGTACTATTATAAGTACATATTTAAATTTAATATTATTATCACCTTTTGAGTTACCGTAATTAGAAACACAATAGAAAGACAATGACCGAGCGAACGCCTCAACAATTATGTTTATACAGGGTGTCTTTGACATCGAAGCACGAACGAATACCACGGATCCAGTACATGATTCTGGACCCCCAGAGTGGTGGAATTATTCGTCGGTTTTATCCTAATTAAAAAAAAAACTCTGAGTCCAGAATCATGTACTGCCCCCCCCTAGCCAAGTTACAATTGTTTCGTTCGCGCCGAACGCCTCGAGTAGGCCTCGCCTCCAATTCCTTTGTTCTGACCACGTGACTGAGCGTTAAGATGACGTCAGAATAAAGGAATTTGAGGCGTGGCCTACTCGAGGCGTTCGGCGCGAACGATACGATTGTAACTTGGCTAGGGGGGCTGGATCCGTGGTATTTGTTTGTGCATCGATGTCAAAGACACCGTGTCCATTTTAACTTTTTAACCGACTTCAAAAAGGAAGAGGTTCTATGTTCGGCTGAATGTATGTTTATTTCAAGTAAATAGTCGAAGTAATTCATTTGTTATTGTATTTAGACGTACGGCGTTGCGCCACCGGTACATGGTAAACATCCCACCCATACGCACAAAACGTTTTGAGAACACATTTATTATGCGTACAGTCAAGGAGTGGAATTCCTTGCCGGAGTATGTGTTTCCTGATAGCTACAACTTAGGGGTCTTTTAGTCAAGAGTGAATAGACTACTTCTAGGCAAGCGTGCTCCATCGTCGACCACATCATCGCTTACAATCAGGTGAGATGGTGGTCAAACGCGAGCCTATCATTAATAATAAAATAAAAATAATAATAATAATTTATCCGTTAGATATACGTCGATGGTGTAAAAGGTTTTGTTAATTAGGAATTGTTTTAAAAAAAGGAAAAACTGAATGACTAACACAGTCTAGGTGTGTAAATCTTTGCACAAGATTTCTTTTTATAACGTAAGCTACGTACTGAGAGAGGATTTTCCCAAATAAACCCCCTAAGGGGATGAAATGGAGGTCCAAAATTTTTATGGAGAAACCCACTTTTGCTGGCGACAGCTTGTTTAAATATATACTCACAATACAACACAATACAATCACACAATACAATACATTACAATTTGCCTGCTGCGGTCTTCCCATCCGATTATAATTTGGGTGTCTTCAAGGCTAGAGTGAATAGGCTCAAACTAGTGCGCCTCAACATCAACGATTGCATCACTGCTTACCATCAGGTGGGATCGCAGTCAAGCACTGGTTTATATAAAATATAAAAAATAAATTTAAAAAATACTCGTTTCAGCCGTTCTTCGAGCGTGAAGAAGTACCAAACATACATACCCACTCACACAAACATTCGCCGTTATAATATTAGTGAGATACCAAAACATTCTGGTTATATCTTGCTCCGATAAAAGTGCGTGGCTGTCAGTGGAGATGACGGCGCATGCCCGTGTCCCCTCGTGCGAGACGATGCTATTGTCGCAAAAACTTTGACGCACTTTTTGTGAAGATAGCAAGGTCAGTTATTTACTGGTTTTATTTACTTATCTACTACCAGTTTGTTTATTAATTTATTTAAAACTTTATGCACTAACGAAACAATGTACAAAGGTGGACTTAATGCCTGAGGCATTATCTACTAGTCAACTTTAGAGTGGTGCAGAGACAACATGGTAGGTGCAACAAAATAGAAGACAACCAGAAAGGAAATAATAACAATAATGAATATATACTTAGGTATAAAGAAACTTAAGGTACTTAGGAAGAATCGCCAAACTTAAGTGGCAATGGGCAGGGAACATTGCTCGCAGAACGGATGGCCGTTAGAGCCGAAAGGTTTTGGAATGGCGACCACGTACCGCAAGACGTAGCGTTGGAAGGCCACCTACAAGGTGGACCGATGACTTGGTAACGGTTGCGGGAGTCCGATGGATGCGAGACGCATAGGACCGATCATTGTGGCAACACTTGGGGGAGGTCTATGTCCAGCAGTGGACGTCTTTCGGCTGAAATGATGATGATGATGATGACTTAGGTATATATTTATTATTGTTATTATTTCCTTTCTGTTTGTTTTGTGTATCTAAACCATACCTACACATGTTACCGGCAATCAGGCAGGCAGGCAATGTATAGAATACCTAACACGTGTAGGTCTTGATTGAATGTATGAAATAAGTATCATTTATTTTATATAAAATGTAAATTATGTGTAATTAACCGAGATCGGTGAGAGCAGTGGTGGCCGAGCGGTAACGGCCCCGACTTACGAGTTGTAGGTCGCGGGTTCAAACCCAGCCAGGCGCATTACTTTGTGTGATTTATTTCATCACCACTGCTCTCAAAACGGTGAAGGAAAACATCGTGAGGAAACCGGCATGTCCTAGAACCAAAAATTCGATGACATGTGACATTCACCAATCCGCACTGGGCCCGCGTGGTGGATTACGGCCCATTCCCTCTCCTAGATAGAGGAGGCCTGAGTCCCAGCAGTGGGAACATTAAAAGGCTGATTAGGCTATGCTTATGCTATGCTAACCGAGGTCGGAATTAGGTAGAGTTATTTATGTACTTATACTGATTGCATGCAGCAAAAGAATAAAGTGGATATGCCACAAATCCTAATAGAGTCATAAAAAAAATTAATCTTGATTTTTTTTATGACACTATTAGAAATACAGCAGAAAAAATTTCTTCCTGCATTAATGATGAGGAGGAGGAAGTGTATAAACAAAAGCATGCGTGCATTTGTTAACCTCACCTCAATTGACGTAAAGAGATCTTTTTCGATGAAAAATACTAATAATAATAAAAAAAATAAAAAAAAATTATAAGATTAATAATTAATAAACAAATTATTAATTATTATTATTTATATTATTAATTTAAATTTTTAATTCCAATGTATTCTACTGTTTTTTTTTTTAAATTTTACTGTATGTGTGAGGTACGAATAAACGTTTTTTCTTTCTTTCTTCTTTCTTTAGTAAAAATTGTATGTAAATGATCTTTGTTTTATTTGTCTTATATATCCCTGAGGTTTTTATTATAATTTATTTGTAATATTGTTGGCCACATGGGATTTTTCATTAGAAATCCCGGGAAGATCCATATTAATATCAACATTTCGATGCAAGTACATGAATAACTCTACCTAATTCCGACCTCTGGTAATTAAGTTAAATAAAGGAAATAAGAAAAGAGATAGTAAAGTGCTTTTCAAATGTAAAGCCGTCGTTTACCAGTTGTCCATGCCAGGGATTGTAAGAGTCATTGCAAGGATGGAACGCCAAAGGCAACTGAAGGAGCACCAATGTGATTTAGTCAGTAAAAGTCTGAGATTCTCGTCCTACCCAGAGCAGGAGAAGTTATTTGATGATTTATTTTTAGGGTTCCGTGCCCTAAAAGGAAAAAAATACGAAACCCGTATAGGATCAATTTGTTGTCCGTCTGTTTGTCTGTCAGTCTGTCAAGACCCTTTATCTCGGGAACGCGTGGAGGAATCAAGTTGAAATTAAAACTCATGTCTGCGGTCCTTTGAAGCTGTGACAAAATAAAACTTTTAAGTTAACGAAAAAAACAGATACTTTCATTTACGAGTATGTCGAAAAAACGTATGTTTCGACACTCTCAAGGATCAAAATTCATAGGGTTTACCCAGAATCCTGAAATTTGGCATAAAGCAAAGTCTTATAGCACAGGTATAGGAATAAATCTGAAGTTGTTACGCCACAAAAAATTTTTTTGCGATTCGAAACTCCAATCGGGAATAAACCTATTTACATTAAGTTTATACGGAACCCTCAGTGCGCGAGTCTGACTCGCACTTGCCGAGTTTTTTTGATTAATAAGATTTCTTTAGGCTGAGCCATTAGAGACAAGCGAAGAACAAGTACAATTTAAGAGCTCTAATTTCAATATAATATTGATTCCAAATCAATTCGCGCCACGTGCCAATATTAATCAAACTTCGTTATTGAAACAAAATTAGTTATCAGGAGCGGCTCAAGGAGGCGCCATCAGACCTGTAATGATAGCTCGATCGTGAATTACTTTCGAAGTGGATACTCGTGATTTAAAAAATCTAATCTTCGGATTAAACACTGATATTATTGGCCAGTTCACTGTTGAGTAGTTTCTCCCCACCGACTTAAGGGCCTGTGCACACCACGTTTTTTAAACGCGCCGTTGACGCGCGTTTTAGAAACGTGCGTCGACGCCGGCGCGTTTTTATCCTATTACAGGTCTACAGGCTTCGGCGTCTGACTCGCACGCGTATCGCGTCGGTATCGCTACAAACACGCGTCAACGGTGCGTTTAAAAAACGTGGTGTGCACAGGTCCTAAGGAACATTAGTGCCACCCGACACCCGCACAGCACCGGCTGGCCTCGAGCGGTTAGTATTCTTTGTAGGAGTACTATGGGTATACACTACATCAACTCCGGAACGCCTCTCATGGACCACTCGGTGGTCACTCGTTGCTCATAAACTTGCCTTGCGTTGCTTATGCGTAGGTCCCGAATGTGCATCGCTTGCAGCATTGTGTGCCGTCCGCAAGTGGTTCACGAGCGCAAACGGTGCATCGGCAGCACACCGGTCCCCCTCACTTCATGCCTAACCCTGACAAACTACTCACGGGCAACGCAATATCCACTCGTTGACCATGCAATGTTTACTGCATGTGAATCACGGCATCCAACCGTGGACAACGACTGGAAACCGAGTGACGAGGTGATGGTCAGGTATCGGGTGGTCTTTAGTAAGCAGATCGAATTGTACGTAGTGGGTTCAAACCCTGGTAGGCGGTTTAATTTGTGTAATTTATATCATCATCACTGCTCTTAAAACGGTCACGGAAAACATTGTACGAAAACGGTATATCCTAGAACCAAAATTTCCAAGTTGTGTAACATCCACTAATTCGCTCTGTGCTCGCATGGGTGATGAAAGCCTATGAATTCCCTCTTCTAGAGAGGAGGCCTGCTTTCCATCAGTGGGAACATTATAAGGCTGATTGTGCTATGCTTAAAGTTCGGAGGACGCGGTGGAGCACAAGGTGGAGGTGTATCGCCCGCGGCTCTAGAATACAAAGGGCCACTGAAGGACACAGGTGGGTAAAATGTATTTCATGCAAATCGTAAATTGACAAAACAAAACAATGCAGGTATACGATTTTCAAGGACTTTGTCTCCGCCATATTCCAACGAATGCGAAACTTTTATCATGTCCTTGAATCTCAAAGCACACGAGTAAAGCAAAATCCTACCCGTGCGTTGTGAATGCGAAGAATAAATAAAAATTCCTTTCTAGGATTCTCTAAATTTCAAAGGACTACTGTTAAGAGGACTATAGTACCGAAAGCGCGGTCTTTATCAGACTGCATACTATACAAAAGAAAGAGATGCACAAAGACAACGCTTGCAAATATGAAGCGATTTGATAATAAAATTAAAACGGTAAAACTTTCCGCGTAGAATACTATGACAAACATATACATATATTAATCCTATTTATAATTGACTAGCTTCTGCCAGCGGCTTTGCCCGCGTGAAAGTAACTTTCTCCATACAAACTTTGGAACCCCGTTTTACCCCCTTAGGGGTAGAGTTTCGTAAAATCCGTTCTTAGGGGATGTCTACACCTTATAAGGAACTTGCCTGCCAAATTTTAAGTTTGTAGGTGTTATAGTTTCTGAGATTTCGTGATTAATCAGTGAGGGGTAATATAAAATAATATAAAATAAATTTTAAGAGGCATTTTCGTCTGTCTTAGAAACTCGTGGAGACATCGATTTGAAATTAAAACCGTATACTCAAATTTGCGGTCCCTTGAAGCTGTGAAAAAATCAAACTTCTAAGTTAACGGAGAAAAAAGATACGGCCGTTTATGTCGTAAAAAACGTACATTTCAACACTCTCAAAGGAATCAAAATTCATAGGTTACTTCCCGTTGACCCAGAATTCTGAAATTTGGCATAAAACAATGTTAGAAGCCAGGACGAGGAAGCAATAGCAAAAAAAACAGGTCTTTAAACCGTAACCGAACAAAGATACGTGCGTCGTTACCTATTTTCGTTATATTTTAATGAAATTGAAATATAATACGTAATATTTTGGGGTTTCCATTGATAAAATAGATCAAATTGGTTATTACTGTTTTATTTTTTTCACACTCGCAGTTTTTCATCACTAAAACTAGTAAAAAAATAAGTGATTAACGAACCGAAAAGGTACGCATTAGTGTTGTGATAGTGATTGACACTGTTTAATGCGTACTCACCATAAAAACCGAAACTAAAACTATATTTAACAATGGGAAACTTAAAATATCAGACATACAGTATTTTTATTTCAGAAAAATAACGCCTGATAATAAACTATAGCAATATACTAAATAGTCTCTAACTTCGTTTGGTTACGGTTGATAGACATAATTCTTTTTGCTATTGATTTATCATACAGTCCTTTAACCTATCTAATAGCGTAATTAGAGACACAATAGAAAGACAATGGTGCGTTAACGCCGGCGTTATTGCGGGGATCAACAGCTTAAGCTGTTGATCCCCGCAATAACGCCGGCGTTAGTTATAGTTTAGATATGGTCTATGTTTCACTTTTGGCGGAAATTACAAGCCAGCAATGTATGGGAAAAGTTTAATTCCCTTTGGTAACAATATTGAACTTTTTGTTTGAACAAAATCCTACAAAAAGTCCAGAATAGTTCAGGAAAAAGGAAAACAGCCACAAAAACATACTGCCAACACCAGGTACAAAATCGGCGACCTTCGCAAGAAGTCACGATAATATTATAATTGGAAAACTTGAGGCACCGTTCATGCAACATCATCGGCCTCTCGGAACAACTTGAGATTACATTTTAAGAATTTTAATGACTTATAATTAGTGTTTAAGGGTGCACTAGTCGGTGGCTCGATCTCGTTGATGGGCGAGGTTAAATTGCATGCTATCTCATCTAACATCATGCGCGCCGGGCCCTGGTATAGGCCATGGTCCGGAGCGAGGAGGAATGGCAGGCGGTCGCCTCCTTCTGCGCAGCAGTAATGCTAGCGAAGGAGGCGGCCGCACGCATGAGAGAACGTCCCTCACTCTCCAGCCGACGAGATCCCGATTCCGATTTCCAGCCACCGTAGGCGTGGGCTTGCGGACAGCGAGCAATGAGTAACTCGCCGTCCGGCCATCCGGTAACCGTCCGGACCGTGCCCGAGTCGTCAACGGCGCGTACTGTTCCACGCGCGTCTTAAGGAGATATGGGCCCAGTAGGGTCTAAGCCTACTGGGGCCACAGGTTGTGCGAAAGAGAACCCCGGGGCCCTGGAACGAAGGCAAAGAAGGAACATTAGAGTGGGTTTTAGTCACTAAAAGTCTGATTTGCCCTCTCGCACCGCCCAAGTGCGAGAGAAGTCATTAGTCATTGGATGATTATTTTCCACCTAAAAAAAAAAACATCAGGGTGGAAAGTTAATAAAAATGGAATGTCAAGGACACGCCCATATGTTGCATGTGTACGTAATGCTGGCACCACCGTTAATCTGCTCGGTGCATTCATTGTTTCACGGTCCCGGCATTGCTTCATTTCGTGTTTTATTCGTATCAATCGATTGTTCTTGAGAAGCCCTCTTTAACCGCATACGATCTCTGTATTTGTTTTATTTTAACACCATATACATTCACTGCAACTATTTTATCTTCCATGTATGCTCAGCTCTCAGCAAAATCTATTGAATAGACTTTACTGAGAGCTGACCATTGAAACTCATACGAATGTCGTAGATTCTCCGAAACAAAACTTACACTAAATGAAAATCTCGAAATGGTAGTGCAACTTCCTTTACTACACGCGATTCTTCATAATTCTCACTGAAGGTACCTTTTTAATACATTAGCTACTCAGTGGTGTCATAATGTCATTGAATTTTGGATGGAGATGAGTGATATATTTTGTAGCTGCAACACCAAACTATACCCCACGATTTTGTTATCATTCCTTTTTTTCAATTGTTTCCCGTCTCAGTCCCGTGTATTCACTTCAAAACGCAATAAGAAGCTATTGGACACAGAAATATACATTCTCATAAAATATAATATGATTTATAATAAAAGTAAAAATTTTATGAACAGATCTTTGGCCATATTACGAATGTTATTAAAAGCCTGTAGAAACTAATTGTTAAAAATAAAATTAATTGAATTATTGAACAAATAATTCTATCTCTGTATAGAAACGATATTTATTTCACGCCCAAAGATGTAGAAATTAGTGTCATAATATGGAAATTTCGACACTCATAACTTTCAAATCTATATTTTTTACTGTTTTGCTTCCATACGTTTTTTTTTTTTTTATTGGGTGGGAAAATCATCTTATGACAAATCCCGCTCTTGAGCGGAGCGGGAGATAGTGTCAGACTTTTACTGACTAAAAACCCACTCCTGCCCCCCTAGCCAAGTCACAAACGATAAACGTAAACTCTCAGTAGTCTTTAATAGATTTTCAACTTTATATTATTGGATATAAAGTTGAAAATCTATTGAAGATTACATAGTGTTTTCGTTCGTTCCGGTCGCTAACGCTCAGTAGTCTTTAATAGATTTTCAACTTTATGCTCCTAAATATAAAGTTGAAAATCTATTGGAGATTACTAAGCGTTCACGTTTATCGTTTGCAACTTGGCTAAGGGGGCTGTTCCTTCGTTGCCTTCGTCCCAGGGCCCCGGGTTTCGTTTTCACACTACCCATGGCCCCAGTAGGCTTCGACCCTGCTGGGCCCCTACGATTTGCTGACATCTCCCTGAGGCGCGCGTGGAACAATACTGGCCTGTTGGTCTAGTGGTTAGTGGCCCTGACTGCTATGCCGGAGGTCGTGGGTTCGATTCCCACCCAGGGCAAATGTTTGTGTGATGAGCACGATCATTTGTTCTGTGTCTGGGTGTAATTTATCTATATATGTATGTATTTAGAAATATATAAGTATGTTTATCAGGTGTCTAGTACCCATAACACAAGCTCTGCTTAGCTTGGGACTAGACGGCGTTGTGTGATAGTTGTGGAATATTATTATTATTATTATACGCGCCGTCGACGATTTGGGTTCGGTCCGGACGGTTACCGAACGGTCGGACGGCGGGCTACCCATTGCTCGCCGTCCGCAAGCCCGCGCCTACGGTGGCCGTAAATCGGGATCGGAATCACGGCGACGGTTGGGGCGTGAGGACCGTTGCCTCACGCGATCGGCCGCCTCCTTTGCTAGCATTACTGCTTTGCAGAAGGAGGCGACCGCCTGCCAATCCTCCTCGCTCCGGACCATGGCCTGTACCAAGGCCCGGCGCGAGAGATCGCCGCCGCCAATCGCCCCCACGAGGACACGGCGTTGCTCTGCCCAAGCGGGGCACTCCTCCACCGTGTGCTCCACCGTGTCCTCCAGGCGGTCTACACAGTGGCGACACCCGGGCGTGTCTTCCGCACGAATCCGGTGCAGGAACTTCCCAAACTTACCGTGTTCGGTGAGAACCTGCGTCATGCGGAAGGTGAGGACGCCGTGAGGTCTTTCCAACCACGCCTCAAAGAGGGGACTTGCCGCCATAATTGTGGTGTGCCCATGCTTCCATACGTAAGGATTAGATACTCGAAATGACGAAATAAATCGATATCAATATTTGTTTTGAAATTAAAACCTTATCAAACAGTAGTATTTACCATATTAGGTTTGTATGGTAGAATTACCAATTAGGGTACCCTTAACGTATTGCCTGAAGGCCTGACAACTTGACAAGTTAGGTTTCTAGTAATTGGTGTATTTTTTGTGTCTTTCGGGGAGAAAATATTAATAGGCTATTCGACTCGTTTTTTTTTTAAGTTGGAAAATCATCCTATCACTTCCCTCGCTCTAGGGCGGAACGGGAGGCCGTGTCAGACTTTTACTGACTAAAACCACTTTTTTTTTTTTTTCGGGTGGGAATATCATCTAATGACATCCCCCGCTCTTGGGCGGAGCGGGAGATAGTGTCAGACTTTTACTGACTAAAAACCCACTCCTGTTCCTTCTTTGCCATTTTTTCCAGGGCCCCGGGGGTCACTTTCGCATCACCCATGGCCCCAGTAGGCCTCGACCCTGCTGGGCCCCTACGGTTGCTGACATCTCCTTGAGGCGCGCGTGGAACACTACGCGCCGTCGACGACTTGGGCTCGGTCCGGACAGTCACCGGACGATCGGACGGCGAGCCACCCATTGCTCGCCGTCCGCAAGCCCGCGCCTACGGTGGCCGGAAATCGGGATCGGAATCCCGGCGGCGATTGGGGCGTGAGGACCGTTGCCTCACGCGATCGGCCGCCTCCTTTGCTAGCATTACTGCTTCGCAGAAGGAGGCGACCGCCTGCCACTCCTCCTCGCTCCGGACCATGGCCTGTACCAAGGCACGGCGCGAGAGATCGCCGCCGCCGATCGCCCCCACGAGGACACGGCGTTGCTCTGCCAAAGCGGGGCAGACCTCTACCGTATGCTTCACCGTGTCCTCCAGGCGGTCTACACAGTGGCGACACCCGGGCGTCTCTTCTGCACGAATCCTGTGCAGGAACCTCCCGAACTTACCATGTCCGGTGAGGACCTGCGTCATGCTGTAGGTAAGGACGCCGTGAACTAAAACCACATCTGTGTTCCTTCTTTGCCTTGCATTCGAAGTATCCAGCATAGGTAAACGGGAAATACCCTTTAGGTTTTAATTTCCTTGAGAGTGTCAAAATACGCACTATGAACAGAGCTTAAACAGCCTTATATTTTTTATTTTCCACTGCTCTAAGGGGCAACAGACCTGGGTATTAGTTATTAATTTTAGCTTAATACGTCCACGCGTTCCTGAGAAAAAGCGTCTTGACAGACGGACAAAAAAGTGATCTCATAAAGGAGTTTTGCCGAGTGAGGTACGGAACTCTTAAAACACAAAATAGTTCGAAATAACTTTAGTTTCGGAAGTAGGTGTTAAATAACGAATAAACGGAACCAGAACTTTCCAAAACTAGTTATTTTAAGTCGGCAAAAACGGAACCCTTATAGGATCATTTTGTGCCGTCTTTACATAGATATCTAAGTTTGCACGGAACCCTCAGTCCGGGAGTCCGACTCTTATTTGACCGTTTTTTTTTTTAATAATATGAAATAGCTTAGATCTAATGACATTAAATCTCTACTCCGATTTTGAACCTAGCCTGGCTGATGGATTTCGAATTTTGTTTGATACATTTATAATTCCAAAATTGCTTACGTTAAACATTCAGAGAGCCATCAAACACAAAAATATTCACCCAGCTACATAAACACTCACATCTCTATATTTGATCAACAAGGGCCACACAGTCAGCACCTTCGCAGCTCGAGGGCGGTGTCTGAGAGCGCCGAGAGCGGGTGTCGAGCGGTGTCGAGTGTCGGACAATGGGCCGACACCGCCCCCTTCGGTTTTAACGAGCATTTGGCGTGTCGAAGGAAACTCGAAGAGTTATTGCAATAAATTGCTCGAGATTCTCATAGTTGTTGGGTTTATGGTGTGTCGTTATTTTTTTATATTATTTAATTAATTGTGGGCGAGACAGTGATATAGTAGAGGAAAGTGGGGTAGAATCGGCACGCTAAAGGAAATATTAAAATATATATATTTCAAACATTGTAAATAAAAATTATTGACTTCGTTTATTACTATTATTCATTTAATTCAGACATAATCCATACATTGCATACAAAATTAAAATCAAATAAAAAATAAAAATAATCAAATTACGTGATATGTCATCGTACACATAAAATGAAATACAAATAAAATAAAATTAAAATACAAATAAAATAACACATTACACAATAAATCACAAAGTTAGACGTACACAATATACATTAGACCGACGCACACGTGTAACACGCCTGATTTGTACGTAGAACGACATCGCGTGGCGTCGCGTGGCGTCGCGTGGCGTGGATCTAGTGTAGCTCTACAAGTCTAGTTTCCATATAAAATGAATGGAGACCGATGCACCCAGATCAGCGTGTGTGGCACACGTGTGCGCAGTGTAGTTCTAGCTTTATTTTCACACACACAATGTCAAATTATACGAAGAGAGCCGCTAAAATGTAGTTTAGGCACTCACTCATCTATAAAATAACTATGAAATTGCCGTTTTCTAAAACGGGTTGCTTTGAAGTGTTTATATCTTTGAATTGACTTGGAATTATAAATTCAAATAAACTTTATATTAAAGGTAATTTATTCTTTTATCGAAATTAGGTATTTATTGGTTTCTTTGTGTTTTGTATTTTCTGTAATATTTTGCGCGAAACTTGAGCGAGTCAGAAAATCACATGGGGAGAAACCCCTCACCCTGTAATATACCCCCACCACATATGAACCCTTAATATAGTAAACGCACCCCGCGTTGAGGGCAGCCCGTCAGATTAGTAAAGAAAAAAATTGATCCTCGGAAAAACTCGAGCACGTCAGATTAAGACAAGGTAAATACATGTAGAAAAGTGTATTTCAATAATCTTAATCATTTGAGCGTGGCATAAGAAAATGGGTGAGTTATAAAGTTAGGTTGTAAGGTTCCTGTTAATATTTTGTTGATTAGTGCAATTTTTTTACCGCAGTTTGCTAAGATCATTTTGTTAGAAACGTTGAAAATTACTATTTTAACGTTACACTTATCGATGGTTTTAGCTACATCGCCCCATGAAAACCGTCAGATTACGACGGACAGATTGGGACGAAGGCAAAGAAGGAACAGGAGTAGGTTTTTAGTCAGTAAAAGTCTGACACTGTCTCCCGCTCCGCCCAAGAGCGCGATTTGTCATAAGATGATTTTCCCACCCAATAAAAAAAAAAGTAGCAGAATGTAATAAAACCATTAATCTAATTGAAGACTAATAATGTACCGTAAAATAAAAATAACTTTAATTTTGATTTGAAACATTTTTATTGTTATCGGTGTTATTACTTGTGATTGGTGATTGTCTTAAGCAATTGTGTAAGCCTACCGCTCCGGGTGGAACGAGAGAGTTTGTCCCTAGACAAGACTAAAAAAGACTTATCTTTTCGATCATTCCCTCTGCCCAATTGTTCCTAAAACACAGTTTATGGTACAAACAGGCATAGCTACTGAAAACCTCAACAGATAAATGCAAGTATTAAAATTTAAAAAGGCTTCATAAGAATAAAAAAAATATTACTTTGTTCCAGTGTCAATGAACGCTGAAATTTTATATTTTGAACACAAAATTAAAAAAAAAAGAATTTGTGATTTTAGGAATAAATTGTTTCGAGAATACAGAAATACACACACAATAGAAATACAACACAATTCTACGAAACAATACCTACTCGAGTAGTATTTCTCAGAAATGTGTATGAATTATGTTTCAGAGGTTTCAAATACTCAACTCTATAGGGAAAACGAATTGATTTATCTCTCGGGTTGAGTAAAAGTCTGAGTAATCGTGTAAACTTCTTGCTCACTCCGCTATTATAGTTGAGTAACTATTGAGAATCTTATTAGGAATGCATGTTTCAATTGAGTTGCGGTACGGAGAGAAGTTGCTCTGAAATGCATTAGTATGCAACCAAAGAGAATTTGGTAGTATATATTCAACACATATATATATATTACACAACTATCACACAACGCCGTCTAGTCTCAAGCTAAGCAGAGCTTGTGTTATGAGTACTAGACAACTGATAAACACACTTATATATTTCTAAATACCTACATATAATATTATAGATAAATTACACCAAGACACAGAACAAATGATCGTGCTCATCACACAAACATTTATCCTGGGTGGGAATCGAACCCACGACCTCTGGCATAGCAGAAGGAGATCTTCGTAGTGGCCGCCGTTTCTTCTGCACAATATCTCCGGTTCCATTCTTAACAGTAGGCCTAAACCGTGACCGACAGAGTTTCATAACTACAGGACAGTTGAAAATAGTTACAGTGGTCTTGGAACACACGCAAGTAAAGGAACATAGGTGGGTTTAGTCAGTAAAAGTCTAACACTCCCTCCCACCCCACTCCATTTACCATCCCAAAAAAAGATCATAGCTGAAGTGCGGCAAAGTTTGAAAGAGTTAGTGCGGCACTGGAACGCAAAGGGCAACTAAAGGACCACACGTGGGTTTTAGTCACTAAAAGTCCGCATCCAGGTTGGGCGCATCAAAGACAATCTCTCCACAGATGGGGGTTCTCGGACGGTTCCGACCTTCAGTGTTTGTGCAGCGTCTCTCCTTAGACGATGTCCCACCTTCCATCCTATGTCACGTACCCTGTTACCTGTTCACGTAGGGACCTAATGACAGCGTCAGTGGACGGCATTGCCGTGGCCGAATACTGGGCCAGGCAAGAAAAATAAACTGGGCAAGTGCGAGTCGGACTCGCGCACTGAGGGTTCCATACAAACTTACCTATGAAAACAGTTCAATTCCCGAATTGAGTTACGAAGATTTTTCCGAATCGCCAAAAAAAGTGCTTTTTTTTGTGATGTAACTACAAATTTACAGTTTTCAGTTTTTTTTTTCTATACTTGTGTTATGAGACCTTGCTTCATGCTAAATTTCAGGATTCTAGGTCAACGGGCAGTACCCTATGAATTTTGATTCCCTTGAGAGTGTCGAAATACATGTTTTTTCACATCTTCAAGGGATCTCTTCAAGGGAACTCGATAACTCCACGCGTTACCGAAATAAAGGGTTTTGACAGACATACAGGGAGACAGACGGACGGACAACAAAGTGATCCTATAAGGGTTTCGTTTTTTCCTTTTGAGGTATTGAACCATAAAAATGAAAAAGAAAACTAGTTTTTCCATCGACACGCTAATGAAGAAGAAGTATAAAACTTGAACAACATTAGGTGTCTTCAAGGCTACAGTGAATAGGCTCTTAATAAACTTATTGTCTTAGTGCGCCTCACCATCAATGATTGCATCACTGCTCTGGGATCGCAGTCAAGCACTGGTGTATTCCAAATAAAATAAAAAAATAGACCGACGACCCACATGTCAGGCATATTTGCCTGACAGATGCTGAGTTGGGCTCCCATTTGATGCAGCTTTGAAGCGCACACCGCACTATGCTATCTTATTGTTTGTCTCACAAAACTTTTACTAAGCACCTACCTATGTTTTTGTATTTAATTTTTAACGTGTTTTTTTTTTGTATTTCAATGTAAGTACTTGTAACATTCATGTCTGTGATTGTTTACATATTTTATTTTTATTTTTTTGTTAATTTAAGTGCTTAGTTTTATGTTTGTAATTTAGTTGTGCTTTTGTGAAGGTACTATTTGTTAATTTTCTGTGTTGCATCAAATAAATGTTTTATCTATCTATCTATCTATCTATCTACATTTGTAACAAGCCTGATTTGTACGTAGAACGACGTCGCGTGGCGTGGATCAAGTGTAGCTCTACAAGTCTAGTTGCCATATAAAATGTATGGAGACTGACGCACCCAGATCGTCGTGTGTGACACACGTGTGCGCAGTGTAGTTCTACCTTAAGTCTGATATTCCCTCTGGCTTCACCCAGAGCAGTAGTAGTAGTATTTTTGATGATTTCCCATGTAGCGACATCTATGGCGTCACATAAGAACTAATCCTGCATCGCGCAATTAAAGTTCTCCGCGCGATTGGAACATATAGAACAGCCCGAAATCATCGGGCAGTAGCCCACCAGACATAACACCCGTCTGGTCGGAGGATCCTTTTTTTCAACGGAGACTTGCGGGACTTTACACTCTGTTCCGCGTACCTCCAAACTGGTGACCCTCGATAAAGAACGTCAGCGCAGCTTTCGTGCAGCCACTACTTCGTGACGTCATCATCACTACCCCAAGCTTTAAAAAAAAGTAGCAAAGTAGTTTTTTGATGATTTCCCACCTTCAAAAGAAGCTGTGACCGAGTTGCACAAGTTAAATTACCACGATAGCTTTACAAGTTGTCACCTTGTAAAGTTCTCTTAAATATTCAAATTCTAGTGCTTTCACAGTCATTAACTTTTCTGAATTAATGGGGGCGTTATTCTCTGGCTCGAAGGGTAAAATTAAGGCCCAAGAGACTGCCTAAGACATTAAGGCTTCGATTATAAAATACAAGCTTTTGCCAATGACTTCGTCCGTGTGAATGTCGGTTATTCATCATCATCATTTCAGCCGAAAGAGCCTTTCGAAAAAATACAAAACACAAAGAATCCAATAAATACCTAATTTCGGAAAAAGAATAACGTACCTTTAATATAAAGTTTATTTGAACTTATAATTCCAAATCTATCCAAAGATATAACACTTCAAAGCAACTCGTTTTAAAAAACGGCAATTTCATAGTTAAAGATAAAAAACTTCATAGTTAAAGACCTAATATTAGTTCAGATTGTCATACCTTTCAGTTTTCACGTTTTCAGTATAGGCATCGGCGTCGGTAACTGCTGTATCTCTTCACAAATAAAAAAGCGGCTAAGTGCGAATCGGACTCGCATACGAAGGGTTCCGTATTACAACATTAAAATCGAGCAAAGTATCGCCGATCGAACGCTCAGCATAATGCCGTGACCACACGCAAAATGCGACGAGTCTACGGCGCTGGTTTTCAGCGTGGGCCGGTAACGGTATCGACATAAAGGCGTCGGCACGGTATTGTGTGCTAATAGATTTGATTATGATATATAAATAAAATAAAAAAATTTGGGGAAAAAAAACAATGAATAAATAAAGAGGAAATATCATATTATGTATAAAGTGGCAACATTATGTTGCGTCTGTGCCAAAGGACGCGATTCTGTTGTTTTTAATTTTATTATTTGTTTTTGTAGCGGCAATAGAAATACACATTCTGTGAAAATTTCAACTCTCTACCTCTCACGGTTAATGAGATACAGCACGCTGAAAGACGGACAGACAGATAGCGGAGGCTTAGTAATAGGTCCCTGTTGGCATCCTTCGACTAGGGAACCCTAAAAACTCGGCCCACAGCCAATATTACAATATAAAGAGACAGACAAAATATCATCGAGAAAAAAAATATATCACGCATATTTCCCCCATCATACGCTCCGTTCCACACAGGTCGATTTTCATTACTCGACAAAAGAGTTTAAATCGCATTTGGTGGTAAATCGTGCTCGCAGTAGTAGCGAAGTAGATATCGCATCGACAACGGAAAGATTACCGAGGAAACGTCCCGTGTAAACTGATTCTGTCTGAAATTTTGATGTGTGAGTTAGAGGAGATAGCGATTTGAAGATTTTGTTAAGTTCTAACGGTGATGGTGATGATTTTTTTAAGGTTCCGTACCTCAAAAGGAAAAGCGGTACCCTTATAGGATCACTTTGTTGTCCGTTTGTCTGTCTGTCTGTCAAGACGATTTATCTCGGAAACTCGAGAAGGTATTGAGTTGACATTAAAACCACATACTCAAATTTGCGGTCCCTTGAAGCGGTGAAAAAATCAAACTTCTAAGTTAACGAATAAAAAAGATAAGGTCGCTTATGTCGCAAAAAACGTATATTTACATATATATATATACTCTCAAGGGAATCAAAATTCATAGGGTACTTCCCGTTGACCCAGAATCCTGAAATTTGGCATAAAGCAAGGTCTTATAACACAGATGTAGGAATAAATCTGAAAATGGTTTTGTTGTTACGTCACAAAAAAAACTTTGTGATTTGGAAAAATCTTTGAGACTTCAATCGGGAACTGAACTATTTACATAGGTAAGTTTGTACGGAACCCTCAGTGGCGAGTCCGACTCGCACTTGCCCAGTTTTTTTATTCATGTATTTGTTTTTGTAATGTTCTTATGGTATTTATACAACTAACTTCATTATTGTTTTGGGAAATCCACTATCGTGGCGTTAAGTACCCTTCTTGAGGAGTGGCTGGAGAGACGCCACGGCATCCTTACTTTCGCCATGATGCAGGTGTTTACCGAACATGTGATGGCATTGTGCGGACCACCCTGGCGATAAGGTGGAAAATACGTTGAAGGTATGGCCCGCTTAGGCGGAGCACCGCCGTGTCATCGTGGAGGCAAGCGGTGGAGGCTAC
The DNA here is from genome assembly GCA_905147345.3 of Mythimna impura. Lineage (NCBI taxonomy): Eukaryota > Metazoa > Arthropoda > Insecta > Lepidoptera > Noctuidae > Mythimna > Mythimna impura. The sequence goes on along the minus strand of LR990359.1, from coordinate 22,700,093 downwards.
CTCTTGCGCTGGGCCCTGGTTTTTAACATAATCCGGAACGAGAGGGAATATAATGCAATGGTCTACTTCTGCACAGCAGTAATGCTAGCGAAGGATATGACTACAAACGTGAGGAAACGGATATCTTCACGCCCCAGTGACCGCCCCAGGAGACGCCTATATGGGGATGCAACTCGACATAATTACATTTTCTCGGTTTTTCATACAACCGCTCTTACGCGATTATGACGTTATTACACCTTTTTCATTAGATATTTTGGAAACACAGTATCTTGTGGATATTATCTAGGCTTCTATTGAAATCAATTTATAAATTTGTGAAAAACTAATCCAGTAAAGACCTCTGAAAATCTGTTATTTTACATGAACTTTGACACTTCATAATTTACTCAAAAATTAAAAAAGTCAAATAATTAATAAAAATGTCTCAATTTAAAAAAAAAAGTATATAGAAAAGTGTATAGAAGCCTTGCCAATTTAATCAAAATTCTAAATGACGACAATTTGTTTCAAAAACATTTAAGGGATAAAATAAACACGTATTTCCTGGAACAAGTTTCATAAAATATTCGATAGACGAGTGAAAAAAGACCCTGTCAAATCTTAATTTTTCCGAAGGTCTATCAAAAAACCAAAAACTACGGCCTAAAAACACGATGAGTTTGAGGGCGATTTATAAACAGAGTTCTTTAGATACTTGATGGTTTAACCACTCTAAACTAATCCTTATCCACAAATCGCTACCTCTCCTCCCTCAAACCGCACCCTTCCTGGAAGTTATTATAACTTTTGTCGCAATAATCTCGGCGGTTGGCAGCCACTGGACCTAACACGTTTACGTAAGCGAATGAAGCGTGTGATTCTCTTGCTTCGGTACACATTGCCACTTCATGAAAATGGTAGCCATTTTACCCATTAAAACGTGAAGATTGAACAAGGAGTGCTTAAGGTCCTTTTTCACTCGCCTATCGTCAAGATCGAGCATGGTTTAAAAGTTTCTTAGTTCATCTAATGCAATCCAACGCGATGTTTGACGAAAAGGCAACGCGAAAAAGAGAGATAAAGCATGAAAACTCTGTAAGCAATTCCGTTCGGTAATTCCTAGATTTACTCGAAACTTGTTCCAGGAAATACGTGTTTTTTTTAAACCCTTAAAAGTTTTTGAAAAAAATTGTCGTCATTCAGAATCTTGATTAAATTTTCAAGGCATCTATTGTTATACTTTTTTGGCTTTTTTAAATTTTTGAGTAACTTGATGAAGTGTCAAAATTCATGCAAAATAGAAGATTTTCAGACGTCTCTACTGGATTAGTTTTACACAAATTTATAAATTGTTTTCAATACAAGCGTAGATAATATCTACAAAATACAGTGTTTCCAAAATATCTAATGAAAAATGAGTAATAACGTCATAATCGCGTAAGAACGGTTGTATAAAAAACAGTGAAAATGTATGTCGAGTTGCATCCCCTTAAGCCAAATATTCGACGTGTTTATTTGTTGATCAACATTGTTTGTGAACATCGAATAGTTGCCGGAAAAAATCACACTAATACTCGTATACACTCGTATTATAAAATATTTTTCTTTCTTTTCTTTCTTTTATAAAGTTGGAAGTTTGTGAGTGTGTACGTGTGGCAGTTTTTTTTTATTATTAAAAGACTCGCGTTTGACCACTATTTCAAGTGATGGTAAGCGGTGATGTGGCCGACGATGGAGCACGCTTGCCTAGAACCCACCTATTCACTCTTGACTTAAAAACCCCCTAGGTTATAGCTATTAGGAAATACAGACTCCGGCAGGGAATTCCACTTCTTAGCTGTACGCACAATGAATGTATTTCCAAAACGCTTTGTACGTATGGGGATGTCCACCAAGTACTCTTTGTTACTTCTTCTCTTCTTCACTCGAACGATTGAACGTATTTCGATGAAACTTGGTACACGGGTAGACTACAGACTGGAATAGCGCACAGGATACTTTATATCCTGGGAGTATTTTAGCTCCTAGGCGGAGCGCGAAGGTGTGTCAGACTTTTACTGACTAAAAACCCACTCCTGTTCCTTCGTAGCCTTTCATACCAGGGCCGAGTCTTCCTTTCAGAAGCAGACCCTTGGCCCCAATAGCCTTCGACCCTGCTGGGCCCCTACGATTTGCTGTCAACTCCTTGAGGAGTACGTGGAACAGTACGCGCCGTCGACAACCTGGGCTTGGTCGCGATCCTGAGAGTATATGTTACCTTGGTACAATTTCCTACTTTCGCGCGGGCTAAGTCGCTGGTAGCAACTAGTGTCGAAAATAATTCAAACTTCGACACACCAGACACGATCTATTAATTAAGTAGGTAAACATACTAATTATATATGTTTCGTTGTTTGTAACTTAATCACGTCTAAACGGTTACGCAGGTCTGAATGAAATTACGCCCTAGATTAGCATATAAAGTACTTTGCTTCCCGGTTTAGTTAGCACTCACACGCGAGCGGAGCCGCGAACATAGCTAGTCATACATTATGTATTCGGTAATAATGAGGGAACACAGAAGATTGCCAACAAAGATAACGCGACAGCCTGCCAATCCATTAGCGAATTTTATCTTTTTTATCATCTGAGTGATACAGTCGACCCAAATTCAGGTTTGAATGGTAATGAAAAACATATTAATTTAATATGAAAAAGACAGATCATACTTAATTTTTTTGCGTATGGGAATAGTTCACCATAGATACATTAAAAATAGTAAACATTTGACAGATACTTAATTTTTATTGGGTCGGGAATAGTTCGCCATGGGTAAAACAAAACAAGTTAAAAAAAAAATTGACATGAGAAATCATCCAGAGGCTTTTCTCGATATAGGGTGGAGCGAGATGGAAAGTCAAACTTTTACTGACTATAACCCACTTGAGTTCCTTCAGTTGTCCTTTATGTTACAGAACCGCGGTGACTCCTCCAAGCAATCCAACAGCCCTGGATGCAGACACTTCACCAATATCTTTTTATTTAAAAAATGACATAAATATTTAACTACAAAACTTCTCAAATAAACATTTTTACAAACAACCTTCGAAACACGATAAAAACAACTATTAGCGTCACAAATAAATAAAAACAGCGTCAGCACCAAAAATAATCTCACTTTTACGAGAATAACATTGACAAACAGACTACGAAAATATCTATTCACATAAAAACGATCTAAATTACGAAGTACTGTAACTGGAGTTAGTTTATTCCGAGTTCGTTTCGTTACCGGCCTACGGCGTAGGCGTCTCGTAGCTCCCGGCGTAGCTCGTTCTACGCGGCTACGAGGCGACCGTAGAGGCGTTTTATCAAATTTGGGTGACGTTTGTAAGCCTCCGATCTGTCGTAAGCCGTCCCCAATATAGGGGGTAAGGTCGGCAGAATGATGACGTCATTTTCTACTTACATACAAATTACTCTGGTTTGACAATGTAGGGATAGTGACCTTGTTTTTGGGTTGGTGAATGTTTCCCTCAGGAGTTATTTTTCAAGGGTAAGAAGTTCAAAGTTAAGAATGTAACATAATGTATATGTATATATTATACACGTGTAGAACTGAAGTCTGTAGTAAATGTTTAACAAAATAAATGATTTCTCATTGCTTAGTAGTAATGAAACAAGTACATGCCCGTATTCCAACATATTTGGAGTTGTTTCAATGTATCTTCATCTTACATAAATCTCGCACAATTAAAGGCACAATTTTTATGTATAATAACAATATCATAATTATGAGCACAGACAAATTGTGTAATATGTATTTTTTGGTGTAATAAATTATTATTATTATTAAATAGTTCTAGACTAGTTAGAAAATTATTATTATTATTACTAGTTAGATTATTATTATTATTAAATAGTTCTAGACTAGTTTAAATAGTTCTAGGCTAGTAATAGTTCTAGGGCAGCGTTCGGGAAGCTGCGCGGTATCTTCTCATCCAATATACCACAGTGTCTCAAGACGAAAGTCTATGACCAGTGCGTGTTGCCAGTGATGACATATGGTTCCGAAACGTGGACGCTCACAATGGGCCTCATCAGAAGGCTCAAAGTCACCCAAAGGGCAATGGAAAGGGCTATGCTCGGAGTTTCCTTGCGTGATCGAATCAGAAATGAAGACATCCCCAGGAGAACCAAGGTTGCCGACATAGCACGAAGAATCGCCAAACTAAAGTGGAAATGGGCAGGGCACATTGCTCGCAGAACGGATGGCCGTTAGGCCGAAAGGTTCTGGAGTGGCGACCGCGTACCGGAAGACGCAGTGTTGGAAGGCCCCCTACAAGGTGGACCGATGACCTGGTGAAGGTTGCGGGAATCCGATGGATGCGAGACGCACAGGATCGTTCGTTGTGGCGACATTTGGGGGAGGCCTATGTCCAGCAGTGGACGTCTATCGGCTGAAATGATGATGATGATGATGAGTTCTAGACTCAGCCACTTTTCAGCCAAACCAGTTTAGCCGTTATTGCGTAAATGAGTAACAAACACACACTTGCATACTTACTTTAACCTTTATAATATTGTGAAAGAAAGTAAGAAAAAAATGTTTATTTGTAACTCACACACTGAACTTATTAAAACCAAATAATAAAAGTAGTAGGTAATTTTAAAAATAATAATAAGACGTGATAAGGCCGCCCATTGTATGTACGTATGTGTTTTAGTTTTAGTTTCCTTTTATGTTTGTATTGGTGTATACAATAAAGGATATAATAAATAAATAAATAATAACAAAAACAAATAAAAAACATATGACCAAAAATTACCTCAGCATATGCAACGATATATTTAAAACTAAATAACGTAGTGCTGTGGTTTTCCAAGATCTAATTTCATGTGAAATCTTATTGTCTTATAATGAAAGCTATCCGTGCACAAACCGCAAAAAGCAAACAAAATAGAATTAAGCTTAATACAATCAATGGCTGAACAAAAAACACATCAAATAGAAAAAAAATTACTGACGAGACACGAAATACAGAATAATATAATGAAATATTGGAGTCGTCAATTTTTTGTAGCGACTGAAGCGAGGCCAACTTGAGACGAAAAAAAATAATTTTTCAATACACTTACTCGAAAACCCGCGCTTATCCCACCGCTTGTAGGCACGCAATAGACTGTTTTCCGCACTAGTGCAGAAAAGAGCGCGTGCTCTCCCCCGCCATAATGTTATTACATGTATCGTATCAGGCTGTGCGCGTGTCGACCCCCACGAGTCGCTGGTCAACCCCCGTTTATTCATTTCTTCGTAAGTGTATTGAAAAAAGGCGTTTGATACACGTACAAATTTGTCACTACAGCCCTCGGCTCCATAACACACTCTCCGACGGCTCGTGCGAATTCCGCCTCGGTCGAAATGACAAACTTTCTGCACTTGTATCAAAATGTACTATTTCAACACACTTACTCGAAAACCCGCTCCTATCCCTACCTTTTCTAGGCACGCAATTTGCTGTTTTTCGCACTAGAGCAGGAAAAGTGCGCGTGCTCGCCCTCGCCACATTTATTACATTTATCGTAACAGGCTGGACGCTATGCGACCTCCACGAGTCGCACGTCAACCCCCGTTTATTTATGTTTTCGTAAGAGTATTAAAAAACGTCGTTTGATACACGTGGAAAGTTTCAATCGGGAAAACTTGAGGCTAGAGATGCCAAGCCACTCCACCAATTTTTATGACAAGTCGTTTGAAGTACAAGCAGTGCGGCTGTAGAATGCTTTGCCCATGTCAGTAAGGCAAAACTAATGACAGCCCCATATCATGTTCTGACAATGACAATTACTGTCCATTTCAGGTTGCCTGGAAGAGATCGCGGAATGCGATAAGGCCGCCCATTGTATGTGTTTTAAATATATATGTACAAAGTATAAGTATATCTGTACTACAAAGTAGTACAGATACCGGCACGAATCTTGAGCGCTCGGCAAAAGAGCGGGGATCGCTTTGCGCATCATGTGAACGATTTTTCGGCAAGCCAATCACTGTACGAGGATTGCACTCGCCGCCGTGCCCCCGCATCTCACTTCATATCACTAAAGAGACCCGAGATTTCACCTCGAGACTTCTGCGCAAATGTAAGTCAGCGCTCAAGATCCGTGCCGGTATCTATATAAATAAAAATAAATAAATAGACACTGGTGTATTATATTTTACTAGCAACCCGTCTTAGACTTTCTCTACAGTAATAAGCATGTATAATACACCTAAACCTTCCTCATGAATTAAGCTGTTGATCCCCGCATTAACGGTTCACGCGCCATTGTCTTACTATTATGTCTCTAATTACGCACTCAAAAGGTTAATCTGTCTATTGGAGAAAACCGCATGAAAATCCGTTTCAGAGTTTTTCAGTTTATCACCTGTGTTTATTCAGTTACCATTTAAGGGCCACGATACCTCATTCAAACAATCAAATCAAAGTATTTCTTTCAAATAAACCATGCACAGGCACTTTTGAATTTGTCAAAAAGTCAGTCTGAAAAATTATCCTTATAGGGAATATGCATGAAAAACATATTTGTTATTTAGCCAGGTTATCAATAAACATACAAAAATAGATGCGCCAAAGACTTGTAAATGCGTGGGCAGTTACAAGTCTTTGGCGCATCTATTTTCGGCTATCAACTATTAGACCGATAAACACGTGTAACGGTCGTGTAACGTGTGTATCGGTCTAATAGTTGATAGCCGATTCTGTTGGGGTCCACACAAAGAATACGTCTGCAACAAGCTGAAGTCCATTATAGGGAAACTTTAGCTTGTTGCAGATATTTGTAAGTTGCATTTAAGAATATTAAAAGTCATTGTACCTAAACATATGAAAAATAAATTAAAAAACAGCGACGATGATTTATTTTATGTAATGTTATGAATGTGTTCAATAAAGTTAAATTCTTCACCCTTGATCAATAGGCCTGAATTGCTAACTAAAAACACATGACCTGACTTTTTGAGATATATTACACCCAAAAATAAATACATTCTACCAAAAGCCAACAATGTAGCAATGTACGGGATGAGGGTTGCAAAATATTTAGTGCCTTACTTTCTTAATAAACTTCTAGAAGATTTACAAACATTATATAAAAAAAGTTCGAAAAGTTATAAGTATAAATCAAAATGTTTCTTTACACAAAAGTTTAATGTATAATCAGGTAATTATTATTACATTTATAACATCACTATTACATATTAAATGAGCGGCTCGCCATCACACAGATAAACACTGAGAGGTTTTCGCTGTATGGCAAAAAAAAATGTTATATAAATTAAGAAATTTGAAAAAAATAAAAATAAATAGAAAACAATATCAAAATTGGTAGAAAAGCAAACGAGATATAACAATTTTAAACAAATATACCTGTCTCTCTCGCCAAGACGCCATTTTCGATAGCGGCCGTACGGGTGTGACATGAACATAGCGGACTTTTCTTTTTTATTAGCAGCTTTGAAGCTTTATGACTTTTTTTTCGATGAATATTTTTAAAACTTGATGTATATTTGTTTATAAGAGCCAAAAATTAACACGTTGGGCCCAGCGCCGTTCTCGTGAGGTGCGCACGTTGTAACACAATGTTTTCTCATACAAAATGGACATACGTTGATAAACGTTGTGCTCTACAAGCAGCTCTAGATATTTGATATTTGCAAGTGTTGTGGCGAAAAAGTTTAACTAATAGAATTTACTATGGCTGCTTCGCGTTATGAGACGTAGTGCAAATAATGACATATTTTTATTGGACGTGATTAGGCGTTGTGTTAACAACAAATTGTACAGACGTCATAGGACGTTGCTGGTCCAAGCGTGTAGATTAAATTTTGCAAATAAAAAAAATTTGGAGGTATGTGGAACAGAGAGTAAAGTCCCGCAAACCTCCTTTGAAAAGGGAGGATCCCCCGACCAGACGGGTGTTATGTCTGGTGGGCAACTGCCCGATAGATGATTTCCGACTGTTCTATATGTTCTAATCGCGCGGAGAACTTTAATTGCGCGATACAGGATTAGTTCTTATGTGACGCCATAGATGTCGCTACAAAATTGCATGCATATTTATTTATTTATACTTTATGCACAAAGGAGTACAGAGGCGGACTTAATGCCTTAAGGCATTTTCTACCAGTCAACCTTTGGGTGATGCAGAGACAAATTGTGGTATATTTCTTATTGCACATTATACCATACTCTTATATTTTTTTTAACAGTAATATTTGTTGTAACTATTAGTATCTACTCCTATACTTTTGTTGTTTCATAACAAATTTCTTACTGAAACGACAAAGAAGATTTTTTATTAATATTATTTAGATATCAGCGATTCGGCAAGAAACTTCACCGGAGACGGGATAAAGAAATCCATTTTTAATAGGGACTACGTCTTACAAAATCGTTAATGTAAAATAAACCCTGTCAGTTACCGTATAAGGTTAGCTTTCTTTTGGGTTGCTATGGATAAAGGACCTTTTACAATGTTAGCTGAGTCAAGTTACTTGACAGCGTAACGCCGAAAAGTTTTATTTTATTGAAATACTTATCCACGGTTGCTTGGAGTATGCATTTTGGGATGCTTTGTGATATCAGCTGAGAAAGTTTGTCTTAAGAATGGCCACTATCTCCATGCTTAGCAGACGAATTGGTGACATAGTAGTCTGAGTTCATACCTACAGTCTATTTATTCTAGACGTTGTTGTCTCAACGTCTATTATTCATATATTTTACTAGCTGTCGCCCGCGACTTCGTCCGTAAAAAGTTTGTATAAGTGCAAAAATGAAGGTCTGTAACTAATAATTGTGTGCTTGCAATAATTCCATAAGGATCTATTTCATTTATTTTACCTTCACTTAAAGCAGTTTAAAGCCGAAACGCCAATTACCTTAAGTATAAAAAAAGGACTCCGTAGGGGCTCAGCAGGGTCAAAGCCTACTGGGGCCATGGGGGATGCGAAAGAGATCCCCGGGGCCCTGGAAAACTGGCAAAGAAGGAACAGGAGTGGGTTTTTAGTCAGTAAAAGTCTGACACTATCTCTCGCTCCGCCCAAGACCGGGGGATGTCATTAATTTCCCACCCGAAAAAAAAAAGTATAAAAATACTAAATTATAAATTCTTATAACATAAAACATCTAAACTTATCTGCTGTTTATCTATTTCGGAGATTTCTCGTTTCCTCCAGGAATAAGTTATCATAAACCCTTTGTTTCTATGATATTTTTTCCCTTCTGAAATGGTTTGGATCGTATTTGTGCAAACGACGGAGGACGCGGTGGAGCACACGGTAAAGGTGTGCCCCGCTTGGGCAGAGCACCGCCATGTCCTCGTGGAGGAGATCAGCGGCAACGATCTCTCACGCCGGGTCTTGGTACAGGCTATGGTTCGAAGCGAGGAGGAGTGGCAGGCGGCCGCCTCCTTCTGCGAAGCAGTAATGCTAGCAAAGGAGGAAGCCGCAGGTGCACGCGCGAGGGAGCGGCCCTCACGCCCCAGCTGCCGGGATCCCGATCCCGATTTCCGGCCACCGTAGGCGCAGGCTTGTTGACGGCGAGCAATAGGTAGCTCGCCGTTCGACCGTCCGGTAACCGTCCGGACCGAGCCCAAGTCGTCTACGGCGCGTACTCTTCCACGCGCGCTTCAAGGAGATGTCAGCAAACCGTAGAGGCCCAGCAGGGTCGAAGCCCTTGGCCACGTGAAGCGGACAACTAAAAAAGGTGACGTTAACGATTTCAGTAATTTTTGATGTATAATGTAATAAAATATAATACTTGTATAATGTCCTCGATCCATATACGACATATTTAACCGACTTCAAAAAGAAGGAGGTTCTATGTTCGTCTGAATGTTTTTTTTATGTTCACTGATTTCTCGGTTATAATTGTGGACCGATTTTGAAATATTTTTTTTTTCATTGAAAGGTTATGCTTCCAAGTTGGTCCCATAGAAATATTGTTATGATCTGATCATGAACTTCGAAGATGTGGAACAGAACTCCTCAATAGGATCACAGCAGAACCGTTGTAACAAGTGAAATTGCTTTGTACGAGTATATACGTGTAGTCGATGACTGACGGAAAGAAGAGGGGGAATATATCGACTGATCTGATGATGAAGCCTGAAGTTAGGCACAGGAACTCTGTAATAAATTAATGTAATATAACCGTGTTTGGTATTATTAGAATTGTCATGAAATGCTCTGGCTATAAGGTATTTAAGTTTGGCTGAGGGGTACTTTTTAGTGGTGGTATCATGTGAAAAGAAACACATTCATCATTCCGAAATTAAAGTTATTTTGCACTTTTAAAAAAAAAAAATTAAAAGTGCAAAATAACTTTAATTTCGGAAGTCGGTGTTAAATAACGAAGAGACAAAACTATTATAGAAACACCGACTTCCGAAATTAAAGTTATTTTGCACTTTTAAATATATTTTTTTTGCAGTATATAACCCAATTAATCAGATAATGATTTTGAAAATTTGAGTGACTAAAGGGTAAGCAGTTTTAAAAAGATATAATTAAATAAATACAGCAGTTCAATTATATATTATTCATTTAATGATCAATTTAAGTGCATTTTTGAAAATTAAAATAAAAAATGACAAAAAGAATTTTAATATTTTTTAAATGAACCGGGCTAAATGGCCACTTGAGTTTGAGAGCATTACAACTCTGTAATGCTCTCAAACTCAAATCTGAAGTCATCAGTAAGCCTTGTTTTCAGTCTTATGTATTCATTTCTAACTTTCTGTATTTTTCTTATTAGACATCAAACAGCAATAAAAGAAATGACTCCTTTGAATTTAATATAAACGATGAGATATTCGAACTTGAATATTTAAAACAAGAAGAAGTTCGAAGTTCGATGGAATTGAATATCTTTTAACATTTATTTAAAACATTGAGTACATAAGCGGATGTTGCTATTCCGGTTCAATTTACGGTACTGTAAACTTTAATATTTCCTGTACTATTAATAAAGCTTTCTAAATTTCTAAATAGGAAACTTAGAACTGCCCTCAGGGAAATATTGAGTGATTGGTTGGCTTCACGTCCATTTTTATGAGAGCTTACATGTTAAAAAGTATGATTGGCAACAAAAACAGCATAGCATAGCATAGTCGGCCTTATGATGTTTCCACTGCTGGGACGCAGGCCTCCTCTCTAAGAGAGGCAATGGGCCGTAATCCACCACGCGGGCCCAGTGCGGGTTGGTGGATGTCACATGTCTTCGAATTTTTGGTTCTAGGACATGCCGGTTTCCTCACGATGTTTTCCTTCACCGTTTTAAGAGCAGTGGTGATGAAATAAATTACACAAAGTAATGCGCCTGGCTGGGTTTGAACCCACGACCTACAACTCGTAAGTCGGGGCCGTTAGCACACGGCCACCACTGCTCTTATTGGCAATATGATTGTTCAAAATCCCATTTTTTAAAGTGATTTCCGATCATCAAATAAGTTCACTCGCTCGGGTGTAGAGAGAAGCAGTGCATTCCACGGCCGCTGTGACTCTGCCCCAATTCTTGCCTACGAAAAAATTACATCAGCAGGGGCGTGTTAGACCTATGTTTCTTCAGTTTCCCTTTGCGTTCCAAGGCTACGGTAACTTTTTAGAACATCGGGAATGTTCATGTAGTTTAAATCCTTACATGCCAAATATCTAATTAGCCTTGAAAACTACAGCTCAAGACCACTATCCGACTCCATCATTAAACCAGCTCCATGTTACTGTATTAATGCATTGTCATCCAAGTTACATATTGGTATATCAGCTGAAGCAGTTACAGGGTAACTGTTTCAAAATATACTTGCAGTATTTTACCCTTAACAAATGTACGTACATACAAACATTGAAAGTTAAATAAAAGCTTGCAATAGATTTCAAATCAATTAGAAACTAGAGTTACTACATAAATATATATTCAGCCTTATAATGTTCCCACTGCTGGGACTCAGGCTTCCTCTCTAGGAGAGGGAAGAGGCCGTAATCAAACACTCGGGCCCAGCGCCGGTTGTTGCGTGTCACATTTCTTTTGGTTCTAAAACATGCCGGTTTCCTCACATTGTTTTCTTTCACCGTTTTGTGAGCAGTAGTGGTGATGAAATAATAAAGAATATAATAATAATATTCACACAACTATCACACAACGCCGTCTAGTCCCAAGCTAAGCAGAGCTTGTGTTATGAGTACTAGACAACTGATAAACATACTTAAATATTTCTAAATACATACATAATATTATAGATAAATTACATCCAGACAAAGAACAAATGATTGTGCTCATCACACAAACATTTGTCCTGGGTGGGAATCGAACCCAACAGGCCAGTCAAAATGAAAAATGAACCCGTGACCATTACCCTTGGGCCACCACTACTGTCCAACCACGATCTACTAAACTTCTATTTCTCACTAGACAAAACACGCAGGTACGATATTTCATCAGTTAACAAACACAACATAAGTTTGGAGCAGTTGTCGCAAGAATAAGCGATGCAAACAATTGGATAAGGTGGGTCCACGTTGGGCTCACTTCGGGCCCACATCGACCCTCCCCTGATTGTTACCGAACTCGACGTGTGTATACAGCATCCCTTTGCGAACTAAACACACCATTGAGTATGGCCTAAGTTATAGGAGATGGCGTTGATAAAATAAAGAAAGTTTTCAATGCAAACACCGATGGCACCTATAAGTCTTTGATGGTGAATGTACCCCTGTCAAACATGTCTACAACTTCATTGATACTTATATCAACATAGCATTCGATTGATAGAAGAAAAAAAAATAGAGGAGTATAGCAATATTTTGGTACCAATACTAGCAAGGCAATGTAATTCTCGGTATTTTTCAATTCAATTCAAATAAATTCAAAGAATTTTATTTTACACAGTCATATACAGGTAATTATAAAATGTCAGAAGCTAGCGTTACAATTGGTAGGTTTCCATGAAGAAGAATCGACAAAAAATGGTTGCTCTTTTTAAAAAAAATATTGGCATTTACAATGTTTTCTTCATCATCATCATCATTTCAGCCAAAAGATGTCCACGGCTGGAAATTGGCCCTCAAGTGTCGCTACAACAACCGGTACCATGCATCTCGCATCTATCGGATTCCCGCGACCCTCACTAGGTCATCGGTCTACCTTGTGGGGTCTACCAATGCTACGCTACGGTCGACCGCGCACCGGAAGACGGTGCGCGGTCGCTACTCCAGCCCCCCTAGCCAAGTTACAACCGTTTCGTTTCGATTATCTTTTAGTTCATCGCCTCGAGTAGGCCACGCCTCCTATTCCTTTGTTCTGACCACGTGACTGAGCGTTGAGATGACGTCAACCAAAGTTCTGCCCAACTTTGGTTCCTTTTAAATACATTATTAATAGGTATGAAAGGACAGTGTAGATCAGTCACCGTAGTACCTATTAAGCACATAACAGAACCGTGGACTGGAATAGATATGAAACAATGAGTCTACGTGGTCTGCAGTGTTTCCTTATTCACATCATAAAAAAGAAGGTAAATAAAAAAAGAAAAATAAACCTTTTAACAAATTACATGGTCTTATAACATTAATAAATCTTTATGGGTATAATATCCACAAAAATAAACACTAAATCATGTAAAATTATTGCAAATAACATTAAAATTAAAGAAAAATGAAAAGATGATCCGTGTCAAACTTTCTACATTTAATTTAACATACCTTTCTTGAGTGTTACGATAATACCAGTCTTCCTTTTTTTCATATCATGAAAATGGTATTGCAATTCAACGTGTCAACGCTGTCAGTGTTTTGAGCTCTTTTCCTATTGACACCTTTCTCGTTCTATACCAATTTGTGCCATATTATTTAGGTATTTCTTGTGTTGCCATTTTGAAAAACTAAAAACCTGACAGCTTATAGCTCATCACTCTTCTCTTGCACCACAAAATAAATATTCACACAAGCAACGATCGAACACCGTCGTAAATTCTAAGAGCGATTAGACTCTGCAAGTTTCTTAATCAACAAATAGAAAGTAGTCATAACTTCGTAGAATGAAGTTTATCGAATGAGATTATGATATTACAACGTCGCTGACTCACGCGAGCAAATCATATTTGTGTGTTATTCTTACACTTTCTCCTACTCCTCGAAGTGTAAATGTGAAAGTGTGTATATGGATTTTTGTTAGTCAATCCGGATAGGCGGTTTTTATCCTGATAGTACTTCGGTACTACTGATAGAAGGATATGAGGATAAAAAGTGCTTGTCCTAATCGCTCTTAGAGTTCAAATACATAAGCACGTTACGACGACGCAACGTGCCATGGCACGGCGACGAGACGTCGAAGTCTTAACGTGGTTATTTACGTTCCTATTTAGCAGTTTAGCACACAATAGATACTCGTAGAAGTTACAAACATTAACTGCAAAACGGAAATATACATTGCTTAGCTACATTAATTAGTTCCTTTCGATTCGCAAAGTTTCCACCGACTCCACTTCCACGAGGTGGTTGTGTAACACTGTTTCCAATATCCACTAACATTTACAGGGTTTCAAGAAAATTATTTGCTACTCGGTAGCCTGAATGGAATATGTGTGTGATTTTTTACTTTAATGTCTACTAGAAAACTGTTTGTTTCCACAGCGGTTTTTCTAGAATTAGTTTATTTCTTTCATACTTTATATCCATTACCTATACACACCGCACACACACACCCAAACACCCCACACACATTCACACACCTATAAGCATATTACATATGCTTAACTGCTGTTTTTCACACTCTTTGTGTAACTTGGGATTGGTTTTTGTTATTATTTTATTTATTATTGTTTTTTTTTTCGGTGCAATTGTTAGTATAAATCATTGACACTGTCTTCACTTGTTTTTGGTTGTGAATATCAACATAATGTATCTGGCTGGACCCTATCTTTTAAGACACAGGCTAGTCCTAGTTTAAAAGGTTGGTAGCTTGCCGTCCAACCATCCAGTAACCGTCCGGACCGAGCCCAAGTCGTCGACGGCTCGTACTGTTCCACGAGCGCCTCAAGGATATGTCAGCAACTGTTCTCCTGTTACTTCGTTGCTTTTCATATCAGAGCCGAGTCTTCCTTTCAGAAAACAGACCCTTGGCCCCAGTAGGCTTCGAACCTGCTGGGCCCCTACGGTTTGTTGACATCTCCTTGATGACTTTAGCTCGGTCCGGAGAATTACCGGACGATCGGACGGCTAGCTGCCCATTGCTCGCCGTCCGCAATCCCGCGTCTATGGTGGCCGGAAATCAGGATCGGGATCCCGGCGGCTGGGATCGATGATGGTATTTTTTTCTAAGTTAGTCCAAGACATCACTGACACCAGTGAGAGAAAATATTGCGAGGAATTTTTCTGTCATGACATCTGTTCGCGCGGTTCAGGTAAAACATTGCGAACTATTTGAAATTCGGCTGGTGCAGTGGGTGTGATTAACGAGCCGTAGGAAAAACCGTAGGAAAAGCCGTAGCTAAGTGCGACTTACCTTGAACCACGCCATCGTTGAGTCATCATAAAGAACCACCCATTCTTCCGACCAGGAGTTCCATAGGTATTTGCCTGGAACAAAAACACGTATTAATTCAAGCTTTATGTCTTAATACAAAACATTGTGTTTTAAAAAAGCACTGGGCAAGAGCGAGTCGGACTCGCGCTTGAGGGTTCCGTACAAACTTACCTATGTAAATAGTTCGATTCCCGAATGGAGTCTCGAAGATTTTTCCGAATTACAAAAAAAAAAATGTGTCGTAACACCAAATTTACAGTTTTCAGATTTGTTCCTATACCTGTGCTATAAGAGCTTGCTGTATGCCAAATTTCAGGATTCTGTGTCAACGGGAAGTGCCCTTTGAATTATGATTTCCTCGAGAGTCGAAATGTACGTTTTTTGCGACATAAACGGCCATATCTTTTTTTTCGTTAACTTAGAAGTCTGATTTTTTCACAGCTTTAAGGGACCGCAGACTTGTAGTGGACAGTATATAATTTCGACTCGATGCCTCCACGTGTTCTCGAGATAAAGGGTCTTGACAAACAGACGGACGGACAACAAAATGATCCTATAAGGGTTCCGTTTTTTCCTTTTGAGGTACGGAACCTTAAAAATAAGCTTCTCGATGCTGGGACTTAAACCTCCTCTCTAGGAGAAAAAATGTGCCGTAATCCACCACGCAGGCCCAGTGCAGGATGGTGGATGTCACATGTTTTCAGTTCTCGGACATGCCAGTTTACTCACGATTTTTTCCTTCACTGTTTTGAAAGGAGTGGAGATGATATAAAAAACACAAAATTAAGCGCCTGCCTGAGCTTAAACTTATGACCAGAGGTCGGAATTAGGTAGAGTATTCATGTACTTACACTGCTTTCATACAACGAAAAAATAAAGTGTGGATATGCCTCAAATCCCGAAATTAATTTTAAAGAGCAGAAATTTATTTATGACACTATCAGAAATACACCCCTATTTTTAAAAAAAAACGAAAACCTTTAAAAAAAAATTTTTAAAAAAAAATTTTTTTTCAAAAAAAATTGGGCTCTATCTGTACCTATTACTGATCATATTTATGTAGTCAAAAGTAAAAAAAAACGAAAACCCAAAATTACCCACGAAAATTTGTCATAATTGGTAAACTCATAATTGAATCAATTATTCATAACATTTGCTACTAAAAAATACAACGCGCAGTGTTTTGCTATTGTTTTTCATTCATAATCAATAGCCTGTACAATATTTCCATAAATTGAGTGACATTTTGGAATATAAACAAACGCTATTAACTTTGCTGTTTATGAACATTATTTATTGAGACTTTACTTAAATAATAACAGTACCTTTTCTAATAAGGCCTTTAAGTATTTGTACTAATTAAAAACTAGTGGTATACAGTAGAAAAAAATTCTTCCTGCATTGATGACGAGAAGGAGGAAGTGTATTTTGTTAACCTCACCTCAGTTGAAGTAGAGAGATCTTATTCAATGAAAAATACTAATAAAAATTGTATGTGATCTTTGTTTTAGTTGTCTTAGCTATCTCTAAGGTTTTTATTATTATTTATTTGTAACATTGCTGGTCACACGGGAATTTTCATTAGAAATCCCGAGAAGATCCATATTAATATCAACATTTCGCTGCAAGTACACGAATAACTCTACCTTATTCCGACCACTGCTTATGACCTACAGCTGGCAAGTTGAGACCGTTATCACTAGGCCACCACTGGTCCTGCATGGTCCTCACCGGACATGGCAAGTTCGGGAGGTTCCTGCATCGGATTCAGGCGGAAGCAACGCCCGGGTGTCATCAGTGTGCGGACCACCCAGAGGACACGGTGGAGCATACGGTGGAGGTGTGCCCCGCTTGGGCGGAGCACCGCCGTGTCCTCGTGGAGGCAATTGGCGGCAGCGACCTTTCGCGTCCGGCCCTGGTTCAGGCTATGGTCCGGAGCGAGGAGGAATGGCAGGCGGTCGCCTCCTTCTGCGAAGGAGTAATGCTAGCGAAGGAGGAGGCTGCACGCGTGAGGGAACGAAGGTCCTCACGCCCTAGCCGCCGTAATTCCGACCCCGACTACCAGCCACGGTAGACGCGGGCTTGCGGACGTCGAGCACTGGGTAGCTCGTCGTCCGGCTGTTCGGTAATTAACCGGACCGAGCCCGGTCGTCAACAGCGCGTAGTGATCCTCGCGCTCCTCAAAGAGATGTCAGCAAAACGTAGGGGCCCAGCAGGGCCGATGCCCGCTAGCTAGGACCGCGGAGAATTTCTGAAAGGGAAACCCGTAGTCCTACAACGCAAAGGGTAGTTGAAGGATACAGGTGTGGTTTTAGTCAGTAAAAGTCTGACACACCCTCGCGCTCCACCCAGAGCACGAGAAGTCATTTGGATGATTTCCCACCTGAAAAAAAAAAAAAACCACTGGTCCTGCATCTAGCATAATAACCAACTGAATGTTCAATAAGTCGGCGACAAAAAAAAATATTTATAAATATATATAATACCCAGCAATAGAATAATAAAATAATTTGAAGTCTAACTTATTACTCAGCATAACTCTCCGACTAAAATTCTCATCGGTGTTGCTAAAGCTAAAATAAATTAATTTAATTTTACGACTCCTGCATAATAGTCGCTGATAGAATAGTCATTAAGGAGCAATTCAAACTCTCTCGACATTCTAACTTTAGGAGCATTCAGACTAGTGCGCATACTAAATGATCTCTTGTTCTATAACCACAGAGTGACGTCATGAAGAAATGCCATCTCTTTTACTCATAGAACTGTCTCTGTCACACCAAGGAGCGTTGGTCATAACTCTCTACTGCCACTTAATAGTCGAGTAACTGGCTGGCAAGCTGGCGTTTTTACTCGCATCGGCAATTTTGCGCCAGTTGGTGGTACAGTCCCAGACGTGAGAAGTAAGTTAATGCTTTTAAATAAAAGGTCTTGTGGTAATCTAAGACTGAAACAATGAGAGCGAGTTTGCTTTGCCATTTGTTGGTTGCAAGCCAATATCTTATGTAGCCAAAAGTTTTTAGAGAAGTACTGTAAAAACAAAAACAAATTGAAAATTACCTAGGGACCAAGCCCGAATCGACGCGTAGTGTTCAAAATGGCTATGTAGTTCATACTTACTAAAATACCATATTAGAAAAAAAAAATTCGTCGGCCAGACTAAAAGTAAAAAAGTAAAAGTAAAAAAAAAACGTACAACTTGTTCATTTCGGGCGTCTATTGGTGA
Organism: Mythimna impura; assembly: GCA_905147345.3. Lineage (NCBI taxonomy): Eukaryota > Metazoa > Arthropoda > Insecta > Lepidoptera > Noctuidae > Mythimna > Mythimna impura. Next base: position 22,681,328 of record LR990359.1, on the reverse strand, counting down.
TTGGTTCGTGATTCTTCGGACTATGACAGTAACCTTGGCTCCCCTACGGATATCTTTTTGATTCGATGGGAGATAATTTTGTTGTATACCAATTTATAATTACCACTTTTCTAAAAATGGTTTTGATCGGTTCATAAGCCGTTATAATAAAATTAAGGAATACGTATCAACATTTTAAAATATAAGTCTTCTTCTTAGCGTATCGATGGCAAAACTAGTTAAATTCCTTGCCTGGCCCAGTATTCGGCCACGGCAATACCGTCCGCTAATGCTTTCATTAGATCCCTACGTGAACAGGTAACAGGGCACGTGATGCAGGATGTAAGGTGGGACATGGTCTGCGAAGAGACGCCGCACGAACACTGAAGATCGGAACTGTGCAAGAACCCCCATCTGTGGAGATTGTCTTTACTGCGCCCAACTTGGGTGCGGAGTCTATTAAGAGTTTTCCAGGTTGGCCATGGCAACTCGTGTCCAGGAGAGAGGCTCTCCGACGGCTCGAAAAAATCATCAGGAGGTTTAAACTTCTCCCGCCAGAGGTCGCATCTCTCCGAGGTGGTGTTATATAACAGTTATTTAAATTGTATATTAACAGACTAATTTTGATACAACTTTACCCAGTGTCCCCTGAAAATTAAACATGTAACAACACCACTTGTGTGGTAATTTTTTTTTTTTGGGGGATGGGAAATCACCTCTTGACTTCTCCCGTCCAAGGGTCGAGCGAGATGGCGTGTCAGACTTTAACTGACTAGAGCCACGGGTTTCATTTTCAGAAATTCCTCGTGACCATTCTACTGGGCCCCTACGGTTTTGCAGACACCTTTTTGAGACGCGCGTAGACCACTACGTGCCGTCGTCGACGTCTGGGGTTCAGTCTTTACCGGACCCATTGCTCATTGTTCGCAAGCCCGCGCCTACGGGGGCTGGAGATCGCTCTGTGACTGCCGAAGCCCAGGGCGTCTCCTGTCGCGGTGACCAGGGCGTGAGGATGTCCTTTCCCTCGCTCGTGTGGCCACCTTTTAAGATATTAGCTAGTAATTCTAATAATATTAAAATCTTCATATTGCTCGATCTGTTCTTCGAACTCAATCCCGTAAAACTCGAATTACTGGCTACACCATAACAGTTGAAATAAACCCTCGCCGAGTGTCGTAAAGAAACTTTGTTTTATGAACGAAGGAGAATTAAGTCTAAACGTAGGGTTGGCGATCGACTTTGGAGAATTATTATGCATTAACAGAACAGCACCCCTAGCCAAGTTGATAATCTGCAATAGTTAACGCTGGCGAAATGTATGGGAATGACATCATCTCAACTTTAAGCTGTTGATCCCCGCATTAACGCCGGCGTTCACGCGCCATTGTCTTACTATTGTGTCTCTAATTACCTACGCACTCAAAAGGTTAAGTCACGTGGTCAGGACAAACGAATAGAAAATTCGTAGCCAAGCTCACATCGTTCAAAATGATAGAATGAATTTTATTGTTATCGTTTCAACAATGTTCAACGCTACATTCTTTGTTATTGTAGAACGACATTGTAGAACGAGCGGCCGACTCAGGCGCGTCAACATGGCTACCAACTTATCGTTTTCTACAATTGCTGACACCGAGGCGTAACCGATTGGAGAACGGAATTCGACACGAAACGGTTGTAACTTGGGTAGGGGGGCAGATAGATCTGTAAGGAATAATTGACAACCTTAATTTTTAACCGAATTCAAAAAAGGAAGAAGAATCTTTACTTTTTATGTTCCTCGAACACTCGAAGACACCTGGCCCGTTTAGGAAAATTCTTTTTTCATCTGAAGGAAATATTTTCCAGGTGGTCATGAAGTAAGGATCTGATGATGGGGATACTGAAGAATTCAAAGGAACTTTTCAAACTCTATGGGCACATTTGCATTACTATAGAGCTTGCACACTATTAAAGATTTAACTGAGGTATCACGACTAAAAAGAGTAAAATAATTAATGTTTATGCAAAAAAAAAAATACAACCGACTTCAATAAAAAAATACAATTTAATTTTGGAAGTCGGTGTCTTCCGTCCGTATCTGATATGTCCTAATATTAGGAGAAGCTTGTGGTTGATTAAAATCTTCTCACTTTGAGCGTGGCGCAGGTCCTTACCGGGCATCACCAGTTCGGGAGCTTCTTGTTTCGGATTAAGGTGGAAGAAACGCACGGGTGTCATTTCTGTGTGGATCGCCCGGAGGACGTGGTAGAGCCTACGGTGGAAGTCTGTCCCAGGGAGAACGATTTCCGGCCACCGTACGCGCGGGCTTGCAGACAAAGAGCAATGGGTAGCTCACCGTCCGGCCGTCCGCTAAGGACCAAGCCTGAGTCGTAGGCGCGTAGTGTTTCACGCGCGCCTCAAAGAGATGACAGCAAAAGTGAAGGGGCCCAGTAGTACCGATGCCTGCTAGGGCTGTGAGAAATTTTGAAAGAGTAACCGTGGCCCACGAACGCAAAGGCTAACTGAAGAACATAAGTGGGTTTTAATCAGTAAAAGTCTGACGAGAAAGAGTCGCTCCAGGCTCCACCCATAACGGGAGCCCCTGGCAGTGCCCGGAGGACACGGTGGAGGTGTGCCCCGCTTGAGCGGAGCACCGTTGTGTCCTCGTGGGGCGACCGGCGGCAACGGCCTCTCACACCGAGCCTTGGTAGAGGCCATAGTCCGGTGCGAGGAGGGATGTGCGGCGGTCGCCTCCTTCTGTGAAGCAGTGATGTGCTCACACTCCAGCCGCCGGGACCCCGAACCTAAGTTCCAGCCACCGTAGGCGCAGGTTTGCGGACGACAAGCTATGGGTAGCTCGCCGTCTGGCTGTCCGTCCGGTAACCGTACGGATCGAACTCGAGTCGTCGACGGCACGAAGTGTTCGACGCGCGCTTCAAAGAGATACCAGCAAAACTGTATCTAACTGGGCTAGCAGGGCTGAAGCCTACTGGGACGCAAAAGTCTGACACGTCCTCCTGCTCTGCCCTAGCGCGAGAGAAATCATTTGAAAATGTCCCACGCAAAAAAAACGTATATCTAAGTTTTACGTCTTCATAAAAACTCAAATATACGAAGGTTTTTGTCAGCAATATCACACATGACCCTTTATTTAATTGGTGTGAATAAAAAGCCGTACCAACCCTATTCTAGCCCTTTTTATGTCGCCGACATTCTTCAAGATTATTGACTCGGCTTCGAAAATGATTGAGTGACGATGTTTTTATTGGCGGGAGAGTTTTACGAGAACACTATAAACAAGTTGGGACAACCCTCCCTACGAGTTTGTTGTTACGGGACGAAAAAGGGAAAAACAGGTTCTTTATAGAACTTTTTTGTTCTACTATATTTACGTTCGTTCACCTTTTGTAATCCTCTGTCTCCCAATTTACTATTTTCAGTAAATACGAATGCCTATAAGTTTTCAAAAAACAATTTATGTCTAACGATACTGAATGTTATTGAAGATTTAGAATCTGAAATTGAATAAAATGTAAAAAGGGATTACAATATTGGATTCATACAAGTGCTACGGAGGGTGCAACACCGTGATACAATTGGATAGTTTTTCGTAGATATTTATCGTAGTTCATTCGCATAAAGATGAGACCGTTCAACCGATTTTGACTTTTGTTAAGTAGGCATAAGGATGGTATTTAACTTAATGCCTAGAATAAAATGCCTTACAGAATTTAAATAAAAAATATCTATTTTAAAAATAGCTGAAATCGATTCAGTAGCCGTTTCTCAAAATACTATTTTCAGGATGTGTGTTTATTTTGTTACATGGGTTAGGTTTTGATACGTAATCAGATTATTTACTCTGTTTTTGTAACCAAGAATATAAGAGTGTGTTACATAATTTGGAAAAGTGTAACCTCAAATAACACGTTCCTGTAAGTTTACTAATCCGAAACACTTAGCAACAAATGCACGTTACCACGAAAAACTTAACGCCGTAGCCATGCGATCTCGAATTACATGATTCAGAAAACTGTAATATCGAATAACACGTCCCCGTATGTTTACTAATAGGAAACTCTTCACAACGAATGCACGCTGCTACGAAAAACCTAACGCCACAGTCATGGAATCTCGAATAACCAAGTCTCTAATTCAACAATTCGAGTCAATTAACAACAAATGCGTACTTCTACGAATAACTTATCGCCGAAGACACCCGACCTCGCTTAACCAAACCTCTAAGTCTCAAACTGAGCAGAGCTTGTGATATGAGTACTAGACAACTGATAAACATAATTACTTATATATTTCTAAATACATACATACCTACATGTATTCGATTATTTATTGCAATCAACTAATTGTGGTGGCAACACCGAAACGTATTTGTGATTATCTGTGGTAAAGCTGTCTTGTAGCGTAATGGCGGATGACCGTTCTATTCTTCGATCGGCAGCCGTTGAGGTAAGACGCACAATTTGTCTCTTGCATTAAGAGATAATGTAACAACATAATTTAAAAAGAGTTTCAATGGAGATTCTTGCACATTCTTCTCCGTGAGATCTACGCTTTGGAATGTGCAACTAGCATCACTATTCTGACTGACTGACTTCTTGACAAATCAAACTATTGAGTAATAAATATATTAGTTTTATACTGAAGTGAGCAGTTTTATTAATTATATCACTACATAGTATAAAATAGAGTCGCTTCCCTCTGTCTGTCCCTATGTATGCTTAGATCTTTAAAACTATGCAACGGATTTTGATGCGGTTTTAATAGATACAGTAATTCAAGAGGAAGGTTTATATGTATAATACATGCATAATATAGTAGAGAAACACTGCTTATTTTAGAAGTTTCTCATGTGATGTCGTAAATAAACACATTTTTTGCGCTTACATTGCAAACGCTGGCTGAACCCTACGTGATAGATCAAAATAATATACTACAGTATTGTACAACTTAAAAAGGTCTACAAAAAAGTCCGCGTTAGTATATGTCTACCTCTTAGTGATAACCCACAATAACCAATTTTTATCATATACTTTTTACGGGAAATAATGGCTTATTTACGAAGCGATTTTAAGCAATACAGCATTAATCCTTATCCAATTAAGTACCTTAAATACATTGTGCATTTAATATAGATCAATATGGCCCTTTACAGCATGTTATTTAAATGAAAATTTTCGATGGTATTACAGATTTAAAATGCAGGGACATAGCGGTTCCGGTGGTATCAGCATTGCACCCGTGCGAAGCCGGGGCGGGACGCTATTAGATAATATATTTCATAATATTGATACTTACGTTTGTACCGCAGCATGTAGCCGCCTTTGATTTGTGTAGCGCCATGTTCTGAAACAAATAATTGATTTTAGTTGTATTACTTGTAACTTTGACTGGAAGTCGTAACGACCAAACGTCTGGCACGATTGGAATTTAGCTTCTCTACTTATATAAATCTATTGAATTGTAAAGTTTGTAATTTATTGGATTTTCCCAGCAAATTGGTATATTATTTTCCCAGTAAATTGATATATTATTTTTGTCTACTCGTCTGTATAATTTTATGCTTTACTGGCTTCTGCCAGCGGCTTCGCTTGCATCTCTATGTAACAAAGTGATAAAGTAGCATTATCATCATCTTCCTGCCCTTGTCCCGTTTTATTTGGGGTCGGCACAACACGTTTTTCCTTCCGTTCTGTCCTATCACTCGTCACGCTATCACTAACTCCCTTTTCTTTCATATCACTTCTCACACAATCCATCCATCTTTTCCTCCCTCCCTCTCCCTCTCCATCCATCCACATGTAAATTCATAACTCTTTTAGCAACATGCGCTTCATCCCTCCTATTCACATGACCATACCAAGATAAACGATTCCCTTTCAACTTTTCAGTCACTGGCGCCACTTTCAAACTACCCCTAATATACTAATTTCTCACTTTATCCATTCCAGCATTATATTGATGAATTTAAAAATCATTGTAGTATATATTTTTTTGCAAGAATACAAACATACAAAAATACAATTTTTTGCCTCTCTATAATTACTAATATTATAAAGAGGAATAAAGTAGTATTTTTGTATGTATGTATGTATGTATATGTGGTATAAATAGTGTAAACTAGCTTCTGACAATGGCTTCGCTCGTAAACTTCTTTAAACACATATTTAAAAAACCCCAATTCCGCAAAGCCCGCGAGTTCCGCGACTTCAATCTTGCAGACCTGCGGGATCGCGATTTTGATGCGGGATTGGATTCCCTAGACACAACAGTCTCACAATAAGTCAAAAAACAACCCCGCAAGAAAAAGTCCAGAGTCATGAAAAACACCTAACAAACGAGCGTAGTGAGCGCAAAAACCGTATATTTAACAGAATCTGAGAACCGCCGGGAACTTATACAAAAGCGGTTATTTGTGGTAAACAGGAAAGTCCCGACGCGACGAGACGAACCGAAACCGTCGCTGAGACGTGCGACGAATGCTCAATAACACGTTAAATAGTCCCTACACACTACCGGGTTGCCGCGCGGTTTCAGATAAGGAATTCAGGAGCTAATCGCGAATTTTATAATGAAGAAGAAGAAAGAAATGACGCAATCTTAATAGTACGAGATCCGGTAGATGAAATATTTTCCCTCATCTGTTATTTGATGAGGATTGAGATTATATGCTAATGTAGGCATCTATAGGTAATTTCGATGACCTAGGTAACTGTTCGATTTTGTACGAATTATAGAATAAACTCTCTGATCGACGAGCTTTACTGTTTCGGTGTGTTTCAGGTTGGTTTTAGTGTTCGGGAGCTGCATAAAGTTTAATCAGGCGCAGAACACTACTCGCTATCCGGTCGTCGGACGGTTACCGGACGACCGGACGGTAAGCTGCCCACTACTCGTCGTCTGCAAGCCCGCGCCTGTGGTGACCGAGGATCGCTTCGAACCGTGGTATGAACCAGAGCCCAAATAGAAAAACAAATCATGTAGTAATTCTTATTTTTTTTTTATAAAACTTATTTTACGATAAAAGTATTTTATTAATTTATAATTTTGTGCGACAATTCTCATTGTTACGTCAGTCCTGTCTGTGGAATCTTTATGCCCGGTATTCACAGTTTCTAATAAATAATGTAAACGGGTTTTATTCCAATATGTATTGTAAAAAGGCGAATACCCTATTCATCTTTTCCAATACTAGAATGTCTTGTCAATGAAAGAAACGCTGAAGAACTTTTGTCAAACCGGTTGAATATTGAGATAACGGCTGAGATATGTATGGGGGTGGTGGTGGGGGTGGGATGAAAGACGTGCTGCCCCGATTACTTATGAATCAGGAAGAATTCATTGTTTTCAAAACGTACTTCCCAAACATACCATGGCAGGTGAGGACCTGCGTCATGCAGATGGTGAGGACGTCATGACGTCTTCCCAAACACTCCTCAAAGAAGGGACTTAATGCCATGATTATGACGTGCAGCACTGGGTTGCGCCAGTCACTGTCGCCATATCACCATGAGGTAAGGGCCTAATATTAGCATAAGTATTTTTGTACACTGACAGCCCTAAATCTGTTTCCTTTCCCTCAGTCCATCCAAAGGTTGTCCATAAGAAATTGTTCTGTGTGATAAGACACCACGCATTGTACACTTATTTTTATAAATCTTTGTCCTGTTATTTTTTTTTATGCGGCGTACAATAAAAAATATATCATATAATATGCCAGTATATTCTGGGAGTAACTGATCCAGTCAAATCTTTTGATACAAAACTACGCTATTGCAGAGTTCTACAGGCTACTTTTAATCCCAAAAGATGAATGGACCATCTCATCTAAGCATCGTAAGCTAAGCCAAAAAAACGATAGTAAATATAATACAATCAGAATCTCTTGGTGACGCTCTAAATATGAATTCTCCAAAACACAATTCAATATCTAAACAATTTGAAATTGTAAACAGAGAAATAAATTATCTAATAACTGAAAGTGGTATCATCCCATGTAAATTCGGTTTCATTATAGGAGCGCTAGATATTTCGAAGATATTGCAGAGATCGCCCGATTTCGATGCAAAAACATTGAAATATAAAAAAAGGGCACGGAAACCTGTAAGCCTAATATATTTGGCGATTGTATTTTGATAATAACAGGGACATCGAATTCACCGTATGGGACCCAACCAATAGAAAGTTGAAATGACTAGATATGGATATCAGAGGGGCGGATACAACATTTATGCCCATTTTATTTAAATCAATTATCTTTGTAAAAATTCATCGAAAGAGCTTTGACATTTCAAAATGTTTTCGATATGGGATTTGATGCATGTGCAATCCTGGAGGGCGATGGCCTGATGCTGCGTAAGCGAGCGACGTGACCCTCCGCCGCGCCGCTCCTTTGATGACTACCATTCCACTGCGCACACGATGTTGGAAAGTAGCAGATTTTGGACTAATTGTGCTCCATTGGTGTAATTGCTGCAAGGCGTTCCGATGTGAGGACAAAAATAAATAAATAAATAAATTTATTTATTTTTATTCTCACGACTTAGGTATAAAAAACTCTTGCAAAATCGATTTTTGATGATGCCTAAAAATTTTATTAGATTGTCTGTATTTTAATGTCATCATCATCATTTCAGCCGAAAGACGTCCACTGTTGGGCATGTCCTCCCCAAATGTCGCCACAATGTTTTTCATGGGCAGCGGAATTGTTGGTTGTTCAAAATAACCATAAGAGGCCCCGGAAGGCACTTCTACTCGCGCGCAACGATATCTGATCTACAATTATTATTTTTTGCATTTGTTGGATCGATGAGGACTTTTTAGAATTCATTTATGGTGGTGTTTTGAACAATCCTACCAATTTTCAGCTGGGTGCGACTTATTGTAACCTTACCCCTATTTTTTGGTCTAATTTGACTGGACTATTTCTATCCCCCAAAAGAAAGAAAAGTAATTTTTCGTACTTGTGTGATTAAAAAATGTGCGAGATCAACCAACAGCTATCAAAGACTCAAAGCATTTAATTTAATTCAAATAAACTTTTGAATTGTCAAGAAGTCCGTCAGTCAGAAAAATGATGATGATTGCACATTCCAAAGCGAATCTCTATGGAGCAGAATGTGAAAAACTCCATAGAAACTCTTTTCCATCATGATAAGCATAATAAATATCTCGGTAACATGTTTCTTGTCGTTACTATTATGTAAGTATATTGTAAATAAAGTAAAAAAAACAATGTATAAATATAGAAATTAAAATAAGTCACTAGCAGCTAAGATATATCCAGTCTCAACCGACAGCGCCCGTTCACGGACATGACGCGTATATCAGCACTATTCAGCTCAACCATTTTGAATGGAACCGAATGATCTAACACACGCGCCATCATCATTTATCAGCATATAACTATATACAGAGGTCATACAAAAATTTGTTCCCAATCGCTCAACTAAAACACTAACCGTTGCGTTAATAGTAAACAAATGATGTATAAAACCATTCGGTGCCGTACCGCCTTCTGATTGGCTTAATTGAAATTTAATTAGAACGTCGTTCACATAATAACACACCTTAATTGCACGAACTGTGTGTGTATGTTATAGTCAATGAAGTTACTTTGATATTTAAGGGGCCCTCACACTGGCAAAAATTTCGCTCAAATATTTGAGTAAAACTATTGAGTTTATTTTTGTACAACATATTGAATGGGCGAATATAAATTCAGTGTCGACTTAACATTCGCGATGGAAGCACGGCGCATCATGTTGTACAGTTATACTCAGTCATGGCTGACTATGGCTGAATATTATAGTACGTTTCTTTTCCCATGGCATAAGTTGAAAGTTGTTCAGTAGTATTGTGTGCAGTATTGAAAGAGTTTTTAAATAATTAGAAGAAAAGAGAGTGGGCCAGGAATTGGATAACTTCTGGCTGATTCACTCATGACAGTGACAGATCCAGACAGATTGATGAAATATTTCGCAATATTTTGCCAACTCCCTCACACTGCGGTCTCATGCTACAAAATATTGACAGGTCTATAAAAAGTTTCTAAACATATTTGAATGCTCCTTTTTTGTACAACATTCGTCCTCACACTCTCAATATTTTTGCACAAAATCGAAATCATCATATTTTTGAGCAAAATTTTTGCCAGTGTGAGCCCGCCCCTTAAGAGTCATTTTTCTTTGCACATTCTGGTAATACAAATGATATTTTTGATATGCCTGTAAAGCCTCTGAACTAATCTGAAATATTTAAGTATGTGGTAGAAGTATTTTGGCGTCAGAAATGCTAAGGCTTGGGAGACAAATGTTACTGAATTGATCATTAGGCCACTACCAACAACCTCCCGGGTCCGGCCCTGGTTCATGTCATGTTTCGGAGTGAGAGAAAACGGGAACCAGTCACTTCCTTCTGCGCAGCTGTAATGCGACCGAAAGAGGCGGCGGAAACCGTGAGGGAGAGGACATCTTCACGCCCCAGCCAAGACGGGGTGTTGGGAGTCGCAGGATGATTGTCGGCCACCGTAGGCGCGGGCTTACCGACGATGAGCAATGGGTAACTCGCTGTCCGAGTCCACGGCACATCGTGTTCCACGAGCGCCTCAAAGTGATATCAGCGAAATTCCCGCCCATTTTAAATTAGCAAAATGGACCGGGCCCAGTAGGGACGATGTCTGCTAGGGCTGCAATATATCACTTCACTTAGAAAACGAATTATGAGCACAATAACTGACAAACCGTTTTAGAAAATACTTCAACAAAATCTGTCTTCTAAAAATACCATGACAGCAAAAAACGTAATATCATATTTTACAACCACCCAAATGAAATCGCACAGAATCACACCGCAGGGAAATACCGTCCCGGTCCCGTGGTGACGTACGGACCGGACTTACCGAGTATATGAAGGATCTTTAGGTCACGTTCACACACTCCGGTTATCGATTTCCGGCTACCGTAGGCGCGGGCTTGCGGACGACGAGCAATTCGTAGATCGCTGTCCGCCTATCTGGTAAAGACCAGCCCCCCTAGCCAAGTTACAACCGCTTCGTTTCGATTCTCTTTTCGTTGATTGCCTCGAGTCGGCCACGCCTCCTATTCCTTTGTTCTGACCACGTGATTGAGCGTTGAGATGACGTCAGAATAAAGGAATCGGAGGCGTTGCCTACTCGAGGCGATCGACGAAAAGATAATCGAAACGAAACGGATGTAACTTGGCTAGGGGGGCAGGCCTGAGACGTCGAGGCGCGTAGTGTATCACGTGCACCTCAAGAGAAGTCAGCAAAACTGAAAGAGCACAGTTCGGCCGTTGCCTGCTAGCGCTAAGAGAACGTTTGAAAGAGTGATTGTGGTCCTAGAAAGCTAAGAGCAATTGAAGGATACAGACGGGTTTTAGTCAGTAAAAGTCTCACACGCCCTCTCGTTCCACCCTAGGGTGGAAGAAGGTATTGGATGATTTCCCACTTCAAAATAAAACATCATGAGGCCAGTTTTTGCCCAACCATGTTGAGACGGTCTCTGCGTCTACGTTCTAAATAGATGCAGCATAAAATTGCTCGTCTGTTATTCATAGATGAGTACTTCCATATATCGTAATCCAGAAGAACGTTCAATAGATTGAAAACACTTTTACTTGAATTTAAATTGACAACTCTTTGGAGCGACTACCTTAACGAGGTACGCAGAAAGGGTGTGAAGTCTCGCATACCTCCGTCGAAAAGGGTGGATTCTTCGATCAGACTTTTTGTTTTTAAGTGGGAAATCACCCACTGACTTTTCCCGCTTTGGGCGTGTTAGACTCCAAAACCACACCTATGTCCTTCAGTTGCCCTTTGCTTTCTAGGACTATGGGTTTCCTTTTCGGAAAATCCTCGTGGTCTTAACCGGAATCGGCTCTGCTGGGCACCTACGGTTTGCTGACTTCTCTTTGAGGAGCGCGTGGATCATTATGCTCTGTTGACGACTGGGCTCGGTCTGGTCGATTACTGGACGGTTGGACGACGAGCTACCCATTGCTCGACGTCCGCAAGCCCGCGTCTACCGTGGTTGGTAGTCAGGGTCGGATACTCGACGGCTGGGGCGTGAGGAAGTTCGTTCCCTCACGCGTGCGGCCTCCTCCTTCGCTAGCATTACTGCTTCGCAGAAGGAGGCGACCGCCTGCCATTCCTCCTCGTTCCAGACACGAGAGGTCGCTGCCGCCGATTGCCTCCACGAGGACAGGACGGTGCTCCGCCTAAGTGGGGCACACCTCCACCATATGCTCCACCGTGTCCTCCGGGCGGTCCACACAATGGTGACACCCGGGCGTTTCTTCCACCTGAATCCGATGCAGGAACCTCCCGAACTTGCCATGTCAGGTGAGGACACCGTGTTGCCGCTCCAGGCACTCCTCAAAGAGAGGACTTACTGCCGTGATTATGGTGTGCCCAATCCTTTGACTACATTGGTGTTTCGTTTGGTCTGGGCAACTATCTGACAATTGTTTTCGTACTGTTTATATTATATGTTCTAATCACGCGGAAAACTTTGATACCGCGATGTAAGATTTCATCTTATATTCTTTATTGTACATAATTTTAAAATAACACATATTTGTAAGAAATTTTATATAAGAGGATAACTAAAATAAACTACACAAATACGTGCACAGCACAAAATACGTATTAAAATACTCATCATCATCATCATCATCTTCCTGCCCTTGTCCCCCCTTGTTGACGTATATATACTATATACAATAAATAAAACCTATACATATATATTTATAGGTCATGTTGACATGAAATGCTCCCTAATTCTTCCCCTGAAGATCTCCAACGAGGGGCTAGCCCTTAATGTGTGCGGAAGAGAATTCCGAAGGCGCACAGCTTGAACAGTGAATGAATTTTTCTTTCTCTAGTTCCTATGTAGCGGTATATCATCATCATCATTTCAGTCAAAATACGTCCACTGCTAGACATAGGCCTCCCCTAAGCGTCTCCACAACGACCGATCCTGTGCGTCTCGCATCCACCGCACTCCCGGGACCAGCAGCGGTATATATGCGACAATCTAGAAAGTGTGGGTTTTTTTTGAGGTGGGATATCATTCAATAAATTCTCGGAGGGCGTGTCAGACTTTTACTGACTAAAACCACACCTATGTCTTTCAGTTGCTCTTTGTTTTCTAGAATCATGGGAAATTCCCCGCAACTCCGCGGCGATTGGGCCTCTACAGTTTATAGCATAGCATAGTCTGTCTTATAATGTTCCCACTGTTGGGACTAAGGCCTCCTCTGTAGGAGAGGGAATGGGCCGTAATCCGCCACACGGGCCCAGTGCGGGTTGGTGGATGTCACATGTCTTCGAATTTTTGGTTCTAGGACATGCCGGTTTCCTCACGATGTTTTTCTCTAAGGTTTGCTGACATCTATTTGAGGCGCGCGTAGAATACTACTCGTTATCGACGACATGGGCTCGGTCCTTACTGGACGGTTGGACGGCTAGCTATCCATTGCTCATCGTCTGAAAGTCCGAAAGAGAGTAGGTAAGAACTCACCAAGCATTGGGTACCCGGCGCCGATTACTCAACTCGTGTGAAAGGTCCTTTACATCGACGCCGAAGCGATTAATCAGTACAATGATCCATCATTGTTACAGCTAATATATTTTGTGTAATTCCTTTAAACGTGGCCAACGGTGGAATGTTTGCCGATATTTTTTGTGAAGGTATTTAGAGATGATTGAAAATATTGGTTTTTGTGGGGAAAATAATATAATAGTTTTCTTAGTTTAATATCATAATAACGTTTTGGAGAAGGACGTCTTCTGTAAGGCGTACTGTTCACGGACGCGTAGCTTCATAGACGCGTATTCGTCATTATACGCTTGGTGTACGCCTGCGTGAAGCTTACATACAAAACTATGAAACTCTGTCGACGAAGCGGCAGCGTCGTGCCGTCTTGTCGCGTCTATGAAGCTACGCGTCCGTGGACAGTAGCCCATAGTTTTGTATGTAAGCTTCACGCAGGCGTACACCAAGCGTATAATGACGAATACGCGTCTCTGAAGCTACGCGTCCGTGGACAGTAGGCCATAGTTTTCCGAACGACGAATACGCGTCTATGAAGCTTGATGTGGTCAGTGGACAAGGTTCTATATCATGTAATGCCACCATTTCATGATAAGGTCGATCATATCATGAAGTGATAAATTTTAAGATCTAACCACGACAGATACACCACTGCATTCTGTTTTAATAAGGGTATAGAAAGAAAGAAAAGAAAGAAAAACTGTTTTTATACGCGCGAAATGACGCAATCTTAAAACTAGCAAACAAACATGATCAATTGATAGGGAAGATATGCGTCACATCCGCGCAAAACGGCCGAACGCTCAGCATAAAGCTGTGGCCTCACGCATTATGCGGTGAGCTCACAGCGCTGGTTTTCAGCGTGGGCCGGTGGCGGTTTTGACATAAAGACGCCCGTACGGTGCAGTGTACAGCAAGATTTGGATAGAAAAAGGAAATAAAAATACATATGAATTATAAATTAAAAAGAAAAGAAAATTAAACTAAATAAAAAAAAACGTGAAATATCAATCTTAGATATATATTCATCTTTTTTCTAAACCAAATCAAATTGACATTACAGCCTCCGCACAGCAGAGAAGTCTATGTTTTCTTAACCGCACCACAAAGAAGACACAAGCGAAGTGTATCAGACCTCGTCCCACACTGAACGTGATATTCCACAGTTACTCCAAACTAAAAACGATCGATGAGATATAGAACTCCCGATCAGTCCCTTGATGTACCTACCTTACTATAATACCCTGACCCCAGTCTCTAAATGACTAATAAAGTGTATTTTCCTCAGCCTAAAGGATATTTTTTCCTCCCACAATATTTGGCCGTAGCACTTGGAATCACTTTCAAATCCCCAATCCGGGCTTACACCTGGAATATACCGTCTTGTGCTAGGGATAAAGGAAAAATAAAGACTATATAAACTTCTTATTCTACGTAGGTTGTATCAATAAAAATTGAGGTTCTGTTTCTAGGCAGGCTATCGAATCAGCGTTGACGAATTTGAAAGTATTTGAAGTAGATTTGGATCATCACCTCGTCATCGACTTTAAAAATAGATTAGTATATTAATTGATATTTTATAATATACAGGGTGTTTGTTCGACGGGAGGGGTCATCTGCTATCCTTTCAGACCCCTAAACACTTCTCATGCCCTGCTGATTTTTTTGTTTTATTGTTTTATGAAAATAAGATCCAAATTTTTCATTAAAATACAAATTTAAAAAAATATATAAGGCGTAGACTGTGAATTTTAATTTTATTTAGATGTGTATTGTATTAGAGTACTTTCAAATTTAAAATTAGTGACATTAGCTATCTAGTTTTTTTTTTATTATTTACTCGCAAAGTTTTAGGCTATAGGAAAAAAACCAAAAGCGATTGGAATCTTCCAACTCCCTCAAAAATTCTCTAGTTTATTCTCTTGCTAGTGATGTACCACATGCCATAAAAATCTTTTTATAACTTTGTGAATTCGCTAGAATTGTGAATCGAGTCACGACACAATGCACCAAACACCCTATATATGTATTTCATTATTATGCCAAATTAATATTATTTATGATATTTGTACACTGACCGCCACAAAACTATCTCAGTCCATCCTAAGGTTGTCTGTAAGAGATTGCCCTATGCAAAAAGAACGCCCATTGTACACTAGTTTTTGCAATTATTTATCCTGTCCACATTATGAGGTGTACAATAAAGTATATAATAAATAAATAACCTGTTTTTGTGGTTGCTTCCTTAGTACCCCTAGAACGCCTAGAACGTCTAGAATACGCTCTACCTTTACAGGTAGAGGATTGGTCATATCATTGATGTAGGATTTCAATGATAGTAAAAAGTACAAGGAAAGTAGGCCAAATGAAGTCATAAGACTGGACAGAGGCGGCCTGCGCCTGGTGACGGGGACCATCACCGGACACTGCACACTGAATAAGCACCTCCACACAATAGGCATCACAGACAGTCCCCTATGCAGAGCATGTTTGGAAGGGGAGGAGACAATCGCACATGTGCTCCTAGACTGCACAGGTGTTACTGAAATACGCACACGAACCTTAGGATCCCCGAACTCCCTTATTGATGTCCTGAAAAACCTAAGAGGTCTTATCTGTTTTTGGCGAGAGGTGGGCTGGTTGGAATAAGCCCACCTAAGGTTATGGCCGCCATGACCCACGTACAATGGTCCACATAGGACTAAGTGCGGAAACCATACATAAATAGATAGATAGATAGGCCAAACGAAGATTGGAATATCATCAAACTTTAACGTTAAAATCGATCTGGCCAGTTTTACTTGGCCTTATGATGAAGTGATCAATTTCTATGATCTGGCCTCGACATTATACACTTGACGTAGCATGTTTGCCAAAATGGAAGGTAGATAATTCTACCCTCTAACAATTCTATTCTACTTTTAACTAGTGTCCCGCCCCGGCTTTGCACGTATGTAAATTTTATACATAAACCTTCCTCGTTTATTGCCCTTTCTATTACTGAAAACCGCAACTAAATCCGCTGCGTAATTTAGGAGGAGTTAGTGAATAAACAGACAGACGCAAAAAGCGTTATACTAAACAAAGAAAGGAAAATTAGAACCAGACTTTTGTTCCTATACTCAACCAGACAATTTAACTTGAGCTCTTACGTCTGGATGCACTAATTAATTAGAAGGTCTACCTTTGTTTTCTACAACATCTGATTCCAATCGACTGTACTTTCATCAGAGGCTGTGATATCCTATCCTTAGCTTAAAGAGGGTTCCGGGTTGTCTAGCGAAGCGTACCATTACGGGTGAGGTAAGTGAGTAGTACTTAAAATAGCTCAAAGGTCCTAGTTAGCTAGGTATACAATTAACTTCATACAACAGTACGTCACGCCTGTATTAGCTGAAGAGATTGGCAGAACTGTCTTGGTAAAGTTAGATAAATGTTTTCCACTTTTGACAACAATTCTCAGTAAACTGAAACTTCAATAGGATATTTTTTAGCCTACTGTGTTACTAAAAAAATTTACTACACTACTGGAGAAAGGCCCCTCATTTCTCCTTCCAAACTTCTCTGTCTAGGGCCATCTGAAAGAACAAAGAAAGAAAGTAAGAAAAACATTTTATTTGACGGAACAAGGCGCAAATTTAGAACTAACAAATTATAAGTATAGGTATTATGTGAAAAAATATGCGCCACATCCGCGCAAAACGGCCGAATGCTCAGCATAATGCCTTGACCACACGCAAAATGCGATGAATCTAAACGCACGTTTCATTCACGTTTGCGTAAAATTAACCTATTCACTCTTGACTTAAAGACCCCTAGTTTGCAGCCATCAGAAAATACAGACTTCCACAGGATATACCCACGACCTTCACCAGGTCATCGGTCCACCTTGGAAGCCTTCCAACTGCATCTTCTAGTACGTTGTCCTCGCCAGAACCTTTCACCCCCATCGCCTATAATTTCGTTCTGCGATCAATGTAGCCACTATTCAAGTTTGACGATTCTTGGAGCTATGTCTGTAACCTTGGTTCTCCTGCGGATATCTTCATTTCTAATTCGATCTCGCAAGGAAACGCCGAGTATATTGCTGCGTCCACACACCGGTACAGACTAAAGCGCCTATTACACCACTCGATATTCAGACAATCTTAGTCTATGTCACACAAGAAAAAGAGCAACTTACGCCAATGTCGTGTAAAGGAATGAAACAGAACGATGAGATAAATAGATAAACATAGACTAAGACTGTCTGAATATCGAGTGGTGTAATAGGCGCTTTACATAGATTATTTACACAAGGCCTTTTTTCGGCACTGCTATGTTGCACAGACAAAATTCTGTAGAAATCTTCGTAAGTTTGTACCGTGAGGATGCACCTTAAGTCATTATACAATACAAATAGCTTTTATTTCTGATAATATACATATCAGTTATGATTTTTAAATTGTTTCATAAATAATTATACATGATATAATATGTTTCTCAATATTATCATGCATTTTAGTTTTAGTTAGTTGTAATTAGATTGGGGTTTTTATTATTATTTATTTTATTTTATTGTAATTATAGTTAGTATTTTTAAATGTAAATAAACGTCTATTAGTCATCATGCAACTA
The DNA here is from genome assembly GCA_905147345.3 of Mythimna impura. NCBI lineage: Eukaryota > Metazoa > Arthropoda > Insecta > Lepidoptera > Noctuidae > Mythimna > Mythimna impura. The sequence goes on along the minus strand of LR990359.1, from coordinate 22,663,158 downwards.
ATTTATAATTACATATTATTTAATCAATTTTATATTGACAAATAATATTCCCTATTCATTGTTTTTTTTTTTTACATTTTATATATTATTGCTTATACCATATAAGTCATTAAAAGAACATAAACCCAGACCCCACGCCTACTTCCGAGATATCCGTGATGACGAAACCCAATATCACTTTGCGAGATCTCAGAATCGAATCCAGAACCATTACAATGTAATTACCTCCCAAATCTGTGTTTCCAAAAACTAATATTATGAAACACGCTATTAAAAAGAGATCCCAAAACAATTGAAAAGCGATTGAGCAAACAAACTCAAAAGAAATACCGTTTTAAAACGAATATAGGTAGGAACAAGTAATTTTATGAAACTTGTGAGGCAGGTGTCCCGAGAGCTGAACAGAGAGCTGATATTGGATTTATGCTAATATTTATTTACCCGGACGGGGGCTGTCCGCGATGAAATACCCGGGTACCCAGGTAAAAATACCCGGTATTTTCGTGATACGCCCAATGAAACGCCTATTGGGACTCGCTATTTGAGACTCCGCTAGCTTTGTTATGTATGATTTTATGTAGACTCGGCTTTTTTATTTATTTTGCTGGTGAATGTTTTATTTTCGGTATATTAAGTGACTTGTTTATTTTTCTTGATAGTTATGGCACATTCTTTCGCCTCTTTAAGAGGTTTTTTTTTTGAAGGTGGGAATCATCTAATTACTTCTCGCGCTCTTGGGTGGAGCGTGAGGGCGTGTCAGACTTTTACTGACTAAAACCACACCTAAGTTCTTGCAGTTTCCTTTTGTGTTCTATAACCACGTGTATTCCTTTCATACTTTTCCTCATAGCCCATCTCATTAAGAGCTAAATTATAAAGGTAATCGACAATTTTATTTACAATATAATAGAATCAATAAATCGAGAAATTCTGATAAAGCAATCAAAATAATTATGTTGGGATCGAACATCCAAAGCCTGAGCATCGACGCCGAGTTGCAGGCCTGTCGGTTTTCTATCGATTACATTTCGGGGAGTGTGCGTTGGAATTGCACAATTTAATTCCACCAAGTCCGTTCCATCATCGGACCACTAGACGTACGGCGTTGCACCATCGGTACATGGTGGACATCCCACCCATACGTACAAAGCGTTTTGGGAACACATACATAATGCGTACAGCTAAGGAGTGGAATTCCCTGCCGGAGTCTGTGTTTCCTGATAGCTACAACCTAGGGGCCTTTAAGTCAAGAGTGAATAGGTTTCTTCTAGGCAAGCGTGCTCCATCGTCGACCACATCATCGCTTACCATCAGGTGAGATAGTGGTCAAACGCGAGCCTATCAATAAACAAAAAAAAAAAGATTATAATTATTCTAGAGCCAAATTATTCAATTCTGTTCAAAACTCTTTAGTTTTCTAACACAGGTGTTTGGAATCTTTGAAATTCTCGGCTTTTTTTACTGTAATATGACACTAGAGCAGTGAAAGCAATGGTAACGGCTTACAAATGGCAGCGCGGGTTCAAACAGCCAGGCGCATTACTTTGTGTATTATCTGATCTGGCCACGGGCATATAGATAAAAACAAAAACACTTAGGTCGCCAAAGTCCCTCCGTCAGAAATGTGCCTAGCAAACTGGCAACATTACCATTCAACGTGGCTGCCAGTCTTCTAGGTAGATTTCCTTAATTCCTTGGGCAAAGAATAACGAAAAACCAGTAGGTCATTGTCAGAAAAAGGCCTCCATACCCAATTCCCTTCACGTCATCATTCAGCCGATAGACGTCCACTGCTGGACATAGGCCTCCCCCAAATGTCACCACAACGAACGGTCCTGTGCGTCTCGCATCCATCGGATTCCCGCAACCTTTACCAGGTCATCGGTCCACCTTGTAGGGGGCCTTCCAACACTGCGTCTTCCGGTACGCGGTCGCCACTCTAGAACCTTTCGGCCCCAACGGCCATCTGATCTGCGAGCAATGTGCCCTGCCCATTGCCACTTAAGTTTGGCGATTCTTCGTGCTATGTCGGCAACCTTGGTTCTCATGCGGATATCTTCATTTCTGATTCGATTGCGCAAGGAAACCCCGAGCATAGCCCTTTCCTTTCCCTTCACGTATCTATATATATAAAAGGAGAAACTGACTGACTGACATATCAACACACAGCCGAAACTACTGGGTGTAGAAGGGTGAAATCTTGCACGAGGTTTCCTATTATGACGTAGGCGAGCACTAAAAAAGGATTTTCAGAAATTCACCCCCTAAGGGGAGCGGACGGCGAGCAATGGTTAGCTCGCCGTCCGACCGTCCGGTAAACGTCCGGACCGAACCCAAGTGATCGACGGCGCGTACTGTTCCACGCGTGCCTCAAGGAGATGTCAGCAAACCGTAGGGGCCCAGCAGGGTCGAAGCCTACTGGAGCCAAGAGTTGATTTCTGAAAGGAAAACTCAACCCAGGCAAAGAAGGAACAGGAGTGGGTTTTTAGTCAGTAAAAGTCTGACACGCCCTCTCGCGCCGCCCAAGAGCGGGGATGTCATTGGATTTTCCCACCTAAAAAAAACCCCTAAGGGGAAGAAACGGAAGTCCAAAGTTAGTATGGAGAAAACCCTGACGCGAGTGAAACCACTTGCAGAAGCCAGTCTTCAATAAACCCATACCTCACTATACACCATGAATCTCTCATAAGTACCAATTAATAAGTATCTATGTGTTATTTGCGTCCGAACCGAATGGCCCTGTTTACTCAAACCACTAGACAAGTTCGACCGTGTTGTTATAATTAGGTTCCGTATATCGATTTGTTCTAGTTCTTTGTTTGGCACGAATTGAACTGGAAATGGCCTATTTCGCTGTTGTGTTATTTCATGCAATATATGTGTCATGTTGCATATTAAACAAAGCGGTTTGAAATGTGAATGAGTGTTGAACAAGCTGGCGGTCTACTTGATCAGGTATATATGCTGACTTCTGCGTATCAGGGTCGTCACATATTCGAATGATATCCGCAGTAGAACCAAGGTTACCGACATAGCTCGAAGAATCGTCACACTTAAGTAGCAGTAGGCAGGGTACATTGCTCACAGAAAAGATGGTCGATGGGGCAGAACGGCGACCACGTACCAGAAGACGCAGCGTTGAAAGGCCTTCCACAAGGTGGGCTGTTGACCTGGTGAGGGTCGCGGGAATCCGATGGATGCAAGATGCACAGGACCGGTCGTTACGGCGACACTTCGGCCTATATCGAACAGTGGACATCTTTCTGCTGATATGATGATGATGGTGACATGTTCTAGAGCAGGCAGGTATGGCGAACCTATGGCACGCGTGCCAATGTTGGCACGTGGCAATAAAATTCGGACACACCAATACAAAAATTATTTAGCATCTAGATAATTTGCAACAACAGAAATCACATTGACTTTCACTTACATAAAAAATATATAGCACTCGTGGATTTACGACTGCTTTACGAATTCGGAATGCAAAAAAAGTAAAGTAAATAGTTAAGTGACTGTCTAGTTTTGATTTTTTTTTTCAATGAAACACCAAAAAAAAAATTGGCGACACGCTTTGATAGATAGCACAGATACAGGAATAAATCTGAAAACTGTAAATTCGTTGTTAGGTCACAAAAAAAAATGTGAGTCGGAAAAATCATATAAATCATAGGTAAGTTTTTTACGGAACCCTCAGGACGCGAGTCCGACTCGCACTTGCCCAGTTTTACAAGATAAACAAGATTATTGTTATTATTTTACTCTTGATAAGTTCGCGCTTAACCATTGTCTCACCTGATGAAAAGCGACGGTGTGGTCGACGATGGAGCACACTTGCTTAGAAGTAACCTTTTTACTCTTGTCTTAAAGACTCCCAGGTTGTAGCTATCAGGGAACACAGACTCCGACAGAGAGTTTCATGTCATTTATTTCGTATATTTATTATTTTCACACGTTATTAAATATTGCTTACAAAAATTCATTTAAAAAAAAACATTGAATACAAATTTAATAGCCCATTGGTAACGAGAAGGGTCCAAATTACCAGTAATAAGGTAATTTGGACCCTTTAAGGGCTCCAGAGAGAATAGAATAGAAATACTTTTATTCGGAACCGACACACCACCTGACCACCTCAGCATTTGCTGGGCGTTAGACACCCAGCGCTGGTTTTCAGTTTGCACCCAATTAGAGAGAACAACCTCCTGCTCCCATACGAGCAGTGCCTAGAAGTACTGCTTTCTGTCTATCCTAAATCCTTTCAAAATCATGAGATGCAGAGCATAATATCAGCAAAATTAAAAAAAAAAACTTTTGAAGTTAATTGAAAAACAAACTTAACCAAATCCCCGACTGTAAGTATAGCTTACTGAAATCCCGTAAAAAAAAAAAAAAAAAATCTCGAACTCAGCAAAATCGACTTCTTAAGCCAGTCATCGGCGGAACGGATCTCTAATAAAAATGATTCTTCAAGGAGAATTCATTATTACCATTACAAAGAACGTTTGAAAGAGGCTGTCGTTATCAGAGCGAGGCAGACGGAGGGAACTTTGCTGTTTACACTTCATAGAGATGGGGATAAGTGTCACTTAGCCAGCTTGAATAAACACGATAAGTTAATGGGGGACACATATTTGGTATTTTAAGGGTGTTCGGAAAAGTTTTGGGCGGTGGCTAGGGTTTGGCGTAATAAATAGTGCTGCTGAAACCGTAACCGAATGTTCTACTCCTGTTCCAGTTTCGGCCATAAATGAAAATGAAACTGACGTGGTAACAAAAATCATGGTGGAATGGCGACAGCAACTATCGCAACCCAGTGTTGGGCACGCCATAATTATAGTGGTAAGTCCCCTCTTTGAAGAGTGGCTGGAAAGACAACACAGCGTCCTCACCTTCCGCATGACGCAGGTCCTCACCGGAGGTTCCCGCACCGGATTCGTGCGGAAGAGACGCCCAGTTGTCACCATTGTATGGACCGCCCGGAAGCCCGGGGGAGCATACGGTGTGCCTCGCTCGGGCTGATCACCGCCGTCCTCGTGGGGGCGATCGGCGGCAACGACCTCTCGCGCCAGGCCCTGGTACAGGCCATGGTCCGGAGCGAGGAGTAATAGCAGGCGGTCGCCTCCTTCTGGAAAGCAGTAATACTAGCAAAGGAGGCGGCCGTACGCGCAAGGGAACGGCCCTCACGCCCAAGCCGCCGGGATCCCGATTTCTAGCCACCGTAGGCGTAGGCTTGCGGACAGCGAGCAGTGGGTAGCATGACGTCCGGTCGTCCGGTAACCGTCCGGACCGAGCCCATCCCAAGTCTAACACGCCCTCCCGCGGTGGATGTCATTGGATGATTTTACCAACTACAAAAAATAATAGTGTAGGGCAACGTTTATTTACTAAAAAAAAGTTTTAGTTTTTATTATACTGTCTCAAAAACACCAGTCGAAACCAGTTTTGTTGGCCGAAATTGACTGAAACCAAAACCGAGCTTTCTGTAGGTCTCTGGTAGATAATAAATAAAGTTCCTGGACCCCTTCTCACACGCTGCCGGAAAGTCTACGACAGGTAGACTAAAAGCCCAACTCCGAAAAGAGATATGGGTAAACTGTTGTATTTTCCCTGTGCGTATAACTAACTTGGTTATTAACTTGGTTATTTGGCTCGCACACACTACCAACAACAACCAAGAAAAACTAACTTACAGTCCCATAAATATATTTGATTAGAGAGGTTATACCCACACTAGGAATCACTCCTGCCTTCATAAACATGTAAACTCACTCAAACAAGAAACTCAGAATCGCCGAGGAAATAATGCAATTTCGAAACTTATATCGTCGCGTCACAAGGGATTATGAAGTTACTATACAGGGTGTCTTTGACATCGACACAAACGAATACCACGGATCCAGTACATGATTCTGGACCCCCCAGTGGTGGAATTTTTCGTCGCATTTTCCTAATTTTTTTTTTAATCTGTACTTTATTTTTAAATTTAAAGTGTGTAAAATCGTTATTGTAACCAAAACCGATGATGTTTTTAGTAAAAAAAAATAAAAAAAATGTTGAATTAAAAATTAATTAATTTAAAATTCATCGGGGTTTTTTTTTAGGTGGGAAAATCATCTTATGACAAATCCCGCTCTTGGGCGGACGGGAGATAGTGTCAGACTTTTACTGATTAAAAATCCACTCCTGTTCCTTCGTTGCCTTCATCCCAGGGTTTCGTTTTCACACTACCCATGGCCCCAGTAGGCTTCGACCCTGCTGGGCCCCTACGATTTGCTGACATCTCCCTGAGGCGCACGTGGAACAATACGCGCCGTCTTTCCAACCACGCCTCAAAGAGAGGACTTACCGCCCTAATTGTGGCGTGCCCAAAAATTCATCGGGGTAGATAAAATCGTTATTTCAATCAACCCCGATGACATTTTTAATTTTAAAAGAAATTCATTCATTTTTTTCACCAAAAATGTTAGAATTTCAAAATTTTATACCGTTTAAATATTAAAAAAAAAATGGAACAAAGCGACAAAAAATTCCACCACTAGGGGGTCCAGAATCATGTACTGGATCCACGGTATTCGTTTATGCGTGGATGTCAAAGACACCCTGTATATTTCATTCATTCAGTCATTATTAGTTTTTAAAGACGTTTTTGACGTTGACTATTTCTGTTAAACTTCACTTCAACATGTTTGGTCATGGTTGTTTGGTTTGTTTGGTTTGGATGCGAGACGCACAGGATCGGTCGTTGTGGAGACGCTTGGGGGAGGCCTATGTCCAGCAGTGGACGTCTTTCGGCTGAAATGATGATGATGTTTGTTATTAATATTTTTAGTATTCAAAACATTTGCACGCAAACATGTCTGAACCATTTCTTTTCTCAATGTTATCTTACATGCACTTTTTTATTATTGTATGTATACTCATGTTTGAGCATATAAATATATCTTATCTTATCTTAAAACTACCTTAAAAATACGGCTTAAGGAGTGTTTTCATAAAAACTAGTAAACACAAAAACTGAAATTAAGTACGGGCCTCAAGAAAAAGCACTTTATTTGTACCTTGGTATTAATTCTTATCAAAATAAATTACTTCGTATTCAAGACTAGTTTAGTGTCTATATTGCTTTTTAAATGATTCAATACGAACAATAGCAAAAGATATCACGATTTTAAAAATGTGAAAAGAAAATGATTAAAAGCGATAGATGTGCTTATATAAACTGTTGTGGTTACGTTAGTCAACAGACAATAATATGGTAATTTAATAATATAATTCATCATCATCATTTCAGCCGATAGACGTCCACTGCTGGACATAGGTTAAGTTAATATTATTTATTTTATTGTGTTTGTGTCTGCGTGAGTCACAAATAATTTTTTTTATTTCTTTCGATGCGGAGGAGTACTTCGACGCCTGAGTGTATTTTGTGTTTTTGTATTTTATGCACACAGGTATATAAATATTTAGTTAAGTTAATATTTAAGTTTCTTATATACACACATATATGTAGTTCATTACTTAATAAAAACCAGAGAATATTCAATAAAAAGCCGACCAAGTTAAAGACGTACTAGCACATGAAGGGTTCTGTCAAAAAAACCACGTTTGTTGTATGGGAGCCCACTTATTAAATATTTATTTTATTCTGTTTTTTAGTATTTGTTGTTATAGCGGCAACAGAAATACATTTTCTGTGAAAATTTCAATTGTCTATTACGGTTCATAAGATACAGCCTGGAGACAGACAAACAGACAGCGAAGTCTTATTAATAGGGTCCCGTTTTACTCTTTGGGTACGGAACCCTAAAAACAAAATTGCTTTCAATTTACTAAGTCCACAACATGTTAGCGTCTTCACGTCCGCGTGAATTGAGCTGTGTAAATGTTTCGGCACCGGGTAACTACCACTTTCAGCAACTGGTCCGTTGTTTGCATCTACCCCACTAATTGTTTCGTAAACACAGTATGTGGTTTTCAATTCAGTCAAGATTTCTTATGATCGTAATCATTCAATGTATCGGTTAGAAGTGGTTAAATTTATACTTATACCAGCTGACCCTTACGTTGTTCAGCTGTCATCATCATCATCTTTTCAGCCGAAAGACGTCCACTGTTGGACATAGGCCTCCCCCAAGCGTCGCCGCAACGACCGATCCTGTGCGTCGCGCATCCACCGCACTCCCGCGACTCTCACCAGGTCGTCGGTCCACCTTGTGGGAGGCCTTCCAACGCTGCGTTTTCCGGTGCGCGGTCGCCACTCTAGAATCTTTCGGCCCCATCGACCATCCGTTCTACGAGCAATGTGCCCGGCCCACTGCCACTATAGTTTGGTGATTCTTCGGGCTATGTCGGCGACCTTGGTTCTCCTGTTCCGTATGGTCCTGCTGTATAAATTATCAATGAAAACTATATGGGTGTGCTACTGTGACAACCATGAGCTTCTCAAATAATAGATAGATAGGTACTTCTACTAAATCTAACATCATTAATTATTCCTTTTGTTTAGCTCCTAGCAGTTTTTAAATCTATTTTAGTACACTCGTTTCGCATTGTTTTTTACTTAGCTTTACACTTTTATTAAGACTCAGTATTTCTCTTGAGTGCACATTAATCATGAGGACTCTCCCTGGTTAAATAAATTTCCAAGTTACTCATCATCAATAAATGTTTGTCCTGTGATAAGCAACAAGAGCGAGAGAGTGTGTGCGTGAGATAAGATAAAATTAGTTAAGATAAGATAAGATAAGATAGGATAGGATAGGATAGGATAGGATAGGATAGGATAGGATAGGATAGGATAGGATAGGATAGGATAGGATAGGATAGGATAGGATAGGATAGGATAGGATAGGATAGGATAGGATAGGATAGGATAGGATAGGATAGGATAGGATAGGATAGGATAGGATAGGATAGGATAGGATAGGATAGGATAGGATAGGATAGGATAGGATAGGATAGGATAGGATAGGATAGGATTGGATAGGATAGGATAGCATTGGATAGGATTGGATTGGATTGGATTGGATTGAATTGGATTGGATAGGATAGGATAAGATTGGATTGGATAGGATTGGTTTGGATTGGATAGGATAGGGTAGGGTTGGATTGGATTGGATAGGATAGGATTGGATTGGATTGGATCGGGTTGGATTGGATTGGATAGGATAGGATTGGATAGGATTGGATAGGATTGGATAGGATTGGATAGGATTGGATAGGATTGGATAGGATTGGATAGGATAGGATTGGATTGGATTGGATAGGATAGGATTGGATAGGATAGGAAAGGATAGGATTGGATAGGATAGGATTGGATTGGATTGGATTGGATTGGATTGGATTGGATAGGATTGGATTGGACAGGATTGGATTGGATTGGATTGGATTGGATTGGATCGGATTGGATAGGATAGGATAGGATTGATTGGATAGGATTGGATTGGAATGGATAGGATTGGATTGGATTGGATTGGATTGGATTGGATAGGATTGGATTGGATAGGATTGGATTGGATTGGATTGGATTGGATTGGATTGGATTGGATAGGATAGGGTAGGATTGGATTGGATTGGATAGGATAGGATTGGATTGGATTGGATTGAATTGGATTGGATTGGATAGGATAGGATTGGATTGGATAGGATTGGTTTGGATTGGATAGGATAGGGTTGGATTGGATTGGATTGGATAGGATAGGATAGGATTGGATTGGATTGGATTGGATTGGATTGGATTGGATTGGATTGGATTGGATTGGATTGGATTGGATTGGATTGGATTGGATAGGATGAGATAGGATTGGATAGGATTGGATAGGATAGGATTGGATTGGATAGGATAGGATTGGATTGGATTGGACTGGATTGGATTGGATAGGATTGGATTGGATAGGATTGGATTGGATAGGATAGGATTGGATTGGATAGGATTGGATAGGATTGGATTGGATTGGATTGGATAGGATAGGATAGGATTGGATTGGATTGGATTGGATTGGATTGGATTGGATTGATTGGATTGGATTGGATTGGATTGCATTGGAATGGATAGGATTGGATAGGATTGGATTGGATTGGATTGGATTGCATTGCATTGCATTGGATTGGATTGGATAGGATAGGATAGGATAGGATTGGATTGGATTGGATAGGATTGGATAGGATTGGATAGGATTGGATAGGATTGGATTGGATTGGACAGGATTGTATTGGAATGGATAGGATTGGATTGGATTGATTGTATTGGATTGTATAGGATTGGATAGGATTGGATTGGATTGGATTGGATTGGATTGGATAGGATTAGATTGGATTGGATTGGATTGGATAGGATAGGATAGGATTGGATAGGATTGGATTGGATTGGATTGGATTGGATTGGATTGGATTGGATTGGATTGGATTGGATTGGATTGGATTGGATTGGATTGGATTGGATTGGATTGGATTGGATAGGATTGGATAGGATAGGGTTGGATTGGATTGGATTGGATAGGATAGGATAGGATAGGATAAGATAAGAGGATAGGATAGGATAAGATAAGATAGGATAGGATAAGATAAGATAAGATAAGATAGGATAAGATAGGATAAGATAAGATAAGATAAGATAAGATAAGATAAGATAAGATAAGATAAGATAAGATAAGATAAGATAAGATAGGATAGGATAAGATAAGATAGGATAGGATAATCCTATCCTAAAAACTAATATTCATATCCTATTAGCTTTTTTTAATAATTTTGGAGGGTACACTACATAAATACGAAACACTTTATTCCGACAGTCACAAATACGCTCACCGCCGCGGTTGAGGCTGGCCGGCAAAGCCGGCCAGCAAGCCGAAGCTGCGGTGCTGCTCCTCAGTTCACGGGCCGCCCTACCCCTCCGCGCCTTCGCGGGTTTAAATTACACTCTAGGGGTAGGGCAAACAAGACTGCGTGAAGTCGGTTTTGCAGCGATTCGTTTCTGCCACTAGATTTTGTAGCACAACATGTTGACTTTTAGTTTATTCGAAGTATTGAAAATCGGAATATTGTTTTTCGGACCGAGAACCCTTCGAGCATTTGATTCTTCACGTATGAAAATCGGAAAACTAACAAATCGCATTTACGACTTTCGGTAAAATAAATTTCGTGATTTTTAATAATAGACATTATAATTTTTAAGTATTATGAAATTCGGACTTTTGAAAATCGGAACATCGAAATTCGGAATAAAATATTTCGGAGTATTTGGGTGTTCCCAATTTTGGATACTGTTCTCCTTTTTGTATTGTTGTTTTCGAAATGTTTTTTTTATTTTATTTTATTTGTTTATTTCAATAGAGCTTATAATAATTTATTACCATAAGTAGTATTTATAATTTATTTATTTTTATGCTATTGTTTATTTGGAAACAATAGAAGGACTTTGTTTTTCAAGTTTTGTGAATGTGAAGTACCATGGAGCATTTTTATTAGGTTACAACTTGTTTGTCATTACGAGCATGGCAGTTGAGAGTTTGTCATGCTCACTCAAATGTCTCGCTGATGGTGGCACGTGTTATTGGGTCATTCGGTTCCCTTCAAAATGGTTGAACTGAGTGGGGCTGATGCACGCGTCATGCTCGTGAACGGGTGCCGTCAGTTGAGACTGGTCATCTCTTAGCTGCCAGTGACTTAATTCAATTTCTATTTTTTTTTTAATTAGTTTTTTATTTTATTTTATTTTTTTAATTGTTATAACTTATCTACGTGCTCACATATTAGAAGCGACAAGAAATATGTAACCAAGATTTATGTAACTCATAATATGATTTTTAAATCATATTATGAGTTACATACTCTCACCCATGGTTACTCTTTTAAGAGTGTCCATGGAGTTTCTTGCACGTTCTTCTCCATAGAGATCTACGCTTTGGAACGTGCAATTTAGCTTCACTTGTATTTTTTTTTTTTTTTGACTGACCGACATTTTGACAATTCAAAAGTGCCTGTAATTACAGGCACTTTTGAATTGGTCTATTTGAAATAAACGTTTCTGATTCTGATTCTGATAGGATAGGATAGGATAACATAAGATAAGATAAGTCTTTGTTTGCCTTAAACATGGTACAAAGTTGTTACAGTCAGGTATTAATCCACATGTTTAGCTATTTGTATCAATTGCATGCAAAATTATAATTATTAGTTAATGAGTATTCAATGTCATAATATAAAATACAAAAGTCAGTTTCAGCCATTTCAATAGTCTGTTTTTAAATGAGTTTACATCATATAACAATTCTATTTATATTGGAATTTTGTTATAAATTCGAATACACATGACTAGGAAACTTTTCGCATACTTGGCCGATTTAGGAGTATCCTGCAGTGCAAGTCTGCAAATAGAGACCCATCTCTATTTCGAGAGTCCCTTATAAACATAATTACAGATTTCGTAAATGTATAGTGACAAAAGTGGTAATATACCCAGCTTTTTAAAGAAAGGCTTACATGACTCATCAGGACGGATACCACAAATGGCTCTCATGCATTTCTTTTGCGCAATAAATGCTCTGTGCCTATCCGTGCTGTTACCCCAAAAAATAAGTCCGTATCGTAAGATAGATTCTATATAGGCGTGATATGTTGTAATTGCTGTTTTTTTATTGGTAATATTCTTTATTTGTCTGAGAGCATAAACAAACTTGTTAATCCTCCCGCACAAATTATCCAGATGTTCTTTCCAATTCAAATCTTAATCTATGAGTACTTCTAAAAATTTAGTTTGTTGAACTTCTTTTAGCCTGTTGATATTAAGTTTAATATTGTATTTAGTGTGTTTAGATTTATTGAACTGCATATAATTAGATTTATCTAGATTAATTTTTAATTTATTTGTCTGTAACCATTTTATAACGTCGTCGATAGTTTTTTTAATGTCCATTTCATGATCAGATTTAGTTTTATACTTTTTATCAGAAAAAGAAATAAATTAATAATAAAATTATGTTACAGAATCAAATACCTTAGCTGCATTGTAATTCAATTCAAAATATTTTATTTCACACTAGCTGGTGCCCTTGACTCCGTCCGCGTTAGAATCATAAAATAGCACAGCACCGTATAAAATAATAAAACCTTTCTTTGAAATTGGGATCAAATATCCCAATTTCAAAGAGTTTTTATTATTTTTCTAAAACAGAAGTAGCATTCTCAACTGAGATGGCTACAATAAATAGGCAAATAACCGATGCTATAAATTGGAGGAGTAACTACTCCTTATAGCATCGGCTATTTACAAGTGAAAGTCCCGTCAAAATCGATCCAGCCGTGTCAGAAATTAGCCGGAACAAACAGACAGAGAGACCGACAGAATAATATAGGCATAATACAGGCAAAATAATAAAAAACTGTGTTCTTGTTAAAGGTATCGGATATACATACACATGCATTTAGTAAAAAAAAAAAAAACAATCTTTATATACATTACAATCTAAAATTTTATTTAAAATGCATAAATAGGATTATATCAGTACCTACTTAAAAATTTCAGAAGCTAGTGCACGGTTCCAATTGGTCGTTTCCTATGGAGAAGAACCGGCAAGAAACTCCAAGGTTACTCTTTTAAAAAAATGATTGATTTTTATTATATTACTTATTAATAGGTATGACAGGACAGTGTAGACCAGTCGACATTATACCAAATAAGTACATAACAAAAATGATTTTACTCCTTTTTTTTTACTTATTGTATTAAAGTGTTTCGATTATTACCTACCTATAACGTGTGACTACGGCTTTTCTTTTTGTTCTATTCTTGTTTTTCCAGTTACTTCGTTTATTTCAGCATCTTGAAAAACTTGTTTCATACTTTTTCAGCGTCTTTTTTTTGTCGTAGTCGGGTTTTAGTTTTTTACTTTTTTTTATTTGAAAGATTTTGGTGTTAAATCACTGTGCTTCTATACTATTTATTTTAATATGAACAAGTGAAGTCCTTTCAAATGATACCAAAACGACGCATTTATCTTATTTTTTTTAACACAATACTTTTTTTCCACTAGAGGGCGCCACATTGAATTTTGATGATAATTTTTTATAAGTAAGTACCAGTGAAGCCCTTTCAAATGATATGAACAACGGTGTATTTATAATTTTTTTTTAAACATGACTTTTTGTCCGCTTTAAATTTGAGCAATATTTTGGAAATATACAAGTGAAGCCCTTTCAAATAATACCAAACACGGCGTATTTATCTCCTTTTTTATTTTTAACGCATTACTTTTTGTCCGCTAGAGGGCGCCATATCGATTTTTGTGACACGTCACGTAGCCTATGTTTAGCGGACAATTAAAACGGTTCTAACGATACCTCATACGTCGAGTTCCGATAAGTAGATTAGGAGCTATGAGAGAACAGATGAACATACTCACATACATACATAGCCTGTCAAAATCATAACCCTCCGTAGTCGGGTAAAAATTTTAAAAAGTGCTTGTGCTACGCATAGTTTTCAAATTTCAAAGAAAAGTTTTCATTGTTATTAAATAAATCGTGCCTAAATAAAAATGAATAGCTGTTCGTTAGTCTCGCTAAAACTCGAGAATGGCTGGACCGATTTGGCTAATTTTGGTCTTCGTCCAGGGAAGGTTTAAACGGTGACAAAAAATGGAAAAAATTCACGAAAAAAAATAAATCCGAATACAACGCCATTTCTAATTAAAATGTCATTTTAAAATGAATTATGCTGGTTCTGGTAATGCCAGTAGATGGCGTTATCCTTTGACAGTTTAGTTAAACACTCATCATCTTCCTGCCCTTGTCCCGTTTTATTTGGGGTCGGCGCAACACGTTTTTTTCTTTCATTCTGTCCTGTCACTCGTCACGCTATCACTAACTCCCTTTTCTTTCATATCACTTCTCACACAATCCATCCATCTTTCTATCTTTGACCTCCCTCTCCCTCTCCATCCATCCACATGTAAATTCATAACTCTTTTAGCAACATGCGCTTCATCCCTCCTCTTCACATGACCATACCAAGATAAACGATTCCCTTTCAACTTTCAGCCACTGGCGCCACTTTCAAACTTCCCCTAATATACTCATTTCTCACTTTATCCATTCTTGTCACACCACACATCCATCTTAACATTCTCATCTCCGCTACGAGCAATCTTTTTTATCCGTCTTTTTCATCGCCCAACATTCTGATCCATACAGTATGACAGGCCTTATCACGGGCTTGTAGATTTTACCCTTCAACTTGAGGGGCATCCGTGGGTCACAAGTTGTTCCCGTGACCTGTCGCCATTTCATCCATCCTGCGTTGATCCGATGTGTTACGTCCCGGTGTTGTGTCCGTACGATGTATTAGTTTAGATAAAAACTAAAAAGCTAAAAGTTTAGGTATTAATTTGTAACATGATTCTATTGTAACTACTTTTTTTTTCTCACTCCTACGAGTTTCTGTCATGTACATACATCATAATCTGTGGCCATAATGTCGGTCTGCGTCTGTGAAGAAATTCTTTTATTTTTAACTTTAATGTATAAAGATATATTTATATTTATTTAATTGTTAATTCACGCTAAATACTCTCGAGCGTTTGATGGTCTATTAACAGTTCGCACGTGATATTGGCTAAATTTTGGTGTCTCTTCCACAAATGCCATTAATGAAGAGTTGAAGTTAAAGTAGAAGAAGTTCGCCGGGTCAGCTAGTTAATTAATAAAATTGACGGCAGGGTTGGCGCAGAAGTTAAGTGCTTGGCTGATACGCAGCGTGTTGCAGGTTCAATTCCCGCACGGAACCAATATGTGTATTACCTACCTAAAGATATGTACTCGTACAGTGTGTGTCTGGGTGTCTTGTGAATGCGTGTTTGCATGGTGACGATACAGGAGTAATTCTAGAGTGACTTAATGTTATAAAAAAAAAACATTATTGTAATAACAATACATATTGCGAAACAAAATCTCATAAATCTACTCGTTTCTTCCAGACGTACAAGAAGCTTCTGTCATGTCTTTAGCTAATATTAAATTCTGATAAAAATAGCTTCAGACAAAATTTCAATAAAGAAAATTGGATTGAAACTGAAAGAAAAAGAACAAGCTGAAAGTAACGAGTCGATATCCCTCTGTTATTTCAATATCTATGAAGCTTCAACTCTTTTAGTCGTCTACGACATAATTGGCCGAGCATACGGTTCCAACCAGACTGTCGAAGAACTCACTAACCTAACCAACCAATCCAATCTCAACTAAATCTCCAAACGTACTTTAGGAGCTTGATAAAGTACAAATCTACCTAAAACAACACGTCCCCTCACTCAGACACTATATAACGGCAATGTACACAATCCATTGCGTTTTAGTGCCGTCCTTTTACCGGAGAGAATGCGTTGACCAAGCAATGAACGCGGGGAAAAGCTAAATAGTAATTTCTAGTGACATTTCGGGGTAGGTGAGACGTTTTATATCGATCGGGCTTAGTTTTATGAATGGCTGGCTTCGCTCTCACAGGGTAACCCTCCCTCCCGCCCTCCCAGGCCCTCTGGCGTCCCCCTGCCACACCTGGAGCCAGTTCGGTAAGAGTACCAATTTAGCCAGCTGATTTGTGACGTGATCATTAGGCAGGCGATTAACTCAAACGGGGGAGACGGGAGTGATGTGTATAATTAAAATGTACTTTTATTTATCTCGGTTAATGGACCACCTACAATGTCTATTATTTAAAATGGCGTCGCTATTTTTGTGTAGGTACCTACGTACTTTATTTAATATGCTGCTAATGGGTATATCAAACATTGAGATCCGATGACGCAAGATGGCGATACCTATAGGAAATCAAATGCAGCTTTTTTTTTGAGGTGGAAAGTCATCTAATGACTTCTCTTTCTAATAATAAATAACATATTTCTTATTGTATTTTATTATTATAATATTAATATAGTCATGACGTACCATTTTGAAATCCTTAGGAAGAGCCCTTTAATTTGATACCCATATTGCAGTAACAAAAAAAAAACCTTTTTTTGCTCTAAATTATGGCATCTCACATTCGTTATGTTTTTTTTAACGTCACCTATCTAAGAACACTTGGGTTATCAAGACGAATCTAACGATATCTTAATTATGTAAATCCGTTCAGCGGTTTGGAAGATATGAGGTAATAAAGAATATTACATACATAAATACAAGATACACGTGAAAAACATAACCCATCTTGCAAACGGGTAAAAAAACGCGTCTCGCGTGCGTATTCCATGCATCACAATAAATACGTGCGGGGCAATCCCGCATGCGTGATCAAAACCGCATGATATTAAAAACGCCCTTAGTGAATGTGTATGCATGTGTTCGTTTGTTACTACTTCACGTTCGAATGGCTGAACGAATTCGGATGAAATTTGGCACACTGGTAGACCATATCCTGAATCAGCACACTTTTCATTTCGGGAGTATGTTTCCTTCACTGTGTGTGTCTATGTATGTGTGCCCATCGATATATATGATAAGTCGATGTATGTGCAAACAAAATATTTTTCTTTCTTCCTTCTTTCTTTCTCTCCTTCGAAAAATTTTCTAGCTAGACTCACTAATATTATATTGGTGAGGTTTTGTGAATGTGTGTGTTCGAACGTGAAGAAGTAACAAACATGTGTATGTTTGATAGTTGTTCACTCTCGAACGACTGAAAGGATTTGGATAAAACTTGGCACACGAGTAGAACATTTCCTGGAATAGCACATTCTTTTTTCTGGGCTTATCTGCAATCAGTCAATGCTATAAGCAGACGCGAAGCAGTAATGTTAGCAAAGGAGGAGGCCGCACGTGCACGTGCGAGGGAGCGGCCCTCACGCCCCAGCCGCCTGGATCCCGATCCCGATTTCCGGCCACCGACGGCGAGCAATGGGTAGCTCGCCGTCCGACCGTCCGGTAACCATCCGGACCGAGTTCAAGTCGTCGACGGCGCGTACTGTACCACGCGCGCCTCAAGGAGATGTCAGTAAACCGTAGGGGCCCAGCAGGCTTGAAGCCTACTGGGGCCAAGGGTCTGCTTCTGAAAGGAAGACTCGGCCCTGGTATGAAAGGCAACGAAGGAACAGGAGTGGGTTTTCAGTCAGTAAAAGTCTGAAACACCCTCGCGCTCCGCCCAAGAGCGGGGGATGTCATTGGATAATTTCCCCACCGAAAAAAAAAACTATAAGCAGATGTCTTGAAAGATTGGTACAGGTGGAAAGTGCCCTCCAGCGAGGACAATTACTTATATTTCGACGTTTGGCAAGTACTACGTCTGTCGTGACGAAATTGACAAGATGTTTTTTGTTTGTTACTTTTCTTCTACGGCGTTTATGGTAAGACCGGGTTGTAAGCTTCTTAGCAAGTTCGTTAGTGTGGTTCTCATGGCCTTCTCAGGTATGCTTCAGAGGCGTTCAGGAATTCCGCTTTTACTGTACGCATTTGCAGTTGTTCATGTATTACGGTATTTTTAACGAACCAGGGAACATTGCATATTGACGTGACAACGTCTTATAATTCGATGGAGCCGGCTGCACGCACGATAAAGTATGACGCAAGCGGCGTTACCTCGCTGTGAGGCGTTCCATTTAAGGCTTGAAGTGCAAGCGAGAGCGCGTTCAGGCTCCGCGTTCGGCAGTGTTCGACATCTGTCTCTCTCCTACTTGAGTGAGCGATGCGTCTGCGTCGTGACAACTGCTATAGAATAATACATTTACATGTTTTCGTCAAGTATAAAGTGCAGTGAAAGGTGAATGTAGTGTTAATTGTTTATTTGTATTTATGCGTACAAATAAATGTAACACGTTGTCACGTTCAACTATCGTCAGTAAACCGACTTTACAGACAACCGATTTTTTTTTTCCGGTGGGAAAATCATCTTATGTCATCATCCGCTCTTGGGCGGAGCGGGAGATAGTGTCAGACTTTTGCTGACTAAAAACCCACTCCTGTTCGTTCGTTGCCTTTCGTACCAGGGCCGAGTCTTCCTTTCAGAATCTGACCCTTGGCCCCAGTAGGCTTCGACCCTGCTGGGCCCCTACAGTTGCTGACATCTCCTTGAGGCGCGCGTGGAACAGTACGCGCCGTCGACGACTTGGGCTCGGTCCGGACGGTTACCGGACGGACGGACGGCGAGCTACCCATTGCTCGCCGTCCGCAAGCCCGCGCCCACGGTTGCCGGAAATCGGGATCGGAATCCCGGTGGTGGTTGGGGTGTGAGAACCGTTGCTTCACGCGATCAGCCGCCTCCTTTGCTAGCATTACTGCTTCGCAGAAGGAGGCGAAGGGAACATTGCATGTGGATCTCAATATTGCATTTTGCACGCGCTGCATGATGGTCATATTAGAGTTGCTACAGCTTCCCCGAAGTTGTATGACATAGGTCCACATAGGCTTCAAGATAATGGAATAGCACAAAGAAAACTTTTTATACAATGAATATGTTCCCTTGATAAAATTTTCTACTTTCTCACAGACTAAACTGCTAACAGAAGGAAGAATTTCATAATTAGTAAAAAATTAAATGTCTGAAATGAAATTATTAACGTGCTAACAATTGCTAGTAACATTTAAAATAAAAAAAAACGATAAAAAGCTAATTGAGCGAAAACATCGGCTTGAACGCGTTCTGTTCGGAAGTTCAGTCATTCATAATGAGTTCTTGTCGCGTATCCGAACGAAGGGTAAGAGATTTTCTTATAAAGTACTTCGAATATAGCTTAAGATAAGATAGGATAGGTGGACCGATGACTTGGTAACGGTTGCGGGAGTCCGATGGATGCGAGACGCACAGGACCGTTCATTGTGGCGACACTTGGGGGAGGCCTATGTCCAGCAGTGGACGTCTTTCGGCTGAAATGATGATGATGATGATGATGAAGATAGGATAGACAAGTAAATTTATTGGTGGAAAAAAACCGGGCAAGTGCGAGTCGGACTCGCACACTGAGGGTTCCGTACAAACTTAACTATGAAAACAGTTCAATTCCCTAATTAAGTTACGAAGATTTTTCCGAATCGAGAATTTTTTTTTTATTTATTTGTGATGTAACCACAAATTTACAGTTTTCAGATTTTTTCCTATACTTATGCTATGAGACCTTGCTTCATGCCACATTTCAGGATCTAGGACGACGGGAAGTACCCTATGAATTTTGATTCCCTTGAGAGTGTCGAAATATACGTTTTTTGCAACATAAACAGCCGTATCTTTTTTTTCGTAAACTACAAGTTTGATTTTTTCACAGCTTCAAGGGACCGTAGTAAATTAATAGAAAATAACTATTTTAACTTCGTAAGACCCAACGACCTAATGCAATGACAAAAATATTTAGACATTTCGGACCAAGATACTTTTTAAAATCATAAAATTACAGCCCAGGGACTTAAAATTATTACATGATATTTAAGGGTAATTTTTGGTTTAGACCATCTCAATTTTTTTTTTACCATGAACATATTATTTGAATATATCATGAAAGATATATTCAATATATATCTCAAGAAAACTGGGACGGAGGAGTCACCATCGTAGGTACCAAGATCTCTAATCTCCGTTACGCAGATGACACCACGCTTTTGGCCGCCAATGAAGCAGAAATAGTTGAGATCCTAGATAAAATGGAGCGCATCAGCCTGAAAATGGGTACCATAGCAAAACCAAGGTGATGCTGGTGAACCGAAGCAGAAAGCTACAACTAACGGGAAATCTTGAACTTGAAGTGGTTGATGACTTCATCTATCTCGGCGCGTACATCAGCAACACAGGTTCTTGCGAAAAGGAAATCTGGAGGCGCATAGGAATGGCCAAAAGTGCAATGTCACTGTTGCAAGGCATATGGAGGGATCGCAACATTTCACGCAAAACCAAAACTAAACTGGTCAAATGTCAAGTCTTCTCCATATTCAGCTATGGAGCTGAGACATGGACATTGAAAAAGGCGGACCACGACCGTATTGATGCCTTCGAGATGTGGAGCTGGAGAAAAATGCTTTAAATTCCCTGGATTGCTTTCCGTACAAACGTCACAATCTTGCGAGAACTGGACATCAAGATTAGACTGTCGACTACCTGTATGCGCAGAGTACTAAAGTTTATGGCCACAGGAAAAATGGTCACAACCTTGAACAGCTCATCGTAACTGGCATGGTTGATGGCAAACAACCGAGAGGCCGCAGCCCAAAAAGATGGGCAGAACAGGTCCGCTCCACACTAGACACCCAATTGCACGTCGAACTTCATGACGCCAAGAACCGTCACAGATGGCGAGACACCATCAAAAAAAAGCTAATCCAGCGGGAACGAGGACACGGCGACTCTCTGTCCAAGCGGGGCACACCTCTACCGTAGGTATGCTCCCCCGTGTCTTCTTGGCGGTCCACACAGTGGTGACACCCGGGCGTTACTTCTGTACGAATCCGGTGCTGGAACGGTGAGAACCTGCGTTATGCGGAAGGTGAGGACGCCATGAGGTCTTTCCAGCCACTCCTCAAAAAGGGGACTTACCGCCATAATTATGGCGTGTTCGTACAACTTTGACAAGAACAAAAAATATACATCCAGACATTGTAAACGGTACGGTTTGCAGGTAGCACGTACTAGGATATCAAAAGATTTGAGGAAGTAGAAGGTGCCTGAAGCAAAAGGCGCGTGTAAAGATTGCACGTGACATACATAGACGGTAGGAATCGCACGCTTTACCATTGAATGAATAGAAAGAATTAAAAGTCGAGGCAAATATTGTACATCCTAATTTCTTCAAACTTTGCAAGGGCAAACGTACAGACGTAAACGGCATTGGTATGCGTATGCAGATAGCAAGTACCAGGACATCAAAAGATTTGAGGAAATATAAGGAACATGAAGCAAAAGGCGCATGTTTTCGGCATACGTACAGACACAGATATTGTAAACGGCACTGGTATTCAGTTTGCAAGTACCAGGACATCAAAAGATTTGAGGAGGTGGAAGGAGCAAAAGGCACGTGTAAGGATCGTAGCACGTGACATTCATGGCCGGCAAGAGAAGCACGCGTTACCATCAAATGAATGATAATAAGGTAAAAATAATACACTGAATTAACTTAGCATAATTTTTCGCTTTTTAGGGTAAGTAGAGGTAATTTGTAAACCCTCATTTCGCCTGTTATGATATATTTAAGTACCTTGTAACAGATTGCGAACCTATTGCGAGTAACATAAGATTACATGACCAATATTGATGGGGCGTGTAATATTCTATGACGCCAGTTGTATTGAAGGCGATCATGGGACTTCAACACAAATGTACGAGTAGGTACAGCTCTACCTCCAAGCGCGTTTGAGAAAGAACCGGAATTTTTGCCAGGATTTTTTTAAGTGTTGAGTTGTTGTGACCTGTTGTGGTCAATATGTAGAATGATTGATACTAGTGCGATCTTTGTAAAATGGAGCTTAGAATGTTACTGTAGAATGGACTACCTCAGCGAAGCTTCCTCGATACATTTGCTGCCAAATACTACAAAAACATTAGAATGCGCTACGTTCATATTCTAATAGTAAACAAAGTAACTAATCATACAAAGAGATGGTTTAAAGGACTTAGTATCCAAGCCAAAAACATTAGGTATCTAAAAAAAAATAGTGAAAGAACCAATCCCGCTCAGAGAAAAAGGCGCCAGGAAAGCACCCATTTCGATGCCTAACACGTCGAAAGATTCATTTTCTATATCATTTAAAGGACCACTTAAGAATCACAGACAGACACACAGAGAGGAGAGAGACATAAAGGGGATTCTGAATACCCACCGAGTGATTCTACGTTGAGGCTCAGGAGAGATCTCTTTGCAGTCTTCTCAGGGACATACCCTAACAGGCGTTGCACAAAGAGGGTTCCGGTGTGCTCTGTTAAGCGATAACGGGCCTTCTATGTGCTGAAAGTGATCACCGGAGTGGTTTTAGTGGGGTAAGGATCCTACACTCCCTGGCCTTCCCCTAGGATAGAACCGTGATGCTCTGTTGCCTATTTATTGTGTAGGTAGACCATTCATCCAAAGACGAATCATCATTTTTCATCACCATAGAAACACCTTTGTACTTATTGATACAGGAAAGTCTGTCCCTACTTCAATATGAATAAAATATTATGTACTCATATTTATTTTTCATTCAAAGAAATTCTGTATAGAAACGGATAGAAATCCTATCACAAAATACTCAAGTAGGTACAAACCAATTGAGAAATATTTCGGTAAGTAGGTATTACTAGTAAATATAGGTACTCGTGTTATATTCAGAAGCGGAGAACAGATCACCCCGAGGGTGTAATCGGAGCAGAATAAAATATTAGAAGTGTCAGGTCGTTGAATGGGACCATCGTTATACTGAAAACCTACACGATTTTGAAGTGCCTTTGGTACCGTACGATAATATCATCCCTCTCCTAGAGAGAGGAGGCCTGAGTCCCAGCAGTGGGAACATTAAAAGGCTGATTATGCTATATGCTTATGTTATGATAATATCATAGAGCCGGTGAGTATAAACGCTATTACGATTAATACCCGTGCCATGTGCACTGAACCGAATTCACAGCTGTCATTTTCATAGACAAAATGAGAGCCAGCACGTTGAAGTTCGCAGCTAGAGGCGCTACACTACGTGAGGTCTTGATAATGTCAGATTGTACTGTTTGTTTGTCTCTTTGAGCTCATACACTCGAGCAACTCGTTGCCTACGGCAACTGCAGCCGCCGATGCGTCGGTAGCAGCCGTCGACACGTCGGCTGCAGCTGATGACGCGTCGACGACCTTCTAACTTTGAACATGGCGGCAGCTGTCGTATGTGTCAAGTGTCGCTATAGAGGAGAGAGAGTGTGTTTTTTTTGTAAATAAAACTCACAAATTTTTAAAATTAAGAAAAAAAATTGCTCTAAAATAATTTCCCTTTGGCTACGAAAAAACAGAGGAAAAATAAAAATAAAGTATAAGCAATAAACGCACAGGTATACGAGTATCACACTAACACTTGTAACCACTCTTACCCTTCTCACATGCACTCAGACACTCTCATCTACAACACTACACTCAAATTTTGTTATCATATCTTATAGTTTAGTTAACTATTGTCTTTGTTATTGTACCTTTCGAATACGGATCGAAAGAGACTGGACCCCACACACAACACAGGGAATCCTAGTGTGGGGTTCAGGGTTTCATCTAAATTTGTAAAATTGAATGAGACAATAAATTATTATTATAATTATTATTATTATAGGTCGACGGCTGCCGCTGACGCGTCGACGGCTGCAGTTACATGCATGCATGCATCGTGTGTATGAGCTCTTATAGATCTTATAGGTATAGTCTAACTAATGATTAAGACATGAATTTAGTAGCCTAGAGTGAACGCAATATACAACAATAAACCTTAAGGTAACATACACATTTTTACTGAGACTGTACCATAGTTACGTCTACAAAAATACAGAATCTTGTTATCAGTATGGCGACCACCCGCCGTGTGTCACTGTCTGTCACAGAGCTTTTCAAAGAAAGAACGTGACGTAGAAATTTAAATTTAGAACGATGATACTCGTAGGTTGGCAAGACGAACATTTTTTTGACAGCTTGGCCGTGAAATTAGTGTTTCAAATGGGATGAAAGTACGCTAAATATACCAGAAGGCCAATTCTGGGGCCACAAAAACATTTGAAAGAGTAACCGTAGCTTTGGAAGGCAAAAAGAAACTGATAGACAGGTGAGTTTTATTCAGCAAAAGTTTGATACGCTCTCTCGCTCCTCCCCTGAGCCGGAGTACCTGATGATTTACTAACTCCAAAAAAAGCTACAATCAAGACAAGTGACAAGTTATTGACATCAATATCTGACTGACTAAAACCCACACCTGATCCTTCAGTTGCCTTTTACATTCTAGAGTCACGGTGGGTCTTTCAAGCGATCCGAAGCTGATAAGAACTACTCCTTAGCTTAAAGTTCACCTCACCATCAACGATTGCATCACTGCTTAACATCAGGTGGGATCACAGTCAAGCACTAACTAATTTACTCCAAATAAAAAAAAGTTTCTTACTTGTTTCGAAAATTCTCACAAAACAACATACCCAACACCTTAAATCTGTAACCATCACAAAATCCTCTCTAACCCTTTAAACCCGAATAAACTCAAGCAATACAAGCAAGTGTCATTTATAAAGCGGAGAGCTGAATAATGCGCTCATTACAGCAATGAAATATGCAGCGCTACTAAACGGAGGGAATTTAAGCAAAAAAGCGCTTTTCTGCTTTAAAACACATAAATCTTAAACGTGCTGCGTTTGCAACGACTATGTTGAGGACAAAAGGTCAACGAACTTTCGTGGTTGGAAAATTGAAAACGCTTATATTATAATAAGGTTGAAAATCAACTTAGTGTTTGTGGTTTGAACACGTAACTTGTGGTGAAAGGGGATCATATTGGGGACGGGACTATGAAAGTTTATAAACCTGGCACAAGTTTTTGTTTACTATACCTACTATAATCACGAATATCCTCATCATTTCAACCGAAAGACGTTCACTGTTGGACATAGGCCTCCCCCAAGTATTGCCATAATGACCGGTCCTGTGCGTCTCGCATTCATTGGATTTCCGTGACCCTTCTAAGTCATCAGTCCACCATGAGGGAGACCTTCCAACGCTGCGTCTTCCGGTACGTGGTCGCCACTCTAGAACCTTTCGTATCCATCGACCATCTGTTCTGCAAGCAATGTGCCCTGCCCACTGCTACTTAAGTTTGTCGATTCTTCGGGGTACTATAATACTATACTGTATTTTAAATTTTGTGTTAATTTTTTCCTCCATTTAGAAAGAATATGTCGACAAAATTGTAACTACATTTTAAAAAAAGTTACCCAAAGAGCATTGGAAAGGGTTACGCTCGGAGTTTCCTTGCATGATCACATCAAGAAGAAAGAAAGAAAGAAAAATACTTTATTTGGTACACCACAAGGCACAAACACAATAAAGGGTAACACGAAACAAAAATAAAAAAAGAAGCGAAAATATAGTTGTGTGCCTCACGGCTGCACCAAAATAGGTCCAGTTCAGCATCAAGAATAAAGATATCCGCAAGAGAATCAAGGTCACCGACATAGCCCGAAGAATCGCTGAACTTAAGTGGCAGTGGGTAGAGCAGACGAGTGATGACTTCTTACTGGAAGACATAGTGTTGGAAGGCCTCCCACAAGCTGGACCGATGACTTTATGAGAGTCGTGGGAATCCGATGGATGCGAGACAAAATTGAACCCTTAATAGGATCACTTTGTTGTCCGTCTGTCTGTCTGCCTGTTTGTCAAGATCCTTTGTCTCGGCAACGCGCGGAGGTATCGAGATGAAATTAAAACCATATACTCAGGTCTGCGGTCCCTTGAAGTTGTGAAAAAATCCGTTATGATGTATGTCGCAAAAAACGTATATTTCGACACTCACAAGGGAATCAAAATTCATAGGGTACTTCCCGTTGACCTAGAATCCTGAAATTTGGCATGAAGCAAGGTCTCACAGTACAAATATAGGAAAAAATCTGAAAACTGTAAAGTAGTTACGTCACAAACAAAAACTGTTTTTTTGCGATTCGGAAAAATATTCGAAACTTCATTCAGGAATTGAACTATTTACATACGTAAGTTTGTACGGAACCCTCAGTGCGCGAGTCCACTCGCACTTGCCCGGTTTTTAAACAAGAGATCTGTCTAACCACGTCAGAAACTGGGTCGAATTCGTATTACACTAACAATAAAGAGGTGAAACTTTGTGTGTATGTTTATACTTCATCACGATCAAACGACTGAACGGGTTTGATTGAATGTGTAGCGACATTTATGGCGCCACATAAGAACTAATCCTGCATCGCGCAATTAAAGTTCTCCGCGCGATTAGAACATATAGAACAGCCCGAAATCATCTATCGGGCAGCTGCCCGCCAGACATAACACCCGTCTGGTCGGACGATCCTCCCTTTTCAACGGAGGTTTGCGGGACTTTACTCTCTGTTTCGCATACCTCAAAAATTGAACGTTGGCTCACGGATAGACAATTTTTTTTTATTATTGGTAGGCTCGCGATCACTATCTCACCTGATGGTAAGCGATGATGTGGCCGACGATGGAGCACGCTTGCTCAGAAAAAATAGAATAGAATGTCCTTAAATAGCACGTGGGATAATTTTTATACTGAGAGAATGTGTCCTTGGAATAATTTTCTACAATTCATTGGCAATATACTACAGTATATTTGAAAATAACATCAACTTCTGACAGTCTCATTGCCGGACAAAGGGCTCTTACACAGAGAAATGGCAATTGAACTGAATTGATTGAATTGAATTGTAATTTTCTGATTGTTAGTCTAGATTTGTGCCCGTTCACGAATTACAGTGAAAAGGTTAGTTAACGATGTACCTGTAATATCACACATTTTTTTTAGGTGGTAAAATCATCCAATTACATCCCTCGCTCTTAGGCGGAGCGTGAGGGCGTGTCAGACTTTTCCTGACTAAAAACCCACTCCTGTTCCTTCTTTGCCATAGTTCCAGGGCCTGGGGATCTCTATCGCATCACCCATGACCCTGGTAGGCTTCGAACCTGTTGGGCCCCTACGGTTGCTGACTTCTTGAGGCGCGCGTGGAACACTACGCGCCGTCGACGGCTTGGGCTCGATCTGAACGGTTATCGGACGGTCGGACGGCGAGCTACCTATTGCTCGCCGTCCGCAAACCCGCGCGTTATATCACACATATGGTGTCTATGTAGACTAACTTTTTTATGGCTCATTAACTTCTGCCGGCGGCTTTGCCCGCTTAAAAGTAGAAAAATATCCCAACGGAATATACTACCAGGATAATAAGTATCCTATGTTCTATAATTCCAGAACATGATCTACTCATGTGCCAAGTTTCATTGAAATCCGTGTAGTCGTTTAAGTGTAACAAACATACACACATATCTACATGCAAACTTTCGTCTGTATAATATTAGCGGTTAGAAAAATTTGGCAAACGGAAAAAGACTACCACTTAAACATATATAGGTAGAAATTATAGGTACTAGTGAATGACGAAACTTTTTTGATACATGTATTTACTGAAGAATAGAAATGTCTACAGATAGCCGTGGTAAAACAATAAAATATCAACTGGGAACGCGACTTTTAAATTATGAGTTGTATAATATGGTGGTAAACATATTTCCCCTGCCTGTAAAAGGGTTAGTATGACAACATTCTCACCTGACGGTAAGCAATGGTGTGGTCAATGATGGAGTATGCTGGCCTTGAATAGTTTACTTCTAGTCTTCACTTAGAGGCCCGAGGTTAATGCGATCAGGAAACACAAATTACGACGGGGAATTCCGCTCCTTAACAGTATGCTATGCAATGAAATTATCCAACCCTAAGGGAAGGTATAAAGTTGTGTTATGATATTTAAAATAAAAAAAATATATAACTAGTCAAAAGAGAAGAAAGAGAAAAGAGAAGAGAGAGAAAGAGATCGGAAGATCAGTCGAGTACCTTCTTTCTCTTTCTTCTCTTTTGACTAGTAATACAATTTTTAAAATATACGAAAAATCAAACTCTTATTAAAAACTTTCTTTCAGATTAATTCAGTTTAAACATTATTCAGATAAATAAATTAAAACCTTGTTTACACAAGTTAACAAGGTTTTAATATTTGTCTACCATATCATTAAGTACATTATTTCTCTTTCATAATTATATATAAATAATATTGTTTGTATTTAATGCAATTTATTAGTTTATGTATTGTATATGTAAATAGTACACCACGAACTACCTGCGTATTTTTTTCTCCTTCTCTGTCAAATCTATCCAAAGGTTGTCTGTAAAAAATCGCTTTTAGCGATATGACCGCCCATTGTGACACCCTATTAATTTTAAGTTCCTAATGTAATTTTTATTTTTGGTGTACAATAAAGAATATATCTATCTATTATATTAACAAATTTATTAAAGAAAAAATAAATTGTATTTGTAGCGTATCTATGGCGTCTCCGCGCGATTGGAACATATAAAAATATCAGCTGTTCAGTACATTAGGCAAACATAAATGTACTGAACAGCTGATTTTTTTCGCGATTTCAGGTTTGTTCGCATAGTAAAAGTTGTTGGTTACCATGAGCACAATCACGTGTTTAAGTATCGTACACTAATTACCAGTCACCCTATATAGAACAGCCCGAAATCATCTATCGGGCAGCTGCCCACCAGACATAACACCCGTCTGGTCGGAGGATCCTCCCTTTTCAACGGAGGTTTGCGGGACTTTAGGTACTCTCTGTTCAGCATACCTCTAAATATTTATTATGACGTTGTTTTTTTTTTCGTCAAACTCTTGTAATTGATACCGATATCAAGCGGATGCATAAAAATAATAACTATTCCTCCGTTTTCAGGAGTTCGCTATATTAGTGTAGCGACATCTATGGCGTCACATAAGAACTAATCCTGCATCGCGCAATCAAAGTTCTACGCGCGATTGGAACATATAGAACAGCCCGAAATCATCTATCGGGCAGTAGCCCGCCAGACCTAACACCCGTCTGGCCGGAGGATCCTCCCTTTTCAACGGAGGTATGTGGGGCTTTACTCTCTGTTCCGCATACCTCCACAATGGTGACCCTCGACAATGAACGTCAGTGCAGCCTTCGTGCAGCTACTACTTCGTGACGTCATCATCACTTCCTCAAGCTTTCGAGCAGCGAGCCATACAGCCAGCACCCACGGCTTTAAAAGGATATCCTGACCACCAGCATGCCTACCTGGTCATACCTGGTCATCACCCTCAGCCCCCTCAGCGACCTTGGCGAAGCACACAGCACCTTCGGCCAGTCACATGAAGAGCCACGAAGAACCTCTCCTGGTCGACGCAAGCAGTCAAGCCACTACGTCGCACTGCACCGCTCCGACTCACTGGAGCCAGCAGCACTACTCCGACTCACTGGAGCCTGCAGCATCACCCCGACTCACTGGGGCATCATCCCGACTCACTGGGATAGCAACACCCCGACTCACTGGGGCATCACCGCAGACAGTTCCGACTCACCGAGAACTATGCGGCATTCGGTTCCGATCCACTGGAACCATCCTACCACTGCAACTGGCCTGGCAAGCATCAAGAAGCATCAAGAAGCATCAAGAACCATCGATCTCCGATCTCCGGAGGGAAGTGATGTAGCGACATCTATGGCGTCACATAAGAACTAATCCTGCATCGCGCAATCAAAGTTCTACGCGCGATTGGAACATATAGAACAGCCCGAAATCATCCATTGGGCAGTAGCCCGCCAGACCTAACACCCGTCTGGTCGGAGGATCCTCCCTTTTCAACGGAGGTATGTGGGGCTTTACTCTCTGTTCCACATATCCCTAAATTAGCTTTAGAATATTATTAAGTTTTTATTTTCTCACCACAATAAACATTACAAACATTTGAGACATGCATACAATTGATAGTTTTATTCTAGTTTATTGTGGGAGACTGGCGCTTAAGCTAGGGTTATGGAGCCTGTAATATGGATTACCAAAATGACGTCTCTTGGTTAATCACACATTGTCATCAAAATTGAACATGTCTGCAAAATTTCAGCTCAATCGGTTAGTGGTAACTGTTTTAAAACCCATTCACAAGATTTAGAAAATAAAAGCTTGTAAAACGCTGACGATGACTGTCGAATATAGCCGAACTTCGCCGAAGTTGGCCGAGCAGGAAGGGATTTATGTCAATAAAATATCATTGCAAGGCCACCCACATAAAATGATACGACCACTCCGTTTACATACGAACATGCATAATGTATTTTGTGACTAGTGAAATTCGCTGGATGACGACAGAAAATATGAAAGACGAGCCGCTACCAGCAGATTCGCTTGTGTCATGGTAGAAAATTACCCCAGGGGTACCTACTCCAGAGATGAAAACTATCCTATGTGGTATTCCAGGACATGTCTACATTTGAACCAAATTTCATCTAAAGGTGCTATTCGAACCTCGGCTGCAGGCTGCAAATGCAGCCAGCACATGCAGCGGTTGCACGTGCAGCCGCAGCCACGTTCGGAATGTTTTCAGAGAAATCCATATTACTATATAGAAAACCAGTCGTGCTACCGAGTCTTGGCTGCGAGTACTACCGCGACCTGCAGCCGTATCGGCGTTCGATATGTTTTCATATAAGTAAATACAAAGAAAACCAGTCAAGCAGCCGCAGCCGGTTTCATGCAGCTGCCGCATATGCTGCCTGCATCCGCAGCCTGCAGTCGAGGTTCAAATAGCACTTTAAGCCGTTCGAGCGTAAAGAAGTAATAAACTTACACACATACAAACTCACAACTGACGTATGCGGGAATCTGCTAAAATTTTGACAGTTCCTTTGATCAGTGACCTACCATTAGAACGTCATTGTGCAGTCATTGCTTTTAAATTGTTACGAGACAGCTGGATATTTTCATTTTACCATAATTCTATTACGAGACCATTGACCGATCAATGATCGACCATTATGAATTAGCAGATTACGAACTTTTAGCAAAAGTAGAATAGAATATATTAATTAAACCCTGTACTCGTAAATATTGTAGGTTTAACTGTTACAGTTTTTTTTTTATATTATTGATAGGCTCGCGTTTGACCACTGTCTCACCTGATGGTAAGCGATGATGTGGCCGACGATGGAGCACGCTTGCCTA
This sequence comes from Mythimna impura, assembly GCA_905147345.3. Lineage (NCBI taxonomy): Eukaryota > Metazoa > Arthropoda > Insecta > Lepidoptera > Noctuidae > Mythimna > Mythimna impura. Next base: position 22,631,427 of record LR990359.1, on the reverse strand, counting down.
GAAGTAACCTATTCACTCTTGACTTAAAGACCCCTAGGTTGTAGCTATCAAGGAACACAGACTCCGGCAGGGAATTCCACTCCTTAGCTGTACGCATTATGAATGTGTTCCCAAAACGCTTTGTATGTATGGGTGGGATGTCCACCATGTACCGATGGCGCAACCATCACCGATGAAAAGAAAAAACCAAGGCAAGAAAAAGCAAGATAAAGGCAAGGTTGAGTCTTTCCCTTGATTTTTATGGTTTCTTACTTCAGCTGGCAAAAGTGACCCCACTTGTTTGTCCGTCTGTCAAAACCCTTTTTCTCAGGAACGCGTCGAGTTATTAAACTGAAATTAATATCCAATACTCAAATCTGATACCCCTTGGAGCAGTGAAACTTCTAAAGGGGTGACTAGATGGTTGCAAACCAACGTCCCAACCAAGGTGACCTTGCTAATTTATGGAAATATTGTACATGCTATTAATGAAAAACAATGGAAAATTGCGCGTAGTATTTTCTAGGAGCAATTGTTATGAATGATTGATTCAATTATGAATTAAAAACAAAAATGTGTCATAATGTTTGTAGATAATTTTGGGATTTCGTTTTTTTTACTTTTGATCACACAAATCTGATCAGTAACGGGTACGGATAGAGCCCCATTTTTTTGTACTAATTAAAAAATAGGGGTATAGTGTACATTCCCATTGACCTAGAATCCTGAATTTGTGTGTTTGTATGTTATGTAACCTCACAACTCACTTCTCAGCGATTCAGAAAAATCTTTGAAACTCGATTTGGGAATCAAACTAGCGAACTATTACTACATAGGTTTTGTACGGAACCCACGGTGCGCGAGTCCAACTCACACTAGTCCAGTTTTTTGAAAAGAGAATTTTATTTTAAATCTCGAATACAAGACGGAAGTGAGTTCCATAATGTTACTGCATGGACAGAGAGTAGAATTATTAGTAGTGGGAATTAAACTAAAAGCAGCTTAGCAGGGTAGCCTGCCAAATTCAAATCATATTATAGGTAAGTACAAGTTAGTAGTAGTAACGTAGAAAACAAACGGTACGGTACGTTTCGGTAGTAGTAGTGTAGTGTGGTTAGTATATTGATTAAAATATGATTTTGCGGATGTCACCACGAATTAAATTTTAGGCCTACTATCTACGACGCATAGCTTTAAAATACGCCAGACAGCTTGAGCTGCACAGCGTACTGAACAATGTCCACAAGGCGAATTACACGCGTACGTTTTCAATCATTTGTGGCAACGTTACCGTCATCATCATCATCTTCCTGCCCTCATCGTGGGTCGGCGCAACACGTTCTTTTCTTCCATTCTGTCCTGTCACTCGTCACGCTATCACTAACTCCCCTTTCTTATTACGATTATTCGCCGTTACCGTCATGTTTACAAAAATAAAAACGTGCCGTACGACAGGCGTCATGAAGTCTGCCTGCAGCGACGCGAGTACGACATTGCCGCTTTGTCGACTGAATTTCATAGTATTGTATGTAAGCTGTGAGCAGGGGTACACCAAGCGTATAATGACGAATACGCGTCTGTGAAGCTATGCGTCCGTGGTTTGTTGACCTTAATCAACATACAGCTTTTTTTAGCACTTTAGGGCTTTTATTTTTATTTTGTAAGTTAGTTTTAATTACGTTAAAATTAGAGAGTTTCTGTTAAATAAATTTTTTGTATCTCATTAAAAAAAAAAAACTAGACACTGGCCTGCAAAATGTTAAACGCCTAAGAAAATTTGAATTTCGTGGGCTACCCAGGATCACCCATCTTTATAGAATAGAAATTGAATAGAATAGAATAGAAATTGAATAAAATAGAAATTGAATAGAAACTAAATAGAATGGAAATTTTATTTTGCAACACAATTCATACATATAATTATTTCTAATCATGATAATAACGACTTTATTTCATTGAAAATACGCTCTTCACGACATAATAAGTAACTATACGACTTCCACTCCACTAAGTTACAAAGAATTAAATTCATCGTCAAAAATTTTTGATGGAGCCGAGTTTTGTAACTCGATAGTTCTGAAAAGAATCGCCAAAACAATTTTCAAGGTTTTTTTTTACGTTTCTTTTCAAATTCGGAGCATTGATGTTGAAGTTAAGAAGGCATAATTAATACAAGACTAGCAACCCGTCTCAGCTATACCTAATAATAATATTTTTCCGGGCCCTTCACGGGCCCGATATAGACCAATTGGCGTCCGTAGCCTGGCTTCGTTTCGGTGACCTCTTTGGGAAAACCGAAGGTATTGTCTGTGCAATTATGGATGAAGTTATCATGACGAATAACTACCGGAGACAAATTATATACAACTCCCTAGTAAAATCTAACCTTGAATAAATAATTGAGCTATGGAGATCAGCCACTAAATCTAATCTAAATACACTACAAAGAATACAAAACAAAATGATCAAAATACTATTTCATTTTAACTATCTATATCCAACAAAAAAACTATACGAAAAAAACAAACCTACTAAACCTCAAACAACTTTACACATATTACACCTGCATTCTCATAAAAAAAATCACCACGAATTCTGTACAATCAAACATTCAACTACGTAAAAAGGCAATCAACATACAATACTAGAAGTAAAAACAAGTTCCAACTAATGGCTGCTCGCGCACGAACTAACTACGGCAAAAAAACAATACTGTTTGAAGGAGCACGGCTGTTTAACGATTTACCCGAAGAATTGAAGAAATGTGATAACATTAATATGTTTAAATCAAAATTAAAAAAACATGTATATAACATAATATGACGTCACCAACACACCAGATGTGAATATTTCAATACTTTTATGCTATTATTTGTATCTCATTTTAAGTGAACTGTAATTGTTCTTATGAGAATAAATTCTTTAAACCTAAACCTAGATTTATTGTGAAGGACGGCACGGTTGACATCTATCGGGCATGTCACCGTCCGGGAGAATCAATTCGTCACATTATCTCTGGTTGTTCTCGTCTAGCTAATGGAGAGTACTTGCATAGGCACAACCTTGTAGCCAGGATTATCCATCAGCAACTTGCTCTAGAATACTCTCTTGTGGAATCGGAAGTGCCGTACTACAGGTATGAGCCCGGCCCAGTTCTTGATAATGGTCATATCACTTTGCACTGGGATCGGTCCATCATCACTGGCAGGACTATTGTAGCCAATTAGCCTGATATAGTGGTGGTGGACCGAAGTGAGAGGCGTGCAATGATTGTTGACATATCCGTTCCGCATGATGAGAACCTCGTGAAAGCCGAGAAAGATAAACAAATCAAGTATTTAGTAATACTTTTCTCTACTATAATATGCATGTATTGTAACACTTAAACCTTCCTCATAAAGCACTCTGTCTATTGGTGGAAACTGCATGAAAATTTGTTCACTAGTTTTTGAGGTTATAGCGTTCATACAGACAGACAGATACGGTGGGGACTTTATTTTATAATATGTAAGGATAAGGATTATAAAATGAAGTCACTTTTCTTGTCAGTTGGTGTGACCGGTTCATCTAAACTGCAAAATGGATTTCGATGCGGTTTTCACCCGGTCAATTTGAAAATTTATATCCTCCTACCTATTTATACTGCCTACCAGACCTTCACAACCCATGATTAGATAACACGATAATAATAATAATAATAAATAATAGGTAGCTTGGACCCTGTTCCCGATACCGGTGGGATACTATTTTTAAATGTTTTATTTTTTATTTTTGAAATATTTAAAAATGTAACTAATATGTTTATGTAAATGAAATAAAGAAGATAATAATAATAGACCGTTCATTGTGGCGACATTTGAGGGAGGCCTATGTCCAGCAGTGGACGTCTATCGGCTGTAATGATGATGATGTATATTGTAATATCGTTTTTTTCCCAAATAAAATAAAATAAAAATCAGTTAGTATTGAGAACCTCCTCCACTTCATTTAAGTCGGTTAAAAAGTGGCAAAAACACATGCCAACCAATATATCTCTCAAAGGCAATTTAAATTGATGTCTAAAACCCACATTCGTGGAAAAAACGAATTTCCCTTGTCGTTTGATTACTTCCTTATTAAGACCTTGGATTGACGCGATAATTCAAATACCCTCATTTTTCCAATTTGGGTGAAAATAAATAATGAAAAGCGTTACTTTTATTACTTAGCGACATATTTAAATACAATCAGGGGCAATAAATGCTGCCTAAGACAAGTGCCTGGCGTGTTCTGGTCCTTCTCCTCTGGCCTGGTATCTGGATACTTTAATCATGCTCCTCCATCATGCGTCTGGCTGTTTCTTTGCTAAAATTACGACCTCAGGTAATCACAAACCATGAGGAAGAACCAGCCACAGCCGCCGCAGGAGATGCTCGTGGCGTCCCTGTTGGGAGTGACAGGATGATTTCCGGCCACGCCGAGCAATGTGTAGCTCACTGTTCGAAAAGGACCCAATCCAGGTCGACGGCGTGTTATGTTTCCCGTGGACCCCAAAGAGCTGTCAGCAAAATTGACGGGACACTCTAGGGCCGGTGCCTACCATGGTTATAAGACTAGACTTAACTACAAATTTACAGTTTTCAGATTTTTCCCTGTACTTGTGCTATGAGACCTTGCTTCATGCCAAATTTCAGGATTCTAGGTCAACGGAAAGTACCCTATGAATTTTGATTTCCTTGAGAATGTCGAAATATACGATTTTTGCTACATAAACGTCCGTATCTTATTTTTCGTTAACTTAGAAGTTCGATTTCTTCACAGCATCAAGGGACCGCAGACCTGAGTATATGGTTTTAATTTCATTCGATACATCTACGCGTTCCAGAGATAAAGGTTCTTGACAGACAGACGGACAACAAAGTGATCCTATAAGGGTTCCGTTTTTTTTCCTTTTGAGGTACGGAACCCTAAAAAAAGGTTTCAACAGCAGTGAAAATCGTTTTTGAAACAGCCTTCGTGAAGAAAATGTCGTTGCATACTCTGCTCATACATATATAGTTGGCATTCGTCTCGTCTCATTATTCCTTTTCACCACAATTCTTGCGAACGTATGATGAGGTGCATTGAAAGTTTCAGCTTCCTCACACTGATGTTAGTGCATCCTAAGTACTGGTTCAAGAGATGGGCTTTTTATCACCATGTTTAAATAATTAAATATTTATTCAACTGTATAAAATTAAGCGCGAGAACCCATAGTTCCGCTTCGGAAGAAGGCTCACATGTTTTGATGGCAAGATTCCAAATGTCTACAACGATTAGAAATAAGTAGGACGAGACCAAGGTTAATTTAATGCCCAGCTTGTAGTGGATTTGTGTACAACGCTCACCCTTTTACGTCACAATTAGAAAATTAATTTACAATAATAATTCACTTCGTAAACACTGAAATTTTATTTATATGCACTTAGGTAGTATTTTTAACCGGCTTCAAAAAGAAGGAGGTTCTATGTTCGGCTGTATGTATTGTTCCGTACCTCAAAAGGAAAAAACGGAACCCTTATAGGATCATTTTGTTGTCCGTCTGTCTGTTAAGCCCCTTTTTCTCGGAAACACGTGGAGGTATCGAGTTGAAATTAAAACCATATAGTTCGTATCGTAGTGATTTTTTCACAGCTTCAAGGGACCGCAGATATGTGCGGTCCCTTGAAGCTGTGAAAAAATTAAAATTCTGGGTGAACAAAATAAAAGATACTGCCGTTTATGTCGCAAAAAACATACACTTCGGCACTCTCAAGGGTATCAAAATTCATAGGGTACTTCCCTTTGACCTAGAATCCTGAAAATTTACCATGAAGCAAGGTATCATAGCACGAGTATAGAGAAAAATCTGAAAACTGTAACTGGACTGCCGGACGGCGAGCTTCCCATTGCTCTTCGCCCGCAAGCTCACGCCACGATGAGGCTACTTATTATCTGGCTTCGACTTCACGTCCGCAATAACCGACGTACACGTAGACGGAGTCATGAACAAGAGCTAGTTTATTATAATCTACCACTCACCGTGATCATCTTTGTAGCGTCGGCATAAGGAAAACATTGTGCTCTGCGATCCTGAACCTGAAATTAAGACATTCGTTTCAATACAAATGTACATATTACAATTAACTGATAGAGAATGCCTAAGGTTAAAGAACAAGGACAGGCTGCCCTGGGCACCTCATAATTATGGCGGTAAGTCCCGTTTTTGAAGAGTGCCTGGAAAGGCGTCACGACGTGGCATGTTAAGTTTAGCAGGTTCCTACATCGGATTCAGGCGGAAGAAACGCCCGGGTGTCACCATTGTGTAGATCTCCCAGAGGACACGGTGGAGCAAACGGTAGAGGTGTGCCCCGTTTGGCCGGAACACCGCCGTGTCCTCATGGAGGCGATCGGCGGCGGCGGCCTCCCGCACCGGGTCCTAGTTCAGGCCATGGTCCGGAGCGAGGGAGAATGGCTGGCGATCGCCTCCTTCTGCAAAGCAGTAATAGACGCCTGCACCTTTGAAGGAACGGACATCCTCACGACCCAGCCGCCGCGACCTCGACCCCGACTACCAGCCACGGTAGGCGCGGGCTTGCGGACGAAGAGCAATGGGTAGCTCGCCATTCGGCCAGAGAAACTGAAGGAACACAGGTGGGTTTTAGTCAGTATAAGTTAGTTTAGGGTAGTGGCTAAAAAGGTATTTTGATGATTACCTATTGATAAAAGAGTGTGTGTATATGCAGCCTGTTTTATGGCTCCGCCCAAAAAACGAAACGCGACAATCAAGCCATCTGTTCTTTGTTTTTTTGGTGGGAATTCATGAAATAACTTATCTCTGGGTGGAGTGAGAGGGAATGTCAGACTGTTACTGACTATAATCCACCCGTGTTCCTCTAGTTTTCCTTGGCGTCCCAAGGCCGCGGTACTTAAAACTTTCAAACAATCACGCAGCTGATTGATTGTATCTAAGAATAACTTCACAAAGGTACCTATTTATAACACCAACTTATAATAAAGGCGTAATCAATAAATAAGTTACTGGCGTCACGTGCCACTAACAGCCAACATATATAAACCCTTTCGGGCCACCTTGGCCCTAATATTTCTTACCTACCATATGTTATCGATATCGACACTAAATATGCTGTGTAAAACAGAATTATTGACCAGCATTTTCTATGTGGTTAATAAGAAACTTGTTACTATATAATATATAATAATTTTACAAAACGACATGTAGTCCCAAACTAAGCAAAGCTGGTGCTATGAGTACTAGAGAACTGATAAACATACTTAAATATTTCTAAATACATACATATTATAGATAAATTACACGCAGACACAGAACAAAAATGATCGTGCTCATCACACCAACATTTGTCCTGAGTGGGAATCGAACCCACAACCTCCGGCGTTGCAGTCAGGGCCACTGACCACTAGACCAACAGGCCTAAAGAATCATTATTAGTTGGTGATAGGTATAAATACTTTTTTATAAATTATTCTTTGAATCATACATAAAATATAGCCTATGTCACTCAGGAACAAAGCAACTTTCTATCGGTGAAAAAGTTTTCGCAATCGGACCAGTACTTTCAGAGATTACCTCCTACAAACAAGAAAACAAACTTTACTTCTTTATAATATTAGTGTAGAAGAAGGAGGCCAAAGAAAAGATGGATGGATTGTGTGAGGAATGATAGATTACAGATAAAGAAGTCAGTGGTAGCATGACAGGTAGGGTTGTCACCCGTACTTTATAATAAAGTATTGTACTCTATACTTTAGGAGAACAATAAAGTACTTGAAAATACTTTATTGCACATGAATTAATGTCTTTGGGATTTTAGTCGTAAGTATTTTTTTAGTTAACGAAATTTATCGATTAGTGCTGAATCTAAAAAAAAGTCTATTCCCGCCACGTCAGCATTGACAGAACAAATTTTTTCTGTGATGAATAGCAAATGGCGAGACGAAAGAAACAAAGCGTCTCTGAATTTGATAAAAAATGGATTACTTATTTACTTTAATTCATTAACGCTCAGGCGGTAGCCGGCGCCCGCAAGCCATTGTCTTACTATTGTGTCTCTAATTACGCACGTCAAAAGGTTAATTTAAACATAGATTGTAAAGATAATGTGCAATTGTTTAGAAGAGATACTAATTTGATACAAACTACAAAAATCAATAAAAAAAAAATTTTAAACATAATAAGTATATTGAGAAAAATAAATTGTACATTATTTTGATACTATGCACTTTTTTTTCTTGTGTTTATAGAAGTTTATTCTCATAAAAGACTACAGTCACTTTCATGAGAAACATGTTATAAACCATGAAGGAAATACCAAGTTACAAACAGTGTTTATTATTAGTATTTTCGTCGTTATAAATATTTTTTTTTGTATGAGTAGGTACACTAGGTACTTCCACAATGCATTCAGTACTAATTGGCTGCTAGTGGATTATGGTTAATATTTTTCGACTAGCTGTCGGGCTAGTTGTACTTTGAATACATTATAGGAGCTTACATTTTTTTTCTTACCTATAATATCCGATGTACTTTAACTACAAAAAAAGCTGGCAACCCTAATGATAGGTGACAAGACAGAATGGTAGAAAAAACATGTTGCGCCGACACCAAGTAACATGGGGCACGTGCAGAAAGATTATGAATCAATAAATAAGTTGCTGACATCATCTGCCACCAATAGCCACATAAACCAACCCTTTCGGGCATCAATACCTTGGCCCTAATATAACACACATACATCTAAATACCTGCCATATGTTGTCGACAATCAATATGCTGCGTGAAACATAATTTATTAACCAGATTTTTCCTCGTGTTTATTAAGAAACCTGTTACTCTTTGATATAGACCAGGATTAAGGATAATTTTATTGTGAATGGGATGTAAATTGGAGCCATCTATCAACATATTAGTTCTCCACTCCATCACTTGGTTGAGACATATAACATTAAGTTTAATTCAACCAATGTTCTTTTTCTTAGTAAAATGCATTTAGAAAGAAAGAAAAACATTTTATTTGGCGGAAAAGACGCAATCTTAGACTAATTTACAGATTATAAATATTCGTTAAGAAAAATATGCGCCACGTCCACGCAAAACGACCGGCCTGTTGATCTAGTGGCCCTGACTGCTATGCTGGAGGTCTTGGATTCGATTCCCACCCAGGACAAATGTTTGTATGATGAGCATGATCATTTTGTTCTGTGTCTGGGTGTAAATTATTTATAATATGTATGTATTTAGAAATATATAAGTATGTTTGTCAGTTGTCTAGTACTCATAACACAAGCTCCGCTTAGCTTAGGACTAGACGGCGTTGTGTGATAGCTGTGTGAATATTATTATTATTATTTTTTTTATATAGCTCGCTGCCAGCTTCGTTCGCATAAAAATAGGTCTATACAAAACTTTGGACCCCCGGAAAAAAATACCTATTTCGAGTCGGACTCGCGCACTGAGGGTTCCGTACAAACTTATACAAGTATGTGAATAGTTCAATTCCTGAATGGAGTCTCGAAGATTTTTCGAATCGCAAAAAAAGTTTTTTTTTGTGACGTAACAACAAATTTTCTTATTTCAAATTTATTCCTATATTTATAGTATATGACCTTACTTTACGCCAAATTTCAGGATTCTTGGTCAACGGGAAGTACCTTATGAATTTTGATTCCTTTGAGAATGTCAAAATGCACGTTTTTTGCGACATAAACGGCCGTATGTTTTTTTTTTCAATAACTTAGAAGTTTGATTTTTTCACAACTTCAAGGTTCCGCAGATCTTTGATTTCAAATCGATACCTCCACGCGTTTCCGAGATAAAGGGCCTTGACAGACGGACAGACAGACAGACAGACGGACAACAAAGTGATAATATAAGGGTTCTGTTTTTTTCATTTGAGGTACGGAACCCTAAAAACTTAGTACTTATGTTAAAATTAAAAAATACATAAGTTTAAAAGTTACAAATGATTTGTTTCCCTAATCCCTGCTCCAAAACCACAGGGTTGTAATCCCAGGCGTGCAATATTTTGGTTTCACTTCGAATATATTTTAGCTCAGGGCAATGGTCTACTCGTCTGCAATCCACAAAGGTCATGCACCAAGCCATATTTATTGCTTAAATAGATTAATTTAATCATAGGTCACGACTTGAACCATTTGTAATATTTTGTGGTAACGTTATATTTTAGTTGTGCATGCAGACCGCGGGTTTTAATGTCTGGAAGGGACGGTTTTTAGTAATCGTAAAGTTTTTCGAAATTTGTGTCTTAGGTTTGGTTAAATATTAGGAATAATGGTCAATTTGAGAAAACTATCCTTTCTGTCGTAGGGTGTGAGTAGAAATCTTTTGCGATAAGAAAGAAAGAAAGAAAACACTTATTTGAGACTCGCACAGGACAAACAACAATAAAATAAAAAGTAACTACTTAATCCATAAATACTTATCTTAAAATAAAAAAAATAAAAGACAACAATATTAAAAGATAAAAAAAAGACCTGTGCGAGGCCAAAAAGGCTCCTATCTCAGCATATGCTGCGATATTTGACAAAAAAGCAAAATAACGCAGCGCTGGTATTCTGATAGGGCCTGGTGATGCCACGGACACACTCACGGAACACAGAGACGGATAAGATAATATATAGATAATAAAAGAATAAAATAAAATATACTAAACATATAAACAAATCTATTAAACTTCAAAAAAGTGTAAAATAAAAGTACTATTTTAACCATTCATACGCCCGATGCTCGGTTAACATTAATCTATAGCAGACAAATGAATGGAACGTGCGGGCGCAGATGTAGGCTATAGTCTGTGGTCGGCTGTCAAAATAAGAAAAAACAAAATTAAATTGTGTTTCGGGTAGTTCGAAATGGAACCCCGCGGTCCTGGAACGCAAGGCAAAAATGTAACATTGGTGTGGATTTAGTCAGTAAAAGTCTGACACGCCCTTCCACTCCGCCTTAAAATGGTAGAAATCTTTGCATGATTTCCCACCCAAAAAAAGGTTACGTACGTAATAAGTCGAATAACAGAATAATTTGCCATAATGCAAAAGAATTTTTATTCTTAAAGCCGTAGGAGATACAACGCGAACGCGATTGCAAAGCGATGCGGTGCATGTGGAACAAATAATTCTCTATTGCGGTGGCCTACGTGAGCAACCGCACGTGGGTGTGATGCAACAATGAGCGAAGCGAAGCAGTCGCAATTAGTTGACTTGCTGTGTGGTGACTTGTTTTAAAATAAATAAATAGAGGCTCAAGCGGTGACAGTCGCCGCGTCGCGTTGAATTCGCAACCGTAATCGCGTAAATGTCAGCTAAGTGCTGAGTTGAAGACATGTCTCAAAGTAATGATTGCATCCAGTGGAGAATGGGCAGCCATTACATACGTTACAAAAAGCTTTGTACCCTTAAAATTCTATTATTTTCATAAGCAAAGATTTTTGCAGAATCGCAGGCAAAAATAAATAAATTACATCTACTTTTTGTTATTTTCGCTCAGTGACAAAACAAAAGGGTAAATGTTGGCATAATGAAGGGGATTGTCGTGTAATAGCGTCCCCCATCCTCCCCGTCTGATGTTACAGCGTCCATATATTTTTATCTTCCCCTATTTTTTCTACTTGATTGGGCTACGGTTGTGCTACGCCGTAGCACTTTCGTAGCAAGCGTGTAGCAGTAGATTGCGATCGAATATTTTTGCTTGAGATTAATTCATGAATGACTGTTATTTAGTCCCATATTTAAAAACCGAGATGATGTGCCTCCTACTAGATTCCACCTCGAATCATCAAATTGACAGTTATAGTTAGTTATTGACATTAACAGGGTTTTTAGTGGTCCATACCCTAAGGGTAAAACGAGACCCTATTACTAAGACTCCGCTGTCCATCCGTCTGTCTGTCTGTCTGTCTGTCTGTCTGTCATCAGGCTGTATCTCATGAACCGTGATAGTTAGACAATTGAAATTTTTCACAGATAATATATCTCTGTTGTCACTTTAACTACAAATACTAAAAAACAGAATAAAATAAATATTAAGGGGCTTCCTTACAAACGTGTTTTTTTTGCCGATTTTTACTACAGACGATACGGAACCCTTCGCACGCGAGTCCGACTCGCACTTGGCCGTTTTTTCCATTGTCATTTCGTTTGATTCTAGTATCAAGTATGAAAAAAAAATAGTCTTTCATTTGTTATAAGTTACAAAAAACTTTGTTACATATTTCTTTTCGCTTCTATTAACAGACTTGAAATATAAGCCTTAATTGATAAAACCCCAAGTAAATACACCGAATTTCGTGTACCTATGTGAGAAACGTTTACTAAGTGTACGATCCAATAAATCTCTATTAAGCAAAACCAAAACAAGAAACTAGCATTCCATTTATCTGTATTTACACGTAAATCCCTTTTAGTTACTCGCCAAATATTTTACGTAACACATATGTATTTAGACAGACGATCAGGGGTGACGCTTTGATCGTGTTCGTGCCAAATATATATTTTGCTTTTCCTTGAAGTGCCGACAAAATCTATACTCCATTCACTTCTGCATTAGACAAAAGACGTTCATAGAAGCAGGTGTGCACAACATTTATTTTTCGAGATAAATTCAAACAATTTTAATAAATAATGGCTTCAATATAAAAATTAACATTACCTACTTAGATAAAATTGATTATTGTTAGGTAAGTACTAAACATTTAGATAGGTTTTAACAATTTAAAAAAAAATGGCGTATCAACAAGCTTCCTCCTTACAAAACGTATAAATTGTATACAATACAAGGCAAAAAGATAATTATTTAACATTTATACAAATAGAAATAACTTATATTATGTAGTATAATGAAAAACGTTCTAGGTACTGACAACTCCTGCTTCTTTTAGGTTTTTAACTTGGACACTAGTAGTATAAGTAAGAACTAAATAATTTATTTAATTGAAGATGGATAATTCAAATGAATTTAGTTAAGTATAACAGTTAGTATAAAAGTTGATTATAATAAATTCAGCATCAATCTTAACTGTAATAAAGCACAATATACATAATATTGTAATTTTATTACAAAGTGTACCCTAAAACAACCTTTTTTATCTTCTGTCTAATGCTATCGGCAATAGAGTATAGGTCTATTTTATTAAAATTTTCAGATCCTGGCTTTGAACTAAAGCTGAAATTCGAAATTGAAATAAACAAGCGATACGGAGTTTCTTGCCGGTTTTACTCCATAAGAAAAGACCAATTGGAACCGTGCACTAGCTTCTGAAGTTTTATAAATGCCCATTAGGCCGATGTGAAATAAAAATATTTTGTTTTATTTTAATTTTTTAAGTAAAAGATAACTACAGAAATGGTTTTAGTCCTAACCATTTTTTTGTAAAAAGTTAAAGCACAGCACACTAACGGCCCTTTCACGACCTTGCCGCTGTGAGCGGTAGCTAAGCGTGGGGCGGCGAGAGTAAGATCAAAAGTATGAAAATGTTTGAAACACGCCACGAGAATTTATGTCAACAGGAAATTGCTTTTGATGACTTACGCTAGTGAACATAGAACCATTTTTTATATCAGTTTAATTTTTAAAGAAAAACAGTCCTGAATAATATATTTTTGATTATTAATAGGCTCGCATTTGACCACTATCTGACCTGATGATAAGCAATGATTTGTGGTCGACGATGGAACACGCTTGCCTAGAAGCAACCTTCATTCATTCTTGACTTAAAGGCTCTTATGTTGTAGCTATCAGAGAATACCAATTCCTGCAGGGAATTCCACTCAAAATAAATGTACGCACAATAAATGTTCCTAAAACGTTTCGTACCTACATATATCATTACACTTATCACTCTAATATTATAAAGTCGAAAGTTTGTGAATATGTGTGTGTATTTGTTACTTCTTCACGCTCGAACGGCTGAGCAGATTTCGATGGAATTTGACACTCAGATAGGCCATGTCCTGGAATAACACAGGATATTTTCTATCCTGAAAGCGTTTTCATTTGGGACAATTTTCTACTCGGGCGAAGCCGCTGACAGCTACTAGTATGTGTTTACATTTAGGTACATTATACGATACGATGATACATGTGATCTATGCCAAGTGTAAGAGAGATTTGTTTTTGTTTTTTTGTTTGTTTGTATGTTACGATTTAACTCGAAAACTACTTGACCGATTTCAAAAATTCTTTCACTATTACAAAGCTACATCTTCTCTAAATAACATAGGCTATTTATATTCTATTTTCATGCGGACGAAGCCACAGGCAGAAGCTAGTTTAAAATATATTTTTCTTAGTTTTAGATGAACCAGCCTTATAATAACACAGACCATTTTCTACATTAACACGGGCAAAGTCGCTTGTAAGAACTAGTTCATAATACATTGAAAACATCAATGGATAAACGCAGGCTGTTGGTTTCACACCCCTGCTTACGTAGAGATTTAACTAAGTTAATACAGTTGATTGCCGCGTAATGAGCTCGCAAGGAGACAATCGTGCTCAATTATGGCTAAACCATATCCATACTAATATTATAAATGCGAAAGTAACTCTGTCTGTCTGTCTGTCTGTCTGTCTGTCTGTTACGCTTTCACGCTTATACCGCTGAACCAATTTTGATGAAATTTGGTACAAAGATAGAATAGAGCTTGAGAAAGGACATAGGCTATAAATTATCACGCTATTTGCTATGGGGGGTGAGCAATATTCCAAAATGTCGGTATTGAACGATTTGCCGTGACTTCGATCCCCAGTTATAGTAATAATTTTTGTGAGTATTTTGTCGTCTTTTTTGTATATAATATGCGATGGTACTTCGATTACAATAATAATAGGACTTTTAGCATATTTTTTACTCCATATTTTTGTAAAAAGCAATCAAACATGTAATAAAATCTAAGTGGAAAAACGAAAATAATATTTCTTTTTTTCATTTAGCTACAAATTTAATATCTGAGATGAAAATCATCACGCTATCATCGACAAAGGGATAAGCAGACAATGATGACGTTTATATAAGAACACCTATTTTACCAAAAGTCAACGAACACCGTAGTGCAGTCGTGTCTGGATTAAATCGGCACGTAAGGGGATAGTGGTTCAAAACTCAGTTTCTTTTTTGTGATAGTTTTGTTTTATTTTACTTTAAACAAGAAATCCAGGCAATTACTATCCTTTCCAGGTTGCCTAGAAGAGATCACGGAAGGCGATAAGGCCGCCCATTGGATGTATGTATTTTAGTTTTAGTTTCCTTTTTGTATTTGTAATGATATACAATATAGAATATAATAAATAAATAATAAATAAAACTTTTATTTATAACCGATTTTTAACATTTATATTTGTTTTTTTTTTATGATGGTAAGTGATGATGAGGTCGACGATGGAGCACGCTTGCCTAGAAGAACTTATTAGACAATATCTTGAAATAGGACTAATTTCTTAATTCTTTATTGTACACCATGAGTTACAAAGTCTGTGGATATCAGAATTCATGTACATAGGGGAGCTTTAAGCTTTTTCTTTTAAGGTTCTGGAATGGCGACCACGTACCGGAAGACGCAGCCTCGGAAGGCCTCCCACAAGGTGGACCGATAACCTGGTGAGGGTCGCGGAAATCCGATGAATGCGAGACGCACATGACCATTCATTGTGGCGACACTTGGGGGAGGCCTAAGTCCAACAGTTGGCTGAAATGATGATGAGGCGAGCTTAACTCAAAGGAGACTTAAAATACTTTTATTCCGGGAGTATGTTGAGGAGCTAATTTGCGATAAAAGCTAGCTAATCATGTCAGTTTTTTTAGTTTTACAAGCTGCTGCCACCGGCTTCGCCCGCGTGATGATAGAAAATTATCCCAAGGGAACATACTCCTAGGATGAAAAGTATCCTATATGCTATTTCAGGATATAGCCTACCCGTGTATTAAGTTTCGTGGAAATCCGTTCAGCCGTTCGAGCGTGAACAAGTAACAAACATACACTCACAATCTTTCTCTTTGTTGTGTATGTAGTTTTAACTCTCTTAATTGTTTTTTCATAAATCACCCAGTTTTGTGTTACTTTTATTTGGTTCTCGTATGATTTGACCATTACAAGTTTGCTGTATTGACTTTAAAAGAGACTTTGACCCCTAAAACCCACTCGTTTGTTCCTTCAGACTTTGACCCCTGAGTTTGTTTCGGTGTTTCTTCTCAGGGTAGTCAGCTAGGGAACACCGGAATTTGAATATAGTTACATTAACGAAAAAAAATTACGAATTTTTTTATTAAATTGACGTGTAAGTGTTTTTCAAAAACCTATTTGCTAAATCAATATTATTTGTCATTTATTAATTTTGGTGTTGTGTTATACATTTTCATAATATTGTTCTATACAGCAAATGTGCTTGGTCTATGTTTGACCTATTTTCATGACATACTTGTAAAGGATGTTAATGTTTAATTATTTTTGCTCATTCATAAATTAATATTTGGGCACGAATGCCCAGCTCATTAAATATACAGTGCATTGTTTGTATTTAGTTTACGACTATAATAATTAAGGTGTATTATGATATCAACATCATTATTCTGCAAGGTTTTCACATTCATTTGCATCATACCGTATAATTATGACAATGTGCGGCAGGTAGGTTGAAGTAAAAACTTCAACTTATTTCATGAAATAGCAAAATTAACATTTCATGAAAAAAATATCATTTCTTTAATAACTACGCATTAAGAAATAAAAAGTAAGTAGTTTATATATAAAAACCTTTTGAATAAAAGCTTTTCAAAAGACCGTATTGAAAGCTTTCACTCGCTGAAAAACTTAATTAAACCCAGAAAAATGTCGCTAGAAACTAAAGCAAAGCGTCTCAAAAATACCTTATTAAATAACAACGAAAATTACTTTCAATATAAGCGAACATTTTTACGTAAAACAATTTTTATTCATGCGTGAGAACCAACCTTTTTCTGGTCTAAACGCTCCAGCTGGCGACTTCGCAAAAACCCATTGTCATAAACACTTAATAAAAAAAATAAACTGTCAAATAAAATTCGAATTTGGAATCTGTATAGCACTGTACTGTTTTATAAAAAAGTTCACATGTGTAGAGTGAGCGCGGGTGTGGAAGCGAGCGGTACTGCCGGCGGGTGTTTAGCGACTGGCCCGAGTCTCCCGAGTGAACGGGCCTCGGGGTGGCAAGCCTGCAAGCAGGAATGGAGTTGAAATTAAATTTCCCAGAATACGAGTAAATGGTCGGGATTTTTTTTTTGTTGTGAAAACGTATTAGCGTTTTAGTTACATGTAGCTTTTGTTACTTTGTGAAGGGCTAACAAAACTTTGTCGTTTGAAATGTTTTTACTGAATAGAGGCATGAGGTGGGGTCTTTTGTGTTACCAGTTTGCTCTAAATATGCTTGTAACACTACGATTTTAATACACATTTCCATGTTTGCTAGAATGCAGAAATAGACTCATCTTCATCAGGCCTAGTACAGGCCTGTTTGGTCTAGTGGTCAGTGGCCCTAACTGCTATGCTGGAGGTCGTGGATTCGGTTCCCATCCACGACAAATGTTTGTGTGATGAGCACGATCATTTGTTCTGTGTCTGGGTGTAATTTATTTATAATGTGTATTTATTTAGACATATATAATTATTAAGACAAGTATGCTTATCAGTTGTCTAGTACTCATACCACAAGCTCTGCTTAGTTTGGGACTAGACGGCGTTGTGTGAAAGTGTTGGAATATTATTATTATTATTATCGTACAAATCTTACTGGTATTAGAAACTCTACGTTAATATATCATTTCATTTACTTGATTTCATAGACTCTACGAATCTCTTCTCAGTCATGTCTGTGCTAGATAATGGAAACCAAACTTCATTCTAACAAACTCGATAAGGTAGGATGAAGAGACGTTATTCTATTATATTTTTAGGGTTCCGTACCTCAAAAGGAAAAAACGCAACCCTTATAGGATCACTTTGTTGTCCGTCTGTCTGTCTGTCTGTCAAGACCCTTTATCTTGGGAACGCGTAGACGTATCGAGTTGAAATTAAATCCATATACTCAGGTCTGCGGTCCCTTGAAGCTGTGAAAAGATCAAACTTCTGAGTTAACGAAAAAAAAAGATACGGTGTTTATGTCGCAAAAAACTAATATATAATAATATAATTCCATCCCACCCATACGTACAAAGCGTTTTGGGAACACATTCATAATGCGTACAGCTAAGGAGTGGAATTCCCTGCCCGAGTCTGTGTTCCCTGATAGCTACAACCTAGGGGTCTTTAAGTCAAGAGTGAATAGGTTACTTCTAGGCAAGCGTGCTCCATCGTCGGCCACATCATCGCTTACCATCAGGTGAGATGGTGGTCAAACGCGAGCCTATCAATAATAAAAAAAAAAAAAAAAAAAATTCATTTTATAATGTCATTTTATTAGAGATGGCGTTGTATTCGGATATTTTTTTTTTCGTGTTTTTTTTTCCATTTTTCTCACTATTTTAACCTTTCCTGGACTATCACGAATATTTCAAGACCAAAATTAGCCAAATTGGTCCAGCCGTTCTCGAGTTTTAGCGAGACTAACGAACAGCTATTCATTTATATAATAGATGTATTTAGAATACTTGCATATATATTTTATTATTTTCTTACGGTGCCGTCGCTTCATATCGTAAAATATTAAAAAAATAAAGCTTGCCTGTATATTTGTAATTCTCTGTCCTATATGTCAATAAATAGGACTAGATGTACCTTAGCTGATATTTATTTTTGAGGAATTTGTGTTGTTGTTTTGTTGGTTGGAAACTGGCATAAAATAAAGAATTTTGGTAATTAATAGGCGTGCCAACATACAATAATGTTTAAATGTTAACTAACTTTTATTTTTTTCATCGGAATAAACATTTTTGCTAGCTACACAAAATAAAAACAGTTTTCTCAATTTAATTGCAAGTTGACCCTTAAAGTGCCAATAATTGGGTACCTTACCCTACTTCCACAAAAACAAAGCACAACAGCAAACAAAATAGACCCCAAAAAGTAAACAACAAATACATTCCCTGCTGTAAAGCAGCGAAACAAAAGCTGGCAACATTACAAAGGTTCGTTCGGGGGAGTTCGACAGCATTCGGATCGGCGGCCGCGCTCAGGCTCGTCCTCAGTCCACAGGACGAGACGGCGACCCGCTTACTGAATTTTGATGCGTTTCCCGATGAAAAATGCAGGAGGGTGACGTTATTGCATTTGTATGCGAGCTCCATTACAGCTTCGGCTTTCATGGAATGATGACGTCAAGGCGAGAGAGCGAGGATGCCTCTGTCTCTTTATTCGCGTTCCACAACGATGATCGCATTAAAAACTTAAGTTTTTTAATCTGGCGCGTATTTATGAACGACGTTTTAACTTTTTAAGACTTTTCTGAATTTATTTGGTGTTCGTATTTGGTGTATTTTTAATGAATGAGCTTCTAAGCTTTCGTTCGTGTTGATGTTTCGGAAATTTAAAACTTTAGGAAGTTCTGTGAAATGAATTTACAACGACTAGCTTCTGCTAGCGGTTTCGTTCACGTGAAATTAGGTTTCCCCATATAAACTTTGGGTAGGTCTAACTTCGAGAAAGAGGTCAATCGTCGAATCCGACTCGGCTGGGCAGCGTTCGGGAAGCTGCGCGGTGTCTTCTCGTCCAATATACCACAGTGTCTTAAGACGAAAGTCTATGACCAGTGCGTGTTGCCAGTGATGACATATGGCTCCGAAACGTGGTCGCTTACAATGGGCCTCATCAGAAGGCTTAAAGTCACTCAAAGGGCAATGGAAAGGGCTATGCTCGGAGTTTCCTTGCGTGATCGCGTCAGAAATGAAGATATCCGCAGGAAGAATCGCCAAACTTAAGTGGCAGTGGGCGGGCACATTGCTCGCAGAACAGATGGTCGATGGGGACGAAAGGTTCTGGAATGGCGACCACGTATCGGAAGACGCAACGTTGGAAGGCCTCCCACAAGGTGGACCGATGACCTGGTGAGGTTTGCGGGAATCCGATGGATGCGAGACGCACAGGACCCGTCATTGTGGCGACATTTGGGGGAGGCCTATGTCCAACAGTGGACGTCTTTCGGCTGAAATGACATCTATGGCGTCATATAAAAACTAATCCTGCATCGCGCAATTAAAGTTCTCCACGCGATTTGAACAAATATAGAACAGCCCGAAATCATCTATCGGCCAGTTGCCCACCAGACATAACACCCGTCTGGTCGGAGGATCCTCCCTTTTTAACGGAGGTTTGCGGGACTTTACTCTCTGTTCCACATACCTCCAAAGTATGTATTTTAAAAAGTGTGTAAAATTTCAGCGTTCTAAGTTCTCAAGGTTTGGGTTGGGAATTGATGAGTCAGTGAGTAAGTGGGTCATGGCGTCCTTCATTCCAACCAGCCAACTTCCAGTCCCTCAAAACCCTCTGCCTCAAAACATGTAAATATAAATCATTTAACTTTCATTTAAGCAAATGTTATTGCTCGACTGAAGATTTTATGACTGAAAAATTTACCTAAATATTTGACACAAGCTTTTGGCCGCGGCTTCGTCCGCATAAATAAAATATAGCCTATGTCACTCAGAAATAAAGCAGCTTTCTATCGGTGAAAAAAATTTCGCAATCGGACCAGTACTTTCATAAATTACCTCCTAAACACAAAAAAAACTGGGCAAGTGTGAGTCGAACTCGCACCCTAAGGGTTCCGTTCGGAAGATTCAAGAGTCCGCAGATCTGAGTATATGGTTTTAATTTCACGATATATGACTCGATACCTCCACGCGTTCCCGAGATAAAGGGTCTTGACAGACCGACAGACCGACTGACAGACAGACGCACGGACAACAAAGTGATCCTATAAGAGTTCCGTTTTTTCCTTTTGAGGTACGGAACCCTAAAAACAAACTTTACCTCTTTATAATATTAGTATAGATTACCTATGAATCATATTTTATCTCCTTGACATCATTAAATTTTGACTTATACAATTAATCTCAGAATTTTTTGTAATTATAATGATTAAAAATGTAATTTTAATATACTGATGACCCACAATTTTACAAACCATATTTGTAGGCCGGATACGGCAAAATATTATGATCAAAATATGTATACAGGGTGTTTGGTGCATCGTGTGCCAAATTGTAATGGTCGACGGGAGGGGTCATCTGCTATCCTTTCAGACCCCTAAACACGTCTTATGCCCTGTGGATTTTTTTTCATCAACGTTTTATTAGTTTGTGTAAATAAGACCCAAATTTTTCATTCAAATACAAATTTTAAAAAATATGTAAGGCGTAGACTTTGAATTTTAATTTTATTTAGATGTGTATTGTATTAGAGTACTTTTAAATTTTAAATTAGTGACATTAGCTATCTAGTTCTTTTTTAATTTACTCGCAAAGTTTTGACTTAAATTAAAACTGTTCATGTTAAACTTATGAAATAAATGTTAAAAATGCAATTTCATTTTTTTTTTTCTGGTAAAACCCACGAAATGAAATACAAGACAGATTTTACCTTATAAGAGTGAGATAACATTTTTGATAGGTTTTTCAGGTATAATTAAAGCAAAATATTTTTTTAATCATAATTTTGAATATTAGTCTTATGTGACTCGATTCACAATTCCAGCGAATTCACAAAGTTATGAAAAGATTTCTGTGGCATGTGGCACATCACTAGCAAGAGGATAAACTAGAGAATTTTTGAGGGAGTTGGAAGAATCTGGTCGCTTTTGGTTTTTTTTATATAGCCATGTAAATAGCTGCAACATGAACAGTTTTAATTTAAGTCAAAAACTTTGCGAGTAAATTAAAAAAGAACTAGATAGCTAATGTCACTAATTTTAAATTTAAAAGTACTCTAGTACAATGCACATCTATATAAAATTAAAATTCAGAGTCTACGCCTTATATATGTTTTTTAATTTGTATTTGAATGAAAAATTTGGGGCTTATTTTCATAAAACAATAAAAAGTCGATGAAAAATAATCCACAGGGCATAAGAAGTGTTTAGAGGTCTGAAAGGATAGCAGATGACCCCTCCCGTCGACAATTTCAATTTGGCACACGATGTACCAAACACCCTGTATAATGCACATAACAACTCTGTACAATATTCTGACAAATAAATTTTATTTTTATTTTTTTTATTAATGATAGGCTCGCGTTTGACCACCATCTCACCTGATGGTAAGCGATGATGTGGTCGACGATGGAGCACGCTTGCCTAGAAGTAGCCTATTCACTCTTGACTTAAAGACCCCTAAGTTGTAGCTATCTGGAAACACAGACTCCGGCAAGGAATTCCACTCCTTGGCTGTACGCATAATAAATGTGTTCTTAAAACGTTTTGTGCGTATGGGTGGGATGTCTACCATGTACCGGTGGCGCAACGCCGTACGTCTAGTGGTCCGATGATGGAACGGACTTGGCGGAATTAGATTGTGCAATTCCAGTGCACACTCCCCGAAATGTAAACGATAGAAAACCGACAGGCTAGCAACTCGGCGGCGATGCCCAAGGCTTTGGAGCTTCGACTCAACAAGTGCATCATTGCCGATGATCCTCTTGGCTCGCCTCTCAATCGACTCTAGCGCATCAAGCTGGTATTTGGCAGACCCGTCCCAAAGATGAGAGCAGTACTCCATACACGATCGTACTTGCGCTTGATAAAGGTTGAGCAGCTGTTCCGGCGTGAAGTACCGTCTCACCTTTGCTAAGATCCCCAATTTTTTGGCAGCCAGTTGAGCCTTTGCCTCGATGTATGAGCCGAAATTTAGAGTAGACGACAGCGTAACCCCAAGAAGCTCAAGGTGGTCGGTTATTGGCACGGTCACACCTCGGAAAGATGGAGCCGGTTGGAATTGACTCCGTTTAGCGGAAAAAAGACACGCTTGGGTTTTAGTTGCATTGAACTTGACCAGATTGGCATCGCCCCAATCGGAAACCGCCTTCAAGGACGAGTTCAAGCGTTCAACCATAGCCTCTCGAGACGACTGGATCTGTGACCCACTAGCACGTGCGTCAGACACATATCTCTCGGCAACAGTGCTATCGTCTGCATACCCAAAGATACCGGGTTTAAGTAAGTCATTTATGTGCAGCAAAAACAGTGTTGCCGAGAGAACCGACCCCTGAGGGACCCCGGCATTAATATCCATTTGACCGGACGAGTAGCCATCAACAACCACTCGGATGGATCGATCCCTCAAGAAGTCTGCGATCCAATCACACAGACCAGTGGGTAGGCCGAAGGAAGGAAGCTTAGCAATAAGGCTTTCGTGCCAGACCCTATCGAAAGCCTTCGAGATATCGAGGGAGACGGCAAGCGCTTCCCCATGCTTCTCGATGGCCTCGCTCCAGATGTGAATGGCATACGCTAGAAGGTCCCCAGTGGACCGATTTTGGCGAAAACCGTATTGCCGGTCACTGAGGATGTCGTTAGCTTCTAGGTATGCCAGAAGTTTCTTGTTAAGCACCCGTTCCATACTCTTACAGAGGATGGACGTAACAGAGATGGGTCTGTAGTTTGCTGGGTCAGCTCGACTGCCCTTCTTGGGCACAGGCTGCACGTTAGCTTGCTTCCAAGCAATCGGCACTTTTCCAGTCTCATATGAGATGCGAAATAGGCGTGTCAAGATCGGAGACAATTCAGGCGCACAAGTTTTAAGTACAATTGCTGGTATCCCGTCGGGGCCACTAGCTTTGTTCACGTCGAGGTTACGCAGGACCCTACGAACGTCCTTTTGATGGATACGAACGTCTGACATCCTCGTCGCGCATCCATCAGGAGAAACAGGTGGCCGTGCGTCACCAGAATTCAGACGAGAAGATTCCGCAAAAAGAGAGGCAAACAAGTTTGCTTTCTCCTCAGCGGTGTGAGCCAGCGACCCATCGGGTTTCAGCAGTGGCGGAAGTGACGGACGGCAGAAGTTCGATTCAACCGACTTAGCCAGGGACCAAAACGCTTTACTACCTGCGGGGTATGAAGCAAGTTTGCTCCCAATTCAGCTTATGTGGTCAAACCGAGACCTCCGCAACACCTTCTTGCAGGACTTGGCAGCCCTGTTAAAGGCCTTCTTCTTTTGAGCCACGTCGCTTGCTTTGCGCGTACGAGCGTCGGCCCAAGCTCGATATGCCGCGTGCTTAAGCGCGTCTGCGCGATCACATTCGGCGCCAAACCATGGACGAGCTTGGCCAGACATTGTTACGTCAGAGAATGGGATGAAGTACTCCATCCCCTGTCGCAACACATCCGTCACGGCATCTACGCACGACGAAGCATCATCTGAAGAAAAGCAAGTGGGCTGCCAAGGATAGCATGCGAAAAAAGACCGCAAGCCATCCCAATCTGCTGACCTGTATCGCCAAACCCGCCGGGTGCCCCTAGGGCTGGGATCGGGTGGGGAGTAGACAGACACAGACTTAACCAGACAGTGGTCGGAACCGCCTAAAGGCGAACATATCGACACAGAGTAGCGGTCTGGATCTGTTGTCAGCAGAAGGTCCAGGCAATTGGCTGTGTGCGAATCCACATCCGGCACCCTCGTTGCCCCCTGGACCAGCTGGGTAAGATTTAATGCTAGCGCTAGCTTACGCATCTCTCGCCCAGCGTGGTCTGTGGACTGGTACGGGAAAAGCCACTCATGGTGGTGGGCATTAAAATCCCCCAGTAACACCAATTGGGCAGAAGGGTACCGCTGCTGAGCCGCATCCGCCGCCTCACTCAGATGCTGCGTGAGCCCAGATGTCTCCTGATCTCCGCTGTGCGAGCGGTAGACACAAGCGTAGATTATTTTATCTAGGCCTGTGTCCACCAAAGTCCAAAGCGTCGAGAACCTGGAGTCCTCAAGGTTACGGAGACGCCGATAACAGATGTCGTCACGGGCGTACATACATACACCCGCACGTGGTTTGAAATTGTGCTCCAAGGTAAAACCTGGGTAAGAAAGGTACGACACGTCGGACGGACCTCTGATCTGCGTCTCCGAAAGGAAGAAGAGAGCTGGTTTTTCAGTCTCGAGGTGGTGGTGGACTGCGACGAGATTGGAGTGCAGACCTCGTATGTTAGTGAGGTGCACTTTGTGAGAGAGGGAGTGCAGCCGCTGTTTATCTTGACTCTTTCTTTTCCTTTTCATTTTTATTTGAGTGAAGGGAGGAGAGGAGAAGGAAGTGAAATGAGGTTCCACGCAGCTAACCTTCAGGCACGCACTGAAAGGACGACATCATTAGGGGACTAGTCTGGAGACTGCGGGGACGCCCGAGCCCCCCCGAGAATGTCCATCGGGCCCTCTCGTCTGGTCGCCAACCAGCACGATGGCGCATTCCGGGATTTTTCGACAGTTGGCGGGGCAGCCTTTCATGTGTGGCTAGCACATTACTTGGGCCCCCAGCTATCTGCGGTCGGCCAGCGGCAACCGTGCCTCGGATCCCGCTACCCTCCGCGACTAGCCTCCCGATTCCTCCATATCAGCACGAACCAGGATGGTCTGCTTGCGCTGGAACAGCTATTTCGACCCAACTCCTCTAGACTGGCTACACTGAGCATCATACCGGAACACGGCCAGGCCGTTTGGGGGCACGTCTTTGCTCAGTGGGTGGTCGCAAGCCAACGGTCGAAACCTACCACCAGTTAGTGTCACCTGATTAGCACCACCCGGGGACCACGTGTAGGGACTTGCTTCAGGTGTTCTCCTACGGACGCGGGTGACTCGGCCCCCAAAAATGCATTTATTATTTATTTATTTAAACTTCATGTAAATACAGTAGTGGTACATAGGCGGACTTAATGCATCAAGGCATTCTCTACCAGTCAACCTTTGGGTTAAAAAGACAACACTGTGGTAGGTGTCCACAGTAAATAAATGAAAGATAGATATATCAAGTAGAATGTAGTATCATTAAATTAAGTTACTTATAATAATAAAATACATATATAAATGCTAATATAATAAGCTAATAAATATTTCGATAGATATCAAATCATTATAATTAGGAGAACTTAAAATATAACAATTATGACGAAGACCGAAACTAAGGTTGAGAGGACTTCAAGTAGTAGTTCCGAATGCATTCTATCCTATTCAATCCATTCTATACATCCACCCTAGCCAAGTTACAATCGTTTCGTTCGCGCTGAACGCCTCGAGTAGGTCACGCCTCCGATTCCTTTGTTCTGACGTCATCTCAACGCTCAGTCACGTGGTCAGAACAAAGGAATAGGAGGCGTGGCCTACTCGAGGCGTTCAGCGCGAACGAAACGATTGTAACTTGGCTAGGGCAGGCCCGCCGTAAGCGGGCGTGCAAGGCGTGCACCGCACGCGGGCGGCACGTCCAGGGGGGCGGCAAATCGAGCGACTCATCACGTAATATTCAAAATCATTGTCATAATACTACAGAATAAGTAATGTCATCGCATGGAAAAAAAACCGACTGGTTGCGCGCAATCTTAGCTTTAACACCGCCATCTATTATTATCCGTTAAAACTAAGATGTAATGAATGCCCAACGTCGTCTATCGGTATATAATATTTAATTTGGTAGTGAATGATGCAGCAAATATTACGCACGAAACTGTGAATTTCTTTAATATAATTCAAGATATATTTTTTTTAGGTGGCATATCATCTATTGACAAATCCCGGAGATCTTGGGCGGAGCGGGAGATAGTGTCAGACTTTTACTGACTAAAAACCCACTCCTGTTCCTTCTTTGCCTTCATACCGGGGCCCCGGGTTTCGCTTTCACACTACCCGTGGAATTCAAGATATTTACGTTTTCTTTTCATCATCTACATAAAGTGGTCGATAATTTGCAAACATTTACCCGATTTAATATTAAAAGCTATAAGCGCCACGCGATGGTCTAGCAGAATTGATGCAGTTAGACCATTACGGTAACACCTCGAAAAAATATATGATGCTTTTCTGGAAATATCTGGTGATTCGTTCGTTCGTTGGAATTGGATTGTACTACATCTCACAAAGTTCATTCACTTGCTCTGAACATTAAAAATTATAGATTTATTTGCTCGGTACTAATTTGGTTCGGTATTTTAAACTAAATTAATGCTCTGAGCAAAATGATGCAGAGCTCCACAATGAATAATCAAATCTGCATAAATTTGTTAAATAAGTTAATTGATAAGTTCACAGAATATCGCACGGATGAACACTTTGAAATGGTGTTAGCACAAGCTTCCAAAGTGGCTCACGAGCTCAATGTAGAAACAGATTTCCCATCAATAAATACAATTCGTCCAAGAAGAAAACCAACACAATTTCAATATTGAACACAGTGATGAAGTTTTAGTAGACCCCAAAATCAAATATAGAGTAGAATTTATTTAAGAGCCCAAGAACAGACAATAACATCTTTAAAGGATAGATTCGAGGAGTTAAAAATGCCAATGTATTTGGCTTTTTTTAGCAATAACTTATATAATTACTCCAATGATGAGTTAATTAAACATTGTAAAGATTTAAATCTGAAGCTTAAGATGATTCAAGTAGTGAATCAGATATTGACGGTATTGATTTGTTTCATGAAATCATTGCATTAAAGTTGAATTTTGCAGAAAACCAGTCTAATGATCCACAAACCCTATTACAATATCTTTTTACTAATGACTTAATTTCAACATTTCCGAACACAGCAGTAGCGCTTAGAATATTACTTACACTGCCGGTTTCAGTTGCATCTGTTGAAAGATCCTTTTCAAAATTGAAAATTATTAAAAACTATTTAAGATCAACAATGCTCCAGCAGACTAAGTTATTTAGCTATAGTTTCAATTGAATATGAAATCTTAGACAGCTTGGATACAAGAAAGTTGATTCAAGATTTCGCAAATATACCTAAAGGCAAGAAGAAGTAAATTTTTGTAGATACGAAAATAACTATGTACCTAATCAAAATAAATGTTTTATCTTCGTTACGATTCTTTTCTTTTTTCTCACCATAATGAGAAAACATTAAATAGCCTTTTTTGACAAAACTCAGCGTAAGTAGTCGTAGGGCGGCATAATCGGTATTGCACGCGGGCTACTAAACAGCTAGCGGCGGGCCTGGGCTAGGGGGGCAGTCCTTTTAGTTTACTCAGGGTGTCTATGAGCGAATTCTGTACACCCAAGATTCGTGTTCGTATTTCACTGACACGATTAGACTTCATTAATAAATTAAACAAGTCGTGTAGAACCAAACTACAACTCATATTTAAACTACAGATTCTTAAACGAGTAACCAAAGACCTATTTACAATTACTTAAAACAAAACTGTGATCACTTAGCAAACTTTGATCGACAACCTAACTATAGGTTTATAAAGTACCGAAGCAATTTAGAAATTCTATCACAAACCGACCATGCGAGGCCACACCGAACTTTCGTTTGCACCGAGCTTTTGTAAAGCTCTCCGAGGGACGGTTACGTGAGCAAATGGTCTGTGGTTGTGCATATAGTGGTGCTGGATAGTACACCACGAACTACCTGAGTATCTTTTTCTCCTTCGCTGTCAAATCCATCCAAAGGTTGTCTGTAAAAAAACGCTTTTAGCGATATGACCGCCTATTGTGGCAGTTATCAATGTTAAGCTGTTGTCATTTTATTTTTGATTTAACTATTCGGATGGTGTAAGCGACAGAAAGAAAGGAAATAGTACATTTTGATACAATGGAAACAGTTTGTCACTGTCAATTTGCCCAAGCCGCAGGTGAGAGTGTTATGGAGCCGAATGCAGCAGTGATAAAATTTTCACGTTTCACGAAGAAATAAATAAAAGGAAGCTGCGCGGCGCCCTGCCTGATACGATAAATACAATACATTGTGGCAGGGTTGAGCTCGCGCACTTTTCTGCACTAGTGCGGAAAACAAAAAAAATACGTGCTTAAAATCGGTAGGGATAGGAGCGGGTTTTTGTGTAAATGTATTGAATAATGTTTATTGTCATAGAAAAAACGTGTGTATATAAAAAATATGAAACTAAATATATACATAGATAGAATGATAATATTCGTAGCAGTGGGCAGAGCACATTGCTGACAGACAGAACAGATGGGACCAGAAGATGCAGCATTGGAAGGCCTCCCACGAGATGGACTTTTGAGGTTGACCTGGTGAGGGTCGCGGGAATCTGATGGACTAGCACTTCCACTATACTGGAGTACCTAATGCCCAGTGTGGGGCCAGGACAAAAAAAAAAACTCAGTACAAAGAACTAGACTCCAAGGGTTAAAAAAAGAGTTTCCAAAATTCTACATAATTATGTAACTTTTAAAGTTTCTTTTTAATTTTATTATAAATATACTTATTACTTACTTACACAAATATCTTCATTAAATACACATAATACTTGAAATTATAAAAATACAAAAAAAGAAAAAATCTAAAATATTGCAATAACACTTCTAGGCAAACTAACTCAGTGGTCCACAGTCAAACTTCACAATACCGCTAGAGACCAACGTAAACAGTCCAATGAAAACTGAAACGAATACTCAACTGTAATGCTCGACGGCTCAACGACTCGACGGCTCAACGACTCAACGACTCAACGACTCAACCGCCAACTGGATTACTGCTCATAATTAATATTACACCGGTATGTCGCTCGTGAGTGACTGCCCTTAATATGACACAGGTATGTACTGAGTCATGAATGACTGGCTGGCCTTAATCCCAGGGGAGTCGTAAACAAAGGCCTGTTTAAATCAAATGAATGGACGGTACATGAGATGTTGTTGTTATCATCATACGAAAGTACAGTTTTTAGGGTTCCAAAACCAAATGGCAAAAAACGGAACCCTTATGGATTCGTAATGTCTGTCAGTCTGTCCGTCCGTATGTCACAGCCACTTTTTTCCGAAACTATAAGAACTATACTGTTGAAACTTGGTAAGTAGATGTATTCTATAAAAATAGAAAAAAAAGCAATAAATTTTGGGGATTCCCCATTTTTTTTTTTTATTAATGATAGGCTCGCGTTTGACCATCCCCATACTTAGAACTGAAATTCAATAAAAAAAATTCATCAAACACATACGTATCGGTATCTATGGATAGTATCTTCAAAAATGATATTAAGTTTTCTAATATAATTTTTTTCTAAACTAAATAGTTTGCGCGAGAGACACTTTCAAAGTGGTAAAATGTCCCCCCCCCCCCTTGTAACTTCAAAAATAAGAGAATGATAAAACTAAAAAAGTATATGATTTACATTACCATGCAAACTTCCACCGAAAATTGGTTTGAACGAGATTTAACAAGTTGGTTTTTTTTTAATACGTCATAAATCGTAAACCGCAATTTACCTTTCAAGTTTGTACGGAACCCTCAGTGCGCGAGTTCGGACTCGCGCACTGAGGGTTCCGTTCTCGCACTTGCCCACTTTTTGTTAGCCAAGGTTAGAGGTATTTTTTAGAGTTCCGTTCCTCAAAAGGAAAAGGCAACTCTTATTAAAGATCAATTCATATTCCGTCTGTCTGTCAAAACCCTTTTTCACAGGAACGCGTGTAGTCATCAATTTGAAATTAATCTATATATATAAAAGGAGAAACTGACTGACTGACATATCAACGCACCGCCGAAACTACTGGGACTAGAAGCGTGAAATTTTGCACAAGGTTTCCTTTTATGGCGTAGGCGAGCACTAAGAGAGGATTTTCCAAAATTCACCTCCTAAGGGGATGAAACGCGGGTCCAAAGTTTGTATAGAGAAACCTATTTTCACGCGAGCGAAGCCGCTGGCAGAAGCTAGTATCATATATTCAAATTTACAGTATGTTGGAGCTGTGATATAATCACGCTCATAAGTTTAATCGTGACCTAAATGTAATCTTACCTAATCCTATAGGGTGGTTATTTCTCGTTGACCTAGAATCAATGTATTATAGCACAAATAAAGAAAACATCCGAATACTATTAAGTTCTGAAATTTGAATGAAAAATGGAACGCTTATAAAATCACTCGTGAATTGGTCTGTCCGTCTGTCACAGACAATTTGCTCACATGAATGTCTGTGACCCTAACACGGCTAAAACTTAAATAAATGAATTTGGAATGTTTTGGGGTGCAAAATATTATTTATAGAATATATTGTTTTCGAACTGCATGAAAGGACATAGTTTGGGAGCCTCTATAATGTCTTTTTCATTATTTCATATAATATACCGTCGTGATAACAATGCAGGAAATAGTTCTTTACTTATAAATTATAAGTAGGTAAATCTACAAAAGCAGTGGTGGCCGAGTAGTAACGGCCCCGACTTACGAGTTGTAGGTCGCGGGTTCAAATCAAGCCAGGCGCATTACTTTGTGTAATTTATTTCATCACCAATGCTCTCAAAACGGTGAAGGAAAACATCGTGAGGAAAACGTCCTAGAACCAAAAATTCGAAGATATGTTACATTCTCCAATCCGCACGGGGTGGATTACGGCCCATTCCCTCTCCTAGGAAGGAGGCCTGAGTCCCAGCAGTGGGAATCCTATTAGGCTGATTATGCTTATCCTATATTATGCTAAATCTACAAGAAGTGTAGGTTTTCAGAAAAAAACATAATAAAATAAATTATTCGTTCGGAACCGTTTGCATTCGAAGAAAACCCTTTATCCACACTTGACCGGTTTTTATTTTTCATGTTCATAAAATTTAAAGTAGAAAATGAGCCCAAGGATATACCTGGGATACTCCCGGGATATAAAGTATTTTATATGCTACTAGCTTTTCCCAGCGGCTTCGCCCGCGTGAAAATAGAAAATATAGGCCTATGTTACTCAGTGATAAAGTAGTTTTCTACTGGTGAAAGAATTTTGAAAATCGGTCCAGTAGTTTTTGAGTTAAATGGTAACATACAAACAAACAAACACAAATACCAAATCTTTCTTCTTTATAATATTAGTTCA
The DNA here is from genome assembly GCA_905147345.3 of Mythimna impura. Lineage (NCBI taxonomy): Eukaryota > Metazoa > Arthropoda > Insecta > Lepidoptera > Noctuidae > Mythimna > Mythimna impura. The sequence goes on along the minus strand of LR990359.1, from coordinate 22,599,466 downwards.
GATTCCAGGACATGGTCTACCCCTACATTAAGTTTTATCAAAATCCGTTCAGCCGTTCGAACTTCAAGAAGTAACAAACATACACACACATTACCCTCAGTAACTTTCGCCTTTATAATATCAGAGTGATAGTTTTCTAACGGTAAAGTTAAATAGTTAGTAAATCGGTTTTTTTTTGTTTATAGGATTTTTTTTCGGTGGGAAAATAATCTAACGACATCCCTCGCGGGCGGAGCGAGAGGGCGTGACCGAAAACCCACTCCTGTTCCTTCGTTGCCTTTCATATCAGGGCTGAGTCTTCCTTTCAGAAGCAGACCCTTGGCCCCAGTAGGCTTCGACCCTGCTGGGCCCCTATGCTTTGCTGACATTTCCTTGAGGTGCGCGTGAAACAGTACGTGCCGTCGACGACTTGAGCTCAGTCCGGACGGTTACCGGATGTTCGGACGGCGAACTATACATTGCTCGCCGTCCGCAAGCCCACGCCTACAGTGGCCGGAAATCAGGATCGCATCCCGGTGGCTGGGGCGTGAACGCCGCTCCCTCGCGCGTGCACGTGCGGCCTCCTCCTTTGCGAGCATTACTGCTTCACATAAGGAGGTTTGTTTAAAGGTAAGTTGGCAAAATTACTGAGGACTGTCTGATATGAAGTTGTTTTCACCGTTGATTTATAAAACACTAGCAACATTTACTTTAAAATAGTACATTTTGATACAAGTGCAGAAAGTTTATCATTGCGACCGAGGCGGAATTTGCACGAGTTGTAGGCGAGTGTGTTATGGAGCTGAGGGCTGTGCACGTGTATCAAACGACTTTTTTCAATACACTTAAAAAGAAATGAATAAACGGGGGTTGACTCGACTCGCGAGATCGACGCGCGCCCAGCCTGATACGAAAAATGTAAAAAAATTGTGGCGGGGAAGAGCACGCGCACTTTTCTTCATACTTCTTGGCAGAAGTATGGCGAAACAATTTCACTCAAGAACCTCCCGCAAAAGAATCTCCTCTTACACCAAAACGTTCTACAAACATTTAGACCCTCACAATAACAGACGGAGACAGAGATAAAAGTTTATAGGGATAAATCCTAATGGAGAACTAGGTCGCCAAACCGAATCGTAAGATGTGGTGAAAGTTTGGCGCTAACTAAAATCAATGACGATGCTCTGAACCGCTGTTGTAAACAATGGAAAGTATTATATCCTATATAGATTGCCAGGCTAAACTCAACCATAATGACCACGGCTTTTGCGGGAATATTCGAAAGAGTTAACCTTGGTCCTGGCGCGCGAAGGGCAACTAAAGGAACACAGGCCGTTTGGCCGTCCGGTAACCGTAAAGACGACGACCCTTAGTGATCCACGCGCGCCTCAAAGAGATGTCAGCAAAACCGTAGGGGCCCAACAGAGTCGAAGCCTACTAGGGCCATAGGTGGACTTCTGAAAAGGTTACCGTGGTCTTAGAACACAAATGGCAACTGAAGCAACACATAAAAAGAAAGAAAGAAAGAAAAACGTTTACTAGTACCTCACACATACAGTAGAATTAAAAATAGGTATAAAAAAATAACACTAAAATCTATGCAAGGCCAAAAAGGCGGTAAAAGTTTAACAAGCCCTCTCGCTCCACCCTAGGGTAGGAGAAGTCATTGGATGATTTCCCACGTCTTACAAAAACCTAGAGCAAGAGAAGTAATTTTTTTTAGGTGGTAAAATCATCTAATGGCAAATCCCGCTCTTGGGCGGAGCGAGAGATAGTGTCAGACTTTTACTGACTAAAAACCTAATCCTGTTCCTTCTTTGCCTTCGTTCCAGGGCCCCGGGTTTCACTTTCACACTACCCGTGGCCCCAGTAGGCTTCGACCCTGCTGTGCCCCGACGATTTGCTGACATCTCCCTGAGGCGCGCGTGGAACAGTACGCGCCGTCGACGACTTGAGCTCGGTCCGGACAAGACAAGTCATTTGAGGATTTCGTACCTAAAAATTAAAACCATTTTAGTGCAAGTCGGAGTCACGCACCGAAGGTTCTGTACTAACTTACCTATGTACACGGTTCGGTTACAGACTCGAGGCTTGAAGATTTTTTCGAATCGCAAATTCAAATTGTCATTATTTTGTGATTTAGTTACATCTGTTGGTTTTCAGACTTTTTCCATTACTTGTGCTATGAGAACTTGCTTCTTACCTAATTTCAGGATTCTAGGTCAACAAGAAGTATGCTAACCATTGTCATTTCTTTGAAGCTAGAACTACATTAGACCGACGCACACGTGTAACACGCCTGGTTTGTATATAGAACGACGTTGAGTGGCGTCGCGTGGCGTGGATCAAGTGTAACCCTACAAGTCTAGTTTCCATTTAAAATGTATGGAGACCGACGCGCCCAGATCGGCGTGTGTGGCACATGTGTGCGCAGTGTAGTTCTACCTTGCGAGTGTCAAAATATACGCCAAAACGGAGCATAAACGGCCTCATCTTTAGTTTGCGTTGACTTACAAGTTTGATTTTTTCAGAGATACCTCTACGCGTTTCTAAGAATAGGTTCTAGACAGACGATTTATCTGTCAGCAAAGTAATCCTTACTGTTTCGGTTTCAAGAATCTATGATTGTCGGGCAAGCGAGTGATTAGCCCACTATGCCTTAATCCGCTAGCGGGGCTGCCGCTTTAGAGCCTACGGATGTGCCCGGTTTTGTTTCAGGTATCCTCCCTAGTGAGTCGATTCTGTTTTAAGGCGCAGAATACTCGCCCTTCGCCCTGCATCCGTTTGCTCAGCTGCAACTGGACAACAACAACAGGAGATGAGAACGGGTGTGAGGAATCCCGCACCGTTAATGTTGAACTCAGAGGTAGTGGAACGCGTACACAAATTTACCTACCTGGGAAGCGTCGTTTCAGAAACCGGAGGTAGTGAAGAGGACATCACTTCACGGATCGCCAAAGCTCGAGCAACCTTCGCACAGCTGAGACCTGTTTGGCAGTCGCGGAAATTGACCCGACGGATAAAACTTAAAATCTTCGGGTCAAATGTCAAATCTGTACTGCTCTACGGGTGCGAAACATGGAAGGTCACAAAGGACATCTCACGCCAAATCCAAGTTTTCGTCAACCGCTGTCTCCGTCGCATCCTCGGAATTTACTGGCCCGAGACGATATCCAACGTGGAACTGCTGGAAAAATGCCACGAGAGCCCGATCGACCGCCAGATCAAGCGTCGCAAGTGGAGGTGGATTGGTCACACGCTTCGAAGGAATTCCGATCACATACCCAAGCAAGCTTTGGACTGGAATCCGCAAGGAAAAAGAAAGCGTGGCCGTCCCCGTCAAACCTGGCGTCGCACCGTATTGGCAGAAGCGGCAAGCAACGGAATGACGTGGAGCGAGGTGAAGCGTGAAGCTCAAGACCGTTCGCGATGGAGAATTACTGTGGACGCCCTCTGCCCCATCTAGGGGACATAGGACATTAAGTCAAGTAAGTCAAAGTAATCCTATAAGAGTTCTTACCGACTGAGATAAGGAACCCTAAAAACTGGACAAGTGCGAGTTGGACTCGCGCACTGAGGGCTCCGTACAAACTTGAAAGGTAAATTGCGGTGTACGATTTATGACGTATCAAAAAAGAACTACTTACTAGATCTCGTTCAAACCAATTTTCGGTAGAAGTTTGCATGGTAATGTACATCATATATTTTTTTTAGTTTTATTATTTTCTTATTTTAGAAGTTACAGGGGACACACATTTTACCACTTTGGAAGTGTCTCTCGCGCAAACTATTCAGTTTAGAAAAAAAATGATATTAGAAACCTCAATATCATTTTTGAAGACATAACTATAAATACCCCACACGTATGGGTTTGATGAAAAAAAATATTTGAGTTTCAGTTCTTGTTTTTTTCTATTTTTGTGTAAAAATCTTAATGCAGTTCACAGAATACATCTACGTATCATACGGACGGACAGCCAGACAGACATGACGAATCCATAAAGGTTCCGTTTTTTTGCCATTTGGCTTCGGAACCCTAAAAAGAATAATTTCAATCCCTGAAGTGCGTTCCTCTGGGATAAATTCTGGCATTCACGCGGGCCAAGTCACCGGTAAAGCTGGTAATAGACCAAAGGTACTCTAAGGGTTAAAAGTGCCACGTTAATGTAATTACATTGTAAGCAGGAACTCCTGCAGCCAGCTTTTAAAGTTATGAGTAGTGTAAGTTCGCGTGGCTCCCAGCGGCGATTCAATTAGACTCGCTACCTACTTAACTGGCATTAGTTTGGCTTCCACTGGAAAACCAGTTGGAAGCCTAATAGAATATTATTAACCTAATTATGAATTTCTAATATAGGACTTACGATGGAGAGGTTTTTTTTAAGGTGGCAAATCATCCAATCGAGATCGGGAAGGGCCGTTTTAATTTTCTAATTAACCCGGGTGTTTATGGGTGTACATTATTCCAGATACATGTTGTATATGTATATGTAGGTAGGTACAACCCTAGTTTTTAATTGGTACAAAAAAAATGGGGCTCTATCCGTACCCGTTACTGATGATATTTTTGTAGTCAGAAGTAAAAAAAAACGAAATCCCAAAATTGTCCACAAATATTTCTCATAATTGGTAAATTCATAATAGAATCATTCATAACAATTGCTACTAGAAAATACTATGCGCAGTGTTTTCCATTTTGATCGTCATTTATTCATTCATAATCAATAGCCTGTACAATATTTCCATAAATTGAGTGACATTTTGGGACATAAACAAACGCTAATAACTTTGCTGTTTATGAATATTATTTATTGAGACTTTACTAAAATAATAAGATGACCTTTTCTAATAAGCCCTTTAAGTATTTGTACTAATTAAAAATTTGTGGTGTATATTAATCATGATTACGGAAAGATGTCCACGGTTGGATACAGGGCTTCCCCCAGTCGCGGTCATATCGACCGGTCGTCCGTCTCGCTTGCAGTGGATTCGCGCGGCCTTCACCAGGTCATCGGCCAGGTCAAACGAAGCGTTCAGTGTAATAAAATGTCAAATCAAAGCTTTTACAGGATATATTGCACTACAACAACAAACACATAGTACAGTAGGTACGTATGTATATGACGTGGCCTGATCTTAGGAATTGAAATTGCGAAAAAAAACAGCTGTTCAGTACATTTATGGTTGCCTAATGTACTGAACAGCTGATATTTTTTTCGCGATTTCGGCTTTGCTCCCATAATAAAAATTGTTGGTTATCATGAGCACAATCACGTGTTTAAGTATCGTACACTAATTGCCAGTCACCCTATATATAAAAGGAGAAACTGACTGACTGACATATCAACGCACAGCCGAAACTACGGGGACTAGGACCGTGAAATTTTGTACAAGGTTTCCTTTTATGATGTAGACGAGCACTAAGAGAGGATTTTCCAAAATTCACCCCCTAAGGGGATAAAACGGGTGTCCAAAGTTCGTATGGAGAAAACTTACACGCGGGCGAAGCCGCTGGCAGAAGCTAATTAGTAATAAATGATATTTATTTTGCAAATAGGTTTTATAAAACGCGTTTTATAAACACGTACATTTTTTCGTCATTTTAAACTAGATGAGGCCGCTGTTTCCTAGCTGACTACCCTGAGAAGAAACACCGAAACAAACTCAGAGGTCAAGTCTCTAAAAGTCCATGCAGCAAATTTGTAATGGTCAAATTACATGAGAACCATGCAGATGCACTTTTCGTAAATTTAAACTAGATGAAGTCGGTGTTTCCTAGCGTAATCAACTGAGAAGAAACGCCGAAACAAACTCAGGTGTCAATGTCTCTTGTAATGTCCCTACAGCCAACATGCATGTTATCCTAATAGTAGGCAAATTAAATGGAAATTGACGCACTATATTGGAAGCACATCGGTATTGATCTACACACGCACACACAAACACGCTATAGTCACACAATGAAGATTTATCAAGAACTAAGTACAGCTAAGGAGTGGAATTCCTTGCCGGAATCTGTGTTTCCTGATGGCTACAACCCGGGAATCTTTAAGTTAAGAGTGAATAGGTTACTTCTAGGTAAGGGCGCTCCATCGTCGACCGCATCGCCGCTTTCCATCAGGTAAAATAGCGGTCAAGCGCGAACCTATCAAGAATCAAAAAAAAACTAACTGACCCGGCGAACTTCTTTTCGCCTAATAGTCAATGAATGTTGTGTTAGGTAAACTGTCAAAGGATAACGCCATCTACTGGAATTACCAGAACCAGCATAATTAATTTTAAAATTATATTTTAATAAGAGATGGCGTTGTATTCTATTGTTATTATGTTATTATTGGACTTATAAACCTTCCCTGGACGACCGCGAATATTTTAAGACCAAAATTAGCCAAATCGGTCCAGCCGTTCTCGAGTTTTAGCGAGACTAAAGAACAGCTATTCATTTATATATATACTAGCTGAGCCGGCAAACGTTGTTCTGCCATATAAATAAAAAATAAAAAAAATAGATGTTGGCCGATTCTCAGACCTACTCAATATGCTCACAAAATTTCATGAGAATCGGTCGAGCCGTTTCGGAGGAGTTCAAGTTCGAACACCGTGACACGAGAATTTTATATATTAGATATAGATTTTTCAATATAGATTAAAGATAACAAAATTAAGGATAAGAAATTACCTACACCTTTTTAAAACAGCTTAATCAGGATGTGTGTTTATTATGTTACAACTTGTACAACTCGGATCAATAAAATTTTTGAGAGACGTGCCAAACAACAGGAAAATAGTGTTCCAAGAGAAAGCGTGTTTTCAGAATAAATATTTCCTTCACTCATTTGAAAAAACATTCCTGCTGGTATGCAAACATTTATAGTATCTACGAAAAAATAAATTTCACTTAGAAGCTAGTGCACGGTTCCAAATTGGTCGTTTCCCATCGAGAAGAACCGGCAAGAAACTCCATGGTTACTCTTTTAAAAAAAATGTTTGTACTTACAAAATTTCCATATTACAGTATTACTAGACATTATGTAAGATTGTACAGAACCTTCGGTGCGCGAATCAGATTTGCATTTGGCCAGATTTTTTGCATTCAGTAGGTCAAAGTCAAGTTGTATGTTGATTAAAGTTATTATATATATTTTTTCCTGAAGAATTTACACATAGGTACCTATCCAAATTTCAAACTAAAATATACATGTACAAGTAGCTACAATTATGACACAAGTTTGCAGTGTGTAATTTCTTTTCAATTTAAATTTTTAACATTACACTTTTGGTGTAAACAATAAAAAATATAATCTATGTTATTCAGGATGTAAGTTTTCTTTCTACTGGTGAAAGAAAAGTAAAAGAAAACTCGTTTCAGGAGTTCCAGAGATTAATTCTTACAAACAAACTCACAAACTCTTTCCTCTTCATAATTAAAAAAAACCGGCCAAGTGCGAGTCGGACTCGCGCACTGAGTGTTCTGTACAAACTTACCTATGAAAACAATTCAATTCCCGAATTGAGTTACGAAGATTTTTCCGAATCCAAAATTTTTTTTTGTAATTAAACTACAAATTTACAGTTTTCTGATTTTTTCCTATACTTGTGCTATGAGACCTTGCTTCATACCAAATTTTAGGATTCTAGGTCAACGGGAAATACCCTATGAAGTTTGATTCTCTTGAGAGTGTCGAAATATACGTTTTTTGCTACATAAACAGCCGTATCTTTTTTATAGTTAACTCAGAAGTTTGAAATTTTTTCACAGCTTCAAGGGACTGCAGACTTGAGTATATGGTTTTAATTTCAACTCGATACCTCCACGCGTTCCTGAGATAAAGGGTCTTGACATACAGACAGACAGACAGACGGACAACAAAGTGATCCTATAAGGGTCACGTTTTTTTCTTTTGAGGTACGGAACCCAAAAAATAAAATACCTATGTAAATATATTAATGTAGATAGACATATTTAAAAACTTACACTGGTATAGCTAGCGGCAGGCGTTATAGTGTTGAACTTAGCCCAGTCTAGAAGCAATCTAGGTCCCATTCTCCCATCCTATCTTAGGTTACAATTATGAAGGCCAGCCATGACCGCATATTGCATAACTATGCGAGTTTGACCTAGTATCCTAGTAGACAAGCTGCTGCCAATGGCTTCGCCCGCGTAATAGCAGAAAATTGTCCCAAGGGAAAAACCTCCTGGCATAAAAAGTATGATAATTGCTATTCCAGGACATGGATTCCCCGTATGATATTTTTTTTTCAATACACTTACTCGAAAACCCGCTCGTATCCCACCGCTTTTAGGCACGCAATAGACTGTTTTCCACACTAATGCAGAAAAGTGCGCGTGCTCTCCCCCGCCACAATGTTATTACATATATCGTATCAGGCTGGGCGCGCGTCGACCCCCACGAGTCGCCGGTCAACCCCCGGTTATTTATTTCTTCGTAAGTGTTTTGAAAAAAGTCGTTTGATACACGTGCAAGTCACTGCAGCCCTCATCTCCATAACACACTCGCCTACGGCTCGTGCGAATTCCGCCTCCGTCGCACTTGTATCAAAATGTACTAATCCAAATCAGGTATAGGTTAGATAGCTTTTCAGTATGTTACAGGTTGCATTTTGGAGAGTGTGCGCAGGAATTACTTGACTTGATTCCGCCATCACCTTTCTACTACCGAAGAACGTACGTCGACATACGGCGGGTGTTCACCCTTACGTTGTTAACACCTCTAAGGTCCAGACTAAACCTTGTCGCCTTGTTCTTTTTACCGCGTACAGCGAAGGATTGGAACAATTTGCCTACGGCGGTCTTTCCGTCCGAAGCTAAAGCGTGAACAAGTAACAAACATACACACTCCCAAATTTCCGCCTTTGTAATATTAGTGTGATTATTGTTTGTTTGTTATAACTTACTAGCTTTTGCCCGCAGCTTCGCCTGTGTACATAAAATATAGCTTAGTTCAGTCAGGAATCGGTGAAAAAATTTTAGCATTCGGACCAGTACTTTCAGAGATTACCTCCTACAAACAAAAAAAAACAAACTTTACCTCTTTATAATATTAGTGTAGTAGATGTAGATGATGAAGGTGCCAGAGTAGCCCGCAAAATTCAGATTTGTGGCGTCCCACATAATATTACAGTACTACGTGTAGGACCCACCTTTTGAAACAGATATTTAGTCTGTGGTATAACAAAAGTTTCCTGTCTATGGTTATACTACTGACACTTCATGAGACCTTTTTGTGGTCAGGACGAATATAATTTGCTCGACAATACAGACTTTTATTTCAAGTAAGAATAAGATAACATTAAACGGCGCAAAACGTCAAACATTTGCTTATTTTTTTGCATTTTCCAGGTCAAAGTCTAGTTAGAAGCTAGAAGATTGCATCGGACTGAATTTTTTAGTTGTTTATTACTTTGAAGCCTCGACGCCTCTTGGCTCGCCTCTCAATTGTCTCAAGTGTATCAAGCTGGTAGTATCTGGCAGATCCATCCCAAAGATAAGAGCAGTACTTCATATACGATCGAACTTGCGCTTGACAAAGTTTGTGCAGCTGTTCCGGCGTGAAGTACTGTCTGACCTTTGCGAGGATTCCCAGCTTTTTTGCAGCTAGTTGAGTCTTTGCTTCGATGTACACAAACATTTGTTTTGGGTGGGAATCGAACCCAGAAACACCAGCATAGCAACCAGGGCCACTGATCACTAGACCAACAGGCCAGGGAGTCTAAACCAGCTCACATCTATTTCATCCATACTTTCACTGGACTAGATGATTAATTTTCGCCATAACGAAAATTAATTACCAATTTCATTTTATTTTACGAAAAGGGTTTGGTTAAATAATTACCTACCTTTAAATTAAATCTTACTTTCAATTTTTAACGCATTGTTCGTTATAATTACTTTCTTAATTGAAAATAACTCACTCAATAAAGTCGATAAATGTCAACGGTTTTCAGATCCACGTGTTCACGTTTCAAGGAATCATTATTAATTTTGAAACCTACTAGAGCTTTAGAAAGAAGAGCGTGATTGAAAACTATACTGTACTAGCTTTTCCCCGCGGCTTCGCCCGCGTACATAAAATATAGCCCATGTCACTCAGGAATAAAGCAGCTTTCTATCGGTGAAAAATTTTTACAAATGGGACCAGTAGGTACTTCCAGAAATAACCTCCTACAAACAAAAAAAAAACATAAAAACACACTTTACCTCTTTATAATATTAGTGTAGACAATCACACAAGACATCTACACCTTATTAAATATGTGCACACGTATAAAATGTCACAGACTTCAAAAAAACCTATATAATCACGCCGCCCACACCATTCAGAAATCCTTTACTCGGCTAACTTCACCTACAGTGTACCTTCTAAGCTATTAACTTGACAAGTAAAGCTTTCAGGTTTGTTTACCGTCACGAAAACTAAGCAAACAGACACCAAGATCGTCCTTGACAGCCAATTGAAAAGGCCCCATTTATTTTGTGGATCATCAGGAAACTCAGACTCCAGCAAGGAATTCCACTCCTTAGCTGTCATCATCATCATCATTTCAGCCGAAAAACGTCCTCTGTTGGACATAGGCCTCCCCCAAGCGTCTCTGCAACGACCGATCCTGTGCGTCTCGAATCACCGCATTCGTCCCACGACTCCCACCAGGTCGTCGGTCCACCTTGTGGGAGGGCTTCCAACCTTTCGGCTTCATCGACCATCCGTTCTACGAGCAATGTGCCCTGCCCACTGCCACTTTAGTTTGGCGACTCCTTAGCTGTACGCACAATAAATGTATTCCCAAAACGCTTTGTACGTATGGGTGGGATGTCTACCATGTACCGATGTCGCAACGCCGTACGTCTAGTGGTCCGATGATAGAACGGACTTGGCGGAATTAGAATGTGTAATTCCAGTGCACACTCCCCGAAATGTAGACGATAGAAAACCGACAGGCTAACAACTCGGCGTCGATGGATATCTGCTGTAAGGTAACTTATGACCTACTTTTCTATTTCTTTGTAAGTTGCGGGTAACTTAATTAACAGAAAATCTCAAGTGAATGAAATCCGATTTGTCTTAAATACAGTTTCCGTTCGAACTACACTTTTTTTAGGTAAAAATTCATCAAATAACTACTCCCGTTCTGAATGGAGCAAAAAGGCGTGTCAGACTTTTACTGACTAAAACCTACCTGTGTTCTTTCAGTTGCCCTTTGCTTTTCAGTACCGTGATGACTCTTTCTAAAATTTCTGGAGCCCCAAGTACACTTACATTGAGCGAGGGGAATAGACAGCGTTCGCATCCTTCTGCGAAGCAGTAATGCATGCTGGAGACGGCCGCTTGCGTTTGGCAACGGACATCCTTACGCCCCCCCCCCCCCCCCCCCCCCCCCCCCCCGACCCTGACTAAAGCCACTGTAAGCGCGTGTTTGCGGACCGCGAGCAATATCGAAATGGTGGAAGAGGACCTAGTTTACGATTTTCCCCTCGCGCGTATAGGGATATTATTATTACGTAATTGCGCGTTTTTACGTAAAATCACCAAAAAAAAAAACAAAAAAAACTTTTTCCGGATTTTTCTAGGAAAAACGAAGATCTAGAGACAAAAATTTTTGGCTGAATAAATTTCGTACACCCGTGTGTACAAAACAACAAAGTGATAATTAAGCGGTTTTTCAAGGTCACTCAAGTTGTACAGACGTATGTACAATCGGCGCTCGTAGAGTTTTACTTACTTACTAACGGGGAGAACCATCACTTACTATTATATTTAACAGGAAAGAAAACCAGCAGTAGGTAGACACACACACGATTAAGGAATCCAATCCCGAAAGCGCGGGAACCCGCAACTTTTTTCGGGATTACTCATGCGGGATACCGCATGCTTGCGGGATTGAATTTTTTGCTAAGATAAATGGGTTTAGATGACGTTTGTTCTAATTACCTATTTATTAGCCCCAGCATAGCGTCATTAACAAGTGATTAAACAACTTTTCATGGAAATTGTCACTTTTTTGTAGAATTTGTACTTATGGAAAACTTATTTCATATATCAACTAACATTGATTACGTTTTCAAATTTTGTCTTGTCTACAGCTACATAAATTTTGAGTTCCTATTTTGTGTCGTGAGAGCCCTATATAGAAAGTGGAAAGAAACGTAATCAATGTCAGTTAAAGTACTCTATCTTCCTAAATCTGAAAGATGAAATGTTAAATATTTTATCTTATCGTTCCTGATTATATAGACCTCTGCGAAATTCAAATTGTCCTAAGTTTTTTTGTATTTTGCAATTCAGAGTGGCATTGTGACCTGCAAAATGCAAAAAACTTGAGAAAATTTTAATTTCGCGGGCTACCTTTGAGAATGCCCCTTAAAATAAAATAAAAATCCCAGTCCCGCAAATCCCGCGGGATCCACGGGATTGCTAACTTCAATCCCGCAGACTTGCGAGATCGTGATTTTGGTGCGGGATAGGATTCCCTACACACGATGTTATAAGCACATTCAATTCTAAGTACATCTTATAATAATGCATCATAACAAGGTCGAGAGCTTCGCAAAGTACGATAGGCTTGCACTTAATTCAATATAACGTACACTTCCTACCTAATTTATTTAAAATTACGCTTTCATGAAAGTTCAACTGCACTAGAAATAAGTCTTACAACATTTTCCCGACCCTATTAAATATTTTTCAAAATAAATACCATGTAATATCACCCCAATTCGTAGCCCCCTCGTTATGCACTGGGGGGCACTCAAGAACCGTCAAATCCGATGAGACGACCTCTCCTTTACCCAGTATGATAACCGGCAGCGGGCGTGTCTCACCGGCGACCCGTCGACCCGGCGACCTGGTGACCGGGTGGGCTGTGACCGCGTGACCCGGTCGCAGCCTGACCCGGTTACGTGCAGCCGGGTATGCACCGCCTCGCCCCCGCACTTGCATTCCGCGATTGATTCTGTAGAATATCAGAGCATTCTTTTGTCAACGGAATGTGTGTCACGGTAATGTACCTATGTCGGAGTTTAGTCGGCTCTTATGTAACTCGAGATTAACTTATAGGATTTCAGGGATAATTTCACGAAGCAGGACTTCTTGAAGATATGTACTTTTTTTAGGTTTCCGTACCTCAAAAAGAAAAAACAGAACCCATATAGAATCACTTTGTTGTCCGTCTGTCTGTCTGTCAAGACCCTTTATCTCGGGAACGCGTGGAGGTATCGAATTGAAATTAAAACCATATACTCAGGTCTGCGGTCCCTTGAAGCTGTGAAAAAATCAAACATCTGAGTTAACGAAAAAAAGTTACGGCCGTTTATGTCGCTACAAACGTATATTTCGACACTTTCAAGGGAATCAATATTCATAGGGTACTTCCCGTCGACCTAGAATCCTGATATTTGGCATGAAGCAAGGTCTCATAACACAAGTATAGGAAAAAAAAAATCTGTAAATTTGTAGTTACGTCACAAAAAAAAAACTTTTTTTGCGATTCGGAAAACTCAATTCGGGAATTGAACTGTTTTCACAGGTAAGTTTGTACGGAACCCTCAGTGCGCGAGTCCGACTCGCACTTGCCGAGTTTTTTTTAAGTGGGATATCATTTAATGACTTCTCCTGGTCTAGGGTGGAGCTTGTTTTTGAACATTCAAAATATTGAAAAACACCTGTTATCACCTCACAAAATAAATAAATAAATTTGAATTTGACAGACTTTTGCTGACTAAACCACCTGTGTCCTTCAGTTGCCCTTTGCATTTTAGGACCACGGGTTTCCTTTTCAGAACTTCCCCGTGGCCCCATTGGAGATAAAAGTATTGTGTAAGACGAAATAATATTATACATATTTTGAAATCAAATTAAATTCCTAATCAACTTATCAGCCTACTGGTAAAATAGCCACAATTAAGCATAATAAGTCCCTTACAGAACTTATTGGAAGTAATTTGGGTCACTCTTTGTTGCATACTTGGAACACGGTCATTGTAAAGATTAATCCAAATTCTACAAAATTTAATCAAAATATCTGAATAACTAAAGAAAATCTAAATTTATTTCTTACTAGCGTTCAAGTTCATAATTACCCTCGTATAAACTAACACAAAACCGTTTTCAAAATATTATAATAATCGCTTATCAAATGAATATTTCGTGTCCTTTGAGATGGAGCTATCAAACGTAGCCATGTCGTCGAACACGGTGCTCGCAAATTTTACTTTAAAATTTTTCTTCAGATCATCCTCGAAGTCATCATAGTCTGGTTCGGAGCTACATGTCACATTTTCCAACACCTGAGGAGGCGTGTTACAAATACTCTTTATAACATACCTCATAACCCTCTTCATACTGACCAACTCCTTCTTCAATTTATTCAACAAATTTGATTTCGAAAGAAGCATCGTCTTCAATTTCTCGTTGTCCAACTGTAAAGCCAGGTTCTTAGTCTGTGTTTCCATTTCGCTTTGGTTCGCGGCGTCTAATTGCTTTCTCATTTCACGAACCATCTCCAGGAAACCTTTTCGCGATTTCGTCAGCGTATTTTTTGCTATGTTCAAATCTGTTCTGAGTCTGACGATGTCATTTTGGAGACCTCTAACCAATGTGTCATCTTGATATTCTGATGGTGGTGCTGTTTTCTTCTTGGCCTTAGGCACTTCTTTCACTATAACTTCAACAGCTGTTGTGTTATTCCTGAACACCTCATAGGATGTACCCGGGTCCGAGTCGAGGTGACTGGTCTTCATATTCTTGTTTCGTAAAGAGAAACTTGAGAACATTTCTTCAGAGAGTGACATTTTGAGTTTGGGCTGAAATGGTTCGGACATTTTTAATATTAGACCTTTTTATTTTTGTAGACACTTGTAGTTTATACAAAAAAAAAATACAAAAATAATTTTTATGATGTTTTTTTACGCAATCAAGTAGCCTTGACTGTCACTTTGGACTGCCAAATCAAAACAGGTAAGTTTGCAATGGGTACTTGGTGAAATAAGTTTGTATATATTCAAGAAACCGAGGGGCACTTCTCGTAATTTTAAGGAGCATTCGCATTCGCATCGCAGGCAGTCGCAATCTATCAAAAACATGTCTAATTTCCATGTATTTTGACATTTATTGAGAACCACCGGAACCACCGAAGGTGCTTTTTTGTGATCAGAAAAACACATTCGACCTCGTTTTATATGAAACAGTGACTGCAAATAATAAAACACGCTATTATTAGGCCGCAAGGTGCCATCATCCCGGAGGACAGAGTGAAGCATACATTGGAGGTGTGCCCCGAAAGAGCGGAGCACCGCTGTGTCCTCGTGGAGGCAATCGGCGTCAGTGGCCTCTCGCGCCGGGTCCTGGTTCGAACTATGGTCCAAAGCGAGGAAAAATGGCCGGAGGTTGCCTCCTTCTGCAAAGCCGTAATGCTAGCGAAGGAGGAGGCCGCTCCACGCCGAGCCGAGATTCCGACCCCGACTATCAGCCACGGTAGACGCGGGCTTGCGGACGTCGAGCAATGGGTAGCTAGCCATCCGGTCGTCCGGTAGTTGACCGGACCAAGCCCAGTCGTCAACAGCGCGTAGTGATCCACGCGCTCCTCAAAGAGATGTCGCAAAGGGCAACTGAAGGACACAGGTGTGGTTTCAGTCAGTAAAAGATTGACACGCCCTCCCGCCCCAACCAGAGCGGGCGAAGTCACTGGATAATTTTCACCCTTAAAAAAAGAATAAAAAGGTGCCATCGTCATCATTATCATTTCAGCCGAAAGGCGTCCACTTTTGGACATAGGCCTCCCCAAGTGTCGCCATAATGACCAGTCCTGTGAGTCTCGCATCCATCGGATTCCCGTGAACCTCACCAGGTCATCGGTAACGTCCACCTGGGGGCCTTCCAACGCAAGGTACCATGTAACCCCTTCCAAAAATTTGGCCGTGTTATTTTAAAGTCAATAATTAAATACCATATAGGTCAATTAGCTACAACCACGGGGAAAAAAAATAGAACTGTCTGCAAACGTGGGCGATGGTCATTCTTCCGCCACTCAGAAAATTACACAAATTACACAATGCCATCTATCTATCAAATTTAATATGAATTTCAAATGCCATTGTCATCATTATTTCTACTTTGAGTCTTTAGATGGCGTTGCGAGTATCAGAATTGCGTCATTTTACTTCTTGAAAACTTTAAATTTATACATATATCTTTCGATATAGTCAACCGATTGCGATGAAACAAAGCCTAAGTAATATTTTAAGTGACACACAATTTTAATGTTTAAAAGTTATCTACATTTTAAATTATTAACATTTTGCGTGATACGCACACAACTAAAAACTTCTACAGATATATTGTGTGTAGATATAAAAAAAAAATGTAAGCATGCAAAAATATATAAAAAAAATCTTATTTACTGTGAAAAAACAAAATAAAAATTTCTTATATGAGAGCCATATTATGGGACTCGAACCATCTTTATATTACACGCAAGTCTAGATACGAAACCACTGTGCTGAGACCTCTGATGATTGTGTTTTGAAATAGACGTTCTTAAAACGTTATAATAGCCTGGTTGGCTCCTTATCGATGATAGCGTGATGATTTTCCTTTCAGAAGTTAAATTTGCAGGTAAATAGAATAATGTAACAAAATAGTACGTGATTTTACTCGCCGCTTTGATTTTATTATGTGTTTTGATTAGTTTTTACAAAATATTTAGAAGATGTCGAATAGAAATGTCAATTTCATTTTGAAAAAATGGTAAAAGTTATTTTATTACAAAAAAAATAAGATAAAATAATGACAAAATTTTTAACTGTAGCTGAGGATCGAACTCGCTGCAAAATGTCGTTTAATACCGACATTTTGAATTATTGCTCACCCCTCATAGCAAATAGCGTGATAATTTATAGCCTATGTCCTTTCTCAAGCTCTATTCTATCTTTGTACCAAATTTCATCAAAATCGATTCAGCGGTATAAGCGTGAAAGCGTAACAGACAGACAGACAGACAGACAGACAGACAGAGTTACTTTCGCATTTATAATATTAGTATGGAGTATGGATAGTATGGAAGTATGGATGAGATGATATTATAATAGAATGTCTTTGAATTATTGAAACGTTTTTAAATATGTACGAGAACTGGAGCCCTACCACGAGCTCTTAACGCAATCCATTTGACGACCAAAACTGTACCTACTGTTAAAAGGATAGAATTATATAGGGTGTATAGCTCCATCCCTCTTTTTCGCTCGCACGCTTGACATTTTAACACGTGATAATAAGGCTCCAAGCCTTTTACTTGGCTCTTACTTTTACTTGGCTCTCACTTTTACTTGGCTCTTACTTTTACTTGGCTCTTACTTTTACTTGGCTCTTACTTTTACTTGGCTCTTACTTTTACTTGGCTCTTACTTTTACTTGGCTCTTACGTTTACTTGGCTCTTACTTTTACTTGGTTCTTACGTTTACTTGGCTCCTACTTTTACTTGGCTCTTACTGTTACTTGGCTCTTACTTTTACTTGGCTCTTACTTTTACTTGGCTCTTACTTTTACTTGGCTCTTACTTTTACTTCGCTCTTATTTTTTTAAGTATCGGTTCACCCCGTGTCAAAAACTTGTGTCGGACGTGAAACCCACAGACCTCACAAGACGTTGTCCAAAGATATCAATCTGTTATACTCGTAAATAGCGAATTTTTTATTTACAACATGAACGAAGACTGACAAAGCTAAATACCTACTATTAATTACCTTTGAAATGGAATGAGGAGAGGAGTCTCCTCATTCCATTTCAAAGCAACCTGTAACGTCATCTGCGTGGGATAACATTTTGAAAAACCAGGACTATATTAACACTGGGCACGTCACATTCCCGGCAGTAAGTCCCATCTTTGAGACGTGGCTAAAAAGGCATCATGGCTTACTCACTTTTCGCCTGACGCAGGCCCTCACCGGACAAGTATTTTGGGAGGATCCGATTTTGGATTCAGCGGGAAAAAGCACCCGGGAGCATTCGGTGAAAGTCTGCCCCGTAACGCTAGGGGGATCCCTGCTAAGGTTCCAGGAATATTCAAAATAGTTAACGAGATTCTAAAATGCAGAAGGCAACTGAAGAAACACAGGTCGGTTTTAGTCAGTAAAAGTCTGACACACCTTCGAGATCCACCTAGGGCGGGAAGAGTTCTATAATGATTTCGACAGGCCTATTGGTCTAGTCGTTAGTGGCCTTGCTTGACTGCTAAGCCGGAGGTAGTGGGTCCGATTCCCACTCAAAAGAAATGTTTGTGTGTTGAGCACGATCATTTGTTCTGCATCTAGGTGTAATTTATCTGTACTATGTATGTATTTAGAAATATGTAAGTATGTTTATCAGTTGCCTAGTACTTATAACATAAGCTCTGCTTAGTTTGGTACTAGATGGCGTTGTAATAGTCGTGGAATATTATAATTTTATTTCCCACCTTAAAAAAGGACCATTTCACACAAAAATAAGACACAGTATTAAATGACGTGTTTATTGCACCAGTAACAAACATGGTTACCTACAGTACACACGTCACTACCCCACACCATGACAAACTCTCCACGAGCGGAGTTAAAATTAGCGTTCATAACGAATCACGTACATCGGATGTATTTCAATCATAATCAGCCAAGGTGTACGGTTCTGAAGCCTTACCATGACTAGTGGGTTACCACGACGTTCAAAGTAAGATTGTTTCATTCTTATTTCAGTGTGGGTAAGAGACATCGAGCTACACAGGTTGTCTAGCGCCATCTCTTACCCACACTGGAAATAAGAATGAAACAATCTTACTTTAAACATCATGGTAACCCACGAGGTAAAATGTCAAGCGTGCGAGCGAGAAAGAAGGATGCAGCTTCCTTCTTCTTTTCGTGTCGATGTACTCTAACTAAATTTTATCTGACCAGTATTTGGCAACCTCTAAGGCTCTGTTATTGGCTTGGATGGAGCTATACACCCTATATAGCTCCATCCCTGGAATAATTCAGTTTAGATTGTCAAAAGTATCGCGGTAAAAGTTCGCGGCATGGACCCTGAACATGAGTCTCTGTAGTGTCAAGTAATTGCGTTTCAGTCCACTAACGATTGTTGACATTTTGAGCATGATTTGTTTATGGTAACTTTTTTTTTTTTTTCTCTACTGTCAACCTTCTATTTTTACTATGGTCTTGAAATATGTATTGAGTAAATTCTTTTTTTTTTTCTCTACAATTTTTTAATACTATTACAGATGAATATCCGATCAGTGCTCTTTCAAATTGTTTGTATGCTTCACACTAATGTTAACACACAACTGGCGGGTGGATGATAGCCCATCTTCATATTTTATCTTTTTTATTATTATTTTTTATTGTTATTTATTTATTTATAATTATTTTAGTGTTACACATTGATGAATAGTGATAGTGATTCGTTTTTATCAGCGTGCAGTGATAATGATAGCTTTAACAGTATTCCGTCTCTTGCTGACACGCTTGAGTCTCAGTTTTCCGATGTTCCAAAGAATCTTAATGTAGTCCATATTAATGCTCAGAGTATTCCGGCCCATCACCATGACATGCTGGCATACCTTGACTGTAAGAACATTCATGCAATCCTTGTCTCCAAATCATGGCTGAAGCCGTGCCTTCCATCCACTTCCTACTCTCTACCTGGATACCAACTAATCAGAAATGATCGCACAGGCTGCGGTGGTGGCGGTGTTGCCATATACTTACGTGCTAACATTCCTTTCACAATTGTTGATATGTCATCACAGCCACCGCCGCCGAATGCTGGCGAGCATCTCTTTTTAGAAGTTAACCTTTATCATTCGAAGATTCTCCTTGGTGTCTACTACTGTCCCTCTTTACGTATTGATTACTTTTCCTCATTTGAAAGTCTCCTGGTTAACCTCATTCCTTCTTACAGTCACACTATTATAATGGGGGACTTCAACACTTGTCTTCTCAAACGTGATTCACGGTCTTCCGCACTTCAATCTATTGCTCATTCCTGCAATTTGTCTCTTCTTCCCTTGAGTGCAACTCACCACTTTCCTAACTGTACTCCTTCGCTACTTGATCTCATACTTGTTTCTTCTACTCAACATATCGCTAAGCATGGACAATGTACAGCTGATGCCTTCTCCTATCATGACCTTATCTTTCTCTCCTATAAAATTCGCCCTCCTAAGGCGAAACCTAAAATACTTCTACAGCGAAGTTTTGGTGGTATGGATCTTGAGAGTCTCCGTGAGGATGCTGGCAACATTGACTGGTCTGATCTCATTGCCGCTGAGTCGATTGATGAAAAAGTCAATTTACTTAATTCAAAACTTCTCAAGCTATACGATATCCATGCACCTGTTCGACCCGTGAAAATCAAACACCTGCCGGCCCCTTGGCTGTCTGAAGATTTAAAAAACATGTTGAGGAGGAAAGCAGCAGCTAAGTCGAGATTTAAAAGCAGACCAAATTCTTCAAATCAAGAAAAATATGTTGCAATCCGCAATCGCAGCAACTTGATGTGTAGAGATGCCCAACGCCACCACATTCATAAGTCCGTTGAAAACGATGACCCAGCTAAAGTCTGGAAATTTCTTAGATCAATGGGAGTTGGTAAGTCGCGCCAAGATTCTATTCCTAAGGATGTAGATCTTGAATTACTCAATCAACATTTTTCTTCATCTTCTAACTTCAGTGCTACTATCAAAGCGAAAACTTTAAATAATCTTTCATCTCTTCCTACTCCCGATTATTCACCTCTTGTTTTAAATCAATTCTCTGATTGTGATGTTAAGAAGAGCATAGAATCTATCACGTCTAATGTTGTTGGTAGTGATTGTATTAGTCGCAAGATGATACTTCCTATCCTGGACGAAATCCTTCCTGTCATCTGTCATATCCTTAATTATTCCGTATCCTGTAGTGTTTTTCCCACTACATGGAAGGAAGCCCAAATCACCCCACTTCCAAAAAAGTGTAATCCTGTTTCCTTCTCTGAATTCCGTCCTATCTCCATTTTACCTTTTCTATCCAAAGTCCTTGAACGCCTTATCCATTTTCAACTTAGTGCTTTCCTGTGCAAAAACCGCCTCCTTAACCTTTTCCAATCCGGCTTTCGTCCAGGTCATAGCACTACAACAGCTCTCGTTAGCATAACAGATGATATTAGACTTGGTATGGAAAATGGCAATCTGACAGTCCTTTCCTTGTTGGATTTCAGCAACGCATTTAATACCGTCGATTTTGATATACTACTCGGAATACTTAGCTCTCTTAACATATCTCCAACGGCGATTGATTGGTTTCGTAGTTACCTGTGTGGCCGTCGGCAACGTATTCACATTGAAGGTTCGTCCTCGTCTTGGTGCAATACATCTGCCGGCGTACCGCAGGGGGGCGTTCTATCTCCTCTTCTTTTCGCTATTTTTATAAACTCTATTTCCAATGATCTTCTCTCATCCTACCATCTTTATGCTGACGATTTGCAAATATATTCGCAAGCTCCGGTAGATAAACTAGCTGAAGCGGTTAATATGGTCAATAAAGACTTGGCTCGTATTGCCGAGTGGAGTGTGGCTCATGGTTTGAAAGTCAATCCTGGGAAGACCCAAGTCATTGTTGTCGGCAGCCCTAGGTTGCGCTCAAAAATCGACTGGACGCGGATACCACCGATAGTTTTTGATGGCTCAATTATCACATACAGCGATTCAGTCAAAGATCTAGGAATTTTTATTGACAAAGACTTTTCGTGGGGTCCTCAATTGCAGGAAGTTAGCCGCAAGTTGTTTGCGTCTGCGGGGTCTTTGCGAAGGCTGCGCAATTTTCTTCCAACTGCCACCAAAACTGCGCTTGCCCAATCCCTACTTCTCCCAATCCTTGATTATGCCGATGTCAGTTATTTGGACCTAACTGAAGTGCAGCTAGATAAGCTTGAGCGACTCCAAAACTTTTGTATTAGGTTCATATTTGGTTTACGCAAATATGATCATGTTTCTGAATTCCGTATTAAGCTCAAGTGGCTGCCAATCCGCCTTCGCCGGAATACCCATATCTTATCGTTGCTTTACAGTGTCCTGTTTATTCCTACAACCCCCTCTTACCTCAAAGAACGTTTTAAGTTCCTTCATGACACACATTCTAGACACTTGAGATCATCGGAAAATTTGAAACTTTTAATGCCCTCACATTCCACCAAATTTAGTGACAAATCGTTCACGGTCCAAGCAGTGCGATTGTGGAACGCGTTGCCGATGCCAATTAGGCAAGCCCAGTCACTAGTTTCTTTTAAAAATTTAGTTAAGGATCATTTTCTTTCACAATAATTAATTCTGCTACTATCCAAATTCAGTTCTTTCCCTTCTTTTTTTTTTCTTTCTAGTCCTTTCACTTTTTTGTATTTATTTTTTTATTTTTTCTCTATTACTCTCTTTGAAATTGTGTAACATATAATATGTATGTATATATATATATAATATTCATGAGTTTGTTTTTTTGTCTTTTATATATAATAGCTATACAATATATTATAATTTTATATCTATGTATAGTCTTATATGTATTTTTAATTTAATTAAATTTTAATTTAATTTGCAGTACACCGCAGTCTAGCCCCCTTTTTTATATTAAGTTCTTACAGTCCATCCTAAGGTTGTCTGGTAGAAATCGCTGTTAGCGATAAGACCGCCATTGTACCCATAGATTAAGTTAGTTTATAAGTTTTTGTTACTATTTTGGTGTACAATAAAGTTTTATTCTATTCTATTCTATTCTATGTTCCTCTCGACACTTATTTTAGACATTCACACTGATAAAAAAATTAAAGAGGAAATTAGCTGACTTAATAAGGATTACAGTCAAAAGTTATGTTGGTAGCTCTACACATAATAAACACGTTGTAGTGACTAAAGCTAGAACTACACTGCGCACACGTGTGCCACACACGCCGATCTGCCCCCCTAGCCAAGTTGCAAACGATAAACGTGAACGCTTAGTAATCTCCAATAGATTTTCAACTTTATACCTAAGAGCATAAAGTTGAAAATCTATTAAAGACTACTGAGCGTTAGCGACCGGAACGAACGAAAACACTATGTAATCTTCAATAGATTTTCAACTTTATATCCAATAACATAAAGTTGAAAATCTATGAGTTTACGTTTATCGTTTGTGACTTGGCTAGGGGGGCTGGGCGCGTCGGTCTCCATACATTTTATATGGAAACTAGACTTGTAGAGCTACACTTGATACATGCCATGCGACATAACGCGACGTCGTTCTGTGTTACACGTGTGCGTCGGTCTAATGTAGTTCTAGCTTTATTCATATTTAAAATGTCTTGACTTTTCAGTGAGACATTTCTGCTCATATCATCTTTAAAAAAACCATTTAGCAAGTCCTATTTCTTCACGGAACCAACATTATTTTTTCTCACTTAATTTCACTCGAGCACTGGTGGCCGAGTGGTAACGGCCCCGACTCACGAGTTTGTAGGTCGCGGGTTCAAACCAGGCGCATTACTTTGAGTAATTTATTTTCATCACCACTGCTCTCAAAACGGTGAAGGAAAACATCGTGACGAAACCGGCATGTCCTAGAACCAAAAATTCGAAGACATTTTACATTCACCAAACCGCACTGGACCCGCATGATGGATTACGGCCCATTCCCTCTCCTAGAGAGAGGAGGCCTGAGTCCCAGCAGTGGGAACATCAAAAGTCTGATTATGCTATAATTTCACTCACAGAACGTTTTGTAAGACTCTATTACAATCATTAACACAAATCCTGGATAAGTTTTCATTCAATAACCTACTCAGTTCCTATCGAGTGGCTAACGAGTTCGGGGTTGTGTCCTTTGCCGGCCAAGTGGCCGAGCTGCCGGCCCGAATGATTGCCAACCAGCGCAGCGCACCTATCAATTTATTATAGTAGGACACAACTTAAAAGTCACTTCAGGAAAATTCATGAAATCACTTTCAAAATAGTGCGACATGGGACTTACTGTAGACTGGCCTATTGGTCTAGTGGTTAGTGGCCCTGACTGCTATGCCGGAGGTGGGTTCGATTCCCACCCAGGACAAATGTTTGTGTGATGAGCACGATCATTTATTCTGGGTCTGGGTGTAATTGATCTATAATATGTATGTATTTAGAAATATATAAGCATGTTTATCAGTTGTCTAGTACTCATAACACAAGCTCTGCTTAGCTTGGGACTAGACGGCGTTGTGTGATAGTTGTGGAATATTATTATTACTGTCTACGGACGCGTAGCTTCTTAAACGCGTACCCCATTATACAAGGCAACGACACGTTGGCGCTTCGTCGACAGAGTTTCTTAGTTTTGTATGTAAGCTTTGAGCAGGCGTACACCAAGCGTATAATTCATCATTCATCATACGCGTATATGAAGCTACTCGTCCGTGGACAGTAGGCCTAATAGAAACCAGAAAAGCAGCTTCCGCGTGATGGATTCCCGTGTTGGAGCCTACTCAGCAGTGAAGCCATCATAATCTAATTCGATCAAAACGATCAATAGCCCTGAGTCTGGTCCGCAGGAAACACCCTGAGCATCGGAGTCACAGGGTGATTCTCAGTTATCGTTGTTACTGCCTTGCGGACGATAGGCAATTGGTAGGTCACCGTTCGACTGGGTCGACGGCATGTTGTCTTCCACGGGCGCCTCAATGATTTGTCAGCAAAATTACACGGCACGTAGGTACCTCCGTGCGCCCCCCACCTCTTGAATCCGCCCTTAGGGACGCCATTCGGGAATTGAACTATTTACATAAATAGGTAAATTTGTACGGAACACTCAGTGCACGAGTCCGACTCGCACTTGCCCAGTTTTTTTTATTGTTGAAAGGCTCGCGCTTGACCACTATCTCACCTGATGGAAAACGACGATATGGTGGACGATGGAGCACGCTTTTCTAGAAGTAACCTATTCACTCTTGACTTAAAGATCCCCAGTTTGTAGCTATCAGGAAACACAGACTTCGGTAGGGAATTCCACTCACTCTTTAGCTGTACGCACAATGAATATGTTCCCAAAACCGTTTTGTTTTAGTTGTTGGATTAGGTAGTTCAAAATGAAACCTCTATGTTGTGCCGCACTGTACCTACCTGAAAATCGTACGTACGTCCTTATACAGCAAGCTTGATAAAACTCCTAGAGAAAAATATGTTTTTCAAGATATTCTCTGCTGAGTATTACGTAACATGTTTCCTATGTGAGCCGAAATAATAAAGGAAATGGTTGTTACACCGCTGTTATTGTATGTTTTTATTCTTTTTATTGTTGGGTTTGAGTTACTTCGGTTTTATCATTTTCTAATAATAATAATCCTTTATTATCAGGTAACTAAGGTACATAGATAAAATACACAAATAATCTTACAAAATAATAAACTTATACATATAAAAGAAACTATAACAAATTATTAAAACTATAAACTATTGTACACGAAGTGACGGCGTCGTGTTCCGCAGCGTGGTCGGTATCCTTCCACGAAATCGTCGATACACGACACCCTTCGTCCAAAACTCTCCTTTGAGGACGGTGTCCAAATGGTGAGTCGGCACCTGCACCACAAACGACTTGAAATTTGTACTATGGCGCGGCTCCAGCAGCACGATTCTCAAAGTCCAGTTCGTCTTGACTCGTACATATTCCACGATCTCCTCAAGCTTCGTGGAGTGATATAGTCTCGAAACGTACAGCTGCGTCGTCGGTATTGCTGGACGCAGCAGCATGTTGGGTCCTGCCAACGCGGTGCCGCACTGGTTCTGACAAGTAAGCTTCTTCCTCTTCTTCTTCTTCTCTACCTTTGTGAAGCCATCCTCATCACTCTGCTTGCCTCTTTTAGTTTTACATGCTTGCCGCGTTGTTTGCGACACAGCAGGTTTGTTTGCGGCAACAATAGCGGGATAGGCACGCTTAGGGGTCGACGTACCTACATGCGTCTAATGACTAGGTATGTGAAAAAAAATTACTATCACATAGTTGGGCAAAGGCCTCCCCCAAGTCCTCCCAGT
This sequence comes from Mythimna impura, assembly GCA_905147345.3. Lineage (NCBI taxonomy): Eukaryota > Metazoa > Arthropoda > Insecta > Lepidoptera > Noctuidae > Mythimna > Mythimna impura. The sequence goes on along the minus strand of LR990359.1, from coordinate 22,573,434 downwards.
CATTCTTCTCTTACGCCGTCTCAAACCAGACCAGTCCTTGCGGTACGTGTCCAGATCATCCCACCACCTCTTTCCAGGCCGTCCTCGTATTACACTCATTTTTGAAAAGTGTATTTTTGCTATAGTGCTATAAACCACTAAAAAAACAAAATTTTTATTCAGTCGCTAAGTACCCTAAAAATGCATTGCATGCAGAAAATGTTAATTTTAACATTTTCTAATTTCGCACGTAATTTGACGAAAATGCAGAACGCAGTGGACGCCATAATTACTCCGTGGTCGTGACGTCAGTAGGCTGTGTAAACAAATGCGCTGTTATTCACTCGGTATGGCCGATCAATTGACAGTTGACTGCTGTCACTTTAGTTTACACAGCCAACTGACGTAAAAACATGGTGGCTATTTCATGGTGATAAAGAACAGATAAAAAAAACTGAAAACTGAATTGAATTTAATAAATTATTTTCTTATTTTATGAACTAAAACTAACACTTAGCGATTAAATTTTTTCTCACATAGAGTAAAATGCCCTATTCTCTCAAGCACTATATATTTTTATGGCTTTCATACAGGGGTTCCGGGGCTGGTGGTGGGTTGAGTGAATGAATGTATGTGAGTTTATATGTTTGCAAATGAACCCACGATACAGGAGTAGGTAATTGACTGGCCTGTTGCTGTAGTGGTTTTTTGCCCTGACTGCTATGTCAGAAGTCGTGGTGATGAGCATGATCATTTGTTCTGTGTGGGTGTAATTTATCCATAATTGTACCTATATATTTAGAAATATATATGTAAGTATGTTTATCAGTTGTCTATGACTCATAACACAAGCTTTACTTAGCTTGGGACTAGACGGCGTTGTGTGATAGTTGTGGAATATCATTATTATTATTTCCTTTATTCTTTTTAAACACATATAAATTACTTTTTCAATTTTTTTTAAACAGAATCATATAAAAATAAACATTTAAAAATATAAAAAATAGTAGCCCACCGGCATCGGGAATAGGGTCCAGGGTTTGTTATTATCATTATTTTAAATTTTTTAATATTTATTTTATTTTTTAAAGAAACATATTAAAAAAATATTTACAAATATAAAAAATAGTAGCCCACCGGCATCGGGAACAGGGTCTAAGCTACCGGTGGTCAGGGCTCTTGAGAGAGGAATCTCCAAACAATACGCGCCGTCTCCAGGAGCTTGGGAAGGCGTACATACGTTTAGTTAATTTTAATTAAACGTGATATCTATTAATATTATTAATATTATTATTTATTCCTAGTTCCTATTTATTCAGTGAACGGTATTGCCGTGGCCGAATACTGGGCCAAGCAAGGAATTTAAAATTAGTTTTGAATCGACACGCTGAGAAGAAGAAGTGCGATTCACACGAGAATCTTGATACTTGTAAGACGTCTTAGTAGAGGCCCCATGTTATATTTAATTGATTTTACTCTTAACTGTCCAAAGACAAAATCTTCCAGCCAAGTAACACCAGGACTCAACTGGTTCGCAGTCTACATCTTACTGCTTTAAAATATTCTGAGCCGTTCTTTGAACTCTCCTTGTTCGATTCAGAATCAATAGCGAGCACTGACCCAGTTCTCAACGACCATCGCTCCAAAAGGTCCATTAAAGCACTCGATAATACAGCAATGAGATTCGAAACTTGGCCAGCATTGGCCATTGTGTAACTGTAAACTGAAGTCCCCAAACCCAGTTCGACTTGGCATGCAATAACAATTGAACTAAAACATATTTGTTCGAAAGTGCGGTTGCATCGAATCTGCTCCAATTACATTGAAAACTTTGCTTCTCGAGGCTGTCGAGCAATCGGTCTATGTTCAAATATTGTAGGGAAGTCAAATATTCTTGTGCATATATAAGTTTGTTTATATGGAGCTGTAACCCCGTTTTGCGAGTACATTCACGCCCCAGATCCGTGGCCTCGCTGCCTGTCCACAATACCTAGGTATCTAGTTAGTATACGTTGGTTTATCTATGTCTAACTTTATCTAGGTTTGCGATACCTATTCCTCTCCATAGTGAACTACCGATTGAAACCGTGCACTAGCTTCTGATGTATTTAAGAACCAATGTAGGCCTATCTATCTTCTATATATTATAGCCTTCTATATAACGTTTAATATATCTTCTATATATATTTACACGTATAGTTCGTTAGTCTCGCTAAAACTCAAAAACGGCTGGACTGTTTTAAACAATATATTTTTTTGTTTAATTTGTATTTTGCACCTAAAACGGGCAGGGTAGGGTAGTCATTTGATAATTTTTCACGTAAAAGAAAATGTTATTAGTGATTGAAAGAAGAGAAAGAGTCTAGACTCCAAGCACCAACAACCATCCACCCACCTTCTTATTAGTCAACAGACTGATGGCTGACAAAACACTGAAAAAAAAACCGGGCAAGTGCGAGTTGAACTCACCCACTGAGGGTTCCGTACAAACTTACTTATGAAAACAGTTCAATTACTAGATTTTTGCGAATCTCAAAAAAAAATTTTAGAAAAACTTTTTTTGTGACGTAACTACAAATTGACAGTTTTCAGATTTTTTCCTATACTTATGCTATGAGACCTTGCTTCATGCCTAATTCCAGGATTCTAGGTCAACGGGAAGTACCCTATGAATTTTGATTCCATTGAGAATGTCGAAATACACGTTTTTTGCGGCATAAATGGCCTTATCTTTTTGTTCGTTAACTCAGAAGTTTGAATTTTTCACAGCTTCAAGGAACCGCAGACCTGAGTATATGGTTTTAATTTCAATTCGATACCTCCACGCGTTCCCAAGATAAAAAGTCTTGACAGACAGACAGACGGACAAGGTGATCCTATAAGAGATCCGTTTATTCCTTTAGAGCGACGGACACCCTAAAAAAAAACCGAATTGATAACCTCCTCCTTTTTTTGAAGTCGGTAAAAACAGTAACGTTAGTAAACAACCTTCGAGAGAAGGTGAGTTTAAGATTGGTGATGAATACTATATCAATATACTTACCTGTGTTTACATGTGTATTGTAATCTGCTAACCTATATTGTGCAAACTGGCTGGCGGGGGTGGCCGCCCAGCCTTGACATCTATAAAACACAGCAGCTAGTTGCCAGTGGCTTCGCCCGCTTAAAAGTAGTTTTTTTTAGAGTTCCGTACCTCAAAAAGAAAAAAACAAAAGCTTTATAGGATCACTTTGTTGTCCGTCTGTCTGTCTATCAAGACCTTTTATCTCGGTAACGCGTGGAGGTATCGAGTTGAAATTAAAACCATATACTCAAGTCTGCGGTGCCTTAAAGCTGAGAAAAAATCAAACTCAGTTAAAGAAAAAAAAGATACGGCCGTTTATGTGAAAAACGTGTATTTTGACACTCAAGGGAATCAAAATTCATAGGGTACTTCCCGTTGACCCAGAATTCTGAAATTTGGCAAAGAGCACAGTTATAGGAATAAAACTGAAAACAGTTTTTTTTTATTACGTCACAAAAAAAAATACTTTTGTGCTGTTCAGAAAAAATCTTCGAAACTCCATTCGGGAATTGAACTATTTACATAGACTCGCACTTGCCCAGTTATTTTTAATTTAAATTAAACTAGTGCTTGACTGCGATCTCACCTGATTGAAAGCAGTGATTCAACATTTGATGGTGAAGCGCACTAGTTTTTTAACAGTCCTTATATAGAGAGAGAGAATAGCCTTTAAGACACTTAAATTATAATCAGACCGAAGACCGCAGCAGGCTAATTGTTCCAGTCCTTCGATGTACGTGGAATAAAAGACAAGGCGAAACGCTTAGCCCGGACCATAGAGTTGTCAACGATGTAAAGGTGAACATTCGCTGTACGTCGCGTCGGGTTGTCCGATGGTAGGAAGGCGATGGCGGAATCAAGTCATGTAATTCCCGCGCACACTCTCCAAAATGCATCCCATAGAATACCGAAAGGCTGGCTACTCTACGCCCGTGCTCCAAGCTTTGTAGATTGGTCTTAACCAAATCTGAATCACCAATTGTCTCAAGGGAACATGCTTTCAGGTTAAAAAGTATCCTTTACTATTTCAGGATATGATCTACTCGTGTGCCAAATTTCATCCAAATTCGTTCAGCCGTTTGAGTGTGAAGAAGTAATAAAAATACACACACACACTCGCAAAGTTTCGGCTTTATAACATTAGTGTGATGAGTAGACATATAAGGAAATAAACTATATACAGACTACATTTAAAAACTGCAAGTCACTATTTATTTATTAAATTTTATGCACAAGTAATAAAAAGCACTGTACAAAAGCGGAGTTAATGACATAGGCATTCTCTATTAGACTACTAGTCAACCAGAGTAGTGTTGCGTGTGCTTGTGGATGCGATCGACGGAGGCTACCCCTCGCGTTCGGCCCTGGTTCGAGCCATGGTTCAGAGCGAAAGGGACCGGTCGGGGCGGTCGCCTCCTTATGCAAAGCAGTAATGCGAGTGAAGGTTCGTGAAAGTGAAGAGCGAACATTTTCACGCCACAGCCGCTGCCGCTGCAAAAAACGCCCAGGGCGTCAGGAGTCGCAGAGCGATTCCTGGACACGCCACAATCGCAGCGGGACTTACCGCCCGCCACAATCGCGCGGTAAGTCCCGCCGCCATTGTGGCGTGCCCAGTATTTCTATACTAGTACAATGTAAATACTAAGTACAATCCGTTTTAAATTTTATGTTACATAAATCGATTTAAATGCTAAGGTTTACATCGATTTAACAAAAAAGTACGTGTTGGTTATACATAATCATTATAATAACATAACATGTACATTATATGTATTTACATGTTATTACCAGACATGAATTCGGAAACACGAAGTAGCATGATATTGCTATCATAATGAAGTTGTAGGTTTATTTTTATTAAAAACTAGCTGACCCGGCGAACTTCGTACCGCATAACAGTCAATGAATGTAGTACATATTTTTATTTAGTCAACCGATTGCGATAAAACAAAGCTGTAATATATCAAGTTACACACTATTTTAATGTATAAAAGTTATCTACATCGATTTCGTACATTTTACGTGATGCACGCACAACTAAAAACTTCTACAGATTTATTATATGTATAGATTTTATAAAATTCAATATTTTAGATAAAATTGCCTTAACTGCTTACTTCCTTGTGTTCTTTATAATTATGGACCATAGTAATAACACAACCAAAATTAAAACAAACATATAGCCCTAACAACAACGAAAAAACGAAAGGATATAAAAACAAACGTTACAACTGAGTGACATTCCCCGTCCCGTTCCAAAGGGGGGTCAAGGGGGGTTGTATTATCGACGTGTCGGTTGCAGGCTCCCGGCGGCGGCCCACGTATGTGCAATGTGACCCTCCAACGTGACCACCGCGGTGCGTGCACCAGCCTTACCTGAGGCGAACATAGCCTACTCGTTAGGAAGTTTCTTGTAAGTTTTTATAAAAGATTTTGTTATTCAATTAAGTTCAGATGCATTGATTTAAATTAACAAAAAGAAAATAACCGACTTCACTCAGTACAAAAAAAAACACTTAGAACGATCAAAATAAGTTTAATTTCGGAAGTCGGTACCTGTAATTTTAGTGCCTAGCGACAAATAATCACAACTTTATTATTTATTTTTTTATCATTTCGTAAATAACTCTATTAATTAGTCTTTATATAATTCTTATATGTACGTGTGTTTGTCATAACTCCTCCTAAACGGCTAAACCGACTTGGATGAAACGAAACGATGAAAAAGGAGATGGCGAAATCAAGTCATGCAATTCCCGCGCACACTCTCCAAAATGCAACCTGTAAAATACCGATAGGCTGGCTACCCTGCGCCTGTGCTCGAGGCTTTGTAGATTTGATCTGTCTCGTAAATTTATTGGTTTCAGGTGCATCTGCTAAGCATGAGGTCCTTGATCTAACTTTCCACCTTCATCTAACCCTTACCACAACGTGATTAACATAAAAAAGTTGAAACTTTTGTCAACACCCTTTTTTTGAGCTGGAAAATTTTCAAATAACTTCACCCACTCTGGAAGAAGCTGGAGGGAGACTTTAACTGACTAAAACCAACCTGTGTTCCATCCACCGTGCACCGCCGCGGTAATTGAACTGGGACGAAGGCAACGAAGGAACAGGAGTGGGTTTTTAGTCACTAAAAGTCTGACACTATCTCGCGCTCCGCCCAAGGGCGCGATTTGTCATAAGATGATTTTTACCACATAAAAAATAAAAACCCACTCTGGTTGAAGCTGGAGGGAGACTTTAACTGACTATAACCAACCCGTGTTCCTTCGACCGCCGCGGTAATTCTTTTAAAAAATCCCTAAAAATACAATGAGGAAAGAAATAGTTCAGCTCTAGTGGCGTAACTAGGTACATATCATCTGAGGCCCGTGATGAATTCGTTGGATAGGACCCCAGAAAAATTGTCACATTACGATTTAATTTTACCGTCAGGTTAAGTTACTTCTTCAGAGCTCGAGGCCTCTCGGACTGGGGGCCCCGTTGGACCCGGGGCCCGTGGCATCTTGCCAGCCAATATAGCACCCTATAGTTCCGTCCGACACAGATCAGGCCCCAGTATCATATCAATGTCACGCCCAGAAATATCTCCTAGCATTCTCCACATCTCGAAACAATCATACCTAACAATTACATAACCATTATTCCTGACTATTCTATCGTTAACAATTTAGATGAGAAACTAACATCAAACCAGTTTTTTTATTTTTCTTTTTCGCTGTGAAAATCATCCAATGACATCCCCCACTCTTGGACGGAGCGGGAGGGTGGGTGTGCCAGACTTTTACTGACTAAGGATAAGAATCCTTTACCGCTTTTAGACTCGCAATTTACTGTTTTTCGCACTGGTGCGGAAAAGTGCGCACGCTTGCCGCCACCACAATTTATATACAATGTATCCGTATCAGACTGGGCGCTAAGGAGGGTTTCTTAGCACCCGCCAAATAAACGGGGGTTGACGAGCGACTCGTGGGGGTCCACGAGTCGCTCGTCAACCCCCGTTTATTTGAAAAACAGAAAAATGTCGTTTGATACACGTGGAAATTTGTCACTGCACAACTATATCAGGTCCATAACACCGTCACCAACGGCTCATGCGAATTCCGCCTCGGTCGCAATGACCAACTTTCTCCACTTTTATTAAAATGTAATCAAATCATTGAAGCACAATAGTTTTGCTTAGAGCTTTACACTCTCAATAAGGTTCAGTTGAAAACCAGCGTCAGATAACTCCACCTCGTAGTTGTCTGGAATTTTCGCTGAACTGCCCCCCTAGCCAAGTTACAATCGTTTCGTTCGCGCCGGACGCCTCGAGTAGACCACGCCTCCGATTCCTTTGTTCTGACCACGTGACTGAGCGTTGAGATGACGTCAGAACAAAGGAATCGGAGGCGTGGCCTACTCGAGGCGTTCGGCGCGAATGATATGATTGTAACTTGGCTAGGGGGGCTGGACCTTTTTGTCCCAAACGTGAGACACGCGATGTTAGTTTTTCTGTTATTTCGAGTTTCAACATGTTTTTTCTACACTATTATTTATAAAAGAAAGAAAGAAAAAACATTTATTTGTACCTCACACATACAGTAAAATTATTAAAGTAAAGTTATTGTTTTTCTTATTGGATTTTTATTGTATTTTTTGGAATGTATTGATTTTAAGCTAATTATTTTATATGGATGATCTCTAATATGGGTTTTTACCTGAAATAAATGAATTTTATTTATTTATTATTTATTACTGTGTGTATCTTTGTGTGCCAAATAAAATATATTTCTTATTTTTCTTTTCTTTCTTTTTGTTCTTTTCTTTCTTTCTTTGTTTCTTTTTTTTGTTTCTTTCTTAGTAAAAATGGCGCCAGTGATTGAAAAGAGAATTGTTTGTATAAAGAGGAAGCATGCAACGCATGTTACTAAAAAAGTAATGAGTATCATGAATTGATGGAGAGGGAGGCCAAAGAAAAGATGGATGGATTGCGTGAGATACCTATGTGAATTATTGTGGTGACGTGACAGTTGAATGGACAAAATAAAAAAAAAACGTGTTGCGCCAACCCCAAGTAAATATACAAACGCTGGTATTTACTTGAATTTCGAACCTTTTTATTCCTTTTTTCTACTATATTGGAGTCGGTTTCCTGTCTAACCAGATGCAGCACTGCCTATCTCACCTCTCCTCTAAACCAATAGCAGAGTAACAGCATACCGCTTGGCAAGACTGGCAGTTCGGCAATTCGGGCTTCTGACAAACAATAACGTCTGGAAAAGACCAGCAAAAGACAGCCGAGACCAAACGAACTAGGGCCTTACGATGACATGTTAAAATGTCAAACGCGAGAGATGGAGCTGTACACTTTATATAGCTCCATCCTATTAACAATTCAGTTTAGGTTGTACAAATGGATCGCGTTGAGAACTCGTGGTACCACTGTACCAACCAAAGAAATGAAAAACTAAGTAAGCGCATATAACTGACATGGTCTGATGATATGTGATAACTACCGATAAGCTGACGATGACGGTGTTCTGTGAGTTTTCTCATCCATCATTGTCCGATGAAATTGGTTTCAGTGTACACGTGCCATACCGCTGCCACCTTTCATCCAACCGTTACCGGCTGAATATCCGAATAATTGCGGTACACGGCTAGTTTATAGCGGACGCTTGAATTGCTAATTGTTAGGAGTTTGAGTCACGTTCTAGTAATCAATTGTTGTGATGTGGTCGACGATGGATCACGCTTGCCTAGATGTAACCAGGAAATGTAGGTAATATCTAACTGAACAAGGAGCTTTTTTAACTGACTTCAAAAAGGAGGAGGTTCTCTGTTCAGCTGCATTTTTTTTTTTATGTATGTTCACCGATTTCTCGGTCAATTGTGGACCGAATTTGAAATTATTATTTTTTATTGAAAGGTTATGCTTCCGAATTGGTCCCATAGAAATATTGTTATGATCTGATCATGAACTTCGAAGATATGGAACAGAACTCCTCATAGGATCACAGCAGAACCGTCGTAACGAGTAAAATTGCTTTGTTTATACGTGTAGTCGATGACTGACTGAAAGAAGAGGGGGAATATATCGAACTAGTCTGATGATAAAGCCTGAAGTTAGGCACTGGAACTCTGTAATAAATTAATGTAATGTAATGTAATAATAAATGTAATAAATTAATTAGAATTGTCATGAGATGCACTCTGGCTATAAGATATTTAAGTTTTGCTGACGGCTACTTTTAAGTGGTGGTACCATAACTAAAAAGTGTAAAATAAAAATATTTTACAAAAAAATAAAACCGACTTCAGAGGAAAATAAACACTGAAAAGTGCAAAATTACTTTAATTTCGGAAGTCGGTGTTAAATAACGAAGAGACAAAACTATTATAGAAACACCGACTTCCGAAATTAAAGTTATTTTGCACTTTTCAGTGTTTATTTTACTCTGAAGTCGGTTGTATTTTTTTTGTAAAAAGTTTTTTATTACCATAACGTTTTAAAATGTCAAACGCATATAATATAATACACCCTATAAGCTCCATCCCTTTAACATTTAGTTAATGTAAAAGTTTTATTACTATTTTGGTGTACAATAAAGTTTATTCTATTCTATTCAATTTAGGTCGTTAAATGAATCGCGTGAAGACCTCGTGGTCCTTGTTACAACCCGACGTACGGCGAGTATCCACCCTTATGTTGTTGAAACTTCAACGGTCCGGACTAAGCGTTTCGCTTCATCGTTTATACCGCGTACATCGAAGGACTGAAACAATTTGCCTGCTGCGGTCTTCCCGTCCAACTATAATTTAGGTGCCTTCAAGGCTAGAGTGAATAGGCTCTTAATAAACTAGTGCGCCTCACCATCAATGATTGCATCACTGCTTACCATCAGGTGGGATCGCAGTCAAGCACTGGTTTATATCAAATAAAAAAATAGTTTCAGAAGTTTCAGAACAGCGAGACTGTAAACCAAGTTGTCAAGAAAACAACAGGTTCGCACGTGTAGCTAATTTAATAATGTAAATGGAATTAAGTATGGTAACAACAAGTAAAGTGCGGTTTTCATATAATAAGGTACGGATACGTGTTCTCAACTTATGTGGGAAACATAACATGTTTTTTCATATTGTTCTATTGCTTTCCATAGTGTTTATTCGATTTTACATGAAGGGTTATAGCTAAGTACAATTATGGGCCCTGATACAACACAGCACAATTTTTTTTTAATGATATTTCTTACAATTATGAATTGTAAGAACAGAGGATAAGCATTGCCATACAGCGTGGCAATGCCGCCAGTCTTTTGGGCACATTAACAGTCGACAGCGATGTGGAAGAGTTCTTTGACGCCATATTTTAGTTTGTTTTTCAATTATAGTAAGTAGGTATGTATAGTACATATTTTATGTTTAAACAATCTCAAGAAACAGCACAATTAGATTTAAAATAAAAAATATGGTTCAACAAGATAGGTAAATTATAATAAAAATTGTGATACACACTAATCTAAATGATTTAAAATCAATTATTATAAGTATGATAATTATCAAGCTATTTAAATGCAAATAAGGTATATCTGATTCTGATTGAACAAAAAAAACTACAGTATTAAAAAAAAAAAAATGAGCCGAAACCAACTCGCAGAGGCCCCATATACATTTTTTTGTTGGTTGGCCTAAAAATAGGTCGTTGGTTATTTTTATACCCATAAGTGATATAATTATACGTTTGCCCGGTCGTACACACCTGTGTACACATGTCTATAACACCTACGTACGTTATAGACTTTGAAACCATCCAATCGATGTGCACTAAATTTTTAGGTTAATTAAAAAGGTCATCATCATCATCTTCCTGCCCTTGTCCCGTGTTATTTGAGGTCGGCGCAACACGTTAAGTACGTTACGTTAGGTTAATTAAAAAGGTAGGAAATGCAAAATGCGAAAATGATTTTAGACCATTATAAAGATTCAAATTTTGATCTTACTAGACCAGCCAGGGGCGCCGACTCCGTGGGTGCTCGGGGGCTAACACACATGAGAAATAAACAGTGGGTGCCGAACACCCCTGAGAATAGACATCAAGAAACAGATCAGAAATTGCCTTTTAGGGATGGGCGTTTTTTCATTACCCGACGACCCGTTTAGCGCAGTGGTTTAGAGCGCCGGTTGAGACGCAAGGGTCGCGGGTTCGATTCCCGCACATTTTATCAAACATAATTTGTAATTAAGTACGCAGTATGTAAGTAGGACATTTATTTATTTGTCGGTCGATCAGTGTGCATTTCTCTTCTCACACTTTGTCACTTTTTCGAGTCATCAAATGAGTATGAGCACCCATGAGGTTTTCTAAAAGCCGGCGCCCCTGAAAACAGCCCGTCTATTCTGTAAACATCTCATCGCTAAAACTTAGATGGAATGACTTTGAAGTATAAGCAAGTACTTCAAAAAATTAAGTAGGTAACTAGGCATTCCACCTTGATGGTCTTTTTTTTTAGGTGTGAAAATCATCTAATGACAAATCCTGCTCTTGGGCGTAGCGGGAGATAGTGTCAGACTTTTACTGACTAAAAACCCACTCCTGTTCCTTCGTTGCCTTCGTCCCAGGGCCCGGGTTTCGTTTTCACACTACCCATGGCCCCAGTAGGCTTCGACCCTGCTGGGCCCCTACGATTTGCTGACATCTCCCTGAGGCGCGCGTGGAACAATACGCGCCGTCGACGACTTAGGCTCGGTCCGGACGGTTACCGGACGGTCGGACGGCGAGCCACCTTGATGGTCTGACAGCTCAGTTCATCTTGGTTTCCAAGTGGGATTTTGGCAGAATAGCACTCTGTACAATAATAACTACGTAGCAAGAGTAGCAAATACTGCGTATGCCACGTATCAGGACCCATGCGAGGAGGAATGGCAGGCGGTCGCCTCCTTCTGCGAAGCAGTAATAGGAGCAAGCGAAGGAGGAGGCCGCACGCGTGAAGGAACTAATGTCTTCACGACCCAACCGCCGAGATTCCGACCCCGACTACCAGCCATGCTAGACGCGGGTTTGCTAACGTCGAGCAATGGGTCGTGAAGGAACTAATGTCTTCACGACCCAGCCGCCGAGATTCCGACCCCGACTACCAGGTAGATGCGGGATGCGAAAGTCGAGCAATGGGTAGCTCGCCGTCCGGCCGTCCGGTAATTGACCGTACCGTGCCCGTCGTCAACAGCGCGTAGGATCCACGCGCTCCTCAAAGAGATGTTATCAAACCATTGGGGCCCAGCAGAGCCGATGCCCGCTAGCTAAGACCGCGGGGAATTTCTGAAAAGGACACCCGTAGTCTTAGAATATAAAGGGCAACTGAAGATCACAGATGTGGTGGCTTTTTTAAGCATTTCCGGAAACACTCTCGTGTTTATTGCGAGGTTGCATATATGGGTGATAGGTGGTATTAGAATGTGGCGATATAGTTTTATTATTTGTGATGAGCTGCCGTCCCAGCCTGTGGCACAGTCTGAGCGGAGTTGCAGTATTATGGATTCAATGTCGGACTCGTCTACTGGCATAATAGCGATAGAGTTTGCTGGGCGAAAAGCCAAATTAATAACATTTGGTTAATGATAGATTATAGAGCTGTCGCTAATAGAGCAGTTATCAATAACTTTTACTGATGCAGCTTTTAGTGATAGGCTGATAGCTATTGTAGCTGACATACCTTTATAGATAAAAAAGAAAGAAAGAAAGAAGAAAAGAAAAACTTTTATTTGTCGGAAAACTTAAGACTAACATATTGCAAACATTTTCTATGACAAAATAAAATAAAAATAAAATACATGTCCCACGTCCGAGCAAAGCGATTAGTGATACAGCTGTAACTGATTTGACTAAGTTCAATACAGTGGAATGTCCGATTTTTATCCGACTTCAAAAAGGAGGAGGTTATATGTTCGGTTGAATGTGTTTTTTTTTTTTTATTAATGTTCACCGATTTCTCGGTCAATTGTGGACCGATTTTGCAAATTTTTTTTTTATTGAAAAGTTATGTTTCCTAATTGGTCCCATAGAAATATTGTTATGATCTGATCATGAACTTCGAAGATATGGAACAGAACTCCTCATAGGATCACAGCAGAACCGTCGTAACAAGTAAAATTGCTTTGTTTATACGTGTAGTCGATGACTGACAAAGTAGAGGGGGAATATATCGAACTGATCTGATGATGAAGCCTGAAGTTAGGCACCGGAACTCTGTAATAAATTAATGTAATCTAACCGTGTTTGGGATTATTAGAATTGTCATGAGATGCACTTTGGCTATAAGGTATTTAATTTTGGCTGAGGGGTACTTTTTAGTGGTGGTACCATAACTAAAAAGTGTAAAATAAAAACTTTATACAAAAAAAAATACAACCGACTTCAAAGTAAAAAAAAAACACTGAAAAGTGCAAAATAACTTTAATTTCGGAAGTCGGTGTTAAATAACGAAGAGAAAAAACTACTATAAAAACACCGACTTCCGAAATTAAAGTTATTTTGCACTTTTCAGTGTTTGTTTTACTTTGAAGTCGGTTGTATCTTTTTTGTAAAAAGTTTTTTAATAAATATTCTTTTATGCACGTAGTTATGCTTCCAATAGGCTTCCATACACTATATAAACAAAATAAAATTGTTGAATAAAGCGACATCTAGCGAGAACATAACCACACTCGTACTCGTATAACGTTCACCTTCATAAAGGTAAACAAATATTGCTCCTCGATTTGTTACTTTCTTTTCGATGATGAGACATACACCGACATCTATAGCATGCAACAGCAAACTTGTGAAGTGGTCTGTCTTCATCCAAATTCTTCTACGGCTACTCGTTTTTTTGGGTTCCGTATCCAAAGGCTGCCAACGGAACCCTATTACTAAGCATCCGCTATCCGTCCGTCTGTGTGTAAGAGTTGCAATTTTCACAGAATGTTTATTTCCATTGCCACTAAAACAACTAATAAAATTAAAATAAAGTTCAAAATCAAAGGGGGTTCCCGCCGACAAAATAACATCTCTTGTCCATACAAAACGGAACCCTTCGTATGCGAGTCGGACTCGCACTTGGCCAGTTTTTAAGGTTTATTACACAATGATAGTGATCAGAGTAAAACATAAAAAAGTTTTGAACATAAATATCTGGGGGCACGGTAGTGCCCCCGCCAAGGCGAGCAAAAAAGCGGCGCGGCCGTACCATCCTTTTCTCGAAACGGCTCAGGCCATTTTCGACCCCCTTTAACTTTGTTGTATATAAAACTAGAAGCCTGAATTCTAAAACTAAACTATCTAATTTAATATAATACGTATTACTTGTGAGATACATTTTGTTTTCATGCGATTGCCAAGTCAATCTATTTATTTAAAACATAAAAGATTTGTAATATTGATATGGTCACTACAAGATGTTGCAAAAGGTCCCTCAAGTAGGGACTGAATTAATTAACCGACTTGGTATTACATGGATCTCACAACTTTTTACGGCAGACGAACTGAGTTGCGAGCCTTGGTTTTTTTACAAGTTATGTTTTTGATGGCACGTATTTATTCGGTTCAAATAAAAGAGAAATTTCATAAAATATCTTTATTGCAATAAACACATAGTATCAAATTCATTTGCAAAGGTGAATTTCACAAAATATTTCGCTTAATATCTAACGTGTCGTGAATTATGCGGTCTTATGTCTTCAACGAAATTACATTGGCATTCATGAGCAAATATAACACTATGTGAATAAGATTTTTCATAGCAAACACAGGTACAGGAGTAAGATAAACAAAAAAAAGCCACAGAGTTAACATAACATCGAATAAATTATTGAATAAAACAATAACAGTATGTAAGTACACATGAACCATAAATTTAAGCCATTTTAAACATCCAAATATAATTTAAATTCCAAGCAATGCTGCTGTATTATGTGTCATTTTGAGATTTATTTGAATTTAAACCTTATGACAAGGGCGATAAAACGTCAATTGCGTTATCATGAAATGCACAACATTTTTTTAATAAATCAGAATCTATTAATATTTTTTACCGGAACAAATAATATTTCAAGGCACTTTTTTACATTCTTAAATAACTATTTGGTAAGTATTACAATAATCTTCAGAATGGCAATTTCAAACAATTAGTATATATGAGTAATATAAGCAATATCTAAATAATATTATACCAAGATATCAGGTACACGCAAGAGTAATTGAACTATTAAAATGTCATAAAGTTTATTTAAGTTTCATATATTTTCTCAATCTAAGAGTATAAATTGGCAAGTAATATTTTCCAATCTCTAGTAACTTCATAAATGTTAATTCTTCAGTACCTCGTCAAGTTGGAACAGGAACTTTTTCGAGGATCCCTCCGGGAAAAAGACAAGCAAGGATATTACAAATACAGCACTGGATTTTTAAAAGCGTTGTTATTCTTATGACAACGGTCTTCAACTAGATGGATTCGTGACGAGGGTAGGCTTCAGTAACTATCAAGTCGCGTTGCATGTCTACTGTCCGCGGACGCGTAGCTTCATAGACGCGTATTCGTCGTAAACTCTGTCGACGAAGCTGCAATGTCGTGCCTTCGTGTCTTTTAGCTACGTCGACAGAGGAGACAAAACTATGAGGTTTTGTATGTAAGCTTTACGCAGGCGTACACCAAGCGTATAATGACGAATACGCGTCTATGAAGCTACGCGTCCATGGACAGTAAGACTTAGATTAATACACACTCCAATGCACAGTCTACCTAATGATAAGGTGGTGGTAACCGCAGCGTATGGACATCTACAATGCCTGCCGAGGCTGCAGGATTGTTCCAAAGAGGTGACACTCGCTCTCGCTTCACCCGGAACGGGAGGATAACTTCGATGATTTTCCATTTCAAACAAAAATTGACATCTTCAATACCAGAGTTGTCGCATATATACGATGCTATCCGAGAGCCAAGTAGAATTATCGCATGTACCTTGACAATGTCACTGAACGCTGTCGTAGGCCGCAGACATGATAAATTTATTTTGCATAGAAATCGGCTCATTGTAAGAGTACATTTCGGTACAAATTGATTATTTTACCTGCTTGGCTTACTTTAAATGAATTAAGTAATTCGATATAATCCATGTGCCAACGTGAAGAAGCAAGAGACTATATATTTTTAAACATAATTAAAACAATTGAGTATAAATGAGTATAGCAAAAAATTAAGATTATGCTTATTACATAAAAAATAATTATAAAGTAAGTCAAAATGGAGAGTATTAGCCATTTGTATTGTATTTTATGACTATTTAAGACACGTATTAATTGATGACAGTTTAACCAATTGATAGAAATAAGCTAAATACAAAATATATTTTTTTTATAAAATTAAAATATAAAGAGATTCTTAACAAAAGAGATACAATTGTGAAAAAGACGTCAAAATGTCAATCAATTTAGTTGATTACATAAATAAACTTAAAAATAACTAATTCAAAGTATGGCAAACCGATTTTTTTTATTCTCCTTTATAATACGAAATATAACTTATGATAACAAAAGCAATTGATTAGTATCGGTTAACGCAAATAGTTATAAAATAATAATATTTCTATAGAGTGCGTGATTATTTGAATAATGTTTTCGAACAAATATGTTGAACAAGTAAATTAAAACATAAGATATACATAGAGGGTAACTGGCAATTAGTGACTGATACTTAAACACGTGATTGTACTGATTACAAACAACTTTCCCAAAGAAACTTTTTTTATTACTAATTTATTATGTTATGCTATTATAGTTCAATCACAATAACAAAACAGCTGTTTGAAACTTTGAATTTCGCGCGCGCCTTCACCCGATCAGCTGTTAGCGGCGCGGCGCCCGCGTTATCGATGACGTAAGCAATGTACCTACATGCACACAGGTAAAATAACATCCAAAGACTAGTATTTTGGTACTTTACGCGAGCGCGCTGCGCTACAATAAATTAGTATAAAAAATGTTTCTTTGAGAAAGTCGTTTGTAATCATGAGTACAATCACGTGTGTATCGGTCACTAATTACCAGTCACTCTATATAAGGAATTCTATATAAAACACTTACGTAACCTTTTGATAAAGTACAGTGTCTGCAAACAATTTACAAATGTATTTGTTTGCGGTTTTCCTCAAAGTTTCGTAGAATCTCCTTAGATAAGTACTAATGAGTAAATCGACAAAGTTTGATGCACTTACATAGGATGAGTTTTTGCAGGCAATATCCGTGAGACATGACTGCTATAATAATATAGTAGTCATATTAAACATTCATCCAATAGATCATCTGGTTTGCGAGCGTATTAAGGCCAGGTTCTACTCATTTAGAACTTTTTTAAACCTCTGGAAATCCACAAATATAAAAGAGAACACCATGAAAAATTATTTTATTAAAATTAACTATATGACCAACAGCCGGGCAAAAATCAAAACATGATATAAATTAATTGGCTCAATAAAAAAAAATCGCGAATCTGACCCTTACTTACGATTGCAAACGTTTATATCTACGAGATTACGTCACGGAAATATTTGAAAGATACAAAAAATAATAAAGTTTGTTTTTTAAAAGAGCCTCACAAAAATAAAAATCTTGAATAGTTATTGGTTTTATTTTTATAAAAATAAAACCGCTGTTACGGGCTCGCGAAATCGACATAGACGGGCGGAGTTCATACTAAATACTCAGTGACAACAACCGGCCCTTAAAGTGGCTTTTCAGAACTTCTTGCAAAAAGTAAAGGACCACCTATGACGGATATAACCGACAAACCTCTCACGGTTATTCAGCCAGGGTAGCTCATCCACGACCAAATACTCCATCTTGTCAGCTCTTCTGTCACCTATGAGGATTGAAGTGCTAAACGAGATGAAGTACCCAGTCGCAAACAACACGACCCTGGCGAATAGGTTAAGATCTTAAAGGCTAAGTGCCATTCTAATACGATGATGATAGCCGACCGGCTCGACTGTCCTTATATAAGGCGCTGCAGTGACTTGCATGTTACCTGCAGTTATCGATAACTGTGTGTGAAATATTTAAATGTTGTTTGTTTGTTGGTGTTATGTTTTGTGTTATGTGTAATTATGAGTCCTTAGTTACTTGAATAAATGAAATTATATTAATACATGTTCAAAAACTCATCCTTGTATCTCTAAGTATTTTACATTAGAATCTTTAACATGATTCAATACAATAGATCACCTACAGTAAGTATTGAAGGCCATAACAGATCATAAGTCAAATATCACATGCACAAGCCACACATTTGAACCAACATTTGATGGCTCCAATGTGTGACCAGTACCTATATATTCACAACCAATTATGTTTTCGATAAGGTTATTTAATATTAATTATAAGCATATCTAAATGATTTGCGACGGACGTAATGGAGACATTATTATAAACCGATTGTTTTAACTGAAATTTTGGAATTATTAATTGTTTTAATAATGTTAATAAATAGGGTTACCCTTTAGAAAACTTGGAAGCGTTTGAGATCACTGGTCTACTAAAGGGAGAGGGTAAAAGTTTTGGTTGGTTCATCAAATGGCTTCTATTCACTACAGAATATGTAAGTTTGTATATAGGTAAATTCATATACCATGTCAACATTTTATGATTTGCTGAAACTTACCAAAGGTGGATTCCATATGTAAAAGTGAAAAATAAATGAAAACTTATATAGTATATAATCAGATAGACTTATTTAGTAGTGAAAAGAATAGAATAGAAAGATGAACATTTAAAAAATGTCTGAAATGAACGGAAGCCATTTTTAAATGTCTCATTACCAAAGATCGGAATAGGTAGAATATATTTACATAAAGTTTGAGGAAATAAGTAACATAGAGTTGATAATAGCTCCTCTAAAATCCCGGAATCATAAACACAACGATTAAAATCCTGGGATTTAAGAATTGGAACTAAATTATTTTATTGAAGTATTTTATTAAGTTTTAAAGTTGCGTACTAAAAGTATTAGGCCGGGTTCCCACTTAGGGTACACACTAGGACCGGCAAATCTACCGGAAGCCGGATGCCGCAACAGAGTGTTCACATTACACCGGATCCCGGACAGTCAAGTACTCACCTCAGTTGAATTTGGACCTGTGCGTCAGTCTCTCTTGGACTAGTGTAATTATAGTTTCTACTTCAATATCCATGACTAGCTGTGCCCCGCGGTTTCACCCGCGTTTTTCTCGTTTCCGTGGAAATACCGAGATAAATATAGCCTCCCTCAATAAATGGACTATTGAATATTTAAACAGTTTTCATATCAGATCAGTATTTCCCGAGATTACCGCGTTCATAACAAACAACCAAACTTTTCAGCTTTATAATATTAAGAAAAATATAGATTAAGTTAAATTGTATAAGTCGCAGGCAATAGCTGTCTATCTGTTCGACATTCAGCCAGACACAAGAATTACGACTACAGGCGGGAGTGTCCGTCCACTTTAAACCGGGTTAAAATATTGTCCTTTTGAGTAAATTATATTTTTCGTTTTATTTTCTTGTGGCAGAAGAATATATTGATTGTTTCCGCAACCTGATCTTGACAACGCGACATATAGTTGGCCGTGCGAAGAACAGTCTTGCCGTAAATCTAATCCTACATATTTAAATGTTTGCCCCTGTGATTTATTTATCGTTACGGCAAAAGATAATTTAATTGGGAATTGGACTCTTTTAAAATGAAAAGGCAAATCATTTGGAATCATTGGGATCCGAGGTATAAGTACTGTTTGACCAACCGCTGGACCAGTCAAAACTGTTGCAACGATCACGTTATTGCGAAGAAATTTAACCTGAAGTCGAGTCCCGTTACATAAATTTGGTGGCTTAAGATTTCTAAGTAAAATAATTGGGGCACCAATTTTTAACTTGAGAGAATGTGGGGGGAGGCCACTCGGGTTTAAAGAATTAAGAAATTCCTGTGGATAATGGACTGCATCTTCTTGATCTCATCAACAAATATATTTCGAAAAAGATTATTACAGGATTTTATGTTGATAAAAAACTCTATGGCCCATAACTCATTAATAGGTACCAACTCTTAACATCTTACACACGTGATAACTTTTAAACGAAATATCCGATTGAGATGAAACAAAAAGTATTTTACTTCTACATAAATACTCTTGATAACATAATGCTTAACTTCGATAAAGATTAATATTACGATACATATTTAACGTAGTTTTTTTTTCTTCAGACGATTTAATAATTATTTTGAACACAAAATCGGTTATTGTGATTAAACCATGATAGCTAGATATATGTTCTCGCGGACTTTTTTGTAGGTCTTAATGGGATCTACAAACCCGTAGTACATTATTTTGTTCTATTGTCAATAGTTTTTGCAGCGCACGCAAAAATAGGTTTTCGATTTTACACCTTGTGTTACAAAATAGCAATTTTATTACGGATCCCTAATTTTGAAAAAAAAACATAGCCTATAACCTTCCTCAATAAATGGACTACCCAACACTGAAAGAAACATTCAAATCGGACCAGTAGTTCCAGAGATTAGCGCGTTCAAACAAACAAACAAACAAACAAACAAACTCTGCAGCTTTATAATATTAGTATAGATGCGAGGCGAATGACGTGAGGGGAGCACGGATCCGGCAGAAACTCGTTCACATTACTCCGGTCCGGTATTTCTACCGGCACTTCGCAGTGGCAAAACGCTCAGTAAAAATGCCGGATCCGGGATAATGTGAATAGCTTCGTATAATTTGTACAGCCACTAGCCCTTCCGGCAGTTTTACCGGTCCGGCATAGTGGGAACCCGGCCTTACGATTGAAACAAAGCCCTTTAATTTAACAGTTTTAGTACAGTAAGACAGTACTCTAAAAACATAAGAAATTCTTCAATATAATAATTTAATTCAAACGTATTCAAAGCGTAAAAATATTTTTGCAATTTCAAGAATCCCGGAATTTAACCGTCATTTTTATAATTCCGGGATATTAGAGGAGGTATTATTTACTTCCACTAACCTTAGGCTCTACATACTCCGACCTTTGCTCATTACATCTATACTTAAGTCTAGGCTAGCTAGCGTCTCTAAAATACATAATTTTGGCGGTTTTAAAAGATACCAAGCTAAGAAATTAAACAATTTTTTACTCAAAGAAGTACCACTTTATTGTTTCAATGAAAGACGAAATCATTTCGAAAAGTGATAAGGTCTGTCAGTGATAATTAAATTTGGAATTAACGAAATCACTATGAACAGTGATAAGGTCTTTCTTTTTTCAGCAACAGCACTTCGTCTCCATGCCAATTGGACTTGCGCTATACATCTTGGAAGCACAGGATCAATTTGTAAAGTAAAAAATATTTTTTGGGTCATATTAAGTCCTCGCCCAGTAAAACTAAGACAGATATAAATAAGATGTCATATTCTCAATACCGGGTTCTATATAACAGCGCTGCTTGCCATCTGGTTGACTCCGCAGGTCCCATCTCCTCGGTACACGCGGTAGTAGCCCTGCTCACCCCAAGACTTGCCCCACGAGTTCTTGATGATCCAATACGGCAGCTTTTTGTGGAAGAGAGGGTAGTCTGCGAAAAATGGCAGAAATTGTAAAATGAGGAAAAACAGATTTTAATATTTTAACCTCTTGACCGCCTACGTCGAGTTTACATTTCCGAAAAACACTCTCGCGTTTATCAGAAATCAGAAACGTTTATTTCAAATAGACCCATTAAAAAAAACTTAATTTCAAATACACGAATATGAGAGACTGCAGAAGAAGGAGAGATTAGAGAAGGCACGCGTAGACAAGATATGAAATTTTACAAAATACAGCCTAATTTAAATATTGTGAAGCACTGTCCCAGATATCAATCAGTTATATTATTTAATAAATTGCTTTTAAATTTAAAGAGTGTTATATACTCTAGCTCATTTATAAAAAAACTCAAAAGATTTCTATTGAACAAGTGTCTGATATACTGTTGATGATCTTTGAGGTAAATACAATGTTATATTAATTTTATGTTTTTGTATTGTTGTAATATTTAACGTGTTTGTAATTTCAGATACAATTTATTGTTAATGAATAAATGACTATGACTAATTACAGAGATAAGATAAGATAAGATAAGATAAGATATTCTTTATTTGTTTAAACATTGTATACATACAGTAGCATGCAAGATTGAGATTTGTTGTTTGAGTCCAGTCATGTTTAGCCGTAAGTGTCGGCGTACAAATATTTTTATACATTGAAAACTAAAAATAAAAAATAATAGATCTTCACACATAAAAATACCTAGGATTTCACTTACTATAAAACTTAGAGACCATTTAATTCGAAATTATTTATATCTTATCATGTCAACATTCAAAATTAATTAAAAACAGTAATGTCACACAAATACAAGAACAGATGTCAAAGATACAAAATATATGTCAAAATTAGAAGATTTATGTCAAAGTTACAAACTATAAGTCAAAATTAACAGATTTATGTCAAAATTTACAACATTGATGTCAATAACAAGATGTCAAAATATAGGATTAAAAATGTCAAAATTATAATATAAAGGTCAAAATAATAATATAAATGTGAAAATAACAATATAAAAGTCAATATTATCATATTTGAATGTCAAAATTACAATATAAATGTCAACATTATCATATAAATGTCAAAAATACAATATAAATTTCCAATTTACTTACAATATAAATTTGAAAATTATAAGACAATGTCAAAAATACAAGAGCCATGTCAAAATCACAACCACAAGCATTAAGTAGTGTCAAGAAAAATATTAATTATAAAAAACTTTTTTCGGCTAGAAATTCGGAGACACTATAGTATGCTTTTTGCAAAAGGAACGTTTTTAATTGACGCTTGAATGCACTACTATTTAACTCTTTCCATCGTTTAGGCAATCTATTAAATATAGTAGGAGCCATGCAGACGATACTTTTGCGCATTAGAGCCGTTTTTGCTGGATAGATGCGAAGAATCGTCATATCTCTTCTGCTACGCGGTACGGCATCTTCTAGACGTGGAAACAGTTTTGGGTTTGTTTTAACAAACATTGCGGTTTCCAGAATGTACATACATGGAAGAGTTAGTATTTTGTACTTTTTAAAATATGGTTTACATGTATCGACCGTTTTTAATCCAAACATAGATCTAATACATCTCTTTTGGGCCTTGAATGCCGTGTTAGCGTCGGTAGAGTTTCCCCAAAATATAATGCCGTATCTTAGGTGAGACGCAGCTATGCCGTGGTAGGCTGTAATCAAGGTATCTACATTTACAACTGCAGCTAGATGGTGCAAAGCAAATGCAGAACTACAAATTTTTTTACAAAGGTACTCTATTTGCGATTTCCAGTCAAGTCTTTTATCAATCATTAGTCCAAGGAATTTAGTATCATTTACGATTTCAATAGTTTTATTATCTATATTTATGTCCATATTTTCTATAGTCAAACGTTGACTAAAATGTATGATTTTAGTTTTATCTAAATTAATTTTTAAATTATTGTCATTTAACCATTGTATTATTGATGTCAGAGTATTGCGAATGTCAAGTTTATATTGGATCATGTCACTGTTATTATTAGAAATTGTCACTGTGCTATCATCTGCAAATAAGGTCATAGGGTGTGAAATTGATTTTGGCAAGTCATTTATATATAGTGTAAAAAGTGGAGGTCCCAATACACTTCCTTGTGGAACACCAAAAGTAGTGAGACGTTCCTCTGATAAGTACATCTCTTCCTTTTTAGTGTTCGTATTAATTCGAGTAATTTCCGTCTTTTGTTTTCTATTTCTTAAATAAGATTCAAATAAATTAAGGACATTGCCTCTAATGCCATATGCGTCAAGTTTTTTAATTAATATGTCATGATTTACGTAGTCAAATGCTTGAGTCATATCGCAGAAGATAGCACATACAGGTGCTTTTTTATCTACTTTTGTCAATACAGTGTAAATAAAGTCATAAATTGCCATATTTATAGTCTTACCTTCGCGAAATCCTTTTTGCTCATTACATAATATATTATTTTTTTCTATGTAGCCATTTAATTCTTTTTGAATGAATTTCTCAAATATTTTAGAGAAGATAGGAATCAGAGAAATAGGCCTGTAGAATTCCATAAGCTCTCTATCTTCTTTCTTAAATAATGGCTTAACGATAGCTATCTTTACAGGCACTTTAGAATTGTCAAAATGTCGGTCAGTCAAAAAAAAAAGTAAAGCTAAATTGCACGTTCCAAAGCGTAGATCTCTATGGATAAAAACGTGCAAGAAACTCCATGGACACTCTTTTAAATCATATTATGAATTACATAAATCTTGGTTACATATTTTTTGTCGCTTCTGAGTGAGCACAATGTAGATAAGTAATAATATTTTTTTTTTTAAACTAATTTAAAATATAATTTGAATTAAGCCACTGCCAGTGGCTAAGAGATGACCAGTCTCAATTCATATCAGTTCATTCCGCCAAGGTCGCACATCCACGACCAAACACTCCATCTCATCAGTTCTTCTGTCACCTGTGGGGATTGAAGGGCTAATCGAGATGGAGTACCAAGTCACAAACACACTAGTGAATAGGACACGAAAACACTCGTCGGACTAATTCGACGCAACCGGTAAAAGGGTTAACAGACCTATTTTGATCGTGGAAAAGTATAGGTTAGATGAAGTGCAAATAATTTTTGACCGACGGAATACTTGACAACGTCGTCAAAAATTTTATTTACGCCATGCTCTTGAAAATGGGTGCCTGAGGATGGACGACGCCGCTGTGGCCAACCTGGGAAGAGGTGGCAAGATGACCTAGACGCCTACCGCAAGGGCTTTTCTTTTTTTTTCGGTGGGAAAATCATTCAATGACATCCCCCGCTCTTGGGCGGAGCGCGAGATAGTGTCAGACTTTTACTGACTAAAGACTCACTCCTGTTCCTTCGTTGCCTTTCATACCACGGCAGTCTTCCTTTCAGATGCAGACCCTTGGCCCCTGTAGGCTTCGACCCTGTTGGGCCCCTACGGTTTGCTGACATCTCCTTGAGGCGCGCGTGGAAAAGTACGCGCCTTCGACGACTTGGGCTCGGTCCGGACGGTTACCGGACGATCGGACGGCGAGCTACCTGGCCCGGCGCGAGAGATCGTTGCCGCCGATCTCCCCCAGGAGGACACGGCGGTGCTCTGCCCAAGCGGGACACACCTCTACCGTATGCTCCACCGTGTCCTCCGGACGGTCCACACCACGGAATAAAGAAAAGTAGGGGAAGTGCCCCTCAGATATTGCACGCGTGTCAACATTAAGCACAGCTGTGCAAGAATTAGCTTATTCGCCGTCAGATACTTGTCGCGATTGGTTGTCTCAGAAATACCCGAAAAATTACAAATTATGCCTTATTGTGCGGATTTGACCTGCAAAAACGAAAGCAGAAAAAAAATGTATCTTGTGGAGGTGTATCGTATCATCGGTAAATATTAAACTTTGTTAATTTTTATTATAGTTGATTTTAATGACAATACCACATTTTATGACTTCAATGCAAACTATAAACAACCTTATGTTCATTGTCACAAAGTCTAAATGCACTTGGTCGTCATCTGGAAAATCATAACATAAATTCTAGTAACTTCGACGCTACTCAATTAGGGATGGGACACATCCGTAAAGTAGATCGGTATCGATAATTTTTATTTATTTCTAACTCTTCATTTCATGGCTGGCACCATCATCCAAAATTTGTATCGGACGGTTCATGTGTATAATTTAAAAATATTTAACTAAGATTGCACAGAAATCTCAAAGTTTTAACAACACGTAACCTGCATCCGTCCGAAGTAGGTGCGGGTTGCTAATCACTTTCTTTTACTTCTTCACGTTCGAAAGGCTGAACGGATTTCAATAAAACTTGGTACATGGGTAGACCACGTCACAAAAGTATGTTCCTTCGGGATAACTTTCTACTTTCAGGCGGGTGAAGTCGCTGGCAGCAGTTAATAGTTAATGAAGATAATATTACATAATATTAATCGTAATACATTAACTTCTATATAGATAGACCTCAAAAAAATAAATTAGCTGCGAAATAAATATATTGTTTTAAGTCATAATTAGTTTAAAAAAAACTGTTTTCTTTCTTATTTTCATTGTTAGGAATAATTCGCCTTCTTCCATTTTTCACTACTCAGACACTTCACACAGGGACGCAGAGATGAGCAAAATTGAAGGACTGGATTCTGATTAAACTTTTTTCGTTCACAATTCGTAAATAAATTAAATTTTAAATAATTCTTGTTTTGCTCACCATACCCAATTTCTTCGATTTGACAGTATGACGTGACGTCACAAAATGGCAATCGATCCTATTCTTATTTGGAACGCATTGTACTTGATTATATGAAATTAAGATTACCCCCTAGCCCTCCATACAAACATACAAATACCTCTTTAACATTGATATTTTAAAGATAATCAACCTTTTCCATTATTAATTTGTATGATGTTAACAAATTTTTACATTGCTCTCCCGAATAAATTACGTAACATCAATATTAAAATATCGATATATATCTACATCTCTAATTGAGTAGCAAATGTGCATGGGAATATGACATCTATTTCAAACAGCCTAGCGTTCTGAATAGCATGAATTGGTTACGCCGCCATCTAGTGTTGAGTAGCTGAACTTGTTGTAAATTTGACTATTTAAAGTTGTTAGACGAAAAACGTCATTATTGTTTGTGTCATATCAAATAATAACAACTTTCACTCGTTGTAATAAGACTTAATTTTTGAAAGCAATAAGAAGATGATTTGTAAAAGTTGCGTTTGTAATTTGTAGCCAATCAAATCACTGTTTTTTATGTGTGTTATAGATAATTTGATATGCAAATGTGTGAGTTTGACGACACTGGTTCCCGTGCTTAGCCAGTTTAAGGGCACTTCTATGTATTTTTTGTTCTGTGGTCCACACAGTGGTGGCACCCGGGCGTCACTTCCGCACGAATCCGGTACAGGAACCTCCCGAACTGACCATAGCCGGAGAGAACCTGCGTCATGCGGAAGGTGAGGACGCCGTGAGACGGTGAGAGCTGGATCGAAGTGGCTCGAGAAAAGAATACCCGGAAGAAGTTGGGGAAGGGTTTTGCCCAGCATTGGCAAGTTATAGACTAAATAAAAAATATGCTGAAATATATAGGTAATCTTATCGTGCAATTTTTGCACGTAATTTTGTGTGTCTAAATAAATAAATCTAATTTCAATGCATTGTGTCCCAGCAGCAAAAAAGTTTTTGCCTGATAGGACTTTCGAACAATCCACAGCCCTTCATGTCATTGCCGCTAAACTATTTGTTTGGCATAATAATATAGACAGCTTGTAAACCTAGTCGCGATTTGTGTTTGTAAACGCACCGGAGAAATTCCTTGAGTGGCGCACGCAATGTTTAGAAAATGAATTACAGGCATATCTTAAATTCTCGATAGTGCGTTGAGAAATGTATGTATAACATGATACAAAATATTGTGTTTTCTTACAGCAAACTTTTTATACGAAAGGAATTTTGCACATGAGGACAACCATAAGTGCGCAACAAATGTAACTCGGCTCCATAACACCCTCACCTGCGGCTCGGGAGAATTTCGCCTCGGTCTCATGTTTCTCCACTTGTATCAAAATGTATTATTGATAATAGAAACTCTACTACTGAGTGTCATAGACTAAACACGAAGCGATTGTATATTTTTGGCTTTTGTATCCCGAAAATGTGAAAGGTTCTTGAAGTATAAGGGTACAGGAAAGCCGCGGAAACAAAAGCTAGTCGTTTATACTTTTAAACCCATACTGACACTTGCTACACAGGTTAACCATATCCTGGACTATGAATAGGTATGTCCGGAAATTTCTCACTCAGGTCTTTTTTACATAGCATGTGTAGGATGACAGCAGGACGAAAATATGCATCTTTAAGATGAGAGAAAATGATAGGTACATTGTATGAATCTGACAGCTGTCACCCGCACCATCTTATAGCAATTGTAATGTAAGTTAATTTACGACTTTCACTCGGACGAAGCCGCTAGAAAAACTAGTAAGGTATAAATTGGAATGATTTCATCTTTATAAATCTCACCTTTGACTCCATAACCCACAATGAGCACGCCGTGGTCTAAGTTGGTGGGGTTGCAGAGCATCTTCCAAGGATGCGAGATGCCGCCCATGTAGAACTGCATCGCGTTCGCATTTATACCTGCAGGGACAGACATGGCGTGTGAAAGCTTGGTTTCAGAAAGCGTGAACAGTAAATCTACTTTTGAACGTCACATTAGTAATGGGTGTTTAGAGGTATGCGGGACAGAGTGTAAAGTCCCACATACAGATACCGGCACGAATCTTGAGCGCTCTGCAAAAGAGCGGGGATCGCTTTGCGCATCATGTGAACGATTTTTCGGCAAGCCAATCACTGTACAAGGATTGCACTCGCCGCCGTGCCCCCGCATCTCACTTCATATTACTAAAGAGACCCGAGATTTCACCCCGAGACTTCTGCGCAAATGTAAGTCAGCGCTCAAGATCCGTGCCGGTATCTATACCTCTGTTGAAAAGGGAGGATCCTCCCTTTTCTGTGGCTGTAATCTCTGATCCGGGCAACAGTCCGATTGGGGCCATTCAAGTATTACGAAAACATTACAGGGGGGAAGGGGGGCTAAGCTTTGCTTATTTTTGATGATATAGGGGATGGGAGGGTCGTGATGGTGATTACGTCAGCAGTAAAAAAAATATTTTGTTTTTTAAGAGAACGATGTCGATGTTCCGAAATCACAAGAAAGTGAACAGACACGCATCACTGAGTAAACATCCAAAGTCATTGAAGATTTAGAATCATGAATTCGTGTATCATGGATTGAGGACTGTTAATTTGAATTAATGTGTCAAAATTTTAAATGAAATTTGTTTA
Source organism: Mythimna impura (assembly GCA_905147345.3). Taxonomy (NCBI): domain Eukaryota; kingdom Metazoa; phylum Arthropoda; class Insecta; order Lepidoptera; family Noctuidae; genus Mythimna; species Mythimna impura. Next base: position 22,544,388 of record LR990359.1, on the reverse strand, counting down.
TTCCTTAGGTATTTCTAAACTTACAACTACTGCACGAAAACCAACCAATTTTAATGCTTGTACCAATGTTTACGCAAGCACGGGGGGGGGTTTAGAGCTTTGCTTATTTTTGCATACAAGGGGAAGGGGGGAGTTTGCAAAAAATCTGTGTACGTAATTAGTGTTGCCCAAATTCAGTCTTGGTCTTGCAGTCTTGGTCTTGTTCTTGCGTTTTTGCAAGACCAAGACCAAGAACAAGACCGCGTATTTTTAGCAAGACCAAGACCAAGACTGACCGTGCAAGACTTGAGCAAGAACAAGACATAGCCTGCAAGACTCTTGCGTCTTGCAGCTAGGACTTAGCGCTATTTCACTGAGTAGTTAGGTGTAACAGTTCGGTGTATAGGTAGGTACGCTTAGGAATTCTATGAGACGCAAAAAACTGTATCAAAGAATATGAAAAACTGGACCTATGCGCATTACGACTAATACCATAAACATAGCGAATAAAAAAATATCTATTAAAATCAAACTGAGTGCATGCATAGTTATGTTTTAACCATCGGCACTTTGATAATGCGGCATCAAAGGTTTTGTACTTACTTCTCAAAGAAATTTGCCGCTTTTCGGAAGTACATGGTTATGATACACGCGCCGGCGGCTTCTTTTGAAATCTAAAACAATCGTTGCCGCCACGCCGAAATCATAACATTTGTGACACTATTTGATTGCCGCCATAGGGCGTAGGTATACTCATGCAAAATAATTTCGAATTTTTTTAAGAGTACCTACAGGTGTTCCAAAGAATAAATAAGTTTCAGAGTGCTTAGAATGAAAATGAATACATTATACTGATCACGCAAGTAGTATTATGATTAGGATAAAATGGTAAGGATAGGTAGTAGATGTCATATTAATTCATTCTAGTAAGTATATATTATAATATTGATTACTTATATGGTCTTAAACTAATTACTTAGGTACTATTATTGTACATTTAGTCATTATATTTCTTAAGTTTTTACAAGAAAAAATAGCAAAAAAGTGTTCAAATATCACCCGTTTAATAAATATTGTAGCCACTTTTAAATATACTTGAAACGTGTAAAAAAATTCTACAAAACTAATAAAATAATATCAAAAGCGTAGGTACTTATCTACTAATAAAATAAAAAGCCTGCGATAAGAGTTTTGTATTACTTACCAGCCCGAATATCTCTGAGAGAGATGATGAGAGTAAGTATTTACTAGCTGTGCCCGCGACTTCGTCCACGAGGAATAGTAACTTTGGAGGTATAGTGACGTTCAGGACTTATTTATTTATTTTAAAACTTCTGTCATCAAACATACAAACGAACTCTTCAGCTTTATAATATTAGTATAGATGTACGCCAAAACATTCGCTTATATGTAAAGAATAGTGATTGGCACTAATTCTATTTTATTCACGCGTCGCGTCTGTACAAGTAGGTAATTTATTTAGTGTGTGTTTGTACGCCGCACGCGGCATTGTTTAATTTGCGGCGGCATCCTTTTCATAGAGCCGGCACGTGGCGAGGCGGCGCGGTAGAAAGCAAGGAAACGTACTATAAATAAAGGAATTATTTTAATTCCAGTTATTTCCAATTGAGCTGTGCTTCGAGTCTAACTTAATAATTGTTTTTACTAATTCTCGTTGTTTTCTAAAAACGTATCACGTGTACAATTTAATATGAGTGACGAAGATTCAAATTATTCTAGTCCGAGTAACGAGAGTTTGAGTCACAGATCTAAAAGACCCAAAAGCAAATTTGAGGAGTTTTTCGAAATAATTCATGCATCCCAAACTGCCTTGATTTCTTATCAAATCTTCAGTTATTTATTAATCTGCTTGATCTTTACTATGGCTATGTTAATTCAAGCTCACAATGTTCCAATTCTAATACGTTTTTCTAAGATTTAAAGTAAACTTTAATAAATAGTAATAGACTAATAGGTAATTGCAAGACTTGCAAGACTCTTGCTGCAAGACCAAGACCAAGACCAAGACTGGGAGCGCAAGACCAAGACCAAGACCAAGACCAGGTGTATTGGCGCAAGACCAAGACCAAGACTGGCTAAGTCTCGTCTTGTTCTTGCATTTGGGCAACACTATACGTAATACTTGAACAGCCCCATTGACGATTTCGAAATCTAAATGCGCGATGCAGGATTTCGTAGATTAGTTCTTATGTGACACGGTGACACCATAGATGTCGCTACAGAGTAAATTTCACCACAAGAGGGCTCTGAATGTTGTCATGAGAAGTGTGACCAACAAATGAAAGAATATGTAGCGACATCAATAGGAACTAAAATACAAAATCGTGCATCGCTTTATTAGAGTTCTCCACGAGATTAGAACATTAGACACCAGTCTTAAATTTAACTATCGGGCAGTTGCCCTTATCAGACTTGACAGCCGTCTGGTCGAAGAGTCCTCCCTTTTCAATGGGAAACGGGTTTATTATTTGGTAATGTACCTATTTATGTATTATATGTACATATATTTTATTTTATTGTATTTTTATTATCTTTTCTCTTTTTTTGTACATTATTTATGTTTTTGCACACTGACAGCCCCAAATCTTTTCCTTTCATTTCAGTCCATCCAAAGGTTGTCTGGTAGAAATTGCCCTGTGCAATAAGACCGCCTATTGTACATTTATTTTTTATATTTATATAAAGAAATAACTTTACAGTCTGTTCCACATACCTCTAAAAATATAGTCAAAAATCACAGTGTGGTCTCAATTCTTACCGATCGAAATGGGTCCATTGTGCACAAGCCACTGGGCCATGCCTGTCTCGTTGGTGGTGATGTTGACGGCACTGCTGATCTGCACCTTGGACAACGTCTTGTTGAACACGCACTTGTCGTCGGTTCCCTCGTATGGGTAGTCACTCTCTAGCTCCAAACCTCCCATCTGCTCGATGGCCCTGGACAACAAATAAAGATGGTTTTATCTAGGTGTGATAGTTATGGTTTATGGCTAGGTACTATAGTTTTTAAATAAATATTGTTACTAACCCTTAGATGAGTGCAAACTCGAAATAAAATGATTAATAATAACTGGGATTTCAAGCATACCAGATGCAGTAAGGATTTTTTTTAGGTGGGAAAATCATCCAATGACATCCCCGCCCTTGGGCGGAGCGACAGCGTCAGACCTGTTCCTTCTTTGCTTTGCCTTCGTCCCAGGGCTGAGTTTTCCTTTCAGAAACAAACCCTTGGCCCCAGTAGGCTTCGACCCTCGGTTTGCTGACATTTCCTTGAGGCGCGCGTGGAACAGTACGTAGTACGCAGTACGCCGTCGACGACTCGGATATGCAGTATGATGCGGATGGAATTCCCGCACGGAATAAGTATTTTAATGGCTTACAGCTAGTTGAGAGCAGTGGTGGCCCAGTGGTAACGGCCCCGACTTACGAGTTGTAGGTCGCGGGTTCAAACCCAGCCAGGCGCATTACTTTGTGTAATTAATTTCATCACCACTGCTCTCAAAACGGTGAAGGAAAACATCGTGAGGAAACCGGCATGTCCGAGAACCAAAAATTCGAAGACATGTGACATCCACCAACCCGCACTGGGCCCGCGTGGTGGATTACAGCCCATTCCCTCTCCTAGAGAGGAGGCCTGAGTCCCAACAGTGGGAATATTATAAGGCCGACTATGCTATGCTACAGCTAGTTGTTCTGGGTCTGGTTGACTTGTGTATGTGAGTTTACTTATATTTGAATGCACTTACAACACATGAGTAATTCCTAGTATGTGACAAGGTTTTCTTTTTTATTTAATAAATAAAAAAAAATTGTGACTAAAGATATTTAAGGAGGTCAGAATCTGGATATGTGACCGATTGATGACGAGGGTGAGCAAAAAGCGTGTTGGTAGACAATATCACCAAAGGCCGGTAAAACATCTGAATGAGGGACGCTTGGAACCTGCCATACTTTCCCGTTAGAATAAAGACCAAATGGCCTATACACAGTAGAGGATCGATCAAGATGAATTCATATCATCACAGAAAGAGTCATAAATGTATCACTCTTTCCGTAGTGAATTAGTGAATCCGTATATAAATAATTTAAGTAATTTACGAGATGTGAGCGGATAAACAGAAAAACGGACGCGGAAAGCTACCTTGTGTTTTTTATACATTATAAGACAACAAGGTCTGCACTTTGAATAACCGGATTCATAAATCGAAGCGTCGTATCACATGGTATCATGACGTCATCTAATAACGCGTAGTAAATCAACGCATTGGAAATAAACTATTGAAAGACGGAGTACATGCAATAGACGAGTCACTAAATCTATTAGATTATCATATAGCATCACTGCTTACCATCAGGTGGCATCACAGTCAAGCACTAGTTTATACCTATTAAAAAGAGACAACATTTCTTCTACAATGATAGGAATTAATCTGTCCGTGTTATGCCGAGTAAAATTATGAACTAACACAAACTTGCGACCAGGGAAATTCGTCATTCCAACACGATCCCTATGTCATTTTGCTAAAAGTTCGTAATCGGCTAATTCATAATGATCGATCATTGATCGGTCAATGATCTTGTGGTAGAATGACAATATCAAGCTGTCTCGAAACAAATTAAAAACAATGGCTGCACAATGACGCTCTAATGGTAGGTCACTGATCAAAGAAACTGTCAAAATTTTGGCAGTTATCCGCATACGTCAAATATTCATTATGTACGAGATTACCATTCTATGCCATTTCATTCAATGGAGTTTCAGTGGTTGACGACCATTGGAAAGTCATAATGACGCCATTATACTAGTAGATTACTAAACTTGTCAAAATCAACAATTATGAAGTCAATGATAGACCACTCTGACACTATTGTAATAGCGGACTTGAGGCCCTGAGTTAGTGCACAAGTCTACAATAGAATGACATGCATTCTACACAATAAGTAAATTATAATAATTGATGATGTAATGATGACGAAACACCACGATACTGGGGAATCCAAGCATTATAATGACAGCGGTTCTTTACTTAAATAGCGGTAAGCGCTCCAGAATCCACATCTGGATATAAAGTAATTTATCTCGTCACAATTTTATTTTGTAAGCGGTTATATTCAAAGATTCTGTTTTAATAATTGCACATATTTGTCCAGATGTAAACACTAGAGATACAAAACTACATCAATTTGGCCTCACAATATCCACTAAGAATTAATGTACGAATAATTAAAACAGCCCAACAACAAACTCCATTCGAAAAAAAAACCGCCAAAATCTAAAAATTGACGAAAAAATTTACATGTTTAGTGTTATTTAGAACATACCAGCTGACACGACAGGCCATGCTTTGTTTTCAAGGCCTTTATAGAAACAAATAATGGGCTATCAAGTCGGTTTTATAAGGTTGTAAAAAAATACGCCACTAATTTATTATTGTAATGGGACACTATGCATTTAAAAATGCCTGTGTGCACAAATAAACAAACACAACAGATTGGTTTGACAGATAGGGTACACTTCACTAATTAAAACTGTCATCAGTGTTAATTGAAACTAATAAAGATGTGGTTTTATGAGTTTTAATTAGAAAGGTGAGGAGCTCTAAACACTGAAGAGTCGATGTATTTATATCGATGTATTCAATACACTTAATCGAAAACCCGCTCTTATCCCTACCGCTTTTAGGCACGCAATTGACTGTTTTCCGTACTAGTGCGGAAAAGAACGCGAGGTCGCCCCCGCCATAATTTATTGTGATTATGGTATCAGACTGGGTGCTTAGCGACACCCACGAATCGCGCGTCAACCCCTATTTATTTATATCTTCATAAGTGTATTGAAAAACTTCGTTTGATACACGTGGAAATTTATCACTGCAGCACTCGACTCCATAACGAGAGTAGCCTACGGCTCGGGTGAATTCCACCTCGGTCGCGATGACAACTTTCACTACTTGTATTAAAATGTACTATTGTTCCTTTTTTCTTGTGCCGAGTTCTACACTAGAAGTAATAGTTTTCTGGGACAAAACTCAGCTTTGAGTTAAGTTTGCCTATGTAAATGAATTCTGTATTTTCACTGTATTTTATACTTTTTTTTATTATTGATATTCGCGCACTTAACCACTATCTCAATTTGTGCTGAATGCTAGTTGTTAATACGTTAACACGATCGAAACGTTGGTCTCTCTGATTGGTCAAGAGCTTGGAGTGAGCCAATCGGAGCGCCGAACTTCAAAAATGAGTCGATCGCGTTAACATTAATCAAACTCGCTCTAGACACTCTGTGCTCTGAGAGCGAGTTTTTTTTTCTTTTTTTTAAATTGTTATAAACCATTGCTTGACTGCAATCCCACCTGATGAAGTGATGACAAGCAGTGATGCAATCATTGATGGTGAGGCGCATTAGTTTATTAAGAGCCTATTCACTCTAGCCTTGAAGACACCTAAATTATAGTTGGACGGGAAGACCGCAGCAGGCAAATTGTTCCAGTCCTTCGATGTACGTATGTAGTTGTTTTTACGTTACGTTGACGCGATAAAAACGTGTACCATGTTTGGCTCTTTAATTGGCCAAGAGCTTGGAGCGAGCTGCAAGATGATGATGTCGTTGTAGGAGCACACTTGCCTATACTCCATCGGTTTAGGTAGTTAACTAAACGTAAACAATTTTAATGTCTTTTTATTTAAAAAAAAATCGTATAAAAGACATAAAAAGATTATTTAAATTTAGTTACCAAATATCGGTATAGGTAAATAACAAATTGTAAACATTTTTGGATAAAAATTATAGACAAGTTTTAGATAAAAGACATGTCAAGATTGTTTACCTTTAGTTAATTACCTAAACAGATGGAGTATAGACTTGCTTTGTTTTGGTGTAAAATAAAGAATTAAGAGATTAAATAGTTTGTCTGTAAATAATCTCCAAAATTCAGTAATAGAAAGCTACATTATCGAAGAGTGCTACAAAGAGAGAGATAGATCAAATGCGCAAAGCTGAAGGGAAATGCTAGTGTTAAATAACTCAGATCTTGTTTTTTCCTTGAAGGTTCGAGCAGACGTATGTGTGCTAAGTGTAGTGGGTTTCATATAATAATACATAACGGCCTATTCACAAACCGTTCTAGTAGCAAAATGACACTAGCAAAACGTTCTAGTAGTAATACGCCACAAGAAAATGGTCCTAATAGCAGAACGTGATATTGGTGACTTTCAGTTATCTATGCTGAAAAATCTCTATTGGTTGTCAAGGCTCATTTATACAATTTATTTTGAAAAGTAACATTCATGAGAACGAAAGACACTTGCATAGTCGGAAGGTATGAAGAAGAGATCCACTATAAACCTTGTGTCTGCGTACTTTTTCAGGAAAGTACAGACATATCAAGTTCTTCAACATAAAAATTATGCCTTATAAAAGATGCTCCAGGGTAACAAATATAATAAATACAAATTATTATCAAAACGACCAATTTTTTTTTTTTTTTAATTCTTGATAGGTTCGCGCTTGACCGCTAACTCACCTGATGGAAAGCGACGATGCGGTCGACGATGGAGCGCGCTTACCTAGAAGTAACCTATTCACTCTTGACTTAAAGATTCCCGGGTTGTAGCCATCAGGAAAAACAGATTCCGGCAAGGAATTCCACTCCTTAGCTGTACGCACTATGAATGTGTTCCCAAAACGTTTTGTGCGTATAGGTGGGATGTCCACCATGTACCGGTGGCGCATTGCCGTACGCCTGGTGGCCCGATGATGGAACGGGCTAGGCGGAATTAGGTTATGCAATTCCGACGCACACTCCCCGAAATGCAACCGGTAGAAAACCGACGGGCTAGCAACTCTGCGTCGATGCTCAAGACTTTGAAGCCTCGACTCAACGAGTGCATCATTGCCAATGATCCTCTTGGCTCGCCTCTCAATTGGAACCGTACACTAGCTTCTGACGATTTTGAGACCCCATGTAGACCTAGCTATCTTCTATTTATACCTATAGTTCGTTAGTCTCGCTAAAACTTAAAAATAGCTTGACTTTTGAACAATTTTTTTTTAGTAATTTAGCTTTAATATGGGGCTAGTTTAAGGGGGATGCTCTAGATAGACCGTGAAATTCAAATGTAAGTTATTTAAGGGCCTGTGCACACCACGTTTTTTAAACGCGCTGTTGACGCGCGTTTGTAGCGATACAGACGCAACACACACGCGAGTCAGACGCAGCCTGTAGACCTTTAATAGGATAAAAACGCGCCGTCGCTCGTCGTCGCCGTCGCGTTTCTAAAACGCGCGTCACCGGCGCGTTTAAAAAACGTAGTCTGCACAGGCCCTAAGTCTTTTACATTTTGCAGGTCGGTGTCAAATTGTAACTTGATTAAAATATGATTGGCAGCCGTAACACATATCACCATTCATTTACGGAATTATAATAATAAAAATCATTAATACAACCGTCTCAGATTTTCTAAACCTATTAAAGGGCCTCTCCATTAAAAATGTCATTCAATAGGGTTAACTGAACTGAATGTCAAGAGCTACCCTAGTCTATTTAACCATTTTTTTTACCTGTACGCGTTATCAGGCAATCCCCCATTGCAGCCATCGTCCAGCTTGTCACAGTCCACCAACTCTTGTTCAGAAAGAGATACAAGTTGCCCCGACTGCATCTTCCACTGACCTTCGATGTTACCTGTAAGAAAAAAATACTTCAGGTCATCCGATTCGTTAGGAAATTTAACTATAAAAGTAAAATAACGAAGTCTTCTTGATACATATAACTAGAAGACTAGCTTCTGACAGTGACTTCGGCCGCGTGAACGTCTTTTATTGCGGATCAGAAATTGAAGGAAACTAGATAAAAATTAGCCATGTCCTTCCTTGGAGTTCAAACTTCCTCCGTATCAAATTTCATTAAAATCGATTCAGTAGTTTAACCGCGAAAGGGTAATAGACAGACAAAGTTATTTTCACATTTTTAACATTAGTATGGATGATATTATTTTTTACATTGTATTAAAACCAGACATTGAAGATTTCCCTTTGATAAAATACTCTTTTTTCTTTGTGACGTAATAAAAACATAATTAATATCTCACCAGTGACACTGAACGCCCAGCAGCTGCCGCAAGAACCCTGGTCCTTCACCTCAGTCACAGCATCGTAGTCCCGCCAGTCGAAGTTCACCGGAGTTTTAATATTTGGAATATCAGCTTGCTTCATAGGAACCTGGTTCTCATTCGTCAGATTCTTTTTCAAACCCATATATGTCGAGCTGAACTCTTCATAAGTTAGGTCAGTAAACCTGGTCACGCCGTACACAGCCGTCCCTTTCTCATGAACATTCAACTCGTGAATTTTTTTAATATTGTTCTTGAAAATCTCAAATCTTTTATGCATTTGAGAGTACTCGTTCACATAACTTGGGCTGTATGTTGTCAAAAAGTTGTAGAATAAATGCTCAGCCTGTACATGGTGGTACAGATCACGTGTAGCGCCTTCTTGGAAATCGCATGACACTCGGAAATTAGGCGGGTGGTCAGTCCATGGTCGAATCCACACATTAACACGACAAAATTTGTTCAAACCGTGGTTCTTTACTAACTTGCATTCTTTTTGGTCGCTCAAAGCTAAACAATCCGTGTAGCCGACTTCAACTTTCATTTTGTAATGAATACCAGCAACGACTTGCTTCTCTAATGAGAATATCCTAACAACCTTTTGTTTGCTCGGGTGAGGATACTTTGCTTCAATGTGTTTCAAAGCCTGTCTCGCTAACTCATTGGCCATTTCAGCACTTTCGAATTCGATGTGAGATTCCAAAGGTGTCTCGTCATCAACACAATTGACATCAATGTTCTTTCCGTTACTGATCCATAGCCTCTCCCATATTTGTGCCACACATCGCCTTCGCGGTAAATGCTCAAGGAAATTGCAACTAGTTATGTTCGCAACCCACTCGTATTTTAAACAAGAAGTGTAGCCGACATCAAAATCAATGGTGGTTACTTTTCCCGAAGTTATCCTTGTAGAGTGACTGTTAATCTGCAAAACTCTTTGTTTATATCTATGCAACGATTGCATTTCCAATTGTTCTAAAGCGGATCTTACCATACTCTGTATTTCTGAATAGTCTAAAGTTACATTTTCCGGATCCAGAGCCGATCGCCTAAAACGTCCAATTGGCGTACAATGAGCTTCGACGTTACTTATATATTTGGCTTCAGCCTTTAACCAAATAAAAGCGCGACAGTTCCTCGAAGGTATATTTGGATTGAGATAACATTGAAAAGGATTTTTGTCTAGATTGACATCTTTTGAACAGTTTGTAAGAGCAATTATAAAATTGAGTTTAAAAGGACGTCTTGAATCGAGACTTGGTATAACTTGAGGCTCACCTTGATGGATCAATTTCCATTTATTATCTGCAGGGCTCTCAAGAACGGCGACGGCTATTCTGATAAGTTCGGGTATGTTCACGCCAGTAACTGTCACAAAATCTTCTTCATCGTCACAAACAACAGATACATGTCGTACAACCAATTCATCATCAGGTGAAGGCCACAGTCTAGCCAAGCATAGTCTATGGTTCAAACCACTCATCTCGTCACAATCTCGAAGATCCTTTGACTTGTGATGTCGTAAACAAAATGTTTCAGCTACTTCAATGTACATTTTAACCGTTAAAGTTCCCATTTGTACACTATTTTGCACGGCATGTATAGATATAAGTTTATGTAAGTTATTGGAGCTCGATCGGTCATTTATATGTTGAACAGCACGATCTGCATAATAATAAATAGTATCTTCATCTATTTCGTCGTCATCGTCGGCTATTTGTCTAATTTTTCTGGCAACTAATTCACGTTTACGCTTTTTAACTTCGCTATTTTTTTTACAAGTAACTGTGATTTCTTTTTCGACATTCAACCCCGGCGGAATCCGTATATTTGCATTACAAGTAAAGACTACTAATGGTTTTTTCAATTTACACGTGGTGTTATCAGTAGTTTCATTCCGCAAACATGTCGTAGGCGAAAGCGAATAATCAATAGTAATAAGAGTGCCGTTGGTCACTTGTTCACTAGTGCTGAGAATTTCTGTAACTTTGTGAACGTATTTTCTATTCGAAGACGTTAAATATTTTTCAGAAGCTTCTTCCGCCAGTTCCATATACTTTTCATTATTATTATTTTGAGGATCCGTTGGCTTTATGGACAAATCACTATCAGCTCCATACTCTGCAAAGTCATCATTGTCATACTTTGGGCCATTACATTGAACGTCAATCTTTTTCTGTCTTAACCAAGGTCGATCCCAAATGTCGGTATGACAGTAAAGGATTACATCATCGTCTGCTTTGCAACTGCGCGCACGCACGCTTGAAACATTTGCCAAGCATGATGTTGGTGCAGCAGTAAAATCTATATTATACTTAAAACCAGCAACCACACGAGTCGTAACATGTTGCACTTCGAGTACTTTATGATAAACAGTACTTTTCTTTCGGTATAATTTACGTAAAGACTCTTCAGCCAATTGTTTATATTCAGGTTTATTTGGTTCTTGTTCTTCTTCATTGCTTCCTCGTAAATTGTGAACCGACTGCATTGATTCATTTTTCCCGCTATTCCCTCGGATCCACACACCAGGCATTCTCAGATCTCTTTTTACTCTTTCGTAGACTGGAGCACAAGAAACTGTTATGTCTTTATGGTTGAGCCAGCCTTGTTCCAAAATCTTTGACTGACAAGTAATTGAAGAAGAACCGTGGTTAACTGATACTAAAAAGTCGATACGAGTCAGTAAACCGGCAACAACTTGCGTGGATACTTTTTCAATCCGCACTAATTCATGAGGTTGTGTAGTGCCAGACTCTATGGTATATTTTCGCAAAGACTGCTCGGCCATCGTTCGGTACTTAGGATTAGTTACATCTTGATCTTGAACACCACCGTATAGTTTTTTTTTACCTCTATAACCGCCAATTTCACAAGAAACAGTTATCTCTTTTTTATTGAGCCAGGCCTGTTCCCAAACGTCTGAGTGACATTTAGTTGTTGCGGAATCTGAGCTACCGGATACCAGAAAATCGATTTTAGTCATTGAGCCAGAAACGACTTGTGTGGTCACTTTTACAACCTCTGTTACTGCCAGTGATTTCGTGATACCAGAATCAACTACATATTTCCGCAAGGATTCCTCAGCAAGTGCTCTGTACTGCGGTCTTGTTGGATCTTGTTCCTTAAAACCACAAAGAGTTTGTCTTTTGTCTCTATGACCACCATTTTCACAAGAAACAGTTATCTCTTTTTTATTGAGCCAGGCCTGTTCCCAAACTTCTGAGTGACATTTAGTTGTTGCGGAATCTGAGCTACCGGATACCAGAAAATCGATTTTAGTCATTGAGCCAGAAACGACTTGTGTGGTCACTTTTACAACCTCTGTTACTGCCAGAGGTACCGTGATACCAGAATCAATCACATATTTTTTCAAGGATTCCTCAGCAAGTGCTCTGTACTGCGGTCTTGTTGGATCTTCTTCCTTAGAACCACCAGGAATTTGTCTTTTGTCTCTATGACCACCATTTTCACAAGAAACAGTTATCTCTTTTTTATTGAGCCAAGTCTGTTCCCAAACGTCTGAGTGACATTTAGTTGTTGCGGAATCTGAGTTACCGGATACCAGAAAATCGATTTTAGTCATTGAGCCAGAAACGACTTGTGTGGTCACTTTTACAACCTCTGTTACTGCCAGAGGTACCGTGATACCAGAATCAATCACATATTTTTTCAAGGATTCCTCAGCAAGTGCTCTGTACTGCGGTCTTGTTGGATCTTCTTCCTTAGAACCACCAGGAATTTGTCTTTTGTCTCTATGACCACCATTTTCACAAGAAACAGTTATCTCTTTTTTATTGAGCCAAGTCTGTTCCCAAACGTCTGAGTGACATTTAGTTGTTGCGGAATCTGAGCTACCGGATACCAGAAAATCGATTTTAGTCATTGAGCCAGAAACGACTTGTGTGGTCACTTTTACAACCTCTGTTACTGCCAGAGGTACCGTGTTACCAGAATCAATCACATATTTTTTCAAGGATTCCTCAGCAAGTGCTCTGTACTGCGGTCTTGTTGGATCTTCTTCCTTAGAACCACCAGGAATTTGTCTTTTGTCTCTATGACCACCATTTTCACAAGAAACAGTTATCTCTTTTTTATTGAGCCAAGTCTGTTCCCAAACGTCTGAGTGACATTTAGTTGTTGCGGAATCTGAGCTACCGGATACCAGAAAATCGATTTTAGTCATTGAGCCAGAAACGACTTGTGTGGTCACTTTTACAACCTCTGTTACTGCCAGAGGTACCGTGATACCAGAATCAATCACATATTTTTTCAAGGATTCCTCAGCAAGTGCTCTGTACTGCGGTCTTGTTGGATCTTCTTCCTTAGAACCACCAGGAATTTGTCTTTTGTCTCTATGACCACCATTTTCACAAGAAACAGTTATCTCTTTTTTATTGAGCCAAGTCTGTTCCCAAACGTCTGAGTGACATTTAGTTGTTGCGGAATCTGAGCTACCGGATACCAGAAAATCGATTTTAGTCCGTGAGCCAGAAACGACTTGTGTGGTCACTTTTACAACCTCTGTTACTGCCAGAGGTACCGTGATACCAGAATCAATCACATATTTTTTCAAGGATTCCTCAGCAAGTGCTCTGTACTGCGGTCTTGTTGGATCTTGTTCCTTTAAACCACCACGCACTTGTCTTTTATCTCTATGACCACCATTTTCACAAGAAACAGTTATCTCTTTTTTATTGAGCCAAGTCTGTTCCCAAACGTCTGAGTGACATTTAGTTGTTGCGGAATCTGAGCTACCGGATACCAGAAAATCGATTTTAGTCATTGAGCCAGAAACGACTTGTGTGGTCACTTTTACAACCTCTGTTACTGCCAGAGGTACCGTGATACCAGAATCAATCACATATTTTTTCAAGGATTCCTCAGCAAGTGCTCTGTACTGCGGTCTTGTTGGATCTTCTTCCTTAGAACCACCAGGAATTTGTCTTTTGTCTCTATGACCACCATTTTCACAAGAAACAGTTATCTCTTTTTTATTGAGCCAAGTCTGTTCCCAAACGTCTGAGTGACATTTAGTTGTTGCGGAATCTGAGCTACCGGATACCAGAAAATCGATTTTAGTCATTGAGCCAGAAACGACTTGTGTGGTCACTTTTACAACCTCTGTTACTGCCAGAGGTACCGTGATACCAGAATCAATCACATATTTTTTCAAGGATTCCTCAGCAAGTGCTCTGTACTGCGGTCTTGTTGGATCTTCTTCCTTAGAACCACCAGGAATTTGTCTTTTGTCTCTATGACCACCATTTTCACAAGAAACAGTTATCTCTTTTTTATTGAGCCAAGTCTGTTCCCAAACGTCTGAGTGACATTTAGTTGTTGCGGAATCTGAGCTACCGGATACCAGAAAATCGATTTTAGTCATTGAGCCAGAAACGACTTGTGTGGTCACTTTTACAACCTCTGTTACTGCCAGAGGTACCGTGATACCAGAATCAATCACATATTTTTTCAAGGATTCCTCAGCAAGTGCTCTGTACTGCGGTCTTGTTGGATCTTCTTCCTTAGAACCACCAGGAATTTGTCTTTTGTCTCTATGACCACCATTTTCACAAGAAACAGTTATCTCTTTTTTATTGAGCCAGGCCTGTTCCCAAATGTCTGAGTGACATTTAGTTGTTGCGGAATCTGAGCTACCGGATACCAGAAAATCGATTTTAGTCCGTGAGCCAGAAACGACTTGTGTGGTCACTTTTACAACCTCTGTTACTGCCAGAGGTACCGTGATACCAGAATCAATCACATATTTTTTCAAGGATTCCTCAGCAAGTGCTCTGTACTTCGATCCTGTTGGATCGTGTTCCATTAAACCACCGACGAATTGAATTTTACTACGGCCACCCAATTGCCTACGTACCCTAACATTTGAAATCCGCCTTTTAGTCCTGTACAGATCTTTTTCTAATTCACACTTAACATCTTGAATTACTTTCTTTTTATGTAACCATGGTTGTTCTAATATTTCAGCAATACAATGTTTGCCCTGTGTCATTTCACTGTTCTCTGAATCTGGAGATATGTTAAAATCAATAAGAGTCTTAATGCCTTCATCCCACTGCACGGTAACACTTTCTATACTTACAAGAGTGTAAAGCGAGCTGTTCATTTTCTGAAGATAATTACGAAGAGACTCCTCTGCCAATTGTACATATTTGTAATAGTTTGGATCGTCTTCTATGATTTCAGCTTCTCTATATATTTTGCCGATTACATGGCATTTCACGTCAATATCTCTTTTAGACTCTCTTGATCCGGACACTTCAGCAAAACAAAGAGTATCACCATCGCCTTCATCCGTATGAGACGCGATAAATCTGATTTTAATGGTTTCTCCCATCAGTTGTACCTTGTCTACAAAAGCGACACGCAAAAGTTTCGATTCAGGTTTATTTTTTATATATTTTTGTAAGGACTCCACAGCTATTTGCATGTATTTGGGATCGTCTATATTTATTTCTGTGTCATCTATTTTTTTCCTGTTTTTCATCTGACAAGAAACATTAAAAGCTTTTGTCCCAAGCCAATGTTTTTCTAAAATTTCGGAATGACAGCGTACAGGTTTGCTGTCATTAACGCTTTGGTTCTTTGGAGACACAATGAAGTCTATCCTTGTGAGTAATCCAGACACTAATTGTGTGGTTACTTTTTCCACTCGATCAATTACGTGATGTGGATTGCCAGTATCTTGGAGATATTTAGCCAGTGACTGTTCAGCTAGCTGATAGTATTTCGAGTCACTTGGATTGCGTTCCTTTAACTCGTTACTGTTTTTTTGAAGTTGATATTTTATTTTACATTTAACAAAATATTGTTTTTTGTTAATCCAATTATTTTGTAATATTTTAGAACGGCAATGTAATATATTTTTAGGATTCACGATTTCACATTCAGACGAAGATAAAATACCATTTCGAATCAGACAGTTCGTAGGTGAGATTGAAAAATCAATTTTTATTAATTTTCTAGAAGCGTCTTGAACTTTAGCTTTGTCAACCTTAACGACTTCATAATGTTGGTGACTGGAAGATGATTGCAAAAACTTATATAAAGACTCATTGGCTAGTTTTTTGTAATCAAGATCACTATCTTTACTGTGTTGTTCTTTATCACCAGTGACATCAATAGATCTTTTCTTCCTATTAGAAACAATTTCGTTATTTTTCGAAACATCATCGCATGAAACTTCAATTTGCCTCCCATCCATGATCCATGATCTGTCCCATATTTGGGCCTTACATGTACGAAGCTCTTCGCCTTTCAATAATTCACATTTATTTATTTGGTCTCTTGAGTACGTTTCGTCCGTGCAATCTGTATAACCCACGACAAATTCTATTTTAGTCAAGAACCCAGCTATAATTTGAGATGAAATAGATTTTATGTTTATAATCTTTTGTTTGTTAGATTTATCAGATTGCGATTCCAAATACTGTATGGCTTCTTGCAACATTTCAATAATTTGAGGGTCGTCTATGGTGACATTTTTGCTCACTTTTTTACTCTTCGATATTCTCATATCTGCCGGTCTGTCGGTACAAGTATACGATATTTTCTTTTTTTTAAGCCAATGTCTCTCATGGACAATTACATCACAAATTTTTGTTCCTAATTGTTCGAGCACTGTGCAGTTTATTCTTAATGGCAATGGCACACTTTTGTTACATTTTATGTTCTCAACGATAACTGAAAACTTTGTTAAAGTTCCGGATGTTACCTGAGTAATAGCCGATGCTATTTTATTTACTCTCAAAGCATATTGAGATTTTGATTCGGATTCAATTTGTTTTACCGCCTCTTCGGCCATTTTACGTAGAACAGGATCATCGAGGGATATTTCTCTAATGTCTTCTCTATAGTCGCTTTCTTTGTTATCGTTGTAACAGAAAGTATTCAGAATTTGTGGACTTTTTTCGTTCGAGCAATCGAGAACGCCATTACAAATTTGAGTATCCACGTCTCTTGATTCACATTCAACTTTATCGCAAGGTATCGTAACACGAGCTTGAATGTAAACAAAACGCTGAAGATTTTCCTTTTCTTCTTCCGCTCTTATGACATTTTTTACAGCTCTGTTTTTAACTTCCATATCCATCTCATTCAAGTAATCAACCATAGCTTGCGCCAACTCGTACATGAAACGAGCATTCTCTATACTATTTTTAATTCCATGAAAATCTTCCGCTAGCGACAGCACTTGCAGATCATAATCATAACTTCGTCTTATTCTTGGTAAAGTATCTTCAGCTTCAGTTTTAGGTTTAAATCCAGAAAAGTCGAAAAAATCTAACATATCATCTATAGCTTTCTTTTTGTCCAGATTTATGTTAAAAACTTGGTGTTCAGTTTTTTCAGATTCAGTTACCGGAATGGAATTTTCAGTGTGTTTTTCCGATTCAATTTTGAACACATGTTGTTTGCTTACATCAGACGTAACAGGAGCTGTTGTGAAAGACTGCCGATCTGATTCAGTGACTTGTTGAAATTGAGCATAAGAAATTATCTGCTCTTGTATTTTTTTTAAATCCTCATCTGTAATGATCTTTTCCTGATTTGGCTGAGATTGGACATCTATATTGTGTTTAACGTGTATATCATCATCATTGGATGTATTACTATTAACTGGATTATCATCAGTGGAGGGTTCAGGCAAAACTTCACCGTTTTCTCCGAATTGCCATTCTTCTGTACAATTATTTGCTAGGATTGCTCTGTAATTTCCACCATTAGACAGTTTAACCCATGGTTTCGCTAGAATAGTTATTACACAGATCTTAGAAGAAGCACAGTTTTCAGATTCTACTTCAGTGCAATTGTTGGAATTGATTGATAGAGTTAAAATGTATCGGACACCGTTTACGACCTGCAAAGGAAAAATTCAAAGCAATGTAATTCTTGTCGTCGTACCTAATGTATGCATCTGATGTACGTACGTATCTAACAATGTTGTCACTTACTTGAACTTGTCTTTCTACGTCTATAACACTCTCTAAGCTGTGTTTGACGCCTGGTTCGTGAAGATCAAGATGCCTTACTCCAAGGTTGGCGAGCTCGTTGACGCCCGCAGCCTGGGGGTTCACGTGCGTGGCACATCCAACACACGGAGCGCTTGGTTGATCTCGAGGTATCGCAATGAACTGTTCGCCTGATGTTATCTATAACAATTATATACAATAATATATACAATTTTACGACGTAGTAAATTTAATCTTACAATATATTTTTTGTCTATCTCTGAGTGCTCATAATTATGTATATAGGCTACACGTGCAGCACGTAGTCACATCATATAATATGTACCTTATCAACCACATGGCCCATTTAAATTTATGTCCATTTAATAGTTGTATCGTTACTTTACCTACAGAAACATAAGTGTATTCTTTATATCGATCGTTGCCTAACTCAATATTGATCAGATATATTCTTCACACAAAAACGCTTTCAGGATGATCACAGCAGTCACAGGTCGCGGCTTGCATACCGCATCGTATGTGTAACAGTCATAACAGCATATTGAAAATGCTTGCTGGTAGATCGGACTGTCCCATTTAAAGTAACTAAAAGGTACACGTGTAATTTAGTTAATTTATGAGCTAGTAGACTAAGTCTTAATAACATAGTATAAAACAAAGAATGATTATGAGCTAGTCTTAAGTTAAGACTGCGTCCTTTCGCGCAAACAAATTGTTTTTCATTCGTCTTTCTTTCTTATGAGTTTATAGATAAACTATCTATCTACAAAAGTCTCTTTCCACGTCTGTCTGTTTATCCCTAACCTCTCCTAAATCACGATTAAAGATCGATACATGAGGAAAGTAAATGTGTATAATTTATTTTGCACCCGAGCAAAGTAGGGGCGGGTCACTAGTACTTTATAAGGACTAATCTGTTACCAACTCACAGATTCAGTTTAAAATAAAGATTATGATATTTATATATGTACATACTAGCGGCCCCGACAGACGATGTCTTGTCCGAAAACTTACTTTTGGGAGAAAAAAATAAGAACCCGATTGCAGCGCTACTTACCGGGTTCAATTGTATTTTTAAACCATCCAGGGACCCACTCAAATATACACACAAAATTTCATCCAAATCGGTCGTACCGTTTAGAAGGAGTTAGGTGACAAACACACGCACAGAAAAAAAATATAAAGATGAATCATATCACAATAAATAGCACACACTTTCATTATTATATTAATGAACGTGTGAATAATTATAACAACGTTTTTCTTAGTATACACATAGCCAATAAACACGTAACAAATATACACACACATATTTTATGTAGAATTATTTACGCCATTCTGCATTTTATTTGTTACGGCTATTTGTTTGATTAAATTTGTGTTAACAGTGTCCGTTCACGGTTTATCGCTGTTCATCGATTATATTCAAACTTTTCGTTCAATTATTTGACAACATAGAAACGAAAAACTTAATCATGCTAGTTAAGGTTATTTTTATATGGGATTTTATTGTTCTTAAAAACAATGTTCTATAAGTAAAGCAACCTTTTAAAAGAAGCGTCTATACAGTAAAGGACGCCCATTACATCATACCATAAAATTTAAATTCGAAATTTAACTGATGTAGAGACTGCCCGTTTAGTTTACTTTAGCTATTTCCATAATGTCATGTCGTACAGTATTCTACTGTGGGGAAATGCCGCCGATATACAGACAATTTTCGTTTTACAGAAAAGGGCTATTCGTTCGATTTATAAATTAAGTCCCAGATACTCCCTCAGAGATAAATTTAAAGATATCAATGTAATGACTGTACCTTCACAGTATATTTACGAGAATATTTTGTATGCACATAAAAATATAAACATGTTTAAAAAATACAGTGATGTTCATAATTTTAATACTAGGAACAAACAAATTTGTGGTTCCTGCAACTAAGCTCAAAAAAATAGGGGGCTCATTTAGATGCCAATGTATACACTTCTATAATAAACTCCCTAGTCATATTCAACAACTAAGCCTTAATAAATTCAAATCATTAATTGTAAAGCGTAAACTTTGCCAAAAGGCATTTTACACTATAAAGGACTATGTTGAGGACAAAAAGGCTTGGGATTGATCTGCTCCAGTAAGCACTACAACTGTTGTCTTATTTTTTTTTCTTCTCTTTCTTTTGTTTTATTTTCAATTGTGCTTTTTATTGTTATTTTTTTACAATCTGACATTGTAGATTATCTTTATTTTGCAATTTGACATTATTTTTTTTTTCAATTAAATTTTGACTTACTTTGCTAAGTATTACATTTTTTTTTAAAAATACACTTATAAAAAAAAAACAATAAAAATGTTTTTTTTTTTTACAATCTGACATTGTAGATTATCTTTATTTTGCAATTTGACATTATTATTTTTTTCAATTAAATTTTGACTTACTTTACTAAGTATTACATTTTGTAAACTATATATATATTTCCTTTTATTATTGTGAACGCGAGGACTATGTTGATTGCTTTTTTTTCCTTTTCAGTAATTTTAACATGTCTGGCAATTTGAGTATTTTCTGCGGCCTAACCAAATGTCCTTTCTTTGGCATTGTTCGTCAAGTCGTTGAGCTCCTTAGTAGTCCTGAGTTGAGCTTTGCGAATACTGACAAATGCTTGCACTGACTGGACAGGACCACTCAAATCTGTGTGGTTCTTTCTTCAAAAGACCATCTCAGACAAATCTGCCTGGTTCTCATGTGATTTGACCATTACATATTTACTGTATGGACTTTAAAAGAGACTTTGACCCCTGAGTTTGTTTCGGTGTTTCTTCTCAGGGTAGTCAGCTAGGAAACATCGGCCTCATCTAGTTTAAAATGACAAAAAAAAATTGTCGTGTAAAAGTGTTTTATAAAGCTATTTGCAGAATTGAATAAAAATATTGTTTTTTTTTAAATAGGTATTTGATGACCGCACGTTGATCAATTTTCTCCATTCTTTAAAAACGCTGCACAAAGGCTCATTTTTGCAGAATAAATATAATTTATCATTTATCATACTATGATTTTAGTCATACTATGACCGCGATTTAGGAAATCATCAAATGACTTCTCGCGTTCTGGGGTGGAGCGGGAAGGCTTTTACTGTCTAAAATCACAACTGTGTCAGTCAGTTGCCCTTTGGTTTCTTGGACCTCGTGTTTCTTTTTCAGAACGATGCCAGGAATGTGTCAGACAAAAAAAATATTCTTTGTGTTGAAAAGTTTGAGGCTAAGTTCTCTAGCCCTTCTGTCGTCAGCATGTACGCACTGGCCGTTTAAGACACGAGACGGTGTTAGTCCGTCATAGAACGTTGTTAAAATGGTTCCGTATTATGTATATGTACGGACCGTTTCGGCAATCGTGGTAACTGACCGCGTTG
Organism: Mythimna impura; assembly: GCA_905147345.3. NCBI lineage: Eukaryota > Metazoa > Arthropoda > Insecta > Lepidoptera > Noctuidae > Mythimna > Mythimna impura. The sequence goes on along the minus strand of LR990359.1, from coordinate 22,522,880 downwards.
TAAACGTGTTAATGTGGTTGGTCTTATGCTACGAACTACACTGCGCACATGTGTGCCACACACGCCGATCTGGGCGCGTCGGTCTCCATACATTTTATATGGAAACTAGACTTGTAGAGCTACACTTGATCCACGCCACGCGACGTCGTTCTACGTACAAATCAGGCGTATTACACGTTTGCGTCGGTCTAATGTAGTTCTAGCTTTAAAGTGATAGATAATAATTTCAATCTTTCTTAATATTTCAATGATGTCATACAAGAGAACTTCTAACATTTTTCTCCATCAACTAGTTGCTTAAATTATTACCAGTGTTCTCCGGATATGACACGCGAATGATACGAGGTCGATACGCAGATGATTACAGATGATACGGCGTTAATACGGACATTGTAAAAATATCGTGTTTTTTTCCGTGTTTGAGATGTTCCTATCTTGGTCATGGTATGATACGGAGTAGCGACATCTATGGCGTCACATAAAAACTAAAAGAAAAATACGAAATCCTGCATTGCGCAATTAGAGCTCTCCACCCGATTTGAGCATATACAACAGCTCGTCATCTATGGGGCAGTTGGCAAAATCCTTAATACTATTAAAATTTAAAAATCATTTTGAGTTTCAACTTTTATACAATCTAATATTCAAATTCCAATCAGAACACATTATCGATGTTCTTTGTTTACAAGTTTATATTATACCTAAGCAATTATCTTGAAGGTGTGATGAGGAAAAACCATAAAAATTAAGTTATATAGAAAAATTAAAACCTAGAAACTTGTTTTCAAATTGAACCTTGTCTTTAATAATTTTATTATGTTTAGTTTTCCGTATGGAAATGAAAATGTATTTAGCAAATACCGTTTGTAACAGACCGACGCTCTTTGCCCGTGTTCCGAATTGCGATAAGTGATTATGTCGCGAATCCGACCAAATATAATGGTCACAAAATATAAGGGCTATTGAGTAACAATTACGACGTTGCGCGTTGGTCGGATTCGCGATATTATCGCTTTTGACGCAATTCGGAACGCAGGGTTTAGTGGTCCGTGTGAAACGATACGTGAAGTGAAAAACGTGGCCTGTGCAATTGCACTCAATCCTTGCATATTAAAATGTTCAAAAACGCAACGTAATGTTGCCACTTTATACATAATATGATATCGTATTTCCTCTTTATTTATTCGTTGTTTTTTTTTCTTCCGCTACCCACGCTGAAAACCAGCGCCGTACTCATCGCATTTTGCGAGTGGTCACGGCATTATGCTGAGCGTTCGGCCGTTTTGCGCGGATGTGGCGCATATTTTTCACATAATATACCTACTTATAATTTGTTAGTTCTACTTTTGCGCCTTGTTCCGCCAGATAAAATGTTTTTCTTTCTTTTCTTTCAAAATAGTCACCTTTATGGTCGAAATGCACTATGTTTAGGTCGGCTTCCAGTCTTACCGGATGTAGCAGTAGACCAGTAATTGTAAACGAGTCAGCCTCCGACTGACTAAAATAAGGCAAAAAAAAATCCGTGAAAAATTGGAAGCTGACCTTTAAAAAAATTACTTCTAGTATTAGGAACATTATTATCTGCCAAATTGGTATGTTTTTATTTCCTGTGATTTTTGCGCATAATCTTGCCTCGTTAATTGGCTTTGTTTTATCTCTGGATTTCGCCTCGTTTCACAATTTTATCTCGGTATTACGGCAAAGAAAACCGAAGTAGGTGTAAACAATGTAAATGAACTGTAATAAGCGCATCGCATCAGCTGGCTAGGTGCCATTCAAGTGCATGAGAAACACTGATACCTAATTTAGGTACAAGATGCTAATTTTTATTTTCGTAAAAGTTATATTTATACTTTATCGAACAAAGAGATAAACAATGTTTTTTTAGGGTTCCGTACCTCAAAAAGAAAACGAAACCCTTATAGGATCACTTTGTTGTCCGTCTGTCTGTCTGTCTGTCTTTATCTCGGGAACGAGTGGAGCTATCGAGTTGCAATTAAAACCATATACCTACTCAAGTCCGCGGTCCCTTGAAGCTGTGAAAAAATCAAACTTCGAAGTTAACGAAAAAAAAGATACGTCTGTTTCGCATAAAACATATATTTCAACACTCTCAAGGGAATCAAAATTCATAGGATTCTTCCCCTTGAGAGTGTGAGTATTGACCCAGAATCCTGAAATTTGGCACAAAGCAAGGTCTTACAGCACAGATGTAGGAATAAATCAGAAAACAGGTTACGTCACAAAAAAAAATCGGAAAAATAAGACTATTCGGGAATTGAACTATGTACGTAACCCTCAGTGCACGAGTCCGACTCGCACTTGCCCAGTTTTTTATCATGTAAAGTTGCTTAAATGGGTCGGAAATACAACTTCTCTTCTCTTGTCATTTTGCGTCTACTTATTAAATAGGTAGGTAAGTACCTACATAATTTCAAATTACAAATTATTCTTATTTAATATCTTATTAATTTCTGTACATTAATTTTATTTTCAATAATTCAATATCTACTTGCTTTTTCTATTTAACAGATGTTTTAAATTATTCCGACAACTTCAGAAAATACTCACAATTATTGTAGATACAATAAATCTTGTTCTTTTATTGAAATTTTAATTGTCCTTGCTATCATTTTAACAGATGTTTTAAATCATGCTGACCCTAATTTGTAAAAACGATAAATATAAAGTAAACCATTTATTTTATAAATATTGCTCTAAAAGCTGCCCTACTTAAATGGGACAGAGCAGTACATGTCTGCCAGATATTTGACTGGCTGAGCCTGACTGCTATGCCAGAGGTCGTGGGTTCGATTCCCACCCAGGACAAATGTTTGTGTTATGAGCACAATCATTTATTGTGTCTAGGTATAATTTATCAATAATATGCATGTATTTAGAAATATATAAGTATGTTTATCAGTTGTCTAGTACTCATACCACAAGCTCTGCTTAATTTGGGACTAGATGACATTGTGTGAAAGTTGTGGTATATTATATTATTATATATCTTATGAGCTGTGGGCCCGTAAAACTCAGGATTGGTGCCCGGATACAGCGACGTGGGGCCACGGCAGACCACGAAGGAGATGGTGGGACTAGGTGGATGCTTTCTTTAAGAATTGGAAAGAAAGAGCTAGGAATCGTGATTGTTGGAAGGAAAGGAGGGAGACCTTTACCCAGCAGAGGAACAATATGGGTTAGCTATAATATCTTTTTTTTATTAAGCAGAGATATTAATGCGTGTATCCTTGACACAAACCCGTTTCTAGGTTACCCAGACCTCATTCTTAGCATACACTAACATGACAAAGGGTTATCTCAAATTATATTTGCTTGAAATTACTTGCACAGAAGCAACTAATCATAATAATGTGGAACAGATTATTATTATTTGGCAAACAAAGAACTATAAAATGTCAAAGCAAATTATACTTATTGTTCTTCTATTTGGTTTTCATTTGGCCACTATCTCACTTGATAGTAAGACAATGACCGCTCTTACCTAGAAGTAGCCTTTTCACTCTTGACCTCAAACTTTAGCTATCGGCAAGTACCTACTCTGGTAGGGAATCCCATTGCTGTAAGTTTTTTTCTTATTTTTGTTTTTCAATATTATTTTATTATTTATTTTTCTTCAACTATCACACAATGCCGTCTAGCCCCATGCTAAGCAGAGCTTGTGTTATGAGTACTAAACAACTGATAAACATACTTATATATTTCTAAATACATATATATTTTAGATAAATTACACCCAGACACAGAACAAATGATTGTGCTCATCACACAAACATTTGTCCTGGGTGGGAATTGAACCCACAACCTCCAGCATAGCAGTCAGGGCCACTACCCACTAGACCAACAGGCCAGTCAAATATAACTGTCTGTTAAGTCTATTGATGGAAATGTGCTCCTCCAATTGTATGTCATTTAAGTTGATACTTTAAGTGTTTTTAAGTACGCATAAATAGGAAATGAAGCACCTGAACAAACACTCATAATACTTAATTCAAGGTTTTATACTGACTGCTGTGTCTGCCTGCACTTCATTGTCAAGTTGCACAGGTCTTCGCTCAACGGTGGGTTCCGAAACCTCAATTTGCGCTTCCAGTGTGGTTTCTGGAATTTCATCAGGACTATGCTTTTGCTCCACAGCATCTTCACAATTACTGTTCAATACCGAAACAATGTTTTCTGAATCCTTTATGGTTGCTGTGCATTTCAGCCATTTACTTGCTTCAGCATTGTTGAGCTCAGCAACTCTTAAATTGGCCACTATTTGGTAGGTAGTGTCATCCTGTGAAAAATACATTTTCTAAAATACCCACCCGAAAAAACCCATAAAATACACATATTTTTTTACTTTACTACGGCTCTTAATATTCTATCCATCCTACTTCTTACTATTCAATTGTATTTCAATAAAAATTAATAATTAAATTAAAATAATTTCTTGGGGCAACCATGGCCACAGACAAAACATAAAAAAAAATCTATTAGCAAATTCAAAACTTTTAATTTTAATACAACATAATCTCTATATAAAATCCACTAAATTGTTAGCAGGAATATGTATATACAAAGATATATAATTATAAAAGTGAAAGTGTTAAGTAATCACACCTCAAAGGCTGAACAGACTTAAGATTTCAATTTGGTACAGGTGTACCATGATTTGGATTAGAACATAGGATACTTTTTGTCCTGGTAGCATTATCCTATGGGAACATAGGTACATCCCTTTTCAACAGTCATGCACACATCAAAAAAGTAAATTGTTTTATTTATAAAAATTATGTAGGTAGAAATCTGGGAAAAAACAAATGGGGAATAACATTTTCATTTCAGTTCAATAAAGTTTTAGGTATATTTATTAAAATAAAACACTGCAAACACATACTGGCTACGAAGTTTAAGATAACTACCTATTAAGATACAAAGGTCTCGGATAAAGATAACCCTGTACCTATCTCAACTTAACATTTTAAAATATATTAAGATATGAAAAAAAAAAAACATTTTTACTTACCTCTTGCTGCGTATTTAGCAAAGAACTTTCTTGGCTGTGGTAAACTTGATTAGGCAAACCATTATAATACTCTATGAAGCCATTCAATAACTTTTCTTTCTGACCATTACTTATTTCGCACAAACAAAAAGAAATTAACAACTGTACGACTAATATAAACTTAATATTGTACATGATGAAATCGTTATTGCGCCGTCATAGTCGTGCACTACGTGTGAACAATTTATGCAAAGTGAAGGCGATACGAATTAGTAATATTTATTTGTTTACTCCAGCGACACATGAATCAGCCAAGACAGATCACAAACTTTTATTTGTTGACATTATTCACGATTTCGATGAGCGCGTCAAATTGACAATAGTGATGTGAAATTAACTTTAAGCGTTATAAGCGTTATACTATACGTTATTGTTTTCATGCACTGAGAAGCTTAAAGGTTCATAACAATATTTCAACTTCACGATGTGGACAAAGCAATTTTTTTAACTACACAAATTCAAACACTCTTTAGCCGGGTTTTATTTAAATAAAAGTTTATTTTATTTCCAACAAAACTGCTACATGTTTCCTGTAACTCATAAACACTTTCTTAACTAATTGAGTTTCCAATGAAACCTATCCATCTATTATCACAGCTTTTTTTGAAAAGGTCCCTCGCTCGTGTTTCCTCTCAAATTGTAGCTAAAGGAATCCCCTTGGCTCTTACAGAGATACCTTCCGTAAATAAATACCCATTCCTAATGTTAATTAATAAAACTGAGCTGAATGATCAACTCAGTTTTAGGTACTATATTAAACCAAAGCATAGAACATCCTTATTCGTTGGTTATTTTTAGTTCTAGGCACCGAGGTATTCCGTTCCATTTTCCACACATTCCAAAGCTGCCTCCTAAGTCTAAACAATTTAACATTTTTTTAAAGAATTCTTGTCCGCTGATAAACAACATGAAAATGTTTAGTTTTATGACTGGTTTTTCCATTCATGATAAAACTCCGTTTCCTTTAAACATAACGGTCGAATGAATATTAATTTGTAGGTACTTAAAAGAAATAGTTTTAAAATGTGAAACAATATGTAAATAAGTGAAGTATATAATTAAAAATAATAATTCTAATCAGTTTTTAAACTACAAAGTCATTCCTTTATTAACAAAAGGAATGTAGTAATATTGCTTCAAGCATAGGAGACAGACGGGCAAGACGGAGAGGATGGGCCATTTGATTGGTGGGTAAAAATAATAATAGGGTCATATGATGGACATTATTATCCAAAGGTAAGAGATTGCCCTGTGCGACTAAACCGCCTATTTTATGCGTGCTTGTTTAAATACTGTTCAATAAAGTACCTATATACATAATATGTACCTAATAAATAAATAGAGAGATTTTGATACAAATGAAGAAACTGTGTCATTGCAACCGAGGCGGCATTTACACAAGCCGTCAGGCGAGGGTGTTATAGAGCCTAGAGCTACAGTGACAAATATCCACGTGTATCAAACGACGTTTTCCAATACACTTACGAAGTCGGGGTTGACACCCGCCTCGTGGGAGTCGACGCGCTCCTACCCTGATATGATAAATGTAATAAAATTGTGACGGGGGCAAGCACGCATACTTTTCCGCACTAGCGCGAAAAACAGTAAATTGCGTGTCTGAAAGCGGTACGAATAAGAGCGAGTTTTCAAGTAAGTAAATGTATTGAAAATGTTTTTCTTTTTTATATTTTATCCACTAGGTATTTCGTTTACATCAATTTCTATCCTATAGTGAATATTCATGAAAGCCAAACCGTTCAGTCTGTTTTCACTCCGTGTGATCCAACTCGACGAAATTTTTAAGTCTCCATAGGCTTGAAAAAGTCCTTTCTGGGGTTGCAGGAGAAACAAAAAAAAACTGGGCAAGTGCGAGTCGGACTCGCGCACTGAGGTTCCGTACAAACCTACTTATGTAAATAGTTCAATTCCCGAATGGAGTCTCGAAGATTTTTTCGAATCGTAAAAAAGTATTGTTTTTTTGTGACATAACAATAAATTTACGGTTTTCAGATTTATTCCTATACCTATGCTATAAGATCTTGCTTCATGCCAAATTTCAGAATTCTGGGTCAACGGGAAGAACCCTATTAATTTTGATTCATTTCCGAGTGTCGAAATATACATTTTTTTTGCGACATAACCGGCCGTATCTTTTTTTTTCGTTAACTTAGAAGTTTGATTTTTTCGCAGCTTCAAGAGTCTGCAGATTTGAGTATATTGGCTTTAATTTCAACTCGATACCTCCACGCGTTCCCGAGATAAATGGGCTTTACAGCCAGACAAACAGACGGACAGACAACAAAGTGATTCTATAAGGGTTCCTTTTAGGGTTCCGTAGCCAAATGGCAAAAAACGGAACCCTTATGGATTCGTCATGTCTGTCTGTCTGTCCGTCCGTATATCACAGCCACTTTTTTCCGAAACTATAAGAACTATACTGTTGAAAATTGGTAAGTAGATGTATTCTGTGAACCGCATTAAGATTTTCACACAAAAATAGAAAAAAAAAACAATACATTTTAGGGGTTCCCCATACTTAGAACTGAAACTCATTTTTTTTTTCAACAAACCCATACTTGTGGGGTATCTATGGATAGGTCTTCAAAAATGATATTGAGGTTTCTAATATAATTTTTTTCTAAACTGAATAGTTTGCGCGAGAGATACATCCAAAGTGGTAAAATGTGTGTCCCCCTGTAACTTCTAAAATAAGCGAATGATAAAACTAAAAAAAATATGTGATGTACATTACCATGCAAACTTCCACCGAAAATTAGTTTGCACGAGATCTAGTAAGTAGTTTTTTTTTAATACGTCATAAATCGTAAACCGCAATTTACCTTTCAAGTTTGTACGAAACCCTCAGTGCGCGAGTCCGACTCGCACTTGCCCAGTTTTTTTTCCTTTTGAGGTACGGAACCCTAAAAAGGACCAGCGACTGGTAGATTATGCTTATCCAGCTCGGACTTTTTTAGGGGTGCAGTTGGTAAAGCAACTGGCACCGGGGATACCGGATAATGTATACCCCACTGCCTCCCCGTGGTTACGGTCATGTAGTATGTTACTAGTACGATCGTTTACAATAATTTTCCCCGGTTTTCCGGTTAATGTGTGTCTATTGTTAAGCCTAAAAGTGTGTCGTCTAAATATAATAATTCTAGAATTATGATTAAATACGATTCAATAAGTATGTTTTTAATTTTCGTAGCACCAAAACAGGTTTTTAAACACACTTACTCGAAAATCCGCTGCTATGCTAATCGCTTTTAGGCTTACAATGTAATGTTTTTCGCACTAGTGTGGAAAAGTGCGCCGGTCAGGCACGCCCACCCATCTCGATTTATTATATTTATTGCATCAGGCTGGTCGCCTAATATGTAAGGGTTATTTTTATATAGGTTTATTTATATGTTTATATTTATTTACCATCATCCGTGCGTCGCTGCGGGGTGCCAGCTGAAAATCAGCGCTGGGTGTCTGACGCCCAGCAATTGCTGAGTTGGCGACCCTTCGGTTCGGGCACGCTCAGCGCAGCTATATTGTAAATCTGTACTTTTTTTTTTTTTTTTTTTTTGCCTATTGTATTGCCTGCATCGAATAAATACTATTCTATTCTATTCTATAATAACCCTCATCTGGTATCCAGAAACGAAATCCGCGAAGCATTTTTTATAATAATTTGGTAGGTACTAAAAATGTCGTTTAGATACACAGGGGCAATCGTCATTGCAACCGAGGCGGTATATTATACGCCCGAGCCGATGGCCAAGTTGTTTTCTAGCCGATAAACTGACAGATAAAGTTTGCCCAATTGCTTCACAATGTAGGTACTTACTGTTTTAAGGTTCCGTACGTCCGAATGGAAAAACGGAACCCTTATAGCATCACAATTCGGAAGAACTGATCCGCATATTGAACTGAGTCAGCTAAAAACTGGCCAAATGCGAGTCGGCCTCGCGCGTGAAGGGTTCCGTACCGTCCGTAGCAAAAAACGGCACAAAAATCATGTTTCTTGTATGGGCGCCCCATTTAATTTTTTTTTCTGTTTTTAGGGTTCCGTACCTTAAAAGGAAAAATCGGAACCCTTATAGGATCACTTTGCTGTCCTTCTGTCTGTCTATCAGTCAAGACCCTTTATCTCGGGAACGCGTGGAGGTATCGAGTTGAAAATAAAAACTCAAGTCTGCGGTCCCTTGAAATTATGAAAAAATTCAGAATTCTGAGTTGCCGAAAAAAAAAAAGATACGGCCGTTTATGTTGCAAAAAACGTATATTTCGGCACTCTCAAGGGAATCAAAATTCATGGAGTTCTTCCCGTTGACCTAGAATCCTGTAATTTGGCATGAAGCAAGGTCTTATAGCACAAGTATAGGAAAAAATCTGAAAACTGTACATTTTTAGTTACGTCATGAAAAACAAACTTTTTTGCGATTAAGAATAATCTTCGTAACTCAATTCGAGAATTGAACTGTTTTGATTGGTAAGCTTATACGGAACCCTCAGTGCGCGAGTCCGACTCGCACTTGCCCGGTTTTTAGTATTTGTTGTTAGTAGCGGCAACAGAAATACCTACATCATTTGTGAAAATTTCAACTGTCTAGCTATCATGGTTCATAAGATACAGCCTGGTGACAGACAGACAGACAGACGGACGGACAGCGGAGTTTTAGTAATAGGTTCCCGTTTTATTCTTTGGGTACGGGACCCTAAAAATTGGCACACGGTTGCGTGACGTAAAGAATATTTAAAAGAAAATGTAAGGAGTCACTTTAGGGGAACAAATGCGCACCTACATATTCGAGTGTGGGTGATCTTGACATGGGTATTTACCATTACTTTGGTTTTATCCATTTTCATTTTTAAGACTTCTTTCGGAAGCTCTAATAAGGTCATCGAGCATTGCAATGGGCTCCTTCATAATATCAGCCTTGACTACTATATTGTCGGCAAATCGAAAGTGAGAGATATAAATTGAAATTAATGTCAAACCCTCTCCAATAAGACATCCTCTGTTGTAAGTTAAATAAAATAAAATAAAAATCTTATATTTCGGACAAAGTCCATAGTTATACAAACTAGTGTTAGTACTTATAACTACCGGAAACAATTTTTTATGTATTATACGCCACAGGGGCATGCAGGCGTACTCAATGCTCCAGTATGGGACTGTCCCACCTGTCCGCTATTGTCTGCAGGATGATGTTGGGGCTGACGCGTACCCTGCGCGTGATGGAGGCAATAGGATGGAGGTTAATAGTAACTTTTTTCTTTCAATATTTTACATTGTTTGAAATTCATCCGTTGCACTTAGCTGCCCTAGGCATAGTAAATTGGTGTATCGTTGCATTGCGCGCGCTGATGGCGGTGTGTTGAGATTGACTCGCTTCAAAACAGGTTTGTTGTGCGCATGGAATGATGCACGATTAGATTTATGTATTTTCTATTTCTTAAAGTTTTATCTATTTTTTTATTTGTTTTTACCTCTTATTAAACATGTATATTGTGTCTAAGGTAAATAACCTAACACTAACAACTAAATAAATAATGAAACTTTTCCACCGTACACTCTCAATAAGGTTCAGTTGAAAACCAGCGTCAGGCAACTACCACGAAGTTGTCTGGCATTTTTGCTGAACTGGACGTATTTGGTGCAGGCGCGAGACAATTGTGTGTCTTTTTTTTGTTAGTTATTAATTTTTTTTTTTATCTTAAGTGTTTATATATTGTTTCTACATTGTGTGTATCTGTGTCGTGTGCCAAATAAAATATTTTTCTTTCTTTCTTTGTTGCAGCAGGTTTTGAAGTCTGGTCCTGAAGTCTGACTGACATGGTGGCGTTTTCAAACAAACACTTCAGCACATCGATGTAGCAATAGGCAATCTGGCATAATTAGAGGGACTGCAGTACAGCCCATATCTCAATCGAGTCGAAGGGTTTCTCGTAGTCTACAAACTCTAAAGGCAAATATACTCTTCAGTCTTCGTTGTATGAAAACCTACGACAATGAGAGAATTCTAGAGAACTTCTATTCTGTAGACTTTTACTTGAAGGAAAGTCTGCAGCAAATTGAATTATCATATTCGAAGAAATCAGCTGTCTATAGATATCATGTAGTATTATAGATTCTTTGACATTTTTTTTTACGTTCAAGTGCGGGGCCTCCGTATGTGCGGGTCCTTCGTATGTCCGGGGCCTCCGTATGTTCGGGGCCTGTAGCATTTGCTACTCTTGAAACATGGCTAATCCGCCACTGACGGTACTGTGCATAGCGTAGGTACACAGTGCCAGATTAGATAGGTACGTATATATATATATAGATACCAAGAGTAGCAAATGCTAGGACCCTGTGCAATCGAGGGCCATGCGATTTACCGTAAAAAAAAAACTTGTCAAAGCATTTACTTATAATTACCATAACATTATTTTTTTGGTTATGATTTAAGACATTTGGCCTAGATTTAAGACATAAAAAAGCCTCTATAAACAATTAAAGAAAAAAAAAAAGACATCGTTTTCGCATAGGCTTCCCCCAGTCTCCTCCAGTGATCACGGTCGCAACACAGTTTTCTCCACAATACTTACTCCTGCGGTGTATATACTCAAATCACCGCTCCACCAACGACAGGATTTCCCTTTCTAGCATAACTCGCTCTAAACTATTCTCAATTCAGATATAAGACGAGACTTGAGACAGCAAAAACCAACAAATAGAATTATATCACATCTACTATCAGACTTTCCCCCAAGTGAAGTATGCAGCATACTAAATTTCTTAATAATTCCCTAGTCATACCGACAATGATCCCTAAGATGATAAAACTAAGCCTTCAAGTTCATGCACACATGTACGAATGGCACAAAGAGAGGCAACACTGGGCTGCGTTCAAAAATAACCAGAGTAGCTTCGAGTTGCAACCCAGAGTCGTTCTTTTATAGCTCGAGTAACTACCCTAGAGTTAACCCAACTAACTCTAACTCCGAGCAGGGTAGGTTGGTGTAATGACAGTTGCTTGGCATTGACAGTTGAGCGTTCAAAAATGCGAGCTTAGAGTATCTACCCGATGACGTCATTAGAGTTAACTCTAATCTCATTTTTAAACGCAGGGCTGGGGCGAAACTGTCGTAACCTAACGCTGGACAACCCCACGATCGCATCGGTAAATCCCCTCTTTGAGGAGTAGCTAGGAAGAGGCCACGGTGGCCTCACTTTCTGCCTGACGCAGGTCCTCACTGGGCATGGCACGTGGAAGAAATGCTCGGGTCACCATTGTGCGGTTCGCCCGGAGGACACGATGGAGCATATGGTGGAAATCTGCCCCGCTTGGCTTGATTCAAAGGTTTTAAATTGCATTATTTGAACTGATATATTGTGGATAGAATTGACTTAGAAACGAATAGTGAAACCAGAGCGACTTAACCTCTCACGAGCAAGAGTAAATGGGATGTCACCTCCTTCTGCGCAGCAGTAATGCCAACGAAGGAGATAGCCGCCACCGGGAGGGAACTGACATCTTCACGCCCAAACCGTCTTTGCAGGAGACACCCCGGACTGCATAAACAACCATATAAATATGCACAGTAATTTATGCCTGAATGCATACAATTTCTGTAGGTATAAATATTTTTATTTCCAATTCTTTCATAATTCATGCAGAGTTATGACCATTAAACTAACGAGGTCAATGTGAATAAAAAATACGGCTATGGTATTAGTTAGTGAAATTGCTGCCTGAAACAGTGTTTCAGGATAGAGAATGTAAAACCCTTACTACCTCTGTAATCTAGAATTATATTAATAACAAATCAACATGCGTTTCATAAGCCTGGCATTACGAAAGTGGTAGGTAGCCCAATCCCCAGGCTTTTGTCCTACACCTAATCTCACCCTGTTCGTATTGAGTTGCCATAGGCCTATTAGATTATTTACCTATTCGAATAAATAATGCACCTGTTTTGCGCACACGTTTGTACACTATAGTATCTTCTGTGTATTGGCAAATCTCCGTTGAGATTTATCACTAGGTCGGATGTATTACTTGAAAAACTCTAGAAAGGTGAATTCAAGTGCAGCGGTAAATCCCACCCACAAAACCAAAACCAAAATATGGCAGTATCGAAAGAACCTTTCTCTTGCTTAATGGCACAAAGGACAAAAAGCCATGCCGCAAATATTAAAAAAAAACTCTCGCTGTCAATCGCCGCCCGCGTTCCGAATCACGTCAAAATCGCTAATTAGAACGTCATAGGTACTTCCGCTTAGGCATGCAATTTTCCTAAAGAAAATCGATGTTTGAATTGATTTGAATTGAGGACTGAGGAATCGATTCAGTAAACATTTAAGGTTTTAAAGATCGATCCGTTATTTACCGTGCAGGTACCAAGTCCTAAAAAGCACGGCAATGACGTTTTTAAAATGCATGTATTTCATGACTGGTAAGTAATCGGGAGTTCAACATTCGTATAAAAATTAGGTTGAAGAAAATAGGCGCTTTGAACGTTTCCAAATAATAATAAATTGTTGCATTCCACAAGAAAAAAGTCTAAACCTGATTTCAGGTTCCTGAGATCAATTTACAGAATCGATTCATTGTTTAAGATCGATTTAAAAAATCTATTTTCTTGACGAATATAATCGATTCGTTTATTAATTAATCTAAGATCGTCATCCCTACGCTTGTCAGTGTCAAAGTTGAATTGTCACCTGTTTATGACGTATATCGGCTTTGTTATTGTACCGTTATTTTTCCTAGTTTTCTACCAAATATTCCAAATTTGTAAATGAAAATGTTAAGTTTCGTTTAGCTTTATCATTCTAATTTAACAACCATTGCGACAACAATGTCTGACAAGAAGAAAAGTAGCATTACGATGAAGCTGAGCAACAAAATGTACTTTCTAATTTCACGGACTTAGTTTGTATTTGGTCAACTTTTACAGCTTGAAATATAAATATTAAAATAAGAATTATTTTTAGATGGTGGGTCACGTTCGGTATTCTGTGTGGTGCTACCTTCGTAACCAGATTTTACAAAGTTTTGGAACCTGACCATGTGTGGTAAATAATGTTATACAAAAAGTACTTTTTAAATATAATACTTGATAGAGCACTATCAAAACTATGACTCTAGACAATTGAGTGCCATGTCACAGTATTCTAATTCAATTTACATAATGTATAAGAATTTAATACCATTAAAATGATTGAACATAAATAAGTTTTTAAATAATAAATAATAAATAAGTGGTTTATGTAAACATTATAAATAAACAAGTAGCATAAAAGTAATAATAACTTGAAGTTTAAAACAAGTAAAACTAAAAGTATAAATTCTTAAAAATTAAAATATAATTAAAGTTTCTTGATTATTGTTAGTAAAACTTTATTGAATTGTTTCAGTTGGGATGAAACTCATTTTGGTAAAATGGCTAGTTGGTATATAAACCGGACATTCTTCTTTGATGTTCATCCCCCTCTTGGTAAGGTAATTATAATTTTTAATAATACAGTTTTTTTAGTCACTTAGACACTTCAAAGAGCCATACAAATTGTACTCAGTATATGAAACAAATGTATAGCCTGAACTGTTTCGAGAAAAGGATGGTACGGCCACTCCACTTTTTTTGCTAGCTTTGGGGCACTGCCTTGCCCCATAATATGCATACTTTATTAAATTCATAGTCCAGTTGAAATATTTAAAAATTATTTTTAATATTATATTATTTTTGTTGAATGTTTTCCTTCACCGTTGTGAGAGCAGTGATGATGAAATAAATTACACCTATCATCTGGTTAGACTGAAAACTGGCCACAAGCTAGTTGGGGAAAAGGCAAAGGGAGATGATGATATGTATAATGTTTAGCCTGCTCTGTCTCACTGCTGGGCACAGGCCTTCTTCTATTCCTTCCATTATTCCCAGATCTGGGCCTTCTTAGCTTTTAAATGGTGACTGAATTTTTTTATATAGGTCCATTACTTCCAGAGATTAGACAGATCTTTCACATACCAAAACTCACAAGATAATATCTCTCTTTATAATATTAGTAGATAAGGAAGACAATTGGTTTTAAGTCCAACAATAATAATAATATTTCACAACTTTCACAACACCATCTAGTCCCAAACTAAGCAGAGCTGGTGCTATGAGTACCAGACAACTGATAAACATACTTATATATTTCTAAATATATGTAATACTT
Source organism: Mythimna impura (assembly GCA_905147345.3). Lineage (NCBI taxonomy): Eukaryota > Metazoa > Arthropoda > Insecta > Lepidoptera > Noctuidae > Mythimna > Mythimna impura. The sequence continues at coordinate 22,507,611 of LR990359.1, read as the reverse complement.
ATCTATATATATAAAAATGAAAATCTGTTCGTTAGTCTCGTTAAAACTAAAAATTGGCTGGACCGATTTGGCTAATTTTGGTCTTGAAATATTCGAGATAGTCCAGAGAAGGTTTAAACGGTGAGAAAAAATGGAAAAATACGAAAAAAAAAATCTGAATACAACGTCATCTTTAATTAAATAAATAAATAAAAATAAAATAAAAATACTTTATTTCAGACCGTGGTCCATATTATGTTAGTAATCACACAACTCAAAAACTATGTTAATAAAGGATAAAATAACAGAGAGAGAGATTTTAATTTAATTTAAATATCTTTTGCGTACACCTGACACACCGGGTACATGTACATGTACGTGTACATGCACCCCGTGTGCCAACGTGGCGCAACACGGCTTATCACTAATGACACTCAGATGATGGCTTTAAAACCATCAATATGTGCGTCGGCAAACATTCCTGATGTACTACAGTAACGTGGGAGCCCCAATAACAATTAAAATGTCATTATAAAATGAATTATGCTGTTCTGGTAATGCCAGTAGATGGCGTTATCCTTACTATTAGGCGGTACGAAGTTCACCGGGTCAGCTAGTCATATAAATTAAACCCAGACACAGAACAAATGATTGTGCTCATCACATAAACATTTGTCCTGGGTAGGAGTCGAACCCTCAACCTCTGGCATAGCAGTCAGGGCCACTGACCACTAGACAAACAGGCCTGACAGATGTAGATACATGTTGTATAATTTTACATTCTACACATCCTGTATCTATTTATTTGAATCTCAAATGATTAAACAAAATTGATATTTAATTCCAATGTATCATTTATTTATTGTTTGAATGTAACTTTGTATGTTAATTATCTGAATTTCATTATCATCGCAATACTATTTTGTTTATATAAAATAGTTATTGTAAACCTTATCTTATTTACAATCAATATCAAACTCATGCCCTGTGGATTCATCTCTGGTATTTGGGTCAATGCTGAGATGAAAAGTATGTTGATTGTGTACACTGTAAACAATCTGAAAAAACAAACTGGGCAAGTGCGAGTCGGACTCGCGCCCTGAGGGTTCCGTACAAACTCATCTTATGTAAATAGTTCAATTCCTGAATTGAATCTCGATTTTTTTTTTCCGAATCGGTTTTTTTTTGTGACATAACAACAAATTTACTGTTTTTAGATTTATTCATATACTTGTGCTATAAGACCTTGCTTAATATCAAATTTCAGGATTCTGGGTCAACGGGAAGTAGGTAGCCTATTAATTTTGATTACCTTGAGAATGACGAAATATACGTTTTTTTGCGACATAAACGGCCGTATATTTTTTTTCGTTAACGGCTTCAAGGGACGGCACACCTCAGTAAATGGTTTTAATTTCAACTCGATACCTCCATGCGTTCCCGAGATAAAGGGTCTTGACAGACAGACAGAAATAGACGGACAACAAAGTGATCTTATAAGGGTTCCGTATTTTCCTTTTGAGGTAAGGAACCTTAAAAACATTCAAATCTTTCATTTTTGGGTTGGAAATTACCAAAAAAGTTCTCCCACTCTGGGTGGAGCAAGAGGGCGTGTGAGACTACTGACTAAAACCCACCGTGTTCCTTCAGTTGCTCTTTGCGTGTCAGGGCCGCAGTGATTCTTTAAGAAAAAACCCATACACTAACATCGCCTTTTAAGGTCATACATAGCCCATTAGACCCACCCGATACCCAACCAGTACCACCTCGTCGCTCGGGGTACACTCGTTGTGGACAGGTGGTCCACGGTTGGATGCCACGTGTCAACCAGTAGACGTCAAGTGGTCTATGGTTTGACGCCGTGTTGTTAACCAGTAAACGTCAACGAGTGGAAATTGCGTTGTCCGCGAATAGATGAATATGACCGCACCCTTCCCCTGATAAACTGTTATCAAGGTATGACGGGGAAGAGTGCAGTGTGTCTCCATCCAATGTATCGTGTTCGCGCATGAGCCACTCGCAGACAGCACACGATCCATTCGAGACCAGCAGATGGGCAACGCAAAGCTAGCTTGCGAGCAACGGGTGACCACCGAATGGTCCACTCGCCGTCCGTACTTGGTCAGCCCGCGGGCGAGGCGCTCCGGAGTGGATGTAATGAGCGTATATCGGTAGTACTTTGTACAAATAATACTAACCGCCCGAGGCGACGTGGTGCTGATCTGGGATCGGGTGCTCCTAATGAGCTATGATCTTTATACTCCTGTAGCTTCATTTTCGTTCATAATATATCATTTATAATGGATCATGCATACACATTGGTGTTGAGTACTATTTATCCTTTTGAAAAGTATCAACATAGAACTCACATACATATTATTTTATTGTTTTGTCAGATGCTGATAGCGTTATCTGGAAAACTGTCAGGATATGATGGAACATTCCCATTTGAGAAGCCTGGAGACAAGTATGAAGGGGCTCGGTATGAGGGTATGAGACTTGTAAGTATAATTCCTCCCAAAGACATGACATGACATAATGACATGATATGATGACAAGACATGATGATATCATGACATCATTTCATAACATGATGATTGACATGATGACATGACAACATATTATTTTAAAATTATGTCTTATTTCAGTTCTGTACTACCCTGGGAGCATTGATCATTCCACTGACGTTTCTAACAATCTGGGAGATGACGAAATCGCTTGAGTCCACAATAATTGGATCTATGCTGTTATTGTGTGGTAAGTGTAAAAATAATTTATTAAAAACACTTCATGAAAAAGAACTGGGTTTTCTAGATTTGTCATTCGTAGACACTGTTACGCTGAACCTTTGTAATACCACAGAAGAACAATATATAAAGATATCATAAGCTAAGGGTCAGGAACAAAATAGTCATTGCGTTTTCGCTATGCACACAAGACAAGCAAAGTTGATATTTGTTCAAGTCTTTTCGCTTTAAACTTCACAAGTCAAGATTTTCTTTGTGTTAAAAATATAATGAAAGTATCGATAAGTTTGTTTTTTGCTTAAAAATCATTGCTCCACAAGTCCACACTAGGAATTACTTCTCTATCTTGAGTGCGTTCAAAAACATGTAAACTCACAATATACAAGACACCCAGACCCGAAACAACTATTTGTAGCCCATACAGATTGACCCGTACGGGGAACGAACCCGTGATATGCAGCTCCGTAGGCAATCGCTTGACCACTGCGCCAACCGAACCATCAAACGATTACGTCGCGCGCATCTTGCGCCATTATTTTCAGTACATCTTTTTTTTTAAATTAATGATAGGCTCGCGTTTGACCACCATCTCACCTGATGGTAAGCGATGATGTAGTCGACGATGGAGCACCCTTGCCTAGAAGTAACCTATTCACTCTTGACTTAAAGACCCCTAAGTTGTAGCTATCAGGAAACACAGACTCCGGCAAGGAATTCCACTCCTTGGCTGTACGCACAATAAATGTATTCTCAAAACGCTTTGGGCCAGCCACATATCTACATAATTTACATTCAATATCATCATGTATCATGTGCTAGTGTGTATCGGGCTACTGTCGGCAACTCCATGTCCAAAGCTTATTTTGCGCACGGCTGAGACAAGTTGGTCCTTCAATCCATCTTAACTCCCAAGGAAGGCCAGCAGCGTCCTGGTGTTAATGACTGTCTCACCTGGTACCTTGGTTTCCAAAGTACTTTGCCCTGTATCAAATATACACTGGGCAGGTTAGAAGCAGATGAGCTACTGTCTTGTGGTCATCATTATTCTCTAGCCCTTGCCTGCCTTGTCCCATTCATCCCCCTAGGGATGCAGCGCAACATTTTTCTTTTTCTGCCATACTCTCATTATCACAGAAAAGATGGATGGATTGTGTGAGAAGTGATATGAAGGAAAAAGGAGTAAATGATAGCGTGACGGTTGACAGGACAGAATGGAAGAAAAAAACGTGTTGCGCCGACCGGCGACCCCAGATAAAACGGGATGAGGGCAGGAAGATGACTCTCATCATCACCAGCCTCACACACAACTCATTACATTTACTACCAACTCACTGTCTACTCTGTATTATAGTAGTAGACTGCTATAGGCTGGTGATGGGGTTGGAGAACCCCAAATAATGTCTCTCCAATTATTGTTGCTACCAGCCACCTTGTGAACAACATCGCTCTACCCAGCAAAGAATAAGTTCTCCCACTCTTACTCTCACTCGTTCTCTTACTCTTGGGAAACTTATACTGACTAAAACCCACCCATATTTCTTTAGTTGCCCTTTGCGTTGTCGACTCTTTCGAACAATTATGCAGATCTCTCCACCTACCCTGATGGCGTCCTACCTTACGTATTCGCGGTCTCCACTCAAAAACATCATCCCAAGTGGTTATCGGTCCTACGGCTAATATAGCCTGTCTATTGCTACTTGCGCTTGCGTATTCTGTGAGATACGTCGACTACTTTGGTTTTCTACCAAATCTTTTCGTTCCAGATTTGATCCCTCAGAATAATTCCAATCGTAGCAGTTTTTCTTACTTTATTGAGCGACCATGAACTTCCATCACATAATTGAAATTCTGATGTTAAAAAATGTGTCAATAAAAATATTGTGGTTTATTCAAGTGTCTGAAAAACCACACTGCCTTTAATTTGCTGAGTGACGTCATATTTAGCCAGAATATTGACGTAATTCTTTTGTTTCAGACGTGGGATTTCTTACACTGAATAGGTACATATTACTGGATCCAATCTTACTGTTCTTTATGAGTTGTTCCATATATGGAGCCTTTAAGGTATGTACTTTACGTGTTTACATAAATCTTTAGAAATAAGAGTCGTCTATGTTGGTTTTCGTTGTATAAAATTATAAATAGCGTTTGCCCGCGATTTTGTCTTTGTGCGTGATTTATTTGATTTTTCCCACACTGGGCCCGCGTGGTGGATTACGGCCCATTCCCTCCTAGAGAGGAGGCCTGAGTCCCAGCAGTGGGAACATTAAAAGGCTTATATACTATATTATACGTGATTTAACCTAAAGCTACACAAATGCCAACGTTACTACTCGTATCATTGATAAACGACAATTGCGGTGCGTGACTTTTATTTTATTTTATTAATGATAGGCTATCGTTTGACCACCATCTCACTTGATGGTAAGCGATGTTGTGGGCGACGATGGAGCACGCTTGCCTAGAAGTAGCCTATTCACTCTTGACTTAAAGACCCCTAAGTTGTAGCTATCAGGAAACACAGACTCCGGCAAGGAATTCCACTCCTTGTACGCATAAACGTTTTGTGCGTATGGGTGGGATGTCTACCATGTACCGATGGCGCAACGCCGTACGTCTAGTGGTCCGATGATGGAACGGACTTGGCGGAATTAAATTGTGCAATTCCAGTGCACACTCCCCGAAATGTAAACGATAGAAACCCGACAGGCTAGCAACTCGGTGGCGATCCCCAAGGCTTTGGAGTTTCGACTCAACAAGTGCATCATTGCCGATGATCCTCTTGGCTCGCCTCTCAATCGACTCTAGCGCATCAAGCTGGTATTTGGCAGATCTGTCCCAAAGATGAGAGCAGTACTCCATACACGATCGCCGACTGCAACAGTCGGGACCCATCCAATATGGATCTTGACTGTTGCAGTCAATAATAAATATGTTTTGTATTAGAATTTATTATTTGTTTTATTCTATGTTTGTTGTATTATTTCAATATTATAGTAATAAAATTGCTTTCAACACTACTGTAAAACATGTTTATTTTTTCAGTTTTTAGTTATAGTTAGGTATTTTTTATGCAGTCGGGTCTTTTATTTTTTATTTTCCTTTCCGTAAGAACCTTCTACAAAGTATTAGTAAACAGGTATCCATTTTTAGGGTTCCATTCCCCAAGGGTACCAACGGGACCCTATTACTAAGCCTCCGCTGTCCGATTGTCTGTCTGAGTTGAAATTTTTACAGAATGTATATTTCTTTTGTTAAAAGGGCTTCCTTTTATATGAAACTGGAGTTATTTTGTCGGGCTTTTTTTGCTCGAATATAATATTATATTACAGAACCCTTGTGCGAGTCCAACTCGCATTTGACCAATTTTTTTATATTTAAAGATAGATAGAAGAATGGTTCTTTCCTTTATGCTGAATTAGTATGAGATAAATCTGAATTAATAATTTTTTTATCTATGTTCCGGTTATAAATAAAAGTCATGAAGTTTTGTGCTCATCATCATCATCACTTCAGCCGAAAGACGTCCACTGTTGAACATAGGCCTCCCCCAAGTGTCGCCACAATGAACGGTCCTGTGCATCTCGCATCCATCGGATTCCCGCAACCCTTACCAGGTCATCGGCCCACCTTGTAGGAAGCCTTCCAACGCTACGTCTTCCAGTACGTGGTCGCCATTACAAAACCTTTCGGCCCCAACGGCCATCCGTTCTGCGAGAAATGTGCCCTGCCCATTGCCACTTAAGTTTGGCGATTCTTCGTGCTATGTTGGTAACCTTGATTCTCCTGCGGATATTCTCATTCCTGATTCGATCACGCAAGGTAACTCCGAGCATAGCCCTTTCCATTGCCCTTTGGGTGACTCTAAGTCTTCTGATAAGACCCATTGTAAGCGACCACGTTTCGGAGTCATATGTCGTCACATAAGTTTCGTGCTAATCGTGTTTTATTCTATTTATACTAAAGAGCAATGTACTGAACTTGAACTTAACCTTGTTTTATACAATCCTAGCACTTTATCAGCGACTTCGTTCTCGATAATGTTTTCATAAAAACTTTCAACACACCTTAAACTGTATTTTGAGGGTAGTTTTACAAAACTAATAATGGTAGTCTCAGGTCTCAGTAGGAAATCATCCTTTCGACTGTCAGGTGAGCACCAGTGGTTCAAATTGATGATTGATGCTTGATTGTAGAGGCCTTTTCAAAAAAAGGCCTCTACAATCCAACCTTCACAATTTTAATAGGTTTTTTGAAAATGTTGAAAGCAGTCGAAAGGTACGACTATTTCGTTTGATAATTTCCTACTCATCATCATCTTCCTGCCCTTGTCCCGTTTTATTTGGGGTCGGCGCAACACGTTTTTTTCTTTCATTCTGTCCTGTCACTCGTCACGCTATCACTAACTCCCTTTTCTTTCATATCACTTCTCACACAATCCATCCATCTTTCTATCTTTGGCCTCCCTCTCCATCCATCCACATGTAAATTCATAACTCTTTTAGCAACATGTGCTTCATCCCTCCTCTTCACATGACCATACCAAGATAAACGATTCCCTTTCAACTTTTCAGTCACTGGCGCCACATTCAAACTTCCTCTAATATACTCATTTCTCACTTTATCCATTCTTGTCACACCACACATCCATCTTAACATTCTCATCTCCGCTACGTGCAATCTTTTTTCATCCGTCTTTTTCATAGTCCAACATTCTGATCCATACAGTATGATAGGCCTTATCACGGACTTGTAGATTTTACCCACGAGTTGCTTTAGCCTTCGACTTGAGGGGCATCCGTGGGTCACAAGTTGTTCCCATGACCTGTCGCCATTTCATCCAATGAAAATTTCCTACTCACAAAAAAAAAGTATATAAGTACCATTTTCATAAGCCTCTCCTCTTCCCCAGGTCCGATCTCTAACCGAGGACGGTCTCCATCCGTTCTCATTCAGAATGGTCACCTGGCAACTCTACCTGGGGGCCTCCCTCGCTTGCACCATGTCTGTAAAGTTCGTTGGTTTGTTTGTCGTGCTGTTTGTGGGTCTGCGCACAATTGCTGATCTGTGGAACGTGCTTGGGGACTTGAGTAAGCCTGTCGTGAGTATCAAATTTTGTGTGGATAAACGTCATCTACGGCAGGGCTGGGCAAAATACATGCTTTTCTTTAATTGAAATACAAATTACAAAATACAGTATCGTAAGTAATTAAAATACAAAATACAAAAGTAAGGTATTTGAAATATAAAATACAAAATACAGTATTTTAGCTATTTTTAATTGAAATACAAATTACAAAATAAGTAATCTAGACCAGCATGGGCTGAAAAGTAGAGGAAAACAAGATTAATTAATCAGTAAAACCAGAGTTTCCTTTCATGAACACTAGATTTTTAAATGTACTGTCAGATAAACAGCCTCTTGTCGGAGAGTGAATAAAACCTGCTAAAGAAAAAAAACTCACACTCACGTTCGCTAAATGAAGGTTAAATGTATTTTATTGTTAAAATGTATTTTGAAGCCTCAAGTATTTGAAATACTAATTACAAAATACTTCGCCGTCAAGTATTTGAAATACGAATTACAAATTACATTTTAAGGAAGTAATTGAAATACAAATACCAAATATGTATTTGTATTTCAATTACGTATTTTAATTACAAGTAATTCAAATACTGCCCAACCCTGATCTACGGTGCAGGTGCCTCAGTACTATAAATCTCTATGTAACTGACAAACGTACAACCAATATAGGTCGTTGAAATAATCCTTCTTTATCTTTCAGAGCCTGACAGTGAAACACTTGATAGGACGATCAATTACTCTGATTCTTTGGCCGACATTACTCTACGTGTTCTTCTTCTGGATACATCTTACTGTACTCAGTAAAAGGTGAGTCTTACTAAATGATTTCAATAAATAAGGGGTTCTCACGAACTTCCCCTCGAGCACCGATGGTACATACGTCTGTACAACTTGAGTGACCTTGAAAAACGCTTAATTGTCGTTTTGTACACACGTTTGTACGGATTTTTTTAGCTGAAAATTTTGGTTTGTTTTGTTTGTTTTTCCTAGAAATTTTTTTTGTTTATTTATTTTTTGTGATTTACGTAAAAACACGCAATTACGTAATAATAATACCCCGGGGAGCACGAGGGGTTAAAGGTATGCAGAACAGGGCGTAAAGTCCCGCAAACCTCCGTTGAAAAGAGAGGATCCTTCAACCAGACGGGTGTTGTGTCTGGTCCGGGAACTGTAATAACGCGATGCAGGATTTAGAATTTCAGTTTTTATGTAGCGTCATAGATGTCGCTACGAACCGTTTGAAGGTGTGAATGAAGTTCTTTCCATAAAAAGATAAAAAAAGAAGATATTTGATGATTGTTGCATCGCCAGTTATATGTCATAAACGTCATAATGGCGGGACCAATTCTTGTATCCGAATGATTCTACCACGTATATTTAGTACGTTTTAGTACTATTTTGTACCCTTCCTGAAATTTTTGCACCTCACACGGTGTAAACGGAATTTCACGATATTACGATATCACGGGATCATGCTTGTACGCCAAAACTATAACGAATTTCATCATTCTGATAAAACTAGTATTAAGTACGCTATTTAGTACTTTCTAAAATCAACAATAGGTGACGAAGATATTATTAGTTTCTTTACAAAATCATTTTTATTATTTTTGACATTTTCTACGCCTGAATAATTTGACGACCAAAAATACGTCAGGTAAAATGTTGCAGTTACATTTCGTGCAGGCGCTTTGTTATTATTTATGTATTTTACTTATATTATTACATAACACTATCTTATTAATAAATATTGAGTAGGCCACACAGAAAAAATATTATGTGGCCCAGATCGGCCTACGTGGCACACGTACAGTGCTACACGGAACTACACGCAGTGTAGTTCTACCTTAATACATAATATTATATAAGGTGTAAAAAAATTAACTTTAAGAATTTCGAGGGGACATTGTACTCCTCATTATGAACAACTTTTACTATGAGACCAAACCTGAAATCGTGAAAAAAAAATCAGCTGTTCCCTACGTTTATGTTCGCATAACTCGTCAAAACGTATGGAGCAGCTGATTTTTTTTTCGCTATTTCAGGTTTGGTCCCATAGTAAAAGTTGTTCATAATGAGGAGTACAACGTCCCCTCGAAATTCTTAAAGTTAATTTTTTTACACCTTATATATACCTTACAGCGGCAACGGCGACGGATTCTATTCCTCCGGGTTCCAAGCTCGCTTGGAAGGCAACAGCCTTCACAACGCAAGCGCACCTAAGACGGTCGCGTACGGAGCGCTCATATCGCTGAAGAACCATCGTACTGGCGGAGGATATCTTCACTCTCATCATCATTTGTATCCTTCCGGAGTTGGGGCTAAGCAGCAGCAGGTTAGTAGATACGTTTTTTAATGTGCAAAGATAGACTTTTCATACGATAATACACTTTCCCGTTTCGGGTCCTAATTATTTATTATATTATTATTATAGAGCTAACCCAAATTGTCCTGGGCACGGCACAATTATGGCGGTAAGTCCCTTCTTTGAGGCGTGGTTGGAAAGACCTCACGGCGTCCTCACCTTTCGCATGACGCAGGTTCTCACCGAACACGGTAAGTTCGGGAAGTTCCTGCACCGGATTCGTGCGGAAGCGACGCCCGGGTGTCGCCACTGTGTGGACCGCCCGGAGGACACGGTGGAGCACACGGTGGAGGTGTGCCCCGCTTGGGCAGAGCAACGCCGTGTCCTCGTGGGGGCGATCGGCGGCGGCGATCTCTCGCGCCGGGCTTTGGTACAGGCCATGGTCCGGAGCGAGGAGGAGTGGCAGGCGGTCGCCTCTTTCTGCGAAGCAGTAATGCTAGCAAAGGAGGCGGCCGATCGCGTGTGGCAACGGTCCTCACGCCCCAACCGCCCGCCGCCGGGCACCCAAGAGCGCGATTTGTCATTTAGATGATTTTCCCACCTACAAAAAAAAAAAACCCAAATTGTCCCACTTCTGTTCAAAGGCCTCAATCCATTCTTGCCAACGATCACTATTCCTCGCTTTCTCTTTCCAATTCTTAAGGAAAACTTCCAGATCATCCTTTATCTCCTTCGTGGTTTGCTTTGCCACGGACACTTGTCACTGTGTCTGGACACCAATCCTGTGTGTTTACGGGCCTACAGCTAGTTACACATGCGGCAGACATGTCCTGCCCAGTCATATTAAAATAAACATAATACTATTTTCATATTTTTAAGGTTCTATTAAAAAAATAATTAACTCAACTCAAATTCTAGGTAACAACCTACACACACAAAGATGAAAACAACCGCTGGCTCATAAAGCCGTACGACAAAGAACAAGTGGATGGAGTGGTGCTAGTCAAGAGTGGTGACCTGGTGCGCCTGACGCATGCGCCCACCGGCCGCAACTTGCACTCGCACCGCGAGAGGGCGCCTCTCACCACCAAGTACATGCAGGTCACCGGATACGGAGAGGTAATCACAGTAATATAGAAAGGCGAAAATTTATTTTATCACCTTCAAAGTATGCTCCTTCAGAAACGATACACTTACGCCAACGAATAATTCAATCATCAAAACATTTTTTAAATGCTGTTTCCGGAATTGAGTTCAGCTCTCGCCGTAAATTCTCCTTTATGTCTTTTACCGATTGAAAACGGGTGCCACGAAGTGGTAATTTGAGTTTAGGAAAAAGAAAGAAGTCGGCTGGAGCCATATTTAATATAAATAACAGATGCAACTCAAACTCCGCGCCAAAATGGAAAACAATTGTGCCAATCTACCAACAACAAAAAAAAACAAAAAATTGAATTTGGAACCATAAAAAAATCACCCAGTCCCGATACTTTTCTGACTGAATGTATGTTTGATACTTCTTCACGCTTGAACGGCTGAACGGATTTTAATGGAATGGGCGCTGTCAATTGAGACTAGTCATCTCTTAGCTGCCAGTGACTTATTTTAATATCTGTTTTTAGATATATTTTTTTACTTTATTTACATTGGTCTCACATAATAGTAGCTACAAGAAACATATAACCGAGATATTTGTAATACATAACATGATTGAAAACGAGTGTGCATGGAGTTTCTTGCACATTCTTCTCCATAAAGATCTACGCTTTGGAATGTGCAATTAGCATCATTTTTCTAACTGACTTCTTGACATTCAAAAGTGTTTGTAAATGGTGTATATGTAATAAAATGCTTTGGATCTTTGAATGAACTTTGTCACTTGGTTGTCCTTTAATAGCACATAAGATACTTTTTATCCCGAGAGTACTTTCTCTTGGGGCAAATTTCTACTTTCAAGCGGGCGAAGCCGCTGCCTGGTAGCAACAAGTACTTGTATAGTGATTAATATCGCAAATGGTTCAATTGACTGTCCTGAACTTGTCTCAAAATTATCAATACCCACTAATCAGATGGGGCTGCGACAGCGGCTACTTCTGCATGTACCTAGTGCAAACAATAATTATAGGCATAATGCATTTTTTTTTTTGAGAGTTTTAACAGAAGAGTCGCAGTTTTAACAAGATTTCATGATAAATGATAAATGATATTTATTCTGTAAATAGGTTTATAAAACACATATACACGTCATTTTTTTTTTTTTTTTGTCATTTTAAACTAGATGAGGCCGGTGTTTCCTAGCTGACTACCCTGAGAAGAAACACCGAAACAAACTCAGGGGTCAAAGTCTCTTTTAAAGTCCATACAGTAAATGTGTAATGGTCAAATCACATGAGAACCATGCAGATTTGTCTGAGATAGTCTTTTGAAGAAAGAACCATACAGATTTGAGTGGACCTGTCCAGTCAGTGCAAGCATTTTTCAGTATTCGCAAAGATCAACTCAGGACTACTAAGGAGCTCAACGACCTGACGAACAATACCAAAGAAAGGACATTTGGGTAGGCCGCAGAAAATACTCAAATTGCCAGACATACGTTAAAATTACTGAAATGAAAAAAAAAAAGCAATCAACATAGTCCTCACGTTCACAATAATAAAAGGAAATATATAGTTTACAAAATATAATACTTAGTAAATTAAATATTTACTTGTCAAAATTTAATTGAAAAAAATAAAAATAATGTCAAATTGCAAAATAAAGATAATCTACAATGTAAGATTGTAAAAAAAAGCACAATTGAAAATAAAACAAAAGAAAGAGAAGAAAATAATAATAATAATAAGACAACAGTTGTAGTGCGTACTGGAGCAGATCAATCCCAAGCCTTTTCGTCCTCAACATAGTCCTTTATAGTGTAAAAAGCCTTTTGGCAAAGTTTACGCTTTACAAATGATTTGAATTTATTAAGGCTTAGTTGTTGAATATGACTAGGGAGCTTATTATAGAAGTGTATACATTGGCATCTAAATGAGCCCCCTATTTTTTTGAGCCTAGTTGCAGGAACCACAAATTTGTGTTTGTTCCTAGTATTTAAATTATGAACATCACTGTATTTTTTAAACGTGTTTATATTTTTATGTGCATACAAAATATTCTCGTAAATATACTGTGAAGGTACAGTCATTACATTGATATCTTTAAATTTATCTCTGAGGGAGTATCTGGGACTTAATTTATAAATCGAACGAATAGCCCTTTTCTGTAAAACGAAAATTGTGTGGATATCGGCGGCATTTCCCCACAGTAGAATACCGTACGACATGACACTATGGAAATAGCTAAAGTAAACTAAACGGGCAGTCTCTACATCAGTTAAATTTCGAATTTGTCTAACAGCGTATGCTAGGAGGGTGTATACGGGGTCCCAATCAACACCTATCGGGACCCAAGCCAACCTCACCTGCACGTGGTGCACCCTGCTGATAAACCAACGAGGCTATGGCGACCCGCCAACACGCACTGGACCAGCGTGGCGGGTTATGGTCCAAACCCCCTCAAATGCATAATGCAACAAGAAACAGGCCCCAAGTGCCCGGTGACTCCAGCGGTTGTGCTAGCGTGGACGGGCGTGGGCGCAGCCCTGGGGTCTGGGGTGCTAAGAATCTCCGGGCGGGATCGATCAACCGTCGACGACTGGACCTGGCGACGTACAACACGCGCACACTCCGGTCCGATGAGAAGATTGCCGAGCTTGAGGAGGAGTTGAGCAGGTTACGATGGAGTGTTGTGGGATTATCCGAAGTCCGAAGACAGGGGGAGGACACGATAATCCTAAAATCTGGTAACCTGCTCTATTTTCGGGAGGGGGACCAGCAGTCCCAAGGTGGTGTCGGGTTTATCGTCCACAGGTCCCTTGTGAACAATGTGGTGAAGATCGAGAGCGTGTCGACCAGGGTGGCGTACCTTATACTCAGAATATCATCAAGATATTCGCTGAAGGTCATACAGGTTTACGCTCCGACCTCGACACACCCCGATGACGAAGTAGAGACCATGTATGAGGATGTATCCAGAGCCATACATGGTTATAAGACTCACCTCACCGTGGTCATGGGGGACTTTAATGCGAAACTGGGCAAACGAGACGGTGACGAGTTGCGAGTGGGGCAATTTGGATTTGGACGTAGGAACCACCGGGGACACCTACTGGCCAGCTTTATGGAGAGGGAGGGCCTCTACATGATGAACTCCTTCTTCAGAAAGCGTGAGCATAGGAAGTGGACCTGGCAAAGCCCTGATGGTGTAACAAAAAATGAGATTGACTTTATCATGTCGACGAAGAAGCAAATATTCAATGATGTCTCTGTGATCAATGCGGTGAAAACCGGAAGTGATCACCGCATGGTAAGAGGCACATTGAATATCAATGTCAAGCTTGAAAGATCTCGACTGATGAGGTCCAGATCCAGATCCAAAACTCCGAGAGCTTTCAGCTCGAACTTCAAAATCGTTTCGAATGCCTAGGAAGCTCTGTGGACGAATACAACGATGGGTTCGTGGAAACTGTCCATACGGTCGGGTCTAATTTCTATAAGACTCGTACAAATAAGAGCAAGAGGCTCACAGATCGAACTCTCCAGCTTATGAAGGAAAGGCGTGAGGTGATTCTGCAGTCTTCAGACGATGCTCGATGGCTGCTCAATAAACGGATCTCTAAGTCCTTGAAACGCGATATCCGTCACTTTAATACTGGAAAAATTAAAGACGCGATTGAGCGAAATAAGGGCTCCAAGGTGTTTGCAAGAGATCTGTCTATTGGGCAGAGCCAGCTCACGAAACTGAAGACCGAAGATGGCAGAGTTATATCCGCCAAATCGGAGCTTCTGGGAGAGATCGAGGCTTTTTATGGACAGTTATACACGTCAATCACAAAACCCACTACGAATCTAGCAAACGACCCAAGAGCTAGGTTGACCCGACACTATACCGAAGATATCCCGGACGTCAGCCTGTACGAGATTAGGATGGCTCTGAAGCAGCTTAATAACAACAAGGCACCGGGTGATGACGAAATTACAGCCGAACTCTTGAAGGCGGGTGGTAAACCGATCCTTAAGGCCCTTCAGAAGCTATTTGATTCCGTCATATTCGAGGGAAAGCACCACAGGCATGGAGCGGAAGTGTGGTGGTACTCTTCTTTAAGAAGGGCGACAAGGCCCTGCTCAAGAATTATAGGCCCATCTCACTTCTGAGCCATGTCTACAAGCTGTTTTCCAGAGTCATCACGAACCGTCTCGCGCGCAGGTTCGACGACTTCCAGCCTCCCGAACAAGCCGGATTCCGAAAAGGCTTTAGCACCATAGACCACATACACACGCTACGGCAGGTTATACAGAAGACCGAGGAGTATAATCTGCCTCTCTGCTTAGCGTTTGTGGATTACGAGAAAGCCTTTGATTCGATCGAGACTTGGGCTGTGCTGCAGTCTCTCCAACGGTGCCAGATTGACTATCGGTACATCGAGGTGCTGAAGTGTTTGTACGAAAACGCCACTATGTCAGTCAGACTGCAGGACCAGACCTCGAAACCAATCCTCCTGCAGCGGGGTGTGAGGCAGGGAGACGTCATTTCTCCGAAACTGTTCACGGCCGCAATGGAAGATGTCTTCAAGGTTCTGGACTGGAGTGGATTGGGCATTAATGTCAATGGCGAGTACATCACTCATCTTCGGTTTGCCGACGACATAGTAGTCATGGCTGAGACTACGGAAGAGCTCAGCACAATGCTCAATGACCTCAGTAGAGCTTCCGAAAGAGTGGGTCTTAAAATGAACATGGACAAAACCAAAGTCATGGTAAATAACCATGTAGCACCCACTCCGATCAAGATCGGAGACTCTGCACTCGAAGTTAGATTACGTCTACCTTGGACAGACAGTCCAGTTGGGTAGATCTAATTTCGAGAAAGAGGTCAACCGTCGAATCCAACTCGGCTGGGCAGCGTTCGGGAGGCTGCGCGGTATCTTCTCATCCAATATACCACAGTGTCTCAAGACGAAAGTCTATGACCAGTGCGTGTTGCCAGTGATGACATATGGTTCCGAAGCGTGGACGCTCACAATGGGCCTCATCAGAAGGCTCAAAGTCACCCAAAGGGCAATGGAAAGGGCTATGCTCGGAGTTTCCTTGCGTGATCGAATCAGAAATGAAGATATCCGCAGGAGAACCAAGGTTGCAGACATAGCGCGAAGAATCGCCAAACTAAAGTGGCAATGGGCAGGGCACATTGCTCGCAGAACGGATGGCCGTTGGGGCCGAAAGGTTCTGGAGTGGCGACCGCGTACCGGAAGACGCAGTGTCGGAAGGCCCCCTACAAGGTGGACCGATGACCTGGTGAAGGTTGCGGGAATCCGATGGATGCGAGACGCACAGAATCGTTCGTTGTGGCGACGTTTGGGGGAGGCCTATGTCCAGCAGTGGACGTCTATCGGCTGAAATGATGATGATGGTATGCTGCAGAGCTAAGTTTTTTCGATAATTTGTCTATATGTGGGCCCCACTGAAGCTTAGCATCTAGAGTTGTGCCCAAGAACACTAGTATCTTCAGGACTCAACTCTTTACCTTTTATTACCACACTAGTTTCTACTTGCCTAACATGAGGCATGGTAAACTTAATACATTTAGTTTTTTTTTCATTAAGAAGTAGGTTATTTACATCAAACCAGTGTACTATTTTAGAAAGAGCTATATTTATATCGTCAGTAACCGGCTGCTGACGTTTAAGTTTAAACAAAAGTGAAGTGTCGTCTGCAAACAATACTATATTATGGTTATCCTTTATGAGGTAAGGTAAGTCGTTTATATATATAAGAAATAAAAATGGGCCAAGAATTGAGCCCTGGGGGACACCCATTTTTACTAAAGATCCGGGAGATCTTTTTCCGTTTACATCAACTCTCTGAATCCTTTCACTCAGATAAGATGTAAGAAGATCCAGGGAGGAGTTCCGGATTCCGTAATGGTGTAGTTTCCTGATTAATGTTTCATGGAGAACGCAATCGAAAGCCATTGACAAATCGCAAAAAATGCCCAAGGCATCGCATTTTTCTTCCCATGCATTATAAATATGTCCTGAAAGTTCAACACCGGCATCGGTTGTTGAACGACCCCTTGTAAAATCAAACGGTTTGGTATGCAATAATTTATATCTGTTAAAAAATCTTTGTAGTTGCTCTAAAATAAGTTTTTCAAATATTTTACTAAAAGTGGGTAGCACTGAAATAGGTCTGTAATTCGTGGGGTCAAATGTACTACCCGTTTTGAACAATGGAATTATTTTACTATTCTTCATTAGATCAGGAAACTCACCGCGATCAATACAATTATTAAAAATAAAAGCTAAAGAAGGAGCTACAATGTGGATTATAGACTTAACCACGTCCACAGAATTACCCCATAAATCTGCAGTCTTTTTTACATTCAAGGAGTTAAACGTCTTAATAATATCTACATAAGTCACTTGTTCGAAATTAAAATCAGAATCGCAAACTTTAACATTTTCTTTAAGCAGAGACTCTGCAGCAGTGGGTGACGAGTTCAGAGATTTTGTTGTTGATATGGGGATCTCTGAAAAGAAGTTCTCAAAAGCCGCAGCAACCTGTGAGTCCGATGTGATCACATTGTCATTAATTACAAGTTTATAGTCACTAGATGGTCTTGTAGACCTTCCAGTTTCACTATTTATAACATTCCAAGTAGTTTTCATTATATTATTACTGTTTTTAATTTTGGAACTGAAATAACGCGATTTCGCTACAGAACAATTTTTTTTTTAATATTTTGAATAATTTCGCACTTAAGAACTAAATTCAGCAGTATTAACAAGAACCCTTTCATCATACAATTCGTAAAGCCGAGTTCTACTTTTATGAATACCAGTGGTAGCCCAATCACAGAACGACACGTTACTATTAACCGAAACAGTCTTAGGTATAAAAGTAGAATTAAATTGATTACAGTACATGTTAAAGAAACCTTCATATTGGTGATTGAGATCATCATAATTATGTAGACAAGTCTGGTAAATTATTAATGAGTTTAGTTTTAAAAGTTTCTAAACGACTTGCAGTTTTAGGGTTAACAGTGATATTCTTTTTTCATGTGAACCCGGCATTGACCTATTTTGCACCAACGCGAGCACAGTTAGGAAGCTCATAACAAAGCCATTTTTTGTACAACTAGCATCTATTTGCACTTGAAACATATTATTATTATTGTTTATTTAAAGTTACTAACAGTATATGGTAATGTGGGACCAACTTTAAAAAAAAATGTCATTATATATGTGGAAGCTTGTAATTAGCAATTTAGTTATTTAAAATTGTCATTATGTTGTTATTAGTCTGTAAGCTTTCCTAAAATGTGAAAAATAAAATAAAATAGTGCAGTGATGACCTAGCGCGCCTGACACAGTGTGGTCTGTGTGTCTACAGGGCACAAGCCGCTACCTCCCTTTCGGAAACGGTACTTGACTTGAACAGCCACTGACAGCATTTAAGGATAAGATATTTTCACTAGATCGAAACACTCAGTCCATACAGTTCTAGGCACTGAGTGATCCTCGATTAATGTACCTACTTATTTGGTACTGTGTTGATTGGTCTACACTGTACTCTTGTACCTATTAATATTTTAATTTGAAAATATTGTAAAAATTAAAAGAACTTGCAATAAACTATTTAGATACTATTTGGAAATAAAAACTTTTTACAAAAAAATCAACCGATTTCAATGTAAAAAAAAACACTAAAAAGTGCAAAATAACTTTAGTTTCGGAAGTCGGTGTTTCTATAATAGTTTTGTCTCTTCGTTATTTAACACCGACTTCCGAAATTAAAGTTATTTTGCACTTTTTAGTATTATTTTTTTTACATTGAAGTCGGTTGTAATTTTTTTGTAAAAAGTTTTTCTTTTACACTTTTTAGTTATGATACCACCACTAAAAAGTAACCCTCAGTCAAATTTAAATACCTTATAGCCAGAGTGCATCTCATAATAATTCTAATAATCCCAAACACGGTTAGATTACATTAATTTACCTTCTGGCTTTATCATCAGAACAGTTTGATATATCCCCTCCCCCTTTTCTTTCAGTCAGTCATCGACTACACTTATAAACAAAGCAATTTTACTTGTTACGGCAGTTCTGCTGTGATCCTATGAGGTGTTCTGTTCCATATCTTCGAAGTTCATGATTAGATCATAACAATATTTCTATGGGACCAACTCAGAAGTATACCCTTTCAATCAAAAAAAATATTTTCAAAATCGGTCCACAATTGACCGAGATATCGGTGAACATACATAAAAAAAATACATTGAGCCGAACATAGAACCTCCTTCTTTTTGAAGTCGGTTAAAAAACAGTATCTATGTCAAAATCTCTTATGCACAAGACACCCAGACCGGAATAACTATTAGTAGGCCTGTTACATAGCGCCAGCAGTCAATCACTCAACAGCCGTGCTAACCGTACCGTCAAACGTTATACTCTATGAAGTTTCATGCCGGTTCTTCTCCATAGGAAACAACCAATTAGAACCGTGTACTAGCTTCTGTCTAATAAACTAAATCTTGTGTTTATAGGACGGTATTGGTGACGCAAACGATGTCTGGAAAGTCGTTGTTTCCGGAGGCAAGGATGGCGATGAAGTGCAAACCGTCCGGAGCAAACTTATGTTTGTGCATTATCTACAGGTTTGTACAATTGTTCAATATTATATTACTCAATGAAATGTCAGCATAAACGGGGCCCGTTAGTGTACCTGCCACGGCTGCACGATTGTTTGAAAGAATTACTGCGGCTCTGGAACGCAAAAACCCAGTGGAGGAACACAAATGAGTTTTATTTAGTACTAGTCTGACACTCCTCGGTCCGAGAATTCATTTGATGATTTCCAACCTAAAAAAACGGGACAAGTGTAAGACAAACTCGAACACTGAGGGTTCCGTACAAACTAGGTAAGCGTGTATGGAACCCTCAGTGTTCGAGTCCGTAGTCCGAGGTATGGAAATAGTTCGATTCCTGAGAGGTTAAGTGGTTAAGAGGGTCCTTTTTCACTCGCCTATCGTCAACATCGAGCATGGTTTAGGAAATACGTTTTTTTTTAAACCTTAAAAGTTTTAAAAAAAAATTATCATTCGGAATCTTTATTAAATTTGTAAGACTTCTATTGTTTTACTTTTTTGACATTTTTAATTTTTGAGTAAATTATGTAGTGTCAAAGTTCATGCAAAATAGTAGATTTTCGGAGGTCCTTACTATTTCTGTCTTTATTAATTTTACACAAATTTATAAAATAATTTCAATAGAAACTTAGATAATATCCACAAGAGACTGTGTTTCTAAAATATCTAATGAAAAATGTGTTATAACGTCATAATCGCGTAAGAGCGGTTGTATGAAAAAAGTACGTACGAGTATCTTTAACTAATCGAATGCATTTAAAAATTGTCGAAAACAGAAACTTTTTTTTTTGAGTGTTTGATTGTCGAAAAATGCCTCTTATCAACCCTCCTCCTTTACGGTTTAAGACTTTTTCCTTTACTTGTGCTATGTGACCCTGTCTCTTGCCTTTCAGGTTTCTAGGTCAACGGGAAGTGCCCTATATATAGGTTTTGATTTCCTAGCGCCATAAACGGCCTTATCTTTAGATTATGTTGATTTAGAAGTTTTCCACTGCTCCAAGGGGTAGCAGACCTGAGTATTTCCCGAAGGACACGGTGAAGCACACGGTAGAGGCGTGTCCCGCCTGGCAGCGAGGAGGAGTGGCAGGCGGTCGCCTCCTTCTGCGAAGCAGTAATGCTAGCAAAGGAGGAACCCCACGCCCCAGCCGCCGGGATCCCGATCCCGGTTTCCGGCCACCGTAGGCGTGGGCAATGGGTAGCTCGCCGTCCGATCGTCCGGTAACCGTCCGGGCCGAGCCCAAGTCGTCAACGGCGCGTACTGTTCCACGCGCGCCTCAAGGAATGTCAGCAAACCGTAGGGGCCCAGCAGGGTCGAAGCCTACTGGGGCCAAGGGTTTGTTTCTGAAAGGAAAACTCGGCCCTGGGACGAAGGCAAAGAAGAAACAGGAGTGGGTTTTTAGTCAGTAAAAGTCTGACACGCCCTTTCGCGCCGCCCAAGAGCGGGGGATGTCATTGGATGATTTTCCCTCATTAAAAAAAAAATAACTGAGTATTTGAGTAATTTTAAATTATTACCTCTACGGGTTTCTGAGAAAAAGGGTCTTGAAAGACGGCCAACAAAGTGATCCTACAAGTGTTCCGTTTTTGCCGACTGAGGTACGAAACCCTAAAAAAAGAAATAGTATATATAATCAAGTATTCATAACTTCTTATAGGAAGAAGATGGATATACTAGAAAATCATGTATCTTCTGTTCAGGCCTGCGTACTGACCACGACTGGCAAGCAGCTTCCTAAGTGGGGCTACGAGCAGCAGGAGGTGGCGTGCAACCCTAACCTGAGAGACAAGAACGCGCTGTGGAATGTGGAGGACAATTTGTTTGACGACTGTAAGGGCTATATTTCACCGGAACACCATGGCGGCGCGATCAGTTTCGCCGCCATGGTGTCCGTAAGCTACCAAACTAGACACCATACAGACACCAGAGTCGCTATACCATACTGAGACAGTATCAAAATGGACCTTAAGTGCACGCGTCCGAGTTGGTCGCGCCGCCAAATTGGTTGCGCAACCAAACGGATACCTGAGTAACTCTGTATAGAGTTTGTATACATTTTGTTGGTAACGGCGACTGGTCGCGCCGCCACGGTGTCCCGGTAAAATATAGCCCTAAGTAATCAGGGCTGTATACAAGTTGTTTTTTAATTAAGGATAGCCCGCGAAATTCAAATTTTCGTACGTTTTTTGCATTGAGGGTTTTCAGGAAAATTCACATCACCGGTTGGCGCCACTTAGCGGAGAAGTCTTCTACTTTTGAAAATGTATACATGACGTTGAAGTAAATTTAACTAATGTCATTAACATAAGCCTTTTGACAGGTGCCTGAACCTGACCACTCAGTGCTGCCACCCGATGAACGTCATTTTAGAAGAAACTCATTTGCGACCCGCAAATGAGTTTTAATATAACTCTCTAACTTAGAAAAAAGTTTAAATGTGCAATTAAAAAAAAACCGGGCTAGTGCGAGTCGGACTCGCGCACTGAAGGTTCTGTACAAACTTACCTATGAAAACAGTTCAATTCCCGAATTGAGTTACGAAGATTTTTCCGACTTGCAAAAATTTTTTTTTGTGACGTAATTACAAATTTACAGTTTTCAGATTTTTTCCGATACTTGTGCTATGAGACCTTGCTTCATGCCTAATTTCAGGATTCTAGGTCAACGGAAATTGCCCTATGAATTTTGATTTCCTTGAGAGTGTTGAAATACATATTTTTTTCACAGCTTCAAGGGACCGGTGACCTGAGTATAAGGTTTTAATAATATAATAATAATAATAATAATCATTTATTTGTCAGGAAATTATTCCCATATTAAAAAACACTACAATTTACACAAATACACACAAAGATATACAATTATATAGGTTACATTAAAATTCAATTCATTTCCTTTCCATGTCAAAATAAAATTAATTACTCGTAAAATAAATTATTCCATTAAAGTCTTATGCAAATATTTATATAGTCACTACATTAACGATGCAACAATGGTTAATGTAGTGACAGTCAAATCTCTCAGCCATCATCCTCAGGATGGTGTTGGAGCTGGCGCGGACCCTGCGCACCAAGGATGTGCACCGTTTCCGCATCGTCGCATAGAAGCAGTCAATGCGTGACTCGGCGAACATCCCCGACGCACTGCAGTACCGAGGCAGCCCCAACAACACCCTGTAGGCATTGTTGTATTGGATTCGTAGGGCGTTGTACTGTTTTTGAGTATAGTTAACCCACAAGGCGCTCGAATAAAAACAGGTGCAATATGCTCTAAAAAGAGTGTTTTTAACTTCCTTCGAGCATCGAGCAAACCTGCGAGCTATCATGTTCGCTCTAACAGACAACGCCCTACGTTCCCTCTCTATGTCAGTATCGTCCCTCAAGTCAGAGGTCACCAGATGTCCAAGGTATTTGAAGGTGTTAACCTTTCTTAGCGGTACACTATTTAATTTAATGCTAGGGATACTATCCAGACACTTGCCTCTGGCTCGAAAAACCATACACTCACTTTTCTTGGTGTTATAGAGCAGGCCATGACTGAGAGCATATTCCTCACAAATACCGAGCAGCTTAGACAGGCCACAAACCGAGGCGCTCAACAGCACCATGTCGTCTGCATAGCTAATATTGTTTACACAAACTCCACCAACATGACATCCGACATGCGTGCTACTCAGCCTCTCGATGAGTGCGTTTACATAAAGGTTGAAGAGCATTGGTGAGGTCAACCCCCCTTGCCTCACCCCGCACTCCAACCTGTATGGATCAGACAGCGTCCCCGACCACCGAACTACGTTGACCTGGTTCCCGTACCAATATTTAAGAATTCGAATGCATTCGCTTGGCAGAGATGTTTCGCTTAACTTATCCCAGAGGATATCATAGGAAACCAGGTCAAAAGCTTTCGAAAGGTCGAGGAAACAAGCATAGACTTGCGTTTTGCGATCAGTATAGTACTTGACAGTCTGCTTCAAGCAAAGAATAGCTGTCTCAGTGGAGAGTCCCGATTTGAATCCGAATTGATTGTCATGTATCTCAAGACAGCCACTCATCAGTGAGTTAAGCAGACTGTCAAGAACCTTAGACAATACTGTAGCCAAAGAGATGGGTCTATAGTTGTTGGCGTCGCTTATGTCTCCAGTTTTACTTTTTACGATCGGTACCACCACGGTCCGCATCATAGCTGGAGGTAGATATGAGTGTCCTAGACATAGGGAATAAAACATAGCGAGAACCCTTGGAAGATGGACGCCAGCATATTTAAGATGCTCGATACTCAAGTCATCGTGGCCAGGAGACTTGCCTCGAGTCATGTTCGTGATAACCATTTTAATATCTTTGGCCGTAAACCTTACACTAAGCTCCTGCCCCCGAGTCACACCTTCATGTCCCGAATGTGATGGTCCCAATGGTGAACTTACCGTGAAATGGCTTTTGAACATTTCAGCTATGTTCTTTGGATCAGTAATGCCACCAACGCTCACAGGTAAGCCCGGCCTACTGTTTACTTTGTTAGTAGACTTCCAAAAATTACGAAAGTCATGTTTGGCGTGATGCGTTGCCAGAATGTCCATTTTAAGTTGGTCACTGTTATTTTGACACCACTTTAACCGGCTTTTAAAAATTTTACGACTTTCTTGCATCTCACTCCAAATAGGACCCGACTTCGGTCTGCCAGACCACATCCATAACTGGAACTTAGACCTGGCCTCCCGGTGAGCACCACTGACATATTTGTTCCAACCTACTAGGTACAGGTTTCTGCTTACGTAACCTATTACTATAAGAGTAACTATCATTAGCTGCTCGGCCTAGGATGTTTACAATTTCGTCATACATTTTGTCGATAATATAGGTATGTTCCATATCATCGCAAGAGAAATCACAACATTCACTTAGCTCACTCGGAAAATCAATTAATTTCAATTGTTCATTACATAATTTATTATATAGTGCGATTTGTTCAGATTTTCTCTCACCCCAACGTATTTTATTACACTGTTCAATATTATTACATGCTATTTTAGGTTTAATACAATTCAAATTACAATATATAACCAAAGGAAAGTGATCTGACCACATGACGTCGTACTTAATTTCTACTGTAACAACAGTTCGCATAGCCGACTCCGTAGCTAGACAGTGGTCTAACCAACGTCTAGACCCATTTGCGTCACTTACAAAGCTATATGTATCAGCTGAGAGTCCGAGTAATTCAACATCGGCACATTTCCACTCAGATTCCACACAAAAGTCTTTCAACTCATTAAAAAATAACTGGCCTGGATGAGCATTAAAGTCCCCGAGTAAATAAACTGTCTCAATATGTTCATTCTTAATAATAGCACTTACCAAGCCAAGACAATCCGTAAATTCCGGTAGGTTCACGACACAATCAGTAGGCATATAAATGCTAAACACTAAAAACGACCTTTGCCCTAACTCCACTTTAATGGCACAGACGCGAGCGTTGTCACACTCCACTATAGACACATTCTGAAAGACGCTCTTCTTCCACAATATCGCCACTCCACCATACGGCCGGCCAACGAGCATACCCGTCGTTGTATCCACAGCCGACGTCCCGACATAGCCATAATCAGGATCAATGTCGCTTAAAAAATGTAAATCACTCGGCAGTAGCCAAGTTTCTTGCAAGGCTATTATATCAGAGGTATGACATAATTGCCTGACATGGTCTACCGATCGCTTGACACTTTTACAATTGAAGCTAACCAATGAATATTATTTAATTTGAACTCGATACCTCCACGAGTTCCCGAGATAAAGGGTCTTGACAGACAGACAGACAGACGGACGAACAACAAAGAAGGATCCTATAAGGGTTCCGTTTTTTTCGTTTTAAGGTACGGAACCCTAAAAACAACTTGACGTTGTACCTTGTCTCTAAGTTAGAGAGTTATGTTATGATGATGGTTTTAATGAGCATAGCTGTGTCATCGATATGAGCTGTGTAAATACATATATACATTGCAAATACTATTTTTGTTACCATACTATTCCAAACTGTGCTGCAAATTGCAAAAAACTTTCAAATATTTGAAATTCACAGGCTACCCTATTTCCTCTCCTAGAAAGGAGACCTAAGTCGCAGCAGTGGAAACATTATATAATAACCGTATTGATAATCTTCCAGTGCCGAAAGTAAGTTTCGAGTCGTACGCGTCGGGCTTCATCGAACGTTTCTTGGAGTCCCACGCCGTTATGTTCCAAGGCAACGCGGGGCTCAAGCCCAAGGAGGGCGAAGTCACTTCGCAGCCGTGGCAGTGGCCTATCAACTATAGGGTATGTAACTTCTTAACGGAGTTTAATGTGATGAGATGGTTCGGGTTACTGTGGTGGGTTTTAGCCAGTAAAAGTCTTACACTTCCGTTCTTCATTCGGACTGGGAGAAGTTATTTAATGATAACCCACCTAAAAAAAGGTTATGTAACTCTATGCAGTAGCGTAGCTAGGCGTAGGCGAAGTGGGCCCTCGCCCACGGTCTCGCACCCAAAGGGGGCCTCGCGTGTGCGAGGGCTCTAAAGACTAAGGTTTTGTTTTATAATTTATAGATTCGCGCTTGACCACTATTTCACCCAGGGTTGCGACAGTCGCTGTCTCGTTTTCGAATTTATAAAAGAAAAAGGCCTCATTGATGCGCCTTTCGCCCACGTCTAAATAAATCCACGCTATGCCTCTGCCTCTATGGTCCCTCCTAGAGGCGGCATTCTCGATTTAAACCACTCCCCATTCAATTCAAGAAGGTCACGGTTGTCATGCACAACGGCAGAAATGATGTATGGCGTTGACCTTGAGCGCACAATTTCTGTCACAGAACACGAGAGCTTAGCTCAATTTCGTTTCCGCGAGTATTATTAATATTGCCATCTCTAGATACTGCCGGCACGACTGTTCCATGTGAACACATTTACTGTGCGGACAGCCAAGGAGTGGAATTCCTTGCCGGAGTCTGTGTTTCCTGATAGCTATAACTTGGGGGTCTTTAAGTCAAGAGTGAATAGGCTACTTCTAGGCAAGCGTGCTCCATCGTCGACCACATCCACATCATCGCTTACCATCAGTTGAGATGGTGGTCAAACACGAGCCTATCATTAATAAAAAATAAATGTTCTGTGCTTATCAGCTTTTATCTTTATTACAAGTTTTTTTAAACTTTTTTTTTTAAGAAATGATCATCGACTTCAAAGTTCTGCTGAGACAAAAACCATCCCTGTGGAAATGAGAGGTTTTTTTGTGGTGGGAAATTGTCAAATAACTTCTGGTCGGAGCGATAGGGAGTGTCAGACTTACCCACCTGTGATCCTTCAGTAGCCCTTTGCGTTACAAGGCTGCGGTAACTATTTCTCGTAATGAACAAGCTAAGTGCTGGTTGGTGGACGATACAATGCGGTCCAAATAAGAATAGGATCGATTGCCATTTTGTGACGTCACGTCATATTGTCAAATCACAAGAAATTGGGCAAAATTGAAGAACTGTGAGATGAGCAAAATTGAAGAAATGGTTTCTGATTAAACTTTTTTCGTTCACAGTTCGTAAATAAATTAAATTTTAAAAATTTCTTGTTTTGCTCACCATAATAATTCTTCTATTTGACAGTATGACGTGACGTCACAACATGACAATCGATCCTATTCTTATTTGGAACGCATTGTACAAGTCTTTTTAGTTGTAGCATGCCGATTTTGTAACAATTAGTTTCAAAACACACCATTGACTTGACTCAGAAGGCTGCCCAGCTTAAGTGAGTCTGGGCTGTACATGTTTGCCGCACGCCAATCGAGCGGTGGGCCAATAAAACATAAAATTGGTGCCCTGTAATCGCAAACGGGATCGCGATAGACCAAAAAGGAGATGGCGGGACGACTTAGATGTCTTCCTCAGAAATTGGAAAGAAATGGAATGAATATCTGTTTAGTATATTTTTAGTTTTATGTTAGATTTATGTGTTTAATTTTTTGTTGTACATTTAAAGTTCCTCAAATGTAAAATTTATTTCTCATTCATAAGGTTCGCTGTAAGAAAACCCAGTTGTGGGTTAAGCTCGCCTATGTACATCAACTGTCCTATTTTTTATTGTCTGTATGAAATTGTGTGTACAATAAAAAATAAAGAAATGGCTCAGAGCCGGGACAATGGAAGGAATGGAGGTCGGCCTTTGCACAGCAGTGTATAAATAGGCTAGGTCATCATCATCATTTCAGCCGAAAGACGTCCACTGTTGGACATAGGCCTCCCCCAAGCGTCACCACAACGATCGATCCTGTGCGTCTCGCATCCACCGCATTCCCGCGACTCTCACCAGGTCGTCGGTCCACCTTGTGGGAGGCCTTCCAACGCTGCGTTTTCCGGTGATAGGCTAGGTATAATAATAATATAATATAATCCATCTGCAGGGTCAGTTCTTCTCAGGCAGTACTCACAGGATCTACCTGCTCGGGAACCCGGTAGTCTGGTGGGGGAACCTGTTGTTCCTGGCAGTCTTCTTCGTTATTTACGTCATCAACTCGATTAGAGAGAAGAGGGCGGAAGCTTTTGGTACTCCTCTGCAAGGTGAGTTGAATGAGACCAATATGTGCTGTCCTTGTCTGTTTCGTGTAAACAAAGTGAACTCTAGTTTAAAATATACCCTTATTTTTTACTTGTTTTCGCTGATTCATTCGGAAACACCTAGGATTACGTACACTGTCTTCAATTAGTTAAAATTGACCAACAAAATAATCTTTTTTAGTGAACATTTTTTTTTTTAAATTAATTTCCAACTTACAACTATCTTTACAGGGTAACCTAATACGATAGAGTACTTTTGTTTTTTCTGCTTATTTATCTAACTTACATACATTTATACATAGGCTTGTAAATTCACTCAGAGAACAACAGAATATTATGTCCATGTCACTAGCTATGAGGTTGAGAGCGCGGAGTGCCCGCGTCAGCGGCGCCTCCCGTAACAGATTGGTACGAGCGCGCGGCTCTGCCATCAGCCGTGGCTGTCATCGTCGCCATATATTTTACTATACAACATCAACAACATAAAAAGGCGGATCATGTTCTCCGTTTGAGTTTTGGTTCCTTCAAACTTGAATTTTGCATCCAAGAAAGTAATAACTTGAAACAATTAAAAAAATAATGTTGATCAGAATTGTTACTTTGGCCGATCATATTAAAATATAGAGTATCATTGCTCCATTACTACTGCTACATGGTCTCAAAATCATCTGTTTGATCTTTTCCCACGCATATTGAGGTCGGCTTTGTCTAACCGGATTCAAGACAAAATCAGGATATTAGATAAAACAATCTGCCTATCTGATTCCGAGTTTCGGTACCTCTGGTCGCTTCTCAAAAGTGATGGTGAAGTAGACCGAGACATAATACATCGGATCAACGCAGGATGGATCAAATTGCGACAGGTCACTGGAGCAACTCGTGGGTAAAATCTTTATGTTCGTGATAAGACCTGTCATACTGTATAGATCAGAATATTGAGCTGCGAAAAAGATGGATGAAAAAAGATTACATATAACGGAGATGAGAATGTGGGACGAGAATGGATAAAGTGAGAAATGAGTATATTATATTAGAGGAAATTTGAAAGTGGCGCCAGTGACTGAAAAGCTGAAAGGGTTTCGTTTGTCTTGGTATGATCATGTGAAGAGGAGGGATGTGAAAGAAAAGGGAGTTAATGATACCCCAAGTAATACGGGACAATGATTTTCTCTTTTTCGCTCGCCGATACCAACCTATAAGTCTTACCAAGGGGTAAGACTAATTATAGGTAAGGTTGGTTAAAATCTGGTCCGTGCCCCAGGTGGAAAAACCCGTGAGCTCCTAAACGCGGCTGGCTGGACGTTCATGGGCTGGGCACTCCACTACGTGCCGTTCTGGGCAATGGGCCGCGTGCTGTACTTCCATCACTACTTCCCTGCACTGGTGTTCAGCTCTATGCTTACAGGTAATAATTATGTAGAACTTATGCTTAAGTCTTCAAAATGCTGATTATCTCTGGTAAGAGGTAATTCCATAGGGTCTCGCTGGGTAGTGTAAAAATATTAAAAACCATCTGGACGGGGTTGGCAACTATTTTTTTTTAGAAAAAAAATTAGTACTGTACGGCCGTTATATCTTGGCGACCCCGAACTTTGCGCAGAAGGCTGCACACGAACGTTTTTAGGAACAAAATGGTGGCATGAGGCGACGTGCGCGGGGCGGAGGTCTAGGCTAGAGATTGACTCTATGTAAACACAATCGACCCTTTATTCAATCAAATATCGCAATCGATTTTTATCGATTTGGAATTTATTAATTTTTGTTTCTATGAGTTATTGAACGGAATAGATTTACAAACATAGTGAATGTTGTCGTTAGTAAACGAGATTTCGACTTTAATGAAAAAAAAAACTAATAAAATTTTATTTTCTTGGTTGAAAGGCATGATTTAGTTAAATATCAGTTATTTATAAACCAGCAGTAGAATAACGATTGTTTGAAAATATTTTAAACCTCCAAAGAAAATTGAATATAAATATAATTTTATAACTTAATTTAAATCGATTTCAAAAAAAATCGATTAAACAACACCATTAGACACGCGTATTGGGCATCTCTCTTCGGTAACTTCGTAAAGCTTCGTACTTATTCGGCAATGTTCGGTATGCAGTAATGTGTCTTACTCACACGTTAGCATTGGTGTTATTTTTGTGTCGCTGTCTCTGTCTTGAGCACAGGCAGTGACAAAAGTTTTCGTTGGTTGTTGTTATTATATTGTTAAGTTTTTTGTGTAGTGTTAGGTTTGTTTCTTTAATTAATAAGTTATTTTTGTAGCTTTCTGTCTCAAAGTGTTTTAATATTTATTTTATTTGTACTTGGTCCCTGTATTAGTAAATTTTTATTCGTAATTTGGTTTAAAAATAATTAATGTCAATAACAGTTTTTTTTACGAGTGTACATGTGCTAAAGTTCGCAGAGCCTATGTTCAGACTCGCCAAATTACAACGGCCGTATTGTAGTGTTCTTAAATCTTAGCTAAAAATAAAGTAATTTTGAAAAAGTCAGTATACATTAAATTTTACTATACTTTTATATGTCGTTCTATATTTTAGATTATTCCTATAGTCCTATAGACTCCTTCGCGTACGTTTCATGGCGTGCGTGAACCATAATTTTAGCACTGATCTACGATTTTATATTATCCACAGGTATCCTCACTGAATACCTGCTAACCAGCATCAAGACTTTCCTGAGCCCCGAGCTAGGCAGAACATTCTACCACTGCATCACAGGACTAGTGATATCCACGACCATCTACAGTTTCTATCTGTTCTCGCCGCTAGCTTACGGGATGAATGGCCCCTTGGCTCATGAGCCTAACTCTACTATGTCTGGCTTGAAATGGCTTGAGAGTTGGGAGTTTTAGATGAGATTATAGTTTTGTTGTATGACGATAAAATTAGACGAATCACCGAAAGACAGCACATGTGTTCACTCAGAAGATGAGATGGGACAAATAAGAAATAAAAAATAAAAGATTTAACCCTTTAATAAACTCGTAACTACTGTTGACACCACAGTCAGCGTTTCTTGAATGTTTGATACTTATTTTTTTATAAATGCCCATCGAATGTCTTATGTCCCGACGCGAGACATTACTCCGTAAGAATCAGCCCCATTTCCAAAGTACGAAGTCTTAGTAGACCAGTGTTACATATTTTAAATAATAACTCAGTGTATTTTTTTAATTATTCAGAGTTTCAGAGGTTATAAGGGTGATTCTTTGAAACCGAGAGAATGTTTCATTCATCTGGCCTAGTTTTAATACCTATCTATTTTGTGACGTAAGCTACTGGTCGCAAATCAGTTCCTTTGATATTTAGTGATCGGGGAAAACTAATATGCAAATAAAAATATTAAATGAGGATCAGTCATGATTTTTGTGGAGTATGCAGACTTATAGCGTCAACAAAAACAGTAAATACTGTGAAGAAATTATTTAAATCGGACGAAAAATGACGAAGATACTGCAATTTTAGTGTATTAGTTCCTGAAACGCGCCCGAGAATGAAGCGACTCGATGTGACGTCATCTGTCATGATCGATCTCCACCGGTGAATGAATACGATCAAGCCGTTCGTCGCACGGATCATGGCAGATGACGTCATTGTAAACAGTCCAGCAAGAGCGCGCGTTTCTAAACTTGAATAAATCCACCATTTCTTGACGGATTTTAATAATTAAAAAAATTAAATGCTCAGTAAATTATTACACACGATGTACTTAGTAAAAATCAGATTTGCTATTATGTGATTGATCCTCATTGTAAAGAAAAGACAGACTAGGCCAGATGAATGAGACATTCTCTCGGTTTCAAAGAATCACCCATAAGGGCTGAAACTACGTAATGCGGACACCCGTGATGGGCACCCGTCGCGTGACAAAACGCGTGTGAACGCGCGTGTTCATGAGGACGGTCCCCGTTGCGGAAACCGGATTATTACCCACGCAGTGTCGCTAGTTCAACAATAACGGCTTGCAGTCGTGTCGATGGAGAACAATATAGGGTGACTGGTAATTAGTATACGATACTTAAACACGTGATTGTGCTCATGATAACCAACAACTTTTACTATGGGAACAAACGTGAAATCGCGAAAAAAAGAACAGCTGTTCAGTACATTTATGTTTCCCTAATGTACTGAACAGCTGATATTTTTTTCGCGATTTCGGCTTTACTCCCATAATAAAAATTGTTTGTTATCATGAGCACAATCACGTGTTTAAGTATCGTACACTAATTGCCAGTCACCCTATATATTACGTAGCAAAACGGGCGCGGAGCCCGGCTCCCCGCGACGGATGCCCGCGCTTATCACCGTATCGGAACACTTTTGTATGGGACTGCGCAGGAGTCCGCTTCACGCAGTTTCAGCCCTAAGAAGAGGGTGAAATAATGTCATTATAATAAACGTATTTTAAGGTAAATGAGTTTATGATTGACAGCAGATCAAATATTTGTAGTTTATTTATTTTTGTTCGAATATTTAAAATACTCAATTTTTGTAATCGTAATTTGTATCGAGTACCTATTTGAAATACTCAACGACTAATGCTTTAAAATACTCCGTCCATTAAAAATGCGTAATATATTTTTGTTAAGATTTTATATGAAGATGATTTGATTAAAAATATTTTTTTTTATTCTATCTGTTTTTGTTCATCACATTCACAATACCGCCTTACGACGTAAATACATCTAAAAACTCACGCATGTTTCCCATGGGAATAGGTAGAATCTAAAGAACGCCTGCGTTATAACGTTACGCCTTTATTGACGCCTACTACGTAATTCTGCGATACCCTAAAGATTTTTTAGGGTTCTGTATCCAAAGGGCAAAACGGTACCCTATTACTAAGACTCCGCTGTCTATCCGTCTGTCACCAGGCTTCTCATGAACCGTGATAGCTAGACAGTTGAAATTTTCACAGATGGTATATTTCTGTTACCGCTATAACAACAAATACTAAACACAGAATAAAATAAATGTTTAATTGGGGCTCCCAAACAAACGTGATTTTTTTGCTACGGGCGGTACGGAACCCTCCTTGCGCGAGTCCGACTCGCACTTTCCCAGTTTTTTTTATAACAACCCAGAAATAGGAGCCCCACGGGGCGGTAGGTGGTAATCAGTTACTCGGCATATCTGGTCAGGTTACTTTGATATAAATTACAAAAATAACTTTAAATTATTCATTATACAAAAAGCTATTGTTTTTTAATTAACCTTAAATTAGAAGCCAAGGCTCGTAAAAATTCACAATCTAAATAATTTTTTAATTATTTTTTATATATTTTTGTTCTATCATATTAGAATAGGTTTTGTCTTTTCTGTGGTACCTATTTGGGTACCTATATCTCGACGGTGAAGTGCCAATACCTTCTAACTAACAAAAATATTTTTTAGCGCTTTTAATTCAAATGTGTGTTTCCGCATGTTTTTTTGAAATCGCTGAAGCGAATATTTATTAGTTGCAACTGCACCAAATTAAATGGTGGAAACACTTCCTAACTAAACCAACATGTCAAATTTCCTAACGTTTTTAAGACAAAAAAATTTTGACTTCGACAGTTAGGAGTTCTTGTCACTTCGCCGTCGATCTAAAGATTTTATATTCAATGTACGTTATGCAGTTCATGATCTTGCTGCCCTTGTCCCGTGGTATTTGGGGTCGGCGCAATACGTTTTTTTCTTCCATTCTGCCCTGTCACTCGTCAAGCTATCACTAACTTCCTTTTCTTTCATATCACTCTTCACACAATCCATCCATCATTTCTTTGGCCTCCCTCTCCCTCTCCATCCAACCACATGTATGCTCATAACTCTTTTAGTAACATGAGTTTCATCCCTCCTCTTTACATGACCATACCAGACAAACGATTCCCCTTCAACTTTTCAGTTATGCAGTTATGCTTATAAATTTGTTAATTGAAAATTATATCAATCGTTTATTAACACGCTTTTATTAGCTTCACTTGTAACTATGTATGTAAGAAAATCTTGGAATCTTAATTTGACCCACTTCCCGGTCTTTGATTAGGATGAAATTTTGCACACGCTCTGAGTTCTGATGACAATACATGACTAGCTAAGAAACGTCATTACAAATCCAATATGGCGGCCTCCCCAAGATGGCGGACTGGCTGTGTGAAATCCACCCCCATGATATGGGTATCAAATGAAAGGGTTTGCTGTCAGGAAAACAAAAAAAATAGTCACGTGACTTAAATCCAATATGGCGGATGTCCAAGATGGCGGACAGGCTATATGAAATGCACCCCCATGATATGGGTATCAAATGAAAGGGTTTGCTGTCAGGAATACGAAAAAAAATATTCACGTGACTTAAATCCAACATGGCGGACATCCAAGATGGCGGATTGGCTATTTAAAATGCACCCCCATGATATGGGTAATAAATGAAAGGGTTTGCTGAATGGGATACGAAAAAAATAATCACGTGACCTAAATCCAACATGGCGGCCGTCCCAAGGTGGCGGATTGGCTATTTGAAATGCAGCTCTATGATTTAGGTATAAAATGAAAGGGTTTAGTTTGAATAATAAGAAGACTGAAAAGTATAAAATAAAAAAAATGTTTAAAAAACTAAAAAACACGCTTTTAGCACGCACTAAAAATTACAAAATAACTCGGGCATTTAGTTTGATGACTCAAGAGTTTTCCCTTTGCCAAATCTTCAATAGATATATTAGATATTTACTATGATTTAATATGAAAGAAAGCGTGGAGCGTTTTGTCCAAAAAGAGTAAAGATTACTTATACGCTCCACGCTTTCTTTCATAATAAATCATAGTAAATATCTAATATATCTATTGAAGATTTGGCAAAGGGAAAACTCTTGAGTCATCAAACTAAATGCCCGAGTTATTTTGTAATTTTTAGTGCGTGCTAAAAGCGTGTTTTTTAGTTTTTTAAACTATTGTTTTTATTATAGAGATTTTATAATTGTATCATATATTATTACTTACCCACTGCTGGCAAGCAAGCCGGAACAGCTGCTCAAACTTTATGAAGCGCAAGTTCGATCGTGTATGGAGTACCTACTGTTCTCATCATTGGGCCGGATCTGCCAGATACCAACTTTATGCTCTGAGCCAATTTATTGAGAAACAAGCCAAGAGATTTATTAGTAATGATGCACTCGTCGAGTCAAACAGTCAAGAAATATTGACAATCTCAATTCAATTCCCGAATCGAGTCTCGAAGATTTTTCCAATTAGAAAAAAGTTTTTTTTTTGTGACGTAACTACAAATTTTCACTTTTCAGATTTATTCCTATACCTTTAGTGCTATAAGATTCATGCCAAATTTCAAGGTTAACGGGTGGTATCCTATGAATTTCGATTTCTTTAGGAGTGTCAAATTTTCGATTTTTGCGACATAAACGGCCGTATCTTATTTTTTCGTTAACTTAAAAGTTTAATTTTTTCACAGCTTTATGGGACCGCAGACCTGAGAATATGGTTTTAATTTCAACTCGATACCTCAACGCGTTCTCGAGATAAGAGTCTTGACAGACAGACAGACGGACGGACAACAAAGTGATCCTGTAGGGGTTCCGTTTTTTTCCTTTTAATAACCACACGAAGGTTAACTGTAAACGTTATATCCAATAATGATAAACGAAATAAGTTTTAGAGTATACCTGTACATTACAATTTTTTAATTAGTACGAATACCTACTTATAGGGCTTATTAGAAAAAGTCTTGTTATTATTTAAAAGTAAAGTCTCAATAAATAATATTCTTATACAACAAAGTTATGAGCGTTTGTTTATATCCCAAAATGTCACTCAATTTATGAAAATATTGTAAAGGCATTACCTATAATATGATAATGAATGAATGAATGGCGATAAAAATGGAAAAGCACTGCGCGTAGTATTTTCTAGTAGAATGATTGATTCAATTATGAATTTACTAGTTATGACAAAGGAGAATGCTCTGGCTCCATAGAAAAATAAAAACAGCTCCGGCAGAAACGAGATGTATCTCAAATTATCAATAGTAAAAGGGTTCGTTTTTGCCGACTCAGGTACGAGATCACAGAATACTTTTTGTACGGGACCCTATAAAACCACATCGCACCACCGCGGCACCGTCAATAAAAGAAATTCTTCAAAAAACTGCTTTTTAACGCCATCTGTTTGCTGAGCGCTAACTTTTACAGATTGCGTTAAAAACAGTGAAGAATTTCGTTTAGTGACGGTGCGATATAATTATAGCAAACAAAAACAAGAAACTGGATGTAAGTTCGGGGGGTAAAAACGTGATTATATTATTATGATTATTTTCCGCGTCGTAATTTTGTATTATAATGCTCTGAAACTTGTTTAATTATTCCTCATATAAGAATTAAGAAGGAAAACCTTTTATCTAAAAAGACCGGAAGCCATAAATAGTGGTTGTCTTTGATCATTAAAAGTGTATGATTCTTATCTATAATTCTTGCAGCTAGTACAAAAAATATTTTTTTAACTGGCAACAGTAAAACCCTGTCTACAAAAATAAATTGGCGATATAACAAGGAGAAAAGATTATTAACTACCAGCCATGATACATTCCAGCTTCTAGTATAATTTTTAAAATGATTCTAGTGCTAAATAAAAATCTTAGCCAACATTTTCTTCGAAACTTGACTTTATTTTTTCTTTTTGAATTTTGTAGCTGGCCACTCAATCTTAAAATATTTGACATAAAAAAATACAATTACAAATGGCGTTTACTTAGTGTAGACAGATGTGTTCACGGCCACGATGGGCGATGATTCTTTGATATTACGAGAAGATGGTTATATACGTATGAACTTTCCTGTTACTTCTCTAACTTATCATAGCAACTTAAATATAATATTGGTGAAGACTGACGTAGGTGGTGTACACGTTTTGGATGTGAACTCGGGTGTGATACTGCAGTCTTCATGTCTGTCAGCGGGTAAGTTAGACGCTAATAATCTGCGAACAAAAGATTTATACTGATTTGTGTAATTAATCACATTGTATTTGGAAGGATTAGTGGTCATTTTAGTCACGGATACTTGGCAGTGACTTTTTCGGTGCCCTACATTGTTTCTCGATTTGACAGTTCTCAATAAACAATTCCATTTATGCCGGATTGAAGTGTTGTCTTGTGTTTGAAGATGACGGTGGTACGCTTGGTGTCGAGTATGCGGCGGGTGCGGACCGTGTGTTCGTGTGGGACAGCAGTGGGGTTGGTGCGCGCACTGACTACAATGGAGTGCTGCTTCTCCACACAGCGCTCCAGCGTCCGCTGCCGTCGTCGCAGCCCGACAAAATCATAAGAATCGAGCTTGTACTGTCCGAGGTATGTTCCTATTTACATCTGATCAATACTTATAGGTATCTAATTGTCAATACTGTGCACTTATTGCAATCATGATAACAATAAGTTGATGTTAATTAGATGCTAATGTCAATATCCTTAGTCATGTATGTGGAATTGATGTTAGTTTTGTGAATGTTTCATTTTTATGTTTTACTTTTAAATTTTTGCATTTTTATCAGAATAATACATATATGAAAAATGGTGTCTTTGAAACTTCTCTTATTAGACTTATTTCTCACTTCATCCATTTGTGTCACCCCGCACATCCATCTTAACTACATTCAATAATCAAAACTAATTACTAAAATTATGCAAGAATAAATGCAATACTAGAAATGGTTGTGTTGTACATACTTTTAGATCGCTATCACTTCTTATCAGACTATTGTTTGTTTATTCTTCCTGTAATTAATTTCTTACCACTCAATGTACTTAAGAAACTAATTGATTCCAATAAAACAAAGAATTTTTTTCTTTACTACTTTATTGTCTATTAACAATGTCAATGTTAACTATCTTTTGGTTGTATCTTTTCTAAAGAAGGTAGTTAGTTTTTTTTTTATTCTCGTCTTAAATCTATTAAGTAAAATCTTGTGTCACAGTGTTTGCTATCAAACTTGTCTGAAATAGATTGACCCATTTTTATGAATTTTTCTTGTGTTTTTTGGTAGCTCTGAGAATAGGTTGTAGGCTGTTTTTCACCCTCCTGCCCCAACATTCCATTTTTAATTGTGATATTTCTTTGATAATCTTCATGGCAGAATAATGTTGCCAGGCCAGGTCTGAGAATATCCTCCTACCACCACCCCCAATTTTTTCTTTGATAATTTTTATGGCAGAACAATATTTGCCATGTCAGCTAGTTATGATTATAAAAAAAAAATGCATGTTGGCATGAAAGTTTGTGATTAGAAACAATTTTTTTTATAAGTAAAATAAACTTAATAAATGAATTCTAATCATCAGTTTACAGAAAATGGAATTCTGAATATCAATTTAAAACTTAATTTACTAAAATATTCAATCATTATGTAGGTAGTCTTGCCTTGCAGTAAAATGTTACCCATTAACTTGGATTATGTGGTCAGATAGATCTGGGCTGTATCTAGTTAGAATGCAAGCTAAATCCAATATTGTCCACTCCTATGTTCCTTCTTTGTCTTGCATAAACCAAACATAAACTTCTTCTTTTTGATTCGATGGTAAACTCGTCAAACTGTTTGGGCCCAATAGGTGGCTACATTAATAGCAGCATCGGTAGCACTCATCAAATCCTCCAAAGTGCAGGTGTATGGGCACTTGGGGCATTCCAGTATGTGGCTCATTTTTTGAACAGGAGCACCGCAGCAAAACCAAACATAAATAAACCCAATATAGTCCGGAATCAGCTAAATTGCAAATGTGCATTGTGAAAGGCCATTGATGACACGCTTGACTCAGTAGTTGGCTGCTGTGCTATGTGTCATTGGTTAGATTCCCACGCAGAGCAAATATTTGTATACCCTACAGATAGTTGTTTTGGATCTGGCTGGTGTCTTGTGTATGTGAGTTTGCATGTTTGTTAACGCTTCCACTATACAGCCCTGCATTCAAAAATGAGATTAGAGTTAACTCTAATTTTTTAACGCGAACGTAGAGTTCAACTGTCAATGCGAAGCAACTGTCATTCCTACCGCTTACACCAACCTACCCTGCTCGGAGTTAGAGTTAGTTGGGTTAACTCTAGAGTAGCTACTCGAGTTATAAAAGAACGACTCTGGGTTGCAACTCGAAGCTACACTGGTTGGTGGCTGTGGCTGGTTTTGAACGCAGGGCAGGAGTAATTCCTAGTGTGCGCAATGTTTTATGTTAGTTCCAAAAATTGATGTTCTAATGTTGCTTGTCATAATTTATTGTTGTTAATTTGCTCTTTTGTAGAATAGCCATTATTGACTTGCGCACTGTTAGAACTTCAATAATGATATCCCAAAATTTTTGATTATATGCATCACCAGTCTTTAACCTTTTGAGTACTTTAATTAGAGACGCAATAGAAAGACAATGATAGAGTGAACGCCGGCGTTCACTTGGGAGAGAGTGAATAGGTTACTTCTAGGCAAGCATGCTACATTTTCAGCCATATCATTTATCAGGTGAGATAGTGGTCAAAAGCGAAACCTATCCATAATAATAAAAAATAAATAATCTGCAATCATTAATATGAGTTTATGGATGTAACTTTCAACATAGTTACCTATTTATTTGTTATGGCATGTAATAAATCTTAGCACTGAACAGATAATTAAGAAGTTTCTAATTATAATATCTTATTTATATTTATGGCAAAAGGTTTCTAATTTATTTTTATTATACAGTAATTGGTTATTTGCGTGTGTTTATTTTTATACAATATTTGATTCTAAGCAACAAATAATATTGTAAGTTCTAAAAATAACTTCAAAATTGGTTATTAAATGAAGTAGCAATTAGCATTTCAAATATTGGAATGAGGAAGAGTGGAGGCATGGTGGGAACACGTTATCTCTTTTTAACCGACTTCAAAAAAAGGAGGAAGTTTCAATTCGTTTTTTTTTTATCTTTGTTACCTCAGAACTCTGTCGTTTATGAACCGATTTGCAAATTCTTTTTTCCCTTATGGGATATGCTTTGAGATTGGTCCCATTTTTTACACAACTGCCCCAAAAAGGAGTATTATTTCAAAATCCAGTTCTGATGATGGGATCCATGAGGAATCGAGAGAACTCCTTAAATATAGGCAACCATATAGTGATTTTGGTATTTTTATTGAGAACTTAAGCATTTACAGTCAAAAAGTAACATTTGATGAAGTAAACTGATGAATAAAACCAGAAATAGCCAACGAAACTTCATATTTATATAGATATCACAATGAAGATAGTTAAGCGACTATGACAATACAAATAAATAAAAGGTTCTGAATAGTTATGTTGAAAATGGTATCATCAACGTGACCTGATGATGATGATGGAGCCGGAAGATAGGCACAGGAACTCCGTAATTAATCAATGTATCCTAGCTGTATTTGGGCTTATTAGAATTGTCATGAAATGCACTTTGGCTATTAGGTACTATCAAACTGATCTGATAATGGAGCCGGAAGGTGGAAGGGAGACATGTGAACTTCATAATGAAATAATGTATCCTAGCAGTGTTTGGGTTAATTGGAATTATCATAAGAAATAGACACTCTGGTTATAAGTGTATTGCAACTAAAAAGTGTGAAATAAAAAACCATTTTACAAAAAAAAAAGAACCAATATCAATATATTTTTTTGGAAAAAGTTTTTTTTTGTGTCAGACAGTATTCCCTTTCACCAGATTTTAAAATTTTCTAACTTAATTTTAAATGAATTTGTCAGTTGTGTTTTTCAATTTTAGATAAAGTTATCAGTGCAACTACAGGTTGCGAACATGTGCCACATTAGATGTGGCTAATATAGCCTATCTTTGCTGTAAAGTCAACTGCTCTATTGTTCATAGACTACATAAGAGAGTCTTTGACATGAAGTGTTATCTATAAATATAAAAATGAATCCCTATTTCCCTTGGTCACGCCATCACGCGTGAACGGCTGGACCGATTTCACCATTTTTTCTTTTTGTTGTGTTTGTTATTGTCAGGAGAAGGATCTTATGAACGAAAAAATTAAAAAAAGTAGGGTAGAGTTGGGTAGAGCAGAATAGAGAAGTCAGTTATACAAGCTTTACTCTGGAGTTCTGCTTCCATGGCAACCAACCAACTAAAATATAAACTAGTGCGCCTCACCATCAATGATTGCATCACTGCTTACCATCAGGTGGGATCGCAGTCAAGCACTGGTTTATATCAATTTAAAAAAAAAACTAAAATAAAATTAAATGTGTGAATACATTTTTCTGGTTTAAAATATGCCACTAAGTGATAGTCTACCTTAAAAAAACACACATTTATACATGAATTTTTTCATCAGTTTTAACTCGTCAGTCTCATATAATCCATACAGCAAACACGTAATGGTAAAATCATGTGAGAACCATGCAGATTAGTGTCTGAGACAATCTTGAGGAAAGAACCACATAGATTTTAGTGGCCCTGTCCAGTGAGCGCATAGTCATGTGCTAGCATTTGGAAGGAAACCAAATGATCCAAAAAAAGTGTCTCCATCAGCAAGAAATGAGCATGGAGCATCAAACTCGTTAAAAAAACACACATTTATACATGAATTTTTTCATCAGTTTTAACTCGTCAGTCTCATATAATCCATACAGCAAACACGTAATGGTAAAATCATGTGAGAACCATGCAGA
Source organism: Mythimna impura (assembly GCA_905147345.3). Lineage (NCBI taxonomy): Eukaryota > Metazoa > Arthropoda > Insecta > Lepidoptera > Noctuidae > Mythimna > Mythimna impura. Next base: position 22,465,502 of record LR990359.1, on the reverse strand, counting down.
TTAGTGTCTGAGACAATCTTGAGGAAAGAACCACATAGATTTTAGTGGCCCTGTCCAGTGAGCGCATAGTCATGTGCTAGCATTTGGAAGGAAACCAAATGATCCAAAAAAAGTGTCTCCATCAGCAAGAAATGAGCATGGAGCATCAAACTCTCAACTTCCGGGTTACAGTCAAGTCAAAGTCCATAGCCAGTAAATTATAATTTAAGGAACCACCATACTAAGCAGAGCTTGTGTAGCAGTACTCGTACTGGACAACTGATAAACATACTTACATATTTCTAAATATATAGTATATATTACAGAACAAATGACCGTGCTCATCACACAAACATTTGTCTTGAGTGGAAATCGAACCCACGACCTCCGGCATAGCAGTCAGGGCCACTAACCACTAGACCAACAGACCAGTCAAAATAAAAATAAATATTTGTATGGCATATAGATAGTTGTTCATGGTATTGGTGTCTTGTATATGATTATGAGTTTACATTTTTCACGCAACTGCGTTATAGTAGTAATTACTAGAGTATGAGTAAGGTTTAAAAAAAAAACTGGGCAAGTGCGAGTCGGACTAAGGCACTGAGGGTTCCGTACAAACTACAATTCCCGAATGGAGTCTCGAAGATTTTTCCGAATTGCAAATAAGTTTTTTTTTGTGACGTAGGTAACAACTAATTTACTGTTTTCAGATTTATTCCTATATCTGTGCTATAAGACCATGCTTTACGCCAAATTTCAGGATTCTGGGTCAACGGGAAGTACCCTATGAATTTTGATTTCTTTGAGAGTATCGAAATATAGGTTTTTTGCGACATAAACGGCCGTATCTTTTATATTCGTTAACTTAGAAGTTTAAATTTTTTCACAGCTTTAAGGAACCGCATACCTGAGTATATGGTTTTAATTCCAACTCGATACCTTCACGCGTTCCCAAGATAAAGGGTCTTGACAGACAGACAGACGAACAACAAAGTGATCCTATAAGGGTTCCGTTTTTCCTTTTGAGGTACGGAACCCTAAACATAGAACTAAAATGTTACTTGTGACAAAACCACAACCACAGCTACTTTATTAGTCGCAAAGTCTAACTCGTATCTGCAGCTGCTGATTGGCGGCGGCAGCAAAATCTAAGGTCACATCTCGCCAGTGTGTTGATATATATTTTTTTAAATAATATAAACTAGTACTTGATTGCGATCCCACCTGATGGTAAGCAGTGATGCAATCGTTTATGGTGAAGCGCACTAGTTTATTAAGAGCCAATTCACCACCTAAATTATAATCGGACGGGAAGACCGCAGCAGGCAAATTGTTTCATTCCTTTAGGATTATGAAGCTTTATTTGTCAACTAGGTAATCATAATAAGAGATCAATCAAACATCTGGTTTTTTTTTTCTTTGTTGTTAGGAAATCATAAAATAACTTCTCTCGCTCGGGGTGGACCGAGAGAGAGAGTCGAACTTTTACTGACTAAAATCTACCTGTCTTCAATTCATTTGCCCTTTGCGTTTTATGGCAACAAACCTGCAGCCCTAGAGGCTAGAAAACCCTGGCTTAACAACTTGAGCGGCGTATACGAGAGATTGGCCGGAAAAACGACACTTGGGAAATAATGGAAAACTGTATGGGAGACCTTTGCCTAACAACGAGATAATCATCATCTTCTTCCTGCCCTTATCCCGTTTTATTTGTGGTCGGCGCAACACGTTTTTTTCTTCCATTTTGTCCTGTCACCCGTCACGCTATCACTAACTCCCTTTTCTTTCATATCACTTCTCACACAATCCATCCATATTTTCTTTGGTCTCCCTCTCCTTGTCTTAACAACGAGATAATAAGGTTGAAAAAATTCAAAGCCGATTGCATTAAATTCATTTTCAGCTACTTCAATCAACTATAAAGTTTTTACTTACATTTTAATTTCAGTGTAAAATATATTAAGATAATGCTATGCATACTTATGGTTAAAAGTAAACATACGAAACATGTGTCTTTTTTATACCTGACTCTCATAAATACACAACATCTTTTCATACAAACACGCCAAGTAAGTTAACTGATAAGAATTATCATTTTTTTTTTCGTTGGGAAAATCATCTAATAATGACATCCCCCGCACTTGGGCAGAGCGGAAGATAGTGTCAGACTTTTACTGACTAAAAACCCACTCCTGTTCCATCGTTGCCTTTCGTATCAGTGCCGAATCTTCCTTTCAGAATCAGACCCTTGGCCCCAGTAGGCTTTGACCCTGCTGGGCTCCTACAGTTGTTGACATCTCCTTGAGGCGCGCGTGGAACAACAGTACGCGTCGTTGACGAATTGGGCTCGGTCCGGACGGTTACGGTCGGACGGCGAGCTACCCATTGCTCGCCGTCCGCAAGCCCGCATCATTACACCTTGCAAAATACATGTCCCTGAAATAGTCTACAGGGATCCAACAGAATATCACCGTCAGGTATATTTGCCTGACACTCGCTCAGTGCCGTACTGGGGCGCCGCCAGCGGTGCCTAGGCACAGGGGTCCATAGTCCCTGGAGGAGTGCGCAAATTTTCTAACTTGTCCTATTTGTTTGTATTGTACTATTTTCTAGGGGCGCAGTTATAGAAGCTCGCACCGGACTTTATCTAGGCCTCTTGGCTAAAATTATCCCCTATTACTTTGAAATCAATCCTGTGTTGTATTTAAACTGACGAGGTTATTTCTTGTACCTACATGACCTCATGAGTTCCGACCGAACTGCCGCAGGACCGTCTGTTGCGATTGATCCCTCCTTGTATGGTAAGCTGTTACATATAAAGACTAAAGTACCTACGCCCCTGTTCGTGATCACGTGGTAGTCCGTTCATTTGGTAAATAATTAAATCTTTTATCGTAAAATATGCTATCTTTTCCCCTAGCCATTACTGTACATTGGGGATTGCGATCTGAAATCGATTTTATAGGTAGGTATCAGAAACTTGAAATCGAGATTAGATTTTTTTCCTGTAGAATGCAACCATATTGTTATTTAAAAACGTTGAAAGCACCTTTTCTCCTCAACCTAATTTTTATGTGAATGTTGTACACCCGATTACTGACATGTGCAGTGTAGGATCATGAGTACCGTGCTTTTTAGGACCTACTGGGTAACCAACAGATAAATCGTTAGAAAAACGATATTTTATAACTCGTTTTATTATCTACTAAATCGATTTTTTAGACATTGATTCGAATAGTCTTATCGTTGAGCTCCTTAGTAGTCCTGAGTTGAGCTTTGCGAATACTGACAAATGCTTGCACTGACTGGACAGGTACACTCAAATTTGTATGGTTCTTTCTTCAAAAGACCATCTCAGACAAATCTGCATGGTTCTCATGTGATTTGACCATTACATATTTACTGTACATGGACTTTAAAAGAGACTTTGACCACTGAGTTTGCTTCGGTGTTTCTTCTCAGGGTAGTCAGCTAGGAAACACGGCCGGTGTTTCCTAGCTCACCCCCTACCCCTACCCTCATCTACTATCATCTAAATTACGAACAAACAAAATTGACGTGTAAAAGTGTTTTTTTTTTTTAATCTATTTGCAAAATAAATATCATTTAATCTATCTTTAGCAAGAATCGCCATCCACACCCTAAGTCCTTCCAGACATTCTTCTCCCGCGCCGCCTCTAACCAGTCCTCATGGTACTCGTCTACATCATCTCGCCAGCTCTTTCTGGGCCGGCTTCGACGGCGCTTTCCTTCTGTAGGAAACCACTGAGTGGCGACACATGCCTAGCACTGTGCATTCGGTTGACGTGACACGCACAAATCTCATTTGAGCCTGGCAGCCTTTTTGCCCAGGTCTATTATGCTCGTTTTGGAGCGCCGCGTGTTATTCTGTATTCGGCCTGTTCCTTTTACATCCAGAATGAAGCGCTCCATAGCTCTGTAACAAACCCTAAGGCGAAACTTTGCATACCGAATTTCAAGTACCTGTGACCTGTTCTGAGCACCTTGGGTAAGGGTGGGCATGATATTTACATATTATAAAAAGTACCTGTTGTAATGTTGTAATTAGCTTTAAAGGAGGAAATGTAAAATCATTAAAAATATGTGTTGTCAATTTGTTAATTTTATTGATGAAGTAAAGCACCATGGCAGCGTCAGAATTTAGTTCAATAATAAAACGATTATATAAATAGTTTGCATATTACAATAGTACCTATCTATTATAATTTTACTAGCGGTCCCGGCAGACGTTGTCCTGCCCGAAAACTGACTTTTCATCAGAAAAGAAAACTGAGAACCCGATTGCAGCGCTACGTACCTACCGGGTTCAGTTGTATTTTCAAACCATCCAGGGACCCACTTAAATATACACATAAATTTCATCCGAATTGGTCAAGCCGTTTAGGAGGAGTTAGGTGACAAACACACCTACCGAAGAATTATATATATATATTATATAAAGTTATACACGCTAAAACAAAAAATAAAAATCCTTAATGAAACTTGAAAAAACAATCCTCCACATCGCTGTCGACTGAGAATGTGCCCAAAAGACTGGCGACATTGCCACGCTGTAAGGCAATGCTTATCCTCTGCCCGACGTAAAAGCCGCGAAGTGTCGACAAGGCGTTTAGGCGTTTTTATGAGCACTCCAATCCCACGATCCGAGAGTTTCAACCCCAAATTACTAACAAGTTAAAAAAATATGACTACCAACAAGTTTACTATATTTCCACCGCTTTAGGTTCTCCGCAAGTTAATTAAAAATATGCACAATAATTTGTGCATAATGGGTGTTCTATATAAAACTAGATGGTATGTGACAGGATATGATTGATTACAGCGTACATTCTGCTTTAGGGCAGGCTTATCATCTTCCCGACTTTGCGATAGCAAAACATGTTAAGTGATAAGTAAGCGGCATGATAGTGGATTCAGAAATAATGACCTGACTACCACTTGACCGAAAACAACTTATAGCATAGCATAATCAGCCTTTTAATGTGCCCACTGCTGGAACTCAGGCCTCCTCTCTAAGAAAGAGAATGGGCCGTAATCCACCACGCGGGCCCAGTGCGGGTTGGTAAATGTCACGTCTTCGAATTTTTTGGTTATAGGACATGCCGGTTTCCTCACGATGTTTTCCTTCAACGTTTTGAGAGCAGTGGTGATGAAATAAATTACACAAAGTAATGCGTATGACTGGATTTGAACCCGTGACCTACATACAACTCGTAAGTCAGGGCTTTTACCACTCGGCCACCACAGCTCACCCTGTGGTTGCCCACAACAAAAATGGCTCACCTATTTTTGATTACATGAATATTATAAAAGCGATTATGTTATCACTGACTCCCATTTTACTTATTTCTTTCCTTATTATGGTTATTGGAGACGCTTAATTATGCAAAATGTCTTACATTTGAAGACCAACGGAAGACAGATGTCGATATCAGGCGAGAGAACATCAAATTTATGCCACCCTCCAACATCCAATACTTATACATCACTGGTGTTTTGACGTGTCCGCGCTGTGCACGCACCTTTACAGCGAAGATAGGCTATATTAGCCATATTAGAGCACATATTATTATATATAAAAGGAGAAACTGACTGACTGATATAATAACGCACAGTCGAAACTACCGGGCTTAGGAACGTGAAATTTTGCACAAGGCTTCCTTTAATGACGTAGGCTAGCACTAAGAAGGGATTTTTGGAAATTCAACTTTTAAGGGGGTGAAATGGAGTTCCAAAGTTTGTATGGACAAACCTACTTTCACGCGAGCAAAGCCGAAGAAGAAGCTAGTTAGCCATATTAGAGCACTGATCGAAATCCGTAGTTGCACTGATGACAGTAACTGGTAACACCGTAACCGAAATCGGTAAGGGAGTATACATACACTGTTTGAATTTCAAAATTACTTCAGTATTGTGCAACCAGTACCAACCAATGCTGTTATGTTAAAATGTATTTATTTTTTAAAATTCAAGTTGGGCTGCATTGGTAATTAGGTAGGGGAAAAATCAGACAAAACTGTATAGTTACAGAAATTATGCTGATGTATCACCAGTGTGTGTGATTGAATGTGATTCTGGTTATGGAATTTTATGTGTAATAGGTAAATTGCAGTTAATTCAGTCGATGCAATTTAAACTGCAGATAACTGAAATGTCAATATGTAAATACTGAGGAATATTGAAGAACAAAACAATGTACAGGCTACAAAACGGTTTGGTGTCCAGCTTGGTAATGAACATATTTTTAGAATATTATTTTACATTTTTATTATTTATGTAGACACAAGCACATTAAAACAATAAGAACAAATACCGATAGAAGAGCCTAGAGGTTCTGCTTGGTTTAAAATATTTTTCTTCCAGCAAACCTGTGGCAGGAGATTCGGGTGAGAGATTTAGACACAGTGTGTATAAATAGATTAGAAAAGTTAAAATAGACTGTAATAACTAAATTAAATCATGTAATAAATAAATATATAATTATATTAAGAACAATAAGTAAATGTACACTTAAATTGATATAATAGACAGACAGACACAGGTGCGTAAATTCAGAAATGGCACGCACTACTTACGTAAAGTACGGTTGTTAAAAAAATTGTAGTGAGAATGCTACCTGGTTACTTATTTCTTTTGCCGAATGTACATCAACTTTTCATCAAAAACCGAATGTGTTACCGCGAGTTTATTGCCCGCCATTTGTAAACGCCGGTACTAAATTGCGAGCTGTTGGTATGCTACTCAGAATAACCAAATAGCGCTCGCCCTACTTACCTAGGAATCAAACCTTTTACCTCGACACGATCAATAAAATATTACTACGTTATAAATTGTACTTGACTATTGTACCGAAGGGTTTTTAGCATCAATCACAGCTCTACTAACACTAGTTCAGTTCAGGATAGCACGCAAGATGACGTCAGTCCATGAAGCTAATCAAAAAAACTAGTAACTGATCCCGAACCCGCGTGAAAGTAGAAAAATGTCTCAGTGCAACGTACTCCCGGGATAAAAACTATCAAGGTAGAACTACACTGCGCACACGTGGGCCACGTACGCCGATCTGGGCACGTCGGTCTCCATACATTTCTTAAGGAAACTAGACTTGTAGAGCTACACTAGATCCACGCCACGCGACGTCGTTCTACGTACAAATCTGACGTTGCCCACGTGTGCGTCGGTCTAATGTCGTTCTAGCTTCATACATGCTATTCCAGGACATGGGCTACCCGTGTACCAAGTTTCATAGAAAACTGTTCAGACGTTCGAATGTGAAGAAGTAATAAACATACAATGCGTTCCAAATAAGAATAGGATCGATTGCCAGGTAGTGGCGTCACGTCATACTGTCAAATCGAAGAATTATTATGGTGAGCAAAACAAGAAATTTTTTAAATTTAATTTATTTACGATCTGTGAACGAAAATAGTTTAATCAGAATCCAGTTCTTCAATTTTGCTCATCTCTGAGCTCTTCAATTTCGTCCAATATCTTGCGATTTGACAGTATGACGTGACGTCACAACATGGCAATCGATCCTATTCTTATTTGGAACGCATTGTGCTGGTGCACAAATACACGCGAACTTTCGCCTTTATAATATTAGTGGGATAAATTGGTTAAATGATAACACTAGGGCTTTCCTATCTTTGACTGATAAATATTCTGATGGCATATTTTTTTATTAACTGTAATAGAATGACGTGGATTGCTATAAATAATCCTGATGTCTTATTCTATATGTTCTAAATCTGGCTAATGATGTCCATCTTCTATTAATACTGAAGCTGTTTGTTACTAGTGTGACGTCATAACGGCTGTAAGGATTTTGCACGGAAATGTAATGTGCACGCGGATGAATTAAAAAAAAAAATGGTTTTGACCTTTTATTATATCCCACTGTTGGGAGATGGTTTCCCCCATAATCTACCACTTTTTCGCGTGTGATGCCTTCTCTTCTCTAGCCAAACTCTGGTATTCTAAGTAGGTAGTCACGCCAGCAGGACGTCGCCAAGGACCCCCTTTATAAGAAAAAAATTAGCTTTTATTTTTAATACTTACAAAATTTTCACGATGGACAGTGATCGACAATTTAAACAAAAAAACCCGTATAATATGTTTTATGTAATCAATAATTTGTTGTTATTTTTTGTATGGTAGGTATGTTGTGTTATGGAATTTTGGCTTAAAATAAACGCTATTTATCCTAGTAGGGCTTCTTGGCTGAAATAAAAAAGATATATTATATATATAATTATACGTATAATTAAGTACGCCCGCGCCATCCTGGCCCGCTAAATGAACTTATTTACTACCCACGCACTATTTTGCTCTGACGTAACATAGGTACTAGAAGGTCATCCTCTTTTTATCGCTGGGGTTTTATAAATATCTTACATCATATGGGGGTCTTGTTACTATTCCTGTCTGTATGTATAGAACACTAGGTTTTTGCCTCATCTTTGCTCCTGTACCCTAACTAAAAGACAGGAGCCGTAGAAAAAGTAGTCTATGTAAATGTGTTTTTATCTATTCTCATATCATAAAGTTCAAATTATGAAATCAAAAGTACTTAGACTTTATCCACGGACAAATCTAATAAAATCAAAAAAATATTTCATCTACTCTCATTGGTGAAGTTCTAATTAACAAGTAATGGCGGCTCCACATTAGAGCCGTGAAGTTCCGTAAACAAGAATCGCGCGGCGGCGTTCACGCGTACTCATCCATATTCACGGCCCCGTGCCAGTTTATTCCGCACTACAAACGCCCCGCGAAGGGAGGGCGAGCCCTTTGTCACGAGACAAAATACAGACTGATCGGGGAACAGGCGTGGACGCACGTGAATCCCGCGAAAACCGTCCAATTCACGTTCACGCCTGTTTACGGAGCTTCACGGCACTAATGTAGAGCCGCCATAATAACTTTTTTGTAGAACGTCTAATAGTCATATGTTGCCACAGCAAACAAAATTATTGCAGCAGCAGCTTTTACGTCCATTTCGCGGCGGGTTTCACGAACGATTGTGAGCATCCCGTGAATGTGGCGGGCACGACTTGTACCGGAAATTCATGGCGTGAATTCGCGCGTGAATTCACAGCACTAATGTGGAGCCGCCATTAGGATTAAGTTGATGAGATTAGATAAAGTAGTGTATAAAACTGCACATCTCACATATTTTAATAACTTTGGTTATGTGACAATATCATTAACTACCGTTTTTATATTGCATCAGTACCTTCAAAGATTACCTTTTACGAAAATTTCAACTTTTTATGATATTGTGTTTTGGGAGAAACACATTCAATATCTTAAGTTAATTAAGTAATGCTTTAAAACATGTCAACATACAAAACGAAAATAGTTGAAAATCCTAAAGAAATCGGCAAAAGCCAGTACATTGTCAAGTAGCTTTATGTTTTCGTTCATGACTCAAAGCTCAGATGACGACGCCACGCAATGGGACGGGCACACAATCGATTTACTATTCAAAGTATACGGTGCTGCTGTCGAGTGTAATAATATAATGTAATGTGTTTAGTTATAGTACAATTAATTTATTCTAATCCGGTGTAGTTGGGTGGGATGAGGGCTTTCGGGGAACTGGCGTCTGGCGGTCGTTACGATAAAAAAGACAACAATTGTTAGCACGCCAAAGTACATACATACAAAAAATTCACGCCTTTTTCCCTTGGGTGTAGACAGATACTACAGAACGTCAGCTTCTTTTTTTTTTAGGTGGGAAATCATCCAATGACATCTCAAGCCCTTGGGCGGAGCGGTATCAGACTTTTACTGACTAAAACCCACTCCTAGTTCTTTCGTTGTCTTTTTCCTTTCAGAAGCGAACTCATGGCCCCAGTAGGCTTCGACCCTGCTGGGGCCCTACGGTTTGCTGACATGTCCTTGAGGCACGCGTGGAACACTACGCGCCGTCGACGACTTGGGCTTGGTCCGGACGGTTACCGCTGTTGGGGTTAATAGGTGGACAGCAAAGCAACACGGTTTTAAGGATTTGAATAATAACTATTTTTAATCCGTGGTGTGTTTCAGTAATATTACGTGAGACGTGTGCTTCTAAGCAAGGCTAAAGGAATACAGAAACTGTAACCATACTAGGGATATCAGTCAAGTGCTGACGAGGGGCTCAGGCCAATTAAATACAATATTTATTGGTTAGAAAGAGAAAGATCATAGTGTTGTAATGATCAAGTAGGATGGATTTGTTTTTGTTATATTCCAACAACCGGATGGTCGGTCGGCAAGCTGCCCATTGCCCGCCGTCCGCAAGCCCGCGCTTACGGTGGCTGGAAATCGGTATTGGGCTGGGGTCTAGTGGCCCGATGACTGGAGCGTGAGGGTCGTTGTCTCGCGCATGCGGCCGCCTCCTTTGCTAGCATTACTGCTTCGCAGAAGGAGGCGACCGCCTGCCACTCCTCGCTCCGGACCATGGCCTGTACCAAGGCCCGTCGCGAGAGATCGCTGCCGCCGATCGCCCCCACGAAGACACGGCGGTGCTCTGCCCAAGCGGGGCACACCTCTACCGTATTTTCCACCGTGTCCTCCGGGCGGTCCACACAGTGGTGACACCCGGGCGTTTCTTCCGCACGAATCCGGTGCAGGAACCTCCCGAACTGACCATGTCCGGTGAGAACTTGCGTCATGCGGACGGTGAGGACGCCGTGAGGTCTTTCCAGCCACTTCTCAAAGAGTACTTACCGCCATAATTATGGCGTACCCAAGAACGTCAGCTCCTATGATCCTTACATGCGCTGCTTTTTACGTTAACACGATTGAAACGTTTACCGCGTTTGGCTCTATGATTGGTTAAGAGCTTAGAGCGGGCCAATTGGAGCGCCGAACAGTTATAAACGATGTCGATCGCATTAACACTAGAAGCGCGGAATGTCAATGTCAATTTTGAACATTTTATTTTTGCTACAGTAATATAGATGGTATACAAATGAAATTGTAACTGTTAACTTTGCGATTCGATAATAAAACTAAAACAGGAAGAACATCAAAAGAAGAAAGGTACTCTAGTCATACATGCGCACCCGTTGTGTGCACTACAGACCTACAGATACCGGCATGGATCTTGAGCGCTGACTTCCACTTGCGCAGAACTGAAATATCGGGTCTCTAGTGGTATGAAGTGAGACGCGCGGGCGGGGAGTGCAATCCTTGTACAGTGATTGGCTCGCCGATGTGTATGATGCGCAAAGCGATCCCCACTCTTTCGCCGAGCGCTCAAGATTCGTGCCGGTATCTGTAACCTTTCTGAAGAACATCAACAACAGTAGTTAGTATAGGGCAATATACGTATTTGTAAATATAAGCGAAGTGTTCGAACTTTGCGGGATTGTTCGAAAGAGTTACTTGGCTCTGGAAAGCACAGGGCATTTGGAGGCACACATCGGCGTTAGTAAAAGTCTGACAGTCTCACTCCAATCAGAGCAGGAGTTAATAGATGATTTCGCACCTAAAAAAATGTGTTCGAACTTGTAGGTAATACGGAGGTAAATATCTATGCCATTAGCAATTTAGACGCTCACTGGCTTCGCATTATACGGTTCGTTTCCGATTGATCGATTCCATTCCCTCTCCCTATTCTTATACAAGGAAAATAAAAATTATGTGCACTTAATACTGTAAGTTTTTAAATGCAGTTGTACAGAGTTGTCCTGTTAATTTATTTACAAATAAATACTAGGTACTTTAAGATTAGTTTAGATAGTATAAATATCTAAACTACTATTAAAATGGTAATTTTTAAACAAACAAAAACCAAAGGTACTAGAATAAGAATAGAATAATATTTAATTGTACACAAAAACAGTCACAAAACTTTTTTAAACGAACCTAAATCTATGGGTACACAATGGCGGTCTTATCGCTGACAGCGATGTGTAACAGACGACTTTTAGATAGACTGAAAGATCTTACAATAATAAAGAGAGGTTAATCCGCTAAGAAATAAATTAAACATTAAAAATGCATATATTTATAAAGCACCAGCTATATTATTTTGGAAGCAGTCAGGTAAAATCAAACAAAAGATAAATTAAATTTTAGCTTCATCGAAGTGTTTTCGGTCGTATAAAAAAATGATTCCATAAAAAAAAAACATCTGGCTTGTTAAATAAAAGCATTTTTGTTGATTTGTTACAGGCGGTGCTCCTGTACCAATGTCTTCAGAGTCTAGACGCTCACTCCATCGAGGGTCTCACAGACTTCATCAATGAACTGAAGAACTCCATCGACGCAGAACCTGTCAGGAAAGGAGTCAAGGCACAAAAGGTACATTTGGTTTAATACGAAAAGAGAAAACTTTTTACTCCTGTGACACTGGGATTTTGTATAGTCACAGTTTTACTATACCATACAAATCTTTCTGTGAAAATTCAGGTGAACATGCAGTGAGTTTTCAATCCAGTTAGGAGTGACTGTTCACTTCAGGTTTACTCCTGTTTATAGAATGCATCAGCAGTTTATATGGACTAGTGTACAAAAACTACAGTTTCAGAATGGAATTTGTTAGTCACAGTTTTGCTATTCTGTACAAATTTCACTGTGTAAACTCAGTTGAAGTGAACACGCAATAAGTTATCAATCCATACAATCAAGGTGTAAGACTGTTCACTTCAGGTTCATTCCTGCTGATAGAATAGATCAGCAGTTTATATGGGAAAAGAGTGTAGTAAAATTATAGTTTATCCACCACATCCAGTGGTGGATGAACTATAATTTTACTACAACCCCCCAGTTTCTGATTTAAGCATTTGAAGTTGAGTATTTCTCAAACTTGATTTCAAAGTAGGGTTTGAGACATTCTTAACTCGAAATACTCAATTCAGGAACCCGCACTATGTCTCTATTTTGGCTTAGTTTGCCAAAATAGAGACAAGAGTTTCCACAAAATGGGTTCCCGAGGATGAAAGGCGCCATCTAGGAAGAGGTGGTGAGATAATCTAGACGCCTTCCGCAAGAGCTGGTTCGAGGTGACCAAAGAATAAATCAGACAATTTAAGAGAGGCTTTGCCCAATAGCAGGAAATTGACAATGTTTAAAAACCCTCAAAATCATTTGTCATTAAAATGTGACTGTGTTATCCAAATCTGTGTGATTAAAAAACAATTAGTTATAGTATTACACGGGTTTTTTAGGGTTCCGTAGCCAAATGGCAAAAAACGGAACCCTTATAGATTCGTCATGTCTGTCTGTCTGTCTGTCTGTCTGTCTGTCTGTCTGTCTGTCTGTCTGTCTGTCTGTCTGTCTGTCCGTCTGTCCGTCCGTATGTCACAGCCACTTTTTTCCGAAACTATAAGAGCTATACTGTTGAAACTTTGTAAGTAGATGTATTCTGTGAACCGCATTAAGATTTTCATACAAAAATAGAAAAAAAGCAATAAATTTTGGGGGTCCCCATACTTAGAACTGAAACTCAAAATTTTTTTTTTCATCAAACCCATGCGTGTGGGGTATCTATGGATAGGTCTTCAAAAATGATACTGAGGTTTCTAATATCATTTTTTTCTAAACTGAATAGTTTGCGCGAGAGACACTTCCAAAGTGGTAAAATGTGTGTCCCCCCCCCTCTAACTTCTAAAATAAGAGAATGATAAAACTAAAAAAAATATATGATGTACATTACTATAAAAACTGCCAACGAAAATTGGTTTGAACGAGATCTGGTCAGTAGTTTTTTTTTAGTACGTCATAAATCGTAAACCGCATTTTACCTTTCAAGTTTGTACGGAACCCTCAGTGCGCAAGTCCGACTAGCACTTGCCCAGTTTTTTTTTTTTAATTTTCTAGATGAACAGTCTGAGTTTTAGCGGTATACTAATTAAGTCAATTTACATTTCCTCAGTGGAGCACAGTAACAATCTGCCTACCACAATCCACGCTCCGGCTGGTCACGACTGGTGTGGTCCAAGAGCTGAAGGGTCAGAACCGACGGATACCAGCGCTGGCCATAGCTTCCGCAGTGGGTCAGCGCGCTAACGAGCTGGTGCCATGCTCCCGCGACGAAGAGACCAGGCCACTTATGTACAGCGAGGCCGAGAGGAAGGAGACCTTCAAGCGGTGGCCTCACATGGACTACAAGTGAGTAAACTGACTACGACCAGGGTGGGCCATCAATGGCCATCGTGTTGTGCCCAATAGAGCGATCGACTGATCTTCACTGGATGGATGCTGACAGCTGGCGACAGGCCAAGGATTATATTAAAAGGGTCAGCGATTGGTCAAGTCTATATTCAGTAGTCTTAGTGCGAGCTTTTATATATTTTCGAAAACGCGTGCGTTAGCGTAACTTAACTTTTTGCTGGAACTGCCAACTGTTGACAATGATGGAAAACAAAAATTCTGTACGAAAATGTTAACACGATCGAGTCAGTGTGCACTAGGCACTAGTCCTATAGTGGTTCCCAATGACACTATTATCCTGCTCCAAGAAAGCTGTAGGGAAACCAGCACCAGTAAAAAACATAGACCGCCGTCCTCACCGTCGAGGCTCACGATAACGTCCTCGTCAATGTCCGTCCCGATCCTTGCTTGAGCTAGTCTGCTGAGCCTGTTGTAGTTTTTAATTATTTTAGTTTGTTCAAGTTCAGAAACTGAAACTGGTATGAGGAAGCGAGGGCCCGAGAAAGATGGAAGGAGTGAAGGGAGGCCTTTGCCCAGGCGTGAGACAGAACAGACTAATAAATAAACATAAGTTCTAGCTGGAGTCTTTTTTAAAGGTACCTCCTTCCCTTGCCCATTGTTTTAGAATGTGAATTGGGATGGATTTTTGAGAAAAGACAAAAAAGTTTTTTTAATATTTTTAAAATACATGCTGTAGTTGTAATTTTAGCATGCATTTGATGGATTTTAAAATCTATAATAAATGAAAAGGCAATACATGTGGCTTGTGACGTCACAGTACAGTAACCCCATAGTAACATCGCGCTATTCAGTGCAAATGATTTTTTGAGTGACAATGAAAAGATAAGTAGACTAGAATGAAACTTCAAAAACGTTAACTTCTCCATTTTCCACTGATTTTCATAATATTTTCACTATTGTATTTGTTTCAAATAAAAATAATACTAATAAATAACCATTTTCTTTCGCACAGATGGGCACTACCCGCTCGGATGGCTCAAGCCGGTTTCTACCACCAGCCCTCACCTAGCGGTGACGACCGCGCCATGTGCTTCACTTGCCTCGTATGTCTGGTCTGCTGGGAGAAGTCGGACGAACCCTGGGTGGAGCACGAGAGGCACTCGCCCAACTGCCCCTTCGTTAGGGGTGAATATACGCACAATGTGCCTATCTCGGTGAGTGGAACATTATAATTACCATTATTTACCCTATACCAATATTTAGTAGCAGGGCTATGTGTTACACTTGTTTCGTATGTTTGATGTGTTGGGAGAATTCTGATGAGCCTTGGGTGGAGCATGAGATGCACTTGCCCGACTGCCTCTTCGTCAAGGGCGAATATAGGCACAATATCAGATTTCTTGTAAATTTTTACCTTTATTCAAAATTCATTCTGAAACTTACGAATATGGAAAGGCTATAATTGAACTGAACTTGTTTCAAATTTTGCCTGATATAGAGCGTATGGTGACGAAAGGTTCTATAATGGCGACCACGTACCGGAAGACGCAGCGTTGGAAGGCCTCCCACAAGGTAGACCGATGACAAGGTGAGGGTCGTTGGAATCCGATGGATGCGAGACGCACAGGACCGGTCATTATGGCGACTCTTGGCGGAGGCCTATGTCCAACAGTGGACATCTTTCGGCTGAAATGATGATGATGATGAGAGCGTATACGTAGAACAGGCACGGTTACCGCAGTGGTCGAGTGATTGGCTGCTGCGCTGCATGCTGTGGGTTCGATCCCTAGAAAGAAAAAAAAAAACAAAACATTTTATTTGGCGGAACAAGGGGCAAATTTAGAACTAACAAATTATAAGTATATTATGTGAAAAATATGCGCCACATCCGCGCAAAACGGCCGAACGCTCAGCATAATGCCGTGACCACTCGCAAAATGTGATGCGTCTACAGCGCTGGTTTTCAGCGTGGGCCGGTAACGGCATCGACATAAAGACGTCGGCATGGTATTGTGTGCTAATAGATTTGAATAAGATAGATAAATAAAAATATATAGAAATAAAGAGGAAATACGATATCATATTATGTATAAAGTGGCAACATTACGTTGCGTCTGTGCCACAGATATGTCAAACAGTAGAGATATGGTAAGGGGGCGTGGTTCTTGCGAACGCATCAAGCCGGATATGTGCTTCTATGTGCTTGATGTCATTTTCGACCATTAGTCAAAATGTCAACTAGCGACGTCTTCTGTGCTTATGATTTTTTTACAAAATGCCGCGTTGTTTAGTGGTTGTTTGCAAAAATAACAGCTGTATTGTAAATTACACGAAAGATAGGTGGATAGGTGTTCTGGGTTTGGGTATTTTGTTTATTTTTGAAAACGCTACTACTATACAGTTATTCCTAGCGTGGCGCAACGGTTTTTTTTTTAAATGAATATTTAGTCTCATAACTTACGATCAATTAGGTAGTGATCCCTTCAGCCAAATTGTTCGTGTGGGGCGTGAGTTCATTTTCATATATGGTTTAGATTCTTAAATGAATGTATAACTGACAGCACAACCTCCAGGCTGCTACAGAAGGATACTCAAAGGAAAAACTAAATATGAATTAAACCATCCTGTGAATCGGCTAGAAGTGTGACGATGTTAAGTAATTAAATTATCGGGCACTCACGTTAATCAAGTGTTTATCGTCTATTATTCCGTGTAATCTATGTCTAGTCGGATAATAGAAAACAATCCTAACACAAAAACATACCGATTTTGTTTTTTCTCTGAGTGTTTTTTCTCGGCTGGGATTGTTAAACTTTTTGTCATTACTAAGGGTGCGTTTCCGTTGACACGAAGCTGGGCGAAGTGGAGAGGAGCGGACCGTGAATTGGCCAATTACAGTGCTCGAAATCTCCATTCCTGAACACGAAGCTGGGCGAAGTGGAGAGGAGCGGACCGTGAATTGGCCAATTACAGTGCTCGAAATCTCCATTCCGCATTAGTGGAAACAGTATAAGGGTATTTTTTATATCGTGCATTTCAAAATGCAAAAAAACGCGTCCCGCGTGCGTATTCCACGCATTACAATAAATATAATATAATAGGTATATTACACCCAGACACAACAAATGATCGTGCTCATCACTCAAACGATTGTCCTGGGTGGGAATCGAACCCACGACCTCCGGCATAGCAGTCAAGGCCACTAACCACTAGACCAACAGGCCAGTCAAAAAAAAAAAACACACAAAACACAGAAACTCACAGTCAAAATACTTGTATGAAATGATCATTTTCGGGGGTTACGCGTGCGGGCAATCCCGCATGCGTGATCAAAACCGCACGATATTAAAATAACCCTCAGCGGAGCAGAGAGTGGAGCTGAGCGAACTTTCAAATAAAACATGAATACAAAGCCTCGAGCCGAACAGAACGGAGTTGAGCAGGCTGTGGTGCCGAGAGGAGGGTAACTCCACTCCCTGCTCCGCTTCAATGGAAATACCAGCCACTTTTCACTGCTCTTCTTCGCTCTACTCCACCAGCTCCACTTAAGTGGAAACGCACTCTAAAATCCATCTGTGTTCCTTCAGTTGCCCTTTGCGTTTCAGGGCCACGGTAACTCTTTCGAACGATCTTCCAGCCCAAGTAGATCATACATAGATAAAAGATAGCTACACAGTAAATACACACGGACTCAGTAACCCACTTTTCGGGGTTGCGGTTTCAAGTGAGAAACACTTTAGCCACCTGAGATTAACCACAATATTGTACTTTTATTTGTGTACGTAGTTACAAGTCCGTGATAAGACCTGTCATACTGTATGGATCAGAATGTTGGGCTGTGAAAAAGACGGATGAAAAAAGATTGCATGTAGCGGAGATGAAAATGTTGAGATGGATGTGTGGTGTGACGAGAATGGATAAAGTGAGAAATGAGTATATTAGAGGAAGTTTGAAAGTGGCGCCGGTGACTGAAAAGTTGAAGGGGAATCGTTTGTCTTGGTATGGTCATGTAAAGAGGAGAGATTAAACGCATGTTACTAAAAGAGTTATGAGTATACATGTGGATGGGTGGAGAGGGAGGCCAAAGAAAAGATAGATGGATTGTGTGAACAGTGATATGAAAGAAAAGGAAGTTAGTGATAGCATGACGGTTGATAGGATAGAATGGAAGAAAAAAACATGTTGCGCCGACCCCAAATAAGATGGGACAAGGGCAGGAAGATGTATTTGTGTACGTAGAATGGAAATGATGAAAGACGTATCATGAGAAGATAGACGGTAGATAAAATGAATGAAAGAAAAAAGCTGATACAGATGTTTGTATCGAAAACTAGCTTTGAGTTTCGTCCATGTGTTTTGACATCACCTATAGCACTCGGATATTAAGCGCTTATTACACCACTAGATATTCAGACAGTCTTAGTCTATGTAGCGTCACACAAGAATAAAATTAAAAGTAAAAAATCTTTTTAAAAACAAGCTTTTAATTAAATGTGCTAAAAAGAATAAAAAAGACCTTGGTTTTGTTGCTGAGTTCCTACGGCCACCTTTCAGCTCCATCATCAGATCAGCTCCATATCATCATAATACTACATTGTCACGCACTTTACACATGTGTACAAAATTTCAGCTCAATTGGTTGAAGACATCTGCTTCAAAATTTAGTTGCAAGATTTGAGCCGAACATACATTACATACATACATTGCAAGTTATTAAAAAGTTTGTAAAAAGAGCAACTTACGATAATGTCGTGTTTGGAATGAATCAGAACGATGAGATAAATAGATAAACATAGACTAAGACTGTCTGAATATCGAGTGGTGTAATAGGCGCATTAGTGTATCGTTCTGTCAGTGATAGAATTTTGAAATCAAATGAGTACTTCCAGAGAATTCCTTCTACAAAAATATGTACGGACAATTTTTCTTCTACTTTTGTTTGTTTTTAAATTTCCGTGCCTCAAAAGAAAAGAACGGAACCCTTTAGGATCACTTTGTTGTCCGCCTGTCTGTCTGTTAAGACCCTTTATCTCGGGAACGCGTAGAGATATTGAGTTACAATTAAAACCATATACTCGGGTCTACGGTCCCTTGAAGCTGTGAAAAAAACACTTCTCAGTTAACGAGAAAAAAAAAGATTCGGCCGTTTATGTCGCAAAAAACGTATGTTTCGACACTCTCAAGGGAATCAAAATTCATAGGGTAATTCCCGTCGACCCAGAATCCTGAAATTTGGCATAAGGCAAGGTATTATAGCACATGTAAAGAAATTAATCTAAAAACAGAAAAACAGTAAATTGGTGGTCACATCACAAAAAAAAACTTTTTTGCGATTCGGAAAATTTTTCTACTTACACTTCATTCGGGAATTGAGCATAGGTTTGTACGGAACCCTCAGTGCGCGAGTCCGACTCGCACTTGCCCAGTTTTTTTTTATATATAATAATATTCTATACGTAACATTGATGTCTTCCGTTTTCTTGTGTGTTTATCTTTTTCTTTATCGAATTTACGTGTATAAAACGGGTCTAACGCGTCATATGACATCGACTTCGCCGTTGTCGACCGCTCAAACGCAAGCCACGCTGATTCATCATTACCAAAACGTCTTAATACGTGAATCACTAATGACACAAAGCTTTTTTATAATATCAGAATGATGAAACTTGACTTCTGATTGCTAATGTTGCGTTTGCTAAGACTACGGCGAGCTGTTGATTTTGGATAGCTAGAGTTGATTTATCATTGTTTGAGTACCTAATTCGTATTAATTTTCCTTCAAGCGTAAAATTCGGAACTACTACTTGGAGTGCTCTCAACCTTAGTTCGATCTTCGTTAGAATTATTATTAAGTTCTCCTAATGATTTGATATTTTTATAGTATTTATTTTATTAGTTTATAATTTTAGCATATATACCTATGTATTTTATCACATTATTATTATAAATAACTTATTGTTTTTTTTTTTCTGTTTGAAGTATCTGTTATTTGTTTATTGTGCAAACCTACCAGTGTTGTCTTTTTTTACCCAAAGGTTGACTGGTAGAGAATGCCTTGTCGCATTAAGGCCGCCTATGTACCAATAGGTACTGTACATGAAGTATAAATAATTTCACGTCACGGAGAAGTCGTTTGATAATTTGTCACCCTCAAAAAAAGGGTTAATGAAATCGACACCCACAACGAACGAGGTTGTAACATTAATTCAGTCATTTTTTTTAATTAACCTAAAAGTGATACTTAGTGCTATGTTTGAATTTTTTTTGGACTCTAATCCGGGATGCTACCTTGTTCGATGCGAGTGTCGAAATGAAACAAAGTCATTCTTGCTGACTGTACTGATTTACTCATATTTACAACTAGTAATTACCTGCTACACTGTTTAATGAATAAAAATAACTAAGAAAATGGTTCAATATCAATTCACAACAACACAACACATCACAGTCAACTCACAAACAACACAACGCATCACAGCCAACTCACAAACAACACATCACAGTCAATTCACAAACAACACTCGATTTCGAAATCACTCATAATAATAATGGTTACTTGTTGGTTCTGAGAAAATAATAGAAATTTAGGATCCATTTATTCTAAAACGGTGCTGCCCAGTCATGCAACTTAATTAAATCTATATTTGAGTTCAGATTTTTATCATTGCTGTAAGTGATCATACCTCCTACACATAAAGTCGTAAAATACTTTTTTATTTAAATAGTAGGTAGCTATTTTAAAAAACTAGCTGCTGTCAGCGGATTCGCGCGCGTCATAGTAGAGTTATCACCTAGAGAAATAATAAGTAGCCTACGACCTATTCGCAGACCTATGAATTATACACAAAAAATTTCATAAAAATCGGTCAAGCCGTTTAGGAGGAGTTCGATAACAAACACCGACACGAATTTTTTATTTAATAGATAGAATAAACTTATTATTTCTTATAACATCCAGCGATGTTTGATGAAGAGGCAACTCGAATAAAGAGAGATAACGCCTGAAAACTCTGTTGGCATTCGGTAATTCCGTGATTTACTCGAATATTTTACAGAACTTGTTCCTAAGACCCTTAAAAATTTTTGAGAAAAATTGTCGTCATTCAGAATCTCGATTAAATTCTATAAATGTACTTTTTTATTTTTAATATATGAGTACATTATGGAGGGCCAAAGTTCACGTAAAATAGCAAATTTTCAGAGGTCTTTACTGGATTAGTGTTACACAAATTTATGTTTTGATTTCTATAGAAGCCTAGATAATATCCACAAAATACCTATGTATGTAAAATTACCGGTCAAGCGCGTACCTATCAAGAAAAAATAATATCAGAGAAAGATGTGCAAGAACATCATAATCACGTAAGAGCGGTTGTATGAAAATGTACCTCGGGTTGACCGCTCTTAACTGATTATATCATGCAAATACATCGGCTAAAAGTGTTTCACAAATCTATTTATATAAAAGAAAGTTGTGTTAGTTACACTATTTATAACTCAAGAACGGCTGAACCGATTTGGCTGAAAGTTGGTGGGGAGGTAGCTTAGAACCAGGAGACGGACATAGGATACTTTTTTTTTTTGAGTAGGGTAGAGTAGGATAGAGTTGGGTAGAGTAGGATATAGTAGTCAGTTGACGGGAGCGAAGCCGCGGGCAAAAGCTAGTTACATATATAACAATTACAAAGACGGGTCTCCTGTAAAAATTTACTTTTTGCCTTACCACCTTATGCGTATGAGGTATCGATTTGTTACATGACTATGACAATACATACTTCTAAAAGGCAGTCCTTAGTTCCTATAGATTTTTAGTTTACCTTGGAAAATCCTGAACATTGTAGTATCAACAAGCTAAATTGTTCTAACCTAAAGTTTAGTGCTTTGAATGGCCGAACCTGTTTCTACGTTCACTAAATTTGCACACGCTACACTCCATCTCAAACTGACTGTGGTCGCTCTACGTTGACTATCGGTCGATTATTTCAGATGCAAGAGATCACTGATTATCAGTGTCGATTCGGAGGCGCGGCTTGCGACAGTGACTCGGCAATCTTCGTAACACACGTTATATACGAAAAAGCGCGATGAATTTATAAGTGTGTTTAGTTATCATTATTTATAGACACCAAGATTAGATTACAGTTCAAATACCGTTGCACTCTTGACATGACGCGGCAAATAAAAAGGATACGTAACGATGACAGGTCATAACTTGAAGTCTGTGAACATAGGCGTTAATGCTAAGATTATTCGTGTGTCTTAGTTTAAAAGTCTTTATTATCCTTTAGGTGACCAACGCGACAGCATGTGCGGTACCCTGTACCAACGTTACGGTAGTGTCGAAAGGGAACACAGGGGACCTGATCGCGACGGGCACTCCTGAGGGCAAAGTCAACATCTGGCGGTTCGACTGTGGCCTCAAGCTGGTGAAGTTCATTCACCTGTCGCCGTATGACTCGATATTCAGCGGCATGCTGGCGACCGACAGCAATAAAGTGTGGTCTGCTAGCTTGGAGAAAGATAGTGGTGAGTGTTCTTGTATTGTATTACCTTGTTTTTAGTTAAGCGATTAATCAGTCAGCCTTTGCAAATACAAGTTTATTTTTTAGGTCTTGTCTATTAGATGACGCAAAGAATTCTTGAAAGGCATTAAACACGTTAAAGTAAATCGTTTTATAAACAATAATTTTCTTGTTCTTCTAATAATCATAACTTTCGATTCCGCAGCCACGTACGGCGTCGAGCTAACGGCGATGGCTTTCGTGGGAATGACGTCACAGCAAGAGGCGTATCCTCAACCACAGAACACGGAGAGTACAGAGAAAGAGACCAACACAAACAAGACGAAGCCCTCGCTCATGTGTGCCGTCGTCATCACCAGGACCAACTCCACACAGACTGACCAACCCATCAAGGAAGACTCCAGCAAAGCACTCTTTGACTCAGGGGCAGACAAAGAAAGCGTTCAAGCAATGAACGATCAAAACGAAGCTAAGAACAACTTAACAACAAATAAAATGCTGTTCCTACTAACTTATGATATACATAGCTCACTAGCCGGCTCGATCACCACTGTAGTACACACGTCTAACAGTAGCGGGAATTCCAAACCTGGTGGTAGCAAGAAAGTATGCACCGTAGCGAGGCCTGATGACGCGAATATATACGACGAAATATACTTTCAGTACTCCGATGAGGACACAGAGCTTCCGCAATGCACAAATAGCTTACTAGACGAACAGATTAGTAACGTTATCAACCTCAACGCGTCGTCAAGCAAAGAGGATTGTAAGATATGGGAACCCAAGAAGATTATCTTGCCCAAGCATTTTAAAGTGATGCCGCCGCCACCTCCCACAGCCTTGCTACCTGAGCTGCAGGAAGCTGGACAAGCGACGATGCTAGACTTCGTCGGCAAGATCTCGCAGCTCAAAAGTTGGAAGAGCGGAAACCTTGATTCTGTTGGCACGAAACTAGCAGACCAAACTGACGCGGTATTGCAACAAGCAGACCCAATAACGCATTATCTGAACATGAATGGACCTTTAGAGATTTCCGATTTGAAATGGTATGATGGTGGAGATGGAACTGAAAAAGTTAAGGTTACAACCTTTGGTGGTGGAAGCAAAGTTGGTACACAGACTGCAATAACTAATAGTAATAATGACGGTTTTGACAGTGATCCTCCCCAAGAAGAAGCAGTGTCACAAGGCATAGCAGTCCAGTGTTTGACCCTCCCACCCAAACTGAACTTCAAAGACGACGCTAGGGTCACACATTTGATACCAACGGAAGACAAAGAACATTTACTTGTAGTCATTTCAAGCATTATGCCTGACAAAGTTAAAGTTGAAGAGGAAACAGACAACGACGGTGACACTAAAATGGAAGTCGATGAAGTCACTGAACCAAGTGACAAACCGAAATCCGACTCTAAAGCTTACTTCCTACTGTACAAAATCAACAGCAAAACATCAATATACACGTTGGAAGATCATCCTGTTTCCTTCAAAGTGTTACCGTTCAACGAAAGTCCTGTAGACCTGTGTCTATTACCGACTGATAAACACGATCAGTATTCGTTCGCCGCTGTTGGCGTCGACGGAAGTCTAAGACTGTATTCATTACCTGACTTCAAGACTTTGTCTGAGAAACGCGTACCCAAAGGACAATTTACGTCAGTAGTGTTCTGTGCTTCTGTTGAAAGGCTCAGTGTGTCAACCAAACACGGAATGATATACTTCTATGCTCTAAACAACGGCGAGAAAGATAACACAGGTGATATCGATGAGGATGAGTTTGCTAACATAGATTTCGATATGCTACAGAGGGCGCCGCGGGATGAAGTATGCGGGCCGTCGCCAGCACCCGTCATTATAGCCAATAAGACTGAACTAGATTTGTCAGACTTAGAAACTTTGATTTACCTAACTGGGTACTACGGTACTAACACAACAGTGCCTTACAGCGCGGTCGTGCCTGGCTTCTGGTGCGAACTGTCCCCGGCTCAGCGATCAAGATCTGACCACCAAAATAACAGAACATGGAGGTTACAGAACACTTCTTCGACGTGGGATGAGCATGTTTTAGAACTTACGTTGCCGTACAGTGTTTCTCTAGCTCATATAGAGTTTGGTTTCACCTTACACTCTGCATGTTCAGCTAATCTGCCAATCATACTTGTCACACTACTTAAACAGAACCTCCACGGTATAGGGTATAAGAAAGACGCGTCCTTCGGACATAGATCAGACTCTCCCATACACTTCCCAGTCATAGACGCTGACATGTCAAATCTAGAGAACCCTGTCAATAGCGAAGAGTATTTACAAGCACATAATGCAGAAATCCTAGCAGGGCCTTTGTTACTGTCTTCAGGACTCGACATGACCCAGCAATCAGGGACTTTAATACTGACAAGCCCTCGTTTGTACAGGGCGAGAGGAAGAACCTTCCTTATTCATATAAAGACACTCTTTGATCCAGCCAAAGACATGAGTAAAAGCACAAACAAGAGCGGAGAAAGCAGTTCAAATAAAAAAACAGGTTTCATTGGCTGTGACTGGCTCCATCAGATCTCATTGACGGTTCGCTCTAGTCCACATACTGATGTTCCTATGGAAAGACAGCAACGGATAGCAATGTTAGAATCAAACAGCTTTTTGAACACGTTATGTGAGATTTCTATAAACAACGCTGAACTTGAAATGAGGAATATAGCAATGGACCTATTAATCTGGGTGGTGTCCATAAGGTTGCAAAGGATGCGACTGGCTAAGACGGAGAAAGGGAAGGATAAGACGGTTGAAACTCAGCAGTTGGAGTGTGTCAAGATTATCGAGAAGCATACTGATGCTCTGATCAAGAATTGTATATTGTGCGCCAATAGGAGTATGGCGAAGAAGTGTGTCAAGATTCTTCTGATTACAAGCGAGTGAGTATGATTTAGTTTTATGTTTACCCTGGTTTAATAATAACTGGTGTCAACGCAGTATTTCAAGGGTGGATCCAGGATTTTGTTCTGGGGGGGAGGGCACAAGGTTCGGACGGGCAAAAAAATAAACAATAACTGTTAGAAATAAATATGAAGTAAAAAAAAAAATGATTTACTTCTAAGCATGTAGTGTGATGGAATCACCACAGTACACAAAACCACCCCCGTCGGGGGGCGGGTACGTGCCCCCTGGCCCTCCCTTAAATCCGCCCTTGCAGTATTTTATACAGGGACCTTACCATGACTTGTTCAAATGTCAGTCGTGCGAGCGAGAAAGAGGAGCTATACACCCTATATAGCTCCATCCCTTTAACAGGTCAGTATAGGTCGTCAAATGGATCGCGTTCAGAGCTCGTGGTAGAGCCTCTATTCTGTTCTTCTTGGTCAACCTTTTGACCGCCACGTCAATAAAGCAAAAGCGTGGTCTTGACGCCAACGGGCGACACGGCGATTTCATCCTTTAATAACACAAATAAGAAAAACAATACTTTCTTATAAGATTTAATAGCGTTGGAGTCTGTCATGTAGTCATGACCGTGGCGTGCTGGACACCATTTGCTTTGTCATATCAAAAGTTTAATGTAAATGTCATGTGTGTCTTGTTTGTTCATGTCGGGTTCACTCGTCCTCAGTTTCCGTTCAATTTTATCTGTTGGTTATACTAATGTCCGTTTTCATTAACACTATGGGCGACACCTGTTTTCTTTAAATAAACGTATTATTTCATACTGCGTAATGCGCAACAATGAGGATCAGTCATGATTTTTGTGGAGTATATATACAGTGAAGAAATTATTTAAATAGGACCAAAAATGACGAAGATACAGCTATTTCAGTGTATTCGTTCCAGAAACGCGCCCGAGAATGAGGCGACTCGCTGTGACGTCATCTGTCATGATCGGTCTCCACCGGCGAATGAATACGATCAAGCCGTTCGACACACGGATCATGACAGATGAAATCATCATAAACAGTCCAGCGTGAAAAGGGATGGTGCTATCTTAGTTTTAATTACAAACCTATTAAACAAGTCCTGTTTTTTTTCCTTCAGGGGTGAAAAAGAACTGCCTAAACGCTGGAAATCAACGTTCGAAGCCACGCTATCGAACAGCGTATGCGCTTGCATCCCCTACGTCGGCGCCAGCGTGTCGGCGGGCGCCGTGCGCTGGCTGGCGGCGCTGGCGCAGCAGTGCACGGCCAGGGCCGTGGCGCCCGCGCTCGTGGCCAAGTGTCTAGCGCTGCTGGAGAGGGCGGCGCGCTGCTTGAGGGACAGGCCCGATGTCTATCACAGTCTGCTGAGAGCTAGGTAATGTACTTATGCGCTGGCTGGCGGCGCTGGCGCAGCAGTGCACGGCCAGGGCCGTGGCGCCCGCGCTCGTGGCCAAGTGTCTAGCGCTGCTGGAGAGGGCGGCGCGCTGCTTGAGGGACAGGCCCGATGTCTATCACAGTCTGCTGAGAGCTAGGTAATGTACTTATGCGCTGGCTGGCGGCGCTGGCGCAGCAGTGCACGGCCAGGGCCGTGGCGCCCGCGCTCGTGGCCAAGTGTCTGGCGCTGCTGGAGAGGGCGGCGCGCTGCTTGAGGGACAGGCCCGATGTCTATCACAGTCTGCTGAGAGCTAGGTAATGTACTTATGCGCTGGCTGGCGGCGCTGGCGCAGCAGTGCACGGCCAGGGCCGTGGCGCCCGCGCTCGTGGCCAAGTGTCTGGCGCTGCTGGAGAGGGCGGCGCGCTGCTTGAGGGACAGGCCCGATGTCTATCACAGTCTGCTGAGAGCTAGGTAATGTACTTATGCGCTGGCGCAGCAGTGCACGGCCAGGGCCGTGGCGCCCGCGCTCGTGGCCAAGTGTCTGGCGCTGCTGGAGAGGGCGGCGCGCTGCTTGAGGGACAGGCCCGATGTCTATCACAGTCTGCTGAGAGCTAGGTAATGTACTTATGCGCTGGCTGGCGGCGCTGGCGCAGCAGTGCACGGCCAGGGCCGTGGCGCCCGCGCTCGTGGCCAAGTGTCTGGCGCTGCTGGAGAGGGCGGCGCGCTGCTTGAGGGACAGGCCCGATGTCTATCACAGTCTGCTGAGAGCTAGGTAATGTACTTATGCGCTGGCTGGCGGCGCTGGCGCAGCAGTGCACGGCCAGGGCCGTGGCGCCCGCGCTCGTGGCCAAGTGTCTGGCGCTGCTGGAGAGGGCGGCGCGCTGCTTGAGGGACAGGCCCGATGTCTATCACAGTCTGCTGAGAGCTAGGTAATGTACTTATGCGCTGGCTGGCGGCGCTGGCGCAGCAGTGCACGGCCAGGGCCGTGGCGCCCGCGCTCGTGGCCAAGTGTCTGGCGCTGCTGGAGAGGGCGGCGCGCTGCTTGAGGGACAGGCCCGATGTCTATCACAGTCTGCTGAGAGCTAGGTAATGTACTTATGCGCTGGCGCAGCAGTGCACGGCCAGGGCCGTGGCGCCCGCGCTCGTGGCCAAGTGTCTGGCGCTGCTGGAGAGGGCGGCGCGCTGCTTGAGGGACAGGCCCGATGTCTATCACAGTCTGCTGAGAGCTAGGTAATGTACTTATGCGCTGGCTGGCGGCGCTGGCGTAGCAGTGCACGGCCAGGGCCGTGGCGCCCGCGCTCGTGGCCAAGTGTCTGGCGCTGCTGGAGAGGGCGGCGCGCTGCTTGAGGGACAGGCCCGATGTCTATCACAGTCTGCTGAGAGCTAGGTAATGTACTTATGCGCTGGCTGGCGGCGCTGGCGCAGCAGTGCACGGCCAAGGCCGTGGCGCCCGCGCTCGTGGCCAAGTGTCTGGCGCTGCTGGAGAGGGCGGCGCGCTGCTTGAGGGACAGGCCCGATGTCTATCACAGTCTGCTGAGAGCTAGGTAATGTACTTATGCGCTGGCTGGCGGCGCTGGCGCAGCAGTGCACGGCCAGGGCCGTGGCGCCCGCGCTCGTGGCCAAGTGTCTGGCGCTGCTGGAGAGGGCGGCGCGCTGCTTGAGGGACAGGCCCGATGTCTATCACAGTCTGCTGAGAGCTAGGTAATGTACTTATGCGCTGGCTGGCGGCGCTGGCGCAGCAGTGCACGGCCAAGGCCGTGGCGCCCGCGCTCGTGGCCAAGTGTCTGGCGCTGCTGGAGAGGGCGGCGCGCTGCTTGAGGGACAGGCCCGATGTCTATCACAGTCTGCTGAGAGCTAGGTAATGTACTTATGCGCTGGCTGGCGGCGCTGGCGCAGCAGTGCACGGCCAGGGCCGTGGCGCCCGCGCTCGTGGCCAAGTGTCTGGCGCTGCTGGAGAGGGCGGCGCGCTGCTTGAGGGACAGGCCCGATGTCTATCACAGTCTGCTGAGAGCTAGGTAATGTATTTATTTATCGCGAAATCAGGGTCAGTCTAAACACTTCTTTGAAGGCTTCTCAGAGCCACTACTAACATACAACTAACCACTAGATCAACAGGCCAGTCAGAAATGTCATTCCTTATTAGAATACGCGGGTATTTTAGTTCCTCTCGCTCACACAAGTGCGACAGGTAAGTGCAAGAAAGAGATGGGTGCAACATCCAGTCGAAAAAATTAATATATCGCTTTTAATCAGCGTAACCAAATTGATTATTTTAAATTTACGTACATCTGACGCAAAATTAAACAATGAGTTTGAGTGAATTTTGAAAATAATTTTCATTTTGTTATAACAATGCTTTGTTGTATAATATCGTGTCTCAAATTAAATTTCGAGTGATACAATTGGACATTATTGATTGATTGAACCTAGTTGGTTCAATCAATCAATAATGTCCGCGGTCTCTTTAAAATTAAATTTTTGAAACTATGTACGTGACTGAAATTGTTTTCACGAAAACAATTTCAACCTTATTATATCGTCACCGGAAAGCCAATACTACTTAAGCGCCATTTTGACCAAAATGAGTTATATATATCGTTGGATTGGATTTTTTTTGCTGCGTCGATTAGTCGCGGTTTCGTAATAATCTGAGCATTTTTTTGGCGCTTAAGCACTGCAAAAGTATGGTATTTATCATAATTTTGATGTTTTAATAAATACTTACGTAATGCAACTTATGATTATATTTTAGTCGTTGTCAGTTTAGTATTTTTCTATACTGACATCAGCCACTTTAACTTTGTTCAGCAACTCAAAATATTGTAGTTTGAGTCATTGATGTCGCTTTAGCATTTTTTTGCCGACCGTAAATATGAGTTGATATGTAGCTAAGTAAATTTACTTTACGTAAAAATTGATGAGCATGGCGCGTTAGTATATTTTGTCTTCGCAGTTTTCTGAGAGGGAACGGTTTTAGTAACTTTGCTTTTCATACCTAAGTATTTGAGTGTCTATTTAGAATGTTTTACATTCTATGAAATCGAATAATTATTATATTAAGCATGGACTATTTTACTCGACAAAATTAATAGTTTGTTTAGCATTTAAATGTGTGAAACACGTACAAAAAATATTCAGTTAAGTCTTTTGAAATAAAATTTTGTTTTGATTACGATTCGTTGAGTACTTATAATTTATATTTCGCGCGCGAGTTGTAGGCGGTTCAGTCGATGAGTCGACCTTGCTTTTGCTTGTAGTCGGATCCCCGCAGCGACAAAAGAGTGACGCGTGTATGAAGTTCCCGCAGCAAACAGTTAACAAGTTAGGGGGCTGAGTCACCCGCGTCGGTAGGAGAATACCCATAGCTAGGCCCTACATGTGGTCCCCGGGTGGTGCTAATCAGGTGATATTAACTTGTGGTAGGTTTCGACCGACGGCTTGTGACCACCCACTGGGCAAAGACGTACCGCCAAACGGCCTAGCCGTGTTCCGGTACGATGCCCAGTGTAGACAATTTAGAGAAGTTGGGTCGAAGGTACGGTTCTAATGTATGCAAACCAGCCGGACCCGCGCTGGTATTGACGTATCGGGAGACTAGTCGCGGAGGGTAGCGGGATCCGAGGCACGGTGCACCGCTGGCCGACCGCAGTTAGTAGGGGGCCCAAGTAATGTGCTAGCCACACATGAAAGGCTGCCCCGCTAACTGACGAAAAATCCCGGAATGCACCATCGTGCTGGTTGGCGACCAGATGAGAGGGCCCGATGGTCATTTCCGGGGGGGGGGGGGGCTCGGGTGTTCCCTCAGTCTCCAGACTAGTACCCCAATGATGCTGTCCTGCCAGTGCGTGACTGAAGGTTAGCAGCAAGGGACTCCATTTCACTTCCTTCTCCTCTCCTACCTCACTCGTAATATGACAGGGTTGAAAAAGAGAAAAGTAAAACAGCGGCTGCACTCCCTCTCACTTAAAGTGCACCTCAGCAATATTAGAGGTCTGCACTCCAATATCGCAGCATTCCATCATCACCTGGAGACTGAAAAACCTTCCCTCTTTTTTCTTTCGAAGACGCAGATAAGAAGTCCGTTAGACGTGTCGTACCTGTCTTACCCAGGGTTTACACTGGAGCAAAATTTTAAATCACACGCTGGTGTGTGTTTGTACGCCAGGGACGACATCTGCTATCGACGTCTCCGCAACCTTGAAGATTCCAGGTTCTCAACGCTTTGGGCTCTGGTGGACACAGGCATGGATAAAATTATCTATGCTTGTGTCTACCGTTCGCACAGTGGTGATAAGGAGACGATCAGGCTCACACAGTACCTTAGTGAGGCGGCGGATGTGGCTCACCAGAGGTACTCTTCCGCACAACTGGTGTTACTGGGGAATTTTAATGCCCACCATCAGGAGTGGCTTTTCCCATACCGGTGCACAGACCATGCTGGTCGAGAGACGCGAAAGCTTGCGCTAGCGTTAAATCTCACCCAGCTGGTCCAGGGAGCTACGAGGGTACCGGATGTTGATTCGCACACGGCCAACTGCTTGGACCTTCTGCTGACAACAGATCCAGACCGCTATTCAGTGTCGATATCATCACCGTTAGGTAGTTCCGACCACTGTCTGGTGAAATCTATATCAGTCTACTCTCCGCCCGATCCCTGCCCTAGAGGCACCAGGCGGGTTTTACGATATAGGTCAGCAGATTGGGATGGCATGCGATCTTTCTTCGCATGCTATCCTTGGCAGCCTACTTGCTTTTCTTCGGATGATCCATCGTCGTGCGCAGATGCTGTGACAGATGTGTTGCGGCGGGGGATGGAGTACTATATTCCATTCTCTGACGTAACAATGTCTGACCAGGCTCGCCCTTGGTGTGGTGCGGAGTGTGATCGTGCTAACGCACTTAAGCACACCGCATACCAGGCATGGGCCGACGCTCGTATGCACAAGGCGAGTGACGTGAGTCAGAAGAAGAGAGCCTTCAACAGAGCTGCCAAGTCTTGCAAGAAGGTGATGCGGAGGTCTCGGTTCGACCACATTAGCCGCATCGGGAACAAACTTGCTTCATACCCTGCTGGTAGTAAGGCGTTTTGGTCCCTGGCTAAGTCGGTTGAATTAAACTTCTGCCGTCCCTCACTACCGCCACTGCTGAAACCCGACGGGTCGCTGGCCATACCGCTGAGGAGAAGGCAAACTTGTTTGCCTCGCTCTTCGCGGAATCTTCGCGTCTAGATTCTAGTGACACGCGGCCCCCTATTAATCCTGATGGTTGCGAAACGAGTATGTCGAATATTCGCATCTATCAAAAGGACGTCCGTAGGGTGCTGCGTAACCTTGACGTGAACAAGGCTAGCGGTCCAGACGGGATACCGGCAATTGTTCTGAGAACGTGTGCGCCTGAACTGTCTCCGACCCTGACACGCCTATTTAGGCTTCCATTTGAGGCTGGAAAAGTGCCGAATGCATGGAAGCAAGCTAACGTACAGCCCGTGCCCAAAAAGGGTAGTCGGGCTGACCCAGCTAATTACAGGCCAATATCAGTAGCGTCCATTCTCTGTAAGACTATGGAACGTGTACTCAACACTAAGCTCCTGGCATACCTAGAAGCTAATGACATCCTAAGTGACCGACAATGCGGCTTTCGCCGAAATCGGTCAACTGGTGATCTTCTATCGTATGCCATCCACATTTGGAGTGAGGCCATCGAGAAACACGGGGAAGCGCTTGCCGTCTCCCTCGATATCTCGAAGGCTTTCGATAGGGTCTGGGCATGAAAGCCTTATTAGTAAGCTTCCTTCTTTCAGTTTACCTGCTGGTTTGTGTGCTTGGATTGCAGACTTCCTGAGTGACCGGTCCATCCAAGTGGTCATCAATGGCTGCTCGTCCGGTCAAATGGCCATTAATGCCTGGGTCCCTCAGGGGTCAGTGCTCTCGGCAACACTGTTCTTGCTGCACATAAATGTTCTGCTTAAGCCTTTGGGTATGCAGACGACAGCACTGTTACTGAGAGTTACATATCCAGCGCGCAAGCTAGTGGGTCACAGATCCAGTCTCTCCGAGAGGCTATGGTCGAGCGCTTGGACTTGTCCTTGGAGGCCGTCTCTGAATGGGGCGATGCTAATTTGGTCAAGTTCAATGCTGCTAAAACCCAGGCGTGTCCATTTTCCGCTAAAAGGAGCCAATTCAGCCCTGCTCCAACTTTCCGGGGCGTAACCGTGCCGATAACCGACCATCTTGATCTTCTTGGTGTCACGCTGACGTCAACTCTGAACTTTGGGCCATACATCGAAGCAAAGGCTCAACTGGCAGCAAAAAAGCTGGGAATCCTCGCGAAGGTCAGACAGTACTTCACGCCGGAACAGCTGCTAAAACTTTATCAAGCGCAAGTTCGATCGTGTATGGAGTACTGCTCTCATCTTTGGGATGGATCTGCCCGATACCAGCTTGATGCACTTGAGGCAATTGAGAGGCGAGCCAGGAGGATCATTGGCAATGATGCACTCGTTGAGTCGAGGCTTCAAAGTCTTGAGCATCGACGCGATATATGATACACAGGTATTCAAAATCTATATCTACTAGACCTAATTAATTTGATCTCTTCGAAAATTGCGCCAAACTGTTACCCAATACATAATATTGTATTTAGATTAATAATAAAACTGTGTTGCGTTTATTATTCGTAGTGTGTTGCGTGACTTTTGCTATAAGCAGTTAAGTTTTAAGACTGACAAGAAAACTGTCAACAATTTTTTAAAATTTTTCATTTAAAGTGATTTATATTTTCCTTTTTCAACCAGTATAGTAAAAAGATGCAGTCGAATTCAAATTAGGAATTACAATAGTATTCTCATTTATTTTATTCGCCGCTAGTACCATTGTTAGCACTTACTTATTGTTGTCTATGTCCGATAAGAATAATATATTTAAATTTAAATGATATATCTTTTACATAAGTCTTTTTGGCATAACAATGGTATCAACTTTTAATGCTATATACCGTTTTTCTGTACGGTCCTAAGACATTATTATAACGTTTAAGTAGTTTTATCCTGAGACTACATCAACCCGTAATACGTGTTAGTACTTTTTCCTTTCATACATTTCAAAGGACTTGACTTGTCAGTACTTTTCGACAACCACACTTAAAAAATATTGCAAAGATAAGTACTTTCTCCTTAAGAAGAGTACAGAGCATATGTACTTAAGTGACAGCTATCTCCTGAATTACATTAAATATGCAGAATATCTCGATTCCAGTACGTAGATAATAGTGTCACAATTATTTTTTGCCTTTACTGTATTTCGATTACTAAATTAGAAAAAAAGTTAGACATGGTTTTGTAAAAAAAAAAACTTAAAATGTCTCTATTGTAAAATGGCCTTTTGGCGTTTAAGTAGTATTGGCTTTCCGGTGCCGATATGATTTGTTCCCTAAAAATTGTCATGCCTACCCACCCTATGAAGAGATAAAGTCATAAATTTCTATTATGCGTTCTGTCTTCATAACTTATTCTTCTTCCAGATTCGGCCTCTACGGTCTACCATTGGAACGCACAATATTCGCAACAGAGATCCCCGAGCTAGGGCGAGGCACATCAACTCCGGTGACATACGCTAGCGTTCTAGCTGGAGACACTACATCACCGCCTGTACCCAAACCTGACTACCAGCTGAAGGAACTGCTCAACCTGCCATTGGATATGGGTGAGTCATTTTGTGATCCGACAAATCATATTAGACTTGGATATTGTTAAATTAGACCTACACGTGTCGAATGACAGTTCTGTAAAAGGAATGTTGTATGAAGCAATCAAATAAAATCGCTGTGCTTGTTTTATCGAAAGCAACAGTGTTGAAACTCATAGTTGGCACATATTTTGGTATACACATTATGAGTCTGTTTCTGAATTGAGAATTTGGAGGTATTAAACCTTCTTCTTCTTCTTCTTCTCAGTCGGTACAATCTTGCCAGAGTGGTCGTGGTCATCACTGTGAATCACGATGAGTGATCATATTGGTATTAAACCTTACTGTAACATTAAAGTTTGGCTGTTTGATAATTCTTCTTCTTAATCGGGCATTCTTGTCAGAGTGATCGTTGTAGCGACCGTACAGCGTCATCAATTGCAATGTAGGCATTACCCATAGGAAAAGTACAGGCGATGCCGGCAGAAGCCAGTCGTACCGTGAGCCCTACTGTATTGAGTTAGCTGTATGCAATAATTAAGTGTAATTGTGAAGTATTGGATAATCAAAAGGCCTGAAATTGCGTAAAGCGGACGCCTACGCGATTACATACAAAAACGCCGCTCAGATCAATTTCAGCTCTAAAACAACAAGTGAATTCTTTGTCCATATATTTATTTATTCATCCTGCCACATAAGGTACACACCAGTAACCACAGTCATGGCTGTTGTTGATGGACAGGGCTGCGGTGCGCCGTCGTCGTTTGCCTCAGAGTCTGCATTTCTGGCGGTTATTAACATTATGCGCACACTACTACGGTCGACTGCGTCACCTTGTTGATAAGGTCGATCCAACGAGTCGGGCATCGACCGTGGGCTCTCTTACCTTCAATGCGGCCGCGAACCACAAGTCTTTCTCGCTAGAAAATTAAACAAATATATAGCCTACGTCATTCGGCGATAAAGGAGCATTCTATTGGTAAAAGAATTTTGAAAATCAGTCCAGTAGTTCTTGAGTTTATTCATTACAAACAAACATACAAATCTTTACAATATTAGTATAGTTTTACAAAATTACATTTTGTGTTAATGTCAACTGGGTTTTTTTTTTTAACAGACTCAAAAAGCGCAACCTCATCAACAGCATGGTGGGCTCAGAACAACGGCGTTGGTGTGTTCGGCGCCGGTTTGAGCGAGGCCATGCCTCTTCACGTGACGTGCCACGTGGCCTCGGACGGCACCAAGCTGGAGTCCAGCGGCGCGCGCCACCACTCCGCCGTGGTCAGCTCGCTGCCCGGCGCCGGCCCCGGGGATCCTAGCCAGGTAGGATCTTAAAACACGAAAGACGTGTGTGCTGATGTGTTTCACTACATACTGTAAAAAAAAAACAAAGGGAGGTCCTACGCGGTGTCTTACGTTAGCGATTCAACGCGAACGCGAAGCGATGCGGCGCGAATTGAACAAACAATTGATACTGTTTTGTGGTGGCCAACGTAACCAACCTCACGTGGGTGCGGAAAGGTGACGAGTGAAGCGAGTAGGTGGTTTGATATTTTCACGCGAAATCTTGCGGTGCGGTGGCCGGTTTTATATAAATTGTAGCTGAAGCGGGGAATTACTGTTATATCCGAAATATGTATGCCCTAATGCTGGCCTGACAACCCTATTTGCAGGTCAGCATATTTGGCCATCTAGGCCTGTCACTAGAGATAGGCACCTTAGTCTGTCTCGAATTCCCATACAGAGCGGTTGCCTAAGGATTTTAGTAAAAATAGTTTGTGTAACGAAGTAAATCCTTATTTCCTAATTAAATAGTTTTTTTTTTAAAAGCCTTTTAGGTAAACCGTATAACAGTACGTAGGACAGAGCCATCGCGTCGCGTTAAATTTGATTGAATCGCTTCGGATCGCTTTCCAACCGTATTCGCGTTGATTCGCCCACGCAGGACGCCGCGTTTAGTAACATACATTTATATAGTGTAAAAAACAAAACATTGATGTCGTTTGTATTTCTTTGTAAAACGTGTCTTATTGGTATATTTTAATTTGGTAATAGAATATTCATTGTCTTTTCTCTAGCAACTGTGGTCAGTTGTAAAAGAAGGTCAGATGAAGCAGTCATCACAAGATCCTGATTCCTTGGAGGACGTCGAGAGCTCCCTCATGGAGTGTGATCCTCAGGAGAAGATGGAGTTCTCGGAAGAGAAACTGTTTAAGGTAAGATTTTACTACAAGTATTATGTGATATGGATTGAATTTTACAAAGATATCTTACAGTCAGCTACCAATAGCTTTTTTCTATTTTTTTTAACTTTCAAAAAATACTTATGTTTTACTTTAGGAATTTCTCTTGTATCGTGAGAGCATTTATAAACTTATAAATTCACGTACACAGACAATCCAGAACTCAAAAAAACTAACTGTATACCATACTATGCTATTCAAATAATAATAGGATCGATTTAGCGCCATGTTGCCATGTTGTGACGTCATAGCTGTCAAATCGAATCGGTGAGGTAGGGTGAGCAAAACAAGACATTTTTTAATTTCAATTTCAATTACATCACTGCTTGCCATCAGGTGGGTGGGATCGCAGTAAAGCACTAATATTATATCTATAAAAAATAATATATTTACGGATCCGTGATTCACAACTTCAGCTTATTTTAAAGTTTTAGTAAAAACTTTTTTTTTAAACAGCCTATTTTGTATCCCACTGTTGGGCAAAGGCCTCCCCTGTTTCCTATCTAATCTCTCTGTCTAGGGCGATCTCTGGCCAAGTTTACGCTGCGAAGTTGTCGAGTTAGAGTTACACTGTTCTATTTTAGGAATTCCGTCGTACCAAAGAAACAATAAAAGCCAATGCAAAATATTGGCATGATTTACTTTTTATTTTCGCCAGAAATGAAACCTAGGTTATAAGTTAGAGGATAATACGAGGAAGCAGTAGCAAAAAGAACTAAGTCTTTAAACCGTAACCGAACGAAGATACCTATAGAAGCATTGCTAGTATTTTTTTGTCAGGCGTTACCTGTTTTTCTTATATTATAATTAAGACGACTTGAGGACTCGAGTTCTTTACAACACTAAACACCTTCTACCACACCCGGCGTTATATGCTGAAGCGAGGGACGCAAAATAACTCATTAGAGAAACCGTGTAATACATTTAACAATGAGAAACTTAAACACTTAGTATTGCTTGATGCACTTGAGGCAATTGAGAGGCGAGCCAAGAGGATCATTGGCAATGATGCACTCGTTGAGTCGAGGCTTCAAAGTCTTGAGCATCGGTTGCATTTCGGGGAATGTGCGTCAGAATTGCATAACCTAATTCCGCCTAGCCCGTTCCATCATCGGACCACCAGGCGTACGGCAATGCGCCACCGGTACATGGTGGGCATCCCACCTATACGCACAAAACGTTTTGGGAACACATTCATAGTGCGTACAGCTAAGGAGTGGAATTCCTTGCCGGAATCTGTTTTTCCTGATGGCTACAACCCGGGAATCTTTAAGTCAAGAGTGAATAGGTTACTTCTAGGTAAGCGCGCTCCATCGTCGACCGCATCGTCGCTTTCCATCAGGTGAGTTAGCGGTCAAGCGCGAACCTATCAAGAATAAAAAAAAAATAACACCTGATAAAAAGCAATAGCGATCTACTAAATAGTCTCTAACTTCGTTCGGTTACGGTTGGTAGACATAATTCTTTTTGTTTTTAATTCTCATACAGTCCTTTAAGATTTGGCCTAGGTTTCACTATTGGCGAAAAGAAAAAAAAAAACACGCCAGCTATGTATGGCAAAAGTTTTATTCTCCTTTAAATAAATTTATGTAATAAATTGGAATGTCCGATTTTAGGAAATGCCGTTTTCTTAACTTAATAATGCTCCCGTACACTAAAAACAAAATAAAATAAAAACAAAATAAACTAAAGATGTTGAGTTCAACGTCATTTAGAGAGAATATCGCCACTTATTTTCTCTTTTACACACAGAATGTGCTTGAGCGTGCTCGTGTCTAGTGGGCTCGAGCGCGCCAGCTTCCACGATAATTACTGATATTGTTATGGGTCCAAAAATAAGACGATTGAGTAAGAATTCTAAAAAAAACTGTTTAATTTCTATAAACGTAAAACCTAGCTATGACATGACAATTTTTCGAGGAAGGAATAGACACAACCAAAGATAATACGACTCATGTTGTAAGCAGTTTTCATTATAAAATTTATCATTAACACTGATCATGTATTTCTACCCCTAGGACCAAGAACAATGCGGGATACCGTGGGCCTCGCTAGTGACTCGGTCGCCTCAACACACCCTGGTTGTGGAACGCATGCACTCCGGCGCACGACGGTACATTGTACTTGACTTCGGACATCCTGTGCGATTGACTGATGTTGTAAGTACCATAAATGCTGAATATTCACTAAATAATCTTTATTATAAGAACGTTTTTAGGACGTTAATATATTATATTAATCCACAATTTAACACATATTATGGACTTACCATAATATGTGTTAAATTGTGGATTAATACAAAAATCTCTAACTATATTGTCATTATTAAAAAAAAAAAAAACAAGATTTAAAAAGTGTTTGTAAAGAAACTTCAGGTTTTTGGGTTTGGAGGTTTTTTCGTAATGAAAAAACCTCCAAATGTCCACTAACTAGACATCAGCTGTCTAATACGAAACCCGGGACCTGGAACGAAGGCAACGAAGGAACAGGAGTGGGTTTTTAGTCAGTAAAAGTTGACACTATCTCTCGCTCCGCTCAAAAAAAAGCTGTCTAAAACTAATGGCTAATTCTAATTAGTTAGTATTAGCAACCCGACCCAGTTTCACACATATGTTACGAAATTCTCGGCTTTTCACTACTATAATATATATGTAATATACACCTTAAACCTTCTTCATAAGTCACTCTGTCAACCGGACAAATTATTTCGGTATGAAAATCTATTCAACAGTTTTTCGCGGACAGACAGACGCGATGAAGACACGTTTCATAATATGTAAGGGTTTTAGATCCAGATAACTGTAACAAGAGACTATCGAACATTTTCGTGATTGAAAATCTTCCTTCACACTTGTAGGATTTCTTCTGTTTCGTAGTGGCACATTGTAGACACTTATTTCACATTCACTAACTTCCTGAGTTCATAAAATACAAAATAAACTCGCGAATCACATTAAAGACCAACTTCTGTTCAAAAAAAAAAAATTTCGTTAGTTCTCTACTATGGTCTTAAAATGCTTTAATTCTTTTATTTATGTAATGTTTTTGGCTTGGATATCAAGTCCTTTAAGCCATGTCTTCGTATGAATGATTAATTTCTTTACAAATAGAATATGGATGTACATATACTAATATTTTTGTATTATTTGGCAGCAGGAATGGATTTTAGAATAATTAAAACAGTTAATGAACTGCAATCGAAGAAATCCCGCCAAAATCTCATGCTTTAATTCGATGTTTGTTTTCTACAGATAATCCCATCATGTTCTGACCTGGTGACCCTCTGCATCGACCTCTGGGTGACCGGCGAAGAGACGGACTGCGTGAAGCTAGCCTTCGCGACTGACATCGCGACCAAACATTTAGTTCTGACGGATATACAGCCGCCCCCGATCTGCCGATATATGAAGGTAATTTGAAAAAAATGGAAATGAGATTGCAGGATACTTTAATAGCTACTACCAGCGGCTTCGCTTGCGTGGAAGTAGAAATTACAGCTGGGTCTCAGGAATTGCGTATGTGCATACATTTCTATGTTTATGGGGTTGAAAGGTTCTGGAGACGTGATCTGCGTGCTGGACGACGCAGCGTTGGTAAGCCTCCCACGAGGTGATGACTTGGTGAGGGTCACGGGAATCCGATGGATATGAGACGCACAGAACCACCACATAGGCTTCCTCCACCCTTAAAGACGTCTACACATTGATTATTTACTAAACTATCACTTAGAAATTTTTTTTTTTGCTGCTCTAGATAACCACAATAGGGCGATACGGTATGTCGGCAATGAAATGTAAGATCCCGTTGGGTTGGTTCTACGGCGAGGTGGCAGAGATAGCGCATGTGCAGCCCTCGATCAACGCGCTCAATGCCCTGCACCAGGACCTCACGTGCCGGTTCAGGTAAATGAATACACGTTTTGTAACTCCTCGAAGCCAAGAGTCCTAAAGGGAAAGCAAAGTAAGACAGAGAAATTTGGCCATGTTTTCTATGAAAATACGTATGAACCGCCGAGTGTGCATATATTGCTTGTGAAATAACACGGGCTGTCTGCATGGTACTTATTTAACGTATTATTATTCTAATATCCGTGGTACCAACAGGACCCTATTACTAAATCTCCGCTGTCTATCTGTCCGTCCGTCTGTTTGTCTGTCTATCTACCCACTGATAGGTTTGTATTTCTTAAACCCTAGAGGTAGAGAGTTGCAAATTTTACAGAATGCGTATTTCTAATACTTCTACAACAACAAATAATAAAATTAATTTTAAAGAGTAATCTATACAAGAAACTTTATTTTTGTCGGCGTTTTTTTTTGCTCGGTTTTAATCGGCAGTACAGAACCGTTCATGTGCGGGTCCGACTCGCACTTAGCCTGTTTCTTTTTAAAGGAAGTGATTGAAACAGACATGCGGATACTTAGCTATAACTAAAACGTCACAAATCTTTTGTAGATACTCTAACAAAATTTCCTTTTACAGATTAGCAACCGGCAAACTAATGGATCTACTCAACCCTTACCTTGAACTATACAACGGCAACGCAGCCCACATGATGTCCTACCTGAACATTTCCAGCGACACCGACACGAAGGTCGTCACCGCCTACCAGGAGTGCATAGAGTTACAGCAGCAACTCCACACTTGTACCTCCATGTTGAGGAAGCTACAAAACAATTCCGAAGGACAAAGGAACCTTCCTGAGATGATTGAGAAGGGACAAGTCTCCTCTGAAGCGCTTTTAGAAGCGGCTTCGACGGATAAACTGAGAGTCATCAGTGAGACCATCGTTGATATGCTGCTGTATTTTTATTTCCAAGTTCCGGATGTGGTGAGTGTTATTTTATTTACTCGTAAGATGCACTGTACCTAACCATTCTTTATGAGACAGTTTTCATTTAATTGGATGTTTTCCTGTGTTATACTAGAATTCTGAGTGAGTGTGTGAGTGAGTGAGTGAGTGTGTGTGTGTGTGTGTGTGTGTGTGTGTGTGTGTGTGTGTGTGTGTGTGTGTGCGTGCGCGATTCTTTTTCTAAGTTTATTCTATTCTATTCTATTCTGACCTCGACAAATAAGTAACTGAGTAACATGGCATCCCTTTGGCAAGACTGGTGTCGATTTCTTGGCGTCTTATTCTTCGGATAGTCATCTGTCAAAGATCTATAAATGACAACAGAGACCTAAGGCTTAACGTGTTTTCCGAGACTCGGAGAAAAATTACAGACCGACTTCGGCAAGCATTGCTTAACCTTGGTGATCGACCACAGCAGCTATTAAACCCCATAACCACCTTCGTCGGATTAATCCGACAACACTCTTGCGTAGATTTCGCCAAGGTTGGACATCCACGACCAAATATTCTAACTCGTCAGTTCTTCTGTCACCTATGGGAATTAAAGGAACACTCGTTGGACCAACGCAAGCGGTTAAAGGGTCAAAAAAAAAACCGGCCAAGTGCGAGTCGGACTCGCCCATGGAGGGTTCCGTAGCAGCAAGTAACATAAAAAATGTTTTTTTTTTTTTATATTTGAGTTGATTGAATGAAAGGTAAAATGCGGTTTACGATTTATGACAGACAGACAGACAGACAGACAGACAGACATGACGAATCTATAAGGGTTCCGTTTTTTGCCATTTGGCTACGGAACCCTAAAAAGAAACATTGCCCTACACTATGAACCATACATGCATGTATTGTCCTGTATCGTGGGTGCGTTCACAAACATGTAATCTCACAAACAGAAGACCTGGCACAACAATCTGTTGGCCATGCAAATATTGGTTCCGTGCGAGAAATCTACGCGACAGGCAGCGCAGCAGCCAATCTTTTCAATCATTACGCCAACCCAGCTGTCTACTTAGCTACGAGTTTTCCTCTCCTTAGGTACTTGAGGAAGAGTTGACGTCCCACCCAAACGTACGAAGCATTTTGGGTACACATTTATTGTGCGTACAGCTAAGGAGTGGAATTCCCTACCGGAGTCTGTGTTTCCTGATAGCTACAACTTAGTCGAGGGTGATTAGGTTACTTTCAGGAAGGCGTGCTCCATCATCGCTTACCATCAGGTGTGATAGTGGTCAAACGCGAGCCTATCCATAATAAAAAAAACCAGGCAAGTGCGAGTCGGACTCGCGCACTGAGGCTTCCGTACAAACTTAAATATAAAAACAGTTCAATTCCCGAATTGAGTCTCGAAGATTTTTTTTTGTGATGTATCTACAAATTTTTAGTTTTCAGATTTATTCCTATACAGTTTCTATGAGACCTTGCTTTCAGGATTCTAGGTCAACCGGAAGTACCCTATGAATTTTTATTCCCTTGAGAGTGTCGAAATATTCGTTTTCTACGACCTAAACGGCTGTATTTTATTTTTTAACACATATGTTTGATTTTTTTCACAGCTGCAAGGGACCGCAAATCTGAGTATATGGTTTAAATTTGAAGTCGATGCCTCCACTCGTTCTCGAGATAAAGGGTTTTGACAGACAGACGGACAGCAAAATGATCCTATAATGGTTACGTTTTTTCCTTTTGAGGTATGGAACGAAAAAAGTGAATATGATAATATGATGAGTGTCGGTGTGTTCCAGCAATACCCCGAGGTGTCGCGGTCGTGGTGCAGCACGGTGCTGCCGCTGGTGTGGGAGTGGGGCGGGCGCGGCGCGGGCGCGCTGGCCACGCTGCTGGCGCGCGCGTGCGGCGCCGCGCCCTGGTGGGGCGCGCACCTCGCCGACACCCTCACCACGGCCTTCGCTGCCTACGACGCGCCGCCCACTTCACTAGACAAGTAACACACTTTCACTTTATTTATGATGTTCCCATTGCTGCGACGCATGACTCCTCTCGGTCGGATGAAATCGGTCGTAATATACTTCACTAGCCCAGTGGCTACTAATCACCACGCGTCACGAAAGTGCTCTCTATGCAATCGCTTGAAAACTTTCCTAACAACACAAATGGAAATATGTCGCAGCGGTATCACGTCTCACGATGGATATCACGAGTGGCAATGATACGGAGTAATAATAGTCTCGAGGACACAACGACGATATCAGGGCAGACTCGCGGCGATTTACTCGCTCGTGCAAATGGCGCCTAAAGCCAACTTTATTTATGTCCGACTTCAAAAAGAAGGAGGTTCTATGTTCGACTGAATGTATTTTTTTAGGTGGGAAATCATCAAATAAATCTTCTCTTAACCTTTTGACTGCCACGTTAAAAAAAGCAAAAGCGTACTGTCGGCGCCTTCGGGCAATTTGGCGATCTCATTGTTTACAATTAGAATAAGAAAAACAATACTTTCTTATACCATGTATTATTGTTTAACTCTGTCTTAGTCGTGACAGTGGCGTGGTGTCGTGACTGGCGTGGTGGATACACATTTTACTTTGTCATATATACAACTGTGACTGTCATACGGTTAAACCCACCCGTGTTCCTTCAGTTGCTTTTTGTGTTTCGAGGCCATAGTGAGTCTTTCGAACAATCCCGCAGTCCCACCCCGCCTAAAGCCACGTAAACTCTTGTTTTGTCCTAGAAACCTTGAATTAATATTAATTTATTGTCCACAGATGTCTGGTCCTAATAATCTACATGGCTCGCAAGAGCCTGTACTCACATACGACAGCCGAAGGGGGCGTGTGCCCGGCCCTGGCGTCCCGCGCGCTGGAGCTGGTGCGAGCGCCGCGGCCGCAGCCCGCCGTCACGGCCGCGCTGCTTACTGCACTCGCTTCTGTGCTAGACACCGTCGCTGCACAATCTAACAGACACGCCAGGTATACAACCATACACCGTACGTCATCGAGCCACCTAGACACGAACTGCAGTGGCCAATCTGGAAATCTCTGAACCAATTGCAAACTCAGGTCAATCTGGCCAAATGAAATGATCTTTGTGTTCGGGGTTGGATTGAGATAGAGATAAAAGATGAAAGACAGTTTAAGATCAATAAATTCACTATATTATCTGTTTCCACAAATATAGGATTAAGATTAATTTATAC
This sequence comes from Mythimna impura, assembly GCA_905147345.3. Taxonomy (NCBI): domain Eukaryota; kingdom Metazoa; phylum Arthropoda; class Insecta; order Lepidoptera; family Noctuidae; genus Mythimna; species Mythimna impura. The sequence continues at coordinate 22,420,659 of LR990359.1, read as the reverse complement.
TAGGATGAATGGTGAAAGATATGGGATTATGAGCCACGCGCACGGTATGTCTCCGAATTACGTACTAAAAACTATTGCGGTGTAAACGCAATAATATAAATGATGGAAATGTACCGAGCGGGTGGCGCAATAATGATGACCCAGGCAAACGTACTGTACGGTGGTTGACCCGTACATGCTCCCGGGGACAAAGATAGGGGTTAGTAAGGTAAAGATTGAAATGAGATTTACAAGATGATAGACAATATTCAACTTATCAACTATATGACAGGGATATGGATTAATAGTGAGTGATTAACAATATTTTTAACAATTACACGTAGTTGCTAGAGCTTAGATCGGGAAGGGAAAATACGCGAAAAACAGGGGACGAGGCCCTATCTTTTGTTTGTAAACACTCGCTGGATTTAATAAGATTTTTGGGATCACTTTTCACGGATTGACTAAATTGACCTTTTTCCCTAAGATCACAACACTCACTCACTGCACTTTTCACTTTGACTACAGATTGCCTTTTTTCCCTAACCGCACTACACTCACTTATGACACTCTCATTTCCGGGATGTGAAGAGATCGCAGTAGATGCCTCTCCAGCAGGCACCGAGGATTCTCGACGTGTTGACCGCCTATGTCGCCGCCAACAGTATACCACCGCAGTTATCAGGATTCCAAAGATTAGAGCATACAAGACGCTATAAAGATGTACGTCGTGATAGGATATTTTATCACTTAATGATTCAGTTCGTTTCATGATCTCAATTTGTTTCTGTACATCTTCAAATTGTCGCAATATTTCAGAATTATTAGGATTTATTTCTGGAGTTTCTGGGATAGATATATTGAATATATGATTGATAGGTGATATTTGTGGAGCAATAATTTTTGCACCTATACTCATTTTGCTAGACAGCCTTTTATTAGAATGGACAACGAAATTGTCCGTCTTTATCATACAGCCTTCTTCCACATTCAACAGACCTGCATTCATCAATTTAACGGCAGTAATTTCGCCATTACACAGAAGTTTAAAGTTGCATTCATTGCAACAAAAATAATAATATTTATTATCCGCTGTTAATTCCTTCCAAATGTTTTTACAAGGGGTTCCAATAGTTTCACAGGTTCTTGTGTGTGGGATCGTTTCACACAAGCTGTGATCATCTTTTAAGATATTTATAGGGTTTTTGGTATGACATAAAATCATCCCAGGATTTTGTCTTATACAAGACTGGAGATCAGCATCAGTAACGGTTACGTATGAGTCTTTTCTGAGGTTAATGGCAGCAAAACTTGAAATAACTTTCACATGTATCATGTCGTGGTTCAGTATTCGTGGGACTGGAATGAGGTTAAAGATTTCATAAAGGTCTCTTTCGATGAGGGGTATCATTATTTCAATAATCAAGTACTTACTATAGTACTTAGTCCGCACTTGTATCAAGTTGTAGAGATCCTTGAGATTTAAATGGTTGACAGGAAGTGCCATGTCTTTGGGGATATGTGCTGATATAGAACTTAATTCCGTTCTCAGCTGTTGAGGAGATATCAGATGGAAGTCCAATTTTCCGTTGTAAATATTAGTTACCGTATCAAGAATGGAGTCTTGTATTTTCCTGAGGCTAAATATTAAGTTATTCGCCGTCATAGCAGATGCTAAGAAATCGGTAACTAGAGTCATGTTCTGGACATGGCGTTGAAGATCTTGATAGGATTCTTTGAGAAAATTAAGCTTTTGATTTATCGATTTATGGTGTTTGTTCGCAGCTTTCTCCATTCTTTTCATGAGATTAAATTCGGCTTCCACGATTGAGGTTTGGTTTTTCCAGAGGTTATACAAATGTTTGTCATTTTCTTTCAAAAGGTCGATGTCTTGTGCGTATTTCTCCGCAAAACGCTGATCCAGCACACCAAACAAGCTGTTTGCGACGTAGCCTACTCCGTCTATTAGACCACGACGCCGGCGCCGCCGCTCATCTCCAGTTACAAATGATTCATTTATTGTCAACATACTATCATAATGTTTAATTTCTTCGAACTCGTGCCCGAGTTGTAAGATGATACCGTCGCAAGGTGTGTGTTCTTTAATAGTGGAGCATAATGTTTCAAGATAATTGATATACTTCTCGAGTGCCGACGTGCCTTCTTTGTAGGGATATGTGTCATAATAAACAATTAAACGCCAATCGTCTCTAATAAGATGCATGTTGGAGATTTTATCGAAATAAACGCTGTTGTTGCTCAGAGGGGTAAAACTATAAGATGCTTGAGATAAGTTTATTAGTGACAATAGGAATAGCGTTAATGACAGAGCTATAGTCGAGAATGAGATACGTTTGGGATTTTTCTTCATTGGTGGTTCATCCTTAATGTTCGTGTCACTAGGAGGATTATTGTCTCTGTCCGCTGGTAATAGAGATAGCTTAACAACAGGCCGTTTTAGGAAACCATTTTTGGTTTTAAGGGTAACGACTCTGACGTGTCCGTCCGAACCAGGATGCAGTTCTACTACACGCCCTAGAGCCCACTTCCCAGGCGGGAGGTTTTTATCTTTAATGATAACAATATCGTTGAGACTGAGATTCCTTTGAGATTGTCTCCATTTAGCTCTAATGGATAACTGTGAGAGATAGTCATTTTTCCACTGGACCCAAATATCTCTATAGATTTTTTGTACCAAGTGCCACCGAGTCCTGAGATCATTTTCGGTTTCAAAGATCGTTAAGATAGGCCCACTTGCAAGAAAGTGTGCCGGGGTTAAAAAGTCTATGTCCTCGGGATCCTCCTTCAAAGGACAAAGTGGTCGAGAGTTTAAACAACCCTCAAGTTGAGATAGGAGGGTGCTATATTCTTCGTAGGTTAGTTTCTGCTCACCTACAACACGCCTAAGATGATGTTTTAAGCTTTTCACCGCAGCTTCCCAAAGTCCGCCAGCAGAAGGCCATGACGGAGCATTAAAATGCCACTCAATGTTCATTTCTGCGACGTTAGATAATGTTTCTTGACTTGATAAGATTTCTGAGATTTCTGTGTATTCTTGTTTTAGGATCTTGTTAGCTCCAATGAAGTTACTCCCTTGATCACTATAAATGTGGCCGGGAACTCCTCTTCTGGCTGACATACGTCTGAGCGTTGTAGGGTTTCTTCGGGGTCGAACAGGATCGCAAGATGAGATGAATAGCGCCCTCCTAGGCACTGGGATCGAATAAAGTCGCGAGATGAGATAAAGTGGCGCCCTTCCAGGCACCGGGATTGACCAGGATCACGAGATGAGATAAAGTGGCGCCCCCCAAGGCACCGGGATCACGAGATGAAACAAATTGGCGCCTTCCTAGGCACCGGGATTGAACAGGATCAAGAGATAACACGCACTGTATTTTCCAAGGTTTCTAATTGCTCATAACGAAACCGGTAAAACGCACACACAAAAATCAACGCACAAAGTTTTGCACACGCGTTTCGGTCCCGCTAACGTGCTCGAAGGACCAATGTTCGGGGTTGGATTGAGATAGAAATAAAAGATGAAAGACAGTTTAAGATCAATAAATTCACTATATTATCTGTTTCCACAAATATAGGATTAAGATTAATTTATACTAGGATGAATGGTGAAAGATATGGGATTATGAGCCACGCGCACGGTATGTCTCCGAATTACGTACTAAAAACTATTGCGGTGTAAACGCAATAATATAAATGATGGAAATGTACCGAGCGGGTGGCGCAATAATGATGACCCAGGCAAACGTACTGTACGGTGGTTGACCCGTACATGCTCCCGGGGACAAAGATAGGGGTTAGTAAGGTAAAGATTGAAATGAGATTTACAAGATGATAGACAATATTCAACTTATCAACTATATGACAGGGATATGGATTAATAGTGAGTGATTAACAATATTTTTAACAATTACACGTAGTTGCTAGAGCTTAGATCGGGAAGGGAAAATACGCGAAAAACAGGGGACGAGGCCCTATCTTTTGTTTGTAAACACTCGCTGGATTTAATAAGATTTTTGGGATCACTTTTCACGGATTGACTAAATTGACCTTTTTCCCTAAGATCACAACACTCACTCACTGCACTTTTCACTTTGACTACAGATTGCCTTTTTTCCCTAACCGCACTACACTCACTTATGACACTCTCATTTCCGGGATGTGAAGAGATCGCAGTAGATGCCTCTCCAGCAGGCACCGAGGATTCTCGACGTGTTGACCGCCTATGTCGCCGCCAACAGTATACCACCGCAGTTATCAGGATTCCAAAGATTAGAGCATACAAGACGCTATAAAGATGTACGTCGTGATAGGATATTTTATCACTTAATGATTCAGTTCGTTTCATGATCTCAATTTGTTTCTGTACATCTTCAAATTGTCGCAATATTTCAGAATTATTAGGATTTATTTCTGGAGTTTCTGGGATAGATATATTGAATATATGATTGATAGGTGATATTTGTGGAGCAATAATTTTTGCACCTATACTCATTTTGCTAGACAGCCTTTTATTAGAATGGACAACGAAATTGTCCGTCTTTATCATACAGCCTTCTTCCACATTCAACAGACCTGCATTCATCAATTTAACGGCAGTAATTTCGCCATTACACAGAAGTTTAAAGTTGCATTCATTGCAACAAAAATAATAATATTTATTATCCGCTGTTAATTCCTTCCAAATGTTTTTACAAGGGGTTCCAATAGTTTCACAGGTTCTTGTGTGTGGGATCGTTTCACACAAGCTGTGATCATCTTTTAAGATATTTATAGGGTTTTTGGTATGACATAAAATCATCCCAGGATTTTGTCTTATACAAGACTGGAGATCAGCATCAGTAACGGTTACGTATGAGTCTTTTCTGAGGTTAATGGCAGCAAAACTTGAAATAACTTTCACATGTATCATGTCGTGGTTCAGTATTCGTGGGACTGGAATGAGGTTAAAGATTTCATAAAGGTCTCTTTCGATGAGGGGTATCATTATTTCAATAATCAAGTACTTACTATAGTACTTAGTCCGCACTTGTATCAAGTTGTAGAGATCCTTGAGATTTAAATGGTTGACAGGAAGTGCCATGTCTTTGGGGATATGTGCTGATATAGAACTTAATTCCGTTCTCAGCTGTTGAGGAGATATCAGATGGAAGTCCAATTTTCCGTTGTAAATATTAGTTACCGTATCAAGAATGGAGTCTTGTATTTTCCTGAGGCTAAATATTAAGTTATTCGCCGTCATAGCAGATGCTAAGAAATCGGTAACTAGAGTCATGTTCTGGACATGGCGTTGAAGATCTTGATAGGATTCTTTGAGAAAATTAAGCTTTTGATTTATCGATTTATGGTGTTTGTTCGCAGCTTTCTCCATTCTTTTCATGAGATTAAATTCGGCTTCCACGATTGAGGTTTGGTTTTTCCAGAGGTTATACAAATGTTTGTCATTTTCTTTCAAAAGGTCGATGTCTTGTGCGTATTTCTCCGCAAAACGCTGATCCAGCACACCAAACAAGCTGTTTGCGACGTAGCCTACTCCGTCTATTAGACCACGACGCCGGCGCCGCCGCTCATCTCCAGTTACAAATGATTCATTTATTGTCAACATACTATCATAATGTTTAATTTCTTCGAACTCGTGCCCGAGTTGTAAGATGATACCGTCGCAAGGTGTGTGTTCTTTAATAGTGGAGCATAATGTTTCAAGATAATTGATATACTTCTCGAGTGCCGACGTGCCTTCTTTGTAGGGATATGTGTCATAATAAACAATTAAACGCCAATCGTCTCTAATAAGATGCATGTTGGAGATTTTATCGAAATAAACGCTGTTGTTGCTCAGAGGGGTAAAACTATAAGATGCTTGAGATAAGTTTATTAGTGACAATAGGAATAGCGTTAATGACAGAGCTATAGTCGAGAATGAGATACGTTTGGGATTTTTCTTCATTGGTGGTTCATCCTTAATGTTCGTGTCACTAGGAGGATTATTGTCTCTGTCCGCTGGTAATAGAGATAGCTTAACAACAGGCCGTTTTAGGAAACCATTTTTGGTTTTAAGGGTAACGACTCTGACGTGTCCGTCCGAACCAGGATGCAGTTCTACTACACGCCCTAGAGCCCACTTCCCAGGCGGGAGGTTTTTATCTTTAATGATAACAATATCGTTGAGACTGAGATTCCTTTGAGATTGTCTCCATTTAGCTCTAATGGATAACTGTGAGAGATAGTCATTTTTCCACTGGACCCAAATATCTCTATAGATTTTTTGTACCAAGTGCCACCGAGTCCTGAGATCATTTTCGGTTTCAAAGATCGTTAAGATAGGCCCACTTGCAAGAAAGTGTGCCGGGGTTAAAAAGTCTATGTCCTCGGGATCCTCCTTCAAAGGACAAAGTGGTCGAGAGTTTAAACAACCCTCAAGTTGAGATAGGAGGGTGCTATATTCTTCGTAGGTTAGTTTCTGCTCACCTACAACACGCCTAAGATGATGTTTTAAGCTTTTCACCGCAGCTTCCCAAAGTCCGCCAGCAGAAGGCCATGACGGAGCATTAAAATGCCACTCAATGTTCATTTCTGCGACGTTAGATAATGTTTCTTGACTTGATAAGATTTCTGAGATTTCTGTGTATTCTTGTTTTAGGATCTTGTTAGCTCCAATGAAGTTACTCCCTTGATCACTATAAATGTGGCCGGGAACTCCTCTTCTGGCTGACATACGTCTGAGCGTTGTAGGGTTTCTTCGGGGTCGAACAGGATCGCAAGATGAGATGAATAGCGCCCTCCTAGGCACTGGGATCGAATAAAGTCGCGAGATGAGATAAAGTGGCGCCCTTCCAGGCACCGGGATTGACCAGGATCACGAGATGAGATAAAGTGGCGCCCCCCAAGGCACCGGGATCACGAGATGAAACAAATTGGCGCCTTCCTAGGCACCGGGATTGAACAGGATCAAGAGATAACACGCACTGTATTTTCCAAGGTTTCTAATTGCTCATAACGAAACCGGTAAAACGCACACACAAAAATCAACGCACAAAGTTTTGCACACGCGTTTCGGTCCCGCTAACGTGCTCGAAGGACCAATGTTCGGGGTTGGATTGAGATAGAAATAAAAGATGAAAGACAGTTTAAGATCAATAAATTCACTATATTATCTGTTTCCACAAATATAGGATTAAGATTAATTTATACTAGGATGAATGGTGAAAGATATGGGATTATGAGCCACGCGCACGGTATGTCTCCGAATTACGTACTAAAAACTATTGCGGTGTAAACGCAATAATATAAATGATGGAAATGTACCGAGCGGGTGGCGCAATAATGATGACCCAGGCAAACGTACTGTACGGTGGTTGACCCGTACATGCTCCCGGGGACAAAGATAGGGGTTAGTAAGGTAAAGATTGAAATGAGATTTACAAGATGATAGACAATATTCAACTTATCAACTATATGACAGGGATATGGATTAATAGTGAGTGATTAACAATATTTTTAACAATTACACGTAGTTGCTAGAGCTTAGATCGGGAAGGGAAAATACGCGAAAAACAGGGGACGAGGCCCTATCTTTTGTTTGTAAACACTCGCTGGATTTAATAAGATTTTTGGGATCACTTTTCACGGATTGACTAAATTGACCTTTTTCCCTAAGATCACAACACTCACTCACTGCACTTTTCACTTTGACTACAGATTGCCTTTTTTCCCTAACCGCACTACACTCACTTATGACACTCTCATTTCCGGGATGTGAAGAGATCGCAGTAGATGCCTCTCCAGCAGGCACCGAGGATTCTCGACGTGTTGACCGCCTATGTCGCCGCCAACAGTATACCACCGCAGTTATCAGGATTCCAAAGATTAGAGCATACAAGACGCTATAAAGATGTACGTCGTGATAGGATATTTTATCACTTAATGATTCAGTTCGTTTCATGATCTCAATTTGTTTCTGTACATCTTCAAATTGTCGCAATATTTCAGAATTATTAGGATTTATTTCTGGAGTTTCTGGGATAGATATATTGAATATATGATTGATAGGTGATATTTGTGGAGCAATAATTTTTGCACCTATACTCATTTTGCTAGACAGCCTTTTATTAGAATGGACAACGAAATTGTCCGTCTTTATCATACAGCCTTCTTCCACATTCAACAGACCTGCATTCATCAATTTAACGGCAGTAATTTCGCCATTACACAGAAGTTTAAAGTTGCATTCATTGCAACAAAAATAATAATATTTATTATCCGCTGTTAATTCCTTCCAAATGTTTTTACAAGGGGTTCCAATAGTTTCACAGGTTCTTGTGTGTGGGATCGTTTCACACAAGCTGTGATCATCTTTTAAGATATTTATAGGGTTTTTGGTATGACATAAAATCATCCCAGGATTTTGTCTTATACAAGACTGGAGATCAGCATCAGTAACGGTTACGTATGAGTCTTTTCTGAGGTTAATGGCAGCAAAACTTGAAATAACTTTCACATGTATCATGTCGTGGTTCAGTATTCGTGGGACTGGAATGAGGTTAAAGATTTCATAAAGGTCTCTTTCGATGAGGGGTATCATTATTTCAATAATCAAGTACTTACTATAGTACTTAGTCCGCACTTGTATCAAGTTGTAGAGATCCTTGAGATTTAAATGGTTGACAGGAAGTGCCATGTCTTTGGGGATATGTGCTGATATAGAACTTAATTCCGTTCTCAGCTGTTGAGGAGATATCAGATGGAAGTCCAATTTTCCGTTGTAAATATTAGTTACCGTATCAAGAATGGAGTCTTGTATTTTCCTGAGGCTAAATATTAAGTTATTCGCCGTCATAGCAGATGCTAAGAAATCGGTAACTAGAGTCATGTTCTGGACATGGCGTTGAAGATCTTGATAGGATTCTTTGAGAAAATTAAGCTTTTGATTTATCGATTTATGGTGTTTGTTCGCAGCTTTCTCCATTCTTTTCATGAGATTAAATTCGGCTTCCACGATTGAGGTTTGGTTTTTCCAGAGGTTATACAAATGTTTGTCATTTTCTTTCAAAAGGTCGATGTCTTGTGCGTATTTCTCCGCAAAACGCTGATCCAGCACACCAAACAAGCTGTTTGCGACGTAGCCTACTCCGTCTATTAGACCACGACGCCGGCGCCGCCGCTCATCTCCAGTTACAAATGATTCATTTATTGTCAACATACTATCATAATGTTTAATTTCTTCGAACTCGTGCCCGAGTTGTAAGATGATACCGTCGCAAGGTGTGTGTTCTTTAATAGTGGAGCATAATGTTTCAAGATAATTGATATACTTCTCGAGTGCCGACGTGCCTTCTTTGTAGGGATATGTGTCATAATAAACAATTAAACGCCAATCGTCTCTAATAAGATGCATGTTGGAGATTTTATCGAAATAAACGCTGTTGTTGCTCAGAGGGGTAAAACTATAAGATGCTTGAGATAAGTTTATTAGTGACAATAGGAATAGCGTTAATGACAGAGCTATAGTCGAGAATGAGATACGTTTGGGATTTTTCTTCATTGGTGGTTCATCCTTAATGTTCGTGTCACTAGGAGGATTATTGTCTCTGTCCGCTGGTAATAGAGATAGCTTAACAACAGGCCGTTTTAGGAAACCATTTTTGGTTTTAAGGGTAACGACTCTGACGTGTCCGTCCGAACCAGGATGCAGTTCTACTACACGCCCTAGAGCCCACTTCCCAGGCGGGAGGTTTTTATCTTTAATGATAACAATATCGTTGAGACTGAGATTCCTTTGAGATTGTCTCCATTTAGCTCTAATGGATAACTGTGAGAGATAGTCATTTTTCCACTGGACCCAAATATCTCTATAGATTTTTTGTACCAAGTGCCACCGAGTCCTGAGATCATTTTCGGTTTCAAAGATCGTTAAGATAGGCCCACTTGCAAGAAAGTGTGCCGGGGTTAAAAAGTCTATGTCCTCGGGATCCTCCTTCAAAGGACAAAGTGGTCGAGAGTTTAAACAACCCTCAAGTTGAGATAGGAGGGTGCTATATTCTTCGTAGGTTAGTTTCTGCTCACCTACAACACGCCTAAGATGATGTTTTAAGCTTTTCACCGCAGCTTCCCAAAGTCCGCCAGCAGAAGGCCATGACGGAGCATTAAAATGCCACTCAATGTTCATTTCTGCGACGTTAGATAATGTTTCTTGACTTGATAAGATTTCTGAGATTTCTGTGTATTCTTGTTTTAGGATCTTGTTAGCTCCAATGAAGTTACTCCCTTGATCACTATAAATGTGGCCGGGAACTCCTCTTCTGGCTGACATACGTCTGAGCGTTGTAGGGTTTCTTCGGGGTCGAACAGGATCGCAAGATGAGATGAATAGCGCCCTCCTAGGCACTGGGATCGAATAAAGTCGCGAGATGAGATAAAGTGGCGCCCTTCCAGGCACCGGGATTGACCAGGATCACGAGATGAGATAAAGTGGCGCCCCCCAAGGCACCGGGATCACGAGATGAAACAAATTGGCGCCTTCCTAGGCACCGGGATTGAACAGGATCAAGAGATAACACGCACTGTATTTTCCAAGGTTTCTAATTGCTCATAACGAAACCGGTAAAACGCACACACAAAAATCAACGCACAAAGTTTTGCACACGCGTTTCGGTCCCGCTAACGTGCTCGAAGGACCAATGTTCGGGGTTGGATTGAGATAGAAATAAAAGATGAAAGACAGTTTAAGATCAATAAATTCACTATATTATCTGTTTCCACAAATATAGGATTAAGATTAATTTATACTAGGATGAATGGTGAAAGATATGGGATTATGAGCCACGCGCACGGTATGTCTCCGAATTACGTACTAAAAACTATTGCGGTGTAAACGCAATAATATAAATGATGGAAATGTACCGAGCGGGTGGCGCAATAATGATGACCCAGGCAAACGTACTGTACGGTGGTTGACCCGTACACTTTGACCCATCGCGAACACAGTGCCATTGTGGAGCCCCTTCACAGGATATGCGTTACCTCCTTTCCTGTCCAGCATGCACCACCATCTGCGCCTTCCCCGACTTAAACGAGGCCAATGACGGAGTTATGCAGCTGACTATATATTGCTCGTACAAAATTTGAGTCAAATCGACACGAAAGGAGAAGAAGACTCATCAAGCCAGCAGTCATTCATCATCATAATTTCAGCTGAAAGACGTCCCGTGTGCCTTCCCCAAGCTTCGCCACAACGACCGGTCCTGAGCGTCTCGCACCCATCGGATTCCCGCGACCCTGACCAGGTCATCGGTCCACCTTGTGGGTGGCCTTCTAACGCTGCGTCTTCCGGTACGCGGTCGCCACTTCAGAACGTTTCGTCCCCATCAATCATCTGTTCTGCGTCGTTCAGCAGTCATTCGCGCAATATAAATACAATAGCTTTTAAAAAACCAATGGGTAGTAGTCGAAGGATCCTCCCTTTTCAAACAGAGGAGGAGAAGCTATCTCTGTGCCTCATACCTCTAAAAGATCGCCCTGGGAATTACTCTACTGCAAAGGCGAGTCTTGTCTTATCGCAATAATCTTCTCCTCCTGAATTTTGGTCATGGCAATCTGAACAGTGATTTTACAAGTTCGCAGGAAGGGCACTAGCGTGTGTGCAAACACAGGCATTATGTTTCCTTACTCTCATGGTCGGATGCGACGGCAATCCAAAACGAACGGAGACAGATATGGTGCAGGTCCAATGGTTTTACGTGTTTTCCGAGGTACGAGTGTGTCACACCACCAACTTTCAAACTCTCCCGGAGTTCCTACAGAGTAATTCCTAATGAAAGAATCCAGTAGTACTTTTTGCCCGAATCTTGAATCGAACCGAAGCGGAAACCAATGAGAGTTGTCTAATCGGATTGCTTCGCAAATTGGTCTTTGCCACGGCCATCTTCTACATAAAAATCGTTAAGCTTGCCTATGTACATCAACTGTCCTATTTATGTCTGTATAAAATTGTGTGCACAATAAAGAATAAAGGAAAGGAATAAAGAAATAAAAATTCCAATTTTATATATATATATATATATATATATATATATATATATATAGAAATGAATAGCTGTTCGTTAGTCTCGCTAAAACTCAAAAATGGCTGGACCGATTTGGCTAATTTTGATCTTGAAATATTCGAGATAGTCCAGAGATAAACGGTGAGGAAAAATGGAAAAATCACGAAAATAAAAATCCTATCATTATATAATGAATTATGCTGTTCTGGGAATGCCAGTAGATAGTGTTATCCTTACTATTAGGCGGTACGAAGTTCGCCGGGTTAGCTAGTTGTGGATAAAAATATCTGCCGTCAGTTCCAGAAATCGCTCGCGTACGAAAAAGTGCCTAATGTTATTTTCTGTTCACAGATGGGACTGGGTAACCGGCGGTCGCGCAGGCGGCAGCCTCCCGGGCGGCGAAGCACAAGGCTCTCCACGCAATGAGTGTAAGCTGCATCGACGCAAGCTGCATAAGAAGCTGCTGCATCAGATGCAGGAGTTGGAAGCTGCTAGGAGAGGAATACAGGTTGCTTTGGAGGATCAACAGGTAGGTGGCTAAAGGATTGAGATTTTGAAAGATGATGTTTTTATTTGGTCCAGATTTTTATTTTTACTTGTTTGATTGGTATTCATTCGTCTAATATTCTTTGACTTTAGTAAATATTATGCAAATAATTTCTTGAAACTTGACTGAGTCTGATCGGTCATCTCACTCCCGGTTTTGATGACCGTGGTGGTCATTACGAAGGCCGGAGAATTTTTAATAATTTGAAAAACTTATAATACGTCCTTATCTTTCGCCACAGCGCGCCCGTCTAAGCCTGAAAGCTCGAATGGCGATGGTCGGCAAGCGCGGCGCGTCCCGCGGGGAATCTTCAGGCTCTTCCGGCTCGGAGGCCACGCGGCCACGTCCGCTCCCGGCCGCGCTCGCCGCCAGACTGGCGCACGCGCTGGTAGCGCACATGCTCGCCGCTGACACGTGTTCACATGCTGATGCACTTATGCTGGCTGCTAAGGTTAGTACTACCATACAATTATTATGAAAATGTTACATTTTGTGTACAGATCCGGCACGGATCTTGAGCGCTGACGTCCACTTGAGCATAAATGAAATATTGGGTCTCTTTAGTGGTATGAAGCATTCCCCACAGGGGCGGGGAGTGCAATCCTTGGACAGTGATTGGCTCGCCTATGCGTACGATGCGCAAAGCGATCCCCGCTCTTTCGCTGAGCGCTCAAGATTCGTGCCGGTATCTGTACCTGCATGGGCGACAGAGTTGCAGCAAAATCTACAAAAAAAAAAACATTTTTCATCAAGGCGATAAATGTTACTGAACCATTATCCTCGATTTTAGATTTCCCCTCAATATAAAAAAATAAAGTCTCGTTCTAAGTAATAACATACATTATAGAGGAACTTTGAAAGTGGCACCAGTGACTGAAACATTGAAAGGGAATCATTTGTCTTGATATGGTCATGTGAAGAAGAGGGAAAGGAAATTGTCTTGATACAATCATGTGAGGAAAAGGAATGCCAAAGAAAAGATGGATGGATTGATGTGAAAGAAAAGGGAGTCGTGATAGCATGACTGTTGAGAGCTCATACACATAGCGGCATGTTGCCAACGACAGAGGTAACTACAACCGACGACTCGGGGCGGCGGCAGCCGTCGACACGTGGGCGGCAGCTGTCGACACGTGGGCGGCAGCTGTCGACACGTGGGCGGCAGCTGTCGACACGTGGGCGGCAGCCGTCGACACGTGGGCGGCAGCTGTCGACACGTGGGCGGCAGCCGTCGACACGTGGGCGGCAGCTGTCGACACGTGGGCGGCAGCTGTCGACACGTGGGCGGCAGCCGTCGACACGTGGGCGGCAGCTGTCGACACCTGGGCGGCAGCTGTCGACACGTGGGCGGCAGCTGTCGACACGTGGGCGGCAGCTGTCGACACGTGGGCGGCAGCTGTCGACACGTGGGCGGCAGCTGTCGACACGTGGGTGGCAGCTGTCGACACGTGGGCGGCAGCTGTCGACACGTGGGTGGCAGCTGTCGACACGTGGGCGGTAGCTGTCGACACGTGGGCGGCAGCTGTCGACACACGTGGGCGGCAGCTGTCGACAAGACGGCTGCAGCTGTTAACGCGTCGACGGCGGTCGTCGACATTCCAACTTTGAAGATCAGCGGCAGTCGTCGTGTTTGTTAAGTGTCACTATTTACAAGTAGGTCGACGGCTGTAGTTACCTCTGCCGTTGGCAACATGCCGCTCATGTTTTTGAGCTCTGACAGGACGGAATCGAAGAAAAAACGTGTTGCATCGACCCCAAGTAAAATGAGACAATGGCAGGAAGATGATTGATCAATCTAATCTTTTTTCTTATTCAACAGGTGGTCGGGCGGTTATGCGCATTATCAGGCGGTGCAAGTCTGCTGGATCCCTCGTGTATCCTGGGCTTGGCGCGGCTGGCGGTCACGTTGCCGCCTTGGCCAAGACATGCGCTCACTACCCTACTACAGGTATGTATTGAAAAAATATAAAACTTTAAAAAGATATGTGTCAAACGACTGGATCTCTAAAAACAACTAAAACTCACTTTTCACTCAGCATGATGATTAAATCCCAGATGAACTAAACTGCTTCAAAAGATTTGTTTGTAACTTTTTCTTGTTTTTTTTTAGCAATTGGATTTTTTGACTCAAGTATTTCTTTCTATCAAGATATCGAGACAACATCATATAGTCCCAATAAATTTTATTACATATTATAAGCATAATCAGCCTCATAATGTTCTCACTGCTGGGACTCAGGCCTCCTCTCCAGGAGAGGGAATGGACTATGTCACATGTCTTCGAGTTTTTCGTTCTAGGACATGCGGGTTTCCTCACGATGTTTTCCTTCACCAATTTAAGAGCAGTGGTGATGAAATAAGTTACACAAAGTAACGCGCCTGGCTGGGTTTGGACACCACGTCAGTCGGGGCCGATATTACTGGGCCACCACTGCTCTATATATAAATATTATTAGGCTGGTTTTGGAACCAGTTCTTTTCAACAACATAATGCTGAAAATAACTCACTGAAATTGGTAATATTCTGAGTTCTGATATTTCTACTTTTCCGCTGCACAAAATTACCCCTCATTTTAACATCCCTCGTCTCACACTTATTCCTCCACCAGGACCTCGTGGAGTACGAGAGCGGAGTGTCGCCCTCAAGTCCTCCCAACGAAGAGTCATGGAGCGGCGCAGGTTCCTCCCGAGTCATCCGCGTTCACTCCATACCCGGCGCATCGCCAGGTGTCAAAGCGAGGAAGTTCAAAGGACCAACTGTTGCAGGTTTGTACATTTTGTGTTTGTAGCATGTAGGATGTGTATTTGTAGAGATGAATGCGCTGTTCAGCAGGTCCGACTTCCAGGTAGCCGTAAATTGTAATAAAAAACCGTGAGATATTTATAATCTACTAGCTGACCCAACAGACGTTGTCCTGTCTTAACTACGAACTGTCAAACGCGCAAAGATAAAAAAATTCTAATTTTCTCCGCAATTTTCTTGATTTTTTCTTTCATTAGAACAAAAAAGAATTAGCGATATTGGTCCAGCCGTTCACGCGTGATGACATGACCAAGGAAAATAGACATTCATTTGTATATATATGTAAGAAGAATAGTTACGGATACAAAAGGTTTAAAGAAGTTGAAAAGAACAGCGCGTTTATCACATAAGTTCATCCCAAAGCAAATGGTACAATCCATCGAAAGATTGACTTGAAAATTTTGTTAAAATCATAGGACTTGAATGGAGGTTTTATCCAGGTTCTTTTATCAAGTAATTAGTCAGGGAAACTGTAAACATAAGTTCTAAGCCAGAAGTGCTATGAATTGTCGTATCTGCTACCAGTGTTTAAAATTTGTCTGCAAAGTAACCACTGTAAATACCTACTTCAGAAATACTTGATATTCGATGTCGTTCCTTATCGAATTCGTATCCTTTACCGCCTGGTTCTTTTATGGCTACCCTCATCAATATCGAATATTACGGGATGCTAATAATGTTTTACTTCGGAGCATGGTTTTTAAGGTTCCGTACCCAAAGGATAAAAACGGAATCCTATTACTTAGACTCTGTCCGTCTGTCTGTCACCAGGCTGCATCTCATGAACTGTGATGACTAGACATTTGAAATTTTCACAAATGATGTATTTCTGCTGCCACTATAACAACAAATACTAAAGACAGAATAAAATAAATTGTGTAAATAAAAGTTGTGTAGATAAGTACGGAACCCTTCGTGTCCGAGTCCGTATCGCACTTGGCCGGTTTTTTGTAAATGCTCAGACGTGAAGTTCTTCCCACAAAAGCTATATATAGGGTGACTGATAATTAGTGTACGATACTTAAACACATGATTGTGCTCATAATAACTAACAACTTTTCTTATTAACTAAACCGTTCAATGATCTTGCTTTTGAGAGTGTTAATTCTAAAAATCATGGTCATGTAAAGGGATTAAACGCATGTTGCTAAAACAGTTATGAGTACACATGTAGGTAGATGGAGAGGGAGTTTAAAAGGTAGTATAGATTGTGTGAAAGAAAGGGATTCTGTGACAGCGTGACGGTTGATAGGTTATGGGAACAAACCTGAAATCGCGAAAAAATATCAGCTGTTCAGTACATTTATGTTTGCCTAATGTACTGAACAGCTGATATTTTTTTCGCGATTTCGGCTTTGCTCCCATAATAAAAATTGTTTGTTATCATGAGCACAATCACGTGTTTAAGTATCGTACACTATTTACCAGTCACCCTATATATATAGATATAATAAAACGTCGCGTCTTTTATTGGAGGCAGAACTTTGAAGGTAATATTGAATTTAGATAAACGAAGCGTAGACTGATAGCATAATACACAAGTACAGCATCACTACAACACCTGCTATGGGCTCCAAATCGCACCCTGATTTGAATGTTTAGTAAAAACAACGCCAATCACATTTTCACTGGCACAATAAACTAATTCCTTTCATACTTCATTGAATATAGTTTTTGAAAAACACGGCTGTGCTTAGTTGTCATTACAAAATTACCAATGAATATGGTAACAGAAAGTTGAAACAGAGATTAGAATACAAATTATTATTTGCAACAACATTAAATCATTGCAATTTCTTGTACTTTTTTGTCTAATAGTGCTATGTATTTTACTGAAGAATTTCTATTAGCATGATTAGTTTAATTTTTTTTTTTAATGAACTAGTTTCAATAATGGTTGAGTTGGTTCTAAGCACTGTTTATTTAAATAATTTGTTGCGTTTTTTCGTAATTGTTTTCTTTGTGCATTTATTTATTAAAACTTCATGCAACACATAGACAAAGGCGGTCTCAATGCCTTAGGCATTCTCTACCTATCAACCTAGGGTGGTAAAGAGAAAATATGGCAGGTGCATAAAAATATAAAAGATTATTAATATTAAGAAAATAAGGGTTCAAAAGTATGTATATATACAAAATAAACATACATATAATATGCATTGTATTGTTCTATTTGTTTATTTAGTTTATGCCTTAATCTTCTTAAGATAAAAATAGGGACGTCATCGTTGTCACTCAGCTTAGCTACACCCCTTGACCAATCAGATCAAAGAAAATTAGAAACCCGTGTTTACATTGACCAGAATGAATACTTCACCTCAACTCAACATAAAAACTCAATACTTAAAGATGTAGAAAAACTGTTTTATGACGATTTCAAATAAATGGAAGAATAATAATATATTAATAATAATATTCCACAACTATCAAACAACGCCATCTAGTCCCAAACTAAGCAGAGCTTGTGCTATGAGTACTAGACAACTGATAAACATGATTGACATATCAACGCACAGCCGAAACAACAGGGACTAGGAGCGTGAAATTTTGCATAAGGTTTCCTTTTATGAAAGAAGCGAGCACTAAGAGAGGATTTTCAAAAATTCACCCCATAAGGGTGTTTTTAATATCCTGCGGATATTATCACGCATGCGGGATTGCCCCGCATGCAGAAAATTTCACGCAGCGTGAGACACGATTACCTACGATCTAGTTTTCTGCGGGCTAATGTGCATTGTGGTTTTGTACAATGGACGTCAAACGCGCGGGGGCACCGCGCTGCATTGCTGTCCAGGATCACGCCCCGCATCCCGCGTGCGTATTCCAGTAGTCAACATGCTACTGATTCTCGTTGTCTGAACGTACTTCCGGACGTCGTCATCTCATCCTCAATGCTACACACTAGTAAACACCATACGAAGATGCAGTCCTAAGAGACCTATCACTAACATTCATTAGTTCGCATTATATTATCAATGACCCAGTTAGACAACCACTGTAATAACACAAAATTTTATCAAAATTATTTTTATTTTACCGATGTGATGATGTGTTATGGAATATTTGTTTCGGAACCGATCAGACTAACTTGCCCGTTTTCTAAAAGAACTAGCAGAATTGACTTGCTGTGTTATTGTTATTGCAGATTTGTTAGCGGATAGTTTTGGTCTGGGGAAGACTACCAACTTCAAGCCCAAACTATTTTCCACAGCAGGTGTCAATTTAGCAAGTAAGGACATTATACATAAAATAACAAGTCTATACGTCTGTAAGGTCGATGACCGGGCTTAGTTCGGTTTGCACTGATATGTAGTGTGTGTGATAGGAGAACAGACCACACCTAACCGCTACACATTTGCATAGCACCATAGAGCCTTTCGAATCGATTTGAATATCGAATGCGCTTTTCCGTGTCTATTTATCTTAGAAATTATTATTGTGTTCAATGTTTTTATTGTTTTGCTTTTTTTTTTAAACTGCGGTAGGGCTTTTTTATGTTAGCTCTAAATGGGCTTTCAAAAAAGGATTTAGTCGAGGATTATTTACATAGGTCTTACTAATAACGCTTTCGACAAACTTAATATTGTACTACAAATGCAGTATGCTTGCGTTTTAATTGTCAAAACATTACAACGGCTTGAATGAGGATTTTTCTAGGATCATAGCATAATTATTATCATCAAAAGCATATTAGTAAAGCACGCTTATGTTTTAAACTCATAAAAACGATCACCATAGCAGCTTTATTTTAAAATGTAATTTTACAACTAAAATATATACGTCACTGTCGTTCAGTTTTAGCTTTTATGAGTTTGCTTTATATATTATTAAAGAGGACGGCTTTATGTGGGATTGAATCAAGCGACAGATTTAAAAAAATATGTACAACATAATTTTTAGTGCGAAACCCGGAACACGTGTTTAGTATTTTTATGTTGTATTTACAAAATTTCATCATTGTGTCATGAAAAATCATAAAGTTATAAGCTTGTTATGTGGCACCGGGCAATCCGGGCGACTGAGGGATTGTTTGCCGTGCGCTGGTGCCTAATGCCCGCTATTACCTGCCGTGACCTTGACGAGCAATACTCAATCTTCGGGGCGCTGTAACGTTGTCCAGTGTCCCGCTACTTGTCCCCCAACATTTTAGAACGCATTCACGTGACGCGGGACATGTTGTTTGACAGCGTTGGGGGCGTTCTGTCTCTTAATGTATCTGAGGCTTTGAGAACTATAGTTTGAGAGTACTCATACACACAAGCGGCATGTTACCAACGGCAGAGGTAACTGCAGCCGTCGACACGTCGGCGGCAGCTGTTGACGCGTCGACATTCCAACTTTGAAGATTAATAGAATAGAATAAACTTTATTGTACACCAGAATAGTAACAAAACTTTAACACTAACTTAAATCTATGGGTACGAAGGCGGTCTTATCGCTGACAGCAATATCTAATTTGAGTGACATTTGACTAAGTTCAATAAATTGGAATGTCTTATTTCCGTGGATACAATTTCCTTGACTTAATAATGCTCCCATACACTAAAAATAAAATGAATTAAAACTGTTGAGTTCAGCGCCATCTAGCGAAAACATGGCCACGCTTGGACTCGCAGCTTTCACCGTAATTGCAGTTCTGACAAGAGTTTGTTAATAGTGAACTCGCCACAGTAAACAGCGGTAACCAAGTATTAACTAATAAAGTTATTCAAACGACTGTCTGTCACCTTAATTTTTAGGATAAACGATATTGGTAAAATCTGCTCTAGAAACGGTTGGCCGTCGATAATATATGCCTTGGTGTTCCTTTTTCATGATTTTGTCGCTTGATTCCTTCTTACATATTGCAGTTCAACTTATGTGTTATTGCTATTAAACGTCTTTCTATTTCTTTTTCCCTTAGATATCGATGTGGAGGAGCAATTGACGCAAGTGGCGGAGTCTGACGACTCGGAATCTTCCGAGGAGAAGCTAGAACAATACTTCATTGATGCCGTCAAGAAGGAAACTAGGACGAAACTTGTGGTGGATAATAGCTCCAGGTTTGTTGGGATTTTGTAGTGTTAATTTTGTTAGTGGATTTATTGGAGATGAAATATAATAAATGTTTTTTTTTTGTGTGAAATGTCTGAAAGTATTTTTTTAACTTATTAAGTGGCTGATTGATACTTATTTAATATTATAGTAAGCAATTGATTATCATAAATCTGTAGTGTTCAAAATGTTGCATTGCAGTATCAGAGTTTACGGCGTAATAAAATCCGAAATCAACTTTGGGCAATTGCCTGGGCCAGGTACAACACCTGTCTGGTCGAAGGATTCTTCGGTTTGTAGGAATTCACGTAACAGAGTGTGAAGTGGTGGCATACTTGTAAATATTATCTAATATCAATTTTAGATGATATCTCGATCACGATGATACAAAATCAAAGATTAATTAACGAAGAATGGAGTGTAGAGTATTTGATGGTTGTTTTATTTGTGCGTTTAGCAACGTGTCAGTGTGCTGGGACGCGCGCGTGGAGGCCGGCGGCGGCGGCATGGGCGGCGCGGGCGAGGCGCTGGCGCGGCGCGCGCTGCTGGGCACGGCGGGCGCGCTGGCCGCCGCCGTGCGCGCGCCGCCGCCCGCGCCGCCCCCGCCGCCGCGCGCGCCGCCCCCGCCGCACCGCCCGCACCCGCCGCTCACGCACACCTTGTACGATGTCTTCAGACATTTGGCTTTGGAGTTTCATTATCAGGTACGAAAACTACCTTATCCATTGAACGGTTCACGGTAACATATGTCACCCAAGAGATTATTACGTCACCAGTCCGGGTGAGAATACTCACCCGGCGACATCTTTTGAGTATCGTTCACTTTAAACGTGTAGAACATTAAATCCAGTTGATAATAGTTTAAGGACATATTACTAGATGGCTCTATATGAAATCTATCATCGGTTAAAAATATATTTTATCTGTAGAATCGTAACCAAATATCTAAGAAAAAAATAACAAATGACAGTTCACCGAAATTAGTTTATGGTCGGCCATTACGATGTCAAGTGGATGTTTATGTTACTCTCTCAACGATAACATTCTAAGTTTGAAGTGTTTGTGCGTTATTTGAGACTTAATGGTGTGTCGAGTTCATTGTGAAGATAAGAAATGTGTATTAGTTGAATGTTTTCATTGAACAATAACACTCGAAAAGTTACGTCATCACTTCGTGACCTTGTGACGGTTGTTGTGCAGTTGTTTTTCGTAATTAATGTATTTAAACTGTTTGTTTTTGATAAAACATGGTATAAATGTGTAGACGTGTTTACTATTAACCTCGTTTAATAGCCATTACAATGAAAATACAACAACACGTGTCTACAAATGATGCATTATTGAGCGGTGACCCGGAGAAAAGGAGAAAGTTCGAGTGAAAGGGTGAGTTTTGCAATTAATTTCTTATTAGAATCTTATTCGTTTCTTATAAGATTATATTATGAAACGAAGGGGTATACGATGCCATAACACACCATAATTTTCTTATAAGACTTTTGAACCAGACTTTTCTTATAAGATTCCAATTAGAAAATAGTTACGAGTTTTTTTTGCATTTTCTCGACTTTAAGCCTTATTATTCTCAAATGTTATTTATTCAACTTTATAAAATGCTGGCTGATAGCCAGTGCCTGTTTGCTGACATTAAAATGTGTGGACTCACGTTATTTGTCAATTCTCGCCGAGAACACTAAAATTACAAAAACTATTTTAGTACGAATCAATGATAACTCACAGCAGTAGCGCCCTTAAAAAAAACGTGGATCTTCTTTTTTTGGCTTAGGTTCGTTCTGGTTCACTCTGACAAATCCCAGCTCTTTATTTAAATACCCGCCATGTTCCTAAAATTGCTAAAATCGGTTCTGAAACCTTGAATAAATAATGTATATTACTGAAATACTTTGAGCGAGCATTATAATTTCTTAAATTCAAAAAAAAAAAAAAAAATATATATATATATATAAAATTAAAACCCTATGATCCAGATGGACTGCACATTCATGGAAAACGTGGTCTCCTTGTGGCTCACACTGAACGGCTCCGCATGGGGCAGCGGCGGTGCGTGGTCCCTGGCCACGCTAGCCGTGCCTGCTGACACGCCGCGCATACGGCTCGCATCTGATACTGTCAACGCGCTACTGCACTCGCTATGCACGTAAGTACCCCATAAACAATATAGAGACGATAAGCATAATCGGCCTTCCCGCTGCTGGGAATTAGGCCTCCTCTCTAGGAGAAGGAATTGGCCGTAATCCACCACGAGGGCTCAGTGCGGATTAGTGGATGTCACATAGTCTTTGAATTTTTGGACATGCAGGTTTTAATCACGATGTTTTCCTTCACCGTTTTGAGAGCAGTGGTGCTGAAATACATTACACAACGTAATGCCCCTGGCTGAGCCACCACTGCTCTCAGAGAACACTCTGAGAGCTAGAGACGATACAAGACACTTTGAAAACACTGGCAATACAATTCTTTATTATTTAAAATTCAAAAGAGTGCGCCCAAGCTAAATCGAAGTCAGTAAGTAATAAAATTAGAAATTCTTTATGAACAATTTTTACTATGGGATCAATCTTAAGGTCGCATTTCCTCTAACGCGGTGCTGGGCGGACTGGAGAGAAGCGAACTGTTAATTGGCCCATCACAGTGCTCGAAATCTCCAGTATCAGTGTAAATGGAGCGGAGTGAAGCTGAGCGGACTTTTAAATAAAACAAATGATCACGCGGCCCCGAGCCGGATAGAAAGAAGTCGAGCGAACTGTGGTGCCGAGCGGAGGGTACTCAACTCCACTCCGCTTCAATGGAAACAATTGCCACTTTTCACTGCTCTTCTCCGCTCTATTCCACCCAGCACCATTTCAGCGGAAACGCACCCAAATATCGCGAAAAAAATTCAACTGTTCAGTATATTTTGTCGCACGTAGGTAAAATGGGGCAGTTGATTTTTTATCACTTAGTACTCTGCCGCTCGTTTGGTACCAGCCGGTCAAGTGCAGCGGGTGTAGCCACTACTCATTTATAAATCATCGAAATGCACTCATTGATGCAAGCAAGCCTAAAAAATAACTACTCGTGGAAGATCTTTTATAGTCAAATGCAGACTGTATCAATCAACTGCAACTGCTGCTATACGGGGTTAACTGATTAGTAACATAAATCGGAATTTTGTACAGCAAGATGGTGGTGGATTAGGGAGTAATAATCCACGGATGCGTAGCTTCATTGACGCGTATTCGTCATTGTACGCTTGATGTACCTTCACGCAGGCGTTTATATAGGGTGACTGGTAATTAGTGACCGATACTTAAACACGTGATTGTACTCATGATTACAAACAACATTCCAAAAAAAAATTTTTTTTATTATTATTATACTAATTTATTGTAGCGTAGCGCGCTCGCGTAAAGTACCAAAATACTAGTCTGGATATTATCTTACCGAAACATGTAGGTACATTGCTTACGTCATCGATAACGCGGGCGCGGAAGCCGCGCCTCTAACAGCTGATCGGGTGAAGGCGCGCGCGAAATTTAAAGTTTCAAACAGCTGTTTTTTTTTATTGTGATTGAACTAATTAATTAAAAAAAAAGTTTCTTTGGGAAAGTCGTTTGTAATCATGAGTACAATCACGTATTTAAGTATCGGTCACTAATTACCAGTCACCCTATATACACTGACCGCCCTATTCTATCTCTTTTCGTTCAGTCCATCCTAAGGTTGTCTGTAAGAGATTGCCCTGTGCGATAAAACCGCCCTTTGTACACTTTGTTTTTGTATATGTTTATCCTGTCCACAGTGTGATGTGTACAATAAAGTATATATAATAATAATACACCAAGCGTACAAATGACGAATACGTGTATATGAATGTACGCGTTTGTTTATCGCTTTTTAACGTGTAAAAATATCTAGATGATATTTATATGAATTAATTTTTTAATAATTATACTAATTTCTCTTACAGATTAGAAAACATATCACTGAGATGCTGGGTGCTTTCAATGCAAGCTTTGGCGTGGATTGCTAGCTTGCCACTACAGGTACCTTTCACTTTCAAGAAAGTTTTGTGTTTGTTATGTCCAGTTTATTTATTCTATATGCTTGTCAACATGAAAATATGGGGGAAGTGAGTTTAAAGTGATATTGAAGGTGGCTAAAACGTGGCCTTGTTTGTGATAGACATACACGCACAGAAGAGTATTACAGTTTTATTTTTTTTTATTTTGCAGACTGAAGGCAGTAGCACGCAAACCATGGGTCGAGTTATTCTGGAGTGCGAACACTTCGTGCCGGCTCTTGTCAAGTTTATTACTATGAATGTTAACACTGATGGCGCTGTGGCGTCTTCTGAACCTTATTTGGTAAGTTGTAAGCTTTACTTGATTATAGGTACCTGATTGTGTTACACACATTCGCTACGTTACATGTAGACACAGAAAATTAGGTCTTCTAGAGGCAGCGCGCACGAGCAACTTAGGTCTCCGCAACTAGTTTGTTTCTCACTTCAAGTGTACGGGATTGTATGAAAGTGCGCGCATGCAGCGACGCGAAAGCTGGAGAATTTTTATTACAGCCATTGCGATGGCTCCGTCGTTGAATGTTTGTATTCGCTATCAAACATGTCTTGCAAATAGGAATTTATAAGAGCAGAGTGACACATGACGTTTATGTTCGGCAGGGAGGCGCACAGATCGGTGCCGGCGCCGGCGCGGCGTCTGCGCTGCACTCCGTGGTGTCGTGCGTGATCTGCGCGCGCGGCGCCGGCGGCGCGCTGGCCGCGCTGCGCACCGTGTGCGGCGTGTGGCGGCGCGACGCCGAGCCCGGCCACGCCTACGACCTGCAGGCCACGCTGCTGCGGCTCGCGCACCCCATGCTGCAGGTGCTCAGCGCCAGGCATGTGCACCATGCCTTGCCGCTCTTCCTCACTGTTGGTGAGTCTCGTACAGATACTCGACCTTATGATTGAATATTGTATTTAGCTACACAGTAGTAACTTTCTATAGTTCTGAGACGCTATGATTGAACGCTTAAACTTGTCTTTGAAGGTGGTCTCCAATTTGTGCGATGCCAATTTGGTCAAGTTCAATGCTATCAAAACTCAGGCGTGTCTTTTTTCCGCACTCTGGCGATTCTCACTTTGCACCGCATTACGCAGCAATGCGCGGGAGTGCGTGTTCTTACGTTGTTTGCAAGTATCTGTGTTTGTATTCAAAACACGCCTAGTAGAACAGACAGAAAACGCATTCATGCGCAGTGTAGCAGATCATGCGACTGCATGCGGAGAAACACGCACGTGCGCGCGTGGGTGCGCGGCAAGACGCAAGGTATGGCACACCGAGTTCGGCAGTATCGTGCGTGATTTTGACAGTTAGACGTACTATTTCAAAATTTATCTTGATATCATCGAATCCAAAAGTCGTGAAGCAATTTGAAATATGAAATGTAAAGGATATAGTGATAGAGTATACCGAGTGAAGCATGGGACGTTGATCAATGAATTGGGTGTTGTCTCTTGTGTGCTTATGGAATAAAATAATAATAATATAACTGCAGCATATAAAAAATTCTCGGCAATGTAGGTACTATTACAAGCCGAGAAATCTGCATCATCGTGTAGGTTACGCTTGGCTTAGTTGCCACGCACTGCGCATCGTAGCGCGGGGCATTGTATGTTTCGCCTTATAAAGTCACTTATAACTTGAGAATTTTTCTATCATACGATATGTACAACTACTTTCATAGTAGCGTTCGCTACCCAAAAAAAAACACATAGAACCTCCTCCTTTTTGAAGTCGGTTAAAAAGTAGATTTTATTTTTATTTTTTTTTATTTATTTATTGAGGGATAATAAACAGCTACAACATATAAAGCTCATGCATATAAATAACATTAAATAGGTGATAATGTTGCAGCCAACTGCATTATCCACAGATTAAACATAGTGGTAATAGGCATATTGTTTGCCACTAGATGGACATTATGTACAATATATATATTAAACACTTTATTGCTTGCTCAATGTAAAATATATATAGGTATTAAATATTTATAATAATTAGATTTAAATAAGACTCATTGTTTTAAAGTGTTGAGAGCGCTTATAGGGCGAGAATGAATGTTATTTTGATCGGTTTAGCGCACCAGTCAGTGTGGTGGGTGCGCGAGTCATCGGGCTGGCGCGGCACGGGCGGCTCCGAGGCGCGCCTGTCGGGGCTGCTGGCCGACGTGCTGGCGGGCGGCGGCGGCGGGGCTGCTCGACGGGCGCCGCTGCGTCGCGCCGTGCTGCAGCAGCTGCTGAGCTACTGCAGGAAGTTGCTCGCGGTGCCGCTGCCGCCGCAGCAGTTACCGCAGAACGTGAGTACACATGTTTACCCTGTCATTTGCAACAAGTAAAGGATAAATCTCAGCTTAAGTGGGACTGGACTGGACAAGTCGACAGACCTCTGTTGGAAATAAGACGTCTTTCGGCTAAAATGATGATGATGCCGATCGAGCAGTGGGTCAGTACCGTAGGGGCCCAGCAGGGTCGAAGCTTACTGGGGACAAGGGTCTGATTCTAAAAGGAAGACTCTGCCTTGGTACGAAAGGCAACGAAGGAACAGAAGTGGGTTTTTAGTCAGTAAAAGTCTGACACTATCTCCCGCCCCGCTCAAGAGCGGGATTTGTCATTAGATTTTTTTTTTTTTTTTTTTTTTTTTTATTTATGTTGTACATAATAGCAAATTTAAAATGCGAACTGCTGCCTCCTAAACTAGGCCAAAAGCCTGTGTTTTAGGAGCCAATGTTCCTCCAGAAATAATTAGATTATAACAGACAACATTGCAAGTAGGTGTTAGTTATAAAATAAAATCATAATACAATACAATAAATTATTTAAATTGATTATAAAAATTATTATTAGGATTAGTTTAAGTAAATGATTAAATTAGATTAAATTAAATTAATAAAACATTTTATATACACAATCTAGAAAAAATAATTAAACAATTGAATAAAAAAATTAACATCAGTCTTTAAGAGATGACTGTAATAAGATTTTCGGTTTCGTCGTACGTTAACTTCTGCAGCCATTTGGTAAGTTTGATTTTAACATCGTGTTTAGGAAAAGGATAAATGGAGATGAGCTTGTTTATTTTATTATAGAGCCGAGAGCTAGTTGCTACATACTGTCGGCTGGCAAACTTAGAACGGCATTGTACCGTGTCGCAAACGGGAAGGCCTTTTCGTCTTCTCAGCCTGTCAGTGTGTAGGTGCAACATGGAGTGTTTCCGAAGCACTGCACGGAGCACAAAGAGCTGTCTCACGGTCAAGACTTCGGCTTCTGAATATAGTTGTTGAGTCGAGAAGTCCCTACGCTTAAAGTACATGACCTTTAAGATCGCCCTTTGCGCTCTCTCCACTTTAAGCAATGAGGTTTTGTACGTTCCACCCCAAACCGGTATACAGTACAAAACAATAGACTGGCAAAGGCTTTGGTATACTAGCTTGGCTGTGTCAGGATCCGCGGAGTACCTAAGTTCTTTAAATATATAAATTAGTTTCCTGATCCGCGTGCAAAGAGTTTCAATGTGTGATTGCCAGCTTAGTTTACAATCAATATGGACTCCTAGGTATTTAATATCTGGAACCAAGGACAGAGAAGGACAGTTACAATTAGAGGAGTCACCTGAGCAGATGTGGGCCCTAATCTGTTCAGATTCTTGTGGTGGAATCAATGTGTTAGGAAGGGTAAATCTAATGACTTTAGTTTTAGCTACGTTCAAGGTAAGTAAGTTTTCTGAGAGCCACTCCATTACAAAGCGAAGCGATTGTTCCGCTCTTTTCCTTGCCCTATCCCAGTCAGTGTCATAAATCACTAACGCCGTGTCATCGGCATACGTGAATATGTCACAACTGGGAATGTGAGCTTTACACAAGTCATTTATGTAGAGCAGGAAAAGTGGAGGCCCAAGGATGCTACCCTGTGGAACACCAAAACGAATAAATTGTTCATCACTTGTTGTGCAATCAATTTTAACACACTGAGTTCGGTTTAGGAGATAGTCCTTAAGTATGTCCAGCGCTAGGCCACGAATCCCAACATTTTCCATTTTTGTGATAAGAGTGGGAACAGAATGAGTGAGAGTGAGATGAGTTTCCCACCTAAAAAAAAAAGCAGTGGGTCAGTAAAAACAAAGCTGGTGCCCTGAAATCGAACGATGGGGTCGCGGCAGATCAAGAAAGAAATCGCGGGACGACTTGAGATGTCTTAGGAATTGGCAATAAGTGGCTCAGAGTCGGGAACAATGGAAGGAATGGAAGTGAGGCCTTTGCCCAGCAGTGGGACATAATAATTAGGATAATTAATAAGTTAATATTATTATATAAGCAACGTAAAATCACGTATTTTATGTTACTGAAAACATGATTCACGCGCGAATGTGTATAAAATACATAAACACAAACTTTATTTACTATTAATTTAGTATTTTTTAGTATCGACCATAGTGCAAATATAAATGAGAATTCAAGAATTTAAATAATGAATGATAACTAGCTAATCTGGCAAACGTTGTTCTATAATTATCAAAGGAAAAAATGGTAGAAGCGTAAAAAATAGCCTTCGACCTATTCGCAGATCTACCAAATATACATACTTCAAAATTTTTATAAAAATCAGTTAAGCCATTTCGAAGGAGTTCTACAAACTCACACGAGATTTTTTTTAATTATCAACTAAAGTTTTATTTCAACTCTGAAATCAACCCGAGTTTAAACTATTAGAACGACAAGAAAAATTTAAATGATTCGAATAACAGTTAAAATAAAATAAGTCGGCATTACGATTTTCTTATGCCTGTAACAGGAAAACAAAACACAAATTCTCGGCTTGAAAAGAAAAGTAGCTCTGATCTTTTATCTGGGATTCCCTGCGTTTTATATGGGATGAATAACCGCTAACACAATTATTTATGAGACATGACATCATGATGGCATTTCTAAGTAAACTTACAAGAGAACAGTGGTCTGTTGTTCAACACAAGTTTTGATTAAACTAAGTTTGTGTTTTAGTTGTTAAACCTTAGTATTCGGCGGTTATAATGGTACGTTTACACTTTTAGTGAGATTAAATTAATTCAAATACATTTTGCCAGTGACTTCATCCGCGTTTTGGTCGACGGTATTCCCAAGGGATATTATTAATATCTGGGTATAAGTATCCTATGTGCAAATTCGGGCCAAAGTATAGCGCGTAACACGGCCCGTGTTCCCGATTACATTCAAATCTGAGGCGTGCTTGATTAAGAAGCCTCCAAACATAGTAATGGCTTAGTAATATGTAAAATTATGTGTTTGTTATTCAATATTTTCGACTTTCACGTGAACTAAGACGTTGGTAAAAACTAATCTATACTAATATTCAATTTATCAATAGCTTTTTGATCGTGAAACCTGTTGTGATACTTTTGATGTTGTGGTTTACATTTGGGTTACAATACATATATCCCAGAGTTCAGTGTGCCTTTTGGCAAAGGCCGCCTCCAACTTCTTCCATTGCTTTCGTCCTTCGCAACTCTGTTCCAGTTTGGAGCTGTTGTGAGCTTAAGTTCGTCCTTTCATCTTTTACCTTGTCGGCCTCTATATTGTTTACCGTTTCTGGGTACCATTCTGTCAAGACTTTGCTTCATTTGTCCTGGGGTCTCTGCAGCATATGACCCAGCAATCTCCATTTCATTTGGTCTATCTTAGTGAGGATGTCGGTCACTCTTGTCCTGGTTCTTATTTAGAGTTCCTTTCTTACTGTATATTACTTATTTATTCATCAAAGATTATTCTTTTATTTGAGTGTTATTATTTCCTTGTACAGTCGTCATCAAGCCCATCAGTCTCCACAAGCGGTGAACAATCACAATCACAGACGGACGAAAGCAAGGCGCAACACAGCAGCACCGCGGAAGCTACCAACGTCGAAGATGAGAGGAAACAGCAAGCAGCTCGAACACCGTGCTTCGCTGATACTGGTAACATATCCTTTTATTATGAGAAGGAATGAGGGTAGCTAGATATACTACTGCATTTTGGGGTACTAGATCTACTGCTGGATTGTGTATTGTATGACTTCCTGATCGCAACTCTACACGGCTGAGCATGTAGTTTGCTTTCTGCTGAATAAAGTCATATTTTCAAAATAAAAAAAAGGAAAGAAAAAATATTTATTTAACGTTCTGTCGACTGGACCAAGTACAGTTTGGGGTCAAATGTGCTTTGTAGTAAAAGTTCAATGGTCCACTAGTCTATTCAATACTTTAGATTCTATGTTACAAGTTAATAGACACTAGCATTGGTAGAGTGCAACTGCAATTTTGATCCCTGACTGTACAGACAGCAAAAAAAAAAAATGTGCCAATCATACAAAAAATTATAATTACATTGTGTCACTTGGTCAGTTCATATGATAAACAGATGCGTAATAACGATCATGAAACCAATATTGTGTGGTCAATTATTGTGCATAAATAATATGGTTATGTTTTTGTCAACAGTTCTGCAACACCAACAAATTATGCAGAAATTCTACAGGACGCTTTCGATCTGCGATGGAATGAACACCGTTGCGTTGAATTCAGGTAAATCACTGTTTTAATATTTTTTCATCCGTTTATTTTGTGGGTACTGAATGAGATAACTTTCACGCTCGGCAATGTAACGTTAGTTCGGGTAAGATCGGCTCGCGTCGTCAAGAGAGCGAGAAAGATATAGTTAACGCGTCACTGCTATACCCGCTCGTTGTAAATGTTTATGAATCATAATCTTCCTGCTCTCGTCTCGGGTTTTTTACCCGTCACTCTATCACTAACGTTCTTTCATATCACTCCCCACGCAATCCAATAGATATTAGGGTTTTTTAACATTAAAGTTTTGTCAATGTTCTCAAAGGCCCGTTTACCATGTAAATTTGTCCGTTACAGGCATGAGTTCGGAGCCGTCTTCCTTGAAGGAGGAGGTGTTCTGGCTGGTTGCTCACATGGCCACCGTGGCCTCCAACCCTGCGCTCATGGTCACAAGCCTCATGGAGTTCCTAAGTGAGTAACTAACGTTTAATTTTATTATGTTTGCGTAACTTACAGCTAAGGTAAAATTGAAATAGTAATCATTAACCCCCCCTTATTTATTGACAGTCTTAATTTCAAATACATAAATCTGTCTTGAATCGACATCTATCGTGATCCTTTACATTTTCTATACTCCATTCGTAATAAGAGTAGACATAAACAAAAATTTTCTGCTGTCCGTTCAACCGATTTTGACCTTTATTGCGTTGGTGGCATGACAAATGGCGGCTACAGTAAATAGTTGGTATTGTAACCACTTTTTTGCTTTTAATGCCATCCTTATGTCTACGGACTAGAAGTCAACATTGCTTGATCTTAACATATTGAGATTCTTCCGTGTCTCGGAAAACAGGTTAAGCCATTGGTATGAAATGGATGAACTGTTCTAATTTATATTTTTATAAAATACAGGGAAAGAAGAAGTAGTAAATCTATCTCAAGCGATGCAGCAGCTGATTATCCGTGTGTTGGACTACCCTGAAGCTCTTGCTGCGTTTATAGACGCGGGTGGGTTGGAACTGGCGCTCGAGAAACTCACTGCTTGTCATCAGGTATGTAATATAATACGTCATCATCATCATAATTTTAGCCGAAAGACGTCCACTGTTGGACGTATGCCTCCAAGTGTCTATCCATAGGATTCGAAATCCTCACCAGGTCATTGGTCCACCTTGTGGGACACCTTCCATCGCTGCGTCTTCTGGTACGCGGATATACTGCATAATCTATATGTACTTAACTTAAAACTAATTTGTAGTTTGCACGTTTTCACGCGTCATAGAGGGCGCCTAGTAATTTCATTGATAAGAAAACGAAAGCCAAGCTTATTCTAATAGAAAAGTGTTCAATAAATACTTGCACACAGTATCAAATTTTACTCACACACACATTTTTATGTTTTTATAGGGAAAAATGAGATGGCAGATTAAGCCAAATACAGAGCCTTTCGGTTAGAGCGAGATGGGAGATCGCGTATTATTTTTACGTATATCGTGCAAAGTGGCAGCGTTGCATAGTGGTATCAGCGTGTCGTATCTATGAATGAACCTTCAATTTAAAGTTTAGATTTTTATTTTATTTTATTCGTTTGTTATGTTCCATGATTTAAGTGTTAGGTGTTATGTATTTTCCAATAAAAGCAAGCCGGGCTTATTTACTTGTATTGCTCGCACGTCCCTGATAATCACATGTATTGTCCTCAGGCGGGTCCAAGCAGCGGTCAAGGCCTCGTGTCGTCCCTTATGAACTACTTAAAACTGCCTCCTCAAATGATGAACATGTCCACGCCGGCTTCTGGCAACAAGAAGAGTCAGACGCCTGTCATTGAGACGGCGAATGGATTGGTTAACATTGCACCGCTTTGTGAGTTTTGTTGGAAAATTTATTATTTGTTATACATTTAAAAGTACATGCTTAATTATTAATTAACATTGGGCTGAGAATATCAGCCACCCCTCAATACTTCCTACTGTGATAGCTAAGACGAAATGGAAATGACACTTCCACGATTGATTGGAATCTAAGTTCATATTCTATTGACTCATCTTGACTGTTAAGACTAAGGCCTACTTTCCACGGACGAAAACTATGAAACTGTGTCGACGAAGCGGCAACGAAACGACGGCTCGACACTACCGCTTTGTCGGCACAGTTTCATAGTTTTGTATCTAACCTTCACGCAGGTGTACACCAAGCGTATAATGACGAATACGTCGACACTCGCATCGTACAAGGCAGTATCTCGGATTACAGTCCAAACAAAATTCAAACATAGTACTATAATTTTTTGGTTCATTTTAAAAAAATGACTGAATTAATGTTACAACCTTGTTCGTTGCGGGTGTCGACGTGTCTATATAGGCCTAAGTAACCTGTATCCATGTATCAGGCACAGTGTCGTGCGGCAACCCGACGGCGCAGGCGGCCGACGTGCTGCTGGACGGCGGCGGCTGCATGAGCGTGCGCGGCGCGTGCGCAGCACGGCGCGTGCGCGCGGCGGCGTGGTCCTACCACTTCTTCAGCGCCGACGACGCCAGCCTGGCGCTCACGCTCACGCTGCCCTACGCCGTGCAGCTGCATGAGGTGCAGCTACAGCCGCACCTCACCAGTCTTGCTAGTGAGTATTCACTCCTAAGAATTATTATAATTTAG
Organism: Mythimna impura; assembly: GCA_905147345.3. NCBI lineage: Eukaryota > Metazoa > Arthropoda > Insecta > Lepidoptera > Noctuidae > Mythimna > Mythimna impura. The sequence continues at coordinate 22,386,990 of LR990359.1, read as the reverse complement.
GTCTTCAAGGCTAGAGTGAATAGGCTCTTGATAAACTAATGCGATTAACCATCAACGATTGTATCACTGCTTACGAGCAGGTGGGATCGCAGTCAAGCACTGATTTATAGTATTTAGAGAAGAATAGAATTTTGTCCCACTGTAAGTATTTGTTATACATATATTTGTTGTTGTTCAAGTTTTATCCAAATTTGTTATGGGTTGAAAGCGAAACGGACAAATAAAACTCGCGTTTGCATTTATAATATTGTTTAGGATTCTAAAACATTTGGAAGACTAAAAAGGAATATGCATGAAAAGAATATTAGTTATCTACCCAGTTTATCTATATTGACTTATAAATTTTCATCATCATCGTTTCAACCGAAAGACGTCCATTGCTGGACATAAGTCTTACCCAAGTGTCGCCACATAGAACGGTCCTGTGCGTCTAAATTTTAAATAAATATAATAATTTTTGGGCTCTCTCATCAAAACGCCGTTTTCTGTAGCGGCCGTATGGGAGCGTGATGATCTTTGACGTCAAAAACCCCGTCGTGCGATTTGAAGCATTATAACTTCCTTGTAGATAAAGATATTATTATAATAATTCATTCATATTTGTATAATAAAGGTATTTTTTTTTTTTACAAATGGCTGTATCCTTTAAGCGTATTGGGATCCTTCTTGTAATAGATATTGATATAGAACAATAAGCATAAGCATAATCAGCCTTTTAATGTTCCCACTGCTGGGACTCAGGCCTCCACTCTCTAGGAGAGGGAATGGGCCGTAATCCACCACGCGGGCCCAATGCGGATTGGTGAATGTCACATGTCTTCGAATTTTTAGTTCTAGGACATGCCGGTTTCCTCACGATGTTTTCCTTCGCCGTTTTAAGAGCAGTGGTGATGAAATAAATTACACAAAGTAATGCGCCTGGCTGGGTTTGAACCCGCGACCTACAACTCGTAAGTCGGGGCCGTTACCGCTTGGCCACCACTGCTCCTATAGAACAATATGCTTACTGCTATAGAACAATATTTTAATAAAAAAAATATTGTTATGTAATTACCATGTAGTAAACTTGAAGTCGTTTTTTTTTCCAAAATGACACAAATTGATAGGTAATATATTGTAGAGGGTGCATCACTAACAGTGTGTATATGTTCCTAGCATGTCCCGGCGCGGTGGCGGTGGAGGCTGGGTGCGGCGGCACGCTGGCGCCGCTGGGCCCGCCGCAGAACACCGCCGGCATGACCTTCATACGCCTCGTCGTGGCCAGGCCCATCGTCTGCACCACGGTGCAAATACGACTCTACAAGCCTAGGGACTCTTCCAACATGGGCCTGCTGCAACTCCGACTGCTGGCCGCTCCGGCGTTTAACAGCCACGCAACTTCCACGCCTATTACGTGAGTATTAAACTAAAGACGATCGATAGGTTCGTCACTCATAACGGTTGGATTCCACGAGTGGGATGGTTTTTTTGGTATGCAGCATTAAGTGGAGAAAGTTTGTCATTGCGACCGAGGCGAAATGTTATGGAGCCAAGTGCTGCAGTGAACAATTTTCATGTCTATGAAACGACGTTTTTCAATAATATAATAATAATAATATATTCCGCAACTATCACACAACGCCATCTAGTCTCAAACTAAGCAGAGCTTGTGCTATGAGTACTAGACAACTGATAAACATACTTATATATTTCTAAATACATACCATGTTATAGATAAATTACACCCAGACACAGAACAAATGATCGTGCTCATCACACAAACATTTGTCCTGGGTAAGAATCGAACCCACGACGTCCGGCATAGCAGTAAGGACCACTAACCACTAGACCAACAGGCCAGTCAATTTACTTACGAAGATATATTTAAATAGGCGTTGACTCGTGGGAGTCACGCCACGCCCACCTTGATACGATAAACGTAATAAATTGTGGTGGGGGCGAGCTCGTGTACTTTTCCGCACTACTGCAAAAAACGGTAAATTGCGTGCCTAAAAGCGGGTTTTCGAGTAAGTAAGCCGACGCTCGTATACATAAGGCGAGTGACGTGAGTCAGAAGAAGAGAGCCTTCAACAGAGCTGCCAAGTCTTGCAAGAAGGTGATGCGGAGGTCTCGGTTCGACCACATTAGCCGCATCGGGAACAAACTCGCATCATACCCTGCTGGTAGTAAGGCGTTTTGGTCCCTGGCTAAGTCGGTTGAATCGAACTTCTGCCGTCCCTCACTACCGCCACTGCTGAAACCCGACGGGTCGCTGGCCCATACCGCTGAGGAGAAGACAAATTTGTTTGCCTCTCTCTTCGCGGAATCTTCGCGTCTAGATTCTGGTGACGCGCGGCCCCCTGTTAATCCTGATGGTTGCGAGACGAGTATGTCGGATATTCGCATCCATCAGAAGGACGTCCGTAGGGTGCTGCGTAACCTTGACGTGAACAAGGCTTGCGGTCCAGACGGGATACCGGCAATTGTTCTAAGAACGTGTGCGCCTGAACTGTCTCCGATCCTGACACGCCTATTTCGGCTTTCATTTGAGGCTGGAAAAGTGCCGATTGCATGGAAGCAAGCTAACGTACAGCCCGTGCCCAAAAAGGGTAGTCGGGCTGACCCAGCTAACTACAGGCCAATCTCAGTAACGTCCATTCTCTGTAAGACAATGGAACGTGTACTCAACAGTAAGCTCCTGGCATACCTCTTCTAGGTATGCCAGGAGCTTACTAATGACATCCTAAGTGACCGACAATACGGCTTTCGCCGAAATCGGTCAACTGGTGATCTTCTAGCGTATGCCATCCACATCTGGAGTGAGGCCATCGAGAAACACGGGGAAGCTCTTGCCGTCTCCCTCGATATCTCGAAGGCTTTCGATAGGGTCTGGCACGAAAGCCTTATTAGTAAGCTTCCTTCTTTCGGATTACCTGCTGGTTTGTGTGCTTGGATTGCAGATTTCCTGAGTGACCGGTCCATCCGAGTGGTCATCGATGGTTGCTCGTCCGGTCAAATGGCCATTAATGCCGGGGTCCCTCAGGGGTCAGTGCTCTCGGCAACATTGTTCTTGCTGCACATAAATGATCTGCTTAAGCCCGGTACCTTTGGGTATGCAGACGACAGCACTGTTGCTGAGAGTTACATATCCAGCGCGCAGGCTAGTGGGTCACAGATCCAGTCTCTCCGAGAGGCTATGGTCGAGCGCTTGAACTTGTCCTTGGAGGCAGTCTCTGAATGGGGCGATGCCAATTTGGTCAAGTTCAATGCTGCTAAAACCCAGGCGTGTCTATTTTCCGCTAAAAGGAGCCAATTCAGCCCTGCTCCAACTTTCCGGGGCGTAACCGTGCCAATAACCGACCATCTTGATCTCCTTGGTGTTACGCTGACGTCAACACTCAACTTTGGGCCATACATCGAAGCAAAGGCTCAACTGGCAGCAAAAAACTGGGAATCCTCGCGAAGGTCAGACAGTACTTCACGCCCGAACAGCTGCTCAAACTTTATCAAGCGCAAGTTCGATCGTGTATGGAGTACTGCTCTCATCTTTGGGACGGATCTGCCCGATACCAGCTTGATGCACTTGAGGCAATTGAGAGGCGAGCCAAGAGGATCATTGGCAATGATGCACTCGTTGAGTCGAGGCTTCAAAGTCTTGAGCATCGACGCAGAGTTGCTAGCCTGTCGGTTTTCTACCGGTTGCATTTCGGGGAGTGTGCGTCGGAATTGCATAACCTAATTCCGCCTAGCCCGTTCCATCATCGGACCACCAGGCGTACGGCAATGCGCCACCGGTACATGGTGGACATCCCACCTATACGCACAAAACGTTTTGCGAACACATTCATAGTGCGTACAGCTAAGGAGTGGAATTCCTTGCCGGAATCTGTTTTTCCTGATGGCTACAACCCGGGAATCTTTAAGTCAAGAGTGAATAGGTTACTTCTAGGTAAGCGCGTTCCATCGTCGACCGCATCGTCGCTTTCCATCAGGTGAGTTAGCGGTCAAGCGCGAACCTATCAAGAATAAAAAAAAAAAAAAAATGTGTTTTGAAAAAACATTACCGAAATGATCTTCAGACAAATTTCTAAATACGACTGTACAAGCTTAGGGATTCAACATGATATAATACTACAGCTCAAGTTATTGGCAGCGTAAGCTTTCAACAGCCGAAGATAGATCATGTTTTTAGAAGTAAGCGGAAGAGTATTAAGTCCCGCAAACTGTCGTTGAATATGTCCTCTGAACAGGCGAGTGTTGTGTCTGGTCTGGGTGACTGTCTGATAGTTGACGGACTGTTGTATCAGTTGTGTATATTTCAATCGCGCGGAGAATTCTGATACCGCGATGTGGGAGCTTTTAATTTTAGTTCCTATGTCATTAAAGGTCGTTTCTAAGTATTGCAAAAATAATTGTTGATTTCTCGTTGTGAGATTCATTTTTTGTTAGTCAGTAAATTGTTTACACTTTGTAACGAATAAACATTTTATTTATTTAATTTTGTAGTAGTAGCAGTAGTCTATAAGGATACGGTGAGGACGATTATCAAAAATAGTTTTTTTTAAACATGTATAATTAATATTTTATTTTAAGGTATAAATATATTTTTGTAACAGCATAGATTTTGATTGCAGAAGTAACAACTGGGCGTGTGTAGTGGCGGCGTGTACGCGCGCGGGCAGCGCGGCGGGGGCGCGAGTGGGGCGCGCGCGCGGCGGAGGTGCCGTGGCCGCGCTGTGCGCCTGCGTGGCGGCGGGCGGCGCGCCGGCCGTGCACGCGCGCGCCGCGCTGCTGGCGGCCGCGAGACACGCGCCCGCGCTGCGCGCGCCGCTCATCACGTCCCTGCTCAATATGGATGCGCACGCTCATGCACATGGTGAGATCTGATAAACTACCATCCACACCCCGATTTCACCCACCATTTGGGGACTGTCTTCAAGTAAAATATGGATAATCACAATTTATGGACTATTGGGTCTGAATTAAAGAATTTTTTATTTTTTAATTTTAATTTTAATTTAATCAAAAAATACCAGTTCCCAGCCTAATTTTAATAAATGTCTTCAGATTTCCTATTGAGTTTTAACTGTTGAACATAAACCTGGCGGTTGTGGGAATCCGATGGATGCGAAAAGGACTGGATCGCTCCTTATGGCGTTACTTGGAAGAGACCTATGTCCAACGGTGAACGTCTTTCGGCTGAAATGATGATAAACATATGCCTCTATTCGTTATCCCACGCTCCTTTACCACTGACATCTAGATTTAAGCGCGATGAAAATAATGTCATCTACCCATCATCTCACTATCAACATTACTTCTATCCGCCTAACGGAACAGTACTTTATATATCATAAATACTATTGTATAACAAAGTTAATTAAAAGTCGAGTTTATGTCCGCATACAGTCAACGTGCATTCAATTCATTCTTACAACTGACTGTACAATTTAAACGCAGTCCTAATACCATTATGTAAACTGCAGCTAACCAACTCAAATGCAGCCCATCTAAAACCTTAGGCAAGACTGGCAATCTATAAGCAGCAGTCGAAATCGCATCATATACAGTGTAACTGGTAAACATAACACCCAGTGTTTCCTTTTCCAGCATTCCAAGTATCAACAAACGGTCGCGTAAACGGCAGCATGTGGGCGGTGTGCGAGCTGGTGCGCCAGCTGTGCCGCTGGTGCGCGGACGGCGCCGTGGCCGCCTACGTGCAGTGGCTGGCGGCTGCCGCCGAGCTGTGGCTGCGCCTCAGGGAGCCGCCTTCAGCTGCACTCACACACACATTGGCTTCAGTAAGTTTATACCAGCATCCTTCCACTTTATTTCTGAAAAGTCCTGAAAATAGCAGTTCTTAGGCTGCCGACACAGAATTTGCGCAGGAATACGCTGATCACAAGAGCGAATATGGTGCCACGGTGAAGAAAACAAAAGCAAAACGTGCGAAAGCAGAGCGGAGCGGAGCAATAAGAAGCGACGCCCGGCTCGCCCCCCCCCCAGCAAGTCACCAACTGTTGCTGATGCAGCTATGTGATGGAAGCTCACACTGAAGATGAACTGTAGTTAACAACAAGTAACCGTGAAGTTTCATCAAATTCTGACAAAACTTGTGTTTGATTCTAACTCAAATTGTAGAGAAAATAGTCCTCATATTTTTATACCTTTTCATTCGAAATACATAAAGATTGTAGTTTATACGATATGGGTATTTGTTAAAGTATAAATTTACTCCGTTTACAGGTATTATGGACCCTGAAAGAAAAGCGTATCCTGGAGAACTTGGAGGAACTGATAACGGACGACTTGTTCGAGCTAGTGTACACTTGGGTCAAGGACGTGCCAGAGTCCAGTCTGCTCAAGAAGTCGCTCGATGCTAGTGAGTACTGTAAAATCCCCCTACGGAAGTATTTATAACTGGATGTTGTGTTTATACTCAGTAACAGTGAAAGTTCTATAGGCTGATAATACCTTTTTACTTTACTGACTATACTTGAGTTAATTATTCATTGTTATTAGTTGATAAGGGAATTTGTTTCTCCTGTCTCAATCGAAATTCGCATGGAGTCGCGAGCTTCTGGAAAAATTACATTTTGTGATTTATGACACCCGATGTAACTACACCGTCCTAGAGAGCCCTTGAACGTCTTTTTTCTAGAATTTTCCTTGCTCGGCTAATAAAAGCGACCTCCGGAAGGCACGCGGCTTACTCAAACAATAAGACTTTACACCTACTCTCACCCCGATAAGCGTCGTGTGCTAAGTTAATATAGGCACGACGCGAGTCGACCATACATTCGCAACTCTACACACGCTAGACTCACGCACTGAATAGATAGCGCAAGCTTACTATTCGGTGCACGTGCACTGAGCGATGTTACACAATACAATACCGTTCACACACATACACAGATCGTCCCTGCGGTCTAAACCGTAACCGGCTCGCTCTGCGCGCGGCGTAGACGGGGGATACATTTTCTACTGCAGGTCCGTAACGCACCGGCACACTCATCGCAGCTCGTCCCCGCCGGGCTTTCTCTTGGGCACTGGGTGTCGTGAAGAGTCGGCGCTATGAGAAATAGCGCCGTGACGCACCTACAGTATACTCACACATACAAAAACTTATGGGTGCTTCAACACCCAAAAAGCCATACCAAAAGTGGCAACACAATGACGGGTACATATTTATGGACCACGGTTGGACCCCCGGCCAGAGGGCGAAGCCCTAAAGCCGCCTGCTTTTGGAGTCGGTTTTATTGCGATATTCTCTAACGACCCTTGCGGTAGTGAAACGGATTCTAGTGCTGTACATAGTGATTGGTTTTTGTTGTGTGGAAACTTGTTTTTGACCGATATTTGATTACCCACGTTCGTAACAATATCCTTTCAGACCTATCGTTACTATGAATCGTTCCGTATATGCCTTTTATCCGTCCGGTAACCACCCTGACCGAGTCCAAGTCGTCGACGGCGCGTAGTTTTCCACGCGCGCCTCAAGGAGATGTCAGCAAACCGTAGGGGCCCAGCTGGGTTGTGCAAAAATGAACCCTGGGGCCCTGGAACGAAGGCAAATAAGGAACAGGAGTGGGTCAGTAAGAGTCTGACACGAAAGGGCGAAAAATGTCATTAGATGATTTCTCACCTAAAAAATATATAAACAAACTAGCTGACCCGGCGAACTTCGTACCGCCTATCCTACTCTACCTAACTCTACCCTACTCTACCCTACTCTACCCTACTCTACCCTACTCTACCCTACTCTACCCTCAGTGACGGATTAAGACTACTTGATGCCCTAAGCAATCTACGCCTGTGGGCCCCCCTATCCGTATGTCAACTAGAATCGGTCTTTAAACCTTTACCGCCTAAAACATTAGTTTTTTATAAAATAATGTGATGAGATGTAATGTACCTTAGAAGTGGAGTAGGTGCGACAACAATAAAAATCAAAGCATAATTTATTTATTAGGGGTTAAAGTATGAAATTGCCGATATGTACTGAAAAATTTAAATTCGTTTTTTTTTTTCATTTAACATATTTATTTAATCAAAATAATTACCATTATTATTTATACATTGCTGCTATCTAATAGGAAGGTCATTTATGCCTTTGAGATAGAACTCTGGAGATCTAGATTCGACAAACTGTGTAAAAGCAATTTGTACTGCCTCCTGAGAAGAAGACTTTTTATCAAGTAGAAAATTGTCCAAATGACGAAAAAAATGGTAGTCCGTTGGAGAAAGGTCTGGCGAATACGGAGGGTGACGAATGGTTTCTAATTGCAGTTCCTGTAGAGTTAAAATGGTTTCTCGTGCTGTATGAGGTCTCGCGTTATCATGGAGCAATAATGGTGAAGATTGATTCATGAGTCGGAGCTGTTTCACTGCTAGTTTTGCTATCATTGTTTGGAGTTCAGCACAGTAGACATCTGCCGTTATTGCTTGACTAGATCGGAGAAAGCTATAGTGAATAACACCATGCTGAGACCACCAAACAGTTACCATTACCTATTTATTGGTAGGTAATTGCTTTAGGACACTGTTGCGGCATTTAACCTGGGGTCAGCCATTGCATTTTTCGCTTACGGTTATCGTAAAGAATCCACTTTTCATCACATGTCACAATTCGATCCAATATTCCTTCATTTCTGTATCGATTCATTAAGGCAACATAAGTTTCAACACGCGTTTCTTTCTGCAGATCAGTCAAATCATGAAGCACCCATTTTTCATGTTTTTTTTTATTTTTGGTAAGGTAACGTTAAACCATGCCGCTAATTCCTGGGTAGTTTGGCTCCGATGGGCTTCCACCATCTCTTTCAATTCATTATTATTCACCGGTGTGGGCGGTCTTCCACGTGGTTCGTTCTTCAAATAAAATCCATCACGAAAGCGTTTAAACCAAAATCGCATGGTGCGTTCATTAGCAGTGAGCAGTCTCCAAACGCAACATTGATATTGCGAGCTGTTTCTGCCGCGTTAGTTCCGCGTCGGAACTCGTATTCAAAAATCACTCGAATTTTCGAAGTATCTATCTTTCTTGTCTAAGCTGAATAAAAAACAACTGAATAATCGAATGTTGCACATTTTTAACCGACTACCAAAAAAGGAGGAGGTTATCAATTCGGTTGTATTTTTTTTTTTAAATTATGTTTGTTACCTCAGAACTCCGTCGTTTATGGACCGATTGGCATTTTTTTTTTCCCCTTAGAGGTTATGCTTCCAGATTGGTTCTATTTTTTTCAAAATCCAGTGTTCATGATGAATCCATGACGAATCGAGATCGAATCGAGGAACTCCTCAAATATTATAGGCAACCATATAGTTATTTTGGTATTTTCATCGAGGACTTAAGCATTTACAGTCAAAAAATAACATTTGATGAAGTGGAACTGATGAAGAAGACCAGAAATGGCCAACGGAACTTCATACTCACATAGATATCACAAGTAGATGTTAAGCGACTAAGACAATACAAACAAATAAATGATGATGATGGAGCTGGAAGGTAGGCACTGGAACTCCGTAATTAATAAATGTAATCTCACCGTGTTTGGGCTTATTGGAATTGTTATCAGATACACTTTGGCTATAAAGTACTATCGAATTGATCTGATGATGGAGCTGGAAGGTAGGCACAGGAACTCCGTAATTAATCAATGTATCCTAGCTGTGTTTGGGCTTATTAGATTTGCCATGACATGCACTTTGGTTATAAGGTACTATCGAACTGATCTGATGATGAAGCCGGAAGGTAGAAGGTAGACACAGGAACTTCATAACAAAACAATGTAACCTAGCAGTGTTTGGGTTAATTGGAATTGTCATGAGAATAGTCAATATGGTTATAATTATATCGCAACTAAAAAGTGTGAAATAAAAAAACTTTATAAAATTAGTTTTGGAAGTCGGTGTTAAATAAGAAACAAAAAATACCGAGAAACACCGACTTCCGAAATTAAAGTTATTTTTATTCTTTTAGTGTTTTTTTTTTTAGTGTAGTCGGTTATTTTATTTTTTGTAAAATGTTTTTTTTTTAAAAGAAGAATTTCATAGGTACCTACTATGTGAAAAAAGTTTCACTCAAAAATCTCAAACCATGAAGCATAGCATAGCATAGCATAGTCGGCCTTATAATGTTCCCACTGTTGGGACTCAGGCCTCCTCTCTAGGAGAGGGAATGGGCCGTAATCCACCACGCAGGGCCAGTGCGGGTTGGTGGATGTCACATGTCTTCGAATTTTTGGTTCTAGGACATGCCGGTTTCCTCACGATGTTTTCCTTCACCGTTTTGAGAGCAGTGGTGATGAAATAAATTACACAAAGTAATGCGCCTGGCTGGGTTTGAACCCGCGATCTACAACTCATAAGTCGGGGCCATTACCACTCGGCCACCACTGCTCTCGAATTGACATAAAACCATGAAGGTTTTATGTCAATTCGAAGTACCTATTACAATAAAACGGCAATTTCATACTTTAACCCCTATTATTACGTATGCATAGAAGCCGGCCGGCACAATTACTCAAAAAACAAAACATTTGATTGAAACAGATTTGCGGGGGGCCGCGGGGTAGGGGTGGTTTGTGATTGGCTGATCGCAATTCCAGTGCATTTGAATTGCCGAATGCACTAGCGGGCAGCGAGTGGGCAAGCGGGAGCGGGGTTATGACTCTAAGTCGGACTCTATGTCAACTTAAAACCCGTTAGTCCTAGAAACTTTTTGTGGTGTGGTTTTTGGTGACATGAGAGTGAGACGTGATGCCCTAAGGACGGATTTTTTTGTGCTTCTGGTGCCCCCCCAGACGTGATGCCCTAAGCAATTGCTTAATTTGATTAAGGGTTAATCCGTCACTGTCTACCCTACTCTACCCTACTCTACCCTACTCTATCCTACTCTACCCTACTCTACCCTACTCTACCCTACTCTACCCTACTCTACCCTAATTGCGACTATAATTTGAGATTTAAACTATCCTATCTCTCAAGTTGGATCAAACTGCACATGGTGTGCGAATTTTATTATAATCGGTTGAGTGGTTTAGGAGTCCATTGAGGACAAACATTGTGACACGAGATTTATATATATTAAGATATGCCTTTTAAAAATTTCCGTTTCTAAATATGCGCATATTATTTTCTAATTTACTAATTATTATTTTTTCAGTTTTATGTTCGATGTGCTACATCAGGCCAGAGCTGTTTAGAATGCTTCTAGAACACATGGACATACCTATGGATCAAGATGAATGGTAAACTGAAATTTGTATCTTATTCTTTCTATTAGCTGAATATTTGATGATTGCATCGCTGCTTACCATCAGGTGGGATCGCAGTCAAGCACTGGTTTATATGAATTAAAAAAAATATATATATATACTAGCTGAGCCGGCAAACGTTGTTCTGCCATATAAATAAAAAAAAAAAAAAAATAGATGTTGGCCGATTCTCAGACCTACTCAATATGCTCACAAAATTTCATGAGAATCGGTCGAGCCGTTTCGGAGGAGTTCAAGTTCGAACACCGTGACACGAGAATTTTATATATAAGACTAGCTGAGCCGGCAAACGTTGTTCTGCCATATAAATAAAAAAAAAAAAAAAATAGATGTTGACCGATTCTCAGACCTACTCAATATGCTCACAAAATTTCATGAGAATCGGTCGAGCCGTTTCGGAGGAGTTCAAGTTCGAACACCGTGACACGAGAATTTTATATATTAGATTTGCAAATATTCCGAAAAATTTCAAATCTGTATACAAAAGAAACGTTTAGGTGGTAAACAGAACCTCTGTTTAGGTTTAAAAAAGGGCCAATCGCCTAAACATAATCGGCATAGAATATTGTTTTTGTTAGAAGTGAGTCGTAGTTTGAAAATAACTTATTTACTCAATTTCACGGGGGTGAAGCTGCGGCCGGCAGTTGGTCTTTATTAATTACTCTGGGTTTCTCTTACAGCATGGAAGGCCTCACAGACGACACAAAGGTCCAGTCACCTAGCAGCGGCAGTCCCTTACCCTCGTCATCAGCTCCCCCAGGCCCTGTATCCTGGGAAGCAAGAGGTTGGCAGCTGCAGACCATCGCAGCTGCGGCCATGTCTCCAGAAGCCACCCTCGCCTTACTGCACTCCAGACTACCTGCTGCTGTTGTTAAAGCTATATCTGGTAAGTTTTGGGTCGAAATATATATGTATTTTAAACAAGACAAACATAAGAACGCTAACCACGTAGCACCAATATTATATGTATGAAAAACTAGAACGGAACTGCGTTTGTTTTTAATTCCTTGCTGGAGTCTGTGTTTCCTGATAGCTATAACCTGGTGATTAGGCTACTTCTAGGCTAGCTTGCTCCATTGTTGACATCATCTTCGCCTTCTATCAGGTTAGATAGTAGTCAAGCGCGAGCCTATCTATAATATAAAAATGAATCGCAAAATGTGTTGGTAAGCGCATAACTCAACAACGCCTGGACCAATTTGGCCAATTCTTTTTTTAAATGTTCGTTGAAGTTCAAGGATGGTTTTTAAGTAGGGTAGAGTAGTCAGTTGACGGGAGCGAAGCCGCGGGCAAAAGCTAGTCAATAATAAAAACTGGCCAAGTGCGAGTCGGACTCGCGCTCGAAGGATTCCGTATCGTCCGTAGCAAAAAAAAACACATTTGTTGTCTGGTCCCCCACTTTCTGTTTTTAGTGTTTGTTGTAGCGGCAACAGAAATACACCACCTGTGAAAATTTCAACTACATACGGACGGACAGCGGAGTTTTAGTTATAGGGTCCCGTTTTACACTTCGGGTACGGAACAATAAAAAAAAACCAATGACCCTTAGCAAACTAGTAACTTATTGTTACACAGACTTTCACTATGGTCTTAACACACTGACGTGCGGACGGCGAGCTATGGATAGCCCGCCGTCCGACCGTCCGGTAACCGTCCTGACTGAGCTCAAGTCGTCGACGGCGCATATTGTTCCACGTGCGCCTCAGGGAGATGTCGGCAAATCCTAGGGGCCCAGTAGGGTCGAAGCCTACTGGAACCACACACTGTCTCCCGCTCCGCCCAAGTGCGGGATTTGTCATTAGATGATTTTCCCACCTTTGATCTTCTCATTCTTTACATGTCCAATTTACTCATTTATTTCAGACTTCAGCGAAGCAAAACTAGAATCAATCAAAGAGCAACGCGGCTCTTTAGAAGATGTTCAAATGATTGACCCTGACAAGGAAACAACCCAGCCCAAGTCTGACTTACCTTCGATGAAGAGTGTGTACCAACTAGTGGAGTGGGCCAGAGCTGTGTGCTGGTCCAAAAGGCTGAAGGACTGGCTCGGAGGTCCTGGGAACACGTTCTGGAGACCGTTGCTCACTTTGCTATGCCATCCTAGACCACATTACAGGTATTTTTTTAGTGTTATAAGTATTATTACCTAGCTCGTAACCATAACACTGATGGCCGAGTGGAGCAGTAGTGGCCGAGTGGTAACGGCCCCGACTTACGAGTTGTAGGTCGCGGGTTCAAACCCAGCCAGACGCATTACTTTGTGTGATTTATTTCATTACCACTGCTCTCAAAACGGTGAAGGAAAACATCGTGAGGAAACCGGTATGTCCTAAAACCAAAAAATTCGAAGACATGTGACATCTACCAACCCGCACTGGGCCTGCGTGGTGGATTATGACCCATTCCCTCTCCTAGAGAGGAGGCCTGAGTCCCAACAGTGGGAACATTATAAGGCCGACTATGCAATGTTACCTAGCTCGAGACGTTTTAGGGGAGCTTGTTGAGAATTAAAAGGCGAAAAACGATCTGTATGGTTTATTGGAAATTGCTGCTTTTAAACAGTACTAGTCGATTATCAATTAGAGAGGGTACATTAATAAACTTAAAACTAAGATGATTTGGTTATAATGACGGTAGACTGCCGGCTCCTTTCGACGAGCGAGCGCGATGGTACGGGCGGCCAGCACACATTCCTTTCACTTGGTCAGTTTAGTGTGCGCGGGCGCACGGCCGTATGTTCCTCCGAATTGAATGTTTACATACGTAAGTATGAGCAGCTACAACGTTTTCTATTGAGGTGGGACATCATCAAATGACGGGTGGAGCGAGAGGACGTGTCAGACTTTTACTGACTAAAACCCACTTGTGTCCTTCAGTTGTCATTTGCGTTCCAGGACTCAATTATTAAAAAAGTTATTTTCAAAAATACCCATTCTAAGTGATATGGCTGAAAATCAGATATTGACACATGTTTAAATACAGCATTATTTCACATTATATCTAGTTTTCGAGTCAACCACATAATAGGTGCTTTACTATAAAACAACCCTGGTGATTATAACGAAAAATTTCTAAATATGGAAGACTTGCGTTTCGTTTTCATCTAGTCATTATTCAAGATTTATTTGTAATTTTACTGCATTGTATAAAAAAAAATCTCTCAACTATTCAAGTAAAATAATATAAACTAGTTATTTTAGGACTAGACTGCCTGCGGCTTCGCCCGCGTGATTGTAGGTTTCTCCATGCAAACTTTGGACTCCCGTTTCATCCCCTTATGGGGCGAATTTTGGAAAATCCTCTCTTAATTTAAAAAATATAAAATTAATCCAAGTGAGCAGTCTTACGTTATAAAAGGAAACCTTGTGCAAAATTTCATGCTCCTAGTCCCAGTAGTTTCGGCTGTGCTTTGATATGTCAGTCAGTTTCTCCTTTTTATATATATAGATAGATTATTATTATTGTAATAATCTGGCTGGAAAAGGTTGTTCCTTTCTGTCTGTTGGTAGCAAACAAACCGTTGCCTAGCAACCATATTTACTAGATAAACGCAATATTTAAACTAGCACTTTGCCAGCGACTTCGTTCGCAAGAATGTTTTTCGTAAAAAGTAACACCCCTGAAACTGGTTTTAAAAAACTAATAATTACAGTATTTATTATTCATTTTGATTATAATTTTTGCCCAGTTTCAAGTTTATTAACTCAAGAAATAAGAATCCTCCATACAATCTTTAAAACCCCCTAAATTGTTGGAATAGTTTTGAAAATACTAATGACAGCCTTCAATATATATTTATTTTACTATTTGTGTTTAACTTTCAAGTATATTGAAAAATGTGATGAGATTTTGCATACTTCAAACAAAATTCAAGGTAATATTTATATATATACAAAAAACTAAAATATGGCGTCATAAAACTTGAAATGCATCGCTGTCGACTGGAAGTGTGCCCAAAAGAGAAGAGGTAAAAGCCAGCCCTTGGGTCACGCGAAGTGTCAACTATGCGAACTAACGCAAAATGTCATTTTTTACCACTAGTTAAATATAAATACTAATAACTATACTAAAACTAATATTGGTAAAAAAAATTATGCACTTGCACACCTGTCTTATTCCTTCGGTGATAAAGGCGTGATTTGTTTAAATTTTACGTTTTATTTAACGGTGTAGGTAAATAACTAATAAAATAGTGTTTAAAAAAATTAACACACTCCATTGTTTACAATAATATTCTAAGCAGTATAGGATAGATCGCTTCACCGAGACCGCTCACAAAGTAGGCGAGCAGTCCCCGGGACGACCTATACCATTCAAAAATCAGTTCGCCCTTTTAGGACATTGCCAAGAGTTACCAAGGCCCAATAATTTCCTTACTCAATAGATTGAGGCACGAATTCAACATGTTCATTTTTCGTACTTATGGTATCCGTGTGAACGAAACCATAGCGCGATTCAGAAACAGGCCTGAATGGTACAACGCCATCTATCGAGCGAGGGGTCAAACTTTTGCACTTCAGTTTTTTTTTTACATAAAACAGCTATGAACTGAATATTGCTTTCAGATACAGAAAAACAATTTTAATATTATACGAATACGTAATTTATCTATGTTTAGTGCTTTTGGGTATAAAGTTGACCAGTCTACATTGTCCTCTGATATCTATTAATATTGTAATATGGAAATATTGTAGTCAATCATTTTTATAAAAGTAACCATGAAGTTTCTTGCCAGTTCTTCTCCATAGGAAACGACCAATTGGAACCGTGCACTAGCTTCTATTATAAATGCCCATTGTAGAGCTTTACGAAAAAATATTTTTTAGTGTTTTTATTTACCTCCTTATTTCCTAGCGTGCGTCTGTGAAGATTGTATTAAATCGACGCTGCAGCGGCAGTGTTCTGTCACCTAATTTAATATCGATTCTAGCAAAACAATATCACCTTTATTTTTGTCTGAAGTATCATTAGTTTGTTTATTCATCTTTCAGGTAATCTCAAAAGATTTTCTGCTTAAATTGAATCTGATTACATTTACATGTAAATAAAATTGAAGTATCTGTTTGTTATATATAAATAACTTTTTTTTACTAAATGCATTTAGATAAATATTCGATGCCTACAATTTTTTTTTTTAATTTTTGTCTATCTGTCGGCTTGTTCAGGTTAATCTCCGAAACGACTGGACTGATTTTGACTGGTCTTTCACTGACGGAAGAAAACACAAACTAACGAACACCAATAAAGAAGTGACTGACGGATGTCAGTTTGCGACTTTGTTATTGACTTGACATTTTTAAGGTTCTGTACCAAAAGGGTAAAACGGAATCCTATTACTAAGACTCCGCTGTCCGTCCGTCTGTCACAAGGCTGTATCTCATGAAACGTGATAGTTAGACAGTTGAAATTGTCGCTGATGATGTATTTTCGTTGCTTCTATAACAACAAATACTAAAAAACAGAATAAAACCTTTCGTGTGCGAGTCAAGCTTACTCCGTACCAAATTTCATCAAAGTCGGTTCAGTAGTTTCATCGTGTAAATTTAACTAACAGATAGAGTTACTTTGACATTTATATTAATTACATAATATGGACTAATAATAATTCTAGATAATTCAAAACTCAATTGTAGTAAATTAAGTTGATTTTAAAATGATTGTTATAAAAAGGTTCCCAAACCAAATGGATTTGCGCACAGTATTTTTCCATTTTGATCACCATTCATTCATAATCAATAATATTTCCATAGAGTGCCATTTTGGGATATAAACAAACGCTAATAACTTTGCAGTTTAAGAATATTATTTATTGAGACTTTACTTATATAATAACAAAACCTTTTCTAATAAGCCCTACTAATTAAAAAATAGTGGTGTATAGAGTTTATTTTTCCAATTCGACATTAATAGCATAAAACATAATCAGCCTTTTTATTGTTCGCACTGCTGGGAATCCGGCCTCTCTCTAGGAGAGGGGCATTCGACATTTATAACGCGACATTTTTCCCATCAGTACCTGGCAAGAGGACGCTCAATACGCGCAGTTAGAAGAGAGCACCATCCGCCTGTTCGCCGAACTGACGGTGTGCCACCCAGAAAATCAGAAGCTGTTCGCGTCCACGCTGCACAGTATATTAGAGGGGCTGCAGTGTACCGGTGAGTTGTTTGTACATTATGATATTGTGATAGCGGAAATACAATGAAACGCTTCTTGTGCTCTGAATTATTAATTTATATTGTTAGAAGCACTTTATAATAATATTTTACATCACATTACGTCCGCCTAACGGCTTGACAGCCGTCCTGACTTATCTGATATTACAAAACAATTTATTTTTATTTATTTATTTATGTAGTATTCTTTCTTATACGAATCTATTTTGTATCTTTCTTGTACAATACAAGATAATAAATGATAGTTTAAGGTTGAAGTTCAGCCTTTTGCTGTTACTTGACAGTTAGCCCTTCCACTAGATTAGAAAGGTTTCTAACTTATTTTAATTTTGAACGGATTTGTAAAATTCTTTCTGTTTGCAATTTTATATAAGTTACTTTTAATAATTAAAAAAAAAAATACATTCAGCCGAACATAGAACCTTCTCCTTTTTGAAGTCTGTTAAAAAAGAGTGAGTCTCAATGAGTCAAGTACCCAATTGATGTCATAAGTGCAGAAGTTCAATCGTAGTTTGGTGTCGTGGCGTTTATTCGATGCTCTCGTGTCCATCCTGCAAATCAATCAATCAATAAAAAATCAATGGGAAAAGGTATTTTTTTAACGCTCGCAAGCCGCTTGCGAACGGCGCGCGTGCGGTTACAGTGCGCCGCCCTAGTGCAGCTCCGGCGAGGCTCGAGAGAGGCGCGCGCGCACGTAGCTTCTTTCGCTTCTATGTATGTGTACCGATCGCGGCACTCGCGCACCCCCTGCGCCGCTCGAGTACGGCGCGTAGGTAGCGCGAGCGGCGCAGGGGCCGATTACGAACATGAAATGCACGTGATCAGTCCGCGAGCCGCTCGCGAGCGGCACATTCGCCAGATCTGGAATCACCACTATGTTGACGGCTGTAGTCGCATCGCGTCATCGTACAACGATTTATTCGAACTTTCTGGACCTCAATTAGATGACAAGTCTCAATTTCAATAGAAACTTCTTATCAGAACCTTAACATTCCATAAAAAGTATGCATCGTCCAGTCCCAACCTGAGTTTCTGACACGTTTGTTGCAGACGGCATCTCGGGCTTCACTCGCGCTCTCATCCTGCGCCTGGTGCTGTCGCCGGAGCGCGTGTGGGTGTCGCTGCGCTGGGCCGAGGGCGGCGGCGCGGGGGCGGGCTGCGCGCACCCCGCCTACCTGGGCCATGCCGTGCTGCCGCTGCCGCTGTGCAGCACCGTGCGCTCGCTGCTGGCCGACCATCGACCTCCACGTGAGTATACAGACGGCATGAGGGCTTCACTCGCGCTCTCATCCTGCGCCTGGTGCTGTCGCCGGAGCGCGTGTGGGTGTCGCTGCGCTGGGCCGAGGGCGGCGGCGCGGGGGCGGGCTGCGCGCACCCCGCCTACCTGGGCCATGCCGTGCTGCCGCTGCCGCTGTGCAGCACCGTGCGCTCGCTGCTGGCCGACCATCGACCTCCACGTGAGTATACAGACGGCATCTCGGGCTTCACTCGCGCTCTCATCCTGCGCCTGGTGCTGTCGCCGGAGCGCGTGTGGGTGTCGCTGCGCTGGGCCGAGGGCGGCGGCGCGGGGGCGGGCTGCGCGCACCCCGCCTACCTGGGCCATGCCGTGCTGCCGCTGCCGCTGTGCAGCACCGTGCGCTCGCTGCTGGCCGACCATCGACCTCCACGTGAGTATACAGACGGCATGAGGGCTTCACTCGCGCTCTCATCCTGCGCCTGGTGCTGTCGCCGGAGCGCGTGTGGGTGTCGCTGCGCTGGGCCGAGGGCGGCGGCGCGGGGGCGGGCTGCGCGCACCCCGCCTACCTGGGCCATGCCGTGCTGCCGCTGCCGCTGTGCAGCACCGTGCGCTCGCTGCTGGCCGACCATCGACCTCCACGTGAGTATACAGACGGCATCTCGGGCTTCACTCGCGCTCTCATCCTGCGCCTGGTGCTGTCGCCGGAGCGCGTGTGGGTGTCGCTGCGCTGGGCCGAGGGCGGCGGCGCGGGGGCGGGCTGCGCGCACCCCGCCTACCTGGGCCATGCCGTGCTGCCGCTGCCGCTGTGCAGCACCGTGCGCTCGCTGCTGGCCGACCATCGACCTCCACGTGAGTATACAGACGGCATCTCGGGCTTCACTCGCGCTCTCATCCTGCGCCTGGTGCTGTCGCCGGAGCGCGTGTGGGTGTCGCTGCGCTGGGCCGAGGGCGGCGGCGCGGGGGCGGGCTGCGCGCACCCCGCCTACCTGGGCCATGCCGTGCTGCCGCTGCCGCTGTGCAGCACCGTGCGCTCGCTGCTGGCCGACCATCGACCTCCACGTGAGTATACAGACGGCATGAGGGCTTCACTCGCGCTCTCATCCTGCGCCTGGTGCTGTCGCCGGAGCGCGTGTGGGTGTCGCTGCGCTGGGCCGAGGGCGGCGGCGCGGGGGCGGGCTGCGCGCACCCCGCCTACCTGGGCCATGCCGTGCTGCCGCTGCCGCTGTGCAGCACCGTGCGCTCGCTGCTGGCCGACCATCGACCTCCACGTGAGTATACAGACGGCATGAGGGCTTCACTCGCGCTCTCATCCTGCGCCTGGTGCTGTCGCCGGAGCGCGTGTGGGTGTCGCTGCGCTGGGCCGAGGGCGGCGGCGCGGGGGCGGGCTGCGCGCACCCCGCCTACCTGGGCCATGCCGTGCTGCCGCTGCCGCTGTGCAGCACCGTGCGCTCGCTGCTGGCCGACCATCGACCTCCACGTGAGTATACAGACGGCATGAGGGCTTCACTCGCGCTCTCATCCTGCGCCTGGTGCTGTCGCCGGAGCGCGTGTGGGTGTGTTAGGCAGTATCTGACGCGAGAGATTGCCAACGGGGTGGAATGCAGCTTCTGAGAGAAACTTAGCATTGCAAAAGATTTTCGAACCATCGAACTACGCAGTGTGTCCTCGAAGATAACTTAGCTATTCAAGAGTAGCTTTCGTCTTAGCTCTTTAGCGAATAACGTTGCAACAGACAGTCGTCTGAATAACTTTATTGGCTACCGCTGTTTACTGCGGCGAGTCTACCATTGACAAACTTCTGTTAAAACTGCAATCAAGGTGATAACTACAAGTCCAAGTATGGCCATGTCCTAGCTAGATGGCGCTGAACTCATTAGATAGAACTTTTAGGTTATTTTGTTTTGAATGTATGGAAGCAATATTGAATGTTATTTGTTAATATCAAACATTTCACTGTATTGAATTTAATCAAATCATTGCCTCAAAATACACCTAATTCTAACTGTTCATGTCTCTAACTATAGTGCTCAAGTATAGCGCTATTTTATCGATCCCACACTAATCCTTTCTTTCACACATCCGCAAATATTTAAGTCCTAAGTTTTTCCCCACAGATTTAAGTTTCTGTAAAATTGTTACTATTTTGGTGTACAATAAAGTTTATTCTATTCTGCCCACAGTACCAATAATGGAAGACACAACAAAAGTGTGTATGAACACATCCCCCACATCGGGAGGCACGTCAGTCCTACGCAGCGCGTCCGACACCGCCATCACGACCGTGGCGGAGGCGTGGGAGCTCAGCCTGGCTGCTGCTAGCGCTTCCAAGGACAAACGAGTCAAAGATGTGAAAAATACGTCGTTGAAGCAACAGAATAGTAAGAAGAGGCAAACTAAGACAAGCAATGATGCGTCCGTTCTTTCTGTTACTGATGGTGAGTTTATTATAAGTAAGGTACTAGGACATCATAACGCAGTAGCGTAGCTAGCCCGAGAGGGGGCCCTGTATCAAATACTTTTGAATGCTTTTTAGGGTTCCGTACCTCAAATGGAAAAAACGGAACCCTTATAGGATCACTTTGTTGTCCGTCCGTCTGTCTGTTTTATCTGTCTGTCCGTCTGTTAAGACCCTTTATCTCGAAAACACGTGGAGGTATCGACTTGAAATTAACCATATAGTAAAGTCTGCAATCCCTTAAAGCTGTGAAAAAATCGAACTTCTACGTTAACGGGAAAAAAAGATATGGCCGTTTATGTCGCAAAAAACGTACATTTCGGCACTATCAAGGGAATCAAAATACATAGGGCACTTCCCGTTGACCTAGAATCCTGAAATTTGGCATGAAGCAAGGTCTCATAGCACAAGTATAGGAACAAATCTGAAAACTCTGATTTTGTAGTCACTAAAAAAAAATTGCGATTCGGAAAAATCTTTGAAACTCGATTCGTGATTTGAACGGTTTTCATAGGTAAGTTTGTACGGAACCCTCAGTGTGCTAGTCCGACTCGCACTTGCTTGGTTTTTTCGACACTGGGTAACTGGATAGGTTAACAAGCCCTGATTGAAAATGAACTCGTTTAATACAGTATTCTGGACTAGGGTAGGTTTTTTATTGTGATCATATGTAGAAAATGCTAGAACGAGTGGAGCGAGCTATAATATTGGAACATTATTAATTATAAGTAGTCATTAGGTACTAATTAACTACAGGCCTCTTATCAAGAAGAGAATTTAAGATTGTGGATAGCATGTTACGAATTATTGCACGCTTTGGGGCCCTTGTAGCCGGGGCCCCATATCGTTGATACGGCTGATACGGCGGTAGCTAAGCCCCTGTCATGACGATACGGGAAGTCTGGGAGTGCCGCTAGCGCTTACAAAGACGTGAAAAACACGTCAACGTGTTCTTTATTTATATTTTATTGACGTGACAACGTATTATAATTCAATGGAGCCGGCTGCACGCACGAAAAAGTATGACGCATCCGGCGTTACCTCGCTCTGAGGCGTTCCAGTTAAGGCTTGAAGTGCAAGCGAGAGCGCGTTCGGCCTCCGCGTTCGGCAGTGTTCGACATCTGTCTCTCTCCTACTTGAGTGAGCGATGCGTCTGCATCGTGACAACTGATAAATAATAATACATTTACATGTTTTCGTCAAGTATAAAGTGCAGTAAAAAGTGAATGTCGTGTTAATTGTTTATTTGTATTTATGCGTACAAATAAATGTAACACGTTGTCACGTTCAACTATCGTCAGTAAACCGACTTTACAGACAACCGATTTTTTTTTTTTAAATTAATATCGATTGGTTTCGAATTAGTTCCCGGCTTCTCGGCAAACTTCGCTGAGGTAGTCAATACTACAATAAAATTCTCAGCACCATTTTACCGAGATCACGCCTGTCTCAATGATTCCACATAAAACTACATTAATTTTACATCACAATATCCACTGGGAATCAATTTCCGAATAAGAACAGCTACTGACTTCTATTGACTTGTAATTTTGAATGCTTTACAGATCTAATAGAGACGACGATCCGGGTGCAAGTCCCAGGTTTGGAAGGCTTCATCCCGCCGAGCACGACGCTGGCGCAGCTCACAGCCGCCGTGCCGCACGTGTTTGGACCACATCTAGCGCTAACGTTACACCTCAACACTAACGGAGGTATGTATCACAGATGTAACACCTTCTTGATCAAGTTTTCATTGCTCTATTTGAGTGGTAACCAGTAGTAAGCTTTCTCGTCTGTGATACGGCATTCCTTACTATGTGGCACACAAGATTTATATAATTATCTTCCGTTAAATTTTATCTATAGTCAGGAGTCAAAAGTGCACTGTGCCCATGCTAAAGTATCTAAAATTATTTTGTAATAGAAGTTGAATAGTTTACAGTATATCGAATATGCAAAATAAAATATCCGTAACCGAAATCGATATAAAAGTTGTGGACAGGTTCGGATAAAGGCAGAGTTTAAATGACAGGTTTATGTTTGTGTTGCCTGGTCAAAAAAGATATAATCTAGGCCAGAAATAAAAATCAAATCTTGCTATTTATATTTCGGTTTTAAAATTCTAATATCCGTAATCGAAACTAGCGGATAAGTTCGTAATCGTATGGAAAGTGGCGAAATTCCATTTCTATATCTTTTTATTGAAGTTTAAAATCGCGGAGTATTATACATTACATTTTATGCTAAAAATCACAAAAGCACTTGATTTATGAGTGTGTTGTGTACGTTAAGGTTTGATTTCCTTTGGCGAGTAGCTGTCCAAGTAAAACAAGCGTCTGTCTTTGATGGTGTTTATTGGCAACTAACAAAAAAATATCAATATATCGTTTTAAATATGGTTGGTGGCTAGCTTCCTACTTACTTAAATCAATGTAGCATTTTAATCTTTATTAATTAGTAAATACAGTCCGTATTTACTAATTAATAAAGATTAAAATGCTTCAACAGAGTGAATTCGGAATAAATAGTAATATCGGTATTCAGATTCGAAATTTCATATCCATAACATTTTTGGTCTACAGCTAGTTATTCAATACTTTAGGTTGCAAGTTACAAATCAAATCAGGCGTGAACTATTGATTTTTTCTATAAATAATTCTTAGACACTGGTTATTTGACTCTTGAGTATAAATTAGCGGATTTAATGCAACTGGGAATTATTTGCTGACTAGTGAAAAAGTCCACATTTAGAGCAGTACATGTAATTATATTTGGTCGTCCACTCCAGAAGCGTGGTCGGGCCCCACGTGGGAAGGCGGCGCTGTGGGCATGGCTGGCACGGCTGGCACGGCTGGCGCGGCTGGCACGGCTGGCGCGGCTAGCGCGGCTGGCACGGCTGGCACGGCTGGCACGGCTGGCACGGCTGGCACGGCTGGCACGGCTGGCACGGCTGGCACGGCTGGCGCGGCTGGCAGCAGCGCGGGCGGCTCGGCCGTGCTGCGCTGGTTCGGCGCCGTGGGCGGGCTGGCGCTGGTGGCGGCGCGCCTGCCGCGGCCGCACGCGCCGCCGCCCGACCCGCCCGCGCTCGTGCACCACCACCACGACCTCGACTGGGTCAAGCTCGACGACCCCTACGAGGTAACTTATACGACTACAGTACCTGGCGATACTTGCGCGGACTGCTTGCTTTATAGCTTTTAAGATGAGGCTTCGACCTAATAAATAGCGACCATCATGCAAATACAGTCATGATCGTCGAATTAATTTGTGCAGCAAACAGTCGTCACACCGGTAAAAACTCTTTTTCAGATTTACCGAACAAAACGCGACGACCGATTCGTACGATACGATCCCGATTAACTAGAATATCGATAACAACACGATATTGTGTCGTAATCGTTATCGCCTAATGTGAAAATGGCTAGGAGACCGTTCTGAAGGAAGTTCCTATCTTGAACCTCTGCTTTCCAACACCGACAGACTTTATTTTTTATTTTGCAGTTTAAGTTTTTTTTAAGAAATATTTAAAAACTATAAAAGATCTAAGTAACAAAATTAGAGATCTGCTATTCTTTGCTGTTCTGTATGCGCTGACCATTAAACTATAAAACCAAAATATGCACATCTGATCTCTACAAATGCGAATAATGCCAATCGATAATGGTTCTGTTCATCCTTTCTTACTACAATTATTGACGGCATGTTTCGGTAACTGCTTGGTAAAGGGAACCGTTACTAATATTGCATGTAAGCATATATTATGATCACATTATCCATTTGCTGCTAACAACCCAAGCCCTCTCTAGGTGCATTTTCACTGAAGTATAGATGAGCGAAACTGACCAGTGTATAATACATTTCAGCTAATGGCAACATTTCGCTATCTCTTTTATACCATAATGACGATGACGTCATATGTCAGTGTGTGCATTCTTTTTCTGTTACTTAATTTTGAACAAAAATCTTTCTATTCGCGATTATGGAAATTACTAAATAATAAAAAGAAATCAATCAACTACCTAATTCAAATATGGAAGTAATCCATTACATCGGTGTTTTTCAAACTGTGGGTCGCGGTCGCGAGTCAGGTAAAAGTGAAAAGTAAAGATTACTAACGACCTACGCTTCAAAAAATATAACAATTCAGTAATAAAGCTATGCCTGTTTTATATGATTGAAAACAATTCCAGATCTTTGTTCTATTTTTGAGACTCAAATTGTGTGCAATTTGAAAAATATTCGAATTAGACGTCTAAATTAAAAAAGTGGTCACAAGAGTGCAGTACGCCCGTCCGCTCACCGCAATGTTACGATCCTAGGAGGTCGCCATTATTTGTCTATTCAAAAAAATGGGTCACATATTCAAAAATATTAAAAAAACAGCAAGAGATGATACCGCTTTGCTACACATCTTTGCTTCAGTAGAAACGTACCCTAACACCTTCCCTTCCTCGAAAATCCCACCTGCTTGATCCCCAAACTATAAGAACAGTTGTATGTATGCTGATAGTGTCCGTACTACCTGCAGGAGGTCGTGGAGCTCGGGGTGACGACCGCCAACACCGGCATCGAGGAGAGCGGCTGTACCGGCGTGCCGGCGCATGCGCTCATAGCGTTAGGACTGCTGTTGAAGCTGCCGGGCTATGCGGATGCCTTGCTGGATGAAGGCGCCAGGGCCTGCCATCTATTGAGGCTATTATTAGGAGTCACCCACGATGAGGATGGACGTAAGTAACGTTTTTGACCGTTATTTTTTTCAAAATGTATGAATGCAGATCATTTCCATCAAATCATGGAATGGCTCCTAAGATCAAATTCTTGTATAATAGTTAAGATACCTGCCCTTGCTGTTCGGTCTCATAAATTTATACTCTGTTAAAAATAACATTAGACATTTAAGAAAACCTTTTGGAGGTAAGCATGGTATGTGATGATGACGTCACGAAGTAGTGGCTGCACGAAGGCTGCGCTGACGTTCTTTGTCGAGGGTCACCAGTTTGGAGGTAAGCGGAACAGAGAGTAAAGTCTCGCATACCTCCGTTGAAAAGGGAGGATCCTCTGACCAGGCGGGTGTCATGTCTGATGGGCAACTGCCCGATAGATGATTTCGGGCTGTTCTATATGTTCTAATCGCGCGGAGAACTTTAATTGCGTGATGCAGGATTAGTTCTTTTGTGACGCCATAGATGTCGATATAACCTTTTATTACTGTCCGTTCAACCGATTTTGACTTTTACCGCGTTGGTGGCACGACAAATGGCGGCTGCAGTAAATAGTTGGTATTGTAACCACTTTTTTGCTTTTGATGCCATACTTATGGCTACGAAATAGAAGTTAAAATCGGTTGAACAGTCCGTAAAAAAAGGTTTCTATAAATGTCTAATCTTATCGCGAATAAGGTATAGACTGGCCTGTTGGTCTTGTGGTTACTGACCCTGACTGCTATGCCGGAGGTCGTGGGTTCGATTCCCACCAAGGACAAATGTTTGTGTGATGAGCACGATCATTTGTTCTGTGTTTGGGTGTAATTTATCTAAAATATGTATGTATTTTGAAATATATATGTATCAGTTGTCTAGTACTCATAACACAAGCTTTACTTAGCTTGAGACTAGACGGCGTTGTGTGATAGTTGTGGAATATTATATATTATCTGTATATTTGCAGTGATTGTGCGTGTTTATGATTTTATCTATACATCTTTTTTTTTTCTTTATTGTATACAAATCTATTAATACACTACACAGTTCTGACGTCTTTGTGTTCACACCACCACCGACCCACGCTGAAAATCAGTGCTAAGGTTTCATGAGGCCACGGCATTATGCTTAGCTTTCGGTCGTTTTGCGCGTATGTGCCGCATATTTTCCCTAATGAGTACTAACTTTTGCGAGCGGCTTCGCCCGCGTAAAAGTAGGTTTCTCCTCACAAACTTTGGACCCCTGATTCATCAGCTTAGATGGTGAATTTTGAAAAATCCTCTCTCTTCCAAACTCGTTAGTGCTTGCCTATATCATGGAGGGACGCCTTGTGCAAAATTTCATGCTTCTTGTCCCAGTAGTTTTTAGATATGTTAGTCAGTTTCTCATTTTGTATTATAGACTAGCTTTTGCCAGCAGCTTCGCCCTTATGAAAATAGGTTTCTCTGTTCAAACTTTGGACCCTCCTTTTCATAACCTGAGGGGGTAAATTTAGGAAAATCCTCTGTAAATGCTCGGAAACCTAGTGCAAAATTTCACGGTTTTAGACCCCGTAGTTTCAGTTGTGCGTTGATATGTCAGTCAGTTTTTCTTTTTATATATATGGATGATTGTAAGCTAGTCTTAAGATTGCGTATTTCGCGAAAATAAATTGTTTTTATTTCTGAAAGTGAAGTTGCTATTTTAATATCTATATTTAGTTTGTATTTTTACTTTATTTACATTGTTCTCACATGATAGCGACAAGAAACATGTAACAGAGATATTTGTAATTACAAAACATGATTGAAAATAGTGTCCATGGAGTTTCTTGCACATTCTTCTCCATAGAGATCTACGCTTTGGAATGTGCAATTAGCATCATTTTTTTTTTCTGACTTCATGACATTTCAAAAGTGCCTGTAAATGGTTTATTTGAAATAAAATTCTTTGAATCAAGAAGTTTGTTTGTTTGTTCCATCGTATAGGCAGCATCGCAGTGGGTGATGGTCGGTCGGGCGGCGCGGGCTCGCTGGGCACGCTGCCGTTCAGCGTGGTGGCGCGGCTGCTGGAGCGCGCGCCGCGCTGCACGGACGACGGCCGCGCGCTGCGCAGGGCGCTGCTGCAGCGAGGCGCCGTCCGGCTGCTGCTCGCCTGTCTAGCTGTCTTCACACACCATAAACCCAATTCCAATGATGTAAGTCGTCGGTTTTAAGGTTATAGTCGTACTGTTTTGATACTAATATATTTAGCATAGCATAGCAAAATCAGCCTTTTAATGTTCCCACTGCTGGGACTCGGGCCACCTCTCTTTAAGAGAGTAAACCACCACGCAGGCCCAGTGCGGGTTGGTGAATGGCACATGTCTTCGAATTTTTAGTTTTAGGGCATGCTGTTCACGGTTTCCTCACGATGTTTTCCTTCACCGTTTCAAGAGCGAAATAAATTACACCAAGTAATACGCCTGACAAATATTTACCATGTCTAAATTGATAGCCTACGACAATCACCTAAACAGTTAAGTTTTTTTGGAGGTCTGATCAAGTTGAATGTTGATTAAAATATTTATAATGTGCGACAGTATGTATGTATTTATGTAATTATATAGGGTGACTGGTAATTAGTAGTGACCGATACTTAAACACGTGATTGTACTCATGACTATAAAAAACTTTCCCAAAGATTTTTTTTTTATACTAATTAGTTTAATCATAATGTAGTGGTGTCTTTTAGCCGCTTCTAAACTTCGTTTATGTAACAAAACAAACGCAATTCCTGATGTTAGCTTGTTTAAGAACATTAACTCTGTCTTTCCACAATTAGTCTAATGTATTAGACATAAACTTTAACTTTTAATTGTTATTTTTTATTATAAATATTACTAACTACAACTTTATTATTATGCTCTTTTTTTTTTTTTTTTTTTTTTTTTTTAAGGTGGGAAATCATCCAAATGACTTCTCGTGCTCTGGGTGGAGCGCGAGGGCGTGTCAGACTTTTACTGACTAAAACCACACCTGTATCCTTCAATTACCCTTTGCGTTCTAGGACTACGGGTTTCCCTTTCAGAAATTCTCCGCGGTCCTAGCTAGCGGGCATCGGCCCTGCTGGGCCCCTACGGTTTGCTGACATCTCTTTGAGGAGCGCGAGGATCACTACGCGCTGTTAACGACTGGGCTCGGTCCGGTTAATTACCGAACAGCCGGACGACGAGCTACCCAGTGCTCGACGTCCGCAAGCCCGCGTCTACCGTGGCTGGTAGTCGGGGTCGGAATTACGGCGGCTAGGACGTGAGGACCTTCGTTCCCTCACGCGTGCAGCCTCCTCCTTCGCTAGCATTACTGCTTCGCAGAAGGAGGCGACCGCCTGCCATTCCTCCTCGCTCCGGACCATAGCCTGAACCAGGGCCGGACGCGAAAGGTCGCTGCCGCCAATTGCCTCCACGAGGACACGGCGGTGCTCCGCCCAAGCGGGGCACACCTCCACCGTATGCTCCACCGTGTCCTCTGGGTGGTCCGCACAATGATGACACCCGGGCGTTGCTTCCGCCTGAATCCTATGCAGGAACCTCCCGAACTTGCCATGTCCGGTGAGGACCTGCGTCATGCGGTAGGTGAGGATGCCGTGTTGCCGCTCCAGCCACTCCTCAAAGAGGGGACTTACCGCCATAATTGTAGCGTGCCCAATTATTATGCTCTAGTTTTGATACTATTGGTTTTTAATTTTCTCACAGTAAATATGAGAAGCAGAATAATCCCATAGGGATAAAGGTGCTTTCATTTTGGGCTAGCTTGATTACCTTTCTACACTCATAATTCTTAGCTTTAACACTTCTAGCCCTTGCTACGCTCGGGCTTTAACCCCCCGAATCCTTCGTAGAGCCTGAGCGCGTTAACTTGGCGCGTCGCTGGGAGCGTGCTTAATGTTGCCAGCCTAACTAATCTATTTTCCCCTCATAATTCAAAACAACCTTTCGTAACTTATTGTAATTTATACAATTTATTACGACGGGTCCCAAGAACAAAATCGTATCGAAAATGAAAACGAAATGTATTTTAAATATAATACGTATTCCCATTGTACATACTAAAATCTATTATGCCACAACTTGTTGTTTAATATTCTTTTACATAACAAAATAACCATTTAGAATACTAACTTTAACTTCAAAACCTCATACCATAAATGGATAATTCTTCATATACGATTTTGTTCTTGGGATCCGTCGATTAGTTATAATACATTTATTTAGCTACATAAAGGAAAGAAAACAAATAGATTGAATTAAAGGTTACTTTCATTAGCATAATTAATATAAAAAAAGTAATTTCAACCTTGTAAATATTTTATTGAATGTCTAGTAGCACTTTTAGCATCAGAATCCATGCTAGTCTTTACCAGAAGAATCGGATGAGTCTATTGTAAATTTAAGCTTTGTTAATTTACGTGCAGTGATATGATGCATTTCCATTATTAGATACTATATAAATTCGGTTGTAGATTTGGCACTATTGTTTCTTTCATCCATCGCATGAAGTTTGCAGAATTCATATCGTCATGATAGCTTAATTAAGATTTAAATACATAGTAGCAGTCCATTTTCAACAAACTCTGTTTTTCTGCCAGGCACCGCTCGGGTACGAATACTAATCTGTCAAGAAAGTATCGGGAAAAGATCAATAATACACAAAATGTTTGTTATTCATCCAAATTTATTTTATCACCTTCAAAGTATGCTCCTTCGGAAACGATACACTTGCGCCAACGAATAATCCAATCATTAAAACATTTCTTAAATGCTGTTTCTGGAGTTGAGTTCAGTTCTCGCTGCGAATTCTCCTTTATGTCTTCTACCGATTGAAAACGGGTGCCACGAAGTGGTAATTTGAGTTTAGGAAAAAGAAAGAAGTCGGCTGGAGCCATATCTGGTGAATATGGTGGTTGCTAGATGGTATTTGTTGAGTGTTTGGTCAAAAATTCGTTCACAATTTCGCCTTGTGCGAAGGCGCATTATCGTGGTGCAAAATCCAAGAATTTTCTTTCTACAAATCTGGCCATTTTCGTCGAATTTGCTATCTTAAATGCCGTGTAACGCTCAAATAATATTATTTATTTACCGTTTGACCTTCCGGCAAGAATTCCGAGTGCACAACACCGCGATAATCAAAGAAAACAGTCAACATGACTTTGACTTTTGATCGACTTTTTCGGTTTCGGTTCAGTTGGAAGGCGCCACTCCAAAGCTTGTTGACTAGTTTGCATGTCAAACTCGTAAACCCACGTCTCGTCACCAGTAACAATGCGTTTCATGAATGTTGGGTCGGAATTGACTCGTTCTAGCATGTCCTCAGCGACTCTCATGCGATTGAGTTTTTGGAGAAAATTCAGGTCTTTTGGGACTAGCCGAGCGGTAACATGTTTCATACCCAAATGATTAGTTAAAATGGTACGGATCGACTCGTGAGATACAGAAAGTTCGGCGGCTATCTCTCAAAGTTGAACGAGGATTTTCAGTCACTATTACCTTCACTTTTGCGATGTTAATTTCAGTTGAAAACGTTGATGGCCTACCAGAGCGTGGCAAATCTTCCATCACATCTCGACCGCTTTTGAACACTTTGTACCACTCATAAGCACGTGTTTGTGATAAAGTCGATTCACCGTAAGCCTTCTGTAACTTTTTCAGTGCCTCCGAACACGAAATTCCATTGGCGATGCAAAATTTAAGACAAACTCTTTGTTCAATGTTTTTGTCCATTATGAAATTCGCAATACACACTAGATATGATATAACTAAAAACAGCCCTGTATTTAATATAAATAACAGATGCAACTCAAACTCCGCGCCAAAATGGAAAACAGTTAAAAAATAATTTGAATTTGGAACCCTTAACAAATCCTCCATTCCCGATACTTTTCTGACTGAATGTATGTAGTGGAATTTTATTGATATGGTCACCCGAAAAATTATTTGACAAATAGGATATGATATCCCAGCCAGCACTTTTAATCACTTTCGGTATTATGATGACGATTATTTACTTTGGAAACGATTAAAAACACAGAACACAAAACATTCTCATGAGACTTGACGTATAAACGTCAAGATGGCGGCAAACGGTTAGTTTCCGATTTCGGCCACGCACCAACTTAACGCGCGCGCACTCTAACACTCAGTTTTCAATATGCCCGTGACATAAGGCACTGCTTTATCCCCTTCGTGAATAATCTACTATTATACAATGACCTTTTCATTTTAATTCGCTTTGTAACTCATTCATTTTTGTAATTACAGAACAGCCAAGGCTCAAATGGTTCTACGGGAAAATCCGAAGAGAAGAGCCAGTTATACTGGGCCAAGGGCACGGGCTTCGGCACGGGCTCCATGCAGCAGTCGTGGAACGTGGAGCAGGCGCTCGTGCGGCAAAGGACCGAGGAGGAACACGTCACTGTGCTGCTGCAGGTCAGGATGCCTCCAATCATCATCTTTCTGCCCTTGTCCCACGTTACATTTTCTATGTATGATGATATGACGGTTGACAATGAAGTCAACCGTCATGTCATCATGCCTTTCCTTTAGGTCATTCAGGTTATTTCTCTCAAAAAGACTAAAAAACACTAAATCTATATATATAAAAGAAAGTCGTGTTAGTTACACTATTTATAACTCAAGAACGGCTGAACCGATTTGGCTGAAAGTTGGTGGGGAGGTAGCTTAGAACCAGGAGAAACACATAGGATACTTTTTTTTTTTTTTGAGTAGGGTAGAGTAGGATAGAGTTGGGTAGAGTAGGATAGAGTTGGGTAGAGTAGGATATAGTAGTCAGTTGACGGGAGCGAAGCCGCGGGCAAAAGCTAGTTAAATATAAATAGTGTAAACTTTATCAATTTACAAATCAATCAACCCATCTTAAATCATGGATCCATAGCTTTATTTACCAAATAGCGGTCCCCCGCGGTTTCATCGGATCTTTGGTTACTGCTCCCCTCCTATTGGTCGTAGCGTGATGTTATGTAACCTATAGCATTCCTTGATAAATGGGCTAGCCAACACTAATTTTTTTTTTTTCAATTCGACCCAGTAGTTTTTGCGATTAGTGCGTTCAAAGAAACAAACTCTTCAGCTTTATATTATTAGTATAAATAAAAGGAGAAACTGACTGACTGACATATCAACGCACAGTCGAAACTACTTGAACTAGGAGCGTAAAGTTTTGTAAAAAGTCTCTTTTCATGACGTAGGCGAGCACTAAGAGAGGATTTTACGAAATTCACCCCCTAAAGGGATGAAACGTCTGTATAGAGAAACCTACTTTTACACCGTGAAACCGCGGGCAAAAGCTAGTATCTATATATATAAAAATTAAACCCGTTTTCCTTGGTCACGGCATCACGCGTGAATGGCTGGACCGATTTCACTAATTCTTTTTTTGTTGTATTTGTTATTATTAGGAGAAGGTTCTTACGGAAAAAAATATTAAGAAAATCTCTCAGAAATATTGAAAAATATACATTTAATTTTGCATATTTAAAAAAACGCGCGTAACGAATGTCAATGTCATTCACAGCCATAGACTATATTGAAAGAGCATTGTTTGTCCTAAGATAGGTCAGTTATACAAAATAAAGTAGTGCATCATTGCTACGCTAAGGCGGTACGAAGTTCGCCGGGTCAGGTAGTTAGTATAAATTTTATAACGAAAGTAACTATGTAGGTACCACTAGTCAGCCTGCCAAATGTCAGACAGATGTCCAATTATAGAGCATAGGTCTCAGCAATATTGGTTATTGGGTCATAACCGGTTCTGCGTTGTCTCCATCAATCAGATTTTCACGGCCTTCGCCAGATCAACAGTCCATTAAAGTTTTTCTCGAAGATTTTTGAGTTTTAGTTTTCTTAAAAAGCGAGCCGACTGCTTTGAGTTCTCGATATTCCTCATAGGTCGGATTTTACGATCCTCGCACACTTGAAAAATTCAATCTATCGACAGTGTAGTATCAATATTTAATAGCTATAAAAATAATATATTTTTCTGGAGGCGAAAAAAATCATTTAATGTCTACAGTTTTTAACATTTATCTATATTTAGGTTTCCTACTATTTTTAAATATTTACTTTACTATAACTGTACTTTTTTATAACTTTTTTCAGATGTAACTACACCGTATATTGAGTGAATTTTTTAAATGTACCTGTAGTCAATATAGCATTAGCTTCAAAAATCCATCTTCTCCTATCTTAAATGTGTAGGCCACAGCTTTTTCAGAAGAAAAAAAATCTCTACAACCCATTTTGCCACAGGTATTAGCATCATACATGAATCCTGGAGAGAAGTGGCCTCCTGAAGAGGGCGCGGCGGAGACGCCAGACCGTGACGGAGACTCTGACGACACACACGACTTGCCCTCTGAGTTCATCGACCTCGTCGCCAACAGCTCGCTCGTGCCCGCTATTTGCTCTTACCTAAGGAATGACTCAGGTAAGCGGTCTAAGGGCTCCATAGTAAAATCGAATCGAAAACTGCGCTTCTATTAGCTGATGACCTTGAGCATTTTTCTACCTTTTTTCCCCTATTATTATTATACTTCAACGACATAAATACGGGAGAGTTTTAGCGAGAAAAATGACATACGTCCACCCGTCCAAGGGCTAGGCGGCCTATGATTTGACATTTTGACGTCGTGATTTACAAAATTTGTTACCGAGAATTGTAAAAATGCTAATATCTTTAAAAAATGTACTGTTAGCAAAAAAGTATCTGTACAATATTTACAATCATTATATTCTCTACAGATAAGTATTTAAATTTCGTGTTGGTAATTGCTTATGTAAAAAAGTTCAAACACAAACAATAAACGCAAATAGACATTGTTTGTAGAACAATAAATGAAAAAATATTTGTACAAAATTGAAGACCATAAATCAAAGTATTGCATATATTTTTTTTTACAATTTTATGATGCTCTTTTAAGATATTTTATACAAGTTGAAAAACGTATATTTTTAAAGAAATAATAGTAAAAAAATACCGGCCAAATTCGAGTCGTACTCGCGCACGACGGTTTCAATACCGTCCGTAGCAAAAATCTGCAAAAAATTCACGTTTGTTGTATGGGAGCCTCACTTAAATAGTTTTATTGTATTTTTTGTATTTGTTGTTATAACGGCAACAGAAATGCATCATCTTTGAACTTTCAACTGTCTAGCTATCACGGTTCGTGAACTAACGTGGGCGATTCAACGAGATTGCGGTTACGAAGCTATCCGATGCGATACACGCTTATTTCACGCGACCAAATAAAACTGGCTTCAAAATCTAGTCCATTTACTGCAGGCCCTACTAGAATACTAGCCCAACGTTATTTATTGTTTTAAATATCGGAGTATATGCTGAGGTGAGTTTTTGGCCTCGCACATATTTTTGAGCAGTGGTTTTCGGTTTTGTATTTGCGCGCTATGTCGCCGCTTTAGCCGCCATTTGTACAAAACAAGTCGCCGCACCGCAAAAGTTCACGCGAATATGTCAAACCTTCTGTTCGCGTTCGCTTCGCTAATCGCCGCACCGCACCTACGTGCGGGTGGTCATGTAGGCCACCGTAATAGAGTATTAATTGTTTGTTCCGTTCGCGCCGCATCGCTTCGCGATCGTGATCTCGTTGAGTCGCCTACGTAGGATACTGCGTTTGTGACGTTATTCTAAATCCAACATGGTGGTCTTCCCGTCCGATTATAATTAAGGTGTCTTCAAGGTTAGAGTGAATAGGTTCTTAATAAACTAGTGCGCCTCACCATCAACGATTGCATCACTGCTCACCATCAGGTGAGATCGCAGTCGAGCACTAGTTTATATCAATAAAATATATATATATATATATTTTGTATGCACCCTAATGTCAAAATGTGTAATACGGAAAAAGCTTGTTTTTAGAAACTTTATTTGATTTTGTGCTTCAGTGCTGGACATGTCCCGCCACATCCCGCTGTACGTGCACGTGCTGCGCTGCGCGCGCGCACTGCACGCGCTGAACTCGCGGCGCCTGACGCAGGCGCTGCGGCCGCTGCCGCGCCTGCTATCTATGATGAGCCGCACCACCAACTCCTATGCCACCAAGTTGAGGTATCTATGAAAAATTCTTGCCAGTAGTTGGCGCGACACATTTTAGTTTGTACATCCTTATTCCGTCACTTGACATTTTCCCTTTTACCGAATTTGAAAGGTCTATAGACCATCAAATCTAAGAAGCACCGTTTGATTTTTCATAATTTTTAAGCTGAAAGAACTTTATGTAGGCGTAACTCACACAATTTCAATTAAAATGCCCGTTAAACATGGAATCATGAAGCAATTTTTATTTTATCACAAGATACATTTTTAATAAATTATTATTATATTTCAGGATGAGTAAGAAGAATATATTCGGTAAAATGACATATAGCCAAAGATTTAGTACTTCAAGTAATTCAGAGTTGTCCGAAGAGGACGAGGGACTCGCCGCGCTTATTGCCGACATACAAGTAAGTAGATGACATTGTTATTTTTAAATATTGTTACGCCGTAAAACTTTAACAAGTCATATCTCCGCCGAAATCAACAGTATAGTCGAACAATTAAAACGCATTGATGAGCGAAAGTTCCAGAATCAAAGTACGTACCAAGGCCTAGCGAATTCAAGAAAAAGTCCGCAACAAGTACATCTATTATTATTAGTTCATAATAGTTGATAATGGAATTTGTTCCTTTCTGTCTTAAACAATAGAGTTGAAATTTGCACGAAGTCGCGAGAAATCATTGTTATTACATGTTTGTACGAGGGTGGATTGAAAAGTTCGCGGCCTCAGCAAGAAAACAATATAAAATATAAGCAAAAGTAATTTTATTTTTCCATGTAATCTCCACTTAACTCTATGCACTTCTTCCATCTGGTTTCCAACGCCTGTATAAAAAAAGTTTCTTCAAGGCCTTCAAAAAAGCCACCCACCGCAGCTTCGACCTCCTCATTTGATGAAATTTTTTGACCTCCAAGGTGTTTTTTTAGGTTTGGGAATAAATGAAAGTCTGAAGGTGCCAAATCAGGGGAATAGGCGGGATGGGGCAGTAATTCAAAGCCACAATCACGAATTTGAGCCATATATTCAACAGACGTGTGAACGCGTGCATTATCCTGATGGAACAACACTTTCAATAATCCTGTATCCTGGCCTTTTTTTTTTTTTTTTTAATTCATATAAACCAGTGCTTGACTGCGATTCCACCTGATGGTAAGCAGCAATGCAATCATTGATGGTGAGGCGCACTAGTTTATTAAGAGCCTATTCACTCTAGCCTTGAAGACAAATTATAGTTGGACGGGAAGACCGCAGCAGGCAAATTGTTCCAGTCTTTCGATGTACACGGTATAAACGACGAAGCGAAACGCTTAGTCCGGACCGTTGAAGTTTCAACAACGTAAGGGTGGATACTCGCCGTACGTCGGGTTGTCCGATGGTAGAAAGGAGATGGCGGAATCAAGTCATGCAATTCCCGCACACACTCTCCAAAATGCAACCTGTAGAATACCGATAGGCTGGCTACCCTGCGCCTGTGCTCGAGGCTTTGTAGATTGGACTTAACCAAATCTGGATCCCCAATTAGCCTCTTCGCACGCCTTTCCACTGAGTCCAAAGCTGCTAGATGGCATTTTGCAGCACCAGCCCATATGTGACTGCAGTACTCCACTCACGATCGGACCTGTGCTTTGTATAACATTAGAAGCTGTCCCGGTGTGAAGTACCGTCGGACCTTTGCAAGAACGCCTAGTTTTCTAGCAGCTACCTTGGCTTTGGACTCAATGAACCGCCCAAAATTGAGGTCTGAGAAAATTTCAACTACCAAGAGCTGAAGGCGGTCGGTGCTTTCCAGAGATACATTCTGAAAAGCAGGAGCCAAGGCGAACGGGCTCCTTTTGGCGGTGAACAGACACGCTTGTGTTTTGGCGGCGTTGAATCCTACCAGATTGGTTTCGCCCCACATGGAGACTGCCTGAAGTGAGACATTCGTACG
This sequence comes from Mythimna impura, assembly GCA_905147345.3. Taxonomy (NCBI): domain Eukaryota; kingdom Metazoa; phylum Arthropoda; class Insecta; order Lepidoptera; family Noctuidae; genus Mythimna; species Mythimna impura. The sequence continues at coordinate 22,349,143 of LR990359.1, read as the reverse complement.
CTCTACCATAGCCTCTCGTTCGGACCGGATTAGTTCCTTACTAGCCCGAGCACCTGGCAGGTATCTCTCTACAACTGTGCTATCATCTGCATACCCATAGATACCGGGCATCAGCAGATCGTTAATATGCAGCAGGAAAAGAGTTGCAGAGAGAACTGACCCCTGAGGAACTCCGGCATTGGTCGTCATGGGCTCTGATGAGCATCCATCGACAACAACTCAGAGAGACCGTTCACTCAGGAAGTCTTTTACCCAGTTAATCAGACCAGGGGAAATGCCGTACGCTGGAAGCTTACTCAAAAGGCTTGTATGCCATACCCTGTCGAAGGCCTTCGAGACGTCTAAGGAGACAGCAATCGCTTCTCCATTCTTCTCAAGGGCCTCGCCCCACATGTGAGTGGTATACACTAGTAGGTCCCCAGTAGACCGATTGTGGCGAAACCCGTACTGTCGGTCACTGAGGAGGTCGTTACCTTCCACCAGGTATGCCATGAGACGCGAGTTCAATACACGCTCCATAATCTTGCAGAGTATGGAGGTTATTGAAATCGGCCGATAGTTGGCAGGATCGGCACGACTGCCCTTTTTGGGCACGGGTTGCACGTTGGCAAGCTTCCAGGACTTGGGCACTATACCAGTCCTAAATGAGAGGCGATACAAGCGCGTCAATACAGGAGACAACTCGGGCGCACATGCCGTGTGTTAGGCCGCGAACTTTTCAATCCACCCTCCCCTAATAATAATGATTTATTACCCCGCGATACAACTATAATGTTCTAGAGTGGCCTTAAAACTTCTGTATCTTGAATTTTCCTAGCTCTACGTATAAATACGAGCTCGGGACCGGAAATGAGGCAGTTTGATTTCGAGAGCGACACAAGTACGAACTGCAACAAAAGTGACAAGCGATTTTATAACGACCTAAGCGATAGCGAAACGGACACATTCATTGTGATTTGGTTATCGTTGATTGGACAAATTTGTTATTGTTTGTTGCCTATTGTATTGCCTGCATCGAATAAATACTATTCTTCTATTCATATAAAATTCTTTGCTAGTAAACCGGCATTTGAATACCCACGTACGTAACAATATTAATCGTGTAGCTGAACTACGATTTTTAGTACTAATTGGACCCTGACACACCAATCTCCGCTGGCTTGGTTCATGTACCGATTGGTTCTCAGAGTCAAGTCATCCGACATTGTAATTAATAATCTCATCACAATAATTAACAAGCTCATATTCGTTATTAGCGACCTTAAAACACTCAAGATGAAAAATACATAAATTATATTTTCCATCTTAGATTTAATTTTTTGGGATCGAGTAGGTACCTCTAAAAGTATGTCCCTTGAAATAAATTAAATTTTAAATGGCAAATATGCTTAATTTTGCGAGTTGATTTTGCGGACTCGCGCACGAAGGGTTCCGTACCGTTCGTATTAAAAAACGGCACAAAAATAACGTTTGCTGTATGGGAGCCCCACTAAAATAGTTATTTTATTCTGTTTTTAGTATTTGTTGTTATAGCGGCAACAGAAATATATCATCTGTGAAAATTTCAACTGTCTAGCTATCACGGTTCATGAGATACAGCCTGGTGACAGACGGACCAGAGTCTTAGTAATAGAGTCCCGTTTCCTAAATGATTATTGTTCTCATATGTATTGTGAATACGTTTATCCTAGGCCACGTCAGCGCTGATGTGTCGCGCGGAGAACGAGGCGGAGTCAGGGCGCACGAGCGGCGCGCCGCAGCCTCTCAGTGGAGCCTCGCGGGAGGCGCGCTACATCGAGCTCATGCGCACCATGCAGTTTGGTAAGTGTCGCGCGGAGAACGAGGCGGAGTCAGGGCGCACGAGCGGCGCGCCGCAGCCTCTCAGTGGAGCCTCGCGGGAGGCGCGCTACATCGAGCTCATGCGCACCATGCAGTTTGGTAAGTGTCGCGCGGAGAACGAGGCGGAGTCAGGGCGCACGAGCGGCGCGCCGCAGCCTCTCAGTGGAGCCTCGCGGGAGGCGCGCTACATCGAGCTCATGCGCACCATGCAGTTTGGTAAGTGTCGCGCGGAAAACGAGGCGGAGTCAGGGCGCACGAGCGGCGCGCCGCAGCCTCTCAGTGGAGCCTCGCGGGAGGCGCGCTACATCGAGCTCATGCGCACCATGCAGTTTGGTAAGTGTCGCGCGGAGAACGAGGCGGAGTCAGGGCGCACGAGCGGCGCGCCGCAGCCTCTCAGTGGAGCCTCGCGGGAGGCGCGCTACATCGAGCTCATGCGCACCATGCAGTTTGGTAAGTGTCGCGCGGAGAACGAGGCGGAGTCAGGGCGCACGAGCGGCGCGCCGCAGCCTCTCAGTGGAGCCTCGCGGGAGGCGCGCTACATCGAGCTCATGCGCACCATGCAGTTTGGTAAGTGTCGCGCGGAGAACGAGGCGGAGTCAGGGCGCACGAGCGGCGCGCCGCAGCCTCTCAGTGGAGCCTCGCGGGAGGCGCGCTACATCGAGCTCATGCGCACCATGCAGTTTGGTAAGTGTCGCGCGGAGAACGAGGCGGAGTCAGGGCGCACGAGCGGCGCGCCGCAGCCTCTCAGTGGAGCCTCCCGGGAGGCGCGCTACATCGAGCTCATGCGCACCATGCAGTTTGGTAAGTGTCGCGCGGAGAACGAGGCGGAGTCAGGGCGCACGAGCGGCGCGCCGCAGCCTCTCAGTGGAGCCTCGCGGGAGGCGCGCTACATCGAGCTCATGCGCACCATGCAGTTTGGTAAGTGTCGCGCGGAGAACGAGGCGGAGTCAGGGCGCACGAGCGGCGCGCCGCAGCCTCTCAGTGGAGCCTCGCGGGAGGCGCGCTACATCGAGCTCATGCGCACCATGCAGTTTGGTAAGTGTCGCGCGGAGAACGAGGCGGAGTCAGGGCGCACGAGCGGCGCGCCGCAGCCTCTCAGTGGAGCCTCGCGGGAGGCGCGCTACATCGAGCTCATGCGCACCATGCAGTTTGGTAAGTGTCGCGCGGAGAACGAGGCGGAGTCAGGGCGCACGAGCGGCGCGCCGCAGCCTCTCAGTGGAGCCTCGCGGGAGGCGCGCTACATCGAGCTCATGCGCACCATGCAGTTTGGTAAGTGTCGCGCGGAGAACGAGGCGGAGTCAGGGCGCACGAGCGGCGCGCCGCAGCCTCTCAGTGGAGCCTCGCGGGAGGCGCGCTACATCGAGCTCATGCGCACCATGCAGTTTGGTAAGTGCCCTTATCTTCTTTTTCTTCTTGATATCTTCATGACAGGTTCGCAATAGCGTCAACCACGCAGTGCATGAGAGTCTTCAAGAGATTTTAGACGATCGATAGAGATTTTATTATTATTCGGCAGACTTCGGTTCATGTAGTCAATGATCGTTCCGAACTCCTTCCTGCTTTATGACGTACAAAATTATGTTTTTCGACGTACTGGAAGACGCAGCGTTGGAAGGCCTCCCACATGGTGGACCGATGACCTAGTGAGGGTTGAGGGAATCCGATGGATACGAGACCTACAAGACCGATTATTATAGCGACACTTGGCGGAGGCCTATGTCCAACAGTGGACGTCTTTTGGCTGAATTGATGATGATGATGAATCTACCTGCATTTCAGCGCGATCGCACCTACTAAGTTGTGCTTCAAAGATATCTCACTGTTTGAATTGTTTTTGTTTACAGAAACCTTCGAGATGATAGCAGAGTGTGCAGAGAGCGGGTTCCGGTTTCTCGTACCCTACCACTTCGAGGGCGCCGTGCGCGCCGCGGGCGAGCGAGCGCACCCCGCGCGCATGAAGAGGCTGGCGCAGGAGGCGGCCACACTGGCCACGTCACTGCCGCTGTCCTACTCCTCCTCCGTGTTCGTGCGTACCGACGCCGACCGCCTCGACGTCATGAAGGTATACCCACCATCACACCTTTCTCTCATACTGAAATGCTATGGTGCGGAGATAAAACCGTAACCATAAGAGTAACAATCGTATACATATCACGTACTGACATTCCCACACACGCAGGCATAAAAATTATCTAAGGTACCATATCCACGAGTGAGTATATCGTGGCGATGTTATTATATTGAGTAAATAAAGTTGAATTGTCCAATCAAGAGCATAAATTCAATTTGAAATCACCACCAACACGATATACTAAAACTCGAATCTTCGTTTTAGGTCCTAATAACGGGTCCATCTGACACTCCATACGCGAACGGCTGCTTCGTGCTGGACGTGTACTTCCCGGCGGAGTACCCGGCCGTGCCCATGCTCATCAACCTGGAGACCACGGGCCGCCACTCCGTGCGCTTCAATCCCAACCTGTACAACGACGGCAAGGTGTGCCTGTCCGTGCTCAACACCTGGCACGGCCGTCCCGAGGAGAAGTGGAACGCGCACACTTCTAGCTTTCTACAGGTAACACCCTCGCCATTTAACACTTTGACCACTACGTCTAAAAAACAAAAGCGTGCTCTCAATGTTTTATGGATGTAGTACTGTACAATTTCCCTAAAAATCTGAGGAGCCTTCAAGGCATTTACGTAGTGAATCAAACGCCAAGTTCAGAACGAGTGATTTTATTTACAATATGCAAGGGAGGTCATGAAACCGCTGAAAATCTTAACACCGCCATTCAGCGGACGGTCTAAAATGTACAACACCATCTATCGAGTTGATGTGAACTAAAATGCATAAAACAAAATGAATGATAATTCTACTTTTGAATCCTAACATTCCGCCCACCATGGACAGAGTGTCCATAAAGTAACACACTATAAAGACAAAACAATTCATCTGCCCACTAAGATAACAATACAGCTACTACCAAAAACAATAAAAATATAAAACTTAAATCAACACTTCACTTGTGTGTGGCAGGTAGCCTTTGAGTTCAAAAACAAATTTCAAAACTTAAATCTAGATGGTAACAGGTAAAATAATGAGCTTGGACACTGGTCTCTTTATGATAGAATCCTTACATTTTAAAGAAACAACGCGCGTAAGATTGTCCACACCAACATGTTTGTCAGTTATAATGCCATATAACCATCTAGCAGGTGGCAGATCATCATCTTTAACCAATACAATATCTTCTACTTTAGGTTCCGGAGTTATGTGTGACCATTTATAACGGTGCTGTAGTTGTGTAAGGTATTCATGCGACCATCGACGCCAAAAGTCTTGCACAAGCCGTTGAGTAAAATGCCATCTTTTGAGAGTACTCATGTTCATATTTACATAATTAGCATCCGGTACTAGTACTAAAGGCTCACCCACAAGAAAATGTCCCAGGGTGAGTGGGTATGGATCTTCTGGATTGGAACTAACTTGTGTTAACGGCCGTAAGTTAAGACATGCCTCTATTTGGCACAAAAGAGTCGTCATCTCCTCAAACGTGAGTGTACTATTGCCGATCACGCGTTTTAGGTGATGTTTTGTGGACTTCACTCCAGCTTCCCATAGTCCACCAAAGTTTGGAGAATGGGGAGGAATGAAGTGCCAGGTAGTGCCGTTTGTTGCAAGCCAGTCAGCTATGTCACTTGCTGCTACCGAACCTTCACGTGGTAATACATTTTTAAACTCTCTATTCGCTCCAACAAAGTTAGTGCCATTATCACTCCACAAATCTGCACAATGCCCTCAACGAGCAACAAAACGCTTAAATGCAGCGAGAAATGCATCTGAGGTCAGATCACTCACCACCTCGAGATGAATTGCACGAGTGGCCATACAGATGAATAAACAAATGTAACCCGTAGTGGAGCGATAACCACGTCCCTTTGTGGTTCTGACGGCGATAGGTCCGGCGTAATCAACACCACTTTGATAAAAAGGCCGGCAAGCAGTGACACGGGCTGATGGTAATTGGCCCATCAATTGTTGGTTTGTTTGAGCCGCATAACGAACACAAACGACACAATTACGAACATGCTGCTTTACGAGACTCTTTGCGTTAATGATCCAATATCGAGTTCTGTATGTTAGCATTAACTGAGGGCCTCCATGAATAGTACGCTCATGGGCATCTGCAACAATCAACTTTGCTAGATGTGAATTATAAGGAATCAAGATAGGATGCTTCATTCCTTCTACTACGTTAGCCTTCTGCAATCGACCACCAACTCTAAGGATGTCTTTGCTATCAAGAAAAGGATTAAGCGAGGTAAGTTTACTGCGTTTATTTATTTTACCTATTCCTTGTATACTCTCTATTTCTTTCAGGAATCCTTCCCTTTGACATAACCGGATACAGGTAAGTAATGACTCATACAATTCCTTAGACGTTAGCCAACATGTAGTAGTAGATCTAGTGTCAGATCTATTTGTTTTTAGAAACCTTCTACAAAATGAAATCACCCTAACTAACCTACTTAAACTTGAAAACCTTGTAATTATATCAATGCCTTCAGTTACTGTGTGACATAAGACCTTATTTTTTCTTTCTTCTAAATCAGTTTGCTTAAACTTCCCCTTACTATAGTGGACTGTATTTTCTTGTAGCCATTTAGGGCCATTTTTCCAAATTTGAATTTCAGACATGTGCTTTGGATTTAAGCCCCGCGATACGCAATCTGCTGGATTCTCATCGGACTTGACATGCGCCCATTGAGTGTTGTCCATTATGGTCAATATTTCCGAGACCCTGTTGGCCACAAAAGTCTTCCACTTGCTTGGATGACTACTTAGCCAATCCTTGAGAATGTCAATTGGTATCTCGTCATCCCACCCTATACCAGCAAGCCATATTCTCTGGATGAAAACCTTGGCTGTTGTTATGACGGGCGCAATCCATCCTAGTGCATCGAATAATTTTGCAATATCTGAAATTACCTTACGTTTTGTTACAGGTGTTTCAAGCGACGGAAGTTGGACAGTATACTGAAATACATCGTTAGATCTGTTCCAGGTTAATCCTAAAATTTTCAAAACAGAATCTAACTTTATTTCTAGGTTTTCCTTCCTATTCTCACTGTCTTTATCAATTTCTTGCAATAAACAAATGTTATTGCAAGACCACTTCTGAAGCTCAAACCCCCCGCGACTAAGAAGGTTCTTCATTTGATGAAATATTTGTATACCTTCTTCAACGCTTTCGCAACCTGTCATAAGATCGTCGACATAGAACTCTCTTAAAACCCTATCTGCTGCTAAAGGGTATTTATGACCTTCATCATGTGCAAGCTGTTGCAGAGCTCGTACAGCTAAGTAAGGTGCCGAAGATGTACCAAATGTTACACGTAATAACCGTAGATGTTGCAGTTCTGAAGTTATGTCTTTACGCCATAAAAGGCGTTGATAATCAACATCCCTTTCTGATACCTTTACTTGTCTGTACATTTTAACTATGTCTGCAACAAGACATATTGGATGACAGCGCCATCGCATGATGATGTGCCTCAGTTCAGGTTGTAGCCTTGGACCAATCAGCATGTCTCTATTTAATGATGAGCCATTATTTAGAACACATGATGCATCAAATACAACCCTCACCTTTGTTGTAGTTCTATCATTTTTGACAACTGCGTGGTGTGGCAGAATGACTAAGACTAAGATTTGTGAGATTTTGTGAGTGTGACTAAGATTCTCTTTCTGTAATTCTGGAACCACCTCCATATGACCCAAAGTTACATATTCTTCAATTACATCAGAATATTTAGTCCGAAATTCAATGTTCTTAAGCAACCGTTTCTCGAGTAAATAAAACCGTTTTCGAGCAATTTCGAAAGAGTTGCCAAACTTACACTCAGGATCATTTGACTTGAAAGGCAATCTCACTACATAGCGACCTGATGAGTCTCTTGAAACAGTTTCTGTAAAGAAATCCTCACAGGCTTGCTCTTCCTCTGAATAAAGCCTTTTTTCAGAAGAAGATTCCTCTAACTCCCAAAACTTCTTTAAGAGATCATCTGTCACTACCGCAGTGTGCATGTTCACGATTTTATTTCGCGGAGAAACTTGCTTACTTTGTGAGTTTATACAGCCAGACAGGATCCATCCGAGTTTGGTATTTTGAGCCATGGGAAACCCAGGTAGACCCTTGATAACACCATCCATTAAAATCTGGCAATATATCTCTGCTCCAAGCAAAATATCAATTTTGTTTGGAGTATTAAATGAAGGATCAGCTAATTTTAAATCCGACATTTGAGGTGATAACGCTGTCAAAACAATCTTCCTTTCTGGAAGAAGTGATGTTATGTTCTTAAGAACATGAGCCTTTACAACAACTATAAAGTTGGGATCATGACATGACTGAAGACTTACGGTCACAAAACATTTAGAGCGCAATGTTGCACTCTGGTCACTGCCAAGTCCTGAAATAAAGCTCTTGTTTGTTATCTTTTTCAAACCAAGCATTTGTACCGAAGACTCGGTAATAAACGATGCTTGAGATCCTTGGTCTAAAAGAGATCTTAAAACGAAAGTACCTGTTCTCGCTTCTACCTTAACCAAGGCAGTGGCCAATAACACTTGGCTGTTTACGTTGGAGAAACAAGATACTATGTTATTTGGTGCCTCGCTCTGTGAAGTTGATGGCACAGATTGATTCGTACCATCTTCCTCTTTATCACGTGTGACGTGATTGCTTTTAGGGACTGATTTCAGATGAAGAAGAGAGTGGTGTCTCTTCTTACATATACGACAATTAGTTGAAAGACGACATGAAAATACCGAATGATTTGGACCGAGACAGTTAAAACACAAGTTATTGGTTTGGACAAACTCACGACGTGCATCAACATTTTCCTTAGCAAACTTCTTGCAATTTATGAGTTTCTGACTTTCAGCACAAAATTCGCAAGTTGGATTTGAAGTGACATGCATAACCTTAGTCGTGCGAGTACTATTATTTGACTTGTAACTAACTTTACTATCCAAAAATTCAAGAGACCTGAATCGCTGCTCTAGGAATTCCTGCAAATCTCTTATTTTAGGTAATTCGTTATTGAATTTACAGATTTTAACTTCCCACAGTTTCCTAGAATCAGTATCAAGTTTTAAACTAACAATATAAATTACAATAATATCCCATGAAGAAATATCAATATCTAAGTTTTTAAGGGCGTTTAAACATTCATTTGTTGTATCAAGTAATTCTTTAATGGCACTGGATGATTCAGAAGTTATGTTCTTTTGATTCATGAAACGTTTTAAAATACAAATAGCAAGATGTAATTTATTATTATAGCGATGTTCCAATTGATCCCAACAGACTTTGTAATTACTGGCCGTGATAGGAATATGGCGTAAAAGCTGTTCAGCCTCACCCGTTATGTAGCCTTTGAGATAGTGTAGTCGTTGAACATCGTCCAATGCTTTGTTGCTATGTATTAACGACATGAATAAATCGCGAAAACTTGTCCATTCGGTGTATTTACCACTAAAACTAGGAATGGAAATTTTGGGTAAACTAACACTAAAGGATTGACCGATGTTTGACTTAATAACCTTAGAACTAGACATTGCAACAGTATTAGAATCTAACTTAAACTTAAATAAACAATCCTTTAATTCTGTTTTATATTCCGTGTATAGTTCTTCGGTTACTCCGTATGCATCAGCTGTGCAATAGTTAGATTTAACCAATTCCTTTGGATTAAATTCCGAAACGATGACTCTATGTGTGTCGCGATACGAAGTCCAATAATTTTCCAATGTTTCAAGCCGAGTTTCGAAATAAGATTGAGTTAGTCTTTCCTTAGGAGATTTTTTAAAGTTAACTCTGGCTTTTTGAATCTTAGTTTTCGTATCTTCTTGAATTGTAAAATACGTTTCCATGTTTGCTAGTTTTTGTTTAAATTAAATGTGTTGTTTTAATTATCTCAAATAAGTAGTTCAAATTTTCAATTAACTTGAATGCCCGATCTCAAAAAAATTACAAGTCCATGAATGTTTTCATAAAAATTTTCTAAGTGTTTGGCAATTCTGTAGGAAAACCGGCGTGGATTCCCCGTCTGTTGACTTTTTGCGAAACTATTCTAAATCCAAACAACTTCTAAATTTTTCTAAGTCTATTTCTTCTTGTATTGAAAGTTCTAATTTGCTTGAATTTTCTCAAAGTCAATATTGCAAAGAGTACTCACAGTTTTTTCAGTTTATACTTCACTGAAATAGGGTCCAAAATTCAGCTCCGTCCGATACCGTTTCCTGTATTGGATATGTCGCTGCGTAGCTCAACTTCAATCAACCGATTTATCATCCGGCTCGAAGGACCATGTACAATTTCCCTAAAAATCTGAGGAGCCTTCAAGGCATTTACGTAGTGAATCAAACGCCAAGTTCAGAACGAGTGATTTTATTTACAATATGCAAGTACGGCCGTTATATTTTGGCGAGCCCGAACTTTGCGCAGAAGGCTGCGCACGAACGTTTTTTAGGAACAAAATGGTGGCATGAGGCGACGTGCGCGGGGCGGAGGTCTAGGCTAGAGATTGACTCTATGTAAACACAATCGACCCGTTAATCAATCAAATATCGCAATCGATTTTTATCGATTTGGAATTTATTAATTTTTGTTTCTATGAGATATTGAACGGAATAGATTTACAAACATAGTGAATGTTGTCGTTAGTAAACGAGATTTCGACTTTATTGAAAAAAAAAAACTAATAAAATTTTATTTTCTTGGTTGAAAGACATGATTTAGTTAAATATCATTTATTTATAAACAATTACTAGAATAACGATTGTTTGAGAATATTTTAAACCTCCATAGAAAATTGAATATAAATATATTTTTATAACTTAATTTAAATCGATTTGAAAAAAAATCGATTAAACAACACCATCAGACACGCGTATTGGACATCTCTCTTCGGTAACTTCGTACGTAAGCTTCGTACTTATTCGGCAATGTTCGGTACGCAGTAATATGTCTCACTCACACGTTAGCATTGGTGTTATTTTCGTGTCGCTGTCTCTGTCTTGAGCACAGGCGGTGACAAAAGTTTTCGTTGGTTGTTATTATTATATTATTAAGTTTTTTGTGTAGTGTTAGGTTTGTTTCTTTAATTCATAAGTTATTTTTATAGCTTTCTGTCTCAAAATGTTTTAATATTTATTTTATTTGTACTTGGTCCCTGTATTAGTAAATTTTTATTCGTAATTTGGTTTAAAAAAATTAATGTCAATAACAGTTTTTTTTACGAGTGTACGGTCAGCCAATTCTGCGGTTGATCATTTTCAAAATTTTTCCCTTGCAAGCTACCATCGTGCCTAGCCCCGCCTTTTTCTTAATGACCAATGAAAGAACTACAAACTCAGTAAATTGTAAGCCATTGTCATTCCAAAACAAAAGGAACACGTGTTGCCCAGCCATCTGTTTAGTAAAGACGCTGAGGGATTGTTTTACGGCAGTAAAACAATCAAAGCCTTTGATTTTTGGCGTGTAAGTGTAAATTAAAAAAACTACAACGTTAATTATTTTCTAACATTTATCATACCATTCACGAAACTGTATACTAGACACAAATAACTAGAAATTAAAATGTGTCCAGTAAATGCAATGATTTTAATTAATATCTCACTTACTTTTACCAACCAGAGTTACAGTTATATGGTATTATTTTTAAGATCTGCAAATATAAAAATTTGTTGAGAACCAATTTAAGAAAGTATAAAAAGAGGCGTCGTGTCTTAACATCTGGACTACAAAAAAAAACAATACACTCTAAAAGCGTTAATGACCAAGGCGGAGGCATGCACTGCACACTGCACACAAAATTGGCCTTAAGGGTGATCCACCGAAAAATTGGCTGATTGTACATGCGCGAAAGTTCGCAGAGCCTATGTTCAGGGCCGTCCAGTTACAACGGCCGTACTATAGTATAATATGGAAATAAATAAATTGTAAACAATTAATATCATCATCATCATTTCAGCCGATAGATGTCCACTGCTGGACATAGGCCTCCCCCAAATGTCGCCACAATGAACGATCCTGTGCGTCTCGCATCCATCGGATTCCCGCAACCTTCACCAGGTCATCGGTCCACTTTTTGTTACATCAAAAATCATTTTTAACATCTGCCAAACTGCATAGCAGTTTGTCGGCAGTACATTTGTACACCTTGTAGGGGGCCTTCCAACACTGCGTCTTCCGGTACGCGGTCGCCACTCCAAAACCTTTCGGCCCCAACGGCCATCCGTTCTGCGAGCAATGTGCCCTGCCCATTGCCACATTAGTTTGGCGATTTTTCGTGCTATGTCGGCAACCTTGGTTCTCCTGCGGATATCTTCATTTCATATTCGATCACGCAAGGAAACTCCGAGCATAGCCCTTTCCATTGCCCTTTGGGTGACTTTGAGCCTTCTGATGAGGCCCATTGTGAGCGTCCACGTTTCGGAACCATATGTCATCACTGGCAACACGCACTGGTCATAGACTTTCGTCTTGAGACACTGTGGTATATTGGATGAGAAGATACCGCGCTGCTTCCCGAACGCTGCCCAGCCGAGTCGGATTCGACGGTTGACCTCTTTCTCAAAATTAGATCTACCCAACTGGACTGTCTGTCCAAGGTAGACGTAATCGTCTACAACTTCGAGTGCAGAGTCTCCGATATTGATCGGAGTGGGTGCTACATGGTTATTTACCATGACTTTGTTTTTGTCCATGTTCATTTTAAGACCCACTCTTTCGGAAGCTCTACTGAGGTCATTGAGCATTGTGCTGAGCTCTTCCGTAGTCTCAGCCATGACTACTATGTCGTCGGCAAACCGAAGATGAGTGATGTACACGCCATTGACATTAATGCCCAATCCACTCCAGTCCAGAACCTTGAAGACATCCTCCATTGCGGCCGTGAACAGTTTCGGAGAAATGACGTCTCCCTGCCTCACACCCCGCTGCAGGAGGATAGGTTTTGAGGTCCGGTCCTGCAGTCTGACTGATATAGTGGCGTTTTCGTACAAACACTTCAGCACCTCGATGTACCGATAGTCAATCTGGCACCGTTGGAGAGATTGCAGTACAGCCCAAGTCTCGATCGAATCAAAGGCTTTCTCGTAATCCACAAACGCTAAGCAGAGAGGCAGATTATACTCCTCGGTCTTCTGTATAACCTGCCGTAGCGTGTGTATGTGGTCTATGGTGCTAAAGCCTTTTCGGAATCCGGCTTGTTCGGGAGGCTGGAAGTCGTCGAACCTGCGCGCGATACGGTTCGTGATGACTCTGGAAAACAGCTTGTAGACATGGCTCAGAAGTGAGATGGGCCTTGCCGCCCTTCTTAAAGAAGAGTACGACCACACTTACGCTCCATGCCTGTGGTGTTTTTTCCTCGAATATGACGGAATCAAACAGCTTCTGAAGGGCCTTAAGGATCGGTTTACCACTCGCCTTCAGGAGTTCGGCTGTAATTTCGTCGTCACCCGGTGCCTTGTTGTTATTAAGCTGCTTCAGAGCCATCCTAATCTCGTACAGGCTGACGTCCGGGATATCTTCGGTATAGTGTCGGGTCAACCTAGCTCTTGGGTCGTTTGCTAGATTCGTAGTGGGTTTTGTGATTGACGTGTATAACTGTCCATAAAAAGCCTCGATCCCTCCCAGAAGCTCCGATTTGGCGGATATGACTCTGCCATCTTCGGTCTTCAGTTTCGTGAGCTGGCTCTGCCCAATAGACAGATCTCTTGCAAACACCTTAGAGCCCTTATTTCGCTCAATCGCGTCTTTAATTTTTCCAGTATTAAAGTGACGGAGATCGCGTTTCAAGGACTTAGAGATCCGTTTATTGAGCAGCCGATATGTGCACGCATCGTCTGAAGATTGCAGAATCATCTCACGCCTTTCCTTCATAAGCTGGAGAGTTCGATCTGTGAGCCTCTTGCTCTTATTTGTACGAGTTTTATAGAATTTAGACCCGACCGTATGGACAGTTTCCACGAACCCATCGTTGTATTCGTCCACAGAGCTTCCTAGGCATTCGAAACGATTTTGAAGTTCGAGCTGAAAGCTCTCGGAGTTTTGGATCTGGATCTGTGCAGGACGGAGCGTAGACCTCATCAGTCGAGATCTTTCAAGCTTGACATTGATATTCAATGTGCCTCTTACCATGCGGTGATCACTTCCGGTTTTCACCGCATTGATCACAGAGACATCATTGAATATTTGCTTCTTTGTCGACATGATGAAGTCAATCTCATTTTTTGTTACACCATCAGGGCTTTACCAGGTCCACTTCCTATGCTCACGCTTTCTGAAGAAGGAGTTCATCATGTAAAGGCCCTCCCTCTCCATAAAGCTGGCCAATAGGTGTCCCCGTTGGTTCCTACGTCCAAATCCAAATTGCCCCACTCGCAGCTCGTCACCTTCTCGTTTGCCCAGTTTCGCATTAAAGTCCCCCATGACCACGGTGAAGTGAGTCTTATAACCATGTATGGCTCTGGATACATCCTCATACATGGTCTCTACTTCGTCATCGGGGTGTGTCGAGATCGGAGCGTAAACCTGTATGACCTTCAGCGAATATCTTGATGATATTCTGAGTATAAGGTACGCCACCCTGGTCGACACGCTCTCGATCTTCACCACATTGTTCACAAGGGACCTGTGGACGATAAACCCGACACCACCTTGGGACTGCTGGTCCCCCTCCCGAAAAATAGAGCAGGTTACCAGATTTTAGGATTATCGTGTCCTCCCCCTGTCTTCGGACTTCGGATAATCCCACAATACTCCATCGCAACCTGTTCAATTCCTCCACGATTGATAATCCAATCAAAAATCTTAACCTGCTCAACTCCTCCTCAAGCTCGGCAATCTTCTCATCGGACCGGAGTGTACGCGTGTTGTACGTCGCCAGGTCCAGTCGTCGACGGTTGATCGATCCCGCCCGGAGATTCTTAGCACCCCAGACCCCAGGGCTGCGCCCACGCCCGTCCACGCTAGCACAACCGCTGGAGTCACCGGGCACTTGGGGCCTGTTTTCCGTTGCATTATACATTTGAGGGGGCTTGGACCATAACCCGCCACGCTGGTCCAGTGCGTGTTGGCGGGTCGCCATAGCCTCGTTCATTTATCAGCAGGGTGCACCACGTGTAGGTGAGGTTGGCTTGGGTCCCGATAGGTGTTGATTGGGACCCCGTATACACCCCTAACAAACTAAAAAAATATATTTAATAAATATTATATTAAACAATTAATATAATATTTATTAAATATATTTTTTTAGTTTGTAAGTTTCTACTGTACATCGCCTTGGACATCCTCCGTAACGTTGTACAAGTGCTTGTAAATAAATATAAATTAGGACGAATCTGTACTCCCTTTGTTTAGGACTTAATTAAATGTAAACAATCTTGACATGTTTTATAAATAAAATAATTAACTAAATAATCTTTGTATGTCTTTTATACGATTTTTTTTTTAAATTGAAAAGGCATCAAGGATGTTTTTGTTAAGTACCTAAACAAATGGAGTATAGCTACATTATAGAATTCAAGTCTCCTCACGGCTGTCTTTCGAGTGTCTTCGCAAGTTTCTGCAATACTCCGGTCACATTGTAAGGAAAGACAGTGGCAACCTCGAAAGGCTCATCATAAATAAACTAACTGGGAAAAGGCCTCGTGGGCGCAGCCTAATACGTTGGTCCGACCAGCCCCCCTAGCCAAGTCACAAACGATAAACGTAAACTCTCAGTAGTCTTTAATAGATTTTCAACTTTATGTTATTGGATATAAAGTTGAAAATCTATTGAAGATTACATAGTGTTTTCGTTCGTTCCGGTCGCTAACGCTCAGTAGTCTTTAATAGATTTTCAACTTTATGCTCTTAGGTATAAAGTTGAAAATCTATTGGAGATTACTAAGCGTTCACGTTTATCGTTTGCAACTTGGCTAGGGGGGCAGATCCGCACCGCTCTTGACTACAGTATACAATACCCTACACACCGCCAGGGACAGAAACCGATATCGTACTAGTGAAAGTGATTAAGCAAGGAGGTAACGACCCTCAGCATTGAGGAACACGACGCTAGGAGGAAGAGCTACATAATCAACGATACAAATAAGAAAAAGAAAACTATTTTATAACATTTATTAGCATTTAAAACGCGTAGTGTCTGCCATGTAGTCATGACGTGGGAGTGCTGGACACAATTTTCTTTGTCTTTTATACATGACTGTGGCGGTCAAAAGGTCAATACAATAAATCAATTATTTAATTTACAATGTTGGCCAAATAAAGGAGCTTATTATACCCTGTGCTAGTGAAACCAGTGGCAAAAGCTGAATGGAAGTCTAACGGAAGCTCTAATGTCAATATTGCTAAGTTTTATAGATGATTAAAAAAATCTATGCCGAAGTAGTTTTTTTTTTTTATATTTTTGATCACGGCGCCATAAATATTTCAATTATTTCTTGTCGATTTTTTTTTGTGGTGGGAATCAAATGACTTATCTTGCTCTAGAGTGGTGCAAGAGGGCGTGTCACGTTTACTGACTAAGACCCACTTGTGTCCTTCAGTTGCTCTGCGTTTCAGGGCCACCATAAGTTTTTCGAAATAGTCCCATGGCTCTAGGGGGCATCGGCCTTGCTGGGGCCCTACAGTTATGCTGGCATCTCTTTGAGGCGGCTCGATCTTTGCCAGACAGCCGGGCGGCGAGCTATCCAATGCTCATCGTCCGCAAGTCCGTGACTACGGTGGCCGGAAAGCATCTCCTGTGGAACGAGAAGCCGTTAGGGATCGAGTTGTATTGTACCTTCGGGACTAAGTGAAAGGAATGGTTTTGAATTCGTTTCTTTGAAGACAGTCGTCCTAAAAGGGACTGCTGTTAATACTATTGTGATGAATCATAAACTTCAAGCGTCAGATAGATAAATATTTAATTCACTATGATCAACACAATTTCGTATTTATCATTCTATTAACAATCATTTAAAATTCACGGATTGGTAGGACATGTTCACTGTTCAACAGCTCAAAACCAGACTGACTCTGTCCAGAATGACAGTTACAAGCTCAATGTTTCCCCACCACAAACTTTCACAAACACTCGGTCCGACCAATCAGGGCAAAGTAAACAGTACGTAACATCAATTGACTAACTAATATACATTAGGGTTTATCAATAATTAACTGCAAGTAAATATTTCATTTTAACAATTAAGTATGATATATTTATACAAAACAAATACATCGGAGTCAATTCCAACCGGCTCCATCTTTCCGAGGTGTGACCGTGCCAATAACCGACCACCTTGAGCTTCTTGGGGTAACGCTGTCGTCTACTCTAAATTTCGGCTCATACATTGAGGCAAAGGCTCAACTGGCTGCCAAAAAATTGGGGATCTTAGCAAAGGTGAGACGGTACTTCACGCCGGAACAGCTGCTCAACCTTTATCAAGCGCAAGTACGATCGTGTATGGAGTACTGCTCTCATCTTTGGGACGGGTCTGCCAAATACCAGCTTGATGCGCTGAAGTCGATTGAGAGGCGAGCCAAGAGGATCATCGGCAATGATGCACTTGTTGAGTCGAAGCTACAAAGCCTTGGGCATCGCCGCCGAGTTGCTAGCCTGTCGGTTTTCTATCGTTTACATTTCGGGGAGTGTGCACTGGAATTGCACAATCTAATTCCGCCAAGTCCGTTCCATCATCGGACCACTAGACGTACGGCGTTGCGCCACCGGTACATGGTAGACATCCCACCCATACGCACAAAACGTTTTAAGAACACATTTATTATGCGTACAGCCAAGGAGTGGAATTCCTTGCCGGAGTCTGTGTTTCCAGATAGCTACAACTTAGGGATCTTTAAGTCAAGAGTGAATAGGCTACTTCTAGGCAAGCGTGTTCCATCGTCGACCACATCATCGCTTACCATCAGGTGAGATGGTGGTCAAACGCGAGCCTATCATTAATAAAAAAAAAAAAAAAAAAAACAAACTCTATTACCATAAATGATTACTTAATGTCTACAACGAATGCCTTAAGTTCATGTAACTACTAGCGCCATCTATCGCTTATAGATGGAAGTTGAACGATTCATGAATTTTTTCTTTAAAAATCATTACACTATTATCGGACTAAAAAACTTTCTCATGTACCATGTCATAGTCACAGCCATCTGCCAAGTGTTCACTGCCCAGTTACTATCCGCTCGTTGTCGGCATAACGGTACACCGTGATTGCACATTTACAATACAATTAATTACATCAGTAACTATAGGTACTTTATAGCTGATGTAATTACAGGCACTAAATATTTGTATTTTGCAGTTCAGAGTCAAGCTGTATGTTCATTCGCGAGCGTTTCGTCTTAAACATTAACAGCAATAGTTGACATCGACTTTTCTTGCCATATAAAAAAAATAGAAATTCTGGTGTCATAGCATTCAATGTTTGTCGTTTTCAGGTACTGGTATCAATCCAGTCTCTGATCCTTGTTCCCGAGCCCTACTTCAACGAGCCCGGCTACGAGCGCAGCCGCGGCACGCGCGTAGGTTCCAGCGCGTCACTCGAGTACAACTCCAACATCTACCAGGCCTGCGTGCGCTGGGCCATGCTGGACCATTTGAGGAACCCTGAGCCTTGTTTCAAAGAGGTATGTTTATCCTTACTTAAATAGACCACTATTTTTTTATTAGTACAAAACAAAAACGGACTATCCGTACCCATTACTGATCATATTATTTGTGTTGTCAAAAGTCCACGAAAAATCATAATTGGTAAATTCATAATTGAATCAATCATTCATATCAATTGTTACTGGAAAATACTACGACCAGTGTTTTTCCATTTTGATCGCCATAAATTGAGTGACATTTTGGGATATAAACAAATGCTAATAACTTTGCTGTTTATGAATATTATTTATTGAGACTTTACATAAATAATAACAAGACCTTTTCTAACAAGCTCTTTAAATATAAATTATAGCAATTAAAAATTAGTGGTGTACTCGTATCTATATATATAAAAATGAAACCCGTTTTCTTTGGTCACGGCATCACGCGTGAATGGCTGGACCGATTTCACTAATTCTTTTTTTGTTGTATTTGTTATTATTAGGAGAAGGTTCTTACGGAAAAAAATATTAAGAAAATCTCTCAGAAATATTGAAAAATATACATTTAATTTTGCATATTTAAAAAAACGCGCGTAACGAATGTCAATGTCATTCACAGCCATAGACTATATTGAAAGAGCATTGTTTGTCCTAAGATAGGTCAGCTATACAAAATAAAGTAGTGCATCATTGCTACGCTAAGGCGGTACGAAGTTCGCCGGGTCAGCTAGTATTTTATAAAAGGAAAAACTGACCGACTGACATATCAACCCACAGCCGAAACTACTGGGACTAGGAACGTGAAATTTTGCACAAGGGTTCTCTTCGTGATGTAGGCGAACACTAAGGGGTTTTTGAAAATTCATCCTTTAAGGGGGGGTGAAAAGGGGGAAATTCGTTTGTATGTAAAATTGTACTCCTTGGTCCCATAAATATGTTACTTAACATGATTAGTAACCCAAGTAAATTAAACGGTTTTCATTATTTGTTTTTAAAAACTGCCCCTATAAAACGATATACGGGGTGTTTAAGGTTGTATGGGAGAATCATATTCCTTGGATGCACATTGGTTAGACATGAAACTTGTCACAAATTTTAATGAAAATGAAAAAATAAAGACTGTCACTATTAGTTAAAACTACCCTCAAAATACGGTTTAAGAAGGGGTATTAAAGTTTTTACAATCACATTCTCGCGAAGTCGTTGAACAAAATCCAAGGGGAGGAGACATCTCTGAAATGAATAAACAGATTTTGACGGTACTTTCACTAACAGACAGCTTAAATATGTAATAAAAGAACTAATAAATTTGCCCCAAACAAGGAGAATAATGTTCCTAAACTCAAAACGAAGTCGTGGGTAACAGCTACTTTCATTTATGATTTTTTAATTTTGTCCTTCAGGTGATTCAGACGCACTTCTGGATAAAACGCAACGAAATAATGCAGACGGTCGCGAACTGGATCACAGAGCTCGAGAGCCAGAGCGGCGACGAGCGCACGCAGCGCAGCATACAGCTCAACCTCATGGCGCTCAAGGTAACGCGGGCCACCATCTGCTTGCTATGTGGCTGGCTTTACTTCACATTGACATTAAATGGTGGACCGATGACCTGGGGGGCTATTGGCTAACTTTTTCAATAACAGTTGACAACTGGCATTCGTTGCACACTAAACTTAGTTGTCAACTGACAATTTCATAAAATTGGTATTACGTATCACACAAGACTAACAAACTACGGTGGATATGTGGTGAATTATAAAAATTTACGGTGAATATTGTGACCACTCTAAAATTTTATCGACTATTAAACAGCTTCAAAAGCTTACACAATCGCAATTTTAAAAGTATCGATACAATAACATCTGTCAAAACGTGTTACGGTGGCTATCAAAGGCACCAGTGGCTAATGACGTCACTGCAGTTGGTCACTGAAGATAGGCAATACGAAACTAGCTGTTTGACAGTTCAATGATGCACATTGATCACAAGTGATCATCACTTGAACTGTCAACAGAGTTACGCAATAACCCCGCTGGTGAGGGTCGTGGGAATGCGATGGATGCGAGACGCACAGGACCGGTCGTTGTGGCGAAGCTTGGGGGAGGTCTATGTCCAACCGTGGACGTCTTTCGGCTGAAATGATTATTTATGTACGTTTATTTTGTATATATAAATACTTTTGAACTCTTATTTTCTTAATAATCTTTTATATTTTTATGCACCTGCCATATTTTCTCTTCACCACCCTAGGTTGACTGGTAGAGAATGCATAAGGCATTAAGCCCGCCTTTGTCCTTTCGTGGTGCATGAAGTTTTATGAAATAAATGATGATGATGACATTAAAATATAGTCATTTGAGTAGTTTTACCTGGAAAGTTTTCCGGGAGTTTTAAAAGTTAGTAATTTTATAGATTTCGATGTGTCGTTTCCGAATCTCAACTATCAACTTTGCCACTTCGTATCTTGGCCGCCCGCTAAACGCGTGTTGGAGTACACTTTTGCGAGTAGCGGCGCTCGTACGCCAAAACTATTGACTTTATGAAATATAGGTTAAAACATACATTGTGGAGAATTGTTTCAAGTTTAATTTTGTATATAACTGTATTTATCGTAAAATGAATGGGAAAGAAGATATTGCCAAAAGACTGCTTTTTGGCGCCATTTTTTGAATATGGCGCGCAAGCGGGTAAAATACGAGGTGGCAAAGTTGAAATTCAGAAAGAACACATCAAAATCTATAAAATTACCAATTTTCAAAACTCCCGGAAAACTTTCCAAGTAACCTCTATTTTTCGAACCAAATGACTTTACTATGTGACAATATTGTGTCTTTAAAGCAGATTCTGTCGTGCAAAACTAAAATAAGCCCTAAGGTGAGGAAGGTATTTTGATGTGTGTCATACGTTACAGCGGCACTACGTGAAGCTGCAGGAAGAGCTGGGCAAGCTGCCGGTGCCGGCGGGGCTGGACGAGCTGGACGAGCCCTTCACGCTGCCCGCCGCGCCCGAGCAAACGGCGCCCGCGCAGCTGGCCATGCCCGCGCCCACCAACGACGAGATCGACCACGACATGGAGAAGATCGTCTCGCAGGTGCTCGACTGAGCCGAGCACGCCCGAGCACGCCCGAGCGAGCCCGACGCCGCGCCCCGCCGCCGAGCCGCCCGTACCAGACTCACACCTTTCTAGCGACTTTATTATTATTCGTAAAGAATTTTCTTTTTATTTTGTAGTAGAAGATTTCGGTTTTATATCGTTTTTTTAGTAGGCGTTTAGGATTTAGTGGGACCTCTGTTTAGTTTAACACACATTGTGATACTAAAATGGGCCCGCTCGGCGCCCGGTAAGATATTTAAGGAGCAGTAGACGTGCGGGCGACGACGCGACGCGCACCAGCGCGGCGGGCCAGCCGGCCGACACACATGTACATGAAATTATAATTTGATGTATATAACTTATTGTTTTAATTTTTGTATTCTAAGAATATATTATTGTATGTATCGCTGTATTGCTCTATAAGAGTGTTCGGAGGCGGCTGAACTATACGAAGAAATAAATTGTATAACTCATTTGGTAGTAAACTGTGTACAGGCCTAGCCACCTCAGTGGAGTCGTGGTGTCGAGTAGTGGAGTACCGCGGACGAGCTGACAATAAAGTGAAGTGTAGCTAGGGGGCAGACTCGCCCTCGGCGGAGCGATCGACGAGTGAATGTATGTGTGTATATAGATAAATCACCAGTAGACTTCTGTGTTTCTCACTGTACTTTCATTGACAGGTAAGTTGGACGTAGGACGTTTATTGTTATATTTGATGAATTTCGGAATGTAAATAAAAATTTATGTTATCGCAATGTTTCTTTTTATTTATCGACCTCCCGCATATCGTAACAGTAAATGTATTTCATTTAGTAACTAATGTTTGACTAAGCTTTGATTGTTCTATTGCTGGGATCCAACGAACCTCGCCATCACCTTGTCTATAATATTCAGCTTTGTATTTATTTCTGACAAACGATAATTAAACACATTTTGCTAATACGTTTTTTTATTGTTCAAATGTTTACAACGTGTTGAACCCTTCAATGCCAAGGTTTGACAGGTTTCGAGTCGAGAGTTTAAAGAATAGGTACCTAAGTACTACAATTTCCAACTCCTCATTCAGAAATCTGAAAAAAATTACATTTATTTAAATAAGAATGGTCAAAATATAACTCAAACCTATCGGACGGTTAATAATTTCTGAGCTCACTTCGCTAGCTTCAATTTTATTTATGTGCGTGTGGATTGAGTGTTTTTAAAAAGCTCAATAAGTTTGTACGAGCCTACGAGGTCAAAGAAGGATTTAGAAAATAATTGTGATAAATTCATGGTAAAGATAAAAAAGTGTAATCTATAGGAAGAAAGTAGTGGTCAATTAACAGGAACACTTCTGCTAACCTGAGAAAATATACTGCAACACGTGTCTTAAAATATACTTTTATAAAGTTATTTTGCTAATTAAGTATACATTTTTACTTCACCTAGATTTAACGGTTCGTTGTCACTAGTACCATTAACAGTTCTATGATGGAACTACTGAGGTTTTTTAACAGACTTCAAAAAAAAGGAGGAGGTTATCAATTCAGTTACATACGTAACATACAAGTATGGTATTATATATATATATGCTGTTGATCCCCGCACGAACGCCGGCGTTCGTGCGCCATTGTCTTACTATTGTGTCTCTAATTACGCTAATCAAGAAGATATAATGGATGACTGAAGTGTAATTTGTGGAAATTAATAAACACTTTTTTGATTTTGATGGTATGTGTGTTACCTCAGAACTCCATCGTTTATGGACAGATTTGCAAATTTTTTTTTTCCTCAGAGGATATTCTTTCCGATTGGTCCCAATTTTTTTTTTTTCAAAATCCGGTTCTGATGGGATGCATGAGGAATCGAGGGAACTCCTCAAATGTTATAGGCAACCATAATACTGATTTTGGTATTTTCATCAAGAGTCAAAAAGTAACATTTGATGAAGTGGAACTGATGAAGAAAACCAGAAATGGCCAACCGAACTTCATACTTGCATAAATATTACAATGAAGATAGTTAAGCGACTATGACAATACAATTAAATAAATGGTTCTGAATAGTTATGTTGAAAATGGTATCATCGAAGTGAACTGATGATGATGATGGAGCCGGAAGGTAGGCACAGGAACTCCGTAATTAATCAATGTATCCTAGCCGTGTTTGGGCTAATTAGAATTGTCATGAGATGCACTTTGGCTATAAGGTACTATCGAACATCTGATGATTGAGCCGGAAGGTGGAAGGTAGACACAGGAACTTCATAATAAAACAAGGTAACCCAGCAGTGTTTGGGTTAATTCGAATTGTCATGAGAAATAGGCACTCTGGTAAGTGTATCGCAACTAAAAAGTGTGAAATAAAAAGTCTGTGTTTCTCGATATTGTTTGTTTCTTACTTAACACAGACTTCCGAAATTAAAATTACTTTTTTTTTTTTTAATTGATATAAACCAGTGCTTGACTGCGATCCCACCTGATGGTAAGCAGTGATGCAATCATTGATGGTGAGGCGCACTAGTTTATTAAGAGCCTATTCACTCTAGCCTTGAAGGCACCTAAATTATAGTTGGACGGGAAGACCGCAGCAGGCAAATTCTTCCAGTCCTTCGATGTACGCTGTATAAACGACGAAGCGAAACGCTTAGTCCGGACCGTTGAAGTTTCAACAACGTAAGGGTGGATACTCGCCGTACGTCGGGTTGTCCGATGGTAGAAATGAGATGGCGGAATCAAGTCATGCAATTCCCGCGCACACTCTCCAAAATGCAACCTGTAAAATACCGATAGGCTGGCTACCCTGCGCCTGTGCTCGAGGCTTTGTACTTTGATCCTTTTAGTGTTTTTTTTTAGTGAAGTCTATTTCTTTTTGTAATTTTTTTTATAGTTCCATTTTAAAAGAATCTGTAAATAATGGAACTAATGTTGAAATTTATTATCACTAGTACCACTAGTTATTTTGTATTATTTTAAGTACTTGTGATTTTTTTTAAGGGTAGAAAAACACTAGAGGTAGAAACACTTGTGAGATTTTTGAAGGGTTGAAAAACTTTAGGGTTAATACTTGTAAAATTTTTGGAGGGTTGAAAAACACTAGGGGTAAAAACACTTAGTTGTTATAATAATCATATTCAATAAAATCAATAATATATTATTAGGTATTATTATTTTTTATTTATGATTTGGATTTTGTATAGATTTATATCTTATAATTATCATTAAAAAAAAATACAGAAGGCAGTAGGTACTCCTCAATACGGCTCGCATTGTGTGGAGTTTCCTGTCCCTGGAGCCCTAACCACCGGTAGCTTGGACCCTGTCCCGACAGCGGTGGACTACTATTTTTTTTTAAATGTTTTTTTTAAGTATATGTATTTGTTAAAAAAATATTTAAAAATTATGACTTCCGAAATTAAAGTTATTTTGCACTTTTTAGTGTTTTTTTTTTACATTGAAAATGCCTAAGGCATTAAGTCCCCCTCTGTACCTTTATGTGCATAAAGTATGAAATGAATAAATAAATTGAAATCGGTTGCATTATTTTTTTGTAAAATTTATTAATATTTTGCACTTTTTCGTTGCGGTACCACAACAAAAAAGTACCCCACAGTCAAACTTAAAGTCATCGCGTATTACGTAGCAGAAGCTATGTAGGTTTCTTTTTCTGGAAAACTCATTAAAATTATAAAATGAAACAACACAACATTTAAAAAAATTATGTGAGGAAGAATGGGCGCGTGGTGGGTACATCTCCCTTTTTTTAACCGACTTCAATAAAAGGAGGAGGTTATCAATTCGGTTGTATTTTTTTTTATCATTTTTTTTTTATGTGGCCTCAGAACTCATCGTTTATGGACCGATTTGCAAAAATTTTTTTCCCCTTATGGGATATGCTTCCAGATTGGTCCCATTTTTTTCAAAATCCATTTCTGATGATGGGATCCATGAGGAATCGAGGGAACTCCTCAAATGTTATATGCAACCATATAGTGATTTTGGTATTTTCATCGAGAACTTAAGCATTTACAGTCAAAAAGTAACATTTGATGAAGTGGAACTGATGAAGAAGACCAGAAATGGTCATCGGAACTTCATACTCACATAGATATCACAATGAAGGTAAAGTGCGTTTTTTAATCCCAGATAATGATTTGACAAGTCCAAATGTCAAACTCCAGAAATATGTTGCCTGCTTTTTGATACAAGTGATGTCTCCAAATTCGATTTTTTTATACCGGTTCTTTTAAAAATACAACCTCTAAGGAAAGTAGGCCCAAAATACGATAGTGTTTGTTTATAGCAAAGTCTAATATGAATTGAAGATTGAAATAATTAGAAATATTCAAAAATATTACCAGATTTTTTTACAATCGGACTTTTACTTATACTGAGAACTCACAAAACCGTTTTTACCCGCATCCGCTGCGGTTGCGGGCCCGCAGCATCTGTAGAATGCTAGAGATATATGTATCCCGCTCCCCGCTGCACCGGCGGGCAACTAGTAGAATGGTGTGGGCCACGGTCACCCGCAGACTCGGCAGGTTGCGCCCGCATTCTCTGCGGTCGGTTAACACCCGTAGTGGCCTTCAGGGGGTAGAAAAATCCGATGCGAAATCCAAAAATCGATTGATGCACCCAGAACTTTATAGGCCTTCTTTTTTTAATTTTTCTGTGAAGTAAGTATAACGCAACAGCTCGTTTCTGGTGTATGTCCACGGTGGTCTGGAGCTCAATTGATAATGAACCGCCCGTCTTGCGATTGTCATCTGCCAAGTTTTCAAGCGATAACCCCAACTGCGACGGCTGTATAACCACACAAAACTCTGGTCTCGTGAGTTTAGAAATAAACTAGCTCCACCGTGGCGGGCGCGGTTGAAAACCGGTTGAAAATCATGAATTCTTAGCTACTTTCTTTTACCAGGGAGCTCCAGTCACAACACAATTTTATATCCGGTTTACAAGAGCGGAACGAGACAGTCTCAGTTTATGCTTTAGAATTAAAAAAGTTATCATCATTGGTCATCAATATTTTTTCAAGATGGGAATTCATCCAATGACTTCTCCCGGTATGGGCGGGGCAGGAGGGCGTGTCAGACTTTTACTGCCTAAAACCAGATCGGCTCTACTGAGCTCCTCCGGTTTGCTGACATCTCTTTGAAGAGCGAGTGGATCACTAAGCGCTGTCGACGAATGGGGCTCAGTCCCGGCAATTACCGGACTGCTGGACGGCAAGCTACCCATTGCTCGACGTTGGTATTGACATTGTGGTAGTCGGGATTGGGGTCTCGGCGACTGGAGCGAAAAGATGTTCGTTCCCTCACTCGTGCAGCCTCCTCCTTCGCTAGCATTACTGTTTCGCAGAAGGAGGCGACCCCCTTCCATTCCTCCTCGCTCTGGACCTTGGCCTGTACTAGAACCTGACCATGTCCGGTGAGGACTTGCTTCATGCGGAAGATGAGGACACCGTGACGCCTCTCCAGCCACTCCTCAAAGAGGGGACTGACCGTCATGATTATGGCGTGCCCATTGGTCGTCAAGCTGTGAATTCACATGACTGCATTACAAGAAACGGACACTTGATTCGTTTATCGCTACAATTTTATAAGAGATCCATGCGAAAATAGTACAAAAAGAGGACTTATGATTGTTTAATTTTAACTATTATTAGTTTTCAAACCGAAGTCCTATCATTACCTATTATTAAAGTTGTAATAAAATGTCAGCAAAAATATCACTGAGTAATTCTATATTTTTGTCTGGGTTTGGTGATAACAAATCGAGACGAAAAAATAAAATGACGCAGCTTTTGCTAGTCTTTAATTCTTAGGCTTAAATTATATTTTAGTTTATGAGTTAGACATTTGCATCTTTCAAATTACCTTCAGAAAATACAAAAACTTACCATAATTAGTTGCATTTTAAAATGAAACTATTTTTATGAATATTTTCGGTTTTTTTGTTCAATATCGGTTGCGGTACCTCACTATTTATGAAATGGAAAAAACATGCAACATTCGAATTGTCAAATCATTATCTCTAATTAAAAAACAGACTTTAGTTATGCGACTATGAAAATACAAATAAATGAATGGTTCTGAATAGTTACGTTGAAAATGGTGTCATCGAAGTGATCTGATGATGATGATGGAGCCAGAAGGTAGGCACTGGAACTCCGTAATTAATCAATGTAACCTAACCGTGTTTGGACTTATTAGAATTGTGATGCACTTTGGCTATATGGTACTATCAAACTGATCTGATGATGGAGCCGGAAGGTAGGCACAGGAACTCCGTAATTAATCAATGTATCCTAGCCGTGTTTGGGCTTATTAGAATCGTCATGTGATGCACTTTGGCTATAAGGTACTATCGAACTGATCTGATGATGGAGCCGGAAGGTGGAAGGTAGACACAGGAACTTCATAATAAAACAATGTAACCTAGCAGTGTTTATGTTAATTGAAATTGTCATGAAAAATAGGCACTCTGTTTATAAGTGTATCGCAACAAAAAAGTGTGAAATAAAAACTTTTTACAAAAAAAAATTACAATAATTATGAAGTCACCGACTCACCGCCATAAAGTTACACGCATAAAAAAAAAAAAATACAAAAAAAATAACCGACCACTAAAAAAAAAAACACTAAAAGAAAGGATCAAAATAACTTTAACCTTTTGAGTGTGAGCTTAAGCTGTTGATTCCCGCATTAACGCCGTTAACGCCGCGTTCACGCGCCATTGTCTTACTATTGTGTCTCTAATTACGCACTCAAAAGGTTAATTACGGAAATCGGTGTTGTGTCGGTGTGTCGGTGGTGTTGGTGTCGAGAAACACCGACTTCCGTAATTAAAGTTATTTTGATCCTTTTAGTGTTTTTTTTTTTTTTAAATAAAAGGGCCCGTTTTGACATTTGAGAAATACCCTAGAATGTAACTTGGAACGAAACTAAAAGAAACAATAAAATAATAATTAATTAGTGTTATAAAAAATACATTTTTTTGACTAGTTAAATAATAAGATGGCATACATTGTGAGTATTCTTTTTGAGTAGTTTTCACAGATGTCAAAACGGGCCTTTTTTTTCTTGACAACTTTAGTTTGTGCATCCTTTTTCTGTTACTTGTCAGTTTCCCCCTTCTATCAGATTTGAAAGTTTTATAACTGCTCTTAATTTAGGTCGGCTTAAAAAATATTCATTGGCGATTTTGGATAAAGTTACTTTTCAATACAATACCTAAGTAAAAAAAAAAATTGTCGTTTACCTACCCAATTATTACGAGCGTGGGTCAAGCACACGAAAGGTTAATGTTGGATAACCTATTTATCAAGGAAGGCTAAGAAGGTATAGCGCATGAGTACAAAAACAACATTATCTACTTATGTGGGCTAAGTATATAACATCGGACTACGACTCGGGAGTGGACCAATGACGTTGGTGACACCTAGGGATGTCGGCAGTGATGAAAAATATCGATATTTATAAAAATATTAATATCGGCCTCGATTTATCTAGGATAACCATAGAGATTTAAAGAGATACAATAGAGAGGCTATCAGATCATGTCTTAGAAAAATTGTCATCCAAATGCCTCAGTAACGCCATCTAGCTTTGAATAGCAAACACGCGAATTAAATTTGCCAAAATTTATATAAATTTAACTATCACTCGGTAAGTGGCCAGGGGCCTTACTATGATATGTTAAAATGTCAGTTGTAGTAGCGAAAAACAGTGATGGAGCTATTTTTTTTTTATTGTGGACAAAAAACAGTTACATGCTAGAGAAAATACAAAGAAAAAATCCTTAAAACTAGATGCACAAACATGTACCTAACCCACTCCAATGTTCACATCTTGACATATGAATAAAAGAAGTGAAGGACTGTGGTAAGATTTTACAGAATGCAGTGCCTTCTGCGAATGCTTCATGTTTACCAAACTAATTTCTATAATCATAATTAATATAGTATATAATTTAATTCAATTATTCTTATATACATTTAATTTACATAAATATTTTTATTTCATTCAAATCAGTATATTAATTCATTATACATCCTATTTAGCTCCAGTTCGGTTTAGGTCCTAAAATAGATCACGCTCCTTGTAGAAGCCTCATGTGTCCTAGATACGGTTAAGCTTTTCAGCAATAGATCACAAAATCAGCAAATTTTTTAGAAGAATTTATGAAAATGATTGAATTCTAATTAATTAGCTTCGTAAATACCAAGCATATTTACGAAAATAAATCGATTTTAGCTCCAGTCATTTTACCATAACAAGGTTTGCAATAACGCGCAACTCTGCATATTTTCTCAGAAAAAGAATGAATGAGATTTTCTTTTAGTGCATAAAGCGGATACAAAAACAACTTGGGTACTCTGTGATACTAGACTGAGTGACTTATGACTACTAGGTAGGTAGGTAATTAGTATCGGATTACGTTTTTGTTCGCTATGTCCGGTCTATTGGTGTTCTTTCTATTCCGTGATTATACCTATATCCCCACGGGCTATTATTATTACGTCATTGCGCGTTTTTACGTAAATCACAAAAAAAAACTTTTTCTGGATTTTTCTAGGAAAAATAAAAATATAGAAACCAAAATTTTTGGCTAAAAAAAATCGTACAAACGTGTTTTTCAAGGTCATTCAAGTTGTACAGACGTATGTACAATCGGCGCTCGAGGGGATATTTAATGTCTTTGAGGATAACGATATATCGGTCAAACTTACCAGGATTTTCGGTTTTAAAATAACAATTTATTTAGTTCAGTACTCAATAATAGATAAAGAAATTTTCAAAATATTCTAATATTTTGAAGACCAATTTATTTTTTCAGGCAAACCAGCATTTGTCCGGTAACGAAAGTAAAAACGTACAATAGAATATAATAAACTTTATTGTACACCAAAAAGGTAACTTAAACATAAATTTAAATCTATGGGTACAATGGCGGTCTTATACCAGACAACCTTAGGATGGATCGTAAGAACTTAAAATAATATACCTAGGGGGTAGTCTGCGGTGTACTGCTAACAAATTAATCAATCTCTATAAAACACAATACATAATATTCTATATATATATATATATATATATACATACATATTATAAAATGTTACATAATTTCATTAAAAATTAATGTTAATATTTTAGAAAATAATTCAGAGAGCAATAGATTATTTTTAAATCTTTTCAAATAATTTAATTTATCTCTTCATAGAACCAACTCGAACTACCACAACTTTGCTACATGGCAATACATGTGACATTATTACTGATATCATCATTATTTACATTTAAGCTACTTAATACTCACAAATACAATTATAATTTACCAGAGCACGTATTCTCAAGCGTGGTTACACTTTTGAAATACTTTTATAGGACATCTTAGCTGAAACTGTGCTGTTAAATTCTATAGACGAAAATAAGTTAACGTATAAGAAAATGTATACTACAAGGCCATAGATATTACAAGGCCCTACATACTCCGTGCTTGCTATTATAAGCTTGGCAGTTAATTCTGGAACGATTAAGAGATCATTATTTGTGCTGTAAGCCTATAAAGCGTACCTACACTATAGCAGCGTGTTCCGAAAACTTTTTGTGTTCAAGGTACACCTAGAAAATTGGAATACTTTGGAGACATGCCATAAATGAAAAATCGTTTTTTACATAATAGTAAAAAAAGACTCCCTCCTGCCCCTAAGTACCTAACCAATAGATATTTATTGGCAGTCAATATACCAGTATTTACTTATTTATGAACAGTTTTTCCTGTTCGATAATCGGCAAGTGTCTAAAAGGAATGCCCTTTTTTTAGGTGGGACATCATCCAATGACAACTCCCACCCTGGGGCGGAGCAGGAGGGCGTGTGAGACTTTTACTGACTAAAGGCCTGCGCAGAGGACGGACTTTTCTTCGTAGTGGAGAAAAAAGTACGCTCCGCGAATAAAAATTCCGCCGCGGATTTACCGCGAACTCAAGTGAGCGTTTCAACCGCGCGGCCATAACGATAATTAATAAAAAAAACTATGCTAAGATTATGTAAAAATTTGTAAAAGTTGATTCCCAAAACCATAAATTTGTCAAAGTTATGGTTAAAAAGTTAGAAGGGTTTGAATGTGGCCGCGCCATTGAAACGCGGAGAACCGCGCGGCCGAGGAAATCTTTAAAACTACGCATTGCAGAGACCTGAAGTTTAGGTAAATAATAGATTGAATTTGTAAAAAAATTGTAAAAATATAGAAAAAATTCCAAGGTTTTTTAGGAGCTTTAAAGTAAAAACCCCATGGCCGCGCCATCGAAACGGTGACAAAAATATTATCGTTGATATCTCGCTGAAAAAGCATCACAGGTCTGAAGTTTTTTGTAAAACAGAGATTCGAATTTGTCGAAACTTCTAAAAATTCAACACAAAATCCTAGGTTTATATTTCAGGAGCTGCAAGACTAAAACCCTATGGCCGCCCCATCGAAACGGTGACAAACATATTATCGGTGATATCTCGCTGAAAAAGCATTGCAGAGGTCTGAAGTTTTTTGTAAAACATAGATTTGAATTTGTCGAAACTTCTAAAAATACAACAAAAAATCCTAGTTTTATATTTCAGAAGCTGCAAGACTAAAACTCTATGGCCGCGCCATTGAAACGGTGAAAAACATATTATCGCTGATATCTCGCTGAAAAAGCATCGCAGATGTCTAAAGTTTTTTGTAAAACATAGATTTGAATTTTTTGAAACTTCTAAAAATACAACAAAAAATCCTAGGTTTATATTTCAGGAGCTGTAAGACTAAAACCCTATGGCCGCGCTATCAATACGGTGACAAACATATTATCGCTGATATCTCGCTGAAAAAGCATCCCATTGCCGTGGGAACTACGTACCGTCGTATGGCAGCCAAGATTTGTTGCAAATTTTTGGTGAGGTAGTTTCGGAAAAATTTCAGCCCCTGAAGCTGCAGGGGCTGAAATTTCGGCTTTCGCAGGTTTCGGCTCCAAAGGGGGCTGTGAGGCTGCCGTATACGCGTTGTCGACCTACCTAAATTCTGGAAAAGGAGAGGCTATCCTTAAGGTTGACATCAAAAATGCATTTAATTCTGTTAATAGGGACACCTTGCTGGCAGAAACTAAAAAAGAAATGAAATCTTTAGTTTTCTTTGGCAATGTTTTGTTATATAGACATCCATCTAAATTACTATATTGGGACAACCTTTTGGAATCTGCTGTTGGCTGTCAGCAAGGTGACCCACTCGGGCCAGTGATCTTTAGCTTAGCTATTCACCCAATCATTCGAAAACTAAATTCTAAATTGAACGTGTGGTACCTCGATGACGGAACCCTAGTAGGCGATGTAGACACCCTTTTAAATGATTTAGTATTTTTAAAAAACCAACTCTTTTATATAGGACTAGATCTCAACTTTTCTTAATGTGAATTATTCCTATCTGACAATACTGACAGACTTCTGACTCTTCCAAAATTCAATGCAATAGCCCTTGCAATCAAAATTATCGATCTTTTATCGATAATTTTGATTGGGGCTATCTCTTCGTCTCCTTGGGTCCCCAATCTTTGAGAATTCCTTTCCCAGTTTTGTGGAGGAAAAGATACAAAATTTCAATGACGTTTCGGAAAGATTGCTCCAAATTAACATGCATTCGGCCATTACCCTTATTCGTTATTGTTGTTTCGGCCCTAAATTAATATATTTCTTATATAATATTTGCTTTTTCGTCGACAGGATGAAGTCATTCTCTATGCTCACTCATTTCTAGTTGCACCGTCAGGACTTTGCCAGGTCCACCTTCTATGCTCACGCTTTTTGAAGAAGGAATTTATCATATAGAAGCCCTCCTTCTCCATAAAGCTAGCCAGCAGGTGTCCCCGGTGATTCCGACGTCCAAATCCAAATTGCCCCATTTGCAGCTCGTCACCGTCTCGTTTGCCCAGTTTCGCGTTAAAGTCCCCCATGACCACGGTGAAGTGAGTCTTAGAACCATGCATGGCTCTTGATATATCCTCATACATGGATTCTACTTCGTCGTCGGGATGTGTCGAGGTCGGGGCGTAGACCTGTATGACCTTCAGCGAATATCTTGATGATATTCTGAGTATAAGGTACGCCACCCTGGTCGACACACTCTCGATCTTCACCACACTGTTCACAAGGGACTTGTGGACGATAAACCCGACACCACCCTGGGACTGCTGGTCACCCTCCCGGAAATAGAGCAGGTTACCGGATTTGAGAATTATCGTATCCTCCCCCTGTCTTCGGACTTCAGACAATCCCACAATACTCCATCGCAACCTGTTCAATTCCTCCACGATTGATAATCCAATCAAAAATCTTACACACTTCTTTATGTGGATTTCGTCGCTGCGGCCAGCGGTGCGCTCAAGGCTGTTTCCTTAGAGAGTAGCATGACACTGTTCTCTGCAACGCTTAGTTTTAAAGATCTCCGTGGCCGCGCGGTTCACCGCTTTTCAATTTCGCGGCCACGTTCAAACCTTATAACTTTTTAACTATAACTTTGACTAATATTCTTTAAAATTTTTAATTTTGTGTTTATTAACGGTTTGCTGGAGGGTTATGGTCGCAAATCTCCGCGGTGACCGGCCGTACTGGAGATGTTTGTGGAGGGCCTCGTGCTCGTTGCTATTCACTTGATATTTCTTGTGTTTGTACGATAATCGGTGCTGTGTTTGGATTTTTTTGTGGAAGCTCAGTCTGACGTTTTTGTGTAAAGAAGGAGCTTATATCTGGTTTGTTTCTTTTCTGAGTTCGAGTGTATGTATTCTTACTTGTGAGAATATTTTCCTCTGGAGATAAATTTCTTTTCTGATTTCTGTTCGAAGGCAATCCCTTTTCTCCTTGTATAATTAATTTGCCGTATTTAATAAAAGCTGTAATACCTATTTTCTTTGTAGTCGGCTATTTCTTTTTGAAATTCTGTTCTTTTTGCGAGTACTTTAGGTGGAAATTCTGGTTTAAGATAGTAGTTTGTATTTTCGAGACTCTTTTTATTACGCAGGAGTAGTATCTTCTTTCCAAGGGTAGCAATTGTTATAGAGATAGGTCTAGGTTTTGATCCCTTTTTTCCTAAACGATTTGCGTACTCTAATTCTTGTGCCTCGAACGGTATCATCATTTTCGTGTTTATAATATATAGGATCTTTTCCTCCAGTTGATCATAGCTTTTCTCCGTTTCTTCTACTCCAAATAACACGATATTTTTCCTCTTACTTTGCTTTAACCATTCAATACGTTTTTCCTGACTCCACATAATAACGTATAACGTGAGAACACTATCATCGTACGAGCGACTAATTGAACTTGTAGACTCTATGAAAAATATAAAATACGATATCATAGGTTTATCAGAGGTTTCGTACCTCTGATAAACCTATGATATCGTAATTTTTTTTCTATTCTATTCATTGTAGAGATAAGGCTTTCGATTCTGCGTCAGAGACCGCCTTGACCCTAAGAGATACAGTAGCGAGTTGATTGCCAAACAGCGGGTATTATCTATGAGCAAATTTTAATTCTATATTCAAGTTCACGTTCAAAAAGATTAGAAGAACATTAGGTACCGTTATCTGTAAGAGTCTGTCTTGCAGTCGCGACGTTCGTGTACTATAAGATAGTTGGTGCCACTTCGTACCAAATTGTTGGTGTTACTCTGCTTGTCATCTCGGTCGACATAATGCGCGGCTGTCTGCTAGCGCTCGCCGCGCTGCTAGTGTGCGCATGTGCATACAAAGGTAAATGATGTGTTTTATATGTTTAAAAGACTACTTCCTTATGCCAGTCTTACACGATTCAGTTTACCGTTAAGTTTGCAGTCGACTAACGTCATGCATACTTGATCGCTCATAAATACAGTAGGCTTAGAATATCATGCATACTGATAACCAGGCATCATCAAGTTTACCGGACGCCGCTTCAAGCACCCTGCAAACTAGAACGCGTATGGCTGGCCTTGCCTGCCTCATTTGTTTCGTGATCGCGAGTGCTACTGGATTTTTCTAATAAGATATTACTCTGTAGTAGGCCGGAGTTTGGAAGTTGGCGGTATATTACACCCCTGTACCCCGAAAAGCATGTAAAACAGTTGGTCGTTTTTTAACGTTGGTATAATCATCTAATAACTTCTCCCAGTCTAGGGTGGAGGGTGAGGACGTGGCAGAATTTTAAAGACTAAAACCACACCTATGTTCCTTCAGTTGTCTTTGCGTTCCAGGATTACGGGTACCGTAGGCGTGGGCTTGCGGTCGGCGAGCAATGGGTAGCTTGCCGTCCGACCATCCGGTAACCGCCCGGACCGAACCCAAGTCGTCGTCGACGGCTAGTAGTGTTCCACGCGCGCCTCAAGGAGATGTCAGCAACCGTAGGGGCCCAGCAGGGTTGAAGCCTACTGGGGCCATGGGTGATGCGAAAGAGAACCCCTGGGCCCTGGAACGAAGGTAAAGACACACAGGAGTGGGTTTTAGTCAGTCAAAGTCTGACACGCCCTCCTGCCCTGCCCAAGGGCGGGAGATGTCATTAGATGATTTCCAACCTAAAAAAAAGACTACGGGTAACCTTTTCAGAAGTCGACCCATGGCCCTAGTAGGTCTCGCCCCTACGATTTTGCTGACATCTCTTTGAGGCGCGCGTGGAACTCTACGCGCCGTCGAAGACTCGGGCTCTGTCCGGACAGTTACTGTACGGCTGGACGGTGAGTTACCCATTACTCGTTGTCTACAAGCCCACGCCTGCGGTAGCTGCAATGGTAGTCGGGGTCGGGGTCTCGGCGGCTGGGGCGTGAGATTGTCTGTTCACTCACACGTGCGGCCGTCTCCTTCGCTAGCATTACTGATTCGCAGAAGGAGGCGACCGCCGCCTATTCTCCTTCGCTCCGGACCATGGCCTGTACCAGGGGCGGGGTGAGAGGTCACCGCTGCCGATGGCTCCTACGAAGACACGGCGATACTCTGTGCAATCAGGACACACCTCCACCGTGTCCTCGCGGCGGTTCACACAATGGTGACACCTGGGCGTTTCTTCCGCCTGAATCTGGCGCAGGAACCTCCCGAACTTACTATGCCTGGTTAGGGTCTGCGTCATGCGGAAGCTGAAGACACCGTGATGCGTCTTTAATTTAAATTTTATCTAAGAGCGCAACTTGCAAGAGCTGTATCCAAATGTATAGTTAACATTGCAAATATTGATTACTATGCCAGTAACTGTGGTTAGGGGGGAAGGAGTTTTTCTAAGCTTAAGCTGGTAAAAATCTATCTTCGATATATATATACCTATATATATATATCGCAATCTAGATTGACGAACTTTTGTTTGTTTTGGTATGGTTATGTGAAGAGGAGGGATGAAACGCATGTTACTAAAAGAGTTATGAGTATACATGTGGATGGTGCTTGTGGATAGTGGTGGGGAGGAAGAGGGAGGCCAAAGAAAAGATGGATGGATTGTGTGAAGAGTGATATGAAAGAAAAGGGAGTTAGTGATAGCGTGGCCGGTGACTGCACATAACCGATCTGCTAAGCCTTTGGGAATGCACTCGTCTGCAGCACGTAGCACTGTGGCTAAGAGGTTCATGTCCAGCGCATGAGCTAATGGGTCACAGATCTAGTCTCTCTGGGAGGCTATATTTGATAGCTTGAGCTTGTCCTTGGAGGCGGGTCTCCGAATGGGGCGATACCAATTTGGTCAGTCCAATGCTGCTAAAACCAAGGCGTGCCTATTTTCCGTTAAAGGGAACCAATTCCGTCCTGCTCCGACTTTGCAGGGTGTAACCGTGCCGACCATCTTGATCTTCCTGGTGTTACGTTGACAACAACTGTCAACTTTGGGTCATACATCGAGGCAAAGGCTCAACTGGCTGCAAAAAAGTTAGGAATTGTCGTAAAGGTCAGACAGTACTTCACACCGGAATAACTGATCATGTATGGAGTACTGCTCTCATCTTTGAGACGGATCTGCAAGATACCAGCTTGATGCACGTGTACTTGAGACAATTGAGAGGCGATCCAAGACGATCATTAGCAACGATGCACTCGTCGAGTCGTAAAGTCTTGAGTGAGCATCGACGCAGAGTTGCTAGCCTGTTGATTTTGTACCGGTTGTATTGGACATCCCACTTATACGCACAAAACGTTTTGGGAACACATTCATTGTGCGTAGGTACAAGTTCTAAGGAGTGGAATTCCCTGTGTTTCCTGATAACTACATCCTGGGGATCTTCAAGTCAAGAGTGAATAAGTTATTTCTAGGCAAGTTCGTTCCATCGTCGACCACATAGACGCTTTCCATCAGGTGAGATAGTCGTTAAGCGCAAGCCTATATAACAATAACAAAAAAAAAAACGGTTTTGCGCTGATCCCATGTAATATGGGACAAGGACAGGAAGATGATGATGATGATTGATGTTTTCTATTCCTTTTGTGATATTTATCTTTGTTTAGTTTAAATGCAGAGTTTTATAAATTGTATTTTGCCTTATAATAATAATAATAATAATATACTTTATTTCGAGCAACAAGACTCATTTTATGTTAGTAAAAAACAAAACAAACTTACAACTATGTTAGTGACACAAATACAAATACAACTAAAAAAAAAAAAAAAAAAATTACATACACACTCACAATAAAACAATCATTGCTTCAGCACCCCAGCAGAGATACTGGAGCAACGATTTAAAATACGGCAGTCTTATGAACGACTAAATATAATTACTGTAATGTTCATAATTATGTATTAAATTTAATTATTTAAACTATATATATTATATATTAATATTATAAAGCTGCAGAGTTTGTTTGTTTGTTTGTTTGTTTGTTTGTTTGAACGCGCTAATCTCTGGAACTACTGGTCCGATTTGAATGTTTCTTTCAGTGTTGGGTAGTCCATTTATTGAGGAAGGCTATAGGCTATGTTTTTTTTTCAAAATTAGGGATCCATAATAAAATTGCTATTTTGTAACACAAGGTGTAAAATCGAAAACCTATTTTTGCGTGCGCTACAAAAACTATTGACAATAGAACAAAATGATGTACTACGGGTTTGTAGATCTCATTAAGACCTACAAAAAAGTCCGCGAGAACATATATCTAGTTATCATGGTTTAATCACAATAACCGATTTTGTGTTCAAAATAATTATTAAATCGTCTGAAGAAAAAAAAACTACGTTAAATATGTATCGTAATATTAATCTTTATCGAAATTAAGCATTATGTTATCAAGAGTATTTATTTAGAAGTAAAATACTTTTTGTTTCATCTCAATCGGATATTTCGTTTAAAAGTTATCACGTGTGTAAGATGTTAAGAGTTGGTACCTATTAATGAGTTATGGGCCATAGAGTTTTTTATCAACATAAAATCCTGTAATAATCTTTTTCGAAATATATTTGTTGATGAGATCAAGAAGATGCAGTCTATTAGCCACAGGAATTTCTTAATTCTTTAAACCCGAGTGGCCTCCCCCCACATTCTCTCAAGTTAAAAATTGGTGCCCCAATTATTTTACTTAGAATTCTTAAGCCACCAAATTTATGTAACGGGACTCGACTTCAGGTTAAATTTCTTCGCAATAACGTGATCGTTGCAACAGTTTTGACTGGTCCAGCGGTTGGTCAAACAGTACTTATACCTCGGATCCCAATGATTTTAAAAGAGTCCAATTCCCAATTAAATTATCTTTTGCCGTAACGATAAATAAATCACAGGGGCAAACATTTAAATATGTAGGATTAGATTTACGGCAAGACTGTTCTTCGCACGGCCAACTATATGTCGCGTTGTCAAGATCAGGTTGCGGAAACAATCAATATATTCTTCTGCCACAAGAAAATAAAACGAAAAATATAATTTACTCAGAAGTACTTTAAAATAATATTTTAACCCGGTTTAAAGTGGACGGACACTCCCGCCTATAGTCGTAATTCTTATGTGTCTGGCTGAATGTCGAACAGATAGACAGCTATTGCCTGCGACTTATACAATTTAACTTAATTTATATTTTTCTTAACATTATAAAGCTGAAAAGTTTGATTGTTTGTTATGAACGCGGTAATCTCGGGAAATAGGTACTGATCTGATATGAAAACTGTTTAAATATTCAATAGTCCATTTATTGAGGGAGGCTATATTTATCTCGGTATTTCCACGGAAACGAGAAAAACGCGGGTGAAACCGCGGGGCACAGCTAGTAATAGATAAATCTCTTGCTTGTTTTTGTATCAGTTTCAATAGGAGACGGGGGGCGCCGTAGAAATCTCGCCCAGGGTGCTGGTAGTGCTAAAACCGGCACTTTCTACACGGATTGAAACTAGCAAAGTCACCTTGGTTGGGACGTTGGTTTGCAAACATCTGGTCACCCCTTAAAGGACTGTTCCTTTGCACTCCCTGTGGAGTGAACCTGTGTTTGCGCACTCACGCAACACAAGTGTACCTACTATAATATTTCCCGCGTACTTGGCTAATCTCTGTTGAGATTGTAATCTCAATAGATGGCTACCATGGTCGAAATTTTATTTCATAACTAATCAACATCTTAGATCGGATTTGAAGGTGCTTTTTGTTGGCAGACGTTTCAGCAGCAACTCAAGCGTTGAAACCATCATCTGAACATGATACAGCCACACTGCGCTCACAGTTCCAGCGCCCACGAAGGCCCCAAGTAAAAACTGTACGTACTGTTCACTATTTACACTATTTGCTGTTAAAAACAAGAGTTTACTATACGGCTGCGACATATAGAATATGTATAGGTATCGGCACGGATCTTGAGCGCTGACTTTTACTTGCGCAGAAGTAAAATATCAGGTCTCTTTGGTGGTATGCAGTGAGACGCGGGGCGGGGAGTGTCAGTGATTGGCTCGCCGCGCATCGCATCATAGACGTTACTCGTGATTGGTTCCCTGCGCTTGCTGCACATACCTAACGACGACGAGAACACTTCCGTGCCAATAAATTGACTCGTATCTATTTTCTATTCCAGAATCTTCATCTAGAGGTGAATGTGGGGATCAAGGTCGAATACAGCGTGCCCAACAACACAGCGCCCCCGACCGACAAGCGATACAGCTGGGTGCACGAGCAGTTCACGCCATGCAGCGTCACCTGTGGCGGAGGTGAGCACACTTCTTCTTTCGATTCTCATAGCTTGGGTTCAGTAGTGGCTGTAAGTTTCAGCGCCTATTATTACATTAGCAATATGGGCGGGCACCGACAGACGACGTTTTCCTGGGCCT
Source organism: Mythimna impura (assembly GCA_905147345.3). Classification (NCBI taxonomy): domain Eukaryota; kingdom Metazoa; phylum Arthropoda; class Insecta; order Lepidoptera; family Noctuidae; genus Mythimna; species Mythimna impura. The sequence goes on along the minus strand of LR990359.1, from coordinate 22,308,289 downwards.
CAAGTCTGCTATTACAATAGTGTCAGAATGGTCTATCATTGACTTCGTAATTGTTGATTTTGACAAGTTTGGTAATCTACTACCAACATCATTATGACTTTCCAATGGTCAACCACTGACACTCCATTGAATGAAATGGCATAGAATGGTACATAGTCTAGTACATATTGACAAATGAATGTCTGACGTATGCGGTAATCTGCTAAAATTTTGACAGTTCCTTTGATCAGTGACCTACCATTAGAACGTCACTGTGCAGTCACTGCTTTTATCATTCTACCACAACTCTATTACGAGACCATTGACCGATCAATGATCGATCATTATGAATTAGCAGATTATGAACTTTTAGCAAAATGACAATGGGATCGTGATGGAATGACGAATTTATAAAAATAGCAGACTTGGGCCCCTGAACAGTAGGTACCTACGACGTGTACTGGGTTTTATGTCTGCTTTAAATCTAATAAATAATAGGGGTTAAAGTATGAAATTGCAGTTTTTTAAAACGGGTTGCTTTCAAGTGTTATATCTTTGGATTGACTTGGAATTATAAGTTCAAATAAACTTTATATTAAAGGTACGTTTTTCTTTTTTCGAAATTAGGTATTTATTGGTTTCTTTGTGTTTTGTATTTTCTGTAATATCGCAGTACTTATAATCATGAAAGCTAATAAAAAAAAAAAGTTTATTCATATTAAGAGTTCCAACGTAGAAACTATGCATTTCAAAGGGCAAGCAATATCAATGACGTATACCTACGACTTTCTTCTAACAAAAGAACTCGGTGTTCTTGGTTTAGTAGCTTTCGTTTTGGAAATTTTGTCTTGTAGCCGTCCTGAGAAGAAAAGTTATTTGTGAGATAAAATTTCCCACGTGAAAGTGATTGAAACAAAAATAGACATCCCATTCATTTACAGTTTTAAGTCCGTATACATCATCAATATTGCATACCTCTTGAAACACGTTGTTTCTACGGTAGAACTCATATTACCAGGGGCGCTGACTCCGTGGGTGCTCGGGGGCTAGAGCACCCATGAGAAATAAACAGTGGGTGCCGAGCACTCCTGAGAATAGCAGTAATCTCCTTTTAGGGATGGGCGTATTTTCATTACCCGACGACCCGTTTAGCGCAGTGGTTTATAGCGCCAGTTGAGACGCAAGGTTCGATTCCCACACCAACACAAATGTTTGTTGATGAAACAGATATTTGTGTTGAGTCTGGGTGTTTACCTTCGTTATTCCGCAGTATGTAAGTAGGACTTTTATTTATTTGTCGTTCGATCACTGCGCATTTCTCTTCTCACACTTCGCCACTTTTTCGAGTCATCAAATGAGCATGAGCACCCATGAGGTTTTCTAAAAGCCTCTGCATATTACAAAATAATGCGAGTTTTCTTAGATTTCATACAAAAATGGTTATAAATACATTTTAGAAAATACAAACCACAAAGAAACCAATAAATACCTAATTTCGAAAAAAGAATAACGTAACTATATAATAAAGTTTATTTGAACTTATAATTCCAAGTCAATCCAAAGATATAACGCTTAAAAGCAACCCGTTTTAAAAAACGGCAATTTCATAGTTTACAAGACATAGTAGTATAATTTCTGCCCTACCAAACCTTATTTAAGTACGTATGTTCTTTGTAAACAACGATTTATTTAAGTTTCATATAAATTGTTTAATTATAGATTCATGTACAACATTTTCACGATTTATTAAATATACAATTATTGGTTTAATAGAGATATTTTTAAAACTCTTAATCCCCTGCTGTGCAATTGTAGTTTTTATGCTTGCGTTTTGCAAAACCGATCTAAGATAAAGTTTTAGATGTGTACCTAATAGTAACATTTATGTTTTCCAGGTTTCCAAACTCGTAACGTGACATGTAGATCTAGGGAAGAACTGGAGGTAGTCGAGGATAATCTGTGTGACGAGTGTCTGAGGCCCCCCACCAACCAGTCTTGCAGTCCAGACCCCTGCCCTGCGCAGTGGGTGGAAGGACCCTGGGGAGAGTGCTCGCAGAGATGCGGCATTGGAGGCGTCAGGTCCAGGGTGGTCACTTGCCAGAAGATTACTGATAATGAGTAAGACTGCGGGGTCTGCAAGTTTTATTCATAAATTCCGCCAAGCACGTTCCATCATCGGACCATAACACGTACGGCCACTGATACATGGTGGAAAATACCATCCACACGCACAAAACATTTTGGGAATACATATGCGTACAGTTGAGGAAGTGGAATTTCCTGCCGGAGACTGTATTTCCTGATAGCTACAACCTTTTTAAATCAAAAGTACAGTACGTTACTTCTAGGCTAGTGTGATCCATCGTCGACCACATCATCGCTTACTAGCAGGTCATATAGTGGTCAAGCGCGAGCGTATCAACCCAGTCCGACTTCATCTACTGCTGAGCATGGGCCTCTCTTTTCTTGTGTCAATCTCCATGTCCGAGTGCCAACCTCATCCAGTTCCTCTTCCTACCCATATTTACCACAATGTCGTCCGACAATCGCGCAGCTGGACGACCAATATTTGTTCTTCCAGTCTGGCAGTCCTTGGACGCCACTCGGTCACCGCCCCTTTTTATTTAGGCTGGCAAGTGAGACAATCAAATAACTTGAATAAAAACCATCCCTGTTCCTTCAGTTTTTTTTTTTTGAATGATTTAAACTAGTACTACTGATGGTAAGCAGTGATGCAATCGTTGATGGTGAAGAGCACTAGTTTATTAAGAGCCTATGCAATCACCGCCTTACTTCACTTTTCAGAATTATATCTTATTAAAAAAATAATATATTTGTGTGTGTAGTATCAAGTCAGTATCAGACAAGGAGTGTTACGATCTGCTGGGCCCAAAACCTGGAGCGTTCCAGCACTGTAATGAGGAAGTACCTTGCCCCAAGTGGTTCATCGGACACTGGAAAGAGGTAAGGATAAGAAACCGGCCAAATCGCACTTGACTAAAAAAACATCGTAAATCGTTATCGACTCGTATCCAATTGTATTGAAAAGTGAAGCAAAATTCTAAATTCAATGTTTGGAATTTTGATTACGAAACCCTAGGAGGCGATGTAGACACATTATTTTTTGAAGAACAAAGTTCCATTGGGCTAGAACTTACCATTTTAAAATGCGTTGGCTCTCCCAAACAGTGGTTTCAGTGGACGGACATAAATTTTTTTCACCTCCTGGGCTCTCCAATTTGTGATAAAATCTTTCCAACATTCATTGAGAAGAAAATATAAAAAACTATGTCCCAGAAAGACTTCAGAATTAACAAGCATTCGGCTTTTACACTGATTAGATATTGTGGTCAGTGGATACGAAACGGGGCACCGAGGAAAAAGACTTAGAAAAATTTCATCCAAAAACAACGCCTAATCAAGCCTTCGGGATCCGGTGGGATGTGGGAGTAAAAGGGTGGGGGAATATCGCGGGACACTGCATGTCACATGCAGTGTCCCGCTCGACCTCAAAGTTGACCTTAACCTTGAGGTTAAGGTTAATGACCTTAACCTCAAGGTCAAATGTATAAAACGTTGGGAAACGTCTGGGACACCCAAGGTGAATGACATTGACCGCAAGGTGAATGACATTGACCGCAAGGTCATGAACATTATCTCAAGGTCATGACCATAATCACAAGGCCAAATTTATAAAATGATGGGAAGCTTCTGATTCACCTAAGGTAAAGTGACCTTGAGGTCATTTATTTAACCTCAAGGTCAAATATATAAAATGTTGCCAAACGTTTGGAATACCCAAGGTCAACGACTCACCTCAAGGTCAATTACCTTGATATTAAGATCAAATGTCAAAAACCTTGTCCCTAAGGTCAAATGTGTAAGTCGTGTGGAATCGGTAAGCACCATATTTGGGTGTTTTCCTACGATGTAGGCCCATGTCAAATCCATGTCGACAGAGGTCCCCTGCGGGGGCCTCCTTTTTTCTGTCTGTGGGTACACCAGTAACCTAACACGAAGGAGATAACGGTCATCCGTTTATATAAAATGTAATCACATTAGTATACTTTATTAAACTTCTCAATAATACTTCACCTTTACTGTCTTTTCTATTTCTGAAGCATAATAAAAAATAATATTAAACCTTGAGTGTTGTGTACAGCAATAATTGGACTTCAGATTTATGTATTGTATGTTATTTTTAACTGTGCTGATTGTCTTAATCTGTAGTTTGTCACTGTACTTATTAAAATAAAATAAAAATAAAATAAAATCCCTTTCGAACCTAACCTGTGCGTGTCGGGGTGCCCTAAACTTCCGAGCTCGCTTCGCTCGCTCTTTGACAATTTTTAGGTGTAAGAATATTTTTAGGAGTTTTTCTACAATCTAGTCCCGTGTTAAGTCCAAGTCGACGGAGGCCCCCTTTTTTCTGCCCCCTTTTTTCTGCCATGCGGGGGCATCATTTTTTCTGTCTGTCCATCATTTTAAACATTTGACCTTGATATCATGGTCATGACCTTGAGGTCAACGTCATTAACCTTGACCTCAAATACATTGACCCTGGGTGTCCCAGGCGTTACCCTACGTTTTATACATTTGACCTTAACCTGAAGGTCATTAACATTGAGGTCAAGGTCACATGCAGTGTCCCCCGATGTTTCCCCACCCTTCTACTCCCACATCCCACCGGATCCCGAAGGCTTGATTTGGCGTTGTTGTTATGTGAAATTTTTCTAAGTCTTTTGTAGCAAATTTTTTTAAGTCTTTTTTCCTCAGTGCCCCGTTTCGTACACTCCGAACGATATTGTTGTTTTAACCGAAATTTACACATAGCCATCACTCCTCCCATATTTGAAATTACCCACAACTTATGGAAAAAGTAGAGCAAATCATTAGAAGCACACTTTCTAAGTCTACCGACCTTCCTTTCCTCGGTCCACAGTAGGTACTGACACATTCACCAGGGACATTTTGTCTTCTTCACTGGTGACCGATGCGTTACACGATTGGCGGGAATGTGAGACGGCGAGAGCATCGATCAATCTACATATGTGGCTTACGAGTAACTAATCGCTTACTTTATCCATCAGTGTGACAAGCTCTGTGATGAGGGTAAGCAGACGAGGCAGGTGGTCTGCTATCAGAAGAAGGATGGCCGCATCGAAGTGCTAGACGAAAAGGATTGTACAGAGAAGAAACCGGAGGTGGAACAGCCTTGCATGCTGCAGCCTTGCGAAGGAGTCGACTGGGTTACGTCCGGTTGGTCTGGAGTGAGTATTCGAAGATTACTATAAACTTAAAATAGGGTACGAAACCAACCTTATAAAGGCAGCTGCTAACAGCAATATAAAACTTTGGGACGCTATGAAAAACATCACAAATACAACAAAAATAAAAAAGTCGTCTATGGAATTAATATCTAAATAGGGCTTTCCTAAAAAATCTATGGAAGGTGTTAATGAGTTCTTCGATTCGGTTGGTAAGATTATGGCTGAGAAGTCTGTAGCTTGTAGGAATCCATCAGATATTAATGATTTCTCAATGCAATCGACCAGGTCTTTGCTCTTTCTGGTATTGACACTGATGAGGCTGAAGTGGAGCGCCTGATTTGAGACCTTAAAAGTCCTTGCTCAGTAGGTTGGGATTCCATTCTTAACTACCTCTTAAAGGAAAATAAACGCGTTTTAGTCCCAATGTTAACCCATATTCTCAACCTATATTTGCGCGAAGGCACTTTTTCCAGGGTACTAAAATCAGTGACTTATTAGAAAGAAAGAAAGAAAAACTGTTTATTCGCGCGAAATGACGCAATCTTAAAACTAGTTAACAAACATTATCAATTGAATAGGGAAGATATGCGTCACATCCGCGCAAAACGGCCGAACGCTCAGCATAAAGCTGCGGCCTCACGCATTATGCGATGAGCTCACAGCGCTATTTTTTTTTTATTCTACCTTCGATCTCCAAGCTCTTGGAACATATCAACAATACTAGAATTATAAGTTATCTAGAAGCTAAGAACTTACACTCCAATAATCAATTTGGCGTTAGATCTGGCAAATCAACTTGTGATGCGGTCCACGAACTTGTAGATCATGTTCTAAGTAATATTGACGCTGGCAAAAAAACATTGGGCATATCTGTGGACCTAGCAAAGGCTTTTTGATTGGTACAGTTTCGGTACTACTGCTACTCAATAAACTAGACAAGCTGAGAATTTGAGGTAATCGACTCAAATTAATTGAAGATTGTCTCTCAAATCTTTGTCAATGCTCCAAAATCAATGATAATATAATTAGTGACGAACTACCTGTAACCTATGGTGTGCCACAAGGTAGTATATTAGGGCAAACCCTCTTTCTGGTTTATTTAAACGACCTTTGTGATCTTCGTCTAAAAGGTGACAAAATCATCTCTTATGCGGATGACACTGCAATCTTGTTCTAAACCGATAATTGGGGAGAGGTCTATAAAATAGCGCAGGCGGTCTTTAGCACTGTGCCGCTGGTTAAAGTGCAATGTGCTCACTTTAAATAAAAAAAAAAACATCTTTATAGCTTTTTCTGTGAGAAATACCACCTCATCAACTCATTCTCTGATTGCTGCAATGTTGATGTATGCCGTTGTCCTTAAGTAACTGCCACTAATGAAGTTAAATATCTTGGCATCCTATTAGACAAAAATCCGTCTTACCAACCTCATGTTAATTTAACCACTGCAAGGTTGAGAAAGTTGATATACGTTTTTAAAAATCTCAAGAATGTGGCATATCTTATATTAGTTAAACAGATCTAAAACAACTATTAAATCGCTTGAAATAGCTCAAAGGGCTATTCTTAAAGTTAGAACCTTTCGCCCATATTTGTTCTTTAAGCGCCTCCTGTAACTATCAGCCTTGTGGGGTCCTCTCAGTGCGCCAACTGTACATTCTGCTCACTCTGATACAGTTGTCATAACTTCCAAGCGTCGTGGAGATATAACCTTCCCCAATAGATATACATTGAAACACCGTTTCGCTAATATATATTTTCCATTCTTGGGTAAGAACCCAAGAAAAAATATATACCTAAGTACGAACTTAGATAAATACCAAAAATAAACTCATTGAAATTAGATGTTTAAATATTATAAAGCCCAAAATAAAACTTTTTGAATACACTCTTAATTGAACTATGATGAAACTGAGCAATTAGGTACTTATTGTTGGTACCTCGTTGAACCTGTAGGGGTTAGGCAGCGCATACAATACATGCACTGTAATAGCGTAAGCTTATGAATACGTAACCGCAAAGCGCCCGACACACATTCGTCGCCTGTACATCATTGTATCTAGTATCAATATTTAAACTTCAGTGCATTCCAGTGAACTATTCTATCATTTATCCCCGACTACCAAAAAACCTAAAAACCTTGTACTCAACCTCAACACACATACACACACTGTTACATCACTCACAAGGAGGCTTACCTACACTTTACGACTCTAAATTATGAGTTGAATATGGATCTGTCTTGTTTACAATTAAACGTATAACCTACAAGGGAAGAGCGCTGCCGTCTGAGAGACAGCCTAGAAGCTAATGACATCTTCAGTGATCGTCAATACGGCTTTCGCCGAAATCGGTCAACTGGGGATCTTCTAGCGTACGCCATTCACATCTGGAGCGAGGCCATCGAGAAGCATGGGGAAGCACTTGCAGTCTCCCTTGATACCTCGAAGGCCTTCGACAGGGTCTGGCATGATAGCCTTATTGCTAAGCTTCCTTCCTTCAGTCTGCCCACTGATCTGTGTGACTGGATCGGAGACTTCTTGAGGGGGCGATCCATCCGAGTGGTTATTGATGGCTGCTCATCCGGTCAAATGGATGTTAATGCCGGGACCGACCACTGACCGGGACCTCAGGGGTCAGTACTCTCAGCAACACTGTTCTTGCTGCACATAAACGACCTACTTAAACCCGGTACCTTTGGGTATGCAGACGATAGCACTGTTGCTGAGAGATACGTGTCCGACGCACGTGCTAGTGGGTCACAGATCCAGTCTTTCCGAGAGGCTATGGTTGAACGCTTGAACTTGTCCTTGAAGGCAGTATCCGATTGGGGCGATGCCAATCTGGTCAAGTTCAGTGCTGCTAAAACCCAGGCGTGTCTTTTTTCCGCCAAACGGAGCCAATTCCACCCGGCTCCATCATTCCGGGGTTTAACCGTACCGATAAACGACAACCTTGAGCTTCTTGGGGTAAAGTTGTCGTCTACCCTCAATTTCGGCTCTTACATCGATACAAAAGCTCAACAGGCTGCCAAAAAATTGGGGATCTTAGCTAAGGTGAGACGGTACTACACGCCGTAACAGCTGCTCAACCTTTATCAAGCGCAAGTTCGATTGTGTATGGAGTACTGCTCTCATCTTTGGGATGGGTCTGCCAAATATCAGCTTGATGCCCTGGAGTCGATTGAGAAACGAGCCAAGAGGATTATCAGTGATGATGCACTTGTCGAGTCAAAACTCCAAAGCCTTGAGCATCGACGCCGAGTTGCTGGCCTGTCGGTTTTCTATCGATTACATTTCGGGGAGAGTGCGTTTTAATTTGCAAAATTTAATTCCACCAAGTTCGTTCCATCATCGGACCACTAGACGTACGGCGTTGTGCCATCAGTACATGGTGGAAATCCCACCCATACGTACAAAGCGTTTTGGGAACACATTCATTATGCGTACAGCTAAGGAGGGGAATTCCTTGCCGGAGTCTGTGTTTCCTGATACTCGTAGCTACAACCTAGGGGTCTTTAAGTCAAGAGTGAATAGGTTACTTCTAAGCAAGCGTGCTCCATCGTTGGCCACATCATATCAGGTGAGATAGTGGTCAAACGCGAGCCTATCAATAATAAAAAAAAGTATTTATATTAAGTTATATAGTTCAGAAACAGATGTTCATTGTATTTAATTTTATTATTTATGATATTTGTTGCATAAATAAATGATTATAACGTTTTTAATTATGTTATGAAATAGCTACAGAGCTATAGAGTAAACGGGATTAAGAGTAAATATTAAAATCACTTACTATTTACCTTACAAAAATTTGTTAAAGTTTTTGATGACTGCCTTACACCGGCGAGGCATTGACTCTATCAATTTTTGACATTTTTCAAGAGAAATAGAACGCCATTCTTCAAAAAAAACGTTGTATAACTCACTTAGGCTACCACACCGTCGATTTGAAATCTTTTTTTTTAACTTCGCACCAAAGTTGCTCTATGGGATTTAAATCTGGACTGTTTGGTGGCCATTGTAAGACAGAAACTGATTGAAATGTGAGGAATTCTTTAACCGTGGGTGCAGTGTGCTTGGGATCGCTTGTCGTGTTGAAATGTCCAAATAATCGGAAGCGCGTCTTCAGCATATGGTAGCATTGTTTCTTCCAGTATATTTTTGTATTGGAATTGATCCCTGTTTCTTTCTATGAATCTAACACCAGAGAAGCACCCTCAAATTTTCACATTTCCACCACCATGCTTTTATGTCACTTTTGTATACTTGGGGTCGAATGCTGTATTGGGAGGGCGTCGAACATATCGTTATCCCATTAGAACATACTCTGTTAATTTTTGTCTCGTCAGAGAAAAGAACATTTTTCTACTGTCTTACTGTACAGCTTTCATACCTTCAGCAAATGCAAGCCGGGCTTGCCTATGACATCGTTTCAACATGGGTACCTTTCTTGCTATCCTCCCGTTCAACTTAGCTTCTACCAAACGCCTTCAGATAGTGCACGCTGAGATAGCTGAAGAGTTGTTTTCACCAAAATATTATAATAAAAATATTCTTTTCTCAACTCGTTAGACCCCATAAAAGGATATTGTTTTGCCAAACGCACGATATTTCTATCGTCTCGCCGAGATGAATTTCTCTGTTTAGGTACACGTGGAATATTTGAAGTTGTTTGATACGTGTTAAAATGCTTCACAACGTGGAATATCATCGTTTTTGAGCACTGCAGGTGATCGGCTGTCTTTTTATATGACCAATTCTTATCGCGAAGTTTTAATATCACTTCCCTTGTAGATTCATCACAACTTTTATTTTTCCCCATTGTTTTTGTGTGAAATAATCAACTGCTTGACTTTTACAGCACTAAATGGCGCTAAAATTACGCGAATAATATTATGGCTTAGTTACAGAGTGTTCTCTATTTAAATTTGAATAAAATAATAAACTATCCAGCGTTCTTAATTACGTGGCCAGCCAGTAAGTTTGTAATAATATGTTAAGATTTAATGTAAAACGTTTATCTATATATTATAGAATTAATCATGTTATAACTATATGCTACGACAATGTGGAACAATTTTGCGATACCGAGAGAGATACAAAAACACATGCAAAAAGTGTAATTCTCGTAAGTTTGAAAATCCCTTGTTTTTAAACAGTCGTTATTAATTATATGACCACCACTGTATATAATTACAGCGTAGCAATCTTTTGTGGTAATTTAAGAGTTGAAAATCAAGTTGTTAGAAATAGATACTATCATATTGCTCATGTGTACTAGCTGGGATTGATATAACTGTTTAAAATATTTAATTTTCAACCCGAATATCACTTTCATTATTTCTCTATTAGGTACTTTTAGATTACTGTTCGTTATATGTCCACCTCCATAATTTTTAGGGTTCCGTAGCCAAATGGCAAAAAACGGAACCCTTATAGATTCGTCATGTGTCTGTCTGTCCGTCCGTATGTCACAGCCACTTTTTTCCGAAACTATAAGAGCTATACTGTTGAAACTTGGTAAGTAGATGTATTCTGTGAACCGCATTAAGATTTCCACAAAAAATAGAAAAAATACAATAAATTTTGGGGGTTCCCCATACTTAGAACTGATACACAAAATTTTTTTTTCATCAAACCCATACGTGTGGGGGATCTATGGATAGGTCTTCAAAAATTATATTGAGGTTTCTAATATCATTTTTTATATACTGAATAGTTTGCGCGAGAGACACTTCCAAAGTGGTGAAATGTGTCCCCCCCCCCCCCGTAACTTCTAAAATAAGCATAGCATAGCATAGTCGGCCTTATAATGTTCCCACGTTGGGACTCGGGCCTCCTCTCTAGGAGAGGGAATGGGTCGTATTCCACCACGCGGGTCCAGTGCGGGTTGGTGGACGTCACATGTCTTCGAATTTTTGGTTCTAGGACATGCCGGTTTCCTCACGATGTTTTCCTTCACCGTTTTGAGAGCAGTGGTGATTAAATAAATTACACAAAGTAATGCGCCTGGCTGGGTTTGAACCCGCGACCTACAACTCCGTAAGTCGGGGCCATTACCACTCGGCCACCACTGCTCTCTCTAAAATAAGAGAATGATAAAACTAAAAAAAATATATCATGTACTTACATCTAGTATATATCATGTACTTATATATCATATACTACATTACCTTATAAACTTCCACCGAAAATTGGTTTGAACGAGATCGAGTAAGTAGTTTTTTTTAATACGTCATAAATCGTAAACCGCAATTTATCTTTTAAGTTTGTACGGAACCCTCAGTGCGCGAGCGACTTGCACTTGCCCAGTTTTTTTTCTCTCTTTTCCGCGAATAAGAGTAGGTATATTTATCACAACCACTTTCATTTTTTCTAGTGCGACTCCTGCTTGTCAAAGAACCGTACGCGAGTAGTTTTGTGTTCTACGAAAATCAAGAAAGTGGTAGACGATCGATTCTGCCACTATCACAACCGTCCTGTGGACTACGAGGAGTGTCAGAAGGACCAGTTGCCGCATTGCAATGTGCTGTGGTACGCCACGCAGTGGAGCCAGGTAATATATTACAAGACGATAGGTCGAGATGTAGAGAACGACAGCTTGTGCTTCTACCATAACCGTCTGGTTAAGAGGGCTCTTCCCACTCGTATGTCGTCAACATGGTTTAAAAGTTTGATGCCTCATCCAACGCAATTTAACGCAATGTTTATTGAAGAGGCAATGCGAAAACAGAAAAATATCGCCTAGAAACCCTGTGGGCATTCGGTAATTCCAACATTTACGAACGAATATTTCGCAAAACTTGTTCCAGGAAATAGGTGTTTTTCTAAAAACCTTAAGTTGTTGGAAAAAAATGTTTTCATTTAGAATTTTGATTAAATCTACAAGGCCTCTATAGTCATATTTTTTTATTTATGTGTAGGTACATTATGAAGGGCCAAAGTTCACACAACAGCAGATTTTCGAAGCTCTTTACTGGATTACTCTTACAAAAAATTATGATTTAATTTCAATAGAAGCCTAGACAATAGCTATCCTCAAGATATCTGTATTTCTGAAATATCTAGAGAAAGATGTGTAATGACGTCATATTAACGTAAGAGCGGTTGTATAGCAATGTATCTCGGGTAGGCCGCTCTTAACTACAAAGACTGCTACATGGATAAGCTGCTGGTGCCTTCGATGTCGACGAAGGGTCAAGCAGTACAAAATAACTATAATAACTATTCCTTAAATTTTCGACAGTGCTCAGTAAAATGCGGCGATGGAGTGCAGACCAGAGAGGTATTCTGCGGCATGTACTACAACGACACAAGCGGCGTGGGCGTAAAAGTGGTGGAAGACGTCAAGTGCGCCAATCTTGCCAAGTACACGGACACTAAGCCCTGCACCGTGCCCAAAGAGGAGTGCCCCTCGCTGTGGTTTGCTGGACCTTGGACTGCGGTAAGCATTTTATTTACATTAAAAAATAATAGGCAGTATAGGATATTATCATCATCATCATTTCAGCCGAAAGACGTCCACTGTTTGACATTGGCTTCCCCCAAATGTCGCCATAATGACCGGTCCTGTGCGTCTCGCATCCATCGGATTCCCGCGACCTTCACCAGGTCTTCGGCCCACCTTGTGGGAGGCCTTCTAACGCTGCGTCTTCCGGTACGTGGTCGCCATTCCAGAACCTTTCGTCCCCATCGACCATCTGTTCTGCGAGCAATGTGCTCTGCCCACTGCCAGTTGTATAGGATGTGTACAGATCTTATTGGTGATGCTCTTAAGAAAGGCCAAGTGCGACCATATGTATAGACGTAAACGCAGCAAAAGAAGTATGTAAGGGTCGTAGGAGGTAGATAAACCTGTTTCGTAGTGTTAGAATTATTTGCTTACTAGCTGTGTCGGCGAAGTTCGTACCGTCTAATAGGTAGTCAAATTATTGTCGACCTTTTAGCTTAACTGTTAAAGAACCAGCATAATTCAATTTAAAATGACATTTTAATTAGAGATCGCGTTGTATTCGGATTTTTTTTTTTTCGTGAATTTTTCCATATTTTCTCACCGTTCAAACCTTCCCTGGACTATCACGAATATTTCAAGACCAAAATTAGTCAAATCGGTCCAGCCATTATCGAGTTTTAGCGAGACTAACGAACAGCTATTCATTTTTATATTATAGTTAGATTAGATAATTGTGATATGATGATGATGATATATAGATAGATAGATAGATTACAGTAGTGGTACATAATAATAATAATGTTAGCTAATGTGTTAACTTTAGAGAATGATTGGATAAGAAATTTATTTAGTGTACCTAGATATAGTGAAGCGGGAAGGTTTTAAATAAAACGACCAAAACGGGTAACACACCGTCTATACTTTTGCCTTGACAGCACACAATTATTACAAATATTATAAATCAATACCATTTAAAATAATAATAATTATATGTAGCACTTACTCTGAGATGTTGCTTACCCCGAAAACTGGAATGGAATGTCAGGACAGCGCAGCGCGTTATTAAACTATTTTAACTGTCATAGCGCTGAGCTGTCGCATAACGTTCCAGTTGCCAGTGCAAAATAAATACATTTTAATGTTGCTAATACAGAAAATAATCATAATGTATGTAACTAATCATAAAAATCGCTAACAATAAATAAAGCCATTTATTCTATAACCCTTAAATTTTACATTTCAAATGTTATTAGTATTTTTTTTTCTTATATATGAACTTAAAATCTAGTGTTAGTATATGAATCTGCTTCATCTAGGTTATGGACCCCATTTTGGGGCCCTTTCCACCTTTTCCTGTCCTTGGCCTGGTTTATCCAATCTTTCCCCACCGCCTCCTCGTTGTCGTCTGCCCATCGCTGCTTTGGTCTGCCGGCTTTTCTTTTGCCTGATGGTCCCTTCCATTTAGTGGTCTCTATTGCCCACCTTCTGTCTGTGCAGCGTGCGATTTGACCAGCCCATTGCCACTTTAATGTCAGTGCGAAACTCAATGCATCCGCAATCTTCGTTTTCTGTCTTATTTACTCGCTCCTGATATATAGATAGATAGATAGATTACAGTAGTTGTGCATAGGCGGACTTAATGCAACAAGGCATTCTCCAATCTTATGTGACAAGGCAAATTCAAAACTGATTGGAAAATCCCAAAAATAAGTAAGGCTTTAATCTGTGTAGTATGTTGAGAGAGTATTATACATAAAGCTGGCGACTGAAGTACCGCTATCTATTCTGTTGCTATAATTATGCACGCCCTAGGAAAAGAAAGATAAATAGCATCTTTCCACGACTTTCTCTTTATTGTCTATCTTTTTCTTCTTAGGGTCAGCGTAAAACGTTATCTTCCTGCCAAATAACATTGCAGACTTACATAAAGCTCCCACAAAAAACTGCGATGAGTATCGGTTCAGCGAATCAATTCGCAAGTTCTTGCTATGTCTCGTACGAGTTCGCAGATTCTTTACGATGCGATGGCATTGCAGTTTTATGTTTGCGCCCTCATTGTTGTTTGATAAGAAAAAACTGCAAAATGATATCTGAACCGAATGCTGATAATATTCATATTCACAGTGCACTGAGACATGCGGAACAGGTGAGAAGTACCGACATGTATCATGCTTCCGAGGAGACCAAGAGTCCTTCAAATGTGATTCACGCACTCTGCTTGACAGCATAGATTTCTGCAATATAGAACCTTGTGAAGAAGATAACAATTTTTTAATAGGTAATCTTTTTAATACCATATTATTAGCTAAACATATGATAGTTGGTAAAACTTTAATCCGAGGTAAAGACCCCCAGGCACTCCGCTAATAATGTTTGTTGTAGGATAACAAATTATTGATGATGCTTTGCAATTTCAACTACTTCCTGTTCATTTATTTCTTTTGATTATTTTTTGTAAATCAATGTTGGTTCGATGATTACAGATTTGCAGACCAATTCTACTGTATTAGTACCAGACATGAAGATTAATTGTAGGCATACTAAGTTTGGTTGCTGTCCCGACATGAAGATCGTAGCTATAGGACCATTCGACGAGGGTATGTAAATGTTTCTTCTCTTATAATGTGTTTTAACACTACATAACTTATTTATCTTGACTTTCGTTAAACGAAATATTTTTTTTACTAAGGTTGTCCAATAGCACGAACCTGTCTCAGATCTATGTACGGCTGCTGTCCGGACGGGCTATCTCAGGCACAGGGTTACAACAACGAGGGATGTCCCGTGGAGCCCTGCGCAGATACTCTGTTCGGCTGTTGTAGCTCTGACAACAAGACTGCAGCTCAAGGAAACGACCAGGAGGGATGCCCGCCGTCACCACCACCTTGCGCTTCATCCGAGTACGTACAGCTACGGTCAAAATTTTTAACCGACTTAAAAAAAGGAAGAGGTTTTCAATTCTGTTGTATATTTTATGTTTGTCACCACAGAACTCCGTTATTCAATGAACCTTCCAGATTGGTCTAATTTTTATTAAAATGTAGTTGTTGGTTGCGCGATGTAGTCTCATACTGTCCACACCACACATAGAGCGCCCTCTATGGGTGGTGTGGACTGTATGAGAGTACAACACCGTGTGGACTGTATTTTGCGGTTATGGTTGACCAAATAGGTACGCGACACGTTGCAGTATATAATGGATCGTATGGAGTCGTTTCAGGATTAGGAAAGACTGGGAAAATAGCTCGAAGTCGTAGGGATTTGTTCAAACCTTTGAATTCGAAGACACCATCACGTGTCAGCTGGTCGGCGTTCTCTGGTTTTCTGCAGCTCTTGGATCCAGTGACGAGGAGATAATTATGACATTCACTAAACACTGCACGAATCACAAGCACAAACCATTAGCGTTACTAGTCTCTAAAGCGGCTAAGTTCAATAATAATATTTTTTTCAAAACTAAAGTGGACAAATACTTAAGTGGAGAAGAAGAAAGAAGAAAAGAAAAAAGAAGAAGAGAAGAAAAAAAAAGAAGAAGAGTGGTCAAGAAGTGATTCATCAGCGCCTCTATCTGAGCGAGTACGGTACTCAACTTCTAGTACGAGAGAACCTGTTCGCCAATAACATGAAACAGGTGCTTTAAAGCTTTCAATATTCGCCTCCCAATTACCACCAAAATGACTATCCGCAGGCGTACTAAAATACTATTCAATGCGTTTTTCAGATAAGACATAGTCGAATTCACTTTAGTAGTACTTGGAGCGAAAGAATGCGTGTAGTTCCGATATACTGCGTCGTGCTCTAATATAATTCGTACCGTTGTCAGAGTCGAGAAAATCTTTTGAATGCAGACATTTAACTCTATGAGAACCGCACGAGTTATCATACAAATAAATAGACAAACGTATGCTTTCGTGGAACGTATACCACGACCGCGTGTAATAGTGACTTTAAACGGTCCAGCATAGTCCATAGATCCGTACCAGTATGTACGAGAGGTTTCACTGTACAACATGACAAGAACGATGATCGGCCATTTTGCTCTGTGAAAGACGGGCGAAACTTAAAACAGGGCCCACATCTTTGCACAAAAAACCGAACCGAAAATAGCGAGCGGAAAGTATCCAGTACTTCTGTCGGGACCAGCGTGACAATTCACCTTATGGTGATAATCCACTAACAAATCTAAAACTTGATCCTTGCGTGGTAGAAGTACTGGATGCATTTGTTGAAATTCTAACTTAGACATTCGCAAACGGCCACCTACTCGAATGAGTCCGTCTTGCAAAAATGGTTTGAAATGAAATGCGCGACTACAAGGTTTATGCGATTCTAAACTACGAAATTGTACTGAAAAATAAAAGTCCACCGTCTTTACAAGATTTATACCTACTGGATTTACGGTCGCGTCTGTAAACTACATATCTATCGTCAAACAACTCAGAATCATTGACACCGCCGTTTAGCCAAGTCTCCGTGAGCACTACAATGTCGTGATTTTGTATAGATATGTTACGGTAAGAGTCTGTGGTTTTAGTTTTCAAGCCTCTTAGATTTTGATAATGAACATGAATTGGACGATTGAATGTGACTAGTATAATATCAATAGGAACTTTCAACTTAAAACATTACTTAAAAAACTAATTAAGCTAAGGATTTTCACTTATCCACGTTATTAATAATAATTCTTTGAGAAGACTCTTCCCCAAAAACTTGAACTTGCCGGCTCTAACCCAAACAAATTTGAACCCAAGTTCCCGGAAAACTTTCCAAAAATAGAGGTTATTTTTCGAACCAAATGACTTTGCTATCATGACAATACTGAGTAAAGTAAAGCAGATATGATCCTATCGTGCAAACTAAAATAAGCATTATGGTGAGGAAGCTATTTGAACTGGTGTGATACGTTACAGCGGCACTATGTGAAGCTGCAGGAGGTGCTGGGCGAGCTGCCGGTGCTGGCGGGGCTGGACGAGCTGGACGAGCCCTTCACGCTGCTGCTGAGCCGAGCACGCCCGAGCACGCCCGAGCACGCCCGAGCGCGCCCGAGCGAGCCCGACGCCGAGCCCCGCCGCCGAGCCGTCCGTACCAGACTCACACCTTTTTAGCGACTTTATTATTATTCGTAAAGAATTTTCTTTTTATTTTGTAGTAGATTTCGGTGTTATATCGCTTTTTTAGTAGGCGTTTAGGATTTAGTACCTTACCTTACTGTGATACTAAAATGGGCCCACTCGGTGCGAGGATTACCGCGGACGACAATAAAGTGAAATGTAGTTAGGGCAGACTCGCCCTCGGCGGAGTGATCGACGAGTGAATTTATCTGTGTATACAACGTGTTGTTTTTGATATCCCATAGCTCAAGGTGTGTTCTATAAGGAAAAATAATACTAAAAGTCCTAGAATATGTCGTCCAAAAATGCATGGCTTCGAAGATATCATCAATCATAAATAATTTAGATCAAAAATTGTCACCCGTATGGATAAATCTTTACTTTTGCGACATTGCCAAACTTCGCAGTAGTGTAGTACTTAAAGATATAAAAAAATATGACTGCGTAAATAATGACATTACATAAATACGCTGTAATATTTCACGTAAGGGTGTTTTACATTGATAATCGTGAACTTATCGAATTATTATGTATAGGAAATGAAAACAAAAAAAATGATAATTGAAAAATAATTCATGTGCCGGTTGATTCTTTGTAAGGTCTCATTCATACTCTAGAGTTATGGGATATCAAAAAAAAAAATCACGTTGTATGCATTTATAGATAAATCACCAGTAGACTTCTGTGTTTCTCACTGTACTTTCATTGACGAGTTTTGATTGAGTTGGACGTAGGACGTTTATTGTCTGACGTAAGATTAATGTCATTTTATTGTAGGGAAGACACTAACACCTGCAATACAGTTTCTACTAGCGCAGGTGTTAGGGAATCCTATGACCCAAATTGTGTATATTATGCCAATAAAGAATTATTATTATTATTATTTGTTACTAGCTTCCGCCGCGGATAAGTAGGTTTCTCCATAAAAACTTTTGACCCTCGTTTCATCCCCTTTGGGGGGTTAATTTTGGAAAATCCTTTCTTAGTGCCCACCTACGTCATAAAAGGAAACCTTGTGCAAAATTTCTTGATCCTAGTCCTAGTAGTTTCGGCTGTGCGTTGATATGTCAGTCAGTCAGTCAGTTTCCCCTTTTATATATATAGATGGATTGTGAATCTCGAAATGTAAATAAAAATTTATATTATCGCAATGTTTCTTTTTATTTTTGTTGGCGTAACGACCTCCCGAATATCATAACACCCACCCACACACACCCATATCACCCTGTCTATAATATTCAGCTTTGTATTTATTTCTGACAAACAGTAATAAACACAGTAATTAATCACATTTGAGATAGCAAGCGCAAACCTATCAACAATAAAAAAAAAAAAAGTTCATAATAATTTTATTGAAGCATTGTTACTAGAGTTGCCATAAATTATAATAATCGGAACTTGTTGTTTTTTTTTCCGGTGGGAAAATCATCTTATGACATCCCCCGCTCTTGGGCGGGGCGGGAGATAGTCACAGACTTTTACTGACTAAAAACCCACTCCTGTTCCTTCGTTACCTTTCGTACCAGGGCCGAGTCTTCCTTTCAGAATCAAACCCTTGGCCCCAGTAGGCTTCGACCCTGCTGGGCCCCTACAGTTGCTGATATCTCCTTGAGGCGCGCTTAGAACAGCACGTGCCGTCGGTGACTTGGGCTCGGTCCGGACGATTACCGGACGGTCGGACGGCGACCCACCCATTGCTCGCCGTCCGCAAGCCCGCGCCTACGGTGGCCGGAAATCGGGATCGGAATCCCGGCGGCGGTTGGGGCGTGAGGACCGCTGCCTCACGCGATCGGCCGCCTCCTTTTCAAGCATTACTGCTTCGCAGAAGGAGGCGACCGCCTGCCACTCCTCCTCGCTCCGGACCTTGGCCTGCAATAAGGCCCGGCGCGAGAGATCGCCGCCGCCGATCCATCAGAACACGGCGTTGCTCTGCCCAAGCGGGGCACACCTCCACCGTGTGCTCCACCGTGTCCTCCGGGTGGTTTCGTAACTTGTTGTAGGAATGTAACTATTGGCGAGCTTCATTTTGTAGTCTATGCGGTGGTCCCCAAACTCGGCAGTGCCTGTATCTTGGGGACCGGAGTTGGATAGAAACAGAAGGTTAAAACAGAAGGGTTTATGTTGGCCATTCAGGACCAAGTCAATAAATATATATAAACCAAGTCAATAAAATAATACCATAAATTAAAATAATACCATAAAATAATACCATAAAATAATAAATAAATATATATAAACCAAGTCAATAAAATAATACCATAAATTATAGAAAATATGTTATAAAAGATAGTACAGTAAGGAAAGATTTATGCTGAAAATGTCACAGCAAACCTGAAACAATACAACATATCACGGGTGCTTGTATGACATTGACGCAGAACGATTATACTCACCGACATAATCAACTTCTTAACATCATACACCAAAAACTCGCAACAAAACTTAAACTCATGCAGGACCCATACACACCATATTAAAAATATTTACCAAGAGCGGTTTTAGAGAATTTTTACAAAATATATTACGACCGCACTATAATTACAGATCACACTTTAAATAACAACAGACCCGACATAACACTTGTTGATAAAGAAAACAAACATGCATACATAATTGATATAGCAGTCTCAAACACTAATAACATACAAAAAACTATCACGGAAAAAATTACGAAGTACACAGAATTACAAGAAGAAATCGCCAGAGTTTGGAAAATGAATAGAGTCACAATAGTCCCAATATAGTTATATCAGCAACAGGTGTTATTCCAAAACAAATATTCAATAGTTTTAATGTTCTCAATCTATCAAAATACACATATCTAACGCTACAAAAAGCGGCAATTTTGAACACTTGTCGTATAGTTAGAATTTTTTTACAACTGGACTTAGATAATATTTTAAATTCAGTACAAAATCTTTTATCATCTTAAACCAATAATTAGGATATCATCTTGGTTTACACCCGTGAGATTCTTAAAGAACACCAGGTACTGGTCTGAGCAAAATTCCCTGAAAAACCTAATATTAATAATATTGAGTGTGCAAGTTACCCCCTGCCTTTTATCGATGGATATTAATAACATTGTTCAGGCAGGGGCCATAGTCTCAACATAGTTCCAGGTTACCAGTCCACTTAAGACTCCAAAAACCATAGCACTATTCATATGACCGCAATAGTTTTTTACCAACCGGGGGTTGTCCTTGGATGCACTAGCATAGCACGTACAGGGATAATCGTCGGTTGGTATCACGTTCCATTAAAATTGTCTGAAGGGCCTCTGCTAGTTGGCTTCGGCCCCGCTTCACATACATGCTTATTCCAACCTAATTCGGTCCGAGAGAGAGGCTATGGTAGAGCGTACGAATGTCAAATTTCAGGCAGTCTCCAAGTGGGGTGAAACCAATCTGGTGGAATTCAACGCTGCCAAAACACAAGCGTGTCTGTTCACCGCTAAAAGGAGCCCGTTCACCTTGGTTCCTGCTTCTCAGAATGTATCCCTGGAATACACCGACCGCCTTCAGCTCTTGGGAGTTGAAATTTCCTCAGACCTTAACTTTGGGCGTTTCATTGAGTCCGAAGCCAAAGTAGCTGCTAGGAAACTCGCGTTCTTGCAAAGGTTCGGCGGTACTTCGCACCGGGACAGCTTTTAATGTTATGCAAAGCACAGGTCCGTTCGTGTGTGGAGTACTGCAGCCACATATGGGCTGGTGCTGCAAACTGCCACGTAGCAGTTTTGGACTCGGTGGAAAGGCGTGCGAAGAGGCTAATTGGTGATCCAGATCTGGTTAAGTCCAATCTACAAAGCTTGAGCACAGGCGTAGGGTAGCCAGCCTTTCGGTGTTTTACAGGATGCATTTTGGAGAGTGTGCGTTGGAATTG
This sequence comes from Mythimna impura, assembly GCA_905147345.3. Taxonomy (NCBI): domain Eukaryota; kingdom Metazoa; phylum Arthropoda; class Insecta; order Lepidoptera; family Noctuidae; genus Mythimna; species Mythimna impura. The sequence continues at coordinate 22,286,592 of LR990359.1, read as the reverse complement.
GATGATTTGATTCTACCATCGGACAACCCGACGGACGGCGAGTATCCACCCTTACGTTGTTGAAACCTCTACAGCCCGGACCAAGAGTTTTGCCTCGTCGCTTATACCGCGTACATCGAGGGACTGGAACAACTTGCCTGCTGCGGTCTTCTCGTCCGATTATAGTTTAGGTGTCTTCAAAGCTTGAATAGGCTCTTAATAAACTAGTGCGCCTCACCATCAACGATTGCATCACTACTTACCATCAGGTGGGATCGCAGTCAAGCACTAGTTTACAACAAAAAAAAAAACCCTGTTACATTCACCATTGTGTGGACCGCCCGCAGGACATGGTGGAGCATACGGTAGAGGTGTGCCCCGCCTGGGCAGACATGCCATGGTCCGGAGCGAGGAGGAGTGGCAGGCGGTGGCAATGGTTAGCTCACCGTCCGACCGTCCGGTAACCGTCTGGACCGAGCCCAAGTCATCGACGTGCGTAGTGTTTCACGCGCGCCTCAAGGAGATGTCAGCAACCGTATGGGCCCAGCAGGGTCGAAGCCTACTGAGGCCAAGGGTCTGCTTCTGAAAGGAAGACTCTGCCCTGGTATGAAAGGCAACGAAGGAACAGGAGTGGGTTTTTAGTAAGTAAAAGTCTGAATGATTTCAAACCGACAAAAAAATAATATCTAAATTATGTCTATACTAGCTGTGGCCCGCGACTTCGTCTGCGTTAAGTTTGTAAAAACGTACAATCATTCTGAGCTTGCAATTCATTCTGAAAGCAAGCAATTATTTATTGTACTTTAACATAAACGGTTAAAAGTAAAAACGCAAATTACCTTCAGGAAACATGTTATGTACTCGTCCAGATCCAAATGTATGAATGTCAATGAATAGAAAGAGTATGTAAGGGTCGTAGCAGTTGGCATTTCTGCCTACCCCAAAAGAAAAGAAATTAGTTTATGTATGTTTCTGGTTTATGTTCTGGTGAAACAACATTGTATGATTTTAACCCCTCGCCACAGTGAGCACGTCACAATCGCAGCGGTAATGCCTGTCTTTGAAGAGTGTCTACAGAGGCGTCACGGCATCCTCTCTTTGTGCAGGACTCACCGGATGTGGGTGTTTTGGGAGGTATCTGTATCGAATTCAACGGGAAGAAACACTCGGGTATCACCATTGTGCGGATCGCCTGGAGAATACGATGGAGCATACGGTGGAAGTCGGTCCCGCTTGGTCGGAGCGCCAGCACCGCTGTGTCCTCATGGAGGCGATTGGTGGAGAAAATGTCAACCAGTAGCCTCCTTCAGTGAAGCACTACGATCGAAGAAGGTGGCTGAAACTATGAGGGACATTCTGACTCCTTAACTGTCACTGCAAGTGATGCTCCGGGTGTTGAAAGCCGCAGGGCGATTACCAGCCATCGCAAACCGAGATTGCGGTGGTGCCGTCCGGCCGTCTCGTCAAAGCAATCCTGAATCGACGGCGCGTTGTATTCTACACCGGACTCAAAGAGATGTCAGCTAATGGATAGGGCCCTCTAGGGCCGATGTCTGCGAGATTGTTCGAAAGAGTTACCTCCCGTAAAATTTTCACCTCAATAATTTTTCACTGAAGAGTTTAAGCCGTTAGACAGCTTTGGTAGAGGTAAATGAAGGAGCATAATCGGGACACCGACCTTCAGCTGAATAACGTGCACTGATAGTGCAAAGCCAAAAAGCCAGTGAATCCAAAAACTACCATCATCATCATCAACTATCTTCCTCCACAACAGTACTTATGAAGAATTTGCGAGAGCATGCTTGCATTGATTGTTGCAGCTTGCTCATTTTGGGCGTAAAAATTACTTGTTCATTTACCTAGGATTTTTTGGTGTGTATTTAACTGACGTCCCCGTTGAATGAATTTCGGCGAAATCTTGAGTGCGTGTATCCCCGCCCAATCAAACTCGCATATTGATGGCCAGTGTCACTGTCACCGATTGCCTCTATGAGGACACGGCGGTTCACCCAAATGTGATAGACCTCCACCGCATGTTACACCGGGTCCTCCGGGCGATTCGCAAAATGGTAATATCAGGATACTTCCAACCGAATCCGGAACAGAAACCGCTCGAAACACCCTCAACAGTCCTGAGCTTGTGTATCCATAAAACAATGAAATTACGGTAAACAAATGTAGCAGCCGATTAGTGTTATCCCTGAGACTGGCCTCCCTCAGAGGGTTGTTCCAGTGTTGGTCACCACTCACTGCAAGGAGGTAACGTCCAGATGTCGACGCAAGGCTGCCAGGAATCTGAGATACATCAGTGATCAGGAACGTAAACCACTTTCGACCCCGTTTTATATGGAACAGAAACTGCAAACAATAAATCACGCCATTATTAGGCCGCAAGGTGCCATCCCGGAGGACATAGTGGAGCATGCAGAGGTGTGTCCCGCAAGGGCGGATCACCGCCGTGTCCTCGTGGAGGCAATCGGCGTCAGTCACCTATCGCGCCGGGGCCTGGTTTGGGCTATAGTCCAGAGCGAAGAGGAATGGTAGGCGGTCGCCTCCTTCTGCAAAGCCGCAATGCTAGCGAAGGAGGAGGCCGCACGCGTGAGGGAACGAACGTCCTCACGCCGAGCCGAGATTCCGACCCCGACGACCAGCCACGGTAGACGCAGGCTTGCAGACATCGAACAATGGGTAGCTAGCCCTCCGGCCGTCCGGTAATTAACCGAACCGAGCCCAGTCGTCAACAGCTCGTAGTGATCCACGCGCTCCTCAAAGAGATGTTTCAAAACGCAACTGAAGGAAGGACACAAGTGTGGTTTTAGTCAGTAAAAGTTTGACACGCCCTCTCGCTCCAACCAGAGAAGTCGTTGGATGATTTCCACTCTTAAAAAAAGAAAAAAAAAGTACCATCATTATCATTATCATTATCATGGACATAGGCCTCCCCAAGTGTCGCCATAATGACTGGTCCTGTGTGTCTCGCATCCATCGGATTCCCGCGACCCTCACCAGGTCATCGGTCTACCTGGGGGCCTTCCAACACAAGGTGCCATGCAACCCCTTTCGAAAATTTGGCCGTGTTATTTTAAAATCAATAATTAAATACATATACTTGTTTACTTTTATCGCCTTTTTTGGTTCGTATCCCTTGAATAATCATGGTCAATTATCTTGTTACAATCATGGAAAAAAAAAGCAGTAGGATTGTTAAAAATGCCTCCGTCTAACACCAGTTTAACCATAACTATTTTCCTCCAATTTTGAACAAAAGAACTGTCTGCAAACGTGGGCGAAGGTCATTCTTCCGCCATTCAGAAAATTACGTAAAATACACAATGCCATCTATCAAATATAAAGTTCAACTGTCATTGTCATCATTATTTCTACTTTGAGTCTTTAGATGGCGTTGCGAGTATCTGAATTGCGTGTGGTGCCATATTTTACTAATTCGATTTTATTATGTGTTTTGATTAGTTTTTACAATATATTTAGAAGATATCGAATAGAAATGACAATTTTATTTTGAAAAAATGGTAAAAGTTATTTTATTACAAAAAAGAAGATAAAATAATGACAAAAATTTTAACTGTAGCTGGGAATCGAACTCGCGGCAAATGTCGTTCAACACGGACGTTTTGGATTATTGCTCACCCCCATAGCAAATAGCGTGATAATTTATAGCCTAACAGATGCACTGACCTATAAGGATTATGTATGCAAAATTTGAATAGGATCGGTTCAGTAGTTTTTGCGCCAATTAATACCATCGCAAAATAATTTTACTGTTTTATTATATGTATAGACAACAAGTAGGTCTTCTGTCTCTACATAAGTTGTGCTTAGAAGAAACTGGGCAACAATCTTTTTACAACTATAGTAATTTAATTTGTATATACTTAATTTTCTATTTAATCCAGGGGCGCCGACTCCGTGGGTGCTCGAGGGTTCGAGCACCCATGAGAAATAAACAGTTGGTGCCGAGCACCCCTGAGAATAGCCCTCAATAAAAATAAACAGATCTTGACTGGCCTGTTGATCTAGTGGTTAGTGGCCCTGACTGCTGAGCCGGAGATTCCCACCCAGGACAAATGTTTGTGTGATGAGCACAATCATAATTTGTTCTGTGTCTGGGTGTAATTTATATCTATGTTATGTATGTATTTAGAAATATATAAATAAGTTTATCAGTTATCTAGTACTCATAGCACAAGCTCTGCTTAGTTTGGGACTAGATGGCGTTGTGTGATAGTTGTAGAAAAAAAAAATTAGTAATCGCCTTTCCTTTTATGTTACGTATAAATTATAATGTTTCTTGATACTAAAAACTAGTTTCATTTTTATACATAGGTAGGTATAATGGTTTTATTTTATATTTTTGTCAAACAAAATTAAGTACGCAGTATGTAAGTAGGATATTTATTTATTTGTCGGTCGATCAGTGTGCATTTCCCTTCTCACACTTCGCCACTTTTTCGAGTCCATCAAATGAGCATGAGCACCCATGAGATTTTCTAAAAGCCGGCGCCCCTGATTTAATCTATTGTATAAAAACTTTTTAGAAAAAAAAAATAACCGACTTCACTAAAAAAAAAAACACTAAAAGGATCAAAATAACTTAAATTTCGGAAGTCGGTGTTTCTCGGTATTGTTTGTTTAAGTTATTTTGATCCTTTTAGTGTTTTTTTTTTTAGTGAAGTCGGTTATTTTTTTTTTCTTAAAAGTTTTTATTTCACACTTTTTAGTTGCGATACACTTATAAACAGAGTGCCTATTTCTCATGACAATTCCAATTAACCCAAATACTGCTAGGTTACATTGTTTTATTATAAAGTTCCTGTGTCTACCTTCCTCCTTCCGGCTCCATCATCAGATCAGTTCGATAGTACCTTATAGCCAAAGAGCATCTCACGACAATTCTAATAAGCCCAAACACGGCTAGGATACATTGATTAATTACGGAGTTCCTGTGCCTACCTTCCGGCTCCATCATCAGATCAGTTCGATAGTACCTTATAGCCAAAGTGCATCTCATGACAATTCTAATAAGTCCAAACACGGCTAGGTTACATTGATTAATTACGGAGTTTCAGTGCCTACCTTCCGGCTCCATCATGATCATCATCAGATCACTTCGATCACTTACTACTACTTTGATCACTCCTCTCACTTAATCCGACTCATCACAATCTTGACTCAGACGATTCCTGGCTTGATCTCATGCTCGCGTCCTCTGTGTATCTGGTTGCCAACCATGGCCAGATTGCAGTCCCCGGATTATCGAGGCACGATTTGGTTTATTTGTCTTATAAAATTAAGCCTCCAAAACAGCGGCCTGCCATTGTGTTCCTCCGGAATTTTGCGAGGTTAGACGGGGACAAGCTCAACAGTGATGCAAGTGCGGTTGATTGGGGTGATGTCGAAAAGGCAGCGACTGTGGATGAGAAAGTGGAGATTTTTAATAGGGCTTTACTGAAACTCATTGATGCGCATGCGCCGCTGAGGGCCGTCCGTGTTAAGCGTCCCCCGGCTCCATGGATTACCCCTGGAGTTCGAATGGCGATGAGACGGCGTGACAGGGCTTTTCGTAGCTATAGAAGAGATCGCAGTGAGGAGTACTGGAACCTCTACAAGTTGGCTAGAAACCGCTGTAACCAGATGGTTAGAGCTTCAAAACGCCGATACATTTGCGAAAATGTTCTCAACTCTTCACCGGCTGATATTTGGAAGTTCCTCAAATCACTTGGTATAACAAAGTCCTCTTCTCATACTTTTCCCCCTAATATATCTTTGAATGATTTGAATCAACACTTCTCATCGTCGGCTATGCTTGCAACTCCTGTCAAAAATACTACAATTCTTGATATAACTTCCACGCCAATTTTACCTCATGATTCTTTTTCTTTTTCCCCAGTGACCGGCCCGGAGATCCTCAAAACTTTCACTGCAATTAAGTCCAAGGCTGTCGGCTGTGATGGAGTCAGCAGAACTATGTTATCCCTGTGGATTAAAAGTTTGCTCCCCACTATCACACACATCATAAATTCCTCCCTCCAAACTGGGGTGTTTCCTAGTTGCTGGCGTAAGGCTTTCATTATCCCTCTTCCTAAAATTCCCACTCCCACTTTATCAAATCACTTTAGACCAATTTCCATTCTTCCTTTCCTATCTAAAATCCTGGAAGCAGTGGCTCTTGAACAGATTTCATCCTTTGTATTTAGGAATAAACTGTTATCTCCTTTCCAATCTGGTTTTCGACCTGGCCACAGTACAGCCACAGCCTTGCTTAAAGTCACAGAAGATGTCAGGAATGGCCTGGAGAACTCGGGGTTAACGGTGTTAGTTTTAATAGATTTCTCCAACGCTTTTAACACCGTTGATCACGACATCCTTCTGGCTATCTTGTCTCAAATTGGGGTTTCTTCGTCGGCAAGGGATTGGTTTTCATCATATCTTCGTGGACGTCAGCAAGCGGTACGTGCGGATCAGAAATTTTCTGACTGGTGTGACCTGCAAACCGGCGTTCCACAAGGCGGTATACTCTCTCCACTCTTATTTTCTTTATTTATTAACTCCATCACAGCTATTCTCAAATGCTCTTTCCATCTGTATGCTGATGACCTACAGCTCTACGCGCAAACTGACATTGACAACCTTGATGACTGCATCTCCCTACTAAATGCTGACCTCCTGGCTATTGCTGATTGGTCGAGCAGATTTGGGGTGACTGTCAATGTCAGCAAATGCCAGGCTATCCTCATTGGTAGTTCTTACTTTTTACGGAGTTTGGACACTAGCCGACTACTGCCGCTTATTTTTGGCAATACAGTCATCCCTCTCTCGCCTCACGTTAAAGACCTAGGTTTATTTATTGACGACAGGTTAAGCTGGAATAAGCAGATTGCTCAGGTTAGCCAGAGAGTAACCTTCACGCTGCGGTCTCTCTATAGATTCAAAAATTTCCTCCCGTCAAGCACTAAAACTACTTTAGTACAGTCGCTTGTGTTACCTATAATTGACTATGCTGATGTTTGTTACTCTGATCTTTCCCAAGAACTTCTAAACAAATTGGATCGACTTCTCAACAACTGCATTCGCTTCATATTTGGCCTTCGTAAATATGATCACATTTCTTCCTACCGTTCTCAGCTTAAATGGCTGCCTATCCGTCACAGGAGATCCCTCAGATCCCTCTGCATGCTCTTCACCATAATGAACGATCCTTGTTCTCCTGATTATTTAAAACAATATTTTAAAGTGTTGGGCAGTTCTCATAATCTTAACCTTCGTGCATCCAAAAACATGCTCCTTCATATTCCTTCTCACCGTACTGGCTTTATGTCCAACTCATACGCTGTTTCCACCATAAAACTCTGGAATGTGCTTCCCCTTGACATCAAAAAAGCTGAAAGTAAATTTTCCTTCAAGCGTAAAATTCGGAACTACTACTTGAAGTCTTCTCAACCTTAGCTCGGTCTTCGTCGGAATTATTATTAAGTTCTCTTAATGATTTGATATTTTTCTTAGTATTTATTAGTATATAATTTTAGCATATATATGTATTTTATTATTATAAATAACTTATTTTTTATTTTATTTTCTGTTTAAAGTATCTGTTATTTGTTTATCGTGCAAACCTACCACAGTGTTGTCTTTTTTAACCCAAAGGTTGACTGGTAGAGAATGCCTTGTTGCATTAAGTCCGCCTATGTACCACTACTGTACATGAAGTTTAAATAAATAAATAAATAAATAAATAAATGATACCATTTTCAACGTAACTATTCAGAATCATTCATTTATTTGTATTGTCATAGTCGCTTAACTATGTATACCTATCTTCATTGTGATATCTATTTGTGTATGAAGTTCCGTTGATCAATTCTGGTCTTCTTCATCAGTTCCACTTCATCAAATGTTACTTTTTGACTGTAAATGCTTAAGTTCTTGATGAAAATACTAAAATTACCATAGGGTTGCCTATAATTATTGAGGAGTTCCCTCGATTCCTCATGGATTCCATCATCAGAACTGGATTTTAAAAAAATGGGACCATTCTGGAAGCATATCCTATAAAAAGAAAAAAAAATTTTGCAAATCGGTTTAAAAACGACGGAGTTCTGAGGTAACAAACATAAAAAAAATAAATAATGATGATAAAAAAAAAATACAACCGAATTGATAACCTCCTCCTTTTTTTATCTGTGCCTCCTGTGATAAGTGATATAACTCGAGTTGTACCCTTTTTGTGATTTTCACATGAGCATTATCAAAAAAAAAATACGTCTTTTTTGGTCTAACTCACGTTCTTCTATCTGCTATAGTTTCGGAGATAATTTTGTGCAAAGTGATACAACTATAGGGATTTTGGCAAAAAATTCGTTACAATCGATATTTGTCAAGATGTAACCCCAAAACCGGTCACTTAACACACAATTTTTCGTGCTTCGTGATTTAAATGCATTGCAATGTATTTAACTTCACATTTTATTTTTCAGTTCATTTATCGTGAATTTTGATGTGACTAGAGTAACTTGTATTTATTTACACATAACACTCTTTTTTTTTTTGAGGGGTAGGTACATCTTGACTTACATCATTTAACATATCTTCTGAAAGACTAGGATTTTAGTAAATTGATACAGTTCAACTAAAATTATGTAAAGAGGTGTCTGATAAGTAAAAAAAATAAATCTTAAGGGTTATATCTTCATCTTTTATTTTAGCACATTTTGTTAGAATCATTATTCTAATGAGTTATTAGACGTTTTAACTTGATGTATATCAGTTTACACTAAGACAATTTATTGGTGCAAGCTTGGTGCAACGTAATATAACTGTACAAGTATCATTAATAACTTAATTTTAGCACATAAAAACTAAGTAAAAGTTACAAGTCGCAGGTTTTTCATGAATTACTTCCAAAATTAAATATCTATCAAAAAATCTAAAATATATAGAGAAAGAAAATGTTTTGTTCTACAAAAGAGTGCACTGATATTTTACCTAGCCCACTTAATTAACGAACTAGATTTTTTAAAATCTTGTTTTTGCTGTCCTGTAAAATGACGTTTTTTGACTTGTATCACTTATCACAGGAGGCACAGTTTTGAAGTCGGTTAAAAATAGGTCCTAAGAAAGTAAAAAATCTGTTTACAAAGACATATTTCGAGGGTGCATTAGAGTGGCATACAATATCATTCCGTCTCTTGTTATTAATTTTGGCGTTATGTGCATAATGAAAAGCTGGCGAACAGTCAGCCATCCCACAGACTTGCTATACAGGATTTGTATAGCAAGTCTGTGGGATAGAGAAATGGGAGGAAATTGGCTACTTTTAAAATTGCTCTCTGAGCTCTTTCAAGGGGCAATAAGTGAGTTTTAAGTGCTCCACCCGAAGACGTGATGCAGTATTGGATTACAGATTGACCTAAGGTAAATAAATTTGTGTTATCAATTTTAAATCAGCAATTGCTCGCAATTTATATATGTATACTAGCTGAGCCGGCAAACGTTGTTCTGCCATATAAATAAATAAAAAAAAAAAAAAAAAAAAAAAAATAGATGTTGGCCGATTCTCAGACCTACTCAATATGCTCACAAAATTTCATGAGAATCGGTCGAGCCGTTTCGGAGGAGTTCAAGTTCGAACACCGTGACACGAGAATTTTATATATTAGATAGATAGACTAGCTGAGCCGGCAAACGTTGTTCTGCCATATAAATAAAAAAAAAAAAAAAAAAATAGATGTTGGCCGATTCTCAGACCTACTCAATATGCTCACAAAATTTCATGAGAATCGGTCGAGCCGTTTCGGAGGAGTTCAAGTTCGAACACCGTGACACGAGAATTTTATATATTAGAAGATATACCTACGAGTATGATTATACTTAATCCACATTCAATGACTAGTGGCAAATGGTCTGACCAATACGTGTATTATATATTTAATGGTTTGTCTAGCAGAATGACTAGCAACATAGATGGCTCAATATCTCATAGGTACACCTTTGGAGGTATGCTGAACGGAGAGTAAAGTCCCGCAAACCTCCGTTGAAAAGGGAGGATCCTCCGACCAGACGGGATGCCCGGTAGATAATTTCTGGCTGTTCTCTATGTTGAAATCGCGCGGAGAACTTTAATTGCGAGATGCAGAATTAGTTCTTCTGTGAAGCCATAGATGTCGTTACATCACTCCCCTCCGGAGATCGGAGATCGATGGTTCTTGATGCTTCTTGATGCGTGCCAGGCGAGTGGTGCTTCCAGTGGGTCGGAACCAAATGCCGCTTAGTTTTCGGTGAGTCGGAACTGTCTGCGGTGATGCCCCAGTGAATTGGGGTGGTACTGTCTCAGTGAGTCGGGATGATGCCCCAGTGAGTTGGGGTGGTGCTGTCCCAGAGAGTCGGGATGATGCCCCAGTGAGTCGGGGTGATGATGTCCCAGTGAGTCGGAGTAGTGCTGCTGGCTTCAGTGAGTCGGAGAGGTATTGTGCGACGTAGTAGGCTTGACTGCTGGCGTCGACCAGGAGAGGTTCTTCATAGTTCTCTTCATGTGACTGGTCGAAGGTGCGGTGTGCTTAGCCAAGGTCGCTGCTGAGGCTGAGGGCGATGACCAGGTATGACCAGGTAGGCCATGCTGGTGGTCAGGATACCCTTTACAGCCGTGGGTGCTGGCTGTATGGCTCGCTGCTCGAAAGCTTGAAGAAGTGATGATGACGTCACGAAGTAGTGGCTGTACGAAGGCTGCGCTGACGTTCTTTGTCGAGGGTCACCAGTTTGGAGGTATGCGGAACAGAGTGTAAACTGTCACATACCTCCGTTGAAAAGGGAGGATTCTCCGACCAAACCATCATGTCTAGTGGGCAACTGCCTGGTAGATGATGTCGCTACACACCCATGGACATCGCTAATAAAGTAAGTTAATACTTTTTAAACTTGATACTGGCTAAATGCACTAACAGCTAACAGTGCGAAACCAATACTTAAAAAAAAAAAATTTTCCTGGTATGACTTACTTTATAGAACGCTTTTGTAAAATTCCCCACAGAATATCCGTTGTGGCTGCGGCTGTCTATGTATCTGCAATGCCTCCTCCCACGTCTTTGCGATAAGTACTGCGTTGTTCATACAGAGTAGAAGTCTGTGTAATAGTCAAAAGTCACGACGGACGCATAGTCGTAAACGTGTTGTTGGTGGTGCTGTCTGCTTCTCTGCATCAGTAGCTCAGTTTCCTCGGTCGATATGTCACGCGGCTGTCTGCTGAAGCTCGCCGCGTTACTAGCGTGCGCACACGCATATGAAGGTGAACTATTGATACATTTTTTTAGCTATTTAGAAATGGCATAAAATATTATGACCACCAAAAATAACTTTGTGACCAATAACCTAAAATATATATACCAATCAGCAAAAAAATTAAACCTTAACCAAAAAAATTAAAATATAAATTAAAATTACAATGTTACAACTTATTCTAGTATTTAAATTGTAGGTACTATGAACTCAAATTAAGTAAATGGTCACCAAATTTTGATGAGAAAAATTATTGCGCTTTTTCTACCTGAATACACCGTTTGATTGCCATAAAATGTTGCTATATTATTAAATATCGGACATTAGTTGCCGAAGCGATCCCCACAATTTAGTCACTTCGGGACTTGGGGCATCTCGACTCGGAAAGGTTAGGTTAGAAGGGGATGACGGGGTGTTAACCAGAGAGAAGTGAGCGAAAACAGGCCCCGCCATCCCCTTTGTGGTTATTTTTTTTAAACCACCCAGAAGTAGAAGCGTCGACCGGTCCTACGGCAATAATGATTTATCTGGAAATAATTTACTTTTATAGAATAAAAACGATGATATATAACATCGTTTTCAATGTCATTTGATATTAAAATTCTGTCAAATTTTTGGTGGTTGTTAACTATTTTTGGATTATACTATACAATCATAATTATAATTTGGAGTTGGTTGCTTTAAATAGGATCACAAGTTGTTAAATTTTTGGTTCTAATTTCACGCTATCAGATAATATACTTATAATTTGTTAGTTCTAAAGGAGACAATTTTTTTTGTTTGGGGAATAGGCCCACCACAAATTGTAGCGTATAGCAATGAAATGCACGTTAGTTTATTCCTTATAATCTCTAGATTACATTGGTAATATTGGCAAAACTTTATCTAACTGGAGTACCGTGAAATACGACAGTCAAAACATGACTCTCATAATAACCTAAAATCTCACAAGAGCGATTGTCTAATGAGTGGATAGGTCTCCTTGATATTTTAAGTTAAAATAGTGCACTGTTCAATAATATACAGTATAAAACAAAGTCACGTCTGTACTACGTGACAGACTTTGATGTGATTTACACGATTTGATAGACTTATTCATGAAAATGCGTAGATGTATTCATTTCGAAATAACGCGGCTTTTGTCGGCCATTGACTGTAGATCTAAAATAATAAGGTGATGTGTTTTATGCTGGTTGTGTAAGGAGAAAAAAAAACACATTATAGCATCACAAGTATTTATTACTGTTCATCATCATCATTTTCAAAGTCATCTCTTATAAGCAGTATTTCATCTAAAAAAAGATGCAGGTGGCTCAACCTCACCTTGATGCCGCGCCCAAGATAAAAACCACACTATACATCACATATGCACAGCAGCCAACAGTGCGTCTGCCAAACAATTACAACAGTATCCAGCAAGAGCAGTATTCAACATTCCGTTGAAATCGTGCTGCACAATTGATACAACGGCTTTGTGGATTATGCAAGTATCTACAGATGCTATTTTCATAAAATCTTTCGAATAAAAATACAAAAAGAACAGAAGAAACATGCTATCTAGTAATCGGAAACAATAATAATGTTGTCTGTAGCGGTGGCGGTTTCAACAACGAACAGTTTTCAAAGACCGTTTTTTGTTCTGCAACGTAACAACCGTTTTCCATCCTGAGACCAAACAGTCTTCGTTGCATAAACCAGTCTTCGAATTACTGTATGCGAATTGTTATCTTACTGTTAAGAATATAAGGTCGAAAATCCATTGCTTCAACTATCACACTCGTCGCGTCGTCGTTTTTAAAACCAGTTATTGCAATGAAAAATGAATTTTATGTTTATAGTCATAAAGTTCATTTTTCATTGTAATAACTGGTTTTGAAACGACGACACAGAATTATTACAGAATTTATTACCGTCCTCAAACTAGTTGCGACAACGAACGTTTTCTGCAACTACTTCACTCAACGATAGTTTCGTCTTCAAACCAGTTGCGACGACAACCGTTTTCTGCAACCGTTTTTGTCGTCGCCAAAACGGTTACGTCTCGTCCGTCTAAAATTCGACAACGACCCACCACTAGTTGTCTGTCAGTGTCAAACTGATTGAAACTGGACCACAGAGCATCTGCAACGGGCTATTAATTACGTTTCGTTCCACGTTGATTTTTAAAGTACGTTACTTGATATTTGTGTTAACCGTTAATAACAGCATTAAAAACAAGTTCGCTGGACCAATTAATTATTATCTCTTGAAACGCATTTAAATCCGATGTCACCGCTGCGCACTATAGTAACATTTTTTTTTTCACGTTAAAATAAACTTGAAAACGCTCCTAAACAAGCATTTTTTGCCGTAACACTTTTTTACTATTATTTCATTATTCCGGTTAGATTTCTATATAATTTTTGGTCTGTTAATTATAATAAGATGATCGCTTTTTCCATGTGTAATATTATTAATAAACGTAACTAAAATTAAATAAAAAAAATTGTCTCCTTTGCGCCTTGTTCCGCCAAATAAAATGTTTTTCTTTCTTTCTTTCTTTGCTATAATGAAGATTTAATTTTGGTGGTTATTTACTATTTTTGGAAATACAACGTGATTTTTTTTGCCATTACATTTTACTAAATCTGGTGGTTAGTTAGCCTTTAAAATTTTTGGATGATGTCAGATACCCGGATCGTTTGTAGGATTATTAAATTTCTTTAGTATCGTAATATTTCATATAACGTTCCTAGAGATCTTAACACCCAATTCTAGGTACATCGATAGTCATTCTTATGTTCCTCCATTTCATGAAAGTGCTTCATAAAAAAAAATACGAAGGACTTTTTTGTAGTAAGTAGGTACATAATTACAAACTACCATTGATCCACTTACAATTAAGGGTGGTACTTAGATCCCAAGAGTAATCCAGCTGGGATTGCTGATGAGGAGAACGCTGCCACTGCAGTGACCGGAGAGCTAGGACACCCACTACATGTACGCTGCTTAGAGTCGGAGAAGCGGATTTTCTTCGTGTTGTGGTACCGCGGCCACCAGAGAACTAAGTGGCTGAACAACGACTCGGTGTACGGTATGCCAGGAAACACCCTCCTCATCAGAAAACTGGCCATCGAAACTCTTGGACAATACACATGTCAAGCGTATAGCTCAGAAGGCATGGAAGTACCGAAAGTGATCAACGTTCGAGCGTATATGCCTGAAGGACTCTTAATTGGAAACGAGTGGTTGGTACCACGAGACGCGGTGGCATCCAGACCGTACACGACCAGCGTCAACACTATGGCCACTACTAAAAATCTTGGAGAGACTGGTGAGATGAACTGTGTAATCATTTATTAAGTAAAATTTGTTTAGAAAGGGCCGTAATGTATCTTTTATGGGCAGCACCGGCGTGGGTACTGGCGTGGGTGGTTTAGTTTGGTGGGAACTCAATATTATCCCTTTACCATAAGCACGGATGACGAGCAATGTGTAGGTCACCGTCCGGTAAGGATGAGGCCCGATTCGATGGCGCGTAGTGTAAAAAAACAGCAAAACAGTAGGGCTGATGCTTGCTAGGAGTGCGGGATCGTTTGAAAGAGTGACCGTGGCTCTAGAACCTAAATGGCAACTGAAGGACACGGGTAGATTTTAGTCAGTAAAAGTCTGACACGCCCTCTCGTTCCACCCGAGAGTGAGAAGTCATTTAATGATTTTCCACCTCAAAAAAATCATTATCTCTTTACCATTCCAAACCAGCCCCCCTAGCCAAGTTGCCTCCGATTCCTTTGTTCTGACGTCATTTCAACGCTCAGTCACGTGGTCAGAACAAAGGAATCGGAGGCGTGGCCTACTCGAGGCCTTCGACACAAACGAAACGATCATAACTTGGCTAGGGGGGCAGTTCCATTCTACTTGAGAAGAGGCTTTAGTCCCAGCAGTGGGAACATGATAAGGCTGATTATACTGCTTATTCAAACTGCTTTACCGAAGCCGAAAAGATTTATCTTTGTGTTCTATAACTGATAAAGGAATAAACGGTTCTCGGCTATACTGATAACTAATCACGTGTTACTAATTGGTTTCTAGATAAGCTGAAGTTGGACTTGGCAGCATCTGAAGGCGACAAAATCACATTGCGCTGTTTGTTCGATAGTACTTTGTTGCCTGGCGATCCATTGCCCAAGGTCACATGGAAGTTCGGGGGACTTATCGTACGTACTCACTTCTGTGCGAGTTGTGTTTACGTTAAGATCGACGTTTACCGCGTTTGGCTCTCTGATTGGTTAACAGCTTGTAGCAGGCCAATTGGAGCGCCGAATGTCATATACGTGTAGATCGCGGTAACGTAATGGTGCGTCCAGATCTGCCCCCCTAGCCAAGTTACAACCGTTTCGTTTCGATTCTCTTTTCGTTGATCGTTTCGAGTAGGCCACGCCTCCGATTCCTTTATTCTGACGTCGTCTCAACGCTCAGTCACGTGGTCAGAACAAAGGAATAGGAGGCGTGGCCGACTCGAGGCGATCAACGAAAAGAAAATCGAATGAAACGGTTGTAACTTGGCTAGGGGCTGGCGAATGCGCCGCGTTCGCGAGCTGCTTGCGAACTACGCGCGTGCATTTCATGTTCGTACGAAGCGTGGGCGGTGCAGGGGCTTCGTACGAACGAACCGTGCGCGCCAGATCTGCCCCCCTAGCCAAGTTACAATCGTATCGTTCGCGCCGAACGCCTCGAGTAGGCCACGCCTCCGATTCCTTTGTTGTGACGTCATCTCAGCGCTCAGTCACGTGATCAGAACAAAGGAATCGGAGGCGTGGCCTACTCAAGGAGTTCGGCGCGAACGAAACGATTGTAACTTGGCTAGGGGAGCCCCCCTAGACTGGACGCACCATTAACCAAACTCACACAAGGCACTCTGATATTTTAAAGTCTTTGAAACCGATTTCTCAATCTTCCAGATATTATACACGCATTTTAAGTAACTCGATAGCCTGTTTATTTAGTCAGATTGTTTTGTTCGAGAAATTATTTAAGCTGATTCTTTGCAGCGCAAACTTATTGACATGGTGCGCTCTTGTCTACACATTCTAACCTATATAGGTATACGATGCTAAAACTTTGTCTCTGACTGAGTCTCAAAATCCCACCGTTTGTTGTACTAATCTATACGCTTAAATACGCTACGTAAACAGTCAACATTGCCAGCAGCGCATCGTTGTGTAATAACAACGATATGCCCATGTACCATGACGTTCAAAGTAAGATTGTTTCATTCTTATTTCTGTGTGGGTAAGAGACAGAGCTATACAGGTTGTCTAGCGCCATCTCTTACCCACAATGGAATAGGAATAAAACAATATTACTTTAAACGTCATGGTAACCCCCCTAATCTAAAACAGAAACGAAATGACGCCCAACAGATCGATGGTGACGCGGGCCGCTACAGACTGATGTCGGACGGTGCGTTGGACATCGTCTCTCTGTACCGCAACGATACAGGCATCTACAGTTGCGTGGCTGACAACGATCTCGGAGTGGAAAAGCAGAAGATACACCTGGTCGTCAATGGTGAGTGCGGGTGATGCATGAGTTTGGGAAGATGATAGCAGTGGCATAACTATACCATCTGAGGCCCGTGGCAAAATCATTGGATGGGGCCCCAGGAAAATCATCTAGTTTGTAATTTAATTTGGATAAATCACTGAATTACAAATATTCTTTATTATTATTAAATTGGCAAGTTCTCTAATACACGAGTACTTTTATATTTCGTCTCTGAAGGTGGGCCCAGTAGCGTATCTATAAGGTGGTAAGGCTGCCAAAATACCACGGGAAATTGATCCTTTTCTTATGAATACGTTTAATAAATCTTAATAACGTAGTTAAATTTTGTATATTTACTTCTTTTGAGCTCAAAGCCTCTCGGACCGAGGGCCCCACCGGGCCAAGGGACCGGGGCATATTGCCAGACCTGCCACCCTATAGTTACGCCACTGGATGATAGATTGCATTAAAATTTTACTAGTCACACTATCTTTGTTAGGTGTGTATGTTTGTTACTTTTTTATGCTCGAACGGTTGTACGGATTTCAATGAAACTTGGTACACGGGTTGAACATGTCGCGGACTAGCACTTTTTACCGTACGTTCCTTTGGGATAATTTTCTACTATCACGCACGCGAAGCCGTTGGCAACAGCTAGTAATAAGTATTATAAATGCAAAGATATTTCACTGTTGCTATTTCACGCCTAATCCGCACCAGCCCCCCTAGCCAAGTTACAACCGTTTCGATTCGATTCTCTTTTCTTGATCGCGTCGAGTCGGCCACGCCTCCGATTTCTTTGTTCTGACGTCATCTCAACGCTCAGGCACGTGGTTAGAACAAAGGAATAAGAGGCGTGGCCGACTCGAGGCGATCTACAAAAAGAGAATAGAAACGAAATGGTTGTAACTTGGCTAGGGGGGCTGAACGTCTTTCTTGGACATCAAGGACATACTTATTGAATGTACATTCTGTCCTAGTAATAAGTTCCTTTGGCTTTATAAAGTCTCAGATAAAGATATCCACAGATGCACACGTCAAACTTATAACACCGCCACGGTAGACGCTGGCTTGCGGACGACGAGGAATGGGTAGCTCGTCGTCCGACCGTCCGGTAGTCGACCAGACCGAGCCCAAGTCGTCGACAGCGCCGCCGCTGGCTGAAAGGGCCGCTGCCCGCTGGAGCTGCGGGGATATTCTGAAAAGGAAACCCGTGGTCTTACTTAGGGCAACTGTAGGACACAGGTGTGGTTTTAGTCAGTAAAAGTTTGACATACCCTTCCATTCCATCCAGAGCGGGAGAAGTCAGTGGATGATTTTCCACCTTAAAAACAAAAACTTATGACACCCCTTTTTTGATCTGGAAATTCAAGAGTTCATAGGATAACTCTGGAATGTGCTTCCCCTTGACATCAAAAAAGCTGAAAGTAAGTTTTCCTTCAAGCGTAAAATTCGGAACTACTACTTGAAGTCCTCTCAACCTTAGTTCGGTCTTCGTAGGAATTATTATTAAGTTCTCTTAATGATTTGATATTTTTCATAGTATTAATTATAGTTTATAATTTTAGCCAATATATGTATTTTATTATTATAAATAACTATTTTTTTTTCTTTCTGTTTGAAGTATTTGTTATTGTGCAAACCTACCACAGTGTTGTTATTAAGTCCGCCTATATAGGGTGACTGGCAATTAGAGTACGATACTTAAACACGTGATTGTGCTCATGATAACCAACAATTTTAACTATGGGAACAAACCTGAAATCGCAAAAAAAAACAGCTGTTCAGTACATTTATGTTTGCCTAATGTACAGAACAGCTGATATTTTTTTCGCGATTTCGGCTTTGCTCCCATAGTAAAAAATTGTTTGTTATCATGAGCACAATCTCGTGTTTAAGGATCGTACACACTAATTGGCAGTCACCCTATATACCACTACCGTACATGAAGTTAAAATAAATAAGTTACCTAACTATTGTAATAGTAGTCTAAATGTTTCCGAGTACTTCAGTTTTATTAAAATACTAGATTCTGCCAACGGCTTCACCCACGTGACAGTATATTTCTCCACTCAAACTTTGAATCCCCGTTTCATCGTTTTAGGGGATGAAATTTTGAAAAATCCTTTTCCAAGTGCTTGCCTACTTCATATAAAAACTTTTTAGAAAAAAAAAATAACCGACTTCACTAAAAAAAACACTAAAAGGATCAAAATAACTTTAATTTCGGAAGTCGGTGTTTCTCGGTATTGTTTGTTTCTTATTTAACACCGACTTCCGAAATTAAAGTTATTTTGATCCTTTTAGTGTTTTTTTTAGTGAAGTCGGTTATTTTTTTTTTCTAAAAAGTTTTTATTTCACACTTTTTAGTTGCGATACACTTATAAACAGAGTGCCTATTTCTCATGACAATTCCAATTAACCCAAATACTGCTAGGTTACATTGTTTTATTATAAAGTTCCTGTGTCTACCTTCCTCCTTCCGGCTCCATCATCAGATCAGTTCGATAGTACCTTATAGCCAAAGTGCTAACCATGACAATTCTAATAAGTCCAAACACAACTAGGTTACATTGATTAATTACGGAGTTCCAGTGCCTACCTTCCGGCTCCATCATCATCATCAGATCACTTCGATGATACCATTTTCAACGTAACTATTCAGAATCATTCATTTATTTGTATTGTCATAGTGGCTTAACTATATCTTCATTGTGATATCTATTTGAGTATGAAGTTCCGTTGACCATTTCTGGTCTTCTTCATCAGTTCCACTTCATCAAATGTTACTTTTTGACTGTAAATGCTTAAGTTCTTGATGAAAATACTAAAATTACCATAGGGTTGCCTATAATTTTTGAGGAGTTCCCTCGATTCCTCATGGATTCCATCATCAGAACTGGATTTTGAAAAAAATGGGACCAATCTGGAAGCATTACCTATAAAGGGAAAAAAAAAATTTGCAAATCGGTCCATAAACGACGGAGTTCTGAGGTAACAAACATAAAAAAAAAAAAAAAAAAAATAATGATGATAAAAAAAAAAAAAAAAAAATACAACCGAATTGATAACCTCCTCCTTTTTTTTGAAGTCGGTTAAAAAGGCAACCATGTGCAAAATTTCACGCTCCCACGCCCTGTAGTTTCGGCAGTGCGTTGATATGACAGTCCACGTACTTATAGATAAATATTTCCAAACGGATATTATTATCTCTATCACTTGTAACGCTCAACGATTGTGTAAAAACTAAATACCCAACATGATTAGGTGTAATATGTATGATTCACTATCAGTGACTAAATTCATGAATTTGCCTACAGTACAAAATAAGAGTAGGTACTTTTAAAAATATTGATTAAGGTATTTTTTTTCTGGAATTTCATGTTTTTTTTATTTGTGCAATAAAGAATAAAGAGTATTCAATCATATACCTAAATCAACGTTGAGTTCCTTTTCTGCCGTCGTTATGAAAAAGGGTTAAATACATATTCGGAATTAGAATTCTTTTATGATTCCGAATATATGTATGTATTTAAGTATTATTAGTATTTCTGTCTGCATGACTTAAAGACCCTTAAACAAAAATAATTCTAACAAAAAAAAAAACAACCGACTTCAAAAAACTGGGCAAGTGCGAGTCGGACTCGCGCACTGAGGGTTCCGTACAAACTTACCTATGTAAATGTAGTTCAATTCTCAAATGGAGTCCCGAAGATTTTTCCGGATAGCAAAATATTTTTTTTTTGTGACGTACGTAACAACAAATTTACTGTTATCAGATTTATTCCTATATCTGTGCTATAAGATCTTGCTTCATGCCAAATTTCAAGATTCTAGGTCGACTGGAAGTACCCTTTAGGTTTTGATTCCCTTGCGAGTAGTTGCGAGTTTGTAAATATGCGATTTAAATTGCTGTTTCTTTTGATTGCGTTGACATAGAAGTTTGATTTTGTTACAGCTTAAAGGTATTATAGACTTGTACTAGATTGACATGTATTTGATATGAATTTCAATATAATACAGGTTTACGCGTTCATGAGGAAAGGGGTAGTAAGTCTAAAATTATTAAAAATATTTTTATTATATGATGTTACTAAAAATTTACAGTTTTCGCAATTTTTCTTTTATCTGTGCTATAAGACGTTGCTTCGTACCAAATTTCAAGATTTTAAGTTCACGGGAAGTACCCTGTAGGTTTTGATTCCCTTGCGAGTGTCGAAAATTTGCGGCAATTTGCGACATAAACGGCTGCTTATCTTTTAATTGCGTTGACTTCGAAGTTTGGTTTTTTCACAGCTCCATGGGACAGTAGACCTAAGTATTTGATATAAATTCCAGCTTGATACCTCCACGCGTTCCTGAGAAAAAGGGTCTTGACAGACAGACCGACGGAAGGACAACAAAGTGATCTTACAAGGGTTCCGTTTTTTAAACGGTTTTTTTTGACCTCAAAAGGAAAAAACGGAAGCCTGTAGGATCACTTTGTCGTCCTTCCGTCGGTTTGTCTGTTATCTTGGGAACGCAGGAAGGTATAGAGTTAAAATTAAAACCATATACTCAGGTCTGCGGTCCCTTGAAGCTGTGAAAAAATTAAACTTCTAAGTTAACGAAGAAAGAGATACGACCGTTTATGTCGCAAAAAACGTACCTATATTCGACACTCTCAAGGGAATGAAAATTCATAGGTATAGTATACTTCTTCTTGACCCAGAATCCTGAAATTTGGCACAAAGCAAGGTCTTTTAGCACAGATATAGGACTAAATCAGAAAACTGGTAACGGCACAAAAAAAATGCGATTCGGAAAAATGTTCGAGACTCCATTCGGGAATTGAACTATTTACATAGGTAAGTCTGTATGGAACCCTCAGTGCAAAAGTGCGACTCGCACTAGCCCAGTTTTTTTTTTACATTAAAGTCGATTGTATTTTTTAACCGACTTCTAAAAAAGGAGGAGGTTCTCAATTCGGATGTTTGTATTTAATTTTTTATTTTTTGTAAAAAGATTATATTTTACACTTTTTAGTTGTGGTATCTACTTCTTAGCTAAAACTTAGGTTACATATTATAATGTGTAAGTTTTATAGAAGGTACCTATAGAATTTAATCATTAAAACCACACATAGCCAGAAGTACTTATAATTAGCATGACAATTCCTATAAGCCACGTCACGGCCAGGGGCGACGACTTTTAGAAAACTTCATGGGTGCTCATGCTCATTTGATGGACTCGAAAAAGTGGCGAAGTGTGAGGAGAGAAATGCACACTGATCAACCGACAAATAAATAAATGGCTTACTTACATACTGCGTACTTAATTACTAATTATCATCATCTTCCTGCCCTTGTCCCATCTTATTTGGGGTCGGCACAACATGTTTTTTTCTTCCATTCTATCCTGTCAACCGTCATGCTATCACTAACTTCCTTTTCTTTCATATCACTTAATTCATAACACTTAATTACTAATTATGTTTGATAAAAATATAAAATGAAACCATTAATAAAAATTAAACTAGTTTTTATTATCAAGAAATATTATGATTTATGCGTAACCTAAAAGGCGATTACTGATCTGTTTCTTGATGTCTATTCTCAGGGGTGCTCAGCACCCACTATTTATTTTTCATGGGTGCTCGAGCCCCCGAGCACCCACGGAGTCGGTGCCCCTGATCTCGGCTAGGATAGGTACATAGCTTTATTACGGAGTTTCCGTTAGTTTGACGTGTAAAGTGTTTTTAAAATTTGCAAAATAAATATAACTAATTTATCATTTATCCGTGCCCACCTTTTGTATGATATACAACATCTGTGATTATAATTTGATCTTGAGATGGCCTAGCGTAGCATGGAGTTTCAATAGATTAAGAGGCAAGCTTATACTGGTTATGCTACAACTTTACTGCCTTGTGGCAGATAATAGCATGCGTTCACAAATTTTAACTATGGTTTGCTTACACTCGGGGTTGCTAGGTCCTGTGAGGATACCAGCCGGGATTGTTGGAGAAGATAACGCCAAGGTGACCGGGGAGCTGTACCAATCGTTCCACCTGCGCTGCCTAGCGTACGGGTATCCGAATCCTGCTGTCTTCTGGACCCGTGGTTACGGAGAAGGCATTGTGCTATACAATGACTCGATTTACGACGTGACAGAAAACGTCCTCACCATCAGAAGCCTGAATGTCGACATTCTTGGTCCGTATACGTGTCGAGCGTACAATGGAGCAGGCCGGGCGGCATCGTGGGGAGTCGTCGTGCGAGCGTACAGGCCGGAAGGGCTCATCATTGAAAACGAGTGGTTGGTGCCTCGAGACACGATGGCACCCAGGCCTACCACACAGCCGTCTATCACCACTGATAATTGGCTGTTTACCGGTAAGATTACAACTTAATATTTGCATGAGATAATGACCAATAGATTAATTATCTCTCTTTATTCTATTATCTTGCGGCAGCTCTTTTACAGTAGGTACATCTTTTTTCTTCATTTTTTCTGCACTTTTTTCTGAGGGTTGTACCTATATGTGTCGGGGCCAGAACTTAGATCAATTGATCAATTCAAAATATGATCGATCATTTCTTGAAATGATGGCATTTCATGATACAAAACCATGCCCGCTAAACACATCTTGATATGGGCAAGCCAAATCAATGATCCCTCTGCGTTTAACGATATGAACAGGTAAATGCATGATTCATCATCATCATCATTTCAGCTGATAGACGTCCACTGCTGGACATAGGCCTCCCCCAAATGTCGCCACACAGCACCCTCATGAGCCATGTATGAGGAACAGTCATAGACCTTTGTAGCGACATCTATGGCGTCACATAAGAACTAATCCAACATATCTTATAGAACAGCCCGAAATCATCTATCGGGCAGTAGCCCACCAGACATAACACCCGTCTGGTTGGAGGATTCTCCCTTTTCAACGCAGGTATGTGGGGCTTTACTCTCTGTTCCGCATACCACCAAAATGGCGACGCTCGACAATGAACGTCAGCGCAGCCTTCGTGCAGCTACTACTTCGTGACGTCATCACTTCCTCAAGCTTTCGAGCAGCGAGCCATACAGCCAGCACCCACGGCTTTAAAGGGTACCACCAGCATGCCTACCTGGTCATACCTGGTCATCACCCTCAGCCTCATCAGCGACCTTGGCGAAGCACACTGCACCTTCGGCCAGTCACATGAAGAGCCACGAAGAACCTCTCCTGGTCGACGCCAGCAATCAAGCCACTACGTCGCACAGCACCGCTCCGACTCACTGGAGCCAGCAGCACTACTCCGACCCACTGGAGCCTGCAGCATCATCCCGACTCACTGGGACAGCACCACCCCGACTCACTGGGGCATCATCCCGACTCACTGGGACATCATTACCCCGACTCACTGGGGCATCATCCCGACTCACTGGGATAGCATCACCCCGACTCACTGGGGCATTACCGCAGACAGTTCCGACTCATCGAGAACTATGCGTCATTCGGTTCCGACCCACTGGAACCAACCTACCACTGGCCTGGCACGCATCAAGAAGCATCAAGAACCATCGATCTCCGATCTCCGGAGGGGAGTGATGTAGCGACATCTATGGCGTCACATAAGAACTAATCCTGTATCGCGCAATCAAAGTTCTCCGCGCGATTAGAATATATACGACGGCCCGAAATCATCTATCGGGCAGCTGCCCACCAGACATGACACCCGTCTGGACGGAGGATCCTCCCTTTTCAACGGAGTTTTGCGGGGCTTTACTCTCTGTTCCACATACCCCCAAACCTTCTTATAATCTATCCAACATGTCGGCAGATCTTTTCGGGAACGTTGAACCTGTTGGCTAATGGTCATATCAATGAGGAGCAGCTCCTTAGTAGTACCGCGGGACCCGTTCCTACATCCATTCTGAGAAGGTGACATGATTAAATTTTTGTCAATATGACTATTAATTTTGCTTCTCAGTATGGATGTAAGAACTTTATAGACCGTCGGCAAACACGTGATCGGTCTATAATTTTTAGGCTCCGCAGTACTACCTGACTTATGGAGCAGGTGGGTTTTTCCTGTTGTTAGGAACTGGGGTAGCGACCCTGACTCTAAGGCAGACTGGAACTGATATGCCAAGCGAGCGTGCGATCTTGTAAACCATTTAATCCAGAAATTGTGCAGCCCATCCGGCCCTGGAGATTTCCAGTTTGGCAACGGACGGACTGCACGAGCTACATCTTGGGGGCTGATGTCAATTGCCCCCATTTGTGGTATTGGATCGCACGCACGCTCGACCTCTCGAGTCCAGTCACCCTCGGTATGACTGACAGGCACCGACCAGATGCTGCGCCAGAATGAACTCATGGCGTCATCATCCGGGGGGCACGCATCAGTCACACCTTGGTCCGGTCTCTCCCAAGCCCTATAAACCCACCTTTCATTACTCCGGAATGTGCGATTCTGGATGTATCGCTCCACCCACCGCTTATACCTGCGGATACGGTTTGCCCATGCATACACCTTCTGCTTCAGGAAGTCGATGCGCTCCGTGACACGAGACATATAGTCTCGGGGGCTGATGTCAGTCCCCGAAAACGCCCGCCTCACAAAGCGCATCACTCTTGGGCAAGTGTTGCCCTCCCTGAAGCAGATTAGTTTGCCGATGAGTGCTCTGGCCCCACCAATACGACGCTCGATCCTGTACTGCCAAGCCGGCACGGCTGGTTTCGGTCGTGTAGCTACGTCACAGTTTGGAAACTTGACGTGAGCTACACGACATGCCACAACAGCTGCGTAGTACATTATCGACTGTGTATCAGTGAGATCTTTGCAGTCGTCAAAATAGTTTGACAACTGCAAATCCAGAGCAGCCACCAGCGCCTTATTCTTATTATGCATGGGCAAACGAGGTAAGCGCGGCCTAAGTTCGAGCGGCATGTTGCGATACTCCCGAATAGCACACTCCAAAGCACTCCTCAATTCATTGTTGCACTGGGTACTTACATGTGTAATCATGTCAGTAATCTCTTCGTCAGCATGGTCGGAAAGATGGTAGGACGGTGGTACCATCACTGGTACCACAGACTGCGACGAAGGGGCAATGACATGGTTACTCATTTCCGTTCGGAGGCGATCAAGTACAGTATCGTCCAACATATGATTACGCTGGATAACCCGCACCTGATCCGACAGTCGTTGGGCCGAAACGTTGACGGCTGGCTCAAGCACCTGAAACAAAGAGAGCATCCGAACACGGTACGCGGTCAGGTTGTTTCCTCCCTCTGTAGGCTGTAGCCCCATAGTATGCGCGCATGACGTTCTCATTGATGGATTGCATCCATCGCATGCGCTGCACACTTCCGCCGGGAGCTGGGACCCTATCAAAGGCCGGTGGGCCTCGAGGTCCTAAGCCACTCGGCGGCCGGCGTCCTCTCCGTCGACGCGCAGGTGGTGGTGACGTGGGCGGAGAAAAGTACTCGTCGCTGGAGCTCGACGCAACTGCCACGGCCGGTGTCACAGCATTATTATAGAACAATCCTGAGTTTACAAAATGAATAATTAATATTTTATTTACCACTAGTTTTTGCCAGCGGCTTCACCCGCGTACATGAAATATAGCCCATGTCACTTAGGAATAAAGCAGCTTTCTATCGGTGAAAAAATTTTTGTAATAGGACCAGTAGGTACTTTCAGAGATTACCTCTTAAAAACAAACTTTACCTCTATATAATATTAGTATAGAAATATAGATGGTACTAGCGACCCGCCCCGGCTTCGCACGGGTGCAATGCTGATCACTTCATAGTATAAAACAAAGGATTTTGATGCGGTTTTGTCCAGCATTGCACCAGGGCAAGTCGCTAGTATTAAATATACTACAGAATGTCTTTATACACAACGTTCATAGATTTTTTGTCATAAGATAATACAAACATGTTTTCTTTTGAGGTTACTCTTGAAAGAGTGACATATAATAGGTCATGTGAAAAACATTCAACGCTCAAATCTAATCCTGCAACGTTGAAAGTTTGACCCTGCGATTTATTGATGGTCATTGCAAAAGATATCTTTAGCGGAAATTGTAGGCGTTTATATTGGAACGGTAAATTGGATGGTATTAGATTTCAATTTCAATTAACCCAAACACGGCTAGGTTACATTGTTTTATTATGAAGTTCCTGAGTCTACGTTCCACCTTCCTCCATCATCAGATCAGTTCGATAGTACCTTATAGCCAAAGTGCATCTCATGACAATTCTAATAAGCCCAAACACGGCTAGGATACATTGATTAATTAGAGTTTCGGTGCCTATCTTCCGGCTCCATCATCATCATCAGGTCACTTCGATGATACTTTGGAGGTAGGCGGAACAGAGAGTAAGGTCTCGAAAACCGCCTTTGAAAAGGGAGGATCCTCTGGTCAGACGGGTGTTATGTTTGGTGGGCTACAGCCCGATAGATGATTTCGGGCTGTTCAGATATGTTCCAATCGCGCGGAGAACTTTGATTGCGCGATGCAGGATTAGTTCTTATGTGACGCCTTAGATGTCGCTACATCACTCCCCTCCAGAGATCGGAGATCGCATGGTTCTTGATGCTTCTTGATGCGTGCCAGGCCAGTGGCAGGTTGGTTCCAGTGGGTCGGAACTGTCTTCGGTGATGCCACAGTGAGTCGGGGTGGTGCTATCCCAGTGAGTCAGGATGATGCTCCAGTGAGTCGGGGTGATGATGTCCCAGTGAGTCGGGATGATGCCCCAGTGAGTCGGGGTGGTGGTTTCTCAGTGAGTCGGGATGATGCTGCAAGCTCCGGTGAATCGGAGTAGTGCCGCTGGCTCTAGTGAGTCGGAGCGGTGCTGTGCGACGTAGTGACTTGACTGCTTGCGTCGACCTGGGGAGGTTCTTCGTGGCTCTTCATGTGACTGGCCGAAGGTGAAGTGTGCTTCGCCAAGGTCGCTGATGAGGCTGAGGGTGATGACAATGAACAGGTATGCAAGCTGGTGGTCAGGACACCCTTTATAGCCGTGGGTGCTGGCTGTATGGCTCGCTGCGCGAAAGCTTGAGGAAGTGATGATGACGTCACGAAGTAGTGGCTGCACAAAGGCTGCGCTGACGTTCTTTGTCGAGGGTCACCAGTTTGGAGGTAGGTGGAACAGAGTGTAAAGTCCCGCAAACCTCCGTTGAAAAGGGAGGATCCTCCGACCAGACGGGTGTTATGTCTGGTGGGCATCTGCCCGATAGATGATTTCGGGCTGTTCTATATGTTCTAATTGGGCGGAGAACTTTGATTGCGTGATGCAGGATTAGTTCTTATGTGACGCCATAGATGTCGCTACAATACCATTTTCAACATAACTATTCAGAACCATTTATTTATTTTTATTGTCATAGTCGCTTAACTGTCTTCATTGTGATATCTATGTGAGTATGAAGTTCCATTGGTCATTCCTGGTCTTCTTCATCAGTTCCACTTCTTCCACTTCATCAAATGTTACTTTTTGACTGTAAATGCTTATGTTCTCGATGAAAATACCAAAATCACTATAGGTTGCCTATAATATTTGAGTAGTTCCCACGATTCCTCATGGATCCCATCATCAGAACTGGATTTTGAAAAAAATGGGACCTTTAATACTTGGGGAGTTCTCTCGATTCATCATGGATCCCAAAAAAATTTTGCAAATCGGTCCATAAACGACGGAGTTCTGAGATAACACACAAAAAAATAAATAAAACATACAACCGAATCGATAACCTCCTCCTTTTTTTGAAGTCGGTTAAAAACACTAAAACGGTCAAAATAACTTTAATTTCGGAAGTCGGTGTTTCTGGTATTGTTTGCTTGTTATTTACCACCGAGTTCCAAAATTAAAGTTATTGTGATCGTTTTAGTGTTTGTTTTTTTTTTTTGTAGTGAAGTCAGTTATTTATTTTTTGTAAAAAGATTTTTATTTCACACTTTTTAGTTGTGATGCACTTATAGCCAGAGTACCTATTTCTCATGACTATCCGAATTAACCCAAACACTGCTAGGATACATTATTTTATTATGAAGTCCCCATCCACCTTCCGGCTCCATCATCAGGTTAGTTCGATAGTACCTTATAGCCAACTTGTGCTCCTAGACTGCACAGGTGTCACTGAAATACGCACACGAACCTTAGGATCCCCGAACTCCCTTATTGATGCCCTGAAAAACTTAAGAGGCCTAATCTGTTTTTGGAAAGAGTTGGGCTGGTTGGAATGAGCCCACCAAAGGTTATGACCGCCATGGCCCACGTACAATGGTCCACATAGGGCTAAGTGCGGAAACCATACATAAATAGATAGATAGATAGCCAAAGTGCATATCATGACAATTCTAATAAGCCCCAACACGGCTAGGTTACATTGATTAATTACGGAGTTCCAATGCCTACCTTCCGGCTCCATCATCATCATCAGATCACTTCGATGATACCATTTTCAACATAACCATTCAGAACCATTTATTTATTTATATTGTCATAGTTACTTAACTATCTTCATTGTGATATCTATGTGAGGGTGAAGTTCCGTTGGCCATTTCTGGTATTCTTCATCAGTTCCACTTTATCAAATGTTACTTTTTGACTGTAAATGCTTTAGTTCTCGATTAAAATACCAAAATCACTATATAGTGCCTAGAATATTTGAGGAGTTCCCTCGATTCCTCATGGATTCCATTATCAGAACTGGATTTGAAAAAAATGGGACCAATCTGGAAGTAACCGAGTATCAATCTTTGAAAAAATCAAGTTATTTACCGCAACCGCTATGTCCCTGCATTTTAAATCTTTAATATCTTCGAAAATATTCACTTAAATTACATGCTGTAAAAGACCATATTGATCTATATTAAATGCACAATGTATTTAAGGTAATTAATTGGATAAAGATTAATGCTGTATTGCTTAAAATCGCTTCGTAAATAAGCCATTATTTCTCGTAAAAAGTAAAGGATAAAAAATGGTTATTGTGGGTTATACCTAAAAGATAGACATATACCATCGCGGACTTTTTTGTTGATCTTTTTAAGGTGTACAATACTGTAGTACATTATTTTGATCTATCTCTTAGGGTTCAGCCAGCGTTTGCAATGTAAGCGCAAAAAAATGTGTTTATTTACGACATCACATTAAAAACCTCTAAAATCATCAGTGTTTCTCTACTATAATGTGCGTGTTTTATACTTGTAAACCTTCCTCTTGAATTACTCTATCTATTAAAAAAAACTGCATCAGAATCCGTTGCGTAGTTTTAAAGATCTAAGCATACATAGGGACAGACAGACACGAAAAGTGACTTTGTTTTATACTATGTAGTGATGCTACTCGTGTCATGCTAATTTTCTTTCTGCCTTCTTTTTTTCATCTTGCATATCTTCCAATTACGGACTATTGCGAACTTTTTGAAGGCGCATTCAGATACTTGTTCTAATTCCGACTTTCTTTTAGAATCCTCAATCACGTCAGAATTCACTGAGATTACAAAAGAGACAGCTGCATCATTTGACACAAGTGAAGGTAACACAAACATAGAGGAAACCACTGCCGTCAACGGCAGAGCACCTCCTTGCAGTGGCTTCCAGTTCGGCTGCTGCGCTGATAATGAGACCGAAGCTGCCGGGCCCAATGGGCAGGGATCTCGGTGCAACGCTACTGAGTTTGGTTGCTGTCCTGATGGCGTATTACCAGGTACGCAATAACTTCGACTTTTTTTTAAATTACTGTTGCTGCCAAAGGTATCCTTTGGTATAACCGAAATCGATTGAATTATCTACCTCTTAATTCTCATAATCTACCAGTCAACCACAACAACAACATAAACATTTTGATGATTTGGCCAGATTTAGCCGGTTGAAAAGGTCGGTCACATAATGAAGTGATCAATTCTATGATCTGGCCGCGTAATATACCTACGAGTTTACATAACTTTATAGGATAAAATTCATCGTTTTACCTAACCTTGTAAACTAATATTTTCATTTTTATTTTATTTTTTTAACAGTGCTTAGGTACTTTAGAAATATATAGAAATTCTCAAAGTCACGTCGAAGTATATAATACTTATATAAAAATATTGTTTATTCTAATGTTGACAATCTTTTAGAAACTTCGATCATACCAGAACTCACTGGGATTACAAAAGAGATAATTGGGTCATCTGACAAAGGCAAAGGTAATACTACCAACGAGAAAACCAATGACGTCACTCGCCCGAGTACACTGGACCCGTGCAGTGGCTTCCAGTTCGGATGCTGCGCTGACAATAAGACCGAAGCGTCCGGGCCCAATGGACAGGGATGTGCGCGCAACACTACTGAGTTTAGTTGCTGCCCCGATAGAGTATCACCAGGTAAACTTATCTCCAGACTATTAGTAGATACACATTTATTGTAAACTGTTTGGAATACTTGCATCTGATCACTATCGTATGTCCAGTCAAATAATAGCACTTAATCATAACCAACTAATCCCAAAAATATCAAGCTGCCCTGGCGGCTGCCAGGGTAGCTTGCTTTTGACTCTGAATGCATCCGGAATAAGTCGGTCTAGTTTCTCATCACTAGGTCTTAAACACTGACAGAGTTCCTACCCCTTCTTTACCTCGGGTACGCTGCAATCGCGGTGACAAGGCCCTCTTTGAGGAGTGGTTGGAGAGGCTCCATGATGTCTTCACCTTCCGCATGACACAGGTCCTCACCAAACATGGCAAGTTCGGGAAGTTCGTGTTTCGGATTCAGGCGGAAGAAACGCCTGGTTGCCACCATTGTGCGGACTGCCCGGAGGACATGATGGAACACACAGCGAAGGTGTTTCCCGCTTGGACGGAGCACTGCCGTATCCTCGTGGACGTAGTCGGCGGCGGCGACATCTCGAGCCGGGCCGCCCTGGGCATCGGAAGTCGCGGGGCGAACCCCTGTCATTGTTCGGTGAACGACGAGCAATGGGTAGCTCGCCATCCGCTAGTCCAGCAGGGACCAAGTAGTCGATAGCGCGTAGTGTTCCTAAATTACTGTAGTTTTACAATAATTATACAGCAT
Source organism: Mythimna impura (assembly GCA_905147345.3). Taxonomy (NCBI): domain Eukaryota; kingdom Metazoa; phylum Arthropoda; class Insecta; order Lepidoptera; family Noctuidae; genus Mythimna; species Mythimna impura. The sequence goes on along the minus strand of LR990359.1, from coordinate 22,254,750 downwards.
AAAGATTTTCTCCACCTACTTTTTCTACACTTTTATGGGAGAGTAGAACTAAGGTGTTGGACGGTTTGATTGATCGGCAGCTGGAAAAGCATCTATCACGTCATGACGCTCAATTCGGGTTTAAGCTGCATTTATCAACTGAAACTGCTATCCTCTGTCTCAAGCAAACTGTTCAGTACTATACAAGTAGGAAAACGCCTGTGTATGCATGTCTTCTGGACCTCTCCAAGGCTTTCGACCTAGTTTTATACGACTGCCTATGGAGGAAACTATCACATGTCACCAACTTTTCAAGCGATCTCGTTGCTATGCTCAAGTATTGGTATAATAACCAATGCAACTATGTAAAGTGGGCGGGTGTCCTGTCGGATGCATACGGGTTGGAATGCGGGGTGAGGCAGGGGGGACTCAGCTCACCCAAGCTTTTCAACCTGTATGTAAACCAGCTGATCTGTGAGCTCAGCAATACCAATATCGGGTGCTCCATTGATGGGCACTGCATTAATAATATCAGCTATGTGGATGATATGGTATTGCTGAGCCCATCGATCAGCGCACTTAGGAAGGTTCTCCGCATTTGTGAGGACTATGCGGTGGCCCATGGCCTCAGGTATAATGCAACCAAAAGCGAACTTTTGGTTTTTAAGGCGGGTAACAAATGTTACGATTACGACACAGTCCCACCGGTCACCTTGGGGGGCGCTCCGCTTTCCAGAGTAACGCAGTTCAAGTACCTGAGGCATTGGGTCACCGATAGTCTATCCGACGATGTGGACATGGAGAGGGAACGCAGAGCGCTGGCAGTTCGTTGTAACATGCTGGTTAGGTTAGGTTAGTACACCGTAGGTTTGCACGTTGTACAAAAGAGGTTAAAATCACACTCTTCAGGGCGTACTTCCAATCTCTGTACACGTGCGCCCTATGCGTCGGCTATACAGGGAGCTCGTATAGTGCTCTGCGAGTCCAATATAATAACGCTTTTAGGGTTATGTTGAGACTGCCGCGCTTTTGCAGTGCGTCGGGGATGTTCGCGGAAGCAGGGGTGCCTGATTTTTACGCTGTCATGCGAACACGAATAGCATCCCTGATGCGGCGGGTGCGCGATAGTTCCATCACCCTGGTTGCTATTGTGGCCGACAGGATGGACAGCTCGATAATGTGGCACTGGATGACGACTCATCGTGCGTCATTTAAGTACATTAAGTAGCTTTGTCGTTTTTGTATATTTAATTTGTTTGTGTAAGTGTAGTTATATTATGCTTGTGTAAATGTATTTTATTTATGTACCTATGTCTAATATGTTTCTGCATGTGTAATTTTTTATGTTGTTTCTGTGTGTGCAATGTTTTATGGACTCTTGATTGTCCGAACTAAAAATTTATATATTTATTTTTATTTATTTTATAATTTATGTACACACATACATACGAGAGAAGAAACATTATTATAAATATCCGATTTATTATTATTATTATTATAGAACAATCCTGAGTTCACAAAATGAATAATTTATATTTTATTTAACACTAGTTTTTGCCAGCGGCCTAACCCGTGTACATGAAATATAGCCCATGTCACTTAGGAATAAAGCAGCTTTTTATCGGTGAAAAATTTTTCGTAATCGGACCAGTAGGTACTTTCAGAGATTACCTCTTAAAAACAAACTTTACCTCTTTATAATATTAGTATAGAAATATAGATGGTATCATACCATCTATATTTCTAATTTTCTTTCTGCCTTCTTCTTTTCATCTTGCACATATATCTTCCAATTACGGACAATTGCGAACTTTTTGAAGACACATTCAGATACTTGTTCTAATTCCGACTTTCTTTTAGAATCCTCAATCACGTCAGAATTCACTGAGATTACAAAAGAGACAGCTGCATCATTTGACACAAGTGAAGGTAACACAAACATAGAGGAAACCACTGCCGTCAACGGCAGAGCACCTCCTTGCAGTGGCTTCCAGTTCGGCTGCTGCGCTGATAACGAGACCGAAGCTGCCGGGCCCAATGGGCAGGGATGTCCGTGCAATGCTACTGAGTTTGGTTGCTGTCCTGATGGTGTATTACCAGGTACGCAATAGCTTCGACTTGTTTCTAAAATTACTGTTGCTGCCAAAGGTATCCTTTGGTATAACAGAAATCGATTGAATTATCTACCTCTTAATTCTCATTTCAGCATCAGGTCTTGACAATGAAGGTTGCCCAAGTCCTTGTAGCACAACACCGTATGGTTGCTGCCTAGATGGGAAGACTCCTGCCCACGGACCTGAATTCGAAGGCTGCTGTTTGTTGCAAGCCTATGGGTGCTGCCCAGATAACCGCAAACCAGCTGAAGGACCACATCTTGAAGGTATAATAACCAGCTTGTTATTGAAATACTGCTAACATATATATACATATTATAACACAGCTTGCTTACACTAAGCACTGTGTTAAAACTGTCTAGTAGCCGCTTAGTAAACCGTGAAGATCATATTTGTAATTGAAGTGCGTTTATCTTTAGGCTGTGCATGCCAGTATGCGCTATACGGCTGCTGCCCCGACAACATCACCATCGCGCAGGGACCAGACAACCTGGGCTGCGGCTGTCAGTACACTCAACATGGGTGCTGCTTTGATAGGTATCTTAGCACTAAGTATATTTTCACCCGTAAGAATTGTAAAACTCAGACTGCCTTATTCCAAAACGCGATTTTAATGTAGTTTCGGGATTATTCTTAGGTTTAAAACCGTGACTAAATAAAAAAATATTATTATAAAATGTAATTTATCACTAGTTTCTGAACTATCTATGGTAGTAAAGTTAGACCACCGAAACCCCTAGTTTAACTATGGTACCTATATTAACGATTTCATATGGTTATGCAATCACATGAAAACAAAATGTATCTCACAAGTAGGTAATACGTACAAATTCATCGATATATATGTACTACAAATTTTAGTTAAAGTTAACCTATTACTAAAGTTAACCTATTTATTTAAAACATAAAAGATTTGTGATAATTATTGATATGGTACCTACTTTATTAAGATGTGGCAGAAGGTTTTTTAAGTAGGGACTGAATCAATTAACCGACTTGGTATTTCAAAGATCTCACAAATTTTTACGGTAGAAAAACTGAGTTGCGAAACTTGGTTTTTTTACAAGTTATGTTTTTGATGGCTTCTCATTTATTTTTGTAGATTCCTTTATATTATAAATATACGGGTATACTGATCCATTCACTGCAAAAGTAACTTTGTAAACCTATATATTTGTATGGGATTACAAATTTATTTATGCAGTTGGTGTATCTAGAAAATTGTATTGAAATTGCAAAATATTTTATTTTTTCGTTGATTTATACTCTAAACACTAAGCTTCTATGTCTGCTAAAGTGCCTTAGAGTTTTAATGATCGTACAGTCAGTAAGTGACAAAAACTTTGACCAGTTATAACTCTTAAACTACTGGTTCAAATTGAATGACATTAGAAATATACCTTGTTTATATAATGCCTGCTTGGTTACTGAAAATTCAGGCTTCTAGTTTTTTATGTAGCATAAGGCTAGGGGTAGGGCAGACAAGACTGTGTGGAGTCGGTTTTGCAGTGATTCGTTTCTGTCACTATGTAGCACAACATATTGACTTTTTATGACACTAATTTAATTTAATTGAAAATGCTACCAAGTAACCGTCTATATATTTGTGACCAAAATTCCGTAAAATGTTGTTTCGGTGTGGTAAAAATATGGCAAATAAATCATTTGGCAAATGAAAAAAGTTCAAAAGAGGCTTCGGCCAATAGCAAAAAGTTATTTTGTAAATCAGCGAAATATAGTTCGGTAAAATAATACTCATGACACATGATACTTCGATGATCTAAAAATATGTCAAATAATTCATATAGCAAAAAAGACGTCGGTCAATAGTTTTCGGTAAAATGAAATTCGAACAAAAAAAATTCGGAAAAGTGATCGGTTCCCCTGCTAACCGCCAGGGTATACACATTTTAGGTCAATGACATAAATGCAGTAAATGGGAGTTTAACGCTAGAAGGGTGATGTGCAATATGGCTTTATTTTTGACGCCAAGATTACTCATCTTAAAAAATAAAGTAATATCATTGGCAAACAACATAGGTTACTAATCATGTCATTGTTTTCATTGACATTTGAAAGGGTATAAAAACTTAGATTCTGCTTCATTTGGTCTTTGAAACAATTTAAAAAAATGGCTCTTCTTAAAAACACAACGCGAACGCGTAATTATTTATTTATTTGGTAACTCAACAGCTTATTACTAATTTACATGAATTATGAATGTTCACCTTACTATCAATGAACAGCCCATTACAGTTGCGTCAAAGTTAGTAATTTTGTGAATTGCAATTACCTTTTCTCCAGACACACTGCGGCTTTTGGACCCAACAACGAAGGATGCGCCTGCAACACATACCAGTTCGGTTGCTGTACTGATGGCGTTACTATCGCGAAGGGTCCAGATCAGCAAGGCTGCCACTGCCGCGACTCTAAGTTTGGCTGCTGCGGAGACGGTGAGACTCCTGCCACCGGCCCTGATGCCACCGGATGCGACTGCTCTTCTAGCCGGCATGGATGCTGCCCGGATGGACACACTGAAGCTACTGGACTTAAGTTTCTTGGATGTACCGACGCACCTGAAAATAAACAAGGTAACAGTTTGATAGCTTGTAGCTTCCCCTATCGGTATTTTTGACATTTACTAACCTTTATTTTTCTATTCCAGCTGCTTGCAGTATGTCGACGGATCCTGGTCCATGTCATAACTTCACGCCGATGTGGTACTACGACGTGGCGTACGGAGGCTGTTCCCGCTTTTGGTATGGAGGCTGTGAGGGTAACGGTAACAGATTCTCGACCCAGGCAGATTGCAAGGATGTGTGCGTTCAACCGTCGCCTAAAGGTAAGAATAAAAAATGTGCCGAAAAATATGCATTCGTAAGTAAGAATTTTTGAGTTTATCGAACCTGATTTTCTCAGTTCTACTTAGTTGACTATCATTTATCATTTCTTCCCAGATGCCTGCAAACTACCGAGCGCGAAGGGTGCCTGTGACGGGGACTACCAGCGCTGGTACTACAGCAGGGAGCAGGAGAAATGCATCCACTTCAGATATGGGGGTTGTCTCGGTAACGCCAATAACTTCGACACTCAGGAACTCTGCCTGAAGCAATGCAAACCTAGCTCCGTTGCAGGTGAGGCATTAAAATATTCGAAGTTCAATGTGAATAAACAAAGCTATAAATGAGGATTGAGGTTTGTTTGAGAGTGTATCATTCATGATTTTTAAACACAGCAGATAAAACTACTTAACTATTTGTTTTCAGGCCAATGCGATCTACCAATCGATCAAGGATCTTGTGCTGGCAACTACAGCCGCTGGGGCTTCAATCCTAAAGCCCATCGCTGTGAACAGTTCATCTGGGGAGGATGCGAAGGCAACTCTAATAGGTTCAGCTCTGAGGCAGCTTGTCAGATGCGCTGTGCTGACAAGCAACCACGTAAGAATTTTATGATTTCGTAAATGAGTTTGTAGTAGGGATCATTTAAGAGCAAAGTTTCCGAATATGTAGACAAGTTCTAGTGTAATACTTTCAGTTTAGCATGTCTAAGAAGTGTTGAGCTTTAAGGTGAATTCGTTATAAAAGGGTAACACATTAATTTTATAATTGGTAAGAAAATACATTTATTATCAGTGTATGTATGTTACCGTCAGAATACGGAATACGTTAATATGCGCATTAACTAGGTAATGTGCAAATTACCTACCGGGCACAATGTTTTAAAGTGTGAAATTTGACTTAAAGTAGCTGATATTTCCACGTTACCTAGATAATCTGCATATTAACGGATGCTACATCGTTAAATCGTGGATGACAGTGAGCGAAACACTTTTGTCTCGTTTGACACTATCTTAGCTGCCAAGAGAGTTTGATGGAACGCCGCTCCGCGGAGCCCCGCGGATAAGGAGCCCCTACTTCTGGGTAGTTATAAAAAAATAACCACGAAGGCTAAGGCGGGAGTGAAGCGGAGCAGCGCGGAGCTAACATATTTTAGGGTACCCCGACATGGGTAGGTTAGGTTATCACCACCCAGAAGTAGTCGATCTATCTTGGCAGGTAGGGTAGTGTCAAACGAGACAAAAATGTCTCGGTCACTGTCTTCCACAATTTATTCCGCAATTTAACTAGGAACATCCGTTAATATGCAGATTAACTAGGTAAAGTGAAGATAAAGTCAAATTTCACACTTGCGGATTGTACCCGGTAATTTGCAGATTACCTAGTTATTGCGCACATTAACGTATTTCGCATTCTAACGGTAACATATACACTGACAGCTAATGATTTAAGACTTGAAAAATGTTGTTATCCATACAAAATAGCAAAAAATAAATTAATGTTAAGTTGTATACATCTTATTTCCATCCACCCTGTGTACACCGTAATAGATCCACCCTGTATACACCATACTAGTTTCATCCACCCTGTCTACACCATACTAGTCCCATTCACCTGTATACAAATCATACTAGTTCCATTCCAGGGTGTATATACTACTAGCTTAATTGGTTTAGTAAAAATCATTATCTATTCTACAACATTAATTGTATATAAACCGAGTGATAATTTTTTATGACTTATAAAACACTTTGTAAGTTATAAATTTAAATGTATGTAAATTAGAATCATTTCACTCCTGACTTTTAACATCATGAGTCTGCACCTACAGCTCGGTGCACACAGCCACAAGAAGCAGGCAATTGTGATGAGAAGGAAGCTCTCTGGTTATTCAGTCAGTTAGAGAATCGGTGCTTGCCCTTCTACTACAGCGGCTGCGGGGGCAACGACAACCGGTTTGGCTCCAGAGAGGCTTGCGAACAGACCTGTCCTAGTGCTTACGGTAAGTAAAAGAAGAAAGAACAGGATCAGTTATCTCTCTCTCTCTCTTAATAATTAGATTCAGGAACTGGTGGTCGAGGCGATGTATCCACGTGGTGCTTCTTCTGCAAGTTTCACAAAGCTTTTGGTAATAGTACAAATACAAATACAAATACAAATATGTTTATTGTTCCAAAAAGGTATTACATAAAATTTTACAGATCTCTGGACTCCACATTAAGATTCCCTGTGTCGTGGAGACCAGTCTCTTCCACCTTATCAAATCAAATAAAACTACAACAGAGAAAACTACCATTAAAACAAAAAACATTCTTAAAAAAGTAAAAATAAAAAGAATTAGTTACACATGGCATGGTTTTGTGTATGTGAATGTGAGAGTGAGGAGTGTGTGTGTGTGTGTGTGTATGTGAGAGTGGGAGATGTGTGAGTGAGTGGGAGGAGTGTGAGTGTGTAATTGTGTGTATTGTGTATATTTGTTTCATATTTTGTATATATATATATATATAAAGTATTTGTATGTACTATGAATTTTTTAATATTTTTTCCGTATTATCATAATCAACCTTTAAGGTAAGTTTTTATTTGTGTTTTGCAAGTGTATCTCGTCATTGGTAAAATATTCAACACATTATTCAACTTACGATATATAAGTACAATATCAGTCGGTACTTATAATTGAAAATAGAGAATACAACAAGGTGGGGCAGGCAACTCCTGCAGGAAGGCAACTAAATTCAACTTGGAACAGAATGTGACTTCGAAAAAAACTGGTACCAAACCAATACTAGTACTCACAGTACTGACCTCTTCTTCTACCTAATACATTTCTGTAGTCGAATTTACTAAGTATATGAACAATTTTTTTTTTTAACTTTTCATTCTATTATTTTATTTCTTCGTAAGTATTTTTAATATTAGTACATATAAACACTCTTTTACATAAAATACATAAATATTAACTAAACTATACTAAAACCTAACTATGTACATAAATATAATACAAAAACACAAAATACACTCAGGCGAGATTCTTCTTTTCTGTCTGATTTTTTTGTCTGTTTTCTTTTTTTCTGTCTTCTGTTTTCTTTTTAATTTAAATTCCAAACTTGTTTTACCTTTATGTAAAGAGCTTTTTCGCTAATGCGAATATAATAATTGATCGAATTGCTTGGAATCAAGTCTCAAAAAAATTCTAGTCGTGAGGTTCCTATAGATAAATGCACTAGACCATTTATTGGACTGCTTTTTTCTTAATAACAAATATCGTTTTAGAAATATCGGTTTTTTTTCTACCCTGCCCTTTCTCTTTTTCTTTTTTTTTATGTCCATTGTTCCCACAATTCCAGCTAGAGCAAGCCCAATCTTATGTTGTTTTCTTGTAATCACGAAACCTTGCTTTTAAAGCTAGAACATTATGGGCTAGGTAAACTTGCACTCAGCTTGGTAAAATCTTATTTAATTGATAGGCAACAGCAAGTTCAGATAAACGGTGTCAATTCTCCGGGTTTGAAAGTCAAAATGGGTGTACCACAAGGCTCCATATTGGGTCCTTTCCTCTTTTTAGTATACATAAATGATCTACCACATATTGTATTGTTTGCTGACGATACGTCGTTAATTTTTAAGATCAATAGACGTTCCACAAACCTTGATGACGTAAACAATGCTCTACAGCAAGTCCAAAACTGGTTTACTGTTAATAATTTAGTATTAAATGGAAAAAAAACTAAGTGCATAAGATTTGCGTTACCGAATGTTAAAAGTAATTACTCCGACATAGTATTGAACAAGGAGAAACTCGAATTCGTCGAAGATACGGTTTTCCTAGGGATCACGCTTGACTCGAGGCTACAATGGGGTCCTCATTTAACATCTCTGGCAGGTCGGCTTAGTTCGGCAGCATATGCTGTCAGAAAAATCCGTCAATTTACTGATGTAGATACTGCGCGACTAGTTTATTTTAGTTACTTTCATAGTATCATGTCTTACGGTATTTTGCTATGGGGACGGGCTGCAGACATAGAGTCTATTTTTATTCTGCAGAAGAGAGCTATCAGAGCTATATATAATCTTCGCAGACGCGATTCTCTTAGAGAACTATTTAAGGAAATAAACATCCTGACGGTCCCTTGTCAATACATTTATGAAAACATTATGTATGTTCGGAAAAATATTCATCTTTTTACTAAGATAAGTGACAGGCACAATTTTTATACTAGGAATAGGAACAAATTAGATCAACCTCGATTCAGATTGGCAAAAGTACATAGTTCTTTTATGGGGTACTGTGTAAAATTTTATAATAAAATACCAGTTGAGATTCTACAACTAAATGAGTCCAAATTTAAAACATGCATTAAACGCACACTATGTAGACAAGCGTATTATAAACTGGAAGATTATATCCTTGACAAAAACGCTTGGCTAAATGCCGGTTCTGCTCCACAGCCACAGCCTTCAAATTAAGTTTTGTGTTTTTTTTTTTTTAAATATATATGTTTCTAATTATTGGAAGAGATACTTACTATTCCCCTTTTTGTTTTGTTATTTTCGAAATCTTTCTTATTTTATTTTATTTGTTTATTTCAATAGAGCTTATGATAATTTATTACCTTTTGCATTTGGAAACAATAGTATTGTATAATGTAGAAGCACTTTTTTTTTTCAAGTTTTGTGAATGTGAAGTACCATGGAGCATTTTTATTAGGTTACAACTTGTTTGACATTACGAGCATGGCAGGTGAGAGTTTGTCATGCTCACTCAAATGTCTCGCTGATGGTGGCACGTGTTATTGGGTCATTCAGTTCCCTTCAAAATGGTTGAGCTGAGTGAGGCTGATGCACGCGTCATGCTCGTGAACGGGTGCCGTCGGTTGAGACTGGTCATCTCTTAGCTGCCAGTGGCTTAATTCAATTTCTATCTTTTTAATTAGTTTTTATTCTTATTTATCTACATTGTGCTCACATATTAGAAGCGACATGAAATATGTAACCAAGATTTATGTAACTCATAATATGATTTAAAAGAGTGTCCATGGAGTTTCTTGCACGTTCTTCTCCATAGAGATCTACGCTTTGGAACGTGCAATTTAGCTTCACTTGTTTTTTTTTGACTGACTGACATTTTGACAATTCAAAAGTGCCTGTAATTGGTCTATTTGAAATAAACGTTTCTGATTTCTGATTTCTGATTTCTTTTGATAAATACGGCGCCATCGATCGAAAATGCGAAACGCAGTACGATCCTTCACGAATGCGTCGTCTGTACGATTTAGAATTACATATTACATAACAACTTTGCTTCCTAACAGCTGTTCCTAAATAGATTTTCTAAAAATTGGATAGTGTATAGTGTGTGCCTTTAAGCAGGAGATATATAATGCGTGTGAGTGTGTGAGCAAACAGGTGTACTCTCTGTTCCTTTAGTCTCTAAGCCCTATGGGATGGCTATCCGACACGACCAGGGAGAGTTCGGTCACAGGTTCAACGGTTTCACGTGCTTTCCGTCTTATCTTCAACGTGAACATAGTTAAAAAGCTTGTTGTTTCATCTAACGCAATGTTTAGTAAAGAGGCAATGCGAAAAAAAGAGAAATAACGCTTTAACACGCGCGCGGTAATTCTGTGACTCACTCGAATATTTCACTAAACTTTGAAATACGTTTATTTGTAAAAAAAATAAAGTTTTTGAAAAAAAATTTCCTCATTAAAATTTTCGAATCAATGTGCAAGGTTTCTATATAGTTATATTTTTTTTTACTTTTTAAATTTTTGAGAATAACGGATTTTCAGAAGTCAAACTAATCCAGTTAAGGGATTAGTTTTACGTAAATGTATGTTTTGATTTCAATAGAAACCTACATAATATTCACAAGATGTCAGTGTTTCCAAAATATCTAGAGAAAGATGCATAATAATGCCATAATCACGAAAGTGCAGTTGTATGGAAATATGTCTTGGGTTGGCCGCTCTACCTTTCGAATACCGTAATTAGAGACACAATAGAAATACAATGAGAGATCGAACGCCGGCGTTCGCTTGGGGTTTAATGAATTTGGGCCATAAAATAGTAATGAAGGTAAATTATATTATCAATGCTAAGTAAGAGGACTGCAGTTGTGTTTAAAGTTTAGTCATCATTGCGTATCGAAGTGAAACATTACTACTAAAGGGTGTGTTTTATTGGTAGATATGCCTGCAGCACCCCTTGCGTTGCCACAGCAAGAGCCGGAGGTGGCGGCATCTGAAGGTGGCATAGCCACCCTGCGCTGTTTGTTCCATGGCAACCCACCGCCCAAGATCACGTGGAGGTTCAGGGAGCTTACCGTACGTATTGAAGATTAAGACTCCAAATCGATCGTCAAAATTTTATAACTAGATTTCATTTAAATGGTTCTTTATTCCTTCAACGATTTTAATTAAATCCGGATCAGTCGTCCGAATTATAAATTGATTGGTTACATGATAACTTACACTGAGACAGCACTGATATTTGTCAAGGAATCCATCTTCAGGGGGAGAGGAGGCTACATTTATTAGGGGCCTTTATGCTGCTTATGCTGCAGAAAGTTTAGTAGTAGAGTAGCAGTCTGGTGCTTTTTGTGAAAAATTATAAAATGTTCATCTCTAAACAGATCGACGATAACGCGAGCCGCTACAGGCTAATGTCGGACGGCGCGTTGCAGATCGTCTCTCTGTACCTCAACGATACCGGCGACTATACCTGCGTAGCTGACAATGGTCTCGGAGTGGCCACGCAGCAGATACACTTGGTCGTCAATGGTGAGTGCAGGTGGAGTTTGAGAACTGGGCTGATGGAAGCCGTCACTTGCTGTGGACTTCTGATACATTTATTTTTTATAACGATGTTTTGCTCTTACTTTGCTTTTTTTTTTTAATTGATATAAACTAGTGCTTGACTGCGATCCTACCTGATGGTAAGTAGTAATGCAATCATTGATGGTGAGGTGCAATAATTTATTGAGAGCCTATTCACTCTAGTCTTGAAAACACCTAAATTATAATCGGATAGGAAGACCGCAGTAGGCAAATTGTTCCAGCCCCTCGATGTACGCGGTATAAACGACGAGGCGAAACGCTTGATCCGGAACGTAGAGGTTTAAACAACATAAGGGTGGATACTCGCCGTTCGTCGGTTTGTCCGATGGTAGAAATAAGATGGTGGAATCAAGTCATGTAATTCCTGCGCACACTCTCCAAAATGCATCCTGTAAAACACCAAAAGGCTGGCTACCCTACGCCTGTGCTCAAGGCTTTGTAGATTGGACTTAACCAGATCTGGATCACCAATTAGCTCTTTGCACGCCTTTCCACCGAGTCCAAAGCTTCCAGGTGACATTTGCAGCACCAGCCCATATGTGGCTGCAGTACTCCACACACGAACGGACCTGTGCTTTATATAACATTAAAAGCTGTCCTGGTGTGAAGTACCACCGGACCTTTGCAAGAACGCCGAGTTTCCTAGCAGCTACCTTGGCTTTGGGCTCAATGAACCGCCCAAAGTTAAGGTCTGAGGAAATTTTAACTCCCAAGAGCTGAAGGCGGTCGATATACTCCAGAGATACATTCTGAAAGGAGGAACCTAGGTGAACGGGCTCCTTTTAGCGGTGAACAGACACGCTTGTGTTTTGGTTGCACCAGATTGGCTTCACCCCACTTGGAGACTGCCTGAAGTGAGGCATCCGTACGCTCTACCATAGCCTCTCTTTCGGACCGAATTAGCTCCTTACTAACCCGAGCACCTGGCAGGTATCTCTTTACAACTGTGCTATCATTTACATACCCATAGATACCGGGCATCAGCAGATATGCAGCAGTAAGAGAGTTGCAGAGAGAACAGACCCCTGAGGAACTCCGGCATTAGGCGTCATGGGCTCTGATTTGCATCCATCGACAAAAACTCGGAGAGACCGTTCACTCAGAAAGTCTTTTACCCAGTTAATCAGACCAGGGAAAATGCCGTACGCTGGAAGCTTACTCAAAAGACTAGCGTGCTATACCCTGTCGAAGGCCTTCGAGACGTCTAACGAAACGGCAATCGCTTCCCCATTCCTCTCGAGGGTCTCGCCCCACAAGTGGGTGGCATAAACTATTAAGTCCACAATAAACCGATTGCGGCGAAACCCGTACTGTCGCTCACTGAGGAGATCGTTACCTTCCAGGTATGTCATGAGGCGCGAGTTCAATACACGCTCCATATATAACCTTGCATAGTATGGAGGTTATTGAAATCGGCCGATAGTTGGCAGGATCGGCACGACTGCCCTTCTTGGGCACGGGTTGCACGTTGGCAAGCTACCAGGACTTGGGCGATATATCAATACCAAATAAGAGGTGATACAAGCGCGTCAATATAGGAGACAACTCGGGCGCACAAGCCTTGAGAATAATCGCTGGTATACCTTCTGGTGAAGGAAAACATCGTGAGGAAACCGGCATGTCCTAGAACCAAAAATTCGAAGACATGTGACATCCACCAACCCGCACTGGGCCCGCGTGGTGGATTACGGCCCATTCCCTCTCCTAGAGAGGAGGCCTGAGTCCCAACAGTGGGAACATTATAAGGCCGACTATGCTATGCTATGCTATACCTTCTGGTCCACTAGCTTTATACACATCTAGACGACACAGTGCTCTCAGAACTTCTTTGTTCCTTATGCAAACCTCGCGCATTGAAGTGTCGCAGTGAGGCAGAGTCGGTGGAGTAGCACTATCAGTGTCAAGACGAGAATTATAATAAATAATAATAATAATTTATTTATTTCAAGTAACATTGACTCATATACAATATAAAAATAGAATAGTAATCAAAACAGTCACAATTAAAATCATAGTTTGTACAGTTAAAAAACCAATATTGAGCAATGCAAATAATTAAATTGAATTGAATATACAATTAGAATATAAAATAAAATTTTAAATATTTAAATTTAATCAATAAAAATTAAATAATAAAATGAAAATCAAATAATAAAATCAAAATTAAATAATTAAATTAAATTCAAATTGTAATAAAATCATAATTAAATAATATAGGTAGTCAAAATTAAATAATAAAATTAAATTCAAATTATAATAAAATCAAAATTAAATAATAAAGTCAAAAATAAATAATAAAATTAAATTAAAATTACAATAAATTGCTTATTACGTCACAGCCCTGTCACGTGTCGCAAACAACAGTGCATTATAATGCTACAATCTAGTCTCTCTGCAAGCGTGGCCAGAATACTGTTAGCGCTCCCCCGCACTCGGTGTACCAACGACGTGCCTCTCTTGCGCATTAATGTATGAAAACAATCCACGCGCGCTTCCGCAAACATTGTCGATGCACTGCAATATCAGGGGAGCCCCAACATCATCCTGGATATCTATGATCCTGAACGTGTTGTTGAATTGGACACGAAGGGCGCTGTACGATTTTTGCGTGTAGTCGGTCCACAGGCTGCACGTGTATAGTGAAGTGCAGTAAGCTCTAAAAAGAGTCACTTTCACCTCAGCTGAGCACCGCGCAAACCTGCAAATCACCATGTTCGCTCTGACCGACAGCGCCTTTCGCTCCCGTTCGATGTCAGCATCATCCTTCAGGGTAGGCGTCACCAAATGGCCCAAGTATTCAAAAATGTCTACTCTTTCTAAAATAAACCCATTAAGTTTAAGTTTAGTTTAGCTTCATTATGGGCGAAGAGGGATGCAAAGAGACCTGCTTTCTCTCTTGCCGTATGAGCTAGTGTTCCATCAGGTTTAACTAGCGGAGGGAATGAGGGCCGACAGAAGTTCGCTTCGATCAACTTGGCAAGGGACCAGAATGCTCTCCTACCGGACGGCTGCGCAGGGAGTTTTGTGCCAATATGGGTAATGCGGTCGAAGCGACCCTTCCTTAGTGCCTTTTTGTAGGACTTGGCAGCACGGTTGAAGTCTCTCTTCTTTGAACTCAGATCCGGAGCTTTGTGGTCACGAGCGTCAACCCAGGCGAGAAATACCAAATGCTTACGCTGTTCAGCCTGAACGCAATCGGCGTTGAACCATGGGTGAGCTGAGCCACCGATGGGTACGTCCCGATAAGGGATGAAATACTCCATAGTTTGATGTAGGTATCACATCGGAGATAGTATCTGCACAGCACAAAGGATTTTCAGAAGAGAAGCAGACCTGCTGCCAAGGATAAGATCCTCAATCCTGTTAAGAAATTGTAATTTAACTAATTAATGGTAATGTATTTTAATATAATAATAATAATGACATTTATTTTAATTTTATACAATTTATTTTAATATTTAATACAATTCTTTTAATTTTTGACTGACTGACGTTATAATAAAATTCAATTTAATTTAATGATAATCCAATGACAATCCAATGCAATTTAATGATAAGCCAATCCATTAATAATGATAATCCAATGCAATTTAATTTAATTTTAATTTTAACATTTCAATTGTATGTAATTTTATGTTATATGTATATTGTCTGTACATAATTAATAGTTACATAATCACATTATGTAACTAAAATGAGTCTTTGGTACTCGAAATAAATATATAATAATAATAATATATATTGGTATCACATTCCATTAAAAGTGACTAAAGGGCCTCTGCGAGTTGGTTTCGGTTCCTCGTACGCCTTCCAAAGGTCCGGGATCTCAGGGTTCCGAGATATACTGATATATAAAATAATAATAATAATAAGATGCAAAGAAGTGCCGCATCTCATCCCAATCTGCTGACTTGTAACGACACATTCGCCGTTCACCGCGTGAGTCGCAGTCAAGTGGGGAGAAGGACGATACAGACTTCACCAGACAGTGATCTGAAGTTCCAAGTGGTGGTGAAATTGTTACGATACATCTGTCCGGATCGTACCCAAGTCCGGTCTACAGTGGGCACCACTGGCAGCTTCAATGTGGCTGTCGGCTTACATCAAGGGTCGGCTCTCAGCCCTTACCTCTTCCTGATGATAATGGACGCTCTGACGTCGGACATTCAGGAAGAGGCTCCCTGGTGTATGCTGTTTGCCGATGACATTGTGCTGGTTGCCGAAAGTGGCCTAGAGATCCAGAACAGATTGGAGGTGTGGTGGCACAGACTGGAGAGTGTTGGCCTGAAATTGAGTAGAACCAAAACGGAGTACTTGTTCTCCGATTTCGGCGGTCTCTCCAGTCTAGTGCCTTTAGCTCTCGCCGGAACGCCCATACCGATCTGTTCCGACTTTCGGTACTTTGGGGCGCTCGTCCAAGGGGATGTTGAGGTAGACCGGGACGTAACACATCGGATCAACGCAGGTTGGATGAAATGGCGTCATGTCACGGGAACAACTTGTGACCCACGGATGCCCCTCAAGTTGAAGGGTAAAATCTACAAGTCCGTGATAAGGCCTGTCATACTGTATGGATCACAATGTTGGGCTATGAAAAAGACGGACGAAAAAAGATTGCACGTAGTGGAGATGAGAATGTTAGACGGATGTGTGGTGGTGTGACAAGAATATATTAGGGGAAGTTTGAAAGTGGCGCCAGTGACTGAAAAGTTGAAAGGGAATCGTTTATCTTGGTATGGTCATGTGAAGAAGAGGGATGAAGCACATGTTGCTAAAAGAGTTATGAATTTACATGTGGATGGATGGAGAGGGAGAGGGAGGCCAAAGAAAAGATGGATGGATTGTGTGAGAAGTGATATGAAAAAAAAGGGAGTTAGTGATAGTGACAGGACAGAATGGAAGAAAAAAACGTATTGCGCCGACCCCAAATAACACGGGACAAGGGCAGGAAGATGATGATCTGTCCGGATCGGTGGTCAGCAGAAGGTACAGACAATTGGCAGTATGACCAGCTACATCAGGCCCCCTGTTCGTTTGCTTTACCAACTGATAGAGACTCATCGATACTGCAAAGTTTCGCGCTTCTCTCCCAGCGTGGTCGGTCCTCTAGTACGGTAAAAGCCAGTCTTGGTGATAGGCGTTAAAGTCCCCCAGAGCGACAAACTTCGCATCAGGGTGCCGACTCAGAGCCTTATCGGCGGCCTCACTGAGGTGGCCAGTGGTGGTGGTGTGATGTAAATCCAACAATACGACCAGAGTTGCTGCGCCAATGGAGGTTTGATCTGGAGACTGCGGGGACGCCCGAACCCCCCCAGGAATCGCCATCGGGTCCTCTCGCCCGGTCGCCAACCGGCACGATGGGGCCACCCTGGGATTTTTCGCAGTTGGCGGGGCAGCCTTTTGTGTGTGGCTGGCACACTACTTGGGCCCCCAACTATCTGCGGTTGGCCAGCGGAGAACCATGTTACGGATCCTGCTACCCTCCGCGATCAAACTTCCGACACAACAATAGCTCACGCATCATACCCAGTACACATCGCAACACAACTGCTCAGACCCATCTTCCACCATACGGACTTCCCATCTTTTACCAGACATCACGCCGGAACACGACAAGTCGCTTGGCGGCATGGCTTTGTCTGGTGGGTGGTAACTCTTAAGCCGACAGCCGATGCTATGGTCTACCACCGCATTTTATTGCTCGTTTAGCACTACCCAGGGGCCACGTGTAGGGTGGTCAAAACTAAGTAGATCCTACGGATGCTAGCATTTCATCCCCCGAAATGTTATATGATTGTTATATGAATGACGCAGCTGATGCTTAGACCTATAATGAACTGCAGTTGAACTATAATTTTTATGATTCCCAGTTGGTAATAAAGTGACCCGTTCAAACTAACACCACCATTGAGTAGCACGCATACGAAGGTGTAGGTATACCAACATTGTTTTGGGTAGTTCCTAAGTTTGGCAATGGTCAGTCTTTTCCTCTGTTCGTGCAGAAGCCAGAACATTCTAACTTCATTTTAGTGAAGGCGCCAAAGGTAGTTGAGTTTAGAACTCAGAAAGCATGCAGATTGTATTTTTGGATGTTGCCAGGAGGTTTGTTGGGTCATTTTTTTATACTCTTTAAATATTAGTGAATCGACTGAATAAATACTTTGGAATTATTTTAATGATTGTTTTAGTGATAATATCCAATTGTTTCTTATAGATACTTATAGGTAGCCAACTGAAAAAAAGTGCACAACACACGTTTTTAGGGTTCCGTACCTCAAAAGGGAAAAACGAAACCCTTATAGGATCACTTTGTTGTCCGTCCGTCCGTCTGTCTGTCTGTCTGTCAAGACCCTATATCTCAGAAACGAGTGGAGGTATAGAGTTGAAATTAAAACCACATAGTCAAGTCTGCGGTTCCTTAAAGCTGTGAAAACATCAAACTTCTAAATTAACGGAAAAAAAGATATGGCCGTTTATGTCGCAAAAAACGTACATTTCGACACTCAAGGGAATCAAAATTCATAGGGTACTTCCCGTTGACCTAGAATCGTGAAATTTGCCATTAAGCAACGTCTCATAGCATAAGTATAGGAAAAAAAATCTGAAAACTGTAATTTTGTAGTTACGTCACAAAAAGTAATCTGTTTTGCTATTCGGAAAAATCTTTGAAACTCGTTTCGTGAATTGAACTGTTTTCATAGGTAAGTTACACAAAGTAATAATAATAATAATAAATTATTTATTGACATAAAGTTTTACACTCATAAATGAAATTCCCTGGTTCCTGAACTAGTTAGGAACTGTATTACAGGAGCCAGTGTATTCCCCATATTGCTGTTACAGTTTTGTCAACAAATTCGTACAATTAGAAAAAAAATATTAAATAAAATGGAAAACATATCATAAGAATTTAAATCTATGGTCAATGACAAATATCACAATTAATAATTCAGTAAAATCAGAATACTTATATGAAAAAAAATAAAAAATAAAAAATAATAGTAATGTCAAAATCCACAAATAAAATCAAAATTAAAATCAAAAATAAAATCAAAATTATATTCAAAAATAAAATCAAAATTAAAGTTTAAAAATAAAATAAAATGAGTGTCCAAAAATATAAATTAAAATGCAATCCACAGAATAAAATCAAAATTATAATCAAAAATAAAATCAAAATTAAAGTTTAAAAATAAAATAAAATAAAATCAGTGTCCAAAAATCTAAATTAAAATACAATCCACAGAATAAAATCAAAATTAAAACCCAAAAATAAAATTAATGTCAAAAATAAAATTAAAATTAAAATCCAAATTATCGTCAGAAACGGTAGCAAAAATCAAAATAAAAACAATGTAAAATAAATGAAATAAATTAGAATAAAATAAAACGCTTCTTAATGTTTGCAGTGTATCCGTGTGTGTGGTGTAATTATTATTATTATTATTATTTGGTAAGACACACTAGCAGCTATTTAGCTGATGCGTGTGTTTCATATAGTTTGGAGATGTTTAGTCTGTCCAACCGATTTTTAAAGCAGTTCAATGTGGGAGCTTTCACAACACTTTCCGGGAGCCTGTTCCATGCCGTTACAACTCGGTTAGGTAGATATTGCTTCAAAGGCTTCTTTTTGGATGCATTTCCCCATAACTTAAAAGAATGTCCTCGTAAATGTTTGTTGGCATTCAGTGTGTAAAGGTCTTGAAGGCTGGGCACATCATAGTATTCTGTGAGTATTTTTATAAGTCTCAATAAGCCTGCCCCTTTGTCTACGTTGTTCCAGTGTGATAAGGTCAAGTTCTTTAAGGCACTCTTCGTAAGATAGATTGCGAATGGTACGGACCATTTTTGTTGCCCTTCTCTGAACATTTTCGATTAGAGTGATGTCTTTCTTAAAATATGGGTCCCAGATGACATTAGCATGCTCCAAGAGAGGTCGTATGTAGGTTTTGTACAGCTTAACAAACGTTTTAGGTGTCAAGCATTTGAATGCCTTGCGTATAACATAGAGTTTCGAATGTGCTCTCTTGACGACGTTGAGTATGTGTGTTTCCCATTTTAGATCGCTAGACATAATAACACCTAAATCTTTCTGTGACTCGACAGATGAGAGTTTTTGAAGTCCTAGACGATAACTTTTTCGCGGATTGTTTTTTCCCAAGTGTAAGATGGTACATTTATCAACATTCAACGTAAGTAACCAGTCCTGGGTCCATTCGTATATTGCGTTTAGGTCATTTTGTATATCTTGCCATTGAACCTGCGGATTTCCAAAAAACTTTGTATCATCTGCAAATAGCGAAAACGACAAACGAAGCGTATTTTTGAGGTCTATCAAGTATAGGATGAATAGCAGCGGGCCAAGCACCGATCCCTGTGGAACACCGCAGAGTACAGTACGGGCTGTAGAAAGAACGTCACTAATACGCACACGGAATGTTCTCTTAGTAAGAAAATCACTTATCCAGGCTAATAGACTACCGCGAATGCCTAAGTGTTCCAGTTTATGGATTAGACGGCGCAAAGGAACACGATCAAATGCTTTTTCATAATCCAGATATATTACATCCGTGGGATGCCCTTTTTCATGGTTCCTTGCCCATTCGTGTACGCATTCAAGTAGATTTGTTGTGACTGATCGTCTCAGGACAAATCCATGCTGCTCCTTCGTGATAAGTTGCTCTTGCGATAGAAATTCTCTTATTTTACTTGCAATAATTTTTTCCATAGTTTTGCATAGTATACTAGTCAGGCTAATGGGTCTATAGTTCACGGCTGATAATTTATTCCCTTTCTTGTAGATCGGTACTACATTTGCTACTTTCCAGTCAGCAGGCACTACACCTTCTTCCAATGAACTATTCATAACCTGAGCTAAGCTCGCGGTCAATGCCCGAGAGCAATTCTTCAATAATATGGACGGTATATTGTCTGGACCAGTGGCCGTACCATCATCAAAACTCGACAATGCCTTTTGCACCATATCGCCTGTGATATTAAATTTCTCAACTGAGTTGGCTACTCTGGGCGCATTAATGGTTGGTAATGGTCCATCGGGTTCTTTAACAAAACTAAGTTCGAATTGATCCGCAAAGGATTCAGCAATCTGGTCCGGTTTCATAACGAGTTGGTCAGAATTGTTTTTAATAATATTAGGGATACAAACTTTAGAGTTCAGCTGCTTCCTGATATAGCCATAAAAAGCTTTAGCACCTGTATCTATGACAGTGGATTCGAATTTTGATCTTCTATGCCGGGTTATTTTAATGATATCGTTATTTATTCTTCTATAACTGTCATACGCGTTTTCATTAGGATTAATTCTATAACTGATCCACAGTTTCTTTTTCTTTACAATAAGATCAAGGATTTATTTGTTTATCCAGGGCTTATTGGTACGTAGCTTTTTATTAATAACCTTTTTTGGTACGTTGTGTTCTATTATCGAATGAATTTGGTTTTTAAAAGATAGCCACATGTCATTAACGGAGTTTCCATTAATAGTTAGACTCTTGGTCAAGTGTTTGTTGATTTCCTTGTAGTCTACCTTGTAAAAATCGTATAGCTTTGGGTTTCTCTTCTTTTTGTTATTACTGTTGGTATGAATGACCTGTACTGTAGCTGTAATTACTAAGTGATCACTTTTTCCTATAGGAGGATGGTACTCAATATCACAGACAAGAGTATCATCATTGCATAATACAAGATCTAGCAAGGATTCTTCTTGGTTGCGTTTTCTGGTGATTTGAGTAACCAGTTGGTTAAGGTTGCTGTTAGTATACATACTTATAAAGGAATTGTTTAGTTTATCAAAGCCATTAATTTTTTGGAGCGGCAATTTTATGCTGGGTAGATTAAAATCGCCTATAATTATTACCGTTTTTTCAGCTGCTGCTTTTCCAATAGCATTAAATAAAACTTCATCTGATTCAGCAAGGGTGTTGGAAGGAGGTCGATATATACAAGCCAGTAGTAAGTCAAGATCTTCATATTGTATATCAACCCATATTCCCTTAACAATACTATTATGATACTCATTATTGACTTTAGAAACGATTGCAGCCGTATTGATTTCGTGTGCTACATATATGGCGACACCACCCCCCCTTCTCTGGTCTCTGTCCAAGCGGTAGAGTGTGTATCCGGGTATATTAATAATGTTGTCAGTGATCCCAGAGTGCAGGTGAGTTTCAGTTATTAAAATAAATGTGGGTTTCTGAAAATTAACTTCAGCGAGAAATAGGTCAAATTTTGCCGTTAAGGATGCCAGGTTCGTGTACAAAAGACGAAGCTCGGAGATCACTCGGGTGCCTAGTTTTTTGGGGCACTGACGATCCTCGGAACTCTATTTATATATTTAATAGTTACAGTTAGATTTTTTTCTTCACGCAAGTTCTTGAGTTGATCTCTTTGATAGGGGGTCATATCCGACTAAATTCTGACCGAAACAGGTAGCTTACCTTTGTTTTTTAGTACATTTATGGCACTTTGTTTATTTGCTAGGATAACTTTGACCGGGCGCGGTTTGTCACTATTTGTGACTGGTTTGCCCAGGCGGAACGTTGAGATGATGACTGGCTCTGGTATTGGTATTGAGGCAAATGAGGCAGTGACAGAGTTCTTATCGTGCAGTTTACGGTGTTCTGGAGAGGAAGATGTTGATTCTGGTATTCCGTGTATGATAACATTGCGACTACGATTATTACGTTCCTCTATTTCATTGATCACCATGTCCAAGTTAACAGCACTTGCCCGTTGGTTCCTTAACTCTTGAACTTGATGTTGGAGCTCAGTTACCAACCGACGCAACTCGGGGACCTGCCTTAAACCCTCCTCACATTCATCACACAAGTAGGACAATTTAGGGTTTTGGAGGGTAAACACACGAAGTTCAGTTGCACTTAAACCACTACACTTTATACATATTGCCCTCTTGCAGCCTTTGCACGATATTTTAGAATTCTTATCATCTTGAACCCGTACATTACACTTGTAACACTGAGCCATTATGAATATTTTTCGTAATAGTATGGTAGGATATAATATTCCAATACTGGCAACCCCGTGTTGTTTTTGAAATTTGGACAGTTTCACTCTGACAGCAGTGACAGGTCAAATTATGATAAAATTTGTGGGTATTTCCACAAAAATAAAAACTGCGAGTAATCTGTGACAGTTCAAAAGCAAATTTCAATCCACATAATTTATATGTTAAATCACTGTTTGAACCGATGTTTATTGTTCAGCACTTTTAGCAAACACTAATCTCCAAACTAATCACAATTGGCACTACGATTGCACTCTTTTACGTGAAAATTAAAAATTAATTTCGGGAGCTAACAAAATGACATGCAAACTAGTGACAGGTGACAGTATATCTGTGTGTGTGTGTATAATTGTGTGTGTTTTGTTCTACCTAGCAATGTTCAACAAGTTTTCAGTGCCTTCATAGTCAAAATCTTTTAACCACGCAAGGAGAGCCCTTTTCAGCTGGTGGTTGTTGAGCTTTCTGGTTTTTATTTTTTTTGTTCAATGCGTTGTATAAACGCGGTGCTATTGCCGAATAGTGTTTTTGGGCAAAGTGAGTTCTGACACGGGGAACGGGACAGGTAATCACTCTTTTAGTCTCATCAAGTGGTAGTGTTGGTACGGTGTGCCTGTGGTACCTCCTAACTGTTTCCATGACAAATATTTGCCTTACTGACAACACCTCGGCTTTGGCATAGACTGATGTGGTAGGATGCCTATGAGGTAGGTACATAAGCACCTTAAGTACCGCCCGTTGAGCTCTTTCTGCAGCGATAAGGAGGGATTTACAAGCACCACCCCATGCACATATGCAGTACCTAATTAAACATTCACACAGTGCTCTATACGTTTGGATTAGAAGTCGAAGATTTGCCACAGCATGTAGTTTTTTGAAAATGTATATCATTTTTCTAATCCTCCCAACCAGAGTTGCTATGTGAATGTTCCAGGCAAGCTTCTCGTCCAGTAATACTCCCAAGTATTTGATACTCTCAACACGTGAAAGTAATGCGCCTGGCTGGGTTTGAACCCGCGACCTACAACTCATAAGTCGGGACCGTTACCACTCGGCCACCACTGCTCTCAAAACGGTGAAGGAAAACATCGTAAGGAAACCGGCAAGTCCTATAACCAAAAAATCGAAGACATGTGACATCCGCCAACCCGCACTGGGCCAGCGTGGTGGATTACGGCCCATTCCCTCTGCTAGAGAGGAGGCCTGAGTCCCAGCAGTGGGAACATTATAAGGCTGATTATGCTATGCTTATGCATAGGTAAGTTTGTACGGAACCCTCAGTGCGCGAGTCCGACTCGCACTTGCCCGGTTTTTTTTTCAGGCAGCTTTAAGTATATTATAAGAAACAATTGGATATTGTCACTAAAACAATCACTAAAATTATTCCAAAGCATTTGTTAAGACCATTTACTTGATATATAGGGGGTGGGTGTAAAAAATCGACCAATAAACTTCCTGGCAACATCCAGAATCATAATCTCTATGCTCTTCTGAGTTCAAAACTATGCACAGAATCTAGTTTTCACATTTTGCACACTCAATTCCTTCCAGCGTCCGGTTTATCTATATATATATAGGGTGACTGGCAATTAGTGTACGATACTTAAACAAGTGATTGTGCTCATGATAACAAACATTTTTTATTATGGGAGCAATGCCGAAATCGCGAAAAAAATATCAGCTGTTCAGTACATTAGGCAAACATAAATGTACTGAATAGCTGATTTTTTTTTCGCGATTTCAGGTTTGTTCCCATAGTAAAAGTTGTTGGTTATCATGAGCACAATCACGTGTTTAAGTATCGTACAGTAATTACCAGTCACCCTATATAAAAGGAGAAACTGACTGACTGACATATCAACGCACAGCCGAAACTACTGGGACTAGAAATATGAAATTTTGCACAAGGCTTCCTTATATGACGTAGGCGAGCACTAAGATAGGATTTTCCAATATTCACTCCCTAAGGGGATGAAACGGGGGTCCAAAGTTTGTATGGAGAAATCTACTTTATGCGGGCGAAGCCGCTGGCCGAAGCTAGTTAGTTATATGTGCTTCTGATTCACTCTTAGGGCCGGTTTAATCATAGGTTGTGACCTACGATTAAGTGTGACCCATCAATGATTGCATCTCTGCTTACTATCAGGTGGGATCGCAGTCAAGCACTGGTTTATATGAATTAAAAAAAAAAGCGCCTGTTAATGAACTGGGTAGAAAATTATGCACTTTTGTTATTTTTTAACCGACTTCAAAAAGGAGGAGGTTCTATGTATGGCTGAATGTATATTTATTTAAATTCTGTGAAACACACAATATTTGAATATAATTATTCGGTGAGCCTACCGATAATTATATTCAGACATCGTGAAGCATCGTGAAGCTGCTTCTCAAAAAATAATAGCGAATTTGTACTCAAGTAACTTCACTTACTCACAAACGAGATATGAAAACATTTACTAACTTATAATATCCATCCACTGATAAATCTACGACTGGTAGATCCCGTGAGGATGCCTGTCGGAATCGCTGGAGATGAGAATGCGGTGGTGACCGGCGAGCTGGGCCAACCACTCCAAGTGCGCTGCCTAGCGTACGGCTATCCGCAACCATCCGTGTTCTGGTACCGTGGCTACGACGGAACCATAGTGCCGTACCATGATGCAGTATACGAAGCGAGAGGAAACGTCCTCCTAATCAGAAGCCTTGCTATCAAAACTCTTGGAGAGTACACATGTCAAGCGTACAATGGAGAAGGCAAGGCGGTGTCGTGGGTGGTCTCTGTACAAGCTTATATGCCTGAAGGTGTCTTCATTGAAAACGAGTGGTTGGTACCACGAAACACTTCAGCGCCCGAACCCAGGAAACAACCATCCATCAAAGTGGGGACGACCACCACCACCACCACTTCGACCACTACTGAAGCCTACAAACCGTTGTTCACAGGTAAGATCAGTCAACCTAATGAACCTCTCCAGCTGATATTATTGATTTGTTATATATGTATGTTATTATTATTATTTTTTAAGTTATGTGTCATGTTTGTGCAAATAAACTGTTTTTCTTTCTTTCATTGTTTATCTTATGGCGGCTCCACGTTAGTGCCGTAAATTCACGCGCGAATTCTCGCCATGAATTCACGGTGTAATTCGTGCCCTCCACATTCACGGAATACTCACAATCGTTCGTGAAACCCGCCGTGAAATGGACGTAAAAGCTGCTGCTGCAATAACTTTGTTAGCTGTGTCAACATATGACTATTTAGACGTTCAAAACAAGAAAGTTATTAAAAAGCGTTGGAAAAAAAGATGGTGGATGACTGAAATACATAATCATATAAAATTCATTTCAGACTTTCTATGGAGAAGCAGTATTATATTCTGAATCCAGTGGCGAATTTAACTCGTATGTAAACAGTGGATTTTCAATATTTGCTTCAGAAAGTTTCTCCAATTATTTATTATATACGTCCGTACGCCTTTGTAGTGCGGAGTAAACTGGCACGAAGCCGTGAATGTGGATGTGTACGCGTGAACGCCGCGCGAAGGGGGTGCGAGCCCTTTGTTGCGGGACAAAATTGCGACTCTGATCGCGGAACCGGCGTGGACGCGTGTGAACCCCGCCAAAACCATCGACATTCACGTTCACGCCTGTTTATGGAGCTTCACGGCACTAATGTGGAGCCCCCATTACGGTATTTTATTCACATAAACAATGCGAACAAACTTTACAATTATTTCTTGTTAAAGCAATTGACGTAAGATCAACAATCAACTACTCTTCCACTAATAATACGATATGGCTTATCTCTGCATGCGATATGTTTATGTATTCAGCTTGCACGTGTTCTTCTAGAGATGTTGAACCGTGTCGTGTGACCAATACCACAAAATAGATAGGTAGGTACAGAAGTCAATGTCATGTATTTTTTTTTTCTTTTTTCGGTGAGAAAATCATCTTATTAAATGACATCCCCCGCTCTTGGGTGGGCGGGAGATAGTGTCAGACTTTAACCGACTAAAAACCCACTCCTGTTCCTTCGTTGCCTTTCGTACCAGGGCCCAGTCTTCTTTTTAGAATCAGACCCTTGGCCTCAGTAGGCTTCGACCCTGCTGGGCTGCCCCTACAGTTGCTGACATCTCCTTGAGGCGCGCGTGGAACAGTACGCGCCGTCGACGACTTGGGCTCGGTCCGGACGTTTACCGGACGGTAGGACGGCGAGCCACCCATTGCTCGCCGTCTGGAAGCCCGCGCCTACGGTGGCCGGAAATCGGGATCGGAATCCCGGCGGCGGTTGGGGCGTGAGGACCGTTGCCTCACGCGATCGGCCGCCTCATTTGCTAGCATTACTGCTTCGCAGAAGGAGGCGACCGCCTGCCACTCCTCCTCGCTCCGGACCATGGCCTGTACCAAGGCCCGGCGGAAGAGATCGCCGCCGCCGATCGCCCCCACGAGGACACGGCGTTGCTCTGCCCATTTCATACCTACGCTTGGCGATCGCGCTAGGGTCAGCGCGTGGCGCCAAACTGTCCGTGTGCGGACCTGGCGCAATGATAAATGCCTACCTAATCTGAATTTTAAAAATATTACATGACCACAAAATTATCTTCTCTTTCTCGGCGCGGGTCCTGTTCTGTCTTACGTTAAAACAAACCATCAAAATATTAGCAAATATCTACTTACTTCTCTCAAACAATTACTGGTAGCATAAAAAACGACAAGTTACCATTTAATGTTGAATTTAAGCGACCGTCTACTGTACAGTTTTAAAATAAAACTATTTTTTGTTGCTCCATTATTGCACAAAAAAGTTCACAGCCGCGTATCTCAAGAAGATGGCACCTGCGCCAGCCTGCGCTCGCACTGAGCTGAAACGGGCCGAGATATCGTGTCCGCGAGCGGTGTCTATGTGTGCGTTACTCGTGCGCGCTTTGTATGTAGATTGACTTTTGTACCTATCTATTTTGTACCAATACTGTGATCACGTGATCAACATATTGACCACAAGTTTAATTAATAATAATAACTTGCGAATTGCGCGCGTGCATTTCATGTTCGTACGAAGCCTTGGGCAGCCCTCGTGCCGCGCCGCTCGCAAGTTACACGCCGTACCGAGCGGTGCAGGAGGCGAGTGCGTGCCGCCCGCGGTACACCTCCCTCGCCAGTTCAAATAGGCTCATAGTTCAAAAACGAAAGAAGCTACGTGCGCACAAAATGCACGCGCGCTGCACGCTCGCATTATTTGAGCCTTGCTGGAACTGCACTAGAGCGACGTACTAAACTTAGGCTGTACCCGCACGCGAGCAGCACGTGCGCACCTCCTGCACCAGGCGCGTGCGTGCCGCCGTCGGTACACCCCCCTCGCCAGTTCAAATAGGCTCATAGATCAAAAGCGAAAGAAACTACGTGCGCACAAAATGCGCGCGCGCTGCACGCTCGCCTTATTTGAGCCTTGCTGGAGCTGCACTAGAGCGGCGCACCAAACTTAGGCTGTATCCGCACGCGAGCAGCACGTGCGCAGTAACGCAAGCGGTCCGCGAGCGGCGCATTCGCCAGGTCCGAACACACCTCTATGATTACTTTTTGAAATTAATAATATAAAACTCTTGTAATAGTGTAACTACCAGTTACCTGCGACTTTGGTTGCGTGGAGTTTAAGGTCATTACCTCTCCGTTTTTGGGGTAATGACGGTTTTGTCTGTGCGATTGTGGACGACGTTATCTTGATGAATAACTATTGGAGATATATAATGAAGAACGGGGCGGTTGACTTGTGTCGGGCATGCCACGGTCCGGTTGAGTCAGACCTCTGGTTGTTCTCGTCTGGCTAACGGCGAGTATTTGCACAGGCATAATCAAGTAGCCAGGATTATTCACCAGCAACTTGCTTTGAAGTACAACTTCGTGGATTCTGAGGTACCGTATTACAAGTATGTGCCCGACCCAGTTCTCGAAAATGACCATGTCACGTTGTACTGGGATCGGTCTATCATCACTGATCGGACTATTGTAGCCAATAAGCCGGATTTAGTGGTGATAGACCGATTAGGGCGCCGCGCAATGATAGTGATGACTTCTTCCAGGTATTCTTTTCTTGAGCCACCTCGAACCAGTCCTTGCGGCGGGCATCTAGGTCGTCGAAATTTTCATTGCGTCGTCGCTGTAATTAAACAGGCTTGTCTTTTCTGTTCAATGTTATGATCTAAACTGAAATGGACGATGTGAATCCTGATCTCTTTGAACTGAGTCCCTTTTTTTATTCTTGATAGGTTCGCGCTTGATCGCTATCTCACCTGATGGAAAGCGACGATGCAGTCGACGATGGAGCACGCTTACCTAGAAGTAACCCTTCACAGTTCTTATCCATTTAACATGTTAGTTTTGTCAATAAAAAAGTAATGCTATTTATGTATTCTATAATATATTGCATTTCTGTGTTTTGTACACATAGTGTGTAGATTTGATAACTGTAGGTGTCATCAACTTTTTACTACCTCAGCCGCTCAAACATGTCACCATTTCAGCCGCCGGCATTTCGATCACGATATCCAGCCACCGTAGGCGTAGGCTTGGCAGAGACAGAGTTCCGGCGGGATCTCATGGTGAAATGGCGGTAGTGACTGTCGCAACCCAGTGCTGGGCATACCATAATTATGGCAGTAAATCCCCTCTTTGAGGAGTGACTCACCGAACATGGTAAGTTCGGAAGGTTCCGGCACCGGATTAGTGCGGAAGAAATGCCCTGGTGCAACCATTGTGTGGACCGCCCGGAGGACACGGTGGAGCATACGGTGCAGGTATGCCCTGCTTGGGCAAAACACCGCAGTGTCCTCGTGGGGGCAATCGGCGGCAACGACCTCTCGCGCCGGGCCCTAGTACAGGCCGTGATTCGAAGCGAGTAGGAATGGCAGGCGGTCGCCTCCTTCTGCGAAACAGAAATGCTACTTCAATTAAACTACGACCAAACAGAAATGTTATTGCTCACAGATTATTATCCTCTACTACCACATAACTCACCTACATCTAACATCCATCACACACATACACCCGCACACACTCGCGCACACATGCACACACACACACACACACAAACACGTTATCTACATGCATAAACACAACAAGAGTAAACCTAACCCAAGTGATGGGTTATTTGATTTATTTCATCTTATTGTTATTATTTTTTATATTTTTTATTCACTATTTGTATCAAGTAGAAAGTGGGAGAGGGCACTGATTTCTGTAATACAGGTTTTTACATAGCTCAGAAGTCAGGGTTTTCATAGCATTCTTGTAAAAAGTTTGTGAATAAATAAATTATTATTAATATTATTATAGTAATGCAATGGGAACGGCCTTCCTCACGACCCAGCCGGGATTCTGACCACGATTTCCAGCCACCGCAGGTGTGGGCGGACGTTGTGGACGGCAATGGGTATCTCGCCGTCTGGCCGTCAGGTAACCGTTCGGACCAAGCCCGAGTCACGGTAATATTATCTATACAGTATTGTAACTCGGCCGTATTTTTGAAATAAATGCCTACAGCCGCGCGGTACGTAAACATGCGATAGGGCTGCCCGCACTGTGGCTGCCCGCCTCCACCATTTTGATTACATTTGCCTACTTTGTGTTTCCATTTAGTTTTGTGATTGTAAATATACTTTTTTTAAATAAACAAATAAAATACTTTGTGAATTGAATAGGAAGTGTCCAATATTTGCGACCGAAAAATATTTGCGCCTCGACTGAGACGTAGGTACCTACGAAATACTATATTATTAAATTTTAAAGTACAAAAATCCGCATTCTAAAGCTTAATTAAAAATTGTTTTGGGAAACATGGACAAGGTGGAGAAACAGGAATATCTTTTAACTACTTGGTTATAGATAGATACCTGCAGCTACTTAATAATTTATATGTTTGGTTTTAAATTAAGCAATATTTATGTGAATGAAAAACAGCACAATTTAACCTACTCGTCATATCCATACTCCATACTAATATTATAAATGCGAAAGTAACTCTGTCTGTCTGTCTGTCTGTCTGTCTGTTACGCTTTCACGCTTATACCGCTGAACCAATTTTGATGAAATTTGGTACAAAGAAAGAATAGAGCTTGAGAAAGGACATAGGCTATAAATTATCACGCTATTTGCTATGGGGGGTGAGCAATATTCCAAAATGTCGGTATTGAACGATTTGCCGTGACTTCGATCCCCAGTTATAGTAATAATTTTTGTGAGAATTTGGTCGTCTTTTTTGTATATAATATGCGATGGTACTTCGATTACAATAATAATAGGACTTTTAGTATATTTTTAACACATCTTAGACATTTTTACTCCATATTTTTGTAAAAAGTAATCAAACATGTAATAAAATCTAAGTGGAAAAACGAAAATAATATTTCTTTTTTACATTTAGCTACAAATTTAATATCTGAGATGAAAATCATCACGCTATCATCGACAAAGGGTTAAGCAGACAATGATGACGTTTATGAACACCGTAGTGCAGTCGTGTCTGGATTAGATCGGCAAGTAAGGGGATAGTGGTTCAAAACTCAGTTTCTTTTTTGTGATAGTTTTGTTTTATTTTACTGTAAACAAGAAATTTTTACATATTTTTGCGTTCTTACTATTATTTTTATCGACAGTCTGGTTTCTACATCAGCACTTTCGAAGCAGTTTGGCAGATTATACTGACCTTCACTATACAAGACAGAAATGTCTTAGAAAAACTGTCATCCTATGCCTCAGTGACGCCGTCTGGCTTTGAATAGCAAACACACGAATTAAATTTGTCAAACTATTTATTTAACTATCGCTCGGTAGGTGGCCAGGACATTTCTGACATTTTTACATTATCATGGTAAGGCCACCATGATAATGTCAAAATGTCAGACGTACGAGCGAAAAAGAGTGATGGAGCTATACACCCTATATAGCTCCATCCCTTTAAAAGTCCGGTTTAGGTCGTAAAATGGATCACGTTATGAGCTCGTGGTAGAGCCTCAGTGTGTGATAAAGGTAAGGTTAAGCTTTTTAGCAATAGATGGCGTTATCACGAAATCAGCAAATGTTTCTAGACCTATTTATAAAAATTATTGAATTCTAATTAATTGCTTCGTAAATGCCAAAAATATTTACGAAAATAAACCGCAGTTAGGTCCAGTCATTTTATCATAACAAGATTTGTAATAGCGTAAAGTGCGGTGGGCCTTGGGCGCGGTCGCCTCCTTCTGCGAAGCAGTAATGCTAGCAAAGGAGGCGGCCGCACGCGCGAGACAATAACCCTTGCGACCCAGCCGATCCGAACCGAGGGGTTCCGATCCCGATTTCCGGCCACCGTAGGCGCGGGCTTGTGGACGGCGAGCAATGGGTAGCTCACCGTCCGTCCGTCCGGTAACCGTCCGGACCGAGCCCAAGTCGTTGACGGCGCGTAGTGTTCCACGCGCGCCTCAAGGAGGTGTCAGCAACCGTAGGGGCCCAGCAAGGTCGAAGCCTATTGGGGCCATGGGTGATACGAAAGAGATTTCCGGGGCCCTGGAACAATGGCAAAGAAGGAACAGGAGTGGGTTTTATGTATGTTTCTTTCTGGTTTATGTTACGATAAAACAACGCTGTATGATTTTAAAATTATTGGTTCATTAGATATACTAAAAGTATATTATACCGTAGAATTATCTTTTTTACAACACTAAATAAAATTTAACGTAGGCTATCAAAAAAAAGTGGATAAAGTAGTTTTCAGTTGCCAAAATGTATAAATAGTCTGAGTCACGGAGTTGATACTGAGGTCGATACCCACAGTTTTTAGTGTGTGCACCTTTTGCTTTTAGGTAGGAAATCATCAAATACCTTCCCCCGCTCTGGGTAAAGCGAGAGGTAGTACCAGACTTTTACTGACTGAAACCCACCTGTGTTCCTTTAGTTGCCCTTAGCGTTCCAGGGCTATGGTAACTTGCACGCCACAATTGCGGTAGCAAATACCTTCTTTGAGGAAAGTCTAAAAAGGCTCTCTTTCCGCCTGACGCAGGTCTTCATCGAACGTAGATGTTTCGGAAGGACCCCCAAAAAACCAGCAAATATAGGTAGGTACTTAATCACAGAAAGATGCTTCTTGAGCAGTTCGTGAAGGTTACCAGTACTTCAAGTAGTCTCTCCCTCGGACTTGACCACAACCTACTGTTTGGAACAAGTACCTAATTTCAAAGATTAATGAGGGGGTATTAGGGTGTTTCGAGAGGTTTCTGTTTCAATTTCGACGTGATGTAAGTCAACATCAAACTGCAACAATTTTTTCACAAATTCTTTATAAGTACAGTTGTGGAGCAAGATGACATCGTAGGTTACTCTGTAGTATTTTAATAATTGCTAGCAGCAGTGAACTATCAGTGCACGTTATCCAGCTGAAGATGGGCTGAAGCCGATTATGCTCCTTCGAAATTCACCTCCGCCAAAGTTGCATAACGGACCCGGCTAAAAGTCTGCAGAGAAATATCATCGAGGCAAATTCTTATGGGAGGTAATTGTTTCGAAAAATCTCATAGCTCTAGCAGGCATTGGCCCTAGAGATCTTCGTCAGGCGAAAAGAGAGGACGCTGTGGTGTCTTTAGAAAGACACCACAGCGTCCTCTCTTTTCCTCAAAGAAGGAAGATTTGCTGCCGCGTGCAAGTTACCGTAGCTCTAGAACACTAAGGGCAATTAAAGGAACACAGGTCGATTTCAGTCTGCAAAAGTCTGACACAAACTCTCGCTTTACCCAGAGCGGAGGAAGGTATTTGATGATTTTCTTCCTAAAAGTAAAACGTGCAGACACTAAAAACTGTGGGTATTGACCTCAGAACAAGATCCGTACAGACTTTATACATTTTGGCAACATTTAACATTTTGAAAACTACTTTATCCACTTTTTTTATAGCCTACGTTAGATAACATTTATTTAGTGCTGTTAAAAGAAAACAACGGTTTAATACACTTTTAGTCTATTATAATGAACCAATCATATTAAAATCATACAGCGTTGTTTCATCATAGAATAAACCAAAAACAAATTTAAACTATCACCTTTTCCTTTTAGGGGTAGGCAGAACCACAGTTTATCAACTACTTCGACCTCAACATGTCTGTTTCTGTTTATTGATGATGATAAGTAATTTATTTGATGTATATCATGAACGAGTATTCTATTACTGGTGAGCCAAATAAATAAAATAAAATATATATCTGGACATAAGAAATACATTTTACATAATATATTTACTGAAATTAATTTCCGTTATTTGAATTAGATGTTTTTAGCACGAATCACAAGCACAGAATTATTAATTACGTTTGTGCATTTTTACTAACTTGACGCAGACAAAGTCGCGGGGACGAAGATCTCTAGGGCCAATGCCTGCTAGAGCTATGAGATTTTTCGAAAGAATTACCTCCCATAAGAATTTACCTCGATGATATTTCTCTGCAGACTTTTAGCCGGGTCCGTTATGCAACTTTGGCGGAGGTGAATTTCGAAGGAGCATAATCGGCTTCAGCCCATCTTCAGCTGGATAACGTGCACTGATAGTCCACTGCTGCTAGCAATTATTAAAATACTACAGAGTAACCTACGATGTCATCTTGCTCCACAACTGTACTTATAAAGAATTTGTGAAAAAATTGTTGCAGTTTGATGTTGACTTACATCACGTCGAATTTGAAACAGAAACCTTTCGAAACACCCTAATACCCCCTCATTACTCCGGGTTTGTGACTCCACAAAACTATAAAATGACAGCGAACAAATGTCGCAACCAATTGGGGCTGTCACTGACTCTGGCATCCGTCAGAATGTTGTCCCAGTGTTGATCACCACTCACTGACCACTCTTAAGGAGGTAACGTCCAGTTGTCGACTTAAGGCTGCAAGTAATGTAGGATACATCATACGTAATCAAACTATCTTCAGGAACGCAAACCACGTCGGGGCCTTGTGTGAAATATGTCTTCATGGGTTTTTCATGAAATTCTTAATGATCTTTAATTTTAGGAATCTTTGAAATTAGGTACTTGTTCCAAACAGTAGGTTGTGGTCAAGTCCGAGGGAGAGACTACTTGAAGTACTGGTAACCTTCACGAACTGCTCAAGAAGCATCTTTCTGTGATTAAGTACCTACCTATATTTGCTGGTTTTTTGGGGGTCCTTCCGAAACATCTACGTTCGATGAAGACCTGCGTCAGGCGGAAAGAGAGCCTTTTTAGACTTTCCTCAAAGAAGGTATTTGCTGCCGCAATTGTGGCGTGCAAGTTACCATAGCCCTGGAACGCTAAGGGCAACTAAAGGAACACAGGTGGTTTTCAGTCAGTAAAAGTCTGGTACTACCTCTCGCTTTACCCAGACCGGGGGAAGGTATTTGATGATTTCCTACCTAAAAGCAAAAGGTGCACACACTAAAAACTTTGGGTATCGACCTCAGCATCAACTCCGTGACTCAGACTATTTATACATTTTGGCAACTGAAAACTACTTTATCCACTTTTTTTTGATAGCCTACGTTAAATTTTATTTAGTGTTGTAAAAAAGATAATTCTACGGTATAATATATTTTTAGTATATCTAATGAACCAATAATTTTTAAATCATACAGCGTTGTTTTATCGTAACATAAACCAGAAAGAAACATACATAAAACCCACTCCTGTTCCTTCTTTGCCATTGTTCCAGGGCCATCACCCATGGCCCCAATAGGCTTCGACCTTGCGGGGCCCCTACGGTTGCTGACACCTCCTTGAGGCGCGCGTGGAACACTACGCGCCGTCAACGACTTGGGCTCGGTCCGGACGGTTACCGGACGGACGGACGGTGAGCTACCCATTGCTCGCCGTCCACAAGCCCGCGCCTACGGTGGCCGGAAATCGGGATCGGAACCCCTCGGTTCGGATCGGCTGGGTCGCAAGGGTTATTGTCTCGCGCGTGCGGCCGCCTCCTTTGCTAGCATTACTGCTTCGCAGAAGGAGGCGACTGCGCCCAAGGCCCACCGCGCTTTACGCTATTACAAATCTTGTTATGATAAAATGACTGGACCTAACTGCGGTTTAATTTCGTAAATATTTTTGGCATTTACGAAGCAATTAATTAGAATTCAATAATTTTTATAAATAGGTCTAGAAACATTTGCTGATTTCGTGATAACGCCATCTATTGCTAAAAAGCTTAGCCTTACCTTTATCACACACTGAGGCTCTACCACGAGCTCATAACGTGATCCATTTTACGACCTAAACCGGACTTTTAAAGGGATGGAGCTATATAGGGTGTATAGCTCCATCACTCTTTTTCGCTCGTACGTCTGACATTTTGACATTATCATGGTGGCCTTACCATGATAATGTCAAAATGTCAGAAATGTCCTGGCCACCTACCGAGCGATAGTTAAATAAATAGTTTGACAAATTTAATTCGTGTGTTTGCTATTCAAAGCCAGACGGCGTCACTGAGGCATAGGATGACAGTTTTTTTAAGACATTTCTGTCTTGTATAGTGAAGGTCAGTATAATCTGCCAAACTGCTTCGAAAGTGCTGATGTAGAAACCAGACTGTCGATAAAAATAATAGTAAGAACGCAAAAATATGTAAAAATTTCTTGTTTACAGTAAAATAAAACAAAACTATCACAAAAAAGAAACTGAGTTTTGAACCACTATGACTTGTGTGTAAAATAGGTGTTCTTATATAAACGTCATCATTGTCTGCTTAACCCTTTGTCGATGATAGCGTGATGATTTTCATCTCAGATATTAAATTTGTAGCTAAATGAAAAAAAGAAATATTATTTTCGTTTTTCCACTTAGATTTTATTACATGTTTGATTATTTTTTACAAAAATATGGAGTAAAAATGTCTAAGATGTGTTAAAAATATGCTAAAAGTCCTATTATTATTGTAATCGAAGTACCATCGCATATTATATACAAAAAAGACGACCAAATACTCACAAAAATTATTACTATAACTGGGGATCGAAGTCACGGCAAATCGTTCAATACCGACATTTTGGAATATTGCTCACCCCCCATAGCAAATAGCGTGATAATTTATAGCCTATGTCCTTTCTCAAGCTCTATCCTTTCTTTGTACCAAATTTCATCAAAATTGGTTCAGCGGTATAAGCGTGAAAGCGTAACAGACAGACAGACAGACAGAGTTACTTTCGCATTTATAATATTAGTATGGATTACACCCAGACACAGAACAAATGATCGTGCTCATCACACAAACATTTGTCCTGGGTGGGAATCGAACCCACGACCTCCGGCATAGCAGTCAGGGTCACTAGCCACTAGACTAACAGGCCAGTCAAAAATAAAGAGGCTATATATAAAAAAAGCTCAAAAAATAAATAATTAGAACTATCAATAAATGAGACGTTAACAAAATAAATTCCTAACGAATTTATGGTGGTTGGGGTCTAATAACATAAAAAATATCATAGTATATATTATAGTATTTTTGGTGTACAATAAAGAATATATCTATCTATCTACTCGTATCTAAAATATTGCAAAAGCAATGTGTTAAAAAAAAGTAGTAAGTATATATTACAACAAATGTGGAGTAGTTAATAGACACATTTACACAATATTATGAGTTACCAGGGGGCCACATATGCAGAAGCAGTCATTGCCAAACAGTAAACTATGATACGCCCTCCTGCTCCACTCTAGAGTGGGAGAAGTCATTAGATCGTGCATCGGACAACCCGACATACGGCGAGTGTTCAGCCTTACGTTGTTGACACCTCTACGGTTCGGCCTAAGCGTTTCGCCTCGTCGTTTATACCGCGTACAGCAAAAGACTGGAAAAATTTGTCTGCAGCTGTCTTCCCGTCTGATTATAATTAGGTGTCTTCAAGGCTAGAGTGTATCCACTCTTAATAAATTAGTGACATTCACCATCATCGATGGCATCACTGTTTACCATCAGTTGGAATAGCTGTCAAGTACTAGTAAAAATAAAGATAATTTTTGACCTCCCAAAAAAGGTCGCAAACGTTCCTTTAGATAGTTAACCAATTCGTCTAAACGATACTTTGAATCTTAACGGAACAAAGCTGGGTCGATGTTATTAACAGATGATAGAGCTTAAAGCAGAAAGAGTGGCCTGGGCATGATTTTATAAAAAAAAATATTTTTTAAAATTAATTTAGGTCTTAATAATGCGCTGATGTCTTATTATTTATACCTATGTCATTCAATATTATCCTTTTATTTAATAGAAAATAATACATCTAAAGAAAGCAACTGTCTTTACATTATAGAGATCTGAACTATTGCAGAGTTAAATAGAAATCCATATTATTTATTTTATTTATTATTACTCGCCCGGTCAATCTACTACGATCGGCGATTTTTACGTTAGTCACTTAGAGTTACTTAGAGTCACTTTGAGTCACATTCATTTATTTATTTAATCTTCATGCAACAAAAGGTACAGAGGCGGATTTAATGCCTTAGGCATTCTCTACCAGTCAACCTAGCCACACACACATACACACACAACGTTGAGCCTCTTCGCGTCTCTTAGAGTCACTTAGAGTGACTTAGAGTCACTTAGACTGACTTAGGATCACTTATGATAAATGATAAATGATATTTATTTTGTAAATAGGTTTAAAAAAACACTTTTACACGTCAATTTTTTTTTTTCGTCATTTTAAACTAGATGAGGCCGGTGTTTCCTAGCTGACTACCCTGAGAAGAAACACCGAAACAAACTCAGGGGTCAAAGTCTCTTTTAATAGGGTAGGCCGCAGAAAATACTCAAATTGCCAGACATACGTTAAAATTACTGAAAAGGGAAAAAAAAGCAATCAACATAGTCCTCACGTTCACAATAATAAAAAGAAAAATATTGTTTACAATACTTAGCAAAGTAAACATTGATGTCAAAAATTAATAGAGAAAGAAAAAAAAAAAGTCAAATTGCAAAATAAAAATAATCTACAATATCAAATTGTAATAAATAATAATAATAAAAAGCAAAATTGAAGTTAAAAACAAAAGAAAAAAAGAAAAAAAAATAATAATAAGACAACAGTTGCAGTGCGTACTGGAGCAGGTCAATCCCAAGCCTTTTGGTCCTCAACATAGTCCTTTATAGTGTAAAAAGCCTTTTGGCAAAGTTTTCGCTTTACAAATAATTTGAATTTATTAAGGCTTAGTTGTTGAATATGACTAGGAAGTTTATTATAGAAGTGTATGCATTGGCATCTTAGCATTGTTGGCATTATTGGCACTTAGAGTGACATAGAGTCACTTAGAGTCAATTAGAGTACATAGAGTCACTTAGAGTCACTTAGAGTCACTTAGAGTCACTTAGAGTCACTTAGAGTCACATAGAGTCACTTAGAGTCCCTTAGAGTCACTTAGAGTCACATTGAGTCACGGATTCATCATCATCTTCCTGCCCTTGTCCCATCTTATTTGGGGTCGGCACAACATGTTTTTTTCTTCCATTCTAACCTGTCAACCGTCATGCTATCACTAACTTCCTTTTCTTTCATATCACTGTTCACACAATCCATCCATCTTTTCTTTGACCTCCCTCTCCCTCTCCACCCATCCACATGTATACTCATAACTCTTTTAGTAACATGCGTTTCATCTCTCCTCTTTACATGACCATACCAAGACAAACGATTCCCTTTCAACTTTTCAGTCACTGGCGCCACTTTCAAACTTCCTCTAATATACTCATTTCTCACTTTATCCATTCTCGTCACACCACACATCCATCTCAACATTCTCATCTCCGCTACATGCAATCTTTTTTCATCCGTCTTTTTCACAGCCCAACATTCCGATCCATACAGTATGACAGGTCTTATCACGGACTTGTAGATTTTACCCTTCAACTTGGGGGGCATCCGTGGGTCACAAATTGTTCCAGTGACCTGTCGCCATTTCATCCATCCTGAATTGATCCGATTTGATACGTTTCGGTCTACCTCGCCGTCTCCTTGGATAAGCGACCCGAGGTACCAAAAGTCGGAGCAGATTGGTATGGGCGTTCCAGCGAGAGCTAAGGGCATAGGACCGGAGAGACCACCGAAATCACAGAACAAGTACTCGGTTTTCGTTCTGCTCAATTTTAAGCCAACACTCTCCAGTCTGTGCCACCACACATCCAATTTGCTCTGGACCTCTAGGCCACTCTCGGCAACCAGCACAATGTCATCGGCAAACAGCATAGACACCAGGGAGCCTCTTCCTGGATGCCCGACGTCAGAGCGTCCATTATCATCAGGAAGAGGTAAGGCCTGAGGGCCGACCCTTGATGTAAGCCGACAGCCACATTGAAGCTGCCAGTGTTGCCCACTGTAGACCGGACTTGGGTACTGCATTGGCTGTACATCGCTCGGATCAACTGCACATACTTCTCAGGCACACCTTTCTCCTTAAGGACCCACCACAGAACCTCACGAGGTACCCGGTCATATGCCTTTTCGAGGTCAACGAATACCATGTGCAAGTTTTTATGCGCACCTCTGTATTTCTCGCACAGCTGGCGTATAGCAAAAATGGCATCCGCTGTACCCCGACCATGCATAAAACCGAATTGGTTCTGTGAAATTTCACTCTCTTCTCTTAGCCTCCTTTCAATAACTTTCTCCCAGGCTTTCATAGTATGTGACATTAGCTTTATTCCTCTATAATTGTTGCATTCAAGCACATCACCCTTGTTTTTAAAGATGGGCACCAGGGAACTGTTGCACCACTCATCAGGTATGGCTTCTTCCCGCAACAACTTATTGAAGAACAAAGCTAACCACATCCATCCATCCACTCGCAGCAACTTCCACACTTCAACTGGTATTCCGTCTGGACCAATTGCCTTACTATTCTTCATTCCATTTACAGCTATTCTGACTTCATACATACTTATCATTCTCACTAAACCCATGTTCACTGGTTTGCTCTCTAAAATCCCATTCCAGTTGTTTTCCTCATTCATCAGTTTTTCAAAATAGTCCTTCCACCTCTCTTTGATTTTATTATATTCTGATAGAATCATTCCAGTTACATCCCTTATACATCTTATCTGACAAACATCTCATCATCATCATCATCATTCATCAGGATTATCAC
Organism: Mythimna impura; assembly: GCA_905147345.3. Taxonomy (NCBI): domain Eukaryota; kingdom Metazoa; phylum Arthropoda; class Insecta; order Lepidoptera; family Noctuidae; genus Mythimna; species Mythimna impura. The sequence goes on along the minus strand of LR990359.1, from coordinate 22,213,808 downwards.
TTGTAATAACTTATAATCACCTAAAGTCATTTAGTCACTTATTGTCATTTAGATTCATGTATAGTAAAAAGTATCATACGTCTCCGCCATGCATTAATTCCTGTGTTTCATATTACAACAGATCTGTGCTCGCTACCTCCAGAACAAGGTAACTGCAACTTGCATGTTAAGCAATGGTATTACGACCCATCGTGGGATCAATGCTTCCAGTTCGCGTACACCGGCTGTAGCGGCAACGATAACAGGTGACTGTTGGCTATTTGTTATACCTACTTGGCACGCTTGCATTGCCTTCCAGGTGGCCTTAAAATATAATATATGCAAGCAATGGACATCATTCACGCATAGAGCTTTGATCATTTTTGCACCCAGTAAAATAAGGAGTTCTATATTTCTGTTCTTTTTTTGCGTAGATTTGAGACTCAGCGCGACTGTGAGGCTCGCTGCAAGCGTCCTGGGTCAACCACCACCACTGTAGCACCTCCTCCACAGGTAGTTAGCTCCTCAGTTTGAAAAACTAAGATATGTTTTAGATCTACTGTTTTTACCGAGTTGAAGCCTTATTCAAGAGATTAGAAGGATAGGCCTCATTACTTAAAAAAAATATCTAATTTCTGTTGCAGCAGCTGGCAGAGCCAGAATGCAAGACACCAAGCTCCTTAGCGCCATGTGGCAACAACGTGACAGTGTTCTATTACGACTACGAGAGGGGACAATGCTTCGCCAGCGGCTTCGGAGGCTGCGGACATCCCAACTCCTACAGCACGGAAGAGGAATGCGAGAGAAAATGTGGAGCTTTCCGCGGAATAGGTGGGTAAATGGGATATTATGAGGTCTGATGGAAGAGGAATGAATTATGAAACTTTGCCGCAAAAATTCGTCTCAATAAGATTGCACACAATAACCTTACTTTACACCTTTCTGCTCAGATGTGTGCGGTGCGCACCTAGACCCTGGTCCATGCCGCGCCTCCATCCCTAAGTTCTACTGGGACGCGATGTCGGGCAGCTGTCAGCCGTACGCGTACGGTGGCTGTGCCGGCGGACCCAATCGGTTCTCCACTGCCGAGGAGTGTATGGACATCTGCGGAGACACCGGACTTGGTTCGTACCGACACTAAGCTACTTTTCTCCTTATGGTTCTGGGATCTCCTCGCACACTTTACAGTTTTAATTTCTTCATTTCAAATATACTCACAAATAAACTGAATGTAACCGAAGCATGAACATCTTTTAACAAGCTTCCTCGCTATTAGAGTAGTAGAGGCTAGCTAACTCGTGTATAACCGTGGGGGGCGGGCAGCGCGCGCATGCCTGCAGGAGGCGCACTCGGGGCACAGCTGCGACGCCGTGCCGGGCCCGCGCTGGCACTACAGCGCGGCGCACGTGGACTGCGTGGTGTTCGCATACCTCGGCTGCGGCGGCAACGACAACAACTTCCGCTCCTACGCGCACTGCGCCGACGTCTGCAGAGTGTCGAGAACGAGAGGCGACGGTACTTACTTCCGCTTCACTCCGAACGCGGCTGACTTTTATCTCAATTCCGCTTCTGAAGCAGAAAATTCACCATTGGTGTCTGAACGACTGACAAGAATCCGTTAAACACGCGGTCATATTTCACGATGGATGCAGTGGTTAGTTGATAAAAAAAATCAGCAGCCAATCCTGACTTGCCAACTTTAAACAACCTTTCAGAATTAACAGAGGAACCTTGAGACAAGGTCCGCCGCGAACGGTACTAACGTTCTTTAAGCCATCGCCGTCAATGTGAAAGCCGCTCGTTTTTGAAGTCCTAGGACGTCAACTGCTTCTGCTTCTATCTGTTTGTATTGCTTGTATATACACTCGCTTGTGTTTCTGTCTTGCACCAGCACTTCTAAACTTTCGTCTTATTTATGTGAAAACAGGTACAGTGTTATTACAATAAATGTGTTATTGTTTTGGTTTCGTATGACAAGATTGTCTTGTGCAGTAAATTGTTCATATATGCGATTGTAGCTGCTGATCTTTTTTAGTTCGTTTTTAATGCGTTAGTGATGCCTAATCAAACCAAGCATACACCATCGCCTATCATCAGGTGTAATTGGCGTCGCCAGGTGTCCCGATTTTGGCAAGACGTCCCGCAAAACAGCCGATTTTATAAATGTCTTACGTTATGCTTTATTTTTCAATTAGTCAATGAAACAAAACAATCAAAATCTACTGTTTCATCAAATTTACTTTTTATTATAGCCAGTAGGTGTCATACCTACTGGCTAGTTCTATGGAAAAGAAGGGCCTCTATAATGAACTCCTTGAGAAAGCGTGAGCACAGTGAGTGGACCTGGCAGAGAGTTAAAATACTTTGCCCCGATTTGTTTTTATTTAATTTAAGTACATTTCCCGTGTTACCGTTATATCAACCCTAGGTGAGATAGTGGCCAAGCGTTACTTTATCAATATTAAAAAAGTATTTAAATATATTACTGATTCAAATATCGATGATTTATAGATTCGAACCAAGTGCTGCCACTAGACTGCACTGCATACCAACAAGAGTGCGAGGCGCTTGTGTGTCCATATGGCGTTGACAGGTATACGCAGGATGGATGCCAAAGGTACGTAAACCATTATGTAGACAGAATAACGTGTATGGGAAGACTTGTTTTAGTTCCATATAGGTACCTTTCAATACATTTGCAATACAACATTATTATCTCTTATTAATATCTTTTCTCATATCGAGCAAAATGCATAGCAATCTTCTAAAATTTCGCAAAGGCATTCGACACGGTTTTGATCGGGATTCTCTTCGAGAAACTATATATTGGATAATAATAAGAGACAATTTATTCTAAATGGTTTAATAGCAGTTAATAAAACCGAAAGCAGTACACTAAATCTAGCTTAAGCCCTAGACTTACTTCTCATTGACTTTGGATTTTCACTGGGCAGTGTATTTGGTCCCTCACTTTTTCTTATCTTTGGCGTAGTAGGGTGTCAGTCACAAGTAAACGACGTAAACGTCGGAATAAAGCTACACTTAAGATAATCTCGTTAATACTCACTTACGTATATTATAATTTTCGAACGTGCAATGTATTGTAAACAACGCGATCTCAGCCTACTTACGAATATTACTTTATGATAACATTTATAGATCTTAAATTAAAACATACAACAGTAATTAAAAACAGACATATTTCTCGCAGCTTTTTTTTGAGGTAAGTATCTATTTAAGCTGTTGATCCCCGCATTAACGCCGGGTTCACGCGCCATTGTCTTACTATTGTGTCTCTAATTACGCACTCAAAAGGTAAATAAACATAATACACAGTCATACATTCATCTCACACAACTTCATTTATTCTAACAGTTATCGTCTTTCATTCTTCCGTAAACATATCAAAAAGTGTGCAATTGTAGGTACAACACGTACGAAAATAATTGATATTATTACTATCCTTGTAAGTACCTACATTGTGATCCGGTAATGTTTAACTATATTACTGGTTCGTATTCCGGTGTTGAAAACAAATTAATGAACTTAGTCACACAATAAGAGTTTGACGCTACCGCCACCGACTCATCTAGAACGCGACGATTCTGAAAACAACAATATTTCAGAACCCTTCAGAACACTTTAAAATCACACTACATCACTGCTGTTCTAGCACTTTTACTTCCCTCTGTGATTCTGCTCTGCATGGTCTACATCTTGGAACTCGCGCACCGTGTCACTCGTACGATGAAGTTTCCACCGTAGGTGTGGGCTTGCGGACGACAAGCAATGGATAGCTCGCCATCTGGCCGTCCGGTAACCATCCGGAGAGAGCCCAAGTCGTCGTCGGCACGTAGTACGCGCGCTTCTATGTGATGTCAGCAAAACCGTAGGAGCCCAGCAGGGCCGAAGCCTACTGGGGCCATGGTCCTGGGACGCTAGGGCAAAGAAGGAAAATAGGTGTGGTTTTAGTTGGTAAAAGTCTGACACGCCCTCGCGCACTACCCTAGGTGGGAGAAGTCATTGGATGATTCGGCACCTTAAAAAAACACCTACGATGAATTTTAAATCTGATGTACACTTATAGCTGCTGATTGTATTACCTGGATAATAAATCATTGTCTAATTCTATGTTCTGTATGTATGATACACTTATTTATGACAGATGCAAATGCAAAGAGTATCCATGTGAGCGGATGTCCTGTGCAGCAGGCGAGCGCTGCATAGTAAACGAATACAAAAATGGCCTCGACCCAGAGCCCCAGTTCGCAGCAGAATGTAGAACCGGTAAGACCTATTTATTACATATTAGTATATATGTTACCGGCAATCTGTATAATCGTCAGCGTCAGGATGGCTGGACCAAACGAGATATGTCCTTGAGACCATGTGCACTATTTAATACCTATTTGCTACTATTTACTACCTATAGTTAAATATTTGCTACCTTTTCGTTAAGAAATTTATCAAAGAAATTGGGAATTGGGAATATGATTTTTAATAAATTATTGTTAACGTGTGCACGTCACAAACAACAAAACTAAAGTTGAACAGTATAATTTATCATCATATAAATAAAAACCGAATGCGCAGCCGGTAATATGTGTAAAAGACAAAACAAAGGCAGGGAAGGAGGTGATGTAATTTTAGGGCACCCCAACACGGACAGGTTAGGGTTATTTTTTTATCACCATCCCGAAATAAAGGCCTTACTTTAAACCCCGCAGACAGAAATAGGACCTGAGTACTTGTAAGAGAATAACATTATGTTACTTATAGCCAGAAGAATTTTTAATTTCACTTTTTTATTTTGTGTACCTTCTGAAGTCCTATTTCTTGTCCATGGGGTCCGGGGTGGTTATAAAAAATTACCCTAACCTAACGTGTCCGTGTCGGTGTAAATCTAAATATTTATTTTACTCATTGAAGGTGGACCAGCAAGTACTCTATACAATCCCTAGGAATTGTATACATTACCTAGGCAAAGTATGTAATGGACAATAATAATCATAATTATTTCATACATTGCCTAGACGCCTCAGGTATTCTATGCATTGCCTAGGTGTTGTATGGAATATCTACCTGAATTATACAGATTGCCGGTAAAATATAAATCAAATTTAGAAAGCGTAAATACAAAACCCAAATATCCCTTATTCAAATCAGACTGGGTTATCCGTTTGAAGTTCAAAACACATTTCGCTGAAACAATGTTCGTTTTTAATGCGTTAGTGATGCCTAATCAAACCAAGCATACACCATCGCCTATCATCAGGTGAAATTAGCGTTGCCAGGTGTCCCGATTTTGGCAAGACGTCCCGAAAAACAGCCGATTTTATAAATGTCTTAGTTATGCTTTATTTTTCAATTAGTCAATGAAACAAAACAATCAAAATCTACTGTTTCATCAAATAAACTTTTTATCATACACATGACACCTACTGGCTAGTATAATAATAAAAATATAATTTATTTCGACCAACATGGATCAAATATTTTCTTTAAACACACAACATATGACAGTAATACATACACAACATTTGAAAACAATAAGTACACACATAATATAAAACAAATATACACACTTCACACAACTAACACTAACAAGCTCCGATTACTCAGTATTTACATGCACCATACAGCAATAGTTGAAATACCGGTAATCGAGCCTCTGTGCTAATGTTCTCAGGATCCCGTTGGCGCTGACACGAACCCTATGCACTAAGGAACGCACTTTAACTACTCTCAAGTCAGTTCTTCATTGCCTTGTGGAGGAGTGCCACGTTTACCAGCACAGCAGTGCGAGCAACAAACGAATTTTTAGAAAAGTTACTTGACTATTGCTTGAGGTTTCGTCTTTCCAAATAATCATCATCTTCTTGCCGGCTGCTCTTGTTCCATATTGCTAAGGGTTGGCCCAACACGCTTTTTCTTTCATTTTGTCCTTGCAACCATTACTTTATCACTGACTGCCTTTTATTTCATATCAGTCTTCTCTTAATTCATTCCTCATTTTTTTGGCATCCAAATGTGTGGAAATCGAATCGTGATTCTCTTTACGAGGCATGCCTTTTAAGTTTTGTCCTTTGAAGAAAAAAACACAACTAGAACCTTAAAGTACTTTTTATTGTTTTTCACAATATTCACAACGTAGCTTAATACACTTTTCCATTATATAACCACAGTTATTATAACATTTATTCCACTCTAAAGTGGGGCTGTTCAAAATGGCTGACTTGAAAGCGTCGACTGCTTCTTCACCGGACTGGAACCTTTGACCACGAAGACTTTTCTTAATTTTAGGAAATGTTAAGAAATCGTTAGGGCTTAGGTCAGGACTGTATGGAGGATGGTCAAGAATTCTACTTTTTCCTGCTTCAAATACTCAATCGTTTGACGAACGCTGTGTGAGCTTGCGTTGTCGTGGTGCAGGATGATGCGTCGCCTTGAGTTAGATTTTTAAAGTTCGGCGATGACTTGTGGTAAATAAACTGTGGTATACCACTCTGCGTTAACCGTTCTACGATCTTCAAGTGCAATAGTCGCAACATGACCGGTTTTTCCAACGAACGTGGCCACCATCTTCTTTGAAGTGCTTCGAGAACGAACAACTTTAGTCGGCTTTGGCTCGTCTTGAAAGACCCAGATTGTAGATTGTTGTTTGGAATCAGGATCGTAGGCATAGATCTAAGATTCGTCACCACTGATAATGTCATAGACGTGATTTGACTCTTCTCGGTTGAACCTTTGCAAAGTTTTCTTACAACATCTGACGCGGGCCGCCTTGTGATCGTCGGAAAGCAGATGCGGTATCCAACGGCAAACTAGCTTTCTCACACCAAGCACTTCATGCAATATCTTCTGAATGGTTGTCCCTGAGATGCCTAATGGAGCCTCTATCTCTCGATACGTCATATGACGATCTTCGAGAATTAGTTGCCTCACAGCAATGATGTTATCTTCAGTGAAGGCGGATTTTGGGCGTCCTTCGCGAGATTTGTCACTAACACTAGTATGTCCACGCTGGAATTCTAAATACCAGCGTTCGATAGTCCGCAAACATGAGGCTTCATCACTGAACACAGATGTTAGCTCTTCAAAACACTGAAGCCGTGGTAGGCCTCTTCTAAAGTTGTAGAAAAAGGTTGCACGAACCACGAACATTTTCCTTAAAAAGATTCATTTTCGTACGTATGCTGACAGATTCCAATCGACGCTGTGACTAAACAATAGCATTAATCCTAATACTTTCAACTGTTTTAAGATTCAAACACATTTGTATATAGAACAGTTCCAAATTCAAAATTGCCGGGAAATATGGAAACGACAGAACTTAAAAGACATGCCTAGTACACTACGCGCCGTTGACTACTTGGGCTCGGTCCGGACGGTTATCGGACGGTCGGACGACGAGCTACCCATTGCTCGCCGTCCGCAAGCCAGCGCCTACGGTGGCTGGAAATCGGGGTCGGGATCCCGGCGCGCGGCTGGGGCGTGAGGGCCGTTCTCTCGCGCTTGTGGCCGCCTCCTTTGCTAGTATTTCTACATCGCAGAAGGAGGCGACCGCCTGCCACTCCTCCTCACTTCGGACCATGGCTTGTACCAAGGCCCGACGCGAGAGATCGCTGCCGCCGATCGCCCCCACGAGGACACGGTGATGCTCTGCCCAAGCGGGGCACACCTCTACCGTGTGCTCCACCGTGTCTTCCGGGCGGTCCACACAATGGTGACACCCAGGGGTTTCTTCCGCACGAATCCGGTGCAGGATCCTCCCGAACTTACCATGTCCGGTGAGGACCTGCGTCATGCGGAAGTTAAGGACGCCGTTTTGTCTTTCCAGTCACTCCTCAAAGAGGGGACTTAACGCCATAATTGTGGCGTGCCCAGCACTGGATTGCGACAGTCGCTGTGAAAAATTATTATTAATTGGTGGATTAATTATGTGTATTTTTGATTGTGAATTTTATCTTTGCAGCGCTCACAATACCTGCAGAGTGCACAGATAATCCTTTCTTCGCTAACTGCGACTTGATCGTGCTCAGCAAGTTCTGCAGACACCGGTATTATGGACCGTAAGAACTTAATTGTTAAGTGATGTTAATCGATCAATAAGGTCAATCGATAGAATTTCTAAACTAATATTCTAAGTTAAAATTTTCTGGGCGTGCATTGAGTGTGACAGAGTAGCAATGCATCTTTCATTTGGTAGACAAAGATGCATCGAATTCATTTTAAGAGCATTCATCCGTTAAAACCACGCAGAAGCCAAAATCAATGATTTCCGACGGAAAATATAACAATAATGTGCACTACAATACAATTAATTATTTAGTATCACAGTATAAAAAACAAAAATGCCTCATATATTATCCTAAACTAACACGTTTAATATCTCCAAAAACGGCTAAAAATGACAGTTTTGAGATTACTTTTATTGAATGAAAACTTACAGCAATCGTGTTTTTTTTTGGGCCATGCACTAGTCAATGTTATCATTTTTTTTTAAAGTAAAATGTTGTAAGTTTACCATACACGGTTTAACTACTATCTCGCATCTGCGTAGACCGTCGATCGCTAGTTTTAAAAACGTCTTGGATAAGAACTGTTCTAATGGGAAAACTATACGATCATTTGAAAATGTTTTTGGATTTTACACTAGATTATGAAATTCCCAATAATATGACGTCAATATCTTATCTAGAAATTAAACACATTATTGTTATATTGTCCGTCGGAAATCATTGATTTTGGCTTCTGCGTAGTTTTAACGGATGAATGCTCTTAAATGTATAAATATTAACAATGATATCAATTTTTTTTACCCTCAAATTAATTTATCAGCCACTTTATTTCGTCAGTTAGATAATGCGTTTATTATTAATGCATATAATATTTATCATAAATATCAGATGAGGGAAGATATTTCTTCTACCGGATCTTAGATCAAAACGAGTTACCTCACAACATAAATTGCTCCTTGGTATTCACATAACATTTTGAAATAATACCTATAAACATCAAAACTATTAAATATTATAGCTTAATAGCTATAAAAAATAACATAAATAAATAATTAATTAACTTATTATATCACAAGTTTTTTTTTTAATTATTCATTAAATAAAAAATATTAATAATTCTAGTTGATTGCGGATATTATAAGGTATCTGTTTTGTTCGTTTTGAGCCATGCTGCTACTTACCACGTCGTAATGTCCGCAGGTTCTGCTGCAAGTCGTGTGTGGAGGACGGTCAGCTCGACCCCCAGGACGTCGCGGACCAGTTCGCGTTGTTGAAGAAGACGTAGACATCAGTTTCACCAAGATCTTACATAGAGTAGTAGCCAGACGCGACCGATTATAAACATTGTTGGATATATTTCTAATTTCCCCCTCGAATTCTATAATAAAAGAATTTTTAGTTGCAATATTGTGTTAATAATTTTGTACTGGAATTACACATTTCAATGCGGCTTTAAAATAAGCGCATAATATGTCATCAAACGTTAGTGCTATGCTATAGCTAGATGTCTTCCTTCCTGCAGAGTGTCGGTCGCAAGCTCTGGCAGTAATATTGTTATTGTTTCATGTGCCATAGCTGGAATAGATATTAGATCTTGAACGTTGTACCAGAACACAGCGGTGTGCTGTGCGCATGTTCGTAACACGCAATCATACCAATAGATTTAATGTAGATAGTTAATATTACTTGAAATAAACAGTTTTATGTAAATCAATATTTTTAAATGTCACAAACTCCATCTGTGATGGAATATTTTTGAGTAAATTTACAATTCTACAAAGTTAGTCTGAGAAATATAGTAAGTAAATAAATTATTTATGCATTAAGTTGACGCAAAGATATCGCTAGGGTGGCTAGTTGACAAGTCATAATAATTTAAATAGATTTAAATAGATAATAAAAAAGACAATAAAAAACGTATCCATACATAATATTATGTATAATAAAACAGTAAAATTATTTTCCGATGTTTACGGTCTTTTTTTATTATTTTTTTAGGTGGGAAAATCATCATAAGACAAATCCCGCCCTTGGGCGGAGCGCGAAATAGTGTCAGACTTTTACTGACTAAAAACCCACTCCCACTGTTCTTTCTTTGCCTTCGTCCCAGGGCCCCGGGTTTCACTTTCACACTACCCGTGGCCCCAGTAGGCTTCGACCCTGTTGGGCCCTACGATTTGCTGACATCTCCCTGAGGCGCGCGTGGAACAATAAGCGCCGTCGACGACTTGGGCTCGGTCCGGACTGTTACCAGACGATCGGACGGCGAGCCACCCATTGCTCTGTTTACGGTTGGCGCAAAAACTACTGAACCGATACTGTTTAAATTTTGCATTCATAATCCTTATTTATAGGTCAGGGCAACTTATAGCATAAATTATCACGCTATTTGCTATGGGGGGTGGGCAATATTCTAAAATGTCGGTATTGACCGATATTTGCCGCGAGTTTGATCCCCAATTATTATAGTAATTATTTTTGTGAGTATTTTGTCATCTGTTGTGCATATAATTTAAGTTGGCACTTCGATTACAATAATAAAACAATTTTCAGCATATTTTTAACATATCATCGACATTATTACTTCTCGTTTTTATAAAAAGTAATCAAAACATAATAAAAACAAAGCGGCAATAAAACGAAAAAATACTATATTTTTTTTAATTAAGATACTAAGGTAAAATTAAAAAATGGCCCTATGCAATAAAGAGTATCGGAATACTCGGTAATTAATTGTATTTTTTATTATATAAATTACAAATACTTCTGTAACACGGACTAGCTATATGCCAAAATGTACATTTTATAATATTTTAATAAACGACTAAATAACATACGCCAGCTGCCATCTACGCCTAATGTCATGGCGTGTCGAATTGTCGATAGTGAATTAGGGATGTCCAATCAATTGCAATCGATCAATTGAACTTTTAATCGAACGATAGTTTTTTTTGTTTTCTAAAAATGTATTTTAAAAAACCTAATAAGTATATCTTACTAGCTTTTGCCCGCGGCTTTGCTCCCGTCAACTGACAACTCTATTCTGTTCTACCTTAACCCTTACCCTTTCTCAACTCTACCCTACTCCACCCTAATCTACCCTATTCTAACCCTACTCTACCGTAATCTACCCTACTCTACCATACTCTACCCTACTCTACCCTACTCTACTCTACTCTACCCTACTACCAATTTTTTCTTTTTTTCTTTTTTAAGAACCTTCTCCTGACAATAACAAACATAACAAAAAATAATAGTGAAATCGGTCTAGCCGTTCACGCGTGATAGCGTGACCAAGGGAAATAGGGATTCATTTTTATATATATAGATAAATGAGGTCATAGAGTCTGTGCGATAAAAGAATGGTTGTGGCGTAAAGTGAAAACGACATTAAAGTTTTTATATGGTAACCAAACCCAGCCATCCGTCAAATACCAAACGTCATTTCGTGTTGACACAGCTTTGTTTTAATAGAGCGGCTATCAGAAGAAATGTCTTAGAAAAACTGTCATCCAAATGCCTCAGTGACGCCATCTAGCTTTGAATAGCAAACACGCGAATTAAATTTGACAAAATGAATAAATTTAAAAGAAGAAGAAAGAATGAAAAAACATTTATTTGTACCTCACACATACTTACAGTAAAATTAAAAAAAAAAAAAAAAACAGTAGAATACATACTGAAAAAAAAAACAGTAGAATACAGTAGAATATAACTGTCATCCAAATGCCTCAGTGACGCCATCTAGCTTTGAATAGCAAACACGCGAATTAAATTTGACAAAATGAATAAATTTAAAAGAAGAAGAAAGAAAGAAAAAACATTTATTTGTACCTCACACATACTTACAGTAAAATTTTTTAAAAAAAAAAACAGTAGAATACATAGGAATTAAAATATTGTAGAATTAAGTAACAAAACAAAAAATAACTGTATGATCTGTGCAAGGTCAAAAAGGCGCCCAACTCAACATATGCTGCGCACTATTTAACTATCGCTCGGTAGGTGGCCAGGGCCTTACGATGTATACTAAGATCCCAGAGCTGTCAGACATAACTTATTTTCACATGGATGAAACCTTAGGTTCTCAGTAGCGTCTCATGTGCTTTGAATACCTGTGTACTTGTGGAGCTCCCCCTTGGGGAACTTTGGCAGGTACGAGGTAAGAAAGGAAACTAAAAATAACGAGTTACTTAACTTAATGTTTTATGGCTGATTTTTATATATGTTTTGTAGAATATTATTCTAAAATAGTATCATAAGTGTCCGACACTTTCCATGGACCAAAACTTATTTGAGACGCTGTAAAGCTCCACAAAAAGTAAATAAACTACTGTAATGGTGGCGGTGTGGAATGAAACCAACGTTGGATGACAGATAGGGTTTATTTACTTTACTTCAAACACTTGACAGATTTTAGCAAACAAAGTTAGACTGATGTGAGATCTATTAGTGGTCCTAGGGATGGACTGCGGGGCTATCCTATCCCTTAACCTCCTAGCTCGGCTGTTCCTGAGGGCGACGGGGCCTCCGCTCAGGTCAAGCTTTCGACAACAGTAGTGACTGCGGGGCTATCGACCACTGTGCCTTCTAAGTAGCGAGACTCTTAGTTCCTTCGTGGTGCCGGTTTATATAGGTGGTTGGACAGCTTAGTGTGTATCTTCAACATCTCATGCTTGTATGTAGTAGTAACTCGTTGACGTCACGGACACTTCACACGTCGTATCATAGATGTCGCTAGTAATCTGTAGATACTGTCGAATGTTATCGTTTTATCGATGTTTAATCTTATTTGTGCTTTGATCAACTTGGGTGGCGTAGTGTTGTCCCCATAATCCGATAGATGGCGTAAGGCGTCGTGTTATACTACTTAATTTTTACATGTCTGATTTTAAATATGTTATTAAGGTAACTATTAAAAAGTTATATTTCATTAGTCAGACAAATTGTAGTGACCAAATATCCAGTCAGTGCATGAAATTGTCTCACTCGCTCTGAAACTCATGCGTGCTCTCGGGCTCATACTCTCGGCTGAATAATTTTTGGGTTTAGGGGATGTTTGGTCACTACAATTAGTCTGACTACTGAAATATTACTTTGTAATAGTTACCTCAATAACATATTTAAAAATCAGACATGTAAAAATAAGTAAAGTTCATTTTTTTTTTGAGCTTTAAAGTGTCTGACAGAAGTTTTGATCCATGGAAAGTGTCTGACACTTGTGTTACTACTATAGAATAATATTGTACAAAACATCTATAAAAATCAGCCATAAAAATTTAAGTTAAGTAACTCGTTATTTTTAGTTCCCTTTCTCACCTCGGACCTGCCAAAGTTCACCAAGGGAGAGCTCCACAAGTACACAGGTATTCAAAGCACATGAGACGCTTCTCAGTAGCGTCCATATGAAAATATGTCTGACAGCTCTGGGATCTTGGTCTAATGATAATATATGTTAAAACGTCAGTTGTACGAGCGAAAAAGAGTGATGGAGCTGTAGCGACATCTATGGCGTCACAAAAGAACTAATCCTGCATCGCGCAATCAAAGTTCTCCGCGCGATTAGAACATATAGAACAGCCCGAAATCATCTGTCGGGCAACTGCCCACCAGACATATCATCCCGTCTGGTCGGAGGATCCTCCCTTTTCAACGGAGGTATGTGGGGCTTTACTCTCTGGTCCACATACCCCCAAAATGGTGACCCTCGACAATGAACGTCAGCCCAGCCTTCGTGCAGCTACTACTTCGTGACGTCATCATCACTTCCTCAAGCTTTCGAGCAGCGAGCCATACAGCCAGCACTCACGGCTTTAAAGGGTATCCTGACCACCAGCATGCCTACCTGGTCATACCTGGTCATCACCCTCAGCCTCATCAGCGACCTTGGCGAAGCACACTGCACCTTCGGCCAGTCATATGAAGAGCCACGAAGAACCTCTCCTGGTCGATGCCAGCAGTCAAGCCACTACGTCGCACAGCACCGCTCCGACTCACTGGAGCTAGCAGCATCATCCCGACTCACTGGGACATCATCACCCCGACTCACGGGGGCATCATCCCGACTCACTGGGACAGCACCACTCCGACTCACTGGGGCATCACCGCAGACAGTTCCGACTCACCGAGAACTATGCGGAATTCGGTTCCGATCCACTGGAACCAACCTACCACTGGCCTGGCACGCATCAAGAAGCATCAAGAACCATCGATCTCCGATCTCCGGAGGGGAGTGATGTAGCGACATCTATGGCGTCACAAAAGAACTAATCCTGCATCGCGCAATCAAAGTTCTCCGCGCGATTAGAACATATAGAACAGCCCGAAATCATCTGTCGGGCAATAGCCCACCAGACATAACACCCGTCTGGCCGGAGGATCCTCCCTTTTCAAAGGAGGTTTGCGGGACTTTACACTCTGTTCCGCTTACCCCCAAAGAGCTAAACACCCTATATTGCTCCATCCATTTCGGTTTTGATCGTAAAATGGATCAGTGTGTGCTAGGTAAGGTTAAACTTTTCAGCAATAGATGCCGTTATCACAAAATCATCAAATGTTATGGAACTATTTATGAAAATTGTTGAATTTTAATTTATAATTACTGCATAAATGCCAAGAATATTTACGAAAATAAACCGAAGTTAGGTCCAGTCATTTTACCATAACAAGATATGTAATAGCGTAATGCGCAACTCGGTATATTTTCCCAGAATATGATTTTCTATTAGTGCATAAAGCGGATACGAACACGACGTGTAGGGGTGTCTTAATAGACTGAGCAACTTACCTAATTAGTTTATAAATGAGCGGATTACGATTTTGTTTGCTATGTACTGTCTATTGGTAGTATATATTTAATGTCTTTGGTATATCATGTTATTTTAGTGTGATTTTTGTTGGAAATCATGCAAAACAGTGAAAAAAATACACGGTTCCTTATGAGAAATAATATTCAATATAATACAGTTTTGCCAAAAAGAAATAGTGGTAAATTACACCATTATTGAACTAAACAAAGTTACGGAACGAGTTGCAGTTATCACTGATATTTTTTAGACACTCAAGAGAATCAAAATTCATAGAGTACTTCCCGTTCTCCTCGAATCCTGAAATTTGGCATGAAGCAAGGTCTCATAGCATAAGTATAGGAAAAAATCTGAAAAACTTAAATTTGTAGTTACGTCACAAAAAAAAACTTTTTGCGATTCTACGGAGGAGCTCAGTACAATGCTTGGTGACCTGTTTGAGCGAACACAGCAAGCTTCCGAACGTTCAGATGCACATGTAAAATGTTTTGAACCTGGCTCATTCCAATGCCTAACAAAGCACGAATTTGCTGGCAAGTAATTTTTTTGTCAGTTTCAATGAGTTGTCGTACGGTGTCAATATTCGAGTCTGTAACCGCATTCGCCGGGCGACCTTCACGTACCTCGTCATAGAGATGATCACATCTACGTCTAAATTCTCCAAACAACGAATACACAGAGCTGCGACATGATGCTTCATCACCAAATGCCAATTGAAGTCTCAGGTAATTCTCTTGTTGAATTAAGCCAAAACGAAAACCAACTCATAAAAAATCATTGAACGAAAATGTTCACGAGTTAAATTCATTTTGATAACAACACACAATCTTCAAAAGGACGCCACAAAGAAAAGCAAATGACAGTCTCGCAAATTAAAAAGTAACATGCTCGCAGGCTTCCATTTTCGAATTCTATGATTGTTTTTTTATTGTTTTATTTTAAGTGGCCAGATACAGAGACTTTCAGTTTGCCCCACGTATATAAGCGACTCATTTAAGGTGATGATGGGGGATGAACTGCTCGCGTCCGTAGGATCTGCTTGTTTTGACCACCCTACACGTGTCCCCTGGGTAGTGCCAAACGAGCAGTAAAATACGGTGGTAGGCTATGGCCTACCACCATACCACCATACTATGGTATCGGCTGCCGGCTTAGGAGTTACCACCCACCAGACAAAGCCATGCCGCCAAGCGACTTGTCGTGTTCCGGCGTGATGTCTGGTGAAGCCATATGGTGGAAATTGGGTCTGAGCAGTTGTGTTGCGATGTGTACCGTACCGGGCATGATGCGACAGCTGTTGTTGTGTCGGACGTTTGATCGCGGAGGGTAGCAGGATCCGAAGCACGGTTATCCGCTGGCCGACCGCAGATAGTTGGGGGCCCAAGTAGTGTGCCAGCCACGCACAAAAGGCTGCCCCGCCAACTGCGAAAAATCCCAGGGTGGCACCATCGTGCCGGTTGGCGACCGGGCGAGAGGACCCGATGGCGATCCCTGGGGGGGTTCGGGCGTCCCCGCAGTCTCCAGATCAGACCTCCATTGGCGCAGCAACTCTGGTCGCGTTGTTGGATTTACATCGCATCACCTCGCTCAACTGCCATCTTCCACCTACCCTATTCACCCAAAATTATAAAAAAATAAAATGAAAGGTACTCGTAAAAAGAAAAGTAAGTGTGTACAGCGGATGCACGTCCTCTTACTCCAAGTGCACCTCTCTAACATTCGAGGACTACACTCCAATATCAATGCGGTCCACCACCACCTTGAGACTAACAAGCCCCACTTACTTTTCCTGACGGAGACGCAGATCAGATGTCCGTCAGATGCGGCGTATCTCGACTACCCGGGATACTCATTGGAGCACCATTTCCTGCAGCGTGCCGAGGTCTGTGTGTACGTCCGCAATGACATTTACTGTCAGCGTATCCGTCACCTCGAGGACCCTAATTTCTCAACGTTGTGGTTGTTGGTGGACACCGGTGTGGACAAAATTGTCTATACCTGTGTCTACCGATCGCACAGCGGTGACCAGGAGACGACTCAACTGTTTGGCCACCTCAGTGAGGCCGCCGATAAGGCTCTGCATTGGCACCCTGATGCGCAGTTTGTCGCTCTGGGGGACTTTAACGCCGTTCACAAAGACTGGCTTTTCCCGTACCAGAGGACCGACCACGCTGGGAGAGAAGCGCGAAACTTTGCAGTATCGATGGGCCTCTCCCAGTTGGTAAAGCAAGCGACAAGGGTGCCTGATGTAGTTGGTCATACTGCCAATTGTCTGGACCTTCTGCTGACCACCGATCCGGACAGATGTATCGTAACAGTTTCCTCACCACTTGGAACTTCAGATCACTGTCTGGTGAAGTCTGTATGGTCCTTCTCCCCACCTGACTGCGACTCACGCGGTGAACGGCGAATGTGGCGTTACAAGTCAGCAGATTGGGATGAGATGCAGCACTTCTTTGCATCTTATCCTTGGCAGCAGGTCTGCTTCTCTTCTAAAAATCCGTCGAGCTGTGCAGATGTCCGATGTGATATGTCAAGCTATGGAGTATTTCATCCCTTATCACGACGTACCCATCGGTGGCTTAGCTCACCCATGGTTCAACGCCGATTGCGTTCAATCTGAACAACGTAAGCATTCGGCGTTTCTCGCCTGGGTTGACGCTCGTGACCACAAAGCTCCGGATCTGAGTTCAAAGAAGAGAGCCTTCAACCATGCTGCCAAGTCCTACAAAAAGGCACTAAGGAAGGCTCGCTTCGATCGCATTACCCATATTGGTACAAAGCTCTCTGCGCAGCCGTCCGGTAGCAGAGCATTCTGGTCCCTTGCCAAGTCGGTCGAAGCGAACTTTTGTCGGCCCTCATTGCCTCCGCTGGTTAGACCTGATGGTACACTGGCTCATACGGCGAGAGAGAAAGCGGGTCTCTTTGCATCTCTCTTCGCCCATAATTCTCGTCTTGACACTGGTAGTGCTACTCCACCGACTCTACCTCACTGCGATACTTCGATGCCCGAGGTCCGCATAAGGAACAAAGAGGTTCTGAGAGCACTGTGTCGTCTTGACGTGAATAAAGCTAATGGACCAGATGGTATACCAGCGATTGTTCTCAAGGCTTGTGCACCCGAGTTGTCTCCTGTATTGACGCGTTTGTATCGCCTCTTATTTGGGACTGGTATAGTGCCCAAGTCCTGGAAGCTTGCCAACGTGCAACCCGTGCCCAAAAAGGGCAGTCGTACCGATCCTACCAACTATCGGCCAATTTCAATAACCTCCATACTCTGCAAGATTATGGAGCGTGTATTGAACTCGCGCCTCTTGGCATACCTTGAAGGTAACGATCTCCTCAGTGACCGACAGTACGGGTTTCGCCGCAATCGATCTACTGGGGACCTACTAGTTTATGCCACCC
Source organism: Mythimna impura (assembly GCA_905147345.3). Taxonomy (NCBI): domain Eukaryota; kingdom Metazoa; phylum Arthropoda; class Insecta; order Lepidoptera; family Noctuidae; genus Mythimna; species Mythimna impura. Next base: position 22,195,594 of record LR990359.1, on the reverse strand, counting down.
ACTTGTGGGGCGAGACCCTCGAGAGGAATGGGGAAGCGATTGCTGTTTCCTTAGACGTCTCGAAGGCCTTCGACAGGGTATGGCACGCTAGTCTATTGAGTAAGCTTTCAGCGTACGGCATTTCCCCTAGTCTGATTAACTGGGTAAAAGACTTCCTGAGTGAACGTTCTCTCCGAGTTGTTATCGATGGATGCTCATCAGAGTCCATGACGACTAATGCCGGAGTTCCTCAGGGGTCTGTTCTCTCTGCAACTCTCTTCCTGCTGCATATCAACGATCTGCTGATGCCCGGTATCTATGGGTATGCAGATGATAGCACAGTTGTAGAGAGATACCTGCCAGGTGCTCGAGCAAGTAAGGAGCTAATCCGGTCCGAAAGAGAGGCTATGGTAGAGCGTACGAATGTCTCACTTCAGGCAGTCTCCAAGTGGGGTGAAGCCAATCTGGTGGGATTCAACGCCGCCAAAACACAAGCGTGTCTATTCACCGATAAAAGGAGCCCGTTCACCTTGGCTCCTGTTTTTCAGAATGTATCCCTGGAGTACACTGACTGCCTTCAGCTCTTGGGAGTTGAAATTTCCTCAGACCTTAACTTTGGGCGGTTCATTGAGTCCAAAGCCAAGGTAGCTGCTAACTCGGCGTACTTGCAAAGGTCCGGCGGTACTTCACACCAGGACAGCTTCTAATGTTATACAAAGCACAGGTCCGTTCGTGTGTGGAGTACTGCAGCCACATATGGGTTGGTGCTGCAAAATGCCACCTGGCAGCTTTGGACTCGGTGGAAAGGCGTGCAAAGAGGCTAATTGGTGATCCAGATCTGGTTAATTCCAATCTACAAAGTCTTGAGCACAGGCATAGAGTAGCCAGCCTTTCGGTGTTTTACAGGATGCATTTTGGAGAGTGTGCGCAGGAATTGCATGACTTGATTCCACCATCTCATTTCTACCATCGGACAAGCCGACGAACGACGAGTATCCACCCTTACGTTGTTGAAACCTCTACGGTCCGGACCAAGCGTTTCGCCTCGTCGTTTATACCGCGTACATCGAGGGACTGGAATAATTTGCCTGCTGCGGTTTTCCCGTCCGATTATAATTTGGGTCTCTTCAAGGCTAGAGAGAATAGGCTCTTAATAAATTAGTGTGCCTCACCATCTACGATTGCATTACTACTTACCATCAGGTGGGATCGCAGTCAAGCACTAGTTTAAATCAATAAAAAAAAAAAAAATGTTATGATAAGTAAGAACTAAGAACCTTATGAATTCTGGCCCTGACAGCATTCACTGCCTGTTGAGTTCTCACAACACGCGGCCGGCCTGGATCTTTTATGATCGTAAACAAAAGAAGTGTACAGTTGGTGTAGCTATCTATGGTACAGTAAGCAAACTTACGACTGAAAGCAAGCCTCAGCAGCGTCGTAAAACAATGTTTGCTAAAAAAATAGTGCCATTTGAAAGTAACAAAAAATCCGAAAAAACCGGAAACTTGAAAATAAAACCCGGGTTTTAAAATAGTTATAAATATGCCGAAACACCGGTTTTTCGGTTTTCGGGTAAACCGGTCTGCATTCACAATTACGGAAACTTAAAAAACACAGGTAAGACTGTGACTCTGACAATGACAACCATAGTTATGTTAAAAATAGGCAAATACGAAACGATTAATCGATATTTCCTAAGTTACACTATGGCAATACGTTACAAAATACCCTACATCAAGTTTTGTCATACTATTACAAGTATGACAATGTCTTATTTTACTTAAAATATCACTTTAATATTAATACATAATAACATCTGTATCCAGTTCGCAATATTCCTTTTTTTTTAAATAAAATATTTGTAATCATCATCATCATCATTTCAGCCGAAAGACGTCCACTGTTGGACATAGGCCTCCCCCAAGTGTCGCCACAATGAACGGTCCTGTGCGTCTCGCATCCATCGGATTCCCGCAACCCTTACCAGGTCATAAGTCCACCTTGTAGTAGGCCTGCCAACGCTACGTCTTCCGGTACGTGGTCGCCATTCCAGAAACTTTCGGCCCCGACGGCCATCTGTTCTGCGAGCAATGTGCCTTGGCCATTGCCACTTAAGTTTGGCGATTCTGCGTGCTATGTCGGTAATCTTGGTTTTCCTGCGGATATCCTTATTCCTGATTCTATCACGCAAGGAAACTCCGAGCATAGCCCTTTCCATTGCCCTTTGGGTGACTTTAAGTCTTCTGATAAGGCCCATTGTAAGCGACCACGTTTCGGAGCCATAATATGTCATCACTGGCAACACGCACTGGTCATAGACTTTCGTCTTGAGACACTGTGGTATATTGAACGAGAGGATACCGCGCAGCTTCCCGAACGCTGCCCAGCCGAGTCGGATTTATTTAGTGTTGTTAAAATATAACAACGGTTTAATACACTTTTATGTAGTATATTCTAATGAACCAAAAATTAAAATCATACAGCTTTGTTTCATCATAGCATAAACCAAAAACGAACTTAAACTAACACCTTTTTCTTTTAGGGTTAGGCAGAACCTTAGAACATCAACTACTGCGACCTCAACATGTCTGTTTCTGTTTATTGACGTTCATAAGTTTATTTGATGTTATCATTTAAAAGTATTCTATTATTGGTGAGCCAAATAAATAAAATAAAATAAATTGTGTATCTGGGTATAATAAATACATTTTCCATATATTTAATGGAATTAATTTCTGTTAAATGAATTAGATGCTATCGTCATGAATCACAAGCACAGAATTATTATTAATTACGTTTGTGCATTTTTACTAACATGACGCAGACGAAGTCGCGGGTAACAGCTAGTAAATAAATAAATAAAGCACGTAAAACCGTTGAACCTGCGACCGATCTCTCCCTGGTCGTGTCGGATAGCCATCCCATAGGGCTTAGAGACTAAAGGAACAGAGAGTACACCTGTGTTTACTCACACACTCAAACGCATTATATTTATCCAGCTTAAAGGTTTATTACACTATCCAATTTTTAGAAAATCTATTTAGGAACAGTTAAGAAGCAAAGTTGTTATGTAATTCTAAATCGTACAGACGACGCATTCATGAAGAAGGATCGTACTGGATTGCACATTTCGCATTTTCGATCGATGGTGTCGTATTTATCAAAACAGCATAAGATTGGGCTTACTCTAGCCGTAACTGTGGGAACAATGGACATAAAAAAGGAAAAAGAGAAAGTAGGTACAGGGTAGAAAAAAAAACGATATTTCTAAAACGATATTTGTTATTAAGAAAAAAGCGGTCCAATATACGGTCTAGTGCTATTTTTACCCGACTACGGAGGGTTATGATTTTGACAGGCTATGTATGTATGTGAGTATGTTCATCTGTTCTCTCATCCCTCAAAAGGCTTCATTTGTACATTTCGAAAATATTGCTCAAATTTAAAGTGACGCCCTCTAGCGGACAAAAAGTCATGTGTACTTCGAACAGAACAAAAAGAAAAACCGTAGTCACACGTTATTAAAGTGTTTCGGTTGGTACCTATTACGTGTGACTACGGCTTTTCTTTTTGTTCTGTTCGAAGTATGAAAATCTTGTTTCATACTTTTTCAGCGTCGTTTTGTTTTAGTCGTAGTCGGGTTTTAGTTTTTTACTTTATTTTTTCAGACCTCGAATCATGACTTTAGAAATTTTTTGAGACTTGATTCTAAGCAATTCGATCACTTGTTATATCCGCATAATTAGCGAAAAAGCTCTGGTGCTGATGATATAGGTATAACTGGACGCTGTGGTTGCGGCAGCCGTTCTGCAGGTCTAGCTGTGGTAGTGATAGTGGTGGTGGTCTTCATTTCCGAGCAGCTGTTGTCACACTCTACTTCAGTGGCAAAGTTGTTCTCGTTACCGCCACAACCACTGTAGTGGAACTGACAACATCTGCGAAAAGGGAAATTTTGTTATGACTAAGCTGTTCACAGTTTAATTCACCTAAAAGAGGTATTGTGTGTGATTTCTGTGTTAAAACTAACGCATGATCTTACCTCTGGAAGGTGGTATCGTAGAACCATCGTTCTCTTTAGTCAGAACACTGCCCGGTCTCGGCAGGTGTGCATTTGTCGGGCTCTGTAATGCAAAAATAGTTATTAACTTCTTTCCATGGCAAATGAAACAAATAAACCCTTTGTGGACGATGAAACAAATTAGTTTATATACTTAGTAAATTCGACTACAGAAAAGTATTAGGTAGAAAAAGAGGTCAAAGTCACATTCTGTTCCAAGTTGAATTCAGTTGCCTTCCTCTAAGCAGGAGTTGCCTGCCTCACCTTGTTGCCCCACCCAATGTTCTCTATTTTCAATAATAAGTACCGACTGCTATTTTACTCTTACCAAAAGCTTTGTGAAACTTGCAGAAGAAGTGACACGTGGATACTCTGATCCTGTTCTTTCTTCTTTTACTTACCGTAAGCACTAGGACAGGTCTGTTCGCAAACCTCTCTGGAGCCGAACCGGTTGTCGTTGCCCCCGCAGCCGCTGTAGTAGAAGGGCAAGCACCGATTCTCTGACTGACTGAATGACCAGAGAGCTTCTTTCTCATCACAATTGCCTGCTTCTTGTGGCTGTGTGCACCGAGCTGTAGGTGCAGTTCATTTGTAAGAGGACATTTACAATGATGATACTCATGATGTTAAGGGTCAGTAGTGAAATGATTCTAATTTACATACATTTAAATTTATAATTTAAAAATGCTTTTTAAGTCATCAAAGGTCACCACCGCTACATACTAGAGAGATGAGCGAGACCGCAAGTGCTGCAACTAACATACTCACCTACCACGATAATAATGATCATAGAAATGTCAATACATTGAAACGAAAAGAGCGTACCGAAGAAACAGAATATAAAAAAGATTTCGATAACCTTTGCACAGAGATGATGAGTTTTCTAGAGAACTTTGGCAAAACCCAGAATTATAATCTAAATTACATAAAAGATGAAATATCTGAAATTAAAAATGAAATAAAAACCATAAAATCAACAACTGCAGCCTTTACACAACATTTTAGTCAAATTAATATTGATATACAAGATATTAAAAACGATAACACGACAACCCAAAACAAAATCAAACGCATGGAAGACGAAATAAATGAAATGAAAAGGCAACAAAACTCTGGAAATACAACACTTAAATCGCCCGTCTCAGACCACCAAAACCATAACCTTATTCTCGAACTAAGGGACCGATGTGAACGCGAGAAAAACAGTTATTGTAGGTATATCAGAGATCCACGAGAGAAACACACTCCAGACAAAACCACGATAACAATGAAGTCATGAAGATAATTACATCGCTGTTCGAAAACTGCCCTAAACCGATTAAAACGATCAGACTAGGAAAATATATCCTAAACAAAAACAGACCATTAAAGGTCTGTTTTAACAATACCGACGTATCGAAATACCTACTAAGAAATAAGAAAAACCTACAGGATAATATACAAATTTATGCAGACCAAACCCCAGCACAAAAACATTTACAAACATTGAGAGAGGAACTAAACAAATGTATTGAAAATGGCAAATCAGATCTCATCATTAAATACTATATAAAAGGACTACCAACCATTACACAAAACAAAACAAACCAAAAAAAAAAACAATAACAGATTCCGTACAAAATGCAAAATATATAGAAAGACTAAACCATCAATTAGTAAGTAGATACGAAGATTTACCAGCTTACCCGTCCTCCTTACGATTTTTTTATACGAACCTACGCAGTATCCGTACAACTGGCAAACTCGACAAAATAAAATGTATAATAAAAGCAACACCAATGACTATACATTTCCTAATTTTTACTGAAACATGGATTACATCCGACGCGGACGCAAAATTATACCAAATACCACACTAAAAATAACAGGAAAAAGTAAAAAGCCTAATAAAGACACAGAAACAGAACTACTACCACAACTTATTCCAAAATACCTACAAACAACCTAAAAAAATGTGGGAGGTAATAAACAACTTAGCAAATAACAAAATCAAAGACAGTAGTGTGCTCCTCCTAAACTATTGTCAAACTCGGGATTCATCACAGACGGTAATGAAATTTGAAACGTATCTAACTCATTCTTTGCGGACTTAGCTAATAAAATACCTAAAAGGTACCATACAACCACAGGCAACATTCTCATGTACGACAATAACTACACACACGAAGTAACTTTGAGTGAGCTAACCCTAAGCTAAGCTAAGCTGACTGTATAAATATGTGCTTAACTCCCCGACTCGCTTAAAGTTGCAAGGGTCAGTCCTATTTACAAATCTGGGAGTAGAACTGACCCCGGCAACTATCGACCGGTATCAGTCCTACCTGTGATATCGAAAATATTCGAACGAGTCATATACAACCGTCTAAACGAGTATTTAACGAAGAAAAAAGTCCAGATTGATCAACAATATGGTTTCCGCCCTAAATCAAGTACCCTAACCGCCTCAATAGATTTGATAACATAAATAAAAACTAATATTGATCAGATAAATTTTACTGTAGGTATTTTCACTGACCTAAAAAAGGCCTATGACACAGTTAGCCATAAAAAGCTACTACAAAAATTAAATAATATAGGTATTTCAGGCAGCGCCCTTAGTATGTTCGCTTCTTACTTAGAAAACAGAAAACGAGTAGTTAAAATAAAAAACTTCACAAGCAAGATACAAAACATAACATATCTGGCTGTCCACAAGGTTCAATTTTAAGTTCGTTAATATTTCTCATATACCTTAACAACATTGATAAAATAGGTTTGAAAGGGCACCTAACTCTATACGCAGACGATACTTGCCTCTTATATTTCAACAAGTCATTAAGTCAAGTTATTATATCTGACCCGCAAAAAGACCTCGATCTACTAAACGAATGGCTAAAATATAACTTGCTAACTATTAACACGTCAAAAACATCATTTATGATCTGTTCCACTAAAAATAAACCACTACCCCATATCTCACCTCTAACGATTGACGGAGAAATAATCAAACGGTCTAGTCACGAAAAATATCTCGGGTTGTGGGTAGATGACAAACTTACGTGGAAACTACACATCGATCGGTTGCATATTAGAAAATCAAAACTATCCTGAGCAAATTTCAAAAGAACAACGTACAAATCAACAAAGTTTAAAATAACGATGGTCATTTGATCAAAAGTTAAGCTGACCAAAGTCTGGAATATCAATGTTTAAATTATTTATTACACTCTTGACTAAATCGTTTAAAGGTCAAAATGGATTACTGGATAAATTATTAATTAACGTACGTTTGTTTTTGTTGCTCTTTGCAAGTTGCGCTCGTATGACTGTGTTAGTGAATCATTTGGGTTAGGTTAGGTTAAAACTGTGACTATCAACGCGCGAAGGTGAGCGAGCGGAGCGAGCAGATCCTCCTCTAATGTTAGTGAATCATTTGGGTTAGGTTAGGTTAGAGCTGTGACCATCAACGTCCCCATCGAAATCCCCTTCTAATTTTAAAAGCCATTATGATTTAGGCCCCAAACCGCCCCATAAATCGATGGAAATTAGTGTTCTAACTTAATCTAACTAAAAATTTAAAGTTTGATTAAACACAAATTAACATACTTATATTTACATCTAGCAAATTTATTCAGTCGTCATTTGTGATTATGTAATTTGATTAGTAATGATTTGATATTTTAAAATTACATCTAGCAACTTTTGATCAGTCGTTCATTTGATGTCACATACATTGGGATTCTAAAATTTTTCTAAATAAAACATTTGGTCATTTAAAATTTGTTATTTCGTTTATTGTTCTTTTGAAATTTGCTCGAGAAAGTTTTGATTTTCTAATATGCAACCCATCGATCATGTCAAAATAATACTAACGTCACTATTAGCAGCGGTACGAAAACTTAGAAACTGTATACTTACCGAAAAAAGTACGACAAATTATATATAACTCCCTGGTAAAATCTAACCTTGAATCCCTAATTGAGCTATGGGGATCAGCCACTAAATCTAATCTAAATTCACTATAAAGAATACATAACAAAATTATAAAAATACTATTTAATTTTAACTATCTATACCCAACAAAAAAACAATACGAAAAAACAAACCTACTAAACCTCAAACAACTTTACACATATTACACCTGCATTCTCATAAAAAAAAATCACCACGAATTCTGTACAATCAAACATTCAACTACGTAAAAAGACAACAACATACAAATACTAGAAGTAAAAACAAGTTTCAACTAGTGACTGCACGCGCACGAACTAACTACGGCAAAAAAACAATACTGTTTGAAGGAGCACGGCTGTTTAACGATTTACCCGAAGAATTGAAGAAATGTGACAATATTAATATGTTTAATCAAAATTAAAAAAAACATGTATATAACATAATTATGACGTCATCAACACACCAGATGTGAATATTACAGTACTTATAAGCTATTAATTATATCTCATTTTAAGTGAACTGTAATTGTTCTTATGAGAATAAATTCTTTAAACCTATGGTGTATATAGGGTGGATCTCTAGTACGGTGTATACAGGGTGGATGGAACAAAGATGTATACGTCTTAAAATTAACTTATTTTTTGCTATTTTGTATGGGTAACAACATTTTTCAAGTCTTAAATACATTAGCTATAAGTGTATATGTTACCGTTAGTATAAAATAAATAATAACTAGGTAATCTATAAATTATCGGGTACAATCCACAAATGTTAAATTTGACTTACCTCCACTTTACCTAGTTAATCTGCATATTAACGGATGTTCCTCTTTAAATTGCGGAATATAGTGACTGAAACATTTTTGTCTATTTCTGGGTGGTGATAACCTAACCTATCTATGTCGGGGTGCCCTAAAATATGTTAATTCTTCATTCGTAAAATATTATCAAACTTTAAATTATTATTATAAATTTAAATTAAATAATTACAATGAATTCAAATGTTTTATAATAGTAATAATAGCTAATTGGTACAAAAAAACTTTGTATACAATACATTTTATATGTATAGTTAGCTTATTCAAGCAATGAACCTGTTTTATAACTTTACCGTATGCTTGTCCGTTAGTCTGCAGATGCAGGGCTCCATCGACCTCTCTTGGCAGCTAAGGTAGTGTCAAACGAGACAAAAGTGTTTCGCTCACTGTCTTCCACGATTATTTTAACGATGCAGTATCCATTAATATGCAGATTAATAAGGTAAAGTAGAAATATCAGCTACATAAGGTCAAATTACACACTTTAAAAGATTGGGCCCAGTAGGTAATTTGCAGATTCCCTAGTTAATGCGCATATTAACGTATTCTGTGTTCTGACGGTAACATACATACACTGATAGTAAATGTATTTTCTTCCCAATTACAAAATTTATGTGTTACCCCTGGGTAACAATAGCCCTGACTTTTATAACGAATTCACCTCAAAAGCTCAACACTTTATAAACAAGCTAAACTGAAAGTATTACACTAGAACTTGTCTGTATATTCGGAAACTACCCTCTTAAATGATCCCTTCTACAAACTCATTTACGAAATCATAAAATTCTTACGTGGTTGCTTGTCAGCACAGCGTATCTGACAAGCTGCCTCAGAGCTGAACCTATTAGAGTTGCCTTCGCATCCTCCCCAGATGAACTGTTCACAGCGATGGGCTTTAGGATTGAAGCCCCAGCGGCTGTAGTTGCCAGCACAAGATCCTTGATCGATTGGTAGATCGCATTGGCCTGAAAACAAATAGATATGTAGTTTTATCTGCCGTGTTTAAAAATCATGAATGATACTCTCTTAAACAAACCTCAATCCTCATTTATAGCTTTGTTTATTCACAATGAACTTCAAAGATTTTAATGCCTAACCTGCAACGGAGCTAGGTTTGCATTGTTTCTGGCAGAGTTCCTGCGTGTCGAAGTTATTGGCGTTACCGAGACAACCCCCATATCTGAAGTAGATGCATTTCTCCTGCTCCCTGTTGTAGTACCAGCGCTTGTAATTCTTGTCGCAGGCACCCTTCACGCTTGGTAGTTTGCAGGCGTCTGGAAAGAAATGATAAATGATAGTCAACTAAGTAGAACTGAGAAAATCAGGTTCGATAACCTCAAAAATTCTTACTGACGAATGCATTATACATTTTTCGGCACATTTTTAATTCTTACCTTTAGGCGACGGTTGAACGCACACATCTTTGCAATCTGCCTTGGTCGAGAATCTGTTACCGTTACCCTCACAGCCTCCATACCAAAAGCGGGAACAGCCTCCGTACGCCACGTCATAGTACCATATCACCGTGAAGTTATGACATGGACCCTGGTCCATCGACATACTGCAAGCAGCTTGAATAGAAAAATTAAGGTTAGTAAATGTCAAAAATACCGATAAGGGTAGATCCAATATGTTACCTTGTTTATTTTCAGGTGCGTCGGTACATCCAAGGAACTTAGGTCCAGAAGCTTCAGTGCGTCCATCAGGGCAGCATCCGTGCCGGCTAGAAGAGCAGTCGCACCCGGCGTTATCAGGGCCGGTGGCAGGAGTCTCGCCGTCTCCGCAGCAGCCAAACTTAGAGTCACGGCAGTGGCAGCCCTGCTGATCTGGACCCTTCACGATAGTAACGCCATCAGTACAGCAACCGAACTGGTATGTGTTGCAGGCGCATCCTTCGTTGTTGGGTCCAAAAGCCGCAGTGCGTCTGGAGAAAAGGTAATTCCATTCCACTAGTAACTTTGTCGCAACTGCAATGGGCTGTGACTCACTGGACTGTACGATCATTGAAACTCTAAGGCACTTTAGCAGACATAGAAGCTTCAAAAGAATACAATTAGTGTTTAGAGTACCTATAAATCAGCGAGAATCTAAAATATTTTGCAATTTCGGTACAGTTTTCTAGATACACCAACTGCATAAATAAATTTGTAATCCCATAAGTTACTTTTGCAGTAAAAGAATCAGTATACCTGTATAATAATATAATAGAATCTACAAAAATAAATGAGATGCCATAAAAAACAAAACTTGTAAAAAAACCAAGTCTCGCAACTCAGTTTTTCTACCGGAAAAATTTGTGAGATCGTTGAAATACCAAGTCGGTTAATTTATTCAGTCCCTACTTAAGAAGCCTTCTGCAACATCTTAATAAAGTGACCATATCAATATCACAAATCTTTTATGTTTTAAATAAATAGATTAGCTTGGCAGTCGGACTAAGCAATCTAATAATAATAGGTCTTTACCTATGTAATTGGAGATTCTATAACCAGCATTTTCAGAATTAACTAACTGTGGATTGGCGAACAATTCGAAATTCAAATAAATTTTATTCGAAAGACGTGTTAATTTAATTTCAATTTCAGTCATTTGTTTTTAGATAGTTTTTTGTTTTTGTGACATTGTGGTAGTTTTTGGCGCTATGGATAAACTGAAAATTCGTACAATTTTCGAATATGAGATATAAACCAGTGCTTGACTGCGATCCCACCTGATGGTAAGCAGTGATGCAATCATTAAGGCGCACTAGTTTATTAAGAGCCTATTCACTCTAGCCTTGAAGGCAACTAAATTATAGTTGGACGGGAAGACCGCAGCAGGCAAATTGTTCCAGTCCCACGATGAACGCGGTATAAACGACGAAGCGAAACGCTTAGTCCGGACCGTTGAAGTTACAACAACGTAAGGGTGGATACTCGCCGTACGTCAGGTTGACCGATGGTAGAAAGGAGATGGCGGAATCAAGTCATGCAATTCCCGCGCATACTCTCCAAAATGCAACCTGTAAAACACCGATAGGCTGGCTACCCTGCGCCTGTGCTCGAGGCTTTGTAGATTGGACTTAACCAAATCTGGATCCCCAATTAGCCTCTTCGCACGCCTTTCAACTGAGTCCAAAGCTGCTAGATGGCATTTTGCAGCACCAGCCCATATGTGACTGCAGTACTCCACACACGATCGGACTGTACTTTGTATAACATTAAAAGCTGTCCCGGTGTGAAGTACCGACGGACCTTTGCAAGAACGCCTAGTTTTCTAGCAGCTACCTTGGCTTTGGACTCAATGAACCGCCCAAAATTGAGGTCTGAAGAAATTTCGACTCCCAAGAGCTGAAGGCGGTCGGTGCACTCCAGGGATACATTCCGAAAAGCAGGAGCCAAGGTGAACGGGCTTTTTGGTGGTGAACAGACACGCTTGTGTTTTGGTGGCGTTGAATTCTACCAGATTGGTTTCACCCCACTTGGAGACTGCCTGAAGAGAGACATTCGTACGCTCTACCATAGCCTCTCGTTTGGACCGGATTAGTTCCTTACAAGCCCGAGCACCCGGAAGATTTCTCTCTACAACTGTGCTATCATCTGAATACCCAAAGATACCGGGCATCAGCAGATCATTAATATGCAGCAGGAAAAGAGTTGCAGAGAGAACTGTCCCCTGAGGAACTCCGGCATTAGTGGTCATGGGCTCTGATGAGCATCCATCGACAACAACTCGGAGAGACCGGTCACTCAGGAAGTCTTTTACCCAGTTAATCAGACCAGGGGAAATGCCGTACGCTGGAAGCTTACTCAAGAGACTGGCATGCCATACCCTGTCGAAGGCCTTCGAAACGTCTAAGGAGACAGCAATCGCTTCTCCATTCTTCTCGAGGGCCTCGCCCCACATGTGAGTGGTATACACTAATAGGTCCCCAGTAGACCGATTATGGCGAAACCCATACTGTCGGTCACTGAGGAGATCGTTACCTTCCAGGTATGCCATGAGGCGCGAGTTCAATACACGCTCCATAATCTTGCAGAATATGGAGGTTACTGAAATCGGCCGATAGTTGGCAGGATCGGCACGACTGCCCTTTTTGGGCACGGGTTGCACGTTGGCAAGCTTCCAGGACTTGGGCACTATACCAGTCCTAAATGAGAGGCGAAACAAGCGCGTCAATACAACAACTCGGGTGCACAAGCCTAGAGAACTATTGCTGGTATACCATCTGGTCCACTAGCTTTATTCACGTCTTGACGACACAGTGCTCTCAAAACTTCTCTGTTCCTTATGCGAACCTCGGGCATCGAGGTGTTGCAGTGAGGTGGAGTCGGTGGAGTAGCACTGCTAGTATCAAGACGAGAATTATGGAGAATTATGGATTAGAGAGATGCAAAGAGACCTGCTTTCTCTCTCGCCGAGTGAGCCAGTGTCCCATCAGGTTTAACCAGCGGAGGTAATGTGGGCCTACAGAAGTTCGCTTCGACCGACTTGGCAAGGGACCAGAATGCTCTGCTACCGGACGGCTGTGCAGAGAGCTTTGTGCCAATATGGGTAATGCGGTCGAACCGAGCCTTCTTCAGTGCTTTTTTGTAGGACTTGCCAACACGGTTGAAAGCTCTCTTCTTTGAGCTCAAATCCGAAGCTTTGCGGTCACGAGCGTCAACCCAGGCGAGAAACGCCGAATGCTTACGCTCTTCAGCTTGAACGCAATCGGCGTTGAACCATGAGTGAGCTGAGCCTCCGATGGGTACGTCACTATATGGGATAAAAAACTCCATAGCTTGACGTATCACATCGGATATAGCATCCGCACAGCTCGACGGACTTTCAGAAGAAAAGCAGACCTGCTGCCAAGGATAAGATGCAAAGAAATGTCGCATCTCATCCCAATCTGCTGACCTGTAACGCCACATTCGCCGTTCGCTGCGTGAGTCGCAGTCAGGTGGGGAGAAGGACGAAACAGACTTCACCAGACAGTGATCTGAAGTTCCAAGTGGTGAGGAAACTGTTACGATACATCTGTCCGGATCGGTGGTCAGCAAAAGGTCCAGATAATTGGCAGTATGACCAACTACATCAGGTACCCTAGTCGCTTGCTTGACCAGCTGGGAAAGGCCCATCGACACTGCAAAGTTTCGCGCTTCTCTCCCAGCGTTGTCGATCCTCTGGTATGGGAAAAGCCAGTCTTGGTGGCAGGCGTTAAAGTCCCCCAGAGCGACGAGCTGCGCATCAGGGTGCCGATGCAGTGCCTTATCGGCGGCCTCACTGAGGTGGTAGAACAACCGAGTCATCTTCTGATCACCGCTGTCCGAACGGTAGACACAGGCATAAACAATTTTGTCCACACCAGTGTCCACCAACAGCCATAGCGTGGATAAATTAGGATCTTCAAGGTGAAGGAGACGCTGGCAGCAGATGTCATTACGGACGTACACACAGACCCCGGCACGTTGCAGGAAATGATGCTCTAGTGAGTATCCCGGGTAGTTGAGGTACGCCGTATCTGAAGGACATCTAATTTGGGTCTCCGTCAAGAAAAGCAAGTGTGGCTTGTCAGTCTCAAGATGGTGGTGGACCGCAACGAGATTGGAGTGCAGCCCTCTAATATTTGAGAGATTCACTTGAAATGAGAGGACGTGCATCCGCTGTCGACACTTGCCTTTCTTTTTAACTTTCATAAACAATGAGTTGTGGAGTGAATAGGAGAGATGGAAGATGGCAGTTGAGCGAGGTGATGCGACGTTAAACCCAACAACACAACCAGAGTTGCTGTGCCAATGGAGGGTTGACCTGGAGACTGCGGGGACGCCCGAACCCCCCAAGGGATCGCCATAATATCAGTATAATTCAACCAGAAGCCTTTCATTTGAGTCTGCCCTATCGCAATACCTATCAAGGCAGCATCCATTTTGAGTGTACTGACAGCTGCAGCCCAGGTTGTCTGGTCCCTGCGCGATGGTGACGTTGTCGGGGCAGCAGCCATATAGCGCATACTGGCATCCACAGCCTAAAGATAAACGCACTTCAATTACAAATATGATCTTCACGGTTTACTAAGCGGCTACTAGACAGTTTTAACACAGTGCTTAGTGTAAGGAAGCTCTATTGCGGTATTTCAATAACAAGTTGGTTATTATACCTTCAAGATGTGATCCTTCAGCTGGTTTGCAGTTGTCTGGGCAACACCCATAGGCTTGTAGCAAGCAGCAACCTTCGAATCTAGACCCGTGGGCAGGAGTCTTCCCATCTTGGCAGCAACCGTGCGGTGTTATGCTACAAGGACTTGGGAAACCTTCATTGTCAAAGTCTGATGCTGAAATGAGAATTAGGAGGTAGGTAATTCATTTCTGTAACACCATAGGTATCAGTAGAGTAATTTTAAAAACAAATCGGAGTTATTGCGTACCTGGTAATACACCATCAGGACAGCAACCAAACTCCGCAGTGTTGCACGGACATCCCTGCCCATTGGGCCCGGCAGCTTCGGTCTCGTTATTAGCGCAGCAGCCGAACTGGAAGCCACTGCAAGGAGGTGCTCTGCCGTTGACGGCAGTGGTTTCCTCTATGTTTGTGTTACCTTCGCTTGTGTTAAGTGATGCAGCTGTCTCTTTTGTAATCTCAGTGAATTCTGACGTGATTGAAGTTTCTAAAAGAAAGTCGGAATTAGAACAAGAATCTGAATGCGCCTTCAAAAAGTTCGCAATTGTCCGCAACTGGAAGATATGCAAGATGAAAAAAAGAAGGCAGAAAGAAAATGAGCATGACACGAGTAGCTTACCATACACAAGCTATACATACTTCTATACTAATATTAGCATAGCATTTAAATCAGCCTTATAATGTGGGAGGCCTGAGTCCCAACAGTGGGAACTGTTGGAACCCAGGCCTCCTCTCTAGGAGAGGGAATGGGCCGTAATCCACCACGCGGAAATGTCACATGTCTTTGAATTTTTGTTTCTAGGAGATGCCGGTTTCCTCACGATGTTTTTCTTCACCGTTTTTAGAACAGTGGTGATGAAATAAATTACATAAAGTAATGCGCTTGGCTCGTAAGTCGAGGCCGTTACCACTCGGCCACCACTGCTCTCGCAATACTAATATTATATTAAAGAGGTAAAGTTTGTTTTTATGTTTTTTTGTTTGTAGGAGGTAATCTCTGAAAGTACTAGTCCGATTGCGAAAATTTTTTCACCTATAGAAAGCTGCTTTATTCCTGAGTAACATAGGCTTCACCCGCGTAAAGCCGCGGGCAAAAGCTAATGATGTTAAATAAAATATCAATTATTCATTTTGTAAACTCAGGATTGTTCTACTCTCCGATAAAGGTGTTGAAAAATTAGGTGAAGAAAAGCTTTATGCTGTATAATTATTGTATAACTACAGTAATTTAGGAACACTACGCGCTATCGACTACTTGGTCCTTGCTGGACTAGCGGATGGCGAGTTACCCATTGCTCGTCATTCACCGAACAATGAACGGGGATCGCCCCGCGACTTCCGATGCCCGGGACGGCCCGGCACGAGAGGTCGCCGCCACCGATTTACGTCCACGAGGACACGGCAGTGCTCTGCCCAAGCGGGACACACCTCCACCGTATGTTCCATTGTCTCCTCCGGGCGGTCCGCACAAGGGTGGCAACCAGGCGTTTCTTCCGCATGAATCCGAAACAGGAACTTCTCAAACTTGCCATGTTTGGTGAGGACCTGTGCCATGCGGAAGGTGAGGACATCATAGAGCCTCTTCAACCACCCCTAAAGAGGGGCCTTGTCACCGCGATTGCGGCGTGCCCGAGGTAAAGAAGGGGTAGGAACTCTGTCAGTGTTCAAGAGCTAGTGATGAGAAACAAGATCAACTTATTCCGGATGCATTCAGAGCCAAAAGCAAGCTATTGTGTCGATAGTGATCAGATGCAAGTATAGTAGGTACTAAACGGTTTGCAATAAATGTGTATCTACTAATAGTCTGGAGATAAGTTTTAATGGTGTTACTCTATCAGGGCAGCAACTAAACTCTGGCCCGGAGGCTTCGGTCTTATTGTCAGCGCAGCATCCGAACTGGAAGCGACTGCACGGGTCCAGCGTACTCGGGCGAGTGACGTCAATGGTTTCCTCATTGGTAGTGCTACCTTTGCCATTGTCAGATGACACAGTTGTCTCTTTTGTAATCCCAGTGAGTTCTGGTATGATTGAAGTTTCTAAAAGATAGTCAACATTAGAACAAACAATTTTTGTATCCTACTAATATTTAAACGTTAGTTTTTTCTGTTCTCTAAGTTTCAACATGTTTTTCTACATTGCGTGTATCTATTAATGTGCGCCAAATAAAATATTTTTCTTTCTTTCTTTCTTATTCTTTTTTCAAACGCGAAAGTTTTTATGTATGAATGTATGTATGTTTGACACTTTTTTACGCGAAAACTACTGAATGGATTTTGATGAATCTTGGTACACGAGTAGACCTTATTCTGGAATAGCACTTAGGATACTTTTTATCCTGGTAGTATGTTTCCTTGAAATATTTTTTTACTATCACGCAGGCGAATCTGTGGCAGCTGCTAGTATACCTATTATATACCTCGACGTGACTTTGAGAACTACATTTCTAAAGTAAGCACTATATAAAAAAAAATGAAATTATTAGTATACAAGGTCAAAATCATTACTTCAAGAATTGATTACTTCATGATATGATCGACCTTTTCATGATATAACCAGCTAAACCTGACCAAATCATCAAAATGTTGACATTTGTGATCTCATTCTACGTTTGTCCATATCATTAATGTAGGATTTTAATGATAAAGACCTTAAAGCGGCGGAAATATAACAACCTCGTCGGCAGTTATATTTTTGAGCCGTTTGGGGTTGAAACTTTTGGGCCGTGGGGTCCGATAATGCTCATACGCTTTTTAAAGAACTATCCAAATGCTTAGTTGACACTTCACGTGACCCAATGGCTGGCTTTTACCTCGGTCAGAGATTAAGCATTGCCATAGAACGTGGCAATGCCGCCAGCCTTTTGGGCACACTTCCAGTCGACAGCGATGCAGAGGAGTTTTATGATGCCATATTTTAGTTAAGAGTAGCATTTAGTGTATACTAGTATATATAGTTTTAATTAGTTAAGTGTTTTTGAATATAATTTTGATATAAATATATTATATATAGGTAATATTATAATCTTATTCGGTGATTTTTGAAATTTGAATAAGAAATTGTAAAGTAAGGATTATTTTTATAAAGGTTTATTTATATGTTATATTTATTTGCCATTATCCGTGCGTCACTGCGGGGTGCCAGCTGAAAATCAGCGCTGGGTATCTGACGCCCAGCAATTGCTAAGTTGGTGACCCTTTCGGTTCGGGCACGCTCAGCGCAACTATATTGTAAAACTGTACTTTTTTTTGTTGTTGTTGCCTATTGTATTGCCTGCATCGTATAAATACTATTCTATTCTATTCTAAGAAATAAACGTATTATTTTTTTAATAGTGCCTTTTTGTTTGATGAGCCTGTTTACCTGCATTTTTTTCATTTTGCTGAGTAACTATCCACTTGAATATTATATTACAAGCAAAAATCCACTTGTTAGCTTTGATATAATATTCCTACCGTTTTCTTTTGTTTGTTATTCATAATTTACAAAAAGTGTAAGTACTACGTGAGGTTTGAACTCACGGCTCACTGATTTACGCATCTATCTGCACATGCTAAACCGATAGGTCAACATGACTCTAATTTTAATGATGAAATTAGGAACTACAATCAGTTGTTGACGACAATGATGACTCATATTGTGTCTATTTGCTGTCAAACTAAAAGTCAAATTTATACTTTGTGAGATTGCCTTTGGTCGCCACTTAGTTGTGAAGAAACGCGCGTGAAAGGGAAAATAGGCGTTCAGGTATCTCAGCAAGCACTTTTGCTGGCCTGTGTACATGTAGTAACTGTAGTAAGTAAAAAATTTTGAAATCAAATATAATTATTGTGTAGGGATTTATAAACAAACACGACATTTTTGTATGTAGGTATTTTGTTATTTATAGCCTTTAATTTTTAACCATTTCAGCTAATTCAAACTTTTTCGTACGACGTACGGAACGTAACTTGTTACCTCAGAACTCCGTCGTTTATGGGCCGATTTGCAAATTTTTTTTTTCACTTTATAGGATATGCTTCCAGATTGGTCCCATTTTTTTCAAAATCCAATTTTGATGATGGGATCTATAAGGAACCAAGGGAACTCCTCAAATATTATAGGCAACCATATAGTGATTTTAGTATTTTCATCGAGAACTTAAGCATTTATAGTCAAAAAAAGACATTTGATGAAGTGGAACTGATGAAAAAGACCAGAAATGGTCAACGAAACTTCATACTCACATTGATATCACAATGAAGATATTTAAGCGACTATGACAATACAAATAAATGAATGGTTCTGAATAGTTACGTTGAAAATGGTATCATCGAAGTGATCTGATGATGATGATGGAGCCGGAAGGTAGGCCCTGGAACTCCGTAATTAATCAATGTAACCTACCCGTGTTTGGACTTATTAGAATTGTCATGAGATGCACTTTGGCTATAAGGAACTGATCTGGTGATGGAGCCGGAAGGTGTGAAGTTGGTGTTAAATAAGAAACAAACAATACCGAGAAACACCGACTTCCGAAATTAAAAGTTATTTTGACCCTTTTAGTGTTTTTTTTAGTGAAGTCGGTTATTTTTTTTTTTTGTAAAAAGTTTTTATTCTGTATTCTAGTTAGTATTACAAACGTATTTCGGCATACGATCTTGAGTTACCGCGTTAGTAAACTTGATTTTTCTGCCGAGTAAATCATTGAATCAAAAACGGTTACACCAATGTGTTCCTTATAGTAAGCCCGTTAAGATTCAATATTTAACTTAAAAACGTAAAAACCTGTTACTACGTGTATGAATTTAGTCGCTGATTCACTGCATACATACCTACCTATATAATCATGTTAGGATTTTAGTTTTTACACAATCGTTGAGCGTTACAAGTGATAAAGATATCCGTTTGGAAATATTTATCTATACGTAGACTGCCATATCAACGCACAGTCGAAACTACAGGGCCTAAGAGCGTGAAATTTTGCGCATGGACTCATTTATTAAGTAGGCAAGCACTTGGGAAAGGATTTTTCAAAATTCACCCCCTAAAGGGATGAAACGGAGTTCCAATCTACTGTCACGTGGTTGAAGCCGCTGGCAGAATCTAGTATTTAAATAAAACTGAAGTACTCGGAAACATTTAGACTATGAATTTGTTACAATAGTTAGGTAACTTATCCTATCAACTCTTGAGTTTTAACCCCAGATTAAAAAAGGGGTGTCATAAGTTTTTTTTTAAGGTGGAAAATCATCCACTGACTTCTCCCGCTCTGGATGGAGTGGAAGGGTATGTCAAACTTTTACTGACTAAAACATAACTATACACCTACAACTTACAACTACACCACATAAAATAAACACCTGTGTACTTCAGTTGCCCTTTGTGTTCTGAGACCACGGGTTTCCTTTTCAGATGTAGCGACATCTATGGCGTCACATAAGAACTAATCCTGCATCGCGCAATCAAAGTTCTCCGCGCGATTGGAACATATAGAACAGCCCGAAATCATCTATCTGGCAGTAGCCTACCAGACATAACATACCTTCTGGCCGGAGGATCCTCCCTTTTCAACGGAGGTTTGCGGGACTTTACACTCTGTTCCACCTACCTCCAAAATGGTGACCCCGACGCCACACAGAATATCCCCACAGCTCCAGCGGGCAGCGGCCCTGCTGGGCCCCTACGGATTGCTGCCATCTCTTTGAGGAGCGCGTGAATCACTACACGCTGTCGACGACTTGGGCTCGGACCGGTCGACTACCGGACGGCCAGACGACGAGCTACCCATTGCTCGTCGTCCGCAAGGTCGCGTCTACCGTGGCGGTGTTGTAAGTTTAACGTGCATCTATGGATATATTTATCTGAGAGGCTTTATAAAGCCAAAGGAACTTATTATTAGGATAGAATGTACATTCAGTAAGTATGTCCTAATCAGGTGACAGATTTTAATAGACGTGACAGAAAGATCTCTGCAGAAGATATTCTGCAGAGCTCCGCAAATTTATAATAAAATTCCCAAATCTATTAGAGAGTTGGATTTGACCGGGTTTAAGAAAAAATTTAAAGAATTTTTGTGTAATAAATGTTACTATAATTTAAATGACTACTTAAATGACTCTTTGACATATTAATTTAATTATTATTTATATGATTTTATTTGTCTGACATTTCTAATTTCAATTATATTAACTATCACAATTTAATGTAACCTCTTTAATATTTGTACGCGCATGTGGTAGAACGTGCCGAGACTAAATGTTTAAACCTAAGACCATGTAATGTGCATACCTACCATGTTCTAACAAATAAATTATTATGATTATGATTATGAAAAGACCGGCTGTCCCATTTCAAAACCTAGTAAGAGACATTTTTTTACAAAAACCGTTTTATTACATAATCTTGCTAATCTTATAAGTCTCTACCAAATACCAAAACACCAGCTTTTTAAACATATTATATTTTTCTTACTCATAATGATCGATCACTCATCGGTCAATGATCTCGTAATAGAGTTGTTCTAGACTGACAATATCGAGCTGTTTCTTAACAAATTAAAAGCAAAGACTGCTTAATGACGTTCTAATGGTAGGTTACTGATCAAAGAAACTGTCAAAATTTAGCAGATTACCACTTATGTCAGACATTCATTAGTCATTATGTACGAGATTATCATTCTATGCCACTTTTTTCAATGGAGTATCAGTGGTTGACCATTGGAAAGTCATAATGACGCCATTATATTGATTTGATTGATTGATTTGATTACCTATTTGATTGACTTTAATATTGCTTCGTAATCAATCCAGTCTATCCGTAGTGTATATAAAATCCTTGCAATCAGCTAAATGAATGAATTCAATTCGTTCGATAACCACTTTTATGAATATTGTCAAAATGATAAGAACTTTTACCAAAGACATTAAATATATACTACCAATAGACAGGACATAGCGAACAAAATCATAATCCGATACAAATTAATTACCTAGTGGTCATAAGTCGCTCAGTCTAGTATGACACCCCTACACGTCAAGTCGTGTTTGTATTCGCTCTATGCACTAAAAGAAAATCATTTTCTGAAAAAATATGCCGAACTGCGCATTACGCTATTGCAAATCTTGTTATGGTAAAATGACTGGACCTAACTTCAGTTTATTTTCGTAAATATTTTTGGTATTTACGAAGTAATTAATCAGAATTCAATATTTTTTATAAATTGTTCCAGAACATTTGCTGATTTTGTGATACGCCATCTATCATTCGCCATTATCACACACTGAGACTCTACCACGAGCTCATAACGTGATCCATTTTACGACCTAAATCGAACTGTTAAAGGGATGGAGCTATATAGGGTGTATAGCTCCATCACTCTTTTTCGCTCGTACGACTAACATTTTAACATTATTATGGTAAGGCCCCTGCCCCCCTAGCCAAGTTACAATCGTTTCGTTCGGCGCGAACGCCTCGAGTAGGCCACGCCTCCGAATCCTTTGTTCTGACCACGTGACTGAGCGTTGAGATGACGTCAGAACAAAGGAATCGGAGGCGTGGCCTACTCGAGGCGTTCGCGCCGAACGATACGATTGTAACTTGGCTAGGGGGGCTGGCCACCTACCGAGCGATGGTTAAATAATTATAAATTTTGACAAATTTAATTCGCGTGTTTGCTATTCAAAGCCAGATGGCGTTACTGAGGCATAGGATGACAGTTTTTCTAAGACATTTTTTCTGATAGCCGCGTCATTTTCTTACCTGGTACAAATGCAGGATATATGATTTGCTGCAGAAGAAAGTAATTTATGTTAGTCTTTGTGACTGGAGCTAGGCACAGGAGACTGCATCCTCGTCGGCAGCATTTGCCTACTCCTCGGCAATCAGCATCGTCTGCACACTCATGAGGGCATGTGTCGTTATACGGACTCGTCTCGTCCGCGGGGTACGCACCCGTCTTCACCACTGATGAAAAAACGATTAATTTCACAAAATATTAAAAAGTTGGTATGTAGTGACTATGGAAAATTAAAATATTTAGTTGGAAAACGATGAAATTGATTTATTCGATGAATTGTAATTTGATAAATAAAGTAGTAAAACAAGAAAAATCACATCGTGTCTAACCATTATTCTGGTAGGTTTTTGAAATAGATAGCCTTCCTTCGTGACCTCGAACAGGTTGCCCTTTGTAAGTCAACAGTCCCCTGGCCAGACAGCTACTTCCCAATTAGAAAAGCGTCGGTAGGTATACAATACCGACGCTTAAATGCTATGCATACCCTAAGCTGTGTTTCATGCCATTTGGACCTGTTAAGTGGTAACTTTAACAAGCATCTAACTAAAAGAAACGTACTAGTTTTACATTCCGCAGAAAACAGGGACTCCTGATCATTTAAAGGCATGGTTTTTTGTAACACGCATCGCATGCCTTCTGAGCAGGATTTCATCTTACACGGATTCTGTTTACATTCGCATCTGTAAAAACAAATCTATTTTAGAAAGGGGTAAAATGAAAATAAAAGTATTATATAGGGCGACTGGTAATTAGTGACCGATACTTAAACACGTGATTGTACACATGTTTACAAACAACTTATCCAAAGAATCCAAATTAGTTTAATCACAATAACACTTATCTAGGCTTTGGACTAGCTGATCGGGTGAAGGGGCGCGCGTGAAACTAATTAGTATAAAAAAAAGTTTCTTTGGGAAAGTCGTTTGTAATCATGAGTACAATCACGTGTTTAAGTATCGGTCACTAATTACCAGTCACCCTATATATTATGTAATTCTGAAAATTACCGTTTCATAGAAAAAAAATGGTCTTAAATAAATTGTTACAAGTCGACCAATAAATGACCGCAGAATTTGTACAAAGAAGCAGAATTTCCACTGCGTTTGATGAGCGGTTCTAGGTTTACTAGACATGTTTGTAGCGTGTCTCTAGATCGCAGTGGACGATATCACCAATATTTTCACACAAGGAATTACAAGAAATTTTATTATTATTTTTTTTACACATGATACAAAGCGTAGTTAAGTTTCACTAGCGCACGCGACCACAGGGCGCTGGGAAAATGATTAAATTACTTGTTCTGTTCTGGGTGGAGCGAGATGGAGTGTTAGAATTTTACCACAAAAGATAAATAGGTACAAAAGTCAATCTACATACAAAGTGCAGTGCTCAAGCAAACAGGTACACGTACGCATACATAGGCACCGCTCACGGAGACAATATTTCGGACTGGTTGGGACCAGGGCAAGCGCAAGTGCCATCCGCTTGAGACACGCGTTTGTGAATTATAAGCAAAACAGTCTCAGAACTCGCACTTTTTAAGAGTGGTAGGCTTAAAGCGCTCTTATATTTGTTTTAGAACATACCATCGATCCTATATTACTTTTAGACAAGCCGGTATGGACTCAAGAACGCTCAGTCTCATAACCAAGTCTCATTTATGTATATAAGAGCATTTACTAAGACTAGTTGCACTTGAGAAAAACTTGGTCTTATATGGGTATTTTCTAAGCTCGTTTGATTTTATATTAGACTTGCTAAATGCTATTGTAAGATGTCAGACTAATATCAGCATAGCATAAGTGTACTGTGAGTACGTGCATTTCTGATCTTATTTGAAACTAATATAAGATCAATAGCACTGGATAAGTATGATATTAGAGTGATTTTGGATCAACATATTTACAATACAAAAAATACATTCGGCCGAACATAGAACCTCCTCCTTTTTGAAGTCGGGTAAAAAGCCGACTTCGTGTCCGTATAGCCTTAAGATTAAGTTCTTGTTCTTATTGGTTTCTGAAAGTTTTGTTACTAATTTGGTGTACAATAAAGTTTATTCTATTCTATTCTATTCTTTTTTTTCTCTGTCGATTTAAGGTTTTATGTAAAATTGCGAGGAACCCTAATTTATTCCAATATGGAGTTATCTTTAGTATACCGAATGCTAAAATTAGAGTAAACAATCTTACATTAGTCTAATAGTGCGCTTGTAAAATGCAGCTATACTAATGGCGACACTATCAATACAAATTAACAAATAAAATAATTAAACAAGAACAGGAAATACGTTATTTAACAAGGCGCATGAATTTTGAAGCGTAATATGTGGTCTAATTAACAGTAAATAATAAATTCCAATACGATTACTTACCGTAAAACTACTTTTACTTGTATACTAAAGTGCCGTACATTATTACAAACATTAACTTCACGCAACTTTAATTTGTCTTCATGTAATTTCAAACCAACACTCACACGAACTTTTAAGTTGGATCTGACGTAAAATTCTCAAAATATTCTAACCTTAGGCCAATATAAGCCAATGCAGGCTTACAAGATACTTACGTAAAAGCAATATTAGCCTAAGTCGGCTTAAATTAATTTTGGCTAGATTTCAGTAAGTGCAAACAGCATTCAATTAGACTGATATTAGAACGATATTAAACTAAATATGCTTATAATAGTGCCCAAACCCAGGCTTATATCATTATATAGGAGTGATTTAAGAGCAAAAAAACAGTAGTCTTGAGATTGTTGTAAGCCTAGTTTTTGCTGGTTGGGTATTGTATAAAAATGAAGCAACATATAAAAAGTTATTATAACTGTTCAGTGGACGGTTGTTCAACATTTAACGTTTTTTAAACTACCAGTTGTTTCAGAGAGTTAAGTAGGTACCTATTTGCTTGCTTTTTGATAGTTCGTTTTAACATAGCACTTCATACTGTAGGCATAAATCTGTACCAACGCTGCGCGACCCCTTTCTCGTGGTTAGTTTAGTTGAGTGTCACACGCGTGTTCGACCTGCGGCTTCAGCCTGCCGCTCAACGAGCGCTAATAAAAATTATTTTGAACTCATTATCAAATATTTTGTCGAGTTTTTATTTCAAATATTTGGGAAATTTTTCACGTAAAATGTCAATCACCGTAAAGATCATTCAATATAAGTAGACCTCCCAGTACTAGTGTCTACCTTACTAATGCAAGGTCAACATATACTGGAATTGCATCTTACAAAATGTTAATTATTAAGTATAATAAATTCTTAAATGGCCTACCACCTTTTAAAAATTACATGAACGCAAAGCTAACCCACACACAAAACCAACAAAATGATAGCCACTTCATTTTAATTTTATTTCATTTGTTCTAAATGTAAACACAACAATCAAACAATCTCTTTACGCATATATGAAATGACTTTTTAAAAATACATTTTATAGTATGGATATAAGTACATAGAAACAAATCAATTAGGTCTACTACATAATTTTAGAAATCTGAATAATGAATATATTTTATGGTAAAAAACGTAGGTTAGGTACCTACGTTTTATTTTCACATTTTTCAAAAACACACAACTCCTAACCCTATAGCAAGAGTGGCCTGTTCAAACGTGTATAGCGGGCATAATAAAAGAGACTCTCGGTATGTAGACTTAAGGTGCATTTTGATTCGTTACGAGCCCGACTAGTCCCGACTCCAAATACGATGAAGGTCACGTCCGTGCCGTGCAATGTATTATTAACATTAGACACGTTGTTATTAGGTTTAAATTAGAATGTAATTTCTGTACTTGTACTATTACTTATTCTGTGACGTAACACAGAACAGTTAGGTAGATAGGTATAAACGCCGCGGCCCCCGACACCGTGCCAAAAAAGCGAACATGACTTTACATCGTTTAAAATAATTCCGTTCTTCCTATTTGTCTCAACAAAAAGACTAGATATGAGTGCCCTAGTGCGACCGCTATGGTGCCCTAGTGCGACGATATGAAATGATAAGTACATACATGAGATTGACTTCTGCTATCTGTTTTATGCTGTCTGTTTACTGACTAAACTACTAGACCGACGCACACGTGGACCACGCCTGATTTGTACGTTGAACAACGTCGCGTGGCGTCGCGTAGCGTGGAGTCGCGTTGCGTGGATATAATGTAGCTCTACTAGTCTAGTTTCCATAATATAAAATGTATGGCGCCCGACGCGCCCAGGTCGGCGTACATGGTACACGTGTGGGTAGTGTAGTTAATAATATAATATAATATTCACACAACTATCACACAACGCCGTCTAATCCTCAGCTAAGCAGAGCTTGTGTTATGAGTACTAGACAACTGATTAACATACTTAAATATTTCTAAATACATACATATTATAGATAAATTACACCCAGACACAGAACAAACAAATGATTGTGCTCATCACACAAACATTTGTCCTGGGTGGGAATCGAACCCACGACCTCTGGCATAGCAGTCAGGGCCACTAACCACTAGACCAACAGGCCAGTCAAAGTTTAACTTTAAGTTCTACCTTAAAAGCCGCCTGTGTTCTTCCAGTTGCCTTTTGCGTTCCAGGACCACAGTAAATCTTTCGAACAATCCCAGAGTCCTCTAAAATGCCTAAATTACAAATTCACAAGTCATTACCTCTCGCAGCCGTCCACATCGGTGGTTCTCTCGACGCCGAAGTCACAATGATGAAGTTTTTCGCACTCCTCATACAGCTCATAATTGACACCTTCGGAATAAATTGCTGATTATTAAAACTTACGTTTTAGATGTCAAGAAACTGAGTAAAATATGATGGATGAATGTTTCTGGGCTTTTCTGGGATATAAAAATTAAAATAATTTCATTTAAGTAGATTATCTTTTTTTTAGTTGGGAAATCATCTAATAACTTCTCGCGCTTTTGGGCAGAGAGGGAGGGCGTGTCAGACTTTTAAAGACTAAAACTCACTCCTATTCCTTCTTAGCCTTCGTTCCTGGGCCCCGGGGTTATCTTTCGCATAACCCATGGCCCCAGCTGTAGGCTTTGACACTTCTGGGCATCAAAAGATATTCGATTTTTTACTGTGTCAAATCAATAATTAATGAAGATAAAATACTTCGAAGTTCAGGAGTGGGGGGCTTGTTATATTATTATTCATTAATTTTTTCAATTTGACTCTGATTTGCCGGAAAGCCTTTATGACTGCCAAAGTTTGAATTGAAATTCAACCGGACAGCCTGGCAAGTTTGCTTTCAATAAAGCAATTGAAGCTTCAGGGGAGGAATTTAGAGCTTCTGTTGTCCTAAGAGGTATATCAGTGAAATAATTCACAAACTCGGAGCCCAAGAGTTTTATGTTAGAGCTTTTGGGACTATGTGAAGTCTCCAATAAAAAATCCGTGTTGCGTACTTTATTCCTACCAGTTTCATAACTATCCACACAGCCTTAATTTTACTGTCTGCGGATTTGATCTTATTGCTAATGTACAGGGCCTTCACTACCTTGCAAATCTTTCTGAAAAGTTTAGGATATCTATTTACATATTTATTAAAGGTTTCAGTGTTGAAGAATGGCTTAAGGCCGTACAGCTCATATAGTCTTTCCCTACTTACCCTAGTCGCCCAGTCACTAAATACAAACTTAAACACTATACAGCGATGTGCACTTTCCGGACCTAAATCGTCCTCTGTGTTGCAAAGCAAAGTAAAACGTGGCATTGCCGCTAGTCTTTTAAGCACGCAGTCGACAATAATGTTTCTTTTTTGTTTTACTTAATCCGCAATCAGTTTTACTTTTAGCAGGTTTTTTTTTTTGGTTGGGAATGTCATCTAATGACATCTCCTGCCCTTGGGCGGTGCGGGATGGTGTGTCAGACTTTTACTAACTAAAAACTAAAAACCCACTCCTGTTCCTTCTTTGCCATTGTTCCAGAGCCCCGGGGATCTCTTTCGCAACACACATGGTCCCTGGGCTTCGACCCTGCTGGTCCCCTACGGTTTGCTTACATCTCCTTGAGGCGCGCGTGGAACACTACGCGCCATCGATGACTTGAGCTCGGTCCGGACGGTTACCGGACGGTCGGACGGCGAGCTATCCATTGCTCGCCGTCCGCAAGCCCGCGCCTACGGTGGCCGGAAATTGGTATCGAAATTCCGGGGCGCTGGGGCGCGAGGGCCATTGCCTCGCGCGTGCACGTGCGGCCTCTTCCTTTGAAAGCATTACTACTTCCCAGAAGAAGGCGACCTCCTACCACTCCTCCTCGCTCCGGACCATGGCCTGTACCAAGGCCCGGCGCGAGAGATTAGAGATCGCTGCCGATCGCCACCACGAGGACACGGTGTTGCTCTGCCCAGGCGGGGCAGTACAGTAGAGTAGTAGTAGTAGTCTACCGTATGCTCCACCGTGTCCTCCGGGCGGTCCACACAATGGTGACACCCGGATGTTTCTTCCGCACGAATCCGGTGCAGGAACCTTCCGAACTGCGGAAGGTAAGGACGCTGTGTTGCCCTTCCAGCCACTTCTCAAAGAGGGGACTTACCGCCATAATTTATGGCGTGCCCAACTTTTAGCAGGTGTGTTAGAGTTTGAATTCATAGCGGGTTGAGCGCGACTCCAATGAGCTATCCTCCCAATCAGTTGCTGAGTCCACTTTAGCAATTGGACTATGTCATGTCTTTCCTTTTCAGTCTTCTTGAGTAACTCCTGGTTTTAAGCGCAACCGCCAGATCTCGATCCAGATTGGCATCCTAATGATGCCTTTCTAGTCTCTCCTCGACTAATAATGTGGAATAATTTTTAGGCGCCAAATTTTACATAACAAAAGTAGTTGTTAGTTGACTGCTTGTATAACAATCTTCTTGTTCGACTGTACATTCACATGTTTTTTTACTGTATCCTTTATCATCCAGTCTTGCTTATCAGAGCTAACTCCCAAACTCAAGGTCATTTTATTAATAAGCAGATGACACAAAGCGGCGAAAATATGTCGGCCAAATAGAGACGTGGAAACAGTTAAATTATGGAACCATGGTTTTAGTTAACATTCTATACTTAAATATAATATGAGAATAGGTTTTTCTTTTTATTCTTGACTTGAGTAAAGTTCACGACAATAGGCGCTCCTTCCGTCGTGTTTCACCCGCACTCACCATTGACGGTCAGGTGTATCTGCTGCGTGACCACTTCCAATCCATTGTCAGCCTCGCAGGTGTAGATGCCGGAGTCACTGGGGTGCAGGGGGTTGATCACCAGTGAGCCATCCGACGTCTGTGTGTGGTGCCCCGTACAATCAGCCTGTTGCGAAAAAACTGCAAATAGTTACTACTGTTTCATTATTTCAAACCTATTAAATAAAGAAAAGGGGATAAAATACATTTGGCATCAAAAAATTCATCTGCATCACCGTCAATCGGTTGTGTGAAAGTTGAAAATTGGGTGGATTCCGTATTTCAAACCTAAACGGCCCTTTTATGTCCTATATTTGCGCCGATTGAAATTTCCTTTAAACCTGTCGCAGCTACAGCAGCACAGCCAGCCGTGCTAGGAAGATGGCATCATTAGGAATTTAATTTAGTGAAACAGTTTAATGCTTAGTCTGTTGGACCAAACGGGAGTCGATCGGAACTTCGTCCAAGCCTAGAAAGCAGTCTGACATTTTCAGTTAATGTCTGTCAGATCCAGTTGTATCTTGTGTAAGCAATGAGACAAAAAATATTTATGGGTACTTACGATTTCTGTTTGGAACCTCCACGAGATCTTAGGCGGTGGATTGCCATGGTACGAACAGCTCAGCGTGGCTGTGACATCTCCAGATACTGCCATCTCTGGCTCCAACGCTTGAGGTGCTGCTGACACGTCTGCTAGCAATCAAACATTTTCAAAAACCGATCACCGATAGTTAAAAGAAAAGGGAGTTAGTGATAGTGTGACGGGTGACAGGACAGAATGGAAGATTAAAACGTGTTGACCCTAAGTAATATGGGATAAGGGCAGGAAGAAGAAGATACTTAAAATTTGATTATTTGGAGATTAGTCACGGTTGTAGTCCAGTAATCATATGAGAACGTACGTTCACCTTCGTATGCGCGAGCGCACGCTAGCAGCATGGCGACCGCGAGTAGGCCGACGCGTGACATATCGACCGGACGAGACAAGCCACTGATATAAAGTTTCGACTTTTTTAGCGACTACTCATCCGTCGCGAGTGATAGACTGTTAATATTCAGGCAATGACTATACAACCATTTGACTGCTCATACGGGCGACTTAGGCTCACGACACTAATGTGCAGTTGCACTTATATTAGATGCCAATATGAGTGCCGTTTTTAGTTCTGACCAGATATTGGATCTGTGCACACATGATAATTTTGGTAACAAAAAAAAACATTTATTGCATAAAACAAAAGCAAAAATGAGTAACCGTTCAATTAAATGGTGTATGTTTATAATTTGTTAACATTATTAATATTGCAGAGCTCAAGCTAAACTGGTTGCTTACGAAAAAAGTGACACCGCGTTGATGTCTTTTTGAAAAGTCCCTTTTTTTCACTGGAATATTAGATAAGTCTATCCCTTTCTATCTGTAAGTACTTTTTACCTAGTGCTGAAGGGCTGTGACAACTTCAAAACAAAATCGATAAATTATTTATCGATGATTCCCAATGGTATCCAAATAAAAAATGTCGTAATGTTTATATTGTTGATTTCCAAATTAAAGTAAAATGGATTAATGCAGCTCCTTTAAAAAACCAGTGATAGCCTGAGGGGCCGATGCCCCTAATTTTAATAAGCATACTTTCTGTCGATTAAATTATCTGATTGATTTACTAAATCGGCGAATAACTACCGGAGATTTGTTGCGAAGAACGGTACAATTGACATATATCGGGCTTGTCATCATCCGGGAGAATCAATTCGTCACATTATATCTCTGGTTATTCTCGTCTGGCTAAAGGAGAGTATTTGCATAGGCACAACTTTGTAGCCAGGTTTATCCATCAAAACTTACTTTGAAATACTCTCTTGTACAATCGACAGTGCCACACTACAGATACTCGTATGTGCCAGACTCAGTTCTCGATAATGGTCATATCACTATGTACTGGAATAGGCCCATCTCAAGACTATTGTAGCCAATAAGCCTGACGTAGTGAACTAATACGAGAGGCGTGCAATGATAGTTGATATAACCGTCCCTCATGACGAGATGCCGAGAAGATTAAGTGCCTTGAGGCCCGCGAGGTTATCGATATGTGGGATGTGGACTCAGCAATCATTGTACTGATAGTCATGTCAGCCAATGGTTTAATAGCCACGAGCTTCGACCAACATCTTTTTTTTAGGTGGGAAATTATCCAATGACTTCTCGCGCTCTTGGGCGGGGCGAGAGGGCCTGTCAGACTTTTACTGACTAAAACTCACTCCTGTTCCTTCGTTGCCCTTGTTCCAGGGCTCCGGGGTTCAAGTGCCGTCGATGACTCGAGCTCGGTCCGGATGGTTCCCGGACGGCCGGACTGCGAGTTACCCATTGCTCGCCGTCCGCAAGCCTACGCCTACGGTGGCTTAAAATCGGGATCGGGATCTCGGCGGCTGGGGCGTGAGGGCTGTTCCCTCACGCGTACAGTCGCCTCCTTCGCTAGCATTACTGCTTCATAGAAGGAGTCGACTGCCTGCCATTCCTCCTCGCTCCGGACCATGGCCTGTACCAGGGCCCGACGCGAGAAGTCATTGCCGCCGTTCGCTCCCACGAGGACACGGTGCGGCGGTGCTCTGCCCAATTGGGAGACACCTCTACCTTATGCTCCACCGTGTTCTTCGGGCGGTCCACACAATGGTGATACCCGAGCGTTTCTTCTGCACGAATCCGGTGCAGAAACCTCCCGAACTTACCATGTCCAGTGAGGACCTGCGTCATGCGAAAGGTGTTGTCGCCGTGACGTCTTTCCAGCCACTCCTCAAGGGGACCTTACCGCCATAATTATGGCCTGACCATCAACCAACGTCTTAGTAGCACTTGTTAGCCGGCTGGATCAAAGGTTTGATTCTGAAAACGGTACTGCTGGACACGGTTTGTACAGTTAGGGAGGTTCCTTTCTCTTGGAGCCCTGACCGAGCGAGCGTAGCTTGGACCCTGTTCCCGGTACCAGTGGGCTACTATTTTTTTTATTGACTTTCAATAAAGAAGGATCCCTCAGTCGTGTAATTTTTTTTCTTTATATTATTTTTTAATGTTTTTTTTTTAATAGTTTTAAAATGTAGTAAATAAGTAAGAATAATCAATAAACGATATAATCTTCGTTTATTGATTGATGATATGACCCAGTCAACACCTCAAGTTTAAAAAATAAGCTGAATTAATCCATGTTGATTTCATCGATATCGATATTATTGTTGCAAACTGACTTGTTCATCACTATGTTTGCTGATATTGTTGCATCGACCAATCACAAGCTCTGCATTTTCTCCCGTCCCCCGGCCCGCAATGGTAAATCATGTGCCTAGTCGAAATCCGTCTATCAGCTCTCTAGTGGTTTAATTCTCTTTGTGTTCAGGGGACCTTACCTACCATGTCGCAAATATGGAAGTTATGTCCGTTAGTATGGTTTGGTGGAAATTAGGTATTTCCTATTGTTATGAAATGCTTATCGTATGTAACATAGGAGTTAAACAAATATTACAAAATACTGACTAGGGAATTATACAGAAATGTGTTTAAAACCAGTATTCATAAAAACTTGCAGGTCCTTAGTAAAAGTTAACAGATAGGTACAAATGGAGTGATTTTTCACTTAAAAAAAAAACTAGTTTCTTCCAGCGGCTTCTACCTAACTCGCTTGCCTAGAAGTAACCTATTGACTCTTGACTTAAAGACCCCTAGGTTATAGCTATCAGGAAATAGTATATAATGAATATGTACCCAAAACGCTTTGTATGTATGCGTGGGATGTCTACCATGTACCGATGGCACAACGCCGTACGTCTAGTGATCCGATGATGGAACGGACTTGGCGGAATTAAATTGTGTAATTCCAATGCACACTCCCCGAAATGTAAACGATAGAAAACCGACAAGCTAGCGACTCGGCGTCGATGCTCATTTTGGAGTTTTGAATAGATAAGTGCATCATTGCTGATAATCTTAGCTCATCATCCACCTGCGTCAAATCCACTGCTGGGCAGGCATTTCCCAACTTTGGAACGCCTGATAAACATCGCATAGCAGCAACGCGACTAATCTCAGCAGTATTAGTTTGTAATGTGTCCAGCGCATGAGCATCCAGCGTTTATTTTCTTCCGAAATATCCCTTTATTCTCACACATGGTCCATAACGACCCGCATAAAATAAAATCTAAAGATTTGGCAAATAGCTATTACACTAGCACGACTTGGCGTAATGAGGTTTTATAGACCCATCGAATTACAGTGCCCCTATTCAAGTCATGGAAATAAGCGGATTTCCAACTTTCAATTTATTATACAAAATAATATATAAAAAAAAAAAATCTAAAGCTTACCAACTCTAAAATTAAATCCTTAGAATAAAACCCAGCTAAAAAATGAATTCCACATAAAGCTATATTAGAAATATTTATACGTTTAGAAGTTATAGGAATATATAATCTAATCCCCCCTATAAAACGAATATCTTATAAATCATTTATTATATGAATGATTACTCCAGCACATATAAATAATAAAGCTTTAAATATAAATATAATTGTTAATATATATATTATATAAAATATAACTGTTAGTATATTTTTATTATGGCTTATGGCATAATAAAACACATTTGCTACTTAAAAGGACACAAAGTTTACCTCTGTATAATATTAGTGCAGATAACAAATTACACTAAAGACTGAATGTATTAGATGAGTAAAACAAACGAATGAGATGTAGGTATATTACATTCAGCAACTTTTCAATTATAATTTTTCAGTCTTATATTAACATTACTTTTTGCTTAGATTATAAAAAAAAATCACGTTCTGGATTTTGTAATATGTATATTTTTCTCACGACCAGTAAGCCTAACTCATACAATCATGAATCATGTTTCATGTCAAACTAATGTCATGAATGGTTATAATCGATCCAGTCGAGCAACTTGATAAAGGTCCTGAGCATCGAGCTGGCATGACTTGCAACATAACCTGCGGACAACAAGACAAGGTTAGTTAAATGACGTTATTGTATACAGCCTTCTTAAGGGAATAGGCGTCACCCCTTAAGTGACCACATATTTCGTCCTGACTCGTGGGAACAATATGAATGAGAATATAAAAAAACAAAATTTACCCTCATACTATGGTCCAGCAAACTTTGCATAAAAGCATGTTCATAAGAAATAGGTGTAACAGCATGTCAGCAATGGAAACATTGGAACAATCAAACCTGCAAAACGTAATCCAAAAAGAAAACCACACTAAACCAAAGTCTGGAACACAAGGAGAATTAACAGTGAAACTAACTGAAAATCCAAATCAAGAGTGGCAAAAAGACAAAGTACCTGAAATAAGAAAACGAAAAAGAAATGAAAACAGTCCAACAAGTAATGAAATAAATAAACCTGCCAGCAAACGAACAACTTACTCTATCCCTACACAAAATCAGTTCGAAATTCTTAGTGATGATGAAAATGAGCCAGACAAAAAACCTAAAGAGTTCATACCCAAACCGGAACCTATCTTCGTTACTGGCATTGTCAACATCGTGCCACTCAGAAATCTTCTAAACAGTGTAATTGACTTTGAAAAATACACATTAACTACCCTCAAATCTGGACACATCATTAAACTAATGCCAGTTGACATTGAAGCCTACAAAGTTATAAGAAACAACCTTATGGAAAATAACATCAATCATTACACTTATAAACTTAAAAGCGAGCGAGCATATAGAGTGGTTATAAGAGGACTGCACGCAAGTGAAGATACCTCCATAGTCAAAGAGGAACTTGAAGCAAATGGACATGAAGTTAGGCAGATAGTGAATGTATTACATCGCACAACCAAAGAGAAACTCCCAATGTACTTTTTAGACCTTGAGCCAAAGCCCAATAATAAAGACTTCTACAATCTTAAATATATTGGACAAGTGAAAGTTACAATCGAAGCACCTTACAAGAAAAAAGAAGTAATACAATGTAAGAGATGCCAGAGATTTGGGCACTCGAAAAATCAATGCTTCCGACCATTTAAATGTGTGAAATGTGGAAATGATCATCCAACTACAACATGTACTAAGACCCCAGAGACAGAAGCTACTTGTGTTAACTGCAATGGTAAACATCCTGCAAGCTATAAAGGATGCTCCAAATACAAAGAAAGGATACTTAAAATTAAACCTAAATACCACAACTTACAGATTACGAAAACAAAAGAACCAGATCAATTGACCGAACAAAATAAGAATGAAACCCTCAAAACAATCTACACAACACCTAAGAGAAGCTACTCAGACACACTAAAAGGTAATAATGAAAACCGTAATAACAACACTCCATACAATTCTAATGAATCAGGACATATAGCCAGCCTATTGGATACTATGTTCAATAAATTTCAAGCAATCATGAAAAACATGATGGACAGCATGATGGATCGAATGATCCAACTTATCACACAGAGGGCCTAAATATCCGGTTGATTGCCTGGAATGCAAACGGACTGACTGATAGAAGACAAGAGCTTGAACTATTTATGAACACAGAAAATATTGATATTGCTTTAATATCTGAAACGAGATTCACACGTCAATCACACATTGAAATACAAAATTACAGCATTTATAGGACTGACCATCCATCTGGAAACTCGCACGGTGGAACAGCCATCATAGTAAAAAGTAATATAAAACATCATGTCCTTGAACCATATAAAACAGATAGAATACAAGCAACCTCTATCTGTATTCAGCATAAATCCGAAATGACTACTGTGTCTGCGATATACTGCCCACCAAGACATGTGATATCCTCGGATGATTTTAAGATCTTCTTCAGCCAACTAGGCACACGTTTCATCTGCGGAGGAGACTGGAACTCCAAACATACTAACTGGGGTTCAAGGCTTATCAATCCTAGAGGAAGACAACTGTATAAAACTACAGTAGATTTAAAATTGGAATGCATATCCCATAGTCAACCTACATACTGGCCTACAGACCAAAACAAGATACCTGACTTATTAGACTTTTATATAACAAAAAATATTGGCAGAGGTTATATAAAAATAGAAGCGTGTGATGATCTGTCTTCGGATCATACTCCAGTCATTTTAAATGTGTATCAAAAAGTTATCCTGCATGAAATCACCAATAGAGTATATAACGATAAAACAAACTGGAAACAATTTAAAGAAACGGTCAGTAACACCTTAGATCTAAAAATTAAACTTAAATCTCCCGAGGACCTAGAAATAAGCATTGAAAAATTCAATACTGCCATTCTTACTGCCGCCAGCCTTACTACACCGACACACAAGAACCCTAGCGCAAAACTGAAAAACTACCCCAAACTAATTAGAGACAAAGTCCAAGAACGACGTAAATTGAGAAAAGAGTGGCAACAAACAAGATATCCTTCAGATAAAACCAAATTTAATAAAAGTACCAAAGAATTAAAGTCACTTCTCAGAGATCTAGAGAATTGCTCAGTGCAAAGTAAATTGGCATATTTGACCCCCTATAAAGATACTAACTACTCGCTTTGGTGCGCAACAAAGAAACTGAAGCGACCAAATGTCCATGTTCCACCATTAAGGAAGCAGGATAGGAACTGGGCTAGATCAGACCAAGAAAAAGCAACAGTGTTCGCTGAATATCTCCAGAGTGTCTTTAAACCTTTCACCAGTAACAACCCAGACCATGATAAAGAAATTACAGACTATTTAAAATCTTCATACCAGCTTTGTACGCCTTTAAAACCAGTAAGTCCTAAAGAGATAGATAAGATGATCATGGAACTGAAATCTGGTAAAGCCCCTGGCTATGACCTTATAGATTCTACATTGCTGAAAAACCTGCCAAGAAAGGGAATAATGTACCTAGTAAACATTTTTAACGCTTGTCTGAGGCTCTCACACTATCCAAGCCAGTGGAAGATAGCACAAGTCGTCATGATCCCTAAACCTGGTAAACCTGTAGAGGAAGTCTCCTCTTACCGACCAATCAGTCTGCTGCCCCTTCTCAGTAAGATCTTTGAAAGGATTATTATCAATCGCCTCAATCCGCACCTGGATAGTGTACTACCTGAACATCAATTTGGTTTTCGACATAGTCATGGCACCATCGAGCAAGTACACATATTGGCAGATACTATCAGTCATACAATTGAAAATAAGCAATATTGCTCGGCGGTATTCCTAGATATTAGTCAGGCCTTCGACAAAGTCTGGCAGGACGGTCTCCTGTATAAAATCAAGAAGATTCTGCCACACTCCTTTTTCCCAATACTCGAGAGTTACCTAAGCAAGAGATGCTATGAAGTTAAGTTTAACGGTGAAACATCAGAGCTGTACGAAATACAATCAGGAGTTCCTCAGGGCAGCATCTTGGGGCCTGTCTTGTACCTCCTGTTTACTGCAGACGTACCTACTAACGCCTATACCACCATGGCTACTTATGCGGATGATACTGCAATTCTGGCTGTGAACAAGGATGCAAATATCGCTTCGGAAAACCTGCAAAATCACCTGAATGAAGTCGGAGTGTGGCTAAAACAATGGAGAATTAAAGCTAACCAAAGCAAGTAAGTCCATGTCTCTTTTACCTTAAGAAAAGGAAACTGCCCACCTGTTCTACTGAACGGTGAACCAATACCGCAAGATGAAACAGCAAAATATCTTGGTATGCATCTCGACAGAAGGTTGACTTGGAGGAAGCACATTTGGGTCAAGAGAAAACAGCTCGACACAAAGCTTAGAAACATGTACTGG
Organism: Mythimna impura; assembly: GCA_905147345.3. Lineage (NCBI taxonomy): Eukaryota > Metazoa > Arthropoda > Insecta > Lepidoptera > Noctuidae > Mythimna > Mythimna impura. The sequence goes on along the minus strand of LR990359.1, from coordinate 22,156,948 downwards.
TTAATTGGTAAAAACTCCCAGCTATCGAACGAAAGCAAAATGGCTGTATATAAGGCTGTTCTCAAACCTGTTTGGACATATGGTATTGAGCTCTGGGGAACTGCAAGCAACAGCAACATAGAAATCCTTGAAAGGTTCCAAACTAAGGCAATGAGATGCATGTTCAACATTCCAAAAAGCATCAACAACAAATATATTCTACAAGACCTTAAGTTAAAAACTGTTAAAGAAGAAATTTCCCAGAGGGGCATAAACTACCAGAAAAAGTTATCCAAGCATGTAAATGCCCTGGCCTCTAAGCTGTCTGGATCTGGAAGTATTGAATTCGCAAAATTGAAGAGAAATAGTATACCTAATCTCACAGACCGATTCATCAGCCAGTAGGAAGAGAAATTCTTTGGATATTTCTCTTCAATGCAATTTGCCACACCCAGACGATAAGTCAGCCAAAGAAGCGGCTAAATGTTTATTAAACAGATTGCTGCGATGCAGGATACAAAACAGAAAAAAAAATTAACAATTAAACTAGCTGATTAGTAATGAAACACAACAACTTAATCTTGTTCAGAAATTGCTATCGAGTGATCGATTCTCATTAATCGATTAACCTTAGGTATTTAACGAATATGTCATTGTACTTACTTTGAGTAATACTTGTCTCTGCAGAACTTGCTGCGCACGATCAGGTCGCAGGGAGCCAAAAAGAGATTATCTGTGCACTCCGCAGGTACTATAAGCTCTGCAAAGATGAAATTCAGGATCAAAAATCAAATATTAATATATCAACATGTAAGGCTTTTCACCTCATGATGGACTATTCAAGCTACATCTTCCAATACGCAATGCTTTTTACAAGCTTTTATTTAGTTTCATCTCACCCTATGCACAGTATAGGTATATATCTACACTGTGCCCTATGTTTATAAATGTCTGTAATCAAATCTTGCAAATTAAATTTGATCCACTTCCCGGTTACCGATTGAGCTGAAATTTTGCATGCATTTGTAAATCAGATGACAATGCAAAATTATTATGACATGGAGCTGATCTGATGAGGGAACTGGAAGGTGGCCTTAGGAACTCAGATAACCCTATCGTGTTTGAGCTTTTTGGAATGGTCTTCATCATCATCATCTACCTGCCCTTGTCCCTTGTTATTTGGGGTCGGCGCAACACGATTTTTCTTCCATTCTGCCCTGTCACTCGTCACGCTATCACTAACTTCCTTTTCTTTCATATCACTCTTCACACAATCCATCCATCTTTTCTTTGGTCTCCCTCTCCCTCTCCATCCATCCTCAGGTCTTTATGAGTATTAATTATATAGGCATATACTGCGCTATAAAAGCTTGCTATAAAAAAAAATATTTTCATTGAAAACTTGTTTATTGCATTGCTTACGAGCAAGGTTTTTTAATTAGGGTTACTGTTCGGCAATTGTAAATTATTTCAGCTTCATTCAGGGTCATTTAACTTACGTTGCACATTGATCTGTGCAGTGTCAGATTGCGAACTGTATGGGTTGCTGGCGTGACATGCGTACAGCCCGCTGTCAGCGACCGTCACCCGCGTCACTGTCAGTCGGGAAACGACCGTGTTACCTGGAGGGATAAGCAAGTGAAAGATTACATAATAGTCTAACAAACTTTAAAGGTGGGTCCTCATCCGGCGAATGCATAACGAATGTGTCGCTAGCAGACCACTCGCCAGCTGCGTGCGTGCATATCAAGTTTACTGGCACGCGAGCACCCCGCACAATTACTCCACTCGATATTCAGGCAGTCTTAGTCTATGTAACGTCACACAAGAAAAAGAGCAACTTACGCCAATGTCGTGTAAAGGAATGAAACAGAACGATGAGATAAATAGATAAACATAGACTAAGACTGTCTGAATATCGAGTGGTGTAATAGGCGCTTTACTTTCTCTTGCCCGCAGATATACAGTATGAAAGTAAACGAAACTGCATGCGCGTGATCTACGCACACATAGAACGTGCGCTACACACGCCCACTCTGCAAGCTTTGCCTGAGTTGTGCTAAAGAGATACACCAAACAATTGCAGTAACTGCACGCGTGCAGTGCACATGCAACTCACGAGCGGGTTGCTAACGACGCATTTGTGGCGCATTCGCCAGATGTGAACACACCCTAAAGGCCTGAGAACCCCAGAACAGAATGAATCAATCCCCACTACGCGAGTCTTTTTTCGCGGTCTTCACTCAAAGACTTGCCGCTTCGACAATATCGGCTTTCATTTGCTAGGTAACTACAATGCACAAGCTTCGGAACAGTAGTTCATTTTCGGATTATTTTATAATCATGTCTTCTAAAATACTCTGAAAGGCTTTGGAGTCATTTGGAGTAGTATAGCATTATTATTGGTGGTAGAACTTACTAGTGACAGAGATCCTGGCGTCTGGCTGAATTTTTTCGCCATCCTTGGTCCAGTGCACATCGGGTTCGGGGAAGCCGTCCACCTCGCATGTCAGGTGCAGATCGGCACCGAAGTTTAGCGTCGAGAATGGCGTCACCATATGTACGCTGACCGGCACTATTCGCGGAAAGTATTTACGAGTTATATCTTTATAAATCAGATGCAAATAAATGTTTTTTGCCAAAAGCTACTAGTATTATAGTGGTTAGATTAGCATAAGCACAATCATATATTAGGTATGTATTTAACAGGTCTTACAGGTTAACAACAGTGTGAACGGTTCAGTGATTGACCACGTGTCGGTTGTGGTTTCTGCTGCGGTGGCTGATTGTGTCCTGGGTACGATAAACTCGTTTTCAATAAAGAGTCCTTCAGGCATATATGCTCGCACGATGACCGACCACGTTGCCTCCTTGTCTTCTCCGTTGTACGCGTGACATGTGTACTGTCCAAGATTTTTTATACTCAGTTTTCTGAAGAGGAGGGTGTTCCCTCTCGCTAAGTAGTCCGCGTTGTAATATGGCACCATGGTATCCTCATAGCCGAAGTACCAGAACATGGCGGGTGGCGGTAACCCGTCCGCTAGGCAGCGTATTGATAGTGGTTGACCCAGTTCCCCGATCACTGTGGCGTTCTGGTTTCCAACGACTGCGACAGGTAACTTGACCGGATCTACAAGCACCCGAATTTTTGCAGAACATAATAATATTAGGTGTTTGTGAGTGCATTCTTTTTCATATCCAAATAATAAACGATATTTATTAACCGACTTCAAAAAGGAGGAGGTTATATGTTCGGTTGAATGTATGTTTTTTATTTATTTTTTTTATGTATGTTCACCGATTTCTCGGTCAATTGTGGACCGATTTTGAAATTTTTTTTTTTTGCAAATAGGTTTAAAATAACACTTACAGACGTCAATTTTTTCGTCAGTTTAAACTAGATGAGGCCGGTATTTCTTAGCTGACTACCCTGACTAAACTATGCTGTATAAAACTAAAAACTAGGCAAGTTCGGATCAGACTCGTGCACTGAGGGTTCCGTACAAACTTACCTACCTACTACCTATGCAAAAGATGTTTCCGAAACACAAAAAGTTTCTTTTGTGACGTAACAACAAATTTACTGTTTTCAGATCTAATACTATGTGCTAGCTATAAACGGCCGTATCTTTTTTTTTCATTAACTTAGAAGTTTGATTTTTTCGCAGCTTCGAGGGACCGCGGAGTAAATGGTTTTAATTCATTAACGCTCAGGCGGTAGCCGGCGTCCGCAAGCCATTGTCTTACTATTGTGTCTCTAATTACGCACGTCAAAAGGTTAATTTCAACTCGATACCTCCTTGCGTTCTCGAGATAAAGGGTCTAGACAGACAGAAAAACGGACAACAAAGTGGTCCTATAAGGGTTCCGTTTTTTCTTTTTGAGGGACGGAACCCTTAAATTACTTACATGCAAGAAAGGCCGACACCTCTCCTGCAATAGTTGATTCTGTTTTATTGAGATGGGTCATCATGAAATTACTTCTCCCGCTCGGAACAGAAGTGAGTTTTAGTCAGCTCGAGAGGATTTCAATCTTCCTTTCATATACAGTCCATACTTCTGTGGAATGCGCTTCCTCTTGATATCAGGACGGACGGCTACCAGTCAGTATGCATTTAAGCGGAAGTAACGGATTAATTTTCTACACAAATAGCGGAGTAGTCTAAAAAATCCTTTCATTAGAGACTGCTATACTGAGTATTAGCATGTCGTCAGATATTATACTGATCGGAAAACTCCAGTGTACGCGTGCTTCCTCGATCTCTCCGGGGCCTTCGATCTGGTGTCATACGATATCCTGTGGGAGAAGCTGGAGAACATCAAGCTACCCCCAGAATTATCTAACATATTTAAATATTGGTACAGCCACCAGATCAATAGCGTCAGATGGGCGGGTATAATGTCGGAGCCGTATAGGTTGGAATGCGGGGTGAGACAGGGGGGTTTGCGCTCTTCAATCTGTATATGGATGCACTGATCGATGGGCTCAGCAGTCAGCCTATAGGCTGCCATGTGGATGGTGTCTGTATGAACAATTTGAGTTATGCGGATGATATGGTGCTGCTGAGTGCATCGGTCTGTGGATTGAGGAAATTGCTGAGCGCATGTGAGGAGTATGCTTAGTGCTTGTTTGTTTAGTAGGAGTTTGCTTGTATGTATTTTTATTTATTTTTTCAAGCCACGGGCTGAAGTATAATGCTAGTAAAAGTAAATACATTGTGTTTGGGGGGGTCTTAAGATATCAAAGGATGTGCCACCTGTGTGTGTAAATGGGGTTCCTCTAGAGAGAGTGTATGTTTTTATATATCTAGGTCATGTAGTCTCAGCAGACCTGAAAGATGGTGCGGACATTGAGCGGGAGCGGAGGGTGCTGTCAGTCAGGGGTAATATGCTGGCTCGCAGGTTTGCGCGCTGTTCGAGGGAGGTAAAAATCACACTGTTCAGAGCTTATTGTACATCCCTCTACACGTGCAGTCTGTAGGAAAGGTATACTCGTGCGGCATACAGTGCCATCCGCGTCCAGTACAATAACGCGTTCAGGGCTGTGATGGGGCTACCCCGTTACTGCAGTGCCTCGGGTATGTTTGCAGAGGCGCGCACTGACTGCTTTCATACAATTATGCGCAAGCGCGCAACATCCTTACTGAGCAGAGTGCGGCCTAGCTCCAACATCGTACTGGCGGTGATTGCCACTAGAGTGGATTGTCCTTTCATCCGGCATTGTTCGGCTAGATATGTTCCGGTACCAACGCCGGAGGATAAATTAAAATTAAAATTAATACTTCCTATTAATTTTAATTTTAATTTATCCAATTTTAATTTGTTTATTTTGATTTTGTTTAATTTAATTAATCTTTTAATTTTAACTGTTAAATGAAAAAAAACAAAAAAATAAATAAATATTAATCTATTATACTTGTAATTAATGTAATGTGTCCTAATCAATTTGTATTTTTTTTTTCACTTGGTTTTCTGTTGTTTTAATGGGAAAATTTTGATTTTGTATTTCAACTTAATCGATATTATAAATTTTTGGTATATTTTAATTTCAATGTCTGACAATACAATCTATTTGAATTATAATCAATGTAATGTGTCCTAATTTATTTGTTGTTTTAAGTCCTAATTTATATTTGTTTTTATAATCCAGTTTAATTAATGTTCAAAATTTTTTATTGTTCCTAATTCAATAACTACCTAGTACTATTTTATTTTGTCATCTTTTTTTTTTAACTTCTTATATTGACTACCGTTAAGTGCTGTGCACGCCTATAAGTGACAAATTCACCGCACAATACAAGAATGTCATAACATCTACTGTAAACAATTAGTGAATAAGTCGTTGGTGTGTCATTATATAAATAAATAAATAAATAAATAATTTTTATGACTTTTTATTTTAATTTTTTTCTTTTCATTTAATTTAATTTTAATTTGATTTTAATTTATTTTGATTTTAATTTATTGTGATTTTAATTTATTTTGATTTTAATTTAATTTGATTTTAATTGATTGACTTTGTTTTTGATTGAATTTATATTGATGATTTGATTATTTATTATTTTTGTATTATTAATGTAATTATTGTGTTTTATTAATTAATTCAATATTTGAGGCAATTTTATTGATTTATTATTATTCACTAGTCTTATTAGGTTAGCACTTAATGTTGTGTTATTTCATGATATGGGTGTAACTTACCTGAATAAAGATGATGATTATTATTATTATTTTTATAAATTTATTTATTTCAGCACCCTAAGGTCCTGGACCTTTGGAAGGCGTATGAGGAGCCGAAACCAACTCGCAGAGGCCCTTTTAGACCCTTTTAATGGAAAGTGGTACAAACCGGTGATTATCCCTGTACGCACTATGCTAGTGCATCCAAGGACAACCCCCGGTTGGTGGGAAACTATTGCAACATATGAAAAACTAAAATATAAGGCTATGGTTTTTGGAGTCTTAAGTGGACTGGTTACCAGGAACTATGTTAAGACTATGGCCCCTGCTTAAACAATGTTATTAATATCCATCGACAAAAGGCAGGGGGTGACTTGCACACTCAATAAATGGGCCCCCATAAACGGTCGCTAGCACGAAGTGACCAGTGGCGTGCCAGATACCTTTAAAGGGGGCAAGCCAAGGAACCTTGACTTATCTACTACCTACCCAAGTACCCATTTACCTAATATTTCGAATAAAAAAAACTCGCGCTATAATCCGCCGTCACGTATCATCAGTGCAAAATCTCTTGCTGTAATGCTGATTAATTGCTACATTTTCATTTGTTATTAATAAGATAGAAATTAAGTATACATCATACCTGTATCATAAATTATTTAAAATATGTAAGAGCCATCTATTGATATTTTTTGGCAACTCTTGCTCGCTCACAACAAAATTCTAGCTGGCTACTTCTGAATAATCCACTAGGTGGCGCACAAAGTAGTAATCAATGAAATCATTTGTTTACGATATTGATATGTAATATAATTAGCATAGCAAATACTCACAATTTAAACAGCCATAGAGTATACAACAGCATAGCCGTTCTTCGTTTCTTTATCACACACTTAGAAATTTCATCACATAACTGTCGAGAACACGGATATCGGTCGAGAAATAGAACCAAGTTTTTGTTCGCGGTTTACTAAAACTACAGAATGAAATAACAGCATTTGAGAATTCTGATGTCTTTTCATAGCACCAGCGAAGTTATTTAAGTCATTATAACCTGATGTATTTCAAGCATTCTTATCGTTTGAGAAAAATATGCAACACGAATGAAACTGCCTATTATGTGATTTAGTTTTCTGAGAAATATTCAAATCAGGGGTAAGTTTAGGCGAAGTTACAAGATCATATTTATCTCTAAAAGTCAAAGTCTTTACCTGGCCAAGTATTTTTTCCACACATTTTAATCCGTCACAAGGAACAATTGCATGTATTTCCGAATTCATTTCAAAGATAATAAACTTTAATCACTTCAAAACCAAGTAAGTTACAGTAATAACTAATCATAAAACTTTAAATGACAGAAATCAAAAATCTTTGTTAACAAAACACACGTAAAAGTAAACACGATTTAACCGCTCAAAGCAAATTTGAACTAATTTGTTTGCGGAACTGTTTTACGCGTCATAGATAGAGGGCGCCTGTTTGCGTAGTAAAAGTGCGCCTTGTAGTAAAATCCATTCATCAAAAATTTCAAGCCCGGAATATTTTAAAGAAAAAATGTTCGATGAGTACTTGCACACAGTATCAAATTTTACTCACACAGACTCACATTTTTATGTTTGGGAAAAGTGAGATGGCAGATCAAGCCTCATAACAAGCCTTTGCGCCAGACAGAGGCAGCAACACACTAGTGTTCATCTCTTTTTTTTGTTAAGTGTTAGAGTGAGATCGGAGAGATGGCGCTCAGAGCGGCAACATTGCATAATGTGCATACGTCCTCGGTATCGTGCGTGAATGAACACGAAATGGAAACAGCGCGTAAACGCGTAAGCGCGCGAAGTTTAAAAATTAGAGTTTTATTTAATTTAATTCATTTGTTGTGTTCTATGATATAGATGACTGTGGTGTGGTGAGGTATTATTTTCACATCAAGCCAGGCTTTTTAACTTGTATTGCTCGCACGTCGCTGGAAGTGACGTAGCAACAAGAGGGCAACATATCCTGAGGTGCTTAAGGAGTGGAGAGGTATACTACGGCTATCAGGACAATCCCGGAAGTACGGTCAAGATCCCTACCAGCACCTTACTGGATTATACATCCTTCTCCCGAGCACGTTTGCTCTTGCGAATCTCCACTCAAGCCAGCCAATAAAGGCAAGAGAGAGGTGGGAGCTCTGTTCCTCGTCAGTGTTCACTACGGCCGGCCAATAAAGGCAAGCCGGAGATGAAGAACAAGAATTTTCCCGGGAGACCGGGTCCGTAGGGTCGATAATGCCCAACAGTTCGCCACAAAATTGCCCTGCGGATTTATTATTATTATTTCCTTATAACAAGCTGCCAAAGGCGGTGACTGAACTTAGCGAGGGAAAGTTCAAAACCCATATTAAGCGTGTCCTAACTAAAAAAGCGTATTACAAGGTTAAAGACAATGCTTGCTTGGGAATGCTTGTTTAGCAATGACTGCGACTGCGTATGTGGCCCCCTGGTAACTCATAATATTGTGTAAATATATCTATTAACTGCTCTACATTTGTTGTAATACTCGTATATACTTTTTTTTTTCTTCTAACTCATTGCTTTTGCAATATTTTTTATATTATTAGACGCCAACCACCATAAATTCGTTAGTAATTTATTTTGTTGACATGTCATTTATTGATAATTGTAATTATTTATTTTTCTTGCTTTTTTTTATTTAGCCTCTTTTTTTTATAATGTGAATGTGAGAAAACTGTAGACTCCGCGAATTCTTTGGTTACTTCCTATTACGACTCACTTTTTTTTAATATGATTATTTTTATTGTGCTTTTGGGTTATATAATATCGACTGGTCTTCACTGTTCTTACATAATGTCTATTAATACTGTAATATGAAAATATTGTAACAACCACTTTTTTAAAAGAGTAACCATGGAGTTTCTTGCCGGTTCTTCTCCATAGGAAACGACCAATTTGGAACCGTGCACTAGCTTCTGACGTATTATAAGTGCCCATGTGCCTGCATGTGAAATAAAAACTTTTGACTTTGTCTTTGACTTTATATAAATAATACATAATTATATATGTATACAGTAGAATCTATTTATTATGACTCCGCCTATATTGACCAACCGCTTATTATGAAGTAATTACAAAGCAAAGTTTGGTTTTCGTATAAAATTCTTTATAACAAAGTCGGATATAATGACTCCGCTTGTCACTTACTATGACCTATTTTAAATAAACTGTGTCCGGTTAGTGAACGACATGATTCTTAACACCTTCAGCGGAAGGTGTTAAGAATCATGTCGTGTGTTCGGATTCGAAAGTGTCAAGTGACACCCAACGACGCGCGTACATGGCTGGTTTTTGTTTTGAGTCTCAGTGGGTAGTAGGTAATTAGTTAGCTTAGTATGACGTGTTTGTTATTTCCTTTCAATGTCATTATAAACGGATTCCACTGTTTATAATCTATCACTGTTTATAAATATGTATGTTTATTTTATATACCTATAAATTCATTTGTTTTTTGACTGGTAGAGAATGCTTAAGGCCAAGTTCGCCTTTGTATCTTTGTGTTGCATGAAGTTTAATAAATAAATAGGTAAATTTCAATTCTAGTCCCTCGCCTGTATCTAAAAACATAAATCTCCACAGAGGCTTTTTCAGCAGATACTTCCGAACGTTCTTACTTGGTGTAATGCTAGTAATGAGGAGTGGATGAGGGCTAGTCTGCTCGACTGGCACCAGGCATATGTCGCTGCATCCTCGTCGGCAGCACTTGCCTACTCCTCGGCAGTCAGCGTCATCTGCACACTCGCGGCGGCACATCACCTCGTTCGTGGTAGTCTCCTCCATGGGGCAAGCACCCTCCTTCACAACTGTGATGAAACAATTAATTAAAGAAACTCAAATTAATAGTCCCAGACAGGGGCGCCGGCTTTTAGAAAACCTCATGGATGCTCATGCTGATCGACATTTTGATAACGGATCAGTAACTGGCATCCGCTCCCCGAATCGTTAATAAATAATAAATTGAGACAATATCACATACATTGTCCTGGTCCCAAACTAAGGTTTTCCCTTGTACTATGGAAACCACAAACACCCAGACCCAATACAAATATCTCTTTCATCAACAAACATTTGTGTTGGTGCAGGAATCGAACCCGCAACCCTTGCGTCTCAACCGGCGCTCTGAACCACTGCGCTAAACGGGTCGTCGACACCCATCCCTAAAAGGCGATTACTGATCTGTTTCTTGATGTCTATTCTCAGGGGTGCTCGGCACCCACTGTTTATTTCTCATGGGTGCTCGAGCCCCCGAGCACCCACGGAGTCGCCGCCCCTGGTCCCAGATGTATACAAATACAGATTTATATTTGCTTGCGGTCTTGAGGAATATTAATATACACTATTAAGGATCTAGCCAAGCTGTGAGACAACTTCGTGAACCGCTAAAAGGAACATACCCTGCGAAGGTCTGGTCTGGACTTTCCTTGAATGGGAATACTACAACATTATAGAATTCTTCATTTCAGTTTGGACAACACTTTCACTTAATTATAACACTATAAGACTTACGTTAGTATCTACTAATATCAGTAGAGTAAAACAGTTATAAACATTTTTATTAGTGAATTAAAATAAAATATTGTACACGAAGAGTAATGTGAACTTGATGGCAGCGCCATCTGTCCTATAAGTGTAAAACTTTTTCTGTGATCCCCAAGCGGTTCGCGCATTTTAATATAAAATACTATGCGTTCTGTTTGTAGGAAATTTATCCAAGAACGTAAATAATCAAATTTCTTCAAGTACCTAGTCTATAAATATCGACAATAAGGCCTATAAGAAGTGGAAGAAAGCGCGCATGTCGCATAATAGGTATGAAAAGGTTAAAAATTATGTGAATGCAGTTTTGCATTTTTATTGTCAATAATATTTTTAAAAAATTTACCAAAATTTTCAAAACTCATGTATTTTTGTTTATATGCAAAAAATTCCAAAAGGTTGGCCGGCACGTGTGGGATTTGAACCCACGACCTTCACGTTTCAACCCCGTACGTGACGCTCTGTAAACACATCTGAGCTAACTCTGCCAGTGACGACAGCGTCCAAATTCACGTTCTATTTTGTCCTTGTAATACCTGTTTGATAACAGTTGACTCAATTTTTTTTTTTTTATGTTAAACGATTTTCGTGTATACATACAAACTAATATAATAAGAAAGATTAGTTTTTTTGTATGTTAGTATTTTTGTTTGTAATCAATAAACTCTAAAACTACTAAACCGATTTTAAAAATTCTTTTACCAGTAGAAACCAGTCTTTAAACCACAAATGTATCATGTTTGTACATTAATTTATTGTTATTGATATAGGTATAGGTATGTATGTATAATATGACTGAATTTAGATAATAAATAGTCTATTTTAACTTTTCTCACTTATAAACAGTGTCTACATCTCTCAAGCTAGAACTACACTGCGCACACGTGTGCCACACACGCCGATCTGGGCGCGTCGGTCTCCATACATTTTATATGGAAACTAGAGTTGTAGAGCTACACTAGATCCACGCCACGCGACGCCACGCGACGCGTTTCTACGTACAAATCAGGCGTGTTACACGTGTGCGTTTCGGACCAATGTAGTTCTAGCTTCATCCAACTCTCCTGTCGCAAGTCTGCTGGAAGAAATTTCGTTTGAAATAAGCAGCACCTTTGTGCTCGTCTACACTTTTAACCCTGCGTTCCAAAATGCGACAAAAGTGATAATATCGCGAATCCAACCAACGCTCAACGTCGCAAATATTACTTAATAGCCCTTAAATATTGTCTACTAACCTGTGAAATACGTTCCAAATTCCAAGGTTTTTTTACGTTGTGCTCGTTTTTTGAATGGCTTTCGTAAAATTCAAGTATATTTTTGTCGTAATTACATTTCACTATATCATTATTATCAATTGACACATTATTACTAGCAGTTTTGTTAGAATAACCACAAGAATATCTGTCCGCCGCCATGATTGATAACAAAAACAAAACAACATCAGCGCCTCTAACGGTGGATAATGTAACAATTATACGATATGATCAGCCATGTTTGGCCATATCATGAAATTATCATGCGTTTAGCCGTTCATATGCCACCATTTCATGATATGGCCGATCACGGAATGATTAATTTTAAGATCTGGCCACGACATATACATAAATAAATAAATAAATATTGCGTGCAAAATTATGCTTTTCTATTTAAATGCACATTCAGATGTGTATTATTCTTAAAAACTTGGTAGACACTATCTACCAAGTTTTTTTTTATACTATAATTAAAACTTAGTTAAAAAAATCCTAGTTCTTAATTTATTGGTTCATTATTTTGGTTTATTGTCGTAATATAATAACCCATAAATAATGATCTATTAGAATGGTTCCTACTAACATTATTGCTATAAATACTTTTAAAAAACAAATTATGAAAACTAAGTAAGTAATAGGTAGGTGGCTATTTATACTATAAGTAAGTAGTAGATACATATTAAAGATTATTTATTTATGGTTGATTAAAAAGGACATACTGGTTCTGCATTCTGCTGTGAACTGAAGCTCTAGTTTTAGTCCGTTCTCGTGTTGGTGTACCACGCAGCGCTTACCTGCTGCACAGGACTTCCTCTCACATGGATACTCTTTGCATTTGCATCTGAATGAATAAGTAAATGGTATGAGCGAAGGGAAAATAAAAGTACTAAACGATGACGTACAGTTAGGTGGCATGAACTGGACGAAAACGGCGAAACATATCTAGCATAAAATAATATGAGAACGTGATTCATAGACGTAACTGTAACTCGGAAAGAATTAAACAAGCGTAGCTAATCTGTTAGCGATATTTGATTGTACTTTGTTATAAGACCAAAGGAATGTCAGATTCTAAGATCTTTAAACTTTTGCGCTGTAGGCACTTAGCTTTAAATGTAAAGATATGTGTGCACCTCTCGCAGCTATCAGGTCCGGTGACCCTCTCGATGCCGTAGTTGCACTTGAGTTGCGTGCACTCCTGCTGGAGCGGCTCGCAGTCGATCTCGACCTGCACGCACGAGCATTTCTCGCAGCCGTCGGGCTGCCGCACGCGCTGGAGGCCGTACTCACAGCGTAGACGCGAACAGTTCACAAAGTATTTGTTGCAGTCGTACACTTTGTCTTTTACAGTTGTAGGTATACAGTTCGGAGAAAAGCATGAAAATTTCAAAATTCAGATATTAACACACATGGCCAGAAGAAATTCGAGATTGTAAGAGATAGATATGGTAATCAACCATTGATAAATGGTCCGTTCCTCCAAAGCCAGATAAGTTTTGGATACCTTCACTTGTAACAAGTGATTCAGTGGCCTCTTTTGTTATTGTAAGATCCTAGACATTATTTATTTTCTGATTAATAAAGACGACGACGGTTATTTTTTACTTTTTGGTGATGGGTTGATATTGGTATGGTGGTAAAATTATGCCCGAAATGATAACCTTAATATCATGGAATAGGAACCTTATTGGTGAAACTAGGGTGTACAAGGGTAAACCACTGCGAGTCCTATCTGCATACCTACCAAAACTAATGTCTGTATATATCTCGTGATCAGGACCTGTACCATGACGCTTAAAGTAAGATTGTTTCATTCTTATTTCCAGTGAGAGATGGCGCTAGACAACCTGTATCTAAGCTCTGTCTCGTACCCACACTGAAATAAGAATGAAACAATCTTACTTTGAACGTCATGGTAACCCCGCTAATCATAGAAATTGATAACTTCATGATATGGCCAACTAAAACTGACTAGATCGTTTTAAACGTTGAAGTTTGATAATTTGTCAGTCCTCGTTTGGCCTACTTTCTTTAGACCTTTTATTAACATAAAAATCCTACATCAATGATATGGCCAAACGAGGATTGACATATCATCAAACATTAACGTTTAAATGATCTGGCCAGTTTTAGTTGGCCATAATATCATGAATTGATTGATTTTTTATTTTGCAAATAGGACTGAATTGATCAATTCTAATATCTGGCCACGACATATCGTCGTATCCTACGAATAGTGCCCTAACGAACATAGGGGCTTTCTTTTTTTATTGCATAATCCAATTCTGCTCATCATACTACACATAACCAGTTCAACAAAACAATTAAAAACGGTACAGGTTATCAAATAATTAAGTTTTCTAAAAAGCCACAATTTTAAGCACTACGTTTTCAAAACAATTAAAAACGGTACAGGTTATCAAATAATTAAGTTTTCTAAAAAGCCACAATTTTAAGCACTACGTTTTCAATAGCTGTCGCGTTGTTTCTTCGCGAGTAGTGGGGGTGCGCGGGCGCGGAGAGAGCGTACTAGCGCCGCTCGGCCACTAGTCAGCGGAACGCGTTTTTGTTAAATTGTAGTATTGAATACGTTCAAATATCATAACATCAACGAGTTTGTACTTAATTAAGTCATTCTAATTACATAATGCGAAGTAGTGCTGGACTTGAGCAGCTTGAGGGCTTCGTCTCGCAATATAGCCATTCCATAGAACATGGCCACAATCACCATTATGGTTTTTTTCTATGTACCCAATATTGAAAATTGATTAACAAGATTTAAGGGACAAAATGCGTTTAAAATATAAAGATAATTTATTGAAAATAATCCTAGCCGAATCTTAAGATATCAATACACATTATATGAAATCACTTATACATATTTGATAATATTTAATTTAATTAAACACAAAAAAGTGTCTCCTGAAAAGTTACTATTATGCAGTTAGATACGCCCCTATTCGTAGGATACGACGACATATAAAAAGGAAAAGTCCTAGCTCACTGACTGACTCATCAACCCCAAGCCTAAATAAACCCTTAGCTCTAAAACGCTGAAGACATCCGCAAGAGAACCAAGGTTGCTGACATAGCACGAAGAATCGCCAAACCTAATTGGTAATGGGCAGGGTACATTGCTCGCAGAACAGATGGCCGTTGGGGTCGAAAGGTTCTGGAGTGGCAACCACGTACCGGAAGACGCAGCGTTAGGCCTCCTACAAGGTGGACTGATGACCTGGTAAAGGTTGCAGGAATCCGATGAATGCAAGACGCACAGGACCGTTCATTGTGGCGACACTTGGGGAGGCCTATGTCCATTAGTGGACGTCTTTCGACTGAAATGATGATGATGATGACGATGCAAAGAATAAGGAAAGATTTTTTAATATTCACCCCTCTAAGGGAATGAAACGGGTCCAAAGTTTGTATAGAGTACCTAACTACTTTCATGTAGACGAAGCCGCTGACCATGTACAATAGTTTATGTACAGTTTATTAATTCGTTATAGTTTCTTTTATATGTATTAGTTTATTGTTTTGTGAGATTATTAGTGTATTTTATCTATCGGCCTTAGTTGCCTGCCCCCCTAGCCAAGTCACAAACGATAAACGTAAACTCTCAGTAGTCTTTAATAGATTTTCAACTTTATGTAACTGGATATAAAGTTGAAAATCTATTGAAGATTATATAGTGTTTTCGTTCGTTCCGGTCGCTAACGCTCAGTAGTCTTTAATAGATTTTCAACTTTATACTCTTAGGTATAAAGTTGAAAATCTATTGGAGATTACTAAGCGTTCACGTTTATCGTTTGCAACTTGGCTAGGGGGGCTGATAATAAAGGATTATTATTATAGGCTAGTTTGGATATCGTCCCTTAGCTTACAACACCGCACAAGTCGAAAATTGGCGGTTTTCACATTTGAATGACTTTAGATGGAGCTGCTCATTGCGCGCCTAAACATTGGTCACATGATATAGATTTCAGCCAATCAGAAGCCATCATTCGAAAAGTAGTGATAGCGTGTAAGTCGGTTGGCCTCTCAACACCGCACAGTTTTTTTCGTGACCTGTAAAGTTGGTAAAAATGACTTATTATGGTGTTGTTAGCTAAGGGACGATTTGTACCTACTTATAATACTAATTATGAAGTTGAAGAACTTGTTTTTTTTTGTTGAAAGCCCTAATTTTAGGAACTGCAGATTATTTTAATATTGGACAATCTATTTATCGAAGATGGCTATATAACATCATGCTAAGGCCATAAGCAGCAGAATAGTAACCAAAGACGCGGTTGAATCCATGAGGGACAGTGAGATAAATCAGCTAAAGGAGTTTGTTGTTTGTCGTCACGGCGATGAATATCGTATCTTAGAAATATTCATTATTAGTAGATTCATTTATTAGTCGTTGTTTTATATAACTGTTAACTTGTAATCTTACCGGTGAACAGCCAAATATTAGTTGTAGTGGACGGCTGTGTTGTGGGTCTGGGTGCATTCGTGTCTCGTGGCACCAACCACTCGTTTTCAATGATGAGCCCTTCCGGCCTGTACGCTCGCACGACGACTCCCCACGATGCCGCCCGGCCTGCTCCATTGTACGCTCGACACGTATACGAACCTAGAGTATTAATTCTCAGGCTTCTGATGGTGAGGACGTTTTCTGTCACTTCGTAAATCGAGTCGTTGTACAGCACAATGCCTCCCCCGTAGCCACGGGTCCAGAAGACAGAAGGTTTCGGGTACCCGTACGCTAGGCAGCGCACGTGGAGCGATTGGTCCAGCTCCCCGGTCACGGTGGCGTTATCTTCTCCAGCGATTTCAGAAGGTATCCTCACAGGACCTAGCAGCCCCGGGTGTAAGCAAGCCATGGTTAAAATTTGTGAATGCATGCTCATATCGACTGCACGGCAGTGATATCATAAACAGTAGAAGCTCTTATTCTATTGAAACTCCATGCTATGCAGGTACCTACACTAGGCCAGCTCAAGATCAAATTATAATCACAGACGGTTACACATATTAACTGAGAACTGACTAGAATATCTTATTAACGGTAATCTATATCTATAAAAGGAGAGGACATATCAACGCAAAGCCTGTGCGGGACTGACCGGGATTTGTGTAAAATAAAATAGGAACAAAGAGATTACTTCGCACTGAGTATATTAACGTGATCAGGTCAAGGGTGATAACGAGAATGACACGACACATTACTTATAATAATTAGCCTACTTAAAAACTAAACAAAACTTGATGCGTCGTCGCTCGTTGCTATTTACAAAATATCAGGCTCTTGACTTGAAGGGTCTTATTATATTCAACAAAGCCGATACTACTGGGACTAGCAGCGTGAAATTTGGCACAAGGTTTCTTTTTATAACGTAAGCGAGCAATAAGAGAGGATTTTCCAAAATTCACCCCCTGAAAGGATGAAACTGGGGTCCTAATTATCGATCGAAGCCGCTGGCAGAAGCTAGTCTGTGTATATAAAAGGAGAAACAGATTGACTGACATATCAACGCACAGCCGAAACTACTGGATCTAGGAAAGTGAAATTTTGCTAAAGGCTTCCTTTTATGACGTAGGCGAGCACTAAGAAAGGATTTTCCAAAATTCACCCCCTAATGGGATGAAACAGGGTCCAAAGTTTGTATGGAGAAACCTACATTCACGCGAGTGAAGCCGATGGCGGAAGCTAGTACCTATATTACACTGAGCTTCAGTAAGCTGCAGTTGTAATAAGTTTCAGAAAAAATAACTGGACATGGATTACTTAAATTTATAAAATGGGCTGTAAAAGTGAAATCATAACTGATAAGTGAAATTCTTGAGAAGTTGAGTGAGAGCAGTGGTGGCCGAGCGGTAACGGCCCCGACTTACGAGTTGTATTTTATTATAGGTACAGTCCATGACACCTTATCCTGATAACTTTTGAATTAATTCCAAGAGCGAACAAAGCGACCTTGGCAATTTAGGGTAACTAGACACGGAAAGGGGAAACGAAGGCTAAAGTAAGCGACCGAATTGAGCGAATGAAGGGAGCTTCGACCATTAGAATTAGTTCGACAGTTGTCGTAAAATAAGTACTACAGTTTTTAACAAACAAAACACATGACTCACTGTGCATGATAATCCTAAACATCGAAAAACAATAGGTACTTACACAATCGCTGAGCTAAATATTACAAGTGATAAGGATATCCGCTTGAACATATGTAAGTATTTATATTTAAATTGAAGCTGAAAGGTTCAAAGACATTGATCTTAGGTACCGTTCCATGAATTTGGTACTAGTTCGACCTCTAGAGTACCTATCTAACAAAGACCTGTACCATGACGTTTAAAGTAAGATTGTTTCATTCTTATTTCCAGTGTGGGTAAGAGATGGCGCTAGACAACCTGTATAGCTCAGTCTCTTACCCGCACTGAAATAAGAATGAAACAATCTTACTTTGAACGTCATGGTAACCCCCAAAGTCATAGAAGGGTGGCACAGCGAGCCGTAGCGTAAGAATGTTAGATAGAGTTACCGTGGTCCTGAAACGCGAAAGGCAACTGAAGGAAAACAGGTAGGTTTTAGTCAATAACAGCCCCTCTAGCCAAGTTACGATCGTTTCGTTCGCGTCGAACGCCTCGAGTAGGCCACGCCTCCGATTCCTTTGTTCTGACGTCATCTCAATCTCAACGCTCAGTCTCGTGGTCAGAACAAAGGAATCGGAGCAATCGGATAGGGAGGCAGTTATTTGATGATTTAGCAGTATTTAAAAAAAAAGTGGTAAGTAGCAGTATTAATTAGTATCGTTTATCAACTCTTGATTATAATTATTGTAGTGGGGTCATAAGACCTGAAGTTGTTTTACTAAATGGACAAGCCTGGTATACACAACTCGTGAAGATGATGAGTGGTGGCCGAGTGGTAACGGCCCCGACTTACGAGTTGTAGGTCGCGGATTCAAATCCAGCCAGGCGCATTACTTTGTGTAATTTATTTCATCACTTCTGGTCTCAAAATGGCGAAGGAAAACATCGTGAGGAAATTGGCATGTCCTAGAACCAAAAAATTCGAAGACATGTGACATTCACCAACCCGCAATGGGCCCGCGTGGTGGATTACGGCCCATTCCCTCTCCTAGAGAGGAGGCCTGAGTCCCAGCAGTGGGAACATTAAAAGGCTGATTATTATGTCAAATCAAGTTACAAGATGTTTGGCACAAGGACCTTTGTCTAAACTAAGAGCCTTACAGCTCTAAAGTAATGGACACACTTTTGCGTTTATATCATTAGTATGAATAGAATGCATCTCTTTTTTGTAGACTCGTGTTTAACCGCTATCTCACTCTTGTCTTAAAGACCGCAGGTTGAAGCAAGAATATTAGTATTATATTTTACAGCAGTTATCACCTTCCCAAGTTCGCATCGTGCTTCGCCCGCACTCACCATTGACGACCAGGTGTATGTCCTGCGTGGCCACTTCAACGCCATTGTCAGCTACGCAGGTGTAGTCGCCGGTATCGTTGAGGTACAGAGAGACGATCTGCAACGCGCCGTCTGACATCAGCCTGTAGCGACCTCTGGTACCGTCGATCTATTGGGCGTTATTTTGTTTTAGGGTTCCGTACCTCAAAAGGAAAAAACGGAACCCTTATAGGATAACTTTGTTGTCCGTCCGTCGGTCTGTCTGTCTGTCTGTCAAGACCCTTTATCTCGGGGACGCGTGGAGGTATCGAGTTGAAATTAAAACCATATACCTAGTCAAGTCTGCGGTCCCTTGATGCCGAGAAAAAAATATTTATTTATTTAAACTTCGTACAGTAGTGGTACATAGGCGGACTTAATGCAACAAGGCATTCTCTACCAGTCAAATTTTGGGTTAAAAAGACAATACTGTGGTAGGTGGTGCACAATAAATAAATAACAGATACTTCAAACAGAAAAATAAAATAAAAAATAAGTTATTTATAATAATAAAATACAAAAACAATGCTCTACAATGCTAAAATTAAAAACTAATAAATACTATGAAAAATATCAAATCGTTAAGAGAACTTAATAATAATTCTGACGAAGACCAAACTAAAGTTGAGAGGACTTCAAGTAGTAGTTCCGAATTTTACGCTTGAAGGAAAATTTACGTTCAGCTTTTTTGATGTCAAGGGGAAGCACATTCCAGAGTTTTATGGTGGAACAGCGTATGAGGTGGACATAAAGCCAGTACGGTGAGAGGGAATATGAAGGAGCATGTTTTTGGATGCACGAAGGTTAAGATTATGAGAATTGCCCAACACTTTAAAATGTTGTTTTAAGTAATCAGGAGCACAAGGATCGTTCATTATGGTGAAGAGCATGCAGAGGGATCTGAGGGATCTCCTGTGACGGATAGGCAGCCATGTAAGCTGAGAACGGAAGGAAGAAATGTGATCATATTTACGAAGGCCAAATATGAAGCGAATGCAGTTGTTGAGAAGTTGATCCAATTTGTTTAGAAGTTCCTGGGAAAGATCAGAGTAACAAACATCAGCATAGTCAATTATAGGTAACACAAGCGACTGGACCAAAGTAGTTTTAGTGCTTGACAGGAGGAAATTTTTGAATCTATAGAGAGACCGCAGCGTAAAGGTGACTCTCTGGCTAACCTGAGCAATCTGCTTATTCCAGCTTAACCTATCGTCAATATATAAACCTAGGTCTTTAACGTAAGGCGAGAGAGGGATGACTGTATTGCCGAAAATAAGCGGCAGAAGTCGGCTAGAGTCCAAACTCCGTAAAAAGTAAGAACTGCCAATGAGGATAGCCTGGCATTTACTGACATTGACAGTAACCACAAATCTGCTCGACCAATCAGCAATAGCCAGGAGGTCAGCATTTAGTAGGGAGATGCAGTCATCAAGGTTGTCAATGTCAGTTTGCGCATAGAGCTGTAGGTCATCAGCATAAAGATGGAAAGAGCACTTAAGAATAGCTGTGATAGAGTTAATAAATAAAGAAAATAAGAGTAGAGAGAGTATACCGCCTTGTGGAACCCCGGTTTGCAGGTCGCACCAGTCAGAAAATTTCTGATCAGCACGTACCGCTTGCTGACGTCCACGAAGATATGATGAAAACCAATCCCGTGCCGCCCAAGAAACCCCAATTTGAGACAAGATTGTCAGAAAGATGTTGTGATCAACGGTATTAAAAGCGTTGGAGAAATATAAAACTAACACCGTTAACCTTGAGTTCTCCAGGCCATTCCTGACATCTTCTGTGACTTTAAGCAAGGCTGTGGCTGTACTGTGGCCAGGTCGAAAACCTGATTGGAAAGGGGATAACAGTTTATTCCTAAGCACAAAGGATGAAATCTATCTAAGAGCAACTGCTTCCAGGATTTTGGATAGGAAAGGAAGAATGGAAATTGGTCTAAAGTGATTTGATAAACTGGGAGTGGGAATTTTAGGAAGAGGGATAATGAAAGCCTTACGCCAGCAACTAGGAACACCCCAACAACCCCAAACACCCCAGTTTGGAGGGAGAAATTGATGATGTGTGTGATAGTGGGGAGCAAACTTTTGATCAAGAGAGTTGCATAGTTCTGCTGACTCCATCACAGCCGACAGCCTTGGACTTAATCGCAGTGAAAATTTTGAGGATCTCTGAGTCGGTCACTGGGGAAAAAGAATCATGAGGTAAAATTGGCGTGAAAGTTATATCAAGAATTGTAGTATTTTTGACAGGAATGGCAAGCATAGCCGACGATGAGAAGTGTTGATTCAAATCATTCAAAGATATATTAGAGGGAAAAATTTGAGAAACTTGAAAAATCAAACGAAAAAAAAAGATACGGACCCGGAATCCTGAAATTTGGCATAAAGCAAGGTCTTATAGTACAGATATAGGAATAAATCTGAAAACAGTAAATTTGTTGTCCCATCACAAAAAAAAAAATTGCTAAATTGCTAGCTTTTCGGAAAAATCTTCGAAACTCCAGGCAGGAATTGAACTGTTTACATAGGTAGGTTTGTACGGAACCCTCAGTGCGCGTCCGACTCGCACTCTCCCATTTTTTTTTTAATAAGTAAAAAGATATCTTGAACAATAATTTAACTACACACAAATCTACTAATTATAATATATCTACTTAAAAACAATTGAACTCATAAATATAATATTTTTATAGGTATATACTAATGGCTATAAAAAGAACTCATTGGGCATTAAAAAAATCATCCACATCGTAGTCAATGGGACAAGTGCCCAGAAAGCTGGCAATTAAGAGACTCAATTGGACAAACATACCTTATGTTCCCCGAGTTGCCACGTGATCTTAGTAGAAGTATCAATGTGGAACTTCGTACTATCGAACTGACATCGTAATTTAGCTATACCACTTTCAAATGCCGCTACCTCTCGATTTTCTAGGAAAAAGTTAGTAATATATGTTTAGTTATCACTGTGGTCCCGTTTAAAGCATAAACCAACCCGCTCCAGTTTCGCGAGGCTGTTAGAAATCACTACAATTCTCAGCTTTTTCCTATTATAATATGCATGCATTATAGAGCTAAACCTTTCTTATCACTCTGTCTATTGGTGAAAACTGCAAGAAAATCCGTTCGGTAGTACACTCATTTAATTGTTTAAATATGTCACAACGAACATAGTTAAGCAACTATGACTTTACCAATAGTGAATAGTTATGTTGAAAACTAGTACCATCGAACTGATCTGATGATGATAAAGCCGGAATATTTTAGTGTTTTTTGTAGCGAAGTTTGTTGTAAAAAGTTTTGAACTTAAATAAAGCGGAGAAAATGTAAACCAACATAAGGTGTGTTAACCAACATACTGTTACTGATTATGGATATCCACACCACCACCTTAAATGATACAGTATGGCCTTACCAAGACAAATAATTTACATAAAGTATATCTCACCTGTGATCAACTCTCCAAGAGCTTCAGTAGTATCCGTTCTGGATGCTACCGCGTCTCGTGGTACCAACCACTTGTTTCTACTTAAGAGTCCTTCAGGCATATACGCTCGTACGTTGATCACTCTCGGCGCCTCCATGCCTTCTGAACTATACGCTTGACATGTATATTGTCCAAGAGTTTCGATAGCCAGGCTTCTGATGAGGAGGGTTTTTCCTGTCATTCTATACACGGAATCGTTGTGTAGCCACGAGGTTCTCCTGTTACCGTGGTACCACATCACGAAGATTGTTGGTTTCTCCGACGTTAAGCAGCGTACATGTAGCGGGTGGCCTAGCTCTCCGGTCACTGCAGTGGCAGCGTCCTCATCATCAGCAATCCCAGTAGGGTTATTCTCAGGATCTAGGTACCATTCCTCGATTGTTAGAAGGTCAAGAAGACTCATTTCAAAAAAATCTTTTGTGAGTTTTTTACTAGGACATAAGACATTTAACCTTGTTTCTTTGCTTCTAAAAAGCTCATAATTAAAATAATTGTTACAGTACTAAAAACATGTAGGCCACAAACGAAAATTTATCTGACCGTCGCCAAAATTAGAAACACCCAAAACAATGTATCCATGGTTAACCTTCGTATGCGCACACGTATATTAGCAGCACCGCGAATGCAACCAAAAAGCAGCGAAACATGTCGACTCAGCAAGACGAGCCACTGATGCAGAGTAACTTCCAGCAGCACCAACAGCTCGATTACGACTATATGCTTTCATCGCGACTATTGGACAGACACTTTGTTCGAACTTCGAAGTGCTTATCGCAAAGTCGTGGGAGGAAATTTATGGTGGTCATGTAGGCAGCCGCAGCACTGACGCATGTCCTTTCTGATAACCAAACCGTTCCGTACCTAATGTTCAGATAATCTTAGTTACTTAGCCTAATATGTTCCACCGCAAAGGCCTGCCTCTCCCTTTTCCACGTCTGTCCTCAGTCACTGCGGGCCAGTCCCTCCGGCAGTTGTCCAGCTCATCTCTCCACCTTTGCCTTGGTCTACCACAATGTCGCCTGGCGTTTGATGGGACCCAATAAGTAGTTCTTTTAGCCCACAGCTCATCTGATATGCGGCAGACATGTCCGGCCCAACCCCACTTTAGAGTAGCAGCTTTTCGGGTAACATCTTTTGTCTTTGTTTTGGCGCACAGTATTGTGTTCCTTACGCGGTCGGAAATACGAACATCCAGGATACTGCGCTCCATGGCTCGCTGACAAACCTCGAGCCTGGACCTCTGCTGAAGTGTCAAAGACCAGGTTTGTGCTGCGTACGTAGGTAAGTATAGAGAGAATGCACATGTCCATAATTTTCCGTTGCAGGCATAGCGGGAGATCGCTTTTGAGAAAATCTTTCATTTACTCAGACGTTCTCAGAGCATCGAGCAACTTCTTTATCTAGTCGTGCCTGAAAGGAGACTATTTGGCCAAG
The DNA here is from genome assembly GCA_905147345.3 of Mythimna impura. Taxonomy (NCBI): domain Eukaryota; kingdom Metazoa; phylum Arthropoda; class Insecta; order Lepidoptera; family Noctuidae; genus Mythimna; species Mythimna impura. Next base: position 22,132,563 of record LR990359.1, on the reverse strand, counting down.
ATAGACATAATCCTGGACATAATATGCAATCTCCTTACCCTCAATGTATAGTCTCCTTTTAATGCTGTTGGTCATGAGTTTGGTCTTTGACATGTTCATCCGAAGCCCAATCTCAAGGCTTCCCTTGTTCAAATCTGCGAGCATGTTCCCCAAGTCTGCTGCCAAAGAAGAGAAAAGTACGATGTCATTGGCGTACCGTAGGTTTGATAGCCTCTTGTCACCAATGACCAATGCAATTAAAATAGATGTCGGTCCTAAATTATTGTTAGTGCCAAATGAAATCAAAGGTATTTCTTACCAATACAAACGCTTCCAAATAAAACTAACTACTAAATAAGATTTAGGGATGCAGAGATCGCATTAAAAAGATCGATTTATCACTATATCGATGTACCAAATAAGAACATCGATGTATAAAAACCTCGATAGGGTAACATCAATGTATCGAAACATCGCTGACTTTTCAAATATTTTTTTTACCGACGACAGCTGCTTAGACTATTACTGCGATCTATTGAGTTCACTTTGAAGTACTTTCTAATTCTCAGATAGATACTTCTGTTTATTAATCTATCTCCCATAGAGTAATAATTCCAGCGACCCTCACCAGGTTATCGGTCCACCTTGTGGGAGACCAAACAGCGCTGCGTCTTTTGGTACGCGATTGCCACTCTAGAACCTTTCGGCACCAACGAACATTGGTTCTGCAAGCAATGTGCACTGTCACTTAAGTTAGGCGATTCTTCGGGTTATGTCGCTAACCTTGGTTCTCCTGCGGATGTCTTCATTCCTGATGCAATCGCGCATGGAAACTCCGAGCATAGCCCTTTGGGTGACTTTTTGAGCATTCCGATGAGGCCCATAAATAATAATAATATTAAAATAAAAAATAATTCAAATAAATTTAAACAAATTAGGTATCTATTGTTTTTTTTAAAAAAAAAAACATCTAGGACAAAACATCGTTTAGAAAAAAAAATATACATCGATAATTTACTGGTAGGTTGTGTTATGTTTACAATTAAAATATCGATGTTTCTGGAACATCGATGTATCGTTTGCATCCCTAATCTTTTGTTCTCAATTTCAGGGGTTTAATATTTTTTCGTGAACCCTAACTTGTTATTTTTAACAAAGATAAAAAGTGCCTGTGAAATTCCCATCAAAACCAGTCCAGTTGCTTCATAGATTAACTGGAATAATAAAAAAATGTAGGTTAGGTAAAAATGCCGTGTACTTTTAGTTAAAAGCTGGTATTTTTAAAACGGTAAGACAGTTAACGTATTCTGCTATCCCACTAAACTCTGTCTGATTCATGAAAAAGTATTTTGCTAAAAATAGGAACGGACCAAATATAGAACCTTGAGGAACAAACATAAAGTCGTCTTAGATCCCCATGAGAAGAGATCGTTAGTGAGATCCCCATATTGCGCATGATCTTAGTAGAGTGAGTATTATTTGTTTAATTTTAAGGTGTTTTGTTTTTTCTTTTTGTAATGCCAATAAACGCAATTTTCTTTCTTTCTTTCTTTTTTCTGAGGGCTTAGCCAAGTTGATAATCTACAATCGTTAACGCTTGTAAAAAACCTCAAATGTATGGGAATGACATCATCTCGACGCTAAGTCACGAAGGAATCGGAGGCGTTACCGACTGTAGAAAGAAATTCGAAACGAAACGATTGTAACTTGGCTAGGCCTGCTGATACTTACAACAATGATTTAGCTTCAGACGAAGTGACTCGTGGTTACCACATTAATGCCTTTGAGTGGTCGCAAAAGATTTCAATCCCATTTGTGGTCCTTCCAGGCTATTACGATATTTCTTGGGATGATACCGGCATCAGCTGTAGACAGGGGCGCCGGCTTTTAGAAAACCTCATGGGTGCTCATGCTCATTTGATGACTCGAAAAACTGGCGGTGTGAGAAGAGAAATGCGCAGTGATCGAACGACAAATAAATAAATGTCCTACTTACATACTGCGGAACAACGAAGGTACCACAAACATCCAGACCCAACACAAATATCTGTTTCATCAACAAACATATGTGTTGGTGTCGGAATCTAACCCACGACCCTGCGTCTTAACCGGCGCTATAAACCACTGCGCTAAACAGGTCGTTGGGTAATGAAAAAACGCCCATCCTTAAAAGGCGATTACTGATCTGTTTCTTGATGTCTATTCTCAGGGGTGCTCGGCACCCACTGTTTATTTCTCATGTGTCACTGTTTATTTTTCCACGGAGTCGGCGCCCCTGGCTGTAGATACAAAGATCTTCGGTGGATATTTTTACCACATTGGCAACGTTCTTATTTAGACTTATGTTTTTTATTGTAAGCAAACAGTAATAAAACACATTTTGCTAATATGTTTTTTATTGTCCATCTATTTACATCTACTTAAACAAATTATTATGACTTGTCAACTAGCCACCCTAGCGATATCCTACGAGCTAAACATTCACTTTATTCGACAACTTATTGCATAAATAATTTATTTACTATATTTTTCTGACTAACTATGTAGAATTGTAAAATTACTCAAAAATATTCCATCACAGATGGAGTTTGTGACATTTAAAAATATTTATTTACATAAAACTGTTAAATTCATGTAATATTAACTATCTACATTAAATCTATTGGTATGATTGCGTGTTACGAACATGCGCACAGCACACCGCTGTGTTCTGGTACAACGTTCAAGATCTAATATCTATTCCAGCTATGGCACATGAAACAATAACAATATTACTGCCAGAGCTTGCGACCGACTCTATGCAGGAAGGAAGACATCTAGCTATAGCATAGCACTAACGATTGATGACATATGCGCTTATTTTAAAGCCGCATTGTCATTTGTAATTCTAGTACAGAATTATTAACACAATATCGCAACTAAAGATACTTTTAAGTAGTATTCGAGGGTGAAATTGTGAATATATGTATATCTAATAAAGTTTATAATCGGTCGCGTCTGACTACTACGCTATGTAAGATCTTGGTGAAGCTGATGTCTACTTCTTCTTCAAGGGCTGGTCCGCTTGCAGCGCGGCCTCCTGGGGGTCGAGCTGACCGGCCTCCACGCACGACTTGCAGCAGAACCTGTGGAATACGACGGGATAAGTTACGGACTGACACAAAATGACGAAACTAGATAGAGTACAGGCTACGTATAAGTACAAGGTGACTAGGGGTTACCATGACGTTCAAAGTAAGATTGTTTCATTCTTATTTCTGTGTGGGTAAGAGACAGAGCTATACAGGTTGTCTAGCGCCATCTCTTACCCACTCTGGAAATAAGAATGTAACAATCTTACTTTAAGCGTCATGGTACAGGTCCAAATCCGACGTTTACAACTTTAAATCAGGATATATTTTTCTTAAATAAAATAATAATTTCTAATTTGCTTTATTATAAAGACTTGTAACATTGCCAATTTTTCACATTTTTGCAGCCTGAAACTGCAATAGTTTTTTGTAATTTTTTCGTGTAATTTTTGCATAATTTTTTGAGTAACCCATCTACAAAGTAATTAATATTCTAGTTCTAGTGTCACTTTTGCTAAAGCCATGGAAAAAACAGGATCTTTCGAATCTGGTGATTTTGAGAGCTGGTATATGTCTTCTGTTTGTTTTATAAAATATTAGGGTTATAATATCCTTACGATATTTCAACAAAATCGGTGACTAGTGTACGCTGTGGCGTGTGACGCTTGTGAATGCACCCACGATACAGGGATATTTTTTAGTATGGGGAACGTTATAAAAAATAATAAAACAATGAAATGAAAGATAAGCAAAATTGCGGGTTTTTCTACACTAATATTATAAAGAGGTAAAGTTTTTGTTTGTAGGAGGTAATCTCTGAAATTTTTGCTAAAATTTTTTCACCGATAGAAAGCTGCTTTATTCCTGAGTGACATAGACTATTTAATGTACGCGGGTAAAGCCGCAGCCAAAAGCTAGTATCTAATAAAATACCAGATAAGAACTAAAAAATTCATCAAAATCGAGCCCGAGACTTGTTCGTGAATTTTTCGTTATTCCTCATAATTTCGGATTTGCCCATCTACGTCCGCTTAAAAAAAAATACTCTGAGTCAAATAAATTAATAATAAGTAGATATAAATTGCAACGATAATGAACAACTAGTTAAAACTGTGTGGATAGGCAATATGAACAATTAAACACTATAATTTAATCTTGTTTAGTAAATGCTATCGATTGACCTCATTGATCGATTAACCTCACTTAACGATTATATGTACTTACTTCCCGTAATACTGGTGTCTGCAGAACTTGCTGCGCACGATCAGGTCACAGTTAGCGAAGAAAGGATTATCTGTGCACTTAGCAGGTATTGTGAGCTCTGCAAAAATAAAATTCATAGTCAAAAATCTAATATACACATTATTAGACCTCGTATTCATTATATATAAAACTGAGATAAGTAGAATTACGCTCCACACTTTTGGAAAACAAAGAAAAGATGGATGGAGTGCGTGACGACTGATATGGAAGAAAAGAGAGTCAGTGTCAGCATCACGGTTAAAAATACAGAATGGAAGAAATAAACTTGTTGCTCCGACCCCAAGTAACATGGGTCAGGGGTAAGGGCAGGAAGATGATAACGGCTTGGAAAGACGAAACTTGAATCGATGGTCTAGCAAGTTTTCCAAAAATTCGCTTGTTAGCATTGTTGTGCTGGAAAACGTGGCCCTCCATCGAGCTGCGAACGATGCTCAATTGGAATCCTCCTCATGAGTAATAGAATATTATATTTTTGATGATGACAGTGATAACTTTATTGTCTAATTTTATAGTTAGAAAAAAAGACTTATATTGCACAAGCACTGCCAATAATGCCCAATGACTTTTCACTATCACCATCATTCAGTCGAAAGACGTCCTTCCTAGACATAAACCTTTTACAACAATACCTCAACGACGGATCTTGCGTTACTTGTATAAAAAGTATTTTCTAGAGTTTCACTAAATCTCCTGTCCACCTTTTAATCGCTAATACTACTCCCAGAACTTTTTGACCTCATCATTCTGCGAGCACTGTTTCTCAAGCCTACTTTATCGGCCATGGTAAGCTGTTTTAACTTCACAGGGGTTTTTAACTTACGTTGCACGTTGATCTGCGCAGTGTCAGACTGCGAACTGTATGTATTGCCGGCATGACACGCGTACAGCCCGCTGTCAGCGACCGTCACCCGCGTCACTAACAGACGGGACACAATCGTGCTTCCTGGAGGTGTAAACAAGTAATGCATTAGAAATATGAACAACTCTAAAACTGCGCTGATTTAAACAGAAACGTGGAAATGAAACTTTAAAAACAATACCACATTCAATATGCCTTTTTTATACACTCTCCACTGAATTTGAAGGACTCGCCAGCACAACGGCTATCGGTCCTTTGACTGACTTTTTGGCCTGTTGGTGTGGCAGGCCACCATATTGCTAACTCTCTACAGGCATCGGTAACGATAATACTTTTCCTAATCACTACATAGTATAAAACAAAGTCACTTTTCGTGTCTGTCTGTCCCTATGTATGCTTAGATCTTTAAAACTACGCAACGGATTCTGATGCAGTTTTTTTTAATAGATAGAGTAATTCAAGAGGAAGGTTTACAAGTATAAAACACGCACATTATAGTAGAGAAACACTGATGATTTTAGAGGTTTTTAATGTGATGTCGTAAATAAACACATTTTTTTGCGCTTACATTGCAAACGCTGGCTGAACCCTAAGAGATAGATCAAAATAATGTACTACAGTATTGTACACCTTAAAAAGATCAACAAAAAAGTCCGCGATGGTATATGTCTATCTTTTAGGTATAACCCACAATAACCATTTTTTATCCTTTACTTTTTACGAGAAATAATGGCTTATTTACGAAGCGATTTTAAGCAATACAGCATTAATCTTTATCCAATTAATTACCTTAAATACATTGTGCATTTAATATAGATCAATATGGTCTTTTACAGCATGTATTTTAAGTGAATATTTTCGAAGATATTAAAGATTTAAAATGCAGGGACATAGCGGTTGCGGTAAATAACTTGATTTTTTCAAAGATTGATACTCGGTTACTTCCAGATTGGTCCCATTTTTTTCAAATCCAGTTCTGATAATGGAATCCATGAGGAATCGAGGGAACTCCTCAAATATTCTAGGCACTATATAGTGATTTTGGTATTTTAATCGAGAACTAAAGCATTTACAGTCAAAAAGTAACATTTGATAAAGTGGAACTGATGAAGAATACCAGAAATGGCCAACGGAACTTCACCCTCACATAGATATCACAATGAAGATAGTTAAGTAACTATGACAATATAAATAAATAAATGGTTCTGAATGCTTATGTTGAAAATGGTATCATCGAAGTGATCTGATGATGATGATGGAGCCGGAAGGTAGGCATTGGAACTCCGTAATTAATCAATGTAACCTAGCCGTGTTGGGGCTTATTAGAATTGTCATGATATGCACTTTGGCTATCTATCTATCTATTTATGTATGGTTTCCGCACTTAGCCCTATGTGGACCATTGTACGTGGGCCATGGCGGTCATAACCTTTGGTGGGCTCATTCCAACCAGCCCAACTCTTTCCAAAAACAGATTAGGCCTCTTAAGTTTTTCAGGGCATCAATAAGGGAGTTCGGGGATCCTAAGGTTCGTGTGCGTATTTCAGTGACACCTGTGCAGTCTAGGAGCACAAGTTGGCTATAAGGTACTATCGAACTAACCTGATGATGGAGCCGGAAGGTGGATGGGGACTTCATAATAAAATAATGTATCCTAGCAGTGTTTGGGTTAATTCGGATAGTCATGAGAAATAGGTACTCTGGCTATAAGTGCATCACAACTAAAAAGTGTGAAATAAAAATCTTTTTACAAAAAATAAATAACTGACTTCACTACAAAAAAAAAAAACAAACACTAAAACGATCACAATAACTTTAATTTTGGAACTCGGTGGTAAATAACAAGCAAACAATACCAGAAACACCGACTTCCGAAATTAAAGTTATTTTGACCGTTTTAGTGTTTTTAACTGACTTCAAAAAAAGGAGGAGGTTATCGATTCGGTTGTATGTTTTATTTTTTTTTTGTGTGTTATCTCAGAACTCCGTCGTTTATGGACCGATTTGCAAAATTTTTTTGGGATCCATGATGAATCGAGAGAACTCCCCAAGTATTAAAGGTCCCATTTTTTTCAAAATCCAGTTCTGATGATGGGATCCATGAGGAATCGTGGGAACTACTCAAATATTATAGGCAACCTATAGTGATTTTGGTATTTTCATCGAGAACATAAGCATTTACAGTCAAAAAGTAACATTTGATGAAGTGGAAGAAGTGGAACTGATGAAGAAGACCAGGAATGACCAATGGAACTTCATACTCACATAGATATCACAATGAAGACAGTTAAGCGACTATGACAATAAAAATAAATAAATGGTTCTGAATAGTTATGTTGAAAATGGTATTGTAGCGACATCTATGGCGTCACATAAGAACTAATCCTGCATCACGCAATCAAAGTTCTCCGCCCAATTAGAACATATAGAACAGCCCGAAATCATCTATCGGGCAGATGCCCACCAGACATAACACCCGTCTGGTCGGAGGATCCTCCCTTTTCAACGGAGGTTTGCGGGACTTTACACTCTGTTCCACCTACCTCCAAACTGGTGCCCCTCGACAAAGAACGTCAGCGCAGCCTTTGTGCAGCCACTACTTCGTGACGTCATCATCACTTCCTCAAGCTTTCGCGCAGCGAGCCATACAGCCAGCACCCACGGCTATAAAGGGTGTCCTGACCACCAGCTTGCATACCTGTTCATTGTCATCACCCTCAGCCTCATCAGCGACCTTGGCGAAGCACACTTCACCTTCGGCCAGTCACATGAAGAGCCACGAAGAACCTCCCCAGGTCGACGCAAGCAGTCAAGTCACTACGTCGCACAGCACCGCTCCGACTCACTAGAGCCAGCGGCACTACTCCGATTCACCGGAGCTTGCAGCATCATCCCGACTCACTGAGAAACCACCACCCCGACTCACTGGGGCATCATCCCGACTCACTGGGACATCATCACCCCGACTCACTGGGGCATCATCCTGACTCACTGGGATAGCACCACCCCGACTCACTGTGGCATCACCGAAGACAGTTCCGACCCACTGGAACCAACCTGCCACTGGCCTGGCACGCATCAAGAAGCATCAAGAACCATGCGATCTCCGATCTCTGGAGGGGAGTGATGTAGCGACATCTAAGGCGTCACATAAGAACTAATCCTGCATCGCGCAATCAAAGTTCTCCGCGCGATTGGAACATATCTGAACAGCCCGAAATCATCTATCGGGCTGTAGCCCACCAAACATAACACCCGTCTGACCAGAGGATCCTCCCTTTTCAAAGGCGGTTTTCGAGACCTTACTCTCTGTTCCGCCTACCTCCAAAGTATCATCGAAGTGACCTGATGATGATGATGGAGCCGGAAGATAGGCACCGAAACTCTAATTAATCAATGTATCCTAGCCGTGTTTGGGCTTATTAGAATTGTCATGAGATGCACTTTGGCTATAAGGTACTATCGAACTGATCTGATGATGGAGGAAGGTGGAACGTAGACTCAGGAACTTCATAATAAAACAATGTAACCTAGCCGTGTTTGGGTTAATTGAAATTGAAATCTAATACCATCCAATTTACCGTTCCAATATAAACGCCTACAATTTCCGCTAAAGATATCTTTTGCAATGACCATCAATAAATCGCAGGGTCAAACTTTCAACGTTGCAGGATTAGATTTGAGCGTTGAATGTTTTTCACATGACCTATTATATGTCACTCTTTCAAGAGTAACCTCAAAAGAAAACATGTTTGTATTATCTAATGACAAAAAATCTATGAACGTTGTGTATAAAGACATTCTGTAGTATATTTAATACTAGCGACTTGCCCTGGTGCAATGCTGGACAAAACCGCATCAAAATCCTTTGTTTTATACTATGAAGTGATCAGCATTGCACCCGTGCGAAGCCGGGGCGGGTCGCTAGTAATTACATAAAAAACAAATAATAATATTGTCCTTCAAAAACCTTATTGTTAAAGCGAAGTAACTTTGCTAGTGGTAGGACTTACCGGTGATGGAGATCCTGACTCCGTCCGGCTGAATATTGGCGCCGTCCTTGGTCCAGTACACGTCAGGTTCGGGGAAACCGTCTATTTCGCACGTCAGGCGCAGGTCGGCACCGATGTTTAGCGTCGAGAATGGCGTCGACACATGAGCACTGACTGGCACTGTTCGTAGAAAATATGTGTTAGAGAGCAGTTTTGTTAAGATGCCAGGTATATTGCCTTATTTTCAATACCAGTGGTAGCTTTTCGTCATTGTGTGTCAAATGTAGGTAATGAACGATAATACTAATCCAAATTTAGCACAATAACAATTGAGATATAACAACGAACAAAAACATCAAGCTTGTTTTATTTACAGCGACATAATTGATATTTCTCATAAAACACAATCTAAAACACTCCAGTAAGAATAAATACGTATGCTTTTTTAAACAATCGTGAACTTCATTAACATACAACAATGTCATAATCATACGATAATAATGATACTTACATTACACTGTACATACAAAAGCTTCCCAGTTTCAGAGAAAAGAAACTTCATATCTGCCACTATATTATAATTTGTATATAAGTACATCGTATACATACCAGTTTCTTACATCATCAGTAGGACATGTTGCTCCCAATATGTCTATAGATATGCTCTTTACTTTAGGCCTTAACAAAAACATTTAACATGCAAGAGAAGAACACATGCAAGCTGAATACATAAACATGCTGCATGCAGAGATAAACAATTTCGTATTATTAGTGGAAATAGTTGATTGTTGATCTTACATCAATTGCAACCTAGTAATCTGCAAAAACTTATTGGAATTGGAATTTTCGCAGTTTGTGTGAATAAACGAATAAACTACCGTAAGATAAACAGTCAGCTAGAGAGAAAGGTTCATTAGGTTGACAGGTCCTGATCTTACCGGTGAACAACGATCTGGGGGCCTCAGTAGTGGTCGAAGTGGTGATGGTGGTGCTCGTCTCCGCACTTGTGGGTGGTTGTGTCCTGAGTCTGGGTGGCAAAGTGTTTCGTGGTACCAACAACTCGTTTTCTATGAAGACCCCTTCGGGCATATAAGCTCGTACAAAGACCACCCACGACGCTGCCTTTCCTTCTCCATTGTACGCTTGACAAGTGTACTCTCCAAGAGTTTCGATAGCCAGGCTTCTGATGAGGAGGACGTTTCCTCTCGCTTCGTATACTGCATCATGGTATGGTACCATGGTTCCGTCGTAGCCTCGGTACCAGAACACGGATGGTTGCGGATAGCCGTACGCTAGGCAGCGCACTTGGAGCGGTTGACCCAGCTCGCCGGTCACCACTGCATTCTCATCTCCAGCAATTCCGACAGGCGTTCTCACAGGATCTACCAGCCCCCGATTGTTAGCGGACCAATGTTAAGAGTTTAAAAATGCATCTTCTTTCTTATCTCTTTTGTTTCGAGTGAGTGAAGTTACATTCAAAAACTCTATGTTATTTTTGTCTACTAAGCGTAAAATTATTGAAATGGGAGGACATAACAAATGAAGTTAGAAGAAATTTTGTGTGCTTCTGAAGTATTGGCTTGTGTCTAAATTCTCGACGATAAACACTTTATATGGATCGCACTTACAGATATATTGAAGATCCAATAAAAAACAATGTTGTCTGATCATCGCCAAACTTAAGAAACACCCAAAACAATGTATCAATTGTGACAACCAGCAGCAGATGTGATTAGTGTGTCGTTCACCTTCGTATGCGTGTACGCACGCTAGCAGCGCGGCGAGCGCGAACAGACAGACGCGCGACATGTCGACCGAGGGAGACGAGTCACTGATGCAAAGTAACACAATATTCAACTACGCGAGTGTACTACAGGCACGACCGTCCCGAGCAATGGTCAGATTGTTTTGATAAAAGACTGTTGACTGCGAAAGATTGCAGCTCGTGCGCACGTTGGCAAACGGGGATAAGTATGTTAAATGACTTCCTTAATGTTATTTTATAATTTGTTTAAATATTTGTATTGTAATTTGTTCAAGAGTTTTTAATTACAATTATTATTTCGGTGTGAGTGTTTCTTAATTTTACAAATGTTTTTTTTTTCAATTGTGAGTGCTAAAGGATTATTAGGTACGAACAGCATCATCAACTGGTTCTAAGGTATTTTAATGGGAAAGGGGTACCCAATTGATGCTGCTGTCTGGTCTAAGATACAATATTGACCAGCATAAACACACACCACAAAGGTTGAGGAGATCGTGGAATATGTACGTGTGAAGACGAACTGGATTTTAACTTTTTAAGAGTCGTGCAGTTGGAGTCGCGCCATAACACAAATTTTAAGTCGTTTATGGTGCAGGTCGGAGCGGGGCGACTCACCATTTGGAAACCTTCCTCAAAGGAGAGTTTTGGCCGAAGGGTGTCGTGTATCGACGATTTCGAGGAAGGAAACCGAAATCGCCGCGAAACACGACTCATCAGTCACTTCGTGTGCAATAGTTAATAATTTGTTATAGTTTCTTTTATATGTATTAGTTTATTATTTTGTACGATTTTTTGAGTGTTTGTGACCTTAGTTTCCTGATAAAAAAAGAATATAGGATTAGAATTAGAAGATTTTGTAGAAATCTCGTCAACATTATAGGTAAGAACCGATTCTTTTTATTTTATTTTTTTGTTTTTGTCTTATTTTATGCGTTTGTATTTAGTCTAATATCTAAGTTATCTTAATGTAAGTTCTTCATATTAATTTGTTTACAAGTGAGAGGGGTTACATAAACAGACGCACTGATAATGACGGGTCAAGAATAACGACCAGACAAGCTGTTATTAGATTACGTTAGTGGAACGTGATCTATGAATAACAACTGGGAAATGCACTCATTAATAGAAATGACTAAATATTCACGTGTAACGAAATATCATTAAAAATCACGTGGCAGCGTTTTCTGTACCTTTAAACCAATTAATGAAGTACTTTATTTTTTTTATTCTTGATAGGTTCGCGCTTGATCGCTTTCTCACCTGATGGAAAGCGACGATGCGGTCGACGATGGAGCGCGCTTACCTAGAAGTAACCTATTCACTCTCGACTTAAAGATTCCCAGGTTGTAGCCATCAGAAAACACAGATTCCGGCTAGGAATTCCACTCCTTAGCTGTACGCACAATTAATGTGTTCCCAAAACGTTTCGCGCGTATAGGTACAAGATTAAAATTAAATGTTACAGGCATTTATAATGTATAAAACTCATAGGGGTTTGGCGCTGATAGTCGAAATACGGGCTCAGCTTTGTTCGGCTACAGATGAATACACCACATATACTAACCTAACTTAGCCTGTTAAATTTTTTTGTAACTTGTGTCTAAGTTTTCTAAATAAACATCATTATTATATTATTATTATTTATTATTATTATAAGTGGGATGTCCACCATGTACCGGTGGCTCATTGCCGTACGCCTGGTGGTCCGATGATGGAACGGGCTAGGCGGAATTAGGTTAAGCAATTCCGACGCACACTCTCCGAAATGCAACCGGTAGAAAACCGACAGGCTAGCAACTCGGCGTCGATGCTCAAGACTTTGATTATGATTATGCAAACATTTTAAGCTCATATCAGCGGACCAAGTTATAATAACCATACGGGCCGATCTATAAGGTTTTGTTTTTTTAAGGAACGCTTACTGAGGTTCGTCTATGGATGGGTAATGATCTTAACATATCGATGTTCCTCCGTGACACGGAAATTGTGTTGCCAGGTTTACCTACTGATTTGCGCGAGATGTCCTGATTTGTAGGATCTGTGGACGCGTCCCAATTTGCACCTGATTGGGACGCTAAATGTCCCGATAAATCAATAAATGTGTTAAAAACCACTCTAAATTACCAAAAAAAACTTTTTTCCACAACTTTTACACAACGCCAATTAGTCCCAAACTAAGCAGAGCTTATGCTATGAGTACTAGACAACTGATAAACATACTTATATATATTTCTAAATAAGTCGAATAAATTCAATTGTATTCTTTAATACGACCTCGTCGTAACCTGCTCAATTCTTTCGGCCAAGTGCAAATCGTACTCGCGCATAAAGAGTTCCGTACCATTATCTATACAAGTTTTTTACACAATTTATTTTATTCTGTTTTTAGTGTTTGATGTTATAGCAGCAACAGAAATACATCGTCTGTGAAAAATTTCACCTGTCTGGCTAAAATAGTTCATGAGATCCAGCCTTGTGACAAGATTGAGCACGATCATCGTGTCCGGGTGTAATTTATCTACAATATGTATGTATTTAGAAATACATAAGTATGTTTATCAGTTGTCTAGTACTCATAACACAAGCTCTGCTTAGCTTGGGTCTAGACGGCGTTGTGTGATAGTTGTAGAATATTATTATTAATCAGACGGACAGTGAAGTCTTAGCAATAGGGTCCCGTTTTTACCCTTTTGGTACGGAACCCTAAGAAATGGTATGCAGTGCTAGTATTTTTTTTTACAAATACTGCGTTATGCCTTCGCACTCTTAAGCCCCAAGCATCGTTTAAATAATACCTAGGATGTGTGTCAACGATCGTAATTAACACTCGATAGAGACTGTAATGATAGGTACATCATTATTTACAATTAACTATCAAGTAATACTCGTGTTACTTGATACATGTGTCTATCGAACATCCTTGTTGATTTCATTTAATTTTAGCCTATATCTGAGCTCTTCGGCGGCGGCGATCTCTCGCGCCGGGCCTTGGTACAGGCCATGGTCCGGAGCGAGAAGGAGTGGCAGGCGGTCGCCTCCTTCTGCGAAGCAGTAATGCTAGCAAAGAAGGCGGCCGATCGCGTGAGGCAACGGTCCTCACGCCCCAACCGCCGCCGGGATTCCGATCCCGATTTCCGGCCACCGTAGGCGCGGGCTTGCGGACGGCGAGCAATGGGTAGCCCGCCGTCCGACCGTCCGGTAACCGTCCGGACCGAGCCCAAGTCGTCGACGGCGCGTATTGTACCACACGCGCCTCAGGGAGATGTCAGCAAATCGTAGGGGCCCAGCAGGGTCGAAGCCTACTGGGGCCATGGGTAGTGTGAAAACGAAACCCGGGGCCCTGGGACGAAGGCAACGAAGGAACAGGAGTGGGTTTTTAGTCAGTAAAAGTCTGACACTATCTCGCGCTCCACCCAAGAGCGCGATTTGTCATTAGATGATTTTCCCACCTAAAAAAAAAACCTAGAGCTCTTAACGCGATCCATTTTACGAACTAAACTGAACCGTTAAAGGGAGATGGAGCTATATAGGGTGTATAGCTCCATCCCCTTCCCTCGCTCGCATGTCTGACATTTTAATTAATGCGTCACAGTCACGGTAAGTCCCCAGATTGTTATTTTATTTGGCTGACGTATGAAAACAGTAAAAACATCTAAGTATCTAGATGTGGCGCATTTTAATTATGCACTAAATTACCTGGAATGTCTGTAAATTTTGACCTCGAAATTACCTATGCTGTGCTTACTCGGGTTCTTTATAATAATAGACAGCAGTGGTGGCCGAGTGGTAACGGCCCCGACTTACGAGTTGTAGGTCGCGGGTTCAAACTCAGCCAGGCGCATTACTTTATTTATAATTGGTATCATTACCAAAATTTTAGAAGTTCCAAGGTTTTTATGAATGAAAAATGGTTAAAAAATATAATCCAAGATGGCGCTGCATGTTTATGTTTTTCAAATTACTGTAAACCAAGAGTGACTCATCTTGCATTACGATGAAGATAAACGGACACTTAAAAACGTTTCTTACTTTATAACACACATTTTAAAATAATGACCAAAATAAAGCTGCTGGTCCTCGAACAATATTATACCCCACATTTAGTAAGGAAAAAGAAAAGTTAGTGTCAAAGACAGAGAGACTGGACAGGCGGTCAATTGATATTCCAAAACCAAAAACCTCTAACTACTATGAAATCTAATACTACTTTACATTGTCAAATGCAAATCCCAATGCTCTGAAAGTTGATAGTTACTGAGGATCTTGAAACATATATTTTTGTAGGCCCATCTTATGGGAATTTAAGGCCCAGAATATTAAAAAGCGATGTATCTTTCAGTTCTCTAACACAGACGAGAATATCGTTCTTCCATTGTAAATGTAACAGTGTTCCACAGCAACTAACACTTCAACTAGTCTAACCCCAAGCTAGCATCGTGCTTCACCCGCACTCACCATTGACGACCAGGTGTATCTCCTGAGTGGCCACTCCGAGACCATTGTCAGCCACGCAGATGTAGACGCCTGTGTCGTTGCGGTATAGAGAGACGATCTCCAAGGCGCCGTCCGACATCAGCCTATAGCGGCCCGCGTTACCGTCAATCTGTTCAGAGATGAACCTTTAATATATATTTTTCATAAAAATTATCAGACTGTTACTGTCTTCCTACAAGACAATTTAATGGTCACTTACAGAGAAGATACGAGCTTTTTCGACATGTTTATGACCTTCCGAATACCGTAATTAGAGACACAGTAGAAAGACAATGAGAGAGCGAATGCCGGCGTTCGCTTGCGGTTTAATGAATTAACGACAGTTTAGCCTCGTATCTCCTGACGATATCTTCCTTGACCAATCATGTCAGTGTTATCTAAGATTAATCTCATGGTAGTTGTAAATCGTCACGAAACCAGTCAATTTATTATCCGAACGACTGGCCTGGATTTAATTATAAACATTAAACAGTTGAGAACGTTTTAAAAAAAAACTTAAAGACAAAAGGGTTAACAAGATTGGGAGCCTTAAATCTTAGTCTTCGATACGTACGGTGAGCTCTCCGAACCTCCACGTGATCTTGGGCGGTGGGTTGCCATGGAACAGACAGCGCAGGGTGGCTGTGCCACCTTCAGATGCCGCCACCTCCGGCTCTTGCTGCGGCACCGCAATGGGTGCTGCAGGCATATCTACCAATAAAACATACACTTTAGTAGTTATATTTCACTTCGATACGCAAAAATGACTAAACTTTAAACTCAACTGTACTCCTCGTATTAGCATCCATACTTACTATAATATTATAAATGTGAAAGTGTGTGTGTCTGTTTGTTTGTCCGTCTTTCACGGCAAAACGGAGCGACGAATTGTCGTGATTTTTTAAGTGGGGATAGTTGAAGGGATGGAGAGTGACATAGGCTACTTTTTGTTTCTTTCTAACCCCCCCACTCCCCTAAAATGGGGTTGGAAGTTTGTATGGAGCATTCCGCAATTTTCAAGGTAGAAAGGTAAAAATTGGTATGCGGACTATTTGTGACTAACAAAACAATCGTGCATCATTTTTTTTGGGAATCTGCCCCCAACCCCTCAAAAGAGGGGGTGAAATTTTGGAAAGAGGAACGGTGTTACCCCGAATTTAACGCGAGTGAAGCCGCGGGCAAAAGCTAGTTGATAATATAATTAACTAGCCTTACTATTTTATGTTCCTTATTTAACCTTCCTTAATAGCTTGTGTCGCATTGATCTGACGAGTGTTTTCGTGTCTAATTCGCCAGGGTCGTGTGTTTGCGACAGGGTACTCCATCTCGTTTAGCTCTTCAATCCCTATAGGTGACAGAAGAGCTGACGAGATGGAGTATTTGGTCGTCGATGTGCGACCCTGGTGGAATAGACGTGGAAGTTTTTGTCGGACATATATCCAACGTAGGCGGTTATGAGGTTAAGGTCTCTAACGACCACACTTTTAAAAACAATGCAATCTTGTTACTCGACCGTGACTTTTTTTTTAATAGCCTATACTGACCCACTGCTGGGCAAAGGCCTCCCCCAACTTCTGCCAGGTGTTCTTTTCTTGAGCCACCTCGAACCAGGTCGACCTCGGCGGCGTCGTCCATCTTCAGGTACCCACTTTGTGGAGACTCTTGCCCACCGGTCAAAGTGCATGCGGCTAATGTGACCCGTGACTTACAACTACAGAAATTCCAGAAAAGCTTATTGCTAAGGTTATTTCCAAAAGTTCTTACTTGGTCTAATGGTAGTAGTGAGAAGCGGATTTGGGCTAGTCTGCTCGACTGGTGCCAGGCATATGTCGCTACATCCTCGTCGGCAGCACTTGCCCACTCCTCGGCAGTCAGCGTCATCTACACACTTGTGGTGGCACTTCAGCTCGTTCATGGTAGTCTCGTCCATGGGACAGGCACCCGCCTTCACGACTAGGATGAAATGGTTCAGAAAATTATAGTACGACTGTGTTACATAGGAGTATATGTTTGAACATTTTTTGCATCATTACTCAGCAAACACCATAAAGTGGTCAATATAGGTTGTTTCAGCGAAATGTGTTTTGAACTTCAAACGGATAACCCAGTCTGATTTGAATAAGGGATATTTGGGTTTTGTATTTACGCTTTCTAAATTTGATTTATATTTTACTGACGATCTGTATAATTCAGGTATTCCATACAATACCTAGGCAATGCATAGAATACCTGAGGCGTCTAGGCAATGTATGAAATAATTATGATTATTATTGTCCATTACATACTTTACCTAGGTAATGTATACAATTCATAGGGATTGTATAGAGTACCTGCTGGTCCACTGTCAATGAGTAAAATAAATATTTAGATTTACACCGACACGGACACGTTAGGTTAGGGTTATTTTTTTATAACCACCCCGGACCCCATGGACAAGAAATAGGACTTCAGAAGGTACACAAAATAAAAAAGTGAAATTAAAAATTCTTCTGGCTATAAGTAACATAATGTTATTTTCTTACAAGTACTCAGGTCCTATTTCTGTCTGCGGGGTTTAAAGTAAGGCCTTTATATCGGGATGGTGATAAAAAAATAACCCCTAACCTGTCCGTGTTGGGGTGCCCTAAAATTACATCACCTCCTTCCCTGCTCTCGTCTTTTACACATATTAGCGACTGCGCATTCGGTATTATATAAAATACCCAGGCAAAGTATAAAATAATATTTCATACATTACCTACACGTTTTAGGTATTCTATACATTGCCTAGGTATTGTATATACCAGATTATACAGATCGCCGGTAACATAATATACTAATATGTAATAGGTCTTACCGGTTCTACATTCTGCTGCGAACTGGGGCTCTGGGTCGAGGCCATTTTTGTATTCGTTTACTATGCAGCGCTCGCCTGCTGCACAGGACATCCGCTCACATGGATACTCTTTGCATTTGCATCTGTCATAAATAAGTGTATCATACATACAGAACATAGAATTAGACAATGATTTATTATCCAGGTAATACAATCAGCAGCTATATGTGTGCATTAGATTTAAAATTCATCGTAGGTGTTTTTTAAGGTGCCCAATCATCCAATGACTTCTCCCACCTAGGGTGGTGCGCGAGGGCGTGTCAGACTTTTACCGACTAAAACCACACCTATGTTCCTTCTTTGCCCTAGCGTCCCAGGACCATAGCCCCAGTAGGCTTCGGCCCTGCTGGGCTCCTACGGTTTTGCTGACATCACATAGAAGCGCGCGTACTACGCCCGACGACGACTTGGGCTCTCTCCGGATGGTTACCGGACGGCCACATGGAGAGCTATCCATTGCTTGTCGTCCGCAAGCCCACACCCACGATGGAAACTTCATCGTAGGAGTGACACGGTGCGCGAGTTCCAAGATGTAGACCATGCAGAGCAGAATCACAGAGGAAAGTAAAAGTGCTAGAACAGCAGTGATGTAGTGTAATTTTAAAGTGTTCTGAAGGGTTCTGAAATATTGTTATTTTCAGTATCGTCGCGTTCTAGATGAGTTGGTGGCGGTAGCGTCAAACTCTTATTGTGTGACTAAGTTCATTAACCTTTTGAGTGCGTAATTAGAGACACAATAGTAAGACAATGGCCCATGAACGCCGGCGTTAATGCGGGGATCAACAGCTTAATTTGTTTTCAACACCGGAATACGAACCAGGAATATAGTTAAACATTACCAAATCACAAACGTACGTGTTGTACCTACAATTGCACACTCCAAATCACACACATCGGACGCTTAATGTTCTGTTAAACAAGAACACAGATTTTGATATGTTTACGGAAGAATAAAAGACGATACTATTAGAATAAATGAAATTTTGTTAGATGAATGTATGACTGTGTATTATGTTTATTAAATAGATACTTATCTACCTCAAAAAAAAAGCTGCGAGAAATAGGTATGTCTGTTTTTAATTACTGTTGTATGTTTTAATTTAAGATCTATAAATGTTATCATAAAGTAATATTCGTAGGTAGGCTGAGATCGCGTTATTTACGATACATTGCGCGTTCAAAAATTATAATTTATGTAAGCGAGTATTAACGAGATTATCTTAAGTGTAGCTTTATTGCGACGTTTACGTCGTTTACTTGTGACTGACGCCCTACTACGCCAAAGATAAGAAAAAGTGAGGGACCAAATACACTGCCCAGTGAAAATCCAAAGTCAATGAGAAGTAAGTCTAGGGCTTAAGCTAGATTTAGTGTACTGCTTTCGGTTTTATTAACTGCTATTAAACCATTTAGAATAAATTGTCTCTTATTATTATCCAATATATAGTTTCTCGAAGAGAATCCCGATCAAAACCGTGTCGAATGCCTTTGCGAAATTTTAGAAGATTGCTATGCATTTTGCTCGATATGAGAAAAGATATTCATTGAAAAGAGGTCGATGTACGTATATGGTGTTATTTTGACACCAGAACTGAAGTTACGTGCCATGTACTGAATGTAATGGGCACGTCATAATCACGGCGGTAAGTCCCTTCTTTGAAAAGTGGCTGGAGCGGCAACACGGCGTCCTCACCTTCCGCATGACGCAGGTCCTCACCGAACATGGCAAGTTCGGGAGGTTCCTGCATCGGATTCAGGTGGAAGAAACGCCTGGGTGTCACCATTGTGTGGACCGCCCGGAGGACACGGTGGAGCATACGGTGGAGGTGTGTCCTGCTTGGGCGGAGCACAACGTGTCCTCGTGAAGGCTATCAGCGGCAGCGACCTTTCGCGCCGGGCCCTGATTCGGGCTATAGTCCAGAGCGAGGAGAAATGGCAGGCGGTTGCCTCCTTCTGCGAAGCAGTATTGCTAGCGAAGGAGGAGGCCGCACGCGTGAGGCAACGAAGGTCTTCACGCCCCAGCCGCCGAGATTCCGACCCCGACTACCAGCCACGGTAGACGTGTGCTTGCGGACGTCGAGCAATGGGTAGCTCGCCGTCCGACCGTCCGGTAATTAACCGAACTGAGCCACGCGCTCCTCAAAGAGATGTCAGCAAACCGTAGGGGCCCAGTAGGGCCGATGAACGCTAGCTAGGACCGCGGGGAATTTCTGAAAAGACCCGTAGTCCTAGAACGCAAAGGGCAACTGAAGGACACAGGTGTGGTTTTAGTCAGTAAAAGTCTGACACGCCCTCTCGCTCCACACTGGGCGTGAGAAGTCATTGGAAAAAAAAAATACTGAATATAAACGACTAATTATATCCAGGAGAAACTAATATAAGATCATGATTCATACACTAACTCTTGTAACATGAGCTGAAAGTTTTTGCGCAGAATCGAAGTAGTCACTATACTGCCTACTTAGCCTTAAAAGTAAATATATGTGTGGATTACCTTTCGCAGCCATCAGGTCCGGTGACCCTCTCGATGCCGTAGTTGCACTTGAGTTGCGTGCACTCCTGCTGGAGCGGCTTGCAGTCGATCTCGACCTGCACGCACGAGCACTTCTCGCAGCCGTCGGGCTGGCGCACGCGCTGAATGCCATACTCACAGCGAAGGCGCGAACAGTTAGCCACGTACTCGTCACATTGGTATACTTCATTATCTTCTGTTAAATTAATTTTGATGTAATATTCGGATAGAAAGGCATTGAAATGATCAAAATGATTATATTTCACAGATCGATGGTCGGAGAGCTAACTTCAATTATTAAAACACATGTAGGCCTGTTTTCCAAAAGCAAAATGACCAAAGTTAGAACCTGGCCAGTTTCTTTTTGCATTTATATTAGTTTTGAGCTACCTATCTTGTCACTTTAGTACATTGTAGTTAGGTAAAGAATAGAATGAGATGATAAGTTACCAAAGACGCATGTAGCAGTGTACTCCCGTTCTTGAGAGGCAGGGTTCCTTATAGCGACGGCTACGCATCGCTCGGTTGGCTGGCAATTTGCTCTTATGCATGGGTCTTCACTGCATACACATCTACATGAGAGATAATAATGTTGTATTGCAAATGTATTGAAAGGTATATGGAACTAAAACAAGTCTTCCCATACACGTTATTCTGTCTACATAATGGTTTACGTACCTTTGGCATCCATCCTGCGTATACCTGTCAACGCCATATGGACAGACAAGCGCCTCGCACTCTTGTTGGTATGCAGTGCAGTCTAGTGGCAGCACTTGGTTCGAATCTATAAATCAGACATTTGAATCAGTAATACATTTAAATACTTTTTTAATATTGATAAACTCACGCTTGGCTACTATCTCACCTAGGGTTGATATAACGGTAACACGGGAAATGTACCTAAATTAAATAAAAACAAATCGGGGCAAAGCATTTTAACTCTCTGCCAGGTCCACTCACTGTGCTCACGGTTTCTCAAGGTGTTCATTATAGAGGCCCTTCTTTTCCATAGAACTAACCAGTAAGTGTCATGCGTATGATAAAAAGTAAATTTGATGAAACAGTAGATTTTGATTGTTTTGTTTCATTGACTAATTGAAAAAAACTTTTTAGAAAAAAAAAATAACCGACTTCACTAAAAAAACACTAAAAGGATCAAAATAACTTTAATTTCGGATGTCGGTGTTTCTCGGTATTGTTTGTTTCTTATTTAACACCGACTTCCGAAATTAAAGTTATTTTGATCCTTTTAGTGTTTTTTTAGTGAAGTCGGTTATTTTTTTTTTCTAAAAAGTTTTTATTTCACACTTTTTAGTTGCGATACACTTATAAACAGAGTGCCTATTTCTAATGACAATTCCAATTAACCCAAATACTGCTAGGTTACATTGTTTTATTATAAAGTTGCTGTGCCTACCTTCCTCCTTCCGGCTGCATCATCAGATCAGTTCGATAGTACCTTATAGCCAAAGAGCATCTCACGACTATTCTAATAAGCCCAAACACGGCTAGGATACATTGATTAATTACGGAGTTCCTGTGCCTACCTTCCGGCTCCATCATCAGATCAGTTCGATAGTACCTTATAGCCAAAGTGCATCTCATGACAATTCTAATGAGTCCAAACACGGCTAGGTTACATTGATTAATTACGGAGTTCCAGTGCCTACCTTCCGGCTCCATCATCATCATCAGATCACTTCGATGATACCATTTTCAACGTAACTATTCAGAATCATTCATTTATTTGTATTGTCATAGTCGCTTAACTATATCTTCAATATGATATCTATTTGAGTATGAAGTTCCGTTGACCATTTCTGGTCTTCTTCATCAGTTCCACTTCATCAAATGTTACTTTTTGACTGTAAATGCTTAAGTTCTTGATGAAAATACTAAAATTACCATAGGGTTGCCTATAATTTTTGAGGAGTTCCCTCGATTCCTCATGGATTCCATCATCAGAACTGGATTTTGAAAAAAATGGGACCAATCTGGAAGCATATCCTATAAAGGGAAAAAAAAATTTTGCAAATCGGTCCATAAACGACGGAGTTCTGAGGTAACAAACATAAAAAAAAAAAATAATGATAAAAAAAAAAAAAAAAAAAAAAAAAAAAAAAAAAATACAACCGAATTGAGAACCTCCTCCTTTTTTTTGAAGTCGGTTAAAAATAAAGCATAACGTAAGACATTTATAAAATCGGCTGTTTTGCGGGATGTCTTACCAAAATCGGGACACCTGGCAACGCTAATTTCACCTGATGATAGGCGATGGTGTACCTATGCTTGGTTTGATTAGGCATCACTAACGCATTAAAAACGAACTAAAAAAGATCAGCAGCTACAATCGCATATATGAACAATTTACTGCACAAGACAATCTTGTCATACGAAACCAAAACAATAACACATTTATTGTAATAACACTGTACCTGTTTTCACATAAATAAGACGAAAGTTTAGAAGTGCTGGTGCAAGACAGAAACACAAGCGAGTGTATATACAAGCAATACAAACAGATAGAAGCATTTGACGTCCTAGGACTTCAAAAACGAGCGGCTTTCACATTGACGGCGATGGCGTAAAGAACGTTAGTACCGTTCGCGGCGGACCTTGTCTCAAGGTTCCTCTGTTAATTCTGAAAGGTTGTTTAAAGTTGGCAAGTCAGGATTGACTGCTGATTTTTTTTATCAACTAACCACTGCATCCATCGTGAAATATGACCGCGTGTTTAACGGATTCTTGTCAGTCGTTCAGACACCAATGGTGAATTTTCTGCTTCAGAAGCGGAATTGAGATAAAAGTCAGCCGCGTTCGGAGTGAAGCGGAAGTAAGTACCGTCGCCTCTCGTTCTCGACACTCTGCAGACGTCGGCGCAGTGCGCGTAGGAGCGGAAGTTGTTGTCGTTGCCGCCGCAGCCGAGGTATGCGAACACCACGCAGTCCACGTGCGCCGCGCTGTAGTGCCAGCGCGGGCCCGGCACGGCGTCGCAGCTGTGCCCCGAGTGCGCCTCCTGCAGGCATGCGCGCGCTGCCCGCCCCCCACGGTTATACACGAGTTAGCTAGCCTCTACTACTCTAATAGCGAGGAAGCTTGTTAAAAGATGTTCATGCTTCGGTTACATTCAGTTTATTTGTGAGTATATTTGAAATGAAGAAATTAAAACTGTAAAGTGTGCGAGGAGATCCCAGAACCATAAGGAGAAAAGTAGCTTAGTGTCGGTACGAACCAAGTCCGGTGTCTCCGCAGATGTCCATACATTCCTCGGCAGTGGAGAACCGATTGGGTCCGCCGGCACAGCCACCGTACGCGTACGGCTGACAGCTGCCCGACATCGCGTCCCAGTAGAACTTAGGGATGGAGGCGCGGCATGGACCAGGGTCTAGGTGCGCACCGCACACATCTGAGCAGAAAGGTGTAAAGTAAGGTTATTGTGTGCAATCTTATTGAGACGAATTTTTGCGGCAAAGTTTCATAATTCATTCCTCTTCCATCAGACCCGAATAATATCCCATTTACCCACCTATTCCGCGGAAGGCTCCACATTTTCTCTCGCATTCCTCTTCCGTGCTGTAGGAGTTGGGATGTCCGCAGCCTCCGAAGCCGCTGGCGAAGCATTGTCCCCTCTCGTAGTCGTAATAGAACACTGTCACGTTGTTACCACATGGCGCTAAGGAGCTTGGTGTCTTGCATTCTGGCTCTGCCAGCTGCTGCAACAGAAATTAGATTTTTTTTAAGTAATGAGGCCTATCCTTCTAATCTCTTGAATAAGGCTTCAACTCGGTAAAAACAGTAGATCTAAAACATATCTTAGTTTTTCAAACTGAGGAGCTAACTACCTGTGGAGGAGGTGCTACAGTGGTGGTGGTTGACCCAGGACGCTTGCAGCGAGCCTCACAGTCGCGCTGAGTCTCAAATCTACCCAAAAAAGAACAGAAAATATATAGAACTCCATATTTTACTGGGTGCAAAAATGATCAAAGCTCTATGCTTGCATATATAATATTTTAAGGCCACCTGGAAGGCAATGCAAGCGTGCCAAGTAGGTATAACAAATAGCCAACAGTCACCTGTTATCGTTGCCGCTACAGCCGGTGTACGCGAACTGGAAGCATTGATCCCACGATGGGTCGTAATACCATTGCTTAACATGCAAGTTGCAGTTACCTTGTTCTGGAGGTAGCGAGCACAGATCTGTTGTAATATGAAACACAGGAATTAATGCATGGCGGAGACGTATGATACTTTTTACTATACATGAATCTAAATGACAATAAGTGACTAAATGACTGTAGGTGATTATAAGTTATTACAAGTGATAATCCGTGACTCAATGTGACTCTAAGTGACTCTATGTACTCTAATTCACTCTAAGTGACTCTATGTGACTCTAAGTCAGTCTAAGTGACTCTAAGTCACTTTGAGTGATTCTAAGTCACTTTAAGTAACTCTAAGTCACTCTAAGTGACTCTAAGAGGCTCAACGTTGTGTCTGTATGTGTGTGTGGCTAGGTTGACAGGTAGAGAATGCCTAAGGCATTAAATCCGCCTTTGTACCTTTTGTTGCATGAAGATTAAATAAATAAATAAATGTGACTCAAAGTGACTCTAAGTGACTCTAAGTGATTCTAAGTAACTCTAAGTGACTTTAAGTGATTCTAAGTGACTCTAACGTAAAAATTGCCGATCGTAGTAGATTAACCCGCCCGGTTAACCCAAGTAAAATAAATAATATGGATTTCTATTTAACTCTGCAATAGTTCAGATTTCAATAATGTACAGACAGGTGCTTTCTTTATATGTATTATTTTCTATTAAACAAAAGGATAATATTGAATGACATAGGTATAAGTAATAAGACATCAGCGCATTATTAAGACCTAAATTAATAAAAAAAAAAAAATATTTTATAAAATCATGCCCAGGCCACGCTTTCTGCTTTAAGCTCTATCATCTGTTAATAACATCGACCCAGCTTTGTTCCGTTAAGATTCAAAGTATCGTTTAGACGAATTGGTTAACTATCTAAAGGAACGTTTGCGACCTTTTTTGGGAGGTCAGAAATTATCTTTATTTTTACTAGTAGATACTTGACAGCTATTCCAACTGATGGTAAACAGTGATGCCATCGATGATGGTGAATGTCACTAGTTTATTAAGAGTGGATACACTCTAGCCTTGAAGACACCTAATTATAATCAGACGGGAAGACAGCTGCAGACAAATTGCTTCAGTCTTTTGCTGTACGCGGTATAAACGACGAGGCGAAACGCTTAGGCAGAACCGTAGAGGTGTCAACAACTTAGGGCTGAACACTCGCCGTATGTCGGGTTGTCCGATGCACGATCTTCTCCCACTCTCGAGAGTGGAGCAGGAGGGCGTATCATACTTTACTGTTAGGCAATGACTGCTTCTGCATATGTGGCCCCCTGGTAACTCATAATATTGTGTAAATGTGTCTATTTTAACTGCTCCACATTTGTTGTAATATATATTACTTTTTTTTTACACATTGCTTTTGCAATATTTTTTATGTTATTAGACCCCAACCACCATAAATTCGTTCATTTATTGATAGTTCTAATTATTTATTTTTCGAGCTTTTTTTATATATAGCCTCTTTATTTTTGACTGGCCTGTTGGTCTAGTGGGTAGTGACCCTGACTGCTATGCCGGAGGTCGTGGGTTCGATTCCCACCCAGGACAAATGTTTGTGTGATGAGCACGATCATTTGTTCTGTTTATGGGTGTAATTTATCTATATATGTATGTATTTAGAAATATATAAGTATATTTATCAGTTGTCTGGTACCCATAACACAAGCTCTGCTTAGCTTGGGACTAGACGGCGTTGTGTGATAGTTGTGGAATATTATATTATATTATATTTATATTATATTATAATGTGAATGTTCAAACACTATAGACTCCGCGAATTCTTAGATTACTTCCTATTACGACTCACTTTTTATTATGATTATTTTTATTGTACTTTTGAGTACAATATTGACTGGTCTACATAATATCTACTAATACAGTCGGTCAGTCGGTCTATCTATACGGAATATTGTAAGAACAATTTTTTTTTTAAAGAGTAATCATGGAGTTTCCTGCCGGTTCTTCTCCATAGGAAACGGCCAATTTGGAACTATGCACTAGCATCTGACATTTGTATTTTTTTTTTTTTGGAACTGACTAAAACCCTATTATGCTCCTTCAGTTGTCTTTTGCGTTCTAGGACCACGGGTTTCCTTTTCAGACATTTCCCCATTGCCCTAACAGCCCTGCTGGGTTATGGTTTTACTGATCTATTTCTTTGAGTCACGCATGGAATACTATGCACCGTGGATAACACGGGCACGGTCCGTATAGGACAGGCAGACGGCGAGCTACTCATTAGATTGTTTGGGGCTGGGGATTCGGGGATGTAGCATAGCATAGTCGGCCTTATAATGTTCCCACTGTTGGGACTCAGGCCTCCTCTCTAGGAGAGGGAATGGGCCGTAATCCACCACGCGGGCCCAGTGCGGGTTGGCGGATGTCACATGTCTTCGAATTTTTGGTTCTAGGACATGCCGGTTTCCTCACGATGTTTTCCTTCACCGTTTTTAGAGCAGTGGTGATGAAATAAATTACACAAAGTAATGCGCCTGGCTGGGTTTGAACTCGCGACCTACAACTCGTAAGTCGGGGCCGTTACCACTCGGCCACCACTGCTCTAATGCTCTAATGCTTCGGGGATGTAATACTGTTAAAATAAATAGCAATTTATTATATTGATATTTTCAACTGTAACATGTGTAAATTTAAAAGACTTATCTGTAGCTCTTTGTTCAAATAATGTCCTTGTGTATTGTCCTTGAGAATTTTTCTCTAATCTAAATTCTTTTTTTTTACTGTCCCTATAATATTATTACTAACTGCATGTACTTTTACTAACACCCCTAGTGATTATTATTATAATAGTTTTTATACATTTTGTCTACCCGTGGGCAACGTTGTGGGTTGCATTATTGCCAAAACTTGTCTTTATTATAATTAGCTGTAAGATGTTTATAATGTGACTGTTTGTTGCTCCTATTTAATAAAATAAAATTAAAATTCTACCTATTTCAGTTTTGCAGACTTGTGAGCACTCTTCGATAGACGAGAAGCGGTTGGCCCCTCCGAGACAGCCTCCATAGGTGAACTCGTGACACTGACCGGTGGACGGGTCGAAGTAAACCTTCGCGACGTAATCCGTACACGGACCGGGATCCAAAGGTTGTTTGCACACGTCTAAAACAAAATACAGTTGCTTTTCATTCTGAACAATTATTATAAAAAAAAACTAGGCAAGTGCTAGTCGAACTCGCGCAATGAGGGTTCTGTACAAACTTACCTATGTAAATAGTTCAATTCCCGAATCGAGTTTCGAAGATTTTTCCGAATTGTAAAAAAAGTTTGTTTTTTTGTGACGTAACTACAAATTTACAGTTTTCAGATTTTTTCCTACCTTGCTATACACAACACACTTTTGATTCCCTTGAGAGTGTCGAAATATAAGTTTTTTGGGACATAAATGGCCGTATCTTTTTTTTTTCGTTAACTCAGAAGTCTCAGTTTTTCACAGCTTGAAGAGGCCGCAAATCCAAGTATATAGTTTTAATTTCAACTCGATACCTCCATGCGTTCCCGAGATAAAGGGACACCTTGACAGACAGACAGACATACTGACGGACAACAAAGTGATCCTATAAGGGTTCCGTTTATTCCTTTTGAGGTACGGAACCCTAAAAAAAAACACAACACGGCGAAAAAAAGCAGGGCATTAAAACTCAGACGAGTTAAATAAATATGAGTACTTTGAAGCCTTCGCACACATGCGTCTCCGACCGAGGCTCCGATCATACGGTCCGTCCGTCGTTAACTTACATCGTACTAGCACTCAGTGTTGCGTCAGTGTTGTGTGGCAATCACGTGATTCACGTCACTCTAAACAGCTAGCGCCATCTCTGATATCTTTTGAAAACTAATTGAAATACGAAAAAGCTGTCAAATATATTGGACAGATAATTTATTTAGTAACTCAAAGGTAATTGAAATACGAAAAAGCTGTCAAATATATTGGATAGATAATTTATTTAGTAACTAAATTGGGGTATGAGTTAATACTCGTACCCCAATTTATGTAAACCCAATTGTGTCTTATTGTTGTCCCAATTTATGTACCTATGTTATATTTATTTATTTTTTATGTAATCATACCGACTCCCAGGAAAGCTCCACATGACCTCTCGCAAGCTTCCTGCGAGAAGAAGGTGCCAGTGTATCTGCAGTTCACTCCGGTTCCTTGGTTGGAGTGCGACACGCACTCGTGTCGGCTCGACTCGAAGTACCATACTAGGCCACCGTAGCGACATTCCTCTAGCGTCTCAGGTACTCTGCATTCTGGTGGCCCGCTCTTAAGGAAAAAGAAAGACATGAAAATACTTAGAAGAATGAGTTCCATAAGGAAAAGTCACAATAACTCCATTTTCCAGTGAAGGATAAGGCCAGGTACAATTATTGGACGCAAGTTTTAATCTGCAATAATCTTTAGCCAAATGAATAACTTGGAAACTAAAACAAATACTAGTTAATTTAATAAATATTTGCAAAAATCGGACATTCCACTTTATTTCACATATGTCCACGGACGCGTAGCTTCATAGACGCGTATTCGTCATTATACGCTTGGTGTACGCCTTCTCACAGCTTACATACAATACTATGAAACTCTGTTGATGTAGCGGCAACGACACAACGACACGACTTTGCCGCTTCTTCGACAGAGTTACATTAATATCTGTCCTAAGACATTAACAGTCAGAATTAGGTGTAGGAAACAGACAGTAGGTCAATAGTGCCAAAGTAAAGCACTATACTTACGATTTTGAGACAATACTTTGACTTTGACAGTTCAATAAAGTGGAATGTCCACTTTCACCTTAACGATAATAACTTACTACAATAGCTGTGGTCGACGGGGTCGTGGGTGCAACCGGCGGGGGGCCAGTCCTGCATCTATTCTCGCAAGCTTCAAGGCTCTCGAAACTAAACATATTTTTTTTATTATTAGTGGATGCATATTACACATATGTGAACGAAGTAGATACTACAAAGTAAATATAATAGCTTACAAATTAGAAATATTTAGCTGTAAGATATTCATAATAATAAACTAAGACCTTATTGTCCACGGACGTGTAGCTTCATAGACGCGTATTCGTCATTATACGCTTAGTGTACGCCTGCTCACAGCTTACAACTATGAAACTTGACGATGAAACGGCAGCGACACGACTGCACAACTTTGCTATATGAAGGTACGCGTACGTGGACTGCCTAACTTAAGATCTATTTACGAATATTTAATTACTAGTGGTACCTGTTATCATTGCCTTCGCAGCCTCCATATGTGAACTGGCTGCAAGAGTCAGTGTTAGCATCGTAGAACCAGCGCATCTGAGAGTCATCGCAAGGACCCTGCAGCATCGGCAGCTGGCAGATATCTGAGAATAGACAGAGAGCAATACATCTTCCAGGACATTATAGAGTTACAAAGTCAAGTACGTAACATTTGAAGCAAAAGACCATCTCAGACTCCAAACTGCATGGTTCTCATATGATTTGACCATTACGTGTTTGATGTATGGACTTTAAAAGAGACTTTGACCCCTGAGTTTGTTTCGGTGTTTCTTCTCAGGGTAGTCAGCTAGGAAACACCGGCTTCATCTAGTTTAAATTGACAAAAAAAATTGACGTGTGTTTTTAAAAAAACCTACTTACAAAATAAATATCATTTAAAAGAAATAGCATGCAATTTTAGACACAAGTCATTATCCAAGTCTGTTCCAAAGTCCTAGATGGCAATTTGGGAAAGATTAGGACATTGACGGCACTCAAGACTGGAACAATTTGTCTGCTGCAGTCTTCCCGTCCGAATAAAATGTAGGTGTCTTCAAGGCTAGAGTGAATAGGCTCTTAATAAACTAGTGCACCTCACCATCAACGATTGCATCACTGCTTACTATCAGGCGGGATCGCAGTCAAGCACTAGATTATGACATTAAAAAAAGTTTTTTTGTTATGTAACTACAAATTTACAGTTTTTAGATTTTTTCCTGTACTTGTGCTATGAGACCTTGCTTCATGCCACAGGATTCTAGGTCAGCGGGAAGTACCCTAAGAATTTTGATTCCCTTGACAGTGTCGAAATATACGTTTTTTGTGACATAAACGGCCGTATCTTTTTTTTCGTTAACTCAGAAGTTTGATTTTTTCACAGCTTCAAGGGACAGCAGACTTGAGTATATGGTTTTAATTTCAACTTGATACCTTTACGCATTCCCGAGATAAAGGGTCTTGACATACAGACAGACAGACGGACCACAAAGTGATCCTATAAGGGTTAAGTTTTTTCCTTTTGAGGTACGGAACCCTAAAAAAAAACAAACGTGATATCAGCATATCCGTGTTAACATGGTCTTGACTCCTGACTCGTTTGACGTCTTTTTCCTCAACTTTACAATTACCTTGTATCGGTGGACAGTAGTAAGAGCAGTAGCGCTCATCAGGGAAGTTGTTCTGGTTGCCACCGCAGCCCCCGTACTGGAAGGTGATGCAGCGTCCAAATTTACTGTCATACGCGTATCGTGTCTCAGTGTTGTTGCAAGGACCAGCATCGATGGCGTTGAAACAGAGTTCTGCAAAGAGAGTACTCGTTTATGAAGCCGAAGAAATGAACGTTTACAACTTCACCTCGCCTCGGAATTTATTATTTATTAAGACTTGTATGCCTTCTTTGTTCTTAAGGAAAGCTGCAATCAATAAAACCTAAACTGCCTCATTATTTTTATTGAACTTTTGAGAACAATATTGACTGGTCTACACTGTCCTCACACAATATCTACTAATACTGTAATATGGAAATATTGTAAGAACAATATGTTTTTTTTAAAGAGTAACCATGGAGTTTCTTGCCGGTTCTTCTCCATAGGAAACGACCAATTTGGAACCGTGCACTAGCTTCTGACGTATTATAAGTGCCCATGTAGGCCTATGTGAAGTTAAATATTTTGAATTATGTATTTTTTGAAATTTTGGAGTATTGGTTGCTTCTTTGCAACCAATAGTCCAAAATTTCAAAAAATTCCACTGCTGAGCATGAGAATGATATTGTGATGGATTCATAGGTCAGTCAAAGATTTATGGAAGTTGGTAGTGTGAATCCGTCGTCCTTCGGAAAGCACGTAAGACCATTGAACCTGTACCTGCGGGGTTACCATGACGTTCAAAGTAAAATTGTTTCATTCTTCTTTCAGTGTGGGTAAGAGACAGAGCTATACAGGTTGTCTAGCGCCATCTCTTACCCACACTAGAAATAAGAATGAAACAATCTTACTTTAAACGTCATAGTACAGGTCCTGATCTCTCCCCGAACATGCATTGGATAGCCGGCCTATTAGACTATGAGGATAAAGGAACAGTGAGTGCACCTGTGTACATACACTTCTACGCTATACTTTGGGAAATCATCTAATGACATCTCCTGCTCTTGGGCGGAGCGCAAGGGTGTGTCAGATTTTTACTTACAAAAACCCACTCCTGTTCCTTCTTTGCCTTCGTTGTAGGGCCCCGGGGTTGTCTTTTGCACAACCCATGATTCTACACTACACTATCTCCTATAATTGGCAAATCTCTGTTGAGGTGCCTACATCAATATTCAGCTCAGAATTCAGATTTTCAAAGGTTCAGAATTTTGAAATTTGTTCGTGAGTCAATTATTATTAGTAATGAATATATCACAAACAGTAGCGGTAATGTTTAAGACCTTTTTGTTTCTCTAACCATATCTCAATCACTACCTGCTATTTCTGGTGCTGATGGTCCAGGTTCTACTGGGCGCGGCGGCTCTGTGTCCACAGGTCTGGTTGTGGTGGTGGTAGTGATAGTGGTAGTGGTAGTGGTGGTGGTCTTAATTTCCGAGCAGCTGTTTTCACATTCCATTTCAGTGGCGAAGTTATTCTCGTTACCGCCACAACCACCGTAGTAGAACTGACGACATCTAAGAAAAGGGGAAATTTTGTTACAACACTATCTATATTTGATTCACTCGCCTAGAAGAGGTATTGTGTATGATTTTAGTGTTAAAACTAATGAATTATCTTACCTCTTAAAGGTGGTATCATAGAACCATTTTTCTCTATAGTTAGAACACTCTCCGGTCTCCGCAGGTAGCGTACATTTGTCGGGCACTGCAATGTTAATAGTAATTAACCTTCTGTCCTTGGCACACAAAACAAATGAGTGGCCTAAAACCCTTGTGGATGATAAAACAAAGTTCATATATTTAGTAAATCTAACTACTGGAAAGAATTAGGTAGAATAAAAGTTATCATGCAAGAAAAATAGAATTGCAAAACCATTCCCTCATTACATTAACGTAAACCAAATAGAGAAGAAAATCATTCAAAGCAAAAGTTGCACATGTGTTGTTACCTATATACTGGAACGATGAAACTACGCTCATTCTTTGCCTGCAAAGTATTTTCGAAGTCACATTCTGTTCCAAGTTGAATACAGTTACCGTCCTCTAAGCAGGACCTGCTTGCCTCACCTTTTTGAATTCTATATTTTCAATGATAACTAACGACTGGTATTGTACTCTTACCAAAAACTTTGTGAAACTTGCAGAACAAGCGCCACGAGGATACATCGCCTCCATCACCAGTCGCTGAATCTAATTATTGAGAAGAGATCTCTGATCCTGTTCCTTCTTTTTTACTTACCGTATGCACTAGGACAGGTCTGTTCGCAAGCTTCCCTGGAGCCGAACCGGTTATCGTTGCCCCCGCAGCCGCTGTAGTAGAAGGGCAAGCACCGGTTCTCTGACTGACTGAATGACCAGAGAGCTTCCTTCTCGTCACAATTGCCTGCTTCTTGTGGCTGTATGCACTGAGCTGTTCGTGCAACCCATTTGTTAGTGGACATTTACAGATATATAAAATGTTAGAAGACAGACAGAAATGATAAATTCTAAAAATACATCTTCAAACTTTGAAAATAAGAGTAAGTAACCATAGAAGTTCTTGCCGGGTTAAACTACCATAGTTTACAGATTTAGTAACACCCCACACCATGCAAGTAAGTTATAGAAAAGTCCCAAGCAACTAACTACTATAACCCGTCAAAACATCAAGACAGTGAAAACATGGAAAAAATATGAGGCCCGTATTCTAAAATGACTGATAAAAACGTAGGAACCACGAAACCACGTGAAACCACGTAATCAGTAAGAAGTTGGTCATCATAAAACAGTTTTCTTTTGTGTTTTGACTCTGGTTTGCCTAGTTTCTTATTAATTGCACTAGTCGACACACTGTCAATTGTCTTCGAGAGGTTAACTTTATTACCAAGTCTGGTTTTAAAGATTCTTAGATATACCCAATCAAAGGTGTACAGTAAGAAAATGGTTTAGAACATGAGCCTCATTTACGGTATTACTACAAACACGGAAAGCGTTAATCACAAAATGCTAAGTGCCACCATATTTCGGTATCTGCCTACCACAGGATACCTACATAATTAACCCCCATATACCTAGTGTCACTACTTACGTGGTGTCGTGCCGGCACAGCGCATCTGACAAGCTGCCTCGGAGCTGAACCTATTAGAGTTGCCTTCGCATCCTCCCCAGATGAACTGTTCACAGCGATGGGATTCAGGGTTAAAGCCCCAGCGGCTGTAGTTGCCAGCACAAGGACCTTGATCGATTGGTAGATCGCATTGGCCTAAAACAAATTGTTAAATACTTTTATCTGCTTGTTTATTCATAAAGAAGTTGTTTATCACTAATCTTTGAATATTTCATCGTTTTTGCCTCACCTGCAACGGTGCTAGGTTCGCATTGCTTCTGGCAGAGTTCCCGGTTGTCGAAATTATTGGCGTTGCCAAGACAACCTCCGTATCTGAAGGGGATGCACTGCTCCCGAGTGCTGTTGTAGTGCCAGCGCTGGTAGTCCCCGTCACAGGCACCCTTCACGCTCGGTAGCTTGCAGGCATCTGGGAAAAATGATAGTCAACTTATAAGTAGAACAGTGAAAACCAGTTTCAATAACCCCAAAATTCTTACTGACGAATGCATAAAAATGTATATTTTTCGGTACATTTTTAACTCTTACCTTTAGGTGACGGTTGTACGCACACATCCTCGCAATCGGCCTTGGTGGAAAATCTGTTACCATTACCCTCACAGCCTCCATACCAAAAGCGGGAACAGCCTCCGTACGCCACGTCATAGTACCACATCGCCGTGAAGTTATGACATGGACCAGGATCCGTCGACATACTGCAAGCAGCTGGAATAGAAAAATAAGGTTAATAAATGTAAAAAATACCAAGAAGGGGAGATCCAATATCAAACTGTTTACCTTGTTTATTTTCAGGTACATCGGTACATCCAAGGAACTTAGGTCCAGCGGCTTCAGTGAGACCGTCAGGGCAGCATCCGTGCCGGCTAGAAGAGCAGTCGCATCCGGTGGCATCAGGGCCGGTGGCAGGAGTCTCGCCATCTCCACAGCAGCCAAATTTAGAATCTCTGCAGTGGCAGCCCTGCTGCTCTGGACCCTTCGCAATGGTGACGCCATCAGCACAGCAACCGAACTGGTACGTGTTGCAGGCGCAGCCTTCGTTGTTGGGTCCTGATGCCGGAGTGTGTCTGTAGAAAAGAAGTTTGAAAGAAGAACCATATTTAAACAGAATAATATAGTTAGACAAAATGAGACAGAGAATAATTGTATCTTTTCGAATATTCATGAAAAAAGAAAATAACATGTTCGAAGAGCATGGATGGATGGATGCGGAACCGGAAACGGAAGAGGAAGTGTTAATACTATGAAGAGGCCTTAGGCCTTCACTCCAACCTGCACACATAACTCCAGAAGTGAATGATTCTTTTCAGTTTGTGAGTGAATTTGGTGCTCGCAAGGTTCGAGTTCACTGATGGCTGTGCACATGCGCGACAGTTTCCTCTGACTCCATATATCCTCTGCACAGAGGACAATCCGTGATATTCATTGTAAAGAAGTTTTTATTCAGCGAGCAGTGTCCGGTGATGGTCCCCGCCACCATGCCATAAAAATCTTTTTACAACTTTGTAAATTCGCTAGAATTGAATCGAGTCACATAAAACTAAATGCCAAATTCAAAATTGAAAAAAAGCCTTAAGTAGTTATGTGGCTCGATACACAATTCTAGCGAATTAACAAAATTGTAAAAAGATTTTTATGGCATGTGGCACATCACTAGCAAGAGGATAGACTAGAGAAGTTTTGAGGGAGTTGAAAGATTCCGGTCGCTTTTGGTTTTTTTTTTTTTTGTAGTCATGTAAATAGCTGTAACATGGACAGCTTTAATTTAAATCCGAAACTGCGAGTAAAATTTAAAAAAAAAACTATGTGCCTAATGTCACTAATTTTGAATTTAAAAATTCTATAATACAATACACACAGAGTTTACGCCTAATATATATATAAATATTTAATTTGTATTTGAATGAAAAATTTGGGTGTTTTTTCATAAAACAATAAAAAGTCGATGAAAAAAATTCAGAAGGCATGAGAAGTGTTTAGGGGTCTGAAAGGATAGCAGATGACCCCTCCAGTCAACAATTTCAATTTGGCACACGATGCACTAAAACACCCTGTATAAAAGGCAAAGTCTTGACTCATTCAAATCCTTGGACCTAGAATACTGAAATTTTGCTCAGAAGTTCCTATTATGATGTAGGTATACAAACAATAAGAAAGGATTTACTAAAGATATATATACTATTTACAAATCTGGGAGTAGAACTGACCCCGGCAACTATCGACCGGTATCAATCCTACCTGTGATATCGAAAATATTCGAACGAGTCATATACAACCGTTTAAACGCGTATTTAACTAAGAAAAAATTCCTGATTGATCAACAATATGGTTTCCGCCCTAAATCAAGTACCCTAACAGCCTCAATTGATTTGATAACAAAAATAAAAACTAATATTGATCAGAAAAATTTTGCTGTAGGTATTTTCATTGACCTAAAAAAGGCCTATGACACAGTTAGCCATAAAAAGCTACTGCAAAAATTAAACAATATAGGTATTTCAGGCAGCGCCCTTAGTATGTTCGCTTCTTATTTAGAAAACAGAAAACAAGTAGTTAAAATAGATATCTTCACAAGCACGATACAAAACATAACATATGGCTGTCCGCAAGGTTCAATTTTAAGTTCGTTAATATTTCTCATATACCTTAATAATATTGATAAAATAGGTTTGAAAGGGCACCTAACACTATACGCAGACGATACTTGCCTCTTTTATTTCAACAAGTCATTACAAAACATTATATCTGACGCGCAAAAAGACCTCGATCTACTAAACGAATGGCTAAAATATAACTTGCTAACTATTAACACGTCAAAAACATCATTTATGATCTTTTCCGCAAAAAATAAAACACTACCCCATTTCTCACCTCTAACGATTGACGGAGAAATAATAAAACGGTCTAGTCACGAAAAATATCTCGGGTTCTGGGTAGATGACAAACTTACGTGGAAACTGCACATCGATCATGTCAAAACAAAACTAACGTCACTATTAGGAGCGGTACGAAAAATTAGTAACTGTATACCGAAAAAAGTACGACAAATTATATACAACTCCCTAGTAAAATCTAACCTTGAATACCTAATTGAGCTATGGGGATCAGCCACTAAATCTAATCTAAATTCACTACAAAGAATACAAAACAAAATTATCAAAATACTATTTCATTTTAACTATCTATATCCAACAAAAAAACTATACGAAAAAACAAACCTACTAAACCTCAAACAACTTTACACATATTACACCTGCATTCTCATTAAAAAAATCACCACGAATTCTGTACAATCAAACATTCAACTACGTAAAAAGACAACAACATACAATACTAGAAGTAAAAACAAGTTTCATGACTGCTCGCGCACGAACTAACTACGGCAAAAAAACAATACTTTTTGAAGGAGCACGGCTGTTTAACGATTTACCCGAAGAATTGAAGAAATGTGATAACATTAATATGTTTAAATCAAAATTAAAAAAACATGTATATAACATAATATGACGTCACCAACACACCAGATGTCTCAATACTTTTATGCTGTTATTTGTATCTCATTTTAAGTGAACTGTAATAATTGTTCTTATGAGAATAAATTCTTTAAACCTAAACCTAAAGATCACCCACTAAAGGGATGAAATGGGGGTCCATTTGTATGGAGAAACCTACTTTTATGCGGGCAAAGCTGCTGGCAAAAAGAAATCTATGCTTTGGAACGTGCAAATAGTTTCATCTTTTTTTTTGACCAGAGCTTGTAAATAATTTAAAATTGAAATAACTGATAGTAGTGTCAACTGGTAAGTTACCTATCAAGACAGCATCCATGTTGAGTGTACTGACAGCCGCAGCCCAGGTTGTCTGGTCCCTGCGCGATGGTGACGTTGTCGGGGCAGCAGCCGTATAGCGCATACTGGCATCCACAGCCTAAAGATAAACGCACTTCAATTACAAATATGATTTTCACGGTTTACTAAGCACATATATAGTATAAACAGATAGACAGTTTTAACACAGAGCTTACTGTAAGCAAGCTCTATTGCAGTGTCTGAATAACAAGCTGGTTATTGTACCTTCAAGATGTGGTCCTTCAGCTGGTTTGCGGTTATCTGGGCAGCACCCAAAGGCTTGCAGCAAGCAGCAGCCTTCGAATTCAGGTCCATGGGCTGGAGTCTTTCCGTCTTGGCAGCAACCATGCGGTGTTGTGATGCAGGGACCTGGGCATCCTTCATTGTCAGGGCCTAATGCTGAAATGGGAATTAAGAGGTAAATAATTCGCTCGATATTTGCAACAGTCATTTCAAAAACAAATTGGAATTATTGCGTACCAGGTATTACACCATCAGGGCAGCAACCAAATTCAGTAGTGTTGCACGGACATCCCTGCCCGTCAGGTCCGGAGGCTTCGGTCTCGTTGTCAGCACAGCAGCCGAACTGGAAGCCACTGCAAGGATCCAAAGTGGTGGTACCGATGACGTCAGTGGTTCCTTCGTTGGTTGTGCTGCCCTCACTGGTTGTGCTGCCCTCACTGGTTGTGCTGCCCTCACTGGTTGTGCTGCCCTCACTGGTAGTGCTACCTTCGCTAGTTTCACTCGATTCAATTGTCTCCGTGGTCGTTTCGGTAAGAGCTTCTGTGCTCGTGGTTTCTAGAAGGAATGTAATAGTCAAAATGTGTGCTTCATGGATTTACCTAACTGTATTGTTTTTTGCAGCTGAATATAGATCAATAGTTATAAAATAAATAAATACTTGTAGGTCAACTCACCGGTTTCTGGGCATCCTTTCTTCTCGGGTCCTGTGGCTTCTGTCTCGTTATCAGCACAGCAGCCGAATCTGTATAAAAATGATGAAGTGCAACGCTTAGTTTTGAAGTCCAATAATTAAGTGTAAAATAACCAAGAATTAGTGACTGAGCTTAAATCTGAAGGTTACAAATACATATACATGTTTTCTGTACAAATGGTATCAAAATCAAAACCGTAGCTGTACGTACTCGGACGAAGCGCAAGGTGGTGGTGGCGGCGGGCATCCCTCCTGGTCGTTTCCTTGAGCTGCAGTTTTGTTGTCAGAGCTGCAGCAGCCGAACAGCGTATCTGCGCAGGGCTCCACGGGACATCCCTCGTTGTTGTCACCCCGTGCCGGAGATAGTCCGTCCGGACAACAGCCGTAAGTTGAAGACTTGCAGGTACGTGGTCTCGTTGGACAACCTTAAAGAAGAATATTCTTATTAAACTATAGATGTCGAACGAAATAGGTTCTGTAGCGTTAAAACAGATCATAAAGATATGAAACATGTACGTACCGGCGTCGAACGGTCCCGAAGCTTCGGTCTTTCTGTCTGGACAGCATCCGAACTTAGTTTTACTACATTTAGGCTTCCTACGCGGCCTGCACACCTTGCCGGTTACGAATATTGTAGACTTGCTCCATATTGCTGTAATTGTTGAACAAACATTGATGTATACAACTAAAAAAATAAGGAATTGGAAAAAGTTGCAATAGGAGAAAAGACAAAATCATCGTGAGTTCTCATCAAAAATTTGTTATCCTTTATCAAACATGACCATTTCATATAAAATAATAATAATTTCTTTATTTCAGATATCATGATCATTTAGTTATTCCACAATACAAAAAGAATAAAATGCAGACCAGAATTTTGATAAGCGCATAGTACTGATAACATAGTGAATATGTCTTCATCTCCCATGACCATCTGATTTTTTATTAATAATGTTGTCAAAATGCAACAATTCTAGTACAAATACCTACTTAAAGGGTTTATTAGAAAAGGTCTTGTTATTATTTAAGTAAAGTCTCAATAAATAATATTCTTAAACAGCAAAGTTATTAGCGTTTGTATAAATCCCAAAATGCCACTCAATTTATGGAAATAATGTACAAAGCTATTGATTATGAACGAATGAATGACGATCAAAATGGAAAAACACTGCGGGTAGTATTTTCTAGTAGCAATTTTTATGAATGATTGATTCAATTATGATTTTAACATAACAACTCGTGGACAATTTTGGGATTTCGTTTTTTTTTACTTTTGACTACAAAAATATGATCAGTAACGGGTACGGAAAGAGCCCCATTTTTTTTTTACTAATTAAAAAATAGTGATGTGTATTTATTGGCCAGTTCATAGAAATTGATCACTTCATGATATGGCCAACTAAAACTGGCCAGATCGTTTTAAACGTTAAAGTTTGATGATATTTCAATCCTCGTTTGGCCTACTTTCTTTACACCTTTTATTTACCTTAGAAATCCTACATCAATGATATGCCCAAACGGAGGATTGACATATCATCAAACTTTAACGTTTAAAACGATCTGGCCAGTTTTAGTTGGCCATATCATGAAGTGACTCAAGGCCGTTACCTTGGACTGAGAAAAAGCATTGCCATACAAAGTGGTAAAGGGTAAAGCCGTCAATCTTAAACACTACACTATAATTTCGATTATTTTTTGTTATAATAAGTGTAGGTATATATGTATATAATATATATATTATGACGTATACCTACTTAGTTAATTGTTTTATTTATTTGAATGTAATAACTTTTAAATAAATATTAAGTAAACAATAATTATACTAAGAGTAAATTGATGACGTACTTGTTCCTGACGATCCTTCAGTGGTAGACAATTCTGTGCTTTCTGATTCTAAAACAAAACAGTGAAAATGAGTTTTATAGAAAAGTGATTTTTATTCTATTGAAAAAGTGGTGAGTTTTTTTGTTAATATTACCCGCGGTACTTCCTTCAATTGTGGTACTTTCTGTCGTACTGTAAATAGTAGATTCTTCTGAACCTGTAGACTCAGTAGTAGTACCTGAAGCAGTAGAACTCTCTGCTGTAGTGCTTCCCGTTGTAATCTCTGTGAAACAAAAATAACTGATTAGGACAAACTTATACAAGCAAATAATAAATTCTTCTAAACTCGTAGACTCGGTAGTAGTACCTGAAGCAGTAGAACTCTCTGTTGTAGTGCTTCCCGTTGTAATCTCTGTGAAACAAAAATAACTGATTAGGACAAACTTATACAAGCAAATAATAAATTCTTCTAAACTCGTAGACTCGGTAGTAGTACCTGAAGCAGTAGAACTCTCTGCTGTAGAGCTTCCCGTTGTAATCTCTGTGAAACAAAAATAACTGATTAGGACAAACTTATACAAGCAAATATTAAATTCTTCTAAACTCGTAGACTCGGTAGTAGTACCTGAAGCAGTAGAACTCTCTGCTGTAGAGCTTCCCGTTGTAATCTCTGTGAAACAAAAATAACTGATTAGGACACACTTATACAAGCAAATAATAAATTCTTCTAAACTCGTAGACTCGGTAATAGTACCTGAAGCAGTAGAACTCTCTGCTGTAGAGGTTTCCGTTGTAATCTCTGTGAAACAAAAATAACTGATTAGGACAAACTTATACAAGCAAATAACAAATTCTTCTAAACTCGTAGACTCGGTAGTAGTACCTGAAGCAGTAGAACTCTCTGTTGTAGTGCTTCCCGTTGTAATCTCTGTGAAACAAAAATAACTGATTAGGACAAACTTATACAAGCAAATAATAAATTCTTCTAAACTCGTAGACTCGGTAGTAGTACCTGAAGCAGTAGAACTCTCTGCTGTAGTGCTTCCCGTTGTAATCTCTGTGAAACAAAAATAACTGATTAGGACAAACTTATACAAGCAAATAATAAATTCTTCTAAACTCGTAGATTCGGTAGTAGTACCTGAAGCAGTAGAACTCTCTGCTGTAGTGCTTCCCGTTGTAATATCTGTGAAACAAAAATAACTGATTAGGACAAACTTATACAAGCAAATATTAAATTCTTCTAAACTCGTAGACTCGGTAGTAGTACCTGAAGCGGTAGAACTCTCTGCTGTAGTGCTTCCCGTTGTAATATCTGTGAAACAAAAATAACTGATTAGGACAAACTTATACAAGCAAATATTAAATTCTTCTAAACTCGTAGACTCGGTAGTAGTACCTGAAGCAGTAGAACTCTCTGCTGTAGAGGTTTCCGTTGTAATCTCTGTGAAACAAAAATAGCTGATTAGGACAAACTTATACAAGCAAATAATAAATTCTTCTAAACTCGTAGACTCGGTAGTAGTACCTGAAGCGGTAGAACTCTCTGCTGTAGAGCTTCCCGTTGTATTCTCTGTGAAACAAAAATAACTGATTAGGACAAACTTATACAAGCAAATAATAAATTCTTCTAAACTCGTAGACTCGGTAGTAGTACCTGAAGCAGTAGAACTCTCTGCTGTAGAGGTTTCCGTTGTAATCTCTGTGAAACAAAAATGACTGATAAGGACAAATTTATACTTAGTGACTGCTCTCAACAACAACAATTTTGATTGAAACAAATTAAGATCAAAGCAGATTTGAAACATTTATTACCTTACATGAATAATTTGAAATTTTTGCCACGTGGCTCCCAGGGGCTTTACCATGACGTGTTAAAATGTCAGTCGTTCGAGCGAGAAAAAAATACCCTGTATAGCTCTATCCCTTTAACATTTCAGTTTGGTTGGTAAAATCGCTTTCAGATCCCAATCATTGCATGCTACTGGTAGCAATCCAGTAGCATGCAATGACAAGCTATTAATTCAAGTTGTTTTAATATTTTCAAAAATAACTCGAGCATTGTTAAAAATTTTTTTTTTTTTTCACAAAAAGTACTCGCCTCCAGAGACGGTCGAAGATGCTTCTGTAGACGATTCACTGCGTTCTGTGGTTGATACTGAACCGGAAGTACTGCCAGATTCCGTGGTTTCTGTAGTAGACTCACTTTCCGAAAGAGTACTGTTTCCAGCTTCAGTTGATCCAGAAGCCAAGCTGCTTGATTCAATAGCTTCAGTTGTCGTATTCGTTTCTGAAGTAGTTTCAGCACCCAAACTGCTAGACTCAGTGCCTTCTGTAGTGGACATAGTGCTGATCGTAGAGCTCGCCTCTGTTGTTTCGTCTGAATTCGAAGTAGTGTTCGATTCAACTGTGCTTGACCCTGTTTCAACAGTAGATTTAAAACTATCTGTAGAGGATTCAGAAGTTCCAGATGATTCCGTCGATATTGGCGTTGATGATTCCTTGGTGCTTGACTTGCTTTCTGTTGTTAAAAAATTGTGTCGTTCAACAGGTGACAAAGTAACTTTTTAATTAGTTAACACTAAAACAATTAATAGTAATGTATTGCTTGTAGACGTAGTAAATTATATGTACATACCAGTTGGTACTGCAACTGTAGTTGTCGTGGAACCTGTAAGAACAATTCAAGAATTTTATTTGTATTCTGAATCTTACATGTTACTTATAAAAATGAATAACTCTTTATAATGTTTACTTTTTGTTATTAATTTGATTTTTATTAATTTTATATTGACATAGGTACTTGTAACATACATACTATATACACGGTGTATCTGACATCGAAGCACAAACGAATATCATGTATCTAGTATATGATTCTGGACCCACCAGTGGTGGAATTTTAACAACAATTTCAGTTTAAATTTAAAAAAGTTAAAAAATATTTACTTTTTAAAATTTAAACTGTATAAAATTGTTATTCTAATCA
This sequence comes from Mythimna impura, assembly GCA_905147345.3. Lineage (NCBI taxonomy): Eukaryota > Metazoa > Arthropoda > Insecta > Lepidoptera > Noctuidae > Mythimna > Mythimna impura. The sequence continues at coordinate 22,088,504 of LR990359.1, read as the reverse complement.
ACCTCGATGACATGTTTAGTGAAAAAAATATAAAATATTAATTATTTAAAAAGTAATAATTAATTACTTTTCAAATAATTAATATTTTATCAGAATCAGTCCAAAATCATATACTGGATCCAAGGTATTTGTTTATGCGTCGATGTCTGATACACCCTGTATATAGTTATTATCTACTTTTATGGGGCACGCGGTGATAACCTATAAGAAATTGTAAACTAAACTATATTATGGAAAGCTTTTTTTCACATTTGCCAGTGCAATTTCTTGGGTGATCAATAAAATAATAAAATAAATACATAGTCCAAATTTTTATTACACTCACCTGTCGGTACTGCACGCGTTGTTGTCGTTGAATCTACAAGTATATGCAAAGAGTTTCATTTCCATTCTTAATATTAATGAAAGGTAATGTTCATCCAATTGAAAGCTTATACATAGCTATATTCAATTTATAGTTGGCACTTTTATAGTGGTCATCGAATACTGAACTATAAGAAAAATCCTTGAGATATACGTTTTAGGAATGTGATTTTGATTTCAAAATAAATATTACGAGTATTACATTGTGTGGGTTAATTAATTTAAAACAACAAAACCTTTGAAATTTCTAAACTTACTCCACTTGTACTTGTACTTTTAGTTTCGTCGACACTGTCAGTTACTGAAACTAAAGTAGGTACTTCTTGATTGCCAAAAAACACATTAATTTTTAGCTTACGCCCTGTTTATAATCAAATAAATTATTTTATTTACCTGTAGATCCTGTTGAAGTTTCATCAGTGTCACTTTTCTCTTTTGTATTCGTCGTCCCTGTTGAGTTAGATTCGCTTGTGCTTGTGGTATTGCTCGCATCCGTGACCGTCGATTCGGTGCTTCCAGTTTCTTTAGTAATTGTTGATTCAGTGGATCCAGTCTTTTCTGTATCCGTGGATTCTGTGGATTCAGTCTCCTTAGAGTCTGTCGTATTTGTGGATTCTGTTTCGTTTGCAACCGTCGATTTTGTTGATTCAGTCTTATCAGTAATCGTGGATTCAGTAGAACTCGTTGCTTCTGTAACTGTCGATTGAGTAGATCCAACTGATACTGTTACCGTCGATTCTGTTTTTTCTGTGGAAGTAGTTTCATCTATACTGCTAGATTCTGTCGATTCAGTTTTATCTGTAATTGTGGATTCAGTTGGACTCGAAGTCTCTGTTGCTTCAGTGGAACGCGTTTCCTCGGTAATCGTTGATTCAGTTGGACCAGTTGATTCTGTAACCGTCGATTCTGTTTCTTCTGTGGAAGTAGTTTCATCTGTACTACCAGATACTGTAGATTCAGTCTTATCTGATACTGTCTCTTTAGTTTCAGTAGAAAGACTGCTCTCTGTGCTTCCCGTTCCTGCCTCTGTTGTTGATACTGTATCTTTAGTACCTGAGGAATCAGTTAGTCCTGAATTAGTTGGACCACTTTCACTAGTAGATCCTGTCTCCTTAGTTTCAGTAGCAACACTGCTCTCCGTGCTTCCTGTTCCTGCCTCTGTTGTTGATCCTGTACCATCAGTATCTGAGGAACTAGTTTCTCCTGAACTCGTTGGGCCACTTTCACTTGTAGATCCTGTCTTCTTAGTTTCAGTAGAAAGACTACTCTCTGTGCTTCCTGTTCCTGCCTCTGTTGTTGATCCTGTACCATCGGTATCGGAGGAACTAGTTTCTCCTGAACTCGTTGGGCCACTTTCACTAGTAGATCCTGTCTTCTTAGCTTCAGTAGAAATGCTGCTCGCTGTGCTTCCCGTATTTGCCTCTGTTGTCGATCCTGTACCATCAGTATCTGAGGAACTAGTTTCTCCTGAACTCGTTGAGTCACTTTCACTTGTGGATCCTAGCTCTTCAAAGACTGTAGATTTTGTGATCTCTGTTTCTTCCACTGATGTTGGTCCTGTTGCTTTAGTTTCTGCTGAATTGGTAGAACCAGTATCGGAGCTAGTAGAACCAGTATCATTGCTGGTCGAACCAATATCTAAGCTTGTAGAACCAGTATCGGAGCTAGTAGAACCAGTATCATTGCTGGTCGAACCAGTATCTAAGCTTGTAGAACCAGTATCGGAGCTAGTAGAACCAGTATCATTGCTGGTCGAACCAGTATCTAAGCTTGTAGAACCAGTATCGGAGCTAGTAGAACCAGTATCATTACTGGTCGAACCAGTATCTAAGCTTGTAGAACCAGTATCGGAGCTAGTAGAACCAGTATCATTGCTGGTCGAACCAGTATCTAAGCTTGTAGAACCAGTATCGGAGCTAGTAGAACCAGTATCATTGCTGGTCGAACCAGTATCAGAGCTAGTAGAACCAGTATCTAAGCTTGTAGAACCAGTATCATTGCTGGTCGAACCAGTATCTTTGCTGGTAGAACCAGTATCTAAGCTTGTAGAACCAGTATCGGAGCTAGTAGAACCAGTATCATTGCTGGTCGAACCAGTATCTTTGCTGGTAGAACCAGTATCTAAGCTTGTAGAACCAGTATCGGAGCTAGTAGAACCAGTATCATTGCTGGTCGAACCAGTATCTAAGCTTGTAGAACCAGTATCGGAGCTAGTAGAACCAGTATCATTGCTGGTCGAACCAGTATCTAAGCTTGTAGAGCCAGTATCGGAGCTAGTAGAACCAGTATCATTGCTGGTCGAACCAGTATCTAAGCTTGTAGAACCAGTATCGGAGCTTGTAGAACCAGTATCATTGCTGGTCGAACCAGTATCTAAGCTTGTAGAACCAGTATCGGAGCTAGTAGAACCAGTACCATTGCTGGTCGAACCAGTATCAGAGCTAGTAGAACCAGTATCTAAGCTTGTAGAACCAGTATCGGAGCTAGTAGAACCAGTATCCGAGCTATTAGATATAGTGTCTGCAGTTGGCGTGCTGAGTGTTGCTCCGGTCTCATCTAAAACAGTTGCAACTTTTTTCGTCGTCGGTGGTACAACTGTAGTGGTAGTTGATGTGTCCTTGCCCTTCGATTTTGTAGTAGAATCAGGCTTTTCAGTGGTGGAATTATCACCGGAGCCAGTGTAGTCGTCGGTGGTGTAATCGAGTGTAGTGAATCCTGAGCCTTCCTCTGTTGATAAAGACGTTCCTGAAAAATTAGAGAAATCATTTAATGTTAATGTTTTTTTTTACCTAACGTATTTACTATAAGTATTTTTATGGAAACGTAATTTTAATATTTTTACATGTGCCTTTTCAAAGGAAGGGATGCAAGTGCAGATTTCTTTTTCATGATATATAAGTAATCTTATATAGGTTAATGGAAAAAATCAAGAGATATAGAAAAGTAATTGGTTAAGTACTTTGCTCCCTATAAAATCAATCCATAAATAAACGTACCCCAATCTGTTTCAGTTTCCCAGGAAGACTCATGTTCAGCGAATCCTGCAAATTAAATAGTCTAGTATTGCCAGTCATTTGGTGTTGACTGAATAGATTGATGTTTAAATTAAGTTTAACGCTACATATTGCATGTGTAGTAATTTACAATCAAAGCGTCTATATGGATGTCTTCGCATATTTATTTAGTACTAGCTTTCTTAGCGAACTTCGTACCGCCTAACAGTCAATGAATGTAGTATATCTTTCGATATAGTCAACTGATTGCGATGAAAAGAAGCCTAAGTAATATATCAATTTACACACAATTTTAATGTATAAAAGTTTTCTACATCTATTTCATACATTTTACGTGATGCGCGCACAACTAAAAACTTCTACAGATTTATTATATGTAACGATTTTCGCCAATTGAAATGTGTCTGGGAAAAGGTTTGTTATTTAGATTGCTAAACAATTAAGATCGTCAAATATACTAACATTATGTATATGATATATTTACATTACGTTAATTAATTTAAGAATAACACTCACCAGGGGTGTCACTCATCATCCGGTCAGTCTGAAACAAATAAAAACTGTTCTCAAAGTATCTATTAGAAACATATTGTAGACAGCAAAAAGTAGTGGCTCCAAGAATTTTGTATTATCCTACATTTAATTGTGTATTATATTTTATACTAATAAAAAAATCTTTAACTGAAAACTATATCAAAATTGGTTATTAAATGAAGCAGCAATTAGTATTTCAAATATTGGTATGAGGAAAAGTATGGGTATGATGGGAACATCCTAAATCATCCTAAAATTCAAAGACATCCACCAACCCGCACTGAGCCCTTGTCCTGAATTACGGTCCTTTCTCTCGCCCAGTGGAAAGGCCCGAGTCCCTGTCGTGGGAACATTATAAGACTGTTTATGCTTTCATGCCCATTTTGCGGGATAGTCAAGCACACTGTTCTATTATGCGGGATAGTCAAGCACACTGTTCTATTATGCGGGATAGTCAAGAACAATGTTCTATTATGCGGGATAGTCGATTACACTGTTCTATTATGCGGGATAGGCAAGAACACTGTTCATTGTGCGGGATAGTTAAGCACACTGTTTTATTTATGTATGTAGCCCTAGTAGACGACTCTAAATTCAAGTTATATTCAGGTATTCAAAGGGTTTATTAAAACAACATGGCCTTACCGTCAAGATATCCAGACCGACTTCTTCGTAATCTTCATCATCACACTCTTCCCCTTCGTCTTCGTCCATGATGACTGTCGAAGTTCGGGATACTGGCAATGTCTGGTCTGGGAAGTGAAGTCGGAAGCAGAATGTAATAAAATTATAAGTAAGATTTTCTTCTTTTCTTATTACAGCACGAGCTACGTCATGGATCCAGGGTTATCCCAAATAAGCGTATCAGGTTAAAATGAAAACTAAGTGCCATGTTCTCGATAGATGGCGCTAAACTCAATATTTTTAGTGTAATATATACCAAGAAACTCGTGGAGAGTTCCAAACACAACACTCAATTACCTTGGTCACAAGGTCCTGTGTTGCAGAACTGCGTGGAGTCGAGCAGGGTTTTGCTGTCACAATCGTTGGACTCTTTATCTCCTTGGAAGCACATAACGCGTCGGTACTGCTCACCTGTGCCGCATTTCTCAGTGCACTGTTAATTATAATGCATGATTAATATATCAAAATTGAAATTCAGAAACAATAGACTCATTTTTCTGTATATACATCATAAAAAGTTTTTTTTTCAAATATATCGATATCAACCATAAGTGTGAAAATATCACCAGCCTTTGTATAACAATTAAATTTTACATTGTACTTATAGTCTGTTTTTTTTTTATTTAGAAGGATTAAAACGTGTTACGCTGAACCCCAGAAACACGAGAAAGAAAGAAAAAAAAGGAGGAAAAGAATGGAAAGGAATGAAAAAACAAAGGAAGAATTTTTTTTTCGGTTGGAAAATCATCCAATGACATACCCCGCTCTGGGCGGATCGGGAGGGTGTGTCAGACATTTAATGACTAAAAACCCACTCCTATTCCATCGTTGTCTTTCATACCAGGGTCGAGTCTTCCTTTCAGAATCAGACCCCTGGCCCCAGTAGGCTTCGACCCTGCTGGGCCCCCACGGTTGCTGACATCTCCTTGAAACGCAAGTGGAACACTACGCGCCGTCGACGACTTGGGCTCGGTCCGGAGGGTTACCGGACGGTCGGACGGCGAGCTACCCAATGCTCACCGTCCGCGAACCCGCGCCTACGGTGGCCGGAAATCGGGATCGGAATCCCGGCGAGTAAGGCGCGAGGGCTATTGCCTCGCGCGTGTACGTGCGGCCGCCTCTTTTGCTAGCATTACTGCTTCGCAGAAGGAGGCGACCGCCTGCCACTCCTCCTCGCTCCGGACCATGGCCTGTATCAAGGCCCGGCGCGAGAGATCGCCCCCACGAGGACACGGCGGTGCTCTGCCCGGGTAGGGCACACCTCCACCGTATGCTCTACCGTGTCCTATAAGGAGATGATGCTATCATCAGCATCCACCATCATACTATCGACTAAAGTATCGTTGTATATTCTGTAGATAGCCACACTGCTTCAGGCGACAGCTTCAAGTAAAAGCCTCTCTCTCTCTCTATAAGTTGCACAGATTCAATTCTTACATATTAGAATAGAATAATGCCCGGTTTACATTATTCCAGTCCAGTGATCCAGTGAGAATCCAGTCCAGTGCTGGACTGGATCTGTAACGTCTACATTATTCCGTTATTTAGATGCCGTTGAAGTGTGAACACTACTGTGACAATGATTTCAAGATGAGTACAGTTTCGAAAATGTTTCAAACATGCTCAATTACTCATGCTACAAGAAGTTATTAATGAAGTTGATATGGAACGGATTTGGGTGAGAAATTGCATCAGCGAAAAAAATCAAAAAGGAGGGTCAGTAATGCTTTTGCAACAACTGAAGTTAGAAGATCCCACTGATTATAGACTGGCATTGAGAATGACAGCAGAAAACTTTAAGGAACTGTTATCATTAGTTTCAATTAATTCAAGTTATGCCCGGTTTACATTATTCCAGTCCAGCGATCGAATCCAGTGCTGGATTGCTTACTGGAAAAATGTAAACCGGCACTGGAATGCACTGTATCCAGTAAGCATTCCAGTCCAGTTACTGGAATGGCGGTCTACTTTTGAATCCAGTGCGACCAATCCAGTGCAACTAGAATAATGTAGACGGCCAATCCAGTGCCATTCCAGTGCTGACACAGTAAACACGTATTGGTTGTTTTTGTTTTGTTGGAATGGCACTGGATTGACCGTCTACATTATTCCAGTTGCACTGGATTGGTCGCACTGGATTCAAAAGTAGACCGCCAATCCAGCTACTGGACTTGAATGCTAACTGGATTCAGAACATTCCAGAGCCGGTTTACATTTTTCCAGTAAACAATCCAGCACTGGATTCGATCGCTGGACTGGAATAATGTAAACCGGACAAAACTTTATTGTAGGTACACCAAAATAGTATGTAGTAGTATAATGTGTGTAGTGTGTTATATATTATTAGGATCTTCCAATTAGTTCTAACTTTGACCCTGCCCTGGTCCCATGTAATTTTTTTTAGGTGGGAAATCATCCAATGACATTCCCTGCCCTTGGGCGAAGCGGGAGGAAGTATCAGACTTTTACTGACTAAAACCCACTCCTATTTACCAACTTCGTTGCCTTGCATTCCAGGGCCCCGGTAGGCTTCGACCCTGCTGGGCCCCTACTGACATCTCCTTGAGGTGCGCATGGCCCCATATTGGGGTCGGCATAAAGTATTTTTCTTCCATTATAATTATAATAATTCTTTATTTTCAGGCAACTAAGGCCCATTGACTAGAAGACATCGAATAAAATTAAAAATAATAAACTAATACATATTAATAACATACAATAACTAATTTATGTCCAGTTAACTGTCACGCTATCACTCACTCACTTTTATAATGTAAATTTATTATTATTATTATTTAATGTTAATAATGTGCTTACCGCAGTCCAAGGTCCAGCGAACCACTGCGAGGGGCACTCTTCTTTGGGCACTGTGCAGGGCTTAGTGTCCGTGTACTTGGTAAGGTTGGCGCACTTGGCGTCTTCCACCATTTGCACACCCTCACCGCTATCGTCGTTATAGTACATGCCGCAGAACACCTTCCTGATCTGCACTCCGTCACCGCATTTTGCTGAGCACTGTTGAAGAATGAAAAGTTGTAATTAAGCTAGTATTAGTTTCAAGAAGAACAGTTAACGAGCACAAAGAACTAGCGCTATAGCTAAATTGGCAGTGAGAATATTGCTTGCCGAACAGATGGTCGATAGGGCAGAAAGGTTCTGGATCGACCGCATAACGGAAGATGCAGCATTTGAATGGCCTCCCACAAAATAGACCGATGCCCTGGTGAAGGCTACGGGAATCCGATGGATGCGAGACGCACAGGCCTTGTCGATGTGGTAACACTTGGGGTAGCACAATGTCTAGCAGTGGAATTCTTTCGGCTGAAACGATAAGAGGTGGTCCATCTGATGATTCTATTCAAAGGTCTCTTCTATTTTAGATGAAAAGCCATGCCAATTTTACCTTTAAATTGATACTCACTCGTTATTTCTCTCGTTCAACCCTTGCCGGCTCTTCGTCGACCTGACAGCCAGCAGCTTATGTTTGTTGCACTTTTTGACGTCCCCAGGACGGTTGTGGTATAAACAGAAGCTGTCGTTTACCACTTGGCGACCTATCGTTTAGTAATATATTACCTTGCTGCAGCAAGGTAGCGTACCACTGTGCCTCACAGGAAGGCAGCTTGTCCTTCTGGTACTCCTCATAGTCCACAAGACGGTTGGGGTGGGTACAGAAACTTTCGTTTACCACTTGCCAATTTATCGTCTAGTAACATATTACCTTGCTCAACTACGTCACGTTCCACTGCGCCTCACAGAAAGGCAGCTTGTCATTTTGGCACTCCTCATAGTCCACAGGACGGTTGTGGTAGGAACAGAAACCATAGTTTATCACTTGTCGATCTATCGTCTAGTAAAATATTACCTTGCTCCACTGCGTGGCATACCACTGCACCTCGCAGTCCGGCAGCTTGTCCTTTTCGCACTCTTCGAAGTCTATTGGACGGTTGTGGTAGGAACAGAAGCTATCGTTCACCACTTGTCGGCCTATCGTCGAACACACCACTACTCGTGTTCGGTTCTTTGACGTGCAGGAGTCGCACTGAAAAAAATTAAATGGTTGAGATGGTCGTCTTATTTGTGGGAGCGTAGTACACTTGCTTCTAAGTGACTGTGCAATAAAAAAATATTTACGGAACGAAGGACCAATTTTAATGTAAATGGAAACTTGATAAAAAAAGAATCAAGTTCAAAATGAATTTGAAATTTATTAAACAGTTAGTTGGTCAAAAGGCAGAAAGCGCAACTACGGAACATAAAATAATGTATGATTTGATTGTAACAACTTAATTCTTAGCAAATAATACAAAATGTTGTAGTTATACAGTATAATTTGGTTCATTTACTCACTCCAGACCAATCGGACACGACCCAGTCGACGACGTCACAAGGCTGCAGCATGCAAGGCTGTTCCACTTCCGGCTTTTGCTCAGTACAATCCTTCTCATCCAGCACTTCGATGCGGCCATCTTTCTTCTGATAGCAGACCACCTGCCTCGTCTGCTTACCCTCATCACACAGCTTGTCACACTAATGGAGAAATCGCTTAGTTAGAAAATTGGTAAACACAAGATTTATTTATGTGTCTTGAGGCCTTAATACTGCCGTATTCCTATACAAGGAAAGGTGAACGGGATGAGACCGCGTGGCAGATCACCGATGCGATGGATTGACCATATACAAACGGCCAGTTGTGCGGCGTACCCTGACAGCTTCCGAAGAGCAACCTTCGTGATAACCACGGCCACTCTGGGAAGAGTGAAACGACTAAGAAGAAGAGAGAGCTTCAAAATTAGTCTGTAGTTTGATGAATTCAGCAAGCGTTTAAATACGTCAATAAATAAATTAAAGATGCGTGGTAGGCAGACACACTTGCACCCTTCGATCAACAATGTGCTTGTATTGCTATAATGCAATAGTATATATGCATGCAATATTTTTTTATTTGCTAAATTAAATACTTTTTAGCTTGGGTAAACAAATTAAAAAAAATATATCTTCATCAACAACGAAGTTCGACTTCAAAGTTGCTAATAAGAAGAAAAAGTCCGTCATGGTCTAAGTTTTGACGTCAAAGGCCATGACACACGTACGGCTGCCATATAATAATAATAATATATATAATAATAATATTCCACAACTGTCACACAACGCCGTCTAGTCCCAAGCTAAGCAGAGCTTGTGTTATGGGTACTAGACAACTGATAAACATACCTACATATTTCTAAATTTAGCCATAGACGGTGTCTTGGCGAGAGAGACCGATTTAATTATATGTTTAAAATTGTTATATCTCATTTACTTTCCTATCAATTTCGATATTGTTTTCACAATTTGGATTCTACTTTTGTATATTTATTGATAAACTGTTTAGATATAGGTACCTAACCAATATTTTTTTCGTGCATATTCCCTCTTACAATGCACGTGTATTGTTGATCGATGCTTGTACCGCTTTCATCAATCGACGATCAAGATTCTACTCGGAGTGAAAGCCTTAAAGTAATGAAGTTATCATATGATAGACGATTAAGTACTACCCAGAACTACTTACCGGTTTCCAATGTCCAACGAACCACTCGGGGCAAGGTGCATCCTCATTACACTTCTGGAACACTTCAGGCTTTGGCCCCAGGAGGTCAAAACATTCCTTTTCTGGTACTATAGACTCGATACTGCACAGACAAATACATTGTTTTATGTGAAGCTGCACAACACTTTTAGAGCATGTTATGAAGTCATGATGCAGGGGTTCAATGACTACTAAATTTATTGAAGCTAAAATGTTTTAAAATATAATATATGGAAAAAAGCGTTACCAAAACTACTTTAGAATGGATTTAAAACAGCAACTCTGGGTAATACGCTTTTTTTCCCATATATTACGACTACGACGATCGATTTTCTACGATTTTTTATCTGTCTGTACTAAACAATGTGTATCCGAAATGTCAGTGACAAAAAAATTGAAATAAGAATGTGCCAATCCGGACACTGTGTCCCAATATATAGTGTCCGAATCGTCATTAACACAAAAATGACTAATTGCGAGTCGGATACGAAACAAATAAAATCACGTTTCTTGTATAAGGACCACTTTTGAGTACCGTAATTAGAGACACAATAGAAAAATAATGAGCGAGCGAACGCTTGGGGTTTAATGAAAAGAACAATAGCAATGGTCTCGTTAGTTTGGCTGCCAATTTAAATAAGTACGAACAAAATACACATAATAAAATAAAACAAACAACACACACACACACAACACACACACACACACATAATATATACATTTTTGGTATACAATAAAGAATATATCTATGTAGCTATCTATCTATACTGCTGCCATTTCTGGTATTACAGTAAATACTTTTGTCTCATTACTTACCCATTGCTAATAATCTTCTGGCAAGTGACCTCCCTGGACATGACGCCTCCAATGCCACATCTCTGCGAGCACTCTCCCCAGGGTCCTTCCACCCACTGCGCAGGGCAGGGGTCTGGACTGCAGGACTGATTGGTGGGTGGTCTCAGACCCTCGTCACACAAGCTATCCTCAACTACCTCCAGTTCTTCCCTAGATCTACATGTCACGTTGCGGGTTTGGAAACCTGAAAAATGTTGTGATATGTTTCTATTTTATTAATATTTAGAACTTCATTTTGGATCGGCCTTGTAAACGCAATAGAATCTACAATTGCACAGCAATGGATTAACAGCTTCAAAAATATCTCTAATAAAGCAGTAAATTTTTTATTTTATAAATTCTTTGATAACAGAAATAATACGAGTAAAATAAAACAAAAATAATGGAAACGTCATCTATCGGCGCCTGTCCATATTATTAAAGCTATCATAGACGCTGAAGCGTTTCGGTACTATTGAACCTAAGTTATGAGAATCCAAACAAGAGGTTTGCTCACCTCCGCCACAGGTGGCGCTGCACGGCGTGAACTCCTCGTGCACCCAGTTGTATCGTTTGTCGGATGGGGGCGCTGTGTTGTTGGGCACGCTGTACTCGTACTTGATCCCCACGTTCACGTCTTGAAGAAGAAGCTGGAATAGAAAATAGACTAGTTACTGGACAGTTTTAAAGACCATCGCTTAGACTAGTAAGTCTCCATGTTCTCGTTTTTATTAGTATTGATAGTCTCTCGTTTGGCCACTATCTCACCGATGGTTATCAAGGGTATCTAAATATTATGAAATATATTTTTAAGACAGGTATCGTATCTATTCAGAACCAAAGTAAAACTGATTGAAACTCCAGAAGGGACTAAAAACGAAAATTATAATTCAAGTCACTTCAGCTCCACTTACAGATAGATAGAGAGGTTCATTGGTAGGTCCCAGGCAGCGCAGTTTGTCCGGCGCTTCGTACCCTTGCTGACTGCGCTCGTAAGTCCAGGGTGCGCCGGCGATCATGAGGGTCCTCGGGAAGTCGATATGGTAGTGGCCGTTCAGGTAATAGGTGCCGTTCTTGGCTCTTAAGGCTGAAGAAATTCAAAGATTTTTTTAGTAATCTCCTTATTTCATTGCAGCACTTGCACTTGTGTAATAGAACACAGACTTTTTGAAGACTTACCCAAATAATTGTTCGAAGGATCCAGCTCTTCAATATAAATACTGGTGGAGCCTGCAGGTATCAGTAAGATGTCGTTGTATCCTAAAAGTAACAAAAGAAATAGATTTAAAAACACAACAGGCAAGGTTTTTCTTATTCAGCGTAGACTGGACTAACGTCACTTTTACACAAGAAAGCTGCTTATGTATATCGCCGTCGCTTGCTTACCTTTCATGAGATCCTGTGAGTCGTAGATGCCTTCACTGGTACGACAGTTAGCGCCATTTCCTCGACACTCCCGACACTTGTCTTCTCTCGCATTGGAATTCAACATCATATCGCAACCGACGGGCTGGAGGAAATAAAAATAGATATGCTAATCTAAAGGACCAATGAGTTCTTGCGAAGAATTTGGTGATCGATTCATTTTAATTTAAAAGACTTTAAGAAGCATTTAGACACAGGAACAGTCTTATCAAAAGGTTTGTAATGAATTCAGTTATAACCAGGGTTGGGCAGTATTTGAATTACTTGTAATTAAAATACAAAAATGTATTTGGTATTTGTATTTCAATTACTTCCTTAAAATGTAATTGTAATTCGTATTTCAAATACCTGACGGCGAAGTATTTTGTAATTAGTATTTCAAATACTTGAGGCTTCAAAATACATTTTAACATTAAAATACATTTAACCTTCAAGAAAGATTGTTTTCTTTAACAGGTTTTATTCACTTTCTAACAAGAAGCTGTTTGTCTGACAGTACATTTAAAAATCTAGTGTTCATGAAAGGAAACTGGTTTTACTGATTAATTAATCTTGTTTTCCTCTACTTCTCAGCCCATGCTGGTCTAGATTACTTATTTTTTAATAATTATGTATTTTGTATTTCAATTAAAAATAGCTAAAATACTGTATTTTGTATTTTATATTTCAAATACCTTACTTAAAGATATTTTGTATTTTAATTACTTGCGATACTGTATTTTGTAATTTGTATTTCAATTAAAGCAAAGCATGTATTTTGCCCAGCCCTGGTTATAACTACGACTTAGCAGTTACGTATTACCTGACATGTGCCATTGACACAGACGTCGAAGGAATCGTCGTTACACCTGGTGCCGTCTATAACCTGGAGCTTGTGTCGAAAGTAAAACCGCTCCCCATGCGGCATACAGTTCAGCTCGCAAGGGTTCGGAGCCTTTGTGTATGGCATCCAACTAGAAATGACAAAAGACATTCAGAAAACTGTGTTCTTTTTACGTTTTATGGTTTGTGCGATGTTAACACGTTCGACTCAGCACTGCCGCTCTCGTTAGGTGCGTAACGTACTCATCTAACGAGAGCTCGACACAATATTTTCTCATGCAAAATGAACATACGTTAATAAACGTTTTGCTCTACAAGCAGCTCTAGATATTTGATATTTGAACATGTTGTAGCGAAAAAGTTTGACTAGTAGTATGGCTGCTTGGCGTTATGAGACGTAGTGCAAATAATGACATATTTTTATTAGACGTGCTTCGACGTTGTATTAACAACTAAAAATTTTACAAATTTGACGTCATAGGACGCTGCTGGTCCGAACGTGTTAATGGTTTAGGTATAGCTATTGAAATACCAGTGACATTCCTCCAAAATCTAAAATTGTTGTTACTTTCATAATTTTTTGGAAAAAAAAGATGGCACATACTGGACCTGGACCAAAGAACATGAAAACAATAACATATTTTATATGGTGCCATTCATTGGAATGTCGCTTACAAAGTTAAGAATAGTAGAACACATCTGATTATGGCTAGATAGCCGATTGCAGATTCGAGATTGGAAAAAAAAAAACTTTCATAATTATTTTGAAAATCGGTCTTTCTCTCTCAGTCTTTAAGCATTTTCTAAGATTCAAGAAAAAATCAAACTATGTGTAGATAATATACGTGATTTTGTTACCGACAACTTACTTATACTTGAAGCCCCTGAAGTCCTCGTCGTTGAACTCGGCGCACTGCTCAGCTCGGAAGTCGCTGGAGCCTTCAGGGCAGTCCTGCGTCTGGCACGAGAAGTACTTCGTGTCCCCTCCCGTACACAGAGGTTGGCCTTCTGACCTGCACACGAAAGATGTAGAATTATGATGAGAACAGAAACTGTCAAGACTTAAGAAAAAAAAGCACACCTGTGTCCTTCAGCTGCCCTTTGTGGACCACGGGTTTTTTTTTTCAAAGGGCAAAATCCACGAATATTAAATGTAGATATGCTTATTTTTGCTCCGTCTTACCCAGGCTGCAAACATATCCTCTTTTGGCTGGCCACTCCTCCTCCACAGGTTCTGGAGCAGGGGGACACCTCTCCCCATTCTCCCCATGGGCCACTGCCCTCTCCTCCGGGGATGATGTAGGACGCAGGTAGGTACAACCCGGCGCCTTGCCGCCTGTGTCGGGTACGGTGTTGGTGTACCTGGTAAAGTAAAATTTCCTTTAAAATAGGACTAAATGATCAATAAAATTGGATATGGGATAGATACAGGATAAATGGGATGTGATGAAATGTCAATAAATGATCAGTATGAACATTTATTGTCACACAAAATGCCAAAAGTTCCCTTCCATATTTACTGGTCCTTCGAGCCGGATCACCGGAGTGCGACTACAAAGAAAACCAAATTATGTAAGCTGTAGCCCAAAGAAAGAGTTAAGTATGGTTTTGGAAAAAACTTTACGTCGTCAGTGAAAAACTTGATTAGTCCTACAAGTTCTACAGGATATAACAAAAAGTCGTCAAGATAAAACAAAATTCGTACATGTGAAGTAGAAAACGCTTGAACTTGATCAAATAAATAACGTGTCCTGACGCTGCTAAGCTGCGGTGTTGAAGTGGTCACACTTGTCTTGTTTGCCAAGGTGCGTGGGGCTAACAAACGTACTGTCTAGCCGTGCGTGTTTCCGATTTGGCTCGACAACTGGGCTTAAGGCAAGTTCACATACTTCATACATACAAAGGCGTTGAAGAAAGGTTACGTGAAAGGATGCTTAACGAATCCATAGTATTTATTATCCAATATAGAGTGAGAAATGAGTATATTAGAGGAAGTTTGAAAGTGGCGACATTGACTGAAAAGTTGAAAGGGAATCGTTTGTCTTGGGATGGCCATGTAAAGAGGGATGAAACGCATGTTACTAAAAGAGTTATGAGTACAAATGTGGATGGATAGAGAGGGAGAGGGAGGCCAAAGAAAAGATGGAAGAATTGTGTGAGAAGTGATATGAAAGAAAAGGGAGTTAGTGATAGCGTAACAGGTGACAGGACAGAATGGAATAAAAAAACATGTTGCGACGATCCCAAATAAAACGGGACATGGGCAGGAAAATGATGACGATGATATATCCATGAAGGTATCCCACCCCAAAAAAAAAACAATATCATAAAAGTGACGGTAATACGGACTGTCTGTCTGTTACTTCATCACGACTTAACAGCTGATCGCATATGAATGAAATCGGGCACACGAATAGACTTGCGAGTTCTGGATTAGGACATACGAGCATGTTTTCTTGGGATGATTTACACGTGGACAGAGCCACTGGCAGAAGATTATAAAGTAGAATTTAAATTGTGTCACTAAGGATGAAATTACCTATTTGAACTATAGTTATTTAGAATGCTTCAGTTGAAGTATCTAAAATTTTGGATTTTCTAACTGCAACAACACTTTTCATACACAGTATATACCATTTTACTGTTTACTTTATTTTTGTACGAGATAAAGTAAGAAATAGTAGCTATATGTATACTTAATAAAGAAATATGCCTCTTAAAAAACAACCAGAAAAGAGTAAAACCGGAAAATCTAGCGGAGACTCGAACTACTTTTATCGATATTTTTTATTCAATTGAAGTTGCCATAAATATAAACAACGTGTCCAATAGACAGCTGTAAAACAATAAAAACTAATATTAACAAGTAAAAGCTAGAACTAAATCAGTTCATAAAAATGGTGGGTTGATGAAGACGCGCCACCCGCCGCGTTTATTAGGTAACGCGCGGTGTGAAACAGCTCTTAGGAATAAAACGCGTGTCACCGCTGGGTGTATGTAAAATGTTATGAAGATAAACCACTTGTAGAACATTACCGACGGTACGTGAGTGTTGCAACGTTGCACTGCGGGCGATGAGCACTTGGGAAGATGGGCCGGAGTTGGGATGAAAATGATGCATTTTTATGTGATCTTTAAATGAGAGCAGTGGCCGGGTGTCGCGAGTTCAAACCCAGCCATGCGCATTACTTTGTGTAATTTATTTCATCACCGCTGCTCTCAAAACGGTGAAGGAAAACCTCGTGAGGAAACCGGCATGTCCTAGAACCAAACATTCAAAGACATATGACAATCCACCAACACGCATTAGGCCCGCGTGGTGGATTATGGCCCATTCCCTCTCCTAAAGAGGAGGCCTGAGTCCTAGTAGTGGGAATACATTAAAAGGCTGATTATGCTTATGCTTTAAATGACTGAATCAATTCAGAGTGTGGAACTCTCCACCATTCCAGCATCAATGTTCCCCACCATATATTACCCGTCAGCCTTGATAACAAGAGTTAAGAGACATATTCTGTGCACTTTCGCTCATCGTCGGCCACATTCATAGCTAAGAGTATTTTTTGGTTTTTGGTTGAGATATCAACAAATTACAGTAAAGCGCCTGCCTAGGTTTGTACCCACGACGTATACCTCGCCACGGGCCCCTGGTCCAGTGGGGCCCCCGATCCATGAGACCGAGCTCAAAAGAAGTATCCTAACATGTTAACAAAAATAAGTAAAAATTATTAAATTTTATATTATAAGTACTTAAACCAATTAAATTAAGCCACAAGTACCTAAAGACCATACACAGATTCAAATAAATTTATAAAAGGCAATTTACCGTAGCATTTTGCCAGCTTACCACCCTATAGTTACGTCACTGGGACGCCCACCTTTAGAGACGAAACTGAAGTCTTCTAGTATTAGAGAACTTGCTGATTTATTAATAATAAAGAATCATATCATGTCTGTACTTCAGTGATTTATCCAAGTTAAATTACTACGTAACAATTTTTCTGGGGCCCCATACAATGATTTTGCCACTGGCCTCAGACGGTATAGTTACGCTACTGAGTAAAAAGAAAATAATCTAATTAACACCATTCATATGTTTCACCATGCACTTGTCCTTACGGATCATCAAGTCCGGCCCACACTTGTATACTAAGCGAAGGTGCTCATTGATGAAGTGTAGTCACAGGTTGTAGGTGACAGTTTGTTTTCCTTTCCTCCACTCGGTACTCCGTCTGTCGGTGACAAGCGACAGCAGGAAACGACCACCATTCAATTTTAATTAGTCCTAAGAGGCGAGTAATGGATGAAGAAATATGCTGATTTTGTAAACTTTAGACGATTAAGAAGTTAAAGGCTTTGAAAAACTTAAAGCTACGTGGAATTAGTCATGAGAAGTAATTCTTTTAATATAATTCACGAATTGCAGACTCTTTTTTGTATAATTTTTTATTTTATTTGTCTCAAGACCCTGAGGTCCTGGACCTTTGGGAGGCGTACGAGGAGCCGAAGCCAACTCGCAGAGGCCATTTAGATAATTATAATGGAACATGATACCAACCGACGATTATCCCTGTACGCGCTATGCTAGTGCACCCAAGGACCACCTCCGGTTGTTGAGGAACTATGTTAAGACTATGGCCACTGCCTGAACAACGTTATTAATATCCATCGAAAAAAGGCAGGGGGTGACTTGCACACTCAATAAATGGGCCCCCAAAAACGGCCGCTAGCACGAAGTGACGTAGCAACAAGAGGGCAACATATCCTAAGGTGCTTGAGGAGTGGAGAGGTATACCACGGCTATCTAGACAATCCCGGAAGTACGGTCAAGATCCCTACCAGCACCTTACTGGATTATTTGTATTATTATTATTAAATATATACTTTTTTTTAAAGTGAGAAATCATCTAATGTCTTCTCGCGATCTAAGAAGGAGCGCGAGGGCATGGCACACTTTTACTCACTAAAACCACACCTAAGTTCCTTTTTAGGGTTCCGTACCTCAAAAGGAAAAATCGGAACCCTTATAGGATCACTTTGTTGTCCGTCCGTCTGTCTGTCTGTCAAGACCCTTTATTTCGGGAACACGTGGAGGAATCGAGTTGAAATTTAAGCCATATACTCAATCAAGTCTGGGCTCCCTTGAAGCTGTGAAAAAATCAAATTTCTGAGTTAACGAACAAATAGATATGGCCGTTTATATTGCAAAAAACGTATATTTCGACACTCTCAAGGCAATCAAAATTCATAGGGTACTTCCCGTTGACCTAGAATCTCTAAAACAAAAAAAAAACTTATTTGCGAATCGAAAAAATCTTCGTAACTCAATTCAGGAATTGAACTGTTTTCATAGGTAAGTTTACACGGAACCCTCAGTGCGCGAGTCCGACTCGCACTTGCCCGGTTTTTTCCAGGTTCCAGCTCTGACCGTTCCAGGTTCTGACTTCCGAAAGGGAAAGCCTTTTGGAAGTCAACCCAGGCCCTGGATTATTATAGACTTGCGTTTGACTACTATCTCACCTGATGGTAAGCGATGATGTGGTCAACAATGGAACACACTTATTTAGAAGTAACAAATTCATCCTTATATAAAGACTCGTAGATTGTAGCTATCAGGAAAGTATAAACTCCGGCAGGGGATTCCTTTCCGTAGCTGTACGCAGAATATATGCGTTCCCAAAACGTTTTGTGCTCACCCCCCCTAGCCAAGTTACAATCGTATCGTTCGCGCCGAACGCCTCGAGTAGGCCACGCCTCCGATTCCTTTGTTCTGACGTCATCTCGCCACGCTCAGTCACGTGGACAGAGACAAGTTCTGACGTCCTCTCAACGCTCAGTCACGTGGACAGAACAAAGGAATCGGAGGCGTGGCCTACTCGAGGCGTTCGGCGCGAACGAAACGATTGTAACTTGGCTAGGGGGGCAGGGGTGGGAATTAGAGGCGTTCAGCTTCAGCTCTTTAAAGACTACCTGAGTGAGCGTACTCAGAGCGTTAAGATAGATGAATTCTTCAATGATGAACGCAAAGTCACCTACGGCGTGCCTCAGGGTAGCGTACTTGGACCGACACTCTTCCTCATTTATATTAACGATTTGGGTATGCTTACACTTTCTAAAGGCCAAATTTTAAGTTTTGCTGATGACACAGTCCTTCTTTTTAGTGCCAATTCCTGGTTCTATGTATATTCGTATGCTCAGAAGTAACAAATTCAACCTTATACTCGTATGTATAAAGACTCGTAGATTGTAGCTATCAGGAAAGTATAGACTCCGGTAGGGAATTCCTTTCGGTAACTGTATGCAGAATTTGTGTTCCCAAAACATTTGTGCTCAGGGGTAGGATGTCCACCATGTCTCGGTGGCTATTCGCCGTACGTCTACTGATCCGATAACAGAATGGGCTTGGTGAAATTAAATATGCACTTTCAACGCACACTCTCAAAATTGAACCCGGTGTCGATGCTCAAGACTTCGAAGCTGTGCCTCGACTAGTGCATCATTGCTGCTGATCCTCTTAGCTCTTTTTCAAGACTTATCTGGTAGATTCTTTTCAGAGAGCAGACTTCCCTACATAAACTTGCGCTTGATAGAGGTTGACCAGCTGTTCCGGCGTGAAGTGTTTCTTTTGATAGAATCTCCAAATTTTTGGCAGCCAGTTGAGTCGTTGCCTCGTTGGATATAAGCAGTGGTTCTTAACCTTATGGTCATGAGGGACCATATGACAAAATTTTTGTCTTGCCGTGGACCAAAAAGAGTGTAAATTATCTACATTACAGTTACGATTTTAATGCAATTTTTGTGACTGCATACTCTTTACTAACTTCTGAATCCTTGGTTCAGTGCTTCAAGGCATCCAACCGATTTAGGTGCTTGTTTTTAATAATCAGAAGCGCCGAGAACCGCTGCTTACATAGATATGTCGATGAAAATAAAGGTAGGTAACGAATATCAACGTCTCGAAGTTTTGTAAAGAAATTGCCTTTTGGCTCCAAAATTCCTAAAGATTTGTTACCGACCATTCGTATTTATTAGGATGGCTCCGCGGACCACTTGGGATGCTTCCAGGGACCACCAGTGGTCCGCGGACCACCGGTTAAGAACCACTGCCTTAAAGTAACAGTGGTGTCATCATAGATATCCGTGGGTGTCATGCTCAAAGGTACCGGGTTTTTGCCGAGAGTACCGACTCAATAATAATAATTTCTAACAATGTATTCTTTTTGTATAAAAACATTTCACAAGTTATCCGAATTCCGATGGAATCAGTTAGTTATTGATCGTCACCATCCTACTAATGTATGATCATCTATAATAACTGTCTAAGACAATATAATTGATCTAAATAAACGAAACAATGCAGTATCCATCATCTAAAAATAAACGATTACAAACGATATACCACGTGTCTAAAGTTAAAGAAATGATAAATTTGTATGTTGATCATCAAGACATACATCCAGAAATAGTACTTACGGGGCAATAGAGGAAGAGGGGGGACGATGAGCGTGTGCCCATCAGAAGGCGCCAACCCTGATTAGATTTATGGCCATACTCATGTTTTTCTATTAGTTTTGATTAGGGCTGTCAGTTTACTCATTTATATTTAGATTTTCAATAGGTGTCTTAAATTCTAACTATGAGCGTCTACATCGATAGAAGAACGTGCTCTTCATAAAGATGCAGCCACTAAATATTAATGGTGTCAACTGTGCTATAAATATCGGAATGCATACTTAGTCATACTTAGTCATACATTTTTCCGGGTCTAGTAACAGGACCCCGAGTCTCTCTATTATATGAAGGGCAACATTCAATATTTTTGGCTAAATCTATTAAACAAATCTAAAGAGTAAAGATTCCTACTCATTTTCAAAGATCAGTGGGAAGTTGATTTACTTACTAAAACAAATGTGAAATAATCTGAAAATTGCCGAGACCTAAAAGTCGGGTACACTGACCATTTTTATTTTATTATTGTTAGGTTCGTGTTTGACCACTTTTTTATTTGATGCTAACATAAATATTTTTAACTACTAATAAGTTAACAATAAAGCCGTTATCCCACTCGCTTTGTACGAGCGTTGGTGCTTCTCCAACGTCTGCGCAGCGCTAACGTTGCGCAGACGCGACGTCAACGTCGCGAGTTTCTAGCGGTAAGCGCCAACGTTGAGCAGACGCTCTCGTCAACGTTGGCGCTGCGCAGACGTTGGAGAAGCGCCAACGCTCGTAAAACGCAAGTGGGATAGCGGCCTAAGATACAACATTATACATATATTCCTTATTCAATAGGTTATTTAGGACCTCAGATACACAAAGAACTATATGTTTTACGCGGTTCAAACTGCATTTAATTTAGTTTAAATACTTACTTAGCAATGTATACATATAGGTATAGATATACTCTTTATTGTACACCATAAACAAATATAGTAGGAGCTTAAAATTAATAGGGAATAATAAATTGCCAGCCCTAGCTGTAATACCCTAAGTAATGAAACGGGTCGGCTCACATGATCTCACGCTGTGACTGCCACAAGTTTTCATCAAACGCGTCACTCAAAGGAATCCAATGAAACATACTCGTCGTAATTGTAATAAGGCTATGTTTATTAATTTTGGGCTATTTTTATTTAAGTGGTTATTTTTAGCCTATGATATCGTTTGCGGGGCAAACTAGGCCAGGACAGTGAGGCTTAAACGGAGAAGGGGAAGGTCCAGCAAGGAATAAAATGCAATTAAAAAAAATGGAGTAATTAAAATTGTTGGTCCTTCCACTCTGACTTGGGCTAAAGGACCATGCCATACATTGATCACAGCTTGCCTCGCTTACGTTGAAGGTTTAAGAACCTACGGTGTTCGGCTTGCATTTCGAGCATTTTCTCGTATGAAAACATAGGTACGGTATCATGCGATATTTGAGAAGTTAAGAGCTATAAGCAACTTTAGTAATACATATATATGTAGGTACTAGCTCCTGCCAGTGGCTTTGCCCGCGTAAAAGTAGGTTTCTCCATACAAACTTCCAACCCCCGTTTTACCTCCTTAGGAGTGGAGTTTCGTAAAATCCGTTCTTAGCAGATGTCGACACCCTAAGGAACCTACCTGCCAAATTTTAAGTTTGTATATAATATAGATCTATAGTTTCCGAGATTTCGTGATTAATCAGTGAGTGGTATAAATTTCCCTTTTACATAATTATATAGATTACTAAAGTTTCTTGGGGTTAACAACCTTCAACATGAGCGAGGCAAGATGCGATCAGTGTATGACGTGGTCTTTATTAGCCCAGGTCAATTCCACCCTGTGGAGGGACCAAAAATTCCAAAGTTCTTTTGGCGCCATTAATAATAATGGCGCCAAGAACTTAAAACTGGATATTAAACACCACATTTAACGCCAGTCATCGTAGATCATGAAATAGGCGTAACAAATCGTATGTAGCCCCATAAAAAAAAAAAACTAGCATCTATTTCTAAATTGACAACCAATAAATCTAAATCAGAAAGCGAGTACCAGCACCTCTTAGCCACTTTAAAAATTGTTAAATTACTTACAATAAAATAACTTTGGGAATTTATTTATGAAAATCGTCAATCGTGTATTGGTGATCACATGAATGTCGGCTGCTCATTCGCGAGTGCGATGCGATGATTGAAATATTACAACGGCTGGTTGAGGTCGTTAGTGTCATAAACTTGAGATGTAATGCTAGTCATCTCGGCGGAGGCGGAGGTAGAAGAAAAAAAATATTAAAGCGAAAAACCGGAAAAGTGCAAGTCGGACTCACGAAGAAGGTACCGAATTAATCGTATTTTTTTTATGTTGTTTATAAACGCAAACTTCTTACTTATAGACTTTCCTGTTAAAATAAAAAAAAAGTAAATAACTATTTTAGCTTTTTTTAAAAAAGAATTTTCGTGTACTTTCTTAATTAACTATAAATCTACTTATAATATATCCTCCTACAATATCGGGGTATCAATTAATCTTCTGCGCCCACTCTTCGTCATATAAATATTTGTAATGCTAATTGCTGTTTTGATCGAATAACCAATTTTTATGTTGTTTTAAGAATAGCATTTATTTTTAGTGTTAATTGTTGTTTAGTACAAAAATAATCCCAGGCAAGAACCCCATTCACTAAAAACGGATACGGAGGTTGATTGGTTGATTTCTTGCGAAGCAATTCGGAGGCGGAGGAGCAGTTTCGTCACAACACTAGCTCAAAGGATGAACGCATGTTCCCAGTCGCGGTCCCTCAATTTATAGACCAGTGTCAAGGTTTGGCGGTCGACGCTCTCTAAGATTAGATCGAATGCGATTTGATCTATTTCATTTGCGTATACACAAACAAAATCACGCCTTCCTCCCATGGGAGTAGGTAGAAACTATCTACCTTCCGCAAAATGACCAGTATTAGTTTACATTATTCATATCTTCGGTCCACGGCACTGATAAATTATAACTTCAACACTGATTCCTTTTGATGTGCCGTGCTTCACCGAGGCTATGGATGCCTGGAGACTCGCTTGCCCGAATACAAATCCGCCTGATAATCCCTCTTCCCAGAGGCGGTTTTTTTTTTGGGATGAGCCGCTCTGCAAAGTAGTTCAGGAAAACCTAATCTTGACATCTGCTACTACAGCAGAGCGTGCGCGCCTACTGACTGTGGAAGAGTTGGAGTCGGGCCTCTGGCTTCACGTACTAACATCGTCGAACATAGGCACCTTGTTCGACGATACAACTTTTCGCCTAACTGTTTCCCTACGCCTAGGCGCTCCTTGCTGTTCGCCTCATCGCTGCCACTGTGGCGAAGTTGTCAACAGCCTCGGTCACCACGGCCTGTCATGCAGTCGAAACGTGGGACGCATAGCGCAACACGCGAATATTAATGACATCATTCGACGAGCCCTTGTCACCGTCGGCGTTCCGGCTGTTTTGGAACTTCTTGGCCTGGGCCTGGTGTATGTCTTTATTTTCATGGAAGATGGGTAGGCCTTTAGTGTGGGACGCTACCTGTATCGATACTCTTGCGCCCTCCCATCTTCCTAGATCGTCGCGCTGTGCTGGTGCTGCCGCTGTGGCTACAGAGAACCTCAAGCAGCGAAAATATAACAACCCCGTCGGCAGTTATATTTTTGAGCCGTTTGGGGTTGAGACTCTTAGGCCGTTGGGTCCGAGTACTCATACACTTTTTAAAAAAATATCCAAACGGCTAGTTGACACTTCGCGTGACCCAAGGGCTGGCTTTTACCTCGGTCAGAGATTAAGCATTGCCATACAACGTGGCAATACCGCCAGTCTTTTGAGCACACTTCCAGTCGACAGCGATGCGGAGGAATTTTTTGACGCCATATTTTAGGTAGGAGTTATTGTGTATATATTATGTAATTTTAATTAGTTGTGTGTTTTTATTTTTCTTGTTCTATCTATGTTCAAAATAAATTTTTAATACATCTATCTATCTTTATGAACTGGTTTCCACACTTAGTCCTCGGTGAACCATTGTGCTTGGGCCATGGCGGCCATCATTCCAACTAGTCTACCTCTCTCCAAAAGCAGATGAGTCCTTTCAGTTGGTTCACGGCGTCTATGAGCGAATTCGGTGCTCCCAAGGTTCGTGTTCTTATTTCGCTGACGGCTGTGCACTCGAGGAGCACGTGCGCGACAGTTTCCTCTGACTCCATGCATGCTTTGTACAGAGGACTATCCGTGATATTAAATGTGAAGAAATGTCTATTCAGTGAGCAGGTAGAAATTATGAAACACCACCTGCTACGAATGTACGATCCATTTCTTTTGAGGGTGGAATATCGTCAAATAACTTCTCCTGCTCTGGGTGGAGTGAGAGTGATGTCAGACTTTTACTGACCAACACCCACTTGTGTTCCTTTAGCTGCTCTTTGCGTTTTAGAGCCACGGTAACTCTTTCAAACATCGCAGTCCTAGCAGGCGTCTGTGGGCCAATCCTCACATACTATTTTTCCCCCCTCACCAAGGGCTCACGTGCATCAAAGTACATAAGTACTTAGAAGATAATCAAATTATCAGAGTTTTGAAAATATGAATAAAAATTTGTTGAAATAAACTTTAAGTATGATACTTCCAGTTATTGTTGATATTTTTGCCCGTCCGCCCCTTGCCTTGCCTTCCCAGGGAATTTCATTTATGAGTGTAAAACTTTATGTCAATAAATATTTATTATTTATTATTATTATCTTGTGCCCAAGAAAATATTCTGGATCCGCACTTGCCCCTCTCTATCTGCTTTTTCATTTACTTTCAACGTCAATTAGTGATTTCATTATAGGAATCAGTTTTGTGGTAGACATCGTGTGTGAATGGCGACCGTAGGAAAAAGAAGTGGGTTTACTAGCTTTAGCCAGCGGCTGCGCCTGCGTTAAGGTAGAAAATTATCCCAAGCGAACATGCTCCTGGGTTGAAATGTATCCTATGTACTATTCCAGGACAAATCTAAATATGAAAATCCGTTCAGCCGTTTTTAAAGTGTGAAAGAGTAAAAAATATGGGCTACGCTATTGTTCGAAAGGGGACGTTCTGAACAAATTTAGTTGGAAAAAATCTGACACTGCCTCTTGCTACACTTGGAGCGGGAGAAGTTATTCGATGATTTCCCTGTCTCAAAAAAAAGGAGTAACAGATAAACAAAATGATTTGTAAGTACCGTGGCATATATTACAATTTATAAAAAGCAAAATTATCACACAATTATACACTTGTATAAATTTTTTAGTTTAAGTAAGGGTTATATTTATGTAGGTTATATTAATTACATGTTATATTTTATTTACCCTCATCCGTGCGTCACTGCAGGGTGCCAACTGAAAATCAGCGCTGGGTGTCTGACGCCCAGCAATTGCTGAGTTGGCAACCCTTTCGGTTCGGGGACGCTCAGCGCTACTATATTGTAAATCTGTACTTTTTATTTTTTTGTGTTGTTGCCTATTGTATTGCCTGCATCGAATAAATCCTGTTCTATTCTATATACAATACTTACACATACAAACAAAATCTAGCCTTTGCAATATAAAGTGTGAAGTGTGATGTATGTGGTAGATAGAAATTTAAGGCATAGAAAATATACTTACATTATGTGCGTAATGATGCCTCGACGCCGTCCATGTTATACAATTACTTAATACGATTGCTGCCAGGAGCAGCGATCTGAAACAATAAAACAAGTTATTTAGTTAAAGATATATTTTAAATATGCTTTAGTGCTTGAAAAAAAAAAAAATATAGGAAAAAAAAGGGAAAAAAGGAAGAAAAAAAAAGGAAGGAAGGGAAGGGATAAGTCAAGGAAGAAGAAGAAGAAGAGAGGATGCTTTAGTGCTTGACTGCGATCCCACCTGATGGTAAGTAGTGATGCAATCGTTGATGGTGAGGCGCACTAGTTTATTAAGAGCCTATTCACTCTAGCCTTGATGACACCTAAATTATAATCGGACGGGAAGACCGCAGCAGGCCAGTTTTCCAGTCCCTCGATGTACGCGGTATAAACGACCGTCCGGACCGCAGAGGTTTCAACAACGTAGGGATACTCGCCGTTCGTCGGGTTGTCCAATAGTAGAGATGAGATGGTGGAATCAAGTCATGCAATTCTCGCACTCACTCACCGCTCTACGAGTATAATACACGCCGTTATACAGCCCGATAAGAAAAATAAGTTACAATCATAATTGAAGCAAAAAAAACTTTACTTAAATGCATTTAGGTAGCGCTTATATTAAGAAATTAGTAATCCTAATTGTAGGTAAATATAAACAACTAGTCCGCGGCTTGCTTAGCCCGCGTACAAAACGCTCAGGAATAAAGCAGGTTACTATCGGTGAAAAAATTTTAGCAATCGGACCAGTACTTTCAGATATTACCTCCTACAAACAAAAAAACTGGGCAAGTGCGAGTCGGACTCGCGCACTGAGGGTTCCGTACAAACTTGAAAGGTAAATTGCGGTTTACGATTTATGACGTATTAAAAAAAAACTACTTACTAGATCTCGTTCAAACCAATTTTCGGTGGAAGTTTATAAGGTAATGTACATCATATATTTTTTTTAGTTTTATCATTCTCTTATTTTAGAAGTTACGGGGGGGGGACACATTTTACCACTTTGGAAGTGTCTCTCGCGCAAAATATTCAGTATATAAAAAAATTATATTAGAAACCTCAATATCATCATCAAAAAAAAATTTGAGTTTCAGTTCTAAGTATGGGGAACCCCCAAACTTTATTGATTTTTTTTTCTATTTTTTGTGAAAATCTTAATGCGGTTCATAGAATACATCTATTTACCAAGTTTTAACAGTATAGCTCTTATAGATTCGGAAAAAAGTGGCTATGACATACGGACGGACAGACACACATGACGAATCTATAAGGGTTCCGTTTTTTGCCATTTGACTACGGAACTCTAAAAACAAACTTTACCTCTTTATAATATTAGTGTAGATATGAGCATCAACGCACTACATTGGTAGCGCATCAGTATTGATATCTATGCAAGCACACACAAACACGCTACTAGTGAGGCAATCAAGATTTATCAAGAATTTATGAAAATAGTTACTTTTTTCATTCTAAAATAATTCTTGATTATTTAAGGATAAAAATAATTAATGGATAAAAAATTTACACATTTTAAAAATAGCTAAAATCGATTCCACTGAATCGATTTCAGTTTCCAATGTTGTATAGCTAAAAATAGGGTTTACATATATTCGAATATTATCATTATCATCTTCCTGCCCTTGTCCCGTTTTATTTAGGGTCGTTTTATCATCTTATGACATCCCCCGCTCTTGGGCGGGGCAGGAGATAGTGTCAGACTTTTACTGACTAAAAACCCACTCCTGTTCCTTCGTTGCCTTTCGTACCAGGGCCGAGTCTTCCTTTCAGAATCAGACCCTTGGCCCCAGTAGGCTTCGACCCTCCTGGGTCCCTACGGTTTGCTGACATCTCCTTGAGGCACGCGTGGAACAGTGCGCGCCGTCGACGACTTGGGTTTGGTCCGGACGGTTACCGGACGGTCGGACGGCGAGCTACCCATTGCTAGCCGTCCGCAAGCCCGCGCCTACGGTGGCCGGAAATCGGGATCGGAATCCCGGCGGCGGTTGGGGCGTGGGGGCCGTTGCCTCACGCGATCGACCGCCTCCTTTGCTAGCATTACTGCTTTGCAGACGGAGGCGACCGCCTTCCACTCCTCGTCTCTCCGGACCATGGCCTGTACCAAGGCCCGGCGCGAGAGATCGCCGCCGCCGATCGCCCCCACGAGTGACCCCTAAGGGGGGTAAAACAAGTGTTGGACGTTTGTATGGAAAAACCTACTTTTACGCGGGCGAAGCCGCTGACAGAAGCTAGTATTCGAATAATCACAAATGTTCTTTTAACCTTTTGAGTGCGTAATTAGAGACACAATAGTAAGACAATGGCGCGTGAACGCCGGCGTTCGTGCGGGGATCAACAACTTAAATATAAATATCTCTAAGATTACATGTGATTAACAGCAGTACAAAACAAAAAAGGGAAAAACGAAAATAACATATTTATCGACTTCAAACATCTAAGTACAGTCCGAAAGACCAATTATAAGGGGTAATGGTATGTAAATAAATGTTTAATCGAAGTATTTATCTTCGGTGTCGTCTGTCGAACACCGAAACGTCGATAGGATTGGTCGATAAAGGACTCATGGGTATAACTGTACTTTTGGGCTGGTGTCGATAACATCTCTATTATGTGATAGATCGAGTTAGAAGAGGCCAGCGATTTGTAGGAATATTTGATGACCCAACATTAAGTTTTTTTTTTTTTAATTTTCCACAACTAACACACAACGCCGCCTAGTCCCAAGCTAAGCAGAGCTTGTGTTATGGGTACTAGACCACTGATAAACATATGTACTTATATATTTTTAAATACATACATGTTATACAGGGTGTTTGGTGCATCGTGTGCCAAATTGAAATGGTCGACGGGAGGGGTCATCTGCTATCCTTTCAGACCCTGAATTTTTGAGGAAGTTGGAAGATTCCGGTCGCTTTTGGTTTTTTTTTTATAGCCAAGTAAATAGCTGTAACATGGACAGCTTTAATTTAAGTCCAAAGCTTTGCAAAAAAATTAAAAAAAACTAGATAGCTAATGTCACTAGTTTTAAATTTAAAAATACTCTAATACAATATATATCTAAATAAAATTAAAATACGGTCTTATAATTTTTTTTTAATTTGTATTTGAATGAAAAATTTGGGCCTTATTTTCAAAAAAACAATAAAAAGCTGATGAATAAAAATCCACAGGGTATGAGAAGTGTTTAGGGGTCTGAAAGGATAGCAGATGACCCCTCCCGTCGACCATTTCAATTTGGCACACGATGCACCTAACACCCTTTAAATAGATAAATTACACCCAGACACAGAACAAATGATCGTGCTCATCACACAACCATTTGTCCTGGGAGCTGGGTGGGAATCGAACCCACAACCTCCAGCATAGCAGTCAGGGCCACTAACCACTAGACCAACAGGGCTGTCATATAAGTGAAGTTGTGAAACAGCTTGACAGATTTGGAGGAGTTAGGTTAGGTTAGAAAACTTTTTATGTATATTTGAGTGGGTTCCTGGATGGTGGCGTTGCAATCGGGCTCTTTTTACCTACCTCAAAAGGAAAAAACGGAAACCTTATAGGATCACTTTGTTGTCCGTCTGTCGGTCTGTCTGTCTGTCAAGACCTCTTATCTCGGGAACACGTGGAGGTATCGAGTTCAATTTCAAACTTCAGAGTTAACGAAAAAAAAGATACGGCCGTTTATGCCGCAAAAAACGTGTATTTCGACACTCTCATGAGAATCAAAATTCACAGGGTACCTACTTCCCGTTGACCTAAAATCCTGTTTGGCATGAAGCACAAGTATAGGAAAAATCTGAAAACTGTAAATTTGTAGTCACGTCACAAAAAAAAAACCTTTTTTTGCGATTCGGAAAAATCTTCGTAACTCAATTCGGGAATTGAACTGTTTTCATTGGTAAGTTTGTACAGAACCCTCAGTGCGCGAGTCCAACTCGCACTTACCTAGTTTTTTTTTTCGAGCGACAGCTAGCTTTCGGGCAGGGCAAACATCTGTCAGGACCGCTAATTATATTATATATAAAAAAAAAATTTTTTTTGGTTAAATTTCACCATCACCCCAAATATAATACCATTTAAACAAAATAAAAAAAACATACATTCCGCAAATAATTTCCGCATATGCAACCAAATCAATCCGCGCTTCTTTTATGAGTCACGCATTGAAAACTGAAGCGAGTCCCACGGGACACTGGTCCTTAGTACCGCAATGAAAGCGAAGACTTAATTACCCTCCATGGCCAGACAAAGGCTGGTCCCTCACAAACCGACAGTAACTTCATTACATCGTTATAATTAATACCAAAGTAATCTGAGCCGGAATAACATATCATTGCCCTTTAATACTGTTAATTAGTCAGCATGACGGTTTGGTTATAAAAATGTTATGAGCAATTAAAAACTGGGCAAGTGCGAGTTGGACTCGCACACTGAAGGTTCCGTACAAACTTACCAACGTGAATATTTCAGTTCTCGAATCTGTCGAAGGTTTTTCCGAAACACAAAAAAAAAGTATTTCTTTTTCGTGACGTAACAACAAATTTACTGTTTTAAGATGCCAAATTTCAGGATTCTGAGTCAACGGGAAGTACCTTATGAATTTAGATTCCCTTGAGATTGTTGCAATGTACTTTTTTTGCCAACCCGCACTGGGCCCGCGTAGTGAATTACCACCCATTCCCTCTCCTAGAGAGGAGGCCTGAGTCCCAGCAGTGGGAACATTAAAAGGCTGATTATGCTTATTATTACATAAACGGCCGTAACTTTTTCCCATTAACTTAGAAGTTTGATGAAACCTCCACGCGTTCCCGAGATAAAGGGTCTTGACAATCAGACAGACAGACGGACAACAAAGTGATCCTATAAGGAAGGGATGGAGAACCTATGGCACGTGTGCCAGTGGTGGCACGCGACAAAATAATTCGGGCACGTCGGTGAAAGAAGTACATGTACCTTTTTTTCATGGTGGGAAAATCGTCTAATGACAAATCCCGCTCTTGGGTGGAGCGGGAGATTGTGTCAGACTATTACTGACTAAAAACTCCTGTTCCTTCTTTGCCTTCGTCCCAGGGCTCCGAACATGTACCTAGGTGATTTGAATCACTAGTAATCACACCAATTATCTTTTTTATACATATAATTGAATAACCAAACTACTGTAAACATTACGATATACAAATTTTGAGCAGCTAATTAAAAGTTAATAGCATTTAGTTTAAATATTTGTTCGCCAAGATCTTTGTGCGGCACGCAATGGCTACATTTTTTTTTAATTATTTCTTTTGTGGCACGTTCTCATATAAAGGTTCGTCATCCCTGCTAGAATCCGATTTTCCTTTTGAACTACGAAACCCTAAAAAGCGTTGAGAGCACTTTGTGGCTCTTGGGTTGTGGCTTTGCATTGATGTGTTGTTCGATTGCCACATAAGACAATTCGTGAAGTGCAGGCAATGGGGGTCAAGCACTAAACACAAATCAGAATGACGATACGCGACATATGTATAATATATGCTTTTCTTGTCGAAAATCTTTGACTTAGTATCTTTACAGGTACCTACGGTTAATATATCCTTAGAGGTATGAGTAGCAGGGCTGAGGGATTTCTCAAAATAGTAATCGCGGTCCTGGAATACAAAGGGTAACTGGAGATACACGGGTGGGTTTTATCAATAAAAGTCCGACACTCCCAAGCCAAAAGAAGGCCAAAAGCGGAAGAAGTACCAACAAAAATAAAAAGAAGTATGAGGTTCAGGAAGGAAAGTTCCTTAAGACCGTCTTATCACACCTATATTTTAAAACATTGTATGCATATGTTTTTTTTTAAGTCGGGATATGATCTAATGACTTCTCACGCTCTAGGGTGGAGCTCTACTCGGGCCCGGTCCTTGTAGGACGAGCGGACGACGAGCTACCCATTGCTCGTCGTCCGCAAGACCGCGCCTGCGGTGTCCGGAGATAGCTCTGCGATTCCCGACGACACGCCCGGGGCGTCTTCTGTGACCGCGGCCTGAACCAGAGTCCGACGCCAAAGGTCGCTTATATGCATGTATGTGTGTGTATGTTTTTAGGCACTCTTTTACGCTCTTTTCTATGGAGTATGTTCTCTAATATAATAAACAGATAATTTTCTACTTTTACGTGAACAAGGCGGCTGCCAGAAGCGAGTCCTCCATAAAAAAGATAGGTACTACGAGCAGATAGATTATATTGTTTGGAGGACAAACTATCTGATGATTGTTACTTCTAGAAAACTGCAGGCCGGGCTGTAGATTTTAGAGAAAAGGCTACAATCAATAAGACCCGTTGAATGATATAATTAATGTAAGACCTTTCATACAAGACTGGATGAGCTGCAAAAACAACATTGTGACCACGATTATCAAAACACTTTATTTGACTTCTAAGTATTTTATTATTGTACTCGTAAATTGAAATCTATTATTTATTTATTTGACATATTTATTTTATAAATTGAATATGACTTTGTATTATTATTATTATTTTATTTTAAAATTGCAAATGAAATGTAATTTAATACATATAATGTATAGGTAATTTAATCTAATTTAACTATGGGTATTCCAACTTTCCAAGCCATAAGACGAGACCTAACGAGCGCGAGAGTGTAGAATGAATTTATTTTTATTTATTATCATTATAATTCATTGGTATGATTCAGAAATGAACACTGAACAGACAAACTGATCTTATCTTACGTCTGGATCAACCGTAGTCTATCAGACAATTCATCATATCCAAACATGAAGGAATTGAAGGTCAATCTCAAAAGGACCAACTTCCTTAATACTATGGTCCTCAGACATCACTTAGACTACCAAGGCTGCATGAGTCTGAATAATTTGAATATTACGATGCAAATGCTGCCATCATATGACACAAAACGAATGCACAATTACATATCGATAATGATTCATGGAGCCAGATAAGGGTCGGTAATACGATTTTAAGACGATGGTATCCGGTCGCTGTGTATGTTTAATTCGGTTGTGATTATTTTGTAGTGTGATTAGCAAAGTGCATTGATGTGTTACGAATCATAATAATATGCACGTATTGTTTCGCTTTTTTAGGTCCTCGGATTAGACAAGCCAAATATTCGAAGGAGGTCAAACTGTGCATACACTTGTCCGGTCAAGTGTGCTTGTTCATATATGTGTGACGATAAGTTGCCCCTGAGGTCTTTAGCTTCTTTTTGGGGTTCCATTCCTCAGTCGGCAAAAACGGAACCCTTATAGGATCACTTGGTTGTCCGTCTGTCAAGACCAATTTTCTCGGGGACGCGCAGAATTTGAAATTATGCTAAATTAATATCGAATACTCAAATCTGCTAGCCTTTGGACCAGTGCAAAAAGGAAACTTCTAAGTGAACACAATCTAAAGATAATAAGGCCGTTTATGCGTTTAGGCGCATATTTCGTAAGGAAATCAAAACTTTAGAGTATTTCCCGTTGACCTAGAATCCTGTTCGGCAAGAAGCAAAGTCTTATAGTACAAGTAAAGGAAAAAGTCTGAAAATCCTAAGTTACTTGCATCACAAAACTATTTTTATTTTTTTTCTATTTGGCAAAATCTTCGAACTATTTACGTAAACGTAAGTTTGTACGGAACCCTACGTACGCAAGTCCGACTTGTAGTTGACTGATTTTTTTCTAAAGAACTTACCTACTAGCTATTTTGAAATCACTCTAATAAAATTATAAAGACAATAATTTGTATGTATGTGTATGTGTGAATTCTCACTCCTAGAAAGGCCTGAGTCCTGGCAGTGAGAACAATACTATGACAGGTTGATTATGCTATAGGGCTTAATTATGTCTATATGATATATAATAGCGCTTAAGATAGCGTTTATCTCGGCAGCTGAAGCCGATGGATGGATGCCGAGCTAGAAAGATATAATTCTTCGTATACATAGACGATATCAAAGTATACACCTAAATGAACCAGATACTATGTAGCATCAAGAGATATAATTGAAAATCGGAAGATCTTTCCTCTCCGTATGAAGTTTGCAGTATTTTTTTTTGCAGAATTTTAGAATTAACAAAATTCCAAATGGAAATCGGTTAACAAGAGTCTTTCATTTCTGCCAAGAATTCTTTGTAACTGCTAAACAAATAGCGAAGAATTACGACAAGTGTAAACAGAACCTAAGGTGAACACTCTAACTCAAAGGGAGCCGCGGACAGCTTCAATCTTTGCCAATAAACAGTCACAGGCGCATGATTTGTTAGAACAAAACCTGTAACTACTCATGTTGAAATCATTCGCGAATTTATTGGAGAAAAGAAGCTATGCTATGCGCAAGACTTTCACTTTTTTTTTTGGTTTAGAAAATCATCCAATGACTTCACCGGCTCTAGGGCGGCGTGGGAAGGCGTGTCAGACTTTTACTGACTAAAAGAAAGAACATAGGAGTGGGCTCCTATGTTCAGCAGGGTCAAAGCCTACTGGGGCCAAGGGTTTGTTTCTGAAAGGAAAACTCTGCCCTGGTATGAAAGGCAACGAAGAAACAGGAGTGGGTTTATAGTCAGTAAAAGTCTGACACGCTCTCTCGCTCCGCCTAAGGGCGGGGGATGTCATTGGATGATTTTCACACGTACAAAAAAAATAGTGTCCTAACAATTTCTTATGTTTCTTTGCAAAAACGGTTGCGTCAAGTGTTTTAACATTTAAACATGACTGATGAATATAACACCCGTTTGTTGTCAAGTCAAATATTCTAGTGAAAACAAACGACTGTCGACTAACAGTGGCTGCTGTAGTTGCACGCATGTAGCTAACAACCAGTAGTTATATAACGACTGGCCTGTTGGTCTAGTGGTTAGTGGCCCTGACTGCAGGAGATCGTGGGTTTGATTCCCACCCAAGACAAATATTTGTGTCGTGAGTGCGATCATTTGTTCTGTGTCTGGGTGTGACAGTTGTCTAGTACTCATAGCACAAGCCCTGCTTAGTTTGGGACTAGAGTGATGGTTGTCAGCGTTGTGTGAAAGTTGTGGAACTCTACATACATTAATAAGTTGTGCCTGTGCCGTAAGCCCGAGTCGTCTACGGCGCGTAGTGTTCCACGTGCGCTTCTAATAAGAAACGTCAGCAAAAATCTGCGGGCTCAGTAGGGCCGATGCCTGCGGTCGCCTTCTTCTGCGAAGCAATTACTGCTTCGCTAGCAAAGGAGGAGGTCGCACGTGCACGCGCGAGGAAGCGGCCCTCACGCCCCAGCCACCGTAGGCGCAGGCTTGCGGGAATGGGTAGCTCGCCGTCCGGATCGAGCCCAAGTCGTCAACGGCGCGTATTGTACCACGCGCGCCTCAAGGATATGTTAGCCAACCGTAAGGGCCCAGCATAGCAGGGTCTAAGCCTACTGGGGCTACGGTAGTGTGAAAGTGAAACCCGGGGCCTTAGGACGAAGGCAAGGAAGGAACAGGAGTGGGTTTTTAGAACAACACTGGTACTTGCCAGAATTTGGAGCCACGACCTCAAGCATGAGAGTGGAGGCCTATTCACGACTATCGAGGATAATAAGTCTTTTGAATCTGGACGGCAAAACCAGCTACTGCCTGCCTTTGAGATATAGGATCGTCATGTATAAGGGTTTTATTACAACCCCATGTTTTTTTACAACCAGATCAATAAAAGCTGTTACATCTACACGTATACGAAATGTCCTGCATCCTCACCAGAACAGCTACATCCTGACACCCTACACCACTTCCTAGTAATCAGCCTGGTATAATTAATTGCCTGTGTCGGCCACGGCATCCGACACCACACGTAATGACGGGGCATCCGTCCGATATGTCCCTGTCAATTAGTTGGCTGACAGACTTGATGGTGGAGCTGAGAAAGTTTACTTTATCATGACGTTACGTTGGTGTTCTTTTTTTTTTGAGGGGTGTATATCGTCAAATGACTTCACTTGCTCTAGGGAGTGAGAGGACGTACCAGACTTTAACTGACTAAAACCTACCCATGTTCTTTCATTTCTCTCTCGTCTCGCCTGAAAAAGGATGATATAGTTCAGGCATACTTGGGCCTGAGAACCCGAATCTATTTTAAGACAAAAACTGGGTAAATGCTCAAAGATTTAAAAAAAAGATACGGCTGGTAAGTATCTTTTTTTTTCGTTAACTTAGAAGTTTGATTTTTTCACAGCTTCAAGGAACCGCAGACCTGAGTATATAGTTTTAATTTCAACTCGATACCTCCACGCGTTCCCGAGATAAAGGGTCTTGACAGACAAACAGACAGACAGACGGACAACAAAGTGATCATAATATAAGGGTTCCGTTTTTTCCTTTTAAGGTACGGAACCCTAAAAACTGTATTTACTGTATTACTTTACTAACCTTCACCGTTTTGAAAGCAATGGTGATGAAATAAACTACAAAAAGTAATATGCCTAGCTGGATTTGAGCCCAAGACATACTCTTAAGTCGAGGCCACTACTGCTCAATATAAATCGCAAATGGAAAAAAGGCCCACGAAATCTGACTTCATTGTAGTTCAATGCATAACGTTATGGCAGGCGTATAAAGCGAATGTACCGATTATCGTCACTGGTCCTTTTACCCGCAGGCCACCACTATACTTCGTGATATAAAACAATAAACATGTCATCAAGACAATAAAATACTAGAACAATCCCAATGCAGACCAGCTAACTTAGACATTTGCAACACGACTCCTGCGCAGTAAAGTAACCGTTAAAGCGTCATTTACATGTACGTGCGCCAGAGGCCGCCACCGGCGCATACGTTTAATTTCGCCATGATATCACTATGACACTACACCTAATAATAAACCATCATAAATTTCATCGGTGCCCAGTCCTCTATCGAATATTAATAAGTACATACATTGGCACTCTATTGTGTGACAAGAACCAATAAGTCGAAGGTGGGTAGTTAGCCGTTTGTATGCAAGAGCTTTTGTTGAAGAGTTATAGTGATTGGATGGTAAAGAATGGAGATTTTTTTTTAAAAGCAACGACGTCTCAGAGTTTTTTTTACTGGTGGGTAGGCCATCACTTACCAGTAAAAAAAACTCCCAGACGTACTTAGTTAAGGTATCCACCTCTCATGCATAAGATTGCGGGTTCAAAACCGGGCAAGTATCTACCAATGTGAATTTTTCAATTCATGTTATGTCATCATCATTATTTCA
The DNA here is from genome assembly GCA_905147345.3 of Mythimna impura. Lineage (NCBI taxonomy): Eukaryota > Metazoa > Arthropoda > Insecta > Lepidoptera > Noctuidae > Mythimna > Mythimna impura. Next base: position 22,050,925 of record LR990359.1, on the reverse strand, counting down.
GCCGAAAGACGTCCACTGTTGGACATAGGCCTCCCCCAAGCGTCTCCACAACGACCGATTCTGTGCGTCTCGCATCCACCGCACTCCCGCGACTCTCACCAGGTCGTCGGTCCACCTTGTGGGAGGCCTTCCAACGCTGCGTTTTCCGGTGCGCTGCCGCCACTCTAGAACCTTTCGGTCCATCGAAAATCCGTTCTACGAGCAATGTGGCCTGCCCACATATATATAGGGTGACTGGTAATTAGTGTACGATACTTAAACACGTGATTGTGCTCATGATAACCAACAACTTTTACTATGGGAACAAACCTGAAATCGCGAAAAAAAATCAGCTGTTCAGTACATTTATGTTTGCCTAATGTACTGAACAGCTGATATTTTTTTCGCGATTTCGGCTTTGCTCCCATAATAAAAAGTGTTTGTTATCATGGGCACAACCACGTGTTTAAGTATCGTACACTAATTGCCAGTCACCCTATATAATTTCATAATATGTACTTTCTAAGTTTACCCAAAACTTTGCTGGTACCCTGTGCCTCGGAGAGTACGTAAAGCCGATCTTTGGCAGTCGTTATAGTTAGTTAGATGCCAGAAAGTCTGACCAAGGAGTATCATGTTGTCCAGTAACTGAGCTGTGAAGGTCTGATAGGCAGTCGGCTGAATACCCGTGTTTTGATTCCATCCAATACATGGGACCAATCCAATACCCGTGTTTGGATTCCATCCAAAACACCGGTATTCAGCCGTATTCGGTTTTAGCGGAAGTCGACCCCAAGTTGGTTGGGAAAAGACTAGGGAAATGATAGAGTCATTGGAATTACAGAAGAAAAATAGTACATTTTGATACAACTGGAGAAAGTTTGTCATTGAGACAGAGACGGAACTCGAGGTTGCAGTTATAGAGCCGAGTGCTGCTGCAGTGACTTTCCACGTTTTTCAATACAAATACGAAGATATAATTAAACTAGAGTTGACGCGCGACTCATGGGGGCTGCTCCGCGCCCAGCCTGAAACGATAAATACAATAATTGTGGCGGAGGCGAGCTCGCTTACTTTTCCGCACTAGTGCTGAAAACAGAAAATTACGTGCCTAAAAGCGGTAGAGATAAGCGCGGATTTTCGAGTAAGTGTACAGTGTACAGAAAAAGTACTTAAAGTACTTTTTCAACAAGGAACTTCAATTTACCGGTAAACGTATCAAATGATCAAAATATGGTCACTATTAATCTTTCAGCTTAAAAGGGAAATTGGATGATACATCTTATTTTTTATGATGACCAAACAGCAGATTAGGTTTCTGAAACGAACACTGAAACTATGCAGATACATTAATAATTGTCTTGGCATTACTCAGTCATTAATTTTTTCCGAGCTTTATTAAGTGCATTTACAAAGATTTAAAAGCTGTCTTCTTTACAGCAAGACATTTTAATCTACAGAACCACTAATGCAGTTGTAACACCAGGCCAAAACTCTTAAAATCTATCAATAGTTTCCCATTAAAAGTTATTTATGTAATAGTTAAATTATGTAAAGAGGTGTGATGGCGATGCGGTGCGCGCGCGCCGTTTCCGACGCGCGACGCGACCGCCCGCGATGCTGACGCCGGCGCGTCTGCCTGCGGATAGACGATTAGCATTCGCACAGCGATACGCTAAAAATAACAGTTAGATTATCGCAATGTTTAATCGATTTGAATTTAGAAGCTACACTTTTTTGTGGCGGTTCTTTTTATTTCGGATTGTAGATGGCGCTGATAGGCATATTTGGTACGCTGGAAGCCAAAACAGGTATACAAGTAGGTGGTTTAAATTCATACTGTATGTCTATATTAGTTCAAAATAAATTAGTTAGCGTAACTACATAGACATGATAAATTCGTACCGATTTCAAACAACGATAGTAAAAAATTCTTATTACATCTCCGGGTTTCCGCTAAATAGTTTAATTTCAAGGTTCAAAAATGTATTTTTAACCGACTTCTAAAAAAGAAGGAGGTTCTCAATTCGGATGTTTGTATTTTTTTTTGTGTTTGTTCGCGCATAACTTCGTCGTTTGCCAACCGATTTAAAAAAAATCTTTTTTCTTATTTTATTTGTTAGGTACATTATCTTAATTTTACTATGAGAAGTCTAGCTCTTTGAGAATTTTTTTTTTCAAAAGTGTATATTTTTTTGAAAAGCCAGTTTGCTATGAAGATGCAAATCATAGAGTTTCATACTCGTACGTATTTGTTCACAGTCTGTTCCTCGTTGACCCAGCAAACAACCGTGTTTACACTGTCCATCGAAAGCTTTCAACCCATTAGGGTACACAAGCGAGCTTCGAAAACACTTCTGCTTGGCCTGATTACGCAGTAAGGAATTGACATTAAATAAATACAAGAAATCATTATTATAAACAGACAAGGCGTGTTTTCAGCTTAGCGCTCTGACACCAACAGATTTAGCCATGTTGTTAGTTAATGGACACTAGGGTCTTTACCACGACCGTGTCAAAATGTTAGGTAAGCGAACAAGAGGAATGGAGATAAACACCATAAATAGCTCCATCCCTTAGACAGTTAAGATTGTTTTTTTCTTTTCTTTTTCGGTGTGAAAATCATCTTAAGACATCCCCCGCACTAAGGCGGGGTGGGAGATAAAAACTTACTCCTGTTCCTTCTTTGCCTTCATCCGGACGCCCCGGGCTTCGCTTTCACACTACCCGTGGCCCCAGTAGGCTTCGGCCCTGCTGGGCCCCTACGATTTGCTGACATCTCCCTGAGGCGCGCGTGGAACAATACGCGCCGTCGACGACTTGGGCTCGGTCCGGGCAGTTACCGGACAGTCGGACGGCGAGCCACCCATTACTCACCGTCCGCAGGCCCGCGCCTACGGTGGCCGGAAATCGGGATCGAAATCCCGGCGGCGGTTAGGGCGTGAGGACCGTTGCCTCACGCGATCGGCCGCCTCCTTTGCTAGCATTACTGCTTCGCAGAAGGAGGCGACCGCCTGCCACTTCTCCTCACTCCGGACCATGGCCTGTACCAAAGCCCGGCGCGAGAGATCACTGCCGCCGATCGCCCCCACGAGGACACGGCGTTGCTCTGCCCAGGCGGGGCACACCTCTACCGTATGCTCCACACAATGGCGGCACCCAGGCGTTTCATCCGCTCGAATTCGGTGCAGGAACCTCCCGAACTTACCATGTCCGGTGAGGACCTGCGTCATGCGGTAGGTAAGGACGCCATGTGGTCTTTCCAGCCATTCCTCAAAGAGGGGACTTACCGCCATAATTGTGGCGTGCCCAAGGATTTGACATGCGCTACCGAAATGTTACGTGGTATAATTTTGAGTGGTAAACCATCAAATAACTTTGTCCCGCTCTGGGGTAACTCATCTGTCGCCCTTTGAGTTACAAGCTCGTGATGACTCTTTCAATAATCCTGCAACCCTGGCCGAAGTGGTTAAAACCACGTTTTGTAATTTCCACCATCGTTATCACTATCAAAATGCATAATTTTATCTATCCTTATTCGGCAGTCAATCCTGCTCGGCTTTTGAAACTTTAAAAAAAATCTTGATCGTACCTAATGAATCATATGACGTGATGTACCTAATAATTCCGAAGCCACCAAACTTCGTCTTAAATAATAATACACCGCTTGGTAACAATTGAATTTAATACATTTTAATTAATAATACAAGATTAGCATTGGCGCCTTAGCTTCGTCTAGTTCACTCAAAGATTAGTAGAACTGTCAACGGCCTCAGAATTCGTTAATTGTTCTTTAGATTGTATTAACGTTGACATCGATTGACTAATTAGGCACACACACTAAGACACGCGGCTTAATAGACAACAATTGCTATTAATGTCTTTTGCTAAGAACCCAGCTGGAATTAATCTCCATAATCTTTGCTTGGCTATACATTTGAGTTAGTTAGACAGCTGTAATTACCAGATTATTATTAGAGAAAGCCGACAAAATAGCTTAAAGTTCTAAAGATTACTTTTTTAAGTGGACCTAAAGGACCAACAGGTCATTTTTTGCCAACCTCTTTAATGTAATCTAAAAACTTTTTTAGGCACTGTTGAATAGCCTTCTAACATTTTATGCGTCCCTGGTAGATGTGGGCCAATCATTACCACATTGAAATACTATTATTTAAAGTTTTATTTTTTTTGCAATTTATTTCGACATAGTAAAAGTATATCCCCTCGGGGACTTTGACTAGGTACTTGAATCACAAAAATACAAAGCACATATTACAAAACGCACAAAGCCGTTGAACACCTACATGCCATTGTCTTGCTATCTAGCTGTCAAATTTTGCTACTAGGGAGGTACATGGGTATCTGCAACGCCCAATCCATTTATGATAACCTAGTATTTTCAATTTGTAGGTACACCTATTTGATTCAACTTTTCTGTTTTCGCTACCTCCGAATGCATATTCGTAACAATAGCTTAGCTGACAAATATAATTTTAATAAAAAATCATTAATGTACAATTTTGTTGAATTAAAGCTGTATTAAGTTGTCGTGTAAGCGTATTTAAATCCAATAATCTGCCTCAAAGTGATTGTCATTCAATTTAATTTACATTATGAAGTGAAGTAATCGGATTACTATAATATGTTGAACGCGCTCGTCGTCGTCATGGTGTCGCGAAATCGCTTTCGGTTTGATGAGTTCATTGTTACGCGGATTAAATGGTCGTGGAATGGAAATTCATATTTGTATATACTCGTACGTAGTTTTTTTCTTATATTAATTTTTAATGAATGTCCAAAAATTCGCGGGATTGTTCAAAAGATTTCACGCTAAAAAAAAGGAAATGGCCAACGATTAATTAGCAAAGACCTTGGTCCCCAGTGGCCTAGCTAGGCGACCGATGACCTAGGGTCATTGGTCGCCTAGCTAGGCCAAAAAAATCTTTTTATTTGAGATATCATTTCATGACTTCTCCTGTTTTTAGTGGAGACTAAAAACAGGAGAAGTCATGAAATGATATCTCTCCCTCTCCAGGGAGAGAGTGTCAGACTTATACTGACTACAACGAGTTGCCATGATTCAAGTAGTGTTGCAACCTATTTTATTTAGATTTTGATGGGAGAATTTTTCGCTAGTTCAGAAGGAGGTGCAAACCTCTCATAAATCAGGTTTTGGGGGCTCCGAGGCTGGAGGCCCCAGGGTAATGCCCCACTTAACTCTTCAGTAGCTATGCCAGTGTAGGTATTTTGTTTGTTTCTTGTTTTATTCTAACATTAAAATCCAGACTAGATAACACTCTTCCAGCCTTCGAATCTATACATATAATAAATCTGTAGTTAGTACGTTTTAGTTGTGCGCGCATCATATAAAATGCACGAAATCAATGTAGGTAACTTTTGTACATTAAAATTGTGTGTAACTTAATATATTTCTTAAGCTTTGTTTCATCGCAATCAGTTGACTATATCGAAAGTAACATTCATTGACAGTTAGGCGGTACGAAGTTCCCCGGGTCAGCTAGTTTAATAATAAATTGAATAATTGAACTATGACTATGAAGCAATAGGTACTGTAAAATGTCAGTATAAATATAAAATAGTCTTAGTAACTATTAGTCATGGCAGTAAACAATTTAATACATACACCTGCCTATATTCACGTAGCTGAATCACTAACTATAAAGAGAAACATTAAACACCGCGTAAATTGTGTATCGGTTGAAAACAACGCAGACATGCGTGTGAGCCATTTATAAATATTGTTGAATCTATTTTTTAGACAAAATCTATCTTTCACTAGCCACTCTAAGTGCATAACTAGGGTTAACAACCTTCTAAGATTTTATTGAAGTCTTCAAAATGATCCGGAAAATTCTTATTTGACAAGCAGAAACAAAACGAAAAAGATGAAGAGTGAAGCTAATTGGTTTAAAATCAATTTTAAAATGTGTCAGGTTTATGTGAAAAGAACAATTCTTTTAACATAAATGTAACTGAAAGATCTGCTCTTTGAGACAAAGCGCTCACTGAACAAAATTTGCTGATAAAAATTTGTTAAAGAAAATGTAGAAAATATTTACCATTGCCTGCGTTACGATTTTTTTTAGCGATCCCCCAGCTATACAAAGGTGTAAGAAATCTCTGAAATTCTCTACTATAAAATGCATATATTATACACCTAAACCTTGTTCATGAGTTACTCTGTCTTTTAGTGAAAACCGCATAAAAAATATTTTACAGTTTAGTATAGACGCGTTGAGGGTCCTTGTTTCATAATATGCAATGATTTTTAATGTGTGTGAGCGTATCATTTACGTATTTATTACATTGTTAATGTAAAACGGGCTCCAAAAAAAAGTGAAAACGAAACTAAATACCCCATTGGTCAACTGTCAGCCCTACATCCGTTAGTCTAAGGCGTTGATTGATTGCTTATCCAGATTTTTAGTGTTCCTACGCATGCACCCACGAACTGGAGGTTAATGTTCCGACTTGCGTTACAGAGAACATAAAATACGGTCGCGAATCTATGAGAATATTGCCCCGGAGCCATTTGGTAGAACACTATCATTGGCTATGTGCTATGCAACAGCATAGTATGACAAATCCGATGTAAAGACTGGATTAGTCATCATTTAGTTCGATACAATTTGGGAGTTTTGTTTGCTCTTAGTTTTGATTTGACATGGTGTTAAGGCTGTCTAGAAACAGTCTAGTCATTCTTTGAATGGATTCTAGACTCCGCAAAAAGCGTGAAATGATTAGAGTAAACTGGCTGAAAAATACACGGTAAAGTTTAATATCTTTTATATTCGAAACTCAGGGGTCAGAGAAGCTTTTTCTAGAAGAACATTGCAATGGTTTAAAGATTTTTTACATCGGAAACCAGATCTCATTTACATTTTTTGGGTGAGAAATAATCAAATAACTTCTTTCGCTCCGGGTGGAACGAGAGGTAGTGTCAGACTTTAACTGACTAAAATCCTCGGTGCCTCTTCCTCCTAATTTGCCACAGATTTAAAAAAAACAAAGGTTCTCATTTGCCTTGTGTTTTTCGAGTTACCTCTAAGCAGAAAAAAAAAATGAGAACGAAAAATAGCAATGTTACTTATTATAATAGACAACGTTCGCAATTTAAAAAATACTATAATCTACTAACTAGCTTCTGTAAAAATAGGCTTCTCCATACAAACTTTGAACCTCCGTTTCATCCCATTAGGGGGTGAATATTGGAAAATCGTTTCTTAGTGCTCGCCTATGCCTAAAAAGGAAACCTTGTGCAAAATTTCACGTTCCTAGTCTCAATAGTTTCGGCTGTGCGTTGATATGTCAGTCAGTCAGTTTCTCCTTTTATACAGGATGTCTTTGACATCGACGCAGTGGTGGATTTTTTGTCGGTTATTCCTAATTTCTTTTAAAAAAAAATACGTTTTTTAATTTAAACTGTCTAAAATCGTTATTTTAACATTTTTAATGAAAAAAATGTATGAATTACTTTTAAAATTTAAAATGACATCGGGCTTGATTAGAATAACGATTTTATCAACCCCGATGAATTTTTAATTAATTGGTTTTTAATTAAAGAATAATATTTTTTTTATTAAAAATATCATTGGTGTTGGTTAGAATAACGAATTTATACAGTTTAAATTTAGAAAAGTACAGTTTTTTTTTTTTAATTAGGTAAAAGCCGACGAAAAATTTCACCACTGAGGGGTCCAGAATCATGTACTTACTGGATTTGTTTGTGCGTCGATTTCAAAGACACGGTGTATAGATTAAGATACAAGAAGACGTGAAAGAATAATTAGAAAATAAATCGTTTGTTTATATAGTTTTCGCAACAAAACTACACGAATAGCTGGCATAGGGCCGCCAAGCTCGTAAAACCGCCCTGCGAATTAGCACTAAAATCTTCAAAGAAAGCAAATGTAAAACTAAACAAATTGTACTATTCTAAACCGTTACTATGTGGTACAAACCTCAAAACAGAAATTTCTACTTTGCTATATAATACAAAACGGTACTACTGAACTGAAGACGATGACTATAGTGAGGGACATCTCGCGAGGAAAGTGTATGACTATAATATTGGAGACGGTTAAATAAATGCTAGAAAGGATGATCAGGTACACAGAGTGCGAGTGTTTCTTGTGATTGAAACGTTTTCTGCATTTGACTCTTTGATTGGTTAAGATCTTGAAACGGGCCAATCGGAGCACCGAACGTCATAAACGTATCAATCAAGTTAACGTAAAACAAACTCAGTACTTATGTCGTAAAAGAGAAGAAAGATAATGACGGTTTAAATAATTGCTTATTTGAGCACTTGAAAGCTGACTCTATCTATTATACTGACTATTATTTCCTGAATCCTATCTCTATGTCATTACCACCCTTACACTAATATTATAGAAGCGAATGTTAGTTTGAATATACCTATATTTGTGTGTACTACCAGACTATACGCGGGACTAGTGTTGCAACAGAACTCTCCTTCCGCTTCCGCTTCTGTAGAAGTTCCGCAAGCTTTTTCACTTCCGTTTCCGCTCCTGCTTCCGTATTTATAATCGAACTCTAAACGGAAGAATACAGCGAGTAGCGCAGGGGTGAGGGGCGCGTGGACGACTGGACACATCGGGAGAGGGACAGGGGTTGGTACACAAACGTGTCGTAACGAGTTTCTTTATTATCATATTTTTTTGGTTCATTCTGTGCATCACCGCGCCTCATGACGTGATTACGACGTAAACCTTCTGTTGTCCTTAAAAATAAAATTTCTTTTTCTTCATTGTATTAACACTTCCGCTTCCACTTCCGCTTCCGTTTCCGCTTTCGCATCCGCAAAATTTACTTTTGACATCTGTTTCCGTTTCCGCTTCCGTTAAAACACTTCCGTTGCATCACTATGTGGGATATAGAAAACTTTTCATCGTGATAAGCTCCCGTCGTGTCGAAAAGTTTGTCGAATTTCGCTCTAGCAAAACCGTTCTTAGAAACTACTACAAAATATTACTGAAATCCATTGCGTTTTGGATTGTAGCACGAAATCACAAGTCAAGTACGAATACAAGTCATTGCTCTAGTAAACAGGAACACAATGTTTATGTGTTTAAATAAAATACACTAAAATCGCGAAAGATTCAAGATGTAGCTAAATATACGACTCGGCCTCTATACTATTAGTTTTATAGAATTAGAAAACTAAAACAGATTGCTACGTACTCTAAAAATAGCTTTTTTTATACTCCATGGTGTGTTTTTTTCCAACTCTACGTTAAATTTATTTAGAACAAAAGCTTCACCTTTGTACCCATTTTTCTGTTTGCCTCTTCTTATCCTTATTCTATCTATCTAATTAACTCATTATGCCTCCCTCTAACTTTTCCATACACGTTGGTCTTCTACATGTCATATACTCGTTAGTGTGTTTTTTTTTTAAATTCATATAAACCAGTGCTTGACTGCGAACCTGATGGTAAGCAGCGATGCAATCATTGATGGTGAGGCGCACTAGTTTATTAAGAGCCTATTCACTCTAGCCTTGAAGACACCTAAATTATAGTTGTGTGCATACAAAATAATAAACGCACTACATCCTGAAAGTAGTATGTTCAAAATCATCTACTAGTTATTTTTAAAATAGCTAATTTTTTATCATTAAGTTATCTATTTATGTAAAAAAGAATAGCTGTTTGTTAGTCTCGCTAAAACTCAAAAACGGCTGGACCGATTTGGCTAATTTTGGTCTTGAAATATTCGAGATAGTACAGGGAGGTTTAAACGGTGAGGAAAAATGGAAAAAAAATCACAAAAAAATATGTCCTAATACAACGCCATCTCTAATTAAAATGTCATTAGGTATATACTAGTCAAAACAAAATAAGGGCCACCACGTTTTTATAGTATTCTCATGAATTCTTAAGTTTCAAGGGTTGATTAATGATTAGATTGGATAAATTAATTGATTTGTATTGTAAACAGCATAAAATGATGAAGGATTTTTTCCAAAAAAAAAATTACACCACTTTTTCCAAAAACTAACATTTGTGCAAACAAAAAGTAAGGAATAAAAATTAAGTGAAAAAAGAAACAAATTTATAGGTATTGGTTGATTTGTGACTTTCCTCAATATTTCGTGTGCCCTCCTCGTTTTCTAATGCACTCTTGAAGCCTGGATGGTACACCCTTCACCAGGTGTACCACTGTTTCTTGAGGAATTTGTTCCCAGCTTGATTTTAGAACGTTTATTAGCTGTCTTTCATTATGTACGGATTGGTTTGTGCTCCGAACACTGCGTTTTAGTAAATCCCACATGTGTTCAATGAGATTGAGATCAGGACTGTTTGCAGGCCAGGGCAACGTCAGTATACCAGCCTCCTCTAGGGCTTCTCTGGTAGCCCTAGCTGTATGAGCGCGAGCATTATCGTGCATCAGACGGAATCTTGCGCCGATTCTCTGTGCATATGGGACCACATGGGGTCTTATGACCTCCTCGATATAACGTTGAGCTGTAGTTGTGCCTTCGTTGAGAATTACCAACTCGGTTCTACCTGATACAGAGATTCCTCCCCACACCATAACATTGGGGCCCCCAAATCTGTCACTTTCATGGATACAAGCATCCGAAAACCGCTCACCTTCACGCCTCGACCCTAATGCGACGGTCATCACTAACTGCACTCATCCGTAAACAATACAGTGCTCCAATCACTCATATGCCATGCCAGATGCTGCCTTGCGAACGATAATCGGTTTGCACGATGAGCACTTGTCAATGGTGTCCGCACTACGCGTCTCCTGGAGAACTGCTGGTCCTTGAGTAACCGATTTCGAATGGTTTGATCACTAACACGTGTATCTGTCGCCTGCCGCAAACGATTTTGTAATCCCCGTCTCCTGGTTAGTCTCCCAGTCTCTTGAAATCGATTCCAAGCATGCTGAATCGCTCGCCGGGAAAAACCCAGCTGCAACGCAACAGAACGCTGCGAATGGCCTTCTTGAAGCAATGTTACGGCCCTAGTTACGGTTGGTAAGTCCATTATGTCGTCGGATTCTCGGCATAACTTGTTTGAAATGCTAATTCAATCACTACTTAAACAAAAATTAAACTGTTCTTGACAGAATCGTCAGTTTGACTGAGTTAAAATCCATCTTAAAATTGGGTAGAATCAAGTGGCCACAATAAATTATCAAAAACTACCCACTTTAGACAATAATTGTGTAAAGTGGGTAGTTTTTGATAATTTATTTGCAGGTAGGACACTCAAAAAATATCTGTAAACAAATAAGGTAACACTACATTAAACGATCAGCTACTTGAGATCGCATAAAAATAGTACATTTTGATACAAGTGCAGAAAGTTTGTCATTGCGACCGAGGCGGGATTCGCACGAGCCGTAGGCGAGTGTGTTATGGAGCCGAGGGCTGCAGTGACAAATTTGCACGTGTATCAAACGGCGTTTTTGAATACACTTACGAAGAAATATAATACGAAAGTATTTTTAATATTAAATAAAATATTTAATTATGATGAGTCGCTTAACTATATCTTCATTGTGATATCTATTTGAGTATGAAGTTCCGTTGACCATTTCTGGTCTTCATCAGTTCCAGTTCATCAAATGTTACTTTTTGACTGTAAATGCTTAAGTTCTTGATGAAAATACTAAAATTACCATAGGGTTGCCTATAATTTTTGAGGAGTTCCCTCGATTCCTCATGGATTCCATCATCAGAACTGGGTTTTGAAAAAAATGGGACCAATCTGGAAGCATATCCTATAAAGGGAAAAAAAAATTGCAAATCTGTCCATAAACGGCGCAGTTCTGTGGTAACAAACATAAAAAAAAAATAATGATGATAAAAATAAAAAAATAAAATACAACCGAATTGATAACCTCCTCCTTTTTTTTGAAGTCGGCTAAAAAGCCCTTGTGATAAATTTAAAAAAAACACGAGGGTGATAAACATGGCATGTTGAACCTAATCGTAGTGCGATAAGAGCCAGTTTTCGAGTAAGTGTATTGAAAATAAATTATCGCTACCGCTGTTAAAAATAACAAGTGGCCCTTATTTTGTTTTGAATAGTATATAATGAATTATGCTGTTCCGGTAATGCCAGTAGATGGCGTTATCCTTACTATTAGGCGGTACGAAGTTCCCCGGGTCAGCTAGTTCTTGGTAAATTTTTATTGCGTCACTAGTGTGTTTAAATGTGCGTGGGTACCAATACCGATGCGCTACCAATGTAGTGCCTCGATGCCCATAGTATTTGCCTACTTTTAGGATATTGCTCGCAGAACAGATGATCGATGGAGGCGAAAGGTTTTGGAGCGGTGACCACGTACCGAAAGACGCAGCGTTGGAAGGCCTCCCCACAAAGTGAACCGATAACCGGGTGAGGGCCGCGGGTATCCGATGGATGCAAGACGCACAGGATCGGTCGTTATGGCGACACTTAGAGGAGGCCTATGTCCAATAGTGGACGTCTTTTGGCTGAAATGATTATGATGATAATAATAAACTCTACAGTAAAATTTAAGTGCTTAAATTATGATTTTAACTAATTGAAATGTATAGATATAGGTGTGCATTATGTCAGTTACATGTTGTTATAATTTTTTTATATACATAAATAACATAGACTAGTCAGGCAATCTGAAATAGATTCTCTGAATTGTAATTACAGCTAACAAAGATACAATTTCAAGCAACTCTAGTATACTTACTTTTTTTATCAAGTAAATTGATATTCCATGTCCGCATGCTTTTGAGTACAATGAACTGACAATCTAGATTCTACCTTCATATGTACTTAACATTACTTCACTCCCTATTTACAAAGATGTACCAAATCATAAAGGTTTTTTCTAGCGGGATTTTTCGAGTGAAGTTCAGTAGCTGTTTGAAATATTCACAAATTGATTCCTATTGGATAGTGTGATGTAAAATTGGTGTAGTTTTGTATCTCATCTGTAGTTTTGTGTCTACTAATGTACTGTGGTATCATTGACACAAGCGCGATCTCGGTATAATGAAGGTGAGAATTTTAGTCCAATATAGACTATATAGAAAGCTCTCAAAACGGTGAAGGAAAACGTCGTGAGGACTGGTATGTTCTAGAACCAAAAAATTCAAAGACATGTGACATTCACTAATCTGCACTAGGCCCGCGTGGTGGATTACGTACGGCCCATTCCCTCTCCTAGAGAGAGGAGCCCTGAGTCCCAGCAATGGGAACATTAAAAGACTGATTATGCTATGCTATAGAGTACCTAACGAAGCTTACGGAGAAGTTGACTCGACACATATACTACAAATACATTAGAATCTGTTACATTGCATCGGCATTGTATTGGAAAAAGTGACTATTGTATAACAAATTTAACACTATTTTTATCGGCATTTTTTTATAATCTTATAGATTAAGTAAATCAAAAGTCCAAGGCCATCAGTTATGAAAATTATAAATTCGTTTATTATTGCTTTTTCACAAATCAATATATGTAGTTACGACCATTCGAGTCAACGCATTATTTGATTTCTTGAGATTTATAACCATTTGACTTAGTATTTACAATTTATTCATATATAATGACTATTTACAATTTTTTTACATCATATTTATCATGTTACTTTAATGATTTTTTTATTGAATATTGATGATTATGAATTACTGACTATTATTTATTGATTATTTGTTAGTAATTATTGCTCTTGATTTACTTAGTGTTAATTTACTGTTTGAGATTTACTATGTATTATTTATGGATAATTAATGTACGACAAAATTCAAACACAATGAAAATTGCTACTTATATGAAATAAAAAAATAAAAAAGTCCCTGTGACTAACATAGTCGTATTGAGCTACGAGTATGTAATACTTTAGTTATAAAACCGAGCATAAGATAAATAACGTCTTGTATGATGGATCTATTAAACGGAACAGATGTCCAACTTTCGATTTTATTATCGGGACAATTGTCAATATGTCTGTATGCATGTCTGTATTGGAAACGTGTTCACGACTTTTACGATTGAGTGGTAAAATTTTACGAGTATGATGTGGCTGGATCGTGGACCAGTGGGGGGAAAAGATGTCTTACTGTCTGTACCCTGTTTAGTAGCTGAGGTGATGATAAAAGAAGGATAGATAATAACAAAAGGAGGAACTAAGTTATTTTTACATTTTGCTTACACTAAGAATCACTTGTGTATCCGTGGGTGCGAACACAAACATCAAACTCACATACTCAAGACACCCAATCCTGGAACAATTATCCGTAGGCCATGGAAATATTTGTTCCGTATAAGAATCGAGATATATGCAGCAGCCAATTGCTCGACAACTGCGCCAAACATATTGTAGTTTTTTTTTTTTATTACGGATATGCTCGTGGATAGTGGTCAAACACCACTATCTTCGCTGATGGTAAGCTATGATACGGCCGACGATGGATCACGGTTGCCTAGAAGCAACCTATTCACTCTTGACTTGACTCCTAGGTTATAATTAACAGGAAACACAGACACCGGCATGGAATCCCACACCTTAGCTGTAAGCATAATGAATGTGTTCCCAATACGCTTTGTACCCATATGACAAAGTTTTAAATACGCAAATAGTAACGCTGTAACTGATGACATAATTCTGACAAAAACTCTTTGAACGCCACTATTTTACTAAAATAGAGGTAGTCGCAATAGATGGCGTCATATATTATGAGAAAACAAACTTCTATCAATAGTTTTTTTGCACTCGTTAGGCAAATCATAAACGTTAGCAACCTGATTCGGACAGTGATATATTAAATTTTCATGTAGGCGGTAATCAGGACGATTAGCATTAGAACTTGGACCTGGCACATGTCACTACAGATAGTCTTTATAGTCCAAACTCGTTTTAGCTCTCATAATAGCACGGATGAGCTAAACGAAATATCAACTGAAAGCATAGGTTTTTGTTCTTATAAAATAATGAATACCAATACTTTTTTAGATTTTTACTCTAAATTTTCTAAAAACTATTCGATACGAGTAAGTATCGATACTTGACTACCGATACCAGTATCGAGAAAAAATATCGATACCTCAAAGGTATCGTTTCATCCCTAATGACAATTTGTTAAATGAATGTTTTGTTAGCCCATTGTGAAGGTTCATCCTTCGCTGCCAGGAGCTACAGTATCATGATATCAGACAACCGTACCTCAAATAAGAATACAGTTTAGTGTATCTAGTCTCTTAGATTCTCTTAGACACAAAAGTTGTGAAAGTCGGGTGCGGCGTTTAGTGTGTGGGTGATGTCCAAAAACGTTTAACGAATTAAAGCTATGCCTATTTATGTAGAATTGATTTATAAGCGTCATGAAATTAGGCTTAAATTTTATTGGGACTACGGGTTATGTGATATATTGACTTGATTGGTTGAAATACGTGATCACCAAATACGTCTGCTAAGTGAAGAGACATGATTATGGGCCAATTACACTACGCGATATTCAGCACACGATATTCAGACTGTCTTATTTTTTGTTCCGAGTAAGACCGGTCTAACCCTTATTACACTACGTCGACATCGACTAAGACTGTCTGAATATAGAGTAGTGTAATAGGCCCTTTACTGAAGATTACGACGGTTTGCCATTCTATTGTGACAAAGAATATATACTAATATAATAATGCTGTAGAGTTTGTACGTTTATTTGAATACGCAAATTTCAGGAATTACTGGTATGTATTGAAAAATTCGCACCAGACTAAAAACTTTGCTGATTTATCGAGGAAGGCTATGTAACATCTCGCTGCAACCAAAAACGAGACAGCCAGTATATATATATTTTTAAATTATAGGTATGAACTAGTGCTTGACTGCGATCCCACCTGATGGTAAGCAGTGATGCAATCGACAAATCGGTTTAATGTCTTCCCTTCCTTATTTTTTTTTTTGGTGGGATATATAAAATGTCTCTTACCGCTGGGTGGATGGGAACGCCATAATTATGGCGATAAGTCCCCTCTTTGAGGAGTGGCTGGAAAGGCCTCACGGCGTCCTTACCTACCGCATGACGCAGGTCCTCACCGGACATGGTAAGTTCGGGAGGTTCCTGCACCGGATTCGTGCAGAAGAGACGCCCGGGTGCCACCATTGTGTGGACCGCCCGGACGACACGGTGGAGCATAAGGTAGAGGTGTGCCCCGCCTGAGCAGAGCACCGCCGTGTCCTCGTGGGGGCGATCGGCGGCAGCGATCTCTCGCGCCGGGCCTTGGTACAGGCCATGGTCCGGAGTGAGGAGGAGTGGCAGGCGGTTGCCTCCTTCTGCGAAGCAGTAATGCTAGCAAAGGAGGCGGCCGATCGCGTGAGGCAACGGTCCTCACGCCCCAACCGCCACCGGAATTCCGATCTCGATTTCCGGCCACCGTAGGCGCGGGTTTGCGGACGGCGAGCAATGGGTGGCTCGTCGTCCGATCGTCCGGTAACTGTCCGGACCGAGCCCAAGTCGTCGACGGCGCGTAGTGTTACCACGCGCGCCTCAGGGAGATGTCAGCAACCGTAGGGGCCCAGCAGGGTGATGCGAAGGTGATCCCCGGGGCCTTGGAAAAATGGCAAAGAAGGAACAGGAGTGGGTTTTTAGTCAGTAAAAGTCTGACACTATCTCTCGCTCCGCCCAAGAGCGGGGGATGTCATTAGATGATTTTCCCACCCGAAAAAACAAAAATAAAAACCGCTGGGTGGAGCGAGACGGAGTGTCAGACTTTTACTGACTATCCGCCTGTAACGGAAAAAGCCGACGAAAAATTCCACCACTCGGTCCAGAATCATGTACTGGATCCGTGGTATTCGTTTGTGCGTCGTTGTCAAAGACACCGTGTATGTTGCTCGAGCGTGAATAAGTAAAAAAACATACAGATAAACACACTCAGAAACTTTCGCCTTTATTATTGGTATTAATGTGTTTTAAACACCACCCAAACCTACAAAAAAGTCTGCATCAGCAGTTGCATAAGCCAGTCGACCTACCGTTTGAAACTGTAGACAAAATTCTCTTCTATACATCCTTATTCTATGCTTTCGTTTCTCTATTCAGTTCTTCCACTTCCATTCGTTTCAACACATACCACCTACAGTACATTGTTGCTGAATCAATACAATGAGAGACCTGATGAAATTGCTGATAACGTTTACAATACACAATGATGTTACAGGGTCAGCTTATAGAATTATTTTTATATGAATTTAAGATACGAAAGCGAAAAGAAATGTGTTTGGACTTGACTTTTCACGGCAGCCTTCGAGACGTAAAATTTGTTTTATTTTCTTACTTCTATATAATCCAAGAACAAAGGATTGTTCTTGGATTATGTATCTTTTGAAGTTAGTTTTGCTTTGACTAGCTGGATATTTGTTGGTACATTTTTTACTCTAAAGTCAATTATTGAAAACATTGCAAAATTGTGAATATAAAATGCTTCTGCCAGCAGCTTCATCCGCGTGAATGTTGGTTTCTCTATACAAACTTTAGAATCCCCGTTTCATCCCGTTAGGCACTGAATTTTGGAAAATCCCATAAAAGGAAGCCTTGTGCAAAATTTTACGATCCAAGTCCCAGTAGTTTTGGCTGTGCGTTGATATGTCAGTCAGTCAGTTTCTCCCACGGTTTCTCTTTATATTTAAATAGATTATTTTAAACAATAACTGTAGAGTTTCTTGCCCTTTCTTCTCCATAAGAAACCATCAATTGAAACCGTATACTAGCTGCTGACGTTTTATAAGTACACATTTAAGCCTAGCTTAAGACCTAAAAATGAAAATTGAATTATGAATTATTTTATTTATTTATTTTATTCCAAAATGTTAAGTAAAATTATAAACTAAGCCCTACAAAACCGTTGTAGTGGTTTGACTGTGGGGTCGGTGATTGCCTGAACACTCGTACTTCGTATTTAAAACAAATAGTTTAATTATATAACTTACACTTAACACATTTCTAATATCTTTTTAATTTACTTCTAAATCTATTTTTATCGATTGCTGAAGCCTTTTCTCATCAATCTCACAATCTCTTTCTAAACATTTCACTTTTTTCCTCATTATTTTAACGTAGTAGGTACGTACAATTTGGTCTCGATTTTGACGAAGATATACCTACCTATAGAGTCTACATTATTCTTAAGACATTTAATTTAAATAAGTATACCTATCTCTTTAAACTAATTGTCCTAAGAATTCTGTGTACGATTTGCGATTCCAAAATCTAGCCCAATTAACACTTGAATTATAAGGTCAACTAAAACGAGCTTCGTTGGTGGCTACTGCAAAAATAAAGCCTTGTTAGGTAGGGTTATTAATAGACCCCAACCTAATGAGTCCATTCCTAAATTAGGAACTTAGATGATGATTGATGAAGATTACTTCGTTAACATTAAATACTATAAACCAAAACCTAAATTAGAGCTAAACGGTTTTTAGATCAAAACTATCTTGTAAGCTGTAGTTATCTCTACATCATCGTCTTGATTTTACAATAGCTTTTTTAGTATTCCTTTACGATCAACACTGTGATTTCGTCCGTTAATGGACTCAACTACATTAAACGCGCCCTCTGGCCATAACGATTTAAAGGACCTGGCAATTTTATTATCGTATATAAAAATGGCTGCATGGACCTTAATTTTATTCAGATTAAGAAAAAAAACTTTTTTCAGTATGACAACGTAAACCAGTGTACCTATAATAATTTACATAGTAACATAAACAGCCAATTATATTTGCACTGCATACATGACTTCATTGTGAGTCGGTCGATGTCATATGTCTTCAAATGTTTCTTTAGAGAACACACTAGTTTCCTCACAAGGTACATTACCATATTTTTAACTAGTATTATCCATATGAGTGACGGTTGTATCTCGGACCACCCAACGATCATCCAGATGAATTATTAATCCAAGATCATTTACCAGATGCGTCCCCAAATGTCTCTATGACACACACGTATAACATCTTAATTGCAATTTAGGTGCCATTATTAATTCCACATGGGAATTAGGTCTCAGTCGAGCTTAGCCTGAAAGCACTAACAAATTGATTTACGACCCGTAACTGCAATTGTATAGTCGCTCACGAAAATAGGTTGACTATTTTGGAGACTGTTGTACTTTTATAGTCCTAGATTACGCGTTAATTGACATGGAATGGTGATCTTTGGACTTATGGTGTCCTGGTTTTTAGGTAATAAGATCACTGCTTATTTTTTTGGTATTTTTGTTCTAAAATATTTAGCCTTCAGGACAGCACCCTTTTTGTTAAATAATCTACAATTTACATACTTGAAGGTTTGTGAGTGGCTTCATTTTGGCGAGCACCACAAATTTTCTCTATGATTTTTTTCGAAAATGCTGTTTTCAAGTGAGTATGATAGAATTCGGGACACAAAATAGACAACCATAGTCAACTAGAAACAAAACAAATAGAACTATTGATAAGCAACTCTAAAGAGACAATTGTCCAGGGCTGACCTGCTTTATATCTCTTGATAAAACGAGAGTGAATCATCAATAAAAGTGCATACAAAGTAACTCGTGTCCTAAAATATCATCTTTGCAGTTTTTTCCAAGGAAACCACAACGACAATTCATAGTTAAACAAACTATTATAGCTGTCAAAACAAGGATAACTAACAATACAAATAATCCAATCATCCAATAAAATGTATGGAGTCACCAAAATGATTTGGCACTCATTCAATTTTGACACTTAGCTTTCAGAGCCATGTATGACCTAGAAGTTGTTAATGCTACAAATATGGATGATAAATTGACACTGTTAGTACTTGTACGTGGGTAAAATACTAACAATTTCGCACAAATACATGACATTGTTACTGTAGAACTAAAGTTGACTAATGAAGCGGCGTTTGTTATATGTTAGACGATCTAATTGTCCACTTATGGCTCCCACTTTCTTTAAAACACCGCCTCCCACGGCCATTTATTTAGATCTAAAGATCTGTCTACACTACCAAGATATACCGACCATCTGACCGATGTATAAAGTTTAAGTCCATTTCTCGTTGAATACAAGAGTCCAATGAAAGTTGTATATATGGTGGAGTAATGGAATTCTTTCACGTTGTCGGTGCAGGGGCAATAAATTGTATCAGAGAACAAACATTCTTTTGATCAGGTCCCGACGCCTAATGACGTATGTGTTAAATAAGCTCTTGTTTAGTGAAAATATTAATTTAACTGCTCGTACGATGAGTCAACGTTTGAATAGAAGCTTGAATTACATTAGGAACTGAGTGCAAACGATGTGTGTTTGCATATCGTAAGTGCAATTTATGGTTTTGTAATGTTTGGGCTTGTTTTCGTCGAACTGCTTGCCTTCTCATGAAAACCAACCAACAAGGATAACTCATTTGAGTTAAGATGAATTAAGACATGAAAATTTAAAATGAACTAAAGCTATTCACGAAGAATAAACGAAGTAACAATAAATAAATTAGCCTACATGAAATAAAACAGATTATGTGAAGAACAAAAGACATGATACAATCTTTTTATCCTATTAAAAACTAACTTATCTTGCAGACACACTACAATAATTAATTGTAGGAACTAGGAACAGCGAAATAGACAATTTAATAGAGGAGACAACGAGATTAGAAGGCGTTCTTGCGGTTTGACGTCGCGTAGCCTTTTCTTGTTAAAAATAAAATTAATCAATTCGAGAATTACTGTGAGAATTCCTGACATGGCTATGGTCGAATTATTTTATAGCATTTTTAACTACGTCAACTTCAAAGAATTTACAGTGTTGTCGTGTAAAAAAGCTCAACTGAATATATGATTTATTTATGAGAAGCACCATTGCATTATGCGTATATATTGATTTGAATTTCTGATACATGTAAAGGGGATGCATGAATGATATCGACAAGATTGAATCTATTGAATAAGTTAACCTTTTGACGTGCGTAATTAGAGACACAATAGTAAGACAATGGCTTGCGGACGCCGGCTACCGCCTGAGCGTTAATGAATTAAAGTATTTCGGAATATTGATTTTATAAAATGTAAAACCGCTTGATTTCTAGAGTAGAAATTAATCTTTGTTTGTGGTGCTCCTGTTCAAAACATGAGCCTCACATTAGAGTGCCCCAAGTGCCCATACACCTGCACTTTGGAGGTTTTGATGAGTGCTACCGATGCTGCTATTAATGTAGCCACATATTGGGCCCAAACAGTTTGACGAGTTTACCATCGAATCGAAAAGAAGTAGAAGAATCTTTATTAGTCGGAAATACTTTTCTAGCAATTTTAAATTTTGTCATGGTGTTTGAGATTCTCTTATCGTTTTAAGGGACCCTAATGAAATCTAATTTAAGCAGACCTAGATAGGTTACGGGTGGACAAGTCTAGACAAATTTGATGGTTCTAATCAATTAGTACCGCGCCGTAACAGTTGACTGAGTCGGGCATCGAACCCAGGACCGGGATGCCAGATATCAGGAACTTGAACTTCTTTGTTTCGTTTATGAGGTCAATAGCTTATTGTTCGGCGACATTTGTGCGGAAAATAATAGTGAATCATTATATTTGCTTATTGTGAAACTTCACGCACAGTAAGATCACGCATTTTTGTAGGAGCGGCTATCATTCTTTTGCTGAAGAAAACGTTACTTCATGAACTATGACGTTATTCAGATATGTATTGTTTCCTTTCGTGACGGTAAAAATCTTTTCTATAATCGACGATCAATCACTATTGTCATCAACGATTTTTTGGATCTGTTTATTCCAATTTGTACTTTATAGAGTATTAAAATTTATTTCATCCTTTATAACAAAGTTAGGCCTACTGTTCATGGACGCGTATTTTCATAGACGCGTATTCGTCATTATACCCTTGGTGTTGTCGTGTTGTCACTTGGCGAATCGGCAGCGTCACGTCATGCTGTAGTTTAGTTACAGCTTCGTCGACAGAGTTTTAAAGTTTTGTATATAAGCTGTGAGTAGGCGTACTCCAAGCTTAAAATGAAGAATACGCGTCTATGAAGCTACACGTCCGTGGACAGTAGACCCAAGTGTCGTAAGAATATAGAACGAGTACCTAGGTATTGGAGTTTTTGTATATGTTATTTACTTTACTAAAACCTAAGTTAGCAGCTATTATTATTTTCTGCGGGTCTATTAATGAAATATTTATTGTTTTATCAATATCTTCATTTTTATGGCTGTTGTTATCTTTTACTATAGCTGTTCACGGATGATTTGTGATTTTAGTAACTCTTATTCTGATCAGTAAAATGGGTATCAAGATTTTATTACTCGAGCCGAGCCACGTCAAAAATATATGATTTTTGATGTGGCTCTAAAACAAGGTGTTGAATCGATAACTGCATTTCTTTTTATGGTTAAATTTTGCTTTTCTATCTTTAGGGCTTAATTTGAATCAACTTTTATTAATTGCTTTAAATTAATTTGTTCTTTCAGATTTCGTTTGCCTTTTCCATTTTATGTGTTTGAATTAAAACATGGTTCTAATATTAATTTTTTTCAACTTTTACGGTAAAAATAGTGTAATTATTCTCTTAGTCATATTGACTTGCCTTACGGACTTCTAGTAAGATTTTAATTTATAAATCTATCAATCACTGAACCATTAAACCTCCAATTTACATGCCAGCCTTGCCCACCTTAAATAAAATGCCCATAAAAATAATACCTAAAATACCCTCACCATTCAACCTGTACATTTTTTGCCGTCATCATTAGTTAACCCTGCGGAGGCACGTCCTCTTCTCGGGAGGTCTAAAGAGTCTGTGTGTGGTTCCCTAAAAACTTCGGCTCGCCGCGAAAGGTTTAGGGTCATTACATAGTAAATAGATTTTTTGGTGAGCGTTTTAGTTAAGGAAGGGTTCTTGGGTGGCGAAAAATATAGTTACGATGAAATAGTAGTAAAAGTATTTTGTTTAGAAGAGCTAGAAGGTAAACCATAAGCTGCCTAACCAACGCCAGTCAGATTAAAATATATAGTTAATTTTACGAGACTGTGAACTCTCGCTGATTAAG
Organism: Mythimna impura; assembly: GCA_905147345.3. Taxonomy (NCBI): domain Eukaryota; kingdom Metazoa; phylum Arthropoda; class Insecta; order Lepidoptera; family Noctuidae; genus Mythimna; species Mythimna impura. Next base: position 22,027,864 of record LR990359.1, on the reverse strand, counting down.
ATTCAAATCATAATCTTTAGACAAAGTACTTTCAACATTTACCAAGAAAAGAAAATTTTTTTTTTACTTATTTTTCTTAAACAACACAAGTACCAACAGCGACATTGTTTAAAAGATTTACCGCGGCTCCGAAACGCAAAGTGCTACTTAAAGAACACAGCCGGATTTTAGTTAGCAAAAGTCTGACACTACCGCTCCACTCAGAGCGAGAGAAGATATTTGAGGATATCCTACCAAAAAACATTACTTCAAGTGTAGATAACGGAAATATTTTGCTCCAATCCCAAATAACCCCTCGAAGGCCGATTGTACATACGTCTGTACAACTTGAATGACCTTGAAAAACACTTAATTGTCGTTTTGTACACACGTTTGTACGAAAATTTTTAAGCCGGAAGTTTTGGTTCTATATCTTTATTTTTCCTAGAAAAATCCAGAAAAAGGTTTTTTTTTTGGTGTTTTTCTTAAAAACGCGCAATTACGTAATAATAATACGATGATAATAATACGAGGGGATAAATTGGTAACAGAGCAAGATAATGATGATCCTAGACTAGTTGTTAGTGCTACCTATCCTACAATCTCCAATGCTCTAAAATGCAGTCGGATTATAGACATCGTCATCTTATATAGCAATTAATAAAATAGCTTTATAAGTAGAATCTGATAAATCGCTGATTCCGTCACCATGTGTGTAGGCCGTCGTTAGTAAAGTGACTTGGCATCTTTAAACCTTTATGCTAATATTATTATTATAGAGACATTACCACTGCATCTTTAATAAATACAGCTTGTACAAGATTACAGCCTTGTGAACTGTAATATTTGATGATTGAGTTATTAACCCATAACCTGAAAATTATTGATTTTAGTTGGCTGTCGTGGTCAAGCGTATTTCTATTTTAACTAGCTGATGATAGCGGTTTTACTCGCGTGATAGTGGAAAATTATCCCAAGGGAACATACTCCCGGGATGTAAAGTACCCTATTTTTTTTTCGCCCTTGGGCGGAGCGGGAGATAGTGTCAGACGTTTACTGACTAAAAACCCACTCCTGTTCCTTCGTTGCCTTCGTCCCAGGGCCCCGGGTTTCGTTTTCACACTATCCATGGCCCCAGTAGGCTTCGACCCTGCTGGGCTCCTACGATTTGCTGACATCTCCCTGAGGCCCGCGTGGAACAATACGCGCCCTCGACGGCTTGGGCTCGGTCCGGACGGTTATCGGACCGTCGGACGGCGAACCACCCATTGCTCGCCCTCCGCAAGCCCGCGCCTACGGTGACCGGAAATCGGGATCGGAATCCCGGCGGCGGTTAGGGCGTGAGGACCGTTCCGTCACGCGATCGGCCGCATCCTTTGCTAGCATTACTGCTTCGCAGAAGGAGGCGACCGCCTGCCACTCCTCGTCGCTCCGGACCATGGCCTGTACCAAGGCCCGAAAGTACGCTATGATCTATTCCAGGACATGGTCTACCTATACATCAAGTACCATCGAAATCCGTTCAGCTGTTCGCGCGTAAAGAAGTAACAAACATACACACTCACAAACTTACGCCTTTATAATATTTTCGAGTACTCTGCCACCTTCCTTTTTGTCGTTTTAATATTTTTTAGTTTTTACCTAACTCCATAGGTTACTCGTAAGTCGGGGCCGTTACCACTCGGCCACCATTACTCTAGGAGCAGTGGTGGCCGAGTGGTAACGGCCCCGACTTACGAGTTGTAGGTCGCGAGTTCAAACCCAGCCAGACGCATTACTTTGTGTAATTTATTTCATCACCACTGCTCTCAAAACGGTGAAGGAAAACTTCGTGAGGAAACCGGCATGTCCTAGAACCAAAAATTCGATGACATGTGACATCCACCAACCCACACTGGGCCCGCGTGGTGGATTACGTCCCATTCCCTCTCCTAGAGAGGAGGCCTGAGTTCCAACTGTGGGAACATTATAAGGCCGACTATGCTATGCCATAGGTTACAAAAAAAATAAAGCTACCAAATCACTGGATGCATGCCTAAGGGGAGATGTTGCCAACGAGGTTGACCACAGCAAAGGTGATTCGACGATCTGATCAAGTCAAGCTGAAGCAGAGAGAGTTTAATTAGAAGGAGAATGGAGAAGCCATTGCCCAGCTATGGGACATAACTTAGGCTAATAAAAGAAAGATACGACAAACATGTAAGCAACTTAAATTTGGTCCTATCTTTTTGTGTTGTTTGGGGACCAAAAACTGAATACTATTGGTCCTTATAATAGAATAAATTAAGCATCAATGAGTTTTTCCCTATTATTTCTTTGAAGGGCATAATATCGAACAGATTAGACCATAAAGCAATAACTCATATCGTGAAGTACTTATCTTGAGAGAAGTTCAATGCTAGCGTTCAAACAGCGCGGTATATCAATTTATTTTGACGTCCTGTCACTCGCAATGCGCGTAAGACAGACGTAACAAATCTGAGTAATGGTTCCTTCGCTACACGGACAATTTTTAACGTTCTGTAACTGCACTTTGTAGACTTTGTTATTTTGCTGAACAAATACTTTGACTGGACTGTTTATAAAAGAAGAAACTTTTTTTATATTAGAAACATTTTTCGTTTTATGACAACAGTCAAATCTCCTAGCGTTCTCTTTTCATGATGAGTCGTATCCCATTGAATTAAAGCTCAATTTTGTTTCAAAAACCTTACACAATAATGTTATCAAAAATATTCACGAGTCATGTCCACAGGTGTTTGATTCACACATAGGGTCATCACCGGGGTCCATGTGAGAGCCTTATCACCTGTTCCTTGGGATCATACCTGTGGCAAGATGCCAGCCGCCTACCAGGATACTAGTAGATATCAGAAGATTGCTAGCAAGCTTACCTGTCGGCTGGCGCATGCGTCCTACAGCCCACCTGCCTACTACCTGTCCTGTAAACCAATTTAGAAAGAACCCTCCCACAGCAGCATGAGCCCTTTGATATTGAAGAATTAACTTAGTTGAGAAGGGTGGGGAGGTCTGGTTACAATGGTGGCCGTGATAACATGCGTTAACCCTCCCACAGCAGCATGAGCCCTTTGATATTGAAGAATTAACTTAGTTGAGAAGGGTGGGGAGGTCTGGTTACAATGGTGGCCGTGTTAACGCATGCGTTCTGGTTGCCTCGATTACCTGGCGTGTCGTATTGTTTATTTGGCACGCGACAACGGCACGCGATGGACAGGGAGTTGTGTAAACAAAACTGGTTTAGAAAATACAATATCGAATTGTTTGAGGTGTTTTGATTTAGTTATTTTTTCATAAGGTTGTAACCTTGTGACGACGAGACCATAATAACTACGAATACGATTGACGTTAGTGATTAAAACTGGTTGCAAAAGTTTCGATTCTCGTAAACAGATCCCCTTAGGATATTAAGCAAATGCATATAGATTTATTTATTTATTTATTTATTAAAACTTAATGCACTAGTAATAAACACTGTACAAAGGCGGACTTAATGCCTTAGGCATTTTCTACCAGTCGACCTTAGGGTGGTGCAGAAACAAAACATGGTAGGTGCAGCTTAATGGTAAAGAAATAGAAAAGAAATACAATAATAAATATATACTTAGATACATACATACAAATTCACAATGTAATTATGAATTTATCTCTTTCGGCAACAAATAACTGGTGTTTGACACGATTATATGAATACAGAACAATAAAGTGATAACCAAGTTCATTTTCGTCATTATCATCATCATCATTTCAGCCGAAAGACGTCCACTATTCGCCACAACGAACGGTCCTGTGCGTCTCGCATCCATCGGATTCCCGCGACTCTCATAGTCACATCAAGAAATAGGTCTACATTGTGGGAGGACTTCCAACGCTGCGTCAAAAATCCTTCTGTGCTCATTAATATTATGCCAATACTATATTAGCTGGATATATCCTTAATTACTGAAATAATAAACGTTTCGAATTCTCATTCCAGGAAGAGATTAAGCACTCCAAAACATTTTCTTGCAATTACACTAAATTCAAATTGACATTTGCATCTTGATTACATAACCCCCTGAGGGTTCCTTGCTCTTTTTACCAGGAGTGCAGTCACCCCAGGAGACATGGCCTTGAGGGCTGGCCATAATATTTCAACAATAAAGAGGTAATTACGTCAGGCGGCGAGACACGCCTTCGTTATTAACTGGTCCTTGTAGGCGAGGAGATAGGATGTAGTTGGATAATAGTATAGACAGTGCATATTGAAAAACTAAACTGACATTATCTATATTGTACATTTTTTATATATCTAGACAGATATTATACTCTAACGTACATCTTATTTCATCACCTGCATCTTTGTAGCACAGCTCTTTTATAATACTGCTAAATATTTATAATAACACAATGGCGAAAAGGATCAATGATGACTGGTAACGGCCCCGATTTACGAGTCGTACGTCGCTGGTTAAACCCCACTTTACATCACTACTGCTCTAAACGGTAAAGAAAAACTTCGTAAGTAAATCGGCATGTGGCATGGTAAAAAACAAAAATGTGTGACGTCCACCAGTCCGAACTGGGCCCGCGAGACAGGAGTTACCCTTCTGTCTCCTAGAGCTTGAATTCCCGCAGTGGGAACATTATAAGACTGGTTTATGCATATTTATAATGGCGTACCTACTTATATATGACTAATAAGAACGCATTTTTCATTTCAGTCACAACTTCAGCAAACTAATATGAAGACAATTTTTTTTCAAAACAAAACAAAAAACGTCATAAAAGATATAAAAGAAATTAAGAAGTCACTGCTGCCTTTTATGAAAGACCATTTAAAATGGTTCCCCGTCTCTAAGACTATGCTCGTAAGCGCAGCATATAATGATGAAAGCGATGAGACGTGCCGCGTGATAATGCTCTCCTGGTCACGCCTACTGGCTTAATAATGAAACGTCACTTTTATTAGCGCCGCCAGACACCTAATGACAACTAACCTTATACCTAAGGTATAATTTGGTATTTATTTATTTATTTAAACTTTATTGTACACCAAGATTACAATTTATAAAAGGAAACCATAAAATAAAAAATACACAATTAGCCGGCCTTATCGCACTCGGCGATTTTTTTCTGGCAACTTGGAATTGCAATATAATTTGTAACCACTTAATAAAGTTTCACTTTGATTTTTGGTCCTTAGAGTTCTAGATTTCCCAAAAACCGTAAACTTAGAACTTAGAGCATAGCCAAGTTCTCGTTAGATGGCGCTGTACTCAACATATTTTGTTTTTAGTTTATGAGAGTATTATTAAGTCACGGAAATGGTATTTGCTAAAATCAGACATTCCAATTTATTGAGCTTAGTCAAATTCTTGCCTCAAAATCCACCTGATTAGCCCCAAATACAGTTACAGTGAGATGTTAGCATCTCACTGTTACTATAATGCTGGACTATAGACAGGAGTTGTAGTTCGCGGGTTCAAACCCAGCCAGGCGCATTACTTTGTATAATTTATTTCATCACCACTGCTCTCAAAACGGTGAAGGAAAACATCGTGAGGAAACCGGCATGTCCTAGAACCAAAAATTCGAAGACATGTGACATTCACCAATCCGCACTGGGCCCGCGTGGTGGATTACGGCCCATTCCCTCTCCTAGAGAGAGGAAGCCTGAGTCCCAGTAGTGGGAACATTAAAAGGCTGATTATGCTTATGCTTATAGACAGGAGTTAGTTTAGGTATTTTCAGCTAAGGCCCAGGAACTATGTAAGTTTCAAAAACAAGGGCCTTCTTAACATGACGTGTTAATATGTCAGCGTGTGAACAAGAAAGAGGGATGGAGGTATACCCCCTATATAGCTCCATCCTTTTAACAGTTCAATTTTGGTCGTCAAATAGATCGGGTTAAGACTCGCTCGTAAAGGCCCTATGCCTCTGATCTTCAACTCAACAGGAATGTTTAAGAAAACTCTCGAAAGATATGCTAAATATTATGTATAAAGCTCTCAACATTTCCAAACTATTTTTTCTGTTTATTTATATTTTACTGATTTTTTTTTGCAAGAAATTGGCAACCCTTGAAGGTCAACCACGCGTTGCTAACGTCCGCAGACTGTCTTTTAAAATTTAAAGCATAAAATTACAGGTTTATGGCCTTCATATGTTACAACTCACAAGTTACAGGTTCGTATCTCGTATTGTACGGTAATCTTTTGACTCCTTTTTATTACTTTTTAAATGTCTCGAAGCTAAAAAAATTCAAATGTTTTGAAAATTTTAGTTGCCATAGGTTTTTGCATATATCTACAATATTTTAAGTTACTTTTACCTTTAGAAATATCTTGAGCTTTACACATAACTTTTCCCATAGATAATAATTTAAATCCCAACATCTTTAAATCTAGTGACTCACTATAGAATATATATAACCATTTATTATAAGTTTGTTTACCAGATTTGAAAGTTAATGTTAAGTTCTTTATAAACTAAACTTATGACTTAAGTATAGGTATGTAGCAGCGACCAAATTTGTTTTAACAAATTGAAACAACAATAAAATTCCAGTATACATATCTACTTCGGTTCATAAATATAATTCTGATGCAAGGTTGCTAGTATCGCGACTTTTCAAATATTTGAATAAACTTAATATTTAAGGTGATATGATTTATGATTTTCAAATTTTTTTTAAATATTTTTTTTTGAGTTTAGTATTTTTTTCAATTTATAAAAATATTTTTTGTGAGTGCCTTTTTAAATGTACTTAAATCCAATGAATACCATTGGATTTAAGTACATTTCCAGAGTTTTTGAAAGCAATAACCTGACAACCCTATTTTTTATAGGTAGAGGAGATCAAAAGTGATGATAACTGTCAAAACATTGTCGGGCAGTTTTTTTATCCTTGTACGTTAAGGCCATCAAATCTACTTGGTACCCTATTATTTCCATAGTAGAAAATTTTTATAGACATCCATATTAGTGTAGAATAACGTTGTAACCAGAATAGGGATCTTACAGCTTTGTAAATAGGAGAGAAGATCAAATTAGCAGAAGCTTATGTTCGTTTAACCACAAATTACTTAATGGAGACCTCGAAGTGGAGACTGCGTAATTTTATGTGCAGTAAATTGGATGCTGATAGAGCAACTTACTTTTTAAGTTTTCTATCACAAGGATTGGACTTTTAGTACCTGAAGAGTGAAGACCACTGTTTAACAATAAGCTATGTATTTCAGTAAAGATGATTTTGGTATTGATTTGTTGATGTTGATGAAAATTTTCATCAAAAAAAACAAACACTCAAATAAAATTTAATGTTAACTCATTAAACGGAAATTAATTTGTCCAAAGACCAAGGCTTTTCTATGATCGCGCGGGACTAACCGATGAAAATTTCTCAACTATCTTGTTTCCTAAAACTATCTTGAATGACAAAGATAATATATGCAAAGAAACTATTACGTCACCTGTAGTACCAGGGTAGCACAACTCAAAAGATATAGTCAGCCCTCAAAGCGGGTAATCTTGAAGTAGTATCGCAGCCGCGGTAACCGCACACTCGTACACTATCATGTAACCCTTGTACGGAGTGCTATCGCGAGAGAGATCTTTACACGTAACACGCACATCGAGTTTACAAGAAGCTGAGATGAAAATAATACCAAAATAAGAATGTTGGTTTTTGAGATTCAATTAAAGCGACGTGACGTGACGTGTTCATATTTTATTTAACCTAACAGGGAAAATGATCGTTAATTAAATTATTGCTGAACTCAATCTATAGGACTACATGCATAATTTTCAATATTGTTGAAAAAGCTCCTGCTAATCGCGAGTTTTAGGTATTACAGAATCAGAAAATATAGGTATGTTATTCTTCAACATAAATAGTAGATAGATAATGTGTTCAAAACATAATACAGCTAATTTAGTACAATAGATAAAAATCACCGCCAAGATCAAAAAGATGCCTATAAAAATTACTTTTTCACCAGAGCAGCTCAAACAAGTAGGTTTTGCTGCTTGAAAACAGTGAGCAAAACTCGATTTTGCTCACTGCGTGAGACAAAGTAACTTTTTAATTTATTTTTTTTTAGCCATATAATTCGAAACATTCGAACTGCACTGTACTCTGTCTCTTTCTCGCCCTTATAAAAAAGCGAGTGAGAAACATGCCATTTCGAAGTTTATTCCGATTTTGAAATTCCACCACAAAGAAAAACACGTTCGGAAATGCGTAATAAATAGAAAATATTTGTAAAATAAAAATTGTTTCTTTTTATAAATCAATTATTGAATTTTAAATTTATTATTGTATTTGAACAAAAATAAGAGTACCTGAGTACCTACTTATAGCAGCAGATAAAACTGGCATTTAACCTTTAAACAATTATTTCTAGTTTCAACATTGACTGCTTTAGAACGTGCTTTAAAAAAACAGCGGAAATAAAATAGTGGCAATTTATAAGAATAAGAATGTTAAAATAATTGTAAAATACGAGCGAAACTAGCGACAGAGATAGTATTTATTTTAATTGAAATCATTATTAAATCTGTTACTGTTAAACTAATTATTTTATTTCCCAAGTAATATGTGTTCTCGCTGCTAAAGTGAAAAATTATGTGTGTAACACGAGAGCAAAACTTTTTGCATCTCGTGCCATTGAATCCCTCCCCTCGCTCAGGATTCTACTTTAGAATCACTCGCTGACGCTCGTGATTCAATCAAAGAATCCTTCGCTTGCTCGGGACTCAAAATTAGCACTTGCAGCAAAAAACAACTTTGCTCTCTTGTTGCACAAATAACTATTATTGATTTAAATACCGGACTAATATCCATTCAATCATTCTGCTTGTTTGTCAGATTATTCTACAAGAAACATTTTACCTTTATAGTGTTTTAATTTTATAATCAAATCTGTAGATTTAAGTAAATCAGTAAAATGCTTCATATGCTTCATTTGCTGATATATAATCTGCTGCCTGCAGGTATTGCTGGTGCCCCGACTATAGGGAGCTTCAAAGCTCGTTTGAAAAAAATGGCTTATCGAACAAGCTTTTTATTCTTTTGACGAAATTATGATTTAATTTAATTTAACAAATTGTGATTTGACTTCGATTTATTTATGTTCTTGTATTTTCTTTTATTTGTTTGACATTGTAATGTAATCATTTGTTGACTAAGTATAATGTAACATTCTGTATATGACTTGTAAGAATCCCTTACCAATAAACTACTATGACTATGTTGCAAGCCTTGTGTCTTTGTGCATCTCTTTCTTTTGTATATAGTCCGAAAGTGACCGCTTAGGTCCTGTAGTCTTTTTATAATAATTTCGAAGTAGGGTCTGTATCAGATGTTGTTTTTACGATAGGTTTCGATACAATAGATAACTATACAATACCTGCTGATAAATTTTCCAATGACCAAAACACATCGGTATCAATTCCATCTTCACAGTGAATTATAAAAAGCATATTCACATTAACAGATACATATCCGAGCACCCTTGACAACCACTACTTAGGATCAAATGTTAAAAAGAGGATAAAAACGAGTTATTTTTAATCCAACCCCTCGGGATCCTGTTGCGTAGGAGTCTCGGAGATTTGGACAAAAATAAAATTCGACACTCACAAAAAACTGAGAACGTGCCGTTAGTAATTAAGTTAAAGTAATAGTGAAAACGTTTTGGTATGTCTTTTTAAGATCTGTTGCAGGATTTCTATTAATGTTGTCTGTTTATAAAAAAAGGAGTTAAGTGTGATACAGACGAAGAATTGGTTATTTGCTGTCATCTAGCTCGAATTAGTTAATGTTATTGAAATGTGTAGAAAAAAAAGAGTATTTTAAAGTAACAGGAATCATACTAATATCATAAAAGCGAAAGTTTGTGAGTGAGTATATTGTTTATGAGTGTGGTATATGTTCTTTCTTCTTTATGATCGAACTGCTAAACGGATTTCGATTTTGATGAAACTTGATACACTGGAAAACTATGTCCTGGAATAGTACTTTTGATCCCAAGAGTAGGTTCCCTTGGGATAACTTTCTACTATCACGTTGGCCTAGCACTAGCAACAACTAGTCCTAATTAAATAAAAAAAAACAACATTTCAAATTGGCCATTACGTTTCCAAAGCTCATAAATAATAGCACATATTGAAAATGGAACACAATTTACGAAACGTACACCTACAATCGTAAGAGTAGAACTAATAATAATTAGGCAATTACCTAGTAATAATTACTAATTAGTCCAGAAACAACGCCAAGCAATTAGTTTCGGTTTGTTAGAAGCAAATATTATTATCGGCTGATATACTGAGACGTTTGATGTTCGACTGGGACATGTATTTACTGAAATAAAATTCATTATATGCCAAAGATCTCGTATTTTGCAATAAATCGTAAAGTAAATGCAATAGAACTGAAAGTTACTTATTCAGTATTTAAATAAGTACATAATAATATGTACTTACAATGTACATAGTGTTATTTAGTATTCATAAATAAAATGCCAGTTCAATCAGTTCTCAGTAAGTTACATTAGTAGTAACAGTAATGATTAAGGAATTACTAATTCGAAGGTCGATGTGTAAGTAAACGTTTTTGTCAACAAATTCATACAATTAGAAAAAAAAAAAATATTTAAAAAAATTAGAATGGAAAACATATCATAAGAATTTAAAACTACGGTCAATGATAAATATCGCAATTAAATAATTTAAAAAATCAGAATATAAAAAATAATAATAATAATGTTATAAAATCCACAAATAAAATCAAAATTATAATCAAGAATAAAATCAAAATTGGTGTCCAAAAATCTATAAATTTATAACTATACACCCATCCCTTTAGAGTTCAGTTTAGGTCGTGAAATAGATCGCGTTATCAGCTCGTGTTAGGGCCTCTGTATTTCAATATATAGGGTGACTGGTAATTAGTGTACGATACTTAAACACGTGATTGTGCGCATGATAACAAACAATTTTTACTATGGGAGCAAAGCCGAAATCGCGAAAAAAATGTCAGCTGTTCAGTACATTAGGCAAACATAAATGTACTGAACAGCTGATTTTTTTTTCGCGATTTCAGGTTTGTTCCCATAGTAAAAGTTGTTGGTTATCATGAGCACAATCACGTGTTTAAGTATCGTACACTAATTACCAGTCACCCTATATAAGCCGCATAGCAACATATTCTTAAGTATTTTTTTACCTCACCGATGTCAAGAGGTTGGTCTATTTTTGACCAAAAAAACCGTACATTATGAATCCATTCACGGTTAATTGAATTCTCTCAAAGGGATGTGGTAGCACTTCCTTCTCAGAAGCCAGGGGTGATATAAAAAGATCTTTTTCATCCGTTTCATCCTTTAACACTTTACTTTTTAAGTTTTTAACTCCTTAGTCAAATGTCCTTCTGATTTATTTGTAGTTTATGAGTTAATGCTTCCGTATTCAAATCTTGTTGTGAGAAATTTGAAGTTACGAAAGAAACAGTAGGAAAAGGATTCTTAGTATTGACAAAAATGATCTGTAAAGTGTATTAATAAATAATATTTTGAATATTTTAAACTCGAAATATTTTTGTTATCCTTTTTCAGGGACACAATCACAATAGTTAGGTTCATAAAGGTTTTTTAAAAGATTTTTTGAATTTTGGCATTGACTTATCAAATCGGTTGTTGTTACCCTGTCTTTTATATTTTGGACCTATATATGGTGTTTTTGATATCCTTCCTTAATTGTATAATAATCAGCCTTTTAATGTTCCCACTCCTGGGACTCAGGCCTCCTCTCGCTAGGAGAGGGAATGGGCCGTAATCCACCACGCGGGCCCAGTGCCGATTGGTAAACGTCGCATGTCTTTGAATTTTTGTTTCTAGGACATGCCGGTTTCCTCACGATGTTTTCCTTTACCGTTTTGAGAGCAGTGGTGAAGAAATAAATTACACAAAGTAATGCGCCTGGCTGGGTTTGAACCCTCGACCTACAACTCGTAAATCGGGGCCGTTACCACATTGTAACCTTTTTAAATTTTTTGGTCTTTGAATCCGAGCTTACCAGGGGCAATGGTAACATAACGTATTAAAATATCAAACATGCGACCGAGAATGAAGAATGGAGCTATACACCCTTTACAGCTCCATTCCTTTAACACTAACGGTCCAGTTTAGATCGTAAAATGGACTGCGTTAAGATCTCGAGGTACCATTCCCTCATGCGTGCGGCCGTCTCCTTCGCTGAAGGAGGCATCCGCCACTCATTTCCTCTGTCCTGTCCTTCGGGGGATCCGCACAATGGTGTACCTGCCGAACTTACCATATCCGGGGAAGACTTTCAACATTTAAAAAAAGAACGTAAATGAATGAATGACGATATTGATCACTCGGCGCCGCGATATAGAATATTGGAGCGGATTTCCACGCGAACTGATATTCCCTTCCGCCGCCCACCGCCGCTATAGTGGTCAGGGACAGCGCCACGTTGTCATAGATTCGCATTCTGAATACGAATTCAATGACGATTGTCGTATCTGTGTATTCAGATTATGAACGAATTAGCACCTACTTGATAACATGTATTATATTGGATCCATTTAATAGCTTTATTTTACAATAATAAAGTTTTGCTTATTTTTCTGCAACTGCAAAGTGGTTTTTACTTTAAAAAAACCAGACGTAATAAAAAAGAAGTAGGAATAAATAAATATAAGCAAAGATTAAACTGAAAAGCATGAATGCTTTAAGTTTATAGACTCTTATTGTACTTATACATTATAAAAAGGTATATTATAGGTACAATGGAACTACAATTACGGTATTTAAGGAAAACCATAACTAACCTTCTTCCTAAAACTTTCCCCGATGGTCACTTTTACCACTTTTTTCCCATCATTATGACACTTATATTACACAAAAATCGTCAAGTAATTTAAAATTACTAAGTTTCACCTTTCAAGCCCTTTGAAGCCAGTGATAGTAAATTCCAGCTAGTAAAAATATTGTGCTATAAAATATGGGAAGGTGAACAATCTAATAAATGGTACGATAAAAATTCTACGGGTATTAAAAAAATATAATGTACCCGGTGGCCCGGCGTGACGTCACGGGATTAGATGTGATTTACACACACGCTTACGGGATCTAAGTACCAGGGTAGCAGGATAGTAGCGGCGTTTGTTACCTGCAAAGAGAGGGTTAACATTAATAATGTGGTCGTAAAACTCATAAATAATGATATTTGATTAAGTAAGAGGGTGTCTCGTAAATATCTTATAATTAATGAGGGAAATTATGTGATAATTTGGTCTTATAGAAACAAAATTATCAAAATCAGTTAGGCTCGATACACGCAGCGTTTAAAACCACACAAATCAAACATTTTGTTGAAAAATTAATGCATTGTTTGACATTGACAGCAGTGTGCCTACCTATGACGTCACAGTACTCAAATATGGCGCGGAGCTGACATACGGTGCTTGACATAATTGCATAAATAAAGTTTTTTCACTAAAGTCAACATACGCAACAAACATTTTTTTTCGTGCGCTTGGTGCGAAAGAACTTTGTTTTCTGCAAATATTTATTAAATACACACAGCTACAAGATGTTATAAAATTTTGTAATTTTTAATTAGTAAAAAGTACCTTTATTATACGGTCAAAATATGTTGGTCAATCTGATGTCGGCGATCCAAACTGTTGCGCATACTTGGAAAAGATACGCATTACGCATTCTTAGAAAAATTACTGCGCATCCAATTTTTGTTGAATTTCGGAGCGGTCAGACAGTAGGACCGAATTATCTTGTAACCTTTACGTTTAATTCAAAGTAAAAATCATATTTTTGCAATAGAAAAATGTACTTAACTCAAACTGACACTTTGAAAAAAAAATTATAAATTTTAAACCTCGAACACCATAATAAGTACTTTTTTATTTTAGATTACTTTACCGAGCTTCTTAAATCAATCTTACTTGTCAGAGGTCAGCCATTTTTGCGAGTTCAAATTGTTATCTTGCCATGAACGTTTCCGGTGTTGTCATATGTAACTAGACTGTTATTTATACTTGGCCGACAATATAATGAGACAATATATTTATGTTATACTGACTATTCGTGTGAAAACATGTGATAACTATAGTTATAATGACGCCTATTTGTCTGTGTATTCGCTTAGCTTAAAACAGACGTCGATCCATACAGTTGCTAAATTGCATAAACAAAAGTAACTAAATCTATTTTTTTTTTAAATTGATATAAACTAGTGCTTGACTGCGATCCCAGGTAAGCAGTTTATTATGAGCCTATTCACTCTAGTCTTGAATACACCTTAATTATAATCGGACGGTAAGACCGCACAGGCAAATTGTTCCAGTCCTTCGATGTACTCAGTATTTATTTAATTCTTAATGCTCACCAAAGTACGGCATTTTCTACCAGTCAACCTTTGGATGATGCAGAGACAAATTGTGGTAGGTGCAATATTATGCATTACATATATTATTTATAATTTATACAAATATATACCTATAAACTATAAATACAATATACATAATATATCTATATGTCCTCAAACTAGAAATAAGGAAAAAAAGAGAATAGGTACACGAATACGATTTTCGGCAAATCAAAAGTTCTAAAACAAACTCTTCTTGAAATGAACTTTACGCGAAACGGTAAAAGAAAAGCTTCAAACTGGTTGTGTAGTGTGCGACCTTCAACAAATATTGTGGTACTCTGCAGTCGAGGGTTTAACTCGAAGCTAACAGTCCGCATCGCAATGTAGACACAAGAGTACAGTCAACAACACGTAAATATGAACAGTTTGACCTTAAAGACGTCTTGCTTCTGTTACTGTAAGTACGGTTTCGCAGTTCAAATGTCATTCCAACGTGCAGTTGACCGTAAAAGGCCGAAATGTGACCGCTAGTTGCCGACACTTGCCACTTAGCGAGACATTATGTCTGACAGACAATATTTAAATTGGTTTTAGAAACAAGTAGTCAGTACATTTATGTTTAATTTATTTTATTTGATTTTTTTATTTCAAGTTGCGATATGCAAATTTTATTTTATTATTTGTATGAACGGCGACGTCAGGTATTGTGTAGTATAAGTGCTCATAATAAGAGCAAAATAGTAGATCCGTATTTATTTAGCACTTATTACGAGCGCTCTATATCTGTTTATTAAAAAAAAAAACTGTTTGCATTATAGAAGATCGGCAGGCAGCTGTCAGTTTAGCAAATTAATAGCCACGCTAAAAAATCTACTCTCCAACTACATTGATTTAGTATTAAATTTATGATAACAACTATTTCTTCTAATGACAACAATAGTCTTTAATTTTAGTTCTAATAACAACTTTTGTTCTGTCTCTGTTCCGATTCTAACCGCGACGTGTGAGGTTTCCAAAATATAAAGCCTCCATGGAAGAAAGAGACAGGAAGATCCACATTTTCCTACCCGTTCTAACGTTCCACACTCGTGTGAAAATGTGTCCACATACGAGAACTTAGATGTGCATTTGAATAACGGATTTGTGTGCTCGTATATTACTACGAATATTAGAAACCTACGTTAGCATCATATGTGTGCACGTGTTAGAAAAAAAACAGCATTTGCTTAGCAAATTCTAATCTCTACACATACTCATGTACCAAGGCACCAGAAACCGTTAGGAAGTATCACATGTATGCCTCCCCACTAGACATAACACACGCTATAACCACACACGCATCGCATATCGAAGGGGTTGAGCGTACGTGGCCCCTAACCTCAATCCACACACACTTGCTTGCAGGCAGACGAAACAACCCTCTAGTCAGGTGCGAACGAGACAACATACTCATCTGGCTCATAGCGTTAGAAAGAGTTAGATATGGGGCGCGCATTGCGGAGGCACAAGACAAGTTTGAGTCTGCGCATCTTGAGTCTATTCTACTAAGGGTGAATTCGTAAACCGCTCCCGAAGACTGGAAACCTGGTAGTTGTTTTCCATTTTAGGACAAAACTCGATAAAAAAGGGCGCTTGGGTGAGGGGACCTCATGGGGCCTGAGGGATCAAACTAATCGTGCTTAGGGGTTGAAGGGTGCGTAGGCCAGTGCGGTGAAAAGTGAGGGTGTGTGGCCGTCTAGACAGCCCTCTTGTTTGTGTGCGTAGAACAAAGTAGGCGTTCGTCGTCACACGGCGCCGTTTTTCTTTCAGGGAAAGTTTCAGTTTATGTTTTCACATAACTTAGAAACTTGGGTTGAATGTATGAAAAGATTTTCAAAAGCTCAAAGCAAACTTTAATTAAAATTAAAATATATCACTTCTTATCAAAACGAAGAGGTATTTGAGTTTACGTTGTATCTCTACAAAGAGAACTGGAAGTCCAAAATACACAAAGAAACTGCTTTACCACATATCACTATCTTAAAACTAAACACTGATTTTGTGTAGCATGCAATTTACCTTTTCAGAAGTTTATTAATTAAGGCACTTATTTCTGCTAACTCATCTGGCTGATTTCCATTAAATTTTCATGACTTTCGCATGGATTCATACGCATTCCGAGACAATAGATTATCAAGAACTAGCTTCGGCCAGCGGCTTCGCCCGCGTGAAAATAGGTTTTTCTATACAAACTTTGGACCCCCGTTTCATACCATTAGGGGGTGAATTTTGGAAAATCCTCTCTTAGTGCTCGCCTATGTCCTAAAAGGAAGCCTTGTGCAGAATTTCATGTTCCTAGTCCCAGTCAGTTTCTCCTTTTATGTAAATAGATTACAACCAATAAAAAATAAAGGCTCTTTGCTATTTTACTGATATCCAACCACTTACTAGGTATTAAATCTAACCAAGGATTAATTACACCAAAGTGCAGTAAAGAAGACCCATCTATACATCGATATCTTTCTATCAATTGCACATATCGAATTTTGAGTGACTTAAGGTCAAAGCCCCAATCAGTGAAACGCATCGTGTGGCCTATACTATACGCATTACAGTGTAATGAGGTCATAAGCTCATTGGACCGCGAAATGCGACCATTATTATCCCAAACGATTTCGAACTAAGTAAGTATTTCAATGACTTAATTTGAATGTATGATGGCTGATGAGCCTATACAGTACAAAGCTGATTGAGGTTTTAACATAGAAATTAGAATCATTTGTATTGTAGGTAATTTTGTAGTTGATTAGTTTGTAAAACTGTGAAACAGGTGATTGATGTGTGATGTCGCGTTTAAGTGTTCCATCTCCATAATAACTCGTGGGGAATAGGATGTGTTCTCATAAATCATAACCGTCATTTCTACACGTCAGGAGTCAGTGAGAGATTCTTCATCTTGAAAATGGTCAACATACAAATGCTATCTATGTACCTATTGATTTCATTGTGACATCTATGGCGTGGCATAAGAACTAAAATTTTGTAAATTCTGCATCGTGCCATTAAAGTTCTCCGCACGATTAGAACGTACACAACAGCCCGAATTAACCATCGGGCAGTTGCCCGATTCAGACATAACACCCGTCTGGTCGGATGATCCTCTCTTTTCAACGGAGGTTTGTGGAACTTTACCCTCTGTTTCACATAGGTGGCCTCTAAACTGGTGACGGTCTAGTGGGTCAGACTGGTGGTAGTAACTGATTTTTAGAATTCAAATGTAGGTCTTCTAAAATGACATGCAACAGGTGGCAGCACTGAGTTGTCAGGCACAGGTACCTGTCAAAACGCTTATGATTTTGAAGTTAGTCAAATTAGAGTCAACTTCATGTGTCATGTCATGTCATCATCAGTTACGTTTTCAAAGTAGAAGACCTTTTGACCTTTGACTAACCGGTAGTGTTAATTATCTTGAATCCTCATTGGCAGATATGTACTTTCCTTATTCTTTCTTTTTCGGTGTGAAACATGTGTGAATTCATCAAATAACCCCTCTCGCTCTGAGTGGAATGAGAGGGAGTGTCAGACTTCTAGTGACTAAAACCCACTTATGTTCCTTCAGTTGCCCTTTACGTTCTAGGGCCACGATACCTCTTTCGAAGTAGCCATCTACCCTGGCTTCCGTATTCATACATATTATTATGTACTTAGTTCGAGTAATGTTATAGAAATATGTGTCACTGTTAAACAAACAGAAATTAAATTGTGCATTAACGACTCTCAATACAGATTGTAAAACAGCTATGAAATTACGCGCCTATTTACTCGTCCGCGTCCGTCGCGTGCAGAGCGCATGCGTGATCCGCCATGTTGACTTAACTGTCAAATGCACTATCATTTGTCAACTTGACGCCTTGTTGCAAGTTCCAATTAGATGGACAGAGATTTTTGTGCTTGCCTACTTCGTTTCAATTAACTGTAATAAGGCCCTGATTTCGGCCCATTAAATAGAAACAATCCTTCATTTAATAATTTTAAGAATGCATTGTGAACGACAGTTGACAGTTTCGTCATTTAGCTACACTGGTTATTTATAAGGGCAGAGATTCTCTTTAATTTTAACATTTAAGTTCCGATTTGTTACACTTTAAGTTTAAAAAACTTAACCCGTAAGTTGCCACGTCAGGCACACACTACAATTATTGCTAGAGGATGGTGTGGGTGACAGCTGTCAGATTCATACAATGTAGATATCTATCCTTTTCTCTCCTGTTGAGTAGCGTAATTAGAGACACAATAGAAAGACAATGACGTTCGAACGCCGGCGTTCGCTCTGGGTTTAATGAATTAAAGTTGCATATTTTCGTATTACCCATGCTGTATAAAAAAGACCTTAGGCTCGTTAAAAAATAAAAGGCCTCTTTTGACATTTGAGAAAACCCCTACAATTTAACTTGGAACGAAACTGAAAGAAATAATAATTAGGGGTCCGGTGTAGTAGTAGCTATTTTAGTAGTAGCTACACTACACCGGACAAGCCGTTAGGTTATCAAAATACAAATGTCAAAACGGGCTTTTTATTTTTCGACAACTTTAGTGGAGGTTCGACCTTTATAATGTTTAGTTCGGCAATATTAAAAGAGTAAATATAAGTAAAATAAAATCATTTGGATAACAATAGATGATGAGCAAATATTTTATTGTAGTCGTCCCCCGCAGTATGACCCGCGTTTTTGGTTACTGCTTCGCTCCCATTTAACAAAGCGTGACGTTATATTTATAACCTCTAGCTTTCATAAATAAATAACCTATTCAACACTAAAAGATTTTTTCAATTCGAACCAGTAGTTCTTGAGATTAGCGCGTACAATCAAATCAACAAACAAACTCTTCAGCTTTATAATATTCTACCATCGTCATTAAAAAGGACACAACTATTTTTTTTTCGAAATTAAGTTAATTATCCACATATTCCAAATAAGTTAAATACGTATTCGGAATCAGAAAAAAAAATCTGTAAATAAATAAATTTCGAAAAAAATTTAATTGTGCCCTTTTTAATAAAGACGGCAGTATCAGTAGGTATCTAATAGATGTACTTAGTTCCATCATCAGTCATTATTGTCAAAAATTCCAGATAAATGAAAATAGGTTTGGTTTTTATAAACCAAACAATGTTATTGATCATCAAATAAGTACCGAGTGAAATGTAGAAAATGCAAACGGACTCCAATAAGAAAACATTCGCCCAGCAATCAGTCCAATGTTTATTTGAGTTGTTGCTGTCAATAGCTCATTTGATTGTAAAGCTTGATAACAATAAACTTTGCTTTTACTATGTCCAAGTATTTATTTATTTATTTAAACTTTAAGTACAGTGGTTATGGGAACGATACCACGCCAAATGTTGGTATTATTACGTTTATTGAGACTATTTTTAATTTATTACTGATAAGCTCGCGCTTGGCCATTATCTTACCTGGTAATACCGAAGCGGTAATGTGGTCAACGTTGGTGCACTCTTGACTAGTACAATGCGTTCCAAATAAGAATAGGATCGATTGCCATGTTGTGACGTCACGTCATACTGTCAAATCGAAGAAATTGGGTAGGGTGAACAAAACAAGAAATTTTTAAAATTTAATTTAAGTATTTACGAATCGTGAATGAAAAAAAAAAGTTTAAGCAGAATCCAGTTCTTCAATTTTGCTCATCTCTGCGTCACTGTGTGAAGTGGCAAATGAAAAAAAAGGCGAATTGTTCCTAACAATGAAAATAAGAAATAAAAATAGTTTTTTTTTAAACCAATTATGACTTAAAACGATATATTTAGCTAATTTATATAATATATTAAACAATAACGTTTTTACTTCAGCTAGATTTAACTAAGACTTAGTAATACAAAGCAAAAAAAAACCCCTTATTGATACGCAAA
Source organism: Mythimna impura (assembly GCA_905147345.3). Classification (NCBI taxonomy): domain Eukaryota; kingdom Metazoa; phylum Arthropoda; class Insecta; order Lepidoptera; family Noctuidae; genus Mythimna; species Mythimna impura. Next base: position 22,007,556 of record LR990359.1, on the reverse strand, counting down.
TATAATGCAAACCGTACTTTTCACTCAACACTTGACAGATCGAGGTTATTGACTTTCCTATTCTTATTTGGAACGCATAGTAGTCTCTCTTGTCTAATATTCACTCTTGACTTTAATACCCCAGGTTGTAGCCATGCCCTTCAAGATTTTGCCTGCTAGGAAGACTATGTACGAAATACCTATCAGTTAGAATCATGTCAAGAAAGTCCTGGAGTTTCTTCTAAATACCGTCACTCGTGGCTACAACATTACTAACCACGAACTAATTAAAAGCTAACCACCGGAAATTGGTGAGCTTACTAAAGTTAATGTTTTAATTAATTATCTAGGTAGGTACTAGCATCATTAATCTGCCTGCCAACTCGTTAATTAATGAAATATCCTGCCAGGATCGCTCGTTACCGCGATTTATGGAAATAATTCATGATCTCCTGAACATCTCATCATTTATCTACTCGTGATAGCCACATAAACTCAACTAAAAATATGCCTCAACAACAAAACTATAATTCAGCCTTAATTCAGATAAGAACCTAAGTAAAATAAAACAATTTAATTTTTTTCTTAAGGGATTGTTACCTACATAGAATGTAAGTACCTACTTACAAACTTACCCTTATCTTATGAATTCCAAATATAGAAAAATGCGTTCTTCAATATTTTATCACAATTATTTATTTTCACAAAAACTTATCATAGGTTACTAAATAAAAAATGAAAAGAAAAATAAAACACAATCGAAGCTCGAATAAAAGCAATCATTAAAATTAATTGAATTTAGAACGCACTCTAGCATTGGCCATAAATAAATAACACCCAATAGAAAAGATCAAAGAGGTTCATCACACCTCCTTAGATCCCTGATTCCCTGGCTCAGTGACTCATATAAATCATGGCCGAAAAACTTCAAAACTAAAATTAACCTTACAAAAGAAATGTTTAGTAATAAGCGGTTTAAGGAAAAAAAACTTAAATAATTTCCCTTTCTAAGGAATGCTGGCCGTATCCCATAGGAATGTGGCACTATCCCTTTTTATTATTATACCCGTCTCTTTCTAACGCTGTCACAGGCCAAACTGGTTAACTTTGATTAATGACTTCACTATTTTTTTCATTAACCGGATGAATACTCATGTAATTAAACCTCTGTGATAATATTATGCAGTTCACGATTCCCTTGTATCGTGACAATGTTTTTTAATGTGAGCTAATAGTGACTTAGTATGAACTAACCTAACCAAAAAAATGCAAAATATTTACTGACAAGGTAAATATTAATACTTTTAATTCAATCGTGTAACTTCTATCTAAATGAGAAATTTCTGCCTGTGTATATCGTCGACCGTAGGTTCAATTGAGGTAAGGGACAAAATACCCAAAATGAGTTGAGTATACAGTTTTGTTCAGTATTTTTCGCTCTATCGAATGGTGAATATGAAAAAATTCTAGCTTAAGAAAAATGTCCCTTACCCTAATGATTTTTGGATCCAAATTTCGAATCAGCCCCATAATAACAATGTATCTGAAAAACTATGCAATATAAGAACTTAAAATAGTGTAATTATCGCCGCCAATCCACTTCAAATAAGGTAAGGGTCTTCCCAATCAACGAATTACCATTACATGGTTTATTTTTGAAGAAACAATAATAAAACTGGCCTTACACTAACGTCTTTGTTATCTCAAAAAATAAATATCATCCATACTTTAAATGGATTGCACGAGTTTTGACATAGTTGTCCCTTACCCCAATTTGCATTGTCATACTTTAAGCAGTGTCAACGTTACACCTATTTGAATCGAATTATATTTAGGTTCGGTGTCCGTTACACCAATTTGCTCGTGAGAAGTAATGAATATTTATCCCTGTTACCTTTATTTACACACACTTCTAACTTCATAACACAAGATTGCACGTACTTGCACTATTACCATCCTTTTTTTATCTCACAACGTCTTTCTGTGTGCGAAAGAGACAGCAGTTTTTGTTATATACACTGTATAATGCACAAGAAGATGGTTTATCCCAAAAAGATAAACGAAGTAAACCAATTGATAACATAAAATATGAAGAAGCTACTGTAAATGCGGCAAAGGAGTACATCGAGTCTCTTGCGGTACTACCCTCACATTACTGTAGGCATTCAAGCAATAGGCTGTATTTACCACAAGAATACAAAACGTTGACAAACTTATACCGCCTATACCGAAAATCATGCGAACAGAAAAAGATAAATTACCTGAGCGAACGTGTTTTCATTAATCTGTTCCATAAGGAATACAGCAATATAACTATTCACGTTCCGAAGAAGGATAAGTGCAACATTTGCTCTAAACATGAAAACAATCCAAAGGAGGCAGAAAAGGACAAGGAAAAGATTACAGATCACATGGAAGAAAAATATGCTACTTATGAAAGATTTACTAGTCATCAAAACTATTCTGTAAACAAGGACACTCTAGTGGCAAGCTTTGATTTAAAAAAGATTTTAAATACGCCTCATGGTGACAATATTTTGTTATTCTATATATTATTCAGAAAATACACCGTGTATAACTTTACAATTTGTGAAAGCTCTACTCAAAACGGGTTTTGCTATGTTTGGGGTGAATGCGACGGAAAACGAGGGTCAAAAGAGATAGGGTCCTGCCTTTTCATGTATCTGAAAGATGTTGATGATAGAGGAATAAGAAAAGTTATCCTGTATTGCGATGCTTGCACTGGACAAAATCGTAATAGGACAATGCTGGCAATGTAGCATTATTTTTTGTCAATTTCCAAGAATGTCGAAACGATTCAGATTAACTTCTTATTGACCGGTCATAGTTACATGCCAGTTGACAGCATGCACTCTGTTATTGAAAGAGAAGTGCGAAAATTGACTGTTTGGAGTTACACGCAATGGCCTAGTTACATGGAATCTGCTAGAAAGAATCCTCGTCCCTACGTCGTAACCGTTATGGAGCACAAGGATTTCATTGACTGGGACCCCGTAACAGAAAAACTGTTTCCACAAAAGACGAAGGACTTGCAAGTTACGAAAATTAGAATAGCTACGATAAAGAAAAAAGACCTTAAAACCATTTGGATTAAACACTCTATGAAGGAGGAAGCGGTTGTTTATGTCATTAAAATAAATGGAGAATTGGCAGCCAAAAATATAGGGAGTAATCCAGAACGTAAAACGACAAGTGGGAAAGGAAAAGGAAAAGGGACGGGAAAGGGTAAGGTGAAAGGGGTAAGGTAAAGTGTGCCGTCACAACTAGCAGACTCGCCTGATATAACAGTGGACAATAATTTCATAGAGCTAAGGCCTTTGTATAACACCAGGCTGCCAATATCGTTCGCAAAATACAAAGATTTAAAAAATTGTGCGTGAATGCTATGCCCAGTAGATTTCATCAAGATTATTTGAAGCTACCATATTCCGCCAAAGTGATTGACAGTTTGAATGAAACGGACGAAGAAGATAATGAAATGAAAAAAAACGTCTAATTCTGAAATGTTTATTGATGTCAATTTTATTAATATATTTTTTTTAATGATTGTAATGATTAAACATTGATCTCATGTTAAAGACTGATTAAGCGGTAGAAGTAAAATTGTTTATTTTAATTTGATTAACAATGTCTATATAGGCTCTATTATGATTATTTGCAGATACTCTTTTATTTGAATAAGAATTCAAAGTAAGTATAGGTAAAATTGTTACCATTTTTTTTTAATAATTTGATTATAATAAACATCTTCAATAAAATAAAAATTGTTTTATTCAAACTAATACAAATTGGCTATTACAATGTACAAACATTGCATGTAAGCGACACACAAAAAACACACACGGTTCTAATACATTTTCATGTCTTTTAAATAATTTCTTATAACGATTTCCAAATTTAAGATATCCGTACGTCAAAAGTGTGTACTTCATTTTCTGTCAAAAATCTCTTTACATTGTATTTTTTTCATAAATTTTTTCAACAAGTCCTTTACACTATTTTTTCATTAATAGATTGGATCCAACGTAGAGGTCAATTTAATATAAGGGACGGGACTACAAGATACTTGGTCAGTAAGGGACATTACTAACAAAATACGTTGTTGTAAGGGACATCTATTTTCTTAAATAGCTAACTTATCTAAATAAATGTTACACATGTAGATAGAGCACTAAAATATAAGTTTATGTGTGAAATCAGACCCGAAAAAGGTTAATAACAAAAAAAGTTATGGGCGATTTAGTCCGAAAAAAAACTTTGTTGGCCTCTCCTGAAAAATCGTATTTTGTCCCTTACCTCAATTGAACCTACGGTCGACGATATGTGAAAACAAACGAATGAAACAGAAATACATGTAATTTACAACTTTTTACGACGTACTAATACAACCCCTACTACAATATCCGCCCCGTCCATTCACGAACATTCGCCATTCAACCCAAGCGAAAAGCTCCTACAAATGTCTGTAAGCCTGGTAGTTTCAGCACAGCGTTACGTCACCATTTTGTCGTCCCGATTCCGCATGCAAGTTGTGTTGTTAAAAAGTGTAGCTAGTAGCTAAAAGTAACATGAATAAGCTATTTTATATTATATTCACAATATTCAGTCAAACATTTTATCGTTTCCAATAAACTGTTTTATATTCAGACGTCGTATTGTTTATTATTTTTATTACATCATTATCATCTTTGCACTGATCCAGCCTGATAGCAAATTTTATAGATAATAAACATTTAATACCAAGTTGGTTGAAATAACAAATCAAAGAACTACCTAATGCTAACGATGACGTAACGCCAGATTTAGCTTAAAATGAACGAAAATAAACTGCAAAATTCCGCTGGCGTAATAGGAAAAGTCATAAAACATTTTCTAAACATCCTATCTATAGTACAGAAATTAGGTTAGCATAAGCAACTGTCCAGTCAAGATTCATGGGTCAGCGTAAGCTGGAAACATCTGGCGCAGTTCCTGGAATGCAATTCCGTTGTATCAAAAGAATCGAAGTTGCTAAATCAGTGGTTTCAAGAACAATAAAACTTGGCGGGAAGTTGCATCAAGCTCCAAAGTCATTTATAGCTCATGGAGTGTTGTTGGGGAGTTGGCTCTGCCAATAAAAAAATCTTTATAGTTAATACGTAAGTAAATAAGGAAAGTTTATTTAAGAGATCGTACAAAAAATGGACCAAACAGGATTGAAGAAACGAGGCGCGAACACAAATGTTTACCAGCCGTATTTCCGATCGTAATAGTGACTCATTTTCGTAGTCATTCATGAGATATTTGTATTTAACCCGTTTTGCGCGAAATTACAGTAAAACAAACAGGCAGGTATGTGAATGTAATCCATCTAGTTTGTAATGAAAACCAGAGTATTCCCGTGACCCAATTTCGACGTAGACAGGTTTACATTATAATCTACAATATTTATTTGCTTAATCTGAAAACAGTAAAGCATGCTCTGCTCTTTCGCGATCCCAAGTTTGCGAGTATAGTTACTATGTGAACGATATTAGGCCGTTAACACTTGCTTTTAGCATCCGTCTTCACAAATAATTTATTTATTTTACAATTATTTTAAGAATTAGATTTACGGGTATTTAGTTTAAGACCAACATAATAAACCCAAAGCAGTAACATGCTGATTGAATGAAAGAGCGGAATGTTCTGTGAGCAATTAAAAACATGGTGAATGTGCGTTGAAACTGAGGAGTAAAAATGGCTGTTTGCTGTATTGCATAGAGAATATATTATGTTACGCATCTGACTATTGAAATATGATTTGGAAATAATTTATAAGTTTTATGCAAATAGGACTTGCAAAGGCAACATAAAACTTGCAAAGGCAAGCTCCATATAACTACTACTTAAATATTTCACTGTTTTACAAGGCATTCATATGGAAAGTTTCATAACTTAGAAAATGAGAATGTAGTTAAATTTGCTTCGTTATGATGAATAGCTACGTATTTCAGTTACCCAATACCTTTAAAGTTGTACGCTGTTACAATGTTGCTTCTTCCACAATCTCTCCAAAAGTGCATTACACGCGTTCTCACATAAAATCTCTCCCGACAACTTGCGCAAGAGTGTATAGGGCCGTTCCTAATTTTATCGACATAGTGTTGGAAGTAATGTTTATCGACCATTAGGCATCATGCGTTACTTTGCTCTAATTGCTCGATTAATACGCCGCTTCTTCAATAAAACTTAAAATACATTTTAATCTAAGACGTTATAAAGATATTAACTACATCAATTTCAGTATCAAAATATTTCCGTGGGTTTTGTATTTTTATATCGTTAAGAAGAATTAGGAACTCGTTAATGTTATGGCTTTGTTACCAAACATTTCATTTTATAAATCCCTAGTCTTTATATAGCTAACGAACGAAATAAAACAACATCTTTTAATTTTATCATCATACACACATCACATCTTTCTATATTTTTTATATACAGAATGTCTCTGAAATGGGTAGTCATATTTTAAATACAGTTTTTACCCATAGAATTAACAGCTTTCTGAAAAACGTCACAGTCAATATAAAAAATTAAAATTGGACCTCCCATACTTTGCTCAGCTGATGATAAGTTTGTTGACGGCAATTTCAATTGTTTTATTTTAGGAATTCACTACGACTTCTTTAGAGAAATTTGTTCATTTCCATAGGCAGTAAAAATTATGATAACCCATAATTTCCGTTACAGCCTATAGATGCAAGCTTTTGTATCTGATAAAAACATAAGCGTCACCATGGGGAATTACCTATCTAATTTCAGTGCTGATGCATACTTAATAGGTCAGCGAGATCCAAAGTTTATTGATTTAGTTTCATACCTATTTATTCGTATGATACTTAATATGAATGCAGACTCAGGTCTATCTACATTTTTAATGACCCTTGAATAACCAAATATCTAACCACCGTTTACAACAAACGACTCCCACATGTGTTAGACCAAATTATACCAATTAATTAAGTGAAGAATTCCACAATTCCGGCAAGTTACGTCAGCAGAAGTTATTCAAGGTTTTCTACCATGTAGCCGATCACTGAAACATATTTTTTTTTAGTTTGTTTCGAAAAAGCTTAAAAGATGTTTCCATCGTGTGAGGTTAGCAAGTAAATATGAATATCCCCGTTACAAATTGTAATATAGGAAGTATCGTAAAGCCAAGAAATTAAGATGATTAAAAATCAGAAAGTTATATACGTAATTGTATTAACTTTAAACGAAAAACTTGAAAAGCCGTGCACGTTAAATATCAACTTTCATGATTGACAAGAAATGATAAAGATGTCACCGCAATAAGACATAAAATATACTAAAAATGCAAATGAAAATAAATAAATTTATCTATCGATCTTCTTCAGTTCAACATTCCATACTAATGCGTAAGGAGTAAGTATGTTTATCCATTTATCTAAAGCACTAAGATCAAGAATACAAGCTAACTATTCAGGGCATGTTCTAATATTACTATTGGGAGTGTAAGTGTCAATAAATTTTATGTTTATGACACATATAACAGTGTCACAGGCGAGAGCTCAGGCTGAGGGCACATCAAAGACCAGGCAGTAAACCTGATTGGTGCCGACTTTAAACTCGCTACTTAGAAATAGTACGGCGGAGATGCATGCAAGACTCGAATATGGCCAAGTACTTAAATTGAACCAAGACCAATTTGTATATATGGCTTAGCTGTAGGGGTCAATGTGGTTGGTTATCTTTAGATTCAAAACCAACTTCTTCATGAGTTTTAAGTTAAACTAATGCTAACTATTCCATCATATTTTTATTTAAAGATTCCTTTTAACTTTTGCTCTCCGACTCTTTAAAGCGGCTTAGGGCTCCCTTCATTATGTATATAGTATCAATTAAGTGATTTTAGTTTTAAATATCATCGTACGTATGTTTCTATGTAGTACATGTTTTATTGATATTTCAATTCACAATGTCTTCTTTATTACTTATTGCCTCAATACTTGTATTTCACTCTGCACGTATATTTTTATGATGATATCTAATATACATTCTCTTGTTACTAAACCTGTCAATTGTTCCATTATTCGCACTCATAAAACGCTCCACAATATTATTTTATTACTTAAAAGAAGAAAAAGAATCTTTATTACAGGATAATAAATTCTGCGGGATAGCACGTGTGCTGTGCACTATGTCGTCCGCATCATGCGATGCAGTAAAAATGAAGGGTTCCATGGCGTTCACTTTTACACTCAATAATGTATTATTACTGGCGTATAACTACGTAATATACAAGAAGATTTTCTTCTTCAAGTGTGCAAGGATACATCTTACTTATAGCGATCTTGTTAGCTGTAATGACGTTTGAGAGATGACGTCTCGTTAAACGGACCTATGCCGCAAGTAACTCTGCATTCGTTTAATAGTACATGTCTTCAGTAATGGAGGGGGTTCTCACCAGTCATATGCACTGGAGCATATGCTGAACATGACTTGAATTTATTTAGATTGACAACGTAGGAGTAATTGCAGCAAGCATCATTAGTTTTTGACTTGCCTATCCATCAAATATGTTGAAAGATGTAGTCTCAGCTGAAGCTTTCGACACACTTTATATTAATAATGTGTCAAATCAAAATAAATATGCTTTTAGAGGAAAAAAGACGTTTTGTTCATAAAAGTTAAAAACACAAGTAAAGTAAAACACTATATACCATTTTTTAAGTGACTAAAAGAATCAAACTACAACAAATTTTGAAAGCATCCAAACCCAAATTCAAACATTTCTTTTAAAACTTTACAAATTCGTCTAATCCGACACAAGTTCCGTGTAAAAGTAATTTAATAAGGCACCGCGCGACCGTGGGACCAACCATTAGTGCGCCCGCGCATTTAAAAGTGCATCAGCGCGTAGCACTCCTGTAACACAGATCATTAAGATACGGCCTACAGAAAAAATATGGAGACGAACGGTTTTTTGTGGATCATTATCATAAAGCTGCTACATGCACAGCTGGGATTGTTTCAAGTTTTTGTGTTCTATCATCAGGGACTTACTACTATTGGTTGATTTGTCCATTGACTCCTTACATAGATGGAAATTTCCAGCTTCCACATCAGATTGCTTATCAAACTTTCATCGTTGTTCTTTTGTAGTCAAACCTGTTGCATTGAATGGATAAAAGTAAACATTTCCAAACCGAACATTCTTTTCGTTACTCCTACGTCCCTTAAGACATCCGTCTGATGCGGACTATAACTTAATAGTTCCTTTTGTTACTCTCTCACAGTAAGGAAATGTTTATACGTTACGTCACTCCAGATTCCCACAACTGCCACCGGTTGAGAAATTAGTCCAAGCTTTGGCGCTTCCATTAGTTTTATTTTGCCTGATTAATTATAGAAAGTCACGGTAATTGTAGGAAGATCGTTACGCTTGGGTTCATATTGCAAAACATACACTGCCCCCGCATTACCGTACCGCATTTGTCAAAGGGCTGAAGATTTGTTAGTAAACATTGTTGTCGCACAATGAAAATGAAAGTCGCGAATCGTAAACTTTGCTGGGTATATTGTGCAACGCTACATTAAACATCTGACATGGAGATGTAACTAAAGAAATCTTTCGTATGCATATGAAATATCTATTAATAACTTTATTGCTTATAAATTTTCTTTATTTACTACAAAATAAGTAATCCATAAAATCATTGATGCGAGACAAAACAAGGATATTTTTTTCTAGTCACCTGCTTGCTCCTGTTTTGTACCAAGCAAACATAAACTAACAGGAATAGTGAAGTATCCGTAGCACCAGAGCAATCGTTGTGTGAACAAAAGTTTGGTTCAGTGTTTCCCGCTCAATCGCTGACTTCAAATCACGCTGACTTGTGAAACGCGTCTGTTCTTAATTGGTATCATATCATCCAAAATGCAAAAGAACTACCACAATATCCCGTCTCCATAACAACAAGATCAAAAGTTCAGTATTAACGGGAATCAGGAACGGGTATTTCTAGTCCTAGTTTCGATGTCTTAACTTCCCCGACCTCTGAGCTCCTAGTAATAAAGTTCAAAGTAGTGTGGTTTGCACGTGCGATATCGAATTTCTGACCGTTACATCTATGGTCAGACCACCGACATTGGGTTTCCGACTGACTGGATACTGGTAATGCTTCCAAGGAGCTGGCTTTTTGATAGAACTAACCGATACGAGCTGCGAAACGGTTTCTTTGAGTTGCGGTAATATGGTGTTGATAGCGTCTTAATGGACATGACAGTTGCGCTACACGTACAGGTAACTGTTATTAAATTTGGCACACAACGACAAAATTTAAGCATAACCACAGAGGCAAAAACCCGCATTTACTTTGTAACCCTAATACTATTTAAACACGTCAGATCAATCAGCACTCTACTTAATTATCCTCCCATTAATCATTCAAAAGGAACAAAAAATGAAACTGAAACCAAAACAATACATTTCGAGAAATCAAGCGAAAGCCGATTATTAGCGAACCCAACCTAACGCGAGGAGACGGACCGTATCTGGCGCCTACAACCGGCCATAAATTCGTAGCCAGTCAATATTTTTTTATTCTCCTCTGTCGGTTGCCGGGCAAAGGACTGGCCTAGTTTTTAAAACAATGAAAACATACTTATATGTCATGTAGGTACACGTTGCTAACAGATGCATCCACATGGCCGACGATGGGTACAGGCGCGAGCGAAAGCCATTAATGTTAAACAAATATAATCCAAATTAGACGCCCACGATATAAAAAAAACTAAAAGCAATTAGAAACGTGGAAGACATTATCGTGATGTTCTTTTTTAAGTCGTTTAGTATTTTTATGGTTATACAATCGCAAAGAGACTTAAGGTTCATGTGGAGACTAATCCTAAGCTTAGAATTTCTAGTAAACTACTAGCAATAAACTATGTAATTAGTACTAACTGCACTTCACAGAAGGCTGCTTATATAGCCAATAAATAGTCAAATAAAATGTAGTTATAACTCAAACAAAACACACAATTAAAACTCGTACTTAACTGATTAACAACGAGAACTGTTCACTTTTATTGCAACTATACGATCAAAAAATTCATCTATAATTTTGTGTAAAGTCAAAACATTTACGCTCGATACAGTACGTGAAGCCTTCTATAAAATTACGTAAATTATCATCAAGTTCATAAAGTAGTCAACACATGGTTTACGAACAGTGAATAATTTGCCTAGACCAGAACTCAGTAGTTACATTTGGTCTAATGTAAACTAAGGAACAGTGTTTATGTCTGCATGCCTGGTGATGTAACGCAGACTCTAAAATATGGGATTTACATCATAATTGAGTTAGATCATACTTTTCAGAAGAATCTGGCTTAGATACAGTTTTTGAAGGATGTTTGTAATAATAGTTCTTTTTACTCACACGCATTTAAATAGACCACTTTATTACCCGTCAATGCATGACGAAAAAGCTGAAAATGAAAAAGCGAACGATACGTAAAACTGACCTTCCCAGACTAATAATTTTAATAAAGTTGCTGAAGCTAAACATGATTTAAATTAATAAGGCGAGTATAACCTTCAGCCTATATGCTCTGGGAAGCGCCTATTATAAAAATACTATTGAAATGTCGAAGACGAATGAACATGAATGCTGGAATTATCCACTGATATATGTATTTTAGAAAAAATTGCAAAGAAACTTTAAATTAATGGTCGGTATGATCCATAAAGATCTTGTTTTGATTACCCTACTTCAGGGGCAATCTACAGCTGCTAGATTCATACATTGACCTGCATAGTGATTCATATAGAGACGCAAGTAAACAAGACATATAAATCTATACATAACCACTGATGACTCTGCTGACGAATAGTGACGAATGTCCATTTAATTTATTACGAACAAAGTAATATGTAAATTAAACCATATACGCGAATAATCTCGTATTGTAGTGAATAGCAGTCACTTGTTAAACAACGATTTGTTGTGGAACTAGGCCGCAGAGCAATGAATACTTGCTGTGTACTACAACACTTCTGTGTCTATCAACTTAATGCCCAGGCTTACATATACAAATAACGTTTCATGAAAAAGCAAAATGTATAACACTGGTCAAAACCATTGCCCCATTTTTTCTAGCATCAATAAAATTGAATATTTGTAATAAAATTATGCGCAATCACTTCAACATCTAATTTATTATTTAAGCCTTCAGTTCCATCAGTCAATTTTAAGGCTGTAAAATAACCATCACTGTTGAACAATGCTTCTTACAGATACAATTATAAGAATTCAGAACAATATACTCAAATCTAGACTAGGTTTAATAGATCTATGTTATTCTAGTAGAATAGATTCTAGGGCATAAGAGTAGCAATACCAAGCTAATTGTGAGAACAATTCAATTATACGTCAATTAGAATTTCTCTGATTTAGACGATTTTCTAATTGCATTAGTTAGTTTGTAGCTTTTTCTCTAGTAGACTACTGGGTTGACACATATGCTATTTAATCATTACCACCTTATGAATTAATTTACTATATTTGATTGCGCAGTGCATTGCGTGCGCCTCATTCTCGATTTTCCGAATAGGGTAGGGTGGGTTTTACTTGTTTGCTTTACATCGCTTCGATTTCATGTTTACCTGGTACTGATGTTTACATTTTATACAATAATAATATAACAGCTATGGATATTTTGCTAAGCGTAACGTTGTATATGGTATGTATTACCGTGTGTTTGTGTGAGTATCTTTACTTTCAGTTTCAACTGTAGCGTCATTCTATTTGAATGTATCCTTTTTGTCTATTTTCTTTTCTTTCACTATGTTTCATGTACTTTTCTACCGATATAACTATATCTAAGATCCTCTGTCATCGGCTCCTCTTAAGAGGGTTTAGAAATAATGATTTTTGAACAGATTTTTCGGATAGACGCGAGTAATTTTTATAGCAATATAAAAGAGTAATTCGTAAAAATAAATCCTACACTAATATACGAATAAGCCTTTTTTATTACTACTACTACTTTTTTACTATGTCATTCTAATGTTTCAACTTAGGTAACAATTGATGTTCAAAAGTTTTTTTCGCTCCATTGAAAGACTGAAAATTACTCTTTACTCCAAATAAATCAATCAATTCACCCTTCAAATGCCTCACCGGTAGACAAAACATCTTTTTAATCAACAAAAAGGACCCAAACCATAACTAATAACAATAATTCATTCCTATCTCCGAAACAGCCCAAGCAACTTAATAAACGGACCAAATATCGAGCAATAAATCAATTCCTGTTATCATTACAGATTTTCAAGGCACGTGCCTCGCTTCCTTCCTCTATGGACGGCAATGCACGAAAACGACTTAGTTTGTGGGCTATTTTAGGAGCTATCAAGCTTAGGGTTGTCGCGAATGACATGTTCACGTGAATTTAGGTGCTGTAGTATGTCAGGGTCGATGCATGCCAAGGCTGCGTAATTGATCAGAAAAGTAACCGCGTTCCTGGAACGCAAAGAGTAACGAAAGAACATGGTTTTTGTGAGTAATATTCTGACACCCTCTGGCTTCACCCTGAGCGGGATACAGGTGCTTTATGTCAGTAAATATTAATACTGGAATGATTTTAATATGCCTTAATATTTACAATGTCCACTTGGAGTTTAGCTATGCCTAATTTATTGCTTACAAGTCTCTACATTTGCCTTATGCATCGGACTTTTCATCATCCTCAGCCCAATTTAATCCACTGCTATGAATAATCTTCTATTTTGTTAGGTATTCAGATCGATATCAGAGAAAATATTAAGTAATTTCCTATACCTTGTAATGAAACCTAAATGAAAAATACCTTGCTCCCATAAATCGGCCACAAAAGATTTTAACCGTGCAATCAAATCGCAAAATACTTTTTACTACCGTAATTCCGTTTTTTACTGCAACCCTAAATTAATTAGACTTATTCCCTGGTACAAGAACACTTTGAATCGTATCTGGGGCACCGGGAAGAGACGTAAAAATACCGTAAACCTTATAATAATCATTACTGTTAACTTTAATACCTTCCCAGCAAGTGATGTTGATTGATTCTCGCCTTTAAACATTTATAACATCATTAGGTGTCGTTATTTTGTAATTGAATTTCATGGAATCATGTACATGATAATATAATGATGAGTATTCTACAACAGCTAGAGCTGTAGAGCTTAATTTTATTCAGACTAAACACAACAATGTACAATATGGAACCTTTGAAGACTTTGCTAACAGGAACTAACTCCGGTCACCGATAGTAGAATAGTGAATATCGGTTGTTATAAGAAATTAACTGTACATTTCTTTATAGATTTCTATAACTATACTTATATGTTACTGATGACATTCCACATCTAGACGTGCCAATAGAGGATGCAGTAGCAACAGCTTCCATAGTTTAGTGAAAAAGTTTAAAAAGGAATCCAGATCTTGTCAGTTCTTGTCTTATCTTATGTTGATCTTGTCTTGTCTTGTTGATCTTATCTTCTTGTTGTTTGTTTTGTCTTGGTAGTTATCGCTGTTAGCGATGAGACCTCCATTGTACCCATAAATTTAAGTTTCTGTGAATTTTTTACTATTTTGGAGTACAATAAATTTTATTCTATTCTATTCTCAAATTGGCAAACACAACAATTATGGTCAGCCAGATGAAAGGTGTATTAAGGGCAAAACCTACCCCTTCTCTTGTCTCAGCCCCACAGAACACCTACTATGGGTTTTTTGGTAGGATTGGTTCGAATGAAGTTCAGTGACTGTTTTGATTATTCGCAACTTCATTACTAGTGTATCCAGTAGGAATCAATTTGCGAATAATGTGATGTAAAATTGGTGTAGTTTTATATTTCAAGTGTCTTCATAATACGACAATATGTGAAATCATTGAAATAGGTGCGATCTCAGTAAAATGGAGCTGAGAATTTTATTGTACTACGTATCTCAGTGAACATTGCTGAGAAAGCTGACTCGATACATTTGTTGCCAAATACTGCAAAAACATTAAAATGTGTTAAATCTTAAAACCAAAAAAAAACTACAGGCGTGTCTTTTTTCTGCTAGACGGAGCCAATTCCAACCGGCTCAATCTTTTTAGGTTGTGACCCTGCCGGTAACCGACCACCTCGAGCTTCTTGGGGTAACGCCATCGAGGCAAAGGCTCAACTGGCTGTCAAAAAATTGGGGATCTTAGCAAAGGTGAGACGTACTTCACGCTGGAACAGCTGGTCAACCTTTATCAAGCGCAAGTACGATCGTGTACAGCTCTCATCTTTGGGATGGGTCTGCCAAATACCAGCTTGATGCACTAGAGTCGATTGAGAAGCGAAATAAGAAGATCATTCATTATCGTTTGCATTTCGGGCAGTGTGCATTGGAATTGCACAAGTTAATTCCGCCAAGTCGGTTCCATCATCGGACCACTAGACGTACAAAGCGTTTTAGGTACACATTCATTATGCGTATATATAGCTAAGGAGTGGAATTCCCTGCCGGAGTCTGTGTTTCCTGATAGCTATAACCTAGGGGTCTTTAAGTCAAGAGTGAATATATACAATCAGTGCGCAGCCAAAACAAAAAAAAAACAGTAAATTTTAAGGCCAAAATTTACCCCCTTCACCAAATTCAGGCCCACACGATACCTACGGCAATGTGTGCCAGCCTAGTACCTTGTTTATAAATTTGGCCTGGAGTCTGTGCCTGTATTTCAGTATGTGTCCTACCCTTTTCCTCTACGAATGGGCTCTGTTATATTCTACTGTTTGTGTTAACCTGGTAGCAATGTTTTTAAAACATTTCGTAGTCTGGACCTGGACTTGAATAAGGATCTGAAAAATAAGCACTACTTTTATTTCTCTCTTTCATGAATTTTCAGCCACTACTTCAAGTGTGGCAGATCGATTATTCTATCTATTGCAGAACTCATCAAATCCAGCTCACTTGGCTGAGTAGAATGGAAATTGCTACACTGGCAGTCTCCCTCTTTTCAGCTGGTGTTGATGTCTGAGATTTTTTTTTTTGTTGCATAATAATCTATTCTCATATTATACAGTTGAAAAGTTAGCTAATCTCTGGGATGCTGAACGTGCTAATACTGGTTCGAATTAAAATAGATATTTTAATGCTGGATAGACTATTTAACGCAGAAGGCAAATAGGCTATATTGCTAGCAATAGGAGCGAATAGAATTTAAAAGTAAAATCACACTGATTTGTTTTTTTCACTTGTAACCCAAACTCGAAGAAATGAAAGCCGTTGAGAAACCATGAATTGAATGAAAAAAAGACAACATCATACAAAATAAAAAATAAAATTAATAAAATATCATGCCAGGCTATAATAAAATCATAATCTAAGTACATGAATATGGTGGAAGCTAATAAACATTTCCTAACAAGATAGTTACATTCGATAGTGAATTTATTAAAGCTTGTTTCCATACGATTAATGGTTGAGCTGCTAAGTCATAGGTCGGGCTTTCACTAGTATGTGACCCTACGCATCTACCTTTACTTATAGGAACCTAGTACACGATCAGATTTAAATTAAAAGATATTGTTTACCTTTCCATTTTAATAGTACTTCGTTTTCAGTAAAATTCTTAATTACAGTTTTAAATAATTTTTATCAAAGCTTTTGCCATCCAATATGAAACTAGACTCAAGTTTTATATCAAACTCATTACCATCTTTAAGTCGTTTTACGTTTCAATCATGAAGAGTCTAATCAGATACAGATTGCATATCGAAAGTCTGGGAAATTATTTTAGATCTGAATCTAAAAAGATTTAAATTAAAAATAATTTCTTACTTAGACTTGCATATTAAATACTATTCAACGAATGTTTAGTTCACCAGTCGAACTAGAAAAAAAAATGTTGGACAGGAAATCTTTGACACCAAATTATTTTGGACAGTTGAGCAATATTGTCAGCAGTTAAGCACCGGTTCAGAATGCTTTAAGTTGCTAAAAAGCCACAACAATGGAGTGATAAAGTTTACTATAAATTACAATAATAGAAGTATGGTCGTGAGTTCCTACACTAATGATTGGGACACACTTAAAGTAAGTATTATATTGTGTGGTGTTGGAGTTACACGTATTTCAGTGTCATATTCGTATTGTATGACACAAAGATATCAATCGTTTCGAACTTTAAAGTGCTTCTTTCGTTTGTAAGCTTAGCTTTAACTATGTTTGGTAACTTCATGATGTTCACGAATTTTTAATAACCGTCTACAATTCTATATAATTCTACATTATACAAGTCTTAACCGAGCCGCGCTACAACGACCAGTCCTGCGGTTCTCATAACCACTAGATTCCTAAGATCTTTATCAGGTCGCCAATCTACTTTAATAACATTATAGTCTTCTTTTAATCTGTGATTTTTTTCAGTAACTTTCTCTACTTCTCCAAGTTCCTTACAAATGTCATTGACGAAGGTTTCCGAAGGTACTTAATGATAAACAAGCTTGCCCTGTTAACATGTCTAATTCGATATGTACCGTAGCCCGTACCGGCCCGAACAACGGGCCGTTTCCGTGTTTCCCAAATCAATTACACCATTTACCGCCATACGGTATACCCGGGAAAGAATTTAGGTGAACTTTTCCGAGCCATTTTATGTAGTTTGCGTAATACATGCCTGTTATGGATGTGCTGTTTTGACAGATGGACTATAAAAGTTGTTATGCTTAAGTTATGATACCTATAACTAAAGGAGATTAATCTCAAAAGTTCGCGTCTGACACAGTTTTGTAATGTTTTAACATGCATTGTTAAAAAAAAAGGTTTTATAAACACATATGGACGGCCTGTAGGACAGACAAAGTGTTTCATTTTTTGTCCATCGGCGGAAATACAAACACGGTTAGAACAATGGCTTCACTTGTTTTGGTTGAATATCGTCACAAAGTTTATAATAGTCGGCCGTTGTCTACCGCGCTCCGTCCGTCAGTCCCAGGATGTGACTCAAAGAACGTGACAATATAACAGTAAAAAATGCTTTTATATTTGCATGTGTAAATTGTTGCTTCTTAATGTCAAGTAGGTACACCTTGCCGGTTACGTTCAACTTTTGGTCAAGTTCATGACCCTCTCTCAGTAAGCTAGAGCGAGAAAGAACAATAACTACCCTTGAACTTGCCTCGCTCTCCTTCCCTCGTAATCGATAAATTAACCCCGTCATATTGCGTCACTGTTCCAACGAAGAATGTCACCCGAGGTACCAGGAGTTCATAGGTAATAAACTGATAATACCGTGACGAAATGGTTACCTACGGAGACTGAGATATAACAGAATGATTGGTAATTGAGTGCGTTCCTTCAAATAGGATATTCTACAGTTAATCGCAACGGTTTTGACCCGAATAACTTAGGGGTCAAATAGGGTGGTTTGCGAATAATCAAACCTTAAAGTTTTTTTGAAAATTGAAAAATTGCCACACGATGAAAAATTGCTGATTGTGAGAAATCTACTCTTAATAATTCTGAAAGCTCATCACACTAAAATGTAAAGGCGAAAGTTCGTGAGTGTGTGTGTACGTTTGGTACTTCTTCACACTCGAAAGGCTGCCTGATTAATGGCATAAGGGTACACCATAATTATCCTGGAATAGCATATATGAGACTTTTTATCCCAGGAGTATGTTCGCTTGGGATATTTTCTTAATTTCACACGGGCGCAGCTACTGGCAGAAGCTACTGAACGATTTATTCTAGTTATGGTTTTTTTTAAACTCCTCTTCGACTTCTACTCTACCTATTAAGTACATAAAGTTTAGACTACACTACATGATATATAGACTCTTAACATCGTGAAAATGGATGAAAAATCAATCTATTTTTAGGACTACAGCAAACTTTTGTGTGACATTCTGACATTTCTAAGCTTCGATGTGTGAAAACTGTATGTAATCGTTGGTGTCATGGTGTGCACATGACAGATAATGTGAATGGAAGCATAGGATTGGCGTATGGACAGAGAATGTATCGCGCATGTGTGCGCGGTGCGGGCGTGCGGCGCTCTAACGCCCGGCAACTACCAGGCGCCCAGAAAACAGCAAGAGCCCTTTGTTATTGTTCTACAACGTGAAAAAGAGACGGAAGATAGGTTGTAACCGCGGAAAGTTGGGGTGGATTGGGGAAAACTTTTACATGTGTGCATGCATGTAAGCTGTTACATATTGTAACGTGAAAAGTCAGCAAATTGACATAGTTTATAAAGACTGACTTAATTACGAGTTTTTTTTACGAGTAATTTATTTTATTTTGACATGGAAAGGAAATGAATTGAATTTTAATGTAACCTATATAATTGTGTATCTTTGTGTGTATTTGTGTAAATTGTAGTGTTTTTTAATATGGGAATAATTTCCTGACAAATAAATGATTATTATTATTATTATTATTATTAATTTATGATTTACATTTTAAATTCCCACGTTTTTATTGGTTAAAAATCGATTTTCGTACGCATAATCTACTAAACAATTTCCTGTAATTCAAAACAAGACTAAATGTTATCCTAAAATTGTGTTTGACTAATAGACACATTAGTATGTGTCTTGGCTATAGTATAAAAGAACAATGGATATCAGACACAATCAGACAAATACTGTATCCATTAATTTACCTGTTCTGGAATATAAATGATACATTGTCAAAATGATGACATTGACAAAAAAAAAACAATTGACCTGTCGCGAATATATTGATTAACATATATGCTCATCAAAACCATTCGTATCCAACTTAGAATAACATATGTATATATTATGCAGAAAATAAAATTTACGTAATTTTTAGTCTTCTAATATTAAATGCCCACGTGAACGTAAAAAATATATAGCTTAAGTCAGTCAGTGATAAAGTAGCATACTATTGGTGAAAGAATTTTTTAAATCGGCACAGGACTTAATTCATTACAAACAAAAATATAAAAATGCAAATCTTTCCTCTATATAATATTATGTATAGTGTGGATTGTAGATTTCTAAAATATTGTCATTCATTTCCTTATAAAGGTTAAAACTGTAGGTAAGTTTTATCTAAATGTGAACAAAGGTGAAGTTTAATTTGAAATTATACACGTTTGCGCAGGGTATGGAAAGTCCTTTGAACTCTAAAATAGTGTAATACCAACAACTTAGATCATTATGTTCTTCCGGGAAAGCCTTATAAGGCTTTACAAAATTAACGCGGTAGACTGCGTGTGTCTTGTGTACTGAGCTTAGTGGGAATACAAATCCGCAGTGGTTTTTGTTTTAACTGTGAATTAATTTAAGAAAGAAAATATATGTATTTTATTAAAGTCACCATGTACTCATAACCGAATTAAAAAGAGATAATCTTAAAAAAAATGCTTTGTACTATGTGTCAGCTTACACAAAAAATATTGATTTCATCAATGTTGCCAGACAGATGCTGTCTGATGCTGATCTTTGAATGAATTCACTAAAATCAAGTTTTTTCTTTTAACTGCAGTTAAGTACCATATTTTCAGTTATGAGTCCAGAATAATTATCCAGAAGACCAGGTACATAAGCCTTATTTGTTAGCGAGGATATCGCGAAACAAAAATATATATTTTTTAATTTTGTAACTTTTCCTGGTATTTCTGTCTAATACTCGTACCTATTAGTATTACAATCATTGGCGTATCTAAGGTAATTTTTCGGGTGTCTGGCCCCGACATGCTACATTCTTGTGAGAATTTATGAGTATTTTGGCGCCCATCAAACAATTTCGAATCAACCAACATTCTGTGTGGGCGCTAGACCATACTAGGGTGGGCACAGCCCACTCGGTTCCTATAGACGACTATATAGGGAGTATGTTAAAATAGATATGTGATGTCACAAACGTTTAAAAATAACACAGTCAAACTAACGCAGAATCATGCTAACCTGCTTAGGCTGTTGATCCCCGCATTAACGCCGGCGTTCACGCGCCATTGTCTTTCTATTGTGTCTCTAATTACGCACTCAAAAGGTTAATTTTGGTTCACATAAGCTTTCACATAAAACGTACTACCTACCGACCCACTTAAGGGTCGATAATCAACAACCCAGATCCCAGTCATTCAATTACTATATTTACTTTAATTTCTCTATACAAACAAACAGCCATTAATCATTATAACGCTATTATGAACAGTACTTCACATGAAGGGATATAAGTGTTATTCTGACTAACTCAAGCAATTTACCAACAACTTTACAATATATATTAAAATAAACAATTTCCTATAATAACCGTTCATAGGGACATCAAGTTCTGAATCAAATAATAAACTGATTGCAAACCCTAATAAGATTCATTGCATTACGCAGTTGTGGTTGTGAAGTTATGTTTAATAAGGAAATTATAGACCGCTATTCTGTAATTTTCTTCCAATCTATGTATAAAGGAATGCTTGGCTAGAAAATTACTTGACAAAGTAAGAATTAATGAACAATAGTGTCAATATTTGTTTGTGCGCACAAAATGCGTAGGTACTAGTGCGATTTTCTTTCTTTCCTTATAATTCGTTCGCATTCGCTTAACAACATTAACAATGCTCAACAACAAATCGACAGCAATAACAACAACACAATCTATGATTCCATTCTTAAACGAATGTATGAAATGAAATTACATCACATTAAAAATATGTCTCAGAAAACGTGTCTATAACATTGAAGATAAACATTATGTCTAAGCCTCGGTAGACCTTTTTCATCGTGGGGTAAATAGCCTTCGACATAATTTTTAGAGAAAGTTTAACCCACGGATATGGTTTAACCTTTCCTTAACAAGTCCCCATTACCAATTTACGCCTACACCCAAATCGGTTACAATAACTAGATAAACTCCTAATGAACACGTAATTGAAACACCTACGCCGGCACGTAGACAATTAAATAGGCATCTTTTTAGTTTATTGGTTTAATAAAATCTGTGAAATTTAATAAAAGTAATATTTAGTAAATTACTGCCATGTTTTTGTTGGAACAAAATAAAATATTTGGTAGATAATTTGTTCATTTGCGCTTTATGAAAAGGTATAATTTATTTTATACAGAAAAAAAAAGAGTTTTCTAAATTGTCTGCAGCATTTTGACGTATCAAGTTCCTATATCATTCGAGACATTTGAACGTTCGCGTTGTTGCCAATGTAAACTAACTCATTCCCTCGCGGCCTCGTTGTAATGGATTCTGTAACCGTAGCGACGACGCTGTCGGCCGGGAAACGGGACCGGACTCCCGTATTACCGAGCATCCCAAGGGACCTTGTAAATACCGTGTAACATCGACTAGGACCGCATGACTCACAAGGATGCAAAGGTTACATCTTGAACACGCGCGATGTAAATAATTGGCCAGTTTTAAGCGTGGCCTTTGCACGTTTACTATCTACTTATTTTTTTTTATTTTTAACTCACATCCACATGAGAGATTAACTACGCAGGGCTCGGAGCTTTAATGTAATGGGAAGATAAAGGGCAGCCTTTGATGGTATAAGTGTATACTTACGATCGTTGCGTGACTTTTAAGCACAGATACAGATTAAACTTGTAGAAAATAATAAAATATACTTAAAAACATTTTTTAATTGAACTTAAGTGTGAACTATACTAAAACAATAATATTAATAAGAAAGTAAATGAAAAAAAACTCTAAATTCTCGATATCTTACACATTTCAGTGCCACTTCTTATGAATTTATTTTAAATGTATTGTACACAATGCTAAAATTTTACATTTAAAAAAATGTATTTATCGTATCAGGCTAGGCGTTAAGCGACCCTCACGAGTCGCTGATCAACCTTCGTTTATTTAGTTCTTCGTAAGTGTAGGTAATAAAAAACGCCGCTGCAGCACTCGGCTCGCGGCGGCGAATTCCGCCTCGGTCGCAATTACAAAATTTCTCCACTTGTATCAAAATGTACTATTTCCTTACAGTTACATTTCCTTAGAGCTCTCATCGAATCTCATTACTTGTTCGCAAACCTTTTTCGTTTTTTGCTCATGGCCTTAATTAAGAGATGAAATACTTTACGTTTTGGAGCATAAAGAAAGAGTCGTCAAGCGTCGACCAGTATATACTTATTATATTATGTTATGTCTAAAATAAGTAAAAGTTTAGGCGCATCGAACTTCTAAGAAAGGCTATCATTAGTTAGGTCGGAAGAATAAATAAATACCCAGTACCACCAGTAATGGCGGGGGAGCGTGTAGTGAAGCGCGTGAAATATTACCTTGGCGGGAAAATTTACGATGGACCAACCAGCAGCGATAGCGAAAGTACAATGTGTGGAAATTCTGCGATCCGCGTAACTTACTAATCATTTCAACAAGTAAATGAAGGGTTATTTAGTCGACGAAACCATATCCTGTATTATTTTTTAGTTTAATTTATTGGCTGAAGTTCAAACTTATTTATCTTCAGTATTTCGTGCTAAGATAACAATCTAAATGATTATGTGGCTACAAGATTACAAGGCTACGATGAACTATGATCAAAAATTATTTGAGGACTTACCATTCCCGGTTTCTTGGGGGTTTGAAATCTTGTCAAACTTTAGTATTAAAATAGAGTTTGGCAAATTTTTAACTTCAAATTCCGATTCTGTAACATAAGTGTAGGTAGGTATCTACAGAAGAAACTTCAATGTTTTTTTTCCAACAATAAATTGTTTTCTTCTCATCAAGAAACTTCGTAAGTATTCTTATCTCAACTTTCTCAGGAAGGGACTAGTAAGTGAAGCTTTACTTTCGATCTGGGAGTTAACAATGTCACAAACATCAAAGCAGCTCAAGTGGATCGTAATTGTTTTATTACTTTCTCTTATTTTTTTGTAAGAGTTGTATAAATTCTATAGAATTATAAACACCCCCTTCGTTTTACTAATATCACCTTCCAATTCTTCAATACGAAAATTGTACCCATAGCTGACCTTGAAAATAAAATCCCCCTAACCCTATAAAAAGGCGAACCATAATCATCTTATATCCCTCCCTTCTCCAAACCGTTTTTAAAGAAAGCATCCAAGTCGCCAAAATCACCGAAACGTCTACGAAAGTACTAGGCGGGCAGTAACCGGCAGGAGATCGGCTATGGTCTATGAGAGCCAATCGCACGGAAGATGTGAATATTGTCGTAAAACGTAGCGCGGCTTGTCAAACGCATGCACTCGCCCCGCCGCGCCGCGCGCTGCGGGTGATTTGGCGCGCATTATTGGTAAACCGCTTTAGGGTTGTCGAACAAATTGATTATAGGCTTAACAAGCTTGTTATTTTAATTAAACTGCTATTAAGTACCTATTTTTATGTGCGGATTACTTAATTTATAGGCAGTAAAATTTGTAATGATTTCTTCAGAAAAACAAAGCTGATAAATTAGAATAAAAAAGCATCAAAAATTTGGTCCACGTGTTACAATGATTCAATTTTCCCAAAGGTTCGAAAAGAAGATATCTCTTAAATTGTCATGTTAGGGGAAGCCCTGAGACATCCTCCCGACCACTAGATGGACAGATGACCTGGTGAAGGTCGTGAGAATACGCAGATGTAACTTGTTCAGAACCAAAGGCTATGTTTAACGGTAGACGTCTTGTGGCTAAACACCGAACACGGCACTTTCGTACATTCGTAACTGTGGCAACATTTTGACTATAACAAGCTGACCTAGCTTAGTACGGGCTTTCAATAGAATACGAGGCCAGCTTATATTTGTTTCTTACGTGCAAGCTACTGTAATTTACTCCCACAGGAGGTTTAAAATTCACAAAAACTAAGCAACCACTTAAATTTAACTCTTTAGTCAAAAAAGTGTCACAAAAAGCCGAGTGACATGAACTCTATCATCATTGACAACCTTGTCGCAAGTGCATGTGTCCACCCCCTAAAGTGACAACATGTGCGCCCCGGCTGCGCCCGCGCATAGACACAGGACGCTCCCATCGTCTATGATCATTGGGAACTTTCATATTGACATCGTTATGGAGTCAATTAGTGCATGTGACGGGAGATCAATGTGTGGGATGTGTTATGTAAGTAATGGATCACTAATAATAAATTTGTTGTTAGTGATATTCCGGGTCCTAAACTTATGTTATATGGATCTATTGTATATAAAGCATAACATGCCTGTATTTCTCGAAGAGTCAAGCGAAAGTGCATTGATAGTGCACCTTTATATCGTTTTTATATGCGTTCTCTTTATTACTAAATATCAATATGTCGAAAGGTTCTGGAGTAGAATCCGCGCACCGGAAAACGCAGGGCAGCGTTAAAAGGCCTCCGACAAGGTGCACCGATGACCTGGTGAGGACCACGGGAATCCGATGGATGCGAGATGCACAGGACTTCATTGTAGCAACACTTGGGGAGGCCTATGTCCAACAGTGGGCGTCTTTCGGCTGAGGGGATGATGATGCTGATGATGATCGATATGTTTGTCATATAGATAAATAGAATACTGTTTATCATGTAGGTACTTACACCATTTGAAGAACAGAAAATACAATTTTAAGAAGCATTTCATTAGGTGATACAATAAGTTCTCTTTTCGCCAAAAGATTTTAGGGTCATGTTTATTTTTTTATTTATTTATATATACTTTATTGTACACCAAGATAATAAATGATACATATGAGCCTTATATTAAAAAACATACAATTGGTGGCCTTATCGCATTCCGCGATCTCTTCCAGGCTACCTGGTATGGAAAGAGATTGTCTGGACATAAAATGGGGTTGCACTTGGTGCATTACAAAATAAGATAAACAATTGTGCATCGCTTATTTTTTTTTTCTATAGTCATACGAGTATTCTGATCTATGGAACAATTCTGATTAATAAATAATTCCGAAGTATACATGTGGATGGATGGAGAGGGAGAGGAAGGCCAAAGAAAAGATGGATGGATGTGTGAAGAGTACATAAAAGAAAAGGGAGTTACTGATAGCATGACGGGTGACAGGAGAAAAAAAAAAAGAAAATGTTGTGATGACCCCAAGTAACACGGGACAAGGGCAGAAAGATAATGATGAATTCCGAAGTACTTACCAAAAAAAAAGCGTAAAATGGTACGCATTGACCGAGCAGCAGTGGTGGCCGAGTGGTAACAGCCCCGACTTACGAGTTGTAGGTCACGGGTTCAAACCCAGCCAGGCACATTATACTTTGTGTAATTTATTTCATCACCACTGCTCTCAAAACGGTGAAGGAAAACATCGGGAGGAAACCGGCATGTCCGAGACCCAAAAATTCGAAGACATGTGACATCCACCAACACGCACTGGGCCCGCGAGGTGGATTACGGCCCATTCCCTCTCCAAAAGAGGAGGCTTGAGTCCCAGCAGTGGGAACATTATAAAGCTGATTATGCTTTATGCTACGCATTGACCTGTGTGTAACTATCAAAATATTTACAACAAAAATGACTTTAAGTTAATTGGCACATTATCTATAGTCCAGGAAGAAATACGGTCTAGTAAACACACTTCTTAACTCAAGACAAGAATATACCCCAATCCCACAATTACTTACAACGCAAGTTTCAACTTAAAGATATTCATTTGCAAAAAATAAACGACCAGTTACTTCTCGGTACCATTTCGGCGAGCACACATTACACGCGGAAGTAAGTCCTAAACAAGAAGTGAACAGTCGTCTCCGGGCCGTTAACGCCGTTTCCAGCGCACATATAAGTTTACACCGCCATGCTGGTTAGCCCAACAAAACACAAAGCTCTTCTGCTAATTTTGAACTTGCTAAAACGTTATTGTCGTTTTGGTCACCATTCAATTGTTGACTCACAGAACGTTGAGTTATTTTGTTAAGTTTTTGGTTTCTGAAACGGTTGAGGACAAACTTGGAGGTTATAAACAGAGATTACACTTCTGCTTTTTTTTTTAAACTAGAGTGTCATTAGGGAATGCAATCCCGCAAGCGCGGCATCCCGCACTCTGAAAGATGAAACGTTAAATGTTATATTTTATCGCTCCTGATTATTTGTACCTTTAAACATCCAATAAATTGAATTGGTAAACTCAAACCCAAAATTATTTATTTCAGATAAGCCTACATGGGCACTTATGAGTCAAAGGTTAGCGCACGGTTCCAATTAGTCGTTTCCTATGGAGAACCCGCAAAAAAACTCTATGGTTACTCGTTAAAAAAAAAAAATTGGTTCAACAACAATTTTTTACACTGGTATTATGCTAAAAGTAACATACAATAAATAGAGTACAATGGTGTAACAATCACTGATACCTACACCATTAAAATTATTAACTGGAGTCAACTATTATTACAATACTAATAGTTAAGTCCAGTTAATAATAAAAATATTTTGTTTTTTTTTTAAATAATACTACTTAGTACCAGAGTAACCCATGAAATTCAAATTAACTATTTTTTTTGCATTTTGCAGGGGTCAGTGGCATTGCGACCTACTTCTTCTTCTTCCTGCCTTTGTCCCATATTACTTGGGGTCGGCGCAACACGTTTTGTAACCTACAAAACGCAAAAAACTTAAGACCCGCAAAAAAGGTGTGGGATTTAATCCTCTAGGTATCATAATAGACCAGCATCGCCCGCGTGGAAGAAGAAAATGTGCAGCCTATTTTACTCAGTGATAAAGTAGTAATTCTTTTTTTTTATTCAATCGAGTAGTTTTTGAATTTATTTATTAAAAACAAAAATACAAATCCTTTCTCTTTATAATATTGTACGTTTGATTATTACAAATATGGTTGTTGATGACACTTGAATTTGTACAGAGTGTGAAAAGATCCATGTAGGTACCAAAAGCGTCATCAACACATTCGGTAAACATTTTTCATCAAACAATAAAACATGATTTAAAACCTGTGATGTTTGCTGAAGTTTTCTCAAATCAAATAATTTTTTTTGCAAATCTGGGTACATTTATAGGTGTTACACTTAGGTATGTACAAGTATTACCTACAATTTAGTATCACCATGTTTAAAAATATTGTTAATAGGAACCATTCTAAGAGATCAGTAATTACGGGTTATTACGACATAAAACCAAAATATTGAACATTAAAAACTAAGACTTTTGTTGCTAAGTTTTAATACCTGCTTAGTAAAAAAAAAAACTTGGTAGACACTATGAATGTGTATTTGAATAGAAAAGCATAATTTAGCGCGCATTATTTATGTACACACAAACACTTAAAAGAGAAAACAACAAATACAGATAGAAGAGCACAAAAGTGCTGCTTATTTCTGTAATATCGCAGTACTTATAGGCATTTTTGTATGAAATCTAAGAAAACTCGCTTTATTTTGTATATGAGTTCTACCGCGGAAACAATGTGTCTCAAGCGGTACCTATGTAATATGGTTGATGTATGAGGACTTAAAACTGCTAATAAATGGGATGTCTATTTTCGTTTCAATAACTTTCACGTGGGAAATTTTATTAATATGAAAAACAACTTTAATATTGGAAGTCGGTGTCAAAAAACATAGCAGCGCCATCTGTCTCTTGTCAAACATATCTGTGATAACGTCTTTAAATAATTGTAGCTAATGCAGCTTCTACTTTTTTGCAGTCAAGGATTTTCCCAAAAATTTAGCGAAATTTTCAAAACTCATAAGTATTTTTGTTTACATGCAAAAAATGCCAAAAGGGTGGCCGGCACGTGTGGGATTTGAACCCACGACCTTCACGTTTCAACCCCGTACGTGACGCTCTGTAAACACATCTGAGCTAACTCTGCCAGTGACGTCAGTGTCCAAATTCATGTTCTATTTTGTCCTTGTAGTACATGTTCAACAACAGTTGACACAAGTGTATTATTTTTTAAGTTAAACGGGTTTTATGTGTGTATCTGGAAGAAACTCTCTACGTTAGGTTGAAATCAACCTGACAAAAATAATTATCTTTATTTAGCCATTTTCAATTTCGTGATTAAGATTTCGAATTGCAATATATATGCAACATTTTCTTTACAAGCAAATGTTACCTTCATAAATTACAATCGTCCATTCATAATGTCTATATCGAAATAATCTATAATCACCAACCATTTATGACTTCGTGCTGCCACTCCCAAAACGAATGAACCAAAAACGACAAAAATTTTAAAAGCGATTGATCTAGTTTGAATTAACAAACATTTTATAGCTAATCCTATTATAGGTATCTTAAAGGTGGGTCTACTCTAGAGGAGTCGAGCACGAGCCGAGCTCGAATTCATGTAGTGTGTACCGACTTTATAGGAGCCGAGCACTGCCGACAATACACGAATTTAACCGATCTCAAGGACACGAATTTACACGATAAACTCAAATCGATCTCCGTTCCTTCGTCCTTGTAGTACTTGACCGACATTCTCAAAGAAACAAACATTCTCCTGCCAGTAATAGTTTGATAATATAAACTAACGAACTTACAAACATGCTATAAACGTCTATTTTGATGCCCACGCGTTGCCACACACCCTTCGTATAGTCATGGTTGCCCTAAAGAGTGTAAAGGATAAAAGGGGACATAAAGTGCTTTAGAAAGGTAGGAAAACAGAAAAATAGTTTAGTTACGCTATATTCATTTCAGCCTGATCTTTAGAAAACTATGTATCTACATACGTAACGGCTTTCAAATAACTATCAATGACGGAAAATAATAGAGTACTTACGTACGGTATGGTACGGTCAAAATATGTTGGCCACTCTGAAATTGGCGTTCCGAACTATTGAGCATGGTCGAAAAAATACGCATTCGCTATAATTATGATTCCTAAAAAGAATTATTGTTCGAAGTTCAGAGTGCGTGGTCAAGATATTTCAACCGTACCTACTGTACATACATAAGTTGCCAACACGTTACTTTATCAATAGAACCCATCAAAAAAATATGTACTTCTCCTAATAAATCAGTATTTTACTTGCAATAAAAAATACTAACTCTGGCGCCAGACCTAAATCTAAATCGTAAAAAAAACTTCTTTGATACAAAATTCCAAAGCAATTGATGCATAAAAAACCAAATTCAAATTGTATGCAGTATCGTAAATAATTACTTATGCATTTAAAATTAAGATTCCCATCGTACCCAAGCGGATTACTTTTCTATTAGAATGATGATTAGAATTAATTAAATTAAGTATGTGTGAATCTTAAGAGTCTACAAGTAAGTTGTGATTGCGACAGCCCTGCATGTTCGGCATTCCGTTTCTCGAATCCCGTGTTCCCTCAGCTAGCTACAACGATGGCAGATGCAACCTTGACCGATTTGGTCCAGCCGACAGGTTGCCTTAGGTTTCTGCGAGTACCAGGGTAGCATAGATGTACCTAGGTTTATCTAACGTACCAGTTATCAATGAAAGTGTTTCCACGGAAGGGCATTGACTTATGATAGGACATCAATAGGCCTTGACATTTTAAGTAAAGCAAAGTCAACAGAGATACAACCAGTTTCTGAATTTAAATCTCGACTTATTTATTTAATATCTTCTATATTATTATTTATTAAGTAATTGTTCTTTAATATTATGTATATGTATAAAAATTAATTGTTATAAAATATTTATTAAGTTACTTACGTAAATTAATTATTTTTTCATCAAAGTCCCCGTTGTTCCTATGATTTGGAAACTCTATGGTCAAACATTACTTACTTTGATTTTAAATAGGAATTTGCAATTATAATAATTTTGACATTATTTTATGATTTAACTCATGAGATTCTTTTATTATTATTAATATATTATATATACTTGGTATTTGTGATAATTATGGTAATGTAAAGATTATAATTAAGTATTTTAGAATTTAAATTAATCTAGTTTTAAGGACATATTTTTATTTATAATTATCAATCTGTTCGACACAATTATGTTGTTATGAATAAAGATACTACTACTACTACTATTTTTTTTTTAAACTTTGCGTTATTTTTTTTAAACTTTGTGTTATAAAAAAAAGTTACGTTATGGGAGTGGAAAAAACATTATTACAAAATCTTGAACCGCAATCATAAAATGCCGCGGTACGAGCAGCGAATCCGTCACTTGGGACATTGTCTGGGCTATATCAGATTTGTAGGTTAGTTTGGTTTATCATTGAGCAATCGTTTCCCGTCGTGAGCATTGTGCAAGCGAGCTTTTATTGCAAACCTAAACGTGCAATCTACGTAAGTACATAACTGCTACAGCTTTGAAGGACTACTTAAATATTTTCTTGTACAACTACATTTCTCCAAAAAATATTTACAAAAAAGTCGATGAGTGAGCGCATCCCAATCATCACCGAGTCTCATCCCACCCCGCACTAGCATATTTGAAAACCTCTAGGCAGAGTATTGCGCGCATTTTCGTCACATTGTACGACTCTTCTAACTTTTCAAGTAGTGATTAAATGTTTTGCGAGATAAAACTACATTTAGGAAATACCTATTAACACCTTATTTACTTATTAATATTATATTTAGCCGGTACTGATCCATCGCTGGGCAAATGCATTCATCCATACCTTCCATTGTTCCCTTCTCTGGGCCACATAATGCCAATTCCTAAAAAAAGACAGACATCGTGAAGTAGTCCCGCCGCCGTCTCTTACATGGTCTTATCTTTACTTACTCCAGTGTTTTTATAGCAGAAACACTATTTTTTATGAATGACAACCCCTTCCATCATTTTTATCTTCTGTGAGCGCAAAATAACGTCATTTTGGAGACGATACGATTTGCAAATAAAAAAAACTTTTTAGAAAAAAAAAATAACCGACTTCACTAAAAAAAACACTAAAAGGATCAAAATAACTTTAATTTCGGAAGTCGGTGTTTCTCGGTATTGTTTGTTTCTTATTTAACACCGACTTCCGAAATTAAAGTTATTTTGATCCTTTTAGTGTTTTTTTTTAGTGAAGTCGGTTATTTTTTTTTTCTAAAAAGTTTTTATTTCACACTTTTTAGTTGCGATACACTTATAAACAGAGTGCCTATTTCTCATGACAATTCCAATTAACCCAAATACTGCTAGGTTACATTGTTTTATTATAAAGTTCCTGTGTCTACCTTCCTCCTTCCGGCTCCATCATCAGATCAGTTCGATAGTACCTTATAGCCAAAGAGCATCTCACGACAATTCTAATAAGCCCAAACACGGCTAGGATACATTGATTAATTACGGAGTTCCTGTGCCTACCTTCCGGCTCCATCATCAGATCAGTTCGATAGTACCTTATAGCCAAAGAGCATCTCACGACAATTCTAATAAGCCCAAACACGGCTAGGATACATTGATTAATTACGGAGTTCCTGTGCCTACCTTCCGGCTCCATCATCAGATCAGTTCGATTGTACCTTATAGCCAAAGTACATCTCATGACAATTCTAATAAGTCCAAACACGGCTAGGTTACATTGATTAATTACGGAGTTCCAGTGCCTACCTTCCAGCTCCATCATCATCATCAGATCACTTCGATGATACCATTTTCAACGTAACTATTCAGAATCATTCATTTATTTGTATTGTCATAGTCGCTTAACTATGTATATCTTCATTGTGATATCTATTTGAGTATGAAGTTCCGTTGACCATTTCTGGTCTTCTTCATCAGTTCCACTTCATCAAATGTTACTTTTTGACTGTAAATGCTTAAGTTCTTGATGAAAATACTAAAATTACCATAGAGTTGCCTATAATTTTTGAGGAGTTCCCTCGATTCCTCATGGATTCCATCATCAGAACTGGATTTTGAAAAAAATGGGACCAATCTGGAAGCATATCCTATAAAGGGAAAAAAAAATTTTGCAAATCGGTCCATAAACGACGGAGTTCTGAGGTAACAAACATAAAAAAAAAAAATGATGATAAAAAAAAAAAATACAGCCGAATTGATAACCTCCTCCTTTTTTTTGAAGTCGGTTAAAAAGAAGAAATGGCACAAAGGCCAAAAAGCCATGCCACAAAAATTAAAAAAAAAAAACGTTATTTTGGAGTTTTTGGCGGGATTTTTCGTAAAGTTCAGTGGCTGCGCAAATTGATTCCTAGTATAAGTAGATATATTTTTTTTAAATTGGTGTAGTTTTGTATCTCAAGTGTCTCGCAGCTGGACAATATGTGGAATCATTGACACAGGCGCGATTTCTGTAAAATGGAACTGAGAAATCACTGTAGTTTTGACTACCACCACAGCGAAGTTTGCCGAGAAGGCTGACTGGATTCATTTGTTGCGAAAACAATCACCGTTCTAATGGAACTCAAAATAACTTAAAATTACTTAAGTATTCTGCCCCCCTAGCCAAGTCACAAACGATAAACGTAAACTCTCAGTAGTCTTTAAAAGATTTTCAACTTTATGTCATTGGATATAAAGTTGAAAATCTATTGAAGATTACATAGTGTTTTCGTTCGTTCCGGTCGCTAACGCTCAGTAGTCTTTAATAGATTTTCAACTTTATGATCTTATGTATAAAGTTGAAAATCTATTGGAGATTACTAAGCGTTCACGTTTATCGTTTGCAACTTGGCTAGGGGGGCTGTGCTTAAAGAGACTGAAAATTTAATACTTCCTAAACTTGACACAGCGAAGCAAAATAAAATTTAAAAAAAAAACACTTAACTAATTAAAACTATATAGTATACACTAAAGGCAAAAACTACTAGCTAAAATATGGCGTCATAAAATTCCTCCGCATCGCTGTCGACTGGAAGTGTGCCCAAAAGGCTGGCGGCATTGCCACGTTGTATGGCAATGCTTAATCACTTCATGCTAATAATTAATTACTTGAACCTTACTCCTTACAGTAACCACCAACGATACAAGCTGTGTTTGTTACATGACTTGTCTTGTTAGAATGCGCTCCTCTCAGCATTTTGTTCCAGGAAATATGTTTTAGTTACCAGGGAAGCAGGATCTTTTGATCGTGTTATACAAGGAACTTACAACATGGATTTATAGGGGACTTCGCTGAAATTTCGACGAACCATGGATTGCTACTTGCACGCTTGTAGCTGCTATTTATAAACGTGTTAAAATATTTAGTTTAGTTACAGGTTACAGAGATAGTGAGCATGAGATTCTCATGTTCTTCTATAGCGCGAGTTGATTCGAGTTAAATACTAAAGATAAGAAGAATAAAATACTTTTTTTTCTGTCTCGGAGAAAAATATGTACCTACCTACAATGCGTTCCAAATAAGAATAAGATCGACTGCCATGTTGTGACGTCACGTCATACTGTCAAATCGAAGAATTACTATGGTGAGTAAAACAAGAAATTTTAAAAATTTAATTTATTTACGAACTGTGAGCGAAAAAAGTTTAATCAGAATCCAGTTCTTCAATTTTGCTTATCTCTGAGTTCTTCCAATTTGCCCAATTTCTTGCGATTTGACAGTTTGACGTGACGTCACAACATGGCAATCGATCCTATTGTTATTTGGAACGCTTTATTCTTATTTAAAAAAAATTATAGGTAGTTTGATCCTTTTGACTGGCCTGTTGGTCTAGTAGTTAGTGGCCCTGACTGCTATGCCAAAGGTCGTGGGTTCCATTTCCACCCAGCACAAAAGTTTCTGTGATGAGCACGATCATTTGTTCTGTCTGGGTGTAATTTATCTATAATATGTATGTATTTAAAAATATATAAGTATGTTTATCAGTCGTCTAGTACTCATTACACAAGCTCTGCTTAAATTGGTACCTACTAGACGGCGTTGTGTGATAGTTGTGGAATATTATTATTATTTCCTTTATTTCACTTATAAACATATTAATTATATTATTAAATATTTCAAAAATAAAAATAAAACATTTAAAAATATAAAAAACCGTGTATCGGGAACAGGATCCAAGCTACCGGCGGTCAGGGCTCCAAAGGCAGAAACCTCCTAACTATAGCCGTGTCCAGGAAAGCCCTTATTATTATTACCTATAATACGAATATACGTTGCACAAAGTAAAGTAAAAACTGCAGTGTCTGACTAAAAATAATATAAAACAGATGTCACAATAACAATAAACATTCCAATGTCTCCACGCCCGCGATAAAGTAGTTATCGAAATGAACTGACATATAAACCAGTAAATTATGCATCATTTACAGCAAAAATGATGGAGAAAAAACTATCACAATCAGTCAAAAGGAATTAATGAGCACAAACTTGCCAAAAAAAAAATTTAAGACAAAAACTGGCTTCATCCTAGACTAATTTTATTTATAGCTTACTCGATAAAGTCTAGACTTAACAGCTCAGTCTAAGCTGTGTCTCGTTTGTACCTAGAATTACCAGGACGGCATAGCTGACCGGGAGGTTTGTTAACACTAGGTTTACTTTCAATACCTACTCACACATGCGAGTTTTAACAAGGTAAACCAACTGGACTTTCAACAAGACGTTTTATATTGATGACAGGATTTTGGTCCCGTCTTGTGATCTTGTGTCAATTATTTTTAAACTGCTTGTGTACTTTTCTGCTGATACAAAATTATTCATGGATAGTAAATTTATTGTAACGTATCTAATACCGGTAATTAGTAAACGTGTGTTTCTTAATAAGCGCATAGTTAAAATGCATCGCGTTATCTCTCCGGCCTTTAATTCTCACATAGTCAGTCGTATCGATACGTGCAAAGCTTTTGAACGGAAGTAAGAGCTTCGAGTTGACACATAGACATATTGTTAATACCTAGTCTTGGTACTGAATAAATTTATTTATTTATTTTAACTTTATGCACAGCACACAGGACTTAATGCCACAAGGCATTCTCTTCCAGTCAACCTTTGGGTTAAAAAAGACTACACTAGTGTGGTAGATGTGCTCAATAAATAAAAAATAAGAGATATTTGAATTAGAATAGAATAGAATAAACTTTATTGTACACCAAAAAAGTAACACAACTTATACATAAACTTAAATCTATGGGTACAATGGCGGTCTTATCGCTAACAGCGATATCTTCCAGACAACCTTAGGATGGATCGTAAGAACTGTTGAATTGTTTATTTTTTAATTGTTTTTGGTTTGTTTTAAATAATTTCGTCTAAAACATATTACAGCAGATTCATATAGTATCTGGAGGGGTGATAACCATACGTGAAAGACTAGAGTCTAAAGCGTTGCAGGGTCAAAACTCATATATATAATGAGCACACCAAGACAAAGAAATCACTTCATTTTCGTAATTTTTAATCATAAGATAATATCTGATATAATGTACCTTCTTGCACAGTTTGCCATTTCTTGTACGAAATTACAAATTAAATAGGCATTCAGCACATTGAACTTAAGAAAGAGACGGAGAAAGATCTATTGAAAAGTTATGATGTTTCGTGTCCCTGCTATAGCTGCTATATTTTTGTGTCCCTGCTATAGCTGCTATATTTTTTTGTCCCTGCTATAGCTGCTATATTTTTGTGTCCCTGCTACAGCTGCTATATTTTTGTGTCCCTGCTATAGCTGCTACATTTTTGTGTCCCTGCTATAGCTGCTACATTTTTTTGTCCCTGCTATAGCTGCTATATTTTTGTGTCCCTGCTATAGCTGCTATATTTTTGTGTCCCAGCTATAGCTGCTACATTTTTGTGTCCCTGCTATAGCTGCTATATTTTTGTGTCCCTGCTATAGCTGCTACATTTTTGTGTCCCTGCTATAGCTGCTACATTTTTTTGTCCCTGCTATAGCTGCTATATTTTTGTGTCCCTGCTATAGCTGCTAAATGTTTGTGTCCCTGCTATAGCTGCTATATTTTTGCGTCCCTGCTATAGCTGCTATATTTTTGTGTCCCTGCTATAGCTGCTATATTTTTGTGTCCCTGCTACTATATTTTTGTGTCCCTGCTATTATATTTTTGTGTCCCTGCTATAGCTGCTATATTTTTGTGTCCCTGCTATAGCTGCTATATTTTTGTGTCCCTGCTATAACTGCTATATTTTTGTGTCCCTGCTATAGCTGCTATATTTTTGTGTCCCTGCTACTATATTTTTGTGTCCCTGCTATTATATTTTTGTGTCCCTGCTATAGCTGCTATATTTTTGTGTCCCTGCTACAGCTGCTATATTTTTGTGTCCCTGCTATAGCTGCTATATTTTTGTGTCCCTGCTATAGCTGCTATATTTTTGCGTCCCTGCTATAACTGCAATATTTTTGTGTCCCTGCTATAGCTGCTATATTTTTGTGTCCCTACTATAGCTGCTATATTTTTCTTGGTTTGGGAAATCCTCAAATATCTTCTTCCGCTCTGGGTATAGCGACAGGGAATGTCAGACTTTTACTGACTAAAACCTACCAGTGATCCTCCAGTATCTCTTTGTCTTCCAGGTAAATAGATACGAAATAAATAAACCATAGAAGCATATAGATACCTATACCTAAAGTCAGTAAAATTTCTTATGGGTAGTAAATAATACCTATATATGCATTTATCTAACTTGTCCCAGTACATTATGAAATGATACAATAGTAAGCGAATATCATCGATGTAGAACGGATGACCCAATTTGACCAAAAGTTCTAAACTATAGCCGATAGAATGTTAGCCAATAGCTTATTGTCTGTCTGTTTGTTTTGCGTCGTCGATTGTTATATGTGGATACGATATTGGTTCTTTGACCCCTCTCAGGGCGTAAGCGAAAGCAACTTATCTTGGAGATTTCCTAATATTTGCCGTGTCGAGTCCCGGTATGTGATGAAAATGGTCTAAAATGAAACAAATATTTCTCAATACACCTACTCGAAATACCGCTCCTACTCCTACCGCACTTAGGCACGCAATTAACTATTTACTGCACTAGAGCGGAAAAGTGCACGAGCTCGCCCCCGCCACGATTTATTGTATTTATTACATTTATCGTATCAGGCTAGACACTAAAGCGTCCCCTACGAGTCGCCGGCGCCGGTCAATTCCCGTTCATTTATTTCTTTGTAAATGTATTGAAAAGTGTCGTTTGACACACATGGAAATTTATCACTGCAGCACTCGGCCCCATAACACCCTCACCTGCGGCTCGGATGAATTCGGTCGCAATCAAAAAAACTTTATCCAATTGTATTAAAACATAATATACTATACTCTATTCGCGATAGCATTAGAAAGAAGTTAAAAATGGTTGTTTTAGGGTACACTTTGTAATAAAAGTACAATATAAATGTATATTGTGCTTTATTACAGTTAAGATTGCTGAATGGAGTAAAGGTACCTACCTGAAAAACTGTAAAATACAGTTGTAGTTTGTTTGAAAATTGTTTTATTGATACAAAAGTTATCTGTGTTCCTGTGGGATATGTCACGGGACCGAAGCTGCGAGAAAAAAAGGTAATTATCTACGCTATTTTGTTTTTTAAGTTGTAGGTATAATATCAATTAACTTCTCCCGCTCTGAGTGGAGCCAGAGGGTGTATCAGACTTTTACTGACTCAAATCTGCCCATGTTTCTTCAATTGCCCTTTGCGTTCCATGGCTGCAGTAACTCTTTTTTAGAATCCCGCAACACAAGGATTAGATATAAGACTTGTGTTGTCTGCTAGTTGCATGAACCTAATTGTGAAGTATGGAAGAATATATTTTTATTTAATTGAACAAGATTTACTCACGACGACACAAATGCGAGTCACTTTCTGTCCAAAACATACGTCGTGTACGACTATACACGACGTTAAATCAAAACAAAGACTAATGTTGTATTACAAAACGAAAAATACGGAAACACGATCAGATTAACACAAGAGTAAGAAAGAAATTATTCAAATAAACACGGAAACTTAACATCAATTCAGACTGTATCGAAGCGGCGGATATCAATCAAATCTTGGAAAGAAACGAACGCATTCTTTACCTATCTGCTTATGAATAAGCTCGGTTGGTTCACCCGTGCATTTTAAAAGCTAAACATTGTCTTCATCTCAACACAAAGAGCTTTAAAGAAAATTACCAAACGGGACATAACAACAAAAACAAACATTAAACAGAAAGCGAAATTTCAAAGAAATCGCGTGCGCAATCCTAACGCTACTGTTTGCAAAAACTTTAAAATCTAACCATATATAGTTAAGGAAAATGAAACTTTAAGCTAAAGGGATAGTATTGTTATTAAATTGTTGTGAAAAGAAAGGCTTTTCTGTCTTTATCTAAATCTTCTAAGACTTTAATTATACGGGTCTCTGCCACAAAACCGACAATGAATTTATGCATGAAGGGACGGAGAATTTCTCCTCTCGAATCGCCGGGATCTTGTATAAAAGGAACAATAGTCTTTAGTTTTAATCTCGAGTTATTTTTTTAATATATTTTTTGGACGGGATCGGGTTCGTGTGAGAGTGGATTTACGACTTACGAGCTGGATAGGGCTGCCTCAGGGATGAAAGTTGAGACCTTATCAGGTGCGAAGTTGAAGTTATGGCTTTATTAAGATTAGAATGGCTGTAAAAAGTGATTATCTTACAGTTCGAAGAATCAGGAGGCGCTTGCGGCTAAAATAAATCCATTAAAAACATTCTATATTAAAAAATGCTGCCAAGTGTCGTACTCATTCTCGTCAAAAGTGGTGAGATCGGTGTCCACCTCGAGTATTCTAGATAGTACCTTTCACTGTCCGTCAACAAACTACCCGATAGTTAACATCGTTTATACTTGATAAATTTATTTAACATATATTTCTGTTTTCTGATCTGTGGATGGATGACTATCTTAGTATACCGAGATTTCTCCGTAACTCGAAAAGTACGTTAAGCCATTAGACCCGGCTGTCATTTGTAGATCTTTGACAGTCATTTCGGATAGTCAGAGCCAGAAAATCTGACTCCAGCCTTGCTAAAGGGTAACGTGTTACCCAATTACTGGGTTTAGGAGGTCAGATCCCAGGCTCCCAGGTTAGGAACAGTGGTGGCCGAGTGGTAACTGCCCCGACTTACGAGTTGTAGGTCGCGGGTTTAAATCCAGCTAGGCGCATTACTTTGTGTAATTTATTTCATCACCACTGCTCTCAAAACGGTGAAGGAAAACATCATGAGGAAACCGGTATGTCCTAGAACCAAAAATTCGAAGACATGTGACATTCACCAACCTTCACTGGGCCCGCGTGGTGGATTACGGCCCATTCCCTCTCCTAGAGGGTTAGTTATAGTTAGTTATAGTTACCCTAGGTCTGAGTCCCAGCAGTGGGAACATGCCTCCTTGCTGGCCAGCTACCATGGGATCTGGTGGCAACAGGCCTTGCACGCATGCACGATCTGCGCGTGGAGATGCAACGTCGGGGCGAAACTCCGCTGCCACGACAAGTTGCGGCATGGCGGACAGAGCTCCGGCGGGGTCTCATGGTGGAATGGCGACAGCGACTATCGCAACCCAGTGCTGGGCACGCCATAATTATGGCGGTGATTCCCCTCTTTGAGGAGTGGCTGGAAAGGCAACACGGCGTCCTTACCTACCGCATGACGCAGGTCCTCACCGGACATGGTAAGTTCGGGAGGTTCCTGCACCGGATTCGTGCGGAAGAAACGCCCGGGTGTCACCATTGTGCGGACCACCCGGAGGACACGGTGGAGCACACGGTGGAGGTGTGTCCCGCTTGGGCAGAGCAACGCCGTGTCCTTGTGGGGGCGATCGGCGGCGGCGATCTCTCGCGCCGGGCTTTGGTACAGGCCATGGTCCGAAGCGAGGAGGAGTGGCAGGCGGTCGCCTCCTTCTGCGAAGCAGTAATGCTAGCAAAGGAGGCGGCTGATCGCGTGAGGCAACGGTCCTCACGCCCCAATCGCCGCCGGGATTCCGATCCCGATTTCCGGCCATCGTAGGCGCAGGCTTGCGGACGGCGAGCAATGGGTGGCTCGTCGTCCGACCGTCCGGTAACCGTCCGGACCGAGCCCAAGTCGTCGACGGCGCGTGCTGTTCCACGCGCGCCTCAAGGAGATGTCAGCAACTGTAGGGGCCTAGCAGGGTCGAAGCCTACTGGGGCCAAGGGTCTGATTCTGAAAGGAAGACTCGGCCCTGGTACGAAAGGCAACGAGGGAACGGGAGTGGGTTTTTAGTCAGTAAAAGTCTGACACTATCTCCCGCCCCGCCCAAGGGCGGGGGATGTCATAAGATGATTTTCCCACCGAAAAAAAAAAAAAAAAAAAAAAAAAAAGCAGTGGGAACATTAAAAGGCTGATTATGCTCATTATGAGGTCAGATATATAGGCAGTCATTCTATGTAAAATATAGGTATCCAGCTGCAGCTGATTAGACTGGAACCATCTCCAACATAGTTGGAAAAAGAATAGGGAAACGGACAGTTGGTGAAGTGTATCGTTCGTATAATGTAGTGTTCGTTTCGTGTATGTGTCGTTGTAGTGTGTGTGTGTGTGTGTGTGTGTATGTGTGTATGTGTGAGTGTGTGTGTGTTGTGTGTGTAGTGAATCGTAAGGATGAAAAAAGCTCAAAGATGCTAAGGTACTAATATCCAATGTCAGAAAAGTGATAGCTCGAAAACTTCAAGACAAAACTGTTTTAATTAAAAAACTATCAAAACTGAATTCAGATAATGTCGGAAACTATGTCCTTACTAACGTGTATGGTAACTAGTATCTAGACAAAATCTAGTAAAGCTCGTTGGCTCTGTGAATTACCTTTATCTAAGTGCCTGATAGATAAAGATATTATAATACAAGCTTCTGCCTGCGGCTTCGGACGCTATTGGTAAATTATAACAAGGGAACTGGAACATACTCCTGAAATAAAAAATCAATGGTCTATTTGTTCTATTTCAGGACATGTAGACAATAGCCCACCCATGTACCAAATTTATTAGGATGAAATTTTATCTCTCCTTTCAGTCCTTTGAGCACTCGATACAAACTATCGTTTTTAGGGTTCCGTACCTCAAAAAAAAAAACGGAACCCTTATAGGATCACTTTGTTGTCCGTCAGTCTGTCGGTCTGTCTGTCTGTCAAGGCCCTTTATCTCAGAAACGCGTGGAGGCATCAAGTTGAAATTAAAACCGTATACTCAAGTATGCGGTCCCTTGAAGCTGTGAAAAAATCAAACTTCTAAGTTAACGAAAAAAAACGATACGGCCGTTTATGTCGCAAAAAACGTACATTTCAACACTCTCAAAGGAATCAAAATTCATAGGGTACTTCCCGTTGATCCAGAATCCTCAAATTTGGCATAAAGCAAGGTCTTATAATATAGATATAGGAATAAATCTGAAAACTGTAAATTTGTAGTTACATCATAAAAAAAAAAACACTTTTTTACAATTCGGAAAAATCTTCGTAACTCAATTCGGGAATCGAATTGTTTTCATAGGTAAGTTTGTGCGGAACCGTCAATGCGCGAGTCCGACTCGCACTTGTTATATACTAGTGTGATTACAGACCCTTAGAAATCTCAGTTACGAAATAACCGTTAGTGCTAAATACATGGGAATCATAAAATAATTAACATTTCCATATTAGTGCCTTCATGATATTCGACGAGTTTCTGAATTTCATCAACAAGTATTATATTTCCAATCACATTAAGAAATTAGCATTAGTGAAGGAAATTGTGGTTCTTTTGAGTGCCTTAGTAGGTGTAGGATTAATGCTTAGGTTACTAATGAGGATCTAACTTAACTTTGAAATACTGTAACCCTATTGATGAAAAAAAAAAATGAAAAGAAAAAAAAAAGAAATGAAAAAAAAAATGAAAAGAAATGATTATTATTATTATTTCGTTTATTTATCATTTTATCTTACAAATTATATTTTTAAATATTTCAATAAAAAAATAAAAAAACATTTAAAAATATAAAAAATAGTGTCCCACCGGTATCGGGAACAGGGTCCAAGCTACCGGCGGTCAGGGCTCCAGAGAAAGGAACCTCCTAACAATACGAGCCGTGTCCAGGAGTACCGCTTTCTGAATCAAGCCCTTGATCCAGTCGCCTAACGCGAGCCTCCTAAGGTGTTGGTCGAGGCTCTTGGCTATTAAGCCATTGCCCGACACGACTATCGGTACAATGATCGCCGATGATTATTATTATTATTATTATAAATTCAAATTCTGTTCTATTTTGTGGCAGTCCTCTATTGGTCGGGCTTGCGATCGGCGAGCAATGGGTGGCTCGCCGTCCTATCGTCTGGTAACAGTCCGGACCGAGCCCAAGTCGTCGACGGCGCGTACTGTTCCACGCACGCCTCAAGGAGATGTCAGCAACTGAAGGGGCCCAGCAGGGTCGAAGCCTACTGGGGCCATGGGTAGTGTGAAAATGAAACCCGGGGCCCTGGGACCAAGGCAACGAAGGAACAAGAGTGGGTTTTTAGTCAGTAAAAGTCTGACACTATCTCGCGCTCCGCCCAAGAGCGCGATTTTTCATAAGATGATTTTCCCACCTAAAAAAAAAGTCCTCTATTGGTCTTTCAGCTAGTAATTTTTTTCTAATATTTCTTATAAATATTCTAATAGAGATCTAGTAGCTTTGAAATTGGTTTTGGAATTATTTCATCGACAATAACTCTCTTGGCCATTAGCACAAAGCCCGCTCATTTTTAGGGTTCCGTAGCCAAATGGTATAAAGCGGAACCCTAATGGATTCGTCATGACTGTCCTTCTGTCCGTCCGTATGTCACAGCCACTTTTTTCCGAAACCATAGGAACTATACTGTTGAAACTTGGCAAGTAGATGTATTCTGTGAACCGCATTAAGATTTTCACACAAAAATAGAAAAAAAAAAACAATAAATTTTGGGGGTTTTACTTAGAACTTAAACTCAAAAATTTTTTTTATCAAACCCATACGTGTGGGGTATCAATGGATAGGTCTTCAAAAATGATATTGAGGTTTCTAACATTATTTTTTTCTAAACTGAATAGTTTGCGCGAGAGACACTCCCAAAGTGATAAAATGTGTGTCCCCACCCTGTAACTTCTAAAATAAGATAAAACTAAAAAAAATATATGATGTACATTACCATGCAAACTTCCACCGAAGATTGGTTTGAATGAGATCTAGTACCTAAGTAGTTTTTTTTTAATACGTTATAAATCGTAAACCGCAATTTACCTTTCAAATTTGTACGGAACCCTCGGTGCGCGAGTCCGACTCGGAATTGCCCAGTTTTTTTTTTTGTAATCCTCGTCTTAAAAAATAAACATTCCTTTTCTTACCACGTGCTGACCCTACACCCGTCCCTTCGCCCCCACAGCTGACAAGACATGAACTGCGCTCACGATTTGCGTGTGATTCTGACCGATGCGTACGCGCAGAAAACGACGCTACTTTGCAATTTGCCGAAATTACACACGGCTGGTTCATTTCTAAAGTTATTTTAGTAACTGTTGCCAAGTGTGTAATTGCTTCATTATCTAATTAACGTGATACATAGGTATGTGTGAAAGTATTTGGTATGCGTATTGTTAAAACTTTCTTGTTAGTAGGTAAATGCACTCTGATGTTATTTTTATTGACGGCATAAGCTTTCCCGAAATAA
Source organism: Mythimna impura (assembly GCA_905147345.3). Lineage (NCBI taxonomy): Eukaryota > Metazoa > Arthropoda > Insecta > Lepidoptera > Noctuidae > Mythimna > Mythimna impura. The sequence goes on along the minus strand of LR990359.1, from coordinate 21,963,101 downwards.
GAACTTTATGGTCTGATTTTCATGAATTTATTTTTAAATATAACTGGACAAAGCATCCATTGCAGGAGACCACGAGCTCTTAGCTTCCATACATGATGGCCTTTTGTGACCTTTAGTACCTATGCGACTCTACTTGTTATGCCATCCCAGCTCATCGTCCTGTGCTGGCGGAAATATAACAATAACGCCAGCAATTTTTTGTGCCCTATGGTCCAAGAAATTGCCGGCTAGTGCTTATACACTATTTAAAAATTTATGCAAACGCTTAGTTGATACTTTGCAAGACACAACTATCTTATAACTATTAATTAAACTTGCCATACAAGTAGTTACGTGGCAATGCCGCCAAACTTTTAGGCAGACCTCTAGACGTCAGTAACACAAAGGATTTTTATTATATTATTTGTATATTTTTTGATATATGTATATTTTATGTTACATATTATTTAACTAGGAGTTTTTTTATTTAAATGTCTTATACTTTAAATATTATTCAATAAACCCGTTTCTTATTAATATAAGATACCTACAGTATATATAAAGATACCTATCTACATTTCTGTTATCTGCCGACGACGCCTAATCTAGTGTTGAACGCAATCAATATCCGTTGAATGTTATGATACTTTCCGAGTCTGGCGCGATTGCCGGCCGGCGAAATAATGGCGTCAATACAAATGATAATACTGCTTGTATTGTTTCATTATTCTTTTAGACTATGTGAGTAACAAAGCTCACAACGTTTCTATAAATTAATACTAACCTATTTACTTCAGTACAGTAGGTACTTACTAAGGAGTTTTTTTTTTTGTTTGAAAGTAAAATTAAGAATGACAATGAGAAAAATCTGGCTGTCTGTCGTTTCAACGCATAAAAATCTAAGCAAGTTACTATTATATTTGCGGTAAATATGTTTTATTATAAAAACACATTTAAGTCTCAAAAAATTCGAAATAATAAAACGTACACACAACGTAAACGTATACACACTTTAGAGTAAAGAGCCATACAAAATATAATGGTTTTAAATATAGTTCGGTTAAGAAAGTTTTATTTAGTTTTAGATTCATTGAAAAAAATAGTAATAATTAATATAGGTACCTAATATTACATAAAATCTCAGGAACTCTTTTTTTTAAATTAAGACCCAATAATTTTCAAGACGTAAACAAAAAAAAAAAAAAAAAACAAAAAAAATTTTTCTTCGGCTAAGCACCAATATGTACCTAATCCAACTTAAATCCAAAAACGCTTAAAAACTAAGCCTACCTGAAGTTAAAAGCCGTCATCTTTACACCAGCATGCCCGTATTACATATAGTTCAACAACACTGAAGCACACCACAATACAGTCAGGCACAAAATAAAAAAGGAAAAAAATTTATGAAATGAAAAATAAAAAAAAGGAATATTTTAAAATTCCCGCCGAACTGCGCGCGTTTGCGCAAGCGCGCGGGCAGTGAAGTGACTGGTGGGCTTCACTAGAGTGCGTCTTACGCAGCCTCCGACAAACGGAGTGTCTGTCGGACTCTAGCGCATCCTCGCCGCCCCACCATGCCCGCCATTCATGAAAACGATCAATGGAACGAAGCTTTGAGGCAAACTTCCAGCTTTTTCAAGTTAAACAATGGGGCTTTTGCAAAAATTCTTAATAACAGTTTGTCTTCTTTTTTTGTAAGCTTTTTATAAATGTAAAAGTAGTCATAAAATGTTAGTGAGATTTTGTGGTGCCATTATTAACACACACAGTTCGCTTATTGACTTATTACTTTAAAATTACACACATTAATAGATAAGAGTAGGTAGCTGCGTAGAATTACATAGAACTACGTTATTTCGTCATGTTTTTTTTTCTGTGTGTATGTTGACTGACCATATTAACAAAAAAAAATAAAAATAGATCACAAATACACAGTTTATACATTTTACTCTTATCGATTATATAGCAAAGCACAATTTATGATGATATAAGATTGAAACACGATATGAAAGTTAAGACAAATTAAGCAGAATAATGTACTGGTGTACATCAGTAAGATTATAAGATAAAAAACCTACCAACCAAATAGGAATGCCAAAGTAAATAAATTGCTCGATAGTGTTAAGTGTTGTTTTGGAATTTTGAAACAAGCAAAAAATTATATGACTGTATAGTGGTGAAAAGCGTTTTTCTTATTTTGCTACAATACATACGTAGCCACAATTTATACAAAAAACTGGGTACAAACCTATCTATGCAAACAGTTCAATTCCTGAATGGAGTTTCGAAGATTTTTCCAAATCGCAATTTTTTTTTTTGTGACGTTACAACAAATTTACTGTTTTCAGATTCATTCCTATATCTGTCCTATATAAGACCTTGCTGTTGCTCTATGCCAAATTTCAGGATTCTGGGTCAACGGGAAGTACCCTATGAATTTTGATTTCCTCGAGAGTGTCGAAATATACGTTTTTTGAAACATAACCCGTATCTTTGTATCCGTATCTTTCTTTTTCGTCAACTTAGAAATTTGATATTTTTACAGTTTCAAGAGACCACAAACTTGAGTATATGGTTTTAATTTTAACTCAATACCTCCACGCATTCCCGAGATAAAGGGTCTTGACAGACAGACAAACGGACGGACAACAAAGAGATCCTATAAGGGTTCCGTTTTTTTCCTTTTGAGGTACGGAACCCTAGAAATAAGAACCCGATTGCAGCACCGCCTACCGGGTCAAACTATATTTGACTGGCCTGTTGGTCTAGTGGTTAGTGGCCCTGACTGCTATGCCGGAGGTCGTGGGTTCGATTCCCACCCAGGACAAATGTTTGTGTGATGAGCACGATTATTTGTTCTGTGTCTGGGTGTAATTTATCTATATACGTATGTATTTTGAAATATATAAGTATGTTTATCAGGGGCCCAAGTCTGCTATTTTTATAAATTCGTCATTCCAACACGACCTCATTGTCATTTTGCTAAAAGTTCGTAATCTGCTAATTCATAATGATCGATCATTGATCGGTCAATGGTCTCGTTCTAGAGTTGTCGTAGAATGACAATATCGAGCTTATTAAAAGCAAGGACTGCACAATTACGTTTTCTAATGGTAGGTCACTGATCAAAGGAACTGTCAAAATTTTAGCAGATTACCGCATACGTCAGATATTCATTTGTCAGTATGTACGAGATTACCACTTCTTTCAATGGATTGTCAGTGGTTGACCATTGGAAAGTCACAATGACGATTTATAAATATTAGTAGATTACAAAACTTGTCAAAATCAACAATTATGAAATCAATGAGAGACCATTCTGACACTATTGTAATAGCAGACTTGAGGCCCTGTTGTCTAGTACCCATAACACAAGCTGTGCTTAGCTTGGGACTAGACGGCGTTGTGTGATAGTTGTGAAATATTATTATTACTAAACCTAACTATGTACATATAATACAAAAACACAAAATACACTCAGGCGTCGAAATACTCCTCCACGCAGAGCTTGTGTTATGAGTACTAGACAACTGATAAACATCCTTATATATTTCTAAATACATACATAATATAGATAACTACACAGAGACACAGAACAAATGATCGTGCTCATCACACAAACATTTGTCCTGGGTGGGAATCGAACCCCGGCATAGCAGTCAGGGCCACTAACCACTAGACCAATAGGCCAGTCATTGTGAATGACGGGAGTGCCTGAAGCCAGAAACCCGACTCCCATTCCCCTGCAGCCAGCAGACGCGCACGCTCAGCAGTACTTGACGACGTATTCATTAGATTTTTCCGTACAATACTGCAGAGCAGTACATCCCACCGTCTCTGCGAAGACAGGTTGTCGGGCATATCCGTGTTGGGACAAGCCATTTTCCAAGCGTTCAACGCATCGGACAAACACGGTACCTGATGAAATATTCCTGGTTAATGTTTCAGTACTGTGCACCGAGGAGACGAAAGCTGGTAAACTTATACTTGAAATTTTGCGGACGCCGAGGCCACCTAGCTGGATGGGAAGCATGGCTTGCTGCCATGCTCGGTCGTCCAAGGCCACATTTAGGATCGAAGATAGTGTTCCTAATTTGATCGACATTTTCGAAAAGTGGTGGGTGTTTCCAAAGATGGGAGGAGCGAAGGCTAAATGTTAATTTTGGCCCAAAACAACAGTATCGAATGAGTGTGAAAGCCGAATGCATGTTAATTTTGTAAAGTCTTTCCAAGACGTCATTAAAATTTTGTAATATTTGTGGAAAAGATTCATCGAAAATTCAGTCCAGGAGGTGAAGAGAATATCTATCGGTGATATTTGGTGCTATTGAGTTAAATTTTGCTAAGGAAAAAATAAAAAAAGGACATAGAATTAATTTTGATCTCGATCGATTAGGAAATCAGTCAATGTCTTCTTCCTCCCTTAGGCGGGGTGGAAGGGTGTGTCAGATTTTTACTGACTAAAACTCACCCCTATGTTCCTTCTTTGTCTTGTGTTCCAGGGCCCCAGGGCTCACTTTCACTTAACCCAATGCCCCAGTAGGCTTCGACCCTGCTGGGCCCCTACGGTTTGCTGACATCTCCTGGAGGCGCGCGTGAAACACCACGCGCCGTCGACGACTTGGGCTCGATCAGGACGGTTACCTGACGACTGGACAGCGCGCTACCCATTGCTCGCCGTGCGCAAGCCTACGCCTACAGTGGCTGGAAATCGGGATTGCGATCCCGGTGGCTGTGGCGTTAGGGCCGTTCCCTCACGTATAGTTCATTAGCGGTAATAATATTATGGATTTAGAGTTTCAAAATTCATTTCAATACTTCTTACCAAGGTATTCAAGTGGCAAGCACAGGTATACTTACCTACGTCCCTAATTGCTTTTTTAACCGACTTCAAAAAAAAGGAGGAGGTTATCAATTCGGTTGTATTTTTTTTATCATTATTTTTTTTCCTTGTAGGATATACTTACAGATTGCTCCCATTTTTTTCAAAATCCTGTTCTGATGATTGAATCTATGAGAAAACGAGGAAACTTCTCAAATATTATAGGCAACCGCATTTAGTTATTTTGGCATTTTCACCGAGAACTTAAGCATTTACAGTCAAAAAGTAACATTTGATGAAGTGGAACTGATGAAGAAGACCAGAAATGGTCAACGGAACTTCATACTCACCTGGATATCACAATAAAGATAGTTAAGCGACTATGACAATACAAATAAATGAATGGTTCTGAATAGTTACATTGAAAATGGTATCATGGAAGTGAACTGATGATGATGATGGAGCCGGAAGGTAGGCACTGGAACTCCGTAATTAATCAATGTATCCTAGCCGTGTTTGGGATTATTAGAATTGTCATGACATGCACTTTGGCTATAAGGTACTATCGAACTAATCTGATAATGGAGCCGGAAGGTGGAAGGTAGACACAGGAACTTCATAATAAAACAATGCAACCTAGCAGTTTTGAGTTAATTGGAATTGTCATGAGAAATAGGCACTCTGTTTATAAGTGCAACTAAAAAGTTTGAAACAAAAACTTTTTACAAAACAAAAATAACCGACTTCACTAAAAAAAAACACTAAAAGGATTAAAATAACTTTAATTTCGGAAGTCGGTGTTAAATAAAAAACAAACAATACCGAGAAACACCGACTTCCGAAATAAATTTTGATCCTTTTGGTGTTTTTTAGTGAAGTTGGTTATTTTTTTTTTTTGTAAAATGTATTTATTTAAAAAAAATAACATACTTTTAATTAAATGAGTAGGGACCTAAATTTTGTTTTTAGAGATAATGATTTGACAATTCAAATGTTGCATGTTTTTCCATTTCATAAATAGTGAAGCACCGCAACCGATATTGAACAAAAACCGAATAATTATATTCATGAATATAATTTCTTTTTTTTATGCAACTAGAGTCAGTTTTTGTATTTTTTAAGGTAATTTGATAGATGCAAATGTCTAACTCATAAAATAAAATATAATTTAAGCCTAAGAATTGAAAGACTAGAAAAAGCTGCGTCATTTTATTTTTTCGTCTCGATTTGTTATCACCAAACCCAGACGAAAATATAGAATTACTCAAAGTGATATTTTTGCTGACACTTTATTACAACTTTACTAATAGGTAGTGTTAATAAGGACTTCGGTTTGAAAACTAATAATAGTTAAAATTAAACAATCATAAGTCCTCTATTTGTACTATTTTCGCATGGATCTCTTATAAAATTGTAGCGATAAACTAATCGAGTGTCGGTTTCTTGCAATGCAGACAAGTGAATTCACAGCTTGACGACCAATGGGCACGCCATAATCATGACGTCCAGTCCAGCCCTCTTTGAGGAGTGACTGGAGAGGCGTCACGGCGTCCTCACCTTCCGCATGAAGCAAGTCCTCACCGGACAAGGTCAGTTCGGGAAGTTAATACATCGGATTCAGGAGGTCACCACAGTGTGGATTGCCCGGAGGACACGGTGGAGCATACTGTGTGGAGGTGCGTCCTACTTGGGCGGAGCACCGCCGTGTCCTCGTGAAGGCAATAAGTGGCAGCGACCTGTTGCGCTGGGTCCTGGTACAGGCCATGGTCCGGAGCGAGGAAGAATGGCAGGGGGGTCGCCTCTTTCTGCGAAGCAGTAATGCTAGCCAAGGAGGAAGCTGCACGAGTGAGGGAACGAACATCTTTACGCTTCAGTCGCCGACACCCCAACCTCGACTACCACAATGTCAATACCGACGTCGAACAATACAGGGTAGCTTTCCGTCTGGCAGTCCGGTAATCGCCGGGACCTGTCAGCAAACCGTAGGGGTACAGTAGGGCTGATGTGGTTTTAGGCAGTAAAAGTCTGACACGCCCTCCTACTCCGCCCAAACCGGGAGAAGTCATTAGATGAATTCCCATCTCAAAAAAAAAACTTGACGTCCAATGATGATAACTTTTTTAAATTCTAAAGCATAAACTGAAGCAAACGAGACAGTCGTCTCGTTCCGCTCTTGTAACAAGATATAAAATTGTGTTGGGGCACCCAGACTGGAGCTCCCTGGTAAAAGGAATTAGCTAAGAAGAAGAACTCATGAAGCGGTTTTCAACCACGCCCGCCATTGTGGAGGAAACAGCTGTTTTATTTCTAACTCACGAGAAGAGAGTTTTGTGACACAGCCGTCGCGGTTGCGGTTATCGCTCGCAAACTTGTCAGATGACAATCGCATTATCAGTTGAGCTCCAGACCGCCGTGGACATACACCAGCCACGAGCTGTTGCGTTATACTTACTTCACAGAAGAAAAAAGAAGGCCTATTAAGTCATGGGTGCATCGATTTTCGGAAGTTCTGGGTGCATCAAACGATTTTCGGATTTCGCATCAAATTTTTCTACCCCTGAAGGCCACTGCGGGTGTTAACCGACCTCAAAGAGTGCGGGCGCAACCCGCCGAGGCTGCGAGTGACCTTGGCCCGCACGATTCTACTAGTTGCCCGCCGGTGCAGCGAGGAGCGGGATATATCTATAGAATTCTACAGAAGCAGTGGGCCTGCAACCACAGCGGACGCGGGTAAAAACGGTTTTGTAAGTTCTTAGTAAAAGTAAAAGTACGAGTGTAAAAAAATATGGTAATATTTTTGAATATTTTTAATTATTTTAATCACTAATATTTCATTTCTGTTTTTCTATTTTTAAAACTTTATTACCTACCCCCAAACTAAAATCGAATGCAAGGAAGAAAGAAATGCTTGTGGGAAGTTTCGGTTACGAGACTGTTGCCGAAATTCGGTTTCGGTTTCGGTCGTAAAACCAGTTACGGTCGGACACTACTTGCTAATATTACTAACAACATTTGAAATTTAAGTTATAACAAAATGATAAGCAGACGGATATTTCAGGAGATAAATAGTTTACAGTGATGATTTAAATTCAAATATTTAGATTTTTCAAGGACAGTTATATATTTTGCGGCTACACTGGAAACCGACACCAACATAGTCAAAAAACCGGCCAAGTGCGAATTGTGCGCGAAGGGTTCCGTACCGTAATACGAAAAAAATAGGCAAAAAAATCACGTTTATTGTATGGGAGCCCTAAATAAATATTTATTTTATTCTGCTTTTTTTTAGAATTTGTTGTTATAGTGACAACAAAAATACATCATCTATGAAAATGTCAGCTGTCTAGCTATCACCGTTCATAAGATACAGCCTGGTGACATAGACAGACGGACAACGGAATAGAATAGAATAGAATAAACTTTATTGTACACCAAAAAAGTAACACAACTTATACATAAACTAGAAATAGGGACCCGTTTTTACCGTTTGGTTACGGAACCCTAAAAAAAGGAGAGTAGGCTACAGAGGACGTAACAAATGCCTAGGGTTAGCCCAAGGCGTACAGTCAGTGTAGCCCAAGCGTAACGGCAACGTAGCCCAAGCGTAATGGCAACGTAGCTCAAAGCGTAGCGGCAACGTAGCTCAAGCGTAGCAGCAACGTAGCTCAAAGTGTAGCGGCAACGTAGCTCAAGCGTAGCAGCAACGTAGCTCAAAGTGTAGCGGCAACGTAGCCCAAGCGTAGCAGCAACGTAGCTCAAATTGTAGTGCCTGCGGCAACGTAGCTCAAAGTGTAGTGCCAGCGGCAGCGTAGCGAGTTCTAAACTAACCGTAGCCGATAGTGTTGTAGTAGGCCGGGCGTGCTACAAGAACCGTAGCAGAAGCGTAACTGTAGCGCAGACGTAACCACATACATACACACATACATAGCATATGCTGAGTTAGGCGCCTTTTTGGCCTTGCACAGATTTTATGTTATTCTTTTTATACTTTCATACTTTTTTTGTAATTCTACTGTATGTGTGAGGTACGAATAAAAGTTTTTTTCTTTCTTTCTTTCTTTCTTTCACATACTACGGAAACCGGCGTAGATTCTTCAAAAATCTAAGTACCTACTTTAGTAGTGTCCTTTGTTATAGTGTTCCAGTAGTGTTTTATTTAGAAGTCTATCTTTAAACAATTTAGCAACAAAATTTTAAATGAAAAACTTAGCCTTAGTAACAATCAAAGTATTTAGTTTTAAAATGATTATAAAAAAACTTTGTAATCTCGCGTTTCATAACACTTTTTGCGATGTCACATCCTTTAAAGTCTAGATTAAAGTTGTATCACATTATGTAATTTTTATATTTAAATTGCAATAACAAAACTGGAGCTTTAACATGACGTGTTAATAATATGACAGTATCGCGAGCGAGAAAGAGGGATGGAGTTATAACTAGAGCGGAACGGGAGGGCGTTGTCAGACTTTTACTAACTAAAACCACACCTTTGTTCCTTCTTTGCCCCGCCTAGGCAGAGCACCGCCGTGTCCTCGTGAGGGCGATCGGCGGCAGCGATCTCTCGCGCCGGGCCTTGGTACAGGCCATGGTCCGGAGCGAGGAGGAGTGGCAGGCCGTCGCCTCCTTCTGCGAAGCAGTAATGCTAGCAAAGGAGGAGGCCGCAGTTGCACGCGCGAGGCAATTGCCCTCGCGCCCCAGCCGCCGGGATTCCGATCCCAATTTCCGGCCATCGTAGGCGCGGGCTTGCGGTTGATCGTCCGATAACCGTCCGGACCGAGCCCAAGTCGTCGACGACGCGTAGTGTTCCGCGCGCGTTCTCAAAGAGATGTCAGCAACCGTAGGGGCCCAGCAGGGTCGTAAGCCTACTGGGGCCTTGGGTGATGCGAAAGAGATCCCCGGGGCCCTGGAACAATGCCAAAGAAGGAACAGGAGTGGGTTTTTAGTCAGTAAAAGTCTGACACTTTCTTCCGCTCCGCCCAAGAGCAAGGGATGTCATTAGATGATTTTCCCACTAAAAAAAAAACCTATGTTCGTTCTTTGCCTAGCGTTCCAGGACCCCGGGTTTCCCTTTCGGAAGTCAACTCATGGCCCCAGTAGGCTTCGGCCGCTACACGCCCTCGACGACTAGGACTCGGTCCGGATGGTTACCGGACAGCGGGACGGCGAGCTACCTATTACTCATAGTCCGCAAGCCCATGCCTACGGTAGCTGGAATGGATCCATGTGAGGACGCCGTGACGTCTTTGACCGCCATGATTATGGCGTGCCCAGCACTGGGTTGCGACAGTAACTGTCGCCATATCGCCATGAGATCCCGCCGGAACTCATTATAACATTAGCTATAGGTATCGTCAAATTCGAGCAAGTGATATTACAAACACACTCTACAATTTTACTTATATGTAGATCATCATCACCATTTCAGCCGAAAGACGTCTACTGTTGGACATAGGTCACCCCCAAGTGTCGCCATAAAGACCGATCCTGCGCGTCTCGCACCTATCAGATTCCCGCGACCCTCAACAGGTCATCGGTCCACCTTGTTCGAGAGGCCATCCAACGCTGCGTCTTCCGGTACGTGGTCGCCACTCCAAAACCTTTCGTCCTCATCGACCATCTGTTCTGCGAGTAATGTGCCCTGCCCACAGCAATGTGCCATGTATGTATCTATGTAGGTATAGAGTAAACAACACTATTTTTAGTATATGCGAAACCTGAATATAGTTTGTTCAAAATCAGTAACTGAATCGATTCCAATAATGTTTACACCATGTTATATTTTTTTCCCTATATAATTAAAATAAAAAGGTCACAAGTTGGACACAGCAGGTCATAGCAGGCATTAGGCACCAGCGCGCAACTGGATGCGGGAGCAAACAATCCCTCAGTCGCCCGGATGGTTACCATGTATTTTTGCGGACAACCGGATAACATAATAAGCTTATATCTTTGTGATTTTTCATGATACAGTTATAAAATTTTGTACATAGATTCTTTAAATAAAAATACTATACACGTGTAATGTTGTAGATAAAAACTACATTGTGCTAATCACTGGTCTTCCCTACATATGAGTATGTCCAAGTATCCTGTAAGTACGGAAATAATTAAATAATCGTATGATTTTATATCTGTCTAAATATAGGTACCTAACTTTGTTTCATATCACACGCGTCATGCTTAGAACTTCCTAACTTTATCAATTGGCAGAGAACTACATAATTTTATTGTACACATTTTCAGTGTAATTTTTTTTCTTTTTTTTTATTATTGATAGGCTCGCGTTTGACCACTATCTCACCTGATGGTAAGCGAAGATGTGGCCGACGATGGAGCACGCTTGCCTAGAAGTAACCTATTCACTCTTAACTTAAAGACCCCTAGGTTGTAGCTATCAGGAAACACTGACTCCGGCAGGGAATTCCACTCCTTAGCTGTACGCATTATGAATGTGTTCCCAAAACGCTTTGTACGTATGGGTGGGATGTGGATGTCCACCATGTACCGATGGCGCAAAGCCGTAGGTCTAGTGGTCCGATGATGGAACGGACTTGGTGGAATTAAATTGTGCAATTCCACCGCACACTCCCCGAAGTGTAATCTATAGAAAACCGACAGGCTAGCAACTCGGCGTCGATGCTCAAGGCTTTGGAGTTTTGATTCGACAAACGCATCATCACCGATAATCCTCTTGGCTCGCTTGTCCTGACAAATTTCGTTTGAGGATTTGTTGAAGAATCTAAGTCTGATTAACAATCGGACATACAAGTTACTACTTAAGGGCGCTGTGGTTTTTAGAGTTCCGTAACTAAAGGGTAAAAACGGGACCCTATTGCTAAGACTCCACTCTCCACTGTCCGTCTGTCTGTCACCGGACTGTATCTCATGAACCATGTAAGCAAGACAGTTAAAATTTTCACAGACGATATATTTCTGTTGCCGCTATAATAACAAATATTATCAAAACATAAATATATAAGTGGGGCTCCCATACAGTGGCGGATTTACCAGCAGGCTGAGTAGGCTTGAGCCTAGGCCGGTAGATTTTTGGGGCGGCAAATTTGGGGACCGAATTTTTTTTTTTGCTACCGCATAGTTTACAAAAAGATTTTTGCATGACGGTTTTCTGATGTCTCACAGACAGAAGTCTGCAACAAATTTTGCTGATGGCTTATCCTCTCTCATTTGTCATTGCACATTCCGAGAGTAGAAAAATCCAATTGGAATTCTTCAAAAAACAATTGCTACTCCAAAACGCCTAAAGCTATACTAGGTTAAAAAAAATTTGGATTGTAAAAATAATGCAGAAGATGACATTGTAGAGGCAAGGATGGCAAAAACTGTATAGCCTATGCCTTGAAAATTTGTAAATCCGCCACTGCTCCCATATAACAAACGTGATATTTTTTGCTGTTTTTTGCTACGGACGGTACGGAACCCTTCGTATGCGAGTCTGACTTGTACTTGGTCGGCTTTTTGTTCCAATCAGAATGAGAGAAATCATTTGATATTTTCCAGTTAAAAAAAAAACAATTTCTTTACATGAACCCGAAGATCCTTCTTATATAGCATAATCAGCCTTATAATGTTCCCACTGCTGGGACTCAGGCCTCCTCTCTAGGAGAGGGAGTGGGCCGTTATTCTCCACGCGGGCTCAGTGCGGATTGGTGGATGTCACGTCTTCGAATTTTTTGGTTCTAGGACATGCCGGTTTCCTCGCGATTTTTTCCTTCACCGTTTTGTGAGCAGTGGTGATGAAAATAAATTATACAAAGTAATGCGTCTGGCTGGGTTTGAACGTTTGAATAAGTCGGGGCCGTTACCACTCGGCCACCACTGCTCCTTCTTAAACGAAAAATAATTATCCTACTTTGTTCTTGGTAATTAAATTGAATTGAGAACTGAAGCACCTAGTTCTCTAAATTACTAGTAAATTAGCAAAAAAGACTAGTACTAAACCAGATCTAGACTTAGAGACTTTATTTCAATATGACTGGCTTGTTGGTCTAGTGGTTAGTGGCCCTGACTGCTATGACGGAGGTCATGGGTTCGATTCCCACCCAGGACAAATGTTTGTGTGATGAGCACAATCATTTGTTCTGTGTCTGAGTGTAATTTATCTATAATAAATGTATGTATTTAGAAATGTATAAGTATGTTTATCAGTTGTCTAGTACTCATAACACAAGCTCTGCTTAGCTTGGGACTAGACGGCGTTGTGTGATAGTTGTAGAATATATTATAATATATTAATATATCTAACTAGTTTCGGCTATGCGTTGGTATGTCAGTCAGTCAGTTTCTCCTTTTATATATATAGATTATATTGAGTGTATTAATCAAGACAGAAATTGATGTAAAAAAACAAACTCTGTAAAAAATTACAATTATTATTATGCTTATCAAGCTGTTACACGTGACCGGACACAATCACGTGCTAGTTAGGGAGGCAACACGAAGTACCGTCCAGAAACATCGATCCCATCACGTATCATAGGCGAATTTTGGCAAAATTTCGCAATTACCCGATAACTAGAATAGGCGTACCGGGAAGCATATATAGCAATCTGTTTGCGCAACATATACGCTTTGCGGATGCGAGCGTGGGCTTATTATCGCATCCGCGCACGACTGTTGAGTGCCGACGATGAGAGTAACTGGCATATTGATTCTTTTAATTAACTTCGTATTTCTTCATTACTTAAACAGCAGTCATTTAAAGCCTCTGGGATGAAGACAGAAACCAAAAACCATATTGGTACACATGTATTTTGTAATCTTATAGCAACGCACTAAGGTGCAGCGGACTATAAACTTTTGGTAGGCACTTTTTGTCAAAAATTGCCACAGAAGCAAGTAAAAATGACAATGGGCCGTAGAAAGGATGGCTGTTGAAGTGGATGTGTTATTGAATTATAGAAACCTACGGTAGGATGGGCCTTAGCTTACGTGGAGCAATCATCTTCTTAAAGTGCCTGGTTAAATACTAAAATCAAAAAATTTAAGGCCTCAAATGATTGTAAATATTTAGAAGAATAATATAATTTAAAAAATCCTAACAAAATGGCATGTGCAATGGCAAAAGTCCGCTTGCAGACTGATAATAATATTCAATTCACTATGCCCTCATATATAGGCACACATATACAGTTGAATCATCGATATGTGGGCGTAGTTTCCATTAAGTGCATCAATAAATGTACCTAAATGGAAAAATTAATTCTATTTTTTTCAGAAAATACAAGTTTCATGTTTAATTGGTGTTCCAGATTTGGTTAAGGTCAATCTACAAAGCCTTGAGCCAGACTTTCGGTATTTTAAAGGATGCGGAAGACTGCGGAGTGTGTGCGCAGGAATTGCATGGCTTGATTCCGCCATCTCCTTTTTACCATTGGACATCGGACTTGGCGTACAGCAAGTTTCCACCCTTACGTTGTTGAAACTTTTACGGTCTGGACTAAGCGTTTCACCTCGTCGTTTATACCGCGTACAACATCGAAGGACTGAAACAATTTGCCTGCTGATTATAATTTAGATGTCTTCAAGGCTAGAGTGAATAGGCTCTTAATAAACTAGAGCGCCTCACCATCAACGATTGCATCACTGCTTACTATTAGGTGGGATCGCAGCCAAGCACTAGTTTATATCAATTAATAAAATTAAAAACATATTTTCTAAATCACTGCCCCCCACAGTGACACCGTGACAGAGGCTTTCTCCCGTAGGTGCGTCTACAAACACAAATCTCACATATGAACACACTCCCGGAACTACAGTGAGCCAAACAAATATTTGTAACGCGAGAGAACCATCTTGGAGACTGCCTAGTCTTAAACATCATAATATATGTATCTAAAGAAAAGAAAGAAAAATATTTATTTGGCACACGTACAACATGTAAACACTTAAGATAAAAAAAAGAAAATAAAATAACTAACATGTGTGTCTCCTCGCGCCTTCACCAAATAGGTCCAGTTCAGCAAAAATGCCAGACAACTTCGTGGTAGTTGCCTGACGCTGGTCTATCCACTCCGCTGGTGTATCTGTGTGCCAAATAAACGTGTTTTTCTCTCTTTCTTCCTTTCTTTCTTTCTTTCTGATGTATTAAAACGAGAAATAACACCTTGTATTATATTCTATTACTTGACTAGCTTACCCGGCAAACTTCGTAAAGCCTAACAGTCAATTAATGTAGTAGGTATATCTTTCGATATAGTCAACCGATTGCGATGTAACAAAGTCTAAGTTCATCATCATCATCATCATCAATCAAGTTACATACAATTTTAATGTATAAAAGTTATCTACATCGATTTCGTACATTTTATGTAATGCGCGCACAACTAAAAACTTCTACAGATTTATTATATGTATAGATTTATAGTATTACAGCAGTGCATGTAGAAAAACCAAAAGACAAGAAGAGAACAGTGTTACCAGATTTACGCAGTGACATTAGTATATTACATTAGAGTTGCTTACTAAAATTAAACGTATCAATTACGTATTTTATTAACACTTTATTTCTTTCTTTCTTTCAAACAACATCGAACTTTAATACAAATACAATATAATATAAGTTTATTTCTTTAGTTAAATAAATATAACATTATCACTTATAATATAATAGAAAATACAATTTTTACTAGTGCATTTGGTGTGTATAAGCATAACCAGCCTTTTAATGTTCCCACTGCTGGGACTCAGGCCTCCTCTCTAGGAGAGAGATTGGGCCGTAATCCACCACGCGGGCCCAGTGCGGGTTGGTGAATGTCACATATCTTCGAATATATTTTGTGTGTATATTTTGGTGTGTGTATCTTGGTGTGTATATTTTGACACAATTCGCCATTCGGCAATAGGCTGCAAAAGATCCCTATCTTTTGCAGCCTATTGCCGAATTCTTTTCACACAAATTTATATAAAGCAAGTGTGAGAAGTACTGGATTTTGAATCCCATCAAGTCCTAGACCTGAAGCTACTTATTATCTAACAGACATTCTATGAAAGCCTATGTTGACGGGCGTTTTGCTTCACTCTGATTTATTTAGGTTATCTATTTCGCCTATTCTGCTAGCAAAGAGGGATGGGTTAAATTAGTCTGTCCAAGCATTTCCCAAAGTATGTATGTTTCAGTGCGACGTGGGAAGTCACCTGCAGCTTTAAGTGCCATCCTGTATTGTCTTTCCAGTTTTATCAGTGTGCTTTTGCTGTATCTCGGTAGCAATTGGATGACTCCATAATCGACTACTGGCAACAAGCACGCCTGCATGACAAGCAGCTTTATTTCGATGTTCACTTTCGATCAGTATCCTATGATCGAGTTTAGGGCACCTCTTACTCGTTTCAATTTTTCAGCTCTTTCTTTAGTGTGTTTGTTCATTGATAGCCTCTTGTCGAATATGACGCCAAGGTATTTTGCTACTTTATATTCGATCCTTTCGTTTTTCAATTGGATGTATTTTCTACATCCGCTATTTAGATTTCGTCGCCTACGTCTTTTGTGGGAAAACATTATACACTCCGTTTTATCCACGTTGCATTGGAGGCCCCATTTCTTATAATAGTCGATGATTTCCTCCGTTGCCCATTTTGCGCGTCTAGTGGCGTGATCTGGTTTCTCCGCTGCATTCAGAATGCATAGGTCATCTGCAAATTGGGAAAGCACAAACCAGGAAAAGACTACACACAACTGAAGTCGCAAGTCTAATGCGACTTCAGTTGTGTGTAGTCTTTTCCTGGTTTGTGCAGAAAAATGCATGTGATTTCTTTTCATCTCTTAGGAAAGTATCCCGTGTTGTAATATAGTCCATTATTCGTTTGGATATGGCTATCATAGTGTCGCCTTCAAGTTTTAGAAAATCCGCTCTTATTCCGTCAGGACCAGGCGGTTTCTGGTTTTTGAATTTCCAAAGAGCTGTTTTTAATTCTATGTGTAATGTAATATTTTTTGAGTTACATTAGATTGCGAGCGCAACATATTCTCATCATTCTCATTTTTTTTTTTCTTTCTTTATTGCACACCTTAACTTATTACAGGACAGACATTATTATTATAATGTTTTTGCAGTATTTAGCTGCTCGTGTATCGAGTCAGCCTTCTCAGCAAGCTTCGCTGAGGTAGGCAATATTACTAAAATAAAATTCTCAGCTCAGATTTTTGGTAACGGTTGCGGGAGTCCGATGGATGCGAGACGTACAGGACCGTTTATTGTGGCGACACTTGGGGGAGGCCTATGTCCAGCAGTGGACGTCTTTCGGCTGAAATGATGATGATGAAAATTCTCAGCGCCATTTGGCCGAGAACGCGCCCGTTTCAATGATTCTACTTAATTAAATGCCCAGTTGAAAAAAATATTGTAGTTTTGTATCTCAAGTGTTGTAGACACTAATTTTACGTCACACAAACATTTTAAACGACGCAATATTTTTTTTTTTTCAGTAATTAGGCATAATAATTGCGTTTCGTATTTTTATCAATGAACCAAATGCATAATATTGTGATAATAAATGATGTTAAAAAAAAATCTAGTCGATTATTAAATTGAAAATTCTATGCAATCTTTATTATTCCGCCTGAAGGACTTTGTATCCATGGTCAAGAAAATCGTTGCAGGAACCACGGAAACACTGAATTAATGAATATACTTATTGTTTAATATTATCTATCTGAACTTTAACTGACATGATATTATTTAAATAATTATTTATAGTAATTATTAAGATTTTTAGTACAAATAATAATCTTGTCCACGGCATTGTCAATCTTAGGCCGTATCTTGGCAAACTCCTTTTGTTAACCTTATCTCAGTTGACGTAGAGAGATTATTTTCAATGAAAAATACTGTATGTTAATTATCTTTGTTTTATTGGTTTTATCTATCTCTGAAGTTTTTATTATTATTTATTTGTAATATTGTTGACCACGCGGAATATTTCATTTGAAATCCCGGGAAGATCCATATTATTATATTATTTAATAAATCGTGCATTGCATATGTGTGAGCATAAGCTTAAACAGACATGATTGCATTTTAATCTCGGCGGCTATGACCGATATGAATATGATTTTTTTCGCGACTATTATTTTCTTTTTTTCTTTATTATATGTATTTTATTTATAATTCTGCCTTTTACAAATCAATGGCAGCAGCAGCTTTCTGAGGATCTATAAAAAAACGAAACCGAAAAATCGTAAGTAAGCATGTATACTTTGTAAAATAAACCAAATTACTGTTTTTTTTAAAGTCAGCCATTAAGAATTGCAGATTCTGAAATGACACATTACAATGTCATTAAAAAAACGTTATTTATATTTTTTTAAACCGTTTTTTCGACGGTAATCACTAACATTACATACTTGTATCATAATGTACAACATATTACAAAACGCTTACAGACCGTTTCCTGTAAAAATAAATATCATCGGGTGTTACTTTGGAAGAGCAGTACCGATGACTATTCTGATTGTTGGCTAATATTTTTACCACAATATCACGAGCATATTATTCATAGCTACGTACCATTGATACAGCGGAAAAGCTGATAATTTAATAAATTGTGCATTGCATATGTGCAATAGAGAATAAACTTAAACAGCCATGATAGCATTTTAATCTCGGCGGCCATGACCGATATCAATATGATTTTATTTGCGTCTATTATATTCTTTATTATATGTATTTCTAATTCTGTTTTTTACAAATCACTTTTAGCAGCAGCTTTCTAAGGACCTATAAAAAAACGAAATCTTAATTAAGCATGTAGGTACTTCGTAAAATAAACCAAATGACTGTTTTTTTTTTTTAAGTCAGCCGTTAAGAATTGTATATTCTGAGATTACACATTACAATGTCATTAAAAAAGCGTTATTTTACTATTGTAGGCGTTAACAAAGATCTCTTTAGAAAAGTGATGAAATCTGTAGACCAGGTACACCTACTGCTATCCTAGTACATATAAGTCGTTAGCTATGAGTTTTCTATGACTAGAGTATTTACATCCTTTTTTTTGAGGTGAGAAATCATCAAATAAATTCTCTCGCTCCTCGTAGAGCGAGAGGGGGTGTCAGACTTTTACTGACTAAAACCACACAACTGTGTCCTTCAGTTGCCCTTTGCGTTCTAGGACTACGGGTTTCCCCTTCAGAAATTCCCCGCGGTCCTAACTACCGGGCATCGGCCCTGCTGGGCTCCTACGGTTTGCTGACAACTCTTTGAGGGGCGCAAGGGTCACTACGCGCTGTTGACGACTGGGCTCGTTCCGGTTAATTACCGGACGGCCGGACGGCGAGCTATACCCATTTTGCTCAACGTCCGCAAGCCCGCGTCTACCGTGGCTGGTAGTCGGGGTCGAAATCTCGGAGGCTGGGGCGTGAGGACGTTCGTTCCCTCACGCGTGCGGTCTCCTCCTTTGCTAGCATTACAGCTTCGCAGAAGGAGGCAACCGCCTGCCATTCCTTCTTGCTTCGCACCATAGCCCGAGCCAGGGTACAATCCAACATACTTACGAAAGTAGCAACATTGGCCCATAAAAACGCTCTTACTAAAGGTTACATTATTACTTACCTACTTCATGATCATCAATTCATCAACATTGTTCATCACCAAGTAAGCTGCTATTTTTTAAATCCATATGAGTTTGAAATGTGCCATGTGAAGCTTTCACAGACCAAAGAGCCTTTGCGACGAAATAATTTATACTACTGGCAGAAATAGACAAAAAGACTTACAAAACATTTCACCGTGCACTGTCACCTTTTGACGTAACATCACCATTTTCTTAGTTTTTTATGGGTTTTTCTAAATCTTCAGTCCCGTTATATTATAAAATACAAAATTAATCATGAGTGCCGCACCGGGTTGTGATAACCAAGAAAGACTCAGGTGCGATGTTTGTCGTACCATCAACTTGGCGAAAAATCTGAAACGATCGAAGCCAGACATGCAGATTTATGAAAAATGTACACCCAACGAAAAGTTCTGTCCTGCGAGCCCACGTAATTATTTTGAACTATATAAAAAAATAAATACACAATAATGGCAAAGAACGCACAATATTCTGCTCCTCAATTATAAGAATTGAAACGAACATTTTGCTGCGAAGTTTCGCCCAAAAATACTAGGAGACCAGCATTTAAAAGCGCCACTTCTAACCTCACAACATACTTTCACAATGTGTCTAAATTCCTCGACAGTCTGTCACTGATGTATTTCAACTAGGTACATAGGAACTTTCGTGAGATCGATGAATTCCTATGAAAATTTATAACCTGCATACCTAGCTTGTAAAATAATTTCCTTTCTGCGCGTTTTTTTAATGTATTTTCATAAACAGATCTGAAAACCATCTTCATAATTTATTACCTCTGCTACAGAATATATTTCAGAACTTGCTCTGCGTTTTGTCTGAACATCTAAACTTCCTTCTAGCTGAGTACTAAGAAGTTTTAGATAACAAACAACGGTATAACACTAACAGACAAAGCTGTTAAATTGTTTCTAACAAGAGCTAGTTAAATTCATAAACGTTTGAAAGTAATCTAATCAATGTTATGACCCCTAAATATTTTTTTCAATGGTCACCCCATTGAAAAAAATATTTAGGGGTCATCATAGCTTTTATTGGCTATGTACCTAATGTATGAGGAATTTCGTTGAAAAAACATACTGAAGTCTTAGAATAGACAGCCTATTTTTAAGATCTGACCTCAGAAATTCGTCATTCTAGTAGCTATCTGAGAGATTATATAACAACAAACTTGATTATGAAAAAATAAGTTGCCTGCTCATTATGTGTCTCGCATCGCTTTCAAATTTTATTGTGCCTAAATAAAATCAAAGATGGCAACTTTGATTTTATTTAGGCACCATAAAATTTATAAACCCAAAGTTACAAAATATCGCGTAAAAGTTTCCCTTTCCTAGCTTCCTAGGATGTCTGAATCGGTACATTGTATGGCAGTGAGTCAGCCGCACAAGCACAATATAAAATCTTACGTGAATTCTATTTTAGTTCGCAGATAACACTGACCGAGCTAGTGTCAGTGACTCCATTCTCACTGCATGGTCGGACATAATAGAATTTTAATGACGTGTTTCTACTTCATTGAAATCGTTAATTGAATAAAAATTGACAATAAAATTCCAATTGTTCAAAGAAATTAATCGCCTGTTGGTGATTTTAATATTTTAGAAAACCGTTTGTTGGTTTTCTAGTATCTCTTTAGTATTCATTAAATCTATGCTTTTAAAACTCTAAACACATTCCTTTTTTATTTTAACAAACCATCTTTCAAGCAATAAAACAAAAAAGGTTTATTGAAATTTAAATTTAAATAAACCGAGATGGTAAGTTATTACACAATCTTACAAAAATCATTATTGTGTCATCTATGTTGTAAGCAAAAAACAACTTTCATTCATAACAAAAAAAAAACAGAAATGTCCAATACACCAGGATATTATAACTCAGATTAGGTGAAATGTAAAGTTCAATATCGAAAAAAATACCTCCCGCTACAATAGCCAGAAAGAGATGTAACATGGTAATTAAAATATATCTGTCTCTTTTGTATCAATGAAGCAGCCGTGTAAAAGGTGACTGACCTACATTTTACGAACAAGCTTCCTAGTTGGTATGGTGCCCTGGTGATTATTACAAATTATGTAATGTCTCCTAAATGCTCTCAAACTTTTACCAGGCACTCGATTCTCGAGTTACATGGATGCTTGGTACTTGTAAATCGCAATGTGAATGTATCACCTTTAAGTACCATCATATTTTTTTCCAAGTGCCATTTAATTTGATGCAAAATAGTGAAACGAATTTATAACTTGTTACCTCCGACTCTGGTGTAAACCATTGTAAAAAAAAAATGACATAGCAACCGAATAATATTTAAAAAAAAATTGTTCTTTCCTATGTTGATTGGAATCGTTTATCGCGGAAAATTGAATTGTTCCCCAGATCATCCGCTGAATCCTACATGCATCAAAGTTTGCAGCAAAGAAGAGTACAAGCTTAGAAAAGGTGGCCAAACTGTTGCTTTACCAAGTATACCTCACTACGTACACGGAAAGCTTATGTACGCCGTCAAAGTTGGTGAAACTTACCTCTTTTAGTAAATGCTGTCCTAGTAGTAATTAAGATTTGCTATGCTGTAATCCTTATCCTTAAGGTTGAAATTCAAAGATTAAGAATAATAAATCTTAGTTTGACATTCAAAACTCTTTTAGATTGATTTTTGTTTGAATAAAATTGGCTATTATATTAATTTTAATATACAATATTTATTGATTAAGAATAATCTGTATTACCATCAAATCATCATGCTTTTACAGAAAATAATGAAGTAGCGTAGCGTAGGTAAGTAAGGCCCTACAAGTCCACTGTGGGTCAAAAGAACAACCTTCACTACACCTAATTTTGGCCTTTAATCAAGCTCATATAAATCATAAGGTGTTAAACTGATAACGATGCTTTTTCCACAATTTAAAACTATCCGATTATGTATACATACTTCAATACATATTACAATCTAGGTATATTGTAAGTTTGCAAACCTTCATGCAACCTCCTCAACATTTCACCGTCATTAGTAGTGATTGAATCAATTTACAGTTTGTCCATCTCCTCAACAGGCTGGCATCATAGTAGGTGCTATATACTTCACGTACTCGCAAGGAGTGTGGGGCGACCAACGAGACGTCATAGAATGCGTTCGCCGTTGGCAAGAATACGTACGCAGCATCAACACGAGACGCCCGCCAGTCTTCGATCAATGCGGTAACGTTATTGTAAGTACAAACAATTAATTAAAATTGAACTTGAAGTTCCCGGCTATAAGACTCAGATTCAAGTACGTTCATGCTGCTACTGAAATATTTGTACCTGCTCACGACTCATGTCTCCCTAGTAGAAGTAGTTACGTCACTAGTCGTTCGATCAACTTTACCGACTCGGCAATTCGGTGCAATTGCTATCGCAGTCGGTTATCGCTCTGTTATACCAATTTATTCAGAAGTTCAAAAACATTTATGTAAACAAAAGAAAACAATTTAATAAATTATTTGTCTTAGGTAGGTACTTTAGACATGTACTAAAAAGCCCATATAAAAAAAAAGTAATAAGAAACAACATAATGTAGACTATTCTAAAATTGGTAAAATAATAAATAATTAAAGTAAGCTGCTAAAATTTTTGAATTCAATCGGGCACCGGAATACTTTCGATGCATAAGGTACTTACTTACTTAATCAAAAATAGTATCTAAGTAATTACTTAAAAATAATATTAAAAAAAAAAACAACTTTATCGACCGACTATAATTATTATATGGCCATGAGAGAATCTAATAAAAAGGTATCAAATAAAATAATTCATCGGCAAACAAACATTCTAATCATGCCTCAAAAGTAATGTCGTACGATTACAGCTCTATATTTATTAACTTCTGCTACAAAAAAAAAAATGAACGGAATGTGTAACATCTCCTTGCAAAGTCTGCGAGCCTAGTAAAAGGGAGGCTGTCTCGCAATCGGCGCGTGCCATTCGCATCAGCACCACTCGCTTTCGCAAAACGTCTGCCCACAATGAAAGCCATCCGCGCATTGGCCCCGTGGTGGTTTGACTTGTCCTGCCCATGTAGTACCTACCAGCACAAGTCACGCAAAATCGCTACTCGAGTCGCGCAAGGCTTAGCAGCTTTCTATACTGCCTCTACACGTTCCGTCTTCCGTCCATTGATTGATCACTCAGTACAATTATAAAATAAAAATAGCATAAAATTTAAGCAATGGACGTGCCCATTAAGATGTTGGCAGAGACAGCGGCTAATGTAAGTGTTGTAACAGATCCAATACAGAAAGACTATTTCGGTACTCCACCGACCGCTGCCAGCCTAGTAGATGTACGCTACGCTCAGCAGACGCTATGGCACAGTGAAGTCACGCCCCTACTTTTCTTTTCATAGGCGAAAATTCCTGCTAACCTTTCCTAGTGTTATGATATCCTAGTGTTTACACGTCAGTTACATACGAGGGACGCCGTTCATCGCATAGTATTGGTTCATTCATTCTCCCCCCCTCAATGAGTTCGTATACGCATTGAATGGAAGAAACAAGTGTCCGGTTGTTATCTACACCCACTTAAACAAATACAGCAAAAAATTGTGTTGAAATAAAACGCCAATACCTAATTATATTAAAACGTGGTAGATTAACACTGTCTAGTCAATTTACGAGTTGAATAACAGGTTAGAGAACTTGTTATATATTTGCAATTACCGTTAAGTATATTTTTAAAACTGTACCCTGTGTATGTAACTGTGTCCTGTGTAATCTAATTTAGGTATTTTGTCACCTCAGCGTGACATAGGATACCTTTCTTTAAAAGATATAGGTACATAATAGAGGATCTAGGTTAAATTTTATCTACTAGTGTTCAACAAAAATGGATGTTCAATTACGGTAC
The DNA here is from genome assembly GCA_905147345.3 of Mythimna impura. NCBI lineage: Eukaryota > Metazoa > Arthropoda > Insecta > Lepidoptera > Noctuidae > Mythimna > Mythimna impura. Next base: position 21,938,827 of record LR990359.1, on the reverse strand, counting down.
CTATTCAATAAATAATTAAAATATGATTACTTATTATTTAATTTTTTCTAACAAATTCCTATTGCGAAACAATTGAAACAGATAATTAGGTCACATCCGGATCCTAAAGGCCAAAGTCATACGGATAACGACATTCAATGCCATAACTGTTTGACATTTCGTGATACGTTTCGATTCCCTTCTGAGATCCTTGTATAAGCACGCAGAGGGAGGCAGGGGATCCATGGTGATCAATATCATTTATAAAACCAGTAATGTAATACCCAAAAAGCACGCAAGCGTTTTAAACATCAATAAATCAGCTGATTTACAGCTTAGAGCTGTTTATGGCTGTACAACTGCGTATAACACAGCTTTAGGCTGCATAAAGGGATCCACGTAAGTTTATTGTTGTTTATCAGAGTATTATTACTCTATTGAACAGTTTAAAGTATTTTATGACACTTTACGCTGCGTTTTAGAATTAAAGATGAATAAAGGCTGTATTTTGCATGTCACTACTTCCGTTAATACAGCTCTAAGAGTTATATTAAAACACAAATGTTCAGCATTTGTGTTTTAATATAATATACTGGACCTATTTGGCGTAGCCGTGAGACATTTTGTTATTGTTAATTTTATTTCTACTTATTTTTTTTGTGTTTAATCTTAGATTTTAAATCAATTATTTGTTGATTAATGAATCATGGTGTGCCAAATAAACATAGTTTCTTTCTTTTCTTTCCTTTCTTTCAAATTTACAGCAACTTGGTGTATAAAATAAATATACTTAAGTGAGCATCCGTAGAGTTAATGTTCCATTGTACACCGTTATACAGCTTCTATACAGCTTAGAGTATACACATGGGCCTTTATGCAGCTGTTATGCAGTTGTTATGCAGCTACTATACAGCAACTATTCTCCACTAACACTGAATGCTGTATAATTTGGGGCCCTTTTTGCAGTTATAAGAGCTGTATAAACGCTTATACAGTCTTTAAACAGCTTACTGACAACGGAAGGAGCATCCTACGCGCTAGTAACTGCCTGGTAATAAATGGGGTCATATCACTGACAATGTTACGTTACAAGAATGAAAAACTGCGCTTGGTTACACAGACCAACAGTGGCCTGTAAGCCTACGCAAAGCAATATAGATTATTATTTCACTTAATTTGGCATTTAGAGTTCTATTTTCGTAGCACCATGATAAAAGATTTAAATGGTTTTTAACATGACCGACCTAATAAAAATGTAACATTATTTTATTTAAAATCTAATTGTTGTGTCATTTCCGTTATCAAACAGAACACGGATATGACAGTGGCAGCACAGAAAGGCGAATAAATAAATATGAACACGGGAACAGTGGGTGAAATGTCCCAGTTCCACGGAGCACTGATAAATTGCTTTGTTTTCAGAAAAAAGATACAGTGGAGAATGTGATGGGGCCCCTGTATACTTTGTACAAAAGCGCAGTGACTACTTGTTTTGCTGGTAATGTAATATATATTAATCTTCAATATACTTAAACTAGCTTCTGCCTGCGGCTTCGCCCGTGTTTTAGTAGGTTTCTCCATTCAAACTTTTGACACCCGTTTCATCCCCTTAGGGGGTGAATTTTGAAAAATTCTCTCTAAGTGCTCGCATACGTCTTAAAAGGAAACTTTGTGAAAAATTTCATGCTCCTAGTCCCAGTAGTGCGACCAGTCAGTTTCTTCTTAAGGCTAATGGTTTATCTCTTCAACAGGTGTGGTCAAGGTGCCGATCCTTATCAAATGTGCTTACTTTGACTATATCAACGCTCTAGAAAAGAAGAAAGATGATCTAGAGAAGGAAAAGAAAATAAAGAAATAATTACTACTGAGCAGCTTGACGTGGAGTTTTGTATTGTTACTATTTGAAATTGTCTAGTTTGATTGTAACGAGACTGAATTCTATAAGATTCACCCTTTTGTACATGTCCAAAGCATTGGTTGACAATCAATCAACATTTTTACGGTAGTTTTTGCGGATTTGTCAAAATATAATTTTGAAAAATGTCAATCTATAAAAAAAGGTACCTACCTAATGAAAAATGTTAATTTTGTGTTAGCTATGTTTATTTCGTGCTTTCTTTAAAAAAAAAAATGGTTTTCAACCTCATAAATGAGACAATTTTAATATGGGTTTTAATAAAAAATAATAAGCATATAAAACATATTGTATAGTTTTCTTTTTGTTGAAAACCAAAATTAATACGAATTTAATTTTTGCAGTTTTTTTTTTCATATTTTACTCAGTTTAATAAACAACACACACAATCAGTTTTGTTTTTAAGCAGTTTAGTCTCTTTAAAATAAATAGGACCCGTGCCCGATTCGAAATAGGTATCGAAACATTCAAATAGATATTAGGTATCCTAGGAAATAGTGACTCTTCCGATAATAGACATTTATAATGATTGCTACCTGTCTCACTCATCTCTCAGATATCAAAAGTTAAGAGGAGAGTCCCCTGCTACAATTTTCAAAATTTCTAAAACACACCGCAGTGATGAATTACACAAAAATAATAATAATGAAGAACCTAAAAAGATCAGCCAACAGTTTCACCAGTAAATATTTGCAAACCTAACCTTAATTTCGAGAAAAAAAAAAGTTCATATCTCTCAAAAACGGCTAAATCGACTTTTTCTATTTGACAGATTTACTAAATTTTAAACACTTTTTTTATTTTTCCCGAAATTAAGGATAAGTTTGTATCTCGCGGTGAAACTGTTGGCACATCTATTTAGGTTCTTCATTTTTTTTTTGTGTAATTCAGTGCGGTGTATTTTTAGAAATTTTAAAAACTATGTGCCTTTTTGGTGTTTCTTAAGAGGGTCCTTTTCCACTCGCCTATCGTCAACATCGAGCATGGTTGTTGCTTCATCTAACGCAATCCAACGCGCTGTTTGATGAAGAGGCCACACGAAAAAGAGAGATAACGCCTGATAACTCGGTTGGCATTCGGTAATTCCGTGATTTACTCGAATATTTCATAAAACTTGTTTTTTTAAAAAAAAAAATGATATAAACTAGTACTTGATTGCGATCCCACCTGATGGTAAGCAGTGATGCAATCGTTGATAGTGAGGCGCACTAGTTTATTAAGAGCCTATTCACTCTAGCCTTGAAGACACCCAAATTATAATCGGATGGGAATATCTCAACTTTAAAATTTTCGATACCTGTGTCACCACAATCAATTTTACTTTTGCCAAATAAAGAACTTGAAATTCCGAACTCCGCAATAGCAAATAAGGGCCTGGCCACCATTAATGTGGATATCTCTGCTGCCTACGCCTAAGGTCCGAAGCGTGAAGCTCGAAGAGCGCAGGGTTTTCATCGGGGGAACCACCAGCCAGCATGTACTCCAAGTGTCTGATGTAACAAATGGCTATCCTGGAATTAAAAAATTACATTATTAGATGTTTCTTCATGTCTTTTGATGTCTTTGAGAGATTGGTATCCCAGTGGTAACGGCCCCAACTTACGAGTTCTACATCGCGGGTTCAAACCTAGCCAAGTGCATTACTTTGTGTAATTTTCATCACCATTTCTCTCAAAACGCTAAAGGAAAAAACACCGTGAGGAAACCGGCATGTCCTAGAACCAGAAATTCGAAGACAACATCCACCAATCCGCACTGGACCCGCGTGGCGGCCCATTCCTTCCTAGAAAGGAGGCCTGAGTCCAAGCAGTGGGAACATTATAAGGCTGATTATGCTATATGTTATGCTACTAGCCTTTTCCCGCAGCTTCACCCGTGTACGTAAAATATAACTGATAAGATCCCAGAGCGATCTGACATAACTTATTTTCACATGGATGTAACCTTAGGTTCTCAGTAGCGTCTCACGTGCTTGGAATACCTGTGTGCTTCTGGGGCTCCCCCTTGGGGCCCCCGGGCAGGTACCAGGTGAGAAAGGGAATTTTATGGCTGATTTTTATACATTTTTCGTAGAATATTATTCTAAAGTGAAAAAAAAAACACTTTCTATGGACCGAAACTTCTGTCAGACGCATTAAGAGCATTCATCCGTTAAAACCACGCAGAAGCCAAAATCAATGATTTCCGACGGAAAATATAACAATAATGTGCACTACAATACAATTAATTATTTAGTATCACTGTAGAATAGAAAGACTAAAAATCTGAAAGACCTCGGCCGGTACAAAGCGCTGACGTGATTTCGCGTCTATTATATAGTGATATTAAATAATTAATTGTAGTGTAAACAAATAAGTTATTAAAAAAATTATTGTACCATGTCATAGATCGTAAAAGCGTTCAATTAATAAGTCTAAAAAAAAAAAAAAAATGCCTCATATATTATCCTAAACTAACACGTTTAATATCTCCAAAAACGGCTAAAAATGACAGTTTTGAGATTACTTTTCTTGAATGAAAACTTACAGCAATCGTGTTTTTTTTTTGCGCCATGTACTAGTCAATGTTATCATTTTTTTTTTAAAGTAAAATCTAAGTTTACCATACACGGTTTAACTACTATCTCACATCTGCGTAGACCGTCGACCGCTAGTTTTAAAAACGGCTTGGATAAGAACTGTTCTAATGGGAAAACTATACGATCATTTGAAAATGTTTTTGGAACATACACTAGATTATGAAATTCCCAATAATATGACGTCAATATCTTATCTAGAAATTAAACACATTATTGTTATATTGTCCGTCGGAAATCATTGATTTTGGCTTCTGCGTAGTTTTAACGGATGAATGCTCTTAAGGCTCCACAAAAAATAAATGAACTTTACTTATTTTTACATGTCTGATTTTTAAATATTTTATTTATTAAGGTAACTATTACAAAGTTAGGTATATTTTATTAGTCACACAAATTGTAGTGACCAAACATCCCCTAAACACAAAAATATAGGTAAGTTTCATAAGAGAAAGCAGGCATAATGGCAGCCGAACACTGTATCATAATACCTAGCAGTAGGTTCAAAATACCTTGATTTTTTGCATTTGGGATAATATGGAGATCCTCGAAAGGTTAAAATAGCGATAGTGTTGTCGCAATACATGATCTCCTGCCCCCCTAGCCAAGTTGCAAACGATAAACGTGAACGCTTAGTAATCTCCAATAGATTTTCAACTTTATACCTAAGAGCATAAAGTTGAAAATCTATTAAAGACTACTGAGCGTTAGCGACCGGAACGAACGAAAACACTATGTAATCTTCAATAGATTTTCAACTTTATATCCAATAACATAAAGTTGAAAATCTATTAAAGACTACTGAGAGTTTACGTTTATCGTTTGTGACTTGGCTAGGGGGGCTGGTGCCTTACTATGACGTGTAAAATGTCAAGCGTGCGAGCTCGTAGAGGCCCAGCAGGGTCGAAGCTTACTGGGGCTAAGGGTCTGCTTCTGAAAGGAAGACTCGGTCCTGGTACGAAAGGTAACGAAGGAAAAGGAGTGGGTTTCTAGTCAGTAACAGTCTGACACTATCTCACGCTCCGCCTAAGAGCGGGGGATGTCACTAGATGAGCAGCAAGAAAGAGGGATGGAGCTATACCCCCTATATAGCTCCATCCCTTAACAATTCAGTTTAGGTCGTCAAATGGAACATGTTAAGAGTTTGTGGTAGTGCCTCTGGGCAGTTCAGTCGTGCTATAGTCGTGTATTTGGATTTCGTCACTGCGGCCAGCGCTGCGCTCAAGGCTGTTTTCTTAGAGAATAGCACTGCTGGACGTACGACCGACACAGAACCATTTTAACTACAATATATAAAAATTACTGGATAAAATATAGATAATGTCTATATTTTTGTAGTTTAGTATCAAAAAATGTATGTTGTTAATTTTTTGGCAAATATCAATTCAAAGTGGTCATGCTACAGAGCATACTCTCCAGCAGGACCACTTTAAAGTAACTAACGGTTTAAAATAATTATAAATTAATTGTAGATGTTGTTATCTTGTTATACAAGTTATTTATCGTAATGAAATATATTAATCTTGTTATTTGCTAAGAAATTCATAGCAGGCGCTTTCCGATAAAATATTTACATGTTACTAAAAATCAGTATCTAAGTATTTATCTAAAATTGAAGATGTTATCTTGATATACAATAAGTATACATTTTTTTATATTATGACCTGTGCATAATCAGCGTGAAATAAGCGTTATTTTAAAGTGGTCCTGCTGGAGAGTATGCTCTGTAGCATGACCACTTTGAATTTATATTTTCCAAGAAACTAACAATATACAATTTTTATATTAAGCTACAAAAATATAGACATTATCTTTTATCCTGTAATTTGTACATAATGTAGTCAAAGTACATAATGTAGTGAGCAATGGTGGCCGAGTGGTAACGGCCCTGACTTACGAATTGTTGGTCGCAGGTTCAAACCCAGCCAGGCGCATTACTTTGTGTAATTTATTTCATCACCACTGCTCTCAAAACGGTGAAGGAAAACATCGTGAGGAAACCGGCATGTCCTAGAACCAAAAATTCGAAGACATGTGACATCCACCAACCCGCACTGGGCCCGCGTGTTGGATTACGGCCCATTCCCTCTCCTAGAGAGAGGAGGCCTGAGTCCCAGCAGTGGGAACATTAAAAGGCTGAATATGTATGTATGTATGTATGTAGTCAAAGTGGTTCTGCTGCGGAGTATGAGACCTGCTGGTCAGTCCTGCTACCACTTATCTGACAAGCTAATATGTTCTTACCTCAGCATCATCATCTACAGCTGCCCCCTAGCCAAGTTGCAAACGATACCTAAACGTGAACGCTTAGTAATCTCCAATAGATTTTCAACTTTATACCTAACAGCATAAAGTTGAAAATCTATTAAAGACTACTGAGCGTTAGCGACCGGAACGAACGAAAACACTATGTAATCTTCAATAGATTTTCAACTTTATATCCAATTACATAAAGTTGAAAATCTATTAAAGACTACTGAGAGTTTACGTTTATCGTTTGTGACTTGGCTAGGGGGGCTGCTACTGCTACCACCTTGCTGATAAGCTAATATGTTCTTACCTCAGCATCATCATCTACAGCTGAACAGCTGTCGCCATAAAGTTCCTGCCGATATAAACGAAGTTATCTCACCTAAGACACTCAATCTTGGAGTATTTCTTCTTAGAAGGTTTGGTGACGGGCAGCTTGGAGCGCAGCAGATCGAAGGCGCGGTTCATATCCCTCATTCGCGTGCGTTCTCTGTCACATGCCGTTTTCTTGTATTCTGAAATGGGAAGATTTGAATTCTCGTATAATAAGAATTTCAGTACATTTTTCGTTACCTTCTACTTTGCTTAATATTACTGGTATGTTCACACTTGGCAGGATCTAAAGTGGGAAATCATCAGTGATAGTCTAATTGCTGACAGGATAGAAAAGAAGAAAAAAACGTGTTGCGCCGATCTCAAGTAATATGGCAGGATTTACCGATAACTTAATAAATCCTGCACATTGATCACAAACCTAAACAGTTTGGTATGTATTTATAGTACATTTTGATACAAGTGCAGAAAGTTTGTCATTGCGACCGAGGCTGAATTCGCACGAGCCGTAGGCGAGTGTGTTATGGAGCCGAGGGCTGCAGTGACAAATTTGCACGTGTATCAAACGACTTTTTTCAATACACTTACAAAATGAATAAACGGGGGTTGACCGGCGACTCGTTGGGGACAACGCGCGCCCAGCCTGATACGATAAATGTAATAGCATTGTGGAGGGGGAGAGCACGCGCACTTTTCTTTTCTGCACTAGTGCGGAAAACAGTCTATTGCGTGCCTAAAAGCGGTGGGATAAGAGCGGGTTTTCGAGTAAGTGTATTGAAAATAAGTTGAGGGGAGTGGTTTGTAATTCAATATGCAAGTCCAGTAGGAGTTCGAGAATTGCTATTACCACTTTAAAATTAGATCGCTTCTAGACACGAAAGATATTGTCTAGGCTAGAGGTGTCAGCAATCAATGCTGGTCTCATATTCTCAAATCGGTGACACTAATTAGATATACGAGTATGTTTAAACAATATACGGTCGTTAAAATACACGATTTGCGTTCAACTAAGGTTGAATTCCCTGCCGGAGTCGTGTTTCCTGATAGCTACAACCCCCATTTAAGTCAAGAGTTACTTCTAGGCAAGCGTGTTCCAACGTAGGCCACATCATCGCGTAATATCAGGTGAGATACCAAATGGTCAAACGTGAGCCTATCAATAAATAATCTTTTTAAAAATAACAGGTGACACTTGTTTTATCCGAAGAACTACCTAGCTATACAATTTGTACATTCACATTGTTCCAGTTATGTTTAACTGCCGTGTTATAGAGTGCGAGCCTATTACCACCAAACGGGCACAAATCCTGACTGTTATGCTCCTACAGGTACCCAGGAATCGAACCTAGGAGTTAATATCTAGCAGTAACTCTTGCGCGTTTATAAAAATACACTACCTTCTAGGCCAAGCTCAAATTTGTGTAGTGTCGCTCGTCCCTCTAGAGTCGGTCCACACTACTCGAATTTGAGCTCGGCTCGTGCTTCGCTCGTGCTCGACTCCCCTATCGTAGACCTACCACCTCAAGATTGTCGGAAAAGCAAACACAGTATGTTATTAACACAAGATAAATTGATACCTACCTTTCTCAAGCTGCATGGCCCTCTCCTTCCAGTTAGTAATGGCGTCTTGGTTGGGATCATCTGTTCCATATTTAGAGGTATCCTGCGATTCATGAGAGTAATCTAAAGACGACTCGGAGTTGGCAGGCTCCGTTATGTTGACTGCATCTCTGAAGTCTTGTTCGTAATATCTGGAACCTTGAATGTGGAAGGAAGAACTTCAAGATTAGGCTTCTGTTAAGACAAACCTCGCAAAATACAAAAGGAATAATATGTCCAACATACCACAGTGTCTCAAGACGAAAGTCTATGACCAGTGCGTGTTGCCAGTGATGACATATGGCACTGAAACATGGTCGCTTACAATGGGCCTCATCAGAAGGCTTACAGTCACCCAAAGGGCAGTGGAAAGGGCTATGCTCGGAGTTTCCTTGCGAGATCGCATAAAGAATGAAGATATCCGCAGGACAACCAAGGTCGCCGACATAGCCCGAAGAATCGCCAAACTAAAGTGGCAGTGGGCAGGGCACATTGCTCGTAGAACGGATGGTCGATGGGGCCGAAAGGTTCTAGAGTGGCGACCGCGCACCGAAAAACGCAGCGTTGGAAGACCTCCCACAAGGTGGACCGACGACCTGGTGAAAGTCGCGGGAATGCGGTGGATGCGAGACGCACAGGATCGGTCGTTGTGGAGACGCTTGGGGGAGGCCTATGTCCAACAGTGGACGTCTTTCGGCTGAAATGATGATGATGATGAATATGACCGCTGCGCTATTTGCAGTTAGGTAGGTATGTGGTGGGGGCCCAAACTTATTTTGCCTAACTTGGTAGAGTCCAAAAGGTGGATAATGTCTTTATACAACCTGGGGACTTACCATAAAGGGTTAAAATGTTAGTCTTTCGAGCTAGAAACAGGGATGGAGCCATACACCCTTTAACAGTTCAGTGTAGGTCGTAACATGAATTGCGTTAAGAGCTTGTGGTAGCACTACTGATCCTGAAAATGTCTCTGTACCACATAGATTTTCCTGCACATTGATCACAAATCTAACCACTTTGGTATGTATTTGTAGTACATTTTGATACAAGTGCAGAAAGTTTGTCATTGCGACCGAGGCGGAATTCGCACGAGCCGTCGGCGAGTGTGTTATGGAGCCGAGGGTTGCAGTGGCAAATTTGCACACGTATCGAACCCAAACCAATGTTACGTCCTCGATTGAATTGCGCTGTGGAACCCGTGGATCCTACTTCAAAATCTTCCAACTACACTCTTATTGGAATTTCAATAGCAAAGGTACACTCTATATACCCTAAAATGTTCTCTGAGTGGTATCGAAGTGCATTTGAAAGTAGTAAAACGTCAATGCGCAATTAGCAACGTAGAAACTCGCCACACTAAGTAAACAAAACTGAATCATCAGGGCATCTATATTATTTTCATTCTTTGGTGTTTCTATGAGAGTAGAGCATATTCTTACCTTCAGAAGCGCTGTGATCCAATTCATGCGGTCTAAAATAAGAAATCCTTCTAGGTTCGTAATCCTCTAACACATAAGACCTGTGATAGGATATTGTTTTATCATATTTCTTATGAGAAAACGTGTGTTCTTCTTTCGGCTTGTCATCTTGACGACCTATTTCTAGAATGACGCGATCTTCTGTCTCCCTCTTTTCTTCGTCATCTTTTACCATTGTGTAGTTCGCTATGAGGGGGAGAGGCGCCTCATCTTCATAGCTTTGATTGTACATTGCACTTGTGAATAACACTTTATTTTAATTACCACTCTTATAAGATTCTGTAAGGATTTTTACTATTGTTTTTCCAGCTGTAACAATTGGTTCGACAAGTTCTTATTACAACAACGTGGCAAATGAAATACCAACTGTTCCAATAATCACTTTTAAAGTTTATCAAAAGTCTTTTCTTCAGTCGCTTTAGTACAAAAGACACTACAGTTTTAGAGTTAATCATGGAAACATATGCTAAAAGTTTCCAGAACCTTCTATACTTTTCGAAGAAGTCAAAACTCACAAGGAAATTCGAACTTTTCCATTTGAAAAAACACAGTGCCTACATTATCACATTTCCGATATCCCAAGACCAAATTAAACTGCTAATCACCAAAACTTAGTACAATTTTCTTGTGTCTAAACACCCGTCCACTACCTGTTTAGCCTGAGGACTGTGTCATCTACATTTCAGTTCTATTGTGATGCATATTCGATCAAAGTGGCGATGTGTGTACAAGTGTGTGCTACAATTTTTAGTTTTCACCAAGGAGGGCCGTTCCCATTGTCTCGGCGTCTTTTGTTGGCTGTTTGCTTTGTACGGAACTTATGAGACACCCATGGTGTCTTCTTAGTAGATTAAATACCTTCTTTTTGTATGGTAATGCGTGAATGTTTATCTTAAAGAGTTTTTTAGAGTTCTGTAACCTCAGTCGGCAGAAACGGAACCACAGTATTACAATATTTCCTACAGTAGCGCAACGCCTTTGATGTCGCGCGATGCCGCCGCCAGTGTAGGTACTTACGCTATCACATGCAAATATGCTAGGGTTGTCATCAAATGGGAAATAAAACAATTGTGATTATTAATATTATGATGTAATCATTTATTCATAAGTACATTCAAAATAGTTCCTGTATCTACCTTCCACCTTCCGGCTCCATCATCAAATCAGTTCGATAGTACCTTATAGCCAAAGTGCATCTCATGACAATTCTAATAAGCCCAAACACGGCTAGGATACATTGATTAATTACGGAGTTCCTGTGCCTACCTTCCGGCTCTATCATCAGATCAGTTCGATAGTACCTTATAGCCAAAGTGCATCTCATGACAATTCTAATAAGCGCAAACACGGCTAGGTTACATTGATTAATTACGGAGTTCCTGTGCCTACCTTCCGGCTCCATCATCATCATCAGTTCACTTCGATGATACCATTTTGAACATAACTATTCAGAACCATTTATTTATTTGTATTGTCATAGGCGCTTATCTATCTTCATTGTGATATCTATGTATGAAGTTCCGTTGGCCATTTCTGGTCTTCATCACCAGTTCCACTTCATCAAATGTTACTTTTTGACTGTAAATGCTTAAGTTATCGATGAAAATACTAAAATCGCCATGTGGTTGCCTATAATATTTGAGGAGTTCCCTCGATTCGTCATGGATCCCATCATCAGAACTAGATTCTGAAAAAAATGGAACCAATCGGAAAGCAACTCCTATAAGAGGAAAAAAAATTTTGCAAATCGGTCCATAAACGACGGAGTTCTGAGGTAACACACTTAAAAAAGAACGTACAACCGAATTGATAACCTCCTCCTTTTTTTGAAGTCGGTTAAAAATATAAGGACGTGGCCAAAATTGTGTGCACAAGTCAGTTTTGTCTTAGCGGGGGCGGCGGGGCGTCTGGATTATTCCTTAGGTCTATGTTACACAAATGAAAAAACCTACCTCTCGTCGCGGGGAAATCTATGAAACTAAGTCCTTCTGGGATTTCGATGTCGATTTACATCCATACACAGAACAGTTTGTGCGCACCATTATAGAATAAGTAAGTTTAATAAAATTATTACACAAAAAACGAGCCCGCATCTGCCCTTCGCGCCAGTCTGGCGAAACTCCCGTACAAAAAACCGATGTATGAAACGTGCGTCCTTTTTAATGGCGGCTATAATCCGATAAATTTAAGAAGCACATTGAAAACTCAGGGTCTATATCAGCCTATGACTCTTCAACACATAGTTGGATTACACCGCCGCCATTTTAGCCACAGATTATTAATATCCTCAGAGGATTTTGACTGTCACTTACGTTTGACAGTTAGTTTGTTATGGTTTTCCTAAGATAGATTTCAATCTATATATTGTTTTAAAATATATTATTAATCATTTTGTGGGAAGAAATTTGTTCTCTACTTATCGTTGAGTATTCCTATACATAAATATGAGAAAAGTAACGTGTGAAAACTGTGAAATTTGTGGTATTAGATCATGCCGGGTTGATGATAACAAACGTCTTTTTATTGCAAGATTTCCATTAGAGTATAGAACGGTAAGCATAATTAGTTATTTATTTCTTTAAAGAACTCAATTCAAGTACAATCTTTGAACGTTAAGTGCATTTTAACAGAAAAAGAAACTTATACGAAATATACGTAGTGTTGGGTAATTAACCAGGATTTATCGATATCGATATTTAGTTATAGAAATGACCGGAGAAGCCGATGTTTAGCAGAGGACATTATAAGCTTAAGCTGATGATGATAATGATATAAGGAAGTGAAATCAATGTTTTCTCAATTAGTATGTTTTGTCATGATAAATTTCCTTTCATGTAATGTTACAGTAGGTTGATAGAATGTTTAAAATATATTAATCGAAAAAATGTCGCCTGTCATATAAGATATTTTGTTACATTTTATAATACATATATGTAATTTATAAAATAACTCATCACCCAATTTTTAGGTGTAAAGAATGGGTCAAAGCGACAGGGAAAGAAGACTATGTGCGAATTGAAAAGTTGCATCAATTGAAATATCTTGGTGCAAATTAATTTACGAAATACAGATTTCTAAAAGAAAAAAACTCCACTGAAGAAAACAGCTGTTCAGAATCTGAAAATCTCACGTACACCATTATATGATGAGATTTTAGTTCAATTTCCACTACATTGTATCGCTAGCAGTTAACCATTACCAGCCAGAAGAACTGACAATGTGCAGCTCTGATGTAATGGTAAGAAGTGTATGGAACATTCTGATTTCATATATTGCAGAGGTCTGCTAATTATATAATTTATGTTCACAGAATTACCTTCAGTTAAATTAATATAACTACTACCAGAATTTATGTGAACCAAGTAAGCGTTGTTGTGTATTTATTTATATTTTTTTTTTTACCAAATGGTCTTATTAGCAAAAATACTTTTCATTTTTGTAGAACTTTCAACATCAAAGCTAGACGGCTGTGGACCAGTTAATTTAATAAGGAGCTCATGTAGCCCAGACATCAGACCCTAATCTGACTTCCCTAAATAGAAGATTTTTTAGTCCCAGTGAGTTTTGTATACAATTTATTTAAGTTTGCAAGTACTTAATAACTTGATTTATAACACCGATTTTCTTTGTTTCAATACCATTAGTGTCACCAAGAAAACATCAAGAGAGACAAGCTGTCCCAATGACATGTCGGAAGCGAAAGTTAATTAACCTTTTGACGTGCGTAATTAGAGACACAATAGTAAGACAATGGCTTGCGGACGCCGGCTACCGCCTGAGCGTTAATGAATTAAGAAACTTAAATCAAGTCGAAATATTATAAAAAACCTCTAACAGAAAGTTCATAAGATATTAAAAAAAAACACCTGTCTTGAGAAGTGCAAGTGCAAGTTTCATTAAAATTGGTTCAGTAGTTTTTGAGATGAGTTAAATGTGTTAGTCACTAGAAAATTTGTTGACTTAAGTTATTATTTATTGCCATTTTTGTGTAACTGTATTTTCTTAAAATTACCAAATATATAAATAGCTTGGGTAAATTTAATTCGTTGAATAAATATATATTAAAACAACTTGAGTTTCGAATTTTTATTTTTTATTTCCTGAAAATAAGAAATCCCCGTTAGGAAAAATTGCCGATATCGATAAGTTTTCGCACAACCCAGTACGTCACTAGTAATGTTATTGTGTTGGCAGTATGTACTCCGCCATAGTTCTGTAATTCTGTTAGGTTGGTATTGATCGAGGACGCACGTTTCATACATCGGTTTTTTCTATGGGAGTCCCGCCTCTTAAAGCGTTAGCTTTACATATTCTTTGTTCGCGCTCGGTACCGCAAACTAAGTGTGTTTGCGGTACGCGGCCCGCGCCGCCCGAACCCCCGCGAGTTCCCCTTCGTTGCTCTGCGCAAGTACATTCGTCGTGCTACTGTAGGAAATATTGTAATACTGTGACGGAACCCTTATAGTATCACTTTGTTGTCCGTCTGTCTGTCAGAGTGTCACGTCCCTTATTCTCAGGGAAGCGTAGAGGTATCAAGCTGAAACTAATATCAATAATAGATATTAAGGTCTGCTGCCCCTTAGTACTAAAAATTTAAACTCCTAAAGATAAGGCCGTTTATTTATGCTCCGTATATTATTATTATTTACATTATATTTTATCACTCGCAAGGAAATCAAAACCTATAATCAGTGGCGGATTAGCTATGTAGCAAGAGTAGCAAATGCCACAGGCCCCGCGCAATCGGGGGCCCCGCATGTTCGAGGATCCTGCACTTGGAACGCAAAAAAAATTTAGTCTATATAAATATATCGAAATCCGAATACAGCTGATTATTATTTCATTGAATGTGATAGTCAATCTCTTAGATTTTCCTCATTATCGTACTTTCCACGTACCTTACCCAATGTTAAAATCCAAGGGGTTATTGGTGATTGAGATAAGAATGACAGGTATTTAATAGGTCTACACAGGGGCCACTTGGTCGAATTTGCTACAGGCCCCACGCTGGCTTAATCCGCCACTGCATATAGGGTACTTTCTGTTGACCTAGAATCCTGAAATTTGGCAAGAAGCAAGGCCTTGTAGCATAAGAAAAAGTCTAACTACTAAAGATTTTTAGTTACATCACAAAATAATTACCTATACTCCATCTGTTTAGGTAATTAACTAAAGGTAAACAATCTTGACATGTCTTTTATCTAAAAGTTGTCTATAATTTTTATCTAAAAATGTTTACAATTTGCTATTTACCTATACCGATGTTTGGTAACTAACTAATCAGAAATCAGAAACGTTTATTTCAAATAGACCAATTACAGGCACTTTTGAATTGTCAAAATGTCGGTAAGTCAAAAAAAATACAAGTGAAGCTAAATTGCACGTTCCAAAGCGTAGATCTCTATGGAGAAGAACGTGCAAGAAACTCCATGGACACTCTTTTAAATCATCTTATGAGTTACATATATCTTGGTTACATATTTCTTGTCGCTTCTAATATGTGAGCACAATGTAGATAAGTAATAATAATTAAAATTAAAAAAAAAACTAATTAAAAAGAATAGAAATTGAATTCAGTCACTGGCAGCTAAGAGATGACCAGTCTCAACTGACGGCACCCGTTCACGAGCATGACGCGTGCATCAGCCCCACTCAGCTCAACCATTTTGAAGGGAACTGAATAACCCAATAACACGTGCCACCATCAGCGAGACATTTGAGTGAGCATGACAAACTCTCAACTGCCATGCTCGTAATGTCAAACAAGTTGTAACCTAATAAAAATGCTCCATGGTACTTCACATTCACAAAACTTGAAAAACAAAGCGCTTCTACATTATACATGTTTCTCGTTTATATAAACGATCTCCTTTGTCTCAACTCTCTCCATGGAAAAATTATCTCTTATGCAGATGACACTGCTCTCATTTTCGCCGCGAAAACATGGAGTGAGACGTTTCAGCTAGCCCAAAATGGTTTTAATTTGGTAAAGAGGTGGCTTCGTGAAAACGTGCTTACCTTAAATATAGACAAAATCAAATACCTAACGTTTTCAATACGGGCATCCTCCCATGTAAATTTTAAACTGATCGCACATAATTGTTGTTCTGATGATCCAAGTGTTTCTACATGCTCGTGTAACACATAAGAGCGATCAAGTGAAATCAAATATTTGGGTGTTATAATTGATGAAAATCTGAGTTTCAAATCACATATTCAGGTGTTAAGTAAAAGGATTAGAAAGCTCCTCTATGTTTTCAAAACATTGAGACATATTGTTACCCCAACAACTCTAAAGCAAGTTTACTATGCGCTGTGTCAGTCACTGATCACATACTGTATATCGTGTTGGGGAGGGGCACCCAAATCGACACTAAAACAACTTGAGGTCGCACAAAGAGCAATACTAAAACTCTCTACTTTTAAACCTTTTCGTCATCCAACTAAACTTCTTTACGAGTATTGTGAGGTCTTGACTGTACGTCAACTCTTTCTCTTAAGTATTATTTCAAAACAACATACTAGTCTGGAGTACAGTCCAATCCTGTCATCTAGGAGAAGGGGTTTGCCAGTATGTAAGGCATTATTGCAACCAAAAACAGCATTTGTACGGCGGTTTTACCCCTTTTTGGGCCCCTACATTTATAATAAAATAAATAAAATTATTGATATATCTTCCTTGAATAACTTAGCTTTAAAAAAAAACATTTCTCAGTGGCTTTGGAAGTTATCCTATGACGAAACAGAAGACTTACTCACTATCTTAAAGTAGTGATATAATCTACTTGCTGGAAAAGTTCAGATCTCAATTTTGAGTCTACTAAATTAAATTAAATTATTGGATTTTTTACACACCCTCTCACATACACACACTCAATTTTCTCATCTTACACACCCAGAGGACCTATTCCAATTCATTTTAAAATTCTTTATTTAGTTTCGATTTAACCGTAATGTTAAGCATATTTTTGGGTAAAATTGTATCTTTTGTTTTAAAGCTCACAAGTTTCACCTTACTCGAGGGCTTGAGGCGCTGCTTGCTGAAATACAGGCCATAAACCTAGTTCGGCAGCAGATGCTAACTGTTAGACACAATTGATTGTATTATTTAGTTGTTATGTAAAAGTAGCTTATAAGCAATTGTGTATACATGATTTTACTTTTGTTGCTCAATAAATATATTATTATTATACAATGTAATTTCCTTTTTATTTTACAATCTAAATTTAAATAATCTTTGTATGTCTTTTATACGGTTTTTTTTTAACAAAAAGACATCAAGATTGTTTACGTTTAGTTAACTACCTAAACCGAGTATACTTATTTTTGCGATTCGAAAAAATCTTCGAGAATTGTAATATTTATAGGTAAGTCTATACGGAACCCTCGGTGGGAGAGTCCAACTCGCACTTGACCGGTTATGAAGAAATGGTTGTGTTCTGTAGCTAGACGTGCCGATTTGAGTTGCCTGTATTAGACTGCCTTTAAATTACATTAGGTACCGGCTAATAAAGGTATATCAATCAGATTTTAGACTACACTAAAAAGCCGGTTGTACCATGACTTAATGTGCAACTATTTGAATTTCGTTGGCAACTACATCAAGCGTTTAGCACATTGTCACATTATTGATTAGTGACCCGCCCCGGCTTCTAATATAATACTAGAGAACTTTAATTGCGCGATGCAGGATTAGTTATCATTTTTAGGAAGATGTTGCTGCTGTCAAGCAGTCTGCTGCGCAGGTTTGTGCAAATTATATACCTACAATCTATTGATTTGATGATTGATTGCTCTTTCTTTTAGTGAAGATCGCATCAAAATCTTCTGCTTAGTTTAGGAGTTAGCGGATAAAAAGACAAGAGGAAACCTACTACTATGTAAAGATTATAATATCAAAGACCGAGAAAAAATATAAATAAAAAAAAAACAAATTTATCAATTGTACGGTGTATTTATTGAAATAAATAAATTATTTTATGCTTATAGCACAGCCATGTACATAATCCAGGATTTTTCGCTTTCCAATCCGTCTTACAATCCACTCTTGCGCAGCAAAATACTTTGAGATAGGCGCGAACTACATGAGATCTTATCAAAAGGCTGGCAATACTGAGCGTAGAGTACTAATCCCGCTTTATTTGGGAACTTAGGCTTTTTGCACACTTAGTTTTATAAATGGTACAAAATATTGAATGAACTAGTATATTATTTACATGGAGAAGTTCCCGACCAATAATTTCTGGAAATGCTCACGAAGGAACTTACCTCCATGTAAATAAGAGTTACAGACATGTAAGTACAGATAGCGCCATCAACTGGTTATTATTATTATTTGGTAAGACACACTAGCAGCTATTAGCTGATGCGTGTGTTTCATATAGTTTGAAGATGTTTAGTCTGTCCAACCGATTTTTAAAGCAGTTCAATGTGGGAGCTTTCACAACACTTTCCGGGAGCCTGTTCCATACCGTTACAACTCTGGTTGCCCCCTTTTTCTAAAGTATTTTAATATGAGAGGAGAACCCAATTGGTGCAGCTAGCTGTACCAAGTAGAAACTTAGCCTTAATACATAATGATTGTAAAGAAGACGGACAAGATTTATAAACTACACCTTTATGTAATTCAATTACATTCTCCGTATAAAAAGACGCCGTATACCTATAGTGTAGTTTTAATTTTCCAGTGATTTTCTTTAGAAACCTTGCTAGCTGTTCAGTGAACTAACTTCTACTATGTATGAAAACTCTGTTACACTAGGCATAAGAAAATACAACACACATAGTGTATAATATAGGTTATTCATATTTACTTAGGGCGGAAACACAAAACTGCGATGCGACGTCGCATCGTAAAAATCTGCGAGCACGCACGACGCATCGCAAGAACTTGCGAATTGATTTACATCGCACATTGTATGGTCACCTGCCCCCCTATCTAAGTAACAATCGTTTCGTTCGCGCCGAACGCCTCGAGTAGGCCACGCCTCCGATTCCTTTGTTCTGACGACGTGACTGAGCGTTGAGATGACGGAAGAATGACGGATGAATCGGAGGCGTGGCCTACTCGAGGCGTTCGGCGCGAACGATACGATTGTAACTTGGCTAGGAGGGATGAACCGATACTTTGCCGCACGAAATCGCATCGCAGGTTTGTGCGATGCTGCGTATTATCGCAACGCATCGCATCACAATTTTCTTGTGCGAGCCCTTACTTACAAAAATTTTAAGTTTTATAAACTAAAGCAATAAAAAATGGAGTGACAATACACGGTATTTCTCGGTAGAATAAATTACTAAGCTGGCTCCAACATAAGAATTGAGAATAAGCTAGCCTTTTTGTCGATTGATTCTCCGTGGAATCAAGATTCCACATGGTTGAAAGATCGCCTGTCATTGGTTGGTTTAGTTTGTGTCATGCTCACGACTCAGCTTAGATCTGCGGGGTAATTGCGTAACTCTGTTGACAGTTCAAGTGATGATCACTTGTTAACAATGTGCATCTTTGAACTGTCAAACAGCTTGTTTCGTATTGCCTATCTTCAGTGACCAACTGCAGTGACGTCATTAGACACTGGTGCCTTTGATAGCCACCGTAACACGTTTATGTGACTCAGGTTGGCTGGACAAATCTTCAAAATATCTTGCATTTAACTAGGTCAATAGGTCACTTTATGTGACGGCTAAGCACCCTTATTTCAGAATTTGTGACGCTACAGAATCTTAGATAATCGATCGAAAACGTGTCCAGCCATCTTGAAAAACCACTTTTCGCTGGTCTCTCAATCTCGGTAACGGAAGTGATTTTGACGACTTTTTGCATATCAACGGGCGTCACATAAATTTGTGACGGGCACCGAGCTAAAAGTTTTGTGATAAGTACAGTGGTTTAGTAGAAAAATGCAAAAATCTGTGTCCAGCCATCTTGAATTTACGTATAAAACTTATGGCTGGCACTTCCGAATCTCAATAACGGGGGCGTTTTCGAATATGGTTCCTTTACTAATACTTGGTGACGCAATGTGTGACAGTAATAACGTTTGATTTATGGCGTCACATGTAAGTGTTTACGAGAAATCAATAAAAACTTAATGTCCAGCCAACCTGAGTTCAAGATGGCTGGACACATGTATCTCCACTGCCTGATGATCTACGACCTTCGAAATATGTTCAAAATGTTGTGACGGGGACGATAATGATAACCTAAAATTGTGACGGAGAAACTTTGCGTAGTCTCAAAGATATTGACCATTTAAATTTTTCCATACAAACATCCATTAATATTGTGAGGTGACCATAATTTTACATAAATAAAGGATTTCTTTTTAATCGATTAATTGGCCGGTAGCATCCACGCCTGCTTTGTATTTGATTTCCCCGTGGGAATAAAAGGTTTTCCTGCAGTGAAAAAAGTATGTGTTAATTCAAAATTATAATTGACCACCAGCGCTGCAAGAGAGAGCCCACTTGTATTTCGCGTTTAGTTCATTATCTTATGTAACTGAAAATGAGAACTAAACTCGACAGCCGGCAGTGTATGTACTTACTTTTCGAAGTGTTATCACTAATCAGAGTACTAGTAACTATTAATTAATCTGCGGTAAGACAACCTAAATAAGAGTTAAGATTCGACCAGTTGTCCTCGTAGTACCAACTTTAAGCAATAGATGGCGACAC
This sequence comes from Mythimna impura, assembly GCA_905147345.3. Taxonomy (NCBI): domain Eukaryota; kingdom Metazoa; phylum Arthropoda; class Insecta; order Lepidoptera; family Noctuidae; genus Mythimna; species Mythimna impura. The sequence goes on along the minus strand of LR990359.1, from coordinate 21,918,021 downwards.
CAACATCAGCTATCATGGCAGTATAGTTTGTCTTGTCCTCCGACGTTTTCGTGGTAGCCCGCGAAATTCAATTTTTCTTGAGTTTTTTGCAGTTATTTTTTTCGTCCGCGGAAACAAATAACTTATAGATATGTATGATGATTCTTATGGTTATAATTATGTAAATACATACTTGTTATTGTCGCGAATCATATTTTGATTTCTTTTAACGAACGAACGCAAGAAAAATTGAAATTCGCGGGCTACCACGAAGGAATCACATTAAATACATTTTTTACGCAATTTGTTGATTTCAAATTTTGAAATCGATATTGTGTTTAATTATTATTCTGATAATTAAATAAACAATACCTAGCTGCAACTTCATAACATTCAATCACTACTGACTCATTTCTATGAATTAGCAGCATGAGCGATTTTAGTGCTCATGAGTGCGATTCGGAACGCGGCCATGATGATGAGATTAGCTTTGTGTGTAATCTGTATGTGACTTGTTTGTAACTGATCGTTACAAACTTTCAGTTATTTACTTCGTACAACTATTGTACTTTGTTGTGTTTTCATACAACTATTGTTTTGTGTTTTGTTTAAAAACCAATGTGTCCTTGGTAAGTAACGTGAATTACAATGTTTTTTTTGCGAAAGTTGTTAGTTTTTACGATTTGTGTCGTCAGTCGGATGTATGCGCCCTGTTTTATTTATTCAAGTATTAGGTACACGGTATCCAATAACATAAAGTTGAAAATCTATTAAAGACTACTGAGAGTTTACGTTTATCGTTTGTGACTTGTACAAACGTACCAAATGTACGAACGGGCCAGTTTACGCGTGTCGCCGCCCGCCGCCGCGCCCGCGCCCGCCGTCGTCCGGTACCCGGCCTTAGGACGGCGGTAAAACAACGTTGTGGTACAAGGCGGGGGTTACGGAAGTGCAAATGCGAGTTGATCATCGTCATTTTCGCCATTTGAAACGCTGTATAAGTACAAATAAATAAATGTGATTTTATTTACAGCAAACATTATTTTTTCATTTAAATACCTTCAGAGCATTAGTTTAGTTCTCCTGACATAATATATACCTACTAAAAAGAATAGATATCTGCACGTAAATAATCAATAACATTTAAAAATTACACCCCCCCCCCTTCCTCACTTCTACATTTTTGTCTTCTATTGATTTAAATATCTACAGTTGTTCGTATTAGTATCACACACAAAACACCTAAAAATATACTTGTCCTACATAAAACCTACAATATTGGTTACCCTACTGCAGTGTTTGTATGGGGAAATTTAAATGATCAATATCTTTGAAACTACGCAAAGTTTCTCCGTCACAATTTCAGGTTATCATTATCGTCCCCGTCACAACATTTTGAACACATTTCGAAGGTCGTAGATCATCAGGCAGTGGAGATACATGTGTCCAGCCATCTTGAACTCAGGTTGGCTGGACATTAAGTTTTTATTGATTTCTCGTAAACCCTTACATGTGACGCCATAAATCAAACGTTATTACTGTCACACATTGCGTCACCAAGTATTAGTAAAGGAACCATATACGAAAACGCCCCCGTTATTGAGATTCGGAAGTGCCAGCCATAAGTTTTATACGTAAATTCAAGATGGCTGGACACAGATTTTTGCATTTTTCTACTAAACCACTGTACTTATCACAAAACTTTTAGCTCGGTGCCCGTCACAAATTTATGTGACGCCCGTTGATATGCAAAAAGTCGTCAAAATCACTTCCGTTACCGAGATTGAGAGACCAGCGAAAAGTGGTTTTTCAAGATGGCTGGACACGTTTTCGATCGATTATCTAAGATTCTGTAGCGTCACAAATTCTGAAATAAGGGTGTTTAGCCGTCACATAAAGTGACCTATTGACCTAGTTAAATGCAAGCTATTTTGAAGATTTGTCCAGCCAACCTGAGTCACATACACGTTTTGACAGATGTTATTATATCGATACTTTTAAAATTGCGATTGTGTAGGCTTTTGAAGCTGTATAATATTCGATAAAATTTTAGAGTGGTCACAATAGGCACCGTACATTTTTATAATTCACCACATTTCCACCGTAGTTTGTTAGTCACTTGTGTGATACGTAATACCAATTTTATGAAATTGTCAGTTGACAACTAAGTTTAGTGTGCAACGAATGCTAGTCGTCAACTGTTATTGAAAAAGTTAGCCAATAGCCCCCCTGATTGGTGGTTAATGACGTCGCTTTGCGGTTTTCGGTCCTGGTTTTGCTCACACTGAGATCACTCCATTTATTATTACTTCATGGGTGAAATACTATAATAAATAATCAATAAACTTTTACTACTTATTTATTAAGTCTTAACTTTAATCGCTATTGAGTATAGCATGTTTGAAGCAAATAATTTATTAAAACAATATTGTGACAAAAAGCTCAAAATAATTATAAACGTCATAATGGCGGGACCAACTCTTGTATCCGAATGATTCTACCACGTATATTTAGTACGTTTTAGTACTATTTTGTACCCTTCGTGAAATTTTTGTACCTCACACGGTGTAAACGGAATTTCACGATATTGTTGGCCCCGCCATTATAACGCGTTATAATGGCGGGACCATGCTTGTACGCCAAAACTATAACGAATTTCATCATTCTGATAAAACTAGTATTTAGTACGCGATTTAGTACCTCCGAAAATCAACAATAAGTGACGAAGATATTATTAGTTTCTTTATAGTGATCAATACTTGACACCAAACAATAAAATGCAAACCAAAGATAAGCCTGTAACTCCTATTGATGAGAATTTCAACGATAAAAACAGTAAAGAACCCTACGACCTTAATTTTGGTAATTTGAGAAAATCCATGTCTATGAACGACATTACTGCACTCGAAGATAATTTAGAAGAATGTACACCACAGGCATCGCCAGGCATCGCGTGCTCCACACCACAAGAGATGTCCAGGACGAAGTTTATATCAATAGCCGAAGCCATTTACTATTTTCCATCAAGTGTGACTGTGCTTCAATCGCCTATGCTACGCTCTAAAACACGTTTGAAACCGTTACATATTTTATGTCGGCAAGCAAAAGAAGAAATGGAGCTTGAAGAAATTAGAAAAAAACGATTTAAAATAAACCCTATACCTAAATCTGTTGTAAAAAATATAACTATAAAAACTTGCGCAGCCTCTAAACCTAAAGAGAAGCATGGTCAAAGAATAGGTGATGACACATTTTTTGCCATTTCTGTCACTAAATAATGATCCAAGCACGTTACTTTCAAATGAAGACTTTTTACTTCTTACTTTCAAATAAAGACATTTTATAAAGAAACTAATAATATCTTCGTCACTTATTGTTGATTTTCGGAGGTACTAAATCGCGTACCTACTAAATACTAGTTTTATCAGAATGATGAAATTCGTTATAGTTTTGGCGTACAAGCATGGTCCCGCCGTTATAACGCGTTAATCGTGAAATTCCGTTTACACCGTGTGAGGTACAAAAATTTCACGAAGGGTACAAAATAGTACTAAAATGTAATAAATATACGTGGTAGAATCATTCGGATACAAGAGTTGGTCCCGCCATTATGACGTTTATAAATAATTAAGCAATTTTACAACATTGTTCAAATTATCTAAATCAATTAAAAATGAACACAACCGTTTTAATGTAAATTAAAAGATTTTAGTTCAATCTTATTTTAATGTCAAAAATCGTGATTATTTTCATACTTTCATATTGCCTGCAAATCCTAGATATTAACGCCTTTATTACTTATATAAATAAGATTTGTTTTTTGGATTATTTCGGGCTTGCTTCTTAATTTGTTGATGTTTGGGAAACTGCCCGATGATTTCGAGCTGTTCTAAATATTCAAATCGCGCGGAGAAACTGCGCGATGCAGGATTTCGAATTTTAGTTCAAACGTGGCGCCACAGGTATATTTAAATCGTAAAGCATTGTTTGCGTAAAATATTCGGATTTTCGCCATCAGGTGGCAGAGCCATCATCATGCACGTCAAAGAGCCTATCGCTGGTTTCAAACGACATTATTTGACAAAAAAAAAAAACAATCCCAAAATAATCCACAACACCTCGCCCGTACCTTCAAGGCACACTGACCAAGTCAGTCTTAGGTTGAACAAAAAAAAAACCAAGTAATTAAAAAATACTTCGTAGTCTAGTGATGATCTACAACTTGATTGGCCTGATCTTGAAGAAGCTTTGCACCACTTCGTCCGTGACCTTGGCTCGGCGCTGCTGGTACGCCTGGATCCAGGGGGTAATGACTTCTATTGCTTCTCTCTTCAATTCTCCTGTTAGCATGACGCCTGATTCGTATTCTTGCTTTATCTGTAAAAGTAGTAACATTTTTATAATGGAAAATGTTTAAGCTTATTCTACCAAAACGGGTATATATAGACGTGGGCAAATAGGCTGCCAGGCTCATATGGGATTGGGTCACGTCAAACGCATGCATAGTGACCGATAGGCAACTATCGCCACGGAGGTTTCTGCAGGGGGAAACCGTCGTCCAGGCCGGCCTAGTAAGAGGTAGCGAAATTATGTAGACGCGTAGTACGAGGACTGGATCGAGACGGTGTGGGAAAAAATGTCTGAAAGGACATATGGGATGTCTTTGCTCAACATTGTAAAATTACGTGAACAGTATGGAGAGAGGCAATGACGGCTCACAGCTAGAGAGGGACAAAATATGGATTTAATCATTTAAACCCAACAAGCGGATTTAAACTAGGTCATGCTAGGATTGCTCGTCCAAGGACAATGGAAAGGGCTATGCTCGCAGTTTCCTTGCGTGATGGAATCAGGAATAAAGATATCCGCAGCACAACCAGAGTTATCGACATAGCCCGAAGAATCGCCAAACTTAAGTGGCAGTGGGCACATTGCTCGCAGAACAGATGGTCGAAGGGGCGGAAAGGGTCTGAAGTGCGCACCGCATACACAAGGTGGAATCCGATAGATGAGAGGCGCACAAGACCGGTCCTTATGGCGACACTTGGGGGGAGGCCTATGTTCAGCAGCCTTGCGTTCAAAAATGAGGTTAAAGTTAACTTTAATGACGTCATCAGGGTAGATATTCTAAGCTCGCATTTTTGAAGCCTGCCGCTTACACCAACCTACATAGTTGGGTTAACTCTAGGGTAGCTACTCGAGTTATAAAAGAACGACCCTGGATTGCAACTCGAAGCATTTTTGAACGGTTAGAGTAACGACCCTACCCTACTCTGGTTATTTTTGAAAGAAGGGCAGTGGACGTCTTTCGGCTGAAATGCCATACGTATGTACGTATACCGCAGCATTTATTTATTAGTCCATACACATACTTTTCTGTTGCATCAGAAAAGTCTACATAAAAGCAAATACCTAATTGTAGTTAACCCTTTTCAAAAGTGGTAAATTACAAGGAACTATATGAAGTTGCGAGAGCAGTGGTGGCCGAGTGGTACGGCCCCGACTTACAAGTTGTAGGTAGCGAGTTCAAACCCAGCCAGGCGCATTATTTTGTGTAATTTATTTCATCACCACTGCTCTCAAAACGGTGAAGAAAAACATCGTGAGGAAACCAGCATGTCCTAGAACAAAAAATTCGAAGACATGTGACATTCACCAACCCGCACTGGGCCCGCGTGGTGGATTACGGCCCATTACCCTCTCCTAGAGAGGAGGCCTGAGTCCCAGCAGTGGGAAAATTAATAGGATTATATGAAGTTGTATATTTACCTCTGCTAGCCTGTCATCATCTTCCAGGAAGAAGGTGAGGTACTTGAACGATATGTCCACGTCGGTGTTACCACCCTTCAGTCTGTGTTCGTCTACCGTCGCTTGCCCACCCGAAAACGCGAATTTGTTGATCTGTGGAATAATAATACGATGTTTTTTATAACTGACTAATTTTGAAAACCTAGGCAAGTGCTTATCTTTAGATTACTTTGACTTAGTAGTTTAATTTTTTCACTGCTGCTTTGGGTACCAGACCTGAGTATTTAATCTTAATTTCAGCTTCATACCTTCATGCGTTCCTAGGAAAAAGGGTCTTGACCACGGATAGACAGACAGAAGATTGAAAAACATTTTATTTGACGCAAAAGACGCAAACTTAAGACTAATTTACAGATTACAAACATTTCCAAGAAAAAAAAATATTTCAAACGTCCACGCAAAACGGCCGAACGCTCAGCATAATGCCGTGTCTACACGCAAAATGCGACGAGTCCACAAGGGTTCCGTTTTTGCCGACTTGGGTTCGGAACTCTAAAAAGAATAACATGAAGTTGAGACTTAGAGAGAAGACTTATTCTTTCCATTAACTAGATTTTTTTTTATGCGGTTGAAAAATCAAATAACTTATCTCGTTCTGGGTGGAGCGAGAGTGTCAGAGTTTTACTGACCAAAACCCAACCATGCTACATTACATGACTTGATTCTGCCATCACGTTTCTACCATCGGACAAGCCGACGTACAGCGAGTATCCACCCTTACATTGTTAACACCTCTACGGTCCGGACTAAGCGTTTCGCCTCGACGTTTATACCGCGTACATCGAAGAACTGGAACAATTTGCTGCTAAACGGGCAGGAAGACTGCACCAGGCTGCAGTCTTCCTGCCCGTTTATAATTTAGGTGTCTTCAAAGCTAAAGCGTTACACCATCACTGCTTACAATCAGATGGGATCGCAGTCAAGCACTAGATTACATAATTTAAAAAAAAAATGCTCTTTCTGTTGACTTGCTATTTTAATATCTATATTTAGTTTGTATTTTTACTTTATTTACATTGTTCTCACATGATAGCGACAAGAAACATGTAACAGAGATATTTGTAATTGCAAAACATGATTGAAAAGAGTGTCCATGGAGTCTCTTGCACATTCTTCTCCATAGAGATCTACGCTTTGGAATGTGCAATTAGCATCATTTTTTCTGACTGACTGACTTCTTGACATTTCAAAAGTGCCTGTAAATGGTTTATTTGAAATAAATGCCTTTGAATCTTTGAATCTTCTTTGAATCTTGCTAGTTGCTGTACAGGTATGAATAAATCCAAAAATCATACCTTATTCTTAATTTGCTTCGGGCTATCATTCAAGAAGATGGACGCGTTAGGATCGCTGGCAGACATCTTCTGCTGCGCTCCCTGCAGGGCGGGCAGGAATGTGGAGTGAATGAGGGCTGTCTTCGGCATCTTGAGGCGAGCGGCCACGTCCCGCGTCATGCGGAAGTACGGATCCTGGTCGATGGCGCAGGGAACTAGGCAAGGTACCTGCGAAATTTTCAAAGAATAATTCAATATTATGAAAAGTTACTTTTAGTGTTCAGCCAGCCTTATATCGCGGGCGCGGGACGGGTGCGGCGCGGAAAACATAAGAACTTGTTTGGAGTGTCCATAGTGGGCATCACGTGCGCGGTGCGACGCGGGACGCGCGCGGGCTGTCAACGCGGGACGCGCGCGGGCTGTCAACGCGGGACGCGCGCGGGCTGCTCGACGCGGAACGCGCGCGGGCTGCTCAACGCGGGACGCGCGCGGGCTGCTCGACGCGGGATGCGCGCGGGCTGCTCAACGCGGGACGCGCGCGGGCTGCTCGACGCGGGACGCGCGCGGTCTGCTCGACGCGGGAAGCGCGCGGGCAACTCACGCCATAGCTCGCTCATACAAGTGGCCACAGTGAGTGCGCGGGCGGCGAGCGGTAACTAAGCGGGAGCAAGCCTCTCAAACTAGTTCGAGCTAACCGCGTGCGTTGTTATGGTGGCTCGACTGCGGACAAGCACAACGCGCGCGTTCACACACCCACACCGCTCTGCCAGTCTGACTGAGCACTTAAGGTCATAGCTCATTAGACCTGCCCGACACCCGACCAGCTGAGTGTCCACTCATTGTCGACAGGTGGTCTACGGTTAGATGCCGCATGTCATCTAGTAACCGTCAAGTGGTCCACGGGTTGACGCCGTGTTGTTGAGTCACGTATAATAGTCAACGAGTAGACATGTAGACATTACGTTGTCCACGAATAGATTAGTAGTTTTTTTTTTTTTTTTGTTCTTGATAGTTTCGCGCTTGACCGCTAACTCACCTGATGGAAAGTGACGATGCGGTCGACGATGCAGCGCACTTACCTAGAAGTAACCTATTCACTCTTGACTTAAAGATTCCCGGGTTGTCAAGGAATGTAGGGAAAGGATACGGTGTATCGCCAATGCGTCGTATTCGCGCGTGAACTACTCGCAGACAGTACACGAACTACACGACAACTCAAGACAAGCGTGCGAGCATCGGGTGAACACCGAGTCACGGTAATATTATCTATACAGTATTCCAACTTCATACAAACGGACGAAACGCGAGCTATACCTACGCGCCTCGATCTCGGGGTGCGCTCGGGATGCAGACAGTCGCGTCTGTGCCGCGCGATTTGTTTCAATAAAAATGAGTTCAAGCACTTATTTATATATTTAATATGAAGAGTAGGATATATTGTGCTGTTTTTGGTTGCATGAATTCTTCATTTAAAACCAAACATATAAATTGTAAAGTAGCTGCAGGTATCTATAACCAAGTAAAAGATATTCCTTTTTCTCCACCTTGTCCATGTTTCCCAAAACAATTTTTAATTAAGCTTTAGAATGCGGATTTTTGTACTTTAAAATTTAATAATAAAGCATTTCGTAGGTACGTCTCAGTCGAGGCGCAAATATTGAGCACTTCCTATTCAATTCACAAAGTATTTTATTTGTTTATATAAAACAAAAATATTTACAATCACAAAACTAAATGGAAACACAAAGTAGGCAAATGTAATTAAAACGCTGGAGGCAGGCAGCCATAGTGCGGGCAGCCCTATCGCATGTTTACGTACCGCGCGGCTGTAGGCATTTATTTCAAAGATACGGCCGAGTTACAATACTGTATAGATAATATTACCGTGACCGAGTGGTCCACTCGCCGTCCGGAAGCTTAGTGCAAAATTTCACGCTCCTAGTCTTAGTAGGTTCGGCTGTGCGTATTATATGTCAGTCAGTCAGTTTCTCCTTTTATATATATGATTTTTTTAATGTGTTTTCAAATTGTAATTAAACTATTGACATTATTATTTTTCATAGTGAACTAAATTGAAATATTAATTGTAAAAAATTTTTGCAAGAAAATGTATTATAACAATAAAAAAGCTTGTGATTTGCATACCTCAAGGTGTAATATGGTTGGACTGTACTATACTTTTAATAACTTTATGTTACCCATATTAGCAAATAAATGATTATGAATTATGTATGTGTTTCATCATAACACAAACTTATTCTTTTGTTATTTCAGATACATATTTCCTGAATTTCAGGCTTAATAAAATAAAAAAGTTAGCTATATATAAAAATACTCACAACTTTATTATCAAATATGAAGGGGAAGCTAGTGGAGAACGCTGGCGCAGCTTCTACCGAGGGGAACGTGATCTTGCCGATGACGTCAGAGTCGCCGAAGCCGAAAATACCCTTCACCTGGTTGAACGTCACGCACTTCTGTATCCTCACCATGTTTTGATAGAATGCTGGGCACTGGCTGAAAGAGAAATAACGTTGCCAGAAACTGATGGAACAAGCCAATAAAATATTGTACTACGAGTAGTAGTACGAGTGATATTACAAAGTACAATGCGTTCCAAATAAGAATAGGTTCGATTACCATGTTGTGACGTCACGTCATACTGTCAAATCGCAAGAAACTGGAAAAAATTGTAGAACTCAGAGATGAGCAAATTTGAAGAACTGGATTCTGATTAAACTTTTTTCGTTCACAGTTCGTAAATAAATTAAATTTTAAAAATTCCTCGTTTTGCTCACAATAATAATTCTTCGATTTGACAGTATGACGTGACGTCACAACATGGCAATCGATCCTATTCTTATTTGGAACGCACTGTACACCAAGCGCATCCAATGTATCAGCCCAGTTACTGCACTGCCATATGGCCAGTATTGACAACCACCTGCACCAGGGGCACCGGCTTTTAGAAAAGCTCATGGGTGCTCATGCTCATTTGATGACTCGAAAAAGTGGCGAAGTGTGAGAAGAGAAACGCACAGTGATCGACCGAGAAATAAATAAATGTCCTACTTACATACTGCGGAACAACGAAGGTACCACAAACACCCAGACCCAACACAATTATCTGTTTCATCAACAAACATTTGTGTTGGTGCGGGAATCGAACCCGCGACCCTGCGTCTCAACCAGCGCAATAAAACACTGTGCTAAATGGGTCGTCGGATAATGAAAAAACGCCCATCCCTAAAAGGCGATTACTGCCCCCCTAGCCAAATTACAATCGTATCGTTCGCGCCGAACGCTTCGAGTAGGCCACGCCTCCGATTCCTTTGTTCTGACCACGAGCGTTGAGATGACGTCGGGCTAGGGGGGCTGATCTGTTTCTTGATGTCTATTCTCAAGCGTCCTCGGCACCCACAGTTTATTTCTCATGGGTGCTCGAGCCCCCGAGCACCCACGGAGTCGGCGCCCCTGACCTGCACAACAGAGCTGGGGCCTTACCATCACGTGTTAAAATGTCAGTCGCGCGTGCGAGCGAGAAAGAAGTATGGAGCTATACACCCTATAGCTCCATCTCTTTAACAATTAAGTTTAGTTCGTCAAAAGGATCGCGTTAAGGGCTCGTGGTAGGGCCTCTGTTCAGCCACCTGCACAACAGAGCCGGGGAGTGTGCGTTGGAATTGCACAATTTAATTCCACCAAGTCGGACCACTAGACGTACGGCGTTGCGCCATCGATACATGGTGGACATCCCACCCATACGTACAAAGCGTTTTGGTAACACATTAATTATGCGTACAGCTAAGGAGTGGAATTCCCTGTCGGAGTCTGTGTTTCCTGATAGCTACAACCCTGGGGTCTTTAAGTCAAGAGTGAATAGTTTACTTCTAGGCAAGCGTGCTCCATCGTCGGCCACATCATCGCTTACCATCAGGTGAGATAGTGATCAAACGCAAGCCTATCAATAATAAAAAAAGAGCTGTTCAAGTGCTTAGCCACAAAGAAACTCATCGATTGTTTAATAGTTATCAATTACCAGAATAATGGAGTCGAATAGTGGTTTCATTACTTAGTTGCTGATTGATTGATATACTCTGATGCTGATGTGTTTATTTAAAGCTAGTATCTGCATAGTTCTCGATTTAAAATTAAAGAAGTATTAAAACCAAGCAAAACAGATTTTTACCATGAACAGAGGATATACAACTTGGCAATACAACTAGTTTTTTAGGCACATTATCAGTAAAAAAAAAAATTCTGCATTGAAGATTTTCGTTTTTTTTTTTTTTGATATAAACTGCTTGACTGCGATCTCACCTGATGATACACAGTGATGCAATCGTTGATGGTGAGGCGCACTAGTTTATCAGGGGCCTATTCACTCTAGCTTTGAAGACACCTAAATTATAATCGGACGGGAAAACCACAGCAGATAAATTGTTCCAGTTCTTCGATGGACGCGGTATAAATGACGAGGCGAAATACTTAAGGGCCTATTACACTACGCGATATTCTACTATTCAGCTATACTATTCTACTAGCCTCATCTAGTATAAAAATGACAAAAAAAAATTGACGTGTAAAAGTGTTTTTTAAACCTATTTACAAAATAAATATCATTTATCATTTATCATTCAGCAGACAATATTCAGACTGTCTTATTTTTTGTTCCGAGTAAGAGCGGTCTAACCCTTATTACGCTACGCGACATCGACTAAGACTGTCTGAATATCGAGTAGCGTAATAGGCCCATTCGTCCGAACCGCCGCAACGTAAAGCGCCTATTACACAACTCGATATTCAGATAGTCTCAGTCTGTGTAGCGTCACACAAGAAAAAGAGTAACTTACGCCAATGTCGTGTAAAGGAATGAAACAGAACGATAAAATAAATAGATAAACATAGACTTAAGACTGTCTGAATATCGAGTGGTGTAATAGGCGCTTTAGGGTGGATACTCGCCGTAAGTCGGGTTGTCATATTTTTCTTTGGTATTTGTTTAGGGTTTTTACTAATTTTTATTTTAGGGCAATATTTAATTAGCTTCTGCCAGCGTCTTCGTCCGTATGAATGCTGTTTAATGTAGACGCAAAGTCTAAGTCGATATTTCATCAAAATCGGTTCAGTAGTCTAACCGTGAAAGCGTAACAGACAGACAGACAGAGTTACTTTCACATTTATATAGTATGGATTTTAGTTACTTAAATATTTTACTAAATAAAAAACAGAACATGCAATAAAATAAATAAATGAGAACTTTAATATTATTTGTAACTCACCCAATAAAATCTAAATTATTGAATATAAAGGTGTTTTCCACATCAAATCCCACAGCTATGATATCCTTAGCATTATTGTATGCCATCTTACGAGCATCCTCGATCTTCAGGTCTCTCCAGAGAACCTTCTCGTCATCTGTCAGTTGGATGATCAATGGTACATTGAATGCATCTTGGAGCCATCTGCAATATTAAATTTATTTGTTAGTAATGCTACAGGAAAAGCTGACCATGTATTTGTGAATCTGTAACTGTTTTTTAATCAAATTTGTACACCCAATTCGACCATTGACATAAAATTTAGGTTGAGGAAAAATTGTGCTTTGGACGTTTTTAAATAATAATATACTTGCATTCTGCAGGAAAAAAAAAACAGATCTTGTTTTCAAGATTCTGAGATTGACTCAAAGAATTTAACTCAAAGACTTTAACATATCTTAATATCTACCAGACTGATTTTAGATTATAGTATTAGCATACTCTACTCACTTAGTAAACATAAAAGGAATCATATGCCCAATATGCATGCTCTCTGAAGATGGCCCTCGACCCGTGTACAAGTAGAACTTTTTGCCATTCTCGTGAAGTGTAAGAATGGTGTGAAGATCACGGTGCGAGAAGAATATGCCGCGCCGTAAGAAGTGGTGAGCTAGAAATAATACAATTTAGACTGCTGTATTTTTTTAAATGTAGACTGCTGTATTTTTTTAAATGTAGACTGCTGTATTTTTTTTAATGTAGACTGCTTATCCCATTTTCATTTCATTTTTATCCAGGGATGTCGCACTGGTCAAGTACGTGGCTAGTGTACTGATAGGGTTGTGTGTGCGGCTGTCAGTGTGGGCGCGCGCCGCCGCCCCGCTCTCTTAGAGGTGCCGTCTGCTAGGACTAACCTCCTAAAGTTTGCCCCTTTGTCACGAGCCATACGTATTATTAATAATATAGCACTATCGGAGGATATATTTGGCCAAAAACTGCCGAAATTTTTAAAAGCAGCTCTAATAATTATTGAGAAAGGTCTGGACATTACATCCTAATTCATTTAAGAATACCTTATCTATGTACATATTAATATATTAAGTGCTAGTTATAACATCGCCTTTGACTAGTCTGTAAAGGTGTTATAATGTAATTTTATTTATTTTATTTTATTTATTTAGGTTAACCAACAATTGTTTACACATATACATTTCAAACTTAATTATTAGGGTAACATTAACAAGTGCAACAATTAATTAAAGGTTAACACCACATGCACAAAAAAAAAACGGCTTCACATAACTAACATATTTATAATAACTTATTTGAAACTAGAAGTTATTATAGGTATAATAACCTCTAATTTCAAATAAGTTAATATACTTACAAAAAAAAGAATTAACAATAATAATTTGGAAAGAAAAAAATTGACATAAAAATTACTGATTAAATTATATAATTATAATTGATTAATTAAACTATGAATAAAATTAAAATGATTATAAATAAATAAGAAGATTAAATTAAAAGAATAAACTGAATACATTGAGAATTATTGAAAAACATAATAAAATTAAATCATTGAATTATTTACAAAAGCTCGTATGAATTTATTTATACTATCGTGGTGCACATCTACTATGTCACTGCGGCTATTAATGATTTTGCACAATCTAGACATCGGAGAGTTCGCACCAAGCACAGACTTTCGAAGTGGCGGACACAGGGGTGTTATCCTATTCCTAGGATATCTTGAGGGCGCATGGAATCTGATAAGCTTTAATAAACTGGGGCAGTCGATCTTATTGCGCAACAGTTTATAAAGAAATAAAGAATCGGATAGATCTCTACGCATGGACAACGATTGCATCTTGAAATGACACAGACGGACTTTGTAAGAGGGCAGACGCTTAGATTTTCCCTCACTAAAGGTCAAGTGCCATACAAAACGTTTCTGTACTCTTTCTAGACGCAACATGTGAGTGGCATAGTGAGGTCTCCACACAACACTGCAATACTCCATAACACTGCGTACGAGACTGTTATACAACATAATTTTAGTGCTACTTTTACGAAAGCCTTTAATGTTTCGAAGTAGGAACCCTAACATTTTTGATGACTTTTTAATAATATATTCAATATGGGGCACAAAGTGACCTTTTTGTCAAAAAGTACTCCTAGATCCCTTATTGTTTCGACTGCTTGGACTCGCTCCTGGTCTATGAAGTACTCTGTGTCAATACAGCTAATTTTTCGCGTATATTTTACATGGTAACATTTCTTCGGATTTAGTTGCATTTTATTATTGTGGCACCATTTTATAACTTGGTTAAGATCGTATTGCAGAAGTTCGCAGTCTCTTTTTGACTCGATTACTCATGCAAATTTTAAGTCATCAGCATACAGAAAAGGTTCGGAAAAACGAAAACACTCAGGAAGGTCATTAATGAACATAATAAATAGTATTGGAGCTAAGTGAGTTCCTTGGGGGGCGCCCGATGTTATTTTATGTGCAGCCGATCTAAAACCGTTTACAACGACAAAGTATTCGCGTTCAGTAAGATAGGACTTGAACCAACTTAATAGGGGCCCTGTTATACCATAGGCTGCTAGTTTATAAATCAGTATAGAATGGGACATTTTATCAAATGCCTTACTGAAGTTGGTATATACTACGTCAAATTGTTTGCCTGCATCTACAGCCTGTATTAGGGACTCCGTAAATGACACTAAATTTGTAGCTGTAGATCTAGATGCTACAAAACCGTGTTGATTGTCATTAAGGTACAATCCTAAATGTTGCTGAATGTGCGGACATATAATAGACTCAAAAATCTTTGCGAATGTGGACAGAATTGAAATTGGCCTGTAGTTACTAACAGTATCTTTTTTATCTGACTTGTGCACTGGGACTGACTAATAAATAAATAAATTTTGGAAGTTAATAAGATTTCGTTATTTACCTTTCTTTCCCGTTACTTTCTCAAATCTCTGTATCAACTCCTCATCTATCTTTGAACTCCCAAATTTCTCTGAAAAGTAAGTTGAAAAACTATTAACAACAATATTTATATTTTTTTAAATATAGCAATTGCCACATGTATGACAGAGTGTCACTGAGTATATCAGAATCCGAGCGAAGCCAATGCGAGCCACTAGTTTAAAACAAAAATGAACTTGATATTTGTATGAGCAATTTTATCCTTACTGATTAACTTCTCATAGTCAATTCCAGTCTCTGACTTTCCTGTAACAGTCCATGGGTCCACAAAATCTTCATCTTCAGTCGCAAGATTATTTATTTGCTCTGTTACGAAATCTGCCATGGTGATCTAAAACCATTATAAAATAATGTTTCTACTTGAAAATTTCGTGTAGAATGACAAAGATCACATGTTTGGGCACTGAATTTAAACTAGTAAATAGTTTCTTAATTACAAAATAGTGTCATTTACAGCAAATCTTTCTAAAGTATATACAAATAAATAAATATGGTATAAATGTGCATAATAGCTAGCCCAAATAACAACTGTACAGGTTAGGTTTGCCACAATGTTACAATTTACTTGTTACGTTCTATGAGTAATACCTGTAATATTTTAATACGTTTCTGTTCACAATACTGCACTTATTCAAGTAAAAGCTGATGCAATTTTTTTGGGAAAAAGTCAACATCGATCGCCTATGCGGCGCTGTCACTGTCACACATTCACACTGTCAAAAACGTTTTGTTTACCTTGAGACTCATTGCGGGATATGTGATATTATTTTACTTAATATTTCTATACAATTAAATCAATCCTTTTTGTAAACCTATAGTTCTAAGAAATTCTATTTATTTTATTTATTTTCAAAATTCTCTCATTATTTTGATTTTTAGTCAAACATTGCCGCATTTTGCTTAAAAATAACAAAACGCCTTTAACTACTACCATAAATCTTAATGTTGCTATTCCAATTGCACCAAACCCAACCCTATACATTTCTTGGCAATCGTTTATTTTACGTTTATGCAGGAAAGTACTAATTTATCAAAGAATTCTATAAATTTTAATTATTATAAAGAAATTTAATCAAAAAAACTTTATAAAGAAAATTGATAATAATATCTACTCTGCAAGTTAAACTACTATGTAAACATTATTTTTGTGATCTGCAGAGCAAGCGTGACAAACGTCAAAATTTGTCAATAATACGTTTCAGTGATCACAATTTTTTTGCTGTATTTATGATAGGGAGTAGGATAAGCTCGCATTTCTTTGTCTGAAAATTTTATGGAGATTTTGTGTTAAACAAGCCCGTGTGTTGGTGTTCTTGATGGTGTCCGGTGACGATTCAAATGGTGGCCGTTTGTCGCGTAAAACTACGAGGTCTCCGAACCGTAAGTCCAAAAAGGCAGACGCAGACCTAGCAAAGGGGTCAGCGTTGCGAAATGACTCGCAACCTTCTGTCCATAAAAGGAATCTTTACGTCGTTTCTTTCCCAATCATTATTCTGTTTAACGTGCTAAGATCAATTTTGTATCAACTTTTTATAATTTTTAAATATTTGTATACGGCGTCGCATCGGTTTATGCACAAGCCTCGTAAGGCAGGCGAGTGTAACTTGGAAGTGGTTGTGAAGGACGGTATAGTGTCTACGGAGCTCGCCCCCAGCGAGGAGATGTCTCACATACACAATGTTGGGCCCGGGGACCCGCTGTTGGCCAAACAGAAACACCATCACCGGAAAGCTTTTGAGTACATATCAAAGGCGCTTAAGATTGATGAAGAAAATGAAGGTAAGTAATAGTAAATAATCCATAACAATATTTCGGGTCGTCGGATAAAGTGGTTTCTGTCATTCTATAGAAAATAGGATTTTTATTTTCTTATTAGACAAGTAGCATTTTTTCTAAAAGAAAAAAAAAATCAGGAACCAAGTTTTAAAAAACATTTTCATTTTCAAATGGTTTTTAAAACTTGATTAATTAATATCTACTACATTCAGTAATAAAACTTAAAAATAATCTTGGCATGATGTCTTGCCGTTACTGTATGAATAAAAACATTTCATTCTGACTAATTGATAATTAAAATGTGTAAAGTGCTCTTTGTTTTCGCTTCCCACATGTAGAGTTTGACTAAATTAAAAAAAAAAGTATATTATTATACATATTTTGGTTGATATTAAAATATGGAAACAGATCTTTGCTAAGCATGTAGAAATGCCTAGTATTAGTCACAATCTAAAACAAAGGTTTTCATAACAAAGGACTGAGTTAAAAATTCTTCTAAACATTTGATTCTTTATTTATTCATCAACACAAACATGTTATAACTGAAAACAGTACCTGTTATATAAGTCAAAGTAGAGATATAAGAAGTGTTCTCCATCCTGAACAGTCATATTTTTGACTCTTTTTTATTTTGCAGTAAAATATAAATATTATAACTAGCTACTTTATTGATGATGGATGCAAGACGCACAGGACCGTTCATTGTGGCGACAATTGGGGGAGAGGCCTATGTCCAAAAGTGGACGTCTTTCGGCTGAAATGATGATGATGGTGATAGCAACAAACGTCCACTATTATTGACTGCAGGAATGTTTGAAAGAGCTACCGCAGCCCTGGAAAGCAAAGGACTACTGAAGGAACACAGGTGGGTTGTGTCAGTAAAAGTCTGACACTCCCTTGCTCCAGAGGTGGGGCTATTTGATGGTTTCCCCACCTCAAATACGAAAAAAAAAATGGTCACTATTATACTAATAATCTGGACAGCATAGACATACAAAGGAAAGATGGATGGATTGTGTGAGAAGTGATATGAAAGAAAAAGGAGTTAGTGATTGCGTGACGGGTGACAGGACAGAAGGGAAGAAAAAAATGTGTTGCCACCAAAAACCAAATAAAACGGGATAAGGGCAGGAAGATGATGATGAGGGTCATATAATGAAGCTAAAGCTAGTTCATCACCGTCATTATTTCAGCTGAAAGAGGTCCACTGTTGAACATAGGCCTCCCCCAAGTTTCGCGATAACGACCGGTCCTGTGTGTCTCGCATCCATCGGATTCCCGCGACGCTCACCAAGACATTGGTCCACCTTGTGGGACCCTGTCAATCAATAATATCTAGTTATAATGCCAGAATAGAATCTTACCATCTAGTTACAATAATCAATGGTGTTGCTAACCTAACCTAGCCCATATATCCTAGCTACCTTGTAACATACCTACACAATAAACAAATTGATCTCTCCTACAGGACAAAAAGAATTAGCTATAGAGCTTTACAAGAAAGGCATTTATGAGCTAGAACGAGGAATCGCAGTGGACTGCTGGGGCGGCCGCGGTGACGCCTGGCAGCGTGCGCAACGACTACACGACAAAATGAAGACCAACCTAGGCATGGCTAAGGACCGACTGCACTTCCTTGGTATGAGATAAAATTATAATAACCCAATCAGAATCACCGCCACAACTCCAAGCTATGAACCCAACTACGCTATTTTATTTTGAAAGTGGAAATTGGCTGAATGTTTGCATGCAATGCTTCTTTTATTTCCTTTCAAACATATATACACAACTTATCCTACAGTTTCTATTGAATATAATTTTATATTCCCCAATGTAGCCAGCCTAGTTGCGCTCAGTAAGTTGGGCGTAGACAGTGAGCCCGAACGGAGCGACAAAAAGCCCACGGAGTCACCTCTGAAGGCCCGACGGCTAGAGAAGTCGAAGACAACGTTACTCGCGCATACAGAGAGTAACAGTGGTCAATCAAAGCCGCCGAACGAAGGTAGACATACAAGAACTAATGCTTCATGAAATTACGCTTCGTTTGACGTAACCTAATGCAAAATTCTATCAGAAATTCAACTAACATCTGTTTAATATGATTGTTATAACACCACACGACATTGGATACTAATTGGACTGTTTTGTTTTTAATTTTATTGTCAGTGTTTGCATGGGTTGAACTGCCTACCATCATTTCAGCTTGCAATTTGTTTTTTTTTTTAATTCTTTAACACAGTGTGATGTGTTTGATTCTGTATTTCTGTTATGTGTTACGCTTTTCGCTGCATCTATACATAAGGGCATTTAATGTTACAAAACACGTCCATTAAAATATTCGTATAAGGTATTACCGTCCCGACATAATCTTCATCAATCACTAATTTATATGCAGAGTGCATTAACCAACATTTGCTTGGTCTCCAAAGGAAAATGTACTTCAAATATATATAATGTAGTTGTCTATGTATGGACGCAGTATATCTTGCATAGTAACTAGCTAGGTAGTCGGCATATATTTATTAGCACAGCGCACTACTCGGACATGTAAAACGTCATTAGACTATACTTATTATCTATTTTTAGAACCTAGAATCCTAGATTTCCAGTTCGTCAACACGGCCGTACAGAAAATTAGGATATTAACTTTTCATGTGCTACTTTCGACAACTAGTCAGGTCAGGTTAGGTATTTCAAAAAGGTTTTCAGCAAGCATCTATGATAAAATGCTTCGTCTGGCCTTTTTCCCGAACAAAAAATAGTTCAGAAACGTGCGCTAGCGCAATTTGCGTAAAATTACGCATGTTCATTGAATAAATTTCCTTTTCCTTATAGATAAGACATTTATCTTTAAATTATGCAACTTTCCCTCGAGTAAAACAAATACGTAATGACAATATGCGGTAAAACAGCAAGATAAGTGCAAGGTCTTGTTAAATCATCCACATTTATGCAAAAAAATATCTATAAATAGTTATATCCTTGAAGTGAACAAAACTGGTTCATACTTCATATTCATAGCTTTAATTTATCGACCGAAAAATGTTATGCTAATCGTCGGATCCTAGGCTAGTTGGTTTCAGTTCACTTGCTCTGGATGGCCAGCGAGGAGAGTAGGGGGGACGCAATCATGCGCACAGAACGCACACGCGCGATCTTTTACATACGACTTGTATTTCCCTAACATCTCGTTACGGTTCAGTAGGCAATGCGCGTAGCTACTGTTTCAATGAATTCCTGACTAATGTATAATGTTGCAGAGTCGAAAGTTATGTTCGGCTGTACAGTTGACTGCGTACGGCGGAAGTGAGGTACAGATTTTTCATGAAAAGCAGAGGGTTGACTTTGAACCCTTCACGGTGAAAGAAGCGTTTTATTTTAGATCGTTAACCCCAGTATCGTATGTCGTTGAAAGGTCATCTATTCCACTTAGCGCCATCGAAATAAAAGTAGCTATAAATCTGACGAAGGTTAAAAAAAATAAGTTTTTTTTTTAAAGAAAGTATTTAGCGTCGGGCGCCGCATTCACGCAAACGGGGCAGTAAAGTCAATTTTAAATAACGTCAGTCATTCACAAATTGTTTCACGGAGTTTTGATAAACATAGACGTTTAGTCTCGCACAATTTCGCGGCGGTTTCACAGCTAATGGGCCTTCAAAATTTGTTAGATTAAACTGAGGGAAACGGCTTATTACAGTGTTACACCTCGTTTAGTTCGTCGTGGGCGACGTTTACTACTGTCCTTATTAACACCGTGGTCATTGAGATTTACCTATGCAACACATTTGCTTTACTGTTTCTACAGGAACTTCCAACTTCGGTTCTTAGGCATCTCATCCATAGGCAGTGGGAACGTTTGAAAGACTTACCGTGACCCCATGGAGTTTCTTGCACATTCTTCTAAATAGAGATCTTTTTTTTAGGTGGGAAATCATCCTATGACTTCTCTCGCTCTTGGGCGAAGCGTGAGGACGTGTCAGACTTTTACTGACTAGAACCCACTTCTGTTCCTTCTTGGCCCCTGGGGAACACTTTTCCATAGAGATCTACGCTTTGGAACGTGCAATTAGCTTTATTTTTTTTACTGACTGACTTGACAATTCAAAAGTGTCTGTATATATTATATGGTTTATTTGAAATTAATGCTTTGATTCTGATTCTGAAAGAGCATAGGTGAGTTTTAATTTTAATCAGTAAAGGTCTGGCTCCACCCTAGATCGGGAGAGTCATTTGCCTATTTACAACCTCAAAAAAAGGCGTCTCGTCCATGAAAGAGTCTAATTTTAGACTCAACACCTCTTAGAGCAGACTACCTCGTCTACAACAAAGGCCAAGAGACTACTCTACACGTACTACGGCATATCACCTTAAGATATTTGAGTTAATTCTAAAATTAAACTAATCTGAAGCGTCTAAAATCAACGCGCTATTCAACTCCAATCCACTCCATATCGATATTACTTCTATATTTATTTTGCCCCATAAAGCTAAGACCGTGACGGTATACACTCCCATCGAAAACCGTTAAAGCAATCAATTTAATGGTAACAAAATCTCGTGAAACCTTTCTACCAAAGAGCTTGGTACAATCCACATTTACCTACAAAGAGACGTTGAAACGGCCGGAGCCTATTTTAAAGGCGGGATCAGACGATTCATTTTTCGACGATCATTTGCGGCTTTCATTCGGCATTTTTCGATATGAAACATTTACACATTGAATGGAAGAAAAGTGCCGAATGATTTCATTAGATGACTTGTGTGATGTTTGTTTAAGCATTCGGATTTCCCAAAGGAAAGGAAAGTGAACAGTTTGAACACAAGGAGAACGTTCACTCGGGTTCGCCTATTTCATCTCGAGTCCTGTAACAGACAACTAATTCCAAGACTCGACGTCATTCGACGACATCTGAAAGAAGAAGAAAGAAGAAAGAAAAACTGTTTATTCGCGCGAAATGACGCAATCTTAAAACTAGCAAACAAACATTGTAAAATGATAGGGAAGATATGCGTCACATCCGCGCAATCTGAAAGAATAGGCACGTGAATGTTCATAGCATAGCATAGCATATTCAGCCTTATAATTTTCCCACTGCTGGGACTCAGGCCTCCTCTCTAGAAGAGGGAATGGGCCGTAATCCACCACGCGGACCCAGTGTGGGTTGGTGGATGTCACATGTCTTCGATCTTTCGGTTCTAGGACATGCCGGTTTCCTCACGATGTTTTCTTTCATTGTTTTGAGAACAGTGGTGATGAAATAAATTACACAAAGTAATGCGCCTGGCTGGTTTTAAACCCGCGACCTGCAACTCGTAAGTCGGGGCCGTTACCACTCGGCCACCACTGCTCTCCTCTCTCGTGAATGTTCACTAATAATTCCAGCTAAACCTTGTCAACATGGAATGAAATAAAAATGAAGCACGCACTCCAGTGAACATTATTTCGAGTGAACCGTCTGATTCCACCATAGAGAAAGTTTTCACTATCATTTCATATAAAAAAGCACCTTTTCACTAAATATCCATCTCGCGAGATACGATACTCTGTCGGTCCAAACGGTCGTTGACCCACTGACATTGGCACTGGCCCCCTTTATAACCACTCGATTCAATCAATCGATTCGGTTAAATCTGTCGATTTAAACTTGGGTGCTGGCTAAATTGAAATAGCCATTCTATTTATTGCTGATGTTTAGTCATTCCTAAAGCGTGTGTCGTGTGGAAATTAGTCATAGAGTAATAAGATAAAAAATGACCGCCTCCTTGGTCCTGGCGCTTGTAGTCATAGATTCACAAGCGCTAGTCCTTTTTTTTGTTTTTTTAAGGGTGGAAAGTCATCAAATGAATACTTTCGCTCTGGTGGGAAAACTCTTATTAGATTTCTTATATGTATAAAGCTAGAACTACACGTGTGCCACACACGCCGATCTGGGCGCGTCGGTCTCCATACTTTTTATATGGAAACTAGACTTGTAGAGCTACACTTGATGCACGCCACGCGACGTCGTTCTACGTACAAATCAGGCGTGTTACATGTGTGCGTTGGTCTACTGTAGTTCTAGCTTCAGGAACTTCTGGACTCGAGTTGTGTCCTATTTATGGCAAATTGTTTCCCCTTAGCCCTTTTTTGCAGTAGGATATCAAATGACTCCTCCCGCTCTAGGAGCAGTAAGAAGAATGTCAGATTTTTACTGACTTAAACACACACAGTGTCCCTTCTTATGCCGTTAGCGTGCCAGAGCCGCGGTGACTCATTCGAACGATCCCGCAGCGACTGTTTGCTAATCAAGAGTTTCGATGCCAAATTCGGGGACACTCTTATTATAAGATTTCTTATATCAGGAATTTATA
The DNA here is from genome assembly GCA_905147345.3 of Mythimna impura. Lineage (NCBI taxonomy): Eukaryota > Metazoa > Arthropoda > Insecta > Lepidoptera > Noctuidae > Mythimna > Mythimna impura. The sequence goes on along the minus strand of LR990359.1, from coordinate 21,894,571 downwards.
GACATGAGTTGTATCCAATTTGTGACAAATGGGGAACCACTTGCCTGGCCCTTGCTGGACTTAAATCCGCTAGTATGCCCACGGTTAAGTCCGTGTACTGAATTCATTCTTGCTACCTAGGTATTTAGTTATCTATACCTATATAAAAGGAGAAACTGACTGACATATCAACACACAGCCGAAACTACAGGGCCTAAGATCGTGTAATTTTACACAAGGTTTCCTATTATGATGTACGCGAGCACTAAGAGAGGATTTTCCAAAATTTGCCCCCTAAGGGGATGAAACGGGAGTCCAAAGTTTGTATGGAGAAATCGACTTTCACGCGGGCGAAGCCGCGGGCAGAAGCTAGTCAGGTAGAAGTAGCTTAACATGTGTGTTTTCTGTTAGCATGCAATGCAAAAATAACAGAGAGATTAGCCAAGTTGATAATCTACAGTCGTTAACGCCAGTAGACAACTTCAAATGTATGGGAGTGACGTCATCTCAACGCTCAGTCACGTGGTCAGAACAAATAAATCGGAGGCGTTGCCGACTCGAGGCGATCGACGAAAGAGAATCGAAACGAAACGGTCGTAACTTGGCTAGGCCTGATGATACATAATTTTTTCTGCAAAACACACATTGTATATCTTTGTATTAGTTATTTAAAGTCAAGGAGACTACAGTTGAATGATTATTCATGTTCGTTATCCTTGATAAAAGCGTGTGTTGACTATAGGTAGGCATTTTGTTGTGTGTATATAAAATTTATTGTGTAGTTATATTTTGTGAGGTGAATGGGATATATTGCATGTGAATTTTACATATTGTAGTCCACAGGTAACACCAGGGTAAACGGATTCTGTAGGTTAAGTCTAACTTTCAAATAATCTTGATTAGTGTAGAAATGACGTAAAAATTCTGCACTTTTTCAATTTCTACGCAATTTAAGACTAAGGTCTTCTCTCCAAAACTTTCTTGTAGGTAGTTCTTATTTAGTGTAGTTGTAGTGGTGTAGAAAGATTTTATTAACATGTGATTTATTTTCAAACACAATAAAAACAACCAAAAAGAAAAAAAAATTAAATAATAATATTGTTATTTAAAACGGCTGCAAATAATTAATTAACTAATTACCAAAACAACGATTTTTGCGCTAACGGAAGTTTTTATCTAATTATTTTTTTTTATCAGTAGCTTTATTCAGTTTTGCAGTGATATTAAGTGGTATGATATAGTGTTTAGGTATGTGTATTTGGATCTATATCAGTATTAATGTTTACAAACTTATATCACTTTATCTAAGTATCTAAATAAATGGAGAAACTGACTGACTGACATATCAACACACAGTCGAAACTACTTGCACGAGGCTTCCTTTTGTGACGTAGGCGAGCACTAAGAGAGGATTTTTGTAAATTCATCCTAAAAGAGGGTGGGGATTTTGTTTATATACAAAAACCTAAAAGGGCAAAAACCCATAATATGTTAAAGATTGTGTGAACAATTTCTATATCTTTGGTTAATAAACTTGAAAATTAGCACAAATTCTAAACTAAATAAATAATATTATTATCACAAAGAAAGTCGCGGGCAAAGTACTAGCCAAAAATATTTTTGATCCAGCTAACCAAAACACATTACTTAATCTAGGTATATATTTATAAAAGGAGAAACTGACTGACATATCAACGCACAGCCAAAACTACTGGGCATAGGAGCGAGAAATTTTGCACAAGGTTTTCATTTATGACGTAGGCGAGCGGGAGCGAGAGGATTTTCCAAAATTCACACCCTAAAAGAATGAAACGGTGGTCCAAAATTTTTATAATAAAACCTTCCTGCACGCTGGCGAAGCCGCTGGCATTGGTAGGAGCTAGGACAACATAAAACATGAAAAATTTAAAAACTGAACAACTACATTTTTTATCGAAAGCATTTTAACAAAGTAAGCAGCAATATGCAACAAGCAAAGCCACCTTTTCGAGCAGCGCGGCCTAAAGTTTGCACGGTAAATTATCTAGAATTGATTTTGTTAAAATACTCGTCTGGACTGACCCAAATTGGTTGGTTTAAATATAAAAGTCGCTTCAGGTTGTAACCTAGTTTCCAAATAGTCGGCCATAAACATAGCCATATCGTTGACTTTTAAAATCAAAAATAGAACAGAAAAAAAATAAAGCAGTATTTTGGTCACATAATATTCTTCTAAGAATTTTCTTTAATAATAAGGCACCCCAACAACTTGTTCACGAAATAATCTAGATTACATGTCAGAGGATGGTTCCGTCCCGTCCGTGTAAACAAATCAATTCAGGGCATGCACATCACTCACAGTGGTTGTTTAAAATTACAAAATCTCATGTGTCATCAAATCTCAATTAATTAAAAGAGATTAAACATTAAAAATTACAATAATTCCAATATCAGTATTAGTAACAAATTAAAAAAAAATCGGGCAAGTGCGAGTCGGATTCGCGCACTGAGGGTTCCGTATAAAATTACCTACGAAAACTGTTAAATTACGAATTAAGTTACGAAGATTCTTCAAAGTTTTTTTTGTGACGTAACTACTAATTTACAGTTTTCAGACTTTTTCCTATTCTTGTGCTATGTGACTTTGCTTCATGTCAAATTTCAAGATTCTAGGTCAACAGGAAGTACCCTATGAATTTTGATTCCCTTGAGAGTGGCGAAATATACGTTTTTTGCAACATAAACGGCCGTATCTTTTTTGTTCGTTAACTCAGAAGTTTAATTTTTTTTCACGGCTTCAAGGGTACCTTGCAGACTTGAGTATATAGCTTAAATTTCAACTCGTAACCTCCACGCGTTCCCGAGATAAAGGGTCTTAACAGACAGACAGACAGACGGACGGACAACAAAGTGATCCTATAAGGGTTCCGTTTTTTCCTTTTGAGGTACGGAACCCAAAAAATGATTAAAAAAGACAACAAATTAAAACAATTAAATTATAAAATAAGTATTATAAGTAATATTGATAATAATTATACCGAGAAAATATTGCAGGTCATAAAATCAATTAATTTTGAACCAATCTTGGGTATAGTGTTAGGAATTGTGAATCATCTCAATTCGAGTTGAACCAAATGCCGTTGCCCTAAAAAGTTGGGATGAGTCATCATTTAATGCACTAACAGTGTCACAATTAATATCATGGAAATAAAGACCGATTAACACTGTTAAAATCATGGACTATATCTTATACCTTTTACTAACCTCTTGATATAAGGGTAAAACCAGGATAAGAACGAAGCCCAGGTCGAAGGCGTGTAGTGTTGCACGCGCACCTCAAAGAGATGTCAGCAAAACAGTAGGGGCCCACCATGGTCTAAGCCTACTGGGGCCATGGGTTCGCTTCCGAAAAGGAAACCCGGGATCCTGGAATGCAAGGAAAAGAAGGAACATAGGAGTGGATTTTAGTCAGTAAAAAAACGCCCTCTCGCTCTGCCCTAGAGTGGGAGAAGTCATTGGATGATTACCAGAAGTCGGAATTAGGTAGAGTTATTTAAGTACTTACACTGATTTCATACAGCGAAAGAATAAAGTGGATATAGCTCAAATTCGGAGATTAATTTTATTTTAAAGAGCAGTTTTTTTTATGACACTCAGAAATATAGCAGAAAAAATTTCTTCTTGCATTAATGATGAGGAAGAGGAAGTGTATAAATTTGCTAATCACACCTCAGTTGATGTAGAGCGATCTTTTTCAACGGATTCTGGAACGGACACACTTCCTGTGTATAAGTTTGTTAACCTCACCTCAGTTGACGTAGAGAAATCTTTTTCAATGAAAAATACTAATAAAAATTGTATATTAATTATCTTTGTTTCATTTGTCTTATCTATCTCTGAGGTTTTTATTATTATTTATTGGTAATATTGTTGGTCACACGGGATTTTTCATTAGAAATCCCGGGAAGATCCATATTAATATCAACATTTCGATGAGTACATGAATAACTCTACCTAATACCGACCTCTGATGATTACCCACCTAAAAAAACCTTATACGTTATAGTCCACCACCAAAAGTCACTCGACGGACGCACAACTTAGCTAGGGTATTAATAGTGAAGCCCTTTATCAAAGTCACGATATGAAGGGTCGGGACATAACATTACATTAGCATTAGTTCCATATGGTGTGGTAATGTTCATAACCATTTACTCCCAAAACAATTAATCAAACACGTAAGTAACAACATGTTTCTTCAATCTGAAAGCTCTTAACTATTCCCTAATGACCCCATCTTCAGTCGCAGGCCGCAAGCTCACGACAGCTGGTCGACGGGTGCCCAGTGGAGGGGGCGGTGGACCTCTGATGAAGTCGCAGACTCTGCCCAGGTCCATGGGCAGGTCATCGTCACAGCCGAACAGCTCGAATGGGAGCTATAGTAGACATCCTGTGAAGCCTGCGTCCACACCACCCGCTGTTAAACGACAGCTTTCAGTGAGTAGACGTGTTTATATTAGTGATAAGGAGGCATTCGTTCATTACGTAAGACGATTTAGGGGGGAGGGGGGTCGACTATATCTTATTTTTTCTTACAAAGGGGTGGGGGGGGAGTCTTGATAGTTCTTACGTAACATCACAAAAATACGCAGTTAAGATTTTGAGAAATCGCGGGCAACCGCTCGTGTGCCGACGTGCGCTCGGCTCGGATACACGCCATTTTGCTTGTGAACTAGACGTTACTTGTTTTACGTAAACAACACACTAGTAAATGTAAAAATTGTTATTCATTTTTTCCTTTAGATTCTTACGTAATAAATATTAAACAGGGGGAAGAGGGGTCGGCGTATTCTTATTTTTTCTCATTTAGGGGGGGAGGGGTACAAAAAGTAGTAAAAATCGTCTTACATATAAATGAGTGGCCTCGGGGAAGCCACTAGTTCCTGTAATACAGTGTACAATAGCGCAGGAGCTAGGGAATTCATAAGAATGTATGAAAAAAAAATCATGGCCTTTCTCCACCAACTCGATTGGCTTTTGGCCCTTCATTGTATCATGTTAAATTACGACAGGTGATTGCCCAGGCTAATTGAAGTTGATCGAGTATGAAGGCGAAGAACTTTTAGGTTCGATGTCTTGTGATTTCTGATAATGCTAGTGTTATTGTTTCAATCATTTGATTCTGGAAGTATATTTAATGAGTATGCAGTAGGTACAAACTGGAGTTAGTACTGCAAGATGTGGTTAAAACAATGGCCTACATGTTTTGCCATAATTAGATAGTGGCGTACAAAGTATGAAATTTCATACTATGTGCGCACAAGTGGTTACCGAAACTAGTTCGACATTTTAAGTAAGATAAAGATAAAACTACAAAAAATAAGAGATATATGGAAAATAAAGCTAGAACTACATTAGACCGACGCACACGTGGACCACGCCTGATTTGTACGTAGAGTCGCGTCGCGTGGCGTGGATCTAATGTAGCTCTACAAGTCTAGTTGCCGTATAAAATGTATGGAGACCGACGCGTCCAGATCGGTGTACGTGCCCACGTGTGCCCAATGTAGTTCTACCTTAAAGTACCTGTTAAAATTAAATTAGGTAAATAGTAAACTAAATAAATTAATAATCCATTTACCGAACGACATAACAGATCATAATAAATTAATAAAAATCTTTTTCTATTCGATGAAGGCGCTCTGCACAGTAAGGGGGATTCTCAAAGTTAGTTCGCGAAATTTCAGTTTTTTTTTTTTACGTTTTTCAGATCAGTGTTAAATTGTTTGTTGATTAAAATATGATTGGCGGGCGCAATACGTATTCATTTACAGAAATATAAACATTAAAATCATCAATACAAACCTTTCAGTACGTAGGGGTCCAGCAGCTGTAGGGGCCAAGCAGGGTCAAAGCCTACTGGGGCCATGGGTTAAGTGAAATTGAATCCCCGGGGCCTTGGAACACAAGGCAAAGAAGGAACAAACGAGTGGGTTTTAGTCAGTAAAAGTTTGACACGACCTCTCGCTCCGCCCAAGAGCGAGAGATGACCAAACTTTTAAATCTAGAAAGTCGCCACAAGATGTTCGTTACTATTAAAACATGTCTCAATAAATTTAATGCTGTTTGACTGCCAAAGTTTTTTGTACTTAGCAAAACTCATAAGCGTAAGCGCTCAAAGACTTTAAAAATACGCCAAAGACGGCCATTGTCCTGTATCTACTTCAATAAAAACTTTGCGGAGATCATTATTGTTAACTGGCACGTGGATATCGCCAATATAACAATAACATGGAGTTTTTTAGGGTTCTGTACCCAAAGGATAAAAACGGGACCCTATTACTAAGACTCCGCTGTCAGTCTATCTGTCATCAGGCTGTATCTCATGAACCGTGATAGCTAGACGTAGTTGAAATTTTCACAGATTCTGATGATGCATTTCTGTTGCCGCTGTAACAACACAAAATACTATGAACAATAAAATAAATATTCAATGGGCACCCGTACAATAACAGTGTTTTTTTTTTGGCCGTTTTTTTGCTCGATATTAATAACAGCAACAGGTAGACGCTTGAAATATTCACAGAATATTTAGTTGTATATTCACTTTAAAAATAAATAATTAAATTAAAGTAAAATTAATATTTAAGGGACGCTGACATACAACAAACGCGATTGTTTTTTTTTTGCCGTTTTTTGCTCGATATTAATAACGGCAACAGGTAAATGGTACGGAACCCTTCATGCGCGACTCCGACTCGCACTTGGCCGGGTTTCTTTAAGTCGCAAGAACACCCAGTTGTCCCTTACACTGGTAAAAAATTTTGATGGACGTTAGCAAAAACTACACGTGAATCGGCCGTAAAAAGCTTCGAATATATACTTCAATAAGTTTTCAATAAAAAAGCATTTTTTTTTTTTTCGTTACACGTTTTTATCGTGCAGTATAGTACTGATAAAGACTATTCCAAGAAGCTCAAACACGATAGGGTTATTTTGTTACGCTCAATAGTTTCTGTAGCCACTATCATCCAGCCCCAACATCAGCAGTCTACCAGCCACGGTAGACGCGGGCTTGCGGACGTCGAGCACTGGGTAGCTTGCCGTCCGGCTGTTCGGTAATTAACCGGACAGAGCCCAGTCGTCAACAGCGCGTAGTAATCCACGCGCTCCTCAAAGAGATGTCAGCAAACCGTAGGGGCTCAGCAGGGCCGATGCCCGCTAGCTAGAACCGCGGAGAATTTCTGAAAGGGAAACCCGTAGTAGTCCTAGAACGCAAAGGGTAATTGAAGGATACAGGTGTGGTTTTAGTCAGTAAAAGTCTGACACGCCCTCCCGCTCCACCCAGAGCGCGTGAAGTAATTTGGATGATTTCCCAACTTAAAAAAAAGCCCCATCATCAGCAAAGCTACCAGAGCTCTGACCGCGATCCATTTTACGACTTAAACTGAACTTTAAAAGGGATGGAGCTATATAGATAGCTCCGTCTCTTTCTCGCTCACTCGATTGGCATTTTAACACGTCATGGTTAGTCCTCTGACCAGCTCCATGGTACCATGTTATTGCACTAGTATGCAAGTTACACAGGTATACCAGAAGGTCGATCGGTTAGGAGTAAGTGTTTCAATAGAACATTTTAATTCAAGTCGAGAAACTTTGTCTGTGGAGTTATGGAGCCGAGTGCTGCAGTGACAAATTGCCACGTGCATCAAACGACGTTTTTCAATACACTTACGAAGAAATAAATAAACGGGGGCTGCCCGGCGACTCGTGAGGTCTGCTTGGCGCCCAGCCTGATATGATAAATATAATAAATTATGTCTGGGGGTTTGCTGGAGCTCTTTTCCGCACTAGTGCGAAAAACAGTAAATTGCTTGCCTAAAAGTGGTAGGGGGTAGGAGTGGGGTTTTCAATACACCTAGTATTGAAAATTCATTTGCAAGATTCGTCCAAAAAAAAAACAAAAGTACATACATACAAACAGCAATGAAAGCTTGTAAAAAAGGTGCTTGTTCTAGTTCCTGCTGTCACGTGGATCGATGATACGTTAACCTGCACAAGTCGCGGTTACTCCGTACAAAAGTATCGCGTTTCGTTTCCGTCTTTACAGAATATACCACATGCAGTGTACGATCACGTGCAAAGAGACGTAATTGGGCCACTGGACAAAGGTTTTCCTTCATTTCTTTTGATAGTACATGATTCTTCCCTTCTTCTGGTCGATTTTCGTAAAAGACTTAAAGGTTATTCCACTACCATCCTCATGGTCTGCCTAAGCCGTCGTTGGTGTTATAGGCCTAAAAATACAGGTCCTAGTAGGTTAAAAAACTGGCCACACGAAGGGTTCCGTACTACAATATTATTAAAATTAAATTAAAATTTCTTTAATTCAGACCCAATAGTCCATATATTGTTAGTGTATTAATAACAGAAAGTGTTTAAATACTATATTAGTGTTATTAGTAACCTATAGCTAATTCCACCAAGGTTACAGACATAGCCCGAAAAATCGCCAAACTTAAAATGGCAGTGGGCAGGGCACATTGCTCGCAGAACAGATGGTCGATGGGGACGAAAGGCTCTGAAATGACGACCACGTACCGGAAGATGCAGCGTTGGAAGGCCTCCCACAAGGTGGACCGATGACCTGGTGAAGGTCGCGGGAATCCGATGGATGCGAGACGCACAGGACCGGTCATTTTGGCGACATTTGGGGGAAGCCTATGTCCAACAGTGGACGTCTTTCGGCTGAAATGATGATGATGATGATGAAATCCACTCAGTGTCTCTGGATGAGGCAATCCGGCCTGTCAGCAATCATTTTCAGGATGCTGTTACGAGTGTTGCGCAAGCGTTGCAATAGTATCGAGCAAAAAAGCGCCGACAAAATACCGGTTCTTGTATAGGAGGTAACACCCCCTTTAATTTTAACGGCAAATCGGCAATAGAAATACTCAAAAAAAAAAAACTGTTAATTTCAACTCTGCCTGTGTGGTATAAGATAGGTACAGCCCGCTGATAGACGGACGGACGGACAACGGAGGCTTAGCAATATGGTCCCGTTGGCGTCCTTCCGTTGGTACGAAACTCTTAAAATATCTACCATTTCGTAGAGTTTTTTGAGAAAGCGTAGAACCACCTTTAAAAGATACTACAATTTAGAGCATAGAGCAATCTGCTAAATTGAGATTCAAAGGTAATATGAATGTCAGACTTGGCTCGACCTTGAGAACTCGGGAACTTTTTACTGTAAAAAAAAGATACGAGACTTGGCATGATATCAATACTAACTTCTGCCAACGGCTTTGCCCGCAAAACTCATGAAAATAATTTATAGCCTCAGGGATGGTGCAGCTATGTACATATTGTTGTTGTTAGCCTATTATGTCTCACTGCTGGGCGACGGCCTCCCTCTCCCTTTTTCACACACGTCTGCCCTCAGCCACTGCGGGCCAGTCCCTCCGGTAGTTGTCAAGCTCATCTCTCCATCCTTGCCTTGATCTGTCGGGATGTCGCCTTGCGTTTAATGGTACCCAATAAGTGGCTCTTCTCGCCCACAGTTCACCTGACATGCGGCAGACGTCATATCTGGCCCAATCCTACTTTAAAGTAGCAGCTTTTCGCCAAATCTAAGATAAAAGATGTTACCCGAAAAGCAGCTACATATTAGTAAAAAAAAATTCACAATTTGTTAAGTAGTTTCAGAGATTACCCCCTCCTATACACAAACTTACAAATTTTAACTCTTTATAAGATTAATGTAGAGTAGAATATTTTTGAAGGTAAGTGTACATAATATAGGTAGACGACACGCTTAGTGCAGTGGTTCAGCAATTGATCGCTACGCTGCGTGAGGCGGTTTCGATTCCCGCATGGATCAAATTTTTGTATGGCCTACAGCGACACAAACACTTAGGTACTTAGGCACTTATGTATTGAAACTGTAGCGACATCTATGGCTTCACTTCTGGCTCCAAACAACGGCCTCTCGTCGCAAGACACATAAAAGGGGACAGGCATAATATCTGCCATCCGCGTCCCCAAAAAACAACAGTATGTACCTACCTACTCTACTAGTGAACTGGCTTGGTGGGAATAACTCAATCATTGTTTGAAAATTAACAGCATTATCAGTGATCAAAAGATATTTTCTATAGTTATAGAATAATATTGCTTGAGAATATTTTTAACTTTCTATTCAAATTGGCTTTTAAATTAGTTTCTAAAAACTTATTTCAAATCTATATGAAAAATCACCAATTGGCATCTTCATTCATTCAAAATTCACCCCAAAATTCATTTTAATTACAAAAATACACTACAAAATGTACAAGTGTCTGTTTTAAAGTACATAAATGTTATTGTACATTGTGTGGAACATACGTGGCGGAAACCATGGCGATATTGCCTTCACCTACTCAATGAATCACAATTGATTGCACAGATGCAATAAAAACAATCCTGCTATAGTATGCAATCCTAGTACCTACCTACTTTTGTTTGTTCAGCTAAGACCTACTTAAAATCTTCGAAGCACGATGATCTACAAAGATAAAATCAATTAAAAAGTAAATACAAATCTGGGTTTCTAACACAGATCGTACTAGATCGGCAGGAAGTCTTTCGTTTTTATTTAATTGAAAAACTTCCTCGATTAACTAGTGTCGTCGTATCGACAAAAAAGAAGTCTGTTTGGTTCTAATAATTAGTATTATCTGTATATTATTAAGCTACTAGCTAGTGCCTGCGACTTCGCTTGCATCAGACTCGTAAAACAGCACATATCACTTGGTTACAAGTGGTCTTGGTCACAAAAAGTTTTTTTTTTTTACTGAACCGTATTTTTTTTTTTAAATAAAGTATCAACTATCTACCAGTGAAAGTTCTGCCCAAAATTGGTCCAGCCGTTTCGGAAATTAACCGGAACAAACGAGACAGACAGATTTTAAAATTGCTACTACTAAATACTCGTAAAAAAAATACTTTTGTATTAAGTACAACAGACACTACAGTTTTATTTTTACATATATAGGTAGATACTTATATGTATTTATGCCTGTAGCGGAGTTTAGAGTTCTTCGGGCGATTAGAACATAATATACCACAGTCCGAAAAGCAACTATCGGGTAATTGCCCGGATTAGACACAATACCCGTCTGGTTGGAGGATCCTCTCTTTTTAATGGAGGTTCGCAAGACTTTTGATCCCGTTCCACATACTTCTTTGTGCCTACCCCTTCAGGGAAAACAGGCGTGATATTTTCTTCTATTTACTAAACTACTAACTGTTCACTTATTTTGATCCCACACATTAACATTTCCATTCATCTAACCCACGATCATCGTCAATTCGCGTCTCAAATCAGAGCGCATACCAGGTACCATCCAACGGGTCGCCAGTCCGACGCGTCGTGGGAGGAGGCTCTCAACGCGGCACCCCCACGAGGAGCAGAACACCCCAATCGACCCTCAGCGTGCGTGGGGTGGACCCCAAACTCGTCCAGCTGATTCTGGACGAGATTGTGGAAGGTGGCCCTAAGGTGCACTGGGAAGATATTGCGGGACAAGATGTAAGTGAATTGTTTTATTTTATTACCAACTAGTTTTTGCCCGCAGCTTCGCCCGCGTATGTACATAAAATAAGGCCTGTCACTCAGGAATAAAGCAGCTTTCTATCGGTGAAAAATTTTAGCAATCGGACCAGGACTTTCAGAGATTACTTCCTAAAACAAAATTTTACTTTTTATAATATTAGTGTAGATTGTTTACTTTATATATAAGACTAGCTTCTGCGACCGGCTTCACTCACGTGCTAATTTTAGACCCCCGTTTCATCGTATTACGGAGAGAATTTTGGAAAACCCTTTCTTATTCTTTGTGTAGCGACATCTATGGCGTCACATAAGAACTAATCCTGCATCGCGCAATTAAATTTCTCCGCGTGATTTAATAAAACTTAAACGTTTAAAATGATCTGGCCAGTTTTACTTGGCCATTTCATGAAGTGATCAATTTCTATGATCTGACCACGACATATGAATCTCTGTGCAAAATTTCAGCGTTCTAGGTCCTAGAGTTTGGGCTGGGTGTTGATGAATCACTGAGTCAGAACTTTGCTTTTTATATATACCTACCATGGGGTGACCCATGCCCAGCGGGGTTCATACAGAGTTCATTTGGCTAGTTGACTCATTTTTTTTTTTTGTCATCTGGATCATAAAGCGACTTTATCCAAAAGCGCAAATAGAACGAATTTTTCAAATCTGTTCAATATTAAGTAAGTTAGAAACCCTGAAAATCAGTTGGTAGGGGAAATTGTCAAGTAACAGAATAAGGATGCACAAACTCACATGTGACGTCACCGCCAACAGGTTACGTGTGTACAAAAGTGATAACGAGATCTCCCTACCACACCCCCACTATTCCTCATGAAAAATATTTAAAATATAAATTACTGCTTCATTTACTTAATAACCAACGTTGATGCTGTTCTCAGACAGTCTTAGTCAATGTCGCGTAGTGTAATAAGGGTTAGACCGGTCTTACTCGGAACACAAAAAATCGAGTGCTGAATATCGCGTAGTGTAATAGGCCCTTAATTTTGTACAAAAATTAGCACTGGAAAGTACCCAATATTTAGCCTATACTTCCCCACTGCTTGTCGAAGGCCTCCCCCAACCTGTTCTAGGTATTCTTTTCTCCAGCAACCTCGAACTAGCCCTTGCAGTAGGCATGTACGTCATCTCGCCATCTTTTCCCAGGTAACCCACTTTGTGGAGATTTACCCAGCGGTCAATCTGTCAATCTGACGTAACCCACACAATCCCATTTTAGCGTGACAGCCTTTTTTCCCACGTCTATATGATCAATTAAATTAAAGCGGAACAACGGAACTGCAACAACAACTAAAAAGCTCCAAACAAAACTGCTTTTCAATCAGTCCGATGCAGTTTGTGTCAGTTATTTTATTTCAATCTCGGATTTGATATCAAAAAACGTTAAATAGAACTTTTTGTAACAAGAAAACAAAGTGGAGCTACTTAAAGAAACTACTTTCGAACCACGAGTCAGCGGTTCCAGTTCCAATGTAGATTCCCCTTTCTGAAAGTCCATGAAAACTTCTAAAAACTATGCAGTAGTTAATTATATCAATATATCACACACACGAAAGATGTCGTTGATGACCTTTCAATTAAAAAAAAAACCTATTATACATCTAAACCATCATGAATCACTCTGTCTCTCAGTGTTAGTTGTGTGCTTTCGACTGGGTGCTAAGTCTTGCTGAAAAGTCCATGGTATGTTCTCAAAAATGGTGTCGAACGACAGAGGCCTTTCTACCTTCAAGAGGCTTTTCTACGCCTCTTGAAGGTACCCTAAACAGAGGCTTTCTTTAACGACGTCAAAGACAGTATCTTGATACACTTTAAGTAAAGTTTTCACCCCTTTTTCACAAAAATAGACTGGTCACTCCGTGATAGGACACCCCCACCAAACCATATTGTTACAACCGCATGTAAATCCGTCAATTCGTCGGTTGAAAAATCATCTTATGACATGCCTCGCTCTTGGGCGGAGCGAGAGATAGTGTCAGACTTTTACTGACTAAAAACCCACTCCTGTTCCTTCGTTGCCTTTCGTACCAGGGCCGATTCATCCTTTCAGAAGCAGACCCTTGGCCCAGTAGTAGGCTTCGACCCTGCTGGGCCCCTACAGTTGCTGACATCTCCCTGAGGCGTGCGTGGAACAGTACGCGCCGTCGACAACTCGGGCTCGATCCGGACGGTCGGACGGCGAGCTACCCATTGCTCGCCGTCCGCAAGCCCGCGCCTACGGATCCGTCAATCCGTTCAGTATTTTTTGAGTTTATCGCACACAGACAGACTGAGAGACGCGGTGGGGTACTTTTGTTTTATAATACGTAAGGATTGTAAATTCTTTCAATCCATTCAAAGGTTGTCTGGCAGATATCGCTACCAACATTTATGTACTCATATATTTAAGTTAATGTTACTATTTTCGTATGCAATAAATTTGATTCTATTCTATTCTTCCATATCTATTTGACATTTGCGTAGTGCCTAGTCTTATTGTCTGACGATTATTTAGCACGTGCCTGCTCGTAACGTCGCAATGCTAATACGCGAACACCAAAACCGATCATAGACATATGGCGTGCTGCCAAATCCAGCCCTCTGTTTAACTCGGCGCGTAGTTACACGTGCGCCTCAAAGAGATGTCAACAAAACCGTATAAGCCCAGCAGGGCCGATGCATGCTAGGGCCATGGGACGATTTCTGAAAAGGTAACCCGTGGTCCTAGAAAGCCAAGGGCAACTGAAGAACATATTATAGTTGTAGTTTTAGTCACTAAGGCCGCTATGCTGCTAGCGTTTTACGAGCGTTGGCGTTAAGGCAACGTCTACACAGCGTCGGCGCTACATAGACGCGACGTTAACGTTGCGCATCCGCAGGCTATTAAAAATATTTTAACTAGGTATAAAATGGGCAGACTCGGATGGAGTGATTGTTCATGTTACAAAAGACTCGCGACGTCAACGTCGCGTACACGGAGCGTTGTCGCTGGTCAAACGTTCGGTAAACGCAAAAGTTAGAAAAACGCCAGTGGGATAGCGGCCTAAAAGTCTAACACGCCGTCACGCCCCGCCCCAGAGCGTGAGAAGTCATTAGATGATTGCCCACCTCAAAAAAAAGCCCTCGAATTAACTACCGTTCAAAAAGCCTAAACTTCCCGACCTATCAGAAACCTTGCTTACTTTATTTACTTTTTGCGTGTATCACAAATAGCTTAGCATTGTTTAATCTCAGTGTCTAAAGCATGAAATCCGATCATACAATAGTTAAACTGACCTCCAATTGAATTATTTAGTTAAGTCGTGAGGTAACTGCAGTTTCGTAAAGTAAACTTGTTCATTGACCTTATAAGTAACGGTGCAACGCGGACACATCGAATGTTGTCGGAGACAGGCGTTACATAAAGGCATTATCTATCGATCACGTCTGCTCTCCTGGTCAAAGAAATTGTAAAACTGTCCTCTTTTAACGTCTTTCTGCGGGTACATTTTGAGAATCAATTTAATAACCAGGCGTTACGAACTGTCACTATTGTGTTTTAGATTTGTAACCCAGATTATGTTTGTGGTCCAGATCCTCGGGGTCTGGGTGACTTTAAACCATGCTCGATGTTGACGATAGGCAAGGCATTTTCTATCGATCACGTCTGCTCTCCTGGTCAAAGAAATTGTAAACTGTCCTTTTTTGACGTCTTTCTGCGGGTACATTTTGAGAATTAATTTAATAACCAGGCGTTACATAAAGGCATTTTCTATTCATCACGTCTGTTCTCCTGGTCAAAGAAATAGTAAAACTGTCCTTTTTTGACGTCTTTCTGCGGGTCCATTTTGCGTTTACCAGGCGTTACATATAGACAATTTTCTATCCATAACGTCATGCTCTCCTGGTCAAGGAAACAGTAAAACTGTACTTTTTGACGTCTTTCTGCGGGTTCACTTTGGTTTTAATTTAATGACCGGTATCTAAGAATGCCTTTCGAACTTTTTTGCCTCTTGTCGATGGTTCTACTTATTTAATAGGAGTTGTTTACAAAACAGATCATACCTACTTACTTTCTTCGATAGATAATCACGACTTATTTCTACGCGATACTTTGCTATCTCCTCAAATATAAACTACTCTAAAGCTGGAGAAGTTGTTGATGATTTCCTGGGTGATTCTTTGAAACCGAGAGAACATCTCATTCATCTGGCCTAGTTTTCGGACCTATCTATTTTGTGTCGTAAGCCATTGGGCGCAAATGAGTGCCTTTGATACATTTAGTGATCGGGGAAAACTAATCTTCTAATATATAAAATTCTCGTGTCACGGTGTTCGAACTTGAACTCCTCCGAAACGGCTCGACCGATTCTCATGAAATTTTGTGAGCATATTGAGTAGGTCTGAGAATCGGCCAACATCTATTTTTTTTTTTTTTTTTTTTTTATTTATATGGCAGAACAACGTTTGCCGGCTCAGCTAGTATACAAATAAAAATATCAAATTGTAAAGAAAAAACTATGCCAGATGAATGAGACACTCTCTCGGCTTCAAAGAATCACCCTCCTACCTCAGCACGGATGAAGTTACACATTTCCCACTATCAGTAGTCTAAACCCGTGCTAACCTGTAGTAGGCACGCCAATTTGTTATATTATTATTCCTCATTAACACCTTCCCGCCTTTGTCCCGTTTTATTTGGTCTCGGCGCAACACATTTTTTTCTTCCATTCTGTCCTGTCACCCGTCACGCTATTACTAACTCCCTTTTCTTTTATATCACCTCTCACACATCCAATATTTTTATTCTTATGATCGAAAAAATAATATTTTTGTTTTTGTAAATATACCTACTAAATAAATAAGCTACAGACTCCAGTAAGATTCGTCAGTCAGGTAACTTAGTTTTCCATACTTACAATTTTATACCCAGATCATTTTCTAATATAAAGTGTGAACTGGACTCGAGCCAAACTGTCTTAAGCAACATAGCTGTTTAGCCCTCAAAGTAAATTGACCAATGCAAAGCCGCAAAACGATCAATAATATACCAGGCAAGCATAATGACAGTGGCGTTGACCCTTTAGAATTTAATTTACCCAATCCGATTCATGTAAAGGGCTTTAAAGGTCCCCTTTTCCATTAACTGATTAGGTTCTAACTTAATTGGCAGTGGGCAGGGCACATTGCTCGCAGAACTGATGGTCGTTGAAGCCGAAAGGTTCTGAAGTGGTGATCTCGTACCGGAAAACGCAGCATTGGAAAGCCTCTCACAAGGTGGACCGATGACCTGGTTAAGGGTCGCGAAACCCAATGGATGCGAGACGCACAGGACTGTTTGCTGTGGCGAAACTTGGGACAGATTTATGTCCAACAGAAGTCCAATGGATGCGAGACGCACAGGACTGTTTGTTGTGGCGAAACTTGGAACAGGTTTATGTCCAACAGTAGACGTCTTTCGGCTGAAATGATGACGATGATATAAGTTCTGAAAGACGATCATAACACTTACCTCTACAAATATTTGGGCACGCCATAATCATGGCGATAAGTTTTCTCTTTGAGGAGTGGACGCAGATCGTCACTGGACATGGTTCTTGCACCAGATTCAGGCGGAAGAAACGCCCGTTTGTCACCATTGTGTGAACCGCAAGACACGGTGGATCATGCGGTGGAGGTGTACTCCTCAAAAAGCGTTCAGCAAACCGTAGGGATCCAGCAGGGCATCGGCCCTGCTGGATCCCTTGCGAGCGAGCATCGGCTCACTAGGGCCGTGGGGATATTTTGAAAAGGAAATCCGTGGTCCTAGAACGCAAAGGGCAACTGAAAGACAGGTGTAGTTTTGATCAGTAAACGTGTGACACGACCTCTCGCTCCACCCTAGAGTAGGAGAAGTCACTGGGTGATTTCCCACCTACAAATACAAATATTACCACAGTGAAAGTTTACTCTATCAATAGAAAAAAAAACTGCAAATAAAAACCAGACACAGACCAATTAGGTGAGTGTATAGAAATCGATTCCGATTTTAAGATTGCTGAAAAAAGTTATACGAAAACTTTTTGCGTCGTAATAAATCAAACAACATCGAAATAATAATATCTTAAACGTCTTTGGAAAAGAAATGTGTTAACAATTTGAATAGATTCTTTTATCTAATTATCCTTTTAAGAGGCAATCAAAGTCGTAACTATTATCTATATATATAAAAGGGGAAACTGACTGACTGACATACCAACGCACAGCCGAAACTACAACGCCTAGGTGCGTGAAATTTTGCGCAAGGTTTCCTTTTATGACGTAGGCGAGCACTAAGAGCGGGTTTTCCAAAATTCACTCCCTATGGTGATGAAACAGGGGTTCAAAGTTTGTATGGAGAAACCTACTTTCACGCGAGCGAAACCGCTGGCAGTAGTTAGTCAATAAATATTAATCATCTTGTAACTTTCTTTTCTGCATTTTCAACGTTCTCAACAATCAACTAGGTATTGTCTATTAATCACAAAGTTCAGTGGGTTCAAAAATTTACAGATACTTGAGATATTTGAATGTCTTACTGGCTGTCACTGAGTCTTAACTTCGTCGTATTTTTGTTTCAAAAAGAATGAGGTGGATCTACCACCTCATTCTTTATTTTTTTAGATGGGAAATAATCTAATTACTATTGAAATAGTGTCAGAGTTTTACTGACCCTTTGAGTTTCAGGGCCACGCTAACTCTTTCTAACAATACCGCTGCCCTAGCAGATATCGGCACTAGTGACTAGCAAAAATGAACGGGGGACCCCGTTCATTTTTCTGACATATTTTGGAGGCGCGCGTTGAACACTACATTCCAGCGCATTCGACTCAGGCTTGGTCCTTATGAACGGTGAGCCACCCATTACTCGCTGTACACCAGCCCGCGCCTATGGTGGCCGGAAATAACCCTGCGACTCCCAACGCCCAGGGCGTCTCCTGCGAAATATAGTAGAAACCTATTGGCACTAAGTACTTAGTTCCTAATGTAATTTGTATTTTTGGTGTACAATAAAGAATATATCTATCTATCTATCAGAGAGATAGATAGATATATTCGTCAATCTCAAATGCTACAAACGTATGGAAAAGGATTATATCGTGTTCCTGTGTTTAACGATGTGAAATCGTCAATACGCATTGAGCATTCGTTATTACTGCCAATTCCCTCTTTGGCTAAGAAAAAAATGTGTCCGGAAAACCGCAGTGTAATTCGTTGATCGTGAAAATTTCGCAGACCTGCGTTTTATTTAACCGTTGAACGTTGTAACTTGTAAAACTACAGTACCGGAACAATAGTACTTACTACTACGACAATTGGAGCAGAAATTCGGCGCGTTTTTCCGTAAATATTTATCCCTTACATTCGCTGAGCACACAATCGCCGCCCGGATAGATGAGATGACGCCGTATCTCTACGTTGACGTCATGGTGGGGGCTTGCTCACCCCAATATACCCTAGGTCTGTATCGGTAGTATTTGCTTTGCCGTAACATGCCTAGGGTGAGGGGCCAGACTAAGAGAGATACAATCCGAAGAGCAGTTTTGTGGTGAACTGTTGGGCATTAGCGAACCCATGGACCCGAGGATGTATAATCCAGTAAGGTGCTGGTAGGTCTTGACCGTACTTCCGGGATTGTCCTGATAGTCGTGGTATACCTCTCCACTCCTCAAGCAACTCAGGATATGTTGCCCTCTTGTTGCTACGTCAAAAACTAGTAAAAATCGTCTTACTTAATAAATGAATGGCAGGAATGAAAGGAGCATGGCAGTTGAGAGTTTGTCAAGCTCACTCAAATGTCTCGCTGATGGTGACGCGTGTTATTGGATCATTCAGTTCCCTTCAAAATGGTTGAGCTAATTCCACTCATGTTGAGAGTATTCCACTCTTTAGCATTTGAACATAGGAGACAGTATTAGTATCAGGACTGTCTGTTTATTATTAATAGCCTAGATTCATCGTGTTTAAAGGAACGTCGCCGTCGTGTCGATATAGTTGTTTTGTGAGTTCTTACGACATGTCTTAAAAGATATGCGTGACCTACCGAAGCGTATTCAACCGACTTTGATTTGATTTCTATTGTTCTACTATCTATGAGTTCTATTGTTGTCTTCTTGTAATCGATCGTGAGTTCAAGACTGAATTTTTGTAATATTTATGCCCATGAATGCTCAAATAATTTCATTCATAATAATATTAAACACACGTTTGATATAACAGTGTTTTTGTTATTTTTCTAGATAAAGAATTTTTTATTTTTTATTTAAGAATCAAGACAACAATTCTATTCCTCGATTTTTGAATTTAAGTTGAACTTTAAAGTTGAGTATTTTGATTGAAGAACGTTTCAAACCCTACTTAAATGCCAAATTTTGACAGGTTTTCAAGCTAAACTTTGAGAAATACTCAACTTCAAATGCTTAAATCAGAAATCAGGGGTATTTAGGGCGGATTTCTGAATTGAGAACGTGTCAAACCCTACTTAAATGCCAAGTTTTGACAGATTTTCAGGCTTGAATTTGAAAAATACTCAACTTTCAATGCTTAAATTAAAAATTGGAAGTTAATCAACTAATTTGAATTAGTTTTTTTTGTAAAACTGTTCAAGACGACACGAACTTGCTTTCCCACGAGATATTAGTAGGGGTAATAAATATTGGAAATTATTTCATTAAAATCTCCCACCATCAAACGAAAGCAGTATAATTTAGATTATACTGCTTTCGTTGTGTTTATTACTATAGTTTTCTCTTTGTATAATTTGTTTGTCAAGTGGTCTCAAGTTTACTACAGTAGATTTTTCAACTTCGTACAACCTAATAGTAAGGATACCGCCATCTACTGGCATTAACAGAATAGCATAATTCATTTTATAATGACATTTTAATTAGAGATGGCGTTGTATTCGGATTTTTTTTTTCGTGATTTTTTTCTATTTTTTCTCACCGTTTAAACCTTCCCCGGACTATCACGACTATTTCAAAACCAAAATTAGCCAAATCGGTCCAGCCGTTCTCGAATTTAAGCGAGACTAACGAACAGCTATTCATTTTTATATATTATATAGATTAGCAGCAAACCCACAAGGTGGACCGACGACCTGGCGAGGGTCGCGGGAATCCGATGGATGCGACATGCACAGGACCGCTCGTTATGGCGATACTTGAGGGAGGCCTATGTCCAGTGGCGTGCCTAGGGTTTCAAAATAAGGCAAGCCCAATAAAATTTTAACCGATTTCAAAAAAAGAAAGTTCAGTTTTCGACTGAGTATGTAGGTACCTACGTATGTATCATCGCAATTTTCTCATAAACTACTGATTAGGTACAATAAATTAAAAGCCCAAAAAACAGTCATGAATTTCATTTTTATAATTATATCTGAGAATCAAGCACAGTGGTTTTCTATGACTAACATCGGGGGTTTCGTCAATAATAATTGAAACAAATTTTGTTTGCCTAACTTCGTAATCGATGCAAGTTTGCATCACATCGGCTACGGAATGAATAATATCGTTTTGAATTTTGTTAGATAAATAACTCGGCCCCTGTTTGTCACTTTCCTGATGCTGCTTATGCTTTTCTAAAACGACATCGTATTTTGAAATTAACGAGACCAGTTCTAAAAAATTGCCTTTATTTTTGAATATTTAATTTCGTTATTTTAAAAAGTCGCTAGTTTTTATTGTTGCTAAATCTTAAAAAAAGTCTCCAAACTCGTTAAAAATCTCCAAGATCTCACAACGTCGCTAAAACGGCAACACTGCAGAGTTGGCAAGGTGACAAGGTCACGCATACGCGAGCAACCGGAGCAACTTCATACGAATGCCCGGCTTAAATCTTCCATACTGATCGATTTGTAGACGCATAAGGTCCTAACTCGTTATACGGCACATCGCTATAAGTGCGAAAGTGACAGAGATAGTATTTGAAAGCCCGGTAAAAGCCGGTACGTGTAAGCGAGATAGATATAGCTCTCGCGTAGATGCTGCTAATGCGAAACTCTGCGCGCGCTGTGGTGTAGTAGTGTGGCATAGGTAGATACTTTGTCATTTGTGTTATTTTGATAAGAATTAAAGCGCGCGAACTTTTAAATAGTTCGGGTTTGATATTGATTCTCTATCGAACATTTTAGTAAGGCATGCCTGGCTTTTCTGCTTGTATGAAGGTACCGCCACTGCCTATGTCCAACGGTGGACATCTTTCGGCTGAAATGATGATGATGATATTTATTGACTAAACCCATATGTGTTCCCTCAGTTGCCCTTCATGTTCTAGGGTCACAGTAATTCTTTTCAACAATTTCGCAAGATTACAAGCGTGATGTTATGTTGCTATTTCTTTTTGTTTGTAGGCAGCTAAGCAAGCGCTTCAAGAGATGGTAGTGCTGCCGTCTCTGAGGCCAGAACTCTTCACTGGACTGAGGTCTCCAGCGAGAGGACTATTACTCTTTGGACCACCAGGAAATGGTAACTATATCTGTCTATTTTCAATTAACTGTGTAGATTTATCATTTTTATGATAGGTTTTTTTAGGGTTCCGTATCCGAAGAGTGCCAGCAGGACCCTATTACTAAGCCTTCCCTGACGGTTTTTTCTACTGCTAATCACACATTTTACTGTCACATTATTGTTTATTAATTTTATTTTGTTGTTTTTTTCGTTTTTGTTTTAGTATAGCTGTCCAACAAAATACTTTCCTGTCAATAACTTCTTCATTGAAATACTCCATTATGTATCCACTTCCGTGTAAGCAGGACTACACAAAACATCCTCAAGCTCATGCTGCGTATAAAATTAGTCGTTACACTTTGAAAAGCACGAGTCATCTAACTTTATGTTATGTCATTGACATGAAGTTAATTGCAATAATTTATGTGCGCTCGTTAAATGCAGAATGGCTAAGTGACCATAAGAGCCGTAAAACTTTAGTATTATCTCTTCTAGAAACTAATTTACAGGCCCTCGAAATAAATAAACTAGCTGTAAAGGGGTGACCAGCGGGGCTATTGCGTAACTCTGTTGACAGTTCAAGTGATGATCACTTGTTAACAATGTGCATCATTGAACTGTCAAACAGCTAGTTTCGTATTGCCTATCTTCAGTGACCAACTGCAGTGACGTCATTAGCCACTGGTGCCTTTGATAGCCACCGTAACACGTTTTGACAGATGTTATTGTATCGATACTTTTAAAATTGCAATTGTGTAAGCTTTTGAAGCTGTATAATAGTCGATAGAATTTTAGAGTGGTCACAATAGGCACCGTAAATTTTTATAATTCACCACATTTCCACCGTAGTTTGTTAGTCACTTGTGTGATACGTAATACCAATTATATGAAATTGTCGGTTGACAACTAAGTTTAGTGTGCAACGAATGCTTGTTGTCAACTGTTATTAAAAAAGTTAGCCAATAGCCCCCCAGATGGTTGCAAACCAACGTCCCAACCAAGGCGACCTTGCTAGTTTCAATCCGTATAGACAGCAGTTGTAATCAATGACCTTCAACGTCCTTGTTTGGCTGGCGCGTTTTCCCAACCACCGAACATGTTGGAGCGTGGTTTACATCCATGTAGCCGCAACACAACAACGATCGCATTACTACTTACCATCAGGTGGGATAGCAGTCAAGCACTAGTTTATATCAATTAAAAAAAAAAAACACAAACCAAACACATAAACCAAGGTCACCTTGGTTGGAACGCTAGTTTGCAACCGTCTGGTCACCCCTTTAATCTCAATATCTGTAGCCAGCCTGTGTGACGAGACTCCTAAGCGTTTCTCGCGGTCCTGTCAGTAGCGAATGCCGCTTAGGAGTCTCGTCGATGCGTATGTTTGTGTGAGTGAGCCGTTTCGAACATTTGTACGTAGTTTCCGTACTGTTCCATATCTATACTGTAACAAAGGCCTCCCTCCATTCTTTCTATCATTCCCTGAGGCCCTTCCACGAGCTCTCACGATCCTCTTAACGCGATCCATTTAACGACCTGAACTGAACTGTTAAAGGAACGGAGATATGTATTTGTGTAATCCTAGGTAAAACGCTGCTAGCCCGGTGCGTAGCGGCCGAGTGTTCGGCGACATTCTTCTCCATATCCGCGGCGACCTTGACAAGCAAGTACGTCGGCGAGGGTGAGAAGATGGTGCGAGCGCTCTTCCAGGTCGCCAGAGAACTGCAGGTGAGATAGAAATGATGAAGTCTTTAATTAACCAGCTTAAGAGTACTGTTGGATGCGTCCATCTTAATACCCCAGCCACAATACATTCCTTGCTTGACACAGGGATCCTCCTAACGCCTTCACAACGACCCGTCCTTTTTGATGACTTCTCTCGCCCTTGGGTGGAGCGAGAGAGCGAGTCAGACTTAAAGCATACCTGTATCCTGCAGTTGCCCTTTGCTTTCTAGGACCATTAGTTTATAGTGCTCTGCTCAAGCAAAGCACACCTCTACCGTATCCCCCGGGCGGTTTGCACAATGGTGACACCCAGGCGTATCTTTCACAACGAGCTGCCCTGTGTCTTTCATCCAGCAGATATGCAACTGTGCTGGGGATCGTAACATGGTCGTCTTTTTCAAGAAAGAGGTCGACGATGCGTTTAACGTACTGAAAATGGTTATCTGTAGCAGCAATAAGAAAGAAAAGTTAATGTTTATTAAGACTTGTACCTGTCTATCCAAGGAGTATCGTGTTACCCAGAAACTGGGGTTGTGGAAGTCTAATACACAGGTATTCAGCTGCATCCAGTTAGACTGGAGGCCGACGCTAATCTAGGTCGGAAAAGGCTAGATAGTTGATGATGATGAGGACCTGCTCAAAATTCAATCTAATTTTAACTTTAAACGTGCTTCTATTTCGATCCTCTGGTAATATAGTATAGTCAAATGATTTAATGCTCTGGATAACAGAGATTACTCTGTCTCCCTTAAGAAGGCTGCTCCAAGTTAGCTCGCGAAATTTTTCAGATCAGTGTCAAGTTGTATGTTGATTAAAATATGATTGGCGGGCGCAATACGTGTTTATTTACGGAGTTAATCATTAAAATCATCAATACAACCTTCTCAGTTCCCACCGTAGGCGTGGGCTTGCGGACGGCGAGCAATGTGTAGGTCGCCGTCCGGCCGTCCGGTAACTGTCCGGACCGAGCCTGAGTCGTCGACGGCAGGGTCGAAGCCTACTGGGGCCATGGGTTCGCTTCTGAAAGGAAAATCCGGGGCCCTGGAAAGCAAGACAAAGAAGGAACATAGAGTGGGTTTTAGTCAGTAAAAGTCTGACACGCCCTCAAGCTACGCCTTAGAGCGAGAGAAGTCATTGACTGTTTACCCACCTAAAAAAAAAACCTCAGTTCGTCTTACCGTATTGAGTTACTTTATCATGAAATAGCCATTAGCTACCGTTAGACGATACAATTAAAATGTCTCAAGTCTTGCAAATAATTAGCACTCACGCGACACTTGCTCGTTATCTCGCTAACAATATAGCAAGTCGTCGACCTCCTTTCGAACGCATACTCGTGATAAAAAACTTATTGAACATTTGAATGCAGTTTCAAATGGGTAGGTTCTTATATGTACTTTGTTAAGGTCTTTTTTACATAGCATGGGTAGGATGACATCACGACGAAAATATGCATCTTTAAGACCCTAACTCCTTTGCAGTGCTATACAACAGTGACTTTATGAAGCCTACTCCTCGTACAAAATATATGTTTATTATAGATTCATGTACAACATTATCATCATATTATGATTTTTTCGTAAGACTACCAAACATTGCCAAAAAAAAATTTTTAACCACATGATATTTTTTCGCTTTTTTTCCCTACCCCTTTCAAACGGCTTTGATCTTTAGAAATATGTTTACACAAAAAAATGCTGTTTAAGTGTTCTTCAGAATGTACATAGCATAATTATGAAAATCAATCAATATTTTGATGCATATGATGCACTCGTTGAGTCGTGTCTTCAAAGTCTTGAGCATCGACGCCGAGTTGCTAGCCTGTCGGTTTTCTACCGATTGCATTTCGGGGAGTGTGCGTCGGAATTGCATAACCTAATTCCGCCTAGCCCGTTCCATCATCGGACCACCAGGCGTACGGCAATGCGCCACCGGCACATGGTGGACATCCCACCTATACGCACGAAACGTTTTGGGAACACATTCATTGTGCGTACAGCTAAGGAGTGGAATTCATTGCCGGAATCTGTGTTTCCTGATGGCTACAACCCGGGAATCTTTAAGTCGAGAGTGAATAGGTTATTTCTAGGTAAGCGCGCTCCATCGTCGACCGCATCGTCGCTTTCCATCAGGTAAGATAGTGATCAAGCGCGAACTTATCAAGAATAAAAATAAAAATTGCAAAGAAAACGGATTTAAAGGTCAGCGGGGCTCTATCGATCTATATACGAGTATGTGTGCATTTAATTCTGGCCAGCCCCCCTAGCCAAGTTACAACCGTTTCGTTTCGATTCTCTTTTCGTTGATCGCCTCGAGTCGGCCACGCCTCCTATTCCTTTGTTCTGACGTCATCTCAACGCTCAGTCACGTGGTCATAACAAAGGAATAGGAGGCGTGGCCGACTCGAGGCTTACTTACCTTCAATAAATCTAAAAATAATTTCAATAAAATTCTTAAAACCCAAAATGGCATTTGACATGTAATTCTTTACTAAGATTTGACAGCGCTGTCAACTAACAAGATGATCAAATCAAAGATCATAATCAATCATGCTTTGAGCAACTCAATTGATACTTAAGAAGAGATTTGACAGCTAGTCAGTTAATTTTTACGTTGATTGGCCTTTCAGAAACCGGGTGTTAGTGAGATATAATTTAAAATACTATAAATCTAAAGTTCTTCAAATCGAATCTCTCTCAAGTCGATGCATAATTTAAAATACTAAGTAAAATATAAATAAAAACATCGTTGGTTGGTAAAAAAACTAAAAAATAATTTCAATAAAACTCTTGAAACTTCGTGAGAAATTATTTAAAATTCTTAAATCTAATATTCTTCTAATGGAATATTTCTCAGCTCGATGCATATTATAAAACAGCTAGTAAAATAAAATCTAACAGCTATTAAAAGTATAGCGTTTAATGCGTTTACACAGTTGGGTCCAATCGCCAGACATATTAAGTTTTTCTATCGGGAAATTCCCAATAGCAACACGAAGTCCTAATTTGTGCCCGCTCATGGGCATTAGACACGCATATTATATCACGTGGGGCATATAACATAGCTGGCGAAATCCACCCTTCAGTGTTATGTCATTTTATCGATGTTGTTTTATTAAAGGTTACCAACGGTATTTGGCACCTAAATTTTATTAGTGTGTGGCAAATTAATGCGTTGGCAATATTGCCCCACACTAGGAATAACTACTAAAAATAAGGTAAAATCATGGCTTCTGACCCTTGACTACACACGAACCGAACTCCTGCTTAAATAGCTTCAAAACAAACATAATTCTACATATATTCCACGTATGCACTACATTCATATACACTATAATAATAAATAATAATAATAACTTTATTTCGGGTGGCATAGACCCATAGAAAACTTAACCTAGTACAATTTTTATTTTTATTTTATTTGCCATGATTGGCCACACCTTTACGAGACATGACCCAATAATACACCACTCACTATACACCATTATCTACATCAACATCACACATACATACTTTTTTTCTTTTTTTACTTCATTTTTGTTTTTTTTTTCTCTTGGATTTTATTGCATAAAACGACGCTTTAACGACACTGGCTCCTGGCACAGAAGCACTCACAACACAGGCACTATGCCTAGCGCAGGAGTCAGGGCCTCACTATATACATTAAAAAAAAATTAACTCCTGTGTCGTGGGTACGTTTACAAACATGTAAACTGACATACACAAGACACTCAGATCCGGAACATCTATCTGTAGGTCATACAAATATTTGCTCCGTGCAGGAATCGAAACACACCGACTTGAAGCGCAGCGGCCAATCGCTCAACCACTGCGCAAACCATGCCGTGCATACTTTAGTGGATAAAAATGCATCATCATTACTAAATCTACCATAGAACCTTCCCTGAAATCGAAAACTAATAAGCAGAGGTCGGAATTAGGTAGAGTTATTTATGTACTTGCATCGAAATGTTGATATTAATATGGATCTTCCCGGAATTTCTAATGGACAATCCCGTGTGGCCAACAATATTACAAATAAATAATAAAAAAAACCCTCAAAAATAGATAAGACAAATAAAACAAAGATAATTAATATTCAATTTTTTAATTTCTCCGAACGTCTAAAATCCGTTGAAAAAGATCGCTCTATGTCAACTGAGGTGTGGTTAGCAAATTTATACACTTCCTCTTCCTCGTCATTAATGCAAATACATATAATAGCGTCATAAAAAAAAAATTGCTCTTTAAAATTAATCTCGGGGTTTGAGGCATATCCACTTTATTCTTTCGCTGTATGAAATCAGTGTAAGTACATATATAACTCCACCTAATTCCGACCTCTGCTAATAAGCTATTATCCTGTGTTTATTTTAGTACAATATTTACACGAAACAACAAAAAACACAAAAAGAAATCATTTTCTGAAAACAGCATTGAAATTGGTTATTAAATGAAGCAGCAATTAGTATTTCAAATATTACCATCTTCATCTTGTCGAGTTATGCAAACATAAATATACTGTACTGCGCGATTTTTACAATCTTTTAGATTTATCCCTTTATTCCGTACCTCGAAAGGAAAAAACGGAACCCTTATAGCATCACTTAGTTGTCCGTCTGTCTGTCTGTCTGTCAAGACCACTAAGTGACCGTCTTTATCTCGGGCACGCGTGGACGTGTCGAGTTGAAATTAAAACCATAGGTCTGCGGTCCCTTAAAGCTGTGAAAAAATCAAACTTCCAAGTTAACGGAAAAAAAGATATAGCCGTTTATGTCCCAAAAAACGTATATCGGAACGACACTCAAGGGAACCAAAATTCTAGAGTACTTCCCGTTGACCCTGAATCCTGAAATTTTGGAAAAAGCAAGGTCTTATAACACAAGTATAGGAATAAATCTGAAAACAGAAAATTTGTTGTTACGTCACCATTTTTTTTTTGCGATTTGGAAAAAACTTCGAAACTTAAGGAATTTGTACGGAAAAAGGAAAGTTTGTACGGAACCCTCAGGGCGCGAGACCGACTCGCACTTGCATGCTCTAGCATTTTTATACCTTGAAAGAGCAATCTTTCAAGGTATAAAAATGCTCATGAAATTATTTAAAAATCACAATTGGTTTAACCCTCAAAATATTTCATGTTCACGATCAAACGACAGAATATTAATAACAATATCGTATATTTTAAAACTAGGCTGTACAGCACGAGGCTGAATGCACCACTTATGTGCTCCAATTAAAAAAGAAAGGTCGAAACAATCGGTCAAGTATGAATGAAAGTAATTTCCGGATTATTGGTTTCAACAAATTGATTTTTCAATGAAACTTGATAAATCTAATTATAGTTAATAAAAGTATTGCATGCATCTGGTTTTAAACTTTTCTCTTGTAGATGTTCTAGTAAAAATTCGTTTAGAATCGTTGTATTAGTGCTTTGGCTTTTCTTATGTAACTGTTCTCATTGTGTTATCTCATTATATTAGGCCTCCCTCCATTCCTTCCATTGTTCCCAACCCTGAATCACTTCTTGCCAATTCTTAAGAAAGGCATCTAAGTCGTCCCGTCATCTCCTTCTTGGTCCGCCGCGACCCCGTCGTGCGATTTCAGGGCACCAACTTTTTGTTTTAGTAGCCCACCGCTTGGTCGGCATGCGGCAGACATGTTCATCTCAATCCCACTTAGGGTCAGTTCACACCGAGACGCGATGCGACGCGACGCGACACTGCGCAAAGAGCGACTCAAAATATAACTTTATTTACTACACGAAAAGATACACATTTCAGATGGAGATGCCTCGCGGCACAGCTCTGCGTGGTGCAACGTATTCTGAATTCTCACAATGAAATGTGTGTCATTTCGTGTAGTAAATAAAGTTATATTTTGAGTCGCACGTCACGCAGTGTCACGTCGCGTCGCGTTTCGATGTGAACTGACCCTTAAGCTGGGCAGCCTTCTGAGCCACGTCAACAACTCTTCAGTAAACTAAAAACGTAAATTGTGCTGTATGTATCAAAATTAAAACTACGGAATTGTTCAAAAGAGTTACCGCGGAGCTGGAACACAAAGGGCAACTGAAGGAACACTTTGGGTATAAGTCTGTAAAAGTCTGACACTACTCGCTCCACCCAGAGCTGGAAGGAGTTATTTGATAATAAACTATGACCATTATCAGTCCTCAGTATCAAAGCTGCCAATTTTATAAAAATGTCTCTTATTTAAAGAGATTAACCTTTTACAAAAAAAAAAACCAAAACAAAAAAAAAAAATTCAAATAAAGCATTTTATTATTATTATTAAATACTCCATCTCGTCAGCTCTTCCGTCACCTATGGGGATTGAAGACTAAACGAGATAGAGTACACAAACACACGACCCTGGCGTATAGGACACGAAAACTCTCGTCGGACTAGTCCGCAAGCGGTTAATGGGTTAAATCTTAAATACCTCCTTCTTTCCACAGCCCGCGATAATCTTCGTAGATGAAGTGGACTCGCTGCTATGCGAGCGATCGTCGGGCGAGCACGAAGCGTCTCGGCGACTGAAGACGGAGTTCCTGGTCGAGTTCGACGGGTTACCGGCTGCCGGCGCCGACCGGCTCATCGTGATGGCCGCCACGAACCGGCCGCAGGAGCTGGATGAGGCGGCACTGAGGTAAAAGAGTAGCAGGACGTTCATATTTGAAAAAAATTTTTTTTTTTTTTTTTAATATTAATTGATGACACGGTGTCTAGAACCTAGAAAACCAATTGCAACCATTTTTCAATGTGTTTATGCAATATCAATTAAACTATACTCCATTCGCAATATGATTAGACATTTAAACAAACCCTTTTTACTGTTATTTCAACCGATTTTGACTTGTATTCCGTAGACATAAGGATGATAAAAATAAAAAAGTGATAACAATATCAACTATTTACTGCAACCATCATTTTTCGTGCCACCAACACAATAAAAGTCAAAGTCTAATCTAATTGAGAATAATAATATTCCACAACATTCACACAACGCCATCTAATCCCAAACTAAGCAGAGCTTGTGCTATGAGTACTAGACAACTGATTAACATACTAGTGTTGATTCTATGTAAGTATATACGAGTACATAAAACAAGATTACCGACCCTTAACTATTATGACGGCAATTTCACTACCACTTCTTCTCCGCAGACGCTTCCCCAAACGCGTGTACGTGTGCCTCCCAGACGTGCGCACGCGCATGTCGCTCATCCGGCGCGTGCTGGCGCGAGGAGCGGCCGCGGCCACCATCAGCGACCAGGAGCTGGCGCGCCTGGCCGCGCTCACGGACGGCTACTCGGGAAGCGACCTCACCGCGCTCTGCCGGGATGCCGCGCTCGGCCCTATTAGAGGTGAGAACTACTGTCTGACTCATAGTGCTACTAGTACTGTACTTCAGCGACAAGGAGCTGGTCCACTAACCGTGCTGTGGTGAAGACTATTACACGTCTTTTTTACTATTAATACTAGTGGTCTCCGTCAATGAGTAGGAGCAAATACTTCAACTAGGTAATCTGTCAACGTCATTAACAAAACACCTACGCCTATGGTAAGAAAAAAAGTTAATGATATCGACTAAACTAGTAAGTAGAGAAAAGTCAAAACTTCCGGGCTGGCGGGCCGCTAGACATTTTCCTGGCGGAAACTGCCAAAAGCATTAGTCCACCATACTTGCATCCTTTTTTTAAGGTCGGAATTCATCTTATGACTTCCTCCGCCCTAGGTTGGAACGGGAGGGCGTATCAGAGTTTTACTGACTAAAACCATACCTGTGTTCTTTCAGTTGCCCTTTGCTTTCTAGGACCACGGCTTTCCTTTTCAGAAGTTTTCTCATGGCCCTTTCTTTCCTTAGAGGACGAGATGGCGGCGAGCTACCCATTCTTCGTCGTCCGCAAGTCCGCGCCTATGGTGGCCAGAGATCGCTCTATTCCCGACGCGTAGGGCGTCTTCTGTCGCGGCGGTTGGGGCGTGAGATGTACATTCCCTCACTCTTGCGGCCGCTTTCTACGCTAGAATTACTGTTTCGCAGAAAGATGCAACCGCATCCCATTCCCTCTCGCTCCGGACCATGATCTGAACCAGGGCTCGGCGCAAATACTTAGTTAATACACCTTGCGATCTCTACTTTATCTATCGTCGTCTTAAACATACGACGAATGTATCAGAACTTGAATGGAAACTGAGACATACTAACATGTATGATGAATAATCACGTAACGCGTGCATCTGGCAACACCTGTTTGTCACGCAATACCTTGACCTGCTTTTACGCCAAATGTCTTCAAGTTATAAACTCATAAAAATATATCGGAACACAATATAACCGACACCCACGGCATTTTTTATGGACGAAATTAAAAGCAACTGTCTTACAAGCGCACTGAGAGACAACACTTTATTACAGGTTGGCTTTTAATTCACTCGCAATATTTCTTTGGAGGTTTTCATCTCCAGAAATATTGCGAGTACTTATGGATACAGGTAGACTTTTAATTTAAAGACAATCTTTCTGGGGATGAAAATTCTTAAGGATACAGAATGAATTTTAATTTAAAGGCGATCTTTCTGGGTATGAAAATGTTTAAGGATACAGGGTGACAATTAATTTAAAGGCGATCTTTCTGGGGGTGGAAGTACTCAAGAATTTTAACAACTTTCACAAAGGGAACAATCCTGAGTCTAAAAATACATAAAACAGCAATAATCAATAATAATCAATAATCATTTATTATTTGTTTAACATAGGTAGTTAATACAGATCTTAAATAAGGTTCATAGGTCACTATGTTATGCCTAGAGGCGTACAAATATGGTTGCATGCATAGAGAAAAAATAAAAACATTAATCATGCTACAGGTAAACTTGAATTATTTGCAGGTATGTCAAAATTATTGTAATGATGATAAAATAAAATATAAAAAATTAAATGTCACAATATGGAGTAATGTCAATGCGTAAATAAAAATCAAAAATTATAAATGTCACAATATAGAGAAATGTCAATGCGTAAATCAAAAATTATAAATGTCACAATATAGAAAAATGTCAATGCGTAAATCAAAAATTATAAATGTCATGTCTACAGTCAAATAAATAAATAATTCTACATTAATTCATCATTTAGAAATTCATCAGTCGTGTAATAACATTTTTCTATTAGTAACTGTTTCAATTTTTGTTTGAACTGTCTAATATTCAAATTTTTTATGACATCTGGTAATTTATTGTAGATGCGCGGTGCCATGCCTAAAACGCTCTTTCTCATTAGGGCAGTCTTACAACGCTGATTGCTTAAAGTGTTTGCGTATTGGCTACGAATTGCAACATCACGTAACGTTGACACTTTCTCAAACAAACTCATGTTTGTTTTAACGAAAACACTAATTTCAAAAATATATAAAGAAGGTAAGGTAAGTATTTTCAGCGATTTAAAGAAAGGTACACAGCTATCATCAATTTTCAGACCACACATTGATCTTATGCATCTTTTTTGTGCCTTAAAAACAATATCTCTGTCAGTAGAATTGCCCCAAAAAATTATGCCAAATCGCAAAATTGAGGCTACCAAGCCATGATATGCAACTAGTAGTGCATCCATATTTATTTTCCTAGCAATTTGGTAAAGTGCGTATGCGGATTTATTTATTTTTTTACTTAAGTCATCTATGTGGGCCTTCCAGTTAAGTTGGTTATCAAGAAATAAACCTAAGAATTTTGTTACTTCAACTTCTTCAATGTCACAATTAATATGTCTGATATTTACTTTTGGTACTGAAGTTCTTTGGTGAAAGTGCATTATTTTGGTTTTCTTTAAGTTTATTACTAAATTATTTTTATCAAGCCAATTGATTATGTCCGATAGTGTACTATTTATATCATCTTGATAAATATTGCGATCAATACATTTAACTATAGCAGTACTGTCGTCTGCAAACATCACCATTTGATGTTGAGTTACCTTTGGCAGATCATTTATATAGATTAAAAAAAGTGGGGGCCCAAGGACGCTACCCTGTGGGACACCAAACTTAATCAATCTAGACTGAGACAAAAAAGTCTTTTCAAATTTTGTTTTTTCACATATTCTTGTAATCTCTGTACATTGCATTCTATTAGAGAGATAGGATTCGAGTAGTTTTAAAATATTACCTCTGATACCGTAACTACGCAGTTTGTCTAATAAGACGTCGTGCTTTACATAATCGAAAGCTTTCGTCATATCAGTGTAAAGAGCACAAATAGGAGCTTTCTGGTCTACTGCTGACATAATACTACGTAAGAAATTAAAAATAGCCATGTTGATCGTGGTATTCTTTCTAAAACCATTTTGCTCCTTGCATAATAAGTTAAATTTATCAAGATAGCAATACAGCATATCCTTACATTTTCTAGAGTTATGCTGTCGGCTTTATTTTTTCATATTACTGAATTGTTGATATTCCTAAGTAATTCCAACCCCTAAAATATTTCCAATGAATTAAGTCTTCCTGTAAATCTTGGAAAAACAAAACATGTGTTTCATACATTTTAACAATTATTTTACATTTCTCCATACTTTTGTTGTGTGCATGTTTGTTACTTCTTTACGCTCGAACGGCTGAACGGATTTGGATGAAATTAGGCACACGGGTAGACTATGTTCTGGAATAGCACAAGATACTTTTTATTTCAGACTGGCCTGTTGGTCTAGTGGTTAGTGGCCCTGACTGCTATGCCGGAGGTCGTGGGTTCGATTCCCACCCAGGACAAATGTTTGTGTGATGAGCACGATTATTTGTTCTGTGTCTGGGTGTAATTTATCTATATTATGTATGTATTTAGAAATATATAAGTATGTTTATCAGTTGTCTAGTACCCATAACACAAGACAAAATAAAAAAAATAAAAATTCGAAGACATGTGACATTCACCAATCCGCTCTGGGCCCGCGTGGTGAATTACGGCCCATTCCCTCTCCTAGAAAGAGGAGGCCTGAGTCCCAGCAGTGGGAACATTAAAAGGCTGATTATGCTATGCTATGCTTATGCATAACACAAGCTCTGCTTAGCTTGGGACTAGACGGCGTTATGTGATAGTTGTGGAATATTAAAAAAAAAAACCGGGAGTATGTTCCCTTGGGACTATTTTCGAGCAAAGCTGCTGACAGCAGCTGGTTTATTGATAAATATCCTAATCCAGGACATAGTTCACCCGTGTTAAGTTTTATCCAAATCTGGTTAGCCGTTAAGACGTAAAATGGTAATAAACAGATCGACAGGTCGACAGCGTTGCTTTAGCATTTAAAAAAATTCTACCAAGTTATCACCGCCTAAACACAAGCTATGTACTATATAATTATTTGGAAATCGCCTTTTAGCATAAATCAAACGGTCGATAAACTCTATGACATGTCGTAGGTGGCGGCCGCTGCACGACTGACAACTTTCAGTTCTTCTTGTGATGTAATGTGGTTTATGATTAATCCTAAAGTTCTTCTTAGTAGTGGTTACAATATCCAAAGTAGATGATTATATTATTGTCATTGCGAAACACGAGCACGCGATCTAATGAGTTTAGGCATTGATTTACATAGGTAAGTTTGTACGGAACCCTCAGTACACGAGTCCAACTCGCAATGGCCCAGTTTTTTTTTTAAAGTTTGTCTCACGCTATAGGATTTACGCTTGTATCTTGGGCGCGTTAAAAATCATGTAAACTCATATTCACAAGACACCCAGACCCGGACCAACTAGCTATCTGTAAGCCATACAATTAATGATAATAATATTCCACAACTCTCACACAACGCCGTCTAGCCCCAAGCTAAGCAGAGCTTGTGTTATGGGTACTAGACAACTGATAAACATACTTATATATTTCTAAATACATACATATTATAGATAACTTACACCCAGACACAGAACAAATGATCGTGCTCATCACACAAACATTTGTCCTGGGTGGGAATCGAACCCACGACTTCCGGCATAGCAATCAGGGTACTAACCACTAGACCAACAGGCCAGTCAAAATTGACTACTGCGCTATCTGTACCGTCATTGAATTCCTATTAAATTTCCAAAAATACTACTAGTTTCCATCAATGGTTTTTATTACTTCCCTCCGATGTACGGTGAACCATACGTTCCCGTGGTGTTATTTTTCTGCAGTAGTAATAAAACCTTATAATTCCTTTCCCAGAACTAGATCCCGAGGAAGTGAAGTGCCTGGACCTCTCGCTAGTCCGAGCAATCACGTTCCAAGATTTCATGGATGCCCTAAAGAGGATCCGGCCGTCCGTGTCGCCGCACAGCCTGGTGGCCTACGAGAAGTGGTCGGTTCAGTACGGAGACCTGGGCCTATGAAGAGCTGATTATACAGGTAATAAGAATAATTGGATTCTTATGCTAGAGGTACTAAGAATCATTAGTGAACCAGGACAAAGTTTAGTAACGCACATTGATTAACCAACAATATAATATAATATTCACACAAAGCCGTCTAGTCCCAAGCTAAGCAGAGCTTGTGTTATAAGTAATAAGTAAAAATATTGTGTACGTTTATCGGGAACATGGACATATATAACATACTCAAATACTTATTACTAAAATCAGAAACATCGAAATTTTTAGTGGTCCGCTTCACGTGAAATGCCCCCGTATTCATTCGCCGGTGGAGATCGATCACAACAGATGACGTCACAGCGAGTCGCTTCATTCTCGGGCGCGTTTCTGGAACTAATATACTAAAATTGCTGTATCTTCGTCATTTTTGGTCCGATTTAAATAATTTCTTCACAGTATTTACTGTTTTTTTTTTTACGCTATAAGTCTGCATACTCCACAAAAATCATGAGTGATCCTCATTGCTGTCCGTCCCTTGCATACTTTAAATCATCACCTTTCTAGTCTTATCCCAACTCGGCTGTTGGCTTCCAGTCTAATCGTATGCAGCTGAATATCGAAATTCGCATGGAGCAACTGTGACTGCCAATAAAGTAATGGAGAAGTTTCCAAATTTTTTATAAATTAATTATGAAAATATTAATTAAAGTGTAACAATACAATTTTTTTATGAATTAATTATGAAAAAATTAAGTAAAATCTATATATATAAATGAATCCCTATTTCCCTTGGTCACGCTCACGCCATCACGCGTAAACTGCTAGACCGATTTCACTATTTTTTTTGTTGTGTTTGTTATTGTCAGAAGAAGGTTCTTATGAAAAAAAAAATAAAAAAAATGGTAGTAGGGTAGAGTGTGGTAGAATAGGGTAGAGTGGGGTGAAGTTGGGTAGAGCAGAATAGAGTAGTCAGTTGACGGGAGCGAAGCCGCGGGCAAAAGCTAGTGTAACAATAAATATAAGAAGAAGTATCATTAAAGTATCTCAATAATTAAAAAGTTTAATAAAGAAACTTAAAGTTGCGCTTGCAAGGATAATTTCGTTTCCTACGGCTATCCAATGTGTGACGTCACATGACCCTTTATCATTCAGGTGAAATAAAAAAAATCACTACCAATAAATAAGAAATAAGTAGATGTACGTAAAATAACTAGGAACAGCGTGAGAGCTCACATGCGACTTAGAAACTTTTGTGCATTTGACTGACTTGTGGTGCGACGATCTCATCTAGGTCAAATGACGACACTATCCAGTGAGAGTCTGATGGATTTTCAAAATGTTTTTTCTGATTTATTAGTTTTGATCTATATTTTAATTCCATTTCGTTAAATGTTTCTCCATTAATTGGTTATTATTACCATAAATCGAAAAAATAAGCGTGAAGCAGGTTCAGGACTGAACGGAATGGCGCGCACTATGGACGTCCTCTGCCCCATCTAGGGGACCCAGGAATATAAATCCAGTATTTTGTATCCGAGGGATACGAGACGCACAGCCCCAAGTTACAACTGTTTCGTTTCGATTCTCTTTTCGTTGATCGCCTCGAGTCGGCCACGCCTCCTATTCCTTTGTTCTGACCACGTGACTGAGCGTTGAGATGACGTCAGAATAAAGAAATCAGAGGCGTGGCCTACTTGAGGCGATCAACGAAAAGAGAATCGAAACGAAACGGTTGTAACTTGGCTAGGGGGGCTGGACCGGTCGTTATGATGACGCTTGGGGGAAGCCTTTGTCTAACAGTGGACGTCTTTTGGTTGACATGATGATGACCGCCCATTCTGACACCCTATTAATTTTAAGTTCCTACTGTAATTTCATTTATGGTGTACATCAATATAGAGTATATCATCTATGATAACTTTCTAGACATTCTGTGCCTCATTGGAAACTCTTACTTATACTTACTCTTACTGTATTTGTATACAACTCATTACACCCAACCGTCTCCTTGTACCTTCTCTTTAATGTTATGGAAAAATTGGAAGCTGTCATCATCATCATCATCATTTCAGCCGAAAGACGTCCACTGTTGGACATAGGCCTCCCCCAAATGTCGCCACAATGACCGGTCCTGTGCGTCTCGCATCCATCGGATTCCCGCGACCCTCACCAGGTCATCGGTCCACCTTGTGGGAGGCCTTCAAAAGGGTAGCCGGATCCCATCCGGTGATTCTTAGCACCCCTTGCCTCGCCGTGGCCTTGACCGCTACCGGAGTCAAGGGTAGACGGGCTGCCGGGCACTAGGGGCCATTTCTTAATTTTGCTTATTTTTTGGGGGGGTTTGCCGTAATCGCCACGAAGCTGGAAGCTGTACCGGTCACCCGTAAAGTAATGCCTCTTCAAATAAGGAAAAACTCAAACGTATTTTATCAGGAAGCTAATGAGACGTGACGCGACCTTTTTCGCTCTAATAACAGTCATCTCTTATTACAGGTATCGGTTGTAAACTCAAAGTAACGGTGAGTCATTAAATTAAGAGAATAGACAATAGAAAGTACGATGTTGATTTACAGTTGATAATATTTATCACGCAAATTCATCGCTCAAATTTTTTATACATTTATTTTACCCTGCCTCGGCTGCACTTGCAGCTAAAATAAATAGTAGCCATATTCCTTTTTGGATCTCCTAAAATCACAAACATTCCCTAAGTGTAGCCGAAGCAAACCGGATGAGTTTCTTTACAATTGACATGTTTTTAACAAATTCGTTGTATGTGTCAAGTTAATCGCATCTAGTCAAAATTGTTGACTGTTTTCGCGAGTGCACAGTCCAATAAATTAGTGATGCCCAATCGATTTATTTTATCGATGTTTGCCGTAATCGATTTTACGTGTAATGTAATACTTGCCATGCAATATGTCAATGTTGAAGCTTTTTTGATATTGAATAGTTTTAAAATAGAAATTATTATTTGTAACTTAATCTCAATCAAAATTAAATACTCACAGTTTTATTCCCTTGGGACAACACTAAAACATGAAATAGGTATTTAAAGAAACGATTAAGTTATAAATAATGATTTTACCAAATGTCCAAACTCCACTAAAATAGTCCTTAACGGGTGACGCCAAATAATATAACCCGAATCATTAAAGAAGCTGCTTTCTATATATCTAAATATAAAAGAGATCGCTTTTGCTCCAAACGCTTCTGTATTGAGTCGGGTTACATTAGCCCTCATAGTACCCGTCCAGTCAAAAGGAACGTTGAAAAGTGGTCTCTATGTGGAGGTCAAAGAATGTATTTTTTATTACCTTGCTTCCTTTTGGCTTGTTCGGCTTCGTTCCGCTTTTTATCCGAAGGACTGAATATAATAAATGTGGAATTTGATGGAAATGTTAATATTGTTTGAACACTATTATTTTTTGCAATGAGAAAGGTTTTAGTTCGCTTTTAGAATTTTACTCCATTGCATATATAATCTCCTAGTACGTAGCTACTTATACAGATTTTTTATTATGTAATCAATAATTCAAAATTACCTACATCATAGTAATGTAACATGAAATTCAAGGTACTCATAGATTTTGTTACCATTTTTATAGAATAAAATATTTAATCACAATTTATCAGCTGAACAAAATAATGAAATCGTTGTACAAAATGCGTTTACCTTTTAGTATTACCTCATAATTTTGTATATTTGAATTAATTGCAATTAATGTTATTATAGCTTAATGAAATGATTATATTTTATTTAATTGTGTTTTAATATCGACAACCTTATTCTGTAGGAGTAGTATGTAATGCTGGGCGCGTAATTTTACACAATAATGTACACATTTTGCGTCAGTGACCTTTTAAAACATCACCCGAACCTATATTAAACTAATAATGAATTTTCACGTAATTATTTTAACTACGTATATACTTATCTAATACTGTAATCTAACATACAATGTAGTTAATTATAATATAGAACCATTATTATATCTTCCAGTATGACACACAAAAGGAGAAACGATATAGAATATTTTAGGTGACTTGATGCCCAAAAGTATTTATAATTAAGATTTAATGGGAAATGTACACAAGGTTGTCGATAACTTGGAAAGTAGGTTAGTATGTAGCACTGCCCAGTGTTTTTAGAATAATCCTTAGTTTTCAAATTATTCAAGTATTTATACAGTTTGGCTAGCACAGTTTTATAAAATTATTATTTTTTAATTTATCGTAAAACTGCGCAAGTCAAAATAAAATTTTCATTTTAAAATTGTTATCAAAATGTACTTAATTAATCTAATTCTGTTGATTTTATTATTTTTATTATTAGAAGAAGAATTATTATCTTGCCGTAATTGCGAAATAGTGAAGTTATGCTTTGTTAAAATAATATGCTGCAAATCTTATGAATGATTACATTTTTAAACGACAGTCGAAAACGGGTAGCACTTTTCTTCCTTTAAATTAGCAGAAAGAATTAGAATCGTTTGCTCAAAATGTTGTATTGGAAACGATGATTCTGAACGTGTTGAAATGATAATATATTTTCATAATAGTTTGTTACAAATTGTCTATCTCTTGGATTGAAAGTTATTTAATGGAAATTATCAATTACAGGACCATGCAGTTGTATGTAACTTGTAGAATTGTCATAGAGTGCCATTTAGTGATGCACGAGAGCATCATGATAAGACCTGTCGAGACATGTTAATATACAGGTTGATTTAGAACTTGCTGGCAATATAGAAGGGGGTGAAAGTAGACGTGATTATACAACATGTAACTGGAATAATGCACTCTTATACGCCCCAATTTGAATTATTATACACCAGTAACGCAATTATGATTTATCAAGAATTTATCAAAATAGGTAATTTTTTATCCTAAAATAATCAAAAAGTAAAAATAGATAACTGAAATCGATTCAGTAACTGATTTTAAACATAATAATTTCAGATTGTGCGGTGGTTCTGTTACATATTGTATATTACTTTCGTGGGACCAATCGAAACTTTACTAAAGTACACAAAAATGCCAATACAAATAAACACAACAGAAGTTACGCTTGTTCCATAATAAAAATTTGTTGCTATTCCAGAATACTTTCACCCCCTAAAATATTGCCACTGAATTCGAAGTCAGCCTGTACGTGTTCTAATTGTTGTGTCAATAATATCTAAGATTATTAAAACTGAAAAATAATGTATGTGATGTGTATCTCGATAGTTCTGCTTTGCCAGAAAGTCGTACTTCGAGTTTACACAATTATACAATACGCTTATCTAAATAAAATATCAAATATCTTCCAAAAACCTAAGTACGATTAAAACATTATTTTACTGGTCAGCCAATTTGGGAGTTACAGTAACTTGGAACACAATATTTAATAACCTTAAAAAAACTACATGGTTTTCTTTTTTCACTACTTCGTCCATAAGTTTTCGTCAAAAACAAAAAAAAGCAGATAATTCTTTCCTCTAACCTCAACAACGTTACTTTTTTATGCTTACTTTACCAAACTAGCAAATTAAAAGAATTATCCAACTTATTCCATGTCTTTTTGTTTCGAATAGTTTTACTTTCCAAATCCTT
This sequence comes from Mythimna impura, assembly GCA_905147345.3. Lineage (NCBI taxonomy): Eukaryota > Metazoa > Arthropoda > Insecta > Lepidoptera > Noctuidae > Mythimna > Mythimna impura. Next base: position 21,852,913 of record LR990359.1, on the reverse strand, counting down.
CAAGTAATTGGTAACGATAAAGTTTTCATAGTACCGTAACTCCCACTGAAGCCCGCTCAACAACTTCTAATGTATCGTGAAACTTTCAAATTGCTGGTAAAGATAATTGTGTACGTCCCTCGCTAGCTTTTTGCTCTATTCAAAAAGTTGCAGGTCACGGCTGATATCTTTTGTCCGATCATAGTTATTTGAGTCACATATATCGTTGAACAGCCAACATCCTTGATGTAACACCGGGTCCAGATGCCATAAAATTGTATTATAAAGTCCCCTACGATTATAGTTGTAAAATATTTTTTGAGTAAAATTGTGTTTAAAAAAAAATCTTATTACATCCAGCGTGTGATACTAAACTAATTATTTGATTTCATAAAGCAAAAACATCGGTTAATAGTGTTTCACAAATGACTTAACTATATCGTTAAAAAAAATATTACAAAAACGATTCTCCTCAAAAAAATTTAATGCACTTTTTACCTTAGGAGGCGTCGATTCTGACTGTGTGGATGACACGTCACGATATCGCTTCAAATTATAATTATTTATAATAATAATAATTCTTTATTTTCAGGCAAATAAGACCCTATAAGCAAAATACATAGAATAATCTTAAAAATAATAAACTAATACATATTAAGAACATACAAAAACTAATCTATTTATTTTTACAAACTTACTACACGCGAAGTTTATCAGGTCACAATATATTGGAAGTTGTAAAACGGGTTTTTAGCTTTATGTCCGCTCGATATCGTGTTAGCCAAAAGTTAAATAGTTTTTGTAACGATAGTTAACAGTTTTCCTAAAAAGACAGCGATATAGTGATTAGTGCAGTTATTGTAACATTTAACGTAATTAGATATAGTTAATGTAACACGTAGTTTCAGCCCGATATGTTTACGCTTATATTTGTGTTGTGACGTGATTCTGAAATGCTGAATGGAATAGTGATAGTAGGTAGAGGATGAAAATTGCAGATGCACTTGAGTTCAGCTTCTTATATTCTTGAAATATCAAAGGCCAAATAGGATGGCCAAATACTAGTGACGTAGGTAGTTATTCAATTGGAGGAGTATCTAAACCGCTTTATTTGCTGGCTTTGTACCATATGAAGAAACAACAAACTTTGGAATGAAAGCACAAGACTTACGGGGAAGCATATCAAGGAGGGGTCGGTTGCACGACCAAAAACATATCCGGATAAGTTTGGACAATTATGAAGGTTTACGAAAGGTTACATTAAGGATCACGCCACAACAAGCTGTAGATATGCCCTTTATAGATAGTGCTACAACTCCTAGTGCTAAACTGGATGACTAATTTAGCTTTCTAAGCCTATATAGTCCACTGAAATTATGAACAAAATAGAGTGACGAGAATATCTCAAAATTTAAAGGATGTTGTAAACAAAGATTTGCAGAAGAAAGAATAAAGATAGTATGATGGAGAACACTATACTCCTTTCGCAATAAGATTAGACATTTAACTCGTTGAGTAGTGTAATTAGAGACACAATAGTAAGACAATGGCGCCCGAAAGCCGGCGTTCGTGCGGGGATCAACAGCTTAAACAAACTTTTTTTACCATCTGTTCAACCGATTTCGACTTCTATTCCGTAGTCTTAAGGATGGCATTAAAAGCAAAAAAGTGGTTACAATACCAACTATTTGCGGCAGTCGCCATTTATCATGCCACCAACGCAATAAGAGTCGAAATCGGTTGAATGGGCAGTAAAAAAAGGTTTGTATAAATGTCTAATCTAATTGCGAATGGAGTATACATATAGCAACTAGATCAATTAAAAGCAATAATTTAGTCAATGTATGCTTCAGTGTATAGTCTTTTAACAAATATCCGCATTTCAGTGGACAGAAAGGCGTTTAGATAGAATAATTCCTTTAAATCTTGAAACCCGTCATACACTACTTAGGATGCAATGAATTTAAGAATGAGAAGCAGGTTTTTAGGAAAAGGTACATTTAGAATAAGAGGGATATTTTATTATGGATGTGAAAGTGTGTGTGTAATTGTATGGTTATTGGAAAGTTTAGATTAAGGTTATATTTAGAAAGAGTGTGGAATTTTTAGATTTTTGGTTAAAAGCTTACCACTTTTGGGTAGCGCTTCGGCTATTGATCTGATTGAGTTTTCTGAATGTACTACACTTGTTTCCGATTCCGTGTAGATGTCGTCGGTGAAAACTACGGGTTCGAGCGTAGCCATTTTGTCGCTAGATGGCGTTAAACTGGCATTTTAAGTTTTTGTTATATGTGTATGGAATTATTATTGAGTTATTTGAATTGGTCATATTATTACCTCAAATTCAACCTGATTTTGACTTTTATAACTCGTAACTATAGTTAGAGTCAAAACAAAATAAATTATAAATTTTGAGTTCAGCGCCATCTAGTGAAAACATGGTATGATTATTGACAACAATTAAGAAATATTGGTTGAACGAACGAATGAAATACATAATAGATACCCTTTCGATGTGCACCGTAGTGTATGGCTGCGGTTAAATCGTAAACTTTTTAGTAAAAAAAACCTTTTTAAGGCAAGTGTGCAAGCGTAGAGTTAAAATAACGTTGTGATTATTCAAACAATCGTTTTTTAATGTTTCGGTTGTGGTTATTTTGGAAGAAATTTTTCGATTATAGCGCGTTGCGCCATAAAATTTTAGAAGTTTGTGTGTTCGTAAGTTTTTTACTAGTTACGTTACGTTTCGGTTGAAAATGTGAAGTTTGAATATTTTGATTGTTTAAGTACCTATCTGGAAAATCTTTAAACACAATGTTCTAAAAATCACAAGCAAGAAATAGTTTATTCACTGCATCTTAGCGGCCTTTCACTAAATAATAAATCCCGACTAATTTTAGCCGACAAAAGCTTTAATATTTGTCACGCGATGCTTTAACATCAATACTAACTCCACAAGTATATTACACAAATCGTATACCTAATGTAAAAGGTCTGTTACTACAACTAAATAAATTTAAAAAAAAAAACTTTTCTGACTTCAGCTTAAAGTTGCTGTCAGTTCTGTCCGTATACTGAAGCAATAAGAATATAGATGATTCTCTCAAAGTAAAGAGGTATTTGAATATCTTTGGGCACAGACTTAACACCGCGGTTTGGCGTCACCATAGTGTAATGTCACAGCGCCACCGTTCTATGGCATGACGTCGCGTCGCACCAACTAGCGACTGGCTCCTCGTCAGTCGGATGTTTTGCTAGAATGTCTGAAGAGCTATTAAAACACTGTCTTTTAGACTCAACATACAATAAATTACATTTCTTGAACAAATCCAGTCAATTTATGAGATTATTTAAAAATCAATTATTTCAAATAAACTATTTACAAGCACTTTTGAATTGTCATGAAGTCAGTCAGTCAAAAAAATTATGCTAACTGCATAATTTCCAAAGCCTAGATATTTATGGGGAAGAATGTGCAAGAAACTTCATGGACACTCTTTTAAATCATGTTACATACTTAATTATGTTACAAACATCTCGCTTACATATTTGTGAGAACAATATAAATAAACAAAGTAAAACAAATACAAAATATAGAAATTAAAATAAGCCAACTGGCAGTTAAAAGATGACCTGTCTGAACTGACTGCGTCCGTTCACGGACATGACGCGTATATAAGCACCATTCAGGTCGATGATGTTACGGTGGTGGCGCCGTACCCTGGTCTTGATGCCAGGCTCTAACGGTAGTATTGATGCTAAAGTATAACGTGCACCTTATACATAATAACATTTTTATAAATACATTTACTGCACGCACATATACACAGACTACTAAAAGAAATCAAACTTATGAATCACACCTCTTCATTTAAGAATTTACTATTAATCATGTAATAACGCTAGTTAGGCAATCGCTAGCTAAATTTTGGTTTGAAATTATAATGGATTTAAAATAAAATGTTAACAAGGAAATATCTCTTAATTGCTCTCTCGCTAAATACCTAATTGATGAATGAGTATGTAAGTTGCAGAAAACATAAGGGCTTTTTGGGTATTAAATCGAAATCAGAATCATAATATAAAGAGATTGGCTCAAAAAAAGCTATAATACATCTGATATTGATCAGATCTACATCCTCAGATACATTATAATGTCCCCCGACATGACACGCAACGCTGTCAAAGTTTTGGAAACACATTCATTGTGCGTATGTACAGCTAAGGAGTGGAATTTCCTGCCGGAGTATATATTTCCTGATAACTACAACTTGGGAATATTTAAGTCAAGAGTGAATAGGTTACTTCTATGAAGCGCTCCATCGTCGACCACATTGTCGCTTTCCACCAGGTGAGATAGCGGTCAAGCGCGTTTTAAAATGTTGGGGGACAAGTTGCGGGACACTGGGCAACGTTGCAGCGTCACGCAGATTGAGCGTTGCGCGTCATGTTAGGGAACACTTAGTCCCCTAGTGTATCTGAGGTTTTAAATGATAAATACCTTTGGTAACACAACTTTAAAAACCTTGCAAAGATCTAAACCCTATTAATATTTTCTAATATTGTTATCAGCTCGTGCTCTGCATCGCTGTGATATGGATAATAAAACCCAATGCCTTATTTATTTTATGCGCACTATTTTAAATCACAATTAATAGGGTTACGTCGACTTTACGTGTCTGTCTGTCATGCAAACTGAAAAATGAATATATTATTGACTTGGTGATTTAAGTTTAAAATTAAATGAAGATTCTATGATTTATTTATTGCTTGTTTTCATGGTGATTTATTTAAATAGGTTGACTTTGTGTTCATTGGCGAGCTTTCTGAGATATAAGTACTTACAAATATGATGATCTCTTAGCTAAGGGATGTTCAGTATGGTCACCCCCAAATACATTGTAGCTATGGGATGTTCACCCCCAAATACATTGTAGCTATGGGATGTTCACCCCCAACTATATGACCACGAAATTTAAAGTCAGCCTGTATTATGAATTGGTGTGACAGACAGTCGTAAAAAAAAATGTTATTTCAAATAAAATGAGCTTCGTAACAAATAAGTAACGACATGCGACTGATTGTTACCTTGTAAAGATATTTCAAAATTATTTCCTAAGTCGTTTTGATGTGATTGTTTTAAAAGATTAAGGTGTTAAATGGAAGAACGGTACGGTTCACGCTTTATTGCTAAATAAATGTATGTAAGAGACATTGATAGAAAACTGAAGTTATTCAGATAATGTACTTCTAATGTTTCAGGCCTATTTATAAAGAAATGATATTTATACACGGGAGATTGTTGTATTTTTTGTATTGAGTGTTTTAGAATATGTTATAAGAATAAGCTGCTTTTACTAAGTGTCTTCGTACAATGTAATGTGGGGTGAAACTCGTGGCAAATGGTTTCTTAAAGTTAGTTTTTGTATTGTGTTATCTTTCCTATATAAATAGGCCTCAAGTCTCCTATTTATTGCGAATGGAAATTCTAAAACGTGGTTGTAATTGTTTTTACATGTTCGCCTTTACGCTAATTGTTATTTTTAATTTAAGCGCACGAATTTATCAATTTGACTAAAAACTAAAACTTTTGAGTCTTGTACACACTTTGGGATATTAGAATATGTACGTCTTTTCAAACTTTGCTGTTTTATTTTTATTTAATCGCTGGCGATGATTCGTAGTAGTCTTAATATAACAGACTATACGAATATTATCAAATAAATTGTACTAGAATATCATAAAGTGTGTACGAGTCTTTAGTTAAGTGTCGTTGAGTGTTACAAACGAGAAAAAAAAATGATAATATTTTTTCATACTTAAGCACACTTTCGCCTAAACTGTCGTGAATGTTACACTAAGCATATGTGATACCTACACGGTTTATAAATAAATAATAATAATTTGTGAATATTGCGTTTTATTATGTCTTGACCCGGATCTGAACTGCAAAGTAAGAGAAAAAAGAAAATACATTTATATCAAAAATAACTAGTGAAGAAAATTTATCTAGCCTATTTTGTCCCACAGCTGGGAATGGGCCAGTAATTTTTTACACTGTTCTGTTTGACTATTGCGGTCACAAATAAAATAAAAATATTTAAAGAAAAACAAAAAACCCGACTGCGTCGAAACTAATTTTAAAAAATACGTAAAAAAATTAACTTAAATAAAAACTAAAAAGAAACAAACAAGCCCAGTAGTTTAGAATTCTGTTATGTAATACTAAATAACTACACAATTTAAATAGTTTTATAATCGATACACACATAAAACAAATCATACATTCTAATGCAGAACAGACCAACTCACAGTCGGGGCCCATTCAAATTTTACCAATCAAATCTTCCCAAGGGGCCCCGACTGTGAGCCGTTCTGTTCTGCATTAAAATGTATGATTTGTTTTATGTGTGTATCGATTATAAAACTATTTAAATTGTGTAGTTATTTAGTATTACATAACAGAATTCTAAACTACTGGGCTTGTTTGTTTCTTTTTAGTTTTTATTTAAGTTAATTTTTTTACGTATTTTTTAAAATTAGTTTCGACGCAGTCGGGTTTTTTGTTTTTCTTTAAATATTTTTATTTTATTTTATACTTTTTAGTTACGATTCATTGACTGCGTTATAAGATGGTAAATTTCGCAATCTAGTCATTTCATTGAGGGAGTTAATATCGTGGGGATTATTAAGTAACTTGCGGTGGTCTAAACTACTGATGATTAGTCCCTCTAGAGACCTAACTCGGCTCAAAGCTACATATGCTTGACCTTTAGCAAAAATGTGTGAACTTAAGTCAACCACAGCTCGGTCCAAAAGTCCAAAGTAGTTCCTTGGAGCTTGTGTACAGTTACACCCCAGCACAATATCAATGGCAACATTTTTCGCTCTATTTTACCCTGTCCGCAAAGTGCATCGAATTATGTCGTCGATGGTTCGATTCTGACTCCTACTCCAGGAACATTGTTTTTAATTGCTTTGTCGTCAAATTCTATATAAACAGCTTGTGGCAATTCTACGGGTTCCAATTGGTCCCTCCGAAGAGCTGGCCACTCAATTGTCCTTATAACACCCATTGCTCCGTTAACAAGACCATGGGTAACATTCAAATTTCTTCGCAACATAACTCGTGATCCTAAACCGATTGTTAAATATTTAACGATTCCTCCAGTTTTGTTAGGATCATCAGAAACATATACCTACATCTTTCGGTTTTTGACCATATGTTTTCGATTCTACTGATATATCAACTGCATGTAATTTATACAACCTAGTAGTTTTTGCCAATATAGTTGTCATCTTTTGCTTATGTTCATCGACCTGTCTAGTAGATGGGAAAACTCGAATGATTTGATTTACTAACGTGCATCAAATGAACAACGCCATCTATCGAGTTTGGTGGTAAACTTTTTTTACCAAAAACATTTGTTCTTCATGCTTTTTCACTGTTTTTTTATTTGTGTATCGTTTATACTTGAAATGAAAACTTAAATCAATATCTAAGTAAGAAAATTAGCGAGAATGATTGTTTTGTTAAACAACTTTAAATCGTTATATTTCCTAAACTATTATTTAAAATGAAAAATGATAAAAGGAACCTAAAGATGATTTTTAAATACCTATTCAACGACACCCCACTTGACATAGTTCATCGACTTTTTTTTTTCATTTTGACAATATGGCGTCTGGTTGTAGCTCTGGTGAATTTTGATTACTGTCATGTCTTTAGTGACACTCGCAAGGTTAAGACGAATCGATTGACGTAAGAATTATCAAAATCGGCCTACGCATTTGGTCTCTAGAACGCCACATAGAAACAAACATACATACATACATAGACTGATAAACACATTACCCTCCTTTGCGTCGCGCAGTCGGGTAAAAAAAAAAACAATGAATTAATACTGCTACTTAATTTTTTACTTAAAAATAAATTTCAAAATCGGTCCACAATTGACCGAAAAACGATGAACATACATTAAAAAAAAATACATTCAGCCGAACATAGAACCTCGTCCCTTTTGAAGTCTGTTAAAAACAATCAACTGTTTAGATGTTTTCTATGTTGTTGACTTTGTACATATTACCAAAGTACTCTGTGCTTTGTACTCTGCGATATCTAGTGAGTGAACTACGAGTAGTTCACTCACTAGATATCGCAGTTAAAAGAATTTTGAAGGATAAACCAAGAATAAAACAATAAAGTTAAATAAGTCGTTATTTATTTACTTAAGGCTAGACTAATAACGGTTATTTTTAGCAGGAGTGCATTCCATGTTCCCCCGGATTTGTCCTAGTTTAAAGGGCGTCCGGGCGAGGTTTCTATGCAGTGGTCTACAATTTTCAAGCCATGGTACACCACCGACAGACATCAGTGTCGCTGTACTGGAGGTATCATTAAGTCATAGGTCATTTATTCATTCGTTCTAACATAGATACAATAATCATGATGTGGCAAGGTAATAAAGAGAGCGATATATTATGCCAGAGGCAGAGGGAGTACAAATGTTTGTGAGAAAATAAGAAATGAAGCCTCCCATCTCTTAAATAAAATAAGCCTGGACATTAAAAAAATAAGGAATCAATCATGAATCGTTCGATAATATCTGACGTAAAAAATATGGTGAAAGATGTTATATTTCGTTTAAATTTGTTTAAAAATAAATTCCTAAATTCGACTTATGATATAGGTAATTAGATAATTTTGTTTACCTATTGGCTTAGTTTAAAAAAAAAGTGATCACTATCGGATTTTGAGCTCCAAAATCCGGGGTTTTTACGCTTCTTGTCCTGATTCCCAGGTTTTAGAGATGACAATACCTACATACTTTCACAAGATGACATTACAGACATACCTAACTTCATAAGTTTTTATATTGTAGAAAATAACCTCATATGTTTTTTTTATTTGTGCACACAGGTACAATTCAGGTGATACAAAAATGTAAGTGACTTAGTGTTCTGCCACCCCTCCCTCCTTGTCGTACTCCTCAATGCTGAGGTTCGTGACCTCCCTGCTTCATCACTTTCATTCGAACGATGATGATTCCTCCATCTGTTTCTCTGGCGGTGTGAAGGGTATTGTATAGCGTAGAGTCAAGAGCGGTGCGATTCTGGTCAGACCAACGTATTGGGCGCGTCCTCGAGGCTTTTCGGCAGGTGTTCTGCCACAGTAAGTGGCAAAAAATTAGTAAAATATATGTTCATAATGTTAACGATAACATCTAGCTGATCTAGCATATAAAAGCAATTTTAGGCAACTACGCTCGGTGCTACAGTGTAGGTACCTATGTTGTCGTCTTATTTCGTCTGATTCAATACTGCAAAGTAGGAATACGACATTCGCAGGATCTGAAACAAACAGGTATTTATTAAACTAGGTAGTTGCTAAATTGTTATTTCCTATTGGATTATGTACTGAAAGTACAGGTAAATTTCACTAGCCGTTCCAAGACCGCGATAAATCAGCCCTATACCCAGGGCTGGGCAAAATACATGCTTTGCTTTAATTGAAATACAAATTACAAAATACAGTATCGCAAGTAATTAAAATACAAAATATATTTAAGTAAGGTATTTGAAATATAAAATACAAACTACAGTATTTTAGCTATTTTAAATTGAAATACAAAATACAAATTACATATTATAAAATAAGTAATCTAGACCAGCATGGGCTGAAAATTAGAGGAAAACAAGATTAATTAATCAGTAAAACCAGAGTTTCCTTTCATGAACACTAGATTTTTAAATGTACTGTCAGACAAAAAGCCTCTTGTTGGAGAGTGAATAAAACCTGCTAAAGAAAACAATCTTTCTTGAAGGTTAAATGTATTTTAATGTTAAAGTGTATTTTGAAGCCTCAAGTATTTGAAATACTAATTACAAAATACTTCGCCATCAGGTATTTGAAATACGAATTACAAATTACATTTTAAGGAAGTAATTGAAATTCAAATACTAAATACGTATTTGTATTTCAATTACATATTTTAATTACAAGTAATTCAAATACTGCCCAACCCTGCCTATACCAGACCTGTTAAAGGGATGGAGCTATATATACAGCATTAGTTTTAGTATATGCGAAAACCAAAACACGTGTCTAGTATTTTTATGTAAAGAATCTGTGTACAAAATCTCATAACTGTATCATGAAAAATCACAAAGTTCTATGCTTGTTACGTTACCTGGTTGACCGCACAAATACATAGTCACCGGGCCATCTAGGCGACTGAGGGGTTGTTTTACTCTCGCATCCAGCCATAACTGTATCATGAAAAATCACAAAGTTATAAGCTTGTTATGTTACCTGGTTGACCGCACAAATACATAGTCACTGGGCCATCCAGGCGACTGAGGGGTTGTTTTGCTCCCGCATCCAGCTGTGCGGTGACACTTAATGCCCGCAATGACCTGCCATGACCTGTGTTGTACTTAGTGTCGGCAGTGTCGGTGTCCAACTTGTGACTATAACATGGTGTAAAAATTATTAGAATTGATACAGTTACTGATTCTGAACAAACTATATTCAGGTTTCGCATATACTAAAAATAATGTTGTATAGCTCCATACCTTTCATAAAATGGATCGCGTTAAGAGCTCATGGTAGGGCCTTTGCTTTGCCATCAATTCATTAAAAAAAATCTAAAGGCCCTAGTAGTTTAAGTAAAATAACATCTTACTGACCGTAACAAACGTAGGTCGGGACAGAGATATGTAGTGTCCCGCTTTAAATATGATGGGTTTCTTCATGCGTTCCATGGCTATGAACAGAGCTCTATTGAACTTAGTGTCTTGCTCGTACCACGGGCACTGGTATAGCCATTCTCGGAGATTTTCACTCTGAAAGGAGAGATAGAACATGAAGTACTAGGTGGCGATGATCCTGGTTATATTCTTTGGTAACTAAAACATCGCTTTACATTACATAAACAGAAATGGAACTGCCTGTACAAAAGTACCTACAGATAGTGGCGTAGCTACCAAAAGGTTAGGCGGGGCAGTGCTCCGGGGCCCCCAGGCTCGGTGGGCCCTCAAAACCTGGTTAACAAACCTGATAATGAACTAACCAATTATTTTCCCACCTTCGAAATCTAAATAAAAGAAGTTGCAAAACTACTTTAATCATGACGACTCGTTTTAGTCAGTAAAAGTCTGACACTCCCTCCCGGTCCATCCAGAGCAGATGCTCATTTGATGATTTCCCAGTTCTTTTTTAATTGTCCCAGGGTCTTTGGTCACCTAGCTACGGCACTGTCTACAGAAATGACACCCTACCATGTTTGAAAAGTAGATCTATAGACTTTTTTTACGACCAAGTTAAGTAGTTTTGGCATATTTTTGTTTTCTTAAAGCATTTTTTTTGTTTTACAGTATGATGATTTTAGTCGCTCAAGTTTCTGAACTACTACGTACTTACATGCAATTACAAAGTGAAAGCTCTGGGTCATATTCTTGCTAGATGGCGCTAAACTCGCAAACAGCGTTACACATAAGCACTATTTTTTTAGTTGCGTAGACATGAGCTTTAAGGCAATAATTTGACTAATTTCAATGGTCGCTTCAGTTCTAACACGTAAGTCAAAATCGGAAACTTTCCGGAGGACGAATAAATTGTTTAGTAGCACGTAACAAAGTTTTGAGAAAAAAAAACAGACTTTCGCAGTGTTGCTCTGGGAGTACAAGTGATTTACGCGGTTTTGAGAAAAAACTGACACGCTCTGTTGCTATGGAAGTACAACTGAGTCAGGCGTTTTGAGTAAAAATTGACTAACGCTCTGTTGCTATGGGAGTACAACTGAGTTACGCGATTTTGAGAAAAAACTGACTAACGCTCTGTTGCTATGGAAGTACAACTGAGTTACGCGATTTTGAGAAAAAACTGACTAACGCTCTGTTGCTATGGGAGTACAACTGAGTTACGCGATTTTGAGAAAAAACTGACTAACGCTCTGTTGCTATGGGAGTACAACTGAGTTACGCGATTTTGAGAAAAAACTGACTAACGCTCTGTTGCTATGGGAGTACAACTGAGTTACGCGATTTTGAGAAAAAACTGACTAACGCTCTGTTGCTATGGGAGTACAACTGAGTTACGCGATTTTGAGAAAAAACTGACTAACGCTCTGTTGCTATGGGAGTAAAACTGAGTTACGCAATTTTGCGAAAAAACTGACTAACGCTCTGTTGCTATGGGAGTACAACTGAAATACGCGGTTTTGAGAAAAAAAACTGACTAACACTGTGTTGCTATGGAAGTACAACTGAGTTACGCGGTTTTGCTGTAGCTTTTCTATTCAACACTGGCATACCCATTGTTTTTGATGTTAAATGACGGGTGACTGTTGTTTCAATTCCTCGTAATTGATGTCGTCAAACGGTGCATTGTTCGATTTCCTATCGAATGATATACATATCGTATTTTATCATTGAATGACTTTTGTGGTGTTAGAACTTACGAGTATGCGACGAAATACCATTTCCTTGACTAAATCCCATAAAATGAAAACAAAAACTAAAAATTTCGATTTCAGCGCCATCTAGCGTCAAAATAGCCACGGTGGGGCCCGGAGCTTTCACCTTAATGAACAAGTCTGTGATAAATACCCTTATAGTAAGCTCATGACCGCACCAGCAGTACAGGAACAGTTGTGACAGCATAGTGACCATGTAGTTTACCATTGAGAAGAACTGCACACTGTTGGGTTCAACCTACAATTAAACGCTCATTAAAATACCATCAAAATGAATTAATATAAAATTAAAGATATGTGAGAAGATTGTACTTTAGAGGTATGCAGAACAAGGTGTAAAAACCTCCGTCGAAAAGGGAGGATCTTCCGACCAGACTCGATAGATGATTTCGGGCTGTTGTATATGTTCAAAGTGCAAAGTGTCGCCGCTTCTGGGCCACATGCCACAGCCATTAACGCCGCCACGAGAAGCTAGAAGCGGCCACAAAGGAAGCTGAAGCGCACGACAGCCACTTCTGACCGGTGGCTGCTACTTTTTTTAACCTTTACGCGCAGTATTTGGACTCTGACGAAGAAGATTTAAATGCGCGAGTGGCTTATGACAGCGTTTTGTATCGATTTTAAGTGGCCAGTTCGGGCCACAAGAAGCGAGCAGCGGCGATTTGTAACGTGTCCGGCGACAACCGTGTTCGGCGAATCCATATAAAATGTATGAAACCTACAGGAAATAATAATATGCCGGTGGCGGCGTTTTGTGGTTGTGGCCGGTGGCCCGTGTCTGTGTGGCGACCCTAATTGCGCGATGCCGGATTTCGTAGTTTAGTTCCTTTATGACTTTATAGATGTCGCTACAATACCTACTATAGAAATCCTCAATCCAATGTTACAGATGATAGCAACCGTGCCAGTCAGTTGGAAGAATATATTTATATGAAACGTGTCCTCGCATAGTTGGATGAACCTGCAAGAAATAGAAGACTTTAACTATGTTTTACCTAGAAACGAAAAAGGAGATGGAAAAACAACTCATTCGGACAGAATATAAAAAAATGAAAGGTAAGTGGAATTATCGTTAATATTTTTTTGTCTTATTTATTTGAATATTGGTTTTTAGGGTTCCGTTGTCAACTAGGAGCTACTTCGCGCTATTAAGATTTTTCCTGAGTTGATGGGGTCGGGACGGGTACGAGCTATTATATTGTCGAATTTTTCGGTTGGTCTCTCGTTGGCATTAGTGGTATTTGTTCTTGCTCGTTGTCTGTCGTTCATTACCTAACTCTTAAGTGGGGACACTTATTGTGACGGACGGGAACGCTCTTGGCCGGTTTTTTTTATCATATCATTCACCTAGTTATAAGTGCATGCCGTGGGGTCCTATGACAGAAAAAACCCTTTATATAAATTTGATTTATATTGTAACTGTGTGTGTATCCTGTTTTGGAAATCCACATAAATAAATAGATAAATATAGCCTCGTAAAAGTCCATTAGGTTCTACTAACCTTTCAACATTCTGATGCTGTTTAATACATTCAACAAGTAATTCACTATTAATTTTAATTATCTTCTTACGAATTTCCTCGGACTTTACGGAAACAAACACGTACTGTATCTGGAACCAGTAAATAAAACTTAAAGCATGATAAAAAATACTAAAAAAACAGCAAAAAGTCAGTAGATCATATGCCAATATACATTAAAGCTACTACACTGCGCACACGTGTGCCACACACGCCGATCTAGGCGCGTCGGTCTCCATACATTTTATATGGAAACTAGACTTGTAGAACTTGATCCACGCCACGTGACGTCGTTCTACGTACAAATCAGGCGTGCGTGGTCCACGTGTGCGTCGGTCTAATGTAGTTCTAGCTTAATAGTTTTTCTTTGACGATCATTTTCGAATAATTGGATTTGCATTGCCTACCTACAATGGCCATACAAAGGTACTACACCCTGGAAGGTTTCCTGCTAAGTAAATATGATTGGAAATCTTTCAGGGAGTAAAAGTTATCAATTATCATAAATATTAATATATGAGAAAAAACGCAGATTTTCAAAGATATAAAGCGACCTCATGTATTGCAAGTTACCTACTTCTTCATTCAACGATATATTTTCTTTTTCTTTCTTTATTTTTTAGACATGAGATCCAGTAGCTGGCAAAAAGCTAACATTAAGCTTTGTCTAATCTAATATAATTGGATAGTGACTTTCACCACTTTTACCAGTGCCTATGTGATTTTTGGAGAGTATGCGCGGGAATTGCATGACTTGATTCCTCCATCTAATTTCTACCATCGGACAACGCGACGTACGGCGAGTGTCCACCCTTACGTTGTTGACACCTCTACGGTCCGGACTAAGCGTTTCGCCTCATCGTTTATATCACGTACATCGAAGGACTGTTCGCGTACAATTCGCCTGCTGCGGTCTTCCCGTCCAATTATAATTTAGGTGTCATCAAGGCAAGAGTGAATAGGCTCTTAATACACTAGTGTGCCTCACCACCAACGATTGCATCACTGCTTACCATCAGCTGGGATCGCAGTCAAGCACTAGTTTATATCAATAAAAAAAAAGCTTAACATCAGTCTTGATCCCTTTTCCGATTCGCATTTTACCAACCTTCCGAATCTTGTCCATGATAATCTCAAGCTCTCCACATCCGAACATGATCATGGACACGGCAACACTGTCCACGGATATAAATATTAATGCGCTGATGTAGATGCTGACCATCTGGTACACGTACCCCAGCTCATAGTCAGGTGACTTCAGTGGGGTTACTGGCATCCTGGAAAAAATGGCGTCCGAAGACATAGTCGGATAAAAAAGAATTGCATAGACAGATTTATTAAGGCAGATGTTGCTCTTTTTGCTTTTTGACTTTCTGACAGTTAAGGGAGAAGTTATGTTTTTCATGCGTTTCTATATCTATTTGTAAATTTCTTTATTACTTCGTATTATCCAAACTGCTGCATGGATTTCGACAGTTTAGGTATCGTTAGATTCGTCTCAAAAACCCAAGTGTCCATAAATTAGTGTTTAAAAATAATTAAAATGGCCGATTTTTGGCGCTAATTTGTAAATCGTTACTATTTTTTATTTAAAGTTTGTTTAAAAAAATCTCAAGTAGGATATCAAAACTGAAGAACATTACAAAAGGAGATTACAAATAGCTAAGTATATAAAGTAACATATGTTTCAATTTAATTAGGAATAATATTCTATAGTCGGGTTTTAGTTTTAACTTTATGTTAGTTTAGCTTATTATTGCTTTTTTTCCTAAGCTTCCCCACTATTTTGACTAAGATTAAGTACTAAATCTTCTTATTTTGTACAGCTTATAATCTAGTAGGCATGGGCAAAGTGTGTCATCTTCGCGATTGGAACATTTGTATCTGAATCACTGAAATGTTTCGAAACACTGATGTGTATCATTTGGAACATTTGGAACATCGGCTCAAAAGATACAAACGGAACATTTGAAACATCGGCTCACAAGATACAAACGGAACATTGAAACATCGGCTCACAAGATACAAACGGAACATTGAAACATCGGCTCACAAGATACAAACGGAACATTTGGAACAACGGCTCAAAAGATACGAACACAGATAGTGACTGTTATGAGTCGTGGTCTAACTGTTACGTTGTGCCCTATACACCAACAGTTTTATTCAATTGAATTTTGATTTGAGAATAATTTAAAGCAGGTGTTTTTAGTTCAGTTCTTTAAAATTTACACTATTTACGTTTTAATTTGAATTTTAAAAAGACTGCAGGTCACTTAAAGTAAAGAGAGTTTCAGTGTTCCAATTGTTCCAAATGATGCATTGAAAACATTACTGCTGTTCCAATCTTTCGGAGCACTAAAATATTTCAGAACAGTGAGTCGGTTCAGTAAAGAGTTACACACGCCTATAATCTAGCTTTACATGTATTCAATATGGCTAAAATTTGCTTACCAGATCCTGAAAGGAAAAGAGCGCTTACTAGCTTCGTCGAACAGCGGTATCATGGCCCATAGCGAGCAAGTGGTCGTGGCGCTCGCCAAGAAGAACAAACACAGGCGCTTGATCTTGCGAGCTTGAGCCGCTAAGATTCTGATGAAGGGAAAATATTATTGAAGCTATTGTAGACATCGAGCTGCTTTTGGGTCCTGGTTCTAGGAACCAACACTACCAACCCATCTTGTACTGTAAATTCAACCTGACCGCATATAGCATAGTCAGCCTTAAAAGTATTGTCACCGCTGGCATTCAGGCCTCTTCTCTAGGAGATGAAATGGGCCGTAATCCACCACGCGGGCCCAGTGTGGGTTAGTGGATGTCACATGTCTTCGAATTTTTGGTTCTAGGACATGCCGATTTCCTCACGATGTTTTTCTTCACTGTTTTGAGAGCAGTGTAGATGAAATAAATTACACAAAGTATTGCGCCTAGCTGGGTTTGAACCCGCGACCTAGTTACAACTCGTAAGTCGGGGCCGTTACCACTCGGCCTTGATACATTGGCAATCTTTAAGATGAAAGGGATGGCCCCTCTGAAATATAAAAAGAGCAGTAGTTCGCAAAAATTTGTCTGCGAACATGCATAATAAATGTACTAAACTAACTGTTTTTTTTTTCATATTTTTCTGCTGATCCTGTTGTAAAAGTTAATCTTACTTATGATAGACTCAGGGGCGCCAGCTTTTAGAAAACCTCTTGGGTGCTCATGCTCATTTGATGGACTCGAAAAAGTGGCGAAGTGTGAGACGAGAAATGCACACTGATCGACCGACAAATAAATAAATGTCCTACTTACATAATGCATACTTAATTACTAATTATGTTTGATAAAAATATAAAATGAAGCCAATAATATATAAATATGAAACTGGTTTTTAGTATCAAGAAATATTAGAATTTATACGTAGGTAACCTAAAAGGGGATTACTGATCTGTTTCTTGATGTCTATTCTCAGGGGTGCTCGGCACCCACTGTTTATTTCTCATGGGTGCTCGAGCTCCCGAGCACCTACGGAGTTGGCGCCCCTGGATAGACTTCACCCCCTGAAAGAACGAAGAATAGACAGTCAATCTGTAGAGAATAAAGGAATAGTCCGGGATCCAGCAATCCATGCGGATTACAAATTCGACGTCCCAATCTCAGTTTTGTATATAAAATATGAGAAATACACTGACTCCTGTACTTAATACAGTTGAGATAGCGGTTAAGCTCGAACTTATCAATAAAAAAAAAACAGTACCTAGCTCAGGAGCCAGGGAATTTCATTTATGTACGTAAGAAACTTAATCAATCATTTGATTATTTTATTCCGTTTATTCAATTTCTTTAATTTACGTTTTTAAATATTTCATAAATAAAACTGATAAAAAAAAAACTTATATTACTATTATGTATAATTAGTTACAATATTTCTACTTACTTCTCATGCTCAGCAGATATTGGCTCAAAAATCTCGCAGTCCATGATCCCTAGCAACTCGATCAAACTCTTCTTATTGACCATGAAGGCAGTGGACTTGTAACACAGGGATGCCTGAGTAAATAGCAAAAATGAGGCTTCGGAGACCGCGTCAATATCGCCCCAAACGTTCATTATATAGATAATCTCGAATAGAAGGAAGGAGTATTGCGTCGACATGATGAAAAACAAGTAAAGTTTTCGTAAAATAATGTAGTTGTTAGGATGAGGCCAGACTCCAAACGCGCTGAGTATCTTTTTTGGTCGGCCCAGGAATAATGATGAGTTTATTACTGCCATTTTTATGTCAGAAGTAACGAACACTGTGTATTGTGCGAGTGTTTCATCTTCTTTCTAACACAATTTCTTTGGCTTGAACAAATATTTTTAACTATTTCCAAAACGCCGTTAAATATTTCAACAGTTTGAAGTTTTAAACGTTCAAGTTTGCAAAGTTTTAATAACTGTTGATACGTTGATGTGTTATAAATTGTAGACATTGTACTAATTGCTTAAGTTTGAAAAGGAAACACTGAAGTGTTTTTCTTTCATAGAAACATTATAATTATTAGTTGTTTAAACACAACTCTTCATGTTATGGAGGTTATTCGACTCCCGTGCAGTTTTTTATTTTTTCGCTGGGAAAATCATCTTATGACATCCCCCGCTCTTGGGCGGAGCGGGAGATAGTGTCAGACTTTTACTGACTAAAAACCCACTCCTGTTCCTTCGTTGCCTTTCGTATCAGGGCCGAGTCTTCCTTTCAGAATCAGACCTTTGGCCCCTGTAGGCTTCGACCCTGCTGGGCCCCTACAGTTGCTGACATCTCCTTAAAGCGCACGTGGAATAGTACGCGCCGTCGACGACCCAAGTCGTCGGCGGCGCGGTCCGGACGGTTACCGGACGGTCGGACGGTGAGCTACCCATTGCTCGCCGTACGCAAGCCCGCGCCTACGGTGGCCGGAAATCGGGATCGGATCTCACGCGATCGGCCGTATCCTTTGCTAGCATTACTGCTTCGCAAAAGGAGGCGACCGCCTGCCACTCCTCCTCGCTCCGGACCATGGCCTGTACCAAGGGCCCGGCGCGAGAGATCGCCGCCGCCGATCGCCCCCACGAAGACACGGCGTTGCTCTGCCCAAGCGGGGCACACCGTGTGCTTCACCGTGTCCTCCGGGCGGTCAATACAATGGTGACCCGGGCGTTTCTTTCGCACGAATCCAGTGCAGGAACCTCCCTTCACACCTATCGCCTTTCACATCTATGGAACCAGTGCCGATTCCATTGACACATTTGTCCACGGTACCTATTTGTCGCGGATTCGTTCTTTTTTCATTTTCTTTTTTTTTTAAACTGCCCCACACTAGGAATTACTACTGTATCGTACATGAAGAAACATGTATACACACATACACAAGTTACTCAGACCCGGAACACCTATCTGTAGGCAATACAAATATTTGATTCGTACGGGAATCGAACCCACGACCTGCAGCGTAGCAGTGGTTAAGCCAACCGCTCAACCACTGCGCCAACCGTACTAGAACCACCGTGATTAGAACTTTTTGCAATTATAAACTTCTACACCAAAGCGAAGTTAGTTAAAATGTGATAATTAAAATAATTCACACGTGACGCATTTGTTTTCTGTGATTTAGTTCACACGCTGGATATCGCAGTTAAATTATGAATAAAATTATGTTTCTAACGATAAACAAAGAATAAAACACTAAATAAGTGCTGATTCATTTAATTCTTACTCATGGCTAAATACTAATTACAATTAGACACCTAACTATTTCTAATCTCAAAAGATTTTCTGTTCAAGAAAAGTGCCTCAAATTGAATAACTTTACTTGTGCAAGTACAATTTAGGTGGTGCAAAAATATAAGTGTCTCTGTGTTTAGACACAGTAAGTGTCATACAACTAATAGTAAAATATAGGTGAATCCACTGGATTTATTACAGAAATCCCCACCGACAAATCACCACCAGTGAGGATTATTATTATTTTTTCCAGAAAGGGGATTTTTGGAGAAATAAGTAACAACCACGTGATCTCTCTTTAAATATTTTTGTTTCAATTCAATTGTTGTTAACATTTTTAAAATAAACTTTTCAGTATAAACAATTTATAACGAAAGTTCATTATAATTACTTACTCATTTAATTAAACGTATCCATTTTATCGTATCAATTTTTTTTTTGTTTAATAATTTAGTAACAATCATATCTGGTGGGGATTGTTAGATAGTTACTTATTTTTCTAAAAATCCCCACTAGGCTGATTTTATTTAACTAATGGAGATTTCTGGAATAAAAATAGCAATCCCCACTGGTGGGCATTTGTCGGTGGAGATTTCTGGTATCCTACTGAACAATATAAGGTAGGTACACTTGGTGCTGCAGTGTACATTATTGTCGTCTTATTTCGTCTGATTCAAAACTGCAAAGTATGAATACGACATTCGCAGGATCTGCAACAAACAGCATATCAACGTATCAAGAAGGGGAATTGCAAAGAGATTCTAACTAAAAGAAAGAAAGAAAATACTAACTGCAACAAAAGTCTGTCGCGACAGGATGATGTAGTGTCCCGCGCGTAGAACAAGAGGACGATTTATACGCATCATAGCGAAACACAGTTCTCGTTTGAATTTCACGTCTTGCTCATACCAGAAGCATTTGTAGAGCACTGAGTGGAGATCTTCACTCTGAAAATGGAAAATATTAGCCAGGAAAAGAAGGTGATTGAATTATCCTGTGGCCACTAATACAAGAAACCTTTAAACCCTTATCCGCCCGTTTTCGTGTCCTATTCGCCAGGGTCGTGTGTTTGCGACTGGGTACTTCATCTCGTTTAGCTCTTCAATCCCCATAGGTGACAGAAGAGCTGACGAGATGGAGTATTTGGTCGATGATGTGCGACCCTGGTGGAATTAATGCGAGAGTGTTTGTCGGATATAATAATAATAATAATCTTTATTGGCATAAATAATACATGTATTTTATGAATTCCCTAGCTAGTACACACGGAATAGAGCTATTCCGTGCTAGTACACACTGTATTACAGGAGCTTGTTGTCTTCCCCTTATCACTAGATTATAATTTTGTAATTTATGGCACATAATGATACAAGAAAAAAAGGAAACAATAAAATTAAAAAACAAAATCAAAAATTAAATTAATATACAAAATTCAGTTCAGCAGCCGGTCGCTCAATGACTGCGCCAAGCGTGTCGACAATGATCCATCATGGACCGAGTGCGGAGACCAAACTAATACAATGGATAGAAAAATTATGACGTTTTTTTACTCGTAGAAGAACAATCGCTCGCATAACACAAGGACAGGATTAACTAACAAGCTTACGAATTAACTGAGAAGAACGGCAGAGACGTGTTGAAATATTATTTACTTTGGTCCAATCTACAAAGCTCCAAGCGCAAGCACAAGCGTAGGGTAGCCAGTCTTTGCCAGCCCGGGAATTGCATGACTTGATTTTACCATCTCCTTTCTACCATCGGACAACCCGACGTACGGCGAGTATCCACCCTTACGTTGTTGAAACCTCTACGGTTCGGACTAAGCGTTTCGCCTCGTCTTTTATACTGCGTATATCGAAGGACTGGAACAATTTACCTGCTGCGGTCTTCCCGTCCGATTATAATTTAGGTGTCTTCAAGGCTAGATTGAATATTTACTTAATAAACTAGTGCGCCTCATCATCAACGATTGCATCACTGCTTACCATCAGGTGGGATCGCAGTTAAGCACTAGATTATATCAATAAAAAAAAACTTACAGTAGCAGTAAGTTCATGTCCACACCAGCAGCACACAAAGAGTTGGCTGATCATCACCGACAAATAAGTAAAGATGGAGAAGAACTGCATGCTGCGCCAATCCACCTGATGTATCATTGTCATTATAGTGTTGACACACACTCCAACTTCGTACGACGGTGGTGTCCATCGTACAAAGATCGTGATCGTCCGTACCAAGGTCTAGCGTGCCTCAGTGTAATTAGTAATCGACTTGTTACGACGGACCAAACTTACGCGGAGTCACGCTCGACTTTAGTACAAAACGCCGGACCAAACCCATCATACCAAATTCGAGCGTGTGTTAACACTAGTAAGGTCGTAACTCATTAGAGTCACCCGACACCCGACCAGCACCGCCCCGCCTCAGGCAATTATTATTTTTTGTACGGAGAACTACGGGTATACGCTCACTTCATCGACTCCGGAGCGCCTCGCCCGCGTGATGACCACGTGCGAAGGGCGAGTGGATCACTCGGTGGTCACCCATTGTTCCACGCTTGCCTTGCGTTGCCCCAAAGATCTCAAATGAATCGTGAGCTGTCCGCGAGTGGTTCACGCACGAGAACGATGCATCGACTGCACACCGCTTTCCCTTCCTTCATTAATAACCTTGACAAACTACTCATCTCTTCGCGGACAACGTAATGTTCACTCGCTGGCCACGCGACGTGTACTGATTGACACGCATTATCCAACCGTGGATCACTTGTCGACAACGAGTAGACACCGAGCGACGTCGGGTCGTGGTCGGGTGTCGGGTGGGCCTATTGAGCTATGACCTAAAGGTCAGGTATATAGTATACTAAAGTATCTACTACAGCGTAAGCTCTATTATGGCGGCTCCATATTAATGCCGTGAAGCTCCGTAAACAGGCGTGAACGTGAATGTGGACGCTTGTCGACGCCTGTTTCCAGATCAGAGTCAGTATTTTGTACCGCGACAAAGGGCTCACGCCCCCTTCGCGCGGCGTTCACGCGTACACATCCACATTCACGACCCCGTGCCAGTTTACTCCGCACTACAAAGGCGGTCCGGACGTACTTAAATCTATACTAATATTATAAAGCTGCAGAGTTTGTTTGTTTGTTTGTTTGTTTGTTTGAACGCGCTAATCTCTGGAACTACTGATCCGATTTGAATGTTTCTTTCAGTGTTGGGTAGTCCATTTATTGAGGAAGGCTATAGGCTATGTTTTTTTTTTTCAAAATTAGGGATCCGTAATAAAATTGCTATTTTGTAACACAAGGTGTAAAATCGAAAACCTATTTTTGCGTGCGCTGCAAAAACTATTGACAATAGAACAAAATGATGTACTACGGGTTTGTAGATCCCATTAAGACCTACAAAAAATTCCGCGAGAACATATATCTAGCTATCATGGTTTAATCACAATAACCGATTTTGTGTTCAAAATAATTATTAAATCGTCTGAAGAAAAAAAAACTATGTTATATATGTATCGTAATATTAAACTTTATCGAAATTAAGCATTATGTTATCAAGAGTATTTATGTAGAAGTAAAATACTTTTTGTTTCATCTCAATCGGATATTTCGTTTAAAAGTTATCACGTGTGTAAGATGTTAAGAGTTGGTACCTATTAATGAGTTATGGGCCATAGAGTTTTTTATCAACATAAAATCCTGTAATAATCTTTTTCGAAATATATTTGTTGATGAGATCAAGAAGATGCAGTCCATTATCCACAGGAATTTCTTAATTCTTTAAACCCGAGTGGCATTCTCTCAAGTTAAAAATTGGTGCCCCAATTATTTTACTTAGAAATCTTAAGCCACCAAATTTATGTAACGGGACTCGACTTCAGGTTAAATTTCTTCGCAATAACGTGATCGTTGCAACAGTTTTGACTGGTCCAGCGGTTGGTCAAACAGTACTTATACCTCGGATCCCAATGATTCCAAATGATTTGCCTTTTCATTTTAAAAGAGTCCAATTCCCAATTAAATTATCTTTTGCCGTAACGATAAATAAATCACAGGGGCAAACATTTAAATATGTAGGATTAGATTTACGGCAAGACTGTTCTTCGCACGGCCAACTATATGTCGCGTTGTCAAGATCAGGTTGCGGAAACAATCAATATATTCTTCTGCCACAAGAAAATAAAACGAAAAATATAATTTACTCAGAAGTACTTTAAAATAATATTTTAACCCGGTTTAAAGTGGACGGACACTCCCGCCTATAGTCGTAATTCTTATGTGTCTGGCTGAATGTCGAACAGATAGACAGCTATTGCCTGCGACTTATACAATTTAACTTAATTTATATTTTTCTTAATATTATAAAGCTGAAAAGTTTGATTGATTGTTATGAACGCGGTAATCTCGGGAAATACTGATCTGATATGAAAACTGTTTAAATATTCAATAGTCCATTTATTGAGGGAGGCTATATTTATCTCGGTATTTCCACGGAAACGAGAAAAACGCGGGTGAAACCGCGGGGCACAGCTAGTAATAAATAATTGGAGAAACTTTCTGAAGCAAATATTGAAAGTCCGCTGTTTACATACGAGTTAAATTCGGCACTGGGTTTAAAATGTAATACATAGAAAGTCTGAAAAGAAATTTATATGATTATGTATTTCAGTCATCCACCATCTTTTTTTCCAACGCTTTCTAATAAATGTCTTGTTTCATATCACAGCTAACAAAGTTATTGCAGCAGCAGCTTTTATGTCCATTTCACGGCGGGCTACACGAATGATTGTGAGCATCCCGTGAATGTGGAGGGCACGAATACACGTGTGAATTCACGGCACTAATGTGGAGCCGCCATTACACCGGCCACTTATTTGTCAAAGTCAACTCATAAACTACTTAGGTAACGAAATTAGGTAGGTACTTACAACTAAGATCATCAAAGCTGACATGCAAATGATTCCAACACTGCCGACAAGTTGGAACAGCAAATACGGGTGGTAAGCATTTTCGACAAGTTCTGTGAACCTGAAAAAAAACCGGTATCTATAAAAAAAACGCTTCCTCACACTAGGAATTACTCCAGTATTGTGAGTGCGTTCATACACATTTGAACTCGCATACAAAAGACAAATAGTTCTTCCGGGTCACTCCGACCCGATTTTATAATTTAATTAAGGAGAAAATACGACTTCTTACAACAACTGTCGAAATACGAAAGAGATGTTGAGCCTGCATTTACAACAGAGGCCAGCAATTTGAGCAGGATTTGTAAAAATTATGAAATAAATGTTAAAAATGCAATTTCATTTTTTTTTTAGTAAAACCCACGATAAGAGAGATACGAGACAGATTTTTCCATATAAGAGTGAGATAACATTTTTAATAGGTTTTTCAGGTTTTACCGTAGTCACACGTTATTAAAGTGTTTCGGTTGGTACCTATTACGTGTGACTACGGTTTTTCTTTTTGTTCTGTTCGAAGTATGAAAATCTTGTTTCATACTTTTTCAGCGTCGTTTTTTTTTTGTCGTAGTCGGGTTTTAGTTTTTTACTTTATTTTTATTTAAACAATTTTGGTGTTAAACTTAACACATGACTTTTTGTCCGCTAGAGGGCGTCACTTTAAATTTGAGCAATATTTTCGCAATGTACAAATGTAGCCTTTTCAAATGATACCAAACACGGCGTATTTATCTCCATTTTTATTTTTTAACACATACTTTTTGTCCGCTAGAGGGCGCCATGTCGAGTTTTGTGACACGTCACGTAGCCTATGTTCAGCGGACAATTAAGACGGTTCTAACGATACCTCATATGTCGAGTTCCGATAAGTAGATTAGGAGCTATGAGGGAACAGATGAACAAACTCACATACATACATAGCCTGTCAAAATCATAACCCTCCGTAGTCGGGTCAAAATTAAAATTCAGAGTCTACGTCATATACATTTTTTAAATTTGTATTTGAATGATTAATTTGGGCCTTATTTTTATAAAACAATAAAAAGTCGATGAAAAAAAATCCACAGGGCATGAGAAGTGTTTAGGGGTCTGAAAGGATAGCAGATGACCCCTCTCGTCGACCATTTCAATTTGGTACACGATGCACCAAACACCCTGTATATTATATTATATACTTATGTATGTTTATTTTGTATTTATACAAACTTTTGAACCCGTATTTTCTTAATAATCTTTTATATTTTTATGCACTTGCCATTTTTTCTCTTCACCACCCTAGGTTGACTGGTAGTAAGTCCGCCTTTGTGCTTTTGTGTTGCATGAAGTTTTAAAAATAAACAAATAAATGCTTCATTTATTACGTGCGGGAGTCGAGCCTGACACGCACAGCCAACCGCTCAACCACTGCCCCAACCGTGTCGTCAAAATTTTGAGCACTAGGTATATAACTATATTTTGAGCACTAACTGTATTTTGAGTACTAACTATAATCTGTTTTTTAATTAAAGATAATGATTTGACAATTCGAATGTTGCATGTTTTTTCCATTTCATAAATAGTGAGGTACCGCATCCGATATTGAACAAAAAACCGAAAATATTCGTAAAAAAAATTTAGTTTTTTTATGGAACTAATTATGGTCGTTTTTTTATTTTCTGAAGGTAATTTGATAGATGCAAATGTCTAAGTTATAAAGTAAAATATAATTTAAGCCTAAGAATTGAAAGACTAGCGAAAGCTGCGTCATTTTATTTTTTTGTCTCGATTTATTATCACCAAACCCGGATAAAAATATAGAATTACTCAAAGTTATATTTTTGCTGACACTTTATTACTTACTTACTTACTTCTTACTTACTTTACTAGGTTAACCTAGTGTTAATCTCTTATAAAATTGTAGCGATAAACGAATCTAGTGTCGGTTTCTTGCAATGCAGACATGTGAATTCACAGCTTGACGAGCAATGGGCACGCTATAATCATGACGGTTAGTCCCCTCTTTGAGGAGTGGCTAAGCAAGTCCGCACCGGACATGGTCAGTTCGGGAAGTTCCTACATCGGATTGAGGAGGTCACCACTGTGTGGAGGACACGGTGGAGCATACGGTGGTGGTGTGTCTCACTTGGGCGGAGCACCGCCGTGTCCTCGTGAAGGCAATAGGTGGCAGAGACCTCTCGCGCTGGGTTCTGGTACAAGCCATGGACCGGAGCGAGGAGGAATGGCAGTTGCCGCCTCCTTCTGCGAAGCAGTAATTCCAAGGAGGAGGCTGCACGAGTAAGGAAACGAACATTTTTACGCCCCGGTCGCCGAGACCCCAACCCGGACTGCCACAATGTCAATACTAACGTCGAGTAATGGGTAGCTTGCCGTCTGGCAGTAGGGTAATCGCCGGGACTGAGCCCCAGTCGTCGACAGCGCTTAGTGATCCACGCGTTCCTCAAAGAGATGTCTGCAAACCGTAGGGGCACAGTAGGGTCGATGTGGTTTTAAGCAGTAAAAGTCTGACACGCCCTCCTGCTCCACCCAGACCGGGAGAAGTCATTGGATGAATTCCCATCTTGACTGTCTCGTCCCGCTCTTGTAAACGAGATATAAAATTGTGTTGGAACGCCCATATACTGGAGTTCCCTGGTAAAAGGTACTAGTTAAGAACTCATGGAGCGGTTTTCAACCGCGCCCGCCACGGTGGAAGAAACAGCTGTTTTATTTCTAAACCCACGAGACCGGAGTTTTGTGTGGTTACACAGCCGTCGCGGTTGCGGTTATTGCTCGCAAACTTGGCAGATGACAATCGCAAGCCGCGCGGTTAATTACCAGTTGAGCTCCAGACCGCCGTGGACATACACCAGGAACGAGCTGTTGAGTTATACTTACTTCACAGAAGAATAAAAAAAAGAAGGCCTATAAAGTTCTGGGTGCATCAATCGATTTTCGGATTTCGCATCGAATTTCTCTTTCCCCTGATGGCCATTGCGGTTGTTAACCGACCACAGAGAGTGCGGGCGCAACCCGCCGAGGCTGCGGGTGACCGTGGCCTGCACGATTCTACTAGTTGCCCGCCGGTAAAAACGGTTTTGTGAGTTCTTAGTGTAAGTGTTATTCATATTAGACTCTATTATAAACAAACAATATTGTATCTTGGTCCTTCTTTCCTTAAAGGTATTAAAAGAATCGGTATAAAAATATTGAATTTGGAGACATCACTTTTATCAAAAAGCAGGCAACATATTTCTGGAGTTTGACATTTGCACTTGTCAAATCATTATCTGGGATTAAAAAACGAACTTTATATTTTGAGTACTGACTATATTTTGAGCACTAACTATATTTTGAGGACGGAACGTTTTGTGGCAGTGACGGTATAGAACAAACAAGACAGGAAATTAACCCGTACATTTTCATGGGGTGGCACGGGCCTCGAATTAAACCCAACTTTCATGGGCGGTACGAGGGCTCGAATTAAACCCAACTTTCATGGGCGGTACGGGGGCTCGAATTAATCCCAACTTTCATGGGCGGTACGAGGGCTCGAATTAAACCCAACTCAACGGTAGCCCGCACAAATCTGTTAAAGTTCGCACCCGTGACTCGGGCGGTAACGTCTCTCTGCGGTTAGATATTTTTTCTTGCACATTGGCGGAATTTGAGAGGGTGACAATAAGTGTGTTGTCCTCTGTGTAACTTGTGCCGGTTCTTCAGGGTGCTGCTTGAGGCTGATCATCGACTATCATGTATGTATGTTGCCTACTACTACACTAATGAATATTTGATCAGTCTGTGGGTGGCGTCTCTGAGTGCGGCTATTTTGCGACTACATTTGTTATCTTGGGTATGCCTGTTAAAACAATTGTATGTGTTATTAAATAAATAAATAAATAACTTTCATGGGCGGTACGAGGGCTCGAATTAAACCCAACTTTCATGGGCGGTACGGGGGCTCGATTTAAACCCAACTTTCATAGGTGGTACGGGGCCTTGAATTAAACTCAAGTTTCATGAGGCGGCACGGACAATTGGATTAACCTCAACTTTCATTGAGCGGATGCATTATTTTGGTTACTCACAGGCATGGTATGCATACATGCATGGTTTTGGTTCTCGCCATACCGCAAGTGACCAACACAATACCTCTCTACAGCTTAAAGGTATACAATACACAAATTCTGCATCACTTACTTTACAATGGCTTGATGGTGTTTGATACAATTTACGAGCTTGTTGTAGTTCTTAGCTAAAGCTTCGTCCACCTCCCTAGTGCCCCGTTGTCCATTTATCGAAGTTATCTACAAAGATTTAAAGAATAAACATAACATCACCCATGTATTTTCTAGGTAAAGAGAAGAGAGAAGTTACGTACAGTCACCCATTACAAGTGCTTAGATACATTAACGCCTATTTTCCCTTGCACGTTAGAGTTCAAGTTTTCGAAAATTAAACTAGATGGTGTTGGTTTCTTCACAGCTAAGTGGCGAGCAAAGGCAATCTCATAAAGTATAAACTTGACTTTTAGTTTAACAAATAATAGACACATGCGTCATCATTGTCGTCAACAACTGATTGTAGTTCATAATTTCATCGTTCAAATTAGAGTCATGTTGACCTAGCGGTTTAGCATGTGCAGATAGATGCGTAAATCAATGAGCCATGAGTTCAAATCTCACGTAGTACTCACACTTTTTGTAAGTTTTTTTTGTAAGTCTTTTTGTAAGTAACAAAAGAAGTTGGAAGGAATATTAAATCAAAGCTAACAAGTGGATATTTTTTGTAATATAATATTCAAGTGGGTAGTTACTCAGCAAAATGAAAAATGCAGGTAAACAGTTGACAAAAGGCACTATTAAAAAATAATATGTTTATTTCTTACAATTTCTTAATCAAATTTAACAATCACCGTTTATTAATCACCGAATAAGATTATAATATTATATATAATTTCTTATTGAGGCCATAGCTTAAGTATTCGTTTCCAAAATTGGAAAGAGGTTTGAAGCTTATGTAACCTTAACAAAAACAAACAAAATACCAGATAATTTTATCACAAAGGTCAAAAGGATTAAAAATGTAGGCTAAAAACTATAAAATTGCACAACAACACATCAAGTGTTCATAACTTTTTTAAGTTGTTTTAAATACGGATATTAAGTTAAACACACATAACAAGGTCTCCAGTTAATACAGAAAATAAGTATATATATAGCATAGTGGTTCGTCGACCGACGTCCGTTTTCTTCGTACTCCTTTATCATGGTTTGATGCTGCAACATGTTTCTTAGTTTTAGTCTGCCAGCTCTTTGATGGTGTTTCAAAGAACCCTTTTCTTTAAATCATCATATCCATAGAACAACTGTTTTTCTCTGCAACAATAAAACAGAAATATATAATATCCAATAATGATTATTATATAGGAGTTTTTTGTTTAAAAGCGTTAAAAAAAACTACTTACGTTTACACCGGTCTCTCTGGTTACTTCTGACAAGTTTTTACCTTGATTATGCATAGCAATTATTTGAGTTCTTTTTACTAAATCTATATAACAATGCATATTTACTCATTTTCGTAAAATAAGTAGACAATACACCTGGTTAAAAATAAAATTGAACGAAAGGCGCTGGAACGATATAATCGAAATTAACTTAGCGAACAACCAATTGAGCTTAGTCATAACTCTTTGGTCTAAGTATTATTTATACTACCTACTAGTTATTTTTTATAAGTAAATCCATATTCAACCTACCCTCTCAAGTTTGGAAACTAACACATAGATAATCAAATATTTATAAATTGATACTTATTCAATTTTAATATCTTCATCTCTTTAAAAGAAATTATAAATTATTTCAATGTTTGAAGAAACAAAAAGAAAGTACAAAAATAAGCATTAATTAAGTATTAATCATTTGAAGCACAGCGGCGCCATCTATTAACAGTATAATGTAATGTTGTCGATAGCAATATTTCAATCAGGTTTTACGCTAGATGGCGTCATTTCTCGCTTCACACGATTTTATTTCTGTACTTCCTATGGACTTTTGCAGCAGACTTTACAAGATGAAATACTTACTTATCATATAATAACCTAAAAGACACCAATTTTGTGTTATAAGGGCCAACCGCTCGATCATCTTGCGGCAGACATATCCAGCTCATTCCCACTTAAGCTGGGGACCCTTCTGAGCCACCTCAACGATCTTTGCTTTGAAATGCAGTATTGTTTTTCGAACGGGATCCGTAACTTAACACCAAGTATGCTGCGCCCCATAGCACGTTCCTGAAATCGCGAGACGGGGTCGCGGCAGACCGCGAAGGAGATGGCGAGACGACTGACGACGAAGGAATTAATAAGAAGTGGCCTAGAGCCAGGAACAATGGAAGGAATAGAGGGAGGCGTTTGCCCAGCAGTAGAACAGTACAAGCTATAGATATATGATAATAATATCCACCGGTGACAAATGTAGAGGTCATCAGCTCATAACCTAGTTGGAAAGTGCTAACGTTCTATCAAATAAATATTTAAGGCTGTAATTTCTGCCAAGTAATATGCTAGATGGTCTAATTTGGAACAAGAAAAATTAAGAGCTACAAAAAATCCCATTATAGTTTGGCCCATCTCAAATTTGTTTCTGACGTCCAGTTTTCTATACCTATACATTAGTTTTAGTCATAGAAATGTTTTAGTATATGCGAAACCCGAAACACGTGTCTAGTATTTTTATGTACAAAATTTCATAACTGTATCATGAATAATCACAAAGTTATAAGCTTGTTATGTGACCTGGTTGTCCGCACAAATACTTGATTACGGGCCATCCGGGCGTCTGAGGGGTTGTTTTGCTCCCGCATCCAGCTGTGCGCTGGCGCCTAATGCCCACTATGACCTACCGTGACCTGTTTTGTACTTAGTGTCGGCGGAGTCCAAATTGCGACCTTTTTTAAATATTTTTGGGAAAAAATATAACATGGTGTAAAAATTATTGGAATCGATTCAGTTACTGATTCTGAACAAATCATAATCAGGTTTCGCATACCTATACTAAAAATAATGTTGTATATAAAAGGAGAAACTGACTGACTGACTGACATATTAGCGCACAGCCGAAACTATTGGGACTAAGAGCGTGTTTGCACAAGGTTTCCTATTATGACATAGGCGTGCACTAAGAGAGGACTTTTCAAAATTCACCCCATATGGTGATGAAACGGGTGTCCAAATTTTGTATGGATAAACTCACTTTCACGCGGGCGAAGACGCTGGCAGAAGCTAAATAATTAATTGATTGCTAAGTTAATTGATAAAGATCCAAATTATACTCACACTCAAAATCTTCTCCTTGATGATATCAATCTGGGCGCACCCGAAGATGACTGAGGAGAAGGCGACGCTGTCCACTCCAAAGTACATATAGGCGCTCATGCAGATCGTGACCAGCTGGAAGGTGTACCCGATGTAGTACTGAACAGTCTTCTCCGGATTTAATGGCATCCTGATTGAATAAAATAAAACTTTAGAAAAAAATGACACTTTTTGATTTATATTTGAGAAAACATTCGAGTAACCTTTTATAATATTAATAGCGACTAATGTTCTTACTAAAATTTCAAGGAAGAACAACTTTGCGTCTTCCAAAGGCATAAATGTAAGTTAAGCAAGGCATGAAGGAACAATGCGTTTAATTAGAATCTGGAGCCGACTACTTCTGCTCTGAGGTTTGTCAGAATTCCAGAAGATTTAGATGAAAAAAAGATGGACGTCTATCGAGAGCTGGACAACAACTCATAAGATCACTACTTCATCTTAGTCGGGCACTCTTGTTAGAGTGGTCGCGGCTGCTGTTGATGAACAGGACTGCGGCGTGCCGTCGTGGTTTTTCCTCCAAGGCTGCGGTATGTCGAGCGATGTCTCTCCATTTCTGACGATAAGATCACTTACCACATGTCAAACGGGAACTTTCGGTCAGCATCGTCAAACAAAGGTTTTAGTGCCCACATTCCGCACGTTATTTGAGAGCTCACCATGAAAGCGAGCAGCAATCGCTTGATACGCGCAGCCTGTAATTTTAATATACTAACGGGAAAACTTTCTGCCGAGTCCTTTTTAGAAAATAACAGCACCCCTAGCCAAGTTACGATCGTTTCGTTTGCGTCGAACGCCTCGAGTAGGCCACGTCTCCGATTCCTTTGTTCTGACGTCATCTCAACGCTCAGTCACGTGGTCAGAACAAAGGAATCGGAGGCGTGGCCTACTCGAGGCTTTCGACGCAAACGAAACGATCGTAACTTGGCTAGGGGGACAGATGTAGTACCGGAGTACAAATCATTTTCTACAAGAAAACATATCTTTATCGACTAGTTGACTGACTGTGGCCTTTGAGTAGACCCTCGAAAAAATGTGTGTACTCCGGCAATTCAACTTCTGGAACCTACTTTTCATGAGTAACATTATCTGGCTTGAAAATCTCTGAATCCATACGCCTCAACAACTCCTTCAACATTCCAATATTCATCTGAAAAACGGTCACTTTCAAGCAAAGACAAGCTTGCGTAAACAGCAAATAGGACGCTTGCGAAACAGCATCCAAGTCTCCCCATACTTGGATGATGTAAATGATTTGGAAAATAAGGAATAAATATTGCAGGGTCATCATAAAAGCTCTGTAGCCTGCATGAATATTGAATCCATTTTCTACCGGCACCCAAACTCCTAAGAACTTCATCACAAACTTTGCTCTGTTCAGAAAAAGGTCTTCCGACGAAGTCATGTTGCCCTAAATCAACGGTTGAAATGAGCAATTCCTTTCTAAATTAAATACCCTGTACAAAACGTAATCTTCTATGTTTGTGTACTTAGTAAAATAACGAAATTATGGTAAACAACTTGTTAAAAGCGACCCAATTGATGTAGTAGATATCTACTTGGCTGGACGATAATTGCCATGTTTCGCATGATACTCATACTTATATAGGCTGATGTCTGATTGAGAATTTTCATAGAAAATAACTTCACATTTGACATTTTGACCACTAAGTCTTGCGATAGCGTAACAAGTAGTCTCTGACTAATAAGAAAGAGATTGATGTTAGAGACATGCCAAGCATCCAGGGTAAGGGTTTAAAAAAGTTTTTTTCATAGGTAAGTTTGTACGGAACCCTCAGTGCGCGAGTCCGACTAGCACTTGCCCAGTTTTTTATATATCCTCTTTTTTATAATGTGAATGTGAGAACACTATAGATACTCCACGAATTCTTAGATTATTTCCTATTACGACGACTCACTTTTATAAAATGACTAGCTTTTGCCCGCGGCTTCGCTCCCGTCAACTGACTACTATATCCAACTCTACCCAACTCTACCCTACACTACCCTACTCTACCCTACTCTACCCTACTCTACCCTACTCTACCCTACTCTACCCTACTCTACCCTACTCTACCCTACTCTACCCTACTCTACCCTACTCTACCCTACTCTACCCTACTCTACCCTACTCTACCCTACTCTACCCTACTCTACCCTACTCTACCCTACTCTACCCTACTCTACCCTACTCTACCCTACTCTACCCTACTCTACCCTACTCTACCCTACTCTAAAAAAAAAAAAAAAAAAAAAAGTAAAGTAAAGTATCCTATGTCCGTCTCCTGGTTCTAAGCTACCTCCCTGCCAATTTTCAGCTAAATCGGTTCAGCCGTTCTTGAGTTATAAGTGAAGTAACTAACACGACTTTCTTTTATATATATAGATTATTTTTATTGTGCTTTTGGGTAAAATAATGACTGGTCTACACTGTTCTTATCTATTATAAATACTGTATCTGTAATATGGAAATATTGTAATATCAACCATTTTTTTTTAAAGAGTGACCATGGAGTTTCTTGCCGGTTCTTCCCCATAGGAAACGACCAATTTGGAACCGTGCACTAGCTTCTGACGTTTTTTAAGTGCTCATCTAGGCCTATGTGAAATAAAAATATTTTGAATTTGATTTTGAATGAACGACGGTTACATAACGTAAACAATAAAAACATGAAATGTTAAAACGGGCCTTTTATTTTTTGACAACTTTATGTAAGAAAATAATGTTAAAGTATATTTCAACAAACACACCCTATAATAGTCATTTACTATGAATTTCATTTTCTAGTAGGGATCCATTTATCTAGTTATTGTTAAATAACATAATAAGATCAAAATGATAGTGTAACAACGATTGATTAAATCCTTTGTTTGTATTCCGTTTAAAGTAATGGGCCAATTAAAGCTAACTAGACTTATTAAATAAAATATGGTGATTTAGATTAGATTGTGAACGTATTTTTTTATTCTTGATATGTTCGCGCTTGACCGCTATCTCACCTGATGGAAAGCGACGATGCGGTCGACGATGGAGCTTCCCGGGTTGTAGCCATCAGGAAACACAGATTTTTATTCATATAATTATAAGAAAATATAAATGTTGCATCTTTGATAGATAGATAGATAGATATATTCTTTATTGTACACCAAAAATACAAATTACATTAGGACACGGTAATATTATCTATACAGTATTGTAACTCGGCCGTATCTTTGAAATAAATGCCTACAGCCGCGCGGTACGTAAACATGCGATAGGGCTGCCCGCACTATGGCTGCCCGCCTCCAGCATTTTAATTACATTTGCCTACTTTGTGTTTCCATTTAGTTTTGTGATTGTAAATATACTTTTTTTATATAAATCAATAAAATACTTTGTGAATTGAATAGGAAGTGTTCAATATTTGCGACCGAAAAATATTTGCGCCTCGACTGAGACGTACCCACGAAATGCTTTATTATTAAATTTTAAAGTACAAAAATCCGCATTCTTGAGCTTAATTAAAAATTGTTTTGGGAAACATGGACAAGGTGGAGAAAAAGGAATATTTTTTACTTGGTTATAGATACCTGCAGCTACTTTACAATTTATATGTTTGGTTTTAAATGAAGAATTCATGCAACCAAAAACAGCACAATATATCCTACTCTTCATATTAAATATGTACTTGAACTTATTTTTATTGAAAAAATCGCGCGGCACAGACGCGACTGTCTGCATCCCGAGCGCACCTCGAGATCGAGGCGCGTAGGTATAGCTTGCGTTTCGTCCGTTTGTATGAAGTTGGAATACTGTATAGATAATATTACCGTGATTAGGAACTTAAAATTAATAGGGTGTCACAATGGGCGGTCTTA
Source organism: Mythimna impura (assembly GCA_905147345.3). Lineage (NCBI taxonomy): Eukaryota > Metazoa > Arthropoda > Insecta > Lepidoptera > Noctuidae > Mythimna > Mythimna impura. The sequence goes on along the minus strand of LR990359.1, from coordinate 21,817,036 downwards.
TCGCTAAAAGCAATTTTTTACAGACAACCTTTGGATGGATTTGACAGAGAAGGAGAAAAAAGATACGCAGGTAAGTAGTTCGTGGTGTACTATTTATATATATACAATACATAAACTAATAAATTTCATATAATACAAACAATATATAATGAAGATAAGATAAGATAATAAAAAAAATATAAAAAAACGCCGTACCTATTCCATGCTACTCACCAGACACCGGGCTGATACTAAAAAAACCTTAGTGAGATTTTTTCACTGGACTTTGGACTTGACTGGACTGGGTTCAATTCCAGGTCTTTGTAGGGTTCTCTTTACAAAAACCCGGATCGAACTCAGTCTAAAGCTGTTCAAAACAAATTCAAAATTCAAATATTTATATTTCACATAGGCCTACATGGGCACTTATAAAACGTCAGAAGCTAGTGCACGGTTCCAAATTGGTCGATTCTTATGGTGAAGAACCGGCAAGAAACTCCATAAACTCCATAACATCATCATCATCATTTCAGCCAAAAGACGCCCACTGCTGGACATAGGCCTTCCCCAAATTTCGCCACAACGAACGGTCCTGTGTGTCTCACATCCATTGCATTCCCGCGACTCTCACCAGGTTATCGGTCCAGCTGTAACGCAATCACTAAAAACAAAGAGGTCATTGGTTAAATTGGTGACTATAGTATATTCTAGTTCACAGTAAGTACGCTCATTTTAATTGTAGAAAAATGGGTGGTGCGTCAAGCCGGATATTAGGAAAAAAAATTGGTTTAAGGACAAGTAATCATGTCTTCTTCTTCTTCCTTGCCTTATCCCTTCATTCGGGGTCGGCTCTTCTCGTTTTTAGGCGCCAGGATAGTCTATCCATGGTTGTCTGTGCCTCCAGCTGAGCTCGTTCCAGATCTTTGGATACGGTTGTCCTCCACATAACTAGAGGGCGCCCTCTGCCTTTTCTCCTTTCCGGGATAGCTAAAGCCTTCTTTACTGGGTACTCTTCGTCCCTTCTCATGACATGTCCGAACCAGCGCATACGTCTCTCTGACATCTTATCTGCTATGGGTGCAACTTTGAAGGAGCCTCTGATGTATTCGTTGCGTACCTTATCAAGTCTCGTAACGCCAGCCGACCCTCGCAACATTTTCATTTCATTGACGTGCAGCTTGTTTTCGTGAGTCTTTTTCATCCCCCAGCATTCAGTCTGATAGCCGTTTTGCATAGACTTTGCCCTTTAGTTTTATTGGCATACTGTTGTCGCAGAGTACCTACTCCTTTTAGGGTTCTCCATCTTAATCATGCAGCATTGACTCTATGAGCTGCATCTAAGTCTATTTTGGCGTTCTCAGACAGTATCGATCCAAGATACTTGAAATAGGTGACTTTGGGCAATGGTTGACCATCGATGGAGATATCGGATCGGTGTCGGGCGTGGTCTCATCGCCAAAACTGCATCTCATGTATTCGGTCTTACTGCGACTAATACGAAGACCGTGGTTTTCTAGCGCTTGTTGCCATTATTGGAGATTGATCTGCAGCTGACTCGCAGACTTATCCACCAGAACGACATCGTCCGCGTACAGCAGACACCAAGGTAGTGGGAATTGGATGTCTTTTGTTAGGTATTCCATAACTAAGTTGAACAGGAACGGACTAAGTGCCGATCCTTGATGCACTCCCACTCTAACTTCAAACGGTTTGCCCCCTCACCTGAGTGCTAATGTTTTCATACATATCCTGTACTAAACCGATATAATGTTCTGGGACCCCTTGCGCCCTCATGGCCTGCCAGACTAATTCCCACGGTACTCTATCAAAAGCTTTTTTTAGGTCTATGAACACAAGGTGGAGGTCCTCTTTATTGGTTCGGTGCTTTTCCAGTAATATTGTCAAGGTTTGGATAGCATCTGTTGCGGATTTTCCCGGTGCGAATTCACACTGACTGCTAGATATGGTTGTAAGTTTTCCAAATCTGTTATTAAGTACGCGCTCCCAGATTTTGAGCGTATGAGAGGTGAGCTTGCCACCTCTGTAATTACTGCAGCTACTTACATCTCCCTTATTTTTGTAAAAGGGTACCAGATAGCTATGGCGCCAAGCCAAGGACAAGTAATCATGTATTCATGCTTTATGCATTTAAAATTGTATTTTTTGCGTCTTTATTTGTATCCATACAACTTGAAGAGTTTGGTTTATAAAATATTGGCAGTGTTTCCGAACCATAAACTTGACGTGTGATGTGTCAGGCTGACGTCAATAAAGTTAAATGTCAAAATGATCGCCGTAGGGATTAGCGATCAAAATAGTTAATTTATTTAAACACTTTCCAACAATTTCCCTCAATAATGGTGCCTTCATAATACAATGATAGTGACACGTTAGCATGGAGAATAGTATAATGGAGTTTACATTGCCGCCGGCGCCACGGGGGCTATGCTTCGACAGGAATGATTTTGTCAAGGTATTTTCGCCGATTTCCATGCAATTAAACGTTTTAATCAGTTGATTGGGCTTGACATATTTTCTAAACTCGTTAGTGATCATTTCAGACGAATTTCTCCGTCGATAACTTTTTAGCGGAGCATCAAAATGTGGCATCATTAGAGACCATGCGAGATGACCTGGGAGTGTACTTAAAAGTCCTACGGCTAGCGATGATAGAGCTGATAAACAAGGACTACGCGAACTTCGTTAATCTATGTGCTACTCTCATCGGATTTGACAAAGCTATTGTGAAAATACAGGTGCCATTAGGACAGTTGAATGATGAAGTTATTGTGAGTAACATCTCTTTTCTTTAACTAACTTATTCAGTATCAATACTAGATTCTTATGATCCATGTTGTGTAATACCTGCTTTAGTTTTAATTTGCTTTGTGTTGCTGGCACAACAGTATCTTATATTTTTGACCTAAAATGGTGTTATCAGTGAGTAATTGCCAATCATTTCTTTATTTTATGTGCATTCTTTGCACAATTTGATTACTATTTTATATTTCTATTTGTTATTTATTAAATTACATCCTTGTAGAGTGTAAAACAATGCTTAGAAGATGCAATGAAAGAGTTGTCAATGTGGATGAGTCAGAGGCATGGCCTGCAGAAGAAGAAGCAGCTGCTCAAACACTATAGCCAAACAATTAATTGCCTGAAGACACTAGACAATATCCTAAAGAATATAACTCTTAAAAAGAAGCAAGAGCAGGTAGCTCTAGCCGACCGTGCAGCCATGCAATACAACCAATTGAAGTTTTCTATTTCAAAGTGTGACAGTATAATAAAACCAGAGCATAAACTGCAGTATAATGAAGTAGGGCGAAATCTAATACACACCCTCAATGAATTATTGTTCAAGTTTTGGAATGGGAGTGATGAAGAGAACCTCCTCAAGACACTTACAACGCTCGCATCTTTAGATCGAGTCAAAGAGTCTGAAATGCTTATAAGAAAGCAAGCAGTTGCTCCTTTGTTACAAGATATCATCAACGAACCAAGTTTACAGAAAAGCAAAGATGGACTACAAGGAATATATGAAAGAATCTTGTCTTTATTGGACACCAAACTGAAACTACTCTTAACAGTGACACAACATTCCAAACTATCTTTTCTTGTTAAGAAATATAGGTTTTTAGTCAACTGCTTTTGGTGCGAAGTTGAAAATAGGTTGGAGGTCAATCTAGCATCGATTTTTGCTCCTGGCAACCCTCAGATATTTTACAGGAGGTATAGTGAAAGCATTCAGTTTATAAGGAAACTTGAAGGGTACTGTTCCGCAGATGACATCAAGTTGATGCATGATACTGCTGAGTACAAGAGCTTCCAAAGAAGGTGGAACTTGCCAGTCTATTTCCAGATTCGGTTTCAGGAAATTGCAGGTAAATAAATAAATAAAATTATTTTGATTTTCAACTAAATGTTTTAAAAATTGCAGTTTTGTTTAGGCAAAGTAGTGTTTTTTCATTATAAAAAACATTGCCCACACAGGAATAGGAATTAAGTCTGTATCATATACACATATACATATACACAAGACACCCGGAACAATTATCTGTAGCATAAGCATAATCACCCTTTTTTTTTATGTTCCCACTGCTGGGGACTCAGGCCTCCTCTCTCTAGTAGAGGGAATGGGGCGTAATCCACCACGCGGGCCCAATGCGGGTTGGTGAATGTCACATGTCTTCGAATTTTTGGTTCTGACATGCTGGCTTCCTCTCGATGTTTTCCTTCACCATTTTAAGAGCAGTGGTGATCAAATAAATTACACAAAGTAATGCGCCTGGCTGGGTTCGAAGCCGCGACCTGCAACTCGTAAGTCGGGGCCGTTACCACTCAGCCACCACTGGTCTTTACTATCTGTAGGCCATACTACTGTTTGTACCGTGCGGGAATCGAACCCCGCGATACGCATGTCGCAGTGCACCTGTCAATCACTCAACCACTGCGCCAACCGTGCCTATGGCATATGGTAGAACAGATCATCATCTTCCTGCCCTTGTCCTGTGTTATTTGGGGTCGGCGCAACACGTTTTTTTCTTCCATTCTGCCCTGTCACTCATCATACTATCACTAACTTCCTTTTCTTTCATATCACTCTTCACACAATCCATCCATCTTTTCATTGGTCTCCCTCTCCCTCTCCATCCATCCACATGTAAACTCATAATTCTTTTAGTAACATGCATTTCATCCCTCCTCTTCACATGACCATACCAAGACAAACGATTCCCTTTCAACTTTTCAGTCACTGGCGCCACTTTGTACTTATATGGTAGAACAGATGTTGATTCAAATTGTTCACAATGTTGCCGTATCTTATTTTATCGCTTACAATTAGGTTTCTGGGCCAATGTTGTAGGTGTCGTAAACAGTATAGGACCCATTCATGTTCAATTTAGACGCCCATTGTCTAAATGGAACATTAGCCGTCGCCCCCGTGCGTAGTTGTAGTGATTATATATCAAGAGGAAATAACAAATCACCTTATTTTGGACCTACGCCAGATTCCCGAACCATTCCCACTTCAACATTGTTGTTAGGAAAGACATTACCATTCTCACCTGATTAACATTTCAAGAATGTGTTTACAAAATGTACAAACAATCGCAGGAAGTTTCGAGGCGGCGCTTCAGAAGAACCCTACCGTGGAAAAAAACGATGAATTTGTGCTGAGAGAAACGCACAAATGTTGGAATGCGACCCAGGAGTGCTGGTCGGATGGGGTCTACATTGAGGCCCTCGCACACAAGTTCTGGAAGCTAACTCTTCAACTGTTATCGCGGTACGCCACGTGGGCTAAGGCGTATTGTACACAGGTAATAAACATTATGTGTCGGCGATATGTAAACTGCAATCGAAAGTGCTGATAATACTCTTGTATGCATTGATAAGCATTATGAAATGTACCTGATTTATCGTTAAACTAATGGGCACTTGTAAAGCCCTAAGCTCTTCGATAGTTTAATCTCAAGGCCCTTTTGTGAGTAATCAAATGCAAATTAATTCAAATGACAAAAACAAGCCATAGTAATTTGTAGTTAAAGATAAATAAAAATAAACGCAATTACGTCATACTATAATAGGTTAGCATTAATTTAAAGAACACGGTGTTTTCAACAACAAAGTCATTTTCTACCCAATGCAATTACTTCACTTGTATTAATATGTACTATTTGCGTTTACATAAATAGTACATTTTAATACAAGTGGAGTAAGTTTGTCATTGCTACTGAGGCAGAATTCGCCTGAGCCGTAGGTGAGGGTGTTATGGAGCCGAGTGCTGCCGTTACAAATTTCCATGTGTATCAAACGACGTTTTTCAATACACTTACGAAGATATAAATATAAACAGGGGCGAGCTCACGCACTTTTCCACACTAGTGCGAAAAACGATAAATTGCGTACCTAAAAGCGGCAGAGATAAGAGTGGGTTTTCGAGTAAGTGTATTGAAAATTACTTATTTATCAATAATGTAATGCAATCTATTCATTTGATGTTTTCAGAGAATACCAACACAAAAGTTCGAACCAACGAATGTAAATAAAAACCTAATTGACAACAGTATTAACATCTATGTGGACATACAGACCCTACTCAGAAGATTGCCACAGTTATTGGAGCTGGTCCAGACAAAAATACCCATTGACAACAAAGATCTCCTTGGACAAAGCTTGAGATCTTCTGAAGAAGCACTTGAAGGTACAAAGGAGAAGATAAAAGAATGTATAGTGAACGAATTATTTGAAAATTTCAATGTTCACTTGAGGCAAGTCAGTGACATACCACGGTTGTACAGGAAGACCAACCGCAGCGTACCCACCAAGCCTTGTACCTACATAGACGTAGTGTCCAATGCCTTAAAGGAGTTCAACCAGGAAGCTTCCACAAAACTGGATAATGCATTCACTATGCAGTTATTCGAATCGCTTTTCAATGTTATGACTGTTTCGTAAGTGTTAATCTCGTTACAAGATTTTCATTAAAACTGATAAACTAAATCGTATTGTGTCACGAGTTCAAAACATTAATTTATCCGCATATCATAAATTCGTATTTAAATGCTGAAAATGATACGTAACTTAATAAAATTTATTCCTTATCTACATTATACGATAAGTCTTTATAAATAGAATATGTGTTCCAGATACTACAAATATGTAGAGGATGTTTTGACCTCGGTGCAGAGGACTGAGGAGTCACTGAGAAGACTGAAGCAAATACGAGAGATGAGTTCGCCTGCGAGCAGCGACAGCGCGGGCGTGACGGACGGCGACAAGATCCGCCTGCAGCTCAACGTGGACGTGGTCTCGTACGGCGCCCTGGCGCGCACACTCCGCCTCAATGTAAATAGTGTTCACAAGTTCACAGAACTATCCAGTATGGTAACGGAAGCTGTAAAAAATATAGATATTAAATGATATGCCCAGTTGTTTATTAAGTTTTTTTTGTTTAACCTGTAGTATTTATGTAATTATAATGTATTATAGTAACTATATTTCTAGCAATAAAAGATTTTATTTTTTAACATAAACATGTATTTGATCAGCTGAATAAAAATTGTATGATTTGAAAAAATAGAAACCATTCACTTATCACTTAAATTAATTAACAAGATAAAATCTTACTAATACTATTTGTGTGGAACAAAATATTTCATAATTGTGTTCGGTTTAGCTTTGTTCGTGGTTCTGGGACTACTCCTCGGCATCTCTGAGCTGGAGGGGTTCTTCCACATGGCCTTCAGTTCTTTCTGCATCTCATCAGGAAGTGCACTGAACACTTCCTTGTCGACATAACTGGGACAGTCGTCGCAGTTCTGCTCCTCACAGTCTCTCATAGTATCTGATGTGTCAGATAGGTTGTCTTTTGCGGGACTGGCACGTGGGGTGAGTGAACGGTCACGGGAATTCAGTCTTAGCTCAGATACCTTCTCCAGCTCTTTTGAGTTTAGTCTGAGTTCACCAACTTTTAGTTTACTTGGAGATGCAACCTCTTCTTTAGACAAACATCGTCTTTTTGCTATCCAGTTAACTTTTTTAGGTTTTTTTGGTGATGGTTCAACTTCTGCGTCGGAGAGATCAGTTGTGGTGCTACTGCTCGGCGACACGGCGGAGTAGTCCATAGGCGAAGAGGAGGTATCACATTCGTTTTGTAAATTAAGCACAGATTGGACGGAAATATCATTCATTAAGTAGTTCACTATAGATCCTCTGCCGGTCATGCGTTCCTGGAACTTAGTGAATGCCAATCCCACTAAAGTTAAATGGAATGGTTTGGTCAAATCAATTAGCTTGTTGAATAATCTCATAATGATGCTCATCAGTTTCTGTTGGCCGGTCTCAGTTATTGTTAGTGCACCACTGCTGAGAGTGAAGATGGAAGGAGAGATCTGACTTTGTCTTGACTCTCTGTGACTGCTCAACCTCTTGGCATCCTTCTTTCTTAGTGTAACTCTTAAAGAGACTGGGATGCGCCCATCTTCCCTCACAAGGACCATCAGCCTTTGCAGCAGAGCAGTGAACTTATCTTCTACCTCACTCCTCACACTTACAATCTTGAAACTATCTTCTAGGCCTATACTCTGAGGCTTGCCAGTTTGTTTCACTGGAGTATTATCTTCACCTAAGCTTAATTCTTTCAATCTAACAGCCATATCACTGCTGAAGTGCTTTTTCAACACATCTATAGATGCTTGTTGTAAGTCACTCACAGTTACAATATTGTTAGATATAAGTGCTTCTGTAGTTTTAGAACCAATGCTTGGAATGCTACGAACACTCTGTAAAGTGGACATGAAACTGGTCCCATGTTCAGGGAATATAGTAGTTTGGTCATTAGGCTTATTTTGGGGACAGATTAGTTTAGCTAACAACTTGTTGTGTGCAATACCAGCACAAGTTGTGAAACTTAGATCTTCATATATCTTTTTTCTCATCTCACTAGCTATTTGTGATGTTACCTTGAGTCTGGTGTGGCACCCACACGGGCAATCGATGCTGGGTTCACTGTATGCATGGCCAGCAAGAGTGACATTACTAATGTTTACAGATTTCATCTTTTCTTGTACTAAGTTTGTGACATCAATAAAATTTTCATCCATACCCAATTTTTCCACTGGACATTTCCAACATTGTAACACTGCAAAAATCTTATTGGAGGCAGTTCTGTAGTTGTGCAAATCTTCACCATTGATAAGTTTTAAATTGGGACAAACTTTTAGCGCGTCGGTAACAAGCATACATTTCTGCACGCCGTACTTCCTGGCCTCGTAGTTGCTAGTTACAACAAAGTTCTTCTGTTGTACGCCGAGCGGAACCGACCGCAACTCGGGATTCCGTACCATCTCCACTTGAGCATAGAAACAATCTACATCGATGTGAATAATGCACCGAGCGTGTTCGCTATCAACATCGTTGTAATGAGAACAGCCAGATTCCATATTCCTGCAAAATAAAGCATAGTTTAGTCAGAATTTACTTTGTTCCAACTTAGTTTTACCTGTTGCGATACAATGTTATGAAAAATTAACAAATACCGTACCTGTCGTCCATGACCGTACCATTGAAAGATGAAATATATTTAGTAGTATGTAAATATGCTTTTTGGGGTAGAAATTACTGCTTTTCTTTCATAAATTTCCAAAATATTGATATTTTATATTGGACAATCACGACACATCAACAGAGGCAATGTTACCACTCAAAATAAAGATTTCCCCCGTATTTTTTTTTCAAGGTTTTTTTGTTGACATGTAATCTTAATGTTTTTCGATTATGTAAACCTATCAAGCAAATAACTTTCCAGTGAAATAGCAATTTTAGGCTTTTAATTATTACAATACAACAGTCTCATATTCAGTTTAACTCTAGTTTCCATATAATCGACTAATTCAATCGATTTCATTATCAATTTTGACACATGACATTTCAATCCCCTATCACAATACGTCATTTTCACGAAAGTGGGTTGAAGTGGGTGTTCATGTTCAATACAACTAACAAATAAACAGCTAAATACCGGAATTTACAGTTATGAACACCTGAAATCCGACAATGGAGGGGCTGCCTTCAGGTGATATACAGGCTAAGTACCAGAAATTGGCGACGGAGTATTCAAAAGTGTGTGTCTTGGCTAAGGTGATGCGGTAAAACGATCGGCAATTTGGTGAATTTGATGTTTCCGTTGTTGCAGTTGCGGGTGCATGTGAAGGTGCTAAAAAAGGGGGTTCTAGACGAGCAGGCAAAGTCGAACGAGCTGCGAGATACGTTAAAAGAGAAGGAGAAATCTCTGAGGAAAGGGGAGTTGGAGATAGATTCACTGACATTCAGAAACCAGCAGTTGACGCGGCGCGTGTCTGTCCTTCAGGATGAACTCGACGCGTTACAGGTCAGTTGCATCGTGAATCAACATAAAAACAATGCCCAATCGCTGTGAAGCATTCCTAATCAACATCTGATACTGAACTTATCTCGTTTCTCCATAGATTCTGTTATCTTTGTTTTGTATCATTCATCAAGTAATATTTCCAGGTAGCTGGGATGCTACTTTAGTTTGCCTTGAGCTCAATGATTTGCTCTAATAATTCAAAGTTTCTATAAGATTTGAACATAGATAGTGATGCAACAACATAACATTTTGTAACAACACACATAGTGTAACAGTTACCATTATTTAAAAAATTCTAAGTGTACAGAATTTTTTAAATAATGATAACTGTTACACTATAGGTTAATTAACTTTTCATTAAAATGAATAATATTATATAAACACATGCAACTATGTTATAGTTGAAGCTGACTAAGAAATCAAAGAGTAAAGGTGATGACAAGCAGCCGGCTGTGAGCAGTGCTGCAGCTTTGGACTCGGGACTCTTCCAGGAAGAGCTACAAAAGAAAATCATTGAGAATGCACAGTATGCCTCACAGGTATGCACCTAAAAATGATTAATTATCCTTCTAAGATCATTTACCTTTCCCTAAGGGCTATATTTCACTGGGACACCAAGGCGGGGCAACCAGTTACGCTGCCATGGTGTCCGTAAGCTTTCAAACTAGACACCATACAGACACTAGAGTTGCTACACCACACTGAGACAGTATCAAAATGGACCTTAAGTGCACACGTCTGAATTGGTTGTGCCGCCAAATTGGTTGCTCAACCAAATGGACACCAGGTGATTAACTCTCTCTATAGAGCTGTATACATTTTGTTGGTAGCGGCGACTGGTCGCGCCGCCATGGTGTCCCGGTGAAATATAGCCCTAATCAAATTCTCTAAAACAAATTCTTATGCTGTCTTACCAGAAAAGTGAAATGGAATTTAAGGGGAATCCCACTTGTCATATAAAAAACTGAGGGTAAATTTTCTTTCAAGCATAAAATTTAGTAGTACTTTTTAAAGTCCTCTCAACTTTAGTTTGGTCTTCATCATAATTGAAAAATATTTTATACTAAACAAGTAACAATAAATAGAAAACTTTTTATGGAAACAGCATCTAAATTGGTTATTAAATGTATGTATAATTATTGATATAAGTTTTTCTTTGATTTGTTTGTCATCAAGGACCTCTAATCGAGTAAAGGCCTCCTCCATTTTACTCCACAGCTTCCTGTCTTTGGCTTTTGAAACCCAGTTTTCACCTGCAGTCTTTCTGATTTCATCAAGCCATCTTTCAGGCGGATTTTTCAATATACATATGTGCATTCTTATACTATTATTTGACAGTTTCCCCTTTCACCAGTTTTGAAAATTCCTTTTGACAGACCTGATTTGACTGGCCTGTTGGTCTAGTGGTTAGTTGCCCTGACTGCTATGCCGGAGGTTGTGGGTTTCGATTCCCACCCAGAACAAATATTTGTGTGATGAATACGATCATTTTTGTTCTGTGTCTGAGTGTAATTTATCTATAATATGTATTTAGTATTTAGAAATATATAAGTATGTCTGTATTATCAGTTGTCTAGTACTCATAACACAAGCTCTGCTTAGCTTGGGACTAGACGGCGTTGTGTGATAGTTGTGGAATATTATTATTTATTATTATTGTTTGCAATTTTGGATAAAGTTATGTTTTGATACAAACAACAAAAAAATGAGTTAATTACCCAATTAAAGGAGCATTATTAATTCAAGGCAATAGTAGTTACTAAAATCGGGCAGTCCACTTCGTCAAATTATTGCTTTAACATCCATCTAATTCTGGGACACACCCTCTCGCTCCGCCCAAGAGAGGGTTAAGTCATTGGATGAATTCCCACCGAAAAAAAATCGAATTCTGACTTAACTTTTAAAGTTTGTTTGTGAAGTTTCTGTGAATTGGTAGTTTGTATAATATAGTACCCATTGTTACAGTAAAATACTTTAATTGGCAACTGTACACTCCACACTGATGGTAATTGGTGTATGACTAATAACTACACAGTTATTGTGTGGCTCAGTTACCAGAAAATAACACACAGAACAAAATATACACAATCACCAAAAAAACTTGTTTTTAAGATAGACTCATTTACTTGTGCCCTTTTAAAAGGAAAATTATGATCGTTATCATCTAAATTAATTCTAAGTTTAAATTGAGAAAAGCAAGAAATTACAAATCATTTTATGAGTCACCTCGGTTGTTGCCTGAATTTGAACCATTGGGTTTTCTCAATTTTTGCACGACATTGTTTATATTGTTTTTTTAAACGTTGCCCCCACACTAGGACTTACTTCCTACAAGACTCAACATACAAGACACCCAGACCTAGAACAATTATCTGTAGGGCATACAAATATGTTTTCTGTTTGGGAATCGAACCCTCGACATGCTGTGCAGCAGCCAATCGCTCAACCATTTATAAACAACTAGCTTCTGCCACCGGATCCGCCCGCGTTAAAGTAGGTTTTTCCATAGAAACTGGACCCCCGTTTCATCCCCTTAGGGGAGGAGTTTCGTAAAATCCGTTCTAAGCGGATGCGGATGTCTGCATCCTATAAGGAACCTACCTGCCAAATTATAAGTTTGTAGGTGTTGTAGTTTCGAAGATTTCGTGATTAATCAGTGAGTGGTATTTCGCTTTTTAGGGTTCCGTAGCCAAATGGCAAAAAACGGAACCCTTATGGATTCGTCATGACTGTCTGTCTGTCCGTCCGTATGTCACAGCCACTTTTTTCCGAAACTATAAGAACTATACTGTTGAAACTTGGTAAGTAGATGTATTCTGTGAACTGCATTAAGATTTTCACACAAAAATAGAAAAAAAATATTTTTTTTTCATCAAACCCATACGTGTGGGGTATCTATAGATAGGTCTTCAAAAATGATATTGAGGTTTCTAATATGATTATTTTTCAAAACTGAATAGTTTGCGCGAGAGACACTTCCAAAGTGGTAAAATGTGTCCCCCCCCCTGTAACTTCTAAAATAAGAGAAAAAAAAATATATAATGTATTACCATGCAAACTTCCATCGAAAATTGGTTTGAACGAGATCTAGTAAGTAGTTTTTTTAATACGTCTTAAATTGTAAACCGCAATTTACCTTTCCTACTCTCACGCTTGGGCAGAGGCCTCCCTCCACTCTTTCCACCTCTTGCAAACAAGTGGGTCACGCTTGCCCAAATAAAAAGAAAATCTACAACACAACAATCTCTTACAGCTATCAGACAGAGTATTCGAAGTATCTCAGCTGAGGGCATCCCTAGAAGACTACCAGAGACTAATAAGCGAGAGTGACAGTAAATATAAGTGCGAGATAGCCAAGCTGAAGAACAAGAACCAAGAGCTGCAGTACGCTCTAGAGGAGGCGCAGAGGGAGAGGATAGGAGGGACGCCCAGTAAGATACACTTGGCTACCAGCAGTCAGGCGGCCAGCTGTAATGGGGACTTTTTATCGGAAGGAGGGAGTTTGGTAAGATATTTAAATAAGCAAACTGTAGGCATGGTACTAATAGAAAGCGATTATCGCGGGCAAAAACTAGTTCAGCGCTATCTGTCGGCGCGACGACGCGTTTTGCTATGCTGAACAAAATAATGTGACGATCGCATATCCGTACCATGATCGCTTCCTAATAGGACGACGCTTAATGTAAGAACGTATCTGTAACATCTTATATTCTTACACTTGTTTACGGGTACAGACTGTTGTAATGTAACATGCAAGGTAACATGAAAGGAGTGGACGCAGCGCGCGCACGAACCAAACATGTAACCTACTTTCATAGTTGAAATGCTTTGTTCGTGTGCGTAGTGTCCACGGTTCGCGAGCACAAGGCGTCCACATTATGGGAATTCTGTTACATTGCATGATACATTGCGACAATGTGGATGGCAAATTCTTTCATTGCGTGTCACATTGCATGTTACGTTACAGCAGTCTGTACCTGGCTTTAGATTTTTTTTAAAAGCAGTTTTTACTGTCTTTTACTACCTTGAGTACAGTATGGCCGAAATATCTTGACAACTCTTGGGCGTTACCATGACGGGTAAAAATGTCAGGAGTGCGAGGCAGAAAGAGGGATGGAGCTATACACCCTATATAGGGTGACTGGTAATTAGTGACCGATACTTAAACACGTGATTGTATTCATGATCACAAACAACTTTCCCAAAGAAACTTTTTTTTACACTCATTAGTTTTATGACAATAACAAAACAGCTGTTGGAAATTCGCATGCGCGCGTCTGCGACCGCTCAGCTGTTAGCCGCAGTCGCGTAACGCCGTTGTTCCATGTACTTTTTGTACCTTACCTACAATAGTGATAGAGCACCCGCGTGGCTTGCAAACCCATCGGTGTACATAATCAGAGTAGGTACCTACATGTTTCAGTGTTTCTTTGGGAAAGTTGTTTGTTATCATGAGGACAATCACGTGTTTAATAAGTATCGGTCACTAATTACCAGTCACCCTATATATGACAGAAGAACTGACAAGATGGAGTATTTGATCGTTGATGTGCGACCGTGGCGGAATAAACCCGAGAGTGCTTGTCGGATATTATCCTACGTAGGCGGTTAAATGGACTGTAGAGAAATTCATTCCATACTTCATGATTCACTTTTGTTTGCAGGTGGGAAGTGAGGATGCGCTCAGTTCTGTAGATGACTTGAATGTTACTGAGCAACTTAGTATGAAAGCACATTCATTAGACCAGGTAAGCACGCTTTTATACATCCATGTTTTGTCTATTCAACACTTTCATTGCAAAAACGAAGCATGGCTCATAAAAATCAATCATAAAAACATTGCATGTCATGTGCAAGGAACTGTGTGTTTTTGTTATAAACTGAAATAATTTGCCTGCTGCGGTCTTCCAGTCCGATTATAATTTAGGTGTCTTCAAGGCTAGAGTGAATAGGCTCTTAATAAACTAGTGCGTCTCACCATCAACGATTGCATCTCTGCTTACTATCAGTTGGGATTGTAGTTAAGCACTAGTTTATATCAATTTAAAATAAAACTTGCCTACGATACAGCAACTAGAGTGGCATTTTCTCATTTATCGACACAAATTAAACGTATAGTCAAGTGATGAAATGGACTGTTGAAAATCGATTTTTCACATTCCCTCTCTTAGAGAAGTAGCATGATTCCCAGCAATGGGAACATTATAAGGCTGATTTGTGTAATTTACTTCATCACCACTGCTCTAAAAACGATGAAGGCAAACATCGTGAGGAAACCGGCATGTCCTAGAACCAAAAATTCGAAGACATGTGATATCTAACATGCACTGAGTCGGCGTGGTGAATGAGCTGTATCATTCTTAGAGAGAAGGCATGACTCCCAGTAATGAGAACATAAGGCTGTATAAATCAGCCCTATGTTCTTTTTAAAAAAACTTTTTTTGCGATTCTGAAAAATCTTCGAAATCAATTCGGGAATCGGAACTGTTTTCATAGGTTAGTTTGTACGGAACCATCAGTGCGCGAGTCTGACTCGCATTTACCCTGTTTTTTTGTCTATATTGAAAATAATCCCTTAGGTATGAGTCCAACTCAGATTCTGATCTCATATAATTCAATAAACAAAAATATTTTTTTCAGGAAAATCAAAAACTAAGAATGGAGTTCGAAATGCTAAAAATGGAAAACGAGACACTTAAATTAGAAGTAGCAAAGTACATATCGGCGTCACAAAGACGGCGAGGCGATGGCCACGACTCTGGGGACTTCAATACCTTCGGGGAGACCTCCATGGATGCCGAGGGCAGAGTCACGGGGCTCCTGGGCAGCCTACAAGTACCCTTCTTACTGAATCAAGAAGTGGAGACGAGAGAGGAACGGATGAAGACGTATTTTAGAAATAAGATTAGCGAGCTGAAAACTGAAAAGGAAGAATTGAAGAGTAAGACTGAACATTATGTTAAAGAGGTATGTGTCATCGTCGTCATTATTTCAGCAGAAAGACGTCCACTGCTGGACACAAGCCTCTCCCAAGTGTAGCCACAATAACCGGTCCTGTGCGTCTCGCATTCATCAGAATCCCGCTACCATCACCAGGTCATCGGTCCACCTTGTGGGAGGCCTTCCATGGCTGCGTCTTCCGGTACGCTGTCGTCACTCCAAAACCTACCGGCTCCATCGACCATCTGTTTTGCGATCAATTAAGTTTGGCAATTTTAGGGTTCACATTATTATTATTATTGTTATAAAGGGATGTCGCCCTACTCTAGGAATTAATTCTGTATCCGTAATTGTGTCCACAAACATATAAAATTATATAGGTACACAAGACATCCAGACCCGGAATATATATCTGTATGCCATACAAATACTTGTTCTGCACGAGAATCGAACCCATGACACGAACGGACAATCATCAAATGACCTGTTGTGCTAAGTGATGACGTGGTCGACGGTGGAGCACTTTTGAGAAGTAACCTAATTACTCTCGACTTAAAACCATCCAGGTTGTAGCTATCAGGAAACACGACTCCGGCAGGGAATTCCACTCCTTAGCTGTACGCACAATGAACGTGTTCCCGAAACGTTTCGTGCGTATGAAAGAAAAAAAAAAGAAAGAAAATACGTTTATTTGGCACACCATGATTCAATTAATTGAAACAAGTAATTGATTTGTAAACTACAATTAAACATTTAAAAAAAAATGGAGAAATAAAATTAACAATATGTCTCACGGGCCACGGCTACGCCAAATAGATCTAGTTCAGCATAATGCCAGTATAGTGTAGTAACATCCACCCGTGTTCTTAGAGTTGCCCTTTGCGTTCGAGTGCCGAGGTAAATCCAGCGAACCATCCAGCAGATTTCGTAAAATACCTAAGTGATTTGCCGGTATTTACCACGTTGCCGTAATGCTATCTTTACACATGGCGTCCTTTCCGTCACCGATCGATTGAACCATCAAGGTCATAGCTTTGAAACTGTTAACTGTGAAAACGTAGCGTTCAGTTATTTTTGCCTAGCTGTCCCACGCGGTTTCACACGCGTCTTTGTTTACTGTTCTTCTTCCGTAGGTCATAGCTTGATGTTATATAGCTTATGCTAATTTGTCATGAATCTGGCTATTATGTATATATATATAATGTTTTTTTTTTTCAAAACGACAGGGAGTTCCAGAGATTAGCACGTTTAAACAAATAAACAAATCTAATCAAGGTGCCACATAGCTTTGGCCGTATGGTTTATAAGTTGCTACATATATTCTTGAGCTAATAAATAAACCCTCAATTAATGATTCGAACTCTCAATTCCGGTAATGTTGTGTGGACCGCCCGGAGGACACGGTGGAGCATACGGTAGAGGTGTGCCCCGCTTGGGCAGAGCACCGCCGTGTCCTCGTGGGGGCGATCGGCGGCGGCGATCTCTCGCGCCGGGCATTGGTACAGGCCATGATCCGGAGCGAGGAGGAGTGGCAGGCGGTTGCCTCCTTTTGTGAAGCAGTAATGCTAGCAAAGGAGGCGGCCGATCGCGTGAGGCAACGGTCCTCACGCCCCGACCGCCGCCGGGATTCCGATCCCGATTTCCGGCCACCGTAAGCGCGGGCTTGCGGATGGCGAGCAATGGGTGGCTCGCCTTCCGATCGTCCGGTAACCGTCCTGACCGAGCCCAAGTCGTCGACGGCGCGTAGTGTTCCACGCGCGCCTCAAGGAGATGTCAGCAACCGTAGGGGCCCAGCAGGGTCGAAGCCTACTGGGGCCATGGGTGATGTGAAAGAGATCCCCGGGGCCCTGGAAAAATGGCAAAGAAGGAACAGGAGTGGGTTTTTAGTCAGTAAAAGTCTGACACTATCTCCCGTTCTGCCCAAGAGCGAGGGATGTCATTCGATGATTTACCCACCCGAAAAAAAAAAGATCCGGTAATGTAAACAAAAACACACATAATTCAAAGATAACAAAACATTTATCGTCAGCGAAGCTCTAACAGTCCGTAAATCAAACATGGTTTCTTTACAGGAGAGCAAAAGAAATATATGACAAGCAACATTAAAACATAAATGGAAGAAGTATTTGCTAGCTTTTTTTCTTTCAGAATTATTGAAGCGAAGCACACGAGCCTTCTTAATCCAGTATAATACCATCTGCTTTCAAACCGCCAATAATATCAATGTTCGCACCGCCAAAAATGAATTACACGATGTTAGAACTTCACCGACGTTATAGTCTTAAGGGGTGACCAGACGGTTGCAAACTAACGTCCCAACCAAGGTGACCTTGCTGGTTTCAGTCCGTGTAGACAGCAGTTGTAATCCATGACCTTGGTTGGGAGGCGCGTTTTCCCTACCACCGAACATGTTGGAGCGTGGTTTACATCCATGTAGCCGCAACACAAACCAAACACATAACCAAGTTCACCTTGGTTGGAATGCTAGTTTGCAACCGTCTGGTCACCCCTTTAGTGTCAACTTGTAAAGGATACAGAAAGTTTATTGACTTAGCAGTTTGATTTTTTGCACTGCTTCAAGGGTAGTAGACTTGAGTATTTAATATTAATTTCAGTTTCATACCTCCACGCGTTCTTGAGAAACAGGGTTTTGAAAGACGGACAGACGGGCAACAGTGATCCTATAAGGGTTTCGTTTTACCGACTTAGGCACGGAACCCTAAAAAATTATTGTGCCACCCTTCTTTTCATAACTTTGCCTACTATATATGTAACACCTCCACAGTGTGAGATGCTGCGTCTCCGGTTCGAGGAGATGGAGCGCGACAAGCAGACGGACCAACACACGCTGAGTGAGAAACACAACACTATCAGTAGACTGGTGAGTAACGCGCATGTTATTTGTGCTCCCACTGATAATAAAGCCTGATTAAATGAGATAGGTCAATTTAAAAATATTTAAAACTATACTCCATTCGCAATAAAAAATGCATAGTATAGTCGGCCTTATAATGTTCCCACTACTGGGACGCAGGCCTCCTCTCTACGAGAGGGAATGGGCTGTAATCCACCACGCGGGCCCAGTGCGGGTTGGTGGATGTCACATGTCTTCGAATTTTTGGTTCTAGGACATGCCGGTTTCCTCACGATGTTTTCCTTCACCGTTTTGAGAGCAGTGGTGATGAAATAAATTACACAAAGTAATGCGCCTGGCTGGGTTTGAACCCGCGACCTACGACTCGTAAGTCGGAGTCGTTACCACTCGGCCACCACTGCTCGAATGATAACACACAACAACAAAACAACAATAAAAAATGACATTTAAAAAAAGAACAGTGATGGCCGAGTGGTAACGGCCCCTCCCCACCTTACGAGTTGTAGGTCGCGGGTTCAAACCCAGCCAAGCGCATTACTTTGTGTAATTTATTTCATCACCACTGCTCCCAAAACAGTGAAGGAAAACATCGCATCGTGACGAAACCGGCGTGTCCTAGAACCAAAAATTCGAAGACATGTGACATCCACCAACACGCATTAGGCCCGCGTGGTGTATTACGGCCCATTCCCTCTCCTAGAGAGGAGGCCTGAGTCCCAACAGTGGGAACATTATACGGCTGACTATGCTATGCTATACTATTAAAAAAAAAAAACTTATTTACTGTCCGTCGAGTTATAACCATTAAAATCATCAATACATCGCTCTCAATCCTATTGAATTTCTTTTTCATGAAATAGCCGCTTTCACCTAAAAATTCACATGTTTTTTTTTTTGTGGTAATGTAAGTCGTATCATTTATCTCAATGAATCATCCTGTATATGTGTTTATATTGTTATCACTCGCTTCTATAATACTCGTTATTCTGAAGTTTTATACAACACTATTCACATGGCCAGCTGATAGCGCCGAATGAGGTCATTGCGTTATGTCATCGATCGATACAAAGCTTTTGAATGTAATGTTTTGTCGGCACAAACTTTGACAATGTTCTGCTGCAATAAGAATATAGGCATATATGGTGGAGGAGGGGGCGATTGAGCTGAGCCCATTCCAGTATGGTCTAGCACCCACTACTGGATGTTGAGCTGCCGATTCCAAATTCTATAAAGGACGCCAAAACACTGATAACACAAAAATCAGGCTTATCAAGCATTAGGCCCTCCCTTGAAAAATAACTATAAATACGCCAATAGTTAAGAAAAGACGAACGAGATCTCGACGTTATTTTTTTCAAAAGTGAAGTTAAATAAAACTCGTCTCCTTATTTGTCGTTGAACCATAAGCTTGTAAAAATAAGAACCCATCATTGAATAATTAACTCTTACTCACAGGAAGAAGAGCTCCACTCGACGTCGCACAATTACGAAGAACAGATGTCGGTGCTAACGGAACACGTGGCCGGGCTCAATGAGCAGCTCACGCGGCAGCACGACGAGATACAGCAGCTCAAACACACGCTGCAAAACAGAAGGAAATAGGTAGCTAACGACGTAGGCGTAGAGGGGGACATGCGTTTGTTGAACGTTTACGCGGCGTGGCCGCTGCGCTAAACCGACGCTAACGCCACGTCAACATGATTTAATGCCGATGCAATATTTGGGGACAAAATCAAGAGAAGTTAAATAGCTGGTTTATTTGACTATTAACACACTGAGTAGATGAAAAGGTCGTTAAAGATAATAACTTAAAAGTCTATTACGTCGTTTCAAATAAGATAAAGATTGACTTAGCGTCATGTTGTGACGTCATAGCTGTCAAATCGAATCAGGGTGATTAGAACTTTTTAAAAAAAATTACATTTATGTTTTACGAATCTTGAACGAAAAAGTTTAATGAGAATCTAGTTCTTCAATTACAGTGATTCTGTATCACTGTGTGATGTGTCTGAGTAGTGGCGAATGGAAGAAGGCGAATTGTTGCCAATAATGAAATTAAGAAGAAAAAAAAACAGTTTTCTTTAAACTAAATATGACTTTATATATTTATATATTATTTAACTTAAACAATAACGGTTTTTCTTCACTTAGATTTAACTAAGACTCGGTTAAAAAAGTAAAAAAAAAACGTTCTTGATATACAAATAAATTTTCTTTGCAAACCGTACTTTTCAAGTAACATTTGATAGATAGAGGTCATTGACGTTCCTAATCTTATTTGAATCGCATTGTACGTTATATCGGCGTATATGTTCACGCGGCGTTAACGCTTACGCTGGAAATACGCCCAGTGTAAAGAATTTTTAAAGGAGGTTTGAAGCTGACAGACTTTTATTTATACTCGGAGCAGCATTTTTGTAACACGGCCAATCATTTCTCTATTACTTTATCCCCCTCCTCAAATACGTCCACGTAAACGTACATATTGTATAATGTCAATAATATCGATGTAATGTATAAAGGAAGTAGTTTAAATGTATGGTCAAATGATCAAAATGTACAGAATGGAGTCTTCGTATTCAGTAAGGTTATATTTGAAATAACTTAATGGACAGCAAAGTCGGTAAATTCGCATCAGTCTTATTACCCAGTTACTGGGTTGTGGAAGGCAGATAGGCTCCACGTAATATATAGGGTGACTGGTAATTAGTGACCGATACTTAAACACGTGATTGTACTTATGATTACAGACAACTTTCCCAAAGAAACTTTACTTATATAAGTACTCAATAGTTTTATCACAATAACCAAACAGCTGTTTCATTTAAGGCTGTTTGTAATACGCGCGCGCCTGCGACCGCCGACCGCTCAGCTGTTAGCCGCGTGACGCCGTCGTACCTACAATAGTGATAGAACACCCATGCAGCTTGCAAACCCATACGTGTACGTAATCAGTGTATGTACCTACATGTTTCAGTATTTAAACAGCTGTTTTGTTATTGTGATAAAACTAATAAGAATATAAAAAAAGTTTATTTGGGAAAGTTGTTTGTAATCACGTGTTTAAGTATCGGTCACTAATTACCAGTCACCTTATATTGGTATCCAGTTGTATGCGGTTACACTTGAGGCCGACGCTATCATAGTTGAGTAACGACAAAACTCCATTCGCAATAAGATTAGACATTTATAAAAACCTTTTTTACAGTCCGTTCAACCGATTTTGACTTTTATTGCGTTGGTGGCATGATAAATGGTGGCTGCAGTAAATAGTTGTTTTTTTTTTAGGTGGAAAATCATCTAATGGCATCTTCCGCCATTGGGCTTAGCGGGAGGGCGTGTCAGACTTTTACTGACTAAAACCCACTCCTGTTCCTTCTTTGTCTTCGTTCCAGGGCCCCGGGATTCACTTTCCCACAAGCCATGGCCCCAGTAGGCTTCGACCCTGCTGGGCCTCTACGATTTGCTGACATCTGCTTGAGGTGCGCGTGGAATACTACGCGCCGTCGACGACTTGGGCTCGGTCCTGTCTTGACGGTTACCGGATGGTCGGACGGCGAGCTACCCATTGCTCGCCGTCCGCAAGCCCGCGCCTACAGTGGCTGGACATCGGGATCGGAATCCCCGGCGGCGGTTTAGGCGTGAGGGGCGTTCCCTCGCGCTTGCGGCCGCTAGCATTACTGCTTCGCAGAAGGAGGCGACCGCCTGTGGACAGTAAAAAGAAGTTTGTTTAAATGCCTAATCTTATTGCGAATGTAGTCTAGGCAGGCTATAATATTTGCAAAATGGATTTGCTCATCTCTATCCTAATATTCTCTCACTCTATCACTCTTCTATACATAAATATACACGTCGAATGTCTATCACAAAGAAATTGTATAAAATGTAAAAATTGTTGAAATGTCGTTGAATTAAATAAATTGTACACCCTGCATATTGTATAAATTTTATAAAATATTTACGTGTGTTTAGAAAATCATGTTGCATATAAGTAACCAGGCATATTTTAAAATGATCGAAAAACAAATCTTTTGAAGACCGGAATGCACATGCTATTTTGGATTTAAAAAAAAATTATGTGTACCTAAGACTACACGACAAAATCGAAAACTTCAACTGGGTAAAGTTAATTATATAAAATTCAACTTTTTTTTAACTTTATTTATAAATTACGAGCTGACCCGGCGAACTTCGTACCGCCTAATAGTAAGGTTAACGCCATCTACTGGTATTACCAGAACAGCATAATTCATTTTAAAATGACATTTTAATTAGAGATGGCGTTGTATTCGGATTTCTTTTCGTGATTTTTTTCCATTTTTTCTCACCGTTTAAACCTTTCCTGGACTAAGAAAAGTAAGTAATAATTTATTGCGCAATAAAATTATAAGCCTATAAATAACATCAGTGATGAAACACTGATAATGAGAGTGGCTATTTCACATAAATAAGATCACAATATTTACTATCACGAATATTTCAAGACCAAAAATAGCCAAATCGGTCCAGCCGTTCTCAAGTTTTAGCGAGACGAAGATTATCATTTACTACGAGCAAGTATAGCAGTGACGCGTTGGCTATATCTTTCTCGCTCCCTTAGTCGACTCGAGCCGATCTTACCCGAACGAATTTTACATGGCCGAGCGTGACGGCTCTGTCTCATCACGTGTTAAAATGTCAGCCGTGTGAGCGAGAAACAGGGATGGAACTATTAATCCAATATAGCTCCATCACTTTAATAGTTCAGCCGTTACTAAAAAAAATATCACTTCAGAAAAACGTGTAGCGAAGGTCGTATGGCCATTTGACCACCAGACAGTAATAGCATGTGTATTTTTGTCGTCGTGTGCTTAGAAAGCAATTATCGCGTAAATACGCAACCGTCACGCCGATAGTGGGCACTTTCCAGTTTTGCCGTTGAAATGAACGCGACGATCGCGTATTCGCACGGTGATTTAGACGACACTGGATGTCAATTTTTTTTTTCTTTTATGGTGGCTAAAAATATGTGCTAGTTATTATTTTAATATCTGTATAAATTTGGAGATTATTGTTGCTTATAAGTTGTACGCTAAGAAGCAGTGTATCAGGGAATCTTGAATTTTGAGACTTAACGAACAAAGGATAAATAAAATACTGCTAAGCGCGTCGAATTATTTACACTGGCAACATTTATATCGACGCTATATTGGAGCAAAACTTTTTGTGATTATTCGGAATATCCTCTTAATTCTAGATTCTCTCTGTCACCTTAATTTTCAAAAAACTCCTTCCAAAATCTATGTCAAATTGAAAGTTAGTCTAGTCTCTTATTCTTTGCATTCCTATCACCCAGATAATAACGCAAACGAAAAGTATTTTGGCCTATCTGATGTACATAAATGTATTAAATTCGGCTAGTGATTTGTGCTTTAGTTAGTCAATTAATGTTAAAGCATTCGTTTTGGTTTATTTTGTACTGTGTCTCAAAGTTATAGGTAGAAAAATAAAAATATTCAGGGCATAGAGATATATAAGTACAGGTTGATTTTTTTCTCGTTCAGTATCTCAGCAATAATTCTGTTTTTTTTTTTTAAATTGACATATTATTTTTTTGGCCAAGTGCGAGTTATCAACAACAAACATTGTTAATTTTTTTTCCGATTGGTTTTTGAGATTCAATCGGATCCGATCCGAAACGTAGAACTTTAAAAAAATCATCCTGACATACTTGGCACTGTCTGTATTTATTATTCTGCCTATCAGTTTTACTTATTTTTATATAAATTGGCTTCCATACGTTGGCCGTTTAAGTACAGAGAAATGAGATATTGACACTTATTTGCGGCTATTCTGTAAATTAGCTGGTTAATCATGGAGTATTGAGATTACAACCGACGTCCAGACTGTTACTCTACAAAGTGTTTATAAGTTAATGTGCTTATCTTAAGTTATTAATATTTAAGCGAAAAAATATGCAATGACTATGAATATGTAATTATATGTATAAAAAGTGGTGTAGACTTTGTGCGAGTATTTAAATGTTATACGAAAAACTGTATATTATTATTCGAAGGGGCACGAGTTCCCTGCATTAGAGATGTCGTATGTAATGTAAAAAATATCGATACATACCTCATGTATCGATATTTTTTTGCTTGAATCGTTTCCTTTGTTGTATTAAATACTTCATCTGAAAACACAAGCTATCTGCAACAGAAAACATAAAAAAGATTCGGTTATGCTCGAAAAAGCTTTATAACCGTTTCTACAAAAATAAGGCCTGTCCATGGACGCATACATTCATAGACGCGTATTCGTCATTACACGCCTGCTCACAGCTTACATACAAAACTATGAAACTTTGTCGTCGAAGCGGCAACGTCGTGCCGTAATATCTATGACAGAGTTTCAATGACGAATACGCGTCTACCCACCCCTAGTTTTTAATTAGTACAAAATAAAATGGGGCTCTACCGTACCCGTTACTGATCATATTTTTGTAGTCAAAAGTAAAAAAACGAAATCCCAAAACTGTCCACGAAAATTTATCATAATTGGTAAATTCATAATAGAATCAATCATTCATAACAATTGCTACTAGAAATTACTACGCGCAGTGTTTTTTCCATTTTGATCGTCATTTATTCATTCGTAATCCTGTACAATATTTCCATAAATTGAGTGACATTTTGGGATATAAAGAAACGCTAATAACTTTTATGTTTATGAATATTATTTATTGAGACTTTACTTAAATAATATCAAGACCTTTTCTAATAAGCCCTTTAAGTATTTGTACTAATTAAAAATTAATGATGTATAGCTACGCGCGTCCGCGGACAGTAGGTCTAAGGCGACAACTAAATGAATTCCGTAATAAACGCGCACTATTGGGTTCTCAACTCTAAGAGCTCAACCGAAAGTTGCAATTTCAACAACACGGTATTGTTTAGGCGTCGTCTGGTGTTAGAAAAAGGGCATTAGATCAATATAAGATGTATTTAACTACTCGCAATCAGTCCTTGCGTATACATAATGTATAAATAAGATAAATAAATTATCAATAAATAGTTTTGAATACTTAAGCTTTTTTATTCATCATTTCAGCCGAAAGGCGTCCACTGTTGGACATTGAACTCTCCAAGTGTCGCCATAACGACCGGGCCTGTGCGTCTCGATTCCATCGGATTACCGCGGCCCAAAGATAAAAGTGAAATTTTATTTATTCCTAATGTCTCATTGAAAATATGTTGAAAAACGTAGTTTGATATGCGTGAGATGATCGTATTTTTCATAAGTGCGCGGTGCAGCAAACGTGCGGCGAACGGTCGACAACAGGACGGCAACGTCACAAGCACAACGTGTTCAATTCGATATTGAATAGCCCATCATTGGCTTACAAACGCACGGCAGACAGATACGTTTTCAATTTAGGCACTTGTTGTCGGACTGCTAACGTACTGCAACCGGCCGGTTGCGGCACAGTAAACGTGCGGCAGCGGTCCGACATGAAACATCTAAGGGCCTTGAAAGTAGCGGAAACCGAATTATTACCTGCGCAGTGTCGCTAGTTCAACTTTAACGGTGTGCATATAGTCGTGTCGTTGGATAACTTTAATCTATTATAACGTAGCAAAACGGCCGCGGGGCGCGACTGCCCGCGACGGTGCACTTTTGTATAGGACCGCGCGGGCAACCGACTAACGCAGCCCGGCCCTAAATTGAAAGCGCCCTTACACGCAACTCTAAGGGCGTCCCCCTGTTAGTTATTTGATGACATCCTAACTTAAAAAAAAACTATAATGTCGAACTTGGCTCTCGTATAAATCTTTCACATAACATCAAACTCCAAACTGCGTCTCACCTTGACCTTTATGGTGTACGTGTAATGGTGGTGCGATATCGCATAGATTTCACCGACACATGGAGCGATGCGACATACAATTAGACTGATTTACTTCGCTGACAAATTGTGACAGAAACGTGTCGCAGCAGACAGCGAAGGGTGTCTTTAGCCAAAACTGGGCCCGCGTAGTTTGAAGGCCGTAATATGGACCGCATTTCCATGGTAACAAAGTTGATATTGGTGGACTTAAGTCGTGTAGAATGGCGGATTTTGAGGTTATTATCTGGCATGCAGTGGACCAAAATGTGTTTGTTTACCATACAGCCCTTAGAACCTAATAATATTCGATCAATATCTGCCTATATCTGGTATCTGACTTATAGATTTGATGTAGATCTCTATGTTACCGGTAATCTGTATAAATTCAGGTATTTTTTACATTGCCTAGGTATCAATACCTGGGGCGTAATATTATATTATTGTCTATTACATACTTTACCTAGGTAATGTATACAACTCCTAGGGATTGTATAGAGTACCTGCTAGTACACCGGCAATGTGTAAAATAAATAGATTTTGGTCTATATTTATGAAGCTAGAAATACATTAGACCGACGCAAACGTGGACCACGCCTGATATGTACGTAGAACGACGTCGCGTGGCGTGGATCTAGTGTAGCTCTACAAGTCTAGTTTCCATATAAAATATGAGACCGACGCGCTCAGATCGGCGTACGTGGTCCACGTGTGCGCTAATATGTAGTTCTACCTTCAATGTTAACTGACCTACCTAAAAAATGACGGGCTAATTAAACATCTTCATGTGTAAAAGACGAGAGCAGGGAAGAAATTGACGTAATTTTAGGGCACCTCGACACGGACAGATTAGGTCAGAAAGGTAAGGCGGGAGCGGAGCGGAGCTTTATTTTAAGCCCCGTGGACAGAAATAGGACCTGAGTACCTATATATAATAAAATTAACGTGAAATTAAAAAAATGTTCTGGCTAGTAACATGATGTAATTTACTTACAAGTACTCAGGTCCTATTTCTTTTTGTGGGGTTTAAAGTAAGACTTCTATTTCCTAGAGGTTATAAAAAAAATATAGCCTTTGTGGGTCCACGGGTAGTGTGAAAGCGAAGCCCGGGGCTTCGGGATGAAGGCAAAGAAGGAACAGGAGTGGGTTTTTAGTCAATAAAAGTCTGACACTATCTCTCGCTCCGCCCAAGGGCGCGATTTGTCATTAGATGATTTTCCCACCTTAAAAAAAAAAACCTTTGTGGGTATTTTCCTTCTAACCGAACCTTTCCGTGTCGGGGTGCCCTAAAATTACGTCACCTCCTTCCCTGCTCTCGTCTTTTATACATTACCAGCTGCGCATTCGGTATTGTATAGAATACCTAGGCAAAGTATAAAATAAATAATATTTCATACATTACCTACACGTTTTAGGTATTCTATACATAGCGTAGGTATTGTATAGAATACCGGATTATACAGATTGCCGGTAACATCTACATAACAATTTCGACCACTTCTGTGAGCTGTAAGCGGCAAAAAGTTAATTAAACATAACAAATTGGTGAATCAGACGAGGCGTATATGAAATGTGTGATCTTTACTTACCGCCGTAGCAGATTCGATTTCTGTAGAAGTAATTAGTATTGGGATAGGTCAAGAAATAAAAACTCTCGTTATATGCACAACTTTGTATTATAACGATAATCATAAGCACCTTATAATATGTCATCTGTTACAATATTTGTTTTCAACAGTTACATTATCGTTATAAATATTTATACAAAATTTATCAATTTGTTGAACAGCGTTTTGCAAATAATTCGCTAAAGTGAGGTCATTTGTCGATCATGCGTCTCGCGAACAAACAAGTTCAGCAAGTAACTGTCGGGACTGTATATGTATATCAAAACATTGCACTCGATTGCTTACCAGAAGCGTATTGCAAAATATTCCATATTCATTAAGTTTATTTTATATTATTATACCTTATTTTTAAAATCGTTTATATTATAGTCCGGCACAGTCACTTGCTGTATTGAAAACTGGTGGTAGATAGAACAAGTATTGGATACTATCGACTGGAATTAAGGCCTTGTGGTGGAAATTCTCCTCTGGACGAGAATAGATTTTTAAACTTGGCGTTAACATAACGAGATCAGAAACATGAAACCGTGTCCGTTTCACTAATGAAGTTCAACTGTAACAACGAGAGCTCTAAATATTAATATAAAAATGCTTCATGAGCTATCGTAGGGATATTTGCAACAGTAGAATCAAGTTTAAAAACCTATTCCTGCGTCAGGAGCCGGCCTCCTACGACAATAGTGGCGTGCGCCTGTAACGTGAAACTGTACAATTAACATTAACGTCATTTTACATATCATTGCAAATAACTATAAATATAAAAGTTACAAAATCTAGCGTTAGTCGATAGTATCGGACACTGCGTTAAAAACACTTGATAATTCCCTTTCAGTCGTCACTCGATAACATGGGTAAGTTTATGTTAAAAATAAAAAAATAAATAACTACATACATAGGTGCTCTGCATCTCATCCATTCTCTCATTCCCGAAGCTCATCTAATACATTTTATACATACATTACACATCATATGTTAAGTCGACTGTTTGAAAATGGCTTCAAAACAAACTCCTTTGGCACTCTATACACACAAAATAATAAAACTTAAATAAATCGAAATACGTCACCGTGGTGCCTTGAGTTTAAATAAAGATACTTCATAAAGGCAGATAGGCATATATTCTTTGTAAATAATTCTAACATACGTCGAATGTACACACGGACACATATTCAGCTTACACTGTGGAAAATATTGTGTATTCTAAGTTACCTATAAACTTCTAGAGCGAATGTGTATCAAGCGAGTTTAGAATGCAAGAAGCGGCTAGCACACCGTAGTCTTCACATTTATCAAATAGTTTTATTTACCGTAGGACGGCTGAATTACGATTTATTAAAATCCTAAAATATCATTAACCGTAACACTTATGTGTCTACTTATTTAGTTAGGTATTAGGTGTAGTGACATAAGCTAAATATGTTTCCGTTCTATATCTTAGGCGAGAATAATCGAAACACGGTATTTTAAATTATTTAAAAAATGATTAAAATGAGACGCTACGTCGTTAGTTGTGCAGGTATTTTCTCGCCCGTTATATAAAGTCGACTAAAATATATGATATAAATATCTATTGTTTGACATAAAAATATACTTAACATGATTGTGGAATCTTTATAGAAAAATATTTATGTCAAACAGATAGACTGTATAAATGTGTTCATGTATTTGGTTTCTATTAGATAATAAATTAAACATTCAAATAAGAGTCGGGAGGCTATCAATTGTGATCAATAGATTGATGGAAACTTAAATTTTCTATCATTTACTGTATATTCTCGATCACAGTTGATGCGTCCGCGTTCTAAAACAGTATGGCTTTTAAATCAACATGATTATAAATCTAAATAAAGTTTAAATTAATACACGATTTGGGCTAAAAATGTTTCAAAACATTTCGTAGGTGGTCCTGGCGTGGAATGGTGTTTAAACCTGTCACATGTTTATAAAGTTATAATAATAAAAGAACGAGTAAAACCGAGTCGCTTTGTGAGCTTTGTGATGCGTGTTGAAAATGATACATCCTCAAAGGACGAGATTTGAACTGCAGGAGAACATATTTGTATCAACACAGATTTCTGAAAATCTTTCAAAGCCTCTGATCACTAAAACTGTTCTTCAACATCAGAATACATTGATAAGGAGTTCAGAAACCAGAGGCCAGATAGCCAAACGGGGTGAAAAGTAACGCGGGGGTGGATAGAAACAAAAGCTTGATACCATATTTTTAGTTACAACTAGCTGAACCGACACTAACGAATGTAGTGTATATTTCGATATAGTCAACCGATTACGATGAAACAAAGCCTAAGTAATATATCAAGTTACACACAATTCTAATGTATAAAAGTTATCTACATCGATTTCGTACATTTTATGTGATGCGCGCACAACTAAAAACTTCTACAGATTTATTATAAGTAATAAAGATAAAGCATTGATGTTTTAAATATAACTTTTCAATAATAAACATTTACAAAATAAAACGTAAATTGTCTCATCAAAGTTTTGGTTCTATTCATGTTTCTATTCACTCCGTTTGACGGTATGTCCTATTCCTCAAAAGTTCAGTAGGTAAGTAAGCAATCATAAAGTATTCGTGAGAACCATAGAAAGAAAACTACATCCCAGTCACTCACAATTTGCATCACTTCTCCATATATTACAGGCCGACACCGCGACGAATGACAGAAACTCCTTTTATTACATTATAATACAATAACAGCAGTGCTTTGAGTACATTTAAGTAGCAATTTTTATAGCGTGATAACCGACCAATCACAAGCCAAAACGCAAAGGCACACGGCTTCTGATTGGTCGGTGACCACGCGATCCGAACGCGACTGTCGACCCAAGTGGATATAAAACATCAACAAAAGGACACTACCGTAATAATATATGTGTACTAACTAATCAATATCGAGCACAATGCGTCACTCGTGTCACTCATATAGCGTCCTCTCGCTCGCACACTCTGTGACCGCGGTGGTGCCAGCGGTCAAATGTCCGGCACTTTAGAAACACGTCTTGGCATAATTTCTTGGTTTAATTTTGTCTGTATGGTTGCTCAATATCGTAGAGGCCGTTGACAAATCTGTTTGTGTATTACACATTTTGTATGTGTTAAGTTTTTGGGGTGGAATTGATGTTGTGAGCCTGTTAGCTTGCTATGCTAGCGATCTAGCCTTACTTGGGATCTTTTCTGGCCGTCATCCACAAGATATTTATTCATTGAAAGCTATCGGAGTGTAATGGAACCGTTGTTCCTCAGCAATTCCTGCGGCATTGGGCTCTGTGATGAACACGTATGTTCAGTCGTGATGCAGCGCGGCGCGCGGACGCTAGCACTGGTTGACGTCGGGCGGCGTCGGGAGGAAGGCGTCGGCGCGCTTGTGCTCGATGAGCGCCTTCACCGTCGTGGAGTCCGCCGGCAGCTCCGACTTCTTGCGTAGTAAGGGTTTGCTCGCGTTGTAGCCTTGTTTTCGGAGCTGTGGAGGAGATGAGCGTGTTAATTGTTGTTTAAATAAGCAGACTACGTCCTAAAGTCATGATTTGACTTCCGAAGTCGTGACATACAGGGTATAAAGGTGTAGGTACACTTAAACCTATTAATATATTTAGCGACCGCGATTCTGTATGAGACGCTTTGTACCCGCTGTGTGATCCAGTCACGGTGCGAAAGGCCCAAGATCAGAAAAATAGTGTGCAATGGAGGACACAGTATTGGGTACATAAGGGCTGTAGAAAAAAGCCAGAGAAATTATTGTTGCCCAGAATCAGTCACTGTACGATCAATAAATACAGCATTATTTTTAGCATACGTGAAACCTAAATATAGTTTGTTTAGAATTAGTAACTGAATCGATTCCAATAATTTTTAAATCATGTTATATTTTTTCTCAAAAATATTTAAAAAATGTCCCAAGTTGGATTCCACCGACACTAAGTAGAGTAGCATTACAACACAAGTCACGGCAGGTCATAGCGGGCATTACGCACCAGCGCACAGCTGGGTGCGGGAGCGAAACAATCTCCTAGTCGCCCGGATGGCCTGGTGACCATGTATTTGTGCGGACAACCAGGTTACATCAAGCTTATATCTTTGTGATTTTTTCACTTGACAGGCCTGTTGGTCTAGTGATTAGTGGCCCTGACTGCTATGCCGGAGATCGTGGGTTCGATTCCCACCCAGGACATAATGTTTGTATGATGAGCACGATCATTTGTTCTGTGTCTGGGTGTAATTTATTTATGATATGTTTGTATTTAGAAATATATAAGTGTGTTTATCAGTTGTCTAGTACTCATAGCACAAGTTCTGCTTAGTTTGGGACTAGATGGCGTTGTGTGAAAGTTGTGAAATATTATATTTATTTTTCATAATACAGTTATGAAATTTTGTACATAATTAGATTCTTTACATAAAAATACTAGACACGTTTTTCGGTTTTCGCATATACTAAAATGAATGTAGTATAGTAGGGTACCTCGTGCGCCTCCTGCTCGATGCGCTGGTAGGTGAGGCCGCTGAGCTCGTCCTTGGGCTCCCCGGCCGCCACGCGCGCCTTCGCCTCCAGCGCCTGCCACACTTCCTCGCGTTGAATCAGGCGCTCGCGCTCCCTGGACGAGACAACAGTTTTGTAGTGGTATTATATGAACAGTATAAGGGTAAACGGATAGGAAGATTACGCTTCAGGAAATTTATATCTATATATAGGGTGACTGGTAATTAGTGACCGATTCTTAAACACATATTCTCATTAGTTTTATCACAATAATAAAACAGCTGTTTAAATACGCGCGCGCGCCTGCGACCGGCGACCTCTCAGCTGTTAGCCGCGTGACGCCGTCGTACCTACAATAGTGATAGAACACCCGCGCAGCTTGCAAACCCATAGGTGTACGTACCTAATCAGTGAATGTACCTACAAACTAGTGAGTATATAAAAAAAGTTTCTTTGGGAAAGTTGTTTGTAATCATGAGTACAATCACGTGTTTAAGTATCGGTCACTAATTACCAGTCACCCTATATATATAAAAGGGGAAACTGACTCACTGACATATCATCGCACAGCTGAAGCTACAAGGCCTTGGAGCGTGAAATTTTGCGCAAGGTTTCCTTTTATGACGTAGGCGAGCACTAAGAGCGGGTTTTCCAAAATTCACTCCCTAAGGGGATGAAACGAGGGTTCCAAGTTTGTATGGAGAAAATTACTTTTACGCGGGCGAAGCCGCTGACAGAAGTTAGTATATAATATGTATGTATCATCGTATATTTGGGTAGTTTTCAATTTTATTTAGCACTAGCTACTAGGAAACATATTATGCCTATAATGTCACTCAGTGATAAAGTAGCATTCTACTGGTAAAAGAATTTTCAAAATCAATCCGGCTGTTTTTGAGTTTATTCATTACGAACAAAAATATGAGAGAGATGCACATACTGAAACGTGACGTCACGGCTATTAAATTACGCGCGTACAAGCTTTTACCGCTTGATAACGAGATGTTTCCACCACACCCCCACTTATAGAAAAGTGCGAAATTCGTTAAAACATCACTTAGCTACTGTTTCGAAAAGCATTCTTCCCATCTCAAAAACTAGAAATTGGTAAAAAATAAACGTTTGAGAGCTGGATAAGCCATTATCTTCATGGCTTAGCCAAACACGCTGAAAACCAGCGCTGTGGTCGTCACATTACGCACAGGGGCTTTATGCTGAGCGTTCGGTCGTTTTGCGCGGATGTGGCGCATATTTCCCCTATACATATAACGAAGTCATGATAGCCCAGTCGTCAAGGCCGGGTGCCTTGACCGCTCTCATGCATGTGGTTGAAACTTTAAAACCGGGTAAGTATCGAATGAATTAGTAATGCTTAATATGAATTTAATGGAATAATGATGTACCTATATTTTGAGATTGATTATGTAGTAGAATAAATGGCTTTTTTATTATTATTATTTTATGAGTATCGATGTTAATCTTTCAATTCATATGTACTTTTCTAAATCTAATCTAGGAGATTACTTACACCGCGTATCTCGGAAAGTACGCAAAGCCCTTGGTCTCGGTTGTCATTCGCAGATCTTTGACAGTCGTTACAGGTAGTTAGACGCCAGAAAGTCTGACCATCAGTATATTCAACAAGTATCGTGTGTTGCCCAGTAACTGGGTTGTGCACGTCTAATAGGCAGTCACTCCATTTAAAACGCAGTATGCAGTCGAACCCGGTTAGATTGGAACCCGACCCAAGCTAGTTGAGAAAGGGTTAGGGAGATGAATGATTATACTTGTAAGCTATTCTTAAGATTGCGTCATTTCGCGTAAATAATTAATTTTTCATTCTTTCTATCTTTTACTATAATAATAATAAGTTTTTTTTCGACCATCACAGGATCATAGCACACACACAATAAAATAACCACAAAAACATATACAACTACAAAGACCACATCGTACCCTTATTGCAAAAACCAACTAAATACACCAACATTTTTGTATTACTATATTATGTTTTAACTATTATATTCAATCAAATTTGTAAGTTATTTTCTTTTTGCCGAAGCTATCTTTGTAAATAAGTGTCGTAGCTAATAACCAGATTTACCTGTAGATTCATCTTGATGAGACGAATGGATTTAACTTTAATTTGGGTTAAAATTGCAGATAGTTGGTTATTACAATAAGGGTATAATTAGACACGTAATATGTATTTACCGATTCCGATTGCTTAGTAAGTGAACCATACAGCAATGGTTCAGGTACCTACTGACAATCGAACCTCTGCGCGAATGCCCTCAGGATGCAGTTGGCGCTAATCCGAAACTCACTATGACACTATAACAGTGAGTTCGGCTTAGCGCGTCTTTTGCTTCTTTTCACTTACTTTTGTTTCTCCTGCTTGTACTGCTGCGTGCACTCGTCGAAGAGCTTTTGGTTCATCTCCATGAAGAGCTTGAGCGCGTTGTACACGAGCCCGTGGATGGTCTTGTTCCAGTGGCTCTTGGTGTTGCGGTACAGCGACGGGAACATGATGGGCAGGATGTGCGTCGCGTTGTCCGCGATCAGCGACATTATGTATTCGTTGTTCCAGTAGTAGAGGGCGCGTTCTGCTACCTGGAAAGATTATTTATTGATATGTCTTTGTTATTTATTCGAGAGTAATTTTAACAGGGAAGTTGTTAATAAGGAACACAAGCGAAAACTTTTTCTGCTATGCTATATCGTACCCTTATTGCAAAAACCAACTAAATGCACCAACATTTTTGTATTATTACATTATAGTATTACTTTTATATTCAATCAAATTTGTATGTTATATTACTTTTTGCCGAAGCTATATTTGTAAATAAGTGTCGTAGCTAATAACCGGTTTTACCTGTAGATTCATCTTCATGAGACAAATGGATGAATGAATTTTTTTTTTTTTTTTTAATTTGAGTAAAAATTGCAGATAATTGGTTTTTGCAATAAAGGTACGATATATCATTAAGTTTAATGCATATGGTTTAGTTAAATACCTATGCATATGGTTTAGTTAAATACCTATTTCCCTTGGTCACGCCATAACTTGAGAATGACTTTACAGATTTCATACATACTTTTAATACTTTGTGGGAGGTTCTTATGGAAAGAAAAAATGAGAAAATTACGACTATTTATCTTTCCCGCGTATAACAGTTCATACCTACAGGACAACGTATTACGTATTTCTACAATAGTAATAATAATATAGCTAATAGCCATTACAATTAGTTCTATGTTAATTTGCTACGCCCTGGACGGGTAGGTCGCATAAAGTACTTACTTACGTTAAAATTACTGAAAAGAAATAATAATCCAAATAGTTCCCACATTTACAATAATAAAAATCATCATCCTCCTCAGATGGTATGGACATGTTAGCAGGAGAAGCAAGAGCCATGTCGTAAAGATTGCACTAAACTTGCCACAACAAAGAAAGGCAGAGGTGAGGTCGCCCACCATTGAACTAAAGATCTAGAATCGAGAGAGACTTCAAGTTAGCCCATTTACCAAGCCGACCAACCAGGGTAGAATATCCTGGCGCCGATTTATGAGGAGAACCGACCCAAAAATAATGGGAACAGGAAAGGACAAAAAAGAACAAGAGATCAACATCTTCCTGCCCTTGTCACGTGTTATTTGTGGTCGGCGCAACACGTTTTTTTCTTCCATTCGGTCTTGTCACTCGTCCCGCTATCACTAACTCTCTTTTCTTTCATATCACTCTTCACACAATCCATCCATCTTTTCATTGGCCTCTCTCTCTCCATTCATCCACATGTATACTCATAACTCTTTTAGTAACATGCGTTTCATCCCTTCTCTTTACCAAGACAAACGATTCCCCTTCAACTTTTTAGGCAATAATAAAAGAAAATATAAAATGTTTACAAAATGTCACTATACCTGGAAGTGCGGACTGGAGACGCACTTGGCGAGCTGCTTGAACAGCGGGTCCATGATCTTCTGGAACTCAGCCGGCTCGATCACGTCCAGGATCTCCTCCATCTCGTTCAGGAACATCACCTCCTTGGGTGAGTGCGTCTTCGGCCAGTATTTTAGTAATGCCCTGAAATTCGAGAAATTTATATTTTTATTCTTTTGCTATAATAAGGTAAGGAACCGAACGTGTCCACGTTCTCGATAGATGGCGCTGAACTCAACATTTTAGTTTATTTTGTTTTTAATATACGGAAACATTATTAAGTCAAGGAAATAGTATCCGCGGAAATCGGCCATTCCACTCCATTGTCTCTAATGTGTGTTTCTTCTCAGGGTAGTCGGCTAGGAAACACCGGCCTCATCTAGTTTAAATTGACGAAAAAAAATACGTGTAAAAGTGTTTTTTAACCGACTTCAAAAAGGAGGAGGTTATATGTTCGGTTGAATGTATGTTTTTTTTTTTATGTATGTTCACCGATTTCTCGGTCAATGGTGGACCGATTTTGAAATATTTTTTTTTTATATTATGGTTATGCTTCCGAGTTGGTCCCATAGAAATATTGTTATGATCTGATCATGAACTTCGAAGATATGGAACAGAACTCCTCATAGGATCACAGCAGAACCGTCGTAACAAGCAAAATTGCTTTGTTTATACGTGTAGTCGATGACTGACTGAAAGGAGAGGGGGAATAGGTATATCGAACTGATCTGATGATGAAGCCTGAAGTTAGGCACCGGAACTCTGTAATAAATTAATGTAATCTAACCGTGTTTGGGATTATTAGAATTGTCATGAGATGCACTCTGGCTATAAGGTATTTAAGTTTGGCAGAGGGGTACTTTTTAGTGGTGGTACCATAACTAAAAAGTGTAAAATAAAAACTTTTTACAAAAAAAAATACAACCGACTTCAAAGTAAAAAAAACACTGAAAAGTGCAAAATAACTTTAATTTCGGAAGTCGGTGTTAAATAACGAAGAGACAAAACTATTAAAGAAACACCGACTTCCGAAATTAAAGTTATTTTGCACTTTTCAGTGTTTTTTTTACTTTGAAGTCGGTTGTATTTTTTTTTTCTAAAAAGTTTTTATTTAAAAACCTATTTGCTAGATAAATATCATTTATTATTTATCATTCATCATTTATAACTAGCGACCCGCCCTAGCTTAGCTTGTGCTGTACATACCGAACGACAGGTTGCGTGAGCGAAGGGTCCTTCTCTAGGAACTGCACGACGCAGTAGGCGAGCTGCGGGTGATACACCGACAGTGACTTCGCCTTGTGCAGCGGTAGCAGTACCTGCAAGTTATATAAATAATTACTTAGATTTTATTTGATACACGTTCTTTTTATTGTAGGATTGAAAACACCTCGTGGTCTTTAAGTCAAGAGTGAATAGATTACTTCTAGGCAAGCGTGCTGCATCGTCAACCACAAGGTGAGATAGTGATCAAGCGCGAGCTACTAAAAATAACATTTTTATTCGATACCTATGACAAAAATGTAATTTTAAAGTTTTAGTCTGTTGATTTGTCT
Organism: Mythimna impura; assembly: GCA_905147345.3. Classification (NCBI taxonomy): domain Eukaryota; kingdom Metazoa; phylum Arthropoda; class Insecta; order Lepidoptera; family Noctuidae; genus Mythimna; species Mythimna impura. Next base: position 21,778,848 of record LR990359.1, on the reverse strand, counting down.
GTCTGTTTATTCCGGCTAATCTCCGAAACGGCTGGGTCGATTTTGACGGGGCTTTCATTGACAGATAGCTGATGATATAAGAAGCAACTTAGGCACTACTGCTTTAATTTTAGAAAAAGAATTAGAGTTCCACGCAAAAAAGAACTTGAAATTGTTTTTCTTCTTCTTTTTCATGGCAAAACGTTCCGATCACGGTTCCTCGCTTTCTCCTTCTAATTCGTTAGGAAGACATCCAGCTCCTCCTGCTGGGAACACCCAAATACTCCGAAATATTTTATTCCGAATTTCGATATTCCGATTTTCAAAAGTCCGAATTTCATAATACCTAAAAATTATAATGTCTATTATTAAAAATCACGAAATGTATTTTACCGAAAGTCGTAAATGCGATTTGTTAGTTTTCCGATTTTCATACGTTCGAAGAATCAAATGCTCGAAGGGTTTTCGGTCCGAAAAACGATATTCCGATTTTCAATATTTCGAATAAACTAAAAGTCAACACGTTGTGCTACAAAATTTAGTGTCGCTGCAAAACCGACTTCACGCAGTCTTGTTTGCCCTACCCCTAGAGTGTAATTTAAACCCGCGTAGGCGCGGAGGGGTAGGGCGGCCCGCGAGCTGAGGAGCAGGTGGTTTGAAGGCCCGCCGCCGCGGCTGAGGCTGGCCGGCTAAGCCGGCCAGCAAGCCGAAGCTGCGGTGGTGAGCGTTAAAACCATCTGCGACGATAAGCTCGCGTGGGGCCGCCCAAACCCCGCAGCGCCGCAGCCGTGACAGAAACAATGCTTGCTGCATTTTGCATGCCTGCTTTCATGCTGCATGCCTGCTTGCATGTTGCCTGCTTGCTTGCATGTTGCATGCCTGCTTGCATGTCGCATGCTTGCTTGCATGCTGCATGTCTGCTTGCACGCTGCATGCCTGCTTGCATGCTGCAATAAATCCCCTGCATGCTGGAAAACGCATCTGTCATTAGTTTTTTAATTCTACCCCTCATACTACGACCTCTGACGAGCATTTATGTGTTTATTTGTCTTGCTATACAGTTTTACGAGGCGTTTTTATTTCGGAATTTTAATAATCGGTATTTTAATAATCGGAATTCGTATTTTTGATGTTTCGAATTATCATAAAGTCGGACTTTTCGTTATTCGATCTATTGAAACTCGGTATTTTGAGAATAGTAATTATAAAAGTTAGGAAAATTGAAATTTAGGAATTATAAAAATAGGAGTAATGATAAGTCGGAGTTGTTATATTCGGAATTTTGAACCATTCGGAATTATGATAATCGGTATTTTGAAATTCGTATTTGTGACAGTCGGAATAAAGTTTTTCGTATTTATGTAGTGTACCCCCTCCTGCTATCTCCTTCCTGGTCTGCCGCAGCCCCGCGTCGCTCTGTCCGGGCATCAATCCTGTGTTTTACGGGCTCACAGCTCGTTAGACATGCGGCAGACATGTCCTGCCCATTCGCTTTTAAGTTGGGGGGCGTTTTGAGCCACATAAACAATTTGCGTTTTGGAGCGCAGTATGTGTTTCGAAAGTGGTCTGTTAATTTAAGACATAACGTCAACATAAACTCGCTCTTGCGTCTTTGTTGTGCAAAAAAATCCTTTTAAGGGGGCTTAATATATTCTAATAAGACAGAAACACAATACCACAGATAATACCTATACCCATATCACCTCGTTGGCCTGTACACTTACACCGCGCTTACACCGGAGAAGATAATTGCCGCTTCGTTACCAACATTATGAAATACACAGGGGGACGCGATGCCTATTCCATTTGCATAATTCTATTAGCCTTTTCGATGGAAAAATGTGTTGTTGAAATTAATATCTAATTGAGTTCGATACCATCTCTTTTTTTTTGAGGTGTGTAATCATCATCTGCGGGAGGGCGTGTCAGAGTTTTACTGACTAAAACTACATCTGTGTCTTTCAGTTGCCCTTATGCGTTCTAAGACCGCAGGTTTCCTTTTCAGATATTCCTCGCGGCTTTAACGGGTATCGACCCAGCTAGGCCCCTACGGCATTGCTGATATATTATCTCTTTTGCACGTGAAACACTATGCGCCGTCGACGACTTGGGCTCGGTCCGAATGGTTATCGGACGACGAGCTACCCATTGCTCATCGTCCGCAAGCCCGCACCTACGGTGGCCGGTAATTGTCCTGCGACTCACGACGCCCGGGGCAGCTTCAGGGAAAGGACATCCTCACGCCCCAGCCGCTGCGACGGCTGGGGCGTGAGGATGTCCTTTCCCACACGAGTGCGCCTCCTTCTGCGAAATAGTAATATTTCGCAGAAGGAGGCGACCGCAAATCCATCTCTCTGCTGTCTCGTAGATAAACAAGTATATATGTTGCAGTCAAAACTCTTAACCAGTTAAAAGTACTATTGACTAGAAAAATCAGTCAAAAGTACTTTTGCCCGTATGCTTTAGTCTATAATACTTTTGACTAAAATATCAGTTAAAAGTACTTTTGCCCAATGGAGCTGGTTAAAAGTACTTTTGACTAAGTGATTCCGTCAAAAGTGGTTTTGACTGGTCATATCAGTCAAAACTCTTAAAAAGTGAAGGTTATCGATAAAAATAACGACAAATGCACTTAAAAACTTTTATACTACTCATTATTAGTGGAGAACGTGCTGATATTAGAAAAACAATGAGTGACTACGAAAAGAAAGAACGCTTTTTGCAAAGAATTTTAGCGATAGAAGATATGAAAGATAGTCATTTCAATGTGATAATAAAATAAAAATTTGAAAAGTTTGCAATGGATGTGGAAGACGCGAAATTTGATGAAAAGAAAACACCATTACAGTACAGTAAACAGTATAGTTAATAGTGCTTTTGACTGATGCTTTATTGCAGTTAAAACTACTTTTGACGAAGAGCGTCAGTCAAAAGTACTAATAACCAATAATTTTCAGTCAAAACCACTTTTGACCAACCTGTTCAGTCAAAAGTACTTTTGACTGATTTTGCTAATCAATAGTACTTTTGACTGGTTAAGAGTTTTGACTGCAACATATACATATATGTGCTCACCCTCAACAGGAACAACTTGTGTTCCTCTTTCAGCGGCAACGCGAACCCGTTGATGATGGAGCCGAGGATCTCCAGCAGCTCCGCGATGCCGTTGTGATGCTCCGTCTCGTATATAAACCTGGACATACAACAATCACATTAATAATGATATAAAGACGAGAGTTTGTATGTGTACTAACAAGTCTGCATGGTTCTCATATGATTGGACCATTACATGTTTGCCGTATGGACTTTAAAAGAGACTTTGACCCCTGAGTTTGTTTCGGTGTTTCTTCTCAGGGAAGTCACCTAGGAAACACCGGCCTCATCTAGTTTAAATTGACGTGTAAAAGTGTTTTTAAAAACCTATTTGCAAAATAAATATCATTTATACATAATAAGACGCACAATTACCTAATTATTTTCCGAATTTCCTTTAATTAACAACTTTTATCTACGATGGATGTTTCACATCACTCTTTAGTCCTTTTGGGCCACATTCTAAGATACGTCGGATAGTCTTACTTTTGGAAATAAAAAATATATAGGGTGACTGGCAATTAGTGTACGATACCTTAAACACGTGATTGAGCTCATGATAACAAACAATTTTTATTATGGGAGCAAAGCCGAAATCGCGAAAAAATATCAGCTGTCCAGTACATTAGGCAATAAATGTACTGAACAGCTGATTTTTTTTCGCGATATCAGGTTTGTTCCCATAGTAAAAGTTGTTGGTTATCATGAGCACAATCACGTGTTTAAGTATCGTACACTAATTACCAGTCACCCTATATAATGTACCTACTTTTTTGACTTACATATTAACTGTGTACGAATATTTATAACCTAACTACGTACATTAAGTATATGCAAAAACAAATACACGAAGGCGTCGAAGTACTTTTCCACGTCTCTTACATCTGGGTTCGACGGAAACATGCGAAGACTGGCGACATTGCCACGTTGAATGGCAATGCTAATTTTTGGGCAAAGAATGAGATAGAAATTTGGAGGTATGTAGAACAGAGAGTAAGTCCCGCAAACCTCCGTTGAAAAGGGAGGATCCTCCGACTGGACGGGTATTATGTCTGGTGGGCAACTGCCCGATAGATGATTTCGGGCTGTTCTATATGTTCTAATCACGCGGAGAACTTTAATTGCGCGATTAGTTCTTATGTGACGCCATAGATGTCGCTACAGCCCTTTGGTCACGCAAAGTATCCATCAGTAGATGAAAGATACGACTTTGAAATCTGATGAACGTTTTTCGTCCGAGATCTTAAGTTATAATCATCATTCATCATCATTTCAGCCGAAAGACGTCCACTATTGGACATAGGCCTCCCCCAAGTGTCGCCATAAGGACCGGTCCTGTGCGTCTCACATCCATCGGATTCCTCAGGTCATCGGCCCACCTTGTGGGAGGCCTTCCAACGCTGCGTCTTCCGGTACGTGGTCGTCACTCGAGAACCTTTCGTCCCCATCGAACATCTGTTCTGCGAGCAATGTGTCCTGCCCACCGCCACTTAAGTTTAGCAATTCTTCGAGCTATGTAGGTAACCTTAGTTCTCCTGCGGATATCTTTATTTCTGATGTGATCACGCAAGGAAACTCCGAGCATAGCCCTTTCCATTGCCTTTTGGGTGACTAAGTCTTCTGATGAGGACCATGGTAAGCGACCACGTAAGTTATGATAGCACACTAATAAATAAATAAAGTATGTTTGTTACTTCTCGGATTGCGATGACACTTGGTACACGGGTAGACTATGTACAGGAATCGCAAATAGAATACGTTCCCTTGGGATAATTTCCTACTACACGCAGGCGAAGCCGCTGGAGGCAACTAGTAGGGTATAACTCGTAAAGTAAGGACGAACCTGCCCCCCTAGCCAAGTTACATTCTTATCGTTCGCGCCGAACGCCTCAAGTAGGCCACGCCTCCGATTCCTTTGTTCTGACGTCATCTCAACGCTCAGTCACGTGGTCAGAACAAAGGAATCGGAGGCGTGGCCTACTCGAGGCGTTCGGCGCGAACGATACAATTGTAACTTGGCTAGGGGGACTATTGTGTGTTGTATATTTACATAGAAAGCGATTTCCACCTATGCACGTCGGTTGTATACAGTTAGGCCATTGAACTATAAATTGGATTATTCTCTCGCCCGTTGCGTCAATGTTTTTGCTGTTTGCGGAGAAGTGGGATATTTGATTGGTTGCAAGTAGCGTTGCCAGGCGTCCGGATAAAGACGGACAGGGTCAGGCTTTTTAGTTGCGCGTCCGGCCAAATTAGACGGAGTCCGGCCTATTTTAATTTTTTTTTTGGACTTGTCACGTCTTCTACTTTATCTTGTATCGCTAGCGTAAGCGGAGCGGACTAGCAATTATAACAGCCAATTTTACTGTTGTTTTATTAGAATTAAAAAATATATATACCTATTATAATAAGAAAGTCGAGTTTAACTTTTAAAAAATTGTCGGCCATTTTACTCAAATGACCGGCTAAATTGGCTGGTCTGTCCGGTTTTTCAGTTTGAAGACTTGGCAACCCTAGTTGCAAGGGATTCATACGATATAGGATTGAATGCTACCATGTTATATGAACGACTTACATCTGGAAATCAGTAAGGCGATAAATGTAAAGAACTGCCGAGTGTTGAAGGGAAAATTTCTAGACTGCAATACGATCTAGAAAGTACATATCTTTTGTATCCTTCGCTTAAAAGTATGTTTTGGCGCCGAGTTAACATCCACCACACCACAGTCCAGCCTACCAGTGTTGTCTTTTTTAACCCAATGGTTGACTGGTAGAGAATGCCTTGTGGCATTAAGTCTGCCTATGTCCCACCACCACTGTACATGAACTTTAAATAAATAAATAAACATCTATTGATAAAAATAAATAATTAAATATTTATTCAATCTTATTTACATAGTATAAAACTAAGCCGTTTTATGCGCCTGTCTGTTCATATGCTCTCCTCTCCTAAACCACTCAACTAATTTTGGTGCAGTTTTCACTAATAGAAAGAGCAATAAATGAAGGAGGTTTATGTATATAATTTGTAGCCGTGCGAGGCCTGGGCTGGGACACTAGTCTATACTTCTTTACTTGGTTTTCTACATTGGTTGAAAGCTTTAATCTGAGGAACTACTTCCCCCTAGCCAAGTCACAAACGATAAACGTAAACTCTCAGTAGTCTTTAATAGATTTTCAACTTTATGTTATTGGATATAAAGTTGAAAATCTATTGAAGATTACATAGTGTTTTCGTTCGTTCCGGTCGCTAACGCTCAGTAGTCTTTAATAGATTTTCAACTTTATGCTCTTAGATATAAAGTTGAAAATCTATTGAAGATTACTAAGCGTTCACGTTTATCGTTTGCAACTTCGCTAGGGGGGGCTGGTTAGAATTGAAAAATCTTTTAGTGTGTAGTGGATAGTCTATTTATCGACGAAGGCTGCTATAAGCTTCATAACATTACACTACGACCAATAGGAGCGCAGCAGTAACTAGAAATGCGGGTGAAAACGCGGGGCACGGTTAGTAGTACCTACATAAACAGCTCAATTGGGTAGTTGATTCAATTTGTTTTTATTATTTATATCAAAAAGTAACTTTATTCGAAATCGCTAATAGAATGTTTAAAATCCATTCAATTTTAAGTAAGTTAGAAAGAAAAGCAGAGAAGAGCAGTAGTGGCCGAGTGGTAACGGCCCCGACTTACGAGTTGTAGGTCACGGGTTCAAACCCAGCCAGGCGCGCATTACTTTATTGGCATTTAACTAATTGACATATTATAAATAGGATTGTTTGTATAAGTTAAATAATTGTTTAAAAAAAAAATAGTTGAATTAAAATTTGCATGCTGAATATAAGGCGGAACATGAAGAACCTTGTACCTGTTGCATTATAAGATCTGTACCACCATGTTTCAGGCAAATAAATGAATTATTATTATTATTACCACTCGGCCACCTCTGCTCACCATTTTCACCGGTGACGTGTGTACAAACGAGATAGCGAGATGTTCCTATCGCGACCCCATTCTTTCTTATAACAATATTTGAAATGCTAATTGTCGCTTTATTTAATAACTAATTTTGATGCTGTTTTCAGGAAAAGATATCCTTTTAGTGTTGTTAATTTGTTGTTTAATCTATACAATATAATATATAAAAGGAGAAACTGACTGACTGACATATCAACGCACAGCCGAAACTGCTAGGACTAGGAGCGTGAAATTTTGCACAAAACTTCCTTCTATGACGTAGGCAAGCACTAAGAGAGGATTTCCCAAAATTCACCCCCTAAGGGGATGAAATGGGGGTCCAAATTTTGTATGGAGAAACCTACTTTCACGCGGGCGAAGCCTCTGGCAGAAGCTAGTATTAAATATAGTACAAGTATCCAATTGAAAATATGCAAATGACGTTGGCATTCACAGCTCTTTAACCATATTCAATGTTACATAGCAATAAAAACATGTTTTCTGATAGTAAAGTAATGTATTTTAAACTAAAGCCACCTTTAGCTCCACAACGAAGTGTGGACATTGAGCAGCGTATTTAATTTTATCACGTGAATGAACAACGAGATGCAATTAGGTAGTTATTATTGTCCGTCACGTTTCCTCATACATTATTTATTATAAATAGAATCAGGATCTATGGATTGAAGATAAATAAAAACTATTCAAATCTGTATTATTCTGGTATAACGCGACACATTGTTGTAGTATAAAATTCGAAATTCAAATATTTTTATTTCACTTAGGTCTACATGGGCACTTATTAAACGTCAGAAGCTAATGCATAGTAGATTTCGGGCAGTTATAAATATAATGTGTTCTAATCGCGCGGAGAGCTCTAATACCGCAATGTAGGATTTGTCTTTTTAGTTCCTATGTATAGATGTCGCTACAAAATCATGATTAAAATTATCAGATAAAACTTTTTCATCTTTTTTCTAACCGTTACTATCCCACATCTGGGTAAAGGCCTCCCCGAAGTCCTTCCAGACATTCTTTTGCTTCGTCTCGAACCAGTCCTCGTGGCTACATCACCACGCCACCTTATTCTGGGCTTGTTTTTTTTAAATGGGAATCCATCGAATGACAGAACGAGACGCTCTAGAGTGGAGTGAGAAGGCGTATCAGATTTTGAAGGTGGGTCTATGCTAGAGGAGTTGAGCACGAGGGGAGGACGAGCCGAGCTCAAATTCGTGGAGTGTCGCTCGTGCTCGGCTTATCTAACGTAGACCCACCTTTACTGACTAAAACCACACCTGTATTCTTCAGTTGCCCTTGCGTTCTGGACCTTGGGTTTTCTTTTCACAAATTCCTCGCGACCCACCTCTTTCTGGATTGGCCTCAACGGCACTTTCCAACTTCAAAACCTTTTTAACTAGTACCTTATTTCTATAGTGATACGAGCGGATCGAAACATCTGCCCTATGCAAGGACTTTTCAGTACCTATACGTAGGGTTGCCAACTTTTATTAGAAGAAATAGAGTACATCTCATCTCAAAGGAAGTAAATAAAGAGCACGGACATATAAAAAAGAGTAATTATCGTATATTTAAAATAAAAAAAAGGCATTTTTTTATACTTTTTGCAGCACATAACAATTTTTCATTGTTTTAAAAAAGAATTATATGACTCCAAGCAGTCTAACTCTAAGTTTACATAGATCAGAAGCTCATTTTTAATCAATATCAATAAAGCCCTGTCCTCTCTTCTCCCCACCTCATATTCATGAAAATAGTTGACTTTATTTGGTTACGAATAGGTATGGTATGACATCGTATGTGTGACTGGCACTAGTATAGTAAACACTGAGTAAAAAAGAGTATTTTAGCTTCCTCTATTAGTGTTATAGATTTATAGAGTACACCTTCAATCTACATGATATGGAGTACAATACTCTATTTTAGAGTTTTTTTTTTTGCCGATCGTGTGAGGCAACGGCCCTCACGCCCCAACCGCCGCCGGGATTCCGATCCCGATTTCCGGTCACCGTAGGCGCGGGCTTGCGGACGGCGAGCAGTGGGTAGCTTGCCGTCCGACCATCCGGTAACCGTCCGGACCGAGCCCAAGTCGTCGACGGCGCGTACTGTTCCACGCGCGCCTCATGGAGATGTCAGCAACTAAGGGGCCCAGCAGGGTTGAAGCCTACTGGGGCCAAGGGTCTGATTCTGAAAGGAAGACTCGGCCCTAGTACGAAAGGCAACGAAGGAACAGTAGTGGGTATTAAGTCAGTAAAAGTCTGACACTATCTCTTGCTCCGCCCAAGAGCGGGGATGTCATAAAATGATTTACCCACCGAAAAAAAAAACTATTTTAGAGTACGGTTGGCAACCCTACCGACGTGACTTTTATCAGCATCAATCATAGGTTTGGTTTCCGTTCCAAACAGATGCTGCACATGGATATGTAAGTACTACATGTTTTATTGATATCGTAAAACAAACAATTGATACACGCCTTCTAACACTTGTACTTCCATATTGAATGCAATTGTTATCAAACCATCAGCCCTAATCGATCCATTGTCTTACTATCTTATTACAAGGAGTATTTTTTTCTGTTTAAGTTTTTGGCTTGGATACTAAGTCCTTTAAGCCATGTCTTCGTATCAATAGTTCATGAGTTGACCGTTAGAATGTGGGTGCATTTGACAGTCAGCCTTTTCGGCAAACTTCGCTGAGGTAGTCAAAACTACAATAAAATTCTCAGCTCCATTTTACCGAGATCGCGGTTGTTTCAATGATTTCGCAATTACTGTCCAGTTGCGCAGATACTTGAGATATAAAACTACACCAATTTTACATCACAATATCCACTTGAAATGAATTTGCGAATAATTACTGATCTTCACTCGAAAATATCCCGTCAAAAAACGCAACAAAAAGTATTGATTCCTTTATAAACCATATTTAAAAAAAAATTGAGAGGTACCTATTTAAGTTATTTATTATCTACTTAATTATACAAAATAAATGAGGCGGATGACTTGACTAGGTAGGTTGGTGAACATTAAAATTAAAGTCATAAATGTACGCCTAAAATAGAGTGAATAAATGTTGATTAAGATTATAAAAAAAAAACCATACCTGTGAAAAAAAGACAGGCAATATAATGTAATCTTTATACAGCAAATAATAGAATACCGACCGAATTAGACCGTTTACGGAATTTGTAATAAACGTAACCTATTATAATCGTAATTAAAAAGTGTAAAATAAAAAATAAATAAAAAAACCCACTGCGTTAAAATAACTTTAAATAAAAACTGAAAAGAAAAAATCTAGTTCAGAAGTATAGAAATCAATTTAATTACTACATTCAAATACTATTAGTCTCTCTAAATAGGTACCGGTTGCATTTCGGAGAGTGTGCGTCGGAATTGCATAACCTAATTCCGCCTAGCCCGTTCCATCATCGGGCAACGGGAACACATTCATAGTGCGTACAGCTAAGGAGTGGAATTCCTTGCCGGAATCTGTGTTTTCTGATGGCTACAACCCGGGAATCTTCGAATTCGAAATCGAAGTCAAGAGTGAATAGGTTACTTCTAGGTAAGCGCGCTCCATCGTCGACAGCATCGTCGCTTTCCATCAAGTGAGATAGCGGTCAAGCGCGAACCTATCAAGAATAAAAAAGAAAAGGTACCGATGAAAGAGGATCGTATTTAAGGAGTATTTTTTATTAATCCTTTAACCGCTTACGTCGAATATATCCGACAAACATATTTATCTACTCACGTTTATTCCGCCAAAGTCGCACATCCACGACCAAATACTTCATCTCGTCAGCTCTTCTGTCACTTAAAGGGACTGAAAAGCTAAATGAGATGAAGTACCCAGTCGCAAAAGGACGACCCTGGCGAACTCGACACGAAAACACTCGTCTGATCAATCTGACGCAAGTGGAAAAAGGGTTATATACCATTTTAGACTAAGCGATTGGCTGCTACGCTGCGTATCGCAGGTTCGATTCCCGCACGTAACAAATATTTGTATGGCCTACAGATAGTTGGTCCGGGTCGGGGTAGCTTGTGTAAACTATGAGCTATGAGAGTATGGCGTCGAAACAGTTGCAGAGTTTTGGATGTAAGCTATTCACGCCGGTGTACACCAAGCGTATAATGACAAATACGCGTCTATGAAGCTACTGGTCCATGGACAGTAGGCCTCAAGTCGAGCAGACGTACACCAAACGTAAGTGTACGCGTCTATGAAGTCCGTGGTCAGTAGGCTAAAATACTCGAAGCGCATTAAAACAGCCGCGTTCTTCACGGGATTCGTTTTGTGAATGCACCCACGATATTCGTTACTCCTGAGTAATACCTAGTGTGAGGCAATGTATTTAAAAAAAGAAAGAAAAGAAATGTGGTCAGGCCCTAACTTCAACCGCTCTAGGCGGAGTGAGACTGTTGAACGTGTCAGACGTTTACCGACTAAAACCCACCTGTGTTCATTCAGTTGACCTTTTCGTTCCAAGGCCAAGAAAACTGTCTCGAAAAATCCGGCAGCTTTAGCAGCTATGGCAAGAATGGAATGAGCTAATAGCATAATATGTACTTTCACCGACTCACCTATAGAACACATTATTGATCTGTTTCCGTATGTAGGCGCGCAGTACTAAGAATTTTCCGTATATCCTGTGTAGTGTCGTCTTTAGGAAGTCTCGTTCCCGTGGGTCTTCTGAATCGAACAGTTCTAGTAGCTGTGGACAATGCAAAATGGATTCTGTTAATAAACATTATAAAGAAACACGTGGAATCATCTAAAGACAGGGTGTAAGACTGAGAAAAGTATCAAAAGTACATATTGGCCCTCTTTGCGTCAGTCCTCACACCTGCGTTCGTAAGGGATAGGCAGATTTGTACACTCACATTAAACATAACAACATTATCGGCCTTGTAATGTTCTTACTGCTGGGACTCAGGCCTCCTCTCAAGAAGAGGCAATTGGACCTCAATCCACCACGCGGGCCCAGTGCGGATTGATGGATGTCACATGTCTGAGTTTTTGGTTCTAGAACATGCCGGTTTCCTCACGGTGTTTTTCTTCACCGTTTTGAGAGCAATAAATTACATAAAGTAATGCATCTGGCTGGGTTTAAAATCGCTTTATTTATTTAGCTTCACTTGTATTTTTTTTGACTGACCGACATTTTGACAATTCAAAAGTGCCTGTAATTGGTCTATTTGAAATAAACGTTTCTTTTTAAAAAGCGCCAACGTTTTTGAGTGTGTATGTTTGCAACATCTACACGCTCTAACGGCTGAACGGATGTCGATGATACTTGTACCTAACCTGTCCTGGAATAGCACATAGGACACTATTTATTCCGGGACTATGATTTCTTGGGACAATTTCCTACTATCACGCAGGCGAAGCCGCTGGCAGCAGCCAGTTGACTATAATTCCCTGTAAAATGCTGGTTGGTTTTGTTAGTCATTCAATCAATGCTGGTAACACGCGATCCGATGATCAGAGGCTCATGCTTTCCTAACGAGGGATAGAGCCTGGCCACATTACCACGGCGCGGTATCGTTAAGAGCGTCCACTCCGACATACATTTCCATACAACCGCTCTTACGTGATTATGACGTCATTTTATTACACATCGTTCTCTAGATATTTTGGAAACATATCTTGTGGATGTTCAAAACATAAATTTTGCGTGAATTTTGGCCCTTCATAATGTACTCATAAATTAAAAATAAACAAACTATAGAAACTTTGCACATTTAATCGAGATACTGAAGGACTATTTTTTTTTTCAAAACTAACATAAATAAAAATAAAGATAAAGTTTTGTGAAATATTCGAGTAAATGACAGAATTACCGAATGCCAACAGAGCGTTCAGGCGTTATCTCTCATTGGATTGCATTCGGTTGCGTTGGATTGTATTGGATAGCTGGATTGCGTTGGAAGAAACAACAGGCTTTTAAACCGTGCTCACGTTGGCGATTGACGAATGGGGAAGGGCCCACTTAACGTGAAACGGCGCGGTGTCTGACTACCGGCACGTTGTCGTATCGATACGGTGTTGAGCTGTGTTGAGATGAAAGCGCTAGAGTAACCAGGAAAATTCAAGTTTTCTTAAGTTTTTTGCATTTTGCAGGTCAGACTTAAGTTATCATCATCATCATTATCATCATTTCAGCCGAAAGACGTCCACTGCTGGACATAGGCCTCCACCAAGTGTCTCCTCAATGAACGGTCCTGTGCGTCTCACATCCATCGGACTCCCGCAACCGTTACCAAGTCATCGGTCCACGTTGCCACACATAAGTGGCAATGGGCAGGGCACATCTCGCAGAACGGATGGCTGTTGGGGCCGAAAGGTTGGAAGGCCTCCTACAAGGTTGACCGATGATGTTAATTAAAATATGATTCGAGGCGTAATATCTATTTATTTACGGAATTATTATCATTAAAATCAAATAGCTGAGATCTCTCTTTGATCTTTGTCTTCGTTCCAGGACCCCGGGGTTCTCTTTCGCACAACCCATGGCCCCAGTAGGCTTCGACCCTGATGGGTCCCCCTTTTTTTAGGTGGGAAAATCATCTAATGACAAATCCCGCTCTTGGGCGGAGCGAGAGATAGTGTCAGACTTTTACTGATTAAAAATCCACTCCTGTTCCTTCTTTGCCTTCGTCCCAGGGCCCCAGGTTTCACTTTCACATGCGCTCCTAAGGTTTATTGATATCTCCTTGAGGCGCGCGTGGAACACTACGCGCCGTTAAACACCATTAGGTTGTAGCTATCAGGAAATACAGACTGCAACAGGGCATTCCACTCCTTAGCTGTACGCACAATAAATATTCTCTATACAAATATATAAGAAATTGCTTGTTTACCAAATAACGTAGACATTTGATCCCCTAACACAGAAAAGCTCAGATTTTACAAAGACGACCTTGTTAGCATTCAAGTGATGCTTTTTTTTTCGCCACTATTAACATTCCACACCTTTCACCACAAAAAGGAGGTTTCGTAAACGAAAAGATCAAAGCGAGCAAAAAGTTTGTATTCACATGATTCTTGTCGTAAACAAATCGCACCTTTAGAATTATAGTGACCTATCTAAAAAAAACAAGTTTTTGGGAAACGTTGAATAAAGGTTCGTCTGTTTTAAGTTTTTTTAGAAAAGGGAGATAATTCGGTTGCACTTTCATTAAATTCGAATTGTTTTAATTGTATATCCTACTTGACTTATTTATCTACACGTTTTTAAATAAAAAAAAATATTATTACAATTAATAATATTTTTTTCTTAATTCACACAAAAATAGTGCTCATTTACGTCTTTGTTTGTCTGAAACCATCGTTTTTTAAAAGACCTTTTATTATTTAGGTCTCTTTGGTTCTGAATCTTCAATCAAAGTCTCGTTTCATTCCTAAATAAGTCACTATATTAATACATTTTTAGATAGTTTTAAGAATACTTTTAGGTTCAGTACACAAAAAAAAAACATCGCAAGGTAATAAAAAAGTTTTATTATAAAAGTAAACCGACAAAAGACTCAAATGCTACTAATTGTACAGCACAGTAGGCCGTAATGAAAACTTTTAACTAAAAGAAAATAAAATAAAATGACAATCAAATGCTACTCAGTCTTCTTTGATAGTATTTCTAACAATAAAATCAGATTAAATAAAACTATTCAAATATATATCTATTTAAAAAAAAATGTTTTTGTTTAATAACCATAAATTTTGAAAAACGTAATAGGTAATTAAAATATAGAATTATAAAAATCTGCATAATAACCAGGTATTAAGTTTTTATTAACGAGATCGCGTAAGTCTTTTTTCTTATGTTCGCTTAGCTCTAGTCTTTGTAAATATGCTTTGGTTAGCGTTATTTCTTCTGGTCTGACCATTTTCTTTCGTTTATTTCTCATATTGACCATGGTGAACTCATTTTGAGTGTATGAGGTTTTATAGTAAAATGCGAACTGTTCAGCCTTATAAAATTCCAAAACCTTGACATTGGTCCATATCATAGTGTTTTTATGTTCGTCTTCATTGTAATTATAGCCCCACTTTTCTTGTAGAACCTTTAAATCGATGAAAAAGTCGTATGTCAACTCTATCACATTAAAAGGTTTACCATTCTTACGCGAGTTCTTAATTAGGGTAACATATTGGTAGGGTGCGTATATTGGCCCAGACTTTTTATTTCTCTTGATCTCTTTTTCAATAAGGCTATGCACATTATCCCCTTCATTCTGGGTATGACCTTTAATTAGATATTTATGAGTAATTGTGTGAATATTTTCAAAAATAGATACAGCATAAGAATATAATGAGGCAATATATTTATTTTTATTTTGTCCACAACAATTATCGGAATAAAATGTGACATGGAGAGCTTTGTTTGGGTTCTGCTCATTTAAACGATGTAAATAATCTAAAATGCATGACCCAATCTCGTTAGCTCCCCTTTTTCCCTGAACTTCGTCCCAGAAATAGCTATATACGTTACCGTATGCCCCTATTTCATTATCATTATCTTCATTTTTTTTACGCTTTTGAACTGTTGCTGTTTTCTTTAACATTTCTACTATTGTAAAATTAAGGCAATTTAGTTTGGATTTATAAAAAAATGATGATGTTTCTCCAGTGGGACACTGCAGAACAGCCTGCAAATCGTAGACTGCGCAAATGTTAGTTTCATTAATATTCTGACGATCTAGACGTTTTTCTTCTCGACACAGAACCTTTTCTTTCAGATGATCATCATATTTTTCTTTAATTTCTATCTTGCGATTCGGATTAGCAAGTTCATAATCTAAGCACAAGTCGCACCTATCTTTTTTTGGTTGAAAAAAACCTATATTAAACACCTTTGTAAAAATTTCGTAGTACAGCCAATAGTCACATGTAGGTTTTTCTTCTTCTTTCTGAGATTTATCGAAATCTCGCCAAAGGTCCATTATCGTCTTCTCACCACTGATATACTCCCTGGAAGTTGAAGCTCTCAAATAATGAGAGGGTATTCTTGGTATGGAATTTATATGTCCTTTTATACTTTCAATGAGTAGTGGATCTGTAGGTTTTCTTCCAGAGTGCTTACCTCTAATGTCTTTACTTACGAAACCTTGCGGGTCAGTTTTCTTTTTAACGGTTCTGATTTGACGGTCACATATCCCTAGCGTGTTAATAAAGAAGGTCTTACAAACACGAATGTTGATATTATTTATTTTGAAATAGAATGCATTATTTGGTAATCTAGGTTTATCTGCGTTAGTATACTTGTATCTAGGCTTAACTTCCATCATACAAGAGCGTATGTAAGATCTCTGCAGTTCGATGTTGCCAAGAGACCAATATGTTTCAAATAATGTATTTCTATAGGTGCCATTTACATTCACAGAACATTGGAGTCTACATTTACACGCATCTTTAACAATACGGGCAGTTACTTCCTTTTTAGTCGTCATAGAAACGTAAGCTTTTCCAGAATTCCTTAAACTTTTTGCTATATTTTGCTTCCACTTTGAAGGATTCCGAATGCGCTTTCTACATCTTCTGGGAGTTTCCGCGACAGAATTAACAGAACAGGTGTTATTAGATGCTATGGTATTGAAAGTAGTGGTGGACGAAGGCGAAGAACTGGAGCTAGAGCTTGGGCGAGTAGCCTTTCTAATATTGGACCTAGATCTATCTACACTATAGGTTGGGTCTGAGTCACTTAAATCCACATCGCTTGCATCTGAGTTGATAGGTGACTGGTAGTAACTTTTTTTAGCTGCAGATGTAGTTCTGCTTGCAACTTGACCCGTTAACTTAGATGTTGATGGCCCATCTATGAAATGGTCATTCGCTTTACCTTTACAAGAACTGCTGCTGGAACTGGAAGAGGATGTTGATGATGATCTACTCGAATTAGAAGAAGAACTACTGGTACTAGCTGACGAATCACTTGATTTCTTAGACTGTTGCATTTCTAATTCAACTGGCTGAAGAGCTCGCTCAGGAGTTATAGACGCTTCAATCAAGAGATCATCGGTTTTTGATATAGTTTGAACCTGTAATGTAATAGGTATGATTTTTTTTCCAATTGGTTATGAAATAAAATATTAATTACTAAATTAAAGCTGAACAGCTATAACCCACCTCATTGGTGTTCTTATGAAACGTCTTTGGATCATAATAAGGAATGGATCTGTCAGGAGAGTTTTCTATAATTGATGGACTGAATGATTTATTTTCTTTTTGAGGCGTATTCTGAAAGTAAATACTGTAAGTTAGCAAACATATAAGGCAAAAAATATATCGGGATAAAATATGTAAATTAAGGTAGGTAGGTTAAATTGTTATCTAGTAATGAAAATGACAAAATTTTAAGGTATTGAGAATGTATGATTAATTACTTACCTCAATAATAATTCGGTCAATTGAATTTAAAAATATTTTTTCTGGAGATGGACTCGATGGCACAATATTTTCCTTATCGGTGATAATCTGAAAGAAATACTTACGTTATTGTAGATATCAGTAAAAAATATTAAATGGGCATAGGTAAATATTTAATTATTTTTGTAGCCTATCTACCGTAATATCATCACCATCAGCAGATCTTCCTTGCATAATAACATTAGTAGGTGGTTCCTTGATGTGAGCACTACTATTATTTTGATCACTCTCCTGTAAATAAATTTGTTAAGATTATAAAATTTGTTGTTTAAAAAGAATCATAAAAATCTGAATGTGAAATCTGACCTGATTACTACGCAAAGTTTTTTCTAAAATATAATCTGCTCTTTTCTTCATTTTTATATTTTTTGTTAGTATGTAGGTATCTAAAATCTGAAACGCAGAAAAAAATTGGCAAATGTAATAATGACACATTAAATCAAAACAATAAAACGTTTTGGTATCTAGGCAGACCCAAGTCTAAAATAGTCTGTGAAAATATAATCATATTTATTACAAGAGGGGCATAATCATAAATCAGCTTTTATCATAAACATTAGTTTCGTAATAACATAGACCAAATGATGATTGCGTCTTTAATTCGTACATTTTTTCAGTCAAAGAGTGACTCAATGACAAATAAGTCACCGCTGTATAGAGAAAATTTAGTATGAAATAGACTCAATACCAAATAGGTCTTTACTTTACTAAAAATAGTTACGTCCACATACCTTAATTTTTATTCTTGTAGCGTCCTATTACGGTTTAGGCCTCCACAATTACAAACAAGTAACGACCTGCGCGTGACACTCGCGGCACATTACTGCTTGCGACTCTCTCGAACTGAAAGGGCGCGGATGGAGGGGACGGAGTGAAAGAGACCGAAGTATAAGTTTGTGCCTTTCTACGCCATATTAAGTCTCTGTTTTATTAAGATTCGATGAAGATGGTCGAGCAAGGTAATTTTATGTGTCAAAGTTGAAATCTTCAAATTTCGAATTAGGTCTCTATAATTCTAAAGGTGCGAAATGGAGTATTGCGATGAAAGATTCATTGAAATTGATCATGTAAGGTTAAGTAACAGCGTTTGGCGCAGCGAGAGCAGCGGCAGCGGTGAGCATCATTCATCATATCATGGAAGCATCATCACGGAAGTTTATGTTGCAGAGTACTAGCTGACCCGTGCCCACTTTACTGGGCGTCAAACATATAAGCTAGAACTACATTAGACCGACGCACACGTGGACCACGCCTGATTTGTACGTAGAACGATGTCGCGTGGCGTCGCGTGGATCTAATGTAGCTCTTCAAGTTTAGTTGCCATATAAAATGTATGGAGACCGACGCGCCCAGATTGGCGTACGTGGCACACGTGTGCGCAGTGTAGTCAGGGGCGCCGACTGCGTGGGTGCTCGGGGGCTCGAGCACCCATGAGAAATAAACAGTGGGTGCCGAGCACCCCAGAGATTAGACATCAAGAAACAGATCAGTAATCGCCTTTTAGGTTACGTATAAATTATAATATTTCTTAATAATAAAAACTAGATTCATTTTTATATAATGGTTTAATTATAAATCTTTATCAAACATAATTAGTAATTAAGCACGCAGTATGTTAGTAGGACATTTA
Organism: Mythimna impura; assembly: GCA_905147345.3. NCBI lineage: Eukaryota > Metazoa > Arthropoda > Insecta > Lepidoptera > Noctuidae > Mythimna > Mythimna impura. Next base: position 21,759,738 of record LR990359.1, on the reverse strand, counting down.
TGTATTTGTCAGTCGATCAGTGTGCATTTTTCTTTTCACACTTCGCCACTTTTTCGAGTTAAAGCCGGCGCCCCTGAGTGTCTAGTTCTACCTTTATGGCGTAAAAATATTATTAATCACAATCAAATCCAGCCTTGTTGTTCGTTCAAAAATGCATTTATTGATTTTTTGTGACATATGTAATTATGACAATGTATTATTGACATAATTAATATAGGTACCTACGTAATCTACAACTTTAAACTGGAATACCTTTAATACGAGGATCGCATTAGTGTCTAAGATAAAATTGTTTAAAAATGTAATCTGTAATCTGTTGAGCTGTATGTATTTTTACCGATTTCTCGGTCAATTGTGGACCGATTTTGAAAATTATTTTTGTATATTTTTCATCACTGCTTAAAAAATAAGTATGGCAACAAAATTTTGTTCGTGACCCTGCCAACACTCTTTAAATGAATCTGAGATGGGATTTCTTGCAACGTTACAAAAAAAATGTTATTAAAAAGTGAAATCTTCAAAAAATTTATCTAGGACCGGTTGCTAGTTCGAGTTACTCACGATTCGGACACAACATGTTCGGACACAGTATCCAAATTGGCACATTTAAAACTTTGTTTATCTGACTGTAATAAACAGCTTCAATAAATTTGTTGGTGTCCAAATATAGTGTCCGAATCGTCAGTAACTCGCTAGGTTCACAGCCGTTATGTCACTCAGGAATAAAGTAGCTTTACACTGGTGAAAGAATTTTTAAAATCGTTTTGTCCGTTTCCTCCGCTACCGCTCACGCTACGCTCGCCGCTGTTAAATGGATGTAGCCTTATTGCTTCCGAGCCCAGTCGTCAACAGCGCGTAGTGATCCTCGCGCTCCTCAAAGAGATGTCAGCAAACCGTAGGGGCCCAGCAGGGCCGATGCCCGCTAGCTAGGACCGCGGATAATTTCTGAAAGGGAAACCCGTAGTCCTAGAACGCAAAGGGTAATTGAAGGATACAGGTGTGGTTTTAGTCAGTAAAAGTCTGACACGCCCTCTCGCTCCACCCAGAGCGCGAGAAGTCATTTTAAGGGGGGTGAGCACATAGACATGTTGAAGTTGATGTCTGTATGAGGAGGTTTATGGTATGCGACATATGTTATTGATTTTTTGCGTCTATTTATGACTTGTTGTTGAATTGATATGACTACGTACTCTTTAGCTAAGTGGAGTTGTATTGAAGTAATAGGTAGATTTCAGGTCGATGTGTTACTAGGATAGGATGATGTTTAACTAGCTATATGGGCTGGGGTATGACAACTGAAATAAACAGGTTTTTTTATAGGTGGGAATTTATCCAATTACTTCTCCCGATTTTGGGCGGAGCAGGAAGGCGTGTCAGACTTTTACTGACTAAATCTACTCCTATGTTCCTTCTTTGCCCCGTTCCAGGGCCCCGGGGTTCTCTTTCGCACAACCCACGGCCCCAGTAACACAACCCATGGCCTCAGTAAAGGAACACAGGCGGGTTTTAGACAATAAGTAAAACTCTGATACTCTCCCACCCCAGAGCTGGAGGAGTTATTTGATAACATCATCGTCTTCCAGTCCTTGTGCCATATTACTTGGGGTCGACGCAACATGTTTTTTTCATCCATTCTGTTCTGTCACCCGTCAAGTTATCACTAACACCTTTTACTTTCATATTACTCCTCACACAATCCATCCATATTTTCTTTGGCATACCTCTCCATCCATCCACATGTATCTCATAACTCTTTTAGTCTCCTCCTCCTCTTTACATGACCATACCATGACAAACGATTCCCTTCTATGTTGTTATTTGATGAAATCCCACCACAAAAAAATAAATAAAAATAAAGGTGGACTACGCAGGTTTAAATTCAACAGACTATTTATAACTCAAACCTCAAGTTAAGAACATTGTTAATACTGATTGTGTCAGAGAGATTCATCGGTTCAAAAGTTATATAATTATAACTTTCTTGTTGGTCTCGTGGCAAGTGCGACTGCTGTGCGTAGAATCATGGACTCAATTCCAGGGGCCCAAGTCTGCTATTTTTATAAATTCATCATTCCAACACGATCCCATTGTCATTTTGCTAAAATTTCGTAAACTGCTATTCCATAATGATCGATCATTGATCGGTCAATGGTCTCGTACTAGAGTTGTGGTAGAATGACAATATCGAGCTTATTTAAAGCAATGACTGCACAATGAGAAAGAAAGAAAGAAAAACATTTTATTTGCCGGAAAAGGCGCAAACTTATAACTAACATATTGCAAATATTTTGCAAGACAAAAACATACGAGTGAGAGATGGCGCTAGCTGTCATGTTAAGATCGGCTCCGTATTAATTTATCTAATAAAAATATTACCAAGTGTTTTAGAAACATCAAAGTGCTAAATATTGTTCCGAAAGATCCAAAGTGCTAGTGAAAGTGTTATCTACTCTTAAATCTTTCAAATGGCAAAACTCAAAGAATAAACATTGACGCTAACCAGTGACAAAACGAATATACTTCTAACAAATAAATACAATATTACTAGGTACAATATTCAAAAGCAAATCCATAATAACGCATAAATCAGAGCGCGTGGTGCTAAAAAATTTGAAAAAAAAAAACAATACTTAACAAAAGTGTTTTTGAAGTGAGTGCAAAAATGCGGAGAAAAATTGTTTACTGATGAGTCAACCTAACGACTTTGTTTGATTCAAAACTTGCGCACTTAGAAGGAGACCGCAAAATTGGCTTACTCGAAATTAGCAATTGTAGTCGGTACATAACGTGAACGCTTTTAAGACAAGTGGTTGCTAGTTCGATCCTCACTTACACAAAAAAGGACTTTTTGCAATTTGTGAAGAACATTTCTTACTTTTATTTTCTTCTAGAAATAATTCACCGTAAAAGTGCCAAAAATCATAATGAGCAATAGTTGCTTAAAAATGTTTGCTACTTTGAGTCTAAATTTCGTGTACCCTGTGATTACGTATAAGCAAACAAACGATGGAGAATTTAGTTTATAACACAAAAACAAAATTGAAAACATCGCCATCTATCGCCGAGTAGTGGTATCATATCGAACTGCTGTCATATACGTGCGATGATTTATGCTGTCATTCAATAATAACACCATCTAATTACACGTGTCTGAACAAGGTTGTACACACAATACGCATTGAAAGATAACATGTCTTCATCCAAATCTATGTCCACAAATAGTTCAATCAAAGGCCACAAGATGCCAGCTCAGGTGGTATGTTTCAAATGCAAAAAATCTGTTGACAAAAAAAGAACTGCGCTGTGCTCAACATGTAACAACAGATTTGAACCAGACTGCGATGGTTATCCGGAACACTCGTACCGATTATTGAATCAAGAATCTAAAATGAAATGGCGCTGCAAGATGTGTATTAAGAAAAAGGCTGTGAATTCTACAGAGCCATCTAATGTAACAATGAGAAAAACACCAACATATCCTACTATAAAACCGGCTCAGCAAACTTACACAATAACAAAACAATCGTCCCCTGACCAGGATTCTCATATACTGACCGATTGCGATACATCTTTCGAAATTGACACCACACCGAATAAACTCTCAAAAAGTGTAGACGGTACTACGTCTAATATATTTTCTGTGTCTGAGATGCAAGATACAATAGCCCAGCTGACTATAAAATTAGATAGCACGGAGAATGAGTTGGAAAACACAATATTAGAAAACAATGAATTAAAAAGACAAGTGAGCAAGCTGACTCAAGAAATTAATGTTTTAAGGTCGTTATGTCATTCTTCTACAACTAAAGAAAGCAGCCCTATAAGCACTGACAAAAAGAAAAGACACTCTCGTTTGAGTCAAATCGTGTCTTCAACTCCCTCCTCGCCGAAACTCACTACAAATGTTGAACGCAATAATAACTTTATGTATTTACATCTGGAACAAAATATCTCAGCGTTACAAAAGGAACTACAAATCGCAGAAAATGAGATAAGAACTCTAAATACACAAATACAGATCTTGAACAAATCTCATAAGACTACATCAAAACCACAACAGAGTTTTTTAGCCAATGCACCAAACACAATTTCCCCAGACTTAAAAAAACAAAGATACGGAAAAACTATAAGGATCTTTGGTGCGCAACAATGTGTCGGTCTGGCTGCTGCTCTTATACATTCGAGAGAGACTACACAGTATGAAAAATATAGAGTCCTCGCCCATACGATGCCAAATGCGCAGAGCGACACTATAACAAAAAGCTGTACTAGCATAAACTTGGAACCAGGTGACAAAATTGTAATATCTTTGGGTGAAAATGACAATAATATGGGACATGTACTGTTTCAATTAAAAAAAATATTAAAGACATTTTCTAAGAATAGTTTATTAATATTAAATGTTGTAAAAAGTAACCATCTAGATGTCGAAAAATTGAATTATCGTATCAAAAATATTTGTAAACATTATAAAAATTTTAATTTTATTAATTCTGTTCATAACAACGTATCTGACATTTGCAAAACAATAAATTACGTAATAGATTGTGAATATTATAACCAAAAATATTTAAATCCAGCCGAGCTCAGGAAACACCTCGCGAGTAGCAAATCAAGTTCTTTGCGAAAACGAGAGACAATACCCAAAAAAGGAACTATTCCCTTTTATTTCAGAAATAACAAAAATAACGGAACTGAAAAATTTCTTAACTCTCATCTTCTTTCTGCAGAGCACAGAAAAGGCACAATACCATATTATTTTCCCACATTAAAAAAATACGATACATTTTTTCGTACCTAAAAATATAACACCCATATCACACAACTTTAAAATACTCCACCAAAATATTGCGAGTGTTTTATCTAAACAGGAACTGTTGGAGTTAACATTACAGGAAATGCGTGACTTACATAATGAACCTCATGTGATTTGCCTCTCCGAAACATTCATTAAAAAAGGTCAAGAAAACTATATTAAGTTATTAAATTTTGAAATGGCTACAAATTTTTGCAGGGAAAAAAATAGAGGTGGCACTTGCATTCTAGTCAGAAAGGGTTTACACTACAAAGAATTACAGTTTATAAAAACATATGCATCGGTAAATACGTTTGAAGCATGTGGTATAGAAATAGAAAATAAAAAATTAGTGATTGTTTGCTTATATCGAACACCTCAGTCGGACCCTAATCAATTTTTAATTAAGTTAGATAGAGTCTTACAGGATTTACACAAAAAATATAAATCTAGCACACGTATAGTCTTGACTGGTGACTTCAATATTAATACCTTAAAAAGAAGCAAAATCACTCAAGAATTTCAAGACTTGGCAAAAAATCACAATATGAAAATTCATATTGAGGTAGCTACTCGGAAACTTTCTTGTATAGACCATATATTGAGCAACATACCTAATGCAATCCCAACAGTACTACCACTACATCTCTCTGACCACGACACAGCACAAATGCTAAGCTTCCCTTTTTTACACTTCAAACAGCAAAGACCGCATTATACCATATTTACAAAAGAGACTACAGTCTAAATAATATGCGTAAATTTAGGGAATGCTTACAAAATCTATCCTGGAAAGATATTTACATGGAAAGCGATGCAAATAAAGCATTCAGCGTTTTCCATGAATTATTATGTTTATTTTTTAATCTCTGTTTTCCAAAAGTTAGGGTTAAGATAAATTTAAACAATAAAAAACGAACGTGGATAAGTAAGGGACTCAAACAAAGTTCTAAAACGAAGCGTTTCTTACGATACCAATATTACAAAAATAAAAATATAATGAACAAGAGTAGATATATCACATATTCAAAACTATTACAAAAGTGTATCTACAAGGCTAAACAAAATGCTAACATAAAGTTTATAGATAATAATGACAATAAATGTAAAGCCGCATGGACAGTCGTAAAAAATGAAATACATAACTCGGACCCCAAAGACAACATTGAATGTATTAAAACTGATAATTCTGTACTTACCAAACCAGTAGAAATAGCTTCTGCCTTCAATGATTATTTTACAAATACTATTCCTACTCAAAATTGTACAAATAGTTATCGCAGTGATACCTTAACTGCTAACTCTATGTTCCTTACACCTATAAGCGAAAATGAGGTACAGAAACACATTTTATCATTGAAAAATACCAATTTTGTAGGTTATGATGGACTCAATACCCGAATTATTAAGGCATGTGTTAGTGAAATAAGCGGAGTGTTGACCCATCTCATCAACCTCTCCTTTTCACAAGGAGTTTTTCCTGACGCTTTGAAGATATCTGTTGTCAGATATTTAAAAAGGGAGAAAAATGTGACATGAATAATTATCGCCCCATAACATTGATACCCATCATGTCAAAAATCTATGAAAAGTGCATGTATCAAAGAATAGTCGACTACTGCGAAAAATACAATATTATAAAAAAAGAACAATTCGGGTTTCAGAAACACAAGTCCACATCTCTCGCCATCTTTTCACTTCTGAAAGCGGTATTGACTAATATTAACAACAAACAGCTAACAACAGGGCTATTCTTTGATTTGTCTAAGGCATTTGACCTCGTTTCACATGAAAGACTATTAAAAAAACTTGAGGCTTTTGGTATTAGAGGACTGCCACTACAATGGATATCGTCGTATTTAACTAGCAGACAACAGAAAGTTACTGTTACCAAACTAAATGAAAGTAGGAACATGACAGAATATTCGTCTGAATATAGAAGTGTAAAACGGGGCGTCCCCCAGGGTAGCATATTGGGCCCTATCTTATTTCTACTCTATATAAATGACATAGTTAATGTAATTAATCATCAATGCTTCCTTTTTGCCGATGACATTTCCATAATCGTTACTACCGATAAAAAACATAAATCAATTAAAGACCATGAAGCGGACATAAATAATACAATAGATAATCTAATTAACTGGCTAAATAATAATAATTTATCAATTAATCTAAATAAATCAGTATATATACAATTTAATCAATCTTATAATAATACATTTAATTTTAAAATGGACATACCGAAAATTACACAAGTGACAAAAACTCGATTTCTAGGAGTAGTAATTGACGAACATTTAGACTGGAAAGCACAGGTAGATACTGTATGCAATAAGATAAATAAGCTTGTGTATGCTTTGAGACAAATAAAAAAAGTGACTAATATAAAAACGGCTGTGATGACATACCGCGCATATGTGGAGTCCTCATTATGGACTAATTATGTGGGGAAATAGTACTGACCGTAATAGAGCATTTGTAGCCCAAAAGAAATGTCTAAGAGCTCTATACGAGATTCCATCGGACGAATCATGTCAACCAATATTTAAGGAACTTGGTTTGCTACCGTTACCTTCATTATATATATATGAAGCATGTATGTTTGTTCGAAAGCACTTAGAATTATTTAGAACAGCAGAAGAACTATTTATAAGCTCTCGAAGTCGACGTGACCAGTATAGGCTTGTGCTGGAAGAGCTACCTAGATCAGCAAAATATAATAAAAATTCTTTGGCTATGTGTATACGACTGTATAATAAATTACCAAGTATGTTTAAAACATTAAATTGTAAATTATTCAAAATGCAACTGTATAAATGGCTCAATAATAATAATTATTATAGTATTAATGACTTTTTAAAATGAATTTTTAATGTAATTTGTTTCAATTTTGACATAAATGTTTAGTGAATAAGTTTGCACGCTTTAGTTTTAAGCAAAACATGTTCGATCTATTTATTTTCAATAACACCTTTTATACCATGTTTTAAGCAAATAAAATATCTTTATCTTTATCTTTATCTTTATCATAATTAATCAGAAGTAACATATATGCGCCACGTCCGAGCAAAACGGCCGTACGCTCAGCATAATGCCGTATCCACAACGCAAAGATGCGACGAGTCCACAGCGCTGGTTTTCAGCGTGGGCCGGTGACGTTATCGACTAACAGACGTCGGCAACGGTATTGTGTACATACCAATACATTTGAGTAAAATTAAATATAAATAAATTTTTAGGACAAAGTCATGAATGGAAATAATGATGATATTCTGAATGACGTTCTAATGGTAGGTCACTGATCAAAGGAATTGTCAATTTTTTTTTTCGTTTGGTTGGTTCTGATGATTACTTATTCTTAAAAGTATGTAACAATTTTTAGGAACGTTATACGTTCGCGGCGCGGGTACGTTGCCATGGAAATAGTTTACCCATAGGCATCCGAGCGCACATCTACACTCGCGCGGTTGCCCGCACTTTTTTCAAAATTTAATTTTACGAATTTTTGTGATCTTACGTAAGAACTATCAAGACTACCTCTCACCCACTTGTAAGAATGAGGAGGAGTGGCAGGCGGTCGTCTCCTTCTGCGAAGCAGTAATGCTAGCAAAGGAGGCGGCCGATCGCGTGAGGCAACGGTCCTCACGCCCTAACCGGCGCCGGGATTCCGATCCCGATTTCCGGCCACCGTAGGCGCGGGCTTGCGGACGGCGAGTGATGTGGTGGCTCGCCGTCCGACCGTCCGGTAACTGTCCGGACCGAGCCCAAGTCGTCGACGGCGCGTATTGTTCCCCACGCGCCTCAGGGAGATGTCAGCAAATTGTAGGGGCCCAGCAGGGCCGAAGCCTACTGGGGCCACGGGTAGTGTGAAAGCGAAGCTCGGGGCCCCGGGATGAAGGCAAAGAAGGAACGGGAGTGGGTTTTTAGTCAGTAAAAGTCTGACACTATCTATCGCTCCGCCCAAGAGCGGGATTTGTCATTAGATGATATTCCAATCTTAAAAAAAAAAACCCCTTGTAAGAACAAAATAAGATATGGTCGAACCCCCTCCCCCCTAAATCGTCTTACGTAATAAATTAATGGATCCTATTCCCTCTCGCTCACAGTAGGTGGAGCTATTTGATAATTTCCCAACACAAAAAATAGAACCTAATAGGTTCCCCGCTTTTCGCCATGCCCACTCAATCTTAACAGCATTTTCCAAACAAGGTGTGAAATTCAAAGAATGTGCAACACAATTTTTCCGCCCGTAAATTGATTTTCGATGATAAAACATAATGCTAGCGTGGAAAATGTGGAATGTGAATTCATTGTTATTAATTTTATTACATGGTTGATTGCGTTCCGTTTCGTTGTGACTTTAAAAGTTAAGAAATATATTTTAGATTTAATTTTTTTTTTAGGTGTGAAAATCATCTAATGACAAATCCCGTTCTTGGGAGGAGCGAAAGATAGCGTCAGACTTTTACTGACTAAAAACCCACTCCTGTTCCTTTTTTCCTTCGTCCCAGGGTTTCACTTTTACACTACCCGTGGCCCCAGTAGGCTTCGACCCTGCTGGGCCCCTACGATTTGCTGACATCTTCTTGAGGCGCGCGTGGAACAACACGCGCCGTCAACGACCAGGGCTCGTAAGTTTAATTTGGACGAAGTTTTGTCAACGCATTTATCAAGTAAACTCTTGGTTTGCCTTACACAAGTTATACTATCTAGTACCATAGACACTTCGATTTTGTATTCCTTGACTCCTTAATGCTTTGAATCACATCAGAATTCCAAGCATATTTTGTTACTTTTTTTTTTATTTGTGAAATCATCATATAACGCCCGCTCTGGGTGGAGTGAGAGGGCGTGTCAGATTTTTACTGACAACCAACCCACCTGTTCCTTCAGTTGCCCTGTGTGTTCCAAGGCCGCAGTAGGTACCTCTTTCGAACAATTTCGCAGCCCTAATTATTTTAAATACTAGCTTCTGCCAGCGGCTTCGCCCGCGTAAAAGTAGCTTTCTCCATACAAACTTCCAACCCCCGTTTTACCTCCTTAAGGGTAGAGTTTCGTAAAATCCGTTCTTAGCGGATGTCTACACCATTTAAGGAACCTACCTGCCAAATTTTAAGTTTGTAGACATCTATAACACTATAGTTTCGGAGATTTCGTGATTAATCAGTGAATGGTATTTCGCTTTTATATATATAGATTTTATTCATTAGTCAATTAGTCATCAGTCAAACTAAATTATGCCCGGCACTGCTTGCATCTCTGTTGTAAGAAAAGTGATTTATTTTTCTTAACCTTTTCACGAAATATCTAGATACCCTTTGCAGCCATACACCGAGGGAAAGACCTAATTAGCTTACAAAAACAGGCTACATTCAATTCATCAGTGGAGCTATAGAGAATTTCCCGTAACAGCTCACGCATGAGGAGATCTCACTCAACCAATCAGCGCTCAAAGAACGGCAGCCATTGATAAATCAAAGAGGTATATAAATCACTCAGCAAGCGAGGATTGCTCTCAATAACGCGATCAAGGGCGACAGATGAATGTAGGCAGAATTGTTAGGTACATTATATTGAATAGGACGTGTTTATGTAGAGCTAGTTTCGAGAATAGGTTAAGCCTTTAAGGTTTTCTAAATCTTATAACCAGAGGTCGGAATTAGGTAGAGTTAAACATGTACTTGCACCGATTTCATACAGCGAATGAAAGAATAAAGTGGATATGCCTCAAATCCCGAGATTAATTTTAAAGAGCAGAATTTTTTTATGACTATCAGAAATATAACAGAAAAAAATTCTTCCTGCATTAATGACGAGGAGGAGGAAGTGTATAAATTAATTAATAAAATTTGTTAACCTCAGTTGACGTAGAGAGATCTTTTTCAATGAAAAATATTAATAAAAAATTGTATGTTAATTATCTTTGTTTTATTTGTCTAATCTATCTCTGAGGTTTTTATTATTATTTATTTGTAATATTGTTGGTCACACGGGATTTTTCATTAGAAATCCCGGGAAGGTCCATATTAATATCAACATTTCGATGCAAGTACATAAATTACTCGACCTAATTCCGACCCCAGCTTATAACTGAAAGTTTATGAGAGTGTGTATATTTGTTACTTCCAGCAAACTGTACTTTTGTGTTTCTATCCGTTGTGCTGTGTCTGTCCCGAATAAAAGTATTTCTATTCTATTCTATTCTATTCTAATATTTGTCTTTTCAAACAAAGTTTTCAGTCTTAGCCGTACTAGCTCACTGTTCACCAGAACTTCGTTTGAATACATCATGTGTATTCACACTAAGTTTCTAACATGGGTAGTTTGTATCTACCAACTATCCATGTTAGAAACTTAGAGTAGGTACTTGAGTTTAGAAAAACTTTCCGTGTGTATCTTAAAACCCAGTAAGAAAAACATCTGCTGGGTTTCATAGTTTTTACCCAACTGCGACAAAGCCCTAAAGGAGGGTAGTTTGTAAGTCAAACAAGATATTCGTTTTATATTAAAATACCCGCGATTTTGTCCGTGATTTTGTGCGCGTCAGACTCATAAAACAAAAATTAGGTCGCAGTCAAGATTTTTTTATTGTTTTGTACTCTAATTATTTTTCTCAAATAAAAGTAGCCTAATTTACTCCTTATAATATTAGCTATTTACCAGTGAAAGTCTTGTCAAAATCGGTCCAGCCGTTTGGGAGATTAGCCGGAACAAACCTACAGACAGTGAGATAAAAATTAAAAAATTGCATATTTGTTATAGGTATCGAATATACTTTCATGTGTAAAAAACTGTTATTTTGATATTACAAAACGACACTTCACCTTTTTCCTTCCAATTTTATTATTATATGTACATGTATATAAAGATATTATATAGCTCTAATTGTCACAGCAATTACCGTGGTAAAACGTTGATGAGGCGAAGTACATAATTTTTAATGGTGCTATTGTGGTAATATAATGTAATTTATTAATTGACCGACTCACTGAACTACGTGACTGCCGCCATGCCCGTGCCTGTTCCCATCTTCTATTTATACTAGTGGTCCCCCCGACAAAGGTCCTGCTCGAAAGCTGGTTTTCCATCAGAAATAAAAAAAATGAAGAACTCGATTCTAGTGCCACCTACCGGATTCAATTTCCAAATCTAAATTTTTAAAACCCCAAATATACACAAAATTTTATTCAAATCGTTTAAGCCATTTAGGAGGAGTCAGGTAAAAAAAAAGGGACAAACACTCATACAGAAGAATTATATTAGTAGACTAGCTTGTGCCAGCGGCTTCGCCCGCGTGAAAGTAGGTTTCTTCATACAAACTTTGGACCCCCGTGAAATGAATTTTGGAAAATCCTCTCTCAGTGCTCGCCTACGTCATAAAAGGAAAATTTCACGTACCTAGTCCCAGTAGTATCGGCTGTGCGTTGATATGTCAGTCAGTCAGTTTCTCCTTTTATATATTATATAGATAAATAATAGAACTATATTAATTACTAGCTTTTGCCCGCGGCTTCGCTCCCGTCAACTGACTACTTTACCTCACTCTACCCTACCCTACCTAGTTACCTAAACCTTCCCTGTATGCTGGTGAACTAAACAAAAAAGAATTATTAAAATTGGTTCAGCCGTTGTTAAGTTAAAGCGTGACCAGGAGAAATAGGGTTTCATTTTTATATTAAAGAAGATATGATAATGTAGCATTTTTCTGTTGGGAAAATCTTGGTAGCAAATACAGAAATATTAATTAAAATTTCTGTGGTAGCAAGTCTTTGAATTTTACTGCAAGAAGGTTGTTTCCTACGGCTCTAAAATGGCACAAGCGTAAAGCTCGGGAATGGAAAAGACACTATATTTTCAAAAGCTTAATATTTGTTTGGAAGAACCGACAGGTAGCCACACTAGCTGGAACCGTGTTTTGTGTAGTTTTTCTTGTAGAAAGATAATAAAAACATATTTTACACCAAATAAATGATGTCTCTGTATTTTCTGCCCCAGGTTTAATGGTAAATGTTATTTGAAAATACTATATTAAACTAAGTAAGTAATTTGGTACTTAGCAGTTTGTCCAGTAACCTTCAATGTTCAGGTATAATCTCAATAGTCAATAATAATATAGGACATTGATGGAAGACAATAAACGACACATTACCGAAATCGGTGTTTTTAAGAGGGTCCTTTTCCATTCGCCTATCGTCTACATCGAGCATGGTTTAAAAGCTTATTACTTTTTCTAACGCAATCCAACGCGATGTTTGACGAAAAGGCAACGCAAAAAAAGAGAGATAACGGCTGAAAACTCTATTAGCATTCGGTAATTCCGTGATTTACTCGAATATTTTACAAAACTTGTTCCAGGAAAAACGTGTTTTTTTAAACCCTTAAGTTTTTGAAAAAAAAAATGTCGTCATTCAGAATCTTGATCAAATTTGCAAGGCTTCTATTGTTATACTTTTTTGACTTTTTCAATTTTTGAGTAAATTATGAAATGTCAAAGTTCATGCAAAATAGCAGATTTTCAGAGGTTTTTACTGGATTAGTTTTACACAAAGGAGACAATTTTTTTTGGGCCCACTATTAAACGGTTACGTTTATTAATAATATTACACATGGAAAAAGCGATCATCTTATTATAATTAACAGACCAAAAATTATATAGAAATCTAACCGGAATAATGAAATAATAGTAAAAAAGTGTTACGGCAAAAAATGCTTGTTTAGGAGCGTTTTCAAGTTTATTTTAACGTGAAAAAAATAATGTTACTATAGTGCGCAGCGGTGACATCGGATTTAAATGCGTTTCAAGAGATAATAATTAATTGGTCCAGCGAACTTGTTTTTAATGCTGTTATTAACGGTTAACACAAATATCAAGTAACGTACTTTAAAAATCAACGTAGAACGAAACGTAATTAATAGCCCGTTGCAGATGCTCTGTGGTCCAGTTTCAATCAGTTTGACACTGACAGACAAGTAGTGGTGGGTCGATGTCGAATTTTAGACGGACGAGACGTAACCGTTTTGGCGACGACAAAAACGGTTGCAGAAAACGGTCGTCGTCGCAACTGGTTTGAAGACGAAACTATCGTTGAGTGAAGTAGTTGCAGAAAACGTTCGTTGTCGCAACTAGTTTGAGGACGGTAATAAATTCTGTACTCGTCGCGTCGTCGTTTCAAAACCAGTTATTACAATGAAAAATGAACTTTATGACTATAATCATAAAATTCATTTTTCATTGCAATAACTAGTTGTAAAAACGACGATGCGACGAGTGTGATAGTTGAAGCAATGGAATTTCGACCTTATTTTCTTAACAGTAAGATAACAATTCGCATACAGTAATTCGAAGACTGGTTTATGCAACGAAGACTGTTTGGTCTCAGCCCCCCTAGCCAAGTCACAAACGATAAACGTAAACTCTCAATAGTCTTTAATAGATTTTCAACTTTATGTTATTGGATATAAAGTTGAAAATCTATTGAAGATTACATAGTATTTTCGTTCGTTCCGGTCGCTAACCTCAGTAGTCTTTAATAGATTTTCAACTTTATGCCTTTAGGTATAAAGTTGAAAATCTATTGGAGATTACTAAGCGTTCACGTTTATCGTTTGCAACTTCGCTAGGGGGGCAGGATGGAAAACGGTTGTTACGTTGCAGAACAAAAAACGGTCTTTGAAAACTGTTCGTCGTTGAAACCCCCACCGCTACAGACAACATTATTATTGTTTCCGATTACTAGATAGTTGCATGTTTCTTCTGTTCTTTTCGTATTTTTATGCGAAAGATTTTATGAAAATGGCATCTGTAGATACATGCATAATCCACAAAGCCGTTGTATCAATTGTGCAGCACGATTTCAACGGAATGTTGAATACTGCTCTTGCTGGATACTGTTGTAATTGTTTAGTGGGCAGACGCACTGTTGGCTGCTGTGCATATGTGATGTGTATATTGTGGTTTTTATCTTGGGCGCGGCATCAAGGTGAGGTTGAGCCACCTGCATCTTTTTTAGATGAAATACTGCTTTTAAGAGATGACTTTGAAAATGATGATGATGAACAGTAATAAATACTTACTTGTGATGCTATAATGTGTTTTTTTTTCTCCTTACACAACCAGCATAAAACACATCACCTTATTATTTTAGATCTACAGTCAATGGCCGACAAAAGCCGCGCTATTTCGAAATGAATACATCTACGCATTTTCATGAATAAGTCTATCAAATCGTGTAAATCACATCAAAGTCTGTCACGTAGTACAGACGTGACTTTGTTTTATACTGTATATTATTGAACAGTGCACTATTTTAACTTAAAATACCAAGGAGACCTATCCACTCATTAGACAATCGCTCTTGTGAGATTTTAGGTTATTATGAGAGTCATGTTTTGACTGTCGTATTTCACGGTACTCCAGTTAGATAAACTTTTGCCAATATTACCAATGTAATCAAGAGATTATAAGGAATAAACTAACGTGCATTTCATTGCTATACGCCACAATTTGTGGTGGGCCTATTCCCCAAACAAAAAAAATTGTCTCCTTTATAAAAGGATTTCAATAGAAGCCTAGATAATATAATAATCCACAAGGTACTGTGTTTCCAAAATATCTAATGAAAAATGTGTAATAACGTCATAATCGCGTAAGAGTTCGCGTAGTAACTCTTACGCGATTATGAGCGCGCGTGTAAAACAGTGAAAATGTATGTCGAGTTGGATGCCCTTAAGGGATGCTCAAAGGTAGCCCGCGAAATTACATTTTCTTAAATATTTTTCATTTTTTTTTTTGTTTTTGATTTGTTTTTTCTTTTTTAAGTTTTTTGCATTTGAAAAAGACTGAGAGAAAATTTGAATCGACCGCACGGTTGGCGAAGTGGCTCAGCGATTGACTGCTGCGCTGCGTGTCGCGGGTTCGATTCCCGCACGGGACAAATGTTTGTATGGCCTACAGATAGAATTTGTATGTTTGTGAACGCACTTACGATACAGGAAGAATTCCCAGATTGGGGGAAAAGATAAAAAAAATTATTCGCGGTCTACTCTGGCACTTTCACTTCAAGAGTCAGCCATGGCCCTGAAACGCAAAGGGCCACTGAAGAAACATAGGTGGGATTACAGTAGTAATAGTTAATTGATGATTTCTCATCTAAATAAAAAAAAAATAGTTTAAAAAACTAAAAAACACGCTTTCAGCACGCACTAAAAATTACA
The DNA here is from genome assembly GCA_905147345.3 of Mythimna impura. NCBI lineage: Eukaryota > Metazoa > Arthropoda > Insecta > Lepidoptera > Noctuidae > Mythimna > Mythimna impura. The sequence continues at coordinate 21,743,726 of LR990359.1, read as the reverse complement.
AAACCGCCATGTTGGATTAAAGTCACGTGACTATTTTTTTTTCGTATTCCTGACAGCAAACCCTTTCATTTGATACCCATATCATGGGGGTGCATTTGAAATAACCTGTCCACCATATTGGATTTAAGTCACGTGACTACTTTTTTCGTTTTCCTGACAGCAAACCCTTTCATTTGATATCCATATCATGGGGGTGGAATTCAAACAGCCAGTCCGCCATCTTGGGGAGGCCGCCATATTGGATTTGTAATGACGTTTCTTAGCTAGTCATGTATTGTCATCAGAACTCAGAGCGTGTGCAAAATTTCATCCTAATCGAAGACCGGGAAGTGGGTCAAATTAAGATTCCAAGATTTTCTTACATACATAGTTACAAGTGAAGCTAATAAAAGCGTGTTAAAAATTGGGCAAATGCGAGTCGGACTCGCGCACTGAGGGTTCCGTATAAACTCACCTATGAAAACAGTTCGATTCCCGAATTGAGTTACGAAGATTTTACCGAATCGCAAAAAAAGATTTTTTTTTTGTGACGTTTTTACATTTTTTCCTATACTTGTGCTATGAGACCTTGCGTCATGCCAAATTTCAGAATTCTAGGTCAACGGGAAGTACCCCATGAATTTGTATTCCCTTGTGAGTCGAAATACAAGTTTTTTGCGACATAAACGGCCGTATCTTTTTTTTCGTTAACTTAAAAATTTAATTTTTTCACAGCTTCAAGGGACTGCAGACTGTATATGGTTTTAATTTCAACTCGATACCTACATGCGTTCCCGAGATAAAGCGTCTTGACAGACAGATAGACAGACGGACAACAAAGTGATCCTATAAGGGTTCCGTTTTTTCCTTTTGAGGTACGAAATCATAAAAATATGGCTACACATTGTACAACTTTATTCCACACCCATATTTTCAACCAGTATCAGTTACTCGTACTACAAATCAATCGCTAAGCGGAATTGCTTTCAATAACACACGATGAGGGGCAAGAAGAGTGATGGCGAATAATGTATGTATATATGTACATTTACTATGTATATTCAGTCGTTATAGAAAATAGTCTGTTGTTCACATCGAGCAATTTGACAAAGCAATTACTGAGATATCTACATAGTTCTTCAAGCGAAGTATGTAATATTCTTTGTTGTTATCCTAACTTCTTAAGTACCCATTTGTTTTGTTTTCTTTGTTATCGAGGGACTTGTGACTTTTCTTTATTATTATCTTACTAGCTTTTGCCCGCGGCTTCGCTCCCGTCAACTGACTACTCTACCCTACTCTGCCCTACTTAAAAACCATCCTTGAACTTCAACGAACATTAAAAAAAAAGAATTGGCCAAATTTGTCCAGGCGTTGTTGAGTTATGCGCTTACCAACACAATTTGCGATTCATTTTTATATTATCTTATCTAGACTTTTTCTCTCAGGTTTAGTCGTTTTTTAGGGTTCCGTACCTCAAAAGGAAAAAAACGGAACCCTTATAGGATCACTTTGTTATCCGTCTGTATGTCTGTCTGCTAAGACCCTTTATCTCTGGAACGCGTGAAGGTATCGAGTTGAAATTAAAACCAAATATACTCAGGTCTGTGGTCCCTTGAAGCTGTGAAAAATCAAACTTCACATACAGGAAGGAACAGGAGTGGGTTTTTAGTCAGTAAAAGTCTGACACTATCTCCCGTTCCGCCCAAGAACGGGGATGTATGTATAAAATGATTACACAACCGAAAAAAAAAATTAACAGTGTTTTTTAAACCAACATATTTGCAAAATAAATATCATTTATGTAGAAAACTTTTTATACTAGGAGTATGTTCACTAGGGATATTTTTTTACTTATACTCGAGCGGAGCCGTTGGCAGATCTTAAATAAATAATAATAATTATTAAATACTTTTTTTTACAAAAAGTCTCAGGGTGGAGCGAGAGGGAGAGTCAGAATTTTACGGACTAAGATCCACTTGTGTACGTTTAGTTGCCCTTTGCGTTTTAGGGACCCCATTTTACAACATATGGGCTTTATGAAAGTGACAATAGTCATCATGACTAATTATTTGTAAAAGTCGCTACTTACTAATTCAATGTTTTGTTAGCAATCGTAATTAATAATAATATAATATAATAATATTCACACAACTATCACACAACGCCGTCTAGTCCCAAGCTAAGCAGAGCTTGTGTTATGAGTACTAGACAACTGATAAACATACTTAAACATTTCTAAATACATATAATAGATAAATTACACCTAGACACAGAACAAATGATTGTGCTCATCACACAACCATTTGTCCTGGGTGGGAATCGAACCCACGACCTCCGGCATAGCAGTCAGGGCTACTAACCACTAGACCAACAGGCCAGTCGAATTAATCTTAACATGTATCCATTACCATATTTTTATCAAACTACGCACACTTGTCCCACATTTTCAATTGATCTAAATTAAGGCATACGTAATCGTCACTGATAAACTCTTATATTCCACTATTTTTATCTTTATTGATAACGCTTGTAAACAATCGAAATTGACGTCAGCATTAGCATAGATTAAGTAAGAAACATACACGTGAGAAGTTTTTTTTGGGTTGTTAATAGAGTTCGTGCTTGACCGCTATCTCACCTGCCCCCCTAGCCAAGTTACAACCGTTTCGTTTCGATCCTATTTCGCCGATTGCCTCGAGTCGGACACGCCTCCGATTCTTTTGTTCTGACGTCATCTCGACGCTCAGTCACGTGGTCAGAATAAAGGAATAGGAGGCGTGGCCGACTCGAGGCGATCGACGAAAGAGAATTGAAACGAAACGGTCGTAACTTGGCTAGGCCTGCTGATGGAACGCGACGATGATGCGGTCGACAATGGACTTACCTAGAAGTAACCTATTCACTCTTGACTTTAAAGATCATAGTCAACGATTTGACAATTTCATTAGCAACTTTTCCGTTGAGACGCGCACTCTTTTGGACATAATATTCGTAGGCTTCCCACAAACTTCGCCATATTATTCATACAATATAGCTATCTATCCTTTTCTCACATCTTAAAGATGCATATTTTCGTCCTGCTGTCATTCTACCCATGCTATGCAAAAAAGACCTTAGCAGTCCCGACAGACGTTGTCCTGTCCGCAAGCTAGATTTTCATCAGAATAAAAAAATGAGTACCCGATTGCAACGCCATCTACCGGGTTCAATTTAGTATTTTTAAACCGTTGAGGGACCCACTCAAATATACACACAAAATTTCATCCAAATCGGTCAAGCAGTTTAGTGGTTACGTGACAAACACACGTACTGAAGAATTATAATATGTATAAAGATATTTTCTAATATTTAAAAATCTCGTGTTACAGTGACTGACTTTCTTCTTTCTTTCTTCTCGACTGATTTTTATGAAAATGTTTTGTGTATATTCAATAGGTCTGAGAATAGATCGTAGGCTATTTTTTACTCTCCTACTCCCACCCCCATTTTTTGAATTTCTATGATAATAAAAAGTCTACAAAAAGAAGTAAATTATGTATTGCTCTTATAAGCATATTTTGTAGTAGAAAACAGGAATACATTGAGAAAAGTGGACTCAACCGGTGGACAACGAACTATTTTACGATATGACCAGCCATGTTTGACCATATCATGAAATAATCATGCGTTTAGCTGAAATACCACCATTTTATGAAAAGGCCGGTCACATGATGAAGTGAGTTCTAAGACCAGCCCCCCTTGCCAAGTTACGATCGTTTCGTTTGCGTCAAACGCCTCGAGTAGGCTACGCCTCCGATTCCTTTGTTCTGACCACGTGACTGAGCGTTGAGACGACACGTCAGAACAAAGGGATCGGAGGCGTGGCCTACTCGAGACCTTCGATACAAACGAAACGATCGTAACTTGGCTAGGGGGCCTGGTCACGAAATATCGATATCCAATGATAATAAAAAAAATCAAAAACAATTGACTGTCAAATCAAATCACTATCGACTAACCTGTAAAACAAACTTCTGGTCGATATACTTCTTGGCGATGTTGGGCTGGAAGTCAGGCGACTCCAGTAGCCGCAGGAACAGCTCGTAGACCAGCTGGAGGTGAGGCCATGCCGCTTCTAGCGTGGGCTCATCTTCCTCAGGGTCGAACTCGGCACCGTTCGGGTTTGAGGAGGGCGGTAGTGTCCGGAATAGGTTTATCGCGAACTGTAGACAAAAGAAAAACTAAGTTATTGTTTAAACAGGAAAGAACAACACTAGACCGACGCACACGTGGACCACGCCCGATTTGTACGTAGCGGCGCGGCGCGTCGCGTGGCGTGGATTTAATGTAGTTCTGCAAGTCTAGTTGCCATATAAAATGTATTGAGACCGACGCGCCCATATCGGCGTACGTGGCCCACGTGTGCGCAACCTTTACACTAGCTCATGCCAGATGCTTCGCCTGTTTGAAAGTAGTTAATTATCCCAAGGGAACCTTCTCATCATCATCTTCCTCAGATGTGTTTTTTTAAAGGTAAATCATCCAATGACTTCTTTCGCTCTAGGGCGGAGTGGGAGGGGGCGTGTCAGACTTACTGACTAAAACCACACCTATGTTCCTTCTTTGCCTTGCATTCCAGGACCACGGCATTTCCTTTCGGACTACCCATGGTTCCTCTTCCTGCCCTCGTCCCGTTTTATTTGGGGTCGGCGCAACATATTTTTTTTCTTCCATTTTGTCTTGTCACCCGTCATTCTACCACTAACTCTCGAGGTAAAAATAATCCTATGTGCTATTCCAGGACATGGTCTTCCCGTTGGCGTTTAGCCATTACACACTGACAACTGGCTATCTATAACGGTACCCAGAGATTTAGTAATTCTGTTGGCCCTTCGAGTATGGAATCCTAAAAAGAACTTTTCATGCAAAGATAGAAGGCGAATTGTGTAAGATAACATAACCGAGATAGATATAAAGAAAACTGTTTCGAACAATACTAGTTTTTTTTTGGCGGCTAGGCTTTCGTGGCTTACCCACAGTAACCAACCAATTTTGTGGGATGGATTTTTGCTACTGCAGATGAAAAAATTGTGATCTTGATTTTGAGAAAAAAAAGTTTTTTTTTTTTTCTAAAATCTCGATAACATTTTTTTAATAGGTAACCTTTTTTATACATAAGTATTATTAGCTAAACATATCACTTTTTTTTAAATTTCATCTACAGTAACCAAGAAACCGAGGTTTGGACAATTTTAATGCCCCAGATACTGGACTATAATTACGTATTATTTTATTTTATAGCCTTCTTAGAATCCTTTAATTTTTGTTAACAATTATTTTATTGTGTTGTGTGCCTTTGGCAAAGACCTCCCTTTCTCTTTTATTTCAAACACTTTCCAAACCTCTCTCTTCCTCACCAATCTAGTTCAGGTTTTTCCAGCTGCTTTTACCAAGTCATCTTTCCATCTCTTGAAAACTATTCAACCTTTCTTTCACTTTCCCTCTTTTGTATATAATAGTGTAACTAACTTGTTCCATGGCTCTTCTATTCCAATTATATAGCCAGCCGATTTCCATTTGGCGTTTTTAATTTTAACCGACATGAAAAAGTTACAAACAGACAGTCACTTTCGCTCATTTACAATAATTATTGGTATGGATTAATAAACAAAGGAACAGTCTAAAATTATGTCAATATAAACTAGCAGAACGTCTAGATTCGTAATGCATTCTCATTTCTCAGTCATCATCATCGTCAATTCATAGACAATTTGTTAATAGACAATCGCCATTCAATAGTTAGGCGCTATTGTCCTTGTTCGTGAATTCAAACTGGTCAAATAAATCAATTGATATAGAATAACATAGGTATAGTATGTTTATTTTGATAGTCACATTTCGACGGGTGCAAAGTAAATAAAGTTATCTGCAATTTTGCGATTTTCTGATAATTAGTATTAATAAGTGAATAATAAGCAGTTATTCAGTAATTATTTTTTCCAAAAATATTGTTAAAAAACAACTATCAGTTAGTTTATAAGTTTTTGTTACTATTTTGGTGTACAATAAAGTTTTATTCTATTCTATTCTATTCTATCATTTCTGCATTTTTGACACTTGAAAGACGATTTTCCATGTCTTACAATATAAATATTTATTAAATTTCTGCAACTATCAGAAAATCGCAAAATTGAAGATAACTTTATTTACTATGCACTCGTCGATTTGGTAAAGAAAATAGGATGGAACGTGGATGAAGTAAAAATAATTTGGAAGAATCATAGGTGTTGGAAAAGGTATAAGTTTATGTATGTTTATTGACGGATCAACAATAAGGGTAAGCCGGGTATTCATTAGGCAACATTTGTTATGGTCTCTGGTGCCTCGCCTGGACAGAGCACCACCGTGTCCTCGTGGGTGCGATCGGCGGCAGCCCTCCGGAGCGAGGAGAAGTGGCAGGCGGTAGCTTTCTTCTGCGAAGCAGTAATGCTAGCAAAGGAGGCGGCCGCACGCACACGCGGCAACGGCCCTCGCGCCCTAGCCGCCGGGATTCCGATCCCGATTTCCGGCCACCGTAGGCGCGGGCTTGCGGACGGCGAGCAATGGGTAGCTCGCCATCCGACCGTCCGGTAACCGTACAGACCGAGCCCAAGTCGTCGACGACGGTGCGTAGTGTTTCACGCGCGCCTCAAGGAGATATCAGCAACCGTAGGGGGCCCAGCAAGGTCGAAGCCTACTGGGGCCATGGGTGATGCGAAAGAGATCTCGGGGCCCTGGAACAATGGCAATGAAGGAACAGGGGTGGGTTTTTAGACAGTAAAAATCTGAAACGCCTTCCCGCCCCGCGCGGGATGTAGATGATATTCCCACACAAAAAGGTGTGCCAAGTTAAAAAAGAATCGGTAAGTTAAAAATACACTGTACCTACAACTATCACACAATATTCTATTCATACCTACATAGTCCGGTAGACAACACCAGACAATCGGAAAGGTCTTCATTAATAATTCCCTGAACAAAACCTTGGCCTTCCGAATATTCTGCGTTTCGGAGGCCTTTGCTAATAATAAACGATTGTGACTTTTATGTGTTCATTCATGTCCTTGATCTATTTATAAGGCCGTGATAAAACACTTGGTAAAATGTAAGTCAAGAACGAAGAGCTAGGTATAAAAAGGTTTTTGAATCAAAAACTGATTATTACTTGGAAACTTGCTTAACTTACGAGGGTGTGGTCATCCAACCAAGAGTCTCAGTGGCCCTTGCACTGAAGGAACACTGTGGGTTTAGTCAGTGAAAGCCTGATACTCTTTCTCGGTCCACCCAAAACGGGAGAAGTCATTTGATCCCATGTAAAAAAGAGGGTTTGGTCATGTTCAAGGATGAATGAAAGTCGACATACATAAGGTATTTAGACGGCCATGCACAGACCTTGTGGGTGATGTTCTTTAAAAAGCCAGGTATGCAGTGTAAGACTACGACCGCTCAAGCGCACCAAACGTAGACCTTCGTGTCTTTAGCTTAATGCTAGAACTACACTGCGCACACGTGTGCCACACACCGCGGTCTGGGCGCGTCGGTCTCCATTCATTTTATATGGAAACTAGACTTGTAGAGCTACCCTTGATCCACGCCACGCGACGTCGTTCTACGTACAAATCAGGCGTGGTCCACGTGTGCGTCGGTCTAATGTAATTCTAGCTTTACTCAAAACTAAATTTCTTTGAGTTTTGAGTCAACACTTTTCAGGTATTTACCCCTTTCCGCCACCCTAACCCGTGAGCCGGTGTGCACAAGAGGTCCCTCACATTTATTACAAAAATTATAATAAAATCAATTAATCAAAGAAACCATTAAAATACGTGGTTTTTTTTTTCAAATCAGTCCTTATTATTGTTACTTTCTGAAAATAACCGGTTTCCAAAAAAAAGAGGAGTTCTCAAGTCGTCTAATTGCTTTTTTTTTATCTTGATCGCTCCGGATAATGTTCAGCGATATCTTAGATTTTGTTTTTTTTTTGTTTGGAATAGTTTTACCCTAGAATGTCCCATTTAAATTTGGTGAAGACCGAAGATGTGTAAAGTTCACTCTAGTATACCCTCATTGACCTAATTATGTTCTTTCTTATTATTAGGGTTATCTCTACGCGCATAACATTTTTTAAGGACCAATTTTGATGATTCTTTTCGTGTTGGTTTTACACCGTGATAATCTTTGCGTTGCGTTGTTTCATCGTACAATGGTACGACGTCTTTTCGTCGATGCGATGCCGTAGGCAGTGTTGTGGCCTCGCCCTATGAGGTATTGAGTCCGATGGCCTATCAATAACGCTTGCTAGACTAAACCAAAGACGCAAAACAATACAAAATACATAATAAACCAATATTCAGTTCTTTGTTTTACCTGAACGGAACCCAAAAAAGTTCCGCAAACAATTTTCCTTTGTTCAGTGCATTTAAGCGCGTAGGCTCGGATACTTTTCAAAGAAAAATGTAGGGTAATTAAAGAAAAGTTGAAAGTAAATGAATCTAGCTATTTTGAGGGCGGCTGGGACATTCTTGATCTTTGAAAACAATTCGTGTTTCATGAAGCGTGAGCGCAAGGGACTTACAATGTTCGTTGTGGCGTGATTGACTCGAAATTAAGGAGGTTTTGTTGAACATTCTAACAATGATATTATCTTGAGTATAATTAAGCGCAAGACAACCTTCTTTTCTTTTTCGATTGTGTTGTGATTGTGAAAATATCTGCGTCGTTGAGTGACTCGACTTGATCCTCCACAACAGTTTCTCGTTTCTTAAAACTAGGTTGTGAAGGTGGGTTGCGGGGACGTGTGAAAGAGTTACCATAGCCCTGGAACGCACGGCGGCGATCTTTCGTGCCGGGCCTTGGTACAGGCCTTGGTCCAGAGCGAGGAGGAGTGGCACGCGGTCGCCTCCTTCTGCGAAGCAGTAATGCTAGCAAAGGAGGCGGCCGATCGCGTGAGGCAACGGTCCTCACGCCCCAACCGCCGCCGGGATTTCGATTCCGATTTCCGCGGTCAATGGGTGGCTCGCCGTCTGACCGTCCGGTAATAGTCCGGACCGAGCCCAAGTCATCGACGGCGCGTACTGTTTCACGCGCGCCTCAAGGAGATGTCAGCAACTGTAGGGGCCCAGCACGGTCGAAGCCTACTGGGGCCAAGGGTCTGATTCTGAAAGGAAGACTCGGCCCTGGTACGTAAGGCAACGAAGGAACAGGAGTGGGTATTTAGTCAGTATAAGTCTGACACATCTCCCGCTCCGCCCATAAGCAAGCCATGGAAAGCAAAGGGCAATTCAAGGATACGGGTTGGTTTTAGTTAGTACGTCTGACACGCCCTCTCGCTCCACCCTAGAGCAAGAGAAGTTATTTGATAATCTTCTTTCCTCTTTTCTCTTTTATGTCATAAATATTTCCCAGATGCATCACACTATGAACACCCATGTCCGTTACGCCTTGGGCAACTATCTATCGTCACATAGACACAGTATAAAGTTAAAAAGAAAATAGAGAATTTAAAATATTCCTTCCAAGGAACCCCAACAATATTTGCAACCGTCTTATCTTTGCCACTATGGAGCCAATCTGAAATCTTGCTGAGCGAGCGTAAGAGCTAGGAAGGCTTATCAGTTTCAAAGACGCGTCCTTCGTACCTTCGGGATACCGATATCACGGGGTACTGACGTTATTAAGCGTTCAAGAGCCGATTGAAAATTTTAAAGGATGCTTCATTAAGTCTAGGCTCTAGGTTTCATTTCAGCAGTACCTACTTGTATAAGTAGTTAGCATACTTTTTCAATATTCAAAAGGGTGGAAATAATACATTTTTATTTAATCGAAAACCCGCGCTTATCCCTACCGCTTTTAGGCACGCAATTTACTGTTTTTCGCACTAGTGCGTAAAAGTGTGTGTGCTCGCCCCCACCACAATTTTATTACATTTATCGTATCAGGCTGGGCGCGCGTCAACCCTCGTTTATTTATATTTACGTAATCAAAAGTGTATTGAAAAACGTCATTTGATACACGTGGAAATTTGTCACTGAAGGCCTCGGTTTCCATAACACCCTCGCCTGACGGCTCGAGTGAATGCCGCCTCGGTCGCAATGACCAGCTTTCTCCACTTGTATCAAAATGTACTATTTTAATTATTCACTTCTTGATTTTTTAGGGTTGCAGAGATATTTAATTTGTATGTCCGCAGGAAGTTCGATTATTTGGCAGTATGTAGGTGTATACCATATGTTTTGTTGCATCTATTTCCTAGATGCAACAGATGGTAAAGGTTTTCTTCATTCAGTTGAGATTGGTCATCTCTTAGCTGCCAGTGGCTTAATTCAATTTCTATTTTTTTATTTTATTATCATTATAGTTATCTACATTGTGCTCACATATTAGAAGCGACAAGAAATATGTAACCAAGATTCATGTAACTCATAATATGATTTAAAAGAGTGTCCATCGAGTTTCTTGCACGTTCTTCTCCATAAAGATCTAAGCTTTGGAACGTGCAATTTAGCTTCACTTTTTTTGACTGACCGACATTTTGACAATTCAAAAAGTGCCTGTAATTGGTCTATTTAAAATAAACGTTTCTGATTTCTGCTTTCATGCTAGCTACGGTTTTTATTTTCTGCAATGTGTGTATCTTATCATCTCATCATCTTCCTGCCCTTGTCCCGTTTTATTTGGGGTCGGCACAACACGTTTTTTTCTTTCATTCTGTCCTGTCACTCGTTACGCTGTCAATAATTATCGTTGCCAGGTTCATTTTATGAGTTTAGTCACCCTATGAAACAATAACGAAAATGAAAAAAAAAAAAAAAATGAATAATATGATAATGTGTGTACTTATCTATGTCTGCCAAATAAAATATTTTCTTTCTATTTTTCAAACTCACCATATTAACCGCCTCCGGGTAAATAGGCTCAGTGATGACGCCCCTCTGTGAGGTGACGTACTCCACCATTTCCAGAAGGGCCGCCCTCTTGACCTCCTTCCACTTGAGGTCGGATAGCGGCTCGTCTGCAAAGTCGAAGAGTAGGCAGCATTGCTGCAGCTTCTGCACGAAGAGCTGTTCTCGCTCTGCTGCTGGTGCATCTGGCGGGGAAAAACTTTGAATTAGTTTTTTTTTTTCGTTATACCTACATATAGGTGACTGGTAATTAGTGTACGATACTTAAACACGTGATTGTGCTCATGATAACAAACAATTTTTATTATGGGAGCAAAGCCGAAATCGCGAAAAAAATATCAGCTGTTCAGCACATTAGGCAAACATTAATGTACTGAACAGCTGATTTTTTTTCGCGATTTCAGGTTTGTTCCCATAGTAAAAGTTGTTGGTTATCATGAGCACAATCACGTGTTTAAGTATCGTACACTAATTACCAGTCACCCTGTATATAAATAAAATTGAAGTGTCTGTTTGTCATGTAATTTTAAGATAAGTTTATTTACAGACAGACGGACAACAAACTGATCCTATAAGGGTTCCATTTTTTCCTTTTGAAGTACGGAACCCTAAAAAGAAATACTTATGATACATACAAGTCACATCACACTAATATTTAAAAGACCAAAGGGTTTTTTTTTTTTTAAAGTTTGTGTATGTTTGTTACTTCTTTACGCTCGAACGGCTGAAAGGATTTGGATGAGGCACACGGGTAGATTATGTCCTAGAATAGCACATAGAATATTTTTATCCCGGGAGTATGTTCCTTGCTCGCAGAACAGATGGCCGTTGGGGCCGAAAGGTTCTGGAGTGGCGACCGCGTACCGGAAGACGCAGTGTTGGAAGGCCTCCTACAAGGTGGACCGATGACCTGGTGAAGGTTGCGGGAATCCGATGGATGCGAGACGCACAGGACCGTTCGTTGTGGCGACATTTGGGGGAGGCCTATGTCCAGCAGTGGACGTCTATCGGCTGAAATGATGATGACACGGGTAGACTATAGCATATACAGCCTTTTTAATGTTCTTACTGCTGGGACTCAGGCCTCCTGTCTCTAGGAGAGGGAATGGGCCGTAATCCACCACGCGGGCCCAGTGCGGGTTGGTGAATGTCACATGTCTTCGAATTTTTGGTTCTAGGACATGCCGGTTTCCTCACGATGTTTTCCTTCACCGTTTTGAGAGCAGTGGTGATGAAATAAATTACACAAAGTAATGCGCCTGTCTGGGTTTGAACCCGCGACCTACAACTCGTAAGTCGGGGCCGTTACCACTCGGCCACCACTGCTCTAGACGGGTAGACTACGTCCACATAGAATATTTTGTTATCCCGGGAGTATGTTCCCTTAGGACCCTTTTCTAATTTCACGCCAGCGAAGCCGCTGGCAACAGCTAGGATTTTTTATTACAAAAAGTTTTTGCCAAAATCAACGTTTCGTATGGTGACAAAACTCATCAAATGAACCTGGCAACGATAATTCACGAGCAGCTTAGTTCGAACCCAAGTAAATATTTTGCTGTTATGGCGGAGATATAGTAGCCCAGGGATGGCGAACCTATGACACGCGTGCCAGTGGTGGCATGCGGCAAAATAATCCGAGCACGCCAGTGTAAAATGTTTAGCATCTAGGTAATATGAAATAGCAGTTATCACTCTTTTCTCATGGACTTTACGATATATGAATTTCAGGTTGCAAATTAAGAGTTAACAGTTAGTTTACTTATTTGTCCATTAAATGACCAAGACAAAATTCTTTGGTGGCGCGTCATGTCATGACCACATTTTTTTTTTTCTTGTATTTAGTGGCGCATCCTCCAATAAAGGTTCGCCATCCCTGTACCTACTAGCCTGTAACTGGTAAAAGTATGCAAGTAGTAGGCACGCTAGTGTAATACCACAAGTTCTGATTGTTGTATATATGCCACTGTGGCATTCAAGCTACTTGCATACTTGTGCCAGCTACAAGCATGTATATCTATTTATTTAATCTTATGTTACACAAAGTACAAAGGCGGACTTAATGTCTTAGGCATTCTCTACCAGTCAACTTAAGATGGTGAAGAGACTATATGGTAGGTGCATAAAACGAAAATGTTATTTAGAAAATAAGAGTGAAAAAGTATATCGTTGCCTTTACAGGAACAGCTAGTAACATGTAATGAAAGAGAAATAGTTTCGCTTAGCTTTGAGTCCTGCTCCTGTCCCGGCTACAAGTTTTCAAGCCGAGTTTCAAATTCACAACACATTACTCGCTCGGAGTCAAACTTTGAAGCGTGGAATAATTTGCTGTCTAACTAGTTTTACCCAAGTTTTCGGGAACATCTAAATTAATATTGAAGTAGGAATTAAGGTGTCCTTTGTTTACCTAACGAAGGGGTGGTCACACCAAATCTATGTATTTTTGAGGACTCATCAAATGATTTCTCCCGCCCTAGGGTGGAACGAGAGGTCACTCCAACCAAATGTGATGTGTAAAAGTAGACTTTTCATATAATTATGAAATACTAGCTATTGCTAACGGTTTCGTCTGCGTGGATGTCGGTTATTACGAACGCGAAATCTAAGTCGAAGCCAGATAATAAGTAGCCTATAATAATAATTCAGGCAGGGGCCATAGTCTTAACATAGTTACTGGTAAACAGTTCACTTAAGACTCCATAAACCATAGCCTTATATCTTAGTTTTCCAAATGTCGCAATAGTTTCCCACCAACCGGGGGTTGTCCTTGGATGCACTAACATAAACCCGAGGCGGCAGCGCGTAGTGTTCCACGCGCGCCTCTATTGGACGTCGCGGGGGGAGGATACCTCACACTCCCCCCGGCTTGAGGTGGCCCGCGTACGCGGGCCGGCACTAGCCGGGGATCATGGATGGCGTATCAGCTCCCACGATCTCCGGTCCAAGTGTGGGAGGGAACACCGAGGTGGTTTTTAGTCAGTAAGAGTCTGACAGACCCCTTCGCCTGCCCCAGGTGAAGGACATCCATGAGGATTTTCCACCCCGGCAACAAAAAAAAAAAAAAAAAATGGATGCACTAACATATATCACCGGTTTGTACCACTTTCCATTAAAGCGTCTAAAAGGGCCTCTGCGAGTTGGTTTCGGCTCCTCGTACGCCTTCCAAAGGTCCAGGACCTCAGGGTCCTGAGATAAATGAATGATAATAATATACTTTAATTCAGATATTGAAAATCCATAATGTGTTAGTAACAGAGATACTTAAACAACTATGTTAGTAACAAAATGTATTAAAACAAAATAGATTAAAAAATTGCCTAATAATGCCTATGTTCTTCCTTGGGGTTCAAGCTTACTTCATTTCATCAAAATCCGTTCAGCTGTTTATCTGTGAAAGCGTAACAGATAGACAAACAGTTACTTTTACATTTATAATATTAAGTACTAGCTTTTGACAGGGGCTTTGCTGGCGTGAAAGTATCAGCAACAAAAAAAGTAGGTTTCTCCATACTAACTTTAGACCTCCGTTTCATCCCCTTAGGGGGTGAATTTTGGGAAATCCTCTCTTAGTGCTTGTCTATCCTCCTATTAGTTTCGGTTGTGCGCTGATAATTATGCCAAGTAAGTCAGTTTCTGCTTTTATATGTATAGATGGATTGGCAAGTATGGATTGTGGAATCGATTCAGTCATCGAGTTCCAACCGAGAAGAGTGGTTGTTGTTACTTTAGTCAACCACTCAATTTGCATGAGCTGTAATACCAGATCTGATCATCATTTCAGCCAAAAGACGTCCACTGCTGAACATAGGCCTCTCCAAGTTTCGCCACAATGATCGGTCCAGTGCATCTCGCGTCCATTGGATTCCCGCGACCCATCACCAGGACATTGAACCGTGTTTAAGGGAGTCCAGGTTAGACAAGCTACCGGCAGCTTACCTACCACCTGTTCTAGCATTTGTTTATTTCATTTTTTTTGTTGTGCTTATCATTAGGAAGGGTTTGTCTGGTATCACTGAAGGGATTAACCCATCAAAAGGGGAAGGGGGATTTGCCTTGATTAATTTATTTCATCACCACTGCTGCACTGCAAAACGGTGAAGGAAAACATCTTTAGGAAACCGGCATATCCTATAACCAAAAAATCGAAGACATGTGACATCCACAAACCCGCACTGAGCTCGCGTGGTGGATTACGGCCCATTCCCTGTCCTAGAGAGGAGGCCTGAGTCCCAACAGTGGGAACATTATAAGGCCGACTATGCTATGGTTTGCCAGGTCTGAACAGACTGGTACAAATCAGTGAGAAAGTTCTTGTTTAGATGTAAACAAGAACATTCTTCCCCGTCTGTCCGTCCGTCCGTCGTTTTATAGATTACCACTTCTAAATCTAACCAGGGTTGCAACCTTACCAGTTCTAACACTGATTGCTGACGCTCTGAAACTTTCAGAACCGTCAAAGCCATAAGAAATAACCCGAAAAATGCAAGGAATAAAGACTAAACGAAGACCAACCCCCTTTAGTTACCGGTCTCACTCAAACACTCTGAGATTTACGGTTCAATATTCAAGCAAAAAGGATAATAGTTTAAGTAAAAAGACAGTCCCGCCAACAGTACAGTACTCGTTTCGTAATAAATTTGTCACCCGTACCAGACACCCTTCCAAGGGGACCGGTGAGTTATGTCCTAAATGCGTGCCCCAATGAAACAAAAGGGGACAATTTAAATAGCTGACGAAAACTTGGTGCGTAAGGAGTGGATTCAAGAGATGTGCTTGGAAAAAAGTCGATTTCTTTCGTCACCAAATTTCGTGGTAGTAAAAAAAGTACACATTAAAGGCGGGATGCTCTGCCAATGGGTCTGCGTTTTTCACGTAGTCGGCGATAAGGAAAAACGAGGGCTGTATAGAAGTGGGTAATAACTAACAATCCAGAAAAATGCTTTGAATTCAAGAACTCCAGGAGATTTCAAGTTTTTTTCATATGAAGCTGATGCGAAATTTTAATTTTCAGTTAGAATTTATTAGATCCTAGGGTTGAAGGCAGAAAAAAACAATGTGGTTGCTTCCATAGTAGCCTTTAGCAGTATTTCTACCCTAAGTAAGATAGTAACATTGTTGTGTAGATTATCTTGGTTTTTTCAGGGTCACTAACGATATCAGCATGAGGTCACAAAAGTCAACAGACTAATGTTGGATACATATTTAATTTTACTGAACAGTCTCCATCCCAGTTCACGTGTGCTCGTATTTTAACGATGAAATAATCCAGCAATTTAGCTTTGTTTATATGTTGGAGAAATTTTACAACCATGAGTTGTAAAAAATGCTGTTAAACCTAAGCTTACATATAAACAAACACGTTTCCGAATGACAAAAACATTAGCTGTATCAAAGACCCTCGAAGATAGTCTATAAACAAAGTGTTCACGATGATGTTGACGAGTACAAACAGTTCGCAGGAATAGGCAAATGACCTCGTGGCGCTAATTACGCTCATTAGCAAAGTTAGCGTCTATAACAAAAAGGCCGGTTGCTGGCAATTAGGGAGCCCCATATATCGTGAGTTCGAATCGTTCTGCATGATTTTCCACCGGTCGTGATGCAGGGCGCAAGGACGTCGCAACGTTTCCCATGGCACACATACAGCACGGGGCCGACCGCTGGCCGCCGATGGGTCGATATATTTCTGCGGCGTTTTCGCCATTTCCCCCACGTCTATACTACATGTACGCATAAGATAGTCAATCACAAGTTTCACTAGATTCAGTGATTCAGCCGCATTGTTTCGGTCGGCGAGGCTGTCAGTGACGAGGTGTGGGCGACTACTATGTAGTTATCGGTACTACAGCGTGGTTTATCTGCGTCGTACACGATAGTGTATTGAAAACGTCTTCTTCGACGCAGTTCTGTAACGTTTACTTCAGTAACTAGGTATAAGCCACAAATAGATGCTGATATTTTACACACGGATGTCGAATATTAGCCAAACATTGGAGGTAGTTTGTAAACAGAGATTAGGAAGGAGCCTGCTGCGTTCTCCGCATTTGATGTCCATTATCTGCAAAGCTAACAGGGTGCATTGTTGATATTACCGACGAACCTTTCAGCGGGGGGAGCTGCACCATCAAACTTTCCTTATCGGCATTAGGTATCGCGGGGCGCTCGGGTGAGACGGCGGCCGCGGCGGGGGGCGGCGGGCTGCGCGCGTCCGGTGGCGACGGCGCCTTCTGCGGCGGGCCCTGGCCCTCCATGCCGGAGCCGGCGAACAGCGCGAACCGGAAAGCGCGCGCGACGTCCGACACGCTCTCGGAGCGCTTGGTGGCCGCTTGGCTGGCGACGAGGTCGAGCCCCGAGTGGAACGACGGAGACTTTGGGATTCCGAGCGGCGAGACGGCGCGGCGCGGTTTACTCTCAGCGGCAGCGAACATCGCGCGAGAGGGCGCGCGCGCGGCCGGCCCGGCGTGGACCATCGCTTGCGGCGGCCGGCAGCGGCATCCGAGCGGAGGCCCGGCGGCGCCGGGACCGGTGCGAGCTGCGGGGGCGCCCGGACTGCCACGCGCCGCTCTCGGCGACTCGCCACTGGCGGCGCCGCCATGCGCGCGCACGCCCGCCGCACCCCGCCAGCCCCAACCGTTCTATACAACCTCGGCTAGGGCTGTCACGACATAACATGCATGCGACATAATGTCTACATGGATTGTTACTGCAATACAATAACTCCTCCTACACACGTGAGTGCGTCTCAATAGCTGATTACTTCTGTGACTAGAACACTCTCGTAATAGTAACGGCAGTTCACGGAAGCGAATGCGCGCGCTCGGCGTAATGGCGCAGCTTCGTATTACATTGTAGCAGCCCTGTAGATATTACGACGATTTCACAAGTGGAGGAGGTCGGGGGTCGCGGTCGCGTCACTTTATAAGGAACAGTAAACAAATGGACTCACGATAACCAAATGCGTAATAATATAAACAGAACTATTACCAACTCATATAATATTAATAATTCATATATGCGAGTAAATATTAATCAGCTGTGAGGTCGTTATCTTGAATGATAAGCGTCTGAACGTTTTGTTAATTAGAAAAAAATATTGAATAGATGGGCGCCATAAACAGTTTGTGCCAATGTGCATTCGCAGGGAATAACCAAACGAGCGATAAATTGCGTATAACGACCGAATGTAGACGGCAAAATTTTTCTGGGAAAGTGGAAGAATAACAAGGGGGTACACAAGGGTAAGTTTGTTTGGGTGAGCCGCGAGGGGTGAAGTGAAGGGGGGCGTGGATCCCTGTGCCAGACTGGTGCGATCTCCCCTGCACCATCGATCGTTTAATTGACTTTAATTTGTCTGACTCACTTCCTGGATTCACGCCGAGAAAGTGCTTTGGTTAAATTAGAAACAACATTCAATTTCATTGCTTTCAAGATAACATCGACGCCTCAATTAATGATTTCAATTGAAGTGTCCGAAAAATATTTTAAGCTGTTAATATCTAAAACCTTTTAACTAATTAGTAATTACAATTAAAACACATTCTAATTCATCGACTCCTTATAAGATAAAGTGACGATTCAGATCTGAACGGAACTACCCCAGATTGCAGAGAAAATTTATGTTACCACTGGGTGCAATTTTCGCTCAATATCGCGGTCGTCGAGAGCGTCTGAAATCGAATGGAATAACACTGAAACCTTTAGAGCTATTGTGGGCCAAACATAATAACATATCGATAGCTGATTAACTGACAAAGACAATGAAAGCAAATGGGACGTTCTTATTTTTACACGACTGCGATAGAAGGAAGGTTATGTTTTTATCGACAATTAATCAGTGCAAAAATTTCATCTACTCTGTCATGCAAATTGTAAAAAATTCCTTTGCAAAAAAGTGCAAGAGCTTTATATACCCTACAGCGAGAAAAGTAATTAAATGATTTTTCACTTCAAAAAAAGACGCTTGACAACCCTAGACACAATAGCCTTTATCTTCTCGAGTTACGAAACACTTGGAAACTCGTGACAAAATTATATAATTAAACTAAACACACGGCAATACCCGTCTACAGCAGGCGCAAGCAGAAAAAGGGCAATGGGAAGCTCGCCGTCCGGCCGTCCGGTAAGCCGAGTCCCGAGTTGTCGAGCGCGCGTAGTGTTTCAAGCGCGTTTCTAAGAGATATCTGCAAACCTATTACAATGCGTTCCAAATAAGAATAGGATCGATTGCCATGTTGTGACGTCACATCATACTGTCAAATCGAAGAATTATTGCGATGCCCTGGGCATTTTTTGCGATTTGTCAAAGGCCTTCGATTGCGTTCTCCATGAAACATTAATCAGGAAACTACACCATTACGGAATCCGGAACTCCTCCCTGGATCTTCTTACATCTTATCTGAGTGAAAGGATTCAGAGAGTTGATGTAAACGGAAAAAGATCTCCTGGATCTGTAGTAAAAATGGGTGTCCCTCAGGGTTCAATTCTTGGCCCATTTTTGTTTCTTATATATATAAACGATTTACCTTACCTCATAAAGGATAACCATAACATAGTGTTGTTTGCAGACGACACTTCACTTTTGTTTAAACTTAAACGTCAGCAGCCGGTTACTGACGATATAAATATAGCTCTTTCAAAAATAGTACACTGGTTTGATGTAAATAACCTTCTTCTTAATGAAAAAAAAACTAAATGTATAAAGTTTACCATGCCTCATGTTAGGCAAGTAGAAACTAGTGTGCTAATAAAAGGTAAAGAGTTGAGTCCTGAAGATAATACAGTGTTCTTGGGCATAACTCTAGATGCTAAGCTGCAGTGGGGCCCACATATAGACAAATTATCAAAAAAACTTAGCTCTGCAGCATACGCTGTTAGACAGATTCGAAATTTAACTGATGTAGAGACTGCCCGTTTAGTTTACTTTAGCTATTTCCATAGTGTCATGTCGTACGGTATTCTACTGTGGGGAAATGCCGCCGAAATACAGTCAATTTTTGTATTGCAAAAAAGAGCTATTCGTTCAATTTATAAATTAAGTCCCAGATACTCCCTCAGAGATAAGTTTAAAGAAATCAATATAATGACTGTACCTTCACAGTATATTTACGAGAACATTTTGTATGTACATAAAAATATAAACATGTTTAAAAAATACAGTGATGTTCATAATTTTAATACTAGGAACAAACACAAATTTGTGGTTCCTACAACCAGGCTGAAAAAAATAGGGGGCTCATTTAGATGCCAATGTATACACTTCTATAATAAACTTCCTAGTCATATTCAACAACTAAGCCTT
Organism: Mythimna impura; assembly: GCA_905147345.3. NCBI lineage: Eukaryota > Metazoa > Arthropoda > Insecta > Lepidoptera > Noctuidae > Mythimna > Mythimna impura. Next base: position 21,723,533 of record LR990359.1, on the reverse strand, counting down.
AATAAATTCAAATTATTTGTAAAGCGAAAACTTTGCCAAAAGGCTTTTTACACTATAAAGGACTATGTTGAGGACCAAAAGGCTTGGGATTGACCTGCTCCAGTACGCACTGCAACTGTTGTCTTATTATTATTATTTTTTCTTTTGTTTTTATTTTTAAATGTGTTTTTTATTATTTATTACAATTCGATATTGTAGATTATTTTTATTTTGCAATTAGACTTTTTTTTTTTTTTTTCTATTAATTTTTGACAAAAATGTTTACTTTGCTAAAGTATTACATTTTGTAAACTATATTTACCCTTTTATTATTGTGAACGTGAGGACTATGTTGATTGTTTTTTTTTTTTTTCCTTTTCAGTAATTTTAATGTATGTCTGGCAATTTGAGTATTTGTCCCAAATGTCCTTTCCTTGGTATTGTTCGTCAAGTCGTTGAGCTCCTTAGTAGTCCTGAGTTGAGCTTTACGAATACTGACAAATGCTTGCACTGACTGGACAGGTCCACTCAAATCTGTATGGTTCTTTCTTCAAAAGACCATTTCAGACAAATCTGCATGGTTCTCATGTGATTTGACCATTACATATTTACTGTATGGACTTTAAAAGAGACTTTGACCCCTGAGTTTGTTTCGGTGTTTCTTCTCAGGGTAGTCAGCTAGGAAACACCGGCCTCATCTAGTTTAAAAATGACGAAAAAAAAATTGACGTGTAAAAGTGTTTTTTAAACCTATTTACAAAATAAATATCATTTATCATTTATCATTTATCATTTATTATGGTGATCAAAACAAGTTTTTTTTTTAATCGATTTTATTTAAGAACTGTGAACGAAGAAAGTTTAATCAGAATCCAGTTCTTCAATTTTGCTCATCTCTGAGTTCTTCAATTTTGCCCAATTTCTTGCGTAGTAGTATGACGTGACGTCACAACATGGCAATCGATCCTATTCTTATTTGGAACGCATTGTAGGGACCTAGTAGGGCCGATGCCCGCTGGGAATTTCTGAAAGGGAAACCGTGGTCCTAGAACGCAAATGGCAACTGAAGGACACAGGTGTGGTTTTAGTCAGTAAACGCCTGACACGCCCTCCCGTTTCACCATAGAGCGCGGGAAGTCATTTAATGATTTCTCTCAAAAAAACCTCCTTTAAATCTAGACAAAACAGCCTTTAACTTCTGGAATTTAATGGAAATTATGTACAAATTCAAATCCATTTTCTTACTGCCTTAGATTACTTTTTTTCCCTTTACTAAAATAAATGATCGATGAAATAACCTAATCACTCTTAGACTTAAAAGGGGGTTTTAAGTCTAAGAGTGACTGATTCTCTTTTCGTTGATCGCCTCGAGTCGGCCACGCCTCCTATTCCTTTGTTCTGACCACGTGACTGAGCGTTGAGATGACATGACGTCAGAATAAAGGAATCGAAGGCGTGGCCTACTCGAGGCGATTGACGAAAAGAGAATCGAAACGAAACGGTTGTAACTTGGCAAGGGGGGCTGGTTGTAGCTATCAGGAAGCAAACTCCAGCAGGGAATTCCACTTCTTAGCTGTACGCATAATGAATGTGTTCCATAAACGTTTTGTGTTATGAGTGGGATGAAAATATGTATTATTATTCCACATTTTACTCGTACACGCACAATTATTACTGCTGTGAAGTTTAATATATTAACTAGTGCTTGACTGCGATCCCACCTGATGGTAAGCGGTGATGCAATCGTTGATGGTGAAGCGCACTAGTTTATTAAGAGCACACTCTAGCTTGAAGACGCCTAAATTATAATCGGACTGGAAGACCGCATTATGGAATATTTCTGAAAATATATTAATAGCAACTATTCTATAAGATCAGTAATTTAATTTAAAAAAAAAATGTCCTTATTATAAATCTATATATATGAAAGGAGAAACTGACTGACTGACATATCAACGCACAGCCGAAACTGCTAGGACTAGGTGCGTGAAATTTTGCGCAAAGCTTTCTTTTTATATGACGTAGGCAAGCACTAAGAGAGGATTTCCCAAAATTCTCCCCCTAGGGGGATGAAATGGGGGTCCAAATTTTGTATGGAGAAACCTACTTTCACGCGGGCGAAGCCGCTGGCAGAAGCTAGTATTTTCTAATTATAAAAGAGAAAACCAATTTTTGCAAAAAAAAAAAAAAAAAGCAAACTGTCGCTTACGTTATTCTTCCTAAGAACTTGTTTAAAAAGGGTCGATGTGATACGTAGGGATATAAGCTTTGGTATTTATGCACCATCACGCCTTATCCCCATGTGGGGTGGGGCATACAAAGGGCTATCATTATAATACAAATTGTTTAGGATCGAAGCTGTTTATATGTGACTGCCGGAAGTCAATCGATTGTTTGCGTTTAATATAGCAAGTAGTGGTTGTGGTTCCCTCTTGGTAAACATGAATAGGTACTACTACACGACTTTTATTAGATTAACCTTTTTCAGGATTGTTTTTTTTTTTTAAGATGGGAAATCATCCAATGACTTCTGTTGTTCTGTCATGTTCTGTCATGTTGTGTCCTTCAGTTGACCTTTACGTTCTAAAACCACAAGTTTCCTTTTCAGAAATCAACGCGGCCCTAGCGGGCATCGGTCCTGCTGGGCCCCTACGGTTTGCGTGGAACACTACGCACTGTCGAAGACTTGAGCTCGGTCTGATCGATTACCGGACGACCGGACGGCGTCCGCAAGCCCGCGTCCACCGTGACTGGTAGTCAGAGTCAAGGTTTCGACGGCTGGGGCGTGAGGATGTCCATTGCCTCACGTGTGCGGCCGTCTCCTTCGCTTCAGAACTGTTTGGGGGTTTCTATTGGATAGTACATGCCAAGATTCCCCCAAGGAGTCGACTCGTATACACGGTTCCTGTTTTACCAGTAATGTTTAAAATTCCATGTATCCTATATAGGATGCAAGTCAGAAATCCAGACTATTTTTCTATTACGTCTTTCCTTACAGCAGCTCGAACTCAAATCCAACCTTTCACTGAGCTTTACTAATATTATAAAGAGGTAAAAATTTGTAAGTTTTTATGTAAGGAGTAATCTACTGAACCGAATCTGAAAATTCGTTCACTAATATGTAGCTACACTATCCCTGACTGCTAAATTTTCTACATTCTCGCGGGCGAAGTCGCTGGTAAAAACTAGCTGGTAATAAGGAGAACCTGTGTTATAATATAGGTACAAAGAATACCTATATCATTTCAAAACAGCCCTACATTCACCATAGTAGCATAAAGTGCTGATTTAGCGAGGCAACCAAGCAGAAGGGTCGCGGGTACCCGACAATTTGCTTTCATACACGGTGCTGCTGGAAAATTTATATTGACAGCAAGGCCCGATATGGGTAACCTATTTCTTTGATACAGAAAGAAATGACTGTTGACTGTGAAACTGACGTAAAGATCAGTCTCACTTGACGATCAGGCTAGGTTGGATTGATAAGATGCAGTCTGTGAGCTGAATTTTAGGTATATGACTTCTACAAGTTTTACAAACTGGCTGGTGATGCATTTTATTTCCTACTTGCTTTTGCCCGCGGCTTCGCTTCCGTCAACTGACTACTCTATTCTGCTCTACCCTACTCTACCCTGCTCTACCTGGTCTATGTCGTCATTACGTACATCATTTCTTTGCTTTCATAATTATATATTTAAATATCCATTCTAATATTATAAATGCGAAAGTAACTCTGTCTGTCTGTCTGTCTGTCTGTTACGCTTTCACGCTTATACCGCTGAACCGATTTTGATGAAATTTGGTACAAAGATAGAATAGAGCTTGAGAAAGGACATAGGCTATAAATTATCACGCTATTTGCTATGGGGGGTGAGCAATAATCCAAAATGTCAATATTTAATGACATTTTGCAGCGAGTTCGATTCTCAGCTACAGTTAAAAATTTTGACATTATTTTATCTTATTTTTTTTGTAATAAAATAACTTTTACCATTTTTTCAAAATAAAATTGACATTTCTATTCGATATCTTCTAAATATTTTGTAAAAACTAATCAAAACACATAATAAAATCAAAGCGGCGAGTAAAATCACGTACTATTTTGTTACATTATTCTATTTAGCTGCAAATTTAACTTCTGAAAGGAAAATCATCACGCTATCACCGATAAGGAGCCAACCAGTCTATTATAACGTTTATATAAGAACGTCTATTTTAAAACATAATCGTCGAAGACCGTAGCACAGTTGTTTCGCATCTAGACTTGCGTGTAATATAAAGATGGTTCGAGTCCCATAATATGGCTCTCATATAAGAATTTTTTATTTTATTTTTTCACCGTAAATAAGATTTTTTTTTATATATTTTTGCATGCTTACATTTTTTTTATATCTACACACAATATATCTGTAGAAGTTTTTAGTTGTGTGCGTATCACGCAAAATGTTAATAATATAAAATGTCGATAACTTTTAAATATTAAAATTGTGTGTCTCTTAAAATATTACTTTGGCTTTGTTTCATCGCAATCGGTTGACTATATCGAAAGATATATGTATAAATTTAAAGTTTTCAAGAAGTAAAATGTAACACCACACGCAATTCAGATACTCGCAACGCCATCTAAAGACTCAAAGTAGAAATAATTATGACAATGGCATTTGAAATTCATATTAAATTTGATAGATAGATGGCATTGTGTAATTTATGTAATTTTCTGAGTGGCGGAAGAATGACCATCGCCCACGTTTGCAGACAGTTCTATTTTTTCCCCGTGGTTGTAACAAGCTAATTGACCTATATGTATTTAATTATTGACTTTAAAATAACACGGCCAAATTTTTGGAAGGGGTTACATGGTACCTGGCGTTGGAAGGCCCCCAGGTGGACGTTACCGATGACCTGGTGAGCGTCGCGGGAATCCGATGGATGCGAGACTCACAGGACCGGTCATTATGGCGACACTTGGGAAGGCCTATATCCAAAAGTGGACGTCTTTCGGCTGAAATGATAATGCTGAAGATGGCACCTTTTTATTCTTTTTTTAAGGGTGGAAATTATCCAGTGACTTCTCCCACTCTGGTTGGGGCGGGAGGGCGTGTCAATCTTTTACTAACTGAAATCACACCTGTGTCCTTCAGTTGCCCGTCCGGCCGTCCGGTAGTTGACCGGACGGCCGGCTAGCTACCCATTGCTCGACGTCCGCAAGCCCGTGTCTACCGTGGCTGGTAGTCGGGGTCGGAATCTCGGCCTCCTTCGCTAGCATTACGGCTTTGCAGAAGGAGGCAACCTCCGGCCATTTCTCCTCGCTTTGGACCATAGCCCGAACCAGGGCCCGGCGCGAGAGGCCACTGACGCCGATTGCCTCCACGAGGACACAGCGGTGCTCCGCTCTTGCGGGGCACACCTCCAATGTATGCTTTACTGTGTCCTCCGGGATGATGGCACCTTGCGGCCTAATAATAGCGTGTTTTATTATTTGCAGTCACTGCTTCATATAAAACGAGGTCGAATGTGTTTTTCTGATCACAGTTCGAAAACGTATGATGTATCTCAGATTCCTTGCAGCCTTACGTCGACATCTGGACATTGCCTCCTTGCAGTGAGTGGTGACCAACACTAGATTAAGGTATTGGATTATGGTATTGGTACTGGTATTTCGAACGGTTTCTGTTCCGGATTCGGTTGGAATTATCCTGATATTACCATTTTGCGAATTGCCCGAAGCTCCCGGTGTAGCATGCGGTGGAGGTCTATCCAGCTTGGGTGAACCGCCGTGTCCTCATAGAGAAGATTTCGCCAAAAGTTGGAGACTCTTTATAGGGTAGTTCCCACTATGGAAAAAACATTTGTCTGATATACGGGGACGTCAGTTAAATACACACTAAAAATCCTAGGTAAATGAACCACCACGCCCAAAAGGATCAAGCTACAACAATCAATGCAAGTATGCTCTCGAAAATTCTTCATAAGTACTGTTGTGGAGGAAGATAGTTGATGATGATGGTAGTTTTTGGATTCACTTAAGGCTTTGCACTATCAGTGCACGTTATCCAGCTGAAGGTCGGTGTTCAGATTATGCTCCTTCGTTTACCTCTACTAAAGCTGTCTAACTGCTTAAACTCTTCAGTGAAATATTATTGAGGCGAAATGTATTACACGAGGTAACTCTTTCAAACAATGTCGCAGCCCCAGCAGGGCCCTATACATTTGCTGAAGGAGGCTACTGGTTGTCATTTTCTCCACCAATCACCTCCATGAGGACACGGCGGCGCTCCGACCAAGCGGGAACGACTTCCACCGTATTCTCCGGGCGATCCGCACAATGGTGAGATCCGAGTGTTTCTTCCCGTTGAATTCGATACAGATACCTTCCAAATATCCACATCCGATGAGTCCTGCACAAAGAGAGGATGCCGTGACGCCTCTGTAGCGACACCTCAAAGACAGGCATTACCGCTGCGATTGTGGCGTGCTCACTGTGGCGAGGGATTAAAATCATACAATATTGTTTTACCAGAACATAAACCAGAAACATACATAAACTAATGCCTTTTCCCTTGGGGTAGGCAGAAATGCGAACTGCTACGAGCCATACATACTCTTTCTATTCATTGACGTTCATAAATCTGGATCTGCATGTTTACATAACATGTTTCCTGAAGGAGATTAGCGTTTTTACCTTTAACCGTTTTATGTTAAAGTACAATAAATAATTGCGATCCTTTCGGAATGAATTGCAAGCACAGAATGTTTGTACAGTTTTACGAACTTATCGCGGACGAAGTCGCGGGCAACAGCTAGTATATATTATATATTGTTTGTATTATATGAAATTTATTAGTTTATGTATTGTATATATATAAATAGTACGCCACGAACTACCTGCGTATCTTTTTTCTCCTTCTCTGTCAAATTCATCCAAAGGTTGTCTGTAAAAAATCGCTATTAGCGATGAGACCGCCCATTGTGACACCCTATTAATTTTAAGTTCCTAATGTAATTTGTATTTTTGGTGTACAATAAAGAATATATCTATCTAACTCCTGACAATAAAAACACAACAAAAAAAAAATATTTGTGATATCGGTCCAGCCACGTGATGGCGTGACCAAGGGAAATAGGGATTCATTTTTATATATATATATAGATTTTGACTACGGTTGTTAAAAAACGCAAAGGGCAACTGAAGGAACGCGGGTGGGTTTTAGTCAGTAAAAGTCTGACTCCCTCTCGCTCCATGGAGAGTCCCTGCAGCCTTAGCATGACGTGTTAAAAATATCAAGCGTGCGAGCCACAAAGAGGGATAGAGCTATACACCCTATATTATAGCTCCATCCCTTTAACAGTTCAGTGTAGGTCGTCAAATGGATCGCGTTAAGAGCTCGTGGTAGGGACTCTAGGCATCAGACAGATTCCATACGAATCTTAAGAATACATTATTGAGGTCAAGGTGGACGATCCAAGATTAGCCCGCGAAATTCAAATTTTCTTAAGTTTTTTTGCATATTCATACGTATTTATAATAAATATATATCTTCCAAACGCCAAACTTAAGTGGCAGTGGGCAGGGCACATTGCTCGCAGAACAGATGGTCGATGGGGGGACGATAGGTTCTGGAATGGCGACCACGTACCGGAAGACGCAACGTTGGAAGGCCTCCCACAAGTTGGAACGATGACCTGGTGAGGGTCGCGAGAATCCGATGGATGCGAGACGCACAGGACCGGTCATTATGGCGACATTTGGGGGAGGTATATCTTCCTGCCCTTGTCCCGTTCTATTTGTTGTCGGCGCAACACGTTCTTTTCTTCCATTCTGTCCTGTCACTCGTCACGCTATCACTAACTCCCTTTTCTTTCATATCACTTCTAACACAATCTATCCATCTTTTCTTTGGCCTCCCTCTCCCTCTCCATCCATCCACATGTAAACTCATAACTCTTTTAGCAACTTGCGTTTCATCCCTCCTCTTTTTCGTATTTACTATATACACCACTAGTTTTTAATTAATACAAATACTTAAAGGGCTTATTAGAAAAGGTCTTGTTATTATTTAAGGAAAGTCTCAATAAATATAATTCATAAACAGCAGAGCTATTAGCGTTTGTTTATATCCCAAAATGTCACTCAATTTATGGAAATATTGTACAGGCTATTGATTATGAATAAAAAACAATGGAAAAACACTGCGCGTAGTATTTTCTAGTAGCAATTGTTCTATGAAAAAGTCAATCAATTCACCCTAACGGAAACACTAAGAAGAGTAACAATTAATAAAATTCAGTGACCTCTCTGTGAGGTAGTGGGCAGTCTACCACACAGGGCCAGTATCTCCGTGCTGGTACTTAGATGTCCACATGGTTTATATGTAAATCATTTCACTAGAACATTCAATTTGGTACACTCACAAAGTTTTTCTTCACGGTTTCGGGAAACATGAAGAAGAAAAATGTTTATTTGTACCTCACACAATGGTAAAAAATAACTAAAAATGCGAAAACAATACCTTAATCAGCACACGCTGCGATATTTAAAGACAATAAATAACTCAGCGCTGGTATTCTGTAATACATTGTCAATCACGTAGTTGTTAATTGCAATTGACCGTTTCAGAGATCTTTTGGGAAAAGTTTTGGGAAGTAGATAGCTTAGAAGTTGCGGCCATTACGACAGCTCAATGTAAGTACAGTATTAACCATAAGAAAATTTGAATGAAAATAGTAAAATATTATTAATATTATGATAACTACAACATAAATTATTCTCACCAACGATTTCTTACAGAATTTTTCGGCGCTCCAATATGGCGCCCGGGCCGTCTTTTATAATTATCTGTTAATCCTAAACGAAGTTCATAGAACAAAAATAAAAGCTATATTTAGAACAATGATGTGATTCAGAAGTGTGTCAAGGTTTTGATTTTATCCGACGCTTTGTTTGTTAGCGAGAGAGCTGACAAACACAGACTCGGGAATCGGAACCAATATCTGGAGGTCAGATTTATTTGTCCGAACTTTCAAAGCGGAAACAGAAATGCTCCGAATAGATTATTCACAAGGAGGATCGTCGGAGACTTTACTATTTCCGGACAAAATAAATTATTCTAGTTTCTGTCATCTCAAAATGTTTTCCGAGAGTTACTCGTACATGAATAGTTTAATTTCGGATTTATTATACGGACTTGCAGTGTGTTTTCTGGTTTTAACGGGTCTCATCATTACTCTGAATCCTCAGATACACTAAAGCTGCAGATACATTAGGGGACAAAATGTCCCCCAACATGACGCGCAACGTTCAATATCTGTGACACTGCAATGTGGGTGACATTGTCCCGCAACATATTTTATAATACATTCACGTGATGTGGGACATATTGTTGAACACTTTGACAGCGTTGTGCGTCATGTTGGGGGACATTTTGTCCCCTAATGTATCTGACGCTTAAGGGGCAAAATGTCCCGCAACATAACACGCAATCGGCGCAATGCTCAATCTACGTGACGCTGCTACGTTGCCCAGTATCCATTTTATAACACATTCACGACACGCGGTCCCAGGTTGTTGGTCAATTTGACAGCGTTGCGCGTCATGTTGGGCCCCTAATACATTAGAGGTTTTCAGCCTAATCGATTAGCATTTCTCAAAGTCAAAAACCTAGACGTTAAATCCTTCGACTTCCGCATTAAATCTATCGCAACAAATGACTCTAGGGTATTCAACTGTCTCAATAACAAAGTGCCTCCCAGAACATTACGACCCTTTTTAGGAAGAATATTGATTGCTTTTTTTTACAGGAAGAGGATTTTTTCCTACAGAAGTTCAGAGTAGTTCATATTAACATATTCTCATAAATACTTTTTAATTAGGAAAGGAATAACACCCCTTTCTGCAAAAAAAAAAACGTCACTTACTATTTTCTTCTTGAGAAGGCTAAATTATAGCACACGTAACTAACTAGTCGTAAATCTACTACTGCCAACATAAGCCGAAAACACCATAAAACAAAAACATACTAAAGATTTTAAGCGCTGACAAATCCTTCAAGGTCAGCCCAATTAAGACTAAGAGCGTAGATTAGGCCGTCACTGATGAAATTAGCAACTGGGTGGCGACGACCTTTTTTTTTGAAGTTGGGACTTTTATTGACTAAAACCCACCTTTTTTTAGGTGGGAAAACATCCAATGACTTCTCCCGGTCTAGGGCGGAGCGAGAGAGCGTGTCAGACTTTTAGTGACTAAAACCCGTTCCTATGTTCTTTCTTTGCCTTGCGTTCCATGACCCCGGGTTTGCCTTTCAGAAGTGCCCTTGGCCCCAGTAGGCTTCGACCCTGCTGGGCCCCTACGGTTTTGCTGACATCTCCTGGAGCGCGCGTGGAACACTACGCGCCGTCGACGACTCGGGCTCGGTCCGGCCGGACTGCGAGCTCCCCATGGCTCGCCGTGACTACAACCCACCTGTGTTCCTTCAGTTGCCCTTTGCGTTTCAGAAACGCGGTAACTCTTTTGAACAATACCGCAACCTTGAATGGCGATGACCTGCGCCCTAATTAATGCTCTCTTGGTTAGATAGTGCGAGTCCTTTGAAGGATGGGCAGGGTACACTTCAAAGTGATATCAAACATAAGACAACTAGCTACATGTTTTATAAATCGAAGAGACAGTTCACGGAAGATATGCATGAAAGAATAAATGGAGTGCTCATAAGCAAACAATGAAAAAGTTTGTGAGATATTTGCCATACTTGTAGAAATACAAGAAGTTAAACTAAATAGACTTTAATTTTAAACTTATTATTATTATTTGTTTATTATATTCTTTATTGTACACCACATAAACGTAAAATACAGGACAAATATTATTAAAAATAAGTGTACAATACTTATCTTTGTTTTATAAATGTACTAGCTGGTGCCAGTAGCTTCGCCCGCGTGACAGTAGAAAATTATCCCAAGTGAACATACACTCGGTACAAAAAGATATATTAAATATCCTATGTGCTATTCCAGGACATGGGCTACCGATGTGCCAAGTTTCATCGAAATCCGTTCAACTATTCGAGCGTGAAGAAGTAACAAACATAATACACACACTCCCAAACGTTAGTCATAATATAATATTACTGTGAAATACAGAATAGTGCTCTAGCCACTGCTCTCCAAAGATACTGCATATACCATGACAGCATGGATCAACAAACCATGACAGCAAAATTGTCACGAGCACCGTGTAACTAAACCGCAACTACCACTGACTACCATGTTGTCTGGCATTTTTGCTGAACTGGACCTATTTGGCTAAGCAGTGAGACACACATTGTGTCAGTGTTTTTTTTATCTTAAGTTTTCTAATTATTATTTTTACAGTGTGTGCGTGTCAAATAAAATATATTTTTTTTATTTCTTTTTCTTTCGTGACGACGTCGTTATCACCCTACAAAACACAACCACTTTTAACACTCCATTTTCTCAATATTCCATGCTCAAACCCTCAACATAATGGTTGAGGCACGTACCTATATCTAACCTACATACATGTCGTATCATCGGAACCCATGTACAGCGGTGTCGGGTGATATATTAGCAGTTATATGCGCTATTGCCTTAGAGCACTCAAGTTTAATTAGCACTGGAAACGTTTGATATAATTAATTACAAGTAGAACAGATTTCAGAGACGTTGTGGCCTTTGACGCGATGCGCAATCAATAACGTATCTATGAAGTGGTTATAGATGAAACAATGGGGCATAATTAGGTAATAGGAGACATGCTACGATTATTTCTAGGCTAGTTATAAAAAAATGTTAAGTATTGTAAATAAAAGGCGTACATTTTATTATGGTGGGAAATCATAAAATAACGTCTGTGTCAGACTTTTACTAACTAAAACTCAGCTGTCTTCCTTCAGTTGCTCTCTGCGCTACAGGACCGTAGTGACTCTTTCGAAAAAAACTGGTCAAGTGCGAGTCGGACTCGCGCCCTGAGGGTTCCGTACAAACTTACATAAGTAAACAGTTCAATTCTCGAATGGAGTCTTGAAGATTTTTCCGAATCGCAATTTTTTTTTTTTGTAGTGACGTAACAACAAATTTACAGTTTTAAAATTTATTCCCATATCATCTGTGACCTTGCTTCATGCCAAATTTCAGGATTCTAGGACCACGGGAAGAACCCTGTGAATTTTGATTCTCTTGATCTTGAGTGTCGAAATATACGTTTTTTTGCAACATAAACGGTCATATCTTCATTTTTCGTTAACTTACAAGTTTGATTTTTTCTCAGCTTCAATGGACTGCAGACCTAAGTATATGGTTTTGATTTCAACTCGATACCTTCACGCGTTCCCCAAATAAAGGGACATAACAGACAGACAGACGGACGGACAACAAAGTGATCCTATATGGGTTCCGTTTTTCCTTTTGAGGTACGGAACCCTAAAAATTCCCTTGTAAGTGTGTTTTAAAACCTATTTGCAAAATAAATATCATTTAAGTAGGTATAGATGACATAAACTGACTGACACGCGCAGAAGCTATAAAGTGCGATTTTATAGCATCGAACAGGCAAAATAAGCTAAGATTTCCGGGTCACACGAGTCCGCCGATTCATGCGCTGCACGTCGACCCAGTTTCTTGATGATGTCTCAGGATATGGCATTTACGGTGCATTCTATGCCGCATGAGGCGAGGTTTGTTACTACGTGCATTCACCGCGTCATATAGTCGTATGTCTAGCGTTTGGAACGAGATTGAATCATTCCTTAAGATTCATATTGCAATCTATGGTTTATTCGTGTGTCACAGGGTTTGTTATCCAACTCCTACATAACGGCATGAACTATTTTTATGAAATTTTAGTAGGTTTGAGTATTTTTTAACCCCCTAGGTGATAAGTCTACTAGCACGTAACCGAAGCCGGTGGCAGCATTTATTTGATCTAGTTTGCATCTAGTGTGTGTTTTTGTATTCGCCTTTTTTTTCTCTTTTATTGCACCTACCACTATTTTTCCTTGCTTCGCTTAAAGGTTAACTGGTAGAAAATACCTAAGGCATAAAGGCCACCTCTGTACTTTTGTGTGCATAAAGTATTTAATAAATAAATGGTACACTTACCAGATATAATCCAACAAAGGATTCTGTACCATTTTGATTTTGTAACATTTCTAGAAGTTTGGGGTGATTCCACAATTTCCAAGCCCAAAATTGCCACTGAGACTCAACGGTGATTAATTATTCGGTCTTAACTTCTGACTGTCTGTAACTCTGTAGCAATTTAACATTACATCTCTTAACCCTTCGGGGATTACGAATGTGATCACGCATTACCAAGTTCCTCAAATCCTGACTTAATATAAAGACGACAGTTCATATGTACGAGTATGAATGTGTGTGTTTGTTTATTTTCATGCTGAAACGGCTGAACGGATTGTGATGAAAATTGGCACACGAGTAAGTAGACCTGGTCCTGGAATAAAGCATAGGAGACTTTTTATCCCGGGAATATATTCCCCTCGGTTAACACTCCACTTTCAATCAAGCGAAGCCGATGGCAGAAGCTAGCGTTGGAATAAATTCAATCAAGAAGTTTTGGGGACATGTTTCGGTTAAACATTCATGCAAATGAACCCCTTAGAAGCAAGGTTTATTCAAATTCAATCGGGATCTTACCCCAGGGATACCGGAAGGCTTAAAAAGAGGAATACGATTACTGACATGATAGCTAAGAGAGATGCTTAAGATTACGTGGAAAACGATGATGGTAAAATAATGACCGTAATGCAAGGTCATGCGAAGTTGGCTTTAAAGGTTATTAACAGAAAATAAATACCTAACAACCAAATATTAGAGAATTATTAAATAAGTGAACAAAAAGTCTCGAATCATAAATGACAAATTGATTAAACCTCCCAATCAGGATAATTTGTTTTAGTAAATTAACCAAAACCGCAAAATTCAACAAAAAACACAAGTAAAATCCAAAAAGGGGCAAAAACAAACCAGCCTAATAGTTCCCCTGGGCCGTAACCATGACGTGTTAAAATGAGTTGTGCGAGTGAGAAAAAGGGATGGAGTTATATACACCCTATAATATAGCTCCATCCCTTCAACAGTTCAGTTTAGGTCATAAAATGGATCGTGGTAGGGTCTCTAGTCGGTATTAGGTCATTTTCGTCGCAATCCACGTCACAAATGACACACAAAGCGGTCGTTGGCGAGAATTAGGACGATGTCTCTGAAGTAGCATTCACGGTGGAGGCTCGCTTGCAGCGGTGAAAAGCGGCGGAAACGGCACACGGGCACAAAGGGATGCCGAGCAAAAAGCGTAGGACACATGCCACTTTACACGGCGTTTAGTGTGAGTGCTTAAGGCGCTTAGGGATTCTTTCAGTCTTGCTGAAACGAGGCGGCTTATTACTTACTGCCTGTTCAACTTTGCACAACTGTAAGCTACTAACGCAGTTAACAGTAGCAGGTTTGACGTCATATATCTAAAGGAGAAACTGACTGACTGATACATCAACGCACAACCGAAACTATTGGGACTAGGAGTGTGAAATTTTGCACAAGTTTTCCTCTTATGACGTAGGCGAGCACTAAGAAAGGATTCTCCAAAATACAGCCCATAAGGGGATGAAGAAACGGGGGTCTAAAATTTGTAAGGAGAAACCTATTTACTTACAAGCGGGGGTAACCGCTGGACGAAGCTAGTTGAGGTATTTATTTATTTTATATTTTATGTACACACAAATATATAAAAGAAGATATATGTGACAATACCATGGGCCTTTCAGTTAAGTAAATATTCAGAGAAGAGCTAAAATATACCATTTTAATCAAAATTTGATGTTTTATCTTGTTTCTAAGTTAGACAGTTATGATGCTGGTTTTAATGCGTTACCGCAAATTGTAAAAAACTTTTGAAAATTTGAATTTCTCCGGCTACCCTGGAGCATTTACGTTAAGGTTTATCTTCTAACATTAATTGTTTTTTTTTTTTCGAGTTGTCTGTTAGTCAATTCGGTACGAAATCCTCTAAAAAAATAAGTCAGGTGTCAGTTTAATATTCCGAGTCTAAGCGAATCTGAGGATCGAAGTTTGTGTAAATGAAAATTACGAAGGAAGCCGTGGGTGTCCGGTTTACATACCGTTACCTAATGATTCAGTTAGGTGTCCTTAGTAATTGAGCTGGGTAGGGCTCTGCGTCACCTGAGGCTAAATCTTTTGTGCGGTAAACATGTGACGTCATAAGCTCGTAAAGAAAAACAATGGAATGCCGGTAGCGAAAATGCGTGTTACCTGTAAGGCTTTATTTATTGGTAAAGAAAGAATCAAGCTGTGAAAAAAATCACCTATTACCATCTGACTTCTTGAAAACCCCAGGAACGCCTCTTGTACGTGAATTGCAGTGGCCTATATGGAAAGAACTAAATCGGCTGCGTACCCAGGTAGGACGCTGCAAACACAACTTGGCGAGATGCGGTTTTATAGAACTGTTGCATAATGTGAATATGGTGCCCCTGTTCAGAACATGTGCCATACGTTAGAGTGCTCCAGGTGGCCATACACCTGCACTTTGGAAGATTTAATAAGTGCCACCGATGCTGCAGTGAACGTTCACCAATTTTAAAAGTTTACCATCGATTCAAAAAGAACTAGGTACATAAAATAAAATTGGTTTTTATTTCATTTTAGCGTTTTTAAATAAGACAGAGACACTTTTCCAGAGGAAAGTCCTAATTGCCTGACCTTGATATTTTTAGTGTTACAGGAGGAAATGGCGCAATAAACCTTACAAAAACACCTCTGAAGTATACAATTAAGAAATATAAACTCAACCATTATTTTAGAATACTACATCATTAAAATCTTTGCTGCCCTCAGTAACATGAAAATCCCATTATTATTTCATAAATACAACCTTTAAGAGGGCCCTTCTCCACTCGTCTATATCGTCAACGTGAGCGTGGTTTAAAAGCTTGTTGTTACATCCAACGCACCGTATGATGAAGAGGCAACGCGAAAAAAGAGAGATATTATGCCTGAAAACTCTCCTGTCATTCGGTAATTCTGTCATTTACTGGAATATTTTAAATAACTTGTCCCAGGAAATATTTATTTTCTTGAAAACCTTAAATATTTTTGGAAAATAATTTCATCACTCAGAATGTTGATTAGTTGTGCAATGTTTCTATAGTCATATTTTATTATTTTAATTATGAATACATTAACAGCCCCAAAATTTACGCAAAATAGCAGATTTTCAGAGATACTGGATTGGTCTTGAACAAATTTACGATTTCATTTCAATAGAAACCTAGACAATATCCGCTGTTTCAAAAATATCTTGAGAAAGATGTGTAATAACGTCAAAATCACGTAAGAACGGTTGTATCAAAAAAATATCTCAGGAAGGACGCTCTTAATAATAGCAGGTATGACTTGCATCGATTGCACCGAACAAAAAACGCTCTACAGTCTCACGTTCAGCAACTACAAAGCAATTTAGTTCAACAACGTCTTGATGGTATCATTGTTTATTTTTTTTTCAAGGCAAATGACAGTAATCGTTCTGACTCGCCATCGGTTTGCAGTACACTTGTACAACGCAGATAGCGAAGTAATTGACATTGTAAACTTGCCGCGGAAGCTAAGATCTTTGATTTGTTGTATAAACTGATATGATTTTAAACACCATACTAAACCTTGTTTTTTTTTTATTATTGATAGGCTCGCGTTTGACCACTATCTCACCTGATGGTATAAGGGTTGATTTCCTTCTATGCTGACACCGGTCGAGCGTGCCGGATCGCGTATGACAAAGAAAAGTAGCAATAAATCTGCCGCAGACGTCAGCGTTGCTGTGCGGTGGTCCATAGAACATTGTGTTTATTCGTACGCGCTACCGACGTCAGCGATCAATGTCAGCGACGAAGAAAATCAAGCCTAAGCGTAACACTCTCTAGCGCTCCACACAGAGCGGGAGAAGGAACCAAAATGATTTGAGTTCGCAAATAATACTATATGCATGTCGTGGTCAGATCTTAGAATTAATTACTTCATGATGTGACCGGTTATTTGAAATGGTCAAAAATGGCTGATCATATCGTAAAATAGTTACATTGTCCACCGGTAGAGTCCGCTGTTTCTCAATGTATGCCTGTTTTTTACTACAAAATATACTTTAGTTCCATCAAAAATACTAATTTGGCACTTAAATATGCTCTTTTGGGTGGTATAAAAAATAATAACCACGGCGGAGAAGGCGGGGTCTAGAAAGCGAGCGAACATAGATTGACCCCGCCATTCCCTTTTAACCTAACTTGTTTGGAGTCGGGGTGCTCCGAATCCCTTAATAATTGTAAAAAGTCCATTAAGGTTTTTGATGCACAGATATCCTACATTAATGATAATTATGGCCAAACGTGGATCATTATCATCAAACGTTAACGTTTAAACGATATAGCCAGTTTTTGTTGGCATATGGCCAACATTTATTTATTTACAAGCACTTGTACAACGTTACGGAGGAAGTCCAAGGTGTTGTACAGTAGAAACTTACAAACTAAAAAAATACATTAAATAAAAACCATAATAACACATAGAAGAATAATAAAAAAAATACGTATGAAGTGATCAATTCACGATCTGGTCACAACATGTATCATTTCACAGTTTTAATTGTCACCTTAGAAGAAATCTTCTGAGATTAGTACATATAGCTGTTTACTAATAACTGTACATTGGTCGACGTTAAAACAATACAATAGGTAATTGTTAATGTTCGCAATTATAGTCCTAACACTAATTGATCGATGAGTCTTTATACTCGGCTCGCAGTGCCAGTGGCTTCAATTAGACTCTGTGCAGGTGTTATCAATCATCCTTTATAATCTCGCTGCGATATTAGATACGTTTTATTTATTTAATCTTTTAAGCTGTTGATCCCCGCATTAACGCCGGCGTTCACGCGCCATTGTCTTACTATTGTGTCTAATTACGCACTAAGGTTAAACGCCGGATATACCCGACAAACAATGTTTCTGCGTCCTATTCGCCAATACATCCACGACCAAATACTCCATCTCGTCAGCTCTTCTGTCACCTATGGGGATTGAAGAGCTAAACGAGATGAAGTACCCAATCCCAAATACACGACCCTGGCGAATAGAACGCAAAAACATTCGTCGGACCAATCTGACGCAAGCGGTTAAGGGTTAAGGTGCTATTCGAACCTCGGCTGCAGGCTGCGGATGCAGGCAGCCCATGCGGCGGCTGCACGAAGCCGGCTACAGCTGCACGACTGGTTTTCTATGTAGTAGTACGGGTTTTTGTGAAAACCATTCCGAACGAGGCTGCGGCCGCACGTGCTGCCGAGCTTCGGCTGCGAGTGCTGCCGCGACCTGCAGCCGCAGCCGATCGCAGACCAGTAGTGCTGCAGCCGCAAGTCAATGCGCACGTAGTTACGTCCCTCCAACCTGTTCAGACAAGTCCGAAATAATCGCTATTCGGAGCCGATAGCGCTCATAGTGAATTGAATCGTAGATTTGCGACTGGCAGCACGTGCAGCCAGTTTCGGAATCACTACCGGCTGTAGATGCAGGCAACGGCTGAGTGTCATGCGTGTGTACCTGCATTCGCAGCCTGCACGCATCTGCAGCCTGCAGCCGAGGTTAGAATGGCACCTTTATACTTTATGTAGGAACGAGCTGCTGCCAGCAACTCCACCAGAGCGATAGTAGAAAATTAACCCAAGGAAACATACTGTCGTGATAAAAAGTATCATATGTGCTACTCCAGGAAACCGTTGCTCTCGGTTGTCATTCATAGATCTTTGACAATCGTTATAGGTAGTTCGACGCCAGAAAGTTTGACCATAAGTATATCCAAGGAGTATCGTGTTGCCCACTAAGTGGGTTGTGGTCTGTGCAGGCCTGATAGGCAGTCGCTCCTTGTAAAATCACGGGTATTCAGCCGCATTCGTTTAGACTGGAAGCAGACCCCAAGCTCTCTCTCAATGATCTCCCTAGCCTTTTTCTACTCCATTTTTGTGCTACTTCAAGACATGGTCTACCCGTGTACCAAGTTGCATCGAAATCCGTTCAGCCGTTCGAGTGTGAAGAAGTAACAAACAAATATACACAAACACACAACTTTCACCTTAATAATATTAGTGATTATACGTGACACCCACGACCCTCGTCGTAAAATTACGACGAGGGTCATGGGTGTCACAAAGTTTCGTAAAGAAACTTCAAACCCCTGTTAAATTAGTTCCACCCCTGAATTTTGAAACGACACTAATCTTACCTTATTATACTTATTTCTGTTACTACAGGGCATCTTTTAAGTAACAAAAACAGAGTGAGGATTTAAAAGCGACTTAAAAATTTAAATGAAGGTGCTGGGGCCTTACCACGTGTTAAAATGTCAGGCGAGAAAAAAGGATGGAGCTATAAACCCTATACACCACTAATTTTTAATTAGTACAAATACTTAAAGGGCTTATTAGAAACGATCTTGTTATTATTTAAGTAAAGTCTCAATAAATAATATTCATAAACAGAAAAGTTATTAGCGTTTGTTTATATCCCAAAATGTCACTCAATTTATGGAAATATTATACAGGCTATTGATTATGAATGAAAAACAATGGAAAGATACTGCGCGTGGTATTTTCTAGTAGCAATTGTTATGAAAAATTGTCCACGGAAATTGGTCATAATAAAAGGAGAAACTGACTGACTGCCATATCAACGCACAGCTACTACTACTACTGGGACTAGGAAAATGAAATTCTGCACAAGGCTTCCTTTTAGGACGTAGGCGAGCACTAAGAGAGGATTTTTCAAAATTCATCCCCTAAGGGGATGAAACGGGGGTCCAAAGTTTGTGTGGAAAAACCTATATTCACGCGGGCGAAGCCGCTGGCAGACGCTAGTTGGTCATAATTGGTAAATTCATAATTGAATTATGATTTACCAATTATGACCAATTTCCGTGGACAATTTTAGGATTAGGTTTTTTTTTACTTTTGACTACATAAATATGATCAGTAACGAGTACAGATAGAGCTCAATTTATTTTTTGTACTAATTTAATAATAGGGGTGTATAGCTCCATCCCTATAATAGTTCAGTTAAGGTCGTTAAATGTATCGCGCTAAGAGATTATGGTAAAGCCTTTCTTTTGATTGTTTTTTTTTTCTTTACACCCTACTTTAAGTTTTTAGTCCCTCAACTAACTCTTTTCCTACACGATCCTGTACCAGCGCAGGACCACTATTAAGCGTTATTAAAATTATATATCTCTGTGTCATTATCAATCTATAATTATATGTATCTTTTTATTTTTCCCGGACGTGTTTACTATGCATAGCAACAACCAGCACGCAACAAGGAAAGAAAAAACCATAGATAAATATTATATCACACAAAAACAAAACTATTTTTAGAACTGGCAACACTAACAGCAACATTTTCTTCATGTTTCATGTCGAGCCAATGACGAGCATAATTATTTTCTTGTGATGGAGAAAATGCGCAATAGACATGGAAAAAAAAACACTTCAGTCCGTGACAAAACATAATCTTGTTGCGTTATTTTAATGGGTTGTTTCTCTCAATTTAATCGTCAATTTACACTAAAGAAACACATACACAACAATAACAATGTCTTGTTTAGTAAACAAGCATGGGATTGAAATCAAGAGTTTCAATCAAACACTGAATATACGAGTATAGTGCTGTGATATCGAAAGAAAGATATTCTGCTGTGGCCCTTATTAACTAGCAAACTGGCAAAATGATGATACTTTTTAATGTTTATGCTGTCTAGATATAGAAAAGATGGTTGAATTTAATAGGAAGAAAAGTGATTGTTATCAAAAGTCAGATGAGATAGGACGGCTATCAAGCCCTTTTCAACGGAGGTTTGCGGGACTTTAGGTAATCAAAAAACCTAACAGGAACATTTTTGACTTCTACGCGGACGAAGTCGCGGGCAAAGGCTAGGAGATTAACAGTATTAATCCAAACTAATATTATAAATGTGAAAGTAACTCGTCTGTCTGTGTCACTTTGACGGTTAAACTACTGAACCGATTTTGATGAAATTTGGTACGGAGGGAGTTTGAACTCCAAGGATGATGACATCACCGTAGGCACGGGTTTGCAGACGGCGAGCAATGGGTAGCTCGTAGTAACCGTCCGGACCAAGCCCAAGTCGTCGACGGCGCGTAGTGTTCCACGCACGCCTCAAGGAGATGTCAGCAAATCGTAGGGGCCCAGCAGGGTCGAATCCTACTGGGGCCATGGGTTGTGCGAAAGTGAACCCCGGGGCCCTGGAACAAAGGCAAAGAAGGAACAGGAGTGGGTTTTAGTCAGTAAAAGTCTGACACCCCGCTCAGCTCTAGGGCGGGAGATGTCATTAGATGATTTCCCACCTAAAAAAAAAAGGATGATGATATAGGCTACTTTTTATCCGTCTTCGACTTCGCATCAATAACAAATATTCACGCGGACGACACCGCTGACAGAAACTAGTCTTACCTATGTATGATGGACATCCAAAATTTGGTCCCTTCATTTTGACGGTCACGGCAAGCGTGAACATCGATAAATGCGGTTGTTATTATTTAGCCATGATCACGAAAAGTTATTGCAGTCTGAGACAAATTATAATCTTATTGTGTTAATTCCATGAACTGTTGCTCTTAATTAAAACTAGCTTTTGCCCGCGGCTTCGCTCCCGTCAACTGACTACTATATCCTACTCTACCCAACTCTACCTTACCCTACCCTACTCAAAAAAAAAAAAGAAAGTATCCTATGTCCGTCTCCTGGTTCTAAGCTACCTCCCCACCAACTTTCAGCCAAATCGGTTCAGCCGTTCTTGAGTTATAAATAGTGTAACTAACACGACTTTCTTTTATATATATATATATATAATATATATAAGATGTCAGTCTAGTGCAATTTTCCTTATAATTTAACTAGCACTTTACTAGAGACTTCGGTCGGTTCTTATGTTTTCATAATAACTTAAACCGTATTTAGAGGGTAGTTTAAATAAATAATGACAATCTTTATTATTAACTTAGGTTATTACTATTTGTTCTAACTATTAAGCTTATCTTGACATACGGATTGAGATTTTGCATACAAACGAATTTATTTTCCTTTACAGGTTGAATTTCCAAAACCAGGGGTTTTTGGAAATTCAGAGTAAATGACCCCCCTTCGCCTACATCATTATAAAAGAAAGACCTGTGCAAAATTTCACATTCTTAATCCCAGTAGTTTCGGCTGAGTATTGATGTCAGTCAGTCAGTTTCTCCTTTTATATAAATATACAAAACAAAAATGGAATGCAAAGGATTAGTTTCATCTCACACTGGTCGTGTGCTCAAAAACTACTTCTTAACTAACCAATTAGATATATTAATATTCTCAAAACCACACCTCAGCACAATTAAGGAAAAAACATCTTTACTTATATTACATATTTTGTAGTCTGGCAACCCAGTACCAAATCGTTAAAATTGATAAAACGAAGTAATCTTGCTTGCATAATATTTATAATAGCTTCATAAATAACTATGTACTATTTAAGATAAGCATTTAAAACGCTAATTTAAGTTTGATTTACCTACTTCAAGTAATCATTAGAAGTGATTTTTACCGTTATTATAAAACGATCCAATCACACGCAAGCATTTGAAAACCCGAGATTTTTAAACAAGTTTTCAATGAAAATCATTTTTTCATAGCAAGCTTTTATTGAGTGGTATACACTCGTGTCTTTGACATCGACGCACAAACGAATACCACGAATCGGGGTTGGTTAGAACAACGACTTTATACAGTATGAATTAAAAAACGTAAAGATTTTTTTTTTATTAGGAAAAATCCGACAAAAAATTCCACCACTGAAAGGGGTTCAGAATCATTTACTGGATCCATGGTATTCGTTTGTGCGTAGATGTCAAAGACACCCTGTATACTTAGGTATATAATTAATACTCATCAAAACCATTCCAAAAAAGTTCAAACATTATAGAGCTATCTTATTGCGCTTATTACCGAGTTCCTATGGCCATCTGCCAGCTTCATCATCAGACCCTGGTAACCATCTAGCACCAAAGCACTCGTCGAGACGGATCAAACGTGTCCCAACTCGATGCGGTTGTATCGTTTCGAGTTCCTATGGCTACCTTCCGGTTCCATCATCAGATCAGCTCCATGTCATGTCATCTGATTTACACATGCATGCAAAATTTCAGCTCAATCGGTAACCGGGAAGTGGATCAAATTTAATTTGCAAGACTTGATTACAGACAAACTTCTGGACAGAGAAACTAAACAAAAGCTTATAATAAAAATTCGAAATTTGAACTACACGCTAAAGTTTGAAGGAACTAACATTGTGGTGTTCGGGTCCCATGGCGATGTGAAAACTCATTCTTTTCAATTTCCCCTTGGAAAATGGCATCCCTTGGCGAACATGAAAAATGACATCCGATAGGACCTTTTTTTCCTTGTGAAAATAAGCGCCTGTCACGAAACTAAAAAATTGCTTTCGGGTTGCCTGGATAAAACATTAAAAAATTGTGAGCTCACAATAGAGCAGTGGTGGCCCCGATTTACGAATTGTAGGCAGGGTTGGGCAGTATTTGAATTACTTGTAATTAAAATACGTAATTGAAATACAAATACGTATTTGGTATTTGTATTTCAATTACTTTCCTAAAATGTAATTTGTAATTCGTATTTCAAATACCTGACGGCGAAGTATTTTGTAATTAGTATTTCAAATACTTGAGGCTTCAAAATACATTTTAACATTAAAATACATTTAACTTTCAAGAAAGATTGTTTTCTATAACAGGTTTTATTCACTCTCCAACAAGAGGCTGTTTGTCTGACATCTAGTGTTCATGAAAGGAAACTCTGGTTTTACTGATTAATTCTTCTATTTTTCAGCACATGCTGGTCTAGATTACTTATTTTGTAATATGTAATTTGTATTTCAATTAAAAATAGCTAAAATACTGTATTTTGTATTTTATATTTCAAATGCCTTACTTAAAAATATTTTGTATTTTGTATTTTAATTACTTGCGATACTGTATTTTGTAATTTGTATTTCAATTAAAGCAAAGCATGTATTTTGCCCAGCCCTGGTTGTAGGTCGTGAGTTTCAAACCCAACCAGGCGCATTACTTTGTGTAATTTATTTCATCACCACTGCTCTCAAAACGAAGAAAGAAAACATCATAAAGAAACCGGCATGTCCAAGAACAAAAAATTCGAAGACATGTGACATCCTAGTTGGTACTCGACTCGCACTGGGCCCGCGTGGTGGATTATACAGCACATTCCCTCTCCTAGAGAGGAACCTGAGTCCCAGCAGTGGGAACATTAAAACGCTGATTATGCTATGCTATGTGAGCTCACATCACAGGCATAGTTTCCAGTAATAATTTAACTAAGCTCATAGTAGTTTTCTACGAACTTGCGAAATGTTTTTGGACGTTTAATATGAAGAATTTTCACTATGAGATGCATAAAAAGCTCGTTCACAGACTTGTTTTACCTCGGAGTAAGTAACATTTATTATAAAAGTTCCAACTTGCATTCGCCAGGGGTTTTTAACCTTGAGGCAATTTGGTACATTCTTCTCATATAATTATTTGAAAGATTAGAAATTCCTGACGTAAAATGAGCTTGTTAAAATTATTGCCATATTTACATTTCTAAAACGCATGAAATGGTTGGCTCAAGTATTTCTTTCTCCATTGACGTAACAGAAAGTAATAAAATAGTATATTTATGTAAATCAGTAGACTATCCATGCTGCTACTACTACTACTACAATAAATGCGAAAGTAAATCTTTTTGTCTATCTGTTTGTTACGTTTTGTGCCTAAACTGCTAAACCAATTTTAATAAATTTACGTATAGAGATAAATGGAGCCATGGAGTAGGACACAATAATACTTTTTACATCAGGACTACCGTTCTCTAGGGATCATTTCCGACATTCACACGAGCAAAGCCAACGGCAAAAGCAAGTAGTCATAAAATACATGTTCTGAGGTCAAATCGAAAGAAAACCAAAGAGAAGTGTGTCAAATTCAAATTTAATAGCGGAGTTAAGATTAATGGATAGTAGGTAGGATCAGGCTCTGTCACTGAGTTCAAAGTTAAATTTACATATAGATGAACACTCGTGCACTGGCTAGGTCACTGGGACTCGTAAACTAGCTCAGCTGTGTTTTATTGCTTTACATACGATTGATTTCTACCATGCGCCACCGGTACATAGTATACCCACACCCATACGCACAAAACGTTTTGGGAACACATTAATTGTGCGTACAGCCAGGGTTGGGCAGTATTTGAATTACTTGTAATTAAAATACGTAATTGAAATACAAATACGTGTTTGGTAATTGTATTTCAATTACTTCCTTAAAATGTAATTTGTAAATCGTATTTCAAATACTTGAGGCTTCAAAATACATTTTAACATTAAAATACATTTAACCTTCATTTAGCGATCGTGAGTGTGAGTTTGTTTTCTTTAGCAGGTTTTATTCACTATCCAACAAGAGGTTGTTTGTCTGACAGTACATTTAAAAATCTAGTGTTCATGAAAGGAAACTCTGTTTTTACTGATTAATTAATCTTGTTTTCCTCTACTTTTCAGCCCATTCTGGTCTAGATTACTTATTTTGTAATTTGTATTTTGTATTTCAATTAAAAATAGCTAAAATACTGTATTTTGTATTTTATATTTCAAATACCTTACTTATAGATATTTTGTATTTTAATTACTTGCGATACTGTATTTTGTAATTTGTATTTCAATTAAAGCAAAGCATGTATTTTGCCCAGCCCTGCGTACAGCTAAGGAGTGGAATTCCCTATCGGGATCTGTTTCCTGATAGCTACAACCTGTGAATAGGTAACTTTTAGGCAAGATTGCTCCATCGTCGAACACATCATTGCTTTCAATGTAGTATAAATAATGTAAAAAAAGTATCTACTGCTCCAATAGCCTGTTTTATACCACCTATGATTATATCCGTTAACTGATGTGGCAGATAATTTCATAGAAATTCTGTACCATTTTTTTAATTTTTTTTTTTTGGCAAAAAAAACTTGATGTTATTACGGAAACTGTTTTTCGATTTCTATTGAATCAAAATTGCAGTGGGGGTGTCTATTGAGACAAGAGATTTAAAGCATGCAATATTGTGTTGATCAGAATTTCAGAAACCAGTCAGGCTGCGCTGTCAATCCAACCCGGAATTGTTTTACAACATACAGACTTATCGATCTTTGTATACTTTACGGCTAAGTAATGATGTAACATAGTGGTAAGTCAACTTAGCGGCAAGGCTACGTGGGCTAACGAAGACATACGCAACACGTTGTAAGTCTTTAAGGAGATTAGTATGACTACACATCTCGACATGTGCCTTTGAACTTCAGGCTAAGGCCTTGCTGTCCACGGACGCGTAGCTTCATAGACGTGAATTCGTCATTATACGGTTGGTGTACTACTCACAGCTTACATACAAAACTATGAAACTCTGTCGTCGAAGCGGCAACGACACGATGGCACGACGTTACGTAT
This sequence comes from Mythimna impura, assembly GCA_905147345.3. NCBI lineage: Eukaryota > Metazoa > Arthropoda > Insecta > Lepidoptera > Noctuidae > Mythimna > Mythimna impura. The sequence continues at coordinate 21,696,911 of LR990359.1, read as the reverse complement.
GACACCAAGTGTATAATGAGTGACGAATACGCGTCTATAAAGCTATGAGTCTATGAAGCTATGCGTCTATGAAGCTATGCGTCTATGATGCTACGCGTCTATGAAGCTATGCGTCTATTGTTTGAAACAGTTACTGTAACCCTTTTTTTAAGGGGCGAAATCATCCAATGACTTCTCACGCTCTAGGGTGGACCGGGTTGTGATAGACTGTTACTAACTAAAATCACACCTATGTTCTTTCTTTGCCTTGCGTTCCAGGACCCCGCGTTTCCCTTTTGGAAGTCAACCCATGGCCCCAGTACCGTGACCCTAGACCTAGAGCGCAAAAGGCAATAGCGGTCAAAATGTAGTGGTCAATAAACATGAAATTGTAGTACCCAAATGGAGGTTAGCTAAGACAAGCAAGTCATTCTTTATTGACAGCATACGTTTCTATAACAAGTTGCCTAAGTCGGTTACCGAGCTTAGCGAGGGAAAGTTGCCACGAAAACGTATTACAAGGTTAAGGACTACGTTGAAGACACGCTTGTTTGGCAATGACTACTTTTGCACATGTGGCTTCCCTGGCAGCTCATTAACTACATTATCGTACAGTCATCTATTAATTGCTCCATCACTGTTTTAACTTCATTATTAATACTAAAACTTTTTTTTCCTCTCTTGACATTGTTTTTCATTAATTAAATCACAGCTACGTTAATTTCACTAATATTTTTTTATTGTATACATCTATCATTTATTGATAGGTTAATTTTTATTTTTGTATAGCTTATTTTTATAATGTGAATGTGAGAACACTGTAGACTCCGCGGATTTATGGACTACAATTTTCATTGTGCTTTTGGGTACAAAGCTGACCGGTCTACATTGTCCTCTCATATCTACTATATATCTCGTTCCACTTCCAAACGCAAAGAGTCTTCTGGCTAGACGCTGTCCTTCTTACTCTCACACTCATGTATATAACCAAATCATTAAATCCTACGACATCAAAGGTTTAAACGATCGATTATGTAAGAAAATGTTGAAAAAAATGCTCGTTTCCCTCTCGTACGATGAAACTGAGGTAATTATTAACTAATAATTAACATTTCGTGCTAAACAGCCACCAAAATTATATATAATACGAGTACAACACGTGTGATGATGACCCACAAACATACCTACACACTTTCAACCGCACACCTGTAACACGCACACTCTTTTATTTTTATTTGCCCTGTTACTTTGTACTAATTATCTTGTCTACTATTTTATTCCTATTTTATTGTAAGGTAATCCGCAAAGGAAACTTGTATTTTAATTTAACGATCACGCAACTCCGGTCCCCAAGATACAGGCACCGCCTAGTTTGGGGGCCATTGTAATAATTCTGGTAAAATATAACTCCTGTTACCGATATGTAAATATGTTATACCTATGTTTAAGAAAACACTTGTAACAATGGCTAAATAAATAAATAAATAAATAAATAAAAAAAATAAAAAAATCTATTATTATTGTATAATATGAAAATATTGTAGAAACAATCATATTTTTTAAAAGAGTAACCATGGAGTTTCTTGCCGGTTCTTCTGCATAGGAAAAGACCAATTGGAACCGTGCGCTAGCTTCTGACGTTTTATAAGTGCCCATGTAGGCATGTGAAATAAATAATTGAGTTTTTTGAAGCACGAGCCGATAAACACTAAAAAAAACGGTTAGTCCCTTATGCTCAGATTCGCTATAAACATTTTAGTATTTTACTAGTCCCGAACCGAAAAAACAAACACATAATTATGGAAAACGCAAGTCATTCCGTAGTCGCACGGTCAAGTTGCCCCTGTGTGAGAGAACCTTTTTAAATTTCTGCTTTCAACAGAATATTTATATAAAATACAATTTTCTCATCCACCTATTCCCATTTCAAGTAGCTTTGGGCCGAGTTGGCGACTGGCGTCCAATTCAACCAGATGCGAGTTGAATATCAATATTCAATATTTGACGTAAATGGTAGTCATTTGCATCGGCAGTATGACTTCCACAACCTAAATATCGATGTCTTAGTATGCCTAAAGATGGCTACGATCGATATAATAAATTGGATCCTAAAATTAGATTATTTCTAATGTCCACTTGAATGTACAGAAACCCCCATGTCCAAACACAGTGTCACGTCATATCATGAATGATTATGAAAAAACAAATGCATTGAGCGACAAAACTAAATGGAAAAATATAATATTGTGTCGCCAAACATTTCGTTTGAAACTGTATAACAGTTCCATTCAATATTTTCCTTGGGAAAATTAAAGATAATTTAAAATCTCTGTACAAGTATCCACATTTGTTTACATTCCTAAGAGTTTTTCAAGTCTTAATATAGTTCAGACGAATATCTCATGAATCACTTTTTATTCACCTTTCAACAAAGCCACAAAACACTCTTAGTGATACTGCTCTCTGAAACCAAAAAGCGATATTCCAAAATTTCCGCAAATTTAGGTTTTTTGACATCGGAAAACTTGTAACTTTCCGCATCAGGCAGGCTTGTCGAAAACTCTGTAACTTTATTGAACCAATGTAGTCCAGTACTATCCATAGTTACGTATTTTATAAATGCATAAGTAACATTCATGTTGTTATGAAGACGGAAACCATTTTGCTACAAAATCCCTACTTTGAGTTACCGCTTTTGGATTCCAAAGGCAGTATAGGACCTTCAAGTTAAAATAGTGATGACAAAAACATAGCTAATCAACCATGTGAGTGGACTTTTATATAATACCGCTGGTCGAAAGTTGCTAGCAGTTGTCAAATTATTGAAAATAAACATGCATAAAACATAGTGCAATCAGCCTATGGTGTTTTCACAGTTGGTCACAGGCCTCCTCTCTAGAACAGGGCCATGCGATAGCCCTTTTATTTTTCGGTAGGACATCATCAAATAATTCCTCTAGCTCTGGGTGGAGCGGTAATGAGTGAGAATTTTACTGACTAAAACCCACCCGGGTTCCTTGAGTTGCTCTTTGCGTTCCAGAGCTAAGTGACTCTTCTACGGCTAAGGTTCTGCAACCCATACGATAGCCCTATATTATGTCCAATGTTTTGAAAGTATTAAGCTAGAACTACATTAGACGCACACGTGTAACACGCCTGATTTGTACGTTGAACGACGTCGCGTGGCGTGGATCAAGTGTAGCTCTACAAGCCTAGTTTCCATATAAAATATATGGAGACCGACGCGCCCAGATCGACGTGTGTGGCACACGTGTGCGCAGTGTAGTTCTAGGTTTATACTTTTTACCCATTTCGATAAAACCTACATAAAGTACTCGAAGTATCTAGTGTTTTCGGGGTATGCTCTGTTCTACCGCAATTCTTGGACTAGCAAACGATAACTAAGGGATCTCCATAAGTGCTCCTGTCTACTACAACAATCTATGATCAGATCACGAACCCGCCTACGGATACAGCCACGGATTTTGCACTTGCAAGTATCTTCACACAATATTGCTGTACTGTACTGAGTAATAAAACCAACCAACATGCCAGCTGTTGATTTATTGAAATTCCGAACTAATTAGTCACTAGATCTATCTAGAACTGACCTTTCATAGGTGGTAGTTTCACCAGCTCCTGGTTGTGACTGTGAACGTTGAACCTGCTGGAGCCATGTCTCCGGGGCTGACCGTTCCAGCCGGGAGGTCGGGGGCCATCGGCGGAGCGTGGGACAATCGGCGCAGGAGGAGGCGGGCCTGACGCTAGAGCCGACAGCTGCTTTTCTGGACGAGTCTGTAAATGTAAAGTCGTGTTTAAAACGCTGAGACTTGCATATTCTAAATTCCTCCACTCCACCAGACTCTGGTGTTGAATAGGTTAACCCCTCGGGCGCCCAGGGGTATTATTATTACGTAATTACGCATTTTTACGTAAATCACCAAAAAAAAAAAATCTTTTTCTGGATTTTTCTAGGAAAAACAAAGATTTAGAAACCAAAAAAATCGTACAAACGTGTGTACAAAACGACAATCGGCCTTCGAGGGGATAATGTCAATGGTGGATTGGAGATGGTCTGCAATCAGAGATTTTTGACCGATGTCCAAAAAAGGAAGAAGTTATCAAGGCGTCTGAATGTTTACTCCTCTAGATGCCTCTAGGTATACAAACATTTACAGCTTTGAGATACGAACAAAACCTGCTTATCGATTCGCTTCTTGCTTCCGTACCTAACTACAATAGACCGTCCTCCAAAGTAGATAGCAGTAAGTCGTTTCTTTTTATCAGATAATTTCATAGTTATCTCCTAGTCTTTCCTAAATATTTACTTTTACGAACCTTATCATAAGTGTCGCGGATACTAATAGCTCCAAACATCTCATTTGTTGCTCATTCTTGCTATAATTATGCATTACTATACGAATGGACGAAAGGTGATGACGAATTTTTTTTTACGGTGGGTAGTCATCCAATGACTTTTCTCGCTCTACAGTGGAACGAGACTTTTACTGACTAAGACCCACCTATGTCCTTCAGTTGCCCTCTGCGTTCGATGGGCAATGGTCACTCTTTCAAACCACAACCTTTTTTTAGGTGGGAAATCATCTAATGAAGTAAACCTCCCCTACATCCCTATTCACCCCGTTTGACGGTACGCAAGCTTAAATTAATATTATGAAGTGAATATTAGAATTTATTATCCTGAAATAATTTATCGCTTGCTATTAATTACCTAAATATTTAATTAACTTTTTATCAGCATATTAAATAATAAAACTCGGCAGCAATTAGTTCATTAATATTATTATTGTACTGATAGAATCGCTGTAGCTTTAAAAACGAAACTGAACCCGACATCAGTTTAGTTTTACGGCTTCGTCTGTAATTCTACATACAAGCATTTAATGGTATGTGCCCCTGGATATAAATTATGTTGTTATAGCAGAAGCATTGGCTTGAATATTTGACCGTAATTATTGTTGGCAGCGTCGTGGCTGAAGAGAGATTTTATGGAGAACTTTAATAGTGTATGAAAAGGCCAGTGTCTTCACTGAATTATAATGACAAACAGAGATAAAACGTTTTCATTATTTTGATTTTTTCTAGTTGGATTTTTTTTAGAGTCCATTATAAAGTACTCCCGTGCTTCATGATGACTTGACTGTGAAAGAAATGAGCATAGACCCTACTACGAACTCTTACCGCGATCCATTTTACGACCTACATTGAACTGTAAAAGAGTTGGAGCTATATAAAGGATGTATAGCTCCATCCCCCCTTTTTCTCGCTCGAACGACTGACATTCTTGAGGGTCTATAAATTACGTGAGATGTTTAAGGGGGGGAGGGGGTCGAGTCAAATCTCATCTAATCTTACGTTGGAGAGAGGGGGGGTTTCGGCAAATATCACGCAATTTTTTTTCTGATTGGACCAAAATAATATGGACATGTTGGTTCCAATAGTCTCTCTTGTGACCGCGCATGATTTTCCATGGACTGAATTAGAGTAGATATTCTTTTTTTAATCACAGTAGTTACGATTTAAGTATTCTATTGTTAATTTTTTATTACACATAACTTTCAGCAATATTGATTACTAGTCTTAACTAGTCGAATAAAAGCACGAAGCATTTTTTTTTCTTTTTACAATAACAATCCAACGCGTTTACGTAAGAAACCCACATTTTGAGAAATCTCACTTGAGATTGGGGGATGGGGTTGAATAAAATCTCACGACATCTCACCAGGGGGGAGGGAGGGACAGAACATTCAAAAAAACACCTCACGTAATTTAAGGACGCCCCCTAACTAGTCATGATAAATCCCCTGAACGGAGGAAGGAATTCCATTCCTGCAAAAAACGCAAATTGTCGCTTACAGTCATCCTTAAAAGGGTCTATATTTTCAGAGAACTTTCATACGATTCCCAGTTTGCTTTAAAGTCTCATAATAAAACGGTACGGCATGCTATGCGATAAGTCGGATAGTCGGTCCGTGCGTTATTGGAGTCCTTGAAGCTGTCAAGGTTTCTTCGAACGGAAAGAAAATCGAAGCACTAGCATTGCTCGTACATATTTAATGTAGATTTTCCTTGGCGAGAATGTGATATGAGTACACACATAACACACACACAGACACATGTGAGTGTGTGTGTGTGTGTGTGTGTGTGTTCACATATGTGTGTGGTGTGAGTATGTGTGTGTGATGTGTGTGTGTGTGTGTTCTCAGTTGTGATGTGTGTGTTTACATTAAAATATGTAAATAATTAATATTTTATTTAAAAGTCTAATGTTCATTTCGGAAATAAGGAATATGACATACCTAATGTAATACTTGAATCCGCATGATATGAAAGAACTTAAAAGATATCTTCATCAACGACAAAGTTATAAAGCTTCGAAGTTAATATATAAATTAGAAAGACATGGACTCTGACGTAAAAGTTCATCACGCCCATATTGCCGCCAAAATAAACGGCATTTTTACGAGAGAAATATTTAAAAAAGAAATTATATCTCTTTTGCTAGTAATTTTTTTTAATATATTTTAGATTATAACTGGGAAGTGCCACCAACAAAATTAGATCGATCTAAAAAAAACATATGTTAGTTAGTTCCATAGTCAAAACACTCAAAACGAGTTACTTTTACTGGAATTCCTCAAAACAACCATCCCATAATTTATCGATAAACCAAAGAATAACACATCAATCTTCATTTTTCAACAAATACCCATACATAAACTCCTATACTCCATTCGCAATATGATTTAAGACATTTCATTCTATTCTATTCTATCCCAACCGATTTTGAATTCTATTCCGTAGACATATGGATGGCCTAACCTAACCTTTGAGTTACAATGATGTAATTAGAGACACAATGGAAAGATAATGACCGAGCGAACGCCGGCGTTCGCTCGGGGTTTAATCAGGGTTACCATCCGTCCAGGTTTCCCCGGATTTGTCCTAGTTTAAAGGGCCGTTCGGTGATTGTCCGTGGGGGTCTAATTTGTAGTCCTGGTATAAAGTCTGATATTCCCTCTTGAAAAAAAAAAGATTTTAAAGATTCTATATATATATTTTTTTTTTATAGGTTCTCGCTTGACCGCTATCTCATCTGATGGAAAGCGACGATGCGGTCGACGATGGAAATATGAATGAACTTTGATCGGAAATAAATAAAAAGTTGATTTATGAAAATTTGAACTATTTTTATTATACTGACTGAGCAGGTTTAAAACAAAAATGAGTTTAATGTGTCCGGGTTCTGAGCTCGAAAATCCGAGTTTTTTTTTACACTTTTGTCCTGGTTGTCAGATTTTAGAGATGGCAACCCTAGGTTTAATGAATTAAAAGCAAAAAATGTGCTTACAATACCAACTATTTAGTACAGCAGTACAGTCACCATTTGTCATGCCACCAAAGCAATAAGAGTCAAAATCGGTTGAACGGACTGTAAAAAAAAGGTTTGTTTTAAATGTTTAAGCTTATTGTGAATGGAGTATAGATATTACAGATTTTCGTGCGAATTATTTCCGTACATTCCCGTACTCAGCTAAAAACATAAACCTTACATACCAGCAATGTAGGTTAAGCTAGGATATTTAAACGAGCGGGTACGAAGAGATGACGCGGCCGGGCAACGAGAGGGACACTCAATGTCAATGCTATTGTGGGGGGGGGGAGCTTCAAATACAAAGCTGTGTACCGCAGACAGCTATACAACATACAGACATTAATTTTATTGTTTGGCTTGCTTTTATTTGGGTTGCGAGGATTTTCACATCCCTCGGGAAAATCTTGTTGGAACATTTGAAGTCAACGTGAAATTTAGGGTATGCTTACCTACTGCTTATGCTCTACCATCATCTTCCTAGCCTTTTTAGGGTTCCGTACCTCAAAAGGAAAAAAACGGTACCCTTATAAGATCACTTTGTCCGTCCGTCCGTCTGTCTGTCTGCGATTCGGAAAAATCTTCGTAACTCAATTCTGGAATTAAACTGTTTTCATAGGTAAGTTTGTAAGGAACCCTCAGTGCGCGACTCCGACTCGCACTTGCCCGTTTTTTTTCTAACCAGCTTGGGTTCAGCTACCAGTCTAACCGGATGCGGCTGAATACCCGTGTTTTACATGGAGTGACTGCCTATCAGACCTCCACTACCCACTTATTGGACAACACGATACTCTTTGGATAGACTGATGGCCATACTTTCTGGCGTCTGGCTACCTGTAACGACTGTCAAATATCTACGAATGACAACCGAGACCAACAGCTTTACGTGATTTCCGAGGTGCAGGGTGTCAGTAGTATTCTAGATAAACTTAGAAAAGTATATGTGAATAGAAAAATTCACATTGGTGCTTGCCCGCTTTACCCACTGAACTATCACGACGCTACGCTTATGCTCACACCTATATTATACTCAAAATTCATCAAGATCAACTGTTTCGGCGTGACGGTTAAATAAACAAAATTTTCAAATGCGAATTCTATTCGAACTGAAACGTTCTCCTATTCGTTAACTGTCGAATTCATAACATTCTTCTTCTTCCTGCCCTTATCCCACATTACTTGGGGTCGGCGCAACACGTTTTTTTTCTTCCATTCTGTCCTGTCACCGTCACACTATCACTTACTCCCTTTTCCTTCATCTCACTCCTCACACAATCCATCCATCTTTTCTTTGGCCTCCCTCTCCCTCTCCATCCTTCTACATGCATACTCAGAACTCTTTTAGTAACATGCGTTTCATCCTTCCTCTTCACATGACCATACCAAGACAAACGCTTTCCTTTCAACTTTTCAGTCACTGGCTTTCAAACTTCCTCTAATATACTCTTTCTCACTTTATCCTCTCTCGTCACACCACACATCCATCTCAATATTCTCATCATCGCTACATGCAATCTTTTTCACAGCCCAACATTCTGATCCATACAGTATGACAGGTCTTATCACGGACTTGTAAATTTAACCCTTCAACTTGAGGGGGGCATCCGTGGGTCGCAAGTTGTTCCCGTGTCCTGTCGCCTTTTCATCCATCCTTCGTTGATCCGATGTGTTACGTCTCGATCTACCTCGTATTCATAACATTGTTAAGTCTATTATTTTCATCGTATTTTCCCAGCTCTAGCACATAAGGAAAATAATAATATATTATTTAAAATGCAATGTGTGAACACCGTATGTTTCTTACAAGAATATAGAGTTTAATTTACGTAATATTAATTAAGTAACATATGTTTTTACTACACAATGGTAAACATAATTTGCATATGTGTGTAGTCAAGAACTATAAATAAACGTGTTGTTTTATAAAAATGGACTAGAATAATAGACTGGCATGAGGAAATGAGCACAAAGACTTCACAAGCCAATGAGAGGTGTGTGTTAAAATACTTAAAATTTGCATTAGGAACATCGTTTTGCCAAAATAAACGTTTCTCTCAGCTGCACTGGGCAATGTTCGAAAAAAGAATAATAAATATTGGTTTGTTTAGAAACAAACCAAAAGAGAATTTATAATGGGACATGCAAGATTTGTAGATGCAGCGTTGTGGGCGTGGACCGATACTGTAAACATTCTGGGAAAACACAACAAATGTCAATGTATTTATAACGTGGTTTTATTTACGGGATGTTCCATACTTCTATACATTGTTACCGTGTATACGGACCGTAGATACACGGTATATTTGGATAAAAAACGATCTACAGTAGTGATTTATTACCGTGTACTGTCCTATGGCATTTTCAAATAATAAGTACCGTGTTAAATTGAGTCTGAACTGCAATTAATTATGAAGAATCGAGAGAAATATGCGTAAAACGAAACAAGCTAAATTGTTGCAGTTTTTACACCTGGAAGCCCCAGGTCGTATTAAAATGTCAGGCGTGCGAGCGACAAAGAGGGATGGAGCTGTACACCCTATCAAGTGGATCGCGTTAAGAGCTCGTGGTAGGAGCTCTGTTTACTCCAAGTGCGAGTCAGACTCGCGTCCTGAGGGTTCCGTACAAACTCACTTATGTAAATAGTTCAATTCTCGAAGATTTTTCCGAATTGCTATTTTTTTTTTTTGTGACTTAGTTAACAACAAATTTACTGTTTTCAGAATTATTCCTATATCTGTGCTATAAGACCTTGCTTTATGACAAATTTCAGGATTCTGGTTCAACGGGAAGCATGAATTTTGATTTCCTTGAGAGTGTCGAAATATACGTTTTTTGCTACATAAACGGCCGTATCTTTTGTTTCCGTTAACCTTGAAGTTTGATTTTTTCACAGCTTCAAGGGAACGTAGACTTGAGTTCATGGTTTTAATTTCAACTTGATACCTCCACGCGTTAATACATCAACACTGTAGCTGGTGACACTGCTTCTATAGCAAAGTTTATTGACAATGATCGATGCAATCGAATGATATGTGATCCGCGCGAGAAAAATGAGTCATCGATCAGACGATGACAACTAGCGGGCACATTGTGCTTTCCATCAATTTCACATTCTGCTGCTGGTGATTCCCCAGAACAGCAGTGCCGTAACTACGCCTGTGCTAACTGTGCCGAGGCATAGGGCGCCAGGGCAGGGCCAAAGTTTTATATTATTTATTACATACTAGCTTCTGCCAGCGGCTTCGCCCGCGTACATAAAATATAGCCTATGTCACAAAAAAATTTAGCTATCGGACCAGTACTTTCATAGATTACCCCCTACAAACAAAAAACAAACTTCACCTCTTTATAAAATTAAAGTAGAAAACTTTATGCACTAGTAAACACTGTACAAAGGCGGACTTACTACCTTAGGCAGTTTCTACCAGTCAACCATAGGGTGGTGCAGAAACATAACATGCAACAACATAATTATGCTAAATTTTGACCTGGGTGAGATTAAAACTTTTTTCAAGGGGCACAGTTATAGAAGGTCGCACCGGGCGTATAAAAGGCTAGTTACAGCACTGCAGGACATTAATGGTTTTTCCTAACGTATAATAACAAAAAAATTACATTGCTAGCAAAACTACAAAGTTCACAAACACATAATGAAATCAATACGAAAAACAAATAAACAAAACAAACTTGGTTCGGTAACTTCAAATAGTCCCGAATCAAAATCGATTTTCCTAAATAAATTATGAAAAGCGACGTGGGAGGTACTGTAGTAATCTATACAGCCAATCAGATATACAAAGTCAAGGTTACTGTGAAAAGTAGGTGCCCACGCAATCAATACTCGTCTAGTTCGATAACTTTATGGTTGTAGGAGTAAAGATGCGATTTATTTACGGCATTTCTATAACACGTGCGGTAATAAAACGTACGTAACGTGTGTATCATGTTGCATCTCACGGATAGGTTTAGCTAAGAAACTATGTATCTACATTTAGGGGTGCTAAACATCTACACTAATATTATAAAGATTTTTTTTTGTTTTTAGGAAGTAATCTCTGAAAAACTGGTCCGATTGCGAAAATTTTTTCACCGATAGAAAGCTAATATTTTAAGTATGCGGGCGAAGCCCAAAAACTAGTAATTTATAATAACGTATGTTACTTTATTTTTGGTAAATATACTTTATACTTTTGCATAAAAATAAAGTACTTACATATTAAATAATTACTGAACTATTAATTATCGATGCTACTACGTTGAAACACGAATAGTTTTCCAAAAATGTAAGGAAATACTGTTAGTGTGTGCTAGCATATACAAATTGTCATCAAGAGAAAAAACAAATAAATAAAACAAATTTAGAAAAAAAAAAAACTTTCAAAAAACATTTTTTTTCCCTACTAAAAAATTGTGATTCGTTATTTTTCTTCAAAAACAGTTGGCAACCCTATCTACATTGTGCTCCGTTTATCTTCATTTTAATGTTGGAAGCTTCTGTGAAGACATTATCTGGTGTCACGATTTTTATTGACGACTAGCTCTTCGTCCTTGTCAAACTCATAAAACATCACAATGCCATTTAGTCACTATTTCACGAGTTTTTTTTGCGCGGGAACCTTAATCTTTTTCTAAAATAGAAGTTGCTTACGTTACTCTTTATAACATCAGTTATGTACCAGTGAAAGTCCCGACGAAATCGGTCTAGCCGTTTCGGAGCTTTAGCTGGAACAAAAAGACAGACAAAAAATTTAAAAATGACAGGTATCGAATACAATTTCATTTTTGCATTTCATCATCATCATTTCAGCCGAAAGACGTCCACTGTTGGACATAGGCCTCCCCCAAATGTCGCCACAATGACCGGTCCTGTGCGTCTCGCATCCATCGGATTCCCGCAACCCTCACCAGGTCATCGGTCCACCTTGTGGGAGGCCTTCTAACGTTGCGTCTTCCGGTACGTGGTCGCCATTCCAGAACCTTTCGACCCCATCGACCATCTGTTCTACGAGCAATGTGCCCTGCCCACTGCCACTTAACACACACACACACTTGCATTTAGTAAAAAAAAATATTATTTTGATATTACAAACAGACATTTTAATTTTATTTATATTACCTATCGATGCAGAGTGCAATAGTTTCTGTAAATTTATTCTTGACATGAACCAGGATCGTGTTACCTAGGGTTGTGGAGGTCAGAAACCCTACCACGAGCTCCTTACGCGATCCTTTTGAGAACCTAAACTGAACTGTTAAAGGGATAGAGCTGTATAAGGTGCGCACGTTTGACATTTTAAAATGTCATCGTAAAGCCCCAGACAGTCGGATAGACAGTCGGTCCATGTAAAAGATAAGGTATTCAACTGCATTTTACTATTCTAGCGTGTGTAACTTATGAGAAGTGGTCTGGAATTCTGGATAGTATCATACATTATCATAACATGTTAAAACATCGAACAGCAACGATGTTCTCAAATTTAAACACCGTTAAAAGGTAATAAATAACCACGAGATATTGTTAACATCTACTTTGTTCGTGTTGTAGTAAAGATAAATTTTGTATTAGTACTAAAACTACTTTGGCGTTAGCTAACAAAACTATTTTTATTTTAAGTCTTATTTTTGTTCCGAGTAAGACCGGTGTAACCCTTATTACACTACGCGACATCGACTAAGACTGTCTGAATATCGAGTAGTGTAATAGGCCCTTTATATCTTGTCTTCTACATTATAAAAAACCCAGCCAAGTGCGTGTCGGACTCGCGCAAGAAGGGTTCCGTACCGTCCTTAGTAAAAATCCGCAAAAATAAAAATAAAAAACATTTTTGTTGTATGAAAGCGCCGCTTAAATATTTATTTTATTCTGTTTTCAGTATTTGTTGTTTTAGCCGCAACAAAAATACATCATCTGTAGAAATTTCAACTGAACTGACAGACAGACGGACAACGGAGTGTTAGCAATAGGGTCCCGTTTTTACCCTTTGGGTAGGTACCGAACCCTAAAAAGCAATAGAGACATTGGAGACTTGTCTGATTTCTTCACGGAACAAATTACATGGAACTATATAAAAAAAAATCCAACAGTCCTACTTGTCATATTTATCCACGTAAGTAATGTCACAGACTCGCCGTACCACTTTCTCGTATATGATTCGAACGCGTAAATGAAACCGTCACCTAAAACCTGTAATGGTTTGCGTAATAACTTCATAAAGTAAGCCAAGTACATGCATACATACGAGTATATGCATGTACTTGGCGAATTGTAAAAAAAAAAAATCTTTTTATTTCAGACATATTTGGTCCATATTATTGTTAGTTACATTTTCATTATTATATTATTACTAGCTTTTGCCCGCGACTTCGCTCCCGTCAACTGACTACTCTATTATGCTCTGCCTAACTCTACCCTAATCTACCAAACTCTACCCTACTACCAATTTTTTTAATTTTTTCTTTCATAATATCCTTCTGACAATAACAAATACAAAAAAAAAAAAATTGTGAAATCGGTCCAGCCGGTCCAGCCAGGGAAAATAGGGATTCATTTTTATATATATAGATTATCATAGCAAGGCAGAAAGCAAATGATAACATTATTACAGCGAACGAATGTGCAGTCTTTTGTAAATATTTTACGGTGAATCAACATTCTGGTTAATTTTTGTCTAAATAGCGTCTATTTAGACAAAAGCTGTGGCAATGGGCAGGGCACATTACTCGCAGAACAGATTGCCGTTGGGGCCGAAAGGTCTGAGTGGCGACCGCGTACCGGAAGACGCAGTGTTGGAAGGCCCCCTACAAGGTGGACCGATGACCTGGTGAAGGTTGCGGAAATCCGATGGATGCGAGACGCACAGGACTGTTCATTGTGGCGACTTTTGGGGAAGGCCAATGTCCAGCAGTGGACGTCTATCGGCTGAAATGATGATGATGATGAGACAAAAGCTAACCAGTACTTTACGTTGAGCTCCGATTCCAGGTCTTTTTAACTTCTCCCGCTCTGGGTGAAACAAGTGGACGTGTCAGACTTTTCTGACTAAAACCCACTTGTGTTCCTTCCATGGGTTGTTCGAAAGGGACCCCGGGGTCCTGGGAGGTAAAGCAAAGAAGGAACATAGGAGTGGGTTCTCCCGCACCGCCCAAGGTGAGAGAAATCATTGAATGATTTCCCACCTAAAAAAAACCTGCGTTACTTCAGTTGCCCTTTGCGTTCCAGGGCCACGCTAAGTTTCGAACAAAACCGCAGCCCAACCCAACTGCTGACAAATACTCCTTGACAAGACTAGACTGAAGATTTTAGACTGTCAGATTTTCTTGTCTCTGTTAAACTACCCGTCATGTGTGGACGTGCACATACTGTGCGAGAAACACAGGGATTTCAGAACGAAATTTATGGTTACCCATCTACGGACCGATCCAGACACGTGTTGCTTTATCTTGAAGGCCCCCACATACATTTTACGTATTAAGATAAACATTGTTGCACGTATGACTCGATATCGTAGGTGTGCCCTTGCACTTGAAGCACCAGTGACGTTTGACAATCATCTGTTATCAGAAACTATCAATGAATGCAATTCAATAAGTCATAATGAAGATCTGAGCCCCTACCACGAACTCTTAACTCGATCCATTTTACGACCTAAATTGAACTGTTAAAGGGATGGAGCTATAAAGGGTGTATCGCTACATCACTATTTCTTGCTCGTACGCCTGTCATATTAACACGTGATTTCTCCAATATTTTAAAAATCAAAATGGCTGATAGATATTTTTTACTAAGCCTGGATTTCATTATTATTCTCTTGTCCTTTAGTTTTTTGGCGGGATTTTTTCGAGAACGGTTCAGTGGCCATTTTGATTATTCGCAAATTGATATTGTCATGTGGCGTAATTTTGTATTACAACTGGACAATATGTTATAAGTGGAATCATTGAAACAAGCGCGATCTCGATAAAATAGAGAATGGAGAACTGAGAATTTTATCTCAGCGAAGCTTGCCTTGGAGGCTAACTCGATACATTTGGTGCCATATATTACAAAAACATAAGATGTGTTACATCCGTATTCTAACAGTAAACAAAGTAAATGTATTAAAAAAAAAGACGACTTAAAGTTACCAGGTAACAAAATCCAGAAAAAAAAGTCCTTTATCCGAATTCATTATGAGTGTCGGCGTAAAATAGTTTTCTTACATTTCTCTATTACTCCTTATCACAGTGTGGCACCCTCTTTTTAAACGTAACATCTCTCACAAAGTTCATCAACCATTTCTTTGATCTTCCTAAACTCTTATAGCCATCCTTGTCCAGCCTTCAACTATGTGATACAGTTGGGCAAGCCCCGGAAGGCAAGCAGCATCCAAAAAATACACAACAAATAACAGCATGACACTTACAGTAAAATGTAAAAAAACTACAACACGACTACGACAAAAAAAAAAGATACTGAAAATGTATGAAACAAGATTTTCAGGATGGTGAAATAAACAAAGTTACTGGAGAAACAAGAACAGAACAAAAAGAAAAGCCGTACTCACACGTTATTCGTGTGATAGCTCTGTTTCATACTTTTTCAGCGTCGTTTTTTTTGTCGTAGTCGGAATTTTAGTTTTTTATTTTTTATTATTTAAACTAATTTGGTATTATTGATATCGAATTTTCTGACCGCTTGAGGGCGCCACATTGAATTTCGATGATATTTTTAATAAGTACAAGTGAAGCTCTTTCAAATGATATCAATCACGGTGTATTTATCCTTTTTTTAACATAATTCTTTTTGTCCGCTAGAGGGCGTCACATTGAGTTTTGTGACACATCACGTAGCCTATGTTCAGCGGACGATTAAGACTGTTCTAACGATACCTCATTTGTCGAACAGAATATGAACATACACACATACATGACATAGCCTGTCAAAATCACAAATTTCATAAGACACACCAAAATCACTTCTTTAAAAAAATAATCGACTACGGTCTATGATTTTAAAAAAGTTCTCTCGTAGCAAAAAGATCCGTTGGGTATGTAAAACGAATGGCATTAGAGCTGCCGGTGAATCTGTGACGTCAGAGAACCACCGTTACATATAAGACTGATATTAACGTTTATTAACCATTCCAGATGCCGTCTACTTTTTGATTGATCAAAATCCACAAATTCGTATCAAATTCTTTGGTTTAGACAATTTATGACCAAAATTTGTGGGCCAGGCATTCATGAATAAGTTCTTAGTGTCGATATAAATAACTGCAGTATACATAGCTATTTGCGTCTGAACTTGAGTCTAGTAACACTGCTATGTTAATTTTGATATTGACTATTCATAAGAAGCGTAAAAGGCACGAAACTCGGCTTAAACGAGATTAAATTTTCGCATCTCCGTTTATTTTTAGACATCAAAGCTTACCGTAACGGGTGAACGGTTTCGGCGCCTCCGAAACATCGAGGAAAGAGAGTGGCTGGTCAGGTTCGCCGACGACGCGGCTGACACCAACATTATGAACTTTATCCAACACTATCACACACACTGAAACCGGCTCATTCCCGTTATCACGCACTGAACTGTAGCTATCGGAAGGTAAAAATGAAAAATTAAATTTTCTCGTCCAACGAAGCTGTACGAACATGAAAGCACACAGACGAGCTAAAGCACAATGAAACCGCTTTGTGATTCCAAGAACAATAAACTTTTACTATCATGCCACATAAAAAAGTTTCACTGCAGTGCGCAGTAGCTCGTATTCCGCGAGAATCGGCAAACCTATCACTTTTCTTGGTTTGGTCAAAACACGACGAACTTTCTCTGCAAGTTTACCATATGTGAGTCATATTAATGCGCCGATATGTCAACGCACGAGGAAGAGAGCGAAATCGAATTAAATATGGAAAGTAATGCCCGCAACAAGTTCGGAGGGACCATTTGCGGACGACGGAAAACCGAGACCTCTATCAACTGGTTTGTAAATTCACTCAGAAATTGGAATCAATATGAAAGAGCAGTAGATTGAAAAGTTGACAAGGTGAGGCAGAGTTTTCTGGGTGCGCGTCACGGCTGCAAACCTCGTTAGTGAGATGAGGCGATGTCGGAGGCAGTAACTGGATCCAGAGCGCGCAATCTACTGCATAAATTAACTTGTAACCCACTTCGCTTAAATTCTTTAAACATTTTACTGTCCTTATCTGTTGCTAGTAAATTTTGTGACATCACTACGGCTGTTCTAAAACTGGAGTATTAAGGTGCAATTAAAACATTGTCTGAATATTTAGTTTAGACTTGGGGATGCTGCGCAGGATTACGTACAGATATGATAAACGTTTAACTTGGAGTCATCATATCAAAACCAAGAGGCAAGAACTCGGTACAACCATCTGTCATGGCCGATGTCTGGGTCGAAACAGTAAGCTGTCTGTGGATACCAAATTGCTCATATACAAGAGTGTAATAAAACCTGTCTGGATGTATGGGTTACAGCTCTGGGGCAGTGCTAGCGACCCTAACATTTTAATAATACAACGAATGCAGAACATGATCCTTAGAAAACTTTGCAATGTCTCAATGGTTTATCACCAATATGGAAATTCACCACTATCTCAAGATGAGCACTGTGAAGGAAGAAATTCACAGAACTAAAGAAATATATCTCGGGAGGCCTGAAAGACATCCCAATGCATTAGCTGTAAGGCTGACAACTCGAAGCTACAACAAAAAAGGCTAAAGAGGAAAGACATTTTGACCGTATAAATTAATATGGTCCACTGAAGAGGAGATGCCTTTACTAAAAGACACACTCGAAGCGACAATATCTCACAAAACACCTGCTTATAGCAAAAGCTGATTGCAGATATAATTTGAGAAAAAGAAAATGACATACGGTATCACTGTTAGATTCGCTGGTGGATCGTAAATTTAGTGTACGCGTGTACACAGTGGCGGGCACGTCGCTGAACTAATCGCATAGGAATCGAATTTCTAAATCGTATTGTGTATTGTCGAATTACAGTCAGTTTCCTCCAATTAAACAGCAAATTGCCGCAACTAACGTTACGTTATCGTTAACCGATGACCTAGTTGCATTTATTCGCATCGTTATTAACTAATTACAGGTACCAATTCGTCAAAAATTAGTTAAAACTAAAGATGCTAATGATGCTAAGTGTTCCCAAGCAGATGCATTACCATATCTCCTTCCAATGGCTCTCATAATAAGAACAAAATATTAGATTGATATAGCGTTCTTGGTTCTTGATAGCAACATAATGAAGAAAACAAAACAGAGGAAAGTCTGTCAGGGGATTCCGTAAGCAACCTTCAAAATCAAGCAAATGTACAAAACCTATATAAAATAATCTAATCTAGAAGAACTTTTCTTTGCAACATATCTGTTGAGAAAAACCACATTGTTATTTTGAATTCGTGAGCTGTCAGTAGCAGTAGTCTGATTTGAATTTTAGATGAGAACGAATGACTATGTGATATTAAAACCGAAACGATCGAGGAAGGTACTGCGACTTAAATTACTGTTCTTAAAGGAAATATACAAACATGGCTAACTGGAGTTAGGTAACAAAGGAATATATACAATTGTATATCTTTTGGAGTAGTAATAAATAGGACTGAGGTCAACTAAAATTTAAGGTGTGCATACTAAAATTAAGCGCATTTCGAAATAACAGACTGTAGACCTTATCCAACTCCTGTAATGTGTTATTCTAATTATACTTCGACAAGTCTTTGATCTTGGCATGTAATTGCCAAGTACAGAACAGATTCAAAACATTAGGCATTGCAATAAAACTAGATCCTACAGTAACAGTAACAAAAACAGAATAAAATTCCTGGACATGAGATGTAAATTCTCTCAAAATTTCTTGAGAATGATAGTATATGTTAATTTCTAACATCTAGGCATCTGTAAAACGAAATGCCATCAAAAACATAACTTGTAAAAAAACTAAGGCTTGCAACTCAGTTCGCCTGTCGTAAAAAGTTGTAAGATCTATGTAATACCAAGTCGGTTAATTCATTCAGTCCCTACTTGAGGTACCTTTTGCAACATCTTATAGTGACCATATTACAAATCTTTTATGTTTTAAATAAATAGATTGACTTGGCAATCGCATGAGAACAAAATGTATCTCACAAGTAATACGTATTATTATTAGATTGTTTAGTCCGATTGCCAAGTCAATATATTTATTTGAAACATAAAATACTTGTAATATTGATATGGTCACTATAAGTCACTCACTGACTGACCGAGTCAGTGAGTGACAAAATTAAGAAACTTATGGGGGGTCGAAAAACGAAAATGGCCTGAACTGGTTCGAGAAAAGGATGGTACGGCCGCCGCCGCTTTTTTGCTCGCCTTGGCGGGGGCACTGCCGTGCCCAGTAATGAGCTAAAAATCTTTAACTTTAAATAAACCAGATGACCTGCGCAAACGCAATGAACGTCAGTGGAACACCCACATGAAATAGAGAAAGCAAACAATGATGCGCTGCTCCTATAAATAGTAAATCTGACGAGATTTGCGTGTAAATGAGGGATAAGTGAGCTGCCAGAAATTTAATTATTTTTTCATATCAGCAATCCGTTTCGCAAGGATAAACAATGGTGATTATGGTTTTATTTTACTATCCCACTTGAGATGAATTAAGATTGGGGTGTTTCTCTACAGTAGAGGTTGTTAACAATCATCATCTTCCTGCCCTTGTCTC
Source organism: Mythimna impura (assembly GCA_905147345.3). Lineage (NCBI taxonomy): Eukaryota > Metazoa > Arthropoda > Insecta > Lepidoptera > Noctuidae > Mythimna > Mythimna impura. Next base: position 21,676,816 of record LR990359.1, on the reverse strand, counting down.
TTTGTTCTGTCAACCGTCACGTTATCACCGACTCTTTTTTCTTTCGTATCATCTTTTCTTTGGCCTTCGTCTCCTTCTCTATCCATCCACATGCATATTCATAACAGTTTTAGTATCATGCGTTTCATCCCCCTCTACTCATTACCGTACCAAGACAAAAGATTCCCTTTCAATTTTTCAGTCACTGGCGCCACTTCCTCTAATACTCATTTCTTTCATTTAATCTATTCTCGTCACTTCACAAGTTCACATATCCATATCAACATTCTGATCTTCGCTATATGCATCTTTTTCACAGTCCGACATTCTGATCTATTAAAATATACGGCATAAATTATAGAATTCACTGATACACACAATAGAATCGCAAATAATGTAGGCAACAACAATTAATTATCGCACGCGCATTAGACGTAATGAATTAAACTGTTAAAATCTGTCTTTTTTCTTAAATAGCTTCACTATTCATGTAGTTGAATGCAAATCCGCAAAGGTAAAGACTGTTCATTTTCCTATCAAGATTTTATGATATTGTTATAAGACGAGACGCTCATATTGTTTACATTGCCGATAAAGCCAACTAAACAGCTTGTAACGCACTACAGAAAGCCAAAGATTATTTATATTCTATACCACGTAATGACAGCTGAAAATAGACTTAGGTTTGGAGCCTCTGTTTGTAGGTTGTATATTATATACTATTGATTTCTGAAGCGGCACAGAACGTGTCATGTTGTTGGTATTTTCAGGGCGTTTGTCCGCCACTGTGACGTACGAAGGCCGGCCCACAGCATGACGTCTTGTTAACAGTAATGGACAATTCATTAGCTCGATTGTAAACGCGTGGACCGCCACACAAATATTTTTGCTCCCACCACCAGCGGCATTAATCAAAGAATCTCGCAGAAGCCGTAAGATATTCATTGTGCAATTTATTTCTGACGTCGCCAATTTTGGTTTTACAAGCTTTCGACCCAGTTTTCCGTCAATAAACAATGTTCAATTTACTATATTTTAATACAAGTGGAACGCACGCAATATTATGAGCAGTTACGTGAATTAACGAGGAGACAGAATTAGATGGTCTGAGTGCAAAACGATCGGCGGATACGCGTAACGCTGTATGAACAAGACATCGGTTTGGGACAGCTAAGAAATGCGAGGCGTTTCAGTCTTGGACATGTGCCTGTGTTTTGTTTACGTGTTGAGCAAAATAACTATTTCTGCGCGTGAGGTATTAGAGGGCTCAGCAGAAGCATCTATCAGTATCCAAGAACGTCATTATAAAAATCTACAGCCAAAAGACGCATGGTTCTCGAAGACAAAAAACTGAACAATTGCCACGGTGGATTTGCATTCCTTTTAAAACAAACAACTAGTTCAAACATCCAATTTAGTAAACATACAGGCTTTTGGACAGAAAGTTTGAAAACCGTCCAACAAGAACATGATATCCAAAATAACTACACCAATTTCTGTACAACGTATTAATGAACGTTCGCGCTACACATGTCAAGTTTTTGAGGTTACTGACGCAAGCACCGGCGAAGGTCGGGACGATACTTAATTGTGTTAATATAAAACAGATCTATCTGCAATTATAGTGCACACATGCGATAGTGAAAGTTACGTAGAGATAACAATCCTCTCGCGTTCTACACAGAGAATTTGTATTACTTATTCGTTTAGATTAACATAATAAGCGCACCAAGGTATTTGAGGATGTAGAACTGGTACACACGATGTGGAAAAAATGTGTAGCTGTTCGTCACGAGAATGTCGACAGGAGAGGAATGGAGGACATCAGCTGATGCGATCCCGGAGAGTAGGGTCGACTTGGATTGATTGGATTCCGACACACGATGGACGGGAAGTGTCGCGGGTGTCGCCTAAAAGATTCATATTCAAGAGCTTTGTAATTTGATTTGGATCATGTTGGGTTGATTCCGGTGGACTGCACAGATGATAACAAAGGACTTTGCCTTGCTGAGGACGCATTTTATCGTGGTGCATTTATTTTTGGCATTTGGGGCGGTAACTCATATTGGTTACGGTGCTCAGGACTTAAAATATAAAACAAAAAACAATAATATTATTTAATTCATTAACGCTCAGGCGGTAGCCGGCGCCCGGAAGCCATTGTCTTACTATTGTGTCTCTAATTACGCACGTCAAAAGGTTAAATACTTGGACTGAGACTAAAGAGTTATCGAGGGTCTGGAATGTAAAAGGGCAACTGAAACAAAACAGCTGCCCTTTTGTCAGTAAAAATCTGACACGCCCTCTTGTTCCACCCAGAGCGGGATAAGTTATACCACAAAAAAAAAACTTTTCAAAGAGGCTTTTGGGACTAGAAGAACTTAGTCAAAAATTAGTATCGAGGTATGTGAGAATATTATCTATTAACAGAAGAAAGTTGTTACCATTAACCACGTTTATTAAAATTTTGCAATTGTAGTGCATCAATGAAAACCAATGAAGAAGACATACATACAAAAGCGACGGAATTCCACAGATCAGCCAACGTAAACATTGCAAGTCAACACGGAAAATCACAATACGTAGGAGGTATGGTAGAGGCGAGAAAATTTCAAATCACAACGGAAAATATTTAAAGGAGGGTAGCCGCGCGCTTGCGCTCTCTCGGTCGCATCACTCAAACTGGGCGGGATAACCAACTCATGTGAGGTGCCAAATCCTCAACCAACATCTGAATATACACCTACATACAAACACGAGTTATTTACATATCATTGCTAATTCAATGCGCTATCACCCCGCAATAAGGTTCAAAATGCAACTGCAGAATTCTAGCTTTTTGCGCGAGAATCAATTTGAATGTTTTGTTCTTTTTTTTTTCGAGTTTAATGATGAAGATTGATGTGAAGTCGATTTTCGTTACGTTAGTTTTGATTTTATGATTTTGTAAATGTAAATATTTGTGTTTAATTCTTTTGACTCTGTGTTTTGATTAAATAAATCCTTTATGGCGCATATTTTAACGTAATAGACTATAGAGGAATCATCTAACAGTGTATTTTTATGGTACCTCAAAAGGAAAAAACGGAAGCCTTACTAGGATCACTTTGTCGTCCGTCCGTCTGTCTGTCTGTCAAGACCCTTTATCTCAGAAACGCGTGGAGGCATCGAATTAAAATTAAAACTGTATACTCAAGTCTGCGGTCCCTTGAAGCTGTGAAAAAATCAAACTTCTAAGTTAACAGAAAGAAAAAATACGGCCGTTTATGTCGCAAAAAAACGTAGGTACATTTCAACTCTCAAAGAAATCAAAATTCATAGGGTACTTTCCGTTGACCCAGAATCCTGAAATTTGGCATAAAGCAAGGTCTTACATTATAGTTATAGGAATAAATCTGAAAACTGTAAATTGTAGTTACGTCACAAAAAAAACTTTTTTTTACAATTCGGAAAAATCTTCGTAACTCAATTCGGGAATCGTACTGTTTTCATAGTAAGTTTGTGCGGAACCCTCAGTGCGCGAGTCTGACTCGCACTTGCCCTGTTTTTTATTTAATGACTGGCCTGTTGGTCTAGTGGTTAGTGACCCTAACTGCTATGCCGGAGGACGTGGTTTCGATTCCTACCCAAAACAAATGTTTATGTAGGTTTGTGTGACGAGCTCAATCATTTGATCTGTGTCTAGGTGTAATTTATCTGCAATATGCATGTATTTAGAAATATATTTAAGTATATTTATCATTTGCCTAATACTCATAGCACAAGCTCTGCTTAGTTTGGAACTAGATAACGTGTGAAAGTTGTAGAATATTATTTTTGTAGTGTTTTTTTCCTTCTCAGCTCTTTGGCTGGTCTTTATCTATATTTACGAGTCTAAACCAAGTAAATGCAGCGTGTGTTAAGTTGAGTATGTGTTATTATTATTTACTTGTTTTAATAAATTGCTATTTCTTGTAGGCAAAGATCATCATTTCAGCCGAAAGACGTCCACTGTTGGACATAGGCCTCCCCCAAGCATCTCCACAACGACCGATCTTGTGCGTCTCGCATCCACCGCATTCCCGCAACTCTCACCAGGTCGTCGGTCCACCTTGTGGGAGACCTAGGTAGGGAAAGATATTGGCAGTTATTTCCGTATCCTGGTTTTATTTAGATTGTGGTTAATTCAATGGTAATTAGTGAAAACGTTTATAATTCAAGTATCCTGCCAAGTTTGTCTTGTACTTGTTTCTAAAATTATACCTACAGCCTTCTTAGTAACATATAAGATAAACAATACTATTGAACTCTGGACTGCACAATTATTAGCTACTCAACAAAAACCTACTATGCAATATTCTGCTTTTTTATCAACTGTATAGACAATAAGCTTAACTAGTACTTGTAGGATAATTTACTCAAGATAATATGATTAATTTAATCAATAAGATAATAAATTAATTATTATATTATGAGGGAAATATCATAATAAATTATCATTGAATCCGACTCGGCTGGGCAGCGTTTGGGAAGCTGCGCGGCATTTTCACTTCCAACATATCAGTGTCTCAAGACGAAAGTCTATGACCAGTGCGTGTTGACAGTGAGGACATATGGCTCTGAAACGTAGTCGCTTACAATGGGCCTCATCAGAAGGCTTAAAGTCACCCAAAGGACAATGGAAAGGGCTATGTTCGCGTTTCCTTGCGTGATCGCATTAGATATGAAGGAATATCTGCAGGAGAACCAAGGTTACTGACATAGGCGAAAGAATCACGTAACTAAGTTGCAGCGGGCAGGGCACATTGCTCGCAGAATTTTTGGTCGATGGAGCCAAAAGGTTCTGGAGTAGCGACAACGTACCGGAAGATGTAGCGTTGGAACTGTTGGAAGGCCTCCCACAAGGTGGACCGATGACCTATTGAGGGTCACGGGAATCCGATGGATGCGAGACGCACAGGACCGGTCGTTGTGGCGACACTTGGGGGAGGCCTATGTCCAACAGTGGACATCTTTGGGCTGAAATGATGATGATGATGATGATGAGAAATAACCCTACAATCATCTTTACATAGTACAAAACAAGTCGCTCTCCGCGTCTTTCTGTTTATCCGCTAACTCCTCAACTACGCAACGGATTTTGATGCAGTTTTCACCAATATAGAGAGTAATAAACGAAGAAGGTTTAAGTATTTAATATTACGACGACGACGTAATAAAAACTGTCTCAATTTATTCTATTATTATTTTGATAAAATTATCTCACGAGTGTATTAATTTATTTTGTGTAAAATTATAAACACACCGGTATCTTAATTTTGTTGTATTTATGTGTCAATGTCAGATAATTTTGTGAAGGATATCAACAGATACCTACTCCGCTTAGCTAAGATAAAAGATACATTATTGCATATTATAGTTGAGGCGAGCGTGGAACACTACGCACCGTCAACGACTCAGGCTCGGTCCGGACGGTTACCGGACGACCGGAATGTGATACACCTTGATAATCATCATCATCATCATCATTTCAGCCGAAAGACGTCCACTGCTGGACATAGGCCTCCCCAAGTGTCGCCACAATGAACGGTCCTGTGCATCTCGCATCCATCCTTGATAATGGCAGAGTTAAATAATTGTTTATTCTTAAGTCATGTGAATATGTATTAAGTATATGATTTAAGTTAGATAATATAGTATATTTTTAATTTTCTAACTTATTTGTATACACTGTGTCTACATCTCTCATCCAACTCTCCTGTCGCAGGTCCGCTGGAAGAAATTTCATTTGAAATAAGCAGTACCTTTGTGCTCTTCTATCTGCTTTTGTTCTTTTAATTTTTAAGTTTTTGTGTGTACATATATAAATGAAAGAAAATTAAGTATTTTTCAAATGTTACAGAACAGAAGGGTGATTATTAGCTACAATTACATAAAATCATTTCACATTTTTGCACTCGCAATATGCATTGTGTGGCCATAAAACTCTATACAGAAATAATCATTCAATTTCCATATGAATGGCTCCTCAAGAAAACTATTGTTATTTTGTTAACATAAAAGGTGTGTTTCATTGTAACAAGCTTGATGGAAACTTATAGTGGCATTGAAATTACGAAGTGGTTTCTGTGGTATGGTAATTATCATCATCATTTCAGCCGAAAGGCGTCCAATGTTGGACATAGGCCTCTCCCAAGTGTCGCCACAATGAACGGTCCTGTGCGTCTTGCATCCATCGGATGAAAAATCGCCAAACTTAAGTGGCAATGGGCAGAGTACATTGCTCGCAGAACAGTGTGGTAATCTACATACATTACCTATATAAAGCAGAGAAACTGACTGACTGACATATCAACGCACAGCTGAAACTACTAGGACTAGCAGCGTGAAATTTCTCAAGCACAAGGCTTCCTTTTATGACGTAGGCGAGCACTAAGAAAGGATTTTCTTTAATTCAGCTCCTAAGGGGATGAAACGGGGGTCTAAAGTTTGAATGGAGAAACCTACGTTAACGCGGGCGAAGCCGCTGGCAGAAGCTAGTCTATATTTATAATAATAATAATAAAAGCGTTTATTTTTCTCCACCACATAATGCAAAAATAACTTAACATATAAAAGGAGAACTGACTGGACATATCAAAGCACAGCCGAAACTACTACTACTAATCCATGTTTTTCCTTCTGCTTTTATCACACTTCTTATACAGAGCATAAAACAAAGTTGCTGTATGCTTGGCTAACTCTTCCTCAACCACACAATGGATTTTGATGCAGTTTTTAATAATAAAAAGCAATAAACAAGAAATATGTGTCTATGATTTGAACCTAAAATCCACTCATTCTAGGACCGCAGGTTTCTTTTACAGTCCGCTGGTTTAAAGTCAACAACCACACACTCACATCCTGATAAATTTAAAAGTGAAAGATCACATTATCCATTACATTTGGACAAGGTGCTTTGGGTTGGTTACATAATCATGTTTTGTATGTTAGTAAAAAGGGCAGTTCTATTTATAGAGCCTGACAGCCTCGAAGAAACCCCAAATTTTTGCTTATAAGACTTCATGATTAATACAGCATGACAAGGTGAATTTCTACATTTCACAATAATAATCAAGTACCTATTTGTTTCTTTAGACATAAATGTTATGATTACAATCTGGACAGCTTTAGGTAAAATAAAAATAATTATATGTATTTAATTAGTCAAATGCACAGATAACATTTTTTTTTTTGCAGTATTTTGATTATGGGTAATTTTTAGACACTTTTTAAATTTAAAACCTGATTTATTGTGCTATTAACACAAGCACTATTCCATATTTAAGTTAACAACAAAAATAATAATGATATGAGTGAAATTAAAATATATTTTTATTTAATAAATGTATCAATATTTATTGACATAATATTGAGACAACTTTGTTTTGAATTTCCATTCCTAATATTATATTATGTTTACTTATGTACTTGAACTAACCGATTGTAAGGCCATCTCAAATTAGTAAAAATAGCATTTAAACACATTTTGACCATTATCTAACAGCATGTTAGGCAAAGTAATGATTGCCCACTGGTATAGGCATTGATTTATGAGTTGTAAGTTGTAGTTTAATTCATTAAACCCCATACAAACTCTGGCCTTCGTTCTCTTATTGTATTTCTATTGTGTCTGTAATTAAGGTATTCGAAAGGTTAAAAACCCAAGCAGGCACTTTACTTGCTGTAATTTATTTCATCAATATTACTCTCAACCATCAATGGCATGTGTCCTAGGAATAAAAATTCGAGGATATCCTCTAAACCACACTGGGCCTGCACGGTGGATTACGGCCCATTTTCTCTCCCAGTGAGGTCTGAATCCTAGCAGTGGAAACATTACAAGACTTATGTTGGTTAACAAATCAGGAAATGGACAAGAGATCTTAAAACCAATTTGCCGGTCATCCCAAATACTATTAATCTAAATTAAAACAAAATACCATTCACTGATTAATCACAAAATCTCAGAAACTATAACACCTACAAACTTAAAATTTGGCAGGTAGGTTCCTTATAGGGTGTGGACATCCGCTAAGAACGGATTTTACGAAACCCACCCCTGAGGGGATGAAACGGGGGTCCAAAGTTTGTATGGAAAAATCTACTTTGAATGAAGCGATCTTTGATTAACAAATGAAGCCGCTGGCAGAAGCTAGTATTATATAAACCATAATGGAGCAGTAACTTGGACTCTACTTTTCTTGGTATTTGAATCTTGACACCACAATGATGATGCCCTAATTACTCAGGAACTGAAATTTGTCATATTTTTACATAATTAACTACTAGCTGAATCTACAAACATTGTTGTGCCATATAAATTATCAAAGAAAAAAAATGGTTGTGACACTTGTGACTTATTTCTGCGACCTACCTAAATATACACCAACAAAATTTCGTAAAAATCAGCCAAGCCATTTTGAAGGAATTTGATAACAAATACTTGTGACACAAGAATTTTAATATATTAGAATGATAAAGTTATGATCAATGTTTGTATATTTTTTTTAGTTTGTAGTTCATTGGCTTGCTATACACATTGGTGCATTCTATAATATAGCAAGCTATTGTTTAATAAATAATAATGCTGGATGAAGGCCGTCTTTTCTTACATGACCATTGTCAACCCATCTATCTTAAGATCCTATGTAGAACAAAACCACTTCAGAGACAAGTCTCTGAAGTAATAAAATCATATTATGAATATTCCTTACAAAAGTAAGGAATCTTCATAATATGACTTTATTACCGTGACTTTCAGATTAGCACATTTTCAGTAGAATGGACTAGCTTATAATTGGAGAAATGGCAATCAATCCATGTCCTTTTAACTTTGTTTTTTAACCATGTTCTTATCTCATTTTTATGTTTAAAAACTCTTTAGTGTCTCTTTATTTGTCTCTTAGCATTTAAGACACAAAAATTGATAGGAACTAACAGGGTAGTGTCAAAATTTACAGTATATAATGATGACCATTTAGAGTAGTAAGCATGTAGGTATTTATCTAAGCGATTAGCATTATCTTGGGTAAGTGGTGTAGTCAAAGAGGTTAGGTGCAAAATAAATTTGATTCTTATTAGATTACCTATAGAACACTAAACAAAATATGGTACTACTAGTTTCAGATAGTGGCTTGGCCAAGTAAAAGTAGAAAATGAACCCAAGGCATCTAATTCCTATGTTCTGTTCCAAGACATAATCTATCTGTGTGCTAAATTTCATAGAAATCCCTTCATCTGTTTGAGCCTGAAGTGGTAACAAACAAATATATAACTTTTGCGTTTAAAATATTAGTGAGATACTGACCATTGCAATACAAATGAATACGCACGGTTTTTTCCGTCAATAAAACTAATGAAGACGACCCATCAATTTCTTACCTGCTGACACCTACATTACCCAATAAGAATACAATAATAAAATTACTGACATAGTTTTCTTTTTATAATAAGTAGTACGTACCTATTTATTTTGAAAAATATATCCTGTTGACTTTTAACAACAGTCATGGAAAGTAATAGTCCTACAGCAAATCTAGAGTCCACGAACTTCTAAGCAGGTTTTGTTCGTTTCTAGAGTTGTAAAAACGAAAACATCGGCCCAAGCAAGTCGAGTGCCAACGGGAAGATAATGTGATCTTGCAAATTACATTATAAACAACTCACCTCGGCCTCACTGTCGCCGTTCTTGTTTTTATCAACTTTGGTCTTCATCGCCTCCTGCGAACAACAGCTTCCACTGAAACCCTCACAACACACGCTTATCTGCTTCAAATCACCAATATGCGGAGATTTTACACACGTAAATTATGCAGCACCGCATACCATAAACGAACTGAACTGACATGGCATAGTAGGTATATTACGACGATGGAAGCGTAAAATGCCGACAACGTAAATTACCGTTTTTTTTTACAACGGTGAGTAAATTATATATTTTAGGGCGTTATAAAATTTGTTCTTTTATTCTTAAACTCACCTTTTCTTTTTTCGGCATAATAAAAAATTAATAATTAAAGTTTTTGACAACATTCGCGTGGAGAGTTTACATTTTAGTTGTCAAACACAGCGTTCTGATTGGTTGAAAGCGGTCACGTGACTTCGTTGACGTTGCACGTAGGGATGTAGGCTTGTAAGTAATAAAAAGTATCGATTTATTATTGTTAATTTATTAACAACTAAAAATATTTTTTGTTACATAATAATGTGTTTTCAGTGAAGTATTTGAAATGTTACGGCAGAGCGAAAACAAATGAAACAACAAATAATTGTATAGTAAGAGACGCCAAGTAGTAGATAAAGTCGTGTCTATTAAAAATGCCAAAATATATGAAGAACACATTATTGTGTCTGCACTCCATGTAAACATGTATATAATTCTAATTACGATGTCTTGATTTTTTATCATAATAATTATCAAGTTATGCATATATAATGATATAAATGCAGTCTTGTAAAATGCATTTCCACCAGGGATGAGGCATTGTACAATGCATAGCAACCATAGCAACGTAGTATGCTACGTTTCTATGATGCGTCCACCCCTCATAAACATTCATTAGTCCATTTAGCTTTTTTTTTTAGGTTCGGTCCTCACCAGATGGCCTAACGGTGACCTACCCATTGCTCGCTGTCCGCATGGCCGGAGCTTAGCACTGGTGGAAACGGGTTCAGTTAAGCTTTGGTTTTTTATATGGATGCTTATGTTTATGCTTTTGTAGTAATGTAGCTTCGTGCAGAGCAGAGTACTTATAGTAAGCGTGCATTTTCTACTGTTGCTATACACGATAGCCCGAGCTGCGGAAGCTACCTCGCTTCACTTACTCTGTGACTTATACCTACTAAGCAAGAAAGAATATATAAGAATTCGAATAGTTAAATTCACCCTCGTATGCTGTGGCAACATTATCGCGAGAATATGCATGTCGAGTTGTCGTGATAACGCTGGGAGCAGTGTCACGAGTGGTAGGTCGCGGGTTCAACTCCAGCCAGGCGCATCACTTTATGTAATTTATTTCATCACCATTGCTCTCAAAACAGTGAAGGAAAACATTATGATGAAACCAGCATGTCCTAGAACCAGAAATTCGAAGACATGCGCCATCCACGAATCCGCACTAGGCACGTGTGGTGGATTTCCTCTTCTAGAAAGGAGGCCTAAGTCTCAGTAGTGAGAACAATAGAAGGCTGATTATGCTATTATTATTTTTGTCGTGTTGGATAGCAATGCTGATTCGTTGACCGAAGAAAAGTCCAGCCCTCGGTCACGCGAAGAGTCGACCAGCTGTTTGCTGATATCCCGAACAACTCGATGAGCGCTGGGACCCCATGCCCCTATTGTTTCAACCCCAAACGGCTTAAACATATAACTTCCGATAAGGTCATTTTGGGTAGCCATAGCATTACACATGCAAACAATAGTTTTCGGAAAAAAGATACTAATGTAGTGGTTGAGACGTGGTTATTGTGAAGATAGGAGACACAGACTTCTATCGTAGTAGGTGTTGAATTTTGTTTACCGTTCTGTCTAGCTAGGAGAGTCCAAGACCGATAAAAAGAAATCAATTGTTGAATTATACTCAGCTGGATAGCGTTCGGTAAGGTATACAATATTTTATTCCTTTCGTCCTGCAGTATCTTATGATGAAAGTGCGATCAGTGAGTGCTATTGTCTGTGATTACAAAAGGCACTGATACTGTACTTGGTTGCTCAAGATGATCCTAGTTTTATTAAAAGTCTTAAAATAACTCAATGGACAATGGATGAGAATGTTGAGTTGAAGGTTTGTTTCTGTACCTAAAACTTCCAAATTGTGGCAGTGAGCGGTGCATATTGAGCTCACACGTTGAGCTCGTTTTTGTTATCTTATAAATAAAATTCTTCTCTGTGTGCTGTTGAACTCCTCATAAACAGCTGGATTGACAATTTTTTTTTTTTAGTTTGCGTTTATCCCTGCAATCTGGCAGAACGATGTCTGATCCACTAGTAGACTATAATCTGAAGGCCGATTACTAGAATGAATGGCGTAGAAAGTCGCCCAGAAAGCTGACCAATGACCCATGAAGATCATTTACTTCTTGGCAGTTTCCTTCACTGCCCATGGGAAATAGACAATCGGTTGAAATGGTGACGCTTGGCGGATACCTATCTGTAAACGTTTTTCAGTTGGCAAATGATGATGATTCACACACATTACACATACATTGAGAGCTAGCCCTTCGTTGGAGGTTTTCAGGGGAAGAATTAGGGAACATTTTTTATCAACATGACCCATATATATGTATGTTTATAGGTATTTATTTATTGTATATATTATGTTTATTTATAGTGTGCTGTTTAGTATATTTTTAGTTTTTAATTTTATTTTTATTTTTTTGTTGTACTGTTAACACGTTCACTGTGCTTGCCCCACCGGTGGGTCATACCGAGTTGCTCATCGTACGTGCATGACCCACGGGTGGGCATGAGTTGTTCGCCAATTGAAAGGCTCATAACCTCAAACACGTATGAGTTTAGCCACTTTTATTGGTTCACACGTGTGAACAATGGACTAAGAAAAAATATTACGCAAAGACCGGAGGAACTTTTTTAATAGAGTTGCCAGTGTTCGATTATCGAAAATGAGATAATTTTGGGATGTTTTGAATAAAAAAGAAGACTTATTTTATTATATTTAATTTAATGGGAACTATTAAAACAATTAAGACAAAAAGCTTTTTTTATTTTGGTTATAGAAACCACAGATTATACCGTAAAATGGTTATAAAGAAGAACATGCAAGAGGTCATACGTGTATGACCCACAGATGGGGCATGAAGTTACGAGATCATACGTGTATGACCCTCGGGTGGGACATGGGACAAAATATTTTTTTAAATGAAAGGGGGTATATAAAATATAAAACAATGCTTTATCATATCATTTTTATACCTAACGCAACATATTATCTACAATTTGCGTTTGCACTTATAGGGTAGTCTCTCTCATCATAGCTGCACAGTGAACGTGAGTTCCTCAAAATATATAAAATTTCTTTCTTACTCATATGGTTTGCTGTAAGAAAACCCAGTTGTGGGTTAAGCTCGCCTGTGTACATCAACTGTCATATTTTATTGTTTATATAAAATTGTATGTACAATAAAGAATAAAGAATGATTCAGGATCCAATTAGATGGTCGTGGTCGATCTACCGGGATGGATCTGAAACTTCAGGGTCTAAACAGATAAACTGCACGCTAGCTGCAAAGTTGCACATTTACATGATTGTATTGAAATTTCCAATTCACTATGCAGTCCTTTAGTCATGCAGTTTCTGGTTGCTGATTCTAATAATTAGCAGTTTTACATCTTAAGCACACTTTTCCAAATCATGAAACATGTTGATACAACGTAAAATTAGTTTATTAAATAAATTAAATAACAATATTACATTAAAATATCTTAAAGAACATAATTTATTGAATATTCATTTTACTTCTTCTTGGCTTTGGGTTTCTTGGCTTTTTTGTACGGTCCAAGCTGAAGACGCACAAGCAAGCCACGCCACCAAGCCTGTACAATAATAGCTGAATTCAGCATCTTCTCATGGTAGCGTCGTGCTATCTCGCGTTCTTCTTTGAACTTATTCCAATCCTTCATTTGCTGATCATGTTTCTCGACCTAAAAAGAATGGAAAATATTATTAATTAGATATACACGAAAGATTCGCTCGTTTGGCTTTAGGGAAGATAACTTTTCGCCGAAGTGTGAATATATTAGACATAAGGTTTTTTCTTAATCATCATCGATTTTGCTGATGAAAAAATAGGGCACAGGAAAGTTTCCGAGTTATAGATGAGCTATCAATTCACTTCAAAATGGCTAAGTCGTTCCTAATTTAACGCCTAGCAACCGATCAGGCCCTGTACCATGACGTTAAAGTAATATTGTTTCATTCTTATTTCCAGTGTGGGTAAGAGATGGCGCTAGACAACCTGTATAGCTCTGTCTCTTACCCACACTGAAATAAGAATGAAACAATCTTACTTTGAACGTCATGGTAACCCCGCAGGACAACGGAGAAAGTCCTAGCTGCTGAATGAAATATTTCTAAGAAATTAGGTAGACTAAAAGTTAAGGACCAAGAGATTAGCGCAATCATACCTATTGAGTAGCATAATTAGAGACACAATAGAAAGACAATGACGTTCGAACGCCGGCGTTCGCTCGGGGTTTAATGAATTAAGATATGAATTTACCATTTCTTCGTATCCTATTCTTTTGTCACGCGTGTCTTGGTATTCGTTTTTCCTAATTTGTATTTTGAGATCGATTTTTTCCATGTCTTTTTCAAATTTTTCCATCCACTCTTCAATATTTTCTAAAGTTTCCTTAAATATCATAACAGCAAGTTAATATATAGCAATCGAAAGCAAGATTTGGAAAGCAGGAAATTATTGTATTTAAAGGTAAAAGAAACCAATTGTTTTTATACATGGAAATATAATGTGACACACACAGGCCTAAGTTCGACTCTGCTCTGTGAAAGGGAACTGGGTTGTAATTAGTAGTTGGGCCTGGGGAAAAATGGAATGCAATCATTAAAATCCTGAATGTACTAACGTTAATTGTAATGGTAACCAATGTTTCCACTTCAGTATGAACTCTTAATTCATGGTCACTTCTCTGTTTATAATATTCAATACTAGTTGCTGGGTCATATTCGATATCATAAATCGTCTGCGTGTGTTGTTCTGTCCTTGCTACTTGCCAATTATCTATGTACCGAGTGCGAACTTCAGCATACAGTACTGAATCCTAATAAAATAAAATAAATATTAATATACCCAAATACATAATTAATGCTGTTCCGTCAATCGGATATTTAAAATGCAATATATATATATTAATTAAGTATTGAATATTTTTGTTTTATCAAGATGAAAAAAGTTGTGCTGTACGTTGCGGGATTATTCAAAAATATCTTGTGTTTTCTTAATACCTAACAGGATTAAAAAAAAGAGCACGTAGGCTAGTATTATTTATTCAAAAAATCATGCAAACTTACTTCAACCTGAGTCCTTAGTTTATCAATTATAACTTCGGTGTCATACAATACTGTTTTGATATGGTTACGTTGCTGTCTAACTTGTTTACTTATCTCTTTACGAAGTCTATGCAGAAAATAAAAATATTAATATTTTTTCCATTTAGGTAACTGATTACTAACTAAACCGTAAAATATCAATATCATCAATAAAAATCTTACATTTTATTTTTACTTTCTTCTTCCGCTAAGTGAATGCGGTAACATTCAAGCTCCTCGTAAGAATTAATGTAACTCGCTAAATTATCAAAACTAAAGGATTGCGCTAGACCCATATATGTTGCAACCATCACTTTATTAATATATTTCCTAGAACAAGGTATAGATAGAATACTGTAAGTACTGCACAATTCTGTTATAAAAATAATTAAGGATACAGTTTAAAAACTGAAATTAGTTGTTAAAATAAATTGGTACCTGTCAGCATCAAGTTTTTTTATTTTGTATATCGTGCAGTTAAGCTTTTTGGGGTCTATTCCATCAAGCTCATCTTTAACTTCATTGGCATCATACACACCATATTTAATAGCTTTCAGATAATCAATATCAGATAGTGTCCTTATGAGAGCAAGCTCGTTGTTGCATCTTTCTAAAAATATTTATGAAAACAATAATGTTCCTAATGTTATAATTTAATTAATTAGGACCTTAGCTTAGTTAATTAAATTATAATATTCATTTGACATATTAAAATGGTAAATACTAAATACCGAGGAAAACGTTGCAACTTTACTGATATTTTATGCTAGCATACCTATTACTCTTTTGATTAGCGCCGATTGTACATACGTCTGTTCAACTTGAATGACCTTGAAAAACGCTTAATTGTCGTTTTGTACAAACGTGCGTACGATTTTTTTTAAGCCGAAAATTTTGGTTTCTATATCTTTGTTTTTCCTAGAAAAATCCAAAAAAGTTCTTTTTTTGTATATTTTTTATATTTTCTGGTGATTTACGTAAAAACGCGCAATTACGTAATAATAATACCCCCCCGCGCGCGAGGGGTTAATTAAACCAAGGAATTTATGAATTATCTAAACAAAATACAGTTCACCTTACTAGTTAAGATTTTCTTTGCAATCTGACCAATTTATATGAATTTGACAAAATTTACTCAGCAGTGCGACAATGGAGCTAATTAGATTAGACTAGAAATGAATAAATAGTATACTGGCCATCCACCTCATGGTACCAAGTTTTTACTTTAAGGGTCCCCGAAACGGTTCATTGCGATTGACCATATTTACTCATTGATGCAAAAATTTATCGTTTACTTTAAACGATTGAAGCAATTGTCAATACATTGTGATTGTTATTCACGCAAATATTGGCAATCAAAATTGACCGTTTCCGAGATCCTTTAGCCACCATTCATGTTTATTGACTTTACTGTATGATTTTACCTAGAATCCACAGTTGCGTTAAGACATCTTCGAGGACAGACGTGAATAAAGATGTCATCATAAAGGAGGATCTATTGAGCATAAAAAATACAAATAAATGCAGTTCTATAAGTAACTTGTCATAAGAATAGAATGTAAACATTAATTCCACACGTTAAAGCAAAGCAAGAAATTAAAAAATAAACAAAAAAAAAATACCCTCCAGACACCGATTTAGAAACATTAAACTCGTCTAGATCCGTCATGTTTGATGGTGTCCGACGCAAAACCATTCCCTATAACAAAAAATATTGTGTATAATTTCCAGTCAAGTGATTCCCTAAATGACCATATATTCTCATCGATATCGATATTTGTAAGGCACGTGAGAATTTACATCTCTATCACTGAAATTTCGGAAGTAGGTAGGTACTGTTTTCAGGTATTACAGCCGACGTAACCTTACAGTATGTACGGTCAACAAAGAAATCCTTAATAGTTTGTAAAACTTTAGTTATTCGTATGCAATTCTAAAGCATAATAAAAAAAATCGGAGTGCAGAACCTACCTACTTTTTTTCTGGTACAGTGGTAAATTAAGTCTATCGGGCGCTCAGGGCGGCAAAAGTATTTTAGTTTTTTCTCAATAGCTGTCATGGCTTATATTTATTTATTTTAATTTCAAGTAAGTTACATAACTAGAACACATGAGAGAAGAACAAAATAAGGATCGAGAGAAGAATAAAAAAATAAGCAGAGCGAAGCAAGCTCAAAATTTTAGCATGCCTCTGAAAACCAAACTTGGCGCCTGTGACAATGATGGGGCTCTGTTACGTGCTTAGGGTATCTGTGGTGTCCGAGACTACCTACCACCACAATAGTGGTGCAATTAACCTCACATATGTATAACTCTGTAATAATTGGTGGCAGTACTTTGACCATGTGGTCTTTTGAAGACGATAAAAGCCGATTATAAGGTCTTTATTATATTTGTTATTTTTATGACCTGTAAAGTTAAAAAAAAGAAATATTTACTGCGGTTATTGATTCAGGAACGGCGTCATTATCCGCTGTAGAATTCATTTGTTCCGCCTTGATGGAGGAGACTAAACCACAGGCGGATGACTCCGTCACAAAGCCAAAACCTACTTTAGTAGACATATAGGTAAATTAAACAAAAATATTTTATACACAATTTCGTTTTTTGCAAATACTTTGACAAAAGTCAGTGCTGCGAACATGATGAATATTAGGTATATGACAATTTGGTACTGATGACAGAAAATAATGTCAGACTTCGATTCTCATTCGATCTCTTCGATTTCGGCCAGTACCACTGCGCACTGTTAGCACTGGCTAGAAATACTCTGTATTCTAGAATAGCCATTGCTGACTGCATAAGTGTTAGGTTTTTAACCAACTTCAAAAAAAGAAGGAGGTTATCAATTTGGTTGTATTTTTTGTTTGTTACCCGTTTTAAGTGTGTTTGTTTGTATTTTTTTTTTATTTTGATTTCGGTTGTATTTTTTTTTGTGTTTGTTACCTCAGAACTCCCTCGTTTATGGACCGGTTTGAATTTTTTTTTCCCTTAAAAGATATGTTTCATGATTGGTCCTTTTTTTTCAAAATTCAGTTCTCATGATGGGATCCATGAGCAATCGAGGGAACTCCTCAAATATTATAGCTACCATATAGTGATTTTGGTATTTTCATCGACAACTTATCGGAACTTCTTAATCACATAGATATTCACAATGAAGAAAGATATGACCATACAAATAAGTAAATGTTTCTGAGTCGGTGTTAAATAAGAAACAAACAATACCGAGAAACACCGACTTCCGAAATTAAAGTTATTTTGATCCTTTTATTATTTTTTTTAGTGAAGTCGGTAATTTTTACTTTTTGAAAAAGTTTTTTATTTTTTTTGTAAAAAGTTTTTGTTTTATTTTATAAAAGAGCCTGTTGTGTTGGGACACGGGCTGGCATTGGTTTGCACTGCGGGGAAAATTACACCCTCCCTCCTTCCACTATTGTCTGCCTGGCCAAAAGGATGACTAAAATAGTACCTACGTGTGGTTTCATTTGCTGATGGGCTTTGACTTCTCAAACTCAAAGACATTACATTGTCTATAACTATTTTATAGAAGTTTATTTCCAATAGTTTTCCGAAAATTCCTTCATGCACTTATTTGACTACTTTATGTCCAGCAATAAATAAAAATTTAGAAATAAACTTTGGACCATGGACTGCTGATAACCGCACGTCTTTGACAGTTCAGGCAGATCTTTACCCCACACTACGAATTACTCCTGGGGCCCAAGTCTGCTATTACAATAGTGTCAGAATCATGTCAGAATGGTTTATCATTGACTTCATAATTGTTGATTTTGACTAGTTTGGTAATCTACTAATATAATGGCGTCATTATGACTTTATAATGGTCAACCACTGACACTCCATTGAAAGAAATGGCATAGAATGGTAATCTCGTACATAATGACAAATTAATGTCTGACGTACTTATGCGGTTATCTGCTAAAATTTTGACAGTTCCTTTGATCAGTGTCCTACCATTAGAACGTCGTTGTGCAGTCATTGCCTTTAATTTTTTACGAGATAGCTCGATATTGTCATTCTACCACAATTCTATTACGAGACCAATGACTGACCAATGATCAACCATTATGAATTTAGCAGACTACGAACTTTTAGCAAAATGACAATGGGATCGTGTTGGAATGACGAATTTATAAAAATAACAGACTTGGGTCCCTGTTCGTGGGTCGTGTGGCTATACACACAATAAACTCGTACACAAGATACCCAGAACAGGAACCACTATTTGTATAGGTCATACAAATAAATATTTGTTCCGTTCTGGAACAAAACCCTCAGCACGCAGCGCAGTAACCAAATCGCGTAATGCATCGACGCACGGCAGCGCCAATCAAGATTCTGCTTGGAAAAAATCCACTTTAATTAAAAATCTACTACATTAATCATAAAGATCAAAATCGCACAGACTTCTGACATGTGTTTCGATCCAGACAGGTGCAAGGTCAATACTCCAAGGAAGAATACAAAAACGAAAAGAGATTCCAGCGGGGCCACTCGAGCTTGACCGAAAAATAGTGGCATTGCTTTGTTTGTTCAATGTACTTCACGAATTTACAGACAAGGATCCAATGTACTTAAACTATTTTGATAGAAATTACACTTGATCGCCTCATCCATCCAGCTGGGCCCTCGGTTCTATTATGCTCGGAATACATAAAAATAATACTAATCCTAACTTGTTGGTACATTGGTACCTCTCGATTCATGTATTCACTCCGAGGGATCTTTAAAAGAACAGGAAAAATTTGTCTATCTAGCAGGACCCTATGTAATTTGAGTTCAAACGTGCAAAAAAAATTTACCTATTAAGTAGTTCTTCACCGTTACCAAATTTTTCGCGAGTTTTCTATATTTTATTTTACTACTCTGTCAAGAAAGTACCGGGAAAAGATCAATAATACACAAAATGTTTGTTATTCATCCAAATTTATTTTATCACCTTCAAAGTACTTATGCTCCTTCAGAAACGATACACTTACGCTAACGAATAATCCAATCATCAAAACATTTTTTAAATGCTGTTTCCGGAATTGAGTTCAGTTCTCGCCGCGAATTTCCTTTATGTCTTCTACCGATTGAAAACGGGTGCCACGAAGTGGTAATTTGAGTTTAGGAAAAAGAAAGGAGTCGGCTGGAGCCACATCTGGTGAATATGGTGGTTGCTCGATGGTATTTGTTGAGTGTTTGGTTAAAAATTCGTTCACAATGATAGCCTTATGCGAAGGCGCAAAATCCAAGAATTTTCTTTCCACAAAACTGGCCTTTTTCGTCGAATTTGCTCTCTTACATGCCGCATAACGCTCAAATAATATTCTTTATTTACCGTTTGACCTTCCGGCAAGAATTCCGAGTACACAACACCGTGATAATCAAAGAAAACAGTCAACATGACTTTGACTTTTGATCGACTTTGGCGTGGTTTTTTCGGTTTCGGTTCAGTTGGAAGGTGCCACGCCGAAGCTTATTGACTAGTTTGCATGTCAAACTCATTAACCCACGTCTCGTCATCAGTAACAATGCGTTTCATGAATATTGGGTCGGAATTGACTCGTGCTAGCATGTCCTCAGCGATTCTCATGCGATTGAGTTTTTGGAGAAAATTCAGGTCTTTTGGGACTAGCCGAGCGGTAACATGTTTCATACCCAAATGATTAGTTAAAATGGTACGGATCGACTCGTGAGATACAGAAAGTTCAGGGGCTATCTCTCTCAAAGTTGAATGAGGATTTTCAGTCATTATTTCCTTCACTTTTGCGATGTTAACTTCAGTTGAAGACGTTGATCGCCTACCAGAGCGAAGCAAATCTTCCATCACATCTCGACCGCTTTTGAACGCTTTGTACCACTCATAAGCACGTGTTTTTGATAAAGTCGATTCACCGTAAGCCTTCTGTAACATTTTCAGTGACTCCGCACGAAATTCCATTGGCGATGCAAAATTTAAGACAAACTCTTTGTTCAATGTTTTTGTCCATTATGAAATTCGCAATACACACTAGATTTGTTATAACTAAAACAGCACTGTATTTAATATAAATGATAGATGCAACTCAAACTCCGCGCCAAAATGGAAAACAGTTGTGCTAATCTACCAACAAAAAAAAAAAAAACAAATTTGAATTTGGAAACTTAAACAAATCATCCATTCCAGATACTTTTCCGACTGAATGTTAATACAAAATAATCGTAATAATAGGTAGTAAGCAGTAAGGTAAGATCAACAAAACAAATAAGTTTTTCCTACAATGAGGGTAGTAAGTATGATAAGCTATTGCTATTGCGTGATTGTCTTACGATGCAATTACGATTATTTCGGATTAGTATTAGTATTCAATGTGTCTTAAGAGCTGTATGTGAGCATGCACGAAAATAAGAAGAAACTTACTATTTTGAGAAATTCAAATGATTTTATAATTGAAAGGGTCACTTTCAACATTGTTGATTGTACTTGTGGCTTGTGGCTGATCAACTGTCATACTTACCAATAAGTCAACTCGCAACTTCAAAGCATATTCCTTCATGAAAAAAAAACCAAAGCTAATAAAAAAAATATTTATTACAAATTCACTAAAAAAAATAAATTTAAAAAAATACAATAATAAAAACAATAATGCTCAAAAATATTATAAAAGAAAGAAACCGTTACGCGCTTAGTGATGCGCTTTTGAGCATCGAACACGTTTCTATATTTTAATATGTACTATATATATAGGGTGTAAAAAAATTAACTTTAAGAATTTCGAGAGGACATTGTACTCCTCATTATGAACAACTTTTACTATGGGACCAAACCTGAAATAGCGAAAAAAAAAACAGCTGCTCCATACATTTTGACGAGTTATGCGAACATAAACGTAGGGAACAGCTGATTTTTTTTTCGCGATTTCAGGTTTGGTCCCATAGTAAAAGTTGTTCATAATGAGGAGTACAATGTCCTCTCGAAATTCTTAAAGTTAATTTTTTTACACCTTATATATATAGTACATATTAAAAAAAGCAATAGAATAACAAATATATAAAAATTCTGATGTTTTATTGATTATTATACTACTACCCCATTGAAATGAAGATCACAGACTAAATATGTACTATGAGAAAAGTTATTACAGTTATTGTATTTCAGCAAACCTGGAAAATCTTAGCTATGCAAGCTATACCTATAAGGATCACTGTGATACAAAATCAGTGGTACCTACAATAACTGTAAGCGAACTGTTTACTTGAATTATAATTCGCCGAATATACCTATCAATCGCCACCAACACAAGTATCGACTTTAAAAACATGTATTTGACATTATTTTTTATTGTAAAAAGGCCCTATAAAACGTACGCGTTCCAATGACATTTGGACTTTGTAATGTATTTTATAGAGCTTAATATTCCAAAATTTTAAATTTATTTCGAATTCTGAATTCAAATATACAATCCGTTTATAGTACGCTCTAGATTTTTTTTTTTCATTTCTTCTTCTTCTTTCCCTCATTAGCGCCTGGCTTTGGCTGCCTTTGCCTTTTCTTGGGCTTGTAGGGGCCTATTTGTAGCCGGACAAGTAGCCCGCGCCACCATGCTTGCACTATAATGGCGGACGTTGTCATCTTCTCTATGTAGTTCATAGCTTTCTGGCGCTCCGCTTTGAACTGCAGCCATTCCTTCATCGACTTCTCGTGGTTAGCGTACTGGTAAAAAAATTATTTTAACCTATTGAGTAGCGTAATTAGACACACAATAGAAAGACAATGACGTTCGAACGCCGGCGTTCGCTCGGGGTAATATATGGATAGCATGTTGCAAATTTATGTGGCGGGGAGGGATGGGGTAACTATTGTGCTGAGAAAAGCAGGCTGCACGGCCGCTATAAACATTGAATTGAACTATACCAACTGAAGTATTATTATACTAAAGTCGTTTTTACCGATTTGTGATAAAATTCAAAAGAAAATTTACTATAAAACTAACTGAACTGAGCTGACCCGGAAAACACTGTTCTGCCATATAAATTATCAAAGAAATCGAAGTAAGTGTAAATCATAATAAAAGTACTTACTACGCGATTAAAAAATGGGGATAAGAATTTTACAAAATTCACCCCATAAGGGGCTGAAACGGGGCGCGCCGCCGCGTCGTGGTACAAATTTTGTATGGAGAAACCTATATTTATATAGGCAAAGCTCATAGCAGTATAAGTTTAGATTACCATTTTTTCCATGTCCACTCTCTTTTCCATGGCATCTTGATACTTGTTCTTCATAACCGCTATCTTGAGGTCCTGTGCTTCAATGTCGACATCGTATTTTGTCATCCAGTTATCTACTTTTGTTAGTACGTCCTGCAGAATGATATTTAATTTTCATTTCCATAACATACATGAGCTGCGCGACCGTACTTTGCACCAGTGTCGTGCCCAGGCACAGGGCGCAGTCCCTGGTGGCGCAGTTATAGAAGGTGGCACCGTGCGTATAAAAGGCTAGTTACGGCACTGCTTCGCACCCGTATTCGCGACCTTCAGATTTGTGTGGATACAAGGCGTAGCAACTGCTGCAGCGGCCCCCCCCCCTGGGTTTAGATAAAACTGAGGCTAAATCTCCAAATAATCACAAAAATATAATTATATAATATTTATATCGATAGCCTGATATAACATTTAAAACCCTATTTTTTAATTAGTACAAAAAAAAATTGGGCTCTATCTGTACGCGTTACTGGTCAATTTATGTAGTTAAAAGTAAAAAAAAACGAAATCCCAAAATTGACCACGAAAAATTATGATAATCTATACATATATATAAAAGGAGAAACTGACTGACTGACATATCAACGCACAGCCAAAACTACTGGGACTAGGAGCTTGAATTTTTGCACAAGGTTTCCTTTTACGACGTAGGCGAGCACTAAGAAAGGATTTCCAAAAATTCACCCCCTAAAGAGATGAAACGGGGATCTAAAATTTGTATGAAAAAACCTACTTACACGCGGGCGAAGCCGCTGGCAGAAGCTAGTTTCATATTTTCAATCAATTATTCATAACAATTGCTACTAGAAAATACTACGGGCAGTGTTATTCCATTGTTTTTCATTCATAATCAATAGCATATAAAGTGCGTTTTTTAATCCCAGATAATGATTTGACAAGTCCAAATGTCAAACTCCAGAAATATGTTGCCTGCTTTTTGATACAAGTGATGTCTCCAAATTCGATTTTTTTATACCGGTTCTTTTAATAATACAACCTCTAAGGAAAGTAGGCCCAAAATACGATAGTGTTTGTTTATAGCAAAGTCTAATATGAATTGAAGATTGAAATAATTAGAAATATTCAAAAATATTACCATATTTTTTTACACTCGGACTTTTACTTATACTGAGAACTCACAAAACCGTTTTTACCCGCATCCGCTGCGGTTGCGGGCCCGCAGCTTCTGTAGAATGCTAGAGATATATGTATCCTGCTCCCCGCTGCACCGGTGGGCAACTAGTAGAATGGTGTGGGCCACGGTCACCCGCAGACTCGGCAGGTTGCGCCCGCACTCTGCGGTCGGTTAACACCCGTAGTGGCCTTCAGGGGGTAGAAAAATCCGATGCGAAATCCGAAAATCGATTGATGCACCCAGAACTTTATAGGCCTTCTTTTTTTAATTTTGACGTGACAACGTCTTATAAATTGGTTTGCCGGGTGACACTTCAAGAAACTGCGTTACGCTCCGCTCACGTTATGCGCTCACAATGAGAGCGAGTGAGAGGCACGTTATTTCATCCTTCTTCCTACTATACGAATGAATATTCACATTAAAATTATTTTACTACTCAAAGTCGTTGTCACGTAAAACTTTCGCCCGTATACCGACTTTACAGGCAACCAATTTTTTCTGTGAAGTAAGTATAACGCAACAGCTCGTTTCTGGTCCACGGTGGTCTGGAGCTCAATTGATAATGAACCGCCCGTCTTGCGATTGTCATCTGCCAAGTTTTCAAGCGATAACCCCAACTGCGACGGCTATATAACCACACAAAACTCCGGTCTCGTGAGTTTAGAAATAAAGTAGCTCCACCGTGGCGGGCGCGGTTGAAAACCGGTTAAAAATCATGAATTCTTAGCTACTTTCTTTTACCAGGGAGCTCCAGTCACAACACAATTTTATATTCGGTTTACAAGAGCGGAACGAGACAGTCTCAGTTTATGCTTTAGAATTAAAAAAGTTATCATCATTGGTCGTCAATATTTTTTCAAGATGGGAATTTATCCAATGACCGCTCCCGGTATGGGCGGGGCAGGAGAGCGTGTCAGACTTTTACTGCCTAAAACCAGATCGGCTCTAATGAGCTCCTACGGTTTGCTGACATCTCTTTGAAGAGCGAGTGGATCACTAAGCGCTGTCGACGAATGGGGCTCAGTCCCGGCAATTACCGGACTGCTGGACGGCAAGCTACCTATTGCTCGACGTTGGTATTGACATTGTGGTAGTCGGGATTGGAGTCTCGGCGACTGGAGTGAAAAGATGTTCGTTCCCTCACTCGTGCAGCCTCCTCCTTCGCTAGCATTACTGTTTCGCAGAAGGAGGCGACCCCCTTCCATTCCTCCTCGCTCTGGACCTTGGCCTGTACTCGAACCTTACCATGTCCGGTGAGTACTTGCTTCATGCGGAAGATGAGGACACCGTGACGCCTCTCCGGCCACTCCTCAAAGAGGGGACTGACCGTCATGATTATGGCGTGTCCATTAGTCGTCAAGCTGTGAATTCACATGACTGCATTACAAGAAACGGACACTTGATTCTTTTATCGCTACAATTTTATAAGAGATCCATGCGAAAATAGTACAAAAAGAGGACTTATAATGCACGATGACGTGTAAACTGTATTTTGCAGATATTTATAAGTTGTCATCATCCTTGAAGGAGGATATGTGGAAAATTGGTACCAAAGGTCAATTATATTGAGATTTTTTCAGCCGGGACACTTACTCAGTGTCAAGTTTTGCTGTTATGTCTCACTAAGGACAATTGCTTGTTATAAGCTTTAGAAGTTTCCAGCCTGCAACCCTATAACTTCTAAATGATGATATATCTGGTTAAAAAAATCATTTAGACACGCAAGCCAAAGCCTTCGGCGGTAGTTGAGGTGACACCACCCCATGAGACCACAACTGTGAGAGAAAGGACTTCCGTCCTTTCTCCTATGGAGGCGACCGCTCCCCATTCCCATGGCCTGAATCAGAACCGGACTCGAGAGCTCGCCGCCGATCGCTTCCACGATGACACGTTATGATCTACCCATGCGGGGCAGACTTTCAACGTATGATCCATCATGTCCTCCGGTTGATTCGCACAATAGTGACCTCCGGACGTTTCATCCGCCTGAATCCGAAACAGGAACCTCCCGAAATGGCCTTGACTGGTGAATATTTTTGATATGGATAAGACTAATTCTCAGTTACCCAATTAGGGCAAAAAAAGGCAGAGGGTAAAATTCTTACTCATCTCTGGTGCCAAACCAAAAATGCTTTGGTTATACATCTTTTGTTAGGTATTGATGCCAGTTGCCGACATTTGTGTCGTAGTGCGAGAAAACGGTGACGTGCTTGATTCTTTGTATGGATAGTGTGAGAATGGCGTATTCTGGTGACGGCTGTCAAGACTTCCCATGCTTATAATCGATTTAAAAAAATCTCTTCCTAAAACTTACGTTGATAAAGATGTTGACAAGCAGTTCAACCTCGGAGTGAATTCTCTGCTCCTGGTCTGCTCTTTCCCGGTAGTAATTGATGTCCTTGGACGGGCCGGATTCCTCCTTGTAGATCGTCTGTTCGTGTTGCTCCATGCGCGCTCGCTGCCAGTTCTCCACGTACCTGCTCCTAATCTCTGAGTTCAATCCTGTGTCCTGAATAATCAGATTTTATTAAACGTGGCTTTGCTTCTACAGCCACATAAACAAAAAAAAAAATTACTTCATTATAATATTGCTAGCTTTCAACCACTGGAAGTTTAGAAAGCCAGTGTGCCAACAAGTCCTGGGGCTTTACCATGACTTGTTAAAATGTCCGTCGTTCGAGCGAGAAAGAGGGATGAGGGATGGAGCTATACACCCTATATAGCTCCATCCCTTTAACAGTCCAGTTTGCTCGTAAAATGGATTGCGTTAAGAGCTTGTGGTATCACTCCTGGTCGGAGAAACGATCGAACTGGTCTCGCTATGAAATTAAACAGAAAAAAAGTAAGAAAAGCCTAAAGAACTACCTAACAACAACAAGAGTTATCTTCCAGTGGGCTGCGGGATTCTTCACAAGGCAACTGAAGGAACTCAGTCTAAAACCCGACTGAGTCCATAAAAGTTTCACTTTCCTCTCGCTCCACCGAAGTTATTTGATGATTTTCCACCTCAAAAAAAAGGTTATCTACAGGTATTTCGGAAAAATAATTTTTGATCTTTGCTGTCTTGTAAGGAAACTAAATAAAAGTACAGAATTAGTTTTTGTACTTTCAATGAATCTCATGAAGTCATGACCTTATTCATCTTGGCTTCTTTCGAAGGTTAGTAGACTAGCTTATGAGTTTTTCACTAAAGATGAAGGCACCTACTTCGACTTGAGACTTGAGGAGAGCAATGGTCAGATCTGTGTCGTAGATAACTGTCTTGATGTAGTTCCGTTGCTGCCGAAGTTCTTTCCTCATCTCATGGCGAGTTCTGAGAAAGTTAAATATTTGTTGTTGTTATTTGTTTTATATCTGCCTACGAAATCATTGGAACTTAGTCAGTGGCGTAGCAATGTGACCAAGGGTCTTGGGGAAGAAAAAAACTAGGGCCCCTAAACTGTTTAGGTATATCGCACCTTCGCTTTGTGGTGGCCGATTTTAGAGTTGCGATACTATTTATAAAATCTAGAAAAAGATGTTTATAATGTCTGATAGGATTTGAGGTGGCAACAACACTGCACAAACAACAGCCCCCCTAGCCAAGTTACAACCGTTTTGTTTCGATTCTCTTTTCGTCGATCGCCTGGAGTCGGCCACGCCTCCGATTCCTTTGTTCTGACGTCATCTCAACGCTCAGTCACGTGGTCAGAACAAAGTAATAGGAGGCGTGGCCGACTCGAGGCGATCAACGAAAACTTTTTACAAAAAAAAAAATAACCGACTTCACTAAAAAAAAAACACTAAAAGTATCAAAATAACTCGGAAGTCGGTGTTTCTCGGTATTGTTTGTTTCTTATTTAACACCGACTTCCGAAATTAAAGTTATTTTGATCCTTTTAGTGTTTTTTTTTTTTTAGTGAAGTCGGTTATTTTTTTTTTGTAAAAAGTTTGTGACACATTCCAAAGCGTAGATCTCTATGGAGAAGAATGTGCAAGAAATTCCATGGACACTCTTTTCAATCATGTCATGTATTACAAATATCTCGGTTACATGTTTCTTGTCGCTACTATCATGTGAGAACAATGTAAATAAAATAAAAATAAAAAATAAATATTATAAAAACTTTTTACAAAAAAAATACAACCGACTTCAAAGTAAAAAAAAAACACTGAAAAGTGCAAAATAACTTTAATTTCGGAAGTCGGTGTTTCTATAATAGTTTTGTCTCTTCGTTATTTAACACCGACTTCCGAAATTAAAGTTATTTTGCACTTTTCAGTGTTTTTTTTTTACTTTGAAGTCGGTTGTATTTTTTTGTAAAAAGTTTTTATTTTGCACTTTTTAGTTATGGTACCACCACTAAAAAGTACCCCTCAGCTAAACTTAAATACCTTATAGCCAGAGTGCATCTCATGACAATTCTAATAATCCCAAACACGGTTAGATTACATTAATTTATTACAGAGTTCCGGTGCCTAACTTCAGGCTTCATCATCAAAACAGTTCGATATATTCCTCCTCTACTTTCAGTCAGTCATCGACTACACGTATAAACAAAGCAATTTTACTTTTTACGACGGTTCTGCTGTGATCCTATGAGGAGTTCTGTTCCATATCTTCGAAGTTCATGATCAGATCATAACAATATTTTTATGGGACCAACTCGGAAGCATAACTTTTAAATAATAAAAAAAAAATTTTAATCGGTCCACAATTGACCGAGAAATCGGTGAACATACATAAAAAAAAAAAAAAACATACATTCAATCGAACATATAACCTCCTCCTTTTTGAAGTCGGTTAAAAATAGCAACTGGCAGCTAAGAGATGACCAGTCTCAACTGACAGCACCCATTCACGGTCATGACGCGAACGTTACCACCACCACCAGCTCAACCATTTTGAAGGGAACCGAATGATCCAATACACGCGCCACCATCAGTGACCTATAGCTCCATTCCTTTAACAGTTCAATTCAGGTCGTAAAATGGATCGTGTTAAGAACTCGTGGTAGGGCTACTGTATTACATAGTTACCGAAATAAAAATACATACAATCTATTCCTGGCTTCCTCTTCGGCAAGGTTGGCTCGGTACTCAACTAGGCCTTCGATCGTCTTGTTGAAGTCTTTCAAAGTGGTGTAGCATCTATTCAGGGACAGATCTAAGTACGTTTGCTGTAGCACATCGACAATGTATTTTCTGAAAAAAGAAAAGTAATTTAAAGGCATGTTTGGGTTGAAATAGATACTTGAGTGCGAAAACCATATCACCGAATTTTATTTCTTCGAAAACCATTCAACGACATCTCTATACTGCGACGCGACGCCTTGTTATATCGACGTCTCACTTCATCGAAAACCGGTACTGCGTATCATACTGCGAAGTCTTGTGAATCAATCGACGTCGTGTTACTGCGATGTCATGTTACCTAGGAAAATTTACTTCAAACGATCTTACGGCGATACCCAAGGCATGGTATTGTAGGTGGAATAGTCTATTAAATAATAATCGATATGGTCTCTCTGCGGTTAGGTCAGTTCTTCCACAGTGCCACGGTACTTTCCGATGGAAGTGACAAGAACTGAGGTGACAGACCAATCATAGGTAGGCCCATTTCATTGAGAAGATGTCCTGAGGTAGATGTGGGGTGCGGGAAGAATGTCGTCGAACGTCAGTGGTCAAATGACTGAGCTCTTGGAACACGTCGCCACATCCTCCACCTCGAAATTACTTTTCTTGGGAATAGACTAATGGCAGCGGCATTCGCTACTGACAGGACCGCGAGAAAGGCTTAGGAGTCTCGTCGATGCGTATGTTTGTGTGAGTGTGCCGTTTCGAATATTTGTAGGTAGTTTCCGTACTGTTCCATATATCTATACTGTGCCAATGGCCTGTTGAGGGCCTATGGAATGCGTTGGATGTGAGACGCACTGGACCGATTGTTGTTGCGACGCTTATGGAAGGCCTAATAATTATGTCGTAATAGTGCCGCAGGAGAACCAAGGTTGCCGACAGAGCCCGAAGAATCACCGTACTTAAGTGACACACACATTGCTCGCAGAACAGATAGCCGTTGGGGCCGAAGGGTTCTGGAGCACGCAGCATTAGAGGGCCTCAAGGTGGACCGATGACCTGGTGAGGGTCGCGGGAATCCGATGGATGCGAGACGCACAGAACCGTTCATTGTGGCGACACATGGTGGAGGCCTATATCCAACAGTGGACGTCTTTAGACTGAAATGATGATGATAAGTTTCTTCAGAACTCGTCATGCTTCTTTACCTGGACGCTTTTCAGGTGGTCGAACGCTACTATTGATTTTGGCTTTTAGGAGTTGTAGTAGTAATTAGGACTAGTGTGGCTGGCTTGTAGGATTGTACCTCAGGTATTGTCTCAGTTAAGACTAGTGTTACTAGCTTGTAGGATTGTATCTCAGGTATTGTCTCAGTTAAGACTAGTGTGGCTAGCTTGTAGGATTGTACCTCAGATATTGTCTCAGTTAAGACTAGTGTTACTAGCTTGTAGGATTGTATCTCAGGTATTGTCTCAGTTAAGACTAGTGTGGCTAGCTTGTAGGATTGTACCTCAGATATTATCTCAGTTAAGTACTAGGCCTATATTCTTGATTCTATCAGCAGTTTCACCCGCGCGAAAGTTGTAATTTATTCCAAGCGAACGTAATCCCGGTATAAAAAGTAAGTATACCTACCTTTTGTGCTACTCCAAGGTTTAAACTATCTCTATGATAAAGTTCATCAAAATTAGTTGAGCTCAAAATCCGTTTAGCCGTTTGAGTGTAAAGTAACAACTAACATACACACATAAATACAAACTTTCTCCTTTTTATTAATATTAGTGTGATAGTCTGAATTCTGTGTGGATTCATTCATCTTACCGGTCAGCAAAGAGTTTATCCAGTTTATACTGACTGCAGCTCAGATCATATCGGTTGATGTTGGCCAATTCGTCCTCGTCATCCTGCTGCTTCACCTGGAACTTCAAGGCGAGAAGGACGCCCATGTCTGACATCGTCTTCATGATTCGTAGCTCGTTGTTACATTCAGCTGGATGGGCGCAAAAGTGCATTAATCCTGTAGTCTGCCACAACGGAGACGAGACGAGAAGAAACCAACAGAATTTAGTTTTTTTTTACACATTTCGTCTCCTCTATTAGGCTCAGCAGTGAGCTGTGACTGAACCCTTAGGCCTACTGTCCACGGACGCGTAGCTTTATAGCTTAATAAAAAAGTTTAAATTCACCGAAGCTTTGTAGGAATGCGTACCTACAAGCTAGACCGGATCAGAGATGCCTAAGGTCTTCTGTCCACGAACGCCTAGCTTCATAGACGCGTATTCGTCATTATACGCTTGGATTATGCCGGGCAACGACACAACGGCACTACGTTGCCGCTTCATCGACAGACTCATAGTTATGTACTTATGCAAGCTTCACGCAGGCGTACACCAAGCGTATAATGACGAATACGCGTCTATGAAGCTACGCGTCCGTGGACAGAAGACCTTAGGCATCTCTGATCCGGTCTAGCTTGTAGGTACGCATTCCTACAAAGCTTAGGTGAATTAAACTTTTTTTTTAAATAAGGAAACCAGGCTTATCACGCTTGACCACTATTTCATCTGATGGTAAGCGATGGGGCACGCTTGCCTAGAAGTAACCTATTCTTGAATTAAAGACCCCTAGGCTATAGCTATCAGGAAACACAGACTCCGGCAGGGAATTCCACTCCTTAGCTGTACGTACAATGAACGTGTCCCCAAAACGTTTTGTGAATATGGTTGGGAAGTCCACAATGTACCGGTAGTCCATAGCCGCACTAGTGGTCTGGTGATGGAACGGGTTTGGCGCAATTAAGTTATGCAATTCCGACGCACACTCCCCGAAATGCAACCGGTAAAAACCGAGAGGCTAGTAACTCGGCGTCGATGCTCTATATGCCTATGATCCTCTTTGTCACATACGTGCACACCCACATAAACACACACATAACACGCTAAGTCATTAAATACTTAGAGCATGCGTGCATTTTCATTTATTTTATTTTACCATGTTTTTTCTTTTTTTTAATCAAATATGTATAAATGAATATGTGATCAAATGTAATATATATGCAACTGGGTGAAGACACTGGCTCCTGTAACACAGGTAACCTAGCTCAGGAGCCAGGGCTTCAAAAAATTTGTTACCTATGTATTTTTTGTGTCAATAAACTTTATTATTATTGTATTATTAGTTCTCAATTGAATTAAGTACATCTAGCTGGCAAATCCGCCTCGAAGATGAGAGCAGGCGTGCTATTCTCGCTGCGATAGTGCTGGCCGCAGCGACGATATCCAAATAGGTACAGGTACATTGGATTAACAATCTAATGTAAAAGGCTATTAGATTGTTAATCGTATGTACGTATTTGAATTTCGTCGCTGCGGCCAGCGCTGCGCTTAAGGCTGTTTTCATAGAGAATAGTACTGCTACCCCCCTAGCCAAGTTACAATCGTTTCGTTCGCGCCGAACGACTCGAGTAGGCCACGCTTCCGATTCCTTTGTTCTGACCACGCGACTGAGCGTTAAGATGACGTCAGAACAAAGGAATCGGAGGCGTGGCCTACTCGAGGCGTTCAGCGCGAACGATACGATTGTAACTTGGCTAAAGGGGCTGTACTCCATACACGATCGAACTTGCGCTTAATAAAGTTTGAGCAGCTGTTAAGTATCTACTGTTAGTACTAAGTATCTCCTCTGTTCTCTGCTGTGATGGAGTCAATTGCTACAAAAGCGGATATGAGTGGAGACGAGTAGGAATAGACCAATCACATCCGAGACGAAGATGAGAGACGTGATCAATGTTAATGGTTGTTAGAGGAAACGCCATCTTTAGAATATTTGATATTATCTTATGATTTGAATTCTCATTAAGTTTTAGGTAGGTATACCTATTTTAACAATAACTAAGCGAAGCGAGCGATGGATGCTTTAAGCTAGAACTACATTAGACCGACGCACACGTGTAACACGCCTGATTTGTACGTAGAACGACGTCGCGTGGCGTGGATCTAGTGTAGCTCTACAAGTCTAGTTTCCATATAAAATGTATGGAGACCAACGCGCCCAGATCGGCGTGTGTGCTTTTTCAATAAAGCATCCATTCGGGGGCCGCTGCTTTTCCGCGCACTGTTTATTTTCAACGCTAGTCTCAGCGCTGAAAGTTTAAAATTTAATACGATAACTGATAATTAGGTTTTTCTATTCCTGTCACTGAAAAGAGGCATTAGTTTTCTGTCTTTATTAGACTTACACAATAATAAAATAGAATTAAATAGAATAGAATAAAATAGACTTACACAATATACGCATCTGTGTTAAACAATCCTCTAGTAAACAGGCCAAGAGTGTAGACGATAAAAATGACAGACTGCAAAAAAAAACACATGTATCGATAATTATAGGTACCTTCGGAAATTAAATATTAAGTAGGTAAGTACTGTATTAAATTGCATTCATTTTGACTGGAAGCCACCCTCTATAATATCATGTATGCATTAGCATAGCATAATCAGTCACAACGTAAGAACTCTGGTAGAGCAAACCCTAGGGGTTAAAGTATGAAATTGCCGTTTTTTAAAACGGGTTGCTTTGAAGTGTTATATCTTTGGATTGACTTGGAATTATAAGTTCAAATAAACTTCATCATTCAAATGTCAACCGAATGACAGATGTCCACGAAAATTTTTACAAATATAATTATTTATAGAATAATAAGCTAATTACTTGTAGTTTAAACTATTTTATTTTGTGCGACGCTACCTGCACTGTACGTGTTAGGGTCGGCGTCGCGAACAGTGAAGTGAGGACCATACGGATGGAATCCAGCATTCCAACAGTGACCAATGCACAAGGGAGAGAAGACAATACACAATTAGACGATATGGAGACAAATTCTGAAGACCAACAAGCAAATGATAACTCACAAACACGAAAAAGAAGATCAATAAACGATATAGATGACAACTGGACCGTTTGATTAATAAAATTGGTAAACGATATAAGAGTCTAAGTAATCTAGCTACCCAAGACCTGGGAGAAAAAATAGAAGTCGCAATCACTTGTAAGGAACCTCTTCCAAAACAGTTTAAATTAGCTAAACTATTACAAGTCAACAATATTAATCGTGTTTCACGCATTAAGTATGTTAATCAGTTTAAATTGAAGTTACAATTCGAAAGTGAACTAGATTTGCAAAAGCTAATGGACTGCAGTGAGGAAGAAATTATGGACAGTTTAACGTCTGATACCGAAATAATATCTGTTAATCGGCTTAGTCGCAGACTGATAGATGGTTCTGGATGGACTGAGAGTGAAACTGTGAGAGTATGTTTTAAAGGCTCCTCATTACCGACGTTTATACGTATGTATGGCGTTAGAATAAATGTGGAGCCATACGTTTATCCTGTCACACAATGTTCCAACTGTTGGAAATTCGGGCATTACAAAAAGATTTGTCCCAACAAGAAAATTATATGCCCTAAATGCAGCAAAAACCACGAATGTTGTGAAACAACCTCATACACGTGCATTAATTGTAAAGGTGACCACATGGCGTTGAGTAAAGTTTGTCCTATGTATGAAAAGGAGCACAAAATCAGAAATATAATGTCCCAGTTCAACTGTACCTATAAGAAAGCTCTTACGCTGTACGTTCCATCTTCGACTCCAATTCCAGAGAAAGAATCCTTAAACATTGTTAATTCTGCACCATGCTCTGATTCTCAATATGTGACTGAACATATTAGTTCAACTCCTTTTCAAAAAACGTCGCGGCCGTTATATTCTTCTATCTGTGCACCCAACTTGATGATGACTGAAGCAACTAAAAATTCATCTTTGCCAGGAGTCCCCACCACTTCACGTACCAATAAAATAAAGAAAACTAATAGACAACATAGTCAGAAGGTAAATGATACTAGTATAACCTATGACTGGGAATGTATATGTTCAGACTCGGATTGTGATAACAGTAAAAAGGATGAAGAAGAGGAAAATACAGATAAATCTAAGGACTATAAAAAAGGCACTACAAATAACAAAGTCAGGGAGTTAATAGAAAAAATAAAGGCAGTTATTTTAAAAAGGAATGATTCGTTATCGGTTAAAATCAAAACTTGTTTTCAAATACTGTTCGAGTGGTTCATACAATTGATTTTAAATAAGATTTTTGATTTGTCCGGTTTTCAATTTAGTACGACCAATGGCTCATAAAAGTAATTATAAATTAAAAATCATACAATGGAACTGCCAAAGTTTAAAAAGGAAGTTAAATGAATTGGAAGCCCTTCTTTCTCAAGAAAAGATACATATTGCTGTATTGTCAGAGACCTGGTTGGAACCTGAGTTTAACCTGCGTGTTAGTGGGTATAATGTATATCGCAAAGATAGATGGGACGGCTATGGAGTAGTCTCAATCCTAGTCCACTACTCAGTTAAAGGCCAGATCGCACAATGTCAGTCTAGAAATGCTGGCATTGAAATCTTACACGTCAAAATACATAATTGTGAGTCCCTGAATAATATTATATCCGTTTACTGTCCATCCTCTGTTCGCACATGTTTACAAGATTGGGATGGTCTCTTGTCAATATGTGATGATAAAACCCTTCTGCTTGGTGATTTCAATGGACACCACAGCAACTGGTCATGTAAAAATGACACAAGGGGCAAACAGATATTTGATTCCCTGTTATGTCACAACTTTACCGTTATGAACAATGGCGCTCCGACCAGAATTAAAATGGTTGACGGAGTTTTACAAATATCATCTCCTGATGTATCACTCATAACTACAGATATTGCTGTCAAGTATGACTGGACTGTGACCAATGAAAGCCTAGGAAGTGACCACCTTATAATTCAAATCACAGCTAACTGTTTATCTACCAGGCAACCAGATATTAGAAGAAACTTTAAGAAGACTAATTGGCAACAGTACCGTCATTATCTGGAAGAGGAATTCTATGATTTCAATATTACACCAGATTTACAACAGGCTTATGATCTTTTTTTAAATATTTTAAATGAAGCAGCAGACCATCATATTCCAGTTATAAAAATCAATCAAAATCCTAGCAACAATTTTAGATCAAAAACCTACTGGACTCCTGCGTTATCCAAAATTGTGGCGGAACGAAGACTTGCACTGGCTCAGTTTCGTGCTAACCCAACTCCCAATAATTTATCGTTGTTACAATCTAAAATTAGTATCGCACAAAAGGAATTGAGAAGAGCGAGAAGCGAATCATTTCAAAACTTTTGTTCATCAATTGATTGTTCAACCTCTTCTAGTGATATGTGGAGAAAAATGAAATGGTATAAGGGCTATTACAGTCGCCAAAACCAGTATGTAAGTGAAAGTCAAGCATTGAGATTGTTACAAAATCTAACACCTGATTTTGTTAGTAATGACCAGCCCAATTTTAAATCCAATAATGTAGACTTAGAAAAACGTATTTCCCTTCATGAATTAGAGAAAAGTATTAAAACATCAGATACAGCCCCTGGGTGTGACGGTGTATCATTTTCAATGTTAAAAAACCTACCAACTAAAGCTAAACTTATATTAATTGATTTATACAATTTGTTTTTACAAAATAGTTTTGTCCCGAGACAGTGGCGTGATATCCGTATATTCCCCATTTCAAAACCTGGACGAAATCCCGACTCTTTAGATTCACTTAGACCAATATCCTTGATGTCTTGCTTATGCAAGACATTTCATGCAATTCTTAATAAACGATTGGAGTGGTTCATGGAAAAAAACAACCTTTTTTCTAATAACATGGTGGGATTTAGGAAAACACGCTCTTGTCTCGATAGTCTTTCTAGTCTTGTGTCTAAAATACAGCATGGCTTTGCTATGAATTCATTTACTTTATCTTGCTTTATAGATATAAATAGTGCCTATAATAATGTTGATGTACATAGTTTATTGATTATTCTAGACAATTTAGGTGCAGGTTCTAAAATATGTTCGTATATATATAATTTTTTGAAAGAGAGGTCATTACTCATTAAGTGTGACACTGTGTCTATGCACAGAAGTACGGGAATCGGATTAGCGCAGGGTGATCCGTTATCACCATTACTATTTAATGTGGCGACCATTCAAATCTGTAAACAAGTGTATCATGATGTGACTGTGTCTCAATACGCAGATGATATTGTTATGTATGTAACCAGCAAACATATTATTGATGCTGTAGCAGATATTCAACACTTGCTGAACAATACTACATCTATTTTAGCAGGTTTAGGTCTAGAAATATCCTCTTCCAAAAGTAAATTATGTCTCTTTTATAAAGGTCGTAAATATTCGCGATATCCAATTGATATTAATGTAAATGGTACTCTCTTACCCGTAGTAGACTGTGTTAAGTATTTGGGTCTGTGGATGGATTGTTCATTAAGGTGGGGAAAACATATGAATGAAATAGTTGAAAAAATACACAAATTCCTTAACGTTTTCAAAGTTTTGTCCGGATCTGCTTGGGGTGTACACCAAAAGCACTTAAGAAGGTTATACATATCAGTTATTCGAAGTCGTTTAGATTATGCTAGTTTTTTGTACGATAGTGCCAAAAAATATTTAAATAAGTTAGATGTTATACAAAATCAATGTATGAGGGTAATTGGAGGATTTATTAGGACTACACCTACGCACGTCATGGAATGCGAGCTTAGTTTACCGCCATTGGAGGTCAGAAGATGGTTTCTGTGCGGGAAATTTTGGTTAAAAATAAATTCCTATAATTCTAACACAACAAAGTCAACTTCTTGTCATAATTCATAATAAATTAAAAGAATACCCAATCAGCTCCTGTTCACAATTAGAAATGTTTTCCTTTGATACATGGATGGCTGATATAAATTTAAATGATGTATTAAAAACTAACCTAGACTTAATTAATAAAGCAAAAAATAAATACAGGATTTCTGAAATAAAAGAAGAAACATTAAAATGTTTGTCTAAATATTCAGAATTTTATAAAATTTATACGGACGGATCAAAAGATGGAGATCATGTAGGCTGCGCATTCTATGACGAACAAACTGAAGGTTTTATGAAATTTAAAATCTCCACCAATGTGTCAATCATGTTTATCGAATTAATTGCTATTTCTGAGGCGTTATCATATATTGAATCCCTGGACCAAGGCAAATATGTTATTTACACAGACTCAAAAAGTTCCATTCAACACTTAGCTCGATGCACCTCATCCTTTCGAGGTAGACCGATAGCCTACTCTATTATCAAATCCATTTTAAGACTTAAATCTCAAGGTAAACAAATAATTATTCAGTGGATCCCTTCCCATATAGGCATAAATGGTAACGACAAGGCAGATTATCTGGCAAAACAAGCTAGTTCGGATGGCACTGATTTCATAGCTGTTCCACATTACATGGACTATGTCCCCTTTCTTAAAAAGATATGTCTTCAAAATTGGAAAGATTACTTTGATCTTCGTTCAAGGGAAAAAGGCATTTGGTATAGAACAATCCATTCACAACCTTCGTATTCACCGTGGATTGATAAGTGTTTTATTACCAGGGAGGACTTAACCATATTACTAAGGCTTCGTTCGGGTCATATGCCTCTCAATAAATTCGGTTTCATGATGAAAAAGTTAACTTCACCTATTTGCAGTTCATGTAACGAAGACGAGGACACGTATCATATTTTAATGAGATGTGTCCGAAATCAATCGCTCAGAACACAAATTGGCGCGCACAATATTAATTTATCAAATCCTATTTCAGATAAAATAATCCCTATAATTAATATGGTTAAATTCGCTCTGAAAAACCGACCCAAAACCTAACTGTTTTTTTTTTACTGTTATATTTGTATACCAACAGAGTGACATATTCGCACTAGCGAAAAAACTCTTAAAATAAAGATAAAAAAAAAAAAAACTTCATATTAAAGATACGATATTCTTTTTTCAAAATTAGGTATTTATTGGTTTCTTTGTGTTTTGTATTTTCTGTAATATCGCAGTTCTTATAACCATGAAAGCTAATAAAAAAACTTTTTTTTTTCATATTATTATTCCAAGTCAATCCAAAGATATAACACTTCAAAGCAAACCGTTTTAAAAAACGGCAATTTCACACTTTAACCCCTATTATCTATTATTACTCACTGATAATGGAGATTATTCTCTCGCTTTAAGGTGGACCAACAGAAAAAAGAGACTTTGTGATTACACCTGTGTTCTTTCAGTTGCTCTTTGTGTTCCAGGTAACGGCAACTCTTTTGAACAATCCCGCAGCCCTAGCACGCATCGGCCCTAAAATTCCGGTCCATTTTGCCGACATCTCTTTGAGGCGCGCGTGGAACAAGGCGCCTTCCGGTAAGGATAGAAGGTCGACGCGTCGAATACAGAACAGTGTAGTACGTAACCTAACCTAGGTCCTTGACTAATAAAATTCGTGGCGTAGAAGAAGACATTTCTTCTGCCATGGGCCGCTATGCCAGTCAGTTTTGATACGTCATTTGTGGCGAAGTGCGACTTAGACAGTGAAACCCACTTTATTTCGACGGAACGGAAAGTCAATTTTCAATATCGCAGCTTAGGTGTCTTTTTCGCTGTGTTAAATTTTATAGAATACTAACCATAGCCGAGGCGAAGATTCCGTTTTATCATGTTGAATGAGCTGGAACTGAAAAACAATCAGAACATGGTCCTGAGAAATTATATAAACATCCAGAGTGCCTAGTGCGAATTGATTTTACGGTAACGCGATCTATGACGTTCGGCGCTCCGATTGGTCTGTTTCAAAAGTTAAAGGACTTATAGGTTGGGTAAGCCAGTGTCAGTCATACTATCCACCCGACTACCGACGGAACATCGTGCGTGTGGTTGATAAGCTAGTTATACACGATATTCCGTGTACCGGCCTGCGCAAACAAAACTGTGGTGAAGCTTGAGCGTGTGGTAGGCCCATTATAGACCAGAGAGAGTTAGTATCCAGCAAAATAATAGGTTTTCGTATCTCGTATTAGCACTACATTCTATCTATCGGCGTCTAGTTTCCGCACTTAGTCCTATGCGGACCATTATGCGTGGGCCATGGCGGCCGAACCTTTGGTGGGCTTGTTCCAACCAGCTCACCTCTCTCCAAAAACTGATTAGCCCTCCCAGGTTTTTCAGGGCGTCTGTGAGGGAATTCAGGGATCCTAGGGCTCGCATGCGTGTTTCAGTGAAACCTGTGCAGTCAAGGAGTACATGCGCAATTGTCTCCTCCTTCTCCAAACATGCTCTGCACAGGGGACTGTCTGTCTGCGAAGCAGTAATGCTAGCAAAGGAGACAGTCGCACGCGCGAGAGAACGGCCCTCACGCCCCAGCCGCCGGGATCCCGATCCCGATTTCTGGCCACCGTTGGCGCAGGGTCGAAGACTACTGGGACCGTGGGTTGTGCGAAAGAGATCCCTGGGTCCCCTGGAACGAAGGCAAAGAAGAAACATGAGTGGGTTTTAGTCAGTAAAAGTCTGACACGCCCTCTCGCCCCGCCCAAGGGCGGGAGATGTCACTAGATTTTGATTTCCTACCTAAAAAAAAACAGGCGCAGGCTGCCTCTGTCTAGTCGCATGAGGCTTTTGGTGGGGGCTTTGTTGAGGTGTGGCATTGTTTCCTTAGCCTGCCTGCATCCTGGTGTCGAGGACCACCAGCGCTCTGCTTGCATATGGCTGTGTTCGAACGTAACCAACTATGCAGCTGACCAAAGGGGATCGTACGATGGGTTCGGGCCCGAACACCACCGCACCTTAGCACTTATATTTATCAATAGCTGATGATGTTGTTGCTTTTTTTATGGTGGGAAATCATCCAATGACTGCTCTCGCTCTTGGGCGGAGCGAGAGAGCTTGTTAGACTTTTACTGACTAAAACACAGTCCTGTTCCTTCTTTGCCTTTCATACCAGGGCCGGATTTTCCTTTCAGAAGCGAACCCATGGCCCCAGTAGGCTTCGACCCTGCTGGGCCCCTACGATTTGCTGACATCGGATTGAGGCACGCGTGGAACACTACACGTCTCCGACGACTTGGGCTCGGTCTGGACGGTTATCGGACGACCGGACGGCGTGCTACGCATTGCTTGCTTTCCGCCAACCTACGCCTACGGTAGCTGGAAATCGGGATCGGGATCCCAGCGTCTGGGGCGTGAGGGCCGTTCGCTCACGTGTGTGTCCGCCTCCTTCGCTAGCATTACTGCTTCGTAGAAGGAGGCGACCGCCTGTCATTCCTCCTCGTTCCGGACCATGGCCTGTACCAGGGCCCAGCGAGAGTTCGTTGCCGCCGATGCCGCTGGTGCAATGGTGTAGAAATACTAGCAAGTAGTCAAAC
This sequence comes from Mythimna impura, assembly GCA_905147345.3. Classification (NCBI taxonomy): domain Eukaryota; kingdom Metazoa; phylum Arthropoda; class Insecta; order Lepidoptera; family Noctuidae; genus Mythimna; species Mythimna impura. Next base: position 21,634,960 of record LR990359.1, on the reverse strand, counting down.
CAGAAAGTGTGTAATGGTGCTGTAAGTAACTAATTATCACTACACACAACCACTAATTTGCTAATTTATTACTAGGTTTCTCCATACAAATTTTGGACCCGCGTTTCACCCCCTTAGTAGGTAATTTTGCAAAATCCTCTCTTAGCGCTCGCCTTTGTCATAAAAGGAAACCTTGAAGAAAATTTCACACTTCTACTCCCAGTCGTTTCGGCTTTGCTTTGATATGTCAGTCAGTAAGTTTGTCCTTCATAGGTATTACTATAAATATAGTTGCTACCACCGGCTTCGCCCGCGTGATAGTAGAAAAATTCCAGGACATGGTCTGTACGTGTACAAAGTTTCATCGAAATCCATTCAGTAGTTTTTGCGAGAAAGAGTAACAAACATCCATACATACAAACTTTTGCGTTTACAATATCAGTAGGATACTTACACTTGTGTGAGTATTTTCTCCGCTAAGGGTACTTCTTCGGTGGTTTGAAGACATCTTTTCAAAATATTTAGTTATAAAAACACTAAATGTATAAAAAAAATAAACGTTTCTTTATGATCATTAAAGTTATATAAAAAAAAACTTTTATAAAATTAAACTCGTAAGAAAATGTGTAAGTCGGCTGATTGAAGCCGCCATGAAATAATGAATAATGTTATGACATTATTGGTTTAATTCTGACACAATCAAAGGCAATGATTTTCGAAATCGCGTAGGCTCATGACCTAATGAAACCTCTTTTCATTTTGTTCCAAAGATTTGTTTGAGCGGCCAACTCGAGGTACATTTCCATACAACCGCTCTTACGTGATTATTTACACATCTTTCTCTATATATTTTGGATACACAGCTATCTTGTGGATATTATCTAGGATCTTAAAGAAATCTAAACATAAATCTGTGTAAAACTAATCTAGTAAAGACCTCTGAAAATCTGCTATTTTACGTGAACTTTGGCCCTCCATAATGTACTCTTATATTAAAAAATATAAAAAAGTACATCAATAGAAGCCTTGCACATTTAATCGAGATTCTGAATTACAACATTTTTTCTGAAAAACTTTTAAGGGTTTAAAAAAAACACGAATGTCCTGGAAAAAGTTCTGTGAAATATTCGTGTAAATCAATTAGGTACCGAATGCCAACAGAATTTTCAGGCGTTATAGATCTCTCTTTTTTCGCATTGCCTCTTCATCGAACATCGCGTTGGATTGCGTTAGATGAAGCAACAAGCTTTTAAACCATGCTCGACGTTGACGATAAGCGAGTGGAAAAGGGCCCGTCCACGGACGCGTAGCTTCATAGACGCGCTGCTTACAATGCATTCCAAATAAGAATAGGATCCATTGCCATGTTGTGACGTCATGTCATACGGTCAAATCGAAGAATTGTTAAGCTTGGAACGCATTGTACATACAAAACTATGAAACTTGATCGAATAAGCGGCAACATCGTGCCGTAGCCGTCGTGTCGTTGCATGATACGATGATGCTATGAAGATTCGCGTCCATGGATAATTGAAATGAAAGGTCGGGTCGGGTAGGGGCTCAGTGCAAATTATTCGCCACAGGGAGTGGTTGACTCTTGAGCCAAAAATAACCGCTCGGTGCACCCAAGCTCACACTGGATAAGTAGGTTCCGATCCAACTGGTACGAGGACGTGTGGGCTCACGAACATAGAAAGTAGTGTAGGGAGTTCTTTGTCCAGGAGTGGAACAACGTTGGCTAGTAGATAATAAAGTATCACTCTCGATTTTTGATCTGTTTATCCTTTGTTGGAGATATATATGTGAGGAGTGATATGAAAGAAAAGGGAGTTAGTGATAGTTTGACGGGTGACAGAATGGAAGAAAAAAACGTGTTGCGCCGACCCCAAGTAATCTATATCTATGTATAAAAGAAGAAACTGACTAACTGACATATCAACATACAGCCGAAACTACAGGGCCTAGGAGCGTGTAATTTTGTACAAGGTTTCCTTTTATGACGTAAGCTAGCACTAAGAGAGGATTTTCTAAAATTCACCCCCTAAGGGGATGAAACGGGGATCCAAAGTTTGTACGGATAAACCTACTTTCACGCAGGTGAAGCTGTTGGCAGAAGCTAGTATGGGATAAGGGCAGAAAGAAGAAGAAGAAGAAGAAAAGTCCTTTGTTGGAGATATATAAACAATCTCGCTTCTGCCAGCGGCTTCGGCTGCCAGCGGGAAAGTATAAAATATCGGTCTACTAGCAGTCCTGGCAGACGTTGTCCTGCTCGAAAGCGATCCCAATAGCGCTATCCAGAGATCCACTCAAATATACACACAAAATTACACCCAACAGGGGCGCCGGCTTTTAGAAAACCTCATGGGTGCTCATGCTCATTTGATGACACAAAAAAGTGGCGAAGTGTGAGAAGAGAAATCCACACTGATCGACCGACAAATAAATAAATTTAATAATAATAAATTGAGACAACATCACATACATTGTCCTGGTTTTCCCTTGGAACAACGAAACAACAAAGGTACCACAAACACCCAGACTCAACCCAAATATCTGTTTCATCAACAAACATTAGTGTCGGTGCGGGAATTGAACCCGCGACTCTTGCGTCTCAACCGGCGCTCTAAACCACTGCGCTAAACGGGTCGTTGGTTAGTGAAAAAACGCCCATCTCTAACACGCGATTAAAGATCTGTTTCTTGATGTCTATAATTCTCAGGGGTGCTCGCACCCACCGTTTATTTCTCATGGGTGCTCGAGCCCCCGAGCACCCACGGAGTCGGCGCCCCTGACACCCAAATCGGTCAAGCCGTTTAGGAGTTACTGAGTTAGGTGACAAACACGCTTACAGAAGAAAGAAAAAGATTTTTTTAAAATCCGTCCACTTGTTTTTGAGTTTCAGCCAAAAAGTCAAATCTTTACTCTTAATAACATTAGTTTAGATAATCTACCTGTTTCGTTTCCGATTGATCTCTCCGTACCATCTTGGCCTTGTTTCGTATATTACTAGTTAAGTAACACTTGCTTCCAACTGAAGAACAGTTGCTTCCTCCAGATAGTTTAATTTGACAGAATTTGAAGGTCACTACAGACATAGTGTTTCCTGGCAAGGCACTGCTTTAGCAACAGTAAAACCACGGACGCGTAGCTTCCTAAACGCGTATTCGTCATTATACGCTTGGTGTACGCCTGGTCACCCAAAGGGCAATGGAAAGGGCTACGCTCGGAGTTTCCTTGCGTGATCGAATCAGGAATGAGAATATCCGCAGGAGAACCAAGGTTACCAACATAGCACGAAGAATCGCCAAACTTAAGTGGCAATGGGCAGGGCACATTGCTCGCAGAACGGATGGCCATTGGGGCCGAAAGGTTGTAGAATGGCGACCACGTACCGAAAGACAAGCGTTGGAAGGCCTCCCACAAGGTGGACCGATGACATGCACAGGACCGGTCATTGTGGCGACACTTGAGGGAGCCTTATGTCCAATAGTGTACGTCTTTCGGCTGAAATGATTGATTGATTGATGCCTGCTCACAGTGACGAAGCGGCAATGACACGATCACACGACAGCACGAAGTTGCTGCGTCTTCGACAGTGTTTCATAGTTTTGTGCGTAAGCTGTGTGCAGGCGTACACTAAGCGTAGATATAATGACGAATACGCGTCTACAAAGCTACGCGTTCGTTGATAGTAGGTATGCCTTAAAGTCGATCTAAATCTCCTGTCTGCCTAATAAACACAACGGTTCGATACTTATGGTTTGTAATAATAGAAAGAATGATAGACGAAGGTTTGTGTATAAATTGAGACCCCTCCAAAGCCGGGTTGTTTTATGAGCTAATCAGTATTTGCACAGGAATATAATTAATGAAAAGTTCTACTCATTGATTTAATTGTATGATGGCGTTGCCGACTCGATTATGTGGGCAATATCCAACGTTTAGTTGCTTCTAGGTAAGCGTGTTTCATCGTTGACTTTAGGCCCCTCGCCCACGACGATTTTTTGTAGCGATGCTGTCGCGCGTGACAGCTTCGCTACTAACGCGCGTTAGTCGCATTTGCAAGCGCTATAGAAAAAATGCCAACGCGCTACAGCATCGCGACTGTGTCGAGGCGAACGCTTGACAGCATCACTACAAAAAGCCGCCGTGGGCGAAGGCCCTCGCTTAGCATCAAGTGAGATTTTGGAAAGGATTTCATAAAAGAATTCGTCATCATCGTCATTTCAGCCGAAAGACGGACGGCTGTTGGAAATAGGCCTCCCACAAGTGTCTTGCATCCATCGGATTCTCGCGACCCTCACCAGGTCATCGGTCCACCTTGTGGGAGGCCTTCCAACGCTGCGTCTTCCGGTGCGCGATCGCCACCCAGAACCTTTCGTCCCCTTCGACCATCTGTTCGGCGAGCAATGTACCTACCCTGCCCACTGCAACTTAAGTATTTGTATATTTACAGGTATATATAAAAAGAGACGGCCTGACTCCTGATCCCTAGAAACCTCATGGACCTGAACGCTGAATTTTTACATGTGTTGTTTTTAACGTGGACGAGGAATAATAAAGGTTTTTTCTTAAATTCAACCCATAAGGGGGTGAAAAGGGGTAACATATTATTATATTATTTTTATATTATTATACCTAGGGGTATAAAAATAGCTTACAACCAAGGATCTTGTATACCCTTAAAATATTCTTGCCTACGACCTATTCTCAGACCTAACAAATATAATAAATGAAAAAAATAAAAACATAAAAAGCTGTCAAGCGGTTTCGGAGCGGAAGAGTTCTAAACTGACACGAGATTTTCATATATTATTTTAATAAAGGCTATTTTTTTTGAACTTTTTGCAGCAAATAACAATTTTTCATTGTTTTTAACCGACTTCTAAAAAAGGAGGAGGTTCTCAATTCGGATGTTTGTATATTTTTTTATGTTTGTTCGCGCATAACTTCGGCGCTTGCCAACCGATTTGAAAAATTCTATTTTTGTTGGAAAGGGTATACTTCCCAAATGGTCCCATAGTCACCAAGTCGGGATCTGATGATGGAATCTTGGTGAAATCAAGGGAACTCCTCAAATATTATAGGCAATCACACAGTGATTTTGGTATTTTCATCGAGAACTTAAGCATTTACAGTCAAAAAGTAACATTTGATGAAGTGGAACTGATGAAGAAGACCAGAAATGGTCAACGGAACTTTATACTCGCATAGATATCACAATGAAGATAGTTAATCGACTATGACAATACAAATAAATGAATGGTTCTGAATAGTTAGGTTGAAAATGGTATCATCGAAGTGATCTGATGATGATCATGGAGCCGGAAGGTAGGCACTGGAACTCCGCAATTAATCATTGTAACCTAGCTGTGTTTGGACTTATTAGAGATGCACTTTGGCTATAAGGTACTATCGAACTGATCTGATGGTGGAGCCGGAAGGTAGGCACAGGAACTCCGTAATTAATCAATGTATCCTAGCTGTGATTGGGCTTATTAGAATTGTCATGAGATGCACTTTGACTATAAGGTACTATCGAACTGATCTGATGATGGAGCCGGAAGGTGGAAGGTAGACACAGGAACTTCATAATAAAACAATGTAACCTAGCAGTGTTAGGGTTAATTGGTATTATCATGAGAAATTGGAATTGGAATTTCGGAAGTCGGTGTTAAATAAGATGCAAATAATACCGAGAAACACCGACGTCCGAAATTAAAGTTATTTTGATCCTTTTAGTGTTTTTTTTAGTGAAGTCGGTTATTTTTACTGTTGTAAAAAGTTTATTATTTCACACTTTTTAGTTGCGACACACTTATAAAATGAGTGCCAATTTCTCATGATAATACCAATTAACCCAAACACTGATAATTTTCAACATTCACGCGGGCGAAACTGCAGGCAGATGCTAAAATAAAAATAAAAGAACGTATTCCAATGTAAAATTTAATACCAGGCTCTGTCCACAAAATAATTTTAGACTTCAACACAAGTCAATTTGGTCTAAATAACAAACATTTGTTGGACAACAATGTCATAATCAATACAGCATATACAAAATCATAATCGGCTAACATTAAATCACACAGCTTAAACTTATTGATTATTTATTTATACAAAACTTAAAATAAAAGTTATAGAGGAAGAACAAGCTTAATTATAAAACACTAATTTCTGTATAAAATTCAATACTATACACACAACATTTATAGAATAAAGTTAATAGCTTGACCAGAAGGGGCGAGATCGCCGCGAAACGTTTCGCGCGTTAGCGAGATACTAGGCGCTAATAAATCGCGTCCACAAGGAATGCTCAAATTCAAAATACGCGCGTAAAGCGCGCGCACTTCGCCAGCCTCTCGCCTCAAGCGTGTGTTGCGCGCGAATTGCGGCAAATTCGCCCCTTCTGGACAAGCTCTAAGTATGTATATTTTACGTCGTAACATTTTTTTTATTTACACTAATTTTTCTTATAAAAATGTCAGCAAGAGGATTTTATTTCGTCACTTTTTAGTGTGTCGTGACAAAATATTTTGATAGACTATTTTAATTTTATAACTCGGTGGAAACTGCTGTGTATCTTATGGTCTACTTCAGATTTTAGTCTTCCAAGTACTAACTAAATACAGGTTGGTATGATTGTATGTCAAATAACAAGTATCCAAGCGAATTTGTATCAGTATGAAATTCATACTGTAAATAGAACAGAGTACCAGGTATAAAATCAGTAAAAAATCATATTAATTATACAACTGAGTAAAATAAAATTTACCCAGTCTATCGATAAATATTTACAAGAATTAAATGTCGATAAATAATTGAATATGCGGTTAATGTAAAACAAATAAATAAAATGTACACGTTGAAATCTCATACACACGTGTTGAATTAGTATTCAGTCTTAGCCATTCTCACTGTTCATCAATTTTTACTTTAAAAGTGTAACTTAAATAAATACTAGATAGAAAAAAGAAATTCGATAGAAAAGAAAGAAATTAATTACATAAAATAATTGACGAATAAAGAAGGAAAAAAGATTGATTTACACTTTCAAAGTTGAAACATCAGCGAACTAGCTTCAAACATTGAATAATTCTGCATCGACTAAATAAAAACATGATGTCTTAAGTGCTTTCAACACTGCGCTAAGTAAGCTCACTTGAGAGGTAAAGCGCGAGGGTTCTAAATGCTGCAACTATAATGTCGCTTACCGTATTCAATATAAAGCTCTGTCCAAACAACATAAGGGTCAGGTCAAGCCAGCCATGTTCTGGAGTATACTCTTGATTCACGATTATTAATAAGCGCGGATCGTCCGCCACGCGGATGGTCCGCGCGCGGATTGACAGAATGTCCTGGAGGACCGTGTGCCGGTGAACAGGCTCTAGAGCTCAACTTGTACAGTGTCGACAGCGCCATACAGCAGACTTGCTTCAATAAAATACACATCAACAAAATTAATACTTCAAGGGTATGGAAAACAATAACCATACATTAATAAAATATCAAATTTATCTAGAACTATCTAGTTATAATATATTCTATCTATATTTATGACTCTGTTGTCTGATGACAATGAAATTAAAATAAAATAAAATAATAATTATTAGTACGCGTCTGACTGCAAGGATGAGGGTAAGATGCACTCTTCACACAAATTTAGAAATAAATCTTTTATTGATCTATATTAGCCTAGATGAGGCAGTCATTTGGTGCTGATTTTGTCAAAGTATCTCATACACACGATAAAATATTATATTACATACGTTTGTAAAATTCTATGTTGCGTATACGCTACGTTTTGGGCGCGTAAACGCTGCGCTTTAATCGCGTTGACGTTACGCTCTTGTCGTGTGATTGTAAAAATACAAACTCACGGTGCGTTATTAGGACTTTATCGTTACGCTAATACATTAATAAACATACTATATTAACTAAGTAGGAAGTTCATATAATCTGTATGTGTATGATATAGATACTCGGACAAAAACAGCATCCTTATATATAATTTCTTCCTATGATATAATTTAGAATGTGTGGCCGCGCAGTCAGCACTAGGTGCTACGCGCAGGGCCGTGTGTGGCGTGCAGGGTACCACACACCCCACGAGTGCCAACATCACTTACTCGAGGAGGGCTCGCCGCGTTCTTCTGGAAAAAAGATAGAAAACTTCGTTAATCTATATAAAAGCGAAATACCACTCACTGATTAATCACGAAATCTCAGAAACTATAACACCTATAAACTTAAAATTTGGCAGGTAGGTTCCTTATAGTGTGTAGACATCCGCTAAGAACGGATTTTCCGAAATTCACCCTCTAAAGGGATGAAACGGGGGTGCAAAGTTTGTATGGAGAAACCGATTTTACACGCGGGCGAAGTCGCACAAGCTAGTACCTAATATACCTTCTTGATAGTCTAAAATCGTAATGGGCTTTTGAAATAACGTGCACTGAGAAACACAAAAAAAAACAACAATGCTTGTTAAAGGAGCATAACTGTTTATAGATTTACCCGACGAATTAAAAAAGTGTGTTGTATTAATTTAATTCAACCTAATTCAAAATAAGATATAATTAAATAAATCTTTTTTTTGCTGTGCGTTCAACCGTTTTGATTCTTTTTTTACCGAGTTGAAACTATTTGCAATGTTCACTAACGGAACACAAAGGGCAAATCAAGGAACACAGACGTAACAGTAAAAGTTTGACACGCCCTCTCGCACCGGTCAGAGCGCGAAAAGTCGTACCCTGATATCTCACCTCAAAAAAAAAGTGTGTTATACCCAGAATTTGAACATAGACTATTAAAAAAAACCGGGTTCCATACCGTCCGTGGAGAAAAAAAAAAACAGAAAAAAAAACACGTTTGTTATATGGAAGCCCCACTTAACCTTTTGAGTGCGTCTTACTATTGTGTCTCTAATTACGCACTGCGTAATTAGAGACACAATAGTAAGACAATGGCGCGTGAACGCCGGCGTTAATGCGGGGATCAACAGCTTAAATATTTATTTTATTTTGATTTTAGTATTTGTTGTTACAGCGACAACAGAAATACATCATCTATTGAAAATTTCAACTGTCTAGCTATCACGGTTCATGAGATACAAGCCTGGTGACTGACTGACGGACAGCGGAGTCTTAGCAATAGGGTCCCGTTTTTATCCTTTGGGTACGGAACCCTAAAACAATGTTCCTCGCATAGTTATAAGTTTGTACTAACATAATATGGACTTGACTTGTGTCATTACTGTGTATGAAATAAATAATTTCAATTTCAATAAAAACAAATTATCTTTTATACTATTCCACAAAACACTTCCTACTCCACTCACACATATAAATAAATCTATGTTTACGTTACCGGTTTAGTAAATAAACATAGCCATAGCAAACAACTATAATCTAAACAAACTATAGATTTATGAGTAAAAGGATAACGTCAAGTGCTAGTTCAATACTGGTGCAATCATTAGACTAGATATACAGTACAGAGTTGTAATGCATTTTCCTCCTTTCAAGCCTGTGGGTATTTCCCTCGTGAATGCATCTCAATTGATATATTATTTATGTTGCAAGTTCATTAAAAACACTTAAGCTAGAACTACATTAGACCGACGCACAAGTGTAACATGCCTGATTTGTACGTAGAACGACGTCGCGTGGCGTGGATCAAGTGTAGCTCTACAAGTCTAGTTTCCATATAAAATGTATGGAGACCGACGCGCCCAGATCGGCGTGTGTAGCACACGTGTGCGCAGTGTAGTTCTAGCATTTAGAGCGTCCTTTTCGAGGCACATTTACATACAACCGCCCTTACGTGATTGTGATGTTATTACACATCTTTTTCTAGATATTTTGGATACACAGCTATTTTATGTATATTATCTAGGCTTACATAAAAACATACATTTATGTAAAACTAGTGATCTCTGAAAATCTGTTATTTTACGTGAACTTTGGCCCTCCATAATGTACTCATATATTAAAAATATAAAAAAGTACATCAATAGAAGCCTGGCACATTTAATCGAGATTCTGAATGACAACAATTTTTCTAAAAAAACTTTTAAGGGCTTAAAAAAAAACTCTTATTTCCTTGAACAAGTTTTGTGAAATATTCTAGTAAATAACGGAATTACCGAATGCCAACAGTTTTCAGGCGTTATCTCTCTTTTTTTGCATTGCCTCTTCATCAAACATTACGTTGGATTGTATCAGATGAAGCAACAAGCTATTAAACCATGCTCGATGTTGACGATAGGCGAGTGGAAAAGGACCCTCTTAAATGTTCGGTATAAATAACGTTTTTAGTCTTGTTTTACTCATTTGTTTTGCAGTATTTAAAAACAGAAGGTCTCTTTAATTATTTGGCTGCCAAGGAAGGTGTGATTGGTGAAAATATATGACATAGTTACTTACTGTAATTTCGTAAGGCCACCTCTCTTTCGTGAGCATCAAAGTACCACAACGTGATGGCGTATCTGGAAAATGCGAGCATGGTGGTCAATTTAAAATATTAACAAGCGTTCCCGAAGGAGATACAATTCATTATATCTATTGTTGTGAGACCCCCGGGGGTCTTGCGTGACTCTGTGCACAAGCAGAGGTATCTATAGTGAAGATAAAATAGAGGAATAAAATGTGTCTTTGAAATTGTTTGTAAAGTTCCATTTTTACTTTATGTAAGCTGTGATTTTGGCTGTTGTGTGCGTTGTACTGAATACATATATTCTTTCTTTTCTAAGAAAAAAAAAACATCATACAGACTTCGAATATGTCACTAAAATTGCATCATAGTAGTAAATAATATTAATTATAATTTATAATCCATAACTCTCTGACTGTGTGTTTGTTTGTAATTTGTAAATCTGTCTCTTTTAGTTCAGTCCATCCAAAAGTTATACTATACATATATGTATGTGTCACCGGGAAATTGCAGACTCCGTATGATTGTAATAAATCTTTATTAGATTTTAATTCATCGCCACTGCGCCACTCTCAAAACGGTGAAGGAAAACATCGTGAGGGAACCGGCATGTCCTAGAACCAAAAATTCGAAGACATGTGACATCCACCAATCCGCACTGGGCCCGCGTGGTGGATTATGGCCCATCCCCTCTCCTAGAGAGGAGGCCTGAGTCCCAGCAGTGGGAACATTATAAGGCCGACTATGCTATATGCTAGATTTTAATTTATCGATATATTATGAAAAAAAAAAAAACATTTTGTATACAATAAATCACATCCAATATCAGTTCAGTCAGTAGTTTCCAACATAACCGCGTCTTATTTAGAAAAAATAGTTTACAACTTCTCGTGATATTTTACAATCTTACGGCGTTTGCAATTTTCCGGTGACATATATATATAATGTCGTGGCCAGATCATACAAATTGATCACTTCATGATATGGCCAACTAAAACTGGCCAGATCGTTTAAACGTTAAAATTTGGTAATATTGCAATCCCCGTTTGGCCATATCATTGATGTAGGATTTCTATGATAATGAAAAGTCTAAAGAATGTAGGCCAAACGAGGATTGACATAACATCAAAGTTAAACGCCACGACAATGTGTACAATAAATAATAATAAATTATAAAAGATATAGATAGATGCTGACCTCGTGTCGTACGCAGGTTGGACCTCATGCGGGTTTCGCCTGTCAGACCAGAAGAACAGCATCCTGTCGAAGATCGGCGCTATGTCTGCCACTTGATTCGTACCTTCGGGGAATACTCTGCGGAAACAGAAAAGTGATTTTAGCAATACAAAAATGAGTTGTTTTACTTAAAATACAATTAGGGATTAATTTAAAAAAAAATATGTCTTTATATCTCTGGAGCTTGGAGTCCTGGAGCTTTACTGGCGTATGAGCCGAAGCCAAGTCATCCAAACCCCTTAGGCAGCTTTCATGAAACGTGGTACCAACCGACAATTATCCCTGATTATCCCTGTACACGTTATGCAAGTGCATCCAAGGACAGTCCCCGGTGGGTAAGATTACTATTATATTATTATTTATTAACGAGATTTTTCTTTATGATTTGACATAAGCCGAACGTTCCCGTTAATTATACGATAGAGTACATCACAAAACTCGCAATAGGTCCGTACATCAGGTAAGGCGTATACTTAATAGTAGATTTTATTCATCAAGGCGATAATGCAGTGCTTTATTTCACGGGCATATTACCCGACTGTCACGAAGGATCCTGGGGGTTAACCCTGAGTAAAACGAGGGAGTTAAGCTAAGAATCCTGAGTGTAGCGAGGGAATCAAAATAGCCTAAGACGAAGACACCTTTATCACCGAGGAGAGTACTCTACTTTTCACATATACTGTGAGAAAATAAAAAACCAATATTATCAAAACCATAGCATACAATAAAGTTGTAGCTAGGTAGTTGTCTTAGCATTGACAATCAAAAATAACAATTAAAAGTTAGCGATTCGTACACATGACGTATGAATTTTATATTTGCGAGCAGGTGATGTGAATAGTATTTTGTATCTATCTGACTTAAGATTATTTACCTGAGCAGTCCTCCGCAGCTTTTGACGTCCCAATCGAGATTCAGGTAGTAGATGGCGGTGATGCAGCGGCCATCTTTGTTGGGGTTGTCGACATGCTTCACGTAGTGACTGCCCGAGCCTGGATAACACGCCACCATCGCCTGAAGGACAATAAAAAAAAAGAAATTAAGCATAGATGTCAATTAAATATAAAGCTCTTTGGTTTGTTTAGTGGTACAAGGAAGAGTAGAAGGCCAACGTTCTCGCGGCCGATTACCAGATGGACCTCCTCCTTGCGTCGTACTCCGCAATGCTGAGGGTCGTGACCTCCCTGCTTCATCACTTTCATTCGAACGATATACCTCCATCTGCTTCTGTCTCTGGCGGTATGAAGGGCATTGTATAGCGTAGAGTCAAGAGCGGTGCGGATCTGGTCAGACCAACGTATTGGGCTGCGTTCACCAGGCCTTTTCCCATCCACTTTACCGGTCACGATGAGCCTTTCGAGGTTGCCACCATCTTTCCTTGCAATGCCAGATGAACAAACCTCATTAAATCATCTCCGAAGTATTCCCTCATTGAATGTCACAAATAAAGAGAGATGGAGAAGTATCACAAAAGCAGTAACCAACCTACCAGACAGTCCATGATCACGACCATTCCGCCAGGAGTGGAGAGTATTTAGGTAGTTGGCGTTATAAAAAAGTCGAATTAGTTATTAGAGGTTCATTTTCCCATTGCTTAGTTATAAAATAAGAAGTTTGATAATGTGGCCAATAAATAAATGTGTGGCTTGACTAATAATTTCTCTATATTTTCTTGTTTTACACTGGTGAAGCTGGCAGAAGGCAGTCGTGTATATAAATAAACTGCCACCTACACATTCTTTACATTGACACATATTATTTGATCGCAAACATAATAGGCTTGGCACGTGTATGATATCATACTTACTTTAGTAGTTCCTAAAGTAGAATTTGCAAATCTTTATGTGACCCAAGGGCTGGCTTTTACCTCGGTCAGAGATTAAGCATTGCCATACAACGTTCCAATGCCGCCAGGAATGGAGGAAATGAAATGAAGGAGCATGAATTTTTTGACGCCATATTTTAGGTAGAAGTTATTGTGTATATATTATGTAATTTTAATTAGTTACTTAAGTGTTTTTTATTTTCGTATTTTTATTGTAATAAATCTATACATACATAGTAGTCTCAATAAATAATATTCGTTTGAAAGACCTTTATGTAGAAATTTTTTCCTCATTAAAAATTCTATGCGACAAAAAAGATTTAATAAAAATATTGAAACAGTTGCGAGGGATTCATGTATTTTTATGGATATACAGAAGATTAACCTTTTGAGTGCGTAATTAGAGACACAATAGTAAGACAATGGCGCGTGAACGCCGGCGTTAATGTGGGGATCAACAGCTTAATAAAAGAGACTCGAATTAAATAACAAGAAGTACATAATAATGTATACTTATTATGTACATTCGTACATGTACAGTGTACGAATGCACATAATAATGTATACTTCTTAGACTTATGGATGCACAGTAAGTAGATTCAATGGATGAATGGTGTAATTAAACAATTGCAAAGTAAACTTGTTTACCCATAGCAGTTTCACAAAACCACGTATAATATACTAACAAAAATAAAATTTAGCAAAAATATATAGGTAATCTAATCCGTAGATTGCAAACTAAACAAAATACAATTTACGTTCTTAGCGAGCAAACAATTATCTTGGACAATTAAACATTTGAAGTGCGTATTGAAGCATCTTTAGCGACGAAAGAGCAGAGCCGACATTATTAATTATTCTCAATTAATTGAGTCATAAAATTAAGGAAAAATATTTAATTATAACCTCCTCCTTTTTGAAGTCGGTTAAAAATAAGCCGGATGACCCAAGATAGTTGAACATAGGTACAGTCAGTAAAGGAGATAAGTAACCAGGGTCGTCACAGCTTTCATGGAAACAGATGGATATGAATGAATTTAAAATTTATTAAGGAGTTCTTTAATAAGCATAAGCATAATCAGCCTTATAATATTCCCACAGCTGGGACTCAAGCCTCCTCTCTAGGAAAGGGAATGGGCCGTAATCCACCACGCGGGCCCAGTGCGGGTTGGTGAATGTCACATGTCTTCGAATTTTTGGTTCTAGGATATGCCGGTTTCCTCACGATGTTTTCCTTCACCGTTTTGAGAGCAGTGGTGATGAAATAAATTACACAAAGTAATGCGCCTGGCTTGGTTTGAACCCGCGATCTACAAGTCGAGGCCGTTACCACTGCTCACTCAGTTCTTTATTTATTATGAATATAATATAATTATGTTCAATTCAGATGTATTCATTCAATCGGTTTGAAAGCTGTCGTGATGGCCCAGTGGTTAAGGCACCCGTCTCTCATGCAAGAGGTTGCGGATTCGAAACCGGGCAAGTACCAATGTGAATTCTTCAATTCATATGTTCTTTTCTAAGTTTATCTATCACAAAACTGACACCCGTGCCTCGAAGAGCTCGTAAAGCCGTTGGTCCCGGTTGTAATTCGTAGATCTTTGACAGTCATTGCAGGTAGTCGGACGTCAGTAAGTCAGACCCTCAGTCTATCCAAAGATTATCATCGTGTTGCCCAGTAACTGGGTTGTAGAGGTCTGATAGGCAGTCGGTTAAAGCCAACCCCAAGCTAGTTAAGAAAGGGTTAAGGAGATCATGGTTTCCATGAAAATTTCAACTACACATGACGACCCTGGTTACTTATCTCCTTTGTTGACTGTACCTACATGTAAATGCCAAAAAGATTTGTTTGAAAGTGGGTATTATATGGGAAATTTGACAGCGGCCTGTGATTAATATAGAAGTCACGTGTCAAATATTAACATAGCGACGCGCCTAGGTGACATAAAAAGAGTTGAATAGACCGCATGGTGGGTGGTCCTATTCTGTATGGGTTACTTATAGAACGAAGTTCTTTGATAGTCTATAGACGTAGACCTATTGAATGTTATTGCCAAATAAAGTTGTGTTCGTAACTGTTCTTTTTTTTTTAAAATAGCTTCTGCCGGCAGGTACGCCTGCGTGAAAGTTAAAATCCTAAGGCTCCTGCTGGCCCATAGCGACTTTTTGTAGCAATGCTGTCGCGCGTTTCGTAAGCGCGCGATAGCATCGCTACTAACGCGCGTTAGTCGCGTCAAGCGCTATAGAAAAGATTCCAACGCGCTACTAACGCGCTATAGAAAAGATTCTAACGCGCTATAGAAAAGATGCCAACGCGCTATTAACGCGCTGTAGAAAAGATGCCAACGCGCTACTAACGCGCTATAGAAAAGATGCCAACGCGCTACTAACGCGCTATAGAAAAGATGCTAACGCGCTACTAACGCGCTATAGAAAAGATGCCAACGCGCTATTAACGCGCTGTAGAAAAGATGCCAACGCGCTATTAACGCGCTGTAGAAAAGATGCCAACGCGCTACTAACGCGCTATAGAAAAGATGCTAACGCGCTACTAACGCGCTATAGAAAAGATGCTAACGCGCTACTAACGCGCTATAGAAAAGATGCTAACGCGCTACTAACGCGCTATAGAAAAGATGCCAACGCGCTACTAACGCGCTATAGAAAAGATGCCATCGCGCTACTAACGCGCTATAGAAATGATGCCAACGCGCTACTAACGCGCTAGATTATCGCTACAAAAAGTCGCCGTAGGCGAGGGGTCTAAGAGAACATATTCCCGGGATAAATGTCTCCTATGTGCACAAAATTTGGCTTTTATTATTAGTAGTGTGGCGTAAAAAGGCGGAGTTTAAATTACAGTTTACGACGGTTTTGTATGTTTTGCCCGACCAAACAAATGATAATCTAGACATCTTATGTCTAATAAAAGTATATTTTTTTTTGTTATTTCTGATAACATAAATACATTTTCAATTATAATTTCAAAATTGTTTCATAAATTAATACATGCAATAATTTGATATATTTCCAATATTTTCATGCAACTATAATAATTTAGAATTGCCTATTATTTGTTTACTTAATATTACATAAAGTACCTGCAAATACATTTATTTTAATCAATTTTATACTTACAATTCATTTTCTATTAATTTCCTTTCTGCATACTATATTATTGATTTACAACGTTATCATGCTACTTTATATTACATACATACATATTCAGCTTATTAATGTTCCCACTATTGGGACTCAGGCCTCCTCTCTCTAGGAGAGGGGATGGGCCGTAATCCACGACGCGGGCCCAGTGCGGGTTGGTGGATGTCACATGTCTTCGAATTTTTGGTTCTAGGACATGTCGGTTTCCTCACGATGTTTTCCTTATTATTTACTTTATATTATTACTAATTAATTATTTTGTATGTTTTTAGATTCTTATTTTCAATTTGTTTTACTAATTTCAATTTTATATACAACATTATTTTTAGTATATGCGAAATCTGAATATAGTTTGTTCAGAATCACTAACTGAATCGATTCTAATAATTTTTACACAATGTTATATATTTTTTTTCAAAAATATTTTTAAAAAATATCACAGCTTGGACACCACCGACGCCGACGGTGTATAGTTTTGTCGGGTTTGCGGTGTATAGTTTTGTAGATATGTTTTGTATAGTTTTTTCCAGTAAATTGTATTTATTTATTTTTATTTATGTAACCAAAGCTATCCGAAACTAGCGGATACTACGAAATAATTCCATTTCCGTAACCGTAACCAGACCCATAATTTCTGTAATATCACTGGTATCGAATATACTTCATACGAATTTAGTAAAAAAAAAATATTATAATATTACAAACATTTCAATTTTTATTTATCTGAATTGACATAAAATGTTATAATATCTGCTGTTTGGGATATACCTATTCATGTATTTACTACTCGACAAAATATAGGGAACAGGTATTTTTGTATATATTTATTCCATTATTTTCTTATTCATTTCATTTCGTTTTTTTTTTGACCGCCACTCCAAAAATCAAAAGCGTGCTCGCGGCGCCAAGCTACGATTTCATTCTTTAATTTGTCATGTACTCCTGACCGTGGCGTGCTGGACACATTTTAATTTGTCTTGTATGCATGACCGTGGCGATCAAAAGGCTAAAAGAAATCGATCTTTACATGATTGGTTTTCCGAAAACCCATGCTAATCATCTAAATCTTTTTATATTATAAAAGGAGAAACTGACTGACTGATTAATGCACAGCCGAAACTACTGGGACAAAGAACTTGAAATTTTACACAAGGCGAGCACTATGGGGTTTTTGAAAATACAACCTTTAAGGGGGAGGGGGTAAAAAGGGGGATTTTAGTTTGTATGCAAAATCTCATTTCATGTGCCAATATACTTGATAGTAAGCACAAATAGTAACCTAAGTAAATATCAATCAATATTATTTATTGTTTAGTTGTTTGTCATTATTTTTTTTCAGATTTACCCCCAACATAACAATTTAGGGGTTTTTTCTTGGGTTAATAAACTTGAAAATTGGCACAAATTCTAATCAAAGTGAAAAAATAAAGACTGACATTATTAGTTTTTCAAAACTACCCTCAAAATACGGTTTAAGTGGTGTTAAAGCTTTTATGAAAAAAAATCTTGCGAACAAAGTCACTGGCAAAGAACTAGTTATAGATATTTTAGATTCAGCAAGAATGTTTATAAATGGTATTTCTGTAAATATTGCCGCGCAATACTGTAGCGTGCCAAATTATCAAGACCAATGTTATCAGATTACATATTGTTCAACGTGTTCACATACTTACATTGTTTCTTTATTGGTTCTAGAAAATTGTATGGTTAATAAATGCAAAAACTCCATTCTTTGGTCTACCTGTCCGTTTATAACTTAGGTGTTTTCTAGACTAGAGTGAATAGGCTCTTAATAAACTAATGCGCTTCACCAACCACGATTGCATCATTGCTTACCATCAGGTGGGATCGCAGTCAAGTACTAGTAAACATCCCATTCTATGGTCTTCTCATTCGTTTATAATTTAGGTGTCTTCTAGGCTAGAGTGAATAGGCTCTTAATAAATTAGTGCGCCTCACCATCAACGATTGCATCACTGCTTACCATCAGTTGGGATCACAATCAAGCACTAGTTTATATCATTTAAAAAAAATCTCTTTGATTATAGATGGGATATCTTGAAGTTTATAACATATATGGCTCCCTATCATCTCGTAGTTAAATGAGACAGTAAAATCATCTGTTTCTCACAATAGATCACCACTGTTACAATAGATAACGGAGATGATTGTTATTTATTATCCTCTGGTAGAGTGCGCAACTGTTCTATGATTTATATGGTGCGCTTGTGGTATTGTCGTTATGCGGTTTTGCAGAATTATTTATTGTTTAGCTACCTTACTTTTTGGTTTTACAGAAATATTTGAAAAAAAAAAACTCGTTTCAATTTGGCCCGTGTGCAAACCTCTGCGTGATTAGGATAATTACAGCAAATTTTATTCATTTTTTTTGGTTAATCTAGAAGTCCAACACTGTTGTCTTATTGGGGATTCTTTGTTCCATTGTGAAATAGGGATGGCCCTACACGACCACTATAATAAAATACCCGTCTCCTTTTGAAAGATGATGATAAGATACTATTGAATAAACTCACTGGGTTATGAACATTTTTCTATGTTGACTATAGCCAAATGGTTCAGGCTCCATATTTATCACTGTACTATTACTATACCATTTATATCAAAAGATCTATGAATATTGCATCTTTATACTTGATACCCAAATGTGTCAGGAAACACTGTTAGGCTTGATAGTCACTATGATCTGTCAAGAATCAAGCACTAAGTACCAGACCTATGAATCAGCTGCTGATAAGTGAATTGCGAATTCTCCAGATCGGCGCCAACGCACCTAGCATGCTGATATTTTCAGACGGTACTTAAAGGCTACGTAGCACTAAGTACCAGACCTATGAAGCAGCTGCTGATAAGTGAATTGCGAATTCTCCAGATCGGCGCCAACGCACCTAGCATGCTGATATTTTCAGACGGTACTTAAAGGCTACGTACTCGCGTACGTAGGTACAACTTTTATTTGCGACTATCAAGTGGGTCAGATAAGCAAATGTGGATATTTGAGTTAGTATGTTTTGACGGTTGTTATAATATTTGTGAATTTGGCGAGTGGAGTTCAAACGAGGTTACTTTTGATCACAACTAGAAAGAGTGTAGAGTTGAGGCGATAGCGCGCTCTATGGAATGTGATATTGAGGTAAAAGTTAGGCCTACTGTCCATGGACGCGTAGCTTCATAGACGCGTTTTCGTCATTATACGCTTGGTGTACGCCTACTCACAGCTTGACTACAATACTATGAAACTCTGTCGACGAAGCAGCAACGACACGACGGCGACGGCACGACGTTGCCGCTCCGTCGACTGAGTGACACACCAAACTTATAGTGACGAATACGCGTGTATTCCTTACTATAGTCAGGCCTGGCGCACTCCACACTATAGGTATAGAAATGTGCCTACGCCGCGCGGCCTTTCTTGCAAGGCTAAATTCGGTAGAGTGTCACGCGTGTTCGATTTGCCGCTTGACCCGCGCTAACAAAAATTATTTTCGAATTCTTTATCGAGTTATATTCTATCGAGTTTTTATTTCAAGTATTTGCAACATTTTTCACGTAAACGAGTCAATGACCTTAAAGATCATTTTAATATAAGTAGGTAGACCTCCCAGTACTAGTGACTACCTTACTACCTTGTACACAAATATATTGAAGGTCACGTCCGTGCCATGCAATGTATTATGAACATTAGGAGCGTTGTTAGTAGGTTTATATTAACATGTTTTCTTTCCAAGAGTGAAATTTATGTACTAGTACTATTACTTATTCTGTGCTATAGTGCCTAACTTAAACACTATAATTAATAAAAACATAAAAAGTCAGAATAAGGTGGATTTTGAAGCAATAATTTGACAAGTTCAACAAAGTGGAATATCCGATTGTAGCAAATACCATTTCCTTGACTTAAAATGCTACCATACACTTAAAACAAAATGAACTAAAAATGTAAAGTTCTGCGTCATCTAGAGAATGATAATTAAATAAATGAATTTTCCTGAAAACCCTCATTGTGCAAACAGCCAAAGCTATGAAGGAGCAGTCTCCTAACTCGGGCATCATCATGCTTAAATGGAGGCTCTAATCATAAACTAATGTAAACTAGTTGATACAGAAATTTTGTATTTGTGTCGTCGACGATATTAGAATTCTACTTAGTTACTTCAATATTCAAATTATCCATTTTTATTGCTATGCTTCTTCTCTAACTTTTTTTCGTGGTCAGTTCTCCTTGTTCTTCTGCGCTAAAGAGCTCTATCTCTTTCTGTATATTTGACCACCAGGCGACGGATGGACGACGTCGTCTTCCTCGTGGTCGGTCGAGGATATTGAGGGCTTTTTTTTGACTGAGTGGTCGTCATTTCGTATAAGGATATGACCGTATCGTAAGACTTTCTTTTAGCGTTTCGGCAATTGGTTGGGTTGGGTTCCATTTCACATCCATCCATATAAATATACATTTGGATGGATGGACAGGGAGAGGTAGACCAAAGAAAAGGGGGATGGGTTGTGTGAGGAGCGCTATGAAAGAAAAAGGAGTCAATGATATTGTGACTGCTGACAGTAACAGTATAGAATAGAAGAAAAAAAAAACGTGTTGCGCCGACCCTAAATAATATAGGACAGGTGCAGGAAGATGATGTTAATAATGATGATGATTTGTCTAACCTGTAGGGTTGCCAACCGTACTCTTATATAGAGTATTGTACTCTATATCATGAAGGCATACTCTATAATCCATAACAATAATAGAGGACGCTTAAAATACTCTTTTATAAACAATGGTTACTATACATGTTCTAGTCACGCACTTTATGATGCATACCTATTAACCAAAAAAGTCGACTTTACTGAGCGAGTCTAAATTACGATCATAAATGTGAAGTGTCGGGAAGAGGCGAACAGGGCTTTATTGAAATTTATTAAAAATACGCTCCTGATCTATGTAAACTTAGAGTTAGAATGTTTGAAGTCGTACAATTCTTTTAAAAACAATGGAAAATTGTTATGTACTGCAAAAAGTTCCAAAAAACACCTTTTTGACTTTTTTAAATAAATTATACTCTTTTTTATAAGTTCGTACTCTTTATTCCGAGACCTCTTTTGAAATCAGATATACTGTATTTCTTCTAATAAAATTTGGCAACCCTACTAACTGGGTTACACTTCCAGCTCATCTGAGAATTTTCATTTCGCTCGTGTGGAGTTGCTATTTATGTGTTTATTGCTTACTATGCAACGCAAGTAAAACAATTTTTTTTTTAAATTTAGCCTATACTTTCTCACGGCTGGGCAAAAGCCTCCCCCAACTTCTTCCAGATATTCTTCTCTTGAGCCACCTCGAACTTGTGGTAGGTGTCTAGGTCGTCCCGCCACCTCCACACTGGTCGACCTCAGCGGCGTCGTCCTTCTTCGGGTACCCCACTTTGTGGAGACTCTTGCCCAACAGTCAGTGTGTATGCGGATGATATGACCAAGTAAAACAATAGCATAACCAGCCTTTTTAATGTTCCCACTGCTGGGACTCAGGCCTGCTCTCTAGGAGAGTGAATGGGCCGTAATCCACCACGCGGGCCCAGGGCGGGTTGGTGAATGTCACATGTCTTCGAATTTTTAGTTCTAGGACATACCGATTTCCTCACGATGTTTTCCTTCACCATTTTGAGACCAGTGGTGATGAAATAAATTACACAAAGTAATGCGCCTGGCTGGGTTTGAACCCGCGACCTACAATTCGTAAGTCGGAGCCGTTACCACTCGGCCACCACTGCTCTAGTAAAACGTAAAGTAAAACAATAGCCTATTTAAAAATATTTTCTTTTTATACGGTTCTTTTATGAGGTCAAGTGCTAAGGTGCTAACCTTACTCGGTTTTCCCTTTGTATCAGTGCGCAAAATAAAAAATATTATTGTTTTCCTTATATCTACTGATGAAGCATCTACAATAAAAATACGATTGTTTTTTCTCGGGGAATAACACAATCGTATTTTTGTCGTAAGTAGGTACTTCGAATACATTGTCTTATTTTGATTTTCGATACTGGACATATTAATTCAATAGGTATGACCTACCCACATTCTTTTTTGTGTTGTGTGTGACATTTTTGGACATAATATGTAACTGTCTTAAAGTACCCACTTAAGATTGGAAGTGGAACTTTGTCATCATTAAACGACTTTAAAAAAAATAGGAGGTTCTCAATTCCGTTGTTTTTTTTTACGTGTTTGCTCATAACTACCTATAAACCAACATGGATTCTTTTTTTTATTTGAAATTATATACGTATGGTACCTACTTCTAATTTGGTCTCATCTTTATCAAAATCAAAATTGAGGAAACTTCTTAAATATTGTATAGCGCTTCTGGTATTGTCATCACAAAGTAGGTAAACAATTTGCATTCAGAAAGGAGAAGACCGCAGATGGCCAATGGAACTACTCAATGATAATGTTGATAAATATTTCACTATCTAACTGCACAAATGATAACAATATTTCTGTTATAAATGATATAAGTAATTACATTTATTTGTAAACATTGTAGCAATTCTAATATTTTATTACACAATTAACTATTTATAAACTACGCAGATGTTAACCCGTTAGTCCACTCGGATATCTAACATATGATAATACGGGTAGGCTGTGTCGAGGTCTTCCAATCAATGACGTTTATAGCGATGGGCGATTGTGAATGACATTATTCGAATGATTCGATTGTACAAGTCATTCAAATTATTCGAATAACCTTACAATTCATTCGAATTTGAAAACGAATGAGAAGTAAATAAGAATGTATTGCGTTGTCTCGTTCCTTCCGATTCAACTTTCAGATTACTGATTCATATATTCGAATATCCGCAACTTCATCTAAAATTAAACTCTATGAACTGAGAAAAATACTCAATTTTGTGTGGCAAACTGAATGAATGAACTAGTGGTTCAAAAATCAGTTACTTGTTGCTACGGATATCAATTAAAAGTAGACTTTATTGTACGTAAAAAACAGGCTTATTTTGTATGGCACGGGTAAAGTAAATGAATGAACTAGTGGTTTTATTCGAATTTGAAAACTAGCGATCGATTGTTTTTGCATTCGATTGTTAATATTAGTAGTATCAAACCATTCGATTGTTGGAATCAGTAACAATCGCCCATCATTGTGACGTTTGTTGGACTTCCTGATTTCGAAGCACGTGCGGACTTTTGGAATATGGAATGTTGGGCCCGCCAAAAAAGAATAAACACAAGAGTTTTTGTACGGCTGACGAAAGCCGACCCGCGCTGGGCCCGCGTGGTGGATTACGGCCCATTCCCTCTCCTAGAGAGGAGGCCTGAGTCCCAGCAGTGGGAACATATAAGGCCGACTATGCTATGCTATGCTATGCTAATATGTTAATTTCTTTTTAATATTAAATTTATAGTTTTTTTTTAATGTTGTAAACTAGTGCTTGACTGCGATCCCACCTGATGGTAGTAGTGATGCAATCGTTGATGGTGAGGCGCAGTAGTATTGAACATTGGAGTAACATTCTGGCAAGTATTTATGAAACAAACCATTATGAGTTATGACGATTAAAATTTTACTACACGCTTTCTCCCGCCATTAGACCGTATTCAAAACAATGATGGTTCTCTTCAAACATGATGTACAACTTAACTAATTATTGATAAACATTATGATGTAACTGTACAGAAAACTACGTGACTGACTGTGTGTTTGATAATAGTGAGTACCTAAACATGAATCAACTGTGGTGAAGGTAACTGTCCAAGGGTTTAATATTCCTGCTTGTAATAAGTAGGTAAAGATGGACTTAACACACTTTTATATGGGTACAATAAAACAGGGTTATTTAGGTAATTTTCTGGGATTAAGTAGGAGCCTACTAATTTATTGTATCTATTTTTTTTATCAAGTAGATAGAACTTAAGAGTTATGCAGACGGATCGTTTACAGTACGGCCGACGTATCTTGGCGAGCCCGAACTTTGCGCAGAAGGATGCGCACGAACGTTTTTTAGGAACCAAATGGTGGCATGAGGCGGAACTTATTTCTTAATACGTCATTATCTTCACAAACGCTGTCATTATGACATTAGAGTGTATCCTAAGAATTGATTTAGTGGAAATTGATACTTTTTCAAATAATTAAATAATATGCCTCCGTTTTAGTATAACTGTTTTTTAGATATTAAAAACGTAAAATAAGTATACGTCAATCTCAACGCCTGTCATTGCTATGGCTTCGGCCTAACTTTTGGATTTTGGATATTGATGACGAGGCGATATGGTCTAAGACCTTAGCCTAAAAAGGGCGAAGGAAAAAACATTGTTGTGGTCATTCACTTT
Source organism: Mythimna impura (assembly GCA_905147345.3). Classification (NCBI taxonomy): domain Eukaryota; kingdom Metazoa; phylum Arthropoda; class Insecta; order Lepidoptera; family Noctuidae; genus Mythimna; species Mythimna impura. The sequence continues at coordinate 21,609,963 of LR990359.1, read as the reverse complement.
ATTTCGTATTTTGCGTAAGTGAATTCTTACTATGGGGAGCCTAAAATCTCATTATGGTGTGTTATGGCTACTGTGTTTAGCACCGTCCATGTTTGTTTCAGATTTATATTAGAAGCAAAGCTTAAAAATATATATTTTTTTAATTTAAATACCTATACTAAATATATATAATAACCTATAATATACCTATAATAACCTAAAATATAAACATTGCCTGATTATACCAATTTGGCCAATGCTGAGAACAGTGAAACTTGGGCTCATGAAACCTTCCTATATGCTCTAGTTTATGGCCAAATTCCAGTCCTGGAAGCAGTCAGGCCCAAGTACGTATGGAGTTTGGGTTTGTCCTTTTTAATCGTATATTGGTTTAAAAAAATTAATGTCAATAACAGTTTTTTTTTTACGAGTGTACATGCGCTAAAGTTCGCAGAGCCTATATTCAGGCTCGCCAAGTTACGTCGACCGTACTGTACTTAATAACCTTTTAACCACCTTACGTCGGATATATCCGACAAACACACTCGCGGTTATTCTGCCAGGATCGCACACCCCACGACCAAATAGGTACTCCATCTCGTCAGCTCTTCTGTCACCTATGGGGGTTAAAGAGTTAAACGAGATGGAGTACCCAGTCGCAAGCACACGACACTGGCGAATAGAACACTGAAACACTCGTCGGACCAATCCGACGCAAGTGGTTAAAGGGTTAAATAGAAAAAGGAAAGTTAATTATAATATATTTAATTTAATTAGGTAATTACTTAGGTACTCAATAAATAAGCAGGTAGGCCTACTTATTTTTAGTTTTCTAAAAGCTTTCTGCTGTCAAATCATTAACATTCGGGTTCGGGTACGGTCTACAGAAAAAAAAAAAACTCAAAAAGCATACCTAGCTAGTTTCCTGTGCAAATTTAACGCGTTCAGAGTCAACATTACTGGATTGTTGGCCAGTGGACGAAGACCTGTGTTTTGGTTGGAGCGGAAGAAGCTGTGTGCCAAATTAGATTGGTGATGTAATCGAACAATAGTTTGTAAACAGAGGGATGTCGGCGTGGGATTCGCTTACGAGTCTTACTAATGTTTACAGTGCCCCCCTCCCCGCTAACCGCGCGCCGCGCCTCCGCCGCCATGCTACAAGTCACGTACGCAACGCCTCCACCGCGCATGCGCGAACCCGCGCGTTATTTTGGTTTTTATCGTGCAAACTAGCGATCCGGTTGGCGATATTACTTCTGGGAAATGATAACGATAACGTAGACGCGAAATAGATTTTTAGGTGGCGTTGTTTGTAGACTTTAGGTAAGTACTGATGTATCGACTAATATTGTGGGACTTGATTAGGGATTTTGCGCGCAATAGGAAAATAGTAAAGTGTTTATTTTTGCGTTTCATGATAACGGTTACCTACCTATCCATTTTGTTCGACGGTATTTCACAATTAAGTATATATTTTATTAAGTAAATACCTATTGGTACTTATTCTCCAATTCATTATTATGCTATTTGCATGCCTCTAGGTTACTTAGACTTTTTAAATAACACTAAAACTTACAGGTAAATAGGCAATTTATCGCGTAGGCGCCTGCCATAGACACCCACGTACCTAATGTTTAAAAAATGGCCCACTTCCATGACCCAAGAACGGGAGCACGAGAGCACTGGGACGGGAACAGACAGTGACCCTAATACCGAACACGTTTCCTGCCGAAATCTATTTATTCAAGGGCATTAAAGCTATTTAAAGGCATTTTTTTTTTAAATTATGATTTTGTTTAAGTACTAGTAGATGATACGATAAAAAAATTGTATCACAATAATTTGGTAGAAAAGAGATTTCTCTTTTCTAAACGGGTATTTACCAAAAATAACGCAAAAAAAATGTTTTGCACAATAAATTTTAATAATAAGTAAGTACTACTAAATTAGGAAAAAGAAACAGCCAGGAAACAGGAAACCCTTTTTGCAGATAAGACCAAAAATTGCCATAACAATATCAAGATAACAGTGTAGTCAGCGTTTGAGATATAATCTACGGTCAGGGCGCCCTAACCATGACTAAATTAAACACCATATGCGCTCGTAAAACCACTGGAGACCAGTAAACGTGCTTCTTATGAATGGAATGAAAATCAACGAGATAACACCAAAGCTCTTGGCAGCTGATAAACTAAATAATAAATTAATTATATTATTATTTATGTATAAGTGATCTCACTGAGTCGCTGAGGTCGATTCTCCGTGAACTTGGTGAACACAGACTGTTAGGCGACTTGAATAAATTATGTTCTTTATGGGAGAATGTCATTGTGAAATAATTATTAAGACTAGAAAAAGACTGGACTAGCTGGCATAAGAGTGTTAGAAAACTGAAATGAAAAGGAAAGAAGAAAAGGAAAAGAAAATCTAGCAGTGAGTGAAGTCAGGCACTTGATAAGGATGATGAAGAGACTGGACGGAAAAAGGAAACGCAAAGAAATGTGATGAAGGGAGAAATTGATATAAATTTAGCAGAGCAAGGATTCTAAATGAGGCGAAACTACATGAAACTAGACAATAGACTCCGTCTATGATAGTATGACTAAGTACTGAAGCTAGCCGAAGGGGATCAAATATTTGTGTATAAACCCATCTAATTAATTAACCGAAAACCGAACGACGTAACAAAACAGGAAAGGTGTTTAAAACAATAGACTAAATGCCTCGTGGTATATGAATTGGACAATCAAGCACAATATAAAATGACTAGGTAATGATTTCGCACTTTTGGACGTTTAGCTACTTAGACCTTCTGATCAGGAAGGCTGAAGCTAGCCAAAGAGAATCAAATATTTGTGTATAAAACTATAAACTCATCTAATTAATTAACCGAATGACGAACCAAAACAGGAAAGGTGTTTAAAAGAATAGACTTAGAATACTAAATGCCTAGTGGTCTAAGAATTGGACAATCAAGCACAATACAAAACCCATAAATTTCATTATTATACTGTCAACTTCTCCGGGTCAAGCCTAGGACAAGGTTGAATTAAAGCATTTTTTTGGGTTACCACAAAAACGAAACAGCCGGACGATAGAATGCATATTGTTTGGGTTTTTTTTTTATGGCCAGCTGGCGATTTCTTTAACAATAGCATGGAAGATTTGGGTAATAGATACAGCCGGTAGTGCGCCTTTGTGTAAATTTACCGGGACCCAGGTTCCGCTAAGAACAGCTGTTATAAATAGATGACCGAAGGTTCATTGTCAATAGAACGATTAGGTGGTTTGAACAAGATCTATATCTTTTTGAACTTGCTCATAGTGATCTTGAACTTACATTGTATCGTCATGAACTTTTTCTTGATCTTCTTTTTTTTTATTCTGTTGAACTATTTTATTTGTTAATGCACGAACGAACATTTTTATATCAGGATTTCGGTCTTGTGCAGGCAACTTCAATGACGTGCATTTCGTTTAACAGCCAGCACCTATCAATGATTTACCAATATCTTATCACGGAATATGTAGAATATCTGATTAACAATATGCTGTAATTATAAAGTCCTATAGTTCCCTTTGTTATGTTCTTCTAAACAATTTTATTTTTGGCTTGCCAGCCATAGACCGGTTTATGTTTGCACACTACAAAGTCATTTATATTTAAATTAGTACTATCTTTAATAATATAAACTGTTTATGTTAATATTTGACCAGCACGTGCCGGCTATAAGGATTACAATGATCATAACAGTGAATGTGCCGTTGAATTCGGCGTGATTATGACTTGGATGGTTTTTTAAAATACATTTTATCTTTAGTAATTTTATTGCAAACTAGCGACCTGCCCCAGATTCGTATGCGTGTTAGAATAGAAATCTTTGAAATTCTCAGTAGGTACCAGGTAGGTAGGTTTCAGGTGGCACGAATCTTGAGCGCTCGGCGAAAGAGCGGGGATCGCTTTGCGCATCGTACAACATCGGCGAGCCAATCACTGTACAAGGATTGCACTCCCCGTCCCCGCATCTCTTTTCATACCACTAAAGAGACCCGATATTTCACTTCTGCGTGCTTCTGCGCAAGTAGAACTGTAGAAGTCAGCGCTCAAGATCCGTGCCGGTATCTATACCCCGTACACCAAAACCTTCCTCATGAATCACTCTGTCTAATGGTGAAACCCGCATGAAAGTCCGTTAAGTAGTTTTTAATTGCGAACAGGCAGACAGACAGACGCGGTGGGGGACTTTGCAAGGAAAGGAAGTAATTTTTAGTAAGTTAGGAGTTTGGGACATTCCAAAAATGTGGTAGCGCGATGGCTGGTTGCATCTTTCGAGATTTGGCACAAGAACAGCATATCAAGATTTAGATGAATTAAGGGAAAGCCGTTGTCTGGCGTTGACGGAAGTTTTATAGAGTAATAAATTGTTATCATCTTCCTGACCTGGGACAAGGGCATGATGTTACACAGGGTTGTTGCAACAAGTTTTCATTTTTCATTCCATCTTATCAAGCATCATCCTATCACTGACTGCCTTTCCTTTCATTATCATTTCTCAACCAATCCATTTGCAACGGAATTCGTTAAGACTTAGTTGAAGATTATTTTATCTTCTTTATTAATTTCACATGTTTACAAGTGTATTACTAATTCATATCTTAGGATTACTAAATGAAAAGTCACCATTGATAAAATGAGTTAAAGAATGTTTGATAATATAATTCATCAGGTGATGCTCGTAATCTTATTATCAAAACAGACCGAGTACATTGGCATTTGCAGCTTTACACTGTATTTAATAACGATAATGTTGTGCAAGTATCAAAATATAATAAACTTTATTGTACAATAAAATAGTAACAAAAATTTTACACAAACTTAAATCTATGGGTACAATGACGGTCTTATCGCAGACAGCGATGCATGTCTAGGTACAACATTAGGATGGACGGAACTTAAAATAAAAAGGGGGTGGTGTACTGCTAGCAATAACTAATAGCGGGATCATCACACAAGGTACGGTGAAGATGTCTGTGTTGCAACAGCTCACCATTGTGTTATAGCGCCATCTGGGGCCCAAGTCTGCTATTTTTATAAATTTGCCATTCCAACACGATCCCATTGTCATTTTGTTAAAAGTTCGTAATCTGCTAATTCATAATGATCGATCATTGATCTTTCAATGGTCTCGTACTAAAGTTGTGGTAGAATGACAAAATCGAGCTTATTAAAAGCAATGACTGCACAATGACGTTCTAATGGTAGGTCACTGATCAAAGGAACTATCAAAATTTTAGCAGTTTATCGCATACGTCAGATATTCATTTGTCAATATGTACAAAATTGCCACTTCTTTCAATGGTTGACCATTGGAAAGTCATAATTACGCCATTATATTTGTAGATTACCAAAGTTGTCAAAATCAACAATTATGAAATCAATGATAGACCATTCTGACACTATTGCAATAGCAGAATTAAGGCCCTGGTAATATGTATGAATCACATAGGATTACATGATGGGTAACAAGTTCACAAAGCACTGCAAAGAATACAAAAATAAACAGCAAGCGATTAACAGAATGGACGCTAAAGCATGACCTGGTGATGCGAGACGCACAGGACCAGTCGTTGTGGCGACATTTGGAGGAGGCCTATGACCAACAGTGGACGTCTTTCAGCTAAAATGATGATAATGCTCAAGCAGGTAACTAGTAGTGTAATTTTTAAATTTCAATGACCATACATCACCATTTGGAAACACCAGATGTGATTTGGAACTTTTGGAAGCTAAGGAAGAAAGTATGTATTCCTCCTTCTAAAATTTTAAAAGCATTATACATACATGCTCCTAAAGACTTGAAATTATTTGGCTTTGTAACTTTAAATATATCGGCGATACAAGAAAACTATTGAAGTTACGTTCGTATCTAGCATAGATCTCATTTTGTTAAATATTTACTATTAACTTTATTCCATTCGTAGAAAATTGATACGCCTTGGATATGTTTTGTCTAGTATTTAATAAAAATACATGTATTTGATAGGAGTCACCCCGAAGAATTCTGTGTAGAACAAATTAGGTAAGTATAGCGAATAAAATTATTAGAAGTCCTAATTTTATGTACGCAGACTAGACATACAAAAAATAGGACTTGCTACCTGTTGCGAAAAAGAATGAAATAAATAATTCAGTCGTTATTAAACTTTAAAAGAACAGGTACTGCAATAAAAACTTCAATAAAATTCTTAAATCCATTTGTGTAGCGGATGCTACACCTCCGATAAACAGACCGAATAAAGAATTTACGAATTTATACAATTTAAACACCCTTCATATCGACCGTTAAAAATAAAAACGTGAATCAAAACCGGCTACCGTAGGATCTCATTCAACATTCCTGGCAAGTTCTAAGTAAACCACCAAGGATTAACACGAACAGATTGCCAAAACATAACCGTTATAACCGAGGAGGTCAGCTTACGTCAGATCTCGTATAAAAGAACGTGCAGTTTCGCAAGATATTATTATGCAACTACAGAGAAGAACGTTTAGAATTAGTCATGTGGTTACGTTGCGGTTACTTGGGTGTTATGAATAGCTGGGGATCAAGACGCGTGCTTAGCAAGGACCGCAGAATTAGCATAAGATATTAATTAATTTTCTGCATTCCGTCCGGCTTTTTCTCAAGCATTCAAATCGGCTTTTTTAATGTTACTAGGTATCAATATTTTACGTGGACCCCCTGCAATGTGTCTAGAGTAACACATTGCAGGGGGTTTTTAATTCGAAACCATTCAGGTAGCTGCCATAGGCAATTCTAACCGACTGTGTGGTACGGATACTTTTCTGAATGGGTAATCTCTATGTGCTTCTAGTCTCCAAACGACAGTTTAGTAACGATTTGTATTTTCGCATAGCGTTTTTACGAAACATTTTGTTCTTCTGTGTTAATACAAAAGGGCCTGTGAAAGCGTAGCGCGCGTTTAGACAAGTTTCTATTCTGGTAGATGACGCATATCATCTTGAATGTTCATGCTGAATTAGAGACGAAGTAATAAAATTGATTGGTTTTCCTTGTAAATTCGTAAGATCCGATGATACAATCAAAGTAAGACTTTCCTTAAAGGTGAATGGAACACGTCAAAATACGATCGACCACTATTACTAAGCACCTACTTAGTGTCAAGTTGAACTAGAAATCTTCATATAACAGTTGATGAGAAAGCAAATATTGCACTGAATTTTAATGCGAGAATTATTAAAGCTATACTGGCTCTTGCTACCAAGGGCTACCAAGCTAAGAAGTCACTGATATTTGTAAAATATATTAAACATTATGTAGGTAATAGTAACCAACCAAAACCGACCGGCCTGTGTGGTTTTGTTCGGCCTAAGCCACACATGATGGAAAATATATACGCCACTGAGGTGATAAACGACTGCAACATTATGACGGTTGTCGATGGATCTCGAAACTTAAGGAAGAAGATATAAAATGCCTTCCAAACCGGAACACAGCAATGATATTTGCTGTCAGAATTAAGTAAAGTATTGCTTCGCCCCATCTATTCCTCAAGGAGCTCGACGACTACTGTCCTCACAATGATGATTTAAACTTATGTCTATAGTTATCTTTACCTTTGTCCTTCCATTGATGACGTAGTCCCCCATCTTCCCATTGTTGGCCATCTTGTTCGCTCTCAGTATGATATTGTCAACCTGGAATACAAAAGGCATTAATTGCGTTTTGATTGCATTTTCATAAAGGAACGTAATGAGATCGCTCGTTATAAGTGGAAAGTTCCAAATGGAGTAAAATTTATGAAGATTGGGTAATCATCTAAGATTAACTTGTTACGGATGCAACGATGGTTCATAGAGAATGTTTTAAATTCGCTAAAATTGAAGTACAATTGTTTGTATGAGGTAAACCCGAAGTAGGTGACTACAGTTCCGATTACCAACGTTATTTGACTGTTGGATAGCGTCATTATCGTTGAGTTCAATCTGATTTTCATTTAGAAAAATAAAAGGTTCATAATAAAATAAAAATAAAAACTGCTTGATTTGTTAAAGCAGAGCGTAGATCTAAAGGTACTTAAAGTTAAGACGTGTTCGAATTGTTTGCTTTTTCTTATGTCAATACGAGACAGGTAAGTGCAAATTCTCTCTCTATTATCAGATTAAACATACGTGCGTTGTGGCATCTGTGATGATAATGATAACATTCACAGGAATCTTATTTATATTTAGTCATCTTAAATCAATGTTACAAGATAAAATAGAAGAATTCCTATTCGAAATTAGGCCAGCAGTTGTAGATTGTGTCCTAATCAATTTTGGCAAACAATGGAATGTCTGCGTAACGCAATCTTTGGCGCCGCCCACCGTATCAATTGAAAAGGATATCAGTAATCAGTCGATAACACTATAAATCCTCGACTTCTTGTTATTTATTATTTACCTAATTTATCTGTGGAGTGATGTTTTATAATCCCTATTGGATATATATTTTTACAGGTATTGGCCTAAAGTTGTACCCTGTGGCATTCCTGAACATAAATTGATACTAGGTGATCTGTTTAATGTTTCCATTGGCAGTATTACTTATAATTAGGGTCCAATGTGAGCTTTCGACATGGGGGCCCTGTTCATGGGTTGAAACGGTTGATCGTGGCCCTAGGTGGTACAGGAAGCCACCAGAATCGTTAGTGGAGTCCACCAGAAAGGCGACAATAAACCTCAACGAGTCCCGGAGAAATGATTTAGCTGTTTTGGCTCTCGCAACGAACTGGGGAATAGTGTGTAGCATGCTTATACGAAAAAAGGGAAAAGGATATGAAATAGTATATTCGAGACACATTATAAACGAGTGCAACAATCTCTAGACATTCCTTTGCTTATCGCCAACAAAACAAAAAGTACTTGACTGCTGGTATTTCGAAGCGTGTCGATGTTAAAGATAACCATACATCCTTAGATTTAATAATTACCGATCTATTCAACTTCACTTCAGAAGTGCTTTCTAGCTTCACTTAAAAAGAGTGCCCAATTGTCCATGGAGTTTCTTGCACATTCTTCTCCATAGAGATCTACGCTTTGGAATGTGCAATTAGCATCATTTTCTGTTTTGACTGACTGACTTCTTGAAAATGAAAAGTGCCTGTAAATGGTTTATATTTTGAAATATGTAAATGCTTTGATTGATTCTTGAAGAAGCTTCAGAAATATTTATCTGAATAATAGAGAAAACCATACTACCAAGCATTTTAGAAGTTAAGGAAACAGACATACGACTGTTTCATGGTAAGTATGTATTTATTGATTTTGATACTTTTAAACAGCATTTAGTAATATTATGACGACGAGGTCAAAAATAGTGTAATACAAGTAATTAATGCCGCAATTTACATAATATTGGATACTTATCACGAGGACCACGATATGATGTTCATATTAAGATGACGTTCACATGCCTGATAGTAGGTTAAGCCAGCTTTAAACATCGATTTGTTTTCGTCATTTTATTTTTATTTACACAAGCTTACATTGTATGCTGGTGATCTCACAGAAGACAATAAATAACATCTCAATTTAATACATAACTGAGATATTGGAATACCGAGTCTTGGAAGTACTGGAAATATTACAGGAACGCGAATCAACAACTGTGTCGGAGACGTTATAGTTTCTGGATATGTGTGCAATAGTGTACTCTATATGGCACTGCCAAGAACGTAATGTCTTCCATCTTCTTAACCTAACCTAACCGCAATAAGCTCAAATACGAGTGAACGAATTTTCATACGATTTTTACCAATACACAAAGTGATTCGTAAGGTTTAGGTGCGCGAATTTTAATGACTTGTAACACCCGTACAAAGCTGGGGCGGGTCGCTAGTGTGAAATAATTACAAACAATTTAATACTTCGTATAGAAACTCTATAGAACTGAATGAAACCCGCACATACCAGGGAAATAGAACACAATAGGGAGGTCTATAATACTAGGTACTGAGTGGGACAAGGTCGTTAATTCTGATAATGGCAGAAATTCTTGCCTCGAACGCTTCGAAAATCGCTCTTGTCTCCTAGACTTTTGGGGTTTTCATGATGGACACTTGGTGCAAATGTCGACAAGAAGAACTGTCTGTGTCAACAACGAATCAAATATAACACTTGCTTTGGCTAACTTGAGCCCGTTGTTGTCAAACAAGAGTACGATTTGTGGTAACGATGGCCAACATAGCTCTTTCTGCGCAAACATTGGTAATTGCGTGTGGCAAATGTATGGTGAAAGACGGTAATATTATTTCGTGTGTGGGTCGTTGATACCAGATTTGGAAAGCTTGGGTTTTTTGCGAATAGATTTAGATGTAAATGGATAAATTCGACTTTCTTTTTTATTTGAGGAGTTTGTATCTGTAGGAAGGTATTTAAGACAGGCTTCTTTGTACCCACTTAAATTACAGGATATCTGTCCTTAGCTCTTAGTTGAAGGTATTAGTACTCCGGTAGAGCCTACCGGGTGTAATGGCTGGCTATTGGACTTTAGAATATGTTTTGTGACAGGGTCATAGAGCAGTGGTGGCTGAGTGGTAACGGTCCCGACTTACGAGTTGTAGGTGGAGGCCTGAGTCCCAGCAGTGGGAACATTCAAAGGCTGATTATGCATTATATATGAAAGGGTCATATTGCTTTGTATATTGGTGAAAACCGCATGAAAATCCATTCAGTAGTTTTTGAGTATATCGCGAACAGATAGAAAGACGCGGCGGGGGACTTGTTTTATAATATGTATAATATAAAGGAAGAAAGAAGAAGATGGTGGAAGAAAGACATGACGGGACGACTTAGATGTCTTCCTTAGGAATTGGCAAGAAATGGCTCAGAGCCGGGAACAGTGGAAGGAATGGAGGGAGGCCTTTGCCCAGCAGTGGGCCAGTGTAGGCTAGATATCCTACTAATATTATAAACGTGAAAGTTTGTATGTACAATGCGATCCAAATAAAAATAGGATCGATTGCCATGTTATGACGTCACGTCATACTGTCAAATCGCAAGAAATTGGGCAAAATTGAATAACTCAGAGATGAGCAAAATTGAAGAACTGGCTTCTGATTAAACTTTTTTCGTTCACAGTTCGTAAATAAATTAAATTTTTAAAATTTCTTGTTTTGCTCACCATAATGATTCTTCGATTTGACAGTATGACGTGACGTCACAACATGGCAATCGATCCTATTCTTGTTTGGAACGCATTGTATGGATGTTTGTTAGGTACTCTTTCACGCAAAAATTACTGGATGGATTTCGACTTGGTGCACGGGTAGACCACGTCCTGGAATAGCACATAGGATACTTTTATCTCGGGAGTATGTTCCCTTGGGATAATTTTCTACTATTACCCTGGCGAAGTCGCTAGCAGAAGCTAGTAATATATAATAATAATATAATATTGCACGTAGAAATGTTTTATCAGTTAATTACAAACGACTTGTTCGTCAACTCGCGAGTGATCGCGAGTTGGCACCTTCCGATTTTACCTACTTTTATTTTTGTCGTCTACTCGCTCGAACATGAAAATCTGCCCCCCTAGCCAAGTTACAACCGTTTCGTTTCGATTCTCTTTTCGTCGATCGCCTCGAGTAAGCCACGCCTCCGATTCCTTTATTCTGACGTCATATCAACGCTCAGTCACGTGGTCAGAACAAAGGAATAGGAGGCGTGGCCGACTCGAGGCGATCAACGAAAAGAGAATCTAAACGAAACGGTTGTAACTTGGCTAGGGGGGGCTGATATATTTATGGACAGACAGCTACGACACAGGACATCATTCATCATCATCATTTCAGCCGAAAGACGTCCACTGCTGGACATAGGCCTCCCCAAGCGTCGCCACAACGAACGGTCCTGTGCGTCTCGCATCCATCGGACTCCCGCAACCGTTACCAAGTCATCGGTCCACCTTGTAGGAGGCCTTCCAACGCTACGTCTTCCGGTACGTGGTCGCCATTCCAGAACCTTTCGGCCCCAACGGCCATCTGTTCTGCGAGCAATGTGCCCTGCCCATTGCCACTTTAGTTTGGCGATTCTTCGTGCTATGTCGGCAACCTTGGTTCTCCTGCGGATATCCTCATTCCTGATTTGATCACGCAAGGAAACTCCGAGCATAGCCCTCTCCATTGCTCTTTGGGTGACTTTGTCTTCTGATGAGGCCCATTGTAAGCGACAACGTTTCGGAGCCATATGTCATCACTGGCAACACGCACTGGTCATAGACTTTCGTCTTGAGACATTGTGATATATTGGACGAGAAGATACCGCGCAGCTTCCCGAACGCTGTCCAGCCGAGTCGGATTCGACGATTGATCTCGAATTAGCACAGTAGCTGAAATAATCCTAATCTATTTCAATGCGACCAATCATGATCATGATTTATTGTGTAGACTAGGTTACCAAGGCAAGCCTACATTAATATTCGTAGAGGCTTTATTTTTGATATGGGAAATCATCAAATAACTTGGAGCGAGAGGGTGCGTTCAACTTTTACTGACTAAAACCCACCTGTGTCCTTCAGTTGCCCTTTGCGTTCCAGGGCCACGATAATTCTTTCGGTATCGGCAAGAAAATGGATCCTTCGGCATCCCTAATTCCCTACACGCATGCAACATAGTTTCCGACAGTGTGCGCTTGCATGTAGGGATGCCGAATTATCCTTTTCCTTGCCGATAACGATAATGGGTGCCGGGCCTTAGGGATACCATTTTCCTGTGATTTGTCAACAATGTTTTCCGTGACTTAAATCACGTAGCAAGTAAGGGATTTGCTGTATTTTCCTTAATAACTAAAAAGGGCTATTAAGTTTTGATACAAGTTTTCCTTTGTAGGGCTCTGGTTTGACCACAAAACAATAACTTGTACAAAAGACTGCTTATTCTCATGTTTAAAAAAAGGATTACTTTTTTATTAATTTTCTTTTAAAAAACGACACCCAAACCCGGACCAATATCTACAGTTGCGGGAAACGAACCTGCCACACACTGTGCAGTGGCCAATCGCTCAACCACTGCGCCAATCGTACCGTCAAGTATGCAGAGGTCGCAAGTGATAGCATAGTAATCACTGTGGGGGTTCTAGGTTCGATTCCTGGGTTGGATATTGATAAACCGCCCAGTCTGAATTCATATGGGATAAAAAAAAGTAAAAAAACTAAAACCCGACTACGACAAAAAAAAAACGACGAAACTAAAAGTATGAAACAAGATTTCCAGGATGCTGAAATAAACAAGGTAAAAAGAAAAGCCGCAGTCACACGTTATAGGTAACAATTGTGACTACGGCTTTTCTTTTTACCTTGTTTATTTCAGCATCCTGGAAATCTTGTTTAATCATTTTTTAATTCTCATAAGATTTGACCATTAGGTACATGTTTGCTGTATGGACTTCAAAAGAGACTTTCGACCCCTGAGGTTGTTTCGGTGATTCTTCTCAAGGCGCTCTTGGTGGAGCGAGAGGGCGTGTCAGACTTTTATTGACTAAAACCACATCTGTGTCCTTCAATTACCCTTTGCGTTCTAGGACTACGGGTTTCCTTTTCAGAAATTCCCCGCGGTCCTAGCTAGCGGGCATCGGCCCTGCTGGGCGGGCCCCTTCGGTTTGCTGACATCTCTTTGAGGAGCGCGTGGATCACTACGCGCTGTTGACAACTGGGCTCGGTCCGGTTAATTACCGAACGACCGGACGGCGAGCTACCCATTGCTCGACGTCCGCAAGCCAGCGTCTACCGTGAGGGTCGTAATTACGGCAGCTGGGGCGTGAGGACCTTCGTTGCCTTGCGCGTGCAGCCTCCTCCTTCGCTAGCGTTACTGCTTCGAAGAAGGAGGCGACCGCCTGGCATTCCTCCTCGCTCCGGACCATAGCCCGAACTAGGGCCCGACGCGATAGTTCGCTGCCGCCGATTGAGGGTAGGCAGCTAGGAAACACCGGCCTCATCAAGTTTAAATTGACATGTAAAAGTGTTTATTAAAAACGTACTTGCAAAATAAATATAATTTATCATTTAACAAAGATAACGCGCATAATAAGAGTAAGCCAACTTTGCCAGTTCTTCTAATGGTAAAGAAATAATATTATTTGCCGGATTTTTTATCTTCATTCTTCCTCCAAATAGTTAATTAGGGGTGTATAATACACCCAGTTTCTGTTGTTTAAGAAATGATATTTCTATCGATATTTCTAGAGAACTAGCACGGGAATTTCGTACTTTATGAGGTGACCAGATGGTTGCAAACCAACGTCCCAACTAAGGTGACTTTGCTAGTTTCAATCCGTGTAGACAGCAGTTGTAAACGGTGTCCTTTAACGCCCTTGGTTGGGAGGCGCGTTTTCCCAACCACCGAACGTGTTGGCGCATGGTTTACATCCATGTAGCCGCAACAGAAACTAAACACATAAACCAAGGTGACCTTGGCTGGAACGCTAGTTTGCAACTGTCTGGTCACCCCTTTAATTTAATAACTACATTTTTTATTATTCAGGTAGTAGTCATAATCAATTTTAAAATTTATTAACTTTGACACCACATAAGCCGTCTTTTGAGGGTAGTTTTGATAAACTAATTATACAAACATCTTTTTTATTTATTTAGATGAATATTTGTGTCATTGATAAATATTAAAGTCCACCCAAGGAATAAGATTCGCCCATACAACCTTTAACAGCCCCTAAATCGTTATAAAGGGATAGTTTTTAATAACGAATAATGAACACCTTTTTTATTGTTTTTAGGTTACTATTTGTGCTTAATCTATAAATAAAAGGATTAACTGACTGACTGACATATCAACGCACAACCAAAACTACTGGGATTATTAGAAGCGTCAAATTTTGCACAAGGTTAATTTTATGACGTAAGCGAGCACTATGAGAGGATTTTCCAAAATTCACCCCCCGAGGGGATGAACCAGGGGTCCAAAGTTTATATGAAGAAACCTACTTTCACGCGGGCGAAGCCGCTGGCAGAAGCTAGTTTCAAGTATAATGGCTCAAGGAATAAAATTTTGTATACAATCGAATTTCCTCCTTTTCACCCCTCATTGTCAAAAATCCATTCTTATAAAAACTTGTGCAAAATTTCACATTTCAGGCCCAGTATATTAAGCTGTGCATTGATATGTCAGTCAGTTTGTCGTTTTATGTATACAGTCAGGGTAATTAATACATACCTGACTAATTAACTGTCTGATGTATTGGCAGTTGGACTCCTTGCCATCGATCCAATGTATGAGGTCACTCCTGATGGTCTGTGCTTCTGTGCTTGCAGGATTCGATACCAGTTGACCAGCCTGGAGTACACAGAAAATATATTAAATAGGATCAAGGTTCACTGTCCTGTCTGGTTTGAGATACTAATATGAAAATACTACGAGTATATCTTACAAGGTGCCAGAAGCAATTTAAGGATAATAAGATGAAGAACAATTTTTCCATTGTTAACAGTGTAGGCTTGTTTTGAGCATGCAGATAACACCATCATTTGGGCCAACCACACACAAAAGCTTTACCACAGTTTTGCCTGTGCTGGCCGATTTGTACACAGAACATTGTGCATTTTTTCCTTTGTCCTTTGACATTTTATCTTTTGAAATTAATTAACAAATATGTGTTTTTAAATCAAATGTTTTAAGTTAATGTAGTGATTGTCTCTAAGTGTTGCAGCACTTATTTTTTTTTAAATTTGTTATAAGCTAGTGCTTGACTGCGATCCCACCTGATGGTAAGCAGTGATGCAATCTTTGTTGGTGAGGCGCACTAGTTTATTAAGAGCCTTGAAGACACCCAAATAATAATCGAATGGGGAGACCGCAGCAGGCAAATTGTTCCAGTCCTTCGATATACGCAGTATAAACAACGAGGCAAAACGCTTGGCTGGACCAAGCAAAGGACCGTAGAGGTTTCAACAACGAACAAGCACTAGTATAGTGTTATGAAATGTATTTATATATTCCCAGTGCTTGTAATGTTGGTGTCCCTAATAAATAAATAAATGTGGTTGGAAAAACTCATACGGGTTTACTTGGTGTACAATCCAGCTTGCACAAGCAAAACTGTGGTGAAGCTTATGCATGTGCAAGGCCCAGTAGGTAGTAGGGTTTTAAGCAGAACTGTGAACTACAAAAGATTGGTATGAAAAAAATTTTGAAAATTGCAATCATTATATAGTGATGTACCTCATAAAGAAAAAAAATCTAACTGATGAAAATATCTGTGGCCAGTTTTGTTGTTAAGGATCAGATTCACTTAATTAATTATTGTAGGTAAATAAATTAACTTGTAGTAAATGAGATTATTGTAATATGTTTCAATATTAAATGAATACCTACTCAATATTTTTCTGATTTTGTTGCCTGTATTCCAGAATTAGATCCTACTATACTTTATTTACATTTTAGATTAATTTGTGGTTAGACATAAGTAATAAGATTTATTATTTAACTAGTTTTTCCCCCAGATTAGCCCGCGTAAATAAAATATAGCCATGTCACTAAGGAATAAAGCAGCTTTCTATTGGTGCTAAAATTTTTGCAATCGGATCAGTAGACCTTCAGAGATTACCTCCTATAAAAAAAAAACTTTACCTCTTTATAATATTAGTGTAGATTAAAGTAAGTTTCTCTGAAATTATTACTCACGGTCATTTTAAATAATTATGGACTTACATTAGCGACTGTTTAAAACAAATTATGAATACTCAAACTTATGAATGATCAAATTAAACAATAACTAGTCAGTTACCTATCTGTCTGTGAGATATTAAGAACATCCATAATAATATAATAAATGTGAAAATAACTCTGTCAGTCTATTATACTTTCACACACTTAAACTACTGAAACGATTTTTATGAAATATGGAATGGAGTAAGCTTGAAGCCAACATAGGACATAGGCTACTTTTAATCTAGCTTCAACCTTATGTCCAAAATAAAAAACAATCACCCAGACAAAGTTGCGGGGAAACGCTAGTATAATATTCCTACTTCCACTTTATTTATAATGAAGATAATCATAAATGTTAGCTCTAAAACATTCTCACAGTAATGAAACGGTACATTTTAAAGATGAAAAAGGAGAATAAAAAAAAAATTCATTTGATTAACTTTTCGAATACCGTAATTAGAGACACAATAGAAAGACAATGAGAGAGTGAATTAATGAACTTGAGGTTTAATGAATTAATGAACTCAGTGAGTGAGGTTTAGAATTGAAAAGGGATCTTAAAAGGGTTCGATACAAAACCTACTGTACATTCTGATAAAATCTATTGAACTTTAAAATAACAAAGAAAATATTAAATGATTATTTTAGGTCTACCCTATTATAACTAAACATAAAAACATACTAGGTATAGTAGGTAGATACACTCAGTGGTGTAATCTATTACTGTTACTAGCACAAGAAGGGAATAACCTAATAATTTATTTTTATCAAAACCAGCTAGGAATAACAAGATAAAACTTAATAATAATACAGTAAAGTTATGATGATTAATATGGCTCATGTTAACGAGCTGAGTGGCTGACATGGGTAGTCTGAAAGGGAACCCGGGGTCTTGGAACACAAGGCAAAGAAGGAACACGAGTGAGGTTTAAGTCAGTAAAAGCCTGGATTGAATCATTTCATACCTTAAAAAAAAGCTATTTGATAAAAATCGCTGCTTACCATCAGGTGGGATCGCAGTCAAGCACTGGTTTATATGAATTAAAAAAAAAAAAAAAAAAAAGATTCATGCAATAACTATTTACTGGCAATTTTTTTTTAGGATGCTATTTACAAAGACAAACTTATGTTCCAGTTGTGCCATGTTAGTAATCCTACATAATAATTATTATGAAAGTAAGGATGGATGTTTATAATGAATTGTGCCTCAATTAATTCATTAAACTCCAAGCGAACGCTGGAGTTCGCTTGGGGTCCAACAAAAGCAAAGTACTTACCTATCTACAATATTGTATGTAGTTCTAGATGTTTTATCTCAAATTATGTGGGTATCTAAATATTTCTTGTCGCCATTTTGAGTGCTTTGCTATTCCAAATCTAATAGTTATATTAATTTTATGCTGTTGGTCTAATGTTCATAGAAAAAAAAAATAAGGAGACAAATTAAAAAGTTTTTACACAAGGATTTTCATTATAGCATTTTGATATAATAAACCCACCTTTAACCTTTTGAGTACCGTAATTAGAGACACAATAGAAAGACAAGAAGCGAGCAAATACCGGAGTTAACTTGGGGTTTAATGAATTAAACTGAATAGTTCCAACACTTTTCAGACTATGTCACACACACCTAATAAGATTATTTATGTTAGTTGTTAGTTTCAATTATTTTTAATAAACATTGCTCACAATATGTTTTGTATGTTGTTGACATAACAAATTGTGCTATGTTAGTTACTGACTATGCTTGTTATTGCTTATCATATTACACCAAAATTTTTATTTTTACATAAGAAATTATTGTGAAATATGAGTTTTTAGATAACAATTAGAAAAAAAAATTGGTCATTAAGAATGCAAACTTACTGTAAATATTCCTGATCTATACATGTCTAACACTTCGTTTAATACACTCAGCCCCCGCTCCTTACCGAGGAAATTGTTCAGCACACAAACACCATACTGAGTCATGTCTCTGATCACTCTGTGACATATCTCATAGCAAGAGTCACTCGGATCCATGTAGTAACTATTGGGCATGTGGTTAAACGGTGCCCTGCTGCCTTTCAATGAAGCCTCAGGGTACTCCTTCACCCTTGTTCCCTGCTCTGGCCCATAGTTAGGCAGTACAGGCATCTTTGCTGTGTTAGTCCTGTTCAAAGATTGTAACACATTAGAGGTACCAGGTGTGGGGAAGTCCACTGTGCTTAACTGTTGCGCAGACTCGCGCAGCACCTCCTGCTCAGAGGAGCCCTCGTACGTTATGGCACTACTAGTCGTTAGCTCCCGGTTTGTATACACTACACTAGATATCACACTGTTGTCATTATGTCCCGATGCTTTCGATGAGCCTTCCTCACTTTGTTTAACGTTTTGAGTTGATATTTGTAAATTATGTTTACTAACACTATCCGTGCTACCCTCTTTGCCACTATTTTTTACGTTTTTCGTTTTAGTTTTTTTCAAACGTCTTTTATCACTACCCTCTTTCGAAATATTCTTCTGTCGCTCTTCCGTGACGTTGGAAGTTTCTTCTTCTACTTTCTTTGTGGCTTCTTCACCAACTATCGAACGTTCACCTGTATTATCGCTTTTGGAATCCTGCTTTGGTAACTTCGGTGCACATTCACTTCTATGTCTTTTCCAATCTTGACGTTGGTGATCAGTATTACAATAATATATGTTCAGACAACGACCGCACCTCCGATGAGTTTTCTCCTTGCAAACAGCGCAACAAGCAAGGCCGCCTCCTTGATTCATTCTAAATAATTTCTCCCAAGGGCCGGCCTCCACGACTTGTCAACTGAAAGAAATGTCATTGACGACGTGACAGTTATGCGGTTTTTTTTGTAAAGGTTTTTGCTTGGATACTAAGTCCTTTAATCAATTTCTTGGTATAAATAGTTAATTTGTTTACCATTCTAATGTTTTTGTAGTATTTGGCAGCAAATGTATCAAGTCAACTTTCTCGGCAGGTACAATACAATCTTAGTTAGGCCTAGGCGTGTACTGTAACTCTTTACTGAACCGATTCACTGTTCCGAAACATCTTAGTGTTCCGAAACATCTTTGTGTTCCGAAAGATTGGAACAGCAGTAATGTTTTAAAAATTTTTAATGTGTAAGTTTTAATGAACTGAACTAAAAACATCTGCTGTAAATTATTCTCAAATCAAAATTCAATTAAATAAAACTGTTGGTGTATAAGGCGTAACGTGACAGATCACGATTCATAGCAAACAGTGTCTGTGTTTGTATCTTTTTTTGAGCCCTTTTTTCCAAATGTTCCGTTTGTATCTTGTGAGCTGATGTTTCAAATGTTCCGTTTGTATCTTTTGAGCCGATGATGTTCCAAATGTTCCATTTGTATCTTGTGAACCGATGTTTTAAATGATCCGTTTGTATCTTTTGAGCCGATGTTCCAAATGTTACAAATAATACATATCACTGTTTCGGAACATTTCTGTTATTCAGATACAAATGTTCCTATCGCACTTTGCCCACGCTTAATCGTAGTACAAAAAAAAAAGATTGGGAACAGCGATGGGTACAGTGGGTACAATGATACAAAATCACGAAGTATATATAGCCCCTGTACAAAATAGGTAAAAATGTGTTTTTTAATTTTACCGGATTGTAATCGTACCTAGTACTAACTATGACTAACAGATGGCAGTTTTGACGCCATGTTCACAAAAACTCCAATAGATGGCGTTAAACAAAATCTGCCAATCAATCATCCTGTCTTCTTCACTAATAATAATTATGTTTCTTTTGTTTTTTTTTTCAATGTATGAAAGTACCAGTCCAATTGCTATAATTTTTTCAACGATAGAAAGCTGCTTTATTCCTGAGTGACATAGACATATTTTATACGCAGGCGAAGCTGCGTCATTATTTCCCCCTTATATTTACTATACTCTTTGGTCCACAGAGTACTTTGCTTTGGTCACATATCACAGAGTACTTTGGTAATATACAGTTATATATGACATGACTCGAGTCGTCATTGAGTGATACTTATTCATTTATTAATATTTTTACTCCAGAAACGATGGCATGTGAGCAAGTACCACCTGCTTCTCAAAGTACTGCAGACACAATATGCCAGAATATGTCACAAACTCCTCATCAACCCAAAAAGATTATTCAGAAAACTTTAGGTAAGCTTTTTATCTTTTTTATGTTAGAAAATTTATTTTTAAAAACTTCTCAAGTTCTAAAGTAGGTAAGTATATGAATATAACATATATATGTTACAGCTAACAGCCGAAGCGCGGCTACACCTAGTTTTAGCCGGCTACAACTAGTTTTAGTTGGCTACAACCAGGTGCAGCTGGCATCATACGGTTAAGCATTTTGGTTTTGTTTTAAGATTCTTATCTTGCGATTCCCAATTAATTCGTCGCCTATTTTACACTTGTTTTAGTAAATGTATGTGCTGTGTTAAGGTGTCCAATAAAGTAATTAATAATAACAGTGCTCGGGTGAAGTATGTATAATCCAGTAGTAGGGCTCTTGATAGCCGTGGTATACTTTCTACTCCTCAAACACATCAGGATATGTTGCTCTCTTATTGCTACGTCATTTTGTGCTAGTGAACGTTTTTGGGGGCCCATTTATTGAGTGTGCAAGTCACCCTCTGCATTTTTTTTATTGTTGTCTCTCAATAATATTGTTCAGGCAGTGGCCATAGTCTTCTTGGTAACCAGTCCAATTAAGGCTCCCAAAATCATAGCCTTTTTTATATCTTTATTTTCCTTAACTCGTTGAGTAGTGTAATTAGAGACACAATAGTAAGACAATGGCGCCCGAAAGCCGGCGTTCGTGCGGGGATCAACAGCTTAAATCGCAATAGTTTCCCACCAACTGAGGGTTGTCCTTGGGTGCACGTACCGGGATAAAACAACACCCCCACACTAGGAATTACTCTTGTATCGTGGGTGCCTTCACAAACATGTAAACTCACATACACAAGACATCCAAACCCAGAACACCTATTTGTAGGCCATACAAATACTTTTTCTTTGCGGGAATCTAACCCGCGATCCGCAACATAGCAGGCAATCCGGAGGACACGGTGGAGGTGTGCCCCGCCTGGGCAGAGCACCGCCGTGTCTTTGTGGGGGTGATCGGCGGCAGTGATCTCTCGCGCCGGGCCTTGGTACAGGCCATGGTCCGGAGCGAGGAGGAGTAGCAGGCGGTCGCCTCCTTCTGCGAAGCAGTAATGCAAGCAAAGGAGGCGGCCGCATGCGCGAGAGAACGGCCCTCACGCCCCAGCCGCCGGGATCCTGATCCCGATTTCCAGCCACCGTAGACGCTGGCTTGCGGACGACGAGTAATGGGTAGCTCGTAGTCCGACCGTCCGGTAACCGTCCGGACCGAGCCCAAGAGGTCAACGGCGCGTAGTGTTCTACGCGCGCCTCAAGGAGATGTCAGCAAAACCGTAGGGGCCAGCAGGGTCGAAGCCTACTGGGGCTATGGGTTATGCGAAAGAGAACCCAGGGCCCTAAAACGAAGGCAAGAAGGAACAGGAGTGGGTTTTTAGTCAGTAAAAGTCTGACACTATCTCACGCTCCGCCCAAGAACGGGGGATGTCATTTAATGATTTTCCCACCGAAAAAAATAAAAGCACTGCAGCCCAATCGCTCAACCACTGCGTCAATCGTGCCGTCAGTTGGTATCACATTCCATGAAAATTGTCTAAAGGGCCTCTGCGAGTTGGCTTCGGCCGCTCGTATACCTCAAAAAGGTCCAGGACCTCAGGGTCCAGAGATAAATAAATGCATGAAATAATAATATAAGATTTAAGGTTTTTATCTCAAAAGGAAAAACGGAACCCTTATAAGATCACTTTGCTGTCCGTCTGTCTGTCTGTTAAGACCCTTTATCTCGGGAACGCGTGGAGCTATCGAGTTGAAATTAAAACCATATACTCAAATCTGCGGTCCCTTGAAGCTGTGAAAAAATCAAACTTCAAGTTAACAAAAAAAATAGGATACGGCATTTATGTCGCAAAAAACGTATATTTCGACACTCTCAAGGGGATCAAAATTCATAGGGTACTTTCCGTTACCCCAGAATCCTGAAATTTGGCATAAAGCAAGGTCTTATAGCACAGGTATAGGAATAAATCTGAAAACAGTTTTGTTGTTACGTCACAACAAAAATCTTTTTTTACGAATCGGAAAAGTTTGTACAGAACCCTCAGTGCGCGAGTCCGACTCGCACTTGCCAATTTTTTAAAATTCTTTATTGTGCACATAATATTGACAGTAGTTACATTATTCGTGTACCTACTGTTTTATTCTTTGGAGAACTCCACGTGGTTGGCAATGTTCTGCAGGATCTTGGACATCAGCATCAGGCCTCACTTCACGTATGTCTGTATCCATTTCCAAGTACATGGATGTATAGGTATATTATGTCCATTTTCAAGAAAAGCTTGCTTAAATTTAGTGAGACTCAAATGAAACCATTTCATTTCTATTTTTCAGGCAGAAACATATCTGTTATAACACTAGGGCTCTCCATTGCCGAGAGAAATCTTCAACATCAATTAATGACTGCCAAAAGGAAAATAAAAAAATTTGAAAGCAGATGGCAGAGACACAAAAAAACAAAGTTCGAAAGCAGAGATAAAGGCAGCAAAAAAAATTGTTGATAATCCTGCAGTACTAGATTATTTTAATAACTGCTCCAGTACAGCAAAGTTGTTAATGCGTTGTACAGTGGCGAGAAGACAGAAATAAGGTTAAAGGACGCCGCTTCACACTACAAGAAAAAATTGCTGCACTTTCCATTTTGAAATAGAGTCCAAAAGCATATAGATTTTTAAGGAAGATATTTATGTTGCCCGTAACTCAAACACTTACAAAAGTAATCCAGAAATGCAATCTACGACCTGGACTGAATAAAAATATACTTTTGCAGTTATAAAAGAAGGCTGAAAATTGAAAATTACAGAACGATTGTGCGTTTTGCTGTTTGATGAGATATCACTAAAAGCACAAAAACGATATGTTAATATCGTGAGAAGAAAGATAAAATCACAGGAGTTGTAGATAATCCAGCTAGCAAAGGCAACCCAAATTTGCTGACCACGCCCAAGTCTTCATGGTCTAATTTAAAAATTTTAAACAAGCCATTTTTTATACATTTTCAGCAAGTGCGACAAAAATGTGATAACTGAGGTGCAACAAGCAGGATCTATGGTGGCAGCATAAGTCTGCGACCAAGGAACAAATAATCGCCAGGCAATACGTTTGCTGATAAATGAGACCAGGGGGGTCTACCTACGAAGAGGGGAAACTCCCAAAAGAAATATTATGTTAATAAACTAGCTTCTGCCCGCGACTTCGTACGCGGATTCTGTTGCTTATATCAGCGACAACGGGATCGTCAAAATCGAAGATCTGAAACGTCGATGTCGAATTCTAAGAGCCCGGGGACGGGAAAACAACGTGATGCGCGAGACGATTCGAGACGTTCCATCTGGAACGTCTCGAATCGTCTCGCGCATTTTTGTAAGTCAATAGGTAATGCCCATCAGACTAAACAACTTTTACTAAGACGTCATTCCTATATATGTTATAGTTTCGCTAGGCTTTGGAGTTCCACAACAGGTGTTCCAGATCTTTATTCTCACAGCAGAAAATTCTCTTCACGTGGAACATTCTTTGCTATCTGCCCGTCCACGGCGTGTCCGCGTCGTCGTCGATTAAATACACCTCTTTGCTTGTCGTACGTATAGTACGACGGCACCTCATCGTAGGTGAGTGATCTAGCAAAGTTGTCCCCTTCACAGAGCCTGAAAAAGGCCAACAGAGTGGTTTGGCGCGGATTTTCTAATCTCGCTGCAACGTTATCAGGATCAAAATATGCGAATTCTCTAAATGGACATCTAAATGCATGACTGTTGGATGCCTGTCGTGTATAGAGAAGATCAGTATCCGCCAAACTGCCTCAGGAGTGCTGATGTAGCGACCAGACTGGTACTTGGTCACTTCATCCCTGTCAGTACTCTGTAAAGCGAACGTTGCCTGGTCACTACCTTTGTTGACGTATTTACAGATGTATTTAATCGACTGTACGCTTGTGCACGACTTGACGTTAATGTGGGTACTGAACGTCCTGGAAAGTACAGGTGAGTATGGAACTATCCACCTGTTGTAAAAATGGCGATGAGAGTTGTCGTTGGAACGGAGCTGAATCATGTTACTGTAAAACTGGAGGGCGGAAGTCTTTTTGTTATAATTTGGGGCACCTGTCTGCGGGTCTACATTGTGCACGGCAAAGTGGTAGCCATCCTCTCCGCGACAAAACATTAGGGGATACTGTAGGGTAACATAAGCGCGATGTATCTCGCGGATACGCTGTAGGTGATCATCACGTGTGCGTAAAACAATGACCCTTTTGTAGCATTCCTGGTCAACCAAGAGAACGGCTACCTCGTTTGACGTTGGTGCGTTATATCGTCTTGGATGGGCTGCGGCCGGTCTTTTGTCTGCGCTAATAACGAACTTGAAATTATCGCGAAATTGAAAAACTTGAAATTATTTGTAGCCCCTTTTTTCAATACTTAGAGACTACTTTTGTATGAACAAGTTTGATTATTTATGTTCCTGGATAAATTTCCTGTAAATTGAACGCAACAATATTTTATAGTCTATGCTCTGCTTTTTTTTTTTCGGTTTGACATCACAAAAAGTTATTTCTGCCGCCATTTTATTTATGGCGGTGCCCCTGCTGTCATTTCCGAATGGCGCGCGCGGAAAATTTCGAAAGGTTAAGAAATGGCTGGACTTGGGATGCTCGCCATTCAAAAGAACTCGTAAGATATCCGGTGGCTCTTGCATAGAGTTTAGTCGTACCTTTCCAGACGCACAACACATTCCCTTGGTCTCTCCCTTCCACTTACGCGCGTGACAGTGTGCACACACCTCAGACATGGTGCCAATGTCTTCGTGTTCGATGTAATTAATAAATGGGTTATAGGAAAACGCGCTCCTTTCTTTATTGAACCACGGTTGCTCTTCAGGATCATAAACCATAGACTCGGTATCAAATGAGGATGAATTGCGAAGATTGTGACGTATACGGTCTAGATCAATTTGAGCCACACGCTGTTCGACTGACTGACTTGCCCAAATTTCCTGGATCCGCTCACGTTCTTGCGTGGAATGAACAGACACCTTAACACGCATGTCGTGATATCTTTGCCGAGCAAGTGCGTTACGTTGCTCACGCTGCTCGTCTGTCTCCAAAGACCGAGCTAGAGCATGCTGTGAGCGGCCTGCACTAAGGCGCGTCTCATGCTCTTCAGGATTCTCTAGTGATCGAGATGTGGCAGTGCGAAATCGAATACGCTGAGAGCTTAAACGCAAGTCTCTCTGCGTGTAAGTCTCCGAAGCGCGAGATACTGCGTGGCGCTCGCGATCGCTTGCTTGGCGTGTATCGCGTTCCTGACTGTTCTCGAGCGACCGAACAGTCTCAGTGCGGAAAAGCTGAAGACTTAATCTCTGCTCTCTCTCTGTATCCGTTTCGGAAGCGCGAGATAAAGAATGACGCTCTCGGTCACGCGCAAGTCGTATCTCATGCTCCTGACTGCTCTCAAGTGATCGAGCAGTCTCAGAGCGGATATTCTGAAGACTCAACCTCTGATCCCTCTGTGTAACCGTTTCGGATGCGCGAGACAAATAATGACGCTCCCGGTCGATAGCGAAAGGCATTTCTCGTTGTTCCACACTTTGCTGAGATCGAGAAGTAGTAGTGAGGACTCGTTTAAGTTCTAGTCGTAATTGGCGCTGCGTGCATGTTTCTGCGGAAAAACTTAGTGTATTACGCTCACGGTTAGCACCTAGCAGTTGTTCACGCTCTGCGTCGCTTTCGAGAGATCGAACCGTATCTTAAAAACCCTTGAGTTTCGAGACAGATTTGATCTTTTTCTAAAAGGCACAGCTAAAATTCCTTCTTAATCCGATACTAACGATATTCAAATCAATGAAATCAATCAATCATCGAGACCTATAACATCACTTTTTGGGAACGAAACCATAGCGCGATCTAACTCGACGCCAACGCCATCTAGTTAGAAAACGGAAACTACATATTATTTACCCAAATTAAATTATGAATAAAACTAAATTGTCGTTAATTTAACAGAAAACTACCTAATTTTTTCATGAAAAAAAAATGGTAACAGCAGCAAGGAACAAAACTAAGAATTACATACTTAATAAATTTAAATTCCCCGCTAAATTCCCCGTACTTAGTAACTTGCAATTTATAATATAACTGCCCTGCTCCTTTATAAAAATAGCGTGATTATTATGTTCCCAGAGTTAAATTTTTATTAACTAAATAACATGTAATTTTGTGCTTTCAATTACGAACAAAAACCTTTTCAAATCAATATTGCTTACCTCCTATAACATACGGCGTGATATTATGTAGCCTAAAGCCTTCCTTGGTTTACAAAAAACATTTTTACTGAATTTCAATTCAATCTATCCAGTAGTTTTGGCGTGAAGCCGTACCATACACACAGACAAAAAGACAAACAGACAAAAATTCTAAAAAGTCACTTTTTGTCATCAGTTACGTTTTTCTAACAAAAGCCACTTATTTTTTCTCGAAAATTCTCAATGTACAGTTTTTTTTTCGTTACTGTTTTATTATATGTATATATTATAATATGTATAGATAACAAGTAAATCATTCCTATTCATTTCCTTCTAAAGAGTATAAGAAATAATATAATAACTAAAACATTAAATTATGAAAAAGATGGTGTGAAGAAAACAGCCAAATGGTTTCATTTATTACAACTCCAGAAAACCCTGGTTATAAAGGTTAAGATTAATATCAAAACTTACAGAATACACATAAATCCCGAAAAAAACTAATAAAATGAAAGTGAAATTTGCATCTCAGGTCTTTAGTCGCACTGTGGCATCTAATATGGGATACCTAGCAGGTAAGTTTTTTCGGGATTTTTTTTTCTACAAAATTTACATTTTGCTATTTTTTTTTTTCAATTGATAATTGTTGTAAAGTACAGACTAGTTGCTGGGAAGCTATTTTTTATCATGGAATGTTTACTTTGTAGGTACCCTAGATGAGTCATGAACGAATGAATAACATATTTTCTTTTCCTTTTCAGATGAAGTAATTCTACCCAAAGAATGCCGAGAAACCGCAGATTTGCAGTTGTTAATGGACGACGTTTTCGACTCTGTCAACGGAAGTCACAACAAAAATAAACATGCTAAGCCACTACTTGGTCCAGCTACGTCAACATCTGCTCATAAAGAAACATGGCTAGAAGCAAAAAGCTTTTTTAACTCTATGGAGCTTGTGACTTCTGCTGGCAGAGTTGAAAATGTGCCTACGGTAAAAAATTGGGTATGGACTGGAGGGAATTGAAGTGTTACTTAATAATTTACGTAACGAATATGGAGCCACATCAGTCTGGTTGCGGCACCTAAATCAAGATCCCCTGGAGAATTTCTTCGGGGCGGTTAGAAGTCACGGGTGTCGAAATGTTAACCCGACATGTGGCCAATTTGAGTCAGCTTTTGCCACTCTATTAATAAATAACTGTGTCCACACGCAAGGAAAACATTGTGAAAATGATTTATGTGATGCCTTCTGCTCCTTCGTACTCAACGAAAATACCGAAACCTGTCGACCTGTACAGTTGATCTAGACAATATATGTATTAGAAATACAATTCGATAATAAGTATAGAAAATAAAGAAAAAGACCCCAGAATATTAGCACGTCTGCAATATGTCAGCAGATACTTTTTGAAAAAATCTCCGTTTTCCAGATGGCGCCAGTTTTTGTGTCCCGTTTTACCAGTATATTATAAAGTACTCTGTGCTTCTCGGCAAACTTCTTTGTGGTAGTCACCAGTGCACTACAAAATTCTTAGCTAAATTTGACTGAGATCGCGCCTGTTTCAATGATTCCACATACTTATGTAAATAATTGTCCTATACGTTGAGATATAAAACTACACCAATTTTACTTCACAATATCCGATAGTAATCAATTTGCGAAGAATTAAAACAGCTACTGAACTTCACTCGAAGAAATTCCATAAACGTCATAATGGCGGGACCAACTCTTGTATCCGAATGATTCTACCACGTATATTTAGTACGTTTTAGTACTATTTTGTACCCTTCCTGAAATTTTTGTACCTCACACGGTGTAAACGGAATTTCATGATATTGTTGGCATAATGGCGGGGCCATTATAACGCGTTATAATGGCGGGACCATGCTTGTACGCCAAAACTATAACGAAATACAGCATTCTGAAAAAACTAGTATTTAGTACGCGATTTAGTACCTCCGAATATCAACAATAAGTGACGAAGATATTATTAGTTTCTTTACAAAATCATTTTTTTTTTATTTTTGACATTTTCTACGCCTGAATAATTTGACGACCAAAAATACGTCAGGTAAAAAGTTGCAGTTACATTTCGTGCAGGCGCTTTATTATTATTTATGTATTTTATTTATATTATTACATAACACTATGTTATTAATAAATATTGAGTAGGCCACACAGGAAAATTATTATTGTACGTTTTAATATATTTAATAAAGTTATTACTATAAATAATCTGTACATCCTACTTTTCAATGATGTGTACCCTTTTTTTACAATTTTTACTTAAAACTGAAATATATTCAAACCAATTTTAGGTGGAAGTTTGCATGGCAATGTACATCATATATTTTTTTTAGTTTTATCATTCTCTGTGTACCTCAATATCATTTTTGAAGACCTATCCATAGATACCCCACACGTATGGACTCTGTATATTTCTGTCCTCGCTTATGAATCACACTTAGTTAATAAAATATTATATGTAAATAAAAATAAAAACACGTTTTATAAAATTATTTATTTAATGAAATAATGTAATACATAATATGAATAAATTCTTTATTTATTTCGAGACAGTTAAATGAGTGTTGGGATATAGATTTTAACTTAAAAATATTAACCTATGAAATTGGAAATATTTGTGGAATATTTTATTGAAGAATTTTTGGTTGGACTTAAATATTTTTTTTATTTTATTTACAAATATAAAAAGGGAATAAATGATTTGTGATGGATGAATAAGGGACATGAATAAAAACAGACTAGATTAGTTCTACGTCGAGCCACGTTCTTGATTCGTGTATATAATTTTTTCAAGGTTTTATAGATTTTTAAAGCAGTAGTGTGATGGATTAAAAGTTTATTATTAAAGTGAAAGAGAGCGAGACTCAACGAGAGGAACTAAAGAGTGCGTAAAGGCGCGCGTAGTATTAATTTACGCGCACCTCTGCGCTTACTTAATAATAGTTACTTATACTAATATAAAACATAACAAGATACTTGTCTTCTGAATCTTAGAAATTATGACAATACATTTTTTATTAAATCACTTCTCTATCATGTATGTCTTAGTTACCTAGATTCGGAAATTATGATTCCTATTACTTTGCGATAGTTACAATTCTATTTATTCTTTAATGTCATTTACACTAGAACCACGCGAATCTTAATTTAGATTTTTATTGTAATTACCGCATAGTTCACAGGAATTATCAGAGATTACATCAGGAGAATGCGACCATCACCTATCAGTCTAATCATACATTACGTTCACTGTGACACCTGATCGATGTCTTTTTATACTTAACTCTGTACTTACAATTTAATCTACATTTTAACTAATAACACATTTTACAGGTTTTGATCCTTCGTGATATTCATCATTTGCGAGTACAAATTTGTTCCGTATTATTATATTTTTGTATAAAATTACAAATACAGAGGTAAGATATTAATTGAATAAAACTACGTTACTCAAAATTCTAGCCAATATTATTTTGGACCCTATAATTACTTTAGTACCTGTACTATCATTACAATAGCTTCTTTGACGAGTAACGTAGGTAGACCGTCCGCTTTACAGTATTCAAGTAATACTATGTGTAAATTACCACTTCTACACAGATATGACATAATATACAAAAAAAAATCATCAAATCTCCAATCTGCTCCTAGGGTCATAGCTAAGGCATTTAATAAAATATAAGTCAAGGGATCTATTTTAGTCAGTAATCCTAGATATTCATTAGTAATTGTGTAAATTGGATAAGTTTATCATGTAAATAGAATTATAATATTTTAAGTCAATAACTAGCAGATAAATTCGTATGTGCTATGAAAGTCTGATCCCGGCTTTATAATTATATTGTCACGTCAAGTCCAAGTTATTTCAAAGACTAAAACTTATTGTCTTTGAACATAAAATATTTTTTAAACTTGGCAACACGTTTAGTGACAGTTTTTTTAGCGGGTTTTTTGAGTTGTCATATCCATGTTCTACAGTAAAGTTTTAAAGCATGTTTTTTCTGTCTTTTGTTATGGTTATACTCTTGTTTGGTCATCATTTAGAGGTGGGATAGGGGGAGGAGGGGCGTGTAGTACTCTCGCAAGTTCCGCTTTCTCGTCGGCTGAGAGGACATAGACTGGAGGCGCGGCTGGTAGAAACCGTTCAGCTTTCTGTGGCTCCCTTTGTAATCTCGCGCGGTACAGCATCACGAGAACGCATAGCACGCTGATTATAAACGCTGAAGTAGCTGCTAAGACTATAAGTGCTGTGTGGTAGGAAGTTGTTGCGGAAACCTAGAAAGAAAGTAAAAAAGTATGAGTACGTGTTTTCAACTTTATATATCTTGCATTGCTTTACGGATACTGTAGATAAGCTGTAACCCTTTAACCGCTTGCGTCGGACCGGTCCGACGAGTGTCTTCGTGTTCTATTCGCCAGGGTCGTGTGTTTGCGACTGGGTACTCCATCTCGTTTAGCTCTTCAATCCCCATAGGTGACAGAAGAGCTGACGAGATGGCGGTGAAAATAGCTCAGCCAAGGTACCTACAGTAGCACTAGCAACTGTAGTTGGTAGGCACCTTCTGCCATAATTTACACATGAACAATTCCTTTTAGAATTATTAACAGAAAAGCACGTGTTTGGCTACGTGAGCACACTAACGCACAAGCGGGAAGGTGGTGGTCCCTGGCACCGGGCTGCAGGCTGGCTAGAGAAGCCATGCCACACTTAAATAAAACCCTAATCAACCACCTTTTGTGTTTGGACAGAGGTAGCCTGCATCTGGTGGCGGTGACCATCACCGGACACTACTCACTGAACAAATACTTCTTCACAATGAATATCACGGATAGTCCTCTGTGCAGAGGATGCATGAAGTCAGAGGAAACTGGCGCGCACGAACTCCTCGAGTGCACAGCCGTCAGCGAAATAAGAACACGAACCTTGGGAGCACCGAATTCACTCACAGATGCCCTGAGCAAACTGAAAAGACTTATCTACTTCTGGAGTGAGGTGGGCTGGTTGGAGTGAAGGCCGCCATTGCTCACGCACAATGGTCCGCCAGGGACTAAGTGCGGAAACCAGACCACAATAGATAGATAACAGAAAAGCATAAGAACTCACAGTAGACTCGCTAAGAATTTCTCGCTGCTGCATGGCGGAGCGGTTGGGCGAGGCCAGTCGGTACTCGCTGCGGATGACGTCAGCTCCCAACACGACCTCATCGCCTCCCTTGTTACCCGCTAGTTTCTCTTGTTTCACCTGCAGGTTGTATATACATAGGATTTAGAATTGTTTTTTTTTGTTGGACCTTTATAGACAAGAAACCGAAAACATTGTCGAGTTTAGAACAATCATAATTAGTAAGTAGTGATTTTTGTAATTATTATCATCATAATTTCAGCCGAAATACATCCACAGTTGGACATGGCCTCCCCGATCGGTCCTAGAGTGGCGACCTCGTACCGGAAGACACAACGTTGGCGCGGCTTCCCACAAGGTGGACCGATGACCTGGTGAGGGTCGCGGGAATCCGATGGACGCGAGACGCAGATGATTTTTATAGTATTAAACTTCACCTAATTATTTAAGACAGGCACGGCAAACTATCTCAAATTTTAGGGTTGTGTACAAAATACTGCCTCTACCAATCACAGATTTCACCAACTTTTTTCCATTTTATCACACAAAAAAACTAAGCTACTCTTTTTGGGTTCAGGCCTAAAGAAAAAATCGTACAGATATCGGCACGAATCTTGAGCGCTCAGCGAAAGAGTGGGGATCGCTTTAAATTGCGCATCGTACACATCGGCGAGCCCATCACTGTACAATGATTGCACTCCCCGCCAACACGTCTCACTTCATACCATTATAGAGACCCGATATTTCACTTGTGAGCAAGTGAAAGTCAGCGCTCAAGATCCGTGCCGGTATCAGCTGTAACCTTTAAAATATCAATTTTGTCTGTCTGTCTCAAAGGTTTGTTCCTACTTATAAAGCAATGTCACGGTACGGTTGACGCAGTGGTTGAGTTATTGGCTGCTGCTCTGCATGTCACGGGTTCGATTACTACACGGACCAAATATTTGTATGACCTGCAGATACAGATAGATAGTTGTATCTTATTGTGTATATGAGTTTGCTTGCTTGTTGCACTCCTAGTATGAGACCATTAAAAAAAAAAACTAAAGAATTACTCTCTCGCTTTTCAGCAGGTACTCACCAAGTTCTCGATATGGTAGACATAATCCACAGCCCTGGAGCCAGTAAGCACGGCCCTCAACTTGACAGTGTTCCTATCTCTGGTCATAGCCACAGGAACCCTCGCCCCTAACGCTGCAAGTCTTGCTGCTAAGCCAGCCCGAGCTCGCTCCGCACCTGACTGTTCCACGTTTAGGAGTTCCAGCTCGAGGATTGCTGTTTCTATTTGTGTTAGTTCTGTAATAAAAGAAGTATGGTTGAGTTAGATCTGATGATTTCAGACTATGGCTGTGGTACTATAATTTGTAGCTGACAAAATTAAAAACCAATCAACCCAACCCAGAGCGAGATTAACCCAGTTGCGGGTTAAGCTCGCTTATGTACATCAACTGTCCTATTTTTATGTCATAATTGTCTGTATAAAATTGTGTGTACAATAAAGAATAAAGAAAGAAAGAAAGAAAGAATAAAGAACCAAAATTGACAGCCGGCCAAACTATTACAATAGATTAATTGTCTTAGGGCCCAAAGACAAAACTGCGATGAGCAGTCGCATCGCAAAAATCTGCGAGCTCGCATGACGCATCGCAAGAACTTGCGAATTGATTCGCATCGCAGGCTTCTTTGATGCGGCGTCGTATCGCATCGCAACATACTTTTGTGTGGGACTTTAGTTATACTGATGACATTTATGTCCTTAGAAGACAAGAGTGATCTTCATTCCTTAGCATGAGTTGTTTTGATTAAGATCGCACTTACAGGCCTACTATTTAAAGTACCATTACCCGCGAAGGCTGCGTCTTTGCGCTGTGCAGGAGGGTGATGACGCCCGTCACCACACGCCACACGGCGGTGAGGCTATCGAGGGCACCGACACAGTTAAGCAGAAAGCTTATACTAAATCATCGATTATCGGGGGTCAGTCAATCGCTGAAGCTTTTCACCCAATGACACATTTAAGTTTCACACTTGTAAAGAAAAGTGTTGTAGCTTCTGCAATAAACTTACCACAAGGATCAGAAGCTGGCGCATCGGCGATGGTTCCCGCATGATGTCTCCTCTGTCCAGCGGCGTCTACACACCAGCATCGTCCGCGGGAGCATTGTCGAGGGGAGAACTCGCCGTCTTCCAGACAACGTGGTCGGAGACCTTCACCCCCTAAAAAAAAAGAAACTTAGACAATTTTCAAAGAATCTATCTTCTGTTTTGTAATAGTTTTTAAAAACGGCATAAATTGCTGTCGAAGACTACTACGATTAGATTCTGCGATTAATACGATCTTCAAAAGAAAAAATCGCAAAGCTCTTCCGTTAAAACAAGTGCTTTTATCCCATCGTACCATTTCTAAGACTATTTCTATACATAAGTATATTTATCCCTTTGCTGACTGACATATCCTTAATAAATATCTTCTATTTAAGCTAGTACATAAGTTTTGCTAGTGGTTTATCGCTTACCATTCTCAATTTCCTCCTGCATCATCTGACACTTTGTTCTAAACACGATTTTATCCACATTAACTTCTAGATTCTTCTCCATTCTTCTGGTAGTGTCTGCAGGTTTAGGCTCCACGACCTCCGAGACCAACGCGGGTTCGTCTAAATCTCTCGCTTCTTGCAGTATTTTGTCTAAAGATTCGTCTTCCCGAATTTCGGTTTCAAGCTCGAAATCATCTTCTTCGTCGTCGTCATCAAATTCGTCTACTCTGTACGCAGTCATTTGTCTGATTAGTTCTTCCAGTACTGGAAAAGGAATGTAAATTAACCCTTTAGTAGTTTCTGGTTGAGACGATATGCGATACAGAAATCTATGCTAATTACTGCATAAAAAAATTATAACAACACTTTTAAAAGAGTTGCAGGCTGCTTTTCTACATCGGTTAAAAGGCTTTTGAATTTTTTATCGTTCAATATTCTCCTGATTTGAAGACCCACAAATATTCCATCCTTTAGTTTAGCCGCATAAAAATTCGTAAATACAGAGCAGAGGTATTGAAAGGCAGGCAAAACGAAGACAATATATCAGAATTGTGACGTGGTACGAAAAATAAAAAAAATACTTTATTAACTATCGCCCATAGCATACATAAAAAATAGGTACCTATAATTATGTTGCATTTCATGAACAAGAAAAAAATTTTTTGGAAACTAGTGTAATAGGGAACTGGTACACCTTTCTTTTTGTGTTTCAGACCTACATGATAATGGACAGGTCTACTATTTATCCACTGGATACAAATTCACTCTTCGTGCTGCTACTGAGAGAAAGTCAAAAACACATTGCCTGACCTGTAAATCGGACCCAATACCTCAGCAATAACGCTACTACAATTGCTTCTAGCTGCGACTACTATAACAACAAGACATTCAGGCTCTTTAGTTAGTTCTAAGTTCTTACCTTCGTCGGCTCTAGCTCGCTCATCGAGCGGATCTCGCTGCACCCACTTGCGCGCTTGTCTAAAGTTGCATGAAGGTTTAGCTCCACGCACTAACGAACCCTTGAGAGGCTCTCCGCGGGCGCTTACACACCAACATACATCTGTAAATTAAAAATTATTATATATGTAAATTATTAGTATATACTTTTGGTGAGATAGCTTACGACAACTTAATTAAATAGACTGAAAACATGGATGAAAGAAAGGCTTATTTAGACCCATGTTAAAATCCTCAAGGATTTTAACATGAGTGGTCTTAATTCATAACAACCTTTTATTACGCGGTACAGTGCTCATCAAGATCATACCGAAGAGTTCAAACACGATAAGGTATTTTGTTACGCTTAGCCACTATCAAACTCATCAGACCAGCTCCATGGTACCATCATTACGGGTATTTCAGCTGAATTGGCTAGGGGTAACCGTTAAAAATCCATTTGCTAGATTTGCCCTAAACAAAAAATCTAAAGTTAAAACTTGCAATGTTTGTTTGTATGTAAACAAACATTGGTTTTAATTTTTTATATACGGCTTAAAGGGTGACCAGATGGTTGCAAACTAGCGTTCCAACCAAGCTAACCTTGGTTTATGTGTTTGGTTTGTGTTGCGGCTACATGGATGTAAACCACGCGCCAACACGTTCCGTGGTTGGGAAAACGCGCCTCCCAACCAAGGGCGTTGAAGGTCATGGATTACAACTGCTGTCTATACGGATTGAAACTAGCAAGGTCACCTTGGTTGGGACGTTGGTTTGCAACCATCTGGTCACACCCCTTTACGATTACAAAAATCATAAAAATTGGCAGAAGGAGGTAGAAAATGTGTACCTACCGACTGCACAATTTCAGCGTCTAAAAACAATATTTTCGCCAAACAAAACTGGATATTTTACCTAAGTAGGGTATTGCCACTTACCAATATGCGACATACACTGCACGGGTTCCCAAGCTCCACTGGCATCGCACTTCGGTATAAACGTTCCCTTGCCGTACTTCTGCGCTGCTGCCTCATTCTTCTCTTGCAGCCTTTCGCAGGGGCTCAATACTGTATTTATTAAGAAAAATATTGTTAATGATGCATAACCGGCACAGAAAACAATTGGCTTACATGTCAAACGGGGTGAATAGGAACGCAGGGGTGAATAGGAACAAAACTTTGGTTAGGTTTTTCACATTGGTATATATTTATATAATTGTTTTCAATCAAAGCATCCGTTTTTATTACAATTAGTGAATAAATAGGAGTACTTAAATGCTGGGAAAAAATGTTAATTAACGCGAAGATCCCCTTCAAACTTTTGTTCCTATTCACCCCTGCGTTCCTATTCACCCCGTTTGACTGTAGTCAAAAGTTTTAGCTATGTACAAGTACATACCGGCATCAAGATTCATGTTGCGACGGTAATCTGGACATGCTATTCGAGATAGGTGTTAAGTCTTGACATGCCACCAAATAGGTATACCATGATTTTTAATTACATGGACTAAAGTGACAGCTATGGGCATTGTTCATCGACAGTTGGGCATTGTCCACTGCTGTCAGTTTGGTCCATCTAATTAGAAATCATGTTATAGGTCTTTACAGTTTCTATTCTACTGAATGCTTTCTATTTAACTTCTAAAACAACGTAACTACTTTATCTAGCGTTAGCATCCGTTGAATATAAAGAATCGGCTCTTGATCGGAACGCTCAACGCTGCGGTATGCGGTGCTGCACACATCATCTTATGTAAAATGTCTAGAGTCGTCTTTTGTTCGCGATTATGCGTCAGCGCTAATAGCTTAAAGCCGAAAGCCTCAGCACACCTAGCCAGTTGATAATCTGCAATCGTTAACGCTAGTCGAAAACTAATCAAATGTATGGGAATGATATCAGTCACGTGGTCAGAACAAACGAATAGAAAATTCGTAGCCGAGTTCACATCGTTCAAAATGATAGAATGAATTGTTATCGTTTCTACAATGTTCAACGCTACATCATTTGTTATTATAGAACGAGCGGCCGACTCAGGCGCGTCGACATGGCTACCAACTTATCGTTTTCTACAATTGCTGACATCGAGGCGTTACCGATTGGAGAACGGAATTGGACACGAAACAGTTGTAACTTGGCTAGGGGGGCTGATGCATTAGGGGACAATACGTCCCCCAACATAACACGCAACTCTCAATCTACGTAATGTTGCAACGTTGCCGTCGTGACGCGGCGACCCGCGTCTCAATTCATCATGTTGGGGAACATTTTCTCCTCTAATGTATTTGAGACTTTAGTAGATACGACGCTGCGCTAACGTAACGCTGTGTCAGCGTAACGTTTAAATCCAATTATTTCAGCGTACGTAACGCTAGCGTAGCATTAGCGTGACGCGACGTCAGCCAGTGCGAAGGCACTCTAATATGCATAAGTATAATTCCCAAATTTTTGACCCAACTTGCCAATTAAACAAACATGCAATTAGAATCAAGGTGCAAGACAATTTAGTGGAGTTATCACAGGTAACAATACATGTATATACAAAAGAAATAACGACATGCCTTCCTCTTTCAATACGTGGCTTGTCTTCTTTTTATTAGTTTTCAATAGCGCAGCTTGCCCTGCCACTGTTATGAAAAATAAAATCTTCTTAGTTGAGGCAAAATATAAGTCTATAACTAACGGAAAACTTTAACTATGTACAGAATTATTTCTATAAAGGCGGCGTTACACATACCTGTAACTGACAAAAAAGAATGCAGGTGGCTTCAGTGGCTGGTATGCCAGTGTGCCATGACAAGACCTTACCATGACGTGTTCAAATGTCCATCCCTTTAATAATTCAGTTTTGGTCGTAAAATGGATCGCGTTAGGTGGAAGGTCTCTGTAACTGACGCAAAAGTATGCAGGTGGCTTGCATGCCAGTGTGCCATGACAAGTTCTGATTAGTCGATAGCATACAACTATCTAAGCTAGCTACTTGCATATTTTTGTAACAGCTACAGGTATGTGTGTCGCCGTTTTTGTATTATGTACCATAGGTTTGAAAAGCCTCATTGGTTCACAAAAACTGTGGGAAGTTAAGTAGAAGGTACTAAACATATTTACAAATCAGAGACCTAAACATGTAATAGTGTTAGCATACGCTCGAATTTGGTACGACAAGTTTGGTCCGTTCCATACCAAGATCGAGCGTAACTCAGCGTAAGTTTGGTCCGTCGTACAAAGTTGGAGCGTGTGTTAATTAAAATACTAACTACGCTGAGCTACGCTGGATCTTGGTACGGACGGACCACGTCCTTTGTAAAAAGAAACATAATTTGTTTATTCTGCCCGAATATACAATAACTAACAAAAAATAAAAACCAGTTTGCCTAACGGGCCATGGGTGGACCGGGCATAACTGTGTCACACCATAGATAGAACACAGTTCTCTAGGTCGTCTATTGCCCCTCTGATATAGGCTGTGGAACTGACAGAGACAAATAACAAGGACGGACTAAAACCATCGTACCAAGTTGGAGTGTGTGTTAACAATATTACATGAAAATCAAAGGCAAATATTACAGTTTAGAAGCCACACACCACAAAAACAGTTGAAAAACTCACCAGGGCACACATTATTGCACTCTTCCTTAGTCCTGAAGTTGTTATGGTTGCCGGAGCAGCCGTGGTACTTGAACCTCTCGCAACGGTTGCGCGCGTGGTTGAAGTGCCACCTCGTCGTGTTCAGGACTTCGCCCTCTGAGCAGTTACCCTCGTCTTTGTTCTCGAAACATACGGTGCCTGGATAGAGAAGAACATTGTATCACATGTGCTTAGATATTTAGACTTGATTTTGAAACAATAGATTGTAATACAAGAGTCAAGTCTAACTAAAAATGTCAAGTCTAAAGTATTGATTACGATAAGAGCCTAAAACATCCCATTTAATCAAAAAACTCAAAAGCAATTAATTTCAAATAAACCATTTACAGGCACTTTTGAAATGTCTAGAAGTCAGTCAGACAGAAAAAAAAAATGATGCTAATTGCACATTCCAAAGCGTAGATCTTTATGGAGAAGAATGTGCAAGAAACTCCATGGACACTCTTCAATTATATTACAAATATCTCGATTACATGTTTCTTGACGCTACTATTTTGTGAGAACAATGTAAATAAAGTTAAAAAAAAAACTAAATATAGTTTTTAAAATAGCAACTGGCAGCTAAGAGATGACCAGTCTCAACTGACAGCACCCGTTCACGGATGTGACGCGAATATTAGCACCATTCAGCTCAACCATTTTGAAGGGAACCGAATGATCTAATAACCGAATGGTAGTAAGTCAAGAAGTTTTGAATAAAACCTCAGATACATTAGAGAACAAAACGTCCTCCAACATGACGCGCAACGCTCAATCTACGTGACACTGTAACGTTGCTTAGTGTCCCCCAACATTTTATAACGCATTCACGAGACGCGGGACTTGTTGTTGCACAATTTGACAGCGTTGCGTGTCATGTTGGGGGACATTTATCTGAGGCTTAAAGCGGCCGTATTGATCAATGATCAACAATTTCATGAGTGATTGTACTTAACCATAAGTTCGACCAACTTAAGTGTAAAAAAATCTACATAATACAGGGTGTAAGTCAATCAAGTTTATAATTTTGTATGGATAGGCCGATTTTTTTTTCCATTATTTGATAAAAAATCTTGTGAAAGATTGTTCAGTTTCGTCTACTGAGCAAGCCTTTAAAGTTTGCGGAAACCTGTCCCTTACACCCTGTATATACCTCTACTTTTACCTAATATATAGTCTATTTCACTTGTTCTGCTGACTATTTAGCTTATATTTGCTCGTGGTTTTAGACAGTTGATATGATAGGTAGAAGTATACGAAACAGGGTGTAAAGTCCCGCAAACCTCCACTGAAAAGGGAGGATCCTCCGACCAGACGGGTGTTATGTTTGGTTCGGGCAACTACCCGGCAGATGATTTCGGGCTGTTGTATAATATGTTCAAATGGCGCGGAAAACTCTAAATGCAAGATTTCGTAGATTACTTCCTATGTGACGCCATAGATGTCGCTATTTAGTTATAAGTTCGTGGCTTTACAAGAAGAAGATAAAAACATATGGGTACCATAATTCAATCTTAAGAGGGACCTTTTCCACTCGCCTATCGTCAACATCGAGCATGGTTTAAAAGCTTGTTGCTTCATCTAACGCAATCTAACGCGATGTTTGATGAAGAGGCAATGCAAAAAAAGAGAGATAACGCCTGAAAACTCTGTTAGCCGAATGCTAACCAAGTTTTCAGGCGTTTTCGGCGTGTAATTCCGTGATTTACTCGAATATTTTACAAATTTCTAGGAAATACGTGTTTTTTTAAACCCTTAAAAGTTTAAAGAAAAATTGTCGTCATGCAGAATCTCGATTAAATGTACAAGGCTTCCATTGATGAGAAAATAGCTGTGTATCCAAAATATCCGGGGAAAGATATGTTATTACACATCTTAATCATGTAAGAGCGGTTGTATGATAATAAAAAGGCTCTTAAATCTCTTCTATCATTAATTCAACATCCAAATTATACTTACGTGGCTTCGGACAGCAAACCGATGGTGTCGAGTCATGAGGAGCAAATCGACAGGCGTGAGTGGAAGGGCAGGCCGCCGCGCTGGGCCCGCACACTAAAGGACCCGAGTTGTCCGGAGCACTCAGCGGCTCCAGCCCGTCCGGGCACTGCGGGGCTGGCGAGCAGCGGGCCAGGGGCGGGCATGAGTTACCCTGGGGAATAGAGATAAGCGTTTAATGATAAATATAAATTAGTTTCTTCTTAGTAATAAAGGACCTTGTTGACCTGTTGAGCAGTGGTGGCCGAGTGGTAACGGCCCCGACTTACGAGTTGAAGATCGCGGGTTCAAGACATGTGACATCCACCAACCCACACTGGGCCCGCGTGGTGGATTACGGCCAATTCATAGTCCCAGCAGTGGGAAAATTATAAGGCTGATTATGCTTTTACTTCAATGTCGTTAGCTTGTTCAGTCTTGAGCATCGACGTCTTCGAATTTTCGGTTCTAGGACATGCCGCGGTTTCCTTACTATGTTGTCCTTCATCGTTTTGAGAGCGGTGGTGATGAAATAATATTACACAAAGTAATGCGCCTGGCTGGGTTTGAACCAGTGACAAATCGTAAGTCGGGGCAGATACCAATCGGCCACCACTGCTCTTATGCTAACCACATTGCTGACATGAAAATCTCTAAAGGCTAGTACTATAGTCTCATGAACAAAACTCTACCTCACACTCCAAAGGCACAAGTTCGCAGGTCTCATCAGGTCTACACTTGGCTTCAGCGCAGGGATCCTTGCAGACACAGGTGGGGCACCCCTTGTCGTCCAGTTCCCAGCCGTGGGAACACACGATGCTGTCTGCGCAGTTCGGGGTCGGGCAAGTGATGGGAGCTTCGCAGTTAGGTGTGGAGTTCGTTACACGGGTGCCGAGGATCTAGAAGAAAGAATTTTGAGTAATAAACTGGTTTTTGTATTGTGAGGGACTGATATTCGGAATAAAATATTGTAAAATCCTATTTATCAGTAGGTCTAGTCTAGCCATAGCATAGCATAGTCGGCCTTATAATGTTCTCACTGCTGGGACTCAGGCCTCCTCTCTAGGAGAGGGAATGGGCCGTAATCGACCACGCGGGCCCATTGCGTTATTAGTCTAGCCATTAATCGAAGTCCCATTTATTTTATAAGTACAGTCAGGGGTCAAAAGTGCAGTTGCACTGCATCAAGGCAAGGGTCTAAAATGTCTTTATAGAAGAGGGTGAATGGTTCATGCCTGATTTGATTTGTGGCATAGAATCTATAGTATTGATTTACATAGTTGTGGACTATGAATCGTCTACTACAAAGAAATTGTAGACACCTTAGCAATGGTAGAGTGTAACTGCACCTTCATTTAAAATCAGCCGAAATACTTTAATATAAGCACTTTATCTGAAATTGATTTTCATACAGCAGATGTCTAAAAAGAAGAAACATTCTGCTAGATCCTCAATTTTAAAATATCTTTAATCTATCTAATCTAATCTATCTCTATTTTAGACCATGTTCTCATTACTAACTTATCTGTATACAAACTTTAGCAACGTAGTTAGCATTTTGTTAATCAGTGTATACTAATGTATGTATGTTTCTTTGTGACAATAAACTTCATTATTATTATTATTACTTATAGAAGTGGATTATAAGTACACTTTATTCCAAGATTGTCCCCAGTTTAGAGGTATGCGGAATGGGTGTAAAGTCCCGCAAACCTGCGCTGAAAAGAGAAGATCCTCCGACCAGACGAGTGTAGTGTCTGCTCCGGGCAACAGCCCGATTTATTTATTAAATACTTTATTGTACACATCATGATGTGAAAAGGATAAACATAAACAAAAGCAAAGTGTAAAAAAGGGCGGTCCTATCGCACAGGGCAATCTTTTACAGACAACCTTAGGATGGACTGAACGAAAGGAGATAGATTAGGGTAGGCGATAGTTGATTTCGGACTGTTGTATACAATGCGTTCCAAATATGAATAGGATCGATTGCCACGTTGTGACGTCACGTCAAACTGTCAAATCGCAAGAAATTGGGCAAAATTGAAGATCTCAGAGATAAGCAAAATTGAGGAACTGAATTCTGATTAAACTTTTTTCGTTCACAGTTCGTAAATAAATTAAATTTTAAAAATTTCTTGTTTTGCTCACCATAATAATTCTTCGATTTGACAGTATGACGTGACGTCACAACATGGCAATCGATCCTAATCTTATTTGGAACGCATTGTACGTTCTAATCGCGCAGAGAACTCTAATACCGCGATGCAGTCTAGTTCCTATATGGCGATACAGATGTCGCTACAAATTATATGATATAGAAACAAGTGAAGTTCTACTGACCTCATTTCCAGCCGTGTCGACACACCAGCAAGCCTTGTCAGAACCTCTGCACTGCACAGTATCGTAGCTACCATCTTCCTTACACTTGGGGACCCACGTCCACGAGGGGGGACTACCACTTTCAGCAGCTGTATGGAGAGCTAATGCCCTGTGGAGAGAAAAAAATGTCATGAAATATTTTGTGCTTCGTTTAGTGAGATCACATGCAACTGGTTGGGTTTACTTTTATGCATAAACTCCGGTCGAGCTTTTTACTTTGGTAGGCTCGCACTTGACAACGTCTTCTTCTTCTTTGGTATCGATTTGGCTCAAATCTTGTACAACCACTATCGCATCTGATGGAAAGCGACGATGTGGTCAACAATGGAGCACGCTTGCCTAGAAGTCCTGTCGATCGAGAATCTCGAAAGATGAACAATCTATACTTTTTTTTTTTTTTTTTTTTTTCGGTGGGAAAATCATCTTATGACATCCCCCGCCCTTGGGCGGGGCGGGAAATAGTGTCAGACTTTTACTGACTAAAAACCCACTCCTGTTCCTTCGTTGCCTTTCGTACCAGGGCCGAGTCTTCCTTTCAGAATCAGACCCTTGGCCCCAGTAGGCTTCGACCCTGCTAGGCCCCTACAGTTTCTGACATCTCCTTGAGGCGCGCGTGGAACAGCACGCGCCGTAACAATCTATACTTACGATCATATCAAAAGCAAGTATCTTCATCATCGAAAGACCAACATCACCAGGCGTTCTTCTAATATTTCTATATGAGTGTGCGAAAAACGGTGGAACTCTCGAAGAACCACCACTTGTCCCAAGAGCAGAAATCATGTCTAAATTAGAAATGTTAGGAGTTGGGAGTTAGGATAGAAATACGTAAGATAGGATACAATGGATGTGTGGTGTGTGTGACGAGAATGGTTAAAGTGAGACATGAGTATGTTAGAGGAAGTTTGAAAGTGGCGCCAGTGACTGAAAAGTTGAAGGGGAATAGTTTGTCTCGTGTGAAGAGGAGAGATAAAACACATGTCACTAAAAGAGTTATAAAGTATAGGTACCTACATGTGGGTGAATGGCGAGGGTGAGGGAGGCCAAAGAAAAGATTGATGGATTGTGTGAGGAGTGATATGAA
Organism: Mythimna impura; assembly: GCA_905147345.3. NCBI lineage: Eukaryota > Metazoa > Arthropoda > Insecta > Lepidoptera > Noctuidae > Mythimna > Mythimna impura. Next base: position 21,565,173 of record LR990359.1, on the reverse strand, counting down.
AGAAAAGGGAGTTAGTGATAGTGTGACGGGTGACAGGACAGAATGGAAGAAAAAAACGTGTTGCATTGATCCCGAGTAATATGGGACAGTACAATAAGGAGAATATTTTTTTTTTCAAATAATGTAAAACAGTACTTGACTGCGATCCCATCTGATGGTAAGCAGTGATGCAATCGTTGATAGTTAGGCGCACAATTTTATGAGGAGGCTATTCACTCTAGCCTTGAAGACAACTAAATTATAATCGGACGGGAAGACCGTAACAGGCAAATTGTTCCAGTCCTTCAACATCGAAGATCGACACCGCGTACATACGCGGTATAAATGAAGAGGCGAAACGCTTAGTCCAGAGCGTAGATTTCAATAATGTAAGTGTGGATACTCGTCGTACGTCGGGTTGTCCGATATAGGTAAACCTACCTTCTCTGCTGACAAGCAGTCTGATGCACCGCCTTAGTACAAGCAGTTCCACATCCAGTAGCACAGCAGCGCTCGGTGGGGCCGCACTCCGCGTCCGTTCTGCACGACCACTCGCACGCTCCGTTTGAAGGCACTAGGTAAGGACATTGCCCTGGTTTCTTTGGAAGACCTGCGAAAATAAAGATTTATGATCCTTCAAGCCGTCCAAATGGATAAGTTATGGTTATCATCCTAATTATTAGTTGACAGGCCTGTTGGTTAAGTGGTCAGTGGCCTTGACTGCTATGCCGGAGGTCGTGGTTTCGATTCCCACCTTCACCATAGTGAAGGACGCGGTAATTTGCTGGATGTGAGACGCGCAGGACTGGTCACTGGTGGTATAGTAACATGGACGTCCTTTGGTTGAAAATGGCACTTACAGGCAGGTACAGGTGGACAGTAATCAGCATCGCAAGCCACATCGACGGTAGCGCAGGAGCGGCCGGCGGGGCACGTGACGGCCGCGCAGGGGTCGCGGCAGCGGCACGTGGGGCAGCGCCCCGCGCCCAGCTCGAAGCCGTAGTCGCAGCCCATGCGGCACGTCAGCTCCAGGCAGCTCAGGTTGCCACGCACTCTGACGACGAGACAACAAATTGGTCAATTGAAATAATTTTATGAGGGTCGTTGCTCAGTTCAGACCTGTCGTAATGGCCCGGTGGATATGACACCTAGTGTTGCACCAGAACTCTGCTTCCGCTTCAGCCGAAGTTCCGCTAGCTTTTTCACTTCCGTTTCTCCTTCTGCTTCCGCAAAATTTATAACAGAACTCTAAACGGAGGAACACAGCGAGCAGCGCGGGGGTGGGAAGGGGCGGAAGAGACGCGAAGGGGGGGGGGGGATACACAAACGTGTCGCAACAAGTTTCTATATTATTATATCTTTTTGGTTCATTCTGCGCATCACCGCGCCTCGTGACGTGATTACGACGTGAATCTTCGATTGTTTTTAAAAAATAAAATTGTGCTTTTTCTTCATAGTATATTAACACTTCCGCTTCCATACCCGCAAAGATTTACTTTTGACATCTGTTTCCGCTTTCGTTAAGACACTTCCGTTGCATCACTAATGACACCCACCTCTCAACTTAGTTCAAAGACTCGACAGTCTGTGTGCATCTTTTAACACAGTTTTTTTTTATGTAAACAAAGACACCTTCTCATAAATAAAGTTATATGACAGTAAAAATACAACTTACTTATCACAATCAACAGCCGAAGCATTCTTAGTGCTGGTGTCAGGTATCTCCGTGCCAAAGGAGTCTACACACCAGCAGCGTCCCTTGGCACATTGCTGCGACGTGAAGGAGCCGTCCGACGTGCAGGTGGGCGCGGGGAGGGCCAGCTTCATGCCGTCCACCGTGCCTTCCATCTTCTCGTCGAAGTCCCGAAGGTATTCGCACACTGTGGGTAGAAATTTGAGGTAAATTCTTTCTTCTTCTTCTTTCTTTTTTAAAAAAACGATGCGTCGCTTTAAGATTGACGAGTAGGTAATCCTGTATGCGTTCAGAAACATGTAAATTCATAAACACAAGACATCTACTAGACCCGGAACTACTATCAGGTAAGCCATACAAATATTTTTTCTAGGAATCGAATAAGCAATATGCAGCAGGTTGCTCGCCGTCCGACCGTCCGGTAACCATCCGGACCGAGCCCAAGTCGTCGACGGCGTGTATTGTTTCAAGCGCGCCTCAAGGAGATCTCAGCAAACCGTAGGGGCCCAGCAGGGTCGAAACCTACTGGGGCTACGGGTAGTGTGAAAGTGAATCCCGGGGCCTTGGGACGAAGGCAAAGAAGGAACAGGAGTAGGTTTTTAGTCAGTAAAAGTCTGACACAAAAGAGCGCGAGATGTCATTGTATGATTTTTCAACCAGTGATCTTTCCTCGGTGATTAGATTCTTGACCTCAATCCACAGACTCTTTGGTCACACATTGTTTTTGCCAAGACTATTCGACAGGCGTAGTAAAGTGTTATTTAAGGTAGATCTTGAAACCTTACTATCTTTCCTTGGAGCATTCTTGAGCCCTCTGTCTAAACCTGACTAAAACTACTCAGCAAGACAAAACGAGACAAACACTTACTTGTAGGTGTATCATCAACCCTGTCAGTCTGGAGCCTCATCTTGGCAGGGTCCACACACACGGGCCCGCAGCTGGCCGTCGAACAGCACACCAGGTCGTTATCACAGTCGCCTTCAGGACATGCCATTGTGGAGTTCAGGCCGCATACTGCTTCTGCTTCTGTGCCGCACGATTCGAAGTTTATCTGGAAAAAGGATAGGTTAACATCAAAATTGTAAACATTGGCTAGTTGATCCTTTGATAAAATTGGTCAACCATACCTAGAAGTAACCTATTCACTCTTGACTTAAAGTTTCCCAGGTTGTAGCCATCAGAAAACACAGATTCCGGCAAGGAATTCCACTCCTTGGCTGTACGCACAATGAATGTGTTCCCAAAACGTTTTGTGCGTATCGGTGGGATGTCCACCATGTACCGGTGGCGCATTGCCGTACGCCTGGTCCGATGATGGACCGGGCTAGGCGGAATTAGGTTATGCAATTCCGACGCACACTCCCCGAAATGCAACCGATAGAAAACCGGCAGGCTAGCAACTCGGCGTCGATGCTCAAGACTTTGAAGCCTCGACTCAACGAGTGCATCATTGCCAATGATCCTTCTAGCTCGCCTCTCAATTGCCTCAAGTGCATCAAGCTGGTGTTGGACATAGGCCTCCCCCAAGCGTCTCCACAACGACCGATCCTGTGCGTCTCGCATCCACCGCACTCCCGCGACTCTCACCAGGTCGTCGGTCCACCTTGTGGGAGGCCTTCCAACGCTGCGTTTACCGGCGCGCGGTCGCCGCTCTAGAACCTTTTGGCCCCATCGACCATCTGTTCTACGAGCAATGTGCCCTGCCCACTGCCACTTTAGTTTGGCGATTCTTCGGGCTATGTCGACATACCAGTGTATCCAGTGCTTGTTGCCAGCGATGACATATGGCACTGAAACGTGGTCGCTTACAATGGGCCTCATCAGAAAGCTTACAGTCACCCAAAGGGCAATGGAAGGGGCTATGCTTGAAGTTTCCTTGCGTGATCGCATAAAGAATGAAGATATCCGCAGGAAAACCTAGGTATTTTTTTATTTCACTACAATGGAAAGGGTCGTGTGACGTCATACATCGGAGCGCCGCGTGAAAAGCAATTATTCTTATAAGGCAAAAGTACCATAACTCTTCATTTTGTTGAGATATTTGAATGATTTTTTGATGTTTTTGTTACATTTTGCTTAAATTTTTCATTACTACTTCATTTAAAAACGGAAACTTTTTCTTTCGTCTGGCACTGGGACACATGTGGTTTTCAGTCAGCCAGTACTAGATACTAAGAGATATAGACACTTGCCTCCATGACATCAGTCTCCGTAGCATTATCGACATAGTGTGGCTCGGGGCAGCAGACGGCTGTGCCACTTCGTCTAGACCTGGTGCACAAGTGGTTGTCAGGACAATCGGCGTCAGCTCCGCAGGTCTCTGGGGCTCCGTCAGCGTCTGAGGCTGGGACTCCGGTCTCGCAGGGGTTCTCGTAGGATACTTTAGGACGACCTGGATGAAATTTAAATGTTAAGAATATGTTGAAGCAACAACACTGAAATATGTCCAAAAGACTCGCGCACTGAGGGTTCCGAACAAACCTATGAAAATAGTTCAATTCCCGAATTGAGTTACGAAGATTTTTGTCGAATCGCAAAAAAATATTGTGCCGTAACTACAAGTTTTCAGATTTTTTCCTATACTTGTGCTATGAGACTTTGCTTCATGCCAAATTTCAGGATTCTAGGTCAACGGTAAGTACCCTATGAATTTTGATTCCCTTGAGAGTTTGATTTTTTCACAGCTTCAAGGGACTGCAGACTTAAGTATATGGTTAACTCAGATTTAATTACTACCAAGTATATAAAATTTACTCACAAACAGGATATCCAGTACACAGATCTCCAAAGCACTGAGCTTCCCTAACCCTGATGCACTCTTCACCATCCGGACAAGGGAACCCAGCGCAAGGGTCATCACATTCACAGGTAGGACATCCATCAGCGCCGGTCTTGTATCCGTATTCGCAGACAGCAGCGCACAGGGCTCTGGCGCAGGAACCGAGGCTTCTGGCTCCACTGCGAACTGGTAGAGGGGTTGAGGAACACTGGACTGATGATGACGGACCCATTGAGCCGCGGAGCTTGTTGCCTTCGGAGTCGACGCACCTGGAAGATTTTAGTGGTCATTAATTGAGGTTCCGGTGTCCAAATGGCCCAGTGGTTAGGGCCCTTGTTTCTCATGTCAGGCAGTCGCTTCAAGTCCAAATCACGGATACTTAGCCGCATCCAGTTTAACTGAAAGCTGACCCCAAGCTAAAATTCTAAATTTCATCCAAATTTGTTCAGCTGTTCGAACGTGAAGATGTGACACACTCACAAACTTTCGCCTTTATAATATTATCAGGCCTGACGCACTTCTAACTATAGTTATAGAAATGTGCCTACGCCCGCGGCCTCGCTTGCGAGGCTAAATTCGGTAGAGTGTCACACGCGTGTTCGATTTTCCGCTTGACTCGCGTTAACAAAAATTATTTTCGAATTCTTTATCGAATATTCTATCGAGTTTTTATTTCAAGTATTTGCTACATTTTTCACGTAAACGAGTCAATGACCTTAAAGATCATTCAATATAAGTAGACCTCCCAGTACTTGTGACTACCTTACTAATGCAAGGTCAACATAATATACTGGAATTAAATCTTAAAAAATGTTTATTATTATGTATAATAACGTCTTACACGACCTAGTTATGCATGCTGTATCAAGCCCTAATATTATAACATCGTGCTAGTTGGTACGCGCCTTGGCGGCCGCCGCTGATACAGCATTCGTGGTAGAGTCGCGGGATGTTATGTCTAACGCCCGGCGACACGAGGTCGGTAGCGATAAGTCCCTAGAATTAAGAACACTGTGTTCGAATTAGTTTTAAGTATTTTTAGTCTTGATTAAAACGTCTTCGTGACCGGACTCACTAGTTTTCTTTCAAAAAATCCTTCGGCAGTGCCCCCGGTAGTTAACTGGCGCAGCCGGTAGGATATCCGCTGACTATAAGCTGTGTGCGAACACACAAATCGGTATCGCGCGCGGCTCGCGGGTATCCTCGAACCAAATAAATAAGTTTAACACATCCGGCGCCGAAGGTTCCTGTCCACGGCACGAGCAGCTCTACGGGTAGGCATGGGATCGAGCAGACTGTAAGTAGACCTTTTTACTATCCTGTCTCGTCCTAGTTATTTCCTGTGTTGCTCCTGTAGGACTTAATTTCGTAACTTTTAAACTCACATTGTTGAAAGTTATTTGACTTCTGCACGAAAATTGGCAGGCCTATTATTAAGCTATAGATAATATTTTATACATTTACTGTTTAATTATATTAATTAACTTCTGCACGAAAATTGGCAGGCCTATTATTAAGCTATAGATAATATTTTATACATTTACTGTTTAATTATATTAATTAACTTCTGCACGAAAATTGGCAGGCCTAATAATAAGCTATAGATAATATTCTATACATTTACTGTTTAAGTATATTAATTAATTTTGACAAAAATGCCGGATCAAGTTGGAGAAGCGGTCCAAATGATTCCTAAAGATATTTTAAGTTTAATTCCAAAGTTTGATGGTGACAAAAATATTTTAAACCTGTTTATAAAGAAAAGTGAATATATCTTAAGAAACTTTAATGGCCCCAATAATCCTGTTCAGTCAACTTATAATTTCCACGCTATCACCAGTAGATTGTGTGGTAGAGCAGCAGCTCTATTAAGTGAAAGGGAAGATATAATTACATGGGATCAATTAAAATCTGTTTTTATTCAACATTTTGGTGACCCGAGATCAGAGGACTGCGTGGCTATTGAACTGGAAAATTTAAAAATCAAAGCTAATGAAACCCACTTAGAATTCTGTAATAGAATACAACAAATACGCAGCACTCTGTTCTCCAAGGTAAATTTGCTTGCTAGTGAGGAAATGAGAGCTGCAAAAATGGTGATTTATAATAACTTGTCTCTTAACGTGTTTTTATATAATCTGTCAGAGGATTTAATCCGAATCGTACGACTCAGAAATTGTACAAGCTTGGAAAGTGCGCTCAGTGTCGTCATGGAAGAGGTCAATTTTCAATTTCAGTATAATGCAAAAAATAAAAATAATACGAAACCAGCCCCGCATCCTTCATCTAATAATAATAACTTCCAAGGTTTTAAATTGCAGCCTCAACTAAAACCTAATATTCCAGTTTTAAATAATTTCGGCTACCCGGCTAACCAACGCTTCAAGTTTGGAGTTCCACATTCGCCCCAAAATATTTTTAGGCCTGGTTTCAATACAAATTATGGGTTTGGTGTACCAAACCGCACTTACCTTAAACCGGGTATGCCTCAAGGTTATACACCAGTGTACATTGCAGGCAGTCCGCAAAATAATTTTAAATTTGGTAGTCTACCCCAACAAGGAAATAGACCTCAATTGGATAACGCACAGGGTAAAACTAATTTTAATCCACCAAACCAGCAATTCAAATTCGGTATACCGCCACAACATCAACCACAGCGTAATCTAGCCCAGTCACAAGACACTGATGTTTCTATGCGAACTGCCCGCCCTCTTAGAAACAATATGATTACAAATAACCCTGATAGTGACATTACGTTTTACACGTATAATAATAATGATACTCAAATATTACAAGACCAGGATTTTCAGCAAGACTACGTAAACTGTCAAAATAATTTACAATTTACGGAAATTCACGACCAAACCGTCTATGACAATAATTCCTACTCAGAGAATGCGGAGCCGGTTCCCAACGAGCCTACAAACCAGGAAGAATACATAAATTTTCCTATAATAGCCTCGAAAACGAATCACCCGACGTAATATATTTAAATTGCAATAGTATAAACCGATTACCACACATCTATATTCCAGAAATAGATGCCCGACTTATGATTGATACCGGAAGTACTAGAAGTTTTATTAGTCCAGGCAAAGCCGATCAATACTTTGCTGCCTACAAATATAGCGAACCGTTTGAAGTTATAAGCACACATGCACGTAGCTCACATGACCAAGTTATATACATACCCTTACTGAAAACCTTCAAAAGTTCCCTTGAACACAAGTTCTACGTTTACGACGTCGATGGGCGATACGACGGATTAATTGGTTCCGATCTCTTAAAAATGTTAGACGCGACAATTGATATGAAGTCGCAAATTTTACGAACACGAGATACAGAAATACCCATAGTATACAGCCTCACATGTGAAATAACTTTAGACCCCCGAACTGAAACGAGAGTAAAAGTACCAACTGAACTTGATAACGGTGACGCAATCATTGAGTTTACAAAATTCAGTAATGACGTACGTATGCCGAGCGCGATAGTTACATGCATAGATAATTTTGCGACAACCGTTATTCAGAATGCTTCACAAAATACCGTGACAATTACATTTACCAAACCACTGACTACCACTAAACTTAACAACACTAAAATCTGTGAAATAAACGTAACATCAGATAGGTTACTGAATAACTATGAAATTGACGAATTACTGAAACAAAATCTAGCAAAATTACGATTAGATCACACTAACTCGGAGGAACGCCAAGCTATAGAAAAACTTTGTTTTGAATATAGAGATATATTTTACTGCGAGCAGCTTCCCCTAACATTCACAAACCAAGTAAAGCACCGAATCCGGACTAAAAACGAAGAGCCTATTTTTATTAGACCTTACCGACATCCACCGTTACAAAATACTGAAATACAAAGACAAGTTGACAAGTTATTACAGGACGATGTAATTCAAGAATCTTTTTCGCCATGGAGTGCCCCCGTGCACCTAGTCCCAAAGAAAGCGGACGCGTCGGGTGAGCATAAGTTCAGAATGGTTATAGACTATCGACGTTTAAATGACATGACAATTGACGACAAGTACCCCTTACCAAATATCAATGATTTATTTGACAAGCTAGGAAAGTCAACTTACTTTAGCACTCTTGACCTTGCTAGTGGATACCATCAAATTGAAATAGACGAACAAGACAGATCCAAAACCGCATTTACAACCCCATCGGGACACTATGAGTTTTCCCGCATGCCGTTTGGGCTTAAAACCGCACCGGCAACCTTCCAACGCGCAATGGATAACGTGTTGAGAGGGTTGCAAGGTATACATTGCCTGGTCTATTTGGACGATATAATAATTTATTCAAATAGTTTACAAGAACACATCGAAAAGTTAAAAAAAATATTCGATCGCCTCAGACAAAACAACCTTAAAGTGACACTTGACAAATGTGAGTTTCTAAGAAAGGAGGTACTCTACTTGGGACACAAGATTTCTAAACATGGCCTAGAACCTAACGATGACAAAATCAGAGCAGTACTTAACTTTCCACTTCCCCGCACACCCACCGAAATCAAAAGTTTTCTTGGGCTGGTTGGCTATTATCGAAAATTTATAAAGGACTTTTCTAAAGTCACACAACCCCTTACTTCGTGCCTGAAAAAGAGAAATAAAATAGAAATTACTCAATCATATATCGACGCTTTCCAAAGATGCAAAGAACTACTAGTCAATGCTCCTATTCTAAAATTTCCAGATTTTTCAAAGCCCTTTATTCTAACCACTGATGCGTCAAACTACGCTATGGGCGCCGTCCTTTCACAAGGAGTTATTGGAAATGATAAACCCATTGCATACGCCAGTCGGACATTAAATGATGCAGAGACACGTTACAGTACTATCGAGAAGGAATTGCTAGCCATAGTGTGGGCAACAAAACACTTCCGTCCCTACTTATACGGACGCAAATTCACAATATATACAGACCACCGGCCGTTAGCGTGGCTAGATTCAATCAAAGAGCTGAATAGTAAGCTAACTAGGTGGAAACTAAGGTTAGCTGAATTTGATTTCAATATAATATACAAGAAAGGTAGCCAAAATACCAATGCAGACGCCCTGTCTCGTATAAAATTAAATATACTTCCCAATACAGATAATAACACATCCATACAGGGTAATGTAGGTGATACTGAAAGACCTGACAGTCCAATAGCAATATCAGACTCTTCAGAAACTTTGACCGCTTCATCACCTTCAGACATTAACTCAACTTATCCAGTCCGATCATCTTCATCCAGCACTCTCACAGCAGGTTCATTACCTGAAACAATACATTCAGCACAAGATATCGACACAGACGGCATCCCCATCCTAAATGAAGCTGTAGACACGAAGCCCCATCAAGTTCTTGTGTTTACTTGGAATAGAAATCAATTATCAGTAAAAGATTTGTCACGTGACAAACAAAAAATTTTCGAGATACACTTACCCGTAGATAATCCCGACTTTGTAAAACAGTTTCTTCTAGAATACATACAACCTAAAACAAAATATTTCTTTTATTTTGAAGACCAAATACACCGTAATCAGTTTACAGACGCCGTTATTAGACTATTTAAAAAGGATACCGTTAGAATTTATGAATGTACGAAAAGGATTATATACGTGGAGGATGAAGACGAACAACGTTCAGTCGTACTTACCTACCATCAAGGTAAAACTAGCCATCGCGGCATTAAAGAAACCCTCATGAAAATAAAGCGAAACTATTTCTGGAGAAATATGGACGTTACTGTTGCTACGGTAATTAATTCATGTGAAACCTGTAAAAAACTAAAATACGATCGTAAACCATTGAAACCAGCGTTACAATTAACACAAACACAAACAAAACCCTTTGCTGAAATATTTATAGACATTTTCTCTATAGAGGGCAAATACTTTTTGACGACAATAGACGCTTTTAGTAAACTAGGACAGGCTTTTATGCTCTCAAACCGATCCACCCCTGAAGTAGTTCGTGCGTTAATAAAATTTTTCTCGTTCTATGGCGTACCAAACCGAATAAGTGCCGATCCCGGAACCGAATTTAACAACGCCTTGTTTAAAGAAACACTACAATTTTATAAAATCGATCTACACATAGGTACGGCACATAACCCCAATTCTATGGGTTTAATAGAGCGTTTTCACTCGACCATCTTAGAAATATATCGTATCGCAAAATATGAACGTCAAATTACTGATGCTGCCAACGTAATGACGTACGCAGTTATGTCTTACAACCAAACCATACATTCAACAACAGGCCTTACGCCTTTCGAAGTGGTCTTTGGACACACTGATTCAAATAGCACTTTTGCAGTTAACTTTAATAAACAATATACGCAACAATTAGTCAACGATCATATGAAGCGAACCAAATATCTCTACCAATACTTAACGGACAAAATAATGGCAAACAAGGAAAAGATTAAAGAAAAACGCGGTGGCGAAACATCATTCGATATACAAGAAGGAGACACTGTATTCATAAAAGGTGCGAATATTAGACGAAGTAAAGACAAACCTCGTTTTCAGAAAGCACAGGTATCGGGTGAAGTCGTTAGGAACATTTGTCCTGTTAGAATAAGTAATCGTGACACAAAAGTGACACTTAAGGACATTAAACGTCCTCCACAGGTTCCCACTCGTGCTCCTGGCCCTGACCACCAGGATACACACCCTTCAACTTCAAAGGATAGATAAGAATCCAGGCGTATTGATTCTGAAGCAAGGTCAAGCTAGCGTAAGTTATAATAAGTGGACTATTATTAAGGTTTTAGATTTAAGTTTGATTCATGAGGACTTAGAATTTAATATTAAAAGGTACGCAAACTTTAATGAATACATACAGGAACATTTGGGTAATGAAACCTCGAATTATCAGTTGCTTGATGTAAAACTCCAAACGGATTACGTCATGAACAGTAGCATTGAAAAGTTTAAGCAGTTAGCCCCATCGATAAAGATTAAACGTGGAATTCTAAATCCTCTAGGATCTATTATTAAGGTAATTACCGGTAACCTAGACCATGACGACGCTACCAGATATGATAATATGATTGATAATATAAAAACACGCCAGGATGCATTAGCAAACAAGGTGACGCTAATAACTGAAATTTCTAAAACTCTAGTTAAAATAATGAATTCTACTAAGAATAATTTCATTCAAATAGAAGAAGAAATTTGGGAGATGACAAAATTAATTAATCAAACCAGCATGAACATTGCGATACATAATTTTGTAAATATCTATAATCTATTTTTACACAATTTTCAACTATTTTGCAGTCAATTGAATGAAATTGAAACTTCCGTCACATTCAGTAAATTAAAAATATTACACCAGTCTCTAATAAAGCCTGATGAATTGTTCAAATCATTAAAATCCATAGAACGGTCTAATAAACTTGTATACCCAGTAAGCTATGATAACCTAGTTAAGTTGGAACAGTGTATAGAAATAAAAGCTTATTCTAAAGGAAGTCAAATAACATTCATCTTAGAGATACCTATAATTAAAGATGAAATATATACATACTACAGGGCAATTCCAATACCCATTACCAATCATTTTAACCAGACAACAATCATTATTCCCAAGCACCCCTACCTCTTAGTAAAAGGGTCCGAAATAGTCTCGCTCTCCCAGCCTTGCAACGAACTCTACGAGGCTAAGTTCCTGTGCTACGAGGACGAGTCCCAACTGCCAAAAGAAGATACCTGCATAACGGCATTGATGAGGTTTTCTCACAACACGAGCTCTTGTAATCCTGTTCCAGTTGAAATTCACACCCTTAAGATAGAAGCTGTGGGGAAAAGGCGTTGGATTATTTATAGTAAAGCCGAAAGCATACTGTCAGAGATCTGCAATAACGAGATAACAAAGGAAAAAATAAAGGGTACTTACTCTCTTCACTTAGATGGTCACTGCGATGTCAAGATTGGAAAAATTACCCTGAAATCGAATCCTACTGCCTTAAGTAATATGGGCTCTTCGAAATTACCTATTGTCAATCTCCCGGATGTAACAGCGATCGAGCCACACCTACAACGGAAACCCATCAACTTGGACACTAGTGATTTAATAAATATACAACACCTAAACAACTTATTGGAAGTAAGCAAAAGTGAAGTGAAAGACGGCAGTGTAAAGTTCATTAACGTGAAAAGTGTTAGCGTCGGCACTCTAGTGTTATACTTAATTATAGTGTTAAGTATTTGTGTATTCATAGTTCATAAGTATGGAAGAACCATAAAATATTGTTTTTGCCGAAATGATCCGAGTGACAATAATCATCCCAATGATGATCATCCCTCCGATAATTTCGAACTTATGGGGGGAGGAGTTATGCATGCTGTATCAAGCCCTAATATTATAACATCGTGCTAGTTGGTACGCGCCTTGGCGGCCGCCGCTGATACAGCATTCGTGGTAGAGTCGCGGGATGTTATGTCTAACGCCCGGCGACACGAGGTCGGTAGCGATAAGTCCCTAGAATTAAGAACACTGTGTTCGAATTAGTTTTAAGTATTTTTAGTCTTGATTAAAACGTCTTCGTGACCGGACTCACTAGTTTTCTTTCAAAAAATCCTTCGGCAGTGCCCCCGGTAGTTAACTACCTACCTTTTAAAAATTACATATAAACGCACAAAAAATTAGATATAAACATACAAAACCAACAAAGTTATATAAATTCATTCATCATACTTCATTTTAATAACCTATTTCATTTGTTTAGTTATCTAACTAAATGTAAACAATCTCTTGAAACTTCTATGAGATGATTTTTAAAAAAATATATTTTAAAGTATGGATATAAGTAAATAGGTAGAAATCAATTAGGTACCTATCTACCATATAATTTTAGAAAATCTGATTATATTTTATGTAATAAAACGTAAGTACCTATTTCACATTTTTCAAAAACACACAAGTCCTAACCCTTTATCAAGAGCGGCCTGTTCAAAGGCGCATAACGGGCATAATAAAAGAGACTCTCGTTGCGCGGACTTACGGTGCATATTGATTCGTTACAAGTGCTATTGGATCTGGTAGGCTAATAAAATCAAGGTCGTGTCCGTGCCGTGCAATGTATTATGAACATTAGCGCTGTTGTTAGTAGGTTTAAATTCATATGTTTGCTATCACGGAGTGCAATTTCTGTACTTGTACTATTTCTTATTCTGTGATATTATCATAGGAAAGTGAAGAACCTGGTTAGGATACACCCTTCTCTATGATACACACCAACTTCTATATATATCGCTGTCAGCGATAAGACCGCCTTTGTACCCATAGATTTAAGTTGCCTAGTATAAAAGTTTTGTTACTATTTTGGTGTGCAATAAAGTTTATTCTATTCTATTCTATTCTCTGAAGAAATAAGTTTACTCACCAGCAAACCAAGCCATTCCTTGAGCACTGCCTCGACACAAAGGATCCATCTTCAGCGCACTGCGGCACATACCCTCTCCCCTCCTTTTCGCTCACAACCAGCAGTTCTGCCAACATCTTCTGCTGGGAACACATGGTCACATTGTGTGGTAGGATACAATGCTTGCCGCATTCGCCTCCGTCACAGCATTTCTGCATTGAAGGACATTCCAAGTCGTGGGCGCAGGGAGTCCCACACTCCTCGGTGGTGGCGGGGGCAGGACATGTTCCCGCTTTTTGGAGTTCTAGTGACGCTGGGCAACATACGCCATAGTCATTTCCTGTGGAAATGTAAAAAAGTTTTACCTACTTTTTTGTTGTGCGCACGTGTAGTAATAAAAATTTTTCCTTTTTTTAGAGACTTCTTTCTTTCTATAGAGATGGCGAATATAAAAAAGTTTACTTTTTTGACATTGAAAAAAGCCATAAATGTAAAAAAATAAACAAAACAAAAAGTAAGCCAGCGCACGTGCACGTTCTTTCTTACTTTAATTCTATACTTCTGTAGATGGCGCTATATTAAGAGGTAGATACTAAGTGTTTGAGCTGGTAGAAGTGAGAAAAACAAGACAGTAAGTTACTATTAAAAACTTGGTTAAATTCTGTGAAAATAAATGACCAGATATGGAGTGAGTAGGTGGGGCTTAACTTAGAGTTACGCAGAATATCAGCCATAGAGATTTTTTACATGTTACGCCGACCACATGTGTATTTCGATAAGGATAACGGCCGGTTGATATAGGTATACAGGGTGTAAGGCCCCGAAAATCTCCACTGAAAAGGGAGTATCCTCCAACTAGACGAGTGTAGTATCTGGTCCGGGCGACTGCCCGATAGTTGTTTCAGTGCTGTTGTATATGTTCCTCGTCGCATTTTCGTGTAGACACGGCATTATGCTGAGCGTTCGGCCATTTTACGCGGACGTCGTGCATATTTTTCATAGAAAATGTTTATAATCTGAAACTTAGTCCTAAGATTGCGTCTTTTCCGCCAAATAAAATGATTTTCTTTTCTTTTCTTTCTTTCTTTCTAATCGCTCGGAGAAATCTGATACTGCGTTGTAGGATTTGGTCCTTTTTAGTTCATATGATAGTACATAGATGTCGCTACCGGTGTTTGGCCAAATACGGAAAAATAATGATTAACTGTGGTATCTAAAACACTACAAACCTGATTCAACAAGGCACCTATACAGAGGTGGACAGTTCGGCTTCCCTGGGTCGGTACCACACAGGAACGGCCTGCTGGTCTCAGATATCAACAGCGGCTCTCCCACAGGGCAGATGTTCATAAGACTACGGCCCCTTTTACCTGTGAACATGAAGGTTAAGCAAAATTTGAAGAAAGCTACCAAAATTTTCGGGAGTACCTAATGTCATACCATGATGTACAAGGGGTATATAAATGTGGGTCGTGGGGCCAAAGGACAAGGAAAAAGGCATTAAAGAACAGTTAACAAAAAGACTGTATTTATTTTTTGTGGTCCCAAAACACTAATAAAAAAAAATTATAGGTAGAAGTTGGGACCGCGAGGTCCAGGTCCAACGACCCTTAAATGTAGATACTATATAGCAGCTGCTAGCGGCGAAAGAAGGTTTCTCCATACAAACTTTGGACCTCCTTTTATCCTTTTAGGGGATGAATTTTGGAAAATCCTCTCTTAGTGAGCACTAAGCCTACGTCATAAAAGGAAAACTAGTGCAAAATTTCACGCTCCTTGTCCCAATAGTTTTGGCTGTGCGTTGATATGTCAGTCAGTCAGTTTCTTCTTCTTTATAAATATATCTTTAAATATGTTTGTCGCCTAACTCCTAAACGGCTTGACCGATTTGCGTGGAATTTCGTGTGTATATTTGAGTGGGTCCCTGGATGGTTTGAAAATACAATTGAAACCGGTAAGTGTGCGCTTTAGTTTCTGACGAATAACCAGCTCCTGCAGGACATCTGTCGGGACCTTAATAATACTTAATAAGACCATAATAATATTATGCTGAATACAGATATTCTATTTAAGGTTTTCAGTTATTTCAATTACATTTTGGTTCATGATCATTATTTCAGCCGAAAGACGTCCACTGTTGGACATAGGCCTCCCCCAAATGTCGCCATAATGACCGGTCCTGTGCGTCTCGCATTCATCGGATTCCCGCGACCCTCACCAGGTCATCGGTCCACCTTGTGGGGGTCGCCATTCCAGAACCTTTCGTCCCCATCGACTATCTGTTCTGCGAGCAATGTGCCCTGCCCACTGCCACTTAAGGTTGACGATTCTTCGGGCTATGTCTGTCACCTTGGTTCTCCTGCGGATATCTTCATTACTGACGCGATCACACAAGGAAACTCCGAGCATAGCCCTTTCCCTTTGAGTGACTTTAAGCCTTCTGATGAGGCCCATTGTAAGCGACCACGTTTTGGAGCCATATGTCATCACTGGCAACACGCACTGGTCCATAGACTTTCGTCTTGAGACACTGTGGTATGTTGGACGAGAAGACACCGCGCAGCTACAACATTTTGTTTATGTACAGGTATATGTCAAGGTTAATCTGCCCAGCCGTAACGATTACGTATTTGCATATCTGCTGTAATGCGTGCGATATGTATGATGTTATATTATGTTCAGTTTACTTTGCATACTTACTGTTTTATTACAAGTATCCATGTTTTGTGAATATGTATGTGTGTTTGTATCCGGCTGTGATTTGCTGTAGTCACGATTGTTTGTAATTAATTATGTTAAAACAATTTTTCCTAACAAAGATAATCGACCAAATTTAAAACTCATCAAAAAATTACTCGAGACATTTTCGTGACTTCGCAAGTCCAACAAAAAATATTTCTAGTTTGTATAAAAATTCAGAAGACGGGACATCGAAAGATCAAAAATGTTGTGTTTGGTATTGCAATACCAAACACAAAATTCGTACATGTTTTTTTATTCAAATTGGTCCCTTTAAGAATCATAGCTCTATTTCTGTCTCGTACAGAAATCATAACAGATGAGGTCATAATGCCGAACTTTGGGACTTACCACACACCACACTTACCGTGTTAAAAAGTCAGTCGCTCGAGAAAGAGAGATGCAGCTAAACCTATGTATATCTCTCTGCACCATCCCTTTTTCTCGCTTGGAAGACTGACGTGTTAACACATGGTACGCCTTCTGAGCCCTATACCTTTTCGGCCCACAATGAGACAAGGCCATAGAATTAGGTAATATGTTACGTACCTGTAGGCACTGATGGACATGGTGCCTTAATGCCTCCAGATAACAGGACAGGCGTCTAAGACAAGTTACAGAGAAGCAAGGGTTTTCTCCAATGGCAAGAAGACCCCCTTACTGGTCCCTAACAAACCCAGAACTTAAAAACTTACATGTCGGTACTGGTGGACAAGGAGGCTTTAGGCACGGTGCCTCTTCCAGTTGACAGGACAGCTGACCAGGGCACGTGACAGAGGAGCAAGGGTCTCGACACTTGCAGAGAGGACACCCTCGTTGGTCCAGCTCGAAGCCTAGTGGACACAGCATCCTGCAGGTGTGCGCTGCGCAGGGATCCACTCGGGAACAATTGACTAGGCCTGCAGCTGGTGCTCTGGTTCCTGGTAACTGGTAAGTTGAAGAATTTGTTAATATTGGTAGGATTTTTTTTATTTTTTATTTTTGATAGGCTCGCGTTTGATCACTCTCTCACCCGATGGTAAGTGAAGACGTGGCCGACCTATTTACTCTTGACTTAAAGACCTAGGTTGTAGTATCAGTAAACACAGACTCCGGCAAGGGTATTTCACTCTTTAGTTGTACGCAAAATGAATGTGTTCCCAAAACGCTTTGTACTTATGGGTGGGATGTCCACCATGTACCGATGCGATGGCGCAACGTCGTACGTCTAGTGGTCCGATGACGGAACGGACTTGGTGGAATTAAATTGTGCAATTCTAACACACACTCCCCGAAATGTAATCGATAGAAAACCGACAGGCCTGCAACTCGGCGTCGATGCTCAAGGCTTTCGCAGCTTCAAGTGTGTTTGTTAGTGTTTAGTATTTTCATTTTGGACTAACATTAGAATAAAAGACTGTTGGAGAAGTGACATTCTATATAAGTTTACGTAACAATAACACTAAATCAACTTGCTTGTCAAATAAGACCCAGTACAAGAATTCATTAAAATATGATGTGCCAATTAGAGCAGTGGTGGCCGAGTGGTAGCGGCCCCGACTTACGAGTTGTAGGTTGCGGGTTCAAACCCAGCCAGGCGCATTACTTTGTGTAATTTATTTCATCACCACTGCTCTCAAAACGGTGAAGGAAAACATTGTGAGGAAACCGGCATGTCCTAGAACCAAAAATTCGAAGACGTGTGACATTCACCAACACGCACTGGGCCCGCGTGGTGGATTACGGCCCATTCCCTCTCTTACAGAGGAGGCCTGAGTCCCAGCAGTGAGAACATTATAAAGCCGACTATGCTATGTTATGTGCCAATAGACTTAAAACATTGGTATTATGACACTTAAATTGATTATAAATTGCATCAAGAATGTGTTAGTTAATAAAATTTGCCCCCCCTAGCCAAGTTACAATCGTATCGTTCGCGCCGAACGCCTCGAGTAGGCCACGCCTTCGATTCCTTTGTTCTGACGTTATCTTAATGCTCAGTCACGTGGTCAGAACAAAGGAATCGGAGGCGTGGCCTACTCGAGGCGTTCGGCGCGAACGAAATGATTGTAACTTGGCTAGGGGGGCTGTACTACTGATGAAAACTAATTCCATAATTTTAAACATTAAAGATATGTATTTTTATAATTGAATTGATGTATTTTATCTATGAATGCATACATTAGTTTCCTGTTACTTCATATATGTATATTGTATGATTTAGTTAAGTTAGTATATGCTATTTTAAGTTTTTTAATTTATTTTACGCACGTGTCTACATCTCTCACTAATCTCTCCTGTCGCAGGTCTGCTAGAAGAAGTTTCTTTTACAAAAAAGAAGGACCTTTGTGTTCTTCTATCTGTATTTCTTTTCACTAATATGTGTTTGTTTGAGCATAAATTTACACTAATATAATAAAGAGCTAGTTTGTTTTTTTTGTTTGTAGGAGGTAGGTAATCTCTGGAAGTACTGGTCCGATTGCTTAATTTTTTTTACCGATAGAAAGATGCTTTATTCCTGAGTGACATAGGCTATATTTTATGTACGCGGGCGAAGCCGCGGGCAAAAGCTAGTATATAAATAAAGTTGGTTATAAATTGGAAACTGTGTGACAGTTGAGACTATTTGTTGCCTATTCCTGAGAATTCTGTATTAAGAGTGCATGAATACACGTTAATTATTATCGGCTACTATTCTTACCTCAAATCCAGCAGCATCAACACACCAGCAAGTGCTGACGATCTCATTATCACACTGGATCTCCTCGAACTCTCCATCCGTGAGCTTGCAGCGAGGTGTCCTCATCGCCGGCAGCTTGCCCCGGCCTCCGCGGCTGTTATCCGCGATTAAGGCTCGAGATATCCTCTCTGTTGATAGCTTCACGTTCTCACAGCCTGGAGGAGGAATTCAAGAAGATGTTAGAACTATAAAGGTACCTACACGAATAATGTTATGTATTTATTATTTTTCCAATGTTTGATTTATCAATGTTTGTATTTATTATTTTGTTTTTCTACCTTTATAGTTTTATTTAACCTCCGTGAGTGTGACCGTGGGCATCACCTCGGGCCCTAACAGAATACCAGCGCTGCGTTATTTATCGTTTTAAAAATATCGCAGCATATGCTGAGTTAGGCGCCTTTTTGGCCTTGCACAGTTTTTTTATTTTCATATTAATTCTACTGTATCTATGAGGTACGAATAAACATTTTTTCTTTCTTTCTTTACACTACATACAAGGTGGACCAAAGCTAAAGATAGTATCGGGAATTTCCTTGATACCAGATGCTCTAGAACAGTGTTTCGCAAACTTTTTGTGTTCAAGTTACATCTAGGAAATCGGAAAATTTTGGAGCTACACCATAAATGGAAATTCATTTTTTATCAACAAAACAAAAATGAGTTTTAAAAAAAAATAACGTGCAATCATTTTTCATTTCTAACAGTTGTTCCTGTTGGTTAATGGATGTGTCAAAAAGGAATGTCTATAGGTAGATCTACATTTTTCTTCGGTCTGCTCTATTAACTTTATGAGATAACCGTATTTTTCCAAGGCACAGCAACTATTCGCCACGGCACCACTTAAGATGCAGTAGCGGACATCTCTCTTCATCAATTATATTTATGAAGATCGTGGTTTTCTGATAAAGGCATGATTATAACAATAAAGGAAGTCGAAAGAAGCGGTAGATAAACTTGGTGAGAAGATGATTCGGCTAGGATGAAAAATACTGTGATGACCTCTAATAGAAATGCATTTGAAAAAATTACACACGCTGGAAAAGCGAGGTCTTAGCCACAGGGTAGACCCTATTAAAATAACGATGATGGTAATTAAGTAATACACATGTATACGTTATTTTAGGAACTTGTAGTTTCTTATGTAGATAGTTTGTGAACTTATGACCCTTTGCTAAAGTTCGTATGTAAACAGAGAAACTTTGTATCCCACAAGGGGCTTATATTAATTGGTAAGTGTAGGTATAACTGCTACTTATACTATTCCTTTGTTAATAAGTTTCACGTCGCTAAAGCTGTTATTGGATTTCCTGGTTTACAAACAACGTAGTTTCGTGTAGTTCCATACCTCAAAAGGAAAAAACGGATCCCTTATAGGATAACTTTGTGGTCCGTCTGTCTGTCTGTCAAGACCCTTTATCTCGAGAACGCGTGGAATTATAGAGTTGAAATTAAAACCTTATACTCAAGTCTGTGGTCGCTTGAAGCTGTGAAAAAATCAAACTTTTGAGTAAACTAAAAAAAAAGATACGGAAGTTTATATCGAAAAAACTTAAATTTCGACACTCTCAAGGGAATCAAAATTCATTCCCGTTCACCTGGAATCCTGAATTTGGGCATGAAGCAAGGTCTTATAGCACAAATATAGGGAAAAATCTGAAAACTGTAAATTTGTAGTTACGTCATAAAAAAAAACTTTTTTGCGATTCGGAAAAATCTTCGTAACTCAATTCGGGAATTGAACTGCTCTCATAGGTAAGTTTGTACGGAACCCTCAGTGCGCGAGTCCGCCTCGCATTTACCCCGTTTTTTTTTATTAGGCTCGCGTTTGACCACAATCTCACCTGATGGTAAGCTATGATGTGGCCGACGTTGGAGCACGCTTTTCTAGAAGTAACCTATTCACTCTTGACTTACAGACCCCTAGGTTGTAGCTATCAGGAAATCGACTCCGGCAGGGAATTCCACTCCTTAGCTGTACGCACAATGAATGAATTCCCAAAACGCTTTGTACGTATGGGTGGGATGTCCACCATGTAGGTACCGGAGCGCAACGCCACAGTAGATAAATATACAGTAAAACATCTTCATACAAACGTGCCGCTCTCGGTTTGAATGTGTGCGTGCGCGCCGCGCGCCATGTCGGCACGCGATTTCACGCACACGCTAGCATAATATATGGGGGAATAAGGTGGCGGCAGTGCGGGCTGTGCAGCGCGACTGTGAGCACGCGCGTACGCTACATGACCGCTTGCGTTCGTCAACTCTCGCCGGCGCGGGCGGCGGACACTTGTCGTAAATTACGAGTATCATGACTTCAAAAAGGGGAAAAAAATATTGTAGTGTTTTCGGGTGCCTCAATAATGATTTCGCAAACCCGGACTTATCATTCTTCATACTTCCTACTCAACCAGAAATGTAAGTACCTACTTATACTTAAATATTATTAGAAAATATGGTATTGTATTGTTTATTTCACAGTTTATTTGCTTTATTAAGAGCGTAGCCGAGTCGCATTTTTCTGAATACTATGTTTAGAGCTAAAGTTTATTTTAAGAAGTCTAGTTTTACTATAAAATAGAGGATTGAGTACGAAACATCGTTTTGGTAAACATATTTTTCGCGTAGGTATAGTTGTAATAAGGACAATTTCACAATAATTAATATTGCAAATTAATTACTTTTGAAATTATTATTTTTTCTATTGTCTGATGTGTTGTTCAATCCAAATATGGTTCCGGTAGTCTGACGATCGACTTATATACTTGTGTGTACATCGCATTTTTTTGGCCGGCGTTCGGGTCGGCCACTTGACACTTGTTTTTGTTTCGCTTATCGAAAAAAATGTGTTAAGAGGTCTGTTCTTTTTGTTTATTATTGTAAGGTGATGTGTATTATACTAAATGCAACAGTTATTTTTGATATGGTTTCATTTTGTAAATATAACGACTTTTGTATACAAAACTGGGAAACCTGGGAAATAGTCCATCACGCTACCTTCAAGTTCAAAGGAGAATGAGCAACTTACTATGGCACTTGGTTGCGCAACTTTTGACTCAGTATAGTAGTGAAAATTAGACACAAAAAAGGGTTAGCGTCATACTTTAAAACAAGGTTAAATTCATAAATTGGTAAAATATTCAATCATAATATGCTTTTTATTTTATAAATTTAGATCAAGTGCTGCTTGTTCGAAAATATTAACTAAAAGTAAAAGTGACAACCCTGGGTATCAACGCAAGAGTAGGCTAATAACTCGGCGGGCGGCCTTAGATAACCTACTGTATATTTATCTACTGTGGCAACGCCGCGTCTTGTGGTCCGATGATGGAACGGACTAGGCCTAATTAAATTGTGCAATTCCAAAGCATACTCCACGAAATGTAAACCATAGAAAACCGACAGGCTAGCAGCTCGACGTTGATGCTCAAGAGTTTGGAGTATTTCATAGTAACAGAAGTTCACAGTAAAAAGTGACATGAAAGTTCACTCTGTTTATAGAAGTTAATTTGATCAGGTGTCCAAAAGTTTGACAGCCAACCTAGTTAGAACATTTGGATTGCTGAGGTATTTATAATTAGTATTTCAGGAATTCTAATTAGGGTTCCAGAGTTGGAATGTTAGGATCCTAATTTTGTCTGGGTTGTCGGCGCGTTGAGTTGATGATTGACGGGAGGGCTGGCAGGGCCGATACCTGCTAGGGCTGCAGGGTTGTCCGAAAGAGTTACTGTGGCCCTAGTATGCAAATGTTATATGAATGTGAGAATACTGTAGACTCCACGAATTTTTGGATTAATTCCTATTACGACTCTTTTTTTTTAATATGATTATTTTTATTGTGCTTTTGGGTACAATATTGTCTGGTCTACACATACACTATTCTTACATAATATCTATTAATACTGTAATATGGTTATTTTGTAACAACAATAACAACAACTTTTTAAAAAGAGTAACCATGGAGTTTCTTTCCGGTTAAGAACGGCAGGTGGGTTTTAGTCTCACCAAAAGCGGGAGATGTTAGATGGTAATTTTCCTAAGCAAAAAAAATTAAAATACAAAAATATGGACTGGAAGTCAGGACACTACAAAGATTGCGCGCTGTTGAAGCTCATCAACAAATTTATATAACATTACCCGTTCTGAATGGACCCAGAACGGGACATGTTATTTAATGAGTTCCCACCTAAAAAAGGATCCTAATTTCAGACATTAAGAATTGTTCCAGCGCACTAATTGCCTGACTCGCTTTCTAGTTAATTCATGTAATGTTTGAAGAGTTACCAGTAAAAAGCGGGTCGACACAGGCTCGACCGCAGGTGGTGGAGCAACAGATCTTCTCCCCACACTCATCGTCTGTCGTGCACGGCGTCGCACGCGCAGGACACGCACTTTCTTGTGCTGGACATCTTCCTCGGAGCTCCGCGTTTGCTGAAAATGAAAGGATAGTATGTATTAGGTATTCACTTATGAAGTAACCATTTAAATAAATAAAAATGGGCTGCTTTAAGGCGTGGTAACTTCGAATTGCCTTAGAATGCTAAGTTAAAACTTGTTCTTCTTTTTTCAAAATTAGTTATTATTTTGGTTCTATGGTTTTCTATTTTTTGTAATCCTATACATGCTGGAAGGCCTGGAAGGCGAATTGTTAGCTTTGACACCCTTAACTATCCGTTCGATTTTCATGAAATTTCGCTTATACATATGTAGTCAGCTGTAGTCTACCCCTGATAGAAAAGGACAACGGGTACCTTTTATTCAGAAGAAACAGTTCCCGAGAAATTTACATTAATAATAATGATGAAAATGACTGACTGACCTGGTGTAATTAAATTAATTGAATCCTATTTTTATTATTTAAAATTTTATAATAAAATACCAGTTGAGATTCTACAACTAAATGAGTCCAAATTTAAAGCATGCATTAAACGCACACTATGTAGACAAGCGTATTATAAACTGGAAGATTATATCCTTGATAAAAGCGCTTGGCTAAATGCCGGTCCTGCTCCGCAGCCACTTGTACCTTCAAATTAGTTTTTTTTTTTTTATAATTTTGGAAGAGATACTGTTCCCCTTTTTGTATTGTTGTTTTAGAAATGTTTTTTATTTTATTTTATTTTATTTCAATAGAGCTGATAATTTATTATCTTTTGTATTTGGAAACAGTAGCATTGTATAATGTAGAAGCACTTTGTTTTTCAAGTTTTGTGAATGTGAAGTACCATGGAGCATTTTTATTAGGTTACAACTTGTTTGACATTACGAGCATGGCAGTTGAGAGTTTGTCATGCTCACTCAAATGTCTCGCTGATGGTGGCACGTGTTATTGGGTCATTCAGTTCCCTTAAAAATGGTTGAGCTGAGTGGGGCTGATGCACGCGTCATGCTCGTGAACGGGTGCCGTCAGTTGAGACTGGTCATCTCTTAGCTGCCAGTGACTTAATTCAATTTCTATTTTTTTTTTATTAGTCTTTTTTTTAAGTATATTTTTATTTTATTTTAATTATTATTACTTATCTACATTGTGCTCACATATTAGAAGCGACAAGAAATATGTAACCAAGATTTATGTAACTCATAACATGATTTAAAAGAGTGTCCATGGAGTTTCTTGCACGTTCTTCTCCATAGAGATCTACGCTTTGGAACGTGCAATTTAGCTTCACTTGTTTTTTTTTTGACTGACTGACATTTTGACAATTCAAAAGTGCCTGTAATTGGTCTATTTGAAATAAACGTTTCTGATTCTGATTCTGATTCTGATTAACATTTATTTAAAATTAGATTTTCAATCTTTTAAATGACTGACCAATTATAAAGATAGAAAAAGCGTAACCGATGGCAGAACTACTATTTTTATAAAATTATTTTCTGTTAGGTATACTTTGCTCGTATGCAATTTCAGTAATCTGGGGCAGAATATTGGCGCAACCAAAGCGATAAGGATCGAATGCTATTACGGCTTAGGTAGCTAAGTAAGTGTGAAGAAAATGCTTGATAGGCACCTGATAGCTTTAATTAACGCTACCAATTAATTAATGCAGTTACTGGCTTTTTATAGACTCGAAAATTACACGATGATGATCTATACCGTTTTTCAATTATAATTTTACCACCCCATCTTCGGACTGATGTTAGAAATCTTAGAAAATCTTGGCTTATATCTACAAAACGCATGTAGGTAATAACTAGAGACATACAGAAATATTATATAACAAATCTTCCACCGCGTCTGTGTCTATTTGCGATAAAATAAAAAACGATTTTCACGTGGTTTTCACTAATAGACATGTGCATGTGATTCATGAAAAAGGTGTGACTAAGGGCGGAATTCACCAATAAAACTAATCGCGTTTTAACGTTTGGCTCGCATAATCGCGTTTAGCCGCTGTCACTAGTATCACTTGTAAAAATACAACAAAAGAAAAATACAGACAAGTGACACTAGTGACAGCGGCTAAACGCGATTATGCGAGCCAAACGTTAAAACGCGATTAGTTTTATTGGTGAATTCCGTCCTTATTATAGTAGAGGAAATCCGAGAATTTTAAAAATTTCACACCCTTGCGAAACTGGAAGAGCAAAGGCAACGTAATTTTTTTTTACGGTCCCTCACCATCACAGCCTCACTGAATTTCTGAAATAGACCTTTTGTAGTGAACAATAAGATAGAAAATGTTCTAATTACCGTGTTGCAGCAGCAGTGCGCAGACGCAGAGCAGCACCGCCCTCACCGCCACCGACATCGCTGCATCACACACGCGAACACTGCAAACAAGAGAAAATATTCTTTAGTAGGTACACTGGAACTCGTATGAATAGAAAGTGAAGGACGTTTATTTAGCACACACTTAAAGGTACACAAGTTAGTCAAGGGTACGAGTCAGTCAATTTTAGTCAAAAATACTCAAAAATATGTAATTTTATGGATTTAAGCCTATATTCTTGACCAATTTCATTGTAAAGACGATATTTGGGCAGATATTTTATTATTAGAAAATTCGACAATTTCACGTGTAAAATTGGGGGAGACGTCCCCCCTCGGAACGCATCTGTAGACTGCCAGTAAGCCATCAAACGACACGAGATAGCAAAATATAAATAGGAAATAGTTACAAGATGCAATACAATTAATCAAAATTAATGATTAATTGTATCTTTACTGCTATTTACCTCATGGTCAAAGCATCAAAGGTACGCCAACCTATCACAAGGCACTCAAATGAATACAATATATCATTGTCAAGAAGATTTCTTAATCTGATCACGTATATGTATGCAAGTGAGGTCTTCGTAACGTTTTTATTTAGTTACTCTTGCGTTTGAGTCATACAAATCGTTCGACTTTTACAAGTATGGATTTCGGCCTTGCGTCTGATTGTATTCAGGACCATTGTTTAATGCTAATTAGCTATACGACATGGTGGATATTCCACCCGTACACACATGTTGTTTTGGGAACACATTCATTGTGCGTACAACTAAGGAGTTGAATTCCCTGCCCGAAATCATCTATCGGGCAGGGAAAGCACAGACCAGACAAACACCCGTCTGGTCGGAGGATCTTCCTTTTTCAACGGAGGTACGTGGGACTACACACTCCGTTCCGCATACTCCTAAAAAACAACAAACCTCCTATAACCCACCCCCCTAGCCAAGTTACAACTGTTTCGTTTCTCTTTTTGTTGGTCGCCTCGAGTCGGCCGCGCCTCCTATTCCTTTGTTCTGACCACGTGACTGAGCGTTGAGATGACGTCATAACAAAGGCATCGGAGGCGTGGCCGACTCGAGGCGATCGACGAAAAGAGAATCGAAACGAAACGTTTGTAACTTGGCTAGGGGGGCTGGGAATCTTTAAGTCAAGAGTGAATAGGACACTTCTAGACAAGCGTGCTCCATTGTCGACCACATCATCGCTTACCATAAGTGAGATAGTGGTCAAGCGCGAACCTATTTTAATGTCTGTTACACATTGCTCGCTTATAGATTAAATGGCAATAGAAGATGTAGTTTGTTAGAGAATTCGGACAAGTTTCGCCTTTGTGTAAGAAGGTTTGAAGTTAGAAGATTGTCGGGGAGTTTTATAATGCGCAAAATATATGATCTACTGCAGTAAACAGAATTAGAAAAATATATGTTATAAACATAATAAAGCTAATTTAATACAACGGAAAAAAACCACAGAGATGCCTCTAAAAAATACTTTTATCGATTAAAACCGGACTAATAAACATGAAATCATTCTGACTGTTTGTCATCTATAAATATAAAAGCGAAATACCACTCACTGATTAATCACGAAATCGCAGAAACTATAACACCTACATACTTAAAATTTGGCAGGTAGGTTCCATATAGGTTGTAGACATCCGCTAAGAACGGATTTTATGAAACTCCACCCCTGGATAAAACGGGGGTTGGAAGTTTGTATGGAGAAACCTACTTTTACGTGGGTGGAGCTACTGACAGAAGTTAATCTTTCATATTTGCAAGTATTGTGTCTTTGGGCATCTTTTTCTTTTGTATGCAATCCGAGATTGACCCTACTTTACGGATTTTAAACAAACTGATTAACATCCATTAGACTCATAGTAAGGTTCAGTTGAAAACCAACGTCAGGCAACTGCTACATAGTGGCCTGGAATTATGCTGAACTGGACCTATTTGGCGCAGCCGTGAGACACACAAGGTTGATGTTCATTAAACCCCGAGCGAACGCCGGCGTTCGAACGTCATTGTCTTTCTATTGTGTCTCTAATTACGCTACTCAATAGGTTAAGTTTTTAGTACTTTAGGGCTTTTATTTTTATTTTGTAAGTTAGTGTTAATTACGTTATGATTAGATTTAAATGTATTTATAAAGTTTCTATATGATAATTGTTATCTCATTGTGTGTACCTGTGTGCCAAATAAACGTGTTTTCTTTCTTTCTTTAAGTGCTGGGAATTTTATAACGTGTTATGATAATTTCGTGTGAGATTCTAATATATTATTAAATATGGATATTGTAGTTAAGGAGATTTCGGAGAAAATAGGGAAGACGTAGAATATATTAATGAACACTAATAAAACAAATTGTTGAAATCGGTGAAGATTTTTCTTTCGATGTCGCGACGGTAAGGTTGGAGCAGAGCTTCGATTACCGCGCAAAAAAATAGGTATTTCTATTTATTTTATTTATCTATTTATTTATAAACTATAATAAACTGGATGAGGCCGGCGTTTCCTAGCTGACTACCCTGAGAAGAAACACCGAAACAAACTCATGTGTCAAAGTCCATACAGTATATATGTAATGATCAAATCACATGAGAACCATGCAGATTTGTCTGAGATGGTCTTTTGAAGAAAGAAACGTACAGATTTGAGTGGACTTGTCCAGTCAGTGCAAGCATTTGTCAGTATTCAAAAAGCTCAACTCAGGACTAATAAGGAGTTCAACGACTTGACGCTTGATGCTCATCATGAAGGAGCTCAACGGATAGGTGTTCCGGGCATCGATATATATCGCTAGAATATAAGTCGATGGTACCGGGTCTGGGTGTGTTGTGTGGCGACCATGGAGGCCACACTATATTAGTATTAGTAGTACTTGCAAACTGGCAGGTTATACTTTTAAGATTTATGGTAAGAAAAGCATAGATGTAGATATCGAAACATAATTGATTAGAGATGGTCAAACAAGAAAAGTTTAAGCTAATGAGATATTTTATTTAGATAATGTAAAAATACTGCTTCTAATAATATACTTAATCATAGTAAAAATAGAAGCCTTTTCATTTGCGTCTCCCATATCACACTTGTGTATGTGAGTACCTATACATGTTTATAAACGTACCAACGATGCAAGAGTAATTGCTAGTATTGGCCATGGACAAGTTTATAAAAAAAAAATGCAATACCAACCTTGTGTGTGAAACTTAGTAACAGCACAGCGTTTATGTAAACGAAACCTTATTCCAACTCGACACTTACGAGATTAATCATTAACTTTTTTTGTACAACAAAGGTACACAGTAAGCAGGAAACGAGGCGTGAAAATGTCTGCATTGTTCGCCTTTCCTTACCAATAGTTTTTCGCGAAATCACTCGTTTAGATTAATGGTTCAAGTTTGGAACTGACTGGAACAAGTAGGTACTAGCATCACGATATAAGTACTAAAGTACTAGAGAAGACACCGTAAATTCCTACTTTGTCTCGTTCAACTGCGGCGATCGCGCCGCACTTTGTCGAAGAAAACGCGTAATTGCCGTGATTTACATTGCGCTTAAGACCTTTTTGCCGAGAATAAATACACTTCAGCAGCAAATCTAGCGCTGTGGTAAATTAGTTACGGTTTAGACGAATTGTTATTATTTTAGCGCTGCAGCGAACTAAAGATTCAAATTACGAAAATAGGACAATTCAGTTATTTGACGTAGCTTCTCTAGTACGTTAGTACTTATATCTCGATGGGTACTAGTTACTTTTTTATCAAAACTTGTGAAATACATAATACCTTGTATTAGGCAAGTTTACTCATTTAGTTGTGTCGCGGTGACCCAGTGGTTAAAGCGCCAGCCTCTCATGCATTAGGTTGGGGGGTTCGAAACCGGGTCAGTACCTATGTGAATTTTTCAATTGATATGCTACTTTTCTAAGTTTATCTTGGACCTTACTGACACCCCGTACCTCGGCAAGCATGTAAATCCGTTGTTCCCGGTTATCATTCGTAAATCTTTGACAGTCGTAACAGGTAGTCAGACGCCAGAAAGTCTGACCATCACTGGGTTGTGGAGGTCTGATAGGCATTTACTCCATGTAAAACACGAGTGGAACCCTAATTCTTTTCCTAAAATAAAAGTAGCCTAGAGGTACTTCTTAAAACATCAGATATCTCAGTGAAAGTCCCGTCAAAATCGGTTCAGCCGTTTCGGAGATTAGCCGGAACAAATAGATTGACAAAGAGACAAAAATGTTAAAAATTTCATTTTTGTTACGAATATTTACTATAATATGCAGTAAGTAAAAAAAATATATTTTGATAGGTTTTACAAACAGGCACTTCAATTTTATTTATAAATATAGATGTATTTCTTTCTTTATTTAGTCAGGTCCAAAAGAAACGAGTTCGCTTTTCAAATTTCGAGTTATACGCATAATAAACCAGCCAGCAGTCAATCACGTCTCCGTGACGTGTGTGCATGCGGTCTACAGTTTGAATTCCGAACGTGAGCGATGCGTCCTCGCGCCACTTCGCGGTTACATACACGGCTTTCCCGCGCAGACCGATGCACACAGAATAAAAAATATTTTATTGTTCTTTAATTACAAAAAAAAAAAAACTATTCTGTTAAGAGTTCGGCTCCAATCTTCCTCGTTTATCAGCCTTTCTACTAGTGAAAACCATATAGGTAAAAATGTGTGGTTTAGAAGAATCAAGCGGAGATACAGACAGAGGCGGACTGCTATTTTGTTTCATACTATTTAGAGATTGGCTTTTGCCAGCGGCTTCGCCTGCAGGTAAATAGAAAATATAGACTTTGTTACTCAGTGATAAAGTAGCATTCTAATTTAAAGAATTTTGAAAATCGGTCCAGTTATAGTTCTTGATTTTATTCATTACAAACAAAAATACAAACCTTTTCTCTGATAATTATAGATTTAGAGACGAGAGACAGGCCGTTTGGCCACTATCTCACCTGACCCCCTAGCCAAGTTACAACCTTTTCGTTTCGATTCTCTTTATACGTGACTGAGCGTTTAGATGACGCCAGAACAAAGGAATCGGAGGCGTGGCCGACTCGAGGCGATCGACGAAAAGAGAATCGAAACGAAACGGTTGGAACTTGGCTAGGGGGGCTGATGGTAAGCGATGATGTGGTCGACGATGGAACACACTTGCCTAGAAGCCTAGAAGTAACCTATTCACTCTTGACTTAAAGTCCCTAAGTTAAAACAGGTTTATTGTTTATTTCTCGCTCCTATTGTAGTAGTTTCTCTATTTCAATTTCAAGTAAGGAAGTGACGTAAGTGCCGAGCCCATCAACAGCATGCTAATTAGCGATTACTTTCTCCGATTCTTGTTGGGTTTAACGCTCGCCGGTCATTGAACTCCGTTGTTTGACATTGGATCTCGGAAACATTAAATGGTTACGGTTGTGGTTAAGATTTTAATGAAGGAAATGTGAAATTTTATGACAAAATTTGATATTATGTCCAGGGCGATTTAATTGTGAGAATTTGAGATGGTATTTATAAATTATCAAGGGTATGAATATAAATAAATTATTAAATAGATTGCGACGATTTGGGTACGACAGAATCGTATAAACCCAGAAGACTATGCCACCTTAATTATTTGGGAAAAATACAGTGAATCGACACTTTTTTATTACGGTGAGAAATGTCTTTGACAAAATGACGTGCATTAACATAATTATTTCTAAATAGATGAAATATGGTATTTGGAAATCGTCAAGCTTTGATAATACCTACTATTATTTGCTAAGGTAGGCGACAGATAAATTTTGAAAAATAATATAGTACAATTGACCCTCCTACATTTATTGACATTCTTAATTTAAAAACGGAAATAAAGACATAAAGCTGTCTTAAATCGACGTCTACCGTATTCTTTACATTTTCTAGTAGGTAGTGAAAAACTGTGCATTGTTTATTTTTCGGATATACTCTAACCCAAAATTATATGGTGTCTACTATAATTTGATAGGAAAGGAACCATTGATTTTTCAAAAGTTAATTACCTATATTTCATAGTCAAATACAGTTTGAAGAACAAATCTGCCATGAGACGGTTTATTCAACAAATCTTCAACAGTTTCGATATAATTCGGCTAGAATATACATAGGATTAGTTTCATTGAAGTTTTGGTAACCGAATATCCAAACTTCGTCAAAGCGTTCGCTACACTTCTGAAACTTGAACAAGGCGCCGATCATGAACTTACCGAAACCAAATTTAGTTTCTTTTGAAGAAAATAACACGTTTAGTATTACTAAACAGGCATAAGCGAGTTAATTTAGATCTATAATTTAATTATTTTACGTTTCAAGTGTGATGTGGTATCACAAAATAATTAATTAGAAATCTGTACAAAAATATCTTTACATAATATAATGTTGCTCGCAGAACACAACCCGGTATCTGAGTAACAGGATACTCCTAGGATTGACCATACGTCAGAAATCGAAATGATGGTGAGACTTTCTGGCGTCTAAATACCTGCCCCCCTAGCCAAGTTACGATCGTTTCGTTTGCGTCGAACGCCTCGAGTAGGCCACGCCTCCGATTCCTTTGTTCTGACGTCATCTCAACACTCAGTCACGTGGTCAGAACAAAGGAATCGGAGGCGTGGCCTACTCAAGGCGTTCGACGCAAACGAAACGATCGTAACTTGGCTAGGGGGGCTGTGACGATTGTCAAAAATCTACGAATGGCAAGGGACCAACTGTTTTACGTGCTTACCGAGGTATGGGTTATCAGTAATGTCCTAGATAAACTTAGAAAAGACGATGGAGCAAAAAATAATAAGTAGTAATCTTTATA
Organism: Mythimna impura; assembly: GCA_905147345.3. Lineage (NCBI taxonomy): Eukaryota > Metazoa > Arthropoda > Insecta > Lepidoptera > Noctuidae > Mythimna > Mythimna impura. Next base: position 21,532,320 of record LR990359.1, on the reverse strand, counting down.
TATAAAAGGAGAAACTGACTGACGTTGAGGAGTTTTGGCTGTGCGTTGATATGTCACAACGCACAGCCAAAACTACTGGGCCTAGGAGTGTAAAATTTTGCACAAGGCTTCCTTTTATGACGTAGGCGAGCACTAAGAAAGGATTTTCGAAAGTTCACACCCTAAGGGGATGAAATGGGGGCCTAAAGTTTGTATGGAGAAAGCTACTTTTATGCGGGCGAAGCCGCTATAAGTAACAACGAAATAATAAGCAATGGTACTTCAAAAGGGAGAAGCTATAAATTGAAATCCCACGCCATATAAAAACAACAGATAAAATACTACCCAAGAGATTGTCTCTATAAAGTTAACAGCTTATCCACTCCATTGTAGCAACAAACTAACTTAATACTCAGTCCACAAAGTTTTTGCCCGCCTTGAGATTTGACGGGGAACGAATCTTGAAAAAAATATAAAATAGATCTATCTACGTCATATTATGCTAAGGTCCCACCTGCGTCTACTGTAACGAAACAAAAACGAAGGACTGGAACAATTTGCCTGCTGCGGTCGTCCCGTCAGATTGTAATTTAGGTGTCTTCAAGGCTAGAGTGAATATATGCTCTAGTGCGCCTCACCATCAACGATTGCATCAGCTTACCATGAGGTGAGATCGCAGTCAAGCACTTGTTTACATTATTAAAAAAAACTAGGCAAGTGCGAGTCGGACTCGCGCACTGAGGTTTCCGTACAAACTTACGCATGAAAACAGTCCAATTCCCGAATTGAGTTACGAAGATTTTTCCGAATCGCAAATTTTTTTTTTGTATTTAACTCAGAAGTTTGATTTTTCCACAGCTTCAAGGGACCGCAGATCTTAGTATATGGTTTTAATTTAAACTCGATACCTCCACGCGTTCTCGAGATAAAGGATCTTGACAGACAGACGGACGGACAACAAAGTGATCCTATAAGGGTTCCGTTTTTCCTTTTGAGGTACAGAACCCTAAAAACACGAATCAATGAAAAAAAATATTTATTTGGTACAGTCAAACACACTACAAGAAATAAGTATGTAGAAATTTAAATTAAAAAAAAAAGAAAAATCCAGTGCGCGAAATACGCCGCAGCAGTAGCCTGACACTGATTTTCAACTTAACCTTGCTTTGTGTCTACGAATTTTGATAAGGGAACGGAGAATCGCGCTGTTATACTGTAGAGACCATGGACATGTCATCAACCACTACTGGGTATCATAGCGAGATACATGGTAGGGTAAAATAAAATGGCTGACCATTAACTGTTTTTTTTTTATTATTAAGTTGGTTGGTGAGACTGGAAGCCGACCCTACTTTAATATACAAAAAGACAGGAAAGACATTATGTTTTTTTTTTTTTTGAACAATCAATCTGTTGTTCAAAAAAAGAACATAATTTCTGGTAACTAATGCGAAGAAAGAAAGACAGAAAGAAAGATCATATTCATGACTAGTGTGAAGTTTTGATAGCTAATTTAGTTAGACTCTGTTAAGATTGCATTCAATGGGCTGCGGGATGATTTACCGTGGCTCTTTAAAGCAATGGGTAACTTAGGGCAACTGGAGGAATACAGGTGGGTTTTATTCAGGAAAAGTCTGGCACTCCCTCTCCCTCCACCCAGAGCGTAGAATAGAATAGAATAGAATAAACTTTATTGTACACCAAATAAAGAAAAACGAACCACAGAGTTATATGATGATTTCCCCCTTATAAAAATGACTGGCATGCAATGGCAATGACTTACATCAAACAATTACAACAGACAACCGCTTTTGTGTCATAATCGCTAACATTCTACTAATCAAAATACGATCGCTAGCACTCTTTGGTACGGTGACGTTGTAGTTTCAAGATCTTTCGCCATACTCCCCCATTTCTCTTGGACGCACGTCGTCAAGCCAAGCCATGTCGTAAGCTAGGTGTGACTGAACTCGGCTGATGACGTCTGCGGTGTGACGCAACGGTGAAAGGCGGCCACTCTGAGTTTTAATGCATTGTGGTGCATCTAACCTCTTTTTTTTTTTGTTCATTTTGGATCATTTTAGTGAAATTTTGCGGTGAAGTTTGTATGCTGTGGGTTGGAAGTATTGATGAGGAAGTTTGGCTTGGGAATTATGGAGTTTGGAGGCAGTTAGAACCCTTATAGGATCACTTTGTTGTGCGTCCGTCTGTCTGTCTGTCTGTCAAGACCCTTTATCTCGAGAACGCGTGGAGGTATCGTGCTGAAATTAACCTTTTGACGTGCGTAATTAGAGACACAATAGTAAGACAATGGCTTGCGGGCGCCGGCTACCGCCTGAGCGTTAATGAATTAAAACCATATTCTTAGGTCTACGGTCCCTTGAAGCTGTAAAAAAATTAAAATTTTATGTAAGAAAAAATAATACGGCCGTTTATGTCTCAAAAAACGTGTAAGTATTTCGACACTCTCGAGGAAATCAAAATTCATAGGGTATTTTCCGTTGACCCAGAATCCTGAAATTTTGCATAAAACAAGGTCTTATAACACAGTTAAAGGAATAAATCTGAAAACTGTAAATTTGTTGTTACGTCACAACAACAAAAAAATTGCGATTCGGAAAAATCTTCGAGACTATTCGGGAATGGAACTGTTTACATAAGTAAGTTTGTACGGAACCCTCGGGGCGCGAGTCCGACTCGCACTAACTTATTTTTTTTTTTTAATAATTTTGCCCCTTACTAGGAATTACTTCTGTATCGCAGGTGCGTTATACAAACATTTGTCTGGCATTTTTGCTGAACTGGATCTATTGGGCGCATTCGTGAGACACACATTGTGTCAGTGTTCTACTTAATTAATCTTATGTTTCCAAATGTTGTTTCTACGGTGTGTGTATCTATGTGTGCTGTGATGTATAGTCTAAATGTAAATAAAGAGTATCTAGTTATTGGTTGCATAGGCCGGCCGCTAGGTGGCGGGGATAGTTGGGTCTCAGTTGTAAGCTAGCCACCGAGCGAGTCGGTCGTGTCAATCCTTAACTCCAGACATTGTAATAAATATCATGTGTTTTATTCTGAAACCTCACATGTGCCAAATAAAATATTTTTCTTTCTTTTTCTTTCCTTCTTCCTTTCTTCTTTCTTTCTTTCTTTCTCATATAAACTTATATAGATAAGACACTCAAACCCGTAAAAACTATCTGTAGGCCATACAAATATTTGTTCCGCGCGGGAAATGGATCTGCGATACGCAGCGCCGCAGCCATTCGCTTAACTACTGCGCCAACCGTACTATAGATATATATATATAAAAAAAAAGAAAAAAAAGATAGATATATCTGACGGCGAGCAATGCCTAGCTAGCCGTCCGACCGTCCGGTAACCGTCCGGGCAAAGCCCAAGTCGTCGACGGCGCGTAGTGTTCCACGCGCGCCTCAAGGAGATGTCAGCAAATCATAGGGGTCCAGCAGGGTCGTAGCCTACTGGGGCCATGGTGGGTTGTGCGAAAGTGAACCCCGGGGCCCTGGACCAAAGGCAAAGAAGGAACAGGAGTGAGCTTTTAGTAAGTTAAAGTCTGACACTATCTCCCGCTCCGCCCAAGAGCAGGGGATGTCATAAGATGATTTTCCCACCGAAAAAAAAAAAGATATATAAATATATCTATGATTATTTTAAAAAACTTAACAGCTAACAGAGATGAAAAAGGTCCAGCAGTTATTCTATAGGAACACAACAACGTGAACATAAATAGTAAGGTATCGCTGAAATTCAATGACTTTACTGTTGTTGTTTAATAAAAGAAGAATATCTTCACCATTCAACTTTATTGTACTATCTGCATTACAAAGGACAATGAAATCATAGCCAGTAACATTAAAAAAGATATTGAGAGAAGAGCAGAGGTCGGAACGAAATCCCATTCGAAATCAACACAAGGTAAACTGTGTGAAAACTCGAATAAAACTTGACAAATAAAGATGAAATTCCTTTGCATGAATCGGAAAGAGAAATAGTAAAAGTTGAAAGCCAATGCGCCCGTAAAAATCGACAAGTCCTCGATTAAGAAAGTAAGTTCGCAAAGGGTTAGTTTGTAGCTAAATTTGATAGCTTACTGTGGGTCATTGATTCGATCCGTTCGTAGTTTGCTTTGTTTTGCAAAGTTCTTGCTCATATCAAAAGATGTTCCAAAAAAAGCAGATGTAGATACCGGCACGGACCTTGAGTGCTGACTTCTACAGTTCTACTTGCGCTTACAGAAGTGAAATATCAGGTCTCTTTAGTGGTATGAAGAGAGTGCGGGGGCGGGGAGTGAAATCGTTGTACAGTGATTGGCTCGCCGATATTGTACGATGCGCAAAACGATCCCCACTCTTTCGCCGAGCGCTCAAGATTCGTGCCGCTATCTATACTTTATTGAATATTTCTTTGTTACGAAGTCAAGGATCGGATATAATTGCTTTTTTTTAGCCTACAGCAGCAGCTCATCTGACATGCGGTTGACATGTCCGGCCTTTAGAATAGCTTGACAATTTATTATCGGAAGGACTGGTCCGCAATGGCCGAGGACTGAAGTGTGTGGAAAAGGGAGAGGGAGGATTCCCCCAGCAGCAGGACATAATAGGCTAACTACAACTACTACTTGTTACGAAGTACATAGGTGTATGTAATACTAGGTCCTGCCAGCGGTTTCACCCGCGTGATAGTAGACAATTATCCCAAAGGAACATACTCCCCGGGATAAAAAGTATCCTATGTGCTATACCAGTATATGGTCTACCTGGGTACCAAGTTTCATCGAAATCCGTTCAGCCATTCGAGCGTGAACAAGTAACAAACATACACATATACAAACTCACAAACTTTCGCCTTTGTAGGGTGGTAATTTATTTGTGTTTTTTGTGTTACTTCTCCCGCTCTGGGTGGAGCGAGAGGAAGTATCCTGACTAAAACCCACCTGTGTTCTTGCAGATGCCCTTTGCTTTTCAGGGCCACGGTAACCCTTTCGAACAATCCCGAAACCCTGGCAGGCATCGGCCATAGCGGATAAATAATAATAAACTCAAAACTACAGCCAAGTTACAACAGTTTCGTTTCGATTCTCTTTTCGTTGATCGCCTTGAGGCGGCCACACCTCCTATTTCTTTGTTCTGACCACGTGACTGAGCGTTGAGATGACGTCAGAACAAAGAAATCGGAGGCGTGGCCGACTCGAGGCGATCAAAGAAAAGAGAATCGAAACGAAACGGTTGTAACTTGGCTAGGGGGGCAGGACCGGTTATAAAAATTCTTTCACCAGTAGAATGCTAATTTATCACTATGTGACATAGGTATTACATAGGTTTTTTATTTATTCCCATATATATTATGCCCTCTGATTTAAACTCATCGAAATCCTCAAAGAATCTTTAAAGGAATGACTATATTGAAAACAAAAAATGGCATCTTCAACCAGCTTACCAAATAGATTTCATCTCCAATTAAACAAATAATCCATATCCAACACAAACACACTTAAACACGTAACTATTTTCACCAAAATTACTTCAATCACTGTCGAACAAGACGGTAGAACTGACATAACGAACCAGCCGGTCCATCATTCCATCACTGTATGACATAATCCATTCAAGATTGAGTAAATCCATTGTTTTAATTTACGCCCGATTGGTTGTTGTGTAAATAATTTGCACAACGAACTGATAACAATAAACGATTAAGGCCCTTGCTCCCATTTAGTCCCATAAAACAGTCACTTTCTGAAGCCTACTCACAACAACGATTAGAAAAAAAAAAATATATATTCATATATGTAACATTATTAACATATGTTTTTTTAGTATGACTTAATCTAATAATAACGTAATTAAAACTAACTTACAAAATAAAAATAAAAGCCATAAAGTACTAAAAAAAGCAATCTAAAGTACGGCGCCGAAAAACTCCTCCACATCGCTGTCGACTGGTAATGTACCCAAAAGACTGGCGGCATTGCCACGCTGAATGGCAATGCTTATCCTTTGTCCGAAGTAAAAGCCAGCCCTTGGATCATGCGAAGTGTCAACATATGTAGTATGACTAATACTTTTGCCAAAAAAATATTTTAACATGATATTTTTTCGCTTGGTTTTTCCTATGCCTTTCAAAATGCCTTAATCTTTAGAAATATGTTTCCACAAAAAAATGCTGGTTAAGTGTTCTTCAGAAAGTACATAGCATAAAATGTAAATCAATCAATATTTCGCAAAGAAAATGGTTTTAAAGGTCAGCGGGGCTATATGCGGGCGCATGCGGCGCTACGAGTATGTGTGCATTTTATTTCGGTAAGATGTTCAAGGGACTATGCGCCTTAAAACAATATCGCGTGGTATCGATGTTCTGTAATTAATGCAATTAGAAGATGGGTGTAAAGGATCTTTTACGAAACTGATTTAGTCAAGATTATTATTATTATTTTATTTTTTTAATTGATATAAACCAGTGCTTGACTGCGATCCCACCTGATGGTAAGCAGTGATGCAATCATTGATGGTGAGGCGCACTAGTTTATTAAGAGCCTATTCACTCTAGCCTTGAAGGCACCTAAATTAATTAATTATTAATTGGAGGAAACTGTACTGATTTATGATCTAAAAGATCCTTGAGATATTACTTATTTTTTTTATTGTTGGTAGGCTAACGCTTGATCACTATGTTACCTGATAGTAAGCGACAATGTAATTGACGATAGAGCACGCTTATCTAGAAGTATTAGAAGTAGATGACTGGCCTGTTGGTCTAGTGGTTAGTGGCCCTGACTGCTATGCCGGAGTTGTAAATGTTTGTGTGATGAGCACGATCGTTCTGTGTCTGGATGTAATTTATCTATAATATGTATGTATTTAGAAGTATATAAGTATGTTTATCAGTTGTCTAGTACTCATAACACAACAAAAAAATAAAAATAGCTTGAGACTAGACAGCGTTGTGTGATAGTTGTGGAAAATATTAAAAAAAAAAATTGGCTGGCTTGAGTGGAGATTCGCAAGAGCTAACGTGCTCGGGAGAAGGATGTATAACCCAGTAAGGCGCTGGTAGGGATCTGGACCGTTATTCTGGGATTGTCCTGATAGCCGTGGTATAACTCTCCACTCCTCAAGCACAAGAGAAAGAAAGAAATATATTTTATTTGGCGTACCTACGTACATAAATATGTACATACATTTAAAATGCTTTATTATACACTACACAATTAAACCACAACTGTGAATTACAAAATACAAAAAGCGAAGTCCGGGGCCCCGGGATGAAGGCAAAGAAGGAACAGGAGTGGGTTTTTAGTCAGTAAAAGTCTGACACTATCTCGCGCTCCGCCCTAGAGCGCGATTTGTCATTAGATGATATTTCCACCTAAAAAAAAAAACTGTGAATTAACCAAATAGTTACACATGTGACTATTTTGTGTATTTAAAACAATTTAAATTTAATTAAGTCTATTATTTCACACGCCGGCCGTTATTTATTCCTAACATCAAAAGCAAATGCAGGAAATTCGTACCAATAAAAGCTTGGAAGTGGACAATAAAATTAATTCAAACAAAAACGTGTGGTATTCTAATAGAATACGAAATGTTATAAAATAAAATTGTGCTATAGAAAGTGAATTTTTAACGTATTCAAACGGTGACAGATCGGCATCGGCGTGATGAATTTCACTTCGCGTTTACATTTATTGCATTCATAAAAGTCTATAAAAAAAACCAGCCAAGTGCGAGTCGGACTCGCGCATGAAGGGTTCCGTACCGTCAGTAGCAAAAAATTACAAAAAAAAACACGTTTGTTGTGTGGGAGCCCTACTTAAATATTTATTTTATTCTGTTTTTAGTATTTTTTTATATAGCAGCAATAGAAACACATCATCTGTGAAAACTAAAAATTTCAACAGTCTAGCTATCACGGTTTATGAGATACAACCCGGTGACTGAAAGACGGACAGACAGACAGATGGACGGACTTTTTAACGAGACCCTATTATTTAGCTTCCACTGTCCGTCCGTCTGTCCGTCTGTCAGCGAGCTGTATCTCATAAAACGAAAGAGGTAGAGAGTTGAAGTTTTCGCAGAATGTGTATTTCTATTGCCGCTACAACAACAAGCGTAGAAGAAAGGTTTTTTTTCTCGGCGTTTTTTTTTTTTTGCTTGATTTTAATATTGTAGTAGAACCTTTCGTGTGAAAGTCTCACTCACTAGCAGTTTTATTTTAAAGCGCTTATCAAACCAAAATGTCTCATGGTTTATCTGTGGAAAACGTTGTTGATATTATATTTGTTAAAGTTTTGTAAATAATAATAATATTCCACAACTATCACACAACGACATCTAGTCCTAAACTAAGCAGCGCTTGTGCTATGAGTACTAGGTAACTGATAAACATACTTACTTATATTTTTTTAAATACATATACATATTATAGATAAATTACTATTGTAAATGTCCTGGGTGGGAATCAAACCCAAGACCTCCGGCATAGCAGTCAGGGTCAGTAACAAATAGACCAACAGGCCAGTCAAATCTTTTCTTTATGAAATACTCAATGTGTTATGGTTTGTTTTCCATAATAAATAAAATTAATGTTGAGGTAGGTAACTAACACAAGCAAACCTTTTGTTGAAATCAGGGGCGCCGACTTTTAGAAAACCTCATGGGTGCTCATGCTCGTTTGATGACTCGAAAAAGTGGCGAAGTGTGAGAAGAGAAATGCACACTGATCGACCGACAAATAAATAAATGTCCTACTTACATACTGCGTACTTAATTACTATTTTTTTTTATTATTATTAATGATAGGCTCGCGTTTGACCACCATCTCACCTGATGGTAAGCGATGATGTGGTCGACGATACAGCACGCTTGCCTAGAAGTAGCCTATTCACTCTTGACTTAAAGACCGGCAAGGAATTCCACTCCTTGGCTGTACGCATAATAAATGTGTTCTCAAAACGCTTTGTGCGTATGGGTGGGATGTCTACCATGTACCGGTGGCGCAACGCGCCGTACGTCTAGTGTTCCGATGATGGAACGGACTTGGCGGAATTAGATTGTGCAATTCCAGTGCACACTCCCCGAAATGTAAACGATAGAAAACCGATGTTTGATAAAAATGTAAAATGAAACCATTATATAAAAATAATACTAGTTTTTATTATCAAGAAACATTATAATTTATACGTAACCTAAAAGGTGATTACTGGTCTGTTTCGTGATGTCTATTCTCAGGGGTGCTCGGCACCCACTGTTTATTTCTCATGGGTGCTTGAACCCCCGAGCACCCACGCAGTCGGCGCCCCTGGTTGAAATTACCTTAGACAATCTGCTAAGTCATTTATAATTGAAACATTTGAGTACGGTTAGGTAAGTTTATCACTTGAAGTGGCACCTTGAGTACCTAATACGTTAATTAATTTGAATTTGATAACGTCTTTGTGTTTGTTGGCAGATACTTGATTGATAAAGAGCTGATTTTCAATAGACTGTTGACTGTTATTATCTGAGAAATAAATATAATTTACTAGCTGATCTGACCCGGGCCTTGGTACAGGCCATGGTCCGAAACGGGGAGTGGCAATCGGTCACCTCCTTTTGCGAAGCCGTAATGTTTGCAAAGGAGGCGGCCGCACGTGCACGCGCATGGGCGCGGCCCTCACGTCCCAGCCGCCGGGATCCCGATCCCGATTTCCGGACACCGTAGGCGCGGGCTTGCGGACGGCGAGCAATGGGTAGCTCGCCGTCCGCAAGCCCGCCCGGACCAAGTCCAAGTCATCGACGGCGCGTACTGTTCCACGCGCGCCACAAGGAGATGTCAGCAAACCGTAGGGGCCCAGCAGAGTCGAAGCCTACTGGGGCCAATGGTCTGCTTCTGAATGAAAGACTCGGCCCTGGTATGAAAGGCAACGAAGGAACAGGATTGAATATAATAATACCTACAGAAGAATTATATATACAACATTATTTTTAGTACCTATGGGCGAAACCTGAATATAATTAGTTCAGAATCAGTAACTGAATCGATTCCAATAATTTTTACACCACGTTATATTTTTTCCCAAAAATATTTCAAAAAGGTCACAAGTTGGATACCACCGACACTAAGTACAACATAGGTCACGGCAGATCATAGTTTGCATTAGGCGCTAGCGCACAGCTAGGTGCGGGAGCAAAACAATTCCTCAGTCGCCCGGATGGCCCAGTGACCATATATTTTTGCGGACAACCAGGTGACATAACAAGCTTATAACTTTGTGATTTTTCATGAAACAGTTATGAAATTTTGTACATAGATCCTTTACATAAAAATACTAGACACGGGTTTCGGGTTTCCAATATACTAACTAATGTATAAAGATAGATGTCAGATCTTGTGTTGGATAATTTTACCTTGGAAAGAGGATAAGCATTGCCATACAGCGTGGCAATACCGCCAGTCTTTTGGGCAATTTACCAGTCGACACTGATGCGGAGGAGTTTTTCGACGCCATATTTAAGATTGTTTTGTTAGTTGCGTTTTTTTTTGTTTTACTGTAGGTATACATATATAGGGTGACTGGTAATTAGTGTACGATACTTAAACACGTGTTTGTGCTCATGATAACAAACAATTTTTATTAAGGCAGCAAAGCCGAAATCGCGAAAAAAATGTCAGCTGTTCAGTACATTAGGCAAACATGAATGTACTGAACAGCTGATTTTTTTTTCGCGATTTCAGGTTTGTTCCCATAGTAAAAGTTGTTGGTTATCATGAGCACAAACACGTGTTTAAGTATCGTACACTAATTACCAGTTACCCTATATAATTTTTAGCTGTGTTATTGAAGTGTTTTTTAAAATATGTAAATAAAATGTAGCATTTGTTAAATCAATTCACATTAATAGTTGTTTTAGGTTAATAATATATTACCATGTTTTGATAAATATTCTAATGTCTACAAGACATAAAGTGTGTACCGCAAATTATCTTAGCTAACACAGAACAGAAGAAAAACACGTTTTATATTCGTCTAATATCATAAAAGCTGGAAAAACAGAGATTGACGGCGGCAGTTTTATGTTTGATGAAACGTATAAAGATGTTTTGTTTTAGCCTTAGACACGGTTTTAGCCTATGTTTTTATTAAGCCCTGCTTTTCTTAAAATACGTTACGCTTTTTAGTGGAGCCCGTTTTCAAATAAATGGGTAGATAATAAACTGAGAATGTAAGGCTGACAAAGAAGCTATACTTACGGTCTACAAAAAAAAATAGCTATTACTTAGAAGAGAATGTTTTATCAAATTGCTTAGTTACAGTTTTGTATAGCCGCTAAATCAGTAGTTGGATGATTTATATTTTTTTGAGTTCATCTTCTAATATACAAAAATCGTCGTCGTCGTCGAGTCGTCGGTCGTTACTAGTTATTAAGTATTAACATAGGAGATTTTGTTTACTAACACAGTCGACTTCTGTGGTGTTGTGGTGTGTTACCGTGTGTTAATTTTTATTCCGTGAAATTTAATTTATTGAAATTTTTATCTCTATTCCATGACATTTTATTTAACGACATTTTATTTTTATATGACTTTTAAATTTTCATTTTTATTTACTGACATTTTATTTTTTACATGACATTTTAATTTTCATTTTATTTACTGACATTTTATTTTTATATGACATTTAAATTTTTTGTTTCCATGCCATTTAATTTATTGATATTTTATTCTATTGACATTTAAATTTCTGTTCTAAGACATTTAAGTACTTAATTAATTTGGTGAGTAATTGAATATAATGTATTTGAATTTAATAATTATCTAATTTGTTATGGGAAGAATGAAATGAATGAAAAATGTATGAACTAACATAGAAATAAGTAGGTACTAACATATTATGTGGACCAAAGTTGTCTTGAATAAATAAATATTATTATTATTTTTTTTTATATTTTATTTATCTCAGGACCCTGAGGTCCTGGACCTTTGGGAGGCGTACGAGGAGCCGAAGCCAACTCGCAGAGGCCCTTTAGATAATTATAAAGGAACATGATATCAACCGACGATTATCCCTGTACGCGCTATGCTAGTGCACCCAAGGACAACCCCCGGTTATTGAAAAACTGTTGCGACATATGGAGAACAAAGATAATAGGGCTATGGTTTTTGGAGTCTTAAGTGGACTGGTAACATGGAACTATGTCAAGACTATGGCCCCTGCCTGAACAACGTTATTAATATGCATCGAAAAAAGGCAGGGGGTGACTTGCACACTCAATAAATGGGCCCCCAAAAACGGCCGCTAGCACGAAGTGACGTAGCAACAAGAGGGCAACATATCCTGAGGTGCTTGAGGAGTGGAGAGGTATACCACGGCTATCAGGACAATCCCGGAAGTACGGTCAAGATCCCTACCAGCACCTTACTGGATTATACATCCTTCTCCCGAGCACGTTTGCTCTTGCGAATCTCCACTCAAGCCAGCCAATAAAGGCAAGAGAGAGGTGGGAGCTCAGTTCCTCGTCAGTGTTCACTACGGCCGGCCAATAAAGGCAAGCCGGAGATGAAGAACAAGAATTCTCCCGGGAGATCGGGTCCGTGGGGTCGCTAATGCCCAACAGTTCGCCACAAAACTGCACTGCGGATTGTATCTCTCTTAGTCTGGCCCCTCACCCTAGGCATATTACGGCAAAGCAAACTTTACCGATACAGACCTAGGGTATATTGGAGCACGCAAGCCCCACCACGACGTCAACGTAGAGATACGGCGATGGGGTTATTATTATTATTATTATTACAGTGTTTTTTATAGAACACCACCGAAACGGCTCGACCAATTATTTTTATGAATTTTTTTGCGTATGTTTGGGCCAGAGAGTAGGTCGTAGTTTTTTTTTTACCCTCCTTTTTTTTTTGATTATTTATATGGCAGAACAACATTAATATAAGTGTGTGCTAGTGTTTTTAAAATATTACGAGTATATACTGGGTGCTGTCAGCGGCATCGCATATACTCATGACATGGTTTGGAGGTATGCAGAACAGAGAGAAGTCCCACGTAAACCTCCGTTGGAAAGGGAGGATCCTCCGACCAGACGGCTGTTATGTCTGGTGGGCAACTGCCCGATAGATAGTTTCGGCCTGTTCTATGTATATGTTCAAATCGCGCAGAGAATTTTAATTTCACGATGCAGAATTAGTTCTTATGTGACGCCATAGATGTCGGAACGTATTGGTGGGATGTCCACCACTTAACCGGTGGCGCCATTCCGTAAGTCAAGTGGTCCGACGCTCTAGAATGAGCTTGGCGGAATTCATTATCATCATCATCATTTTAGCCGAAAGATGTCCACTTTTGGACATAGGCATCCCCAAGTGTCGTCACAATGAACGGTACTGTGCGTCTCGCATCCATCGGATTCCCGCGACCCTTACCAGGTCATAGGTCAACCTTGTGGGAGCGACTTAGTCGACAGTCTAGGCTAGCAAGTCGGCGTCGTTGCTCAAGCTTTGGAGTTTTGTTTAACGAAACATCAAGAACAGAGCACAATGAGGGAAAAGGAGGTTGACTAATCGTCAACACAAAGAGAGACAGTAGGTACGTATCTAATCAATCAACTGCAGCAAAACGACAAGACCAAAAATCTCAAGTTTTTTTAACTTCGACAAAACACAATGCTTGGCTTGGCACAAAACTTGTACAACAATGCCAATTCGTATTTTTTTGGTTGGTATCGCGAAGATTAAAAGAAACAGTAGGTATGCTTGTACAAATCGATTAGTTTGCAAAGCTCTACGAAGTTTACTGAAGATCTTAAGTTAACCTTAACCATTCATTACCATGTATCTATACTAATAAGTATTTTACAAGGGGTCCTGCCTGACAGATGTTCGAAAACTGGCATGGCGTTAGAAAAAAAAAATTGATAACCCTATTGCAGCGCCAATTGTATTTTCAAACCATCCAGGGACCCACTCAAATATACACACAAAATTTCATCTAAATCGGTCATTTATCAGGAGTTAGGTGACAAATACACGTACAGAAGAATTATAATAATATATATAAAAAATTGTGTTTTTGTTTTTTAATAAAAAAAAAAACTCATAACCTACAGAACCGATTAAAAAAAATCTTTTCCAGTAGAGTGCTACGAATACCTACATTATCACCAGAGGTCGGAATTAGGTAGAGTTATTTACGTACTTAGACTGATTTCATACAGCGAAATAATAAAGTGGATATGCCTCAAATCTCGAGATTAATTTTAAAGAGCGGTTTTTTTTTTATGAGACTTAGAAATATAGCAGAAAAGAATTTTTCCTGCATTAATGACGAGGAGGAGGAAGTGTAAAAACTTTTAAACCTCACCTCAGTTGATGTAGAGAGATCTTTTTCAGTGAAAAATACTAATAAAAATTGTATGAAATCCCGGAAAGATCCATATTAACATCAACATTTCGATGCAAGTACATGAATAACTCTACCTATTTCCGACCCATAATCATTACATTTATTTATTAAATGCTTTATGCACACAAAAGTACAGAGGCGGACTTGACGCCTTAGGCATTTACTAACAGTCAACCTTTGGGTGACATTACATTTTATATTAAAACCGTTCCTAAGGTGTATGCATGGGTAGGATGCCAGCAGAACGAAAATATGTATCTTTATGATGAGAGAAAAGGATAGGTAGCTACACTATTATGAATCCGACAGCTGTCACCCGTACAATGCGTTCCAAATAAGAATAGGATCGATTGCCATGTTGTGACGTCACGTCATACAGTCAAATCGAAGAATTATAATGGTGAGCAAAACAAGAAATTTTTAAAATTTAATTTATTTACCTACGAACTGTGAACGAAAAAATTTTAATCAGAATCCAGTTCTTCAATTTTGCTTAATTTCTTGCGATTTGACAGTATGACGTGACGTCACAAGATGGCGATCGATCCTATTCTTATTTGGAACGCGTTGTACTATCTTAGAGCAATTGTAGGTTAACTGTCAATATTAAAGATAGGTAGCACTAGCAGTCAATCCTTGTACAGTCAATGCTTTTGAAAGTTCTACGTCTTTCGGTTTAGCTAGTATTATTATGGTACCTAACTAAACAAAACAAAATATTACAAAAGCCTTTATGTAAATAGAACAAAAGACATGTAGACAGATCTATGAAGAAGTTGATATCATAAATAAAATTGTCTCTTTGTAGAAAGTAAAATTTGAATATGTCACTCACGATTTAGGCACACATTGTGTTGTTGTCTGTCGTAACAATGTACTCTCGTGATCACCTCATTTAAATTCTTATAACACCAAGAGATTTAGTTCATCCACATAATTTAACTTTTGTAATGCTAAACATGCACTAATCCAAATTACTAATCTACATCAACAAAAGACGACTAGATTAGACAACTTTTACTTTATGATAGTTACGTTCTTTTTTCAAAAAGATCGCGCTTTTTTTTTTACTTTGACAGAATGAGTTTTTAATGTAGTAACTTTTTTTCCTGTTCAGGAGTTGTTTTTTTTTTCGGTCAATTTTATTATGTCACCGTCATCGTTCCAAACTTGGCTGAATGGAATCAATTTTGGTATCTGTCCATCAATCAGTTTTGTCTTGTCACAATTCTTGCTCTCTGGGGCTTTTAAGGTTACGTTGAAGGAAAATTGGTTACGGTGTGTCTCATAAAACATTTTATTGAACAAATTGTTTCGATTTATTTTTATACTAAGATCTTAAATGTCTCTGTTTTTGTCGTAGTTTTATAAAAAATTTATAGATATGGTTTTGCCACAACCGAGAGTTGTAAACATAGTACTTATTAGAAATAATGAAAAAAACAAAATGAATTGTTTAGATACTATTGTCATAACAATTGAAATTCAAACTTTTGAACTACAAAAGCTCTATCACGACAATTTTACATAATAATCCGAAGCATTGATATTTCATAGAGCGATCAAGGGCTATGTGCGCACGAACGGGAAAGCTGCGCGTGACAGACAAACAAACAAGCCTGAGGTCATTGATGCCTGCGCTTTCTAGATTTCACTAAGCAGCGACTCCATTACGGCGGAGCTGTCAATAATGACATAATTAGTAGACTTACAATGGCTATATTCGTATTGATGATTCGTTATCTTCATTGTTATTGATGGCAGAATCAAGACATGCTCAAATCATCCATTGACGTTGATGGATTTATCAATGACAGCAATAATGAAGAATTTATGGAGATTTGCTTGATCCTTATTAAGACGTTTGTTCGTAGTCATCGCTTATCAACAACAAACATAACAACAACAGTACTTATGTATTAAAATATGTTATATGTCCCATAAAAACGACCGAAAATCTTAGAAACATAATGAAATCCCTCTTAATGTCTCCAAGCTCTCAACAAGTAATATCTTCAGTGAATGTGCTGACTTTAGCGATTTCAACGGCAATTGATAAGGGAGTTATGACCGATTTATCAATTTAATTCTTCACTAAAACCTTAGAAGCGCGGTGAACTATAAAAAAACTTGGAAATGTCGCATAAAGTACTTTTGTAATATCGTGCGAATCTCAGGAGAAATTTATTATTTTCAGGGATTTTGCTCACTGAAAGCGTTGAGGTTTAAGAACTTACTCAATCTTTTTTGCTTAAAGAGCCGAGAATTACTTTTGTTTTAACGCTATCAACGTCTTTAAAAGTTTCACATCATAAGCCAAGTGTCCATGTTTTTACACTTGGCTATCTAGTCTTATCTCTATATCAATTTCCCATTTAATGAGGTCGTAATGATCATAGCCTGTGATCAGTTGTCGATGGTATCTAGTCTACGGCAGGTATTGCCATCATAACTTTTTATACACAACAAATCAATCATAGACAAGTAATATTCCAAAGACAAAAAGGAACTTTCTCTTGTCAATAAAGCCACTTCCTATAAGTTATGAGCTTAAATGATGTTGTTTAATAACAACAGTAAACTAAAAACATGTCGGAAGGAAATATGAGACATGTTACATCCCAGTGTGTCTCATGTCACGGAAGTTTCCTGCAGTTTCCAACTCGCTTCTACTGTCTATGATTAATGTACGATGTTACTACGAAAAACTACGAGTATAGTACTCGTGAATAGTATTTATGTATGTTCTATCTAAACGGCAGTTTTAAACAGGTACATTATATTTTATAACCCTTCTTACAGTCGGGTAAAAAGGGCAAAGAGCAGAAACAGTTAGCAAGACATATTTTGTAGTTATTACTTGATTTGGAAGAAATTTTTATTTTTCGATTCAGTTCACCCTTTTTGCTGTGAAATCGTCAAATAAATTCTTTCGGCCTGGGTGGTGCGAGAGGGATAAATGTTAAATTATATTTATTATGCAAATAGGTTTTAAAAAAATAATTTTCCACGTAATTTTTTTCGTGAATTTAAAAAAGATAAGGCCGATTTTTCCTAGCTGACTACCCTGAGAAAAAAACACCGAAACAAACACAGGGGTCAAAGTCTTTTTTAAAGTCCATACAGCAAAGGAAGTATTAGACTGTTGCTGACTGACACTCACCCGTGTTCCTTCAGTTATAGCACTTTACTTTCCAGGGTCACGGTGAACTTTTCGAACAATACCGCAGCTTTGGGGTAGGCATCGGCCCTAGAGCGCCCGCTGTCAATTATGCTGACAGCACTTTGCAACGCGCGTGGAACACAATGCGTCCTTATCGGATGGTGAGCTACTCATTGCTCGCCGTTCTTAAGCCCCGACGCCCACGGCGTATCCTGCGGCGGGGAGTTATGATTGCCTTATTAAGTTTATGGTTAATCGAGACAAAGTTAATTCGCAGTTTCACACTTCTTCCTTTATGAAAGGCAGTAATTTCTCTCAATTAATAAAATATTATATTATCTTATTGAGTTTTTAATTTATAATTTTAATTTTTAACCTAACCCTTTTTGGTTTTTATATTATTACTAACTGAGCTGAACTTCGTACCACCCGCCTGTCAATGAATGTTGATACCTTTTAGCTAATCTGTCAAAGGATAACACCATCTAATGGCATTGCCAGAACCAGCATAATTCATTTGAAAATTACAATTTAGATTACATTTTAATTAGAAATTAAAATTCGGAATCTTTTAATTATTTAATATTTTTATTGTCTTAATTATATAGGTACGTTTTTTTTAGGTGGGAAATCATCCACTGACTTCTCCCGCTCTAGGGCGGAGCGAGAGAGGGCGTGTCAGACTTTTACTGATTAAAACTACTCCTATATTCCATCTTTGTCTTGCGTTCCAGGAGCCCAGGGTTCCATTTCGAACTATCCATGGAATTATATAATATACATTATTATACATACGTTGAGAAGATGACCTCAAAAGAGTTGCCGGTCCAGAATGGATAACAATCGCAAGAAATAGAGATATACCTATGTTTCCTTTGTCGAAGGACAGGCTGTTATTGAAAACCGATCGTCAGCAAAAATATAATATTGTAAAAATTATGATAAATAGTAATAAAGGCTTAAGTATATTATTATTACTATTTATTATATACCATTCAATCAAATGATTAATTAAACATTAAAGGGCAAATCCATAGATTAATAAAGCTTTGATCAAATCGGTTGGCATGATGATAATTTTGAATATTTATGTAACAGGAAGTGATGCCGTAAACACGGCTGAATGCGGAAGTTCGTTTACATGCTAATGTAGAAATTAAGGGTTTTGGAGCACGAATAGATTTTAGATAGCCTGAACTAACTGTGGTATTGTAATTAATTCGGTACGTACCTACTGGTTTATGAAATTTTGTTGAGAAGTTAAGGTCTTCTGTGAGGCGCGCGTGGAACACTACGCTCCATTGACGACTCGGATTTGGTCCATTTATGACGAGCGGACGGCCAGGTACCTATTGCTCGATGTCTAGCATATTTTTTAAAAGAACAACCGTGGAATTTCTTGCTGGTTCTTCTGCTAAGGAAACGCCCGATTGGAATCGTGCACTAGCTTCTGATGATTCATAAGAGCCCATGTAGGGAGGCGTTTGTGAAATAAAATATTTTAAATTACATTGAATTTATATTGCTGTAATTTCTCTAACCATAAACTAATTCTGTACCAATTAAGGACACAATCAAGGCAGTGGATTGATGACACGGTAATAATTTCCGCATATAACCAAACGCTTGCCCGAAATCTTCCTCAATCAAGGCGTTTAAGATAGCAGTAACAATTTGCCATCCATTACATGAAGAAGTGCCTTATTTACATTATCAATGGAATCGACTAAACCCTTTCCTAAGCGATCATCTTCGATATTTCGAGAAAGCCCGAAGTATTTCGTGAGCTCGGAAGAGTTGCATTGAAAAGAATCCCCGTTTCGAGGGTCTTATCTTCCAAGTTTTGTAGCTGGTTGGTTTGTAATGTTTACCTCAACTTTATACGTTAGCTCTGTCCTTTTTAACCGACTTCAAAAAGAAGGAGGTTCTATGTTCGCCTGAATGTATTTTTTTTTTATATATGTTCACCGATTTCTCGGTCAATTGTGGACGGATTTCTCGGTCAATTGTGGACCGATTTTGAAAATAATTTTTTTTTTGCTTGAAATGTTATGAAATATTGTTGTGATTTGATCATGAACTTTGAAGATATGGAACAGAACTCCTAGAACTAGAAGAATGATCACAGCAGAACCGTCGTAACAAGTAAAATTGCTTTGTTTATACGTGTAGTCGATGACTGATTGAAAGAATAGGGGGAATATATCAAACTGATCTGATGATGAAGCCTAAAGTTAGGCACCGGAACTCTGTAATAAATTAATGTAATCTAACCGTGTTTGGGATTATTAGAATTGTCATGAGATGCACTCTGGCTATAAGGTATTTAAGTTTGGCTGAAGGGTACTTTTTAGTGGCGGTACCATAACTAAAAAGTGTAAAATAACAAACTTTTCACAAAAAAAATTTCGACGTTCAAAAGAATTTTCGCGTTCGACGCAAGAGAATCGAAACGAAACGGTCGTAATTTGGGGGCTGGATAATATGTGGAATAAAAGTCAAAGCATTAGGTACCACTAGGTAGATACTAAATTGTTCTCAAAACGTGCAAAATTAAATAAAAATATTACCACCACATAAAGTAATATAATAAATCTACGCCAAGACCAGTCTGGCAACCCTACCAACATAATCACGAAACGAAAGTGTTTCATATTTCACCCCTTCCATATTTTGGCACCGTACCTTGCGCTACCATGGGGTCTAAAGTAGGTATATAATAGATTGTTGTAGACTGCTGCAAACTTACCTTAATGCGCATTATTTTCACGGTCTTGGTAATACGAGCTACTTACAAACTTTATATAGAATAAGTTGAAAGAAATCCTGGAGTACAGGCGTAGAGTAGCCAGCCTAAAGCTAGAACTACACTGCGCACACGTGTGCCACACACGCCGATCTGGGCGCGTCGGTCTCCATACATTTTTTAAGGGAACTAGACTTGTAGAGCTACACTTAATCCACGCTACGCGACGCCACGCGACGTCGTTCTACGTACAAATCAGGCGTGTTACACGTGTGCGTCAGTCTAATGTAGTTCTAGCTATACTTCTGGACAAGCATGCCATATCGTCGACCACATCATCGCTTACCATCAGGTGAGATAGTGGTCAAACGTGAGCCTATCAAACTATGGGATAAGTACGTCTTCAAACCGGATAATAATTATTTATTATCCGGTTACAGACATAGCCCTAAGAATCGCCAAACTTAAGTGGCAGTGGGCAGGGCACATTGCTCGTAGAACAGATGGTCGATGGGGCCGAAAGGTTCTAGAGTGGCGACCGCGCACCGGAAAACGCAGCATTGGAAGGCCTCCCACAAGGTGGACCGATGACCTGGTGAGAGTCGCGGGAATGCGGTGTATGCGAGATGCACAGGACCGTTCGTTGTGGCGACACTTGGGGGAGGCCTATGTCCATAAGTGGATGTTCTACGGCTGAAATAATGATGATGATAATTATGGTATGTACAGTATCTATATTATGCTCTTCTCAATATCGAAGTTAAATACTATGCACTACTTAGAAAACGAAAGTATTACGCGGAAATAAACACAAAATAATCTCGATGACACCGTTTTCTGTACTCACACCTACATATACCTAAATAAAATTGGAGTGTCTGTTTGTAATACAAAAAAAAAAATTACAAATTGCTTATGAAAGTATTTTTGATTGTTCGTTGTTTGATATTTATAACTTTTGTCTGTCTTCCTGTTTGTTTCGGCTAATCTTCGAATTGAAAGGACTGATTTTGACGAGACTTTCAGCGACGGATATCTGATGTTACTAGAAGTAACTTAGGCTTACTTTTCATTTCCCCGCGGGAATCGGGAGCCGGGGGGTGGGGAACATCTCCGAAATAGGTGCCTAACATTTTTTACACGATTGCTCCATAAAGGTGAGTAATGTTCTTAAACACAACGCGAACAAAGTCGCGGGTAACAACTAGTTTATAATATTTTTATCATAACTTTTAATGAGTAAGTATGACTTAATTAAACTTACATAATAAAAAAAAATGCAAATCATTTTGCGAAATTCACAAAATCTTTTACATCATTACCTCACTGTGACTTTTACATCCAATCTTGTGGACTCAA
This sequence comes from Mythimna impura, assembly GCA_905147345.3. Taxonomy (NCBI): domain Eukaryota; kingdom Metazoa; phylum Arthropoda; class Insecta; order Lepidoptera; family Noctuidae; genus Mythimna; species Mythimna impura. The sequence continues at coordinate 21,510,663 of LR990359.1, read as the reverse complement.
TTTGAACGGCACCAATACCAAGAGCAAAACCAATTATCCCCTCCCTCTCTCCACTCGGGCCTCAACAAAACCTAGGAAGTCTTCATCAACTACCTATCAACAGCAAGTGTTATTAATTAGTCAATGATAAATGACATGTAATCCATACTAATCATCATGTCCGAGTCACTTTCACTTTGACTCACGCCGTATGCGACATGCGCCCGAGTGAAACCGCGATTTGGCTAGAGAGAGTTCGCAATTACTGGCGTCTGCGCAGCAGCGGCTACTCTTGTAGTAAATGGTTATGTTTTTTAAAAGAAATTTTACGATGACGGACCGAAGAAGAATTTAGAACAAAAAGTAATTATGTAACTATGAGTAACTTCGAATTTCAAATCTGTAATTTGATTTAAGAATCTGTGAAGCAGATTCTAAATTTAAATTTTGTATAGAAAGGAGACAATTTTTTTTGTTTGGGGAATAGGCCCACCACAAATTGTGGCGTATAGCAATGAAATGCACGTTAGTTTATTCCTTATAATCTCTAGATTACATTGGTAATATTGGCAAAACTTTATCTAACTGGAGTACCGTGAAATACGACAGTCAAAACATGACTCTCATAATAACCTAAAATCTCACAAGAGCGATTGTCTAATGAGTGGATAGATCTCCTTGGTATTTTAAGTTAAAATAGTGCACTGTTCAATAATATACAGTATAAAACAAAGTCACGTCTGTACTACGTGACAGACTTTGATGTGATTTACACGATTTGATAGGTAGACTTATTCATGAAAATGCGTAGATGTATTCATTTCGAAATAGCGCGGCTTTTGTCGGCCATTGACTGTAGATCTAAAATAATAAGGTGATGTGTTTTATGCTGGTTGTGTAAGGAGAAAAAAAAAACACATTATAACATCACAAGTATTTATTACTGTTCATCATCATCATTTTCAAAGTCATCTCTTAAAAGCAGTATTTCATCTAAAAAAGATGCAGGTGGCTCAACCTCACCTTGATGCCGCGCCCAAGATAAAAACCACACTATACACATCACATATGCACAGCAGCCAACAGTGCGTCTGCCCACTAAACAATTACAACAGTATCCAGCAAGAGCAGTATTCAACATTCCGTTGAAATTGTGCTGCACAATTGATACAACGGCTTTGTGGATTATGCATGTATCTACGGATGCCATTTTCATAAAATCTTTCGAATAAAAATACGAAAAGAACAGAAGAAACATGCTATCTAGTAATCGGAAACAATAATAATGTTGTCTGTAGCGGTGGGGGTTTCAACGACGAACAGTTTTCAAAGACCGTTTTTTGTTCTGCAACGTAACAACCGTTTTCCATCCTGAGACCAAACAGTCTTCGTTGCATAAACCAGTCTTCGAATTACTGTATGCGAATTGTTATCTTACTGTTAAGAATATAAGGTCGAAAATCCATTGCTTCAACTATCACACTCGTCGCGTCGTCGTTTTTAAAACCAGTTATTGCAATGAAAAATGAATTTTATTTATAGTCATAAAGTTCATTTTTCATTGTAATAACTGGTTTTGAAACGACGACGCAACGAGTACAGAATTTATTACCGTCCTCAAACTAGTTGCGACAACGAACGTTTTCTGCAACTACTTCACTCAACGATAGTTTCGTCTTCAAACCAGTTGCGACGACGACCGTTTTCTGCAACCGTTTTTGTCGTCGCCAAAACGGTTACGTCTCGTCCGTCTAAAATTCGACAACGACCCACCACTAGTTGTCTGTCAGTGTCAAACTGATTGAAACTGGACCACAGAGCATCTGCAACGGGCTATTAATTACGTTTCGTTCCACATTGATTTTTAAAGTACGTTACTTGATATTTGTGTTAACCGTTAATAACAGCATTAAAAACAAGTTCGCTGGACCAATTAATTATTATCTCTTGAAACGCATTTAAATCCAATGTCACCGCTGCGCACTATAGTAACATTTTTTTTTTCACGTTAAAATAAACTTGAAAACGCTCCTAAACAAGCATTTTTTGCCGTAACACTTTTTTACTATTATTTCATTATTCCGGTTAGATTTCTATATAATTTTTGGTCTGTTAATTATAATAAGATGATAGCTTTTTCCATGTGTAATATTATTAATAAACATAACCGTTTAATAGTGGGCCCAAAAAAAATTGTCTCCTTTCATGAATAAAGGTAATTAAGTTCCTACTTATAAGTTGTAGGTCGCTGGCTCAAACTTAGCTAGACGCATTATTTTGTGTAATTTATTTCACCACCACTCTCAAAACGGTGAAGGAAAACAATGTGAGGAAACCGGCATGTCCTAAAATCAAAAATTCGAAGACATGTGACATCCACCAATCCGCACTGGGCCCGTGTGGTGGATTACGGCCAATACGGCCCATTATCTCCCTAATAGAGGAGGCCTGACTGAGTACCAGCTCGCCGTCGATTATCACCCAAATAAAAAAACTACATTTTTTTTTGAGGCCAGTGGCTTATTTTACTGTCTATATTTAGAATTGGTTTTTTTTTTACTCTATTTACATTGTTCTCACATAAGAGAAAAGAGTGTCCATGGAGTTTTTTGCACATTCTTCTCCATAGAGATCTACGCTTTGGAATGTGCAATTAGCATCATTTCTCTGACTTCTTGATACTTTGAAAGTGCCTGTAAATGGTTTATTTGAAACATATGCTTTAAATCTTTACTGAGTCCACTTTTTGGAAAACCGTCTGTCTTTATAAGGCAGGCTTTCTGAATAGGAAGCAGCATAAAGGAAAGGTGGGTCTCCATTTTCTTCGACTTTCACCCTCACATTGTATAGCTGTTGGTATTGCTAATCATAATTAATGTAAACAGTAACACCTTTGTAAAGACCTAAATAACTTAATGTTTATTATGTTCATGTTACTTTGTAGTTGTGGTAGAATGTCAGAGCAATTACAAATGTTCTAGATTGTATGTTATTGAGAACAATGTGGTTTTGTATGTTTGAAATAAACTAAAGTAATAATTATGTAATTATGTTGTAAAACCTCAGTATGACATTCCTTTCAGATTTCTTTTTCAGTTAAAATAGACACGTGTAGTGTTAAATTTCCTGCAGGTGTCGGTATTTCCTGACAGCTACAATCTAAGGGTATTTAAGTTAAATTTAGTTATGAGCGAATAGGTTAAGGTAGAACTACACTGCGCACACATGTGCCACACACGCCGATCTGGGCGCGTCGGTCTCCATACATTTTATATGGCAACTAGACTTGTAGAGCTACACTAGATACACGCCACGCGACGCCACGCGACGTCGTTCTACGTACAAATCAGGCGTGGTCCACGTGTTCGTCAGTCTAATGTAGTTCTAGCTTTACTTCTAGACAAGCATACCATATCGTCGACCACATATCGCTTACCATCAGGTGAGATAGTGGTCAAACGTGAGCCTTTCAAACTACGGGATACGTCTTCAAAACGGTTGAACAAAATTTGACGAGACTTTGATCGGGCTATAGCTAATTTTATAATGAGTAGCTTAGCTACTTACTTTTTATATTCCCATAGTAATCTACTTTGACGAGACTCACTTGATGAACTTTGATATTATTATGTTATGTTATAAGAACTAATAATTTGCTCAGAACAAGGAGATTAATGTTCTTAAAATTCACGCGAACGAAATCGCGGGTGACAGCTAGTTAATAATAACAAAAAAAAAACGTTCGAAAATTATTGTCTCTTGTTAAAGGTAATTGAACTCGTAAAATATTGTTATACCTAATCAAAATAATCTTTAAAAAATTGCTGTCATTTTATAATCCTGATTAAAGACACAAATATAATCCACAAAAAACTACTACCTCTTTCGTGTTATTTTTTTGCCAACCAAACATAGACTGATTACTTAGACCATTTGTAAAATGTCATTGGACTATAAAATTAATATTTACATAGAGAATTATCAATGGCTAAATCCTCTTAAACAACACTAACACGTAATTAATCATAATAGGCAAATATTTACATATATAACAAACAACGTTTGTAAGCTTCAATTTGAAACAAAAATGTTTGTCATCGGTTTTTGTTTGGTAGGTAGCTCACGGAATTTGAGTAAATAAACCTCTTTTGATCATATCAGACTATTGAGGACTGCTCATGGTACGAAAGTGATGTCACCTGAGATGAATATAGTTCTTCTTGTTCAACCAAATGACATCACTTACGCCAAACTATGACTAGTTTGTTTTTTTGCGTGTGGAAAATTATCAAATAATAGGTTATTACACTCATTTTTGAAAAGTGTCTCAATTAGATTCTATAGTAGCACATAAACCACTAAAAAACACAAAATTTTTATTCAGTCGCTAAGTACCCTAAAAATTAATTTAAAATTTACATTTTCAAATTTCGCGCGTATTTGACGAAAATGTAGAAAGCAGTGGACGGCTTATTTACTCTTTGGTCGTGACGTCAGTTGGGTATGTAAACAAATGCGCTCCGTATGGCCGATCAGTTGACAGTTGACAGCTGTCACTTTAGTTTACACAGCCGAATGACGTACCTAATAACATGGTGGCTACTATTTCATGGCGATAAAAAACAGATAATAAAAACAGAAAACGAATTGAATTTTAAAATTTATTTTGTTATTTTATGAACTAAAACTAACACTTACCGACTGCATTTTACCTAAGCTATCATAATATATTTTTAGATTTTTGGCCCTATAGAGTAAAATACCCTATTTCTCTTACGGTTTTTGGCGAGATTTTATCAAGCTAAGTTCAGTCAGTGGCTGTTTTAATTATTCGCAAATTAATTCCTAGTGGACATTGTCATGTATATGTAGTTTTTGTATCACAAGTGTCTAAAAAATTGGAAAATAAGTAGGTATGTAGAATCATTAAAACATGCGCTATCTCTGTAAAATTGAGCTGAGAATTTTATTGTAGTCTTGACTACCTAAGTGAAGCTTGACGAGAAGGCCGACTCGATATTTTTGCCGCCAAATACTGCATAAAACATTACAATGTGTGACATCCACAATCTAATGGAACTCAAAGAGACTGTAAAGACTAAGTACTTTCTAAACTTGACATTGGTTAAATGTACAAAACGTGCACAGACCAAACAAAAAAATATCTCCCACTCGGGGTCCACCCAGACCGGGAGGATGTGTCAGACTTTTACTGACATTTGCGAAAAAACCCATCCGTGTTCTTTCAGTTAACCTTTGCGTTCCAGGGCCGCGGGAGTCGGGACACTTTTCATAAAACTAGTAGGTTACTACTCAATAGTATGAATGTGTATGTAACTTCAAATTATGACTAATACTCAATAGTATGAATGTGTATGTAACTTCAAATTATGACTAATACTCAATTGTATGATTGTGTATGTAACTTCAAATTATGACTAGTACTCAATAGTATGAATGTGTATGTAACTTCAAATTATGACTTGTACTCAATTGTATGAATGTGTATGCAACTTCAAATTATGACTAGTACTCAATACTTAGTATGATTTTGTATGTAACTTCAAAGTAATATCCCTGATATCAAGTTAGTTCTACCAACTTACTACTTATGTAAGCCCATGTCGCTTAAATATTGTATGTCCGCCATAGAAAACAGAATTTTGGTGAGATGTCTCTCTCGCCTTACCAATATTTGTTAAAAATAGTTTTAAATATCTTATTGTTCTATACTTATTGTATTTACTTTCATGCATATTCAACTAACAAATAACATTGTGAATATTTTGTTAGGTTTGTTTGTGAAATAAAAAATAATATTCCGTATTATTTTAGGATTGGTGCACTAGGCACCATATATCTTCCATAGTCAAAGCTCTTTCTAGCAACCACACATGCTATCAATAGTTTATCTTTTCACCTTTTTATGCCTTTATCAATCATCCAATTTCATCAGTTTGAATTATAATCAAATATTAAACCTTTTAAATTTAATAAAAGAAGAGCGAGCCAAGAGGATCATCGGTGATGATGCACTTGTCGAATCAAAACTCCAAAGCCTTGAGCACCGACGCCGAGTTGCTAGCCTGTCGGTTTTCTATCGATTACACTTCGGGGAGTGTGCGTTGGAATTGCACAATTTGATTCCACCAAGTCCATTCCATCATCGGACCACTAGACGTACGGCGTTGCGCCATCGGTACATGGTGGACATCCCACCCATACGTACAAAGCGTTTTGGGAACACATTCATAATGCGTACAGCTAAGGAGTGGAATTCTCTGCCGGAGTCTGTGTTTCCTGATAGCTACAACCTAGGGGTCTTTAAGTCAAGAGTGAATAGGTTACTTCTAGGCAAGCGTGCTCCATCGTCGACCACATCATCGCTTACCATCAGGTGAGATAGTGGTCAAACGCGAGCCTATCAAAAATAATTAAAAAAAAAACTAGGAATTTCGTTTATACTTAGGTACGTACAGATATCCGTGAAAATTCGTTTCCATGAAGCGACTGTTAAAAAAATGTTATTGTCCATTACAAAATTTAAATAAACGGAGGAATCGTTTCATTATATTTTCTGGTACAAAGCAATGCATATTATTACCAAAATTATGAGAATTAACATTGGTGGAAAACTCTGTTATTCTTTTGATTCTTTTGTAGGACTTAAAGAAAATGGTTCATTAAGTTTTCGCAAATGGCAAGTTATTTTTTTAGTTAAAACATGTTTATTCTTAAGAAAGATTCAAACTTGATGATACAAAAAGAATTGTATGAGGTAATACAATAAGACGTACTTCGAACATTGTGCAAGAATCGGCAACTGAACGCCCGTGTAGGATATCCGTTTTCCGTCTGACGTCTGACACGGAAAGTGGCACAAGTTTGAAACGAGAAATTTTAATTCTGTTAATATTTTATTTCGTGCTATAAAAATATTTTATAGAATTTGTTTTTTTTTTTTTGTAAAAATCGCCAAGAGTTATAGAGCGATAATATGTATTATTTATCTTTAGTTTCACTAATAATATTCAATCTACTCTTTTGGGACTTTTGGTCTAATATATTATCAGTTTATAGGTCTAACAAGACCTATTGTGGTTAGGTTAGCAGCCATCAGAAGTTGGGAAATCTGACACTAGTCTTGCCAAGGAGTTTCTTGTTAGCCTGACATTGGGCTTTGGAGGTCAGATAGGCAGGCGTAGTTTTTGAAAGTAGAGTGAAACAACACTATCTTTTTATTTCGTCATAGTGCCATATTAGTATGTATTATTATTTAGTAAGTATGTATTTTGGTAATATTTATTATACTATAGGCTTGTTTATATTTATGATAGTAGTATATCTTTAAATCGTATGTTAAATATTATTATTTCATAGATTACTGTTTTGTGTGTACTTATTATCCTATTACCTACTCTTACACACGGTGTCTACATTTCTATTTTTTCCAACTCTCCTTTCGCAGGTATGCTGGAAGAGATTTCTATAGAAAATTAGAAATAATCATCGCCGTTGTACATATTTTTCTGTTTTCTTCTTGTTGTCTTTTATTTTATGTGTGTACATGAATAGTTAAATAAAAATAAATAAAATCTTTGGGAAAAGGCTAGGTAGAGAGAGAGAGAGTGGTCTAATTAGACCTAAAGCCAAAAAGGGATAGACAGATTTTTTTTTGTTTTTTTTTTTTATTATTTGATATAAACCAGTGCTTGACTGCGATCCCACCTGATGGTAAGCAGTGATGCAATCATTGATGGTGAGGCGCACTAGTTTATGAAGAGCCTATTCACTCTAGCCTTGAAGGCACCTAAATTATAGTTGGACGGGAAGACCGCAGCAGGCAGATTGTTCCAGTCCTTCGATCTACGCAGTATAAACGACGAAGCGAAACGCTTAGTCCGGACCGTTGAAGTTTCAACAACGTAAGGGTGGATACTCGCCGTACGTCGAGTTGTCCGATGGTAGAAAGGAGATGGCGGAATCAAGTCATGCAATTCCCGCGCACACTCTCCAAAATAGAAATAGAATAGGGTAGTATAGCTACATTTCCTCAAAGTAAATAATTTACACCTCGACTCAACCTTAAATTAAAATAGAGTGACCTTTTTCATTTACTAGGTTCAGTCTTAAAGCCTTGGACATTAAAAAAGGAAATTAACGACCTTTCTCTTTATAACAAGAATATTGTAAGTAGATTCTTTTGAATAATTCTTGTAGCCAATAGCTGAAGGGAACACCTCCGGCCAATAAACACAAAGCACCGGTGTCGCCAGTACTCACGTACGGTAAAAATGTGTTAGGCAGAGTTCATGCCGTGTTCTACAAACAACGTTAGCTGGGTTTAATTGATTCGATTTTGTTTTTGTTGACTAAGAGCAGTGGTGGCTGAGTGGTAGCGGCACCGACTTACGAGTTGTAGGTTGCGGGTTCAAACCCAGCCAGGCGCATTACTTTGTGTAATTTATTTCATCACCACTGCTCTCACATCGTGAGGAAACCGCCATGTCCTAGAACCAAAAATTCGAAGACACCGCGTGGTGGATTACAGCCCATTCCCTCTCCTAAAGAGGAGGCCTGAGACCCAGCAGTGGGAACATTATAGGGCTGACTATGATATGACATATGATATGTTATATGTTTTTGTTTGTCTATTCTAAGATGGTGCAGAGGTAGAGAACGAATAGCCTAAGAGCCCATGGCCGCTAGAGTTTCGTCATTTTATAAAAGTTGATAATTTGTCCGTGCCTGTCTCCAACACAGGTAGGAACGATGCTCTAATATGAAGTTTCAGTTATGGTGGCTTTGGCAGGTACAGGTAACAAAGATGTGTAATATAGCAACCTAAATTCGTTAGCATAGCATAGTCGGCCTTATAATGTTCCCACAGTTGGGACTCAGGCCTCCTCTCTAGGAGAGGGAAAGGGCTGTAATCCACCACGCGGGCCCAGTGCGGGTTGGTGGATGACACATGTCTTCGAATTTTTTATTCTAGGACATACCGGTTTCCTCATGATGTTTTCCTTCACCGTTTTGAGAGCAGTGGTGATGAAATAAATTACACAAAGTAATGTGCCTGGCTGGGTTTGAACCCGCAACCTACAACTCGTAAGTCGGAACCGTTACCACTCGGCCACCACTGCTCTTCGTTAAATTAGATTAAATTTAGAATTTAAAATGGATTAAGTAGGTATATCTCTAATAGGACGGCTTCGGAAAGATAATAATCATAATAAACTTGTAAAGGAAAACCTATTCTTCCAAGTAAGTCAAACTTTACAAATATCCTACATAGGTTTGAATCACTCTAGGATTCGGCCTACATTGCGTTAGTCACTGCTAATAATTCAATTATTCTGTTCACAAATACCTTGGACTGTGTCACAGTGTTCACAAACAGAGGGTTTCGAAGAGACCCGATCGACTGACGTATGCCTATATTTTATCGTGAATTCGATGTTATTTATAGATATGGAGAATGGACTGAGTTTAGCACCCCTTACAAAATTAACTATAGGTACAGTTAAAAGGACAAGTGACTATACGACTATTGTCTCTCTCTCTCTGAATCGATCATTGTCTTTTTTCTGAAGATCGTAGTGATGAAAGTGATATCTTAACACTACAACCGTAAGGATAGCCCAATCAAAATTCCAGAAAAAGCATCTAGTTGTTTCATAATTAGTATATCTCTCTCACACTTTCCTTTGCGTATTCACTTCACATCTTTTTTTTTACATTAGTATCTTACAAATGACTAACTAGGAAACTAGAAAAAAATGTTTGCAAGTCAAGACGAGGTCGTAAAAATCAAGTAGGACCTACTACTTGAACTTTAAGACCCCTTCGAGTTTAAGTTTGACAGCAAAAAAAGTGATAAGTAGGCACTTAAGGTTTGTTTCGACATAAGTTCGCGTACTTGTTTTTTTTAAAGGGAAATCAAATAACTTCTTCCACTCTGGGTGGATCATATGAGACTTTTACTGACTAAAACCAACTTGTGTTTGTTTATTTGCTCTCTGTGGTCCATGGCCACGATAAATCTTTCGAACGAATTTGGAAAGCTCAGTTCATTCTCTTTATGCATGTGACCCAACCATGTGACTTGTGTCTGAATTTTGTCGTAAACACAACTCGGTGGTATTCACGGCGGTACTGCCCCTGGAATTTTATGAACACATATAACTTCCTCCTGACTTTAGTAGTTGGCCGTTACGGATTTTCGGTATTACGTGCCATTTTTTATGAATAAAGAATTTCTGGTGAACCGGATTAGGGAATTTAGGGATCACTTTGAGTTTGAAAGGTGATGTTGTAAAAAACGGTGTCATTAAAACACGTTTTATGATTACGGATATCGATTTTGAATCGAGAGCGACGAATTGATGTTGATGAGATAAAAATAACTCGCTTTAAAATGTGTTACGGAATTATTATTGCTTTTCAATATTTATGGTACATAATGAGAATTTAATTACGGCTGACTAGCCGTAATAATTAGATTAAAATCCCTTATTATACAAGATTCTCTCTCCAACTAATATATGTGTCAGATCTTAGAAATGGATCACTTCATGAAATGGCTAAGCAAAACTGGCCAGATCGTTTTAAACGTTAAAGTTTGATGATATTTCAATCTTCGTTTGGCCTACTTTCTTTAGACCTTTTATTAACATTGAAATCCTACATCAATGTTATGGCCAAACGAGGATTGATATATCATCAAATGTTAACGTTTAAACGATCTGGCCAGTTTTAGTTGGCCATATCATGAATTGATCAATTCTAAGATCTGGCCACTACATAATTATATGTAACGCTGTTAAGTTATGTTAACACTGTCGAAACAAATTTTCTTCTTGAGGTGGTTATCATCAAATTACTCTAGATTGGAGCTAGAGGGCGTGTCAGACTTTTATTAAGTACTACCTGACCCGGCGAACTTCGTACCGCCTAATAGTAAGGATAACGCCATCTATTGGCATTACCAGAACAGCATAATTCATTTTATAATGACACTAGCTTTTGCCCGCGGCTTCGCTTCCGTCAACTGACTACTATATCCTACTCTACCCTACACTCTACCCTAAAAAAAAAAATACCTATGTCCGTCTCCTGGTTCTAAGCTACCTCCCCACCAACTTTCAGCCAAATCGGTTCAGCTGTTCTTGAGTTATAAATAGTGTAACTAACACGACTTCTTTTATTATATAGAAGATAATATAAGTACTTGTGTCCTTCAGTTGCCCTTTGCGTTTTAGAACCACGGTAACTTTTTCAAATGTTCTCACAGACGTACTTATTTTGAAGGCCCTGATGAAGCAGGTTATCAGTTATTATTATTCGACTAGCCTGTTGGTCTAGTGGTTAGTGGCCCTGACTGCTATGCGAGTCTATGAGGTCGTGGGTTCGATTCCCACCCAGAACAAATGTTTGTGTGATGAGCACGATCATTTGTTCTGTGTCTGGGTGTAATTTATCTATATTATGTATGTATAGAAATATGTAAGTATGTTTATCAGTTGTTTAGTACACATAACACAAGCTCTACTTAGCTTGGGACTAGACGGCGTTGTGTGATAGTTGTGGAATATTAAAAAAATATTTACATTATTAGGTAGTATCGTTCCAGGTCTTTGCTTAATAGGCAAAGACTCTCCATTCTTTGCGACGATCCCAATTTTTCACTTCTCCTTTCCAATTCTTAAGAAATTTATCCAGTTTGACCCGCTAGCTGTTTATCAGCAAGATTTTTCTTTTGCTGCACAGTTACAAATTCTTTTAACACCATGACCCAAAAACTGCACAACAAAATCCTGTATGTATACAATGTAAGATCAAAGTGCTACATACATGAAAATGAGACCAATACAGCGATATAGATTAAGTTTTATTGAGCAAGTTTGTTCGCCATTTGCCCTTAGCCGGCTCAGTGCAACTGCACCGAAGTGCGGTTAGCATGGATCCGTTACAGCAGTGCGTTCACTGACCTACACGCGGATCTATTTGATGGGAAATTCGCTTGTTAATCGCAACGCAAAAACTGATTTCACCTTGTGAGCTCTGGTTTTCTATTGAACTCAAACAGTGCGTGCTGACGAATTGTGTTGCGATTGAGTAAGCTTGTAAGTAGATGAACTGCCGTATGAAATACTTAAGTGAGGTAAGTACCAACGTTTTGATTGTGTGAGGAGTGATGAAAGAAAAGTATTTATTTATTATTAAATATACACACTATCTTTACAGGCTGAACCTAATACAATACTTAGTGGTTTCCAAACCCAAAAAAATAATAATTGAAAAAAGTCATAATCTTACACTAAAATTAACCTAAAAAGCTAAACTAACACTAAACTCTATTACAATACTACTAACTATAAAAAATAAAAGAAGTACATAAAAAATGAAATAAAAAACTTAACGTTAACCTATATGTAAGTAAATACAATATAAAATCAGACTTAGTACAGTAACAGTATAAAAGTGTGTGTGTCTAAGTATATATTTTTCAATACACTTACTCGAAAATCCGCTCTTTTCCCACCGCTTTTAGGCACGCAATAGACTGTTTTCCGCACTAGTGGAGAAAAGTGCGCATGCTCTCCCCGCCACAATTTTATTACATTTATCGTATCAGGATGGGCGCGCGTCGACCCCCTCGAGTTGCCGGTCAACCCCCGTTTATTAATTTCGTAAGTGTATTGAAAAAAGTCGTTTGATACACGTGCAAATTTGTTACTGCATCCCTCGCATTCCGAATTCCGCCTTGGTCGCAATGACAAACTTTCAGCACTTGTATCAAAATGTACTTTAATTCTTTTCTATTTGTTTACCATTAAGTTGTACCTACCATGTTATGTTTCTGCACCACCCTAGGTCGACTGGTAGAAAATGCTTAAGGCATTAAGTCCGCCTTTTATTGCTAGTGCACCTTGTGGGAGGCCTTCGAACGCTGCGTTTTCTGGAACCTTTCGGCCCCATCGAACCTATATGAATATATTCCTTGACAGTTCTAAAGCTCATGAAGTTTTAAAACCAATCTGTATACAGATATACACTCTTTTGTTCTCGAACATTTCCTACAAAAACGTATTGCAATAAAACCAAAAGACTGCTGCCAAAAACAGAAAGGACCAAAACATGAAACTTGATGAGATCATTATTCACTGTATTAGGACAAAAACAAATGAAAAACCGCGGTTTATACAATCCAATTGACAATAAAACGGTTTTAGTACATTTGCGGGGCACATAGCGGATTTAGCAGCCTAGTTTCAAAGAATTCCAAGCCATTGTTTCATTATTACAGGTACCAGGTGCCTGTCACTGGTTTTAAAATTGCGGTTTTGTTAATAAACTTGATTACTGTAATTAATCATTGTGCTTTTAGCTAATAGCGCGGTATTTCCGTTTTTGTTTTGTAATGAAATAACGTTTGTACAGGGAAATGTTAGCTGTTTTATTTTTTATTATCTGTGGGTTTAATCTCGTTCACAGTAATTAGAGTGTATAGTGTTATGATATGATATGGGCTGTGCCGTCAAATGGTTGTAATGGGGCGCTTTGTCGCGTTTGTGTGGAGTTTTATATGGCATTTGTAATCAGATTAATCAAATTAATGTTGCGCAAAGTAGTTTGGACAATGTTTTCCGCGAATATGTTTCTCGCCACCGAACTGTAAAGTGTGACGAATTAAAAATATTGTTAATTTAAAATTTAAATGAAACTATAAAAGAAACATTTTTTTTTTGTTTTTGCTAGCTTTTGCTTTGTGTTTTTTGTTTTTGCAAGCTTTTGCTTAGTGTTTTTTTATATCTGTCCAGTAGTTTTTGAGTTCATTCATTGCAAACCAAAATACAAATCTTTTTATAATAGTAGTATATCTAGATGATAATTTCGTCGCAACACCAAATAAGTACGAGACAATTATTTATAATATCAAAGGAAATTCTAACATCGTAAAAAATGAAAACTGTCTGAACACTACTGAGGTGCTAACTAACTAATATTTAATGACCACAGTGCATTTTAAGACATCTTAAATTCAAACCTAACGGTCATAAGGATTACAGTTAAAATATAAACTAATGGCACTAATCATAAACCTTGTAACTGATGTAAATCCTTCAACAGACAAATAACGGCTTTGGATGTAAATGCATTGACTGCTGTTTGCTTCGTGAATCATCCGTACATCGCTAGTACTATTTCGTGTGGTAACTGCAAACTGCATCGAGAATCGAGACATCCCGTTAACAGATGGCACGAGTTTTAAACTTATAGCGTTTATTGGCTGACTAGCTTCGCCTGCGACTTCGGCCGCGTGAAAGTAAGTTTCTCCATACAAATACAACCACACACACACACACAACACACACACACACACACACAACACACACACATACACATCGTCGACCGCATCGTCGCTTTCCATCAGGTGACTGAGATAGCGGTCAAGCGCGAACCTATCAAGAATAAAAAAAAAAAACTTTGAAAGCATGTTTCATCCATATAGGGGCTAAATTTTGGAAAGTCCTCTCTTAGTGCTCGCCTACGTCATATAAGGAAACCTTCTGCAAAATTTCACGTTCCTAATCCCAGTTTTGGCTGTGCGTTGATAATTATTATGTCAATTTCTTCTTTTACTGTTTACATAATTAGGTATATAAATTATTTCTATAACTAGCCACTGAATGATGGTGGTCCAGTTATAACTGCCTCAGGTTTAACGCGTTGACAGCGGCACTCATTTTTATATTATTTCCATTCCTGCGGTACGGGGCGTTAAAGACCTCGTTTTAAAATTATAATTATGGCGGTACAGGGCATAATAGACCCCGTAAAGTTTGAGAAGCTAAAAGCTTTTTGTGGCTAAATAAAAGGTGAGGCGCACTAGTTTATTAAGAGCCTAGTTACATAGGGGCAGGCCGCACGTGCACGAGCGAGCGAGATTTCCGGCCACCGTAGGCGCGGGCCCAGCGGACGGCGAGCAATGAGTAGCTCGCCGTCCGATCGTCCGGTAACCGACCGGACCAAGCCCAAGTCGTTGAAGGTGCGTACTGTTTCACGCGCGCCGTAGGGGCCCAGCAGGGTCGAAGCCTACTGAGGCCAAGGGTCTGCTTTTGAAAGGAAGACTTGGCCCTGGTATGAAAGGCAACGAAGGAACAGGAGTGGGTTTTTAGTCAGTAAAAGTCTGACACACCCTCCCAGTCCACCCAAGAACGGGGGATGGATGTCATTGGTTGATTTTCCCACCGCAAAAAAAAAAGTTAAATGGTGGCTATTTTCCTCTACTTAACGATGTGATTTTGGTACTTATATATCACATAATAATATGATGTCATTATGCAATTCTTTATTCTGCACATAATATATCGACTGTGAACTGGCAACCGGTACTATCTCAATTTTGACAACTTTACAGGATGAAGAAAAAACATGTTTGCATCATTTATACAGCATCTCGTATGTTAAATAAAAATACGTAGTTTTTAAATATTTTTATTGCACATGTAATTAAAAACAAAAGTAACATTATATGCTTCCTTCCAATATAAAATCGAGATAGGACAATATAAATCACCACAAGAACAAACATAGGACTTTTTACTTGGAACAATATGGGATATCTTCAAAATCAAAATAAAACAATAACGATAGAACATTATCAACACAATATTCTTTATAATAAAACTAACTTATTAATAATAAAAGAACATTTTTAGGTAGGAAATTTCATCAAATTTCATTTCTAGGTGGTTCAGTCAAGGACAATTTTTTTTTAATATTCTCAATTTTAGAGGGCATAATTTCTTAGAACCTATTTATCAACAAAAGCTTTAGATCACAAATCTTATTTTATAATAAAAAAAAACAATAATTACCAAACTTAGGGAATCTGCAAAAAGTTACAAAATAATGTTTCTTTTATGCTACTTTTGTCTACTGTCCTACACCAACAAAATCAAATTACCTAAGGCCAACCAACAGCAGGCAGAAGTGTCAGGAAACTGATTCTAGTTATTCCTGATAAGGCAAATTATCATAAAAGTTATGACAGTGTTGTGGAATGACAGCTTTCAAATCTTGAAGGTGCAACCACTTCAAAGTGGTTGCACCTTCAAGATTTGAAAGTGAAAGTGAAAGTGGTCCTGGCAAAGTCCTGACTGTGCAACTAGGAATGAGATTGACTTCATTCTGTCGACGAAAAAGCAAATATTCAATGATGTCTCTGTGATCAACGCGGTGAAAACTGGAAGTGATCACCGCGTGGTAAGAGGCACATTGAATATTAATATTAAGCTTGAAAGGTCTCGACTGATGAAGTCTACGCTCCGTCCAGCACAGATCCAGATCCAAAACCCCGAGAGCTTTCAGCTCGAACTCCACGATCGTTTTGAGTGCCTAGGAAGCTCCGTGGACGAATATAACGATGGGTTCGTGGAAACTGTCCATACGGTCGGGTCGAAGTTTTTCAAGAGTCACCGTACAAATAACAACAAAAAGCTCTCTGATCCGACCCTCAAGCTAATGAAGAAGAGGCGTGAGATGATTCTGCAGTCTTCAGACGATGCGTGCATATACCGGCAGCTCAATAGACAAATCTCGAAGTCTCTGAAACGCGACCTTCGCCGCTTTAATACCGCAAGTTAAAACTAATAAGCTGAAAAACAACAAGACGTCGGGTGAGGACGGAATTACGGCTGAACTCCTGAAGGCGGGTGGAAAACCAGTCCTTAAGGCCCTTCAGAAACTATTTGATTCCGTCATACTCGAGGGAAAAACGCCACAGGCGTGGAGCAGAGGCGTGGTGGTACTCTTCTTTAAGAAGGGCGATAATGCCATGCTTAAGAATTACAGGCCCATCTCGCTTCTGAACCATGTTTACAAGCTGTTTTCCAGAGTCATCACAAACCGTCTCGCGCGCAGGTTCGACGACTTCCAGCCTCCCGAACAAGCCGGATTTCGAAAAGGCTTCAGCACCGTGGACCACATACATAGGCTGCGGCAGGTTATACAGAAGACTAAGGAGTATAATCAGCCTCTCTGCTTTGCGTTTGTGGACTACGAGCAAGCCTTTGATTCGATTGAGACTTGGGCTGTACTGCAGTCTCTCCAACGGTGCCAAATTGACTATCGGTACATCGAAGTGCTGAAGTGTTTGTACAAAAACGACACCATGTCAGTCCGAATACAAGACCAGACCTCGAAACCTATCCCCTTGCAGCGGAGCGTGAGGCAGGGAGACGTTATTTCTCCGGAACTGTTCATGGTAGCAATGGAGGATCTTCAAGGTTCTGGAATGGAGAGGGCTAGGCATTAATGTCAATGGCAAATAAATCACTCACCTTCGGTTTGCCGACGACATAGTAGTCATGGCTGAGACTACGGAGGAGCTCAGTACAATGCTCGGTGACCTCAGTAGAGCTTCCGAAAGAGTGGGACTTAAAATGAACATGGACAAAACAAAGTCATGGTAAACAGCCATGTAGCACCCACTCCTATCAAGATCGGCAACTCTACACTCGAAGTTGTAGACGACTACGTTTACCTGGGACAGACGGTCCAGTTGGGAAGGTCTAACTTCGAGAAAGAGATCAATCGTCGAATCCGACTCGGCTGGGCAGCGTTCGGGAAGCTGCGCGGTATCTTTTCGTCCAATGTACCACAAGTGTCTCAAGACGAAAGTCTATGACCAGTGTGTGTTGCCAGTGATGAAATATGGCTCCGAAACGTGGTGGCTTACAATGGGCCTCATCAGAAGACTTAAAGTCACCCAAAGGGCAATGGAAAGGGCTATGCTCGGAGTTTCTTTCCGGGATCGAATCAGGAATGAGGATATCCGCAGGAGAACCAAGGTCACCGACATAGCACGAAGAATCGCCAAACTTAAGTGGCAATGGGCAGGGCACATTGCTCGCAGAACGGATGGCCGTTGGGGCCGAAAGGTTCTGGAATGGCGACCACGTACCGGAAGACGTAGCGTTGAAAGGCCTCCTACAAGGTGGACCGATGACCTGGTGAAGGTTGCGGGAATCCGATGGATGCGAGACGCACAGGACCGTTCATTGTGGCGACACTTGGGGGAGGCCTATGTCCAACAGTGGACGTCTTTCGGCTAAAATGATGATGATGATATTTATTGGTAAACCTAATGAAACGTATTTTCGGTTGATGGTAACCTTAGTTGAATAGAACCAAGAAGTTCTATCTCTGAATAATTCCAACCTGTCAAAACTTTGAACAGCAATGCATAATGTACTATTTCAATTTACAGATTATTAACGTAGAAATCTTAAATATTAATAATAAATTTACAACAAAACTTACCATTTCAGCTACTAGAAGTCCCCAATAATGTCAATTTATAACTTAAGGCACAGAAACCTAATAAATCCGCATAAAACAGTTATTTGTTTCAAGAGCGCGCGAAATCGCGTTCAAGTCCGTACACATTTAGCGAGATAGGATAAAATGCTCGCATTCGCTGCGCGTTGAAGTTAGTACTAGTTGAATGAAGCCAATTCTGGCGCCAAATTTAAATGTATTTGAGTTAGGATTTCTTGCAACGATGTGGAGTATTAAATAGTATAAAATGGCATTAAAAAGTGAAATCTTCAAAAAATTGAGATAGGACCGGTTGCCAGTTCACAGTCGATATTCCAAGTACATGCTCAATGAAAAGCAAACACCTACTTAGATCTTTTGAGTGAGTGGCTAAAATTAGAACTCAAGTCAGCTTCTTGATTTTTTAATACAATTTTCATATTATATTATTATTATTTATTTTTTTATATTATATTATAATTACTAGCTTCTGCCAGCAGCTTCACCCGCGTGAAAGTCGGTTTCTCCATACAAACTTTGGACCCCCGTATCATCCCCTTAGGGGGTGAATTTCGGAAAATTCTTAGCAGATTTCTACACCCTATCTACCTGCCAAATTTTAAGTTTGTAGGTGTTATAGTTTCTGAGATTTCATGATTAATCAGTGAGTGGTATTTCGCTTTTATATATATAGATTAATTCCATTCTAATATTATAATTTCATCATAATTTACGCATAATATGAACTGGTTTCCGAAATAAATGAATTTATTATTATATCAATTTCTTTACCAACACCAATTTCAAAAATACTTTTTTTTTTTGTGTTCAATCATTCAAATCCAGCCAAAGCGGCTGGATTTGAATGATTGAACAAGGAGAGGGAGTATCTGTCAGGGAACTTTCACTGACTAAAACCCTCTCGTGTTCCTTCCGCGGGAATTTTCTTAAAAGGAAACCCGTAGTCCCAGAACACAAAGGGCAACTGAAGGACTCAGATGTGGTTTTAGTAAGTCTCTTCTCCTTCTTCTTATCGATTCGATGGTAAACTCGTCAAACTGTTTGGGCCCAGTAGGGCACCCACACCCACACCTGGAGAATTCATTAGATGATTTCCCACATTAAAAAAAAATCCGTGTTTCTTCATTTACCCTTTGTGTTCTAGGGCCGTCGTGACTTTGCTGGCAGAAACAGCTAACCCCTGAGAATGTAATACAAGCTCCGAAAGACACTTGTAGCACAGTTTCACAAAAGTTTAGGTGACTGGAACTATGAAGACATACCTGGAACAAAACAAAAACGAATTAGAATACGCTCATAAAATAACTGTTTGTACCACGATGTATGTACGAGGCCTGGTACAGTGGACCACCCCGTTACCACGGTGCAGTCGGTACTGGTGAGTAACAGGGTTAACGTAACGCCTCGTTGAGTGCACGCGATACGCGGAAGTAATTTGAAAATTTGCAATTTTTGACTTATACCGTTTCGTCACACGGATGCGGCATTTGCCGACGAGATAATGCTCTATTTATTTTTATTATTATGGTTTGTAAATTTGATAGTAGGCCGTAACACATAAAATTGGCAATTTCTTGGCTCCTAATCGTGTTCATCGGAAGAAAATTTAAAGATAAAAAAAAATTCAACTACGAAAATGTTATTATTAAAATACGAAGCTATTATTTTTATCAAACAGCTCCATCTTTCAAAAGAATTCCAGAGGGTAAAGTACATTCTTGTAACAATATTTTAAATTCAGTTGAGTGTTTCCCATGTTCCCCGTAGTGACCACAAAGGAATTTTCTCGGTATACTCCGGAATTTCACTGCTCACTAAGGTGGGGTGTATTGTAACATAATCCAATATGGTGGTATGTCTTATCTTATATACGTAGGAACTGTATCTACCTATAATGTTATGTTATTGTTACTGCAATATAGTCAATAGCATTAAGCAGTTATAAATTACTGTAGTTTTTAAAAATTAATACCATGTAAAGTAAGTAAAAAGTTGTTCAAAGTTTTGATAGTTTATTTATATACTAAATAAAAAAAAAAAACCTTAAGAACTAACTAAAAGTAGTCTAAAGAATGGTGTAGAAGAACTCCTCCGCATTGCTGTCGACTGGTAATGTACCCAAAAGACTGGCGGCATTGCCACGCTGTTTTGCAATGCTTATCCTAAATTACTTACATTTACGCAAAATTCAAAATAATATTCTCGAGCAATTACGATTATAATTTTGGGAAAAAATATTTAATAATTATTTGAAAATAGAATTTATATTTGTAACACAATAACTTTTCTTACTTTAGGAATAACATCTTCAGAACATTTAACAATCGACACATATTTGAGACTCGCGAGAATCCTATAGATGCGAGAAGCACAAGACCTGCCACTGTAGCGATACTTGCGCATCAAGCACCCGCCGCCCGATCCCCGCTCCCCTCCGCTATTGTGCTATCGCTTGCTTCACATAGACTTCGTAATATTTAGAACGTTCAATTTAAATATTTTTATTTTTATATGAGAATCTGATGAACCAAAATATGATAAATTTTTAAAAGTCTAAGAACAAAAGTTGTTGTTTATGATGTTAGTGACATAGTCCTGAGAGGTTGTTAGTGTTTTACAAATAAGCCTGTATAATTAATTAATTATGCTTGTGACTGTTCATAAACTTCTGTCTAATATTTTCTTCGCAATGATTAAAGCCTAATAAATGGTTAGGAATGCCTCTCTATACATATCACTTTGTTGACTGGCCTGTTGGTCTAGTGGTTAGTGACCCTGACTGCTATGCCGGAGGTCGTGGGTTCGATTCCCACCCAGGACAAATGTTTGTGTGATGATCACGATCATTTGTTCTGTGTCTGGGTGTATTATTGTATATATGTATGTATTTAGAAATATATAAGTATGTTTATTAGTTGTTTAGTACCTATAACACAAGCTCTGCTTAGCTTGGGACTAGACGGCGTTGTGTGATAGTTGTGGAATATTATTTATTTATCTAAGATAATTTACTCACATTTTTTAATTACTAAAATTACCAAATGAGTCGATATTTACATCAGATTCCTAATTCCTATTACAAAGATACTTTTATATTAGACATATTAGAGTAACTGCTGCCTCAGATAAACTATATTTGGCCATTTTCCTATAATAAAAGAAGAAAATGAAAGGAAATTTCCTCGCGTATATTTTTATGAGTTCCATTAGACTATGTACCTACTTAATTATTTGCACAACAATAGAGAAATATCAGTTTGTTTTATTAACCTTTTTTTCCTTTGGAGCGCGACTGCGTGCTCCCTCATCTCCTTCGAGGGACTCAACGGAGATTCCTTTTAAAGTCTTTTGTTGGTATTATTATTAGATATCAGTTGAAAGGCAATGTCCCTCTGTGGGTATTAAAAAAAAGCTGCTTAACCACAAGAGGTACTTTGTTTATTCTATATTTGCATTCTATTTCGTTTTTTGAAACTTTAGAAACTTAGAAAATAAAGTAAAAACTTTTAGTTTTGTAATCTCTGCTTCAACTAACTTCTTTACAAATCTACACTAATAACATAAAGAGGTAAAGTTTGTTTTTTTGTTTGTAGGAGGTAATTTCGGAAAGTACTGGTCCGATTGCTAAAATTTTTTCATCGATAGAAAGCTTCTTTATTACTAGGCATATTTTAAGTACGCGGGCGAAGCCGCGTGCAAAACCTAGTCTCTTCATAAAATGTTATTTCGTATCTCGTCCAAACTTAAAATATAGAAACAAATAAACATTATCGCTGGCGTGCCACCAAATAAAAAATAAAACAAAATGGTTATTTTGAAAACTAAGGCCGCCAAAGTTCGTAAAACTAAAATGCCCGTAGTTCGCGGACGACACCTTATAAACAGGGTGTGAAGTAATACTGCATTGCAGTTATTTGAATGATTTACTATTTTCTGCTTTCTGCAGGCAAGAATTGTTACGATCATTGTTAAAATTTCACGCCAATCGGACTGGCGAAAATGAAATCAAATACCGCCCGTTCCACTGGGAAAAGGTGATCTGGTTCAAACCTTTCACAATCGCTCTTGTATTATTTAAAAGGTACACAAAAGTTAAATAATACCCTATAATATGTGTTGTTAGGCACGGGTACCTCTTCGTCGGCTTGTGAAACATAGAATATAACGCACACGTCAAGGACACTCTTTCGAATAAAAAAATTAAAACACGTTATAAGTTATTCGGCAAAAAACGAAGAGTAATTTTTAAAAAAAATCACAGATATAACGTCAAGCACACTTTCTCGTAAAACATCAATCATAATTATGTCTTTTGTGATCGTGTTTTATACTATGCATTTTAGCAAACGTAAAACAAGAGCAAGGGAGTTTTCATTCGATTTGATCATTGGTTCTTTTTTCCCATCCATAGACCCTTTTATTGAACTACACTCTGATTGGCCGGACGAGGTTTTAATTAAAACTATTCAAATAGGACGCTTTGATAGTGCACTGGAGGAAACTAATGACTAAATATACCTAAATAGAAAAAGCTACGCAGTTTGTAGATAGCCACATTCTTAAAAAGATGTAATTGATTGCATTAAAGACATTTTATGTACCTATTCCAGTGAACATCTGGGTTACAAAATGGAGAATGAATATCGCGTCCAAGATCCTTATCGTCAACAAATTGCAAGAATTGGCTGGGGGCAACTTGTGCAATATTGACTCACAGCTAGTACTGTGAAATGATAACGTTTAAATGGAGTTGGAGTAAAATAGTAAGATTACAGAGAATATAGTAAGAAAACAGTTTACTATTTTAGAAAAATAGCATTCTAGCATAGTAATAAAGCATAATCAGCCTGTGTATGTCCCGAGCTTAGCCTACTGATGAGAATTAGTCGACTCTATGAGATGGAATACCGTAATCCACAACGCAAGCCCAGGGCGAGTTGGTGGATGCCACAAGTTTTCGAATTTTTGGTTTTAAAACATGCTCAAAAGGAAAAAAACGGAACCCTTATAGGATCACTTTGTTGTCCATCTGTCTGTCTGTCTATCTGTCTGTCAAGACCCTTTATCTCGAAAACGCGTGGAGGTATCGAGTTGAAATTAAAACCATTTACTCAGGTCTGCAGTCTCTTGAAGCTGTGAAAAATCGAACTTATGAGAACCAAAAAAAATACACAGCCGCTTATGTCGCAAAAAACGTATATTTCGACACTCTCAAGAGAATCAAAACTTATAGGGTACCCGTTGACCTAGAATCCTGAAATTTTACATGAAGCAAGATCTCATAGCACAAGTATAGGAAAAAATTGAAAACATTAAATTTGTAGTTACGTCACAAAAAAAAATTAACTCAATTTGGGAATTGATCTGTTTTCATAGGTAAGTTTGTACGGAACCCTCAGTGCGCGAGTCCGACTCGCACTTGAATAGTTTTTTTTTATTAGAGCAGCTTTTTGAGAGCTGTGGCGATTAAATCAATCAATTACACAAAATAAAACGTATGGCTGGGTTTGAGCCCGCAACGTAGTGTCATAAAACAGGGCCGTTGCCACTGGACCATCATAGCTAGCTTCTAGCTTCATATTTACTCATCATCATCATCATCATTTCAGCCGAAAGACGTCTACCGTTGGACATAGGCCTCCCACACGTGTCGCCATAATCTCCGGTCCTGTGATTCCCGCAACCCTCACTAGGTCATCGGTCATTCATGTTTACTATATCATCGTCCAATTTGTTGCTCATCTTAAATGCAACAGCTCTATTAAAATAAAGACTACAACCTAAAATGCCAACATTTTCTGAAGCTCTCCTTCATGAGATCATATTGAGTTGGGAAGTGAGTGCACTTGAGAGCGTTGGAATAATGTAGATGAACGTGCTTCGAACGCGGGCTGTAAAAGTCTTTATTATGAATATTCAGATGTCTTCATTCGTCATGCTATCTCGTGTAGTTTTTTATGGTGTTGGTGTCTCTATTTTGGGAAGTTGAATAAAACAGTTTATAAGTGTATCACCTTAGTTTCCTTTCTTAAGTTTTTTGATCAAGATTATTATTATTTAACTACCTTCTGCCAGCGGCTTCGCCCGTGTCATTGAAGGTTTTCATCATACAAACTTAGGACCTCCGTCTCATCCCCTTAGGGTGTGAATTTAGTAAAATCCTCTCTTAGTGCTCGCTTACGTCATAAAAGGAATCCTTGTGCAAAATTTCACACGACTAGTCTTAGTAGTTTAGGCTGTGCGTTGATATGTCAGTCAGTCAGTCAGTTTCTCCTTTTACATATATAGATTTTAATTAGTACTGTTATACTGTTTTGTTTGTACTTTTTTTTCCTATTTCTTTTACACACGGTGTCTATACTTACATCTCTTTTTTTTTCAACTCTTCTGTCGCAAGTATGCTGGAAGAGATTTCTGTAGAAATAAGCATCACCTTTGTACCTATTTTTTTGTTTCCTGGTTCTTATCTTTTATTATATGTGTGTATATTAATAAAATAAATAACGTATAGCCATATCCTTACTCGTTATGCTCCTTTTATAGTAATTAGTAATTCTTGTTCACCTTTCTGTCATTTACCTAGTTTCTTTGTAAAAAATCTCTTATGTTATTTTTTATAATTTTGTCTTCCTATTCATGACTGAGTCATGTATCTTACTTGTCCATAAGGTCATTGGTCTCAAGGACATTTTTGCTTCTACGGATATTAGTAATTATTCTTTGGGGCAAAGAAACATTTGATGCACTCGTTGAGTCGAGGCTTCAAAGTCTTGAGCATCGACGCCGAGTTGCTAGCCTGTCGGTTTTCTACCGGTTGCATTTCGGGGAGTGTGCATCGGAATTGCATAACCTAATTCCGCCTAGCCCGTTCCATCATCGGACCACCAGGCGTACGGCAATGCGCCACCGGTACATGATGGGCATCCCACTTATACGCACAAAACGTTTTGGAAACACATTCATTGTGCTGTACGCTAAGGAGTGGAATTCCTTGCCGGAATCTGTGTTTCCTGATGGTTACAACCCGAGAATCTTTAAGTCAAGAGCCAATAGGATACCATCAGGTGAGATAGCGGTCAAGCGCGAACCTATCAAGAATAAAAAAAATGCTACCTAAGTGAAAAGAATGAAAAGCTAAGTGATTATGCAGTTACTGCTTTTCATTCTATGTTCAAGTTACCATCCATCTATTAGAGCGTATAATAGGCTTTTAGCATACCCAATTCAGCGGTCAACCCGGTTAATATATTGAATGAACTATTTACTCACTGAATAAACATAAGCCGATTTCCTTTCATCCCAAAATTGTACGAGAAAGTATGGGAAGATTTTAAAGAGAGATGTGTGTATTGCATAAATAGCGTAATATTTATTCGATGTTAGTAATATTCAAAGTGCGTGCAGCATGACAACAGCACAAAAAATATAAAATATTCAGTACACGCGGGGTGCAGAGATAAAACTGCTTCAGAGCATTTTGACAATCGGGTCACCGAATAAATTTTTACTATGTCAACGCTCCCGGGGTACGACGCTGCATTTTTAACCGACGAACAAAAAGTGATATGGTTAACGCCAGGGTTAATATACAAACGCTTCCAGCGAAGCTATTTGTGCTCAGAGTTTGATTAAAAAACACCACCGAAAAAAAGGATGAATTATTCGTTTGAAGGATCAGACGAGAACCTTAAATTTTTAAGTGAATTTTTTACTGTTTTGAAAACAAATATTTTTCGAGCATTTTGTATATCTATTTTGGAACTTCCTTTCACGATTTTAGGGTTTTGTACCCAGTGGGTAAAACGGGACCCTATTACTAAGACTTCGCTGTTCGTCCGTCTGTCTGTTTGTCTGTCCGTCCGTCTGTCAACAGGCTGTATCTCATGAACCGTGATAGCTAGACAGTTGAAATTTTCACAGATGATGTATTTCTGTTACCGCTATAACAACTGGGCACGCCACAATTATGGCGGTAAGTCCCTTCTTTGAGGCGTGGTTGGAAAGACCTCACGGCGTCCTCACCTTCCGCATGACGCAGGTTCTCACCGAACACGGTAAGTTCGGGAAGTTCCTGCACCGGATTCGTGCGGAAGCGACGCCCGGGTGTCGCCACTGTGTGGACCGCCCGGAGGACACGGTGGAGCACACGGTGGAGGTGTGCCCCGCTTGGGCAGAGCAACGCCGTGTCCTCGTGGGGGCGATCGGCGGCGGCGATCTCTCACGCCGGGCTTTGGTACAGGCCATGGTCCGGAGCGAGGAGGAGTGGCAGGCGGTCGCCTCCTTCTGCGAAGCAGTAATGCTAGCAAAGGAGGCGGCCGATCGCGTGAGGCAACGGTCCTCACGCCCCAACCGCCGCCGGGATTCCGATCCCGATTTCCGGCCACCGTAGGCGCGGGCTTGCGGACGGCGAGCAATGGGTGGCTCGCCACCGAAAAAAAAAAAAAAAACCGCTATAACAACAATTATAAAAACAGAATAAAATATATATTTAAGGGAGCTCCCATACAACAAACAAACGTGATTTTTTTACCGTTTTATGCTACGGACGGTACGTACCCCTTCGTACGTGAGTCCGACTCGCACTTTTTATAAGCTAATCCTGGTGTGGATTGTCCACGTTTAACAAATTGTTGTAAAAAGTTTTTTGCGTTGTCAACCTTGGGAAAAGGGATGACCGTAATATTTCATTGTTTCTGCTGACACTACAAATTTTACCCCTGTTTATTTAGCACAATTTCCTTGCTAATACTTGGCTACAAGGTTAGCGGGTTGCCAGTCTTTGTTTTTTTCTTCTAATCATTTTCAGGGTGGCCAGTTTAACGAACAAGTTTAAATTAAATTTTATAATCTATGATGGTTTAGGACTGGAAGCTTTTATGACCTTATGCGGTGTATTTTACTTTTTATGAGTTATATTTTAATGTTTATGAGAAATGAAATACAGTTTTAGATTATAAAGTCGACATGACAGTAACAAGATAAATAAATAAATGAAGTAGGAACTGTCAAAAATGATAGACTAAGATAACCAAAGACTGTTTTAGGCGGGAAGTGGCGGTTTTTCTTTTCTTCTTTTTTCTTTTTACTCCTTTCTCCTTTTTCTTTTTTTTAGTATCTCAAGTGTCTGAATAATTGGATAATATGTGGAATCATTGAAACATGTCATCTCGGTAAAATGGAGCTGAGAATGTTATTGTAGTATTGATTACTTCAGCGGATCTAGGCGAGAATGTTGTCTCGATACATTTGTCGCCAAATACTGTAAACATATTAGAATACGTTACATCCCCATTCTAATTGAAAACAAAGTGAAATACTTTTTAAACATCATCATCATCATCATCATCATTTCAGCCGAAAGACGTCCACTGCTGGACATAGGCCTCCCCCAAGCGTCGCCACAGCGAACGGTCCTGTGCGTCTCGCATCCATCGGACTCCCGCAACCGTTACCAAGTCATCGGTCCACCTTGTAGGAGGCCTTCCAACGCTACGTCTTCCGGTACGTGGTCGCCATTCCGTGGCCGTTGGGGCCGAAAGGTTTTTAAACATAACACTGGCTAATTGCACAAATCGTGCAAAGAAACAAAAAAAAAAAACAGGGCAATTGGGAGTCGAACTCGCGCACTGAGGGTTCCGTACAAACTTACTTATGAAAACAGTTCGATTCCCGAATTGAGTTACGAAGATTTTTCCGAATCGCAAAAAATGTATTTTTTGTGACGTAATTAAAAATTTTCAATTTTCGGATTTTTCCTATACTTGTGCTACGAGACCTTGCTTCATGCCAAATTTCAGGATTCTAGGTCATCGGGAAGTACCCTATGAATTTTGATTCCCTTGAGAGTGTTGAAATACACGTCTTTTGCGACATAAACGGCAGTATCTTTTTTTTTTTCATTAACTCAGAAATTTGATTTTTTTACAGCTTTAAGGGACCGCATACCTGAGTATATGGTTTTAATTTCAACTCGATACCTCTACGCGTTCCCGAGATAAAGGGTTTTGAGAGACAGGCAGACAGACGGACAACAAAGTGATCCTATAAGGGTTCCGCTTTTTCCTTTTGAGGTACGGAACCCTAAAAACACTAAACCATAGACTAAGAACTTTACTACCCAGAGTCAGTTTGTAGTTTATTCTCGTGTAGAAGTTGCTTTACGAAAGCCAACCTTAAAAGTCTCTCAGGATAAAGTGTAAAACTAATGCATAATTTATAAGCTTTTAAATAAACATTGAATGAAAATATCTCTTTGGCTCACGCACGCTACAAAGAAACCGTATAAATCCGTGTTTTGGAAGCTAGCCCTACTTAAACGTGGAACATAATATATGTAGGCACACATATGGAAAGCAGTGGACAATGGGCTGGAACTCTTTGGATGACCGCCAATGAATAGGTACATACATTATCGATATACAAACCTAACTTTCCATCTTTCCATTGAAATATTCAAGCAACGATATATTTTTTCTCCTTCGCTTTTTTCGACGGAAAAATCTTTGGGGAAATCTTTTGCACGAATTGAGAATAACACAATCCATACCAGTATTGGATTGTTAGTTTTTTTTGTGGTGGCAACAAATTTACATGTAAGTGGGTTCGTCTGGGTGTCATGCAGTGGCATGTGGTTCGAATAAACTAGCTATACCATATTCATCTGGGCTTGAGACAAAATGTAAACAAAGAAAACAATGTAAGTACCTTCGACCTTCTTCGACGTGTTTGAATACATTAATAACAGTCTCCTTTTCTGTTGGATGCATTGGCGTTTTCTTTGCACGCTTTTTCTTCGGCGAATAACAAGAATTCAATGAAAATATCTCGTATCAACAAGTTGATCGATAGTGTGAAAATCAGCTGTTCAGTACATTTATGTTTGCCTAATGTACTGAACAGCTGATATTTTTTTCGCGATTTCGGCTTTGCTCCCATAATAAAAATTGTTTGTTATCATGAGCACAATTACGTGTTTAAGTATCGTACACTAATTACCAGTCACCCTATATATAGATAGAAGATTAGTGTGATAATGTGGCCTCGTTTGGATATATTTTGAGTACATTTAGATTGCCTTGATTTTTAAATTCATTTATGATATCTTTTTACAATATCTTGCAAAAAAAATTGTAGTTGCGAAGGTAAACCGACCTGGATTCATTCTTAACCACAAAACCATCATCCGCAACTTCGTTTACCAACAAGAAATTTGTAACAGATCGTAAACAGATTTCATATAATCTCGACCAGACACAGAGCAAGCTAATCGAGTAAATTAAGTGCGTTTAAAACAGGTAGGAGATAATTTAATAACCCGCCACGGTCAGTAGGCCAGGCGGAAGCGAGGACCGGTTACTGAATATCACTCGTATACTGGTATCTGTGTGAATGCACTTTTATTTATATGAGAAAACGAGATTTTAATACCAATGAACTGTCATGCTGAAGATTATGTGCTGTGAATCATCGTCATTAACATTTTTATTTTGCTAAGATGGTAATCGAGATGTAAGTATGATTGTTCTTGATAATAATATTATAATAAACCACAACTGAAAGGGGAAAAATAAAAGACTTTAATACAAGATTAATTAATTAATTTAAGGAAAAAAGGGAAGCTAATTCTCATAATAATACGGAATACCTAATAATAAAAATTTAATACAAAAATTAGAAACGATTTTTTTTTTAAACCGGCCAATTGCGATTTGTCCGTAGCAAAAAGCGGCAAAAAAATCACGTTTGCTGTATTGGAGCACACTTAAATATTTATTTCATTCTGTTTTTATTATAATATTTGTTGTTATAGCGGTAACAGAAATACATCATCTGTGAAAATTTCAACTGTCTAGCTATCAGGGTTCATGTGATACAGCCTGGTGACAGACAGACGGACAGCGGAATTATAGTAATAGACTATCATATAGATACGGAACCCTAAAGAGAACAGATAAAATGACTAAATAATTTTAAATTTCGAAAACCTGTGTCAAAAAACAAAAGCCTGAAACACCAGCTTCTAAAAAATAAAAGTTATTTTACAATATTTTTTTTAAGTCGGTTCTATTTTTAACCGACATCAAAAAGGAGGAGGTTGTTTCCACAATACTTGCCAGTTCGCCAGTAAAGGTTCGATTCACATTCACCCATTGTTTGCGGTAGCGGGGTGACATTTTTATTGAAACCCTTCTTCATTTCAGTACACACAAAGAGTTTATTTACTTTCTATTATGTGACATACATACGTAAATATGT
The DNA here is from genome assembly GCA_905147345.3 of Mythimna impura. Lineage (NCBI taxonomy): Eukaryota > Metazoa > Arthropoda > Insecta > Lepidoptera > Noctuidae > Mythimna > Mythimna impura. The sequence continues at coordinate 21,480,081 of LR990359.1, read as the reverse complement.
TTGCGATATACCAATAAGTGTAGATGTTGGTTTAACTTGTGTTAATTTCGCGTGAAAAAAGGAATACTTACCTAAGTAATTATTTGGAAATTTTCATGTCTCACTAACGTAAATTGAAGCTTTCAATCGCCATCATTTCTGAACTATTCAATCTTGTAAGTAATACATACTCGTATAATAAATCTATAGAAGTTTTTAGTTGTGCGCGCATCACGTAAAATGTACGAAATCGATGTAGATAACTTTTATACATTAAAATTGTGTGTAACTTGGTATATTACTTATGCTTTGTTTCATCGCAATCGGTTGACTATATCGAAAGATATACTACATTCATTGACTGTTAGGCGGTACGAATTTTGCCAGGTCAACCAACTTATTAGGTACTAGCCTAATAAGTTGGTTCTCTGCCAATAAAAAATTACAATGACACGAAAGATATAACAGGACGACTTAAGATTCTTCAATTTTGCCCAATTTCTTGCGATTTGACAGTGTAACGTGACGTCACAACATGGCAATCGATCCTATTCTTATTTGGAACGCATTGTACGCATATGTATCAATCGGATATCTATGGTATCAATCGAAGAATTTTGGGTCTACAGTTACTGTCCCTTTCCATTTTCTGAAACAATAATATACACGCTTACTTCTCCAATTTACTCAGAGATTGACAGAATAGTCGACATCGGCTCTACTTGCCATTAATAAAGAATAGAATAGAACAGACTTCTCAGCTAAGTGACACCAACTGGTAGTGTGAATTTTCCTGTAAACCTTCATTAGCAAGAAGTGGTTCTGAGCCGGGAACAATGGAAAGAACGAAAGGAGGCCTTTCGCCCAGCAGTGGGAACATACAAGCTAGATATACTAATAATATCGGTTTACTTTTTACAGCTAAAGTACGAAAACCAAAAAAATCGTTTCGGCCCAAAACAAAACATCTTATTTGAGACCTTCTTTACATAACTTCCTAAACAAACAATCCTTTTTTTTAATAAAGAGAACCTTTCACGTTATCACATGGTACCGAATTGTTTTTTTCATTTCAAAGGAAAACTGTTCTAACATATTTTTTTAGACTACCCTTTTTCAGTGTTTTCAAAACGATGGATACTTGGGCTGCTGTAATGTTCGAAAGACCTACGGTGGTCTAAGAACGCAAAGGGCAACTGGAGGAACACAGGTGGGTTTTAGTCATTAAAAGTATGACACTCCCTCACGCTCCACCCAGAGCGGGATAAGTTATTTGATGAACTCCACCCCTAAGACGATTCACTGACTAATTTTATACCAAAAATAAATAAATTTAACGGTTTTTTTATTCACAGAAATAGATAATAAATATTTTTTTTAAGGTAACTATATAAATTGGAAAACAAACAAATCATATTAACGTCTTTTTCGTAATTTTTAATAATTGACATTTAATTCTTAGTCCGAATTTCATAATACATTATGAAATTCGGACTTTTGAAAATTGGAACATTGAAATTCGAAATACAATATTTTGAAGTATATTCCTGTATCGTGGGTGCGTTCACAAACGTAAACTCATATACATGCCGTGGCCAGATCATAGAAATTGATCACTTCATGTTGTGGCCAAATAAAACTGGCCAGATCGTATAAACGTTAACATTTGATGATATGTCGATCCTCGTTTAGCCTTATCATTGATGTAGGATTTCTATGATAGTAAAAAGTCTAAAGAAAGTAGGCCAAACGAGGATTGAAATATCGTCAAACTTTAACGTTTAAAATGATCCGGCCAGTTTTAGTTGGCCATATCATGAAGTGACCAATTTCTATGATCCGGCCACGATATACACAAGACATCAAGACCCGGAACACCTGAAGGTCATACAAATATTTGTTCCATGCGGGTATCGAACCCGCTAGTCGCAACCCGCAGAGCAGCAGTCAGTCGCTCAACCACTGTGCCAACCGTATCGTCAATGCCGAATTTTAGTGTTCCCATTTGTAACATCCGTGTAAAAGTGGGTTAGGTTCCTAGCTCATTTTAAAGTAACATAACCGTTTTATAGGTAACAAAATAAGTTTTAATACAAAAAACTGGGCAAGTGCGAGTCGGACTAGCACCCTGAGGGTTCCGTACAAACTTACCTATGTAAACAGATCAATTCCCGAATGGAGTCTCGAAGATTTTTCCGAATCGCAAATTTTTTTTTTAATTTACAGTTTTCAGATTTATTACTATACCTTGCTATTAGCAAAATTTCAGGATTTTGGGTCAACGGGAAGTACCCTATGAATATTGATTTCCTCGAGAGTGTCGAAATATACGTTTTTTGAGACATAATATAAACGGCCGTATCTTTTTTTTTCGTTAACTTAGAAATTTGATTTGATTTACAGCTTCAAAAGACCTCAAACTTAATTACATGGTTTTAATTTCAACTCAATACCTCCACGCGTTCCCGAGATAAAGGGTCTTGACAGACAGACAGACGGATGGACAACAAAGTGATCCTATAAGGGTTCCGTTTTTTCCTTTCGAGATACGGAACCCTAAAAACCTATCAAATTCTGCTAGAAAAAAAGTAATCTTATAACAATAATCATAACACATAGTCCTACTAACTTGACCTATAATACTCTAAACAAGCTTAAATACTAGAAGTCAGTGGGGCGCAAATCTGACCTGTTTACACTCTACTGCCGACCCAACAATGCCGCTACTAGTATAATCAGACGAGTGTATGTGTGTATGGGTATTATTGTATAATAGATTTTTTAGAATATAATTACCTCGCATCGTGGCAATGCCACAGAACATCACGAAGTGAACTCAGTGCAATGTGAAGTGTTATTAACGTAGTCCTAAGTCATATTTACTAATGATTACTTATATTTACTCTATATATATGTTACTCTGTAAGGTATGTATCTATGGGCCAAGATGCCTGAAAATAAATGATTTATTATTATTATTATTATTTTATTAATGCTACCAGCGTTCTGGGTACTTTTCCCATTAATAATAATATTATTATTCACACAACTATCACACAACGCCGTCTAGTCCCAAGCTAAGTAGAGCTTGTGTTATGAGTATTAGACAACTGATAAACATACTTATATAAGGTGTAAAAAAATTAACTTTAAGAATTTCGAGGGGACATTGTACTCCTCATTATGAACAACTTTTACTATGGGACCAAACCTGAAATCGCGAAAAAAAATTCAGCTGTTCCCTACGTTTATGTTCGCATAACTCGTCAAAACGTATGGAGCAGCTGATTTTTTTTTCGCTATTTCAGGTTTGGCCCCATAGTAAAAGTTGTTCATAATGAGGAGTACAATGTCCCCTCGAAATTCTTAAAGTTAATTTTTTTACACCTTATATATTTCTAAATACATAAACATTATAGATAAATTACACCCAGACACAGAACAAATGATCGTGCTCATCACACAAACATTTGTTCTGGGTGGGAATCGAACCCACAACCTCCGGCATAGCAGTCAGAGCCACTAACCACTAGACCAACAGGCCAGTCCATTAATATCGAAGTGGATGAATTTTTTATGCAAAATGATTTCTTTTTCTACCCGATTGTACTGTTACTATTAAGCTATAATATTTATTAGTTAAGATATTTGTAAGTACGAGTAGTTTAACAAAGTATTATTATACTTTGTTAAACGACGCGTACTTTATTAACTAAAAGCATCTGCTTAAAAATAGAAAATCGAAGAAAACATTAGACAAGAAATTAACAACATTCCTAATCAACTTCTGTGGTTCGTTTACATGAATGTTGGAGGTTGTTGCTTTGAAGAGTGATAGAGCCGCGAAGGAAAGTTTTTCTATAATGTTATTTACCAAAAGGAATTTTCCCATATCTTCAGTTTCTAATTTAACGCTTATGTACTAGTATATTTATTAATTTTTCAACTTCTTATGCGTCCACAAAAGTTAGTTTTTTTAGACACCCTGAGTTATAGTGATATCATCATTATCCTCGTCCATAGTCGTTCACTCTTGACAGTGTCACAGTATAGATATGGAACAGTACGGAAACTACGTACAAATGTTCGAAACGGTACACTCACACAGACATACGCATCGATGAGACTCCCAAGCGTTTCTTGCTATTGACAGCACCGCGAGAAACGCTTAGGAGTCTCTTCGATGCGTCGTATCTGCGTTTTTTTTTTTAAAAAGCCTTACCGTGGTAAGGCTAGAACTACATTAGACCGACGCACACGTGTAACACGCCTGATTTATACGTAGAACGACGTCGCGTGGCGTGGATCAAGTGTAGCTCTACAAGTCTAGTTTCCATATAAAATGTATGGAGACCGACGCGCTCAGATCGGCGCGCGTGTGCGCAGTGTAGTTCTAGCCAAAAGCTAGAACTACATTAGACCGTGATTTGTACGTAGAACGACGTCGCGTGGCGTCGCATGGCGTGGATCAAGTGTAGCTCTACAAGTCTAGTTTCCATATAAAATGTATGGAGACCGACGCGCCCAGATCGGCGCGCGTGTGCGCAGTGTAGTTCTAGCCAAAAGCTAGAACTACATTAGACCGTGATTTGTACGTAGAACGACGTCGCGTGGCGTCGCATGGCGTGGATCAAGTGTAGCTCTACAAGTCTAGTTTCCATATAAAATGTATGGAGACCGACGCGCCCAGATCGGCGCGCGTGTGCGCAGTGTAGTTCTAGCCAAAAGCTAGAACTACATTAGACCGTGATTTGTACGTAGAACGACGTCGCGTGGCGTCGCATGGCGTGGATCAAGTGTAGCTCTACAAGTCTAGTTTCCATATAAAATGTATGGATACCAACGCGCCCAGATCGGCGTGTGTGGCACACGTGTGCGCAGTGTAGTTCTAGCTTAACTCTTTCGAATATTCTCCCCTTTGATAGCTGTGTACTTATGCGGTTATTCAGCTTTGTTCTCTGTACCTACCTACTTAAGTATCGTAGTTAGTAAATACAGTTAAATCCGCTTATGTAGGTAGGTAGGTACCTACCTGTTAGTGAAAGCCTCAGACTGTAGTCTGGAGTGGAAATACAAAATGCTACTGTTTAAATTAATGCGTTGTTTTGTTCTAGCATGAAGGATTATTTCATAAGAATAATTTAGTTTACGGTAATAAGCTTTAAAAATATTTACAGGTAATATCTAACGGCTTTTTTTTTAATAACTTACTTGATAATAAAGAAAGATATCTATATGTATACACCCCTATTTTTTAATAATCATATTATCGTTACTGATCATATTTTTGTAGTCAAAAGTAAAAAAAAGTTTTCGTTTTTTTTAGATACTTTTTAGTTAGTCGAAGGTGACGGAGAGCGGCGGCGGCCATTGTATCAATCACACATTGTACAAATCAGAACGTTGGTCCTAAAGTAATATATATAAACTTCTTTCACATGGTGGAACCATATGAAAAGAGTTCATATTACTTTATCTATTATAGCTTTATTCCGCATGATAAATTTCCTGGATACCTACATTTACTCTAACTTTGCGGAAATAGTTAGGTAAATTTTTCACAGCACGCAATATAATAATATCTGTTTCCTGTGTTCCTTTCTACATTCTCCACGATTTATAAATATAAAATTAGATAAGTAACAATTACCAAGAATTATTTGTGTTGTTGACTAAAACTTTATCGATTTTGACGTCCAATTTATTTTTTGTTTTAGCTTCCATCTAAAAAGAAGCGTGATTGTCGTGTCGTAATTTCATTTTGTTTTGCAAACAAGTTTAGAAACGTAATTCTGTTGATTGTGTTTCATAGAGAAAATTGTGACGAAGTTTGACATAATTTGCGGGTACTCCCTATTCATAGGGAAGTACAAAGCTCCTGCCCCGTCACTGAAGCCAGCTAAAACGACTTACTGACGATTCGGACAGTGTCCGAATTGACAAATTTTTATTTCAATATTTTATAATATTTGTGGAAAAAAAGCGTTACCAAAACTATTTTAGGCTTACTGCAACTTACTTTTATTTTATGGCTTTTTGGCTTACGGCGACTTCGGGTAATAAATTTCTTTATATTATATTTTAACACTTTTTTTTATCTGACTGTACTAAATAGCTTTAATAAAATTTGTTGGTGGTGTCCTAATTGTCAGTGAAAAGATATTGAAAATAAAATGTGTCGATTTGGACACTGTGTCCGAATATATTGTGTCCGAATCGTCAGTAACTCGCTAAAACCACTTCATCTTGATAGTGAAATCTAAAAGCTTAAAAGTTAACATCTGTGGACATCTCACCCATATGCACAAAACGTGTTGGAAACAAATTCATTATGCATACAGCTAAGGAGTGGAATTCTCTATCCGAGTCTGTGATAGCTATAGCTTATGAGTCTTTAAGTCAAGAATAGGTTACTTCTAGGCAAGCGTGCTCCATCGTAGACCACATCATCGCTTATCATCAAATGAGATAGTGGTCAAACGAGAGCTTATCGACAATAACAATAATGGTATTTCAATTAAAACATTTACAGGCACTTATTGTAGCACAGTTTAAGGAATAAATCTGAATACAGTAAATTTGTTGTTACGTCACAAACAATATTTTTTTTTACCGTTCAGAAAAATCTTCGAGACTCGATTAGGGAATTGAACTATTTACATAGGTAAGTTTGACTCGCACTTGACCAGTTTTTTTTTTTTTGAGGTGGAAAATAATTAAATAACTCGATTGACGTCTCCCACTTTAGGTGAAGCGAGAAAGAGTGTCAGATTGTTATTGACTAAAACCCACCTTGTTATTTAGGTACCCTTTGCGTTTCGTGGCCGCGGTAACTCGTTCAAACAATTCCACAGAGGGACTGGTCCGACAGGATACGCATAATATGGAAACAATCGTTCTGAATTCATCCGGGACCGGGACCTATAAGCGTAGGGTTGCCAACTTTTATTATAAGAAATAGAGTATATCTAAAGAAAGAAAGAATGAAAACACGTTTAATTGGCACGCAAATAAACGTGTCTCATTTCAAAGGATGTAAATAAAGAGTACGGACTTATAAAAAATAGTATCATTTATTTAATATGTTTTAAAAAGGTATATTTTGGTACTTTTTGCAGCACATAACAATGTTTCATTCTTTTTAAAAGAATTGTATGATTCCAAATATTCTCACTTCAAGTTTACATAGGTCAGAAGCTCATTTTTAATAAATTTCAATGAAGCCGCCCTGTTCCACTCTTGCCGCCAATACACATTCATGAAAACAATTAACTTTATTTGGTTGGTTAGACAGGTTAGACTGCATCATATATGAGTGACTGGTACTAGTATACTAAACACTGAGTAAAAAAGAGTATTTTAGCGTCCTCTATTAGTGTTGTACACCTACATAATATAGAGTCATCATCATCTTCCTGCCCTTGTCCCATTTTATTTGGGGTCAGCGCAACACGTTTTTTTCATCCATTCTGTCCTGTCACTCGTCACGCTATCACTAACTCCCTTTTCTTTCATATCACTTCTCACACAATCCATCCATCTTTTCTTTGGTCTCCTTCTCCCTCTCCATTCATCCACATGTAAACTCATAACTCTTTTAGTAACATGCGTTTCATCCCTCCTCTTTACATGATCATACCAAGACAAACGATTCCCCTTCAACTTTTCAGTCACTGGCGCCACTTTCAAACTTCCCCTAATATACTCATTTCTCACTTTATACATTCTCGTCACACCACACATCCATCTTAACATTCTCATCTCCGCTACGTGCAATCTTCTTTCTTCCGTCTTTTTCACAGCCCAATATTATGATCCATACAGTATGACAGACCTTATCACGGACTTGTAAATTTTACCCTTCAACTTGAGGGGCATCCGTGGGTCACAAGTTGTTGTTCTACATAATATAGAGTATAATACTCTATTTTAGAGTACGGTTGACAACCCTACATAAGCGCGTTCCATGATTCTCTAACATGCGTTCCTGATTACACAAACGTGCGAGTTACTGAGTTACGACAGTTCCCGCACGTGTGGAGAGGACAGTTTCAAACAAACAGTTGGAAAAGTTAGCTTGTTTTGAAAAATTAGCCCTGGGCTCCCAGTGGTTGCGGCAGTTTTTTGTTTCTGTTAATTATTATTTTACCTGAAGTTACGAGAGAAAAATGTGTGGAAAATCCGTGTTAAAAAACTCCGTAGTATCCTTTTATCATAAATAGAATTTATAGCAAAAGTTTGTCTTTATATAAACTGGTGTAAAGGTCGTAAATTTTTATTCAGTGTCGTTCGGATGGTTTGCAATAATGCCTTTCAGTTGCAATAAAATTGATTCAACATCCTATTGTCTATTTTCTATACGAGGATTTTATTTAAATTTCTTGTAAGGAAACGCTTTTAAGGGCATGCAATTGGGCGTGCACTAGCTTCTGACGTTTTATAAGTGCCCATGTAGGCACGGTATTTTTTGAATTTTGAATTCGACATACATTTTCACTGTTTTTCATACAACTGTTTCCTTACTTACCTGTTTCTCTTACGCGATTAAAACTTAATTACACAATTTTCATTAGATATTTTGGAAACGCAGTATCTTGTTGATATTATCTAGGCTTCTATTGAAATCAATTTGAAAATTTGTGTAAAACAAATCCAGTAAAGACCTCTGAAAATCTGCTATTTTGCATGAACCTTGACACTTCATAATATACTTAAAAAATTAAAAAGTCAAAAAAATATAACAATAGAAGCGTTGCAAAAATCAAGATTCTGAATGACAACAATTTTTTTCAAAAACTTTTAAGTGTTTAAAACAAACACGTATTTCCTGGAACAAGTTTTGTGAAATATTCGAGTAAATATCTAACAGCTCAGCTAACAGTTTTCAGGCGTTATCTCTCTTTTTTCGCGTTGCCTCTTCGTCAAACATCGCGTTGGATTGCGTTGGATGAAATAACAAGCTTTGAAACCATGCTCGAAGATGAAAATGACGTGTATTTTTTTTAAATTGGGAAATCATCTAATGACATCTCCTGCTCTAGGGCGGTGCGGAATCAAATTTGCTGACTAAAACCACACCTATGTTCCTTCAGTTGCCCTTTGCGTTCTAGGATCACGGGTTTCCCTTTCAGAAGTCGACCCATGGCCCATGAGGTTGACATTGGAGCTCGCTTGCCTAGGTTACTTCTGTAACCTTTTCACTATCGATATTATAGTTTAGATTTTTACGTTCCGGAATTACTTACTTTATTTTATTTTATTTATTTGGGACAAAAAACAGTTATATTATACAGGATCAATAGACAGTAGTTTTATCAGAAAAGTAAAAAAAAGTATAACCCACACCATTGTCCACGAAATAACACGTGAGATAGGATAACGTACGCGCGTTAAATAATAGTAATATAAAGGTATTACTTTCGCATTTCTGTCGTAGTTACCAATGTGACCATAAGACAAAGGCGGCATTTTGTGACAAAATGTTCTGACGAAACGGATTATATTCTAAAGAATATTTTTGCAAGTTGTTCGCCTTAAGGGAAATTCTTTGCAAAATATTTTCTCTACGTTTTTCGTGGAAAAGAATTTTGCTATGTCAAAGATTGTGAATGTTTTCATAAATGTTACGTATTTATTTATCTACCTTACCTTACGTTGATATTTTTAGAGTTCCGTACCTCAAAAGGAAAAAACGGAACCACTTTGTTGTCCGTCCGTCTGTCTGTCTGTCTGTCTGTCTGTCTGTCTGTCAAGACCCTTTAATCAAACCACTATTTATCAAAGCCCAGTTCTAAATGGGATCCATAGAGAATTGAGGGAATTTCTCAAATATTATCACATCCTAATGTTTAAAAAACCGGGCAAGTGCGAGTCGGACTCGCGCACTAAGAGTTCCGTACAAACTTACCTATGAAAACAGTACAATTCCCAAATTGAGTAATGAAGATTTTACCGAATCGCAATTTTTTTTATTTTTGTCGTAACTACAAATTTACAGTTTTCAGAATTTTTCCTATACTTGTGCTATGAGACCTTGCTTCATGCCAAATTTCAGGATTCTAGGTCAATGGAAAGAGCCCTATGAATTTTAATTCCCTTGAGAGTGTCGATATACACGTTTTTTGCGACATAAACGGCCGTAACTTTTGTTTTCGTTAACTTCGATTTTTTCACAGCTTCAAGGGACCGCAGACCTGAGTATATAGTTTTAATTTCAACTCAATACCTCCACGCGTTCCCGAGATAAAGAAAAATTTAAACCCATTTTGTTAAATGTGGTTTAAGTGTCGCCCTAGCGCAGTCGCTTAATTCTCCTAACGCGGAAGGGACTAAAATATTCTCTCCACATTTCAAAACATTCGTTACTAATTAACGGATTAATTAAAACTTGTATTAATGAATGTCTACAAGTAGATATATTCAATGCCGTAACTAGGGCGGTGCCAACGGTGCCAGTGCCCATTTACAGGGCGCATATCCTGATGGGGCGCAGAAATGATCAAACCAAGGCCAAGTTTTGTATCATTCATTTCATTAGAAGGAGGTTATTACTACACTGTTCTTTACTGTTTCCTATTGCCTCTCGTTCCGTACCACGGCCTGAACCATGGCCGGACGCCCAGGTCGCCGTCGATTACCTCCACGAGGACAAGACAGGGCTTCGCCCAAGCGGAGCAAACTTCCACCATTTGCCTCACCGTGAGCTCCGGGCGATCCGCACAATGATGAGACCCAAGCGTTTCTTCCCGCCAGATCCGAAACAGGTACCTCTCGAAACACTCATGTCCGATGAGGACCTGCGTCAGGCGGATTAAACTTACTCAACTCAGACTTTTTTTTAAGGGCGCAGTTTCTGAAACTGGCACCGGGCGTATAAAAGGCTAGTTACGGTACTGATATATTCCGTTTCGTGGGTAAAGAGATTTTGAAACCAAGTGGTTAGTTAAGTAGAGTCTATTTCGAAATAAGTCCTTTGAATTTTCTCTTTAATGTACGCTTCTTATTCTAGTTTTACATATGTAATTTCGTGGAATTACGAAACCACACAAAGACTGAATTCCTCCTTTCGTGTAAAATTAGAATTATTTTCTTTACTAGGTTCTGCTAATGGTTTTACCCGCGTGAAATTAGAAAATTATCTCAAGTGAACCTACTCTTTGTCTTGTTTCAGGACATAGCCTACCCTTATTCAAAATTTTATCCAAATTCGTTCTGCCGTTTAAGCGTGTAGGAGTAGTTAAAATCATTAAATCGTTTCAGCCGATAGACCGATGACCGATGACCTGGTGAGGGTCGCGGGAATCCGATGGATGCGAGACGCTCAGGACCAGTCGTTATGGCGACACTTGGTGGAGGAACATGTCCAACAGTGGACGTCTATCGGCTGTATGTAGTTAACATGCACACACACAAACTTACGTCTTTATAATATATATATAGTGTCATCTACATAATTGCTTCTAGAATGAAAAGAAGTATCCGAATTTCAATTTCAGGATTTGGTCTATTCGTGTGCCAAGTTTCACCTAAATCCATTCAGACGTTAAAACGTGACGAGGTCATAGACAGAGTTTCTTTTCTTTTCTTTCGTATTTATAATACTAGTATGGATAAAGTTATTGATAGCAATTTCTCTAGGTACATTATAGCTACTTAATATGTCTACATAGGTACAGTACGCCGTCTACATTCTGATCAAAATGCCTGTAACAAAGACATCCAATCCATACACGTTAACGATACAAAACAAGCTGTTTGCACCCAGCCTAATGTAGTGTAAAGCGATACACAGACTATACCTATTGTAAATACACCTACACACGAAATATATACTCTGTGGCAATTAATAATCTTCTCTAGCAACAATTTTCTATTCCCCCACACTCTATAATGGAGGCTTTTGTGTCTATGGAAACGTTGGTGAAGAAAGTTTTAAAAGATTTTTTGGCGGGATTTCTTAGAGTGAAGTTCAGTGGTTGTTTTAATTATTATTTGCTAATTGATTCCGAGTGGATATTGTGAAGTAAAATTGGTGTATTTTTGTATCTCAAGTGTCTGCGCAATGTGGGATCATTAAAGCAAGCGCGATATCGATAAAATTGAGTTGAGAATTTCATTCTAGTGTTGACTTCCTCAATGAAGTTTACCGAGAAGGTTGACTTGATACATTTACTGCCAAATAGGTACTACAGAAACTTAAAAATGTGTACATACATATTCTAATGGTAAACAAATTAACTATTCATACTAAGACACTGCTTAAAGGACTAAGTATCCAAGCCAAAAACATTAACAAAAAAAAAGACCCTTAAATATTGACGTAGATAAAAAAACCTACCCAATTGAACGAAATGGTACTATTGAAAAGGTATGATAAATAATTCGCAAATGAATACGATTGCTCAGAAGCGCTTTCGAATTTTCATTTTGAATGATTGCTTGTACCATTTAGCTGGAAATTGGTATTTATCTTAGTAAATGTTTGAGGAAAATGAATATCACTTTCAAATATATACATGGTGTATTTTTCAAGTGGGTTTGGATGGCCAATTAAAAAATTCTAAGTAATAATGAAAAACGGTAAAAGGGATCTCTAGTTGGCTTTTAAATTAGCTTTTTCCTTTAGTTTACACTAGCTTTTGCTCGCGGCTTCGCCCGCATACATAAAATATAGCCTATATGTCACTCAGGAATAAAGAAGCACTCTATCGGTAAAAAAATTTTCGCAATCAGACCAGTACCTACTTTTAGAGATTAGTTCCTACAAACAAAAAAAGCCAAACTTTACCTCTTTTTATTATTAGTGTAGACTAGTGTAGATTTTTTATTATTATTGATAGGCTCGCGTTTGACCACTATCTCACCTGCCCCGCTAGCCAAGTTACAACCGTTTCGTATCGATTCTCTTTTCGTTGATCGCCTCGAAACGGCCACGCCTCCTATTCTTTTGTTCTGACCATGTGACTGAGCGTTGAGATGACGTCAGAATAAAGGAATCGGCTATGGGGGCTGATGGCAAGCGATGATAGGCCGACGATGGAGCACGCTTGCCTAGAAGTAACCTATTCACTCTTGACTTACAGAATTCCACTCCTTAGCTGTACGCATAATGAATGTATTCCCAAAACGCTTTATACGTATGGGTGGGGATGTCCATAACATTAATCTTTAGTTTTCCATACATCATTACTTATTATCAATTAGTGACACTATCGAATGTGTTTGACAGTACGGTTGGCGCAATGGTGTATGTGAGTTTTCATGTTTATGATTGCTACAAGAGTAATTCCTAGTGTGGCAGCGTTATTTTAAAGATAAAAAATAAATAACAGCGCGTATTAAGTTTATCACAATTAACGGTTTCGATTTCTGGTTAGAAATATTCTTTTTAAAATATCCAATGATCCCGTTTTACTAGTCATCAAAATCGGGCCCGAAAATCATTTGAGTATTTATTGATATTCTCATAGTTTCAGATTTGGCTATCCTCGCCCATTTGAAATATTCACCCTGTATAAGTAGCAATACCCATTTCTAGATGAGCGAGCAGTTTCATGGCTATTTGAACATTTGCTGGAAATAGATTCACATCAGGGGTTTGAATTGAAGCCTCATTGATTCTTTTCATATCCATATTTTAGGAAATATCCGTCCCCTTTTCCAACATTTAGTTCGACAGTCCATTTCCAAGGTGAACGACCAGAGGTTTTAACATGACGTGTTAAAATGTGAGACGAGCGAGGGCTGTGCTCGGAGTTTCCGTGTTGGATCAAATCAGAAATGAAGAAGAAATGAGAAGGTTCGGTAACCTTGGTTCTCTTGCGGAGGTTCGGTAACCTTGGTTCTCTTGCGGAGGTTCGGTAACCTTGATTCTCTTGCGGAGGTTCGGTAACCTTGGTTCTGTTGCGGAGGTTCGGTAACCTTGGTTCTCATGCGGAGGTTCGGTAACCTTGGTTCTCTTGCGGAGGTTCGGTAACCTTGGTTCTCTTGCGGAGGTTCGGTAACCTTGGTTCTGTTGCGGAGGTTCGGTAACCTTGGTTCTCTTGCGGAGGTTCGGTAACCTTGGTTCTCTTGCGGAGGTTCGGTAACCTTGGTTCTCTTGCGGAGGTTCGGTAACCTTGGTTCTCTTGCGAAGGTTCGGTGCTGAGGTGGTCACCCTTTCGGTGCAGGCACGCTCGGCGCACTTTGTACTTTGACCTTTTTTACTTTTTGTTTATAATCGTTGTGCTGTGTCTGTCCCGAATAAAAGCATTTCTATTCTTCTTTCTATTCTTTTAACCTTGGTTCTCTTGCGGATGTTCGGTAACCTTGGTTCTCTTGTTAACTTCATTCTTTATCTATATCGGTACCTATATCGGGTATCTATATCGGGCTATATCGGTAGGTTAGCCCTCAGAATCGCCAAACTTAAGTGGCAGTGGGCAGGGCACGTTACTCGTAGAACAGATGGTCGATGGGGCCGAAATGTTCCGGAGTGGCGACGGCGCACCGGAAGACGTAGCGTTGGTAGGCCTCCCGCAAGGTGGACCAATGACCTGATGAGGGTCGCAAGAAACCGATGGATGCGAGATGCACAGGATGGGTCATTGTGGCGACATTTGGGAACGGTCTATGTCCAGCAGTAGACGTTTTTCGGCTGAAATGATGATGACACCCAATGACAATTAATGTTTTCTTTTTAAAAGTTTAGCGGCAAAGTAGGAACGAGTCGAGAAATTTCAACAAGCAACGGTATCCGATGGAGAGACTTATACTGAGCATTCACGCGATGGAGTCTTCTAAGTACACGTGATATTAAGTACACGGGAAAACGCAGCATAAAAGAGAAAAACTCCAGTCAAAGGTGGCGTCCCAACACGGATGATAATTGCAGAGATTACAGCTTTGGAGCGACACAGTTAGACGCTAGACCTGTGTTGGAAATATCTACGTGAAAGTACACGAGTAAAAAGACATGTGAGTTCTGTGCCGATCTCAAAATAATTTGACATTCATTGTGTTGTGCGTATATCTAAGGGTTAAGAGGTAAGACCAGGGTTACGGGGTTGTTCGACCGAGTTGCGGCGGCCCTGATACACAACGGGCAACAGAAGGAACACAGGTGGATTTTAGTCAGGAAAAGTCTGACAATCCCTCTCGCTCTAATTCACTTAGCTAATTAATTCATTAATTTAAGTCAACAGTGAATAGGTTACTTTTAGGCAAGCGTGCTCCATCGTCGGCCACATCATCGCTTACCATCAGGTGAGAGAGGGATTAAACGAGAGCCTACGCATAATAGAAAAAAAACTTATCAATTAGAGACTTAAAAAAAAAAATGGTTGTGGATAACATGTTACGAATTTTTGCCCAGGGCCTTATAGCTCGTGGGCCCTGTCTGATCGATACGGCAGCTACGGCGGTAGCTACGTCCCTTGGCGTACCTACAATCATACAGGAACTCTGCCAATTTACGGTGACAACAGAGGCATAGGCAAACAACATTCTGCCAAGTCACCTGCGCACACCATTAGGACACCAGTCGCCCATTTCCTTTAACAAATGGTCAGGTAGAAAAAACCTTTTTCTCAACTATATTGGGAATGACCTCCTTTCTGATATCTATGGGGAGGACTCACAATTAGGGGGCACGGCAGTGCCCCCACCAAGACGAGAAAAAAGTGGCACGGCCGTACCATCATTTTCTCGAAACAGTTCAAGCCATTTTCGATCCCCTATAACTTCATTGTGTATAAAACTAGAAGCCTGAATTTTCAGTAACCAAGCAGGCATTGTATAAACACGGCGCATATTTAAAATTTTATTCAATTTGAAACAACAGTTTAAGAATTATAACTGGTCAAAGTTTCTAAATTTTGTTACTCACTGACTGACCGATCATCAAAACTCTAAGGCACTTCTAGCAGATATAGAAGCTTCAAATTTAGAATAAAATTAGTGTTTAGTGTATAAATCAATGAAAAACTAAAACATTTTGCAATTTCGGTACAGTTTTCTAGATACACCAACTGCATAAATAACTTTGTAATCCCATATAAATATATAAGATTACAAAGTTACGTTTGCAGTGAATGAATCAGTGTACCTGAATATTTATAATATAAAGGAATCTACAAAAAGAAATGAGATGCCAAATCAAAAACATAACTTGTAAAAAAACTAAGGCTTGCAGCTTTCACCGTAAAAAGTTGTGAGAGCTGTAATACCAAGTCGGTTGTGGGCGCCGGCGTTGCAGAAGCAGCCGGTGGCCCGGCTGAACGCGTGCCAGAGGGTCATGGCCATACGGATGGTGCGAGGATACCGGACGATTTCCCGCGAAGTGGCGAGCCTCCTTGCTGGACAGCCACCATGGGATCTGGAGGCAACAGTCCTTGCACACATGCACGATCTGCGCATGGAGATGCAACTCCGGGGCGAAACTCCGCTGCCGCGACAAGTCGCAGCTTGGCGGACAGAGCTCCGGCGGGTTCTCATGGAGAAATGGCGACAGCGACTGTCGCGATCCAATGCTGGGCACGCCCCAATTAAAACGGTCCCCTCTTTGAGACTTGGTTGGAAAGACCTCACGGCGTCCTCACTTTCCGCATGACGCAGGTTCTCACCGAACACGGTAAATTCGGGAAGTTCCTGCACCAGATTCGTGCGGAAGCGACGCCTGGGTGTCGCCACTGTGTGGACCACCCGGAGGACACGGTGGAGCACACGGTGGAGGTGTGTCCCGCTTGGGCAGAGCAACGCCGTGTCCTCGTGGGGGCAATCGGCGGTAGCGATCTCTCGCGCCGGGCCTTGGTACAGGCCACGGTCCGAAACGAGGAGGAGTGGCAGGCGGTCGCCTCCTTCTGCGAAGCAGTACTTAATGCTAGCAAAGGAGCGGCGGATCGCGTGAGGCAACGGCAACGGTCCTCACGCCCCAACCGCCGCCGGGTATCCGATCCCGATTTCCGGCCACCGTAGGCGCGTGCTTGCGGACGGCGAGCAATGCGTAGCCCGCCGTCCGACCGTCCGGTAACCGTTTGGACCGAGCCCGAGTCGTCGACGGCGCGTATTGTTCCACGCGCGCCTCAGGGAGATGTCAGCAAATCGTAGGGGCCCAGCAGGGTCGAAGCCTACTGGGGCCATGGGTAGTGTGAAAACGAAACCCGGGCCCTGGGACGAAAGCAACGAAGGAACAGGAGTGGGTTTGTAGTCAGTAAAAGTCTGACACTATCTCGCGCTCCGCCCAAGAGCGAGATTTATCATAAGATGATTTTCCCACCGGGACCTTGATGAGCCTGGTGACAGACAGACGGGCAGTGAAATCTTAGTAATATGGTTCTGTTTTTACCTTTTGGGTAGGGAACCCTATATTAAAACATATATTTTTCAAACTCGCTGGTAGAAAAAGCCTTCTATTTTTATTGAAGTTATTTAGGCGGCCGTGAAAACTAATGTATTTGCTTCAGCAATTTTGTATGGGTACAACTTGGCATTTTCAGGTTTACGCACATTTCCATAACAATGGCTGAACATTAACTTTGAACTTTGTTTAACACCATTCTCCTGCACGAACACACATTTTGAGTGGGCAAGGTATATACTACAAACGTTGTTCTAAAGAAAATCGTGCCTATAAGTATCCAACACATCACGTTTCTATTGAATTGAAATGCTCACTATAAAATACTTTATTTATTATCTACTAGCTTTTGCACGCGGTTTCGCCCGCATACATAGAAAGAAAGAAAGAAAGAAAAATAATTTATTTGGTACAGCACAAGGCACAACCACAATTGGTAAACACGAAACAAAAATAAAAACAAGTAGCAAAAATGTAGTTGTGTGTCTCACGGCTGCACCAAAATAGGTCCAGTTCAGCATGAATGTCAGATAACTAGTGCCTGACGCTGGTTTTCAACTGAACCTGTGGTTGTGATACAACGGACGTAATTGGAGTGTAATATATTTGTATCGGTCATGCATACCATCAAAATAGTGTTATGTTAATTATAATAAATATGTGTTTGTTTAAAGTGTGAAAAATAAATAATAGACGAATAAAACAAAAATGTAACAAATAAAAACGGTAGAATAAAGATACAAAATGTGGGTAGATGTCATAAAATATCGCCTATGTCACTCAGGAATAAAGCAGCTTTCTATCGGTGATAAAATTTACGCAACCGGACTGGTACTTTCAGAGATTACCTCCTACAAACAAAAAACATAAAAACAAACTTTGCCTCTTTATAATAATTAGTGTAGATTAATAAAGTGTGAAGTTCACACTGTCCAATGCAAATTCGAAAAAAAAAAACACATTGTTATCCAACTAGCTGTCCCCTGCGGTTTCACCCGTTACTGTTCTGCTCCTATTGGTTGTAATGTGATTTTATATAGCCTTCCTTAATAAATGGGATCAACATTGAAATTTTTTTTTTTTTTTGAACCAGTTGTTGCTGAGATTAGTGCGTTTAAACAAACAAACTCATCAAGCTTTATAATCTTTATACATTATAAAAGCGAAATACCACTCACTGATTAATCACGAAATCTTCAAAACTATAACACCTACAAACTTAAAATTTGGCAGGTTCCTTATAGGGTGTAGACATCCGCTAAGAACGGATTTTAGGAAACTCCACCCCTAAGGGGGTAAAACGGGAGTTGGAAATTTGTATGGAGAAACCGACTTTCACGCGGGCGAAGCCGCTGAACATAATAATATTAAGATTAAAGTACTTGAATAGTATTATGTATTTTATGCACTAACAACCGAGAATTGATAAATTTAAAACAGCCTAAATACGATGTCTACATTGTTTTTCATCGGAGGCAATCGTCCTCCTGCAGATAACCGACGCGACGGGACAGTGCAAGAACGCGTTTTTATAGAAATTTTCCTAGCTGGAGAACAGATTTAGAACTATTCCTATGAACACGCGTTGTCACGGCGCGTATGTCTGCAGGAGCCTCAACAAATATCATTTAAACTTACCTACTGTAACTTTCAAGTATGCGGAGAAAAGAACATTTAACTCCGCACGCTCGTTCGCTCGGCACCACTTTCATCGTATTATAACCAATTGATTTTAGCATTACTTTATTAGAATGTACGCTTCTGTCTTTCTACTTGTAACCATAGACATGTAGAATGGACTGATCTTTTCCTAAGTACAAAGTGAAAACTTTTTTTATTATTATTGATGGGCTCGCGTATGACCACTATCTCACCTGATGGTACAAGATTATGGGGTCGATGATAATTGACGTTTAAAAGTGTTTTTTAAACCAAATCTGTATTCTATTTTTCGAGCTAATAGTAAACTTTTTAAATTGTTTTGGCCCAGTATCGATGGCAATCATTAAATCTTTCAAAGGGCATGTGTATAGGCACTTAGGGCAATCCAACATGTGGCTCAAGTTTTGAACAGGGGCCCGCACTCACCACATATATAGCACACACATTGGGTATCCGACGGGTCTATAAAACACCATTTTGCCAAGCTGTTTTTGTAGAGGCCTACCAGAGTGCGCAAACAATTTAGTGCTTTCCATATAGGCCACTGCAATTCAAATCCAGGTGGCAGATGTTTCTGGGGTTTCAAGAAATCTGATGGTGGTAGGTGAGGTTCTGTATCCTATAAATAAAAAAAGCAATCATACGGCCAGTAGATATGTTTCTCTACTGAGATTGGAATTCTCACAGGCTGCTAATAGTGTCACATAAAGAAACAGTCTTTTGCTTACAGTCTTTGTCTCTTTCTACAGGTTTTACTCAGTCCATTCTCTACTTCGATGGCTATGTAACAGCCTGAGAAATCTTCGTAAATTTTCGCCAATCTTCGTAAATCACGGATATCAAACCGTTGCAGCGTCAAAGCTGCTTGATGGGCCTATAGCACGCAACTTTCGACTTTTCGTCTATATCGATCGTCTTTAATGAATTCTTAAACGGTCAAGTGTTAAGTAATTTTAAGTTTTTTACAGTTTATAGTGTTGATGTAAAAGTTTCGTGTTTTTTTGTCGTTGATGTTATGCAGTTTACATTGGGTTTTGGCCTTGAAATCGCGTGATTTATTAGTCGTAGTTGTGGTACAAGCCAAATTAATCTTTATACACTACTACATACTCCTTAGTTAGTACTTTTTAGTGATCGCCAGTTTGCATTTCACTGTCTGCGTACACATTTTCATCAGATCTGTC
Source organism: Mythimna impura (assembly GCA_905147345.3). Taxonomy (NCBI): domain Eukaryota; kingdom Metazoa; phylum Arthropoda; class Insecta; order Lepidoptera; family Noctuidae; genus Mythimna; species Mythimna impura. The sequence continues at coordinate 21,459,921 of LR990359.1, read as the reverse complement.
CTCTTATTGTGTTGTTTAATATGGTGCAGTTTCTTTTTCGTTAATTTTTTGATTAGCTTGTAGTCTTTCACACTCATTTCAATATTTCTTTAATATGTCAAACACGTAACATCAAAACATGTATTATCCAGTTGATATTATTGATCTCAACAGGGTGACCACCGAGGATATTTTCTCATAGAATTTGTACTCCTAATAATACAGATTTATATGTATTGTACCCACACAAGATTGTATTATTTTTTCTCAATAAGCTGACACAGATTCCAGCATAAAGAACATGTCAGAATTGTAATTCCGATACGAAATCATATGAAATGTTATATCTGATATTTTCATTTCCGATTGTAATAAAGTACCAAATAGCATATCTTGACGTTGTACGTATATGTAGAGTAACATTTAATAAATTTTGTTTGCTTTTATGTACATACATATAAGTACATATCGTAACACAACATGACACACAACTCAGGAGTATGGATTTTTTTAGACCCACTTGATTCTGAATATGAATATGGTAGGTATCCTGATTCTGGAGTGTCGTAAAGACAAATGTACCTGGAATGTGAACTGGTGCTACTCTCGATGTAGGCACCTTTTTCTAAAAGGTTAAATACAAAAAGAAGAAGACATAGAATAAAATACGCAACAAATAAGAGATACTTACTGCAGACCATACAATTTCGATAGTTAGCACCTTTTTCTAAAAATTTAACCACAAAAAGAAGAAGAGACAAAATAAAATGCGCAACAAATAAGAGATACTTATTGCAGACCATACAATTTCGATAGTTAGCACCTTTTTCTAAAAAGTTAACCACAAAAAGAAGAAGAGACAAAATAAAATGCGCAACAAATAAGAGATACTTATTGCAGACCATACAATTTCGATAGTTAGCACCTTTTTCTAAAAAGTTAACCACAAAAAGAAGAAGAGACAAAATAAAATGCGCAACAAATAAGAGATACTGCAGACCATACAATTTCGATAGTTAGCACCTTTTTCTAAAAGGTTAAACACAAAAAGAAGAAGAGACAAAATAAAATGCGCAACAAATAAGAGATACTTATTGCAGACCATACAATTTCGATAGTTAGCACCTTTTTCTAAGAAGTTACTCTTTTGGTGACAAACAGTGACAGAAAAAGATGCTCTTTTTCTAAAAAGTTAACCACAAAAAGAAGAAGAAACAAAATAAATTGCGCACCAAATAAGAGATAGGCTTACTGCACTGCAGACCATACAATTTCGATAGTTAGCACCTTTTTCTAAAACGTTAACCACAAAAAGAAGAAGAGACAAAATAAAATGCGGAACAAATAAGACTTATTGCAGACCATAGTTTACACTTTCGAGTTAGCAATATTTTAGCGAGAGCAGTGGAGGCCGAGTGGTAACAGCCCCGAATTACAAGTTGTAGGTTGCGGGTTCAAACTCAGCCAGGCGTATTACTTTGTGTAATTTATTTCATCACCACTGCTCGCAAAAACGGTGAAGGAAAACCTCGTGAGGAAACCGGCATGTCCTAGAACCAAAAATTCGAAGACATGTGACATTCACCAATCCGCACTGGGCCCGCGTGGGGGATTACGGCCCTCTCCCAGAGAGAGGGGGCCTGAGTCCCAGCAGTGGGAATATTAAAAGGCTGATTAGGCTTTGCTTATGCTAATATTTTAGCATCCAAAGCGTCTTTTTTTCTAAAAATACTAAAGAAGTCGATAGAACAAGACCACCAACATTATTTAAGATTGCCTATAAATTAAACACATAAATTCTCCGAACAATACATCTCCCTGTTACGTGTTTATAATTTAACAATAAGCTTTCCCAAAGCGTCATCGAAGCAAAATTGTTTAACTTCGACTTTGCAAGCAAAACTTCCAGTTACGGCTACTTGATGCTGAACTCAAACAATTTGTTTTCAAATCAATTATAATTAAGTACCAACGTGAACAATCAGTACTAAGCTCTGAAGTGTTGGCAATAAAGATTAAAACAACAAAAGTCGCTTAAAAGTTAGGTGAGAAATTCTTGTTTTTTTTTTCTTGAGTAATCATCAAATGACGTCTCTGAGTCTTGCTGGAGCGAGTGTTAGACTTTTATTGACTAAAACCCACATTGATCCTTCAATTGCCCTTTGTGAGTGCAAAGGTAACTCTTTCCAACAATCCGCAGAGGCGAGAAATGCTCCCATTTTATTTTTCAGCTTTATATTAATTAGTTTGTAAGTATGTCGGTAGATTTAAGTTGTAAATAAAGACAATATAATTATAACTTTGTATGTCTTTAAAAACGACGCATAAACGAATACCACGGATCCAGTACCTACATGATTCTGGGCCCCCCCAGTGGTGGAATTTTTCGTCGGCTTTATCCTAATTAAAAAAAAAACTGTACCTACTTTTTTAAATTTAAACTGTGTAAAATTGTTATTCTAACCAACCCCGATGATATTTTTAGTAAAAAAAAATTAAAATTAATTAATTAAAAAGTCATCGGGGTAGATAAATCGTTATTCTAATAAATCCCAATGTCATTTTCAATTTTAAAAGTAATTCATTCATTTTTTTTCAATAAAAATGTTAGAATTACGATTTTATACAGTTTAAATTAAAAACCGTCAAGATTTTTTTTTAAATTAGGAAGAAACCGTCGAAAAATTACACAACTGGGGGGTCTAGAATCATTACTGGATGCGTGGTATTCGTTGTACGTCGATGTCAAAAACACCGTGTATATGGAACACTTGATTTTTATTCTGTAAACCTTTAACAATACCAAAATTAAGATAAGTATCTAGACTCTGGCACTCTAGGAGACCGTTTCATACCACGTAACACAAAGTGTAGTGTAGAGCAGTGGTGGCCGAGTGGTAACGGCCCCGACTTACGAGTTGTAGGTCGCGGGTTCAAACCCAGCCAGGCACATTACTTTGTGTAATTTATTTCATCACCACTGCTCTCAAAACGATGAAGGAAAACATCGTGAGGCAACCGGCATGTCCTAGAACCAAAAATTCGAAGACATGTGACATCCACCAACCCGCACTGGGCCCGCGTGGTGGATTATGGCCCATTCCCTCTCCTATAGAGGAGGCCTGAGTCCCAACAGTGGGAACATTATAAGGCCGACTATGCTATGCTAACACAAAGTGTCACACACACCTTTGAATTCAATAGTGGTGGCAAAAAAAAAACAAGCAGACTTTTTAGAACACGAGTTAATTTAGTTCAGATTTTAATTAAGCACAATACAAGCTTATCCTGTACACAACAGGTTTTACCAGATTATCAAAGCCCAATCTTAGGTAAGGCCTTTGTCGGCGAATAAAAAGAGATTAGCCCCAAGACAATATCCTTTACAAAGGACATTACGGCCCTTCGGGTGCCCTTGTGACCAAGCGAGCTTTAGTCAGCGAATTCCTTAATAGCTTACGAGCTCGTCCTGCGACGAGTCGTTAACCTTAAAACCATCCTTAAGGGTGCTTTTCCACTAAAGACATGCTATTGTGCCTACTCATATATCGTTCTGTCACATGATTAGTTGAATAAGAGTTGCATCATTATTGTACCCTAATTTGGTTGTCTAGAATAATATAATATGTTTAGGCAGTCGCTCTCCGAGCTCGGTCTGTTATAACTGTGTACACATTCATAATATATTCATAATATCCTAAAGCATCCCACCAGAGTTTCAATCAGTTCTTATCCGAGTGACCCTACTACACAACACACCAGACCCAGCACACACAGACCAACCACTGGCACATTTGGTGACCCCGACGTGATTCCTGCATCATGACCAGTGAAAACAAAATACCTGCTTCTAGCGCCGCATCCGAGCTAGCAACCGTCACAGTTTCCTCAAGAATTCCGGAATTTTGGTGTGACCAAGCCCGGCTATGGTTCGTACAATTTGAGGCAATACTGACACCACAGAAATTAAGCGACGAAGCCAGATTTAACCTTGTCGTCACAAAATTGGGCAAAGAGGAGGAAATCAAGCAACCACAAATCAGCAACTCGAGATGACTCACGATAAGCTAAATATGATAGCTTACACAATCACTGCAACTCTCCTCGTTGCCATCGGCTACATAATATGGAGATTTTGTGCGAAAAAGTATACGAAACACCTGAGACGAGAGCTGCAAGGAGCTAGGGCCAGTCGCAGAGTACCCGAGCCCTCTCACACCGTGCCAACATACTCTGTAGCCTGACTGCAAACGGCAAGAAGTATGTGCGTTCAAAGTGATCGGTGCAACAAGTGATGTGAACGAAAGTAGTGGTTGGTTAAGTGTAAAGTGATGGTTTAGATAATAAGACATTATAATCGCATAATATTGTCCTATTTTATCATACATTATTTTTAATGAATATTGCCTAATTTTACATGCTAATTTTATACTTATAATATGTTGTAAGCCTTCCAGCATCATCGTAAATTAATTATTTCTATTACTGTAATATTTTTTTTTTAAAAAAAGGAAGGGAAGTATTGTGCCTACTCATATATCGTTCTGTCACATGATTAGTTGAATAAGAGTTGCATCATTATTGTACCCTAATTTGGTTGTCTAGAATAATATAATATGTTTAGGCAGTCGCTCTCCGAGCTCGGTCTGTTATAACTGTGTACACATTCATAATATATTCATAATATCCTAAAGCATCCCACCAGAGTTTCAATCAGTTCTTATCCGAGTGACCCTACTACACAACACACCAGACCCAGCACACACAGACCAACCACTGGCACACTATGCTATGTTATGTATATGTAACAATGTGGCAAGTAAACAATAACCCTCATATTCAAAGGTCCACATAACTTAGCATTGGTATATTTTTTTTAAGAATAGAATAGAATAGAATAAACTTTATTGCACACCAAAATAGTAACAAAACTTTTATACTAGGCAACTTAAATCTATGGGTACAAAGGCGGTCTTATCGCTGACAGCGATATCTACCAGACAACCTTAGGATGGACTGTAAGAAATCGAAATTGAAAAAGGGGGTAGTCTGTGGTGTACTGCAAATGAATAAAGTAAATATTAGAAAAAAAATAAAAAATAAAAATAGATCTAATGACTTCTCATGCTCTAGGGCGGAGTGAGAGGGCGTGTTAGACTTTTACTGACTAAGACCAAACCGATGTTCCTACTTTACTTTTGCTTTCCAGGACCCACAGGTTTCCCTTTCGGAAGTAAACCCATGGCCACTGTAGGCTTCGGCCCTGCTAAGCCCTAACGGTTTTGCTGACATCTCTTTGAGGTGCGTCGACGACTCGGGCTCGGTGTAGACGGTTACGTGACGGCCGGACGGTGAGCTACCCATTGCTGGTCGTCCGTAAGCATATGGTACGCATGCCTACCGTGGCTGAATTCGAGATCGGGACCCCGATGGAGCTTAGCATTGGTGGAAACAGGTCCAACCAAGCTAAGTTTTTTTTTAAAATAAATGTATGCGTGCTTTGGATGCGTGCTGTGGATGGTCGCCTCACCGTGCTTTCCATACTGTCGATAGATTGCATAGCTCGAGCTGCACATCCTGGCTCGATGAATCGCACATTACCTCGTGGCGGTGCATAATCATAGCTCATCTTACTCGCAACGCTACACAGCTTAGCATCATTGGAAACGATCACATAGTTTCTTAGCTTAGCACTCACATACTCGCAGCATAGCTACATAGCACGCGGAAGGCTCTAGATGCCCTGTGGATCCAATATAATAATGGTTTCAGGGTGCTGTTGGGGCTGCCTAGATACTGCAGTGCATCGGGTATGTTCGCTTTAGCGCGTGTGGATGATTTCCACGCTATAGTAAGGAAGAAGGCTGCCTCGTTGCTAAGCAGATCTAGGACCAGCTCCAATGGCATTCTTCGAACCTTAGCCGATAAACATGATGCGCCAGTGACCAAGCATTGGTTGCAATTGTTAGTGCGGCATTAGTTTAAGTTTTTTACTAACCCTTTTAGTTGATAAGTTTTTTACTAACCATTGGACCCATGTAGTCTTTAAATAAATTATTATTATTATTATAGCACATATCTGGTGGCTTGGTTAACTTGGCCTACTGTAAAAGGACGCGTCATCGTGCCGTCATGTCAGAAGAGATTCATAGTTTTGTATGTAAGCTTCACGCAGGCGTACACCAAGCGTATAATATCGAATACGCGTCTATGAAGCTACGCGTCCGTGGACAGCAGACCTTAGACATTACAAAATAGAATTATGTCCTGTATGTGACCCACGTTTTTGGTGTCGAGTCAAAACTTTTCTGAGTGAGTCCTAATTTATTAGGCCGCATGTACTACACCAAGGACGTATGATAAACGTGTTTTTGTTTGTTAGAGAAGAACATGATTTATTTGACACCGAACAGCCTCAGCAGTATTTCATTTGTGATTAACGGTCATTTTAAAAAGCCGACAAATACACCAAGTAAACCCAAGCGTGGAACAAACTCTCAAGAACTGAATTCAAGTTGGTATCTTTAGACAAGGAATCGTCAATCTAATGAATTCGGAATGAAATTTGAAGTACTGCTGGTTTTTCTATTGGGACTGCATGAAATGGATTGTCATATTTTGAAGTCTGATTGAAGATGACTGAGTGACTTACCCATTGTGACAACTGACAGGCAGCCAGCAAAGGACCAGGCGGTTCTATTTTAGGAGACGATGCTCCAAAAAACTTTCTAGAAAATTTCTTCTAAATATTATTTAGAATTTTTGAAAACCTGTAGTAGCCTTCTCTAGACTTATAAAGAGGTAACATTAATTGTTTGTAATATTATATATATTACAAACAATTAATTCGGGAACTCGTAACTCAATTTGGGAATTGAACTGTTTTCTTATGTAAGTTTGCAGGAACCCTCAATGTGCGAAAACGATTCGCACTTGCCCGGTTTTTTTTATCTTCGTAACTCCAATAAAAAAAAAAACTATGCTACTGCATCGTAGGCTTTTTATCCAAAAAAATATACAGTTTCTGTTAAATAAATTGTGGAAGCCATGCCAGAGCAATAAGCTAGTCAGAAACTTATTTCAGAATATAATAATGAATATTTGCTAACAAATTATATTTAGATCAAATCACACTTTTGAATTGTGGTAAGTACAAAATGGACAGCTTTGTTTGAATTAATAATTATTAATCGTAGACCAGAATTAATTACTAACACACCATTAAATTATCTAACAGCCGTTAAATATAATATATAGTATCTCTCAGAAGTAGAAATCGATTACGGATTATCAATTAAGCTGGAACGTTTGAGAATATTAAATTAAAGGATTCAAGATAGTCAATCGAGTTGAAATCTTGCCAAGGATGGCTGTAACCTTCGATCGATACCACTGAGATGTTTTTGATTGAAATTTCTATTATCCAACGGCTTTATTTGTCTAGGGAACCATTTTGTTTAGGCCCTGAACTCCACGTTATTGTATTGTTGAAGATTTTCCTAAAATTTCTTTTAAAAGATCCTCCGACTATGCAATGGTAGAATGTGGTTTGCCATTGTGTACAGTACATGGATACAACCTTTATTATCAGCCATATCGCTGTCTATAGCTCCCCCGTTGTTAGCGAGATCATGCTCTATCTCCTTTTCAAGAAATTCGATCTTTTTTAAGGCCCCGTACAAGGCGTGATATTCTGACGTCATACTACGCGATTCATACCAGATAATAATTGGCACACTCTCAAAAAATGCATTTATGTATTATGCAAAGCTTTCTCCTTGTCCTATTGCAATCGAGGTCCAGTATTGAGGTTTTAGTATTAAGTATGTAAGAGACTTTCCCTCGGCAATCTATACGAATGATTTAATGTAGTGTGCCTTTAGTTTTGCTGGTGTTCATTGGTTTTAGTCTTATTTGAATGTAGAATTTGTTTATGACGTTCAAATTCTTCTAAAACAGTAGAAAGTTACTAACTTTCAACAAATGTCATATCGAACTCATGTTCGTGTATCATCTGTATGGTCTTTTCGCAACTTTGTAAGTTTCCCATGGGTAGTGTGAAAACGAAACCCGGGGCCCTGGGACGAAGGCAACGAAGGAAGAGGAGTGGGTATTTAGTCAGTAAAAGTCTGACACTATCTCCCACTCCGCCCAAGAGCGCGATTTGTCATTAGATGATTATCCTACCTAAAAAAAAAACTTTATAAGTTTGGAAAATGTTTCTAGTGTAAATCTGCATGGATACTCCTGAATACTAGTGTTTTATTACATAAAAAAGCGACTCGCCCCTTTTACTGGACAATAAAGTAAGCTACGAAAATAACAGGTAAACTTTTTATAAAACAAAACGACTTTTAATCAGCCAACAAATATTTGTATAAGAGAAAGCAACCAAAAATTGTAAATATTGTTACAGAAATATTCAATTAACTTTTGCGTACTTTCCGTCCTTTTCAATGAACATTTATATTATTTTGACCGATACGAATATAATAGACCTTTGAGTATTAACTTATTCATTATATAATTCATCGTTTCAATAAAAGGCTGGCAAGTAATAAAAACTGTTATTTCTGTATAAATTTACGAGACAGTTAATAAATTTTTCATAAAAATTTTAGAAAAGTACATATAACTTTAATTTCTTTTAAAGCTAATAAAAATGACCACTAGAATTTAAAGAGCATGCCTACATAAATGTCAAGAATTTACGGCTTAGTTTTTATAAATCCTATAATTGAACGGGTCAGCAAAAAAAAAATTTTTTTTGGACAGCACTAAATTGTATTTTCTCAGCTAACAAAGAATTCTGCTGGTTCTAGTAGTAGGTAAAAATAATTAAAAGGGCAGCGGATATGCCTTTTAAAATATTGTCATTGGAAATGAAATGTCATCTGCAGCAATAATAGTAATAAAACAGCAAATCACAATTCAGGTTTATTAAATTTTGACTTGAATTTGTATTTTTATTTAATTAAGTTACCGGCAGTGACACTATAACCTGTCGGTGGGAATGACACCCCCTTACCTAATGGTAACATACCTTCAAACCTAACCTATCCATGTCTAATTTGCGAATTATACAACATTAGTTTATTAAATGCGAAACCCGAAACACGTGTTTAGGTATTTTTACGTAAAGAATCTATGTTCAAAATTTCATAACTGTAACATGAAAAATCAAAAAGTTATAAGCTTGTTATGTTGCATGGTTGTCCGCACAAATACATGGTCACCGGTCTTACAGGGTAACTGAGGGGTTGTTTTGTTCCGGCACCCAGATGTACGCTAGCGCCTGCCTGCTATGACCTGCCGTGACCTATGTTGTACTTAGTGTAGGTGGTGTCCAAGTTGTGGCCTTTTTTAAATATTTTCCGGAAAAAAAAATCGTGTAAAAATTATTGAAATCGATTCAGTTACTGATTCTGAACAAACTTTATTCAGGTGTTACATATTATACTAAAAATAATGTTGTATATTCCTGCTAACCACATAATAATTTTCTATTTATGAAATAATAATATTCTGCTGAAAAAACATAAAAAAACTATTTGATTAGTTTCTTTTTATAAATTACCAGTATAAAACAAATAAAAGCAAAAAGCAAATATCCAAAAAGCTTCTTGAAAATATATTTAAAAAGATACTGTTCTAAATAAAAGATTCTACATTTGAAAAATTTAACCCGGTCCGCCAGTGCTAAAGTGACAAGGTACGTCAACTGGAAAGGCTCACACATGCAGAAAAGCATCTTGTGTGTTCCCTTGTCACTCTGACGACACGGGCGAGCCTTTGTGTCACAAGAGGTGCTTCTACTGAAGAAGATTCTACGTAGAATATGTGTACCAGGTTTTGGACGAATATTATTTATTTAAATCTGATTGTATGTTTAGCGGTCAGTAGAAATAATTTTAGTAAAGAACTTCTAAATCCGGAAAAGGCGGTCAATTTAATTGGCGAAAAGTTATTTCTAGACGGTTTGTGCTAAAAGCGCTGCTAGGAAAATTCACTTTTGCGATCAGATAGAACAAAATTTCACGAATTTCTTCATTTGAAATATTGGCTAAAAGGTCAAATTTAAACTAAAAAAAATCAAGTAAGTTAGACGACACAAAATGTTAAGATAATACATAATTGGGTATATACCAAATAATTAAACTACTGACTTGAAAATTGGTTTATTATGAAGCTTATCAAAGTCACACAACTTTTCCACAATGTTTGTCGTATCAATCACGAACTAAAACAATGATTGTATAGACTATATTCTGGCAGGGCTTCAAAATGGCGGTCGTCCCACGCGACCAAACCTGGACTACAATGGGACTCATCATTGTTATGCTGATCGGCTGTTTTAAGTTTTAATAAGTAACCACATATGGATATAAGTAGGTGCAGCCTTTGTTTTGAATTAGAATCGTTTTGTCAGTGTCTTAGTTAATGAATGTTTTGGATATTTTAAACACTAGCTTATCGTGTTGATTTTGATGTTCTTTACCAATATAAACGGCGTCAATGTCAATTTTCATGAATTGTTTCTGGAGCTCACTTTTATTCTTAGTTTTCTTATCTCTTTTCTACTCAACATTCAAGATTAGAGTTCGCGAGCATATTTGTAAGAAGTTGGCAGTAGTGTCATCACAGCGTTGATGTTTTTCAATTGCCAAATTGGACTAGTTGTTTGAGTACCTATATTTAGTTTATTTATTTGTGTATCTTCTACCCGCAATCTATATAATCCGGTATTCCATACAATGCCTAGGCAATGTTTAGAATGCCTAAAACGTAGGTAATGTATGAAATATTATTTATTTTATACTTTGCCTAGATATTTATATCATGTTTTTATTTTTACCCAGCTGTTGGTCATATGGTCAATTTTAATAAAGTAATTTTTGACGGTGTTCTCTTTTATATTTGTAGATTTCCAGAGGTTCAAAAAAGTTCAAAATGAGTAAATCCTGGCCTTATCATTGACGTTAAGTCTACCTCTGTCCCTTTATGTGCATAATAAAATCATTTGAAACAGTCACTTTATCCTGTATCAAGATATAGTTGATAAAATATCACCTATCCACTGTAGATGATATTCAATTAATTTTGGTTATAAATTGTGATAAAAATACTGGAATACTCGATAAAGCTAGAACTACATTAGACCGACGCACACGTGTAACACGCCTGATTTGTACGTAGAACGACGTCGCGTGGCGTGGATCAAGTGTAGCTCTACAAGTCTAGTTTCCATATAAAATTTATGGAGACCGACGCGTCCAGATCGGCCGGCGTGTGTGGCAAACGTGTGCGCAGTGGAGTTCCAGCTTTATGTATTGAATGCCGGGAGTTATTATGATTTAATTCCGAATTCGAATCTGATTTCCGTCGTAATGTTTTCAATTAATATGATAGCAAAACTTGAAGTAAACATAGTATTTGGTTTCAGTAAATATCCAGTTAATGAACAATGTTTACATTCTTTGGTTACAAACAATGCTTTGTTCTCCAAATATTTGCTTGTTTTTTTTTCATTAACAAAACAGCTCGTTTCACGTTTGTGATAAAAGCGTGAAAAAGGAAAATTGTTACGTTTTAAAATATAGAATTAATTAACAGACGGAAGGAGTTGCAGATAATTAGCTGTAGCGGAAATTATTGTTTATTATTTTTAATTGGTAGTATAGTATTTTACAATAATCCTGCTATAGATAAAGAAATTTACTAAAAAATCATTGAGCATTAATTTATAAACTTTTCGTTTTAGTTTGTAATCACGTACATGAATAGGTATCCGATTTATATTAAACTAACTAATTTTCTTATAACAAATTATTTGTAGGAACTAGATACAATCTACAAATTCAAATTGCAATACGTCCAGGAAACGTATCATATCAAAGAAAAATCTGAGACAGCCCTAAACTCATACGACATAATATATCTTACAAAAAAAGGTCCACGTAACGTTATATCAAGGATGCTAAATCTACCCAAATACGTTATTTTCTACCTTTCACAATGGACATACCTCAGCCTCTGACGGAGCACTTTTCACCCTATTCAGAACATATACTCATTTGTGAACAGCCCCTGTAGGGGATTATACGGTTTGTACGATATTCTGAGCTCCGATTTCTTTTTCACAGAACAGATACTTTTATCGGAAATAAATGCAGATTTCTCGGATAAATAGATCGAAATATTTTAGCTTTATGTATTTGATTGAGTGTCTAGAAATATTGGAAATTTTATATTTTTGACGAGGATGGTAAATATATGGAATCCGAATAAGCTTTATTGAAAGTCACAGACACGAGAAGCAGAGATAGATAGAACATACATAAAAGAGTGTATTTACTTAATCCAGTAGCCTTTGGAATAGACAAAGAATAACCTTAACAAGGACACTTTAAAATAGCAGACAGAAGAAAAAACAATCCTACAATTTTCAAGTCAAGAACTCGTGAACTAAAAAAGGGAGCCATGTGCGCTCGCGGCGTCATTGTTACATCCTTTCAACGTTTTACACAGATGAAAGAAAAACACGGTGTTAGACTAAAAACAAAGTCAACAATGCCTTTGTTAGATGCCCCAGAATAACTGGACCCGTGGCAAAAAATGGAACCATATTTGAATATATAGAATTTGACACACAGCTGACGTTTACCTTTGCAAGTAGCGCTACTTCAACATTCCAGTTAAATTGGCGATATCAATCAGGTTTGTTCGTCATTGATATGCACATATCTCTATTTAAAAAATGATTTGTCGGATATCGAATTTTGTTTACTAAAAATGGTCCTTACAATAGAATAGGATATAGAAAAGGATGTAAAGACAGATGAAATCCAGGTAATTATACTATTAGAAGCAAATAGATGATTAACGATAAATCATTACGCTAAAATGAAGTTAAGGAGAAAGTTTATGTGGTGTGGTATTGTAAAAGAGAAACTGTCAGGAAAGAAAACTGTCGGCTTGATAATTTATGAGCTATTAATCGTTTTCTTTCCTATAATATTACTTCTAGTGCGGAAATTTTAGAAGGGCGACAAATTCAGGATGCTATGCTATAAGACCTTGCTTTATGCTAAATTTCAGGATTCTGGGTCAACGGGAAGTACCCTTTGAATTTTGATTCTCTTGAGAGTGTCAAAATGTACGTTTGGCCGCATCTTTATTTTCGTTAACTTAGAAGTTTGATTTTTTCCCAGCTTCAAGAACCGCAGACCACAGCATATGGTTTTAATTTCAACTCGATACCTCTACGCGTTCCCAAGATAAAGGGTCTTGACAGACAGATAGACGGACGTACAACAAAGTGATCCTATAAGGGTTCCGTTTTTTAACGCTAAGATAAGAAAGAGTTGTCCGGCATAGTCTTTGAAGTCAAAGGCTATGACACCTTGATTGGATAACAAATATTTTTTTCATGTAGGTATATTCGCTAATTAGGTCATTAAAAAAAAAACAGTATACATATAATCACATTACACGCATATTATAAAAGGCGAAAGTTTGTATAATTATACAATATAATATATATAATTATACACCTACCTATGTGTGAAGAAGTAACAAACATATAATTATATTTTTTACTTCTTTATGTTGGCACATAGGTCAGGATATTATCCCAGGAGTGTATTTGGTATAATTTTCTACTTTCTTGCCGACGCTGTTAGAAGCCGGTATGAAATCATTTCTGCACCCATAAATAAAATTTATAGAAATTCCAGAGTTCGATGAGATGAAATGTTTCAGATACTATCGATCTAAACGTCGTATGACACTCATTCATTCCTGGAATTCCAATTCTATAGACGGAATACCTCGCACACCTAGATACAAGAGATTTTCTCAAGGAGATGTCAGCAACTGTAGGGGCCTAGCAGGGTCGAAGCCTACTGGGGCTAAGGGTCTGATTCTGAAAGGAAGACTCGGCCCTGGTACGAAAGGCAATGAAGGAACAGGAGTGGGTTTTTAGTCAGTAAAAGTCTGACACTATCTCCCGCCCCGCCCAAGGGCGGGGGATGTCAAAAGATGATTTTCCCACCGAAAAAAAAAAAAAATACAAGAGATTTTGTTAACATTATAATATACCTAAGTATATTTAAAGTAAGTAGAGAATATTTGTTGTAGATCACACTATATTATAAAGGCGAAGGTTTATATAAGTGTGTGTATTTGTTAATCCTTCATGTTCAACCATCTGGACGAAGTTGGATGAAGTTTGGCACACGAGTAGACTATATCCAAAAATAACACATAAAATACTTTTTAATAATTTTCTATTTGCTAATAGAAGCTAATTAGCCTACATTATCGAAACATGAAAAAATCTTTAGGTTCTAAACTGCTCGTTTTGATCTTCTAGAATAACAGTTACATTAGCATAACAAGTGGAGCTTTGTTTGCCAACTGTCAACGTTAATTTCGCGTTGCCCCTAATATGACATAGTTACGACAAATTGTACGAAAGTTTACTACAGGACACACGCACATGGGGTCAAAGCATACGACAACAAGGTTTGTTCGACTCGTTATATGGGTTAGTTACAACCTTAGCTTGGTTTCCTGGTTTGGATAACACATAACACATGAAGCTTGTATAGATTCTTTTGCTTCAGAAAACTGTATTATAAAACGAAAGTCTATCATATCATAATATAGGGTATAAAATGCTTTATCCCATGGAAATTAACAACTTTCATTGAAGAAGTAGAAGGAAATTCCCAAAAATAATTATACTCTCCGTTTAGTAGGTCCAATTGTCTATACAAGCAGTATTTAAAACTGTGACCTCACACTACCGTTAGACTCGGTATATAACCAACTACCCCTGTATAGCAAACATGCTTCTACAAGTGTTTGGTGAGTAGAATCTATATTAAATTAAGAAACGATGACCCTAATCTTCCTCATTCTCCGATCAAAGAAAGCCCAGAGGCATCAATTAAAAATGAAAATAATGACTTGAATTTCTATTTAAAGACCGTCTTCAGAAAGTAAATTGGATTCTTTAATTAATTTTGGCGATATCACAGGCCCATTCACCGATACTTAAACTTATCGAAGTAAAAAGATGTTATGACCATTTTTAGTGCGAATTCTCCGTCAAAATGGCTTCTGCCAATTAGGGCTAGGCAATTAGCCGTGGCCGACCTTGTTTACAATATTCTCTACCAGTGTAGTGTTCGATCCAAAGTAATTAGCTATTGCGATAATTTGATCGGCTGCTACCGAACTCCGATCTACACTTGTTATAAATTAGAAAATTTGACTTGTTTGAAAAGTGGTATATTGTATGTTCTTGTGAGTTTTAATTAGTTATTGCGTTCATCATGAATTTATGTTTATCTTTATCGTAGAAGATTATTTTGTAGATTAGTTTTCAGTTGGATCTTTTAGATTTAATATTGGTTAAGTTTCCCTGTTTTTCAGCTCATTGCGTTTATGCTTTAGGAAACCCATGTTCAACAGTAGACAAATATGATGGTGACAATGATAAAGCTGTCTTTAATAACACTAATTGCTAAGAGAGAGTACAATCTGTTCTCAATAAAACCACAGGTATGGAGGACAGAGGTAGGTACGTAATTACAAGATTTATCAACATTTCAAAAGCTTTTGTCAAAACGAAATTACGTCGACTCTATTAGCCAGGCCTATTTTATTTGTCCCACATACTCGGTAATGTAATGACGTACATAATATTATTCGTGCGTAGGCTGCGCCAAAACAAAGGGATTCATAATTTAATTTCTTCTAATACAATTATTGTCTGATACTGTTACAGATTCATTTGCGTTATGGTATATTAGTACGCGCTGTGTTTTGTCTTGTTACACCTGTTTTCGTTGTTAAAATAATTGTTACATTGTTATTTTTAGAGGTCATTACATTCAAATGTTTGTCTGGATGAGCATTCATATAAATTGAGCTAATGCGTCATTTTACAGAAAACTTTTGGTAGGTAGGTAAGCTACAATTATAATTGTAGTAAAAATATATCGTTCAAAAAAATGCTGTAGGTATTTTTCAAGGCCTTCTGTTGCACTTTGGCCGTGCGCCATTACACGATAGGTTTTGCTGTCAGTTTTGCCACAGTCAAATATTTTGACTGACGAAAAACCTACCGTGTAATTCGATGACTGACGTTTGCATGACGAAAAATGTATGGCGATAAAATTCCGTCATTCAAACATCATTCATGATTGATGGTTTTGATTGACGATTGCATGACCGTGTAATGGACGCCTTTAAATTACGGCGGTATATTGTAGTTTTTTTTTTTTGGTGGGAAAATCATCTTATGACAAATCTCGCTCTTGGGCGGAGCGGAAAAGTAGTAGTAGTGTCAGACTTTTACTGACTAAAAACCCACTCATGTTCCTTCTTTGCCTTCGTCCCAGGGCCCCGGGTTTCACTTTCACACTACCCATGGCCCCAGTAGGCTTCGACCCTGTTGGGCCCCTACGATTTGCTGACATCTCCCTGAGGCGCGCGTGGTGTATATTGTAGTTTGACTATTTTTTAAGGAAATAATACCTATCATCTAAGACTTCTTACATCTAGCATTGTTGGTACTGAAATAAGATATTCTCATAACTGGAAATGTTAAAGGTCCCCTTATAGTTCAAATGATTTCTTCAAAGGAGCGTAAGAAGCTTTTTGTGGCTTATTTATCAATTTCCTTTTCCTTGCAATCGTTACCATTTTATTTTCATGAATTATTTTTGTCCTTGTTTTGGAATTACCTGTGATTGAATAATTTTGGTTTCAAGCTATACAGACAATCGTTTATTTTATATCATAGATGAAACTGTGATATATTATTTTGGTTATTAAAGTTTTTAGTTTAGTTATTTGGGGTTGGTTTCTAACACACCAGTTTATATACCTACTTTATATGCTTCTCTATGTAATTAGTTAAGTTAGTAGTAATCTGTAATATGGCAATAGCACCTATTGTGCAGAACCATTAGGCTTTATTTTCCTTTGCGGTTTTATATTAGTCGATAGATAGTATTAGTTTGTACTATGATATCTAAGTAGTTCCCATGAAAGGTACTTTTTACATGAGGTCTTTTTGTAACAGCATGCTGGCTTGTCAAGTGAAAGAAATTTTCAAAATTCAAAAATTCAAAATTCAAAATTCATTTATTGGTGTGATTTTTGGTACATTTTACATGAGATCTTAATAATAAATTAGTTAGTTCCTCAAAAATCTACCTTAAAGGTGTACACTCTTTCTCGTAGTTTATTATAAATAAGAATTAATTAACACATTGAAATAATTATAACAAAACACAACATAACTCAATGAATAGAAAATAGAATAACAATGCAATGTCAAAATTAAATAAATACCAATGTCAATTAACTTACTATAGTAAAAATAATAATACAATGTCATAATTAAGTAAATATCAATGTCAAGTAACTTACTATACTAAAAATAATAATACAATGTCAAAATTAAATAAAATCAATATCAAATAGCTTAAAATTTATCATTAAGGAATTCGTCAATATTATAATAACATTTCTCCAATAATAGATTTCTTAATTTACTCTTAAATTGATTAATATTTAAGTCCTTAATTTTATTTGGTAATTTATTAAATATTTTTGGGGCCATACAAAGTATGCTTTTGTGCATCAAGGCGGTCTTTGATGGTCGAATGCAAAGTTCATGTCTATATTCTTGTCTGATTATTTTGTAGCGATGTTCAGATGATTTTCTAAATAGATGCATGTTCTTTTTAACAAATAAAGCAGTCTCAAATATGTACAAGCAAGGTAAAGTCATAATTTTTAACAATATAAAATAAGGCTTGCAGCTATCAGTTATTTGTATACCAGTAATAGCTCTAATGCATCTTTTTTGCGATTTGAACACCATGTCCTTATTGCAGGAGTTACCCCAAAACATGACTCCGTAGCGTAGTATAGAATCGACATATCCATAGTATGCAGTGACTGCCGCTGCTTGATTGACTACTTTCTTTAGTTTGTACAAAGCGAAAGCGAACTTACTAATTTTTTTAATTAATATTGAAGTATGTTGTTTCCAATTAAGTTGATTGTCGATTGTTAAGCCTAAAAATTTTGTATTTGCAACTTCTTCAATTTTTTCATTATTAAACATTACATTTAGTTCCGAATTAACTACTCTTTGCCGAAAGTTCATAATTTTTGTTTTCTTCAAATTTATAATTAAGTTGTTATGCTCCAACCAGTTAACTGCTTGTTGTAATGCATTGATTATTTTAGCTTCAAAGTCTTTATTATTTTTGTCAAGTTTAACAATGATAGTACTGTCGTCGGCAAACAATGTCATAGGATAGGTTATATTCTGGGGAAAGTCATTTATATATATAAGAAATAATAAAGGCCCTAGCACACTGCCTTGGGGCACGCCATAAGATATTATTCGTTCTTTGGATGTGTATTTTATAACAGTTTTATTTAATTTACAAATTCGACTTATTTCTGTGTGTTGTGTTCTATTTTTTAAGTAAGATTTTATGAGTGATAAGACATTTCCCCTTATCCCGTACGCATTTAACTTGCTCAGCAGTATTTCATGGTTGACCAAGTCAAATGCCTTGGTCATATCCATGTATATTGCTGATACTGGGACTCTTTCATTCATGTTACCTATGATGTCATTAAGAAAGTCATATATTGCCATATTTATTGAATGATCTTTCCTAAATCCTTTTTGTTCTTTTACAAGTATATTATGTTTGTTGAGGTATGCCTCTATAGACCTGTAGATCCATTTTTCGAATATTTTGGATATTACTGGAATGAGAGCTATTGGCCTGTAATTTTTAATATCTTTCTCATCGTCTTTTTTAAATAAAGGTTTTATGACAGTAGGTTTAAGTTTATCAGGGTAGCTTCCAGACTCAATACTTAAATTAAATATGTAGCTGAGAGGATGTGATACTATTTCCGAAACATATTTTAGAACCTTTGTTGAAATGTCGTCGTATCCTACACTATTTTTATTTTTTAAATCTTTTATAATTCTATTTACTTCATCTGGTATGATAGGGGCCAAAAACATTGACTGTGAAGATAAATTTATTTTATTATCAGTGGTAAATTGTGTCGAAGCAGTGGAAAGTTTTTCTGCTTGGCTTATGAAGTAGTCGTTAAAGGTATTTGCTATGTCTTTGGGAGTAGTGTATGTAAGTCCGTCATAATTTATTTCTTTTATATACTCTGGTGGAGAGTTGCTTCTATTTCCATTTATTATATTCCATGTCATTTTCGATTTATTATATGCTGTCTCTATTTTATAATTATTCTTTGCGAATTGTGTCAATTTTATAATTTTTTTAAGTCTGTTTGAGTAATTTCTAAGTTTTGTCACATTAATCTTAGATGGATTTAATCTATGTTGCCATAACAACCGTCGTTTTATTTGGCTACACCGTCTTATACCAGGTGTTATCCAATTTGGATTTCTTATTAATTTTCTTTTTTTATACATAATTGGAAAACATAAATTATAAAACAATTGGAATAGCTCTAAAAAGTTGTTATATGCTACGTTAGGGTCTTTAGTGAGGTAGACATCAGAAAAGGAAATTGATTTCAAGCAGTCTTTGAATTTCATTAAGTTTTCATTACTATAGTCACGCACTTTTATTTTCCAGCTTTTGATTAAACATGTCTTTTTTACTGGAATTTTTAAAGTTTGTGCGGTGTGATCCGACATATGTAGATCAAGGACACTATGAGTACATTTTCGTGAAATATTATGTGCAAAATTATCAATGCACGTATTGCTTTGTAATCTAGTTGGTTGATTAATTTGTAAACATAGATTGTACTTCAATAGAAAACTAGTAAATTCAAGAGATAATTTATCTTGTTTTAAAATATCAATGTTAAAATCACCACATAGGATGACATTCTTGTTCGAGTTGTAACAGTATTTTGATAATATAATGTTTAATTTTGAATAGAAAACTTCTAAATTGTTTAACTTTGGTACTCTGTATATACAAATAATGATTGTGTTATGCGGTATTATTTCTATTGCACAAACTTCGACAACGCCTTCAATTGACATTTTACTGACATTCGTAAGTTCTTTATATTGGAGACCAAATTTTACCAAAATACAGGCTCCTCCTCTTTTCGTACTTCTTGTATAGTAAGCGGCTAATTTATAATTAGGTATTGAGAGAAGCCCCTCGTGTCCTCGCTCCATAAAGTGTTCTGTGACGCAAATTATGTCTATACTGTTTCTTTGTTCGGCTAGTTCCTGCAGGTGTAGTGTTAGTTGGTCCACCTTGTTGATGAGTCCCGCGATGTTTTGATGCATAATAATCAGATAGTTATAGAAAAAACATGTCTGAACGCTCAATTTCTGAGGTAGAAGAACTAGATATTGTCATATTATTTTCAGCATCGATTTCAGTTATAGTCCTCTGGAGATTAGTGAAAATATTTCTCATTCCTGTTCCATTTATGTGTCCTTGTGGTGCAGAAAACATTTCATAGCCACAAGTTAATTCTGCATTAGAGTCCAATAAGTAGGCGTATTCGTGAGTTAAGTTGTCTAGATATAAGAGATTATTAAAAGTTTCTATTCGTGCATTATATATAGTTGTATAATTGCCATATCTGTAGGTCGGAAGGCAAATAATCACATTCGTGTTATTGATTTTCCCGATGGTTTCTCTAATAAGAAATATAATGTCGTGATAGTTTCCAGTCCGTATGAAGTCCATCTCTCCCATCATAATAACACAATAGTCATTTTTATTAAAGTTTTTTATTTTATTATCAATGCCCTGCAGCATTTGTTGAATATCACCACCTGGATGAAGATAGTGGCAATAATCATACATACAAAAAGTATCCTCAATTAAGTTGCATAATTTATTCCTTTTATTGTTGCTAATTATACATAAATTTTTCCTTGTTTGTTTTTTTTGGAATCTATTTTTGTCGCCTTGCAGGTTTGTCATTATATTGATATTGGTATCATATTGTGTTGATTTGTCAATCTGCGCGGGTAAATTGTTAGTTTTAGTTTTGTCAGTCTTGGGTGTTGTCGGGAGGCTGTTATTTGTAACAATGGTTTTGTTCCTCCTTTTCTTGTTAGTTATTGGTGATGTACTGTTGTCACTAACTATATCGGTTGTTATTTTTTTATAAATATTTTTCTTCTTAGTTAATTCGTCGATAGTGTTTTTAAGTTGAGTATTCTCTAAGTTTAAACTCTCGACTTCTGCGTGTGCTGCCTCTAATCCCAAAGTTAATTCCTTAATTTTATTTTGTAGTTGGGTAATTTCATCGCTATGTTCTTCGTCTGAGATTTCTGGCAAACTATTGCTAGTGGTACAATTTAAGTCGGTGGTTAGGTTTAAATCTTCATTTGTATCCGAATGTCTGCGCTGGCGCTGACGTCGCTGAGTGATATTGCCGAAGAAGTTCATTGCAAGTTATCTAAAATTGTCAAGTTAACAATTTTGTTTATTACAAAAAGTGATCCAGCCGGCGGGGTTCGAACGCACGACTATGTGTACGGCAGTCGACTGTTTGAGTTATCTCACTAGCTTAACTGTTACGGGAGACGTTGAAATTGGTGATCGGTTTACGCGAGAAAGATTTTTAAATATTATGAAGTCGTTAGTTATGAGTCATGCCAGTGGAATTTTTTCATTACAACTCAAGTGATTCAAGTTTGAACTGCGGATTATTTTATAATTTTTGTTCACTTATTATGCACTGTTAGTCACTTATTCTGCACTGTTGCTTCACTTGAGTTCATGTTTTAAAACTATTGTTCGTAAGAGGATTTTTTAACACTATTCACAAATGTTAAATTATTTTCCATATCACTTAAGTTTTTTCGAGGATAACGTTCACACTTAATATTTATAACTTGCTTAATGTTTTTGGTGCACACTTATTGTTATTAAACTTTGTTTATTATTATTAGTGAATTTTAAAAACAGAGAACAACAATTCAAATGCTTGTAGCTAAAGCGCCATCTAGCGACTCTGATTCTAGATTTTAAAATTATCGTGTAAAATGAGAATTTGAAATAATTGTTTTTTTTAAGTCGATCGAGTTTTCTGTAGATAATGTAACAGGAGTGTCCGAAACTATTAGAGTATTGCCGTCCGGAGTTTCACTTCGTACCTAGGTATATAGTTTTGCAATTTTCCTTGTCTAGACTGAAATTTTCCTAATAAAAGTATAACTAATTCCCATGCTATCTTCTTTTGCAATTCTGGAGATCAGTCTCTCAAGACGTTAAGATGGGATTAATCGTATCTACTTAATTATCTCTCTAATATTCATAACAGCTGAGATTTTGCCAGAGAAGGTCTTTCGTGATCGTGAATTTCCCTAAATGATTAATGTTATGAATAATTCAAGTTAACATCTTTATCAAGACAAGGCATTGATCGTGCTGACTCCGCATGCAAATTCTGCATTAAACTACAGTAAAGCGGGAATGCAAACTAAAGAAAACTATTATTTAGATCTAGATTGCTTTCACTGACAATTTATGGAGCTTGCAAAAACTATAATAAGAAAAGTCGAAAATTAGTTTTTAGACGTAGTAGGTAATTTGTTGTAATAAATAAGCGAGCTGCAGACAACCGTGACAACATCACGATAAAGACGCGCACTATCTTACGCGGTACAGTCGGCACAGAAACACGTCAAATTACTTTCACATTTTTTGCTATTCGCGTGAGTCGTTGCGGTAACCAAGAAATAGCCACAGAACGAGAAACCCTGTATTGTGCAGAGCCATGAAAATATCATCCAATAGCTCAATGGACGCGACGCTCATTCACAAAACAAACATAAACAATCAAATCGTGCGAGCGAATCTAATAAACAGTAAAACTGAATGGAACACACCTCCTAAAGTTAACGTATCGCTCCAGATTTGCTCGTGGGTATCCTCCGAATGGTAAAATCACTGCGTTCACTTTGTTTGGTCACTTGTAGCACTGTGTGACACTCGCGCCGATCGCTCTCGTCGAACTAAGTTTCGCGGGACGCGGTTACTGTGTACGAACGCTCGACAAAGACTGATCGCGTGCTGGCGGCTGGCGGCGCGAAGCGGCACCGCCGCTCGCCTTCTCGAATCAAGGCCATGCAAAACGCTGCTCCCATTTCCCCCCAGTGGAAAGTGTTCGTATCCGTGATCCGTGCCCCTTTCGGGCAGGTGTGGGAGAAAGCACCCAAAAAATTGATCGTTCTGACTCATTCGTTGAGATGATTCGCTTGTCTGCATCGCTCGATGGACATGCAGTCATGGAAAGTGAAACAACCGGTTTTGGAGGCGCCAAATTTGTTATTGAAAAAGAAAAAGTTCAAAGCAACGCGCCTCGTGATGACGCGGTTGAAGCAACTTTTGGAGTGTGTCCGATTAAATATGGAGGGTAAGAACGAGATTCTGAGAAAAAATTGTTAAGAACTCTTCAAACTGAGTGACATAGATAGTAAAAACTTCCATATAATATCTAATATTATATTTATTGCGGATCCCAATTCATCTTTCACAAACATTTATTATTAAAGTAACTATAACAAAAAGAAAAAAACGCAGTGTTCCAGCGAAGTGCTTCATAAATTATACAAAGCGGTAAATTAAAAGTTGGCAGTTACTCATAAACATGGCCACTGCAACGGAATAGTTTTGACAAGTTCGTTCCATCTTGGTTATGTTCAAGCTCAAGTTATATAAGTTAATTAATTCAATCCACGAAAGCTGCATTAGACAAATGAACGTTGGCAAAATAAACAGAGAGTTACCGAGAATGAAATGGATACGAGAGAATGTGCAATCAAAACTGATACTTTTTCAAAGAGAACAGTTTTGCATTTAGATGCATGACGTGAATTTGATCACAATGAAAACGAGTTCTTGAATTTGCTGACACAGTCCGCACACTATCAGTGAATGTTAGATGAAGTCCCATTTCTTAGGTTTGCTTTTTATATATCGTTTCCGATGGCCGGCTTTTTTCCCTTTTTATGGCACCATCATCCCGTCAATGTTGAATCTATTCTCATGGGATACTTTTTAAAGTTGTCCCGTAAGTTTAGAGATATATTAGCGTGCAAAATTATTTCTGTAATAACTTGGCGGTGTGAACCCAGAGATACATAGCATGCTGTACCTAATTCTGTGATAACTTAGCAGTGTGCACTGTGAGATACATGCACAAACAAGACTCGTTTTTTTTACACAATACTAAATATTTGGATTGAAATCATACTTGATATGAATGTTTATTTCATAGGGAATGTAATAATAATCAACACTGCTTAAAAATCTGGATAAAATTTAAGAAAATTACAATATTTTTATCTCCTTGCCTACGATCGTGCCGACTCTGCGCACAATTTTTTAATTCAAAATATAACGGTACTACTAACATCATCATGCTGAATAAAAATTTGTTCAAAATCGTGCAAAATATAAATTGTTGTGTGAAGAATCATGTCATTCACTATATTTTCGAAACTGGGAATTTTTAAAGTTGACTGTATCTGACAAGATACATTGTCAAGAAAAGGGTTAATAAAAACTATTTCAACCTCGCCTCACTGATTGGCTCGTTTTCATGTTAACCTATGGAAATTCCACGACCGTGTGTTATCTTCAATTGACTTATGGTAATGGTGCTTCAATTGTATTTGAATTATTTTTTTCCGTTCTTTAAATTTTTTCTTTATTTTGTAGCTCATACTTTCTGCTAAGGATAGTTTTCCCATCATAATTATTTATTTAGTTATTTATTTAAACTTCATATTCAGGTACATAGGCGGACTTATTAATGCAACAAGGCATTCTCTACCAGTCATCCTTTGGGTTAAAAAATAAAAGAACCCAACTGCGATAAAAATAACTTTAAATAAAAACTGAAAAGAAAAAAAAAAAACAAGTATAGTCAAGTAGCGTAGAAACCAATTTAATTAAAAGAAAACTGCAACACCCGACTGTTGCAGTTTTCTTAAAATAACATAACCCTTATAAATTAACATAACCCTTCTTGGAGTTGGGTAAAAAGACAACACGGGTAGGTGTGCACAATAAATAAATAATAGATATTTCAAATAGAATGAAGTATCATTAAATTAAGTTGCTTATAATAATAAAATACATATTATATGCTAAAATTATAAAATAATAAATACTATGATAAATATCAAATCATTATATTTAAGAGAAATTTAAATATAACAATTATGACGAAGACCGGCCGAACTAAAGTTGAGAGGACTTCAAGTAGTAGGTACCCAGTTCCGAACTAGGTTTCTGTTGTCTTACAAATCAAATAAGTACTTATGTAGAAGTCCTAGTGTGACTAATCGTTTCCTATTTGAGGATTCCCATGGTAGGGAGGGATCGCTATCCATGGATATTCTTTTCGGACAAAAATCCTGATGTTAGCATTTTGAATAAACACAAAACAGCACAACAACATTATGTTTTGTAGGTAATTAGCATACATTTTCTCGTCTAACTCTAATTGGTTGTTCTTTCATTTATAAAGTGTATAAAGAACAAATTATAACAAAACACGGTGCTACCGCGTTCAGGGGCCCAAGTCTGCTATTTTTATAAATCCGTTTTTACAACACGATCCCATTGTCATTTTGCTAAAAGATCGTAATCTGCTAATTCATAATGATCGATCATTGATCGGTCAATGGTCTCGTAATAGAGTTGTGGTAGGATGACAAAGCAACGACTGCACAATGACGTTCTATTGTTATGTCACTGATCAAAGGAAAAGTCAAAATTTTAGCAGATTACCGCATACGTCAGACATTCATTTGTACGAGATTACCATTCTATGCCACTTCTTGCAATGGAGTGTCAGTGGTTGACCACTGGAAAGTCATAATGACGCCATCATATTAGTAGATTTTCTCAAAATCAACAATTATGAAATCAATGATAGACCATTCTGACACTATTGTAATAGCAGACTTGAGTCCCAGGGGCCTTACCATGGCGTGTTAATATGTCAGACGTGCGAGCGAGAAAACAAGGATGGAGCTATACACCCTATATATATATGTTAAATATCTCCATCCATATTTAACATATTTAACAGTTCAGTTTAGAGCGTCAAAAAGATCGCGTTGAGAGTTAGTGGTAGGGTCTCTATTCTTATAAGAGGTGCTGTTTTGTTTGTTTAGCAATTGTTTATTTTATATAAATTTTGTTACTTCACGAGGCTTGTACTAATTTAAAAACTATTGTTTTGGAGTATCTTCCATTCATCAACAGTCCTTTGCCGATATCTCGATAAACTTGGGGTTGGCGCAATACTTTTTAAGTTGCCATTCTAGTGATTATTGGAGTAATATTTTTTGTTATATCATTACTGGGTACATATCCAGATTAAGCAGCCACTTAGGGTGTTTTTAATATCGTGCTGATTTCATCACGCATGCAGAAAATTTCAAAATGCAAATAACCGCGCCCCGCATGCGTATTCCACGCATTACAATAAATACTTGTATGAAATGGACATTTGCGGGGGTTACGTGTGCGGAGTAAACCCGCATGCGTGATGAAATCGGTATGATATTAAAACAACCTTAAGAGTCCCTGTTGGACTCTCACGCCTCCACCTCCTCACTCATTTAATCCTATTGGGAACCCAAATTAGAAAACTATATTTTGCGGAATTATGTGTTCAAAAGAGTCACTATGGCCTTCCAGAATGCGAAGGGCAACTAAAGGAACGGCACTGATAGGTATTAGTCAGTAAGTCTGAGACTCCCACTCTTTCCACTCCCGAGCGGAAGGAATTAGATGATGATTTTACACCTCAAGAAAAATGTCTTCCAAAAAAAGTAGAAAAAAATAAGTAGGAACTAAACAAAGCACATAAAAAATGACTAACTCCTTACCATCCGTCTACTAAAAAACAGGAGTCTTACGTGTACATTTTCAGTCCTTTACTACAGTCAGAAAATAAAACGATCCGTTATCATATAAGAATTTGAATATCGAACATCTATATACATAAAACAAAGTCGTGTTAGTTATACCATTTATAACTCAAGAACTTATTTTATTCTAAGATCGATACAATCTTTGCTTTATTAGATTCGTCTCCGCCCCGAATAGTACAATAACTATTAAAAAAAAACGACGTCCGAATACATCGAAAAAAGACTGCACCTGTCAAATAGATTGTTCTCAACAATACATTCATTGACTCTAGGCGGTACGAAGTTTGCGGGGTCAGCCAGTTTCTCATATAAAGCAAGGCTGTGTACACAATCCTGCTTTACTTATCACTTGTCAACTTTTCCAATTTTAAGTAGTATAGTCTCCTTGTTTATTGACTTCTGAGTAATCACTTGTTGAAAGACAAACAGCTCCGCAGTAAAGACAGTACTGAGCCTGAACGTAGTACCTGACGAGGAGCTATTTTGACTTATTTTAATGATTAATAAAAAATAAACTCTAAAAGAACTAACCATCATAACCCGAGAAATACCAGCAACAGTAAAATGAGCAAACCCAGAATAAAAGCATAACAGAGATTGGTTTAGTTTAAAGATTCGAAGATTCAAAGAATTTTATTTCAAATAAACCATTTACAGGCACTTTTGAAATGTCATGAAGTCAGTCAGTCAGAAAAAAAAATGAAGCTAAAGAATACGTTAAAACTATATAATAATAATAATAATAAAAAAAATAGATAAATTTAAGATAGATAAGAAGATAAATAAATAGATAGATAGCTGAGATTTTAGATTTAGAGATTTATTGGATAGTAATAAATTTAAGCTAACAATGTACAAAAAAAAAAAAACAAAATATAAAATTGTTTATTGTCACAATTAGCATTATCATATTTAAAAGTATTTGAAGCCTCCTTTTAAGGCCTATAGTCCCTTGAACATCTGGCCGGAGTTAAATGCAACACATACTGTTATAGCCCCGCTGACCTTTAGATCCATAGGTATTCTTTTAGTGCACTGCTCGCGAACAAAACAGTGCCTGTATTAGGAGACTCATCCGTGCTTCCATGTCATTGCCGTACTAACTGTGAGTTACGAAAAATTTAAACTCTTTAAGTGAACATTGTTCTTTATGAGGAATAAATTCTTTAAACCTAGATTAACTAATAATTGTGGAATCTAGTTGTACGGTTCGTACACTTGCAAGAGTTGTTGTTGTAGAGGTTGGAGTGCGTAGAGAAAAGATCACTTGGTTTCCGTAAGGTTTATTCCGTAAGAACACTGTTTACAAAGAAAACTGTTGACGATTCCTTTCTCTAATGTTAGTCACCGCGTAGCAGTAATTGCACTCATCGATTTATTGTAATGTATGTTTATTTATAGTAATAAAGTGACGCACGTCGGGTGTAAGACCCAGCGTCAGCAAAATGTACTGTTTAAGACTGTACATCTTGGCAACCCCAAAAGGAGAAATAGACCAAAAGAGAAAGGAAAAGCCATCACAAAGAAATAATGTAGTAAATTAATTAATCAAATTGAAAGGCGACGTTCCTATGCCCAGGTCGTGACTCCAGCCGCAAGTCCTTTGTTGTTTGTGCTGCCGTCGGTGCCGCTCGTGCTGCACCTGCTGCTTGTTGGTACTCTGGTTGACGGATGACTTGAAGTTCGATGTCTTCAGGCGGTGAACTAGTAGTTTTGTTCTTGGCGTTGTTTGTGCAGTAGTGCGCACAACGGTTCCTCCCAACCACCACAAGCACAGCTATGATGCCGGCCGTCAGTAAGAAGTAACAGATCGCATATTGATGAATGTCGTGATTCGTTATTGCTGGTAGAAAAACTTCATTCTTCCTTTGAGTCGCAAGTTTCTGTTCAATTGTTGCAATATCTTGAGTCGTGGCCCTTGACTGAAGGATATTTGGGGCATAGCGATATGTCAAATTCACTATTTTGTTGATAGATGTATCAAATGTTGGAGCTGTGAGCTCATAATCCATTTCCATGTTGCTGTGGTACTGGCGTTGTGCGTAAATGGTTAAGTCGGTAGATTGCAGTACGCATCCTTGAGATAATTTCACTATGCTCGAAGACGAGATGGTTTGTGATGTGACGTCATTGCTACATATGATTCGTAACGAACACGTTTCGCAGCAAATCGTTAGCCAGCTGTTTTGTGTTTGTAACTCTATCCAAGCGTCCTTGCATGACGCGTGCTCGACGTCACAAGGTCCGCTGTTATGATGAGATAGCAGTTTTGCCTCACACGGAGCGCTTTCGCTGTGTAGTTCAAATGATGGCAGGTTGTTCTTGCACAGAAAGTTCCGCGATTTTTGTTGCATGCAGTGTTTCAGATCATCTTCGGACATAGATACGTAGACGTTCTTCTTGAAGTTGACCGCAATGTACTTGTTTGATAACTGCACATATGTTGTCTCCTTGGCCATGTTAACCGGTAAGGGTATAGCTTTGTATATGTCGAAGTCTTCGTTAGCTACGAGTGGAATATGAGCTTCGAATAAGAAATAGTTTTCAGTGACTCGTGCTTTCACGTTAATCAGTTTGTAGATATCTTTGATGTTTTCTTTGTAGTTTTCTACTGGTAGCGATAAAGATTTCGGAAGACTTCCGGCTATTTCCGACAGTTTTTGTATCAGACGAACCGGAGTTATCAGATGAATGTCCACATGACCTTGGTAGACATTAGTGAGAGTGTTGAACAGCATCTCCTGGAACGTCCTTAAGCTGTTGATCAGTAGGTACGTCGTCAGTGAGGCAGAGTTGATGTAGCTAGTAGCCGTAAGTATTTCCATTTCCGTTTCGATGGATGCTATGTTCATGTTGGTCGAGTTGATGAAGCTATCAATGGAGTTGAATTGACGCTGAATATTGTCTTCGCTTTGCTTCATTACCTGATTCTCAAGCTCCACGATAGTCGTTTGGTTTTTGATTAGCTCAAGTAAGTAGTTTTCATTAGTCTGCAAAGATTGGATGTCGTTTTGGTATTTCTTAGCAAAGTTTTGGTCCAGTATTCCAAATAAACTATTAGCTATGTAGCCGACTCCGTCGACTAAACCCCGCTTCTTCCTGTTGCTCAGATGTTTGTGGGGATTTATAAGTACGGAGTTGTAGTAGTTTAGGAGTTCTATTTCATGGTTTAGTTGTTCCATAGTAGATCTGCAGTGTTGTAGATTCGTTTTATGACATAAGTTTTTGATATTTTCGAAATATGTTTGAGTTCGACGAGTTCCTTCCCAATAGTTAGTTAGATTGTAATACATCATGAGTATCCATTCATCGTGCACTACTTGCATTTTTCCGATCGCGTCGTAGTATATGGGCCGCTCGCGTTCCAGACTTGTAATCTGAGCGGTTAACGACGTTTGGCGCGTGCGATCAGTGGCGCTATAAGATCCAGTTACAAAT
The DNA here is from genome assembly GCA_905147345.3 of Mythimna impura. Classification (NCBI taxonomy): domain Eukaryota; kingdom Metazoa; phylum Arthropoda; class Insecta; order Lepidoptera; family Noctuidae; genus Mythimna; species Mythimna impura. Next base: position 21,429,527 of record LR990359.1, on the reverse strand, counting down.
GTAAACAATGATAACATTGTTATTAGTAACGTTGAAATAGGCTTCTTTGACCTTTGCCACCGTTGATTGCTCGAGTTCTGTTGAGGCTTACTTTTTGTGTCGTTTTCCTTGACATCTTCAATTTCAGAGTTCAGTGGTAATGGCGATAGTTTTGTTATTGGGCGCTTGATGATTCCAGCTTGAGTCTTGACGGTAGTAACTCGAACATATCCATCGGATCCTGGATGAGTCTCCAGTATACGACCCAAGGCCCATTTTCCCGGCGGTAGATTGTTTTCTTTCACCAGTACTATATCGCCTTCTTTGATATTCCTAGAAGGCTTGTTCCACTTACTACGTGTTTGTAAAGTAGTAAGGTAATCGTTTGACCAGTTTTTCCAGTATTGTTGAAACATATGTTCAGTCAGCTGCCACCTACGACGCAAATCGATGTTATTTACGTTGTAATCTGATAGTGGCACAGATAATATTGGGCTTCCTGTTAGGAAATGTCCAGGGGTGAGGCAGTTGTAAAACTCTTCTGGATCTTCAGTCAGCGGGCACAGAGGCCTTGAATTCAAACAGGCTTCTATTTTCGCTAACATTGTTATGAACTCCTCGTACGTCAGTTTTTGTTCCCCTAGGACTCGTCGCAGATGATGCTTCATGGACTTGACGGCTGCTTCCCACAAACCGCCAGCAGTTGGCCAAGCGGGGGCGTTGAAATGCCACTCCACCTCTAGTTTAGCCAGTTCGTTGAAGAGGTCAGGTTTCAACAGTCGTTTGAACTCTTCGAATTCTTGACGAAGCACCTTTGCAGCGCCGACAAAGTTTGTTCCACAGTCAGAGTACATATGCTTGGGGGTCTCATGGTGGAATGGCGACAGCGACTATCGCAACCCAGTGCTGGGCACGCCATAATTATGGCAGTAATTCCCCTCTTTGAGGAGTGGCTGGAAAGGCAACACGGCGTCCTTACCTACCGCATGACGCAGGTCCTCACCGGACATGGTAAGTTCGGGAGGTTCCTGCACCGGATTCGTGCGGAAGAAACGCCCGGGTGCCACCATTGTGCGGACCACCCGGAGGACACGGTGGAGCATACGGTGGAGGTGTGTCCCGCTTGGGCAGAGCAACGCCGTGTCCTCGTGGGGGCGATCGGCGGCGGCGATCTCTCGCGCCGGGCCTTGGTACAGGCCATGGTCCGAAGCGAGGAGGAGTGGCAGGCGGTTGCCTCCTTCTGCGAAGCAGTAATGCTAGCAAAGGAGGCGGCCGATCGCGTGAGGCAACGGTCCTCACGCCCCAATCGCCGCCGGGATTCCGATCCCGATTTCCGGCCATCGTAGGCGCAGGCTTGCGGACGGCGAGCAATGGGTGGCTCGCCGTCCGACCGTCCGGTAACCGTTCGGACCGAGCCCAAGTCGTCGACGGCGCGTGCTGTTCCACGCGCGCCTCAAGGAGATGTCAGCAACTGTAGGGGCCTAGCAGGGTCGAAGCCTACTGGGGCCAAGGGTCTGATTCTGAAAGGAAGACTCGGCCCTGGTACGAAAGGCAACGAAGGAACAGGAGTGGGTTTTTAGTCAGTAAAAGTCTGACACTATCTCCCGCCCCGCCCAAGGGCGGGGGATGTCATAAGATGATTTTCCCACCGAAAAAAAAAAAAAAAAAAAAAAAAAAAAAATATGCTTGGGGGTGCCGCGCCTCGCACATAGTCTTTGGAAGGCTGCCATGAACGTTTCTGTGCTAAGGTCGGACACGAGTTCGATGTGAACTGCTTTGGTCACCATGCATATAAATATGGCGACGTATCCCTTGGAAGTTTTCACGCCTCTGCCCTTGTTGTGTTTGACATCTACATGGCCTGTAAAGTCTACTCCTGTGTGCGTGAAAGGTCGGCACGGAGTGATCCTTTGCTGTGGTAGGTCACCCATCAGTTGGTAGTCATTCGTTTTGTTGAAGCGATGACAGCGTACACATTTTCGTAGTTGGTTCTTGACAGCCCGGTTACCGCTAACAATCCAGTAACGTTGCCTTATATAGGTCAGCGTCAGCCGAGCTCCGCCATGTAACGTGGTTAAGTGAGCTTGTTCTATGAGAAGCTGTGTAAATCGTCCACTGTGAGGTATGATGATTGGATTCTTCATCTCCCTGGATAAGATTGAGTGCTTAAGTCGCCCTCCGACACAAATCATTCCCTCTTTGTTTATATAGGGATTCAGTTTGTAAATTGCGCTTTTCTTTGATACGGTTTCATTTTTTATAAGTTGTTTGTATTCAGAATCGAACTGCAGTCGCTGCGCATGAATTATTACACTTTTACGCGCTGCGCTTAGTTCACTTATTGTTAGGTACGGAGTTTCCGATTTCGTCCTATTGCGCATGTTTGTAATGAAGCGTAATATCCATGCGATGACCCTGTTCACTTGTGTCAATGAACTGCATTTGTTCAATAATTTTGTCATTATGCTCTGTTCGCTGTTTGCTTGTGAAGATTTTTCGATCTGAACGTGATTTATGTAGCCAAGGTTCGTTTGGAAAGCGCAGGGAATGTCTTCCAATGGGTCAGGTCTTGTTAAGAATTCGGGGCCTTGCCACCATAGGGTGAAGTCCATTAGTCTGCTTGGTGACAGCCCTCTTGATGCGCAGTCTGCGGGATTCTGCTCCGATTTTACATAACGCCACTGTGCAGCAGGAATTATGCTCTTGATCTTTGTAACTCTGTTGGCTACGTATGTCTCCCATCTTGATGTTTCGCCTTGAATCCACGCTAAGACGACTTGAGAGTCTGACCAAGCCCGACTTGATACGTTATATCCACTGAAGGTTTGCTTGGTTTTCTCCATAAGTTCAGATAGTAATTGAGCGCCACACAGTTCCAGTCTGGGTAATGTTGTTTTCTGTGTTAGTGAAGCCACCCTTGTTCGAGCTGCTAGTAGAGTTATGATAGGTTGGCCATGTTCGTTGAACACCTTGCTGTAGATGACACAAGCGTAGGCCTTTTCGCTTGCGTCACAGAAGCCTAATAGCTCAATACATTTTTGTGTGTCGCCAATCCATCTGTTTATAGTTAGTTGACTAATGCACGGCAGCTCCGTTTTCAGTTTCAGCCATTCTGATTCGATTGCGCTGGGTACTACGTCATCCCAGCTAAGTTTACTCATCCAGAGTTTCTGGAATAGTAGTTTGGCTTTGACTGTCACTGGGGAGAGCCATCCCAGTGGGTCGTAGAATCTTGATATGGCTGACAATAAGGCCCTCTTCGTCATTTGTTTGCAGTTTACAGCAGGCCAGTTAAAGTGGAAAGTATCGCTGTTTGGATTCCAGCCGAGTCCTAAAGTTTTGGTTGATTCTTCACCTTTGAAATCGAACATGTGTTGAGTTGAAATTTGATCCTCGTGTAAGTCTTCCACTATAGCTCGGTCATTGGCTGTCCACTTCCGTAAGTTCATGCCACCTCCTTTCAATAGTTGAATCAAGGATTGTTGCAGCCTTTTCGCTTCCGTAAGTTCGTTATGGCCGCTGATGACGTCATCGACGTAGCATTCTTCCATGAGAATCTTGGCGGCTTCCGGATGTTTGTAACCATCGTCAATGGCAAGTTGCTTCAATGTTCGCATAGCTAGCCACGGTGCGCATTTGGTTCCGTAGGTAACGGTGCAGAGCTGGTACTCTTGAAGATGACGGTCTTGTGATTCCCGCCACACAATTCTCTGTAGATGTTGTTGTTCGTTTGATATCCAACAGCAGCGGTACATCTTCTCAATGTCGGCCGTAAAAGCGTATTTATAAGTTCGCCATTTAAGGATAAGAGCCTGAATATCCTTTTGTAAATTGGCACCTTTTTCCATGACATCGTTCAGACTGAGGCCACTTGTAGTCCGCTGAGAAGCGTTGAATACCACCCTCAATTTTGTTGTTGTCGAGTTTTCTCTCAGCACACCGTGATGAGGTAAAAAGTAGATGTCAGTAGGTATCTGAGGCGCAAATTTCATGTGACCTAGATCTGCGTACTCCTTCATGAATTGTTTGTACATTGAGGCAAGTCTCTCATTCTTCTTCAGCCTTTTTTCTAGCTGTAAAAACTGCGAAGCAGCAATTGTTTTAGACTTCCCTAGTTTTTCTTCGTAGTCTGGAACGAGAGGCATCTTGACGATGTACTTCCCATCAGATGTTCTTCTCACAGTTTCCTTATAAAATTGTTCGCACTGGTCGTCCTTGGGGATATCTTTCGTGTTTTGAATTTCTTCATTCTCCCAAAATTTTGTGAGATCCTCTAGGTTAAATAGAGTGGCGTGGCATTCAAACGTTTGCTTCATTTTCCCACATAAAATCCACCCAATTTTCGTGTGTTGTGCAACTGGGGAGCTGTTATCGCCTTTCAGTACCCCCTCTAGGATGATTTCTGAGTATACGTCGGCTCCTAGTAATAGGTCGATTTGCCGAGATATGTTGAAGTCTGGATCTGCAAGTTTCAAGTTTTCTAAGTGCGTCCAGGCGCCTCTCTCGAACGTTTTTGTAGGCAAGTTGTTTGTTAGCTTCGTTAGGATCAGTGCTTCAGTTTCAAAGCTAAAATCAGAGTGAATCGATTGGCAGGTAATTTTGAGTTTCCCCCTGCATTCTCTGGAGACAGAGCCGATTCCCGATACTGATGCGTTGATTCCGCTTCGAGGAAGGCGTAACAGTTGCGCAGCGTTCTCTGTTATCAAGTTCACTTGTGATCCTTGATCGAGTAGCGCGCGAAGTTTTACGTAAGTCCCATCTGCGGATTTGACCTTTAGCAGGACCGTTGTTAGCAGGACTTCCATGTTGTCCTTAAACAAATGGTTAGATGTTGGTTGTTGACCTGATGATGAAGGGCGGTGTTCAGTTTTGTTTTTTCTAGTCGATGACGTAATGTTTTGTTTGTCCGAATTGTGCAATAGTGTGTGGTGCTTCAAGTTACATTCTCTACATGTTTTCATAGATTTGCAATCATCACTTCCATGGCTGAACAAACAGTTTTTACATAGCTGCAGTTTCGAAACTGTGTCATTTCGTTTGCCAAAGTCCATTTGAAGGAATTTGTCACATTGGCGGAGTACGTGACTACCGTTGCAGAATGGGCATTTTCCATGTATAGTGTGATAGTTGTTTGTTTTATTTTGATTGACGTTATAGTTATATTTCTTCATCTGGGTTTGCTTGTTAGACGTTTTCCAATTGTATGATTTTTCTAAAGCTGCAGGACTTGCTTTTTTAGCTGACTTCATCGTTTCGTATGCCATGAACTGTGTTTCTAGGAAATACAAGAAGTCGTGGAGGTTCTGAATTTCTCTGTGATCTTGGAGTTCCTTCATGTAGTCACTCAAGGTACTGGAGTCCAGCTTTTGTGACATGATGTGCACAATGATAGGGTCCCAAGTTGACGTATCAATCCCAATGTTAGAGATGCCGTTCATGCATTCGGTAATGACGTCATGCATCTTCTTCAGATTGAATGAATCTGCATGTTGTATGATTGGCAGATTGAGCATATTGTTCATGAATGTGGAGAACTGCAGGCGACGGTTGTCGTAGCGCTGATTTAGTATATCCCAACATGCGTTATAGTTTTCAGTACTGATGGTTAGATGTTGCACTAATCGTTCAGCTTCGCCTCGCAGCTTGGTCTTCAGGTGCTGCATCTTCTGCGCTTTGTTGATCATAGGGTTTTTGTGAATGGCTTCCAGGAAAAGGTCCTTGAAGGAGATCCACTGCCCGTAGTTTCCGGAGAATTCAGGGATTTCCATCTTGGGTGTCGATTGCTGGAAGTGGATGGTGGACCAGATTTTGCCATTGATTTTCTTCTTTAGTTCGTCATATTTCTGTTCGATGTCCGTGAACATTTCGTAGTAGTGTTCGTTGGATCCTTTCAGTTGGAAGTCTATTTCCCAGTGAAGTTTGTCGGTGGGTTCCCATTTCGATTTCAATGTCGTGCAGTGGTCTTCTAGTTCCCATCTTTCCGAGGTAGTAGCTAGGTCGATTTTGGACATAACACGGTATATTGCGTTGAAGTTGCATTCTTGCTTGTTAAGCAAGAGTTGTATATTGTTGCCGTCATGTTCTGAAATCCCACCTAGGTCGAACTTCACGTTTTGTTTGCCTAAAGTTGCTAGTCTCTCGGTAATGTCCTTTTTTGTTGATACGAACATATCTTGAGTTTTCTTATATATGTCATTCTTGAAGTATTCTATATCCTTATCTTCAAGTTCCAGTAACAGTTGGGCATGCCTGGTTTCGAAGTCTTGCCATTGATTGTCTAACGACGTCAAGCGTTTCTTCAAGTATTCCGTAGTTTTTCGTGATGCGGAATCCTTGTTGTAGTTAACACATAGTGTTTTTATGTGTTCGAAGCATGTTGACTGCAATTCGAGTTTGTCCATGTTGATGGCTTCTTGTTGCTAGCGTAGTTAGATAGCTCACGAGAGTTGGCACGTCGTTTACTATGCCAAAACAGCGTTGCGTTGTGTTGCGAAGGCTACTGCGTTGCTTGTAGTCTTCTCCGTTTCAAATCTTAGAATCGTTTTCTTCCTTGATTTGAAATGGTCAATGGAACTCAGCACCCTTGCGCCTCTATTACGATATTATGCGACTTCTCAATCTAACTGGGGCGACCCGCTTCTGGGAGACCAGCTAAACCGATCCGCTACCGTAAGGAGACACACAGTACCAAGATCCGGCTCGAAGGACCATAAAATGTACGGTTCGTACACTTGCAAGAGTTGTTGTTGTAGAGGTTGGAGTGCGTAGAGAAAAGATCACTTGGTTTCCGTAAGGTTTATTCCGTAAGAACACTGTTTACAAAGAAAACTGTTGACGATTCCTTTCTCTAATGTTAGTCACCGCGTAGCAGTAATTGCACTCATCGATTTATTGTAATGTATGTTTATTTATAGTAATAAAGTGACGCACGTCGGGTGTAAGACCCAGCGTCAGCAAAATGTACTGTTTAAGACTGTACACTAGTAAAGTAAAAATATTACATTTTGATTTATAATATACATATATTTATAAGGTACATATATATTGCATCACCGCTTAAATAGTGTCACAATTCAAAAATCAAATTATAGAAAAAAAAGGCCTTTCAATTCTAATAATTCAGAGATATGACGCAACATATCTGTGGGCAAATAATTGAAATACAAATATGCGCTAAAATAAAAAAAATAATTTGCGCTTTAAACTTGTTGAATTCTGAAACCATAATTTTATCAGCAAATTAAGCGAAAATCATTTTTAGGGTTCCGTACCTCAAAAGGAAAAAGGGAACCCTTATAGGATCACTTTTTGCCCGTCCGTCTGTTTGTCTGTCAAGACCCTTTATCTCGGGAACACGTGGAGGTATCGAGTTGAAATTAAAACCTTATACTCAAATCTGCAGTCCCTTGAAGCTGTCAAAAAATCAAACTTCTGAGTTAACGAAAAAAAAGTTACGGCCGTTCATGTCTAAAAAAACGTGTATTTCGACACTCTCAAGGGAATCAAAATTCATAGGGTACTTCCCGTTGACCTAGAATCCTGAAATTTAGCATGAAGCAAGGTCTGATAGTACAAGTATAGGAAAAAATCTGAAAACTGTATATTTGTAGTTACGTCAATTAATTCCTCTCGCTCTGGGTGACGCGAAAGAAAGTGTCAGACTCTTTGTGACTAATACCCACATGGGTTTCTTTAGTTGCCCTTTGCATTCCAGAGTTACAGGGTGACTCATTCGAATAATCCCGCAGCCCTAGAAAAGCTTTAATCCAATCAAGGAATACAATCAATCTTTAGTAAATCTATATTTTGCCAGTTATGGTTAAGTAGGTACCAGGGTTGTTGCTGATGCAGGATTTTGTCACATCAGCGGATGCTGATGCTGATGCTGATTTTTTGTAATTTACATCAGCTGATGCTGATTTAAAGTTTTTTTTTTTTTAAATACTGAATTTCATAGTTTTTAGGTAAATAATATTATAAGATATATTTTAATGATTCTGTCTGTAAAATATTTTCTTAATTTCTGTTTTTCAGTACCTAATGCAGGTACGTAAACTGCTTACAGATTTTGCGCCATTAAATTAAGATCAATAGCCAACGAGAAAAATGACTGTGACAAACAGACTGATAGACGGGAGACGGAGACACAAACAAATACGTGTATCGAACCCTAAAAAACTACACCATGGTAAATAAATTTACTAAAACTTTTTTGTTTCTATGAAGGTTAAAATAATAAATATTTACAAAGAAATTTAGGCAATTACTTACTTACATTCTTTAGTCGAATTTATTTCAACTTGTCGTACTCTTCGGAATGTATATTGATCTCAAATGATTTTTTAGTAACGTATTTGTACGTCCTTTGCGTGAATAATTCTTCTTGCATATTAAAAGTTTGCGGTACCTTGATTCAATAATCTAAACTACTGCCAAATTCCGCTTTTTAATACGGGAGGCATTTTAAAAATCATAAACACGCACCAAAACAATGAGCTCTGCATACACTTTGCTTGCAATGCAATATTGACTAAATCACACAGAAAAATATTGACGATTTGTTTTAAAATGTACGTATTTTGATTGGCCTAAACTCGGAAGCGGCAACGGCACGTGCCATTAACTCCTCCCTCCGTCGGTCATGTCGCGACACGAACTTTGAACATCAGCATCTAACATCAGCAACAATCAATGCGGATGCTGATGCTGATGCGGAAATTAATGCTGATGTTCCGCTGATGCTGGTGCTGATATTCGCAACAACCCTGGTAGGTACCATGAAAAAAGGGACGTCCGTATTACCATATTTGGGAACAAATCAGTACTCCAGACTGCTACTGAGATTTTCAATAATACTTTTTCCGATCCAGGTTTTGAACCCAATTATTTCATGCTCTGCAGTATCAAATACTAATAATAATTATAAGACTTTAGTCAGACATAGAAAAATATAACATTTCCACATTATTGATTCAATGGATGGGTTGTGTGACGAGTGATATGTGCGTGATGGTTAAAAAGATAGAATCGAAGAAAAAAACGTGTTGCACTAACTCTAAATAAGGAATAAGGGCTGAATGATGGTGATTCAAAAACATTACATTTCACATATTTTTGACTCGATTCATAATCCGTAAATTCACATGCTCGGGTTTACGGACGACGAGCAATGGGTAGCTCCTCGTCTGACCGTTTACTAACGGCGCGTTGTGTTCAACGTGCGCCTCAAAGTAATGTCTGAAAAACCGTAGGGGCCCAGCAGGGCCGATACCCGCTAGAGCCTCGAGGAATTTCAGAAAAGGATACCCGTGGTCCTAGAACGCAAAGGGCAACTGAAGAACACAGGTGTGGTTTTACTCAGTAAAAGTCTGACACGACCTCCAACATCACCCTAGAGCGGGATAATTGATTTCCCACATAAAAAAAAGCGGGCGCTTCACATACTATTTTTGCCAAGAAACTGAATTTCTGTGCAAAATGCGACTGTGTATGCCGGCAGAAATACAAATGCAAATGCTAAAGACCCCTGCGGGAAATATAGGTACTAGCATTTACTCCCCCAAGTGGCGACACTTGGGGGAGGCCTATGTCCAGCAGTGGACATCTTTCGGCTGAAATGATGATGATGATGATGATGATTTATTACTATAACCAACCAGAAGACATTATCATCGCAATCTCTTACTTATTAAATAGCAATTGTTTGCTATATTGACCGAGACGCTAAATAGGTACTTACCTCATATTATAATGTAACTTTTAAAAAAAAAAACTGTTCTTCCGTGTGGTGGGGACCTGGTGATTTGTAATACAGGCATTTTATGCCTAACTCAAACACCTGCTCTTCATATTGTTAATTATAATAACAGAACTTATGTCAAATCTAGAATAAGTTTATCATTGTGAGGAGAAATAAAGAATTTTATTATTATTATTATTCATAAAGAACGGTGTCTAATCCTATAAGGATGCTATTCTAACAGAGATCGGCGAGTTTGCTAGGCGGTGTGAAGATGTGTGAACCATCAACATCACAATTTTAGCCGAAAGACGTCCACTCTTGGACATATGCCTCCCCCAAGTGTCACCACAACGGTCCTGTACGACTTGCATCCGTGGCGAGCAATGGGTAGCTCACCGTCCGACCGTCTGGACCGAGCCCAAGTCGCTGACGGCGCGTAGTATTCCACGTGCGCCTCAAGGAGATGTCTGCAAAACGTAGGGGACCAGCAGGGTCGAAGCCCACTGGGGCCATGGGTGAAAAGAAAGAGAACCCCGGGGCCCTGGAACGAAGGCAAAGAAGGAACAGGAGTGGGTTTTAGTCAGTAAAAGTCTGACACACCCTATCGGAGCTCAAGCGCGGGAGATGTCATTAGATGATTTCCCACCTAAAAAAAAATCCATGGAATTCACGTGACCCTCACCAGGTCATTGGTCATCGGTGGGAGGCCTTCCAAGGAAGCGTGTCCCTTTTGGCTCCATCGACTATGATTCTGTTCTGCGAGCGAAGTGCTCATTGATTTCTGATGATTATTTTCACGAAAAGTCTATTTAGTTATGCGTATGCACATTTCTCGCTCATGTCTTTCGGCCTCATCTCTTGCACTTTCCTCGTTAGCATCTCTCGCCCATGACGTAACATAATCTAGCTCTGCTAGCATTTAGCATACAGAGTTGCGCTAAGCCGGGCTAGGAAAATTACGATCCCATTGGTAAGTTCTTTCAGCGCACCTCGCACAAAAAACGCTGGCACTAGAAAAACCCCTTAATGGCACGTGCGTTCTGCCTCATTTCAGAGAAAACATATTAGTTAGCTGGTATCTGCAACATTGCCCCATTTATATTCACACTCCAATAGCCTCCTACTATAAATACAATTGCACTAATTCCGTGTCGTTATGGCCACAATCTCTATCGTTTGGCATTTCAAATGTCTTTTCAATACACTTACTCGAAAACCCGCTCTTATCCCACCGCGTTTAGGCACGCAATAGACTATTTTCCGCACTAGTGCAGAAAAGTGCGCGTGCTCTCCCGGCCACAATGTAATTACATGTATCGTATCAGGCTGGGCGCGCGTCATCCCCCACGAGTCGCCGGTCAACCCCCGTTTATTCATTTCGTAAGTGTATTGAAAAAAGTCGTTTGACACACGTGCAGATTTGTCACTGCAGCCCTCGGCTCCATAACACACTCGCCTACGGTTCGTGCGAATTCCGCCTCCGTCGCAATGACAAACTTTCTGCACTTGTATCAAAATGTACTATTTCTATCAAGTAGCTAATGTCATGTTAGTTTGCTAATAGTGTTGCTATTGTAGTGCCATAAATGGAATGGTTAATAACTTCGCAATAATGGCAGTAGCTGTCGCTGCTATTGTGGTTTAAAGGTTTCTCGAAGATAGATGAGATGAGATGCAGCATATTCAAGTATATATGTAGGTATATAAATGTGACATAGATTTTTAGGGTTCCGTACCGATAGGGTAGAAACGGGACCTTATTGCTAAGACTCCATTGTCCGTATGTCTGTCACCAGGCTGTATCTCGTGAATCATGATAGCTAGACAGTTGAAATTTTCACAGATGATGTATTTCTGTTGCCGCTATAACAACAAATACTCAAAACTTTCCTGTAATTGGCTTTCCAATGATTATGGTTTCCTTTTTTTGTCTGGTTTTATTAGCTGTAAGTTCTCCATGTACTAAATAAATAAATAAATAAAAACAGAATAAAATAAATATTGAAGTAGGGCTCCCATCCCATACAACAAACGCGATTTGTTACACTTAAAAAAGGATATAATAGGTATAGTGTCTAATGTTGTATAGATATTGGTACGGAACCATTTGAGAGCGAGTCCGACTCGCACTTGGCCAGTTTTTAAGATAGTATGACATGTTGTTAAATTAGAATTACCGAGACTGATTACAATTTGGAATACAAACATTTCATATATTGTTTTCGTTATACATTTTTTAGATTGTTATTTTTTTTTTCTATTGGTTTATTATTAGTTTTCCACAAATAATAATATAATAACGGAAAGTAGGAGAGGGTAAAAATGAACTATGCCGTTCCCACACACAAACAATATATTAATCACAATATACTTATTTACTGTGCAAACACTTGGACGTTACTAGATCAACATTCTTTTCGAAAATGAGGCACATAACAAGAATTAAAGATATAATATGTTTCAGTGTCTAAACGTAAATAACCTGTACCCTAAGGCGAAGCATGACTTGAATGAAGATTTTTCTGATAATAAATTATCAGAATAATCTTCATGCCATATCGTTCTCTGCACATCTTGCCTCAGACACACACTTCACTGTATGTTTTTATTTTTATTTCTTTGTTACTACTAACACTAATTTTAAGATATTTTACTAACAAAGTGGACCATTTTGTTGTCTTATCTTAAATTAAATACCTAAATAATAAATAAATAAAAAAATAAAATTAAAATACACTTTAAGAGGGTTCCATTTTACAAGCTTATAAATAGTTTCACCTGTCCCGATGTTTGTTCGTCTGTAATCAAATCTTGCAAATTAAATTTGATCCACTTCCCGGTTACCGATTGAGCTGAAATTTTGCTTGCATGTGTAGTATCAGATGACAATGCAAAATTATTATAACATGGAGGCAGCTGATCTGATGATGGAACCGGAAGGTAGCCATAGGAACTCGGATAACCCTATCGTGTTTGAGCTTTTGGGAATAGTCTTGATGAGTATTAATTATATAGGTATATACCGCGCTATAAAATATTGCTATGAAATAACTTATTTACTTTCAATTAATTTGTTTTTTTTTTTTACAGAGTTTTAATTATTGAATGATTTAAACATAAGCTTTTTCAATGATTACTTTTTCACGAAAAACAAAATTTTATTTAAATAACATGCTGCACTTCCTCTACTTATGGTTTTGTGACAGTTTTCTCTAAGCTTTAATTGATTTATTTAATAATAAGAAATTGCCGTTTCTTAAATCAGGTAATTTTGAACTGTGATATCTTCAGATTGACTTGGAATTATAAGTTCACATAAATTTAATATCAAAGTACAAACTTACGTTATACTTTTTTTGTAATATTTTTTTTTATTACTTTCTTTGTGTTTTGTATTTTCTTTATGGACCTATTTATTATTGACAACTTAATGACACTGTAAGTCAACTCTTGTAAAATTAAAGCTCTCATAATTTGAATCTCCTGTCAAATATTAGACTAGCAGCGGTGATTGGATGACCAAAATAACAATAGCTGTAATTAATAATCTGACGTGAAGCTCTTGAATAACTGTCAGAATCCCGGGCAATATTTGTAATTATAGCTTTTGCCCAAATTTTAACTCGCCAAATTCAGTGCTTTGATTAATTTTCAAGACAGCTTATATGGAAAGCCTTTTGTCTGTTTAGCTTTTTTGTATCGTTTGATTTACTGACCGATTACATGTTTCTTTATAATTTTATATTTAAAGTAATAATAGTTCATTTCAGAAAAATACACAATATATTTTAAAAAGGATTTAAATAATAAAACAGTTTTGCCGATTAATAATTAGTAAATACGGAAAAGGAGTTTCGTTGGTACCTGTATGTACTAAAGAAAAACATTGTAGGTAAAATCGAGACTAGGCACCAGAATCTTTCATAATCTACTTTAATATTATAAAGAGGTAAAGTTTGTTTTTATGTTTTTTTGATCTCTGAAAGTAGTGGTCTGATCGCTAAAATTTCTCGCCGATAGAAAGCTACGTTATTCCTGAATGATTTTATGTACGTGGGTGAAGCCGCGGGCAAAAGAACCAGAAAAACCATAATCTTTCATAATAGTGCATAAGTTAAAAACAGTACAAAAATGACATAATTAGTAAAAATTTAAGATAATTATAAAGAATAGTAAGTATAATTATGAAACAATTTCAGTAACTAAGAAATGCATTGAAAGAAAGAAAAGAAAAAAAGAAAATATGTTTATTTGGCACACCATGATTCATTAATTAACAAATAATTGATTTACAAACTAAAATTAAACATTAAAAAAGAATATAAAAAAATAAGGAGAAATAAAATTAACAATAACAATAATCTGTATCACGGCTACGCCAAATAGGTCCAGCACGGTAACTTGATTGCGGTGACACAAGAAATTATGGTACATAATTGTATTAAATATTTACAGTGTATACAATTGTCTGTTCGCCAAGAATGGAAATTATACAGTAAAATAATTATACTACATTAATCAATATGCAAAGCCATAATAATATAATGTATGTATCCACATAATATAATATATACTTAGTCATATAATTGATATAACTACGTAAGATTGCAATATATCTTGCAATATATGGAATTCTATAAATATTATGTAAAAAATTGATCATTTTAAATACAATAAAATCCAATATTTGATACTTTGTAAATTATCAGTGTCTTACAAAGAAAAAACAGTTTACAATTTTACGAGATTTATTGTAAACTGACGAATTCTGCAATTGCAACACATGGTGACAACCAAACGCAAAACAATGAATTTTAAAACAGGTGATAGCCAATCCCTTTGTCCGGCCATTAGACACTATTAGACATCCGAGATCTAAAGCCCTTTGAGTGTAATTTGCTTTGTCGCCTATAACTGTATTAGTTAATAGCTTGTAATGGCGACGACAAAGACTAATTGTTGCGGGGAAGCGACACTTGGGCCGGGTCGAGGATCGTGGTGCTGCCAAATGGATGTGGCTTGCTAAGTAGGACAGAGCCAACAAAATATATAGTAGGTATCTAATGAAATAGGGAATATCCAAGTGATTCAAATAGGGATCAAATATTATTGAAATAAATTTTATTACTCCAGTATTAAACCTTTGTCAATATATGGAAAGAAAATTCTATTTACAACAGAGGATAAGCTGTAAGCATTGCCATACAGCGTGGCAATGCCGCCAGTCTTTTGGGCACATTACTAGTCGACAGCGATGTGGAAGAGTTTTTTGGCGCCATATTTTAGTTTTAGTTAGTTGTAATTAGATTAGGGTTTTTATTATTATTTATTTTATTTTATTGTAATTATAGTTAGTATTTTTAAATGTCAATATTTTAGATTAACTACTACTAACTACCAAAACAAAGGAGGGAAATTTAAATAATTGAAACGCGATGTCAATGATCAGGCCAAATGTGACATCAAAGTTTATGACAATTACCGAGTAGGTACGTATAGTTCCAGTACACGTCAACCTCTCCACTTGTTTTTTTTTTTTATTATGGTTGGGGTCGCGTTTGACCACTATCTCACCTGACGGTAAGCGTTGATGTGTTTGTTGTCATAGATTTTGACGTCACTCCGAGCGCGCCAAAATGGCGGGCGTTTAGTGTCCGTGTCTGTTAGCCGATTATTTTAAATATTTAAAAAAATATTTTTAATAATATTTTTGACGTTGTATATTTTTTACTTAGGTACAGCTTCTTTAATGGAAACAAGTCGTGTAAATGCTGCACAACTGAATCAATACCAATGCCATAGTCTGGGTGTCTTGTGTAAACGAGTTTGCACATTTGTGAACGCACCTTAGGAATACAGGATTTATTCCCAATAAGGGACCACGTTTTAATATTATAAAAAAAAACTAGTCAAATGAAAGTCGGACTAGCGCACGAAGGGTTCCGTATCTATATAACATTAGGCACTATATTAAAAACTTTTTTGTGTTTAAAATTTTAACAAAAATTTCAACTGTCTAGCTATTACCAGGGCTGAGCAAAATACATGCTTTACTTTAATTGAAATACAAATTACAAAATACAGTATCGCAAGTAATTAAAATACAAAATATTTTTAAGTAAGGTATTTGAAATATAAAATACAAAATACAGTATTTTAGCAATTTTTAATTGAAATACAAAATACATATTACAAAATAAGTAATCTGGACCAGCATGGGCTGAAAAGTAGAGGAAAACAAGATTAATTAATCAGTAAAACCAGAGTTTCCTTTCATGAACATGAAACATGAAGCAATCTTTCTTGAAGGTTAAATGTGTTTTAATGTTAAAATGTATTTTGAAGCCTCAAGTATTTGAAGTACTATGTAATTACAAAATACTTCGCCGTCAGGTATTTGAAATACGAATTACAAATTACATTTTAAGGAAGTAATTGAAATACAAATACCAAATACGTATTTGTATTTCAATTACGTATTTTAATTACAAGTAATTCAAATATGTACTGCCGAACCCTGGCTATTACGGTTCATGAAATACAGCCTGGTGAGAGACAAACGGAACTAATCATACTTTATACTTTTGTTACCTTTCCCTCTCAATAAACACTCAACCACAAATAAGAAACATGACAAACGAAAATTGAAATGCCACAATGTAAACATACAGAATACATTTTATTTTGCAGCTCATATCCTAAACTTCACAGAAAACGATTTCCATTCTGACAGGACAAAAGTTAGGTTTAGGTCGTTGACCCTTAGCAGACGAGACTATTGAAGGGGGGAAGGGAACCCCCTCTAACCTTCGAGATGGGAAAACCATTATGTCCACGTGTTAATTCGATCCCTCTGAGTTTGTTTGTGACCAAATTATCTTGTAAATAAAATTAGATTGATTGATATTGTTTTTGTTAGTCAGTTTGTGAATGAACGTACATTAATGGATACCAATTACACTGATGGATTGTTCCAATTTATTTGTCCCATACGTATTTTCCTTTTGCAATAATAAAGTATTTTTAAATTAATTTTAATATATAAAGGCGATAGGGAATATGACCAACAACGATTGCACCACTGCACTACGAGATTACCATTCTATGCCACTTTTTTCAATGGAGTGTCAATGGTCGACCATTGGAAAGTCATAATGACGCGTGACGCCATTATATTAGTAGATTACCAAACTTGTAAAAATCAACAATTATGAAATCAATGATAGACCATTCTGACACTATTGTAATAGCAGACTTGAGGCCCAGGTCATCTTTGCTGTGACTCTTTTGACTTGAAAACATTCAACACAAAAAATGGGAACGACCCAGTAAACAACGTCTGTTCTTTAAATTACCTACAATGAGTAATTATGCTAATTGTGAGAACAAAACACATAATTGACATTATTATTCTACCAATTAAATAATAAGATGTGCCCGTGCCTCCTCCCGGATACAGAATTTTTAGGTTATATATATATACCTATTTTTTTTTTTAGGTGGGAAAGTCGTCTAATGACAAATTGCGCTCTTGGGCGGAGCGAGAGAGTGTCAGACTTTTACTGACTAAAAACCCACTCCTCTTCCTTCTTTGCCTTCGTCCCAGGGCCCCTGGTTTCGCTTTCACACTACTCGTGGCCCCAGTAGGCTTCGACCCTGCTGGGCCCCTACGATTTGCTGACATCTCCCTGATTCACGCGTGGAACAATACGCGCCGTCCACGACTTGGGCTCGGTCCGGACGGTCGGACGTTTATTGAATTATAAAAATAATGTTCGTTTTTGTTTTTTTTTTTGATGATGATTTTTTTGATTTTATGTAATTGAAAATTATTTTTCTGTAAAGAAAATTTCCTGGTATCCACAAATCTACTATTTCTTATTTTATTTTAACTCTTCTATAAGGAAATGTTATAAATTGGTACTCGCGTTGCTGCCATTATAATAATAGGTTTCTATGTACGAAAAATGTCTGAAATGGAAATGTCACCGGACAAACACGATAATATCAAATATTATAATAAATCTTGCGAATGTATAAACTCTCCATATTTTTTTATCACAATCAATCACATCCAAATCTAATAAAACAATGTGTCTGAGATCCGAGTCCTATTGAAAATAATAACTTGATAATTTTATGGTATTTATCATAAACTAACGGTATTTATAATTTTTGTCAGCAAAACCGTAGGTAGGGGCCCAGCAGGGTTGAAGCCTACTGGGTGGGTTCGGTTCTGAAAGGAAAACCCGGGTACCTGGAACGCAAAGCAAAGAAGAAACATTGGAGAGGTTTTAGTCAGTAAAAGTCTGACACGCCCTCCCGTTGGATAATTTCCCACCTAAAAAAACTGGGCAAGTGCGAGTCGGACTCGCGCACTGAGGGTTCCGTACAAACTTGAAAGGCAAATTGCGGTTTACGATTTATGACGTATTAAAAAAAAACTACTTACTAGATCTCGTTCAAACCAATTTTCGGTGGAAGTTTATAAGGTAATGTACATCATATATTTTTTTTAGTTTTATCATTCTCTTATTTTAGAAGTCACGGGGTGGGGGGGGGGACACATTTTACCATTTTGGAAGTGTCTCACGCGCAGACTATTCAGTATATAAAAAAATGATATTAGAAACCTCAATATCATTTTTGAAGACCTGTCCATAGATACCCCACACGTATGGGTTTGATGAAAAAAAAAAATTGAGTTTCAGTTCTAAGTTTGGGGAACCCCCAAAATTTATTGTTTTTTTTTCTATTTTTTGTGAAAATCTTAATGCGGTTCACAGAATACATCTAGTTGCGGGATTTCTAATTTTTTTTTTTTGTAAACTGAATAGTTTGCGCGAGAAACACTTCCAAAGTGGTAAAATGTGTCCCCCCCCGTGTAACTTCTAAAATAAGAGAATGATAAAACTAAAAAAAAATATATGATGTACATTACCATGCAAACTTCCACCGAAAATTGGTTTGAACGAGATCTAGTAAGTAGATTTTTGTTTAATTCGTCATAAATGGTAAATTGCAATTTACCTTTCGAGTTTGTACGGAACGCGAGAAGTGCGCGAGTCCTACTCGCACTTGCAAAGGTTTTTTTTATAGACTTATGCTTGACCTCTATATCACCTGATGGTACCTCTATATCAATTGATGGGGTCGACGGTGGAGCACGTTTGCCTAGAAGAAACCTATCGAAAGAGTTACCGCGGGTCTGAAACGCAAAGGGCAACTAAAAAAAGGCTCTCCACTTACAGAAATTTCATTAACTAAAATATCTTATTGACTTTTAATTTAATGTTTTTATTTTTAACATTATTTTTTTATTATTGACTACCTACCTATATAATATACCTTTAAATATTTAAATATTTATAGTTAAATATTTATTACTAAATACTTATCAGGTATTTTTTTTTTATGTGTTCTTATGGATTTTGTATGATCTGCAATAGGTTTGAAGAATATAATGCAAATGTATGCTGCTGATATATTATATAATCATTATACTTGAATTCTGCAAAAGGGATTTAATACTGCGTTTACACACTTTACAACAGCTATTGCTTCAAACGTTAGGTTTACAACGAAGAAAGTTAACTTTTACATTTTCTTATTTCAAACTTGTTGAGTGAAGGTTTTCGTGCATAAAATACTATAATCGCAACAGTAACACACGCGAGAATGTTTCTGTGATTACGTTATGTTAAGGTGGATACAGACTGGTAGCATTCACTTCGACTACAAACATAGCGACTTCAATTATGTTAATAAATCAGCCTCCCTAGCCAAGTTACAATGGTATCGTTCGCGCCGAATGCCTCGAGTAGGCCACGCCTCCGATTCCATTGTTCTGACGTCATCTCAACGCTCAGTCACGTGGTCAGAACAAAGGAATCGGAGGCGTGGCCTACTCGAGGCGTTTGGCGCGAACGAAACGATTGAAACTTGGCTAGTGGAAGTCACTGGCGTAGCGACCAAAGGGCTAAACGGGGCTACAGCCCCGCCTAGCCCAGGGCATTCTTATTCTGTGCCCAGGGTACACCCCAGGGCCTCTAAGCTCGAGGGAGGCCGCAAAACTGATTAACAAACCTCTTATTGTACTAGCCAAAAATTCTCCAACCTTCAAAATATAAATAGAATAGGTTACAACATTAGATATGGCAACACGTTTTAGTCAGAAAAAGTCTGACACGCTCCACCTAGAGTGGGTGGTTGATGATTTCTCACGTAAAACAGGGGCCCCAGTTTTTTTGCCCCAGGGCCTTTGATCATCTAGCTACGTCACTGCTGTTAGTATTCCATTTTGCGGTCTTTGTTGGAATTTGCTAGCAGTTCTGATTGCCGTCCTCAGTTCTGTCCGGATCCAGGAAGTTGGACTAAATTCGGAACTAAGTGGAATATTGTGATATTGATGCAATCGTTGGCGATTTTAAAATTGGCAAATGACGCTCACGGTTACAAGAGTGATATAATTCCATAATGCAATTATTGTCATTGCAATCTTACAGTGATTTTTTTAGTATCTGACGTAGTGTCTGTATTCGAGTCATCATCATTCAACTCGAGCAACATATTCCACATATTTGGGATCGAATCAGTGAATCGTCATCATGGCATCCACTATGGCTCTTTGCTAGGGCTGTGGGATTCTTCGATAAATTCACAGCTGTCCTGGAACGTAAAAGGAAACTGTGTTTTATACACCGATGAGTTTTAATCGTTAAAAGTGTGATTCTCTCTCTCGTTCTATCAAGAGCAGAAAATTCATGGGTTTTTCCAGCTATAATCGTTCATGTCATTATTAATTGTTTCCTTGATTGTATTCTTTTACCCTACTTAATACATATTCATGCTTCACACTTTTCACCGCCCCTAGTCAACGGTCTCCTTAAAAACCAACGCATATTGAGCGTGTCAAGTTGCATGCATAAAAGAAACATACGAGTACTAACGTTATCTGCTCAAGATCAATGGATGATTGTGAATAATAAGATAGAATGGACCATAATGCATAATTGTATAGGCTTGGGTGGGCTTCGTGATAGATTATATCCACTTTGCATTTTTATGAATATGATTAGTGGCTTCTTAGTCCCACCTAGCAGCAGTAACTGGAGGTAAGGCTTAATTTTCGTACCGAAGAGAACTCACAGATTTTTTTTTATTTTGGTACAAAGTAGTGCTTCACTGCGATCCCACCTGATGGTAAGCAGTGATGCAATCGTTGATGGTGAGGCGCACTAGTTTATTAAGAGCCTATTCACTCTAGCCTTGAAGACACCCAAATTATAATCGGATGCAGGGACGCCGACTCCGTGGCGCCACTGTTTATTTCTCATGGGTGCTCGAGCCCCGAGCACCCATGAGAAATAAACAGTGGCGCCTTTTAGGTTATATTATAATATTTTTTGATATTAAAAACTAGTTTCATTTTTATATAATGGTTTCATTTTATATTTTTATCAAACATAATTAGTAATTAAGTACGCAGTATGTAAGTAGGAAATTTATTTATTTGTCGGTCCATCACTGTGCATTTCTCTTCTCACATTTCGCCACTTTTTCGAGTCATCAAATGAGCATAAGCACCCATGAGGTTTTCTAAAAGCCGGCGCCCCTGGTCGGATGGGAAGACCTCTGCAGACAAATTGGATTTTGCACTATCCAGTCTTTCTTTCTTTCTTATTAGAACGTGATACTCCGTAGACTATGTAGTACAACTTGAAACATAATATACGCACATACTGAAAGTATTACGTCCAGAATCGGATACTGAATCAATTTTAACCTTATTAAATAGGTATTTTTTTATCCTAAAATAATCATCAAGAAGAAACATCAAGAATTATATAAATATCACCTATTTTGATAAATTCTTGTTATATAATTGCAATATAACTTAAACTTCTTCTTAAAATCTTAATTAAAACAAGAAATAAATTAAACAAAATATGTGTAGAGTAATCAATACAAAATAAAGTCGTTTATTCCATATCCCTTAATTTTACATATCAAATGTTGTTAGTAATTTTTGTATACATGTACTTATCTACATAAGAGGGTCCTTTTCCACTCGTCTATCGTCAACATCGAGCATGGTTTAAAAGCTTGTTACTTCATCTAACGCAATCCAACGCGATGTTTGACGAAAAGGCAACGCGAAAAAAGAGAGATAACGCCTGGAAACTCTGTTAGCATTCGGTAATTCCGTGATTTACTCGAATATTTTACAAAACTTGTTCCAGGAAATATGTATTTTTTTTTAAACCCATAAATGTTTTTGAAAAACATTGTCGTCATTTAGAATCTTGATTAAATTTGCAAGGTTTCTATTGTTATACTTTTTTCTAAAGTTCATGCAAAATAGCAGATTTTCAGAGGTCTTTACTGGATTAGTTGTACACAAATTTAAAAATTGATTTCAATAGAAGCCTAGATAATATCCACAAGATACTGTGTTTCCAAAATATCTAATGAAAAATGTGTAATAACGTCATAATCGCGTAAGAGTGGTTGTATGAAAAACAGTGAAAATGTATGTCGAGTTGCATCCCCTTAATATCGAGTGCTATATAAGGAAGTAGATTAATTAAATCTAATTAATTTAAGATAGATATGGACCCCATTTTTGGTATAGACCTCCCCCAACCTTGTCCACCTTTTCACTTCCTATCCTTGGTCAACCCAATCTCTGCCCATCACTGCTTTGGTCTGCTGGCTTTTCTTTTGCCTGATGATCTTTTCATTTCGTGGTCTCTACAGTAAGGTGAAGCCTTCATAAGACACAATACATAAACAAAATATAAATAAAAACATACACATACATACATATCTATGAGTCATGAAGACAGGAAATTTTCCTTAATTCTTCTCCTGAATATCTCCAACGAGGTTTCTTGATACACTATGTATGGAAGTATCTAAGTCTCTTGGTATTTTGAGGAAAACCAACAAACGAGTAAATTCATTCAATGAAAATGTTATTTTTTAGGTGGGAAAAATCTAATGACATCTCTCGCCCTTTGGTGAAGCGGGAGGGCGTGTCAGACTTTTACTGACTAAAACTCACTCGTTTGTTCCTTCTTTGCCGTGCGTTCCAGGGCCCCGGGGTTCATTTTCACTTAACCCGTGGCCCCAGTAGGCTTCGACCCTGCTGGGCCCCCTACGATTTGCTGACATCTCCTTGAGGTGATTACTCTGTGGCTGGTCCTCTTCCGTAACTCGAAGTGGCTTCTTAATGAATTTGTTTGTTCGGTGATCTCTGCTGAATCGTAGATACGGACGTCGGCTGCTTCTCGTAGAATTGTATACACGACAGACTGACTACAGAGATCCTACCGGCTGCGCCAATTAAGTGAGCGACAACAATAAAAAAATATTTTATAAAAAAAAAAAAACGAAAAATACTTTATTTGGGCAGAGTTACAGCTAAAGAGTAATCGCCTTCTCTTACAAGATATTGATCTTATATATACTAACTTAATTGCTAGCGTGGTACAACGATTGACGTGATCGACTATGACGCACGTCCCAGATAAATCTTAATGCTAATCATTTTACAGAAACTAATTTAGCGAAATGCATCTAATATATAATAAATACTTATTTGCTGACAAAGCTTATGTTAGTGGATTGGGGTTCCTTAATTCGCGCGTGGAACACTACGCGTCGTCGATGACTTGGGCTTGGTCCGGACGGTTACCGGACGACCTGACGGCATTCAAATATTCTTACGTTTCACATTCTGTGATATAATCACGATATGATTGTTCTTCAAATCCTACCCACTCAGGTATTTTATAATGATACGTAATAATTCCACGGCAATGGAGTATTTATCATTGTTATTTCGTGGCGTTGATTTACCGATCTAATAATTCTGGGAGTTTTTACGAACAATGAACGGATCAGCTCAACGGAAACTTGTTTCAACGTTCTGTATTTGTTACCTGCTGAAATCTGTGCAGCTAGTTAGGTGTGCATCATCTTCAGAGGTTCTTTATTTAACACGTTTAGTGGAACGAAGTCTAATACGTAGGAGAACCAAGGTTGCCGATATAGAGCGAAAAATCGCCAAACTAAAGTGGCAATGGGCAGGGCATATTGCTCGCAGAACGGATGGCCGTTGCAGCCGAAAGGTTCTGGAGTGGCGACCGCGTACCGGAAGACGCAGTGTTGGAAGGCCCCCTACAAGGTGGACCGACGACCTGGTGAAGGTTGCGGGAATCCGATGGATGCGAGACGCACAGGATCGTTCGTTGTGGCGACGTTTGGGGGAGACCTATGTCCAGCAGTGGACGTCTATCGGCTGAAATGATGATGATGATGATGAAGTCTAATACGCCTTTACATGTCTTCCTTGCGGTGCGGCTAAGAAAAACATAGTTTTCTCTGCCGTGCGGAGGTCGTAACTTCGATTTGAGCACGATCATTTGTTCTGTGTCTGGGTGTAATTATAAATATGTATCTATGTTGTATGTGTATTATGTATTTATTTAGAAATATATAAGTATGTTTATCAGTTGTCTAGTACTCATATCACAAGCTCTGCTTAGCTTGAGACTAGACGTTGTTGTGTGTTAGTTATATTATAATTAAAAAAATATATATATATTAATATGGGTTATTATATCTCAGAGCCCTGGGGTCCTGGACCTTTGGAAGGCGTACGAGGAGTCGAAACCTACTCGCAGAGACGCTTGACGCTTTTAATGGAACGTGGTATCAACCGGCGATTATCACTGTACGCGCTGTGCTAGTGCATCCAAGGACAACCCCCGGTTGGTGGAAAACTATTGCGACATATGGAAAACTAAGATATAAGGCTATGGTTTTTGGAGTCTTAAGTGGACTGGTTACCAGGAACTATGTTAAGACTATGGCTTAAACAATGTTATTAATATCCATCGACAAAAGGCAGGAGGTGACTTGCACACTCAATAAATGGGCCCCCATAAACGGTCGCTAGCACTAAGTGACGTAGCAAAAAGAGGGCAATATATCCTGAAGTGCTTGAGGAATGGAGAAGTATACCACGGCTATCAGAACAATCCCGGAAGTACGGTCTAGATCCCTACCAGCACCTTACTGGATTATACATCCTTCTCCCGAGCACGTTTTCTCATGCGAATCTCCATTCAAGCCAGCCAATAAAGGCAAGAGAGGGGTGGGAGCTCAGTTCCTCGTCAGTGTTCACTACGGCCGGCCAATAAAGGCAAGCCGGAGATGAAGAACAAGAATTCTCCCGGGAGTGCGGGTCCGTGGGGTCTCTAATACCCAACAGTTCGCCACATAACCGCCCTGCGGATTGTATCTCTTAGTCTGGCTCCTCACCCTAGGCATGTTACGGCAAAGCATACTCTACCGACACAGACCTAGGGTTTATTGGAGCGCGCAAGCCCCACCAGACGTCAACGTAGAGATACCCAACGTATAGATCATAGTTACTACACAAAAAAATGAGAATGTCGCACCTGGTAAAACCAGATCGATTCTGTCAAAGTTGTGAAAAGGTACGCAGTTGACGTAGGTCCGTTTTCGCAAGATCCATCGGTGTTTCTACGACGTGTCATATAGAAACTGAATGAGTAATGGCACAGCAGTGCGTATGACAATGTTTATTAGTGAAAATGTTAACTGCGGAGGTCAGAGTGCTTGAGAGAATGTTCAAAATCCGGTTGTGAATTTTTGTTTTGTTGTGTCCGCCCCGCGCTGAATGAGGTCAGTGTCGAGAGTCGCCCGAGGTGAGAGATGTCGCGATTTGAATGTTAATAATATTGAGAGGATACTCAAGGAAAATCGGTGTATTTCGATAAGAATAGTTTAGCGTTTGTTTTTTTTTTTTTGATTTTTTATTGTCATTATCATCATTTCAGCTGAAAAACATCCACTGCTGCACATAGGCCTCCCCCAAGAGCCACCACAATGAACGGTCCTGTGCGTCTCGCATCCATTGCATTCCTGTGACTCTCACCAGGTCATCGGTCCATTGTGGGAGGCCTTCTAACGCTGCGTCTTCCGGTGCGCGGTCGTCATTCCAGAACTTTTCGGCCCTATCAAACATCCGTTATACGAGCAATGTGCCTAGCCCACTGCCACTTAATTCATAGGCAGATCGCCGTCATTCCTTCTGGTAAATATGAGAGGTTCTTTCGATACTTGACACATGTGCCATAAATACCTACTACGCAGGTTAGGAGAAGGTTGAGTTAAGTCACCTGAGTGTCACCCTTACCATGACGTGTTAAAATATCTGCCCCCCTAGCCAAGTTACAATCGTATCGTTCGTGCCGAACGCCTCGAGTAGGCCACGCCCCCGATTCCTTTGTTCTGACGTCATCTCAACGCTCAGTCATGTGATCAGAACAAAGGAATCGGAGGCGTGGCCTACTCGAGGCGTTCGGCACGAACGATACGATTGTAACTTGGCTAGGGGGGCAGGCGTGCAAGCGAGAAAGAGGGATGGAGCTATACACCCTATATAGCTCCATCCCTTTAACAGTTCAGTTAAGGTCGCTAGTAATGGTAAAGAATCTACTGCAGAAGAAGTGGCTATTTTTTTATATAATCAGGCTGGACACCTCTCCAGCCATATGCCATCTTTAAAAAACAATCTGGTCGACGCGTTCTCTTATAAATCGGACCATCGCACTTGAATCAAATATAAGCCGAGCGCAGCACGCGTGAGAAATCGCACAGCAATAAAAACATCGTCGATAACAATGCTTATCGTCTAGTGCTATAGCCTTAGTACCATAGAGCATTTAGATCCTTCGCACTATGAATGTGTTCTCAAAAAATGGCATGTCAATGAATATCATCGTTGACTGTAAATCAAATAAAAATTGAGAGTAATTTAATGAAATTTGGCCGACCATTGGGTAGTCGATTCTATACGGTGACTGGCAACTAGTGGGTACACTAGTTGCCAGTCATTGGGTAGGTCTACATTAGGCAAACATAAATGTACTGAACAGCTATTTTTTTTCGCGATTTCAGGTTTGTTCCCATAGTAAAAGTTGTTGGTTATCATGAGCATAATCACGTGTTAAAGTATCGTACACTAATTACCAGTCACCCTATATACTATATTTTATTTTTATTTATATCAAAAAGAAATGTTACTCAAAATCACAAATACCTACAATGCATTAATATTATTGAAATCCGTTCAAAATCAAGTACCTAACTTAAAAAAACTTTCAGGTGGAAGGGTCAACTGGCAAGTAACATAATAAGGAGGCTCTGGATGCACCTACTGAAAGGTTACATTTACATCACCGCTATTAAGTTACGTACGTATGTATAAAAGAGAAAGCGAGATGTCTTCACCACGCCCCCACCGGGTCACCCTCCCTGATACCAATTTTTGAAATGCTTATTGCTGCTTGTTGTAGACCATATATCCGTGTTGTAGACCATTACGTTTACCTGGGACAAACAATCCAGTTAGGTAGGTCTAACTTTGAGAAAGAGGTCAATCGTCGAATCCGACTCGGCTGGGCAGCATTCGGGAAGCTGCGCGGTATCTTATCGTCCAACATACCACAGTGTCTCAAGACGAAAGTCTATGACCAGTGCGTGTTGCCAGTGATGACATATGGCACTGAAACATGGTCGCTTACAATGATCCTCATCAGAAGGCTTACAGTCACCTAAAGGGCAATGGAAAGGGCTATGCTCGGAGTTTCCTTGCGTGATCGCATAAGGAATGAAGATATCCGCAGGAGAACCAAGGTCGCCGACATAGCCCGAAGAATCACCAAACTAAAGTGGCAGTGAGCAGCCCTGCTCACATTGCTCGTAGAACGGATGGTCGATGGTGCCGAAAGGTTCTATGGTGGCGACCGCGCATCGAAAAACGCAGCATTGGAAGGCCACCCACACGATAGACCGACAACCTGGTGAGAGTCGCGGGAATGCGGTGGATACGAGACGGACAGGATCGGTCGTTGTGGCGACACTTGGGGAAAGCCTATGTCCAACAGTGGACGTCTTTCGGCTGAAATGGTGATGATGATGATGATAATTTGCTGCTCCATTTACTAAACCGCTCTGATGATGATTTCAGAAAGAGATTTATTTTTAGTGTTAGATAAAGATAGATGTAAAATTTATATGATTGGGCACGCCACAATTATGGCCGTCCCCTCTTTGAGGCGTGGTTGGAAAGACCACACGGCGTCCTCACCTTCCGCATGACGCAGATTCTCATCGAACACGGTAAGTTCGGGAAGTTCCTGCACCTGATTCGTGTGGAAGCGACGCTCGGGTGTCGCCACTGTGTGGACCGCCCGGAGGACACGGTGGAGCATACGGTGGAGGTGTGACCTGCTTGGACAGAGCAACGCCGTGTCCTCGTGGGGGCGATCGGCGGCGGTGATCTCTCGCGCCGGGCCTTGGTACAGGCCATGGTCCGGAGCGAGGAAGAGTGGCAGGCGATCGCCTCCTTCTGCGAAGCAGTAATGCTAGCAAAGGAGGAAGTCGTACGTGCACGCGCGAGGCAATGGCCCTCGCGCTCCAGCCGCCGGGATTCCGATCCCGATTTCCGGCCACCGTAGGCGCGGGCTTGCGGACGGCGCGGTCCGCCGACCGTCCGATAACCGTACGGACCGAGCCCAAGTCGTCGACGGCGCACATTTTTCCACGCGCGCCACAGGGAGATGCAACGCGTGCAAAAGAAACGCACTCGCTGTGATAACAACCGTATACAGAAAGAAAGAAAGGAAAGAAAGAAAAACATTTTATTTGGCGGTTTTTTTTTTACCTTTTACGGTGAGCAGTGGTGGCCGAGTGGTAACGGAACCGACTTACGAGTTGTAGGTTGCGGACGGAAACCGGCATGTCCTAGAACCAAAAATTCGAAGACATGTGACATCCACCAACCCGCACTGGGCCCGCGTGGTGGTGGATTACGGCCCATTCCCTCTCCTAGAGAGGAGGCCTGAGTCCCAACAGTGGGAACATTATAAGGCCGACTATGCTATGCTATACCTTTTACGGTTCGTGAGATACAGCCCATTGACAGACAGACGTAAAGCGGTTTAATTGTGTTCTGTTGGTAACCCTTCTAGTACGGGACCTTAAATTAGAGCGGGAGAGACTACGTGAAATAAAATTACCTTGCGAAACTTCGCAGACACGATGAAATTACCAGTCAGTTGAGAGTCGGGCTCGTACACCGAAGATTCCGTAAAAACTTACCTTATGTAAATAGTTCGGTTCTCAAATCGAGTTTCGAAGATTGTTTTCGAATAGTAATTATTTTGTGCCGTATCTACAAATTTTACAGTTTTCAAACGTTTTCCTTTACTTGTGCTATGAGACGTTGTTTCTTGCCTTTCAGGATTCTACATTAACGGGAAGTCCCCTATAGATTATGATTTCCATGTGTCTGCCAAAATATGTGCCATAAACGGAGCGTAAACGGCTTTTAGATTATGACTTCGTAGTTTTGCTAAATATAGTTTTTACTGCTTCATGAGGTAGTAAATCTGACAATTCGATATTAATTGCAGCTTAATACCTCTACGCGTTCCCGAGAAAAAGGGTCTTGATGGATGGACAACAAAATGATCGTATGAGAGATTTTTTTTTAGGTGGGAAAATCATCTAAGTAATGACAAATCCCGCTCTTGGGCGGACCGGGAGATAGTGTCAGACTTTTACTGACTAAAAACCCACTCCTGTTCCTTCTTTGCCTTCGTCCCAGGGCCCCGGGTTTCACTTTCACACTACCCGTGGCCCCAGTAGGGTGTTAGAATTGTCATGAGATGCACTCTGGCTATAAGATATTTAAGTTTGGCTGAGGGGTACTTTTTAATGGTGATACCGTAACTAAAAAGTGTAAAATAAAAATCTTTTTACAATAAAAAATACAACCGACTTCAAAGTAAAAAAAAACACTGAAAAGTGCAAAATAACTTTAATTTCCGAAGTCGGTGTTAAATAACGAAGAGACAAAACTATTATAGAAACACCGACTTTTTTTTTCAATGAATAATACTAATAAAAATTGTATGTTAATTTTCTTTGTTTTATTTGTCTTAACTATCTCTGAGGTTTTTATTATTATTTGTAATATTGTTGGCCACACGGAATTTTTCATTATAAATCCCGGGAAGATCCATATCAACATTCCGATGCAAGAACATGAATAACTGTACCTAATTCCGACCTCTGGTAATGACTAAAGTCCTATCACCTTTTCCGCTGTGAGGTCCTCTACATTTGAGGAAGATAAATGAATTCCGATAGGATTATAGGGGATACCCTTACGTAATCTCGTATCACTTAAATTTTACATTGCCCTAGTTGAGATCTGCTTGATAGTAACCTTCGGAAATCTGTACTTAGGAAGTCTGTTCAGAGATTTAGGACAGTTTGCTCTGTTCGCTTTTTGAGTTGTTTTGATTTATCTTTTGCTTCTAAAAGAAGGAGGTTCTATGTTCGGCTGACTGTATGTTTATTTTTTTTATGTATGTTCACCGATTTCTCAGTCGATTGTGGACCGATTTTGAAAATATTTTTTTTTTTATCTTGAGAAATTGTCTTATTATATAGGGTGACTGGCAATTAGTGTACGATACTTAAACACGTGATTGTGCTCATGATAATAAACAATTTTTATTATGGGAGCAAAGCCGAAATCGCGAAAAAAATATCAGCTGTTCAGTACATTAGGCAAATATAAATGTACTGAACAGCTGATTTTTTTTTCGCGATTTCAGGTTTGTTCCCATAGTAAAAGTTGTTGGTTATCATGAGCACAATCACGTGTTTAAGTATCGTACACTAATTACCAGTCACCCTATATAGTATAGTATAAATATCCTATTACAGTGTAGGAGACGAATGAAGGAGTGTTGTAGAGTGAATGGTAAAAACTCCATAGTTTTCCGTACCATTTTAATTTTATTTTATTATTATAATAAAATAAAACAGCAGTTGTGGGTGGGATAATTTTTTGTTAGTTGTTTTTTGGTGGTTTTAAAAGTTGACTCTAGTGGTAAGTTAATGTAACTGTTGGCAACAATGGACGTCTCAAAACAGTCTTGTCGCAGACAAGTCTGCGACGTCTGCGTCGTAGACAATTCTGTCTAAGACAGTCTTGTCTCAAGTGAGCGCAGGCCCTTATTTTCCCCCTAACCTCCTAGCTTGTTCTCGTTGAGAATTCGAAAGTAAATTGGATCTATTTGCAGAAATGGTAGCATTTTAATTTGTACCGAGCGAAAACTAAATTAGGGTTGTAAGAACGGCAACATTTCCGAAATGTATGTATCTTTTATAATATATATACTTAATATTATAAAAATGAAGAGTTTGTTTGATTACTAAATTCTCGCACAAAACGTTTTATGAACACATTTATTATGCGTACAGCCAAGGAGTGGAACTCCTTGCCGGAGTCTGTGTTTCCTGATAGCTACAACTTAGGGATTGATGGTATTTAGAATTTCAGCATGGACATATTAGTGTTAGTGACAACTCTCGCGAAGGACGCCCAAAATCCGCCTTCACTGAAGATAACATCATTGCTGTGAGACAACTAATTCTCGAAAATCGTCATGTGACGTATCGATAGATAGAGGCTCTATTAGGCATCTCAGGGACAACCATTCAGAAGACCTTGCATAAAGCGCTTGGTGTGAGAAAGCTAGTTTGCCGTTGGATACCGCATCTGCTTTCAGACATCACAAGGCGGCCCGCGTCAGATGAGACTGCGTAGGCGTGGACGGGCAATGGGTAGCTCGCGGTCCGACCGTCCAGTAACCGTCCGGTCCGAGCCCAAGTCGTCGACGGCGCGTAGTGTTCCATGCGCGCCTCAAGGAGATGTGAGCAACCGTAGGGGCCCAGCAGGGTCGAAGCCTACTGGGGCCATGGGTGATGCGAAAGAGATACCCGGGGCCCTGGAACAAAGGCAAAGAAGGAACAGGAGTGGGTTTTTAATCAGTAAAAGTCTGACACGCCCTCGCGCTCCGCCCAAGAAAATTTTTTTCGGGTGGAAAATCATCTAATGACAACCCCGGTTGTCATTAGATGATTTTCCACCCGAAAAAAAAAAACACGTCATGGTAAATTGGTAAGGTTATACAATGTTACTTGTTTTATGATAACAGTCTCTTTTTATCACATTCGTTTGTCTACCAGCAGGACATTTGAATAATTAATGTTGATCCTTACGTGCTTCTTCCTCAGTAGATATGCTGCACCAAATCTACGCGTCCATCTTCATCAACTAACCACAGTTATCATTAACGGTTGAACACGTCGTAGAAGCTTTGATTGGTCTGATACTAATTGAAAAAAGAATTAGAATCATTTTCTTTGAATTTGGAACTCTTTTTTTGGCATCGAACGGTTTTGTGCATTTAGCCAGTATTAAGTTTAGAATGTATTGTGATATCGAAAGGAGATCGCATGAGTTAGGTTAACGAACTGGCATGTAAAATATACTTTTAGGGATTTTGTTGTTCTAGAATAGGTTTGAAAATTGAGTAGAACAAAGAATGTCAAGTTTTTCCAGTTCGGACATAACCATTGTAGCGCGATGTGCTAATATTGAATCTTGAAGAAAAGTATAGTAAATTTATATAACTTCCCAAGTATTTCATTGAAGTAAAAGTTCCGGACCTCAATTCAACCGTCGCAGAGTACGACAGTATTTCGTTTTTGGTACAGCATATAGTCACTTTGTTTTCCATTTCAAAGCGGATGTTACACATTCTAGTTTTTGTAGTATTTGGCTGCAAATGTATCGAGTCAGCCTTCTCGACAAACTTCGCTGTGGTACTGATGGCATGGGCATAATCAGTCTTATAATTTTCCCACTGCTGGGACTCAGGCTTCCTCTCTATAAGGGAGAATGGACCGTAATCCACCACATTGGCCCAGTGCGGATTGGTGGTAGTCACATATATGTCTTTGAATTTTTGGTTCTAGGACATGCTGGTTTCCACACGATGTTTTCCTTCACTGTTTTGAGAACAGTGATGATGGAAGAAATTACAAAAAGTAATGCGCCTGGCTAGGTTTGAACCTGCGAACGACAACTCGTAAGACGGGGCCGTTACCATAGGGTCACCACAGCTTCGCTGGTACCTACTCAATATTGCAATAAAATTCTCAATACCATTTTACGGACATCTCGCCTGTTTCAATGATTCCACATATTGTTCAGTTGTGTAGCCACTACAAAACTAAACTAATTTTTAATGCCGCCAGTCTTTTGGGTACATTACCAGTCGACAGCGATGTGGAGGAGTTTTTCGACGCCGTACTTTAGATTGTTTTTTTTTAGTACTTTAGGACTTTTATTTTTATTTTGTAAGTTAGTTTTAATTACGTTAAGATTAGATTCAAGTTTCTGTTAAGTAAATAAAAATATTGTGCCTAAAAAAAAAATATCACAATTTTCTTCTCAAGAAATCAATTTGCGAATATTTAAAACAGTCACTTCTACAGTCGGCCATTTTCTTGGTACCTTCATAGCATCCGCCATTGGAGAACCCAACGATTGCAAAATAATTATATTTCCTACTAAGTAGATAATATTATGTTTTATTATTTTAACCTCAACCCAGATATCTAGCATAAGTAGTCGGTATGTCATTATTGCAAACGAATATTTAACATTCTTTTAAACATGCATTTAAGTCATACGCTTATCATGGAATTACTCAAGGATTTTGAGAGGTAATGTCTATTGTACAGGTATCGGCACGGATCTTGAGCGCTTGGCGAAAGAGTGGGGCTCGCTTTGCGTACGCGTGTTTTTTAAATGTACACCTATTTTATTTTATTTTTTATTTTTACCTAGTACCTAGTAGGTACATTACATTGTAGTTTAAAAAAAAACGCGTACACAAAGCGATCCTCACTCTTTCGCCGAGCGCTCAAGATCCGTGCCGATACCGTACCAAGTCAGCCCTCACATCTTTGATAACTTTGCTTGTTTTATTATCATTCATAGCGTGACTTCACCCACTATTAGGTAGATCCACTTTCATTGTTTGTGCCAGTCTCCACGCTCCTGTATCAGTCCAGTCGTGCTATTCTCTAAGAAAACAGCCTTGGGCGCAGCGCTGGCCGCAGCGACGAAATCCAAATATACAAATAAACAATATAAACCAAATATACTTCAAATACGTACATAGAATTAACAGTCCAATGGACCTATACATCCAAATATAATCTAAATACGTACATAAGATTAACAATCCAATAGACATTGGATTGTTAATCCTATGCACGTACCTATTTGGATTTCGTGATTCGTCGCTGCGGCCAGCGCTGCACTCAAGGCTGTTTTCTTCGAAAATAGCAGTGCAGGTTCTATCTACTCTAGCAAAAGTGTAAGCCAGCGTCTTTCGCATCGGTTATGGTACAACGGCAAGAATTACTCTTGTCATAGTTGTGAACACGTGCATAATAAATTTTCAAGATATCATAGTAGATTATGTGACTAGGGGATAAAGCAGTGTCTTTAAGTCGCGGGCGGCATGTTGAATTCCGAACGAAACGAAGGTTGCTAATTTTAATCCCGAACGTAAGTGAGGGATTTATATAATTAACTCCCGAGCACTGCGAGGGAGTTAATAAAGAAACCTGAGTGAAGTGAGGAATTCAAGCTGCCCAAGACAAAGACAGCTTTATCCCCGTGTTGGATACTCTACTTTTTACACCATCTGTGAGATAATTAAAAGACAATTTAGTAAAACCAATCATACAATAGAAAAATATATGTAAGTATTATTTACGAGTTAATCTTAACTATCACTTAAAATGTTTTCAG
Organism: Mythimna impura; assembly: GCA_905147345.3. Lineage (NCBI taxonomy): Eukaryota > Metazoa > Arthropoda > Insecta > Lepidoptera > Noctuidae > Mythimna > Mythimna impura. Next base: position 21,395,016 of record LR990359.1, on the reverse strand, counting down.
ATTTGAAACAAACAAAATTCACTACTCAAAGATTCTATAGTTTAAGTTTTCTATAACGCTCCCGCTTGTTCATAACTTTTTTTTAGAAACTCGTTTTATTCTGCTTTTTTTTTTTGTTAGTGGCCAGTTTGAAATTTGAATAAACTTGTATTAGAATGTAGTGCATCAAGCACTACATTCTACTTCACATAATGCTGATGGTTTTTCACGTTCCAAATTCAAATCTCATTATTCCTTAGGGATCGCCCATACTGCATTATCTCCCTAGGGACAAAATGACTTGCTTTAAGTGATGGTTGTATGACGTATAAAAGGGCATTATCGAGCAAGTGGTGTAAAAAAGTCTTTAATTGATTCGCTGAGTGCGCTAAATGTGCATTTCAAAACATACTGGTTGCTGTGATTAATAGAATAGCCTTCCATGGTTGGATGGAGGTATTAATGCAAATTACGCTATTACGAAGTTAAAAGCATTCGTTTTAAACAATGATCCAAGAGAGAGGACATGGAAATTACAACACAATAATTATTAGGTATTTAACTGGCAGGATAATGAAGCATTCATTAAAGGTGTTAAGTTGTTAAAATTAACATAAATAATAACAATAAATAACAATCAACTTGGGTTGATTAACTAATCGATCCATTTAGATTGTTAGAAACAATTATTTATTATTTCTTATCTCGGAATGAATTACGAAATTTAATAAATCAAGGGTCATCCATCTTCCAACATTTAGGTATTATTTTAAAACTTTTAGAGGACGTATTGTGGAATTTGAAAGTATTTGATGGATTAGAGTGAGATTCTAAAAATTTACAGCCCCCCTAGCCAAGTTAGGATCGTTTCGTTCGCGTCGAACACCTCGAGTAGGCCTTGCCTTCGATTCCTTTGTTCTGACGTCATCTCAACGCTCAATCACGTGGTCAGAACAAAGGAATCGGAGGCGTGGCCTACTCGAGGCGTTCGACGCAAAAATAAAACGATCGTAACTTGACTAGGGGGGCAGAACAGTTAACATTTTTGATAATTTATTTATCCATTAACGTCATTATGGACAACAATTTATACAATTACCTATCATTACTTAATTTCGAAGTTTAAATTTAAAAATATTATGTATGTACGCAAAATCTGATGTGCGTGTGAACTGTGTGTGGTCCCTACACTGATATTTCGCAAAATACAAATCATAGGATTTAGTTGTAGACTCAAAACAATTATAGAACAAATCTGGGAATTTGTAAACAAATATAAGTACTAAAAACTACAGCCCTTAAAGTGTGGTCCCTCGGTCCTCACAGACCATCAGCCAGATCTCGGAGAGTACCTGAAAAATTAAGGTATCGTGATTACAGACATTTACTAGAGAATTCGTAAAGATATTTACTGAATAACAAAACACAAAGCATCAAAGATACAAAATATATAACGACTAAACTGTGGATCATTAAACAAATGTTTTTTCGCCTGGAATTAATGCTGGAATAGATTTAGATGAGTTACTAATAAAATAAACTTAATTTCCTCGACATTAAAACTTTACGTTTTAATTTATTGAATGAAAACAAGAGATTGATTTGAACCCATCAAGCTGTTTCTAGTTTCATGTTTTCTCCTGAACCACATTCTTCATAACTTTTTTTTTTATTAATGATAGGCTCGCGTTTGACCACCATCTCACCTGATGGTAAGCGATGATGTGGTCGACTATTTGTATAATTATTATCATTTTAGTTTTAAATTTATTGATAAAAACATCAAGGCGTATTAAACAGTCAAAACTATTATTCACTTCTATCCTCTAGTCCATGTGGCAATTAGAACATTTTTACACAATTTTCTTGCCATCCCATGTTTCTCCAACCTCTATACGAGTTACGATCGTAACATATCGAGTTTCTTTCGTAGTAAGTCCTCATTGTAATCGTTTTCTCGTTTCTAGCGGGAGATTGATGGAGGACGCGAGTAATCGTGTAGCACCGCCGGAGGACCCCGATCACTCAACGTCGCCAGCGCACTGTCGTGGTATCTCCTAGTCTTTGTGGTGACAACTTTTTATGTACTTAATCTTGTTACCTAGGGACCTGTTTTGTGGATGGTGTTCGTTTATATGGCACTAGCTTCCGCCTGCGGCTTCACTCGCGTTACAGTAGAAAATGTACCTACCTATAGCTTAGTCACTCAGTGATAAAGTAGCATTAAAAACGAAAAAAAATGAATGAATGAATGTTTAAAATTGGTCCAGTCGTTTTTGAGATTATACATTACAAACAATAATACAAATCTTTTCTCTTTAAAATATTAGTATAGACGGGCTGTAACCAACTATTCCGGGTACGTGGACGTGGTGCGAAATATTGGCACACAAGTATACAACTTAGCTGTTCCATTAATAAGGAGCAAAAAATAAAACAACGGTTTAAAACAGATGGCCTTTCCTTAGTAAAAATTTACTATTTAGGTAGGTATGTAGGTACACACATTCGAAGTATGAAATAATAAATTATAAATATGCCTACAGAGTTATTGCTAATTTAAAAAAAAAAACTAGTAAGATAGATAGACACTCAAAAACCAGTTTTGTACCATCATCTTAAAGAGAAAATGACTCAAAAAAAATAGTAGGTATTTGAAAATTGAATCATAAAACATACTTGTATTATCATAATTGAGTTGTGTTAAATTATGTTAAAGTGTGCACTTTATTTTAACAAAATCTTAAAATAAAGCAGACGTAGATATCGGAAAGCATTGGATTATCCACTACATAGAGTATATAGGTTGACTGGTAATTAGTGACCGATACTTAAACACATGAATGTACTCATGATTACAAAAAACTTTCTCAAAGAAACATTTTTTATATAGAGGGTTCGTCTCTTAAATAGACAAAGGGAAATAGAAGAATTTTATTCTCAACATACCCATAGACGCATTGGATTTTAGGTTTAAATTTTTCAGTCAAAAAGTCGGTTTTTATTTTCTTTTCAGTTGCGGCTTACCTGACTATGATAGAGCGGGTCAGTCTGTAAAATATATTTCCAAATAGATATGAAAAATAATGATAGATATATAGGTACTTAGGTCCAAGGTAGGTTTTACGTGAAACCTAACACAAGGCTAAGGTTAAGGCAAGGATTATATATGGTTATAGTGTACTTACAATAAAGAATTAAAGGCTTAACCAGCTCCAGTTTCCTTTAGTTCTTCAACTCAACCACAATTCGGAGATTTACGAACTGTGGCAAACAGTCAGAGCAAGCTTTGAGTTTAAATTGGGGTATCTTTTATTTTTTATATTTTTGGACAGTCAAGGGTCACCTTCAGTAAAAAAAGAATATTACAAAATAATATAAATCTCTTATTATTTTGTTAGCTTCACGGTAGACCTTGGCCTTTTTAGAGGTTAGCTACCAGATTTTTTTTCGGTGGAAAATCATCAGACTCTCTCAGGGTGGAGTGAGTGGGGAGTGTCAGAATTTTACTTACTTCCATCTGTGTTCCTTCAGAAGCCCATTGCGCTCCAGGGTCAGAGTTGTCCTTTTTATAATGGTATTCATCTACGAAGGTCTGAATTGAACACCAGTCAAAAATAGATAGATTACATTAGTAGATATTAGGGGAGGAGTAGGGGGTAAGGTATCGACTGAATGCCGTAGAACTTGTAGGTAAGTGACTCGGAAGTAGTCCAATCTTATCGAGAATCTGACTGTCAGCCGGCGAGCGTGATGGAGCGGTTGACCGACCTTCGAGGGGAACCCAAATAGTTGGCTGTGTTCTTGAAAATTAAAGAATACAGTAGGTATTGTTTTTGTGCTTTCAAATGAGAAAATGTTTGGAGCGCGTTACTTGTCGACAGCGAAGTGGAGCAGGTTTGGTTTATTGCTATATTTTAGTTTATTCTTAGTTTAGGTTAGTTAAATGATTGTATTGTATTTTGAAGGCTTTAATTAAAAGTAGTGGTTTGACAGCTTATGTTTAGAAAATGTGTCAAGCCGTTATTATTATTTTTCAAATAGATTGGGAAATACCTAGACTTTTTTTTTGAGGCGGGGAATCATTCCTCTCATCTAATATAGGTACCATAGTGTCTCAAGACGCAATGGAAAGGGCTATGCTCGGAGTGTCCCTGCGTGATCGAATCAGGAATGTGGATATCCGCAGGAGCACCAAGGTTACCGACATAGCACGAAGAATCGCCAAACTTAAGTGGCAATGGGCAGGACACATTGCTCGCAGAATGGATGGCCGTTGGGGCCGAAAGGTTCTGGAATGACGACTACGTACCGGAAGACGTAGCGTTGGAAGGCCTCCTAAAAGGTGGACCGATGACCTGGTAAAGGTTGCGGGAATCCGATGGATGCGAGACGCACAGGACCGTTCATTGTGGCGACACTTGGGGGAGGCCTATGTCCAACAGTGGACGTCTTTCGGCTGAATTGATGATGATGATTAATCATCCAATGACTTCTCCCGTTTTAGGGTGGGAGGGCGAGAGGTCGTATCAAACTTTTACTGACATAAACCACACCTCCAGTTACCTTTTGCATTCTAGGACCACTGATTTCCTTTTCAGAAATTCCCCGCGGCCCTAGCGGGCATCGGCCCTGCTGGGCCTTTACGGTTTTGCTGACATCTCTTTGAGGCGCGTTTGGAACACTACGTCCCGGCAACGACTGGGTTTTTTTTTCGCTAATTATCTAAATAACTTATTGTCAAGAATATCCAACTGGTTGTAGCAGTTGATCTCACAGCAGAAAAGGTGATAGGACTACAGTCATCACCAGACGTCGGAATTAGGTACAGTTATTCATGTTCTTGCATAGAAATGTTGATATTAATATGGATCTTCCCGGGATTTGTAATGAAAAATCCCGTGTGGCCAACAATATTACAAATAAATAATAATAAACCTCAGAGATAGTTAAGACAAATAAAACAAAGAAAATTAACATACAATTTTTATTAGTATTATTCATTGAAAAAAAAAGTCGGTGTTTCTATAATAGTTTTGTCTCTTCGTTATTTAACACCGACTTCGGAAATTAAAGTTATTTTGCACTTTTCAGTGTTTTTTTTACTTTGAAGTCGGTTGTATTTTTTATTGTAAAAAGATTTTTATTTTACACTTTTTAGTTACGGTATCACCACTAAAAAGTACCCCTCAGCCAAACTTAAATATCTTATAGCCAGAGTGCATCTCATGACAATTCTAATAATCCCAAACACGGTTAGATTACATTAATTTATTACAGAGTTCCGGTGCCTAACTTCAGGCTTCATCATCAGATCAGTTCGATATATTGCCCCTCTACTTTCAGTCAGTCATCGACTACACGTATAAACAAAGCAATTTTACTTGTTACGACGGTTCTGCTGTGATCCTATGAAGAGTTCTGTTCCATATCTTCGAAGTTCATGATCAGATCATAACAATATTTCTATGGGACCAACTCGGAAGCATAACCTATCAATCAAAAAAAAATTTTCAAAATCGGTCCACAATTGACCGAGAAATCGGTGAACATACATAAAAAATAAAAATATTTTTATTTTTTATGTATGTTCATACATACATTCAACCGAACATATTATAACCTCCTCCTTTTTAAAATCGGTTAAAAAGATCTCTCTACGTCAACTGAGGTGAGGTTAACAAATTTATACACTTCCTCCTCCTCGTCATTAATGCAGGAAGAAACTTTTTTCCTATATTTCTGATAGTGCCATAAAAAATCTGCTCTTTAAAATTAATCTCAGAATTTGAGGCATATCCACTTTATTCTTTCGCTGTATGAAATCAGTCTAAGTACATGAATAACTCTACTTAATTCCGACCTCTGGTCACACTTATGTTTTATATGCGAAAGTTGTGTGTTACTGCTTCATAATCAAACAGCTGCACGGATCAAGATGAAACTAAACATACCTACAGGTAGACCATATCCTGAAATAGCACTTAAGATACTTCTATCCCAGGAGTATATTTCCTTGGAATAATTTTCTACTTTCAAACGGGAGAAGCCACTCGCAGAAGCTAGTTCAATTATATTTGGTTTCATTTAATACAGGTATTCATACGTCTTAATCTTTATCCGAACTTCATACATATAGGGTGACTGGTAATTAGTGTACGATACTTAAACACGTGATTGTGCTCATGATAACCAACAACTTTTACTATGGAAACAAACCTGAAGTCGCAAAAAAAAAAACTGCTATTCAGTACATTTATGTTTGCCTAATGTACTGAACAGCTGATATTGTTTTCGCGATTTCGGCTTTGCTCCCATAATAAAAATTGTTTGTTATCATGAGCACAATCACGTGTTTAAGTATCGTACACTAATTGCCAGTCACCCTATATATAGAACAAATTCCCTCACTGCGTCTCTCTGTCTGTCTGTTCGTGTTAGCCGTGAGTAAAGAGATGAAAACCAACGTCCCAATCAAGGTGACCTTGCTAGTTTCAATCCGTGTAGACAGTTGTGGTAATCCATGACCTTCAACGCCCTTGGTGGGAGGCGCATTTTCTCAACTACCGAACGTGTTCGCGCGTGGTTTACATCCATGTAGCCGCAACACAAACCAAACATATAAACCATGGTGACCTTGGTTGGAACGCTAGTTTCCAACCGTCTGGTCACCCCTTGATTTTCAAAGATTTGTAATGCTGGGGTGGATTGCTAGTTTATACTATACTGGAACGAAATATTCACAATAGTTAAAAATAATAATATAATAATAATATTCCACAACTATCACACAACGCCGTCTAGTCCCAAGCTAAGCAGAGCTTGTGTTATGGGTACTAGACAACTGATAAACATACTTGTATATTTCTAAATACATACAAATATAGATAAATTACACCCAGACACAGAACAAATGATCGTGCTCATCACACAAACATTTGTCCTGGGTGGGAATCGAACCCACGGCCTCCGGCATAGCAGTCAGGGCCACTAACCACTTGACTAACAGGCCAGTCAAAAAATAATGTATATATTTCTTATCTTATTTTCAGGTATCCTGAATATACTCATATTTCCTAATTTTAGTAAATTTATTACGCTGAAACTGTATCCTTCACAATAATTTACTACTAAGGTAACGTAATAAATCTTACACCATCCGTCGACGAACCACCTCCGGTTAACACTTCACTGTTTAATAGTTTAGTAAACTTGTGCCAAAACATGTTTAATATTTTAGCAGCGTAAAGTAGGGTGAAATATTATAATTTGGTAACGTATGGTCGTTAACACCTGAGTCAAGGTTGGCGCCCAACGTGGGCCTTGTTGGGCGCCAAAAGTTTAAACTTTTCTAGTCGAGTTTTTTCTGTTTGTTTGCAGTTTTTTTATGGAAAGCTGTACCACATTGTATGGTAGATATTTCATACTAATACTGAATTAACACCTTAGTCAAGGTTGGCGCCCAGCGTGGGCCTTGTTGGGCGTCAAATAGTTAAACTTTTCTTGTCGAGTTATCCTTTTATTTTCAATATTTTTTTAACTAGAAATTAGAGCTGTACCAAACTGAACGATAGATATTTTATAATTATGCTAGTATATTTTACTAAAAGATAATATTAGTAAATATTTGTAAACTGGTAGGTGCTATAAAAATAAAACACGCGGTCTTATTATTTTTTTGATCAAACCGAATCCTTTCACAGTTAGTACAAATCTGAGACACTAAAAGATAATTTTATTTCCTACTTTAAACGCATAGGATACTTTAAAAGCAGTAAGAAGTACTTTCTGCCAGCCTGCACGCTGCAAAGTTTGTAGAAGCACAGGTGAAATACTTTCTTAAAAGTTCGCATAGTCCCTACACTACCCTACACTACTCCCTCCCTCCCTCTACTACTGTCCTACTCTGGGGACTTTAGGTTCCATTTGAAGAAAACTATAAAACTGAACTTAAAACTGAAAACTGAACTTACCATGACGTGTCAAAATGTCAGTCGTTCGAGCGAGAGAGAGGGATGGAGCTATACACCCTATATATCTCCATCCCTTTAACAGTTCAGTTTAGGTTGTAAAATGGATCGCGTTAAGAGCTCGTGTCACTGCAGGCATTACTGCCAAGAACTTAACTGCATGTAATTCGCCTTAAACCCTCCGCGACAAGACGAATAAAAAAAAGTTTTTCTGGATTTTGGAAGATATAGGGACCAAAGTTTTCGACCAAATAAATTTCGTACACCCATGTGTACAAAACGACAATTAAGCGTTTTTCAAGGTCACTCAAATTGTACAGACGTACGAGTGTGTACAATCGGCGCTCGAGGGGTACCATTACATTCTCAAGGCTCAAGGCTCAATATTAGGTCCTTTCCTCTTTTTAGTATATATAAATGATCTACCGCATCTATTAAAAAAACAACCACATATTGTATTGTTTGCTGACGATACGTCGTTAATTTTTAAGATCAATAGACGTTCCACTAATCTTGATGACCTAAACGATGCTTTACAGCAAGTCCAAAACTGGTTTACTGTTAATAATTTAGTGTTAAATGGAAAAAAAACTAAGTGCATAAGATTTGCGTTACCGAATGTTAAAAGTAATTACTCCGACATAGTATTGAACAAGGAGAAACTTGAATTCGTCGAGAATACGGTTTTCCTAGGGATCACGCTTGACTCGAGGCTACAATGGGGTCCTCATTTAACATCTCTGGCAGGTCGGCTTAGTTCAGCAGCATATGCTGTCAGAAAAATCCGTCAATTTACTGATGTGGATACTGCGCGACTAGTTTATTTTAGTTACTTTCATAGTATCATGTCTTACGGTATTTTGCTATGGGGACGGGCTGCAGATATAGAGTCTATTTTTATTCTGCAGAAAAGAGCTATCAGAGCCATATATAATCTTCGCAGACGCGATTCTCTTAGGGAACTATTTAAGGAAATAAACATCCTGACGGTCCCTTGTCAATACATTTATGAAAACATTATGTATGTTCGGAAAAATATTCATCTTTTTACTAAGATAAGTGACAGGCACAATTTTAATACTAGGAACAGGAACAAATTAGATCAACCTCGGTTCAGATTGGCTAAAGTACATAGTTCTTTCATGGGGTACTGTGTAAAATTTTATAATAAAATACCAGTTGAGATTCTACAACTAAATGAGTCCAAATTTAAAGCATGCATTAAACGCACACTATGTAGACAAGCGTATTATAAACTGGAAGATTATATCCTTGATAAAAGCGCTTGGCTAAATGCCGGTCCTGCTCCGCAGCCACAGCCACTTTTACCTTCAAATTAGTTTTTTTATAATTTTGGAAGAGATACTGTTCCCCTTTTTGTATTGTTGTTTTAGAAATGTTTTTTATTTTTATTTTATTTTATTTCAATAGAGCTTATGATAATTTATTATCTTTTGTATTTGGAAACAGTAGCATTGTATAATGTAGAAGCACTTTGTTTTTCAAGTTTTGTGAATGTGAAGTACCATGGAGCATTTTTATTAGGTTACAACTTGTTTGACATTACGAGCATGGCAGTTGAGAGTTTGTCATGCTCACTCAAATGTCTCGCTGATGGTGGCACGTGTTATTGGGTCATTCAGTTCCCTTAAAAATGGTTGAGCTGAGTGGGGCTGATGCACGCGTCATGCTCGTGAACGGGTGCCGTCAGTTGAGACTGGTCATCTCTTAGCTGCCAGTGACTTAATTCAATTTCTATTTTTTTTTTTTAATTAGTCTTTTTTAAGTATATTTTTTTATTTTATTTATTATTACTTATCTACATTGTGCTCACATATTAGAAGCGACAAGAAATATGTAACCAAGATTTATGTAACTCATAACATGATTTAAAAGAGTGTCCATGGAGTTTCTTGCACGTTCTTCTCCATAGAGATCTACGCTTTGGAACGTGCAATTTAGCTTCACTTGTTTTTTTTTGACTGACTGACATTTTGACAATTCAAAAGTGCCTGTAATTGGTCTATTTGAAATAAACGTTTCTGATTTCTGATTTCTGATTCCATCTTATCTCCTGCCAGCCCTTAGTGAACCATACTGTTTGCGTAAGGTCGGATCCACGATAGAACCCCTTAGTGCCGACTCATCCCCTATTGAGCGTACAGGTAATTACCTAACCCATTTATCTATTTATAGTCCCCTGAGTTACGTAACAACTTAGTGGAACCGTGGTAGGGTACCTTTGTAATCAGGATTTAGGAGGTAATGTTTGGTGGTGATTAGTAAATATTAACTAGATTGCTACGTGAGGAAGAGGTAGATAGAGGTAGGTTTTATTAGAACTTAGGGGAAACATTAGATTGGTATCTTGTTTTTTTTTTTTTGGAAGCTGTCAAAGAGTCAGGGGCGCCAGCTTTTAGAAAACCTCATGGGTGCTCTTGCCCATTTGATGACTCGAAAAAGTGGCCAAATGTGAGAAGAGAAATGCACACTGATCGACCGACAAATAAATAAATGTTCTACTTACTTATTGCGTACGAAATTACTAATTATGTTTGATAAAAATATAAAATGAAACCATTATATTATAAATATAAAAATGAAATATTTATATTATCAAGAAATATTATAATTTATACGTAACCTAAACGGCGATTACTGATCTGTTTCTTGATGTCTATTCTCAGGGGGGCTCGGCACCCACTGTTTATTTCTCATGGGTGCTCGAGCCCCCGAGCACACACGGAGTCGGCGCCCCTGTAAAGAGTTGTCAATTGTTTAAAAAACAATGAGGACTCCTTGGTAATGTTTACTTTTAAAAAGGGAAATCTTCAAATAACTTTTCTCACTCTGGGTGGAGCGAGACCATGTGTCAGACTTTTAGTAGCTAAAACCCGTCTGTGTTCCTTCAGTTGCTGTAACGCAAATCCAGGGCCTTCTTTGTCTGTCGTTCAATATATTAGAGAAATAATACGTTTCACATCGCATTGTAAATCAACTTGCCATTTTATTTTTAAATATGTTTTAGTTATATCTTATTATCTTATGTTTAGCTTATCATCAGGTGAGATAGTGGTCAAACGCGAGTTTCGAGTACGAGTCGGACTTGCTCACCGAGGTTTCCGTATTTTACCCATGTTCAATTTCCAAATCGAGTCTCGAAGATTTTGCCGAATTGCAAAAAAAGTAATTTTCTTGTGACGTATACAGTCTACACTACAATCTACACAGTTTTCAAACTTTTTCTTAATTGTAACGTAAAAGCTTGCTTCATGCCAAATTTCAGGATTCTAGGTCAACCAGAAGTACTCTATAGGTTTCGATTCCTTAGCGAATGTCAAAATAAGCGCCTAAACAGAGAATAAACGGCCTTATCTTTAGATTGTGTTGACTAGTAGTTTGATTTTTGGTTTGAAATCTGGGTATTCATTTGATACCAATTTCAGCTTCTTACTTCCTCGCGATCCTGAGAAAAAGGGTCTTGACAAACGGACAGGTGGACAACAAAGTGATCCTATACCTAAGGGTTCCGTTTTTGTTGACTTAGGTACGGAACCCTAAAAATAAAAAACAATCTCTGCCCAATACGCCAGCGATATCACTACCTCACAAACACCACATTTTCGTTATTTTCCTTTTCATTAACCAAACAATACGCACGATTTATAAAGGTTCACAAAACCTTTTGAACGCCAAACCTCAGACAATAAGATACCATAACGCCGTCCTTTATAAAAACAACTGTTCAAACAGCCGTTTACCGGCTATTAGATAAATATTAGCGTTTAATAAATTCAGTGGTAAGTACACAAGCCTTCATTAGACCCGCATCATCAGTACAACAGGTGAAAACACTGGTATTTTAGTTACATGAGCCACTGTGTGAACAAGTGGGTTGTGCTGGCCATGGGACATAAGCATAAGCATATAAGCATAATCAGCCTTTTAATGTTCCCACTACTGGGACCCAGGCCTGAGAGGGAATGGGCCGTAATCCACCACGCGGGCCCAGTGCGGGTTGATGAATGTCACATGTCTTCGAATTTTTTGGTTTATTTATTATTATATTTAATAAATTAGGCAAAGTAATGCACCTGGCTGGGTTTGAAACCGCGACCTACAACTCATAAGTCGGGGCCGTTACCACTCGGCCACCACTGCTCATTATACCAAAAATAAGTATTAATATCTTAATCAAAAAGATAAAAAAATCTTTTTTTTTATCTATCTAAATTCCATTAATATTTATTAATTGTAGACTTGAGGGAATCGTTTGTCTTGGTATGGCCATGTGAAGAGGAGGGATGAAAAGCATGTTGCTAAAAAGTTATGAGTACCTATACATGTGGATGGAGAGGGAGAGGGACGCCAAAGAAAAGATGGTTGGTTAATGTGAGAATATGACGGAAAAAGTAAGTGATAGCGTGACGGGTGATAGGACAGAATGGGAGAAAAAAACGTGTTTTGATCTAAATGGGCAAACTATCATAATGTAACCGAGGCGGAATACGCACCCGAGCCGAGAGAGAGGTTAGTTTTGGAGCCGAGAAACTGCAATGAAAACACGTGTATTAATTAGGTACTAGAAAATAATAAGTAAAATTTCATAAAATAATACTTAGAATCAAATTATTGTGAGAACAGGCTCGGGGTTTATATTTAACCCGTAATTTCGAAATTGGAGGAGACACATGAAAGTGGAAGGAGGAACAGGAGGCCTTGCCCTGCAGTGGGTACGTACTGTCGTATAACAACCTGCGGTTGGGCAAAGGCTTCCTTCATAACTTTCATTTGAAAAAAAAAAAATCCTTTCAAAGTGAAGTACTTACGCACTTACCTACGTTAGAAGCCTTTCGAATCTGGGGGAAGGGGTAAGTGTCAAGTATCAGATTATCGATGCAAATACTGACACCTCACGTCACCGCCTTTAGGTTACGGGTGTACAAAATAGATGTCCCTACCACGCCCCCACTCTTCCTCTTACCAATATATGAAATGCTAATTGCTGCTTAGCTTTCAGAAACAGACTTCTTTTTAACCGACTTCAAAAAGGAGGAGGTTCTATGTTCGGTTGAATGTATTTTTTTTTTATGTATGTTTACCGATACAAAAGAAAAAACACTGAAAAGTGCAAAATAACTTTAATTTCGGAAGTCGGTGTTAAATAATGAAGAGACAAAACTATTATAGAAACACCGACTTCCGAAATTAAAGTTATTTTGCAATTTTCAGTGTTTTTTTTTTACTTTGAAGTCGGTTGTATTTTTTTTACCCGACTGCGCGACGCAAAGGAGGGTAATGTGTTTATCAGTCTATGTATGTATGTATGTATGTATGTATGTATGTATGTATGTATGTTTGTTTCTATGTGGCGTTCTAGAGACCAAATGCGTTGGCCGATTTTGATAATTCTTACGTCAATCGATTCGTTTTAACCTTGCGAGTGTCACTAAAGACATGACAGTAATCAAAATTCACCACAGCTACAACCAGACGCCATATTGTCAAAATGAAAAAAAAAAAAAGTCGATGAACTATGTCAAGTGGGGTATCGTTGAATAGGTATTTTAAAATCATCTTTAGGTTCCTTTTATCATTTTTCATTTTAAATAATAGTTTAGGATATATAACGATTTAAAGTTGTTTAACAAAACAATCTTCCTCGCTAATTTTCTTACTTATTGATTTAAGTTTTCATTTCAAGTATAAACGATACACAAATAAAAAAAACAGTGAAAAAGCATGAAGAGCAAATATTTTTGGTAAAAAAAAGTTTACCACCAAACTCGATAGATGGCGTTGTTCATTTTATGCACGTTTGTAAATCAAATCATTCGAGTTTTCCCATCTACTAGACAGGTCGATGAACATAAGCAAAAGATGACAACTATATTGGCAAAAACTACTAGGTTGTATAAATTACATGCAGTTGATATATCAGTAGAATCGAAAACATATGGTCAAAAACCGAAAGATGTAGGTATATGTTTCTGATGATCCTAACAAAACTGGAGGAATCGTTAAATATTTAACAATCGGTTCAGGATCACGAGTTGTGTTACGATGAAATTTGAATGTTACCCGTGGTCTTGTTAACGGAGCAATGGGTGTTATAAGTTAAGTTAAATTGAGTGGCCAGCTCTTCGGAGGGACCAATTGGAACCCGGAGAATTGCCACAAGCTGTTTATATAGAATTTGACGACAAAGCAATTAAAAACAATGTTCCTGGAGTAGAAGTCAGAATCGAACCATCGACGTCAGAATTCGATGCACTTCGCGGACAGGGTAAAATAGAGCGAAAAATGTTGCCATTGATATTGTGCTGGGGTCTAACTGTACACAAGCTCCAAGGAACTACTTTGGACTTTTGGACCGAGCTGTGGTTGACTTAAGTTCACGCATTTTTGCTAAAGGTCAAGCATATGTAGCTTTGAGCCGAGTTAGGTCTCTAGAGGGACTAATCATCAGTAGTTTAGACCACCGCAAGTTACTTAATAATCCCCACGATATTAACTCCCTCAATGAAATGACTAGATTGCGAAATTTACCATCTTATAACGAAGTCAATGAATCGTAACTAAAAAGTATAAAATAAAATAAAAATATTTAAAGAAAAACAAAAAACCCGACTGCGTCGAAACTAATTTTAAAAAATACGTAAAAAATTTACTTAAATAAAAACTAAAAAGAAACAAACAAGCCCAGTAGTTTAGAATTCTGTTATGTAATACTAAATAACTACACAATTTAAATAGTTTTATAATCGATACACACATAAAACAAATCAAACATTCTAATGCAGAACAGAACGACTCACAGTCGGGGCCCCTTGGGAAGATTTGATTGGTAAAATTTAAATGGGCCCCGACTGTGAGTCGGTCTGTTCTGCATTAGAATTTATGATTTGTTTTATGTGTGTATCGATTATAAAACTATTTAAATTGTGTAGTTATTTAGTATTACATAACAGAATTCTAAACTACTGGGCTTGTTTGTTTCTTTTTAGTTTTTATTTAAGTTAATTTTTTTACGTATTTTTTAAAATTTGTTTCGACGCAGTCGGGTTTTTTGTTTTTCTTTAAATATTTTTAGTTTTTGTAAAAAGTTTTTTATTAGCATTATCAGTTAGTTGTCTAATATACAATACAGACAATAAACAACAAAACTCAGTTTTAGTTTACAAAAAAGTCTGTTTGTAAGCATTTTGTTACGGTTGACGCAAATTGCAGGACGTACATTTCGTCTTACGAATAAAAGTAAGACATTCATGAAATCATTGGATAAAAAATTAAGCAATAGTTTGTACACTACCAATACAACAAAGGACATTGAAAAACCGGCCAAGTGCGAGTCGGACTCGCATAACGAAGGGTTCTGTGACGGCGCGTACTGTTCCACGCGCGCTTCTAGGAGATGTCAGAAAAAAATACCGTAGGGGCCCAGCAGAGTCGATCGTTTTTTGTGTGGGAGTTCCATTAAATATTTATTTTATTCTGTTTTTTGTATTTGTGACAGACGAACAGACAGATAGGTCGGACGGACAGCGGAGTCTTAGTAATAGAGCCCCGTTATCAGGGGCGCCGACTCCATGGGTGCTCGGGGGCTCGAGCACCCATGAGAAATAAACAGTGGGTGCCGAGCACCCCTGAGAGTAGACATCAAGAAACAGATTAGTAATCGCCTTTTAGGTTACGTATAAATTATAATATTTCTTGATACTAAAAACTAGTTTAATTTTTCTAAAATGGTTTCATTTTATATTTTTATCAAACATAATTAGTAATTAAGTACGCAGTATTTAAGTAGGACATTTATTTATCAGTGAGCATTTCTCTTCTCACACTTCGCCACTTTTTCGAGTCCATCAAATGAGCATGAGCACCCATGAGGTTTTCTAAAAGCCCCTGCCAGTTTTACCCCATGGGTACGGAACCCTAAAACTCACATCACGGTTGCGTAGCATTTGACAACAATTAGCCAACGGGTGACATAATTTAAGAAAAGCTTATTCACGCTTCGTCGCTAAATCAACAACGTATAGTAAACAAACAGTTTGAATGGCTAGATTACCAACACTTTCGTGCAATCATTATTGTTCGTTTCCAATCAATTGGATGATTAGCACATTATGCATTGTGCTGTTATTCTTTCAAAAATGTCGTGTTGCTCAAGCATAGCATAGTCGGCCTTATAATGTTCCCACTGTTGGGACTCAGGCCTCCTCTCTAGGAGAGGGAATGGGCCGTAATCCACCACGCGGGCCCAGTGCGGGTTGGTGGATGTCACATGTCTTCGAATTTTTGGTTCTAGGACATGCCGGTTTCCTCACGATGTTTTCCTTCACCGTTTTGAGAGCAGTGGTGATGAAATAAATTACACAAAGTAACGCGCCTGACTGGGTTTGAACCCACGACCTACAACTCGTAAGTCGGGACCGTTACCACTCGGCCACCACTGCTCTCTGCCACTGCTTGTTGCTCAAGCAGCTACAAGTAGATGGTGATAGTTTAAGGGGTGACCAAACGGTTGCAAACTAACGTCCAAGTTAATCTTGCTATTTTCAATACGTGTGCAGTTGTAATCCATGACCATGACCTTCAACGCCCTTGGTTGGGAGGCGCGTTTTCCTAACCACCGAACGTGTTGTCGCGTGGTTTACATCCATTTAGCCGCAACACAAACCAAACACATAAACCAAGGTGACCTTGGTTGGAACGCTAGTTTGCAACTGTCTGGTCACCCCTTTAGTCCCTAACTCTTGCGTATTACGTAGGACCACATAGGGCCGATGCCTGCTAAAGCTGCGGGATTGTTTCAAAGAGTTACCGTGGCCCTGGAACGCAAAGGGAAACTGAAGGAGCACACGTGGGATTTAGTTAGAAAAATCTGACATTCCGTCTCGTCAGAGAGGTTGTTTGATGATTTCTCAACGGATAAAAAGAGCAAAGTACATATTTGCATTATTATTTTCAGTCTATCCAAGTAGAATCGTGGGCGATCTCTCGCGCCGGACCTTGGTACAGGCCATGGTCCGGAGCGAGGAGGAGTGGCAGGCGGTCGCCTCCTTCTGCGAAGCAGTAATGCTAGCAAAGGAGGCGGCCGATCGCGTGAGGCAACGGTCCTCATGCCCCAACCGCCGCCGGGATTCCCTATCCCGATTTCCGGCCACCGTAGGCGCGGGCTTGCGCGGCGAGCAATGGGTAGCTCGCCGTTCGACCGTCCCGTAACCGTCTGGACCGAGTCCAAGTCGTTGACGGCGCGTACTGTTCCACGCGCGCCTCAAGGAGATGTCAGCAGTGTTTAGCTCCCGTTAGGTCACGGGAGCTAAAAGTGTTGAGTCTAAATCAAAACTAGTGCTATTCAACAACATGATAAGCTAAAACGGTGTTAAGTACAACGCCTAAATGTCTCGTCTACGTACACGGGAATTCCAGTTACAACAACCTTCGCTTTTAAACAATTAAAGATCATCGAACAAAAGCATTCAAACACTTGAGTAACATCGGGCAACCGAACGGATACCAAACCGTGTCACGACAACTCACAACTTACTATGCAGGCCTTGTGCCGAATGATGGCGTCGTTGCGGGCATTCCCAAACAACTGGTGATTCAATGGAAGTCATTGAAGCGGTAGGAGGAATGTATCCGTCTGACAACCTTCGGGGAACGTTGGCCTGACGTCTAGATTACCTAATGTTCGATTGTTAGATGAAGCACGTATTTTCCTTGTCATCTAATTTAAATAATTTTGTAATCTTGATTTGGTGACGATCCAGGAGTGTGGCTATCAATGGGCTAAGTCATCATCATTTCAGCTTAAATACGTCTTTGCTCGACACCCCCTAGGTAGGGTCACCGCAATAACCGGCCTTATGCATATCGCATCCATTGGATTCCCGGGACTAGGAAACTAGATCTCACCAGGTCGACAAACCAGTTTCTCAAGATAAAAGTTTATGACCAGTACGTGTTGACAGTGATGATATACGGCTCTGAAATGTGATCGTTCACAATGGACCTCATCAGAAGGTTTAAATACACCCAAAGGGCAATAGACTTTCTTTGTGTGATCGGATGGGTTGAGTGATGAAAAGGAAGTGAAATAATAATGACTGCATGACAATGACAAAAAATATTGATGACAGAAACAAATCATAATCATAAATCATTTATTTCGCCAGAGCTATGGTACAATGGGTGTAAAAAGAAAATAGGAAGACGAAATCATCGATGATTTATGTCATGATTGAAGTGATGGTGTCATGTCTGCTATTTCAGCAGTCATCACTTGCGAAACAGTTTTATAAATACATAATATGAATTCGTGAAACTGTAACATGTTGTAGACGACTGACGACTACACTATATAATTATTTTAATGAAATTTATGACAAAAAGTGTTCATTTAGTGTTTAATAATTTAATTAAAATTTGCCACAATGAGATTTATGTTTGAAAGTTTTTCAAGTAACCTTTTAATTGTTTCCCAATTTTTTCTGTATTGTTTTTATCATTTTACTGTTAACTAAAAAGTTTCAGTTAACTACTCGTTTAAACCTTTTGTTTTTAGTTGGGTAATCATCCAATAACTTCCCCCGATCTTGGGCGGAGCGAGAGAGCGTCTCAGACATTTATTGACTAAAAACTACTCCTGTTCCTTCTTTATCTTCGTTCCAGGGTTCTCTTTCGCACAACCCATGGCCCCAGTAGGCTTTTTTTTTTCGGGTGGGAAAATCATCTAATGACATCCCGCGCTCTTGGGCGGAGCGGGAGATAGTGTCAGACTTTTACTAACTAAAAACCCACTCCTGTTCCTTCTTTGCCATTTTTCCAGGGCCCCGGGGATCACCTTCGCATCACCCATCGCCCCAGTAGGCCTCGACCCTGCTGGGCCCCTACGGTTGCTGACATCTCCTTGAGGCGCGCGTGGAACACTACGCGTCGTCGACGACTTGGGCTCGGTCCGGACAGTTACCGGACGATCGGACGGCGAGCCACCCATTGCTCGCCGTCCGCAAGCCCACGCCTACGGTGGCCGGAAATCGGGATAGGAATCCCGGCGGCGGTTGGGGCGTGAGAACCGTTGCCTCACGCGATCGGCCGCCTCCTTTGCTAGCATTACTGCTTCGCAGAAGAAGGCAATCGCCTGCCACTCCTCCTCACTCCGGACCATGGCCTGTACCAAGGCCCGGCGCGAGAGATCGCTGCCGCCGATCGCCCCCACGAGGACACGGCGGTGCTCTGCCGAAACAGGGCACACCTCTACCGTATGCTCCACCGTGTCCTCCGGGCGGTCCACACAATGGTGGCACCCGGGACCCTACGGTATGCTGACAATCTGACATCTCTTTTAGGTGCACGTGGAATACTACGCGCCGTCAACGACTCGAGCTCGGTCCGGACGGTTACCGGAAGGTCTCACACTCCTTTAACCCTTGCAATTGACTTTTTGTACTTACATACAACCTTTTAATAAGTTTAATGTAATGTGTTAAGGCCAGTTTATGTTCACTTTTCAATTTTAAGTCTGACACTATACGTGAGGACTTGTAATCAGCTAGCTGTCGTCTATTGACGATTGTTTTTCTTTTTAATCAGGTTTTTTTTATAAGCTATAAGTCCTCCGAGCTGTAATCTATCTATATATATAAAAGAAAGTCGTGTTAGTTACTTCACTTATAACTCAAGAACGGCTGAACCGATTTAGCTGAAAATTGGCAGGGAGGTAGCTTAGAACCAGGAGACGGACATAGGATACTTTACTTTACTTTTTTTTTTTTTTTTTTTTTTTAGAGTAGGGTAGAGTAGGGTAGAGTAGGGTAGAGTAGGGTAGAGTAGGGTAGAGTAGGGTAGAGTAGGGTAGAGTAGGGTAGAGTAGGGTAGAGTAGGGTAGAGTAGGGTAGAGTAGGGTAGAGTAGGGTAGAGTAGGGTAGAGTAGGGTAGAGTAGGGTAGAGTAGGGTAGAGTAGGGTAGAGTAGGGTAGAGTAGGGTAGAGTAGGGTAGAGTAGGGTAGAGTACGGTAGAGTAGGGTAGAGTAGGGTAGAGTAGGGTAGAGTAGGGTAGAGTAGGGTAGAGTAGGGTAGAGTAGGGTAGAGTAGGGTAGAGTAGGGTAGAGTAGGGTAGAGTAGGGTAGAGTAGGGTAGAGTAGGGTAGAGTAGGGTAGAGTAGGGTAGAGTAGGGTAGAGTAGGGTAGAGTAGGGTAGAGTAGGGTAGAGTAGGGTAGAGTAGGGTAGAGTAGGGTAGAGTAGGGTAGAGTAGGGTAGAGTAGGGTAGAGTAGGGTAGAGTAGGGTAGAGTAGGGTAGAGTAGGGTAGAGTAGGGTAGAGTAGGGTAGAGTAGGGTAGAGTAGGGTAGAGTAGGGTAGAGTAGGGTAGAGTAGGGTAGAGTAGGGTAGAGTAGGGTAGAGTAGGGTAGAGTAGGGTAGAGTAGGGTAGAGTAGGGTAGAGTAGGGTAGAGTAGGGTAGAGTAGGGTAGAGTAGGGTAGAGTAGGGTAGAGTAGGGTAGAGTAGGGTAGAGTAGGGTAGAGTAGGGTAGAGTAGGATAGAGTAGGGTAGAGTAGGATAGGCGGTACGAAGTTCGCCGGGTCAGCTAGTAAATATATAAAAGCGAAATACCAGTCACTGATTAATCACGAAATCTCAGAAATTATAACACCCACAAACTTAAAATTTGGCAGGTAGGTTACTTACAAGGTCCACTAAGAGCCAACATCCACTAAGATCCACTAAGAACGAATTTTCCGAAATTCACCCCCTAAGGAGATGAAACGGGGGTCCAAAGTTTGTATGGAGAAACCGACTTTCACGCAGGCGAAGCTGCTGGCAGAAGCTAGTAAATAAATAAATGCCACGACGATTACAGACTAAAGTAATTGTCGGTACATCCCATTATACTTGCAAAGATATAAGGGACTAATTTCCCTAATCTCTAGTCGACGAAACATTGGTAAATACGGACAATATCCTGCAGCAGACCAAACGTATCGAAACCACAATAACTCGAACAAGAAATAGTGTCAATACATTTCATAACCGTTACACGACTGTAGAATAATCCCCAAAGGTAGACACCGGATATGGAGTACCCAAGCGTGCAGAATAATAGAATATTGCAATAGTTTAAGTACTCCCAAAAACAAAATTACAAAGACACACCAACATAGACCTTAAGATGAGGCACTAAAGGTTTCACGCAGGTTTCAAGACGCATTTAATAACGTTGCAAAAGTATAATATGTTTCTTACATTGCATAAACATTATTGACTCACGTTACTAAAATTCTTGCGACATGGAACTCTTATTAAGTAACACAGAACTTCAAAATATATAAGTTCGTCATAGTTCGTTTAGCAGGTTGATGGCATTCTTTATTCTAATTAGGATGAGTATTTGTTCCGGACTGTAGGCTCTCGTTGTAGATCCATAAATTATGGTTATTGGGCAAAAAGATACGTAGGTAGACCTTGATAGTCTGAGGGGGCTCCTGAATTTTTTTTAAGAGCAATACGTAAAACCACTTCTTTTAGTTAGTAATCAACTTATTTCTTATTGGTTTAGTGTTATACCTGTGCAGGCATAGGTACAGTCTTTCTACTCATTAATGAAAAGCCCTAAAAGCTTTCTGAGCAGTGGCGGATTAAGCCAGCGCGAAGCCTGTAGCAAATTCTACTAAGCGGCCCCTGTGTGTCTTATTTAGTACTATTATTCTCATTATTCTCAAAAATCCAGTGGATTTTTTGAAGCTGTGGTGGCCGAGTGGTAAGGGCCCCGACTTACGAGTTGTAGGTCGCGGATTCAAACCCAGCCAGGCGCATTACTTTGTGTAATTTATTTCATCACCACTGTTCTCAAAACGGTGAAGGAAAACATCGTGAGGAAACCGGCATGTCCTAGAACCAAAAAATTCGAAGACATGTGACATTCACCAACCCGCACCGGGCCCGCGTGGTAGATTACGGCCCATTCCCTCTCCTAGAGAGGAGGCCTGAGTCCCAGCAGTGGGAGCATTAAAAAGGCTGATTATGCTTATGCAGTGGATTTTAAGATTGGGTACGATACGTGGATATTACGGTAGTGAGGTAAATCTAAGGGATTGACTAGGTATCAATTAAATAATCAGCTGTATTCGGTTTTCAATTATATATTTTGACTAGTTTTTTTTTGCGTTCAAGTGCAGGATCTCCGATCGCGCGGGGCCCCCGTATGCATGCGGCCTGTAGCAATTGCTACTCTTGCTACATGGCTAATCCGCCACTGTTCCTAAATAAAATATGTATTGATGGATCCACGATTGCCGATACTTATAAAATAGGTAGCCTACATTTGGCACACCCTAGCTAGCTAGGAAGTCTGTCACGCTATCATGACTAATCTATTCATTATAGTAAAACTGATATCTTATAAATCAGGTCAACACGAAAGAAAACAGTTTACCTCAAGAAATGAATTTGGAGCATCGGATGGGACACTTGACATCTTGTCCTGCGT
Source organism: Mythimna impura (assembly GCA_905147345.3). NCBI lineage: Eukaryota > Metazoa > Arthropoda > Insecta > Lepidoptera > Noctuidae > Mythimna > Mythimna impura. Next base: position 21,372,578 of record LR990359.1, on the reverse strand, counting down.
GTTCTGATACCTTTTTTTGAGGTGGAAAATCATCAAATAAGTTCTCCTGCTCTGGATGGAGCGAGAGGAAGTGTAAGACTTTTATTGACTATAACTCACCTTTGTCCCTCAGTTGCCTTTTCCGTTCCAGGGCCATGGTAACTCTCTTAAACGTTCCCGTGGTGCCATTCACAAGATAAAGAAGAACAGTACCTACACTAAAAAGTATAAGAAATTATTTACTTGCCAATAAAATTTAATTATAACATCACAAATTACAACAAATCAATTAGATGGTAGCATTAGAGTATGGTTATCAGTGCCCAGTGGGCCATGAGCCAACGTTTCGCCGTTAAAATGACAACGCCTGGCCGGCGCCGAAGATTTTATTCGACGATTTATGCGTTGCCAATGTCTTTTTTGTAGGCGCTTTGAATTTCAGTACATTGTGAAATACCTACATTTTAGTGCTTAATATTCTGGCGTTATCTGATTGCAGTTATCATAGGAATTCTGAAATTAAACATTTATAGCTGGTTTTCTTTTTTTATGATACAGAATTAATAGAATTCCTACAGATACCTCAACCAAACACTAAAAAAACTCGGTCGGCAGAGTAAAAAATTGGGCAAGTGCGAGTCGGACTCGCGCACTGGGGGTTCCGTACAAACTTGAAAGGTAAATTGCGGTTTACGATTTATGACGTATTAAAAAAAAACTACTTACTAGATCTCGTTCAAACCAATTTTCGGTGGAAGTTTGCATGGTAATGTACATCATATATTTTTTTTAGTTTTATCATTCTCTTATTTTAGAAGTTACAGCGGGAGGGGGACACTTTTTCCCACTTTAGAAGTGTCTCTCGCGCTAACTATTCAGTTTAGAAAAAAAATATATTAGAAACCTCAATATCATTTTTGAAGACCTATCCATAGATACCCCACACGTATGGGTTTGATGACAAAACAATTTTGAGTTTCAGTTCTAAGTATGGGGACCCCTAAAATTTATTGTTTTTTTTCTATTTTTGTGTAAAAATCTTAATTAATCTTTATGTGTTCACAGAATACATTTACTTACCAAGTTTCAACAGTATAGTTCTTATAGTTTCGGAAAAAAGTGGCTGTGACATACGGACGGACAGACAAACAGACATGACGAATCTATAAGGGTTCCGTTTTTTGCCATTTGGCTACGGAACCCTAAAAACATTTGAATATAATTCGTAAGTCTAAAAATATTGCAATGCGCAAGTAGCCAAACTTAGGACACACAACTACAGTATAATTTTATAGCTCCAGTGTAAATAATTTACTTAGTAGGTACCTAGACACCTACAAGAGCTAAATCGTAAAAGTTACTGCCGAACCCTCACAAAACGGAGTGTCCCAAAAACGGTAAGTTCTACTTTAATTTAACTTTGGCATTTACAAAGTATTTCGTTTATATTGCTCGCGTAACTTTTAATGGCAGCTGTAAAGCCGTTAAGGTTCTGGAAACTGGAATTAATTTTATTTTGTCAACTGACTTTGTGTTCCACTTTTTGTTCGAGTTTGAATTTACCAGTAGTTTGTTATTGGCTATTGTTTTAAACACACTATCTTACAGTACCTACTAACTCCAATTTGTACGTACTGCGTACTCCAACGTCCCCGGGCATTAAGTCGGTAATCGCAAAAAATAGTTTTTCGATTACCGACGGTATTACCGGACAATAAATAAGTCGTTAATCGAAAAAACTATTCTTTGCGATTACCGACTAATGCGGCGATTACCGCCCAGCCCCCCCTAGCCAAGTCACAAACGATAAACGTAAACTCTCAGTAGTCTTTAATAGATTTTCAACTTTATGTTATTGGATATAAAGTTGAAAATCTATTGAAGATTACATAGTGTTTTCGTTCGTTCCGGTCGCTAACGCTAAGTAGTCTTTAATAGATTTTCAACTTTATGTTCGTAGGTATAAAGTTGAAAATCTATTGGAGATTACTAAGCGTTCACGTTTATCGTTTGCAACTTGGCTAGGGGGGCAGGGACGTCGACTCATGTTTTACAAATAAATTTTCCTTTACATTTATTTTTTATTGTTTTCTTGTTTTTAATATTGATATTACTACTAAATCATCATATTCCTGTCCTTGTCCCGTGTTATTTGGGGTCGGCGCAACACGTTTTTTCTTCCATCTGCGTTCTCAAACTGTCCTGTCACCCGTCACGCTATCACTAACTCCTTACTACTTATAATATTGAGTGAAAAGTAGTAAAATGTTCTTCTTCTTCTTCTCTAATCTCGTGTCTGCTAGAGTTTCACGAAGAAAGCTAGATAGTTTTATAGAGGTTTTATCTTAGGTAAGGTCATCTACATCATTTTCTTGCTTCGTGTTATTTGCAGTTTTCTTCTTGCATTCTCCCCTGTCAATTTTAATGATCATGCTAGTATTCACTCATACACCCAAGATATAAGACATACGTCCTAGATTTGGTGACAAAAGCCTTAAGTTAAATGCACAATTAGGATTAGACTTTGATTTTATGCTCTAGAATGTTTCTCTCCTATTGTTTTAGGCTTATTAATTAATAAATATAGTATATTATTATTATATTATACATCCATCTTATTTTTATTAATTTGATCTTCCTGTAATCCTCATTTAACGGGGACAATTCTTTCTGCTGTTGGAAAAATAATTGTGCAATAGCAAATAAGTTTGCGAGTCCAGTTAATAGCTCAGGAGACGGAGAATAGTATCTAATAATTTAATCCAATTTCATTTTATATCTAATTGCAAGTTAAACAATCTACTGTAACAATATCTTGTTCAACTTGAATAAGAAAGGTATCTAATTTACAAAGAAAAATAAAGACAACCATTTTCATTAAAAATATATTTCTATTGTTGAATCTTATTTTATAAGTGTGGAGTAATGGATTCTTTACAGCTGCATTGTCTTTTTGAAATATCGAGTTCACAATTTTTGCGAATTAAAAAAATACTTCGTTGCATTCGTTTCTTTTAATTTCTTATCAAACAGTATCAAATACTTCTATAACGTAGCTTAATATAACTTATCCGCTAAACAGCTTGACGAATTCATCAGACACTTTGTTGGCGTATCTGTAACCATTGAGCATGATGCGGTCCAACGCTGGAGCCGGCTTGATGGAGTCTCCATTCCTAGAAATTATTAACAGATAGGAATTTAATAAACATAACTATATAGTTTCTCGAAACAAATGCTCAACAAAGGAAATCCTAGAGAGAATTGAGAGAGCAGACTGGTCTGTTGGTCTAGTGGTTAGTGGCCCTGACTGCTATGCCAAAAGTCGAGGGTTCGATTTCCACCCAGGACAAATGTTTGTGTTGTTGTTCATTGTTCACGATGATTTGTTCATGTGTCTGGGTGTAATTTATCTATAATATGTATGTATTTAGACATATAAATACGTTTATCAGTTGTCTATCATAACACAAGCTCTGCTTGGCTTGGAACTGTGATAGTTGTGGATATAAAAAAAATCGCTATATAATAAGTCTCATGAATAATAGGGATAAGAGGTGAGCTTACTGTTAAACGATTGAGAGTTTCGCAAAAATTCAATTTAATAAAAAAAAAAATATTTCTCGTAGGCCTACATAGGCATTTAAAAAAAATATATTTCTCGTAGGCCTACATAGGCATTTAAAAAACGTCAGTAGCTAGTACTAGTTCCAATTGGTCATTTCTTATGAAGAAGAACGGGCAAGAAATTCGATGGTTATTTTTTTGTTGAGAAATCAGAGATATTCCCTTTTGATCTCATAGCAGTCAAACAATTATTTTTCAATATACTTACTCGAAAACCCGCTCTTATCCCACCGCTTTTAGGCACGCAATAGACTGTTTTCCGCACTAGTGTAGAAAAGTGCGCGTGCTGTCCCCCGCCACAATTTTATTACATTTATCGCATCAAGCCGGGCGCACGTCGACCCCTACGAGTCGCCGGTCAACCCCCGTTTATTCATTTCGTATGTGTATTGAAAAAAGTCGTATGATACACGTGCAAATTTGTCACTGCAGCTCTCGGCTCCATAACACTCTCGCCTACGGCTCGTGCAAATTCCGCCTCGATCGCTATGACAAACTTTCTGCACTTGTATCAAAATGTACCTACTATACTCGCACAGATCAGAGAAACATGTCACAAAAGGGAGTAGAATGAAAGAAGGCGTTGTTGAAACAAGGCTACCGATGATTATAGGTATAACTCACTTGCACTGAATATTCCAAGGATCATTGACGAAGTAGATGTGCATAGATACGATTCCGTATTTGTCTGCCCAGTCCCCTAGACAATCTGGCGCGAATGGAATCGCCACCTGAAATAAAGGTTGGCATGGAGTTTGAATTATTGAGGCTAATAGAGGCTAATTGGTGATCCAGACCTGGTTTAGTCCAATCTACAAAGCCTTGAGCACAGGCGTAGGGTGGCCAGCCTTTCGGTGTTTTACAGGTTGCATTTTGGAGAGTGTGCGCAGGAATTGCATGACTTGATTTCACCATCTCATTTTTATCACCCTTACGTTGTTGAAATCTCTACGTTCCGGACCAAGCGTTTTGCCTCGTCGTTTATACCCCGTACATCGAGGGACTGGAACAATTTGCCTGCTGCGGTCTTCCCGTCCGATTATAATTTAGGTGTCTTCAAAGCTAGAGTGAATAGGCTCTCAATAAATTAGTGCGCCACACCATCAACGATTGCATTTCTACTTACCATCAGGTGGGATCGCAGTCAAGCACTAGTTTATATCAATAAATAAAAAAATGATGAGATAATTCGTAACCACCACACTGAATATGTGGAAATTTCGACCTTTAGGAAATGAATATCGCGATGGTTTGGAGAAGCTTTTGTCCATGAATATCAAATAGGGTCAAATAGGGTTTGCACCTTGTACAGTCAGGGGTCAAAAGTGCATTGTACTTCCATCAACGTTAAAGGGTCTAAAATGTTTTTGTAGAAGAGGGTCAGTGGTTCATGCCTGATTTGATTTGTAGCATAGAACCTATAGTATTGATTAAACTAGTTGTGGACTGTGAAACTTCTACTACAAAGAAATTTTAGACACTTTAGCATTGGTAGCACTTTTGACCCCTGGTTGTACATAGGTTTGCATACGAACGAGGAAGTTATTTTTTCTGTTTCCCCAACTAAACTGGTACATCAGTTTGGTTCTGTAACTGTACGGTGTGTATGACTTCTTTCCGTTTATCTTAACCGTAAACAAAGAGGTATGGGCGTTTTGGGAGCTGTTTTTGAACTTATAAAATTTTGACCTTTAGAGGTTAGTTAGTTTAAATGTCTTGTTTGCGTTAAGATTCACCTGGATGCCTTGTTTGGGGTTGGGGATATCTTCAAACCAGTCTCTTCTCTTTTGTTTGGGCATCCTGCCGATGATCTGGAAGCCAGTACCGACCAGGTCACCGTCTGTGGTCATTGCGAACCACGGCAGCAAGTCCTCGCAGCGTAGGTCCCGGGTCATGTTGTAGTAATAATGAGTACCTGGAAACATTATTTTAAAGTAATTAGTTTTAAAAATGGAAAAGACGTCTTGGAACACGCAAAGGCCTTTGACTCCATCTCTATCTATTCGATGTAATCTCATAGACTTATACACCCTAAAAACGAAAGAGTGTCTTCACTTGAGCTTGAAGTTACAAGCGCAAATCATTTTAAACATTACAATGCTCATTAGAGCGACAAGTTCCTTATATAATCGACTGTGTGCCTCAAGGCATCATTTTGAGCCAAACTTTTGTTTTTTTTTGCGGCTTAAAGGGGAATTAAAGTTTTGCCAAACATAGCTTGTTTTTCGCCAATAGTGCAACCAAACCATATCCTAAAGGATTGCATGAGAAATCAATAGCGAAAAGAATTATGTCCACCAACCGTAACCGAACGAAGTTAGAGACTATTTAGTAAATTATCTACTATTGTTTTTTTATCAGGCGTTATTTTTCGTAAATAAAAATACTCCATAATCAAATCACAGCTGATTTCGTGTCAATGACTACGAATGTTCCCGGCCTATACAACTTTCCCACACTCGACATAACGCCGGGCCCTGTTTCAGGCTATGGTCTAGAGCGAGGAGGAAAGGCAGGCGGGCATCTCCTTCTGCGAAGTAGTAATGCTAGCGAAGGAGGTGGCCGCACGCGTGAGGGAACGGACTTCCTCAGCCTCTGTAAGCGTGGACTTGCAGACGACGAGCAATAGGTAGCTCGCGGTAGACATCAACAAAACTTAACTCCTCTAGCTGAATTTCTGGATTTCATAAGACATGATGTGGGAAGAGATATGAATAGTGACAATGTTTAATTAATTTTATCTATAAAAATTTAGTAGCATGTTTCATTTGCATTATTGTTCTGTGATAAGGTAAACAAAGATTTTTGTAAAACCAGAAGTACTAATTATTTAATAAAATGTTCTAGTTTCGGTGTTTATGGTGAGTACGCGTTAAATAGAGTTACAATAGTGGCTGTTAGCGATAAGACCGCCATTGTACCTATAGATTTAAGTTTATGTTTATGTTGTGTTACTTTTATGGTGTACAATAAAGTTTATTCTATTCTATCACAACACTAATGCGCGAACTTTCGATTCGTTTATTACTTCTTATTTTTTACTAGTTTAAGTGATGAAAAAATGACGGTAATAAACAACTTAATCTATTTTATTAATGGAAACCTCAAAGTATTACGAATGGAAGTATTTCCATTTTAATTAGGATATAAGAAAAATAGATAACGCCTGGCAAAAAGATATAAAAAATTATGCCAATAGCTTGTATTGGCTTTTAATCATCGCCTTTTCATGCATATAACAATCACACATACCCATGTTAGGAACACAGTTTTGTTTCTTGAAGCCGGTGCTGTTGAGTTCAGCCTCGGTGCTGGGCACACGCATCAGACGCTTATCATGTCCAGCTACCCATACGCCACCATCTTGTAGTGTAGCTCCATTTTCCACTTGTGGGCCAGCGCCTGCTTTAAGCGACTCTATGGGAAACAGGAGAATAGTAAGGGATATATAAAGGAGTACTGTATCTGAAAAACTTAAATTGAAAATAAACCCGAACGATATTTTTAATTTTTAACCGACTTCAAAAAAAATAAGGTTATCAATTCTGTTGTATGTTTTTCTTTGTTTTTTTTTGTGTTTGTTACCACCCCAAGTAACATGGAACAACTGCAGGAAAATGTGTTACATTGACCCCAAGTAACATGGAACAAGTGCAGGAAAATGTGTCATACTGACCCCAAGTAACATGGGACAAGTGCAGGAAAATGTGTCATACTGACCCAAGTAACATGGGACAAGTGCAGGAAAATGTGTCATACTGACCCAAGTAACATGGGACAAGTGCAGGAAAATGTGTCATACTGACCCAAGTAACATGGGACAAGTGCAGGAAAATGTGTCATACTGACCCAAGTAACATGGGACAAGTGCAGGAAAATGTGTCATACTGACCCAAGTAACATGGGACAAGTGCAGGAAAATGTGTCATACTGATCCAAGTAACATGGGACAAGTGCAGGAAAATGTGTCATACTGACCCAAGTAACATGGGACAAGTGCAGGAAAATGTGTCATACTGACCCAAGTAACATGGGACAAGTGCAGGAAAATGTGTCATACTGACCCAAGTAACATGGGACAAGTGCAGGAAAATGTGTCATACTGACCCAAGTAACATGGGACAAGTGCAGGAAAATGTGTCATACTGATCCAAGTAACATGGGACAAGTGCAGGAAAATGTGTCATACTGACCCCAAGTAACATGGGACAAGTGCAGGAAAATGTGTCATACTGACCCAAGTAACATGGGACAAGTGCAGGAAAATGTGTCATACTGACCCAAGTAACATGGGACAAGTGCAGGCAAATGTGTCATACTGACCCAAGTAACATGGGACAAGTGCAGGAAAATGTGTCATACTGATCCAAGTAACATGGGACAAGTGCAGGAAAATGTGTCATACTGACCCCAAGTAACATGGGACAAGTGCAGGAAAATGTGTCATACTGACCCAAGTAACATGGGACAAGTGCAGGAAAATGTGTCATACTGACCCCAAGTAACATGGGACAAGTGCAGGAAAATGTGTCATACTGACCCAAGTAACATGGGACAAGTGCAGGAAAATGTGTCATACTGACCCAAGTAACATGGGACAAGTGCAGGAAAATGTGTCATACTGACCCCAAGTAACATGGGACAAGTGCAGGAAAATGTGTCATACTGACCCAAGTAACATGGGACAAGTGCAGGAAAATGTGTCATACTGACCCAAGTAACATGGGACAAGTGCAGGAAAATGTGTCATACTGACCCCAAGTAACATGGGACAAGTGCAGGAAAATGTGTCATACTGACCCAAGTAACATGGGACAAGTGCAGGAAAATGTGTCATACTGACCCAAGTAACATGGGACAAGTGCAGGAAAATGTGTCATACTGACCCCAAGTAACATGGGACAAGTGCAGGAAAATGTGTCATACTGACCCAAGTAACATGGGACAAGTGCAGGAAAATGTGTCATACTGACCCAAGTAACATGGGACAAGTGCAGGAAAATGTGTCATACTGATCCAAGTAACATGGGACAAGTGCAGGAAAATGTGTCATACTGACCCCAAGTAACATGGGACAAGTGCAGGAAAATGTGTCATACTGACCCCAAGTAACATGGGACAAGTGCAGGAAAATGTGTCATACTGACCCAAGTAACATGGGACAAGTGCAGGAAAATGTGTCATACTGACCCAAGTAACATGGGACAAGTGCAGGAAAATGTGTCATACTGACCCAAGTAACATGGGACAAGTGCAGGAAAATGTGTCATACTGACCCCAAGTAACATGGGACAAGTGCAGGAAAATGTGTCATACTGACCCCAAGTAACATGGGACAAGTGCAGGAAAATGTGTCATACTGACCCAAGTAACATGGGACAAGTGCAGGAAAATGTGTCATACTGACCCAAGTAACATGGGACAAGTGCAGGAAAATGTGTCATACTGATCCAAGTAACATGGGACAAGTGCAGGAAAATGTGTCATACTGACCCCAAGTAACATGGGACAAGTGCAGGAAAATGTGTCATACTGACCCAAGTAACATGGGACAAGTGCAGGAAAATGTGTCATACTGACCCAAGTAACATGGGACAAGTGCAGGAAAATGTGTCATACTGACCCAAGTAACATGGGACAAGTGCAGGAAAATGTGTCATACTGACCCAAGTAACATGGGACAAGTGCAGGAAAATGTGTCATACTGATCCAAGTAACATGGGACAAGTGCAGGAAAATGTGTCATACTGACCCCAAGTAACATGGGACAAGTGCAGGAAAATGTGTCATACTGACCCAAGTAACATGGGACAAGTGCAGGAAAATGTGTCATACTGACCCAAGTAACATGGGACAAGTGCAGGCAAATGTGTCATACTGACCCAAGTAACATGGGACAAGTGCAGGAAAATGTGTCATACTGATCCAAGTAACATGGGACAAGTGCAGGAAAATGTGTCATACTGACCCCAAGTAACATGGGACAAGTGCAGGAAAATGTGTCATACTGACCCAAGTAACATGGGACAAGTGCAGGAAAATGTGTCATACTGACCCCAAGTAACATGGGACAAGTGCAGGAAAATGTGTCATACTGACCCAAGTAACATGGGACAAGTGCAGGAAAATGTGTCATACTGACCCAAGTAACATGGGACAAGTGCAGGAAAATGTGTCATACTGACCCCAAGTAACATGGGACAAGTGCAGGAAAATGTGTCATACTGACCCAAGTAACATGGGACAAGTGCAGGAAAATGTGTCATACTGACCCAAGTAACATGGGACAAGTGCAGGAAAATGTGTCATACTGACCCCAAGTAACATGGGACAAGTGCAGGAAAATGTGTCATACTGACCCAAGTAACATGGGACAAGTGCAGGAAAATGTGTCATACTGACCCAAGTAACATGGGACAAGTGCAGGAAAATGTGTCATACTGACCCCAAGTAACATGGGACAAGTGCAGGAAAATGTGTCATACTGACCCAAGTAACATGGGACAAGTGCAGGAAAATGTGTCATACTGACCCAAGTAACATGGGACAAGTGCAGGAAAATGTGTCATACTGACCCCAAGTAACATGGGACAAGTGCAGGAAAATGTGTCATACTGACCCAAGTAACATGGGACAAGTGCAGGAAAATGTGTCATACTGACCCAAGTAACATGGGACAAGTGCAGGAAAATGTGTCATACTGACCCAGGTAACATGGGACAAGTGCAGGAAAATGTGTCATACTGACGTCAGTATTTTCTTTTACTTTTCCTATGTTACGTGAAGTCGATGTAACACATTTTCCTGCAGTTGTTCTCCCCTGTCAATCATCCTTCCCACAATTTCTTTCATAACATTCGTTAACTATTTTTAAGTGTAGGTTACCTACATTATGTGTGATACCAAATTAATGAGCACATTATCTTTAGCAATATTCACAGAACCATGTTGTTCACGTCCCAGGCGAAAAACATCCTTCTGCGTAGGTATAATTAACACGAAACAAGTAGCCTACGTAGACTTTATAGGTGCCGAGTGATCAAGACGGTTTTGTTAAGAAATAACGTGAGTTTAACAAACTACAGGTCTTGTGACTTACAGACTACGCTACCTCTGTACATACGTCTGTACAACTTGAGTGACCTTGAAAAACGCTTAATTATCGTTTTGTACACACGGGTGTACGAAATTTATTCGGCCGAAAATTTTGGTCTGTATATCTTCGTTTTTCCTGGAAAAATACAGAAAAAGATTTTTTTTATTTCTTTTTTTTTACGTGATTTAAGGAAAAACGCGCAATTACGTAATAATGATACCCCTATACGCGCAAGGGGTTAAGTCGGAGAAGAGCTTTCTTCATGAATTCACCGCAGAATATCATCATGGCTGAGCATTTACCTGCAGACACGAAGTACTGTGTGGCAGTCCAGTAGTCTCTTGCAGGCTCGCCCTCTGACGCCTTCGCCGACCACTTGATGAACTTCTTCTCAGGGTTGACGACTGGTGAGTTGTACTCGTCCACTGGAAGCTGTATAAAGAAAGAAAAGAAAGTCAATTTTATATACGGGAAATGTTCAATCTTAAGCATAGGATTAAACAACAAAGACACACCAACACACACAACACACAACACACACACACACACTCATTTTGTTGTTTTTTTTTTGTTGTATCTACACTAATATTATAAACAGAAAAGATTTGTATTTTTGTGTATTTATTTGTATTTTGTTTATCAAAAACTACCAGACCGATTCTAAAAATTACTTCACCAGGAGAATACTATTAATCACTGAGTGACATAACCATATATTTATATAATATGTTTATGATGCACTAGTTGTATCCCGTTCCTTTGCTTCAGTGACTACCGTGAGAAACTAAACAAATTGTTTTTAATCTATTTATGTATGAAAACTAGCTCAAGTCACTCAGTTATAGTACGATCATCATCTTCCTGCCCTAGTCCCATGTTTTTTGAGGTCGGCCTATCATGTTTTTTGAGGTCGGCCTACCATGTTTTTTGAGGTCGGCATAACATGTTTCTTGAGGTCGGCCTATCATGTTTTTTGAGGTCGGCCTATCATGTTTTTTCTTGCTTTCTATTCGGTCAGCCGTCACGCTATCACTGACTCCCTTGTCTTGTCTCATATTAACTCAACCGTGGAGCCGTACCCGCTCCGGGCCCGTCGACAATGGTCGACGGGCTGTCCAAAAATCTGTCCGAAAATCCGTTCAGCAGGATTGTTTTTAAGTTTACAAACCACGGCCACGCCTCCTATTCCTTTGTTCTGATCACGTGACTGAGCGTAGACATGACGTCAGAATAAAGGAATCGGAGGCGTGGCCTACTCGAGGCGATCGAAGAAAAGAGAATCGAAACGAAACGGTTGTAACTTGGCTAGGGGCCTGTAAAGACTGTCAAAAATCTACGAATGACAACCGGGACGAACGTCTTTATGAGATTTCTGAGGCACGGGGTGTCAGTAATTTCATAGATTTTAGTTTTAGTACATATGAATTGAAAAATTCACATTGGTCCTTGCCCGGTTTTGAACCCGCAACCTTATGCGTGAGAGGACACCGAAACCAATAGGATTATTTTCCATCAGTTCGCTCGCTTTGTCCCTTGTCAATTAAAGTCATTATACATAGCTTCACAAGTAAGTCCCGGTATGTCGGACATCCGCAATTCGGACCTGATCCCCGTTAAGACCCCCGTTTATACGAAGTAGCTAAGCCCTTTGAATTTCCTCTCATTTTGAGCCTTGTCTCTTTGGGGAATGTCCATAAATTCCGACCGTGTAATATTGTGATTGCCCAGTGGTAAAAGCTTCACCTCTTATGTCCGAAGATGCGGGATCAGATCCGAAAAAATCAAATCAAAGCACTCATTTTGTTGTTTTTTTTTTAATTGTTATAAACTAGTGCTTGACTGCGATCCCACCTGGTGGTAAGTAGTGATGCAATCGTTGATGGTGAGGCGCACTAGTTTACAAATTGCCTGCTGCAGTCTTCCCGTCCAATTATATTTTAGGTGTCTTCAAGGCTAGAGTGATTAGGATCTTGAGTAACTAGTGCGCTTCACCATCAATGATTGCATCACTGCTTACCATCAGGTGGAATCAAAGTCAAACACTAGTTTATGTCATTAAAAAAACATAAGTATTTATGTTTATTTTCGGGTTTCAAACTTGTTGTGTTTATGTGTGTGCCTTTGTGTTCTTTTTTTTAATGGGTACGTTAGTCCTACCTGATACCTAGGTAGGTAGGTACTAGAATTGTGATGAGAGATGAATAGACGAACTAAATAAAAAACTAGTTATTAAAAATTCAAATATAAAAAAAAAAAACAAATTAACAACTTACTATTTTGTTTCTTGATCTTTCTCTAGGATTTTTGATCTTACTGACAACATCACCATTTAAATTCAAAAGCCCAAAATAAAAACAAATTTGTCTAACACAAAGGACCGTGACAAGTCTGTAGTTATTTTTTTAACTTTGGGATTAAAGCGGTTATGTGTGTACCTGACCATTCTTTGTTGGCATCAAAAAGATCTGTGTAGGTCGTGATGTCAAAGAGAAAAAACAAAAAATAAATTACTTAATTAAGTATTTCATACTTAACAAACAACTAAGTTGTAGGTATGATTTAGGTAATAATATAGTCCAGTGCCTAGGGCGTTAAAATCATCAAAACCTAGGATGTTTTTTTTTTTGTGGAAGAAATTTAAAAAGAAAATTTAATATGTATAACTAATAATATGAAGAAAAAAGTTTACCTGTTAAAAAATTGTGATCTTGATTTAAAAAAAAAAAAAAAAATTACAATGGTTCAATTGATAGGTCTGTTGGTCTAGTGGTTAGTGGCCCTGACTACTATGCCGGAGGTCGTGGGTTCGATTCCCACCCACGACAAATGTTTGTGTGTTGAGCACAATCATTTGTTCTGTGTCTGGGTGTAATTTATCTATAATACGTATGTATTTAGAAATATATAAGTATGTTTATCAGTTGTCTAGTACTCGTAACACAAGCTTTACTTAGCTTGGCACTAGACTCCGCCGTTGTGTGATAGTTGTGGAATATTATATTATATTTATATTAACCTTTTGAGTGCGTAATTAATTAGAGAGAAGATACTTAGTTAATGCGGGGATCAACAGCTTAATATTAATTAGTAGGTCTGGCCAGTTTTAGTTGGCCCTAACATGAAGTGATAAATTCTAAGATCTGACCACGACATACATATATCATTGTAAACGATTAAGTTAATGAGCTGATCATTTAAAACCTCTTTTTAATATTCTTCTTTAGATAATACCTACTGTTTATTGGTGAAAAACGACAAGGATAGCCGACCCCAAATGAAATGGGATACAGCTAACTAACCCTAGCCGATGTCTAAACAAAAAGAGAGAGAATGTGTGTTATTTTTAAATTATGAACATTTTGCATGCCGTAAAGAAAGAAGAAGAAGAAAGAAAACACGTTTATTTGGCACACAGGTACACACAATGAGATAACAATTATAATAAAGAAACTTAAAATACTTCAACTTAAAAATATATCAACATTATGTGTCTCACGGCTGCGCCAAATAGGTCCAGTTCAGCATAATGTGGCCCTCAAATCTGCTATTACAATAGTGCCAGAATGGTCTATAATTGATTTCATAATTGTTGATTTTGACAAGTTTGGTAATCTACTAATATAATGGCGTCATTATGACTTTCCAATGGTCAACCACTGACACTCCATTGAAAGAAATGGCATAGAATGGTAATCTCGTACATAATGACAAGTGAATATTTGACGTATGCGGGAATCTGCTAAAATTGTGACAGTTCCTTTGATCAGTAACCTAGCATTAGGACGTCATTGTGCAGTCATTGCTTTTAATTTGTTACGAGACAGCTCGTTATTGTCATTCTACCACTAGACCATTGACCGATCAATGATCGACCATTATGAATTAGCAGATTACGAACTTTTAGCAAAATGACAATGGGATCGTGTTGGAATGACGAATTTATAAAAATAGCAGACTTGGGCCTCAGGCCACTACGTAGCAGTTGCCTGACGCTGGTTTTAAGGCAAACTGTATCGGAACAATCGACAAATACAACAACATATCTGTGTAACAACAATATTAGCAAATATATATGATTATGCTTACTTACAATATTTCTCTATTACAATAATAAGTATGAGAGGACAGTATATACCAGTCAAGTATCCAAAAGCACATTAAGTATAAGAAATTAACTTAAAGAGATTAGGTACTTGAACGGTTTGCTCCACATTGTAGCCACATGCGTGGGTACCCCTTCGCGATTGATCTGGTTCATTCAAATAAATTAGATAAACGATGCGAATGAGATTGACACGTCATTCAGTCTGAATTGACGGCGCATTGTCACTTTGTCAGCCATGAGGAAGAGGTTTGTTTGGTCATGCATCAATAGTAACCACTGCGTATGTTTTGGTTTGGTAAAATGGCACGTTTTATAATGATTGGCTTTATTCTGACAAGATTGGTTATATAGGTTGTGAATCGTGATGAATTATCGAATTTTTATGTTAGTGATAAAGACATGTTGCACGTTTGTCTCGTCATAAACTGATTCTTCTTTCGCTACAGTATTCATATAATAAAGTAAATGTAAGCTTTATAATGTTTCCACTGGTGCACGGGCGGTCTTAATAGTTACGATGCCCGGGCGGCAGAACTCTGCGAGGCCCTTGTCATTTTTGCATAGTATTTGAATCAAACCTAGGTATTTCTTATAATATGTGAGAAATGCTTTATAAAAAGGTCGACATGAATTTGCTACTGCGAAATTCGCGAGCGCTTGCGAGTTGGCATTTTTAAGCGGCTTCAAAAAGGAGGAGGTTCTATGTGCGGCTGAATGTATTTTTTTTATGTATTTTCACCGATTTCTCGGGCAATTGTGGACCGACTTTTTTTTTTTAATTGAGAGTTTATGCTTCCAAGATGGTCCAATATTGTTATGATCTGATCATGAACTTAGAAGATATGGAATAGAACTTCTCATAGGATTACAGCATAACCGTCGTAACAAGTAAAACTGCTTTGATTGTACGTGTTGTCGACGACTGACTGAAAGAAGTGGGGGAATATATCGAACTGATCTGATGATGAAGCCTAAAATTAGGCACCGGAACTCTGTAATAAATTATTGTAATCTAACCGTATTTGAGATTATTAGGATTGTCATGAGAGGCACTCTGGCTATAAGGTATTTAAGTTTGACTGAGGGGTACTTTTTAAGTTTTTAGTGGTCGTACCATAACTAAAAAGCGTAAAATAAAAGTTTTTACAAAAAATAATGCAACCGACTTCAATGTAAAAAAAAACACTGAAAAGTGCAAAATAACTTTAATTTCGGATGTCGGTTTTGAATAACGAAGAAGCAAAACTATTATGGAAAGACCGAAATTAAAGTTATTTTGCACGTTTCAGTGCTTTTTTTTACATTGAAGTCGGTTGTATTTTTTTTTGTAAATAGTTTTATAATCTACTTTTTTTTGTCGTCAACTTGGTACAGTCAAATAAAAACAGATTAAAACCAATAACTAGTCAGAATTAAAATTGGTCTTCCTTCAACGAAATACATACCCTACATATTTAACGTATATAATTTTTTTAAAGTCTTTTATAAAAAAAAGTTTACTTACAGCGACCATAAGTCCAGCCACGAATCCCGCAGTATCATAAAGAGGGCACAAGATCCTCCCTGGAGGACAGTACATCCTCAGCTCGGGCAGAGGACCTGGGGGCCTCTCAGTCCTCTGCCAGCCCTCGTTCTCCACGTCGCTGATGGTGCGAGGAATCGAGAAGAAGTACTCCATATCGGCCAAGGCGTCAGACCAACCAAATTTAACTGGAAATCGAACACACAATACATTTATTTAAAATATATATTTATAATCAAACTTTCTTACCCAAATCGAATAAAAAAATTTAATGTAGTAAGAAAATTATTGTGTTTCAGAGAATTTCACAATTCATGGCTGAACTGGCAGACGTATTTCATTGAGACAGAAATACTGAGAAAATTATTTAGGTTTTTTTAACGTCTACTGATTTTTGAAATTCAAATACACATTTTATTTTTGGAATTATTAGAGCTGAGTATTTATGTACTTAATTAAAATATTTATTTAAGTTTTAATTTAAGAGCATACAGTGTTTATATGACTTATAGAAATATTGGGTATACCTAACTATACCTAATTAACTAAGTCTAAAGACGGTTGAAGATAATATCATTGTAAGAAATCATAATATCATTGTAAAAACGTACCTCTTAGCCCGTCATAATGGACACCTGAAACAAGATTAATGCTGATTAGATTTTACAAGAGCATTAAATTCAAATTACTAGATACATCTCATTTATTGATAGGTTTATTTTTGTATAGCCTCTTTCTGTTGTGTAGACTCCGTGGATTCTTAAAGTATTATTTTTATTGTGCGTAGAAGACACACACACACTCACACACACACACTGTCTACACTGTCCTCTCATAGTTATTAATGTTGTGATATGGAAGAAAATATTGTAGAATCAATCAATTTTTTTCAAAGAGTAACCATGTAGTCTCTTGCTGGTTCTTCTCCATATGAAACGACCAATTAGAACCGTGCGCTAACTTCTGACGTTTTATAAGTGCCCATGTAGGTCTATGTGAAATAAAATAATGTTGAGTTGAGTAAAATAAATATTATCGGACACAACCAGCAACAATTAAGCCTCCTACAGCAATGTCCGATATAAGGGCAAGCAAGTCTCCCAGCAATCATCGCCAGAGCTGTATTGGAGCTATCCCGCACCCTGCGCACTAGGTGCAGATAACATATGCCACTTACAACACCAGAGGGCTTAGCCAAGTTGATAATCTACAATCGTTAAAGCTAGTAGAAAACTTCAAATGTATGGGAATGACATCATCTCAACGTTAAGTCACGTGGTCAGAACAAAGGAATCAGAGGCATTACCGACTGTAGAAAGAGATTCAGAAGGAAACGGTCGTAATTTGGCTAGGCCTGCTGGCCTGCTGGCGTATATTCGCCGACAGGTTAAGCTGAGGTTCAGAGAACATCCACATTTCGAAAATTATACTTAATCCCTATCACCACATTAACATTGCAAAGGTGGTGTTTGTTTTCCTTTGTCCTTTCTTTCTTTACGCTCAAACGGCGGAACGGTCGGACACATGGGTAGATCATTTATTTTTTTGAGCGTGTCCTCTCGCAGGACAACCTATAAGGTGTCGTCTGCTTAACCGGACTAGCCTGTGTTGGCTTCAGTAAATTAAATCCTCCAGCCAGGGCTAAGAAAAACTTAAAACTAAGCGACTACATGCTATAGGGCACAAGCCGCCTGAGGTTTTACGCAGAGCCTATCACACGATCTCACTAAACTCGGCATTATTACTGCCTAGGATGCTCTCCCACTCGACCTCCGCATCCGCGAAGCAGCTGTGCTGTACGAGGCCAAAAGGAGGGTGCCTCAGCCCATGTTAGGAGACAGAGAGGTTGAGCGAATGGCTCTAGCAAGTGAGGCCACCCATCCTGCAGAGTAAGCTAATCTGGATTTCAGCCTGATAGAAGAGGAACAATATAATAATCACAGTGATTTCACGCGTGCGACCGTCTCCTTCGCTAGGATTACTGCTTCGTAAAAGGAGGCAACCGCCGCCCATTATCCCTTGCTCCGGGCCATGGCCTACCGTGTCCTCCGGGCGTTCCGCACTATTTCTTCTGCATACATCGGGTCCTGGGTTATGGCACAGGATTCTGGGTTAGGTAAGACACATATACTTTTATCGCGATAATATGTGCACGCGGGATAAATATGAGCACAGTGGACTATGACAAGGGTGTACCGATGGCAAAAATACACAACAAAATACTTACAGCTAACAGCTGCAATGAACAACAGAAACACAATTATTTTTTCCATTTTCTATCGGTTGTAAAGTTACTACCTGACGAAATTTACGAGCGTTCCGTCTGAACGCGATCGGACACGATATTTTACTGATGTCACGCTGGATTCAATGGGATGTGTTATAAAAGATTAACAAAAACTGTAACCAGTAGGTCAACGTGAAATAACGTTAGATTAGATACAGGTTTTATTATAAGAAAATAAAAATAACGCTTTTTTTGCGGTCGTTTTATTGGTTTCGTTAACTTTAGTTTATTAATACTAGCTTTTGCCCGTGGCTTCGCTCCCTTCAACTGATTACCTACCCTACTCAGCTTAGTTACCTAACCTACCCTATCCTACTGACTTATCTAACTGCCTACCTACCTATTTTTTTTTGTTTTTTAAGTTTTAGCGAGACTAACAAACAGTCATTGATTTATATAAATATAGGTTTGCGATCCACCTGGTTTCATTTGGGAGTATAAGGCTTAGGTGCCAATACATACCTGCCAGGTTTGCGAATTGTTCAGAAAAGTTACCGTGCTCCAAGCAAAGGACAACTGAATTAACACTGAGAGCTTTAGCCACTAAGAGTCTCACGCCGAGAGAAGTCATTTGATGATTTCCAGAGTTCATTTGAAAAAAGGTACCGACACATAAATCACAATGCTTTCCTCAGATGTTCTCAAATTAAAAAGACCATCAGAGCTTCGGGATTTTTCGAAAAAGTTACCACGGTCCTGAAAACCAAAGGGCAACTCAAGGAACACAGGTGGGCTTTACTCAATAAAATTGTGACACTCCATTTCGCTCCAACCAGAAGGGAGAAGTTATTTGATGATTTTGCAACCTAAAAAAAGTATTACCACGCCACTTGATCGATGCTATGCATCGATAATAATAGAACGCGTCAGTCAAAGTCGATCGAAAAATTAAAACCTGCTATTTGACCTACGGACGTCTATTCTCATTTCATCATCATCATCATTTCAGTCTGGAATTAACTACCTTACCCTACCGTTTACCGTACCTACCCTTTTTTTGTGTCGGCCTTATTTTTTACTAGGTTCGGTCAGCAATTTAGAAGTAAGCGGAACAGAAAGTAAAGTCGCGCAAACCTCCATTGAAAAGGGAAGTGTCCTCGGACCAGACGGGTATTATGTCTAATTTGGGCAACTGCCCGAGAGGTGATTTCGGGCTGTTGTATATTGTCAAATCGCGCGGAGAACTCTAATTGCGCGATACAGGATTTCGCAGTTTAGTTCATATGTGGCGCTATAGATGTCGCTACAGGGACTTGGCCTGTGTTAAAGTAGGTACAAAATTATCCCAAGGTAGCATACTCTCGGAACAAAAACTATCTTATGACCTATTCCAGGACACATAGATATTTCTCTTTGCCCGTCTCTGTCCACCCGTGTGCTAAATTTCATCTAATTTTTTTCTAACGGTTGAGGGAAAAGCACAAACAAACAAAACAACTTTTACCATTATAATATTAGCAAATTATTATCGGCAAATTTCAAATATTGTTTGCAGTTGACTTTCTGCACGTAGACTGGGTCGGCTCCACAATGATTGCCGCGACGTCCGGTGCGTTAAAAAGTAAAGTGACCCACACATACGTTAGTACATCGTACGTAATATAATGCTCAGACAGCACTGCAAGATTAATCTTTTGCTCCTTACAATCTACATAGAAAACAGTTCTTGAAGAATCGGAGTTATTGAGTTGTTAGCATCCCGGAGTCTGGTTTGATGGCCCCATTGATTGCACCATTTTTTTACTCGACTACGGCAAATCCAAAAAGTATATTTATTTTTATTATTACAAAGTCGAACTAGCTCTGAATTATCACAGCAAACCAATTTGAGAGCCTCTCATTCAACAGGATTTGGGTTTGTAAACAACTTTTTACGATATTACGTTTCCATAAGTTGGGGGCCCTGAAGCATGGAGGCCCTGTATCACGTGGTAGCTACGCCCCTGGCTAGGAGAGACGTAATAGCTCATCTTTAAAGGCATGAGCTGTTCACATTAGCAAATCAAGGGCGGATCCGGCTTTGGCGCCAGGTCACATAGTCATGGTCAAGTCATAAGAAGTTGTGATTTAATTTTGATAATAATAGATACGGGTAAAAATACATACATTAATAAAATACCTACTATTTTATCGATGTATGTACTGTACTAAAAAAATACCTATATTTAAATAACAAAATCAATTTTTCTTTAACGTCTTCTCCCGAAACGTGTTATCACTCCATCTACTTCAACGGCAACGAAAAAAGCATGTGGCGAACTCAAAAAAATGGACTGCCACAAGGTAGTGTTCTAGCCCCCTTGTTGTTTAACGTTTACACCAATGACCAACCGGTGAGCCCTAACACAACCCGCTTTCTGTATTTTTTTTTTTTTTTTATTATTATTGATAGGCTCGCGTTTGACCACCATCTCACCTGATGGTAAGCGATGATGTGGCCGACGATGGAGCACGCTTGCCTAGAAATAACCTATTCACTCTAAGAAGAACTGGCTTAACTTGCCAAGCCACTGATTTTGAGGACATTGAGGCCAATCTTACCACAGCTCTCTCAGATCTTAGCCAGTATTATACTGCTAATGCGTTTAAAGCAAATCTCTCAAAAATGTGCGTCTTTCACTTTTGTAACAGACAAGCGGGTTGAATGCTCAATATCTCATGGCAAGAGGTACCAATTATTCATAACCCCCATCCAAGATATCTCTTCATCACTCTGGATAGGTCTCTCGACTACAGAAAGAATTGCGAAAACGTTAAGCGGAAGGTGCATACGAGAAACAACCTGATACGTCGCCTAACATCCACTAGACGGAGGCGTCTCCCCAAATTCTGCGAACAACTGGAATGGCGCTCCGCTTCTCCGCTGGTGAATATGCCTGTCCAGTATGGAGCCGCTCCGCCCACTCTAACATAGTGGATACAGCACTTAATGAGACGTGCCAAATTGCCACTGGTTGCCTTATGCCGACTCCGGTACGAATGCTGTATCCACTAATCGGCATTGCACCCCCAAAAATTCGCAGGACTGTGGCTAGCCGCATAGAAAGAACGAAACAAAAATACGACCCTTGCCATTCAATGCACTATTACAGCTCGGTGCACCATATGGCTTTACTTTGAGATGGGAGTGATGCCCTCTCCTGGACACGAGTTGCCATGGCCTATCTGGAAAACTCTAAACAGACTCCGCACGCTATAATTTGATTTTTCGTAACGAGAGAGATCTTCCCGCTGTCGCTACACTAACATGTAGTGTAGCCATAATACATAAAAAAATCTTACATTAGGATACGTCTCAAAATCAAAGTTTAAAATAAGGTCAGAAAACTTCTATTGATAAAATATTTTTATTAAATCTTTTCAAAAAACTCTCCACCAACCTCTATACATAGTTTCATGCGTCTGAAACAATTTTCGAAACATTTTTTCCAGTCCGCTGCAGACACCTCTTAAACGGCCTTCTTGAACGCTGCTAGCGCGTCTTCCAGCGATGAAAACTGTATCGCTTTCGGCAGATTTTTTATTTTAGGGAATAAAAAGAAGTCACACGGTGCCAGTTCAGGACTGTAAGGACTGACTGACTGTAAGGTGCCCCAAGACTCTGACCGGTGCGGTGTCCAGGAAGTCCCTCGTTTTTAGCGCTAAGTGCGCGGGCGCGTTGTAATGGTGAAGCAATACCCCGCGGAGCCCGGTGTGTTCGGTCGCTTGTTGCTCATTGAAGACAAATCTACTGGCGGGCATTTTGTGGTATACCATTCGGCGTTGATGCTGCTTTGGTCTCGTAATGGAATTGAAATCAGATACCCCGTCAAAGTGATGAAACTAGTGATTAAAATTTTCCCTGTGCTTCTCGATCGCTTCACATTCGTAGGCGTTGTTTCGTTTTAAAACAGCCAAACTGTCAACTGACGCTTTGTTTCTGGATTGTATTGATAAATCCAGGATTCATCACCTGTCACAATGTCGTAAACGCGCCGAGACGAGCCTGCTTCAAATTTTTGAATCATATCACGGCACCACTCCACACGGGCCTGCTTCTGAGCTTCAGTGAGGTTGTGTGACACCCAGCGGCAAACTATCTTCCTCACACGAAGGTGCTCGTGTAGAATCTTGTGAATGCTTCCCGAACCAATCTGCTGAATCTCTTCGTATATAATTCGCCTGTTTTCTTGAATTTTTTTTTTTACTGCCAGCACACTTTCTTCCGTGACAGCTGTCGTAGGACGACCACTTCTTTGTTTATCCCCCAAAGTAAGGCGACCGCGCTTGAACTCGCTATACCAGCGGTAGATGCTTGCTTTTGAAGGTCTTTCATCCATAAATGCTTTTATGGATGAAAGACCTTGAATTTGAAGTCGATCAAATGACTCATCAGGTTTTAGGCCACATTTAAAATCATAGAAAATCATCTCACGAAAATGGCTTCTATAGATGTGCTACTCTGTCAAGAAAGTACCGGGAAAAGATCAATAATACACAAAATGTTTGTTATTCATCCAAATTTATTTTATTACCTTCAAAGTATGCTCCTTCAGAAACGATACATTTACGCCAACGAATAATCCAATCATCTAAACTTAAATGCTGTTTCCGGAATTGAGTTCAGTTCTCGCCGTGAATTCTCTTTTATGTCTTCTACCGATTGAAAACGGGTGCTACGAAGTGGTAATTTGAGTTTAGGAAAAGAAAGAAGTCGGCTGGAGCCAAATCTGGTGAATATGGTGGTTGCTCGATGGTATTTGTTGAGTGTTTGGTCAAAAATTCGTTCACAATGATAGCCTGGTGCAAAGGCGCATTATCGTGGTGCAAAATCCAAGAATTTTCTTTCCACAAATCTGGCCTTTTTCGTCGAATTTGCTCTCTTAAATGCCGCATAACGCTCAAATAATATTTTTTATTTACCGTTTGACCTTCCGGCAAGAATTCCGAGTGCACAACACCGCGATAATCAAAGAAAACAGTCAACATGAAAAGTGACTTTTGATCGAATTTGGCGTGGTTTTTTCGGTTTCGGTTCAGTTGGAAGGCGCCACACCGAAGCTTGTTGACTAGTTTGCATGTCCAACTCGTACACCCATGTCTCGTCACCAGTAACAATGCGTTTTATGAATGTTGGGTCGGAATTGACTCGTTCTAGCATGTCCTCAGCGACTCCCATGCGATTGAGTTTTTGGAGAAAATTCAGGTCTTTTGGGACTAATCGAGCGGTAACATGTTTCATACCCAAATGATTAGTTAAAATGGTACGGATCGACTCGTGAGATACAGAAAGTTCAGCGGCTATCTCTTTCAAAGTTGAATGAGGATTTTCAGTTACTACTTCCTTCATTTTTGCGATGTTAACTTCAGTTGAAGACGTTGATGGCCTACCAGAGCGAGGCAAATCTTCCATCACATTTCGACCGCTTTTGAACGCTTTGTACCACTCATAAGCACGTATTTTATTCACCATAAGCCTTCTGCATTTTCAGTGACTCCGGACACGAAATTCCATTGGCGATGCAAAATTTAAGACAAACTCTTTGTTCGATGTTTTTGTCCATTATGAAATTCGCAATACACACTAGATATGGTATAACTAAAAACAGCACTGTATTTAATATAAATAACAGATGCAACTCAAACTCCGCGCCAAAATGGAAAACAGTTGTGCCAATCTACCAACAACAAAAAAAAACAAAAATTTGCATTTGGAACCATAAACAAATCAGCGTTGGAAGCCAAAATCGATTCAATGGAACAGCAAGCGCGTCAGTGTAATATTGAAATATGTAATTTACCTGACAGGCGTAATGAAAACCTGATGGCCATTATGGAGTTAATTGGAACGACTATCAGTTATCCCCTATCTCAGAATGACATTTTATCAATACACAGAGTTCCACATGCATTACAACAGGACAGCAAACCAAAAAACATAATTGTTAAATTGAAATCTCGGATTATTCGTGATAATTTCCTCAGCGCCTATCGTAAAAAGAAGAGCATCAAATCCGATGAACTAGGATTGCCTGGCACAATATTTTCGGTTTTCATCAACGAGCATCTCACACTTAAAAGTAAGGCTTTATTTCGTAAATGTAAAGAGCTCGCCGGAAAACATGGCTTCAAATATGTTTGGGTCAAGAACGGCACGATACTGGTGCGTGAACGAGATGGAGTCCCAGCACTTTCTATACGCTCCGAAACCGACCTCAAAAAGATCGCCGGGAAGACTCGTGCTTAAACCGCTTTCTAGTACCTCGCTTAAGTTTTACATTGTTATATCTCTGATGTCCATGCTCTGTGTTTGTGCGATGTTTTTGTGTGTGAGTGTGTTATTTGTCTATGTTTGTATACTATTACTCTTAAAAGTTATTGTTTATAGGGCGATTTTAAGTCAGCAGTTGCTATTACGAAATTTTATTCAAAAAAGTCAAAGATGTTTACTAATATTAATGTGTATCAATGTTACAAAACTACATAAAAGGCCATTTCAGTTTACAATAGTTAATATTTTAGGTATGTGCTTTTGTAATTTTAAAATAGGATTATATTATTTACTCTACATTTTGCTTATATGTTTTAGAACGATTCATGTTACTATACTCATTTGTTGCTGTACATTTATCAATGGCCACTAGCAATATTGTGCTATATTATCAGAATTGTAGAGGAATTCGCACCAAGCTGCATACACTGTACATGAATATTATGTCTTGTTCTTATGACGTTGTCGTGCTTACTGAAACCTGGCTCATTCCTGGCATTTGCGATAATGAGTTTATTGACGACCGCTATACAGTTTTTAGATGCGATCGCGATAGATCGGCAACAAATAAACGTGAAGGTGGAGGCGTTTTAGTGGCCGTACGTCGTGAGCTGCGCCCCGCTGGGATGTCGACACAATTTACCCATGCCTGTATTGAGCAGGTTGTGGTTCAATTACCAGCATCTAAGTCAAATAAGCGCCATATCATCAGTGTAGTAGCGTACATTCCACCGCGAACCCATGACGAGATATACAAGGATTACCTAGAAATCCTAGAGTGCATTGCTAACGATACTACTACCGAGTCATTCTATATTGTAGGAGATTTCAACTTACCTGACATCAATTGGTCCGACCAGGGTAATCACTCAGTTATGAATTCTGCGACTTCCAGTGGCCAACTTCTTCTTAACTTTATGTCTTCCATTAACGGTTTGCAATACAACAAATATAAAAATAATCTTGGGCGAACGCTTGATTTGTTTATATCTAATGCAGACTGTCTGGCCGCACCTTGTAACTCGCTACTGCCGCCGGACCCCCACCATCCTGTTTTTTCCATAACGACGCTTCTCAATATGCAATTTGTCCCCATGAAATTTCGTTCGGATCCTAGATATAACTATCATAAGGCTAACTATCCCGACATTAATGAACAAATTAGTGCAAAAGACTGGGAAAAGGAACTCTCCGGTCTGCCCGCTGAACAGGCCGTCAACAAGTTCTACGATATTTTATACGGGATAATCAGACAGCATGTTCCATTAACTCGAGTTAAAAATTCACAATTTCCTGTCTGGTTTTCACCATCTTTAATTCGAATTTTTAAAAACAAGGAACGTGCATGGATTAAATGGAAAAAATATCAAAACCTTTCCGACTATGAGCACTTCTCTAATTATCGCAAATTATTTCGTAAGGAGTGTGACATTTGTTTTAGCAATTACATTAAATCGGTCGAAGATAGTATTCCGAAGAATGTAAAGTATTTCTGGAGTTACATATCGAATAGAAAGAGGAAGACTAGTTTCCCAGCCAATATGCACTTTAGAAATATCTCTTCCAATAACCCTACAGACATATGCAACTTATTCTCGACCTTTTTCGCTTCGGTTTATGAGCCATCAACTTTTGATCCTGAAAAGTGGCAACCTTCGAACAACTATGGGGACAACACATCCTGCATATGTGAATTACATTTCTCTAAAGATGTTATTCTTAGGACACTCAAATCACTCGATCCTTCAAAAGGGGCTGGCCCGGACGGATTGCCACCCGCTTTTCTCATCAAGATTGCTGATAGCATTCAAGTTGCTCTTTACTTAATTTTCAACAAATGTTTACGCGAAGGGGTTTTCCCGGCTGCATGGAAGCGAGCGTTCATTACGCCTATTTATAAAAGTGGAGACAAAGACAGCGTGGAGAATTACCGCCCTATTTCAATCCTCTCCACCTTGTCGAAGCTTTTTGAAAAGCTTGTACACGGTGCTTTATATCCTCAATTTCATCGGCTTATTATACCCGAACAACATGGTTTTGTTAAACAGCGTTCCACTACTACTAACCTTATGACATTTACCAACTTTCTATTCGAAAACATGGACCGCCGTGTCCAAGTTGACGCCGTGTATACTGATTTTCGGAAGGCTTTTGACAAGGTGGATCATACACTACTTTTGGAAAAGCTTGCCTTTAATGGAATTCGCGGAAACTTGCTGCGTTGGTTTGTCTCATATATTTTTAACAGGACTCAAAAAGTCGTCATCAATGGCTATGAATCTGAAACTGTTACGGTAAATTCTGGCATTCCTCAAGGATCTATTTTAGGACCTTTTCTTTTTATTATATATATAAATGACGTTAAATCATATTTCGTTAATGCTCGTTTCTTAATGTACGCAGATGACATGAAAATTTATAAGTCTTGCAAAAATATCCAAGATTGCCAACTCCTCCAAGACGATCTTACTAGACTTGATGCCTATTGTAAAGTGAACAAGCTCTTTCTCAGTATCCCTAAATGCCATAGTATATCATTCACTAAGAATAAGAATAAAATTAATTTTACTTACAGTATTAATAATCAACACTTAAATATGGTAGATTCCATTCGCGACCTAGGTGTTATTATGGACTCGTCTTTGCACTTTGACCAGCACATTCAAAGTATAATAAATAAGGCGTTTCAAATGTATGGCTTCGTCATGAGATCATCAAAGGACTTTGTACGACCCTGTACTTTTTTGATGTTATATAAATGTTTAATACGCTCGCAACTGGAATACGCTGTATCTATTTGGAATCCTTATTACATTAAATATAATAACAAATTGGAATTAGTACAGAAGAAATTCTTACGTGGCATGAACTACAGATGTCATCATTCGGAGATTCCCTACATACATTTATTACGCAAGTTCAAAATTCTTAGTTTGGAATCCAGACGATTACTTTTGGATGTAATGATGTTGCATGGTCTGTGCCACAATAGATTTGACTGTACGGATATTGCAAATAAAATTTGTTACACTGTGCCCAGAACTGTTATAAGACGCGGGGCTCGCGTGCCCCGCCTGTTCCACGTCGACTCAAGTAAAACCAACGCCGGGGCACGAGTTCCTCTTCGTCGCCTTGTGGAAACTTATAACGCACACTTCATGGACATAGACATTTTCAATAATTCTAATAATAAATTTAAATCTCTCGTTGTCAGCTCCTTAGAATCTAAATTCCAAATTAATATTAATTGACTAAATAACTTATTAAAGACAATATTGATTCTTAAAATCAGTCTCCGTTTTTCATATACTTATTTGATTAATCCGTGGACAATAGTGTGGGTTATATGTTTACCTATTTATCTAATAATTCCTTTGTATCTCCTTAACATGTAACTGTTTTTTTGTCCCTAATAAATAAAATAAAAATAAAAATAAAATAAAATCCATTCCCGATACTTTTCTGATTGAATGTACTTTTCTCTATATTTTTATATATTAAGAAGCGTACATTATGGAGGGCCAAAATTCACGTAAAATAGCAGATTTTCAGAGGTATTTACTAGATTAGTTTTACACAAGTTTATGTTTTGATTTTTATAGAAGCCCCTAATATCCACAAGATATCTGTGTATCCAAAATATCTGGAGAAAAAAAAATGTACCCTAGGGTTGGCCGCTCTTCAATTAATTAAATATTGAAGGTCCTTACATAAAATCTATAATGTGACAAAAAATTACATAAAAACATTATGTTTTACAATTTTAATCAGTGGTCCACCTAGGTCCTGGACCCAGCCCAGGGGGGGGGTCATGACCCCCATGACCCCCCCCCCTGGATCCGCCCTTGTTTGCAAAATTAGATAACAGGTAAGTTCAGGTAAGTATGTATGTATTAGTTTTATTATATTATTTAGTATGTATTTTTGTGATATTTATTTTACTATCTGTGTGTATATAATTATAATAGTATATCTTTTTTTGCATGCTATATTATTCTTTTTATAACTATTTAGTATGTACTTATTTCCCTATTACTGTTACACACGGTGTCTACATATCTATTTTCTTCCAACTCTCCTTTCGCAGGTGTGCTGGAAGAGATTTCATTAGAAATAAGCACCACCTTTGTACCTATTTTTCTGTTTCCTTCTTCGAATCTTTTATTTCTGTGTGTGTACATAAATTGTTAAATAAATAAATAAATAAAATAAGTTCAATGTTTCTGATACATACCTATTTACTTTGTAGATTAAACTTAACTGTTCTTATCAAATACCCGTTCTAAGTCTACAGTTATTTGATTTAACAACCTGAATCACGCTTAATGTTGCTACTAATAAACTGGTTTGGAACTAACCACGCGTTGTAAACGCAAAAATTATATGTATTCAGAATGTATTTTTTTTAATACATGCCTTGAGCAAAGTTTATTTTAAGCTAGAACTACATTAGACCGACGCACTCGTGTAACACGCCTGATTTGTATGTAGAACGACGTCGCGTGGCGTGGATCAAGTGTAGCTCTACAAGTCTAGTTTCCATATAAAATGTACGGAGACCGACGCGCCCAGATCGGCGCGTGTTTCACACGTGTGCGCAGTGTAGTTCTAGCTTTATACGTTTTAGTGTATAAACTTTTTAGTGTATTTTCTTTTCTCTTCTAGAGAGGAGGCCTGAGTCCCAACAGTGGGAACACTATAAGGCTGATTATGCTATGCTAAACTTTTCCTTTAAATCTTTAACTGTATCAACTTATTATTACACAAATTATATGATATAAAACCTTATCACGAGATTGAAGTAGGTACTCGTATTTAGGTATAGTTTAAAAATTATGAAAATTAAAATCAATCAGATCCCGTTATTTACTTTACTTGTTTATCAAACTGGATCCGGCTGGGGCTGCCCTCAATTGGCACCTGCCCAACCTAGGGGCCTCCAGACGCCTCCTGCCGGAGGCTCTACGCGGGTATCGTTTGGGCTATGGCCCTTTATGGGGCGCCGGTATGGGTGCCGTCGCAGCGAAAGCGACCGGCGGCCAAGCTGAACGCATGCCAGAGGGTCACGGGCTCACGGTCATCCGGATGGTGCGGGGGATACCACACGGTTTTTTTTTTCATCTGCAAAGATGACATTACTCCAATCGAAATTTATGTGATCCAGCAAACTGTGATTTTACCCTGTTACGGTTTTCCGTGATGGTTTCACAGCATGCCTCTGCAGCCCTTCACTAAAAACATCACGACGGACAGTGTCAACACTTGTGTCAACTAAACCAGCACAGTGGTTCGTTGGCAGAAATCCATTTTCTTCATGTTCCCTTATCATGGCTTAACGCTACAATGTGTTTATAAGACGTGATCTACCATTTCTTTAAAGTTGTTGCAAAAAACTCTCCTCTTCAAATCTTCGTACCTATAGACCAACTGTTTTTGTCTGTAACAAGAAAACAGAAGCATATGATACCCTAATGATTATTATAAAAGTTTTTTTATATAAAAATGTAAAAACTACTTACGTTTTCATCGGTCTCTCTGGCTATTTCTGACAAGTTTTTGCATTAATTATGCGAATAAATTATCTGAACTTTTGTAACTAAATTAATATTACAACGTACAGCATACTCAGTTTGTTAAATTAAGTAAGTAATTCACCTGATTAAAAATAAAAGCTGAAGAAAAGGCACTCGAACGAGATAGTCGAAATGAACTAGCCCAAAAAAAATAATTTCCTCGAAAAATGTCAGTTGGAAGGTCCTGGCACTTCACCGACGATAATCTAATTGAAAATAAATACTTCATTACCTTTCTAATGATATCACATACTACACGCAACTTCTACAGTGTAAAAATCAAAGTCTGAAAGCTTTAATTTTGTCTAATGATTTGTACTCAATATCTTCAGATTTAAGATAAAATCAGTAATAAACAAAATTGTAGCAGTGGCTTTGGGCAAGGCACATTGCTCGCAGAATAGATGGCCGTTGAGACCGAAAGGACCGTTGAGAAGTTCTGGAGTCGCGATCGCATACCGGAAAATGCAGCGTTAGAAAGCCTGCCACAAGATTTCGTTGATGAGAGACGCACAGAACCATTCGTTGTGGCGACACTTGACTATTTAAGGTTACACTAGTCGACATTTTTTCCATACAAATTTTGAGAGAGTATAATTACTTCACAGTTTGACATTGTACATCCAAAGTAAAACATGATATGGTTTTATCTTATTCTGAATTTTGTTTGTACGGAAACAGAAAAACAAAAATAATTTCCGTTACAAAGTTATGAGCCAACAAAGTTTCTGTTTTTTGATGATTTTAACGCAACTTTAAGCGTAAAAAAGTAACAAAAATCGTATAAAATCTCAAAAACGAAGTTGGTGCCGACAAACTTTTATTATCGAAGAGTTCTATACAATTTATAGAAGTGAAACTTCTTTATCGGGGTTGGAAAAAAATTTAGTGTAACATTTTTTCGTTACGCGTCACATTTTTCCGTTACGCGCCATCTTTTTCTTATCCCTACCACGCGTGATTCGAAGTATACTTTCTCCAGCGGAGTAGGGATTGGTAAATATCTCCAATCAAGGCTCGGATACCGGTTAAATTTTCAAACCGTTATTATGTACTTGGCAAAAAAACCTTTACATTAGGTTTCGTTCGCATAAACCGTTTTTTTTAAACCGGTTTTTGGAAGTGTATTTACATAAAGGTTTTTTCGAATTAAACGGTTTAGAGCAATAAAAACCGGTTAATACGGGCGTACGATAAACAAACGTCCCGCGTTGTTCACAGTTTTTATTCAATGTTCTTACTGAAATGTTACCAATACAAATAAATTAAGGAAAATAAGAGCGAAGTTTTATTTTAAATTCAGGAATCTACTACTAATCTGCACAAATAATTACAATTTTTCTCACGGTTCATTTGATATTTTTACCTGATGAGTGGTGCAATTAGCTCTTTGGTGCCGATTTTTAAAAGCAAAGGTGCAATGACGATGATGATGTTGTTGATGATGGTGGTGGTGGTGGTGGTGCTTGAGTACAATAATTATAGAGGAATAAAGCTAATGTCACATACAAATATAAAGCCTGGGAGAAAATTATTGAAAGGCAATTGAGAGAAGAGAGTGAAATTTTACAGAACCAATTCGGTTTTATGCCGGGTCGGGGTACAGCGGATGCCATTTTTGCTATACGCCAGCTATGCGAAAAATACGGAGGTGCGCATAAAAACTTGCACATGGTATTCGTTGACCTCGAAAAGGCATACGACTGGGTACCTCGTGAGGTTCTTTGGTGGGCCCTTAAGGAGAAAGGTGTGCCTGGGAAGTAACTATGTGCAGTTGATCCGAGCGATGTACAGTCGATGCAGTACCCACGTGCGGTCTACAGTGGGCACCACTAGCAGCTTCAATGTGGCTGTCGGCTTACATCGAGGGTCGGCTCTCAGCCCTTACCTCTTCCTGATGATAATGGACGCTCTGACGTCGGACATTCAGGAAGAGGCTCCCTGGTGTATGCTGTTTGTCGATAACATTGTGTTGGTTGCCGAGAGTGGCCTAGAGGTCAAGAACAGATTGGAGGTGTGGTGGCACAGACTGGAGAGTGTTGGCCTGAAATTGAGTAGAACCAAAATGGAATACTTGTTCTGCGATTTCGGCGGTCTCTCCAATCCAGTGGCTTTAGCTCTCGCTAGAACGCCCATACCGATCTGCTCCGACTTTCGATACCTCGGGTCGCTCGTCTAAGGGGATGGTGAGGTAGACCGGGACGTAACACATCGTGTCAACGCAGGATGGATGAAATGGCGACAGGTCACGGGAACAACATGTGACCTACGGATGCCCCTCAAATTGAAGGGTAAAATCTACAAGTCCGTGATAAGGCCTGTCATACTGTATGGATCAGAATGTTGGGCTGTGAAAAAGACGGATGAAAAAAGATTGCACGTAGCAGAGATGAGAATGTTGGATGGATGTGTGGTGTGACGAGAATGGATAAAGTGAGAAATGAGTATATAAGGGGAAGTTTGAAAGTGGCGGCAGTGACTAAAAAATTTAAAGGGAATCGTTTGTCTTGGTATAGTCATGTGAAGAGGAGGGATGAAACGCATGTTACTAAAAGAGTTATGAGTTTACATGTGGATGGATGGAGAAGAAGACCAAAGAAAAGATGGATGGATTGTGTGAGAAGTGATATGAAAAAAAAGGGAGTTAGTGATAGCGTGACGAGTGACAGGACAAAATGGAAGAAAAAAAAACGTGTTGCGTTGACCCCGAATAAAACGGGACAAGGGCAGGAAGATGATGACAAATATTTGGATAAAGAATAATTTAATGCTTTTCAATATATCAGTTTCAGTTTCCAGTTTATCAGTAATCAGTCTTCTAGTTTACATATTAAGTACAATTAGGTGGCTTAATTAAAAGTAATAGTAAAACTATACGTTAGTCTAGCTCAATAGTTTAATCGTTGAACAAGTGAGACATTTTTCCCAGTTGGTCCACTTGGTACAATTCCTTTTAACGTTTGAACTTCTGAGACAAAAAAGTTGAACTGTCCCAGGTAAACGTAGTCGTCCACAACTTCGAGTGTAGAGTTTCCGATCTTGATAGGAGTGGGTGCTACATGGATGTTTACCATGACTTTGGTTTTGTCCATGTTCATTTTAAGTCCCACTCTTTCGGAAGCTCTACTGAGGTCACCGAGCATTGTACTGAGCTCCTCCGTAGTCTCAGCCATGACTACTATGTCGTCGGCAAATCGATGGTGAGTGATGTGCTAGCCATTGACATTTATGCTTAGCCCTCACCACTCCAGAACCTTGAAGACATCCTCCATTGCGGCCGTGAACAGTTTCGGAGAAATGACGTCTCCTTGCCTCACACCCCGCTGCAAGAGGATAGGTTTCGAGGTCTGGTCCTGAAGTCGGACTGACATGGTGGCGTTTTTGTATAAACACTTCAGCACTTCGATGTACCGATAGTCAATCTGGCACCGTTGAAGAGACTGCAGTACAGCCCAAGTCTCGATCGAATCAAAGGCTTTCTCGTAGTCCACAAACGCTAAGCAGAGAGGCTGATTATACTCCTCAGTCTTCTGTATAACCTGCCGCAGCGTATGTATGTGGTCCACGGTGCTGAAGCCTTTTCGAAATCCGGCTTGTTCGGGAGGCTGGAAGTCGTCGAACCTGCGCGCGAGACGGTTCGTGATGACTCTGGAAAACAGCTTGTAGACATGGCTCAGAAGTGAGATGGGCCTGTAATTCTTAAGCAGGGTATTGTCACCCTTCTTAAAGAAGAGTACCACCACACCTCTGCTCCATGCCTGTGGCGTTTTTCCCTCGAGTATGACGGAATCGAACAACTTTTGAAGTGCCTTTAGGACCGGTTTTCCACCCGCCTTCAGGAGCTCGGCCGTAATTCCGTCCTCACCCGCCGCCTTGTTGTTCTTCAACTACTTCAGAGCCACCCTAATCTCGTACAGGCTGACGTCCGGGATATCTTCGGTATAGTGTCGAGTCAATCTAGCTCGTTGCGTAGGGTCGTTTGCTAGATTTGCAGTGGGTTCGGAGATTGACGTGTACAACTGTCCATAAAAAGCGTCGATCTCTCCCAGAAGTTTTGATTTGGCGGATATGACTCTGCCATCGTCGGTCTTCAGTTTCGTGAGCTGGCTCTGCCCAACAGACAGATCTCGTGCAAATACTTTAGAGTCCTTATTCCGCTCAATCGCATCCTTAATCCTCTCTGTATTAAATCGGCGAAGGTCGCGTTTCAGAGACTTTGAGATCAGTTTATTGAGCTCCCGATATGTGCACGCATCATCTGAAGACTGCAAAGTCATCTCACGCCTCTTCTTCATAAGCTCGAGAGTTTGATCTGACAGCTTCTTGTTCTTTTTTGTACAGTGAGCCTTGAAAAATTTAGACCTGACCGTATGGACAGTTCCCACGAACCCATCGTTATTTATATTCGTCCACGGAGCTTCCTAGGCACTCGAAACGATTGTGGAGTTCGAGCTGAAAGCTCTCGGAGTTTTGGATCTGGATCTGTGCTGGACGGAGCGTAGTCTTCACCAGTCGAGACCTTTCAAGCTTAATATTGATATTCAATGTGCCTCTTACCATGCGGTGATCACTTCCAGTTTTCACCGCATTGATCACGGAGACATCATTGAATATTTGCTTCTTCGTCGACAGAATGAAGTCAATCTCATTTCTAGTTGCACCGTCGGGACTTTGCCAGGTCCACCTCCTATGCTCACGTTTTTTGAAGAAGGAGTTCATCATGTAGAGGCCTTCCTTCTCCATAAAACTAGCCAGTAGGTGTCCCCGGTGATTCCGACGTCCAAATCCAAATTGCCCCACTCTCAGCTCGTCACCATCTCGTTTGCCCAGTTTCGCTTTGAAGTCCCCCATGACCACGGTAAAGTGGGTCTTAAAACCATGCATGGCTCTGGATACATCCTCATACATGGTCTCTACTTCGTCGTCGGGGTGCGTCGAGGTCGGGGCGTAAACCTGTATGACCTTCAGCTAATATCTTGGCGATATTCTGAGTATAAGGTACGCCACCCTGGTCGACACACTCTCGATCTTCACCGATCAATATCGTAAATTCGTAAGTACGTCTACATACCACGCCGCTATACGCGGCATCCTTACAAGTAGTCACAAGTTGCAACGCGTTACCCGACATGCCGTTCGTCGAATAAAGCGGTTAATTTAGGTTAAAATAAAGTTCTTAAAACGTTTACGTTCTTATGAAAAGTTCGGAGGAAAACCGAAATAAACCGGTATTAACCGGTATTTTTTAAACCGGTTCCGAGCCTTGTCTCCAATGTATTTTGCGGCCCGTTTTGAGTAGTTACACACACAATTATTTACTTTTATTAAACTTTATCTAATTTAACTTTATTTAACCAATTTCTGTAAAGTTGCATATAGTAAATTATTTTTTGAAAAATAACGTCATAAAGAAGTTTCACTTCTTACGAGTGTACGCTAGTACACGCACACATTTTTTTTTGTATTAGATTTATGCAGTGCTTTTTTCATAAAACTCGATTTCCCAAAGCTCTACTCTCAGATTTTACGCACCGTCTAATTTCATTTCACTTCGGAACGGTGTTTGTGTGCATGCGAACCATACGACGTGCATATAATTTAGCGTCTAACTGCTCATACTTGATATTATCGCAGTTGGACACAATGTCAGATGAGTTATCGCAATTTTTGGCCTCACCCATCAGCGAGTTCGAGCCCGCGACTAGTTCAGCCTTAGCGAGGATATAATACGCTTATTTCGACCATCACAGGACCATAGCACACACACACAATAAAATAACGACAAAAACATATACAATTACAAACACCATGTGGTCTTGTTCTGTGTTTAATTCATTTCTGAATGTACAAATTAATTAAACACGTAATATGTATTTGCAGATTCCGATTGCTCAGTAAGTGAATACAGCAATGGTTCAGGTACTGACAATCGAACCTCTGTGCGAATGAACTCAGGAAGCCGTTTGGCTAGCCCGAACCCTACGTATCATGGATGAGCACCGTTTTCGCATAGTAAAATAGAAACAGTCTACTCGCAACTCGGCGAACATCCCAACAGCCCTAGCCAAGTTACGACCGTTTCGTGTCGGATCTATTTCTACAATCGGTAACACCACCTATTCGTTGTTTCTGACCACGTAACTTAACGTTGAGATGATGTCATTCCCATATATTTGAAGTTTTCTACTAGCGTTGACGTTTGTTGGGGCCGCCCCATAAGCACCCTGAATACATTATTATATTGTATGCGCAGGGCATACTGTCCCCGCGTGTATTAGACCCACAGGCTGCTCGTGTAGAAATCTACGCCTATGTCCAACACTGACGTCTTTTGGCTGAAATGATGATGATGATTGCTATAAAAACTACTAATAACTTTATTTCTATTGTTGATCAGCAGTAAATAATGAATATTATTGTGGTAAATTAAAACAGTTGTTTTGTAAATTCATTGCCAGCTACTTCAATATGAATTTAAATTTTGTACATAGATACCTTGTATTTATACTAACTTTTCTGCGTAATTGACAGCATTAAGTTCCACGCTATTATGACAACTATTATTTGTCTCACTATAAAAATTGGTAGAATATAACTATTATAGGTATTTAGTGTCGAGTTGAAGGGTAGAATCTACAAATCCGTGATAAGGTCTGTCATACTGTATGGATCAGAATGTTGGGCTGTGAAAAAGACGAATGAAAAAAGATTGCATGTAGCGGAGATGAGAATGTTGAGATGGATGTGTGTGACGATAATGGATAAAGTGAGAAATGAGTATATTAGAGGAAGTTTGAAAGTGGTGCCAGTGACTGAAAAGTTGAAAGGGAATCGTTTGTCTTGGTATGGTCATGTAAAGAGGAGAGATGAAACGCATGTTACTAAAGGAGTTATGAGTATAAGTGTTGATGGACGGAAAGAGAGAGACCATATAAAAGATGGATGGATTGTGTGAGAAGTGATATGAAAGAAAAAGGAGACAGTGATAGCGTAACGGATGACAGGACAGAATGAAAGAAAAAAAAACGTGTTGCGCCGACCCCAAATAAAACGGGATAGGGGCAGGAAGATGGTAAGGTAGTTAGTGTCGAGATGGCTCAGTGTTTAAGGCACCCGCCTCTCATGCATGAGGTTACGGGTTCGATACTGGGCAAATACTTCTTCTTATGTACTTTTCTAAGTTTATCTAGGACATTACCTAGCCTTGGAAAGCTTGTAAAGCCGTTGGTCCCGGTTGTCATTCGTAGATCTTTGATAGTCGTTACAGGTAGTTAGACGCCAGAAAGTCTGACCATCAGTCTATCCAAAACTATCATGTTACCCAGTAACTGGGTTGTAGAGGTCTGCCCCCCTAGCCAAGTTGCAAACGATAAACGTGAACGCTTAGTAATCTCCAATAGATTTTCAACTTTATACCTAAGAGCATAAAGTTGAAAATCTATTAAAGACTACTGAGCGTTAGCGACCGGAACGAACGAAAACACTATGTAATCTTCAATAGATTTTCAACTTTATATCCAATAATATAAAGTTGAAAATCTATTAAAGACTACTGAGAGTTTACGTATATCGTTTGTGACTTGGCTAGGGGGGCTGGTAGGCAGTCGCCCCATGTAAAACACAGGTAAACAGCCATACAGCATACGGTTAGACTGGAAGCCAACCCCAAGCCAGTTGGGGCAAGCAAGATAAATATTAAATCTCTCATCATCTCCTTAGCCTTTTAGGGAGATGATGAGGGATTTAGTACTACTATTATCATTGTCATCACCATGCCCTGCCGTAATTCAATTGGTTTCATTTTTAGGGTTTCGTACCTCAAAACGAAAAAAAACGGAACCCTAGGATCACTTTGTTGTACGTTCGTCTGTCGTGTCTGTCTGTCTGTCTGTCTGTCTGTCAAGACCCTTTATCTCGGGAACGCGTGGAGGTATTGAGTTGAAATTAAAACCATATACTCAAGTTTGCGGTCTCTTGAAGCTGTGAAAAAATTAAACTTCTAAGTTAACGGGAAAAAAAAGATTCGGCCGTTTATGTCTTAAAAAACGTATATTTCTTATATTATTTCTTATTTTGACTGGCCTGTTGGTTTAGTGGTTAGTGGCCCTGACTGCTATGCCGGAGGTCGTGGGTTCGATTCCCACCCAGGACAAATGTTTGTGTGATGAGCACGATCATTTGTTCTGTGTCTGGGTGTCATTTATCTATATATGTATGTATTTAGAAATATATAAGTATGTTTATCAGTTGTCTAGTACCCATAACACAAGCTCTGCTTAGCTTGGGACTAGATGGCGTTGTGTGATAGTTGTGGAATATTATTATATTATTATTATTATTATTTCGACACTCTCGAGGAAATAAACAATAAAAAAAAATTCATAGGGTACTTCCCGTAGACCCAGAATCCTGAAATTTTGCATAAAGCAAGCTCTTATAGCACAGGTAAAGGAATAAATTTGAAAACTGTAAATTTGTTGTTACGTCATAACAAATAATAAAAATTGTGATTCGGAAAAATCTTCGAGATTCCATTCGGGAATTGAACTGTTTTCATAGGTAAGTTTGTACGGAACCATCAGGGCGCAAGTCCGACTCGCATTGGCCCAGTTTTTATCAAAGCTATAACCAGCTGGTCGGTGAACAGTATAAATAATGTATAGGTGAAACATAAGAACCTCCCTGAAAATATTACAGTCAACTCCAACTCCCAGCTGCAATAGGTACATGAACCGACAAAAAATGTCACACAAAAAATTGCAACCTTGTGTATTTTAGGGCCAAGAGACAGTATTAGGATTTCACCCCAACCTAAACGTCTGGTTAGTTCGGCGCCCCCACAATGGCCACAATCGGCGGCGGTGACCTCTTGCGTCCGGCTCTGATCCAGGCCGGCCATGAGGGAAGGCTGAGGGGATGACCCATGGGTAGCTCGCCGTCCGGCCGTCCAGTATGGACCAAGCGCATCTCAAAGAGATGTCAGCAAAATTGATGAGGCCAGTTAGAGCCGGAACCTGGCAGGACTGCGAATTGTTCGATGGAGTTACCGCTTAACGCAGCCCTCACAAAACAGAGCAACTAATAATAATAATAATAATAATAATAAATCGTTTATTTATAACATAGGACATTTACATTTACAATAAAGTATATTAAATATTAAAAAGAACACAGTTGCTTATATGCCTGAACTAGGGTGAACCTGTGCTTCAGGCGAGAGAGTGCTTAAATACAAAATAATAAATTAACTCTAAATATGACTATTAAACAAAAAACTTAACTAAATTTAGATATACGGCGAGTTTTATTTACAAACAGTAAGTAGGTCTTCTGTCTCTACATAAGATATGCTTAGGAAATATTGGAAAATCATCTTTTTACAGTTATACTTATTTAATTTGTAGATACTTAATATTCTATTTAATTTGTTGTACAGAAATGGGCCTAAAAAAGTAAAAAATCTTTTTACAAATACATATTTTGAGGATGCATTAGAATGGCAAACAATATCATTCCGTCTCTTATTAGTAATTTCGGCGTTGAACTAAAGGAACACTGTGGGTTTTAAGTAGTAAAAGTCTGACACACCCTCCCCACTCCTTCCAAAGCGACAGAAGTTACTTGACGATTTCCCTGGAAAAAAGGCCATGGTACGGAGCGAGAGGGAATAGGAACCAGTCACCCCATTGTGAGAAGCAGTAATGCGAGCGAAAGTGTGGAAGAGAGAATCCTCACACATGGCCCCCACCGGAGGTAGGTACGGATTTGCGGCCGATAAGCAATAGGCACATCACCGGCCGGACATCCGATAACGACCGAGTCCGTGTCGTCAATGCGTTGTATTCCAAGCGCGACTTAGAAAAGATGTCAGCCTGATTGACGGGGCCTGCCCCCCTTAGCCAAGTTACAACCGTTTCGTGTTGAATTCCGTTCTCCAATCGGTAACGCGTTGGTGTCAGCAATTGTAGAAAACGATAAGTTGGTAGCCATGTTGACGCGCCCAGGCCGCTCGTTCTACGATGTCGTTTTACAATAACAAAGGATGTAGCGTTGAACATTGTAGAAACGATAACAATTCATTCTATCATTTTGAACAATGTGAACTTGGCTACGAATTTTCTATTAATTTGTTTTGACCACGTGACTTAACGTCAAGAGATGTCATTTTGTACTTACATTTGATTAGCTTTCGACTAGCGTTAACGATTGCAGATTATCAGCTTGGCTAGGGGTGCTGATGCCTTCTGCTGTATGCAAACAGACGTTTTTTTACGCTCAAAAAAATGATAGATATAATAATAATATAGCAAGAAACGAAAAAAAAAATTAAATATTGGGGTAGGTAGATCTTGGAATACATTTTGGTTTTTCAATAACCGTATAAAATTGAGTGATAATATTTAGCCAGATGACGATAGTGAAATTAACGGTGTTGATAATTTTAATTCATTCTTTCATTTCAAAGCTACGTGTATTCTTTTTCATTTTTATATTAGAGGTCAGCCCACTCCTACAATCCTCAGTAGGTACAAAACAAAACAAGTCATTTCGACTGGTCTGTTGGTCTAGAGGTTAGTGGCTCTGACTACTATAGAATAGAATAGAATTTATTTTACTTAAGACACAAAAAGATCCATAATGTTAGTAACTTAATAAATAACTTATTATCTAGTGTTAGTACTCCTTTGTATAATAAATTTTATAATCGGAGAGCTATAGCTCTCCGCTACAGTTCTCAGGATGCTGTTGCGACTATCTCTCACTCTTCTAAGCAGCGAAGCGCTTTTCTTGCGAACAATCGCGTGGAACCCGTCGGTACGAGCCTGCGCAAACATATCCGACGCACTGCAGTAGCGAGGCAGTCCCAACAACATCCTGAATGCATTATTATATTGGACTATGCTTTAGGTCGTGGGTTTGATTTCCACCCAAGACTAGACAAGAAGAATATTTGTGTGATGATCAAGATCATTTGTGTAAGGATTCACATGTTGTAAGGATTTGTGTCAATAAAGTATTATTATTATTATTATTTGTTCTTGGTCTGGGTGTAATTTATCT
This sequence comes from Mythimna impura, assembly GCA_905147345.3. Classification (NCBI taxonomy): domain Eukaryota; kingdom Metazoa; phylum Arthropoda; class Insecta; order Lepidoptera; family Noctuidae; genus Mythimna; species Mythimna impura. The sequence continues at coordinate 21,331,078 of LR990359.1, read as the reverse complement.
ATAACTAACTTCTGCCAGCGGCTTCGCCCGCGTGATAATAAGTGTCTCCATACAAACTTCCAAGCACCATTTTACCCCCTTAGGGGTAGAGTTTCGTAAAATCCGTTCTTAGCGGATGTCTACACCCTGTAAGGAACCTACCTGCCAAATTTTAAGTTTGTAGGTGTTATAGTTTCTGAGATTTCGTGATTAATCAGTGAGTGGTATTTCACTTTTATATATATATAGATTTGTATGTATTTAGAAATATATAAGTATGTTTATCAGTTGTCTAGTACCTACTCATAGCACCAGCTCTGCTTAGTTTGGGACTTGATGACGTTGTGTGAAAGTTGCGGAATATTATATTATTTATGAAGCGATGTGCCAATTTCATCATATGATGAATCGTCTCGCACCGTTAATCCGAGTGAAAGAAAACATCGTGAGATAACTAAAAATTAAAAGAGACTACTACATCTCCACTATCCGTGATCTCCACCAACAGCACAGCCGGTTGCAGACCAAAAGCTATAAGAGATAGAAGTTAGTTTAGCTCAGCTCGTAACGCTAAGGTTATTAGGGTTGCGTGCGCCACCTTTCACATCCGGCCCTGGAATGAGAGGCATTTAAGAATGAAGAATCAAAGCGTTTATTTCAAATAAACCATTTACAGACACTTTTGAATTGTGAAGAAGTCAATCAGCCCGAAAAATTAAGCTAATTACACATCACCTCCTGCAAAACAGTAAAAAATTGCTTGTCTAAGGAGACGCGAGGCGTCGCGCGTAGCGTTGGGGTGGCGCGGCCCGCACTGAATTCAAATATATGACGTTGTATGAGAGCGTTTACGGAAAACATTGATGACATCAATGACAGAGAAGCTTTATTACATGCGTCTACTTCAAATGTAGGCAGTGCCCGCGGGTGGCAACACGCGGCGGCGCACTCTGCGTTCTCCGTTACTTATTCTGTGGTTCAGGGTAAAACGTAGCGACACCCGCGGCGTCGCCCGCGACCCAATACGAGCATACGGCGATAACCGTTACTGCGCCCGCAGCGATGCCCGCCGCGTTCGCCATCGCGTGCACCACACTACAATACGTTCCAAATAAGATTAGGATCGATTGCCATGTTGTGACGTCACGTCATACTGTCAAATCGCAAGAAATTGGGCAAAATTGAAAAACTCAGAGATGAGCAAAATTGAAAAACGATTCTGATTAAACTATTTTCGTTCACAGTTCGTAAATAAATTAAATTTTAAAAATTTCTTGTTTTGGTGACAGTATGACGTGACGTCATTATCTGGCAATCGATCCTATTCTTATTTGGAACGCATTGTACACGCTAGAAGTTCCACCGCTACTCTCACGCCCCGCGTCTTCAAAAACAACATCGTACATTGCCATATGTTTGTGTTTGCACGTGCGATGATGCGCGCCGCAGCACGCGCCGCTGCACGTGCCTCTTCTTTGTAAACAGTAAAAACGCCAACGCGTCGCGAGACACCACGATGCACGCGACGCGCGACGCTCCGCTTCTCCATAAACAAGCATTAATACGGGTGAAGAAAGTGGTGAAAAGTGTGAGGAGGAGACAATCCTCACGCTTCAGTCGTCACCAGAGACGCCCTGGAACTCGGAAGTCGCAGGGTAACCCAGGTCGTCTGCGCGTTGTGCGTCCACGACCACCTCAAAGAGCTGTCAGCAAAATTATCAGAGGTGCAGGATTGTTCGAAAGAGTTACCTCGGCCCTGGAACGTAAAGGGCAACTGAAGGAAGAGACTGAGTCCCCACGTCCGAATAATAATAATATATTTCACAACTTTCACACAACGCCATCTAGTATCAAACTAAGTAAAGTTGTGCTAAGAGTACTTTCTAGTACCCATAGCACAAGTAACAGCACAAGTAACAATTGTCCAACTGTTAGATATACTTAAAAATATATTTCTAAATACATACTTAATATAGATAAATTACACCCAGATACAGAACAAATGATCGTGCTCATCACACAAACATTTGTCTTGGGTGGGAATCGATCTCACGACCTCGACGACTAGCAGTCAGGGTCACTAACCACTAGACCATTAGACCAGTCGCAGTCAAATGATATCTGTACATAATAAAATTATGTCTGGCAAGCGTAGGAAGCTCAATTTAAGCACCCGTCTTTTTCTTAGTATGTATTCACTAATCTCTCTCTACAATCCGGTATCATAGTTACATAATAAATGAAATTTTCATCTCGATTCGTACTTGGCCGGTTTTTAGAGTTCCGTACCTCAAAAGGAAAAAACAGAATCACCAACAACCAACCTTATCTCGGGAACGCGTAGAGGTATCGAGTTGAAATTATATACCTACTCAGGTCTGCGGTCCCTTAAAGCTGTGAAAAAAATCAAACTTCTGAGTTAACGAAAAAAAAGTTACGGCCATTTATATCGCAAGAAATGTGTATTTCGACATTCTCAAGGGAATCAAAATTCATAGGGTACTTCCCGTTGATCTAGAATTCTGAAATTTGGCATGAAGCAAGGTCTCATAGCACAAGTAGGTATAGGCAAAAATCTGAAAACTGTAAATTCCAAGTTACGTCACAAAAAAAAAATTTGCGATTCGGAAAAATCTTCGAGACTATTCGGGAATGGAACTGAGCGACTTCTATGGCGACTTCTATGACATATGAAAGAAAGAAAAACATTTTATTTGCCGGAAAAGGCGCAAACTTATAACTAACATATTGCAAACATTTTGCAAATACACAATAAGAACTAATCCTGCATCGCGCAATTAAAGTTCTCCGCCCGATTTAAACATATAGAACAGCCTGAAATCATCTATCGGGTAGTTGCCAACCAGACATAACACCTGTCTGGTCGGAAGATCCTCCCTTTTTTAACAGAGGTATGTGGGACTTTACTCTCTGTTCCGCATACCTTCAAACTGATGACCTTCGACAAAGAACGTCAGCGCAACCTTCGTGCAGTCACTACTTCGAGACGTCAACATCACTTCCTCAAGTTTTCGAGCAGCGAGCCACACAACCAGCACCCACGGTTATAAAGGGTATCCTAACCACCAACATGCCTACCTGGTCATACCTGGTCATCACCCTTAGCCTCATCAGCGACCTTGGCTAAGCACACCGCACCTTCGGGAAGTCATATGAAGAGCCATGAAGAACCTCTCCTGGTCGACACTAGCAGTCAAGCCCTTCGTCACAGTACCGACTACGACTCACTGGACCCTGCAGCATCATCCTGACTCAAAAGGACAGCACCACCCGTTCTCACTGGGGCATCACCGCAGAAAGTTCCGATTCACCGAGAACTATGCGGCATTCGGTTCCGACCCACTGAACCAACTGCTTCTTGATGCGTGCCATTGGCCTGGCACGCATCAAGAACCATCTATCTCCGGAGGGGAGTGATGTAGCAATATCTATAGCGTCACATAAGAACTAATCCTGCATCGCGCAATTAAAGTTCTCTGCGCGATTTGAACATATAGAAAACCCCGAAATCATCTACCTATCGGGTAGTTGCCCACTAGACATACCCAACACCTGTCTGGTCGGAGGATCCTCCCTTTTACTCTCTGTTGAGCATACCTCCAAAGAACTATTTTCATAGGAAGGTTTGTACGGAACCCTCAGTGCGCGAGACCGACTCGAACTTGCCCGGTTTTCGTTAAGAAATATGGCGCTGAGAAAGGGATAGCCCTTTGCTTACGCCGTTGGTGTAACCAGAAGATTCTCCCTTTTCTATGGCGAACGAGGAACTTCACCCTGTTTTTCATACTTCTACTAAATATAAAAAAAAATAGGTACCTCAATAATTATTTACTCATGTATTTACACAATTGGTATACTTCCACATATCGAAAGTACCTAAGGAAGCATTTGCGACGTAAATGACGTTCGACAAACGTAGGTAAGTGTTATTGTGACGATGAATATTTTTCATGAATTTTGTTTCGAAAAAGTATTTATTTATCTACCATGTTGTATATCTATAAGATACATAATGGATATTTTTTTTTTGCTGTGATTTCTTAATCAACTTGCTGAGAGCTTGCGATTGTCGAACAGAATTCATTTTTCTCGCAAGTAACAATGCGATTCAATATGCCTTCGTTTGTGTGCCTGTTGAGCAGTGTAAGGCTCGAATCGACGCGTGCTTCGCGCTGGGATTATTCAATTCGTTGGGCACCCATTTCTCAAGCTTTTTTACCTTGCCAATTCGACGCAAATGGACCAATATTGTTTTGATGCTAACATCGAAAGCTGCTGCTAATTCAGCTATAGATTGAGAATCATCAACTTTCACAATCGCCTTTAATTCGTCATTGTCGACTAAAGTTTTCGGTCGACCACGGGGTTCATTTCTTAGGTGGAAATTTCTAGAACGAAAGCGGGCAAACCATTAACGGGTGGTGCGATCATTAGTAGTGTTCGCTCTATATACGTCGTTGATGTTGGGTGCCACTTCTGTCGCTTTGCTGCCACGACGGTACTCATACTCCATAATCACTCGAATTTTTAACGTATCCATGATGACGAAAAACGTACAAATGCGATGAAAACAGAACGCTAACAGTTCCGAAAAATTGCGACGTTTTCTGTGAGATAAGAGAACACAACGCAAGTCATGCAAACATATCTTGTCGTATTTGCCTGAGATCGACAGCAGCTTGCACAGATGGCTATATATACCGTTGCATAAACAATATTCGCTTAGTCTGGCAGTTCTCACTAAAGTCATGATCCGAATAATAGCTCTCCTGTGTGTCGTAGCACCGGCCTTCGGATATGACTCCGGTGAGTAAAACAACAGTTTAAATCTAATATTAAATTTGCAAAATATACATTCTAATAAAACATTTCCCGTATTTTTAAAAACCTTTGCGTCTGCACTTAACCCCTTTATTCCAAGTCCCCGGGGCCCTGGAACGAAGGCAAAGAAGGAATAGGAGTGGGTTTTAGTCAACAAAAGTCTGACCCGCCCTCCCGCACCGGCCAAGGGTGTTAGATGTCATTAGATGATTTCCCACCCTAAAAAAAGGCTTTGTTCCTTTAGTTGCCCTTTGCTTTCCAGGGCCACGGTAACTTTTTCCAGCTTGCCATTGCGAGAGGGGAATGACAATGATAATGATTTGTATTAAAAGTGACATGTGTTATTTTCTTTTAAATATTATATTGTAATATAATAATGACTCTCTGCACGTGTTGGTTTCGACTGTTAGTGCAGAGAGTACCTGTCATAAAATAAATAAATAAATAAGATGAAATGATATCACGAGAAGAAATGGATGAAAATGTTTAGATGAGGCCTGCTTTGGCCTATTCTAAAACTTTTCATACATTTCTATTCAGAAGCCGGACGGCGAGTTACCCGTTGCTCGTCGTCCGTAATCCTGCGCCTCCCGATCTACCGGCCCTGCGACCCGTTTTGATAACAATTTCTAATGTTTTTTCTTTTATGTGGTTTCAGGACCATTGACATCCGGTCTCATGAGTAAGTACCTACATTATTCTTCTTAACTCTTTGTTTTGGTCCAATGCTTGTAATGACAGATCATTGCAACGACAAATTAGTTGATTTGATCTATAAAAGATCGTAAAAATTTGTGTAGTGTGTGTGGACGTGTGGACCGACTTACGATCCACGAGCGATTGCGCGCCGAACGTTCGGCGACTGTGTTTCGCCAATTGTCGGTTTATCAACGAACAAAAAGGGATTTTCGGTGTTGGAGGACAGTGATTGTTAGAGGCTCGCTGCGGTACATTTGGCACTGCAAACGACGACGAGTAGAGAGGTTCAGCTCGTGCTTGGCTTATAAGCGTAGTCAGCTGTATGGTTGATTTTGACATAACTGCTGGTCCATCACGATACAAAAAACACAAACACAAATGCTTAACTATTGATGAGTATACCAAAGTTATATGCTTTAACATTAGAAGTTCTTTCCATTTTTAGTAAATTCGATCATCAGTAAGTAATGGATTCTGATAAAAGGAGAATTAAACTTTTCCCATACATTGCAGGGCATGTAATTTTTTTTCTTTTCGCCAAAAGTGAAACTTATGCCATATCTTAAAGGACTGTATAAGAAATCAATAGCAAAAAGAATTATGTCTACCAACCGTAACCAAACGGAGTTAGAAACTATTTAGTATATTGCTGTAGTTTGTTAACAGGCGTTATTTTTTCTTAAATGAAAATACTGTATGTGTCTGATATTTTAAGTTTCCCATTGTTAAATATAGTTTTAGTTTCTGTTTTTAAGGTGAGTACGCATTAAATAGTGTCAATTACTATCACAACGCTAGCGCGTATCTTTTCGATTCATTTATCACTTTTTTTTTACTAGTTTTAGTGATGAATAACTGCGAGTGTGAAAAAAATTTAACAGTAATAACCAATTTTATCTATTTTATCAATGGAAAACTCAAAATATTACGTACTATATTTCCATTTCATTATAATGTAACGAAAATAGGTAACACCTGACAAAAATATATTAGCAATGCTTCTATACGTATCTTCGTTCGATTACGGTTTACAGACCTGGTTCTTTTTGCTATTGATTCCTTGTATTAGCCTTTAACATAGGCCCTAGACCTAGGTTTCGTTTCTGGCGAAGAGAAAAAAAAGTAAATCATGGCAATAGTTTGCAACCTGAAGGAATAAGTACCTACCATAAAAATTGTTTTAAAACAATGCATAATATTGAACTTTGAATGAAATCGGCGAACTTAAAAAAAAAAAAACCTTGGTACATCCTCCTTTTTAGGGTTGCGTACCCAAGGGGTAAAACGAGACCCTATTACTAAGACTCCGCTGTCGCCAGGCTGCATCTTATGAACCGTTATAGTTAGACAGTTGAAATTTTCACGGACGATGTATTTCTGTTGCCGTTATAACAAAAATACAAAAAAAAAACAGAATAAAATAAATATTTATGGGGGCTCATACAACAAACGCACATGGTAGAGGTGTGCCCTGCTTGGGCGCTCGCGCCGGGCCTTGGTACAGGCCATGGTCCAAACTAGTCCGAAGCGAGGAGTTACAGGCGGTCGCCTCCTTCTGCGAAGCAGTGATGTTAGCAAAGGAGGAGGCGGCACGCGCGAGCACGAGGGCGCGGCCCTCACGCCCGAGTCGCCGGGATCCCGATCCCGATTTCCGGCCACCGTAGGCGCGGGCTTGCGGACGACGAGCAAGGTAGCTCGCCATCCGATCGTCCGGTAACCGTCCAGACCGAGCCCAAGTCGTCGACGGCGCGTACTGTTCCACGCGCACCTCAAGGAGATGTCAGCAAACCGTAGAGGCCCAGCAAGGTCGAAGCCTACTGGGGCCAAGGGTCTGCTTCTGAAAGGAAGACTCGGTCCTGGTATGAAAGGCAAAGAAGGAACAGGAGTGGGTTTTTAGTCAGTAAAAGTCTGACACACCCTCCCGCTCCTCCCAAGAGCGGGGGATGTCATTGAATGATATTACCAACGAAAAAAAAAATACAACAAATGTGATTTTTTTGCCGTTTTTTGCTAAGGACTCGCACTTGGCCGGTTTTTTGAATGCATTAAAAAAAATTCATCATCATTGTCTCTACTTTTCCAGTAAAATACGGCGCCCACGCTTTCTCCATGGGACACGAGGCCATGATTGAATTGCCGCTGTCCATCCACTCCGCTTTGAATGACGATTTCACCATGATGAACCGGCCTCGTATGCCGCCTGGCTACTGTCCCCTGCAGCTGTGGTGTCGTAAGAAAGACCGGTACAGAGTCTGCATATTCATTGATGAAAACGGTGATGTAGCTGGTGTCCAGTTTAATGTGAGTATGTGTATTAAACACAGCCTGCTTCGTCCAATTTTTCCACAGTGGGAACATTTGACATGTGACGTTTGAGATGTCTTCATACGTTTTGTGTCAAATATTTTCTGATCTGGTAGCGCACTTGACACACTGCATCTCAGGCATGCACACACACACGCCCTGCACTTTGCATTTTACACTTCAGGTAACTAAAAGTTTGTAATTCTTGCTGTAATCACTGGTGACTTCGGATTATCAGCAAAGCACGTATCGGAAAATGGTACATCGTGAACATGCATTTGCGTCGGTCTTGTCCCGGTCACAATCTGGGTAGTACACGGTGATTTAGTCAGTTCCTATTTCTTTCTGGGGAAACAATGTCATCATGGTCCAACATTCGTTGCTCAGGATTAGGGAAAAACCCCAGAAAAAACCTAATCAGACCAAAACTGATAATGACATTGATTAACGGAACTTTGAATCTTATTCGGTCCAGTGCTTCATTCCAGGTCTTCACTTTCTAATTTTCCATTTCAAATAATGACCGCTACTTGTCTTGGCTCTTGCTATTTTCTTCGTGACCGGCGTTACATAACCTTCGTGCTGCTCTTGTTTATTTGCTCGGAATCCCACTTCTGATGTCGGCGCAGGATGCCGATCATCATTGAAGCTCTGTCCAGAGACTATGTTTTGTGGGCGATTGCTGGGTAACGAGCAATAAACAAACTATTTTAGATCACACAACTGATTTATTATGATGCAAGTTTTAGGTATTCACTTTACACAACGAGCAGTGAGATAGTACCCGAGACGACGTTGTACGCACGGCTGCCGACAGAGGAAAGAGCCACAGACCTCTGCGGTCGGCACTTTTATCTGTTCGGTTCGTGCAAACGTCAGCGCGGATTCTGTCAAAGTGACATGTGTCACTTTTCACTTAGCTCGTTCATTCGTTCTCAAGCTTCCGTACTATTGACTTCACCGACATATATATATATATTGCATATATTTGGAATCGGAGGCGTGGCCTACTTGACGCGAGAATATGGAGTATATTAAAAAAAAACAGACGATAAAGTAAGATAAGATAACATTTGACAAAGTAACAGTTTATCGGCACTAAGAAAGTGTAAGGGAATGATCTGAGAAAGAAACTGATTTTTTTTTTTGCCAAGTAAGATGCATAGTAAAATAACTAGCTGCAGCCAACGGCTTCGCCTGCGTTATAGTAGACTTATCACCTAGCTAGGGGTATAAAAATAGCCTATGACCTATTCTTAGACCTACCAAATAACACGAGATTTTTATAAATTAGACTAGCTGATCAGGTGAACTATGTTCTGCTATATCAAAGGAAAAAAACTGGGCAAGTGCGAGTCGGACTTGCGCACTGAAGGTTCCGTACAAACTTACCTATGTAAATACTAAATAGATCTTAGAGACTCCTTTGGAAAAATCCAAAGGAGTCTCTAAGATCTATCCGAATAGCAAAAGAAGTATTTTTTTGTGACATAACAACAAATTTATTGATTTCTACACCTGTGCTATAAGACCTCGCTTTATGCCAAATTTCAGGATACTGGGTCTACGGGAAGCACCCTATGAATTTTGATTCCCTTGAGAGTATCGAAATATACGTTTTATGCGACATAAACGGCCGTATCTTTTTGTCGTTTACTTAGAAGTTATATTTTTTCACAGCTTCAAAAGACCGCAGACCTGAGTATAATTATGGTTTTAATTTCAACTCGATACTTTCATGCGTTCTTGACAGACAGACAGTCAGAGGTACAACAAAGTGATTCTACTTATAAGGGTTTCGTTTTTTTCCTTTTTAACCTTAAAAATGAGGAGAGAGATTAGGAGGGTTAAAAAAACCTACGACCTTATTCGAGCTACCAAATATACACAAAAATTTCATAAAAATCGAAAACAAAAACTATGATACGAGATTTTTGTCTATTAGAAGACTAATAAAACCACCACGAGACGCAGAATGTGGTGTTGGACCACGCGTAGTTTAGGGTTCCGTAGTGGCCTGTTACAACATGCGGACAATTCACATACAGCTAAGTTGGGAATTCACCAATAAAACAAATCGCGTTTTAACGTTTGGCTCGCATAATCGCGTTTAGCCGCTGTCACTAGTGTCACTTGTCTGTATTTTTCTTTTGTTGTATTTTTACAAGTGACACTAGTGACAGCGGCTAAACGCGATTATGCGAGCCAAACGTTAAAACGCGATTAGTTTTATTGGTGAATTCCGCCCTAAGCCGCGGATGGACGGACTGATGGAACAGTTTCTGTGAAAAGAATGGACGAGAATTCTATAGACACTATAAAAAACAGCATCCACATATCTCCCTTGATTTATCGTGATTTCTTTTGAGCTCTCTTCTTATTTCATCTGCTTTCAAATAACTTAACCTTATCATGTCCAAATGCCTCTTCCAGATCCCTATCGATGATTTTACACCAAAATATAACATGAAAGAACAAGGATTTACCATTTGGACGACGACCTTAAACAATGAAATTGTTAGATTCTACGCCTTCTATCAATTCTTTGTTTCACCTGGTAAGTTTTGTTCGTTTCTTTAAACACTCTGTTTTATTTAACCTTTTAACTCAATCGTTTGTCTTAGTATGGTCATGTGAAGAGGGATGAAACGCATGTTACTAAAAGAGTTTTGAGTTTACATGGATGGATTGTGTGAGAAGTGATATGAAAGAAAAGGGAGTTAGTGATAGCGTGACGAGTGAAGGGCAGAATGGAAGAAAAAAACGTGCTGCGCCGACCCCAAATAAAACGGGACAAGGGCAGGAAGATGATGATGATGAACCGCCTACGTTAAATAAGTATATCCTACAAACACTCTCGCGTTTATTCTGCCAGAGTCACACATCCACGACCAAATACTCCATCTCGTTAGCTCATCTGTCACCTATGGGGATTGAAGACTCGTTCTGCCGCCAGGCGGCAGTACGTGTGTGCAGTAAATGTGGATTTAATTCCGGTCAGCTGCGCTCGGATAGGGGTGCGGCTCATATCATATAAAGTTATTTGGTATATTTTCATTTAATTAATTAAACCCCAAGCGAACGCCACTATTCTAACCTAACCTTACCCACATGATCGCTTCGTTTTCTCGCTATCGCGTTCTAATGGTCACTACTCTAACCTGACCTAATCCAGGCGCGATTTTCAACTTAACCTAACCCAAATGATTCACTAACATTAGAAGGGGATCTGTTGCTTGGCGGCCGCTGGCGTGGTTGTTCGCTCGCTCATTGTCTTTCTATTGTGTCTCTAATTACGGTACTCAAAAGGTTAAACAAATAACATTCACAAGATATAATAAATGTGAGATTTACCAACTTTTAATATAATTTCTTTATATATAAAATTTATATAGGTACTCTTACTTATTATTTCGTATAACGTTATTGCATATAAAGTTTATTTCATCGAAAATCATTAGGTCTATCGTATAAAATATATATTTGTCGCAAGTGTATCGTTTAACACATTGTTAGTATTACAAGTTGAAAAACGTTACTGTAATATAATGCGGCTGTGGAGCCTCGCGGCTGGATTAGGTCAAGTAAAAATAGTGATCATAATTAGAATGCGATGGCGATCGAACGAAGCGATCATGTGGGCTAGATTAGGTTAGAACAGTGACCATAAAAGCGTGAAGGGGAGCGAGCAAAGCGAGCGTGCCGCGGCAGCGGCCGCCAAACGCCAGATCCCCTTCTAATGTTAGTGAATCATTTGGGTTAGGTTAAGTTGAAAATCGCGCCTGGATTAGGTCAGATAATGACCATCAGAACGCGATAGCGAGAAAACGAAGCGATCATGTGGGTAAGGTTAGGTTAGAATAGTGACCATTTAAGATCCCCTTCTATAGTTAGTGAATCATTTGGATTAGGTTAAGTAAAAGCCATTATGATTTATTAAAAGCTTTCGTTCTTTCATATTAGACTAAATAAGTTTTATGTCTTTTGAGTGGTATATCTAAAGATTTTATAATCAATGTATGTTATGCTTATAAAAATAAGTTTTTTGAGGATTATATCAATCGTTTATTATATTAACTGATCGGTATATCAAATAAAATAATAGATTCAGTTGTTATATGTTGTAAATATTAGTGATTTTGGAATTATACCGTAGTATTACTTATTTTGATTGATTTACATGTGCTATGTACATTCTAAAGAGCATTTAACCAGCAATTTTTTTGTGTAGACATATTTCTAAAGATCAAAGCTGTTTGAAAGGAGTAACGAAAACATCATTTTCATGATTTCATCATCTTCATGATGAAAAAAAAAAGCAAAATTACAGGTCATTTTGTTTGATAATATGTCAATATACGTTTGTCCATGTCATTATTGTCAGATATCTAATATAATGAATGAAAAAGACGGATGAAAAAGATTGCACTTAGCGAAGATGAGAATGTTAAGATGGATGTGTGGTGTGACAAGAATGGATAAAGTGAGAAATGAGTATATTAGGGGAAGTTTGAAAGTGGCGCCAGTGACTGAAAAGTTGAAAGTGAATCGTTTATCTTGGTATGGTCATGTGAAGAGGACGGATGAAGCGCATGTTGCTAAAAGAGTTATGAATTTACATGTGGATGGATGGAGAGGGAGAGGGAGGCCAAAGAAAAGATGGATGGATTGTGTGAGAAGTGATATGAAAGAAAAGGGAGTTAGTGATAGCGTGACGAGTGACAGGACAGAATGGAAGAAAAAAACGTGTTGCGCCGACCCCAAATAAAACGGGACAAGGGCAGGAAGATGATGATGATGATGATCTAATATAATGAATCTCTCGAAGGGAACAGAGCGTTCACCACACCCTCCACAAGCTGGGGCCGGAGACTGTGACAGCGGGGGAGCTCAGGTGCGGAGCTTATCCCGCACAAATTTGTAGGGGCGTCCTCAGGGGTCTCCGTTCAGAGCCCCCAGCCACAAGACGCGGGCCTTCAGTTTGGCCCACCGTATCTCCGCTCGGAGGGTGCGATTCTAAGATCGGACTATGTCATATATAAGTTTGAATCACTAAGGGCAAGGCACGTGCATACAAGCAAGGGCAATTTCCATATTTTTTTCCACATCTTTCACACAACGCCATCTCATTTGTCATCATAACATTTGTCCTGGGTGGGAATCGAACCCAGGACCTCCGGCATAGCAGTCAGAGCCACTGACCACTAGACCAACAGGCCTGTCATATGTTCTGCTGTGAGCATCTATAGGCTGAAATGATGAGGTTCGCATCGCTGCAGCGGTGCAGCGATCTCTCTTTGCTAGCTTCTATTATCCCAATCTTTTTTACAAGTTATTTACATTGATTGTCACTGAGACGGTGAAGGAAAACATCGTGAGGAAACCGGCATATCCTAGAACCAAAAATTCGAAGACATGTGACATCCACCAACCCGCACTGGGCCCGCGTGGTGGATTACGGCCCATTCCCTCTGCTAGAGAGAGGAGGCCTGAGTGGGACTCAGGCCTGGCTGTGGGAACATTAAAAGGCTGAATATGTATGTATGTATGTATGTCACTGAAATAATTGCGACTTGATTTGAACATAGTAAGTATCTATAAATGCGAGAATTGGCATTCTGACCTAATTAAGTTATTTTTTTTAGAATCTCAAAAACGCATCGATTCTCAAGATGAGACCGTAATCTTGCGCGACAGTAAACTGTATTATAGTGGCTTCGACGGAAAATTGATGAGCGTGGCCACCGCAACCAGTGAGCTCGACAGCATCTACACCAAACAGAACTGCATCAAGTGGTTGGGTAAGTACTTTTATACCGACTTCAAAAAAAAGGAGGAGGTTATCAATTCACTTTGGCTATAAGGTACTATCGAACTGATCTGATGATGGAGCCGGAAGGTGGAAGGTAGATACAAGAACTTCATAATAAAACAATGTAACCTAGCAGTGTTTGGGTTAATTTGAATTGTCATGAGAAATAGGCACTCTGGTTATATGTATGGTGTATCGCAACTAAAAAGTGTGCAATAAAAAACTTTTTACAAAAAAAATAACCGACTTCACTAAAAAAATCAGTAAAATCAAAATCATTTTAATTTCGGATTCCGATGTTAAATAAGAAACAAACAATGCCGAGAAACACCGACACGAAAATTATTTTGATCCTTTTAGTGTTTTTTTTTAAGTGAAGTCGGTTATTTTTTATTTTTTTTATTTGTTAGTTTGTACTATTTCTTATTCTGTGGTACTGCTACAAAATATACGTACTTAGTACGAACTATAGAGTCCCTCGAGTTTCGATTTAACAAGAGTCGACTTTATTATATCTATTACAGACACTTTTGAAATGTCAAAAAGTCAGTCAGAAAAATGACGCTAATTGCACATTCTAAAGCGTAGATCTCTGTGATGGAGCGATGGACAAGAGTGTGCAAGAAACTCCATGGACACTCTTTTAAATCATATTATGTATTACAAATATCTCTGTTACATGTTTCTTGTCGCTACTATTGTGTGAGAAGTGTAAATAAAGTAAAAGAAATACAAAGAGGTAAAATTTGTAAGTATAAGTATTACTTACCTGAGAAACTATTCAACGGATTCTGAAAATTCTTTCACTAATATGTAGCTGCAATATTATAATATTATTATATTAATTTAATATATATATTCCACATTTACGTGAGCCTAGCCTCTAGCAGAAGTTAGTGAGAAATACTAGTACATTTTGATGTACCTAAGTGGAGAAAGATTGATTGTTTTTCAATCCACTTACGAAGAAATAAATAAACGGGGGTTGGCCGGCGACACGTGGGTGTTGCTTAGCGACGAGCCTGATACGATAAATACAATAAACTGTGGCGGATCTTGAGCACTTTTCCGCACTAGTACGGAAAACAGTAATTTGTGTGCCTAAAAGTGGTAGGGATAGGAGCGGGTTTTTCGAGTAAATGCATTGATGAAACATATTTTGAATTCATTCTAGGTAACCAATACTACTACAACATGACGAAGGACCTGGAGTGCAGTGCGTCCACGTTGTCACCATTTTCTGCCATGTTCTACACCGGACAGCTGGTCGGTTCGAGGGTCAGCGTCCTGGGTACTTGGGCTAAGAAGAGCAAGTACAAGGACCTTTATGAAGGAATTAACCGCGTTTCTGGCATGGTAATTTAATACTTTTGAATTTGTAAAACATCTAATGAAAGAAAGAAAATACATTTATTGAGCACACAGACACACAATGAAGAAACAAGACTAAGAACTACTTAGGATCTTATTATTATTCTCTGTATTTACTGTTTTAGGATTTTTTTCCTATACTAGCGGGGTTACCATGACGTTCAAAGTAAGATTCAATTTGATCTAATTGATTCTTTTTTTTTTTTTTTTCATTCTTATTTCAGTGTGGGCAAGAGACAGAGCTATACAGGTTGTCTAGCGCCATCTCTTACCCACACTGGAAATAAGAATGAAACAATCTTACTTTAAACGTCATTGTACAGGTTCTGTGCTATGAGACCTTGCTTTATGCCAAATTTCAGGATTCTAACTTTCTTTCTTCAACGGGAAGTACCCTATAAATTTTGATTTCCTTAAGAGTGTCAAATTATACGTTTTTTGCGACATAAACGGCCGTATCTTTTTTTTTTTTGTTAACTCAGAAGTTTGATTTTTTCACAGCTTCAAGGGACCGCATACCTGAGTTTATGGTTTTCATTTCAACTCGATACCTTCACGCGTTCCCGAGATAGAGGGTCTTGACAGACCGACAGACAGACGGATGGACAACAAAGTGATCCTATAAGGGTTCCGTTTTTTTCCTTTTGACGTACGGAACCCTAAAAACAACAACATTGTGCGTCTCACGGCTGTGCCAAATAGTTCCAGTTCAGCACATTATTTATTTATTGATTTATTTATTGGCACACCAACAGCTTTGCATACAGGATATTTTTTGTGAAAAATAATATTAAAATTTAGTATCTGGTATGCATGCCTATTATAGATATCCACATTGCCAGACAACACGTAGCAGTTGCCTGAAGCTTGTTTTCTCTCATTAATCCTTCCGCTTTCGTCGGAATGGTCCGACAAGTCTTTTCGTGTCCTATTCGCCAGAGTCGTGAGTTTGTGATTAGGTATTCCATCTCATTTAGTTACTCAATCCCCATAAATGACAGAAGAGCTGAAGAGATGGAGTATGTGGTCGTGGATGTGCGACCTTGGCGGAATAAGCGCGAGAGCGTTTGTCGGATATAACCAACGTAGGTGGTTAGATCAAGGTTAAGCAGCACTTGCCTGAGGTCGGTTTGTGGATGGGCGAAAATCCATTACAAATCGAAACTTCGTCGTGCCTTGGAAAGCACGTTAAGCCGTTGATCTTAGCAGTAATTTATAGATCTTTTGCAGTCGTCACCGTAGACAGGATTACAGGAGCCGAATAATCTGACAACGTTCTTGCCAACCCAGTTACTGGGTTGTGGAAGTCAGTAGGTAGATAGGCAGTAGTAGCTCCATATAAAATATGGGTACTCAGCTGCGTTCGATTTTATTGTAAGCCACCTTAACAAACTTGGTTGGGAATGGGCTTAGCATATTTACGTGTAAGGATATTCCCCAAAGAACTGAAAAGAGTTCTTTAGAAATGTAATAATTTAAACAAAAACTTTAATTATTTTCCAGTACGCCGTGCCAAATGGTCCCCGATGCCTGTTCCAAAATCTGAGACAGGGGGGGCTCTCCATGACGTTCTTCTTCATTAGCACACCCTGGATGATATCCTGCCAAGCTGATGATTAATAGTACATCACAACGCCAAGAAGACTCAACAAAAGAAATTATGTTCTTCTGAAAAATCAAAATGTTTTGTGTAACCAGTGTAACATAATAATTATATTAATATATTTTTTAGCATTTTATTTTGGCATCATATTGCACGATTGTTTTATCTAAAATCTTTAGTATTAGTAACAAAATGTAGCATTTAGGTGCCAAATACACGGTCATGCAGGCGTCAATCAATTCCATCAATCATGAATGATGTTTGAATGACGGAATTTTATCGCCATTAGGTTTTCGTCATGCAAACATCAATCATCGCATTAGACGGTAGGTTTTTCGTCAATCAAAACATTGACTGTGGCAAAACTGACAGTAAAACCTATCGTGCAATAGACGCCTTACAGTCTACGGGTGCTGCATAATAAACTTATAGGTACCGTACAGTACGGATAAGATTGGCCATACATCTTATGGTTCAGGCCAATTCTTGATAAGGTTCAGGTAACCTAGAGGCCAGGCCTGGGTTCCATACAAAATATTCTAATCTTGACACACTTGCCGTGTCAGGACTGCCTAGGCCGGTTAAGAATGACCCAATAGAAACCGGGTAACACCTAAGGCAGTCTGGGCCCGCGGTAAGAAAGAGGCGTAGTGTGGTTAGTACGACGACCCAGCCCGGCCCGGACAAAATAGCTCCAAGAATAGGGATGGGCAAATGAAAAACTCGATGAATAGCGAATTGATATTTACAGACACTTACGATACCTATTAGTAAAAAAAACGGTATATCTTAAATTAAAGGCTTGTATATAATAAATAAATATTTAAATAAAATCTACCTTTTTCTTAAAGTATACCAATATGGACCCATCTAATGATATTTAAATATTTAAAACTTTTAAACAAAAGATATCTAAGTTACAAAGGATACTCGTATATGAAACGTTAAATGTTTTGATATTTAAATATTATTTGCACTTATTAACACAAATATGTATGTAATTATTTACCTTACACCTAACACTAACAACTAAATAAATAAACTAATTTTCCACCGTCCACTCTCAATAACAATGACTATACAACCACTTGACTGCTCAAACGGGCGACTCAGGCTCACGACACTTATGTGCAGTTGCACTTATATTAGATGCCAATATTAGTGCCTTTTTTAGTTCTGACCTGTTATTGGATCTGTGCACTCGCGATAATTTTGGTAACTTAAAAAACATTTAGGTATTGCACGTATTGCATAAAACCAAAGCAAAATTGAGTAGGTACCTGTTCAATTAAATGGTCTGGAAAATCGTCTAAAACATCTAACTATAAAAAATATGGCATTATGGGGTCGGAACCGAATGCCGCATAGTTCTCGGTGAGTCGGAACTGTCTGCGGTGATGCCCCAGTGAGTCGGGTGGTGCTATCCCAGTGAGTCGGGATGATGCCCCAGTGAGTCGGGGTGATGATGTCCCAGTGAGTCGGGATGATGCTGCAGGCTCCAGTGAGTCGTAGCGGTGCTGTGCGACGTAGGGCTTGACTGCTGGCGTCGACCAGGAGAGGTTCTTCGTAGCTCTTCATGTGACTGGCCAAAGGTGCAGTGTGCTTCGCCAAGGTCGCTGATGAGGCTGAGGGTGATGACCAGATATGACCAGGTAGGCATGCTGGTAGTCAGTATACCCTTTTGCCGTGGGTGCTGGCTGTATGGCTCGCTGCTCGAAAGCTTGAGGAAGTGATGATGACGTCACGAAGTAGTGGCTGCACGAAGGCTGCGCTGACGTTCATTGTCGAGGGTCACCAGTTTCGAGGTAAGCGGAACAGAGAATAAAGTCTCGCAAACCTCCGTTGAAAAGGGAGGATCCTCCGGCCAGACGGATGTTATGTCTGGTGGGCAGCTACCCGGTAGATGATTTCGGGCTGTTCTATATGTTCCAATCGCGCGGAGAACTTTGATTGCGCGATGCATTATTAGTTCTTATGTGACGCCATAGATGTCGCTACACTAACACACACACACACACGAACACGGTTTGTACAGTTAGGAGGTTCCTTTCTCTTGGAGCCCTGGCCAAGCGTACCTTGGACCCTGTTCCCGATACCAGTGGGCTACTATTTTTTTAATTGACTTTCAGGAGGATCCCTCAGTCGTGTAATTTTTTTTCTTTATATTATTTTTAATGTTTTTTTTAGAAATATTTTAAAATGTAGTAAATAACTAAGAATAATAAATAAACGATATAATCTTCGTTTATTGATTGATTTGCACCTAGTTAACACCTCAAGTTTAAAAAAAAAACTGAATTAATTGACATCGATTTTATCGATATCGATATTATTGTTGCAAACTGACTTGTTCATCACTATGTTTGCTGACATTGTTGCATCAGCCAATCACAAACGCTACATTTTCCCCCGTCCCCCGGCCCGCCATGGTGAAATCCGTCTATCATCTCTCTAATGGTTTAATTCTCTTTGCTCAATAAGGTTCAGTTGAAAACCAGCGTCAGGCAACTACCACGTAGTTGTCTGGCATTTTCACTGAACTGGACCTATTTGGTGCAGACGCGAGACATACAATGTTAGTTTTATTTTTTTAAATCTTAAGTGTCTACATGTTGATCTATGTGTGCCAAATAAAATATTTTTCTTTCTTTCTTTCTCTGAAATACTCCCTTGTAGAATTACAGGTACCGTACTGCAGATATGCGACCAACCCAGTTCTTCACATTTTATATAACATTGTACTTTTTTTTTTTCGGTGGGAAAATCATCTTATGACATCCCCCGCTCTTGGACGGGGCGGGAGATAGTGTCAGACTTTTACTGACTAAAAACCCACTCCTAGTAGTAGAATTTTAAACCTAGAGGTTTAAAATTAATTTTCCATAAGTCCTGAAATATTGATAATTCAGATAAACACATAGTTATTTGTTGAATACTAGCATAGATATCCGGATACTAGCATAATTATTTATTTAAGATTTACTTGTGGTTATTATAATGGGAACACCCAAATACTCCGAAATATTTTATTCCGAATTTCGATGTTCCGATTTTTAAATGTCCGAATTTCATAATACCTAAGATACAAATTCTTCTGCAACTAGTTTGTTATCGCTAATAAGACCATGATGTGTCTCCAATGTGTAATCATTGTTATGTATTTTGTTCCTGTTGGTTTCATTATTTAGCTATCCCATTCTATCCCACTCTATCCCATTCTATCCTATCCCACTCTATCCCATTCTATCCCACTCTATCCCACTCTATCCCATTCTATCCCATTCTATCCCATTCTATCCTATCCTATCCCATCCTATCCTATCCTATCCTATCCCATTCTATCCCATTCTATCCTATCCTATCCCACTGTAACTCGCTCTATCCCACTCTAACCCACTCTATCCTATCCCATTCTATCCCATTCTATCCCACTCTATCCCATTCTATCCCATTCTATCCCACTCTATCCTATCCTATCCCATTCTATCCCATTCTATCCTATCCTATCCCACTGTATCTCGCTCTATCCCACTCTAACCCACTCTATCCCATTCTATCCCATTCTATCCCATTCTATCCCACTCTATCCCATTCTATCCCACTCTATCCCATTCTATCCCATTCTATCCCATTCTATCCCATCCTATCCTATCCTATCCTATCCTATCCCATGCTATCCCATTCTATCCCATTCTATCCCACTCTATCCCATTCTATCCTATCCTATCCTATCCTATCCTATCCCATGCTATCCCATTCTATCCCACTCTATCCCATTCTATCCCACTCTATCCCATTCTATCCCATTCTATACCACTCTATCCCATTCTATCCCATTCTATCCCACTCTATCCCATTCTATCCCATTCTATCCCATTCTATCCTATCCTATCCTATCCTATCCTATCCTATCCCATTCTTTCCTATCCTATCCTATCCTATCCCATGCTATCCCATTCTAACCCACTCTATCCCATTCTATCCCACTCTATCCCACTCTATCATTGTTTCTGGTTTCTATAGTACAAGGGAAAACCTTAGTTTGGGACCAGGACAATGTATGTGATGTAGTCTCGATTTATTATTATTACGCATTATAAGTACGCAGTATGTAAGAAGGACATTTAATTATTTGTCGATCAATCAGTGTGCATTTCTCTTCTCACACTTCGTCACTTTTTCGAGTCATCAAATGAGCATGAGCACCCAAGGGGTTTTCTGAAAGCCGGCGCCCCTGTACCTAGGGTTACTTTTCAGGGGTGGCTTGGGCCCTGTAATGCCTGATTGTGAAGTTATAAGTATTAGCATTCATCATAAAAGTATGAATCAGTAGTACAACGTCCTGGGCTTGGCACTAGACCATACAAGGATGGGCACGGCCTACTCGTCACCGCCCCCTCCTATATACGCCTAAGGTAGAAGGGCCAACTTTGTAAAAAAAACCTTGATAATTTTTGACACAGGGCCTCTTTGGAACTACCTGTGAGCAAAGAGCAACAAAAGGCACACAGGTAGGTTTTAGTTAGTAAAAGTCTGAAAGTCTGTCAGTCTGAGAGCCTCTCGCTCCACCCAAACCCAAGAGACATGCTATTAACAAGTAAGTCAAGAAACATCTATCAAACTAAAAAACTTTGAAATCCTACATCATGCAATTACAGTTCTCCATGAGATTTGAACATACACAACAGCCCGAAATTATCTGGCAGTTGCCCAGATCAGACAAAACACCTGTCTGGTTGAAGAATCCTCCCTTTTCAAAAGAGGTTTATGGGACTTTACACTATGTTCCGCATACCCCTAAACTACTATGATTGACAATAGTGACTGCCAGTAAATGTTTCATTCAAGCTGCGATAAACAATGGCGACCATCATGACATCATACTCGCTTACAGTAAACAAGTATCATAGTGAAAATAAACAATTACTTTTTTACAATACAATATAATCTACACAAACGTAACTGTGATTCCGAGTGATAACCCACGTGTGAGTGCAATTAAAATAGTGATGCAACAAAGGTCAATATTAGTGTTTAGCATTTATATGCCGACGGATGCGGTATGTAATTTGGCGGATTTCACGGACGTCCTTAGTGCGGTGAGTGCTATGATTGATTCTAATAGTACTGAGTGCGTTTATATACTGGGGGATTTTAACGCTCACCCAACTGAGCGTTTTTATGATGAGCTGATGGGTTTCTGTAGTGAACAGGACTGGTTGTGTATTGACACTGATCGTTTAGGTGTAGCGTCTAATACATACACGTTTATAAGTCAGGCTCACGGGTCGTCGAGGTGGCTTGACCACTGTTTGGTTACCAGGGCTTCGGCTCAAACTGTAAAAAGGGTGTTTGTTCAATATGATGTTGTGTGGTCTGACCACTTTCCGTTGATTATTGAATGTGATTTGGATGTAATTGTACCAAAGAGATATGTATCGAGTCTAAATTTAAATAACGGGATTATGTGGGGTGAGCGGGACTTGGCGCAAATTAGATTGTACAATACTGAGTGTCATAAACGTCTGAGATTAATAGATTTTCCGGAGCAATTCCGTGATTGTTGTGATCGTATGTGCACTGATTTAAATCACAGACGTCTTATCGATACATTGTATGGGCAAATTATTGGGGCTTTATGTGAGTCATCGATGGTTTGCCGACATAGTAAGAAGCGCAAAAGAAAAGTTGTTATTGGATGGAACAAACATGTTGCCGACGCGCACAGGTTTGCTAAGGATAAATTTATTTTGTGGTCATGCTACGGTAAGCCTACTTCTGGCCGTTATTATGAAGAGATGTGCGAGTCAAAACGGATATTTAAATCTCGGTTGAAATGGTGCCAGAGTCAAGAGGATAAGATAAAAATGGATATCCTGGCATCAAATCATTTAAATAAGGATTTCCGTGGGTTTTGGAAAAACACAAACAAACTCAATCATAAGCCTAGCGTGCCTGTGTGCGTCGACGGTGTGAGTGATGCACGGGGGATAGCTGAACTGTTTAAAGCTAAGTTTGAGGTACAGTCGTCTTTAGGACCATCGCGGGCGGTGATCGATGTTGAGCCCAAAGGGAAATTAGGAGTCAGAGTCACTGCCAGGGACATTGCGTCTATCGTCCAGTCAATGTCAAGGGGGAAATCTCCTGGCCATGATGGGCTCAGCATCGAGCATCTTCGATATGCAGGCCCTCACTTGACGCGTGTCTTAGCTTTACTGTACAACCTTTGTCTGAGTCATGCGTACCTACCTACGGATATGTTGAAAACAGTTGTAGTGCCTATAGTCAAAAATAAAACTGGGCTATTGACTGATAGGAATAACTATAGACCTATTTCACTTGCTACAGTTGTGTCTAAAGTATTGGACAGTGTGCTTAATGCACAATTGAATAAATATGTTAAATTGCATGACAACCAGTTTGGGTTTCGACCTGGGTTGTCTACCGATAGTGCTATTTTGAGCGTTAAGCACACTGTGCAGTACTATACACGTCGTAGCACCGCGGTTTATGCCTGTTTCCTCGACCTGTCGAGTGCTTTTGATCTGGTTTCGTACGACACCCTTTGGAAAAAGCTTAATGATGCGAAGCTACCAGCTGAAATTATAAATATTTTTAAGTTTTGGTACGGGAACCAGGTTAACTGTGTTAGGTGGGACGGGGAATTCTCGAGTCCGTATGGTCTTGAATCAGGTGTGAGGCAGGGGGGTCTAAGTTCTCCTACACTGTTCAACCTGTACATGGACCAGTTGATTGTGGAGCTGAGCAGCACCAGAGTCGGATGTTATATTGATGGTGTATGTGTCAACAACATTAGTTATGCAGATGACATGGTGCTGCTCAGTCAGCCTAAGGAAACTTATGGGTGTATGTGAGAGGTATGCTAGTGCTCATGGCCTAGTGTACAATGTGAAAAAGAGTGTTGTGATGGTGTTTGGGGCTGGTGGAAAGTGTCCAGTTAAGGTACCTCCGTTAAAGATTAATGGTGTGCCTTTGTCGAGAGTGGACTCATTTAAGTACCTTGGGCATATCCTGACTGCTAGCCTTAGGGACGATGACGACATTGAGAGAGAGCGGAGGGCACTGTCGGTCAGAGCGAACATGATTGCCCGCAGGTTTAAGCGTGCTTCTACGGAGGTTAAGAAAACACTTTTTAGAACCTTCTGTTCATCCTTCTACACCTGTAGCCTGTGGGTACGTTTTACGCAAAAATCGTACAGTGCCCTTCGCGTGCAGTATAATAATGCTTTCAGGGTGTTGATGGGGCTGCCTCGCTTCTGTAGCGCATCAGGGATGTTTGCGGAAATGCGAGTTGATTGCTTTTATGCATTAATGCGTAAAAGATGTGCATCCCTGGTGCGCAGGGTGCGAGCCAGTCCCAGCGGCATCTTGGGCATGATTGCTGACAGACTGGACTGCTGTATTTTAAATCGTTGCTCCAGTATCTCTGCTGGGGTGCTGAAGCAATGATTGTTTTATTGTGAGTGTGTATGTAATTTTTTAGTTGTATTTGTATCACTAACATAGTTGTAAGTTTGGTTTGTTTTTTTTTTACTAACACAAAATGAGTCTTGTTGCTCGAAATAAAGTATATTATTATTATTATTATTATTATAATACAACAATGAATTATTTTTAAATTCTCTTGGTCTTATAAATAAAACATAATATGTAGAATATATTTTTTTCACAACTATTATTTGCAAGATGTCACCTTGTATATGAGAAAAATATTTTTTGGGCAGGTAGGCTACCTAGTAATGTTTTATTTGATGACACCTCTCTTATTTATATTGAAGATATCAAAGTTTTAATCTATTTAAACCCTGCAAATATTCAACAATATTAAGTACCTTTAATCTAATAAGAAAATGATTTGATGATTTTTTTTTTCTTCAATAATAAGTAAAACTAGTCAAAAATAATAATTTCAAAAATTTTACAAAAATTAAAGCGTCAAAATTCAATCTAAAACAAATCAAAGTTTCAGGTAGGAAATGAAAATGGGAAATTAAAAAATTAAAGTTTTCTTCAAGTAGTTTATTTATTTATCGTTCCTCGAAATAATCATTTCCAGCCTAGCCATTAGAAAACCAAAGCGGGATTATGAAAACTGACACTGGCCACCAAATAAAATAAAATTAAATGGCCAGTGACAATTTTATTGCCGGCACATATTTTTGACCATTTGGACGGCAAGAATGCGATAAAAATAAACAAATAAAAGTAAACGAGGAATTTCTTACCAGATTTTCTTTTTTAACACAAATATCGCCACTTTCGTAGAACAACTGGCACTTCTTTAGAAAAAAAACAAATGAAACAATATTTTTCACGCCATTTGTGTCACATTTCAAAACAAAAACATTCCAATTTATGCCATAGACCATTGTGACCACTTTTTAACAATTCATATTTTGTCGTACATTGCTGTTTTATTTAAAAGTTTATTCATACCGCACCAAATAAAAAAAAACTTTTTACAAAAAAAAATACAACCGACTTCAAAGTAAAAAAAAAAACACTGTAAACTCGGTCTTGCTGGATAAGCTCGATAGACTCCTGAACAACTGCATCCGCTTTATATTTAATCTGAGGAAGTATGATCATGTGTCGAACTTCAGGTCTGATCTCAAATGGTTGCCAATTCGCCAGAGAAGAACTTTGCGCGCTTTGACTACACTTTTCTCTCTACTCAACTCTCCCACGCCTCCATCCTATCTCATTACTCACTTTCAATACCTATGTTCTTCACACGCAAGGAATCTGCGTTACAATCTCCTACTGCTCTGTCCTTCTCATACTTCTGATTTTCTCCATTCTTCCTTCTATATACAGTCCATCCTTCTGTGGAATGCGCTTCCTCTCGATATCAGGACGGCCGAAAGTCGATATGCATTTAAGCGGAGGTTGCGGAATCATTTGCTCCACCAATAGCAGAATCGTCTCAAAACTTCTTTCGTTAATTAATATTAATATATATGTATATATATATATATATTATATTAAATATATATGTATGTGTATTCAGGGCTCTCTTCCCCACTGGGCACACTGGGCACGTGCCCAGGGCCCCGCGATGTGTTGGGGCCCCCTACTCCCTACTCGATTACCAAACGATAACCGATAGCTACTCTACTCTCGCCTGAAAATCAGGCTTACCGATTGCAGCATACATATACAATTAATTTTATATAATAAATATAAATACATATATTTCTAATCGTAGATGCTGGTTACTTAGTGTGAATCACATTATATTGTCTATTCATCATAATATCTCATGAACTGTAAAGAAATAAAAATAAAGCAAAATTAAAACTTTGCATATCTACGTTCTTTATCTCTTCTAACTTTATTATGGTCATAGGGAACCCATTATCCTAATGTGCCCAGGGCCACTAATGTGCCCAGGGCCACTAATAGGTGAAAGACGGCCTTATGTGTATTTTAATTATATGTATAAGTACCTTTTTGTTTTACTCCTGTTTTTCGCATATAATTTTCTTTTTATGCACCTACCATATTGTCTCTTCACCACCCTAGGTTGGCTGGTAGAGAATGCCTCTGGCATTAAGTCCGCCTTTGTACAATAATGTTGCATGAAGATTAAATAAATAAATAAATAAAATAAATAAAGTGCAAATAACTTTAATTTTAGAAGTCGGTGTTAAATAACGAAGAGACAAAACTATTATAGAAACACCGAATTTTGAAATTAAAGTTATTTTGCACTTTACAGTGTTTTTTTTTTACTTTGAAGTCGGTTGTATTCTTTTTTGAAAAAGTTTTTTATGACTTGAAGCATTGGGGTCCTTATCTTCTAAGTACTTACGAAATATAGTGTCTAAAGGAAACGTATTGCATCTTTTATTCTGTGAATATTTCTTGTTTTCTAAACGTACTACCGTAGCGTGATTTATATTGTTTTTCACGAATTTTGTCGCCCGAGTTGTTGATTTTTTAGGGTTCCGTACCTCAAAGATTATTTGATTCCATACGGTCAAGACCCTTTATCTCGGAAACGCGTAGAGACATCGAGTTGAAACTAAAATCATATACTCAAGTCTGCGGTCTCTTGAAGCTGTGAAAAAATCAAACTTCTAACTTAACGAAAAATAAAGATAAGTACGGCCGTTTATGTCGCAAAAAACGACAATATTCGGACACTTATCGGAGGGCTGGATGGTGAGCCATCCATCGCTCGTCGTCCGTAAGAACGCACCTACGTTGGTGATGAATCGCCCTGCGACTCTCGACGCCCGGGGCGTCTTCTATCGCGACGGCTGGGGCGTAAAAATGACCGTTCAAGGTTGTGGATATTTCTTTCGCTGAAACTACCAACTACCCGGTTGGTAGTTGAACCTTAAGAAATTACAGTTACAAAACTGTATTCAGCAGCAAATCGCTACGGCGTCGAGTTTTATAATAGCATAGCATAGTCGGCCTTATAATGTTCCCACTGTTAGGACTCAGGCCTTCTCTCTAGGAAAGGGAATGGGCCGTAAACCACCACGCGGGCCCAGTGCGGGTTGGTCACATGTCTTCGAATTTTTGATTCTAGGACATGCCCTCACGATATTTTCCTTCACCGTTTTGAGAGCAGTGGTGATGAAATAAATTACACAAAGTAATGCGCCTGACTGGGTTTGAACTCGTAAGTCGGGGTCGTTACCACTCGGCCACCACTGGTATACGAGTTTTATAATGGCGTCAATAAAAAAGAATGAGAGATATCAGGAAAATACTTTTATCTACCCACATTCACGTGGAATATGTAAGAATGCGATAGAATGCGAAAAAATGGGATGGAATGCGATGGAACGTGATGGAATGCGATCGAATTCGTTTGAATTCAATGGAATGCGATGCAATGCGACGGAAGGCGAAATAATGCGATTGAATGAGACGGATTTCGATGGAATACGTTGGAATGCGTTTGATGCGATGGAATGCTATAGAATGCGGCGGAATGCCGAATGCGGAATGCGCCGCATTCTATAGAATACCACAGGAGGCGACGGAAAGCGAAAGAATGCGATAGAATGAGACGGAATTCGATGGAATGCGATGGAATGCGTCGGAATACGTTAGAAGTCGATGGGACGTGATGGAATGCGACCGAATGCGGTGGAATACGACGGAACGTGATGGAATGCGTTCGAATGCGATGGAATGTGATTGAATGAGAAGGAATTCGATGGAATGCGATGGAATGCTGTAGAATGCGGTGGAATGCGACTGAATGAGAAGGAATTCGATGGAATGCGGGAATGCGGTAGAATGCGGTGGAATGCGTTCTAATGCGATGGAATGCGATTGAATGAGAAGGAATTCGATGGAATGCGATGGAATGCGGTAGAATGCGGTGGAATGCGATGGAATGCGATTGAATGAGAAGGAATTCGATTGAATGCGATGGAATGCCGTGGAATGCGATGGAATGCGGTAGAATGCGGTGGAATGCGTTCAAATGCGATGGAATGCGATTGAATGAGAAGGAATTCGATGGAATGCGATGGACCGCGGTAGAATGCGGTGGAAAGCGTTCGAATGCGATGGAATGCGATTGAATGGGAAGGAATTCGATGGAATGCGATGGAATGCGGTAGAAATGCGGTGGAATGCGTTCGAATGCGATGGAATGCGATTGAATGAGAAGGAATTCAATGGAATGCGATGGAATGCGGTAGAATGCGGTGGAATGCGATGGAATGCGATGGAATGCGGTAGAATGCGGTGGAATGCGTTCGAATGCGATGAAATGCGATTGAATGAGAAGGAATTCGATGGAATGCGATGGAATGTGGTAGAATGCGGTGGAATGAGATGGAATGCGATGGAATGCGGTAGAATGCGGTGGAATGCGTTCGAATGCTATGGAATGCGATTGAATGAGAAGGAATTCGATGAAATGCGATAGAATGCGGTAGAATGCGGTGGAATGCGTTCGAATGCTATGGAATGCGATTGAATGAGAAGGAATTCGATTGAATGCGATGGAATGCGGTAGAATGCGGTGGAACGCGATGGAATGCGATTGAATGAGAAGGAATTCGATGGAATGCGATGGAATGCGGTAGAATGCGGTGGAATGCGTTCGAATGCGATGGAATGCGATTGAATGAGAAGGAATTCGATGGAATGCGACGGAATGCGGTAGAATGCGGTGGAATGCGATGGAATGCGGTGGAATGCGTTCGAATGCGATGGAATGCGATTGAATGAGAAGGAATTCGATGGAATGCGGTAGAATGCGGTGGAATGCGATGGAATGCGGTAGAATGCGGTGGAATGCGTTCGAATGCGGTAGAATGCGGTGGAATGCGTTCGAATGCGATGGAATGCGGTAGAATGCGGTGGAATGCGGCAGAATGCGTTGGAATGCGTTCGAATGCGATGGAATGCGGTAGAATGCGGTGGAATGCGATGGAATGCGGTAGAATGCGGTGGAATGCGTTCGAATGCGTTAGAATGCGGTGGAATGCGGTGGAATGCGATGGAAAGCGATGGAATGCGATGGAATTCGGTAGAATGCGGTGGAATGCGTTCGAATGCGATGGAATGCGATTGAATGAGAAGGAATTCGACGGAATGCGATGGAATGCGGTAGAATGCGGTGGAATGCGATGGAATGCGTTCGAATGCGATGGAATGCGGTAGAATGCGGTGGAATGCGATGGAATGCGGTAGAATGCGGTGGAATGCGATGGAATGCGGTAGAATGCGGTGGAATGCGTTCGAATGCGATGGAATGCGATTGAATGAGAAGGAATTCGACGGAATGCGATGGAATGCGGTAGAATGCGGTGGAATGCGATGGAATGCGATAGAATGCGTTCGAATGCGATGGTATGCGATTGAATGAGAAGGAATTCGATGGAATGCGATGGAATGCGGTAGAATGCGGTGGAATGCGATGGAATGCGTTAGAATGCGGTAGAATGCGGTGGAATGCGTTCGAATGCGGTGGAATGCGATTGAATGAGAAGGAATTCGATGGAATGCGGGAATGCGGTGGAATGCGTTCTAATGCGATGGAATGCGATTGAATGAGAAGGAATTCGATGGAATGCGATGGTATGCGGTAGAATGCGGTGGAATGCGGTAGAATGCGGTGGAATACGTTCGAATGCTATGGAATGCGATTGAATGAGAAGGAATTCGATGGAATGCGGTGGGATGCGATAGAATGCGGTGGAATGCTACAGAATACCACAGAATGCGTCGGAAAGCGAAATATGCGATAGAATGAGACGGAATTCGATGGTATGCTTTGGAATGCGTCGGTATGAGACGAAACTCGATGGAATGCGATGGGACGTGATGGAATGCGATCGAATGCAATGGAATGTAATGGAATGCCGGAATAACGGAATGCGGTGGAATCCGTTGATGCATTCCATCGCATTCTTTCGCTTTCCGTCGCATTCTGTGGCATTCCACCGCTTTCTATCGCAATCCCTCGCTTTCCACCGCATTCCACCACATTCCATCGCATTTCATTACATTCCATTGCAATCCATCGCGTTCCATAGCATTTTTTCGCATTCCATTGTCTACCATCGCCTTCTTTCACATTACATCGCTTTCCGTCGCTTTCCATCGCATTCAATCGCCTTCCATAGCATTCAATAGCATTCTATCGCATACAGTCACATTCCGTCGCATTCAATCACAATCCATCGCGAACCGTAGCATTCCTCCGCATTCTTTAGCTTTCGACGGAAAGCGATGAAATGCGACGGCATTGCTTCGCTTTCTTACGCATTCCTTTGCATTCTATCGCTTTCTTCCGCATTCCATTGCATTCGATCGCATTCCATCACGTCCCATCGCCAACCAACGAATTCCGACGCATTCCAAAGCATTCCATCGAATTCCGTCTCATTCTATTCGTCTCCGTCCGTGTTCCGTCTCGTTGCATTCTTTCGCTTTCCGACGCATTCTGTGGTATTCTATAGCATTCCACCGCATTCTACCGCATACCATCAAATTTCGTCACATTCAATCGCATTCCACCGCATTCTGTCACGTTCCGCCGCATTCCATCACGTTCCGCCGCATTCCACCGCATTCAATTATATTCCATTGCATTCAAAAGCATTCCACCGCATTCCATCGCATTCCATCGAATTCCTTCTCATTTTATCGCATTCCATCGCGTTCAAACGCATTCGAACGCTTTCCATCACGTTCCGCCGCATTCCACCGCATTCCATCGCATTATTTCGCATTCCGTCATATTCCATCGCATTCGATCGCATTCCATCACGTCCCATCGCATTCTAACGTATTACGACGCATTCCATCGCATTCCATCGAATTCCGTCACATTCTATCGCATTCTTTCGCTTTCCGTCGCATCCTGTGGTATTCTATAGCATTCCGCCGCATTCTATCGCATTCCATCGCATCAAACGCATTCCATCGAAATCCGAATGCCGTATTCCGTTATTCCGTTGGACCGCATTCCGTTATTCCGGCATTCCATTACATTCCATTGCATTCGATCGCATTCCATCACGTCCCATCGCATTCCATCGAGTTTCGTCTCATACCGACGCATTCCAAAGCATACCATCGAATTCCGTCTCATTCTATCGCATATTTCGCTTTCCGACGCATTCTGTGGTATTCTGTAGCATTCCACCGCATTCTATCGCATCCCACCACATTCCATCGAATTCCTTCTCATTCAATCGCATTCCATAGCATTCGAACGTATTCCACCGCATTCTACCGCATTCCACCGCATTCTACCGCATTCCATCGCATTCCATCGAATTCCTTCTCATTCAATCGCATTCCATCGCATTAGAACGCATTCCACCGCATTCCCGCATTCCATCGAATTCCTTCTCATTCAATCGCATTCCATCGCATTCGAACGCATTCCACCGCATTCTACCGCATTCTAACGCATTCCATCGCATTCCACCGCATTCTACCGCATTCCATCGCATTCCATCGAATTACTTCTCATTCAATCGCATTCCATCGCATTCGAACGCATTCTACCGCATTCTATCGCATTCCATCGCATTCCACCGCATTCTACCGCATTCCATCGCATTCCGTCGAATTCCTTCTCATTCAATCGCATTCCATCGCATTCGAACGCATTCCACCGCATTCTACCGCATTCCATCGCATTCCACCGCATTCTACCGCATTCCATCGCATTCGAACGCATTCCACCGCATTCTACCGCATTCCATCGCATTCGAACGCATTCCACCGCATTCTACCGCATTCCATCGGTCATTAAGGTTCAACTACCAACCGGGTAGTTGGTAGTTTCAGCGAAAGAAATATCCACAACCTTGAACGGTCATTTTTACGCCCCAGCCGTCGCGATAGAAGACGCCCCGGGCGTCGAGAGTCGCAGGGCGATTCATCACCAACGTAGGTGCGTTCTTACGGACGACGAGCGATGGATGGCTCACCATGCAGCCCTCCGATAAGTGTCCGAATATTGTCGTTTTTTGCGACATAAACGGCCGTACTTATCTTTATTTTTCGTTAAGTTAGAAGTTTGATTTTTTCACAGCTTCAAGAGACCGCAGACTTGAGTAGGTATATGATTTTAGTTTCAACTCGATGTCTCTACGCGTTTCCGAGATAAAGGGTCTTGACCGTATGGAATCAAATAATCTTTGAGGTACGGAACCCTAAAAAATCAACAACTCGAGCGACAAAATTCGTGATAAAAAACTTTTTTAAAAAAAAATACAACCGACTTCAAAGTAAAAAAAAACACTGTAAAGTGCAAAATAACTTTAATTTCGGAAGTCGGTGTTTCTTTAATAGTTTTGTCTCTTCGTTATTTAACACCGACTTCCGAAAGTAAAGTTATTTTGCACTTTACAGTGTTTTTTTTTTACTTTGAAGTCGGTTGTATTTTTTTTGTAAAAAGTTTTTGTTTTACACTTTTTAGTTATGGTACCACCACTAAAAAGTACCCCTCAGCCAAACTTAAATACCTTATAGCCAGAGTGCATATCATGACAATTCTAATAATCCCAAACACGGTTAGATTACATTAATTTATTACAGAGTTCCGGTGCCTAACTTCAGGCTTCATCATCCAGATCAGTTCGATATATTTCCCCTCTACTTTTAGTCAGTCATCGAACGTATAAACAAAGCAATTTTACTTGTTACGACGTTTCTGCTGTGATCCTATGAGGAGTTCTGTTCCATATCTTCAAAGTTCATGATCAGATCATAACAATATTTCTATGGGACCAACTCGGAAGCATAACCTTACAATCAAAAAAAAATTTTCAATATCGGTCCACAATTGACCGAGAAATCGGTGAACATACATAAAAAATAAAAAACATACATTATAGCGCGCCATAATAAAAGGGACACGTTGCCAGCTCGTGCCACCCCTCGTACCCCGCACACCCCTCATGTAATGCCACGTCGTCGGTCGGCGCGCCTGCGCGAGCGCTCTAGTAACGCGCAGAGCGCTAGCGTCAGTTTGCCGTAAGCCACCAACTTGATAGCGCGCACGCACGCGCCCCGCGCGGCGTCGGAGGCCTACCTACTTCATACCTACTTAATATTCGATCCTGTATTTGTTTAACTGTAAAACCCACCGCATTGTGTGTTCATTAAACCCTTTATCAATATTACCGTCGTTTAGTTCAACACCCCCCTATAACTGGCAGCCTAACGTGGTGCAGAATTAGTGCAAATTTCGTAGGTAATATAATCTAGTGACCGTTAGTAATATTCGTGTGCCTAAACGAACTACCGTGTTACTTACCTACCTCATAGTTGTGATTGTGACGGTTTTATTCTCGCGATTTGAAGACTGGTGTAGGTATCTTTACGTTATAAAATTGGTGGTGAACTTTAACGAAAACTCAATCTAGTGATGGTTTTGATCGCGTACATAAATTAGGTACCTATGAACACTTGTGTTTAGTGTTTGGGGTAGAAACCTAAATTATAAGTACCTAACGTGTTTTGTATCGCGAACCATTCTTGACTGTTGACTATTACAGCGTGATCGTGTGATGTTGTGAACATTTTTAGTGTTTAGGTAAAACCTAGGATACCTAAATACCTAACAACGCTCTTCGTTGTTGTTGTCGCGAATTGTGGACAATTTTACGATGGTGCTAACAAGATCGCGTGCCGCGAGTCCGGCTTCTCTCGGCGCTCCGTCTGCAGACTTGGCGCCAAATCAAGCGCCCGCGCCTGCGGCGCCGGACGCTCCGCGCGGCGCCGACGCCGTTGCCCCCGCGGCTGTGGTGGATCCGCAGCCTGCTGTTGGTGCCTCACCTGCTTCGGTCACCATGTCGACCGACCAGCTAATGTTGCTGATAAACAGGTTAAGTCGCAGCGAGCCTGTAAGTACACCAGTACCATCTTTTTCTGGCCACTTTGCCAAGTGTACGGCCCGTTTTGACGGTGAAAAGTCGAGTAACGTCCTGGCTTTTATTGACGCCATAGAAACGTACAAAGAATGTGTTCGAGTCGACGATAATAATGCGCTTCGTGGACTACCTATGCTGTTGACAGGGCTTGCAGCCACGTGGTGGCAGGGTGTAAAGGATACTACCATGACCTGGCAAGCCGCAGTAGAGTCGCTGAGGCAGACTTTTGGACCACGATTACCGCCGCCTCAAATATATAGGAAAATATTCGAACGAGAGCAACGAGTAGACGAGCCTACTGATTTATTCGTATGTCATATTAGAGCGATAATCGCGCAGCTTCCGCCTTTTTCTCTTACGGAGGAAGTTCAGTTAGACATGACCTATGGGTTGTTGCATCGGAATATCCGTGAGAAGGTACCGCGGTCCATTTTCTCCACCTTCACAGAACTTTTGACGCAAGCGCGCCGTGTCGAAGAGATCCTGGATGAGAACCGTCCACGGACCACGGCTGATGTCAAACCGTCGACGTCTTCTGCTGCGCCGATTACTCAGTCGCCGATTGTGCCTAGTGTTAATAAGACGCGGCCCCGTTGCAATTACTGTAAACAGTATGGTCACCTAAAAGAGTCCTGTGAGCGCCTCGCAAAACAAAAGACTGCCAAGGACAACTCGAAGGGAGCAGAGCCGCTTGCGTCTGCGGTCACGTGCTTCGGATGCGGAGCGCCCGGGGTAATTCGTTCCAACTGTCCGACGTGTAAAGAGAAGAAAAGTGTAGTGTCATCCGTGTTTCAATCAGTGTCCGCGAGTGACGATAAAATCGATTCGCGTGTGCGTCCTGTAATAAATGTAGGCATTTATGGTGTAACAGGTAGCTTGTTGTTAGACACAGGCGCAAAACATTGTATTGGTAGTGTATCGTTAAGATCTCATTTAGTTAATAATGGTCATTCGTTCGATAATGTTTTCACTAAATTAAAATATGCTGATGGCCGCATCTGCGCGCAAATTGTTGAAATGGCGCACGTTAACGTAACTGTGCGAGGGAGGGCACTAGTTGTTAGTTTTATTATGTTGCCGAATGCAACTGAAAGTTTACTAGGGATGAATTTTATTCAGGACGTTGGCATGGTGTTGGACTTTGACAGGGGGGTATGGTTTGTGAGACATGATAAGACGCCTCAACCAATTGTTTTCGAAGCGAGGTCATTGAACTCACTTGCTTGTTCGTCTGTGGGTCTTCGTGAGGACGAGGGATCCCATCTAGATTCGGAAGAACGAGAGCGACTGTCCGACCTCTTGAATGTTCACCAAGACATTTTTGCTCCAGGGGGAGAACCTACCCAGTTCGCAGTCCACCGTATCGATACTGGAGATGCCGCACCGCATGCAAGTCCACCCTATAGGGTTACTCCCGTTAAAAAGGAAATAATCAGAAAAGAAATTGAAAAAATGCTTGAAGATGGTATAATTGAGGAGGCTGAGTCGGAATGGGCCTCACCTGTAGTGTTGATACCGAAGAAGAATGGTGAGACCAGGTTCTGCGTAGATTACCGCAAGCTTAATAGCGTCACTCGGACTGATAAGTACCCGCTGCCGGTGATCGACGAGCTGCTGCAGAGTACAAAGCCTAATTGTGTCATGTCTACTATCGATTTGAAGGCCGGTTACTGGCAGACGATGGTAGCACCAGAAGACCGACACAAGACTGCGTTTACGACACCATTCGGAACTTTTCAGTTCCGTCGCATGCCGTTCGGTCTGAAGAACGCCCCAGCCACCTTTCAGCGTCTGATGGACCGCATGAGATCTGGCCTGAAAGATATCTGCGTCCTTGGTTACCTTGATGATCTTCTTGTGATTTCTCCCAATCTAGATCAGCACCTGAAGGATCTTCACCTGGTTTTCGAGCGCCTTCGCCTGTTTAACTTGAAGGCGAACCGGGATAAGTGTGTCTTCGCTAGAGATAGAGTTACGTACCTGGGACACGTTGTTTCAACTCGGGGTATTGAACCGGACCCCACAAAGGTCGAATCTGTAATAAATATGAAACCGCCAACGAACCTAAAGGAACTCAAAACATTTTTACAAACCTGTTCCTGGTTTAGAAAATTTATTCCAAATTTTTCGGATGTTGCGCGTCCTCTCACAAATCTGACAAAAAAGGATCGACGCTGGCAATGGGGGG
This sequence comes from Mythimna impura, assembly GCA_905147345.3. NCBI lineage: Eukaryota > Metazoa > Arthropoda > Insecta > Lepidoptera > Noctuidae > Mythimna > Mythimna impura. The sequence goes on along the minus strand of LR990359.1, from coordinate 21,294,884 downwards.
AGAGTGAGCAAGGAGCATTTGAAGAGCTCAAGTTACGTCTTGCAAGTAGTCCTATTCTTCGTCAGCCCAACTTTGAAGAACCATATGTATTGCGCACTGATGCTAGCGCCTATGCTCTTGGAGCAGTATTGATGCAAGGTGACACTCATAATGAAGAGAGACCAATAGAGTATGCTAGCAGGTTACTGACCCCTGCAGAGCGTAACTATCATACAACAGAGCGGGAAGCTTTGGCTGTTGTTTGGGCCTTGGAGAAATTTAGAGGATATATAGAGGGAGCCCAGGTTCGTGTTGCTACGGATCACCAACCTTTGAAATGGCTCTTGTCCCTAAAGACTCCTAGTGGCAGGTTAGCCCGCTGGGCAATGAAAATTCAATCATACAATTTGGTCATCGAATATACACCGGGTAAAATCAATGTCATTGCTGATACGCTCAGTCGCCCAGTGACCACCGAATCCGAGGAACTTGATTCGAGTCCTTGCAGCCTTTGCCTGGTAGTCGTTGATTTACCTCATCAAAAGGCCGAGGATATTCGTGATGCCCAATTGAACGATTCTGACGTCAGCAAAATTATAAAAGATTTTGAAGATGCGAATAATCCAGAAGCAGCTATGCGCTGGACTGATAGGGGATATTATCTTTCGCAAGGTGTATTATACCGCTGTGATCCGGATGGAGATTCCGAAGAACCTCAGCTAGTGGTTCCACAGTCTTTACAGGCGGAACTTCTTAAAGAATTTCATGACGCGCCTACTGCTGGACACCTGGGTTTGGAGCGGACCTTGAGGAAGATCAAAGAAAGATATTACTTTAAGAACATGAAGACCTATGTGGCCCAATACCTGAAGTCATGTGATCTTTGTCAGAAATACAAGGCTACTAATCTGAAACCTGCAGGTCTGCTTCAGACCCCAGTGCTTCAGCAAAGGTTTGAGGTTCTTGCGATGGATCTATTTGGACCATTACCCGAAGGGGAAAAGGGTGAAAAATGGATTTTTCTAGTGGAGGACACAGCTAGTCGATGGGTAGAGCTGTTTGCTCTTTGTGATGCAACTGCCGAGGTATGTGCAAAAACCCTCATAGAGGAGGTATTCCTCCGGTATGGGTTGCCTCGCCGCGTCATTTCTGACAACGGGAGTCAGTTCGTCGCATCGGTTATGCAAAAGGCCATGTTTGTGCTTGGGGTAAAGCAATCATTAATTCCTGTATACCACCCGGAGGCGAATCCGGCAGAGCGCAAAAATCGCGAACTTAAAAAACATCTGGCCATTTTAATTGGATCAGAGCATCGCCGTTGGCCGTTCGCTTTACCGATGGTGAGATTCGCGCTCAATACTGCACACAACCAAAGTACAGGACACACCGCCGCTTATCTTACGTACGCTCGGGAATTGCGTTCTCCTCTGACCGTACAGACGGACCTCCGAGAGATTGTCTCGCAGCAGAATTATGTTCCCCAAATCACGCCGTATTTGCAGGATTTCGCACGCATCCTTCGGGATGTGAAGCGCCGAGTAGAAGAACAGCAAGATATTAGGAAGTCTATGGGTGATCAGTGTCGAAGGGATGTTCTTCCTTATAAAGAGGGAGACCTGGTTCTTGTGGAGACTCACTTGATGAGTAGTGCAGCCAAAGGCTTCACGAGTAAATTTGCACCAAGGCGGGAAGGCCCGTATCGTGTCTCACAAGTCGTTAGTCCAACATCATTCGTAGTTGTTGATAGTGAGGGGATGATCAAAGGGAAATATCATGCCAGCGCTCTGTCACCTTATTTGGGTTCGAACTCGGTGATTGTTCATCAGCGCCGGCGTGGCAGACCAGCCAAGTCACAGCCGGGTCGTTCTTGTGACTTGGAGGGGGAGGTTATAGCGCGCCATAATAAAAGGGACACGTTGCCAGCTCGTGCCACCCCTCGTACCCCGCACACCCCTCATGTAATGCCACGTCGTCGGTCGGCGCGCCTGCGCGAGCGCTCTAGTAACGCGCAGAGCGCTAGCGTCAGTTTGCCGTAAGCCACCAACTTGATAGCGCGCACGCACGCGCCCCGCGCGGCGTCGGAGGCCTACCTACTTCATACCTACTTAATATTCGATCCTGTATTTGTTTAACTGTAAAACCCACCGCATTGTGTGTTCATTAAACCCTTTATCAATATTACCGTCGTTTAGTTCAACACCCCCCTATAACATTCAACCGAACATATAACCTCCTCCTTTTTGAAGTCGATTAAAAATGTAAACGACACTCTGGTGTGGTCGTTGAAAATCCACAAATATAATTATCCTGTTTCCACGACAGGGACCGTTGTTGGAACCCGTATGCGACCACGCACGTAGACGCTCAACGGGTGCCAGTTGCGTTCGCCCGCTTAACGCAGTTTTGAGCCTTACATGATGACATAGACAAAATCTATCCAGTTAGTCTGGTCATCTCTGTCATGGCCTATCGCGATTCTGTTTCACTGTCTCTGTGCTAGTAGGCATTGTTGTATCTAGGCAGGGGCGCCGACTCCGTGGGTGCTCGGGGGCTCGAGCACCCATGAGAAATAAACAATGGCTGCCGAGCACTCCTGAGAATAGACATCCAGAAACAGATCAGTAACTAGGGATGGGCGTTTTTTCATTACCCGCGCCGGTTGAGACGCAAGTTACCACTCTATCCCACTCTATCCCATTATATCCTATCCCATTGTATCCCATTCTATCCTACTCTATCCCATTCTATCCCATTCTATCCCATTCTATCCCATTCTATCCTATCCTATCCTATCCTATCCTATCCCATGCTATCCCATTCTATCCCATTCTATCCCACTCTATCCCATTCTATCCCATTCTATCCCACTCTATCCCATGCTATCCCATTCTATCCCACTCTATCCCACTCTATCCCACTCTATCCCATTCTATCCCATTCTATCCTATCCTATCCCATGCTATCCCATTCTATCCCTTTCTGTCCCATTCTATCCCACTCTATCCCACTCTATCCCTCTCTATCCCATTCTTTCCCATTCTATCCCACTCTATCCCACTCTATCCCATGCTATCCCATTCTATCCCATTCTTATCCCACTCTATCTCATTCTATCCCACTCTATCCCACTCTATCCCATTCTATCCCACTCTATCCCTTTCTATCCCACTCTATCCCTTTCTATCCCATTCTATCCCACTCTATCCCATTCTATCCCACTCTATCCCATTATATCCTATCCCATTGTATCCCATTCTATCCCATTCTATCCCATTCTATCCCGTTCTATCCTATTCTATACTATCCTATCCTATCCCATGCTATCCCATTCTATCCCACTCTATCCCACTCTAACCCACTCTATCCCGCTCTATCCCATGCTATCCCATTCTATCCCACTCTATCCCATTCTATCCCATTCTTTCCCATTCAATCCCACTCTATCCTATCCTATCCTATCATATCCCATTCTTTCCTATCCTATCCTATCCCATGCTATCCCATTCTATCTTATTCTATCACATTCTATCCTATCCCACTCTATCCCACTCTATCCCATTCTATCCTATCCCACTCTATCCCCCTCTATCCCATTCTATCCCATTCTAACCCACTCTATCCCTCTCTATCCCAGTCTATCCCATTCTATCCCACTCTATCCCACTCTAACCCATTCTATCCTATCCCATTCTATCCCACTCTATCCCACTCTATCCCATTCTATCCCATTCTATCCCATTCTTTACCATTCTATCCCACTCTATCCCATTCTATCCCATTCTTTCCTATCCTATCCTATCCCATGCTATCCCATTCTATCCCACTCTATCCCATTCTATCCCATTCTTTCCCATTCAATCCCACTCTATCCTATCCTATCCTATCCTATCCCATTCTTTCCTATCCTATCCTATCCCATGCTATCCCATTCTATCTTATTCTATCACATTCTATCCTATCCCACTCTATCCCACTCTATCCCATTCTATCCTATCCCACTCTATCCCCCTCTATCCCATTCTATCCCATTCTAACCCACTATCCCTCTCTATCCCAGTCTATCCCATTCTATCCCACTCTATCCCACTCTAACCCATTCTATCCTATCCCATTCTATCCCACTCTATCCCACTCTATCCCATTCTATCCCATTCTTTACCATTCTATCCCACTCTATCCCATTCTATCCCATTCTTTCCTATCCTATCCTATCCCATGCTATCCCATTCTATCCCACTCTATCCCATTCTATCCCATTCTTTCCCATTCAATCCCACTCTATCCTATCCTATCCTATCCTATCCCATTCTTTCCTATCCTATCCTATCCCATGCTATCCCATTCTATCTTATTCTATCCCACTCTATCCCGTTCTATCCTATCCCACTCTATCCCACTCTATCCCATTCTATCCCACTCTATCCCATTATATCCTATCCCATTGTATCCCATTCTATCCCACTCTATCCTATTCTATACTATCCTATCCTATCCCATGCTATCCCATTCTATCCCTTTCTGTCCCACTCTATCCCTCTCTATCCCATTCTTTCCCATTCTATCCCACTCTAACCCACTCTATCCTATCCCATTCTATCCCATTCTATCCCACTCTATCCCATTCTATCCCACTCTATCCCATTATATCCTATCCCATTGTATCCCATTCTATCCCACTCTATCCTATCCTATACTATCCTATCCTATCCCATGCTATCCCATTCTATCCCTTTCTGTCCCACTCTATCCCTCTCTATCCCATTCTTTCCCATTCTATCCCACTCTAACCCACTCTATCCTATCCCATTCTATCCCATTCTATCCCACTCTATCCCATTCTATCCCATTCTATCCCACTCTATCCCATTCTATCTCATTCTATCCTATCCTATCCCATCCTATCCTATCCTATCCCATTCTATCCCATTCTATCCTATCCTATCCCACTGTATCTCGCTCTATCCCACTCTAACCCACTCTATCCCATTCTATCCCATTCTATCCCATTCTATCCCACTCTATCCCATTCTATCCCACTCTATCCCATTCTATCCTATCCCACTCTATCCCCCTCTATCCCACTCTATCCCATTCTATCCCGTTCTATCCTATCCTATACTATCCTATCCTATCCCATGCTATCCCATTCTATCCCACTCTATCCCACTCTAACCCACTCTATCCCGCTCTATCCCATTCTTTACCATTCTATCCCACTCTATCCCATTCTATCCCATTCTTTCCTATCCTATCCTATCCCATGCTATCCCATTCTATCCCACTCTATCCCATTCTATCCCATTCTTTCCCATTCAATCCCACTCTATCCTATCCTATCCTATCCTATCCCATTCTTTCCTATCCTATCCTATCCCATGCTATCCCATTCTATCTTATTCTATCCCACTCTATCCCATTCTATCCTATCCCACTCTATCCCACTCTATCCCATTCTATCCCACTCTATCCCATTATATCCTATCCCATTGTATCCCATTCTATCCCACTCTATCCTATCCTATACTATCCTATCCTATCCCATGCTATCCCATTCTATCCCTTTCTGTCCCATTCTATCCCACTCTATCCCTCTCTATCCCATTCTTTCCCATTCTATCCCACTCTATCCCATTCTATCCTATCCTATCCTATCCTATTCCATTCTTTCCTATCCTATCCTATCCTATCCCATGCTATCCCATTCTATCCCATTCTATCCCACTCTATCCCATTCTATCCCATTCTTTCCCATTCTATCCCACTCTATCCTATCCTATCCCACTGTATCTCGCTCTATCCCACTCTAACCCACTCTATCCCATTCTATCCCATTCTATCCCATTCTATCCCACTCTATCCCATTCTATCCCACTCTATCCCATTCTATCCTATCCCACTCTATCCCCCTCTATCCCACTCTATCCCATTCTATCCCGTTCTATCCTATCCTATACTATCCTATCCTATCCCATGCTATCCCATTCTATCCCACTCTATCCCACTCTAACCCACTCTATCCCGCTCTATCCCATTCTTTACCATTCTATCCCACTCTATCCCATTCTATCCCATTCTTTCCTATCCTATCCTATCCCATGCTATCCCATTCTATCCCACTCTATCCCATTCTATCCCATTCTTTCCCATTCAATCCCACTCTATCCTATCCTATCCTATCCTATCCCATTCTTTCCTATCCTATCCTATCCCATGCTATCCCATTCTATCTTATTCTATCCCACTCTATCCCATTCTATCCTATCCCACTCTATCCCACTCTATCCCATTCTATCCCACTCTATCCCATTATATCCTATCCCATTGTATCCCATTCTATCCCACTCTATCCTATCCTATACTATCCTATCCTATCCCATGCTATCCCATTCTATCCCTTTCTGTCCCATTCTATCCCACTCTATCCCTCTCTATCCCATTCTTTCCCATTCTATCCCACTCTATCCCATTCTATCCTATCCTATCCTATTCCATTCTTTCCTATCCTATCCTATCCTATCCCATGCTATCCCATTCTATCCCACTCTATCCCATTCTATCCCATTCTTTCCCATTCTATCCCACTCTATCCTATCCTATCCCATTCTTTCCTATCCTATCCTATCCCATGCTATCCCATTCTATCTTATTCTATCACATTCTATCCTATCCCACTCTATCCCACTCTATCCCATTCTATCCCACTCTATCCCATTCTATCCTATCCCACTCTATCCCCCTCTATCCCATTCTAACCCACTCTATCCCTCTCTATCCCAGTCTATCCCATTCTATCCCACTCTAACCCATTCTATTCTATCCTATCCTATCCTATCCCATTCTATCCCACTCTATCCCACTCTATCCCACTCTATCCCATTCTATCCCATTCTATCCTATCCTATCCTATCCTATCCTATCCTATCCTATCGTATCTCTATGGAGAAGAATGTGCAAGAAACTCCATGGACACTCTTTTCAATCATGTTTTGTAATTACAAATATCTCTGTTACATGTTTCTTGTCGCTATCATGTGAGAACAATGTAAATAAAGTAAAAAACAAACTAAATATAGATATTAAAATAGCAACTGGCAGCTAAGAGATGACCAGTCTCAACTGACAGCGCCCGTTCACGAACATGACGCCAATATTAGCACCACTCAGCTCAACCATTTTGAAGGGAACCGAATGATCCAACACATGCGTCACCATCAGTGAGACATTTGAGTGAGCATGATAAACTCTCAACTGCCATGCTGATTTTTGTCAAACAAGTCCAATAGTAACATAAAAAACCATAAAATAGCTCCATGGTACTCACATTTACAAACTTTGAAAAAAATGCTTCTACATTATACAATACCTACTTTTATTATTTAAAAATTCAAAAAAAAAACATTTAAAAATAATAGCAATAATTTCCAAACTAATCAATTTGTTCACCCCGGTGGTAGTGGAGCTGGACCAGCATTGAGCCAAGCATTTTTATCTTGAATATAATCCTCCAACTTAAATATGCCTGCCTGCATAGTGTGCGTTTAATACAAGATTTAAATTTTGTTTCATTGAGTTCTAATATTTGTGGAGGTATTTTATTATAACATTTCAAACAGTACCCCATGAAAGAAGAGGCCACTTTAGCCAGTCTGAAACCTGGTTGAACTAATTGGTCCCTATTTCTTGTAACATAATTATGTCTATCGCCTCTTTTGCTAAAAAGATGAAGATTTTTTCTAACGTACATGATGTTTTCATAAATATATTGACAAGGCACCGTCATGATATTAATATCCTTAAACAGTTCCCTTAGAGAATCGCACCGGCGGAGATTGAAAATAGCTCTGATAGCTCTTTTCTGTAGAATAAAAATTGAGTCGATGTCTGCAGCCCTGTCCCCATAGTAAGATACCGTATGACATGATACTATGAAAATAACTAAAATAGACTAGTCTAGCGGTATCAACATCCGTAAATTGGCGGATTTTTCTAACAGCCTATGCAGCTGAGCTAAGCCGTCCTGCAAGAGATGTTAAATGAGGACCCCATTGTAGCCTAGAGTCAAGCGTTATCCCCAGGAAAACAGTTTTGTCGACAAATTCTAGTTTTTCATCGTTTAGTATTACGTCACAATCACTACTTTTGACATTCGGTAAGGAAAATCTTATGCATTTAGTTTTTTTCCCGTTTAAAACTAGATTATTAGCAGTGAACCAGTTTTGGACCTGCAATAGTGCGTTATTTTCGTCGTCAAGATTATTAGTCCTTCTATTTATCTTAAAAATCAAAGAAGTGTCGTCGGCAAACAACACCATATTAAGTTTATTTTGCAACAAATAGGGTAAATCATTAATATAAACTAAAAATAAAAAAGGACCTAAAATTGAACCTTGGGGTACCCCCATTTTCAAATGAAAAACCCGACGAATTGACACCGTTTATTTGAACTTGTTGCTGTCTGTCAATCAAATAAGATTTTAATAAGCTTAAATCTGTTTTGCCTAGTCCGTAATGCTCAAGTTTCAGGAGTAATGTTTCATGAACCACACAATCAAACGCCTTAGACAGGTCACAGAAGATACCTATAGCATCCTGTGCCTCTTCCTACGCATTAAAAATGTGTTTTAGTAAGGAGACACCAGCGTCAGTTGTACAACGTCCTTTGGTGAAACCATACTGTTTATCGTGTAAGATGTTATTTGTGTTAAAATGATTAAGCATTTGATTTAACATCACCTTTTCAAATATCTTGCTAAAAACCGGCAACACGGACACCGGCCTATAATTATTAGTGTCTTTACTGTCCCCAGATTTAAAAAGTGGTATCACTTTACTATATTTCATCAGATCCGGAAAAACTCCTTGATCTATACACAAATTAAATATTATAGCTAAGTACGGCGCTATAGTCTCAATAATTGAGGTACAAACTTTGATAGACATACCCCACAAATCTTCTGTCAATTTAACCTTGATTTGTTTAAAAGCTTTTATTACAGTTATAGGGTTTATATGCTTAAAGTTAAATTCAGTCGAACAGGCTGCAACGTTCGCCTGTAATAAACTAAAAGCATGCGATGGCGACGAATTTAGGGCTTCAGTAGTTTTAATTGGTATACTGGCAAAGAAATTTACAAATTCTTCTGCAACTAGTTTGTTATCGCTAATAAGACCATGATGTGTCTCCAATGTGTAATCATTGTTATGTATTTTGTTCCTGTTGGTTTCATTATTTAGCTATCCCATTCTATCCCACTCTATCCCATTCTATCCTATCCCACTCTATCCCATTCTATCCCACTCTATCCCACTCTATCCCATTCTATCCCATTCTATCCTATCCTATCCCATCCTATCCTATCCTATCCTATCCCATTCTATCCCATTCTATCCTATCCTATCCCACTGTATCTCGCTCTATCCCACTCTAACCCACTCTATCCTATCCCATTCTATCCCATTCTATCCCACTCTATCCCATTCTATCCCACTCTATCCTATCCCATTCTATCCCATTCTATCCCACTCTATCCCATTCTATCCCATTCTATCCCACTCTATCCCACTCTATCCCATTCTATCCCTTTCTGTCCCCCCACTCTATCCCACTCTATCCCTCTCTATCCCATTCTTTCCCATTCTATCTATATATATGTATAATGTCTAATACTAAAATCACGAAATTTATTTTACCGAAAGTCGTAAATGCGATTTGTTAGTTTTCCGATTTTCATACGTTCGAAGAATCAAATGCTCGAAGGGTTCTCGGTCCGAAAAACGATATTCCGATTTTCAATAGTTCGAATAAACTAAAAGTCAAAATGTTGTGCTACAAAATTTAGTGACAGAAACGAATCGCTGCAAAACCGACTTCACGCAGTCTTGTCTGCCCTACCCCTAGAGTGTAATTTAAACCCGCGTAGGCGCGGAGGGGCAGGGCGGCCCGCGAGCTGAGGAGCAGGCGGTTTGAAGGCCCGCCGTCGCGGCTGAGGCTGGCCGGCTTGCCGGCCAGCAAGCCGAAGCTGCGGTGGTGAGCGTTAAAACCATCTGTGACGATAAGCTCGCGTGGGGCTGCCCAAACCCCGCAGCGCCGGAGCCGTGACAGAAATAATGCTTGCTGCATGTTGCATGCCTGCTTGAATGCTGCATGCCTGCTTTTATACTGCATGCCTGCTTGCATGTTGCATGCTTGCTTGCATGTTGCATGCTTGCTTGCATGTTGCATGCTTGCTTGCATGCTGCACATGCATGCTGCAAATCTCCTGTATTATTGATGAATCATTTAGGTTAGGTTAGAACATAAGTAAGAAATTTATAGGATACTAGCTGAGCCGGCAAACGTTGTTCTGCCATATAAATAAAAAAAAAAAAAATAGATGTTGGCCGATTCTCAGACCTACTCAATATGCTCACAAAATTTCATGAGAATCGGTCGAGCCGTTTCGGAGGAGTTCAAGTTCGAACACCGTGACACGAGAATTTTATATATTAGATATTTCACAAGGATAATAGCAGTAAACAATCTATGCAATTATGAGTAGGAAAACGCATCTGTCATTAGTTTTTTAATTCTACCCCCTCATACTATACATAATATTACACTTCTCTCTGACGAGCAATTATGTGTTTATTTGTCTTGCTATACAGTTTTACAAGGAGTTTTTAATTCGGAATTGTTTTAATCGGTATTTTAATAATCGGAATTCGTATTTTTGATGTTTCGAATTATCGTTAAGTCGGACTTTTTGTTATTCGATCTATTAAAACTCGGTATTTTGAAAATAGTAATTATAAACGTTATGAATATTGAAATTTAGGAATTATAAAAATAGGAGTACTGATAAGTCGGAGTTGTTATATTCGGAATTTTGAACCATTCGGAATTATGAAAATCGATATTTTGAAATTCGTATTTGTGACTGTCGGAATAAAGTTTTTCGTATTTATGTAGTGTACCGTATTATAATATGTAACTATATTGTGTAAAAAATATTTAACAAATATTATATTACTAGCTTTTGCCCGCGGTTTCGCTCCCGTCAACTGACTACTATATCCTACTCTACCCAACTCTACATTACTCTACCCTACTCTACCCTACTCTCCCCTACTCTACCCTACTCTACCCTACTGTACCCTACTCTACCCTACACAAAAAAAAAGTATCCTATCTCCTGGTTCTAAGCTATCTCCCCACCAACTTTCAGTCAAATCGGTTCAGCCGTTCTTGAGTTATAAATAGTGTAACTAACACGACTTTCTTTTATATAATATACATATAGATTTGGGGTTGAAACTCTCGGATCATGAGGTCTGAGCGCTCAAAAGTTGTATTAAGATTTATCAAAACGTCTAGTTGATACTTCGCGTGACCCAAGGGCTGGCTTTTACCTCGGACAGAGAATAAGCATTGCCATCATAGAAATATAAAAAAACAGGAGAAGTGGCAAGGGGGCGTGTTCATGTCCGCGCGACTTGCACAAAAACAGCATAGTCGAGTAAACGGCCGTCAGTTATAAACTTGTGAGATTCGCGATACGTGATCGTAAACAAATTTAAAATGCCGTGTTGTTCAGTGGTTTCGTGCAAGAACCGAAGCGATAAGAGAAGCCTGGGTCATCACGGAATCTCTTAGCATATGTAAATACAAGTTTAATACTATATTTATCTTTAAAATCAGTAAAAACAACAAATCTTATAATGTCCCTTGCTGCTACTACGTTATTTTTGTTTTCAAACATCAAGGCGACTGTATTACTCTTACAGTGAATACATTGCTCTTTAACCACTACCTAATTTTAACGCTCAGTAACTGAACCAGCATTATAAAAATAACATAACGATACTTTATCAGTGCGGTGTATTTCATAATACAGCCGCTGTTAGTTGCGGCGAGTTAATGATGTGCCTGTATGATCTATTAATGTAGACTATCGACCATAATATCGATTGGTTGGATATCCGAAGTGAAATAATGTAAATATTTTTATTTACCTATTTTGATTATTTTACAGAGTAGTAAAGAAATACGCAAGCAACTGTTGTAAAGTAAGTTAGTTAAATTGGGAATCAAACGAGCTTACCTGTTAAGCGAAGTCTTGATTCTAATTTTATGAGCGCCGAAACTGAAATGCAATTCTATTATTGTTCACATAATGTAGTAATATTTTCATTACGGGTCAAAGGATTCGCAAGTTTAGATATATATAAAAAAATACAATCAATGTATCCTGGCAACACCATCGCGTCTAGATGTCACTTACTTTAGAGATTATAGGACAAGGAACAAGCTGTCTTTTGGACAGACTTGTTACCGCATACTTACATTCACTATTTCCCTGTAAGGATAACTGTGAGTTAGGTAGGTTAATTATTGCAGCTTTGGGGCTATTAACTAGTGGTGGGTGGGTGATTGCATTTCAGTTTCGGCGCTCATAAAATTAGAATCAAGACTTCGCTTAACAGGTAAGCTCGTTTGATTCCCAATTTTACTTCGCGCCGAAACTGAAATGCAATTCTATTATTGTTCACATAATGTAGATGTTTAGAGTTTGCTGCAATAATTAATTGTTACGCTATTGTTAGTACTGGTACTATCAACTCAAGTGCGGTTTCTTTTTATAGTAAGATATGAGTTGATTTCAGTTTTCCCTAAGGTTTTTTTGTCGCTACAGTCATACGTTCTTGCTGGGAGTGTCCCAAGGTAGACTAGACTATCCGTTCATTTTTTTTTTAAAGTATTGTGTGACAAGTATTCTCGTATTGTAAAAATATATTTGATTCATTGATAGGCAACTGATTTAGATGAGAAGCATGTTATCTTCAACAGGGGCAGTTATAATACCACGGTGTGAGACGTGTATTGTAATTAATTGGATTATTCTTAATGAAAGTCACTTATGACTTACTAGCTTATTTTAGAAATATTATATCATTACTCTCAGTATATTTTAGTACTTACTTGGTTATTTGTACATCATCGTTATATGTACCTTGCCAGGGGCGCCGATTATGAGAAATAAACAGTGGGTGCCGAGCACCCCTGAGAATAGACATCAAGAAACAGATAAGTAATCGCCTTTTAGGTTACGGTTACATTATAATATTTCTTGATACTAAAAACTAGTTTCATTTTTATAAAATGATTTCATTTTATATTTTTATCGAACATAATTAGTAATTAGGTACGCAGTATGTAAGTAGGACATTTATTTATTTGTCGGTTGATCAGTGTGCATTTTTCTTCTCACACTTCGCCACTTTTTCGAGTCCATCAAATGAGCATGAGCACCCATGGGGTTTTCTAAAAGCCAGCGCCCCTGTACCTAGCCGTTGATGTCGGCTATATTACAAGGTCATTATTACTAAATGTAATCAGACAAAAAGTTACTTTGGTTTTATAATACTGCTGTTCCCACTTAACACAAAGACAATTTGTTGAAATCTATTGAAGCAGAATAATCTCATTAGTTGTTTTTATCATACCATAGTGATGTTTTAAATGTCACTGGGGGTAATGTAATTACATTACATGCATCATATAATTAGCCTTGCATTAGGCAATGCAATTAGGTACATGCATTATATATTATCACATTCATCATTTTCGTTTCAAACGATAAGTATCTATTCACATCTAAGTTATATTTGTGTTGACATTGTAGGTGACTGGTATGGAAGTCTAGCTTATCGATTTTATTATTATTATTCCGTTTGTTCATTTAACATAACATATAAATTATATTTTATTATATTAAATTATTATTTTATATTTTATTTATCTCAGGACCCTGAGGTCCTGGACCTTTGGGAGGCGTACGAGGAGCCGAAGCCAACTCGCAGAGGCCCTTTAGATAATTATAAAGGAACATGATATCAACCGACGATTATCCCTGTACGCGCTATGCTAGTGCACCCAAGGACAACCCCCGGTTATTGAAAAACTGTTGCGACATATGGAGAACAAAGATAATAGGGCTATGGTTTTTGGAGTCTTAAGTGGACTGGTAACATGGAACTATGTCAAGACTATGGCCCCTGCCTGAACAACGTTATTAATATGCATCGAAAAAAGGCAGGGGGTGACTTGCACACTCAATAAATGGGCCCCCAAAAACGGCCGCTAGCACGAAGTGACGTAGCAACAAGAGGGCAACATATCCTGAGGTGCTTGAGGAGTGGAGAGGTATACCACGGCTATCAGGACAATCCCGGAAGTACGGTCAAGATCCCTACCAGCACCTTACTGGATTATACATCCTTCTCCCGAGCACGTTTGCTCTTGCGAATCTCCACTCAAGCCAGCCAATAAAGGCAAGAGAGAGGTGGGAGCTCAGTTCCTCGTCAGTGTTCACTACGGCCGGCCAATAAAGGCAAGCCGGAGATGAAGAACAAGAATTCTCCCGGGAGATCGGGTCCGTGGGGTCGCTAATGCCCAACAGTTCGCCACAAAACTGCACTGCGGATTGTATCTCTCTTAGTCTGGCCCCTCACCCTAGGCATATTACGGCAAAGCAAACTTTACCGATACAGACCTAGGGTATATTGGAGCACGCAAGCCCCACCACGACGTCAACGTAGAGATACGGCGATGGGGAAAAATTATTATTATTATTAATATTATTATTATTATTACTTTTTTTTTTTTTTTTTTTCTACTGCATGATACAGCTAGTATACTAACGTTTATTTCAGCATGTATGTGTATACTTGTATATACCTGTATGTATATGCATATGGATCTATCTAAATATATGTAAATACAATTATTTTATACTTATGAAGACCATTTTATGTCATTTTTTTGTGCCTCCCGAAATGGAAGTTAATGCGATTGTCTTTCTCTGTCATCATAGTAGTATTTTTGTGTCACAGTTTATGTTATATGTAACGAGAAACTTTGTTTCTTGAGGGAGGGGTTTATGTCATGTCGATGGAATGAACTTCCTGCTAGGGACTAGATACCTAGAGAAGTTGTATGGTCACTGACTTTTCACGAGGACCTGTTGCACTAGTTGGTCCCCAGCATACACCCCCCCCCCCCTTTTTGTTTCAATGCAATTTTACTTTTGTATTGGTAAGTTAAGTACTTATAGTTTTGATGATACTAGTAATTCAAATGGGGTAATTCATTGCCTCAATTAAGTAAGTGTATTTTGAACATTCAGTCCCACTTAGCTATTTTAGAGAATAAAGAGGAGATAAGATATGTTTATTCTACCTGGATAAACATGAAATAAATTTAAAAGTATCAGCCAAAGAAAAGACTAGTTTTACTGTAGGTCATGTGTGGACCGGGTTTTAGCTGCACCGTAGACAAAGTTGTCTATTGCATTTCTGACACTGTTTGACAGTGACAACCTAACAAAGTAGAGAGAAGCCATAATTTCACCATATGACTTATAGGATAGGTACATATAGGCTTATAGGCATGATATTAAACTGTGTTCAGCAAACCATCCCTGTTCCAAAATTGGTGGGTATGCCATGCATGTTTTGGGAATGTCTGAATGATCTAACATAAAATCTAACATTACATTTCTTTACCAAGTGGTAGATAGTTGTCTACTTTTATGTTAAATTTTTAAGTTCAGGAGTCATGTATACTGCAAAGTAATTTTTCTATTAAGCGCAGTGAGATTTTTTGATTGTCATAGAAGTGAGTCCTTTGTGAAACAAGTTGCTTTGGTGCACACTTTTTGTGTCCCGTGGCATGAGAGCTCTTATGTGCAAAATGCATCAGAAGTAATGTTTCCATGGCAAGGCCAGTTGTCTAGTCATGGGAAGTTTGTTCCTAGGTATTCCCTATAATAAGGCAATTTCCCTCCATACAATATTTGCTTTGAACACAGAAAATATTGTCAATATAAGACAATTGCTACTGGAAATGTTATACCAGTGCAGATCAAATTAAATCTGAATCTTGTTATTTCTGTTTTGTTACAACAAAGATTTCCCTGTTTATTCATTTATTAGGAGCACCAACCAGGTAAGTTTTTACAAAAGATTTGAATTTAGGTTTAGTTCTGTGCAATTATGTCAATAGCAGGCGTACACGGTTTGTGTAATTTGACATTCATTTATATTGAATTTTTAGTTTATTGAGTGATTTAGACATTAAGTAGGAGTAAGGTAGATACCTCATACCATTTTGTTCTAACAACTATTTACAAATATATCAGCACATATTTCATTATTTAGTTGTTGTATATCATTATAAGTTTATTGCTGACTTACTCCCTTGGGGTGATTATAAGTAAGTAGGGCTGGTGGTTTTGCCCGTCAATATTATTCCCTTCTGCTTTCAACAGTGAGAAGTTACTTCTTCTTAAAATCAATGGTAGCTTCCTCAAACCGCTCAGCCCAGCGGGTGGCCACACCAATTGTGGCATTGGTGTCATACATCAAGTATTCCAAGGTGCTGGTGCACGGGTTCTTCGAGCCTGTGAGGAGTTCCTGTAATTCTGGTATTGAAACTTTAGAACCTTATAATTTTATTCAGGACTGCTGGTATCAGCAGAGGACTTAACCTGCGATTTCCTTAGGTTTTGGTTCCTTAAAAGTTAGCTTACATGCTCTTTGAGCAAGGTTTTTACTATAAGCTTAAATACTGAGGATGTGGAATGATATGCTGTACCTATGAATTTAATCCGTTTAAATTATATCAAGATTTTCCATAGATATTATTACATGGAGTCATATCATAATCAACACTTACTGATATTTGTTGCTATAAGTGAACATATCATTTGTAAATTGTTGATGAAGTATTCATGTCACTTAGTGCTTAGATATATATCATTGTGAACATCTCGTGTTCCATGGTTTGTTTTTGTTTTTATTATTTTGAATATATTGCAGGTCAGTGTACAACATAACCATAAGGAAATAATAATATTTCTATTGAATAGGTCTTTACTATTTAACTCAGCAAAAAATAGGTTTGATAATCGGCCACCGTTATGCTCGCACTATGGCAGTATTTTCCACCAGCATTGTAGCCGGTGAGGGTGTCAATAATTCTGCCTTGCCTTCTCCCATGGTTTTGGGTTGGCTTCTAGTCCAACAACTGGACACAGGTGGGTATCTACCGGCAATCCGGCTAGGTACATTGGATTAACTTATGACAGTTTGGAATATCTCGTATTCTTTAGCATTACTTTGGAAAGTTTATAATTTACATATTAGGCAGTATAACTTGCCACCTTATGGTGGTTTGGAATATCTCGTATTCACTAAAGGAGTTTGAATGTTTTGTAGCGATCTACACATAGGTGGTGTACTGTTTTTACACGAATTAATAATACACAGATGGGTAGTATGAACTTGGCCTTCTCGTGACCTTTATAGGCACTGATAAAGTGGAGCACGTCGAACTTAGTCTTTTTGCCATTTTTGTTCTTTGGATTATAAATGAATGGGACTCACCTGCTATAACAGATGCATACCAGATTAGCAACGTAGAGTAACGAAGCCAAGAGTATCGCGTACTAGTCTGGTAGCTTACAATCAGTTGGCGCGTAAAAATTAACGTCGCCAATGGTATCTCGTACCCTGATTGAAGATTGAACAAGGCCTCGGACTCGCAAGTCCGAAAAACAGCACTCGCTATGATCACTTAGTGCCTCCGCCATTGCCCGATGAGGATCGCGTCCTCGATGACAGGTTTCAGGGGCCTTTTCAGACTAGCAACGTAGAATAAGCCGCTAAGAGCATCACGTACCAGTCTGGCAGCTTCCAATCAGTTAGCGTGCAAAAACAACTTCGCTAATGGTATCTCGTACCCTGATTGAAGTTTGAGCAAAGTTTCGACTCGTAAGTCTGAGATGCAGTACTCGCTATGATCACTTGTTGCTTTGGCTTTTGCTGGATATCGGTTCTTCATCCTGTGTGATTGTAGATTCAAGGCTTAAATTCGACACTGAAATTCGTTATTGCACAATACACTTTATAGGTTATCACTTGAAATTTTGTTATTTTGCTAAAGAAGGAACTATTTCATGTATTATAAATGAATAATAAGATGTATCACTTGGGATTTTGTTAAATTGCTAAAAAAATACTATTCCATGTATCTTAAATGAATAATTAGATAGGATAAAGTTTTTTCCATGCGAAACTTTTACCGCAAAAAAAATAAGTGACATCTAGACGCGATGGTGTTGCCAGGATACATTGATTGTATTTTTTTATATATATCTAAACTTGCGAATCCTTTGACCCGTAATGAAAATATTACTACATTATGTGAACAATAATAGAATTGCATTTCAGTTTCGGCGCGAAGTAAAATTGTAAGTTAATAGTCGAAGGACTATTTTTTGGTATCGTATGTTATTCCTTATCTTCGTGTTATTTCCTTACTTATTTCTGATTTTGATATTTTCACTTCCTTCTTAAAGTCTTCAAAAGTTTCGAATGCGTTACAATAACGAGCATGATTTAGAATTTAATAACGACTTTTGCTTAAAATAAGGCAACATGTTCTAGCTCTTTATTTGTTCTTTTTATTTAACAAGCTCTGTACTGCTTTTTTCTAACAAAAGCCTTACATGGTGAGGTTTAGCAGTAACTTAGGTAAAATGATAACTAAAATGTTATTTTATGTTTTCAGTTTCGACGCAATTTTAATAAAGCAATGGATTGATGCCACTGAAAGGCCACCTAATTGGTTCCCTAAAAAAATATAGTACCATATGCTAAATTCACTTTCAACCAGAAATGCTTTAGTCTCTAAAAAAAAACGCAGTCTTTTTGAATGGGCAATCCTTAAATTAGGACTAGACCTTATTTTTGTAGAAGTGAATTAAAGTTTTTTTAGTAATTGAAAGCTTTGTCATGTAATAATTCATAATACCTATAAGTTATTAAACTTTTCAGAATTTTAGAGAACCAGGACACGCACTTGGCCGATTTTTAGTATTTGATACTGACGTTCTAAAATGCCGTATATAATGGCCTAATGCGGGTAAATTGTTAGAGTTTTTGGGTTTTATGAAAACAAATTTTATTATTCTATTATTAATATATTATTTTTTGGACATATTGATTTTGTTTTTGGGACCTAAAAGAAATAGTACAACAAAAAATGGAAAAATCTGTAAGTTTTCTATTTAGTCAATCACTAGCGTAAATGTAAAATAAATTGCTTTTGCATAGCACATCGACATTTAATGTGTGCGTAACGTGCGTAAGTTGTACGGTGCATGGAAAATACACGCTGTTTTTAGTTTTTCCTCAAGCGAACGCCGGCTTTCGCTCACTCATTGTCTTTCTATTGTATCTCTAATTACGGCACCTAAACGGAGACACTCATAATGTGGTCTTATTTTTATTTTGAAAGTTACCTTGTATTAGTTACAGAACTTTAGAACCACCAAATATGGATTCAACATTCGCAAACAGTCTGAGAAAAAGGCAAGTGTATACAAAAACGTCTTCAAAGTTTGAATATCGCGTGTCAGAAGAATCGGGAACTAAAGCATTAAAGTTGTAACAGATCCAGCAAGGAAAATCTCAATTATACTTCATCCCTGGGATGTCGTGATCAATGTAGTACTTGCAACCGCTAAAATTGATTAAAGAGATAGCCAACAGATAACAACAGATAACTGAAATAAAACTGGTGTCACCACGAAGGCTGCGCTGACGTTCATTGTCGAGAGTCACCAGTTTAGAGGTATGCGGAACAGGGAGCTTCGTTGATAAGGGAAGATCCTCCAAGTAGACTGGTGTTATGTCTGACCCGGGCAACTTATCGATGGCTTAGAGTGAAAACCTCGGGTACCTACGCAATTTTAGGTAATTATTGTTTTATTATATTTCTGATAAGAAAAGCTCGTAACGCATAATCTTGTATCACGCAAAAATTGTATTTGATACTCGTAGCACCATCTATGATGTTGAATGCATACTTTGCACAAGCCAGTTTAGTGTGAGATAACTTCGCAATGGCGCGTCAAAACTTGTGGAAAAAAAGAAAAACAAGAGAATCGAGCGTTTGAAATAAATCAATAGTTTTCAATATTTGAATAAAACACGTAGAAGTCTATTATGATAATAAAGGTCTAGTTTGGTTTTTTGTGCCTCCTGTAAAAGTTACGTATTTCACAGTTTACGCTGTATTCATTTAAGCCATCATCAGATGATTTGGGATGTTCAAATAACGAGAACTCTTGTGTTTAGTTCCTATGCGGCGCCATAGATGTCGCGAGGTTAAATAAAAAATATCCAGGTGCTAAACTAACGACTATAATAATATAAAAGTATAAAAGGTGGTGAAAAGGCAGAATAGGAGCAAATATGTTTCGCTAAGCAATTAACATGCAAATTAGTAGGTAAAAATTAACTTTTTTTTAAATTCAATCTTTGATTTATAGAATAGAATAAACTTTATTGTACACCATAAAAGTAACACAGTAGTAGTATTTATTATTTTATATTTAAGTATTATATTTATTTTATATTTAAGTATTATATGTATACGCACACGCACATTGTAATGCAGCTTACCTTTTTTTTGGTAGGTAATCATCTAATGACATTTTCCGCCCTATGGCGGGGTGCGAGGGCGTGTCAGACTTATACTGACTAAAACACACTCATAATTTCCTTCATTGCCTTGCATTCCAGGACCGGGTTTCCCTGCTGGGCCCCTACGGTGCTGACATCTCCTTGAGGCGCGCGTGGACCACTACGCGCCGTGGATGACTTGGGCTTGGTCCGCACGGTTACCGGACGGTCAGACGGCGAGCTACTCATTGCTCGCGGTCCACTAGCTAGCGCATACGGTGGCCGAAAATCGGGATCGGGATCCCGACGGCTGGGGCGTGAGGGCCGTTCCATCGCCGCCCGTGCGGCCGCCTCCTTTGATAGCATTACTGCTTCGCAGAAGGAGGCGACCGCCTGTTAATCCTCCTCGCTTCGGACCATGGCCTGTACCAAGGCCCGGCGCGAGAGATCGTTGCCGCCGATCGCCCCCACGAGGACACGGCGGTGCTCTGCCCAAGCGGGGCACACTTCTACCGTAGAATAGAATAGAATAGAATAGAATAAAACTTTATTGTACACCAAAATAGTAACAAAAACTTATAAACTAACTTAATCTATGGGTACAATGGCGGTCTTATCGCTAACAGCGATTTCTACCAGACAACCTTAGGATGGACTGTAAGAACTTAATATAAAAAAGGGGGGTAGACTGCGGTGTACTGCAAATTAAATTAAAATTTAATTAAATTAAAAATATATATAAGACTACACATAGATATAAAATTATAATATATTGTATAGCTATTATATATAAAAGACAAAAAAACAAACTCATGAATATTATATACCGTACCGTACGCTCCACCGTGCTCCTCCGGCCGGTCCACACAGTGGTGACACCCGGGTAATTATTCCGTGGGTGGATCTCCAGAAAATATTATTTTTGAGTAAATTTTGTGGATTCTTGTAAACCTGCGTGCATCGCTCTTAAATTTTAATAGTATTAATAGGCATGTTCAGATTACAAGTTTCTTATCAGATTTACCCCAGATAAACAAGAATTTAAGGAGATATTCATATATTGTTTTTAACCATTGTTGAGGATAATGATGTAATTTGAGAAAAATGATTTTCAAGCGTAGGAAAATGACGATATGTTGAGGATAATGATAATGCTCATGAATTTAGTTTTGTACTTCTGTAAACGACGAAGGTAAATGAAAATAAAAATAATTAAGTATCTAAATGATATTTTTATTTGGTTTAAAGTATCACAAATCAAATAATATAAACGAACGTCAAAATAAGTCCAACAAAAACCAACTTCTAAGACTTCTAAAAACATGATTGCATTCAGATAGATTATGTAAATTAAAAGTATCAAAATCAACAGTCGAATATCAAAATATTAAAAGTTGTTCGCCGTAGGATCGTAAAAACCGTTAGTTCATAACCAGACTATAACAAACTATAAACTCACGGTTTTCACAATCATACGGTGACTGAGTTTACAAGTCTAACAAAAATAAATTAAACATAGTCATTGATTAATTTTTCATTTTCACAATATTATTATACTTATTAACAATTTTAAATTTTTAACAGCCTCATTTATGTTAAAGATCTAGGTATTTTATTCGACCAGAGACTAAACTTCCATGAACATATGCGGAATCTTGCCGCTTATTCGTACCGCAGACTAGGATATACGATTCGAAATATGCGTGAATTTAATAACCCTTTGGCAATTAAACTGGTCTATATGGCTTTAGTCAGGAGTAAATTAGAGTCAGCTTCCATTATTTGGAACCCCTATGAGGCTTCTTACGTCTTGCTTCTAGAGAAAGTTCAAAAAACATTCCTTAGATTTATGTATAAGAAATTATTTGGATACTATCCATTTTTATATCCGACAAAATTTTTGCTCGGAATGCTGAAATTTAATTCTCTAGAAGTAAGGCGCAATTACTTTTTGCTTATCTTCGCTGGTCAAGTTCTTCGTGGTGAATCTGATTGTCCTGAATTAGTTGCTCAGCTGGTGAGATTGTTTGTTCCTCTCGTACCTAAACAACACCTAAGGCCGCGAACACACCGATTGTTAGCTGATCCTTTATCGCATACAGTGTCACGAGCTAACTCGCCGCTCGTTCGTGCGCTTTCTGTGCTTAATGCTCTCCTGACTCTAACACCGGAGTGTGACTTGTTTGCTGGGAGATGGATAGATGTGTGTCGTGAATGTCTAAGGTTTTGTGAGAAGATGGATAAAAAATAAGAAAACATTGTTTCATTTGTTTTTTGGGATATTTATTATTTTAGTGGTAATGTATATGTATTTTCTTTTTATTCTTCAATGTGATATTATGGTTTTTATTTAATGTAATTTTTTAGTTTGTAAGTTTCTACTTTACAACACCTTGGACTTGCTCCGTAACGTTGTACAAGTGCTTGTAAATAAATAAATAAATAAATAAAAATGGTTATAAAAATTTCCTAACACTGTCAGGGATCATACAGGAGAGACTAAACATGGTTGAAAGGTGGTGTAAACTCAACCATTTATCCATCAACCCAAGCAAAACGGTGTTCATCCCGTTTACCAGAAGGAGGGACCTAACAGCAATGGGTACCATAAAGCTCTACGACACCGTACTAGAGTTGTCCACAGAAGTAAAATATCTTGGAGTAATCCTAGACAGCAAACTCACTTGAAAAAGCCATGTCGAAGCGACAGCAAACAAGGCTCTATGAGTATTTGGCATGTGTCGCTCTGCCTATGGGAAAATATGGGGCCTTAGACCCCAGGTTATCAAATGGATCTACACCATGATGGAACCGCTAATCATATACGGGAGCATCGTATGGTGGACCAGAACCAAGCTGGCAACTTGCAGACAGGCCCTAAGCAAAGTACAACGGACTGCCTGCATGGCCATTACAGGAATATTTAGGGCCACGCCAACTGCGGCGATGGAAACGCTGCTCAATCTCTCCCCTTTACACATTGAAGTGGAACTAGAGGCGAGAAGGGCCATTCATAGGCTCAAAAGTATAGGGCACTGGACAAACTCCGGATGTAAAACAAACCATACAAACACAAGACCAAACAGGGAACTTGACTGGATGATGGGCATGGGATGTCACAAAATACATCATCATCATCATAATTTCAGCCGAAAGACGTCCACTGCTGGACATAGGCCTCCCACAAGCGTCTCCACAACGACCGATCCTGTGCGTCTCGCATCTACCGCACTCCCGCGATTCTCACCAGTTCGTCAGTCCACCTTGTGGGAGGCCTTCCGACGCTGCGCCTTCTGGTGCGCGGTGGCCACTCTAAAACTTTTCGGCCCCACCGACCATCCGTTCTACGAGCAATGTGCCCTGCCCACTGCCACTTTAGTTTGGCGATTCTTCGGGCTATGTCGGCGACCTTGGTTCTCCTGTGGATATCTTCATTCTTTATGCGATCACGCAAGGAAACTCCGAGCATAGCCCTTTTCATTGCCCTTTAGGTGACTGTAAACCTTCTGATGAGGCCCATTGTAAGCGACCATGTTTCAGTGCCATATGTCATCACTGGCAACACGCACTGGTCATAGACTTTCGTCTTGAGATACTGTGGTATGTTGGGCGAGAAGATACCGCGCAGCTTCCCGAACGCTGCCCAGCCGAGTCGGATTCGACGATTGACCTCTTTCTCAAAGTTAGACCTACCCATCTGGATTGTCTGTCCCAGGTAAACGTAATCGTCTACAACTTCGAGTGCCGAGTCTCCACTCTTTCGGAAGCTCTACTAAGGTCACCGAGCATTGTACTGAGCTCCTCCGTTGTCTCAGCCATGACTACTATATCGTCGGCAAACCGAAGGTGAGTGATGTACTCACCATTAACATTAATGCCTAGTCCACTTCAGTCCAGAACCTTGAAGACATCCTCCATTGCAGCCGTAAACAGTTTCGGAGAAATGACGTCTCCCTGCCTCACACCCCGCTGCAGAAGGATAGGTTTCGAGGTCCGATCCTAAAGTCGAACTGACATTGTGGCGTTCTCGTACAAACACTTCAGCACCTCGATGTATCGATAGTCAATCTGGGACCGTTGGAGAGATTGCAGTACAGCCCGAGTCTCGATCGAATCAAAAGCTTTCTCGTAGTCCACGAACGCTAAGCATAGAGGCAGGTTATACTCCTCGGTCTGCTGTATAACCTGCCGGAGCGTATGTATGTGGTCTACAGTGCTGAAAACTTTTCGGAATCCAGCTTGTTAGGGAGGCTGGAAGTCGTCAAACCTGCGCGCGAGACAGTTCGTGATGACTCTGGAAAACGGCTTGTAGACATGGCTCAGAAGTGAGATGGGCCTATAATTCTTAAGCAGGGCATTGTCGCCCTTCTTAAAGAAAAGTACCACCACACCTCTGCTCCATGCCTGTGGCGTCTTTCCCTCAAGTATGACGGAATCGAACAACCTCTGAAGGGCCTTTAGGACCGGTTTTCCACCTGCCTTCAGGAGTTCGGCTGTAATTCCGTCGTCACCCGACGCCTTGTTGTTTTTAAGCTGCTTCAGAACCATCCTAATCTCGCGGCGGATATGACTCTGCCACCGTCGGTCTTCAGTTTCGTGAGCTGGCTCTGCCCTATAGACAGATCTCTTGCAAAAACCTTGGAGCCCTTATTCCGCTCGATCGCGTCTTTAATCCGTTCGGTATTAAAGAGGCGGAGATTGCGTTTTAAGGACTTGGAGATCCGTCTATTGAGCTGCCGGTAGATGCACGCATCGTCTGAAGACTGCAGAATCATCTCACGCCTCTCTTTCAAGAGTTTGAGAGTTTCACCCGAGAGCCTTTTCTTCTTTGTACGAAGAGTCTTTAAAAACTTAGACCCGACCGTATGGACAGTTTCCACGAACCCATCGTTGTATTCGTCCACTGAGCCACCTAGGCACTCGAAACGATTGTGAAGTTCGAGCTGAAAGTTCTCGGAGTTTTGAATCTGGATCTGTGCTGGACGGAGCGTAGACTTCATCAGTCGAGATCTTTCAAAGCTTGATATTGATATTCAATGTGCCTCTTACCATTCGGTGATCACTTCCAGTTTTCACTGCGTTGATCACAGAGACATCATTGAATATTTACTTCTTCGTCGACATGATGAAGTCAATCTCATTTCTGGTCGCACCATCAGGGCTTTGCCAAGTTCACTTCCTACGCTCATGTTTTTGAAGAAGGAGTTCATCATATAGAGGCCCTCCTTCTCCATATAACTAGCCAGTAGGTGTCCCCGGCGGTTTCGATGTCCAAATCTAAATTGCCCCACTCGCAGCTCATCACCGTCTCGTTTGCCCAGTTTCGCGTTAAAGTCCCCCATGACCACGGTGAAGTGAGTCTTAGAACCATGCATGGCTCTTGATATATCCTCATACATGGATTCTACTTCGTCGTCGGGATGTGTTGAGGTCGGGGCGTAAACCTGTATGACCTTCAGCGAATATCTTGATGATATTCTGAATATAAGGTACGCCACCCTGGTCGACACACTCTCGATCTTCACCACATTGTTCATATAAGGGACTTGTGGACGATAAACCCGATACCACCCTGGGACTGCTGGTCACCCTCCCGGAAATAGAGCAGGTTACCGGATTTGAGAATTATCGTGTCCTCCCCCTGTCTTCGGACTTCAGATAATCCCACAATACTAAATCGTAACCTGCTCAATTCTTCCTCAAGTTCGGTGATCTTCTCGTCGGACCGGAGTGTACGCGTGTTATATGTTGCCAGGTCCAGTCGTCGTTTTCTAAAGGGGTAGCCGGAGATTCTTCGCACCCCTTGCCTCGCCGTAACCTTGACCGCTACCGGAGTCAAGGGTAGACGGCCTGCCAGGCACTAGGGGCCATTTTTTGGTTGTGCTTGTCATTTTGGGGTTGCCATAATCGCCACGCTTGGCATGCGGGTTGGCGATCGCAGTGTGGTTGTTGCAATTCACAGAGAATGCTGCTGCCCATTCTCTGGTATGTGATATGACAAAATACATACCATTCATAATCTCAAGAAGGAGTTTAAGATCTACATTCGGACACTGTCTACATTTTAAGCGACAGCCAAGGAACACTTAATGCACTCACGTCCAATAGAGTGCATTTTGGGCTGGTACTAAACTGTATTAAAATACTAAACCGGATAGGAAGGCGCAACAAGGTCAGATTGATCTGGGTGCCAGGTCATACAGGAGTAGAAGGCAACGAAAGAGCCGACACTCTGGCAAGGAAAGGAAAGGATCCGAGACACCCCTATATGGATTGGAACCCTTCATAGGACTCTCACCAAGGGTCATCAACCAAGCATTGAAAAGAGCTGCGTTGGAGATACACAGCACACACTGGCGCAACACAACAGGTCAGAAGCATGCAAAGCTATTTCTCAATGAAATAGATAAGGCCTGGACCCAAAAACTATGGAGGTACAGCAGATCACAGCTCCGAACAATCACAGGAGTCTTCACGGGGCACTATGCCACCAACAAACAGCTCCACAACATGGGACTAGCAAGCGACCCGACTTGCAGGATCTGTGGAGATGCAGAGGAGAATATACTACACTTGCTGTGCGACTGTGCAGCACTAGGCTCCAAAAGACTAGAGTATCTGGGCCAACCATTTCCAAGACCAGAGGACTACAGGCTCAGCCCCATCAAGGCCATACTGGGACTCACGAAGAAGGTGCACAGAGGGCTAGGGGTTAAGTAAAAGGGAGGGGAATAGTACAAAAGATCCAGAAGGGTCGAAGTGCTCTGGCCTAGGGCCAGCCCCACAACAAGATAAGATATATTATGGTTATAAAACCAAACAAGAAAAAAATGAAAAGGTAACAGTTCTAATTCATACCCTGGAAAAGAAACACTTTGAATATGATCAAAATAATGCAAAAAGATGTTTCTATTGAAAAACAAAACAACTTACTACCTAAAAAAAAACTGGGCAAGTGCGAGTCGGACTCGCGCCCTGAGGGTTCCGTACAAACTTCTACCTCTCTTCCTCAAATAAACTGAACAGCTGCCCTTCTTTGAAATTACACAAACCAGAAGAGAAAAGACCTTAAATAAATGCATTTATTACGAACTCCCATCATTATCCTCAACATGTGTCATAATTTCACATAATATCATTCTTCTCAACGTGCGTCATTATCCTGGCAGTACAAATTCATGACAATGACGTTGAGAAAAATGATGAATCGGAAAAAAAACTTGTACAAACATGTTTTGCGCATGTAGAATTTCAAAAAACGTTTTATAATTGCGTATGTACACAAAACCTTCATACGTTTTTGCTAAATGAATAGTGTAACAATAGAATTTAACGGGTAAACAAATGAAAATGTAAATGACGTTTGCAATAAAACTTTTTGGAGAATGAATTTCAAAGCCTTACCTGCAAAAAACGAGCGTGTATATCTACACCAAAGCACGTCGTCCGACTGTGGTGCGGGGAGGTCTGTTTGCCCAGCCACTAATTTCCCTCCCTCCCGTCTCTTACTCGACATAACATTGAAATCAAACATAGCGCAGGACAATGACGCACATTTTTTGAACATGAGTTTTTTATTTATTAACTTAGCGGGCATTGGTAATTTTATCAAGAATATGAAGATTTATTATGTATAATTACAGCACTCAACAGCAAATAGCTCCATGAAGTAACAAATTTTTTATATCATCAAAATATATACCGCGTGTGCCCGAGGCGACACGTGAAAAAGTGGCAATTTTATTGGGTTTTTTTAAATATTTTTTTTATTATAAATTTTTTACAATCGTGGTTTAGAGCAACATTTTCGTTGATTCTTTTACTATTAAAAGTAACACTTTTTTTAAAATACATACACGCGTTCTCAAGAAATTTTCAAAGACATGAATTTGGAGCCTCTCAAATATTCACCCCCGTACGAATCTGGAGCAGGAACCTCCCGAACTTACCATGTCCGGTGAGAACCTGCGTCATGTGGAAGGTGAGCCATGAGGTGTTTCCAGTCACTCCTCAAAGAGGCGACTTACCGCAATAATTATGGCGTGAAGAAAAAGTCGACGAATTGGAGCCCGTTCACCAGCATGTGTTCGGCCAGTATAGTCGTTGCAAAAACGGGTAAGCGCGCACCTCACCATAGTGGTAGCGATGAGAACACCAGACAACGCCCAGGGCATCAAGTCTGCTATTACAATAGTGTCAAAATGGTCTATCATTGATTTCATAATTGTTGATTTAGACAAGTTTGGTACTCTACTAATATAATGGTGTCATTATGACTTTCCAATGGTCAACCACTGACACATTGAAACAAGTGGCGTGGAATGGTAATCTCGTACATATTGACAAATGAATATATCTGACATTTGCGGGAATCTGCTAAAATTTTGACAGTTCCTTTGATCAGTGACCTACCATTAGAACGTCATTGTGCAGTCATTGCTTTTAATAAGCTCGATATTGTCATTCTATCACAACTCTATTACGAGACCATTGACCGATCAGTGATCGATCATTATGAATTAGCAGATTACGAACTTTTAGCAAAATGATAATGGGATCGTGTTGGAATGACGAATTTATAAAAATAGCTGACTTGGGCCCCAGGGCGTAGGAAAACAGTTAGGCGGAAAGTTGTATCGTCGAACAGGGTGCCTGTGTTCAACGATCGTAGTACGTGAAGCCGACTCCCACTCTCCCACAGCCAACAGACGCGCATGATCCGCAGTAGTAGCAAATGTGACGATTTGGTTTTCCTGAACTACTTGAGTTGATCATCCCACCGTATCTAGGAAAATGGGCTGTTAGGCCGATTTGCATTTGGCAAGCGAGTCTTCAAGCATCCATAGCCTCGGTGTTAAATAAAAAGGAATTAATATGGAAGTTAGAATGACAGTCTTATGTTATACACTCGACAGCACGCAGTTTTTGTTATGAATGTGAATAGATATTGAAAAAAATATATAAACTAATTGAAAGACTTTTTTATTACCTTTCTAATGATATGAAATACAGTTTTTAAAAATAACCTTGAAAGTTTTTGGAGCAGAAATCCGATAAAATTACGAAACATTTTAGAAACAATTAAAATTCTTGGTCAAACTATTTATTAATAAAGTGTATTCCCGCCTTTAGCCTTAAGGGGATGCAACTCGACATACATTTTCACTGTTCCGCTCCTACACGATTATGACGTTATTACTAGACCTGTGTCGATCACGATTGATCGAATCTTTTTGATTCGATCGCAACCTGTACCCGAGCGATAGAATCACGAATCTCAAAAGCACCCGATCTTATTTGACTCTATTACCAGGTAACAAAATAAGCCAAATTGGACTTTATTTTCATATATTTATGGTAACTAATTGCGTGCTCGTACAATCGATTGAGTCGTGCGTTCAATCACAAAACACGACGTAACAAGCAAAATGTCTTCTATCTCTTTCGTTTACATACATGATACAGTCACTTTCATTCACCTTACTCTTTTTCCAAAAGAAACCAGTTTGTATAGGATGGCTCGCGACACTATCGATCGCGTGATTGAATTTTGTTTAAAGAGATCCAATCAGTTGCACTGGTAACTTATGACCCGCGAGTCGCGACACGTAATCTAAAAATCGAATCGCAATATTCAGGACGCAGTTATTCTTTATGAACTGCGACCCAAATGATCGAATCTTTTTAACCCGATCACCATACGAGTGGGTCATGATCGACCCGGGTTACGATAAATGATCGATCGACACAGGTCTAGTTATTACACATTTTTCATTATATATTTTGGAAAAACAGCATCTTGTGGATATTATCTATTAGATAGTATCAGTACTTCACGCCGGAACAGCTGCTCAAACTTTATCAAGCGCAAGTTCGATCGTGTATGGAACTGATCTCATCTTTGGGTCTGCCAAATACCAGCTTGATGCTCTGGAGTCGATTGAGAAGCGAGCCAAGAGGATCATCGGTGATGATGCACTTGTCGAATCAAAACTCCAAACCCTTGAGCATCGACGCCGAGTTGCTGGCCTGTCGATTTTCTATTGATTACACTTCGGGATTCTTCTTGGGGGATTAGAACTATTTAATTTCAGCAAGTCCGTTCCATCATCGGACCACCAGACGTACGGCGTTGCGCCATCGGTACATGGTGGACATCCCACCCATACGTACAAAGCGTTTTGGGAACACATTCATAATTCGTACAGCTAAGGGGTGGAATTCCCTACCGGAGTCTGTGTTCCCTGATAGCTACAACCTAGGGGTCTTTAAGTCAAGAGTGAATAGGTTACTTCTAGACAAGCGTGCTCCATCGTCGGCCACATCATCGCTTACCATCAGGCGAGATAGTGGTCAAAAGCGAGCCAATCAATAAGAAAAAAAAATATTCTTCTATTGAAATCAATTTATAAATTTGGGTAAAACTAAACCAGTAAAGACCTCTGAAAATCTGCTATTTTGCATGAACAATATTTGACACTTCATAATTTATTCAAAAATTTTAAAGTCAAAAAAGTATAACAATAGAAGCCGAATGCTAACAGAGTTTTCAGGCGTTATCTCTCTTTTTTCGCGTTGCCTTTTCGTCAAACATCGCATTGGATTGCGTTAGATGAAGTAACAAGCTTTTAAACCATACTCGATGTTGACTATAGGCGAGTGAAAATGGACCCTCTTAATTACAGCTGTAAATTGATTTTCATGAAACGTATAAACATTACCATGAAATCTTATGATATAACGTCCCACTCTTATGTTGATTGCTTGGACTATGTTGATTGCTTTTTTTTTCTTTTTCAGTAATTTTAACGTATGTCTGGCAATTTGAGTATTTTCTGCGGCCTACCCAAATGTCCTTTCCTTGGTATTGCTTGACGAGTTGAGCTTTGCGAATACTGACAAATGCTTGCACTGACTGGACAGGTCCACTCAAATCTGTATGGTTCTTTCTTCAAAAGACCATTTCAGAAAAATCTGCATGGTTCTCATGTGATTTGACCATTACATATTAACTGTATGGACTTTAAAAGAGACTTAGACCCCTGAGTTTGTTTCGGTGTTTCTTCTTAGGGTAGTCAGCTAGGAAACACCGGCCTCATCTAGTTTAAAAATGACGAAAAAAAAATGTACGTGTAAAAGTGTTTTTTGATAAATTATATTTACAAAATAAATATAATTTATCATTTATCCTCAATGACAAATTGAAGCTCATGGAGCAGTGTAGAGCTGGGCTTTTATCTCTAACTCTTCTTTTAGGGTCATTCCAGATATGCTGAATCGGATTAAGATCAGAACTACGAGCTGGCCTTTCTATCCCGATGATACTACTGCTACTAGCGACATGCAATCAGGTGTTGTCGTGCGTAAAGGAAAAAATATCTACCATAAGCCTCACAAGCACTTATTTAACATATCGTGATGCCATCAACCGTCTCGATATCGGGCTGGTAATTGCCCCTGCGATGAATACAATATCAGTTTTAGTGTCCTATATTATGCCACCCCAAAGCGCCTCCAAAAGCCCCATGTTCGCTTATGGAGCATTGTTAAAATTGCCCTGTTGTCCTTCTGTAGAACCTAAAGCACACATTTGCTAGCAGTAGAAAAGAAAGAAAGAAAAACATTTTATTTCGCGGAACAAGGCGCAAATTTAGAACTAACAAATTATAAGCACACTATGTGAAAGAAATATGCGCCACATCCGCGCAAAACGGCTGAACGCTCAGCATAATGCCGTGACCACACGCAAAATGCGATGAGTCTACGGCACTGGTTTTCAGCGTGGGCCGGTAACGGTATCGACATAAAGACGTCGGCACGGTATTGTGTGCTAATAGATTTGAATAAAATAGATAAATATAAATAAATTATAGGGAAAGGAAAAAAAAACAATGAATAAATAAAGAGGAAATACGAAATCATAATATATATAAAGTGGCAACATTACGTTTCGTCTGTGCCAAAGGACGCGGTTCTGTTTTAGTGTACCTACAGTCTATGGACGCGATGACGTGCGTGAAAAGGATATGATGCATGCTATGACGCTACGCCATTCTGTGATTTGTGACGAGTGTTTCTACGGAAATGGTAATACACCGCAGACTACCCCCTGTATTATATCAAGTTCTTACGATCCATCCTAAGGTTGTCTGGTAGATATTGTGATAATGGAAACGCAATGAAAGGCTTCTTTTCAGTTTTAAACTATTATTGTAATGTATAATAATAATAATAACAATACCCCATCGCCGTATCTCTACGTTGACGTCGTGGTGGGGCTTGCGTGCTCCAATATACCCTAGGTCTGTATCGGTAAAGTTTGCTTTGCCGTAATATGCCTAGGGTGAGGGGCCAGACTAAGAGAGATACAATCCGCAGCGCAGTTTTGTGGCGAACTGTTGGGCATTAGCGACCCCACGGACCCGATCTCCCGGGAGAATTCTTGTTCTTCATCTCCGGCTTGCCTTTATTGGCCGGCCGTAGTGAACACTGACGAGGAACTGAGCTCCCACCTCTCTCTTGCCTTTATTGGCTGGCTTGAGTGGAGATTCGCAAGAGCAAACGTGCTCGGGAGAAGGATGTATAATCCAGTAAGGTGCTGGTAGGGATCTTGACCGTACTTCCGGGATTGTCCTGATAGCCGTGGTATACCTCTCCACTCCTCAAGCACCTCAGGATATGTTGCCCTCTTGTTGCTACGTCACTTCGTGCTAGCGGCCGTTTTTGGGGGCCCATTTATTGAGTGTGCAAGTCACCCCCTGCCTTTTTTCGATGCATATTAATAACGTTGTTCAGGCAGGGGCCATAGTCTTGACATAGTCCCATGTTACCAGTCCACTTAAGATTCCAAAAACCATAGCCCTATTATCTTTGTTCTCCATACGTCGCAACAGTTTTTCAATAACCGGGTTGTCCTTGGGTGCACTAGCATAACGCGTACAGGGATAATCGTCGGTTGGTATCATGTTCCATTATAATTATCTAAAGGGCCTCTGCGAGTTGGCTTCGGCTCCTTGTACGCCTCCCAAAGGTCCAGGACCTCAGGGTCCTGAGATAAATAAAATAAATAAAATAATAATAATAATTGTTGACATATCCGTTCCGCATGACGAGAACCTCGTGAAAGCCGAGAAAGACAAACAAATCAAGTATATTGATTTGGCTCGCGAGGTTGTCGACATGTGGGATGTAGACTCGGCGATCATTGTACCGATAGTCGTGTCAGCCAATGGCTTAATAGCCAAGAGCCTCGACCAACACCTTAGGAGGCTCGCGTTAGGCGGCTGGATCAAGGACTTGATCCAGAGGGCGGTACTCCTGGACACGGCTCGTATTGTCAGGAGGTTCCTTTCTCTGGAGCCCTGACCGCCGGTAGCTTGGACCCTGTTCCCGATACCGGTGGGACACTGTTTTTTATATTTTTAAATGTTTTTTTTTTATTTTTTTTATTGAAATTTTTAAAAATATAATTTATATGTTAAAATAATAAATAAACGAAATAATAATAATAATCTGTGGCTCGGCTGTCAAATTGACTGACAGCAAATATTTTCTCGCCAAAATTTTTCATTTCATTTTATTCAACAATACACAATAATAATGTACAATCACCGAAAAACCCGCAGGAAAAAATAAAAAAAAAACATCACATCACCATGCAACTTTATATAATATCTCCGACAAAAGCAATATACCTACAACAAACTTAAATGACATGGCGATGAACTGAACAGGAAGAATGCTGACAAGAAGCCGAGCACAAAAACTACACACACACCCAACATCATCGGGTTCGATGCTCAGCTCCGCCTCGCAGCCGCCGGGACCAGCGCCAACCGTGAGTCCAGAGATTCCGGTCGCTGCAGTTGCGTCGAGCTCGAGCGACGAATACTTCTCGCCGCCGACGACACCACCACCTGCGCGTCGACGGGGAAGAGGCCGACCTCCGGCCAGCTTGGGACCTCGAGGCCCGCCGGCCTCTGATAGGCTCCCCGCTGCCGGTGGAAGTGTGCAGCGCATGCGATGGACATCATCCATTAATAAAAACGTCATGCGGTCAAACTTTGGGGCTACAGAGGGGGGAATTAACCTGACTGCGTATCGTGGTCGGATGCTCTCTCTGTTTCAGGTGCTTCAGCCAGCTATCAACGTTTCGGTCCAACGACTATCGGATCAGGTGCGGGTCATTCAGCGTAATAGTATGTTGGATGATGCCGTACTTGATAGACTGCGCCTGGAATCACAGTGTAGCCGTGTTTCACCTGCCACAACACCGGCCGCGGTGCAACGTCTACCCACTGCTTCACAGCGACCCGACCAGGTTGGTGACGCTGATGATGACGCGGCTATATCTGTGAGTACCCAATGTAATGATCGATTGAGGGGCGCTTTGGAGGACGCATTTCGAGAATACAGTTCCACACCGCCGGGGCTTAGACCTCGTCTACCTCGTTTGCCCATGCACAAGAGAAATAGGGCGCTGGTGTGTGCTCTAGATTCGCAGCTATCAAATTGCTTTGATAGCAGCAAAGACCTCACTGATACCCACTCAATCTTGTACTGTGCGGCTGTAGCGGCATGTCGTGTAGCTCATATTAAATTTCCTAATTGTGACAGAGCTACACGACCAGCTGTGCCAGCTTGGCAGTGCAGGATAGAGCACCGTATCGGTGAGGCTAGAGCAATCATCGGTAAGCTTATCTGCTTCAGGGAGGGCAACACTCGCCCTAGGGTGATGCGCTTTGTGAGGCGAGCATTCTCGGGGACTAATATTAGTTCTCGAGATTATCTGCCCTGCGTCACAGAGCGTATCGACTTCCTGAAGCGGAAAATCTATGCATGGGCAAACCGTATTCGTTGGTACAAGCGGCGAGTGGAGCGGTACACTCGGAATCGTACATTCCAAAGCAACGAAAGGTGGGTTTACAGGGATTGGGAGCGACCGGACCAAGGTGTGACTGATACGCGCCTGCCGGATGATGACGCCATGTGTTCATTTTGGCGCAGCATTTGGTCGGCGCCTGTCAGTCACACCGAGGGTGATTGGATTCGAGAGGTCGAGCGCGCATGCGATCTTTTACCAGAAATGGGGGCAATTACCATCACCCCCAAGATGTAGCCCGTGCAGTCCGTCCATTGCCTAACTGGAAATCTCCTGGGCCGGACAGGCTGCACGATTTCTGGGTTAAATGGTTCCAAAAGTCGCACGCTCGCTTGGCATCTCAGTTCCAGTCTGCCTTAGAGTCAGGGTCGCTGCCCCAGTTTCTAACGACAGGAATAACCCACCTGCTCCATAAATCAGGTAGTACTGCGGAACCCAAAAATTATAGACCGATCACGTGTTTGCCGACGGTCTATAAAGTTCTTACATCCATTCTGAGAGCTAAAATCAATAGTCATATTGAGACAAATTCTATCATGTCTGCCTCTCAGAATGGATGTAGGAACGGGTCCCGCGGTACTAAGGAGCTGCTCCTCATCGATATTACCATTAGCCAACAGGTTCGACGTTCTCGGAAGAATCTGTCGGCATGTTGGATAGATTATAAGAAGGCATATGACTCTGTTCCTCATACATGGCTCATGAGGGCGCTAGAACTTGTAGCCACCCTACAGCACATCACTGTTACTACGCTAGAAACACGCAGCCATTGTACTCCAAGGACCCACGTGCGAGCCTCGCTACCTGCTTCCACAGCTGCTCGACCCAAAAGCATTCCCACGCTACGCAGCCATTGTACTCCAAGGTCCCACGTGCGAGCCTTAGTACCTGCTACCCCAGCTGCTCGAACAAAAGCATTGCGCGCCCGAACCGCGCTCATTGTTTTGTAGATACTAAGTTACTATTGGTTAAG
Organism: Mythimna impura; assembly: GCA_905147345.3. Taxonomy (NCBI): domain Eukaryota; kingdom Metazoa; phylum Arthropoda; class Insecta; order Lepidoptera; family Noctuidae; genus Mythimna; species Mythimna impura. The sequence continues at coordinate 21,258,543 of LR990359.1, read as the reverse complement.
TTTTTGGTCCGTAATATTGTAAACTGGTATAAAAGGAGGTGCATGGTGGAAATATACACATTCTGTTTTGGAGTCACACGATTCTTACTTCTATCCCCAAAGTGGTGACCCCGAGTTTTTCTACAGCTACGGACCTGGTTTATGCCTGCCGGCTGGAGTAGATATCACACGCGACACGCTCCTCAACCAGCTACGGACCCGGTCTTAGGCCCCGACTGGTATGACGGCATAGTCACAGCATCTCCAAGTGATCACTGCCCCGTCGTCGTCATAACGGTACACCGTGATTGCACATTTCAGTTGGCCTCCCACAAGCGGGTCTCACCAACTGAAATCTCAAGAGGCAAAACATACACGGATATCGTTCCAGACATTTAACATCGCGTAGTCGCCGCCCAACAAATTGAAGATTTCCCTGCCTCCAAACATTTGTCAAACAGAACAACAACCAGGCCCGTCAACATCGCACAGCGTGACGAACGCTGAAGCCGGCATATCGCTCACAATGCGCATTCCAGCGTTCTGGCGCGATCGACCACGCCTGTGGTTCATAATCTTTGAAGCCGCAACCAATGACCTCAAAAAAGGCCAAGCTCAGCTCGCCCAGATGGTCATAGCGCAGCTGGAGCGGCAGGATATTGAGCAGATCGTTGACCTCCTGTACAACCCATCTGAGACGGATCAATACACGGCGATAAAGAAAAGGCTCATATCCGCCTACGAGGAATCTGACAGTCGGCAGTTTCAAAAACTACTGTCAGAAATGGAACTCGGTGAGCAAAAGCCGACACAATTACTCCGCCAGATGCGCAATCTCGCCAGGGATAAAGTCCCCGACTCCACGCTGCGTCTCATGTGGACAAACCACCTGCCATCACACGTGCGCTCAGTCCTGGCAGTCAGCGAGTCGTTCAGCACAACGACCGCCCTGGAAGAACTCGCGCTGCTTGCCGACAAAATGATGCAGCAGACAGCAAGAGCCGAAGTCGCAGCCGTGCAGTCACCTGCACCACCCACACCAGCACCACAGGTAGTTACTACCCAGTATCTCGCTAACGAACTCCGAAAACTCTCGCTAGAGATAGCAGAATTAAAAGGGACAGGGTTAAAAGCGAGACGTACGTCGTCATAACGACCACGATCATCGCCCGTCATACGACCACGATCACCACGATCATCGTCCGTCATACGACCACGATCACCGTTGCAAGCGCTACCGGTCTCGACACCGTTCCAACTCGAGGTCACGGACCCGTGATACAAAAGGCCGAGATACGTCGCCATCACCTATGTGCTATTACCACCGACGGTTCAAAGAGCAAGCCAGACGCTGCACGACACCCTGCTCATTCACAAAACCAAACTCGGAAAACTAAAAAGAACGTTGGCAGAGGTGGACACCGGCGTTCATGAAAATGCACACCGCCTATACATCACCGATTACAAAAACAAATTATCGTTCTTAGTCGACACGGGCACAAATATATCCGTGCTACCAAGAGCAAAAGGGCAAAAACAAACGCCGCTGACATTCAAACTATACGCAGCAAACAACGCCACAATAGCCACGTACGGGGAAAAAACCCTATGTCTCGACCTCAACTTACGACGCCCTTACAAATGGCGTTTCATTGTAGCTGACGTCTCGAAACCGATACTCGGAGCCGATTTCCTCAAACATCACCAACTCATCGTTGATCTGAGGAATCGGAAGCTAATCGACGGGGTTACAAACCTAAAGGTCAACGTTCCGGTACGAGTATCAGACGTACCTACCGTGCGCAGTATCGACATGTCGCAAACTTACCACGACATACTAGCACAGTATCCCGGCATAACGAGGCTAACATCGATGGAATTGAACAGCAACATCAAAGTGCAACATTTCATCGAAACTCGGGGACCACCGATACACTGCCGCGCCCGACCAATCCCACCGCACCGTTTCGAGATTGTTAAAAAGGAGTTCGAGAACATGATCGAACAAGGTCTATACCTAGTAAAAGTCCATGGGCATCACCTCTACATATCGTACCTAAGAAGAATGGCGATATTAGAGTCTGTGGTGACTATCGCCGACTCAACTCGATCACCGTACCAGACCGATACCCCGTGCCACGCATTAAAGATTTCACTCATAACCTATCTGGGAAAACAACATTCTCCACGATCGACCTCAACCGTGCCTACCAGCAACTAAGCGTAAGAGAAGAGGACGTAGAGAAAACTGCAATTATCACCCCGATGGGATTATTCGAATTCCCACGTATGTGCCCTGGTTTGAAAAACGCGGGACAAACGTTTCAACGATACATTCACGAAGTGCTACGAGGGTTAGATTTCGTTTTCCCATTCATCGACGATTTGCTGCTAGCATCCGAAAACGAGTCCCAACAACGCGAACACCTTCACATCGTACTCAAGCGACTCGAAGAAAACGGCATCACGATAAACCCCGCCAAGTGCAACCTAGGTCAACCCGAAGTCCAGTTCCTAGGATACACCGTATCAGCAGACGGAATCAAACCTCCGCAACATAAGATAGAAGCCGTCGCGAACTATCCCAAGCCGACTACCATTGAAGAGCTGCGAAGATTTCTCGGTATGATAATTTTTTATCGCGATCATATACCGAACGCCGCATCCCAGCAAGCACCATTAAACGCTTACCTACACAATGTCAAGAAAAAAGACAAAACACCAATTACCTGGACCGACGAAGCTATTCAAGCATTTGAACAAAGCAAAACTAGCATCATAAACGCAACCCTAATTGCCCACCCGTCGCACCACGCAACAATAGCCCTATTCTGCGACGCATCTGGCAATTCAGCGGGTGCCGTACTCCAACAATACCGAAACAACATCTGGGAACCGCTTGGATACTTTTCTAAGAAATTTACCGACGCACAAAAGAACTATTCAACATTCGACCGTGAATTACTTGCAATTTACATGGCAGTAAAGCACTTTCGGAAGATATTCGAAGGACGCCATCTCATCATATTCACCGATCACAAGCCGCTAACATATGTTATGTCGAAGATACACTCCAACTCGGAAACACAGAGGCGAATGAGACAACTTTTGTTTATCAGCGAATTTACGACAGACATACGTCACGTGAGCGGTAAACAAAACATCGTCGCCGACACACTCAGCCGCATAGAAACAATTTCGTGCCCATCTACAATCAACTACACCGACATAGCCAGCGCACAAACAAAGGACAGCATTATAGAACACATGTTGTCCCAAGAAAACATCTGTCTCAAAAAGATAACAATACCCAATACCGACATCGAACTGTACTGTGAAACATCCACTAATTATGTACGCCCGTACATACCCGAGCAATTCAGGAAAGAAGTTTTTGAGAGCGTGCACAACATCAGCCATCCTGGTACGCGCACGACTCGCAAGCTTCTCACGCAAAAGTATTTCTGGCCATCCATGAACGCAGACATCAGCTGCTGGACTCGATCGTGTATACTTTGCCAAAAAAGCAAGATACAGCGTCACACACACTCCAGCATCGCATCTTTCCCGCCAGGCGAACGCTTCCAACACCTACACGTCGATATCGTTGGACCCCTCCCTACAACGTCTCAAGGTCATCGGTACTTAATAACTATGATCGACCGATTAACGAATGGCCCGAAGCAATCCCTACCGACGAGATATCAGCCGCTCGCATAGCCGATATCGTCTATCAACACTGGATAGCAAGATTTGGATGCCCGGCCACGCTAACCAGTGACCAAGGTCGACAGTTCGAGAGCGAACTGTTCCAAAACCTAATGAAACAAATGGGGATAAAGAAGAATCGCACAACACCTTATCATCCGCAGAGCAACGGCATCCTGGAAAGATGGCATCGCACTCTCAAAGCCGCATTACGCGCGAAACTTACAACCGCAAGTTCATGGATCGACGAGTTACCTACCGTACTACTAGGACTACGTGCCGCCCTAAACACAGACACCGGCGTGAGCGCTGCCGAACTTACCTACGGTCACAATTTACGTTTACCTGGTGATTTTTTCATCGCAAGCACTAACACTCCTACTATGGACTACACCTACGTCAGTAAACTTCGCGACATCATTCAACAAAACAAATCGCAAGTCGCCATCACAGCAACAATAAAAGCGTATTCGTGCATCAAGATCTACTCAAGTGCAGCCACGTTTTTATCAGAACAGATGCAGTTAAGAAACCATTACAGACTCCGTATGAAGGTCCCTATCAAGTACTAAGCCGAACAGATAAAGTTTACACCATACAACTACCCAATCGGCAAGCAAACATATCGATCGACCGACTGAAGCCTGCATACGTCATCACAGAAGATACCAGTAGTCTATCACCAACCACATCAAGTTCTATTACCTACACCTCACCATCAGCCAAGATTACCACACCTGTTACCATACCAAATACCAGTACCAACATACAGAATACCAAGCACAGTACTACGCCAACCGCTATCAAGGAAACCCAAGTACCACATACAAGCATGACGTCACAGCCCGCTAACAACAGAAAAACACGTTCGGGTCGTGTCGTCAAACTGCCGGTACGCTTCGCTTGAGGGGGAGTACTGTAGCCACCCTACAGCACATTACTGTTACTACGCTAGAAACACGCAGCCATTGTACTCCAAGGACCCACGTGCGAGCCTCGCTACCTGCTTCCACAGCTGCTCGACCCAAAAGCATTCCCACGCTACGCAGCCATTGTACTTCAAAGTCCCACGTGCGAGCCTTAGTACCTGCTACCCCAGCTGCTCGAACAAAAGCATTGCGCGCCCGAACTGCGCTCATTGTTTTGTAGATACTAAGTTACTATTGGTTAAGTTTTTGGTCCGTAATATTGTAAACTGGTATAAAAGGAGGTGCATGGTGGAAATATACACATTCTGTTTTGGAGTCACACGATTCTTACTTCTATCCCCAAAAACTGTATAAAGTTGATGCAACTCTGCGCACCTTCCTGAAGTCATGTATAGGGCAGTGGAGAACAGTCCTTCACTATCCGGGATGTCGACAGATTCAGGAAAACAACGAACCGATAAGGATTGAGCGTGGCATATTCCAAGTGATAGTCTGAGTCCACTGTGGTTTTGCCTAGCCTTGAACCCGCTCAGCACACTGCTGGAGGGTTCTGGCTTAGGTTACCGGTTGAAAAGAGGCGGTCAGGTCATATCTCACCTTCTTTACATGGACGATCTGAAACTCTTTGCCCCCAACAACTTGCAACTGGTGGAGCTACTAAAGGTAACAGAAACCTTCAGTAGTGCCATCAGGATGGAATTTGGTGTGGACAAATGTGCAGTCATACATGTAAAGAGAGGTGAGATTATGGAATCCGTGGGAATTCAACTTTCGGATTCCATACACCTTAGATCCCTCTGCTCAACCGAAACTTACAAGTACTTGGGTATGTCGGGATCGTTAGGGATCAATACTGATGACGTGAAACAATCGTTGAAAGATCGCTTCTTTGGACGCCTGAATAAAGTACTCAATAGTCTTTTATCAGGCGGAAACAAGGTGCCCGCTTTCAACGGTTGGGTCATGCCGGTATTGATGTATTCTTTCGGCATACTCAAATGGACTCAGACAGAACTTGAAGCCCTGGATAGGAGGGTCCGCACACTACTTACCGCAAATCGGATGCATCACCCACGGTCATCGGTGATGAGACTGTATATCCCGCGGAAGTGCGGGGGTCGTGGCTTCTTAAATGCTAAGACCCTGCACAACCGCGAGGTATGCAGTCTCAGGGAATACTTCCTAAAAACCGACGTGGGTATGCACCGAGATGTGGTAGCGGTGGACAAGGGCCTCACTCCGCTCTCCTTGGCTAACGAGAACTGGCGCAAACCTATAGTACTGGATACTAATGACCGCAGGGAAGTATGGCAGAGCAAGGAGCTTCACGGACGCTTTTACCGGGCCTTACACGGGCCTGATGTAGACCTGTTAGCGTCCGTATCTTGGCTGCGTTTCGGTGACCTCTTCGGGGAAACTGAAGGTTTTGTCTTTGCGATTATGGACGAAGTTATGATGACGAACAACTACCGGAAATACATTGTGAAGGACGGTACGGTTGACATCTGTCGGGCATGCCACCGACCCGGGGACTCAATCCGACACATTATTTCTGGGTGTTCTCATCTAGCTAACGGAGACTATTTGCATAGACACAACCTCGTAGCCAGGATTATCCACCAGCAACTTGCTCTTAAATACAATCTTGTGGAATCAGAGGTACCGTACTATAGGTATGTGCCCGACCCAGTTCTCGACAATGGCAATATCAAGTTATATTGGGATCGATCTATCATCACTGACAGGACTATTGTTGCCAATAAACCTGATATAGTGGTGATAGATCGACTAGAGCGTCGCACAATGATTGTTGATATAGCGGTCCCTCATGACGAGAACCTCGTGAATGCTGAGAAAGATAAGCAAACTATACTTCTTGACTTAGCTCGCGAGGTTGTCGACATGTGGGAAGTAACCATTAGGATAGAGCAATCATTGTGCCGATAGTCGTAACGGCCAATGGCTTAATAGCCAAGAGCCTCGAACAACATCTGAGGAGGCTCTCGTTAGGCAGCTGGATCAAGGGCCTGATCCAGAAAGCAGTACTCCTAGACACGGCGCGTATCGTTAGGAGATTCCTCTCTCAGGAGCCCTGACCGCCGGCAGCTTGGACTCTGTTCCCGATGCCGGTCGGCTACTATTTTTTGTATTTTTAAATGTTTTTTTTTATGTGTTTTTTCTAAAGAAATATTTAAAAATATAAACGATATGTATATAAAAATAAATAAATGCAATAATAATAATAGCCTTTATTCGCTGACCATATTACAGTTTTGACTTATACTAATTATATAAAAAACAAAATTCTTAATGTAATCCTATTTTTGAATATACATTTTTTTTTTTGCAACAACTTGGTCAGGTTGTCTTTTGACATAGGCCTCCCCCATTTCCTTCCAGTTATCTCTGTCACGAGCTATCCTCCTCCATCCTTTCGGCAGATCATCCTCCCATCTTTTGATTTGACGTCCTTTCTGTCTTTTTCCATTTCTAGAGTACCATTCCATTACGTCCTTCGTCAATTTTTTTCCACTGTTCGTCCTCATTATATGACCAGTCCAATTCCATTTTTCTTATTTTCTTTACTACATCTGTTACCTTTGTTCTTTCCCTTATTTTTAGTGTTGTCCACCGGTCCCGTAGTGTTATGTTAAGCATGCTTCGTTCTATGCTGCGTTGACAAACTAAGAGGCTTTTGTAGTTTTTACTCGTAGCTGGCCAAGTTTGGCATCCGTAGGTAAGACATGGGAGGATACATAATGTTATATAATTTTTTCTTGATAGACATTGGTATCGTTTCGTTTTTAACTATTTCTTTTAGTGACCAGTACCGCTTCCAAGTGTTGCTTATTCTTTTATTTATTTCTTTGGAGTGTAGATCTTTTGTTAATATTAGTTGTCCCAAATATATGTATTCATCTACATGTTCAATAACTTCTTGTCCTATTTCGATGTTTTCTCTTGATTCATTTGTCATTACTTTAGTCTTCAATGGGTTCATAGATTGACCTGCTTTCTTGCTTTCGTAATCTAGTTGTTGTAGCATAGTTTGTAGTATCTCTGGTCTCTCTGCGAATATCAGTATGTCATCAGCAAACCTTAGGTGATTCAAATTTGATCCGTTAATGTTAACTCCACAATTTTCCCAGTCCAGTTGTCTGAATATATTTGCTAACACTGCTGTAAATAGTTTTGGGGAAAGTGGATCTCCTTGCCTGACGCCTCTCTGAACACTGAATTCTTCGCCTTGCTGTTCAAGTTGGACTGTTGCTGTGATATTTCTAATTATTTATTTTATGATTTATTTTTATTATATAAGGTGTAAAAAAATTAACTTTAAGAATCGCATAACTCGTCAAAACGTATGGAGCAGCTGATTTTTTTTTCGCTATTTCAGGTTTGGTCCCATAGTAAAAGTTGTTCATAATGAAGAGTACAATGTCCCCTCGAAATTCTTAAAGTTATTTTTTTTACACCTTATATATATTATATTTTTTTTATATATTTTCTTTCTATACCTTGGTTTTCTAGAGTTTTCCAGATATAATTATGACTTAGAGAATCGAAAGCCTTGTTGTAGTCGACGAATGCCATATAATAAAGTTGACATTTTCATTCATTTTTTCTATGATCTGCTTCACGACGTGAATGTGATCGATGGTAGAATAGTCGGCGCGAAATCCGACTTGTTCTCTAGGTTGGTTTTCTTCTAGGTGTTTCGTTATTCGCCCAAGTATTATTTTTGAAAAAACTTTGTATAGATTGGACATTAGACATATTGGTCTGTAGTTATTTATCTCATTTTTGTCTCCTTTTTTATGTAGTAAGACAATAGTGGATTTTGTCCATTGAATAGGTATTTGTTCTGTAATCATGATTTCATTAAATAGGTTCGTCACAAATTTGGATATCGCAGATAGAGATTCTCTTAGTATTTCATTTGAGATTTTGTCGTCTCCAGGTGATTTCCCACTTTTTTGTGTTTTTATAGCTTTTATGACTTCTGCTTCTAATATACCAGGTTCCTCTTCGTAGACCACTTTTCCTGTCTCTGTTTGTATTGATTCGTCCGTCTTTGTGTATACATTTTTATAAAATTCTGTCGCCATTTTCGCTATTGATGGTCTCTTTATCGTTAGTTTCTCGTTTTTCTTTCTATTTTTCGTTTTCATATTAGGTATCCATTGTGTGTATTCTTTTAGTTGTTTTAGACCTTTCTTGATTCCACCTGTTTTCTCTATTTGTTCTCTTAGTACCTACTTCCAGCCTCTCTGCTTTCCTGTGTTTTCTTATTGATGTTTGTATTTTTTGCTAATGCTTGAAATGGTTTGTTTGTTGTCTTTTCTTTTTTATATAGGACACCCATGTCCATTTTTTTTATTTACTTTTTTTGAAGAAACTGTTTATTATTTTAAGATTATTTTTGAAAGCAAAATCTATAAGTCTGCGTCCGTTGTCGTTTCTGTCACCAGTACTGTAATCGCCTAAGACAAATTCGTCTTTATTCGATTTGCTGCCCACCTTCGCATTAAAATCTCCAATTAGGGTTATATTTTTGTTCTTTTGTACCAACTCTGTTAGGTCTGCAAGATTATGGAGCGTGCATTGAACTCGCGCCTCATGGCATACCTGGAAGGTAACGATCTCCTCAGTGACCGACAGTACGGGTTTCGCCACAATCGGTCTACTGGGGACCTACTAATGTATACCACTCACATGTGGGGCGAGGCCCTTGAGAAGAATGGAGAAGCGATTGCTGTCTCCTTAGACGTCTCGAAGGCCTTCGACAGGGTATGGCATGCCAGCCTTTTGAGTAAGCTTCCAGCGTACGGCATTTCCCCTGGTCTGATTAACTGGGTAAAAGACTTCCTGAGTGAACGGTCTCTCCGAGTTGTTGTCGATGGATGCTCATCAGAGCCCATGACGACCAATGCCGGAGTTCCTCAGGGGTCAGTTCTCTCTGCAACTCTTTTCCTGCTGCATATTAACGATCTGCTAATGCCCGGTATCTATGGGTATGCAGATGATAGCACAGTTGTAGAGAGATACCTGCCAGGTGCTCGGGCTAGTAAGGAGCTAATCCGGTCCGAACGAGAGGCTATGGTAGAGCGTACGAATGTCTCACTTCAGGCAATCTCCATGTGGGGCGAAACCAATCTGGTAGGATTCAACGCCGCCAAAACACAAGCGTGTCTGTTCACCGCCAAAAGGAGTCCGTTCGCCTTGGTTCCTGCTTTTCAGAATGTATCTCTGGAGTGCACCGACCGCCTTCAGCTCTTGGGAGTTGAAATTTCTTCAGACCTCAATTTTGGGCGGTTCATTGAGTTCAAAGCCAAGGTAGCTGCTAGAAAACTAGGCGTTCTTGCAAAGGTCCGACGGTACTTCACACCGGGACAGCTTCTAATGTTATACAAAGCACAGGTCCGATCGTGTGTGGAGTACTGCAGTCACATATGGGCTGGTGCTGCAAAATGCATCTAGCAGCTTTGGACTCAGTGGAAAGGCGTGCGAAGAGGCTAATTGGGGATCCAGATTTGGTTAAGTCCAATCTACAAACCCTCGAGCACAGGTGCAGTGTAGCCAGCCTATCGGTATTTTACAGGTTGCATTTTGGAGAGTGTGCGCGGGAATTGCATGACTTGATTCCGCCATCTCCTTTCTACCATCGGACAACCCGACGTACGGCGAGTATCCACCCTTACGTTGTTGAAACTTCAACGGTCCGGACTAAGCGTTTCGCTTCGTCGTTTATACCACGTACATCGAAGGACTGGAACAATTTGCCTGCTGCGGTCTTCCCGTCCAACTATAATTTAGGTGTCTTCAAGGCTAGAGTGAATAGGCTCTTAATAAACTAGTGCGCCTCACCATCAATGATTGCATCGCTGCTTACCATCAGGTGGGATCGCAGTCAAGCACTGGTTTATATGAATTAAAAAAAAAAAAAAGGTCTTTATAGAATTTGTCTTTGGCTAATTTTGTATCTTGTTCAGTGGGCGCATGTACTTGTATTATCGACGTTGGATGTTTGGATTCTGGTAGCTGTATATTAAGTACTGCTATTCTGTCTGATACTCCTTGAAAGGAAACTACAAGGAATGTGCGATTTTTTTTGAAATTTTATGAGTTAACATGTGGATGGATGGAGAAGGTGAGGGCCAGAGAGACCAAAGAAAAGATGGATGGATTGTGTGAAGAGTGATATGAAAGAAAAGGAAGATGATGATGACAAGGAATGTGCGATTTTATTGCTCTCAAGTGTTTTATTGCTATCACAATAAGAACCAAGATACAAATTCTGAGCCGAGATACAAATATTGAGCAGTGGTGGCCGAGTTGTAACGGCCCCGACTTACCGAGTTGTAGGTCGCGGGTTCAAACCCAGCCAGGCGCATTACTTTGTGTATTTTATTTCATCACCACTGCTCTCAAAACGGTGAAGGAAAACATCGTGAGGAAACCGGCATGTCCTAGAACCAAAAATTCGAAGATATGTGACATCCACCAATCCGCACTGGGCCCGCGTGGTGGATAACGGCCCATTCCCTCTCCTAGAGAGGAGGCCTGAGTCCCAGCAGTGGGAACATTATAAGGCCGACTATGCTATGCTTATGCTACAAATTCTGAGAGTCTAAAGAATACTCCCGTTGAGTCGGAAATTTAATTATTTTTTTCCAATCCGATTAGTTATCGATGCTCATCAGTAATTCTGGCAACCATTAAACCAGCGAGGCGTACGTTTACTGTCAGTCCTCGACAAATATATAACATAAAATAAATTATAAAAGTTAAGTGAAAGTCATAAATTTTAGTTGTTTATTAGGGGTTCGAATGTGTGGAAAAATTGTCAGATTGGATCATTCTTGACGAAGAAGTTTGTGTACGGAAAATGAACTCTTATTTTTTTTTAAATATGTATGAGTAATGGAATGAACGAAAGAAAATAAGTTTAAATATGTACCAAGTATGACACGTACCTAAAATAAAATAAAAATAGGTATCTATGCCATTTGTATCCGCGCAAAACGGCCCGCGCAATTGTCATGGAATTTTTTCTCAATGACAAAAATTATTTCGCATTTATTCATAAATTACTTTTACTTATACAAAATTGACACAGTGGTACACGATGTCAGCACTCAATACACAAATTGAATTTATTCAGTGGGTGCATTATTAAATTTTTATTGTTTAAAAAACATCTGTCGTTAAACCATCTGTTATTAAGAAAGACAACAAAGAATTGATGTCGAATTATAGACCGATATCACTCATTCCTATAATTTCCAAAATTTTTGAGAAGTATATCTATAAACAACTCAACTCATATTTAGAACACAATAAAATCCTCTGCAATAAACAAAAAGGTTTCAGACAAAAAAAAACTATAAATATGGCAATTTACGATTTTATACATCCCGTTGTCCCGTGATGACGAATATGGATCAAAATAAAACGATCTGGCCAGTTTTGCTTGGCCATTTTATGAACTGATCAATTTCTAAGATCGACACCACGACATCTACATGACGTTGAAAAAAGACCCACCAATAATATTTAATGCTGGTGAACCGCCTTAAATTTTATTATTGGTGGACAATGTACATATTTTCGGATGTAGAAGCACAATGAAAATAAAGGTCCAATGACCAACCGGTCAAGCTGTCACTGCGCAACACTGCGCCAGTACTACCCGGTAATATCGATAATAACCTAAGAATTATCAAGTTAAATTAATCTGCCTAGGCTTTCCGATGTCACCACTAATCAAACCCTTCATTTGGTTTCGACGACACAGACAGGATACCACTGATGATCCTGGTACCTATCGAGTTTCCCTACTTCTGCCTCACTTATAATTTAGACAAAAAAAAAAACTGCCCGGAGAACACGGTGGAGATTAGCCCCGCTTGGGTGAAGCACCGTGGTGTTCTCGTGAATGCAATCGGCGTTAAAGACTTCTCGAGCCAAGGTTTGAAGCGAGAGGGAATGGGAAGCGTCCGCTTCCTTCTTTGAAGCAGTAATGCAAGCGAAGTAGATGGCCGTAACCGTGAGAGAGGCTAAAGGGGGTCCAACATGACTGATCGTATCGTAAAATAGTTAGGTATGTTGCCCACTGGCAGTGGTGCTGGTTTCGCTTTGTTTCCGTAACATGGTAGCAGACAATGATTTTTTACTAAAAACGAATGTTTTCAAATGGAAAATAAAAGTACGATGAAATATAATGACACAATGCTGCGTTATTTGATATAACTATACGATCAGCCAGTTTGAATGCAGCTTTATTACAGTTTTGTCAACGACATGCATACGATTTTAATAGCAATTGGTTTTTTATTTGAACGCAGTTTTTATTTTCATTTTAAGTTTATTTTTGTTTTACTAAGAGCAACACACAAGGCCCTACATTATTTAGACTATTTATTACCATGAAATCCTATATCTATACTTATATTATAAAGCTGAAGAGTTTGTTTGTTTGGTTGAACGCACTAATCTCAAGAACTACCGATCCGATTTGAAAAATTCTTTCAGTGTTAGATAGCCCATTTATCGAAGAAGGTTATAGGCTATATAATATCATGAAACACAAAATGATGTACTACAAAATTATTCTCCTTTAGAACCTTAAAAACAGCATATGTCTATCTTTTAAGATCGACTCACTACTTATGACCTTTTTTATGGTCATCAAATTTGTCCTGAAATAATGCACTATTTGCGAAGGCGTTTTGGCGTTTTTATAAACATAATATTAATACTTATCCAAATTAATACAATATTTATTTTGAGTTACAATTTTGAACAAAATTGCCTTTTACATCATTTGATTTAAATAAATATCTTAGGAGATATTATAGTTTTAAAATAACGCCGTAGCAAAATAATCACAAAATAATGGTCAAGTACTACACGCACGGCCGTGGTTGTCGCGTCGCGTCATCGGGTTAGGGTATCGCTGCAACTCTATTATCAGACGTAAGCACCGCTCATTGAACTTTTAAACTGCCTCTGACTATTTTTTGCAGAAATATCGTCCTCGATCTGTTAAAAAGCCCCATTGGGAAAAAATTGCAAGATATCAGTTTAAATTATATTATGATGAACGCACTATAATTCATAGTACTCATGTAAAGGCAGGCCCTGTAAAGACGTAAGAAGCTGTAATAAAATCACGGGTAGAGTCACTTCCAAATTTTCTGGTGATTTTCGACAAACATTGCCAGTGGTAGTTAGGGGAACTAGAGCCGACACCAATTTTTTTACTCCGAAAACCAGAGGAACCAGACTCAGAGTTAAATTTCTTCGCAATAACATGATCACTGCCACAGTTTTGACAGGTCCAGTAGGGCAAAAGGTAATAGCATGATGCACCTTAAACAGCCTCCTGATGTACTTACACTTTCCAAACATTTTCAATTTATACGCGAACGACGTCGCGGACAAGAGCTATAAATTATATTAAAACAAAATCAATCAAAAAACCTAATAGAAATATTTTCGACATATCGCGGAAGAAGTCGCGGCCAAAAGCTAGTTAATGACATCGCCAAACAAAGAATAACAGCCCTAGTGTAAAGGATCTCGGTTTGCATCTTAACTCGACGCTTGACTGGCAAAGTCAAGTTTCTACTAGTGTTTGTCAAAAAGTCAACGGGACTTTGCGGTGTCTGTATCGTCTGAGGAACTTAAGACGAAAACAATGCTTGTGCAGACTTTGATTTTCCTTGACTATGGTGACGTGTGTTACTTTGACCTGAACGCGGTCTTGCTGGATAAGCTTGATAGACTCCTTAACAACTGCATCCGGTTCATATTTATCCTGAGGAAATATGATCATGTGTCGAACTTCAGGCCTGAGCTCAAATGGTTACCTATTCGTCAGAGAAAAAGTTTGTGCGCTCTGACTACACTTTTCTTTCTGCTCAACTCTCCCACACCTCCCACCTTATCTCATTGCTTACTTTCAAACACACCATAATTCTTAAGAACTCATACAAAAATACACCATCATGAATAACACACCATACCACACGTCCACATGAGTAACCATTTTATTATTGTTATTTTTATTCTATTTCTTTTTTTTGTAATCCACATCATGATCAATTTTTTATATACTTACGTGTCTTATTTTATTAATATTTTTTAAAAATTTTAATATACCAATTGCAATTGTTTGTAAACAAATTGTAATAAGTATAGGAAGGGAACTGTCTCCTGAGATACAGCTAGGTTCACTACCTAGTTTTTTTTTTATGTGGGAAAATCATCTAATGACAAATCTCGCTCTTGGGCGGAGTGGGAGATAGTTGTCAGACTTTTACTGACTAAAAACCACTCCTGTTCCTTCTTTGCCTTCGTCCCAGGGCCCCGGGTTTCACTTTCACACTACCCGTGGCCCCAGTAGGCTTCGACCCTGCTGGGCCCCTACGATTTGCTGACATCTCCCTAAGGCGCGCGTGGAACAGTACGCGCTGTCGACGACTTGGACTCGGTCCGAGCGATTATCGGACGTTCGGACGGCGGGCCACCCATTGCTCGCCGTCCGCAAGCCAGCGCCTATGGTGGCCGGTAATCCCGGCGGCTGGGGAGGGAGGACCGTTGCCTCGCGCGGTCGGCCTCCTCCTTTGCTAGCATTATTGCTTCGCAGAAGGAGGCGACCGCCTGCCACTCTTCCTCGCTCCGAACCATGGCCTGTACCAAGGCCCGGTGCGAGAGATCGCCGCCGCCGATCGCCCCCACGAGGACACGGCGGTGTTCTGCCCAAGCGGGGCACACCTCTACCGTGTGTTCCGGTGCAGGAACTTCCCGAACTTACCGTGCTCGGTGAGAACCTGCGTCATGCGGAAGGTGAGGACGCCGTAAGGTCTTTCTAACCACGCCTCAAAGAGGGGAGTTACCGCCATAATTGTGGCGTGCCCAGCACTGGGTCGCGACAGTCGCTGTCGCCATTTCACCATGAGATCCCGCCAGAGCTCTGTCCGCCATGCTGCGACTTGTCGCGGCAGCGGAGTTTCGCCCCGGCGTTGCATCTCCATGCGCAAATCGTGCATGCGTGCAAGGACTGTTGCCTCCAGATCCCATGGTGGCTGGCCAGCAAGGAGGCTTGCCGCTTCGCGGGAAATCGTCCGGTATCCTCGCACCATCCGTATGGCCATGACCCTCTGGCAAGCGTTCAGCCGGGCCGCCGGCTGCTTCCGCAACGCCGGCGCCCACACCACCGGTGTGCCATACCGATTCCCACGTAGAACCTCCGGCAGGAGGCTTCTGGACCCCCCAGGTTGGGCAGGAGCCGCCCGAGGGCAGCCCCAGTCCGATTTAGTTTGGGAGCCAGACGTCGGAAGTGCTCCTCGAAATCCCATTGGCTGTCGAGAACGAGTCCCAGGTACTTCATCGTCGATCTGACGCCGATGTGAACTCCTCCTACCGTTATTCACTACCTAGTTCAGGAGGCAGATCATTTATGTAATTAGTGACACTTGTTTGCAAATGAAAATGATTATTATTATTATTATGCATTTATACATCTCAGGATCCTGAGGTCCTAGACCTTTGGAAGGCGTACGAAGGGCCGAAGCCGACTCACAGATGCCCTTTATATAATTTTAATGGAACGTGATACCAACCGACAATTATCCTGGTACGCGCTGTGCTTGTGCACCCAAGGACAACCCCCGGTTGGTGAAAAACTATTGCGACATAGACAAAAAAAATAATAGTGCTATGGTTTTTGGAGTATTAAGTGTCCACAGTCCACTTAATACTCAATGTTATTATTATCCATCGATAAAAAGGCAGGGGGTGACTTGCACATTCAATAATTGGGCCCCCAAAAACGGTTGCTAGCACGAAGTGACTATCCATCCTGAGGTACTTGAGGAGTGGAGAGGTATTCCACGGCTATCAGGACAATACCCGGAAGTACGGCCAAGATCCCTACCAGCGCCTTACTGGATTATACATCCTTCTCCCGAGCTCGTTTGCTCTTGCAATTCTCCACTCAAGCTAGCCAATAAAGGCAAGAGAGAGGTAAAAACTCTGTTCCTCGACAGTTTTCATTGCGGCCGACCAATAGAGGCAAGCTAGAGATGAAGAACAAGTATTCTCCCGGGAGATCGGGTCCGTGGGTTCGCTAATGCCCAAAAATTCGCCACAAAACCGCCCTGCGGATTGTATCTCTCTTTGTCTGGCCCATAACCCTAGGTGTGTTACGGCAAAGCAAACGCTTTTTTTTTTAAAGGTGGGAAATCCAAATGACTTCTCGCGCTCTGGGTGGAGCGGGAGGGCGTGTCAGACTCTTACTGACTAAAACCACACCTGTAACCTTTAATTACCCTTTGCGTTCTAGGACTACGGGTTTCCCTTTCAGAAATTCTCCGCGGTCCTACAAAAAGCAAACGCTACCGATACAGACCTAGGGTTTTTTAGAGCACGCAACCCACCACGATGTCAACGTAGAGATACGGCGATGGGATTATTATTATTGTATCACACGCAAGGAATCTGCATTCTTCCAACAATCTCCTACTGCTCTGTCCTTCTCATACTTCTGATTTTGTCCATTCTTCCTTCTATATACAGTCCATCCGGCCGAAAGTCGGTATGCATTTAAGCGGAAGTTGCACCAATAGCAGAATCGTCTCAAAATCTTCTGTCCTTACTTTATATTTGTATATATATATTGAATTAAATGTGTATGTATGTGTATTTTAATATTATAATTTAGAGTATACTTTTTACTCTTGTTTTATAAATAACATTTTCTTTTTATGCACCTGGTCTACCATATTGTCTCTTCACCACTCTAGGTTGACTGGTAGAGAATGCCTAAGGCATTAAGTCCGCCTTTTGTACTTTATGTTGCATGAAAATTAAATAAATAAATAGATATACCTTCAAACGTTAACGTTTGAATGATTTGGCCAGTATTAGTTGACTATATCATGAAATGCAACCATTTCATGAAATAGGCAATCTCATCATGAAGTAATCAATTATAAAGGTGTGTCCAGACCTGGCGAATGTGCCGCTCGCGAGCCGCTTGCGAACTGCGCGCGTGCATTTCATGTTCGTACGAAGCCCCTGAGAAACATACCTACTGCGGAGAAAATAAATGACTGACTATATTTTCTCAAATTTAATTCATGCGGAACCCCATAATTTTCTCGTGTTTAGAATAAGCTGAGTCACGCGGCTTTGCCAGATGTGCGAAGCATATATATACATATGAGTGCCTCGCTCCGTACATAGTTCAGTAGCAACTGTTGCAAG
This sequence comes from Mythimna impura, assembly GCA_905147345.3. Classification (NCBI taxonomy): domain Eukaryota; kingdom Metazoa; phylum Arthropoda; class Insecta; order Lepidoptera; family Noctuidae; genus Mythimna; species Mythimna impura. The sequence continues at coordinate 21,240,652 of LR990359.1, read as the reverse complement.
CACAGCATCAGCTACAGACATGATCCGCACGCTTCTTCTCCTGGGGTTCATCGCCTCTGTAACTGCTATTTTTGGTTTCGGTGGTAAGTAACTCAAAAATTATTTTCACCCTTTTTCATTCACAATTTTCCGGACATTTCTTGGGCAAAGGTGTTCCTACCCCTCTCTAATCTTCTTTCTGTTTCCTTCTTCGGCTATTCTGTCGCAATATGCCGTATATACGTGGTAGGCACAAAGCACATGACACATCTTTAGCTTTGTCTCAGGGATGGCAACGCGTCTTATAAAGCAGATGTCCAAGAAAGATGGCCTTCTGTATCTTTGCTACCAAATTACAAAAAAAAAAACAGACATCTAGATAATTATTATATTATCTTGCTTCCAAGTTTTTTTTTTTACTTTTTTCTTCATTCAATTTACTTCGTATATGTAGCTTTTGTTCGCGTTTTTGAGCATTTTATGGGTAGGTGAAAACAAAACAGTACGTGACTACTGTTGGTTTGCACAACAGTAGTCACGTAAGTACTGAGAATTTAAATACATTTTTTTTTATTATTTGTTTCAGAGCATAAATTGTGGACTGAAGATGTTAGAGGTAAGTACTCTACTCAATATTTTTTTTTTTTTCGTTTAGTTGCAATAAATACACTTTATTAATTTAAGTATAAAGATACTAATAAAGTGTATATAGGGTGACTGGTAATTAGTGTACGATACTTAAACACGTGATTGTGCTCATGATAACCAACAACTTTTACTATGGGAGCAAACCTGAAATCGCGAAAAAAAAAATCAGCTGTTCAGTACATATAAGTTTGCCTAATGTACTGAACAGCTGTTTTTTTTTTTCGCGTTTTCGGCTTTGCTCCCATAGTAAAAGTTGTTGCTTATCATGAGCACAATCACGTGTTTAAGTATCGATAAATAAAAATTGAATTAATATGTCAAAGAGTCATTTAAATTATAGTAACATTTATTACACAATTCTTTAAATTTTTTCTCCGGTCAAATCCAACTCTCTAATAGATTTTGGAATATTATTATAAATTTGCGGAGCTCTGCAGAATATGCTTTTCCGCATAAGAGCGGTCTTGGCTCTGCGTCCGCGTAAAGTATCATTTCGCCTATTACGTTGGACCGTATCAGATAAGTAAGGAAATAAATGTGGATTGGACCTTACAAATAAGGCAGTCTCATATATATACAAAGCTGGCAGTGTCAGAATTTTATGCTTCCTGAAATATGGCACACAACTGTCCGTTACGTGAACCCCAAACATTGCTCTCATGCACCGCTTTTGCGCTTTAAAAGCAGCTTCTCTATTTGTAGAGTTGCCCCAGAATATGATGCCGTATCTTAGTATAGATGCAACAATACCATGATAGGCTGTGAGTAGTGCATCTGTGTTAACAAGAGCAAGTTTATATAGGGCAAAGGATAACCTACTAATCTTCTTGCATAATGTTTCATCCCATGTGGTAGAACGTGCCGAGACTAAATTTTTAAACCTAAGACCATGTACATACCTACCATGTTCTAACAAATAAATGATTATGATTATGATACACAAACGTGAGGAACTTTTGAATTTCCAAAGTCACAAAAAGTACTAAACGACTTAGCTTTACTTGCACATTCCAAAGCGTGAATCGCTATGGAAAAGAACGCAAATGATCTGCTCTAAGGCCACTCTTTTTAATTAAAAAAGAGTGTTATTTGTGATTGCATCGTCAATGATAAAATTATAAATATGTATACGAAAAAACCGGGCAAGTGCGAGTCGGACTTGCGCACTAAGGGTTCCTACAAACTTACCTATGAAAATAGTTCAATTCTCGAATTGAGTTACGAAGATTTTTTCGAATCGCAAAAAAAGTTTTTTTTGTGACGTAACTACAAATTTACAGTTTTCATTTTTTTTCCTATACTTATGCTATGAGACCTTGCTTCATGCCAAATTTCAGGATACTAGGTCAACGGAAAGTACCCTATGAATTTTGATTTTCTTGAGATTGTCGAAATATACGTTTTTTGCGTCATAAATGGCAGGATCTTTTTTTTTTCGTTAACTTACAAGTTTGATTTTTTTCAAGCTTCAAGGGACCGCTGACTTGAGTATATGGTTTTAGTTTCAACTCGATAGCTCTACGCGTTCCCGAGATAAAGGGTCTTGACAGACAGACAGATAGACGGACAACAAAGTGATCCTATAAAATGATCCGTTTTTGCTTTTTGAGGTATGGAACCCTAAAAACGATGTAGACATTCGTGCATTTTAAAAAAGCGTCCAGAGATAAGTGAGGAGAAGCTCGAGAGATGGTTCCATTACCTCTAAAATTAATTTTGATTGATTAATTTTACAAAATAGACAAAAAGGATTAATCTAGAATATATTTTGTCTATTTGACGACCGACGATGCAATGAATGTGACGATCTTGTATAAAAGTTATTTAATTACGTCAAATTTATTTTTTCAAATGATATAAACTAGTGCTTGACAGCGATTCCACCCGTTTATAAGACGAGCAAAAAATATAGTCTGCTGACGTTCTCATTCCTTTATTTTGCAGTTAAATTTGACCCCTTCAATGGCTTCAATGAATGTCCTCGCACCATTGAAGAGGCCGAGAAAAATGATTATATACAGGTGGAAAACCCCGATAAGACCTCAGGCTTTGCCAATCTGACTCACTGGGTAAAAAGGGGAGAGCTCTGCTTCTTGGTCAGTTTATTATTTGACGAAAATAAGCTGCTCGCCGGCATGCAGATTAATGTAAGTATAGTCCACTTCCTTTTATCGTTTTTCTTTACAATAGGCGTACTCTTAAGCTAGAACTGTATTAGACCGACGCACACGTGGACCACGCACGCCTGATTTATACGTAGAACGGCGTCGCGTGGCGTGGATCAAGTGTAGCTCTACAAGTCTAGCTTCCATATAAAATGTATGGGGACCGACGCGCCCAGATCAGCGTGTGTGGCACACGTGTGCTACGTCTATGATATAACTTATATTTACTTTATTTTCGACTTTTTTATATTTATGTCTGAAGGCTGGTAATTCGCTATTTGTTAATATTACAATTTTCTATATCATTAGTTTATCAGTAAGTAAACCTTCTAAAATATGTACTTAACATAATATAACGACCGACCGACGACGGTTCGGATACCGACTCATCATCTGGAGAATTTCGTGAAGGAGGAATTTTGGCCTACGGGTGTCGTGTATCGGCGCTTTTGCGGAAAGCTACATGACATCAAGAGTCAGCGTAATACGTCGCCGACTCAACTTAGTTTTAATAATAAATAGTTATATTCAAATTATATTAATATAAATTTATTAGTATGTTATTATTTCTAAGATTATCTTTTTATAGTATCCATTGGCCTTGTAGCCTGACAATAAAGGATAATAATAATTATTATTATAACGATCAGGCCCAACGTTAGCATCTCAAGAGGTGTCCACATGAGTAGGAATTGTACCCAGGGCTGGGCAAAATACATGCTTTGCTTTAATTGAAATACAAATTACAAAATACAGTATCGCAAGTAATTAAAATACAAAATATCTTTAAGTAAGGTATTTGAAATATAAAATACAAAATACAGTATTTTAGCTATTTTTAATTGAAATACAAAATACAAATTACATATTACAAAATAAGTAATCTAGACCAGCATGGGCTGAAAAGTAGAGGAAAACAAGATTAAATTTTTAAATATACGGTCAGACAAACAGCCTCTTGTTGGAGAGTGAATAAAACATAGGTACTAAAGAAAACAATCTTTCTACATGTCCTGATGAGCACAAACTTGTGTTAAATTGTATGAACACATTTTTTATATTTGGATAGCGCTCAAGAATTGAAAGCTCTTTGCTTCTGACTTGACATCTTAGCTTGACATTGACAATTCGACGTACATTTTTTGCGTTTTGTTGGCCAATTATTTGAGCAGTGGTGGCCGAGTGGTATCGGCCCCGACTTACGAGTTGTAGGTTGCGGGTTCAAACCCTTCCAGGCGCATTACTTTGTGTAATTTATTTCATCACCACTGCTCTCAAAACGGTGAAGGAAAACATCGTGAGGAAACCGGCATGTCCTAGAACCAAAAATTCGAAGACATGTGATATCCACCAACCCGCACTGGGCCCGCGTGGTGGATTACGGTCCATTCCTTCTCCTAGAGAGGAGGCCTGAGTCCCAACAATGGGAAAATTATAAGGCCGACTATGCTATGACTATGGCCACAGACCACAGGCGTACAGTCATAGCGTACAGTGTACATAACAGGTGCAGTGTTGCCAACTCTAATAGCTGCTTTACCATCATTGCACTTTCGCCTCGCACACACACTCACGATCGCTAAATTAAGGTTAAATGTATTTTAATGTTAAAATGTATTTTGAAGCCTCGAGTATTTGAAATACGAATTACAAATTACATTTTAAGAAAGTAATTGAAATACAAATACCAAATACGTATTTGTATTTCAATTACGTATTTTAATTACAAGTAATTCAAATACTGCCCAACCCTGATTGTACCTAATAGCAACATATTTGTAGGACAAATGCTAAAGTTTGCAACAAACTTTCAAGAATAAGGATGGTAGATAGATAAGTCTATTTTTTCAGTCTCTTGAGAATCCTTAATTATTAAACCTGTCTATTGCAGCAACCCGAAGATTACGTTAATTCATATTTTGACCCGGAAAAACAAGGATTCAGGATCTGGAACCACTTAGGTGTGAATTACGCGTATTTCGCTATATACTGGGTGTCAGAAGGTAAGTAAATTTTTAATCAACTCAAAAAAAGGAGGTTCGAATTCAACGAAATTTTTTTTTTATCTTTTTCAGTGATATCTTCGTTAAATTATAACTGATTTTAATGATTTTTTTTTTGTTTGGCAGAATTTTCCTTTAGGTCTCATTTATATTTTGGTGACGATATAATGACGAGTTTTTTTTTTTTTAAGTGGGTCCAAAGTAATAATACTGTTTTGATACAATATTGTTACATGTGTTAATATCTCTTTAAGAAAAGTAATACTAAAGTAGTCGTCGTAATACTAAAAATTGTGTTTTCTTTGCCGTTGTCACAGTTACTTGAAATATCACAGGATTCAAGAAATACTAACCTAAATAATGCCTTTTTTTTAGATAAACAAACTCGCATTAACTCTTATAACGCGACGAAGGTGCTTCGGAGTGAGCATCTGACGGTAACGAGTTTAAACAACGCGATGGATACAATACCTACGGATTCCAGGATGCTGGACTCCATCTGGAAGAAACAAGCCTGCATACCCATGATGGGTAATTAATAACTTATTTCTGGTCTTCACAGCATAAAGCACAGAACCACTTTTGCGTGCCTTAAAAAGCATTTAAGATCATCTCTATATTTCAGGTACACACTACTACTACAATATGACTCAGTCTTTGCCTTGTGACGAACCTATGTACCCGTGGTTCCCACTCACCGACGAAAACACACACCAGCTCATCGGTTTAGGTCTAATGTACTTTGGAAAATCAGATTGTAAGATGGAAGAGCCAAGTACAGGAGCTGTCAAGGTACAGATTTGAATTGCTTTACATTTACCGCGCTACAGAAATCTATTGACGCTGTAAGGCAAAACTTTCGAACAAAGCCACCAAACATGCGCAAGCGAGCGGACGCTTTCGCTTCATTCGAACAGTGTCCTTTATATCAGTGTATTTCTGATGCTGGAGCAGTGGCTCCTTAGTGTAGTATGCTTTGAAGTCCTTTTATATCATTTTCAGGGTGGTAAAAACATTTGTGAAAACTCCAGTGGAAGTTGTATTGAAAAAAATATATAAATCTGCGTTTTGACCACACGCAGGAAGATCCTATTAACTATGTCACCGAATTATTGATGAATTATCGATATCTGTTCGTGTGTTGTATGTGTGTGTATAAATTAAATAATTTGAATCATAACTATAATTTTTAATAAAATAAATTCAGCAAACTTCTGTAGTTCAAAATTTAACTGGCTCTCATTGAGAAACAAGAGTTTAAAAACTCACGAGAATACTCAATGCACCACCACATACATTTATACTCAACGTACCACCACAAATATATGTATATCGGTATACTGCTATTATATATATTTGGCTAGAATCGTTAACCTGACAATAACCATTTTGATATTATTTCAGATGATCGTGCCGACTGGTCCTGATTGCTTGTTTGAGCTGGTCACAAAGTTCTTTGTTTCAACATTTCACATTTACTTCGTCGACGCTCCACGACTCATCAACTGTAACACAAAATAATATTAACAAGAAGTGGCGACACCAAGCATCCACTACATAAAGCATATTTTTCTGTTCAAAATTGTTGTTTATTAAACATTAAGTAAATTTATTTTGGCATCACGTAACATGTTCGTTTTGTTTAAGATCCTTACCGTGAACCTCACAGCTAGAACCGGTAAAAAAATCATCAGCTAACCTTTAACCAAGTATCCAATTGTTTACTGGCCTGTCTAGTACAAATGCCGACAAACTGGTAAAATCATATAGTTTAGGTGGTAATGTAGAAAACATCAGTTCTTGGTACAGAAAGCCGCCCGTAACCGGCTGCGATTTGTTCGCAGGAGTCACCGCAGCCCTCGCAATAAAGGGCTACTGAAGGAACACTGTGGGTTTTTAATCAGTAAAAACACTGACACTAAGGAGGGAGAAGTTATTTGATGATTATCAAAAGTCAAAAGTAAAAAGTCAAAGACAAAACCCAAAATCAAAAGTCAAATTCATACTCAAAAGTCAAAGTCAAAAGTTACAGTCAAAAGTAAAAAGTCAAAGACTAAACCCAAAGTCAAAGTCATACTCAAAAGTCAAAGTCAAAACATTTATTGCGAACTAAGTATACAATGTTGGTGTTATGACATGTCAGAAATTATAACAAAAAAGAATAAAGATCAGGCAATCTGACATTGTCCAGGTCGCCAAAATCTCTAAACTACCACCGGTAGAAGCAATGCGATGGTGATCCTATAACACTGAAATTACGCTTGGAGAAAGGGATTAAAAATGCTTTATTACTGGTTTGAACCAATAGTAAAAGGTCTAGGCTTGTTACAGTAAAATGATTGTGTTCTGATTACAAAACTGTGACTATTCGAAGATCAGGTTATGCCACTGACCTCTACTATCACTGACCTTTATATATTTACCACTGGACTGGCTGTTCCATACGTTTGACAGCTATTATTTTGTGCCTATTTGAAGCGCCACCCGCGAGCGTCTAGAGAACTAATTTTGGCGTCAAATGCAAATAGCTACAGAGAAGTCTGAAGTATTTAACATTTTTAACCGCCTTAAAAAAAAGGAGGTGGTTATCAATTCGGTTGTATGTTTTTTTTTTATGTGTGTGTTATCTCAGAACTCCGTCGTTTATGGACCGATTTGCAAATTTTTTTTCTACTTTAAGGATATGCTCCCAGATTGGTCCCATATTTTTCAAAATCCAGTTGATAATGGGATCCATGAGGAATCAAGGGAACTCCTCAAATATTATAGACAATCATATAGTTATTTTGGTATTTTCATCGAGAACATTTTATAGTCAAAAAGTAACATTTGATGAAGTGGAACTGATGAAGAAGACCAGAAATAGCCAACGGAACTTCATACTCACATAGGTATCACAATAAAGATAGTTAAGCGACTATGACAATACAAATTAATAAATGGTTCTGAGTTATGTTGAAAATGGTATCATCGAAGTGAACTGATGATGGTGATGGAGCCGGAAGGTAGGCACTGGAACTCCGTAATTAATTAATGTAACCTAGCCATGTTTGGGCTTATTAGAATTGTCATAAGATGCACTTTGGCTATAAGATACTATCGAACTGATCTGATGATGGAGCCGGAAGGTAGGCACAGGAACTCCGTAATTAATCAATGTATCCTAGCCGTGTTTGGGCTTATTGGAATTGTCATGAAATGCACTTTGGCTATAAGGTACTATCGAAATGATCTGTTGATGGAGCCAGAAGGTGGAAGGTAGATACAGGAACTTCATAATAAAACAATGTAACCTAGCAGTGTTTGGGTTAATTGGAATTGTCATGAGAAATAGGCACTCTGGTTATAAGTGTATCGCAACTAAAAAGTGTGAAATAATTTATCTTTTTTACAAAAAAAAACCGACTTCACTAAAAAAAAAACCGGGCAAGTGCGAGTCACTGTGTACGCACTGAGGGTCCGAATCGCAAAAAATGTTTTTTTTTTTGTGACGTAACTGGAAGAATGTTCATTACCCGTACCATATTGCGTCACAAGTATATTAATACCAAAAATAATGTTTTATTTTTGTGTACAATGTACTGATTTTTAACCGCTTTTTTTAACCACATTAAAAAATATCGTGAAAATGATATAAAATGATTAACAATTCCTACTTCCGAAAAAAATAACGTCATTTCAGAAATCTTTACGTTCCGATTACAGTTGCCAGTTATTTTCGTAATCTGACCAAAGAGTATGGTGAAGGAAAACATCGTGAGGAAACCGGCATGTCCTAGAACCAAAAATTCGAAGACATGTGACATCCACCAACCCGCACTGGGCCCGCGTGGTGGATTACGGCCCATTCCCTCTCCTAGAGAGGAGGCCTGAGTCCCAACAGTGGGAACATTATAAGGCCGACTATGCTATGCTATGCTATGACCAAAGAGTATGTAAAGCTAACGCTTTTAATCTTACAATGATCATAAATAAATGGTTCGCCTAATTAATTTCATCTGCTATCTAAGTAATTAAGATTATATAGTAGAAAATAATTAAACTGCTAAAAATAAATTCTGTTAAATTATTTTATTTTAGCTCACCATTTTATAAAGTAAACATTGCATATATTAGAAACTCAAAACTTGACACTGTCAATTTGATTAGGACATTTTGGTATTTTGTTTCTAAACTGACGTTTATATCGTTTGATGATTTTGTACTGTAGTTCTGGTAGTTTTATTGAATAATAATTAATTCAATACGTCTATAATAATTATTGACAATGTTGAGATAGTGACTCATAGTGTTACAAGTGGCAAGGTTTATAAAGTGGGCGCGCGCGGCGCACGTTCGGGGCGCGCAATTCGCGGGCATACATTTCCATTTGCTTTCTGCGGGCGTGAGGAGCAGCGCGCGGACCTGGTGTCGTCACCTCACACACACACAACTCTGTGTAGTTACTACGAGTATATAAATTAGGGATGAACTATATGTATATATATATTCTGTGTAGGCAACGACAATGACGTTATGGAGTGAGTAGTAGGAAATGCGTCACATACCTGTTGAGTTGAGCTGTTGAGTTTTCGTAGGTATATTTCTTTCCCTCATATAATTGTCTGCTTCGCATATATCGGACTTCTACCACCTGTAAAAGTTATTGCTCGCTGAACATGAATATATCGACGCAATTAACCCTATACCTTACAGTGTAAACAACATATTAATAATTTCACATATAGAACATCATTTCAACATTAAATAATAATAATAATCATAGCCTCGCCAGGATGAATATGACATAATAACATCTTCATCCTGTACCATTAAACTTGAGGTTGGATAAGGTCAGTAGGTACTACCAGGACCCTCAAATAGGCGTCCAGCACCCCATGCTCGCTCAACTACGCGAGACTCTAATGTGCCCGGCTTAAATGCCGGAGCGAAAGCTAGGTGTCTAAATCACCGTAGCTACAGTTAACTGTGCCATCACTCGGGTAACAACGTACCCGAGCAAGACCTCAAGTAACACTCTTGAGTCTTAAACCGGAATCCAAGAGGAACATACATCTCAAGGTCTCAGCGAACCCCTATCACTAGAGGCCGCCTACTCCGTAATATAACAAGTTGGAATCCCAGAGACACACCTCTCCAGGCCTCGGCACAAACCCCTATTATACTAGAGGCCGCCTACTCCTAATATAAACAGTTGTAATCCCAGAGACACACCTCTCCAGACCTCGGCGCAAACCCCTATTATACTAGAGGCCGCCTACTCCTAACTGCAGAGGGTTGGAATCCGGGGGATGGCTACCCGGCCTCAGCAGCCCACCTAGAAAGCCTGGGCCTGCCTACTCCGTGCCCTCTACCTGTCCATGTTCACGACAAGGACTAGGCCTAACTTTATCAGGCCTCATACAGTTTAGCTTTCACCTTTAACATTAACATCTATAGGAATCAATTGCGCCGAGACAACAAATAACCACATGGAGCTTGACTAAGAATTTACATAAGTAATACTTAGCTTTCATGCCGTCGAATTCTGGATACATCTCTTTCCTCCAGACACGGCACGAAAAGTCTTTAACTAACATAATTCACGCTCTGTACACAAGCAATCACACTACACGTTAACTTAGTTTGTGACTTTTAGAAATGGCGGCTACTAGTTACTAGCTCGGTTGGCGCCAAATAATCTCACGCTATTGCAAAGTCTATAATATCTATGCTTACCATAGTTATTCAAGATGGCGCCTCTAGATGTTGCTAGAGTTGAATTTATGTGTTTGGTCTATGGCTTCGCGTTCTTCGCGACACTCCCGACAAAAGGCAAAAGTAGCGTGATCAGGACGCTTGTCCATTCTTTAATCTTTTCAAGGGCTCGTGTGGCAGCTACTCGTTTTGGTCTAGGCTCGTGACTTTCTTCTATTGATACACAATCAGTTTGGTCACTTGACTTAGGCTCGGATAATATGTACGACTTAGGTTCAACAGACTTAGCAATGTCTATTTCACTTTCTTGACACACAACAGGCGAATATTCTACAGTATATTCATCTTCATTAAGTACTCTACTATTTTCATTTTCAACAGGAAGTTCGGTGGCTTTCTGACTTGGTAATTTTTCGGTAATCACGTTTCCAGGTGTTTCCAGAAATTGAAATTCTGAAATTTGGAGGTCTTGTTCTTCAGTATCCTTTGACTCTGTTTCTTTGACACAGTTCTCTTCTCCATCTTCGATTTCAAGAGGATAAAGATGTGCGATTGACCTTGTGAGCTCGGTATCACCTACTTTAACTTTAGCTGCTCTACACATGCCATCTACTCCTTTTATTAAAGAGACTATTCTTCCGACTTTCCAACTTATTTGATTTTTATTGTCCCCTTTGATTTGCACGATTTGACCAATCCTGGGAGTCAATTTTGACGTTACTCTTGGCTCCCTCGGTCCGTGACTATATCTCTCTCGTAAGCTGAGAAGATAACGATTGGAGAATATGTCTTTAAATTCTTTCAAGATGACAAGTGCTCTTTTCCAACTTTGGATCAGGTTATCCTTTGTCACTGTACCTTGAATTTCCGTAGGATCCTTTCCAGATACTTCCATTGTAATACATTTCCCCATAGTGAGAAAATCTGAAGGTTTTAGTACATGATCTGGTTCTGAGTCCACTCTGGTCAGAGGTCTAGTATTAAGAACTGCTTCGATTTCCTTTACTACTGTAACGAGTTGACTGTCTTTTAACAAATGTTTCTGCAAGGTTCTCTTCATACAGTTCTTCACAAGACCCACTAACCGTTCGTAGAATCCTCCATGCCACGGTGCTAATTGTGGTATAAATTTCCAACGTATTTTCTTTTCCACGCAGAATTGATCTTCCAATATTTCAGATATTAGTTTAAAGTGTGTCGCATTGTCTGACGTGATTAAGTCTGGTACACCCCTCGTAGATACCATTCTTCTTAATGCAAGTAATCCTTCTTCAGCTGTGAGGTCATTGACTACTTCGAGGTGTACAGCCTTAACTGCTAAACATGTACATAAACATATCCATCTTTTGCAATTGCCGTTACTATTGTTAACTACCAGAGGTCCCATGTAATCCATTCCGACATATGTGAACGGAGAGCTGTAGTTGACCCGTTCTTTTGGTAAAGCTGGTGTTAATGGTAACTTATATGGTCCTCCTGTAAATTTAACACATTCTGGACACTTCTTTATAATTCGTTGAACTTGACATCTTCCCTGAGGAATCCAATATAATTGTCTAACCCTGTCTAGAGTATGACTCACTCCTACATGTTTATTATCACGATGTGTTTTCATAATGATTTCTTCTGTGAAATCTACATTCTTGGGTATAAGTATAGGATATCGTTTATCAAACGACCAATCTGCATTTTTCATACGACCTTTACACCTTAGTAATCCGTCTATATCTGTAAATAGTCCTAAATTGCGACTTAAGCTTGTCACTTTTCCTCTTACTTCCAAAGGAAAATGTTCTAATTGAATTTTCTTTAAATTTATAATTATGCCATCTTGTTTATTATTATGTTCTGGATTTTCTTTTTCGTTATTTTGTATGTTTATATCCTTACTCATTGTGTCATCATTAATGTTTCTGTCTGGATCATCTATTTCCATCGGATCATCCTTACTTTCCTTAGTCGGACCCTCCCCAGCCGAAAATGAATGGGTTTCCACAGTAACAGACTCATTTGGCCACTTGTCTGGACTGTTCACTAGAAATTGTGGGCCTATAAGCCACTTCTTCTTATCTTCTCTCGAACTGGTAGGTCTCGTTCCGACGTCAGCTGTGTTAAGCTCCGATGGAATATATCTAATCTCTAACTGTTGATTCTTTTTAATTTCTTCAACTCTTCTAGCCACAAATGGTGGTAGTAACTTGTTAGATTTGCACCATTCTATGACAATTTGACTGTCTGTCCATAAGACTTGTCTTGTTATGCTTTGTTGGATAAATTTAAGAACAAACTGTACTAATCTACATCCAATTAATACACCGAGTAACTCAAGTTTTGGAATTTTGAGGTTGTCCTGATCTTTTATTGGTACAAGACGTGATTTTCCTATTATAAAACTTTTCTCAGACTTGCTGACTAGAAAAATAGAAGCAGCGTACGCCTGCAAAGAAGAGTCGGTAAGACAGTGTAACTCATAGTCCTTTCCTTTAGTGTTCTTCATGTAGCATCTGTTTATCGACACCTCCCTGATGGCATCTAATCCTTCATGGATGGTGATCCATTCATCGGTCAGTTCTTTTGGTAATGGTGAATCCCAATTCACCTTGGCCTTCCAGAGCTGCTGTAAAAAGAGTTTGGCTGGTAAAATGTATGGTACTGCGTATCCACATGGATCGTATACTGACGCAATAACTTTAAGAATTTCTCTTTTTGTGTATATTTCCATGTATGGATTCTTGAATTTCAGCTGCAGCGTATCCTTCTTGATATCCCATTCCAAGCCTAATACACTAACTTTTTCATCGGTACATGCATCCGAAATTGAACGAATAAATTCTTTAGAATTAGAACTCCAATCTCTAAGATTCATTGATATTTCTTGAAAGGTTTCTTTAAGATGTTTGTAGAGGGTTAATGTTTCTGCTGTCGAATCTGATCCAGATATGAAATTATCCACGTAGATATCATTTGCCAGTTCTCTCACTTGTTTCTTGCTCGAATTTGACAAGTGATGCTTGATCGTCGCATTAAGCAAATATGGACTGGCTATAACACCAAACGGTACTCTACAAAATCTTAAATAAATAAGATTGTCCTTTGATACAGGTTTCGACGTGTCCTTAATCCAAAGAAATCTAGTGACATCACGATCTTTCTCATGCAATGCCATTTGAAGAAAAGCCTTTTCAATGTCTGATGATAATCCTACACGGTGGCTTCTAAATTTTAGAAGTAATCCTGTAAGATCTTCGAGCATCAGTGGTCCACGATATAAGCATTCATTTAAACTTTTACTATCCTTACTTTTGGAACTTGCGTCGTAAACTATTCTGATAGGTTTTCCTGAGTGCTGTATTGCGTGATGCGGTAAATAATGAATAATTTTGTTTGATGTTGACTTTGTAGAATTTGGTATTATTTCAATCATGCCTCTGGCCATCTGATCTTTTAAGATATTGTCGCATTCTACTAAAGTCTTGCAATCCATTCGTTTTAATAGACTTGCTAATCTTCCAAATGCCATTCCAAAATTATCAGGTAAGTCTGGGGGATATTTTATCCATGGCCAGCTTACCGTATATCGATTGTCAATTTTTTGAGTTGTTTCATTGAAGTATTTAACAGCTTCTTCATCTCTATTTGCTTTAGGCGAGTCGGTTATACCTATAGATTCTAATTTCCACAGCTTCTTGATATCACCATTACATAATGGTGGATCAGGCTGATTTAATCCCATTGAACTACTCGCTTGAGTGTAAGTTATTACCGATAATTCATTAACATTTGCAGTGTCTACTTGACCGCTGACAAGCCAACCAAATATAGAATCTACCAGAAATAGATTATCACTCAACTGTATCTTCTCTTCACGGATGATATTGAAGTAATAATCATTTCCAATCAGTATGTGAACCTGATTCTTTAGTGATCCATCATCAGCCAACAAGTAAGATTTATTTATATCCGATAAATTTATGTGAGGGATACCTCCTCTTGAAATGAATTCAACGCAATTTGCATATAAGACAACTATTTCCTCCTTTCGTGACTGCAACTGAAGAGCAACCACGGGGCTGCGTATTTCTTGAGGTTTATCTGTCCCGAAGGTAAAAATAGTCAAATTACTTTCTTCTTCTATAGAAAGTTTTAAATCTTTGGCTAGTTTAAATGTTATATAAGATCTCTGTGAACCTGAATCCATCAAGACACGACATTTGATTTGTTTAGATGTATTTCCAACGATGCTAGCTTTGACAGCACATGCAAAGTTTCTACTGTACTACTTTCTTTATCATTCGGCCTTTTCCTTCCAGATATTCTTTCTGCATCTTCCCTGGCAGGTATAGTCTTCTCCAAATGATTTCTCAATTCTTGAATAGAGTCACTATTCGTTCTAAGTTTTAATTCATAAATTAAGTCAGTCGGGAACTTTTCCATTATCATGAAACGAAGATGATTGTGGTTTATATCTTCACCTAATGATTCCAATATTTTCACATTCCTTTCAATTTCATTGAAAGTTTTTCTACAATCTTCTGATGTATTTTTAGCAGCTTTGATTCTATAAAGTGTCGCATAATGCGCATCAATGAGGTAAGAAGTTTTCCGAATCTATCCTTCAAAATCGATAAAGCTATTTGGTAATTTTTGTTAGTGGTGTCTAATCCTTCAATAGCCTTCTTGGCATTACCAGTCACAGAAGCTTTTAAATAAGAAAGTTTATCAACATCAGTTAGATTTCGAGAATCAATATTCGAACTGAATTGATCCCAAAATTCATGCCATGTTAGGATATCTCCATCAAACGTTGGCAATTGTAGTTTAGGAAGACGACAGGATGAGTTATTTTCTTAATTATTTTGCTTACTTTTGTTTTCAGAAAGGATACAATTTATCTTCGTATTCAATTCGGCCAAAGTTTCTTCTGCTTCAAGTTGTACTTCACTCATTTGAGAAATGTCATCAGAAGCTGGGTTTGATACCAACCGACAACATTCTAAGAGATCCGAATTTAACCGTTTCACTAAAGCTTCTAATTTGCTATAAGCTATTTGCCCTTGTGTCAATGTTTCAATGGTAATAGAATCTGGTATGTTAACTAAGTCAGTTTTGATCTTTCCGATTATGAGCCTAAGTTTATTCAATAATATTTCCTCCATGTTGCAGTCTACTCCTGTAATACATACACGTGCTTACATAGTCTAATAACTATACCATTGAGCAAAAAATCCTCTATTGCTTGTGGAAAATTAATGATTATTAAAATTATTATTTATTTAAGATTTCCATTAATACTAGGCAAACTCATAAATAATTTTTAAATATCCACATTAAATTCAATTCCGACTTCGGTTAACAGTTCAAAACTTCTCCTACTAATAAATTAACAATTTGGAAACTTGAACATACTCAGTGTTCAAAGAGTATATTGACCTCTTCCCACAATAACTCAAAACTCATGGAATTGCTTCTATTTACTATGTAATTATTGAAAAATAAATCAATAAAGTTAATTATTTGCATTTTATCAAATGATCTGAAACCATACTTCAATTTTATTAATACTCCCCTATTCCCAGTACATTACCATGCTATTTATTTAATCAAGTTTTAACACTAACATATTTTATAGTTATTATCAACTTTATTACACTATACTATTACACAATATTAATATCATACCTGTTCATTGAAAAACACAAAAGAAAAACAATAAACACTGACATACAAACACATGACTGTCAAAAGTAAAATCAGAATGTTAATCTTAAATGTCATTCAACAATAAAATTAAATTCGTCACCGGAAAGCCAATACTACTAAAACGCCATTTTGACCAAAATGAGTTATATATATCGTTGGATTGGATTTTTTTTGCTGCTTCGATTAGTCGGGATTTCGTAATAATCTGAGCATTTTTTTGGCGTTTAAGCACTGCAAAAGAATGGTATTTATCATAATTTTGATGTTTTAATAAATACTTACGTAATGCAAGTTATGATTATATTTTAGTCGTTGTCAGTTAAGTATTTTTCTATACTGACATCAGCCACTTTAACTTTGTTCAGCAACTCAAAATATTGTAGTTTGAGTCATTGATGTCGCTTTAGTATTTTTTTGCCGACCGTAAATATGAGTTGATATGTAGCTAAGTAAATTTGCTTTACGTAAGAATTGATGAGCATGGTGCGTTAGTATATTTTGTCTTCGCAGTTTTCTGAGAGGGAACGGTTTTACTAACTTTGCTTTTCATACCTAAGTATTTGAGTGTCTTTTTAGAATGTTTTACATTCAATGAAATCGAATAATTATTATGTTAAGCATGGATTATTTTACTCGACAAAATATTAAAAGTTTGTTTAGCAATTAAATGTGTGAAACACGTACAAAAAATATTCAGTTAAGTCTTTTGAAATAAAATTTTGTTTTGATTACGATTCGTTGAGTACTTATAATTTATATTTCGCGCGCGAGTTGTAGGCGGTTCAGTCGATGAGTCGACCTTGCTTTTGCTTGTAGTTGGATCCCCGCAGCAACAAAAGAGTGACGCGTGTATGAAGTTCCCGCAGCAAACAGTTAACAAAATAGGGGGCTGAGTCACCCGCGTCCGTAGGAGAATACCCATAGCTAGGCCCTACACGTGGTCCCCGGGTGTTGTTAATCAGGTGACATTAACTGGTGGTAGGTTTCGACCGACGGCTTGTGACCACCCACTGGGCATCGTACCGGAACACGGCTAGGCCGTTTGGCGGTACGACTTTGCCTAGTAGCCAATTTAGAGGAGTTGGGTCGAAGTGGCGGTTCTAATGTATGCAGACCAGCCGGACCCGCGCTGGTATTGACGTATCGGGAGACTAGTCGCGCAGGGTAGCGGGATCCGAGGCACGGTGCACCGCTGGCCGACCGCAGTTAGTTGGGGGCCCAAGTAATGTGCTAGCCACACATGAAAGGCTGCCCCGCCAACTGATGAAAAATCCCGGAATGCACCATCGTGCTGCTTGGCGACCAGAAGAGAGGGCCCGATGGTCATTTCCGGGGGGGCTCGGGCGTCCCCGCAGTCTCCAGACTAGTACCCCAATGATGCTGTCCCGCCAGTGCGTGACTGAAGGTTAGAAGCATGGGACTCCATTTCACTTCCTTCTCCTCTCCTACCTCACGCGTAATATGCCAGGGTTGAAAAAGAGAAAAGTAAAACAGCGGCTGCACTTCCTCTCACTTAAAGTGCACCTTAGCAATATAGAGGTCTGCACTCCAATCTCGCAATAGTCCATCATCACCTGGAGACTGAAAAACCTTCCCATTTTTTTCTTTCGGAGACGCAGATAAGAAGTCCGTCAGACGTGTCGTACCTGTCTTACCCAGGGTTTACACTGGAGCACAATTTTAAATCACACGCTGGTGTGTATTTATACGCCAGGGACGACGTCTGCTATCGGCGTCTCCGCAACCTTGAAGATTCCAGGTTCTCAACGCTTTGGGCTCTGGTGGACACAGGCATTTATAAAATTATCTATGCTTGTGTCTACCGTTCGCACAGTGGTGATCAAGAGACGACCAGGCTCACACAGTACCTTAGAGAGGCGGCGGATGCGGCTCAGCAGAGGTAGTACCCTTCCGCACAACTAGTGTTACTGGGGGATTTTAATGCCCACCATCAGGAGTGGCTTTTCCCATACCAGTGCACAGATCATGCTGGTCGCGAAAGCTTGCGCTAACGTTAAATCTCACCCAGCTGGTCCAGGGAGCTACGAGGGTGCCGGATGTTGATTCGCACACGGCCAACTGCTTGGACCTTCTGCTGACAACAGATCCAGACCGCTATTCAGTGTCGATATCATCACCGTTAGGTAGTTCTGACCACTGTCTGGTGAAATCTATATCAGTCTACTCTCCGCCCGATCCCTGCCCTAGAGGCACCAGGCGGGTTTGGCGATATAGGTCAGCAGATTGGGATGGTATGCGATCTTCGCATGTTATCCTTGGCAGCCTACTTGCTTTTCTTCGGATGATCCATCGTCGTGCGCAGATGCTGTGACAGATGTGTTGCGGCGGGGGATGGAGTACTATATTCCATTCTCTGACGTAACAATGTCTGACCAGGCTCGCCCTTGGTTTGGTGCGGAGTGTGATCGTGCTAACGCACTTAAGCACACCGCATTCCAGGCATGGGCCGACGCTCGTATGCTAAAGGCGAGTGACGTGAGTCAGAAGAAGAGAGCCTTCAACAGAGCTGCCAAGTCTTGCAAGAAGGTGATGCGGAGGTCTCGGTTCGACCACATTAGCCGCTTCGGGAACAAACTTGCTTCATACCCTGCTGGTAGTAAGGCGTTTAGGTCCCTGGCTAAGTCGGTTGAATTGAACTTCTGCCGTCCCTCACTACCGCCACTGCTAAAACCCGACGGGTCGCTGGCCCATACCGCTGAGGAGAAAGCAAACTTGTTTGCCTCACTCTTCTCGGAATCTTCGCGTCTAGATCCTGGTGACACGTGGTCCCTTGTTAATCCTGATGGTTGCGAAACGAGTATGTCGGATATTCGCATCCATCAGAAGGACGTCCGTAGGGTGCTGCGTAACCTTGACGTGAACAAGGCTAGCGGTCCAGACGGGATACCGGCAATTGTTTTGAGAACGTGTGCGCCTGAACTGTCTCCGATCCTGACACGCCTATTTAGCCTTTCATTTGAGGCTGGAAAAGTGCCGATTGCATGGAAGCAAGCTAACGTACAGCCCGTGCCCAAAAAGGGTAGTCGGGCTGATCTAGCTAATTACAGGCCAATCTCAGTAACGTCCATTCTCTGTAAGACTATGGAACGTGTACTCAACACTAAGCTCCTGGCATACCTAGAAGCTAATGACATCCTAAGTGACCGACAATACGGCTTTCGCCGAAATCGGTCAACTGGTGATCTTCTAGCGTATGCCATCCACATCTGGAGTGAGACCATCGAGAAACATGGGGAAGCGCTTACCGTCTCCCTCGATATCTCGAAGGCTTTCGATAGGGTCTGGCACGAAAGCCTTATTAGTAAGCTTCCTTCTTTCGGTTTACCTGCTGGTTTGTGTGCTTGGATTGCAGACTTACTGAGTGACCGGTCCATCCGAGTGTTCATCAATGGCTGCTCGTCCGGTCAAATGGCCATTAATGCCGGGGTCCCTCAGGGGTCAGTGTTCTCGGCAACATTGTTCTTGCTGCACATAAATGATCTGCTTAAGCCTTTGGGTATGCAGACGACAGCACTGTTGCTGAGAGTTACATATCCAGCGCGCAAGCTAGTGGGTCACAGATCCAGTCTCTCCAAGAGGCTATGGTGGAGCGCTTAGACTTGTCCTTGGAGGCAGTCTCTCAATGGGGCGATGCTAATTTGGTCAAGTTCAATGCTGCAAAAACTCAGGCGTGTCTATTTTCCGCTAAAAAGAGCCAATTCAGCCCTGCTCCAACTTTCCGGGCGTAACCGTGCCGATAATAGAACATCTTGATCTTCTTGGTGTCACGCTGACGTCAACTCTCAACTTTGGGCCATACATCGAAGCAAAGGCTCAACTGGCAGCAAAAAAGCTGGGAATCCTCGCGAAGGTCGGACAGTACTTCACGCCGGAACAGCTGCTAAAACTTTATCAAGCGCAAGTTCGATCGCGTATGGAGTACTGCTCTCATCTTTGGGATGGATCTGCCCGATACCAGCTTGATGCACTTGAGGCAATTGAGAGGCGAGCCAGGAGGACCATTAGCAATGATGCACTCGTTGAGTTGAGGTTTCAAAGTCTTGAGCAGCGACGCGATATATGATACACAGGTATTCAAAATCTACTAGACCTAATCAATTTGACCGCTTCGAAAATTGCGCCAAACTGTTACCCAATACATAATATTGTATTTAGATTAATAATAAAACTGTGTTGCGTTTATTATTGGTAGTGTGTTGCGTGACTTTTGCTATAAGCAATTAAGTTTTAAGACTGACAAGAAAACTGTCAACAATTTTTTAAAATTTTTCATTTAAAGTGATTACTAAGCAAGCTGTATTTATTTATATTTTCCTTTTTCAACCAATATAGTAAAAAGATGCAGTCGAATTCAAATTAGAAATTACAATAGTATTCTCATTTATTTTATTTGCCGCTAGTACCATTGTTAGCACTTACTTATTGTTGTCCATGTCCGATAAGAATAATATATTTAAATTTAAATGATATATCTTTTACATAAGTCTTTTTGGCATAACAATGGTATCAACTTTTAATGCTATACACCGTTTTTCTGTACGGTCCTAAGACATTATTATAACGTTGAAGTACTTTTATCCTGAGACTACATCAACCCGTAATGCGTGTTAGTACTTTTTCCTTTCATACATTTTAAAGGACTTGACTTGTCAGTACTTTTCGACAACCGCACTTAAAAATTATTATGAAGATAAGTACTTTCTCCTTAAGAAGAGTACAGAGCATATGTACTTAAGTGACAACTATCTCCTGAATTACATTAAATATGCAGAATATCTCGAATCCAGTACGTAGATAATAGTGTCACAATTATTTTTTGCCTTTACTGTATTTCGATTACTAAATTAGAAAAAAAGTTAGACATGGTTTTGTAAAAAAAAAACTTAAAATGTCTCTATTGTAAAATGGCCTTTTGGCGTTTAAGTAGTATTGGCTTTCCGGTGACGATATTCAATATCACTCAATAAATTGTTTGATGTATCACCTTTCATATGTTGTCAATTATCATATTTACCATGTAGTGTCAAAACTGCTAATACAATAAATTATGTTTTTATTTCAAATTAAAATAATGAATAAATATGTAACCTTTATCAACTTTCACTTTAGAATGATTTCAATTCTAATGAGTTTTCCTTATTCAGTGATAGATATATTATGTAGGTAGGTAAATTTCTCAATAAACCATACTACCCTATCTAACTCACTCATGACACCCATAATGAAAATATTATTATGTAATTTATGAACTGAAAATATTAATTTTATACTAATTTTATGTTATAAATACCTATCCTGCATTTAATAGTTACTAATTTTCTTACGGTATGCATAATAACTTTCCTGTTTAGTGTAAATTAAAATTATAAGTAAAACTAAGCAGTAAGTTGAACTTAAAATTTCACGAATGACCCAAAAAAAATGGCTGACCGACAAAAATGAATTAGACCTTTAATATTACGAAAGTTACTGAACAAATTCGCGTTAAAAGTAGCGCTAGCCTGCTAATTTTCAATGTATGTATTTCTTATGAATCTCAATTGCCTATGCAATCAACACTTTAAATCAACAAGATTGAACAAAGTTTAAGTACAATGTAAAACTCACCAGTTTTATGAAATTTTTTTTTTTTTTTTTTTTTTTTTTTTTTCCAATCTCAAATCTGCAATCGGCTATCTAGCCATAATCAGATGTGTTCCACTATTCTTAACTTTGTAAGCGACATTCCAATGAATGGCACCATATAATATATGTTATTGTTTTATGTTCTTTGGTCCAGGTCCAGTATGTGCCATCTTTTTAAGCGTTTGATATTTTCCTGTGACTGCAGTAAATTCTTTGCCAGTTCATTTGTGTGTTTGCTCAGTCTTTCTTTGTATCTCTTGCTAATATTGCTGACTTCCTCCTTAACAGTAGGTATCTCCAGGTATTCATGTATCTCAGTATTTCTCACAAACCAGTGCGCGCTTGAGATAGTTCTCAAGGCGATGTTTTGGAATCTCTGGAGGATCTCTATGTTAGAGTTGCTTGCAGAACCCCACAGTTCTATTCCATAGGTCCAAATGGGCTTTATGATGGCTTTATATACCAAGAGTTTGTTACTAAGAGACAGAGAAGATTGTCGTCCAAGCAACCAGTTTAGCGATTGAAATTGGAGGTTCGCTTCTTTCCTCTTGGCTTTGATGTGATTACTCCAGGTCAGTCTTCTATCCAGGTGTAGACCAAGATATTTTACGCTGTCGTGATTTGGCAGGGCCTTGTTATCCATACGAACAGGTGGACATTCGCCTCTTCTCAGTGAGAATGTTATTTGTGTTGACTTGGTTACACTAGCTTTTATTCTCCACTTTCGAAGCCAAGAATCAACTTTATCGGGCTGTGCTTGCAGCTTCGATGATGCGTTGTTCGGGTCTTTGTCGCTCGCAAGGCATGCCGTGTCATCTGCGTAGGTGGCCGTTACAACACCTTCTGTTTCAGGCAGGTCTGCCGTATATATAGAATATAACACGGGGCCAAGAACTGATCCTTGGGGCACAGAGGCAGTGATCAAGTACAGGTTCGAGTATTCGTCTCCGCATTTGACTTGGAATTTCCTTTGGTGTAAATAGGATTTCAGGATCATGAAGAATGAGTTAGGCAGAAGTGTTTTCAACTTGTACAGCAGTCCCTTGTGCCACACCCTGTCAAAGGCTTGCTGTATGTCTATGAAAGCTGCTGAGCAATACTCCTTCCTCTCGAGCGTTTGCCTGATTACGTGGACAACCCTATGCACTTGTTCGACTGTTGAGTGTTTCTCCCGAAAACCAAACTGGTGATTTGGTATAATCCTGCTCTCTTCGAGTACGGGTTTGAGTCTTCGCAGAAGAGTCTTTTCAAACACCTTTGACAGTATGGGGAGAAGGCTTATAGGTCTATATGAGCTAGGATCTGTTGGCGGTTTCCCTGGCTTTGGGATCATACATATCTGAGATATTTTCCACAATTTCGGGTAGTAATGTGTTCTAAATATTGAATTAAAAAGCATTGTTAGGAAGACAATGACTTTTTTGGGTAACTGCTTAAGTACTTCAGCCGTTATAAGGTCAAAACCAGGAGCTTTTTTGTTTTGTAAATACTGAATCGTGCGTGCTACTTCTTTCGGCGTAACCAGTTTGATTGGTGCAGATAGTTGCTGGTCGCTATTGATAATTTTATCAACTTCAGTTTCAAAGTCTTCCATGGTCGATTCGTTAGGAGTGAATACTTCGCTTAAGTGGTTTGCAAATAGTTCTGCTTTATCTCTATCACTTCTAGCCCAAAGGTGATTAGAAGACTTTCGTATTGGTGGGATATGATTTTGAGGTTTCTTAAAGGTTTTTGTCATTTTCCATAAAGAATAATTGTCCTTTTTATAAGCTGAGAGACCTGATATCTTGTGTTGAAAGATTGCATTCTTATTTTCATCTATCAATTCCTTTAGTTCTCTCGATATTTTGTTATAGAGTGATCTGTCCGTGTCTGATCTTGTCAGGTGTAATTGTCTCCTCTGTGTTCGTTTTTCTCGTAGCTTGTCCCGTATCTCTAGTGGAATATCATTTATTTCGGTTTTGTACTTCAATGTTGGGGTAGAGCGCCAAGCAGCTACTTGAATGAGGTTCGTGATGTAGAATGTTGCCTCTTCAATGTCTTCTTCTGTTTTGAGTTTGACTTTAAGATTGACTTCATCATTCAGAAACTCGGTGAAGGCACTCCAGTCAGTTTTGTTGTTATATAGTGAAGGCTTTTGGACTCTTTGCATTGGTGAAATGCTAAATGTAGCTACGATGGGAGTGTGGTCCGATACAGAATCAAGCAATGATTCGACATTAAAGTACACATCCGATAGTCCCTTTATTATAAAGAAGTCCACGAGGTCCGGTATTCTGTTTGTGTCTGTTGGCCAATAGGTTGGTTCTCCTGTTGCGAGGGTTATTAAGTTGTTTTGGTCAACACATTTTTTTAGTTCACGTCCTTTTGTTGTTGTTAGTCGAGATCCCCAGTGAGTATTTTTGCAATTCCAATCTCCTCCACTTATGAATCTGTTTCCGAGGCTGGAGAAATAGCGGTTAAACATATCTTGTTTAGGCTGGTGTCTTGGTGGGCAGTAAATTGCACTAACGTTAATTGGCCCCAAGTATCCATCAATGGTCACAGTAGTGCTTTGCATCCATTCCTCCCTAAATTCACTGTGTAGGTGATGTTTTATATTATTTTTGATAATGACTGCAGATCCACCATGTGCCGTACAGTCTGGATGATTTGTGTTATAGATGGAGTAGTTGGCTATCTTGACCTTTTTATTGTCACTGAGATGGGTTTCAGAGATTAAAGCGATGTCCACTTTATTAACTTTGAGCAGTACTTCTAGTTCTTGGGTGTGAGCTGATAACCCATTTACGTTCCAGGTGGCAATTCTTAGGGAAAGCATTAGGGCAATTTGCTGATTAGTGTCATAATGAGGTTCATCATTGTGCTTATCTGGGATACGAGATTGTCAATTCTTTCTGTCTGTTTGATCAGTAGTGTTTCTAGGTTACTTCTTTGTTCTTTCGTGTTGTTTTCTGTGTATATCATTGTATCACTGGTTCTCTGTGACTTATTGTCAGCGTGTTGTCTTAGCTTGTATGACTCTGATTTATTGGATATGTGATTTTTTTGTCTATCTTCATGATCTGGTATTTGATATGTTGAAATATTATTCATGCTTGCAGATTTCTTTTTATTATTTTTCTTTACTACTTCACTGTACTGTTCTATAGTTTCTAGTGTGGTATGGTTCTTTTCTTTCTGTTGTTTACTCTCAGTCTTTTTTCTTAAGTCAGGGTCGTTTACGTTGTAGCTATCAGTCGACAAACGTGTTGTTTGACTGCTTATTCTCGCTATATTGTTTATTGTCTTGTTTATGTGGGGTTTATACCCTAATTTCTTTCTGGCAAGTATTTCTTTATATACAGTGCATCCTTTGTAACTGGCAGGGTGACTACCAGAGCAAAGAGTACACACTGCTGGGGTGTTTTTGTCTATGGTACAAAGAGTAGTTTTATGGGCACCGGCGCACTTAACGCACCTATATGGCCTCATGCAATTATTTTTGCTGTGGCCATATTGTTGGCATCTAGTGCATTGCACTACTGTAGTTTTTCTTTTTGGGTCTTCTATAATAACTCTTTGATGGTAGATGACTTTTATGTCTTTTATTAGTTTATTATTTTCGTGCGGGGCTACATTAACGAAGAATGTGTTTAAGGGGTCTTTAGTTCCCGGTATCCGTGCTGTAACTATTTCCCCTTGCACTTTGTTTCCAGTGTTTTCAATAGCTTGAATGATTTCTTCTTTTGGAGTACTAAAGTGAAGGTTTTTGATGACTATTCTCATACATTTTTGGTCTTTACGAGTAAAAGTATGGCCAATTAGTCCTTTTGCTCTAATGTGTTCTATTAGAGTTTTATATTTATCAACCGTACTGGAAGATATGATGAGTTGATTTTTCGACACGACTTTATAGGTGTAGTCATTCTTACTTACGACTTCTTCTATTAACTCTGTTAGATTTCGAAGATCGTCGACACCATAGAGTACAATTGGTGGTGGTTTAGGGGTTCTTTTTACTTGGGTGACATCATCCAATTCTATGTCTAACATAGAGAAACTGTTACTAGTCTCAATATCTAGGCTATTGGTTTGTTTTGGTTCGGTTATGCCTCTGTGTTGACTTATGAGCAGATCCCTTCGCTGTACTCTTTTGGCATTTATTTTACCCGCTTTTTCCTCAGGGGATCGGCCTCTTTTTTGGGTTGGCACTCGTTGCCATGGTGCGTTTGGATTGAGGTTAGATTCTTCCATGTCGTTTTTATTTTCATTATTATTATCATTCTTGTCAGTTTGTTGTTTCTCTATAGTGTTGTGTTTTGTTTTTATTTCACTGGCTTTATCGCTTAATGATAATGAACGTTGACGATTAAAAAGACCCGGGTGGAATATTTGTTGGGTCAATGTTTTTGATTTTTCCTTAGGTAGCAGTACTTTGCCCCCCCCAGAATACGTGGGGCAGCCTGAGCTATGCTCAGGAAGGGATTCTCCAGCTAAGCTGGTACCCTCCTGGGGTAGATTTTCTTTGAGTCTTGCTTCCATAGTATTGTGTTATTTTTATCTTAGGGTTTTCTTCCCTTAGCCAGTTTGTTCGGTTATTGGGCGCCGAAGACTCGCCCTTCGCGTTTCATATTTAGCTGTCACAGTCCCGAGGTAGATAGTATGTGCGGGGCTCGTTAAGGACCGTGACAGTGCCCGGAGGGGACGACCCATAAAGATATATGTATATGGGCCCATCATTACATCGCTACGGCAGTGTAACGACGGCGTGGACGTATATGAAACGCTTGTCGGTGCACGTCTGATAGCCTAGCTCCGCACACCTAGGCGTACGCTATCGGCAGTTTAGTATTTTATAGGAGTGAATTCCCTGGCAAAGAATCCACTCCACTAAAGCCTAACACCAACCCCCCCCCCAAAAAAGTAATACGCCCTCGGAAGTGTAAAATCCAGTGTGGTTGACGGCTAGGTCTTAAAATTCAAAATAACTCGCGCTTACGTGTGTGCCTTACGCCAACTTACGCCGCCAACAAATTGTGGAGTTGCAAACCTAAGTTATCGCGACTCCCTGATATCAACTATCATATGAGGAAATATTTTGAGTGTTTATAAATTCCTTATTTGTATATGATGAATTATTATTATCTAATTCTAGCTTACATCTTAACACATACTCACGTTGGTGTATAAAACATATACACTCATGATAAACCGCAACCTATGTCATGTTAGTCCAGTACTAAATGACATCTCTTTGTAACTTATTCCATAATAGTTAATACACAATAATATGATATCGCTTTATGCTCCTTGCACTTACAATCGGTTCTTATTACTAATATTGATAGTGGTAACTTTATGTTGAAGTTTCACGTAATATTTTCCTATCTTCCAAAGTAATCTCCAGCAATAATATTTCTCACTTAACATTTTTTCAAGGTTGTGTTTGTAAAGAAAGTTTCTAAATTTTTAGTTAATCCTTAATAGCTTTTAATTTTCTTCCTTTTCTTCTTACCATTTATTTTGTATTTTATTTTTACGCTTCCTCGCATACTGTAAAAGTCCACTTATGTGGGGAATTTTTCCAAGATCTGGCAACACCTTATATCTTTTACCCAATAAGACTCCCATAATTGTCACACCAACTCAATCACATTTAAATGTTAAATTAGTTATTTCGCACTGAAAAATGCCATTATTAATTTGACAAATTTATTTAAGCCTTTTAAATAACAAGACCTTTCACCATAATACACATCGAATTATATTTGTGCCGTCAATTGCATTCACTTTCTATATCCAATGAAATGAAATGCATTTCCGTTTTGAACTTCCGTTCGCCATTTATAATAATGCGTACAAAATAATACTTTATAAAGTCTACATTATCCATTGAGAGCCTTACTTACTGTTAAATTAGTAAGTTAATTAGACCAAGAAAACTAAAGATTTACGCTGATATTAATGTAAATATATAACTGAAGCGAAGTTTTCTAGAGAACTCCCCCTAATTCTTAATTCCGTCGCTGAGCCATAGATGTCGCTACGTGTCGGAAAGTTCAGTGTATTGAAATTTTAAAGAGCGTTTTACCTCCCCTTTTATTTAATTACATTGATCTGATTATTAACAATTAAAGCTCCACTCAACCGGCATGTTCTGCATTCCTTTATTTACTCAAATATGAGCCTTTTAGGTACTCTATTGTAATGTGATGCAGATCCCAGCATCTCCACCATTTTGTCGTCACCTCACACACACACAACTCTGTGTAGTTACTACGAGTATATAAATTAGGGATGAACTATATGTATATATATATTCTGTGTAGGCAACGACAATGACGTTATGGAGTGACTGAGTGAGTAGTAGGAAATGCGTCACATACCTGTTGAGTTGAGCTGTTGAGTTTTCGTAGGTATATTTCTTTCCCTCATATAATTGTCTGCTTCGCATATATCGGACTTCTACCACCTGTAAAAGTTATTGCTCCCTGAACATGAATATATCGACGCAATTAACCCTATACCTTACAGTGTAAACAACATATTAATAATTTCACATATAGAACATCATTTCAACATTAAATAATAATAATAATCATAGCCTCGCCAGGATGAATATGACATAATAACATCTTCATCCTGTACCATTAAACTTGAGGTTGGATAAGGTCAGTAGGTACTACCAGGACCCTCAAATAGGCGTCCAGCACCCCATGCTCGCTCAACTACGCGAGACTCTAATGTGCCCGGCTTAAATGCCGGAGCGAAAGCTAGGTGTCTAAATCACCGTAGCTACAGTTAACTGTGCCATCACTCGGGTAACAACGTACCCGAGCAAGACCTCAAGTAACACTCTTGAGTCTTAAACCGGAATCCAAGAGGAACATACATCTCAAGGTCTCAGCGAACCCCTATCACTAGAGGCCGCCTACTCCGTAATATAACAAGTTGGAATCCCAGAGACACACCTCTCCAGGCCTCGGCACAAACCCCTATTATACTAGAGGCCGCCTACTCCTAATATAAACAGTTGTAATCCCAGAGACACACCTCTCCAGGCCTCGGCGCAAACCCCTATTATACTAGAGGCCGCCTACTCCTAACTGCAGAGGGTTGGAATCCGGGGGATGGCTACCCGGCCTCAGCAGCCCACCTAGAAAGCCTGGGCCTGCCTACTCCGTGCCCTCTACCTGTCCATGTTCACGACAAGGACTAGGCCTAACTTTATCAGGCCTCATACAGTTTAGCTTTCACCTTTAACATTAACATCTATAGGAATCAATTGCGCCGAGACAACAAATAAGCACATGGAGCTTGACTAAGAATTTACATAAGTAATACTTAGCTTTCATGCCGTCGAATTCTGGATACATCTCTTTCCTCCAGACACGGCACGAAAAGTCTTTAACTAACATAATTCACGCTCTGTACACAAGCAATCACACTACACGTTAACTTAGTTTGTGACTTTTAGAAATGGCGGCTACTAGTTACTAGCTCGGTTGGCGCCAAATAATCTCACGCTATTGCAAAGTCTATAATATCTATGCTTACCATAGTTATTCAAGATGGCGCCTCTAGATGTTGCTAGAGTTGAATTTATGTGTTTGGTCTATGGCTTCGCGTTCTTCGCGACACCTGGCGCATGGCGCGAAGGGCACGGTGATGGCTTGGAAAGGAAACGGCGCGTTAACTTGAAATGCACGCACGCAGCTCGCTAGCGGCGTATTCGCCAGATGTGAACACACCCAAAGAGTTATTTAAAGAATATAGCCAAAGAATAAACTTGTGAATATATGGAGGGGATATAATGGAAGAAAAAAATGTTTTGGGCCTACCTCAAGCAACATGGGCAGGAAGATGACGATGATTTTATACTAATGTACCCTAAAATTAAATGTTTTAACTGACTACCAATTACAAATTATTTATTTGTGTTACCTTGATAAGTACCTATGTTCACGCGAGAAAGTGGCAGTGAAGCCGAATTGATGTCAATATTAATTATTAGTCACTAAAATAATTCAACTAGGTACATCAGTTGTTTCAAACAAATGCATTAATAACTAATGTAAATAGATTAATATAAATACTAAGTACCTATGTCATAAAGTCTCTTTCTACGCTACGAGCAACGCTGTTACATTACGACGAAACCATCGACTCCTCTCACTGTTACTGCGCCTATAAATGGTTGCCGATAGCACTGGCCTTATTTATTGGTCGGTCCGTGAGGTTGCGGATAGGCAGTGATAAAATCCCGTCCTATACACCCTTCATTCTTCCCACCTTCCGTCTGTTGCCTTAGGTCTCATGGCAACAGGCTTCCCGCACTCAGTAGCGGCGTTAGGGTAGGGCGCGGTTGGGCGACCGCCCCAGGGCGCCAGAGGTAAAGGGCGCCAGCTCTTTTTTTTTAACAAGCCTAACTTGATGGCTGCACTAGAATGAAATGCAGAGTTTGGTTGGAACATAGCATTGACCACAAAATAAATTATCATTTTCGTCTTTTTTGTAAAAAATCAAAAAGATTCCAGAAAAATCAGACCTTATCAAACTGTGTGCTAATCTGCAACTGAAATTAATTGTAGACTCTAAATCAGATATAGATGGTTGAATGTTATGCGATGAAGTTTAAAATCGTCTCACGTTCTGTCTCTCTTGTGTCTCTCGAATCGCATGCTACTAAAAGAGTCTGTTATAAGTATACATGTGGATGGTACATGTGGATAGTGGTGGGGAGGAAGAGGGAGGCCAAGGAAAAGATAGATGGATTGTGTGAAGAGTGTTATGAAAGAAAAGGGAGTTAGTGATAGCGTGGCCGGTGACAGGACTGAATGGAAGAAAAAAACATATGCCATTCACATCTGCAGTGGGGCCATCGAGAGGCACCGGTTTGCCGTTTCTCTCGACATCTCGAAGGCTTTCGATAGGGTCTGGCACGAAAGCCTTATTAGTAGGCTTCCTTCTTTCGGTTTACCTGCTTGATTGTGTCCTTGGATCGCAGACTTCCTAAGTGCTAAGTGCGATGGCTGCTCGTCCGGGCAAATGGCCATTAATACCTACCGGATTCCCTCAGGGATCAGTGCTCTCGGCAACATTGATCTTGCTGCACATAACCGATCTGCTAAGCCCGGTACCTTTGGGAATGTACTCGTATGCAGCACGCAGCACTGTGGCTAAGAGTTACATGTCCAGCGCATGAGCTAATGGGTCACAGATCTAGTCTCTCTGGGAGGCTATATTTGATAGCTTGAGCTTGTCCTTGGAGGCGGGTCTCAGAATGGGGCGATACCAATTTGGTCAGGTCAAATGCTGCTAAAACCAAGGCGTGCCTATTTTCTCCTAAAGGGAACCAATTCCGCCCTGCTCCAACTTTGCAGGGTGTACCCGTGCCGATCATCTTGATCTTCCTGGTGTTACGTTGACAACAACTGTCAACTTTGGGTCATACATCGAGGCAAAGGCTCAACTGGCTGCAAAAAAGTTAGGAATTGTCGTAAAGGTCAGACAGTACTTCACACCGGAACAACTGATCATGTATGGAGTACTGCTCTCATCTTTGAGACGGTTCTGCAAGATACCAGCTTGATGCACTTGAGACAATTGAGAGGCGAGCCAAGACGATCATTGGCAACGATGCACTCATCGAGTCGTAAAGTCTTGAGTGAGCATCGACGCAGAGTTGCTAGCCTGTCGATTTTGTACCGGTTGTATTGGACATCCCACCTATACGCACAAAACGTTTTGGGAACACATTCATTGTGCGTAGGTAAGTACAAGTTCTAAGGAGTGGAATTCCCTGTGTTTCCTGATAACTACATTATTTCTAGGCAAGTTCGCTCCATCGTCGACCACATAGACGCTTTCCATCAGGTGAGATAGTCGTTAAGCGCAAGCCTATAACAATAACAAAAAAAAACTGTTTTGAGCTGATCCCATGTAATATGGGACAAGGACAGGAAGATGATGATGATGATTGATGTTTTCTATTCCTTTTATAATATTTATCTTTGTTTAGTTTAAATGCAGAGTTTTATAAATTGTATTTTGCCTTATGAACGACTAAATATAATTACTGTAATGTTCATAATTATGTATTAAATTTAATTATAATAGATAAATCTCTTGCTTTTTTTTCGTATCAGTTTCAATGGGAGACGGGGGGGGGGAGGGGGCGCCGTAGAAATCTCGCCCAGGGTGCTGGTAGTGCTAAAACCGGCACTGCCCGCACTATTATTTATATACGTATATATTGTAGCTATATGGTTAGGGATAGGTTGCTAGGTGCAGCTAAAGTTGTTGATAGGCTACAGTCAACCCCCTTATTGTACATTTCGGTAGCTGAATGTAGAACCCACAACCTGCAAGTGATGTATTGCGTTATTTGATTCGAGAAATCGAACTAAAACACGTAGTAAGTTGGTTTAGGTCTTGATAACTTTATAAATAAATAAAAGACTAAACCATTACGATTTTTAACAGTCTTAAGATCGTGTTCTTCAATGTAGACCTAGGTATAGCGTAAAAATATTACCCATGCGCGATAAAAGCCTGAGCGTAAGTAACGCCACAATATAGGAGCGAAGGAATCCGGGTCCTGACTTATCGCATATATATCAATAATAATGCAATAAACTACTCATCAATCTGGCCTAAAACGCATACCTATATTATAGAATGCAAATTATAATAATCACTACGGTTAAAAATTGCTATGAAATATGATCAGGCGTTATCGAACTTTTTTTAATATCTCATAAATGTGGTTAAATAATAACAAAAAAAATTTTATTATAGATAGATATATAGATAGTGAAAATTTCAATAATAACTATACTCTTGAGAGTAAATTTGGTTTGACGCAAGTTGGTACGGATCCACATACAAATTTGGGCTATCTCTTTTACAGTTATCAGATTTTTTCCAATACTTGTGCTATGAGACCTTGCTTCATGCCAAATTTCACTTGGAGAATATAGACGTGGACATGACCTCTATGATGAGGTACGTGAAGGTGGCCGCCGACTGCGGTTGAAAACTCGTAAATTGACACCGTACAACAACTTATTGAAACTGACAAAAACATTACTTGCCAGCAAATTCGTACTTTGTTAGGCATTGAAATGAGCCAAGTGCAAAACATTTTACATGTGCCTCTGAAGGTTCTTAAGCTTTGCACTCGATGGATACCACATAACTTAACGGAGGACCAAAAATTACTGCATGTCCAGTGGTGCCTTAAAATGATAAAAAAGTTTAATGGAGGACAGTCATTGGCTGTCTATAATAATTTTGTGACCGATGACTAAACCTGGGTGTACCTACTGCTTTGAACCCTAAAGAAAAAGCCAGTCGGCAGAGTAGGTCTTTCTTTTTGAAAATTTGCCAGCGAAATTTATGAAAAGTCGAAGTGTTGGTAAAAAATGGTGGCTTCTTTTTTCGACAAATCAGGACATTTCACTACAGTATTGCTTGAAAATCAAAGGACAGTGACTGCAGATTGGTGCGTCAACACTTGCTTGCCCAGAGTCTTAGAAAAAAATCGCTAAAATCGTCCTCGAAGCAATGTACTCCTCCACCACGATAACGCATCCTCACATTCCGCTTAGGTAACAAAAGCCTATTTGAAGGCTTCAGATGTGGAACATGACGCATCCGCCTTACAGCCCGGACCTTGCACCCTACGAGTTCTATTTGTTTCCAAAAATTAAAAACGAACTTATAGGCACAAGTTATACGAGCCCTGAATCAGCTGTGGATGCGTTCTATAAAGCCATTGAAAAGGTCCCTAAAGAAGACTGGTCTAACTGCTTTGTACAGTAGTTTCAGCGAATGCAAAAATGTATTAATTACGAGGGAATATACATTGAAAAACTATAAATGTATCGTAAATCTTATATCTAGTCTCATCAGCAGAATCCAGAAACATTCAGAATGCCCTAAGTACTTATTTTTATAATGTCTTACTTTCAATTATGTTTTACTATAAACATTAATTAGTAAAATACATCTGAATAAAGAGTATTTTTATTTACAATTTCCAACCACTAGGTTGCATCATATCGAGTTTCATTATCGATAGTATAATATAACAACACGGTTTTTTCGTGATATTGACTTATTTTAGATTGTGTAGTCAATTTATTTTCTCGCACTCGATATTAATGCATATGAATGGTCCAACCTTAATAGGATATGCAAAATCATAACTACGAGCTTTTTTAACGTAATTTTTTCCAGATTTCCAAAAGACTTTGAGGGAAGGAAAGTTTGACTTCAGAATATGGAAACTACCAACTGGACTCCTAAAAACAACCATTCTCTGTGTTCATTACATTTTGATCATGAATGTTTTAACAAATATTTCAACAGAACAACATTGATAAACCTTTTATCAGAAAGTATGCAATGGGTAATTTTCCAATTCAGGAAACCGGGGATCACGCTTGACGCGAGGCTACAATGGGGTCCTCATTTTACATCTCTGGCAGGACTGCTTAGTTCAGCAGCATATGCTGTCAGAAAAATCCGTCAATTTAATGATGTAGATACCACGACACTAAGTTGATATCTACAATATGTACTTCATACCTCCCTCCAGTTATTAAGAGAAATTTTGCCAAAGCAGACTGGACTTCATTAAGAAAACATCTTGAACAAAAGTGTATCTGTGTGTGTGTTGTCAAAAGTGTAAGTGTACCTTTATTTTTTAGACCCGTATGATTTGTTTATAGTTTGTTTTCAGCTTCACTCAAAATGAGTGAAGCTGAAAACAAATTCATCCCAAAGTTAAAATTTAACCAAAATCTCACTTCAAATTTCATTCCAAAGCCGCATTGGACTGCAGAACTTTCACTAGCTGTGGCCCAACGTAGACTTGCGTTATCCAAATTTAGGCGTAATCCCTTTCCCCAAAACCTTAATACTCATAACAGTCGGATAAGTATTTGCGAAAACATGTCATTGGTTTATAGTTGCATAATTTGTTGTTTATTAGTTGTTAATACTGTTTGTTTTCCGATTACAATAAAATAAAATAGATAAAGTATAACTCAACGATTAATCCTTCGTGCTAAAGGTGTGAACTGGCAAAATTTTTGTTCCTCTGTTGACCACGAAACAACGTAGGTAGGGGAAGGGCGGGCAATAAGAACATGGTGGGCAAGAGGGGTATATCCTCTACCACGCGGTTAATAAAAGAACGAGACAAAACATTTGCGTATAGCGCTAGCGCACTTCCTTCACAATACAATTCAGTCAGCCGCGGCGAGCCGCGCGTGTATGGTGGATGCATTGGACACCTTGTCAATTCCCGCGCAAAAAAATAAAATATTTTAAAGGTAAGTACCCTTTTAAATTGATGGTTTATGTAAAGCTTATTGTTTATCAGTGTTTTCGATAATTGAGCTTAGTTTGTGTGTTATCTAATGTGAGTGCTTTCAGCCAAAAACATTATGACTGTTATTATTTTTTTGTCGAGGTTACGCTTAGCGGGGGGGCATAACGAGAGCGGGCAAAACGGGTAATACCCTTTTTGCCCGCTAAATATTATATATGTGGCTATGGTTTGTTTTTGTTTCTCATTACTAATATGTCTATTATAGATGGTGTATAATTACACAAGACGAACACTGAGAGCTTCTTGGTCAGAGCGTACGATGCGAGAAGCTATTAACGAAGCCAAAAAAGGTAGCATCAAAGGAGCTTCCGTAAAATATGGAATACCATATAGCACATTACAGCGACGTGTCAAGACAGGGTCTTCTAATAAGAAACTAGGCAGTTTCACTCCTATTTTTACAGAAGCAGAAGAACTAGAGCTCGTACAGCATCTAAAGGACCTAGATGCACTCTTTTACGGTCTTACCAAGACAGAATTCTTGCAATTACTTGGTGAGTTTGCAAAGCGCAAAAATAAACAAACGCCTTTTAAAAGCAATGTGGCAGGCAAACAATGGTATAAAAACTTTAAAAAACGTCACCCAGAAATTGTATTGCGAACCCCTGAATCTACATCCATAGCTAGGCTACAAGCATTTAATAAACCAGCGGTGAATAGGTTCTACGATTTATTAAAAGATATCATAGAAAAAGAAAATATCAGGCCAGACATGATCTTTAACATGGATGAAACAGGTGTCAGAACATCATCTACAAAACAACCCAAGGTGCTGTCAGTTTATGGAAAAAAGCAAGTAGGGGCGGTTAGCAGCTTAGAAAAGGGGACACTTACAACAGTTATCTGCTGCTGCAGTGCATCTGGAAATTTTGCACCACCGCCCTTCTTCATTTTCAAAAGGAAAAGATTCCAAGCTAGATTGCTTGATGGCTCCATGCCAGGATGTGAAGCTTCTGTTTCTGATAGTGGGTGGATTAGTGGCGAAATATTTTTGGAGTGGATTCGAGTTTTTGTCAGTTGGGTCAGACCAACTCAAGATTGTAAAGCTTTGCTACTTTTAGACAATCACGAGTCGCATAAGTATTATCCTGCTTTGGAGTACGCCACCAGCAACAATGTTGTATTTTTGACGATACCGCCTCATACATCCCACAAATTGCAACCACTCGACGTGGCTGTATATTCACCGTTCAAAACATTTTTCGAAATTGAAATTAATAAATTTCAAAAGGCTAATCCAGGTCGAG
This sequence comes from Mythimna impura, assembly GCA_905147345.3. Classification (NCBI taxonomy): domain Eukaryota; kingdom Metazoa; phylum Arthropoda; class Insecta; order Lepidoptera; family Noctuidae; genus Mythimna; species Mythimna impura. Next base: position 21,204,183 of record LR990359.1, on the reverse strand, counting down.
TGATCGGACAGTATGATATTGCAAGATTAGTGACTCAAGCTTATTTAAAAGCAGCCACACCACAAAATGCTTTAAGTGGCTTTCGAGCAGCCGGAATTCAACCGTTTGATCGACATTCTATTCCAGAAGAGTATTTTGCACCTGCTGCTGTTTACTGTCGAAACCAGGATATTCCAGTTGCAGAAACCGTAGAGATTTTGAGTGCTGGATCTAATAGTGTTGAACAGCAGCCTGTAAATGTTCATGTGCCTGAACCAGTGGACATCACAGGGGCTGGATCTCAAAGTGTTGCACAGCAGCCGGAAAATGTTTCTGAGCCTGAACCAGTGCAGACCACGGGGGCTGCATCTGAAAATGTTAAACAGCAGCCGGAAAATTTTCCAACAAGAACCAGTGGAGATCACAGCTGCTACGTCAAATCGCGGACCTGACGTTGTACAAAACGAAGCTTCTCCACGAAGTGAAAGCGTTCTTTCAGAATACATTCCATCTGAGCTGAATATTCCGAACATAGATCCAATGGATGGAACAACTACACCACCAATTGACAGGTCTCAGAAAATCAGTATTCTTCAGAAAATATATCCATTGCCTCAAGGTGTAGAGAAAAAGACAAACAGAAAGCTGCAAAAATCAGAGGTGTTAACAAGTACGCCCATCAAAATCCAGCAAAAAGATAAATTTGAAAAAGCGAAGATAAAGCAGGAAAAGACGAAGACAGCGAAGAAAAAAACACAAAAGGAAAACCTCAAAAGGGCAAATCCGTCGACGTCTGGTTTAGCAAAGCATCAGAAGAGAACTTCTTCAAACCAGCCTAAACCAAGAGAAAAAGACTGTTTTTGTTTAGTTTGTAAAGAATTATATGTAGATCCTCCGACAGAAGACTGGATTATGTGTTCACAGTGTCAAGAATGGGCACACGAATCTTGCACTTCATACAATGGTCATGGATCCTATTTTTGTGATTTTTGCTTTGATTAGAACCTAATGTTCTTTTTGCCCGCATCAGTATTCTCTTTGCCCGCCTATGGTAACCTTTTTACCCACCCCCTGTGGGCAAAACGGGTTTTTACTAGATTTAAAAAAAAAAATTGTGTCGAAGAAACGTTGATTATTTGTTATGTTATTTTTTTATATTTTAATTGCCAAAGAGGTAATGTTAATTTGTGTTCACTTTAATTATTAAATATCTTACGATTCATGTGCATTTTACTTGATTAGCCTTAACATGCCCTTTTTGCCCTACCTTCCCCTACATGTGGCGCAAAATGAGATGGCTGAAGGGATACCGTTTTTCTAAACATTATGTGGACAACCATAGATATCCGGAGATAGTAAGGAGTCCTAGTGATGCCGCTTATCTCCCACCAAAATAATTACAACATTACAAATAGTGTATTTACGAAACACATTTAAAATTTGCACACGCACACTAAGAAGAAAGCACTAAATCAACACACTAAATCAATTTCTAATAGCACACATAAATAGAATGGGCGGAGCATGCACTTGTAAACACTTGTTATTTGGAAACATTCAATGCACACGCATACAATTAGGGAGTCGAACGCGATGGTCGATAATATTTATCGATATTTAATTTCAGCATAAATTCTTGTAATATAATTACTTCGTTTAATTTTCTTTAAATAATTTATTTTTTATATAGGTACCTATCCGAAAAGAGAGTTTACTTTTAATAAAATAAAATATTTTTTTTTAGTATCGTATTACTGGTTAAAGGGAACGTTCTCTGTTAAATATAATGCTGTATTATTATAATATAACATATTACTTATTCTTAAAAAAAAATTAATCATAAAAGCCTACCTACATTCAGGGTTGGTTAAAACAGTTAGGTAAATTATACTCATATAGTTTTATACTCATATTCAAACTCGATAGCGTTAACACGCGTTAACTGCAGAATAAATAGCGTCATCTAGCAAACTAGTTATAATTTTAGATAAATTAGACAAATTGTAGGTAGTTGATGCTGACAGGATTGAATTCATAAGATGAAATAACTCACACTAACCACTCAATATAAATACTTCTAACAAAATAAAACTGGGCAAGTGTGTGCCCGACTCTCGCTCTGAGAGTTCCGTACAAACTTACTTATGTAAATAGTTGAATTTCCGAATGGATTCTCAAAGATTTTTCCGAATAGCAAAAAACTTTTTTTTTTTGTGACTCTGTTCTCAGATTTATTCCTATACCTGTGCTATAAGACTTTGCTTTATGCCAAATTAAATTTCTTTACGTCGCGGTCGCGTCGTTCGTGAGAATGGAGCGGTTATAATAGAGAGTAGGCTTGAGTCTTTGCAAAGGGAACTGTAATAATATAAATAAGGGAATGTAAAATAAAAATCAAATAAAATTGGAAATCAGAAACTTTATTTCAAATAGATCAATAACAGGCATTAGAATTGTCAAAATGACGGTCAGTCAAAAAAAAAGTGAAATTAAGTTGCACTTCAAAAGCGTAGATCTCTATAGAGAAAAACGTTCAAGAAACTCCATGGGCACTCTTTTAAATCATGTTATGAGTTACAAAAATCTTCGTTACATTTTTTGTCGCTTCTATTATGTGAACACTATGTCAATAAATAAATCTTTTGATGGAATTATTTATTGTCCAGTAAAATGCAAATATTTGGATAAGATTTGACGCTTTGAAATTTTTTTTGTCACATTTTTTGCCAAAGAGTGAAGTCTTATGTAAATGTATTTTTCCATGACACATTTTATCAACTGGATGATATGATTATCTAGTGGTTCCTGGTCGAATTGATGAAAATCAATGGATTTAAACACATTTGATCCGATGAAGTGGTTAAGAGCTTTTGGTACCAGTAATGACTTTGTAAAAGTTTGTTTATATGTCTGAGGCCGGATTAGAGCCAAAAGCGTAATAATACAATGCTCTCGCCAGTTATACGACATTTTTACCACATTTGCGAAAAAATAAAATGTGAAACCCTCCTTATCTATTTTACATGTAGGCACATATTTAATGCGTGAACATTTTTATTAAAGAAAGTCTAAAATATTCACAATTGTAACATTTCGATACGAAGATTTAATAAAATAGCGATGGATCGCGAATTTTCTAATTCAAACTTCGAACATTGACGGCTGCTCGGCCTTATGATTGACTAAGGTGGGCTTGCCTACTCGGTCAATAATATTGAGCAATATTATTAATCTTTTTGGACCTAGCTTACGAAACCGCCCAATAGCCAGATTTTTTAAATAATAATTGAATATTTTTACATAGCGAACACAAATTATTGTAACTTTAGGCAAAAAAAAAAACTGTATGAAATTATATTTGTTTATCATGCTACTTATCTTATTGTACTATAAATTAAAAAAATACTTTGATCATCTCAATCTTTAGGTATAATGTCAATTTAAGTTTTTACACTTCACGAGTAATTGTATTGAAATAACAATGTCTTAATTTGGTTCAAACAACATTAAATTAATAACTAATTTAACATGTAATACGACAATATCCATTGAAATGTAAAAAATAAATATCGAACTGCAACAATACGCATATCGATAAAATCGACCACACACACTCGATTGCACATCTCTAAATCTTAAACGGTCGTTGCGTTCGGGAAAATTCGGGTTAGTTCGTGTCGCTCTGAACGTAAGTTAGTAAAATATTTAAAAATTGATTTAAAATATAAAACAGTGACTTAATTGATTATTTACCGGTGGTAGGACACGCCAGTTGTCTTCAGGTTGATGCTATTTGGCCTATTTTTACATATAAATACTGCACAACTCGGCATTTTGGTTTTTTATGCATCAATAGTGCACTGTACGCAATTGCAAAGCGACTGAATGACGCGTACAGCCGCCGTTCGATCATACAACCAATTTGGTTCTATCGAGGCGGCACGTGCCACGCCCCCAAGGCATATCCCTCAATATCCGTGTGGACAATCATAGTGCTACAAGTCTTTTAAATTCTTTAACACCAGATTATGTATCCCCTTTGGCCCCTACGGTTCACCATAATAATCCTTTTCAACACACTTGCTCAGAAAGTGACTCTTATAATGGCATTCATTACCAAACTGTGACATTTTGATTACCATTATGCACTAGTGCTATAATGTAGTTAAAACCTTTTTGTTCAACCTCTTTGATCGCAAAAAAAAATTTGAATTCGAATAAAATTCCCATTTAGTTATTGCGTTCAATAGTATATAAATTAGTGTACTTATTTCATCCAATTTACAAGTTAAAATTGACAAAATTAACTTGTACAAACGATTTATTTAATAGAAACATTTAGTAAATAAATCGTACATTCAAATAATATTTTTTTTGGTCTATGGCCGCCATTTTAAAATGCGCGCGGTTTTTAGGCGTGATTTTTTTTATTCTAGTTAAGTTCAGTGGCTGTATTAATTAAATTAAATACTATAAATTCATTAGAAAATGTTACGTTCGTTTTCTTTTGTCACTACGAAAGACATAATCGTAAAACCTTTTCACGCAAGATAACATAAACGTAAGACTAGGCAGTATGATCAAAATACCTTAGCCTTCCTCTAGGGGTCAATGAAAAAAATGATGCGTGCGCTTAAGAAAACAGATTTTTACCGCCATGTCACAGAAAATTTTACTAGTTTTACTGTTGTTTTCAAGTGTATTGAAAAACGTCGTATGACACACGTAAGTAATTAATGATTACCGTTCTTGGCTCTCTTAAGACCCTCGCCACGGCTCGGGTCTAAATACCGCCTCGACGGTAATCACTAACATTACACACTTATATCATAATGTACTAATATTAGAAAGTGAGATCTCCATACAGGAGCTAGATAAATATATCAAGTCTAAAGATAAATCTGCTGGATGCGATGATATATCGTATTCTATGGTTAAAAATTTACCTCATGTGTTACTAACTTTTTTGAAGACGGTTTTGTCCCTTTTCAGTGGCGCGACATTTACATCATACCTATTCTAAAACCTTGTCGCGACCCTAGTAACGTTTCTTTACTCCGACCTTCCTTGTTGTCATGTGTATGTAAAATTTTCCACAAATTTTTCAACACAATACTTTTTAATATGACATTTTAAAATTACATATTGGGTAAGGGCTTTAAGATTATATTATAAATCTATTAGGATACCAACATTATTACTATATTTTGTGATCTAAAATTTATAAGTGGGGCAAAAGTAACGCTATGGTTCTGCAGCTGTCTCGCCATTTTTTTCAACAGCGATGGCACTACTCTTAAGATCGGCTGGACCAATTACTTGTAAAAACCCAATTACTTGTAAATACATGATTCCTAACCGCCCGGAGGACACGGTGGAGATACGGTGGAAGTGTGCCCCGCTTGGGCGGAGCACTGCCGTGAGCCATGCCATGGTCGCCTCCTACTGCGAAAAATTATTGCTAGCGGAAGCCAGCTAGGCGGCCGCTCGCGTGAGGGACGGCCTTCCTCACGCCCGAACTGCCGGGATGCCGACCCCGATTTACAGCCACCGCAGACGGCGAGTAATAAGTAGCTCGCCTTCCGGTAATCGTCCGGACCGAGCTCGAGTCGTCGACGTGTGCGTAGTGTTTCACGCGCGCCTCAAGGAGATGTCAGCAAAACCATAGGAGCCCAGCAGAGCCAAAGCCTACTAGGGCCATGGGTTGAGCGAAAGAGAACCGAGATCCGGGAGCCTGAACTCTATTCACCATGCCGCGACTTATCACGGCAGCAGACTATTGCCTCCAGATCCCATAGTGGCAGGCCAGCAAGAAATACTCTCCTAGCTCCTGTGTCAAGATATTTAAAAACAAATTGTTAAATGTGAGTTTTTGATTGAAATACTGTGACTGTTCCTAAACGACCCTAGGCTGATAGATTTTCGTTTTCCCTGAAATATCCTGCAACAAGGTACGAAAGTCGGTTTCCCCCTAAGGGGAGAACGTCGAGCCCCACCTCCGCTCAACCCTGGGGTTGGATAAACCTCCACTAACAGTAATGGATTCCCAAGAAATGTCCCGACTTAGAAAGCTAGGGGACAAGGAGGGGATGGAGAAAAACATTGTTAAAATCAAATAGGGTTAGGAATCTATTGGTAAGGAGATAAGGAAGGATAATCTACTTTTCTTTTGAGTTATGAAAATTATGAGACTGAGAGGACTGCAAAAGGGTATAAGACACGATCACACGAGACGCTTGTATTTACGAATTATATTATTTTGGAATTACGTTAATCCCCTTCGCTCGTGCATGTCCTGACCAATCCTAAAGCATAGGGTTGTGAGGCCTCTACCATTGGATAAGAAACCCTTTCTATAACAATTACCTCCTTATAACGGCGTACTCACCCCATAACTAAAACAACACAAAACTTAAACAAGCGTGACGCATGCTCAGCCTTTCGCAGAGCTATTTGCAGTTGCCTGGCTAGACGCGAACACGAAGTGGTTTTCAAAAAATCGACACTTCTCACTTCCTTACTCGACCCCAAATTGAGGACAACATAACGTACCCTCATCTCCAAGCTACGCCTCATCATCATCATCATCATTTCAGCCGAAAGACGTCCACTGCTGGACATAGGCCTCCCCCAAGTGTCGCCACAATCCTCGTGGTCCCCTGTGCATCTCGCATCCATCGGACTCCCGCAACGCTACGCCTAGCTGTGGAGTTTTCCAGATATGGATCCAAATTACGTGTCTTGCTAAATATAATTTTGTTGTATCAGTAAGAGGCCTAGGTGGGGCCGGGTGTGTTTTAACGAGATACGATCCCTAGCGTTCCTTAAAACGACTATCAATGCAGTTTAGGATACTTGGTGAAGTCTACCCCCACTCCCTGGAAGTGTGCGCATATCAAGAGCAATGTAAAGTATTCTACTGTCAGTCAGTCCATAGGGGGTAGTCCGTCGCTAATTTTCGGTGGTTCGTGATCTCATTATAGCTTTAAACTGGCCCTAGCATATAACAAATATTTATACGGTTCAGCCTTCAATCGGCAGTGTTTCAGTCATGGTTGCGTCAAGTATGCTGGTAAGTGTCAAGTTCACTTCAAAGGAAGGATTCTCCGAGTCCCTAACAGCAACCGTAAGCTTAGGTCACCTTGTCATAGAATGGAGGATAAAACAGACATCACTCACCCATTCAGTCTTCGACACAGTTTCTGACATTCACTCGCGTACTTACACACTCCTTACGTGAATACCACACCACAACCTGCATCCATCCATTCGTGCTCCAACTAACACACACAAATCTGTATTATAAATATTAAACAAGCCTAAACTCGACACCACCACAATACAAGCACTCCTCAGAATAACGGGACTCCCACGCTCCTGTCCCAAGCCAAGGGTCCTCTCGTCGCTGAGTCAACTTTCTTGTTCACGACTTGTCTGGCTCGCTCTTTTTTGTACTGCCATTAGAAATCGTATAAGTTACTCGTTTCTATAGAATTCTGTCGGTCCTTTCATTAAAAGGACAATTTATGAGTGCGAAATGGCCCTTGACGTCGGTCGCGGTGTTTAAATATAATATTTTGTTATTAATTTCGAGTAAGAGACAGACAGACACAATACGATCGTTATTTTTGAAATATTTTTGTGTTTTGTGTGACTTGCTAACACGCTTAGACTTTAATCGATTGTAACTTCATTCAGGTCACATGTGTTTTTGTTAAACAGAGGTCACAATTAGCAAATTCTTAATGTCACCGCAAGGTGTGCATTTCCTGTAATTCATCTCTCTTCCCAACTAGCCTTTCCCCAACTAGCTTGGGATCGGTTTAAAGTTTCACCGGATGCGGCTCTCCGTCCGTTACATGGAGCGACTGCCTATCAGACGACTATCCACAACACAACCCAGTTACTGGGCAACACGAATCTCCTTGGATAGACTTATGGCCAAACTTTCTGGCGTCTATCTGCCTGTAATAACTGTACACACAAAATACATAAAAAGACAATACATAATAGACTATTGTGTATTACGTATTGTGTATTATGTATTGTACAAAATTACTGCTACTAAGTAAGTACAAAGGTACTGCTTATTTCCAAAGAAATTTCTCCCAGAAGACCTGCGATAGGAGAAATTAAAAGAAATATATAGGGTGACTGGCAATTAGTGTACGATACTTAAACACTTGATTGTGCTCATGATAACAAACAATTTTTATTATGGGAGCAAAGCCGAAATCGCGAAAAAAATATCAGCTGTTCAGTACATTAGGCAAACAAAAATGTACTGAACAGCTAATTTTTTTTCGCGATTTCAGGTTTGTTCCCATAGTAAAAGTTGTAGGTTATCATGAGCACAATCACGTGTTTAAGTATCGTACACTAATTACCAGTCACCCTATAGACAATACCTAGTGTGTAGAAAGCAAGATAAGAAGAATGTGTGCAATCTTAATCTAAACTATCAAATAATACATATACATATATTATGTAGTTAAATATAAAAATAAAATATTTATATAACTAATTATACCTTCTATATAAATAGCATACATAATCCATACTCCATACTAATATTATAAATGCGAAAGTAACTCTGTCTGTCTGTCAGGTCAGTCGGTACAAAGATAGAATAGAGCTTGAGAAAGGACATAGGCTATAAATTGTCACGCTATTTGCTATGGGGGGTGAGCAATAATCCAAAATGTCGGTGTTGAACGACATTTGCAGCGAGTTCGATCCTCAGCTACAGTTAAAAATTTTGTCATTATTTTATCTTATTTTTTTTGTAAGTAATTAAATAACTTTTACCATTTTTTCAAAATAAAATTGACATTTCTATTCGATATCTTCTAAATATTTTGTAAAAACTAATCAAAACACATAATAAAATCAAAGCGGCGAGTAAAATCACGTACTATTTTGTTACAGAATAATTTAGCTGCAAAGGAGACAATTTTTTTTGGGCCCACTATTAAACGGTTACGTTTATTAATCATATTAAACATGGAAATAGCGATCATCTTATTATAATTAACAGACCAAAAATTATATAGAAATCTAACCGGAATAATGAAATAATAGTAAAAAAGTGTTACGGCAAAAAATGCTTGTTTAGGAGCGTTTTCAAGTTTATTTTAACGTGAAAAAAAATATGTTACTACAGTGCGCAGCGGTGACATCGGATTTAAATGCGTTTCAAGAGATAATAATTAATTGGTACAGCGAACTTGTTTTTAATGCTGTTATTAACGGTTAACACAAATATCAAGTAACGTACTTTAAAAATCACCGTGGAACGAAACGTAATTAATAGCCCGTTGCAGATGCTCTGTGGTTCAGTTTCAATCAGTTTGACACTGACAGACAACTAGTGGTGGGTCGTTGTCGAATTTTAGACGGACGAGACGTAACCGTTTTGGCGACGACAAAAACGGTTGCAGAAAACGGTCATCGTCGCTACTGGTTTGAAGACGAAACTATCGTTGAGTGAAGTAGTTGCAGAAAACGTTCGTTGTCGCAACTAGTTTGAGGACGGTAATAAATTCTGTACTCGTCGCGTCGTCGTTTCAAAACCAGTTATTACAATGAAAAATTAACTTTATGACTATAAACATAAAATTCATTTTTCATTGCAATAACTGGTTTTAAAAACGACGAAGCGACGAGTGTGATAGTTGAAGCAATTGATTTTTGACCTTATTTTCTAAACAGTAAGATAATAATTAGCATACAGTAATTCGAAGACTGGTTTGTGCAACGAAGACTGGTCGCAGGATGGAAAACGGTTGTTACGTTGCAGAACAAAAAACGGTCTTTGAAAACTGTTCGTCGTTGAAATGCCCACCGCTACAGACAACATTATTATTGTTTCCGATTACTAGATAGTTGCATGTTTCTTCTGTTCTTTTCGTATTTTTATTCGAAAGATTTTATGAAAATGACATCTGTAGATACATGCATAATCCACAAAGCCGTTGTATCAATTGTGCAGTATGATTTCAACGGAATATTGAATACTGCTCTTGCTGGATACTGTTGTAATTGTTTAGTGGGCAGACGCACTGTTGGCTGCTGTGCAAATGTGATGTGTATAGTGTGGTTTTTATCTTGGGCGCAGCATCAAGGTGAGGTTGAGCCACCTGCATCTTTTTTAGATGAAATACTGCTTTTAAGAGATGACTTTGAAAATGATGATGATGAACAGTAATAAATACTTGTGATGTACCCATAATGTGTTTTTTTTTCTCCTTACACAACCAGCATAAAACACATCACCTTATTATTTTATATCTACAGTCAATGGCCGGCAAAAGCCGCGCTATTTCGAAATGAATACATCTACGCATTTTCATGAATAAGTCTATCAAATCGTGTAAATCACATCAAAGTCTGTCACGTAGTACAGACGTGACTTTGTTTTATACTGTATATTATTGAACAGTGCACTATTTTAACTTAAAATACCAAGGAGACCTATCCACTCATTAGACAATCGCTCTTCTGAGATTTTAGGTTATTATGAGAGTCATGTTTTGACCGTCGTATTTCACGGTGCTCCAGTTACATAAAGTTTTGCTAATATTACCACTGTAATCTAGAGATGATAAGGAATAAACTAACGTGCATTTCATTGTTATACGCCACAATTTGTGGTGGGCCTATTCCCCAAACAAAAAAAATTGTCTCCTTTAACTTCTGAAAGGAAAATCATCACGCTATCATCGATAAGGAGCCAACCAGTCTATTATAACGTTTATATAAGAACGTCTATTTTAAAACATAATTATAGGAGACCTCAGCACAGTGGTTTCGTATCTAGACTTGCGTGTAATATAAAGATGGTTCGAGTCCCATAATATGGCTCTCATATATCAATAAGAAATGTTTATTTTATTTTTTCACCGTAAATAAGATTTTTTTTTTTATATTTTTGCATGCTTACATTTTTTTTATATCTACACACAATATATCTGTAGAAGTTTTTAGTTGTGTGCATATCACGCAAAATGTTAATAATATAAAATGTAGATAACTTTTAAACATTAAAATGGTGTGACACTTAAAATATTACTTAGGCTTTGTTTCATCGCAATCGGTTGAATATATCGATAGATATATGTACAAATTTAAAGTTTTCAAGAAGTAAAATGTAACACCACACGCAATTCAGATACTCGCAACGCCATCTAAAGACTCAAAGTAGAAATAATGATGACAATGGCATTTGAAATTCATATTAAATTTGATAGATAGATGGCATTGTGTAATTTATGTAATTTTCTGAGTGGCGGAAGAATGACCATCGCCCACGTTTGCAGATAGTTCTATTTTTTTCCCCCGTGGTTGTAACAAGCTAATTGACCTATATGTATTTAATTATTGACTTTAAAATAACACGGCCAAATTTTTGGAAGGGGTTACATGGTACCTTGCGTTGGAAGGCCCCCAGGTGGACGTTACCGATGACCTGGTGAGGGTCGTCGGAATCCGATGGATGCGAGACTCACAGGACCGGTCATTATGGCGACACTAGGGGAGGCCTATGTCCAAAAGTGGACGTCTTTCGGCTGAAATGATAATGATGACGATGGCACCTTTTTATTCTTTTTTTAAGGATGGAAATTATCCAGTGACTTCTCCCGCTCTGGTTGGGGCGTGAAGGCGTGTCAATCTTTTACTGACTGAAACCACACCTGTGTCCTTCAGTTGCCCTTTGCGACATCTCTTTGAGAAGCGCGTGGATCACTACGCGCTGTTGACGACTGGGTTTGGTACGGTCAACTACCGGACGGCCGGACGGCTACCCATTGCTCGACGTCCGCAAGCCCGTGTCTACCGTGGCTGGTAGTCGGGGTCGGAATCTCGGCTCGGCGTGGAGCGGCCTCCTCCTTCGCTAGCATTATGGCTTTGCGGAGGCAACCTCCGGCCATTTCTCCTCGCTTTGGACCATAGCCCGAACCAGGGCCCGGCGCGAGAGGCCACTGACGCCGATTGCCTCCACGAGGACACAGCGGTGCTCCGCTCTTGCGGGGCACACCTCCAATGTATGCTTCACTGTGTCCTCCGGGATGATGGCACCTTGCGGCCTAATAGTAGCGTGTTTTATTATTTGCAGTCACTGCTTCATATTTATAAAACGAGGTCGAATGTGTTTTTCTGATCACAGTTCGACAACGTATTATGTATCTCAGATTCCTTGCAGCCTTACGTCGACATCTGGACATTGCCTCCTTGCAGTGAGTGGTGACCAACACTGGATTATGGTATTGGTACTGGTATTTCGAACGGTTTCTGTTCCGGATTCGGTTGGAATTACCCTGATAATAACATTTTGCGAATTGCCCGAAGCTCCCGGTGTAGCATGCGGTGGAGGTCTATCCTGCTTGGGTGAACCACCGTGTCCTCATAGAGGCAATCGGCGTCAGTAATTTCTCGGTTTGGTCATCAATATGCGAGTTCGATTGGACGGGGATACACGCACTCAAGATTTCACCGAAATTCATTCAAAAGTTGGAGACTCTTTATAGGGTAGTTCCCACTATGGAAAAAACATTTGCCTGATATACGGGGACGTCAGTTAAATACACACCAAAAATCCTAGGTAAATGAACCACCACGCCCAAAAGGATCAAGCTGCAACAATCAATGCAAGTTTGTATGCTCTCGAAAATTCTTCATAAGTACTGTTGTGGAGGAAGATAGTTGATGATGATGGTAGTTTTTGGATTCACTTAAGTCTTTGCACTATCAGTGCACGTTATCCAGCTGAAGGTCGGTGTCCCGATTATGCTTCTTCGTTTACCTCTACTAAAGCTGTCTAACTGCTTAAACTCTTCAGTGAAATATTATTGAGGCGAAATGTATTACACGAGGTAACTCTTTCAAACAATCTCGCAGCCCCAGCAGACATCGGTCCTAGAGGGCCCTATACATTTGCTGAAGAAGGCTACTGGTTGTCATTTTCTCCACCAATCGCCTCCATGAGGACACGGTGGCGCTCCGACCAAGCTGGAACGACTTCCATTTTTTTTATTCTCCGGGCGATCCGCACAATAGTGAGATCCGAGTGTTTCTTCCCGCCGAATCCGATCAGATACCTTCCAAAATATCCACATCCGGTGAGTCCTGCACAAAGAGAGGATGCCGTGACGCTTCTGTAGTGACACCTCAAAGACAGGCATTACCGCTGCGATTGTGGTATGCTGACTGTGGCGAGGGATTAAAATCATACAATATTGTTTTACCAGAACATAAACCAGAAACATACATAAACTAATAACTTTAACTTTTCCCTTGGGGTAGGCAGAAATGCCAACTGCTACGACCCATACATACTCTTTCTATTCATTGACGTTTATACATCTGGATCTGGACGTTTACATAACATGTTGCGGATGAAGTCGCAGGCAACAGCTAGTATATAAATATATATAACTATTACAGGGTTATGCTCGGAGTTTCCTTGCGTGATCGAATCAGAAATGAAGATCAGGAGAACCAAGGTTGCCGACATGGCACGAAGAATTGCCAAACTTAAGTGGCAATGGGCAGGGCACATTGCTCGCAGAACAGATGGCCGTTGGGGGCGAAAGGTTCTGGAGTGGCGACCGCGTACCGGAAGATGCAGTGTTGGAAGGCCCCCTACAAGGTGGACCGATGATCTGGTATAGGTTGCGGGAATCCGATGGATGCGAGACGCACAGGACCGTTCGTTGTGGCGACATTTGGGGGAGGCCTATGTCCAGCAGTGGACGTCTATCGGCTAAAATGATGATGATGATGAACTATCACAGTTGAGAGGAGAGATTGTGCTCTTTAACTCTATTTTAAAAGAGTGAGGTCGATTTTAAATCTCGAATGCTAGGCGGAAGTAAGTTCCACAACCTTACTGCATAGACAAAGAAAGAATAGGAGAAGTAACTCGATTTATGAGGATGAGATTTAAAAAGAAGGGATCTATGTTTTTAATGCACGGTGCGTCACTAGGACGAGCGTAAGAAAAAAGGTCACGTAAGTAGGAGAGATAACATAAAATCCGAGTGTTTCAGCTGCGAAGACGGATTAGGAGCCACTTGAGTTCCTTGCGAAAGTGCGAGACGTGGTCATTTTCTCGTAAACCAAAAATAGACCGAATGCATAAGTTTTGTAGTCGCTCAAGCATGTTCAACAGCTCCTCAGTAGCATCCAGGTAGCAGGCGTCAGCATAGTCTATAATCGCGCAAGTTACATTTTTATCGAAGTTAACTTTTCTTCTACCCACTAGATGTAGAAATGAATAGAAGATAAATTTTTGAAGAGGAGGAGAATGATAATACGGATGTCGGAATCTTGTTAAACAAGGAGAACATAGCTGAGGTTAAAATGGCGAATTTAGGAGCAAAGGTTAGTGACAGTGTGATGAAGGGAAAAACGGAGAAAATACAGTGAAGAAAGTGAGGATTGCGAGGAAGGATTTAAAACGGCTTAAGAAATAGGCCAAAAAGCCAAAAAGATTATTAAGAAGAGATTCAACAACTGAGCAGGGTACATTTAAAATTTGTATAACATCTTTAAAGGTTTTGCGAAAACAAATAGGTATGGCAAAATTATTGATGAATTTGAATATACAAAATATAACAAATATAAAATACCGTAGCCCCTGTAAAGTGTTGATTAAGTTTGATAAAAGAGAACAAGCAGAAAAATTTGTAACAAACAAAACAATAATGGAATTAGATGCGATATATCAATTTGTAGATGAAGTATATGTTATGGTGTAACTAGTGGCATAAAATTAGAATACAGTAACAAATACATTCAAGATACCATCAAAAGTCGATGTGAAATAATTGCTGTAAGAAGACTTAAAAACGCTCTACTTCTGAGGGTAAGTGGGAGTATAGTGAAACCGTTCGCGTGGGTTTTAAAGCACAGATGATCCCTACTCATGTTTGATTTGACTGACGTATGGGTGCAGGCTTGCAGTAAAAAAATATGTATTTCCCGTTACTCAATGCTCTGCTTGCTGGAAGTTTGATCATATTAAAAAGTTCTGCCCATTAATTAAAACAATATGCTCTAAATGTGGATCAAACCATGAAAACTGTGAAATAGAAATATATAAATCCCCTAACTGCAAAGGTGCCCCATGTTTACAAAAGAAATACAAATTTGAAATTTAATGACCGAGAAAAGTGTTACTTATTGCAAGGCCTTACAAATGTACCTAGCAAAAAATGAGAAAATCTCCAATTTAACTACAAATTCAGGAACAATTATGCAATCACATGCCGAGCCAGTAAATACAGTGGCACTTATTCATCGAGAAGAATCTTCAGACGATATATTTTCAGAAAAGGAACAAGAAGTAAACACCAAGACAGTTTTATTTCCAATTCAGCAAACCAGTAAAAAGAAGAAACATAAAAGGACAAACAAAGGAAGTATTTCTAATAAACAGGTAGAAGAAGTAGATTTTATCAACAGTGGTCAGAATACAACTGACAACCCCATGGAGGAAGAAAAGAGTAACGACCGAAGGAAAAGTTTTGAGTTTAAAAGATTATGGTTAAAGATGAGCAAGTAATTATTTCTGCAGGTTTAGGAGATAAAAAGATAAATTAAAAAAACCCGACTGCGTAAAAATAACTTTAAATAAAAAATTTGGCTTTTGTTGTTAAGCAAAAATGTTCAAAAAGCCGATGTATTCGTTGCCAGTCAATAAATTTTCATTCGTTCTATTATAGTATCAGTTATGTACTCAACTGCATAAAACTTAAAGTAATGTTTGCCAAATAAAAGTTAATTGTTAAAGTATTCATTAATTCGGTTTTACTTTTCAATGTTAGCACTTGTACAAATACCTAAGTGAGAGGTATTTTTTCCGCGTATTAGCTGTATAGGTAGGTATTATTTACTATATTCAATAACGTATAAAACAATTGAAATTTATTAATATGCCATTTTCCTCAAAAGGATATTCATTGATATAATTTGTGTACTGCCATAGTATTTTCAAACATATGGTATACTATGAAATTATAAAATATAAATAATTAGTTATAATATGAAAAAATTGCTTTGATGAGCATACTCATATTAGTAACAAACACAAATTTGTGGTTCCTGCAACCAGGCTCAAAAAAATAGGAGGCTGATTTAGATGCCAATATATATGCACTAGATATAGATGCACTTCTATAATAAACTTCCTGGTCATATACAACAGCTAAGCCGTAATAAATTCAAATAATTTGTAAAGCGAAAACTTTGCCAAAAGGCTTTTTACACTATAAAGGACTATGTTGAGGACGAAAAGGCTTGGGATTGACCTGCTCCAGTGCGCAGTACAACAGACTGTTGTCTTATATATATATGTATATACTTTTTCGTTTGTTTTTATTTTCAATTGTGCTTTTTATTTTTATTTGTTTTTTTTTTTACAATTTGACATTGTAGAGTATTTTTATTTTACAATTTGTTTTTTTTTTAATTAACTTTTGACATACTTAAATATTTACTTTGCTAAGTATTACATTTTGTAAACTATATATTTCCTTTTATTATTGTGAATGTGAGAACTATGTTGATTGCTTTTTTTTCTGTCTCCTTTTCAGTAATTTTAACGTATGTCTAGCCATTTGAGTATTTTCTACGGCCTACTCAAATGTCCTTTCCTAGGTATTGTTCGTCAAGTCGTTGAGCTCCTTAGTAATCCTGTGTTGAGCTTTGCGAATACTGACAAATGCTTGCACTGACTGGACAGGTCCACTCAAATCTGTATGGTTCTTTCTTCCAAAGACCATCTCAGACAAATCTGCATGGTTCTCATGTGATTTGACCATTACACATTTACTGTATAGACTTTAACACTAGAAAGACCAAGGCCGTCAATTTGACCGCACGGCGATTTCATTCTTAAATATTTTACAAACCATGTTTTTGTTTCTTTTCATATTAAATGACTTTTCCTAACTTGTTATCGTTAGCCCAAATCCATGTAAAAAAAAAACTATTAGGTACATCATAATGTGGTATATGAGATTTCTTTACAAATACCTACTAAGATCGCACACCGTCAATATGACGGCAGTGACAAAAACAGTAAACAAAGTTTTCTACAAACTTATGAGGGTACTTTTGTTTCATTTATTTTGAATTCTTAGTAAGTTATTATTGTCTAAGTTGTATACATTACCGTTTCAACGATATTTCACTACCGGAATATGTTGTTTTGAAATTGGTACAACCCTATTTCGCGTCTATTTCTTCGTATTTTTTCACGTCTCTAAATTTAGCTAAAAATCTATTTTTTTAAAAGAATAATATTGTTGGAACAATGCGGCGTGCAAGACGGGAAGTACCACCGATTTGTAGAGCTTATACATACTACAAGATATGAAATGTTTCTAATGAAAACAGAAGCCCATACAACCCTTGCTGTCTATCAAGAAAAACCAGGAAAAATGTTATTATTTTGAGTAACGCTCTGTACCGGAACGGTATTAATAAAAAAAAAGTTGCCTAAGACAGTGCATAATCTGTAAAAAAGCTGTTTGTGGAAAATGTATGAAAGATTTAAAAAACTACTATTTTTGTTAAATTTTTACTCAGTTTATGTACTAAAATTGTTTATTAGTAGTAAAAAAATTAAATTGATATTATTTTTATTTAATTTTATACCAAAATACGCAATAATTTCAGGAGTATTCTAACTGAATCTCTTGTCCCGTCAAATTGACGGCTGCGGTCTTTGAAGGTATAGTTGATGCCTGGCCCTTCTAGTGTTAAAAGAGACTTTGACCCCTGAGTTTGTTTCTGTGTTTCTTCTCAGGGTATTCAGCTAGGAAGCATCGGCCTCATATAGCTTAAAATGACAAAAAAAAATTACGTCTAAAAGTGTTTTTTAAACCTATTTGCAAAATTAATATCATTTATCATTTACTGATCTTTGTGAAAGCTTAAGAGTAGGTCTCTTATAAAGGGAAAACCGTCAATGCACAGCGTGTGGCTGTGCTTTATACCTAATAGTTCTAAAAATTATATGTTTCTAAATGACTTTACAATCTATTAAGTAAATTGAAAAGGTAAGCGCTTCTAAAGCATTCATTACGAAAACCAATTTTTTTGAGTAGTCTTTTTTATCCCATTCCATGGAAATCGTAGTCTACTGCGACCCCATCGCACTGACTCAAGGAGTCAAGGCACACACTCTGTGCTACTTGGGTTTGTCAAGCATGTGGCGTTCAGTATGGAGCTGTCTCATCTATGTCGGCTATACTTTTCAGGATGTTGTTGTGTCTGGCATACGCACCCTACGCATGATGGAAACCTCCATCATCATCACTTGCACATGATGGCGTGAAAGTATCAATTTCCCTATCTGCTAGCATAGCAAAAACCCTGCTGCAGTGTTGATCAACACCATGAATGCTTCTTGCATTATACGTGCAGAGCTTATCACTTATTTTCAAAATAGGTAGAAATAGAATGTAAAATAGAATTCAATAACCTTTACCTCTACTTAAATAAATGTTAATAATTTAATTAGTACGAACTGTAAAAAATAAAAATAGAATGTGATGATTTAATACACGTTCAAACTAGTGCTTGACAAAGGTTGAGCAACTGTTCCGGCGTGAAATAGTATAATTTTATTAATTAGGAGCAACAAACGGCTACATTATACGATATTAAAACATGATAACATAAATATCTTAAAAATAATAATGTAGCCCACAGCGCTGTTCACAGATTACCATATAGAATAGACTTAAAAGCTAAAAAAAAAAAAGCTAGGATAAAAGCTGCATGCATGACAGTTATATCACTTAATATAGTTAACAAATTGAGGGTAGATGACAATGCTACCCCAAGAAGCTCAAGATGGCCAATTATCGGCACGGTCAAACCCCGAAAAGATGGAGTTGGGTGGAATGGGCTCTGTTTAGCGGAAAAAAGACATGCCTGAGCTTTAGCAGCATTGAACCAGACCAGATTGACATCGCCCCAATCGGAGTCCGTGTTCAGGGACGTTGCAATTTCTGCATACCCAAAAGTACTGGGCTTAAGAAGGTCATTTATCTGAGGAACCTCGGTATTTTTTTAATTTGTTTATACCCAATTGATCGGACGAGCAGCCATCGATGACCACTCGAATGAACCGATCAGAAATCAGAAATCAGAAACGTTTATTTCAAATAGACCAATTACAGGCACTTTTGAATTGTCAAAATGTCGGTCAGTCAAAAAAAAAATACAAGTGAAGATAAATTGCACGTTCCAAAGCGTAGATCTCTATGGAGAAGAACGTGCAAGAAACTCCATGGACACTCTTTTAAATCATATTATGAGTTACATAAATCTTGGTTACATATTTCTTGTCGCTTCTAATATGTGAGCACAATGTAGATAAGTAATAATAATTAAAATAATAAAATAAAAACTAATAAAAAAAAAAATAGAAATTGAATTAAGTCACTGGCAGCTAAGAGATGACCAGTCTCAACTGACGGCACCCGTTCACGAGCATGACGCGTGCATCAGCCCCACTCAGTTCAACCATTTTGAAGGGAACCGAATGACCCAATAACACGTGCCACCATCAGCGAGACATTTGAGTGAGCATGACAAACTCTCAACTGCCATGCTCGTAATGACAAACAAGTTGTAACCTAATAAAAATGCTCCATGGTACTTCACATTCACAAAACTTGAAAAACAAAGTGCTTCTACATTATACAATGCTATTGTTTCCAAATACAAAAGATAATAAATTATCATAAGCTCTATTGAAATAAACCAATAAAATAAAATAAAAATAAAACATTTCGAAAACAACAATACAAAAAGGGGAACAGTATCTCTTCCAAAATTATTTAAAAAAAAACTAATTTGAAGGTAAAAGTGGCTGTGGCTGCGGAGCAGGACCGGCATTTAGCCAAGCGCTTTTATCAAGGATATAATCTTCCAGTTTATAATACGCTTGTCTACATAGTGTGCGTTTAATGCATGCTTTAAATTTGGACTCATTTAGTTGTAGAATCTCAACTGGTATTTTATTATAAAATTTTACACAGTACCCCATGAAAGAACTATGTACTTTAGCCAATCTGAACCGAGGTTGATCTAATTTGTTCCTGTTCCTAGTATTAAAATAAATTGTGCCTGTCACTTATCTTAGTAAAAAGATAAATATTTTTCCGAACATACATAATGTTTTCATAAATGTATTGACAAGGGACCGTCAGGATGTTTATTTCCTTAAATAGTTCCCTAAGAGAATCGCGTCTGCGAAGATTATATATGTCTCTGATAGCTCTTTTCTGCAGAATAAAAATTGACTCTATATCTGCAGCCCGTCCCCATAGCAAAATACCGTAAGACATGATACTATGAAAGTAACTAAAATAAACTAGTCGCGCAGTATCCACATCAGTAAATTGACGGATTTTTCTGACAGCATATGCTGCTGAACTAAGCCGACCTGCCAGAGATGTTAAATGAGGACCCCATTGTAGCCTCGAGTCAAGCGTGATCCCTAGGAAAACCGTATTCTCGACGAATTCAAGTTTCTCCTTGTTCAATACTATGTCGGAGTAATTACTTTTAACATTCGGTAACGCAAATCTTATGCACTTAGTTTTTTTTTCCATTTAACACTAAATTATTAACAGTAAACCAGTTTTGGACATGCTGTAAAGCATCGTTTACGTCATCAAGATTAGTGGAACGTCTACTGATCTTAAAAATTAACGACGTATCGTCAGCAAACAATCCAATATGTGGTTGTTTTTTTAATAGATGCGGTAGATCATTTATATATACTAAAAAGAGGAAAGGACCTAATATTGAGCCTTGTAGTACACCCATTTTGACTTTCAAACCCGGAGAATTGACACCGTTTATCTGAACTTGCTGTTGCCTGTCAATTAAATAAGATTTCACCAAGCTGAGTGCAAGTTTACCTAGTCCATAATGTTCTAGCTTTAAAAGCAAGGTTTCGTGATTAACACAATCAAAAGCCTTTGAGAGGTCACAAAAAATTCCTATCGCATCTTGGGCTTCTTGGATCCCTCAGCAAGTCTGCAATCCAATCACACAGACCAGCGGGTAGACCGAATGAAGGAAGCTTAGCAATAAGGCTTTCGCTCATTTTTTTTTTCTTACTGATAAATTATTGGTGGGTGACTTGAAACACAATTTAGTTTTCAATAACCATATCAAATTGGGTCACAGTATTTGGACAGATGACGGTGGCGAATTCAACAATACTAATTGATGTCCTTATACTTTAATTTATTCTTTTTCAAAGTAACATAAAGTTATTATTCATATGTAATGTGTAGTGCCAATTTTGTTAATTATGTATTCAATATTATAATTTCATGGTCTTTTTATTAATTTGAGGTTTTTTTTTTTCATAGGTGGGAAAATCATCTTATGACAAATCCCGCTCTTGGGCGGAGCGAGAGATAGTGTCAGACTTTTAGTGACTAAAAACCCACTCCTGTTCCTTCGTTGCCTTCGTCCCAGGGCCCCGGTTTCGTTTTCACACTACCCATGGCCCCAGTAGGCTTCGACCCTGCTGGGCCCCTACGATTTGCTGACATCTCCCTGAGGCGCGCGCGGAACAATACGCGCCGTCGACGACTTGGGCTCGGTCCGGATGGTTACCGGACGGTCGGACGGCGGGCCACCCATTGCCCGCCGTCCGCAAGCCCGCGCCTACGGTGGCCGGAAATCGGGATCGGAATCCCGGCCGCGGTTGGGGCGTGAGGACCGTTGCCGTTGCCTCACGCGATCGGCCGCCTCCTTTGCTAGCATTACTGCTTCGCAGAAGGAGGCGACCGCCTGCCACTCCTCCTCGCTCCGTACCATGGCCTGTACCAAGGCCCGGCGCGAGAGATCACCGCCGCCGATCGCCCCCACGAGGACACGGCGTTGCTCTTCCCAAGCGGGGCACACCTCCACCGTGTGCTCCACCGTGTCCTCCGGGCGGTCCACACAGTGGCGACACCCGGGCGTTGCTTCCGCACGAATCCGGTGCAGGAACTTCCCGAACTTCCCGTGTTCGGTGAGAACCTGCGTCATGCGGAAGGTGAGGACGCCGTGAGGTCTTTCCAACCACGCCTCAAAGAAGGGACTTACCGCCATAATTGTAGCGTGCCCAGCACTGGGTCGCGACAGTCGCTGTCGCCATTTCTCCATGAGATCCCGCCGGAGCTCTGTCCGCCATGCTGCGACTTGTCGCGGCAGCGGAATTTCGCCCCGGCGTTGCATCTCCATGCGCAGATCGTGCATGTGAGCAAGACCTGTTGCTACCAGATCCCATGGTGGCTGTCCAGCAAGGAGGCTCGCCGCTTCGCGGGAAATAGTCCGGTATCCTCGCACCATCCGTATGGCCATGACCCTCTGGCATGCGTTCAGCCGGGCCGCCGGCTGCTTCCGCAGCGCCGGCGCCCATATCGGTGCGCCATAAAGGGCCATGGACCGAACGATTCCCGCGTAGAGCCTCCGGCAGGAGGCGTCTGGACCCCAAGGTTGGGCAGGAGCCGCCCGAGGGCAGCCCCAGTCCGATTTAGTTTGGGAGCCAGACGTCGGAAGTGCTCCTCGAAATCTCATCGGCTGTCGAGAACGAGTCCCGGGTACTTCATCGTTGACACGACGCCGATGTGGACTCCTCCTACCGTCAGTTGGGAACCCGGTGGTGGCGCGTTCCGAGGGCCGTGAAAGCACATTGCCTCGGACTTGTGCAATGCCACCTCGAGTCCCAACTCCTGGATCCTGCCCACGACTGTCGCAAACCCGCGTGTCGCTAGTTCGACCGCCGCCTGGTACGAATTTGAGGTTGGAAATTTTTATCAAATAACTTGATCCGCTTTTGGTGGAGCGAGTGGGTGTGTCACTTTAACTGGCCAAAACCCACCCTTTTCAATTATTTATCTTTGGAAATTTTTTGAACAATCACGTAACCCCGTATCGTAACATAGCCTGTATTCCCGTGAAAAAAAAACGTCAGGTAATCGAAGACATGGTAGCGTGTCTACCGAGGCGCGTGTTTTAAATCATTCAGTCCTCTCAAACTAACTCAATTTTAGTAATACGTGCGTCATATTTGATAATGAATGCCATCAGTTGAAACGGCTCATCTCTTAACTGCCAGGACTTGTGTTTTTGTAGGATTCTAGTAAAACTGTAAAACCTACATAATATGATTGATTTTCTCCCTATTCCGGATAGTTACCGTCGGGTTAGAGACCAGACCCCTCAGTATTGCTCTAGAAGAATGAAAACAGAA
The DNA here is from genome assembly GCA_905147345.3 of Mythimna impura. NCBI lineage: Eukaryota > Metazoa > Arthropoda > Insecta > Lepidoptera > Noctuidae > Mythimna > Mythimna impura. The sequence goes on along the minus strand of LR990359.1, from coordinate 21,180,926 downwards.
ATAAATTAAGTCGTTTATTTATTTAATTTAAACAGAAAGTTCGAAGCCAATAATACTATTTAAACACAGACAGTAGTACAAAGAAGGCAAAAAAAATATGAAACAATAATTATTTTTTAAAACAGACAAGTCACAAGTAGCGCGGGACTTTTAGAGGTAGGTACCTATTTAATAAATATAATACACATTCATCTCACAAAATTGCAAAGTAGAGAGTTTCCAAGGTATATGAAAAGAATTATCAAGGAAAAAGACACCAAGTCATATAAATTATGACGTAATACTACAGCAGGGGAATGAAATTCGAGATCCGAGTGTGATCCTGAACCGTTTAAATTTACCACGTACTTAGATAATGGCAGTGATAAAGGTCACCCAAATGCTGGATTTTTGAAGCGCAACATCAGACGATTTGAATACCAGAAGACCAAAGTCAGTGCCCTAGTGCGCCACATTCTTGAGTATGTAAACTATGTATGGAGTCCTTTTTACACAGTAAATAGTAACATGTGGAAAACATACAACGTCCCTTTACGAGACCTCTTGCTTTATCTACAAAAAGCTTTTCATACTAAAAACCTTACAAGGAGCGTTCGAACAAATTTAAAATGATGAGAAAGAAATAGTAAATATGAAGGTAGACCTCTTTTGGATTTATATATCCTCCATAAAATCGAATATGGAAATATCCAATGCTGTTACGTTTTGAAAAGCTTTCCCAGCTATAGTGGCTTCTTAACCTAGGATAGGTTTTTTGGTACTAATAGCTAAAGGTTTAGTCCATTCCAGAGGCAAACCCTGCTTTAGCGACCCTAGTGGGGTCAGCCGTACCCCCAACAGCACTACAATCAACTCCTACAGTCCCCTCCTGTAATAAACCTGTAAGTCAGATAGTTCTGAAAACCACTGCATGTTTATGACTCATGATACCAGGGCCCTAGCCAAAAAGCTACGGTTCGCTGAAACAACGGTCCAGATCGACACCGAAACGGCCTACAAACTCTTCACAGTAGTCGCGTACTAGATAAACTAGACAGTGTTTTCTGCAATGGATGAACAAAAAGCTGTAACACACCCAGATTTCTCAAACTAGGTTTCTTTAATGCCGTTTCCAACCAACGGGATAAGATTGTCAAATTCTTCTGCGATTATCATCTAAACCTCCTTCTTATACAGGAAACCTTCGTGAAACTAATCACCACATAGTTCGTAATGATAGGAAGTATGGAGTTCTGTCACGATGGCGGTATTCTCATTTATTACTAGAAGGAATTCCTCTCACGCTCCTCTGTCTCCGTTTGCCAACTAGGCGTGACGCAAAGCATCAAAATTAAGGAATGCAAACCGGTTAACCTGAAAACCGAAAAACCGGTTTTTCGGCATATTTTTAATTATTATAAAACCCGGGTTTTATTTTTAAGTATCCGGTTTTTTCGAGTTTTTTTTATTACTTTCAAATGACACAATTTTTTTTTTAGCGAACATTGTTTTAAAACGCTGCTGAGGCTTGGTATCAGTCGTAGGTTTATTTATCGTACCATAGATAGCTACACCAAATGGAGTGTCCATTTGGTGTAGCTATATATAGTCTTCTATATAGTCTTCTGTTCACGATTATAAAAGATCCAGACCGGCCGTGTGTTGTGAGAACTCAACAGTTAGTGAATGCTGTTAGGGAAGAATTAAAATCACTTAAGAACACAAAAAATCTTATTCGTAGATGAAATGCCCACCCGCTAGATCGCTATCGCGGTTCTTACTCATCATAACATCATCACCTTAAACGAGTCGCTTATTTAGAAAAGAGTGAAAAGATCAAAATCTTTGCTTGTTCGTTACACTGATGGAAAACTGAGGGATATTCTTGCTACCGATGAGAAAATTTTCACAATCAAGGAATATTACAATAAGCAAAATGATCGGGTGTATGCTCGTAGCTCCAAAGAACACTCTTAACTGGTTAGCAGAGTCCTGAATGGTTATCATGCGGCATCAGTAATGGTTTGGTAAGGGTATCCTATCACGGAGTGACCAAGGATATATTTCGTGAAAATGGGTGAAAACTTTAGCTAAAGTGTGTCAAGATACTATCCTAGATGGCATAGCAAAGCCTCTTAAAGCCTCTCTCTTTTTGATAACATACTAGGGTCTTTTCAGCAAGACTCAGCACCCGGTCACAAGGCACGCATTACCCAGAATTGCCTTGCAGCGAATGTTTCTGACTTCATCAAGGCTGATGATTAACCCTCGGCAAGCCCAGACCTCAACCCCTGGACTACAAATTGTGGTCTGTATTAGATAGAGGGCATGGGCTGCTCCAAACGTCACAATAATTAGCATAAGCATAGCATAATCAGCCTTTTAATGTTCCCACTGCTGGGACTCAGGCCTCCTCTCTCTAGGAGAGGGAATGGGCCGTAATCCACCACGCGGGCCAAGTGCGGGTTGGTAACACCAATAATTAAGATTCCTTAAAAAATTCTTTATGATCAGCGGTGGACCACTTTCCAATGGTCACAGTTCGTAAACCGATAGCGTAACCTGAACGCTTAAAAGCCTGTGTTAAGGCAAAGGGTGGATATTTTGAGTACAAGTATGTATTGATTTCTGGTTTAGATTCTCTATGTACGACATCATTCTAAGACATTCGTTTTTATGAAGTTAAGATTGTTTTTATTTGTATCAGAATTTATGGCCATATTAGGTATACATTTTCTTTTGTATAGATAAGTTTCTAAATTATTATTAAAACTTAGAAACCGAGTTACCGGTTTCACTGAAAACCGAGTATGAAAATGGTGGTTTTAATTTTGGCCGATTTTGCATTCCCTAGTTAGAGCTTATAATGAAAGAGTTTATAATATGGTTAATTTGATTACAGATTTAAAGTGTTGTTATTATGTTGAGTTTTGTATATTCATGCGTGATATTTATAATGACTAAATTACGCTTAGTTGATCTTTATGGTACTTTTGATTTATATTGTACCTACTGAGTTTAAAAACAAAACGCAAATATACCTTTTACCTCAATATATGCTTTTTAATTAAAATTTTGAATAAGTACATATACATTTCTTTTAAATACATAAGTATCTATTTAATTAAAGAGATGCAAGATGTAGGCGGCCTGAATTTAACAATCTGTTTAAAAATATCATTTATACAAACAATAAAAAAAGTTATTTTCAAACCGGTTACCCGGTTAACCGGTTTTTTTTAGGAAACCTGAAAAAAGCGGTTTTTAATTTTGGCCGGTTTTGCATTCCCTAATCAAAATTCTGGCTTTCAGTGTAACGCGATTACGCGATGCCTGGAGACTTGCTCTTCAATATAACGAAAGCTTTCGACAAACTCTAGTACAATGTCTTATTATATGAACTGTACCAACTCAGTATGCCAGATCGCCACGCACTATGACACTTTTGTCGAACCGTACCTTCCGCTATCGCCTCTCATATGAGACTGGAAAAGTGCTGATTACTTGGAAGCAAGCTAACGTGCAGCCTGTGCCCAAGAAGGGCAGTCGAGCTCACCCGGCAAACTACCGACCCATCTCTGTTACCTAGGTCCTCTGTAAGAGTATGGAACGGGTGCTTAACAGGAAGCTTCTGGCATACCTAAAAGCTAACGACATCCTCAGTTACCGGCAATACGGTTTTCGCCAAAATCGGTCTACTGGGGACCTTCTAGCGTAGGTATGCCATTCACAACTGGAGCGAGGCCATTGAGAAGCATGGGGAAGCAATTGCCCACTTCCTTGATATCTCGAAGGCTTTCGACAAAGTCTGGCAGGAAAGCCTTATTGCTAAGCTTCCTTCCTTCGGTCTACTCAATGGTCTGTGTGATTGGATAGCAGACTTCTTGAGGGATCGATCCATCCGAGTGGTTATTGATGGCTGCTCGGCCGGTCAAATGGATATTAATGTCGGTCCCTCAGGGGTCGGTACTCTCGGCAACACTGTTCTTGCTGCACATAAATGACCTACTTAAACCCGGTATTTGGGTATGCAGATGACAGCACTGTTACTGAGAGATACGTGTCTGACACACGCGAGCTAGTGGGTCACAGATACAGTCATTCCGAGACGCTATGGTTGAACGCTTGAACTCGTCCTTGAAGACGGTCTCCGATTGGCGCGATGCCAATCTGGTCAAATTCAATGAAACTAAAACCCAGGCGTGTCTTTTTTCTGCTAAACGGTGTCAATTCCACCCGGCTCCATCTTTAATAGCTAAGATGAGCTTAATGCACTAGATTCGATTGAAAAGCGAGCTATAAAGATCTGCACTTGTTGAGTCAAAACCCCAAAGTCTTGAGCATCGACGCCGAGATGCTAGCTTGTCGGTGTTCTATCGAATTGCACAATTTAATTCCGCCAAGTTCGTTCCATCATCGGACCACTAGACGTACGGCGTTGCGCCATCAGTATATGGTGGACATCCCACCCATACGTACAAAGCGTTTAGGGAATACATGCATTATGCGTACAGCTAAGGAGTGGAATTCCCTGCCGGAGTCTGTGTTTCCTGATAACAATAACCTAGGGGTCTTTAAGTCAAGAGTTAATAGGTTACTTCTAGGCAAGCGTGTTCCATCATCGGCCACATTATCGCTTACCATCAGGTGAGATACTAGTCAAAGGCGAGCCATCATAATAAAAAAAAGTTATTTGCGTGACTAGCCCGAAAATATTCATCGGCCAGGCTCACCAGTCACCTGATATAGAATCTTTGCACCTTGTTCCTTATCTATTTAAAGAAAAAGAGAAGACTCACAGACTTATCAAAACCCAACGTAAACCCTTGGACATAGAAAGCTGTATTTTTACAAATGTTGTTTTTAAGATGTAGATGAGGAACAATAACGGTTTTTTCGAAACAAGATTCTTAAGAGGATCAAAAGGGGTTACTAGCGAGTAGGGCTTTCAATACCGGTATTCCGGGATAACGTAATACCGTGATCACGGATATATATTGGTATTTTTTTAATCACGGTATTGAAGAGCCAATACCGTGATTACGATATTACAAACATTAGTATATATTATTGCGGTTTGTTGAAATTAGTAGTAAGAAATTGAATTATGTGTTATAATTTACGATGTGATGTTACTCTCACACTTATTTTTGCAAACGTCGGGCCCTGGTTAAAGCCATGGTCCGGAGTTAGAGGAGTTGGGATACGATGGCCTCTTTCTGTGAAGCAGTAATGCTAGCAAAGGAGAAGGCCGCAAGCGTGAGAGAACGGACTTCCTCACGCCCCAGCCGCCGCGACTGAAGATGCCGTAGGTGTCGGGAGACGCAGGGCAATCCCCAGCTACCGAAGGCTAGCTCGTAGTGTTACACGCGTACCTACCTACGCCTAGTAGGGCTGATGCCTGCTACGGGGGCGGGAGAAATCTCAGCCCAGAAAAAGCCCCTTCAGCGCCCCGTTTAAGCCGATTCCCGAAATTGAGCCGTATTCAATGCTAAACAAACAAAAATTGCAAAATAACGTTTAGGTCTGTCGATGTTTCTGGTATTGTTTTTTCATATTTTGACACCGACCTCCGAACTTGAAAGTTATTTTACAATTATTCGTTTTCGTTTTTTTGAAGTCGAAGGTTGTATTTTTGTAAAAAAGCTCTTTTATTTTTCAATTTTTAGTTGTGGTACCTCACAACTAAAATTAAATGGTGAGCAAGTTACCTATTGCATTGACAAAATACCCATAATTATTTGGATTATTATCTAAAGGATTGTTATTACTTAAACTTACACAAAAAGAATCATCAAAATTTCCATAAAAAAGTTTTAACAGTAAACAGACATGCGATTTCAGCATTTCTTAAAGATTTGCTATTTATTTGAAGTATTCCATGGTTTATCTCCGAAGTTCTTCATTACATCTTTGCCAAATTTAAATGGTACACTCTAGGGTTAAAACCCAAACAAAAAAAAAATCATCAAAATCTGTTGACATTTGACTAAGATATCGCGAACATTATCCAGAGCGATAAAGGTAAAAAAAAACAATTAGACGACTTGAGAAACTCCTCTTTTTTTGGAAATCGGTTATTTTCAGAAAGTAACTGTAATAAAGACTGAGTTAAAAATAAAAACACGTATTATAATGGTTTGATTAATGTCGTAATTCAACTTGTGTTCACTATCGTGATCACGGCATTGATCATACTAATACCGGTATTGAAAAAGTCCGGTATTTGAAAGCCCTACTTGCGAGAGAAATCGCATAAGCATCAACTGAAAATGCAATTTAAAGTAGAGGCACACACCGAATAAATTAATTTAAAAATTAATGTGTACCTATATGCTTAAGCGACTATTAAATATCTGTCGACAAACACAGATGTTCGTTGTGACGATCAATTTTTCATGAATTGCAGTTTTCAAAAGTACCTACCATGTTGTTTACAGTTAGCTACCTATTTTTGGATTCACTACATGATTGTCATCGTCTGGGGGTGATGAAATGCACGTCAAAAGCACTAAAACCAATATTCATAATTACATTGTTTGTTAATTTTTATATAAACCAAATATGTTGAATTCAGCGCCATCTAGCCAGAATATGAACACGCTCAGGCCCGTAACTTTTCTATATCTTTCTTTCTTTTTAAAGTTCCGTACCTCAAAAGGAAAAAACGGAATCCTTATAGTATTACTTTGTTGTCCGTCTGTCTGTCTGTCAAGACCTTTTATCTCGGGAACGCATGGATGTGTCGAGTTGAAATTAAAACCATATTCTGAGGTATGCGGTCCCTCGAAGCTGTGAAAAAATCAAACTTCTGAGTTAACGAAAAAAGAAGATACGGCCGTTTAAAAAACGTATATTTCGACACTCTAGAGAGTGTCGAAATATACGTTTTTTAAACGGTTTTTTTTCCCTAGAGGGAATCATAATTCATAGGGTACTTCCCATAAAATCCCGGAAATCAAAAATTTATAGGGTAAATTTCAGAATTCTAGGTCAACACCTAGAATCCTGAAGTTTGGCATGAAGCAAGGTCTTATAGCAGAAGTATAGAAAAAAATTTTGAAAACTGTAAATTTGTAGTTACGTCACAAAAAATAAACTTTTTTGCGATTCGGAAAAATCTTCGTAAATCAATTCGGGAATTGAACTGTTTTCATAGGTAAGTTTGGACGGACCCCTCAGTGTGCGAGTCCGACTCGCACTTGCCCGGTTTTTAAAATAAACGTTGCCCCACACTAGGAATTACTCCTACATCGTGGGTGCGTTCAAAAACATGTAAATTAACATACACATGACACCCAGACCCGAAACCGATCTCTAGATAGGTCATAGAAATATTTGTTCCGAGCGGGAATTGAACCCGCGACACGCACTGCAGCAGCCAATAGCTCTACAACTACGCCAACCGTGGCTAAATTGCTTCACCTTAGTCTTATCTTTTAAATATATAAAACTCAAAGGTGACTGACTGACATAGTGATCTATCAACGCACAGCCCAAACCACTGGAGGGAAAGGCTCAAGGCACAGGCTGAAATTTGGCATGCAGGTAGATGTTATGACGTAGGCATCCACTAAGAAAGGATTTTGATAAATTCTACCCCCAAGGGGATAAAATAGGGGATGAAAGTTTGTATGAAACTTTGTCAATTTTAAAACGATCGGGCTGAGACTTTCCACGCATATACCTACTATGACGTAGGCATCCCCTAAGAAAGGATTTTGATAAATTCTACCCCTAAGGGGATAAAATAGGGAATGAAAGTTTGTATGAAACTTTGTCAATTTTAAAACGATCGGGCTGAGACTTTGCATGCATATAGCTACTATGACGTAGGCATCCTCTAAGAAAGGATTTTGATACATTCCACCCATAAGGGGATAAAATAGGGGATGAAAGTTTGTCTTCTTAGATTTTCGACTGATTGAACTGAAATTAAAGATTGGAGCTACTATGATGAAGACGTCCGCTTAAATAGGATTTTGATAAATTCAACCCCCATGGGGATAAACTTATGATGAAAATTTAACAGGAAGATTATTGTCTGAGTCTGTGACTTTAATAGAAAAAAAGAAAATCAAACGTAAGGCAAGGTTTACTAATTACACACGAAATAATCAAATAAAAAACACCAAAAAAATATGGACAGACTCTACCTGAATCCCACCGTAAAGCTGTCTGAATATAAGAAAACACAATCCTGATGTACAGAGGCAAGCTGTCGCCACCTACCTGGCTGCACACCCTGAAAAACACAGGCAATCTGTCGCCACCTACCAGGCTGCAAATCCTGAAAAACACAGGCAATCTGTCGCCACCTACCAGGCTGCAAACCCTGAAAAACACAGGCAATCTGTCGCCACCTACCAGGCTGCAAACCCTGAAAAACACAGGCAATCTGTCGCCACCTACCAGGCTGCAAACCCTGAAAAACACAGGCAATCTGCTGCACTATATTATGCCAGGAATACCGATGTGCATAGAGGGATTCAGTCACGGTATAGAGAAAATACAATTCAGCGTGTATGGAGAAGCAAGTTGCTTTCGGGTTTGGCGTATGACCCAGATATTGCTTATGGATCTGACAGCAGTGTAGTCTTAGGTTCTATGACGTACAAGTGTCAGTGGTGTAACGTCTTGAAGTGGAAAGATGAGACACCTGGCATGTGTTGTAGCCTTGTAGCGCCGGTAAAGTACAACTTGAGCTGTTTAAACAACTGCCTGAACCACTTTACAGTCTGGTTAATGATTTACACCCAAATCATGTAAGTACACTTCATGGATAATATCCGAATTTATACCTCACATCCCATTAATACCGAATGATATCCCGTTCGAATTTAAACGATTACAGTTTCCCAGATTAGTTAAGAATATTGTGTACAAAGAAGTTTTGTAGGCCCTAATTATTTACACACGATAGACAAAAGTAAAGCCGCAAAAAATATACCTAATTAATAATAATACTTAACGCGAGCGAAGCCACGGGCAAAAGCTAGTCTACCATATAGCCCTAGCGTGACGTAGGTACTAATTTATCGAGTTTTAGTAATAATAATAATAAGAGGAGGAGGCTCTCGTTAGGCAGCTGGATCAAGAGCCTGATCCAGAAAGCAGTACTCCTGAACACGGCGAGCATCTGCCGTGCCCTGACCGCCGGTAGCTTGGACCCTGTTCCCGATGCCGGTGGGCTACTATTTTTTTATATTTTTAAATGTTTTTTTATGTGTTTTTTAAAAGAAATATTTAAAAATGTAATGAGTATGTTAAAATAAATAAATGGAATAATAAAATCTTTATTTACCATAAACTGACTTTCAGGTTACAAAAATACTTTACAGTTTATGTTGGGAAATCTGTACAATAAATAATACTCTGCCTCTTAAGCTAGGTATACCTGTATTTTCAGGTATTTTCTTTTTTGTCAGGTTTACAATTATCAACAAAAACTTATCTCTAGTGGACAGTTTTGTTATACTGTATGGAATACAAAAGTAAAGTCACTAGAACGATGGTTGCTGAAAATCAGCATCGTAGATTGCTGGATTTGCCCAGCGTCACGGTATATGCTGAGCAACAACCTATTTTTGCCTAGATGCGACGAACAACTTGGATTTATTTATTGAATTTTGTTTTTCTTATAATAATTTATATTTATTCATTATTTATTTATTAAGTTTGTCTCTGTCGGTCCCGGCCAGGTGCAATAGACCAAAGAGTATGTAAAGCTGACGCTTGACGCTTTACAATAGACAATAGACAACCACAGACTAAGCTGTAGACATCAGACAACTGTGTTTTGTCTAGTGTCTATGGTGCAGCACAGTTATGCCCGGTTCACACATGGCCCGACAGATTGCTGAATTTTATTGTGCGTCTATTTGGGCAGAATAAACATGTTTTCTTTCTTTCTTTCTTTCAAAATTAAAAGTGTGTTGTGTGTATGTGTATGAGTGTGTGTGAGTAAGAATGGGAATTGTTGAGAAAATAATCAATAGATTAATTATGATATTACTGAGATCAAAAGAGGTAAATAAAGATGAAAACTAATTAAAAAAATTACACCACATGGAAGTCCGCACACCAAATAAATTGGGGCAAAGGTAAGAGGATGATCTGATGATTTTAAGTATAATTTATTTATTTATTAATTCTTTATGCACACGAAAGTACAGAGGCGGACTTAATGCCTTAAGGAATTTTCTACCAGTCAACCTTTGGGTGAAGCAGAGACAAATTGTGGTAGGTGCAATATGAAGCATTACATATTGTTTAAAATCGGGTTCGGGTTATGGATTTTTTTTTATAATCTAATCCAATATGAAATAGACGGCGCACGTGTCAGGGAACGGACATCCTCACGCCCCAGCCACCGTGCCCCCGACCCCGACTACCAGCCACGGTAGACGACGAGCAATCGGTAGCTCGCCGTCCGGTAACCGTCTCAACCGAACCCATATTGTTGGCGGCGCGCAGTGTTCCACGTGTATCATAAAGAAGATGTCAGTAAAATAGCAGGGACGATGCTCGCTAGGGCCACGGGGACTTTCTGAAAAGGAAGCCCGTGGTCCTAGAACGCATAGGACATCATTAGTGTGGTTTTGGTAAGTAAAAGTCTGACATGGTCTGACACGCCCTTTCGCTTCACCTTAGAGCATGAGAAGTCATTGTATGATTTCCCACCTCAAAAAAAAGTACAAGCTTGTTGTCAATTAAACTTGTACTTAATAAAAACGTTCACATTCAAATCGCAATTTCATCTCAGCGACTGTCAAGTTAGAACTACATTGGGCACACTTGGGCCACACATGCCGATCTGAGCGCGTCGGTCTCCGTACGTTTTATATGGAAACTAGACTTGTAGAGCTACACTTGATCCACGCCACGCGACGTCGTTCTACGTACAAATCAAGCGTGTTACACGTGTGCGTCACTCTAATCATTGTAGTTCAATTCAATTCAATTCTTTATTGCTATATCACATGTGTTACATAAGATCTTGAGAATTGTTAGTTAGTTAAGTGCACATGGACCCTGTCGGGCACAGCAATTACATACAATACATTAAACAGGTAGAAGTACAGTTTTAGAGAAAAGTTTAAAAAAAAAGGAATCGGATATACAACTCAAATTAATGAAATACTACTGTCACTAACATAGCTAATAAAAATTGTAAATGTCATATATTCATAAAATGTCAAAATAAATTCTTTGTAATTGTCAAAATAAATTCATTATAAATGTCAAAATTAATTATTATAAATATCAAAATTAATTCGTTACAAATGTCAAAATAAATTCATTACAAATGTCAAAATTAATTCATTACAAATGTCAAAATAAATTCATTAGTTCTAGCTTTACCCTCTGATCTCCATCTCCATGACAGAGTTACTAAGTAAATAGAGGTGGAATTTGTTGCCAACAATCGCGCTCAAGTCCAGACTCCGAACTGCTCCTTACCATGCCGAGTTAAAATATCAGGTGTGCGAGCGAGAAAGAAGGATGGAGCTATACACTCTATATAGCTCCATCCCTTTAACAGTTTAGATCGTCAAAAGAATCGCGTTATGAGCTCGTGGTTAAACCTCTGAACTGAACCTCTGTGCCACCCTTAGGATCACAACCACCGAGCCAGACACCAAAAGCCATTATTTGATTATACTGAAAGTAAAAAAACGGGGCAAGTGCGAGTCGGACTCGCACACTGAGGGTTCCGTACAAACTGACTTATGTAAATAGTTCAATTCCCGAATCGAGTCTTGAAGATTTTTCCGAATAGAAAAAAGTTTTTTTTTTGTGACGCAACTACAAATTTTCAGCTCTCAGATTTATTCCTAAACTTGTGCTACAATACTTTGCTTCATGCTAAATTTCAGGGTTCTAGGTCAACGGGAAGTATCCTATGAATTTCGTTTTCCTTAGGAATGTAAAATTTACGATTTTTGCGACATAAACGGCCGTATCTTTTTTTTTCGTTAACTTAGAAGTTTAATTTTTTCACAGCTTCAAGGGACCTAAGTATATGGTTTTAATTTCAACTCGATACCTCCACGCGTTCTCGAGATAAAGGGTCTTGACAGACAGACAGACAGACAGACAGGCAGGCAGACAGACAGACGGACGGACAACAAAGTGATCCTATAAGGGTTCCGTTTTTTTCCTTTTGAGGACGGAACCCTAAAAATATTTGTCATAAGGTCTTTTTTACATAGCATGAGTAAGATGACAGCAGGACGAAAATATGCATCTTTATGACTGATCTCTCAAGAAAAGGATAGAATAGAATAGGGTATTGTATGAATCTGACATCTGTCACCTACAACATCCTATAACAATTACAATATAGTTATCAAGAACCCTTCACAGTTCGAGCGTTTTCGTATAACTACCACTGAACCACGAAAGTTGGAAAAGCGAACGTATAAATAGCCACTGCTTTACTTTTCAGTACAATTTTACTGGCAGAGGTGTCGCGTCGTCTGCAGACATGATCCGTATCATTATACTACTGTGCCTCACCGCACCTGCATTTTCTTGTAAGTTTTACCTTGTTTCTTATGTAAAATATTTTTCAACACACTTGCTCAGAAAGTGACTCTTAATGCACTGCACTTAGGTATATAATGGCACTCGTTACCAAACTGTGGCATTTTGATTATCATTACGCACTAGTGCTATAATGTAGTTAAAACCTATTTTTTCAACCTCTTTGTTCGCAAAACAAATTTTGAATTCGAATAAAATTCCAATTAACTTATTGCGTTCAATAGTATATATATTAGTGTCTTACTAATAAATCGTACATTCAAATAAAATTTGTTAATTTTTTGTGGTCTATGGCCGCTATTATAAGATGCGCGCGGTTTTTAGCGTGTTTTTTTTATTCCAGTGAAGTTCAGTGGCTGTATTAATGAAATTAAATTAAATACTACAAAATCATTAGAAAATGTTACATCTATTGTCACTACGAAAGACATTACCTATCGATTACTATTAAAAACTTTTCACGCAAGAAAACTTAAACGTAAGACTAGGCAATATGATCAAAATACCTTAGCCTTCCCTAGGGGTAAATAAAAAAATTTACTAGTTTTACTATTGTTTTCTTCACAAGTGTATTGAAAAACGTCGTATGATACACGTGAGTAATTAATGATTACCGTTCTTGGCTCTCTTAAGACCCTCGCCACGGCTCGGGTCTAAATACCGCCTCGACGGTAATCACTAACATTACACACTTGTATCATAATGTACTATTATCTACACTTCTACACTAATATTATAAAGAGGCTTTTTTTTCTGAAAGTCATGATCCGATTTCTAATTTTTTTTCACCAATAGAAAGCTGCTTTATTCCTGAGTGACATAAGCTATATTTTATGTACGCGGGCGAAGCCGCGGGCAAAAGCTAGTTTTAAATATCGGTGGAAAAGCTTTTAATTTCATAAGAAGTATAAAATTATAATTAATTTACCATCTTACCATCAGGTGGAATCGCAGTCAAGCACTGGTATATATGAATTAGAAAAAAAAAAAAAAAATTGATTGAGTAATCAATATTTTTTTTTTTTTAAGTAAACAATAATAACTTCTGTTTTACTTTATTATTAATATATTTTACTAGCTACTACCAGCGGCTTCGCCCGCGCGAAAGTTGGGTTCTCCATACAAACTTCCAACCAAAAAAAAACTAAAAAAAAAAGGGGGAAACTTCCAATCCCCGTTGGTTGGAAGTTTCCTCCTTTTTTTTAGTTTATTGTTCAAGACATTTATAATTTACACTCGTTACAACAAAAACACTTGTCTGAAACCTTAAAAGGTTTATGCGACAAGGTGGAGATAGCAAGCTCGCTCACAGCATGTTACATAAAAAATAAATAAGCTTTCACTATGTGTGAAGATGTGATGTCACCAGTTATATAATATTTTTTCAGGGTAAATTTACATTTTTTATATGTACTGGTAAATTATCAGGTAATTAATATATATTCCCAAGTTCTCAAGCCATACACATTTATAATTGTAGATAATTTATATGTTGGCAGGTAATCAAGATCTCGTAACTGTTTTAGTCTACTGTTTAATGTTAAAGAGTTAATATTATTAAATTTGTCCAAGATAATTGCCGACCTGACTTTATCAAAGACTGACACAATTTTACCCTTAGGGGTAGAGTTTCGTAAAATCCGTTCTTAGCGGATGTCTACACCCTAGAAGGAACCTACCTGTCAAGTTTTAAGTTTGTAGGTGTTATAGTTTCGGAGATTTCGTGATTAATCAGTGAGTGGTGTTTCGCTTTTATATATATAGATGATAGTGTAGTAGTGTTCCAAAAAAGTCAGGGGATAATGCTTATGGTATTACCCCTTGACTTTTTGGACTCTTGACACATTGGTTTAGCTAGGAAATGTTTCCACAATTTAATTTAATGCAGTTCCAACTAAATATCTGCTCCCGAGATTCCACTAAAACATGCGGAAACACACCTCTAAATTATAAGTGCTAAAAAGTAATATTCTCAGAAAAAATATTTCTAATATTCTCAAAAACACACTTGGCGACACTTGGGGAAAGCCTATGTCCAGCAGTGGACGTCCTTCGGCTGAAATGATGATGATGATGATTCTCAAAAAATCAGAAGGTATTGGCACTTCACCGTCGACAACTTGTCTATTTTATTTTTTGCCACACGAACTTTTTTGGCTTTATGAGAGTCAATCTCCCTTTGGTAAAATTGGAACCTGTAGGAAAAATTTGGAAGCCATGATTTTTATGGTAGCCACTTTATTTTTATGGTAGCCACTTTATTTTTAAGGTAGCCACTTTATTTTTATGGTAGCCACTTTATTTTTATGGTAGCCACTTTATTTTTAATGTAATACCTACATATACAGGATGTCTTTGACATCGACGTACAAACGAATACCATGGATCCAGTTCATGATTCTGGACCCCCCAGTGATAGAATTTTTCGTCGGTTTTTTCCAAAAAAAAAATAAAAAATATCTTTACGTTTTTTAATTTAAACTGTATAAAATCGTTATTCTAACATTATTAGTGAATAAAATGAATGAATTACTTTTAAAATTAAAAATGACATCGAGATTGATTAGAATATCGATTTTATCTAACCCGATGACTTTTTAATTAGGTAATTAATTTACAAATACAAAAAAAAAATACTAAAAATATCATCGGGGTTGGTTAGAATAACGTTGTAACACAATTTAAATTTAAAAAAGTAGTTTTTTTTTTAATTAAGGAATAGATGACGAAAAATTCCACCACTGGGGGGTTCAGAATCATGTACCTACTGGATCCGTGGTATTCGTTTGTGCTTCGATGTCAAAGACACCGTATATTCCGCCAAAAGGAGTCCGTTCGCCTTGGCTCCTGCTTTTCAGAATGTATCTCTGGAGTGCACCGACCGCCTTCAGCTCTTGGGAGTTGAAATTTCTTCAGACCTCAATTTTGGGCGGTTCATTGAGTCCAAAGCCAAGGTAGCTGCTAGAAAACTAGGCGTTCTTGCAAAGGTCCGACGGTACTTCACACCGGGACAGCTTCTGATGTTATACAAAGCACAGGTCCGATCGTGTGTGGAGTACTGCAGTCACATATGGGCTGGTGCTGCAAAATGCCATCTAGCAGCTTTGGACTCAGTGGAAAGGCGTGCGAAGAGGCTAATTGGGGATCCAGATTTGGTTAAGTCCAATCTACAAAGCCTCGAGCACAGGCGCAGGGTAGCCAGCCTATCGGTATTTTACAGGTTGCATTTTGGAGAGTGTGCGCGGGAATTGCATGACTTGATTCCGCCATCTCCTTTCTACCATCGGACAACCCGACGTACGGCGAGTATCCACCCTTACGTTGTTGAAACTTCAACGGTCCGGACTAAGCGTTTCGCTTCGTCGTTTATACTGCGGACTGGAACAATTTGCCTGCTGCGGTCTTCCCGTCCAACTATAATTTAGGTGTCTTCAAGGCTAGAGTGAATAGGCTCTTAATAAACTAGTGCGCCTCACCATCAATGATTGCATCGCTGCTTACCATCAGGTGGGTTCGCAGTCAAGCACTGGTTTATATGAATTAAAAAAAAAAAAAAAAATATTAATACTTACAAAAATATTAGAAAGAAAGAAAGAAAGAAAGAAAGAAAAATATTTATACATATATTACGCCGCTTCACAGTTTAGTCGCGCAACCGGTAGGTGAGGCTGAGCCTGACTTCGCCTCTTCCAAATTACAAGACTGCTCAGCAAGACTTAGTCGCCAATTTCTAACTGATTTTTGGACTGCGATCTATGTCGATGTATGTAAATCATATATTGAAATAATGTCCAGTTCTCAACATAAATAAAACTAAAATACTGTTCGATGATAAGCGCATCGCATGTGAACAAAAACAATAACTCAGAAATTTTTATAGAGTCACATTTGACCGAGCCTAATCTTGTTTCATCGAATATATTTAAGGCATAAAAATATTATTTAAATAACTTGTTTTTCCGAATGTTTATGTGTCCGAATGTACAATGGCGTACTTTTAAGATGGCAGAATTTTATTTGGGACTTGCTTTTGCCTGCGCCTTTGCCCGCATACATAAAATATAGCTTAGGTCACTGAGGAATAAAGCAGCTTTCTATCAGTAAAAAAATATCCCAATTGGACCAGTACTTTCAGAGATAACCTCCTACAAACAAAAAAACATAAAAACTAACTTTACCTCTTTATAATAATATTGCTATGTAGATAATTAACTTTTCCATATTTAAAATTCCGCATAATTTCGTTTAGCATAACGTTTATTTAATGTAACGATTATATGGTATAGAATAAATGGAAACTCAGAATTTTAGGGCACCCTGACACGGCGGGTTATTTTTTTATAACCCACCAAAAATAGGAGCCTTACTTTAAACCTCGCAGACAGAAATAGGACGCCCCTTCAGGGGACCTCCGTAAATTCTTCCCAAGCTTTTTGACTTGAATTCGTCTTTAAAATGGCTTTCATAGAACTCATAGAAGCAATTCAAAAAAACTGAGCAAGTGCGAGTCGGACTCGCGCACTGAGGGTTCCGTACAAACTTGAAAGGTAAATTGCGGTTTTCGATTTATGACGTATTAAAAAAAACTACTTACTAGATCTCATTCAAACCAATTTTCTGTGGAAGTTTGCATGGTAATGTACATCATATATATTTTTTAGTTTTATCATTCTCTTATTTTAGAAGGTACAGGGGGGGGACACATTTTACCACTTTGGAAGTGTCTCTCGCGCAAACTATTCAGTTTAGAAAAAATATATATTAGAAACCTCAATATCATTTTTGAAGACCTATCCATAGATTCCCCCCCACACGTATGGGTTTGATGAAAAAGAAATTGTTGAGTTTCAGTTCTAAGTATGGGGAACCCCCAAAATTTATTGTTTTTTTTTTTCTAATTTTGTGTGAAAATCTCAATGCGGTACACAGAATACATCTACTTACCAAGTTTCCATAGTATAGTTCTTATAGTTTCGGAAAAAAAGTGGCTGTGACATACGGACAGACAGACATGACGAATCTATAAGAGTTCCGTTTTTTGCCATTTGGCTACGGAACCCTAAAAACTAATGATAACAAAATCGGGGGATACAGTTTGATGTTGCAGCTTCATATCTATCATTGCTATCCAAAATTCGATTACACCAATTAAACAGCTAAAGAATGAAAAAAATTATTACGCTATGTAAGGACTGTCAAATATCGCGCGGGGTTGAGGTCATTTTTTTACAGAGATTTTTGTTTCAGTTCTAGGGTTGCTAAAATGACTGACGATTTAAAATGTAGGTAGGTATGCGAAAAGACGATTCTGACTGCGAATTTTCGGCGATATGATGGTTCTGCGTTATAATTATTATGGATACGAAATTTATGCCCTTCTAACTAACATAACTATGAGTTTTGAATCAGGGTTGTTGCTGATGTTTTTACTGTATCAGCGGATGCTAATGCTGATGATGATTTTTCCACGTCAATATCAGCGGATGCTGATGCTGATATTGTTTAATTACTTTAATAAAATATATCGTACAATAAAACTTGGTAATTGTGATATGATGTTATATTTAGTTGCAGCTTCCTGGCTTTCAATTTCACAACTTAAAAACAGCCATATTCTTCTGGATGCTTGTTTATTGTTGATAAATTTCTAAACTAACAAATATTATAAATTAAGAGGTATATATTATACAAACTAAAAATAATAATATTTACAAACGGGTAAAAAAGAACTTATTGGGCATCAAAAAATTCATTCATATCGATGTCAATGGGGAAAGTGCCCAGAACGCTGGCAGCACTGCCAAGTTGGATAACAATGCTGATTCGTTGACCGAAGAAAAGCCCAGCCCTCTGGTCACGCGAAGAGTAGACAAGCTGTTTGCTGATATGACGCACAACTCGATGAGCGCTCGAACCCCATGGGGTTCACTAGGTGGGGCACACTAGGGCCATGGCCCTAGTGTTTCAACCCCAAATGGCTCAAACATATAACTTCCGATAAGGTTAAAATATTTACACCGTTTGAGGTTTTCTGCACTTGCTGCATCCGCCCCAGCACAGTCTGCCGTACTCAGAAGATGGGATGGCGCAAGGGTGTCGACACATGTTGCATACCATACCAAAGGTCTACCCAACTACCAGGGCATTACGGTCGTCCCGTCTGGCCTCTTTCCATCGTCACGTGCCAAGCCGTCACGTCTCTTTGCTTATTAATTACTTAAATGTAATGGGTACTTAATGATATAGTTGATTATGAACAAAAGTGACTTTAGGTGGTCCTAGTAAGAAGCATGCATCAAGGATGCTAGCTTTAAGCATGCAGCATGCAAGCAGGCATGTAGCATGCAAACAGGCATGCAACATGCAGAATGCAAACAGGCATGCAACATGCAGTATGCAAACAGGCATGCAGCATGGAAGCAGGCATGCAACATGCAGCAGTCATGCAGCATGCAAGCAGGCATGCAGCATGGAAGCAGGTATGCACCATGCAGCAGGTATACAGTATGCAAGCAGGCATGCAGTATGCAAGTAGGCATGCAGTATGCAAGCAGGCATGCAGCAAGCAAACAGGCATGCAGCATGGAAGCAGGCATGCAACATGCAGCAAGCATTGTTTCTGTCACGGCTCCGGCACTACGGGGTTTGGGCAGCCCCACGCGAGCTTATCGTCGCAGATGGTTTCAACTTCCGTTGGCCATTTCTGGTCTTCTTCATCAGTTCCACTTCATCAAATTTTACTTTTTGACTGTAAATGCTTAAGTTCTCGATGAAAACACCAAAATCACTATATAGTTGCCTATATTATTTGAGGAGTTCCCTCGATTCCTCATGGATCCCATCATCAGAACTGGATTCTGAAAAAAATGGAACCAATCAGAAAGCATATTCTCAAAAAGGAAAAAAAAAATTTGCTAATCGGTGCGGAGTTCTGAGGTAATACACATAAAAAATTAAAAAACATACAACCGAATTGATAACGTCCTCCTTTTTTTTTGAAGTCGGCTAAAAAAAAACACAGTAAATCTATAGTATATGTATGTCAAAAAGACTATCTGATATTACCATTATATCAAGTGCCTAATAACTAAGTACCTAAGAGATTTTGGTTCCAGAAATATATTTGTTTGATATTAGAAATCTTTAACATCTGCATAGTAAAATATATCTTCGAACGAAGCTTGCAGTATAATAGATGATCAAACAAACTTACCTGTCAGGTTCGATCATTATTATACGCAGCTTCGTTCGAAGATACGTTCGTTCGTTCGTTCTTCGTTCCTATATTTTCGAACGAAGCTACCCAGCAAAACTAAGATTTATCTGTAACTCTGAAAGAATGACATAATCTATATATATATAAAAGAAAGTCGTGTTAGTTACACTATTTATAACTCAAGAACGGCTGAACCGGTTTGGCTGAAAGTTGGTGGGGAGGTAGCTTAGAACCAGGAGAAACACGTAGGATACTTTTTTTTTTGAGTAGGGTAGAGTAGGGTAGAGTAGAGTAGGGTAGAGTAGAGTAGGGTAGGGTAGAGTAGAGTAGGGTAGAGTAAGGTAGAGTAGGATAGAGTTGGGTAGAGTAGGATAGGCGGTACGAAGTTCGCCGGGTCAGCTAGTTATATCATAACTGACAGAAACTCGCGGGATTCGGTGCGTTTTGTTTTTAATTTAAGGGCTTCTAAAGATGCGTTTGGTTGCCGAGTGACAATAATGATCGAACACATTAGGTAAGTTCGTTTGATCATCTATTATTTTGTTTGTTACAGGGTGGGATACAAAATTGGAAAAGGGGTTTAAAAGTAAGTTAAAGAAAATCTACACTACTTACATATTTTTATTTCTTATGATTTCTTTAAAACGATGGCAACAAAATTAACAATCCTCTTTCAAATTCCAGTAAGATACGATGTCAATCCTATATCGATGTATACCGGGAAGTCTTTTATTGACTTACCGGAGTCGAAAGATTCAGCGAAGCAAATGGGTTGGGAGCAGACTCCTAAACCCGATTTGCATGCCGAGTACTCCTCTCTCGAGCTGTGGTGCCCTAACTTGTGTAACGAGGTCTGCGTGTTGTTCGACGACACTGGATATCCTGCGGGAATTCTGATCTCCGTATGTATTTCCATTCAATTAATTTGTTGGTCTTAATAACCTCAAAAGTTAACAAAATCTAGAAACTTGACTGTCACTGCGTAATAGATTAAACACAACGCATTTTCATAAGGCTTAACATTATTAAGAATATTTAATTACTGCCAGACAAAAGTCTAATGTAGGGGTTATGTTAAAAATAGTTCCTCTAGCAAAACGTACCTAGTACTTAAGTGTGTATGAAATTAAGAATTTTACCATCCCATGTTGCCCGCTGCAAAATTTATAGATCCAGCGAATTTTGATGCCTCGGTTGACATTGGCATGTTTTTTGAGAGAAAACACAATAAAATTATTACAAAAGTTTGAGAGCATTAACTCTAACTCCATATATCTTTCTAGCTAGCTACTTTAAAAGTATAATATTGCATGATTGTTAAATTCAAACGCCTTGCTCTTCTCCATGGGTAAAATTGCCGTCGGATTTCTGTTATCAAGTTATATTTTTTAATTGTTAATATTGAAATTATACATGTATAAGAGAACGAAAGACGTGCATATTAAAGCGTCCACAACATAATAATAATAAAAAACGATTGAAAGAACCATGACAGCTAAGGGATGACTAGTCCCTACTGACGACGACCGTTTAAGAACAAAAATACGCTAGCAAAATTCAACTCAACTATTTTAAAGGGAACCAAATGATCCTGTCCATGTGCCACCATCAGTAAGACGTTTGAATGAATATATCACACTCCCAACCGCGAGGGTACATTTGTGTGTGTGTGTGTTAAAGTGTTTTAAACTAAACTTTCCTTTGAGTGTAATGGTGGCTTCACATTAGTGCCGTGAATTCACGCGATAATTCACGCCATCAATTATCCACATTCACGCCTGTTTACGGAGCTTCACGGCACTAATGTGGAGGCATAAGAATGTAAATAAGTTTTGTGAGAATAATAATAGAAAAACTCCTAAATGCAACAAAGCATTCTCTACCAGACAACCTTTGGGTTAAAAATACTACCTGCACAGTAGAGATGCAAAATAAATAAATACTAGATATTAAAAAAAAAGAAGTGAAATTGAAATTATAATTAAGAGAACTCAAAACATACTAATTATGACATAGACCAAACTAAAGTTGATTTATTTTGCTTACAGTTCAACATGAAACAATACACAAATGCTTTATATAACTTGACAACTCAAGGATTCAGAAAGTGGAACAGAATTGATAGAAATGGAAAAAGTCAAGAATTAATGTGTACTGTGATATACTTTGAATCTCCTGGTTAGTATGAAGCAATGAGCGTAGAGTATTTTCCAACCGAAAAAAAAAATCCTCCGCTATTTCTGTCTCATTAATTTTGGTGCGAGATCCAAGAACAATAGAATCATTTTTCTGGGCTTCGTCGTAGCTTTATTAACCTGGCGCTTCTGCGACTGGTGACTCTGGCTTTTAGGTGTTGCAGTGCAAACCGCAGTTTGGAAGGGTACCTAAATTAGCTCTAGCATTATACACTTATATTGCTCAACCTTTTCTGCATGAGTCCTCAACTTGACTCCTATTTTGTATAAAAATTTCAAAAATATAACAGTTCTGAGACTAGAATGTACGAACTCGCTCCGCTCGCTCTGTCTTTTATATTTATCAGGGCCGCAAAAGTATTTGGTACAGGCTTAGTCCACCATTTGTAATCTTCAAAGGTCTAAAAAGAATAATAAAAACAATTTTTTTTTCCTAAATTCACCAAAAGGAAATACTCTATTGTTATATGAAGAACAGTATATTTCTCAAAAAAAAAGGTTGCAACCCTTGTGGCGAGCCTGTTCCGAATTGGAAAAAGTGTTTCCAAACCCTACACGCTAGTTAGCCCGATCCTCGGCTGATATCATCTGTAAACACTGCCGCTGACCGCGGTCACAGAACATCCAAATAGTTTCCCCAGCAATACTCAGTTCTACGGTTAAAATATACCGATCGAATGCAATTCCTCAAAGAGACTTCGAACCAAGCCAGTAACTGTGATCACTAACAAATTAATCCATATATTATAGTAACAAGTTTGTTTTAGAATATCTAAAAAAGAGCCCAGAAGATCGCATAGCGGCGCGCAATTCCGAGACGTTGCTCCAAGACAAATGCATCTACGTGTCTGGTATCAATGGAGAGCTGCACCGTATCTCCACCAACGAGGAGGAGATTGCTGACACAGCAACTAGCAACTTCACATTGCAAGCCTGCATGCCCTGGATGGGTGAGTATACACTCACTCAACATATACATCTTTACGCGCTTAATCTATGTATCTACCTTCTTTTGTTTTTCTTCTCTAGGTAAAATACTAACACGCTTTGATATGTCACCCGTTTTACTCACAACTAAGGATTTTATATATCCTACCTACGACAAGATTCTTGCTCACAACTCAACATTCTTTAAAATACATACCTGTCAGTGAAGTCAATAGTAGGGAAGCCAGCTTGACAAGGGGATGTCAGCGAACACCCCCGTGTTACGAATTGCGATAAAAGTGATTATATCGCGAATTCGACCAAATTTAATAGTCACAAAATATAAGGGCTATTGAGTAATAATTGTGGGGTTGCGCGTTGGTCGGATTCGCGATATTATCGCTTTTGACGCAATTCGGAACGCAGGGTACGTCACACCGCTTGACAGAGTATGGGCTGAGTTTACATGAGCCGAGCAATTAAAAAGAGGCAACCGCACAATCACGATCCCCTTTTCTCTGTCGGCAGCCGTGTAGGCAAGACTGCTCTAGACACTGTCTCATGGCTCGTTGTGAAGTGAATACCTAAAGGTCCGTGCGGAAGAAACGCCCGGGTATCACCATTGCGTGGACCGCCCGGAGGACACAGTGGAGCACACGGTGGAGGTGTGCCCCGCTTGGGAAGAGCAACGCCGTGTCCTCGTGGGGGCGATCGGCGGCGGCGATCTCTCGCGCCGGGCCTTGGAACAGGCCATGGTCCGGAGCGAGGAGGAATGGCAGGCGGTCGCTTCCTTCTGCGAAGCAGTAATGCTAGCAAAGGAGGCGGCCGATCGCGTGAGGCAACGGTCCTCACGCCCCAACTGCCGCCGGGATTCCGATCCCAATTTCCGGCCACCGTAGGCGCGGGATGGCGGACGGCGAGCAATGGGTAGCTCGCCGTCCGACCGTCTGGTTACTGTCCGGACCGAGCCCAAGTCGTCGACGGCGAGTACTGTTCCACGCGCGCCTCAAGGAGATTTCAGCAAACCGTAGGGGCCCAGCAGGGTCGAAGCCTACTGGGGCCAAGGGTCTGATTTTAAAAGGAAGACTCGGCCCTGGTACGAAAGGCAACTAAGGAACAGGAGTGGGTTTTTAGTCAGTAAAAGTCTGACACTATCTCTCGCTCCGCCCAATAGCGGGGGATGTCATAAGATGATTTACCCACCGAAAAAAAATAATTTTTTTTTGTTTGTTACCCACTCATCGCCCACAAAATAGGGTCTCTGGAAAGGTTTTGCGGTGATTGGTGTCCTGAGCCGGCTCACCTATATTTTAAGACCCACCTCCACCTTTCCTATTTCTCTCGCCAAGCAAATTTGATATACCCATCGCAGCCTCACGGCTGCCGCTTGCCGGTGTAATAAGACAAAACTTTGTCTCGTATTTGACAATGCTTCTATATTGCCTCTGGAATTACTCTTGACCAAAGGTAACGCTTGCCATCTCTAAATAGTATAAAACAAAGTCGCAATCGGCCCTTGTATGTTGCTCCGCTTACTTCTAAACTACGCAAATAAGAAACAGCAATAAACGAAAAAAGTATTACTTAAGTAATTTACAGTTGTGCAAAGCCGGAGCGGGTGCGATGTAGCATAATGCCGAATACGACTTGACTCCCTTAGCCTATCAGCTGAATTCAAGTACCTAGGCGTTTACCTGGACAAACAGCTGAATTGGGCAAAACATACCGAGTACATCACCAAAAAAGCCAGTATATCTATGTGGCAATGTAAACGCATATTAGGCAGCTGGGGCATAGTCCCAAAGATCACCTACTGCCTATATACCACTGTTATCGGACTAATAATCACATATGGCACTCTATTAGTTTGGTGGCCCAGGACCGAACTGAGCACAGCCCAAAAAGACTTGAAAAACTGCAACGACTCGCCTCCGTGGCGATCACTAGCAGCATGAGAACCACGCCCACGGCCGCCCTGCAGGCGATGTTGGGACTGCCTCCACTGCATCTAATAGTGCAGGAGGAAGCGGCCTCAGCAGCTTTCAGGCTCAGCGTATCGAGTAAAGATTCCAGAATCAAACACATACGCGTAATGGAAGACGCTATCAAACGACAGCCCATAATGGCAGCACCTAGCGACAAAGCCCCAAGGAGTATCATTTCCAAAAGTATTTCAACATTCAATCAATAGAGGAAGTGTACGACTACTCAGGCCGAACAGAACTGAGGGTCTATACGGATGGATGAAAGACTGGCACGGGAGTTGAAGTCTTCTTCAATGACCTCAATATCAGAATATCCAAAACGCTAGGAAAATTCAACACCGTCAATCAGGCGGAATGTGCTGGACGTGTTGGTATAATCCTAGCGGCCCACGCCATAGAAACTAGGAATGTAACGGACACACACATTCGGATACTCTCCGATAGTGCCTCAATCCTACAATCCCTAGGCAAAAACTCTACCACCTCGAGAATTATACAAGAATGCCACTCTGCACTGGAAAGAGTCACAGTGCCGAAACCCAACACTGTGACACTACAGTGGATTAAAGGTCATAGCGGCTCACAGGGCAACGACACGGCGGAAGAACTGGCCAGGAGAGGATCTGGAGCGATGGTCTTCGGGCCCGAACCCATTGTGCCAGTCCCCTTTTGGTCAGCTGCGTAGTTGGCTACGTGAACACACATATACAAGCAGAACGCTTGTGGTCCTCGACATCTCGTGTGGTCCTCGGCAGGACAAGGAGGCCATGTCACACCTCAATAAAGCCCTCACCAAAAAACTCATGAGACTTGACAGAGGCAGCCTGCGCCTGGTGGCGGGGACCATCACCGGACACTGTACACTGAACAATATACACAATAGGCATCACAGACAGTTCCTTGTGCAGAGCATGCTTGGAGGGGGAGGAGACAATTGCACATGTGCTCCTAGACTGCACAGGTCTCACTGAAATACGCACACGAACCTTAGGATCCCCGAACTCACTTAGTGATGCCCTGAAAAACCTGAGAGGCCTAATCTGTTTTTGGAAAGAGGTGGGCTGGTTGGAATAAGCCCACCTAAGGTTATGGCCGCCATGGCCCACGTACAATGGTCCGCATAGGACTAAGTGCGGAAACCATACTCAGACATAACATAACGGCTTGACTCGAGTCAGACTCAATTCCTGCTTTGGACTCTCCTACTCGAGTACCAATTAATCATCAATCGCAGTCAAGCACTAGTTTAAATCAATAAAAAACAATGGATTCGAGTACACCGGACTCGATTCTGGTACTCAAGTCAGGAAGAATCGTTTTTGTACCCGCTGACTCGATTCTATTATGGGAGTCCAACTGACTCGAGTCTAGTATTCTCTCTCGAGTAAAGGTGCCATTCGAACCTCGGCTGCAGGTTGGGGATGCAGGCAGAACATGCGGTGGCTGCACTGGCTGCACTAAGCCGGCTGCATCTGCACGACTGGTTTTCAATGTAATAGTATGGATTTTTGTGAAAACCATTCTGAACGCGGCAGCAGCCGCACGTGCTGCCGAGCTTCGGCAGCGAGTGCTGCCGCGACCTGCATCCGAGCTTTGGCAGCGAGTGCTGCCGCGAGCTGCAGCCGCAGCCGATCGCAGACCAGTAGTGCTGCGGACGCTAGTCGATGCGCATGTAGTTACGTCACTCTAACCTGTTTAGACAAATCCCGAAATAATCGCTACTCGGAGCCGATAGCGCTCATATTGGATTGAATTGTAGATTTGCGACTGGCAGCATGTGCAGCCAGTCTCGGAATCACTCCCGGCTACGGATGCAGGCAACAGCTGCGTGTCATGCGTGTGCTACCTGCATTCGCCGAGGTTCGAATGGCACCTTTAGATTGGCTTGCTCGTGTTGTAGTTCTACATTCGCAGTTTTAGTTTTGAGACATCTATAAAACGCCAAAATTTTAATGTGAATGTGTTGTGATTAAAAAACGTTCTTTAAGATTACTTGATTCGTCTAGATGTGATGTTTGTACAAAATTAATAACTTGATTTATTTTTTTACTAAGTAAAATAACTTTCAAATTAGATAAAAAGCTAATGGAACCAAATTAAATATCTAAAGTGGTTATAACTTGATCCCATTTTTGGTTAGATACCTACCTACTTAGTATGTTTTGGTTTTTTTGTTCTAATATTTATTAAAATGTTTGTTATTATAGCTGTGTTATTATGCTGAACCTACATGCTGTTTGAAGTTTACTCCTATTTAAATTTTCCTTTTTGCTCTAAAATTACAACGGTAACAAACTCGAGTTCTGGACCCGAATTTCTAGACTCCCGGACTCGAGTCAATATTCAAGTCCTAGACTCGAGTCAAAATTCGAATACTATACAAACAGTCACTCGGCACATCACTAGTGCGATGCTACTAAAAATATTACACCGGCGGCTTCGCTCTCGGAATAAAAGAAGCCCATATTGGTCCTAACACTTACTTTACTGTACGCAGGTCAGCATTACTACTACTTAATGACTGAAAACCTGGAGTGCAACGATCAACTGTTCCCGTTTTTCCCGCTCGTGTTCAATGGAAAGTTGATCGGCCTGGGTTTCGTAGGGTACGGGAAATACAAGATTGAGCACGGCTGCACAAACGTCTTTGAAAAGCCACCCAAAGTAGCTATTAAGGTAAAGTTTTATGTTTAAACATTATTTTCTTAAGACTTAAAAATAACAGCCGCTCGATTCAATCTTTGAGGCTAAGATACGCTTGCTGAAGTTGGTTCATCATCATCACTTACCAGTTTACCACCATCCGACTTCATGAAATCCCTGCCACCTGGACGTGGATAGATAGATAGATATATATAGATATTCTTTATTGTACACCAAAAATACAAATTACATCAGGAAGTTAAAATTAATAGGGTGTCACAATGGGAGGTCTTATCGCTAAAAGCGATATTTTACAGACAACCTTTGGATGGATTTGACAGAGAAGGAGAAAAAAGATACGGAGGTTCGTGGATTGCAGTGGCCTATATAAATAATAATAATAAAGGATTTAATTTATTTAACAAATATTCAATTACATTTAATAATTATTCATTTAAATTAATGTTCTTTTGTATCAGAACATTATGACACAAATCATGACCTATATGGAAAACACTAAATAGGTTGCACACCCAAGTAGGCCACTGCTAACACATCTTGGCGATACGGGACTTACAGACCCGTAGGATTCCTAATGTAAGTGCAGTGCTCTTGTTCAGAACATGAGCCACAAGTAAGAGTGATCCAAGTGCCTACACCTGCACCATAAAGGGTTTAATGAATGTCACCGATGCTGCAATTAACGTAGCCATCTAATGGGCCAAAACCATTTAAGGAGTTTACCATTGATACGAAAAGAAAAAGAAGTCGGTTCATGGATATTCCGAATAGAGACATGTTAAGGCGTTGGTCCCGACCACAGAGTACTTTGGTAATTGGTCCCGACTGACATTGTAGATCGTTTGACAGTCGTTACGTGTAGTCAGAAGCCAGAAAATCTAGCACTAGTCTTACCAAGGAGTATATTACCCAGGCACTGAGTTATGAAGGTCTGATAGGCAGTCATGTAAAGTACTGGAAGCCGACGTAGACGGTACAGATAACCTGGTGAGGGTCGCGGAAATCCAATGGATGCGAGACGCAAATGACCGGTCGTTGCGGCGACGCTTGGGGGAGGCCTATATCCAACAGTGGACGTCTTTCGACTGAAATGATGATGATGATGATGACTCGATACACACCTAGAACATTCGATGCTTCTAAAAATTCTAATGATAACTATGTGTTTGCTTTCAGATCATCGTTCCCAGAGGTCCTCAGTGTATGTACGACTTAGCAGATGAACCTGGCGTGCTCACTTCGCACGTTTACTTCATCAAAAACCCTACTAGTATGTTATGTTTGCCGAAACTGTGGTAAATCTGCTAACATTCTTGAATAATTAAATATTCATTAATAATTATTAATGCTTTTTTATTCGCGCACTGCAGGTGATGCCCCTCTTTTCTTATGCCCATCCACACGTTCCTGTAAAAATTTCAGATGCCTATCTCCTGAGAGATGTTTTACGTTGATAAAAAAAAAATGTTTATTTCAATTACACATTACAAGTCAGTATTAACTATTAACACTTTGATCTAAGTGAGAGCTGGCCTAGCGTAGTATTGTTCGTACCAACTAAATGAACTGTGATATGAATGCATAACGACGCGACGTCGCCGTCGTCGAATGGCGGTAGAGCACCAGCCCCCCCAGCCAAGTTACAACCGTTTCGTTTCGGTTCTCTTTTCGTTGATTGCCTCATGTCGGCCACGCCTCCTATTCCTTTGTTCTGACCACGTGACTGAGCGTTGAGATGACGTCAGAACAAAGGGATCGGAGGCGTGGCCGACTCGAGGCGGTCGACGAAAAGAGAATAGAAACGAAACAGTTGTATCTTGGCTAGGGGGGCAGTTATCAACACTGTCACCGCAGCACGTCATTCAGCCAAAGAGCGGGAGCAAAAAAATCACGTAAAATCACGCAACACCCATATATACGCGGCTCCACGATTAATGATATATCTTACAAATATAATTCTGTACCAGTGCAAAAATATCTTATTAAGTACTAAGTTTTGCCCGTGACTTCGTGCGCGTCTTTGTTAAAGCACAAATGTAGCTAATAATTTGGCACTAGCGCTTTTTGCGACAGGATCTTGTTAATTAATTTTAATGTTACACAAAATCGCTAAAGACCAAAACGCCTATTAGATGATGTACGCCAACGATCAGTGTGCTGAGGCATAGAGTACGTAGTCTGGGCGCTCCTCTTATAAAGAAAGAAAGGATAGAAAAACATTATATTTGATGACCTGCAACCGTACGGTGGCCTCGCTGCAACCGTACGATGGCCTCGCTGCAACCGTACGATGGCCTCGCTGCAACCGTAAGGTGGTCTCGCTGCAACCGTACGATGACCTCGCTGCAACCGTAAGGTGGTCTCGCTGCAACCATACGGTGGCCTCGCTACAACTGTACGGTGGGCTCGCTGCAACCATACGGTGGCCTCGCTACAACTGTACGGTGGGCTCGCTGCAACCATACGGTGGCCTCGCTTCAACCGCTAGGTTCGAGCATGATAATGTTGTTGAAATGATGCGCGGCTGCTGTAGCGCTGCAGCCGCGCATCATTTATTTATATGGAATAACAAAGCAGCACGATGGCAGCGCGACAGCAGCGCTGCCACCGTGCTCTGCTGCAAATTTGAAGGCGCCCTAACCTGAGGGCCATGAAATGCGACGCTCCAAGCGAACTCACCTTGTGCTACAAGCGTCAGCGTCAAGCCTCAAAAACAAATGTATGTGTATTATCTACAAGGCCACAAAGTAGCGCTGCAAGCAGCAGCGAAGTTAGATAGAAATTAGTTAGCGCTTAAAAATTACGTTTGTAGCGAATTGACGCCTCAAGCGTGGCGTTACTTTAGTGGCTGTGCCTTATGAGAGGAGGAATGGAGAGGATGTTTAAGTCCCACCATGTAATTGGGAGTGAACCTATTACCATGTACCGAACAAAAATCCAGATTCCGAGCTCATCATCCTCATCATTTCAGCCGGAAGACGTTCACTGCTGGAGATAGACATCCCCCAAGTGTCACCACAACGACCGAGCTATAAGCCTTACCACGATCGACCTCTTAAAACGCGATCCAATTGTCGACTAAAAGAGAACTGTTAAAGGGATGGAGCTAATATGTTTTTATTTATTTATTTATGTACACACAAACACTTAAAATCGAAAACAACAATTTATACAGATAAAAGATTACAAAGGTCATGCTTATTTCTAACGAAATTTCTTCCAGCAAACCTGCTGCGACAGGAGAGTTGATGGATGAGCGATGTAGACGCAGCGTGCATAAATAATATAGAGAAGAATTAAATAGACTATATTATCTAAATTAAATCATATACTACATATATATATCAATAACAGTAAATAAATGTACACATAAATAGATACAAACATAAATTAAATTATAAAATTACATAAAATTATAATATATAACTTACGAGATGTTAGAGAGGTAATGTTCTTTGACTAGCTTTTTGAAGACAGATATATTTTTAGCATCACGGATCTTAGCTGGAAGTGAGTTCCATAGTCGTACCGCATGAAAAGAGAAGGAGTTAGAATAAAAATGTGTTTTATGGGCTGGATTGAGATGGTATTTAAGGTGGGATCTGCATGGGGCATCGGCAGGGCGAGTAAACGAAAAACGATCACGCAAGTAGCCAGGATAAGCAAGGTTGAATAGGATATTGTACAAGAGACATAATACCCGAGTGTTCCTACGAAGACGGATAGCGAGCCACTTGAGATCCTTGCGGAACTGGCGGAACTGAGAGACATGGTCGTATTTTCTTAAGCCAAAAACAAAACGAATGCACAAATTTTGCAAGCGCTCAAGCTTATTTAATAGCTCCTCAGTGGCATCCAGGTAGCAGGTATCAGCATAATCAATGATCGGCTGAATTAGAGTCTGAGCTAAATAAATTTTGGTTTTAAATGGCAGAAACCTTAAGGGATTTAAGACTGTGGAAGGAAAAGTGTATCTTACGGCTAACCTATGTCATATGTTCATGTCTATATGTATGTCTATCATATGTTCATGGTGTAAGTAGAGCTCCATCCCTCTTTCTTGCTCGTACGCTTGACATTAAGGTCTTTTTACATAGCATGGGTAGAATGACAGCAGGACGAAAATATGCATGTTTAAGATAAAAAAAGAAAAGAAAAAGAAAAGGATAAAAGGATAGGTCATTGTATCCATGCAGCACCATCCTATAGCAAATATAATAACGCGTTATAATGGCGGGGCCAACTATATCGTGATATTCCGTTCACACCGTGTGAGGTACAAAAATTTCAGGAAGGGTACAAAATACTACTAAAACGTACTAAATATACATGGTAGAATCACTCGGATACAAGAGTTGGTCCCGCCATTATAACGTTTATAAATATTATTGTAGTGTAAAACGTCATGCTAAAAGTCCCTGTTTAGTAATATGACTTGTGGCGGTGGCCAAAAGTCATGTTACTAAACATGAACGGTTGGTCGGTTTTCGGTTAGTACTAGAACTCTGTGAGAATATTTTTTAACTGGCGTGTTGGTCTAGTGGTTACTGACTGCTATACTGGACGTCGTGGGTTCAATTCCCACCCAAGACAAATGTTAGTGTGATGAGCACGATCATTTGTTCTGTATCTGAGTGTAATTTATATATAATATGTATATATTTAGAAAAATATAAGTTTATCAGCTGTCTAGTACCTACTCATAGCATAAGCTCTGCTTAATTTGGGACTAGATGGCGTTGTGTGATATCTAGTTGAAAAAAAAATATATCGAAGGACTCTTACAATTAATGCTACATGCTAAAAGTGAGGCATATATGTAAAAAAATAAATAGTCGCAAATTAGGTGCATTTGTTATATTTGTTACTGTTAAATGCAACATAAGTCACTAGGTATACAGTCACTAGGCACATATACAAAATATTTGAATAACCCAATTTATGACAATTCACTTCAGACTTTTTACAAGATTACTTAAAAACAAATATTAAGGACCTGCGGGGTAATTACGTAACACACGATCAATGGCTCTGATTTTGACGATCCAACTGCATTCATGGCGTTATTTACGTTTGTTAAGAAGACAGCATATTCACACATGAAGCAATGGATTCGCAATCTCATTCAAAATCAGTATCTTACGTAATTGAGCTGCTAGCCATAAACTAATCGTTTAAGGTTTGCCGTTATATTTCCAAGTTAGGGTAGGTATGTTTTGTTTTTATACACTCGCTTCGGCAGATATCGACGGTGAAGTGCCAATACCTTCTAACTAATATTTTTCGAGAAAATTACTTTTTAGCGCTTTTAATTTAAATGTGTTTCCGCATGTTTTTGTGAAATCTCTGAAGTGAATATTTAGTTGCAACTGCACGAAATTAAATGAGGATCATTCACATAATAGCAAATCCCATTTTTACTAAGTACATCGTATGTGTAATAATTTCCTGAGCATTTAACTTTTTAAATTATTAAAATCCGTCAAGAAATGGTGGATTTATTCAAGTTTTTCTGAACGGTTACTTAGAAACGCGCTCTCGCTGACTATTTACGATGACGTCATCTGCCATGATCCGTGCGACGAACGGCTTGATCGTAGGGGCATTTCACGTGGAGCGGACAATTTAAACATTTCTTTGTTTCCGATTTTAGTAATATTTGAGTATGATATATATTTCTATATTCCCGATATACGTACATAATATTTTTATCGTGTTTCGTATGATTTACGAGTTATGAGGGTTTGAAGATTTGACGAACTCTCAGGTATGCTCTACTTCGAATGCCATTATCCAGCTTATGGAAGTTGAAATTAAATAAATGAAGTAATGTATTTTATTCTATAATTAATGAGGTTTTTTAACTAAATATTCTACAAAGAAAAAAAAAATATTTTGTGGAAAAAAAATCAGTTTAATCTTTTTTAATATTCACAAACTTGGACTACTTTAATCATTTTATTTTCTTTGTAATTAAAGCTCTTAGTGTTAACATTTTGCTCGTTAAGTTTCACAATGGACTTAAAAGTCGTTTAGGAGTCAGATCGCGTCAACCTCCCCCACTGTAATCAATGGGGGAGGTTGACGCTTATACAAAAACGCCACCATGTCAGTCCGACTTTAGGATCAGACCTCGAAACCTATCCTCTTGCAGCGGGGTGTGAGGCAAGGAGACGTCATTTCTTCGAAATTGTTCACGGCCATAATGGAAGGCAGTCTTCAAGGTTCTGGAGTGGAGAGGGCTAAGCATAAATGTCAATGGCGAGTACATTACTCACCTTCGATTTTCCGACGACATAGTAGTCATGGCTGAGACTACGGAGGAGCTCAGTACAATGCTCGGTGACCTCAGTAAAGCTTCCGAAAGAGTGGGACTTAAAATGAACATGGACAAAACCAAAGTCATGGTAAACATCCATGTAGCACCCACTCCTATCAAGATCGGAGACTCTACACTCGAAGTTGTGGATGACTACGTTTACCTGGGACAGACTAGACGGTCCAGTTGGGTAGGTCTAACTTCGAGAAAGAGTTCAATCGACGAATCCGATTCGGCTGGGCAGCGTTCGGGAGGCTGCGCGGTGTTTTCTTGTCCAATATACCACAGTGTCTCAAGACGAAAGTCTATGACCAGTGCGTGTTGCCAGTGGTGACATATGGCTCCGAAACGTGGTCGTTTACAATGGGCCTCATCAGAAGGCTTAAAGTCACTCAAAGGGCAACGGAAAGGCCTATGCTTTGAGTTTCCTTGCGTGATCGAGTCAGAAATGAAGATATCCGCAGGAGAACCAAGGTTACAGACATAGCCCGAAAAATCGCCAAACTTAAATGGCAGTGGGCAGGGTACATTGATCGCAGAACAGATGGTCGATGGGAACGAAAAGTTCTGGAATGGCGACCACGTACCGGAAGACGCAGCGTTGGAAAGACTCCCACAAGGTGGACCGATGACCTGGTGAGTGTCGCGGGAAGCCGATGGATGCGAGACGCACAGGACCGGTCACTATGGCGACATTTGGGTGAGGCCTATGTCCAACAGTGGACGTCTTTCGGCTAAAATGATGATGATGAGGTTGACGCTGCCCAATCGTTTCACTGAAACAATGACCAGGCCACTTTCCTGATATCTGTGTATTATTATTAAAAAGAAGAGTTTAAAACACGGCAGTATTGTCATGATATCTGACGATTTAAAATACGACACTGCAACATTTTACATCTTTCGATTTTTTTTTACATCAGCTTTTTCAAGACCAAAACATAACATAAAAAATATATATTACTAACCTAACCTATTCCATTATAATCAAGATTTTGGAGCAGAAGTTACAAATAAAAAAAAAATTAAACTGTTTTTTATTCTACAAAAAAAATTTTTTTTCGTTATAGAATATTTAGTTAAAAACCTCATTAAATGAAGAATAAAATCCATTACTTAATTTATTTAATTTCAACTTCCTTAAGCTGGATAATGGCATTCGAAGAAGCGCATCCCTGAAAGTTCGACAAATCTTCAAACCCTCATAACTCGTAAATCATACGAAACACGATAAAAATATTATGTACGTATATCGGGAACATAGACATATATAACATACTCAAATACTTATTACTAAAATCAGAAACATCGAAATTTTTTTGTGGTCCGCTTCGCGTGAAATGCCCTCGTATTCATTCGCCGGTAGAGACCGATCGCGACAGATGACGTCACAGCGAGTCGAGTTCATTCTCGGGCGCGTTTCTGGAACTAATATACTAAAATTGCTGTATCTTCGTTATTTTTGATCCGATTTAAATAATTTCTTCACAGTATTTACTGTTTTTTTTAACGGTATAAGTCTGCATACTCCACAAAAATCATGACTGATCGTCATTGTGGAAACACTTTCTAACTAAACCAACATGTAAATTTTTAGTATTACCTCCTAACGTTTTTAAGACAAACAATTTTTGACTTCGACAGTTAAGAGTTCTTGTCACTTCGCCGTCGATATTCTCCATCTTTCCCTTATATTTCATGTTTCCATCAATAATTTCTGGACTAAGAAAGGAGAAAGAAATTCTTTGCTATACTTGGATTCTAAAACCTTACCCCATATCTCAAGATCGGCTAACCATAACACTCAGAGTATGGATTGCATTAAACAATGTAGATACTAAGTTGGTGTCAAAATGTTTTAAAGTAAGTAACGTAGTTGTTAGATACATAATTGCTCTCCAGCCTCTCTTTCCTTCATATTTTTGTATTTTTGTTTCGTATTTACAAAACTTAATCTCGATCTTTTTACACTTAGCAAACTTAAAAACTTCTCACAGAGCGTTTTTTCCATTTGTATTTTAAGACTCAAAAATTCCTCGGTGTCTTTCAAGCACCTTTGATATTCAGATTTAACTGATAGAAATCTTTTTTTCAGGGTGTGCACCTTTTGTTTCATGTGTTTATTCATTGCTGTTAATATTTTGATCAAGTTCGGTTGAGCCAGCTTAGGAGATCGATCCAATTCCATCGGCATGAAACCTTCTATTACGAGAGAACCTTGAATTTTCCGTTTCCAATATAAAAAGCCACCTTTTAATTCATACAAATAGTCAGCTCTAGCATGGGACAGGCATTTTCTAACATTAGCATAATATTCTGTTGTGGACATTTGCAAGTTTTTGCTGAATCCTAACAGACGATTTTGTGAAAAACGCCCTTTCCATAGCTTGTCTTGTAGGAAAAGAAAAACATCAAATGTATCAACCTTCCAACTGATCATCAGATAACAAGGCTCACCTTGAATTTCTAGTTTTGTCACAGTGATTGCATCTTCTAAATCCATTATTAATAATATATCATGTCTGACGAGTTAATTTTATTTGTTTGGTTGGCCATTAAATCGTAGCTTGCATGGAAATGTAGTGCGACATTTTTGATATTGGGTTAATAGATTTATATAATTTTGACAATTTCGAGGCCATGACGGTAGTCAAAAACCAATGATTCTTTCATCATTGTCAAAAACACTGATGTTTTTTAATTGTTTAGACAAAACTGAAACACAAAGAGTTTCATACAAAAAGTTCCAAACAATGAGCACAGAACGTTTCGAAACATTAAGGCTGTACCGCGCATCTTAATTTTGATAACACGAAAATTTGTCGCCAAATACCCTAACGGTAGGAGGAGTTCACATCGGCGTCGGGTCGACGATGAAGTACCTGGGACTCGTCCTCGACAGCCGGTGGAATTTCGAGAAGCACTTCCGACGTCTGACTCCCAAACTGAATCGGACTGGGGCTGCCCTCAAGCGGCTCCTCCCCAATCTCGGGGGTCCAGACGCCTCCTGCCGGAGGCTCTACGCAGGCATCGTCCGGTCCATGGCTTATGGGGCGCCGGTGTGGGCGCCGTCACTGCGAAAGCGACCGACGGCCCAGCTGAACGCGTGCCAGAGGGTCATGGCCATACGGATGGTGCGGGGATACCGCACGGTTTCCCGCGAAGCTGCGAGCATCCTTGCTGGTCAGCCACCATGGGATCTGGAGGCAACAGAACAGGCCTTGCACGCATGCACGATCTGCGCGTGGAGATGCAACGCCGGGGCGACAAGTCGCGGCATGGCGGAAAGAGTTCCGGCGGGATCTCATGGCGGAATGGCTACAACGACTATCACAATCCAGTGCTGGGCACGCCATAATTATGGCGGTAAGTCCCCTCTTTGAAGGAGTGGCTGGAAAGGCAACACGGCGTCCTTACCTTCCGCTTGACGCAGGTCCTCACCGGACATGGAGAGTTCGGGAGGTTCCTGCACCGGATCCGTGCGGAAGAAACGCCCGGGTGTCACCATTGCATGGACCGCCCGGAGGACACGGTGGAGCACACGGTGGAGGTGTGCCCCGCTTGGGAAGAGCAACGTCGTGTCCTCGTGGGGGCGATCGGCGGCGGCGATCTCTCGCGCCGGGCCTTGGTACAGGCCATGGTCCGGAGCGAGGAGGAGTGGCAGGCGGTCGCCTCCTTCTGCGAAGCAGTGATGCAAATAGCAAAGGAGGCGGCCGATCGCATGAGGCAACGGTCCTCACGCCCCAACCGCCGCCGGGATTCCGATCCCGATTTCCAGCCACCGTAGGCGCGGGCTTGCGGACAGCGGGCAATGGGTAGTCCGCCGTCCGACCGTCCGGTAACCGTCCGGACCGAGCCCAAGTCGTCGACGGCGCGTACTGTTCCACGCGCGCCTCAAGGAGATGTCAGCAAACCGCAGCAGGGTCGAAGCCTACTGGAGTACTGGGGTCAAGGGTCTGATTCTGAAAGGAAGACACGGCCCTGGTACGAAAGGCAACGAAGGAACAGGAGTGGGTTTTTAGTCAGTAAAAGTCTGACACTATCTCCCGCTCCGCCCAAGAGCGTAGGATATCATAAGATGATTTTCCCACCGAAAAAAAAACTGGTTCAAAAATTAAAAGGGTTTATAGGCGACCAGCTTGCCCACATGTGTATCTCAAAACTAAGGCACCTAGCGAAGATCTGTTTTTTCTCAAATTTAATCGCTAATTAGTCGAAATCAGTCGCCAAATCTCAGACTCCGTGTGTGCTCCGGGGCTCGAGCAACCATGAGGAACAAACAGTGTTAGCCGAGCACCCCTGAGAATAGACATCAAGAAACAGATCAATAATCGCCTTTAAGGGATGGGCGTTTTTACATTACCCGACGACACGTTTAGCGCAGTGGTTAAAAGCCCCGGTTAAGACACAAGGGTCGCGGGTTCGAGATATTTGTGTTGGGTCTGGGTGTTTGTGGTACCATCGTTGTTCCTGGTTTCCATAGTACAAGGGACAACCTTAGTTTGGGACCACGACAATGTATGTGATGTTGTCTCGTATCGCAACTTAGTACGGATTAGTAGGTACGAGTAGGTTATGTATAAATTAAACCTAATATTTCTTGATAATAAAAACTAGTTTCATTTTTATATAATGGTTTCATTTTATATTTTTATCAAACTTAATCAGTAATTATAAGTACGCAGTATGTAAGTAGGACATTTATTTATTTGTCGGTCGATCAGTGTGCATTTCTCTTTTCACACTTCGCCACTTTTTCGAGTCATCAAATGAGCATGAGCACCCATGAGGTTTTCTAAAAGCCGGCGCCCCTGGTTATTACATAGACTACTAGTGTCCATGTTAAAAACCTAACAGAAGCAGGGGTTGCCAGTACCTGGAACGTTTTTCAATATACTATATTATAATATTAGTTATTTCTATTTGTTCATACTTAAAAATTCATACTTTGTAAAGATGAAACTTGTTGATACGCCATTTTAAAAAAAATGAAAATTGTTTGAAATAAAGTTATGTTATGAGAGGTACTTGTCTCAGGGGACAGTTTGAAGTGAAACCACTTTGTAACCACTGTATCGATATAATAAAGTTCACAAAAGTTCACACATAAAGGGTACGAAACCTAATGTAAAATATACTGCTTCGGTAACAATCAACGTAATGTATTGCACTCGTCAGAGACTTCCACGCGACTGCAACGCGCATTCGCCCGTACGTACAGACGTTAGTCGCGAGTCGGCCACGCCTATGGGTGCGACAGAGATGCACTATATAAATATCTCGGCGGGATTCGACCCCGGGATGTTCTTATTGGGCGTGAGGATGTGTGTGTTGCTATATACTCCCCCTCCAGTACTGGAGAACGCCCTCGCTCCTGGACTGGTACGTTATCAGCAGCCTTAGCTGGACGTCCGCGGTTTCTCATAAGAATAACGGGTGTCGGTAAAGCATCTTCACTACCTTGATATCGTGTAAGATCATGAGTGTGATATTTCCCTAAAACAACATCAGGCTGTTCTGTGTTGGCGATCGTGTAGGTCGTGGGACTAACTTTTTTTGTAATGGTGTAAGGACCATCGCGGCGTGGGTAAAATTTAGAAGTAAGATCCTTAGAACCTTTGCTTAACAGGTGTGACTTAAGCATTACCAAATCGCCTATCTCGAAGGTGTCAGCAGGACGGCGCGACGTATCGGCATATTGCTTTGTCTTGTCCTGTTGAACTTCCACGCGTTCGCGAATCTCAGAAAAGGAGTTCAGGAACTTTCTTAGATAGGGAGTTACCTGCGGGATGAAATTTTCTTTGTTCAGGATTGTACGTTGATCATGAACGACTTCTGAAGGCGACCGCATTTCCCTTCCGAAAGATAAATAAGCAGGTGACTTACCTGTTGTTCGACATTTTGAGCTATTCATAGCAAATCGGATCATCGGCAGTTTTTTCGGCCACGACGTGTGGTCGTCTTCTACTAGATGTGCTAACATTGCCTTTAAATCGCGATTTTTCCGCTCTGCGGGATTGGCTTCTGGGTGATAAAGTGGGATGAAATTCTGTTTTATGTCCAGGGCTAACATACATTGGCGCATCACTGCGGAAACAAACTGGACACCGTTATCTGAAATGATTCTACGAGGTAAACCGAATCGCATAAAGTATTCTTCGATAAGAATGTGAGCACAAGCTTCAGCTGTAGCTTCTTTAAGAGCGAATAGTTCCGTCCATCGGGTAGCAGTGTCTTCAACGAGTAAGATCCAACGCTCCCCCTGGTCTCCTTCCGGTAGGGGTCCGAATAAGTCTATGGCCAACACCTCATTACGCTGGTTCATAACCGGCGTCTGGAGTAACCCTGGGGGTTTGGTGTTGTTGGCCTTATAACGTTGGCAGTGGATGCAGGCTTTGACATAATCGGTGATTATTCTCCGCATCCCTGTAAAATAAAACACCTGTGCTACCTTCTGGTAGGTTCTATCGATACCTGGATGGCAAGATGTTGAAGAATCGTGTAATTCTTTCAAAATATCTGCAACTTGACCAGCAGGAATGACTAACTGAGGTGATTCACTATCGGAGTCTGGGTTGAAACGATACAGGACACCCTGATCAAGGAGGTAACCCCTTTCTAACCACTTTTGGGCTGCGATATCATCGGGTCCCTCTAACTCTTTAATTATCTTTAGCAACTCCGGGTCCGAGGTCTGTTCCAAACGAAGCTGGCTAGGCGTCTTAGTGGGCAGATCACAAATTACAGAACAAATACCGCATTGATTGCGAGATTCGTCAGAGCAAATTGGTCTACTCAGAGTATCTGCCACGACATTTGCCTTACCTGGAGTGTACTGGAATTGGATATCAAACGACTGGAGCTTTAGGGGCCAACGGACTAATCTACCAGTTGGCGATATGAGTGACAGCAACCAACGAAGAGGCTGATGATCACTGCCAATTACCACTGGTTGGCCGTCAAGATAAGGTCGAAAACGCTCTACCGCCCACACTACAGCGAGTGCTTCGCGCTCAGTAGTGGAGTAGTTACGTTCAGCAGCGGTGAGGAGTCTACTGGCGTATTCTATTGGCCTTTCTTGATTACCCTCCCCCTGTAGTAAAACTGCGCCTAAAGCATAGTTACTTGCGTCGGTGCGCAGAATGAAGGGACGACTAAAATCAGCTTGCACCAGTATTGGAGCTGTGGTCAAAAGAACCTTCAGCTCGTTAAATGCTTGAGTCTGCTCTGAGTCCCAAGACCACACTTGATTTTTCCTCGTCAAGCGTGTTAAAGGTTCTGCAACCTTAGAGAAGTTAGGTATAAATTTTCTGAACCATGAACATGTTTGTAAAAAGGTCCTCAGATGCTTTAAGTTATCTGGTTCCTTCATCTCGAGTATAGCACTCACCTTCCCTGGGTCGGTGGAAACACCTTCTTGTGTAATGACATGACCTAGGTACTTAACGCTTTCCCTGGCGAAAGAACATTTCTCCCTATTTACATGGAGGTTGTACTCTTTCAATCGTAAAAAAACTTTTTCCAGGTCCTGTAGGTGCTGTTGGTACCCTTGAGAAATTATTAGCAAATCATCTAAATAAGCTAGTAACGTTACCTCTTGCAGAGCAGAGCAGGAGCGAAGATCATCAATGAGCCGCTGAAAGGTCGCTGGCGCGTTCCGAAGACCAAACGGCATTCTTTTAAAACGGAAAGTACCTAAGGGACAGATAAAAGCAGTTTTATCCTTATCAGCATCCCTAACCTTCACTTGCCAGTATGAAGATCGAAGGTCAAGCGTACTCATGTAGCAGTCCCGTTTTGTGCTCTGAAGTAACTCGTCGATGCGTGGCATCGGATATGTGTC
This sequence comes from Mythimna impura, assembly GCA_905147345.3. Taxonomy (NCBI): domain Eukaryota; kingdom Metazoa; phylum Arthropoda; class Insecta; order Lepidoptera; family Noctuidae; genus Mythimna; species Mythimna impura. Next base: position 21,139,249 of record LR990359.1, on the reverse strand, counting down.
GGCCTTGGTGACAGCGTTTAACCGTCTGTAGTCGACGCAGAAACGGATACCTCCATTGGACTTAGGCACCATCCATCAGCGCCGGTGAACACCACGCCGATTCACATTCTTCTATTATATCGTCTTGTAGCATTTTACCTATTTCAGTTTTCATTAATTCTTTCTTCGAAGGGTTAAGGCGGTAGGGAGGTACGGCAATTGGTGGGTGCTCACCTGTGTCAATGCGGTGCTCCGCATATGGAGTTGGGCCTCCCCCTGCTTTAAAGATGTCATTGTGCCTAGTCAGAATGTCAGCGAGCGCCTGTCGCTCAGCTGGCTTAAGTTGAGTACCTTCATCTTCTCTAAGTACATCTGTAGAGGCGCAAGACACACTACGAGAGATAGGTTCGAAGCTCAAGGTGTATTTTTCGGTATTATTATTACTGAAGTACCAAATATTTTTATGAAAGTCAATAACTACACCAGCCGCAGTTATAAAATCGATACCTAATAATGTTTCATTATTGGTCGAATCAGGGAAAATTAAAAATGGGATCGTAATAACTGTTGTTTCTAAAAACACGTCTAATGTAGTGGTAAGTACATCCATCGTACGGATAACGCCGTCAGCGAGTTTAACTTCTCGTGTGGAGGAGCTGAGGGGATGACCTTGACGTAGAAGGAGAGTATACAGCGTATGACCCGCAATGCAGTGCTTGGCAGCCGTATCTACCAACGCGGTACCGTTGATTCCCAAAATGTTGATTTTAAAAATAGGTCTGAGGTTGTGGCCTCTGCAGGGTTTCACATAATCGTTACCGCCGCGTGGTGAAATCTCTCCACTACATATTATACAATTATTACAATTACGAGTATCATTAGTACTACTTACATCATTTTGTAACACTCTACACAAAGATTTAAAATTTGGGTTACACTCTTTTTCGCTTTCGGAGTCGGTTTGTTTATATTGTAATGTCGAACATTCCTGCGACACGGGAATCGATTGAAAAATATTTATACACGGAAATGATTTATCGTTATTTTCCCGGGCGCAAAACTGTTCGCCATTCACAGGGTTAAAAAATTTAAGCGATTTCTTATTACGATCAACAACATTGTTATCATAAGAATTATGTTTAGAATTATTATTAAAAGATTGTGAATTACAATCTACGAGTAAGTAACTTATTATGAACACAATCTAGTTTATTATTATTACTAGAGTCTTTTATTGTCGACGCGATCTTTTTCAATGAAAAATTATTATTTGAGGATAAACATTGAGTTTGTTTACGTACTGCACATGATTGAACACAATAAAATGACTGATCACTTGGCTTTTTAACACCACCGTTATCACGCACTTCCGCAGAGTTATTATTGGATTGGGACTCACCTCGGTTCTGTAACTTACGACACTTGTCTTTGGTGTGCCCATACCGCTTACAGTAGGAACACGCAGGTCGTAGAGTCTTCGCAGTCGTCGCGGCAGAGTCCCGTGACGGCGGCGTAGGCGCGGGTGGCGCTCGCTGCGTCTGGGGCCGCGCCGTGGCAGCGGCGGCCGGGGCGTCGATGTACGGCGCGCACGTGACCGCGGCAGGAACGTCGCTGGTCGGCGCGCGTGCGGCGGCGGGTTGTGTCTTCGTATTATTATTGTGTTTATCGTCACACGAGTCTTCAATGTTTCGTGCGAGGCGGAGTAATTCGGAAAAGTTTATACATTCTTCTCTCCGCAGCCTTTTCTTTATCCTGCTGTGGAGGAGGCCGTACGTCATGTCGAGTTGCGCAGACTCTGATACGTCACCTGTTGGTAATCTCGACAAGAGAGCACGTATACGCGCTACGAACATATCAGTGTTTTCCTTTTGTTGTGGCGTCGCGAATATCTATACTTATCTATACTAATATTATAAAGCTGCAGAGTTTGTTTGTTTGTTTGTTTGTTTGTTTGTTTGTTTGTTTGTTTGTTTGAACGCGCTAATCTCTGGAACTACTGGTCCGATTTGAATGTTTCTTTCAGTGTTGGGTAGTCCATTTATTGAGGAAGGCTATAGGCTATGTTTTTTTTTTTCAAAATTAGGGATCCGTAATAAAATTGCTATTTTGTAACACAAGGTGTAAAATCGAAAACCTATTTTTGCGTGCGCTGCAAAAACTATTGACAATAGAACAAAATGATGTACTACGGGTTTGTAGATCCCATTAAGACCTACAAAAAAGTCCGCGAGAACATATATCTAGCTATCATGGTTTAATCACAATAACCGATTTTGTGTTCAAAATAATTATTAAATCGTCTGAAGAAAAAAAAAACTACGTTAAATATGTATCGTAATATTAATCTTTATCGAAATTAAGCATTATGTTATCAAGAGTATTTATGTAGAAGTAAAATACTTTTTGTTTCATCTCAATCGGATATTTCGTTTAAAAGTTATCACGTGTGTAAGATGTTAAGAGTTGGTACCTATTAATGAGTTATGGGCCATAGAGTTTTTTATCAACATAAAATCCTGTTATAATCTTTTTCGAAATATATTTGTTGATGAGATCAAGAAGATGCAGTCCATTATCCACAGGAATTTCTTAATTCTTTAAACCCGAGTGGCCTCCCCCCACATTCTCTCAAGTAAAAAATTGGTGCCCCAATTATTTTACTTAGAAATCTTAAGCCACCAAATTTATGTAACGGGACTCGACTTCAGGTTAAATTTCTTCGCAATAACGTGATCGTTGCAACAGTTTTGACTGGTCCAGCGGTTGGTCAAACAGTACTTATACCTCGGATCCCAATGATTCCAAATGATTTGCCTTTTCATTTTAAAAGAGTCCATTTCCCAATTAAATTATCTTTTGCCGTAACGATAAATAAATCACAGCGGCAAACATTTAAATATGTAGGATTAGATTTACGGCAAGACTGTTCTTCGCACGGCCAACTATATGTCGCGTTGTCAAGATCAGGTTGCGGAAACAATCAATATATTCTTCTGCCAGAAGAAAATAAAACGAAAAATATAATTTACTCAGAAGTACTTTAAAATAATATTTTAACCCGGTTTAAAGTGCCCGCCTATAGTCGTAATTCTTATGTGTCTGGCTGAATGTCGAACAGATAGACAGCTATTGCCTGCGACTTATACAATTTAACTTAATCTATATTTTTCTTAATATTATAAAGCTGAAAAGTTTGATTGTTTGTTATTAACGCGGTAATCTCGGGAAATACTGATCTGATATGAAAACTGTTTAAATATTGAATAGTCCATTTATTGAGGGAGGCTATATTTATCTCGGTATTTCCACGGAAACGAGAAAAACGCGGGTGAAACCGCGGGGCACAGCTAGTTTCTAGATAAATACGGTGAGGTGGCCGTCGATCTCCGTAGGCACTTATTAAGTTTTCCTTGACCTGTCGCCATGATAACACTGAATGTTTAATTCCTTGCCACCACGTGGCTGCTTCATCTTTGAAGAGGTAGGCTAGTCCGCGCAGAATGTTTGATTCCGGTACCTGTGCGCATTCGCTATATGCTTCGATAGCGTCGATAAATGCTTCTACAGATTCATTCGGCCTGCCGGAGAAGGTGGCTTTGCAGCGAGTCAGGGTATTTTGTCCTGGTAAAATGATTGATTCCGGAGTCGATGCATTCACACGCGATACCGAGTCGAGCAATTCCCTAAACGCTTCTGTTTGGGAACGCTGGAGAGCAGCGATTATGAACGCTACGCCTTCAGCGGAGAACGTAGCGTTCGCGTCGGCGGCACGCGGCGTCGAGTAGGCATCTCCGCCATCTTGTTGTGCGGGCGCCTCGGTCGGCGTGTTTGATCGCGAGGGGACGGGTAATGCAACGTTGGCATCTTCCCTGCGATTTTCACTAGCCGATCTACTCCTGGTCACGATCATTTTCACTGTATTTACCGCACTAAATAGTTAGGTACTGAATGTTACACGAAGAAACGTTGGAGCGCCATATATGAGAGGTACTTGTCTCAGGGGACAGTTTGAAGTGAAACCACTTTGTAACCACTGTATCGATATAATAAAGTTCACAAAAGTTCACACATAAAGGGTACGAAACCTAATGTAAATTATACTGCAAGCTTCGTTCGAAGACATATTATATTTAACCATGCAGCTCTTCCGCGTGCTAGGCGAACCAATCGCAGCTTTTCAGAGCCTAAAAGCAAAAACAAAACGCACCGTATCCGAGCGAGTATCTGTCAGTAACGTCAAATGTCATTCCATACGTTTGCGCGGCAACCAATACGTTTTACGTTGTGTTTTATTTGCTTTTTTACCAATTTAAGTAATTAAATAAGAGCATAGTGCTTGTATAATTTGTAATGAAGTATGCCAGAACGAAAAGATATGAAATACTATCTTCATATGATGAAAAGTTTGAAAAAAGGATGAAACGACGATAACATAGTACGTCACCTGTCCTATCTCTATTTAATTCTTTGATTCCAGGTGAAGTAATAGATTTATCTATTAGATTATTCAGTGAAGTAAGAGTTTCACGTACTTAACCCAAATAATTGTATGCATTGACACGATCAAACTTCTCGGGGTGTTTACGAGATGAACACACGAGCTTGTTTCCTTGTTCCATAACTTTAAAGGCTTTGCCATGGTACATTAAACAGTGTAAGACTGTAAATCAAATGGGTTTCGAAATATGAATATACCTATTGACGCGGGTTGTGCACGTGATGCATTGACGCGTTCAGCTGACTCGGGATGTTTACGAGATAAACATACGTGGTTGTTTTTTTCCCCACACCTTTGGGGTAACCTGAAAAGCTTCGTCAGGAAAGTTATCTATAGTACATTATATCTACAGTGCAAGTGAAATGGATTTTGAATATTGTACCTATGGACGCGAGTGATGTACGAGATACATTGGCGCGATCCGCTGACTCGTGGTGTTTACGAGATGAACACACGATGATCTTTACCTTTTGGTACATGGACACGGGTGATGTACGAGATGCATTGACGTGATCCGCTTACTCGTGGTGTTTACGAGATGAATGCACAATTACCTTTTGATAAAATCAGAAAGGCTTTGCCTAGGTACACTTTGGTACCATAACAGGGTCAATATTTTTAGGTTTTTAGACCTTGTATTTAGGATAATCCTCAAGAAATGGACATTAAACTAGATATCTGTTGTATCATCATCGGCTCCAACAGGCACAACCCCAACTGTTACAGACTTGAGTATATAACATTTCCTGAACTAGCATCTGAGCTAGTCGTTGAACCAGTTACTATATTTCCTGAAGTATTCAGAGTATTACAGTATTTATATCTACAAAACCAAATGATTTAATGGCCTGACTTAATGAATGACTTAACCCACATCTAGAATACCATTTTTGGAAATACTCAAGGAATATGAACAAAAACTAGATAAAAATGTGTGTAATAACTGTTTAAAATAATATAGAGATTATTGCCTCAGTCAGTAATTCATTGATAATACAAGAATATACTGATACAAAAAGATTAAATCAGAACAGAATCAGTTGGGATTGGGAATCACTAGACCCTATCTAAGCTTCTCAGCAATGATGGCATAAATAGGCTGAAACTAATTTTCCCAGTTGATTGATAATGGAAGAGTTTTAATAGATTTGCACTTCACATAAACAAAGATATTGTCAATGATGTTGATAGAGACGACTACCTGCATGGGAATACTTCAACAGAGAACATTTAAAGTCCTAAAGACATGCCACAGAAGCGGCAAGCTTATTATGAAGCCAGCCTAATCTTCAACTGTAACCCGTCAGGGAAACGGGAATGGTCCATCTTGGTACAACCAGCAAAGAATAATACCCAGGCCTGGACGAAAGTAACTGCAGTCCTCATATTAAACTATAACCAAGCAATTCTCGCAACACATCCAGTGTATGCTAGAACACAAAAAATTCCACCACTGGCTCATGGTTGAAACTAGAGGTTAGTCAGGCTTACAGATTAGCCCATTCCCTACCTCGTTGATAGAGGATTTGTGGTAATGCCCCAATTTTGAAGCACATCAGTGGATGTTCGGTAAGTGCATTTTTTCTTCCATAACTTATCAACCAAAATTCAACGGTTCAAAACAAAATGGTTTTACAAGTGATCAATCAGGATCTTCAAGATCAGGGGCCAAGATGAATGCATATTTATGTATAAAACCATTCATAATTTATTGCCATTGAGCACAAATTCCCCATGGAAACCGTGTGGGAATCAACTTATATCCAAGATATTTTTTGGTTTCCCAACAGGGATGGAGAAGGGAGGTTTATTGAAACCTTTAAACCCCTGAACAAATTGATTCACACATCCAAATTTATAAGATGTAAGATCTCTGCGGTGGCTCTAGTGTACCCAGGAGATCTTATGGCAAAAATTGAATCCAGATCACAGGAGATACCTATTATTTCATTATGATCATTTAAAAAGAGTCTATTGCTGTCCCATATGGGATTTGTTTTGCACATTATGCATTTTTGATAGTGGTAGTTACATGTATATCTATGATCAAAAGTTCACAAATCAGTATGTACATCATCTTGATGACCTTTTGTGTATTGGTTCAGACTATATAGTCTACTACTATACACACTACACTATTCATACTAGCCTACTATTATATAATAAAAGGTTGAAAAATATTCAAGGAACAATTACTCCTTTTTACAAAATACGCCATCCCAATCATGTTAATTATTTAGATTTTATATATGACACTTATACAATGACTGATGTCACATACAAAAAATGTTGTTTCTGTAAATCCCTTAAAAATATTTACAGAAACAAGTTTCTTAGCTTATGAGAGATTACTCACTTAATATGTACATCAACTGTTGCATTATTTTGTTGCAACAACATTTGTTGTTGGTTGGCTCTATACTAAAATTAGAACATAAATACTTAGTTATAAGTAAAGGCAACTAAGATTCAAAATAAAAATTCATCCAATCATCAAACTAGACCTACAATGATGCAACAAGAACTGGGGGGGGGCGCAATTGTAGTGATAATAGAAGTCTATGGGTTCTGGAAAAAGGATAAAAAATTATAATTATCACATAAATTATTTAGAATTGCTTCACATTTTTTACCTTTAAAAATACTATTTTGTTAAACATGAGCACTTACACATTTTGTGTGAGTTTGATAATAGTTTGCTGTATCTTATTTAAACCGAATGGGAGGAATACGGTATCAACAATTAAATAATATAGCCAGAAATATGGAGCAATGGTGTGAAAATAATTAGATTTGTCTATTTGCTTCATATATGGATCCAAAAGACAACAAAGAGACCAATTAACAATCTCATACATCTAACATAGAGTGGGAACAGAATATCTCTACATTTTAGTAGGTATATTGTGTCTCAGTTTGGTCAAACTGATTGATCTTTTCCCTTCTACAAGTAATGCATAATATAAATGTGATGCCTGTGTTTCCTGGAAACCAGATTCAAAATACATTTAATTAGATGTTTTTTACTGCCCTTGGACATGATAATTTATTTCTTTTATGTGTTCTTTCCTCCATTTAGCCCAATATTGGGGAGGCTACAAAAATCAAAATGAAAAGGTGATGTCATATTGACCTTCACAAGCTTGTCCACCATTGAAAACAATGTTAGTTTTTTCAAGCTGTTAGTCTTTATAGGTACCTACTCAATAAAAAACTATTGCATTCCTCTTTTAAAGAGTGTCATCTTACACACCTCCTTACACTAATTTCCAGAATATTGACATGATGTTCTTCCATCAGCCATAGAGGTTACATTAGGTTACCTTCCAAATAATGCCTCAATTCAATGTTACTTATAGGATCTCACTTATTCACACAGTCTATACCAATTAATAAATTAATAGACTCATAAATTGGTGGTAATGATCACATCCAGAGATTATGTTAAGGTTTCTATAAAAATCAAATTGTCTAAAAAGTTAGTGAATTTGTTTGCACTTAGCAGAGCCCAAGTAGCACAGATTTATCATTTATAAAAATACCCAATATTATAGTTAATGAAACCGGTGTAAACATTTCTATCCTAGACACTATAAAAACATCTGGTTCTGGTTGCAGCGGATCGAACCTCTTATTTACCTTTATTTTAGTTTTTATTTTATTATTTTTATTGTTTTTAGTAACATACAAAAATAGAGCCATTTTCTGTAACGAAAATGCACGGCAAAACCTGAAATCTGCCCTTACACTACTTTATTTTATTACATTAGATATACTCAAGAGTATTAGGGAAGATAATACTCATTTAATACTTTCTTTGAATAACCCACACAAGCCAATTTCTTCGTCTACCATTAGTAGATGGATAATCCCGTGAGATTCTAAAAAGAACACCAGGTACTAGCCTGAGAAAAATTGCCTAAAAAACCATAATAATAATAAAATATATTTAGATATATACTTTCTCTACGTGTGGCATAGATATTAGCGTTTTTTCACGGCATAGTACAAGACATGCATCCATGTCGACTGCTAAAGCTAGGGGAGTACCATTAGATGTAATTAGGCAAACGGCTGAACAAACAGTTCTTCAACTTTTGCAAAATTTTATAATATACCTATTTCCAACAATTCATCTGAATTTGCTCATGCTGTGCTTAATGCTGAACAAAATATTTGCTTATAAATGCCTTAATATGTTTAAAATAATTATAAAAAATATAGACATATATACTTATATAATATAAAATGTATAAGTATGACAAAAAGACTGATTGTCTCATATTACCATTATATTAAGAGCCTAATAAGTGCCTAAGAGATTTTGGTTCCTGAAATATATTTGTTTGATATTAAAAATCTTAATTTTGCTTTAAGTTGACTCTTAACATCTGCATGGTTAAATATAATATGTCTTCGAACGAAGCTTGCAGTATAATAGATGATCAAACGAACTTACCTGTGATGTTCGATCATTATTATACGTAGCTTCGTTCGAAGACATAGGGAACCCTCCCTACCCTACCCAGCAAAACTTAAGATTTATCTCTAACTCTGAAAGAATGACATTTGACGTTACTGACAGATACTCGCTCGGATACGGTGCGTTTTGTTTTTGCTTTTAGGCTCTGAAAAGCTGCGATTGGTTCGCCTAGCACGCGGAAGAGCTGCATGGTTAAATATAATATGTCTTCGAACGAAGCTACGTATAATAATGATCGAACATCACAGGTAAGTTCGTTTGATCATCTAATATACTGCTTCGGTAACAATCAACGTAATGTATTGCACTCGTCAGAGACTTCCACGCGACTGCAACGCGCATTCGCCCGTACGTACAGACGTTAGTCGCGAGTCGGCCACGCCTATGGGTGCGACAGAGATGCACTATATAAATATCTCGGCGGGATTCGACCCCGGGATGTTCTTATTGGGCGTGAGGATGTGTGTGTTGCTATAATGTTTATTTAAAAAAAAAAACATGTAAATGTTTAGTACTCACCTTACAATAATCTTTATCTAAGTAGGTAATGTTACAATTTTGTATTGAAACTGTTAGGTTTTTAAATATTATTAAATCGATGTCTATACCTATCCTAACAAAACCATTATTTAATAAAATTGTTTGAATTTATCTCGAAATATAAATGTTATGCTTCTATGAACCTCTTTTGTCTAATGCTATCGGGAATGGAGTATAGTTAACTCGCTTTTGCCCGCGGCTTCGCTCCCGTCACCTGAGCACCCTACCAATAACAGATACATACTTAGGTTAGGTTAGTTTAATCATATTATGCGGTAAGCGGAAAGCATCAGGTGCGATCGCAGTCAAGTACTAGTTTAAATCATTAAAAAAATCTTTTTTCAAAAAAAATAAAATAATAACCGACTTCACTTCGATGATACCATTTTCAACATAACTATTAAGAACCGTTTATTTATTTGTATTGTCATAGTAGCTTAACTATCTTCATTATGATACCTATTTGTGTGAGTGTGAAGTTACGTTTGCCATTTCTGGTCTTCTTTACCAGTTCCACTTCATCAAATGTTACTTTTTGATAGTAAATGCTTAAGTTCTCGGTGAAAATACCAAAATCACTATATAGCCTATAATATTTGAAGAATTTCCTCGATTTGTCATGGATCCCATCATCAGAACTGGACTTTTAGGGGAAAAAAATGCAAATCGCTCCATAAACGATGGAGTTCTGAAGTACCTAATACATAAAAAATTATAATAATAAAATACAACCGAATTGAGAACCTCCTCACATATTTGGCGTTATGTCTACCTTTGTGCTTTTGTGTTAAAGATTAAATTAATAAATAACTATATTCAAATTTCAGCAACAGAAGTTTTATTATTCTAACGTAAATTAGAACCTAACGTTATAATTTGGTAAAATACCTAGTTATAGGCGACAGTACATCTTGACACCTAATAGACCAAGAGCAAGGTTAAATGTTTTCAAAGAAGTCTTAGCTAATCTAGCCAAGTAATTTAAAACATAAAATCATGTATTTAATTGAGAATTTGTCTTTCTCTGACATATTTAAGGACTTAACACCGATAAAACTAGAAGTACCCATAATAATAGAATAGTACAGATATAAGTGTGTAATGTTAGTGATTACCGTCGAGGCGGTATTTAGACCCGAGCCGCGGCGAGGGTCTTAAGAGAGCCAAGAACGGTAATCATTAATTACTCACGTGTGTCATACGACGTTTTGCAATACACTTGTGAAGAATACAACAGTAAAACTAGTAAAATTTTCTGTGACATGGCGGTAAAAAATTATTTTCATAAGCGCGCGCATCATTTTTTTTTTATTTACCCCTAGAGGAAGGCTAAGGTATTTTGATTATACTGCCTAGTCTTACGTTTATGTTTTCTTGCGTGAAAAGTTTTTACGATAATGTCTTTCGTAGTGACAATAGAATACGGATGTAACATTTTCTAATGATTTTGTAGTATTTAATTAATACAGCCTCTGAACTTCACTGGAATAAAAAAATCACGCCAAAAACCGCTCGCATCTTAAAATGAAGGCCATAGACCACAAAAAAAAAAAAATTTATTTGAATGTACGATTTATTTACTAAATGTTTTTTATTAAATAAATTGTTTGTACAAGTTAAATTTGTCCATTTTAACTTGTAAATTGGATGAAATAAGTAAGTAAGATACTAATTTATATACTATTGAACGCAAAGCTTAATGGGAATTTTATTCGAATTCAAAATTTGTTTTGCGAACAAAGAGGTTGAACAAAAAGGTTTTAACTACATTATAGCACTAGTGCGTAATGGTAATCAAAATGTCACAGTTTGGTAACGAGTGCCATTATATACCTAAGTGCAGTGCAATAAGAGTCACTTTCTGAGCAAGTATGTTGAAAATATTTTTTCTTGGCGATTTTTCGTAAACTCTTCGATCTAGCTCTTGGACTATACCTTTAAAATTAAACCTATTATATCTTCGAAACTAAGTCTTGACAAAATCTGCGTCTTGGCGACTAATTGCGTCAAATTAGCGACTAAATTTGGACGAAAACAGATCTTCGCTAGGTGCCCTAGTTTTTGAGATATTAAACCACGACATTTTCTCAATGTCAACCATCTAGAAACCCGTATGTATAACTTTGGAATCAGTGACCAACGATTTCTAAGATTTTGCGACTGATTTCGACTAATTAGCGACTAAATCTGGAAGAAAAGAGATCTTCATCCGCATCCGTATCCAGATTCGAAATTTCTTTTATTTTTAATATAATAACTTAATTTTATCCATAACATCCCTGCTTGACAACATGTGTAATCATTTAAACAGGCCAAAATCTCGGCAAAATAGTGCTATGAATTTTATTGTAGTATTGACTACTTCAGTACTAGCTTACCAAGAAAGGTGCTGCCAAATATTACAAAAACATTAGAATTCATTTACATTCGTATTCTAATGGTAAACTGTGTTCAAAGGAAGACATGGCCTAAAGAACTCAGTACCCAAGCCTAAAACGTTACTCAAAAAAATAGTGCTGTCAATCTCTTTATTTATCACGACGAGCGATTGAATCATACATCGTACATAACCTAAAAAATCATTGTTTTTCGTAGACACAAGGACACAAACAAAAGAATTTTATTGCGTGGTATCGAGTCTATCGAGGTTGTAATAAATTCGTAGAAAACTATACTATGAATAGCGGTGACGAAACAGACAATAGTTCAACTGTTGATGATCAGGATGATGGAGAAAGGGTGAGTGTGAAAATAATAAATACGTTTTAAGATTCATAAATATTCCCAAATCTTGCACCCAAATACCAGTTAACCTACTTGAATTTATAATTGGAGATATTTTAACTCTAAAAAAATAAATAATAAATAAATAACCTTTTTTAAAGGCCATAAAAAAGTATATGGATTGCAATGGATTTTAAATGTTGTTTTGTTGCTAGCTATGCTAGCTTGTTGTTCCAAAATTTGAAAATATCTTAAAATTATCTATCCAACCATTACTCAGTGTAAATCATTGCAACTTAAGGCATTTTTAGGTTACTTACCTTTAAATTACCAGAGGTGTGCCCCGCCTGGGCAGAGCACCGCCGTGTCCTCATGGGGGCTCTCGGCGGCACCGATCTCTCGCGCCGGGCCTTGGTACAGGCCATGGTCCGGATCGAGGAGGAGTGACGGGCTGTCGCCTCCTTTTGCAAAGCAGTAATTCTAGCAAAGGAGGTGGCCGCACGTGCGAGACAACTTTCCTCGCGCCCCAGCCACCGGATCCCTGGAATTGTGGGCGGCAAGCAATGGGTAGCTTGCCGTCCGACCGTCCTGTAACCGTCCGGACCAAGCCCTAGTCGTCGACGGCGCGTAGTGTTCCACGCGCGCCTCAAGGAGATGCCAGCAACCGTAGGGACTAGGGGCCCAGCAGGGTTGAAACCTACTGGAGCCAAGGGTCGGCTTCTGAAAGGAAGACTCGGCCTGTAATGTGAAAGAGAACCCCGGGGCCCTGGAATGAAAGCAAAGAAAGAACAGGAGTGGGTTTTAGTCAGTAAAAGTCTGACCCGCCCAAGATGTCATTAGATGATTTCCCACCTATAATCACAAAAAAAAAATACAATATTCATAAAAAAGTATCATTTCAGACTGAAATCAGATCACAGCTTTCAACATTATCATTTGAAGAATTGCAAAAACTAAAAGAGAAGATTGGTGCCAAAGTATACAAAGAAGCTCTATTTGGTGATGCTAACAAGAAAAAAGAGCGCAATGCACCAAAGGTTTTCAAAAGAGAAAATAAGAACCGACCACGAGAGATGAGCTCTAAGAAGCCTGTTCGAATGCTCCAGGCTGTTGCTACTGTTAAGAAAAAAGAAATCCGTGATCCAAGGTAGTAATGATCTCATACATAAGACTAACAGAAAAATAATTAAGGTGAATGCTTCAAGGTAGCCCAAGAAATTCTTTTCATATGTATTTTATGAATAGTACTAAAAATATATATATTTGCACTAATTAAATGTATTTATTAAATACTCATTAAAACCATTAAAATAATTCTATTACTTAAGAGGAGAGCTATAAAGTGCCATTTAATAAAAGTTTACCTTGTCGGTAAGCCGAGTTTAACCTTTTGAATACCGTAATTAGAAAGACAATGAGAGAGCAAACACCGGTGTTCGCTTGGGGTTTATGAATTTAAGAGAGCTGTGATAACGGGCTTTATAAGTATAGTTGTGTATATACATACATCTCAATACCACAAATATAATATTACCTTAGTATGCGATACTGAGCTGCAAACTGAAAAACTTTTGTAAAATGGGATTTTTGCGGACTAACCTGGGGCATTCACCTTAAGCTATAACATTGGGCCAAAGGCATCACATATTGCTGGGCAGAACCACTCTAGTTAACCTGATTTCAAACTTTAGTTAAGTTTACCTTTACTAATGTAAGTAACGTCTGAGAAAAACATTATGAATTAAAAAGTCCCATTTTAATTACAGATTTGACCCGCTTTGTGGGGAGTTTGACAAGAAACAATTTTCAGAAGACTACAATTTTTTGTCAGACTTACGTATGAAAGACATTAAAGCTATTAGAGCAGAATTAAAAGAGACAACAGACCCAGAGAGAGAAGTAAGATTACGAAGACTACTCCAACGGTTGAACGACCAACACAAACACACAAAGAAGAGTAAAATAGAGAAAGAAGTTGCAGATAAGAATAGAATACAGATTGAACAAGAGTTTAATGAGGGGAAGCAGCCACTCTTCAAAAATAAATGTGAGTTGATGACATCATTTATTTCTTCTTTGTTTTTTTTCTTTTTTGCAATCTCTAAAAGAAAATTTTTCATGAGGTCAATTTTTGTGTCAATGCCAGAGATGTTACGGAGGTTCCAATCCAATTTTGGTTCCAATATCAGGTCTAGCCGTACTACCAAGAGCGCAAATCTACCCCCAAGAGGGTACTCATAATAGTTCATTTATTTATTCATAGTTTTTTTATTTTTATTATTTTGATATAAACTATGCGCTTGATATGTGCTTGACTGCGATCCCACCAGATGATAAGCAGGGTATGATCAAGTAGATATCAGCTCTATATCTACCTACCTGCGTTCCTGCAGTCGCCTTATGGCCCTCAGATTGACTTTTGCTTTAGGATAAGTCCTGATCACATTTTGCAAACTAACCATTTACACTTTATCTCATTGCAGCTGAACTGCGTGTCGAGGCGCTGGTGAAACAGTACGAAGAATTGAAAAAAGAAGGCGCCGGTCGGATACAACGCCATCTTAAGCGAAGACAGCAGAAAGTCAAAAAACGTTCACACAAAGCCCCCACAGGCACTTAATATATTTATATTTATTTTTAAAAGAAACTTTTTTTTTGTAATTCACTAGCTTCTGCCAGCAGCATCGCTCGCGTGATGATAGAAAATATATGCGTATGTCACTCAGTCATAAAGTAGCATTCCAAGGTGAAAGAATTTTTTAAATTGGTTTAATAGTTTCAGAGATTACCCCTAACAAACTAATAAGTACATCTTTATAAAATTATAATATTAATATAGACTAAATTTTTCACTTGGCTTATCACATAGTAATTTATACGTTTTCTATAGATATAAAAGAAAGTCGTGTTAGTTACACTATTTATAACTCAAGAACGGCTGAATCGATTTGGCTGAAAGTTGGTGGGGAGGTAGCTTAGAACCAGGAGACGGACATAGGATACTTTTTTTTTTAACTTTTTTTTTATTAGGGTATAGTAGGTTAAAGTAGTCAGTTGACGCGAGCGAAGCCGCGGGCAAAAGCTAGTTTGGTATAAAAGTATGTCGCCGATGGTGCGTAGTTTTCCCCAGTTTTCCACGCGCGCCTCAAAGAGATGTCAGCAAAACCGTAGGGGCCCAGAAGGTCCTACTAGGGCCCTGCCTTGTGTTAACTTTAAAAAGGGGAACCCGTGGTCTTAGAACGCAAGGCAACTAAACATATAGTACGATTTTAGTCAGTAAACATCTGACACGCTCTCCTGCTTCAGGGCGGAGCAGGAGGAAGGAGGTGGATGTCATTAGATGATTTCGCTAGTCTATACATTATTATGTACCTACCCAACAAGTAGGTACGATGCAAATCGTAAAACATAGGTACAGCACAATTTTCACGGTACATTTTTAGGGCAGTTGTTAAACGATTCGCTGCCGCGCTGTATGCCACAGGTTCGATTCCTGCACAGAGTAAATATTTATAATTATTTTAACCTACAGATAAACTAGTGCGCTAACTAGTGCGCCTCACCATCAATGATTGCATCGCTGTTTACCATCAGGTGGGATCGCAGTCAAGCACTGGTTTATATGAATTAAAAAAAAAAAGATACGGGTCTGGGGTTTCCTGTATGTGAGTTTATATGTTTATGGGGCAAAAATTGTATTTAAAGAAAACAAAAAAAAATCTAAACATTCCAGTATGTAATTCATTATTTAAATAAACAAGAGACTAATGGAGTCTCGATGAAGTAGGTATGTATGCATGGTGACTAGGCCAGGTGAATCTGCTAAGTCGTACAGGCACTGAGGACCTCTGGGAACCATAGCCTGGAAATAATAAATAGTGTTGTAATAAAAGATGTAATGGTGTTATATACATAATTTTAAATAAATAAATAATCAAAAATAACAAGCAGTGAATGTTTCACCGTAAAATTGTAAATACCGTTAGATTATAATCTGTCTCGCGAGATTGTAAACTACCGAAAGATTGTGAACGTAACCCCTACTGCTTATAATTTAACGCATTATTTTTCGGTAGATTATAATCCATCGAAGTGAAACTGGTTACGGTTTACAATCTTTCGACAGTTTGTAATCTCGCGAGATAGATTATAATCTAACGGTATTTACAATTTTACGGTGACATACAGCTACTTTCCTAAATTTACTGATGATGGACACGGAGCATACGATAGTGGTCTGCCTCGCTTGGGCGGAGCAACGCCGTGTCCTCGTGGAGGTGATTGGCGGCGGCGAACTCTCGCATCTAATCCTGGTACAGGCCATGGCCCGGAATGAAAGATAATGGGAGGCGGCCACCTCTGCGCAGCAAACGCGAGCAAAAGAGGCGGTCGAAACTCTGAGGCGAGAACGCCTGAGTCGTCCGGAGTCCACAGAGCGAATCTCGGCCAGCGCTGACTTGCGAACGGCGAGCGATGGGTAGTAAGTGTATTGAAAAATAAATATTTATGACCAGCACCGCCCTGAATAAAGTATGTCCGTACGATACGTAAGTCAAAACTTAAGTCATCAAGCCGTGAAGGCTATATAAGGGCTATATTTCACCGGGATACCATGGCGGCGCGACCGGTTGCGTCGCCATGGTGTCCGTAAGCTACCAAACTCCAGAGTCGCTACACCACACTGAGACAAATACCAGCAAGGTTTTTTGGCGGGATTTCTTCGAGTGAAGTTCAGTGGCTATTTTAATTCTTCGCAAATTGATTCCTAGTGGATATTGTGATGTAAAATTGGTGTAGTTTTATATCTCAAGTGTATGCACAACTGGATTAATATGTAGATGTGGAATCATTGAAATAGGCGCGATCTCGGTAAAATGGAGCTGAGAATTTTATTGTAGTTTTAGCTACCTCAGCGAAGTTTGCTGAGAAGGCTGAATCGCGATAAATTTGCTGCCAAATACTTCAAAAACATTAGAATGTGTTACACCCGCATTCTTTTTCTTTTTTTTTAATTGATATAAACCAGTGCTTGACTGCGATCCCACCTGATGTTAGCAGTGATGCAATCATTGATGGTGAGGCGCACTAGTTTATTAAGAGCCTATTCACTCTAGCCTTGAAGATACCTAAATTATAGTTGGACGGGAAGACCGCAGCAGGCAAATTGTTCCAGTCCTTCGATGTATGATTCTAATGTAAAACAAAAAGAAACAACTATGATATTCGAATACAGAAGACTTATTTACGCAAGAAAACATGGTCGAAAGACTAGGCGATATGGTCGAACGATTATAGCCTAGTTCCTTAAGAGTAAAAAAAAACAAATACCAGCAAGTGGGCCAAAGAGTATGTAAAGCTAACGCTTTAAGTGGGCTGACCTTGCAAATATCAACAAGTGGGTTAAATTCTTTGGTCTCTTTACCACTTCGTCGACGTAATTTTAAATGCAATAGGTAATCTAGGTTAGGTAACGAGAACTGGCGCGAGCCGCCAGTTCTCGTTATCCAAGCAAAGCGGGTGAATTCCTTGTTTTGTCTGCTACGGCAACGTAACATGACTAACTCACGTCGGCAGCTAGGAAATTTTCTCTGAGGCTGCTGGTCTAGTGGTTTAGTGGCCCTGACTGCTTCAACCTCGGCGTTCTTATGGTAAAAACTAAGGGTCCGAGCGTGGCTATTTTCTCGCCAGATGGCGCAGAATCCAACATTTTCAGTTTATTTTGTTTTTAGTGTATGGGAGCATTATTAAGTCTAGGAAATCGTATTTGCTAAAATCGGACATTCCACTTTATTGAACCAATAACGACTTATGTCGTTATGTCGGAACTAAAAATCCTACATCGCGATATCAGGTGGTCGTTACCACGCACTTAGAACATGTACCTACAACCAAATTCAACAGTCGGGCGCTTACCCGGTCCAGACGCAAAAGTAATTCATAGAGCAAAGTTTTTTATTAAAAATAAATACATTAATTAATATGAATAAATATTACAGCTATCAAAATACACAAGTGACTTCATATGGGTGCTTGATGAAGTAAGTGTGCATGGTGATCAGGCCAGGTGAGTCTGCTAATTCGTACAAGCACTGAGGACCTCTGGGAACGATAACCTGAAAATTATAATACACAATATTAGAAGACTGAAGAATTTATCAACAATAACAAGGAGTGTGTGCAGCCAGTGGCGTTGCTAAGTGACCAACCGGGCTAAATAAAACTGGGGCCTCTTTTTTACATGGGAAATCATCAAATGACCTGTTCTGCTCTGGGTGGAGCGGGAGGGAGTGTCAGACTTTTAGAAACTGAAACGAGTTGCCACGATTAAAGTAGGTTGCCAACTCTACCTAGTTTATTTAGATTTCGAAGGTGGGAGAATTTTTCGGTTTTTCAATAGAAGTTTTGCTAATCATGTTTTGGAGGCCCCCCGAGCTTGAGAGCCCCGGGGCACAGCCTCGCCCTTCGGTAGCTACGTCAGTGTGTGTAGCTCAGCTATTATAGGTACTTACTAGGTTCTTTTTTCTTTCTTTCATAATGACAATGACAATAATTAATTCTTGATTAGCACTCCCGTTCCATAAATAGAAAAGTAAATATTTATGACTACCTATTGTAGGTGCCAGATAAATTTGCCACAACACGGTCCAATTACCGTTATAGCAAATAATCTATGTGAATTATTATAGGGTGGGTCAATACAATACCCCACCCTATAATAATTCACATACTTAGATAATTTCAAAATCGGAAATACAGACATAAAACTGTTCTGAATCGAAATCTGAGAAAATAATTCAAAATTTTGTATTCGGGTATCATAAGTAGAGATACATATTACGGAAAGGTTAACGTATGACTTTATGGCAAAGAACCATGGGCAAAAATATATATAGCATGGGTTCACCCACCATGAGTGATGGGATCACTTTAAATAGACTTGTACTTCAATAAATATAAAGATATAAACTTATTTTTATGAATAATCCATGAATGGAAACTTATTAATTAATTATCTCTTTTAAATTCGAGATTTTTTTTTATTTTTTTTTATTTTGCTATAAATATTTTTCTTCTACCATAAAAAAAACTATACCTACTCCTTCAAAGTAATACTGTTATAAAATTGAAGTTTTTTTTTGTTGGACCTCTTATGCTTATTAACCGACTTCAAAAGGAGGACGTTATATGTTCAGCTTTTTGTACCGATTTCTCAGTCAAATAATGTATAAAAAAATCATATAAAATTCAAAATATAAATCCATCATATATAGGGTGACTGGCAATTAGTGTACGATACTTAAACACGTGATTGAGCTCATGATAACAGACAATTTTTATTATGGGAGCAAAGCCGAAATCGCGAAAAAAATATCAGCTGTTCAGTACATTAGGCAAACATAAATGTACTGAACAGCTGATTTTTTTTCGTGATTTCAGGTTTGCTCCCATAGTAAAAGTTGTTGGTTATCATGAGCACAATCACGTGTTTAAGTATCGTACACTAATTACCAGTCACCCTATACGTAATAAATTAGCGAACCATCCCCAGCTTCGCACGAGTGTTACATTTTTTTGTAAACTCTCAGCATTTTCTCTACAATAATATACATGTATTATACACCTAAACCTTTTTCACTCTGGCAGCTGTCTATTGATGAAAACCGCATGAAAATGCAGTCAGTAGTTTTTGAGTTTATCGAGATCATACAGACAGACAAAAATTTGACTAATAATTATCACCTGAACAGCAGTCCTGCCTGGTTTCTCAAACCAATCAACGGCTCCATCCTTGACGGTGTGCTTGCCGAACGTGACCATCCCGATTCCAATGAGCTGGTTGGAGTACACCAGCGGGAACCATGGGAACAACGTGTCGGCCTTGCAGTCCAGTTCCGCTTTCATCTTGTAGTAGTAGTGCTCACCTGAAACAATCATAATGACGTTAATAAGTGATTGCAAGGAGTTTTAATGACGGTTTTCGGAAGTGGAAGTCAAATTGATGTGGTGTGAATAATCATCATGCAGAGAATTAGGAAGTTAAGGTTGCGGGATGGTTCGAAAGAGTTATCGTGTAGTCCTGGAACGCAAAGGCCAACTGAAGGATCAGGTGGGTTATGTCAGCAAAGTCTGAAATTCCCTCTCGTTCCACCCAGAACAGGAAAAGTTATTTGATGATTTCTTCAAAGAAAAAGGATTGGGAAGTATATCGTGAATAAAAGAAGTAGATGAATTCTGTGAAACATGATAGATAATAATGATGTTATTGAAATGGCAACCTCTTGATGGTTGGAAGAAGAAATCGCACTGTGATGAATTCAAATAGCATAGCAGGATGGTGAGTCGAAAATCCGCACACGTTTAATATGTAATGCGAGCGAAGGAAGTGGTGGAAAGCGTGAGGAAGAGACAGTCGTCACACCCCAGCTGCCGCAGGAAAGGCTGCAGGAGTCGAGAGTCCCAGGACGATTCCCGATCACCACCGTCGCGGGTTCGGGGACCCCCAGCAATGCGTAAAGACCAAACCCGGGTCGACACCGACGGCTCGTTCTGGTCCATGTGCGCTTCAAAGAGGCCTGCTAGGGCCGTTGCCTACCGGGGTCATGGGATTGATCGAAAGAGCCACCGTGACTTTGGAAAGAAAAGTACAACTAAAAGAAAACGGGTGTGTTTTAGTCAGTAAGTCTGGCAATGTAATGGTGAGTTTGCAAGAGCGGAGGTACATCCTAACTTTATTCACTCTACACTTACCCATCCACGGTATGCAGGCCTGCTCCGTGAAGTCACTGTTCGGACCAGTGATGTCGCTAACGTTGGTAGAGATACGGTACAGCTCCCCGTTGAAGCCAGAGACGAGGATGGTGTGGTCTTGCAACATCAACTCAGGATTGCGCTGGGCGACACGGATTGCTGGGTCCGTTGCAAGAGTTTCTGGAAAAAAAAGAAAATAATACCTACAGTTAATAATTGAAAATTTAAATTCCATTGCAACCAATAGTTTCAAGTACAAATGGTCACTTAAAAATCAACTTAAAACATACAATGCTGAAGTTTATAATTGAGTCAGTGGCGCTGGCTTAAGGTATCTAAATCCATCTTAATATCCTCGTTCCGAAAAAGCTCTCGAACGCACTGTAATAGATAATGGTGGCTCATCATATAATATAATATAATATTCAACAACTATCACACAACGCCGTCTAGTCCCAAGCTAAGCAGAGCTTGTGTTATGGGTACTAGACAACTGATAAACATACTTATATATTTCTAAATACATACATATATAGATAAATTACACCCACACACAGAACAAATGATCGTGTTCATCACACAAACATTTGTCCTGGGTGGGAATCGAACCCACGACCTCCGGCATAGCAGTCAGGGCCACTAACCACTAGACCAACAGGCCAGTCATCATCATGATATGTACCCAGCCTACCCAGGTTGTCTCACCTTGTCCCAACTACTATGTTGGGCTTAGTTTCAATCCAACTGGATGCGGCTGTATACGAGTATATTACATGAAGCTTCTGTCTAGTCCCCCACAACCCAGTGACCACATACCTTGTTACCCAAATTACAAGATATATTATGTGGTCTGTGGTCAGTTTTCCTGGCTTCTGACCATATGTACCGGCCCGTCATCAATCATACTCAAGTAGCACAACAAGCTGTATAAGAACTGTATAAAGGTTCATTATGAGTCAGTTCACACTGAGACGCGACGCGACGCGACGCTGCGCGAAGAGCGCATTAAAACATAATTACACATTACAGACCGAGAAGCCTCGCGGCGCAGCGCTGCGTGGTGCGACATATTCTCACATTGAAATGTGTATCTTTTCGTTTAATAAATAAAGTAATATTTTGTGTCGGTATTCGCACAGCATCGCGTCGCGTCGCATCTCGGTGTGAACTGACCCTAATAACTGGAAAGCATAAGTCCAATCAGTTTATAATTTCCCAACTGCTGGGAAACTGGTTTCCTTTGTGATGAATGGAATGGGCCCTTATTCACCACCAACCCCCTGCAGATTGGTAGCCTCATGTCATAAAATTTTTGGTTTTACCTACTAACACAATGTTTCCCTTCACCGTTCACCGTGGAGAGCAGTAATGATGAAATAAATTAAACAAAATGGCCTGCCTAGATTCGAACCAACGACTATAACCTCTAGACCACCTCTACTGTTAGCAAGACACACTATATTCTATTTACTTAAATAGGTTATTACACTCATTTTTGAAGTGTCTCAATTAGATTCTATAGTGCTAATAAGCCACTAAAAAGAACCATAATTTTTATTCAGTCGCTAATATTAGTACCCTAAAAATGCATTTAAAATTTACATTTTCAAACTTCGCGCATAATTTGACGAAAATGCAGAACGCAGTGGACGCCATATTTACTCTGTGATCGTGACGTCAGTTCGCTGTATAAATAAATGCGCTGATATTCACTCAGTATGGCCGATCAGTTGACAGTTGTCACGTTTACTCAGCCGAATGACGTAATAACATGGAGGCTACTATTTCATGGTGATAAAGAACAGATAAAAAAAGACTGAAAACTTTGAATTAAATTTTAAAATTTATTTTGTTATTATATGAACTAAAACTAACACTTACCGACTGCTTTTTGCCTTAGCTATCCATAAAATAGATTTTTAGATTTTTTCTCTTATAGAGTAAAATACCCTATTGGTACATTGTCACCACATAGGAACTAAAATTCTAAATTCTGCATATCGCGGCATCATATTTCTCCGACCGATTAGAACATATACAACAATCCGAATAACAACCATTGGACACTTGCTCAGACCAGACACAATGAGGGTTTACGGTCTCTCTACATAGTTATTGTACTCTGTGGTTTACGGGACTTTACAACTTGTTCCACACACCGACCAAGTGCGACACAGATTCGCGCACGATGGGTTCTGTACCATATTGTCTATACAACCTTTTTTTACACAATTTATTTTAATCTGTTTTTAGAAATACATCATCTAATGACAGAATGGAAGAAAAAACGTGTTGCGCCGACCCCAAATAAAACGGGACAAGGGCAGGAAAATGATGATGAGAAATACATCATCTGAAAAAATTTCAACTGACTAGCTATCACAGTTCATGAGATACAGCTTGGTGACAGACTGATAGACAGTAGAGTCTTAGTAATAGGGTCCCGTTTTTACCCTTCGGGTACAGAAACCTAAAAGGAAAGAGAAAAAAGAAAAAAGAAAGAAAAATGAAATAAGGTAAGTAATAATTGCACTAAGTAAAGTTTGGTATGTACAGAAATGTTACTTTGAAAATCTTACCAGGTGAAATGAAATATTGTTGCGTAGTCCACAAGTTTAGAATTTTATCTTCCAAA
Organism: Mythimna impura; assembly: GCA_905147345.3. Lineage (NCBI taxonomy): Eukaryota > Metazoa > Arthropoda > Insecta > Lepidoptera > Noctuidae > Mythimna > Mythimna impura. Next base: position 21,115,642 of record LR990359.1, on the reverse strand, counting down.
GTGGGAGTCCAGCGAGAAAATCCTTGGACGGACCAGTCGAAAATACCATCGATGATATCTTCTTCGTTGATCTGTAAGAAAAACAAAGATGCCTTCAGTTCAATTCAAAATATTTTATTTCAGACTAGCTTTTGCCAGCGGCTTCGCCCGCGTGAAATTAGGTTTCTTCATACAAACTTTGGATCCCCATTTCATTCCTTTAGGGGGTGAATTTTGGGTTATCCTTTTTAGTGCTCGCATACGTCATAAAAGGAAATTCACGGTCCTAGGCCCTGTAGTTTTGGCTGTGCGTTGATATGTCAGTCAGTCAGTTTCTCCTTTTATATATATAGATAGGCCTACATGGGCTTCTACACATTTATGACGATTGGCCTGGTTCAAACTCTTAACCAATCAGAGAGCCAAACGCGATAGGGCGTTAAACCACGCTAACGTAAAAACAATTCGGTTTGGCACTCTCGAGTGGCTACCTAGTACTAGTTTTGGGAACTTAGGGTAGGCCCTGGCCTGGCCTTATAGTAGGCCAGTTGTAGGAAAAGGAAACTGGCCTATCATCACACTTATAATAAATAATAATAACTTTATTTCGGGTGGCAGATCTATACCAGATACTAGCGATGCAACGGAGATGTCAAAAATAAATCTATGCGGAAGCGGAAACGGAAGCAGAAGCGGAAGTGTTTATACTATGAAGAAAAAGCACAATTTTATTTTTTTTAAAACAACAGTAGATTTACGTCGTAATCACGTCACGAGGCGCGGTGATGCGCAGAATGAACCAAAAAATTTAATAATAAAAAAACTCGTTGCGACACGTTTGTGTACCGCCAATTACCGCGCCTCTTCCGATGTGTCCAGTCGTCCACGCGCCCCCCAACCCCGCGCTCCTCTCTGTATTCCACCGTTTAGAGTTCTGTTATACATTTTGCGGAAGCAGAAACGGAAACGGAAGTGAAAAAGCTTGCGGAACTTCTGCAAAAACGGGAGCGGCAGAGTTCTGTTGCAACACTACCAGATATCCATAGAAATCTTAACCTAGTACATAAAAATAATATTATTTTTACATTTTATTTGGTATTCGGTTTTATACGGTGTCTTCTCGTCCAATATACCACAGTGTCTCAAGACGAAAGTCTATGACCAGTGCGTGTTGCCAGTGATGACATATGGCTCCGAAACGTGGTCGCTTACAATGGGCCTCATCAGAAGGCTTAGTCACTCAAAGGGCAATGGAAAGGGCTATGCTCGGAGTTTCCTTGCGTGATCGCGTCAGAAATGAAGATATCCGCAGGAGAACCAAGGTTACAGACATAGCCCGAAAAATCGCCAAACTTAAGTGGCAGTGGGCAGGGCAGTTCTGCGAGCAATGTACATTGCTCGCAGAACAGATGGTCGATGGGGACGAAAGGTTCTGGAATGGCGACCACGTACCGGAAGACGCAGCGTTGGAAGGCCCCCCACAAGGTGGACCGATGACCTGGTGAGGGTCGCGGGAATCCGATAAATGCGAGACGCACAGGACCGGTCATTGTGGCAACACTTGGGGGAGGTCTATGTCCAACAATGGACGTCTTTACGCTGAAATAATGATTGATGAACACGCCGTCGACGACTTGGGCTCGGTCCGGACAGTTACCGGACGATCGGACGGCGAGCCACCCATTGCTCGCCGTCCGCAAGCCCGCGCCTACGGTGGCCGGAAATCGGGATCGGAATCCCGGCGGCGGTCGGGGCGTGAGGACCGTTGCCTCACGCGATCGGCCGCCTCCTTTGCTTCCCAGAAGGAGGCAACCGCCTGCCACTCCTCCTCACTCCGGACCATGGCCTGTACCAAGGCCCGGCGAAGTACAACTATTGCGTTCAGAATGCTGTTGTTTCTACTCCGTCCGTTGCCAGTAATAGAGAACCTGCTTTTTTGAGCATGATGGCCTGAAAACCAACAGTGCGCGCTGCAGCAAGTATCCCAGAGGCGTAGTTACACCGCCACGGCGGACCCAACAACATCCTGAATGCATTATTGTACTGAGCACGCAAGGGCATATAGGCTCGCTGCGTATTTGCCAGAAGTTTTACCTGCGTGAAACTCAGATCTGGGGGGTTACCATGACGTTCAAAGTAAAATTGTTTCATTCTTATTTCAGTGTGGGTAAGAGACAGAGCTATACAGGTTGTCTAGCGCCATCTCTTAAACAATCTTACTTTAAACGTCATGGTACAGGGGCTGGTTTTAATTGATCTGAGACGTAAAATTAGAAAATGTGTATCTACCTATGTCACTCAAGATATCTACACTAATATTATAAAGAGGTAAAGTTTGTTTTTAGGGTTCCGTACCTCAAAAGGAAAAAACGGAACCCTTATAGGATTACTTTGTTGTGCGTCCGTCTGTCTGTCTGTCTATCAAGACTCTTTACCTCGGGAACGCGTGGAGGTATCGACTTGAAATTAAAACCATATACTCAAGTCTGCAGTCTCTTGAAGCTGTGAAAAAATCAAACTTCTAAGTTAACGAAATAAAAAAGATACAGCCGTTTATGTCGCAAAAAACGTATATTTCGACACTCTCAAGGGAATCATAATTCATAAGGTACTTCCCGCCCGTTGAACCAGAATCCTGAAATTTGGTATAAAGCAAGGTCTTATAGCATAGGTATAGGAATAAATCTGAAAACAGAAATTTTGTTGTTACGTCACAAAAAAAAAACTTTTTACGATTCGAAAAAATCTTCGAGATATACGGGAATTGAACTATTTTCGACGTTTTAAAAGTGCCCATCATGCAGGCCTATGTGAAATAAAAATATTTTTTATTTTTTTATTTGATTTTTCATAGGTGAGTTTGTACGGAACCCTCAGAGCGCAAGTCCAACTCGTACTTGCCCAGTTTTTTTGTTTGTAGGAGGTAATCTCTGAAAGTAGGTACTGGTCCGATTGCTGAAATTTTTTCGACGATAGAAAGCTGCTTTATTCCTGAGTGACATAGGCTATATTTTATCAACGCGGGCAAAACCGTGGGCAAAAAAAGAAACAGATAAATAGGTGGGTACCTAAATTATGCGTGCTCCGTGTGGTCGCAATAAACATTATTATCTCAAAGCAATGTACCCTTATGTAAACACAATCAATCAACTGTGCCTGCTTGCTTTTTATCGCAGACTTTATGTGACTGGACAAAGGTCTCTCGCAAGGTATGCAGATATCAGAATAATGTTCCCATTTATCTAAGTTTGTTTCTTATTCGGCCTTTTTCGAGGTGGGAGTTCATCAAATACCTACAGAGAGCGTGTGAAACTTTTACTGTCTAAAACCCATTTGTGTTCTTTCAGTTACCATTCCATTCTATTGTATTCTAACAGTGCTATTCTCTAAGAAAATAGGCAATGTGTAGGTGTGTAGGTCCATTGGATTGTTAATCCTATGTACGTATTTGGATTTCGTCGCTGCGCCCAGCGCTGCGCTCAAGGCTGCACTGCAGACTGCAGGGCCGTGGTTACTCGTCCGATTAAAGCCTAATTTTCCCTCTGTGAATATTTCCAGAGATTCCCACTTGTTTAACTATTAAGGGGAAGAATAGAAAGAGATATATAATAAAGAATTATGAATACAATACAGGCCTACATAAAAACTAGCAAAACCTCTACCTATAGACGTGAGTCGTGATGGTAACGAGAGATACGATACCTAATGTGCCTACAAAATCAAAATGTTTTTATTTTACACAGGCCTACATGGGGACATATATAGGGTGACTGGCAATTAGTGTACGATACTTAAACACGTGATTGCGCTCATGATAACAAACAACTTTTATTATGGGAGGAAAGCCGAAATCGCGAAAAAAATATCAGCTGTTCAGTACATTAGGCAAACATAAATGTACCTACTGAACAGCTGATTTTTTTCGCAATTTCAGGTCATGAGCACAATCACGTGTTTAAGTATCGTACACTAATTACCAGTCACCCTATATAACGTCAGAAGCTAGTGCACGATAGTCTACAGCTACCCTTACAGACAATGAATTTTTAACCGCTGTGTCAGCCGTGTCAATGATACGGGGCCCCCAGGCTACAGCGATCCCGACATGTGCAAAAATTTGTAACTTATTTTTCCCATCTGTTTTGTGACCTATCGGAACTCTGTCTCATTGTTTTTGTGTGTCGATAGGGACTATCTTGTAAAAAAAAAAACGAAAACCCTCATTTTTGGCCCATTTAGGACTAGCTATAGTAGATGCCATTGCTTGTAACTAGTTTTAAATTTTGTTCCATTTTTAACCGACTTCAAAAAAAAAGGAGGAGGTTATCAATTCGGTTGTATTTTTTTTTTTCATATTTTTTTCTTTTATGTTTGTTACCTCAGAACTCCGTCGTTTATGAACCGATTTGCAATATTTTTTTTCTTTTTGTAGGATATGCTTCCAGGTTGGTCCCATTTTTTTCAAAATCCAGTTCTGATGATGGGATCCATAAGGAATCGAGGGAACTCATCAAATGTTATAGGCAAACATATAGTGATTTTGGTATTTTCATCGAGAACTTAAGCATTTACAGTCAAAAAGTAACATTTTTGATGAAGTGGAAGTGGTGAAGAAGACCAGAAATGGTCAACGGAACTTCATACTCACATAGATATCACAATGAAGATAGTTAAGCGACTATGACAATACAAATAAATGAATGGTTCTGAATAGTTACGTTGAAAATGGTATCATCGAAGTGATCTGATGATGATGATGGCGCCGGAAGGTAGGCACTGGAACTCCGTAATTAATCAATGTAACCTAGCCGTGTTTGGACTTATTAGAATTATCAGGAGATGCACTTTGGCTATAAGGTACTATCGAACTGATCTGATGATGGAGCCGGAAGGTAGGCACAGGAACTCCGTAATTAATCAATGTATCCTAGCCGTGTTTGGGCTTATTAGAATTGTCATGTGATGCACTTTGGCTATAAGGTACTATCGAACTGATCTGATGATGGAGCCGGAAGGTAGGCACAGGAACTCCGTAATTAATCAATGTATCCTAGCCGTGTTTGGGCTTATTAGAATTGTCATGTGATGCACTTTGGCTATAAGGTACTATCGAACTGATCTGATGATGGAGATGGAAGGTAGACACAGGAACGTTTTTATAAAACAATGTAACCTAGCAGTGTTTGGGTTAATTACAATTATCATGATAAATAGGCACTCTGTTTATATGTGTATCACAACTAAAAAGTGTGAAATAAAAACTTTTTACACAAAAAAAATAATCGACTTCACTAAAAAAAAAACATTAAAAGGATCAAAATAACTTTAATTTCGGAAGTCGGTGTTAAATAAGAAACAAACAATACCGAGAAACATCGACTTCCAAAATTAAAGTTCTTTTGATCCTTTTAGTGTTTTTTTTTTTTTTTTAGTGAAGTCGGTTAATTTTTTTTTTGTAAAAAGTTTTTATTAGTCATTATATTATATCGATGGATTACCATCACGCCTGCAGTTTCACTAGTTAGTTTAATTTGACCCAATATACAAAAAATAATTTAAAGATACATACAGCAACTTGCAATCCCGCAATATATGCGGTATCGTCGAAGAACACGCAGATAGTGAAGTCATTCTCGGGACAGAAGATGGAGAGCTTGGCGTAGCCCTCAGGCAGATTGTCCCTTCTTTGCTGCTTCCATCCCTTATCAGCGGCTAAAGCGACTGACAGCGGCAGTTCTATAAAGGCAGTGGTTCCGATCCCGAGGAGAGTGAGGTCGAATCGCACTGGAAGTTTAAATTTATTAGCCTCACTATTCTTGATACCCTCGAGGCCCTGAACGGTCAAAAGTTATAGGTACCGGTCCAGGTCACTACAAAGTAGTTAATAGGTGGCCCAAATATGAGTCTACGACATGAGGGAAAGAGAGAAGAAGACGATTATTATTAACAGAAGAACTTGAAACAGGGACAAACCCGTTCTTCTTTCAATAAAACGTGCACTGTTTGACCGCGACCTCCAAAGTAAAGGGGTCGGCCCTGTAGTCCTGACTGCTACCTACTATAGCGACATCTATGGCGTCACATAAGAACTAATCCTGAATCATGCGATTAGAACATATAGAACAGCCCGAAATCATCTATTGGGCAGTTGCCCACCAGACATGACACCCGTCTGGTCGGAGGATCTTCCCTTTTTAACGGAGGTTTACGGGACTTTACAATCTGTTCCGCATGCCTCCAACTAGCGAATGAGTCCCCAAATTATAAACCCGTGCGTTTTCAAAAAAGCATTCTGCTATATGTACATTTTGTTGTAAAAGCTCTTTATTATGACTAGATTCGATTTCTTGACCTCTTGTTACTTTTCCTTTATTCTTTTATTATTTTTTAGAGGAATGCTCACCACTGAGACCGCCTTGCCATGGTCCAGCTGAAACAAAAAGAAATTGCCCTGTTAAGTATATTTAGGTAATAAGTTCAATAATACAATAACTTCACTTGCCCTTGAAACATATAAATCTAATAGATCTGTGAATGCGATAAATTTATCTAAATCCTTATTTAATTGAAAAACATTGTTAATAGACAAATGGCTGAAACGTGAATAGATTTCCAGATAGCTAGCTATCATAGATTAAATGATGATTAGAGTCACTGTTAGATAGGTAGGTAGGTAGATACAGTTTTAGCCACGAGTGTAGGTCTCATAGCAACACGGTTCTGTAGATTAAGCCTGATAGGTGTCCGAGTCAGCCAAACAAAATGGGGGCCCACAGCCCCCGCCTATAAGTACTCAAAAGATGGTCAGGGGCGTAGGTTACAAATATCACGGTCTTAGTTATGATGCTCTAATTTAGATGATGTGTTAAAGTAGCAGATTTTATAGACTTTTGTTGCTGACAGAGCCAGTTTCAACAATTGTTGTAATAGAACTTCTCCTCCACAAGTGCGGGACGTAGGGCTGCGGGAATGTTCAAAAGAGTTACAAACGGCAATTAAAGGAACACAGGTGGGTTTTAGTCTGTAAAAGTCTGACATGACTTGAGACTTTAAATGCCGATGCATGGATAAGTCCTTTACTGTCCAGGCCACAAATCTGTTGAATGCACTGCCAGTCTCAATAAAACGCGCGCAATGACTTCCTCTTCGTATAAGGCTGGTCGCCGCACAGCCCCCACGAGTCGTTGGTCAACCCCCGTTTATTTATGTTTTTGTAAGTGTATTGAAACGTCGTTTGATACACGTGGAAATTTGTCACTGCAGCACTCGCCTCTATAACACCTTCGCCTGCGGCTCGGGTGAATTCTGCTTTGCTCGCATCTAAATATTCTATTTCCCGCTCGTGCTCTCATGTCTTTCTGGTGGAAAGTCCGAATTGAATCATTCAAAAAGTAATATAGGTACCTACCGTACCTACAGGAACATACTGAGCCAGTTCTGGACACGGTTCATGTTGAGGTTCCTTTCTCTAGAGCCTTGACTACCGGTAGCTTGGTCCTTACTCCCGATACCGATAGCATTTTTAAATAATATAGGTATTTTTAGGTATCCGCTAGTAGTACCTACAATATACTAATATTATATGTAAAACTGAAGAGTTCGTTTGTTTTGTTGGTTGAACGCCCTAATCTTAGAAACTGCCGGTCCGATTTGAAAAATTCTTTCAGTGTTAGATAGCCCATAGGCTATATACCATCACGCTACGACTTCTCTTTTGAGAGCTTCGTTAAAATTATGTAACGGCTAGGTTACATTGATTAATTACGGAGTTCCAGTGCCTACCTTCCGGCTCCATCATCAACATCAGATCATTTCGATGATACCATTTTCAACGTAACTATTCAGAACCATTCATTCATTTGTATTGTCATAGTCGCTTAACTAATAACTATCTTCATTGTGATATCTATGTGAGTATGAAGTTCCGTTGACCATTTCTGGTCTTCTTCATCAGTTCCACTTGATGAAATGTTACTTTTTGACTGTAAATGCTTAAGTTCTCGATGGAAATACCAAAATCAATATGTGGTTGTCTATAATATTTTAAGAATTCCCTCAATTCCTCATGGATCCCATCATCAGAACTAGATTTTGAAAAAAATGGGACCAATCTGGAAGCTTTTTGCAAATCGGTTCATAAACGACGGAGTTCTGAGGTAAAAAATACAACCAAATTGATAACGTCCTCCTTTTTTTTGAAGTCGGTTAACAAAATCAATCAAGAAACCTAATAGAAACATTTTCGACTTCTACGCGGACGAAGTCGCGGCCAAAATTTTGTTTTTCTTCGCGGCCAAAATTTTGTTTTAATTATTTTGTTCTTCGTAAAGAAATAAGTAGTTTTTATATTTTTCTTATTTCTTCCACCTCCACCACCACTAAATTAATGGCCTTCATTACGTCTCTATTTCCTAGCTATCTATCTATTTATCTCGTCCTTGAAAACACTAATCCCTAGGTAATGCTATATTAATGCGATACCTATATTTTTATTTTTTTGACTTGGATACTAAGTCCTTTAAGCCATGTCTTGGTATGAACAGTTCATTAGTTTACCATTAGAATGCGGGTGCAACACATTCTAATGTTTTTGTAGTATTTGGCAGTAAATGTATTGAGTCAGCCTTCTCAGCAAACTTCGCTGATTTAGCCAAAACTACAATAAAATTCTCAGCTCCATTTTACCGAGATCGCGCCTGTTTCAATGATTCCACGTATTGTACAGTTGCGTAGACACTTAAGATAGAAAACTAAGGCAATTTTACATCACAATATCGGAATCAATTTCCGAATAATTATAAAAACTTTTTACAAAAAAAAAACCGATTTCACTAAAAAAAAACACTAAAAGTATCAAAAATAACTTTAATTTCTAAAGTCGGTGTTACTCGGTATTGTTTGTTTCTTATTTCATATTTAAAGGACATAGTCTATATTTTTAGTGTTTCTTTTTAGTGAAGTTATTTTTTTTTTGTAAAAAGTTTTTATTTTACACTTTTTTAGTTGCGATACACTTATAAACAGAGTGCCTATGTCTCATGACGATTCCAATTAACCCAAATACATTGTTTTATTTTTAACCGACTTCAAAAAAAAGGAGGAGGTTATCAATTCGGTTGTATTTTTTTTTTTTTTTTTTTATGTTTGTTACCTCAGAACTCCGTCGTTTATGGACCGATTTGCAAAATTTTTTTTTCCCTATACAGGATATGCTTCCAGATTGGTCCCATTTTTTTCAAAATCCAGTTCTGATGATGGAATCCATGAGGAATCGAGGGAACTCTTCAAAAATTATAGGCAACCCTATGGTGATTTTAGTATTTTCATCAAGAACTTAAGCATTTACAGTCAAAAAGTAACATTTGATGAAGTGGAACTGATGAAGAAGACCAGAAATGGTCAACGGAACTTCATACACAAATAGATATTACAATGAAGATATACATAGTTAAGCGACTATGACAATACAAATAAATGAATGATTCTGAATAGTTACGTTGAAAATGGTATCATCGAAGTGATCTGATGATGATGATGGAGCCGGAAGGTAGGCACTGGAACTCCGTAATTAATCAATGTAACCTAGCCGTGTTTGGACTTATTAGAATTGTCATGAGATGCACTTTGGCTATAAGGTACTATCGAACTGATCTGATGATGGAGCCGGAAGGTAGGCACAGGAACTCCGTAATTAATCAATGTATCCTAGCCGTGTTTGGGCTTATTAGAATTGTCGTGAGATGCTCTTTGGCTATAAGGTACTATCGAACTGATCTGATGATGGAGCCGGAAGGAGGAAGGTAGACACAGGAACTTTATAATAAAACTATGTAACCTAGCAGTATTTGGGTTAATTGGAATTGTCATGAGAAATAGGCACTCTGTTTATAAGTGTATCGCAACTAAAAAGTGTGAAATAAAAACTTTTTATAAAAAAAAAATAACCGACTTCACTAAAAAAAACACTAAAAGGATCAAAATAACTTTAATTTCGGAAGTCGGTGTTAAATAAGAAACAAACAATACCGAGAAACACCGACTTCCAAAATTAAAGTTATTTTGATCCTTTTAGTGTTTTTTTTAGTGAAGTCGGTTATTTTTTTTTTTATAAAAAGTTTTTATTATTAGAAAGTTTCTGTGTCTACCTTTTACCTTCCGGCTCCATCACCAGATCAGTTCGATAGTACTTTCTAATAAGCCCAAACACGGCTAGAATACATTAATTAATTACGGAGTTCCTATGCCTACCTTCCGGCTCCATCATCAGAGCAGTTCGATAGTACCTTATAGCCAAAGTGCATCTCATGACAATTCTAATAAGTCCAAACACGGCTAGGTTACACTGATTAATTACGGAGTTCCAGTGCTAACCTTCCGGCTCCATCATCATCATCAGATCACTTCGATGATACCATTTTCAACGTAACTATTCAGAATCATTCATTTATTTGTATTGTCATAGTCGGTTAACTATCTTAATTGTGATATCAATGTGAGTATGAAGTTCTGTTGACCAATTCTGGTCTTTTTCATCAGTTCCACTTCATCAAATGTTACTTTTTGACTGTAAATGCTTAAGTTCTCGATGAAAATACCAAAATCACTATATATAATATTTGAGGAGTTCCCTCGATTCCTCATAGATCCTATCATCAGAACTTGATTTTGAAGAAAATGGGACCAATCTGGAAGCATATCCTATAAAAGGAAAATAAAAAAATTGCAAATCGGTCCATAAACGACGGAGTTCTGAGGTAACAAACATAAAAAAAAATAAAAAAAAAACCGAATTGAATAACCTCCTAATTTTTTTGAAGTCGGTTAAAAATAGCCACTTAAATAAAGAATTCGAGATAAATAATAATTTTTTTACACCACTTGCTCGATAATGCCCATAATGTCATATACAACCCTCACCTAAAGCAAACCATTCTGTCCCTAGGAATCTAATGTAGAATAGGTAATGTGATTTGAATTTGGAACGTCAAATTAACAACTTAAAAAAAAAAACATATGTATTGTACATTGTTGATCGAAGGTATTGTGTGAAAGAGTTTATTCAAAAATCAAACTGGTCACTAACAAAAAAAAATAATGTGGTTACTGTTGAGTCTCTAAAAAAAATAACGAAAGAGTAACGTTATAGAAAATTAAAACCGTAGATCAATTTAGTAGTGAATTTTTGATTTTTTTAGTAAGTATTTTGTTTCTTTTAAATATTGAGATATGATATACAGAAGCTGTAAAAAGTAGAATTTCCAACACGGTGATAAAGCTGTATTTGTCTTGGGCGGCTCGAATGCCTCACTTCACTCACTCAACTCTATGTTAACTCCCTCGCAGAGCTCGGGAGTTCTTACGTTTCGTTCGGATTTCAACACGCTGCCCGCGACTTAAAGACTACTTTATCCCCTAGTTACATAATCTAGCTACTATTAGAATAACAAACTCTATGTCATGCATGACAAGATTTAAATCCCCATTCAAGCCATACTTTTTGTAAAACCTTTTTACCCGACTGCTGTAAAAAAAGTAAACCCTTCTTGTTTACTTTTTTTTACATTTTCGTTCAAAATTTTCATATGAACCCTTTGTGGGTGAGACTGCCTCGCACTTGGGCGTTTTTTGTGTCTGTAATTAGACTTCAATACTTACAGAGATTAATCTGTAACTTCTCAGAATACTTAAAGCTTAAGAAAGAATAAAATGTTATAAAATGTTGAAGTTACGCTTGAACCCTAGTTTAAAATCTATTTATTTTAAACAGTCATCAATCAAGACCTTCGAACCTAAAAAAATGAACCTAAGCAAAGATGCAATTTAGAGCCTGGCCAGTGGCCACATTACTATGGGTGATGCCATTGTCGTTAACGTGAAAAGGCGCCGGCCTAACTGCTGCACGTTATCGTCGTGCTGGATATACGGTACGGTTATGGATTGTAAAACTGTTGAACGGTGCCGCGTCGCCTTAGTGCCCGATAAGACAACGTCGCAAATCCTTTTGGTTGCGGACTGAACGCGAAAGTTTTAATGACGCCTGTACAACACTGTGTGACGACGCGGCACCTTACCCGTAAATCCGCTTATAAAACACTGCTCGGCACCGTATATAGGTATGCACGATGCGTCAACACGCTGCAGTCCGGTGCAGCCGCCGAGCCGTTTATCGTGAACGACGCCGCATCGCGCCGTTTCACGTGAACGACGCCGTGGTAGGTAGGTAATGAGGCCAGGCCCTTAGACGACTGAATCATAGCGCAGTCCAAACATGATACCCGCTGGCTGAAATTGGCTTATTTGGAACGTGTACCTATGGTTAATGTATAGTCTTGGATTGAGTTATCTTTGTTTTTAATATTGGATTTTTTGGCAGCAGTTATCTATCATATTTATTATCATTCAATGACAAATTAACCCAGAGTTCAACCAATGCACAGTTATAGACAAAACAATTTCTTTTTAATGTGTGATAGTAATTATTTATTAGAATGTAACAAAACATATGTACATCTATTTATGCATGTTTAAAACGAAAACACTTATGGCGGAATTCACCAATAAAACTAATCGCGTTTTAACGTATGGCTCGCATAATCGCGTTTAGCCGCTGTCACTAGTGTCACTTGTCTGTATTTTTCTTTTTTGTATTTTTACAAGTGACAGCGGCTAAACGCGATTATGCGAGCCAAACGTTAAAACACGATTAGTTTTATTAGTGAATTCCGCCTTTAGGCTTCGAATAACTCTTCTATAATTTTATTGGCGCCTTGGAAAATATAAATGAATAAAGGTATTTGTATTTGTACTTTATCGTGGGGTAATTTGGACACATCAACAAAAAAAAATTAATTACGAGCTCATCAGGCAACAATATTGTTATATTTATTATTAAGGATTAGATCACGGATATCGATGGGTTAGATGGTATAAAAACTCGTTTAATAAATTAATAAACTTACCGTGGGCTGTCGCCGCAGCGAGGCACAACAGAGCTAGTGTTCTGAACATCACGGCTGTGTCTGATAAGCCTCGAATGTAATTCGCAACTTTTATACCCACAACCCGATAGGAAACTACATCGGACTGTAGCACATAGGTACACTAACTAGCCTTTGCACACGTCTTCGTTCCGTGCCCTTGAATAATTCGGCAATCGATCAATAACAAAGAAAGAAAAACGTTATTTGTGAATCGCGCGTAACAAACAACCAAATAAAATAAATTATTTACTAATCACTAAGCATCATAAACTGATTAAAATAAAATAATAACAAAATTTAAGAAAGACTTGTGCGAAGCCAAAAGGGCTCTTGTCACAGCATTGTGTGTGACGATATTTAAAAAAAAAAATGCGTCGCCTGAAAAATTCTAATAGGGGTAGGGCCTGTAATACTATGGACACGCTCACAAAATACAGACTAGAAATAATAGATAAAAAAAATAACAGTAGGTAATAATAAACTATTATAAAAATGGATTTATGTATCACCACTTCTACACGTGAATTTGTTTTACGTTAGCGCTATTTAAACGTCAGTAAAAACACTCTCACTCAGCGCACTGTTGTCAAGAGAAATTGCAATTTATGTCATGGGGACCAATTTCAGTATTTTACAAAGTGATCTGTGCCAATTGTGTTGCTTCAGCATTAAGGTTACAAGTGGAACTACTACATTAGGCTCTTAGAAGACAAATAAGATAGTAGGTATCTTAGCTCGTTGATGGTAATGTCAAGAGCAGGGTACAAAATTATAGGTAATTTTTATCATTACCAGTCAAATTGTTCTCGCATGATGTGGTTGAGGTCATGTTAGAAACTTTGGATGCAGTAAACATGTAGAATAAAGCAGTAATAATTTTGTGTATCATCGACATTGTCACCATTAGGTGCTCTAAATCCTGCGGGGTTACCATGACGTTCAAAGTAAGATTGTTTCATTCTTCTTTCAGTGTGGGCAAGAGACAGAGCTATACAGGTTGTCTAGCGCCATCTCTTACCCACACTGGAAATAAGAATGAAACAATCTTACTCTAAACATCATGGTACAGGTCCTGAACGTTGACTAAGTACTACCTACTTATATTTCTGAACTAACTGTTATCCGCGACATCGTCCGCGTGAAGTTTGAGAACATTACTCTCATTTGCCCCACCTCCCCCAGGGAAGTGAATCACGTTCCTGCGGGAAAATAAAAAGTAGCTCACGTTACTCATTATAACATTGGCTCCCAGTGAAAGTACCGACAAATTTTATTCAATCCTTTCGAAGACGTATACCTACCTATAGCGTAATTTGAAATCCCGTTCCCGCGGGAAAATGAGAAGTAGCTTATGTTTACCTACTCCTTGTAACATCAGCTATCCGTCAGTGAATAACTTCAAAATCGGTCCAGCCGATTCTTAGATTAACCCGAACAATCAGAGACAAAATTTAAAAAATGTATTTTTGTAGGTATCGAATATACTTTTACATGAATTAAGAAAAAAAACCGGGCAAGTGTGAGTCGGACTCGTGCATTGAGGGTTCCATATAAAATTATACCTATGAAAACAGGAAGGTTTTTCCAAATTTGCCAAAAAAAAAAAGTTGTGACCTAATAACTACAAATTTACAGTTTTCAGATTTTTCTATACCTACTTGTGCTATGAGACCTTGCTTCATACCAAAGGAAGTGGTCCAGATACGGCCAGAGGTTTTCAATGCCGTGGACAAGATTATTATTTATACTAAAAATCTTAATAATTACTAGAAATAATTATTAAAATAATATCACGTCAGTTAAAGTTCGGAAAAATAATATTAAACAATAAGTATATTCATTTATTCAGTGTTTCCTTGGTTCCTGCAACCATTTTGAAGTTTTTTTTTTAATTATTTCTTGACCATGGATACAAAGTCCTTTAGGCGGAATAAAAATATATGGATAGCATAGAATTTTCATTTTAATAATCGACCAGAACATCATTTTTTAACATCATTTATAATATCAATAATATGCATTTGGTCCATTGATAAAAATGGAAATGTTTGGGTGTTTTTAGCGGGATTTCTTGAGTGAAGTTCAGTGGCTGTATGGTCTTAAGACCTTAGCCTACCCAAATGGGGCGAAAAGTGGCGGCAAAAAGTGTCCCTGTTGATCCCCGCGCGAGCGCCGGCGTTCGGTCTGCGCCATTCTGTCAATCCCCGCGCGAACGCCGGCGTTCGCGCTCTCCCACTTCATTGTAGGCCTTATTTTCCATATATAGAGACTACTTTTGTATGAACAAGTTTGGTTACGTACGTTCTTTGATAAATTTCCTATAAATTGAACGCAATCATATTTTACAGTCTATGCTCTGTTTTTTTTTTTTCGGTTTGACATTCACCCAACGTGACGTTCGTGCGCCATTTTGTTTATGGCGCCCCTGCAGTCATAACGTTTTTAAGTTTTCGTGCCTGATTCCGCAGGTTAAGACCTTAGCCTACCCAAATGGGGCGAAAAGTGGCGGCAAAAAGTGTCACATTTTGGCGCGTAGCATAAAGTAGCATTTGAATTGCGACTATTTGTTTCAGTTTGTGACTATTTGCTATTATTACTATTCGCTTTCTTAATGAACTCTGCACTCGCTTTTCCCAACGAACCCAGCCTGCCTATGGATTCTGAATCTGCTATGTACGACAATGACCCCGGCCGCTCTATCTCGGACTCTGTTTCTACTTCTTTGAATAACTCCAGCGTCCGAAAGATGGAAAGCGACTCGTATGTACCATATTTCGACCCGCAGAAGCCAACGCTGTGTTAATTGTGCTTTAAATATTACTCAAATGAGACAACATTCTTTGGAAGTTGCTGAAATTCGTGATCTGTGATACAAGAATGGGTTTATCCACGGCAGGTAAGAACTATTTAATTTGTTCCAATACTTAGTAACAAAAATAAAAATATGGAAATAAAATACTACAGATGTTGATGTTGAATGATACTTGTTGATGAATAAATAAGCTAATACTTAGAAGTCACTTACATAATGTTTTTAGACGTTATTCTAATTTTAAACGACGAAGAAAATGATTAACCAAATGAATAAATAAATGTTTGTTTATTTTGCTGTGCTTCAGCCGCCATTTTGACTCTAGCAATATAAAAATTAAAACTCGATTTAACTTATTTTGCCCAACTTTTAGATAAGCCTGTAATAGCTGTAACAGGTTTATAATTACATAAACTATGAATTGAAGTTGTCTTAATATATGTCCACTGGTGGCCAAATTTTGTATGAATGGTGGTCCATACCCTTTCAGGATTCTAGGTCAACGGGAAGTAAGTACGTAAGAAGTACCCTATGAATATTGATTCCCTTGAGAGTGTTTTTTGCGACACAAACGGCGGTATCTATTTTTTTTTACTCAGAAGTTTGATTTTTTCAGCTTCAAGGGACCGCAGTCCTGAGTATTTATGGTCTTAATTCCAAGTCAATACCTCCTCGCGTTCCCGAGATAAAGGGTCTTGACAGACAGACAGACGGACAACAAAGTGATCCTATAAGGGTTCCAATTTTTCCTTTTGAAATTCGGAACCCTAATAATGTAGCACCCAATCCTATCCAGCGGGGCTATTGCGTAACTCTGTTGACAGTTCAAGTGATGATCACTTGTTAACAATGTGCATCATTGAACTGTCAAACAGCTAGTTTCGTATTGCCTATCTTCAGTGACCAACTGCAATGACGTCATTAGCCACTGGTGCCTTTGATAGCCACCGTAACACGTTTTGACAGATGTTATTGTATCGATACTTTTAAAATTGCGATTGTGTAAGCTTTTGAAGCTGTATAATAGTCGATAAAATTTTAGAGTGGTCACAATAGGCACCGTAATTTTTTATAATTCACCACATTTCCACCGTAGTTTGTTAGTCACTTGTGTGATACGTAATATCAATTTTATGAAATTGTCAGTTGACAACTAAGTTTAGTGTGCATCGCACAAGGAATGCTAGTTGTAAACTGTTATTGAAAAAGTTAGCCAATAGCCCCCAAGATCACAGACTCTACACTCGAAGTTGTATTTTTGAAACGGATTGTGCGTCTATTCAGGCAGAATAAACATGTTTTCTTAAGTTGTTGACGATTACGTTTACCTCGGACAGACAGTCCAGTTGGGTAGATCCAATTTCGAGAAAGAGGTCAACCGTCGAATCCGACTCATCTGGGCTGCAATGTTCAAAAAACTGCGCGGTCTTCTCCTCCAACATACCACAGTGTCTCAAGACGAAAGTCGCTAACCAGTGCATGTTGCCAGCACAATGGGCCTCATCAGAAGGCAAAGGGCAATGGGAAAGGACTATGCTCAGTTTCCTTGCGTGATCGAATCAGGAATGAAGATATCCGCAGGAGAACCAAGGTTACCGGCTTAGCTTGAAGAACCGCAAAACTTAAGTGGCAATGGGCAGGGTACATTGCTCACAGAGCAAATAGCCGTTGGGGCCGAAAAGTTCTGGAGTGGCGACCGCGTACCGGAAGACGCAGTGTTGGAACTGGAAGGTCTACAACGTGAACCGATGACCTGGAAAGGGTTGCGGGAATTCGATGGATGCGAGACGCACAGGAGCGTTCATTGTGGCGACAGTTTGGAGAGGCCTATGTCCAACAGTGGACGTCTTTCGGCTGAAATGATGATGATAATGATGATGATAAACTTGAAAACCACTTTTCATTTAATTATTTAACTTACCTAAACTATTTTCATGTGAATTTATTTTCATAAAAATATAATACAGTCATTTAAATCTACATCTCATAAATTATATATAAAAGAAAGTCGTGTTCGTTACACTATTTGTAACTCAAGAACGGCTGAACCGATTTGGCTGAAAGTTGGTGGGGAGGTAACTTAGAACCAGGAGACGGACATAGGCTCAGACCAATAAAAAAGTACTTTTTTATTCGTCTGAGGACATAGGATACTTTTTTTTATTTTTAACCAACTTCTAAAAAAGGAGGAGGTTCTCAATTCGGATGTTTGTATTTTTTTTTTTATGTTTGTTCGCGGATAACTTCGTCGCTTGCCAACCGATTTGAAAAATTATTTTTTTGTTAGAAAGGGTATACTTCCCAAATGGTCCCATAGTCACCAAATCGGGATCTGATGATGGAATCTTGGCGAAATCGAGGGAACTCCTCAAATATTATAGGCAATCATATAGTGATTTATGTATTTTCATCGAGAACTTAAGCATTTACAGTCAAAAAGTAACATTTGATGAAGTGGAACTGACGAAGAAGACCAGAAATGGTCAACGGAACTTCATACTCGCATAGATATCACAATAAAGATACTTGCGACTTTGACAATACAAATGAATGATCTGATGATGATGATGGAGCCGGAAGGTAGGCACTGAAACTCCGTAATTAATCAATGTATCCTAGCCGTGTTTGGGCTTATTAGAATTATCATGAGATGAACTTTGGCTATAAGGTACTATCGAACTGATTTGATGATGGAGCCGGAAGGTGGAAGGTAGACACAGGAACTTCATAATAAAACAATGTAACCTAGCAGTGTTTGAGTTAAATGGAATTATCATGAGAAATAGGCACTCTGCTTATAAGTGTATCGCAACTAAAAAGTGTGAAATAAAAAACTTTTTACAAAAAAAAAATAACCGACTTCACTAAAAAACACTAAAAGGATCAAAATAACTTTAATTTCGGAAGTCGGTGTTAAATAAGATACAAATAATACCGAGAAACACCAACTTCCGAAATTAAAGTTATTTTGATCCTTTTAGTGTTTTTTAGTGAAGTCGGTTATTTTTTTTTGTAAAAAGTTTTTTTCTTTTTTCTTTTTTTTCAGTAGGGTAGAGTAGGATATAGTAGTCAGTTGACGGGAGCGAAGCCGTGGGCAAAAGCTAGTTGTAGTAAATAAAGAGAAAGGCTATATTGATGATTCAAGCTACGACCAATAGGAGCGAAGCAGTAACCAAAGATGCGGGTGAAACCGCGGGGGACAGATAGTCTTTCAATAACTAGTTAATAAATAGTTTACTCTTAGCTTGGGTGCCAGAGGTCGATAATCTGTGATTATGCAATTTTAACAGAAACGATGCCGCATCATGATATTCCTAATTTGTGTAAAATTGTACCTACTTTTGGAAATAAAAATTAATAATTAAAAAAGATGGATGTGTGGTGTGACGAGAATGGATAAAGTGAGAAATGAGTATATTAGAGGAAGTTTGAAAGTGGCGCCAGTGACTGAAAAGTTGAAAGGGAATCGTTTGTCTTGCTATGGTCATGTAAAGAGGAGAGATGAAACGCATGTTACTAAAAGAGTTATGAGTATACATGTGGATGGGTGGAGAGGGAGAGGGAGGCCAAAGAAAAGATGGATGGATTGTGTGAACAGTGATATGAAAGAAAAGGAAGTTAGTGATAGCATGACGGTTGATTGGATAGAATGGAAGAAAAAAACATGCGCCGACCCCAAATAAGATGGAACAAGGGCAGGAAGATGATGATGAATTAAAAAAAATAATTACATAGTAGATTCCAGCACCTAGGTATGAGGTTGTACATAAATAGGTATGTCTGTTTATATGAAAGGTATTGCGACTAAGTACCTAAACTAATCAATAATCTGATAAATTTTAGAATGCCCTTTAAGAATACGTAGGTATTATTAACATGATAAATCGATTAAGGTGGCCTGATAAGTGTAAATAAATGTTTAAGATATCTTTAGCGGTACTTCTGGACACAGCTCTTATAGTTAAGAGGTTTCTTTCTCTGGAGCCTTAACCGCCAGCGCCCGCGCCGTTAGCCTGGACCCTATTCCCAATATCGGTGGGATCATAATATATATTTCTATGGGTGGGATACTGTTTTTTTTTTTTAATTTTAAGGTATTTTTTATATATACCTATTTTAAAAGATAGAAATTTGTTACTCTGAATTGATGACAAACGACTTAAAATTTGTGTTATGGCACGACTCCAATTGCACGACTCTCAAAATCTAGTTTTTTTTATTCTCTTTTTTAAACAGATAATCAACAAAAATTTGACTTTATTCAGCCCCGAACAAAAACGCCTTAGATCAAACTTGCTGACCCGGCGAACTACCGCATAGGTAGTCAATGAATGAAAAATAATCTTTCGATACCACGGATATCGATATGTTCAATACAGTCAACCGATTACGATGAAACAAAGTCTAAGTAATATCAAGTTACACACAATTGTAATGTATAAAAATTATCTACACCAATTTTGTACATTTTACGTGATGCGCTAAATCTAACTAAATCTTCTACAGATTTATTATAATATAGATTAAAAATTTAAAAGGCGCGCCAAGAGGTATCTACCAAGAAAATAAGAGGACATAGAAATCGACGGTCGATGCATGATCGTTCGGGAAATGATGTTTTAAGATAATGGACCTTTACGCTGCCAATGATTCGACCGAGCCGAGGTTTTGATGCATCGAGGTAGTGAACTGTCGCTCTCATAATTTATCGATTTCAAGTAGGTACTGTCGCGTTAACGTTTTCGACTAACGTTATTCGAGTTTCGAGCTAAGGCCTTGCGCGCACTGCCTTGCGTTTTCTAACGCATAATCTGTGAAGTATGGAGTCTCATAAAAGTGCGCGCACTGCGGTGAAATAAACGCATGCGGTAGAATCACCGTTGGCCTCTCGCTGCAAATTTGCGGTGAATCTACCGAAAATATTTTTGTATCGCATAGAGATCTAGGAAGCGCCGCGCACTGCGGTGAAAAAAACGCACGTTTTAACCGACTTCAAAAAAAAGGAGGATGTTATCAATTCGGTTGTATTTTTTATCATCATTTATTTATGTTTGTTACCTCAGAACTCCGTCGTTTCTGGACCGATTTGCAATTTTTTTTTCTCATATAAGATATGCTTCCAGATTGGTCCCAATTTCTTTAAAATCCAGTTCTGATGATGGAATCCATGAGGAATCGAGGGAACTCCTCAAATAATATGCATTTACAGTCAAAAAGTAACATTTGATGAAGTGGAACTGATGAAGAGGACCAGAAATGGTCAACGGGACTTCATACTCACATAGATATCACAATGAAGATAGTAAGCGACTATGACAATAAAAATAAATCAATGGTTCTGAATAGTTACTTTGAAAATGATATCGTCAAAGTGATCTGATGATGATGATGCGGCGAAAAAAATGCACGTTTTTAACCGACTTCAAAAAAAGGAGGAGGTTATCAATTCGGTTGTATTTTTTTTTATCATTTTTTTATGTTTGTTACCTCAGAACTCCGTTGTTTATGGACCGATATGCAATTTTTTTTCCCCATGTAGGAAAAATCCAGTTCTGATGATGGGATTCGTGAGGAATCGAGGGTACTCCTCAAAAATTATAGGCCACCTTATAGTGATTTTGGTATTTTCATCGAGAACTTAAGCTTTTCCAGTCAAAAAGTAACATTTGATGAAGTGGAACTGATGAAGGAGACCAGAAATGGTCAACGGAACTTCATACTCACATACACTAATAAAAATAAAAACACTAATAAAAATTTCGGAGAAACAAACAATATCGAAAAACCCCGACTTCCGAAATTAAACGCATTCACAGGGCCGCGCACTGCCGCGAAACTAAACACACTACTACTGAAAGTTTCAGTTACCTTCAGTAGTTCCATCAGTTGTTATTATTATTATTATTATTTATCTCTACACATCAAGTTGCTGCGATTGCGGATTGCAACATATTTTTCTTGATTTGAAGAATTTGGTCTGCTTTTAAATCTTGACTTAGCTGCTGGTTTCCTCCTCAACATGTTTTTGATTGATAAATTTAAAGACTATAAAAGTGAGATTACTTAATCAGAAATCTGCAGAAAAACTGCGTTATGAAATGTTCTAGTTCCTAAGAAAGGATGGTAGTCTCGATTTCCTACAGAATCATAGGACTGCTTTTTCATAATTATCATTGCTGTGTTTTCTTCAACATATAATACCTGTTTTGGACTTTTGGCGGGAAACTCAAAGAGCGCGAAAAGTATCCTTAAGAATTTTTATTGCATTATTTTATTATTAGTGCTAAGTAGTGCAAAAAATAATTACCAAATAGTTAGAAAACATTTAATACATGGATGATGACGAGGATGAGAGTCCAGATGGACCCAACTCCAAGAGGGCGGCTAAGGTGGCTAAGCGACACATAGACACACAGCAGCAGCAGCGCGAAAAGGAAAGTTATAACTTTGCTCCTTTCTTTAAACCTCATTACATAAGACAGTACCCAGAGCATTCTACTAATACAGAATTTAAAGTATATGTTGAGTCTCAGGATAAGAAAGAACGATTTGGAAATAAAAGTCCAATTTACTTGAACCATATATTTACAACAGAGATAAAGGGTGTGGTGGCTCTACAAAGAGTCAACGCAAATAAAATTGTTGTTATATTTAAATTGGCGAACACAGCTAACAACTTCATAGCCAACTCTGTATTTTTAGAAAAATATAATTTAAAAGCATATATACCGGCAGCCCAAATAGAGAAAACAGGAGTCATACGCTTTGTGTCTATTAACATTTCTACCATGGAATTATACACAAAGTTATCATCTCATTTTGAAATTATTGCTGTGCGACGTCAAGATTGCGATTTTCAAGGCCCAAAAACGATGCATAAGATCAATGTCAAATTTAAAAACTACTGATAGCTGTGAGCCTGTGTTTAGGTCGCTAAAAATACTAACCTTCCCGTGTCTTTACATATTGGAAGTGTCCATTTTTGTTAGGTCGAATTTAAATTTATTTCCGTCTCTAGTTAACATTAGATTACACTCAGGTCCTATGAGACTACAATATAATAAATTATTACATACAGGAAAATACAAAACAGCATTATTAAGAAAGAGTATAATGTCTATGGGCCCTATCATATATAATAAAATTCCACACAGTCTAAAAGAACACCCCATACGCATATTTAAAACTAAGTTGACTACATTACTATTGCAAAAATGTTACTATTCTGTTAATGACTTCTTGAATGATAAAGATTTATAGTTGTACTTTAATTAATTTATTTTTTGACATTTTGAATGATAATAATTTATTATAATTTCTAAACTTATTGATTAATAACTGACTATTTATTTGACAATTGACATATGTATACGAATTTTGATGACAAGGTACTTAGTAATAAGTCGATTATATTGAATGTATTGTAACTTTCAAAAATAATGATTTTGCATGCCGTAAGGCAGAATGTAACGGAAACACCCAACTCTGTACCATCTTATAATTATTGTACCTACATTGCTCGCAAATAAATAATTCTGATTCTGATTCTGATAATTCTGATTCTGACGCTTTACAAAGAAGGTAGGACAGCAGCGGGTTCCTTTACAAACTGTTAGCTTGACCTTTTTATCAAATAATCTTCCTGAAAATGTACAGTATGATCTATTCTCATACAGGGTTTTTGATTATGTTCCGCCTCTGCAGCAATGTTACTGATGCTTTAAGTTTAATCATTCAGCCCATGTTTGTAATGGTAAGCAACGTTGTAGTCGTTGCACTGGAGAACATCTTTACACAGAATGTGACAAGCCTGATGAACTCTGCTGCGTTAACTGTAGGGGAGCTCATTTGGCTGTATCTAGATATTGTCCTATTAAAATTCAAAAAATGTTAGAAAAACAAAAGAAAATTACTTATGCTAGTGTTGTTGAAACCAAAAAATATGAACAAACCTTTCCAACAATTTTTGAAAATGTAAAAACAAAAAATGTTGTAAATAATAATTTAATTAAAACTACACCTGTAAAAAAATTGTACAAAAAGTAAATAAAGCTGTACATAAAGTAAATGATAGTAGCTGTATTACACAGACTCCTGAAATTAATTTAAAAGAACAATTATTAAATAATTCAGATTTAAATTCAGCTATTATTCGCACTATACTTGAAATCAGTAATAAGGGTGATGGGACTCCAATTAATAGTAAAACAGTTAACGATATGTTACATAAATACCTTCCTTAAATTTATGGATATAAATAGCACATCATCACAGTCTCAGTTACGAATAGCACAGTTTAATATTCAGAGTGCATATAATAAAAAACCATTACTAATAGATTTTTTAGTATGAAAATATTGACATTTGTCTCTTAAATGAAACATGGTTTAAAGATAATAGGTTATTTAATATTCCTGGATATAATTTACATTTTCGTAATGCAAGTAATAAGCATGGAGGTGTAGCAATACTAATACGTCCTTCTTTTAAATATAAACAGTTGGATACTCAATTTTATCAAGATTTACAAAGCATAGCTATATCGTTAACTACAGAATATGGTAATCTTTCAGTTTTATGTGTTTATTCCCCACCTACAAGTGGACATATGAGAATGACCAGATTACGAAATTTAGTTAATTCATTGCCTACACCTGTTTTTATTAGTGGTGATTTCAATGCGCATCATGTTGCCTTTGGCTGTGTATCCACAAAGGGTCGTGGACAGCAGCTTTATGATATAATTGATGACTCTAATTTATGTATACTCAATGATGGTAGTTGTACAACTATTCAATATCCAAATCGTAATCCATCAGCTATTGATGTTACTTTTGTCAGTCCTTGTATTGCTCCACTTTGTGACTGGTCAGTTTATGATAATAACATGGGTAGTTATCATTTTCCAACAATTACTTCTATATTATTGAGTGTAGATAAATATAGAGTAAATCCTCCCACAGAAAAATATC
This sequence comes from Mythimna impura, assembly GCA_905147345.3. Classification (NCBI taxonomy): domain Eukaryota; kingdom Metazoa; phylum Arthropoda; class Insecta; order Lepidoptera; family Noctuidae; genus Mythimna; species Mythimna impura. The sequence continues at coordinate 21,090,899 of LR990359.1, read as the reverse complement.
TATATAATAAGACTGATTGGAAGCGGTGTAGTGAGCTTTCTAAAGTCTTTTTTAGCAATATAAATTTGGTTAATAAAGATCCTTTACAAACATATAACCTTTTCTGCGATCAACTTATCACTTTAAAAGATGAGTGTATTCCTAAGTTTGTTCAAAAATCGCATTATAAAAGTAAACTTCCAGCACCATGGTCGAATGATAGATGTAAACAGAGTGTTATCAATTCCTATGAAGCACTAAAGCACTATAGGAAAAATCCTACTATTGAAAATTTCATCAATTACAAGGAGTTAGATGCTATAAAGAAAAAGATAATTGCTGAAGAAAAAAGAAATGGTTGGAATAGTTTGTGTAACAGTTTTAATAGAACAACTCCCATTAGCAAAATTTGGAATAACATTAGAATGTTTAAAAATTGTGGAAAGATTAATAATAGGTCTTATTCTGATGTATTCATTAATTCGTTTTTAGATAAATTGGCAGATAAGGGCTTAGAGGTCCATAGCTTAGAAACATATTTTAATGTTCATAATGATAGTGAAAATACGAAATTTCTCTTAGAAAAGTTTACATTTCAGGAATTTTCAGTTTCTTTAAATTCACGTAGAGATACAACACCTGGTTTAGATGGTTTTCCTTATATCTTAGTCAAAAAACTTCATCAATCAGTCCAAAAACTTTTCTTAGACATTCTTAATAATTTATGGATTAAACAGATTAATCCTGAATCTTGGAAGACTCAATGTGTGATACCTATTTTAAAAACTGATAAGTCTCCGGATTGCGCTGATTCATATCGACCTATTTCATTGTCATCTTGTATACTTAGGTAAAATATTTGAAAGCATGTTATAAACTCGTCTTGACTGGTTTGTTGAACACAATGGAATTTTACCAAACATTCAATATGGTTTCAGACGAGGGCGAAGTTGTGCAGACAGCTTTGTATCCTTTCTCTCTGATTTGAAACACGCGAAAAATAATAAATTTAATGTAATATGTGTTTTGTTAGATGTACAAGGAGCATTTGATAGTGTAGGTACAGCCAGGAATTTTAGTTAAAGTTTTATCGAAAATTGGTATAGGGGGGGGGGGGCACTTTGATTCACGGGGCACATTGGTACAGTATCTATATCTCAAAACCGATAAACGCTACACAGTCCGGCACATCACTAGAATGCTCTAGGACATTCATAAGAATGACAGTTGTGACACCGCTCGCCGCCAGTTTGCCGTTGGGCCTCAACGGTCACTAACGTGTTGGAAGTGGCGTGCGCCGCTGCCTACAAAAAAAATACGTGAAATGTAATTGTGTCTCAGGAGGAAACTCTTAGTTGTTTTTGTTATTATTTGTTACTAAAGGTAAGTAATTATAGTTATTAATGTATTTTAAAATGTTTTTGAGTGCAAGATTATTATATAGGGTGACTGGTAATAATTAGTGTACGATACTTAAACACGCGATTGTGCTCATGATAACTAACAACTTTTACTCTGGGAACAAACCTGAAATCGCGAAAAAAAATCAGCTGTTCAGTACATTTATGTTTGCCTAATGTACTGTACAGCTGATATTTTTTTCGCGATTTCGGCTTTGCTCCCATAATAAAAATTGTTTTTTATCATGCGCACAATCACGTGTTTAAGTATCGTACACTAATTGCCAGTCAACCTATATATTTGATAAAATTAATTGTTTGAGGAAAAAGTCCTTTGGGGCACTTTGATACGGTAATGTGCGGGGTACAATGATACGTAGCAATCTGATAATTTATTAAGAAAAACATTGTTCATTTTGATAGGAGATTCTAATATTATATTTTCATTAACAATATTCAATGTTAAAGTCTGATTACTTAGTAAGTATATAAATGATTATATAATTAAGAAAATAACAGAGAATTAGTCTTCTTCTATGATGACAATATTGTTTTTTTTGTGATTATATTCCTTAAGTAACTTAAGAGACTGATTATGGCTAATGTGCACTCTTATTAAAAAGTATTTTGCGATCTCAATCAATAAAATTGTTTTATTTCTTAATTTTAAGTAATAATACAGTTTATATTGGGTTTTTAGTTAGTTTAAATTTGCATTTCATATGGATCTAAAATACCTATCAAACTGCCCCATCCCATGTATCAAAGTGCCCCACTGGTGGGGCAGAATGATACAAAAATGTTTTTTTTTCTTAAAGTCAGTTTATCTCTATACGTCGCCAGTTTTTGCGGTTTTTGCGTAGCCAAAATATAAGCTGAGATATCAGCCAATACACACATCAAAACAAATATTTAAATATAATGCTTTATGGTCCTCAGAAAAGAGATTGAATTTTTGTGTATCAAAGTGCCCCCCCTCCCCCTACCTGGTGTTATATGCAAATGGATTTTTACATAAGAGAACCTTATATGTCAAATATAATAATATTATACATGGACCTAAAACAGCATCAAAAGGGACAATGCAAGGGGCAGTGTTGTCCCCTTTGCTCTATAATAATTTAAATTGTAGTGCAATTTCTAAATATGTGAACCCACACAAAAATAATTAATCCTTTTTTTTATTCCTATTTTTTGCAATTGGTAACACTGAGTTCAAGTGTCACTGTCAATAAACTACGGCTGACGGGACGGCTGTATTCTGGTCAGTGTTGCCAGAAGGTTACTTTTGTAACCTTTTAGGTGATTTTTGAACTGCATTGGTTACTTTTAGGTTACACTAATGAAAAGGTCCGTAAGAAGTTGGCAGCAGTATCGTCATAGCGCTTATTGGGTTTCATATTATTTGTCTGCACTAATTGTTTTAATAGATTCGTGTATTCTCTTTTTACCTTCTTTGTAGTTTGAGTACATATATATATATATATTATGTATATTGTATTTATAGTATTTAAGTAAGTATATATTTGTATAAAATATAATGTATTAATAACAATATGTACCTAATGCTTAATATTGCACCTACCACCAGTTGTCTCTGCATCACCCAAAGGTTGACTGGTAGAAAATGCCTTGAGGCATTAAGTCCGCCTCTGTACTTTTGTGTGCATAAAGAATTAATAAATAAAATAAATAAAAAGGTTACTTTTAGGTGATTTTTCGGAATTTGTGGAATTAACTTTTATTTTTTTACTAAAACGAGCGTTCCGTTTCACGTTACTTTTATAGCAACGTGAAACGGAACGCTTGTTTTAGAATTTTTCATGTTGGTAAGCTTTGTTAGCAGTGGTAGTTGTAAAACCACATGTAAAACTATAGACCTTTAAGAACAATCATAGGGGTATGAGCACTTTGTCAATAACTAGGGCAGTTTTTGTTTTTCTTCAAGTTGGCTCTCTCCAACCATATATTGAACAAAAAGCGAAAGTGAATCGAATGTCAAAAATAGTATGGTAATGTAGAATTATATTAATACCGATTGCCAATATCGAATGGATAATTTTTTATTTAAAATTAAAATATCCAATGTCTTAATTATTCTAAGGAAGGGAAAGACATACGCTATCAATATGATACCGTCGTAAATGGAGTAGTAAAAAACGAAGTGACAGGTATATTAAAAGATTTCACAAAAAGTGGTAGTGTATTTATTAAATTTCCAAGCTCCTTCGTATGAAAGATTACGGGCTATGAATTCGCGTATAATTTTCAACAATATCGTACTTGTACCTATACTTTTATATGCAGGCAAGTGCTCAAATACTCATCGATGTTTATGTAAGTCAATACAACCAAAATTCTATTCTATCAACATATAATTACCTTTCCAGTAAAAAAAATATGAAAGGTTATTTTTTATACAAAAAGGTTAAATTTTTTTATATTTCAGGTAATTTCTGACATGACCCTACTGGCAACACTGATTCTGGTAAAGTTGTAAACAAAATCTACAAGCAAGAACATGTTCCGAATTCGAGTACAATAAAATTGATTAAATTATACGTAACAATGGATCTTCAGGAATTAAAGACTGCCTCTATTACGAAAATCAATGTTAAAGATAAAACTCTGTATGTGAAACTGATTTGGAAACATAACGATAGTGACATATTATTTCATATTAAATTATTTGACGGCGATGCTACTTGGTCAGGAAAATTTACTAATGAATTAGTTAAAAAATATAGTAACCGGTGTGAAGAGACCGAAAATCTATACATTAAAAACGTACAGAAATATCTGCAGGAATCTACTTCTGATGAAGTTACTTACGATTTTGCAATCTGTCGAGAGCATGGCAGCAAGGCAACTTTTGCTTGGAAAAAGAAATACGATGACACAGAGGGACCCATTTTCCTAGTTCATGGTTCCGTACCTGTACGTCTCGACACAAGTGCAGAATCGAAAGAGTTATTGCTCGATTTTTTATTGCAAGAAAATTCTGAACTGAGGTCTACAATCAAAAACCTGAATGGAGCGAATGAAATTATTTCTGAGGACTTAGTAAAATGCAAAACTGAACTAGAAAAGTTTGTAGATATTAAAACCTCTTTAGAGGTGAGTCTTTATGGAAAGTTTGTGCAATTGCTAAATGCTAAAAAGAGAAGAATTCAAGTGTTGGAAGAAAATCTACATAAGTTATCTGACTCAAAGGATTTGGGCCATGATCACTAATGAATTAGAAGAAACATAGTGGCAATAAAGATTTGTGTACTTTTTAAATTCAAATCCTAATTGTGCACTTCTAAAACTTATAAAGAAAAAAAAGGTCTTTGGCATAATATATTAATTTTGGAGCACATTCATTGTACTACACAAAAAACAATGAAATGAAACTACAAAATAAACAATAAATTATATATTCTTGTATAAAAGTTGCACTTGTTTTAATTGAAACTTATTAATAACTTCTGCCAAACAGCGTGATGAACTTGGGTTTGTTGTGGCAAGCAGGGTGGATGCACTTGTCGCTGGCAGTGAGCTCACGTGGCTGTTTGAACGGTACACAGAGAGACTTGGCTCCCATCGCTGGGGCCTTCACGTCTATTGTTGGGTCATCATCAGTCCTGTGGAAAAAATATTGGATTATTTTTTATTCAACTTAGCTAATTAATTATATCCATACTAATATTATTGCTTATTATAAATGTGAAAGTGTGTGTCTCTTTGTTTGTCCGTCTTTCATGGCAAAATGGAGTGACGAATTGACATGATTTTTTAAGTAGAGATAGTTGAAGGGATGGAGAGTGACACAAACTTTAAAATAAACTAGCTTTTGCCCGCAACTTCGTCCATGTGGAATACCAGTAGTAACTTTGGGCAACCTTTTTTTCTTTTAAGATTTATTTATTATCAAGTGCCTAATTAAAAAGTCTCATGGTTTTATTTTCAAAAATGACAGACTCTTATACAAACTACCATCCCCTATTTCAAACCCTTCCAGACATTTTTCGCGACATAAGGTAATCTTCATCTCTTCTTCAAGGTTAAATCTGTCTCTGTACCAAATTATATCAAAATCGGTTTAGCGATTTAGGCATGAAAGTGCAACAGACAGACAGACCAAGTTAAGGACGCTTTTACTTTTTCCACGCGCTCAAAGGTATCTTAGCCGCAACACATCGACATTACGCGCACGCACACATAGAGCCCATTGTTCGCTCAATTTTATACTTTAACTGAACATATCTTGATACATGGTATTATTTTATTTTTCCTAGTATTGATTTAGTCAAGTTTGTGTTTTTAGTATCAATGATTACTAATTATAGTGCAATATGTTGGTGCCTACTTATCCAGTTTCGAATGCTAGTCGTAAATGAAAAATAAGTAGTTGCCATATCGTTACGAGAAATAACAAACAATTTCTTTGTAATCCTATGATTACTTCCCAGGCTAACTACCTGTTTTACTTTGAAAATATTATATTTTTATGTTACAAATATTGTATAATGATATACATACATAAGGATATTATAAAATCAAATGGGTATCTGAGATTAATTTTATCCGACAATTAGCAATTACGTACAACCCTTCTTCGACATGAATTAAATCTTCAAACTCAATAAATACTTGTATGAAGTGTGAAACAAGTAGGTATTTCTAATTAAAATTCGATCTAATCGTTAAAAATACACTTAAAAATATGATTACATAAGCCATGACTTTATAATTATAAGGTAAAATATGCAGTGGATTTAGCTGTTATGTGTACTATTCAGACACCATTTGTAGAAAATTTCTGTATTGTATTTGTGTGAAAAGATTGTAAGGGACTGAATAATTTTAATGCATATAACGGGGAGATGAATAAATTATCGTTAATTTGATACCATTACATTGTGGCAACTTTAATTCCTTGTATTCAAAATTTGTAACAGAAAAATATTGATTTTTAAATGCAAAAGTATCCTAATTTCGCTTGGTACTCGAAGATATTATTTTATTTTGAACTATACTCGAAATGCACTACGATGTCATATGTGTCATTATAAGCACTATATTCTAAGCACAAACAATTATTTTTATCAAGTTTCAAGGTTCTCATAAACCCATAAATGGTTTTCATAAACCCACAATATTTTTGAAAAACCTACTTAACGACATTCCACACAGTTATACCCGATAGCCTAGAAGAAAAATTCATTCTTTTCGTTTCGCGCTTGACCGCTATCTCACCTGAAGGAAAGTGACGATGCGGTCGACGATGGAGCGCGCTTACCTAGAAGTAACCTATTCACTCTTGACTTAAAGATTCCCGGGTTGTAGCCATCAGGAAACACAGATTCCGGCAAGGAATTCCACTCCTTAGCTGTACGCACAATTAATGTGTTTCCAAAACGTTTTGTGCGTATAGGTGGGATGTCCACCATGTGCCGGTAGCGCATTGCCGTACGTCAGGTAGTCCGATGATGGAACGGGCTAGGCGGAATTAGGTTATGCAATTCCGACTCACACTCCCCGAAATGCAACCGGTAGAAAACCGACAGGCTAGCAACTCTGCGTCGATGCTCAAGACTTTGAAGCCTCGACTCGGCGAATGCATCATTGCCAATGATCCTCCTGGCTCGCCTCTCAATTGTCTCAAGTGCATCAAGCTGGTATCGGGCAGATCCGTCCCAAAGATGAGAGCAGTACTCCATATACGATCGAACTTGCGCTTGATAAAGTTTGAGCAGCTGTTCCGGCGTGAAGTACTGTCTGACCTTTGCGAGTATTCCCAGCTTTTTTGCTGCCAGTTGAGCCTTTGCTTCGATGTATGGCCCAAAGTTGAGAATTGACGTCAGCGTAACACCAAGAAGATCAAGATGGTCGGCTATCGGCACGGTTACGCTCCGGAAAGTTGGAGCGGGGCTGAATTGGTTCCTTTTAGCGGAAAATAGACACGCCTGGGTTTTAGCAGCATTGAACTTGACCAAAATGGCATCGCCCCATTCAGAGATTGCCTCCAAGGACAAGTTCAAGCGCTCTAGTGTGTGTCTGTACATTGACTGTTATTTATCTCACAGAAATTGTAAAAAGTAGAGTATTCAACACAGGGATAAAGCTGTCTTTGTCTTCGACGGCTTGATTTCCTCACTTTGCTCAAGTTCCTATATTAATTCCCTCGCTGCACTCGAGAGTTAATTGTATAACGTCCTTTTCCGTTTCTTTTTTTGATGCGGGAAATCATCTACTGACTTTTTTTTAACTGATATAAACTAGTACTTGACTGCGATCCCACCTGATGGTAAGCAGTGATGCAATCGTTGATGGTAAGGCGCACTAATTTATTTGACTTCTCCCGATCTAGGAAGTAGCTCTTTACGTGTCAAACTTTTACTAAAACCACACCTGTGTTCCTTCACTTGCCTATTGCGTTTTAGGACCACTGATAACCTCTTCTGAAGTCAAGCCATGACTCTAGCCAATTCTCCCTTGCTCCGGATCATGGCCTGAACGATGACCCGACGCGTGAGGTCACCACACCCCCTTGAAGATACTGTAGTACTCCACTCAAGCGAGGCACACTTCCACTATGTTCCGCCTGAATCCGATACAGAAACCTCGCGAAATTACCATGTCCGGTGAGGACCTGCGTCATACAGAAGATGAGGACGCCTTGACACCTCTCCAGCCACTCCTCAAAGAGGGGACTTACCGCCATGATTATGGCATACCCAACTTATATATAAATATCTGCGTAAGGAATTTAACTTTATCATCTTTCGTTCCATTCGAAATCCCTTAGTTACAAAATTTACAATTTTTTTATCACTTTGTCGCAATGAGGGAGTCCGGGAGAGTTTAGCAGGTGGGAGACAATAGCCACTGCTCATAAAATCTTTGTGGAACTAGATATTGCGACATTGCCACACTTCTTAGACTCCATAGGCACTTCCCACCTTGCTCACGAGACGGCGTTGCAGTCGGCAGTTTGGTTTAGGAGTGAGAAGTGACAATACATTTTCGTGCCCTATTAGTAAATTTTTTCAATTTTAGATATTTAGCATAATCTAGATATTTGATTTCTGTTTATTACTGTGAATAAATTTCAAAATGTCATTTATATACATCGTATGTGTTATTTTATTATACTAGTAACATTTACGGCAGATAGATTTTACCTAAGTGTCATAGTTTTTTATAAAAATGTAATGATGGATAGCTTGGGGTGGGGTGGGAGACATTACACTGATGTCGGGAGGAGACTTTACCCAGGGTAATCTCTCCCGATTGCTTCTCTCTCAGTAGCTGCAGAACTACCTCCAGATGTAACCATGATCGAATTACCTTCAACATCTACCTACTGTATAACGTCAGTCAGAGCCTTCAACATCAGCATCACTATTCATGAATGGAATACTATATAATGAGGACTCTAGAGCCAATTCACCATCAATTTTGACTGAGGAAGCAATTGAAGTAGGAATAATGAGACAATCAGCAGAGGTAGCTTCTATATCTCAAGATCTAGATATGACAACGGTGGATTTTGATTCACGACAAAAACCAAAAAGTTTTACTCTCATTATTGTAAAAGTAACTATGTTAAGAAATATTATTGTGATACTAGTTAATCCCTCACTTATCTCAAAGATACTGAAAGTACCTTCATCGTGTTCTCATTTATTTACTACTTAATACTATGTGCCATACTTTTATAATTAAATTCCATATAGAATTACAATTTGTAATTATTATTTTGCTTATTTTAAACCCGGGTAAAGGCACCCTACTTGGGGGGTTAAGTCTCCCACCCAGGCGGGAGATATTAGCCGAATGTCACTTTGGTAGAAATTTTTAATTACTCATAAATTGATAATGATATGTTAAACTTTCTTAAGAGAAAATATAACTAAATAATGCAGCTTAAGAACCAAATTACAAAAAATAGCGATTTGTTAGTAAAGAAAGATTTATGAGCATTTTAGTGGACGGCGGGTATACTCTCCCGGACTCCCCCTAATATTTGTATACATGCGAAATTATAGCTTTCTATTATTTTCTAAGATCAAGATGAATAAATGTCGGTATCACGTGTTTTCGCTAAGCACAGCAGCGTTTTTCCTATCACTATCGCATAACTGTCAAACTACGAGTATAAAAACATGAATATAGCTCAGCCAAAATAGTACTTAATGCCAAGTGTCCTTTATTTATCGGGGACTGACAGACAGACGGACATGGCTTTTAAGAATCCTTGCTGACTACGGAATCCATTGAGGAAGAATCACTACTCCATCTACGACGGCACCCTAAAAATAACTAATATGTACGTCATAACCACCCCTAATACCGCCACAATTAACAACCATAACGAAAAAAAAACTTTACAACAATAAAATAATCGACTTCACTAAAAAAAAACACTAAAAGGATCAAAATAACTTTAATTTCGGAAGTCGGTGTATCTCGGTAATGTTTGTTTCGTATTTAACACTGACTTCCGAAATTAAAGTTATTTTGGTCCTTTTAGTGTTTTTTTTAGTGAAGTTGTTTTTTTTTTTTGTTATAAATTTATTATTTCACACTTTTTAGTTGCGATACACTTATAACCAGAGTGCCTATTTGTCATGACAATTCCAATTAACCCAAACACTGCTAGGATACATTGTTTTATTATGAAGTATCCGCATCTCCCTTCCACCTTCCGGCTCCATCATAAGATCAGTTCGACAGTACCTTATAGCCAAAGTGCATCTCATGACAATTCTTATAAGCCCAAACACGGCTAGGATACATTGATTAATTACGGAGTTCCGGTGCCTATCTTCCGGCTCCATCATCATCATCAGGTCACATTCAGAACCATTTATTTATTTGTATTGTCATAGTCGCTTAACTATCTACATTGTGATATCTATGTGAGTATGAAGTTCCGTTGGCCATTTCTGGTCTTCTTCATCATTTCCACTTCATCAAATGTAACTTTTTGACTGTAAATGCTTAAGTTCTCGATTAAAATACCAAAATCACCATATAGTTGCCTATAATATTTGAGGAGTTCTCTCGATTCCTCATGGATCCCATCATCATCAGAACTAGATTTTGAAAAATTGGACCAAGCATGAAGCATATCCTTTAAGAGGAAAAAAAAATTGCAAATCGGTCCATAAACGAGGGAGCTTTAAGGTAACAAACATAAAAAAAAAAATACAACCGAATTGATAACCTCCTCCTTTTTTAGAAGCCGGTTAAAAAAAAATTACATCCGCCATCTTGAATCATCCTCCATCCAATTCTAAAAAAAAGGATGGTATTTGTACTTATTTTTATTTCAGTCCGAGAAAGTAGCACGTCTTTGCAGTCGCAGTAAACAAGTCCGCACTCACTTTACTATAGGCTTCGACGACGTATTTATTTTTTCTAAGAAAGCGGTACAGGCGTCCGTTCAAAGGCGCTTCTGAGCGCGTACGTAATGACGTGAGAAATCGTGCGTTCGGTGGAAAATGTATGAAGAAAAATTGTTAGTGGTTTTATTTTGGTCATAAATCCTAAAGTTATTTATGTAGGTTCAAAATAATTAGCTACATGGATAGAAGACTATATAAGCTGTATTATTTTATGATTTTTAAGCTAAAAATGTGCACTGGATTTAGCTTACGTGTGCCTAATTCAGACCCCGTATTTTGTAATTTTCTAAGATTAGTGCGTTGGTAAAATCGTATTTATTTGAAAATTTTATATGAGACCATAATATTTTTTTTAAACCATCCGAGATGAATATATTGTCTTTTATTTGATACCATGACATCCTCATAGTTATGGTTCTTAGTGCATCATAATGGTACCTGAAAAACCGAAATATTTGTCAAAAAACGTAAAAGCGTCCTTAATTGACTTGTTAAAATTGGTAAAAGTTAAAAACAAATATGTAATATGTGTGATGTGAGATAATATTTGAATTGAGCTGTTCACAATATCTTCTCAGTTGGTAGGTACTCTTGCCAGAGTAGTTGTGGTCATCAATATGAATCACAATGACTGATCATCTTGGTAATATGACGCCATTCATCGCGGACTGCAGCTTTCCGGGTACATTCATAAACCGATCTGGTCTGTCCATCTCATGTGTGAGGGCACATGGTAGGCCTGGTGCCCTCAAATTTGCCCTGCACTACGAAACGCTCTATGAAGTCATTACCACGACGAGATGGCCAAAGAAGTTCAAAAAGTGTGACTGCACTTTGGATGGTAGGTTCTGTGATCATCTGATGTAGAATTCTTTTAATATGGAATCATTCGTACGAAACTCTGTCCATGGTACATAATATATCACAGTCAATAACCTCAAAATAATTTTTACAATTTTAGTTTTCCCAAAGGGCTGTGGGAACCCCCATTTTAGGGGAGTGGGGGTGTGGAAGTTTGTACGGAGCATTCCGCAATTTTCAAGATAGAAAGCTAAAAATTGGTATGCGGACTATTTTGTGACTAACAAAAAAATATGTTTTTTGGGAATCTGCCCCAACCCTTCAAAAGAGGGGGTGAAATTTTATATGGGACTTTTCGCAATTTTCAAGGTAGGAAGCTAAAAATCGGTACACAGTCTTTGTTACCAACGAAAAATACCTGCCTAATTTTTTTTGGAAATCTTCACCCAGCCCCTAAAATAGGGGATGGAAATTTGTGTGAAACTCCGCAAAATGAGTACTTACAGGTTCTATGATACAAACGAATAATAAAACAAATAAAATAATATTAAAACATTATTTGACTGGCCTGTTGGTCTAGTAGTTAGTGGCCCTGACTGCTATGCCGGAGGTCGTGGGTTCGATTCCCACCCAGGACAAATGTTTGTGTGATGAGCACAATCATTTGTTCTGTGTCTGGGTGTAATTTATCTATATATGTATTTATTTAGAAATATATAAGTATGTTTATCAGTTGTCTAGTACTCATAACACAAGCTCTGCTTAGCTTGGGACTAGACGGCGTTGTGTGATAGTTGTGTTAATATTATAATATTATTATTATTATTATTAAATCTAACTATAAATCAATCAGGTTTTGAGAAAAAAATCAACTTTCAAAACATAAATAAGTGTTACTCATGGATTCCGATAGATGGCGCTGATAGGTTTCTGAATCGCTCTAACGTTGTGTGCTCTCTATCTGTACTTAAGTGCGGGCATCGGCCCGCGCTTCACACTATAGTGCATACGGTACCTATACTCTGTTATTTGACTATTGATTTGCTTTCGATTTTTGGCTATTCGTGTTTACCTTTCATCATCATTTCAGCCGAAAGACGTCCACTGTTGGACATAGGCCTCCCCCAAGCGTCGCCACAATGACCGATCCTGTGCTTCTCGCATCCACCGCACTCCCGCGACTCTCACCTGGTCGTCGGTCCACCTTGTCTTGCCTTCCAATGCTGCGTTTTCCGGTGCGCGGTCGCCACTCTAGAACCTTTCGGCCCCATCGACCATCCGTTCTACGAGCAATGTGCCCTGCCCACTGCCACTTTACTTTAGCGATTCTTCGGGCTATGTCAGTGACCTTGGTTCTCCTGCGGATATCTTCATTCTTTATGCGATCACGCAAGGAAACTCCGAGCATAGCCCTTTCCATAGCCCTTTGGGTGACTGTAAGCCTTCTGATGAGGCCCATTGTAAGCGACCATGTTTCAGAGCCATATGTCATCACTGGCAACACGCACTGGTCATAAACTTTCGTCTTGAGACACTGTGGTATATTGGACGAGAAGATACCGCGCAGCTTCCCGAACGCTGCCCAGCCGAGTCGGATTTGACGATTGACCTCTTTCTCAAAGTTAGACCTACCCAACTGGATTGTCTGTCCCAGGTAAACGTAATCGTCTACAACTTCGAGTGCAGAGTCTCCGATCTTGATCGGAGTGGGTGCTACATGGTTATTTACCATGACTTTGGTTTTGTCCATGTTCATTTTAAGACCCACTCTTTCGGAAGCTCTACTAAGGTCATCGAGCATTATACTGAGCTCCTCCGTAGTTTCAGCCATGACTATCTGTATCATCGGCAAACCGAAGGTGAGTGATGTACTCGCCATTGACATTAATGCCTAAAGTGCGTTTTTTAATCCCAGATAATGATTTGACAAGTCCAAATGTCAAACTCCAGAAATATGTTGCCTGCTTTTTGATACAAGTGATGTCTCCAAATTCGATTTTTTTATACCGGTTCTTTTAATAATACAACCTCTAAGGAAAGTAGGCCCAAAATACGATAGTGTTTGTTAATAGCAAAGTCTAATATGAATTGAAGATTGAAATAATTAGAAATATTCAAAAATATTACCAGATTTTTTTACAATCGGACTTTTACTTATACTGAGAACTCACAAAACCGTTTTTACCCGCATCCGCTGCGGTTGCGGGCCCGCAGCTTCTGTAGAATGCTAGAGATATATGTATCCCGCTCCCCGCTGCACCGGCGGGCAACTAGTAGAATGGTGTGGGCCACGGTCACCCGCAGACTCGGCAGGTTGCGCCCGCATTCTCTGCGGTCGGTTAACACCCGTAGTGGCCTTCAGGGGGTAGAAAAATCCGATGCGAAATCCAAAAATCGATTGATGCACCCAGAACTTTATAGGCCTTCTTTTTTTAATTTTTCTGTGAAGTAAGTATAACGCAACAGCTCGTTTCTGGTGTATGTCCACGGTGGTCTGGAGCTCAATTGATAATGAACCGCCCGTCTTGCGATTGTCATCTGCCAAGTTTTCAAGCGATAACCCCAACTGCGACGGCTGTATAACCACACAAAACTCTGGTCTCGTGAGTTTAGAAATAAACTAGCTCCACCGTGGCGGGCGCGGTTGAAAACCGGTTGAAAATCATGAATTCTTAGCTACTTTCTTTTACCAGGGAGCTCCAGTCACAACACAATTTTATATCCGGTTTACAAGAGCGGAACGAGACAGTCTCAGTTTATGCTTTAGAATTAAAAAAGTTATCATCATTGGTCGTCAATATTTTTTCAAGATGGGAATTCATCCAATGACTTCTCCCGGTATGGGCGGGGCAGGAGGGCGTGTCAGACTTTTACTGCCTAAAACCAGATCGCCTCTACTGAGCTCCTCCGGTTTGCTGACATCTCTTTGAAGAGCGAGTGGATCACTAAGCGCTGTCGACGAATGGGGCTCAGTCCCGGCAATTACCGGACTGCTGGACGGCAAGCTACCTATTGCTCGACGTTGGTATTGACATTGTGGTAGTCGGGATTGGGGTCTCGGCGACTGGAGCGAAAAGATGTTCGTTCCCTCACTCGTGCAGCCTCCTCCTTCGCTAGCATTACTGTTTCGCAGAAGGAGGCGACCCCCTTCCATTCCTCCTCGCTCTGGACCTTGGCCTGTACTAGAACCTGACCATGTCCGGTGAGGACTTGCTTCATGAGGACACCGTGACGCCTCTCCAGCCACTCCTCAAAGAGGGGACTGACCGTCATGATTATGGCGTGCCCATTGGTCGTCAAGCTGTGAATTCACATGACTGCATTACAAGAAACGGACACTTGATTCGTTTATCGCTACAATTTTATAAGAGATCCATGCGAAAATAGTACAAAAAGAGGACTTATGATTGTTTAATTTTAACTATTATTAGTTTTCAAACCGAAGTCCTATCATTACCTATTATTAAAGTTGTAATAAAATGTCAGCAAAATTATCACTGAGTAATTCTATATTTTTGTCTGGGTTTGGTGATAACAAATCGAGACGAAAAAATAAAATGACGCAGCTTTTGCTAGTCTTTAATTCTTAGGCTTAAATTATATTTTAGTTTATGAGTTAGACATTTGCATCTTTCAAATTACCTTCAGAAAATACAAAAACTTACCATAATTAGTTGCATTTTAAAATGAAACTATTTTTACGAATATTTTCGGTTTTTTTGTTCAATGTCGGTTGCGGTACCTCACTATTTATGAAATGGAAAAAACATGCAACATTCGAATTGTCAAATCATTATCTCTGATTAAAAAACAGACCTTAGTCCACTCCAGTCCAGAGCCTTGAAGACATCCTCCATTGCAGCCGTGAACAGTTTCGGAGAGATGACATCTCCCTGCCTCACGCCCCGCTGCAGAAGGATAGGTTTCGAGGTTTACCTTTTCGATTTGGTATTGTTGTCTTGGTTTGGTTTTCCGATTTCCGAAAACAAACTCGGCCCGGCCCGAGAGTTCGTTGCCGCCGATCTCCCCCACGAGGAGACCACGACTTAGATTGAACGCATATTATGATACCTACTTACTAATTTTTTTCTGAAATTATTTTGTTATCACACTTCCACGCGGGCGCAAGCCGCGGGCAAATGCTAGTTAGTAATAAAATCTGGGTCATTCACTGGATTATTACAAAGACCGCATTTTTTGTGGTGGTAGTCATCAAATTACTTATCCCACTTCGGGTAGAGAGTAAGGGTGTGTCAGACTTTAACTGATTAAAACCCACTTATGTTCCTTCATGTGCATTTTGCATTCTAGGACCATGGCAACTCTTTAAAACGTTCCCACAGCCCTTTGGGAAAACTAAAATTGTAAAAATTCTTTTGAGGTTATTGACTGTGATACCTTTTGTACCATGGACAGAGTTTCGTACGAATGATTCCATATTAAAAGAACTCGACATCAGATGATCACAGAACCTACCATCCAAAGTGCAGTCGCACATTTTGACCTTCTTTGGCCATCTCGTCGTGGTAATGACTTCATAGAGCCTCTCGTAGAGCAGGGCAAAATTGAGGGCACCAGGCCTACCATGTGCCCTCACAAATGAGATAAACAGACCAGATAAGTTTATGAATGTACTCGGAAAGCTGCAGTCCGCGATGAATGGCGTCATATTACCAAGATGATCAGTCATTGTGAATCATAGTGATGACCACAACTACTCTGGCAAGAGTGTACCTACCGACTGAGAATAAGATATTGTGAACAGCTCATACATATACATATTACATATTCAGCCTTGGTAGTTTGTATAAGAGTCTGTCATTTTTGAAAATAAAACCATGAAACTTTTTAATTAGGCACTCGATAATAAATAAATCTTAAAAGTAAAAAAGGTTGCCCAAAGTTACTACTGGTATTTCACATGGACGAAGTTGCGGGCAAAAGTTAGTTTATTTTAAAGTTTGTGTTTGCAATAAACCTGTTTTTTTATCTATACCAGGCCTGGCGCACTCCTAACTGTAGGTATAGAAATGTGCCTACGCCGCGCAGCCTTTCTTGCAAGGCTAAATTCGGTAGAGTGTCACGCGTGTTCGATTCGCCGCTTGACCCGCGCTAACAAAACTTATTTTCGATATTTTTCACGTAAACGAGTCAATGACCTTAAAGATCATTCGACCTAATTTAAAAAAAAACCTACCTTTTAAAAATTAATGATTTAGGTATCATTTGAAAAAACATAGACATCAACAAATTGAACCATTAATTGAAACTTAAAACTGTCGACAAGTCTATGACCAGTGCGTGTTGCCAGTGATGACATATGGTTCCGAAACATGGTCGCTCACAATGGGCCTCATCAGAAAGCTTAAAGTCACCCAAAGGGAAATGGAAAGGGCTACGCTGTTTCCTTGCGTGATCGAATCAGAAATGAAGATATCCGCAGTAGAACCAAGGTTGCCGACATAGCACGAAGAATCGCCAAACTTAAGTGGCAATGGGCAGGGCACATTGCTGGCAGAACAGATGGCCGTTGGGGCCGAAAGGTTCTGGAGTGGCGACCGCCTCCTACAAGGTGGACCGATGACCTGGTAAAGGTTGCGGGAATCCGTTGGATGCGAGACGCACAGGACCGTTCACTGTGGTAACACTTGGGGGAGGCCTATATCCAACAGTGGACCTCTATCGGCTGAAATGATGATGATGATGAAAACTGTACAATGTTTTCTGGTATTTATGGGATCACTAGCTGCTACCAGCGGCTTCGCGCGCGTGAAAGTGGAAAATGACCCCAAGGGAACATAAAAAGCATCCTATGTGCTTTTCCAGGACATTGTCTACCCGTTTACCAAGTTTCATCGAAATTCGTTAAGCCTCTCGAGCGAAGAAGTGTGTCTTCTTCATGCTCGAGTGGCTAACTAACAAACTTTCGGCTTTAATATTAGTGTAATTAGTTTGATGTTATGATATCACTTAGCATTCTCTGTCTTCGACAATGAGCTCTAGCCCCTTGTTATAAAGGTGTAACTTGCCTGGCGCTGTCGTTCTTGATGTTGTCCTCGCAGGGAATGTCCCCGCAGAAGGGAGCGAGGATGATGTGCTTGCGCTCCAGAGCGTCGGTGAGGTCCTCCCATTTGGTCGCCATGGTCAGTCTCGCGTCGCGCTCCTTTGTCGCCCTAAAGATAAGTTAAAAAGCATTTCATTTTGGTTCAGCGATTGGCTGCTGCACTGTGTGAAAATATGTATGAACAAGCTCCAGAATTAAAGATTGAGAAATGATTATAAATAATGGTGATTGCGTCTTAGTCAGCATAATACATTTACTTTGTGATTTTTCTGCAAAATATGCATTAAATTCTTTATCCTTTCTTTTTTTACTTTAAAACTGCGGCTCATGAATAACAATTAAAAACTGAACAGAGAAAAAGATAAACCATAGGAGGGGGAGGGTGGCAAACCTACGCAATATACACATAAACATCGATCAAGCCGTTTCGGAGGAGTAGTGGTTAGTGGCCCTGACTGCTATGCTGGATGGAGGCCGTGGGTTCGATTCGCACCCAAGACAAATGTTTGTGCGATGAGCACGATCATTAGTTCTGTGTCTGTGTGTAATTTATCTATAATATTTTGTATGAATTAAAAGAATTATAAGTATATTTATCAGTTATCTATAGGGTGACTGGCAATTAGTGTACGATACTTAAACACGTGATTGTGCTCATGATAACAAACAATTTTTATTATGGGAGCAAAGCCGAAATCGCGAAAAGAATATCAGCTGTTCAGTACATTAGGCAAACATAAATGTACTGAACAGCTGATTTTTTTTTCGCGATTTTTGGTTTGTTCCCATAGTGAAAGTTGTTGGTTATCATGAGCACAATCACGTGTTTAAGTATCGTACACTAATTACCAGTCACCCTATATAGAGTTGTGACTTATTTGAAATACTTGTAATTAAAAACAATTTTATATTTTGTACTTAAATACCCTGTTTTTTAAAAAGTGTTTTGTATTTTATTTGAAATACTTTTCGAGATGTATGTTATATTTTTGAAATATAAAATACTTTTTTTACGGCTAAGTTTTGAAACCACTACCACAGCAGCACTTGCATTGATTTGGAGACCCTCCAATATTTAAGAGAAGAAGACACAAGTCTGACCATGTTCAACATATACCCAACAGTAAAAAAAGTGTTTTTAAAATAGAACACGTGCCTCCCTAGTTCGGCCGGCATCAGTGGAACAATTATTTTCATATGGTGGTAAAATAATGCGTCCACACAGACGCAACATGTCTGATGCTCTTTTTGAAGAGCTTGTAATGTTAAAATCTTTAATAAATAAAGAACATTAGTAATTTTATCTGAAAGTATATTATTTTAATAAAGTATTTTGAAAATACCTATTTATTATTTAAATACAAAAAGCAAAAGTATTTTGTATTTGGCATTTGAAATAGTAAATTTGAAAAGTATTTGCATTTTGTATTTAAATACTTTTTTAAAAGCATTTTGTACATCTCTGGTTGTCTAGTACTCATAGCACAAGCTCAGCTTAGTTTGGGACTAGATGGCGTTGTGTGATAGATATGGAATAAATATGATTATTATTATATTAAGATAATTTACTTGGATATGAACTAAAGTTGTGTACCAAAAGCTCTATATTGAACCTACTTGTCCAACATCTCGTGGTGCGTCTTCTCCAGCAGCTCCACTAGCTGTTTGCCGGCTTCCTGGCGCTTGAAGGTGAGTTTCTCTCCCGTGAGGCGCCGCACGGCGACGAGCTCCCCGCGCGCCATGTCCTTGGGCCCCAGCTCCACGCGGACGGGGACACCCTGCATAATCAAATCAATTGTTTAAAAGCATTAACGGGGACTTTTTGACGGGACTTTTTCGAGTCCCGTGTGAACAACAATATTACAAATAAATAATAATAAAAACTTCAGAGATAAATAAAACTAAGATAATTAGCGTCCAACTTTTATTAGTATTTTGCATTGAAAAAGATCTCTTTATGTCAACTGAGGTGAGGGAGGTTATAGTAGATTATGTAACTAGAGGATAAAGCAGTATCTTTTAAGTCGTGGGCGGCATGTTGAATTCCGAACGAAACGAAGATTACTAATTGTAATCCCGAACGTCAGTGAGGGAATTATATAATTAACTCCCGAGCATTGCGAGGGAGTTAATAAATAAACCTGAGTGAAGTGAGGAATTCAAGCCGCCCAAAACAAAGACAGCTTTATCCCCGTGTTGGATACTCTACTTTTTACACCATCTGTGAGATAATTAAAAGACAATTTAGTACCATATATTACGAGAAATATATTCAAGTATTATTTGAATATCAATCAAGAATAACTTGTAGTTAATCTTAACTACCACTCAACATTACACTCTTTCTTAACTTTTATTTAGAAACCGTCGGTAACCACGTTTTTTTCTGTTTTTTTTTTTTGTTAGTGGCCAGTTTGAAGTTTGAATAAACTTATTTGATGTATGTTCATTTTAATTCACTTGACGGTTTTTGACGTTCCAAATTCAATTCAAATCTCATTATTCCCTAGGGATCGCCCATACTACAATATCTCCATATGGACAGAATGACTTGCTTTAAGTGATGGTTGTAGGGAATAATGAGATTTGAATTTGGAACGTGAAAAACCGTCAGCATTATGTGAATTAAAATGTAGTGCATCAAACAAGTTTATTCAAATTTCAAACTGGCCACTAACAAAAACTATAGAATCTTTGAGTAATGAATTTTGTTTGTCAAATCTCAAAACATTTTGAGTGATAGTTAAGATTAACTCGTAAATAATACTTATATTTCTGTATTATATGATTTCTTTTACTAAATAGCCTTTTAATTATCTCACAGATGGTGTAAAAAGTAGAGTATCCAACACGGGGATAAAGCTGTCTTTGTCTTGAGCGGCTTGAATTCCTCACTTCACTCAGGTTTCTTTATTAACTCCCTCGCAATGCTCGGGAGTTAATTATATAAATCCCTCACTATCGTTCGGGATTAAAATTAGCAACCTTCGTTTCGTTCGGAATTCAACATCCGCCACCCGCGACTTAAAGACACTGCTTTATCCCCTAGTCACATAATCTACTATTATATACTTCCTCTTTCTCGTCATTAATGCAGGAAGAATTTTTTTCTGCTATATTTCTGAGTGTCATAAAAAAAATTCTTTCGCTGTATGAAATCAGTATAAGTACATGAATAACTCTACCGATATTCACGCGGACGATGACGCTGGTAGAAGCTAAATTTGAATAATTCACAAATCGATTCCTAATAGATATCGTGATGTAAAATTTGTGTAGTTTTATCTCAAGTGTCTACACATCTGGATAATCTGTGGAATCATTAAAACAGACGCGATTTCGGTAAAAATGGAATTAAGAATTTCATTGTGTTATTGACTATCTCAGCGAAGCTTGCCAAGAAGGCTAACTGGATACATTTTCTACCAAATGAAAAAGCATTAGATTACACTCGCATTGTAATGGAAAACGAAGTGCAGTATTCTATATAGGGTGACTGGCAATTAGTGTACGATACTTAAACACGTGATTTTGCTCATGATAACAAACAATTTTTATTATGGGAGCAAAGCCGAAATCGCGAAAAAAATATCAGCTGTTCAGTACATTAGGCAAACATAAATGTACTGAACAGCTGATTTTTTTTCGCGATTTCAGGTTTGTTCCCATAGTAAAAGTTGTTGGTTATCATGAGCACAATCGCGTGTTTAAGTATCGTACACTAATTACCAGTCACCCTATATAAATAACTTAAATACTTTCTAAACTTGACAGGTTGACTAGCATACCAGATTCTTCGTTTTTTTTCACTTGAAAGGAGCTAATGCTTAGTGTGGACTCCTACTTTACACACCACATATACCTAATCCTAAGACTCCCGCATTTTATCCTTGCCTGCTACTTTGACTAGGTCATCCATCCACTTGATTCGTCTCTCTACACTCCTATGGCTAGGATACCAGACAAAAATCATACAAACCTTAAGCTCCCAATGGTTGAACTTCCACCCAGGAGAATAGTTATCCCTGTAGTCCCCTTCGGCCCTCAGTCCAGCTGCAACCAGGTCTTTCACAAGCTCCTTGCAAGAGTCCAGGAGCTTGGCCCTCTCCTCTGCAGAGCTCGAAGCGGTGATGCCGCAGGGGACTACTATGGCTTGGATGTCGGCCACGCGGGGTGGAAGCACCAGGCCTTTGTCGTCGCCGTGAACGAGGATCATTACACCTGAAGATAAAGGAGTTATTTAAAAAAAAAATGTTGGCATAACTGAAGAACCAGGCTGAGGTATTAGTACATCCCCATTTCTCCAGATATGTAATGCGAAGATATTTTCAAGTAGACCAAAAAACAGTTTTTTTTTTTTTTCATTTTGTATGGTGATGCAAAATAAATTGTAGATTCGGTAAGAGATCGTCTGCCTCAAATAAATGTCAGCAAGATTGGACGGGGGACGTTAGGGCTGATGCCTGTCAGGGTTGCGGGATTGCTCAAATTGGCTCATAACGAGGAGATTATTTTAAACTTTCACGATTTCTCACCGCACTTTAATAAAGAAAGAAAGAAAAAACGTTTACTCGTGCCTCACACAATAGTATAAACTAAAAATACACAACGAAAAAAAAAAGAAAGTTATAATCAGTGCGAGGCCAAAAAGGCGCCTAACTCAGCATATGCTGCGTTATAAACGATAAATAACGTAGCGCTGGTATTCTGTTAGGGCCCGCTGTGATGCCACGACCACACTTACGGACGTTAAATAGACTATCGAAATAAAATAATGATGAAATAGATAAAATTCGTGAATTAATATTTATGAAAACAATAATATTTATGTAAATGATAAACAATTATATTTGAAAATAGTGCATACAAGAATAGATAATCAACCATCGATCGAAGCCTGACACTCCAACGTATATCATTTGTCATTACCATAGACAAACTGAGGAACGCAAGCGTACGGTGTACTATGTGTGTGTACTTTCGAAAGAAGAGAAAAACAAAACAAAAGTTGTGTAGGTAAATATATATAATTAATAGGTAATAAAATATGTAAAAATAATAAAATATCTCCTCAGAAATATATTCCGTGTTTTTTTATTGAGCTCTTTTTCTATTGGTGCTGTTAAAGTCATAATCAGTGACTAACTGGCTAATATAAAAAATTACGAAGCACAGGAGCCTTCCCAATATATTATAGTGTTATTATTTTTATGGTTTGCGCCATGTTTGTCGTAAGTAAACTCTTTTTCTTCTTCTTCTTCTTTAAAGCTCAAGGTTTGCCAACGAGCAATGGAGCGCAGTATAGAGTAAGTGTTTAATTAACGAATCAAGTTCGAAAGACTACACAGCGCTCCAAAACCAAGACAGCTGATATGGTTCAAAGGGCAGCCCAACTGAAATGGGACTGGGCAGGACATGTCTACTGCATGCTCGACAAACTGTGGGCTAAAGTAGCACAAAGTTGGTGCTCTGAGACAGTGTGACGGGGTCGCGGTTGACCACGAAGGAAATGACGGGACGAACTAGGCTGATATCGCTAGAACTGCAAGGAGGAAGCGCGGGCCCGTGTAAGATGGAAGGAGTGGAGGAGAGCTTAAAAGCATGAATTAGACAAAGCTTCAAGTACATACCAATAGTCCTGGTAGTGAGGCCCCATGAGTTCTGGTAGACGTACATCTTCTCCTGCGTGTCGGGATCGTCGTACACGATCTCGAACATCTTGGAGAAGTTCTGGCCCAGGTGGTGGCTGGTAGCTCCCTGATAATGAACGTGACAAAACATTAAATAGTGAAATTCGTCTGGGAGGAACTAATGAGAGCGAGAGGAATACCGAGCTGATACTGTGCATATTTGCACATGCTGTAAATATTTATTTATTTATTGTACACCTTACATTAACACAGGACAAATATTTATAAAAATAATCATATGATAAGGAAATAGATTTAGTGCTGTCAGTGTAAAATTTTTCTGTATGTGTCACCTAACGGGTTCCAAACGGCTTGGCCGATTAGGATGAAATTCTGTGTGTATATTTGAGAAAGTCCCAGAATGGTTTAAAAATACAATTGAACCCGGAAAGTGGTGCTGCAATCAGGTCTTCCATTTTTTTAACGAAAATGCAGATTTTGGGTAGGACATCGTCCTACCCAAAACCCGCTAGTATACTAAAAATATTCAATATACGGAGTAGAAAAATTAAAATAGTTAATGCTCCTTCACCATATACAAAATACGCTATAATTCATCTCAGCCGCAGCTAAATCAGCTTACTCATTTCTTAACTACTGTCAAATTCCTGAACAAATATATACTACAATTCTCTTTCTAGCCTTTTATGGCCAAGACTTCATCTAAGCAACCACTCCATTCAAGCTTTGCCTGGTTCCGAGGCGACTTTTATTATGAATTTTATTCGGCTTCATCATATTATTTTAATAACTTTATCGCCGTACCTGTATACCCCTGCCGCTCGCCGGTATGTAGGCCTCCACAGTGGTGGTGTAGTCTCCTCCCGCGAATTTCTCCTTCTCAGTTTTGCGACCCTTGATCACCGGGATAGCCATCAGATCCTCGTAGACGCGCGCGTACAGATCTGTACAAAAGATGAGAAAATATTACAACTAGCATCCGTTAGACTCAGGCCGCATGTAAGTAAGTTTCTCCACACAAACTTCGGACCCCCGTTTCATCACCTTTAGGGGGGTATGTTTTGAAAAACGGTTTCTTTGTGCATGCCTACGTTATAATAACTATCTGCGTGTCGGTTATAAATACTGCAATATTATAGAAAATGCAAAACTTATTTCGAAAAAGAATAACGGGGTTAATTCATGAAACCCCAAGCGAACGCGTACATTTATACCTCGAGTCTCAACTGCTGGATCCTCTCCACGACTGTCGCAACCCCGCGTGACCACGCTGACCCCGTAAAAGTCTGACACGCGCGCTTTTTTTATACATACTTTTTCTCCTCATGAAAATTAATCCCAACCACATGAAAATCCGTTCAGTAGTTTTTGAGTTTATCACGAATATACAAAATACAGACGCGTGGGGGAACTGTTCTATAATAATATTTCTGTAAGAATTAATTATTATCTTTTATATCGTACTAGGTAGGATCGTGTAAAATATCGATAACCACAAACATCACTTCATATCTCTAACAAACAAAAGCTGGCAGCGGCCGCATCATGGAACTATCGTGTGAGTGAGAGTATCTGTTGAATACTCATCCATTGCGCAACTAGGCCAGCTGATTAATGGCTCGATCTGTATTAAGCAGGCAATGATATTTGATCTTAATTCAAATAATTGATTCGACACATCATCGCGTTTTTTGGTATCAGGAAGTAATTTTTAAATTAATTTACTAAGAAAAACTATAATATATTAGTACTTACGTGTGAAGTGACATATCATCTTTCGTGTAATTTACAATACAGCTGTTATTTTTGCAAACAACCACTGAACAACGCGGCATTTTGTAAAAAATCATAAGCAAAGAAGACGTCACTAGTTGACTATTGACTAATGGCCGAAAATTACTTTAAGCACATATCCGGCCAGATGCGTTTGCAAGCACCACACCCCCTTACCATATCTTTACTTTTTGATATATCTGTAGGCGGACTTAATGCATCAAGGCACTCTTTACCAGTCAACCTTTAGGTTAAAAAAGATAACACTGTGGTAGGTGGTGGTATGGTAATTCTGGCTATATTTACCTAATATTTGCAGGACTTCTTCGGCAGCTTCCTCTTGCAACCTGAAGGCGGTGTGTCCCTCCTGCCACAGAAACTCGCGCGTGCGCAGGAATGGTTGCGGCTGCTTGAACTCCCATCTCTATAACACAAGTACATAGATAATTTTCATTATTTTCTTTAGTCTATTCTGGGGCGCTTTTGAACAGCCGTGAAGGTATATAATATAGCATAAGCATAATCAGCCTTTTAATGTTCCCACTGTTGGAACTCAGGCCTCCTCTCTAAGAGAGGGCATGGGCCGTAATCCACCACGCGGGCCCAGTGCGAATTGGTGAATGTCACATGTCTTCGAATTAAATTGTTAAAAAAAAATTGCAAGTGTTTCCAAGCACCTTCGAAGGTATATAAAGACATAATAAAATTACAAGACATCCACCACCTTGTGGAAGGCCTTCCAACACTGCGGCTTCCGGTACGCGGTCGCCACTTCAGAACCTTTCGGCCCTATCGAGCATCTGTTCTGCGAGCAATGTGCCCTGCCCACTGCCACTTAAGTTTAGCGATTCTTCGGGTTACGTCAGCAACCTTGATTCTCCTGAGGATATTTTCATTCCTGATGCGATCACGCAAGGTAACTCTGAGGATAGCCCTTTCCATTGCCCCTTGTGTGACTTTAAGCCTTCTGATGAGGCCCATTGTAAGCGACCACCTTTCAGAGCCATAATGTCATCACTAGTATAACACGCAGTGGTCATAGACTTTCGTTTCGAGACACTGTGGTATTTTGGACGATAAAAACCACGCAGCTTCCCGAACGTTGCCCAGCCAAGTCGGATTCGACGATTGTCTAAAAAGTTCTCGAAGTTAGACCTACCTAACTGGACTGTCTGTCAAAATACATACCACAACGTTATTCCACTGGTTGAGTTTGAAGGGCAGGTCCCGGTGGCTCTGGATCCACTTGGCGTAGGCGGGGTACATGCCCGTCTCCGACGTGGGCCGGATGGCGATGTGCTCGGCCAGCTCCGACGTGCCCGAGTGCGTCACCCACGCCACCTCGGGGGAGAAGTCGGCTATGTGCTCCTTTTCGCGTTCTAAGGCCGCCTGGTGAGAACAAAACAATAAAAGATTAATAAAAACAACAAATATCAAATTCAAGGGCTGCGGGATTGTTCGAATGAGTTCTAAGAAGAACTGAAGGAACATGGGTGGAGTTTAGTCTGTAGTAAGTTCTGAAACTTTCTCTCTCGAAATCCAAACGAGTTTCAGAATTTGAATTTGAGATGTGTTTACTTCAAAAAAGAAATCAAACTCAGGACTGAGGATTCTCTTGAGCATTTAGGTGTTTGCTGATTAGCTTATCAGAATCCCATTAAAATTATATTATTGAAATCAAGAAATAGGTATAAAAATTTGTTAGTACATGTTACTTGTTTACAACTATTGCAGTGAAAGCCAAAACCTACGTTGACAAAAGTAACTAACTGTTGTGGTTCGAGAATACATTAGTCTATCGCAGGTCATCGCAGGACATGTATATGCAACTTGCGTTTTAAAATTGAAAGGCATCATTATTATTTCAACAGAAAGACATCCAAGGCCTCCCCTAAGTGTCGCGACAACAACCGGACCTGCGGGGCTATTGCGTAACTCTGTTGACAGTTCAAGTGATGATCACTTGTTAACAATGTGCATCATTGAACTGTCAAACAGCTAGTTTCGTATTGCCTATCTTCAGTGACCACCTGCAGTGACGTCATTAGCCACTGGTGCCTTTGATAGCCACCGTAACACGTTTTGACAGATGTGATTGTATCGATAGTTTTAAAATTGCGATTGTGTAAGCTTTTGAAGCTGTATAATAGTCGATAAAATTTTAGAGTGGTCACAATAGGCACCGTAAATTTTTATAATTCACCACATTTCCACCGTAGTTTTTTAGTCACTTGTGTGATACGTAATACCAATTTTATGAAATTGTCAGTTGACAACTAAGTTTAGTGTGCAACGAATGCTAGTTGTCAACTGTTATTGAAAAAGTTAGCCAATAGCCCCCCTGATCACCGTTACACCTTGGTCCAGTTGGAAAACGCTTTTAATTAAAAAGTAAAACTTCTAAATAGTGATGTACCTTGGACACAAAGATAGGGAAGTAGCCGTCTTTGACGCCCAGTTTGCGGAACTCGGCGCTGAGGAAGTTGCGGATGACGTCCCAGATGCTGTACGACCACGGCCGAAGGATGTAGCAGCCCGAGATGTCGTAGTAGTCGATCATCTCCGCTGTTCGTGAAATAGAGATGAAATTTAATTAAAACAAAATTTTATTGTATATCAAAGTAGTTACACAAACTTAAACCAATCGGAACAATGGGGTCTTCTCGCTGACAGTGATAATTACCGAATACCGGACAACCTTTGAATGGAATGAATGAACTTAAAATAAAAATATCCATATTTGCGGTAATGACACTTATGTATTTACACAACGACACTCATTAAAACCATTAACATAAGCCTGTAAGGCTGCCATCAGACGGACTGCGTCGCAGCAAACACGCGCAGTCGACATATTCAATTCTGCGTGCAGTTGAGCCGTCCGATGCCAGTTGAGAGTCCGTCTGGTGGCAGTCAAGAGCGGATTCAAGCGGGGGCACGGGGGCACGTGCCCCTCCCAGACGGTATTTTTGTGTTCTGTGGAGATTCCATCACAGTACATACCTAATTAGAATAAAAACTTGTAGAAATGAACTTGAAGTATGATACTTCAAGTTTATTTAGTTGATGATTTTTTTTGCCCGTCCGCACCTTGTATCCTTCCCAGATAAAAATCCTGGATCCGCCCTTGATGGGCAGCCTTACTTAGAAAAGATCTAAAATGTATCATTTTAATAAAAACTTGACGTTTTACCTTGTCTCTAAGCTATTATGATGGTTTTAGTTAATATAATTATGTGAATTTAAATAAATACATCTCGCTATCGCAAATATAATTTTTGTTACTTTACTAACCGATATTAAGCCGCAAAATGGAAAAAAACTTATGGGATTTTTATTTCGCTGTCTACCTTCATCATCATCATCATTTCAGCCGAAAGACGTCCACTGCTGGACATAGGCCTCCCCCAAGTGTCGCCACAATGAACGGTACTGTGCGTCTCGCATCCATCTTACTCCCGCAACCGTTACCAAGTCATCGGTCCACCTTTTAGGAGGCCTTCCAACGCTACGTCTTCCGGTACGTAGTATAATTAATTTACTCTCAATGGTTTAACTTACATTTAGTGATGACTTGCGAGTACCATTCTGGTAAATCAGTGTCCTTGCTAGCTTCCAGACCGAGACGTGTCACCTTTTTCACTCCAGACGATGATTCCTCTTTGGCAGGTTTGGGAGACTGAAATAAATGACATAAGTTTATCTTTACGTTCGTACGAGGGCGATCTAAATCTAATTTGACTGGCCTGTTGGTCTAGTGGTTAGCGGCCCTGACTGCTATGCCGGAGGTCGTGGGTTTGATTCCCACCCAGAATAAATGTTTGTGTATGTTTGTGTTTGTGTATGTATTATTTATTTATAAAATGTTATATTTTAAGGCTGTAATATTTGTACACCACTAATGGTAGGGTATGGTCCAAAGAACGACTGTTTTATTTTACCACCTCATGTTTTATCCATACTCAAACAAATAAATGATTTGTATTTGTATTTTTTTGAGCGATGAGAAATGATCACGATCAGTCACGATCGGTGTTTTCTGTGTCTGTGTAATTTATCTATATATGTATGTATTTAGAAATATATAAGTATGTTTATCGGTTGTCTAGTACCCATAACACAAGCTCTGCTTAGCTTGGGACTAGACGGCGTTATGTGATAGTTGTGGAATATTATATTATTATTATTAAATCCTAAGAATCTGTGTTTCTATTCTGTTAACATCTTGCAGTGAAAATGAAGGTGGAGTGAGCGTTGCGAGCAAAGGAGATGGCCGCAACCTTGAGGGAACGGTTTTCCGGCCACTGTAGGGAAAATCCTACATCTCTCTTATTATCCTCTCACCTGTTCCTTAGGCTTAGACTCTTTCTTAGCCTCCTTGTTCTTGGCTTCCTTAGCCTCCTTCGGCTTGTCCTTCTTCTCTTTGGGCTTGGGGTCGCGCGGCTGCACTGGCGGCGCGAATGCTGTGCCCGTCTCCGACTGGTACAGGGCCTTCAGTTCGAGAAGCTTCTTTACTTCTGCGTCGACTACCGCCTATAAAATTAATTTTTTGTTATGTACGGACTAATCTTTCTGATAATGGTTTTTTTTTTCGAATTTGTAAGACGTTATACGACGTCTATGGCCTTTGGTCTGTGGTAGAAGTAAGATTCAAATTTAGAATGTTAATTAATTTTGACAATTTGAAAGAAAAACGTTCGTCACTTTTTTAGAGTCAGCTGATGAAGACTTTTTGAGTTTACGTATTCTTTAAATTTTAGTATGTTTTTAATGTATTAACACGTGTGAATGAGTAATAAAAGACCACAGTTGAAAATGCAGTGATTTTAATTATATTCCCAGATCCCAGATATTCGAGGTCTAATACAGTTAACAACTTCGGTTTCAATAATCCAGTATGGGTCGTGAAAAATAAAAAAAAATACATGGAGCCGCTAGCCGGGTCCTGGGAATAAACTCAAGTCAATAGCTACGTATATAGTAACAAAGAGAACCTCGTGAAAGATGAGAAAGATAATCAAATCAAGTACATCGACTTGGTTCGCGAGATGTTGACATGTGGGATGTGGAATCGGTGATCATTGTACCGAAAGTCGTGTCAGCCAATGCCACGAGCGTCGGCCAACATCTTAGGAGGCTCGCGTTGGGCGGCTGGAATGCTGGATCAAGGACTTGATACAGAAAGCTGTACTCCAGGACACGGTTCGTATAGTTTGGAGTTTCGACCGGAGCTTGGACTTTGTTCCCGTTACCGATACCGGTGGGATATTATTTTTTATACTATTAAATGCTTTTATTTTCTATTGAAATATTTAAAAATATAATTTATATGTCAATATTAATGAAATAGCGGATAATAACAGTAATATTTATTCAAAATCCTTTACTGATTAAATTAATACTTTTATTAGTATAATAATGACTTAGGAGGCCGGTACTTGGCACACGAACGAATTATTGTATATTATTGGCACCGAAAGTATTAAGTTGTAGGTAACAGAATCTTAATTATTGAATGCTGTCGTAATCCGTTTTGTTCTTACTTTTATTTTCAGATAAAGCTGGATATAAGCGTCCGGAATCGCACGCCATTCATCACGACTCTTAGCCACTCTGTTTTTGAATTGGTTGTATGGAAATGTATCTCCGGTTGGCCACTCTTAAGGAGAGGTGGTTACGTAGTGTCAGAGCAGTGGTGGCCAAGTGGTAACGGCCCCCACTTACGAGTTGTAGGTCGCGGGTTCAAACCCAGCAAGGCGCATTACTTTATGTAATTTATTTCATCACTACTGCTCTCAAAACGGTGAAGGAAAACATCGTGAGGAAACCGGCATGTCCTAGAACAAAAAAATTCGAAGACATGTGACATTCACTAACCCGCACTGGGCCCGCGTGGTGGATTACGGCCCATTCCCTCTCCTAGAGAGGAGGCCTGAGTCCCAGCAGTGGGAACATTAAAAAGCTGATTATGCTATGCCTCACGGCTAACTGAGTAGCTTTACTTTTATCTATCTAACACTGTACGTAACTTTCGTTTGTTTCATAATATTTGTCGTATTAAAATTGCATAAAAAGTGTTCATAATGATTACCTTGTCAGCTTTCTTGCCCTTCAGCTCTCTGACTAGTTCGCCCTGTTTAGTGATCTGAGCGCCCAGCTCTGTCGCCTTAGCGCTGGCTCCGTTCATTGCAGCGGGTTTAGTTTCCTGTGAAACACAACAACATTGAATCACTTGGCTCTCTAATTTCGAAGAACTTAATTATCAATGCTAAAAATACGGCCTGGCGTAGAATTTCTTTATTGAACATAAAGTGAGTTGTTTTCCTTTTTTCTGAGGTAGGAAATCACCAAAGAACTTCTCCCGTTCTGGGAGCACCCCTCTTGACCGAGAGGGCGAATCAGACTTTTACTGACTAAACCCCACCTGTATCCCATCAGTTGCCCTTTGCGTTCCAGGGCCACGGTAACTCTCTCGAACACTCCCACAGCCGGGCAGCCCTAGCAAGTATCGGCCCTACTATTAATTACTGTAAGAACAAAATGAAACTAACAACGGCTAGTTTACTACTAAAAAGCCTTTGTAGGTAATATAATATGGTAAACAAGCACCACCCGCCGCTACGCTTCACCTTTATAATATTAGTGCGGTACAGATTATTTTGCCTGTACCTTTGGTTCAACTTTGACAGGGGCAGCGTTCGGTGTCCAATCAGTGCCGGTAATCGCCTTGTACTGCGCCTTCAGGTTTAAGAGATTTTTCACCTGTGAATTAGAAGAAACGGTGGATTTATAATCAACATCTCCATTTTTCCATTACAAGAAGAAAACATATTTGTCTAATGATAGCATTGTGTCGCAGCGATCTGTTTGTGGTCGACAGATGCACTGTTGTAATTGAGAGATACACTTGTAACAACTGACCTCGTAGTCAGGAATGTTCTTCTCCAACTTCGCCGCCTTGATGCGGAGTGTCGCCTTGTACGGCGATCTGTTTGTTGTTAACAGATACACTGTTTTTGTGAGAGATACACTTGTAACAACTGACCTAGACGTCAACGACGCTCTTCACCTCCTTCGCCGTCTTGTTGCGGAGTGTTGCCTTGTACGGTGATCTGTTTGTTGTTAACAGATACACTGTTATTGTTGAGAAATATACTTGCAAAAACTGACCTCGACGTCAACGACGCACTTCACCTCCTTCGCCGTCATGTTGCGGAGTGTTGCCTTGTGCGGTGATCTGTTTGTTGTTAACAGATACAATGTTATTGTTGATATATACACTTGTAACAACTTACCTCGACGTCAACGACGCTCTTCTCCGCCTTTTCTGCCTTGACGCGGCGCACCTTGTCGCCTTGTGTGGCGATCTGTGTTAGTAGCAGGGCGATCTGTTTGTTGTCGTCTGTCTGAGATTGTTGCTGGGGCTGTTGTTGTTGTTGTTGTTGCGCTGGTGCTGGGGCTGCGCCTGGCTTCCAGTCCTTAAAAAAAAAAAGGTAAATATGTATTCAAGAATCAACAGTGGCCTGCAGGATTGTTCGAAAGAGTTACCGCGGCCCTAGAACGCAAAGAACAACTAAAGGACTTTTACGTATTAAATCCCACCTGTGGGGTTTTAATCAGTAAAAGTCTCACACTCCCTCTCGCTCCACCCAGTGCGAGGAAGTAACTTGAGGTTTTTGGAATCACCAGAAAAGTACTAGAAGAGTGCATACTTGTTCTAGAGAAATGATTGAACTGTCTTGGATGCTACAATAAAATAACTAGAAAAAAAAAACAGTAGATTACAAAGAAAAACATGATTTTCATTTAATAGTTTACTAATGTTTCATAGATATACTCGTATACAAAACAAATAAAATAATTCTGTCTATATCCACCAATATCCGTTATAGACTTCGAAACCACCCAACCGATGTGCATGTGCCTCACACCGAACTTTATTAGAAAAGTAATAACTTGTACTTAGATAGTTTTTAACCGACTTCAAAAAGGAGGAGGTTGTATGTTCGGCTGAATGTTTTTTTTTATGTATGTTCACCGATTTCTTGGTCAATTGTGGACTGATTTTGTTTTTTTTTTTTTATTTAAAGGTTATTCTTCCGAGTTGGTCCCATAGAAATATTATTATGATCTGATCATGAACTTCGAAGATATGGAACAGAAATCCTCATAGGATCACAGCAGTACCGTCGTAACAAGTAAAATTGCTTTGTTTATACGTGTAGTCGATGTCTGACTGAAAGAAAAGGGGGAATATATCGAACTGAACTGATGATGAAGCCTGAAGTTAGGCACTGGAACTCTGTAATAAATTAATGTAATCTAATCGTGTTTGGGATTATTAGAAATGTCATGAGATGCACTCTGGCTATAAAGTATTTAAGTTTGGCTGAGGGGTATTTTTTAGTGGTGGTACCGTAACTAAAAAGTCTAAGTAAAATAAAAAACTTTATAAAAAAAGAAAAATACAACCGACTTCAATGTAAAAAAAAAAACACTGAAAAGTGCAAAATAACTTTAAATTCGGAAGTCGGTGTTAAATAGCGAAGAGACAAAACTATTTTAGAAACACCGACTTTCGAAATTAAAGTTATTTTGCACTTTTCAGTGTTTTTTTTTACATTGAAGTCGGTTGTATTTTTTTTTTTGTAAAAGTTTTTTTAATTTGACCATTCAACATCAGGCCACATCTGCCGCATGTCGCAATGAAATTCCTCAACTATCAACTCAACTATCACACAACACAACGCAACACCGTCTAGTCCCAAGCTAAGCAGAGCTTGTGTTATGAGTACTAGACAACTGATAAACATACTTATATATTTCTAAATACATACATATATAGATAAATTACACCCAGACACAGAACAAATGATCGTGCTCATCACACAAACATTTGTCCTGGGTGGGAATCGAACCCACGACCTCCGGCATAGCAGTCAGGTCCACTAACCAGTAGGCCAACAGGCCAGTCAATTGGACCAAGGCAACCACTGACTGGATCCCGAGCAGCAGGAGCCGGCGACGGGGTAGGCCCAGAAGGAGATGGCGTGACGAGTTAAACTCCTACCTAAAGGAGTAGACAGAGAAGAGTGGAAGAATGGAAAGGAGGCCTTTATCCTGCAGTGGGACACAACAGGCTCATAATAATAATTAAAACAATTGCATTACAAAAATAGTGATGAGCAGTGGTGGCCGTGTGGTACCGGGACTTACGAGTTGTAGGTCGCGGGTTATCACCACTGCTCTCAAAACGGTGAAGGAAAACATCGTGAGGAAACCGGCATGTCCTAGAAACAAAAATTTGAAGACATGTGACATTCACCAACCCGCACTGGGCCCGCGTGGTGGATTACGGCCCATTCCCTCTTCTAGAGAGGAGGCCTGAGTCCCAGCAGTGGGAACATTAAAAGGCTGATTATGCTACACGTATAAGCTTATATTACAAAAATATGCAAATTTCTCTTCTTTCTAACAAATAAACAAAATGTATTTCTTTTTCTAGCGTAATAACACTGTTCGGGTATCCGCTAATATCTGATGTCTCATAGATATATTTCTTAATAAAATTTTATCTTCTTTAAAATAAAAGACAGATCGGGAGAAGTCATTTGACGACTTCCGACAAAAAAAAATGTAGAAAAAGTAGTCTAGGTAAGTACAAGCTATTAACAAGTTATTAATATTTTGCGACAAGCTATTCAAACTAATTCGAGATCGATTTTCTGTCAAAACACTGTTATAACTTAAAGTTCTTTGACCGCTCACCTGTCCAGTAGCGGCCTTATATTTGGCCTTAAGGTCCAACAAGCCCTTGACGGCCTCGTCGACCTTAGCCTTCTCTGCCTTAGCGGATTTCAGCGAGCGGACCAAGTCTCCTTGCGCGGTGATCTGCTCGTTCAGCGAGGATGCTTCATCAGAGGCGGGGGCAGATGATGGAGCTGGTTTTGTTGCTGCGGGGGCTGATGGAGCTGCACCGGGCTTCCAGTCCTGGATGAGATCTTTTTTAAATCTTGCTCGACACTAGGAATTACTTTTGTATCAAGGGTGCATTCACAAGCAATCAAACTCACACAAAACACCCACATCCGGGACAACTATCTGTAGGCCATACAAATATTTGTTTCGTACGGGAACTGAACCCGCGACACGTGGCGCAGCAACCAACTGTTTAATCACTGCGCTAACCGTGTCGTAATGGAGCAAATAAAAATAAAAAGACAAAAAGAGACTTAACGCAAGACACAATGACTTGTACCATGACGTTTAAAGTAAGTTTGTTTCATTCTTATTTCCAGTGTGGGTAAGAGATGGCGCTAGACAACCTGTATAGCTCTGTCTCTTACCCACACTGAAATAAGAATGAAACAATCTTACTTTGAACGTCAGGGTAACCCCCCATGACCTAATGTGTCGTTCATACATGTAAGTTATTTCCGCTTTCGCTGATTGCGATTAAATACAGTTCATTATACAAAAAAAAGTTTGAGTCTGATTCCAACATATGAGGTCAGTTGTATAGACGATATTAATAATAACATTTGCAGTAAATGCGTAGTGAGCATTATGTACTCAAAGCAAAGTAAATTAAAATCTATCTACCTAAATTAAAAAGTTAGGAAAATGGTGTCTTATTTCACGAATTTTATTTTTACGTAAACAATCATGTATTTTTTTACAAGCAACACGATTTTTTTCTTAATTAATTCCTCACCTGTCCAGTAGCCGCCTTATATTTGGCCTTAAGGTCCAACAAGCCCTTGACGGCCTCGTCGACCTTAGCCTTCTCTGCCTTAGCGGACTTCAGCGAGCGGACCAAGTCTCCTTGTGCGGTGATCTGCTCGTTCAGCGAGGATGCTTCACCAGAGGCGGGTGCTGATGATGGAGCTGGTTTTGTTGCTGCGGGGGCTGATGGAGCTGCACCGGGCTTCCAGTCCTGGATGAGATCTTTTTTAAAATCTTACTCGACACTAGGAATTACTCTTGTATCATGGGTGCATTCACAAGCAATCAAACTCCACAGGCCATTCAAATATTGGTTCCGTACGGGAACTGAACCCGCGACGACACGTAGCTTAGTAATCAATTGATTAATCACTGCGCTAACCGTGTCGTAATGGAGCAAATGAAAATAAAAAGACGAAAAGAGACTTAACGCAAGACAATGACCTAATGAGTCGTTCAT
Source organism: Mythimna impura (assembly GCA_905147345.3). NCBI lineage: Eukaryota > Metazoa > Arthropoda > Insecta > Lepidoptera > Noctuidae > Mythimna > Mythimna impura. The sequence continues at coordinate 21,054,648 of LR990359.1, read as the reverse complement.
ACATGTAAGTTATTTTCGCTTTCGCTGATTGCGATTTAATACAGTTCAATATACAAACAAAAATTTGAGTCTGTTTCCAACATATGAGGTCAGTTGTATGGACGTTATTAATAATTACATTTGCAGTAAATGCGTAGTGAGCATTATGTACTTTAAGCTGTTGATCCCCGCACGAACGCCGGCGGTCGTGCGCTATTGTCTTACTATTGTGTCTCTAATTACGCTACTCAAGAAGTTAAGCAAAGTAAATAAAAATCTATCTACCTAAATAAAAAAGTTAGGAAAATGGTCTCTTATTTCACAAATATTATTTTTACGTAAAATCATGTATTTTTTTACAAGCAACACAAGTTTTTTCTTAACCTTTTAACCGTCTACGGGTATATCCAACAAACAATCTCGCGTTGTTTCCACCATGGTCGCACATCCACGACCAAATACTCCATCTCATCAGCTCTTCTGTCACCTATGGGGATTGTAAAGCTAAACGAGATGGAGTACCCAGTCGCAAACACACGACCCTGGCGAATAGGACACTAGAACACTCGTTGCCTCGTTGGACCAATCCTACGCAAGCGCTTAAAGGGTTAATTAATTCCTCACCTGTCCAGTAGCCGCCTTATATTTCGCCTTAAGGTCCAACAAGCCCTTGACGGCCTCGTCGACCTTAGCCTTCTCTGCCTTAGCGGACTTCAGCGAGCGGACCAAATCTCCTTGCGCGGTGATCTCTTGGTTTAGCGTCGATGCGTCTCCAGAAGGAGTTGGAGCTGCTTTAGCGACTGGAGTTGAGCCTGGTTTCCAGTCCTGGATGAAGAACATTAGTTGATTATTGTTATAAACTAACGGCCCCGGCAGACGTTGTCCTGCCCGAAAGTTGGTACGTTGTCAGAAAAAAAAATTGCATTTGCAACTCTATCTAGCGGGTCTCATTATATTTTCAAACCATCCAGTAACCCACTCAAATATACACACAACATTATTTTCATTTGAAAGTAATTTCCTTATGCCTACGGAAAGAGCTACTAGACTACTAGAGCAGTAGTGGCCGAGTGGTAACGGGCCCAACTTACGACTTGTAGGTCGCGGGTTCAAACCCAGTCAGGTGCATTACTTTGTGTAATTTATTTCATCACCACTGTTCCAAAACGGTGAAGGAAAACATCGTGATGAAACCGGCATGTCCTAGAACTAAAAATTCGAAGACATGTGACATTCACCAACCCACACTGCGCCTACGTGGTGGATTACGGCCCATTCCCTCTCCTAGAGAGGAGGTCTGAGTCCCAGCAGTGGGAACATTAAAAGGCTGATTATGCTATGCTATATTATGCCTACGGAATTGAAGTCAAAATCAGTTGAACAGACAGTAAAAAAATATTTGTATGTCTAATCTTAACGCAAATGGAATGTAGGTAACTTCTAGGCAAGCGTGTTCCAGCGTCGATCACTTCACTGCTTACCAACAGCCCCCCTAGCCAAGTTACAACAGTTTCGTTTCGATTCTCTTTTCGTTGATCGCCTCGAGTCGGCCACGCCTCCTATTCTTTTGTGCTGACCACGTAACTGAGCGTTGAGATGACGTCAGAACAAAGGAATAGGAGCCGTGGCCGACACGAGGCGATCAACGAAAAGAGAATCGAATCGAAACGGTTGTAACTTGGCTAGGGGGGTAGGTGAGATATAGGCCAAGCGTGAGCCTATTATCTATTATTTTTATTTTATTATTTATAAAAGGCAAAGTCTGACTCACTTACTCACTCATCAACGCCTAGCTTTTCTTTTATAATGCTTAGATAATAAGAAAGGATTTTACAAAATCCCCTTTCATCCGCAGTTTGTATGGAGAAACCTACTTTTATGCAGGCGAAGCCGCTGGCAGAAGCTAGTCAATATTAAAAATGTAAAAAAAAAAAACAAAAGAATATCGCGAATGAATAAAATTTCAGCGTAAAGTTTAAGCATACACAATAATTATGTCACTTCATTCGTCAGCAAATCCGTCACAACGTGCAACGGTATGGTAGCATATCACATTACCGATATTCATTTTATTTCTATATTAGTATTAATTCATAAATGTATACTTTGTACGTTAACCTAACGTTGAAGACTGTGGGAACTGGGAAAAATGGTGTACAATGGAGACCTACGCATAGTATTGCGTGGACGCAGGTGCAAAGAGAGGATAGTTCAGGTAAATTGGCAAATAACTTATTTGACGCATATAACGAGCTCTGGGCTCGAATCCTTCAAATACTTTATACATAAATACGTAGACAAAAGCACTTTCTGTGTCTGTATGTGTGTCCACGTTTGTTATTATTATCTGTGTGACGAATTTTGACACAACTTTCCAAACTCTACTTCATAAACTTTTTGTAAGCTTGTATCTTTGTGGCCTTGAGGGCAACAGATTGAAAATTATTTCTTTTCCTTTCTCTTTCATCTACATTCATTCTTACTAAAGTTCTCAAAAAATAAAAGGCCCTTTTGACATTTGTATTTTGACTACCTAGCGACTTATCCGGTGTAGTGTAGCTACTACTAAAATATCTAAAATAGCTACTACTACACCGGGCCCCTAATTATTATTTTATTGTTTCTTTCAGTTTCGTTCCAAGTTACATTCTAGAGTTTTTCTCAAATGTTAAAACGGGCCTTTTATTTTTTAACGAGTTTAGATGATGACATTTTCATTGTTGTAAAATATTTATCGGTCATCAATACAATTTGTATTTAGAAAAAAAAAACTAAAGATTTCGCGCCAAGGCCTTTTTACCCGACTGCGCGACGCAAAGGAGGGTAATGTGTTTATCAGTCTATGTATGTATGTATGTATGTATGTATGTTTGTTTCTATGTGGCGTTCTAGAGACCAAATGCGTAGGCCGATTTTGATAATTCTTACGTCAATCGATTCGTCTTAACCTTGCGAGTGTCACTAAAGACATGACAGTAATCAAAATTCACCACAGCTACAACCAGACGCCATATTGTCAAAATGAAAAAAAAAAAGTCGATGAACTATGTCAAGTGGGGTGTCGTTGAATAGGTATTTTAAAATCATCTTTAGGTTCCTTTTATCATTTTTCATTTTAAATAAGAGTTTAGGATATATAACGATTTAAAGTTGTTAAACAAAACAATCATTCTCGCTAATTTTCTTACTTATTGATTTAAGTTTTCATTTCAAGTATAAACGATACACAAATAAAAAAAACAGTGAAAAAGCATAAAGAACAAATATTTTTGGTAAAAAAAGTTTACCACCAAACTCGATAGATGGCGTTGTTCATTTGATGCACGTTTGTAAATCAAATCATTCGAGTTTTCCCATCTACTAGACAGGTCGATGAACATAAGCAAAAGATGACAACTATATTGGCAAAAACTACTAGGTTGTATTTACATGCAGTTGATATATCAGTAGAATCGAAAACATATGGTCCAAAATCGAAAGATGTACCTATATGTTTCTGATGATCCTAACAAAATTGGAGGAATCGTTAAATATTTAACAATCGGTTTAGGATCACGAGTTATGTTACGAAGAAATTTGAATGTTACCCATGGTCTTGTTAACGGAGCAATGGGTGTTATAAGGACAATTGAGTGGCCAGCTCTTCGGAGGGACCAATTGGAACCCGGAGAATTGTCACAAGCTGTTTATATAGAATTTGACGACAAAGCAATTAAAAACAATGTTCCTGGAGTAGGAGTCAGAATCGAACCATCGACGACAGAATTCGATGCACTTCGCGGACAGGGTAAAATAGAGCGAAAAATGTTGCCATTGATATTGTGCTGGGGTGTAACTGTACACAAGCTCCAAGGAACTACTTTGGACTTTTGGACCGAGCTGTGGTTGACTTAAGTTCACGCATTTTTGCTAAAGGTCAAGCATATGTAGCTTTGAGCCGAGTTAGGTCTCTAGAGGGACTAATCATCAGTAGTTTAGACCACCGCAAGTTACTTAATAATCCCCACGATATTAACTCCCTCAATGAAATGACTAGATTGCGAAATTTACCATCTTATAACGAAGTCAATAAATCGTAACTAAAAAGTATAAAATAAAATAAAAATATTTAAAGAAAAACAAAAAACCCGACTGCGTCGAAACTAATTTTAACAAATACGTAAAAAAATTAACTTAAATAAAAACTAAAAAGAAACAAACAAGCCCAGTAGTTTAGAATTCTGTTATGTAATACTAAATAACTACACAATTGAAATAGTTTTATAATCGATACACACATAAAACAAATCATAAATTCTAATGCAGAACAGAACGACTCACAGTCGGGGCCCATTCAAATTTTACCAATCAAATCTTCCCAAGGGGCCCCGACTGTGAGTCGTTCTGTTCTGCATTAGAATGTATGATTTGTTTTATGTGTGTATCGATTATAAAACTATTTCAATTGTGTAGTTATTTAGTATTACATAACAGAATTCTAAACTACTGGGCTTGTTTGTTTCTTTTTAGTTTTTATTTAAGTTAATTTTTTTACGTATTTGTTAAAATTAGTTTCGACGCAGTCGGGTTTTTTGTTTTTCTTTAAATATTTTTATTTTTTTTATTTATTTCTTTTGTCTCAACGAAATGAACGCATTCTGCCGAAGAGATCGTCGCTTTTAGTTCCATTTTTAAAAACTAAATGTTCTTATTTTGTTTTGAGAAACAGTACTATGACGAGTCTTCATTCATTCTTCTCATTCATTCATACATATAATAAATCTGTAGAAAAGTCTTAATTGTGCGCGCATCACGTAAAATGTACGAAATCGATGTAGATAACTTTTATACATTAAAATTGTGTGTAACTTGATATATTACTTAGACTTTTTTTCATTGAAATCGTTTGTCTACATCGAAAGATAGATGAATTTAAATTGTTCAAGAAGTAAAATATCACACCCAATCACACCACACCATTGATGTATCAAAAGTATGTTTTTTGTAACTGTTAAGCGGTACAAAGTTCGTTGGGTCAGCTATTTCTTCTTATGAATAAATACTTTTTCGTTTTTCTAGGGTCGTTATTAAATGGTTGGTAGATGAATTGCAATTTTTTCCTAGCTCGGTATGCTACAATGACGGACTTTTTGATCAAGAGGAGTGAAAAATAAATTATTACGTCAAGTATTATAAAAACCGTGTAAAGCAGGTGCAGCGTGCGCGTCGCTAGTATACAGTAAATATCTGACTCACCTGTCCAGTAGCCGCCTTATATTTGGCCTTAAGGTTCAACAAGCCTTTGACGGCTTCGTCGACCTTAGCCTTCTCTGCTTTAGCGGACTTTAGCGAGCGGACCAAGTCTCCTTGCACGGTGATCTGCTGGTCTAAGGACGCAGCGTCTCCGGAGGGAGCTGATGTGGCTGCGGGAGCTGGGGCCGCGCCTGGCTTCCAGTCCTAAGAAATATTGAAGGCAGTTTAGACTATGACGCTAATGACAGACGCTGATGGGTAAAATCGTAGTGTACAGTAACGAGTAATAGTATCTACGAGAGGTCCCGGCAAACGTTGCCCTGCCCGAAAGCTGGTGTTTCGTCAAACAAAAAAAAAATTAAAACACGATTGCAGGTGCCACCTACCGGGTTCAATTGTATTTTCAAATCATCCAGGGACCCACTCAAATATTCACACAAAATATCATCCAAGTCGGTCAAGCCGTTTAGGAGGAGTTAAGTGAAAAACACACAACAGAACAATTATATACATATACAAAAATATTATCACATAATCTAAAATATCAAGAAACAGGCACGACAACTTTTTCTAAGTTACCTAACCATGAAACAGGTCATCTAAAATAATAAAATTGCTCGTGATTGTACATTGTAAGATTTTTTTAATAATATCGGATTGCAAAATCGATGCAACAACCTGTTTTCTTTCAAATGCTCAATAAGTGTGCTGTGTGACCTGCTATACCGGAGTGTTGTATGTGCATTGTCATCACAGAAACAAAGTTTAAACGACTGACTTTAATTAGGACGTTTTAACAACAGAACATAGGCCTTCGTCCAGTCTTGCTATTCTCGAAGAAAACAGCCTTCAGCGGTGGCCGCAACGACGAAATCCAAATAAGTGCATTGGATTTGTCATGTGATTTAAACAGTACCTAATTTGGATTTCGTCGTTGCAGCCAGCGCTGCGCTCAAGGCTGTGTTCTTATTCTTCTTTTCGTGTCGATGTACTCCAACTAAATTTCTTTTTTAACTAAAATTCTTATAGAATAGCACGAGTGCACGCAGTAACTAAGACAGGGGCGGGCGCGTGTAGTTTGCCACAGCGCATCGCGAGCTTTTATAGCATACAGTAAAGGGAGCCTATGCATATGGGTAAAACAATTGATATAATCAGTCGTTAGATATATAGGGTGACTGGCAATTAGTGTACGATACTTAAACACGTGATTGTGCTCATGATAACAAACAATGTTTATTATGGGAGCAAAGTCGAAATCGCGAAAAAAATATCAGCTGTTCAGTACATTTATGTTTGCCTAATGTACTGAACAGCTGATTTTTTTTGGCGATTTCGGCTTTGCTCCCATAATAAAAATTGTTTGTTATCATGAGCATAATCACGTGTTTAATTATCGTACACTAATTGCCAGTCACCCTATATAGGCCGTTCCGTAAAGTCGCACTGTGTCCCATCAGAAGCAAACTGCAGGGTTGAGGGTTTGTTCGAAAAAGTTACCGTGACCCTGGAATGCAAAGGGCAACTGAAGGAACACAGGTGAGTCAGTAAACTCGTTAAAAAATAAAAGGCCCGTTTTGACATTTGAGAAATACTCTCTAGAATGTAACTTGGAACGAAACTGAAAGAAACAATAAAATAATAATTAATCGCATAAAGTGTTTTAATAAAATACATACATTTTTTGGCGCGTTAAATAACATGATGGAATATATTCCGAGTATTCTTTTTGCATAATTATTTGTTTTCACAGACAGACAAAACGTGCCTTTTATTTTTTGACAACTTTAAAGTCTGACACACCTTCTTGCTCCATCCCGAACGGGGGAAGTCATATAATGATTTCCCGCTAGAAAAAAGGGTGATATATGCTTGATATTTCACGCTCCCCTTAGCCTCCGTACAAGTTCTCCAGGGGTATATATTTTATGACTGACTATCACCGATGATCTGTCAAAACACTATGCAACTTGAAGTTCTTTGATCCACTCACCTGTCCAGTAGCGGCCTTATATTTCGCCTTAAGGTCCAACAAGCCCTTGACGGCCTCGTCGACCTTAGCCTTCTCTGACTTAGCTGATTTCAGCGAGCGGACCAAGTCTCCTTGCTTGATGATCTGCTCGTTCAGGTCGGAAGCCCCGGACGCTGCTGGTGCGGCTGCTGGCTGCTTAGCTGCCGTTGCCGGGACCGGCTTTGGCTGTTGACAAGGGACGTTGTTATTAGAGAATGATATTTAATTTCTGCACTTTTATTTAAAACAACCTTACCATAACGTGTTAAAATGACTGTCGTAAGAGCGTGAAAGAGTGATGGAGCTATACACCCTATATAGAGTGACTGGTAATTAGTGACCGATACTTAAACACATGATCACAAACAACTTTCCCAAAGAAACTTTTATAGAAACTTTTATATTCTCATTAGTTTTATCACAATATTAAAACAGCTGTTTAAATACGCGCGCGCGCCTGCGACCGGCGACCCCTCAGCTGTTAGCCGCGTGACGCCGTCCGTCGTACCTACAATAGTGATAGAACACCCGCGCTGCTTGCAAACCCATAGGTGTACGTACCTAATCAGTGAATGTATCTACAAACTAGTGAGTATATAAAAAAAGTTTCTTTGGGAAAGTTGTTTGTAATCATGAGTACAATCACGTGTTTAAGTATCGGTCACTAATTACCAGTCACCCTATATAGCTCCAGCTCTTTAACAGTTCAGTTTAGGTCGTTAAATGGATCAAGTTAAGAGTTCGTGGTCGGGCCTCAGGACTTGGCTTCAGAGTTTGTTTCGCTATTTTGTTTCAGGGTAGTCAAATACTAAATGTCGACTCCATTTAGGTATTTTCTCTATTTTTTTTTTATATAAAATGATATTGAAATGTGGTTTTGATTATTAATAGAATATAATAAATTATATTGTACAACAAAACAGGGTAAAATGGCGGCCTTATCGCTGACAACGATATCTACATAATAACCTATTAGTTCTATTACCATATTATTGTGTCCACACGGCAACTGAATTCTAAATCAGAAAATCTATGATTGCCTATTATCTTTCTTTCCCGGGTTAGTTTCCAGTCTAACCGGAAGCAGCTAAATACCCGTGTCTCACACGGAGCGACTCCCTATCAGACCTCCGCAACCCATGTTACCGTAACACGATACTGTTTGAATAAACTGACGGTTAGACTAATATCTGGCGCCTGACTTTCTATAACGACTTTCAAAGATCTACGAATGACAACTGGGACGAACGGCTTTCCGAGGCACGGGGTGTCAGTAATGTCCTAGATAAACTTAGAAAAGTACATAATATGAAATGAAAAATTCACATTGGCCCTTGCCCGGTTTCAAACCGCTTAATCTCAGCGACACATTTGGCCATGACAACAAACATGATTGCCTATAAAAGGCCACATACACGGTACGATTTGTCTGTACGATCGGTCTGAAGCAACGGATCGTACAGACAAATCATACCGTGTATGGGGGCCTTTAAAGTATACATATAAATCAGTCAATCGAGTATTTAAACCGGTAATTCTTAGGTTATAAGCGCACAAAGGGACGTCCTCAGTGGCAATTAGACAGGTAGTGTAATTGTTAATCGTTTCGTTTTATAATGTAAGGCATTAAGTCCGCCTATGTACAGTGTTTCTTACGGCCCGTTCACGACCTTGCCGCAGTGAGCGGTAGCTAAGCGCGGCAGCGGCGAGCGGTAAGAACAAAATTGAAAATGTTTGAAGCACGCCACGATACGGCGATGCCGCGCCGCTCGCCGCTAAGACCGAAGCCGTGAACAGGCCGTTACTACACTTCTGGACACATCTATTGGCCCACTTTAGAGTTTAGGTTTCGATGGCCCCTACCGAAATATGATTGCTAGATTGAACAAAAACTGGTGATGCAGTTTTAAACCTGATACATTTTACCATCTTTTTCGATCGTATTGTTTTAAATTTGAATTCAGAATACCATACGACATGGAGCTACGCCTAACAAGTCGGATATGCGCCTTGTTAAAGGCAATTGATTTTTGAATAAAAAACATGTTTTATCAAATAAAGGTTTAATTTAATAACGCGTGTTGCCTCCATGGGCATCTACCACAGCTCTCATACGATTAGGCATAGAGTTTATCAACCGCTCTATGAAATTTTTAGGGATCATCTCCCATTCCTCTTCTATGCCAGTTTTCAACTCCTGCATCGTCTGGGCAACTGGCTGACGAGCCCTAACACGTCTTTTTAGCTCGTCCCACATGTGCTCAATGGGGTTCATGTCTGGGCTTCTGGCTGGCCAGTCCATAACTGTGATGTTCACATCCCGAAGATATTCCCTGACGATGCCGGCCGCATGGGCTCTTGCATTATCATGCATAAAAAGGAAATTTGGGCCCACATAGTCCGCGTATGGTATCACGTGAGGTTCTAAGCACTCACGAATGTACCTTTCAGCATTTAATGTTGGCAGCCGTGGTCCTGTAACAACCTCAAGTTGAGTTTTGCCGCTCGCGGATATACCGCCCCAGACAGTCCATGAGCCACCGCCATAAGCAACCCTCTCTTCAAAGCAGCATTGTGCGAAACGCTCTCCCTTACGTCGGTAGACCTTCTTCCTTCCATCATTGCCATGTAACACAATTTTAGACTCATCAGAAAAGAGTACACGGCTCCAATCTTGCTGTGTCCAATTTAAATGACTGCGTGCGAAATGAAGGCGCGCTGTTCGGTGGGCTCGCGTTAGTTTGGGCCCATTAGCTGGCTTGTGTGGTACCATATCGCGTTCTTTTAACCTTCTCCGAACAGTTTGAGCGCTCACAGATACTCCGTGGAAGTCGCGAAGTTGGTTTTGTATCTCAATGGAGGTAAGGTGACGATTTCTCAAGCTGGTCGTCACGATGAATCGATCCTGCCTTTCAGTTGTGACCCGAGATCGTGGCCTTCCTTGGCGACGAACAAAGCCGCCAGTCTCTAGGTACCTCCGATAAACATTTCGGACCGCAGATCGACTTAAATTAAGTTGAGCACTCACGTTTCTTTGGCTGTGTCCGGCCTGAATAAGTGCCACAGCTTGGGCGGCGACTTCAGGTGAAGTATCCATAGATTATTGATAGAACCTCACCTTAATGTTAAGAATAAGTAATGTTTGTTGCAAAACCAAAGATATCAATCACTTTTTCAAGAATTAAATCCAAGTAAACCAATAAAACCAAGTTTTCTTAGTATTCGATTGTTTGATATCAACAAACAGGCTCCAAATTGTCTTTTGTTTCTTTAAATTCTGTGTTCGAAATTCAAAAAAAGACTATTGAATGAAATTGTGAATGTGCCAGGTTCAAAACTGCATAAAAACTTTTTGCTCGACCTAATATAAAATTTTAGCTAGGACCAAACGAAACTGAAAATACAAGGTGGGCCAATAGATGTGTCCAGAAGTGTAGTAAATAAAGTTTTAATAAATAAAATAAATATGTAGAAGACTACAAAATGTCGCGACTAGTAGTCACGACATTTTCCTTTGTCCTACCTACCTAAGTAGCTTAATCTTTTTTTTATATGTATAAATAAAAACGGCCCTTTTAAGGAGCATTCTCACTCATCAGTCACCGTCAAGTCACCGACGACGGATCGGTGACGGTTTGTGTACGTATCCACAAACACCAGTCACCGTCACGTCGTTCGTCAGTCACGTCGCCGGTTTGACTGAATCATTAGACACATACATCAGTCAAGTTACGGGTTGGTCAGTGATTAGATGTGTGTCACGCTACAGAACAGATGCTGCCCTGACGGATAAAATGCCACGCAATGACGGTAGTACGACGCTGACTGAACTGAGAGTGTGACGATCCCGGGTGTGTGGGGATAAAAGTATGATACTTGTATGGAAATATTATTTCACGTGTCTGACCGGTGACGTCACCTGATAGATCACGTGCCGGTGACTGACGTGTGGGAACAAAGTCATACTAGGAGTATAGAAACATTTTTTTTTAAACCTGGCCGGTGACGTGACTTGACGGTGACTGATGTGTGAGAATGCACCTTTAAAGGTCAGAGGCCCAACTACGAGCTTTCAACGCGATCCATTTTAACGACCTAAACTGAACTGTTAAAGGGAAGGAACTTCATAGGGTGTACGTACAGCTCCATCTCCTTTATCGTTCGCACGACTGACATTTTACACGTCATGATAAGGCCCCAGTAAGCATAAGCACATTACGGTTCTGTCATCCGACCCCAACATAAACTACCGTTAAGATTAAGCTGTCATTAAGATAACTTCACCAACACAACGCCTATAAAGCTGAGTTGACGCCTTATTAAAATGCACTCAATAAAAATTATTGGCAGTCCAAAGTATCACTTACTTACAGTTAACACTGAAAAAAACTGCTCAATAAACTAAAAACATGTTGAATAAATGCAACACTGATTTAGACTGATGACTCAAAGAACAACGTGCGTGGTACGCGAAAGTACTTTCTAAAAAAATCAGCACAACAGGTTACGACTATACCGCTTGACCTTACTATACATTGCAGGTTACCAACTGTTGAGATGTATGGTTCTGAATTAAAAGTAGCAATGTATGTTTTGCGAAGTTGAAGTATTGTCCGGGTGTGCATTTTTTTTGTAACGGAGCGTAGTGTAGCGAAAGGAAAATGTATCAACAATCGGCTTGATTTGGAACTTCTTCCATATGGACTAAGGTGATGGTAATTGCTAACGCTATGTTATATTGAGAACTACATAAATACTATTCATGTCGAAACCCAACATAAATACTATTCATGTCGATCTCCAGCTAGGTATACTTATTTGCATTATAAACTAAAAAAATCCTGATTGGGACGCTAAGTTTCCCGATAAATAAAAAATAATAATAAAAAATAATATTATTTCGCAACACTATGTCAAGTGTGTTCATAATGACACACGGCGCATCACTTGCTAGTTGTCTCTCTCTCACTCGTCTTCGTCCGTCCGTCACACGCGACCATAATATCTTCTGCTTTACTAAATCCACATATTTATAAGTAACCTGTGACTCAATTAATCGATCTTGCACAAGACTTGCAACCTAAACTCCACCGTCTCCTCCGGTGGGCGGAGCACCGCCCACCGTATCCTCGACGAGGCGTTTGGCGGCGGCTCGCTCTTGCGCCGGGCCCTGGTTCTGGCCATGGCCCGGAGTGAAAGGGAATGAGAAGCGGTCGTGTCATTCCGTGAAGGAGTTGACCGCAATCGTGAAGGAACGGACACCCTTACGCCCCAGTCGTCTCCGAAGGAGATGTCCCGAGAGTCGCACAGCGATTTTCGGCTACAGTAGATGCCTACTGTATAAATCGCTGTGCGACTCTTGGGTTTTGCAAACGACGAGTAATGGGTAGCTTGTAGTTCGCCCGTCCAATAAGGACCAGGCCCGAGTCGATGGCGCGTCGTGTTGCACACGCTCCTCAGAGATACCAGCAAAACTGAAGGGGGTAGGGCCGATGCCTGCTAGGGCTGCGGGAACGTTTGAAACAGTGACCGTGGCCCTGGAACGCAAAGAGCGACTGAAGAAGTCTGGGTTTTAGGCAGTAAAAGTCTGACACGCCCTCTTGTTCCACCCTAGAGCGAGAGAAGTCGCGTATTTGTCCCGATCTAAAACCGTAAATCCCGATTTGTTTTACCATCTGACCCGATTTTTATCCAATCGGACCGGGCAACACTAGTCGAAACACAACTAGATAGCAAATTGTGCATAGGATTACTTTTTTATTGGTCTGAGGATTTTAACTTAATTTGTTTTTGTCTCGGACCTGAGGGTAAACATTAAAAAAAGGTTGTTCAAAAGAACGATATGAACTCATAAACATCTAAATTTTACGGTGAAACAATTGAACTTCCGAAGTAACATGCCAACACTTTTTGTGAACAAATTGTGGTGGGCCCTATTTTGTTTGTCTTCCCTTACAAAAGTTCGCGTTTACTTCGCTTTCGATAGGTTTCTTAACCATGATAAAAATAATACTTTACAAAGTTTGCGCGAGTCACGGTCGTTGAATCGAACTGAAGTATTAGTCGCGTACCATAAAATACCTAATGATGAGTTTTCTTTTCTGCATATTAGAAATAGGCTGCGGATTGTTCGAAAGAGTCGCCGTGGCCCTCAGAAAGGGTAACTGTAGGTACACTGGGGTTTTAGTCAGTAAAAGTCTGACACTGCCTCTCGCTCCAACCAGAGCGGACATTAAAATACCAACAAACGTAAACTTATAACATTACAAAAGCATCCCCTAATTTACGAGTTTGCGAGATAGGTGCTAGGTACCTATATAAGGTAGATTTTGCGAGGGTGCGTCTGTCGAATTTAATTGAAAAACAGCTAACAATTTCTGCACGGAAGTAGGTATTAATAGCATATATATGCTAATTTATGGACTATTATTGCATCTCGATTACAGCGAATTGTATGATGACGTCAGGTCAGACGTAAGTACATCTCGTCATACCGACCAACGTAAGGCGTCCAGGACACGGTCATACAGGCGTCAATTAATTCCATCAATCATGAATGATGGTTTCCGTCAGTGAGTACCATGCAAACGTCAATCATCGCATTAGACGGCAGGTTTTGTCATGTGTCAATCAAAACATTGACTGTGGCAAAACTGACAGCAAAACCTATCGTGTAATGGACGCCTAACGAAAAACCGCCATTTGAATGAATGAATCTCGTAACTCCAGTATTCAATCAAAACAAGTTCATTCAAGGAATCAAGGACTACGAAGAGTCAACAAACAAATAGAACGTGCCACCCACTGCATGATAAAGATGTTTTTCTTTCTTGTGTTTCTTGTTCTAAGTACAATAAAATATATAAATAAACGTCCACTACTTACATCATTCTCATTCATGATAAGGAAACGAAAATTATGAAATGATAACCATACGTAATTAGCTACGATTAAGTAGCTAATTACATTTTACAGTTAAGTTTAATATACTAAAGTAAACTACATATTACCGAAACAAAAATATTATCGTAATTAAAACTGAGCAGGTTTCTCTATTTTGGTAATCCCTACATTTTTATATCACGAGTTTCATAATAAATGATGTACTAATACATTTTTATTTTACAAAAAATATTAATGATCGCGGAGTTTTTGCATTTCATCATCTGTAGTCTGTGGGCCAACATTCATTGTCATTCATGTCAAAACTCAGACGTCATTCAATTCAATCATTCGTTTTCATTCGCTATCTGTCAGTCATCATACTCATCATTTTAGTCGCAAAATTCGCGCGCGCGATCTGTACCGGCCGGCTTCGGTATAATATTAACAAGATTGTAGCTTTATTACAAAGAAATCAGTAAATTATTGCGTCATAAATTGTTAATTTATCCTCTGTTTCGTTATAAATTTTAGTTAAGTTTACTGCAATTTTAAAGTAAACACAACCGTGGCAAGGAGATAGTATTTCACAGCTGTTAAGCGTAATAAAAACGCCTTGCTCACGCTAAAAGTATTGGTACAGAAGAAGAAAACGCATTATTGACAAGTGTTAACAAATTTAATCTCGGCAAAAGTGTCATTTATAAGAAGATTTGCTATCTTCGTTCATGAATTTCTAGGTGAATAATGCCGAGGAATGCCTATTTCGAACAATACCAGAGCCCCAATATTATTATAGTGCCCACAGTGAATTTTTGCCTTCCTCCTCTACCTTCAGGTTCGGAACAAATACCTGTACCTATTGTAAGAAGTCCTTTAAAAAAATATGACGAAATATCACCTGTAAAGGATAATAACGGCGAACCATTGCAATCTGTCTCGTATTGCAACCAACAAAACTTACGATTTGTAGATACAAAGGATTTCAAAAGTACCAGCAATCCAGGGTTTTCGGAAAACGTAAGTACCTACCTACTATCTTTAAAAATTGAATTAGATCTTCTTGCCCTTATCCCGTGTTATTTGGGGTCGGCGCAACATATTTTATTTTCACGTATTATATTATTTTAACTTTTTATCATCGATCGTCTTCATTTACGGAACCTACGCGTCTGCAGAAACGTGATTCTGTTTATGTACCTACGTAGTTACCTATTAGTCTATAGTTTATTTCCTGTGTTAAAGAATACAAGAAAGGCGTTTACTAATACGGCATGATCAGCGTCTTATCACAATTGATTGGGTAGGTAAGTATACACTTGCACTACTTGGCACTAAGCATCTAGACACCTACCTAGAAGCCTAGTGTGTAATATCAGTAGGTAGGTAAGTTTGTGTGTGCACAAGATTCAGTAATTAGGTAATAAAGGTACCTACCTAAGTATATTTTTCTACTTCCTGCCTACTTAGTATAGATGGGAAATCATCCAATGCCTTCTCCCGCTCTTGGGTGGAGCGACAGGGTGAACTTCAGTTGTTCTTGCGTTCTTATTATTCAGAAATTCCTCGTGGTCCTAGCGGGCATCAGCGTTACCAGGCTCCTACGGTTTTGCTGACATCTTTGAAGCGCGCGTGGAACACTACGCGCCGTCGACTACTCGGGGTCGGTCCTTACCGGACTGGCGGACGGCGAGCTACCCATTGCTCGTCGTCCGCAAACCCGCCTCTACGGTGGCTGGATCGTGAGGATGTTCGTTCCCTCACGTTTGTGGCCATCTCCTTCGCTAGCATTACTGCTTTGTAGAAGGAGGCGATCGCATCCCATTCCGTCTCGCTCCGGACCATGTTTTGAACCAGGGCTGGCACGAGAGGTCGCCGCCGCCGATTGCCTCCCTGAGGACACGGCGGTGCTCCGCCCAAAAGCGGCATACCTCCACCGTGTCCTGCGGGCGGTCTGCACAATGGTGATATCTAGATGTTTCTTCTTTCGATCTACCTAAGAGATAACTTTACATATTAAATTGTTTTGATTATTTAAGTCTACTTACCTCAAGGTCGCACGTGCGTCAGTACACCAACCTACTTTTGTCGGGGGCTGGCGTAAGTAGGTAGCTTCTGTTACGGGGGCGATTGCGAAAATAACACAATCTTTTTACATATTTTGCTCCTTCGAATTAACGTTTCTTTAGCAATTTACTTTTTAGATTTCAGTTTGAGGAGATCTTCTCAAAGGATCTTCTTTGTTACTATGAGTACCTCACCAATAGTTAAGGGGGATGCTCAAAGGAAGCCTGAGTTTTTTTTTTTTTTTAACTTTTTGCATTTTGCACGTCAGCCAAGTTAGATGTTGATTAAAACATGATTCACGGGCCTAATACGTATTTATTTACGGAATTATAATCATTAAAATCATCAAATACAACCCTCTCATTTCGTCTTAACCCATTGAATGGCTATTTGAATTTCACGGGCTAATCTAGCGCTTTCACCTTAAGAAGCTCCATTCGCTTTTTTTATACGTCTAAGATTGCCGTACCTACTCTTGTTGACCTAGATGTTCCAATCAATACGACACTTTATTCTTATCTTAAACAACAAAATATCCTTATTTTGTTACCCACGTGTACCCAGTTGCGATAAGGAAAGGACACGATCCTATTTTTAGAAAGGGTGCGGCTGCCGTACTGGTTATGTTTTTTATTGACTAGTGCTGACTGCGATCCCACCTGATGGTAAGCAGTGATGCCATCGTTGATGGTGAAGCACACTAGTTTATTAAGAGCCTATTTATTCTAGCCTTGCAGACAACTAAATCATAATCGGACGGAAACACCACAGCAGGCAAATAATGCGACGAGGCGAAACGCTTAGTCCGGACCGTAGAGGTGTCAACAAAGTATGAAATGATGGTAGAAAAGCGGAATCAATTCATGTAATTCCCGCGCAAACTCTCCAAATGCATCCTATAGAATACCGAAAGGAAATTCAAGTCCTTTTTGGAAATGGTGGGAATCACATAAATTTTTGACACGAAGCTTTCCACCACACATTATTTTGTAGGGGCCTAGTAGGGCCGAAGCCTACCGGGGCCAAGGGTCTGATTCTGAAAGGAAGACTCGGCCCTGGTACGAAAGGCAACGAAGGAACAGGAGTGGGTTTTTAGTCAGTAAAAGTCTGACACTATCTCCCGCCCCGCCCAAGGGCGGGGGATGTCTTAAGATGATTTTCGCACCGAAAAAAAAAAAAGCCACACATTATTTTCAAGTATCTTTAACTATTCGCACAGCACACACAGTGGAGAAGCTCTCAAAATGCACGATGTCTTCTGACTACTGCAACTACCTAAATATTTTACATAAAACCTTAATGAATTATACACCTAAGCCTTCCTCATAATATATCACTCGCACCCAAGAGGCTGTATAGTTATTACTCGCACCGTACTCTTATAAATTCGTTCGGTTATTTTTGAGTTTACCGCGTACGTACAGTACAGATAAGACAAAAATAAGGGAAGCTTATAAAAACAGTTGAAAAATTAATTTTCACGCGGGCATTCATGATCGTGGTTAGTGTACGTTACTTGTCTTTAAACATTAC
This sequence comes from Mythimna impura, assembly GCA_905147345.3. Taxonomy (NCBI): domain Eukaryota; kingdom Metazoa; phylum Arthropoda; class Insecta; order Lepidoptera; family Noctuidae; genus Mythimna; species Mythimna impura. The sequence goes on along the minus strand of LR990359.1, from coordinate 21,036,944 downwards.
TTGGGTATATTTCCACTCGTCTATCGTCAACGTCGAGCATGGTTTACAAGCCTGTTGCTTCATTTAATGCAATCCAACGCAATGTTTGATGAAGAGGAAATGCGAAAAAAGAGAGAACGCCTGAAAACTCTGTTGGCATTCGGTAATTCCGTGATGCGTGTTTTAAAAGTTTTTCAGAAAAATTGTAGTCATTCAGAATTTCGATTAAATGTGCAAGGCTTCTATTGATGTACTTTTTATATTTTTAATATATAGGGTGACTGGCAATTAGTGTCCGATACTTAAACACGTGATTGTGCTCATGATAACAAACAATTTTTATTATGGGAGCAAAGCCGAAATCGCGAAAAAAATATCAGCTGTTCAGTACATTAGGCAAACATAAATGTACTGAACAGCTGATGTTTTTTCGCGATTTCAGATTTGTTCCCATAGTAAAAGTTGTTGGTTATCATGAGCACAATCACGTGTTTAAGTATCGTACACTAATTACCAGTCACCCTATATATTACATTATGGAGGGCCAGAGTTCACGTAAAATAGCACATTTTCAGAGGTCTTTACTAGATTAGTTTTACACAAATTTTTAGTGATGCAACGAATACTACTTTTACGAATACGAATATCAAACCTACTATTCGGCGAATACGAATACGAATACGAATATCTCGCCATGGTAATCAAAGACTTATTTATTTGAATAATGTTTACTCTTCTAATAATTAAAATTTACAACAGGCAATTTTTTATTTAAAAAACATAAAATTTGTAGATTTTCTGGTTTTAGGCGATTTCTTTTTTCAGTCTGGATGTTCCCAGCCGTTGAAAAAAGTCTTTCCGAGGCGACTGTACATGGCTTCAGTGAAAAATATTTTTGGGGAGTCCCCCGTCGCGTCGTCGTTGCGGTTAAGGGCCTCTGCACACGTCATATTTTTACGCGCGTTTTACAAATCTGCAGTAAATAGAGTTGCGTACAAAAATATTAGTTTTTAAATATTCGTATTAGTATTCGCCGAATACGAATATTCGGTAAATGTCTTCTATTCGGCGAATACGAATATTCGTATTCGTTGCATCACTACAAATTTTTGAAGCCTAGACAATATCCACAAGATAGCTGACTATCCAAAATATCTAGAGAAAGATGTATAATAACATCATAATCACGTAAGAGCGGTTGTATGGAAATGTACCTCGAGTTGGCCGCTCTTAATATCATTTATTAAAATAAGTGTTTTATTTAGGTATTACTATTTTTTATTAAGAACGGAACAAATGTTTCCCTGCTGGCTACATTTTTACGGGGTATTGATTGATTACAATTAGTGATTTTTAGAAGAAATTATCACCGTAGTTCAATAAATTAATTAACATGTAGGACTCAAGCAGCCTGACAAAAAATACGATTAAGAACTGAACACAGTTTAGATATTTGCTGAAAAATATGAATATTTTATGAAATCGACGTTTTTACCAAATATAACATAGATACGAAAAATAAATAAATGATTATTTAGCAAATAGTTTTGAAAAAACACTTTTACATGTCAATTTAGACTAGAAGAGGCCGGTGTGTCGTAGCTGACTAGCCTGATGAAAAACCGAAACAAACTCAGAGGTCAGTCTCTTTTAAAGATCATACAATAAACATGTATCAAATCATGTGAGAACCATGCATATAGTGTCTGATATGAAAGAACCATGCAGATCTGTGTGGATCTGTTCAGTCAATACAAGCATTTGTCAGTATTCGTGTAACTCAATTTTAATGTAGGTGTTTACAAGGCTAGAGTGAATAAGCTCTTAACCCAGTTGTTACTGAAACTTTTTTTTACCTCGAATCATAGTAATTTTTTAGTATTGTTACCTTGATGCATACGGTAAACATGGAAAAATACTAAAAAAAAACAGAGTTTTCAGGAAAGCTCGGAAAATGCGGATCGTTTTAACGATCAGTAGTAATAGGCAGGTAGGTGAATCAAAGGACACTTTTTGGTACGGTCCTCGCAAATTTTTGCAGTGGCTTTGAGCCTTCTGTTACTCAATTCGTGGAAGAGTGGAATAGAAGAAAATAAATTGTCAAAGAATAAGTGACAAGGCACACCTGGGTGACGAAATTGTAAATGATCAGCAAAACGCAAAATCACACCAGCTCAATAATTGCTGCATGGCCTTGGTACGGATCAAACCATAGTACGTATCTCAATTTAGTCGCTCCAACCCAGAACTTATATACCCATCTAATCGGTTTTCCACGTATAAATTATTTACAACTGTGTCCTTCATAATAAGGTACCATAGCCTCGTCTATGCTGTACATTTCTTCTAAAAGACCCATATTCAGGAATATTTTGTTTAGGATATTGAAAAGCGGTCTCAACTTTGCAAATTCACTTTCAGTAGTTATCTGAGCATTGTCACAACAGTGGAGGTGAGTCATGATAAATGTAAATCTACCCCTCGACATGGCGTTATATATAATACTAAAATCAGTGTCTGATGATTTTTCCCAGTACATGTATCTTCAGGGAACTACGATATATCCACTGTAAAGAAGTATAGCAAGGAAACACTTCATTTCACTCGTTGTCACATTGCCCACTTTGTTCTTTTGAATCGCGTAAATATTTGTATATTTGACCAATAATTCGATAACAGAGTCATCAAACATACAGTCAAAGTAATATATGGGCGTTTGAAGGTGTCTTGGACCATAGTTTTCTTGCCATTGTGGTCGGTCGTGAGGATTATGGCGATTTCTCCAGGTATAATTTTGATTTTTTGGTACGATTGTATCAGCAAAAGGAACGGCTGACGTGCTGCTAATAATTGGAGCTGAATTAGATGTAGATGGCTCAGGTTGACGACCTTACACAATTAGGGGTTCTTCAGTGGTACGACTTCTTTTTGCTAAAGAAGAGAAGGGAACACTGTCCTCGTCACTTTCGGAACACATGTATTCTATCTCAGCAGGAGCTCTTAGCTGAGAACTTAGATAGAAAAAAAATATATAACAACTGACATGATAAAATAACGTAAAGATTCTACATCTATACAACCTAGATTCGACCTCTCTACAAACGTGGAAGATTGTTCAGAGTTACAAACTCCTCATCAGCAGAATCTTCATCCGTGACATCAGCATTCGCGTTATCTGGTGGTAAAATAGTTATATTTCTTAGAAATGGGGCATCATCATCTATCTAATTGTTCCAATTCGCCAACGATTTCATTGAGAGACAATGGTTTATTGGTATTCCTGGGTCTGAAAGAAAAAAATACATCCCCAAATTACGACCGATCGTTAAAACGATCATCAAATATAATATCATTTGTTTTTTATAAAAGATATGACATGATCAAATTTTAATTCACAATTATGTTAGACAGTTTATAAATTTATAAAAAACGTGCATAAAATAAATTTCAATCACAAACTTATTTGTAAACACTTACCGTTTTGAAGACATAGTGAAAGTTGATTACGCTAATACGCACTAAAATACAAAATCACTTCAAAATTATGATCTTATGATAATTTTCTATGCACTGAAACACTGTCAAACGATCACTGCGACGATTGGTATACAATAAGCAAAAGTTATCCGCTCGTTATTATTTTTAAATTGAGGGTATTTCCCAGTATTTTTTTTGATCTTTATAACGATCGGTCGTTATAAATGGGTTAATAAACTAGTGCGATTCACCACCAACGATAGCATCACTGCTTACCATAAGGTGGGATCGCAGTCAAGCACTAGTTTATATCATTAAAAAAAAAGCTCAACGTCTTAACAAACAATGCCAAAGGACATTTTGACAATTCCTTTTTCATTTACAGTAGATACAACAGTTTAAGATCTAGCTAGTTACACCGTGATGTGTGATATAATAATCGAATCACATCAAAAATTACTTGAAGCTTGCGTAAGCAAGTCTACGAAATGTTATTCAATTGCAATTTGACACTGAAGTTAAACAACGTAGCATTTTTTTTTTAATTCGCATTGGCGCTTTAGCACGAACCCGGGCCGATGCCCGATAGGGCCACGGGGAATTTGTGGAAAGGACCGTGGTCCTAGAATTTAAAGGGCAACTGAAGGACAAAGGTGGGGGTTAGTCAGTAAACATCTGACACGTCTTCTCGCTTCGCCTTAGAGCGGGAGAATTAAATGGAGGATTTCACCTTCACTAAGGCATTACTATACGAAAAATCAATAATCCCGGATAGACTTATAACTAGGACTCGCCCTGGCTTCACCTTTGATGAATTTACTCGTCATACCAACATGGAAGGATTTCCTCGTTTATCACTATTTCTAGTAGTGTAAATCGTATAGGTAACCGTAACGGATTTTTATCGCGTGCTTTAAATAAAGTAAAAAAAAAGAAAAAAGTAAGTAAGTTTAAATGAAGAAACACGGAGAAAGTGTCACTTTGTTTTATATTATTTAGAAGTAATTATTAAAATAAACCTGATGAGAGAGAACACGAAACTTTCGAGATAAATTCATCATCATCTTCCTGCCCTTGTCCCGTGTTATTTGGGGTCGGCTCAACACGTTTTTTTCTTCCATTCTGCCCTGTCACTCGTCATACTATCACTAACTCCCTTTTCTTTCATATCACTCTTCACACAATCCATCCATCTTTTCTTTGGTCTCCCTCTCCCTCTCCATCCATCCACATGTAAACTCATAACTCTTTTAGTAACATGCGTTTCATCCCTCCTCTTCACATGACCATACCAAGATAAACAATTCCCTTTAAACTTTTCAGTGACTGGCGCCAAATTCATAAATTAGTGAACGGATTGTCATGGGGTTTTCACTATTAGACAGAGTGATTCATGAGGAAGATTTAGATGAATACACGCATATTATCAATGAAAATCCGAGAATTTCAAAGATTTCTAAAACCCGTGCGGCATAGGAGCGGGGCGCTAGTAAATTCTGTAAACGAAATGCAACATATTTTCTCGCGGTGCAAAACACAATTAGCAGGTTCCAAAAGAACCCTATATAGCAACAGAAATTGTACATAAAGGCAATGCAATTAGTGAGCTCATAAGAATAAGTAAAGGGTGAAGTGAAGTGAAGAATAACGTATTATTTTATTTAATAGCTTCATTTTTTACAGATTCGGAATTCGCCGTCTATATTAAAAAACACAATATCAACTGAAGTTTCTTTATGCAATATGAGTCCGAGTATCAAAGAACTGTCTACATCTAAGTTTAAATCGCGAAATAACTTAGTTGATCTAACTGGTTTCAATTTAATGAAAAGAGACAGTGCGGATTCACTATCCAAACGTCAGGATTTGAGACCGATAGACGATACTAAGATCAAAAGAGATAGAACTTCTACAAGCTCAACGGATTTAAGAAAGAAAATAACAGAGGGATCTAAAAAATATCGAGATCATGAAAGAAGATACATAACTGAATATCCTAATAGGTCAAAAAGTGAAACAAATCCTCGTCACTTACCAGACTCCAAAGTTTCTATAAGACGCCGAGGAATAGATAGTCCTGATTCTATTCGAAGGTATAAAGATTTTCAGCGTTTCATACGTCACTACGATGATCGAGAAATTAAATATAAAAGGGAGAATGAAATCAAAACAAAGCATTTGCTTCGTAAGAAAATACGAATAGAATCATGTGAAACTACAAAAACGAAACCAGATGTCAAAAAGAAGGAGAGTAAGCAACATGCAACATGCCAAAAAAGTGAGAAACGTAGGGAACTTAGTTCTATTCAAACTAATTTGGAAAAGGGTAAAAACTATATAAAGGGTAATAACATCAAAGCTAGACACCAAAGTAATTCAAACAAGGTATATATTAAAAGTGCTGTGCGAGGAGATAGAAACCTACCTAATAATCTTTCGCAGAGGATGAATGTTGATGGAGTACAAGATCTTAGATCAAGGCTCTCCCGTAAAAGATCAAGAAGCGAATGTTTTGAACATCATGAACCTATGGAGAAAAGACTTGATCGGAAAAGTTTAGTGATACCTGTTACACAAGATGTGAAAGCTAATTCACCTACATTAGCACCAACCGTATATGAACCTAAACCTAAGACACATAAACCAAATGAATTAATTAATAAGAAGTGTCCAACCTCTGACTCGGGTGATTCCGATGAGGACTCATTACTCAATTACTTCATAAAACATGGGGATGAAATCGTTGCTTCAATGTATAAACCACAACATAGTGAAACCGAACATAACAAAATAACAGCTGATAAAAAAAAGCATGAACTCGTTAAAAAAATGAGTGAACAAGAAATAAGTGACAACAAAAATAGTGAAGAAATTCACCCTAAAACAGGTCTTATTAATAATATGAAAACTATTGAAATAAATAAAGAAGAAACGAGTTTACGTAAAGTTACGGAAATAAATTCTATTAACAAAATAAATGAAAATGACAGTAAAAGTAATGAGGAAGCTAAGTCTAAAGTGGATCTCAATAATCATGTTAATAAAAAAGTCATCGAAATAATACAGGAAGAAGAAAAAAGTTTGCAAAATCAAGTAAATAATAAAAATGAGAAAAATAAACCTAAAGGTCTCATTTTTAAGGTATATATGAGAGTCGTGAAAATAAATTCAGATACAGAAAATGAAGATACGAATCTTGAAATTGGGTAAGAAACATTAGCCGTTCTTCTTTTCTATTTGTATACAAATATCCTTATTCTTAGCGACATTTTATATTTTTCAGGTCTATTGCTTGTAAAAAGAAACACAAAGATGTAAAGGAAGCGGATCAGAACTCAAAAATCCATAAAAGTAGTCCTAAAAAAGTTTTTGAAGAACTTGTGCCGAAGGATACAATGGGTCTTTGCAATGATAAAATAGATTTTAAAACCAACTCTCAAATTGATAGCAATACTGAACAACAGGCAAATAATATGTCAGCTTTAACCGAAAAAGCTTCTGAAGAAAATGCACCGAAGGAAACAATAAGTCTTTGCAAAGATATACAAAAAATAACAACGAAATCAAAAATGGAAATCAATATCAAGCAAAAAACAAATAATATAATAGATTTAACTGGAAAAGCTCATGAAGAAATTCATCCGACGGAAACCATGAGTATTTGCAAGGATAAAAAAATAATAACAACAACCTCAAAAAATAAAAAAAATACGAAGCAAGAAACGAACAATATGATAGATTTAACTAGAAAAGTTTGTCAAGAAATTGCGCCCAAGGCAATAAAAAGTATAAGCATGGATAAACAAAAAATTATATTAAACTCAATTTATGAAAAAAATCCTATACAAGAGACAAATAATGTCATAGATTTAACTGGAAAAGCTTATGAAGAAAATGCTCCGAAAGAAGCAATAGAAATTTCGGATAATGACAGCGTTGTGGAAGTGATAGACATTACTGGTACGACTTCTAAACACCTTCAGCCAAATGTCAATCGAACATATGAAATAAATAGTTCTAATAAAGCATCTCTTCAAACATCGTTTAATATTGATCAAAATAAAACTATTAATAACCCCGGTATAAAATGTGATGTATTGAAACAATTAAATAATTTGGAAAAACATGTAAAAGATAAAAATTATAATGCTAAAGACACCGTCGAAGCATCACTGGAAACTATGTTTAATAAACTTGAGCAAGAAGGTAGCATTCGTAAACATATCGAACCCAAACAAATCGAAAAACATGTAAAAGATAAAAATTATAATGCTAAAGACACCGTCGAAGCATCACTGGAAACTATGTTTAATAAACTTGAGCAAGAAGGTAGCATTCGTAAACATATCGAACCCAAACAAATTCAAACATGTACTAAGAAGTCAAATGAAAATTCAACACAAAAATCTGTAGACGCAGTGGAAGTAATCCTTGAAACTATATTTAATGGCACTAAACAGGATGGCACTAGTATCAATATGAGTACTCAAAAAATAAACTTATCAGATCAACTTATCAATAAAGAAATGAATGTATTAAAATCTACTCAAGCAAACATTGAAGAACCACCTGAAACTATGATGAATATTTTGGATCGGAAAGAGAAAGTTAGTCAAAAAATGGAAATTGAACTGTCAAATGTACCTGATAAATATATGGTTATAGAATCAGAATCACAAGAATCCGTAAATCTAAAATTACCAGAGACAACCAAAAACAGTATTAAACAGAATTTTGCAATTAAAATAGATGCTGATTCATTGAATGTTTCTAATATTCAGGAAAATCGTTCACAAACCTCTGGAGTATGCAAATCTAATAATACATTTGAAGACACAGTTAATAAATCTGAAAATAACATAGAAAAGAAGACCCAAAATGTATTACCGTCACTACTATCTGAAAATGAACTTCTGCCCGGTTCAGATAACTCGACTAAAGAAACACCAGAAACTCCGAAAATCAGCTTAGTTCAAAATAACGAGGCAGAAGTTGTTACTTTACAAAAAAGTGAAACAATTCGAACATCTCCTAAGACTATTGGTAATGACGATAAAAAAATTAGCACTATTAAAATCGAATCCAGTATGTGTGATAAGAACAAAGTAATAAAACCCGATAAAAATAAAGAAGAGACGTCAGAACAAAAATCTACAGTTAAAACTGAAAAACCGCTTGCAATAAAATACAAAGAATTCATAGCATCAATCAATAAATCAGATGTTAAAAACCAAGACAAATCACAAGAAACAATGAAAAATAATACACAAAAGCTACAAAGTATTTCGGATACTGTATCGAATACCAAAAATTCAAATATCAAAATAAGTAATAAAGACAGTGATTCAGAAAAAGTTACTAATAAAACAGGGCAAGAAAAAATTGGTGCCAACAATAGCTTGGTTACAATAAATAAAGATGATACAAAATCTAATAAGCAAGAACAGCAATTTTCACCGAAAATGAAATCTTGCATATCAAAATTAGAAATACGGATGTCTGAATATTTACAGAAAAAATACACATTATCATCACTTATTCACTGTGGCCTCTTCTCCAAGATTTACAAATGCTTTGACACTAAAGGAGAAACCTGTGCCGTCAAAGTCCTGAAGTATGTTTTTTTTTTACTTTATTACTTCAATTTACTTGTTTTTATTTTTCTGGTTCTACCTAATTTCATTTCTTCCAACACTAACCCAGCTTTGTTCTTTTCTCGCTTCCATTTAATTGTGAAACACATAGTCAGTGACTGAAATATCAACGCACAGCCGAGCACTAAGGTGCCTAGGATTGTCAAACTTTGCACAAGGTTTTCTTTTATGACGTAGGCGAGCACTAAGAGAGGATTTCCAAAATTCGCCCCCTAAGGGGCCAAACGGGGGTCCAAAGTTTGTATGGAGAAACCTACTTTCACGCGGGCAAAGCCGTTGGCAGAAGCTAGTTATTTAAGTATATTTGTACCACCTATACTCCATTCACGATAGCATTAGACAAATAGGTTCATAGAAGCAGGTGTGCTCAACATTTATTTTTCGAGATAAATTCAAACAATTTTAATAAATAATGTTTCAATATAAAATTTTAACATTACCTACTTGCACTAAACACTTGACAGGTAAATGAAATGGATTTGTTTTTAAATAAACAATTTTATTTCAAACAATTCTATTTTTTTTAATGGTGTATCAACAAGTTTCCTCCTTACAAAATATATGATACAAGGCAACAAGATAATAGAAATAACTAATATTATATAGTATAATGAAAAACGTTCCGTTTCAGGTACTGACAACCCCTGCTTCTTTTAGGTTTTTAACATGGACACTAGTAGTATAAGACCTAAATAATTTATTTAACTAAAAGCCTCATAAATTCAGAAGATGGATAGTTCAAATGCATTCATTTAAGTATAACAGTTGGTATTTAAGTTGATTATAATAAATTCAGCATCAATTTTAACTGTAATAAAGCACAATATACATTTAATGTACTTTTATTACAAAGTGTACCCTAAAACAACCTTTTTTAACTTATGTTTAATGCTATCGCGAATAGAGTATATATATTTAAATATATTTATAAGCACATATATGTATTATCTTTTGTATAGGTATATATTTTATCTGTGTGTCGTATTTTTAAAATTTTTGTTAGATTAATATTTGCTAGCAGTACACCGCATACTAACCCCCTTTTTTAGTTGATATAGTGGTATAGTCTGGTAGACATCACTGTCAGCGATAAGGTCGCCATTGTACCATTGATTTAAGTTTTTGTAAAATTGTTACTATTTTGGTGTACAATAAAGTTTATTCTATTCTAAAGCTTTATTGATATCAGGCCAAAATGGTCAACAAAAACATTGTTTGTGTATTTTAAAACTGTTTTTCTTTTACAGTCAGCAATACAAAGGCAAGTTAATGGGGAGAATTTTCTCTCTACTGCAGCAGCACCGACCAAGGCAGGATTCATGCGTACTTTTCTTAATGAACTCTTTTGAATTTCAAAACCAATGGTGTTTACTAACTGAATATTTTCCAAAAAACCTGCGGCAAGTGTTGCATGAAATGAAGCAAGGTTTTCACATAGATCGAGTGCAAGTTCTATCCAGACAACTGGTAGATGCCGTGAATATGTTGACCAATGCTGGTATTATACATTCAGGTATCCTTGCTTCCTGTAACAATATATATATCTTCTATACTGTCTATTTCCAACCTTCTCCCCCTACCATAAAAAGGAATAAAGTGAGGGACTCCCCCTCTTCCTTCTTTCTTTTTTTAATTTTCTATCTTCATTTTTTTGTGTTACTTTTTTGATGTATAATAAAGTTTATTCTATTCTACTTCTATAATCTCTGGAACTACAGCTCGGATTATGAAAAATCTTTCTATATGGGATATAGCTAGGTTCTTGATGTTAGTATAGGCTATATAAAATCACGCCACGACTCACAGAACCCGAGCTAAGTAATCAAAGGCGCAGGTGACATCACGGGGGACAGCTAGTATTATTACATCAATCATAAAAAGAACAAAACTAACCTTTAAACTTAAATTTCAGATATAAAACCAACTCATATTCTATTAAACGACGCCAACGATAGATTGAAACTATGCGGCTTCGACCGGTCCAACTTCAGCAGTTGCATGAAAATTGTACCAGGTACTGGCACGGCGAGATACCGAGCTCCTGAGGTTATACTAGGCTTCCAGGAAGACCATAGAATAGACGTATGGTCTACAGCCCTCGTCATATTCGAGATGGCAACCAAAAAGCCGCTCTTCAATGCATACTACAACAATGGTCTTCTGTACCAACACCTACTAACATTCGGAAGTTTTGACTGGTCAATGGTGGAACAATCCAGATTCAGAGATTTATATTTTTCTGGTACAAGTTTTAGACGGCAACTTGGGCGCGATAGATTTGAGGTACGTATAAGCAAACATGAGAATTCGTCACTATTTCAAGAAGAAGTCTAAGTTACTGCTATGTTATAACAATAGCTATCTACCAGTGAAAGTCCCGTCAAAATTAATCTAGCCTTTTCGGAGATTTGCCGCAACAAACAGATACAAATTTAAAAAATTGCAATTTTGTGATACGAGTAGGTTTCGAATATGATTTCATATGCATTTAGTAAAAAAATGTTATCTTGCTAATACAAACAGACTCTTCAGTTTTATTTATATATGTATTTATCTTTATATGTATAATTCTTCCTAAACGGCTTGACCGATTTGGATGAATTTTGTATATTTTAGTGGGTCCCTAAATGGTTTGAAAGTACAATTAAACCTGGTAGTTGACGCTGCAATCGGGTTCTCATTTTTTTTTTCTGGTGAAAAGTCATCGGATAAGAAACCCATTGTCACATAGATTTGATGCAGTTTTTTTCTTTTTACGGAACTTGCAAATTCATAAGCATGATAAAAATATTATTGTTCCAGGAAATCTCTTTTATAGAGTCCTTACACAGAACCGAATATCTTCGCAATCAATTATTTGAGCCGTACTCCGAGCAAAATCGGTCGAGGGGCAAATCTAAATGGCAAATAACTATGGAGATAGATAAAGTCGAAACCCTTCACACACTATTGAAACAGATGTTGACTTTGGATCCAAGACACAGGCTGCCAATACAATTTGTAAATGCCAGCGAATTCATGAACCATAACTTCACGAGTGCATAATATTGTTTTTTTTTTTTTAGTTCCTAGTTATTTAAAGTTCCTTGTTATTTTTAAGGTTGTGTCAGATAAATCTCTTTGTTGTAAAGTATTGTGTGAGGCACTACACTTGTGTAATGTGTATATGCTTTTTTAAGCTGGATAAGTTATGTCTCTGTAAGTTTTATAATATGTCGATTTGTTATGGGGTATCAGACTGTATATTTTTTCAATTATATTTTACTAAGCAAAAAGAAGCGATACGAAAAAAAATGTTAGTGAATTAAAATAATAACCAGAGAAAGCGCTACCTGCATCTGACGTCACACGTAAGTAACGCCAACACTTCGCGCATTACATTTGTGCAGCTGTACGTGCAACGTTTTCTGTGATAAGGATAGAAAAATAACTACAAAGGCGTCTAATTTCTTAATATTTTTCACCGATTTTATTTGTTCCCAAATCGTAATGTAACCCTAATGCTAGTAAAATTTTCAAGACAACAAGTAAGTATTCTAGGCCTGTTGGTCTAGTGGTCAGTGGCCCTGACTGCTATGCCAGAGGTCGTGGCGTTCGATTCACACCCAAGACAAATGTTTTTGTTATGAGCACGATCATTTGTTCTGTGTCTGGATGTAATTTATCTATAATACGTACGTATTTAGAAATATATAAGTAAGTTTATCAGTTGTCTAGTATTCATCCCACAAGCTTTGGGGACTAGATGGCATGTGAAAGTTGTGGAAATTTATTGTTCTTTTATTATGTATAGTCAAATACCCTATTATATAGGTCTTTATTTCGGGAATCTCACGTTCGGTATTTATTTTATTAAGTTTCAAATTGTTATCAGTTACAAGTGGGATAGTTTGTTTTATATTTTTCGTACCTCATTATGATTAAACTTTTGATATTTAAGTTTTTCTATAGTACTACTGTTTCATTTAATGTATCCTCTATCCCAATCTAAGACAAGCTTTTTCCCGCAGCCGTTAGGTGCAGTAACTATAGATGGTATGCGAAACAGGGTGTCTTTACACACTGTTCCGTATTTCCACTTTTCCTGCAAACCTCCATTGTAGACGTGGGCGATCTTTGCGATTGGAACATTTGCATCTGAATCACTGATATGTTCCAAAACAGTGATATGTATCATTTGGAACATCGGCTCACAAGATACAAACTGAACATTTGGAACATCGGCTCAAAAGATACAAACGGAACTTTTGAAACATCGGCTCACAAGATACAAACTGAACATTTGGAACATCGGCTCAAAAGATACAAACGGAACTTTTGAAACATCGGCTCACAAGATACAAACGGAACATTTGGAACAACGGCTCAAAAGATACTGGCTGTTATGAATCGTGATTGCGCCATATACAACAACAGTTTTATTTAATTGAATTTTGATTTGAGAATAATTTAAAGCAGATGTTTTAGTTCAGTTCATTAAAATTTACACTAATTACGTTTTAATTTGAATTTTAAAAATACTGCAGGCCACTTAAAAAGTGTTCCAAATGATGCATTTAAAACATTACTGCTGTTCCAATCTTTCGGAAGACTAAAATGTTTCGGAACAGTAAGTCGGTTCAGCAGAGTTACACACGCCTACTCCATTGAAAAAGGAGGATCCTAGGACCATTATAGCCGTTGTGGCTGGCCCGGGCAATTGGCCTACACTTGTCATTCGGACTATTGTATATGTTCTAATCGCATGTAGATATCAGATATTGCGCTGAAGGATTTTGTCTTTTTAGTTCTTATGTGGCTGTTACATCACTCCGCTCCGGAAATTGGAGATCGATGATTTTTTTGATGAGTCGTCCATACATCTTGTGATACTGCTGTGCTCTATTTACTGGATGATGGCACAGCGCTGCGTGCAGCTATGCTCCAGTAAGTCGGATGTAGTTCAGAGCGGCGTTTTTGCGCTAGAGCTTCGGATGTGGTGGAACGTTGTCTTGTGAATATTTTTAAAGGTCTCTGGTCGAATGTGCAGTGTGCTTAGCTGGTCTGGTCCGGACTTATAGTTCTTTTTCGGACTGTTGCAGTTCTAATCGCGTGGAGAACTTTGTAGGATTTCGATGTAGGATTTTGTCTTTTTAGTTCCTATGTGAAGGCACAGATGCTGCTACATAACTACTTTATAACCTCATACAAAATTAGATGACCATCCATTACATATCTACTGAGACTCTTCCGTGTGTCGCTAAGAAAATTGATATTACATTATTAAATAAATGTAAAAAATAACAGACTCCCAAAAAAAAAAAAAAAAACTAAAAAGCCCACAATAACTATAGCAGTGGTGGCCGAGTAGTAACGGCCCCGACTTACGATTTATAGGTCGCGGGTTCAAACTTAGTCAGGCGTATTACTTTGTGTAATTTATTTCATCACCACTGCTCTCAAAACGGTGAAGGAAAATATCGTGAGGAAACCGGCATGTCCTAGAACCAAAAAATTCGAAGACATGTGACATTCACCAACCCGCACTGGGCCCGCGTGGTGGATTACGGCCCATTCCCTCTCCTAGAGAGGAGGCCTGAGTCCCAGCAGTGGGTACATTAAAAGGTTGATTATGCTATACTACATAATAACTTTAATTTCGAAGTGGATGTTGTCTTCGGTTTCGATTCATCATCATCACCGACTTGGAGAAGATATTATTATACTGGAAAGCTGTAGCTAGCTGAGTATGCCTTTGTCGTTATCCAAGACTATCTTGCGGATTATGATGTGAGACTAAATTCGTCTTACCTACGAAGTCGATTTTTTTCGGGTGCCAATAAGTATCAATTGACTTCTAATTAATTATCTAGGTATATGTCGTGGCCAGATTTTAGAATTGATCACGTCATGATATGGCCAAATAAAACTGGCCAGATCGTTTAAACACTAACATTTGATGGTATGTTAATCCTCGTTTGGCCATATTATTGATGTAGGATTTCTATGAAGGATCATATTGACAGTATTTGCAAGAAAAATAAACTCGTTTTTGCTCTTTGAAAAGTTAGACTTAACAACCAGAGAAACATCTGTAATGGTGTATCATGCTTATGTTTTTTCTCTCATTCGATAAGGCATTGTAGTCTGGGATAACTCTTCAGAGGTAAACCGGGTTTTTATAGCGCAGAAAAAATTTATTCGTGCAATTTATGGTATGAAATGGTTTGATGCCTGTAAACCGGTTTCTATATCAAAAAGCTATTAACTGTCCCTAGTCTTTACATCTACGAAGTCGCCAAATTTGTTAAGAGTCATCCATTCCTTTTCTTCGAAGGTAATGATAATAACTTCTTCCACTGCAATCCGTCGCTACGACCACGGAATAGAGAGTACACTGGAAGTAGCTTGAGAAAATGTTTGTACCAGAACCGGTGTCGCCAAACTCATACATTTACGATTTACTCTTACTGCAAACAGGAAGATACGATTGGCTAAAAAAAAATAAGGGCGTAAACGAAATGCACACAAAATATTATAAGAAATGCAACTTTAATATCAACAGTCCATTAATCAAATTGGCAAAAACAAGAAAGAAATACATATTGGACTACCAAGTACCGCCACTCGTCGCTAGATGGCACTGTTCAGTATGAACTGTAACTACGTAAAAATAAGGGTGGTATTTGAATGGCGTATCACTGACACGAATGCAGGTTGCTACTCAAATAGTGATGTAACCTAATTCGATCGAAATAATATCGATTGTACGAAAACGTATTTAAAACATATAATGCGCAAAAAATATTGTATGCGGTATTGTGATAGTATCAAAATAATGAAATTGATATTTCCTAAGGCAATTTTTAAACGTATTAAAAAGGGTATTTTTTGCTCCCAGTAGTGTAGATCCATATCTCTTTACAAATTGGAACATTAGGAAAACTGAAATTATTAAGGAAGGAAAATAAAATCTAACAATTATCATCATCTCAGCTGAAATCATCGTCATCGTCCACTGCTGTGTTGTACCTAACTCTTTAGCTAGATGTATTTAAAATTATATCACGAATAACATCCTACAATTTTTATTTTATTAACTTTATTAATGTAATAAATAAATAAATAAAATTATCTGTATTATAATTACTTACATACATATTTTTAAATACTTTTATTTTAAAAAGGCAACGTAATACATGTCGATTGATTTTGTCGATAAAGTCACGCACTATTTGCATAGCGTCAAAAGTATAGGTAGACAAGCGAATATTCCAGAAAGGCTAATAACCGGGAAAAGAAAATCAACTTTGTAGTCATGAAATTAAGGACAATTATTGTTTGTATATCTTGTGCAATGTTTGACGAAATTTTATTTTTTCATTTTATTAAATAAATCCGAAAATAATACTTCTCGATGGTATGATACAACTCCATGAGTTGGGCTTTTAGTCCGACTATGGTTTTTACAGTCCAAAATGGCACAATAAGGTATTTTAATATTATTTAACTTAAATTGTACGTTGACGCAGTCTAGTTTGCGAATGAGAGCGCTTGAACAGCGAGTGCGTAATGCGGTACTAAGTAGCGGCGACACTGTCACGCCTACTTACTATTTCCAGTGTTCTCTTTATTCCGTGGCTACGACAACGGAAAACCTTCGACTAATTTCAATAAATAATAACAAGGTATAACTGTCAAATTGATTGATTCAAGTAGAGAGGACATGATAATTAGGAAAGTGTTTATTTTTGTACAATATTTTAGCTTAAACAACAAAAAACACTAAAAAGAAATTTTACTCTGAGAATTGCATCATAATTGGTTATTAAATGGAGCAGCAATTAGTATTTCAAATATTGGTTGAGGAAGAGTGGGGGCGTGGTCGTGGTAGAGTGGAGGGGGACATATCGCTATCTCTTTTGTACACACGTAACCTAACGGCCTGGTCACGACTTCGGTCTTAAGGGCCTATTACACTACTCGATATTCAGACAGTCTTAGTCGATGTCGCGTAGTGTAATAAGGGTTAGACCGGTCTTACTCGGAACAAAAAATAAGACAGTCTGAATATCGTGTGCTGAATATCGCGTAGTGTAATAGGCCCTTTAGCGGCGAGCAGCGTGACGAGCGGGGCGGTGGCGGTAAGCGGGGCGTTTTGCACGCCACGTACCCTCAGTAGCGGTTAGCGGCAGCGGCCGAGCTGGACGTATTTAGGTAGTCAGAACGTGCTCAAAATCATGATACCTACCTAGGTAGTATATTTTTGTTTTATCAATTAAAATTAAACTTAAGGTAAACGCAAACTTATCCGAGCCGAACGAATCGAAAGAAAAGAATTTTATAATTCTTTATAAGAAATTCTATAAAACCCCACACCCCGATTCAAACGTTTTCATACTTTTGATTTTATCGCTCGCCGCTCCGCGCTTTGCTACCGCTTACAGCGGCAAGGTCGTGAACGGGCCGCAATAGCGGTGACGTCACAATACAGTTTCTGCATGCTTATTTTGTTACTAGAATTTCCCTTTCCACCTTTGAAAGGTTTTTAAATTACTTAATATTGAACGGATTAGAAAAAAAAAAACTATTTGCGATTTTAGAAGCTAATTTTTTTGATGCAAATAATAATTTAAATAATTGAGTCATCTACCCAATTATAGTCTTGTGCGCGTCTTATTGACAGTGGCAATGCAACAACAGTTCACTTATAAAAGGTGGACCAGACCCGGTTGCAAACCTGCGTTCCAACCAAGGTCACCTTGGTTGGAGCTTGGTTTGTGTTGCGGCTACACGCACCAACGCGTTCGCAAATCAACTACGGATAGGAAAACGCGCTCGCCAACCAAGGGCGTTGAAGGTCATGGATTACACTGCTGTCTACACGGATTGAAACTAGCAAGGTCGCCCCTCTCAGGACGCTGGATTACAATCGTCTGGTCCACCTTTAAGTGGGAAGGATGGGAAAAGAAGAAGGATTGTATGTGTGTACCTACACGCATCAAGTGTACACATTGCGGTGGGCGCGGTGCGTGGGTAAAATAAACAAACGTTCCCGGAGCACGGTCGTTTATTTACAAAACAGCCCGGACAGTAATAAAATTATTCTGGAGAATAATACAATTTTATTTATTTATTTAAACTTCATGTAGGTACAGTACATAGGCGGACTTAATGCAACAAGGCAGTCTCTACCAGTCAACCTTTGGGTTAAAAAAGACAACACAGTGGTAGGTGTGCACAATAAATAAATAATAATAACAATTTATCTGTAATATGTATGTACTTACTTAGAAATATTTAAGTATGTTTATCAGTTGTCTAGTAATCATAACACAAGCTCTGCTTAATTTGAGACTAGACGGCGTTGTGTGATAGTTGGAGAATATTATTATTATTCCATTATTATTTCGTTTATTCATTGTTCTAACATATAAATTATATTTTTAAATATTTCAAAAAAAAAAAAAAAAAACATTTAAAAATATAAAAAAACTATTCCATTTATTATTATTATTATTAATAGATATTTCAAATAGAATGAAGTAGATATAATTAAATTAAGGTGCAATAAGGTGCATTTATCGACATTTTAAGTTTCATGAAGTGGGATGCTCCAAGCAGTCCAAGGTAGCCCGCGACATTCATTTATTTAATTACGGAATTATTATCAAGGGGTTGTACTAAGGATGTTAATGATTACCCTGACGTTTTCACCTAAAGAGGCTGCATTCTATTACTCTAAACACGAATAATGTATGCTGTAATATGGTACAACCTGACCACCATCAATCTACGACATCATAATTTATTATCGTTTTTATTCAATCCTAGCTTTTTCCCGCGGCTTCACCCGCGTACATAAAATGTAGCCTATGTACAATAAATCAGCTTTCTATCGGTGAAAACATTTTAGCAATCGGACCAGTACTTTCAGAGATTACCTCCTATAAACAAAAATATAAACTTTACCTGTTTATAATTAACAAACAAACATAACACATTTTCTATTATGAAACGCAATATACCATATAGAACCCTCATTCATATGTATACGGCCCTTGCAGAGTCGATAGTCTCTTATGGACTTACCAGCTATGGGCGCACATTTAAAACTTACCTCGATAAAATTCACAACTTACAAACCCATATACCGAAACTCGTAGTACCAAAATATGTGAAAAATAAATACAGAGACAATTACATTGGGTTTAAATAACACTGCAAAGTATTACCTGTTCAAGCGCGCGCTGAGTATTTCAATTCTCGGCTTTTGCTCTATTATAATATGGATTTATTTGCCAACAATCGGTCAGGCTGCACCATGCTCCATTTTATTAACTTTGCCCCTTGACCGACAAGAACAAATTGGGATGCGGCTGCTCTTAATTGCGTCTTAGTCTAAAGTAGTGATTTTTTTTATTTACTTTATTCAAAATTTGCTTAAATTATACATTACAAAAATTCTGACAAACTGTAAAACAGTTGGTCGGCAGTTGTTTTCGTTTCACATTTTTACAAATTTTGTTAAGACGTGACAATAAATGTATGCTAAGCTAAGAACATGATGAAGAAGAACATGGTATAACCAATACACCCACGAAATCAAATAATCCCACATTCTACATCCATGGACAATTTTCACTGTTCATACACAATCCTGTTAATCAAGTTTTTTAGTTTGCCCCTCAAGTTGAAGGGTAAAATCTACAAGTAACTTCTATAATAAACTTCCTAGTCATATTCAACAACTAAGCCTTAATAAATTTAAATTATTTGTAAAGAGAAAACTTTGCCAAAAGGCTTTTTACACTATAAAGGACTATGTTGAGGACCAAAAGGCTTGGGATTGACCTGCTCCAGTAGGTACGCACTGCAACTGTTGTCTTATTATTATTATTTTTTCTTTTGTTTTTATTTCAATTGTGCTTTTTATTATTTATTACAATTCGATATTGTAGATTATTTTTACTTTGCAATTTAACTTTTTTTTTTTTTCTTCTATTAATTTTTGACAAAAATGTTTACTTTGCTAAAGTATTACATTTTGTAAACTACCTATATTTTTCCTTTTATTATTGTGAACGTGAGGACTATGTTGATTGTTTTTTTTTTTTCCTTTTCAGTAATTTTTGATGTGTCTGGCAATTTGAGTATTTTCTGCGGCCTAACCAAATGTCCTTTCCTTGGTATTGTTCGTCAAGTCGTTGAGCTCCTTAGTAGTCCTGAGTTGAGCTTTACGAATACTGACAAATGCTTGCACTGACTGGACAGGTCCACTCAAATCTGTATGGTTCTTTCTTCAAAAGACCATTTCAGACAAATCTGCATGGTTCTCATGTGATTTGACCATTACATATTTACTGTATGGACTTTAAAAGAGACTTTGACCCCTGAGTTTGTTTCGGTGTTTCTTCTCAGGGTAGTCAGCTAGGAAACACCGGCCTCATCTAGTTTAAAAATGACGAAAAAAAAAAATTGACGTGTAAAAGTGTTTTTTAAACCTATTTACAAAATAAATATCATTTATTCATTTATTCATTATTCATTTAGTACGTGATAAGGCCTGTCATATTGTATGGATCAGAATGTTGGGCTGTGAAAAAGACGGATGAAAAACGCACGTAGCGGAGATGAGAATGTTAAGATGGATGTGTGGTGTGACGAGAATGGATAAAGTGAGAAATGAGTATATTAGGGGAAGTTTGAAAGTGGCGCCAGTGACTGAAAAGTTGAAAGGGAATCGTTTGTCTTGGTATGGTCATGTGAAGAGGAGGGATGAAACGCATGTTACTAAAAGAGTTACGAGTTTACATGTGGATGGAAGGAGAGGGAGAGGGAGACCAAAGAAAAGATGGATGGATTGTGTGAGAAGTGATATGAAAGAAAAGGGAGTTAGTGATAGCGTGACGAGTGACAGGATAGAATGTAAGAAAAAAACGTTTTGCGCCGACCCCAAATAAAACGGGACAAGGGCAGGAAAATGATGATACACAATCCTGTTAATCTACAAACACAGTAACAGATAATGTTTTTTTTTAGTATTTTTTAAGTTGGTATTTAAATTTAGCACATGATAATGATTAAACAATAACTTTTGTAATTAAGATATGTGGACAAAATGTATCCCCTGATAGGTTTATTTTAACCTTTTGATCGCCACAGTCATGTACACATGAGAAAGTAAAAAGTGTCCACAACGCCTATGTCATGACAACATGACAGACGCTACGCGTTTAAAACGCTAATTAATTAAGATTTATTAGCGTTTTAAATGCATATAAACGAGTATTGTTTTTTTTATTTGTATCGTTAATTATGTAGCTAGACTCATCTCAATTTATATTATGTGACCTGGAGGGCTATTACCTAACTTTTTCAATAACAGTTGACAACTAGCATTCGTTGCACACTAAACTTAGTTGTCAACTGACAATTTCATAAAATTGGTATTACCACACAAGTGACTAACAAACTACGGTGGAAATGTGGTGAATTATAAAAATTTACGTTGCCTACTGTGACCACTCTAAAATTTTATCGACTATTATACAGCTTCAAAAGCTTACACAATCGCAATTTTAAAAGTATCGATACAATAACTTCTGTCAAAACGTGTTACGGTGGCTATCAAAGGCACCAGTGGCTATTGACGTCACGGCAGTTGGTCACTGAAGATAGGCAATACGAAACTAGCTGTTTGACAGTTCAATGATGCACATTGCTAACAAGTGATCATCACTTGAACTGTCAACAGAGTTACGCAATAGCCCCGCTGTTTATTATTCATTTTATCCATATTAGCATAAGATCACAAACGAACACTATGGAATTGTAGCGCGGTGCTGAAAGCACGTTTTTGCTTTTTTGACATGGCGGTCAGAGTTAAATAGGTGATAATAACGTAATGTGGACGTAGATAAGCAAGAACAGCATGACATTGTTATCAAATGTAACATTTTTCAACATGTTTCAATATGTTACGTGATTTGAGATATAGTTCCATGAAAAAATACTTTCTTGTTCTTGTTTTCTTAATAATTCATTTTTTTTTTTGTTTTTTTTAAGCACCTGCCATGTTTTCCCTTCACCACCCTTGGTTGACTGGTAGAGAATGCCTAAGGCATTAAGTCCGCCTTTGTACCTTTGTGTTGTATGAAGTTTTAATAAATAAATAAATATTTTTCTTTTGTCGTGTAAATTTTCTGTGAACTTTTGAATTCACAAATTTCAAACGCGTTTTACTCAAAATCGCAGCTTAGTTGCGTTAACATAGGATACTAGTGGTCTTAGACCGCAAAAGGTGGAACATAGGTTTGGTTTAAGCCAGTAAAAGTCTGACATACCCTGTCTCTCTCCACCCTAGAGCGACAGAAGTAATTAAATGATTTGACAAGTTTGCTTATCCGCGTCCACTTATGTGACTGACCTGGCCGTCTGTCTCCTCTCGATCTCCTTGGAGTGTCCGTCGGGCACGTGGAACAGTACGAGCGGCGTGGTGCGCGACGTGTGCGGCGAGGGCGGCGCGGGCGCCACGTCCACGCGGAAGAAGCCACGGCACTGCAGCTGTATGATATCGCCCACTTGCACTTATGTGACTGACCTGGCCGGGCATCTCCTTGGAGTGTCCGTCGGGCACGTGGAACAGTACGAGCGGAGTGGTGCGCGACGTGTGTGGCGAGAGCGACGCAGGCGCCACGTCCACGCGGAAGAAGCCGCGGCACTGCAGCTGTATGATATCGCCCACTTGCACTTATGTGACTGACCTGGCCGGGCATCTTCTTGGAGTGTCCGTCGGGCACGTGGAACAGTACGAGCGGCGTGGTGCGCGACGTGTGTGGCGAGAGCGGCGCAGGCGCCACGTCCACGCGGAAGAAGCCGCGGCACTGCAGCTGTATGATATCGCCCACTTGCACTTATGTGACTGACCTGGCCGGGCATCTCCTTGGAGTGTCCGTCGGGCACGTGGAACAGTACGAGCGGCGTGGTGCGCGACGTGTGTGACGAGAGCAGCGCAGGCGCCACGTCCACGCGGAAGAAGCCGCGGCACTGCAGCTGTATGATATCGCCCACTTGCACTTATGTGACTGACCTGGCCGGGCATCTCCTTGGAGTGTCCGTCGGGCACGTGGAACAGTACGAGCGGCGTGGTGCGCGACGTGTGTGGCGAGGGCGGCGCGGGCGCCACGTCCACGCGGAAGAAGCCGCGGCGCTGCAGCTGTATGATGTCGCCCACTTGCACTTTGAGGAGTTCCGGCTCGCCTAGCATTGGGATTTCCCACTGAAATATAAATTATGGGATTTTATTATAATACATAAAGCATGTTTTAAAAGTAGATTATTTATTTCATACTTCATCATAAAGGTACAGTGGCGGATTTAATGCCTTAGGAATTAAGCCTAGGGAACAAAGCAGTATCGCGTCGCGTAAGTCGCGGGCGGCATGATGAATTTCGAACGAAACGAAGGTTGCTAAGTTTTAATCCCGAACGCAGTGAAGGATTAACTCATCACTCTTATAATTAACTCCCGAGTACTGCGAGAGAGTTAATATAAAAACCTAAGGGAAGTGAGGAACTCAAACCGCCCAAGATAAAGACAGGTTTACTCCCGTGTTGAATACATACTCTACTTTTACACCTTCTGTGAGATAATTAAAAGACAATGTGCTGAAACAAATTATATTTTAAAGAAATATAAGTATTATTGACAAGTTAATGTTAACTATCACTCCACATGTTTTGCCACTTGAAACAAACAAAACAACGCCCCGTTCCCGCTCTTTCCTTTTTTTTAAGACACACCAATAACCAATTTTCACAAATGGTTTAGTCGTTCTAAATTCAAATCGCAATATTCTCTAGGGTACATTCTAATGTAGTAAGGGATCTATCCCTAGGGACAGAATGACTTGCTTTAGGTGAGGGTTGTCTTGTATGACATTTAAAAGGGCAATAGCGAGCAGGTGGTGTAAAAAGTCTATGACACTGGTCGCCAGTTTTTTTTTTTTAAAAATCGTGATTGTGTGTGAATCGTACAGGCTGAAATCTTATTCACTTAATCCAAATTTTTTCACATGTTTAGTGTGTTATTTTTTATGTTATTCTAGTTCTTGCGGTATCAGGTATTGACAAATTATAATAGGGGTTAAAGTATGAAATTGCCGTTTTATTGTAATAGGTACTTCGAATTGACATAGAACCGTCATGGTTTGAGATTTTTGAGTGAAACTTTTTTCACATGGTACCTATGAAGTTCTTCTTTTAAAAAATGTGCAACATTCGATTATCGACTTTCAGTTGTTTTTTTTTTTATTTAGCTTAGACAAGAAAGATAGATACTTCGAAAATTCGAGTGATTTTTGAACACGAGTTCCGACGCGGAACTAACGCGGCTGAAATAGCTCGCAATATCAATGTTGCGTTTGGAGAGAGGACTGCTAATGAACGCACCGTGCGATTTTGGTTTAAACACTGTCATGATGGAAACTTTGATTTGAAGAACGAACCACGTGGAAGACCGCCCACACAGGTGAATAACAATGAATTGAAAGAGATGGTGGAAGCCGATCCGAGCCAAACTACCCAGGAATTAGCGGCATGGTTTAACATTACCTTACCAACAATATTGACTTATTTGTGTCAAATCAATAAAATAAAAAAATATGAAAAATGGGTGCCTCATGATTTGACTGATCTGCGGAAAGAAATGCGTGTTGAAACTTGTGTTGCCTTGTTGAATCGATACAGAAATGAAGGAATATTGGATCGAATTGTGACATAATTATGATGAAAAGTGAATTCTTTACGATATCCGTAAGCGAAAAATGCCGCAACAGTGTCCTAAAGCAAAGCTTACCAATAACAAGGTAAAGGTTACTGTTTAGTGGTCTCATCATGCTGTTATTCACTATAGCTTTCTCCGATCTGGTCAAGCAATAACGGCAGATGTCTACTGTGCCGAACTCCAAACAATGATAGCAAAACTAGCAGTGAAACAGCCCCGACTCATGAATCGATCTTGACCATTATTGCTCCATGATAACGTGGATCTCATACAGCACGAGAAACCGTTTTAACTCTACAGGAACTGTAATTAGAAACCAATCGTCACCCTCCGTATTCGCCAGACCTTGCTCCAACGGACTACCATTTTTTTTTGTGATTTGGACAATTTTCTACGTGATAAAAAGTTTTCTTCTCAGGAGGCAGTACAAAATGCTTTCACACAGGTTTTATTTATTTATTTAAACTTCATGTACAGTAGTGGTACATAGGCGGACTTAATGCAACAAGGCATTCTCTACCAGTCAATCTTTGGGTTAAAAAAGACAACACTGTGGTATGATTGCACAATAAACAAATAAAATAACAGATACTTTAAACAGAAAATAAAATAAAAAATAAGTTATTTGTAATAATAAAATACATATATATGCTAAAATTATACACTAATAAATACTAAGAAAAATATCAAATCATTAAGAGAACTTAATAATAATTCCGACGAAGACCGAGCTAAGGTTGAGAAGACTTCAAGTAGTAGTTCCAGTAGAAAATTTACTTTCAGCTTTTTTGATGTCAAGGGGAAGCAAGCACATTCCAGAGTTTTATGGTGGAAACAGCGTATGAGTTGGACATAAAACCAGTACGGTGAGAAGGAATATGAAGGAGCATGTTTTTGGATGCACGAAGGTTAAGATTATGAGAACTGCCCAACACTTTAAAATATTGTTTTAAATAATCAGGAGAACAAGGATCGTTCATTATGGTGAAGAGCATGCAGAGGTATCTGAGGGATCTCCTGTGACGGATAGGCAGCCATTTAAGCTGAGAACGGTAGGAAGAAATGTGATCATATTTACGAAGGCCAAATATGAAGCGAATGCAGTTGTTGAGAAGTCGATCCAATTTGTTTAGAAGTTCTTGGGAAAGATCAGAGTAACAAACATCAGCATAGTCAATTATAGGTAACACAAGCGACTGTACTAAAGTAGTTTTAGTGCTTGACGGGAGGAAATTTTTGAATCTATAGAGAGACCGCAGCGTGAAGGTGACTCTCTGGCTAACCTGAGCAATCTGCTTATTCCAGCTTAACCTATCGTCAATAATTTGTTTTTCGAATCTAGATCACCAGAGTTCTATCGCAAAGGCATAAATGACCTTCCTATTAGATGGCAGCAATGTATAGATAATAATGATAATTATTTTGATTAAATAAATATGTTAAATAAAAAAAAAACGAAAAAAAAATATTTCAATTTTTCAGTACAAATCGGCAATTTCATACTTTAACCCCCAATATTAAGAATTCTTTTCAAAAAAAAAAAAAATTTACACATACACGGTATTGTACAATATACTTTTGCAATAAAATTTAGACTTTGACTGTGTTTATTGCAGGGAAAAGGCCTCTTTTTTGCCTTCCAAACATCTTTACAGACAGGCAGACGCGTGGCAGACCTTGTTTTATAATATGTAAGGATATTATAAAGCTAACTAATTTGTTTGGTTGAAAACGCTAATCTCAGGAACTTTAGTATTGGATAACCCATTTATTGAGGAAGGCTATGCAGTACCATAACTAGGGCAGTGCCAGCGGTGCCCAGGCACAGGGCGCAGACCCTGGACCCAGGCGCAGGAATGATCAAACCAGAGCCAGCAAGAGTGAAAAAATCAAACTTCTAAGTTAACGAAAAAAAAAGATTATGTCCGTTTATGTCGAAAAAAACGTATATTTCGACACTCAAGGGAACCAAAATTCTAGAGTACTTCCCCTTGACCCAGAATCCTGAAATTTTGCATAAAGCAAGGTCTTATAACACAAGTATAGGAATAAATCTGAAAACAAAAAATTTGTTGTTAAATCACGAAAAAAAATTGTGCGATTTGGAAAAATTTTTCAGACTCCAATCAGGAATTGAACTCTTTACATAGGTAAGTTTTTACGGAACCCTCACAAACTTACCTATGTAAATAGTCAGGCGCGAGTCCGACCCGCACATGCCCAGTTTTTATTATATCTATAACTAGCGACCCGCCCCGGCTTCGCACGGGTGCAATGCAGATCACTTCATAGTATAAAACCAAAGTCGCTTCCCGCTGTCTGTCCCTATGTACGCTTACATCTTTAAAACTACGCAACGGATTTTGATTATTACTTTTTTCAAGTTGTGTAAGATTAAAACTTTTTTTAGGGGAGGAGCCTGTTTATGAGCCCGGAGCGAGCTTCTATAACTGCCTGTTATAGAAGCTCGCTCCGGGCTTATAAACAGCTAGTTACGGTACTGAGGCTATGTAACATCACGCTATGACTAATAGAACAGGTGAAACCGCGGGGGACAGCTACTGGATAATAGAGATCTTACTCACCCTAGTCTTATGTCCAATATACTGCTTGAAGTCTTCATCCTTGCCTAACAACGGCTTGGAGATGATGTGGTCGAAGTAAACGCAGTACACCTCAACGGCCGGTGCCTTGGGGGTGTCGGCCAACCAGGTTAGCTTGAGCGTCTTCTTGTAGTCTTTGTTGTCTAGGTTAGGGGTCGCGTCTATGCTGGTTACTGTGCCGTCCGCGGACCTAGAAATAAAATTGATTATTAGTATTCATACTTAAAAGGGAAGCGCGTGAAATACAATTTTTTTTAAGTGTCAAGTTGTATGTTGATTAAGAGCCGAAACTGCGTAAAGCGGACGCCCGCCAAGGGCACTCGTCGCGTGTCGTCACGCGTGTTCATACGGACGATCCCCGTCGCAGAAACCGGTTTATTACCTAAGCAGTGTCGCTAGTTCAACTTAAACGGTGTGCATGTAGTCGTGTCGATGGAGAACTTAATATATTATTATGTAGCGGCAAGAGCGCGGGGCCCGGCAAGCCGCGACGGATGCCATATATATTTATTTACAGAATTATAATCGCATGCGCCATGTTTGTCGTAAATTAACTCTTTTTCTTTCTTTTCTTTTCTTTCATTTAAATCATCAATACAACCTCTTCAATTCGTTTAACTTTATTGTATGGATATTTCATGAAAAAGTCATTAATTAGTGTTAGCTGTACTGAGAGGGTTGTATTTAATTTTAATAATTATAACTCAGTAATGTCATATTGGGTCGGTCGCAAATTTTCAAAGCGCATATTTTAATGAATGTTAAACCTGAGACTGACTTGTTAAATGCAAAAAACTTTTAAAAAATTGTTTCTTGTATTTTTTTAGGGTTCCGTACCTAAAGGGTAAAATGGGACCCTATTACTGAGACTCAACTGTCCGTCTGTCTGTCTGTCCGTCTGTCACCGGGCTGTATCTCATGAACCGTCATAGTTAGAAAGTAGAAATTTTCACAGATTATGTATTTCTGTTGCCGTTATAACAAATAGTAAAAAAAACTGAATAAAATAAATATTTAAGAGGGCTCCCATACAACATAAATTTTTTCCCGTTTTTGTTACCAACGGTACGGAACCCATCGTGCGCGAGTCTGACTAACACATGGCCGGTATTTTTTTTATTTGTCGAGCTACATCTGTGTTCCTGAGATGTACACAAAAAGCTTATTTAAATGAATAATAATTATGTTAAACAAATACTCACTTATGAATCTTATCAATCATAATATTCCCGTAGTTGATAAACGTTGCATTCTCTCCCTCCTTCAAGGTCTTAGCGTCGACCTGGTCTATGAGCAACCTGTTGGACACGTGTACAGCCTTGGAGCCAACATCTGGGTTCTTGGGGTGCAGGGCTACGGTCAGGATGCTCTCGGACACACCCTTCAGGTTCACAGGGACTGGATTCGATTCTAGGGCTGTGTAGCGAGGTGCTATGGGGTCGATCACCTGGAAGAGATTAATTTTATAGTTTTATAGGTTATACGAAGGTTGGTAATTCGAAGACATGTGACATCCACTAACCCGCACTGGGCCCGCGTGGTGGATTACGGCCCATTCCCTCTCCTAGGGTGGAGGCCTGAGTCCCAGCAGTGGGAATATTATAAGGTCGACTATGCTATGCTATGCTATAGGTTATACGGCATATTTTTAAGAATCGTTTATAGTGGTATGGCCATGTGAAGAGGAGGGATGGAACGCATGTTACTAAAAGAGTTATGGATGAAGATACGAGGCCAAAGACAAGATGGATGGATTGTGTGAGTGGCTAAGTTACTCCTTATACGGAGCTGAACTGGGGTGGATCGAATGACACACTTGTTCCACCCGTAAGCATAATACACGCTTTGGACGTGGAAGTGCGGACACCAATGCCACATACATACAACCAAGCAAATATGTTAACGTAATGAGGATCAGTCATGATTTTTGTGGAGTACACAGACTTATAGCGTCAAAAAAACAGTAAATACTGTGAAGAAATCATTTAAATCGGACCAAAAATGACGAAGATACGGCAATTTTAGTGTATTAGTTCCAGAAACGCGCCCGAGAATGAACCGACTCGCTGAAACGTCATCTGTCATGATCGGTCTCCACTGGCGAATGAATACGATCAAGCCGTTCGTCGCACGGATCATGACAGATGACGTCATCGTAAACAGTCCAGCGAGAGCACGCGTTTCCAAGTAGCCATTCAGAAAAACTTTAATCAATCTACCATTTCTTGACGGATTTTAATAAATTAAATAATTAAATGCTCAGTAAATTATTACACATACGATGTAGTTCGTAGAAATCGGATTTGCTATTATGTGATTAATCCTCATTGTCCCATATTTAAATTCGTTTAAATTAATAATATCTTGACGGCTCACACAGTCGTACCAGCGGTTTCGCTCGCATCGCGTCATAATAGAAAATGATCCCAAGAGAACATCCTCCCAGGATTAAAAGTATCCTATGTGCTATACCAGGTATTAGTTTCATCGAAATCCGTTCAGCTGTTCGAGCGTAAAGAAGTAACAAACATACAGAAAGACACAAACTTTCACCTTAATGATATTAGCGTGATAATCTAGAAGTTTCTTATTTGTAACAAACCTTCTTATTGATCGCCCATATCTTGTCCCACTCCATGAAGACTACTGATCGACTGGATCCCTGTGCTGTGATGAACTGCCTCAGGCCTTCCACTGTCATGCCGCGACGTAAGACTCCGCGGACGGTTGGCATACGAGGGTCATCCCTAGAGGTTAAATCTATGTATATAAAAGCGAAACACCACTCACGGATTAATCACAAAATCTCGGAAACTATAATACCTACAAACTTAAAATTTGGCAGGTAGGTTCCTTATAGGGTGTAGACATCCACTAAGAACGGATTTTCCGAAACTCAACCCCTAAGAGGGTAAAACGGGGGTTGGAAGTTTGTATGGAGAAACCTACTTTTAGGCGGGTGAAACCACTGCCCTTCTGGCAGTGGTTTCACCCGCTTAAAAGTTGTATAAAATATTATACCCGCCTAAAAACTTGTATAAAATATTATTATATTTGAATATTTTTTAGAGATTAGTTATTGATTTAATACGTGATCTATGATAGATTCAGGGAATTTGTGATCAAAAACAACATTTCGATAAAACGCTAGCAAGAAGCACCAAAATTTAGTAGCAATGGGCAGAGTAGAACAGATAGTTGCCGGGGCTGAAAGGTTCTGGAGTGGCAACCGCGTACTTTAAGACGCGGTGTTGGAAATTCGATGGATGCGAAACGCACAAGACCGTCCGTTCTGGAGACACTTGCTGGAGACCTATGTCCAACAGTGGACGTCTTTCGGCTGAAATGATGCTGATGATAATGAAAAACTGTAGTCGTAATTAAATCTTACCATCCATCTACTAATCCTTCTTGCACAAACCACGTTAGTTTTCTCTTTGACAACACTGTGTTTGTCATGCTCAATCTGTGAACATACATAAAAAAATGAATTAGAAAAAGAAATGTAAATACATGTCGTTAGAAATACTTAGCTGCTACAAAGATTACAAATAAACACACAACGTTACATTACAAACACAGATCACGAAAAGAAAAAAAAGAAAAGAAAAAGAAGAAAGAAAGAAAAACGGTAAGAAAAGTTGGGAACCATTGGTCTAAGCTACGCACGCACCCGTGCGTAGTGTGGACTACGCACGGGTGCGTGCGTGGCTGCCAAACAATTGAACAGCGCAACTAACGTAGCTCTTATTCCCAGTTAAGAATATTCTTTTACTTACCGACTATACTCCCAGATATAAGGTTTTCTTATTCCCAGCGCGTCAATGAACCAGTAGAACTGCGGGTCTCGGTCGTGGTACTCCATGGTACGCAGTACATGGGTTACTCCCTCGATTGAGTCAACAATGGGGCAGGCGAAGTCGTATGTTGGGTACACTCTGGAAAATATCAGGTAAGTGAGACAATGCAATCCCTAGGAAGCGGAGGTGGCTGCACGATTGTTTGAAAAAGTCACCACGGCACTGGACGGAAAGGGCAACTGAAGGAACACAGGTGGATTCACCCAGAGCGAGAGAAGTTATTTGACAATTTATAAGCAACATGATACGGGGTGACCCCATTGAGAGTAATTATTTCAAAACGGAATAATAATGCTTCCTTGTTACTATGAAATACTTCTCTTGCTATAGAGGGTGGTGCGGGGGAGCTTATCAGACCTTTACTGACTAAAACTCCTTTAATGTTCCTTCATTTGCCCTTTGCGTTCCAGGATGACGATAACTCTTTCAAAAGTTTCAGCAACCCTAGCAGGCATCGACCCTACCAGACCTGGCAAATATGCTGAAGATCACGTAATACATTGCACGGCACGGTGCAATGTATTATGAACATTAAGAGCGTTGTTAGTAGGTTTATATTAGCATGTTTTCTTTCGAAGAGTGAAATTTCTGTACTTATTCTGTGGCCCTACTGGGCCTCTTCACTTTTGCTGACATCTCTTCGAAGCGAGCGTGGAACACTACACGCCAATAGCGAAATACATTAGTCATCATCTCATTATCGCTACGTACTTGTACTGTGTGCCAGTGCGCGGGTGGGTCTCGGGTTTACAGCGGTAAATAGTAGGATCTCGTAAGCATCCGTTGGGCGATTGCATATCAATCTTAGCGCGAACACAGCACTGAACACCAATGTCGCTCGCTTTCTTCATCTCCTCCCACAGTTCTAGGTTCTTTTCTACGGCTGAAAAGTTAAAAGGATCAAATAACGATTGTTTTTGCAATTTTTATTAATAAATGTTTTTAAATGTAATTAGTACATCAAGAAAAAATTATTAACGGAATAATAATTGATACCTATACAGTACGAAATAATAAATAAAGAGTATCCACAGTATTTTTTAAATAGAAACTTAAAATATGGCATCTTATCTTTATAATAATTTTGAATTAGGTTTAGATGGGCAACACAGTATTGCGTCATTACCAGAGGTCGGAGTAGGTAGATTGATTTAAGGTCGTTGACGTCAAACGTAGAGGATAATATGGATACGCCTCCAAAATACCGGAACTTCATATTTATTGTGATATTTGTTCCGGAATTTAAAATGGTTACCCATCCGACAGCGTAGAGCGCTAAGAGCCTTGACTACCTTGTTTTCTTTTCTGGATAAAGCTTCTTCTCCTTCTTATTTGACTTCTCAAATACAATTTCTTTGCTCTGGTCATAATAAAAATCTCCGATCTACCAATAATCGTCTTCTTCGATGTCCCACACACCGTTCTGGGTTTATCCAGTCCTCCTTCTTTGTCCAGGCGATCTTTCTTTGGAATGCGCTCCCGCTGAACATCAGGATGGCGTCCAGTCGGTTCACTTTTCCTTAAAAGTGAACCGACGGTGATGGCACGTGAGCACATTCGCAGGAAGTTGGTGTAATCATCACAGCGTTGATTTGTTGGATTCGTTTTTCATAATTACATTGTTAATTTGTATGTATGTATCTAAGTATATATTTATTATTGTATTTCTTTTCTATTTCTTTACCATTAAGCTGCACCTACCATGTTGTGTTTCTGCACCACCCTAAGGTCACCTGGTAGAAAATGCCTAAGGCATTAAGTCCGCCTTTGTACAGTGTTTATTACTAGTGCATTAAGTTTTAATAAATAAATAAATAAATTAGCACGAATTTGTGTTTAAGGTGAAAAACGTATTAATAATATCAATCTACGCTGCCAGTGTTAGCTAATGGTGAAAGAAATCAGTATTTTATTTTATACAAAAATACCTTAGAATAGTTACACCGTATTTTGTCCCTTACTGTTGAATTAGAAATGACGCTTGACAGTATGAGACAAAACTTAGACAGGGCCTTTTGTTTCTTTATCTCATGTTCATCTATGTTCACAACTCATTGACCGCACGCAACGACCAATCAGAAGCAAGTATCCTGTATGACTCATTGGGTGTTTGTTAGAACAATGCGCGTGCGCTGTGTTCCAGGTATCTCACTCGCTTACCTCGGTTCGTAGAGTGCGCTCGTAATTTGTGAAATTCCTGTGTTGTGTAAATAATAATCTCACCCTGGCTTGTTTACTGATTTCTGGTACCTTCTTAAAACGACGAATTTGGCTTGTATCTACGGACATCGATTTGTTTTTAAATTGTATCTCTACTTCAAGATATTTCGCTTCAGGTAAGCTTTAATAATATTCCATAATTCCAATCCCGGAACTTTTTCCGGTACTTCCCGCACATTATGGATAAAATGGCATGTCCATATTATAATATCTTGACGCAAGTATATAAAAAAAAAAATCAATCAATCTACCTACTCCGACCTCTGGTCATTATAAACATCTTTGCTACACAATTTATTTTATTATTTTAAGTACCTACACGCTTGAACACATGTGGTATCGTTCAATTAACCTTTAGCTGCTATTTGTTATCTATTTGATTTAATTAATTTGAGTTGTTAAATCAAAACTGATGCGAATACGCAGTTTACAAATAAAATTCATAAAACACCGTAACACGGTGTCATTTCAAGAACTTATGTCAAGTGCGCACCGCATTTCCATAATAATTTATCTGCAGCCACTGCTGTTTTTGTTCGAGATATTTTCCAGCCACTTAAAATAGACTTTATTCAAATAAAGACCAAAATCATCAACTTCCTGCCCTTGTCCCATGTTACTTGGGGTTGGTGCAACACGTTTTTTTTTTTATTCATTGTGACCTGTCAACCGTCACACTATTATCGATTTCCTTTTCTTTCGTAGACTCCTCACACAATTCAATCCATCTTTTCTTTGGTGTCCCACTCCACCCATTTCTCCTAATAATCCTCTCTCAGTAACATCATCATCATCATAATTTCGGCCGAAAGACGTCCACTGTTGGACATATGCCTCATCCAAGATTCGCCATAATGACCGGTCCTGTGTGTCTCGCATCCATCGAATTCCCGCAACCCTCACCATGTCCACCTAGTAGGAGGCCTTCCAACGCTGCGTCTTCCGGTACGTGGTCGCCACTCCAGAACCAGTAACATGCATATGTCTTAGTAACATTGCATTTCATCAAATAAAGACCACAATACGTACAATTATTCCTATTCTTGCTATCAATCTTCTGTTCCCTCTCGTTCTTCATCTGCTCCGCAGGTGTGTCGTCCACAAAGGCCTTGCCTTCCTTGATGAGCTTGACGCAGTAGTCCAGCATCAGGTCGAAGTATTGGGAGGTGTGGGTGAACAGATCTGGCTTGATCTCTAGCATCTCTACGTCTTCTAGGATTACCTGGAGAAAATTAGAGAATTATTCATTATTTACTTTAATTTTAAATTATTTTCTGTTAAAAAAGAAGATTCTTGTGATTAGTACTTTAGAGGTATGCGGAACAGAGTGTAGAGTTCCACATACCTTCGTTGAAAAGGGAAGATCCTCCGACCAGACAGGTGTCATATCTGATCTGGGCAACTGCCCGAGAGATGACTTCGGGCTGTTGTATAATTATGTTCAAATCGCGCGGAGAACTATAATTGCGCGATGAAAGATTTTGTAGTTTAGTTTATATGTGGCGCCATAGATGTCGCTACAGTACCTATCTACATTATATAAAAGGAGAAACTGACTGACTGACATAACAACGCACAGCCGAAACTACTGAGACTAGGAACGTGAAATTTTGCACAAGATTTCCTTTTATGATGTAGGCAAACACTATGGGAGGATTTTCCAAAATGTGGTTACGCATCCGTCGCGATTGTGATTGTCGCTCACAAACTTGGCGGGTATCAATCGCAAGAGGGGCGGTTAATTATCAGTTGACCTCCAGATCCAGACCGCCGTGGACACACACCAGAAACGAGCTGTTGCGTTATACTTACTTCACAGAAGAATTAAAAAAAGTCCTATAAAGTTCTGGGTGCATCCATTGATTTTCGGATTTCGCATCGGATTTCTCTACCCCCTGAAGGCCACTGCAGGCGCTAACCGAGCGCATCGCGTTACCTGCAGCCTCGGCGGGCTGCAGGTGACCGCGGCCCGCGCGATTCTATTAGTGGCCGCCGGTGTAGCAAGAGCCGCAAACAACCGCGCTTACCGCGGCCGTAAAACGCGTAGTGAAATGTGCTTTAATTTTTTAAGGGTGTGCTTTAATTCTCTAGCATTCTACAGAAGCAGCGGGCCCACAACCGCGACGGATGCGTGAGTTTTTAGCCTAAGCTCTTTATTACTAATTCTGTGGCGAAAGTAAAAAAATATAGTAATATTATTGAATATTTTCAATTATTTTAATTTTCAATTCATATTAGACTCTATTATAAACAAACACTATCGTATCTTGGTCTTACTTTACTTAAAGGTTGTATTATTAAAAGAACCGGTATAAAAAATCGAACTTGGAGACATCACTTTTATTAAAAAGGTGCTTGACATTTGCACTTGTCAAATCATTATCTGGGATTAAAAAACG
The DNA here is from genome assembly GCA_905147345.3 of Mythimna impura. NCBI lineage: Eukaryota > Metazoa > Arthropoda > Insecta > Lepidoptera > Noctuidae > Mythimna > Mythimna impura. The sequence continues at coordinate 21,000,987 of LR990359.1, read as the reverse complement.
CACTTTTCCTCTTCCCTTTAAGAAATAAAAGCGTGTTTTTTTTTTATAATGCAAAGAAAAAGTTTATACCTTCTCAAATTCAGCGTTCTCCTTAGCAGGGTTGGTGTCATCAAACCTCATGATGAGTTTACCCTGGAATGCTTGCTGGTAGTACTGGTTCAGGAGAGCAGCCTTGGCATGACCAATGTGGAGAAAGCTAAAATAGAAATGTATCATTGTTTAAAGGCATTCAGACAATTATTGAGGCACATTCTAAACTACCAGACTATCACGGAAAACTGAACTTTACTGACTTTTTTGATATTTTTAATAATATCAAAAAAATCAGTAAAGCTCGGTTTTTTTTAGGTGGGAAATTCTCGCGCTCTAGGGCGGGGATAGATGGCATGTCAGACGTACTGACTAAAACCCAGTCCTATGTTCCTCCTTTCGCCTTGCATTTCAAGACAAACAACAATAGGTTGGAAGCCAACCCATGGTCGCAGTAGGCTTAGGTCCTGCTGGGCCCTACGGTTTTGCTGACATCTCTTTGAGGCGCGCGTGCAACATAACACTAACACGTGTCCTCTGGGCGGTCCGCACAATGATGACATCCGGGCCTTTCTTTCGCACGAATCAGGTGCAGGAAATTAAAGCTGGGTTTTTTTTTTCGGTTGGAAAATCATCTTATGACATTTATTTATGACAGGTACTCTCTGCACTTACAGTCGAAACCAACACGTGCAGAGAGTCATTATTATATTACAATACAATATTTAGAAAGAAAAAAATAATCATAAAATAACACAATTAATAAAAATCATTATCATTATCATTATCATTATCATCATTATCATTATCATCATTATCATTATCATTTAATAAATTACAATTAAATTAAATAAATTAAAATCAAATTAAATACATTGAAATAATTAAAAAAAACGATTAAAATAAAATAAAATAAATTAAAATGAAAGTCCATTTATATACAAATCAATTATCATTAGGTATAAAATTAGTAATTAATATTTGCAATATAACATTGATGAAAATCGAATCAACCGCCAAAACATTCTCTGCACCTCTCCAAAAACAATCGCAAACTAGAGTGGAACAAGTCTACATCCGGATGCTGAGCAGTCAGTGTGTTGAGCAATGACACCGCCTGATTTGTTGCCGCAGACTGTGCGGTACGAGTCCGAACCCTGGGAGTCGCTAGCAGAGGGCGCGAGCGCAGTCGCGTGTATTGAGGCGGCGCTGATAGACCACAGCGCGACAGAGTCGTAGGGTTGTCAATTTTACCATTTGTGGCGGACTAACCCCTGTTAGGAGGTGTTGACGGTAGCGGGTCGTACCCTGCAGCTACCGAGCCCTCGGGACAGTTCAACCCGATTATTGACGTACGCTGCCTTACTGGTTCGCTGGTCACGTACGCCACCACGCACCCCTGAATGCGTATCTTCGACGACGACGGAGCACGTAGGAGGACCTCAGAACGGATACCGAAGAGAAATAAAACACGTTTTCGACTTGAAAAGGTTCTTCGGGGTTCGGCTTGAAGCTTTTTTCCTAAGTGTTCTTGCCTCTTCGGTGGCACGTTTTCGACTGACATCGGACCAAAAAACAGCCCGTCTTATATACCCCGCTAAGTTCTGTTAACGGGGACCGCGTATTTTGCTCTAAATTTACTTTCCATTTCGCTTCAATTTCACTTCAGCCGAACCCTTTCTGACGCCGTATTTATTTATTGTTTTACAAAACCATGACAATATATACATCAAAATGTCGGTTACAATCTCTACTTTCACATAAAACAATAATATTTCACATACATTTGCACATAAAAAAGTTTCTAGAACAAAAACTGTAAAATATTCTAGTTCGACCACATTCATGTACACAAAACTTCTTATATCTTTTCCAATAAGATTCTAATTAGGATTCTATTTGTTATAACATCATTTTCTAGACAGATCCTAACTAATTACATAATGTTCTTGCTAATTAGTCATCAAATAAAAAGTCTCATTTTCAAATTCTAATTACGTAAAAGATCGCGAACATTTTAGAATTTCAACTTTATCTAAATCCTTGCAAATTGAGATCTATTGTTACTAATAGCTTCTATTAGGCTAAAAAACACTAATTAACAGTAATAGAATATTATCAACAAGTACTAACACAAGTTAAATCCTTATCATTACAACAACATATAAATTCAACGATTTCTTCATCAAGATCGAATTTTCTTACAAGATCTTATTAGAATCTTATATACATTGTTATTCCCGACCTCACTAATTAATGAAGGTGCTAATTACAGACAGAATAGAGACAATAACTTAAATTGTATTCTGCCATCCACAACAAAACATAAAAATCTTTAGAAACACGTTAGATGCTACTTATTTATACACTTAAATTAGCAAAACTCAGTCTTTATCAATTAAACCTAATGAGTTACTAACTAATTAATCCAAATTAACATTTAATAAGTGAAAACATCCTATCCTAAACATATAAAACATGACAAAAAACTACTTGCGTGTTAGGTGGTCTCGACCACTACTTGCGCCCTGGTGCCTGCATGGGACCCGCGTCGCCGACAGTCTCCCCCTCGTGCGTCGCACCATCCTCCAGCCTCGGCGATACTCCCGGCACCAACAACACCACTCGCGAGCTCGGCCGTCGCAGCACACCGCCTCTTGTCTCGACGTCGACGATCCTGATGCGCCCGTCTGGTCCAGGATACACCCGCAGGATTCTGCCGCGTGGCCAGGTGCATCTCGGCAGGCTGTGGTCGACGATGAGCACGATGTCGCCAACTCGCAGGTCCGTGGAGCTGGTTCTGCCCGTAGTCTTCCTCGGCAGCAGAGTGGGCAGGTATTCACGCAGCCAACGTTGCCAGAAGTGGTCGGCAAGTCGCTGCGTAGCCTTCCAGGTGTCCCTGCCCACGAGCACGTGATCTTCGAAGCTGCCGATTCTCGTAGCGCCGCATGATCGCCCGATGAGGAAGTGGTTTGGTGTAAGCGCTTCTTCTTCAGGGTTCTCGGAGATGTGGGTGAGAGGCCGAGAGTTGACTGTGTGCTCGGCCTCTAGGAGGAGAGTGTGAAGTACCTCCTCTTGAGGATGTCGTTCCTTGAGTGTGGCGTCCAGTGCGGTTTTAATGGATCGCACCAGACGCTCCCATGCACCGCCCATGTTGGGTGCACCAGGCGGGATGAACTTCCATTGCACGCCGATCTTCTCTGCTTCTGAGACGAGGTCTTCATTTTTCAACGTGTCGAGCGCTTCTTTCAATTCTTTGTTGGCGCCGACAAAGTTGGTCCCGTTGTCTGAGTAGATTATCTTCGGCATTCCTCTTCTTGCAGCGAACCGTCGTAGAGCCATGATCATGGAGTCGGTGGAGAGCGAAGGAGCAAGCTCGATGTGCACTGCCCTGGTAGTTAGGCAAGTGAAAAGCGCTCCCCATCTCTTCTCGCGTCTTCTTCCCACGGTGATCGTCATTGGGCCGAAGTAATCAATGCCGGTGCACGTAAAAGGAGATGTTCCGTGCATCAGCCTCTCAGCAGGTAAGTTGCCCGTCGGTAGTTCTTGCGGTTTCGCCTTCTTCGTTTTGCACCACTGGCACTGGTGCTGAACCGCCTTGGTTGCTGACCTCAATCCTAATACCCAGAAGCGTTGCCTTATCTCGTTCATTACTGTCGCATGATTCCCATGATTGAAGCGACAGTGGAAATGTTCGATGATGAGTCGCGTTGTCTGGTCCTTGCTGTCGAGCACGATGGGTCGCTTATATTCTCTTGACACACCCTGTATCGCGTCGATTCTTCCTTTTAGGCGCAGGAGTCCATCTTCTAACACTACGTCGAGCCTTTTCAATTTACTGCTGCCCTCGAGTTGTTTCCCTTGCTGAAGGCACTTGATATCTTCTTTGAAGCTCCTTTCTTGGCTTCCCTTCAACAGGAGAGTTTCAGCTTGCTCTAGTAGGTCTGCGTCTAATGGAGCGTAGCATTCTTCCGGTTTCTTCGAAGGTCGAATATTCTTCTCAATTTTCTTCGCCTTCTTGCCTTGCGTCATCTTCCAGGTTGGATCTTTTTGGCTGACGTGAACCTGTTCCTTCCTTCTGCAGCGTTGTATGAACTGCAGTACTCTCGCTGTAGCTCGCCAGAGTCTCTTCCAGGACGAAAACCTCTCTGGGTCAGGTGATGGGTGGCTGATGCTCGCTGCTGCCGCGACGTCTGTGGTCTTCTCTTCACCGGTGGTCTCCTTCTTGAAGGTTCTTGGTGCAGGCCAGTGCGCTTCTTCTTTCTTCAAGAAGTCAGGACCAGTGAACCAACGGTGATCGCAGTCGAAGTCTTCCGGCACGTCGCGCGTCGCATCATCTGCTGGATTCTGAGCCGTAGGTACCCATCTCCATTCCTGTGGTTTTGTTAGATCTTCTATCTCTGCCAAACGATGAGCTACGAAGGTCTTGAACGTTCTTGGGTCCGTCTTGATCCATGAAAGCACTATGCTGGAGTCTGTCCAAAAGGTCTTCTTCTGCACCTTCAGATCCATTTCCTCTTCCACTGAGTGTGCTAGTCTGCTTCCTAGGAGGGCTGCCTGCAGCTCAAGTCTGGGTATTGATACCGGCTTTAATGGCGTCACTCGTACTTTCGCCGCCACCAAGCTTACGTGGTATGTCCCTTCTTGATTCTCCGTTCTCCAATACACGGTGGCTGCATACGCTGTCTCGCTTGCATCTGTGAACGTGTGCAGCTCCCCCTCGGTGCGATGTGGCGCTAGACACCTCGGTATCTGAAGGTCTTTGAGCAGCTTCATCTTCTCCAGGTAAGTCTTCCATGTTTCATATTCCTTTTCTTCTATTTCTTGATCCCAACCGATGCCACTTCTCCATATACTTTGAAGCAGCTTCTTGCCTTGGACGAGAACCGGTGATGCCAACCCCAATGGATCGAAGGTTGACATGACAGCGCTGGTGACTTCCCTCTTGGTCGGAATCTTGAAACCCTTTGCTATCTCTTCTGGTGTGTTTCGAAGATTCGCCCTAAATCCGATGGAGTCTCTTTCTGTGAACCAACGCAGTCCAAGTGTCTTCTCTTCTTTCTCGCCAAGGTCTACTTCTGTCTTCTCCGTTGCGTCGTTGTCCGTGCCTTGCAGCAGTTCAGGTTGATTCGATGCCAATCCCCTGAGTTCGAAGCCCGCCTTCTTGTGAATGAGGTCTACCTGCGCTGTCACTCTTCTGAATTCTTCTTCCGTATGAAAGCTGTGCAGGTAGTCATCCATATAGTGGTTCAGCTCTACTGCCCTTACTGCCTCTGGGTACTGCTCCTTGAAGTCCGCTGCATTCCGATTCTTGACGTATATGGCTGTGCAGGGAGATGATGTTGCACCGAAGACCACTGAAGTCATCCGATATTCCTTCGGTGCCACGTCTCGTCGATCACCTCTCCACAGGAACCGTAGACTGTCTCTATCTTCTGGTCGGATGCGAACTTGCAGAAACATTTCCTTGATGTCGGCTGCTACTGCTAATGGTCCTTGTCGGAATCTCAGCAGCACACCGAAGAGCGATTGCAGTAGGTCTGGCCCTGGTAACAGAGCGTCGTTGAGGCTTCTTCCTTTGCACTTCGCTGCGGCGTCGAACACGATCCGAATCTTCTTCTTGAGCGGATGAACCACGGAGAAGTGAGGTAGGTACCAGGTCTTCTTATTTTCTTCTTGCTTGGCAGGTGCTTCTTCTGCATACTTGTTGTCGATCAGGTGCTGGATCTGCTTGCAATATTCCGTCTTCAACTGAGGATTTTTATCTATCTTCTTCTCGATGTTGAAGAGTCGATTCTTCGCTGAAGTGTAACTCTCAGGCATGACTTCATCTTCTTGTTTCCATAGCAGTCCAGCTTCGAAACGACCATCTTCTATTCTTCTGCAGGTCTTCTCGAGGATGGCCAGTGCTCTTCCTTCTGCATCTGTCGTAGGTCTTCTTGGTTGCACACCTAATGCTTCTATTGCGAAGTGTTCCTTGATGGCTTGATGCATCTCTTCTTCTGTTGTGCTGGCATGAAGACACCTGTTGGCAAAGTGCACTGGTCGTATTCCTCCCTTGTCGAACCCATGTAGCACCCAGCCAAGTCCCGTTCTTGAGGCAACTGGTTGACCTGGTCTTCCTCTTCTTATTTCTTGAGTCACGATGAGCTCCCAGTTGTCTTGACCGATGAGCAGCTGTGGTGACTCCCCTTCATAATGCAAAGAGTCGGCGATCTTCTTCAAGTGTGAACAATCTTCTATTCTCTTCTTGTCCAAGAACTGAGGTGTCAGCTTCAGGTTATCGACGGTCCGAACTCTCTTAAGGGTCTTCCTTCTTCCTTGGCGAATCCCCTTCACCATCAGGTCCAATGTCTGCGAGTCCTTCTTCCTGATAAGCTGACCTCCCACTGTTTCGATGATCAGTTCTTCATTCTTTCCTTGAACGCCGATCTCCTGTGCCACCTTCTCATCTAGCAGTGACACCGTTGACCCTTCATCCATTAGAGCCAATATCCTTTTGGATCCATGCGACCCGAAGACTTCAACTGGTACTATCTTCAGGTACGCCCTTGCATTGTTGGCCGCATTCACTGATGCCATGACACTTGCTACTTCTTGCTGTGTCTCTTTGTTCCCCTCTGAGGTCCTCTCTTCCATGTTCACATGCAGCAGATGATGGTGCCACCTCTTGCATTCTTTACACGGCGGCTTCTTGCAGTTCTCTTTGCGATGCTTCCCTTGGAGACACTTGAAGCAGACGCGACTCTTCTTGACCAATGCCCACCGATCTTGCACCGACGCCTTCAGGAACTTCTGACAATCCAGGAGGAGGTGTTCGCCCTGACACAAGGGGCAAGTCTTCTCGCTGATTCTTGATTCCTTTTCCCTGAAGTTCCCTTCCTTTTCTTTCGTTGAGTGCGTCGCTTGTCGATGAGTCCTCTTGGTCCATGTCTTCTCTTCAGAAGTCGCGAAGGCTCCACATTTGTCCGCTTCAATATTCAAAAATCTGGACACCAGCGTCAGATCCGAGAACTCGCCTTCTTCCGTTGCTGCAGTGAAGTCGTACCACCTAAACTTGAGGATCGTAGGCATCTTCTCAACTATTTGCTTCACTATCTCTGGTGAATGCAGGTACTGCGGCTTCTTCAATCCTTTGATGGCTGCTACGCTGTTGTTAATCTGGCTCGCGAAGACGCAGATATCCCTTGGGTTTTCTGATATCCTTGGCAGCGTCTTGATCTTGTCCAACTCAGCCAGCACCAGCGCATCAGGTCTTCCGTATCTTCTTTTCAGGGCCTGCATCACTTCCAATGGAGAAGCTTCTGAAAACAGCAAACTCTTGATGGCTTCGTTTCGTTTCGTTTCGTCGTTGCATTCTTCAAGTACTGAAGACTGGATCCAGTTCTGCACCTGTGCTGTTCGTTCTTCCAGGTCTTCATCCACGGAGTCATCATCATCGCATTGCGCCATCTCCAACCTGACGCGTGCCAGCTTCGCTGCTGCTTGTGCTTGCTCCAGTTCCAGGCGTGCCAGCTCTTCCCTGGCTTCCAGCTCGCGTCTTCTGGCTGATGAACTCGTGGTCTTCGTGGACCTGGCTCGACGACTGACTCCCATCGGCTTCAAGGTGGCAGCAGACCTGGCCACACCCTTTGCCAGACCATCTTCTGGAGTCTTCTTTGTCGTCCCTTTCGGTGCGGCATCTTCTTTCTTCTGACCGGTAGCACCGGTCGCCGCTGTGGTCGCAGTCGTAACAGTAGCCTCCGTCGCTGAGGTATCTTCCGTTCCCGTCGTCCCTGAAGAAGTTGTACCAGTGGTTCCTGTTGAACCCGTTCCCGTTGTCCCTGATGACGCAGACGTGACTCCTTCTGACCCGGAAGCTTCCTCTGTCTGGTCCCTCTCGGAGGGGCGAGACGTGGGGCGTGAGGGGGCATCCTTCTGCGATCTCGTTACGGGGCCCATCTTCTTGAATCTTCTGGCTTCTTCTTCTTCTGTCTTCTTACAGGGATCCGGCTCGAAGGACCATAAACTGTGGCGGACTAACCCCTGTTAGGAGGTGTTGACGGTAGCGGGTCGTACCCTGCAGCTACCGAGCCCTCGGGACAGTTCAACCCGATTATTGACGTACGCTGCCTTACTGGTTCGCTGGTCACGTACGCCACCACGCACCCCTGAATGCGTATCTTCGACGACGACGGAGCACGTAGGAGGACCTCAGAGCGGATACCGAAGAGAAATAAAACACGTTTTCGACTTGAAAAGGTTCTTCGGGGTTCGGCTTGAAGCTTTTTTCCTAAGTGTTCTTGCCTCTTCGGTGGCACGTTTTCGACTGACATCGGACCAAAAAACAGCCCGTCTTATATACCCCGCTAAGTTCTGTTAACGGGGACCGCGTATTTTGCTCTAAATTTACTTTCCATTTCGCTTCAATTTCACTTCAGCCGAACCCTTTCTGACGCCGTATTTATTTATTGTTTTACAAAACCATGACAATATATACATCAAAATGTCGGTTACAATCTCTACTTTCACATAAAACAATAATATTTCACATACATTTGCACATAAAAAAGTTTCTAGAACAAAAACTGTAAAATATTCTAGTTCGACCACATTCATGTACACAAAACTTCTTATATCTTTTCCAATAAGATTCTAATTAGGATTCTATTTGTTATAACATCATTTTCTAGACAGATCCTAACTAATTACATAATGTTCTTGCTAATTAGTCATCAAATAAAAAGTCTCATTTTCAAATTCTAATTACGTAAAAGATCGCGAACATTTTAGAATTTCAACTTTATCTAAATCCTTGCAAATTGAGATCTATTGTTACTAATAGCTTCTATTAGGCTAAAAAACACTAATTAACAGTAATAGAATATTATCAACAAGTACTAACACAAGTTAAATCCTTATCATTACAACAACATATAAATTCAACGATTTCTTCATCAAGATCGAATTTTCTTACAAGATCTTATTAGAATCTTATATACATTGTTATTCCCGACCTCACTAATTAATGAAGGTGCTAATTACAGACAGAATAGAGACAATAACTTAAATTGTATTCTGCCATCCACAACAAAACATAAAAATCTTTAGAAACACGTTAGATGCTACTTATTTATACACTTAAATTAGCAAAACTCAGTCTTTATCAATTAAACCTAATGAGTTACTAACTAATTAATCCAAATTAACATTTAATAAGTGAAAACATCCTATCCTAAACATATAAAACATGACAAAAAACTACTTGCGTGTTAGGTGGTCTCGACCACTACTTGCGCCCTGGTGCCTGCATGGGACCCTCGTCGCCGACACCATTAAACACCAAAAAATAATGCACAAGGAGCGCACATTTGCGTCTCAGCTCGAGGGTATCAATACCCACCATTCCTGAGACGAACAGAGAGGGATACAAGTAGGGATAATACCCATACATTTTCATGTAAAGGTACCGACAGAACTTACGCTGTACCCGTTCTATGAGAAGAATGTACTTTGTTTCGTGTGGATCCCATACAATCGAATTAAACTCGAGCTTGCTACGAACAAACGCGAAATATATGGCAACAATTGCGTGTTTGCTAGTGAACCGAGCCGACTGCCTCAAGACGAACCCCAGGGATTGGTGTGTTCGCTTACACAGACAGATTATGTGGTCATTGAAAGTCAGCTCGGTGTCCAACGTGACACCAAGATCGCGGATTGTTGTGACGCGCTCCAGCGGAGTGTCCGATACGTTGTACGTATACACGTACGGCGAGCGACAGCGAGAGAATGTGATAGTCTTACATTTAGACTTATTAAATTCTAAGCGGTTGCGGTTACTCCAGGCTACCACATTATCGATGTCCCGCTGAAGCGCATCACAGTCAGCCGCTGTCCCTATACCCAAGTAGATCTTCAGATCGTCAGCAAACATCAGACACTTCGCCGTCTCAATGACCTCCGGCAAGTCATTGACCATGACGAGGAATTGGGTGTCCTCCGGGCGGTCCACGCAGTGGCGACACCCGGGCGTCGCTTCCGCACGAATCCGGTGCAGGAACTTCCCGAACTTACCGTGTCCGGTGAGGACCTGCGTCATGCGGAAGGTAATGACGGCGTGTTGCCTTTCCAGCACCACTCCTCAAAGAGGGGACTTACCGCCATAAAAATTAAAGCTGGGTTAAGAGTAAAGTTTGGCAGATGGAAAAAATAGTCTCTAAAAATAGAATAGAAAAAATGATTTGTACGTCATATATTTATTTGTGCGTCAAATACACAAAACAAAATAAAAGAGAACAATAGTACAGAATGATACAAGAAAATTACACTTAATGTGCCCATAGCAAAAGGGTTAGCATCTGAGGACAGATACATTTTGATTTCATTGCCCACCCTGAAGCTTGAAATGAGCTGCTTTTGTGAAACTTATCAGAGCTAACTTCAGAATTTATTTTCAAGTTTTTTTTTTTTTATTTGGGAAATCATGCATTGAGTTCTCCCGCTCAAGGGGGAAGCAGGTGCAGTAACCTTCCGAACTTACAATGTCTGGTAAGTTCCAAGGTGAGGATGCCACAATGTCTTTCCAGCAATTACCCAAAGAGGGGACTTACTGCCACAATTATGGTGTGCCCAGGCTAATAACAATCTGCCTTATAATTTTACTCTCACTCTGTGCCCTCTTAGGCATATGCTATTTTTTATTAACTCACCCTGAAGCTTCAGGTGGAAACCGTACAACAACCTTTCCCATCTCAGCATGCGGCAGTTCAATAAACTTGCCTTCCTGTTGGCGGCCACCCTCAGTATTTCCTGATGGGGACTTTCTGTAAATCAAATTAACATTTATCTTCTATTTACACAATAGTTGTTATCATTGCATAATGTTTTATGACATATTGTAATATAAAGACTCCAGTAAATAAAGTATATTCAATACTGTCTGTCTGGTTAATCTCTGAAACACTTGAACCAATTTTAAGGGACTTTCAATGGTAGACAGCTGATGTTATAAGCAGTTACTTAGGCTTTTATTTTAGAAAAAAAAAATAAGGGAAAAAAAGAATAAGTGAAAAAAAAACTTCTTGAAATTGGAGCATTGTGTTACAAGTCTGACACAGATGAAGTTGCAAGCACTGGCTAGTTTATAATAAATGCATAACAAACCTTGATGAAGCCTTGCTCAGACTATCCAAGACTTCAGAAGGCAGTTCTTTCAGAGCTTTAGCAACAGGTGGTTGAGCTTCAATCAGCTTCATCCAGCGGAGAATGTTCTTGGGAGGGTTCTTCTTTGACACATCCTTGAACTTAGCTGACACTGTAAAATAGACATCACTCTTAGTTAAAGACGAACAGGTTCTAATATATAAAAGAAAAAAATTATTGCACAAAAATAGAATACAAGTAATAAAATAAATTTTATGCAAAGTTTTATTAGAACCATAAAAAAATTGATAAGGCTGACAGCTGTAATACTAAGTGTAGAAAGAGATAGCACTTACCATACAGAACACTGAAGACAGCCAAGTCAGATACAGATAAACTTTCCCCAACCAAGTATGTGATCGGACCAAGTGTTGTGTCCAAGTACTCAATGGATTTAGGGATCTCATCCTCCAGGACAAGGCTGAACGACAGCCAATGATTCATGGTAACTTTCTGGAGGGGCTGAGAAGATTTGTTGAAAGCATTCTCAAGAATTCTAATCAAATCATTGCTCGTCACATATGGCACCGGTTTTGGGGAGTTCGGCAGCATTACAGAAGATTCGCCACCCCAGGCGACTTGGACATCCTTCGCTGACGATCTGTAGAATTCTAAAGCGAGTAAACCACCTGGAAGTCAAAAAGTAGTCCTATTTTAAACCTCGCTCTCTCAGCTGATGCAATGTGGAGAAATATGTATGGAACACTGTACATTACCTAGTGGCGGGTTGGATTTGTTGCACGAAACTTTCATTTTGAAGCAGTTTATGGACTAGTATTACGATAATTGTACTTAATTCGAAAAAAGTGCCGTGCACTCGCCGAACAAGCCCACACGAGAAGAGAAAATTGACAGATTGTCGCGTTGACAAATTGCTGTCAGTTTGAAATTGTCAAAAGCACTACTTTCTACGCAGAATTTGAAACAAAAAAATATTTTCTTACCAGACGTAAAAAGTGGTAAAATCATTACCGAAATACGTAGTTAGGTATAGTATAAAAAAACAATTAACCATATTATGATCCACTGACCTCTACTACCATCATCTCAATAAGCGACCCTGCATGAGTATCACCGTCTCACCCACCACTGTACAAAGCGAATGCTACATAACCGAAAAATCTAAAGGAATGAAGCGAAATATTTCATTATACATTGCCTTTACAACACCATGCACTATTCAACGCTTGCTTACAAACATGGAAGTGTATTTTAAAATTTCAGAGTATTGTCATTCAATTTATCGACTGAAACATTTTGCTATTTTTAAATATTTTGTATTTAATTCCATTTCAAATGCCTTAAATTAGGATTATTAATTTCAAAATGTCTTAATGTTGAACCAGCTTTAATTAATACAATAAGGTGCCAAGTAAAACGTAAGTAATTCCATAAAAATATTATATTCGCGCAACGGCAAGTATTTTCGTATTTTTTTTTATAAAAACCTTAGATAACTTGAAAATTTTGCAACCAAAACATTCAAATTTTATTAAAAACATTTTTCCATCATTTTTAACTCCTTTTGCCATCATTTTTTAAAATCATTTTTCACTTTACAGGTCATGGTGTAAGGCTGAAATAAATATTTTTTGCGAATAATTGGAAGGTCCTGGTTGTGATCATGAAGCGTCAAAATGTCCGCACACTGTCCCTGGTGGTCTGCACGTTCACATATTTGCTGATCGGCGCCGCAGTCTTCGATGCTTTGGAGTCCGAAACAGAGAGTAAGAGATGGGAAGTTTTGTCTGGTAAGTGATCAAAAACCTGTTGTACTTATCAGGACAATGCTTATTAGTCCATTCTTGTTACAATCTTGTTGTTCTAATAAAATCAGTTAAGAAAGTAAGCCTTAAATTTTTTTATAATAATTTTTATCTCAAGTAGGTAACAAGGATAAGAACAGGAAAATTGTGATATGATTTTTTTAGGTTTAAATCATAGTTACCATGTGCAAAAAAAAATGCTTCTATAATTATTATAGTAGCATTTTTTTTATTTAGCCTATACTTTCCCACTGCTGGGCAAAGGCCCCCCCCCCAACTTCTTCCAGGTATTCTTCTCTTGAGCCACCTCATAGCAATTATTTAAAAAAAAATTACCCTTCTTTAAATCCCATCTGATACCAAATCCACTGGTAGACGGCACTGATATGTTTCATAGACTTGAATAAATAGAAATTTAAAATTCCTTTTCTAGACATGAGAAATGGCTTAATACGTAGATACAACATAACACCAGAAGACTACCACATGATAGAGATAGTTATCATAGAGAACAAGCCGCACAAAGCAGGCCCACAGTGGAAGTTTGCCGGAGCCTTCTACTTTGCTACTGTGGTGCTGGCTATGATTGGGTATGGGCACTCTACACCTGTTACTTATGGAGGGAAGGCATTTTGTATGGCTTATGCTATGGTAAGATTTTTTATGTTGATAGTTTTAATTTTTTTTTTGAGATGGGACCTAAGGACTTCTTGAGCTCTAAAGTGGAAGGGTGTGATAGATAACTTGCTATATAATTTGGGCCCATAGGTGCCACACTAATAGTTTAGTGTTCATTAAGTCCTGAAAAGTGCATATAAGTGGTGTTATCGCAGGACCCCATAATTTCTAGGTCTCCTCGGATTCCACCTAGGACATCTAGAACCTCTTTGGCCACATGCTTTGGCTTCGAATATTCCTTTCCCCCTAAGATCTCCAGATGTCCTTTTTGTTTTTTTTTTATCAAAAACATGTCTAAAAATTTCAAATGGTGCTGAAAACTTGACAGTAAACTGGATCGTGTATGGCTGACAAACATCTGGCAGAAAATTCATTAAAGAACTGTTAAGTACAATGAAACCTTCTTGCAACTTTTCAATAGATACCTACATGTCTAATGGATAGTGCCTTTCTAAATTCTATGACCATAACTTGTGATTTTCCAGGTGGGCATTCCCCTAGGCCTGGTGATGTTCCAGAGCATAGGCGAGCGTCTGAACAAATTCGCGTCCGTAGTCATACGACGCGCTAAGTGCTATCTGCGATGCAACACCACGGAGGCCACCGAGATGAACCTCATGTTCGCTACCGGGATGCTCTCGTCTATAATTATTACTACAGGTAAGGTGTTAACTTTAATTAAGGACATTGTTAAATGTATATTCCACTATTCCCAGATTTGAGCCTTTGGCGGCCGCACGTGCGAGGGAACGGCCCTCACGCCCCAGCCGCTGGGATCCCGATCCCGATTTCCAGGCTAGCAATGGGTAGCACGCCGTCCGGTAGTCCAGTAACAGTCCGGACCGAGCCCAAGTCGTCAACGGCACGTAGCCCCACGCGCCTCAAGGAGATGTCAGCAAATCGTAGGGGCCCAGCAGGGTCGAAGCCTACTGGGGCCATGAACCTTAGGGCCCTGGAACAAAGGCAAAGAATGAACAGGAGTAGGTTTTAGTCTGTAATAGTCTGACACGCCCTCACGCTCCGCCTAAGAACAGGAGAAGTCATTGGATGATTTCCCACTATAAAAATAAAAAAAAAAGCATAATCAGGCTTATAAGGTTCCCTCTGCTGGGCCTCGAGCAATCCAGTGGTAAATGCCAAGACTTACGAGTTGTAAGTCTTGAGTCCAAATTCAAACCTAACCACTTAGCCAGGCACTTTGCTTTCTTTAATTTATTTCGTCACCAATGTTCACAAAACGGTGAAGGAAAACATCGTGAGGATTGATGAGGTGATGGAGAGGACAAATTCAAAGACATCCACCACTGCACCCGCACACTGGACCCGTGTGCTATTCCCTCTTCTAGAGGGGAGGTCCTGAGTCCCAATAGTGAGAACGTAGTCTGAATATGGTATAGTATGCTATGCTATGATGAGCCAAGACAAACTATTTTTTCCACTTAGTTAAAATAGTCTCACAGTCTTCACAACTGACAAACTGTCACTGTACTATGTTATATGATGAATTGAATAGCGAATAACACGCCTGAAAAAAATATAATGCCAATATTTTTCTACGCGTTTCTGGTAGGTGAGCAGAAAGCGCAGACACAGATGGAGTGACGACGTCATAAAAACAGCAGGAAAAACATGGAGCAGAGTAACCCAACAAAGATTAACGTGGAAACGACTGGAGGAGCCTTTTACCGCTATCAAGCGGTCCTTGTAGAGACTAAATACTTATATAATTATTAAAAATGAAGATATAAAAAGTTAATTAGATAAAATGTGCAAAAGCTGTGGAGCAGTGGTGGCCGAGTGGTAACGGCCCCGACTTACGAGTTTGTAGGTCGATGGTTCAAACCCAGCCAGGCGCATTACTTTATGTAATTTATTTCATCACCACTGCTCTCAAAACGGTGAAGGAAAACATTGTGAGGAAACCGACATGTCTTACAACCAAAAATTCGAAGACATATGTGACATTCACCAATCCGCACTGGGCCCGCGTTGTGGATTACGGCCCATTCCCTCTCCTAGAGAGAGGAGGCCTGAGTCCCAGCAGTGGAAACATTAAAAGGCTGATTATGCTTTGCTATTATGCTAGATAAAATGTAGAAGGAAAATAAAGCTATTTTGTTTTTCTGGTAGGTGCTGCGGTATTCTCGCGGTACGAAGGCTGGAGCTACTTTGACAGTTTCTACTACTGCTTTGTTACCCTCACCACCATCGGATTCGGAGATTACGTTGCTTTGCAAGTACGTATTGTTTTTTTTATTATTACTTTTAAAGCACATAATGTATTTACATATTAGTCGTAGTAGAGGTATTTTGTGGGTATTATCTAGATTTCAATTAAAAGCTTAATATTTTGTATAAAACTAATCCAGTAAAGACCTCTCAAAATCTACTATTTTACGTGAACTTTGGCCCTTCATAATGTACTCATAAATTAAAAATATAAATATATAGGTATATTAGAAACCTTGAACATTTAATCGAGATTCTTAATGACGGAGATTTTTTCCAAAAACTTATAAGGTTTTTGAAAAAAATGCGGAACAATTTTTGTGAAATATTCTAGTAAATGACGGAATTTGCGAATGCCTTTTTTCGCCTTGCCTTTTCATCAAAAATTGCGCTGGATAAAACAACAAGATGCACACGTTGACGAAAAACGAGTGGGCAATTAGAGGCCTCTTTACTTGATGGGTACATTTTTTTTTAAATTGGTATAAACCAGTGCTTGACTGCGATCCCACCTGATGGTAAGCAGTGATGCAATCATTGATGGTGAGGCGCACTAGTTTATTAAGAGCCTGTTCACTCTAGCATTGAAGGCACCTAAATTATAGTTGGACGGGAAGACCGCAGCAGGCAAATTGTTCCAGTCCTTCGATGTAAGCGGTATAAACGACAAAGCGAAACGCTTAGTCCGGACCGTTAAAGTTTCAACAACGTAAGGGTGGATACTCGCCGTACGTCGGTACATGACCCTGTAAGGGTGCAAAAAATTAACATAGAACTTAATTGCTATTTATAACACGTATTAAGCAATATCACATTAGGAACTTAATTGGCAGTTATGAATATAGTGGATGAAGGAGACACTTGGGGGAGGCCTATGTCTAACAGTGGACGTCTTTCGGCTGAAATGATGATAATATAGTTATTATTATACAAATATTGAACTTAATATTTCATGAGTATAACTAGCTAAATAGCTAGTTTACTAAGACAATTGAATCATTTTTTGGAGCCTTTGTAGATCCAGGCTCTACCACGGGCTCTTAACGCGATCCATTTTACGACTTAAACTGAACTGTTAAGGGGATAGAGCTATATAGGGTGTATAGCTCCATCTCTCTTTCTCGCTCACACGCCTAGCATTTGAATGTTGCTGTGCTCAGGGGCGCCGACACCGTGGGTGCTCGGGGGCTCGAGCACCCATGATAAATAAACAGTGGGTGCCGAGCACCCCTGAGAATAGACTACAAGAAACCGATCTGTAATCGCCTTTTAGGGATGCGCGTTTTTTCATTACTCGCAGAGACAAATGTTTGTTGATGAAACAGATATTTGTGTTGGGTCTGGGTGTTTGTGGTACCTTCGTTGTTCCTGGTTTCCATAGTACAAGGGAAAAACCTTAGTTTGAGACCAGGACAATGTATGTGATGTTGTCTCAATTAATTATTTATTAACGATGCGGGCAACGGATACCAGTTACGTTACCAAAATGTCGATCAGTGTGCATTTCTCTTCTCACACTTCGCCACTTTTTCGAGTCATCAAATGAGCATGAGCACCCATGAGGTTTTCTAAAAGCCGGCGCCCCTGGCTGTGCTTATGAATATCCAGCAGAAACAAAGTTCAATCGAAAATCCGTTCACCAAGCACGCTTAAAACCCTTTGAACCCTCGTTGTATTGGTGTCACAACAATGTGCGAATGTAAATAAGTAAGTTATTAAATTAGTAAAGCTCTATTTAAAGTACCTAGAAATTATTAGTGAAATAAATGGTATTTCTTGCATCATTCCAGAACGATCAAGCATTGACCAGCAAGCCTGGGTACGTCGCTCTAAGTTTGGTGTTCATCCTGTTCGGCCTGGCCGTGGTTGCTGCTAGCATCAACTTGTTGGTGTTACGGTTCATGACTATGTGAGTATGTTGAATCGAACTACTGCAATTAGGAACCAGCATGGGCTTATACATACATATTCCTAGTATTAATATTTATAATCATTTTACTAAATATACAACTAATTCTCCATTTATTTGATGTGATTTGTCAACTTAAACTATTTATAGGCAAGCTGAAGACGCTGCCCGCGACGAAGAAGATAAGGATGGCTCCAGGGTTCTCCTGCCAATAGATGAACATCCTATTATGGGACGACAGAGGTCCCATGATGATCAGGCATCGGTGAGTCAATATTTCTTTCTTATCATACCATTTTTTTTTTAGGTTATGTGTCCTCGCAGTTAGTTCCAATCGCGGCCGCCAGATGTCGCTGTGCTGATGACGCGCATTTCTGAATCGCGGTGTTAAGATTCTCCACGACTGAATGACCCTCCCCGGTTTTCGTTTGTTCGGTATCGCTTCTCGGCCTTTTGGCTAAGATCAAAGTGTAGTATCTGTTCTTTTCAGCTTAATATCTGAAAGTTCCCTCACTGAGGGACCAGTATATTAAACTGATTTTTGAAAGCTGACGGGATGTTCGGGGCTCGCTCCACTCCCGTCGCGGGTCGGCCCGGCATTGCAGTGCCGCCGGGATCGGCCCACATAATACTTTTCAATGAACGTCCGACTCTACTAAAGGGCCTATTACACCATTCGATATTCAGACAGAGTCTATGATTCGACATATCGCGTAGTGTAATAAGAGTTAGACCGGTCTTACTCGGAACAAAAAATAAGACTGTCAGAATATCGTGTGCTAAATATCGCGAAGTGTAATAGGCCCTTAACTCTGGGTATTAGTCGGCAATGTCGACTGAAAAATGATGTTGAAACAGGCTGCAAACTAGCACTCATGTTGACTTATCAGTATAATCTATATAGGGACATCATCATCTTCCTGCCCTTGTCCCATCTTATTTGGGGTCGGCGCAACACGGTTTTTTCTTCCATTCTATCCTGTCAACCGTCATGCTATCACTACTTCCTTTTCTTTCATATCACTGTTCACACAATCCATCCATCTTTTCTTTGGCCTCCCTCTCCCTCTCCATCCATCAAGTACATGTATGCTCATAACTCTTTTAGTAACATGCGTTTCATCCCTCCTATATGAACATACCAGGACAAACGATTCCCCTTCAACTTTTCAGTCACTGGCGCCACTTTCAAACTTCTTCTAATATACTCATTTCTCACTTTATCCATTCTCGTCACACCACACATCCATCTCAACATTCTCATCTCCGCTACATGCAAATATTTTTTCATCAGTCTTTTTCACAACCCAACATTCTGATCCATACAGTATGACAGGTCTTATCACGGATTTGTAGATTTTACCCTTCAGCTTGAGGGGTATCCGTGGGTCACAAGTTGTTCCAGTGATCTGTCGCCATTTCATCCATCCTGAATTGATCCGATGTTTTACGTCTCGGTCTAACTCACCATCACCCGAGGTACCGAAAGTCGGAGCAGATTGGTATGGGCGTTCCAGCGAGATCTAAGGCCACAGGACCAAAGAGACCGCCGAAATCGCAGAACAAGTATTCGGTTTTCTTTCAATCTATATAATATGGACATATGAAAGTATAATGATTTAGCTCGCAAGGTTGTCGACATAAATGGGATGTGGACTCTGCGATCATTGTACCGTGCCGTAGTCGTATTAGCTAAGTGGTACAGCCTGGCTAGGTCAAGGGTTTGATTCAGAAAGCGGTACTCCTGGACACGGCTCGTATAGTTTGAAGGTTCCTTTCTCTAGAGCCCTGGCCGCCGGTAGTTTGGACCCAGTTCCTGATATCGGTGAGCTACTATTTTTATATTATTAAATGTCTTTAGGGTTCCGTTCCCAAAGGGCAAAATGGGACCCTATTACTAAGACTCCGCTGTCCGTCCGTCTTTCTGTCTGTCACCAGGCTGTATCCCATGAACCGTGATAGTTAGACAGTTGAAACTTTCACAGATGATGTATGTCTGTTGCCGTTATAACAATAAATAGTAAAAAAAAAACAATAAAATAAATATTTAAGGGGGCTTCCATACAACAAACGTAATTTTTTTTGCCGTGTTTTGCTACGTACGGTACGTACGGCATTTGGCCGGTTTTTTTATCAGTTTTATAAATGTAGGTAAAGGAATGAATCATAGAGCATTAAAAATAATATTCCAGTTCCAGTTTTCACAACTTTACGCGTCGACACCCCATTATAATAATAACTGCACATAGTACACGCCTTCCACCTTTCATCTGTTCCGTGCCATCCACGATGACTCCTCTGTTTCATAAACATACATTTCTTGTAGGTGTGTTCCTGTAACTGCCTCGGTAACAAGCAGTGCGAGGGCGGAGCCCTGCTGGCGGCTCCGTCGCGTCCACACCGCCTGCATCGCCGCGTGTCTAGTGCACTCGCGCCCGAGCTCATCGAGAGGGCTTCCGTATAATATGGGTTGGTAAGGTGAAAGATTGACTATAGTATTGATAGAAAGTATTGAATAGTATTGTTATAATTATGAGGGGGTAAAAATGATCTCAGAGTTAAAAGCGTTGATGGAAAGAGAACAAAGATTTTGATTAAGTTAACCTTTTTTAACCGCCTCCGTCGGATATATCCGACAAACATTCGTAAAGGGTCGCACATCCACGACCAAATACTTCCATCCCGTCAGCTGTTCTGTCACCTATGGGGATTGAAGAGCTAACCTAGCTAGCTAATAGTACCCAGTCGCAAACACACGACTCTGGCGAATAGGACACGAAAACACTCGTCGGACAAATTCGACATAAGCGGTTAAAGGGTTAATATTTGTTATTAATGATGTTTTTTTTACGAATCATCATAATTGATTTTTTAAGGAGGTGATTGTTTTTACTTTTTGCTTTTTGTTTAGATTATTTAAGTCAGATGCTGCATTTACCTAATGTTTAAAAGGTTATGCGAGTGTGTTGTCATTTAAAAATGATTTTATCACGTCAGTATTATTATGTGATACCTACATAATTATGTATGTAAGTTCTCTCATTAGATGTCAAAGAGTAGTTTTAGTAGAATATTGTAAGTAGAAAGGTGTTATTCACAGATTATTTCTTTTAACACATAACACTTATAAAATACTAGCTAACGCCCGCGACTTCGTCTGCGTCAAACTCGTAAAACGATTCGACACAATTTCAAGAATTTCTTTTTTTGCGCAGAACCCTAATTCTTTTTTCTAAAATAAAAGTAGCCTAAAGAATTAACTTGTTATAACATCAGCTATCTATCAGTGAAAGTCTCGTCAATATCCGTGCAGCCGTTCCGGAGATTTTCCGGGAACAAACAGGCAATAAAAATGTTTAAATTGCATTTTTATTATAGGTATCGAATGTACTTTCACATGCATTTAGTAAAAAAATGTATTATTAATAGGTATATAGGGTGACTGGAAATTAGTGTATGATACTTAAACACGTGATAGTTCTCATGATAACCAACAACTTTTACTACGGGAACAAACCTGAAATAGCGAAAAAACATCTAATTGCCAGTCACCCTATATATAGGGTGACTGGTAATTAGTGTACGATACTTAAACACGTGATTGTGCTCATGATAACCAACAACTTTTACTATGGGAACAAACCTGAAATCACGAAAAAAAAATCAGCTGTTCAGTACATTTATGTTTGCCTAATGTACTGAACTGCTGATATTTTTTTCGCGATTTCGGGTTTGCTCCCATAATAAAAATTGTTGGTTATCATGAGCACAATCACGTGTTTAAGTATCGTACACTAATTACCAGTCACCCTTTACAGAGGGATTATACAAAGGCGAAAGTTATAATTATATGTTTGTTACTTCTTCAAATCACACTCGAACGGCTGAACGGATTTCGATGAAACTTGGTACACGGGTAGACCATATCCTGGAATAGCATATAGGATTCTTTTCATCCCGGGAGTATGTTCCCTTTTTACTATCACGCGGGCGAAACCTCTGGTAGCAGCTGGACGATTTATAATTGTTGTTTCTTTTGCCAAGTTGGATTGCATTGTATAGATTGAAAAGTTTATAGTTTTAAATGTATTATTAAACGTCGGAAATCTTCCTTTAGCGTTGTGGAAATAGATGTTGTCTGTTTTGTGCCAACATTTTAGTAAATTAAATTACTTATTAATTAGTTGTACGGGTAAATTAAATTGGTCAAAGACAAAATATTCAGTATTATTAGTGTCCTGTAGGTCAAATTATCATTTACATGGTGAACATCTCACCTATACGCACAAAACGTTTTGGAAACACATTCATTGTGCGTTTATTTTTTATTGATATAAACTGGTACTTGACTGCGATCCCACCTGATGGTAAGCAGCAGGCCTAGCCAAGTTACGACCATTTCGATTCGAAACACTTTCTACAGTCGGTAACGCCTCCGATTCCTTTGTCCTGACCACGTGACTTAATGTTGAGATGATGTCATTCCCATACATTTGAAGTTTTCTACTGGCGTTAACGATTCTAGATTATCAACTTGGCTAAGCCCTCAGTGATGCAATCGTTGATGGTGAATCGCACTAGTTTATTAAGAGCCTATTCACTCTAGCCTTGAAGACACCTAAATTATCGCACGACGATTATCGGACGGGAAGACCGCAGCAGGCAAATTGTTCCAATCCTGGTGGTTCTAGGACATGCCGGTTTCCACACGATGTTTTCCTTCGCCGTTTTGAGAGCAGTGGTGATGAAATAAATTACACAAAGTAATGCTCCTGGCTGGGTTTGAACCCGCAAGCTACAACTCGTAAGTCGGGGCCGTTACCACTCGGCCACCACTGCTCTGTGTGTCTTACCAAGTAATAATAATTTCAAGTTTTGTATATTTAGTCACCCAGTACTAATTCTACACTTATAATTTATCTTAGTTTTCTATTTGAAATGTGACTTATATAATAAGGGCTAAAGTAAATGGTGTTATTATTAAATCAATGTAGACTACATGTAACAATTTTATAGTTTCACACAAAAAGACAAACAAACAATAGTAAGTGTGCTTTAAATGTAAGTTATATAAAATAATTGTTTTTCCAGTTGTAGCTGAGTGACTCCACACATCTATACAGGGTGGATTTTTGAGACGGGTCAGTAAAGGCAAGGGAAGGGCTAAGCCATGTCGCGTTAAAATGTCAGGCGTGCAAGCGAGGTAGAAGGATGGACCTATCCACCCTATACACCACTAATTTTTAATTAGTACAAATACTTAAAGGGCTTATTAGAAAAGGTCTTGTTATTATTTAGGTAAAGTTTAAATTGATAATATTCATAAACAGCAAAGTTATTAGCGTTTGTTTATTTCCCAAAATATCACTCAATTTATGATATTGTACAAGCTATTGATTATGAATAAATAAATGACGATCAAAATGGAAAAACACTGCGCGTAGTATTTTCTTTATTATGAATTTAACAATTATGACGAATTTTCGTGGACAATTGACGAAACGAGTTGGTTTATCGTTTTTCCGTACAAAATGTATGGGAAAAGTTTTTGACGATTTCTGTAATTTCAAGTACTCATACCGTAAATGGTCTCTTAGAGTCTTTGGATCTCTACATGAAATAGGATCGATAGGCAATTTTTGTTTTGCTATTTTAGATTTTTTTTGCTGACTGTAATTATTTTTTTCAAAATCTGTGGATGCAGTTCAGAATATCTTGAAAAGTTATGAATGGTTTCCTGGGAAAGTTTTCCTGTAACTATAACTATTAAGGTATTCGCCCTTACTGACCCATCTTAAAAATCCACCCTGTATACAGTGCCGTAACTAATCTTTTTTTACACCCGGTGCGAGCTTCTATAACTGCACCCCTAGAAAAAAGTACAATACACAAACAGGACTTGATATAATAAAATTTACGCCCCTGGCACCACCCCCTGCCTGTATTATGTATGTAGTGGATACAGATTTTAATAAAGGGACTTAAAGCTTAGATTATAAGGCCGCAGTACCAAAACTTTTATATGAAAACTTTTAATGAGATTAAAACTAAACTCGTTAAAAAATAAAAGCCCCGTTTTGACATTTGAAAAATACCCTAGAATGTAACTTGGAACGAAACTGAAAGAAACAATAAAATAATAATGAATTACATAGTGTTTTAAAAAAATACGTGACATACATTTTTTTGGCGCGTTAATTATTATGATAGAATAAATTGCGTTGCGAGTATTCTTTTTGCGCATCTAGGGTGCATTCTTTTTTATTCCACGTTATTAACAGAGTAGCATGCAGCGCGAGTGTAGCGCAGCAGTCGCGCGTTTTTTATTTATATAGAATCACAAAGCACTGTCATCTGATGCCGCGCTGCCATCGCATGACACTTTGCGGCTAATTTGAAAGCGCCCTTTAGTATTTATTCATTAAACCCCAAGCGAACGCCGATCGCTCTCTCATTGTCTTTCTGTTGTGTCTCCAATTACGGTACCTATTCGAAAGGTTAAACGGGCCTTTTACTTTTTGACAACTTTATTTAAATGATAACCAGAGACCGGAGAATAGCTAGAGTATAATAATTATATAATACTTACTGGGCCACCACAACTTACCATAAAATGAACACTAGTCATGAATTCATAAAACACCCTTATTTACTCTCTGTGTTTGTAAGTATAAGCTTATTTATTCCCTTTAATTATAAGTATATTTGCACAATATTTGGACATTAATCTGTGATATGATTTTGATCTCTCAACTTAATTTTGATTTTATTGTTAACACTACAAGCCTTGGACACTCGCCAACAATGTTATTTGTAATTTAATATTAAATTTGTATTACAATATACTACGGTGTTCGATATAAATAAATAAACGTTTTTATAGAAATTCTGTGTTTCATTTCATGTCATGAGTGATAGGTAACATCTCTAGTGACTAATACGAGCCTCCTGTCTGCTCAAACATTTTTAGTCACACTAACATTATAAAGGCGAAAATTTGTGACTGTATATTCGTTACATGCTCGAATGGCTGGACGGATTTCGATGATACTTAGCACACGGGTAGACCATGTCCTGGAATAGCACATTATGATACTTTTTATTCCGTGAGTATGTTTCCTGGGATAATTTTCTACTATCACGTGGGCAATGTCACTGGCAGCAGCTACTGCAACATTTAAAGGGAAAACGTTACATAATAAAATGGATTATTTTTCCTACATACTTTTTTACAACACCGTGCTCTATTAAACGCTTGTAAATATGCTTATGTTGTTTAATGATATCAGTTTTACTGTCATTCAATTTATAGAATGAAACATTTTTCCCTTCAAATGTTTTATTTTTATTCATTGTAAATTATTTTTGTGTTGAGCTACCTTTAATTAATACAATAAGATTACATCTTGTTGTACCTAATTTATTACATCTTATTGTTTCTGTAGTTGTCGTCCCTGATTTTTTTTAGGTTAGGTATCCGCGCAGTTAGTTCCAATCGCGACCGCCAGATGTCGCTGTGCTGATGACGCGCATTTCTGAATCGCGGTGTTAAGATTCTCCGCGACTGAATGACCCTCCCCGGTTTTCGTTTGTTCGGTATCGCTTCTCGGCCTTTTGGCTAAGATCAAAGTGTAGTATCTGTTCTTTTCAGCTTAATATCTGAAAGTTCCCTCACTGAGGGACCAGTATATTAAACTGATTTTTGAAAGCTGACGGGATGTTCGGGGCTCGCTCCACTCCCGTCGCGGGTCGGCCCGGCATTGCAGTGCCGCCGGGATCGGCCCACATAACACATTATAATGAATGCCTGGAAATATCAAACGACGATCATGAGTGGTCCTCTTTACAATGGAGGTAGCATTAGCTACATCATACAGCTACTCTAGAAACAACTTGATTCATTTCGTAGAAAAAACATAACTTTACTGAAGCGACGATTACTTCGGCGCGCTCGGTTAGCAAAACTACGATATTGGATGTCGATTCCAAGTTTGAACAGAATGTCGCTGGCCTCAAACCTGTACAAAGTTACCTTCAAAGTACCCTGCAAGACAAAATTAGCACCCAAAATTAAAAATAAGTGCTGTTCTTTACTGGAGTTTACGAGACAGACCTGCCATCCTATTGGTGGACTCGGTGGTAAACTGGCTTAAGCTATTCATACAATTGTGTCTTGTGAATATGTGACGCAAAAAAACGTAGGGCACTCTGACACGGACATGTTCGAAGGAGCTGGCGGAGGCTAGAGTGAGCGAATGAACGAAGCCCTCGTCATCCCTCGAGTTATTGGTGGAGTTTCGGACTTCTATAGACTAAATCCCACCTGTGTTTCTGCAGTTGCCTTTTGCATTTGCTTGTTGCAATCCTGCAGCCCTGGGCAGGAGAAATGAAATACCTAATGTGTATAGCAGATAATTATGTATTTAGTCATCCCATTCATTTAAAAAAATATTAAAACATATTTCAGAGAAGACAGGCTTATCTCATGGCACTGACCTACAGCTAATTAGTTATGTTAACTCACAGGTATTTAAAGGAGTTAAGTGCCGATAACTTGAACTTAGGATAACAAGATGTGTTCAAAGAGGACGTTTTACCTTTTATTTGTGTTAGTGCCTCTTGGTACATGTGTTTCTGGCATATTTTTGAGGCCATCGTCCAGTGCTAGCGGAATTGATGCTGTTAAGAAAGCTCCTAGAGGTAAGAAGGCAATTTGGTATTTTCGCAGTGGCTAGCCTGACAATTTTCTATTGTACCTAAGCCCGTTCCATTATCGGACCACTAGCCGTTGCGCCAGCAGTACATAGTGGATTTCCCATGCATGCGTAGGTAGGTATACGAAACGTTTTCGAAACACATTCAATGTGCATACAGCTAAGGAGTGGAATTCCCTGCTGGAGTCCGTGTTTCCTGACAACTAAAACCTAGGGCTTTTAAGTCAAGATTGAATAGGTTACTTCTAGGTAAGCATGCTCCATCGTTAACCACATCATCGCTTACCATCTGATGAGACAGTGGCCAAGCGTGAGCAATCGTCTGTTTTTTCGGAAGGGTTAAGTAATTATGTGAACTGTGTGCCTTCAGCCAGATTTCTGCAGTTATTCTGAACAAGCCTATTGCGATCAGCGGAGTATATATTCAGTCTACGAAATTCTTAATAGTTTTATACTTTTTGTAGTGAATTTGCCGTGGATCTGGATAGGGTTGTGGTGCAATGGTTGCCCCCCGAAGAGCTGTGAAGATGATGAAGCTATCATCCATGGATACTGCTGCGGTTGTGCCTACGCCTTAGGTATGAATACTTTTCACACTCAACATCTACACGTTAAAAGAAAGATAAAACGTTTATTCGTACCACAAATAATCGTAATGCAGAAGATGGTTTACCTGAGTATCAGTGAGGAGTGAGGCCTCTAGCTTCGTCGAGGATTCAAGCTAGTTTAGCTTTAGCCTTTAGCTCTCATAAGCAATGTATCGGTATTTGCGAGTTTGCGACCCACGGAAAAGAAAGAGCACTTGCGCACTTGCACTTGGTGTTGTGACCAATATCATCATTTGACTGGCTTGTTGGTCTAGTGGTTAGTGGCCCTGACTGCTACACCGGAGGTAGTGGGTTCGATTCCCACCCAGTACAAATGTTTGTATGATGAACACGATCATTTGTTCTGTGTCTGGGTGTAATTTATCTATAGTATGTATGTATTTAGAAATATATAAGTAAGTATGTTTATCAGTTGTCTAGTACTCATAACACAAGCTCAGCTTAGCTTGGGACTAGACGGCGTTGTGTGATAGTTGTGGAATATTATTAGTTTTTTTCCTTGTACAAGCCTTCCATTTGACTAAGACAGCACATCGAGTTGACGCCTGTGAGCGGCCGCCGTTTTTTGTCAGATGTGAATTATCAAATACACTTCTCTCGTTCTGGATGGAGCGAGAGAGAGTCAGAGTCAGACTGTACCTGACTAAAACCCACCCGTATTCCATGGCTGCGGTACCTCTTTCGAACAATCCCGCAGCTCTAGCACACATTGGCACTGGTGATCCCAACCCTCCCGTCTTGCGCAGCTAAACTCAAGCACCTCCTCAGCTTAGCGGCAGGCCTATAAATTAATTAGTCTATAGAATGTACTGTTTGTTTACAGATAATCTACCAGTGCTGTGTCCAAAGTTCATGCAGTGCCCCTTGAACATGCACGGTTTGTGTCACGACTATGAATACATGATGCGGTGCTGTTGTTAGTCCAGACTTTTTTTTAAATGTTATAGATTAGTGCTTGACTGCGATCCCATCTGATGGTAAGCAGTGATGCAATCGTTGATGGTGAATCGCACTCAACGACAATACAGCATCGATCTTGTGGACATGCGATTGTTCTAATTAAATGTTTCTGTATGATGTGAGGTTCGTAGGTCAAGGACAATTAAAATAAAACATCTTTGAATATAGCATACTGTTTTAATTTCTAAGAAACCCTCAATACAGAATTATACGGGGTTAGCGGTCTTGATTTAAGTAAACTTAACTCTGATACAATAGTACAAAAATAACGACGAATGAAGGTAGTTATAGATCGAGAATCAAATAATTTATAGCATATAATTTTTATAGTCGAATGTTTCATATATTAGTATTAAAATTCATATCACCTTTTATCTATCTCTCTTAACAATTTAAGTGACAACAATACCCTCGTTCTAGGGTAGTCTAGTCGGGTAAAAATAGGACGAAAATCTTACGAATGGGACGACTATTCTAATAAGTGAAACATCGGACTGATTTAAAATTTAAAGTTATCACATTATTGCTGTGACAGTGATTATGAATATGTCTTTTAATTAATACTATGATCCCGCTTCGATGGCTACAAGTTTACTATATATCTGTCTAATAGTCTAAGGCCAATATGCTATATCTACAATTTGTGTTAGAATTCGCGATCCAATTAAATATATCAACACAAAATGTTCAATATAGCGCAACCCCAGTACGCTTTATTATAAATACAATGTGGTCTATATACTGCTATTGTATGGGAGGTCGATAATATTTCCATGTAATAATAATCGCCAAACTCAATAGAACTAACTTTTAAAACGACGACGTTTAAAATATACGCAATGTTGAAGACAGCGTCAAATGCATGAAATACTGCAGTAATAGCAATAACAAAATGGTCCCCATTAGAATCTGTGTGTCATCGTTCCTGACACGAGTATCGCGATGCAAAAAAAGATGGGCGTAGATGACAATTCATTAAAACATCCCATACAATACCAGATATACGCTATACAGAATGAATAATATAAACACCCAGTGCATACAATAAGGTTTATTATTAGTACCTCAAGTGACGAGAAATTATTTTTTTTAACAGAAGCTGGAATAAAAACGGAAATTAGCCTACACTTTGTAATGGACAGCTTGAGAGATAAAAGTTATGTACGGTCGGACACTACGGCACGCAAGCTGCGCACGCGCCGACTACGCACAACACGACACAGCTACAATCTCACGTAAACCTTAACCTAGCCTTAAGCTAGGTGACACTAACAACAAGCAAATGAGCGGCGACCGCGGTGACGTAGTGCGCGACCGACTTACGACATTAGATACAAAGCGAACAAATAAACGTTCATATTATAATAACCATAAAAATCTTGTGAATTTTCCTCTCATACAATCTACAGTGGCGCTCAGTTATTTAAACCTGCATCAATATTCTTATTCTGGAAACAGCACAAAATTAACCTACAATATTCATTATCTATAAACATGTATAAACATACACCCTTCCATTTCACCTGTTTGCTTTAACTAACAAGATATCGGACAATAGCAACTTAACAGAAAGTTAGCTTAGTTAGGACGCGCGGCGACGGTCGGCCGCGTCGCGCCTCTCTATATAGTATTTATTTATTTATAATTATATAATTATAATGATGCGATCATGAAACGTTTTGTGGTAATTGCATTTCTTGTGTGTGGGGGTAGCGGCCGGCGCCCGCGACTCCCGCAAACCGTACGTCTTGCCGCCAGCCTGCAACATTACACGCAAACTTATAGCACTCGTCACAGTCTTTACTTGGTAGTGGAGGTCAGTTAGGCATTCTCGGTCCCAGTCGCTACATCTCGGGAAGCTGATCTCAATATAGTTGAAAAAGGTAAGGAATAGTAAAATGTTGATACAAGTGGAGAAAGTTTGTCATCGCGACACACATTTAGGAAGAAATAAATAAAAGGGGGTTGCTCGGCGACTCGTGGGGGCCACCTGGCACACTGCCTGACTTGATAAATACAATCAGTAGTGACGGGGCGAGCGACAGCACTTTTGCGCCACTTGTGCGCCCAAAAGCAGTAGAGATAGGAGCGGGATTCTGAGTGTATATTGAAAAAAAAAAAAAAAATATTTTAGAGTTGTGCCGATAGATGGCCACGTTAATAGCAACATCAGGACGTTTATGGCCTGGGCGATTGTTTGAAGACTTACCGCGGCTCTGAAGAGTAAAGGACAACTGAACATTTTGTAACATTTTCACGTTGAACCCACTCCAATTTCGATAAATTTTGGTATAGAGATCTATATGCCCTCAGAGAAGAACACAGTGCAATTTTTATATTATAATGAGACGATTGCGAACGACTTTTCGGTAAAGTTTAGTCATGCAATTATTTTGTCTTGATTTCGGTTGTGTTGGTTGCCCGGAGCAGACACAATATCCGTCTGGTCGTAAGATCCTACCTTTTCAACGGAGGTTTGCAGGACTTTACTTTTGACTTTGGGCAAAGCCGTGGCAAAAGCTAGTCGAGTTATAAAACAGCAGCAACTCACCGTAGGCGGCGTATTCAGCAGCAAGAAGACTTGCCGGTATCGATGGGGTGCCCCTGGTCGATCTTGACCTGTCCGCCCACCGGCGCGGCGCCCGTGGACGGCGGCCCGACGCGCGTCTTGATTTCAGCGGCCATCGTCATGAAAGCTTGCTCAACGTTCGTCGAGTTCTTCGCTGAGGTCTCCAAGAATGGGATGCCAAGCTGTTCCGCGTATTGCTGTGGAAGACGAAACAAAATAATTGTTACTCTATGATACATTTTAAGAGTCCCTGTGCGATTGTCTTTGGTTGCTGTATCCAAAACTTCATTGTTAGAAAATTGTGAAATTGGTTTAGTTGTTGTTTATAAAAAAAAATCTAGTGACCCGCCCTGGCTCTGTACGGATACAAATTATATCCATAAACCTTCCTCATTTATTGTTCTTTTTATTAGTGGAAACCGCATTAAAATCCGTTGCGTGGTTTAAGACGAGTTAGGGAATAAACAGACAGTCGCGGAAAGCGAGTGTTTTTTTCCTAGCCCTTACTGTCCCTCTGCTGGGCGAAAGTCCTTCCAGACATTCCTCTCCCTCGCCATCTCAAACCAGTCATCGTGGTATGCGTCTAGATCATCTCGCCACCTCTCTAGGCCGGCCTCGACGGCCTAGAGATTTTCCCTCTGCAGGAACCCGTGTGTCTCCGTGGCGACGCTTGCCCGCCCAATCCCATTTGAGCCCAGCAGCCATTTTTTTGTTATTTTTTTTTTAAGTGGTACCAACTAAACTAGTGCGGAAGTAGTGATGCAATCGTTGATGGTGAAACGCACTAGTTTATTATGAGCCTATTCACTCTAGCCTTGAAGACACCTAAGTTATAATCGGACGGTAATACCGCAGCAGGAAAATTGTTCCAGTCCCTTGATGTAAGCGGTATAACCGACGAGGCGAAAGGCTTAGTCCGGATCGTTGAGGTGTCAAAAACGTAAGGGTGAACACTTGCCGTACGTCGGATTGTCCGATGGTAGTTCAAGGTGATGGCGGAATCAATTTATTTAATTCTGTGGCAGATGCCAATAGCATTAACAAGAGATGCGCTATGTCAATTTTTAAGTAGTTCAAGATCTCACGAGGTTATAATTTTACCAATTCTTTGTAAAGCTAAAAAGAGCTAAGATAATTCTCTACAAA
Source organism: Mythimna impura (assembly GCA_905147345.3). Taxonomy (NCBI): domain Eukaryota; kingdom Metazoa; phylum Arthropoda; class Insecta; order Lepidoptera; family Noctuidae; genus Mythimna; species Mythimna impura. The sequence continues at coordinate 20,969,194 of LR990359.1, read as the reverse complement.
GAGCGCTTAAACCGCTTTTTTATTATTATTGATAGGCTCGCGTTTGACCACTATCTCACCAGACAGCAAGCGATGATGTGATCTACGATGGAGCATGCTAATAGCATAATAAATACTAATGTACAGATAAGCACACACGAGTCTGTTTCAATACGTGTGTAATTGTTTTGATACTTGATGTAAACATTAGCATGCGTCTTAGTAGCCTTATTGCACCAAGTGGTAATAATAATAATATCTACTTATCAAACTTACATTTAAAACAAGTTTCAACACTAATGACACAATTTGAAAGAAACTAAAATGCATTGGGTAATTAATAAAACACTAACGACAAAACAAAAACCACATTTAATTACACCAATTGCATTGAAATGTATCTTTGTTTTTGGGAAGGATTTTTTCGAGTGAAGTTTTTGTATGTGGTTATTTTAATTATTCGCAATTGATTCCTAGTGCATGTTGTGATGTAAAATTGGTGTTGTTTTGTATTACAAATGTCTGCACAACTCGACAATATGTATGTGGAATCATTAAAACACATGTGATCTCGGTAAAATGGAGCTGAGTATTTTATTGACGTATTGACTGATTCAGCGAAGCTTGTTGAAAGGCTGACTATGTGTCAGCAACGGTCGATTGAATGTGTTACATCTGCATTATAATAAAAAAAAGTGACTGTATATTGTATCAATAACTAAACACATTCTCAACTTGACATTGGTTAAATGCACAAACCGTGCGAATTCAAAAGAAAAAAAAAACTACATCAAAATTAAATGCAGTTTTTTCTCCCACAAGAACCAGTAAAGCGTTGCAAGATAATTAATCTATTATATATTTATTGCTTGCATAATAAAACTTGTGTTGCCTCTTATCAGCATAATTTCATGAATAAATATTATGAGATACATCATTGTTAAAATCAGTATGGTATGTGATATTATGTCATCGTGCTATAAATGTATGCCGAAATAAATGTGATTATTAACGTAACCGTACAAGCTCAAAATCAATGTGCCTAGCCGACTATCTGGTTTCTGATTTAAGGCATTTGAAGTTGAGTATTTCTATTTTAGCCCGAAAACCTGTCAAAATTTGACATTAAACCTATATATAAAAAGAGAAGTGTGTAGAGCAGTGGTGGCCGAGTGGTAACGGCCCCGACTTAAAGAGTTGTAGGTCGCGGGTTCAAACCCAGCCAGGCGCATTACTTTGTGTAATTTATTTCATCACCTCTACTCTCAAAACGGTGAAGGAAAACATCGTGAGGAAACGGCATGTCCTAGAACCAAAAATTTGAAGACATGTGACATCCACCAACCCACACTGGGCCCGCGTGGTGGATTACGTCCCGTTACCTCTCCTAGAGAGGAGGCCTGAGTCCCAACAAGGGGAACATTATAAGGCCGACTATGCTGTATGCTATGCTTTAAAAGGAGAAACTGACTGACTGACATATCAACGCACAGTCGAAACTACTGGGACTAGGAACATGAAAATTTGCACAAGGATTAGTACCAGTTTGAGATGTGGTTTACTCAAAACACTCAATTCAGAAACCCGCTTCGATTCTATGATCGCAGAACGACTGTCTATCTGAGCTCCACAACTCAGGTATTTGGTTTTAGTGTTGATAATCTGTTTTTTTGGGTTTCTACTACCATCTTGAATTCTTGAGTCTGCTGATTTATGTATCCCCTTTGGCGGTATTTAACTAAATTTGTCAGTTAAATTTACCTTACTTGGGCTTTTTTTGTGGTGGGAAATCATCCAATCACTTCTACCATTTTAGGGTAGAGCGTGAAGACGTATCAGACTTTTACTGACTAAAACTACTTAAGTTGCGGGATTGTTCAACTGTTGCAGGCTTCGGCCCTTTTGCAGAAATCTTTTTGAAACGTGTGGAATACAGTCCGTCGTCTCGGGCTTGAATCAGAGCGTTCTATATTACATATTACAGTCGGGACGTGATTGGGGAGGTTTTTAACCTGTTTTGTTGGTGATGACGACGCTGAGCAATAATGTACCAGAGGCCTCACCAGTACCTGTTAAAATATCAGGCGTATGAGCGAGAAAGAGGGATGGGGTATAAACGCTATATAGCTCCATGCCTTTAACAGTTCAATGTAGGTCGCGTTAAGGGTTAGTGGCAGGGCCTCTTGATATCTAATAACATAGAAATAAAGTTCAAATTAGCGCTTACGTTGGCTGTGGTGTAGTCGACGACTTTCTTGGTGGTGAGGTCACACTTGTTGCCGACCAGCAGCTTGTTGACGTTGTCGCACGCGTAGCGGTCGATCTCCTCCAGCCATTGCTTGACGTTGCTGAATGAATCCTGGAAAGTAATATTGGGAAGATTTAAAGTTTTGCTACAGATAGGTGTTTCTGGTCTGGGTGTCTTGCGTATGTCGGTTTACATGTTTGTGAACGCGTTGTTTGTTTTTCGCGCATCGGAAAATGCAGCGTTGGAAGGCCTCCCACAAAGCGCACCGATGACCTGGTGAGAGTCGCGGGAATGCGGTGGATGCTAGACGCACAGGATCGGTCGTTGTGGCGACGCTTGGGGGAGACCTATATCCAACAGTGGACGTCTTTCGGCTGAAATAATAATGATGATGATGATGATGATGAACGCACCCACAATACAAGAGTAATTCCTAGTACGAGGCAACGTTTATAAAAAAGAAAGTATGATTAAAGCCGTCGTACAGCGAGTATATACCCTTACGTTGTTAACACCTCTACGGTCTGGACTAAACGTTTCGCCTAGCCGTTTATACTGTGTAAATCGAAGGATTGGAACAATTTGCATGCTGCGGTCTTCTCGTCCAATTATAATTTAGATGTCTTCAAGGTTAGAGAACGATTGCATCACTGCTTACCATCAGGTGGGATCGCAGTCAAGCACTACCTCATTAAAAAAAAGTCATTAGGATTTTCATTTGTGATTTTGAACTTTATATTTTTGAGTTGATAAAAGGTTTTTGGTTTTTTAAATCTATTATTATTTAAAACTTCAATTAAAGTAATGAAGATTTATAATCTGAGAAAGAACGGCGTGACAGGCTTGTAAGTATTTTCGTTTTAGTATTTTAAGGTTGACTGGAATTCAAAAGCCTTTACAAGAACAAGACTGCTTTTGATTTCAAAAGAATTTCTTAAGGATAACAATATTCTTTAACCGAAGTTTAAAGAGACCTTCAAAGTTGTTATTCAGACATTCTATGTGAGGACAAAAGCCTAAGAGCCCGTGGCTGTCAGACTTTTGTCATTATCGAAAAGCTGATAGTTTGTCATTGCATGTCCCCAACACAGGTAGGAACAATACTATAAAGTTTCAGTTATGGTGTCTTCGACAGGTAACAGGTAACAAAGGTGTGTAACTCTGTGTAAGGACAATGGCCTAAGAGCCGGGCTCGTCACTCTACAAGAAACAACCTTAAAAAAAAATCTTCTGTCTTGAGATAAATGCCAGTTGGGTAGTTGACTCCATTTGTTTTATTATTTGTATCAAAAATGAACTATTTAAAATCATAAACAGAAAGAATTTTAATCGAGAAATTGTGAAGTAACAAAATAAGAACCCGGGGGGGGGGGGGGTCTGGTGGGGACATGTCCCCTGGTCTTCATATTAATATTTGAGATGCTGACCAATTTTGATTCTGTTTATAGAAAGATTTATTTTAAATTATTTGTTGTTGAAGGAAAGGAAATAACAGTTTCTTTGTCCTACATGACTTATTAACCTCCTTGATACCATGTAGTGCACAATTGATAACAAAAAAAAAGTAAATGCTAGAAAAACGTGACGCGGTTACGTCGAATGAAATCAGTAAGTAGATAGACCATGTTTTGGACAAGTCCTATCTTGAGGTTCAAAGTTCACAACGTAGCATTATTGTACTTTGACCCTCATTTACTCAAAGACATTAGTCATACGGCGGGTTTCTGAATTGAGTATTTCGAGTTAAGTATGTCTCAAACCGTACTTTAATGCCAAATTTTGGCAGGTTTGCAGGCTAAAGTAGAGTTTGAGCAATACTCAACCTCAAATGCGTAAATCAGAAATCGAGGGTAAGTCATCGGTTCCAGTGTATTTCATCATCATTTCAGCCGAAAGATGTCCCCAATGCGATGAACATGATGCGTCTAACATCCATCGGATTCCCACCACCCTCACCAGGTCCACCTTGTTGGAGGCTTTGCAACGCTGCGTGTTCCAGTACGCGGTCGCCACTCCAGAACCTTTCGGCTCCATCGACCGTTCTACGAGCAATGTGCCCTGCCCAATGCGACTAAGTCTGGCGATTCTTCGGGTTATGTCAGAAACTTTATTTGTCATGCGTGTCTTCATTCCTGATGCGATCACGCAAGAAAACTCCGAGCATAGCCCGTTTTATTGACCTTTGGGTGACGTTAAGCCTTCTGATGAGGCCCACAGTAAGCCATTACGTTTCAGAGCCATATAGCAATACGCACTGGTCATGGACTTTGCCAGTGTATTTATAAAAGGCCTATAATAATCTACTTTTCAAAAGAGACTGAACTAAAATTGTCTCTGTCTACACATTTCAACTTTGCCCCGCACTAAGAATAACTCCTGTATCATGGGACCGTTCACAAACATACATATTACTCACAAATATCTGCTCCGTGCGGGAATCGAACCCACGACAAGCAGTGAAGCAGTCAATTGCTCAACCACTGCGTCAACTGAACCGTCAAACTGTGTAAGTGCTGTGACCTTATTCCTGCACAATGCCAGATCCCGATTTTCCGGTTGACCTAAATGAGCGCAGGAGCTTCTAGTTTCCATTATTATATTATTTATTCTTGCCGTATTATTGCCATTGCCTTTGTATTGCGTTCTTGTAACATAATCAGGTTTTTATTGTGACCAGTCACAGTGAAAATAACGAGCAAATCCAGGCATCAAGACGTCACGTCGATACTTGAATCTAATACAAAACGTAATTAGAATTGTTATTGATGCTTGTTTCGTTTAATAATCTATACTTATTATTATTATAAATGTGAAAGTAACTCTTGTCTGTCTGTCTGTTACGCTTTCTCGGTTAAACTACCGAACCGATTTTGATGAAATTCTTACGGAAGAAACTTGAACTCCAAGGATATAGGATGGATATAGGCTTTTTATCTGTCTTCGACTTCGCGTCCGCAATAACCAACATTCATGCGGACGAAGCCGCTGCCAGAAGCTAGTTTAATACAAATACGTGGCGCAGATTTTTATCGACACAATGGTGTTTTGTATTAGTTCTGTAATTGGGTAATTAAAGTAACTATCAATCAGTGTATTAAATCCTTTTTAATTAAAAAAAATAGTTCAATATATTTAACCAAAAAACACTGAAAAAGAGTCAATGAAAGTGTAATCCTGGTTCTTTAAAATTTCAAGGGCAATGTTCACAAGTGTTTGAAATATCTTTTATCAGTTTGTTTGTTGACATTATTTATTTGATTCTTATCTGGTTCTGGATTTAAAAATTATTATCGGTCAACAGGGTTCGCCCTTACTTTGAGACTCACGAAGACCAACGCGACGCGACAGCCATATTTACATAGAACAAAAAAAAAACTGCCACAAAAAATTATGTTGGCATAACTCGACAACATGTATGTACTGAACAGCTGATTTTTTTTCGGGATTCCAGTTTTGGTTCCAATAGTCATAGTTGTTCAAAATGATAAGTAGGTATAGCTATCGTGTTGTCATTTATTGTTGTGTTGCCAACGGCTTCGACCGCTTGAAAATAGGTTTCTCCATACAAACTTCCAACACCCGTTTCACTCCCTTAGGGGTGGACTTTCGTAAAATCCGTTCTTAGCGGATGTATAAGGAACCTACCTGCCAAATTTTAAGTTTGCAGGTGTTTTAGTTTCTGAGATTTCGTGATTAATCAGTGAGTGGTATTTCATTTTTATATATATAGATTAGTGTGAATTGTCATTGTCGTCTCCACACTGTATATACTCACTAGATCAATTTCTACAATAAAAAAGGGTTGTCGCAAGGTTTCATCGCGTTTTTCAGGGAGCCTTTATACCAAAATACGCAGTACATCAAGTTTATTTATAATCTCTTGTACAAGAGGTACCAGAGGTCAAGGTTATATCTGAGGGACAAATTCGTCGAAAACAAACACAAAAACAAAATGTTTCGTTATTTTATGCTAAATAATAATCAGGTTAGGTCATTACTGTTATTAAATGCGTAAATATGAGACAAATTAAGGCCGTAAAAGATAAAAGGTTTTCAGAGTGTTTGACAAAATCTATATTTCAGTCTAGACAGGTGCTTCCAAGAAATAATTTAAAATATGCGCGTTTGGGTTAGTTTGTTAAGCGCACATGTTTTAGATTATAAACGATCCTATTACATTCTGATGACACATGCCTATTGTACTGTGAGTGACAATAATACTATCTTATTGTCATCTCAGAAAATGTCCTCACGTTTAGTAATTATATTCAACTAGCTTCTGCCACCGGCTTCGCCCGCGTGAGAGTGGAAAATCATACCAAGGGAACATACTCCCGAGCCTACTCGTGTGTCAAATTTCATCCAAATCCCTTCAGCAGTTTCAGTGTGTAGTAACACACATACAAATATACATACTCCCACCGCGTCAGTCTGTCTGTTCACGATAAACTCAAAAACTACTAAATGGATTTTCAAGCAGTTTTAACCAATAGACAGAGTAATTCATGAAGAAAAGGAAGAGAATTTCAAAGATTTGTAACACCCGTGTGAAACAAGGCCGGGTCGCTAGTTTTTAGATTACTGTTAAACGTAAAAAATACTTAAGAGTGACGAAGATTCATTCATTAATCTCGGGACAATGTTATAACTACTATTGTTTCTGACTGTACAGCGACTATCTTTGTCGGAGATAATAAACAAAAGAAGTCTTTATTGCCAGACCACAGTCCATAGATTGAACAATATCACATAACACCTGCACTTTCGCTTCGCGCCAATGTTATCGTACCAAACTATAGACAAAAACCATTCTCTAACTTTATATAGAGTGAAAGTTGTATCGATCTTGGGAACAAACTGTTCGGGCCAATCAATTATTTAGCAATTGGATATCTAATTTATATAATATTCACTAGCAGAATATAACATCGGAAGGTGCATTAAGTTGACTTCGGCGTCCATTACACGATAGGTTTTGCTGTCAGTTTTGCCACAGTCAATATTTTGATTGACGAAAAACCTGTCGTCTAATGCGATGATTGACGTTTGCATGACGAAAACATAATGGCGATAAAATTCCGTCATTCAAACATCATTCATGATTGATGGAATTGATTGACGCTTGCATGACCGTGTACTGGACGCCTTCCATGAGTGTCGACGATCAAATGTATTTAGTACGTCTTTGCGGCCTTCTACAGGGTGGATCGATGACCAGGTGAGGGCCTCTGTGAGGACTCTAGAAGACCTTATGTCTAATAGTGGGACGTCAAGCGTATAACCTGGACAGACAACCATACCACCGAACTTACTAGCTGCTATTTCTCTTATCAAAATAGATTAATACACTCACCGGCACGGAATCTTGGCCAAGCGCGTATTTAGCGATAACAAGAGCTTTAAGTGTTTCCTATGATTATTTATTATGAAGGTTGGTCTAAAAAATGTTTACCTTTAGTTCAAGAGGGTAATTTATCATGTTTGAGTGCAATATGACGTTATTTTTAAGTTTTAGTTGAACCCGGTCATCTGAGCGACTAAGTTGCTGTTTTAAATTTGTGTTTTGTGAAAGTTTATTGTTAGGTTATTCAATTATTGTGATATCGTACTGTTACTTCAATAACTAAAGGTGATTTAATTCCAATAAAAATGCCATTAACACCATCACAGGTTGCACAAGCTGTAGCATTGATCGAACAAGGGCTGACACAGCGAGAAGTTGCTGTTATACTGAATGTACCACGTTCATCGATGCAGTATGCGCTGAAACGATACCAGGAGACAGGCCGCTACTCCCGCAGACCAGGCAGCGGAGGCGTCAGATGCACATCAGCCCGGGATGACCGCTTTATTGTCCTGGAAATTTTGAGAAACCGCTACCTCACCGCTGTTGAGATACGCCAGCGACTCCAGTTCACAAGAGGTGTCAATGTTAGTGAACGTACAGTGAGAAGACGAATGGAGGAAGTGAATTTACAAGCTCGTAGACCAGCACGCGGCCCAGAACTTCTCAGAAGTCACCGAGTAGCTCGACTTCGATTCGCACGAGAACACGTCAACTGGACCCATGAGCAGTGGGCTCGAGTACTGTTCACAGATGAGTGTCGAATCGCTTTACGAGCTCCAGATGGTCGGGAGCGAGTGTGGAGAAGAAGAGGAGAGCGGTTTTTACCCATTACCACCACACAAACTGTTAGTTTTCATGGAGGCTCTATAATGGTTTGGGGAGGAATAAGTTCCGATGCACGTACGGAGTTAGTTATCGTCGATAACCGATTAACGGCAACACGATACATCGAGGAGATTCTTCAGGAACACGTGTTACCATATTCAGGGTTTATTGGATTTGACGAATTCCTCCTAATGCACGATAACGCGCGCCCACACGTTGCACATTGCGTGGAGGAATACCTTACAGAGGTTGGTATTCAAAAATTGCAGTGGCCAGCTCGTAGTCCAGACTTAAATCCAATAGAGCATATCTGGGACAAGCTTAAAAGAAAAATAAAGTCCTCCTCCAACCCGCCTGAAACTCTGAATCAGCTTCGAAATGCAGCACTGACCGCTTGGGAAAGCATACCACAAGTTGAGATCAGAAACATCATCCAAAGTATGCCAGAACGAATGCAAGCTGTTATCGGGGCTAGGGGAGGAAACACCCGATATTAAAATGCAAACACAACGAAGACTTTTTGGTTATTTTTCATTTTGTGTTCTTTTTAAATTGACAGTGTTAAAACCAATATTTTTGTGAAACTGCTTATTTTTTTAAAGATTACTGCTGGTGCATCATTTTTTCAATAACTGAGTTACAAAACCATAAAAAAACCCTAATTTAGTGCATAAACCCATAATATAGTGAAAATTAAATATTTAAATAGAAATTATCGGCAAGTTATTGGTGGCCAAGTTTCCGTGCCGGTGAGTGTAGTTCGCCCGCGTGATAGTACGACTTATCACCTAGGGGTATACAAATTAGCTTACGAACTATTCTCAGATCTACCAAATGTACACAAAAAAAAAAAACATAAAAATCGATCACGCCATATTGGATAACAAACACTGTCATTTTTATGTAATAGATTATATTATCTAGCGTGTAGCGTGCCACAGTTGGGCAAAAGCGTCTCTCCATTGTTCCCGGATCTAAGCTACTTTCTGCTAATTCCTAAGGATTCATACATTAATTTCGTATTTTACAGCTCGATTGACTTGCGACGAGAAGAAGAATTAGCCAAAAATAATAGAAGAAAACTCATCAGTAGGTCGCAACATGCTTTCAAATTGAGGCTAACGTCGAAATGTGGAACAGATAACTAACTAGACCACCAGTTGTGGATGAACTGCAATAGGTCATAAACGAGTTCATTTTGTGGAGAGCACCTAATTCAAGTTTTATCACCTTTAATAGGTCTTGTAATTACGACAGATAAATACTGACCACAACTTAAATGTTTGTAAATAACTTTACGTATTATATTGGTCACGTTTCTTAAATGTAAATTATATGAACTTTGAAAAAGATAAATAAACAACACAAACCGGAAAACTTTGAACTTATTCAGTCAAGGTGCATTCAGCTGATACAAAATACAAGACGGATCTAAAAAAAAATCGAACCCATAAATAAACAAATTCTTAAATCTCTCTTCTTTATGGGTCGAATTCTATTTTATTTCTATTTTTTGTGTTTCCTGATAGCTACAACCAAGGGGTGGTTAAGTAAAGAGTGAATAGGTTACTTCTAGGCAAGCGTGATCCATCGTCGGCCCATCATTGCTTACCATCAGGCGAGATAGTGGTCAAACGCGAGCCTATCCATAATAAAAAAAAAATGAAAACAAGCACCTTTTAAGGTTCCGTACCAAAAAGGTATTAACCGAACCCTATTAGTCTACTCTATTTGCCTGTCATAGGGTATATTTAGATTGAGCTGCGGGATTGTTCGAAAGAGTTACCGGGGCCCTGACACGCACAGTACAACTGAAGGAACACAGGTGGGTTTTAGTCAGTAGTTATCAAAAAATAAAAGGCCCGTTTTGACATTTGTATTTTGACTACCTAGCGGCTTGTCCGGTGTAGTATAGCTACTACTACACCGGACCCCTAATTATTATTTTATTGTTTCTTTCCAAGTTACATTCTAGGGTTTTTCTCAAATGTCAAAACGGGCCTTTTATTTTTTTAACGAGTTTAATAGTGTGACACTCCCTCTCGCTTTACCCAAAGGGCAAGAAGTTTTTGATGATTTGTCACAAAAAATAGGGTACCTTTAGAACCGAAATAGAGGCAGTTGTAATTAATTAAGGCCGCTATCATGATTTAATAAAAATGAGGTAAAACTAAGAGCAGTGGTGGCCGAGTGGTAACGAGTTGTAGGTCGCGGGTTCAAACCCAGCCAGGCGCATTACTTTGTGTTATTTGTTTCATCACCACTGCCACAGATTACTGAATAGTTACTACGTAACAGATACTTCACTCAGTAGAAAATTTCCAATACCTATTACGATAATTGCCTACTCCCTCGCGTCAACAACCACTGTATGCTAAAATGCGCCTAAATGCTCAAGCGTACAGCAGTGATTGCTTCGCACCGCGCGATTCCACAGTAATCGCAGGGCTGCCTCTTCGATAAAATTAAATTAACATAACTTTTTATCTATGTTATTGAGAACTGTGAATATGTTCTGACTTTTATGTGGCAGTTAAAAATTTTATCATTTATAAAATATTTAACCAACTTAAAAAAAAGGAGGTGATCAGACATACAGTTGTTGAAAATGTTAAAAATGTTAGGTGTTTATCCCTTCTTTTGCTTGATTTACACCCATCTACAGCACATAAGGCACCACACGGCATCGTAATACGCGTACGAACGAACAGCACTATTAAAATTGAACGGCGTGCGCGCGCTTCGCTTGCGAAAACCGCACTGAATTTGATCCGCCGGCGGACCGAGACCGCTCGGCTGGGCGGTAGGCACTTATAGCGCGCAAGTACATGGAGTGACGGAGGCCTGCCACTGCTCTCAAAAAGGTGAAGGAAAACATCGTGAGGAAACCGGCATGTCCTAGAACAAAAAATTCGAAGACATGTGACATTCACCAATCGGCACTGGGCCCGCGTGGTGGATTACAGCCTATGTCCTCTCCTAGAGAGGAGGCCTGAATCCCAACAGTGGGAAAATTAAGGCTGATTATGCTATGCTTATGAGGTAATACTAAGATAAATAGATCTATTTGATGGTACGATCGGAATACGAAACGCTAAGTAATAGCATGGCACGTGTCTAGCCTTCCGAAGTACCTGCCCATCAAATCAGTTTAAAATTAAGCTAAACAAAGCTTATTAGGCCGTTGAATGATTAGCGTACTCCGTCATTGTTTACGAATTGAAGAAGAGTAGGTATTCCGCAGTTTGGACGCCAGCCAACTTTGTGCTCCATAACTCATTTGCACAAACTTAACTAAATTGGTCATAAAATGTTTTAAACTGTTTATAAATAAACATTGGTAGCATGTTAAAGAATTTGTTTATTTATGGGTTCGAAATTGAATTCAAGATACACTTCCCCAGCTAAATGGACAGAAAAACTTATTTTAAAAAAATAGGTTTTCGCTGATCCTGACTCAAGAGAATATTGTATTGTGGCGCCACTTGGAAGATGTATTGTTACAAAATGATTGTGACAGGAGTAGAACAGGCGGAATTAGAACTAACCTACCAGTATCCAAGTCCAGTGCAATAGATGTTGGGCTATATGTGGTGGTTTATAAAGTTCATCCGTACTATAATATTCTAAATATCAATGTGAAAGTAACTGTCTGTTACACCTTCACGGTTAAACTAATGGAACCGATTTTGTTGAAATTTGGTACAAAGTAAGTTTGAACCCCAAGGAAGAACATAGGCTACTTTTTATCTGGATAAAGCTAGTACAGTGGATTTCGTTTATTACGACCTTGGTTGTGTGACCATTTACTTATAGCGACGTTAAATCTATGTCCCTTGAATTTAAAGCATACTTTAGTACAAAATTCATGTGGTTATAGCGACTTTGGATGTAACGCCGAGTTCGGGTGTAGCGACTGTTTTTAATTAATCATTTGTAACAAATTCCTAGAAATCCCATGCAGATGTTGCGACCGGAGTCGGCCGCCAGACACAAAGACTTTCCTTTCACAAAAATTTCTTATCTTTTGTTTATATCCACACAGATGGTCAGCAAGTGTGGAGACCTTTACCTTTTGTTTATAGATATCAGCTAAGTAGGTAGGGAAGCGTGTACGTTTCGGAGTTAAATTTATGGTTCAGATAAATACTTTCAATAATAAATTAATATAAACTATACATGTGTACGTGTCTGTATGTCTTTACCTTTTCCTGTAACGACTTCCGGACATAACGAGAAAAATAGAGTAGTCCCTTCAACGTCGTTATACCCGAAATCCACTGTATTTATTTAACATAAATAAATATGCATATTTAAATTCCTAAAACCATCCTAACATTACAATTAATGGGTTTTTGTGATAAATTTATTCAAATCCAAATAAAACATACATTCCTTCCTAACACCTTATCTCTCATGTTGAACATGATAAAGGTTATTACATTAAATCATAACTTCTGTAATCAAATTGTACCAGACTGAATATCCTAGTGTGATAACAGTCAATAAGTGAAAATCGTCCTGTGGAAACATAAACCTATCATCTAAGAAATATTTTTTTAACTAATTATTATCTACTGAACTCTATAAAATGGCAAACGGGTAACACATTATTTGGGTAACAAATTACTTTTATGTCTTGATAATCTTCTAACTAATTAATGCAAAAGTTCTGGTAAAAATAAAGCTGCATATTCACTGGACGACAGATGCTCTGAAAAGTCATGACTCACTACAGATGTTCTGCGAATTTACGTTTACGACCCTGCGTTTTGTCGGGATATCACTTTAGTTAGCCCTGACGAGTGTTTTCGTGTCCTATTCGCCAGGGTCGTGTTTGCGACTGGGTACTCCATCTCGTTTAGCTCTTGACGAGATGGAATATTTGGTCGTGGATGTGCGACCCTGGTGGAATAAAAGCGAGAGTGTTTGTCTGATGCATTTGAAATATGCTGTTTAAAGGTTTTTTTTTTAAATTTTCATAAACCAGTGCTTGACTGCAATCCCACCTGATGGTAAGCAGAGATGCAATCATTGATGGTGAGGCGCACTAGTTTATTAAGAGCCTATTCACCCTAGCCTTGAAGACACCTAAATTATAGTTAAACGGGAAGACCGCAGCAGGCAAATTGTTCCAGTTCCTCAAATAGCATTTATTTAAGAAGTCAGCATTGCAAAGGGTCTTGTAACCTCTCTACTGATAGCTCAGGCTTCAAGCACTAATATGTACACTGGTTTCTCTCTGACAAATATTTGCAGTCTGTGTGGTGCCCAAGGAGCGACATTGTGCAGTCTATGGGCGTTACAAATCAAGAGACCACTGACGCGCAGTGAGTTATAGGTCATTTACATACTGTATAAATAATTTAATAAATATACATATCAAGCCATAACAGGGAAAAAAATGTAATGGACAGTTTGTGCTTTTTGCAGGCAGGGATTTTAAATAGGCATTAAGAAATATTTAAGCTATCTAAAGTATCAAGAAGCACTAGGTTTTTGAGGAGATTTTACCTCAATTTAAAGTAGCTTAATACTTTGTGGTCAAAACCACTTCTGAATAATTCTTCAAGTTATTTGTAACTTTGTACAATTAACAGCTTGACTGTGGACATCTTCTAATATATAGAAAAATCTTGTGTTACCACCACCCTGAATCTCAGAGCAACTTTTTTTTAATTGCGAGAGGAGTGTGGGACTCCCACTCGCACCACCCAGTGCGAAAGAAGTTATTTGATGATTCGCCGCTCGAAAAAAAGGAGTATTTGGTACCGAACTCCTCTAAAACGGCTTGATAGATTTTTATCAAATTTTAAGTGTATATTTGGCAGGTCTGAGAATAGGTTGTAAACTGATTTTTACCCTCTTACCCCCATATTTTTCTTTGATAATTACATTTTCATTTAACATTTGTTGGGCTAGCTAGTTTATGCATAAGTACCTACTTCCACAGCTTAATTTTCATCCAAATTAAGTCCTATATTTGTTCCGTTTAATTTGTAAAAACTTGGTCCTTATGACTTCATATTGAAGTACCTAAGTTTTTCTGATTGATTTTCACACAAAACCAAATTGAAGCAATAATAGCTATATGAAGGCTGCATATTATGTCATTGTTATTTGTATTTCCTAAATGTGAAGTCTAGGCCAATATAATAAACTAGAAACTAAGTAATTTTCAGTTAAGCGTAGTGATACTTTTATTAAAAAAAAACCTAATTAAAACTAGCATTCTGAGTTCAATTACAAATGTTACATTGGCTGTATTAATTACTAATTATAACAACTAATTATTCTTTAAAACAATCTGATTGTAGTTTGTAGAAGCAATAGCTAAATTACTTTGTAAGTGATTGAGGAAAATTAGCTTATGGAAATCACTGATGCATATTGCAATTAAATTACAATATTATGTGATTTTGGATACAGAGTAAAAAAAAACAGTTACAAACAAAAACAGACAAAACAGAGGTTATATTGATAGAGGAAACTAGCAATTTCTTTTTACTCTGTGATAATGTTCAATTTACTAGCTTTCTAGCTTACAGTAGAGTAAAAAAATCTGCCATAACAAAAACTCTTCTACATCTTAGTTTTGGTAGCTTATCTCTGCAGATTTCCCTTTGCAATCAACTTGTTTATTTCTCACATTTAAAATGACATGAGCCTATATTTTAATGCAATGAATATTGATCAGTATAGACTGAGGTTATCTGGTCTTTGTCCTGCTTTGATTTATACATTGTGATATTAAGATCAACAAAGAAGGTTGAATACCCTCTACAGCTACACAATACATATAGATATAATCAAGATATATTCATGAGGAAAAACTAATAGTCAATAAATAAGTTTAAGGATCTTACCTGGTCTGTGCAATCATAAACAATGATAATTCCGTGCGCTCCTCTGTAGTATGATGAAGTGATTGTTCTAAACCGCTCCTGTCCAGCTGTGTCCCATATTTGTAACTTTATTGTCTTGCCGTCTAAGTCTACAGTCCTAATTTTAAAGTCCACACCAATAGTGCTGATGTAGCTCTCTGTGTAGGTGTCGTCGGCAAACCTCAGCAGCAGACATGACTTTCCAACACCAGAGTCACCAATCAGGAGTAGTTTAAACAAATAGTCGCTGAAAGAGAACACAATGCGTAGTTTAGTGGTGTGCAGCAGATCAGATCAAGGACAACACGAGTGATGCGCATCAATAAATGTTCCTAATAAAGGGGAGGCGTTGCTTTGTTCCCTCTAACAAAGACTTTTCGCTCGCTACGCATCCAGTTCACAGGAACCAGGAAGTGTAGGACTGGTACAATCATCACTCACTAATGCGCCATTCATGAACCATACGATTACGTTTTCACAAATACTTCGATAATACCTACCTACCACGAATACACAATGAGTCACCTCATTTGTAACTAATTAATTTACTAAGGGGACACCACAACTTGTTCGTAAACTTAAGTTACAGACTTCTAAGATACAAATTGCACGTAAAGACAATGAACACGCAAAAAAGATGTTTTTTCTGCACCATCCTTGTTTCTAAAATCACCATGTTACATGTAGCAAAAATACTTACTATTCTGGATTCATTTTTGTACTATAAATGTATTTTTTCCAAAACTATAATAATATAGAATATGTCGAAAATAGTTGAGTTCTTTGTTTCTAGCACAAAACAGCAAAAAAATTAATAATTATACGTAGAATAATGGCCGCCGTCCGAAACACCCACTGACGTAAGTCAGAAATTCAAACAGGAGTGCCACTTGGCAGAAACTATATTGCGTTCAGAAACGAAAAATCGCCTAAACACTGAATCGATTCTTAAAATTATGAAACATACTAATTTAACTATTTAGAGAATAACAGTTTAGCATCCGCTATTTATAATATAATTATGAAGAATATGTTTCAGTTCGTTTCCTCTTTGATGATATAGTGCTTTACACTATATCATCAAAGAATATGCTTCGCCAGGGCAAAGACATGTATAACTAGTTAATGGTAGTTTAGTATATTATATAGGTACCTAGATAGTACTGCTAAAGAAATTGAGTTTATAAAATGCAAATATTGTCTTACTACAATCCTTATCGAGTTAGAAAATGTTTCTAAATCCTTCTTTTTTTAAATCGAGTCGATGGTCTTTAGTTTTAGAACCCAGTAGGTTACGTCAATAAATTGTAGTATCAGTGGTATTCATTCATGTCTTCCAACGTGTGGCTCCTGGGGTTTCAAGAAGTCTCATAATGGTAACTGTAAGGAGCCGTCCTGACTGGTTTTAAATATATCTTACAGTTATTTCAAACGCCTGGTGCTCCGTGGATAATTATTCTAGTCTGACTAATCTTCACTAGGTTGGTAAACTTTAAATGACTGTACAGAGCTATGGTCACTTAACAAAACCAACATTTCTAAAGGCAACCATCACCGGTTTTCCAAATGCGATTTCTCCCGTTCGTGTCAGACTTTTACTGACTAAAACCGCGCCTGTGCTCCTTCAGTTGCTCTTTGCGTCTAGGAGTTTTTTTGATTGATGCATGAATTAATATGTGATTGTTTAACACTGTTATAGGTTACTGTCACTGTCAGAGTATATGGGTAAATGCTTAAGACTACGAGAAATAAAACCTCCACACCAGTTAAAACTTCTTTTATTTTTAATGTATATACACATTTGCTTAACCAAACAAATCACGGAATATATTCAACTAAAAGGTAAACGTGAGATTTAATCTACAACACCTATGTAGAAATTCATAAAATCATCTCCTGTAATATACTTAATGGTATCTTCCATATGTACAAACTTCTGTCTTTATAGCCTGCAATAATCTGAAACAAATGAAAATAATGTTTTATTAACCTTTAAACGTAATGTTTTAATATTGTAGTCATATAAATGTTGGTATCTCACCTTGCTGCCCACGACGGCGAGCGACAGCAGCATGAGGCTGGGCCCGCGCAGCTGCGCCAGCGGGCGCGTCTCCCCCTCGCGGTACACGTACACGCAACCGTCGTAGCAGCCCGCGAACAGCAGGCCGCCCGTGGCACGCAGGCACACCGCGCCCTTCCCACCTTCGTGGCAACCCGTGTGCGTCCCACTCTGCAAATTTGATACATCAATTTAATTATAAAATTAGGCCAGCAAAACTTCAACCGTCACGATACTTCTGCTACAGCATGTTAGTCATTTATGTAGTGTACACCTTGTATTATCACACAAGCACACAAGTATTAAGTAGTATTAGTCCACGATTCACGATGTTTATGATGTGAAACATCTATTGGTGCAACTTGGCAGTAAAACCAACTCGAATGCCGTGACGGCTAACGGCATGGCGCTGTCAAGCCGTGACGGCATACGGCATGATCATGAGGCTGTCAAGCCGTGCCAGCAAACGGCATGACGCTGTCAAACTGTGACAGCAAACGGCATGACGGCAAACGATTGACGCTGTCATATCGTGATGCGCCCACTATGCCACCGCTCCCGACTTCCTTGTGTGTTAGAGCGCGTATATCAACTTATGTTTTACATCTGCCAGGAGTCCCGTAACGAACGTTTCTTTTTTCAAACAAATCTCGTGATGAGTTGCACTAAGATACACTTTACTAGTAATGTTTTGAACATCTCCAACTAAGTTTTATTTATGTTGCATTTGAAGTGGATACTTGAAGCATAATTACATTATGAAATGGAAATGAACATACGAGCAGCGACGTGCGAGCAATACAAGTTAAAAAGCCGGGCTTGATGTGAAAATAATACCTCACCAAACCACAGTCATCTATATCATAAAACACAACATATGAATTAAATTAAATAAAACTCTAATTTTTAAACTTCGCGCGCTTATGCGTTTACGCGCTGTTGCCATTTCGTGTTCATTCACGAACGATACCGAGGCGAGGACGTATGCACATTATGCAATGTTGCCGCTCTGAGCGCCATCTCTCCGATCTCACTCTAACACTTAACAAAAAAAAGAGATGAACACTAGTGTGTTGCTGCCTCTGTCTGGCGCAAAGGCTTGTTATGAGGCTTGATCTGCCATCTCACTTTTCCCTATAAAAACATAAAAATGTGAGTCTGTATGAGTAAAATTTGATACTGTGTGCAAGTACTCATCGAACATATTTTCTAATAAAATATTCCGGGCTTGAAATTTTTGATGAATGGATTTTACTACAAGGCGCACTTTTACTACGCAAACAAGCGCCCTCTATCTATGACGCGTAAAACAGTTCCGCAAACAAATTAGTTCAAATTTGCTTTGAGCGGTTAAATCGTGTTTACTTTTACGTGTCTGTGTTTTGTTAACAAAGATTTTTGATTTCTGTCATTTAAAGTTTTATGATTAGAGTTATTACTGTAACTTACTTGGTTTTGAAGTGATTAAAGTTTATTATCTTTGAAATGAATTCGGAAATACATGCAATTGTTCCTTGTGACGGATTAAAATGTGTGGAAAAAATACTTGGCCAGGTAAAGACTTTGACTTTTAGAGATAAATATGATCTCGTAACTTCGCCTAAACATACCCCTGATTTGAATATTTCTCAGAAAACTAAATCACATAATAGGCAGTTTCATTCGTGTTGCATATTTTTCTCAAACAATAAGAATGCTTGGAATACATCAGGTTATAATGACTTAAATAACTTCGCTGGTGCTATGAAAAGACATCAGAATTCTCAAATGCTGATATTTCATTCTGTAGTTTTGGTAAACCGCGAACAAAAACTTGGTTCTATTTCTCGACCGATATCCGTGTTCTCGACAGTTATGTGATGAAATTTCTAAGTGTGTGATAAAGAAACGAAGAACGGCTATGCTGTTGTATACTCTATGGCTGTTTAAATTGTGAGTATTTGCTATGCTAATTATATTACATATATATCGTAAACAAATGATTGATTTCATTGATTACTACTTTGTGCGCCATCTAGTGGATTATTCAGAAGTAGCCAGCTAGAATTTTGTTGTGAGCGAGCAAGAGTTGCCAAAAAATATCAATAGATGGCTCTTACATATTTTAAATCATTTATGATACAGGTATGATGTATAATTAATTTCTATCTTATTAATAACAAATGAAAATGTAGCAATTAATCAGCATTACAGCAAGAGATTTTGCACTGATGATACGTGACGGCGGATTAAAGCGCGAGTTTTTTTTATTCGAAATATTAGGTAAATGGGTACTTGGGTAGGTAGTAGATAAGTCAAGGTTCCTTGGCTTGCCCCCTTTAAAGGTATCTGGCACGCCACTGCATACGAGTATTAAAAAGACTTCACTCAATATAGGCACTTCAGTAATACTGTAGTGCCTATATTGAGTGCTGTTGATGTGGGAAAGAAGGTACAGTCGACTCTCGTTAATTCGAAACTCGAGGGACTCTTAAAATGTTACGAATTATCGAATGTTCGAAATATCAAATGGTACGAAATTTTTGAAAGAGTATTATGTAAAAGAGTAACAGTAACTGAAACTTAACTAAACAAACCAATTCGTGCGGAAGTGTGTGTCAAACTAATCATTACAAAAACAAAGGCTCGTGTACGTTGATACCAGTTTGAACTTGTCTCAAAATGTACTTACATACCTCTGCAAGTACTAAAATCTTTCTCTCTGCAACTTTGGATTGTCGAGTGTTTGACACCGAGTTCGAATTAAAGCGTCATTTTGTTACGTAACGATGATTTTTTCGTTCGAATTACCAAGTGCATAAAAATGTATTGATTTAGTTCGAAATATGAAGAGATTCTCTAGGGAACTCGTGATAAAATTGAATTACAGAGAGGTTCGAATTATCGCAGGTTTGAACTAATGAGAATCGACTGTAGTAAGTAAATTTAATTTGTGAGTTACCAACTATAACTAGTTAAAGATGAAGACTGAGAAATGAGGGAGGGAATGTATGCTGAATAGGTAAATTTACTCATTTATAATAATAATTCTTTATTTATGCTGCTAGTCTGTCCTAAGAGGTCAAATTAACCATTTCTCTATTTTTAAACAGAGAACACCATAAAGTAACATTGAATCTTCTTATCAAATGTGGATGTCTTAAGACAGACTTTCAGCAAAAATTAATAATCACATTAGGGCTACCCACAATACGGCTCATACACAAAACTGCAATGCGATGCGATACGACGCCGCATCGCAGGTTTC
Organism: Mythimna impura; assembly: GCA_905147345.3. Classification (NCBI taxonomy): domain Eukaryota; kingdom Metazoa; phylum Arthropoda; class Insecta; order Lepidoptera; family Noctuidae; genus Mythimna; species Mythimna impura. Next base: position 20,948,605 of record LR990359.1, on the reverse strand, counting down.
TGCGATTTGATGCGATGCGATTTCGCGCGGTAAAGCATCAGTTCAGGAGATCACACAATGTGCGATGCGAATCAATTCGCAAGTTATTACAATGCGTCGTGCTACCTCGCAGATTTTAACGATGCGGCACCGTATTACAGTTTTGTGTTTGGACCCTTTTGTCTCTACATTTTTTTTTTAATTTTGCCTCACACTAGGAATAACTCCTGTATAGTGGGTGCGTCCACAAACACACGACGCTTAGACCCGGAACACTTATCTGTAGGCCATACAAATATTTGTCCCGTGCGGGAATCGAACCCGCGACACGCAGCGCAGCAGCCAATCGCTCAACCACTAGGCCAACCGTGACATCACTATTTTCATTCAAACATAAATTTCAATTCAATCAATACTCACAGCATAATCGAAAACATGTATCTGATGGCTACTAGTCCCACAGAAGACCTTGCCATCTTCAAACAGCAGTGTATACACTGTCATCTTGGGCCCAGAGAGCGTTCTTAGCAGCAGTCCAGTCTGTGCGTCCTTTATTGTGACGTTTTCTGAACGGGCGGCGACTAGCAACACTTTGCGGGGGCCCTCCTTCATGGCGCGGAGGGCGAGGATCGATTGCTCGGAGAATTTCACCGTGCTCACTGGTATAAGCATGTTGTTCTGAAATGAAATGGTTGTTGAAATTAGTACATGTTAAATTTTTTTCACATTCCTAAAATTATAACTCTAAACTAAGTACCTTTTTTTTAACCTATAAAAATGTCAATTATTTTTTACCAATTTAAAAAAAGCACCTGTTTTCCTTGATTATCCAAAGATGCGTAGACATTGTAAAATATAAGTGTAATCAAGAAATCGAGCGAACACTTCTAGGTAAGTATCAGACTTTTAAGGTAGAACTACATTGCGCACATGAGAGCCACGTACGTTGATCTGGACGCGTCGGTCTCCATACATTTTATATAGCAACTAGCTGTGCCCCGCGGTTTCACCCGCGTTTTTCTCGTTTCCGTGGAAATACCGAGATAAATATAGCCTCCCTCAATAAATGGACTATTGAATATTTAAACAGTTTTCATATCAGATCAGTATTTCCCGAGATTACCGCGTTCATAACAAACAACCAAACTTTTCAGCTTTATAATATTAAGAAAAATATAGATTAAAAGGTAAATTGTATATAAGTCGCAGGCAATAGCTGTCTATCTGTTCGACATTCAGTCAGACACATAAGAATTACGACTATAGGCGGGAGTGTCCGTCCACTTTAAACCGGGTTAAAATATTATTTTAAAGTACTTTTGAGTAAATTATATTTTTCGTTTTATTTTCTTGTGGCAGAAGAATATATTGATTGTTTCCGCAACCTGATCTTGACAACGCGACATATAGTTGGCCGTGCGAAAAACAGTCTTGCCGTAAATCTAATCCTACATATTTAAATGTTTGCCCCTGTGATTTATTTATCGTTACGGCAAAAGATAATTTAATTGGGAATTGGACTCTTTTAAAATGAAAAGGCAAATCGTTTGGAATCATTGGGATCCGAGGTATAAGTACTGTTTGACCAACCGCTGGACCAGTCAAAACTGTTGCAACGATCACGTTATTGCGAAGAAATTTAACCTGAAGTCGAGTCCCGTTACATAAATTTGGTGGCTTAAGATTTCTAAGTAAAATAATTGGGGCACCAATTTTTAACTTGAGAGAATGTGGGGGGAGGCCATTCGGGTTTAAAGAATTAAGAAAATTCTGTGGATAATGGACTGCAACTTCTTGATCTCATCAACAAATATATTTCGAAAAAGATTATTACAGGATTTTATGTTGATAAAAAACTCTATGGCCCATAACTCATTAATAGGTACCAACTGTTAACATCTTACACACGTGATAACTTTTAAACGAAATATCCGATTGAGATGAAACAAAAAGTATTTTACTTCTACATAAATACTCTTGATAACATAATACTTAATTTCGATAAAGATTAATATTACGATACATATTTAACGTAGTTTTTTTTTCTTCAGACGATTTAATAATTATTTTGAACACAAAATCGGGTATTGTGATTAAACCATGATAGCTAGATATATGTTCTCATGGACTTTTTTGTAGGTCTTAATGGGATCTACAAACCCGTAGTACATCATTTTGTTCTATTGTCAATAGTTTATGCAGCGCACGCAAAAATAGGTTTTCGATTTTACACCTTGTGTTACAAAATAGCAATTTTATTACGGATCCCTAATTTTGAAAAAAAAAAACATAGCCTATAGCCTTCCTCGATAAATGGACTACCCAACACTGAAAGAATCATTCAAATCGGACCAGTAGTTCCAGAGATTAGCGCGTTCAAACAAACAAACAAACAAACAAACTCTGCAGCTTTATAATATTAGTATAGATTAGACTTGCAGAGCTACACTAGATCCACGCCACGTAACGCGCTGCTACGTACAAATCAGGCGTGGTCCACGTGTGCGTCGGTCTAGTGTAGTTCTCGCTTTACTGTCAAAAACCCACCTGTCTTCCTACAGTTGCAGTCCACTTTCATATCCTATTGAAAAATCAATTATGTAAAAATGGCTGAAAGGATTTGGATAAAATTAAGCTAATAGGTAGTTTATAAACTGTATATGGGCATAGAACGTTTTTTACCCCGGTATGAAGTCCAGGCAGATAAGCCGCAGGCAGAAGTTCATCATTTCAGCCGAAAGCAGAAGTTGGTCTATAAATTTAGTTGGCACGATTATGCTTACCTTGCATTCAAACTGTAGCACAAAGCCAGTCCTGGTGCCGACAAAGACGGTGTCCCACGCGCGGTCCATGGTCTGTATAGGACTGAGGACATTGCACTCAGGACCCTTCTCGAGACCAGTCTGAAATGTAAGAGAAAGATAGGAGTTGGTATTTTTCTGATCCAAATATTTTATGCTAAGAGCGTTTGCGTACAGTATGGTCAAAATATGTTGGCTGCTCTGAAGTTGGCGTTACGAGCTATGACGGACCTAGGGGTTTTTAAGTAAAGAGTGAATAGGTTACTCCGAGGCAAGCGTGCTCCATCGTCGACAACATCATCGCTTACCATCAGGTGAGATATATAACAAAAAAAAAATAACGCACTAAAGATAATATACAGACGGAAGAAAAATGTAGATCTACCTACAAAGAAAAATGTAGATCTACCTACAGACTGGGTACGAAATTAATTCTTTTTGACCTATCGATTAAAATCGACATTGATACCGAGCAGGAAGAACTGTAGGGAATGAAAACGGCTTAAAATTTTTAGAAACTCATTTTTGTTTTGTTGATTAATAATTCTGTTAATAAAAAACTTTTTACAAAAAAAAAATACAACCGACTTCAAAGTAAAAAAAAACACTGAAAAGTGCAAAATAACTTTAATTTCGGAAGTCGGTGTTTCTATAATAGTTTTGTCTCTTCGTTATTTAACACCGACTTCCGAAATTAAAGTTATTTTGCACTTTTCAGTGTTTTTTTTTACTTTGAAGTCGGTTGTATTTTTTTTTTTTTTGTAAAAAGTTTTTTATTTCACACTTTTTAGTTTTGGTACCATCACTAAAAAGTACCCCTCAGCCAAACTTAAATACCTTATAGCCAGAGTGCATCTCATGGCAATTCTAATAATCCCAAACACGGTTAGATTACATTAATTTATTACAGAGTTCCGGTGCCTAACTTCAGGCTTCATCATCAGATCAGTTCAATATATTCCCCCTCTACTTTTAGTCAGTCATCAACTACACGTATAAACAAAGAAATTTTACTTGTTACGACGGTTCTGCTGTGATCCTATGAGGAGTTCTGTTCCATATCTTCGAAGTTCATGATCAGATCATAACAATATTTCTATGGGACCAACTCGGAACCATAACCTTTCAATCAAAAAAAAAAAATTTCAAAATCGTTCCACAATTGACCGAGAAATCGGTGAACATACATAAAAAATAAAAATAAAAAACATACATTCAACCGAACATATAACCTCCTCCTTTTTGAAGTCGGTTAAAAATTATTTTTCATTTATGGTGAATCTCCAAAATTTTCTGATTTCCTACATGTATCCTTGAACACAAAAAGTTTACAGAACACTGTACTAGAGCATCATTTTTAATTATTTAATTTAGTAAATTAAAAAATTGCATGCATATTCCCTATTGTACTAAGTTCAGATCAAGATATTTCGGGCGTACTGTACAGACTGTACTCCATCCGATCCGAATCAGAGTAGTGTAATGTCAGTTCGAAGTAGCTTTAATATTACATCGACGGCTACAAGGTGATAAAAGTTATCTGCAACTACGATTTTTCTGATGATTGCCGTAAATAAGTTAACTGTTACACAACATGGCAAAAAAAAAATACAGTGAGAAAAACATTGACTAACAGCATCTCTACACCTACGATGTTGATGTCATCCCATTTGATTAATTTGTTCATCAGTCACCTTTGCAAGATGACCTAATTCCAAAGATCAGCGTTAAGGGAGCGTTTCCACTAAAGCGAAACTGAGTGGAGTGGCGCGGAGAAGAGCGTTGACATCATCTATCGTGGCCAGATCTTAGAATTAATCACTTCATGATATGGCCAACTAAAACTAGCCAGATCGTTTTAAACGTTAACATTTGATGATATGTCAATCCTCGTTTGGCCTATCATTGATGTAGGATTTCTATGACAATAAAAGGTCTAAAGAAAATTGGCCAAGCGAGCATTGACATAAACATCACTTTGCGTTGCATCCCAGGACCCCGGAGTTTCCTATTGGACAATCCATATCTCCAGAAGTTTTTCACCATATAACGCAAAAATAACAATTAATAAAATACAGCACTTGCTTACAGTATGTACATTTAAATTGATGTTATGGAGGTTATGTTCAATTTTTTTTTGTTTTTCTAATCTATTTATATTTAATTAATTACAATGGTTAAACCACCAAGTACAGTAACTAAACAAAAATAATTAAAGTTATACACAACATTTACATAAATACCTCTCACAGTACTCATATCATACCAATAGAATCATCTTCCATTCATATGCAAACAGATCGTTTGTTGGATTGGAATCCAAGAGATCATTTAGTACAGCCAAAGTGCGGTATACAAAATTTAGCAGTTACTAACAAAATTAACGTTATTGTAAACTAAGCTTAACTACTGCCAGTGGATAATTACGATTATCGTCATTGTCAATCTATATAATATATAAAAACAGGGCCATGTCCAAGTCGGACTCGCGCACTGAGGGTTCCGCACAAACTTATCTATGAAAACAGTTCGATTCCCGAATTGAGTTACGAAGATTTTTCCGAATTGTAAAAAAAGTTTTTTTTTTGTGACGTAACTACAAATTTACAGTTTTCAGATTTATTCCTATATCTATACTCTATGACCTTGCTTTATGCCAAATTTCAGGATTCTGGGTCAACGGGAAGTAGGTACCCTATGATTTCTTTGAGAGTGTTGAAATGTAAGTTTTTTGCGACATAAACGGCCGTATCTTTTTTTTCCGTTAACTTAGAAGTTTTATTTTTTCATAGCTTGAAAGGACCGCAGACTTGAGTATACGGTTTTAATATCAACTAATTTATAATAATCACAGTCTAATGGTAAGTGATGATGTGGTCGACGATGGAAAACTCTTTCACTGATAGAAATTTCACTATAGTTGAGTATAATATATGTGGAAAATATACGGTTTATTTAAGTAGGTCCTCCCCCTCCCTTATCCACACAATCCTTGTGCTAGTCCTGGCCAATCTTTATGTATTATATGAAATTTTTATTCTTATCGTGTTGTCGCGACAAAAACATCGCATTCGGGTATAAGTACGCGATTTTGTTGGCATGTAAAAATATTAGCAGTCAATCGCATGTCTATGCGTGTCGACAAGCATTCGTGTTCGCCCGAATACTTCGCGATTCGAAGAACTACTCGGTCACATTTGTCGCGATAACGCGAAAATTCGCCAAATCCCGACAATGTAGCTTTAGTATTACATCAATAGAATACGGTAGACAAAACCATCATACCTCCAAATCATAATAGCGTATCCTTGAATCCAGCGATCCCGTGTACACAGTAGTCCCATACTTCTCCTTCACAATGGTCAGACATGTGACAGCCAGGTTGGATCCTCGTAGAGTATTTATAAGCATCCCGTCTCCACTAAAGTGGTACACGTTGCCATCTAAACACGCTGCTATGAAGTCATTCTCTATGCACTGGAATGGAGAAATGTTTGTGTTAAATAATTTGTTATTATTAGGCTGGATTGGGCTAGACATGTCTGCTGCATGCCGAATGAGTGGTAGGCCAGGAGATTGGTGTCCTAAACAGCAAGAGATGGCGGGATTAACAGTGAAAAGGAAACCGGTAACACTGGAAGAAATGGAATGGGGCAGTACAGTAGATAATATAATAATTATATTAGGCCAGTTTGTTTACAACTAGAGGTCAGAGTTAGGACTTCTGTCCACGGATGCGTAGGTTCATAGACGCGTATGTAAATATAAGATATTAAGAATATTAAGATTGCTGGTATGTATGGGATTAAAAAAAATATGCCATTGAACAAAACAAGCACTGTTAGTTTAACTTAGTTTTTTTAATTGGCTGGACCAAATAATTAAACATTTAGCAAATACTGATTATTTACATTTTTGTGATGATAAAACACTGTTTCCATTAACTTTTACGAGAATTTCCATCGAAATGTTTTGATTCTATAGTTTAATTAAAACATAACAGTTAAAAACTCACCTCTATTGCAAGTACGGCATCAGCATTTCCGGTGATGGTCACCGAATCTCGACGCAGCTTCTCGTCTGTCGAGTAGTCGTACATCTTGCACTCATTCTCTGCATGACCGCTCTCTGCCGTCGACGCGTCCTCCGCAGAAGACTGACTGTTATCCAGTATTATCTCCTCACTTATAGCCACCCTCCCATGCAGGTCTTTCTCATTACATTTTATCTCACTCTCCTCTCCTATCACAATATCTTCGGAGACATCTAACATGTCAAACTGGAGATCATTGACCACATTCTCTTCCACTTCTTGCCTCGGTTTTAGTGCAGATTTTGCTTGCTGCTCGGAAAGAACAACCTCCTCGGTATTTGAAGGTCCAGCAGTATCCATAGGCACAGATGTATCATCAGACCCTAAGGATTCTTCCTTTATAAATTTTCTTACATCAGTCTGGATAAGAACCACTGAACAGTCCTTTATGTCAAAAGCATTTACATTAACATTAGTATTTTTTTGAGGTTTTGTTTTCTTTGTAGGTTTTTTCTTTGGTTGAGATCTAGGTTTCTTCTTGCTTTTAGCTGGTGGCGGCTCCTCAAGAGCGTCTAGTGATATAATATCTTCTAGGGGCCTATCATCTGTAATGATTTGCTCTATAAGAGATATATTAGGTGTTTTCGCTTTCTTATTACTTCTTTTTGATGTAGGACTTTCAGAACTCAGCCGTTCTTGTTGCAGTACTTTTTGTCGTAAAGTTCTTTTTTCAACTTTCGTTGAATCACTGCTATCTTCTTGAACACTCTCTAAAGCTATTTGCTCTAGTTCTTCTACTGGTATGCTGGTGAAATCTTCTACAATTTCATCTGCAGTCATTATATTTTCGTGCAGTGTGTCATGATCTTCATCTTCGTCTTTATTTTCGTCAATAGGTGTTACGTTCAGAACAGTCATACCCAAAGCAGGCATACTCTCTTTGGATTCTAAGGAACTGTACAATTTAAATTTTTCTTGTAGTAATACTTGTATTTCCATATCAATTTCTTTCATTCTTTCAAAAGCGTCAGCTGCCCTTGGTTTTGACTTTTCTAATTCTAAACTCACAGGAAGTGTTTGTGACAATTTTGAAACAAACTTCTTCCTTTCTGTTTGAGTAAACCTGGTAGTTGTAATTTTAGTTTGAAATGTCTGTGTTTCTTTTGCAATTAATCTCCTTATACATTGAGTACCCACAGTTTTAACTTGCACTGTCTTAGTGCGTGCAGGGGTCGGCGTTGGGAATTGTTTAGGTATGTTATCGTCTACAGTGGGTTTGGTAGGAGTTACAGCTGAAGCAGTGTTTCTGTGTGCCTGGTGGTGAGATGACGACTTCTTAGGTTGCTCTACAAACATATCAAAAGTCTTAAGTTTAATTTTAGGATCTGATTTAGTGGGTGTTTGACTGTTTGCATTAATACTATCTTTTGGACTTAGAATGGTTTGACTGGATGTGCTAGAATGTCTTCTCCTGCTTGAGTCACTCTCCTTTTCTTTTGGCTTTTTTGATGATTCTTTCCTTTTGACATATTTATCAGAATAACTTTTATCTGTTGAGTCAACTTTTTGACTATCCATGGTATCTTTCTTATTTTCATCTTTAGATAAATATATAGTAAAATAATGTTTTGGGGCATCATTGCACTTATCTGATGACTTATTCGAACCAGCTTTTACATTTGCTGGAGTATTTTTTTCTGAAGTTGGTTTAGCTGAATCTGAAGACTGGCTAGATTCACTTTTCTTTCGTTTTTCTTTACGATGAGATGGTCTTTGGTCAATAGACCTTTTTCGTGAGTTTGATGGAGGAGTTTTAATAACATTCGAGCAACCTGCTTTGTCAGTCTCTTTGTCAGTATCTTTAGGTTGAGGCATATGCTCTTGCTTGATTTTAATATGTGTCTCTTTGTGAATATCATTATCAGATGTTTTAGGTGCTGTTTCATTAATGGAATTTTCATGTAGAGATTGTATTACTTCATGTTTGATTTGTTGAGCTATATCTCTGATGCTCTCCCTATTGTGCACAGAAAATAAGTCCAAAGATGACTGGGCAATGGTTTGCAATTGATTGTCGATTTCTTTTTTGATTTGAGGTGGTGCTTGTGGAGCAGGTTGAAAGTCAGTGGGTGGCCCCCTTGCAAGATCATCATTTTCAATAAAGTTGTGGTCAACAGCTACATGATATTGCCTGTCTAGTTCGGCGAATGTATCTTCATCTTCAGACAGCTGATCAGTATAGCTATCAAATAGTGGTAGTGGTTCTTCATTAGTTTGAAAAGGCTCTTCGGCAGGGGTTTCCATACTTCTTCTCTGGCTGTTCCTCTGGCTATCTATACTAAGTTTTCTTTCTTGTGCCTGATCAATTCGTTTTGATTGACGCCTCTCAAAAAGAACCTTGGGCTCTTCATATGGTGTTTCATGATTATAATTTAAGTTCTTATTAGAATTATTAATTGTAGCTGATCTGTTTGAATTTTCATAATTTAATGATAGTTGATCTTGCTCATAACATGGGTCTTGTGATAATTCATCATAACTGTGGGGTTCAAAATAAGGATAGTTAGACTGCCCATCTTCAGGCACATCAAATCTCTGTTCAAATTCCGCTAACTGTAGAACTTTACTAAGTTCAGCCATGACAATGGGCTTTATATCTTCAAGTAATACAGTGTCTTGTGGATCTAAGAGGCACTGCATCTGCTTCATGAAAGTATCCTCATAAATTGTATTATTGTCATTATGTATGAAGTCTGTACTGGAACTATACAATGATTTCTCTGCCACAGATCTTAAATGGCGGTTTAAACTATTTTGAGACTCTGTTATTAAACTACTAATGGCATACTCAAACTTTGATGAAGAACCTGGATCGTCCATTAGTTTGTGCATTTTATCTTTGTCCATCTTAAACAGTTGGTGGACAATATTTGATTTCATCTTATCACAGTTTGATTTAACATTTTGTCTCTGTCTTGGTGTTCTCTTCTTGGGTGGTTGTTCTTGCTGAATGCGCTGGTTAGCATTCTCGCTGGATTCCTGTTCACTCATACTCGGTTGAACAGAAGCATCTTGTGATAATCTTTCAGGATCATTACGATTCATTAACCTTTTCCTGACAATATCTACAGTGTCATGTACAGATCGGCTAAATGAAGTGTCATTGTTATTGGTAGTTGGACCTGAGGTCCCGCCATAATGGTCCGATGCAGGAGGCCTATGACCTGTATAGTCTACGACTGGTATTTTATTCTTCTCTGGAGTATCATTGTGTCTAAAAGAATTTTGACTTCTATCATCATAGTCATGTTTTTTAAAGCTAGGAGGAGGTGGATTGGACCAAGGAGACATCCGTTGCAGATTAAAAGAATCTGGTGGAAGTGGTAAGAGTGGTAGCTGCCGATGATCGATATCTCCCATACTATTAATATGAAATGAATCAGGTGGGCCATCATCGTAAAAGTTTGATGGCTCTTTGTATGAGCTGCATTGATTGGTGGTATCTTTAGTTCTCATATTAGGATGGACATTATATTGATACATGTGCCTGGAGCGAGGATGATGTTCTCTCTCCGGCATTCTCTGATCAATTTGGCGATGGCCATCTCTATATTCTCTGTGTCTGTCATGATGATCTTGTCGACCATGGTCGTCTGGATGACCTCCGTGAGCATTAAAAGGTGGTGGCCCTCTTTGATTCAGTCGGGTGTTAGGTGGCGGGAATCTGGAATATAATATTACAGACACTAAGAAAAACAAAATACTAAATAATTATTTGCAATAACTCATTTTATATACCATTATGTTAATGAACCTATAAGAAAACGCAATTTTGAAGTTTTATCGACGTATTCTATAAACATACACAGTTTTTTTTAACATTTCAAGGTATACGAAATATTGGCGCGTCTGTGGTGCAATGCAAATATTGCAAGTTATATTGGTACTAGGGTCTTACCTGGGAGTGTCATGTAATTGGAAGATTCTTGGAGGTCTAAATCGAGGAGGCCCGTTACCTCTAGGCCTGAAATGCCTTTGATTTTCACTTCGCCATCCTCCGATGCTTGGATGACCTCGCCTCATTATTTAACAACTAATACATATTATACCACAATATACCGAAAGAAGGGTTTCACTTTATTTTGGTGTTCGAAGTATGTATTTTATTACACGAAAAAAGGTGATAATCACAAGAAAAACAAGTTTGATCAATTGTCGCGCCGAATAAAAATACATACACGGACATGGAATCCATTTGACATTTCATTAGACAAATAATTGCCAGCCATGATAAATATATATTTACAATAAGATGCGTTCAAACTAAAGGATATAGATGTTTCATTTCATCAGCACAATTGATCGTTTAATCACTCAAAAAGTTTTCTAAGAGATTCTTACGTATAAGGTATACACACACAGGATACGTATAATTTTGTAAATTTTTTTTTACAAAAAATATTAAGTGAAAATTCTACTATAGCAACTTATTACAGCTTACTCATGAATAGGTGGTAGAAAAAACCTTATTGGATAAATACCCCTTTTGAGTAGCGTAATTAGAGACACAACACAATAGAAAGACAATGGTGCGTGAACGCCGGCGTTAATGCGGGGATCAACAGCTTGGTTTAATCACGGTATTTAACTATTTACCTTGTAAATAACCAAAAACATGGGAAAAAACAAAAAACACTTTTTGGGTGTATTTTAAACACTGAATAACGTTTTATTTCATAGAATTTTAGTTCGCTGAAATAGTCCGTTCTTCTAAATGCTATACTTTAAGAGAAAATGAATTTGAATTTTGTAAAGGAGAAAATTTTATAGTGTGACCGTGTGACCATAATGTTTATCGATACATTTTGTAAAGCACAGATTAAAATTCATATATTTGCAGATAAAAGTATTATATTAAAATAATAAACGACGATATGTTAGAATTTAGTTAAAAATTAGTAAGAAGTCTAAATCTACCTACTTTGCGTTAACCTATGAGGTTAAGTTTAATCAAAAAAGCCAAAAATCTTGGGCCCTCAGTTATGACGATTCAGTAAAATTCAACTCTCATTTACTTTTTAACGATTAACTTTTGGGTCATTATTTATTTTTTACTAATTCATAGGGTACTTATCTAACTAAAATACAAAGTCGTATGTATATAATATTTAGTCAGGTAAATTCAGTTTTTGCAGACTCTTTATAAAATACATTAATGAATTGAGGGCCCAAGATAAACCATCATAAATCTAACGTGATTATTCTACAGATTTGAGAATTTTTAAAAATATTTTTAGAAATTCTTAACTAAATTCCTAAATAATAATTATTAACTCAGACATCGTACTTTCTGAGTTCGCCCTGCGGACTCTCCTTCCGCATACTGGCCCATCGTGCTGCTCGACGAGGTGGGCAATGTCTCAATTAGATTCTATAGTTCTAATAAACCACTAAAAAAAACACAAAATTTTTATTCAGTCGCCAAGTACCCTAAAAATGCAATTTAAATTTAGATTTTCTTGACGAAAATGTAGAAAGCTGTGGACGACATATTTATTCAGTGGTCGTGACGTGAGTTGGCTGTGTAAACAAATGCGCTCAGTATGGCCGATCAGTTGACAGTGGACAGCTGTCACTTTATTTTACACAGCCGAATGACGTAATAACATGGTGGTTACTATTTCATGGCGATAAAGAACAGATAATAAAAACTGAATACTTTGAATTGAATTTTAAAATTTGTTTTGTTATTTTATGAACTAAAACTAACACTTACCGACTGCATTTTACTTAAGCTATCTTAATAATATATTTTTAGTTTTTTTCGCATATAGAGACAAATTCAATGTAGGGGACTTGCTGAACTTTTACCGCTCCATTGATAAAACTATGCACCTACAAACAGTTGCGCACAAATGCCCTGAAACGCGCCAGGTTCTACTTATATATGTGAACCAAAGACATTGAATATAATTATGTGTACAAACTTTTTCGGTACGGTATTGAATATTATCAAAACAAAAAATCGAAACCACCTTGCAAATTAAAGCTTGGAAGCAATTTTACGTGTACAAGTAAATTTGAGCCAAATATAAAAAAGATTGTGAGCACAATGCAGTGCCACGCTTTAAATTGATATATTATTGTTTAAATAAAATTTTTGGCTATTTTTGTTTTTCAGTTTTGCTGGTGGCCTGCCATTAGTTCATTTGCCCAAGCGACCCTTAGTCTCAAAACGTCTGTGCTTCCCTGCTACTATGCCTCTTTGTCTTTATGCAAGCGTATGTATGGATTGAGGGCCCATATATTTAATCATAAGTTTTAATTTACGTTTAAGAAATTTATGGGTCATTTTCTCATTTTTAAAATAAATTCACCTCACAATTTGCATACCTAGTTTCATTAGGGTTTAAAAAATTGACACCCAGTTAGGCCTCTATGGTTTTAACGATAGATCATTGATCTCGTCGCGCGTGGAACTTCGCGTCGTCGACGAATTGGGCTCGGTCCGGGTACCTTAGCTTTGACACACGATTTTGTACGCTACGCACCTATGGGATTGGTTCAAATAAAACGACTGATTCGTAAATTCTTTTTATTTAAAAATCTTATAACATACTTTTATAATATCAATTGCCTATTCGGCTGATTTCGAACTTATTGGTGTCCTCCACGGATGGTACCTAATCTTCATACAACGAAACGTAGCACGTAGCCGCCATATTTAAGCTGATTGTGTATGATGTTTCTGCTCTTTCTGTTGGCTAAATTGGCTCTGCGTCAGCCAATGTAGCCAACAGCCAAAGTAGCAGTCATGACGTATTGTCTATTGATATGACGTCAAACGTACGTCACAATACGTCATGACTTAGGTTGGCAGCCTTATTTTATATAAGTACTTAATTTTCTAATGTTTTTAGTAAAGTTAAAAAAAAAGTAGTATGACTTACGAGTGCTATGTTTGTAAACGCTATTTTGCCCCATTTACCGTATAAAAGACTCTATAAGTGATGAAAGACAAAAACACTGGAAAAGAGTCTTATCGGTAGAGCCTATCTTTTCCATAATACTGAATACCTATGTGTATGTTTTGATAATTTTAGCAAAAAGCTGGTAAAGCTGGACCTTGAACCACTTAAAGGTTTGTTATTAGTAAATTTTTGTCTTGATACTATTTATAATATTAGTCTGTGTACAAGAAACTTACTTATAGACGCTAGCTTTATTTTAAAATGGGTTTTACAGCTTTGTTTTTCAGAAATTTGCAAGCTTTCACTTCCAGTGAGTTTCTTCTATAGCACCAAACGTGCCTACCACAATACCTTTATACAAAAACGTCAGGATTCAGATAATAAAGATTTATGTAATGATGTTGGTCCCAGCTGTGATTTGTACAATGCGTTCCAAATAAGAATAGGATCGGATCGATTGCCAGGTAGTGACGTCACGTCATACTGTCAAATCAAAGAATTATTATGGTGAGCAAAACAAGAAAATTTTAAAATTTAATTTATTTACGAACTATGAACGAAAATAGTTTAATCAGAATCCAGTTCTTCAATTTTGCTCATCTCTGAGTTCTTCAATTTTGTCCAATTTCTTGCGATTTGACAGTATGACGTGACGTCACAACATGGCGTCGATCCTATTCTTATAAATTTGGAACGCATTGTACATCTGGTTTGTCTGATTGTTGAAAGTCAGAATTTCTGACACTACATCATGTTACCCAATTTATCTAAAACCCGTTAAACTGGAAGCGAGACCCAATAAACCTCTCCTTTTTTCGTGGCCTTATGTTCCAATAAAGTTGTTTTTGTGTTTTCAGATGTACCTGTGTTACTTTCCAAATCCTGAAACATTTGCAGAAAAGTTCCAAGTTTGGGTGAAGAGTAATGGGGTAATATTGCGAGTCTGGACAGTGCTAAACACTTGAAGAATTTGCTGTTGGCACTATGAGAAGCAGTTTCTGTATACAAATAATAAACTTAGCAAATTGGCTGTTCCCACCTTGATTTTACCTACAGAAAATATTTCAGGTACCTACTTAAACAAATATTATAATAACTTTTGAAAGTCTTCACAAATCTGGTTTGACCTGTCCTAGGTTAAAACATGAGTATGTTGTTTAGTGTGCGTGTGGTGTGAGGGCCCGTTTGTTAAAACTATTTGAAAATATGCCTAAGATTTAGTGAACATTCCCCAAAAAATGTGGAAGTTGAAAACAGATTTTGTGAAAGTTAAATAAGCGATTTATAGACTGTTAAGTTGGGCCTTCAGTTCTCACATAGAGGATTGAGGGTCCACCTATACCGGATAAACTATGGACACTACAGAAAAACTCTTTATGCTAAAATCTAAGGTAATACCAAACAAAAATTGTGGAAATAAGATATTATGTGTTCCGTTTGACGTCTGAAGTCCATTATGGGAGAGTACATCGTCTTTTTCCCACGTTTACTCGTTAGATTATACTACTTCCGCTACCTTAAACGACCTCAGCGCCTCCCGTGGCCGCATCTGGAACTAACTAACAGCACAGAGCAAGCCACCATTCGTTCGTCATTGTTGCGTCGTTCTTCGTACCGCGCGATTGTAGTTAGATTTTAAACTTTTCATACTTCCATTTTATTTCAGTTTCTGTAAAATTTATTTATCTTTTGAGATTAAAGCAGAATGTAACTAATTTAAAGTAAATATCTTTCGAGACTAAAGTAGAAATTTACTAAGCATTTAAAAAAATTTTTTTTTCTTCCGTTAACTACATAAAATTGTCGCCTTATTTTTCCTTTTTAAAAAAGTGACCGATAAGGATAAAATTACCGATTCGAGCGTTGATAATCTCGCGGGCGCTTTTAGTGATCGCGAATCCGCTCGGTTACGGAAAAGGGTTAACGCGGGGCCGTCTAGCGTTTCAAATCCATCAGCAGCAAGTTCAAGTTCGAGCGAAGAGGATGCACCACCTCCAAAAAGACGGCGCCGGACCCGTTTAAGCGAATCATTGCGCGAAATGGATCGAAGGTTAGAAGTGTTGTCGCAGCAGCTGGTGTTTAACTCTTCAGATTGGAACTCTGTGCGATACATTGACTTCCAAGAGAAATATGTTGCCATTCCGGCATTTACTGAACTGAGAGTAAACGAGGAAATGAGACGATTCGAAGACCCTTCCGTACCGTTTCGATGGGGTTTAATGGAGCGTAGTTTTGCTGCCTTATCAAACGCCTTTTTAGCTCAAAATGAGACGGTAAATGTAGGTTTGCGAAATTTAATTGAATGGTTGTCTAGACCAGATACGCAGCTCTCGTCAACCGCGATTATCAGTAAACTTAAAGAGTTATTTGATAATGAGTCAGAGTACAAAACTATTTCTCACGACATTTTGCAAATGATTTGCGGCAAACGTGCAGAGGTTTTGCAGCTACGGCGTAAAGCTCTTCTTAAAGGATTGAAAGGAAGATATACACGCAAAGATATTGGAAAAATTCCGCCTTCAGTCGAATATTTGTTCAACCCTCAAACTCTATCGGCTTATATACAAAAAATAGGCGGAATCGATAAATTAGATAAGGAAGCAGTGCCTTTGCATAAATTTAAATCTTCGGAACGTGCCAAATCTCCGGTAGCTTCTACTTCCCGTGAAAAACCCTTTCATTATCAACAAAATAAATCCAAGCAAGGACGAAACAAAAACAGACGTAATCCTGACAATCAAAAGAAAGGAGGGGGGCGAAGGGGTGAGGTTAACAGGAGTAGTCGCAAATGACTCGATGTTTATGGGGGGTTGTCTGAAACATTACAGAAAAGTGTGGGCCCAATTTGAGTCCCCCAAATCAGTTCTCAAATTAATCTCTGCGGCTCGCATTCCATTCATTCAGACACCTCCGCTTATTTTTCCAACGTTATGGAAAACTTTCAAACTCCACGCTCTTCAGCGATGTCATTAGAAATTCAAGCCATGATTCAAAGCGGGATCCTCGAGATCGCACCCTTAATTCCATCCTTCATATCCCCGCTTTTCATCTTAACGAAAGACAGTGGAAAGAATCGGGTTATTTTCAATCTAAAGGCACTAAACCGTTTTTTGCAACCAAAAAAATTTCATCTCTTTCATCACCATCAAATGCCTAATTTCTTACAAGCGGGCGACTGGATGGTCAAGATCGACTTAACCCAAGCCTACTATCATTTGTGAATATCACAAAAACACCGCTGTTTTCTTCGCATAAGCTACGAAGGCCAACTATTACAAATGACGTGCCTTCCATTTGGTCTGGCCGCTGCTCCAAAGATGTTTGCGTCAGTCACGAACTGGACGGCCGAAGTGTTACGCAGCAAAGGTATTCGCCTTGTCTTATATCTAGACGATTATTTGATAGTCCACAAGAACAGGGAAACTTTAATAGCCCATGTCCAGCAAGCAATAGAATTCCTCACCTGCCTAGGTTGGAATATCAATATGGAAAAGTCTGCACTAATCCCGACAAGGAGTATAGAATTCCTGGGAATTGTCTGGGACACGCAATAGAACTCCAAGAGTTTGCCTCAAGACAAAGTTTCCAAAATCCGTCAGTGCTTATTGTCCCACCTAACAACCGGCAGTTGGACCCTCAAGCAGGCGCAACGTCTCTTAGGACGTCTCAACTTTGCAACCTTCGTCACCCTCCGGGGAAGGTTGCATTGCCGTACGTTGCAGCGCCACAGCCATCGTCTTCAGAAAAGTCCACACCAGGCGACTCGATTCACAGACGAGGTACGACGAGAATTAGATTGGGTAAGAAATGTCAGTCAGAAATCTTGCATTCACCCCAAGAGCTTACCAGTGAATTACCTGGTCACAGACGCCTCAGATATTCAGTGGGGGGCCATAGTGAACAACAAAACACTAAAAGGCACTTGGAATCGCCATCAACTGAAGTGGCACTGCAACTTGAAGGAGATATATGCAGTGATAGCGGCGTATCATCCGAAGCAAATTATCTAAAAAATTCAACTGTGATCTTACAAAGCGACAACAGAACCGTACATAAAAAAACAGGGTGGAACAAAGTCACAGAATCTCCTAGAGTTGACGAAACAGTTATTGGCACTGACGGACAGCCTCAAGGTTATACTAGTCCCTCACCACCTTCCAGGACAGTACAACACGGAAGCCGATCGCCTTTCTCGAAACCGGGCAGGCTCCGAGTGGCACCTACTGAGCGAGGTGACGGACAAAATATTCAGCGTGTGGGGAATACCAATCATAGACCTGTTCGCCCCACAAGTCGCTCACGTCGTGGGCAACTATGTTACTCTAGACTTGTCAGACTCGAACGCTTGCTTTCACGACGCTTTCAGCAGATGTTGGAGTTACGACCTAGCATGGATATTTCTTCCACCAGCTCTGCTCCCGCGAGTGTTACAGCATCTCAACTCGTCGAAAGTAAAGTATATAATAGTAGCACCCAGGTGGAAGAAGCCCTTTTGGCGTCCAGATTTGAAGAACCGCGCCATAACTCGTCCTATGAAGATCAGGAATTTGGAAATATCATTGGTGGACACAATGACTGGCCGACATCCAGCTCAAATTCACAACCTACAGCTGGAAGCCTGGCTCATTTCGGCTGGGACTCGCTAACCCAAAATTGGTCTAGTGAAGAAAAGCAGCTTTTGTCTGCGTGCTGGAGAGCTTCAACAATCAAGACTTATACGCCCATATGGAGCAAATGGGTATGGTGGTGCAATCAAAATAACTTAAATTATTGCCGTCCGGTCCCTTCTGACGTAGCCCGGTACTTAGCAAAACTTTTTCTTGAGGATCGATTAGCTTACCGCTCTATTCTGGTTCACAAATCGGTTATAGCATCGGTTTCTGAAACTCTCTCCGATATTAAGATTTCCTCAAATCATTTGGTGAGACATATTTTAAAAGCTGTATCTTTAGCTAGAGCAATTCCACCAAAATTAGCAATATGGGATGCAATAATAGTGATCGAATTCTTAAAAACCACTGATGTTAATTTGCAAAGCTTATATGATGTATCTAGGCGTACTGCCACTATATTGTTGCTGGCATCAGGGCGTAGAGTGCACGATCTGGCTCTCTTACATTGTGATTCAGAATATTTTAAGGGCAATGGGAATTCGATAACCTTGCATCCGGTATTTGGCTCAAAAACTGATTCAGTGTCATACCAACAATCGAGTTGGACGTTGCTAGCTTCACCGGATCGAAATACAAATGCCTTGTTTTGGTTACGAACATTAATAAATATTTCAAAAAATGTTGGAGGATCCCTGACAAATTTATTTATCACTACAAAGGAGCCTCGTAAACCAGCCAACACCATAAATATCGGTGGATGGATAAAACGTACTCTTTCCGAAGCAGGAATAGATGCTTCTCCGGGTAGTTATAGGTCAGCAGTTTCATCTCTAAACTGCTTAGAAAAGTATTCAATTAATGATATTTTAAGTAAAGCTAACTGGCGCCATGAACATACTTTTAGAAAATATTATATTAGAGAGGTAATAAACTCCAGCCTCGATAATAGATCTCGATCAGAGAAATCACTTTCACAATTCTTTACTGTTACTGATTCATAAACCTTTATCATGATTTACGAGTGGTAAACATATGTTAATTAATCAATGATCAACTTTGATTGCACTATTTGTGAATTGATTGCCTTGTGATTTTATTTTTGTTGTTATTAAACTTCTCATACGATTATTAAAACAATCACATTGTTGCGTTTTACTAAGCAAGCCACCAGGAGATAACAAACAGATCTCTCATAATGGACTTCAGACGTCAAACGGAACACATAATATAAAAATATTACCTTGAAATAAAATTTGTATTATGTTTCGTAAGACGTCTGAAGTCCAAATAATTTCTTCCTGGTGTATACCAATCATCATCATTACCAATATGAGCCGAACAATGACGAACGAATGGTGGCTTGCTCTGTGCTGTTAGTTAGTTCCAGATGCGGCCACGGGAGGCGCTGAGGTCGTTTAAGGTAGCGGAAGTAGTATAATCTAACGAGTAAACGTGGGAAAAAGACGATGTACTCTCCCATAATGGACTTCAGACGTCTAGGTCTTAGGAAACATAATACAAATTTTATTTCAAGGTAATTTTTTTATATTATCGTAAAACACTCTCCTACTTTATATATCCTTGTTCAAAATCAACAAATCAAATCTCATTGACGTAAATGTTTACTACGCAAATAAAATGAAACCATTAACTTACAGCTGCTATTCGAAGTCCTATAAGCTACTAGATATATTGTGGAAATTCGTGAAAGCAAGAACAGGTCACATCTACTTTTTGTTTGAAAGTTATTACCTTGACAAAATTCGGGCCCTCAGTCCTCCATTTTTTCATTTCTTCGTTATATCACGCGTAACGTATGAGAGATAAGACAAACACAAAATTGACACTAACTTGTGGAAAAAAATGTGCAAAAAATTCGGTAGAAGAAAGAAATGAAAAGTCCCCTAGGGGCCATCTCCACGAGCGAGAGAAAAACGGCGATATTATCGTCGTGCCACGTATTTCTATACACTCTTTTAGAACTTGTCTACACTCGGCGATGTTATAGCGGCGATGCGTCAAGTGGCTGAGTGCAAGCGAAACACTGACATAGAAACCATCTCAACGGAGCGAAACGTCATCGTATTGCCGCGCGCTTGTCACTACTGACAGTGAGCTCGCCGCGCGCTCGCCATGGAACGTGGCACTCTCGCAGCAAGAGCGCGGCAAAAGTGCTATCAAACGCAGGTCGTTTCTGCGTTGTCTGTCTGCCAAGCAAGGACGGTACGTATTGACAAGTTTTTTTTAAACAATAATAAATGTGAGTCATTGGAAAGTATAGTGAGAGAGAGACCTGCACTTTACGATGTGCAGTTGCCAGAGTACCGGCATAGAGGAAAGTATTGCACAACGCTTTGTCGTGGAAACGCGGCAATTCCGTTACGAGTAGCGATGATACGCTGGCGGAATAATCGCTCGTTTGTGGCTCCTACCCGACGATAGAAACACAGACTCGTCACGAGTCTCTCGCTCGTGGAGATAGCCACGAATTGTACAAAAAAATCGAGTTTTAATATTATCCCTCTGAATTGAGAAATAGGGTGACCACAATTTCTTTGAGCTGGTGCCATATATAAAGTTTTTATTTTCAAGTTAGTCAAGTATTTTTATAAATAAAAAAGCTGCCTGCCCCGACTTCGCTCGGGTGCAATTTTTTAAGCGTAATATAAAGAAAACGTGAAGAAATGGAGAACTGAGGGCCCGAATTTTGTCAAGGTCATAACGATTGTGTTTTAGTTTGTTGTCTTGTTTCATAATAATTATTTAATCTTTTAAGAAATGGAGAATGAGACATAATGGAAAATCGATTGTTATAAAACCACCGGTAGATCACTTAAAAATAAACATTGAAAAATTTACATTTTAAATGAAAATAAGTCCAAAATGATTTATTTAATTTATTGGATATTTTAAATTTAAACTTTCATTCATTATCTTTTTGCATTTTTTCAGGTGTGTTCTATGAGCGTAAAATCTGCTACTTGAAAAATCAATTACACGTGCTATATTTGCAAATCTTTGCGATAGGACACCAGTACCAGGCCTATTTGCACCGTTTCCCGAATAATAAGAAAAAACTCGTAATATTTGTAATTTGTTTTATTTAATCGAGCTATTTGTATTCTGCTATAGATTGACCATTAAATTATATGATGGCATTTTTTTTCTTTAAACTTAAAAGCTGTATTTTTAATTTTCAGGTTAAAAATTGTGTGAAGGTCTTCAGCACAACTGTATCTGCAGCCTTATCTTATACAGCTAAATTTGTCATATACACAAAAGCTTTCCTCTTATTTAATGTAATTATTAGTTAGCTTTCGCCAGCGGCTTCGCCCGCGTGAAAATAGAAAATATAGACTTATGTTACCCAGTGATAAAGTAGCTTTTTACTGGAGATAGAATTTTTAAAATCCGTCCAGTAGCTTTTGAGTTAAATCGTAACATACAAACAAAAAATCAAATTCTTCACCTTTATGATTTTATTATAGTATAGAAAATAATATAATATAGTTAGTTTGTTAATTTAAAAATGTTAATTTAAAAATAAATTAATAAATGTTGTGTTTTAATTATTTTCATGCAATCAGATCAAATTTAAAGAAAGGGTTTTTTGCTGTATCCGTTGCATTCCTTTGCCATTATAAGCAGCAACCTTTGCCGCATTAAAAAAAAATAAACGTCATACATGATCAGCGAACGACGCTGAACGGCCAAATTTGTTCTTGAGTTGGTCGTCTGATACGTAGTATTTCTCTGTAGTCTGTGGTGTCCACCAAGACAGGACAGTAACTATATTTATTTACAACCTACATAATTATTATAAGATATTTAAATTCACAGTTAAAATACATTTGCAATCTCAATCTCTATACTTTTCTTATTTTATTATGATTGATCTCTACCAATATCTATTATAAATGCAAAAGTAACTGTCTGTTACGCTTTCACGGTTTAACAGCTGAACCGATTAGATAGACCATAGATGGCTAGGCTTTTTTACCCAAGTTCTCCAGAAGGAGGGCAATATTGCCAGGGCTGCGATGTTTTTGTTGCAAAGGCCTCAAGAAGGTTTGAAGTCTGAAGGAACACAAGAAGGTTTTAGTCTGTAAAAGTTTGACACTCCCTCTCGTTCCAACCAGAGGGGGAGAAGTTATTGGGATGATTACCATCACGGTGACACAGAAACAACTCAAGCGGTCCAGTAGTAGATTCTGCAGGACAGACAGACATACAAGAGTGATCCTATAGGGGTTCCGATTTTCATTCGGCCTTACGGAACCCTAAAAAATAAAAAAAACTACTAATTACCTATGACAAATGTCGTGTAAGTATCAATCATAATAAAATTAACTGAGTATTATCTAGGAAGATCTTTTTGCTCATCGATCTTTGATATAGTCTGTGGCACCATACAGATAAAAAACGTAGGTGCAATCCATTCACATATTTTATTTTACCTTAAATTTTGCATCACAGTGTGCAGTGGTATTTATCGTCGTTGTAATAGAGCTGCTGTTAGAGGCAAAATAGTTTTGTGAGTGGATTGTAGAAAACCGAGCGTATCGGGAGCACATCTGGCGAGTGCGCCGTTCCTACGCCACCCGCGAGCGTCGCGCCCTGAGCACACGGCGCGAGAGCCGCGTGCGAGCAGCGCGAGCATAGAACTTGCACCACGCGCGACCATTGTGCTAACCTTGCCTGAGTTGCGCTAAAGAGCCAAACAATTACAGTAACTGCACGCGTGCAGTGCATAACGGCCCATTCGGCAGATGTAGACACACCCTAAGGCTCGGCAACCCACGCCGCGTTGGCCATAGAGACTTGAGAGCGGAGTGCTTTTCGACCTAAACATAGACTTCGTCCAGGCGTCTTTAAATACCGGCAAGAATAGAAGTCGGGTCTTCCACCCCAGACTTAACTTTTCGTAGAAATAGCACTGCTTCGCGGCCATCAATTAACCTATGATCATACGTCAGGGCGAGGTACATCATAGGCCTGATTTCTACCTAGAAAAAGAAGTTTTATTAGTCCGAATTAAGAGAAAGTTTAAGAAATATTTGCGATGCTAGCCTAGTACTATGTGCTTGTTTCACGATGTCTGAATAGCCACAGTAACTCTTTCGAACAATACCGCAGCTCTAGCAAGCATCGGCTCCAGTGGCCCAACCCATATTGTTGACATCTCTTTGAGCCACACGTGGAAAATACACGCGATTCGGGCTTCTTCTGCGTCAGGCGGTAAGTGAGGACGACGTGGCACCTTTGAAGCCAGTCCTCAAAGAGGGGACTTATTCTCGCGATTGTCCTGTGAAACTGGCCCTTTTTAGAGACCCCTCTTTAATATATCAATAGAGTTTCTATGGTTACCTAATAAAAGAAAATTGATCAAAGGAATCGAAAGAGATTTAGGTGATGGAAGGATTGTGTAATTAATACCTTGCCATTTATCGCAACTGGTCTCTGGATTATAGCATGCATGCCCAAAATGGCGGACTGTGGCAGGTTGATGATCGGCATAGACATGAGCGAACCAAACACTCCTCCATTACTTAACGTGAAGGTACCGCCCTGCATGTCTGCAGGCACCAATTTACCTGAAATTAGGGAATAATTTTCTTAGCCTATTGATGGCCAGTAAGAAAGTTGTTAACAATATCTTTAGCACGATTCCTCGTCGCAAAGTCCTTGAGTGCACAGGTATTTTTTTTAATGATGTAAACTAGTGCTTGACTGCGATCCCACCTGAACAAAGGGTCTGGGCGTATTGTATATGTGAGTTTTGAGAACGCACCCACGATACAGGAGTAATTACTAGTGTAGGGCAACGTTTTCTAATAAAACTACAAACAAACAAAACAAATTAATGGATGTGGGCCATTATCTGCGAAACGATGAAGCATACTGTGATATCGAAAGGAGATCGCATGAGGTAAGTTAACGAACTGGCATGTAATATATACTTCTAAGGATTTTGTTGTTCTAGAATAGGTTTAAAAATTTAATAGAACAAAGAAATGTCTAGTTTTTTGAGTCCGGACGCAACCGTTGTAGTGCGATGTAATAATATTGAAGTCCAGTAAAAAAACAAAACATTGAAGAGTTTTTTTTTTATTTCAAGAAGTAATAAAGATCCCGATACCGTCGCAGAGTGCGACAATACACACTTCAGATCAGCTGTTGATAAACCCCTTTCTGTGGCATTCCAAGAACATCTCTCGCCTGGGCGCGATTTGCAGTGGTCTATAAGGAAAGCACTAAATCGGTTGCGCACCCAGGTAGGCCGCTGCAAATACAACTTGGCAAAATGGGATTTTACAGACCCGTCGGATATACAACGTGAGTGCGGTGCTCCTGTTCAAAACATGAGCCACACATTAGAATGCCCCAAGTGCCCATACACCTGCACTTTGGAGGATTTGATGAGTGCCACCGATGCCACCGTCGAATCGAAAAGAAGAAGAAGTGGCATTCCGAGAATATTTCCTTTGCTTGCCGACTTGTTTTCGTTTGTCTATACTATAAACTTCATACAAAAAAAAATGAGTGACTTAGTTTGCTACCTTCCCTGGCTTTAGTTCCCATCGCGTTCATCTCTAGTTCAAGTCGTGGGTAGTCCATGGAGTCGACGTTTCGAAGCACTGGTACCACGAGACCTCGAGGAGTCGCCACTGCGATTGATATGTCCACGTAATCCCTGGTAAAACAAACGTATTTTTCTTTTTTGCTTTCCGTTTAAATGGGGGGGGGGGGGAGTTGTTGGTATCATCAAATAACTGCACCCGCCCTGGGTGGAGTATTAAGGAGTGTTAGACTTTTACTGACTAAATCTAGACCAACGAGGCATGACTCAAAAGACTCTGTATCCAAGCCGAGCAACAAACGTTAAAAGAATAAATGAATGCAACAAACTGAAATGTAATCAATAAAAAGTCCTATTTTTACATTTTTTTATCCAGTGCTATAGAAGATTTAAAATTAATATAATAATTCTAATTTAGTATAATTATTTAGGATAGTTTGGTTGTTTACTTTTTCTAGACAGATCTGGGGACCAAATGAGCATGATCTTTTATGTAAAAAGTTCTGTAATTATTTTGGTATACAATTTTATTCTATTGTTTGTGCCCTTTTTTAGGGTTCCGTACCTAAGTCGGCAAAAATGGAACCCTTCTGATCTCTTTGTTATCCATCTGTCCGTCTGTCAAGATCCTTTTTAGGAACCCATGGAGGTATGAAGCTGAAATTAAAATCAAATAGGATCCCAAGCCCACGCAAAGCCGCTAGCCGCTACGGGCTGCTACTTGGGGTCAGCTATTCCAAACAGCAGTGAAAAAATCAAAATTCTAAGTCAACGAAATCTAAAGATAACCCTTTATGCCCGCCATGTCTAGACGCACACGCAATAAAATCATAACGTTTAGGGTACTTCCTGTTGACCTAGAATCCTGAAATTTGATATGAAGCAAGGTCTCATAGCACAAGTGTAGGAAAAAGTCTGAAAATTGTTCTAGTTACATCTCAAAAAAAATACTTTTTGCGATACGGAAAATCATCATAAATGCTTAATCATAAAGAGACCTAACTCCAAAAGGGAGGGTATTTGAATCTGAAAATATACGATTCAAAAATAAGGTTAAATTTTCAAATACCCTCTTTTTTGAGTTATGTCTCTTTTTCATTAAGCGTGAAGTTTAAGGCTCAAACTGTACTATGTATTATATTGGTGTACAATAAAGTATATATATAAATAAATAAATAAATCATCAAGAATCGATTCGGGTATTGAACTATTTACATAGGTAAGTCTGTAAGGAACCCTTAGTGCGAGAGACGCACGTTTTTTTGTAAACCTTTAATAACTAGAGGTCAGGAAAAACCTTATTTTTGTAAATCTATCATATAAGCATAATAATTCTTATATGTTCCCACTTCCCACTGCTGGGACTCAGGCCTCCTCTCTAGGAGAGGGAATCTATCATGTGTCATCCCAAATATCCCTGCCTCACCTGTAAATGATGTCCGATCCAATAATAACCCCGTTGACGACGGGCTGATCTATCAGGGCGTTGGCAGCAGCCTTCAGGAAGGGTGACATGAAAGACAGTTTCACCCCGTACTTCTTGACAAACGCCTGTAAGTTCGCCTTGCGGAACGCCATCAGCTTGCTGTAGACAATATTAGCGTATACCTATATATATAAAAGGAGAAACTGACTGACTGACATATCAACGTACAGTCGAAACTACTGGGACTAGGAGCGTGAAAATTTGTACAAGGTTTCTTTTAATGACGTAGGTGAGCACTAAGAAGAGGTTTTTGGAAATTCAACCTTTAAAGGAGTGAAGCGTGGGTCTATAGTTTGTATAGCAGCCTTTCAATGTTCCCACTGCTGGGACTCAGGCCTCCTCTCTAGGAGAGGGAATGGGCCGTAATCCACCACGCGTGCCCAGAGCTGGTTGGTGAACGACACATGTCTTCTGGTTCTTGGACATGCCGGTTTCCTCACGATGTTTTCCTTCACCGATTTGAGAGCAGTGGTGCTGAAATAAATTACATAAAGTAATGCACCTGGCTGGGTTTGAACTCGCGACCTACAACTCATAAGTCGGAGCCGTTACCACTCGGCCACCACTGATCTCAAATTGTGAACAGTTTGTATGGAGAAACCTATTTACACGCGGGCGAAGCCGCGGGCAGAAGCTAGTCTGCATATAAAAGGCAAAGTACTGACATACTCACTGACTCGTGAGCGCTCAGGCCAAACTCTTGGTCCTAGAACGCTGATATTTTACACAGAGGTTACTTTTATACAATAACATGGGATTTTCAAAAATTCACTTCCTAAGAGTATGAAACGGGGGTTCAAAGTTTGCCATTGGCAGAAGGTAGTGGACGATAAATGAAAATTGAATTTAGTTAAGTTGCAACTTACACTAAGTGTGAAAGTACAAGCGCCAGAGCTTCCCATGTACCAGAGAATGAATAAAGAAGTTCTTGTTGAAAATGTTCGAAGAGAGAAGTACTTCTGGCATAACCTGCCCCCCTAAGTTACAACTTTTTCATTTCTATTCTCTTTTCGTCGACCGCCTCAAGTCGGCCACGACTCCCATTCCTTTGTTCTGACGTCATTTCAACGCTCAGCCACGTGGTCTGAACAAAGGAATAGGAGGCGTGGCCGACTCGAGACGATCAACGAAAAGAGAATCGAAACGAAACGGTTGTAACTTGGCTAGGCGGGCAGTTTAGGTCGTAAAATGGATCGATTCAAGAGCTCGTAGTAGGGCCTCAGCTCAGTATCAAAACGAAATACGAAGAAGAACTATAAGATCAAAGATTTGAATACAGCAGGTACCTACACTCTACACCATTGATTTGATGATTGATTTTTAAAGGTCTTTATTAAAAATAAGGTATAACAAAAAGTAAACAAATTTAGAGCTTATTCTAAAATGTTAACTAACACAAAATAAAAAATGTTAAGTAGGCTACATCGCCTCTTTTAACATACACATTATAGAATTATATATATCGTTTATTGACTATTAATTTATTGAACAAGAAATAGATTGTGTTGTGTAAGGTTTGCAGACCCACATTTTTAAATTTATGTTCCCCAGCCCCCCGTTCTATTAAGTGAGTAGTATATATTTATATAATTAAAGTTCTTAATATAGTCTATGTAATGAATACAAATATAAGTATACACTTATAATATTTAAAAATAAAAAAAAGAATACGGCACTTTTCACACATGTTACTTAGTAACTCGTATATTTAGAGTTGGTGACAGCAGTTACGCTGGTAAGGTGGTAAGTAAGTTGACGTTAATCCACTAGGAAATGGTGATGAGGCAATTTGTACTTGTTGTAAGTACTGGCGTAAGGTAAACGGGTAAATCTACTCTTACCAATGTGTGAGACCAGAGTATTACGATGACTTGGGTTAGTATGGAGAAAGAATTTTCGGGATATTTTCAAAATGAATTCTTTAATAGGCGGAAACTTGATATGATCATGTAGTTGTGCAAGATTTGTGTAGAGAGGTGTGTTGTAAGCTATTTTTAGTGCTTTGTTCTGGATGACCTGGAGTTTTTTGTAGTTACTGTCACTAATGCTGCTCCAGACAGGGGATGCATAGGTCATGCAAGGTCGAACTAGTGTGGCGTAAATGCGTAATTTTGTGTATGGGCTTAAGTTGGATTTACGATTTAGGATTGGCTTTAAGCTGTTGAGGGACTTCACTCCCTTAAGACGAAGTTCCTCCAAGTTTTTTAACCAACTGACCTTATCATCTAATGTTGTTCCTAAATACTTTACGGTTTTTTTCCACGGAATGTTATTCCCATCGATTTTAACACAGCGGGTGGGAACTGATCGCTTTCTCGATAACATAATAGCTTCGGTTTTGGCCGGATTTACCTTTAGCTTCCATTTAGAGAAGTAATCTAATAGGAGATCAAGCGAGAGTTGTAGTCGTTGAATCACTAGGTCTAGGTCGTCAGATGAGGTATATGTTGCAGTGTCATCGGCGTACACGGCGAGATGCGTCAACCTTTGCTTTGGGATATCGTTAAGGTACAAAATGAAGAGATACGGGCCTAATATTGAACCTTGTGGAACACCAGCAGAGAGTCGTCTATGACTGGATATATGGTTCCCAATAGTAACCGAGAAGGTTCGTTCTGCTAAATATGATTGGAGAAGTTTGATAAGGGAAAAAGGGACCTGGTTGGTAATTAATTTGTGGAGTAAACCCGCGTGCCAAACTGTATCAAAAGCTTTTTCAATGTCCAGTAATACCATGCCTGTGGATTTGTTTAGATTGAGATGTTCAACAATATGTTCTCAACTCTACACCATTGATATAATTATATGCCTATAACAGCCTCCAGATTCCACTTCACAGATGGTTTTACGTTCGCCACTAAAAGGTTTACTTCTTCTTCATATCGTGTCGATGACAAAACTAGTTAAAGTCCTTGCCTGGCCCAGTATTCGGCCACGGCAATGCTGATAAAACCAGCCTTGTGTGTAATTTCGATCAATATCGAAGGGTTCTCACAGAATTAGCTCACAAGACACGTTGACATCTTGTTCAGGAAACTCATCGGGATTCCTCACAGAGCAGGCCTTACATTCCTGGACTTTCACTTGCCGCCGAGATCCTGTCACCCAAAACATGGTAACGCAATGTTTGCTGCTCCCGGCGTAAGTATTACAATTTACTGACACATATAGAATCATTAACTTCTTTATAAGCCTTCGTAAAGTATCTACGAGCCGCTCCGTGGAACTTGATTAACACTGCATATGAAAAACAAAACGGATCTTAGATATAGCAGGTCGTACCTATACTAAAGTATAATATTACCTCATATCGCATTCGTTGAAGGTGGTCAGCATAGCAGCGGTGTTCTGTGCGTCTTTCAGCCGCTCGGCGATGCGCAAGCGCATCTTGTTCATGGGCACCGGGTGCTCTGTGCGAGTGCCCGATATTGTCTTCGTTGGGTCGGCAACTTTAGTCGCGGCCAGCTTTAGAGGAAAAGATATAGCTTAATAATTTGGGCATAATTAAAATGTCAGTCGTACGAGCGAGAGAGGGATAGAGCTACACCCTATATAGCTCCATCCCTTTAACAGTTCAGTTTAGGTCGTAAAATGGATCGCTTTACGAGCTTGTGGGCTACCATGAGCTCTTAAAGCGATGTTGCTATAATAGTGCGGTGTTTTTATAATAGTTTTGTCTCTTTATTATTTAACACCGACTTCCGAAATTAAAGTTTTTTGCAATTTTCAGTGTTTTTTTTTACATTGAAGTCGGTTGTATTTTTTTTTGTAACCATTATAACTTAAAAACCTTATGGCCAGAGTGCATCTCATGACAATTCTAATAATCCCAAACACGGTTAGATTACATTAATTTATTACAGAGTTCCGGTGCCTAACTTCAGGTTTCATCATCAGATCAGTTCGATATATTCCTTCTCTTCTTTCAGTCAGTCATCGACTACACGTATAAACAAAGCAACTTTACTTGTTACGACGGTTCTGCTGTGGTCCAATGAGGATCATGAACTTCGAAGATACGAAGTTCATGATCAGATCATAACAATATTCTATGACCAACTTAGAAGCATAACCTTTCAATGAAAAAAAAAAATAATTCTAAATCGGTCCACAATTGACTGAGAAATCGGTGAACTTACATAAAAAAAATACATTCAGCCGAATATAGAACCTCCTCCTTTTTTAAGTCGGTTAAAAAGTAATTTTCTTGTGACGCAACTTGCAATTTACAGTTTTCAGACTATTTCCTTCACTTGTGCTATGAGAACTTGCTTCATGCCGAATTTCAAGATTCTAGGCCAATGGGTCCTAATCCTAGTCTATAGGTTTTGGTTTCCTAGCGTATGTAAAAATAAGCGCCTAAATGGAGCATAAACGGTTTATCTTCGAACTGCAATGACCTAGAGTTTTGTATTTTTCACTGCTTCAAGGGGTAGCAGGCTTGAGTATTTAATATTAATTTCAGCTTCATACCTTCACGTGTTCTTGAGAAAAAGGGTCTAGTCTTGACCGACGGACAACAAAGTGATCTTAAACGGGTTTTTGTCAACTTAGGTACGGTACCCTATAAAGCATACAAGTAAACTTACAGTAGGCCCTTTGGGTGCTCTGCTTTTAATGAAAGCGGCGGCTGCCCTCGCGGGGGTCGGCTTGGCGACTGCAGCAGCCGGCGCGGGTGCAGCAGCTGGTGCGGCTGCCGGCGCTGCTGCAGGCTTAGGCGCTGCCGTTGCCGCTGCAGCCACTCCGGTTACGTTGACCTGTATAATGGTTGGTAGGTACTTGTCAATTTTTTTTTTAATTCTATGTACCTACTCGTATTGCCTCATTTTTGTTTTACTTCTGTATCTTTGTGCTTTAGATTTTTTTTTGTGTGTTTTTTTTTCTTGTTGTGCCAAATGAATGATTTATCTTATGATTTGTTTCCCTGGGGGACAGATCTCCGAAATGGAGAATTCAGCTGTTTTATGTCAAAGTAAAATAAATAAATTAGATCCGTTGACATTTGTGCATTTTTACGAACTTACGCGGACAAAGTCACGGGTAACAGTTACTAAATAAATAAATCTTGTCTATAATGTAGGTAATAATAGCAGGACCTGAAAGAGCGGTTGCCCGGACTTGACGGATTGCCCCTGTTTGACGAACAGCTTGGTGATGCTGCCGTGTCCGGGGCACATGACCGGCAAGGCCGTCTTGTCCGTTTCAATCTCCATGACAACCTCGTCCATTGCCACGGCGTCACCTTCCTTCTTGATTAGCCTGGAAAGATTGATAGGAGATCAGCTCTTTCTTGTATATCCTTTCTGATCTGTAACTTGGCTGTGGTATTAAAGTGAGAAGAGTAAAAAAAAATGTGTAGGGCTGAGAATGTGGAAAACTACCATAAGGGTCAATCGATCAGGGTGGGCAACGGAAGTCGTTATGTGGAGTGATCTATCTAGATCAAAGTTCAAAACCTTTTTTTTGAAGTGAAACTTCTTTATCGGGGTTGGAAAAAAATTTAGTG
The DNA here is from genome assembly GCA_905147345.3 of Mythimna impura. Lineage (NCBI taxonomy): Eukaryota > Metazoa > Arthropoda > Insecta > Lepidoptera > Noctuidae > Mythimna > Mythimna impura. The sequence continues at coordinate 20,916,636 of LR990359.1, read as the reverse complement.
TAACATTTTTTCGTTACGCGTCACATTTTTCCGTTACGCGCCATCTTTTTCTTATCCCTACCACAACGTATCAAAGTCAACGTAGAATAAAACAGTTTTTGTGGCCAGTGTTTCTTTGTTGAGTGTTTTAAACAATTGAAAGGTAAGTAATCAACAGTTTTAAATTGCTTCATTGTGTGTGTGTTATAGATTTTAGTCAAGATCTGATGATTTCGTTTCGTTCGACGTTTCGAAAAATAACGTCATAAAGAAGTTTCACTTCTTACGAGTGTACGCTAGTACACGCACACATTTTTTTTAAATAGTGCAGTATCGGGAAGAGGATCCAAATTAGTGGCGGTCAGGGTTCTAAAAAGAGGAACCTCCTCACAATAGGAGCCAGGAGTGTCCAGGAGTTTCCTTCCTGAATTAAGTCCGGATCAATAACGATACCTTGGGAGACTCTTTATTATTGATAGGATCGCGTTTGACCTCTATCTCACCTGATGGTAAGCGATGATGTGGCTGACGATGGAGCACGCTTGCCTAGAAGTAACCTATTCACTCTTGACTTAAAGACCCCTAGGTTGTAGCTATCAGGAAAGACACGACTCCGGCAGGGAATTCCATGTGTTGAATGTGTTCCCAAAACGCTTTGTACGTATAGCTCTTGTCAAGGAGCCTCCTGAGGTGGTGGTTGAGGCTATGAAGTCATTGGCTGACACGACAATCCGAACAATGATCACCGAGTCCACATCCCACATGTCGACAAACTCGCGAGCCAAGTCAATACTAACTACTTGATTCGCTTATCTTTTTCGGCTTTCACGAGATCATGAGAACCATCATTGCACGCCTCTCCCTTCGATCCACCACCACTTATGTCTTATGTCTGAGTATGGTTTCCACACTTAGTCCTATGCTTACCATTATACGTGGGCCATAGCGGCCATAAGCTTATGTGGGCTTATTCCAACCAGTTCACCTCTCTCCAAAAACATATTAGGCCTCTCAGGTTTTTCAGGGCATCAATGAGGGAGTTCGGGGATCCTAAGGTTTGTGTGTGTATTTCAGTGACACCTGTGCCACGGTAATATTATCTATACAGTATTGTAACTCGGCCGTATATTTGAAATAAATGCCTACAGCCGCGCGGTACGTAAACATGCGATAGGGCTGCCCGCACTATGGCTGCCCGCCTCCAGCATTTTAATTACATTTGCCTACTTTGTGTTTCCATTTAGTTTTGTGATTGTAAATATACTTTTTTTTTATAAAACAAATAAAATACTTTGTGAATTGAATAGGAAGTCAATATTTGCGACCGAAAAATATTTGCGCCTCGACTGAGACGTACCTACGAAATGCTTTATTATTAAATTTTAAAGTACATAAATCCGAAATCTAAAGCTTAATTAAAAATTGTTTTTGGAAACATGGACAAGGTGGAGAAAAAGGAATATCTTTTACTTGGTTATAGATACCTGCAACTACTTTACAATTTATATGTTTGGTTTTAAATGAAGAATTCATGCAACCAAAAACAGCACAATATAACCTACTCGTCATTTTAAATATATAAATATGTACTTGAACTTATTTTTATTGAAAAAATCGCGCGGCACAGACGCGACTGTCTGCATCCCGAGCGCACCTCGAGATCGAGGCGCGTAGGTATAGCTCGCGTTTCGACCGTTTGTATGAAGTTGGAATACTGTATAGATAATATTACCGTGCCTGTGCAGTCTAGGAGCATATGCGCAATTTTCTCCTCCCCCTCCAAGTATGCTCTGCACAGGGGACTGTCTGTGATGCCTATTGTGTAGAGGTGCTTATTCAGTGTGCAGTGTCCGGTGATGGTCCTTGTCACCAGGCGCTGCCTCTATCCAGTCTCATGAGTTTTTTGGTGAGGGCCACCACCACTATATTAGACTAATTGGCTAAAATAGTCGTGTCAGTTATGGTCCGGTATACCGAATCGTTTCATTCATAAAATTGTGTTCTTCTGATTGTATCTAATAAATTATGATTAAAAAAATAAGTGTTTTAATTCATTTCGTATAACGAAAAAATTTAAAAAAGGGGTTAAGAGTAAAAAAAATATATTTCATGAATCACCAATTTTCAATTCAAATTAAAGTAATTAAAAAATATCATATACCTATTCAAAATGTCTCGGCTGTTTTTCGTGAAGTTTTGACAGCCGCTATGGGTACTGAGGCATCCGAAAGTCTGACAAACGTGATTAACCAAGGACTATCGTGTTACTCAGTAACTGGGTTGTGGAAGTCAGATAGGCAATTTCTATTGAAATCAAAACAATTTTTTCTAAAAGTAATCCAGTAAAGACCTTTGAAAATCTGCTATTTCGCGTGAAATAATTCCCTACACATAAATAATTAAAAATTAGAAGCCTTGCACAATGAGATTCTGAATGTTTTTTTTTTTTTTTTTATAAACTCTAAGGTTTAAAAAAAAAACATATTTCCTGGAATAAGTTTTGTGAATGTAATGTGTTCGTATTCGGATAAATGACGCAATTACCGAATGCGAATAAAACGTTCTGGTGTCATTTCTATTTTTAACCGACTTAAAAAAGGAGGAGGTCTCATGTTCGGCTGAATGTATTTTTTTTCATATAGCCTCTTTAACAAACACTGCGTTGGGTTGCATTGGATGACACAACAAACGTAAACGATGCTCACGTTGTCGATAAACGAGTGGGGAAGGGGGCCCCTCCTCTTAATGAAATTTGATTTGAGACATAATTTAGGACATGGAAGAGGACCTGACATATTTTTTTTGTTCAGAAGCTTTTATTTCGTATACTTACGTCATAAAGACAACGGCTTTCGTTCTTTACAAAATTCGTTTTTTTTCTCGAAACTCACTTTTCACTGAGTTACCCGTGTTAAAAGTGAGTGAAAATGAAGAAGAATATATTACTTGACATCTCCACTTGTGACTGAATCTGGGAAGGTAGGAGCATTCACGGTTTCTTCCTTACGCAACGCAGATGCGGTGTGCAAGTTTCGGATCAGCTGCTGTTGCGGTATTGTTACCGTAGTTTTCTTCATTTTGGAGCTAGAAATTAAGACAAAAGTCATAAAATTAGATAACGTTGCAATTATTTCACTGTTCGCGAATCCGCGCGTCTTTCTGCCAAATTGGACGGTGTCTATCCAGTCATAGGTCATAATATCATAGTAGGGGTGGGGTATTGTTATTTGATAAAGGCCAAAGGGAAAACTAGTGTTACAAACGTAATTAAATGCCGATTTATTAACAGAGATTTTTATTTACCGCTAACAATAACAAATTTGTCCAGTCAAAAAAATCCAATCACAAGGTAAAATCAGTCAATGAGTACTAAAATCGCTTAGGTCGTTAGGTAAAATCACTATCACTTAGATATCGCCGTTCGTACTTGTCGCTGTCGAAATTAAAACAGACTCACTTCCGGTCGGGGCTCGTATTTAACCGCAGAGTCAAGAAAATTCTAGATACAGACGTTTCAAGGCCAGTCTAGAACAATATAGTCACATCGCAGGGTAATAAATCATTTTTATTACCAACATTGTAATAATAATAATCTTTTGCGACTTCATGCGAATTTCGACTCTACCGTGTAAGACGGAAGGAACAAATTCCCTTATCAACCATCTACTAACCTATCTAATAATAATAGAAGCAGGTACCTTATGGCGGACTTTTTCTAGAATTCGCCAGGCCTTGGTACGTACTTCCACTCTGGAAGTTTCGCTCAGCAATGCTTTTTAATTATTTGATGCTAATCTTGATTTCGGCGAAGATATAACTTGTTAAAGTTTCGCGGCATAACACTAGTATGTATATATTAGCTTCGGCTAGCGGCTCCGCCCGCGTGAAGGAAGAAAATTATGCCAAGGGATAATACTACTGAGACAAAAATATCCTGTGAGCTATTTCAGGACATGGTTTAACCTTTCAGACCTTTGGGCGAGAACTAGTAGCAAACATACACACGGCACATACATACAAACTTTCATCTATAATATTAGTGTGTATTTTAACTAGGCTTTTCCCGCGACTTTATTCTCGTAGCCTTTAAATGACCTGCGTTTGTAGGTCCAATTTTTTTTTTCAAGCTATTACTATCCCACTTTTGGGCAAAGGCCTTTCCTTAGTCCTTTCAGGTTCTTCTCCCGAGTTAAATCATTTTACCTCTTTATATTACTTTAGTTCAAATAAACTCACGCAGCATACTGCATCAGATTATCTTGATAATATCGTCTGCACGAGGTCTTACATACAGGCGTGCTGGATGTGTATTTTGACATCCCAAGAATCTGTAATGTAATCGAAAGAGTTACTGCGGCTCTAGAACGCAAATTACAACTTTACACATAGGTGGGTTTTAGCGAGTAAATGTCTGACAGTTTCTTTTGCTCCGGAGAAATTATTTCATGATTTCCCACCTCCTAAAAAAGAATCTGTAACGTAAATATACCACGCGCCGTCAACGATTCGCTCGTTGACTGCGCGTAGTGGTCCACGCGCGCCTCAGAGATGTCAGCAAAACCGTAGGGGCCCAGCGGGGCCGAAGCCTACTGGAACCATGGGTCGACTTCTGAAAGGGTTACTCGTGGGACATCAAGGGCAACTGAACGAACATAGGTGTAATTTTAGTCAGTAAAAGTCTGACACGCCCTCAGGCCGCACCCAAGAGTGGGAGAAATTATATTATGATGTTCTACCTTAAAAAAGTATTATAAAGATTGTATTACTTTTTTGTGTCATTAAACAGCTGCTAAATAACTCGGATTTTGCTATAGCATTGGGAAATATATTGTACTAGCTATTGCCTGCGGCTTCGCCCGCATACATAAAATATAGCCACTCAGGAATAAACCAGCTTTCTATCGGTGAAAACATTTTCGCAATCGGACCAGTACTTTCAGAGATTAGGTAGGTACCTCCTACAAAGAAATAAAACAAACTTTTCCTTTTACAATAATAGGTCCCTATGAAATTGCCGTTTTTTAAAACGGGTTGCTTTTAAGTGTTATATCTTTGGATTGACATGGAATTATAAGTTCACATACTTATGAAGGTAAGCGTGTTTAAAAAAAACTCCAATTATTTTTGCAATGTCTTAAAAATCCTTATTTTAATGACTTACCGTCCGCTTTGAAACAACTTTCCTTCCAAACATTGTCACTAAATAAAAAGTTTCAATAAACTTCGTTTGTCGTAATAATTAATATTTAATACAAAAGAAAATCTACTTTATATCAAAGTCATGTAACTTGAAGTTATTATTCTTTTTCTGTTTCTTATTTATTTGATTTTCTGTCACAACATTTTAAGGTGTCAAATGAAAAAAGTTTTTAATACGACCTATTCCTAATCTCCTATCTATTGTTAACGAAAGTTCTAAAACCAGTTTTTAATATTTTGAAATGCGTTGAACCCGTAAAAAGGTATAAGTAACGGAAGAAATAATATACGCACGTAATTATTAAATATCATGTCATGTCTAGCTAATAGGTAGCATCACAGAGAAATAGAGCGAAAAAAATAACAGAACCAAACCAAGTATAGGTAACCTACGATATTTTTACGCAGAACTTCATTTTTCGTAGCTCTATCCGTAGCCGTTTTGCTACGACGTAATAGCCTGCAACTTCGTATTAACTTAGTTATTCTATTCGACGATAGATGTCTCTCGTTAGTTTAGTAATGCTCTTCACCACTAGATGGCAAAGTTTACTACTATTTGCTACCCCTCAATAGATGACGCTAGTAGGTGATATGCTTCTATTCGCCAATAGATAGCGTGTTGAATTAGTTGCAAACTGAAAACTTGTAAATTTAGAAAAAGAAAAAAGATGCTGCTTTTAGAATTATTTATGACAAATCACAATCAAATGGCAAGTTTAGATTATGTTGGCACTTCTGATGTTAGCCACGATAAACATGTTTGTACGTATTATATCTATATATTTACATGACTACATCATGAGGAAAAAATATAAAATAAATTATAATTACACAAAATTTTAATATCGGACTCTTGGCGGCAAATTATATGTTTTCAATTTTTTTTTTGTTTTATACGTGTGCTCATGTAGTTGAGATGTCAAAATAAAGGACTCAAAGGACCTTCAAATGTAGAAAATATCTATCTAAACAAGTCTGATGATGTTAGCCTCAAATGTATGATTAAATTAAAATAAATTTCGCCAACTGCATCAGATTGCTTATAAAATAACTTGTTTCGAACTTTTTAGTCGTATTTTGCGGTTTTTTTTTTAGATGGGAAAATCATCTTATGACAGCGTAGCGGGAGATAGTATCAGACTTTTGCTGACTAAAAACCCACTCCGGTTCCTTCTTTGCCTTCGTCCCAGGGCCCCGGGTTTCAACGGGTTTTTTGACTATGTCAACTTTTTTCAATCATCTGCTCGATCATTGTTCAAAAGAGCTACCGGGGAACTTCTCCCGCTCTGGGTGGAGCGAGAGGAAGTGTCATACTTTCACTGACTAAAATCCACTCGTGTTCCTTCAGTTACCCTTTCCGTTCTAGGGGGTAATTCTTTCAAGCAATCCTGCAGACGTCATTCAAGCGTTAAATAAGCTTGTGGATACTAGTGGTTTACATTTTACTCTAAAAACAAAATGAATAGATAAGTAGGTACTTACCTATCACCCCCATACCCTTTCGCAATTTTTAATAAATTCTAGTTGGATTCCTCTTTCAAATAAGAGTGAAAATGAAAATTGCCAATTTAATTAATTGGTAGGTAAGTAGGTAAGGATACAGATCTACTTACCATTGATAAGTACTTTTGTATAGGAATACAAAAGTACCTACTTATTAGTATAGGACTGGACACCTACACGAGGAAAGCATTGTATTGATCACTCTGAAGTTGGCGTTCCGAACTATTGGGCATACCTACAGGTACTCGAAAAACGCAATGCTATAAGATTCTTAAAAAGAATTACTGCGCAGCCAACTGTTCGAAGTTCGGAGCGTTAAGATAGGTCGAACTGTATTTTTGATTGTAATGAATAAACTCAAAAATTATTGGTTTGATTTAAAAAATTCTTCCACCAATAGAATGCCACTTTATCACTGAGTGACATAGCCATATATTTTTTACATTCACGCGGATGAACCGCTTGCAGAAGGTAGGTAATATTGAAAAGAAATCAAAATATATCGAAATCTATCTCCTTTCCTTCAGTCCATCCAAAAGTTGTCTGTAAGAGACTGCCCTATGCGATAAGACCGCCTATTGTACACTTGTTTTTGTTAATGTTATTTCTGCTTATATTATGAGGTGTTCAATAAAAAAAGGATATACTATCCTCAAATATTATATAACAAAGTCCCACACCGCGTCGGTCTGTACGAGCGCGATTAACTCAAAAACAGATTTATATGCTTTTTCGCCTATTTTTTTCGCCTATTGGTGAATATATTTTCACCAATAGGCGAAGTAATTCATGAGGAAAGTTTTAGTGTATAATACAAGCATATTATAGTACAGAAAAGTCGAGAATTTCAATGATTTGTAACAGCCATACGAAGCTGGGGCAGGTCGCTGGTAATAAATAAAGAGAAATTATAAGTCAATTCACACATTTCTTTATTGGCCACGTGATCAAACTTCTCATAATTCTCATATTATAACTAATCTACGGTAAAATGAGATAGCCTCTAATAAACTCATTCGTCTTTTTTACAACGCAAACTAAATAGCCTTAGTCCAAGAGCGAGCGAAGCGAGCTCAGAATTGCAGGGCACTCCGACACGGACAGTTACACTAGAAGGTTCTTTTTTTTATCACCACCCAGAAAGTAGCTTACATATAGATAACTAAGTGGCTAAGATAGTATCATTCAGACGCTTTTTAATTGTAGCTAACTTAGTAATTTAGAAGGCTTAATTGAACCCATAAATAAATAAAACGAAAAAAGTATCAAAAGTAAATCGTTCTTTATTTTATAATATGTATTTAACAATTAAAACATCAATAAAATTAAAATTAAACAGTTCCCAACAGCCATTCTGATGAGTAACAAGTCGTAGCTAAATTAATTAATTACGACGTAGTGAGGGGACGATATGAATGTATAGTGATGTACCGTCTGAAAGCTCTTTGAGTAACGTTAGCGGTGACCACTCAAGACGACGTTATGGTGGACTCCTTGGGTGATGCAGGGCTGCCAAGGGCCTGGAAAAATAATATTAATATTATAGACACCAATGAACAGAACGAAGTGAATATAGTTTCATGTGAACTGTTAACGTCTGGGGTTTCGGTTGTGTGAAAGAGAACCCTGGGGCCCTGAAACGAAGGCAAAGAAGGAACAGGAGTGGATTTTAGTTAGTAAAAGTCTGACACGCCCTCGCGCCCCGTCCAAGGGCGGGAGATGTCATTAGATGATTCCCAACCTAAAAAAAGACCTTTTTGGGAAATTATACGGGGAAACCTACACAAACCTCATAGCCGAAGCCGATGGCAGAAGCTGAATAATTAAGTAAGTTTAACTAGATATTTTACCCTAAATTTTTACATATGTATTTGTTCAAGATTTTTTTCCCTTTGAACAACAGTACTGATGAATGAAAGCTTGTGCCTCCTCTATATGAGAAAATACCTTAGTGGGACAGTAACCGACTGGTGTTGTAATCACATCACACTAATTTTATAAAGCCGTAAGTTTGTATGTGTGTTTGTTACTTAGGTTTAAAGAATTTATTCTCATAAGAACAATTACAGTTCACTTAAAATGAGATACAATTAATAGCTTATAAGTACTGTAATATTCACATCTGGTGTATTGGTGACGTCATATGTTATATACATGTTTTTTTTAAATTTTGATTTAAACATATTAATATTATCACATTTCTTCAATTCTTCGGGTAAATCGTTAAACAGCCGTGCTCCTTCAAACAGTATTGTTTTTTTGCCGTAGTTAGTTCGTGCGTGTGCAGTCATTAGTTGAAACTTGTTTTTACTTCTAGTATTGTATGTTGTTGTCTTTTTACGTAGTACTTTTTCCCAATATCCGTCACACACAGTACGACCACCATGGTCTACACCACAGAATAGATGAAAGAGCTCTACATTATGTCCTGAAATGCACATAGGATAGCTTTAATCCTGGAAGTGTGGTCCTATAGCATGGCTCTCGGCTTTAACGCAAGCGAAGCCGCTGCTTAGTTTATTTATTTATTTATTATATTCTTTATTGTACACCACATAACCAAAAATACAGGAGTTAGTTTTAATTATTCTCAATAAATATGCTCCAATTAGAAAACAAGAAACATCTCATGATTTCATTTAAGTGCGAACATGAATCCCGATCATATCCCGATGTAACAGCTAAAGGGTGAAATCACCTGGAGATATTTAAGTCAAAAATGAATAGGTTGCTTCTAGTTAACTAGTTAAGCGTGCTCCATTATCGATAAAATTATAGCTAACCATCAGGTGAAACAGTGGTCAAACGAGAGCCTATAAATAATAAGAAAAATAAACTCATAGTCGATTGTGACATCCCTACCCCGAACAAGGGTGTCTCCCTCGCCAATTTGCTAAGATTCGCGCAACCCGCATCTTTGATTAGGAATCTCCGCGACCCACTCAAACTATCGAATGTCCATTTATCTGCTCATTGTTCACGAATACCTAATACTCATTGCGAATGCTTTGAATCAACGTTACTGATTTTATAATAGGTCTTTACCTATGAAATTGGAGATTTTTAAAACGGGTTGATTTGAAGTGTTATATCATTGGATTGACTTGGAATCATAAGTTCAAATAAATTTTATATTAAAGGTATGTTATTCTTCTTTTGAAATTAGGTATTTATTGGTTTCTTTGTGTTTTGTATTTTCTGTAATATCGCAGTACTTATAACCATGAAAGCTAATAAAAAACGTTTTTTCATATTAAGAGTTTCAACGTAGATACTATGCATTGCAAAGGGCAAACAATATCAATGTCGCATACCTACGACTTTCTTCTAACAAAAAAACTCTGTGTTCTTGGTTTAATAGATTTCGTTTTGGAAATTTTGTCTTGTAGCCGCCCTAAGAAATAAAGTTATTCCTGAGATAAAATTTCTCACATGAAAGTGATTGAAACCAAAATAGACATTTCATTCATTAGCAGTTTTAAGTCCGTATACATCATCGATATTGCATATCACTTGAGTCCCATTGTTTCCACGGTAGAACTCATATTACAAAATAATGCGAGTTTTCTTAGATTTCATACAAAAATGGTTATAAGTACTGCTATATTACAGAAAATATAAAACACAAAGAAACCAATAAATACCTAATTTCAAAAGAAGAATAACATACCTTTAATATAAAATTTATTTGAACTTATGATTCCAAGTCAATCCAATGATATAACACTTCAAAGCAACCCGTTTTAAAAATCTCCAATTTCATAGGTAAAGACCTATTATAAACAGGGTGGATAAATAAGTCGGGCCATGGAGGGAAACTATTTTAAATCCTTAAGTTGGCTTATTATACTTAAAGGAGACATTCCTTTATTTTTAAAAATAAACAAAACTGCATTCAATTTTTTTCTAAAACTCGCTTGCCTCGCCCGGGACTTGAACCAACTAAAATAAAATAAAAAACAAACACTCACTACTTCAATAAACTAATCGATAGGATTATATAATATTCAGGATAAAATTTCTCTAATAAACATTTAGTCTTAAAAATAAAACCCCCCAGGGCCCGACTTATTTTTCCACACTGTGTATAGCATTAAATTAATAAATTTTTCGAAATACATAATAAAAAATCTGGCTATGCTTGGATTCTCCTTGCGTGATCGCATCAGGAATGAAGATATCTTCAGGAGAACCAAAGTCGCCGACATAACCCGAAGAATCGCCAAACTTAAGTGGCAGTGGGCAGGGCACATTGTCCCTACGTAGAACAGATGGTCGATGGGGCTAAAAGGTTTTGTAGTGGCGACCGCGCACCGGAAGACGCAGCGTTGGAAGGCCTCCCACAAGGTGGACCGTTGACCTGGTGAGAGTCGCGGAAATGCGATGGATGCGGGACGCACTGGACCGTTCGTTGTGGCGACACAAACACTTAAGAATGAAAAGAACAAAAGCAGATAGAAGAGCACAAGGGTACTGCTTATTACAAATGAAATTTCTTCCAGCAGACCAGCGACAGGAGAGTTGGATTAGAGATGTAGACACAATGTAAACCAATAAGTTAGAAAATTAAAAATATACCAATGCCTATGTTCAGTAGTGGACGTTTTTCAGCTGAAACTATGATGTAATAAAATATATGTATAAAAGACTTAGGGGGATGGTCAAAGGCAGCCCACGAAATTCTAATTCTCTTATTCTTTTTTGCATTTCGGAGGTCATAATAAAGTTGTATGTTGATTAAAATATGATTGTCGGCCGTCATACGTGTTTATTTAATTTTACGGAATTATAATCATTAAAACTTATGGACTTGCTCTTTCATGAAAAAGTCATTCAACAGTATAAGACGAACTGAGAGAGTTGTATTGATGACTAGCTTCTGCCAGCGGCTTCGCCCGCGTGAGACTAGGATTCTCCATACAAACTTTAGACCCCTATTTCAACCCTTTGTGCTCGCCTACGTCATAAAATAATTATGTAAAATTTCACGCTCCTAGTCCCAATTGTTTCAGCTGTGCGTTGATATGTCAGTCAGTCACTTTCTCCTTTTATATATAAGTATAGATTATAATTATAATCTATATACCTATACATATAAACAAAATTAATTGACTCTGACCTGTAAAATAGAACTTGAAAATTTGAATTTTGCGGTGACCTTAATATTAACTAACGAATATTTGTCACCTTACTACGTATACATACTGTAAGTATCTATATGCAAAGACTTGGCGTCGTAGTGCTCATCACATCACTATCACTGAGCATTTGTCAATCTGGGTGAGATGGTGAACAACGCGAGCTAATAAACTCGCATCTTTCTCACAAATCGGCCTAATACTAGCAAACTGTAATACAATTTGGTATACCTCAGGAAAGAGCGTCAGCTGTGAGTTAAGTTGCGAAGTCTTAAGTTATTAATACTTCGATGTATTGTTTAGGAGATAGAGCCGCGCGAGCCTGGCTTACTAAGTGCGGTGCGCTTGTCACGGAGAAAGAGGTAAGTGACAATTGGTAACTAGATGATACCAGCGTCAGGTACTAGTTGCCTGGCATTTATGCTGAACTGGACCTATTTTGGTGCAGCCGTGAGGCACACAACTATATTTTTTTTGCTTCTGTTTTTTTATATTTTTTTGTTTCGTGTTACCTAATATTATGTTTGTGCCTTGTGCTGTACCAAAAAAAAAAAAGATGAAAATGTATCCTTCAATTTATACTGGGTCACCAAGATACATACTGTGCCTAATTCGGGGACCACGCTTCCTTCTAAAGTGTTTTGTTGAAAGAAATAGAAAATGTTTATTTGTGTCTCGCACAAGCTTATTAGAACTAACCAAGATACCGGTTCTACCTAGTTTGGGGACCACAATCCAAAAATATGTATTTCTTTTGTATGTGTAATGGTATATAATAAATAAATACTCTGCGGGTTAGCTTTACAATAGATCTTTCTCGAATCCAAGTAGAACAAAGGCACACCAACTTAAATCTAATAGCAATTCCTTTCAAAATATTCATGAGCGCCTCTATGCGAGTAGACCGCGTTTCTGTTAGAGCAAGTTGTGCCATCTCAGGTAATAAGTAAGCTACTGTTTCAGCTTAAATGCTCAGACTTGCCGCTCGCAAACACCGCACCCGATATTTTAGGGATGTTGCGAATGGGAACTGTGTGGTTGTCGATAAATTGAGAAGTGTGTTGTGGTCTGATAAGTAAGTGGTGGGTGGTATGCTGGGAGAAAACTTATTGTTAAGCTCGCCTTTGTACATGAATTGTCAAATCACTGTGTACATGTTAAGTCATTCTGAGTATCATATGGTTTAATAGACTGATGAGCTTACTATAGTTGAATCGTTTGTACGAGTGTTTAACTTTAATAGCATTAAGTAGTTAAAGGTAATGATCAAAGTCAATGGTAGTATCTACTTAGACTTTCAGTAAATGCCTACGAGTATAGTGTGCACTGTGATTGGACCAGAATACCTACGCTAGTTAATATAAGTCATTTAATTTCATTTTAAATAAATATCTTTATTTAAATTCTCTGTCTCTGTATAATCCTAGAAGTCCCAAGTCCATTTTCATTTCTTCCCCAATTTTATTAATAATTTTTTTTTTAAATCTATAATTATGGTGTAAAATAAAGTGTATTTTTACCTATCTATTAACTGAAATTGAATTTATTGTCTATTGTCATTTATATCGATAAAATCGATACCGATAGTTGTCTGCGCCCATCCCTTAAAAAACTGGTCAGTAAGCGAGTTGTATATTTTCTTGGTCCGTAAGTCCGGTGTTCGGGAAGTTGGCAACTTGTCGAATTATTGAACACTGCTCACCCCCAGCCGATAGATTTATAGTTTGTCTTGGACGGACAATGCGGCATTGTCTAAACAAACTGTTTGTACTGATATAAATTACAACTACAAGTATTTGACTTCGATGTTACTTGAAAATTCTGTGCGAATCGGTAATATTATTGTACTATAGGACTTTAGAAAATACCTAGATAGATAGTTAGATAACGATATATTGTTAATTGTAAAGTCTAAGATAGATTTATAGCACTAATTGTAAAAAAGATCGCGGTGTACTAAACTACGGGATTGATCGGAATAGTCACGGCAATCCTGGAACGCACACAACTGAAGGAACACGGGTGGTTGTTAGGCCGTAAAAATCTGACGGTCCCTCTCAAGGTAATACGTCTATCCATCTTCAGTCAATAAAATTGGCTGTTTACCTGTGTTTATTATTGTAATATATTTTATACTAAACAATAAATAATACTAAAAAGAAATCTTTTCTGACAACAGTATCAAAGTTGGTTATTAAATGAAGCAGTAATTAGTATTTCAAATATTGGTTTGAGGAAGAGTAGGGGCGTGGTGGGAATATATCGCTATCTCTTTTGAGCACACGTAACCTAATGGCGGTGACGTCACATTTCAGTATGTGCATCCTTATACTGTTACTGACAGTTTCCCCTTCTACCAGATATGAAAGGATTTTAACTTGATTAATATTATAGCGAGCAGTGGTGGCAGAGTGGTAACGGCCCCGAATTACGAGTTCTAGGTCGCGGGTTCAAACCCAGCTAGGCGTATTACTTTGTGTAATTTATTTCATCACCAGTGCTCTCAAAACGGTGAAGGAAAAAATCGTGAGGAAACCGGCATGTCCTAGAACCAAAAATTCGAAGACATGTGACATCCACCAACCCGCACTGGGCCCGCGTGGTGGATTACGGCCCATTCCCTCTCCTAGAGAGGAGGCCTGAGTCCCAACAGTGGGAACATTATAAGGCCGACTATGCTATGCTATGCTAATATTGAAACGAATTTGAAAATTTCTTTCTATTTGTGATTTCGGATAAAGTTACTTTTTCATACAAACAATAAAAAAAATTGAGTCAAGTACCCGATCCCTGGATTTTTCTTTTGGATTCCACGTGACTAGACGCATGGCTGCCTGCATGTCCTCCCACTCTATCAATATCTTCCACGTTTATATAGAATGTTCCATTTCACAAGCACCACAATTCACGTGTTTGCCTTGTAATTATTCAACCTCAAATGAATGGAGCTAAGGTCAAAATTAATGATGGAAAACTAGAAAGAAAAGAAAGAAAGAAAAACATTTTATTCGGCGGAAACAAACGCAACTGATAAAGGTTCAAGCTTGAAATATTTTAGACATACAAAATTTGTAAGTGGTTCAAAGATACTCGTAACACCATTGACGCTTTCAGCTTTGCATGACGATTCAAAGCAAAATGCATTTACTTTTCCATTATTTAAAAGAATCACCTGCAAATATTTTACTAGTTTCTATTCTAGCTTTGTAACTATTTGGAAATTCACCTTATCAACTTCTTCAAACGTAAAATATTTCATGATCTAAATCCCAGGAACATTTTATATGTATATTTTTATTGCGGAACCTTTCCGGTAACGTAGGACACTTTTTTAGATCGTACTTACCTACTCACCCTCCTGCTAATAATAGCGTGGTTATATGCCGAATGGATATCAGAGTAGGCTATATTCGGTCTGTTCCTGGGTGGAAACGAGGATCCCGTATTACATGTGTGTGGCCCTGATTTTTTTCCATTTTCATACACTTTATGATGTTATTTTTAGTTTTACTTCATTATCATGATTATCATTTCAGCCAAAAGACGTCCACTGTTGGACATAGGCCTCCCCCAAGTGTCGCCATAATGATCGGTCTTGTGCGTCTCGCATCCATCGGATTCCTGCGACACTCACTAGGTCATCGGTCCACCTTGTGGGTGGCCATCCGACGCTGCATCTTCGGAGAGGCTTTTTAGAGCTTAATAGAACCTAAAGCTAAACCATTTTTTTCAAAATCAGCATGTACCTAGGTTTTTTTTAATTGAACTATGGAGCATGCTTACATAGAAGCAACCTATTCACTTTCGACTTAAATTGACCATTGACACTTTTTTTTTTGAGTTGACAAATCATCAGATAGCTTTCAGTGGAGCGAGAGGGCGCGTCAGACTTTTACTGACTAAAACCCACCTGTGATCCTTCAGTGGCCTTTTGCGTTCCAGGGCCACGGTAACTCTTTCGAACATGCCCGCAGCACTTAAATTGACCCTTTCAATTGTCTGACATTTTTGCTGGACGAGTCAGATTTTGCGCAGCCGTGAGGATACACAATATTAGTGTTTCTTTTTAAATTTCGAATTTGTATAAGCCTGCTTATTTTTCTATATTGTTGATTTATTCCTTTCTAATACCAAAAACTAGTTTAATAGTCTTGTATTTTTTTGAAATCGTATTTATTTTCCATTCCGAATGAATAGCAACAACTTCAATTTGGTACAGTCAGCTCAGTCAAACCTAATCAAAATACCTAAATTGTTTTTTTTATAGATTTTGCATTTTTTTTTACGGATTTAACTGTTTTTTTTTTCTATAAAAGGTCATAAGACTACACACAAAACAGTTTTTATTGAATGTATATTTGGAAGTGTTTTTAAATATGAGTCCAAACAAATACCAGTAGTATTAGTTGTTGGTATTAAAATGGAATAAATCAATATGTTTTCTTTCTTACAATTTTTTTTTGTTGGCTTTTTTTATTGGGTGGGAAAATCATCTTATAATAGCAACACGGTGCAAGCGCTTTTAAAACTATTACCGCAAAGCAACATGCAGCTAAATAATACCATAGTACCTACATCCACCACAAGATAGTTAAAATTAACAATAATAATAATAAGGAAACTAATAATAATACATTTGCCTCTCAAGTGTGCTCCGGAAACGGATGAGCCATTGTGACGTCGAGGAAGTAGCGAAGATTTCCGCTGGGCTATAAATTCGCGGGTGTTTTGGCAACGGTTTCCATTCTGAGGAGTGGGTGCGAGGGGTAAGACACATTAATGTAGCAGGTTTAAGTATACCTATAGGCTAAAATACACTTGTGTAGTTTAAGCTGCAGGGAAATTAAATTTCCTTCATGCGGTCTCAAGATTGGTCAGTTGGTGAAATTTTATTTAAATCATTATTTTCCTGCACTTGGGGTCGCGACAACACGTTTTTTTATTGATTAGCATAGCATAGCACACATGTCTTCGAATTTTTGGTTCTAGGACATGCCGGCTTCCTCATGATGTTTTCCTTCACCGTTTTGAGAACAGTGGTGATGAAATAATTACACAAAGTAATGCGCCTGGCTGGGTTTTTTGGGTTTTTATCGATTGTATCACGATATACAATTACTATCACAACTCACACCTGATGGAAAGCGATGATATGGTCGACAGTTGCCTAGAAGTAACCTATTCACTCTTGACTTAAAGACCCCTAGGTTGTAGTTATAGGAAACATAGGCTCCAGCAGGGACTTCCTTTTCTTAGTTGTATCTACGCACAATGACTGTGTTCCCAAAACGTTTGGTGCGTATGGGTGGGATATCCACCATCTACCGGTGATGCATCGCCGTACGATTAATGTGTAAAATATACCTACTAATTATTAACCTAAGTATTATATAATGGTTGCTTTCGGGAAAACAAGAAAGTTGTAGTCTAGTCAGTGTCTTTTTTACTACTACTGTTCATAAAGTTTAAATAAGTAAATAAAATTGTTGATCTCTTCAAGCGCTACTTATTCACGAAAGATATCGAAATAAATCACAATAAATTTCCACAAAGACTTTTCCGTGATTGTTTTGAGCTCAAGACTTGTCACAATAAAAAGAGGAAAAAAATCCTCGAGCCAGGAAGCGGGAAGCATCGCATAACGAGCGACCGCCTCGAGCTTGGCGCCATGGCCGTCTAGAAAGTTCTTAACCTCATTAAACATCGAATAATTCCAAGTCATTTACATAAGGAAAAGATACAGACAAGACGCGGGGAGACGCCATTTTGATTTTTCAAATATCGAAGGGGAGACTAGGGGTGGCCCGCCAACGATCCGCGAATTCGCGCGCGCTCAGCGAACGTTTCATTGCGTAATTTCGACTAGGGCCGTATTTTTTTTCGATTCTTCCCCCTAAGTTGAGTTGTGTAAGTTGCTGCTATGACATTTTAGAAATGGAATTATTATAAAGTTAATGTTCTGAAGATAATAAAAATATGATATATTGGCGTTGGATTCGTCGCGGATTGTTTTATTGATTGGAGGAGAATGTTAAGGTATTAATATTTATAGATTGAGTACCTACAAAACTCTGTCGTAGTGACTAAAATATACAATATAACTTGTATTCAAGTTTAATAAACGAATCGTTTCTAAAAATATTTCACCCAAAAATATAGGAATGTTAGCTTGAACTACATCCCTATATTTTTTTTAGAGCCAGAAGTCCTTGGCAACGGTATAAATACTACACGGTTCGGTAACCGGCGACATCCGTATAAAAATCCACTGTAAGTAAACAAACAATGAAAATATTGCCCATCGATGGCAGGTTACGAACGGATCCTAAAAACAACTTCTTATGCAATCAAATCGCGGTAAATTACACCTTATTGAGTGGTGATAGGGCCGTGTGTGTCTGTTTGTTAGTTGTAAGGCGTGCAGATGGCGGGTGACAATTCGGTCTATAAATAATTTATGGATTAATAAAAGGTCCGGTCACGTGGTCCGGCCGCCATTTTACCCTCCAGCGATCCTCTGATGATAATTAGCAAGGACTGCAGACAGGAAATGGTGTGGAGGGCCTGAATATAAAGAAATATTTTGTTCGAAAAGTTATTGAAATGCACAAAAGTAAATAGAGAGGTCGTTTTTGGGATTCACGGCAGATAGGGCTGTAAATACAGAAAGTTTCAATTTAAATATTTCTTAATTATTATTTGCCATTGAAAGACAAACACCTCCTGGGCTAGCCCTTTGTCTTTCAATGTCACTAAACACTAGTGTCTAATACCTATAAAAGGAATGAAAAGTTCACGAAAAGAAATATGAAAGTAATTTTGTCACCAAGCTTACTCAATGTAGTATATTTCCGACTATTTTGTATGTTTTAGTCCAAATTCAAAGAAAGTACTTTGGAAAAAAGAAAACGTTTAGAGAAAAACTTTGAAATGTGAAATTGGTAGGTAACCATCTGATTAGTTAGGTGCAAACATGCATGTGAACCTTATTGTACTTGTGTATAAAATTGAAGTGTCTGTTTGTAACATCAAAATAATATTTTTTTTATTAAATGCATATATTAAAATAATTATGTTCGAAACTTACAGCAAAAATACAATTCAGTCTGTTTGTTCCAGCTAATCTCCAAAACGGCTGGAGTAATTTTGACGGGATTTACTGGTAGATAGCTGATTTTATAAGGAGTAAGTTAGGCTATATTATTTTAAAAAATAATTAGGTTTCCACGCAAAAAAAAACTTCTTGAACTTGTAATCAAATGATATTGTGCTGTTTTACGGATCTGATGCAGATAATGTCGCGGGCATTAGGTAGTATTAACTAAAATGAAATAAAATTCAATATTTTTTTTTAGCCCTACCTACTCCACGCATTTCTCTATCTCACACAAGTCCATTCTGTAGCCGCCCCGTGGACACAAACTAATTTGTCTTACACGTTCGCTTGGTATACGTTACGTATCTAGTACCCAGTCGCTTTGAAAGTACAAGTATTCGGCGATCGGTCTTTAGATCGAGGGTAGGTCTTTGGGAGTGATAGGTAGGTACTTCTTATAGGTCTGTGCGGGTATTTTGTCAATGGGAATGGAGATTGGGAAATTAATTATGGGTAAGGGTTATCTTGTAAGATATTAAAAGGTATACCAAAGAAAGAATATTACGAGATGAGTTCGTAGGTACGTAACAGCTGTATGAGTCCATATCCAAGGTTAAGCAAAGCTAACCGATGACGGTTTTTTTTCTTTGTGGTGGAAAAATCATCCAATGATTTCTCTCGCTCTTGGTTGGAGCGGAGGGCGTGTCTTTTACCGGCTAAAACCATACTTATGTCGTTTTAAGGTCATGGCTCTGCTTTTCAGAAATTTCCCGTGGCCCTAGCGGACATCGGCCCTAGTGGGCCCCTACGGTTTGTTGACATCACTTTGAGGCGGTGTGGAACACTACGCGCCATCGGCTCGGTCCTTACTGGACGGCCTTATTGTGAGCTATTCGTTGCTCTTCATTCACAAGCCCACGTCTTTTTTTTTGTAGGTGGGAAAATCATCCAATGATATCCCCCGTTCTTTCATGTCAGAATTTAACTGACTAAAAACCTACTCCTGTTCCTTCGTTGCCTTTCATATCAGGGCCGAATCTTCCTTTCAGAAGCAGACCCTTGGCCCCAGTAGGCTTCGACCCTGCTGGGCCCCTACGGTTTGCTGACATCTCCTTGAGGCGCGCGTGGAACTGTACGCGCCGTCGACGACTTGAGCTCGGTCCAGACGGTTACCGGACGGTCGGACGGCGAGCTACCCATTGCTCGCCGTCCGCAAACCCGCGCCTATGAACTGGTGTCTACCATAAACACAATAAATAAAAAACCTATCAGTCGACTAAGAGTGCCAAAAGAACGTAGAGTTTATAATTATATTGGGGAACTTTCTAAAAACCTTGGTGGAAGTGTATGTAAATAAAGAACCAATTTAAATGATTTTGAAAATGCTAGTTTTGGTTTCTCTTTTGAAATAGTGAGCGGTCAAGCGCGAACCTATCAAGAATAAAAAAAAAAAAAAAAACTGCATAGTGCGGGTTGGTGAATATCACATGTCTTCGAATTTTTGGAGTACAGTGTACCCCTCTCCTAGAGTGAAGTCCTGAGTCCCAGCAGTGGGAAAGGCTGATAATGCAATGTTTGTTAGTCCTTTACGCTCTAAGGGGAAGCCGCTTACAGAAGGTAGTAGGTAAGTTGTAAATATCGTTTTTTTTTGGTATATTAACAATAATCTAAATTTTAATAGCATTCGTCAGATAGGGCGGGCGGACCGTCTTAGGCGGGCGTGTTCCCCGCGGCCGGAGGGCGGGCGACACTTCCGCCGGAAATGCTGCTCGCTACCACCTTCACGGTGCTAATTGCAATTCCACTTACGATCTAATGTGATTACCTGCTGACGATTGCTTTTGATTACATGGTTTGGATAGAACTTTATAGAGCTTTCAGCATAGAATACATGGGTATAGATACAGACAGATATATATAGATGCAGGCAGCAGTGGTGGCCGAGTGGTAACGGCTCCAGCTTACGAATTGTAGGTCGCGGGTTCAAACACAGTCAGGCGCATTACTTTGTGTAATTTATTTCATCACCACTGCTCTCAAAACGGTGAAGGAAAACATCGTCAGGAAACCGTCATGTCCTAGAACCAAAAATTCGAAGACATGTGACATTCACCAACCCGCACTGGGCCCGCGTGGTGGATTACGGCCCATTCGCTCTCCTAGAGAGAGGAGGCCTGAGTCCTAGCAGTGGAAACATTAAAAGGCTGAATATGCGAAGCTATATAATATGCTACATATAGATGAATATAGATACGTACAGATACAAACACATAAAGATAGATACAGTACAGATTATTAGGTACACCGGGATCACATTTACTGGTTTTACAGTTTATTCCAAAAGAGAAACCAAAACTAGAATTTTCAAAATCATTTAAACTGGTTCTTTATTTACATAAACTTCCACCAAGGTTTTTAGAAAGTTCCCCAATATAATTATAAACTGTACTTCTTTTGGCACTCTTAGTTGACTGATAGGTTTTTTATTTATTGTCTTTATGGTAGTGTGATAGTGGAGACGCAAATGAAAGGCTTCTGGTTAGTTTCAAGCTATTATAATATTGTATGAAGCACTTTCTAATACATTTTATTATATAAAATTACCATTGTATTTTCATTGACATCTCCTATCTATTCTTTTTTTAACATCTATCAAACCTAAACTTTTTATAAAATAAACCTTAAAAGTATAACATGCCAGTTTGCAATATTAGTGTGACCTGCATGGACGCCACAATAGACACCAGTTCGTAGGGCGGGCTTGCGGTCGGCGAGCAACGAGTAGCTCGCCGTCCGATCGTACGGTAACCGTCCAGACCGAGCCCAAGTCGTCAACGGCGCGTACTGTTCTACGCGCGCCTCAAGGAGATGTCAGCAAACCGTAGGGGCCCAGCTGGGTCAAAGCCTACTGGGGCCAAAGGTCTGATTCTGAAAGGAAGACTCAGCCCTGGTATGAAAGGCAACGAAGGAACAGGAGTGGGTTTTTAGTCAGTAAAAGTCTGACACCTTCCATGTCATGATGTCATTGGTTTATCACACAACGCCGTCTAGTCTCAAGCTAGGCAGAGCTTGTGTTATGAGTACTAGACAACAGATAAACATACTTATGTATTTCTAAATACATACATATTATAGATAACTTACACCCAGACACAGAACAAATGATCGTGCTCATCACACAAAAATTTTTCCTGGGTTGGAATCGAACCCATGACCTCCGGCATAGTAGTCAGGGCTACTAACCACTAGACCAACAGGTCAGTCAATCAAGATAAAAATTGGATGATTTTCCCACCGAAAAAAAAAGAGAAGACACCAGTTACGACTTCTTTATTTATTTATTTTAAACCTTTTTAATAAATATTTTTTTGTTATTGATAGGTTCGCGTTTGACCACTATCTCACCTGATGGTAAGCGATGATGTGTTTGACGATGGAGCACGCAAAAATAAATATTGCCTATTCATTTTTGACTTAAAGACCCATAGATTGTAGCTATCAGGATACACAGACTCCGACAGGGAATACCACTCCATGTTTTATGTTCATTTGGTTTTACACCAACAACTGATAAATTATACGAACAGTAGTGGAATACCGATTTTGATTTCGCTACAGTACATACTACGCAGTAACCAAAAAAATATGAAGAGTATATTCTATTTAATATATATTATGTGTGTGTGGGCAGGGCACATTGTTCGCAGAACAGATAGTGGATGGGGACGAAAGGTTCTGGAATGCCGACCACGTACCGGAAGACGAAGCGTTGGAAGGCCTTCCACAAGGTGGACCGATGACCTGGTGAGGGTCGCGGGTATCCGTTGGATGCGAGATGCACAGGATCGGTCATTATGGCGACACTTGGGGGAGGCCTATGTCCAACAGTGAACGTCTTTCGGCTGAAATGATGATGATGATGTGTCATGTGTCTTGCTTTTATTGAAAATCCTACACTTATAAATAACTAACTTCTGCCAACGGTTTCAGCCGCGTGTAAGTATAAAATTATACCAAGGGAACAACCCGGTATAATAAGTCCTATGTGCTATTCTTAGTCTACCCAATAAAAAGTCCTATGTGCTATTCCAGGACATGGTCTACCCAATAAAAAGTCCTATGTGCTATTCCAGGACATGGTCCACTCAATAAAAAGTCCTATGTGCTATTCCAGGACATGGTCTACCCAATAAAAAGTCCTATGTGCTGTTCCAGGACATGGTCTACCCAATAAAAAGTCCTATGTGCTATTCCAGGACATAGTCTACCCAATAAAAAGTCCTATGTGCTATTCCAAGACATAGTCTACCCAATAAAAAGTCCTTTGTGCTATTCAAGAACATGGTCTACCCAATAAAAACTTACTTTTATAACATTAGTGTAACATAGCGTGAATTAATTAACTAATTAACTAGGCGTGATTATATTTACGAACAAATCTATTCCTAATATCCAAGTCCAAGGCTATGAATACAAACCAGGTACTTAGCCACCCTCATGTCTCATAGTTTTCCACACAAGTATAATAATATGAATATAGTAGATACGTAGCATGTTTCCTGCATCCACACCGACTGCCGTTCACTTATCAGTTGCCAAGTAGGTGGACTAGATATATTTTATGCTGCGGTACAAGTTAAAAGCGGAAATAGATCGAATTATATTTTAAATTTTATATTACTATGATATCAAGTATAATTATTTCTGGAGTGGCGACTGCGTACCGGAATACGCAGCGTTGGAAGAGGCCTCCCACAAGGTGGACCTAAGATCTGGTGAGAGTCGCTGGAATCCAATGGATGCGTGACGATTTGGGTAGTCCTATGTATAGCAGTGAAAGTCTTGCGGCTGAAATGATGATGTTAATTATATCTATTAAGTTAGGTTTTTTTTAGTTAGGTTTAAGATCAAAAGAGAAGAAATCCTTCTATTTCTAACTGGTTGTCTTGGATTGTCAGTAAGCAACAAGTGAATTTGGCAGCTGAGTGTAAGGATTACGTGTTTTGGCAGTTTGAGAGAAGCCTATGTCCAGCAGCAAGTATATTGCGATGGGCTGAATTGATTGGATAAGTTTTCCTGCTCTGGGAGGAGAGAGGAAATCATCATCATCATCATCTTCCTGCCCATGTCCCGTTTTATTTGGGGTCGGTACAATACATTTTTTTCTTCCATTCTGTCCTGTCACTCGTCACGCTATCACTAACTCCCTTTTCTTTCATATCACTTCTCACACAATCCATCCATCTTTTCTTTGGTCTCCCTTTGCAACCTGTTCGATTTTAATGGAATGCGGGATAGGAGCGAGAGGAAATATCAGACTTTTATTGACTAAGACACAGTGTTCTTACAGTTGCCTTGAGTGTTCAAGAGCCGTGCTAACTCTTTTGAATAATCCCGCAGCCCAACTGAATGTATCATAACGTGCCTACTAAAGTTCCTATTTAGTAAAGTGCTTGCAGATATTTTCATTTTTTCATGATACGAAGTAGTATTGAAAACTGATTTTTAATTACCTCTAAAAAGAAGCCAGTTAGGAGTTCATTAATGGATTTTTCTAGACTAGATTTCTCAATCCATGATTTCTCAGACTTAAAGATTATTATTATGAGTTAAAAATGTGTCAAACCCGTACAATTTTGTAGAGTCTGAGAAATACTCTACTATTTAAAGGCAGTGATATTTTTAAACCGCTTTCTGGTGACATTCATTTAATATAAAACAGTTGTAAGTATTGCTACTCGCTTGTGTCTCTTCACTTGAACCAATCCAGCAGATCAGGGGGCTCAAGTAAATCGTCTCAGCGTGTCGTCGCTAGCCGGTCTGCGATGGACGCGCATCACATGCATCGATACACTGGGGGACAACCTGCCCCGTGCGTGCTGCCCTGGTCTGTTGGGTACAGAATTATGATTATAGAAAACCATTTGTTGTTATATAGGTACCCCTATGTTGTAATAAGTCATTTGCTTGACTAGATTCAATCAGTGACAGTTATCGCTTGTTATTTATTTACTTGTACGTTAATTGTGGACTTTTTGTTGACATGGCGATTGATTCGATAGGTTCAGAGGAATTTCCCATCATTCTCATATCCTGAACCATGGAGTGGTCAGCTCGCAATTCAGACTTCATATAAATTCATGGGCCGACTCGGGAGATGCGTAAGATACGCTCTTCAGCTTCAGCTACTTTACACGAGTTAAAGAGTGTGAATGTGAGAGGAAGAATGGTCAAACAAGACTAAAATCGTATTAAAAATTTGGTTTACAGCGTACCACATCTTCTCAAGGTGAATTTTTGAAAAGGAAACCCGTGGTCCAAGAACGCAAGCGGTAACTGAAGGACACAGGTGTGATTTTAATTAGCAAAAGTCTGAAATGCCCTTTCGTTCTTCTTTAGAGCGAGAGAAGTCTTTGGATGATTTTCCACCTTAAAAAGAGTTATTTCAGGAACTTTTCGCATCACTAACAATTAGTAAGTTTACGGACAACACTACTCAGAACCGGACGCGCCGAGAGTCTGTGGAAGACACGATTTGACAGCTCAGTTTCCGGAAAAAATGGATTTGAAGAATTTCTCTCTCTGCTTGCTCGCAACGACAACTTTATTATCTTAATATAGTTTAAAAATTATAACTCTATGGACATTGCTGACGTTTCAAGAATACATTACTGAAGGAAGAAACAAGTCGTTTCATTTTCGACACCTCTGGTACCTGAAATCTTCAACAGGAACTATCACACTTTTTATTAGTGACTCGGATTTTTTCCAGCCTAGTAAACGTACAAAAGATTAAACTGATATTAAACTTCACGTTTAGCGATCGCTGCTCCGATTATTTCACAAAAGAAGTCATTAAACTTCATCTTCAACAAAATGACAACATACTACGACTAAAATTCACAAATTAAATTTACTGTTTACTCGTGATCAGTTACCAAATAAATTGCCGAATTTTTCAAATAAAGCCACCCTCTGACATCTCAATATTAGATATATACACATCAACATACATTTAAGCACAAAATATTAAACATACATAACATATATATGTAGGTAAATATTGAGATTTATCTGAACTAAGCAATATCGTTAATCTTTTCCCCCTTTAATGCCGTGACTGCGTCGTTGCGGTCTCTCTTATTGAAATTGATCAGTTATGGGCATACACCCTTTATTATTATCCTATTTAGATGTATTACTAATATGTATGTACTTAGCGGCCTTGGAATGCGAAGGGTAACGGAAGGAACAGGGGTGGGTTTTAGTCAGTAAAAACCTGACACTTGGTCTTGACAGACAGACAGACACACAGACAGACAATAAAGTGATCCTAGAAGGGTTCCATTTTTTTCTTTCGAGGTACATACGGTACGCGGAGTCCTAAAAATATATTACCTTATCCAAACGGCATAAGGACGCTAGGTGACATATATTTGTGTTTATTTGATGATACCCAAACCAAAAGAAAAAAAATTAGACATAAATATGTTATAACTGGCAACACGCATTAGTCCTAGACTTTCGTCTTGAGACACTGTGGTATGCTCGACGATTGACCTCTTTCTCGAAATTAGACCTACCTAACTGAACCATCTGTCCCTGTTAAACGTATCTACAACTTCGAGTGTAGAGTCTCCGATCTTGATAGAAATGGGTGCTACAGGGTTATTCCGGTCCAGAATCTGTGTTCTCTGATAGCTACATCATGAGGATATTTAAGTCAAGAGTGAATAGGTTACTTTTAGGCGTCGCTTTAATTTTGTGAGATAGTGGTCAAGTGCAAGTCTATAAATCAATAAAAAAAAAAATTAAGGTCAACCAGGGTAAACGCGTCATATTTTCCGATCACTTTGTATTTTTTATATTTTGTCTTTTTTAAGTAAATATTTAAGGGGCCAAGCTTTTCTTGAAAAAGTCAAGATGGTTTTGTTCAGTTCCATTTTCTGTGCAACAGTATGACAGTTAAATTAGTCAATAATAATAATTGACGCATTCAGAGACGACTTAGTAAAAAAGAGGGAAATGCGTCTAGTTTTTAATGGATCTTGTAAACATTTTACGTAAAAAAGAGCTCGAATGCGAACCGCACAGTACTTGTGTAAAGTAAATAGGTAAGTATGTAGAATTAATATTTATGAATAAAAAATCTAGAATACAGTATAAAATGTTTAAGCAAATGTAACTAGATGGCAGAACTTATTCAGTGAACATATTGTTATTTAATTTGAAATTCGTATTCGAGTCAGTTCTTGGTATGGTAATATTTTACGTACCTTTTTCAGATAGAGTTACCACTTCGTGTCTATTTTTTAAAAAACCTCGGAAATGCACGGTTTCACGTAATTTATACCATAATCTCCACGCGATTTCACCTCAGATTTTATGCAGTATCGATCCCAAACCCTCTGTGTACCAGAAAAACGTACAAAAACCTTGGGCGATACTATACATTTATAATAAACTGCCATTCTTGAAAGACATCAAACAAACTCGACGCAGCCCACTTCGACCCTTCCAGAAAGGGGTGAAGAAAAAAAATCGGCCTAGCAAAGACGCAATTACTTCTACGCAAACTTTTTACACCACCTTGGAAGTTTAAAGATCCAAATTCAACGCAATAAAGATTATTTTCGCGTAATTGTCGGTTTTTTCTAAGCAGCTGTACCGCGGTTTAAGTGCTTGCTAAAAGCAGGCTGTATCAAAGAAATACGTCTAATGAATCTATTGATAACTCTAGTTATGTGTGTGTATTTTTAAAACACAAACGCACAGGCTGTGTGTGTGTGTGTGTGTGCAAGGAGGGGAGACGCTAAGAGATGCTTTCTTCGGACCCTCGTTTCTTATAGGAATGCCGGTTGGAGTTGATATTTGCAGTGTGCAATTAATTTATTAATTAAGTATACTCTTTATCTTTTACAACAAAAAAAAAAAACTAAAATATACTTGTTGTAGTAAGATGTCCATTGCTAGACATAGGGCTCCCCCAAGTGTCACCATAATGACCGGTTCAATGGGCCTTGCGTGCATAGGATTCCCGCGACCCTAACCAGGTCATCGATCCTACCTTGTGGGAGGCCTAACAACGCTGCGTCTTTCGGTACACGGTTGTCAGTCCAAAGTGCTGAGTGCGAGTTTTTTTTTTTTTGGCCCTGTCATGTGCCTTCGTCCTTAGTGACAACTATCGTAATCATTATGGATTATCGTGACGTGACTCCCACGTCCTTTCCACCGTCACCGCACATACCAGGTATTTCGCTGGTGAGATCTTTGGCGAGATTGAACCAGCTGTTATAATTGTTACTGAACAAACGTGAAGGGAGGAACCAATGGGGAGCCTTCGACAATATCTGGGCCCGACGTCAGCCCTCTACACAGGAAGCTCAAGCACTCGCTTCCCGTCTCAGTCGACTTGGGTGGTCATGCGATTAAACCGTGTCCAGTTCATGTGCGAGCCACGCAGCACCAAAGACGGGATGCAACGCAATCGAAACGTTTACCGCGTTTGACTCTCTGATTGGTTAAGAGCTTGGAGCGAGCCAATCGGAATTCCGAACGTCATAAACGTGTAATCGCGTTAGCGTAAAACAAACTTGGCACTAGGCACACGAAACCTTAAATTACTAAATAATCGCCGACTTATCTCGGAGTTCATGGCTAGTTAAAACAGCTGCAGTATTCGATTTTCAAGGCTTAGTAACACTTGCCAAGGTTGTACCGTGAATTGGTGACTATACGGAAACTCTTCTGTGCCTCGGAAACCACGTTAAGACGGTCCGGCCCGTATGTCATTTGTAGATCTTGGCAGTCAATAGCCAGAAAATCTAGACACCAGTCCTTTCAAGAGGTAGGTATCGTACTACCTAATTACTGATATTCAGCTGCATCTGGATGTATACTGTGAGCCGACCCACCATAGTTTCGTAAATACTAAAGGTGATACTTAATGACAATTTTTTAGTTTAGTTGTTTTTTAAGACAGAATGTTTTGGACTTTTATTACAACAAAAGGAATGCACTGAACTCGAACCGAATAATGTACTCGTCGAGTCAAAGCTCCAAACCCTTCTCTCAAGTGCTTCGTCGCCGAGTTGCTAGCCTGTCCGTTTTTGATCGGTTACATTTACTTTTTCCCGGAGTCTGTGTTTCCTGATAGCTACAACCTAAGGGTCTTTAGGTCAAGAGTTAATATAGGTTACTTCTAGGCAAGTGTGCACCATCATCGGCCACATCATCGCTTACCATTAGATGAGACAGTGATCAAACGCGAGCTTATCCATAATACTTAATAAAAAAAAAGAATGGTGTCGCTTATGTTACTTTATTTAAATGTTCCTGATCCTCTACCAAAAATTTCATTCAGAGTATTTGCAAAAAATGTTCTTGTTTCTGCCAACCAAAACTATCAAAACCGTACGCTCGCACAACAAATCACTCCCCTTATTTCACTCGAGTCGGCCGATCGTCTCAAACTCGCACACACACATGCAGCGCGCACTATTCGCATACACACACGCACACTCGCCGCTAGGGGGCGCGCGCCCTTGCAAAACTCCTCCTTTATATTTTCTTGCTTTGTTATGTAGAAAAAAAAATAATAATAGGAGAAAGGGGATCTTAAAATCGATACCCGAATGGCGGTATGTACTCATTATTGAATCGGTTTTTTGTTGTTAAGTGGGTTCCTTTTTTTTTGTTTGAGTTGCAAAATGGCGGGTGAATTGTCGTACTGGAAGACGTAGCGTTGGAAGGCCTCCTACAAGGTAGACCGATGACTTGGTAACGGTTGCGGGAGTCCGATGAATGCGAGACGCACAGGACTGTTCATTGTTGGGGGGGCCTATGCCCAGCAGTGGACGTCTTTCACCTGAAATGATGATGATGATGATGATGATGTCGTGAATTTGTGAAATAAAACATATCTTAATGGAAAAGATCACCCAACACTAAAGACAATCTTGAGATTCACTTATACAAAATTTTCTACATGCATTACATTACAACATTACCTAGGTATTGTAAACTTCGTAACGGATTTTATTTTACTGGAAAAACTCGAGTTTGATGAGAAATCTCAATACATTAAAATAGATACTATTTATTCATATTCTATTTATATAAAATATATAATTGTGTGTGTAATCTGCTGTTACAATTACCTAACTAGTTGTACCGTTAATTATCTCTTATTCTCATATTCGAAGAATGAACATTAAGCACCTGTTTATTGATTCTAATACGCAAAACTTACACACTTGTACACTTTTAGACCCAGCGAATTCTTTATTGATCGTCCTGTTACCCTACAAAGTTGACCGATTCAGGTATTATAGCTAGTCCGTAGTCCCACGGCTGGGCAAAGGCCTCCATCCATTCTTTCCAACGATCACGGTTCCTCGCGTTCGATTTCCAACTTTTAAGGAAGACATCTAGGTCATCCCGCCATCTCCTTCGTGGTCGGCCGCGGCTCAGCGTCCCTGTGTCTGGGCTTTATCCGGGCCCACAGCTCGTTAGACATACGGCAAACATGTTCTGCTCAGTCCTATTAAAGTTGGGCCGGCTTTTGAGGCACATCAACGACTTAGGTACATGACGTAATAAGTTGAAGCAAAATGAATACTTACGTGATCATTGTGCGTTGTTGCTTTTGATACAGTTTTTGCAAACCAACACGCCCGTTTCATATTTGTTGATAAAATAATTGGAATAACATTTTCTTTATTTCCTTATTTTTTTACTCCTACGGGAAGGCTATTTAGGTCAAGCATATTGTCGAGTCTCACGTCCATGTTTTCTTGCGTGATAAATTTTTAACGATAATGTCTTTCGTAGTGACAATATGGATTTAACACATTCTAATGTTTTTGCTGAAGTAGTCAACACTACAATAAAATTCTCAGCTCAATTTTACCGAGATCGCGCCTGTTTCAATGATCCCACATATTGTCCAACTGTGCAAACACTTCAGATAAAAATCTAGACTAATTTTACATCACAACATTTACCAGGAATTAATTTTCAAATAATTAAAACAGCCACTGAATTTCATTCAAAACTTCCCGCCAAAAATCGTTCTTTACAAAAAAAGAGAGCAATAGCAAAAATTACACTAAAAACAAATTACTATCATAGACAAAAACTCTATCACTCCAAAAAGGGCGCACGTGCGGCTAATTTAAAAATCGAATTTATTTCTTATCGAATAAAAATCGCCGTCCCGCTTCGGGATTCACTCTAAACTGATTCGGATACACGCAAACTAGCCGTTGGTGACCTAAATAGTGATTCAGAAAACATTATAATAAAATAAAAACCGGTCTATCGAGTACTTTGTCTTTTTGTATTCACAAAAGATCTATAGAGAACCCGCGGATGCTGCGTCCGTCGCGGTTTTCATGCGTATTAAAAAAAGGAGAATTAAAAAAAACTGGTTTTAAATTTGTGAATGAGCTTTTGTACCCTGATCGGTTATTTTGATTTATTCGATTTTTAGAACGCGAGCGGTGTATGGGAAATAAAAAGAAGATGCACGTTCAACAGGTACTGGCGTGGGGAAAAGTGTTAGCGTGTTACCCGGATTAGAACGGTTTTGTTACTCTTGATTGAAGAGGTTTGGCAGTTATGTCATGTCATGTGTGCTATCTGTCTGATAGCCCTTATGACTTGACGGTTTTATTCATGCTCTTTATTGGATAGTCAATCGGTTTCTGAACTTCGGAACTCCGTGTTGGATGTTTTGTATTAATAAATTAGGGTGTAGTACGAGAATGAAAACAACATAAACAGATTTCAGGTTTAATAACAAAACAAAACAGCTAATCAAATTACTCAGTGCTACAACACATTTATATTTATATGAATCTATAGAGAATGATGGAAATGTTTTACTTATCAAAAACTTAAACTTAAGTTCAAAAGTAATAAAATCTTAAAAATAAAAATACAACTTAAACAAAAACTAAATAAAAAAGAACATAAATTAACTAAGAATGAATATAACGTAGTTCAGATTATAATTGTACACAAAATCAAAAGTTAAAAATTAAAGAATAAAATAAAAACATAAAAGTAACGTAACAGCTTTGTAAGGGATTGTATTAAAACCCGATTTTTATTCTTTGGCGGGGTGTCAGTCTCGATGTTTGTGCTTCTACAAAACGTTACATATATGACAATATTTTATCTGTTACACTCCAATTTATTGTTCCAAGTGTGTTTTAGAGATTTCTATCGATTATAATCGGAATTGAAGCTTATATTTTATGGTGTTCAGTGTTTTTGTTATCTTACACTGCATACAAACAGCCTTAATTATAAAAATAGCTGATTATATGCTTAGTACAAATATTGATTAGTGAATTTTAAATTCAATTTATTACAATAATAATTATTTTTATTCAGGTTTATTCCAACCATTTTCATATAAAAATATCATGACGCCAATAACAAAAGGAAAAGTGTTAAAATCAAATTGCAATAAAATAAAACCTAATTAAAAACATTACAATCAAAATGACAAAAATCAAAGTCAACAGAAATAGGAAATTTTGAATTAATAACTTGCTATTCAGTATGTAAACTAATCACATGGTTTTTTTCTAAATAATGCCCATTGTGTTAGTTGACTAATATATAATGAATTATGAAATACTAAATAATGAATGGTCGATTGTAATAAAAGCAAGGGTTTTATTTGTTTTCCTTCAAATATATGGTGTGATTGATTGGAACTTACTTATAGCATAAAACCTTATGATATTTTGATATGCGTGAGTAGCGATCTAAGTAAAGTATAATTTTGCGTTTAAACATAATTTTTTGAAATACCTCTTCAGAAGAAAACAAAATTTAAGTCAATATTCATTTTCACAAACACTTAAAAGTTCGAATCTGAAACAATCGACAATACTAATGTTGCTTAGTAAGTTAAATATGCCAATTCTAAACCACATGTGTTTGGAATTAATTCTGACAAACAATTAATTCATAATGTAACAGTAAATGAATTACTACAGCTACGATATTGTGTTATTAACCTTGATTAGGTGAGCCTCTAAATTGCTCGTTGATAAATCTATTGATATCAACAAATTAGGGTATTTTGGTTTGTGTGTAGCAATATCAAATAGTTTGGTAGGTATTACTAAACAGTTAAGGAAATTAGAATGGAGTTTGTGTTACGTATTGATTTCACTCACTAGTGCCTTTGTTTAAATATGGTCACAATAGTTAACTGCTCTCTCAGAGTAATTAATCTTAATAACCTTTTTAAAATGAGGTTTGTACAAAGTATATAGGTATGTAATTTTTTTCCGCCAAGATCTTATGTTTTTACACATCAAATAAGATTAAATTAGACTAATGACGATTAATTTGATTGGAATAACGTCATATTTTTCATATCAGAAAGAAAGAAGCCAGAAGATATGGTGCTATTTTAAAAAAGGCACCTTATTTCATTTTTTTTATATATTTTGAATTCGCACGGTTTGTGCATTTAGCCCGTGTCAAGTTTAATCATTTTAAGATACTTTGATTTCCATTAGAACTCGGATGTAACACATTCTATTGTTTTTGCAGTATTTGGCAGCAAATGTATAGGGTCAGCCTTCTCGGTAAGCTTCGTTGTGGTAGTCAATATTACAATAATCCTCAGTTCCATTTCACCGAAGGTACGCCTGTTTCAATGATACCATACATTGTCCAGTTGCGCAGACAATTGAGTTATAAAACTACATCAATTTTACGTCACAATATCCACTAGGAATTAATTTGCGAATAATTAAAATAGCCACTGAACTTCACTCGAAGAAATCCCGCCAAAAACTCTTTTTCAAATTTTGAAACAACCCATAGATTTATACACCGAATCTCGTATGTAAACAGCCAATGAAGTAAGTTATAAAGATGTTCAAATTAACTACAACGGGGCAGAAATAGAATGTCAATGACAATAAAATTATACGACAGCAATTGTTTCTATAATGGGCAATCAGGTAAAAGGAAAATGTGTCACCGAAGGGCGGTAAGGCTAAAGTGACGAAGGTGTGGGCTCGTTTATTCTGGTCTTTTCGTATTGACTAACTTATATAATTGTTGGGAAAAAAAATAAATACTGAATAATAAAAAAATGATTTTAAAATGCATTTTGGCTGTGACGATACCAGTCTACAAGATACTTTGAAAATGGTGTTCTAAAAAAATAAAAAAAATTATTAACTACATAAATCGGTTAAATGAATTTTGGTATTGAGTGTACAGCACATTAGGAAAATAATGTTCCTTAAAAACCCAATATGATTTAAAAAATGCTTACATATCGAGAAAACTAGGAATAAATAAGAGATTAAAAAGTCTTAATAGCACAATTTCAAACCAGAACAGAACTAAATTATTCATCTAGCTATTATATTTTTCGTACCTTCGAATTACAAATTCGAAATTCAAATTCTTGACTGTCATGCAAATCTATGGTCATGGTCACTTTTTCACGTTTGAGTTTTTGATCTAAGCCAACCTCTTTCAAACATTGTATAGATTGATAAAATAATATTAATTAAAAAATATTCAGAGTAAGAGAGTATAATGTGGCGCCGGTGTCCGAGACCGGTCCAGCAGCTGCGAGCGATGTCTGTTTGTTTGTTATTCTAATAAGCTATTGTGTACACTCTCCATATTTCAGTGACCAGTTTCAATAGATATTAGTGAATGGAAATTACTGGTTATTTTGTCAGTTTGTTAGTCGGTACGATTTCGGTCATAAAGACTTTTTTTCTCATTAGCTAGTTAGGTATTAGTGTGCGTGTTAAGAAAATTTATAAAAAGGCATGCGATGGAAAGTTTTAATAAGTTCGCAACTGTTATTTATTCTTAAAACGAACCAAATTTTTATTCTGAATTTTATTAGGTACTTATTTATATAAAATACATTTTTTTTCAGAATGAAACCATGAATGATACTTATCAAAAAGTCACCACGTAAATTTTGTGCTCATCAGTACAATGTTGGTTTAAGATATTTATTTTTCTGTTCTTGGTATAATATACTTAACGATACATTATCACAAATGAAAAAACGCAAATTAGATTATTTTGATTAAACATTTTGTTTAAAATTAGTACAACTATTCGACGCTAGATGGCGTAAAACGATAGCAGCGACACATGCGGCGATTTGTAGAACTTGATTATTTTGTAGTGACATCTGTTATCGAGTAGTAAGTACTATGTAGTTAGTACTACTCGACATTAGATGGCAGTACCAGCATTGTTAGGAAACAATAGACAGCAGTTTGTTTCTTTTTTATAACAATCTGCAAAGTTAGACTAACGCTCTGAATAATAAAAGTTTCATGTATGCGTGAGAACTTTTTTACGAACAAGCTGAACTGTGTACCTAACTTAAATTATTAGATATAGAATGCTATGAGTGTTTCATTGTTGTTTGATTCTGTATCAAATTCTTGTAAAAGAACGAGAAACTAAACTCCAATAAGAACTTAGCACACAACTGGAGTCTCATAAGTTCAATATGAGATCTCTACACACTCATGAACATGTTCGTCTACTGTCAAGAAGATAGATAAGTTAATATATGCTTAAAGTCTAGTCAAACTGTCCAGCCACAATTTTCAGCCTATTTCAAGCAAACGGCAGTCAATCTTCCACAGTGTTGGCAGCTGCTCTTCCTTTGAAAAACACAATTTTTCGCGCCAACGGAGCGTTCTAAAGAAAATTACCGAACGGGCCTGTCCAAAATACCTCGACAGAGTTATTTTTACAGTCCTCACACACCACCATGACTCTTAGTACCAAGTGTTAAATTCTATTTTCCCTTAAATTTAATTTATTGGCGTATATAATTAATTTGTAGTTTATAGGCTTTATCTGGATAGCCGTGACCTGGTATACACTAACGTGGTTACCGGCCCCTTATTAACGTTAATTTTCAGTTAGTGAGCCTTTAGTGGTGGTGTGCTGATAAAAACTAATCGGTACTACGGGTGTCAATAGCTCACGGTTACGACCACACATTTATTTATTTTGGACCGAAAATGGCGCATGAATTTCGATAACAAATTGAGAGATTTAAGAGTACTTCATTCATATAAAAGTAGAACACGACATTCATTGAGGTTGCTTAAGTTTAAAGTAAAAAAAAAGAGATAAAAAAAAAAAAACGTAACTACACACTAAGTGGTGGCCGAGTGAGAGCAGTGGTGGCCGAGTGGTAACGGCTCCGACTTACGAGTTGTAAGTCGCGGGTTCAAACCCAGTCAGGCGCATTACTTTGTGTAATTTATTTCATCACCACTGCTCTCAAAACGGTGAAGGAAAATATCGTGAGGAAACCGGCATGTCCTAGAACCAAAAATTCGAAGACATGTGACATCCACCAATCCGCACTGGGCCCGCGTGGTGGATTACGGCCCATTCTCCCTCCTAGAGAGGAGGCCTGAGTCCCAGCAGTGGGAACATTATAAGGCCGACTATGCTATGCTACACACTAAGAATTGTTCCTGTAACGTGGATGCGTTTACAAATATACCTAAATCTCTTACACAAGACACCTAGATTCAGAACAACATCTCCAGCCCCCCTAGCTAAGTTACAACCGTTTCGTGTCGAATTCCGTTCTCCAATCGGTAACGCCTCGGTGTCAGCAATTGTAGAAAACATTGACTTAAAGTCCCCTAAGTTGTAGCTATCAGGAAACACAGACTCCGGCAAGGAATTCCACTAATTAACAGAATGCGTAACTCCTTCTGGATGAACTTTACAGAAGCAAATAAAAACTGTTTATTTTTACAGTGCACGGGAATTATTTGAATGCAATAATGAATCTATGTAGTAGGATCTTCAGAAAATTATCAAGGAATTTTATAAATAGGGTAGGCTAATAGATAGGCTTCAAAATACTCCACAAGATGGCATTAAAAGACTTATTTCGATATTTTGTGGAGTTACGCATTCTGATATAATTAGGCCGAAGATACCTATATAGGGTGACTGGTAATTAGTGTACGATACTTAAACACGTGATTGTGCTCATGATAACCAACAACTTTTACTATGGGAACAAACCTGAAATCGCGAAAAAAAATCAGCTGTTCAGTACATTTATGTTTGCTTAATGTACTGAACAGCTGATATTTTTTTCGCGATTTCGCCTTTAATTACCAGTCACCCTATATATGTCGTGGCCAGATCGTAGAAATTGATCACTTCATGATATGGCTAACTAAAACTGGCCAGATCGTTTTAAACGTTTAAGTTTGATGATATTTCAATCCTCATTTGGCCTACTTTGTTCAGACCTTTTATTAATATAGAAATCCTACATCAATGATATGGCCAAACGAGGATTGACATATCATCAAATGTTAACGTTTAAACGATCTGGCCAGTTTTAGTTGGCCATTTCATGAAGTGATCAATTTCTACGATCTGGCCACAACTTATACATCATTCTGAAATTACATAAAAGAAAGTAATTCATGTGAAAAATGTGAAACCTACATCAACGAGTTGTCCTTCGCGCGCAATAAATTTCTTGGTGCAAAGAGGTTTTTGGCCTCCAGCCAGTTAAACGTCAGGATGAAGAAAAGGAAGATTACGATGTAGGTACTTGTAATGTACGAGAATAATTTACAAACAGAGGAACCTTATCTTACTAACTTATAACACCTTAAAATATGCTAAAGAAAAAATAATAAATGTGAAAGCAGCTTAATAATACTTCATTCTATTTCAAATATCCATTATTTATTTATTGTGCACATATTTAGGGTTGCCACCTGTACCATACTGTATTTAAGTCAAATGTACTATATTATATGTTATAGAAAAATAATGTGTGTGAGTGTGCAGAATATTATATTTTTATCGCTAATTCAAATATCGAGAATCTTTTTATTAAAATCTTAAACAAGGCCAAAATATGTTTATAACGCATTTTAACGAAGGGGAGGGGGAGGCGTAAAAGTTTTCGAACTGACTCACTCATGTTTTATGATAATTCACAAAAAATAATAAAAAAAAGAGAAAATGTCCTGAAATAAGACAAGCAACAATAAAAAAAACTCAAATATACTCGTATTTATGATATAATGATTTATGAAAAATACTATGTTTTTCCTAAAAAAAAGGCGGTAGGTAACCCTAGTGCACTCCTACCACAATGTCGTTATTTAAGGCTGCAACTTTATAAGGCACCTTTACTTCAAAAGCCATTCATTCACATTTATCATGCCACTTTACGAGTAATTTTAATAAGAATTTCTACGATGTAGATCTGTTAGCTTTACTTGATCTTTGATCGTTTTAAAATTTGAAATAGAGTTTTTGGCGGGATTTCTTCGAGTAAAGTTCAGTGGCTTATTTTAATTATTCGCCAATTAATTCCTAATAGATATTGTGTTGTAAAATTGATGTAGTATTATGTCAAGTGTCTGCGCAACTGGACAATATGTAGAATCGTTGAAACAGGCGCGATCTGGGTAAAATGGAGCTGAGAATTTTATTGTAGTTTTGGCTACCTTAGCAAGCCGAGAAGGCTGACTCGATACATTTGCTGCAAATACTAGATTACTACATTAGAATGTGTTGCACACGCATTCTAATGGTAAACTAATGAACTGTTCATACGAAGACGTGGCTTAAAGAACTTAGTATCCAAGCCAAAAACATAAACAAAAAAAAAAAACAGTTTTGAAATATTCTTTCTCAATGTGCTAATGTTTATTTTCCCCAATAAATAAATAATAATTATTATTATAACACACTTAACACGAGACACAGGGTTTATATTTATTGCAAAACATAAATATCTTGCAATAAAATAAAAGCCATTCGCGAATAAGGATGGGCACATAACAAATGAAGAATTACCATGACCCTTCCTAAATAACGGTAGATATTATTAGCATAATGACAACACTGTCGGAAGACACCGACATTAATCAGGGGGCTCAGGGGGCCGCTCACCGTGGACGACTTGAGACGAAGGGTGAATTGGGATGGTGGTACATTAACCGACTAGAAAAAAGGAGGAGATTCTCGATTCGGATGCATTCTTTTGTTAGCTCAGTTCTACGTAACGTAATTTATGAAATGATTTTAAAATAGCAGGTACCTACATTTTGATACAAGTGGAGAAAGATTGTCGTTACGACCGAGGTAGAATTCGGTATATTGAAAAATGTCTTTTGACGGGGAAATTTCTTATTGCAGCACTCGGCTACATAACACCCTCTAACTACTCTCTCCTATGGCTCGGGCAAATTCCACTTCGGTCGCAATGACAAACTTTCTACACTTGTATCAAAATTTAGATACTGTGATATAGTAAAAACTACTACTACCTTTAGGCGCGCTAAGCTCTGCGGGTGTTGTATTAGACTGAGTCGAAACTTGTTTAGAAGACGAAAAGTGTTTTTACCTATATTTTTTAGTTATCTAAGACTTAAATTTAGTTTAACAGTTTATATCAAGTTAGTTTATTAATTTAAGAAAAGGCGCATTGGGCTAAATTAGGAGACACTTCAGTTCTATATATTAATTATTCATTTATTTCAAGTAATAAAAGACTCATATAGCCAAACTTAATGACATCACAAAATAAATTACATTACACAAAATTGAAATGATTATTATCGTATTATTGATTATGTGATTATTATTTTTGATTAATGAGAAGCATTTTCTGAGCCCTACAGAATCCATTACGGTGCCTGAGCATAAAGCCATTGTTACAGGATCTGTAATGTAACTCTAAAACGAATAAACGGTTTTTATGCGGTTTTCCCCAATAGACAGAGTGATTTATTAAAAAAAGTTTAAGTAAAGAAAAAAAAATTATTTTATTTATTTGGCACACATAGATACACACAATGTAGAAACAACCTGTAGACACGCAAGACGTAAGCGTATAATGCATACAGTAGACTAGAGAAAAGTCGACAATTTCAAGATTTCTAACACCTGTGTGAAGCTGGGCCGATCGCTAGTGGTACGTACATAAATAAAGATATAGGGTACGTAAGTTTCACCGTTTTAGGTACCGTATGGTGTCCGGATTGAAGTATAGCACCATCCCATCACTTCCCTTGGGTATCGTAAGAGACGACTAAGGAACACACCAGAGAATGGGCAGCAGCATTCTCTGTGCATTGCAACAACCACACTGCAATCGCTAACCCACTTGCTAAGCGTGGCGATTATGGCAAACCAACCCAAAATGAAAAACACAACGACAGTGGACGTCTTTCGGCTGAAATGATGATGACGTAAGTTTTATCAGAGACAGTAGAGTCTTCAGTTGTCTTTGGCTTGCTAACCAACTTCCATAGACCTTTAGAAGTTGACAGTAACAACGTATATGGTTTCTATAGTACCTTCTGAAAATTAGACATTATTCGAGACGGCCAGGGGGTCGTATACCGTGTACGATTTAACTCGAGCTAACGAAGCGTGAACCGTGACGGTAATTTTAGAAAGGTACGTTAGTAGTTGTTAAAACTAATTATTATGTTATATTGTTTGTTAAGAAAATTTCGACCCGATTTTTTCAGATAGAAAACTGCACGTTATTGTTTCATTTTATTAATCTAGACACACCAACGTTTGTATGAAAAACAGCCAAGACCGTTCAACATAAACTAATATTATATCTTGAAAGGGATTTTTAATACTGGTTTTTCATACTGCTTATTTACAGAAATAAGAAGAAAAATCACACCCGTCAAATTAGTCACTGAGATTATAAAATAAACCTTACTCTTGATATCTATTTAGAATTCTACCCTCCAAAGAGCAACACAACAGTTAAAAAAAATACCCGTAGCAAAAGTTTGTTCTATTTTCAAAGTGAACGTCTGTACCAATTAGAAACAGACGTTCAACAAAAAACAAATCTTGCCATAAAGAACTTTTTGGATACTGTCTGACATTTGAAATGTAAAAAGTGGATAAAAAGGATGATGTGTGAAATAGTCTTGTGACGTTGGCTAAATGCACAAACCATACGAAACCAAAATAAAAAAAAGTTTCTTTATAAATTGCATAAACACATGTTGACAGGTGTCAACTATCAGAATAATTTGACTTATACATACAGCTGGTTAGGTATTTGAACTGGGTACGATTGTAAGATGTTGATTAATCTAAATTAGTGAAATTATTCAAGCGAGTTTTATTTGTAGGGGTCGCGGCTGGCGTGAAGTTTTCACACTTTGCTTCAAACTTTTTTCCCACATTATTCTATGCAGGCGGTGTCCGTCGTTTCCTTTGCCATCGTTAAGTGTCTAACGAGTGGCAATTTGCGCGGGAACTCTTATTAGAATTGACTTATTTTTAATGCACTTTGTATGGGTTTTGCGTTCTTATAAGTAGGTATATAGTAGTAGTGTATTGGACTTGGGGATTATGAAATGAAGGGGTTGAAATTGTCATTTAAAAAGGTAAGAATTTAAGTGTGTACTTTTGACTTTTTGTGTCTGTCTAATAAATGTCGACGTGGAAAAAAGTAAGTTTTTGTTACATTCTCGTACCAAGTAAACAGAA
The DNA here is from genome assembly GCA_905147345.3 of Mythimna impura. Taxonomy (NCBI): domain Eukaryota; kingdom Metazoa; phylum Arthropoda; class Insecta; order Lepidoptera; family Noctuidae; genus Mythimna; species Mythimna impura. The sequence continues at coordinate 20,875,155 of LR990359.1, read as the reverse complement.
AAAAATAATGTTTGCAAATCGGTTATACAATACTTGAAATTTTAGTAGTTTAGGTACCTACTTTTTAAAATTGTATTTTAGCCAAATATTGCAGCAAAACTTTCTTATATGTAAAGACTGAAAATATTTAAGTATATATTATGCCAGGAACACTACCAACAGTTCTACACATTTAACGCTTCATCTACAGTTATTCCAAACTATACAATAACGGATACCTAACAAAAGATAACCCAAACACGCCCTATATTGATAGAGGCCTGAAATTTAATATGAAGTATTTCAAACTGGCAACACTAACAACGAACGCACACTGGGGCGCGCGTACATAGTATAAAGGAACGTAAAACTACACTCACACTGAAGTAAAAACTACACAAATACATTGAAGCGTAAGAGGGGTGTCTTTGTTACACATTAAGGAAGAAGGGCATGAAGACGGGGCGCGGGGGGGCGGTGGGGCTAGTGGGGTGGGGCTGCCCCACCCCGCCCTGTTTTGTATTCAGCCCGGTCGTCCGTTTACGATTTCGCGCGGGACACTTGGAGATTTCTATTGCGTTGCGTCACAACGCGACAATTCGGTATTTCTTTATTAGAATTGTGGCGTGCCCGCTTTGTTGTCGAGGGAGACATTTAGTTCTACAGAGTTAATCTTTGGCGCTGAATGCCGCTTATCGTACTTGTTATGCTGAGTTTGTAATAAAGCTAGATAATGTTATAGATTTTGATGCAAACTAAAGCAAGCGAAGCACTAAGGATTTGCACAATATCAGTTTGACTGATGGTGAAATCCTGAACTGAAAGCGTTTTATGCTTCTAAATTACAAGCATTTTCAAATCTAGCAACATTATAATTTTAAATTAGATATTGACATCTAAAGCTGAAAATAAAATCTTATTTTAAATCTGTAAGTACAAAGAAACTTACTTTAATTTCCTTACCTTTGATTTATTATAATAGAAACACAATATTGACTAAATGCACAAACCGTGCAAAGTTAAAAAGAAGAAAAAAGAAACTTACTTTAAAATAACACATAAACGATTGAGTTTTAAAGCAAATTATGAATCTATCACACAACGATCAATTCAAAAAAGGAACACATTAAAATTCCAATCCAATAAAGGATCGAGAGCATCTAAAACCGTTGTAAATATAAGACTAATTTGAAAAAAAGAAAGCAGAGATAAAAATGTGAATGAAAATAATAAAAAAATAATAAAAGTGAGGAAGCATTACCGTCGGAGTGGACCTTATAAGAAGACAATTTTATGCAAATCTTTTTCCGCTACTTTAGCATTCGAGGAACAAACGCCGTACTGGCTTTAGGGTTGACTTCCAATCTTTAATTTTTACTTTATTTTTTTTTATTATTAATAGTTATTTCTTGGTGCGAGACTGCTTAAAAAAATCTCGTCAAAGTATTTTTTTTTAACATAACAATATTAAAAAGATTGTATTTTGATTTCTTCTAAATTAACATTTTTCGTACTGTCATCAAATAGGTATTAGGTAAATTTTGATTGACACGAAAATGATTGTAAGCATGAATTTAATCAAAATACTAATCCATAACAAACTTCTAGAAGCACAATTTGTAATTAAAGTTAGAACTGGAGAGCACCCCGTCTTTTAACAAAATTAAAAGCTCAGCCGAATACCTATGTTAATTAAAAGGTCTGCAGAAGTACTTAATTGATATTTAAACCTTGTGCAAAACTGTAAAGTAATTTTGTTGAATTACTTTAGATTTTAGGCTTTAACGCAGCCATGTAGACTAAGTACAATTTCGAATAATTTATAGTCTAGTGGACTTATTAAAATAAAACTAGATTCGTAGAAAACTGGCCAAGGTCCATATTTTGTAAAGGTGTGTCTTTAAATACGTCTGTTAGACATTGAAACCATTACTTTCATAAATATATCTACATGAGTAATAAAAACAAAATATAATAAAATAAGTAAATAGGAATTTTGGATTTTAATTTTTAAAATTTAAAAAGTCCAAGTTAAACTGAAACGTGAAACTTAGCTATACAAAAATACTATTCTCGAAAAAAATCTTTTCCCTTTACGTCAAAAGTAAACGAAAATATTTACTCGGAAAATATTCCTTTCTCCGCAAAAGCTATAGCTCGTTTATCGCCAGCCCTGAGCTAGGAATGTGTTGAAAATAATTTTTCTGTAGTGTGAAGCGACTCACGGTGTGAGCGGCTCTTTTATTTTTAAAAGACATTTGCGGTTCGTTGTTTAAAATTCTTACATTTTTACTGGCCAGCTATTTTTGTTTGGATTGACGTCTTAGTCCAGGTGGATGTTTTTTTGTTTTTGCTTTTTCAGGTTCCTTCGTGTAATCTGCCTACATTTTTAATCTGTAGAGGTTTTTGATTCGACGGTTTTTTTATATATGTGTGGCGTAACGTAATCCTTTACAATTATTGCGGCTTACAGGACTATTTGAAAAAACCCCATGAACTTTGTTCCACTTCATAATTATATAAAAAAAAAAAAAACGATCGAAGAACTTTAAATGAGAAGACTCTTTACGAAGATTACGAAGAAATGGCTTAAATGACTTAGTATCCAGGCCAAAAACATTACAAAAAAAATATTAAAATAATTATTTTCTTGTTTGACAAATACATGACATAATATTAGTGTACTGCTAGGTAGACGTTAATGATGGAAAGATTTGGCAATAGTTTCTTTAAAAACGACTTCTACATCCACTTAATTCTAAGCACATTCATAAAAGTTTTTATTTTACTAAAACAAGTATATCACAAAATATCCAGCAGCGTTAGTTGAGAAACAAAGAAGGAATGGAATGTCTTTTGTTCTGAAAATAAATGTCTCATGTTCTTTTGTAAAGAGTTTTTGACAAATGTTCACTCATTCTTAAACATATTCCTTTATTATAAAGAAACTCTTTGTTTGAGTCAAATTATAACATATTTCATCGTTTTGTAAAACCAAAGGTGAACTATTTAAAAAAGAAAAAAAATATATTTAAACTGGTTTTATTAAATTTAAATGATTGTTTTGTTTCAGAATGGAATTTATATCTTTTGACAGTTTTTCTGGGATTGACATGTCCATCGTCTCATTCCAAAAACATTCTAAATCTGATCACCTATAACAAACAAAAAACATAAATGAAAACCATAATATCCAAACGAAGCATTAAAAAAAAGAACAAAACCATAAATAACCGTCTTGAGCTAAGCTTTCAGCTCACGTGCCGTCGAACCCGTTTATACGTTCGAGAATTAAAGAACTGCAGCCGTGGAGGGTTGAATGCTAATGTGAACGGGCCCTAATCGACCCGCCATTACTGGCTTTATTAGAAAAAAATATGTCAATGATGGAGTCTATGGTAATTGCCGCGAAAATGGTAGGCCCTTTGAGATATTTTTTTTTTGCTTTATAAAAACGAGGTGCAGAAATAATTTAATGACGATAAAAACTAGATAACGTACTTACGTCGTCGTCATTAATATTGTTTGATTGGTGAAAAACTGTGTTGCATAATACAATTTTAAAGGTGGGTAACCAATTTAGATGTTTCATTCATAGGTCTATTTTTTCCAGTCTCCTTTAAAAAAATAACTGATTCCATTTTTAAAATAATATTCAAAAATATCATTCAACAGAAAATAACCAGCCAGCATCACTGATCGCTAGCAAAAACAGAACCCTGTAACAAAACACGTACGAATATGGAGATAACGTTTGTACTAATGAAAAGCAGTGTTAGTAGTGATTGCGACCCCACTAACTGTCTTAAAGTTAGCACACATACACACAACCCAACCCACTAAGGAACATACAAACTACCAGTGTAGCTTGGCCTTTATACTGCTTTAGGTTGATTACAGACGATCGACAAAGACGGCCGGATTTTTGTAGTCAAACAATCTTCTATATAATCCAGGCTAGCTATGACTGATATGACATGATATCTGTATTAAGTCGGCTAGTCAACAAAACAACACAACAACATTTGATATACTTAACGACATTTTTTTTAAACACTAGAAATTTCTCCTGTATCTTGGGTGTCGTGCGTTCACGAACATGTAAACTCACATACATAAGACACCCAGACCCGGAATCTTTTTAGGGAATACAAGTATTTGTTCCGTGAGGGAATCAAACTCTCGATAGGCAGCACAGCAGCCAATCGCTCAACCACTGCGCCTACCGTGCCGTCATGAGTGAGAACGAATTATGAAAAAGGTTTGTTAGAAAATCTGACACTATTTTTCCCAAGGGTTATCGAACACGATACCCCTTGGCAAGACTGGTTTCAGATGAAAGAGAATCGAAACGAAACGGTCGTAACATGGCTAGGTAGGCCTGTTGTAATGCTCTCAATTACAGCAAGCCTAGCCAAGTTACGACCGTTTCGTTTCGATTCTCTTACTCCCAAGCCGGCCACGCCTCCGATTCCTTCCGACTCGAGGCGATCGACGAAAGAGAATCGAAACGAAACGGTTGTAACTTGGCTGGTAGGATAGGCAATCGATCCTTGATAAAGAATGGTATTCAGCTGCTTCTGGTAGGACTGGCAGCGGGCTGCTACGTAGTTAGGAAAAAGTTAGACAGAACGGGTTACCTAAGAATCTTTAATCCTGCAACCAAAGTATCAAGAAGAATTAAGCAAGGTTGGTATCTGAATCAAGAGGATGGGAAATTTTGCGCAAGTATAAGCATAATCAGCATTATAATTTTCCCACTGGTAGGACTAAGACCGCCTCTCTAGGAAAATGAGCCTCAATTCACCACGCGGGCCCAGTGCCGGTTGGTTAGGGTTAGCGCAAGTAAGTAGAGTGGAGAGTGTGCGCGGGAATTGCATGACTTGATTCCGCCATCTCCTTTCTACCATCGGACAACCCGACGTACGGCGAGTATCCACCCTTACGTTGTTGAAACTTCAACAGTCCGGACTAAGCGTTTCGCTTCGTCGTTTATACGAATTTGCCTGCTGCGATCTTCCCGTCCAACTATAATTTAGGTGTCTTCAAGGCTAGAGTGAATAGGCTCTTAATAAACTAGTGCGCCTCACCATCAATGATTGCATCACTGCTTTCCATCAGGTGGGATCGCAGTCAAGCGCTGGTTTATATCAAATAAAAAAAAAAAAAAAAAAAGTACCCACGAGGTAGTCAATGTGACTGTGAGAACACTGAACTCCTCGGATTCATAGATTAGGTAATTTCTATTCCGGTCCACTTTTTATTATTATTGTTTTACTTTTGGGTACAATATTGACCGGTCTACGCTATCCTGTCATATTTATTGATGTTGTAAAATCAATATTATTTTAAACGAGGAACAATGAAGTCAAACTCCAAGCGAACGCCGGCGTTCTCAGCTCTCTCATTGTCTTTCTATTGTGTCTCTAATTACAGTACGAGGAACAATGAAGTTTCTTTCCGGTTCTTCCTCATAGGAAACGACGCATTAGAACCGTGCTTAGCTTTTGACGTTTTATTAGTGCTCAAGTAAACCTGAAAACAGTTTTTTTTTTTCACTTTTTATAAGTACCCATGTAGGCCTGAGTGACATAAAAATAGTTTTTTTATTTATTTTGAGTATTCCAGAGACAAAAATGTTATATTATTAAAATACCATTTGCAATCGCATCACAAAGATGAGGAACGACGTCTCTCGTATGTGACCAACCTAATGTTAACGTTGGGCAAATATGGAAACTTTGGCCGGAGTTTGAGAGTTTCTGCTACCCTGGCCGGGTGGTAGGAGGTGTACGTAAGGAACGTGAGAAGAAACGCCCGGCGGGCCGCGGGGTACCGCAGCCGAAACTGTGAGCGCGCGTATAGTACAAATGCGATTTTTGGACGATTGTTTTGGGATTGTAGCGACCGTCTTTTATTTAAAGAAGAGTTAATATTGTATGTTCGATGTGATAGTGAGATGACTGATGGCTCTTAGCGATCGGTAGTGAGTAATAGCCATTGTGCACGAGAAGATTAGCAATATTTTAAACGATACTTGTCGAATTTTGTTCTGCAATAAAGGAGGTTTAAGAAAAGCGGTGTCGATCCTTGAATGTGGCGTCCTCACACTTAAAATATTCCTAGGTTTTATCATTTACTTAAAAAAATCAATCAATTTTAGTAAGAGCTGTTTACGAACCGTAGCGGACGATGAAATGTTTTTTTTTTTAAATAGTAAAATAGAAAACCTCTAACCTTCATATTAATATCGGTAATATAGGTACTATATATAAGTACAATGTTTTAACCTTTTGACGTGCGTAATTAGAGACACAATAGTAAGACAATGGCTTGCGGGCGCCGGCTACCGCCTGAGCGTTAATGAATATATTGTTGATTTATTTATTAAAAATCAATTTACATATTGTGCGAATATTAAAGCATAGAAAACAATAGGGACACAAGTAGTATAAAAAGAAATATTAAAGCACTTCTAAATTAGAATTACCATTAATAAAAAGAAATGTAGTGTAATGTGTGTGTGTTTAGGTTCGCCAAAAAATCGATAGACATGAACTGCCCCCCCTAGCCAAGTTACAACCGTTTCGTTTCGATTCTCTTTTCGTCGATCGCCTCGAGTCGGCCACTCATCCTATTCCTTTGTTCTGACGTCATCTCAACGCTCAGTCACGTGGTTAGAACAAAGGAATAGGAGGCGTGGCCGACTCGAGGCGATCGACGAAAAGAGAATCGAAACAAAACGGTTGTAACTTGGCTTGGGGGGCTGGCAATCAACGAGCAACCGCTACTAGTTACAGTTACATAATTAAACCTCTTTTCTCTAGAAGGAAGGATCCTTAAAGTGTGTTCTATCGATCGCCGCCCACCGGCCACTTCTTAGTGGCAGTTCGTGGTGCCATTCATAATGGCGGACAGGACGGGATGACGTGAAACGAGTTGCCGAGGAAGTGAGGACATGTTGTAGGTACGGTTGGGACAAAGTTAGGTGGTGACAAGACAAATGTCGCATGGGAAGGAGACTTGGCAATGTGAGATGTGACTTGGGGTACATACATAGAGAAAAAATTAGTAGAAAGGGTTTTTTTTTTTGTAAGAATTTTCTATCAGTAGTTCTGTGTGAGGAGTGATATGAAAGAAAAGATAGTGATGATAGCATGACGGATAACTGGATAGATGAAAAAAACATGTTGCGCCAACCCCAAACAACAAGAGACAAGGACAGGAAGGTGATGAGTTCCATGAAAGGCAAAATGAAAATGAAATGCCGACAAAAGTCAACAAAGTGAACAAGATGAGCTTTTCTTTTAGAAGTCTTGAGATGTTCTCGTTTTAATATTTCGTCTTGACTTTTTTCACAAGGATAGGACTGATAGGTATATAATTAAAGACCTATTAAGTACGTTTTCGTCGCAAAGGACTTTTTTTGGGGTGGGAAATCGTCCAATAACTTCTCGCGCGCTAAGCTGGTGGGGGAGAGCGTTTCAGACTTTTACTGACTAAAACCACACCTTTGTCCTTAAGTTGCCCTATGTGTTCTAGGATCACGGGCTGCCTTTTCAGAAATTCGCCGTAGCCCTAGCAGGTATCGGCTCTGCTGGGCCCCTACGGTTTTACAGACATCTCTGAGGCGCGCGTGTCGAAAAGGACGTGATATGTACAATTTTATTATCTTAAAATTCGGAGAATGAGTACAATAAAAGATTTCCAGTTGTGTTTTTCTTAAACAAACTGAAATAACATCAATTAAACCAAAATCAAGTCACAAGTGCTACACAATTATTTGAACGACACGAAACCCGAACCATAGATAAAATCTTCAACTTTTTTTTTTCAAGCACAGGCGATGGCACAAACGAGCGGTTATCATCGGCATCTCGAGTGGGTGATTAACTCGGTCGGTACACACATTAATCAAGTCGAGAATGTAAGGCGAGACCGGACGAAAGTGTACCATAGCTGTCCGTGGCTAGCCTGCGGTTGTATTCTCGTTAGCTTTATCGATTATAACATGTTTTCTTTTTAATATTGAGTGGTGGTATGGATGTGTTCTAATTTTGAATTGATTGTTTGTATTCTTGGCAAGGGAAAACCAAAGAGCGATGGAAGATAGCCGTCATCTTTTAAACTCACTGTGGATAAAAGTTGCTTTGCCTGACTTGTAATACGGATTTTCTCCATAAGTTAAAACGAAATTTTCTTAATTTTATTCATAAGCTTTCTAATGAGAAATTACATTATTTATTATTAAAAACAAGTCTTAAAAATACTCATTGAATTATTATTCATGTATTTTTAAGACTTGTTTTTAATGCTAAAATAATTGATCACGATAATAACTACGATTTATAGGAAAATTGGTTTTCTTTTTATTATATGTTTAGACTAGGTGACCCGGCAAACTTCGTACCGCCTAACAGTCAATGAATGTATTGATTACCTTTTAACTAAACTTAGACCGAATTATAGTATCATAGCCGTGTGCAGCGCCCCTTAGTGAACTCCACTGCGGGTGACATAACCTACGAAAAACTTATTATTTGCGGTTGGTACAGTAATCGGGTCTAGGGATTGAACCGCAAAATTAAGTTTGTTTTTTATTGTATATACTTTTCCGGGATAAAAAGTACCCAGTGTGGTGCCCAGGATATTAAAGAATAATTATACTAAGTTTCATCGTAATCGAACCGGTAGTTTTTGCGTGATGCCTGAACAAACAGACAGACAGACAGACAAAAATTTTTTTAATCACGTTTTTGGGTTCGGTGTCGGTCTAGTAACAAAAAATTAATGGCAGGGGGGCCATTAATTTTTTTTTTATATTTTCAATGTACAGAATTTTCACTTCTAGAGATTTATTATAAGTATAGATTAGACCGTAACTTAGGTTGTTACAAATTACGTTATCCTGTAAGTATGCTTAATGAAAATTAATTTACTGATGTCGCTTATATAAAAGAATATTAAAAAAAAAAATATTCAAACAACAGAATAGGCACACGTATTGGGTGTCATATCCCTCGATCTCGCTAGGGCTGCCTCTCAGGTGTCGCAGTTAATAGGGTTGCCCGTAACGTAAGATCGTTGTGTGTTGCCATCATCATTATTTATGATAAGTAGTCATTGTGTATAGAATACATAGTCTAGTAGTTCTTTTTTTTATACGGTTTGAAGTTTTAGGGTAGATATTTTTGTTTTTTTGGTTAAGTTTATAATTTAGACTGGTTTTGATAGCTGATTAAAAATGCACACAATATTTTAAAAGGCAGATGTTCCTTTACAATGTCATCCCCGTCAATCATTATTCAGTTGCATTTTAAAATAAATCAATGATATTCTAATAAAGCATTTTTGTAAATGAAATTATTAGTATTTTTAGGTACTAATACAAATTGTTTTTTTTTTTTAAATAAAACTATGGAGGTGTCTAAGCTTTTATTTGGTCAGAGGACGATATATGGCAATGCCTGCCATATATCGTGGCAAAGCCTCTAGTGGCACATTACCAGTCGACAGCGGTAAGTAGTTTTTTGACGCTATATTTAAATTATTTTTAGGCTATATTTTTTTGGATTTAAGTTTGTATTTTATATTATTTATTGTACACCACATAAACAAAAAAATACAGGACAAAAATTAGTAAAAATAAGTGTACTTACAATGGGCGGTTTTATCGCACAGAGCAATTATATAGTTAACAGACTGGTGAGGGTCGAGGGAATCCGATGGATGCGTGACACACCGGGCCGGTCATTGTGGCGACACTTGGGGGATGCCTATGTCCAACAGTGTGAAATGATGATGGTGATGATAGTTAAAAGAAATGGCATTTTTAGATTGTCTTATAATAAACTAAATATCATAAATATTAAATCCACACAGACGAAACTACCCAAAAATAGTCGAACTAAATACATGGCCTCAAAGAAAATATTTTGCACATAATGTGGGTAATATTGGGGTTTCTGACAGGAGATGAAGTTATGACTTTAATTACAGATATAAAGAGACTATAATTTACTTTATAAGTATCATAAATATCCGAGCAACCTACGTCTTTCGTAAAACAAGTGAGATATATGATTTTAGTACCTATGTTATTTATCAAGTGTCGTCAATAATATTATAAAGAGGTAAATAAAGTTTTTTTTTTTTTTTGTAATATTGTTTGTAGGAGGAAAGGAAATCTTGGTCTTTGTAATATTATGTAATATTAAAAAGTGGAAAGATTTTTTTTATTTTTCTTTGTAATAAATAGACTCAAAAAGTATTAGATAGCTTTTTTTTAAATTGACTTTAATAATGAGTGACGTGCGCATATATTTTCACACAGGCGAAGCCGCTGAATGAAGCTAGTAATGAATAAATTGTTTGTAAACCTCATTATAGAGCCTTTTCTTTTATATTACTTTTTTAAATCATAGCTATCGAGAAATTTCAAATTCAAATATGTATTGTCACCAGTCAGTATTTTAAAATCGCTACTCACTATCAATTAAAATTCCTTATTCAAATACTCCCACCTTTCTTCGCCCAAGCACTTGGTTCACCATAGACACACAGTACATACCTAAAACACATGCTACCAACATACTCATAATATAACTAACGCTAGCCTTAATTCTACATTAAAGACGACCATCCTCAGAATTGGGCGCTCCTTATGGACGCGGGCGGGGGTGTGCGCGGGTAGCGGGGGGTGAGGTAGAGGGGGGCAAGACACTCGATCAATACCCCGACCCGACTTTCAAACTGCTTTCACCCTAACGAAAGTCGCCCGGACTCTGCTCGACCGGACCACGGGGGAAGGTTATAGAGATGATGATACCACTGATGGCAAATGTTTTTTTACTCTGTAAGTGTAATATTTGGTTTCGGTGGTTTAGATGGATGAAAAGTGGTGGTTTTAGTGTCCTTTTAATGTCTTTCAGTAAATTTCATTAATTTTGATTGTATGCTACATTTCAGATGATTACATGTAGAGGTGTTTCCAGCCGCCTTATGTCTATTTTAACCTTTCAGGATCCAAGATGGCAGCTTCTGAAAGTCCTGTTTACATGTTTGTTTTCGGAGACGTGTCTCACAGTGTGTCGTGATGGTGTCTTGAAGCATTTTGATTGTGAATTGTGTTTTATGTACGCGTTACATTATACCTGAAAAAATAGAGAATAGGTAGGTAAGTATTTGCATGTATGGTGGGAGGACAGCGAGCAATGGGTTGCTCGCCATCCGATTGTCCGGTAACCGTCCGGACCGAGCCCAAGTCGTCGACGGTGCGTATTGTTCCACGCGCGCCTCAAGGAGATGTCAGCAACTGTAGGGGCCCATCAGGGTCGAAGCCTACTGGAGCCATGGGTAGTGTGAAAACGAAACCCGGGGCCCTGGGACGAAGGCAGCGAAGGAACAGGAGTGGGTTTTTAGTCAGTAAAAGTCAGACACTATCTCGCGCTCCGGCCAAGAGCGGGATTGTCATTAGATGATTTTCCCACCAAAAAAAAATCTATGGTGGGAGTGGGACAGGTGTATTGAAAAAGCTTCTGTTTAGGGTAAAAAAAAATATACATTTTATTTCAAACTCAAAGCATTTATTTCAATTAAGTCGTTTATAGGCACTTTTGTATAGTCAAGGTCGGTCAGTCAAAAAAAAAATTAAGCTATTTGTACATTCCAAAACGTAGATCTCTATGGAGATGCGGGAAGTTTGAAAGAATGACCCTAGAACAAAAAGGGCAACTGAAGGACATAGTATTGTGTATGTAATGTACGGGGTGTAGTAATGCAAACAACACGTGTACGTATACTGTAATATTTAATTACTGACAATTAGTTATTATAATGTACAAGAATGTATGCACTGTGTAATGGTTGACGGAAGCATAGAGAAACATCAAAACGTCACATAGACAAAGCAATGTACGATCCGGTAGGGAGGTGCTGGTTACTAAACCGCGTTCTGAACATTGAATTGTCTGTCTCTAACAGTCTCTCCCACGTTATTATTTTCTTTCTTCCATGCTAGAGATTAAGTCGATCAGGCTTCCTTCTAATTCTCTGTGACTGACGAATTCCCTCAAAAGGTATGTTTGTACTTAAAGATTCTCTCGGGGTTGTAGGTTGCACCGATTCTGCTTCCTGCTGTACTGGAATCGGCTCATGTTCCTTCATGGGACTATTAGGCTTCTGTGGGCTGATGGACTTCCTTATGTGGCTTTCTACAGGCGATGTATCCGTTGTCTCTAGAGGATTTGGTTGTTGCGTTTCTTTTCTTTCAGTTTGTTTCGCTGTAGGCCGGGTCTTTTGCAGGTGACTAGGATTTAAGCGGTAAGTATCAGGTGAGTACCAGTTTTCATTCATGCATGAGGTTTTTATTATTTGGTCTACATGTCTTTGATGTATCCTTCCATCCACCTCTATTTCGTAATGTAATTTTCCTTTTCTGTTGAATATGTTTCCGAATTTCCATTTATTACTGTCATACATTCTAATCTGTACTCTGTCTCCTCTTTTAAATTCTTTGTGTACTTTTAGATAATCATTCTTGCATTCTTTTTCTGTATCTCCTCTTTTAACTAGATCAATTCTTGTTCTATATAATCTCTTAAACATCATCTCTGCCGGACTTAACCCAGTTGCACTATTAGGTGTTTTCCTGTATGTCATCAGAAATTTTTGTAGTTTGTCCTGCAGTGATCCCTCTTCATTCGCCATTGCTTTCAGTTTATGTTTAAATGTCTGAACGTATCTTTCTGCTTGTCCATTTGTAGATGGATGAAACGGTGCAGTAAATTTAGCTTGAATCCCATTTTCTTTCAAGAATCGTAGCATTTCTTCTGATCGAAACTGTGTTCCATTATCGGAGACTTGGGTAATCGGCAAACCAAATGTAGTGTATAACTTTTTTAGTATCTTTATAGTTGATGTGGATGTAATAGACATAGTTGGTATGACTTCTAGCCACTTTGTGTAAGCATCCACAACAATAAGGAAATAATGGTTCATAAATGGTCCAGCATAATCTATGTGAACACGGCTCCATTGTTTATCTTTATTTGACGGGAAAAGGGAATAACGTGAAGCGGGTTATCATCACAGGACTTGGAACCCCTGGATAGAAGGAAAAGGTTTTGTGGATACGAGATTCACGAAGGTTTCACTCGGTTTCTTTTTGGTTACACACATGGCACCGGGCGCGGTTAGGCCGGGCACTTGGAACTTTACTCTTACTTTTATTTCGTAGATTCGGTCACGATCCTCGTCGCCACTATTGTGTATGTAATGTACGGGGTGTAGTAATGCAAACAACACGTGTACGTATACTGTAATATTTAATTACTGACAATTAGTTATTTTATTGTACAAGTACAAGAATGTATGCACTGTGTAATGGTTGACGGAAGCATAGAGAAACATCAAAACGTCACATAGACAAAGCAATGTACGATCCGGTAGGGAGGTGCTGGTTACTAAACCGCGTTCTGAACATTGAATTGTCTGTCTCTAACACATAGGTATAAAGGTAGAAGGATATAGGCATTAAGTCCGCCTTCTTACCTTTGTGTTGCATGAAGTTTTAATAAATAAATAAATAGGTGAATTTTTGTCAGTAAAAGTCTGACACGAGCTCTCATTCAACTCTAGAATAGGAAATGTTATTGGATGATTTACCACATCAAAAAAAAAGATCACACACCAACAAAATACACTTTTAAATCAATAAATAGTAAAAAAATTATGGTTACATCGTTAATGTAGAAAATAAACATATAACATAATATGTAAGAACGATGTAGAAAGACGTGCACGTTAAAAGCATAGAGAGTATGAAAACAATTGAAAAACAAGTGCGAGTCGGACTCGCGCACTGAGGGTTCCGTACAAACTTACCAATTGAGTTCAACAGTTCAATTCCCGAGTTGAGTTACGAAGATTTTTTCGAATCGCAAAAAAATTGTGACGTAACTACTTACATTTTTCAGATTTTTTCCTATATTTGTGCTATGAGACCTTGCTTCATACCAAATTTCATGATTCTAGGTCAATGGGAAGTACCCTATGAATTTTGATTCCCTTGAGAGTGTCGAAATACACGTTTTTTGCGACATAAACAGCCGTATCTTTTTTTTTCGTTAACTTAAAAGTTTGATTTTTCACAGCTTTAAGGGACCGTAGACTTTAGTATATGGTTTTAATTTCAACTCGATACCTCCACGCGTTCCCGAGATAAAGGGTCTTGACAGACAGACAGACGGATGGACAACAAAGTGATCCTATAAGGGTTCTGTTTTTTCCTCTTGAGGTACGGAACCTTAAAAAATAAAACAATTTCAATAAACCGTAGCAGTTGAGAGGTTATCAGTTCCAATTGACGGTGCTCATTCACAAACATGATTCATGCGCTAGCACCATTCAACTGAACCATTTTGAAGGGCCAGTTTTTCATCAAGCAAGATATTTAAGTGAGCAAATATTACAACTTAGTGATCACCTAGTGATATCACTAGGACACCAGTGGCAGAGCAACATAGTGGTAGTGGTGTGGTATTTGGGTCTATGGACCTCACCAGGTGTCCGCTTGGTTGTGTAAAACTGAATATATTTTGTGAGCAAGGCAACTGGCTGAACAAAGAGTCCAGAGCCCTCTTGTAGACACAACCCGCCACAGGGTTACCTCTATGGCGGGCTGTGAAAAACGAAGCTTAATATACCATTTTTCCCTAATTAAATTTGATGGGGCAAGGAAAACGTGTCTGAAAACACATGAAAGTGGCCCTTACTCGGCAGCGAGATAATCCAGAAAAATATTTAAAAAAAGCATAATGAAAAAAAAATTTAAGCAAGACATGGAAGGGGACTAAACTCAAGAATCAGAAATAGCTACCAAAACCAAAGCGGTCAGTTAAATTCATCACAACCCCAAACAGAATCTCCCAAACAACTCTATACATTTCCAAGCACGTCTTCAGCTCGCTGTCTTCACGTGCGCCCACCCCCTGCGCGAACATTTCGTACCAACCCCCTCGCGCCCCCGGTCTTATCGGCCTTAGCGTGGACCCACGTATAATTTAATTATATATACCTACCTACGTACTGGCCTTGCCCGCTGGATTTAAAGATAACAGTGTTATTAAGGAGACAAAATAAAGACGTTATTTTTAGGTTACTTCGGTCTAAATGTAGACTTTGAATTAGTAGGTAGAATTTTCTTTGGACGACGTAAATTAAGCACGAACACCAAATTAATGACAGAACATGATACATGACATAATCGGCGTTGTAATGTTCCCACTGCTGGGATTCAGGCCTCCTCTCTAGGTGAGAGAATGGGCCATAATCCACCACGCCAGCCACTAAATGATATTTATTTTGCAAATAGGATTTTTTTTTTCGTCAATTTAAACTAGATGAGGCGGTGTTTCCTAGCTGACTACCCTGAGAAGAAACACCGAAACAAACTCAGGGGTCAAAGTCTCTTTTAAAGTCCATACAGTAAACATGTAATAGTCAAATCATATGAGAACCATGCATATCTCTGGGCCGGCGCGGCAGTGTGGTGAATTACGGTCCGGACGGGTGTAAAACTGTAACATGTCTTCGAATTTTTGGTTCTAAGACAAGCCGGTTTCCTCACGAGTTTTACCTTTACCGTTTCGAGAGCAGTGGTGATGAAATAAATTACACAAAGTAATGCGCCTGGCTGGGTTTGAACCCGCGACCTACAACTTGTAAATCGGGGCAGAGCAAATTAATGAAGCAGCATATTTATCAAAGGCGTTTTCGAAAATCAGACGTAGAAATACTTAGATGTGTAATTTAACCTTTTGACGTGCGTAATTAGAGACACAATAGTAAGACAATGGCTTGCGGGCGCCGGCTACCGCCTGAGCGTTAATGAATTAATTGAAAAGTAATGGTGGCTTTGTGTAATTTAATATATCACCACTGCTATCAAAATGACGAAGGAAAACATCGTGAGGAAACAGGCGTGTCCTAGTACCAAAAATTCGACGAAATGTGACATCATCAATCCGGACTGGATTCACGAGGTGGATTACGGCCCATTGCCTCTACTAGAGAGGAGACCTGAGTCCTAGTATATCATAAGACTGTTTGTACTATTATTATTATGCTACTATCTGACTCGGTAAACGTTGTTCAGCCATATAAATTACCTATCAAAGAAAAAAATGAGGGGTGGGGGTTGGAGGGTAAAAAATGGCCTAAAATTTCATAAAAATCGGTCATGCCGACAGCCCCATATAATGTTCCGACAATTACCTACTGTTGTGTTGCCTGGAAGAAATTGCGGAATGCGATAAGGCTGCCCATTGTATGTATTTTATATATAAGTTTTTCTATTTTATGTTTCTTGATGTAATAGACAATAAAGTATATGTATATTAAATAAATAATAAGCCGTTTTGGAAGAGCTCGATAGCAAAAACTGTGACATGATATTTATATAGGGTGACTGGTAATTAGTGTACGATACTTAAACACGTGATTGTGCTCATGATAACCAACAACTTTTACTATGGGAACAAACCTGAAATCGCGAAAAAAAATCAGCTGTTCAGTACATTTATGTTTGCCTAATGTACTGAACAGCTGAAATTTTTTTCGCGATTTCGGCTTTGCTCCCATAGTAAAAATTGTTTGTTATCATGAGCACAATCACGTGTTTAAGTATCGTACACTAATTGCCAGTCACCCTATATATATTAGGAGATGTAATTTTTTTGACGTTATTTGGGCTCAAGACAGCAAAATAACATTTTGGAATTTGGTACTTTGTCATAAAAAAAACATAATGTACTATACCCACGTTTAGAAAGCAATAAATGGTTTATGGATTGATTGAATGTCAGTGATGTTTCTGGATAGTCCCCAGTGATTGGTGAAACCATTGAATAATGTCAGCTATGTTGCCGAGTGAAAATATGAAAATTTGGTTTAAACTCATGAAAATTCAACGGCGCATTTTCCGAGCGAGTGGACCTGAAAAACATCAGACCTCATTCTTTTGAGATATCTTATCATATCTTAGGCTAAAAAGTTTTTTTTCTATGGTTATTGAGTTAAAAATCAATGAAATCTTTACTATTTATCAATTTTATATTATTTTTATATATGATTTTAATTGTTTGACATTTTGTACGAATTTGCTATGTAATTAACTGTGATAGTTTATATAATTTAAATAATGATTGCCAAAATTATGATTTTGCATGAATTAAAAGGCTTTTTTATTTTTATTTTATTTAATTTATTGAGTAGGTTGCGACTAATTAAAAAAACATTAAGAACGTATCGGATGTAATTGGATCCTGCATTAAAGTCAAAGTTAGATAGCTGACAAAGAGCTAGAGTTTGACAAAGACTCAACTTCAAAGTGTTACCTAAAAACTGTGGGAAAGTAAGAAAAGTTAATGTTTATCTTTACTAGTAACACTCCAAGTTAACATTTTTTTAGGTGGTAAATCAGCAAATAGCTTCTCCCGTTCTGGGTGGAGCGAGAGAGAGTGTTAGATTTTTTTTACTGTCTAAAACCCACATATGCTCCTTTAGTTGCCCTTTGCATTCCAGGGTCACTCTCTCGAACTCTCCCGCAGCCCTGGTTAATAACATGGGAATATAATTTGAGCTCGAGTAAGATTGTAACATCGAAAGACTTTGTCCCTGTACGAAAAATACAGCCCGACTTACAATACAATACAAGATTTTATCATGACCAAATAAGAAAACGCTCATCTTGGGTTTAAATAGCTACGCCATCTTTTATTTATCATCCCGTGAAACACGAAGATTTCAAACCCAAAAAAAGTACAATAACCGTAAATTAAATCTCCAAAAACTTAAACGAACGAGTTACATGAATCAACCCTTTGAATGCTGGGGCGTCGTGAGAAATGCGGAGATGTGGGGTCTCCGCGACCCCAGGTCACTACTGGCCGCGCATCACGGGAGATTGGGTTTGAGTACAACGAGATGAGTTTGCTGTAAGATATTCTTGTGTTTAAAACGTGTTTTCCTTATACTGTTCTCGTTTTGACAACGGTTCGGTATGGATGTTCTAACTGAAATTAATGTTGCATTTGATACGAGTAGTTTAACGTTATCTGTGTGGTAAAGGTTATTATTCTTAAGGAAGGGAGCTTAATTGTAGCCTCTGATTGTAGTTTTATTAAAAAACAAAGACTTGAAAAGACATAGAAATGTTTAGTTGACCCTCAAATTAACTAAAAAAACAGCAAGACTTCTTAAAATCGAGATTCTTTAAATAGATTGATGATGGTCCCTGCATTATTAAAACATGTTGACTTTAAAGTAGTCTTTTTTCTTCTTTTTAAACTCGCACTTGGCCACTATGTCTCCTGATGTTAATCGATGATGTGATTGACAATGGAGCAAGCTTACCTTGAAGTAACCTATTCACTTTTGAATTAAGGTTGAAGTAGGTCTGCGGATTGTTCGAAGGGGATACCTCTAAAAGGTAACTGAAGGAACACTGTGGGTTTTAGTCAGTAAAAGTCTAACACCCCTTTCTGCTCCTTGCTCAGAGTGCGTAGTTATTTGTTGGTTTCCCACATAAAAAAGCAAAGGTTGAAATAGCTATTCAAGTTTTTTTAATGATATAAACTAGTGCTTGACTGTCCACCTGATGCTAAGCAGTGATGCAATCATTGATGGTGAAGCGCACTAGTTTTTTAAGAGCCTATTCATTCTAGCCTTGAAGACACTTAATTTATAATCAGACGGGAAGTCCGCAGGAGGCAAATTGTTTCAGATATCTACCAAGTACCAAGAAAATAGATGTTATTGGTCCAGATAAGTTGTTTTATGTAAATACAATACATGTAAGTAGTAGGATTTAGGTATATGATTACGGTAATTAAACATGCAAAATTATTATGATCAATGCTCACATCTACATAATTATTTATCAAGATATTTTTCGGTTTTAGAGAAATGAATATCATCAGTTACTTGACCGAGATACAGCCGTGAGAAAGGTCCGTCAACCGTCAAGGCAAGCTGACCCAGGTCAGAGTCGTGACCCACGGGTTACAGTAACCGGTAGCTGTTTGAAAGGGTAAAAAACTGGGCAAGTGCGACTCGGACTCGCACACAGAGGGTTCCGTACAAACTTACATATCTAATAGTTCAATTCCCGATTGGAATCTCGAGGATTTTTGTGACGTAACCACAAATTTACTGTTTTCAGATTTATTCCTATACCTGTGCTATAAAACCTTGCTTTATGCAAAATTGCAGGATTCTGGGTCAAAGGGAAGTACCCCATGAATTTTGATTTCCTCGAGAGTGTCGAAATATACTTTTTTTGAGATATAAACGGCCGTATCTTCTTTTTTCGTTTACTTAGAAATTTGATTTTTTCATAGCTTTAAGAGGCCACAAACTTGAGTACATGGTTTCCATTTCAACTCAATACCTCCACGCGTTCTCGAGATAAAGAGTCTTGACAGACAGACGGACGGACAACAAAGTGATCGTATAAGGATTCCGCTTTTTCCTTTTGAGGTACGGAACTCTAAAAAAGGATAACAGATATTTTTTAAAAAGAGCGTGATCATGTCGTATTAGGTCCTTACATATGAAATTGGTGTTTTATGTAATAAAACGGGACACTGAGTTGTCATAACTTCTGATCGACTAGAATTATAAGTCTAATAATGCACCAATTTTTCATCACAATATTTATTAGCAATCAATTCGCGATAAATTAAAACAGCCAAAGATTTCCCTGCCATTTTGTGTATGCCCCATTTTATCAAGAATTTTTTAAACAAATTGAAACAGTAACCGTAAATGAGATTGAATTTTGTTTACATTGTTGGCAACAATTTTTTTTGTTTCTTTCTTTCAAGTCATGTCATGTCATCATCATCATCATTTCAGCCGAAAGACGTCCACTGTTGGACATAGGCCTCCCCCAAATGTCGTTACAATGACCGGTCCTGTGCGTCTCGCATCCATGGGATTCCCGCGACCCTCACCAGGTCATCGGTCCACCTTGTCATAGTCAGGCTGAATATAAAAAACATGAAGGATATAAAGAGACATTTCGAAAGTAGCATTTTTGCATCACATTGATTTTTTAATTAGGTACATTTCTGCAGTGCTTCCGCGAACTCTTAATGCGATCCATTTTACGACCTAAACTGAACTGTTAAAGGGATGGAGCTATATAGGGTGAATATCTCCATCCCTCTTACTCACTCGCACGCCTAACATAACATGTTATGGTAAGGTCCCTGGTATGATATAATGATTGTCAGTCATGACTACAACAAGGCAGGCTGACCGCGACCGCGGGTCACTGCTGTGACCCCCGGGTCAACCGGTAGCCTTGTGAAGGGTTAAAAACGCTTACTCAGATATTTGAGACAGGAAAACGGCTGGGAATTCTTATTAATTTCCATAAGGTACTAGTTATGTATTCTCCCCATCCTGACCTATGGTGCACAGACTTAGTCGTTGACTAACATCCAAAAGCTCAAATTTAAGGTTTGCCAACGTGATATAGAGCATAGTATACTAGGTGTTAAAATAACGGATCGCGTTCGAAACACTGTACTGCGCTCCAAAACACAGATCGTTGACGTGGCTCATAAGGCTGCCTAGCTTACGTGGGACTCTTTTGTTTTTTAGGTGGAAAATCATCCAGTGACTTCTCACGTTCTAGGGTGGAGCGAGAGGTCGTTCCAGGCAGTGGCGCATTAAGCCAGTGTGGGGCCTGTAGGAAATTCAACCAAGGGGCCCCTGTGTAGACCTATTAAATACTGCTCATTCTTATCTCAATCATCAATAACCCCGTGATTATTAAGATTGGGTAAGATACGTGGAAAGTACGGTAATGAGGGAAATCTAAGAGATTGACTATCATATTCAATGAAATAATTAGCTGTATTCGATATATTTATATAGTTTGACTAGATTTTTTTTGCGTTCAAGTACAGGATCCTCAAATAAGCGGGGCTCCCGAATGCGCGGGGCCTGAAGCATTTGCTACTCTTGCTAGATGGCTAATCCACCACTGGTTCCAGGGCCCCGGGTTTTCCTTTCAGAAGCGAACCCATGGCCCCGGTAGGTATCGACCCTGCTAGACCAGCTTACGTGGGACTGGGCTGGACACGTCTGCCGCATGATGATCGAGCGGTGGGCTGATGAAACACAAAGTTGGTGCCCTGAATTCGCACTATGGGGTCGCGGCAGACCAAGAGGAAGATTTCGAGACGTCTTAGATGTCTGCCTTAAGAAAAGGCAAGAAGCTCAGAGCTGGGAACAATGGAAGAAATGAAGGGAGGCCTTTACCCACACAGTGGGACAGTATAGGCTAAATATAATAATAATAATAACTAGTTATATTAATTATGATACCTGATTATTTATGATAAGTAGTTTAGTGATACTCTCTTCAAGCAAAGAATCGGTGTATCTAATGGATACTGGATATCCAACAGTTAAAACCATCTGACCTCGGGGTGACAGTCATGACCCGCGGTTCATGACAGCCGGTGCGTTTTGAAGGGTTAAAAAACCTGTACTGTGATTTTGTTAGTATCGTGGGATAAATACGATCTTTACACGTTGCATCTGTCTCTCAAGAGACGACTTTTGATGTAATATTTAAAGGCTTGATTCTATTTAGATATAGTTCTGTGACGTCAACCCTACATTAGTATAATAATAGCATAATCAGCCTTTTTAATGTTCCCACTGCTGGGACTAAGGCCTCCTCTCTAGGAGAGGGAATGGGCCGTAATCTATCACGCGGGCCCAGAACGAGTTGGTGAATGTCACATGTCTTCAAATTTTTTGGTTCTAGGACATGCCGGTTTCCTCACGATGTTTTCCTTCACCGTTTTTAAGAGCATTGGTGATGAAATAAATTACACAAAGTAATGCGCCTGGCTGGGTTTGAACCCGCGACCAACAACTCGTAAGTCGGGGCCGTTACCACTCGGCCACCACTGCTCACAAGTGAGGGAGCAGTGGTGGCCAACTCTACATTACAGGAACATAGTTATATCTTTTCAAAACCGGTATGTGCATATATGCATTTTTTTTAATTAGATATCCGTAGAAGAAATGAAGATATCCGCCGGAGAACCAAGGTTGCCGACATAGCACGAAGAATCGCCAAACTTAAGTGGCAATGGACAGGGCACATTGCTCGCAGAACAGATGGGGCTGAAAGGTTCTGGAGTGACGACCGCGTACCGGAAGACGCATGAGAAGGCCTCCCACAAGGTGGACCGATGAACTGGGTCGCTGGAATCCGATGGATGCGAGACGGGGCGACGCTTGGGGGAGGCCTATGTCCGACAGTGGACGTCTTTCGGCTGAAATGATGATGATGAATGATGATCCGTAGAAGCATGATTCGATGTATAAATATATCATGATTATCTGGAAAACAAAGTCCCGTTCCCCCGGGAAAATAAAAAGTAGCTTAAACTAGTTATTTATTATGATATCTTAGTGAAAGTCCCGTCCTCAACTGTTTTCGAACTGTTGTTAATAGGTATCGAATATACTTTCATATGCATTTAGTAAAAAAAAAATATATTTTGATATTACAAACAGACTAGAATTTTATTTGTATACTAGTTTTTGCCCGCGGCTTCGCCCGCGCACATAAAATATAGCCTATAATGTCATTCAGGAGTAAAATAGCTTTCTATCGGTGAAAAAAATTTAGCGATGTGATTGATGACTTTCAGAGATTACATACTACAAACTAAAAAAAAAAACGAATCCAAAAAACAAATTTACCTCTTTACAATATTAAGTAGTGTAGATATAATATCTTTATATGTATTATTCATCTGTATGCGTTTGTTGCCTAACTCCTCGTAAACGGTTTGACTGATTTGGATGAAACTTTGAGTGGGTCCCTGGATGGTTTGAAAATACAATTAAATTCGGTAGGTGGCGCTGCAATCGGGTGCTCATTTTTTTTCTGACGAAGAACCTTCGGGGAGGACAACGTCTGCCGGGACCGCTAGATTATGTATAGATTGAAATATTGTGAACACCAGATCCCTAGATTCCACACATTAAACCAGAGCTTCAGGTGTCACAGTGCCTACGACATACATACAAAACAATAATACACCATTTAAAATACGCACGAAAACGACTGCCAAACTAATCCAAAAACCACAGAAGTACCAACATCTAACATTCACAGTCATACCAACCTTACACAATAAATAATCTTAATACTTGTAGTGCACAAATTGTGAGCTATAAATAAGAGCTGCTGAGCTATAATAGCAGGGTGCAGGCGATAAATTTAGGGACAATTAGACTTAATCGTTGAATAGAAAGCGTGCGAGGATCTTCCGGAGAGAATACGATCAATAGGAGGCGTTTGCAACCTTTGGTTGTGGTTACTTTAATAATAATAATAATAATATTCCACAACTTTCACACAACGCCATCTAGTCTCAAACTAAACAGAGCTTGTGGTATGAGTACTAGACAGCTGATAGATTATAGATAAATCACACTCACTTAGAACAAAATGATCATGCTCATCACAATAACATTTGTCCCGGGTAGGAATCAAACCCAAGACCTAAGGCATAGCAGTCAGGGCCTCTGACCACTAGTCCAACAGGCTGTCAAACTACTTTATGGACCTTTTTATACTATTAATATTGCTTTACTTTACTTTGCCCCTGAGTTTGTTTCGGTGATTCTTCTCAGGGTAGTCAGCTAGGAAAAACCGGCCTAGGAATCAATTTGCGAATAATTAAAACAGCCACTGAACTTCACTCGAAAAAATCCCGCCAAAAACTCTCTTTGCCTTGACATTTTCACATGGAAGTAAATCATAGGAACTTGGGATTTTTACACGAGGATTTTAAAATGGGTAATTATATTTTATTTCTTTTGTTTTATTTGCTTGACAGAGTGGACGCAATAAGTGTATCACGAATGGTTTTTTTCTTAATTACAAGTAATTTAGAATCAATTGTCGTACATTGTTTCTTGAATGTCAGAAGTTAACATAGAAAATGTGACAATATGTACATATATCTTATTGCTCACGACTGTACTGATTGATTGTTGGTAAAAAAGAACGTCTCTCTTAAATACTTGTACAATCTTCAACCAAAGGTTGTCAACATCTGCCCCGTGGTTTATTCCCACTATAGTACTTGGTTTACGGCGGTCTCTCGCTCCAGTAATAAAATCTTGTCGTCGACGCGCACGCTTTATGAATATTGTTCTATAGTTGCGCGATAAGGCGAGACTAACTCAACTAAGTTTTCTACGATTGCTTTTAGTTTTAGCGCTGGTTAGTTAGAATAATTATTTATGAAACTGTAATTAGTGGGTATAAATTGGGCTGCGGGATGGTTCGAAAGAGTTACAGTGAACCTTAAACGTGGTGGTGGGTTTTAGTCAGCAAAAGTCTGACTTGCCCTCTCGCTTCACCTAGAGTGGGAGTGGGAGCAGTGTGGGAGTGGGAGTAGTGTGGGAGTGGGAGTGGGAGTGGGTGGGTGTAGTTATTTGATGATTTTTAACCTAAAAAAATATATTGAGAGCAGTGGTGGCCGAGTGGTAACGGCCCCGACTTAAGAGTTAGGTCGCGGGTTCAAACCCAGTTAAAAAAAGCCAGGAGCATTACTTTGTGTAATTTATTTTCATCACCACTGCTCACAAATAGGTGAAGGAAAAGATCGTGAGGATGTCTTAGAACCCAAAATTCGAAGACATATTGTGACATCCACCAATCCGCACTGGGCTCGCGTGGTGGATTACGGCCCATTCCCTTTCCTAGAGAAGAGGCCTGAGTCCCAACAGTAGAGACATTATATGGCTGATTATGGTATGCTACGCTAACCTAAAAAAAATATCTATCAACTATCGCTTGTGAACTAAATAAGAAAGAGTGATGGTTTGTTAAAGTATGGATGATGATTATGAAATTATGATTATGAAATGGTATGGTCACTTGGATCAGTTTGATTGGATGAATTATATTATATCGCGTGTTACAATTTGAGTAATATGCGCAAAGTTCATTGAACCCTATTAAAAAGTTTTTAGAATATACCATGTCCCCAAAACTCGTACCAGAGACTGACCCATAGATCTAATTCTGCATTTTTTTATAGGAAAAAGAGGTGAGATTTTACTTCTAAAATTAATTATGATCTTTCGATGTAAAATAAAGGCGAAAGCTTTCAAGATTTCTGTCACAAGATATTCATTATAAATGAGATCTTGATCAGCAACATTCTTTTTTATTACAAAAATTAAATATTCGATTATTCCACTGTTTCAAGTGAATCGAAACAAGAGAGCATCAAGTGTCACGGACTATGTCAGGCGGCTTATGACGATTAATTAATTTACCTGGTGTCTGAGGCTATCAAGCGAGTCTGACGATTGATTGGCAGATTCAGTGGTTGATAATAGTAAGATTTTAAAAATGGAATTTCATTCATCTGCGTATTTCTATTTGAAATTATTCATACAAACCTTTCAAATATATATTTTTTCTGATTTTGTATTACAGTGATCTTTATTTTCATCGTAATAAGGTTGCTATCATAGGTAAAGTAACTTAGCTTTTGAAATATGTGAGTGAAAACGTCTGTGAGTTTGTAGTAGCAGACGAAGTTAGACGTGATATGATTGGTAGATTCGAATAATGATCTTCGAGAGGTTTTGAAATTAGAATTTTTTGTATTCGATGTGTTGTATTATTTTATCCACAGATAAATTCTTAGCTCCCCCAGATTGCGGTTCTATTTTCAAATGATAAGTTCGAGTAATAAGGATGAGTTATGTAACTGGTGTAGACGACAGTGATTGGTGGATTGGAACTTGGTAAATTAATGAATAACATTTCTATTTATAGCTCTATTTTCAAATGTTATTTTTGTGATGAGTTTTTGAAAAATCGACAAATGACTTCTCTAGCGAGAGGGTGTGTCAGACTTTAAGTAACTAAAATCCACCTATTACGTTCCTTTAGTTGTCCTATGCGACCTAGGACCAAGGGTTTCGTTTTCAGAAATTCTCCGTTATAGCTCTAGCGGGTATCAGCCCTGCTGGGCCCCTACAGTTTGTTGATATCTTTTTGAGGCGTGCGTGGAACACTATTCACCGTATTTATATTAGTTATTTTTGACGAAAAAGCTGTTCTAGGTACATAACATTAACACATTAAAATCATACTAAAGTAATAAACAACAAAATAGTATTAATTATCATAGTTAGTAGGTAAACATAAAGCGGCCTAGCATGTACCTACCCGTTACGATAATAGAAAACTATTAATTGTTAGTACACTACTAAAATATTCCAGTAGGGGTCGCTAGTACTAAACTAAAACATTAGCAAGGAGTACCGGCCCGGAAAAGCAGATTTATATTACTATACAACTAAGATCATAAAACTATACAACGCGGACCCGAGTATTAATATTGTGCCATTTATCATGACCCAACCCCCCCCCTAACCCCCTTCTTTTGTGTAAGAAATACACCCGAAACAACCGAGAGAACAAGTTTCGACAACGAAAACTATTCAAACGTTCCCAGCTAACAGCACAACTTGTTCGGGGATGTTCTTAACTCGGGTGCTTCAGCGGTCGTTCGAGGAAAATTGGAAAATGGAAAGAATGACATGCGAAAATAGACTTTTTGACGCACTTCTTGAAGTTTACTTTCGCTCGATCCGTATCGATAGTCGAATTTTAAACGGTTGAAAATATAATCGACTCTGTTTGCGATTAGTTAAGGTATGATTTTGCTTGCGTTAGTTCTGCGAGCAGTTGGCCGGAAGGGTAGAGTCGTAAGGAAGTTCGGCGATTATGTTTAGTCAGCGCTCGCTGTGTAATGGAAAGGAAGTAGGAATTGGGGCCTGTAAGATGTGGTCGTATAAGGCGGCCATTCCTGTTTCGCATCCGGGGGTGGGGTTGAGGAGGGGGGGGGGGGTAAGGGACGATTTGTTTGTTTCTAAGGTCCGTTCTATTCCGCAGCTGTGGGTAGGATTTAAATTTCGCACTGGACCCGCCTTTTGTCCGTAACCTTCTCAGTTGCTGATGAGATGCCTCTTTACAACTCTAAATTGAAGTGTGTTTCGCAAATGTTTTGAATTTAGAAGTTTCGGGCGTTGCTGGCCAGTCCCTAATTTTGTTTGGAATTGAAACTCCTTCTTGGAACCTTTTTGTTTCGTTATAATTAATTTGTACAAATCTACTTTAAAAATCAACTTATTATTAGATAACGTATTAACATATTTCGACTGGAATATCCTCAATCTCGACTCCACCTCCAAAAATAATAATAATATTAATATATCATTTACAGCTTGATATTGACATAAATCTTTTTACGTTAACATGGTTTTTTAAACAGACTTTGAATATACCCTTGACACACTTTCTCATTATTCATTCTTCATAGGGTTAATTTTTGAAAAATCATTTACTTACCAATTACTTTTTTTTAAATAGAATATATGTGGCTATGATTTGTCATTTACTACCAAAATACAGTTACAATATACTAATACAATTATATTTGATACTCCTTCACGCTCTCGGCTGAACGGATTATGATGAAATTTGGCACACAGGTAGACCGTCTTTTGGAATTGTATAGACAATATACACCATTATTTTTTAATTAGTATAAATACTTAAAGGGCTTATTAGAAAAGGTATTGTTATTATTTAAGTAAAGTTTTAATAAATAATATTCATAAACAGCAAAGTTATTAGCGTTTATTTTAAATATCCCAAAAAGTCACTCAATTTATGGAAATATTGCACTGGATATTGATTATTAATGAATGAATGGCGATCAAAATAGAAAAACATTGCGCGTAGTATTTTCTAGTGGAAATTGTTATGAATGATTGATTCAATTGTGTATTTACCAATTATGACAAACTTTCGTGGACAATTTTGGGATTTCGTTTTTTTTACTTTTGACCACACAAACATGATCAGTAACGGGTACGAATAGAGCCATTTTTTTGTACTAATTAAAAAATAGTGGTTTTTAATCCAGTTTTTTTTTTATTTAAAAAAAATATTGCCCCACACTAGGAATTACTCCTGTATCGTGGGTGCGCTCACAACCATGTATTTCTAAGTAGGTGTATAGATAGGTATCTGTAGGCTATACGAATATTTGTTCCGTGCGGTGATCGAACCCGCGACCCGCCGTGCAGCAGCCAATTGCTCAACCACTGCGCCAACCGTACCATCATATGTACTAAAAAAAAAAAAAATATAAAAAAAAAATTCTTTCTTTTCTTTCTTTCTTTCTTTATCCCTGGTATAATTTTCTTTTTATATTCACACGGGCAAAGCCGCTGTCAATTCACACGGGCAAAGTCGCTGGCAGAATACCTATATCTCGTCCGCAACAGTTCCATGTCCGTACCCTTAGTGAAAGTTGTAAAGTTATAGTTGGTTATATATTAACCGCGAGTGAGAATATAATAGCTTGTTTGAAGCAAGTTCGTTATTGAGAGTACAAGAATATACTCGACTACTGTAACTTGTGTTGAGCGAGGAAAATGGCGTTTGAACTATAATTAATCTAAAATGTAAAGGTCTCTTAAAAATTGTTAATTCTCCAACCTTTATTCATCATCATCATCATTTCAGGCAAAAGACGTCCACTGTTGGACTTAGGCCTCCCCCAAATGTCGCCATAATGACCGGTCCTGTGCGTCTCGCATCCACCGGATTCCAGCGAACCTCACCAGGTCATCGGTCGACCTTGTGAAAGGCCTTCCAACGCTGAGTTTTCCGGTACGTGGTCGCCATTCCAGAACCTTTCGTCCCCATCGACCATCTGTTCTGCGAGCAATGTGCCCTGCTCTTTGCCACTTAAGTTTGGCGATTCTTCGGGTTATGTCTGAAACCTTGGTTCTCCTGCGGATATATTCATTTCTGACGCGATCACGCAAGGAAACTCCGAGCATAACCCTTTCCATTGCCCTTTAAGCTTTCTGATGAGATTCAACCTTTATTGTGATTAATCAATGAACCTGGTCTGTTTTTGAGGCGTGAAATCATTCAATACTACTACCACAGTGTTATTTTTTAGAATTATGCGGAACAGGGTGTAAAGTCCTGTAAACGTCCATTGAAAAGAGAGGCTCCTTCAAGCAGACTGGTGTTGTGTCTGGTCCGGGCAACTGTGCGATAGTTGGTATCGGGCTGTTGTATAAGTTCTAATCGCACGGAGAACTCGCAGGATTTTGAATTTTAGTTCCTATGGGACCTGCAGAAGCGGGCTTGCGGACGGCCGTCCGGTAAACGAAAGACCGAGCTCAAGTCGTCGACGGCGCGTAGTGTTCCACGCGCGCCTCAAAGAGATGTCAGCAAACCGTAGGGGCCCACAAGGGTCGAAGCCTACTGGGGCCAAGGGTTGCTTCTGAAATGAAGACTCGGCCTAGGTATGAAAGGCAACGAAGGAACAGGAGTGGGTTTTTAGTCAGTAAAAGCCTGACACACCCTTGCGCTCTGCCCAAGAGCGAGGGATGACATTGGATGATTTTCGCTGTCGCTTCATTTTAGCAGTTCTTTACGTTCCAGGCGTTCTAGAGCCGCAGTAACTCTTTCGAACAATTCTACAGTCCAACAATCTCGCAGCTCCAATTAATCTGCTTACCCTAAGTTGGGATCGGCTGCAGTCAAACTGGATGCAGCTTTGACTAGCGTTTTACAAGGAGTGACTGCCTGTCTGACCTCCACAATTCAGTAACGGGGAAACCCGGAAACCCTATACTTCTTGACTTTCGGCCAGATTTACGGGAAACTGACACCCTGTGATGACTAGTTATAATCGATCTTATAAACGATCTTATTCGTCATCATTATCATTTTTAGCCGAAAATAGTTCACCGTTGGACAAAGGCCAAAGCCTGCAAGTACAGAAACCGTCGATGAGACATTTGGTCGACTGTTCCTGTGCTTCACGCATTCAGTGGATTCTCTGGACCTTCACCAGGTCATCGGTCCACCTTGTGAGAGGCCTAAATAAGTCCTGTTCTGGATAGAGCAAGAAACAGTGTGTCAGACTTTTACTGACTAAAACACACCTGTGTTACTTCAGTTGCCCTCTGCTTTTCAGGGTTGCGGTAATTCTTTCAAACTATCCCACCACCGATACCATTCCTAAGATGAATTAATATCAATCAATATTGAAATGTAGATAAAGATTTTAGTTATCAATTTCAGCCCCGAAGCCTCGAGCCGGCCATGCCTCCGATTCCTTTGTCTTGACGTCATCTCAACGCTCAGTCACGTGGTCAGAACAAAGGAATAGGAGGCGTGGCTGACTCGAGGCGAGCAACGAAAAGAGAATCGAAACGAAACGAAACGGTTGTAACTTGGCTAGGGGGGCAGAACTGCTACTACATTAGAACAACTTCTAGATCAGTTTTCTATTTAAGGCTGTTATTTTAGGGCTTTAGTGCTCATATTATTTGTTGGAAAATTTTACTGGTAATAAGTTTAAAGGTCATATTATATCGGTTTCTTTTACTTTCCTAGTATCGACCCGAGTTTATATTATGAGAACTGTTCATTCATGATGATATTACGTAAGCGGATAATGTGTAATGTGAACGGTGGTACATCATCATCTTCCTGCCCTTGTCCCATCTTATTTGGGGTCGGAAAAAAACGTGCTGTGCCGACCCCAAATAAAACGGGACAAGGGCAGGAAGATGAGATGATGATGAGGATCTCCATGGCCGTAGATAGCTTCTAAAGATTTTTGATGCATAAGAACGAGATATCTCGCATCATCGCAGCCCTGGAACACAAGAGGCAACTGAAGGAAAACTTGTGAATTTTAGTCAATAAAAGCCTGACACTTCTTTTCGCTCCACCCAGAGCGTAGGAGAAGCTATTTGATGATTTCATACCTTAAAAAATGCAAGTTTCTTTCCAAACTTTCCTTACGTCGCCATTCGGCATCTACCTGCTTCATTTGATCGACCACTGTTGATGCAAAAAGTACTTAAACGCTTGAGTAATACGGTCTGTTTTATATTTTCTGCTGGTGGACTGACTATAAGAAACCAAGATCAATGACATCGCCCCTCTTGACCGATTCCCCATGTTTATTTAAGAGGAAGCGACACCTCCCTATCAACACGCTTCTGTTTGTGACGTAATGATATATCTCGGGTTTAATTCTTATAACTGTAACGTTGTAACTTATTTTTCTGGGAGTTTAGGTAATAATAATAACAATAATATGATTTATTTGCGTACGTACTACTTATGCCTAGATTTACAAATACATAGTATATTAAAAATACACAAAGGAAACAGAAATTACTGATGAACTCCACACTAGGTCGAACCTGTCTCGTGGAATCCGAGAGTGAGGTTACCAAAAGAACGCGTAGTGAGGTAATACTGTTAGACTATCATTGTTGCAAACAATAATAGCCATTGTTGTATACACTAAAGACTAATTGTAATTTAATAAAAGAAAAATACATAGCAAGCATAAAAAAAAGGTATCGGAATAAGGAATAAATACACACATGATGCGCAAAGTACACAAGGATGGGAACAAGTGTAAGTGTAGGTATAGCATAGCATAGTCGGTCTTATAATGTTCCCACTGTTGGGACTCAGGCCTCCTCTCTAGGAGAGGGAATGGGCCGTAATCCACTACGCGGGCCCAGTGCGGGTTGGTGGATGTCACATGTCTTCGAATTTTTGGTTCTAGGATATGCCGGTTTCCTCACGATGTTTTCCTTCACCGTTTTGAGAGCAGTGGTGATGAAATAAATTACACAAAGTAACGCGCCTGACTGGGTTTGAACCCACGACCTACAACTCGTAAGTCGGGACCGTTACCACTCGGCCACCACTGCTCTAGTGTATATATTGCATATAGTGTAGGTATGTATGTAAGTAATTACATTATTTTTGTTATGTTTTTTTTTTGTTTTTATTGTTTTTGAAGCACAGTTTACACATATTGGATCATTGTAATCGGGGATACCTCAACCCATGTCATACAGGTGGTCCTAGTTCAGGGGTTGAGACCACATTGATGTAATGTAATTTGGAAAGAAAATAAATTATTATTATTATATGGGTTATTATATCTCAGAACCCTGTGGTCCTGGACCTTTGGAAGGCGTACGAGGAGTCGAAACCAACTCTTACTGTGAAGTTAAATAACCATAACGGTAAAAGATTGCTTTTAGATTTTTATTTTATTGAATTCCAAGTTTGCTTGCCAAGTGATAGGTATTGGTAGGCAGGATTTTACGAGAGTTTACTCAGTAAAAGTCTGACGCTACTCGCTCCACCCAGATCGGGAAGACTTATTTGTCGATATCCCAAATCAAGAAAAAAAGGTTACCTAACCAGCTAACGAAGAGGAACTAATTTCTTAACTAAAGCTAGAACTACACTGCGCACACGTGTGTCATACACGCCGCCGGTCTGGGCGCGTCGGTCTGCATACAATTTATAAGGAAACTAGACTTGTAGAGCTACACCTGATCCACGCCACGCGACGTCGTTCTACGTACAAATCAGGCGTGTTACATGTGTGCGTCGGTCTAATGTAGTTCTAGCTACACGTGTGGAATCAAACTAGAAATTTCGTCAAGGACGGCCTTAAAACTATCCAACCCTTATTAATATAGTAAACTTGTAGCCGTTATGATGGCTAGTCAGTATTCAGCCCGATTACATTATCATCAAATAATTTCACCCACTCTGGGGGAGTGGGAGGGAGGAAGTGTGAGACTTTAAATTGACTAAAACCCACTCATGTTCCTTTAGTTGCCCTTTGCGTTCCAAGACCGCGGTAACTCTTTCGAACACGGCTCTTTCGGTCCTAAGGGTCGCCACACACGGGTCACCAGCCACAACCACAAAACGCCGCCACCGGCATATTTCCTATAGTTCTCATACATTATATGGATTCGCCGCACACGGTTGACGCCGGTGGCCGCCACACGCTACAAATCGCCGCTGCTCGCTTCTTGTGGCCCGCACTGCCCACTAAACGCTGATACAAAACGCCGTAACACGCCACTCGCGCATTTAAACCCTGGTCAGAATCCATTATGATACTGCGCGTATGGGTTAAAAAAAGTAGCAGCCACCGGCCATAAGTGGCTTCCGCTTCAGCTTCCTTGTTGGCCGCTTCTAGCTTCTCGTGGCGGCGTTTGTGGCTGTCGCGTGTGATCCATGTGCGGCGACCCTTTTCTTTTGGTGTGTCAGACTTTTACTGACTAAAAACCCACTTCTGTTCCTTCTTTGCCTTCGTTCCAGGGCTGAGTTTTCCTTTCAGAAACCAATCCTTGGTCCCGCTAGGCTTCGACCCTGCTGGGCCCCTATGGTTTGCTGACATCTCCTTGAGGCGCGCGTGGAACATTACTCGGATCGCTGTAGACGACTTGAGCTTGGTCCGGACGGTTACCAGACGGTCGGACGGCGAGCTACCCATTGTTCGCCGTCTGTAAGCCCGCGCCTACGGTGGCCGGAAATTGGGATCGGGATCCCGGCGGCTGGGGCGTGAGGGTCGATCCCTCGTGCGTGCACGTGCGGCCTCCTCCTTTGCTAGACATACTGCTTCGCAGAAGGAGGCGACCGCCTGCCACTTCTCCTCGCTTCGGACCATGGCGTGTATAAAGGCTCGGCGCGAGAGATCGTTGCCGTCGATCTCCCCCACGAGGACACGGCGGTGCTTTGCCCAAGCGGGACACACCTCTACAGTGTGCTCCACCGTGTCCTCCGGGGGGTCCACACAGTGGTGGCACCCGGGCGTTACTTCCGCACGGATCCGGTGCAGGAACTTCCCGAACTGACCATGCTCGTTGAGAACCTGCGTCATGCGGAAGGTGAGGACGCCGTGAGGTCTTTCCAGCCACTCCTCAAAGAGGCGACTTACCGCCATAATTATGGCGTGCCCAGCATTGGGTTGCAACAGTCGTTGTCGCCATTTCACCATGAGATCCCGCCGGAACTCTGTCCCCTATGCCGCGACATGTCGCGGCAGCGGAGTTTCGCCCTGGCGTTGCATCTCCACGCGCAAATCGTGCATGCGTGTAAGTAACTGTTGCCTCCAGATCCCATGGTGGCAGGCCAGCAAGGAGGCTCGCCACTTCGCGGGAAACCGTGCGGTATACCCGCACCATCCGTATGTACATGACCCTCTGTGCGGCGACCCTTAGTAAGCTCTTAAATTTTAGGGACATAAAGTACTTTAGGAGCTAATCTAGGATTTCACTCGAACCCCGTATTGCGTAATTAAATGAGTGTCTCATCATGTATGTATATAAAAGGAGAAACTGATTGGCTGATATATCAACGCACAGCCGAAACTACTGGGGTATAGGAGCGTGAAATTTTGTACAAGGTTTCCTTTTATGACGTAGCCGAGCATTAAGATATATTTTCCAAAATTTTCCCCTAAGGTGGTGAAACGGGGGTCCAAAGTTTGTATGGAAACCTACTTTATATATATAAATAAAATTGGACTGTCTATTTGTAATATCAAAAGAAAACATTCTATTACTAAATGTTTTTGAAAGTATATTGAATATACTTTCAAAAATATTCACAACAAACCTTTAACAAAACTGCAATGTTTAAAATTTATTTCTGTCTGTTTTTAGGTTCATGTATCTGTTTGTTCTGTTAAAGTCTGAATTTTGAAATCCAAAATAAGAAGCACTGCGATCTATTTTGTTTTTTATTAATGACTTGCATATTTCAAAAGAAGGCGTCAGATTCGTAAAACAGCACAATGCCGTTTGGACACATTTTCAAAAAGTTTTTTTTTGCGCGGACCCCTAATATTTAATTATAATTCTTTTTCTGAAATATAAACTAGCCTAAGTTACTACTTATTATACCAGCTATCTAAAAGTGAAAGACTTGTCAAAATCGGTCTACCCGTTTAGGAGGAGTTAGGTGAGAAACACACATACAGAAGAATTATATATGTATATAAAGATAATAAAGTGTTTCACCTGAGATAAGTTCTGACAATATCTTTAAAAATCTCATTTCCATATTATATCCCTCCTCATAACATGAACGACACAAAATGCCTCACTATTCCTTAAACCGTTAATATAAGCAACCTCGCAGATGGGCCCTAAGATTACATCGACGGTGGGAACTAATATCAGGGGTGTACCTACCCCCGGGGTTCAATTTTAAGGCGGGGCCCACCCCTCGGGATAAGAACTGATCGCGGGGGGCACAGAAACTTGGGCCCCACTTGGGGGTGCTAAGAACATTATTAAATTGGATGATGAGTATGTATTTTGTATGTGTGTGTGTAGTTTTGTGTTAAGACGGGTCTGCCATGTTGGGATCGATAGTTTTGCGATGGAATGATGTGACGAATATCTTGTTTGTATTGAAACTATCACTCGTATTTTGATAAACGTTGGTAATATATAGTTTTAAAGGGCAAAGTTACAGTTTTTTTTGCTTATAGTGTCTTGACTTTTGACATCTGCATAAGGGGTTTCATAATTTATAAAAAGAGAACTTCCTTACGGTGAATGTCGTTGTCTAGGTTATATTGTTTATACTATAAAATCATAAAGAAGACATATTTGTATTTTTTTTGTAATAAATTAACTCAAAAACCGTAAATAGAAAGACAAAGAGAGAGCAAACGCTTGGGGTTTAATGAATTAATCTTTCAACAATTGAATCCTACTTTATCACTGAGTGACATAGACATTAGGGTGTTTCATGTTTTTAAAATTTTCGATGTTTGACTCTGCTAGAATTCTTGATACCACTCATGCAGTGTTCTTATACCAAAAATCACCATAATCGGTTAATATTTAGAGGTTTCACAACGCCAGTAAAGTTATCTCATACAGCTAGTACATCATCAGTGTAGATTAAAAAAAATAATATTATTATTTTGTACAGTGGAGGGTTGCAAGTGTTACTAATGTGTTGTCGTGTCTAGTAAAACTTACTTCCCTCCTCAGTAAAAAATAATAATATTAAAAATTTAATCATCACTGATGACGTACTACGTTCTTATTGGCGTTGTGAAACCTCTAAATATTAACCGATTATGGTGATTTTAGGTATATGAACACTGAGCATGAGTGGTATCAAGAATTCGAGCAAAGTCAAATGAAAATCAAAACACGTAACACCCTAAAAGGCATGCATCTTCTCCTTTCATGCGGGTTTAGCCGCTGGCAGAAGTTAGTTTTTATTATGTTTAAAAAAAACCTGGATGATAGAATGTCACTATGTTCCTTCACTCCTTTCAATATGGGCTTGATAACAATACTGATTGGGGTTTCAAAGAGTTTTCTTACCACTGCTCCTGTTCGAATGTTATTTATTTATTTATGTACACACTAACACTTAAAAACGAAAAGAACAAATACATTAAGATGAGCTCAAAGGCGCTGCTTACTTCAAATAAAATTTCTTACAACAGACCTGCGATGGGAGAAACTGTGTAAAGATTAGAAAAGTGATATTTTTTTTTTTAATGATATAATCTAGTGCTTAATGCTTGATGGTAAGCAGTGATGCAATCGTTGATGGTGAAGCGCACTAGTTTGTTAAGAGCCTATTCGCTAGCTTTGAAGTATCCTAAATTATAATCGGACGGGAAGACCGCAATTGACAAATTGTTTCAGCCCTTCGATGAAAATTGACTATAATAACTAAATTTAATCATATAATACATATACATATGTCAAGAACAGTAAATAAATGATAAAAATACATATCTATCTAATCTAATAACATAAAGATGATGAATTTGATTTTTTGTTTGTTCGTTTGTATGTTACGATTTAACTCAAAAACTACGGGACCGATTTTAAAAATTCTTTTACCATTAGAAAGCTACATTTTCACCGAGTAACATAGGGATATAATTATTTTCTATTTCTACGCGGGCGAAGCCGCTGGCAAAAGCTAGTAATATATAACTTTACGACATGATAGAGAGATAATGTTCTTTGTCTAGCTTTTAGTCATCTTTCACAAACAGCTGAAAAGTTATCTAATTCACCAAAAATGTGACGACAAAACCAAAACCTAGCTTCGCCTACAAACAGGACCTTTTTCTTATCATGCGCATTCAAGGCCATTTCCAGTTTCCAAATCACATTCATGCTGCCCTTACGAGCAAACCCAATCCTGCATAAACAAAGTGTTCAAAGGGAGAAAGGACAAATGACCCAATTTCCTTGAGTGTTCCCGAGTTCAACCCTCTCGCGCGTAAACGGTACAACCGACCCCATCGCCCACAACTTTCGTTGGCCTACTTGTGAAAAAACGCGGAAAATCTCCTTTTTAAATGTTAGTTTGGACTTCGGTTTGTATAAGAGAAAGTTTTGTTTGATGAAGTGAAATGGTTGTTATATTTTTACGGTTGCTTTCCGTTTGAGGGTTGATTGAATTAGTTATTGTAGAGACACGTGTATTGATTTTTAGTTAAGATATTTTGTTGTAACGCATTTGTAATGTTGAATCCTCAGTTTGCCTGCCAAGTGTTATCGGTATTCGGTTAGAGTTGCGGGATTGTTCGAAAGAGTGACCGTGGCTCTGGAAAGCAAAACTTAACTGAAGGAACATATGGGTTTAGTAAGTAAAAGTTTGACACTACCTCTCGCTCCACCCAGAGCGGGAGGAGGTTTCTGATGATTTGTCGATCTCAAAAATTGAACTGAATATCCATTACCACGGTTTTTAACCGACTTCAAAAAGGAGGAGGTTCTATGTTCGGCTGAATGTATTTTTTTTTTATGTATGTTCACCGATTTCTCGGTCAATTGTGGACCGATTTAAAACATTTTTTTTTTTATTGAATGGTTATGCTTCCGAGTTGGTCCCATAGAAGAAATATTGTTATGATCTGATCACGAACTTCGCAGATATGGAACAGAACTCCTCATAGGATCACAGCAGAACCGTCGTCACAAGTAAAATTGCTTTGTTTATACGTGTAGTCGATGACTGACTGAAAGTAGAGGGGGAATATATCGAACTGATCTGATGATGAAGCCTGAAGTTAGGCACCGGAACTCTGTACTTAGTAAATT
The DNA here is from genome assembly GCA_905147345.3 of Mythimna impura. NCBI lineage: Eukaryota > Metazoa > Arthropoda > Insecta > Lepidoptera > Noctuidae > Mythimna > Mythimna impura. Next base: position 20,837,073 of record LR990359.1, on the reverse strand, counting down.
AATGTAATCTAACCGTATTTGGGATTATTAGAATTGTCATGAGATGCACTCTGGCTATAAGGTATTTAAGTTTGGCTGAGGGGTACTTTTTAGTGGTGGTAGCATAACTAAAAAGAGTAAAATTAAAAACTTTTTACACAAAAAAATACAACCGACTTCAAAGTAAAAAATAAAACACTGAAAAGTGCAAAATAACTTTAATTTCGGAAGTCGGTGTTAAATAACGAAGAGACCAAACTATTATAGAAACACCGACTTCCGAAATTAAAGTTATTTTGCACTTTTCAGTGTTTTATTATTTACTTTGAAGTCGGTTGAATTTTTTTTGTAAAAAGTTTTTTATGACATAGACATATTATGTAGATTTGTGTACTTGTGTTTTCTTTAATAGGGCGCAATTTTAAAAGAAAAAAACAGGCAAGGACTTGCACACTGAGGGTTCCGTATAAACTTTCCTATGAAAACAGTCCAAGTCCCGAATCGAGTTACGAAGATTTTTCCGAATCGCAAAAAACAGTTTTTTTTTGTGACGTAACTACAAATTTACAGTTTATAGATTTTTACCTATATTTGTACTATGAGACGAGACCTTACTTCATGCCATCTTTCAGGATTCTAGGGTAAGTACCCTATGAATTTTGATTTCCTTAAGAGTGTTAAAATCCACTTTTTTGCGACATAAACGGCCGTATCTTTATTTTTCGTTGACTTAGAAGTTTGATTTTTTCTCAGCTTCAAGAGACCGCGCGTAGATCTGAGTATATGGTTTTAATTTCAACTCGATACTTCAACGGTTTCCCGAGATAAAGGGTCTTGACAGACAGACAACAAAATGATCCTATAAGGGTCCCGTTTTTTCCTTTTGAGGTACATAACCCTAAAAAACATTTAAAAATATCTAATCCAATCATATCTAATTCACCTTCTGGCACATCCTTCACCAAACTCTGAAAGCCACACAATCTACTTGAAATCAGAATAATTAATTATCTCTCGCAAGGTTTCAAATTCAGCGCGTTACCATCTGAGGGTTAAGGGTCTCGGGAGCCCTAAAGAATGGTAGCAATCTTGTGGTAATTCTACCCGGCCGGCCTGCCTACAAACTATCGCTTTATGTACTCTGTGAACATGTATAATTTGGGTATGTATATGTACAAGTTGTATATGTGTATGTTTAAGTTGTGTATGTATGAGTGTTGTGTTTATTTAAATTTGAGATCGGGCTTTGTTGTAAAGGAGATGATTTTGATACGGTGAAGTTAAAGGGGTTTATTTTGACGAGATAATGATGATAGCGTGATTTGTTTTTTATTTTTTATTTAAGAGACTGTTTGATTTTGTTATCTGCTTTATTAGTTTAGTGGTCGCAAATGTTTAAGCTGACCATGAGGTCTTTGCTTCCCAGTTCGTTTAAAGTGTTATTATAGAGTAGATTCTTTCTGTTTTTTGTTTCTGCCTTATTGGTTAAGCTTATATCATTAGGAGTACAATGGCGGCGCGGCCTTGCTGGCAAAATATATAATTAGTTTAGTACAATTAAATGGACTGGTGTCCGCTTGTGTCCGATAAGATACCCTCCATAGAGCTTGAAAAGAAAGACTGGTTGTTCTGCCACTGGTGTCCTTTTGGTTTATTGGTGAAAAATCCTTAAATAACTTGTACCGTTCTTGGTGGACCGAGAGGGAGTGTCAGACTATTACTGACTATAATACCCACCTGTATTCTTCCAGTTGCCAATTTTCAGTTGCTCTTTCGAACAATACCGCAGCCCTTGTAGGGCTACTGGTATAGTAGTATTGTGGCTTCTCTCATCAATTCCGCTGCGGGTTAGATTCTTGCACGAAACAAATATGTGTATGCCCTACAGATAGTTGTTCGCATTGTAGAACGCGTCCACAAATTCACATACATCGGAAGCGTCGTGGCGGAAACTGGAGGTACTAAAGAAGACAATGTCTCGGATCGCCAAGGCCCGTGGTATGTTCACACAGTTGATACCTGTTTGGCAATCACAGAAATTGACCCGAAGGGTTAAACTCAAAATCTTCGAGTCCAACATCAAATCTGTGCTGCTCGGGTGCGAAATGTGGAAGGTGACAAAGGAGATATCACGCCAAATTCAGGTTTTCATAAACCGATGTCTGCGTCGCATCCTCGGGATTTACTGGCCCGAGACCATCTCTAACGTAGATCTGTTGGAGAAATGCCACGAAAGCCATTACAATGAAAATTTCGCGGCACTTACGCGTTTCGTTCAACATAGTGTAATGTTCAAGGTGTACGGATAACACTACACCTGAGTCGATTGAAGTGAGTGTTCGGCACGCGTAATCTAGTGCGTAGTACATATATATCGATGTTTATACGTTTGTTAATGCATCCACGATACTGGAGTAAATACTAGTGATGGCCACCCATGTTTAAGATTTTGTTTTAAATACTTTATTATTATTCATAGATAGACTTGTGTTTGACTCTTATTGACACCTTCTCAGTCTATTTTCTTTCAATTCAAAACAAAAGACAAAATTCTGTCCCCTACTTACAACGCAAGTAAAGCCACATCAAAAGATGGTGTAGTTCGTAATGTACGAGCGTATAGAGGGCACATATACAGGGTGTACTAAGTATATATACAGGTTGTTTGCGGAGGAGCGTTCTCATTAAAACTTGCATGGCTTCGATACACCCTGTGAACCTATTTATATTTATTAGCGTATTGGTTCTGTGATGTAGTGGTTTAAGATAGTTTTTTGTTAAGTCATGATGACTTTTATGGCATAAAAAGATGGTAGAGTGAAAGATTAACGTTTTGCACAAAAGATCCAGAAGGGTTGAAGTGCTCTGGCCTAGGGCCAGCCCCACAACAAGATAAAAGATTAACGTTAGTAACCTATTAATATTGTTCAATAGAAATATTGTAAAATAAATCATTTCTGTCTGTGTTTCCTGATAGCTATAACCTAGGGGTCTTTAAGTCAAGAGTGAATAGGTTACTTCTATGCAAGCGTGCTGCATCGTCGGCCACATCATCGCTTACTATCAGGTGAGACAGAGGTCAAACGCGAGCCTATCCATAATAAAAAAAATAATTAAAGAGTAACCATGGAGTTTCTTACCGGTTCTTCTCCATAGGGAACGACCAATTGGAACCGTGCACTAGCTTCTGACGTTTTATAAGTGTCCATATAGGCCTGAATTAAAAAAAAATTGAATTTTCTTTCGAAGTTCTTTGAGGGCAAAAGTAGATAACGACTATTTTACAGGGGGGCAAAATAATGATAATAAAATTGTGATAACTGACATTAGAACATGTCTTTTTACCCTACTGCGTTAAATAGAGGAGATCAAAATAAAAGGCTCGAAGTGACCTTTTTGACTCACTAAAATGTAGGAAATAAAATAATAATAGAGTTTTTTTTTTAAATTATTTATTGTGGATCATAGGTTCATAAGATGTTGTTTTAGTTACAGGTTCTGCTATGTCCCGCCAATGAGGCATACAATTTTTTTTATTATTAATTTTGGTACATAGTTAATAACTAAAATAATTAAATCAAATTGTCATGGAATACATTAAAATTAAATTAGTAAAATATTTAGGTCAAATTATAAATTAGTCATATTAAATTACAATATATTAGTTTATAAAACAACAACATAGTGCTTCATAATGATTTTGGTTTGTATTAATAAACCGGCTGATTCAGTGTCTTGTCATTTAAAAATTCTTTTATCGAGTAATAACATTTATTTATTAATAATTCGAGTAGTTTTTTTTAAAGATATTCATGTCGCTCATATTTCTGAATGAAGGTGGAAGATTATTGAAGATACGAGGGCCCATATAAAAGATGCTTTGGTGCAAAAGCTTTGTTTTGCTGGCTACCGTGCGCAGTTGACAGTGGACCTACCATGACATGTTAAAATGTCAAGCGTGCGAGCGTGAAAGAGGCATGGAGCTATATACCCTATAATATAGCTTCATCCCTTTAATAGGTAGTTCAGTTTAGGTCGTAAAATGAATCGCGTTAAGAACTCGTGGTAGGGCCTAATGTAAAAAAAAAAACGACCGCAAAAAATTACTAAAACGTTCGAAACAAGTCACTTTAAACAGTCTAATGCAGTTGATGGCGTCAAATTGAAAAATAAATTCTATTTTTATGATTTTGCGGTTGGGTTTTTTCACATTGTCAACTTTTTTATAAGGAGAAGGATTGGTTAGTTTTTTACTTTTTGATTCGTGAAAACGTGTTTTTTTTAACCTTCTTCAAACCGATAGTCTTCACACCGCTAAAAATGACTTATGTGTTATATTAAAAAATATTATTTAACCTTTTGAGTGCGTAATTAGAGACACAATATAAAGACAATGGCGCGTGAACGCCGGCGTTAATGCGGGGGTCAACAGCTTACAACAATATTTAAAAGGGCAGTTCTCAAGATCTAAACTTTTGGGCATCCAAAAACAAACTTCTTCATATTCCTTCTTACTGTACTAGGTTTATGTCAAATTCTTACGCTGTTTCTATAATAAATGGTTGAAAGTAAATTTTCCCTCGAGTGCTAAATTCGGAACCACTACTTGAAACTACCTCTCAACCTTCGTCTTCGTCATAATTGGTGTGCATGTGGTGTGACGGCCCGTTTGTTAAAACTCTTTTAAAATATGCTTAAGATTTAGTGAACATTCCCAAAGAAATGTGGAACTTGAAATCGGAATTTGTGAAAGTCAAATAAACGAGTTGCGGACTGTTAAGTTGGGCCCTCAGATCTCACATAGAGGATTGAGGGCCCACCTGTATCGGATGAACTATGGACACTACAGAAAAACTCTTTATGCTAAAATTTAAGCTAATACCAAACAAAATTTTTGGAAGCAAGATATTATTGCAAAAGACTCTCCTACTTTATATGTCCATGTTCAAAATGGGCCCTCAATTCTCACAGACGTAAATGTTTACTACGCAAATATAATGAAACCATAAACTTACAGCTGATGTTTGAAGTCCTATATACTACTAGATAAATTGCGAAGATTTGTGAACGTCTCGATGATTGAAAGTTATGACCTTGACAAAATTCAGGCCCTCAGTTCTCCATTTCTTCATGTTTTTGTTATATTAATATATATTATATTATATTATATTATATTATATTATATTATATTATATTATATTATATTATATTATATTATATTATATTATATTATATTATATTATATTATATTATATTATATTATATTATATTATATTATATTATATTATATTATATTATATTATATTATATTATATATTATATTATATTATATTATATTATATTATATTATATTATATTATATTATATTATATTATATTATATTATATTATATTATATTATATTATATTATATTATATTACTAGCTTCTGCCAGCGGCTTCGCTCGCGTGAAAGTAAGTTTCTCCATACAAATTTTGGACCCCCGTTTCATCCCCTTAGGGGGTGAATTTTGGATAATCCTCTCTTAGTGTTTGCCTACGTCATAAAAGGAAACCTTGCGCTAAATTTCGCTCCTAGGCGTTTTAGTTTCGGCTGTGCGTTGATATGTCAGTCAGTCAGTTTCTCCTTTTATTTAAATAGATTACGAGATAAGGCAAACAAAAAATTGACACTTTTTGTGAAAAAAAAAAGTGAAATAAAAAGACCCTTTATTGTACAAAAAAATCGACTTATTTTATTATTCCTCTGAATTGGGAAATAGGGTGACCACAATTTCTTTTAGATGGTGCCACATATAAAATTTTTATTTTAAAATTTTTACTTCTTTTCGCTCAAACGGCTGATTGGATTTCGACGAAATTTTGTACACAAGTAGACCATGTCTTATAATAGCACATAGGGTACTTTTTATCTTGGGAGTATGTTCCCTTGGGGTAATTTTCTACTATAACGTGGGTGAAGCCGCTGGCACGAGCTAGTTAATGATAAAATTACATAGAAGTCGAGAAAAGCTGAGCTTTTGTTAAAACTTGTAAGGTTTCGATACACGGCCGTTGCGTAGCAGCTATTTAAACTATTTTGCTTTGGGGTGATCCTTAATTAAGGAAGTGTGAGGGTTAGCCGATGTTCAGTAGTTCACCGTTTTCCTAAGCATCGCCATTGGTTTTCAGTGACGTCATATATCAAGCCCCTACTGATAAAATATTGATGCCTATATGCCTATGATGGATGACCTTTTTTTGAGGGAAATCATCAAATGTCTTCAATTCTCAAATTTTTATTGTAATGCATGTATATCCATTGTTGTATTGTATGTGTATGTGTTTATGTTTAAATTTTTATGTGTATGTAATGTGTATATGTGTGTATGTACATGTCAAGTGATAAATAATTTAAAAAATGTAAAACAAATATGGACCCTGTCGGGCACAGCAACATTACAAATGGTAGGAGAGATGAAGAGAGAGAGGAAGGAAGAATTTGATGGGTCGTCGGTATTTTTAACCGACTTCAAAAAAGGAGGAGGTTCTCAATTTGGTTGTATTTTTTATGTTTATTTATTTCGACGCTACGTTATCTATAATTTGTATGTATTTATATATAGGTCAGGTTTGTCTATCAGTCGTCTAGTACTCATAGCAAAAGCTCTGCTTAGTTTCGGTGTAGATGGCGTTACTTCAATATTATAATACAATTGTGTGTCGAGAAACAAAAGACGATCTACCGCCATTTGATGATACACCAACCTTACACGAAAGCATAGCTTAGTCGCTTAAAACACGTAGTACCACTTTCACGTACATATCTTGTATACAGTGCGACTGGGTTAACGAGGGACTATCGACAATGAAGGGTAAAGATAATAAGGAGAACTGAAAGTCACAACTTCTTTAGTTTAAGTTCTTACAGTCTATCCTAAGGTGGTCTGGTAAATATCGCTGTCAGCGATAAGACCGCCATTGTACCCATAGATTTAAGTTTATGTGAAATTGTTACTATTTTGTACAATAAAGTTTTACTTATTCTATCTTATTTAGGATTGGCATATTGGGACTCAAGTAGAACGGACGTGTGTATTATATAACAATTATTTGACGTTAAAATATCTTTAAGAAATCTGTGACCTAGAAAATAAATCGCGCATTTTTTGCTAAGTTAGTGATTAACTTTAAGTAAATAATTATGCGTGTTTGACTAAGTATTATGTCAGATATGGAAAAGAGCCCTCGGAGTATCCCAACTCCTCCATCCCATGCACTTGAAGAAAAATTTGAAACGGTGGACACAAGTGACATTAGTAATTGGTTGATCTCAATAGAAAAATACCTGAACGAAGTCTGTTCCATTGCTCAAGAAGGAAAGTTAAATTCCGATCAAAAGCTGAAGATCAGCTCCCTGTCTCGCAAGATAGGACATGGCGTTTCGCAGATGGCAGTTTTTTACCAGGACTTGAAGTTAAAGGCTAAAGAAGTGGGAAACTCTGTTCGAGCGATAAGAGAAAAATGCGACCTGACAAACTGCCTTGAAAATTTCCAGCACACCATTCAAACAAGCATTCAAGAAAACTGGACCAAAGCAACGATGGCAGAAAAAATTTCATTCGCTGACATAGTCAAAACTAATAAAAATAATTATTTACGTCTCAATAACCTTAGCTCTATTGCAATATAACCAACAGATAAGAATAAATCGAGTGACGATACCAAATCTCTTGTCCAAAAAATAATACGTCCTGATCAAATGAAATTACACGTTAGAGGATTGCGTAAAACAAAAAACGTAGGTGTTATCATTAGCACGGAGACAAAAGACGACATAGAGAAACTTAGAAAATCATCTCAACTAAGTGGTTCCGGTCTGAAAGTGGAAGAGCCCTATAAGAGAAGACCGAGAATTGTAGTAATAGGAGTACCGACCGAGTTAAGTGACCAGGAAGTGTACGATTGCATCTATGAGCAGAACCTGGCTGACAAGCTGCCTAATTTACCCCGTGACTTTTTTTTTGGCCTCTATAAAATTAAGTCACAAGTCGGGTAAAAAAGAGGGACCTACATGCAATTATGTTCTAGAAGTAACTGCTAGCATAAGAAAGGCGCTTATAAACCAAAGCCGAGTATTTATTAATTGGACATCCTGCCCAGTGAGGGACTTCACACTTGTGACCAGGTGCTTTAAATGTCAACAGTACGGGCATGCTGCGAAGACTTGTCACGAAGCTGTCTATATATGTGCTCTTTGTGGTGAACAAGGCCACCAGTGGATGCTGTGCGATAAGACAGCTGATCAGTCGCAGTGTGCAACGTGCATGCGTTTTAATAAACCATGTAATCACAAGACAGGCGATCAAGACTGCCCGGCTAAGAAAATTGCTGAGACAAGACTCATAAATTCTATTGATTATAATGAGGACACGTAAATAGCGACGTCGTTTTTGTTTTCTGTTACTTACATATAACTCATTCGAGTTTTATTGCATAATATTACTCATAAATAATATAGTACCTATTTTATTTTAACAATTTTACTGATTCTGCTAATAAAAACTAGTTTACAAAATCGTTACTTTGCAAAAAATAATAATGTAATGTTGTGTCACAATAATGTCTTACGATGATGCAGATTTGTTGACTAAGCACAGTGTTCGTTACCGGATTAGGCGCACAATGCCACATTCGCAAAATGACACATTAGATTTTCGCAAAATGTCATATTCTCAAAATGTCACATTCTCAAAACGCCATATCGCAAATCGTTACATTAGCAAAATGCCATATTCGCAAAATGCCACTTTCGCAAAATGACTTTTCGCAAAATGCCACTTTCGCACAATGCCAAAATGTCACTTCGAACTCGGTATTTTTTAAAATTTGGACGTTAGTATGTTTTTGTCCAAGGGGATAGAGATTTATTTTCCCATATAGTCTCCCGCCTGAAGATTAAAAGGCCTATGTTCCCAATTGTAGTGAATCCGAGCTTATTTTTTTGAGGATGTATCTGGCGCCCGAATTATCCATTTACATATTGGTGCATCTTCAACCCTCTATTAACACACACATTTGAACTGCGAACAGCACGTTACATTTGGCCAAATGTAATGCGCTGTTCGCAGTTCAAATGTGTGTGTTAATAGAGGGTTGAAGATGCACCAATATGTAAATGGATAATTCGGGCGCCAGATGCATCCTCTACTATATGGGAAAATAAAAGATTAAAAATATAAGTTAAGCTTTAGCCTTTAATTTCTCCCAGCCCGCAGTCAATGACCAGGTTTAGATACCCATGAAATGTTTGTAAGTGACATTGACTATTGGAACAAAAATGGTATTGTTGCACCTTTAAAACTAGGTTAGGAAAAATAAATTAATAAAATAATCCTTATCCAGGCAATGTAGATCAGTCCGAAGGGTTCCAACATCGAGGAATAGGAGAAAATGCGCCGCCACAACAACAAACACATAATTGCATTGTGCGTAATGTAATGTGTGTAATGGTCGGTTGGGCGCTACTATAATAAGGGTCGGAAAGTCATTTTCTTTTGATGTGGGTGATGTTGTGTGGAGAAGAAGTTTTGTTCAATCTCATGCACCTGCTTATTTTTCGGCAAAACTTGCTCCTAAGTTTATTAAATGTAAAATTACAGAAAAAGTTTCTGATAACGTTTATGTTTTAAAAGACCTTAATAAGGGTTCAACTGGACGTTATCATGTTAAAGATATTATTAAATATTAATTTGGTTTTCTAGTGTTGACTTGTTTTTGATATTTTTGTTTGGAGGGTCTTATAATAGATGATGTATGACAGGATGAATGATAGGTTTACTGACCTTTGATTGAAACTTTACTAGGTAAGCTTCAACCGAATTTATTAAATTCAAGTTTGACATTCTAAAATACTACTTAGGACATTTAGATAACTTTTTCACCCACACACAAACGTTTTTCATATCAAAAGATCTTAATATATATTTTTTTTCCTGTATACACTATTTTTATACAGTTTATATACACCTTTTTTTACAATTTATTAATAGGTTCCTACTTATTTACAATTTAGGTACTTATTATTTTACCTGCATGTCTGAGATTTGCTTCTAACTTTATTGTGTTAGGATGCAAAATCTTATTATTTCTTTAAGTTATGCGGATCTTTTTGTTTCCCCTTTGTGGAAATAGTATTGATTTATGCGTTTCTTTTTTTGTAGATTTTCTAGCTTTTTTTCGGGTTGGTTTACTGCATTTTAACTCTAGGGATTTTTATGCTAGTGGCTAGTTCTCACTGGTAGGGATTTTTCCTATATATTTTTTTGCGGATCTTTTTTCCTTGATTTCGCAGCTTTTTGCTACTGTGCCCGGAAAGTCGTTGGTATAGTCCCGATCAAAGTACGCAGTTTTTTGCTATTGTGCTCGGAAGATTGGTGGTGTTGTGCCGATCACAATATGCGTCTTTTAAGATGTTTGTGCTCGGAAAATCGGTGGTGTTATACCGGTCACAACATTCTTTCTTTCTCTTTTGCATCCTTGCGTACGCAGTTTTTTTGCTATTGTGCTCGGAAGATTGGTGGTGTTGTGCCGATCACAATATGCGTTTATTAAAGATGTTTGTGCTCGGAAAATCGGTGGTGTTATACCGGTCACAACAATCTTCCTTTGTTCTCACGCACCTTTAGTGTTGCGAGATTTGATACTGTGTTTCACGGTTATAATTTGTTCTTGCTAGTCAGTGGCGATGGTGCCTAACTGTACTCACATAGACATATTTTTGAATTTTTATTATAAGACAGCGGCAATTGCGCTTAACTGTATTCAAATTAACTTACTTGTTACTTTAATATACTTGCTAGTCGGTGGCGATGGTGCCTAACCGTACTCAATTTAGGTTTTTGTTTTTAGCCTTATACATATTGGTGCATCTTCAACCCTCTATTAACACACATATTTAATTACCCAACACTTTACATTTGAACTGCGAACAGCACGTTACATTTGGCAAGCATTTGGCGCGTTTCATTTGGGTTCCTTGGGTTTTTTATTTGTAATGATTACACCACGCCACCACCCCGCCGCCACCCCGTATGCGGGTGCGTGTTGTTGTAATCCAATCCAATCCAATCAATCAATCAATCAACCAATCAATCAATCAATCAATCAATCAATCAATCTATCAGTCAATCTATCAGTCAATCAATCTATCAGTCAATCTATCGATCTATCAATCAATCTATCAGTCAATCAATCTATCAGTCAATCAATCTATCAATCTATCAATCTATCAATCTATCAATCTATCAATCTATCAATCTATCAATCTATCAATCTATCAATCTATCAATCTATCAATCTATCAATCTATCAATCTATCAATCTATCAATCTATCAATCTATCAATCTATCAATCTATCAATCTATCAATCTATCAATCTATCAATCTATCAATCTATCAATCTATCAATCTATCAATCTATCAATCTATCAATCTATCAATGTATCAATCTATCAATCTATCAATCTATCAATCTATCAATCTATCAATCTATCAATCTATCAATCTATCAATCTATCAATCTATCAATCTATCAATCTATCAATCAATCAATCAATCTATCAGTCAATCTATCCGAGTCGCCAGTGACTGAAAAGTTGAAAGGGAATTCCCTCCCTGTTTCTTTTCCCTGAAACAATTCCCTGTCAATCAATCTATCAGTCAATCTATCAATCTATCTATCCGTCAATCTATCAAGATTGATAGATAGCTACTATGGTATTATTGGGCATTCTATGCCACTGTCGGCAAGTAGCTCGGCTAGTGCGCCTCGCTACACGACAGTGGCATGAATGCCCAATAATAAACGATTGACTCGACGGTAGAGCAAATTACTGTACTCTCTTCGAGATCTTGCAAGTTATACCACTGGCCGCCAGTAGCTAGGGCGAGTTCTCATTGCTACAAAACTCGCGTAGAATACCGAATAATGTACGATCGCTTCCAAACCACATAATCAATGATTGATAGATATCAATCTATCAATCTGTCAACCTATCAATCTATCAATCTATCAGTATTGACTGATAGATTGACTGATAGATTGATAGATTGCTATTCGAGTCGCCAGTGACTGAAAAGTTGAAAGGGAATTGTACCAAGACAAACAATTCCCAACCCTCTTCAGGAGGGTTGGGAAATTGTTGGAGGAGGATGGAACGCATGTTACTAAAAGAGTTATGATGGATGGAGAGAGAGACCAAAGAAAAGATGGATGGATTGTGTGAAGAATGATATGAAAGAAAAAGAAGTTAGTGATAGCATGACGAGTGACAGGGCAGAATGGAAGAAAAAAACGTGTTGCGCCGACCCCAAATAACACGGGACAAGGGCAGAAAGATGATGGACGTATGTTTTTATGGAAAGCCATCTAGCTAAAACTTAATAACTGCTAGATTACAAGTACAGCATTTTTATTTTATATTAAAATAAATGAAAATGTGTAAATGTGATTAAATACTGGAAAGATTAAATTGGTATTATTTTTTATTCATAATTTTAATAAAAAACCCACTGCAAGAAGTAAATAAGTCATTTTAACAATTTTTATTGTCATTTACGTAAATCGTACATTATGTGATAATTATGATTTTTTTAGAATGTGTCATTTTGAGAATTTGTCATTTTGAGAATGTGTCATTTTGATAATGTGGCATTTTGCTAATGTGGTATTTTGAGAAAAGACATTTTGCGAATGTGTCATTTTGCTAATGTGGCATTTTGCTAGTGTGGCATTTTGCGAAATGTCATTTTGCGAATGTGGCATTTTGCGTCAATATGTCATTTTGCGAATGTGGCATTGTGCGCCTAATCCGTCATGAATTTGAAATAATATTGTTCATAAGTTATTTACTTTTTGTTTAATGAATTTTAGTTATATTTATTAACATATAAGCACTTAAATAAGTTACCTGAGATACAGGTTTTATACCTAGTTCAGGTAGAATACAATTTTGTACCTTTATCTCTAGATTAAGCCCCTAATGTAAAAATATTTATGTAAATCAAAAAATTCAATAAACATATATTATTCTAATCACAGCAGGTTCGAAGCCAACTGGGACCATTGGGTTGATTTCTGAAAGGGAAATCCGTGGTCTTAGAGCGCAAAAGGCTACTGGAGGGACATAAGTGTGGTTTTAGTTAGTAAAAGTCTGACACGACCTCCCGCTCCGCCCTATTTTCCATCTCAAAAAAAACCTTAAAACAAAAGTGGAATTGAGTGTCCAAAAAGTGTTTTTTTTTTACAGTATTTATTTAGCATAAGCATAGCATAATTATCCTTTTAATGTTCCCACTGCTGGGACTCAGGCCTCCTCTCTAGGAAAGGGAATGGGCCGTAATCCACCACGCGGGCCCAGTGCGGGTTGGTATATTTTACTTATACAATACTTATTTACTCGAAAAAAAAAAAATGGTTACATTGACGGGACGGTTAGCACAATGGTTGAGCAATTGGCGCTGCGTGTCGCGGGTTCTGCTTCCACACTGAATAATAATTATTTGTATGACCTACAGATAGTGGTTCCAGGTCGTTTGTAAATTATAAGTGGCCGCTCTTTCCAAAACTTTGGTGGCACGGTTGGCGCAGTGATTCAGCGATCGGCTGCCATACTGCGTGACGTAGAGGTCGAATAGTCGTTTAGGGTTCTTCTGAAAGTCTTGTGTCTCTGGGTATACAGGTTTGTAAACACATCTACGATACAGGAGTAATTCCTAGCACAGAAAGATAGATAGAAAAAGTTTATCTATACTTAAACCAAACCATAAATAAAATTACAGTAAGAGTTTAAAATTAATATAATACATTTTTTTTACAGACAATCTTACAGATAAAAAAATCGTTAAAAAAATACTCCCTCGTTTACCAAGCCACCCTGTATATTTGCTCACGTAACTTGTATACGTACGTGAAATATTAGCCAAAGTTCGGGCGGCAGTTAAGAGTTTCGATGAAATATGTCTTGGGGTGGCACGGGGGGGTTAAGGACTCCGCCTTAAGCCAGCCTCAGGTCGATGGGAACTTATTAAAGGGGTGGAGGGTTAGCTGTAGTTTGGGTAAAGTACCCACTTGATGGTCGGACGTGTTTTCATGATTATTACTAGGTTCTAGGTAGAGGTTTTATGTAGCCTTGTTTTTAGTGTTTGGAGGCTTGGAGATAAGCGTTTACTGGAACGTTGTGTTCTAGGTTTCGCTCGTAAATCTTTTTGCTGTTCATTGACCAATGTGTGGAAGTCGTCTTCTTAATAAAATAGTGCTTTAATTAATTCATGAAAATAATTTTATGTAGGTAAACATTTTATTTGATACAATAAAGCGTCATTAAAGTATAGTTTTGGTAATTTTCAAGCCATTTTTAGGGTTCCGTACCTCAAAAGGAAAAAAAGGAACCCTTATAGGATCACTTTGAATATCTGAAAACTGTAAATTTGTTACGTCACAATTTTTTTTTGGGATCGGGAAAATCTTACGAGACTCCATTCCAGAATTTAACTATTTACATAGGTAAATTTGTACGGGTACGAGTCCGACTCGCACTTGGCCAGTTTTTTTAAATTTGTTGCTTCTTTATTATTAGAGAACCAGCGGCTTTGCCCGTGTGAGAATAGAAAAATATAGAACTCGAAGTTAGTCAAGCTATATATTAGTGACAAAATTTTCAAAACCGTTGCTGACATTACCCCCTTAAAAATCTTGTGTCACAATGTTTGTTATCCAACTCCTTGGAAATAACTTACCCGGGTTTTTTATGATTATTTTTTTGTGTATAATGTGGTAGCTCTGAGAATAGGTCATAGGCTATTTTTACCGTCCTACATTCCACATTCTTTTTTGATAATTTATGTGGCAGAACGGTTGCCGGATCAACTAGTATTATTATACAGGGTATAAGGGCTTGCTCAGTAAACGAAAAAAAACATTGGCCTCACCATACAAAATTATTAACTTGATTGGACAGTTTGTATGGAGAGGCCGATTTTTGTTTTCGTTTCTTGAAAAATAATGTTGTGGAAGGTTGTTCAGTTTTGTCTACTGATCAAGCCCTTAAAGTTTGCGAAGATCTGTCCCTTACACCCTGTAGATATGTACACACAAAACACTTAAAAGACAAAATAACAATAAAGAGCACAAGGTGTCAACTGTGTCAAGTGAAGGTAGTCTTAGCTCTTAGGCACATGAATCAATAGCGATCACTAACACATCTTCGTTCCACGCGTGCTTTAAAGAGATATCAGCATAATTCAAGGGGGCCCCACCAGGGCCGAAGCTTGCTGGGGCTGCGGGATAGTTCAAAACAGTTACCGTGGCCCTTGAAGGCAAAGAGCAACTCACGGAACACGGGTGGATTTTAAAAAAAGTTTGTAAAAGTCTGACAATCCCTCTCGCTTTATCCAGAGTGAGGAAAAGTTACTTGATGATTGAACCTTGAGAAAAAATGGTTATACTACGCAAAAATATGGTTTTCGCCTCTCTTACCTCATCATTATTAGCTGTAGTCGCAAAACTAGCGCTCTAAGTAAAGTCGTTAGTGGCTGCGGCAATTTGTTGGTCAGCGCAGCGTTGGTAGCCGCTGCCGACTAAATGGTCTACTATAATATAGTTTATAATAGTTGTTATATTTAGAAACGTCGTCTTTCTTCGTTATTTCAATCCTTATGTTATATATCAACTGGTAAAAAAATAATAATATAATAATTATGAATAAGAGAAAGAGAAGAATAGAAGCCAATGTCAAGTTTAGAAAGTATTTTGCTTCCTCCAGAATGGAGGGAGTTTTTTGATATTTCACCTCAAACAAAAATTTTTTTTTCATTGTTTTAAACTAGTGCTTGACGGCGATCCCACCTGATGGTAAGTAGTGATGCACAACGCCCTCTGGGAAGAGGCGGCAAGATGACCTAGACACCTACCGCAAGGGCTGGGAAAAGAATACCTGGAAGGAGAAGAGTTTACCCAATAATTGGAAAGTAGAGGCTCAATAAAAAAAACAACGCCATTTTACTATTACAATACACAGAGCAATACACTCCACTAGATTATTCTTGAGTGACCAGAGTGTACTTGGGCTTCAGAGTAATTGAGTGTAGTACTCATTATTAGTTCTTAGAGCGTTTCGTGGAAGCACCAGGTCGTTAGCGGACGTGGCAATTTGTTATGTAGTTTGAATTTAGCTTGCAAGTTTTTAATTTAGTCAGTTCATTTCGTTTCTTGATAGTTTTTCTTTTTAAACCTAATATTTACTCAAACGAATCTAATCGTTTGAGTGAATATTAGGTTTGAGTGGAGTATAAATCTATATGTGTATTATTACCATATACATAAACCTACAAATCTGTTTTAAGGCAATTTTGAGTTACTATCGTATTTTTGCTATACAAGAAATGCGCAATCCAAATTGCTTAAAACTTAATCACTATGTTATTTGCAGGTGTCGTCACATACAAGGATTTTTTTTGGCATATTTTCCATGATAATAGTTTACTTTCAACTTCAACAAAATTGAAAGTCACCCTCTGTACATTATATATTTCTTTTTGCAATGGTTATGTATAATCCTTATTCTTTGGACATTAAAAAACTAAAAAGTCTAGGTACAACTTAGATCCTATCTTGTAAGAAATCTTTAAAAAATGTTTTGTAAATACGAGTAGGAGATAAAGACGAAGACAAATGGACGGTCTTCCATCCATAGACCGACCTCGGGCAGCGTAGTTTAACTTTGATGTTCAACCCATGTTGCTAATATTATTTATCCCTTTGACCTTTCTTTTAAACCCCAAAACAGTTTCCTCTCCGGCCACCGTTGGCGTGGGCTTGCGGACGACGAGCAAAGGATAGCTCGCCATCCGCTCGTCTTTTATGGACTGCGCGCGAGTCATCGACGGTGCGTTAAGTTACACGCGCGCCTCAAGGTGATGTCAGAAAATTGTAGGGGTCCAGTAGAACCGATGCCTGCTAGGGCCATGGGATAGATTCTCAAAAATATATAATCATGGTCCTGAAACGCAAAATGCAACTAAAGCAAAATAAAATAAATAATTTAGGTGTATTCAAGGCTAGAGTGAACAGACTCTTAATACACTAGTGCGATTCACCATCAACGATTGCATCACTGCTTACCATCATATAGGATAGTAGTCAAGCACGAGATTATATCATAAAAAAAATTAGTTTGGTTTTATTATGTAAAAGCCGTGACACGTCCTCATAAAATGATTTCGAAACTAAAAAAAAAACATACAACCGAATTGATAACCTCCTCCTTTTTTGAAGTTAGTTAAAAAAATACCTTCAATGCCATACAATTTCAATGTCCCGTCTAGATTTGAACAAAACAACGTTTACATACATTTACTTAATTGAGGCTGTAAGCCCTACCCTACCTATTTATAGTGCGCAAAAGTAAAGGTGCCCACCCAGAATGTTTACAAAGCATTTGCTTAATAACTGAAACTTTGAGGGTAGGGTCGAATTCTCCTAATACCTACGGCTGGAGTGTGGGTGGCAACTATCGTTAAACTGGGTACGTGTGTCTGTGTGCGAGTTCTGGTTGCCATGGAGACGTATCTTTAAGATCTCCCTCTCTGCCCCGTCTCAGTTTTGTCCTTTCTCCTTTGCACGCGTTTCTTGTCGGGAGGCGTGAATTTGTACGGTCAGGAAATTAAGTTGCGTTGTCATTTTTGTATTTTTGAGAATTTATTTTAGTAATAATTATAATGGCTATCGTCCCTTAGCTAACAACACCGCATAAGTCATTTTTACCAACTTTACAGGAAACGAAAAAACTGTGTGGTGTTGAGAGGCCAGCCGACTTGAACGCTGTCACTAATTTTCGAATTATAGCTTCTGATTGGCTGAAATCTGTATCATGTGACCAATGGTTAGACGCGCAATGAGCAGCTCCATCTAAAGGCATTCAAATGTAAAAACCGCCAATTTTCGACTTGAGCGGTGTTGTAAGCTAAGGGACGCTATGTTATGTAGTGCCTATTTTTATTTATTTTATTTATCTTATACATTTTTATTTATCGTTTAACATATTATGTTTTTGTTACCTATTATTATTGTTTTATTATTATCTGTGTTTAGTTAGATTTGTTTTTATTCTCGCATTCAAAACATTACATATTGAAACGATATCAATCCAAAGGTCGCTAATTTGGCTTATTTATTACAGTTTCAATTTTGATAAGTGATTCTATTGTAGTCTTTCATCATTCTAATTACTATGAAACAGCAGCTGTATTCAGTAATGTGTACAAAGGGGAAAGTAGATAGATGGATATACTCTTCTCTTTTTTATTATTTTTATTCTTCTAAAAAAATAAAAGAAAAGTCTTTATTTTTTAAGTAGTTTGTTAATTATGTATTTCTTTTTTTTAGATACCTACATAGCGTGTTGGCTGGCTGAAGTATGAAGTGCTATGCTCGCTTCACCACAAGAAGCCGATCAAAATCTTCAGAAGAAATACCAACCCAAGAAAATTTATTTTTTCTGCCCACCGTCCCGTAGGGTTAACCGGTCCGCGCGGGGGGTTCAAACTCCACTAATGGAGTGGCGACCTACCCCCCTCACCCCTCCCACCCCCCACTCGATCCCACAAGCCATAAAATTGTAAATTAGTGATGAGCCGGCCAGCCGCGCGACGCATATCGATTTATTGGTACTTTAGTGTTGGGAAACGTATCGAAGAATTTGATGGGCAAGATTCACTGTCCGGTGGTCAGGTTTGGCAATGTTTAATGGGCAGGAATGGTTGCGTTTCGTCTCTGACAATCGAATTAAATTGGATGAAGACGAATGTGTGATTCAAAAAGGACCTGTGCTCTTTTGCGAACAATAATTTGTATTCATCGCAGAGAAAAAATGTTTGTATATTTAGGAAAGATGAAAAAATATGTATCTTTAATCCTTTGAAATATATTTTTTTTATAAAATAAAATAATAAATAAACAAAGCGAATTAAAAAAAGTTTCACTTACCCACCAAATGGGTTACAGAACAGCAACAAATTAGTTGCCGCAAACATTTTTCAAATCACTTAAACTGATGTCACCTCTCCAGCATCACTCATTCAACTAACAGATAAACCTAAAAATTTAACAGACACACACGTTATTATAAATATTAATAAGTGTCCAGTTGTGTCCGGTCAAGGAGTTATGTTAATAGGCCTTACTATTGTGCAGAAACTGGTTATTACCGGACAAATTAAGGGTGCTGAGTAAGCGAGCAACTTAAATGTTGACAACCCTTCGAATATGGCCTCACTTCTATGTCAAACAGTTAAGGTTGGGATTTGAATGTTTTTTTGTTTGACATGGGTTTAGTAAAGTTGGTTTAAACAGAAAGGTGTGTGCATACATTAAGTTCGATGCAGCATCCCGTTGTTCAGAGCATTCGAGATTTGAACCCGTGGTCTCTCTGACCCTGAGCTATTTTTATGTTTAGTACAGTGTCGTGGGATTCTTATGGAGATAGAATCCTGTGGGAATTGAGTTCTAACCGTCTGGAAGAATGGAGGGATGAATATTTTAATGTCTTTGCTTCGAACAAGTTGTATTAGTTTAATGTTTTTAGTCAAAAATTGTTATCGTGATTTTGTTATTATTATTTATTGGTTCGAAGAAAAATATCGGTTAAGGAAAACGTCGTGTGGAAACCGGCATGTCCTAGAACCAAAAATTCGAAAGACACTGGGCCCGCGTGGTAGATTACGGCGTATTCCGTCTTCTAGAGAGGAGGACCGAGTCCCAGCAGTGGGAACATTGGAAGGTTGACTAAGCTATATTGGCTCGAATGCATGTGTTTCAGGAAGAAAAATTGAAGATTTTTTGTTTCACAGTAGAAATAAAATTATACTTTTTTCATTAGAATAAAATAATACTGTGAAATTGTAAATTATTAATTAAAAAAACGAAACATCTGACTAAAATATAGTTTTAGAAAACTATTTTCTAATCGTGCTTGAGTGTATATGGGTTTACATGTTTATGAACGCACAGCAGTAATTCCCAGTGAGGGAACCATTAAAAAAAACTGGGCAAGTGCGAGTCGGACTCGCGACCTGAGGGTTCCGTACAAACTTACCTATGTAAACAGTTTAATTTCCGAATGGAGTCTCGAAGATAGAAATTCGATTTTTTTACAGCGTCAAGAGACTGTAAACTTGAGTATACGGTTTAAATTTCAACTCTATACCTCCACGCGTTCCCGAGATAAAGGTTCTTGACTGACAGATAGACAGACAGACGGACGGACAACAAAGTGATCCTATAAGGGTTCCGTTTTTTCCTTTTGAGGTACGGAACCTTAAAAACGTCATTTATGGTCGTGTCATCTCTGTGTAAGACCTACTATGCAATGAAACAGTAACGGGCTGCTATTATTACCAATTCCGAATATTAGTACTTATATACCTACTTAAGTAAAAGGTATTTCTCTACAAACAAACTTACAGACCAATACAAAGTAACCACAAACCCCCAATAACATTGCCGTACCTGTACAAATTTAGTAAATTACAAATCAAAACTACACTTTTGTATGGACTAGGAGTTAACGTAAACATTTGCGTTTACGTTAAGTACGTCTTTTGAACCTAGTCCAAACGTCCGGTGGACGTTAGTGTAAATAGATGAAAAGCAGTACTTGGGTATAAGAGACAATATATTTTGGAATAAGGTTAATGAGGAAGAGAGGGAAATATATGTGTGTGTCGCTCGCTAGAAAATACCTACTTGTATGAAGAATGTAAATATAAGCTGGAAATATCTATTTACGTACATATTAGCTGACCCGGCGAACTTCGTGCCACCTAACAGTCAATGAATAGACTTAATGGTTGAATCCAGATACATCTAATATATAAAAATCTCGCGTCACAATGTTTGTTATCGAACACCTTCGAAACGGCTTGATCGATTTTTCTGAAATTTTTTGTGTGAAGTGTTTAGGTTTGAGAAAAGATCGTAGGCTATTTTTTCCCATCTTTGATAATTTATATGGCAGAGCAACTTTTGTCGGGTCAGCTAGTTTTCTAATAAATATCTCGTGTCACGGTGTTTGTAGTCGCACTCCTCCGAAACGACTGACCGATTTTAATATTTTTTTATATATTTGGTAGATATGAGAATCGGTCGTAAAGTATTTTTCACCCTCCTACCCCCACCACCCATTTTATAATCGCGATTTTAGTAATTTTTTTTTCTTATATTTTCGATTTCTTTGATAATTTAAATGGCAGATCAACATTTACCGGGTTAGCCAGTCAAGGTATTAAGTGCATAATTTTCTGTTTCCCTTTTGACATAGTATCAAGTCGCTTCATCCACATATTTCAAAAGTATATCTAAGTATAGCTCCGTGTCCACCGCCGGAGCCACTCCCCCCTCTGTTCGGGTTCATTTCCTGCTGCAAATCGTCTTGCAGCCGCTCTTCAAATGTTGTGTACCATGTACGGTATATAGAACTTTGTGGACTGGATTTTGAACTTATGTAACATTAAGTATAGGGAGGATTTATCTAATTAAATAAATATTTTCGTTCTTTGGACTTAAGTGTCGTGTTATCACTGTTAAATACGTAATGTAAGTAAGTCGTTTATAAAATATGAAATAAAAAGTCGCTTCGCATAAGAAGAAGCATAAGAGTTAGTAAGTAACCCCACAATACTGACGTTTCAAGATAGGTACAAGAGTTTTTTTTGTATAGGGTAATATACCATACAAATTAATTGCATCGTTTCATAGATTCACGTAGAGATCTTAAGCATGAAGATAATTCAAATGGCGCCGAAAAAACGACATAAAATATATAATTACACTTATTATATAATACAAAAAACAGCAACGCAAAGGGGATCATCAACAAGACAGTTACAATCAAAGAAAAACATGTGTATTTTCTTTCTTTCAAAGACATCTATCCTAGCAATATGTCCGACATAATAGCTGGACATAAACCGTACCTCAAAACACCATCTAACATAAAGTGCTCGTACTTTGCAGCCCGAGGCGCGCCGGCACTAGCTCGGAATGACTTAGATACAACGAACGGAATTAGTAACAATGTAATCACCATAACGATACTTTATAATCGCCTCGTGCTAATTACTTCTTGGGTTTGTGTGTTACAAGCGAGGAGCGATTTGGTAATCGTTTGGTTAGATTACATTTACTCGTGAAAAGTAACGTTAATCTGAAGTAGCGTCTGCTTTCTCGTATGCTCTCGATTTTTTCTGGCAACCTGCTACTAACCATTAGTTTTGATTTTAATTCTTTTTTTTTCATTTCTTTAAAAAATTAGGGACTTTTATAACGCAGTTACAATTCTTGCTGGTTTTAAGTTACTCAACTGCCAATGGAGACGGCTACGCTCCGAGTTTCTTAGCGTCATCAAATAAGAAATAATGTCGATATACGCAGGAGAAACAAGGTTAATGAAATAGTCCAAAGAATCGCCAAGCTCAGGTGGCACTTAGGTGGTCGATGGAGCCGAAAAGTGCTGGAGTGGCGACCGCATACCGGAACACGTCGCGATGGAAGACCTCCAATAAAGTAGAATGATGACTTGGCGAGGGTCACTAGAATCTGATGTTTGTGAACTACACAGGACCAGCCGTTGTAGTGACGCTTGATGGAGGGTAGTCGTATGGCTGAATGATGATTGTG
This sequence comes from Mythimna impura, assembly GCA_905147345.3. Lineage (NCBI taxonomy): Eukaryota > Metazoa > Arthropoda > Insecta > Lepidoptera > Noctuidae > Mythimna > Mythimna impura. Next base: position 20,814,381 of record LR990359.1, on the reverse strand, counting down.
ACAATTCTCGTAGCATTTACACTCGCATCTCGAATGTGTTTAAATTTTTACTTTTTTTTATTGTGTTACGTTTTTTTGTTAATATAATATTATATTCCACAACTATCACAGCCGTTTAGTCCTAAGCTAAGCAGAGCTTGTGTTATGGGTACTAGACAACTGATAAACATACGTATATAGATAAATTACACCCAGACACATAACAAATGATCATGCTCATCACACAAACATTTATCCTGGGTGGGAATCGAACCCACGACCTCTGGCTTAGCAGTCAGGGCCACTAACCACTAGACCAACAGGCCAGTCTCGTTGTACTTACAAGGTATATAATAAATAAATAAAACGCTCCTGGTAGTAAATCGCTGCCTCCTCTGTCTAATACCACACACATTCCGGCTTGGCGCCTAAGGCTGTGTGCAGATAACCACTTTATGTGCGTGCGACGACCTTTATGTGCGTAGTTTGACTATCGCTTACGTTGATCGAGCGATAAGCGACATTCAGCTCACAGGTATTTGAGTTGCTTACAGTATTTAAGCTTGATTTTATTGCCAGCACTTAAAGTGTGTGCTTCGCGTTATATTGTAAGGGGTTGTGACTCAAAGTGTGCTATAAAATTGGTTTGTGTAATGACAACCTGTTAGATTGTTGTATCACTTGCAAAGTCTGTTCTGGGTTAAAAAAAAAATGTTACTATGGTTTAATATACCTAAGAATTTGAGACGGGTAAAGTAATAATAACATGACTGATTGATTTTTAGATTTCTTTTCGATATGGCCTATGCGAAATTTTGATCTCTTACAGTCAAAATTGCTAAGGCAGGCGCCAGATATATTTGAAATAGCGGTCATTGATCCTTCTATATTTATTGACATTCTTAATTTAAAAAATGGAAATCAAGACATTTTCTAGTAATGGAAAACAGTTTATTTATTTATTTAAACTTCGTGTACAGTAGTGGTACATAGTGGCGGAGTACATTATTTCTTTTTCGGAAATCTACGCTCAGATATTAGGAAAAGGTCAATGTACTTTATCCAAAATTTATCAGGCGCCAACCATTTTGTGATAGCTGTGTTTATTTTCATTTATTTATTTAATTATTCATGTACACACAAAATAAAAGTCAAGAAGAAGAAAACAGAAAAATAGGTACAAAGGTGATGCTTATTTCTACAGAAATCTCTTCCAGCATACCTACAGGAGAGTTGGGAAAAATAGAGATGTAAAATCGTGTCTAAGAGTAATAGAAAAATCAGTACCCACAAAACATATGTAAAATGTATGAAAAAATAAAAATAAAAATCGAATGACCAAATTCTCCTGCAGAACATTCTAACCGAATCAAAATATTTTAGTGCCTGTACTGCTATAGGATAAACCTACTCAATATTACCTATCCAACATACTCCTCAGAAACACCCACGCACTTCACGCCTCTCCAAGCACGTGTAACGAACAGTCGACGATACTCGGCTATTTCTATTCGCCGGGTAAAAATACGCGGCTTGTCTTAGGTACACCCCATGCGTTCACGCCTGCGTTCACGCCTGGTACGCATCGGGGTCGTACGCATTGCACGCAGCGTGGTCACTCGACCGTGAGAGGAGTAAGTGGCTGTGCACACTATCGTGGTAATTTAAACTAGAGGTAAAATTATTTGTTTGGTTGTTGGAGAGGGAGAGGGAGAGGGAGACCAAAGAAAAGATGGATGGATCGTGTGAAGAGTAAAGAAAAGGAAGTTAGTGATAGCATGACGAGTGACAGGGCAGAATGGAAGAAAAAAACGTGTTGCGCCGACACCAAATAACACGGGACAAGGGCAGGAAGATGATGATGGTGGCAATTTTTTGTTTTTCGAAAAAATTGAGCGTTCTTATTGTCCAAGGAAGCGAGAAGAAACGTGAGTGAAAGCTTACCTTACACACTACCTATCTTACATCAATGTTATAATTGTGTAATTTATTTCATCACCACTGCTCTCAAAACGGAAGGAAAATCATGGGAGGAAACCGGCATGTCAAAAATTCGAAGAGCTGTGACGTCCACCAACCCGCACTGTGCTCACGTAGTTGATTACGGCCCATATTTTCTCCTAGAGAAGAGGCCTGAGTCCCAACAGTGGGTATGTGAGGGAGCGGCTGAAGCGTGAGGACATTCCTCATGCTTCAGCCGCCAAGATTCTAACTACCAGCCACGGTAGACGCGGGCTTGCGGACGTCGAGCAATGGGTATCTCGCCGTTCAGCCGTCCGGTAATTGATCGGACCGAGCCCAGTCGTCAACACCGCGTAGTGTTCCACGCGCTCCTCAAAGAGATGTCAGCAAACCGTAGGGGCCCAGTAGGGCCGATGCCCGCTAGCTAGGACTGCGAGGAATTTCTGAAAGGGAAACCCGTATTCCTAGAACGCAAAGGGCAACTGAAGGACACAGGTGTGGTTTTAGTCAGTAAAATCACGAAAAAAAAAATGATATCCACCAACCCGCACTGTGCTCACGTAGTGGATTACGGCCGATATTTATTTATTTATTAAAACTTTACGCACTAGTAATAAACACTGTACAAAGGCGGACTTAATGCCTTAGGCATTTTCTACCAGTCGACCTTAGGGTGGTGCAGAAACAAAACAATATTCTCTCCTAGAGAGGAAGCCTGAGTCCCAGCAGTGGTAACATTATAAAGCTGCTATATGCTATATGCTATATGTTACTATGCTTCTATTTATTTATTTATTTATTTAAACTTCATGTACAGTAGTGGTACATAGGCGGACTTAATGCAACAAGGCATTCTCTACCAGTCAACCTTTGGGTTAAAAAAGACAACACTGTGGTAGGCTTCTGTTATATACATCTTAATACCTGGAAACAAATAAAAACTCCGCTGGTGAAATGTAGATAATTTCACTACCTAAGTCAAAGCCTTGGTTAGAATACAAGCGATTTTGCTCATGTGGTATTTCCCGAAATTGCATACGATGGAACAACAATAAATCCTCAACGACATACCCAAGACTGTGGTCTTGTATTTCAGTTAAATTATTCATTAATCCGTACATACCTTAAGCGATGCTTACTTACGGCCATTTTCAGAAGACCCCTTCTCCTTCCTTTGTATAGAATATTTGAGGGGTTAAGTAGGACTGGTGGGGTAGATGCATAGCCTTGTAATTGAGGAGACGTATTCCTGGCACGGGTCTCAAGGAATCTTCAGATGGACTTAATGAAAACTGGCCGTCAGACGCTGATGGAACGGAATTTTATTAATTTGGATTGTTGTTATTGTTTGTTTGAATATTAAAGACTAGCTTCTGCCAGCGGCTTTCGGCCGTAAAAATAGGTTTCTCCATACAAATTTTGGACACCCATTTCATCCCCTTAGGGGTACGGTTTCGTAAAATCCGTTCTTAGCGAATGTCAACACCCTTTAAGGAACCTACCAGCCAAATTTTAAGTTTGTAGGTGTTATAGTTTCTGAGTTTAAGTGATTAATCAGTAAGTGGTATTTCGCTTTTATGTATATAGATTAAAACTAAAGTCATAAGAAAGAGTTTTTGAATATAACGAGCTAATTTATTGCTTTGTTTTGTGTAATGTCTGTTATGTTTTTCTCTAGTTAGAAGTAGTAAAGTTATATATAAAAGAGGCTAGATTTTTCAATAAGTAGTTGTTTTTTCGATTGTTGAATTTAGGTTAAATAGCTTAGTACGTTCAGTGCGGAGCGTACGAGGTCTAATACGCCTCGTATGAGTCTTCCTTCCTTGCGGTGCTGCTAAGAAAAACATAGTTTTCTCTACCGTGCGGAGACTGTAACTTAAATTTGGTTTAGTTTAGGAAAGAGATGAATATACTCGTATATCTAAGATGCCTTGTTAAAACAAAATGCAATGGTGTATCCACAATAATACGGGGTCAGTTTGACTTCGTACCAGACAAAAAAAATTGTTTAATGTTTTTTTTGTTTAAACAAAAAGTTTATAGTTTCTTAAACGTTACGGGGTCTAATTAGCCTCTTACCGCCATATTAATAGTTTTCAAACGAGGTCTTAAACGCCCCGTACTGCAGAAATGGAAATAATACAAAAATGATTGCCGCTGTCCACGCGTTAATATACTAAATTCAAAAAACTTTAAACTACACCATAGAAAGGAGATGGCGACACGAACTGGACAGTTTTCGCCGGAACTGGAAAAAGAAGACGTTTGCCTAGGAGTAAAACAGAAGAGAGGCTAGCAAACCAAAAAAAACGCAAAATAGTTAGTGCTATAAAATACAGCAATATGTCAATAAAATTTTACATGAAACTAGGTGAAATTCGTATCCATGTTGTCCCATATCAATCAAAGACAAAAATCCCCCATATTTGTTCAAACATTGTGCTACGCTCGTAGCAGCGTAGCCGTGACGTCACAGCTACGATGTAACGCGTAGCTCTTTTTCTTTACATTGCTGTGTGCCACAACGAATGCACCGCAGTATCCAACTCCCATTCACTTTCAAATTATTCGGCTAAAGGAAAAATGAGGAATTCCAGCCATTGATTTGCAAGTTCGTTTTCAATTGAGGAATTTTGGAACGGGGTGAAAACATTGTCCTTTCACATATACTAGACTATATCTATTTGTGTATGTATATGAGTGTACAGTATAGTGCCTTAAGACTTTCCAAACTTATTTATTTAAGTTACAATTACTGATATCGGCATAGCATAGTGGGCCTTATAATGTTCCCACTGTTGGGACTCAGGCCTCCTCTCTAGGAGAGGGTATGGGCCGTAATCCACCACGCAGGCCCAGTGCGGGTTGGTGGATGTCACATGTCTTCGAATTTTTGGTTCTAGGACATGCCGGTTTCCTCACGATGTTTTCCTTCGCCGTTTTGATATCGGCATGTATCGTTCCAATGCAGGGTAAAGTCAAAATATTTTGCTTTTTTTTTTTTACTTACTTGATTTATTTACATTGTTCACACATACTAGTAGCGACAAGAAATATGTAATTGAGATATTTGTAATATATTACATGATTTAAAAGAGTGTCCATGGAGTTTCTTGTACATATTTCTCCATAGAGATCTACGCCTCGGAATGTACAATTAGCATAATTTTTCTGACTGACTGATTTATTGACAATTTAAAAGTGCCTGCAAATGGTTTATTTCAAATAAGTGCTTTTGATTCAATTTGGTTACATACATACATATTCAGATACAAAATGAAAACAAAAACATGTTGAAAGGTTAAATTTTTTGTGAGTTAATCGTAGAAATCCTTGGCTTAATACAAGGAAAAACATTGTGTGAAAACCTGATAGTGTATGATTAATATTTCGAAATCATTTTTTTTTTGTGAGGATTAACGTACGTTTTATTGAAAAAAGTAACAATTTATACTGCACAGGGGTACGTTACCGTGGTCCTGGAACGCAAAGGGCAACTGAAGGTACACAGGTGGGTTTTAGTCAGTAAAAGGTGGAGTGAGAGGAAATGTGAGACTTTGACATTAAAATACTCCTCGAGGAGTATTTTAATGATTTCCCAAGTAAAAAATATATTCGATACTCTTGCGCCATCTCATCTTCCTAGTTCGTCGTGCTGTGCCGGTGCTGCCGCAGCGGCTGCAGAATACTTCAAGCGGCGGAAATATAATAACCTTGTTGGTAGTTATATTTTCGAGCCATTTGGGGTTGAAACTCTCGGATCGTGGGGTCCGAGTGCTCACAAATTATTTAAAGAACTTTCAAAACGCCTTGTTGACACTTCGCGTGACCCATGGGCTGGCTTTTACTTCGGACAAAGGATACGCATTGCCATTCAGCGTGGCAATGCCGCCAGTCTTTTGGGTACATTACCAGTCGACAGCGATGTGGAGGAGTTTTTCGACGCCGTACTTTAGATTGCTTTTTTCTAGTACTTTAGGGCTTTTATTTTGTAAGCTAGTTTTAATTACGTTATGATTAGATTTAAGTTTCTGTTAAATAAATATTTTGACATATAGTATACCATAAAAAAAGTAAAAAAAAAGTAAAAGTGTACAAATATACCAGTTGAAAAAGGGACGTGGTTACTAAACCATAAACTCAATTACCGTACCCACATAAACTACGCTATATTACTAGCAGGTTCCTTCGTAACGTGGCTTAAAGATAAACGAAAGGCTTTAATCAGATTATGTTAATAATTCAAGTTAGGTTGTGGGGCTAATCCGAGAGATAAGGCAGCAGACGGATTGCGTGGAAAATAAGATTTTACGAGCGTGGGCCAGACTGACCTTGGCCAGTAAGGGTTACGATCAGGACACTGAAAATGCTGGGAAGATTTTTTTGAAAAGTTTTAGACTATCTGTTTTATAGTTCAGTTACTAGTTTATAGTTGCTAGCTTCTGACAGCGGCTTCGCTCGCGTGAGGGTAGAAAGGGATAATATTGCCAAAGGGATAATATACCAAGGGATAATAATCATGTATATGCTATTCCAGGAAGTAGAAGAAGATAATGAGTGTATTACATAATTCAGAAAAGTGTAACCTCGAATAACACGTTCCCGTAAGTTTACTAATCCGAAACACTTAACAACGAATGCACGCTGCTACGAAAAACCTAACGCCACAGTCATGGAATCTCGAATAACCAAGTCTCTAATTCACCAATTCGAGTCAGTTAACAACAAATGCGCGATTCTACGAATAACTTATGGCCGAAGTCACGCGACCTAGATTAAACAAACCTCTAACGAAAAGAAATCTCCAAATTTTTAATTTATCTATTTAAATCTTCAAATTTTTAATTTATCAAATTGGTGAATTAGAGATTTGGTTATTCGAGATTCCATGACTGTGGCGTTAGGTTTTTCGTAGCAGCGTGCATTCGTTGTGAAGAGTTTCCTATTAGTAAACATACGGGGTCGTGTTATTCGATATTACAGTGTTTCTGAATCATGTAATTCGAGATCGCGTGGCTACGGCGTTAAGTTTTTCGCGGTAACGTGCATTCGTTGTTAAGTGTTTCGGATTAGTAAACTTACGGGAACGTGTTATTCGAGGTTACACTTTTCTGAATTATGTAACACACTCGTGAAAGTAGGTTTCTCCATACAAACTTCCAACCCCCGTTTTACCCCCTTAGAGGTGGAGTTTCGTAAAATCCGTTCTTAACGGATGTCTACACCCTATAAGGAACTTACCAAATTTTAAGTTTGTAGGTGTTATATTTTCTGAGATTTCGTGATTAATAGGTGAGTGGTATTTCGCTTTTATATGTCGTCGGCTTACTGCAAGAACTCATTAACTGACAAAAATATTGAATAAAGCTACTTTTAGTAACTAAAAGTGGCTTTCTAACTTTGAATAAAGCCAGTTTTAGTTTCAAAAAGTGGCTTTCTTTGAATAAAGCCACTTTTAGCTATTAAAAGTGACTTTATTCAATGTTCTTGTCAGTTAATGAGTTCTTGCAGTAAACCGGCGATATATAGATTCTTACACACCGTTCACAGGTGACATACACTTAGACCCTGGTTTGACCGTGTGTCTAAATCTGTTCAGTCGCTTGAGCGTAAAGGAGTAGCAAACGTACACATACACAACCCACCTGTGTTCCTTCAGTTGCCTTTTTAGTTCCAGGGCCACGATAACTCCTTCTAACCATTGCTCGCTGTCCACAAGCCTACGGTCGCCGGGTATATCCTTGCGACTCCAGACAATATACACACAGTGGATTAAGCGATGATTCACATACGAATATTATTTTCACTTTTAGAAAGTTACACTTATTAATCAGTGTAGTACGTTAATTTTTGTCACCGAAAAATGCTTCATAGAAATAAGTGAGACAGAGCGAAACTACGGTAAAAAGCTAGTTCACAAATCTGTAAATATTCTCTACAACCTGGGGGATTTTTAAGTCAAGAGTGAATTAATGGGTTATTCTTCTGGGCAATCGTGCTCCATCGTCGATACATCACCAGTGACATCAGCCCCCCTAGCCAAGTTACAACCGTTTCGTGTCGAATTCCAGATTTCTTTCGAATTGCAGATTATCAACTTGGTTAGGGGTGTTGTGACATAATTAAGGGTCAAACGTGAGACAATATAAAAAATATATACCTACATATATTTTTGACTAACTTTTTCATGGTAGTTTATGATGATACTAATTGCCCCTGATATGAGCCCCAGGTGTCTGGGGCCGCACGGCCATCTTCAGCCGCCATAAGCGCGAGCTTGTGGACGGCGAGCAATGGGTAGGTCGACGTCCGAAAAGGACAAAGGGCGAGTTGATGGCGCGTAGTGTTCCACGCGCACCTTAATAAGATGTTAGCAAAACTGAAGGAGCCGGTGTCTGCTAGCTCAGCGGAAACGTCTGAAAGAGGACTAGACTAACTGAAGAACACAGGTTTTAGTCACTGAATGTCTGATACGCCCTCTCGTTCCACCCTAGAGCGAGAGAACAACAAAAAAAACCCATTCTATTTCAAAGTGTTCGGTTGGTGTCTATACTGATAAATAATTATATTTATCTTTACGCTAAAGGATTGTGTGGAAATTAAGATTTTACGAGCGTGAGCTAAACTGTCAACCTTGAAAGTTAGGGTCGGCCATATTTGTAGGTGGTTAAAAGAATTTTTGAAATAAATTGTGTACCCATATATGCCTAAATTGTCAATGTGGAATAAAATATTTTGGATTGAACTGTTTTATAGTAATGACTATAGGTGTTTAGGAACAGTTATTTTGTAGCTGGTTGGGCTGCGGTATAGTTCAAAAGAGTTATCGTGGCCCTGAACATAGGTAGGTTTTAGTCAGTAATAGTCTGACTTTGCCTCTCGCTCCACCCAGTGTGGGAGAAATCATTTGGCGATGTCCTACTTTAAAAAAGTTCTTTCATATCTGAATAGGCACTGTCTTTTGGAGAGGTCTGATTTAAAAAGGAACAGACTTCGTGTGGTTTTTAACCAACTTCCAAAAAAAAAGGAGCTTCTCGAGTCATCTTATGAGGAGTGATATGAAAGAAAAGGGAGTTAGTGATAGCGTGACGGGTGACAGTATAGAATGGAAGAAAAAAACGTGTTCAGCCCACCCCAAGTAACATGGGACAAGGACAGGAAGATGAAGATGTTCAGTCTTGCGAAACTCATATGATCGGCCGCGGTTACCGATTTTCAGTTCTGGATGGTGTATATTTCATCACCTTTTGATTTATTACCCAAAAATATTCTGCACGGTCTTCCACAGCTTGTATTCAACAACAGTATCCAAAAACAAAACACTCCTTCCACATACAAACCAGTCAAAACAACTCATGAGTCGCTAACAACAACGCAAGACAAACCATGGAGTTTGGCTTGTATCGCAGGTGCCCAACTAAACTGAACTGGCTTAAACTGGTTATAACAAGTTAAGGCTTCTAGGGTGGCGGGCTGAGGGGAGGGAGGGGAGGGTTGGGCTCTAACTAGATTCCTCCCAACTTTCTCGTGGCAGATAATGATCTTCGCTACGTGGGTGCCCGGAGATGCTGGCAGATTGGCGGGGAAACGCTGCGGTTTAGACGCCCGTTTGGACAGGTCTTGGAGATATAGTTTTTTTGCCTATAGACAAGAATGAAGGAAAGAAAGTATAAGTGATTATCTCATTATTTATCATCATTCAGCTGAAAACTTCTAGACATGATCTCTTGCAAGTGTCGCCACAACGACCGCTCCTGTGCATCTGGCATCCATCGGATTCCCACGACTTTCATCATATCGCCATTCCAAAACCTCTCGGCCTCATCGACCACCTGTTCTGTGAGCAATGTGTCCTGCCCAAACGGTACCTTGGTACTTCGGCGGATCTCTTTATTCGTGATTCGGTAACACAAGAAAACTCCGAGCATATTACTCTTCAGGGTAGCTCTAGCTCGTCCGTTACACGACTGGCTTTCCCACGCGGGAACCAGACTCTCATTATTATTACCCGACCAAGTACGGTCAAGCGCAGCTTACTCCATATTAATCAGCATTATACGCCGGACATTCCTTATTTAATTATTTATAAATACACTAACGATAACTAATACACATTTTTTTTGTAAGAGGACAATTAATTTCCTGTCGATATAAATATAATTTATATTAATGTAACAAAGGGAAAATGCGACATCGACCATTTTGTTCCGGAAAATGGCTAACGGACACGCTATGTGAATCAGAAAGACTTTAAATATTTTTATTTTGTATCTAGACAGCAATGATTTTATAGTAATTAAGTAAGGGATAAAGCTAGAATGTACGAAAAAAGAATTACATACTATTTTGTTAGTTAGTTTCAGAAATATATCCATAAAAATCGAAAAAATGGTCCCTGAAGAGTTACCCTTCATTCAAACATAATTATCATCAAAGTGTAATTTCTTGTATGTTCTTCATCACAGAGATCTACGCTTCTAACAGACTGACTCCTTGATTATTTTAAAGTTGGTATGAATGGCTTAATGGTCTATGGTTTGAGTTTGTGACACCATTTGTCTCGCAAAAATTAATGTGACCAATGAGAAAGGATAAGTTGTTTTTTTTTTTTTCATCATCATCGTCATCATCATTTCAGCCGAAAGACGTCCACTGTCGGACATAGGTCTCCCCCAAGCGTCTCCACAACGACCGATCCTGTGCGTCTTGCATCCGCGCATTCCCGCGACTCTCACCAGGTCATCGGTCCACGTTGTGGGAGGCCTTCCAACGCTGCGTTTTCCGGTGCGCGGTCGCCACGTTAGAACCTTTCGGCCCCATCAAACATCCGTTCTACGTGTAATGTGCCCTGCCCACATGTTGTTTTTTTTTTACATTGATATAAACTAACTGTACAATACTTTTATTGATATAAACAAGAATGCTGTAAGAGTTTTGAATCTGTCTTTGCTTTTTTGGAGCTGGGACATCCTTAAATAACTTATTCCACTCTGGATAGAACGATTCTCTATCGTTCAGACTTTTACTGAACCCACCTGTGCTCCTTCAGTTGCGTTCCAGGGCTACGAAAACTGACTCGAAATATCCCGGAGATTCACTGGAGACTGATATTTCTTGAAAAGCGTGGGCTTGCCATCCGGCCGTTTGATAACGATCAAACCAGATTCGTCGACGACGAGTTTTTTTTTTCGGTGAGAAAATAATCCAGTGACATCCTCCACTCTTGGGCGGAACGGGGAATAGTGTCCGACTTTTACTGACTAAAAACCCACTCCTGTTCCTTCGTTGACTTTCGTACCGGGGCCAAACCTTCCTTTCGGAAACAGATCCTTGGCCCCAGTAGGCTTCAACCCTGCTGGGCCCCTGCGGTTTGCTGACAATTCCTTGAGGCACGTGTGGAAAAGAAAGCGCCGTCGACGTTTTGGGCTCGGTCCGGACGATTACTGGACGGTCGGACGGCGAGCTACCCATTGCTCACCGTCCGCAAGCCTGCGCCAACGGTGGCCGGAGATTGGAATCAGAATTTATTACATGCAGGCCTCAAAGAGATGTCAGCAAAACCGTAGGGTCCCAGCAGGGCCGATACCTGTTAAAAATTTTTGAAAGAGTGGCCGTGGCCCTGACACAAAGAGCAACTGAAGGTCACAGGTTTTAGTCAGTAAAAGTTTGATACGCCGTCTGGCTCCACCCTACAGTGGTCACACCTCAAGAACCGGGCAAGTGCGAGTCGGACTCGCGCCCTGAGGGTTTCGTACAAACTTATGTAAATAGTTCAATTCCCGAATGGAGTCTCGAAGATTTTTCCGAATCGCAAAAAAGTATTTTTTTGTGACGTATCAAAAAATTTACTGTTTTCTTTTATTTATTCTATATATATTTATTCCTATATCTGTGCTATAAGACCTTGTTTTATACCAAGTTTCAGAATTCTGGGTCAACGGAAAAAACCCTATGAATTTTAATTCCCTTGAGAGTGTCGAAATATATGTTTTTTGCGACATAAGCGACCGTATCTTTTTTTCGTTAATTTAGAAGTTTGAATTTTTCACAGCTTCAGGGACCGCAGACCTAAGTTTATGGTTTTAATTTCAACTTGTTACCTCCACGCGTTCCGGTGATAAAAGGTCTTGACAGATAGATAGACAGACGGACGGACAACAAAGTGATCCTATAAGGGTTCTGCTTTTTCCTTTTGAGGTACGGAACCCTAAAAAAAGACGTGCCAAAAGCGTATGCCCAGTTCCGTGCAAGAATACCTACCAACTAACACGAAATACACCAACTATTTCTTTTATTCCACCTAACATATTCCAATCCTATTATAATTCAATTTCTCATGGTAACAGAAAAGCCTCCGATCAAGACACTACGAGTATCCGTAGCGTTGCTACGCCGTAGCGCAGTAGGCAAAGCGTAGGCGGCTACGAGCATCGACCAAATTGTTTGGTGTTACGGAGAACGGTCATTTGTAGGTGAAACAACAGTTTAGTGTGGGAATTACTACTGAGCTGTTTGGTAAGGCCTTTTAACTGAAATCGAGATTCCTGTGGTAGGTGTGAGGACGATTTGCCTGTGACTTGGTTGGGGTGTAGTGACACATTTTTTTTAAATATCCATGTGCTGAGATACAGTGCCGTAACCAGGTTTTTATACGAAATGCTCGTGTGTAACTTTTGTGTGGATCGTCCGGAGGACGCGGTGATGCATATGTACTGATAATAATAGCCGACATGCTCGACTGTCCTTTTATTATTATAAGGCACACCAGTGACTTGCATGTTACCTGTACTCGTCGGTTATGATTGTAACTGTGTGTTTGAAATATTTAAATGTTTTTTGTTGGTCGGTGTTATGTACTGTGTTATGAGTCTTAGTTACTGGAATAAATAAATAATATTACTAGTATTATATGGAACGCCGCTATGTCTTCGTGAAGGCATTTGACGGTGGCAACCTGAGTGTCTGGCCCTGGTTCAATCCGTGGTTGGTGATTGGTCTGACATGTCTGCCGCGTGTCAGATGAGCTGTTGGCTAAAAGAGTCACTTATTGGGTCACATTAAACGCAAGGCGACATCCCGGAGAGGTGGAGAGATGCGCTTGACTATACCAGTGGGACTGGCTAGCAATGGCCGAGGGCAGACGTGTGCGGAAAATGGACACGGGGGCCTTCGCCCAGCAGCGGGACATAATAGGCTAACTACTACTACTACCACATTTGCGTATATCAAAGATTCAAAACCATTTATTTCAAATAAACCATTTACAGGCACTTTTGAAATGTCAAGAAGTCTGTCAGTCAGAAAAAATGATGCTAATTGCACATTCCAAAGCGTAGATCTCTATGGAGAAGAATGTGCAAGAAACTCCATGGACATGGACTCTATCTAAACCCATAGCATAGCATAGCATAATCAGCCTTTTTAATGTTCCCACTGCTGGGACTCAAGTCTCCTTCTCTAGGAGAGGGGAGAGGCTGTAATCCACCACGCGGGCCAAGTGCGGGTTGGTGAATGCCACATGTCTTCGAATTTTTTGTTCTAGGATATGCCGGTTTCCTCACGATGTTTTCCTTCACTGTTTTGAGAGCAGCTATCTAAACCCATTTAGCTTATAATCTCTCAAAAGCAAGAAGTATTAACTCATACATAAATTCCCAGTTGATACCATAGTGAGCAACACTCGCCGACATGATTAATAGCCGCGCACACTTGTACCAAAACTGTAGTCGTAACAGCTAGCCTTGTTACCTTGTTTTGTCTACCAACTGAAGATAATTAACTGAATATTTCTTGGCAGGTAAATATGTGGCAGTATATCTTGTTGTGTTTGCTGTATTATTGTTTTTAAGGTTCCGTACACAAAAAACGGGACCCTGTTACTAAGACTACGCTGTCCGTTCGTCTGTCCGTCTGTCACCAGGCTGTGTGTCATGTACCGTGATAGTTAGACAGTTAACACTTTCACAGATGATATATTTCTGTTGCCACTATAACAACAAATACTAAAAAACAGAATGAAATAAATATTTAAGGGGGTCCCATACAACAGACACGATTTTTTTTTCCGTTTTTATAGATAATGGTACGGAACCCTTCGTGCGCGAGTCCGCCTCGCATTTGGCTGGTTTTTTAACCTCGTAAGTCGATTGTCAAATTCGAATTTATTTATTTAAGGACAATCAACAAAGCATACACCATTATACAGGCTAAAGATACAGTATTTTTACATTTTATAGTGTAGCCTTAATTAAAGGCTGTCACGGTATGCATTAAACATAGAAAGAAGGAGTTATGACATAATGTATACAAAAAAATATTAATAACGTATTCTAAATCTTTAAGTTTATGTAATTGAAAAGGACAAAATACTACTTGTGATAATGCGTTATGCAAGACAGACTTGACCTTACGCAAATAGTTAGATATATCAATACTTACACTGGGTGAGCGTGGCAGACGACTAAATTAACAATGACAAGTGGATTCCCTCCAATCCGGGCTGTCAAAACTTTGTTAAGTTGGTTGGTAGTTTATATACTGAGCATGCGCCTACCTTCACTTCCAAATAAAATGTAGGTGTTGTAGATTTTACCCTTTTATTTATTTATTTATTTTTTTAGGACAACCAACAAAGCATACACCATTATACATGCTAAAGATTCAGTATTCTTACATTATGAAGTGTAGCCTTAATTAAAGGCTGCCACCCTTCTGAAAGGAAGACTCGGCCCTGGTATGAAAAGCAATGAAGGAACAGGAGTGGGTTTTTAGTCAGTAAAAGTCTGACACTATCTCCCGCTCCGCCTATGAGCGCGGGATGTCATTGGATGATTTTCCAACCGAAAAAAAAACATTGATTATGAAAATCACTTCCAATTAGCGATCTTACGTTGCTGAATACTTTACGGTTAAATTCACATCACTAAATTAGTTACCATAGCGAAATATATGATCATGGATTGAACACTATGACATTTTAATTTAATATTTTTTTTATTTTATTTTTTCATAAAAAAATAACAAAAAAACATTGATTATCATTGACATTACACAGGCGAAAGTTTGTGTGTTTGTTTGTTACTTCTTCACGCTCGGACGGCTGAACGAATTTAGATGAAACTTTGTAGACGAGTAGACCGTGCCCTGGATTAGCACATAGGATATTTTTTATCCCGGGAGTATGTTCCCTTGAGATAATTTCCTACAACCACGCAAGCAAAGTCGCCAACAGCAGCTAGTAACACACGATAACTGTCAAACTTTCGACGTAGGATTTGAGATAAACACATTATCAAACAGTGCTACGTAAGGGAAACTAAATATTCCACACCATACACGTGTAAAACCGATCTATTTTAAACTATCTATTGTAGAACAACCTAAAACTCAAACTAAAAGGTCGGGCCCCGCCGTCGACGACACAATATCTCGGGATCTCACGAATTTGCATATCTTCATCTGTAAAACGCGGGGTGAAGATGATTTGCCGGAATTGTGCGGGTCCCCCCTTCGAAGGGGGTTGGACCCTCCCCTCGGGGGCTAGGGGCTAATTGCTTGAAGAGAGCACATGTCTTCATACTTCTCTGATGTAAAGTAATTCGATTGCTTCGGGATAATTACTTGAGCTGCGTGAAGGGAATTGTCGCGTGATGTGGGTGTCTCGTAGAACTTATTTAGAGCTGCCGGTACGGCATCTAATTTGTTTCGTTCTATTTTTTTGATTGATGTTAAGTATCTTTATATAGGGTGACTGGCAATTAGTGTACGATACTTAAACAGTGATTGTGCTCATGATAACAAACAATTTTTATTATGGGAGCAAAGCCAAAATCGCGAAAAAAATATCAGCTGTTCAGTACATTAGGCAAACATAAATGTACTGAACAGCAGATTTTTTTTCGCGATTTCAGGTTTGTTCCTATAGTAAAAGTTGTTGGTTATCATGAGCACAATCACGTGTTTAAGTATCGTACACTAATTACCAGTCACCCTATATATATAATTCTGGACGAGTGTTTGTCACCTGACTCCTAAACGGATTGACCGATTTCGATGAAATTTTATATAAATATTTGAGTGGGTCCCTGAATGGTTTGAAAATACAAATGAACATGGTAGGCGGCGCTGTAATCGGGGCCTTCATTTTTTTTCTAAGGAAAGGCCAGCTTTCGGGCAGCACAAGGTCTGTTAACCGCTAGTCTAGTTATAAGATTTTTGCCGTGTTTAGTTCTGGCTGCTGTTTTTCTATATTCAGAAAAGAATACTGTTCGTATGCTTCCGGTCACTCGGTAATCTTCGGCTGCTGTCGTGAGACAACAGAAGGCCACGAGCAGCGGCGAGAGGTGCGGGACGCGTGCCTTCGGATCACTTTGCTACCGATCTCTGAAGACAAGACATGACTTAATTTAGGACGCACATCAGCGTCCTAAATTAAGTCATGGTCTACCCATATGCCAAATTTCATTACTATTTTTTTTTTTAATTATGTCTTTTTCTGATTTTCGGACAGCGAAGTCGGGGGCAAGTTAATATTTAAAATTACTCGCACCTAGGGTATACAAGATCCTTGCTCGAACCTGTTAGCCTTACAGGCGTCCTAATATCATGCTGACAATTTTTTTATTATTTCAAAAATCTAATAGGTATTTATTTATTTTATTTCTAATGTGCCAGTTTTGAACTCTCTAAAGAGGTACTGATGAAAGAGGCTTTACAGTGTTTTCGACGTTTCTAATGACTATTTGCCATTCTAAAAAGCTTGTTTTTATATTTTCAATGAACATAAAACTAACGACGTATATCTACTAGTTGCCTGGGGGTGATTGTACCGTGATGGGTGGCCAGTTGCCGTGCTTACAAGCGAGTCTCGGAAACTTATGCAATATCCACGAGGAACGAGTTTCAACCCACTTATTAGAGAAGGGGGGCTATCGTACAACTTGTATGGCATATCGATCTTGTCTAAGGAGATTGAGAATGGTTATTAAAATTCAATACCGACCCACGGCACTATAAAGAGTGTAACTTCAGATTTCTACGCTGATTAACCTTTTGAGTGCGCAATTAGAGACACAATAGAAAGACAATGGCGCGTGAACGCCGGCGTTAATGCGGGGATCAACAGCTTAAGAGCAAAAAATTAAACGAAGTGAAAAAAGTAGTGATTTGTAGTTTTAAGAGCGGCCAACTCGAGGTACATTTCCATAAAACCGCTCTTATGTGAATATGATGTTATTACACATCTCTCTCTAGATATTTTGGATAAACAGTTATCTTGTGGATATTATCTAGGCTTCTATAGAAATCAAAACATGTAAAACTAATCTAGTAAAGACCTCTGAACATCTGCTATTTTACGTGAACTTTGGCCCTCCATAATGTACTCATATATTAAAAATATTAAAAAGTACACCCATAGAAGCCTTGCACATTTAATCGAGATTCTGAATGAAGACAATATTTCTGAAAAACTTTTGAGGGTTTAAAAAAAACCGTATTTCCTGGAACCAGTTTTGTGAAATATTCGAGTAAATCACGGAATTACCGTATGCCAACAGAATTTTCAGGCATTATCTCTCTTTTTTCGCATTGCCTCTTCATCAAACATCGCGTTGGATTGCGTTAGATGAAGCAACAAGCTTTTAAACCATGCTCGATGTTGACGATAGGCGAGTGGAAAAGGGCCCTCTTAAGGAATAATATTGGGTAAAAACTATGTATTTCATCGTAGCGTAATTTTGGACATACAGATCGAAAGAGCGTAAAAAACTGAGTAAAAATGCATCAAAAATCAATATTCAAAATAGTCTGCGCCCTTAGTGGCCCTTTTCGTTCCAGCCCCCCTAGCCAAGTTGCAAACGATAAACGTGAACGCTTAGTAATCTCCAATAGATTTTCAACTTTATACCTAAGAGCATAAAGTTGAAAATCTATTAAAGACTACTGAGCGTTAGCGACCGGAACGAACGAAAACACTATGTAATCTTCAATAGATTTTCAACTTTATATATTTTTTATTTTTTTATGTTCAAAATCGCAGTACTTACTTATACATTTTTTTTTTAATACTAAAAACCACAAAAGCCTTTACTGGCTTATATATGGCTAGTGAGTTCGGATAAATTACAAATAAGTTAGGTAAAGTTTTACATTTAAAGATATTATAAATAAGTTAGTATGACTAAACTAATTCATTCAGTTGCAAAAAATGCTTTTTTAATTCACATTTTGATTTTTTAGGGTTGCAGAGGTATTTATTTTGTATGTCCACAGGAAGTCAACATCCAATAACATAAAGTTGAAAATCTATTAAAGACTACTGAGAGTTTACGTTTATCGTTTGTGACTTGACTAGGGGGGCAGGGCCGCAGTGAATCATTCGAGGAAATACCGCTGATGCAAGAGCATCTCCGGTTTCTTTGAAATATTTACCAATTTATTTATGTATTCATATAACAGAAAAATATAATAGGTACATTAGAAACATTAGAAAGAACAAGGTACTGCTTATTTCAAACGAAATTTCTTTTAGCAGATCAGTGAAAAGAGAGATAAAAAAAAAGTAAAATTCAAATGTTTTTATTTCACTTAGGCCTACATGGGCACTTATAAAACGTCAGAAGCTAGCGCACGTAGACAATAGTGTCTAGGAAACAAGAAAATAATAGTATGCCTATCTTAGAACATATCGACTCTTCCCGCCACTAAGGGGGGACTAAGACTATTTTGAAAATTGATTTTTGATGAATTCTTGTTCAGTAAAATCTGACACAAAGTTTTAAATTGTGTAAACGTCTAATATTAACCGCTTCATCTTTGTTTTTTTTTTTTTTAAATTCATGACATTGTTTTAGCAATATATCTACATTATTTAGACCACTGAATAACTTCATAATAACGCCATTTATTAATTGGTTTATTGAATTTATAAAGCAAGTAATGGTGATTACAAATAATGTAATTGCGATATTTTGAAAGATAATTGGAAACTTTTTAGAAAAAAAAAAAACAATAAACCGTTTTTTAAATCCTTGCTGTGACTTCATGCTTACCTATCAGAAAACTTTTGATTCAAATCATAATATTTGTAACCATCAGAAATGTAATACTTTTACTATTTACTTTGAAATAACATCAACTATCCAAAATAAAATGGAAAGGTATCCAAATGTTAACAGAAAACGTTTACAAATCAACAAAAATAAAGAAATCATAATCCTATTTTTGTTTAGAACACCAATGCGAGATTTAGTCGAGTGATTCAATATCTGTTCGCACTCGGTTTGTTTACGAACCCGATAGACTCCAATAAGAAATATAAGAATACAACTGCTATCGCCATCTGGCGTTGAGTAGCAGCTACCTCTTTATAACCTGTGGAGTGAACGAAATAAGTTAAAATGTTTTTAAAAACATAATAACAGTATTCTTTGTTTATTTTATGAAACCAATGATTTGTCTGTTTAATAAAGTGGAAGAGGAAATTATCTAAAAAGTTATATTTTATCTACTATGAAAATCTAGTAATGCTCGAAAAACCACTTCATATTAAGAAAAATATCTCTGAAATTATTCTTGTATCATAGTCTGACATGAATTCATTTTGTGTTTTACATTAAAAACAAGGCTTTGTTTATTTTAATTAATTCTGCTACTCAACAACAGATGGCGTTGCCTCTTCAAAACAAGCGTCGGTTCATTGCACTTCGCCGTTAAAAGAACGTGAAGTTTTATTGAAAATTTTTGTTTGGCGTAAACTGGAGAGCATGAAATGTGAGATGATAGTGGTCAAATGTAACGATTTCTCACGAAATGTTCGCCATTTTTTCGATTTTATGAAGTAACTTTTTGAAACGTGAATAGCGTTGGTTAGAGATAGCAGATTTTGATTTTTTAAACGATTCGTTTGAATTTGTTTAACAAAGAATTCAGATTTGGTGGGTGTCACTTGGAAATTCGCCTCCCTCAACAAAATATTATGTGATTTTTCGATTTGTTTTAACCCATTCGTGAAAAAACTACTATTTTGTACGGTGCATGATTTTCTCTGGTTGAAATAGAGCTAATACGTCTCTAAGGTTAGTAGGTAGGTAAATGCAGATACTTGGTTTATTTTAATCGACTTAAAAATAAGAGTTCACTTGTCTCATTCATACCAAACATTAGCAAACCAATTTTGCTGACTGATTTTATATTCAAATTGGTACAACATCGAATTGTAATTTAGGAAATCGCTTTGGTAGAAAACGGTTGTTTCTTTTTTGGGAAACAGAGGACAGCATTGATTAAGTTACAGACATTGATCTAAAAAAACTGGGCAAGTGCGAGACGGACTCGCGCACTGAGGGTTCCGTACAGACTTATCTATGTAAATAGTTCAATTCCCGAATGGAGTCTCGAAGATTTTTCCGAATCGCAAACAATATTTTTTTTGTGACGTAACATAAAATTTACTTTTTTCAGATTTATTCCTATACTTGTGCTATAAGTCCTTGCTTTATGCCAAATTTCAGGATTATAGGTCAACGGGAAGTACCCTAAGAATTCTGATTTTCTTGGGAGTGTCGAAATATACGTTTTTAACGACATAAACGACCGTATCTTTTTTTTCGTTAACTTAGAAGTTTAATTTTTTCACAGCTTTAAGCAGCCAGAAACTTGAGTATATGGTTTTAATTTCAAATCGATACCTCAACGCGTTCCTGAGATAAAGGGTCTTGACAGACGGACGGACAACAAAGTGATCCTTTAAGGATTCCGTTTTTTCCTTTTGGAGTACGGAACCCTAAAGAGCCTAACAGCTAGTCTAATCTATTGAATGCAGTATTTAATCAAAATCAGATTTTCAATCGGAGTTAATTTTATTTTGATGCATATAAATATACTTGTTGATCAGGTTTAAAGTTATAAGAGCCCTATAATCAGCCAATGCAAAGCGCTTAATAGAGCCTAAATTAACAGAATTAAAAATACTTCAACCCAGTTACTGGGTTGTGAAGGTCAGATAGGCATTCGCTCCTACAATACTGGTATTCAGATGCATCTCGTCAGCCCTAACATGGCCAGGAAGAGATTAGGTAGATGACGAGATGATGATGGCAGTCTTGTGTCGATTTTGATCGTGGCCTTAGAACGCAAAGAGCCAAGTGAAGGACACAGGTGGGTTTTAGTCAGTAAAAGTCTGACACGCCCTCTCGAGAGAAGTTATTTGATGATTGAGAGGTAAGTAACTAATATTAAGCATTCAAAATATTCTAATTTTAAATAGGAGTCTAAATTGTGCCCGCGACTTCGTCTGCGCAGGATTGGTAATTCGAGTAACATTCAGAGAGTATCTTTATAAATATAGCTTATGTGTTATTCTGATGTATAAGTTATATTATTGTAAAGTTAATTACAATCCATTTTCCAGTAGTTTTTGCGTGAGAGAGTAAGAAACATCAAAACTTTCGCGTTTGTAATATTAATCAGATGGTTACGTCAATATTATTTTACGTTGATTTTATGACGTCATGTGATCGACAAGAGTTCATCATACTTTTATTTTGTTGATTTAAAATAAAAATTGCAATATAAGTTGTTTTTAATACTAAATTCCAGAAAAGATTTAAGTATTTTGGTTTGGTAGTATTCATAATACCTACATCAATTTGTAAGTATTCCTTTTAAAATACAATCAATAAAAATTAAGTAGTTACGTGTTCCAAGAATGTACTGCAAAATTAAATGAGCTTCACATTTCATATAAAATGAAACAGAAACCTACAGAGTAAAAACTATGTTTTTCATCGTAGCTCTGTTTACTTACAATTTAATAATCGAAAGAGCGTAATAAATTGAGTAAGACTGTATAAAAAAAAACTATTACTCCAAAACGGTCTTCTGAGACAGGTAAATATTTTAAGAAACCGGAGATGTTCATGCATCTGTGGAAAGAGTCACCGTATCCCCGGAATGCAGAGGTCAAATGAAGGAACACCGGTGGGTTATAGTCAGTAAAAGTCTGACACTCCATCTTCTTCAACCTAAAAAAAATGTTATGATTATTCTTTGCAAATAAATAGGAATAATAGGTAAGGTAGGGGCCAGATAAACTTAAAATAACGGTCATTGACCCTCCTAGATTTGTTGACATACCATACCATAGTTGGTCTTATAATGTTCCCACTGTTGGGACTCAGGCCTCCTCTCTTCGTAGAGGGAAAAATAACGATAATATTGACGTTCTTAATTTAAAAAACGGAAATAAAGACATAAAGCCGTCTTGAAGCGGCCATCTATCGCGAGCCTTTACATTTTCTAGTAATGAAAAACAGTTAACTGTTTGTTTTTCGGGTTTCGACGCAAAGATATTATGAGAAGGTCAATGTTCTTTATTCCACGTATATCTGGCATCTTGTATAGTAAGTTATTAAGTGAAGCAGTATTAGAGCCATCCAGTTTTTTAATCGAGAGTTTTAACTGAGATTTCGTTCGGCGTTACTATTGGATGGGATAGGATGTGGCATATTTATCGTGCTCCATGAGTGCTTCCTTTTTATACTTTGCTTCCACATAATATGATTATTAGCTTAGATAGAAATTATTTGAATAAAATAATAATATTGCAGTATTTTATAAGTATGGAAGACTAGCTCCTGCCAGCAGCTTCACTCGTGTGAAAGTATGTTTCTTCATACAAACTTTGGAGCCTCATTTCACCCCCTTAAATGTTGAAATACCAAAAGTTCGCGATTAGTGCTCGCCTACGTCATAAAATGAAACCTAGTGCAAAATGTCATGCTCCTAGTCCCAGTAGTTCCAGCAGCTGTGTGTTGATATGTATTTTTTTTTTATTATTGGTAGGCTCGCGTTTGACCACTATCTAACCTGATGGTAAGCGATGATGTGGCCGACGATGAAGCACGCTTACCTAGAAGTAACCTATTCACTCTTGACTTAAAAACCCTAGATTGTAGCTATCAGGAAACACAGACTCCGGCAGGGAATTCCACTCCTTAGCTGTACGCATTATGAATGTGTTCCCAAAACGCTTTGTACGTATGGGTGGGATGTCCACCATGTACCGATGGCGCAACGCCGTACTTCTAGTGGTCCGATGATGGGACGGACTTGGTGGAATTAAATTGTGCAATTCCAACGCACACTCCCCGAAGTGTAATCGATAGAAAACCGACAGGCCAGCAACTCGGTGTCGATGCTCAAGGTTTAGAGTTTTGATTCGACAAACGCATCATCACCGATGATGTCAGTCAGTCAGTATCTCCTTTTATATATATGTATAGATAAAGACCCGATGAATCGAAAGCATTCCAATTAGAAAAGTATATCGGCTTAGCAGTCAAATTATTAACAAATATCTTTCTATTCTTATTTTACTGTTGGAATTATTGATTGTTCAGTCTTATGTGATTGCAATATTTGAATGATGATCACATGTGAAGAGAAATAAAAATATGATGAAATTGGCTTTTTCTAATATTTTTTAAGCGTGATGATGAAATATTAAGCCCATATAGAGTACTTTATTTTATTGTAAGAAATTAATTCTATCTCATTAGTTCAACCGTTGGTTAAACGAACCTGGTAAAAAATTATAATCGGGTAAAATATTTTTTTGTTGACTTATTTCTCACGCCCTAGGGTGGTGCGTGAGGGTGTGTCAGACTTTTACTGATTAAAATATACCTGTGTCCTTCAGTTGGCCACGGTCTCCCTTTCAGAAATTCTTCGTGAAAAAATTCAAAATATTGAATTTTGCTTTGACAATGTGATACATATATCTCTGAATACACATACCATGTAAAATCTTTGTGAGTTTTGTTATTAATACCTGCCTAGTTTTAACACCTCGACTCTGCTAACTCCTTGGTACACCTAATATCTGAAACACAATTTTTTCATAAACAGATCAGGCAATTTGAACTAAATTTTACTTGGTTGTTATTAATGTAGGTTTAATTTATACTTGATAATTTTTTTATTAATAGCTATAATTTATATTAAAAAATCGTAGTATTTTTAGGGTTTTTTATCCAAAGGGTAAAAACGGGACCCTATTACTAAGATCCACCAGGCTGTATTTCGTACCGCGATAGCTACACTGTTGAATTTTTCACAGGTTTTTTTTTTTTCGGTCGGACTTTCATCCAGTGACATCCCCCGCTCTTGAGCAGAGCATGAGATAATGTCAGACTTTTACTGACTAAAACCCCACTCCTTTGCCTTCGTTCCAGGGCCCCGGGGTTCTCTTTCACATCACCCATGGCCCCAGTAGGGTAATATATAATATTTAATAATATTTATCTAATATTTCTGATATTGTCGGGCTTCTTCTCTGCCCATCTTCTTAGGGAGACAGCGTGAATACCATTATGTGTGGCAGTGTTTATATCGTGGAGGATGGAATTCATTTTGAGGTTTAGCGGTGGAGTCTTGTTATTGATTGGGGTTAGTCGGCGTTGAAGGATCTTATTTAAGGCTTGTATAAAGCCTTTGTTGTGGGCCCAATATAGTACATTTTGATACAAGTACAGTGACAAATTTGCACGTGTATCAAACGACTTTTTTCAATACACTTAAGAAATGAATAAACGGGGGTTGACCGGCGACTGGTGGGGGTCGTCGCGCGCCCAGCCTGATACGATAAATGTAATAACATTGTGGCGGGGGAGAGCACGCGCACTTTTCTGCACTAGTGTGGAAAATAGTCTATTGTATGCCTAAAAGCGGTGGGATAAGAGCGGATTTTCGAGTAAGTGTATTGAAAAGTTCTTTTTTACCCGTTTGTAAATATTATTATATTTAGTTTGCATATTATATACCTTTTAAGTTATAATATTGATTAGTTTAGAAGTTTATAAGTAGCTTTTGTTTCATTTGCTATATCTGTATGTATACATGTATGTGTCGTGCTTGACGACCCAGTCGTTAAGGCACCTGCCTACCTAGTCTCTATATCTTCGTTTTTCCTAGAGTTTTTTTTGTGATTTTACGTAAGAACGCGCAATTACGTAATAGTAATACCCTATAGGCGCGAGGAGATAGATGTAAGATAAAGAAATAAATGTATTGTATAGTGAGAAATAATATATAATATGGCTAAATTTGTTTCTATTGCTTGTTTATGAGAGAAATGGAAATGTTTAGGTTTTTTTATTTCTCCTATTCTGATTATTGGTGTTTTCGGGACTCGTCGAGTATCAGAGTGGAAGCGAAGGAGTGGAGGGTGGTCAATACTGTTCTAGTTTAAGGGTGAGGTCCTGGGCTTGATTCTCAGGTCGGGCATTAAAAGTTGTTGGGATTTTCTATTAAGGTAAATGCTCTAAGGTAGAACGCGAATTTCATTTTTTTATAAATATATTAGTGCTAAGACATGTACTATGTATTTACACAATATAATTATGTTTAAAACCAACTTATAGAAGAGCTAAAATGATATATTTTAATAAAATTTGTCGGTTTAAGTTACTTTGTGTTTAAGTGAGAAATTTTTGACGATACATTTTAAGATTTTTTTTAAGAAGTTTCTATATTCAAATATATTATTGTTAAGATAATACAGTTACCTACGATAATAATTGTATTAATTAATAATTTCATTCCATGTGACATTAAAAAATAAACATTTTTATGGTATGAAAACCTCAATGTTTCACAAACATTACGAGAAATCAGTTTACAGAATATTTTTTTTCAGTGCTTACAGATCGGAATGCCAATTGCCAGTTTAAAATACCGTGTAATTAATGAAACACTTTTTTCAGAGTTATTTCGTAATTGTTTTTTGTTTTAAAGAGGTGTGATAATGAACTGATGAAATGAAGAATGAATTTACCGCTGAATCACGTAAAAAATCAAGTTGATTTTTGTTTAAATGTCACTTTTATTTTTTATGCTAGCGATTTCGTTCGAGAAAATTATGTCAAAGGATACTCCTGGGATAAAAAGTACGAGTATGTGCTATTCCAGGACATGGTCTACCCGTGTACCAAGTTTAATCGAAATCCGTTCAGCCGTTCGAGCGTGAAGGAGTAACAAACACACACACACACACTCACTCACAAAATTTTGCGATTATAATTTGGGTGTCTCCAAGGCTAGAGTGAATAGGCTCTTAATAAACTAGTGCGCTTCACCATCAACGATTGCATCACTGCTTACCATCAGATGATATCGCAGTCAAGCACTAGTTTATGTCAAATTTAAAAAAAAAAAATAGTGTGATGGAAGCATTTTATTTTTCTTTTCTTCAGAATTCAGGGTTCGATTCATGAAATGTGTACTAGATTAGTTTACTATAAAGCCTTTATATTATAAATAATTTAATGTATCATCAACTCATCATCTTCCTGCCCTTGTCCCGTCTTATTTGGAGTCGGCGCAACACGTTTTTTTCTTCCATTCTGTCATATCCTGTCACCAGTCATGCTATCACTAACTTCCTTTTCTTTCATATCACTCTTCATACAATCCATCTTTTCTTTGGCCTTCCTCTCCACCCATCCACATGTATACCTACTCAAAATTCTTTTAGTAACATGCGTTTCATCCCTCCTCTTTACATGACCATACCAAGACTAACGATTCCCCTTCAACTTTTCAGTCACTGGTGCCACTTTTAAACTTAATTAATAATAATTAATTTAACGTATTTATTTTATATAAATACAACATTTTGGAAACATCAAAACTAATAAATATTAATAGGTATAATATATACAAATTAAAAATAATAGTATTTACCAACGAGTAGAAAAATAAATTATTGGACGTCAAAAAATTCATGTTAAATAAATTATTATTTCTCAACTCAAAAAAAATATACCTGTATTGATCATGTTAATCATTGTTAAATATAAAACTCTAAACAGTCACTTACATCCAAAAATCCTTAAAAGCGTAAAGGTGTTTTTATGTAATAATTTTCTTTATTCTTTATTGTACACAAAAAAAAACTTAACCTTTATACATTGATTTGATCATTTGTGTACAAGGGCGAACTTAACTCAGCAATGAGTTTTCTCCCAGCAACCCTTTGAGTGACAGAAAGATCACATTCGAGGGTAGGATCCAGTGTACAACATAAACCTACATAAATACGTCTTATATATATATATAGCCATACAATAATATATACTAATATTATGTAAATTGAGAAAGAAGTCAATAAAAAAATATAAATTTAATGAATAAAATTAATAATTATAGGAGAAGAAAAACCAAGGTTACCGACAGCAGAATTTCTAAACTTAAGTGGCAGTGGGCAAGGCACATAGCTCGCAGAACAGAAGGTTGATGGGGCCGAAAAGAGTTACCACTGCGTACCGGAAGACGCAGCGTTGGAAGGCCTAACCAGGTGGACCGATGACCTGGTGTGGGTCACGGAAATTCGATGGATGTGAGATGCAGAGGACAGGTCGTTGTGCCGACGCTTGGGGAAGTGTTCAACAGTGGACGTCTTTCGGTTGAAGTGTTGTTGATGAATAGAAAAAAACTACTGTTTTATTTAAATCTTTTCTAAATTATAACCCCTTTTTTACCATCCTAACTTTTCATTAAGTGTTTGTTAATGATTTCCTTGTTTACTCATCTACTAATTAACTTCGTATTTATATTGAGACTGAACATAAACTGTGTGTGTAGCCGAAAATTGCAAACATACATTAAAAACTAAAACGAAAAGCAAACATCGATGATTTGTAATATTTCAATTATTTATTTTGATACCAACAGCCGTATCCTGATGGCCCAGTGGTTAAGGTACTCGCCTCTTATGCATGAAGTAGCGGGTTTGAAACCGGGTAAGTACCAATGCAAATTTTTGAATTCATATGTACTTTTCAAGTTTATCTAGGACATTACTGACACCATACCTCGGAAAGCACGTAAAGTGAAATGAATGACAATCGTTTCAGGTAGTCAGACGCCAGAAAGTCAGTCCATCAGTCTATCCAAGGATCGTGTTGCCCAGTAACTCAGTTGTGAAGGTCTGGAGGCAGTCGCTCCATGTAAAACACAGGTATTATGGTATATTGGAAGCCGAGCCCAATCTAGTTGGGAAAAGGTTAGGCAGCTATGGTGACCAATAGCCGTATCTACTCTGTACCTGCATTAGAGGTGGCATTGGGCAGAGCACCGCTGTGACCACATGGGGGTGATCGTCGGCAACGATCTCTCGCGTCGATCCTTGGTACAGGCCATGGTCCGGAGCGAGGAGGAGTGGCAGGCGGTCGCCTCCTTCTGCGAAGCAGTAATGCTAGCTAAGGAGGAGGCCACACGTGCACGCGCGAGGGAGCTGCCCTCACGCTTAAGTCACCGGGATCCCGATCCAGATTTCCGGCCACCGTAGGCGCGGGCTTGCGGACGGCGAACAATGGGTAGCTCGCCGTCCGACCGGGTAACCATCCGGACCGAGCCCAAGTCGCCGACGGCGCGTACTGTTCCACGCACGGCTCAAGGAGATGTCAGCCAACCGTAGGGGCTCAGCAGCGTCGAAGCCTACTGGGGCCAAGGGTTTGCTTCTGAAAGGAAAACTTGGCCCGGGTATGAAAGGCAACGAAGGAACAGGAATGGGTTTTTAGTCAGTAAAAGTATGACACACCCTCCGGTTTCGCCCAAGAGCGGGAGATGTCATAGGATGATTTTCCTACCTAAAAAAAAAGAGGTGGTATACCTAAGTGTATGGTGACGGGCTGCACCATTCTTAGGAAGAGTCACCGCGGCCCCGGAATGCAAAGAGCAACTGAAGGAGCACAGGTGGATTGTAGTCAGTAACAGTCTGACACTTGCTTTCACTCCACCCAGAGCGGTAGAAATCATTTCATATTCTCACACCTGTTTCGCAATATAATATTATAAAAGCGAAAAATTTTGCGTTTGCATGTTTGTTACTTCTTCACTCTTGAACGGCTAAACGGATTTCGATGAAACTTGGTACAAGGGTAGACCATGTCTAAACAACCCAATTATTTTAGCTCGTTTAGCATTCTTATGCATAAGCATAAGCATAATGAGCCTTTTAATGTTCCCAATGCTGGGACTCAGGCCTCCTCTCTGCGAGAGAGAATGGGCCGTAATCCACCACGCGGGCCCAGTGCGGGTTGATGAATATCACATGTCTTCGAATTATGACATTCACCAACCCGCCATTCACCAACCAACCATTCTTATGCAATTACAGCAAATACTATAAAGAATAATGAAATATAATTTTATTGAAATAATTATTAATCTATTCTGGAGTGTATTGTTTTTTTAATATCTTAAAAAGCTGGGATTGTTCAAATTCTTTAAAATAATGTCGTAAAGCTCTCATAGCACTAAATTATCAATTATGAATAATTATTTAATCCAACAAAAACCAATGAATAAGTATTATCGTTCATAATATAATAGTTAGACTTTATCTTGCCGGTTACAGCGCATAATATAGTAGTTCTGAGTTGAGCTACACGAATACTGATAAATGCTTGCATTTACTGGACAGGTCCACTCAAATCTGTGTGGTTCTTTCCTCGAATGACGATCTCAGATACTGCATGGTTCTCATATGATTTGACAATATTACATGTTTGCTGTGTGGACTTTTAAAAAGAAACTTAGACCCCTGAGTTTGTTTCGGTGTTTCTTCTCAGAGTAGTTAGAGCTGAGAAAGACCGGCTTCATCTAGCTTAAACTGACGGACTTGTAAAAGTGTTTTTTTTTTAAATATAATTTATTGTTATCATTTATTGCTAAATGTTATAGTTTTTTGGAACAAATAATTCTTTTTTATTTAGTTTCCAGTACGAAAACAAAGGCAAAATAATCATAATACGGTTTGCGTGAACTGTGAATTGTTAAAATATTTTTTTTTTCAGTCATGATTTATCGATACAAAAAAATAACCTGGCAAAGAAAAACGTAATTGTAAAAAAAACTTTTTTTTATCAATTTTCATTTTTCAATAGTACTTTTGAAGCATTAGCAATAAAATACTTGAAATCAACGAACGAATTAAGCCGAAATTAATACCAGTCTTGGTCCGCCGTCGGCGACCATCATGGCGGCCACTATCCGCACCCCCCCCCCCCCCCCCCCCGCGCCGTCTAACCCTCTCCCCCGACCGTGTACAGCTTTTTTGCGAGCGAGAGAGACCTTCCACTCCCTAACGCTTTCATTCTAAAATATTTTCTGACCGATGTCAGCACAAAGTGATTTTTAACTCTTTGACAGTGAACATAAAGTTGATGTTAGCTTGGGATTTTAGCGTCACTTCCTACGTTTCAGTAGCAAAGTTATCAGATGAAAAGTGTGAAAAAGTGAGAGAGACGGATAGAGGCGGCCGTCTCGGGCGGGGCCCAAGTTTTCGTGAGTCATTCGTAGCTTAGATGTCGCACTGTTCGCACAACCGTGTTATGCGCGCGCTAAAAAGAGACAGAGGGATTTTTCACGTTTTCTTTTTTTATTTGGTCTTTATCTTGCCGGGGAGAAAAACGTTGCGTTTGGGGGTGTTCGGGGTGAGTCGGGGTGTAACGACCGTGCGTGTAATGTTTTAGGGGTGGTTTATACTCATGCTATTCTATAGATAATGAATAGTGGTGTAGCATATTTAATCACGGTTTTTGGAGTACTTAGTTTGCGCGCTGTAGAAATATGAGATAATTACTGACAAAAATGATTTTCGATTACGTTGATGGAAATGATGAGCGCTCTGATTGGTGCATGGCGGCTTGTTGCCTAATTAATTAGCTGGAAATTTTACTTCACATCTAGTTTTATGAAAATAATTTGGTCAATAGTAGGTACCGACCGGAAATGTATTAAAATTCGTTTATGATTTCGTTGTGGTGGTTTGTAAATAGGGAAGTAATTAAATATTATTGAAGAGTTAGACCGCATTTTATATACTCACACATAATCAAGTGTTTTTTTTTTATTTTCCTACACACTTTGTTTGCAAAAAATTAAAAAAAAAAATCCTAATTATTTGAACTCTTCGTCTTCCCATCCGATTACAATTTTAGGTGTATTTAACGCTACAGTGAATAGGCTCCTATGAACTAGTGCGCTTCACCATCAACAATTGCGTCACTGCTTACCATCTGGTGGGATCGCAGTCAAGCACTAGTTTATATTATTTAAAAAAAAAACCTCTACATATAGAAGAGTGTATGTACACCCGCCTTACATGCCGGAAACCGGGCAAATGACAATGTGGATTATTATATTTACATAAATAACAACAATACGGCAATAGTATTTGGCATATATAAGTACACACAAAAACCTTTATTATAAGTTAGCTTGTTTATTATCCTATTTTTACTTTTTATTATTCATTTTGTTGTTTCATTGTTTACAAAATATAAAAAACCGAATTTCTACACTTCCGCCCGATGCAATGTTATTACAATTAAAGTTATCTCAACTCAGGTTCAGGTTCTTCCTAGTTTGGGGACCACCATCCAAATATATGTATAATTACCAATTAGTTACAGACAATATTAATCATTATGTAATAGTTTTTAGTTAGAGCAGTGGTATTAGAGCTTTTTCTAGTTAGAGCAGTGGTGGCCGAGTGGTAACGGCCCCGACTTACGAGTTGTAGGTCGCCGGTTCAAACCCAGCCAGGCGCATTACTTTGTGTAATTTATTTCATCACCACTGCTCTCAAAACGGTGAAGGAAAACATCGTGAGGAAACCGGCATGTCCTAGAACCAAAAATTCGAAGACATGTGACATTCACCAATCCGCACTGGGCCCGCGTGGTGGATTACGGCCCATTCCCTCTTCTAAAGAGAGGAGGCCTGAGTCCCAGCAGTGGGAACATTAAAAAGGCTGATTATGCTTATGCTAATAGTTTTTAAGGTGTTCGTTATTTATTGTAAAAATTAACAATAAACATTTTTCTTATTCTTATATAGGGTGACTGGTAATTAGTGTACGATACTTAAACACGTGATTGTGCTCATGATAACCAACAACTTTTACTATGGGAACAAACCTGAAATCGCGAAATAAAATCAGCTGTTCAGTACATTTATGTTTGCCTAATGTACTGAACAACTGATATTTTTTTCGCGATTTCGGCTGCTCCCATAATTAAAATTGTTTGTTATCATGAGCACAATCACGTGTTTCAGTATCGTACACTAATTACCAGTCACCCTTTATATGAACTTTCCTACGTTTATCTAGGACATTACTAAACTAAGCACGTAAAGCTTTTGGTCCCGATTGTAATTTATTTATTAATTTTTTTATTGCACACCTTAACTTATTAAAGGACAAACATTTATAAAAAAAAAGTGTACAATAGGCGGTCTTATTGCACAGGGCAATTTCTACCAGACAACCTTTGGATGGACTGAACGAAAGGAAAAGATTTGGGGCTGTCAGTGTACAACAACATAAATAATGTACAAAAAAAAGAAAAGATAATAAAAATACAATAAAATATATATAGGGTGACTGGCAATTAGTGTACGATACTTAAACACGTGATTGTGCTCATGATAACCAACAACTTTTACTATGGGAACAAACCTGAAATCGCGAAATAAAATCAGCTGTTCAGTACATTTATGTTTGCCTAATGTACTGAACAACTGATATTTTTTTCGCGATTTCGGCTGCTCCCATAATTAAAATTGTTTGTTATCATGAGCACAATCACGTGTTTAAGTATCGTACACTAATTACCAGTCACCCTATATATGAACTTTCCTACGTTTATCTAGGACATTACTAAACTAAGCACGTAAAGCTTTTGGTCCCGATTGTAATTTATTTATTAATTTTTTTATTGCACACCTTAACTTATTACAGGACAAACATTTACAAATAAAATAAGTGTACAATAGGCGGTCTTATTGCACAGCGCAACTTCTACCAGACCACCTTTGGATGGACTGAACGAAAGGAAAAGATTTGGGGCTGTCAGTGTACAACAACATAAATAATGTACAAAAAAAAGAAAAGATAATAAAAATACAATAAAATATATATATATATTGGAGCAGTGGTGGCCGAGTGGTAACGGCCCTGACTTACGAATTGTTGGTCGCAGGTTCAGACCCAGCCAGGCGCATTACTTTGTGTAATTTATTTCATCACCACTGCTCTCAAAACGGTGAAGGAAAACATCGTGAGGAAACCGGCATGTCCTAGAACCAAAAATTCGAAGACATGTGACATCCACCAACCCGCACTGGGCCCGCGTGGTGGATTACGGCCCATTCCCTTTCCTAGAGAGAGGAGGCCTGAGTCCCAGCAGTGGGAACATTAAAATGGCTGAATATGTATATGTATGTATATATATATATACATATAATACATAAATAGGTATAGTCAGGGGTCAAAAGCGCAGTTCCGCCTTACCAATGCTAAAATTTCTTTGTAGAAGAGTGTCAATGGTCCATGACTGATTTAATTGGTAGCCTAGAATTAGTATAATATATAGGGTGACTGGCAATTAGTGTACGATACTTAAACACGAGATTGTGCTCATGATAACAAACAATTTTTATTATGGGAACAAAACTGAAATTGCGAAAAAAATCAGCTGTTCAGTACATTTATGTTTGCCTAATGTTAAAGTTGTTGGTTATCATGAACACAATCACGTGTTTAAGTATCCTACACTAATTACCAGTCACCCTATATAGTATTGAATATACTAGTTGTGGACTATTGAACTTCTACAATAAAGTAATAGACACTTTAGCATTGAACTGCACTTTTGATCCCTGACTGTACATTACCAAATAATCGCCATTTGTAGATCTTTGACAGTCTTTAGGTACAGGTAATCAGACGCCAGAAAGTCTGACCATCAGTCTATCCAAAAGTATCGTGTTGCGCAGTAACTGGGTTGTGGACTTGTGGAGGTCTGGTAGGCCAGTCGCTCCATGTAAAACACAGCGCCTTAATGAGATGTTAGTAAACCGTAAGGGCCCAGCAGGATCGATACCTGCAAGGGCTATGGGATTGGTTCTATAAAGGATATACATGAGTATTTCCTTTTAGGACCATGAGGTCCTGGAGCGCAAAAGGCAACTGACGGAACATAGGTGTTTTAGTCAGTAAAAGTCAGAAACGCCCTCTCGGCCACTCAGAGCGGGAGAAGTCATACGATGATTTCTCATCACAAAAAAAGTAATGTGGAAAAGGCTAGAGAGATGATGAGACGGATGTATGTTTATATAGATATAGAGTGTATGGTTGTTAGGTACTGTAGACAACAAAATTCACCTGCAACTGGCAACATACGCCACTGAAAATGGAAAACCCTGCTGGAATCTGTTTCCTGATAGCTACAAGGTGATCCTAAATTGATCACTCATCGGAAGATGTTATAATTATTGCAAACTAGCTGACCCGGCGATCTTCGTACCGCCTAACAGTCAATGAATATAGTATATCTTTCGATACAGTCAACCGATTGCGATGAAACAAAGCCTAAGTAATATATCAAGTTACACACAATTTTAATGTATAAAAGTTATCTACTAAAAACTTCTACAGATTTATTTTATAGGTATATATATGTCACCAGATCTTAGAAATTGATCACCTCATGAAATGGCCAAGGAAAACTGGCCAGATCATTTTAAACGTTAAAGTTTGATGATATTTCAATCTTCGTTTGGCCTATTTTCTTTAGACCTTTTGTTATCATTGAAATCTTACATCAATGATATGGCCAAACGAGGATTGACATATCATTAAATGTTAACGTTTATACGATCTGGCCAGTTGAAGCAGTTGAGTTCTGGCAGTTGTTCTGGAATGCCTTTTACTCTGTACTTACATGAAGTATAAATAAATAAATAGTATAGATAACGTCGTATGTCAATTATATTTGACATTTGCGAACTAGACAGCTACAGAATGCAAACAGACAAGCAATGGAATGCTACAATAGCAAGCAATACTCCGCCAGAGCGTGGGACAATTGTGTCGATTTTTTTTACCAATAATTGCTTGGTGGTGTTAGCCAGCAAGATCGCCAGGCTCCTTTCTTTGGGGCAGACTTAGACAATCGCAGCCTTTAAAGAGAATATTCGACAGGAACGCGAACAGGATTACTGTTCGCGTTCCTGTCAAATATTTTCCCGTAAATCTTGCGGAGTCATGGAAAATGCGATAAAACGGGCATAAATGTGTAGCAATACTGACGGCAGCCACTAGACGGATTTCATTATTTCCATTTAACAAAAAAACATTGTAAAGATCCTAATAAAGATTTCCATCACTCAAAATTATTATTTTTTATTTAGTGAAAAAGTTATACAAAAACAAAATTGGATGATTAATTTTGTGCGCCTTGTATAACTTGGAGGTTTTTAAGTCAAGAGTGAATTGGTTACTTCAAGGCAAACGAGCTTCAACGTCGACTACTTACATCTATGCTTACCATTAGGTCATCAAGGATATAACGTAATTTTTTGAATCATGAATTTATGTATCTATACTAATATGTATTATAAAGAGGTGAATTTTATAAGTATGTATGTATGGGGTAATCTCTGAAACTACTGAACTGATTTTGAAACTTTTTTCACTAGTAGAATGCTCAGACCTCATTAAATTATCTTTGAAGTTTCCCTCATTGATTTTACACGCGGTGCCACGAAAAAAAGAGAGATATGGAGAAGTCTGACAAAAGCCGCACAATACCAACTAAAAAAAAAAAATACAAATAAATCTTTTTCTTACTTTCTTTCTTTTTTCAACTACCGTCTATTGGTTACCATCTTTTTTTTTTTAAATTGTTATAAACTAGTGCTTGACTGCAATCCCACCTGATGGTAAGTAGTAATGCAATCGTTGATGGTGAGGCGCACTAGTTTATTATGAGCCTATGCACATTTTTTTAAGGTATACCCAATTGTTGTAAGAGGTGTACCTAATTGAGGCAGCTGTCTCTACCAAGATATGTGCAATTGTGCATAAAAAAATGTCTTAAAATAAATACAAAAAAAAAACCGAAAAAGTTACGTTAACGTTCCGAAAAAACCGTTAAATAAAAAAAAGAATGTCGGTATTCTCACCATCAATACAGAAACGAATACAATTTAAAATTTCCGAAAGAAAATATCCGAATGAAAATATTAAAAACCGAACGATTTCGAGACTCGCCTCGATACCCGATGTTGAGTAAATTGTCTGTATAATAATACCACCGTACCGTATGAAATGGATACAGGAGGGTCCCAAGTTGAAAAACTACGCCATATTGATATAAGCTTAGGAAGTACTTAGATATATGTATATATTTTTTTTTCTAAATAACGACAATTTTTTTCAAAAACATTTAAGGATATTTTTTTTTTTAAAGAGACGTGTTTAATTACAGTAAGTCTAAAGGTATAACAAGAAAAATAAAAACACTTAACTAATTATAGATAGATAATTTAAACTAATACCAATCAAAAACCGGCCAAGTGCGAGTCGGACTCGCGCATGAAGGGTTCCGTGGTTCTGTATATACAACATTACGGTGAATCAGGCATACATGCCCCCAGTCGATAATGTGCCCAACTTGCAAAACAAAGACACGTTTTTAAAATGTGGTGCTTATTTGAGGCGATCTGGTTAGTTTATTAGTATGACGGCGATATAAACTATAAACATAAGCCATACGTGATGGCTGGTTTACCCTAGACACAATTTATAGGCAAAAAAATCACGTTTGTTGTATGGGAGCCCCCCTTAAATATTTATTTTATTTTAATTTAACTATTTATTTTTAAAGTGAATAAGCAACTGAATATTTTGTGAATATTTCAAGCGCTTACCTGATGCCGTTATTAAAATAACGAGCAAAAAAAAAATCCGGAAATAATCACGTTTGTTGCATGGGAGTTCCACTTGAATATTTATTTTATTCTGTTTTAGTAGGTGTTTGTTTTCATAGCGTCAATAGAAAAACATCATCTGTGAAAATTTTAACTGTCTAGCTATAACAGTTCATGAGATACAACCTGGTGACAGACAGACGGACAGTGGAGTCTTAGTTATTAGTAATAGGGTCCCGTTTTTATCCTTTGGGTACGGAACCCTGAAAAGCGGTAAAAGCGGTTCCTTATATAAAAATGATTTAAAATACATTAAATAGTAGCCCACCGGTATCGCGAACAGGGTCCATACTACCGGTGTCGTTACGGTTAGGACTCCAAAGAAAGCAACCTCCTAAAGGGTCTATTACACTACGCGATATCGACTAAGATTGTCTAAATATCGAGTAGTGTTATAGGCCCTTAACTATACGAGCCGTGTCCAGGTATACCGCTTTCCATTATTATTAGGTATAGAAAAAAAAAATAGATACAGCTACATACCTTTTGGGAACACACTCATTGTGCGTACAGCTAAGGAGTGGAATTCCTTGCCGGAATCTGTGTTTCCTGATGACTACAACCCGGGAATCTTTAAGTCAAGAGTGAATAGGTTACTTCTAGGTAAGAGCGCTCCATTGTCGACCGCATCGTCGCTTTCCATTACCTAGGTGAGATAGCGGTCAAGCGCGAACCTATCAAGAATTAAAAAAAAGTACCTGCCTATTCAGCACTTAGGTAGGTACCTTTTATCAACGGTTATTTAGGCTGATCTAATTAACAACCACCATTTGCCATTTCTTTCTTAGTGATACAACACACACGTCCGAAATCTTGTGAGTCCACTGCCATAAAAAAATAAACTAGGACAAGCTCGCTCATAAAGTTATGCAAACTGTCAACATCGCTTTTTTATTTAAAACGCCAAACTAGATTTTTAAACACTCACCTTAACCCAATTAAGAATTCTCAAAAATAAACGCGCCTCATCTTGCGAGGGTTAACCGTGAGAACGCGAGGTTAAAGGTCAATTTGACCTGTCTCACAATGACAAAAGTGACCCCACAGAAAAGTCGAGACCTCTGACCCTACGTGTGCCAGATTAACATAAAGATGCTTTTTAAGGACCATTTTGACACAATAGGACCAGTTGAGATCATCACAATACACGGTCCAGTTAGATTCTCGATCGCAAGATGACCCTTTGTCAAATAAGCCTTGAGAAGCGAATTTGCATAAAGCGAAATTTTAGTAGCGAATTAAAAATTTAAATTTCTTGCAGCGAGCTAGGGTTAAGTATGAGAAGATTTTGCTGGCTCGGCAGTTGGAAAGGATTATGCATATTTATTAAAAGCTTGTAAGACTGCTAAAGTCTAGCTGGAGGCAATTAATCAAATTTTCGTTCTTAAAATATGTAATTAATATACGTATTGCTTGTACTTGTTAACGCTACAATATTATGAGTTTTATTTTGACTTAATTTATGAAAACGAATAAGTAGTATCAGTTTCTGTTTATTTTGCAAACTGGTGCAACCATAATAATACTAGGCATGCCTTTTAAGTTCTGTCGTTTCCATATTTCCCGGCAATTTTGAATTTAGAACTGTTTTATATTCGAATGTATTTAAAATTTGAATCTCAAAACAGTTGAAAGTATTAGGATTAATGCTATTGTTTAGTCACAGCGTCGATTGGAATCTGTCAGGTTACGTACGAAAATGAATCTTTCTAAGGAAAATGTTCGTGCAATAATTTTCTACAACTTTAGAAGAAGCCTGACACGACTTCAGTGTTTTGAAGAGCTAACATCTGTATTCAGTGATGAAACCCCATGTCTGCGGACTGTCGAACGCTGGCATTTAGAATTCCAGCGTTGACCTACTAGTGTTAGTGACAAATCTCGCGAAACACGCCCAAAATCCGCCTTCACTGAAGATAACATCATTGCTGTGAGACAACTAATTCTCGAAGATCGTCATGTGACATATCGAGAGATAGAGGCTCTATTAGGCATTTCAGGGAAAACCATTCAGAAGATCTTGCATGAAGCGCTTGGTGTGAGAAAGCTAGTTTGCCGTTGGATACCGCATCTGCTTTTCGACGATCACAAGGCGGCCCGCGTCAGATGGTGTAAGAAAACTCTGCAAAGGTTCAACCGAGGAGAGTCAAATCACGTCTACGACATCATCAGTGGTGACGAATCTTGGATCTATGCCTACGATCCTGATTCCAAACAACAATCTACAATCTGGGTCTTTCAAGACGAGCCAAAGTCGACTAAAGTTGTTCGTTCTCGAAGCACTTCAAAGAAGATGGTGGCCAAGTTCGTTGGAAAAACCGGCCATGTTGCGACTATTGCACTTGAAGATCGTAGAACGGTTAACGTAGAGTGGTATACCATAGTTTGTTTACCACAAGACATCGCCGAACTTCGAAAATCTAACTCAAAGCGACGCATCATCCTGCACCATGGCAACGCAAGCTCACACAGCGCTCGTCAAACGATTGATTATTTGAAGCAGGAAAAAGTAGAAATTCTTGACCATCCTCCATACAGTCCTGACCTAAGCCCTAACGATTTCTTTACATTTCCTAAAATTAAGAAAAGTCTTCGTGGTCAAAGGTTCTAGTCCGGTGAAGAAGCAGTCGACGCTTTCAAGTCAGCCATTTTGAACACCCCCACTTTAGAGTGGAATAAATGTTACAATAATTGGTTTGAGCGAATGGAAAAGTGTATTAAGCCATGTGGTGAATACTTTGAAAAACAATAAAAAGTACTATAAGGTTCTAGTTGTGTTTTTTTCTTCAAACGACAAAACTTAAAAGGCATGCCTCGTATAGGTTTAGCAAGTTAGAAGTAATTCTAACTTGCATTTTTTTTCTAAAATGTTTGCATAGCATAGCACAGTCGGCCTTATAATGTTCCCACTGTTGGGACTCAGGCCTCCTCTCTAGGAGAGGGAAAGGGCCGTAATCCACCACGCGGGCCCAGTGCGTGTTGGTGGATGTCACATGTCTTCGAATTTTTGGTTCTAGGACATGCCGGTTTCCTCACGATGTTTTCCTTCACCGTTTTGAGAGCAGTGGTGATGAAATAAATTACACAAAGTAATGCGCCTGGCTGGGTTTGAACCCGCAACCTACAAGTCGTAAGTCGGGGCCGTTACCACTCGGCCACCACTGCTCTTTCCAAATGTTTGGAGCAGTCGAAAAACTGTTTATTATTTCATTTATTAATTCACTGTTACTGATTACAAAGTAACGGTGAATTCGAAGATGAATCTTCTTTTTAAGTGAAAATTAAAGTTAGTAAACCTAGCTTAAGTTATCTGAGAAACATAGTTTAAGTTATCTAATGAGTGACTGCGGCCCTGGTGCGCAAAGGGTAACTGAAGGAACATAGGTGGGTTTCAGTCAGTAAAAAATTTACAAACCAACCGCACCACCTAGAGCAGGAAGAATTATTTGATGACCGTGATTTGTGTTATTTTTTTTTTAATATTTTATTGTAATATAATAATGACTCTCTGCACGTGTTGGTTTCGACTGTTAGTGTAGAAAGTACCTGTCATAGAATAAATAAATAAATAAATGACCCAAAGAAGCATAATTAAGTTACCTAGGTATTCTATTAACAAAGCAGCCAGAGCTACGCTTTCCTTCGTTTAATTCAGAAAGGTTTATATTTTAAGCAAATCTAAATAAGAGAATCTCTCACGTCTAAAGTGCAAATGCAATGGACCAACACTTTATAGAAGCAACAGTGATTCCCACAATACAGTATAAATATGCACATCTCATTCCAGTCTCCGACTCTATGCATAAAGATAAAACTAAAATCATTAACAAATCGCTCCGTGTGAAACCTTACATCATCTGCAAGTCTAATTAGAACGACAATAATAACAAGCGAAAATAAGGTCCAAGATGACCCCTTTAGCAAAGTGAGATGACCTCACCTGTTACTTGCATACATAATTTAATAATTAACATAACTATTGTAAAAAATACACAAAATACAAATAAATCTTTCTCTCTCGCAGTTTATTAGCATTTCCTTTAAATGTTTTTGCTCGGGTTTGTTTTGTCGTGTGAAAATTTTTAACGTTATTTTTTTGGACGTGGCCGTTGAAGGGTTGAGTCTGTTGAGTCGTTGAGTAATTAAAATTCGCTTCTTTTGTCGCGATTAAGTTTTAGTTGTCAGGGAAATGTTTGAGTGTAGTGGAGTCTGAAGATGAGTACAGTCGTTATTTTTTTATTACGAGTATGTAAGTGTTTTGATGACCAGTTAGTGTTGTGGGTTATGTGTTGTGATTTGAAAATTAATGTGATTGGATACTACATATTTGAATGAGTATAATTACTACCTGTAGTAAGTAGTGAATGTTAAGGTAAGTTTTCCTTCCTTACAGTTGGAATAATTTTTTAATTGTTTTTTTAAATTTTCTTGAATTTCAATTGGAGAATACGAAAATAACAAAGAAGAGAGTGGAGTATAGGTATTGAAAAAATAACATCGGTTTTTAAACGATAATATACCTAATGAGAGCGATGATTTTTTATTATATTTATTATAAAAAATGATGTCTTTTTATTTCTGATTATTTATATATTTCTTATTTATTTATAGATAATTAAAACGGTACACTTACATTAATTAACATAGAATTTTAAAAACTTAAAATATGGGTATTCTTATAATATGTCTACCTACCCAGGTAGACAGTATTCTGCCTGAAATAAAATATTTTATTTTAATTTTTTTGTGATTTTGGGTACAATGTTGACCGGTCTACAGTTCAGCACAGGTCTCATACCAGTTGTAATATGGAAACATTGTGGAAACAATTTTTTTTTTTAAACTTGTAGTTTCTTGCTGGTTCTTCTCCATATGAAACGACCAATTGGAACCGTGCACTAGTTTCTGTCATTTTATAAATGCTCATGTAGGCTTCTATGTGAAATATAATTATTTGAATTGATATCTGCCACTGATAAGTGTTTTTCAATACTCTTACTCGAAAACTGGCTCTTATCGCACTACGATTAGGTTCAACATGCCATGTTTATCACCCTCGTGTTTTTTTTTTAATTTATCACAACAAGGGCTTTTTTCATTCCTATTTCGTCACGGTCAACGGTGATTATTGATTTTTTTAAGCAAATATTTTTAAGGTTTTAATATCTAATGAAAATTTAAATTGTGTTTTTGATCAGAATAATATAAATAAACATGATTACTTACACAATAATTGGTTATTACCAATAAATTAACATTTATCCGTGTTCTAAATTCAAAAATATTTGAATTTGTTATGTTTAATATTAGGATGTATATCGGCTTTATACCTTTGCTTCTCCTTTAACCTGCGAAGGTTATGCGCGGGAAAAAAGTAAATTAAATCTGTGATTAAATCACATTATTGGTGTTATTGTTGATTTGGTGAAAAAAATGGCGAATTTAAGTTTTGAAGACAATTATTTAGATGTTACGCCTCCAGATATTGTGATTGAGGCACAAAATGCTTGCGATAGCTGCCATCTAAATCTAAACGGAAATATATGGCAACTTTGGATAATTTTCTTCAGTTAAAAATTAACAAAAACGCGTCATCATTTTCAGAAAAAGTATTTTCGTATTATTTTTCTTCGTAAGTGTATTGAAAAATGTCGTTTGATACACGTGCAAATTTGTTGCTGCAGCCCTCAGCTCCATAACACACTCGCCTACGGCTCGTGCGAATCCCGCCTCGGTCGCAATGACAAACTTTCTGCACTTGTATCAAAATGTACTATTTCTAATAAATAGTTTAGTGGAAGTTTGAGAAATTAAATCTAGAAAATGCAACATTAAAACTCACTTTTATTCAATTTGTTACAATTACAAATTCGCACACATTTTCACTTAAAAATTTGTTCCTGAAAATATTTTCCGAGAACCATTATTGTTTTTTAATGTTCCTCTTTTATTCGTGAAACCAGTTATCATTAATTGAAATTATCACGAGTTTCTTCCATGGAAATAAAGCAAAATATCTGCGTTTAAAGAGAGATTTATTTTTGTGATTGCAAATGCTTTTAAGTGTGACCATCCTTTGTTTATAGGGTTCCGTACCTAAAAAGGAAAAATCCGTAAACCTTTATAGGATCACCTTGTTATCCGTCCGTCTGTCTGTCA
Organism: Mythimna impura; assembly: GCA_905147345.3. Taxonomy (NCBI): domain Eukaryota; kingdom Metazoa; phylum Arthropoda; class Insecta; order Lepidoptera; family Noctuidae; genus Mythimna; species Mythimna impura. The sequence goes on along the minus strand of LR990359.1, from coordinate 20,771,436 downwards.
AGATCCTTTATCTCGGAAACGCGTAGAGGTATCGAATTGAAATTAAAACCATGTAGCTACTCAAGTCTGCAGTCCTTTGAAGCTATGAAAAAATCAAACTTCAAAGTTAACGAAAAAAAAGATACGGCCGTTTATGTCGCAAAATACGTATATTTCGACAATCTCAAGAGAATCAAAATTCATAGGGCACTTTGCGTTGACCTAGAATCCTGAAATTTGGCATGAAGCAAGATCTCATACCATTTTCACTGTTTTTCATACAACCGCTCTTACGTTACACAGATATTTTGGAAACACAGTATCTTGTGGATATTATCTAGGCTTCTACTGAAATCAATTTATAATGATTTTTTTTCAAAAACATTTAAGGGTTTAATAAAAAACACTTATTTCCTGGAACCAGTTTTGTGAAATATTCGAGTAATTCACGGAATTACCGAATGCTAACCGGGTTTTCAGGCGTTATCTCTCTTTTTTCGCGTTGCCTTTTCGTCAAACATCGCGTTAGATTGCGTTAGATGAAGTAACAAGCTTTTAAACCATGCTCGATGTTGACGATAGGCGAGTGAAAAAGGACCCTCTTAAAAGAACTTTTCAATTCGAACTAATAGTTCCCAAGAACGCGTTAAGCGTTCAAACAAACTAACTCTTCAGCTTTATAAATATTAAGTACAGATATCGGTAAATTTATACGGTAAATACCAATGCGTTAAGACACTATATTAATTTATTAACCGGTTTCCACCCGAAGCGAGGCTGCAAACCGTAGACGCTGCTAAATAGCCAATAAAGTATTTACGCGGGGAGGTAACTACCATTACCGACAGATTTGCTGCGTCCACGCAATAGCCTGTGTTCACACTAACGGGGAATTCGCGGCTATTTTTATTTTTTATCTAGGCCTTACTGTCCCACTGCTGGGCAAGGGCGGCAGGCCCTTGCCCAGCAGTCGGACAGTAGACTTCTCTCCCGCGCCGTCTCAAACCAGTCCTCGTCGTACGTGTCCAGATCATCCCGCCATCTTTTAGGCCGAACTTGACGGCGCTTTCTTGCTGCAGGAACCCACTGTTTTTTTTAAGTTCTTTAAGTTGCTGTTAAAATTGAAATAAAAAATACTTCTAGGCTAGCTTACTTATCGTTCAACATGTAAACGCTAGCAATAGTGAAATATTGTTCCAATTAGAGAATATCAGTAAGTACTATAATGAAAAAATTTGAATAAAAAAGTTTTTATATTGGAAAATGTGGGTTATTTTTAAGGTGTGAAATCATTAAATGTTTACTCCTACTCTAGGAAGGATCGAGAGGGCGAATCACATTTATTTTTACTGATTTAAACCCACCTGTCTACTTTAGTTGCTTTTTGCGTTCCAGAACAACTGTAGCTCTTTTAAAATTTTCCGTGAAAACTGCATGCTTTTTTTTTTGTAGGTGTGAAAATCAACCAATGTCATCCCCCGCTCTTGGGCGGAGGTGGAGGGCGTGTCAGACTTTTACTGACTAAAAACCCACTCCTGTTCCGTCTTTGCCTTCGTCTCAGGGTCAAGTTTTCCTTTCAGAAACAAACCCATGGTCCCAGTAGGTATCGACCCTGCTACCACCTACGGTTTGCTGATTTCTCCTTGAGACGCGTGTGGAACAGTACACGCCGCCGATGATTTGGATTCGGTCCGGACGGTTGCCGGACCAACTGTAGAATATTTGAATTTTAATGAGACACACCTTGAAAATAATTATCGTAGATCATCGTGTAAAGAAAATTAGAGCAATATGAAATAAATAAATTAGATTTGGTAATGGAAATAATTGCTTATACTTTAGGTATTTTATAGTTGGGAAATCTTCTAATAACTTATCTTCTTCAGTGTCAGACTTTTACGGACTTAAACCCACCTTTGTTCTTCCATTTGCATTTTGTGTTCTAGGGCCACGGTAACTCTCTTGAAAAATCCCGCAAATATTTTTTATACTACAGTGTTAAGCGAAAAACGCTCAAAAACACAGCAAATATTGATTCACATTTGAACTATTAATGCAGTCAGTTTGTACAACTCGACGACATGTTACAAAGTTACCTCACTCAGTTATTTTAGAAGAAAACTCCTCCCAAAAAAAAAAAAATTGATTTAATATTCGACCGCGCGTATTGGCGGCAACCTGGCCGCGACTAGCCCGCTATTGTGGACACAGCCTAACTATTTATATCGGATTTGTCTCAATTTAAAGTTAATTGGTACGACAAAACGATTAGTTAGTGCCGTTTTCCACGATTCCTTTTCAATTATTCGGATATAATCGACGGGCGTGTTAATTTATTAGATAATTTCATTTTCGATTGGTGCGAGCGATGCTAGTAATTAGGTTTTATGATTACAGCCTTTAATGAGTAGATGGGAGCATAGTTTTGTGCTGGTATAAAAATGGGAAGAGGTTTCCAATCTGTCGCTTGTTCGATACTTCCTTGCTTACGATAGTGGAAATTTAAAAAATAATAAAGAAAATCTCATAAAGAAATTCGACGGATTCGGTCGACGCTATGGTTTCCTATACAAGAATTTTTAAAATCACACTTATCTACACTAATATTATAAAGAAGGAAAGTTTGTATTTTTGTTTTTACGTTTTTTTGTTTGTAGGAGGTAATCTCTTAAAGTACTGGTCCGATTGCGTAAATTTTTTCACCGATAGAAAGCTGCTTTATTCCTGAGTGACCTAGGCTATATTTTGTGTGCGGGCGAAGCCGCGGGCAAAAGCTAGTAATATTATAAAGGCGAAAGTTTGTGGCTGTGTATGTTTGTTACTTTTTCACACTCGAATGGATAAACGGATTTCAATGAAACTTGGTACACGATACACAGGAGCATATCCTGGTATAGCTTAAGGATACTTTTTCTAATAGATATAACGCGGGCGAAGCCGTTGCCAGAAGCTAGTTGAGTATAATTAGACCAGTAATCTAAATATTACACCGATTTACAATTTCCAAAAAAATTAATTGATTTTCCATGGAAGATGGGTAGGCCTTTAGTATGGGACGCTACCTGTGTCGACACTCTTGCGCCATCCCATCTTCCTAGCTCGTCGCGCTGTGCTTGTGCTGCCGCTGCGGCTGCGGAGAACCTCAAACGGCGGAAATATAACAGCCTCGTCGGTAGTTATATTTTTGAGCCGTTTGGGGTTGAGACTCTTGGGCCGTGGGGTCCGAGTGCTCATGCCCTTTTTAAAGAATTATCCAAACGGCTAGTTGACACTTCACGTGACCAAAGGGCTGGCTTTTACCTCGGTCAGAGATTAAGCATTGCCATACAACGTGGCAATGCCGCCAGTCTTTTGGGCACACTTCCAGTCCACAGCGATGCGGAGCAATTTTTTGACGCCATATTTTAGATAGGAGTTATTGTGTATATATTATGTAATTTTAATTAGTTAAGTGTTTTTATTTTTCATGTATAAATAATCATGTTTAGTTGAATTAAGCATTTCCAAAACGGTTTCACACATTGTCGTCATATTTTTTCGTATTCAGTTTAAGTTTGTTTCGGTTAGATATTTAATGCTCAGCCTGCATCAGTCGGCGGGGTGGATGCCAAATATTTGTGCCTGCTAATCGTAGTTCTAACGTCAATAGTTAGGCTGAAATGTGCCAGACAGCGTTCTCCCAATGTGTATCGCATCATATGATTCCATAAATTCGATATTTAACGCTGAAAATGACTCTATGACTGAGCGTTGCTGTAGTTTTCATATTTTGAGGATTATTCTGAGCAAATGAGTCGTAAATAGCCTAAACTTTCGTTACTAAGAAAGACAGCTTCTCATCAAGTGAAGTATCAAGTTCTGAAAACTCAGTATAAAGTGCTCTAAATCCGAATATAGTTGAGAGCAGTGAGTTAATCTAAGCTGCAATCAATCGCGTCGGTCGGACGTCCATTCATCTTGGCGGCCGGCAGGGCACTGTCCCACTGAACTGCACAAAGCGACACAAGCAACATTTCTGAACGCAATCATTCTCCATTCAATATCCGATTTTGAAAAAAGAAGTTGTAGTGATGTGACCTTGCTTTTACTCGATTCGTTTTTCGTTCAACACGCAGGCGCGTTGGTGTTCGGATCAATGCCGAAAAACGGGGGCTTGTGTCCCCCGCCGCGGGTTGGCCGCAAAGTAAGCGGTCGCGGCATCTGAAGGGTTAGGCCCGTTGGTCCTGGTTGCTAGGCAACGCCGCCTTCGTACTGTGGGTCGATAATGCCCGCGTTATAATTTTCTTTAATCGCAGGCGGGGACTTTGCCGGGTTGATTCGGTTTAGATATCTTTGTTAGGGAAATTTGGGTAACAATTTTGTGTAATCTGAATTGGAGTAACTAAGGGCCTATGTGAAATAGGTATTTTTATTTGTGGCTTATAAATAAAAACAATACGTAACAGGCATCTAATCTAAGTTAGGTATGTGTTGATATATTTATACTAATATAATAAAAAAAAATATTGATTGCATTTTTGTTTGTAATGGATAAACTAAAAAACAACTGGACGAAATTTTAAAAATGTTTCATCAAGAGATAGCTACTTTATCACTGAGTAAACACATATAACCACATATAGTAACATATAACCTATGTTATATATTTTCTACTCAAACGTGGGCAAAGCCGCTGGCAGAAGCTAGTATACGATATTTATTTTAAGTTTAAACGTAGGTAAGGACTTACAATTAAAAGTAAAATAGACCCAAAGATTAAAACAATATTTTCTATAAATAAAATTTGTTATAAAAGAGCTTTACAAAACAATTAATACACAGCACAATCTATCAAAGAACCATTACTGATCAATCTGTCAATGGTCAATTTTAAACTGTCAAAATAAAGCCAAAATCAATTTTCAAGAATTATATTATTTACCTGTTAAAGCATCGCAGAAATAAAAGAATCCATAAACCCGAAAAAACAACATTCAAAAAAAGAACATAGTCACGGAGCTAGACATTTTTTTTCCGACACACATCTCACTACATCCCAATCCCCAGAGACATAGTCCCCCAACTCACGAAGACAGAGTCCCCCATCTTACTCCGTTGCACTAATCAAAGACAGTGAAAGCGGTGCCTTGACCCACTAGTTAATAGCTGTACAAATACGGGCAGCGTACTAGTACAGTTACTAGCGCTAGTGAGAGTGCCATTAGACCACGTTAGACAGCACATGCGTTCATTGATGACAGCTATATGTTAGTGAATCAATTTGAGGGGCAATTATGCTGTGGTCTGTGGTGTTAGTACTGTTTGTTGTGGAGGATAGTAATAGTGAATGAAATGTTAGAAAATTAGTGATAAATGGTCAGTGTGTAAACATATTCGGTTTTGGGATTAGTATTTTGTGGTTAGGGCTTAGAAGGTAGAATAAATTAAATCATGAATCGCTGGTTAATTTAGTCGATGGCCGATTACATGTATGTGGTTTGAAACTAAAACGGTTTGGACTATTAGGCATTATCTTTACCATAAAATTGATTTAGGAAGCACCTTTTGCTTATTTCTTTGTTGGTGCAGTGACTGAGTGATTGGCTGCTGATCTGCGTCTCGCAGGTTCGATTCCTGCACGAACCAAAATTTTGTATGGCCTACAGATGGTAGTTCCGGATCGGGGTGTCTTGTGTATGTAAGTTTACATAGTTGTGAACCCGATCATGATAAATGAATAAGACCTATTATGGGGCAAGGCTATTTGATTAAAAAACAACGGGCAAGTGCGAGTCGAATTCGTGCACTGGTGGTTCCGTACAATAAAATACCTATGAAAACGGTTCAATTCCTGAATTGAGTTACGAAAATTTTTCCGAATCGCAAAAATGTTTTTTTTTTTTGTGACGTAACTACAAATTTACAGTTTTCAGATTTTTTCCTATACTTGTGCTATTAGAGCTTACTTCATGCCAAATTTCAGGATTCTACGTCAACGGGAAGTATACCCTAAGAATTTTGATTCCCTTGAGAGTGTCGGAATATAACGTTTTTTTGCGACATAAACGGTCGTATCTTTTTTTTTAGTTAACTCAGAAGTTTGATTTTTTTACAGCTTCAAGGGACCGTAGACCTGAGTATATTGTTTTTAATTTCGATTCGATACCATCTACGTGTTCCCGAGATAAAGGATCTTAACAGACAGACAGACAGACAACAAAGTGATTCTAGAACAGTTCTGTTTTTCCTTTTAAGGTACGGAACCCTAAAAGAAAATAATTGATTCCTGATTTTAATTACATTCACTGATGAAAATATTTTTTTTTTATTTAAGTAACTTTGTTGCCTCGTTTAAACAAGAGGTTCTCCTAAAAATCCGACTATTTTATACTGCACGAAGACAGAAATAACTCAATAACGACATTTCTTTGTCACATAAAATTATGCTTTTAGAAAAAGCCTTAGCTATATTATACTATCACACTTAATACCACTCCTATAGGTTGATTCTGAAAGGAAGACTCGGCCCTGGTATGAAGGGCAACGAAGGAACAGGAGTGGGTTTTTAGTCAGTAAAAGTCTGACACTATCCCGCTCCGCCTAAGATCGGGGGATATCATTGGATGATTTTCCCACCGAAAAAAAAATAGGTCTTAGCGTAATGTTATGATCACGACATTTCTATTCTGTTATAACCTACTAGCTTCTGCTAGCAAGCGTGAAAGTAGGTTTCTCCATACAAACTTTGGACCCCCGTCTCATTCCCTTAGGGGCTGAATTTTAGAAAAACCTCTCTGAGTTACAGGCGAGCGCCTATGTCATAAAAGGAAACCTTGTGCAAAATTTCACGCTCCTAGTCCCAGTAGTTTCGGCTGTGCGATGATTTGTCAGCCAGTCAGTTTCTCCTTTTTTAAGTAGATATATATAGATATAGCCTTCGTCGATAAATGGGCTATTCGGCACTAAAATAATTTTTCGATTCGAACCCGTATTTTTCGAGATTAATAGCGTTATGTCATATAACGCTATTAATCTCGAAAAATACGATCATCGAAATCATTTAAAATAACTTAAAATTCAAAATTTGGCTATGATGCAGTGACATAGTCAATATTGTCACAAAGATGCGTATTCAACTAAACAAATAAACAAACTCTTCAGCTTTATATAATTAGTATTCATAGGTATATCTATTATCACACTAATATGAATAATAATAATAAAAACCTTTTTTTAAGATCACTTAGATCAAGCCCTTAAAACACAAAAAAGTCCTGATTATACAAAAAAAAACAACAAATTATTTTAAAACAAAAACAATAAATTAGGTAAAAAAAACAAATATTAATCAAATGTTAAAAAATGTCAAAAAAGTTAAAAAAAAAAGTTAAAAATTTAAAGAATTGAAAAATAAAAAGGTAAAGTCAAGTTAGTAAATATTATAAAGGCAAAAGTTTGTGAGTGTGTATGTTTGATGCTTCTACACGCTCGAACGGCTAAACGTATTTCGATGTAACTTAGTACACTGGTAGACCATGTTTTCGAATAGCACATAGTATTTTCACCCGGGAGTAAGTATCCTTGGCACCCATGGGTCGTCCGAAAGGGAATCCCGGGGCCCGGGACGTAAGGTAAAGAAGGAACATAGGAGTGGGTTTTAGTCAGTAAAAGTCACCCTAGAGAGGGAGAAGTAATTTATTTGATGATTTCCTATCTAAAAGAAAAACTATCTTTGGGATAATTTTCTACTATTATCCACATGCTGCCTGACAAAAATATTTTTAACAAAATATATACGTCTACAAGCAAAACAATCTAAGGGGGCCTTCCTTATCTCCCTAGCTCTCAGACTATAATTACACTATACAAGCCAAGGCATTTCGATACTCGGCCGGTTCAAAGGTACTGAGGTCAGTCGCAGCGAGAGTGAAGCGTAATGTATTTACATATGCGTATGTACACAATGTTGCAAGATTCAGGGTTACGGACGCTCGTGGCTAGGTATGTGGTCTGCAGTCTAGGTCATAGGATGACTTAGTTTACTGTATTGATATTGTTTGGCCTATTATTAAGATGGGTTACCATTGAAAAGCATAAGGCTACTTCTGCACGTATGCTTTGTGAGTTTGTAGCCTCTTTTATAGACTTGTATGTAACTTGTTTTTATTGGCCCAGGCGGGCCGCGTCAAGTCGAGTTTAACATACATATAGTGTTCATGATGTTGCCGTATGTAGCCGCAATGTTAGCTAAGTCAAATCTATTTACAAAATAATTACTATGTAGCTAGGTCTATACGACTCAACAAATTCTTTTTCAATACATTTACTGGGAAACCCGCTCTAATACCAACCGCTTTTAGGCGGTTTTCCGCACTAGTGCGGAAAAGTGTACGAGTTCGCCCCCGCTACAATTTACTGTATTGATTGTATCAGACTAGGCGCTAAGCGACCCTCACGAGTCTTCGTAAGTGTATTGAAAAACGTCGTTTGATACACGTGGAAATTTGTCACTGCTGCACTCGGTTCCATAACATCCTCGACAATTCCGCCTCGGTCGCGTTGACCAACTCTCTCCACTTGTATCAAAAAAGGTATTTACTATTACCGCGATACGGAACCCTGCTTTCCTGGATAGGTAATCTTACTAGCTCTATAGCACCGACTCCTATTCGAGTTCGTCTATGCCGCTTACAAACCAATCTAACACTAAACGCTTAGACCGTAAACCATAATAGGTATCACAATCTGTCGGTACTGTACCCATACCCGGTACCAGTATTCGGTACCGCAATTTGTCGGTCCACGGTATACTGTTGGTATTTACGCATGGTACTGTTTGTGGTGAGGTGAAAGTGAACCTTTATGTGACGTCACTTCATGTCCGTGCGACACTATTAACCATGTAACGGCGCTGTGAGATGTAGGGATAGCAGATTAGAGAGCGGAGTAATTTCAAGTTTAACCTTTTTTGGGTTGAGTAGAAACTTTTAAGATATCCTTACAAGCAAAATTCAGAGTACGAAGATAGGTAAGGAAAATAATAAAATTAACTGAGTTAATTTATAGCAAAATATAAAAAAATAATAATTTCTCAGTTCGGTATATTAATCAAAATTTATTTGATCTCATCAAAAATTCAGTGTTCAAACATAAACTGTACTTAACGAACAAAACTACTGCACAATATCTTTATATATATAATTCTTCTGTACGTGTGTTTGACACCTAACTCCTCCTAAACAGCTTGACCGATTTTATGTATATATTTGAGTGGATTCCTGGATGGTATGAAAATACATTTGAAGTCGGTAGGTGGCGCTGCAATCGAGTTTTTTTTTTTTTGACAAAATGTCAGCACATTAGTGTTTCATTTTATATTGTACTAGTGGTCCTGGCAGACACTGTTCTGCCCGAAAGCTGTCATTTCGTCAAAAAAATTTGAAATCCGATTGCGAATATTTATTTTAATTATTTGATAGTTTGAGACTACTGTCAAACTATCAAATAATTAAGATAAATATTCACAATCAAAATTTCTAATCTCTCTTTTTTGTCTAACCGTACAGTTTATTCTAGGTATTCTCATACGGGCCGCTAATGTGTATCGACAATGCCCTCCTCATTGAGCCCAACACTACGGCAACAGTAGCGACTTTATCACTATCGATGTGTATATTAATTACCTACAAATGGGCGACAACACTACGAACAGGTGGCAATTGATTTGGAATAAAATCCTGTGGTTTAGGGGAGTATTGGCTGGAATGGAACTGTTTTAGAATTTGGCACAAGTTTTTGTTGTTAATGCCCGTTTTTTAATAATATTAAAACTTAAAATCAGATGAAATACTTTTCAAAATATTCAAAAATTATGTGGCCAATATATATTTATTTAATATACTTGGAATTATCGACCCTGTACCGGATCAGTGTTGGCAGAATATTAAATCTTTTTACTCTCATATAAAATTAAAAAAAAACAATTTTTTATAAAGTTTTTTTCTTGTGTATGAATACAGTTACCTTGTTTACCACTAGAATACGGATGTAACACATTCTAATATGTTTATAGTATTTGGCAGCAAATGTATCGAGTCAGCCTTCTTGGAAAACTTCGCTGAGGAAGTCATTACTATAATAAAATTCTCAGCTCTATTTTACCGAGATCGCACCTCATTCAATGATTCCACATATTGTCCATTTTTGCAGACACTCAGACACTTGAGATACAAAACTACACCAGTTTTACATCACAATATCCATTATGAATCAAATTGCTGAATAATCAAAACTGTCACTGAACTTCATTCGAAAAAATCCCGCGATAAACTCACAAATCGTAAGTTATACCATGGATATTGATAGCCCTCATCCTTAGACAATCCTGATAAGATTAAAAAGTTATTTTAAAACAGACCATCCTGCCATCTTTGAAAATAATGCTGCATAATAGCTTTTTTAATGGGTTTTTCCTTTTTTTATATTGTCCGACCGAAACCGAAACCGAATTTCGGCAACAATCTCAGTTTCTGCCGAAACCGAAACTTTCTTACAAGGATCATGTTTTGGGGAAAAAATATAGAAAACATTTTTATAATCACTTTTTATTGCACTCGATTTTAGTTTGAGGGTAGATAGATTATAAGGTCTTAAAAATCGAAAAACAGAAATAATCTTTTATTCTTAATATACAGATACTTCGGCAGGTAGCTATGTATCTACTCATTTAATTATAAGTGTGTTAATTTTATTAAAAAAAAAACAATTAGAATTAGGTAAGTATCTAACTGTACTTGTCACTTGAATACCTTGGTAATAAGTATTAAAATGATTTTTAAAACTCTGAATCTATAACATTATCACCACTTATGAACATATACACTACTACCTACTCTTGTGCTATATCACGTAATAAAACTTACCGAATTCAAAATAAATCACACGAAAACTCCAGCACAAACCAGTTACGACGACGATATAATTAGGCACGTGGACGCAGCAAAATTTCTTCGTCGCTTACTCGCTTGGAAGGAATTTAACGCGCCGAACATGACCGATTACAGCGCGAGAACTCCCGAATGCACTTTCGGTTTCGGTCTTAGTTTCGGCAGGTTTGCTGCCGAAACCGAAACTAAACTGAAACCTGTTTTTTTGCCGAAACTCGACCGAAACCGAAGCCGAACATTCGGTCCGTAGGCGCGGGCTTGCGGACGGCGAATAGTAGGTGGCTCGCCGTCCGACGCGCGTACTGTTCCACGCGCGCCACAGGGAAATGTCAGCAAATCGTAGGGGCCCAGCAGGGTCGAAGCCTACAGGGGCCAGGGGTAGTGTGAAAGTGAAACCCGGGTCCCTGGGACGAAGGCAAAGAAGAAACAGGAGTGGGTTTTGGGTGTTTGGATGTTAGTCAGTAAAAGTCTGGCACTATCTCTCGCTCCGCCCAAAAGCGGGATTTGTCAGTAGATGATTTTCCCACCTTAAAAAAAAGCCGAACATTCTGTCGGACGCCAATTTTTTTATCTAATAAAGTTTAGCTCGACTGTAGAGTTTCTAAATCATAAGTATAATACTTAGGCGAAAAAGTCATGAAATTATGAGACGTAAGTGGTAATAACAGTATTATATAAAATAAATATATAAGCAGTTGATCGATTAATGTCGTTTATCAAGGCGGGAATATCAGATTTAGACGCCTTATTTATTAAGAAAGAATATGGCGTCATAAAACTCCTCCGCATTTTATTTAGGAGTAGCCTTTAGTGTATGTGTTTTAATTAGTTAAGTGTTTTTATAGAATTATAGTTAAGTAATTTTTAAATGTAAATTATTCGTGAAAATAAATAAAGTACTGACTGAGATTAGATAAAGTAGTGCATGTGTACACTGCTCATAACTTGGTGTTAAAATATTGCCAACATAAAGCTAGAACTACACTGCGCACACGTGTGCCACACACGCCTTTAATTTTATATGGAAACTAGACTTGTAGAGCTACACTTGATCCACGCCACGCGACATCGTTCTACGTACAAATCAGGCGTGTTACACGTGTGCGTTGGTCTAATGTAGTTCTAGCTTTACTCTCGCCAACGACTTTATGAGACATATCTAAGTATCATAAACTACTACACTTCTGGACACATCTATTGGCCCACCTTAGAGTTTAGGTTTCGATGGCCCCTACCGAAATATGATTGCTAGATTGAACAAAAACTGTTGATGCAGTTTTAAACCTGATACATTTTACCATCTTTTTCGATCTTATTGTTTTAAATTTGAATTCAGAATACCATACGACATGGAGCTACGCCTAACAAGTCGGATATGCGCCTTGTTAAAGGCAATTGATTTTTGAATAAAAAACATGTTTTATCAAATAAAGGTTTAATTTAATAACGCGTGTTGCCTCCATGGGCATCTACCACAGCTCTCATACGATTAGGCATAGAGTTTATCAACCGCTCTATGAAATTTTGAGGGATCATCTCCCATTCCTCTTCTATGGCAGTTTTCAACTCCTGCATCGTCTGGGCAACTGGCTGACGAGCCCTAACACGTCTTTTTAGCTCGTCCCACATGTGCTCAATGGGGTTCATGTCTGGGCTTCTGGCTGGCCAGTCCATAACTGTGATGTTCACATCCCGAAGATATTCCCTGACGATGCCGGCCGCATGGGCTCTTGCATTATCATGCATAAAAAGGAAATTTGGGCCCACATAGTCCGCGTATGGTATCACGTGAGGTTCTAAGCACTCACGAATGTACCTTTCAGCATTTAATGTTGGCAGCCGTGGTCCTGTAACAACCTTAAGTTGAGTTTTGCCGCTCGCGGATATACCGCCCCAGACAGTCCATGAGCCACCGCCATAAGCAACCCTCTCTTCAAAGCAGCATTCTGCGAAACGCTCTCCCTTACGTCGGTAGACCTTCTTCCTTCCATCATTGCCATGTAACACAATTTTAGGCTCATCAGAAAAAAGTACACGGCTCCAATCTTGCTGTGTCCAATTTAAATGACTGCGTGCGAAATGAAGGCGCGCTGTTCGGTGGGCTCGCGTTAGTTTGGGCCCATTAGCTGGCTTGTGTGGTACCATATCGCGTTCTTTTAACCTTCTCCGAACAGTTCGAGCGCTCACAGATACTCCGTGGAAGTCGCGAAGTTGGTTTTGTATCTCAATGGAGGTAAGGTGACGATTTCTCAAGCTGGTCGTCACGATGAATCGATCCTGCATTTCAGTTGTGACCCGAGATCGTGGCCTTCCTTGGCGACGAACAAAGCCGCCAGTCTCTAGGTACCTCCGATAAACATTTCGGACCGCAGATCGACTTAAATTAAGTTGAGCACTCACGTTTCTTTGGCTGTGTCCGGCCTGAATAAGTGCCACAGCTTGGGCGGCGACTTCAGGTGAAGTATCCATAGATTATTGATAGAACCTCACCTTAATGTTAAGAATAAGTAATGTTTGTTGCAAAACCAAAGATATCAATCACTTTCTCAAGAATTAAATCCAAGTAAACCAATAAAACCAAGTTTTCTTAGTATTCGATTGTTTGATATCAACAAACAGGCTCCAAATTGTCTTTTGTTTCTTTAAATTCTGTGTTCGAAATTCAAAAAAAGACTATTGAATGAAATTGTGAATGTGCCAGGTTCAAAACTGCATAAAAACTTTTTGCTCGACCTAATATAAAATTTTAGCTAGGACCAAACGAAACTGAAAATACAAGGTGGACCAATAGATGTGTCCAGAAGTGTATTTTATTATAAGTTTCGACACACCATTTATGCAGGTATTACAGTTCCAGAGGGTACATAGTGATTACAAAAGCTACAACATTATAATGTCTCCAGTTTTATATAAAAGTTCAAGTGAGAAGAAATTATTGTCAAATCTCTTTTGGTCTGTGAGATTTTTCGGAAGAGTTACCGCGGCCCTGGAAAGCGAAGGGCAACTAAAGGAATACAGGTAGGTTTTGGTCAGTGAAAGTTTAACATTCCCTCTCGCACCACCAGAGCAGGAGTTATTTGATAATTTCCACTTTGATATACCATGAGTATATCGATCCTGCTTGTATAGATTAAGCGTCCATCTACATACACAAGCCGATTTTGTAACCTACATAAAAGCTTAGGTACTCAGTCATCTTTGTAAGCAAAACCTGCCGTAATTTGCATACTCCCCTAAGACAGGCCAACGCCCACATAATACTGTTATTAGGCACAGAACCCTCAACGGGGCCCGTTAATATAATATCCGTATATCCGAATATCCCAAAGTATCATCAATCACTGAGTAAGGGCGGGTTAAGTCGACACATGTAAATTTTTCGCACAAATTATACGGTAGGCCGGTACTGGCAGAGTTGCCAGAGGAAAAATTTGTAGCTTTGAATGTTGCCTGTAAAAAAAATAATGTGCTGCTCATTAGGATTGATCGAGTTAGAAGTTGGAGCTCTAATCAAGAATCATATTCAAGCGTTGATCTCTGAACTTAGTTACTTATTACTCATACGCATTTGCATGGCTCAAGTATGGAATTATGTTATGGGGAAATAGCACAGATGCGCCTACACTGTTCACTTTACAGAAAAAAATGATAAGAATATTAATGAATATAAAAGATACCGACTCCTGTAAACCTTACTTCAAAGAGCTAAAAATATTAACCGTACCATGTATTTATATACTGGAAATTTGCAAATTTGTTCGAAAATATCCACAATTCTATACCAAAAGAGAGGACATCCAAACTAAAATTGCACTTAGACATAAAAATAGGCTTAATATACCCACTTCACGATTGAAAATGCACTCTTCTAGTGCATTTGTTATGTCTATAAAAATATATAATAAGTTACCAGAATTCATCAAAAATGCAGAAAGTAATAATATGTTCATCAATAAACTAAAACAATTTCTAATAGACAAATGCTACTATACTGTAGAGGAATACTATAACGATAAACATCAACTACAATAAAAACTATTAATTATATACTGTATCGTTGTAATAAATGAATTTACAAATGTGAAAAATAATGTGAGTACTAAGGTGAATAAAATATAAATTAAATTGATACATAATTAAATTAACATAAAAACATGATTTAATAATGATGACGATAAAAATAAATAAAAATACCTGACATTTAATTTAGTTATACAAAGACATTACATAAATAAATAAATTTCAATAATAACATAATTAAATGACGACAAAAATAAATAAAATATCTGACATAATTTAATAATAATGACGACAAAAATAATTGAAATATCTGACATAATTTAATAATAATGACGACAAAAATAAATTAAAATACCTGACATAATTTACCAATACACAGACATAATAAAAATATATATACATAATTAATTTAAATAAATACATAATTTAATAATTATAAAAATAAATAAAAACACCTGACATAATTTACTTACATTAAGACATTCTAATAATATACATACATAAATTTATTTCAATACTAACATAATTTAATAATAAATGATGATGATAAAAATAAATAAAATATCTGACAAAATTTACCAATACTTATACATATACATAATAAATAACATACATACACAATTTTATTTAAATATATAGGTACATAATTTAATAATAACAATGATAAAAAATAAATTAAAATATGAAACATAATTAACCACACAATAATTTACACATACAGCTATTGAATCTACCTATACCTAATAATAATTAATTCCATGAATTGTTGCTTGGCCTTCATCCTCTCTCCTAACTTTGCTGTGCCCGACAGGGTCCATATTGATCTTAACAATGTTTTTATACCATCTATGTACATATGGAATGCAATAAAGTATTGAGTATTGAGTATTGAGTATTGAATGCTGTTACATTTGCGAAGGTACAGATCAATGCTTGAAAATGCTTTTAAACTCTTAAGCAGTAATAAGTAGTAGTAAAACTAATACTTTTGCAAGACTTAGACTAGAGTCAATAACTGAAGACTTTCAATCGAAAGACGTCTATTTTTGGACATAGGCCTCCCCAAGTGTCACCACAATAAACGGACTCGTACGTCTCGCATCTATCTGATTCCCGCAACCCTTGCCAGGTCATTGGTCCACCCTGTAGGAGGCCTGCGTCTTCCGTTACGCGGTCGCCACTCCAGAACCTTTCAGTCCTAACGGCCATCTGTTCTGCGAGCAATGTGTCCTGTCCACTGCTACTTAAGTTTGGCGATTTTTTGGGCTATGTCTGTAACCTTAGTATAATATAGTAGTCTTTGGTTCTGCGGATATTTTCATTCCTGATTCGAATGAAGACTTTATTTCTCCGCAATCTCCAGCGTAAAACAACGAGTTATTATTATAACAAATCTACACTAAAATTATAAAGAGGTAAAGTTTGTTTGTAGGAGGTAATCTCTGAAAGTACTGGTCCGATTGCTAAAATTTTTGCACCATAGAAAGCTGCTTTATTCATGAGTGACATAGGCTATATTTTATATACGTGGACGAAGCTGCGGGCAAAAGCTAGTAGGTTACAATTTTGGTACTATTTGCCTATGTTCACAGACTTATCCCAAATACAATGTGATCTGATTCAATAGTAATTTGAAAATACAAGCTATTTTCAGTGAATCTTTTTCTACAAATTAGAATACGATTTGTTAGTATTAATTGCACGTTCAGATGAATTGGTACAAATGTTATCCTATATAATTCTAAACCCTCCTCTCGCCCGTTTCACTTATGTTACACTATATTGCTTTTAATTAATCCTATTCATTAAATCCGTCGCTATCACGCTGCTAAATTTACAGCAACATTAGGGGAGGCTCGGGTCAAAAGTAACCTTTCCACAACTGATTACAGTAATTCCATAAGTATACATTCTGCCTCCACGTACCCTTTACCCAAAAAGGGGTCCGGGAAAAAAATACAAAAAACCGAAAAAGATATTTCACTCCAAAGAGCCCTATTACATTGGTCTTGGCAAAAAAGCCTCCGCACCAACGGCTCGCATCAATTAGTGGAGGAGGCGCGGGTAAACAGGCCCGGTTTAGGGGCAAATAATCGGCGCCTCATTTACGGAACGTTCCCGAATACCCGCCTCCACCCTGTGTTTACTAGTCATTAAGCACGAAGATACTCTGCCGAACATTATTTGGTGCTTAGCTATGAGGGTTTTTAAGCCAGCCATCTGCCAATTAGTTATAGAAAATAGGATAAAGAAAAAAATGAGAAATTCACTATGATGGCGCTAAGTCATCGCAACTGTATTAGACGAAGAATAATGATTCCGTTTTCATTTTCTTACGCTCTATCAATGTTGAAAATCATTGTGAAAATGATCACACATTATCTAAATATTGACCGCAGGACATTCTCTACGTAGGACAGTTTCATAGACAATTTCAGACCACAAATAATAATTATGACATAAAAACATTTTCGCAACAAATTAACCCTAAGAATGCGACATTCGCGCAGCAATTCCGGAAAAATTCCGCACAACACTTAAAAATTACGCCGCGTCCTCAATTTCCGCTAGCGTGTGCTCGACGGGCGTTATTTTTCTCGCGCCATTTACTCAGATGTCCGTCATAGCAGAGATTTTTCCGCACCAGACTCCCGGGGAACCGGAGCCAAGTGCTAAAATGCAAATCACGAGTATTAATATTAATATGGACGGAGAGATGAATTCTCTGAGCTCGTATTTATGCATGGCTACTTTAGGCTTTCATGGGATACGAAATCTCTTGAATATTTTTCGTCAGTGACTGTTGAGACAGCCGGGATTCTAATTTGTAGTTAGGGTAGAATAAATTATGTAGTTGTTTTTTTTAATAGTCAGGTTTCTATACTTGGTACCTGTTTATAGAATCAACTGTCGTATCAACGTTTGGTGATTGCGTTTCTGGTAGGTATTTAAGAGTGACTTTGTAAAAGAATTTTTAGACGACTAAATCCTGAATTATTCCCGCAAGTTATTAAAAGCTGGATAATATTTTCGTCTGCACAAAACCTACTTAATTTCCCCAGGCTCTGAACGCTATCCGTGTTATTCCAGACCCTTTCCCGTCCATTTAGCTCGGGAAGATGCACGCACAGATAGTGACGCCGTAATGGCGGACGTTAAATGCCTTCAATGGCGTCGTTAGGGTTAAAATTAAAAATGACCGTGATGCAGCGTTTTCTTTTTTGTTCCGAAGGGACGCCCGAGTTTTGTTGAAAGAATATTTTGAAGGGACGGGCCGTTATGACCCTGGGAGGTGTGGGAGGGTTATTATATAAGAGGGTGGGCTAAAGGGAACAGTAGCTGACGATGTTGGCCCATAATGAGTTCCTTTTTGTATTTTTTTATCGTGTTATTTTACCTTTTTTCTAGCTCTAAAGTAATTTTTACTTTGTTTATATTTTTACTCAGTGGGTGCGGCTTAGAAATGGATGAATATTTAATTTACATATTTTATCAATATTTTTGTACATTTTTTTCATATATTTCGTGTCAAAAAGCCCTCAAGCTTTACAAATATTCCGAATTAGTTTGGAGAGTTATAATTTAGTGCTTCATTTAGGGACAAATATACAATTAGACTAGACTAAAACTCTGCAAACGCCTCGTTCATCTAGATTATCTAAATTTCATTCTACATTTTACAAAAGCTAGGTAAGCATAAAATAAAAGACCAGTTTTAAGGATTAAACGTTTACATAATCAACTGTTTTTTGGGCTTTAATAAAAATGAAGCGCTAGGAGTTGGTGGACTCTCGTATATATTTTTATTTATGGAGTGTTTGTTTCAAAGAATATTTTTGTCGGAGGCCGGGCTAAGCTCTTTACCGCTACACAAAACTGGGCAATTTAGTCTGTCGCACCGCACCTGTTAATTAGTATTTTAATTAAAATTAATAGGCGATTACTCCGTACAATTTTCAAGGAGATAAACTTTTAATAGGTCGTTGAGCTTGTTTTGTTAACGGTTTACATTATTAGGGGATGTTTGTGTTAGATCGTTTTAGAATATTTTTAAAATGTTATGAAATTTTCCTGGTTATAGACAACTTACTAACCAATCTTATTGCCAAACTTAAGTGGTGTTAGGTAGGGTAGAGAGTCGATGAGGTCGAAAGGTTCTGGCCACTCCAGTAACTGAACCTGATGCGAACCGAAAGATGCAACTTTGGAAGGCCTTCCGCAAGGTTGACCGGCCGATACCTACACAACATGGTAGCCATCCCGTCGCCCAAAACTCCTCCATCACAAAAGTCTCTTAAATATTTATGTTCCTAGGGCTGGAAGACACGGCATTGGTAGGCATCTCACAAGATGAATTGATGACATGGTGAAGGTCGTGGGAATTCGATGGATGCGAGTCGCACGTCGCACTGATCATTTTGGCGATGATAGGGCTCCCCCTACCTAGGCCTCTGCCTATGTCCACCGGTGGACGTCTTTCGGCTGAAATGCAGGTGATGAGTGTCTCGAAAGAAAAAGTGATTTGTTTATATCCCTGAGGCTTAAATGCGATTTGTTTAACGTACTCGAGCGCGTTAACGTAAACAATCGTGTTAACGTAAACGTTCGTTTATGTCAAATTGTATGGAAAAAAAGTTTCACGTTGTTGTCATCAGACGGTGCTTAGTCAGTTTTAGTACATATTGACGTTTAATTGTGTATGGAGAACCAAGAACAAAAACCTCCAAAGAAAATAATTAACTCAAACCGAAATTCTGTCAGCAAGATGTACCCTGATTAATAGTATAATGGTGCGTCCACACACTACAGACTTATGTGGACTTATGTAGTTTTTATACACAGATATTTCTTTGCACTGCTAGGTTGCACACACCAAATTCTATAAAAATCTACTTAAGTCTGTACTGTGTGGACGTACCATATATAAGACGATATAAAAAGATCCGACTGACATCGGTGAGCTGGACGAGGTATCGGATCAAGCACACAGCTACATCTAAAATAAAAACAGTCGAAGCTTGCATTGCCCTTTACTACTTGTCTTATTAACCCTTTAAAACACAAACGGTTCTGCGGTGACGCCGAAGCCGCTCCGATGCCGAAAAAAGCCGAAATTCTCACGCGTGAAAGTGCCGCTCTTCGTTTACCTTTTTCCCAATGGCTATCGACGAACCGCCTTTCGATTTCATTACGGACGTCCGACGTTTTTTTATTTTTAAATCACGGCGTGCTCCACGCGGCTCAGTTTTTTATTTCCCCAAAGTTTCGTCTGTATTTTTTTCCACGGTCCCGTTTCTTTTTTATGCACGCGCCCCGCAAACAATGCCATCGCGGCCACCGAATTAACTCCCGACTTTTTGCCTTTTGGCGCCAATAAAAATATTTTAATTCGACGCAAGCGTGTTAATTAATAATTAATATTTTTCGACGGGCAGTCGTTTAATGGCATCGTTTAACACGTGTTCCGATGCGATTGTTTTTTCGCGCATCGTTTTCATGAATGGAATGATGACGTAATAGGATAATGTCAGTGGCAATTTTACGTTTTTATTGGACTGCGTGTTGTTGATTTTTTTTTTCGGTTACGAGCGCTCGGTCAATGGGACGAGTGCATCGTGTTTTAATTTTCAATGTCATTATCACTTTCACAATGAGTACCTACTCATATCTTTATTACGTGTTGTAGTGTTGGTGATATCAACATGTTGTTTTTATTTTAATGAGCGTTTGATTATTTAAACGGATTTCTATGCATGGCCTTTTCTTATACGGTCTAGAGCGTTTGAAAGGGTTGATCTTAAACTGATTTCTGACCCTTGCCGTACTAAACTGGTCACTTGTAAACTCGTTATGGCCACGGGGCGACGATGTCGGGTCACAGGTCACGTGGTTGACCTTCGAACACGTTTGATTTGATTTGGTTATTTTTGACACGCGCTGCAGCGATAGGGTTAGACACGTAGTTATATTTAAACCAGTTTCATTGTTCAGTGAGTCGATTTTCGAAAGCCATTAGGTTATTTTTACAGTTGTTTTGTAAGTTTGTCACAACTCTACAAGTTTTTTCTTCACTATAAAATTAAAGATTACCGACACGTTTGTTCGATTTACTTATTGGTTATTATATACACACTTTTGTTTTAAACTCCTTGGTCATAATTTTCCTTTGCCTTTGAAAAAAGTGCCAATAAACGTTTCAAATTGAGCTCAGGATTTACCAACTCTTCCGATTATGTACCTATATGCCTCAGTCGGTACTGCGCCTCCGGTCGAAGTCGTCCAACGACCCAGTGAAAAGTCGAGCGAGTCATCTGATAAAATCTGCAGTCGAAATTGATCAGGTGTGACCCGTAACATGTGATTTGGTTGTAGCTTGTGCCGTGAAGAATAATATATACTTTCTTTATTCGGTCTCTCAAAACCGAGGGCGGTAATTGTGTCAATGTCGGTGCTGGGCGGTATATCATGTTCTATGATTTGACTAACGCCTTTAGTTAGCTAATATACAAAGCGCCTACCTGGGGGGCTATTGGCTAACTTTTTCAATAACAGTTGACAACTAGCATTCGTTGCACACTAAACTTAGTTTTCAACTGACAATTTCATAAAATTGGTATTACGTATCACACAAGTGACTAACAAACTACGGTGGAAATGTGGTGAATTATAAAAATTTACGGTGCCTATTGTGACCACTCTAAAAAGCTTCAAAAGCTTACACAATCGCAATTTTAAAAGTATCGATACAATAACATCTGTCAAAACGTGTTACGGTGGCTATCAAAGGCACCAGTGGCTAATGACGTCACTGCAGTTGGTCACTGAAGATAGGCAATACGAAACTAGCTGTTTGACAGGTCAATGATGCACATTGTTAACAAGTGATCATCACTTGAACTGTCAACAGAGTTACGCAATAGCCCCACTAGATCAATCAACCTGCTTACATGTAGCGAATGCCTATCTTACCTCCACAGCCCAGAAACTGGTAAACACGATACTCTTTGGTAAGACTAGAGTCAGATTTTCAGGCTCCTTAGTACCTGTAACTTACCTGTAACTTTCAAAGATCTACCTTTGTGTTTGTACCAACGGTTTAGTCGTTAGTGTGCTTTCCGTGGTATGGAAGAATTTTGATATTTAATAGATGGTCACCCATCTACGAGAGATGAGAGCAGTGGTGGCCGAGTGGTAACGGCACCGACTTACGAGTTCCAACCCAACCTGGCGCATTACTTTCTGTAATTTATTTCAACACCACTGCTCTCAAAACGGTGAAGGAAAACATCGTGAGGAAACCGGCATGTCTTAGAACCAAAAATTCATAGACTTGTAACATTCACCAACCCGCACTGGGCCCGCGTGGTGGATTTTGGCTCATTCCCTCTCCTAGAGAGGAGGCCTGAGTCCCAGCAGTAGGAACATTAAAAGGCCGATTATACTTATGCTTATGCTTACATGATAGGATACTACTTTTTAACCGACTTCAAAAAAAAGGAGGAGGTTATCAATTCGGTTGTATTTTTTTTTTTTTTTTATCATCATTATTTTTTTTTATTTTTTTTTTATGTTTGTTACCTCAGAACTCCGTCGTTTATGGACCGATTTGCAAAATTTTTTTTTCCCTTTATAGGATATGCTTCCAGATTGGTCCCATTTTTTTCAAAATCCAGTTCTGATGATGGAATCCATGAGGAATCGAGGGAACTCCTCAAAAATTATAGGCAACCCTATGGTAATTTTAGTATTATCATCAAGAACTTAAGCATTTACAGTCAAAAAGTAACATTTGATGAAGTGGAACTGATGAAGAAGACCAGAAATGGTCAACGGAACTTCATACTCAAATAGATATCACATTGAAGATATAGTTAAGCGACTATGACAATACAAATAAATGAATGATTCTGAATAGTTACGTTGAAAATGGTATCATCGAAGTGATCTGATGATGATGATGGAGCCGGAAGGTAGGCACTGGAACTCCGTAATTAATCAATGTAACCTAGCCGTGTTTGGACTCATTAGAATTGTCATGAGATGCACTTTGGCTATAAGGTACTATCGAACTGATCTGATGATGGAGCCGGAAGGTAGGCACAGGAACTCCGTAATTAATCAATGTATCCTAGCCGTGTTTGGGCTTATTAGAATTGTCGTGAGATGCTCTTTGGCTATAAGGTACTATCGAACTGATCTGATGATGAAGCCGGAAGGAGGAAGGTAGGCACAGCAACTTTATAATAAAAAAACAATGTAACCTAGCAGTATTTGGGTTAATTGGAATTGTCATTAGAAATAGGCACTCTGTTTATAAGTGTATCGCAACTAAAAAGTGTGAAATAAAAACTTTTTAGAAAAAAAAAATAACCGACTTCACTAAAAAAAACACTAAAAGGATCAAAATAACTTTAATTTCGGAAGTCGGTGTTTAATAAGAAACAAACAATACCGAGAAACACCGACATCCGAAATTAAAGTTATTTTGATCCTTTTAGTGTTTTTTTTAGTGAAGTCGGTTATTTTTTTTTTCTAAAAAGTTTTTATTATCTTGTGTGTAGGTACAATTTTCTACTTCGACGCGGGCGAAGTTGATATCTGTAGCTAGTATACTTATAAAGATGAAGTAATATCAGTCGCCATCTCTGACAATTACGTGCGCTCAGCGCGCGTGCAGCGGCTCCTGTTAGCGCGAGGGCGCGTCGCTATCGACCACCTTTTACGACGTAAACAAGCTCTGCAAATGAGATAGCCAAAGTGTTGAGCTAAATTTGTTTCAGTATTATCTGGGCCCTCTGACCGTCGTTAGTCAGATATGTATTGTATGTATTTGGTATTATTGTATGTACATAGTGTAGTACATACAACTTTTTGATATTGTATTTGATATTGATTTGATATTGTAGTACATACAACACTTAATACGTATTTTGTGTTATATTACTTCTGATCTTTGTACACTGACAACCCTAAATCTGGCTCCTTTCCTTCAGTCCATCTAAAGGTTGTCTGTAAGACATTACCCTGTGCGATAAGACCGCCCAAAGTAAACTTATTTTTGTAAATGTTTGTCCTGTATGTTTTCTTATGTGGTTTACAATAAAGGTGCCATTCGAACTTCAGCTGCAGACTGCGCGTGCAGGCAGCACATGCGGCGGCTGCACGAAGCCGGCTGCAGCTGCACGACTGGTTTCTATGTAGTAGTATGGATTTTTGTGAAAACCATTCCGAACGCAATCAATTGGTATCACGAAACTAAAATATGTTTTTTTTATCTGCCAATAAATTTAGTTTCCCTGGTATATGGAAGAAAAGCATCTTCTCACCAACCCTTCGATTATTACTACTGGTCACTTCACTACTGGTCCATTATAAGTACAGTTTTATCATTTAGAAACATTTCTGAAAATAATAATACTCGTTTAAGAGTAAATTACTGTTTATAGTTTTGACGTTTTATACATTCATGAACTCCTAGCAAATACAAATGACACAGAAATAACTGTTTCATAAACAAACCCTACACAAATCCTTGCATTTATCAAGTTTAAAACAGAACACTTTGAGCACCGCTGTCACCCGCAAGGGTAGACCGGGGATGTAAGGGACAAATCGCTGCTGCCCGTGGCCAGGCACGCAGACCCGTTTGCAAGACGCACCCTCGTAATCCCCTCTACCCTAACACCCGCGCCCACCCTCATTACATATAAGGATAGTTAAAATTTCCCCCTTCTCCCCTCGCGTGGTGAATTGCACGGTTTTACGTCTTTAATAAAACGAGGTAGAACGCTTAAATTTGAGCGTATCGCTTACGTATTAATATTTGAGTTTAAATGAACTTAAATTCAGATGGGGAAATGTAGGAATTTGTCCGGTTATAGTTTTCTGTTATGAAAAGGTTTTTGACAGTTAATAAATGCGCTAGTTGTCCCCCGCGTCTTTGGTTACTGCTCCGCTTTCGTGAGTTTTAGCATGATGGTATAAACTCTTAGTCATAAACCTAGCTATTCCATACAGACATACATTTTCTAATTCGACTGGTAGTTTCAGAGATTAGTATGTTTATGCAAACAAAATTTCTTCTGTTTTTTTTTATTGTTATTATCGTGTAGTATAGATAAATTTAGGGATCATAGAAGCTGCAGATTTCAGATATGGAGTTGAGGGATATTTAGAAAGAGTTACTGGAACGCAAATGGTAAATCAGAAACGAAGTTGGGCTTAAGTCAGCAAAAGTTTGACACTCAATTTCGTTCCACTCAGAACGACAGAAAATATTTGAAAATGTCCTACCTTAAACATATATAGTGTATAGATAATGGCCCTTTATGTGTACTTTCAATAGCCCTAATCAGTTTAGATCTATTTCTTTTATAAGCTGCTGGTGACAAACAAAAGAAATTCTACATTCCTTTACGAAAAAAAATACCTTAAGTAACTTGCTGAAAACACGCGTTGAGAATTTAATATAATTTCCAACCGAAACCTGCTCCAATTTCAAAGCTACAGATAAGTCTCCCCAAAGGGAGAGGACACCATCCAACCCAACAAACAACCTTCCCCCACCTCCCCTTGGATTATGTAGGCACGGAAGATAGTTAAAACCCACCCTGTATAAATTTCGCTCGTCAATAAAAGGGCTTTTGTCCCTTAGAATAAAGGGATGTTTTGTTATCTTGAGTATCGGCTAATTTGACAATAACAAAAGGGTATTCCGCTTTGGGAATTGGGCCCAGATGATAATCAACTTTTTTGTATGTTTATGTGAAAGGATTTCGCCCACAATTTCGTTGGACGGTAGGATAAAGGTCTAATATGTTTTGAGGCGAAATTTTCTCGTCCTCACTCCATTTGCGTGGTTGTATTTTTAAAACACTTTTTGTTACATGTTTTAGTAGTAAGAGTGCCTCTCCGTATTGCTAGGGACCTACGAGCACTTTATTTTTTATTTAGCATATATACCTACTTTCTCAGAACTGGTCAAAGCCTCCGAGTACCACGCTTTTAAAGTTTTGACCCTACTTAAAGCCTACCCTTTCGTTGTTTCATTTCAAGCATTTATTGCAAGCCCCAACTAGAGCTGTGCCAACATCGAAAGTACCTGCTTAAGTGCTTACGCTTCCAGTATGTGTTAAACAGGGTTATTAATAATTCGAAGTATCCCAGCAGGACGTAATTGTGTCTTATTTGCAACAATTAAGCACCCGGAGAAACTTGGTTAGAAACTCATGGATTTTTACAAAATTCGTCTCAAAATAACATTAATTTCTCTTCTCTCTTCATTGCTTTTTAAAATGGTAGCTAATATTTTAACAAAGCTCATGACGTGACGTTGAAAAATAAACTAAAACATGAACAGGATATATATGTGTAAAAAGGTTAAAGATTCTTTAAAACAACTTTAAAAGATTTTAATTTATTTATTTGTATATTAACTATAAATAATACTAAACCTAACACATATAATACAAATACACAAAATACACTCAGGCGTCGAAGTACTCCTCCACATCGCTGTCATCCGGAAATGTGCCCAGAAGGCTGGCAGCATTGCCACGTTGAATGGCAATGCTAATTCTTTGGGCGAAGAACGAGCCAGCCCTCTGGTCACGCCGTCTGATCGACACTTTATCGATCAGACGGCGTGAAATGTAAAAGAAACATCAAAATCACCGGAACTTCAATACCATTTACCTCAAAATTGTACTATATACTATATATTGTACATTATGTGTCCGGAAGACGCAGTGTTGAAAGGCTTCCCACAAGGTGGGCCGATGAGCCGCTTAAGGTCGCGGGAATCCGATGGATGCGAGACACACTGGATCGGTCGTTACGGCGATACTTGGGGGAGGGCTATATCCAACAGCGGCCGTCTTTCGGTTGAAATGATGACTATGAAAATGTTTGTGTCCAAACAGCATTTAACCCATGGGTTATCTAGACTTATTTGGATGCTTAATTGTTGCTTATAGGTCATATTATCACATCTTACTGAGAATAATAAGTTACTATTAATCACCCTGTATAGGTATTTTGGGGGTTCCTGTTTAATAATAATAATAATAATAATAATAATCAATTTATTTCAGGCAACATGTACCCATATCATAAATACCTTATAGACTAACATACATAACTTTTATAATAAATCATTTTGTTAGTAAACATGATTTAAAACTATGTTAGTAACACTTCACTTCGCACTATTTGTCTTGGTGCTGTCCTGTGGTATTTGTCCGCGGAAGCGACGGAACACCACACCCTGTGGCCAAAAGTCTTCGTCCATAGCAAGGTGTAGAAAACAGTTCGGTACTCGCACCACAAATGCCTTAAAATTGACATTCCGGTGCTACTCCAGCAACTGCACCCTCAGTGTGTACTTCAACTTTTGGCGTACATAATCGACGATGTCCTCCACCTTTGTGGTGTAATGCAGGCGGGAGATGTACACCGGTGTGTTCGGCTGAGCGGCACGCACACTCGCACCAGGCGATGCTGGTGCTTTGCCACAGAGATTCCGGTTGGCTTGCTTTCGGCGTTTCCTCCTTTGCACAGTAACGAAGCCATCTTCATTTTCATTTTGTTTAAAAACCAGATTTTGGTTTTTTGGCGGGATTTTGTCGAGGTTCAGTGACATGCAATTTATTGTTTTTCGCACTAGTACGGAAAAGTGCGCGTGCTCGCCTCACCACAATTTTATTATATTTATCGTATAAGGCTGGGCGCTAAGCGACCCTCACGAGTGTCGCGTCAATCCCCGCTTATTGATGTCTTTGTAACTATACTGATAAAACGTCGTTTGGTACACGTGAGAATTTGTCACTGCAGCCCTCGGCTCCATAACACCCTCACCTACGGCTCGGGTGAATGCCGCCTCGGTCGCAATGATAAACTTTCTCCATATGTATCAAAATATACTTTTGCCAAAGTCTTTCTAAATACAATCCCGTGACTAAATCTAGATTCTAGTTACATTAGCATCTGCTTTGCCTACAAACTCTACTTACCCTGCGACAGTTTTCAATTCAGCCTGGCTTCACAAAAGTGCAGTGATGGTCAAGTGTTATGGAGCGGGCGACCGAGAGCCAGACTTCCGTGGATTCAACACTTCGACTACGATTCTATCACTTTCTTGTTCCTCGTTTTCGAGCGCCATTGTCCGGAGTATTTTATGGGCTTTCGTGATAGGAATATCGATTGGATTGGAGTTTGTTTATGTTGAAAAGATTTTTATTGGTGTGTCGTGAATATTCTTATTGGTTTTTTAGGGTTCCGTATTTCCGTTTTATAGGATCACTTTGCTGTCCATCCGTCTGTCTGTCTATCTGACTGTCAAGAAAATTTATCTCGGGAATGCGTGAAGGTATTGAGTTGAAATTATATACTAAGGTCTGCGGTTCCTCGAAGCTGTGAAAAATCAAACTTCTGAGTTAACGAAAAAAAAAATTCGGCCGTTTATGTCGCAAAAAACGTGTATTTCGATAATCTCAAAGGAATCAAAATTCATAGGGTACTTCCCATTGACCTAGAATCCTGAAATTTGGCATGAAGCAAGGTCTCATAGTACAAGTATAGGAAAAAATCTGAAAACTGTAAATTTGTAGTTACGTCACCAAAAAATATTGTTTTTTGCGATTTGGAAAAATCTTCGTAACTCGATTCGGGAATCGAACTGTTTCTCACCTGACGGGTAAGCAGTGATGCAATCGTTGATGGTGAGGCGCACTAGTTTATTAAGAACCTACACTCTAGCTTTGAAGACACCTAAATTATAATCGGACGGGAAGACCGCGGCAGGCAAATTGTTCCAGTCCTTCTATGTACGCGGTATAAACGACGAGGCGAAACGCTTCGTCTGGACCGTAGAGGTTTCAACAACGTAAGGGTGGATACTCGCCGTATGTCGGGTTGTCCGACGGTAGAAAGGAGATGGCGGAATCAAGTCATAAGTCATTTATTCATTTGTTAAACATAGGTACAATAATAACGGTGAAGCAATGTAATAAAGAGAGCGCTATGTTTTGACAGAGGGCGTACAAACGTTTGTGAGAAATAAATAATTAATAATGAATAGCAAAATAAAGTCAAGTCATGCAATTCCCGTGCACACTCTCCAAAATGCATCCTCTAAATACTGAAAGCGTTAAATAAAACTAAACATCATGTTGAATTTTATAGGTTGGTCTGATAAGAATGTTAAGAGCGCCTACAAATAAGCTTTTTGGTGGGAAATTTTCAATTGATTTCTTCCATTGTGAGTGTAGCGAGATGGGAGTGTCAGATTTTTACTTACTAAAACCAGTCTGTGTTCCTTCAGTTGCCCTTTGCGTTCCAGGATCATGGTGACGCTTTCGAACAATCGCACATAAGCTATATAAAATTGGGGCTTCAGACGTGTGACATTGTTTCAGCAACCAAAGTGTTTGGTGTGGAGTATGTGGTATTTAATTAGTGCTTCATAATTACAAAATGTGGTGAAAGGGGTCTCACCAAGCTACTCATACCCATGAACCATTGGATAGCCTTTTGAGTCACATCGACGATTTGCGTTTTGGAGGATAGTGTAGTGTTTCGAACATGATCTGATCCTATCGAACTTAAACGGGACCAGGCAAGACATGTCTGCCGCACGCTTGACGATCTATGGGCCCGTAAAACACGGGGCCGCGGCAGATCACGAAAGATATGGCGGGGCGATCTGGATGTCTTCTTTGGGAATTAGAAAGAAAAGGCGAAAAATCGTGATCAAGGAATAGAGGTAGGTCTTTGTCCAGCAATAGGACAATACGAGGTAATAATAATAAAAAAATAATGAACCATTGGGACACAAGTCTTCATTATTTTTGTGGTCGTAGAATGCAAAAGGCATCTGAAGAAAAATAGGTGTGTTTTTAGTCAGTAAAAGTCTGACACGCTCTCCCGCTGGAGCGGGAGAAGTCATTAGATGATTACCTCACCCCAAAAAAAAACGCGATAACTTATGGAAGAATAACCTTTGTTGGCACCCTGTGGACACCATGGGCTCCACTTCATCGAACAGTTATTAGCTTCTCCTTCTAACCAATTGGGTACCCGTACCAGCAATTTACCCGTAAGCTGTTTAGGGTGCCAAACACTTTCACTGCTTTAGGCTAAGGCCGTGTTCGCTTGTGAGCGGGTAACGTGACGATTACAGGACGGAAGCGAGTTGGAAGCGAAACAGATGGTAGTGGAAACCGATAGTAAAATATGGTGAAGGTGATTTAAATGTATATTTTTATTATAATACGTAATCGTAAATTCTGGATAATTGTAATATAAAGACTTACACTTACAATTTTTATCAATACAGTCGAGAGTCACGGGCACGGCTAAAAGTTATCAATAAAAAAATCAAGTGTGCACCTGCAAGGTTAAGCAACGCGTGAGGGAACGGACATCCTCACGCCCCACCTGCTGGGCCCCCGAGCCCAACTACCAGCCATCGTAAACGTGGGCTTGCGGCCGACCAACAATGGGTAGCTCGCCGTCCAGCCGTCCGGTTACCGTCCGGACCGAGCCCGAGTCGTCGAAGGCTCGCAGTGTTCCATGCGCGCCTCAAAGAGATGTCAGTAAAACCGTAGGGGCCCAGCGCCAGCGGGGCCGAAGTCTACTGGGGCCATGGGTTGACTTCTGAAAGGAAAACCCGTGGTCCTGGAACGCTAAGGGCAACTGAAGGAACATAGGTGTGGTTTTAGTCAGTAAAACAGTCCTCTTTTTTATAATGTTTTTATAATGTAAATCAAATTATTAAAAAATATAAATTAAAATGAGAACACTGTAAATTCCGCGAATTCTTAGATTACTTCCTATGACGAGTCACTTTTTATTATGATTAGTTTTATTGTACTTTTGTGTACAATATTGACTGGGCTGGACTGTCTTTACATAATATCTACTAATACTGTAATATGGAAATATTGTAACAAAAACATTTTTTTTTAAAAGAGTAACCATGGAGTTTCTTGTCGGTTCTCCTCCATAGGAAACGACCAATTTGGAACCGTGCACTAGCTTCTGACGTTTTATAAGTGCCCATGTAGGCCTATGTGAAATAAAAACATTTGAATTATTTTTTTTATGTCTGATTCGCCCTTTAGCTCTGCCCTAGAGCAGGAGAAGTAATTAGATGATTTTCCACTACAAAAAAGAAGGAACGCAATGTCGGTAGGGTGACCATCTTAACATACCGAGATTCCTCCATGCCTCGGAAAGCACCTAAAGCCGTTGGTGTCAGCTGTCATTTGTGACGACACCTAAATTATAATCGGACGGGAAGACCGCGGCAGGCAAATTGTTCCAGTCCTTTGATGTACGCGTAATACTCGATGGCTTCGTGTGTCGTATGACGTTATGTTTACGGCTAAAAATACAGATGGCATTTATATTGATTTAGATATCGAAGTATTCCAAGTTACCTGCAGTATCCCAAATATACTGCAGTACCTCTCGGTACTGAACAACATCATGTTGAGATTTGTGGTTTGGTCTGATAAGAATATTAAGAGGTAGGCGCTCTTAATATTCTTATTAAGAGCGCCTAATTATGCTAGATAAACTTTTTGGTGGGAAAATTTTCAAATGATTTCTTCCATTCTGAGTGTAGTGAGATGGGAGTGTCAGATTTTTATTGACTAAAACCTGTTTGTGTACCTTCAGTTGCCCTTTGCGTTCCAGGACCGTGGTGAAGCTTTCGAACAATCGCACAGAAGCTAGATAAACTGTATCTTTGACAGTCGTTACGGATAGTCAGAAGTCAGGAAATCTGACTCCAGTCTGGTCAAGAGGTATCTTGTTGCCCAATTCCTGGGTTGTGGAGGTCAGATCGGCAGTCGCTCCATATGAAATACGAGTATTCAGCTGCAACTCGTTGGACTGGAAGACGACCCCAACTTGATTGGGAAAAGGCTAGGGAGATTGTGTGACGGGATTTCTCATCAGAAAAAGTTACAAACTGTCATTTACAATATCTCATCTCCTATACCTAGGGTTGACAGGTCTTCAAACCGAAAAGCCGGACAGGCCAGCCAATTTAGCCGAACATTTGAGTAAAATGGCCTAATGAAATAACAACAAAATTGGCTGCTATAATTCTAGTCCGCTCCGCTTACGCTAGCGATACAAGATAAAGTGGAAGACATGACAAATCTAAAAAAAAAAATGTTTAATTTAAAAAGCTGGACAAGCCGGAATCCGCCTAATTTGGCCGGACACGCAATTAAAAAGCCTGACCCTGTCCGGCTTTATCCGGACGCCTGGCAGCGCTGTCTATACCCATAAGGCCTATGAATGCCAAGCATTTAAGAACGAATACGCGTCTATGAAGCTACTGTCCACGGACGCGTAGTTTCATAGACGCGTATTCGTCATTATACGCTTGCAGGCGTACACACGCCTGGTCACAGCTTATATACAAAACGACACGATGGCACAACTTGCTGCTATGAAGCTACGCATCCGTGGAAGGTAGGCCTAAGAGAATTAATTTTTGAAAATCCTTACTCAATGCTGACTGACTAGATTCTGTGCGGAAAGAGAACCGTCATAATATTTGAGAGCGCAACTGTGTTTAAATGACGTTTTTATTATGCTGAGAACACTGAACTACATTAGACTTGGTTCTGCCAGCGGCTCCAAGTCTAATGTAGTTATATGTTAGGACCTTCGCCCACTGCGACTTTTTGTAGCGATGCTATCAGCATGACGGCATCGCTACTAACGCGCGTTAGTCGCATTTGCGAGCGCTATAGAAAAGATGCAAACGCGCTACTAACGTGAGACGGCATCGCTACAAAAAGTCGCAGTGGGCGAGGGCCCTTAGTTCCATTTTACACCATGACAGTTCTCTTTCTGCACATATTTTATATTTACAAAGAGCTTTTTGTGACATTTCAAGGTAACTAGACTGAGAGGTTTAGAATTTAAGATTTTTCATAAACAGATTCAGGACCTATAAATAATTGCGTGTACCATCTAGATCGACAAAAATCTCTGTTTACAAACAACCCCAACTCAAAATTAGAACACCAACAGAAAAATCTAGACCCACACCGCACCACATACCGAAATCATAACCCCCCCAAAAACAAAGACAGAATCGCTCCCCCCACTTCAGCGGAAGCCGGGCGTCCGATAGTTTACAAACGCCCGTAGCGACTTCTTTTTTCTTTGGCCGGTGTAGGGTTCAAGAGCGTCCGTTTGACCCCAGTCTGACCGTGCCGATGTGTTGATCAATATTGACTGGTTCATGCCTGTGACGTGTGAAGTTTGTCCTTTTGGAATAAGTAAGAGTGGAGTGTCATTATGGATTGTGAGTTCCGGGTTTTTGTGCGTTTTGATTTTTATTGATGGCTTTGTGGCGATTGTGATGCAGCATTAATTTATGACTATGAGTATGACTGTGGTCCCGGTGTGTAGGTATCCGTAAAGGATTCATAAGAAATGCAACTGTTGTGTTACGGCAATCGGAATGTGAAAAGCTTTTGTAATTTTGATTTACAAGTATTTCTAAATCTTTGTAGATTGGATCTTTGATTTTTTTTCTTAGTTTGGTTTGTAGATACTAATATCATTACGGTCTTACTTTCATATTAAGGGCGTAATTCACCAATAAAAGTAATCGCGTTTTAACGTCTGGCTCGCATAATCGCGTTTAGTCGCTGTCACTAGTGTCACTTGTCTGTATTTTTCTTTTGTTGTATACAAGTGACACTAGTGACAGCAGCTAAACGCGATTATGCGAGCCAAACGTTAAAACGCGATTAGTTTTATTATACAGAATTCTATATATACAGAATTCTGCCCTAAGTAACCAAACAGCTCTTCCCGTTTTGAACTACAGCTTCGCATGGGTGTTACAAACTTTGAAATTCTCGACTTTCCTCTCCTACAATATACATCTAAACCTTCCTCATGCATCTCTGACTATTGCTGAAAATCGCATGAAAATACGGTCAGTAGTTTATGAGATTATCGTGATACATACAGACAGACTTTGTTTTGTAATATGTACCTACGAATGTAAGGATATAGTACGGCCCTCGCACATTATAGCTTTGTTATCTGTAACTTTATAGAAATGAAACAGTTCTTTTCAGGAATATAAACAATTATCTTAAACTGCGTTCTCTGTTGGAACTCCCATCCTCCTGTCTTATAAACATCTTACCCTTCACAAAATAAAGGTAATTTGTGTGATTTTTTAAATAGTTTTTTTTTTTTTGTTATTTGGATTGTGGCCGGCGAGCAATGGGTAGCTCGCCGTTCGGTAAGGATCAGCTCGGGTTGACAGAGCATCATTGAAGATTTACGGCACCCGTTAGGGCTAAATCTTGTCAGGGTTGCGTGATCGTTAGTAAGAGTTACCATGACCCTTGCAAATGGCAACTGAAGGAACACAGATAGGTTTTTTTTTTATTCCACAACTATCACACAACGCCGTCTAGTTTGGCTAAGCAGAGCTTGTGTTATGGGTACTAGACAACTGATAAATATACGTATATATTTCTAAATACATACATCATATAGATAAATTACAGCCAGACAAAGAAAAAATTAACGAGCTCATCGCACAAACATTTGTCCTGGGTGGGAATCGAACCCACGACCTCCAGCATAGCAGTCAGGGCCACTAACCACTAGACCAACAGGCCAGTCATCATTTCATCATTTAATCAGTAAAAGTATACAAAAGTCATAGGCACTAAACGTTTTGGGAACACATTCATCGTGTCTACAGATAAGAAGTAGAATTCCCTGCGTCAGTTAGTGTTTCCTGACGGTTATAACCTAACCTAGGGTTCTTAAAGTCAAGAGTGAATAGGTTACTTCTGGGCAAGCCTGCTCCACAGTCGATCACATCATCGATTACCATCATGTGAAATAGTCAAACGCGAGCTTATCC
Organism: Mythimna impura; assembly: GCA_905147345.3. Lineage (NCBI taxonomy): Eukaryota > Metazoa > Arthropoda > Insecta > Lepidoptera > Noctuidae > Mythimna > Mythimna impura. The sequence continues at coordinate 20,736,588 of LR990359.1, read as the reverse complement.
ATTTGATTATTTCTCACGTGAAAAAAGGTATCTTACATAAAAAATCTCCTTTATAATAAATCCTTCATCCCACATAAGTAGGTGCACATAAGACAAATTAATTAATTCTACGGTACCCACGGGTACGTGGGTGCAGGTCAATTTGGTCCGCGCATCACACTTGAGGAGGGTTGGCAGACCTGTGTTAGACACCTGACATCTTCGATAACACTCACCTTCGTCCGTGACAACCCTATTGGTACCTTGGATTATACCTCAGGATTATTGGTAGGTAGATAATTGGGTAAAGGGTGGAGAAAGTTATTGGTTTGGAATTTTGGGAGTTAGGGTTAGGAAAAGTGGTGCTTTTTTATGATTTATTCCGTTATAATACCAAAAACTAATACCACTTGTATTTGTTTGAAATCTTTTCTATTCCGAACGAATACCAACAACTTTAATTTGATACAGTCAGCTCAGTCAAACCTAAATTGGTTTTCTGATATTTTTACGTGATCGTAAATTATAATGCTCATTAATTGTTTTTTTTTTCGAATTTCACTCTTACGATAACACACAAAGCATTTTTACTGACTGTACCATATATTTTTGAACATGGTTTTAAATATGAGTTGAAACGAATACCAGTGGTATTCATTGTTAGTATTAGAATGGAATAAATCCTTTTTATAAGTGTTTTCTTGCTTACAAATGTGCATTGTCAATTTTATATCTTTAATCATCTTAGGCCTCGGGCCTTACCATGATGTGATAAACTGTCAGTAGTTCGAGCGGGAAAAAGTGATGGAGCTATACACCCCTATATAGCACCAACTCTTAAACAGTCCAGTTTAGGTTGTAAAATGGATTGCGTTAAGAGCTCCATCATAAGGGCCCTGATTTTTTTATAGTCAGATAACTGTTATCTAAAGAATAAGTGTGGCGGTTCGACGTGTTTTCTTTACCAAAGCTGTTAAACCGCCATTTTTATTTCTGAGTTAAAAAATATCGTTCATATGAAAGATATTTTCTTAAAAATAGAAATAAATCCCTAAAAATCATCCGTTAATCAATTTGCAATAAAGTCATCTCGCTCTCTCTTTTGTACACACGTAACCTAAGAGTATTGACTGAACACACCATAATTATGACGGTAAAAAACTTCTCAAAGAGGGGTCCTCTTTGAGGAGTGGCTGGAAATACCTCACGGCGTCCTCACTTTCCACATGACGCAGGTTCTCACTGATCATGGTCAGTTCGGGAAGTTCCTGCACCGGATTCGTGCGGAAGTAACATCACTGTGTGGACCGCCCGGAGGACACGGTGGAGCATACGGTAGAGGTATGCCCCGCTTGGGCAGAGCACCACCGTGTCCTCGTGGGGGTGATCGGTGGCAACGATCTCTCGTGCCGGGTCTTGGTACAAGCCATGGTCCGAAGCGAGGAGGAGTGGCAGGCGGTCGCCACCTTCTGTGAAGCAGTAATGCTAGATCGGGATGCGGGATCCCGATCCCGATTTCCGGCCACTGTAGGTACGGGCTTGCGGATGGCGAGCAATGGGTAGATCGCCGTCCAACCGTCCGGTAACCGTCCGGACCAACCCCAAGTCGTCAACGGCGCGTGGTGTACCACGCGCGCCTCAAGGAGATGTCAAACCGTAGGGACCCAGCAGGGTCGAAGCCTACTGGGGCAATGGGTTCGCTTCTGAAAGTAAAACCCGGGCCTGTTATGAAAGGCAAAGAAGGAATAGGAGTGGGTTTTTAGACAGTAAAAGTCTGACACACCCTTGCGCTCGGCTCAAGAGCGGGAGATGTCATTGGATGATTTTCCCACCTAAAAAAAAAGGGTGGTGATGCCATATTTCAGTGTCTGCATGGTTATTCTGCTACTTGACAGTTTCCGCTTCCATCAGATTTGAAAGGCTAACTGACTTAATATTTAATGGGTTAGAAAATTTCTTTCTATTTGCGTTTTTGGATAGTTATTTATAAATAAAATTTAGTCAATTACCTAATTTTAAAATGTACATGCTCTGTAAATCTCGTCTATACAGATACATTTTACAAAGATGAGCTCCCATTCGGGTTTCAAAGGCGATCATTTCTCATATACATAATACGCCTCTTATACATCTACATACAGGGATTAAATAAACAAAGTTTTGTAGAAATCCCGTGAGTTAAAACATCAAACAGTTTAGGTGGGCCGTGGCGGTCCGGCCCGGGCGGTACATTTGCCTAGATTACCGGCACGCGTAAGGGATCGTACCTAAACGGGGCCATCTTGATGAACGATTTTGATACGTTAATTTTTACGATAATTAAATTTGAAAACGTTCTTTTACAAAAGCGGTGTAGATTTTATTTTATTTTTAGGAGAAATTTTAGTATTGGTTGGGATGTAATAATATAACCTATAACGTGATGACTTTAAAAATAGTAATGGTCAGTACAAAATTGGCAGTTGTTTTTGATCTTATACATAGACAGATCTTTTCACTTTGGTAGAGTATAATAAAAATACATTCAGCCGAACATAGAACCTCCTCCTTTTTGAAGTCGGTTAAAAATAATTTTTCACGAGCTAAGCGTGGCAACTGAGACAAAATATAGGTAGTGTATACTTGTTCTCTCTTCAGATCTTTTTTTTTATTAATCTTTTTTTCTTTTTAACACTTTTTGACACAGACATACATACATTTTCCTCAAATGATTTTCGAAAATCATTTTCATTTTTATCATTTCGTTATTTATCACAAAAAAAAAACAAAAAAAAAATATAGTCGAAATAACCTTTAATTATAAGAAGTCCATTTGATAAGGCTATGAATCACAAAAGTTAACAAACCTTACACAGAAGCATTGATTTCAATCAATGATACCTACTATTCAAAAGCTGTTTACCGACTAGAACAAGCCGAAATTCCATTAAAGGCTTACATAAATACAAAATATAATTGACGTTATCGTCCCTCGACACTTGAGCCCAAAAAAAAAACTGGGCCGAGTTTAAATCTTGTCTGTTTTTCGAGCTATTTTTCTCAAGGGCCGCACTCAGGAGGGTGAGTTATCGCACGGCCCGGGGGGTGGTAAGGGTCGAAAGGGGGGATGCCCTAATTTTTTTACGCAGAGGTTAGTTGAAAAGAGGTTGGGTCTCTGTATAATGGAATTATCTGTATTCGGGATCTCATTGACGTCAATTGACTTGTACGTGTTTAGGCACGTTTTTAGCCCAGGGTTCTTTTTCAAATAAAAATATATCGGAAATGTATTTTTGTTTTAAATACAATTTAGTATAAAGAATATTCAACGCTATCTTTATTTTAATTCGCGTTCATTTTGAATTGGAAAATGGTGGAGTATTTTTGAGACGTTTTTTTATTTCTATTTCATTATTATTTTACAGTCAGCTTAGATATTACTGAAAAAGCATCTTTTTCAAATTATATCTAAGAATACTGACGCACTCTTTTGTGTGTTGCCACTTAAGTTTTAGTTAACTGAAGTAGTAAGTTTCTGCTTATGAAAATGAACAAATTTCTTCAAGGAGTAATAAATAGTAAATTCTCAAAAAAATAAATAACTCGCCGTACTAATTTCCTTCAGAGTCTGATTAAAATTATTATGAGTCCTCCATTTTTTTTCTCGGAATATATGCGATTTTCTTGAAAAAAATTTGTTCCTTTCTATGGACTACTCATTTCTGTTACACCATGTATTAGTAATGATTCCCTAGATACTTCGCTATATGTATGTTCAAGATTATTTCCGAATCAGCTTAATGTAAAATTAATACAGCAAAAACGATAAATCATGAACACCACATGGTACACGGGACGATCATAAATTACGAAGATTTAATTAATATAACCGAACAAAATCTTACGCGCGGCCATATTGGATCCCTTATCCCACCCTCTCCTGCTCGAAACAGACGATTACATTTCGACAACGTAATTTGTTAATTTGACAAATAAAATGGCGGATGAAAAAAGGTCCATATTGTTTATGCGTAGAGGACGTGCGCGTTCTATTTTCGAATTTTGCGCGCGCAAATCTAACTTTGTCCTTCCCTACCCCTGTCCTTCCGCGGACATAATTAGGGACGTACCCTACGAGATGAGATTCGGTTGAAGTTTAAATTGATTCAATCGAGTACCGATGTTTCGCTCGAGAGGCTTCAACGTGCGTATGTTTATATTTTTTTTGTTTTTTTTTTTTTTCAATGTTTACACGGGACAAGGAATTAATTAGGGCTCGGATTGATGTTCGTTCGATTAGCTTTTGAAGCAGTTAGGATTTTGATTTTTTGACTTGTGCCCGAGACTGAGGTTTTAAAAAAAGACGAGTGTGTCGTTTCGCGCCATACCTTTCAATAAAGAATTTGACATGTATTTAATTTTTTTACTGTATCAATACGGTTTAGGTAGCCGTATAAATAATAAATAACCCTTAAGTAGGTTATCCCTTCTGTTGAGCGAGGGTAGCGTACAATAGGTTACAAACGGGGTCGGCTTCAACTATATTTAATAGGAAGTCTGCTACTGACAAAGCGACTTGGCGTACAACTCGTTATTCTCAGATTTTCACTTTAACATTAAAATTTGTGTGTTAATCAGGTAGCTGCTCATTTTAGTTTAACTATGTATGTGGTTCTCTTTCAAATTTCATTTGTTTGTATTTAGGTACTTGTATGTATTCAATACCAATGTATTGTACAATATATTAGTAAAAAAAAACCGGTCAAATTCGAGTCACACACGCGCACGTAGGGTTCCGTACAACTTTTTTTTTTACACAATTTATTTTATTCTGTTTTTAGCATTTGTTGTTTTAGTGGCAACAGAAATACATAATTTGTAAACATTTCAACCTTAGTAGTACTAGTAGTCTAATTATCACGGTTTATGAGATTCAGCCTGGTGATAGACAGACGGATAATGGAGTCTTAGCTATAGGGTCCTTTGGGTGTGAATCCCTAAAAATGAGATTTTCTGAATAAGAAAATAAGTTGTCAAAAAGATTGTGATCACTATTTAACCCTATAAAATCGATCAAACTTAAAATCCACGCTTCTGTTTGATCGAATAACATGTTGTTAACACTTTATACACATGGCCTATATTTTATCAACACAACGTTTATTTTATTTATCAACAGCTAACATTGAAAGAGACCTCAAGAAAGAAATAGAAAGCCCAATTGCGAATCGACAACCCAGGACAGACTGTCCTGGCGTAGAATTTTGAGGAGCCCCGACTCCAGATAATGGGAGCAGGGACGAACAAAGAAGAAGAAGAACAACAAAATAGTACATTAAATAAATCAAATATGCCAAAGAAACAGTACATAAACAATATAATCTATATATATAAAAGCGAAATACCACTCACCGATTAATCACGAAATTTCAGAAACTATAACATCTACAAACTTAAAATTTGGCAGGTAGGTTCCTTATAGGGTGTAGACATCCGCTAAGAACGGTTTTTACGAAACTCCACCCCTAAGGGGGTAAAACGGGGGTTGGAAGTTTGTATGGAGAAACTTACTTTCACGCGGGTGGAGCCGCTGGCAGAAGCTAGTATCTATTTAACAACAGAAAATACGGCAATAAACAAGTCTTAGAGCGCGTTCAACCCCCCCACATTCCGCCTCACCAATTGCACCATGTACATAGAAAATATATTACCCCCACACCCCCCCATAGAAGCTAAAATACAGCTAGACGAGCACTCAACAGTATTAGATAATTAAGCGCACAGCTGCGTCTTACGCTCATCCATCACCGTCGTGTTTTTACCCGACCAGCCAACAATGGAGGATAGCCATGTTTACTGAGGACACAGAGTACTGTAGAACACAGAGACTTAAGTTCGTACCGACATAAAAGAAAGAAAAAAAATTTCATCATCTTACTGTCCTTGTCCCGTTTTATTCGGGGTCGGCGCAATACATTTTTTTCTTCCATTCTGTCCTGTCTCCACTATCACTAACTCCCTTTTCTTTCATATCACTTCTCACACAATCCAACCATCTTTTCTTTGGCCTCCTTCTCCCTCTCCATACATCTACATGTATACTCATAACTCAGAACTTTTCAGTTGCTGGCGCCATTTTCAAACTTCCTCTATATATTAATTTCTTACTTTATCCATTCTCGTTACACCACACATCCATCTTAACAGAGAATGAAAAAAAAAAACAAGTGAATTAATTAGAAAATGATGTAAATGGTTAGAAAGATGTCATCAAGGCACGGCTAAGTATCCGTGAGGTTAGAAAAGGCGTTCGTAAACACTATATACTCTCATATGGTGATTAACAGGAACACAATCTAAGTCACATCACATCTCTATGGGTCTTATAGAAGCTGTGGGTATGTTGAAAGAGTTACAGTAGCCCTGGAATGTAAAGGGCATCTAAAGAAACACTACTAGTGCGTTTTAATCAGGAAAAAGAGAAAGAGAGGTGGAGGAAGAGAGCGTGTCAGAACACGCTCTCTCACTCCACCTAAAACGGGGGAATTTATACGCTGATGACGTATGGCGTACGGCGGGTATCCGCCCTTACGTTGTTGAAACTTCAACGGTCCGGATTAAGCGTTTCACTTCGTCGTTTACAATTTGCCTGCTGCGGTCTTCCCGTCCAACTATAATTTAGGTGTCTTCAAGGCTAGAGTGAATAGGCTCTTAATAAACTAGTGCGCATCACCATCAATGATTGCATCATTGCTTACCATCAAGTGGGATCGCACTCAAGCACTAGTTTATATAAATATTTAAAAAAAAATTACCATCTCAAAAAAGAATGGTTCTGACAGATTGCTCCCTCCTTGCATCGTACTTCTCAATGCTGAGGGTCGTGACCTCCCTGCTTCATCACTTTCATTCGAACGATATTCCTCCATCTGTTTCTGTCTCTGGCGATGTAAAGGGCATTGTACAGCGTAAACTCAAGAGCGGTGCGGATCTGGTCAGACCAACGTATTGGGCTGCGTCCACGAGGCCTTTTCCCATCCACTTTACCGGTCGATGTGTCTTTCAAGGTTGCCACCATCTTTCCTTGCAATGTGACCGAAGTATTGTAGAATCTTGTGTAGACACTCTGACGACCACCGCGAGCAAATTTTGAGTTCTCGCAATATGGATACGTTGACCCGAAATGCTGTCCAAGGTATACAGAGCATTCTACAGATAAGATTACTGTAAATTCTGTTCGCTACTAGAAGTGATGTAGTAATTAACTACGAGTAAAATTCTAGTATAAGTCTACCGGCGTTTCTGTCTTCGGTTCACGGCACTCAACAGTTAGTCGAACATATCTTAACTCCATCACTGGTTGACTGTGAGGTGCCGTGCTTGACCGACGCCGTGAACGCCTGGAAAGTGGCTTGCCCGGACAAGGCGTTGCCCGAGAATCCATCTTCCCAGAGACAGTAGGATGAGCCGCTCTGCAGGCTGGTACGGAATAATCTTATTAATACGTCTACCAATACTGCTGAGCGCGCCCGCCTACTGGCTGTGGGTGAATGGGAGTCGGGCCTCTGGCTACAGGCTCTACCGTCACCTAACATAGGTACTATGCTGAGTGACACCACCTTCCGGATCGCTACATGCCTGCGTCTGGGTGCTCCTAGTGGAGCTCCACATCGATGTCAGTGCGGCGAAGCAGTCGACCGCCTCGGACACCATGGCCTATCATGCAGTAGAAGCGCTGGTCGGATAGCACGACATGCCAGTATTAATAACATCATCCGCCGAGCTCTTGTCACCGCCGGGGTGCCAGCTGTTTTAGAACCCAATGGCTTGGCACGTGACGATGGGAAGAGGCCAGACGGGATGACTATAATGCCTTGGAAATTGGGTAGGCCTTTGGTGTGGGATGCAACATGTGTCGACACCCTTGCGCCATCCCATCTTCTGAGTACGGCGGGCTGTGCTGGGGCGGCTGCTGCAGGTGCAGAAAACCTCAAACGGCGTAAATATAATAACCTCATCGGAGGTTATATATTTGAGCCGTTTGGGGTTGAAACACTAGGGCCATGGGGTCCGAGCGCTCATCGAGTTGTTCGGGATATCAGCAAACAGCTGGTCGACTCTTCGCGTGACCAGAGGGCTGGGCTTTTCTTCGGTCAACGAATCAGCATTGCCATCCAGCGTGGTAATGCTGCCAGCGTTTTGGGCACATCTCCCATTGACATCGATGTGGACGAATTTTTTGATGCCCTATGAGTTTTATTTCTACCCGTTTGTACATATATTATTTTTTTCAGTTTGTGTATATATTTATTAAGTTATAATATTTAGTAGTTACTACGAGTATATATTATTATATGCACACGCAGTGCTAATAATTCAGCGCTATTTTATAAGATTCGGTCTCTGTTTCATATTTACTCTTGTACAATAGCTCCCAAGCGCAGTGGCGAAATAATCGTATTTCATTCTAGACAAATGGAGTTCTTGATTGAAGTAATTACATTCGTACATATCTGTTAATGTAGGTATAACACTTAAAAACGAAAAGAACAAGTGCAGATAGAAGAGCACAAAATTACTTTTTTGTTTTAGAGTTGGTTTAGTACACATGTATTTCGGAGTTTTTTTCCTAAGATATCAGGTTTTTTTTCATCGTGAGGTGACTTCTCTAAAGAGTTTGTTATAGCATTTCTAAATTTAAAAAAAAAAATGTCCTACTAAATAAATTACTTAATCATTTAATCTCACACTAGCCGAACCGACAGACGTCGTCCTATCAAAATCTTGGTCTGGAAGTGACAGTTAATCCTAATATTAATATATTCCACAACTATCACACAACGCCATCTAGTCTCAAGCCAAGCAGAGCTTGTGTTATGAGTACTAGACAACTGATAAACATACTTATACATTTCTAAATACATACATATTATAGATAAATTACACCCAGACACAGAACAAATGATCGTGCTCATCACACAAACATTTGTCCTGGGTGGGAATCGAACCCATGACCTCCGGCATAGCAGTCAGGGCCACTAACCACTAGACCAACAGGCCAGTCAACAGGCCAGTATTGATGGCTAGGAACAGTTTTCATATAAAAAAAAGAAGTACCTTAATATGAGACGATGCTTACAGGCTCGTCCTGGCTTTGCTCGGGTGCAAAATTACGAGTATGTACATAAACCTTCCTCGTTTATTGTTTTTTATATTAGTGAAAACTACATAAAAAAAAAACGTGGTTTAGGAGAAGTTGAGGACTTATTTTTATACTATGTAATAAAATAAAGATTTTCAATTAAAAAACTTTAAAAACCATAGCCATTTCCAACCGGCATCTCACACAAAAATTCTTATCAAATCTCGCATTAAAACTAAACCGGATGCATTTACGTATTTAACCGGTTCGTCTACGGTTAACTAGAGCCGGGCCGGATAAATTATTTAACTGTGGACTCTCCGCCATTTCCCAGCGGAACAAAAGCTTGCTTTAGAATTATACATGAGTAGAGCTTAAAGTTTAGAGGCTCGATGTGCAAGTCTAAAAGCTTAGGTCCTGAAGAGTTAAGAAATGGCTACAGGCGACAAGTTTATATTTATATAACGGCAGTTTTTTTTTTTAAGTTTGTAATTATCTAATGATTTCTCGCGCTCTGGGTGGGAGGGCGTATCAGGCTTTTACTGACTAAAACCACACCCGTGTCCTTCAATTATCCTTTGCGTTCTAGGACTACGGATTTCCTTTTCAGAAATTCCCCGCTCTCCTAGCTAGCGGGCATCGGTCCTGCTGGGCCCCTACGGTTTGCTGACATCTCTTTGAGGAGCGCGTGGATCACTACGCGCTGTTGACGACTCGGGTCGGTCTGGTCAATTACCGGACGGCCGGACGGCGAGCTACCCATTGCTCGAAGTCCACAAGCCCGCGTCTACCGTGGCTGGTAGTCGGGGTCGGAATTACAGCGGCTGGGGTGTGAGGACAAGTGGGGCGTGGTGGGGGCAAGTTTATTTTTATATAACGGCACGGTTGGCGCAGTGGTTGGGCGATTGGGTGTTGCCCTACGTGTCGTGTATTCGATTCCCGTACGGAACAAATATTCGTATGGCCTACAGATAGTTGTAGTTCCGGGTCTGGGTGTCTTGCGTATGTGAGCCATGTTTCTATACGCATCCACGATACAGGAGGTATTCCTAGTGTGGGACAACATAAAAAATAGCTTAATAAAAAATATCCAAATTTAAATTTAAGTGACTATGTATAAGTAATTTCCACTATTTAAACGTCCTTTATCATTTTCGTAAACAGAGAAAATGGCACAAGATTTTCACTCAGAATCACTACTTGTCCGAACTCGAATAGACGCCTTCTATCCGTAACGTTAATACTTTAGTACAACAATGTGTTCCGTATTGTGTTTACTGGAGCTACACCTAAATCTCCTACTGTGATAAGTAAAAGAACCGCAAAGTATTAATATTTTTAGGTCTATAGAGGGATGCAGGCAGCACAAAATAAATTGAAGGCCTAGTCTAGCTCAAGGTCTTAGCCAGGGCTGCAGGATTGTTTGAAGGAAATACTCCCCAGTATTTCCTTCAAACAATCCCGCACCCTGGAACGCAACAGGCAACAGAAGGAACACGGGTGAGTTTTAGTCATCATCATCATTTCAGCCGAAAGACGTCCACTGTTGGACATAGGCCTCCCCCAAGCGTCACCACAACGACCGATCCTGTGCGTCTCGCATCCATCGCATTCCTGCGACTCTCACCAGGTCGTCGGTCCACCTTGTGGGAGGCCTTCCAACGCTGCGTTTTCCGGTGCGCGGTCGCCATTCTAGAACGTGTCGGCCCTATTGATCATCCGTTCTACGAGCAATGTGCTCTGCCCACTGCCACTTTAGTTTGGCGTTTGGTTTTAGTCAGTTTCAGTCAAATTCCACCCAGAGCGCGAGAATTTATTTATGATATCCCACCTTAAAAAAAAAGCTAATCGCCTTTAAAGACGTATATAGGAACATCCCTGTCTAAGAATTCTGAGGTCTATAGAGGGGTGCAGTCAGCACAACATTAGTGGACGACGCGAGCCGCCTGTCAAGAGCTAAACGCGCTCTAAATGTGAATCACTACTTGTCTGAACTCAAATAGACGCCTTCTAGCCGGAATGTTAATATGTTTTATATTATGTTCTCTGGAAATAAACTTACTCTAAAACCCCCATCCGCCTCAGGTAAAAAAACCTTACAGTCTAAATATCTTCGTGTCTATAGTCAGTATAACATTAATTGAAGGCCTAGATGCTATTATAGATTTAAAGACGAATATAAGAACGTCCCTGTCTAAGTATTCTCAGGTCTATAGAGGGGTACAGTCAGCACAACATTAGTGGACGCCGCGAGCCGCCTGTCAAGAGCTAAACGCGCTCTAAATGTGAATCACTACTTGTCTGAACTCAAATAGACGCCTTCTAGCCGGAACGTTAATACTCCACTACAACAATAAATACGCTCTGAAACTATACGGGACAAGTTTAGAGATTATTTTTACTTTAGTTTCGTCTGGTTGTTTGAATAGATGATCTTTTTTCTGGAATTGATGGTTGCATCCTCATTTTGTGACGTTAAATATTTAGACTTTTGTTAGGTTAAAAGATTATAGCTTGCTGTGAGATAATATTCACATAATTATGTATATATTTAGATTAATCGTCATCCACCCAGCCCTTTTTTTCGATTTTATTAAAATTGGTTTTCAGTCTAACCAGTATTTAATGTACAGCAACTGTCCAGTGGTAGAGCAGTGCCGACTTACGAGTTGGAGGTCGCGGATTCAAACCCTGCCAAGCGCATTACTTTCTGTGATTTATAAAAATATCTCAAACCTCATTTATTTCACCTTTGTATGCCCTCTGATGTTTTATAAGTGTCCATGTAGGTCATTTAAAAATATATATTTTGAATTTACCAGAGTCTAATTAGCTACCACTAAATGGTTTACTCGAAACTAAAATACAAAAAAATTAAGAAGCTCTGCACAAAGCTGGTTTATTTTAAAAACCGTCGTCCAGGTCGACCAAGATAAGAATTAATGTTGGCTCCGTAATAACCTAATCCGTTAAATAACAGCGCTAAAGCAAAGACTTGGAACAAACCTCGCCCTCGTGTCTGGGGCTTTACTTAGGGCTGTCCCATGAAAATACGACATTAGCAAAAAACAAATGCGAGTCGTACTCGCACACTGAGGATTCCGTACAAACTTACCTATGTAAATAGTTCAATTCATAATCATATTCAAGGTTGTGTAAGACCTCCTTCCGAAGAACCACTAACTCCCAAAATACAAGCTTGACTTAGTTTGGGAGTTAGTAGATCATTTACTGTGTGCTACTGCACAACCAACCAGCGAATTGTATGTTTATATGTATACTGATTAAGATTGTACTTTTAGAGCGAAATATATTATTGTATACATATATATTTATCCGAACCGATATAAGTTTTTTTTTTACGTACGTAACAATATATTTACTGTTTTCAGATTTATTCTTATACCTGTGCTATAAGACCTTGCTTTATGCCATATTTAAAGATTCTGGGTTAACGAGAAGTATCCTATGAATTTTGATTCACTTGAGGGTGTCGAAAAATACGTTTTTTGCGACATAAACGGCCGTATCTTTTTTTGCGTTAATTTAGAAATTTGTTTTTTTTTCACAGTTTTAAAGGACCGCAGGCCGAGCATATGGTTTTCGTTGCCGAGATAAAGGGTTTTGACAGACAGACGGACAACAAAGTGGTCCTATAAGGGTTCCGTTTTTCGGGAACAATTCCGCCGTTTGTGGCAACCCTGGCCTTAGTAAACGAAGTGGATTTGTTTGTTCGTTTTATGCAGCTGCAAGACTTAGCGTAAGCTTGTCTGGTGGTCTACTTGAAATATTGCCACCTGGCGTTGTTTACGTCTTTACCTAACAATGTTACTTGCGAACGTAAAACTGCCTTATCTTCAAGCTCTTGTAGAGTTGAAAGTATCTTGATAGTATAAGGAATTCTAAAAAAAACAAGAAATAACTACCGATATTGTATTTAATCAAAATCGTTACGCACAAAACGTTTTGGGTACACTTACGCACAACGTATGTGTCATTGTGCGTACCTACAGCTAAGGAGTGGAATTCCTTGCCGGAATCGTGTTTCCTGATGACTACAAGCCGGGAATCTTTAAGTCAAGAGTGAATAGGTTGCTTCTAGGTAAGCGCGCTCCATCGTCGACCGCATCGTCGCTTTCCATCAGGTGAGATAGCGGTCAAGCGCGAACCTATCAAGAATTAAAAAAAATAAGGAACAACGGTAGAACATAATTTTATTACAGTAATATTAAAATATTTTACATAAATCAAAATGTACAAGCTTGTGTGACAGTATTTTAACTTCAAAACCAAATTAAAAAAAAAATCACACCATTATACTAAAAAATGACATCTGTGGTGATAGTACTCGCACTATATTAGCCAAATAACTGAACGATCTGTCGATCACAGTTTAAAATGTTGTGCAATAGGCTAGTGTCACCCCACCATTGCTCCGGAAGTTCGCAACGGACCAATAGCAGCACAACAGTGTTGCAAACCTAAATAAATAACGTATTTAAATTTAAATACAAATCTTTTACGCAAATAAATCGTTAACTGTTATTAAAAACAAATTATATATCTATCTAAAAATGTGTGTCCATTTGCGAAGCGAAAAAATACTACTATTTATATTTATTTAGTTTTCTATAATAATAACCATTTTATTTTCAGGCAACAGAGGTCCATAGATAAAATACATAAGATTATCTTAAACAATAATAAACTAATACATATTACCAAATAACTTATTTAACCATAATTACACACGTAATGTAGTCGGCGTCGTGTTGCGCTGCGTGGTATCGCATAACCGTGCTTGGAAACGTCGATATATGACACCTTTCGGCCAGAAGTCCTCTTTTAAGAAGGTCTGAAGCTGGTGGGTTGGAACTCGTACCACGAACGACTTGAATTTGAGCGGCGCGCTTCTAACCTTACGACCCACAGAGTCCAGTTGGTCTTTACTTTTAAATGCTCCACGACTTCCTCAAACCGGAGGTAATGACCCGGGGAGATTTTTTAGAAGGGCGTCTACTTTTTTTTATGGTGGGAAATCAACAAGTAAATTCTTTCACTCTGGATAGAGTGAGAACGAGTGTCATACTCTCACTGACTAAAACCCCGCCATGATCCTTTCAAACAATCCTGCAAAGTCTGAAATCATTTATTTTACCTATTCATTATGCCTTATGCCTATATAACTAGATTCGTAGAAAACATAAATTATTTATTGCTTACAAGCTAAAATATTAGGTATATATAAAAAAGAAAGAAAAAACGTTTATTCGTACCTCACACATACAGTAGAATTTTTTAAGTATGAAAAAAAAAAAGAAGTACCGTGTAATCTTTTTTAACCCAAAGGTAACTGGTAGGGAATGCCTTGTTGCAATCTAAGTAACACTAATGTATATACATGCAGTTTAAATAAATAAATAAGATTCTCTATTCATATTTTGCCATATACAAGTGAATTTTTAACTAGAACTCCCTGCATATAACCTCACGCCTTCATCAAAAATGTAGTCCGTCATATCCAGAAATAAGATGTCATTATCGACGTGACGACTGGACGAATATCGCCATGTGCTTATTTCCGGCCAAGCGTTATGAGTCTTATGAAATTATTCATAGACAGTCGGAGAGCCTGCGAGCGACTGTCAATCCTAATACTGGCCAGTGCTAGATATAAGTCAAATGGTGTCTCAGGTTCATTTAAAATGTAGTGGCGGTAGAGAATAAATATTTATGATCTTTGTGTTTGTTTTGGTGTTTCTTCTCAGGGTACCCACCTAGGAAGCACCAGTCTCATCTTGTTTAAATAATCGAAAAAATAGGCGTGTAAAAGTGTTATTTCAATCTTTTTGCAAAATATCAGAGCAGTGGTGGCCGAGTGGTAACGGCTCCGACTTACGAGTTGTAGATCGCGGGTTCAAACCCAGCCAGGCGCATTACTTTGTATAATTTATTTCATCACCACTGCTCTCAAAACGGTGAAGGAAAACATCGTAAGGAAACGGGCATGTCCTAGAACCAAAAATTCGAAGACATGTGACATCCCCAACCCGCACTGGGCCCGCGTGGTGGATTACGGCCCATTCCCTCTCCTAGAGAGGAGGCCTAAGTCCCAGCAGTGGGAACATTATAAGGCCGACTATGCTATGCTATTTCAAATTATCTCCAAACATAAAACTCTTTTCTTTCGATTCGTTCGACGCGTTCGGCTCGAATAACTGTGCGTTCACCTTAAATGTATCGAGTCAGCCTTCTCGGCCAGCTTCGTTGTGGTAGTCAATACTACAATGACATTCTCAACTCCATTTTGCCGATATCTCGCCTGTTTCAATGATTCCCACATATTGTCCAGCTGTTTTTTTTTTTTCGGTGGGAGAATCATCTTATGACATCCCTCGCTCTTGGGCGGAGCGGGAGATAGTGTCAGACTTTTATTGACTAAAAACCCACTCCAGTTGCTTCGTTGCCTTTCGTACTAGGGCCGAGTCTTCCTTTCAGAATCTGACCCTTGGCCCCAGTAGGCTTCGACCCTGATGGCCCCTACAGTTGCTGACATCTTCTTGAGGCGCGCGTGAAACAGTACGCGCCATCAACGACTTGGGCTCGGTCCGGACGGTTACCGGACGGTCGGACGGCGACCCACCTATTGCTCGCGTAGATAGTTGAAATACAAAACTACACCAATTTTACATCACAATATCCACTAGGAAACAATTTGTGAATAATTGAAGCAGCCACTGAATTCACTTGGAAAAATCCAGTCAAAAACTTTTTTTTTTAAATTGATATAAACCAGTGCTTGACTGCGATCCCACCTGATGGTAAGCAGTGATGCAATCATTGATGGTGAGGCGCACTAGTTTATTAAAAGCCTAATCACTCTAGCCTTGAAGACACCTAAATTATAGTTGGAAGGGAAGTCCGCAGCAGGCAAATTATTCCAGTCCTTCGATGTACGCGGTATAAACGACGAAGCGAAACGCTTAGTCCGGACCGTTGAAGTTTCAACAACGTAAGGGTGGACACTCGCCGTACGTCGGGTTGTCCGATAGTAGAAAAGAGATGGCGGAATCAAGCCATGCAATTCCCGCGCACACTCTCCAAAATGCAATCTGTAAAATACCGATAGGCTGGCTACCCTGCGCCTGTGCTCGAGGCTTTGGTACTCCCCGATGATAGTTATTCCAAGTGTGAAGCAACGTTTTTTTTTAAAAAAAAAAGATAAGTAAGAAGTCTTGTGCCTGTTACTGTAACTTTTAAAAAACACTACGTTTCCCAACGAAACAACCAAATAAATCCTAAAACAGTCTGTTCCCAAATAAATAAATTACCTCCACGTTTTATTTTTCAATCTATACGTCTAGCGGTGGCCTCAGATGCCCAGATGCAGCTAGATTAAATGAGAGTGGCCATAATTGGTGGATGCGGGCTGAGACTGGGTATAATTGGTGGATGCTGGTGCATGCTGGCCGAGTAATAGTGCTGTATTTATTCACGTCTTTTGTTTACTCCCTTATTTACGAGCTGGGTGCTTGTGGTTCAATGAGGGTGTTCGCGTGGTAGAGAGGGTTTATTATTTGTATTAGAAAAAAATCTAGATATTTTTACCCGACTGTGCCAGAAGAAGGGTTATGTTTTTCGAGTGTATTATGTGTTTTTCTTCACCCTAGACGTCAGTATTTATCCCACAGGGATTCAACAGAATATTATAGTCAGGTATATTTACCTTAACATATGCTGAGTTCGATTTCCATTTTATGGAACTTTTTTTCCGGCTGTGACAGAAGGAGAATTATATTTTTCGAGTGTATTTAAGTAGGTATATATGTATGTTTCATTGGCATACCCTAGAGGTCCCTGTGGCCCACAGGAATTTAGCAGAATATCAGCATTAGGTATGTTTGCCTGACACATGCTGAGTTCGACTCCCATTTTATGGAACTTTTATCCCGGCTGTGCCAGAAGGAGAGTTAAGTTTTTCGAGTGTTTGTGTTTTTCTTTGGCATGCCCTAGAGGTCCGTATATTACCCACAGGTATTCCGCAGAATATCAACGTCAGGTAAATTCACCATGACATATGCTGAGTTCGATTCCCATTTAGTGGAACTTTTTACCCGACTGCCCCAGAAGGAGGGTTTTGTTATTCGGGTGTGGGTATATTTTTTTGGCATGACTTTGATGTCCGTATATGGCCTACAGGGATTGAGGAGATTATTCTGGTGATAACAGCGTCAAGTATATTTGCCTGACACATGCTGAGTTGGACTCCCATTTGATGGAAATTTTTACCCGACTGTGCCAGATGGAGGGTTTTGTTTTTCGAGTGTAGATATATTTCTTTGGCGTGCCGTAGAAGTCCGTATGCCACCATAGGAATTCAGCAGAATATCAGCGTCAAGTATATTTGCCTGACACAGGCTGAGTTCAACTCCCATTTGATAGAACATTTTATCCAACTGTGTCAGAAGGATAGTTATGTTTTACGAGTGTGCGTATATTTCTTTGGCATGCCTTAGACGTCCGTATGCCATCATAGGAATTCAGCAGAATATCAGCGTCAAGTAAATTTGCCTGACACAAGCTGAGTTCAACTCCCATTGGATGTCCCACACCACGCTATGTTTCTTACCTATCTACCAGTATAGTGTGACTTTCTTGATTTTAACGTGTCTGTTTATTTTTATTAATAATAATAATAATAACCCCATCGCCGTATCTCTACGTTGACGTCGTGGTGGGGCTTGCGTGCTCCAATATACTCCAGGTCTGTATCGGTAAAGTTTGCTTTGCCGTAATATGCCTAGGGTGAGGGGCCAGACTAAGAGAGATACAATCCGCAGTGCAGTTTTGTGGCGAACTGTTGGGCATTAGCGACCCCACGGACCCGATCTCCCGGGAAAATTCTTGTTCTTCATCTCCGGCTTGCCTTTATTGGCCGGCCGTAGTGAACACTGACGAGGAACAGAGCTCCCACCTCTCTCTTGCCTTTATTGGCTGGCTTGAGTGGAGATTCGCAAGAGCAAACGTGCTCGGGAGAAGGATGTATAATCCAGTAAGGTGCTGGTAGGGATCTTGACCGTACTTCCGGGATTGTCCTGATAGCCGTGGTATACCTCTCCACTCCTTAAGCTCCTCAGGATATGTTGCCCTCTTGTTGCTACGTCACTTCGTGCTAGCGACCGTTTATGGGGGCCCATTTATTGAGTGTGCAAGTCACCCCCTGCCTTTTGTCGATGGATATTAATAACATTGTTTAAGCAGGGGCCATAGTCTTAACATAGTTCCTGGTAAACAGTCCACTTAAGACTCCATAAACCATAGCCTTATATCTTAGTTTTCCAAATGTCGCAATAGTTTCCCACCAACCGGGGGTTGTCCTTGGATGCAACTAGCATAGTACGTACAGGGATAATCACCGGTTTGTACCACTTTCCATTAAAGCGTCTAAAAGGGCCTCTGCGAGTTGGTTTCGGCTCCTCGTACGCCTTCCAAAGGTCCAGGACCTCAGGGTCCTGAGAGAAATGAATAATAATAATAATAATAACCCCATCGCCGTATCTCTACGTTGACCCCATCGCCGTATCTCTACGTTGACGTCGTGGTGGGGCTTGCGTGCTCCAATATACCCTAGGTTTGTATCGGTAAAGTTTGCTTTGCCGTAATATGCCTAGGGTGAGGGGCCAGACTAAGAGAGATACAATCCGCAGTGCAGTTTTGTGGCGAACTGTTGGGCATTAGCGACCCCACGGACCCGATCTCCCGGGAGAATTCTTGTTCTTCATCTCCGGCTTGCCTTTATTGGCCGGCCGTAGTGAACACTGACGAGGAACTGAGCTCCCACCTCTCTCTTGCCTTTATTGGCTGGCTTGAGTGGAGATTCGCAAGAGCAAACGTGCTCGGGAGAAGGATGTATAATCCAGTAAGGTGCTGGTAGGGATCTTGACCGTACTTCCGGGATTGTCCTGATAGCCGTGGTATACCTCTCCACTCCTCAAGCACCTCAGGATATGTTGCCCTCTTGTTGCTACGTCACTTCGTGCTAGCGGCCGTTTTTGGGGGCCCATTTATTGAGTGTGCAAGTCACCCCCTGCCTTTTTTCGATGCATATTAATAACGTTGTTCAGGCAGGGGCCATAGTCTTGACATAGTTCCATGTTACCAGTCCACTTAAGACTCCAAAAACCATAGCCCTATTATCTTTGTTTTCCATATGTCGCAACAGTCTTTCAATAACCGGGGGTTGTCCTTGGGTGCACTAGCATAGCGCATACAGGGATAATCGTCGGTTGGTATCATGTTCCATTATAATTATCTAAAGGGCCTCTGCGAGTTGGCTTCGGCCCCTCGTACGCCTCCCAAAGGTCCAGGACCTCAGGGTCCTGAGATAATTAAAAGATATAATAATAATAACATTTACCAGGTGTTATTCCAAAACAAATATTCAATAGTTTCAATGTTCTCAATCTATCAAAATACACATACCTAACACTACAAAAAGCGGCTATTTTGAACACTTGTCGTATAGTTAGAAAATTTTTACAACTGGACTTAGATAATAATTTAAACTCAGTACAAAGTCTTTTACCATCTTAAACCAATCATTAGGATCTCACCTTGGTTCACACCCGTGAGATTCTAAAAGAATACCAGGTACTAGCCTGAGAAAAATTGCTTAATAACCTTTATTATTCCAAAACATACACAAATGTTACATTGTTGGAGCATAGCTAAGTGAGCCAGAGCAAATAGACCCTGACTTCTAAACTAGGAATAGTTCAGTGTACCTTCGAAATTATGTGCGCAAGACTATACAATTATAACCTGGATAGGACACAGTGATACAAATATTATATTTATTTTTTATATTATATTTATTATTATTATTCTATTATACTAGTTAGATTGATGTTTTGTTTAGGTACTTTAATTTAATTGTACTTTTGTGTATTATCTGTTTTGTTTTGCATCAAATAAATGTTTTCTAGAGTCTAAACGGTACGTTGAATTTTAGATTTTTTAAATAACTCGTTCTTTATGACACATTTGTATGACGTTAACAATAAGCATCCCTAGAAGTGTGTTACGAACTTGAGTACATTGTAATCATTACGTTGTACATATAGATAAATAGTTGCTCAAACAACAATTAGGTTTTAATAAAAAATAGAAACTTATTATTCTACAAAACCCAATTAAAAACTCAGAAAAAAAATAAAACAAATCAATTTAAAAAATCTTACTCCAAAAGTCTAAATTAGAAAGTCTACCTTATTAGAAAGTACTCGAATTTCCTCTGGAACTGAATTTCCTACCGTGTCTGAAGTTACAAATAAAATTAATTAGAAGTCGGTCTAAACAATTGCTGCGCGACAGATCCATCTGCCACCGGGCAAAAAGCTGGGTATTGGGCAGACGGGCGCTGGGCATCAGGGCATGGGCAGCTGCAAAACGAAATTGAAACATTGCCTGTGCTCATTAGGAGAGCCTGACCACGCGACTTGCTCGACGTAATTAGAAATAGAATAATTATTTCCGAGCGTCCTAGATTTTAATTTTAAAAATTGGTTTGTTTAAATTTTGGTTAGAAGAGTAATGACCTTGTGGCAACAGCCCCGACTTACGACTCGTTCGTCGCGTGTTCAAACCCAGGCAAGCACTGTACGAGTACTTACCTACTTAGTGTAAATAATTTTATTATCACTGTACTCAAAATGGTGAAGGGAAGCATCGTGAGGAAACCTAGAACCATAATTTTGTAGACATGTGTCCTTCACCAACCTGGGCACCCGTGGTGGATTACAACCCATTCTTTCTGATAGAGAGGAGACCTGAGTATAAATTCCTACTCCTGGGACTCGGGACTCTTCTTAGCCTTAGCTGCTTATGCTTCTAAGTTAAGTCATTTTGGTTTGGAAAAAGGAATGAAGATATATTTTAAAATATTGTTTGTTAGTTTATCTTGGATATTACATATACTTAATTTATATCCGAAATCGTCACCCCTTGAATAAGGCTGCTTTTATTATTATATAGGGACTGATACCATTATATTAACTGTTTATTTTATTGTCAATCAGATTCAAAGATAATTTCAAGAAAATCAAAACATAAATTTGTGTAAAACTAATCCAGTAAAGACCTCTGAAAATTTGCTGTTTTACACAAATTTTACTTGAACTCTGATCCTTTATAATTTACTAAAGAAAATATATTTATAGAAACAAACTTTTAGATCATGCTCACGTTGACGAAAGACGGAGCAGGATGGGCCCTCTGAACATCAAGAGACACGACCAAACGGTGACGTCATTAAAATTAATGTTTAAAAAAAAATTAAAGATTTTCCAATTTGCTCAACGCTCTGAGCAAGATAACATAAGCCGAAAGAATTCGCTAAAAACTTCAATCTCATAATTACACATTTCTAGATAAAAGCTGATGAAACTTGGCCAGCCAAAATGAGTTGCGGCGGTTTCCCGCCAGGCGGCGTACACTGTAAGCACTTTCTTTTGTGCCAAGAGGAAATTGAACAAAGTAATCACCTACCTCTTGTTTTAATTAAGCGCTCAATGGATAGATTCAGGCGGGTTTCAAGTAAATTAAAGTGTGGAGCTGGTTGAAAAGGTGCTGACTGCGAATTTCAGTGACCACTTTTATATAGTACTGGCTCTTGTCGACGGCTTCGCCCGCGGTAAAGCAGGGTTCTCCGTTCCCCCTTAGCATAATCAGCCTTTTAATGTGCCCACTGCTGGGACTCAGGTCTCTTCTCTCTAGGAGAGGGAATGGGCCGTAATCCACCACGCGGGCCCAGTGCGGATTGGTGAATATCACATGTCTTCGAATTTTTGGTTCTAGGACTTGCCGGTTTCCTCAAGATGTTTTTCTTCACCGTTTTGAGAGCAGTAAGTAATGATGACAAGATTACACAAAGTAATGCGCCTGGCTGGGTTTGAACCCGCCACTGCGTGCGGCGTTTGGGACTCGTAAGTCGGGGCCGTTACCACTCGGTCACCACTGCTCTAATAATTAAATAATTCATCCCCTTAGGGGGTGAAATTTGGAAAATTCTCTCTTAGTGCGCACCAGCGTTATAAAAAGAAACCTTATGCAAAATTTAACGCTCCTAGTTCCAGTAATTTCGGCTGTGCCTTGATATGTCAGTCAGTCAGTTTCTCCTTTTACCTATGTAATATATAGTTTAGCTCCTGTCATGGCTTTGCCTGCAAGGTAGAAAAATGATCCCAAGGAACTTACAAGGGAATAAAGAAGAGCGTACGTCGTATTCCAGGCAATGAACTGATCGTGTGAGAAATTTCATCTGATTCAGTTTAGCTGTTTTAGTTTATTATTGGAGACAAACATATAAACCAATAATGTGATCATTACTTTATATATAAGTAAAGTAAGTATAAGTACTACTACTTACTTTACTACTACTACTACTACTACTACTATTACTATTACTACTACTACTACTACCACTACTTCTACTACTTTACTTTATATTACTTTATCTATTTATTGAAGGTATATAAAATTATGTGTGTTTTATTTTTTAACCTTTTGAGTAGCGTAATTAGAGACACAATAGAAAGACAATGGCGCGTGAACGCCGGCGTTAATGCATCAACATCATGTGTTATTTGATAGTTTAGATTAAGATTTCCCACATTCTTCTTCTCTTGCTTCCTAAACACTATATACTTCTTTTAATATACTTGCGAAAAGAGATCACAGCTTCAAGGGACCACAGACTTGAGTATATGGTTTTAATTTCAACTCGATAAAGTAATCCTATAAGAGTTCCGTTTTTTTCCTTTTGAGGTACGGAACACTAAAAAAGGTATGAGGATTTCTAATAAAATTATTGTTAATACGAAATAATAATTTGTAGGTCGAAATAAGTAACACATAAAAAAAAATAGAGTAATAAGACATTTCCCGTGAAGTAGGCCCTATGTTATCAATAAGGCGAATCAGTAATAAATCGAGAAATAAATTGATAACATGACGAACATGAAATAAATGGACAACTTAGGGCAAATGTGAAATAAATCGAGAAATAAAATCTTGCACGTGTATCTAAGTATTTAAAAATAATCACTTTTCAATTAACCAATTGACGGCACGGCTTGCGTAGTGGTTGAGCAGTTCACTACTGAGCTGTGTGTGGTAGGTTCAATTCCTACACGGAACAAATATTTATATGGCCTGCAGAGGCTACAGATAGTTGTTCTAGGTCTGGGTGTCTTGTTTATGTCAGTTTACATGTCTAAAAAAATATCCTGAATTCCTAATTATTTAAATAAAATATTGAACCCAGTCTATCTGTAGTAGAATCTAGGGGATGTCGAATGTTGAAAGGGAATCGTTTGTCTTGGTATGGTCATGTGAAGAGGAGAGATGAAACGCATGTTACTAAAAGAGTTATGAGTTTACATGTGGATGGATGGAGAGGGAGACCAAAGAAAAGATGGATGGATTGTGTGAAGAGAGATATGAAAGAAAAGGGAGTTAGTGATAGTATGACGAGTGACAGGATAGAATGGAAGGAAAAAACGTGTTGCGCCGACCCCAAATAACACGGGACAAGGGCAGGAAGAAGATGATGATGATTGAACCCAGTCAGATGAACTACTCGCTATTATATTGAAATAAACATAAACCAATACAAAATATCTATCCACATAAATACATACAAGTACAGAAATAATAAAAGAACTATCTACCGCCATTTCAGTTTATTCCACAAACACGGATCAATAAAAACAAACCAGTAAATTAAACAAAACTGGAATGTTTATCATCCCGCAGTGGCTATTTTACTCACTAAATTGCTAATTAGCGTATCCAAATTTCTATAGCCATGTATGTATATGTTGAGCATCCCTATAGATCGGCGTGTTGGTTTGGGAGCTAGGGTCAAAACAGAAATTGCAAGTCATTCATGAATATTAGAAAACAAAATGTGCGTTTGATTTTTTCACACGGTTTTTAGCGTTCCTCATCTGAAGGGTCAAAATGGAACCCTGTTACTAAGTCTCCGCTGTTCGTCCGTCCGTTTGTCTGTCATCTCATAAACCGTAATAGGTAGGGAGTTGAGAACGTGTATTTCTATTGCCGCTACAAACCAAACAAATAATTTAAATAAAAATAAAGTCAAAAAATTATGGGATCTCCATACAAGAGATGTTATTTTGTCGGCGTTATAATATTGGAATGACGGCGTTATAACTTGGAATTATAAGTTCAAATAAACTTTATATTAAAGGTTCGTTATTCTTTTTCGAAACTAGGTATTTATTGGTTTCTTTGTGTTTTGTATTTTCTGTATTTATAATAATTTTTGTATGAAATCTAAGAAAACTTGCATTATTTTGTAACATGATTTCTACCGTGGGAACAATGTGTCTTAAGCAACACTTCAAAGCAAAACACTTCAAAGCAACCCATTTTAAAAAACGGCAATTTCCTAAAGATAAAAAAATAAGTAAAGACCCATATACTTATATTTCATTCCTACTGCTCTCAAAACGCTAAAGGGACACATCGTGCGAAACCCAGATGTCTCAGAACCAAAAGTTCAAAGGCATGTGACATCCACCAATTTGTACCTACTGGGCTCGCGTTGTAGATTACGGCCCTCTCCTAGAGAGGAGGCCTGAGTCCTAGCAGTGGGAACATTAGAAAGGCTGCATAAGCTATGCTTAACTCAGACATTTTATATTACAATCTCAGTCCAAACTTAAGAATCTCGTTTCAAAATCCCGCTAGGTATTATTCCACGTGACTGTACCCCGGCTCCCTGGCTACCCCCCGCCATCGCCTGTACCACTTGTTTATAATTCCTTTTGTCTCATCACAAAGCCTTTGCCAGCAACGAAGGCTCGACGGAAAATTCATATCAATTATCCCTTTTCAACAGCTCATTATAAATTCTTTCATAAGATATTTTCAGGCTGGAGGGACACTCTTTATGGCAGAATTTTGTGATAATGGAAAATTAGGGGAGCTTGGGGTTTTTGCTGGCTTCTCCGGTTTCATTGTTTTGGTAACATTATGTAGATTAGTGCGAAATATTCCAAATAGGTTTATGAATCGTCATGCTTTGTTAAACGTGCTTTCCTACCGCTAAAATCTATGTCTATTTATTTATTTATTGAACACAAAAGTGCAGCGGCGAACTTAATGCCTTAGGCGTCTATCTATAGTCTATTTATTTGGTATAATAATAATTTATTTCAATACAACTTTTGGTCCACATTATATGTTAATATCACTTATTTCTATGTTAGTTCAGAAGTTCAATAATAAATATTATATGTGTTCTTCCTAAATATATTTTGAACAAATGTAATTAAATTTTGATTTCTATTGTGATTTTAACTGTGAATTGGACTTCAATTTCTGTTTTTAAATTCATTTAAATTTTAGTTTGAGTTTTAATTATAATTTCAATTTTAATGTTAATTTTACGTCGGAATATTTTTATTTTAGTTTATTAATTTATATTATAGTAGGTACTTGTAACATATAGATATTACTTTTATGGGGCATGCGGTGACAACATATAAGAAATTGTAACAGTAACCTAGGTTATAGATTTTTTTTTTAAATATGTTACAGTGAATACAACTGTTGGCTAGTAAAATAAATAAATAAATGTCTCCCACGGTTTAAAACGTATATTTGGTTACTGCTCCGTTTCCGTGCATCGTAGCGTGATTTTACAAAACCTGTACTATTCGTCATGAATCTGGCTGTACCATACAGAAAGATTTTTTCCAATCTCACTGATAGTTCCACAGATTTACACATTTAAAAAAACAAAATGTTCTTCCACTTTAATATATTATCTTATAGTTATTATACATAGTAAGTAGGTACCTACAGATAAATGGCTAAATGTTTTGCTAAGCACAAAACTCGGAGATGACGCGACCAGTTCGGATGAACTCTTTTATAAACTACTAGTTTCTGCCAGCGGCTTCGCCCGCAAAAACTTTGGACAGCCGTTTCATCCCCTTAGGGGGTGAATTTCGGAAAATTTGTTAGTTCTTAGCGGATGTCTACACCCTATAAGGAACCTACCTGCCAAATCTTAGTTTGTAGATGTTATAGTTTCTGAGATTTCGTGATTAATCAGTGAGTGGTATTTCACTTTTATATAAATATAGACTAGCGTCTGCCAGCGGCTTCGCCCGCGTGATAATAGTTTGTTTTTTTTTTTTTTTGAGGTTTAAACTATCCTATCTCTCAAGTTGGATCGAACTGCACATGGTGTGCGAATTTTATTATAATCGGTTAAGTGGTTTAGGAGTCCATTGAGGACAAACATTGTGACACGAGATTTATATATATTAAGATTTACTAAAACTTCAGGAAGGTTCTTCTTTTCTAAGAGAAAGTCGAAACAAAAAATGCTTGAAAATCCGAAAAAAAAAGAAATAGATTATACTTTAATACATTTTAACTGTTCCTAGCGGTCAATGTTAGGGTTAAGTGTTAATTCTAGGTTTTGACAAAACGACTGTTGTCGGGCCAACTAGTATTATAAACGTTACAGTCAATACTGTCAATTAGTCAAAACAAGTTTGATTAGCTTCAGTCATCAGCTCTTATTAAGTTAAAACCAGCTAATTATATTATTTAAAAAAATATGAAACGTTTTAGCTATCTATAAGTCCCTAAAACATGGTCACAAAAAAACCTACAAACGTATCAGATTTTTGAGTAAATGTTGCAGTTAAAAGTAGTTTTGACTTTGTGTGTGTGACATAATTTTGTAATAAGCTCATATACGGTACTTTTGGTTTTTACAATGTAAGTAACAACTAAGTGTTGCTATTGAAAACTGCTGAAAACTCAATTTGCCTGGATATTTGCTACGGTTTTTGGATCCTTTGGAAGCTCAAAAATAATGTTACATAGGCGCTAATATGAGTTAGGGGGGTCTACCTTTTGTAGCATAACTTTTTATATCATAATATTATTTTGCATAACAACGGATAGCATAAACTTCATTTCGCAGAAAATCGTTTCGCATACACTCATTTGTCATACACTCAAAACTCATAATTTTGTTAGTCAGAATAGTATGCTTTAAAAATATTCTATAAAAGAAGATTATGCCAAATAAATTTCGGAGTATCATGATTCTGCCAAATAGAAGGAACCCGAGTTAGGGTGGTAACAGAAATTCTAGTAAGAAAGTACTACATTTTATGCAGTGTAAATATTCCTTCATCAATATATTGTGTGAACTGCCTGGTCATCTCAACGCTCAGTCACGTGGTCAGAACAAAGGAATCGGAGGCGTAGCCTACTCGAGGCGTTCGGCGCGAACGAAACGATTGTAACTTGGCTAGGGGGGCAGGCAGTTAATGCCAGGCGGTTAGTGCTATAGCACTGGGCTTGGATTATGGTCTATTCCCTCTCCCAGAGAACAGGCCTGAGCCCCAGCAGTGGGAACATTATAAAGCTGATTATATATGCTTATGCTAAGTGCCTAATTATATTATACGTGATAAATCATCAAATATCTGTTCCCGCCCTGAGTAGAGCGAGAGGGATTGTCAAACTTTTAGTGACTAAAATCCACCTGTGTTCTTTTAGTTGGCCTTTGCGTTCTAGGTCTGCGGTAATTCTTTCAAAAAATCCCGCTACTAGTAAGTGCTATGAACATGAAGATCCTGAGTTGGGCAGTGTGTTATTGGATTCTATCTAGCATAGTGGTTCCCAACCTTTTTTTTTGACAACAAACCACTACCAAAGCCGATTCGGTAATTTAAATAACATGTAACAAAGAGGATTTCTGGATAAAAAACCCTTTCTGGGAATGAAGAAATGTTCAGTATTTATCTAAGAATTTTTGTTACGAAAATATACCCTTTTCTGATCCTGTATATTGATGAGATTCTGGGTTGGTGAAATTAAATGTAACAAAACAACATGTGTAAGCATTTACCCCTCAAAAGTTGTCCATAAAACGGGATTTACGCATATGAAACATAAAACATTGGTGCCAGCGACTTTTATCGTGAGCGGCCACTAAAAGTCACCACACAGGCAGTGCTTACGAACGTAATGTTAAGGGGTAACGTAGACCACAGACTTTTTTGTGCCATTAAATTGGCGACGCGACTAAAAGAATTGCGACTTTTTCGGGCTCTGTGCGTCAAATTATAGGCTATTTACGATAAACTTTTGTGTTCATCTACATCCACACCAATCGTGTAAAGACCACTGTTTATAATAATCCACTCTTACATTACTGACACTCCGTGCCTCGGAAAGCACGTACATCGATCAGATCATCGATCGTTCGTAGAGTGAAAGAACGCTAACTTTCCATTTCGTCTTAGTTGCATGTTAGTTTGTATGTAAGTATTAGTTTTATTATATTATTTAGTATGTATTTTTGTGATATTTATTTTACTATGTGTATGTATATAATTATAATAGTATATCTTTTTTTGCTTGTTATATTATTTTATTGATAACTATTTTGTATGTACTTATTTTCCTATTACTGTTACACACGGTGTCTACATATCTATTTTCTTCACAACTCTCCTTTCGCAGGTGTGCTGGAAGAGATTTCTTTAGAAATAAGCATCACCTCTGTACCTATTTTTCTGTTTCCTTCTTCTAATCTTTTATTTTGTGTGTGTACATAAATCGTTAAATAATTAAATAAATAAATCTATTGGTCCTGGGACCAAAGATCTGGATCTTCTGACGCTAGAGATGACCATCAGTCTGTCGGCTAAGGAGTATCATGTTGCCCAGTAATTGGATTATGGAGGTCTGATGAGCAGTCCCTCGCTAAAATGGTTTATATGTTGTAAGCAGTATTCGTAGACGTGTGACATCTACCTACCCGCACTGGGCTCGCTTGGTGGGTTACGGTCCATTCCCTCTCCTAAGGAGGAGGCCTGAGTCCTAGCAGTGGGAACATTATAAGGCTGATTATGCTATGCTTTATATACCTAGCTTTAGCCTCTCGCCCTTCTAAGTCTGTCGTCTACGCAGGTCCTAATAGTTGCAGCACTTTCGCAGTCGGTACGTGGAGCGAGGTACAAATGGGTTCAATGCGAGTTTGGTACGAATTATCGCCGTAATGCGGAACGTGCGTCGTGTCCCGTTTAATGAGGGATTGTGTGCGACATCACGGTGAGCGGGTGGGACGGGCGATAAGCGACAGCGGGTTGAGCTATATTAATTAGCGATTACATTGAAAATAATAATAATAATAATTCATTTAATACATTATAGACACAAACATCAGAGGTGCTCTGGCATCCAAGAGCGCGGGATGTCATTGCTTGATTTTCCCATCTTAAAAAAAAATGTAAAAAGTCATAATAATAGTAATAATACGAAAACAAAACCGGGTAAGTGCGTGTCGGACTCACGCACTGAGGGTTCCGTACAAACTTACCTATGAAAACAGTTCAATTTCCGAATTGAATTATGAAGATTTTTCCGAATAGCAGTTTTTTATTTGACGTAACTACAAAATTACGGTTATCAGATTTTATCCTATACGTGTGCTATGAGACCTTGCTTTTTTTTAATTGATATAAACTAGTGCTTGACTGCGACCCCACCTGATGGTAAGCAGTGATGCAATCGTTGATGGTGAGGCGCACTAGTTTATTAAGAGCCTATATTCACTCAAGGAGTGAATAGGATAGATGGAAGACGGCAGTTGAACGAGGTGAGGTGAGCTTCATGCCAAATTTCAGTCATGTAAAATTTTCGCCTTTGTGACATTAGATACCCAGTGAAGGTCTTTACTCTAGCTAGTCTGAACGCATTCATCCTTAAGTTTTCTGATCTTCAACCCCCACTCAAAAATAGGTTCATCCAAGTGGTTCGGTATCGGTTGTACGGCTAATACAGCGGGACCATTGAAACTTTAACTTGCTTATGCTATAACGTTTTAGCTTATTATATAATTGAAATAATTCAGCCTAGAAAAGTTATAACGAAGTTTAAAATCTCACCAAATCTCTCTTCACTTGTACCATAGCTCATATTTTTAGTGAAGTGCGTACTTTACGGATGGGCTTACGAGTTATGACGAATTCGCGTGTTTTTCGCAGATTACCGTTACCTATGTACCTGTGTAAACTTCGCCTAAGCACATTTAGACGATTCTGTGCCGAGTCAGGGGTTTGTGGATATACTCGTATTATGAGTGCTAGCTTTTTTACTGCGAGCCTGTTTATATGAAGCTTGAAGACCTGTTTGACCTCTATAACTTAAGCTTAAAAAATATAAAAAATAGTATGTACCAGCGGTTTTTTTTTTGAGGTGGAAAAAAAATCCGCTGGTTCTCTCGCTCTGGGTGTAGCGAGACGGAGAGTCAGACTTTAACTAACTAAAATTCATCTGTGTTCCTCCAGTTGTCTTTTGCGTTTCAACGCCGTAGCACTAGTAACTCTTTCGAACAATCCCACAACTTGATTGCGCTTAAGCAGACTAAAAGAATTATTATAAGTATAAATACATGTGAATGGATAGAGAGAGCAAGGGAGGCCAATGAAAAGATGGATGAATTGTATGAGGGGAAATATGCAAGAAAACGGAGTCAGTGATAGCGATACGGTTGACAGGACAGAATTGAAGATAAAACATATTGCACCGACCCGAAATGATACGGGATCGGGGCAAAAAGACGATGTGCCATCCACCTCCATCCACCAGAGATGTGCTATGCAGCTGTGCTGCAAGGATGTAATAGCTATGTAGCGGTGCGAGTAAGATGTGCTATTAAGATGCGCTGCCGCAAAATAGCTGCGCGAGGAAGATGCGCACCTCGAACTAAGCAATGTATCTATAGTAGGGAAGCGGCGCATAGCTACACCACTCGCGACCATCCATAGCACGCATCCATAGCACACATCCATAGCACGCATCCATAGCAGTAGGTATAGCACGCATCCTTCCATATAAAAAACATATCTTAATTAAATCCGTATCCACCAGTGCTAAGCTATGTGCACCAATGAATATGATTGGTGGATATCAAACGCATCCATAGCAACGTAGCATAGCACATCTCTGGTGGAAAAGCACCCTAAACAGGTACAGGGTACTGAAGAAAGAGGCTCTGTAATATTGAACTTTATTATACAACAAGGAGCATAGTTCACTTAGCGTCATTACAACACACTCGACATTGAATAACAAACTTTGTTTAGTTGCAAAAACGCTAGGCTGATGAGCGCCGAAAATATTTTTTGTTTTCATTTTGTTTTTCTTGTTTGCGCCGAGTTGATGAAATGTGATATCAAATCCTGCCATGTCAGAATATTATTTGTTTTAGAGATTGTTTAAAGTAAAAACTGTTAGGATTGTTTGCTTAATGACCACGGTTTAATAGGAAAGGTATCGAAAAACCATGAATGACGGTTTGTGAAAATCTAAAGAGTTTACATTTTCAATGTTTGAGATTGGTCATACTGTCTAAGTAATATTTTTTGTTAATTTTATGGTAATGATGAACATTTTATATACTTAGTTTAATAGCCTAACCTATGTGAAAAAAAATAGCTGCAAGGGCAAAAATTTATTTTAAACTTATATTTTTGAGAGCTTCAAAAATATGACTAAATATTATAGGATACATATTTTTTTTTTTTGAGAAATTTCACTTGTTTGATTCATTTATATATACATCTTAACTATTAAATATTATAACTTAATAAGTATATAAACAAACTGAAAATAATAATATGTACAAACGGGTAGAAATAAAACTCATAGGGCATCAAAAAATTCGTCCACATCGATGTCAATGGGAAAAGTGCCCAGAACGCTGGCAGCATTGCCACGCTGGATGGCAATGCTGATTCGTTGACCGAAGAAAAGCCCAGCCCTCTGGTCACGCGAACAGTCGACCAGCTGTTATTAAATTAAATTTTTACGAAAAAAAAAAAATTCTTCAAAGCACAACTAAATTATTTTCGGAAAAAAATAATTTAGTAAGGTTATTTTACTTTTCACTTGTGACGATTCATTCAGCCCCTATATCGGACGTTAGATTCACATCACATTAACATAATATAATGAGAATGAAAAATGTAACTTGACCCCAAAAGGGAAAACTTCGGTCACCAGACCCACCCTTAACATTAATCTTTAAAGGGGTTGAAATCATAGCCGTTATATTAGATACCAAAGAGGTGTTCTTTAAAAAAAATTGATAGGTTGAATATAATATATCATGTAAATGTAAGGCATTGAGTAATATACCAATGATTAACTTTTTGGGTCGTGGGACTGCGACTGCGGTCCCAACTTCCACAATTTATTTTTGAGTAGTATTTTGGGACTACAAATTAAATAATACAGTTTTTTTGGAAACTGAACTTTACTGCCTTTTTCCATGTGGTCTAAAATTCTACTCAAAAAAATTAATTATTTTTATAGGTGGAATTTGGGACCACGGTCCCGGTCCAAACAGCCCCACGAACCAACTTTTTTTTATGTAAGTAGTAGGTGTTTATCAAAATAGTACCTCTTCCTTGTTTGAAGTAGGTTTAAAAGGCGTAACTCGCAAACGGCATATTACAAAACCGTATTAAGTTAATATTTCTTGCATTAACGTACATACTTACTCATATTTTAGTCAAGCTGCCAAGTTTTGAATCATAAATGTAAATATCATGGGGGCAAACCCAAAAGCTAATATGTCGCATAAAGATGTCCACAATTTTGAATTTGTATGTCAATTATAGGTAGGTATTATAGAGGTGGACTGATTCTAGAGGAGCCGAGCACGAGCGACACCACACGAATGTGAGTTCGGCTCGTGCTCGGCTCCTGTAGCGTAAACCCACCTTAAGAATTTAAAGTTTTTAAGGTAACAGCCCCCCTAGCCAAGTTACTACCGTTTCGTTTCGATTCTCTTTTCGTAGATCGCCTCGACTCGGCCACGCCTCCTATTCCTTTGTTCTGACCACGTGACTGAGCATTGAGATGACGTCAGAACAGAGGAATCGGAGGCGTGGCCTACTCGAGGCGATCGACGAAAAGAGAATCGAAACGAAACGGTTGTAACTTGGCTAGGGGGGGCTGGAGCTCTAACAAGGCTAAGGCGCAGAGTCAAAACGTCTTTTTCGCCTATAGCATATTCTTTTTTCTTACCATTAAGGCACAAATTTGAGCTATGTTAATATTGAATCACGCGTTGACGCGCAACTATGCGCGAATTCAAGCGTCAGCGGCAGTTAGAGTCGGGGGGTTTCGTGCGTCGTCATATGTTTTTCGAGCGCAGTGACGCATCAGCCGTCGAGCACGAAAGCCATTTACAATGTTAGTCTCTAAATTGGTCTAGCACTGTGATCCAGACGCACTAATGCTAGCAGTTTGAATTTGTAAATGTAAATACCTTGTAGGTAGGGAGTATAGGTAGAAATTTAAAGTTTTTAAGGTAACTGGAGCTCTTACTCATTTAATGTACCGTCATGCTCACTCAAATGTCTCGCTGATGGTGGCTCGTATTATTGGGTCATTCAGTTCCCTTCAAAATGGTTGAGCTTAGAGGGGCTGATGCACGCGTCATGCTCGTGAACGGGTGCCGTCAGTTGAGACTGGTAATTTCTTAGCTGCCATTGGCTTAATTTAGTTTCTATTTTTTAATTCGTTATTTTTTTTAATTATTATTACTTATCTACATTGTGCTCACATATTAGAAGCGACAAGAAATATGATTGTAACCAAGATTTATGTAACTCATAATATGATTTAAAGAAGTATCCATGGAGTTTCTTGCACGTTCTTCTTTGGAACGTGCAATTTAGCTTCATTTGTTTTTTTTTTGACTGACCGACATTTTGACAATTCAAAAGTGCCTGTAATTGGTCTATTTGAAATAAACGTTTCTGATTCTGATTTTGATTCTGATTCTCACACTGGTGCAGAGTCGAAGTGTCGTGACGTGTCATGTTTTTAGCCTATAGTATATTCATCTCTATTTTCTTATTTTTAAGGTACCACGACGTCGGAAGAGAGTCGGATGGTTTCATCCGTCACCGTGTATTACCCACGCGCAGTGACGTGTCAGCTGTGGAGCACGAGCGCCATTTACGAATGTTAAAAAATCTCTGGTCTAGCAATGTGTAATAGGCGCTCTATAATTATTATTAATCATTTTATTTCGAGCTTGCACTCATATAAGGGTTAGTAACAATATTTACTTAAAAACTATGTTAGTTACTAGCCATAAAATTCCAGTTCTATATATTATTATCAAATTCAGTTTATTACAATTCAAATTAAATAAATTCAATCAAACATGTCAAAACAACACAAATTAAATTAAATTAATTGAAATTAAAACAAAATAAATACATAAATTAAATTTAGTCTAGCTAGAGCTATAATGCTAGCATCGTCGCGCGACGACGCTCGCTTTAGTTATTATTTTGGGTTAGGAAATTATCAAGTAAATCCCGCTCAGGAAAAATTATTCGCGTATTCGAAAAATCCCGTGTCTCTAGCGGGCATCAGCCCTGCTGGAAACCTAGGACTGTGGAATTATTCGCGAGAGTTTCCGCAGCCCCGGAACGCAGAGAGCAACTAAAGGACACAAGTGGGTTTCAGTCAGTAAAAGTTTGACAAGCCCTTTCTTTCCATCCTAAACCAGGAGAAATCAATTGATGATATACCACTATGAATTTTGATTCCTTTGAGAGTGTTGAAATGTACGTTTTTTGCGGCATAAACAGCCGATTTTTTTTTTCTGTTAACTTTGAAGTTTGATTTTTTCACAGCTTCAAGGGACCGCAGACTTGAGTATACGGTTTTAATTTTAACTCAATGCCTCCGCGCATTTCTGAGATAAAGGGTCTTGACAGACAGACAGACAGACAGACAGACAGACGGACGGACAACAAAGTGATCCCATAAGGGTTCCGTTTTTTCCTTTTGAGGTACGGAACCCTAAAACCAATCCCACAAACATGGA
The DNA here is from genome assembly GCA_905147345.3 of Mythimna impura. Lineage (NCBI taxonomy): Eukaryota > Metazoa > Arthropoda > Insecta > Lepidoptera > Noctuidae > Mythimna > Mythimna impura. The sequence goes on along the minus strand of LR990359.1, from coordinate 20,701,507 downwards.
AAATGAGTCACCTGTTTTATTTCGTAACTTAATATTTAGGTTATGTACCATCAACACCTACCACATACCTAAGCCATATACCTCCTAAATTAAACAACGTACCTACGGTCCCTGGGTTTTAAATTCGTCCCTTTTCCGTTCTTATTTTACATTTAAAGTCTTTGCCAGCCCCAGGATTTATATTCAGCGGGCACTTCACTGGACTCGAGAGACCCATAAATAACACCGCAGAGGTCTGTTCCCCAACTTTTCCCGGGTTTTTACCCCCCTTTGGGGTACGAGGGACCCGCCCCTAACCCGCAAACGACTAAGGTAAGGTCACCGCTTGGGAAAGATGAAAGAACACCCCCATATATCTTTTTCAAAGTGAGTGCTGTTTGAGAATTTTAATTTTGTGAGGGGTCGTTTATTTTGGTCGGTAATGTTCAACTGTATTGTGTTTTATTATTTTGTGAATTGATGAGGTTCATTGTCTTAACTTGGTTTAAAATGTAAAAATGAGGTTTATATTATAGAGAGACGAACGGTCAGTTACCTTCGTTTGCTGATTTAGGGCGGAATTCACCAATAAAACTAATCGCGTTTTAACGTTTGGCTCGCATAATCGCGTTTAGCCGCTGTCACTAGTGTCACTTGTAAAAATGCAACAAAAGAAAAATACAGACAAGTGACACTAGTGACAGCGGCTAAACGCGATTATGCGAGCCAAACGTTAAAACGCGGTTAGTTTTATTGGTGAATTCCGCCCTTAAGCATTTGAAGTTGAGTAATCTCAAACTACTTTAACCTGAAAAACTGCCAACACTTGACATTTAAGTAGGTCTTGAGATGTACTTAATTCATAATACTCAAGTAAGTGATGATATCTGGAGTTATTGCAATACCAGGGCTGTGGAGCTTTTCGAAACTGCTACCGTGGCCGTGAAACGCAAAGGGCAACTAAAGGAACAAGGGTGGATTTAAGTCAGGAAAAGTCAGACACTATCTGACGCCCCGCCTAGGGCAGAAGATTTGATGATTTCCCACCTAATAAATAGGGTTATCACAGAACTCTTCAATTTTTCATTGAAGCTCTCCGTATAGTAACTCCACAGAAATGCCCAAAAAATATAGTTCATTACACATGTATTAAGTATTCAATATTATATATAGTTTATATACATATATAAACTATATATATAACTCATTGCGTTTACGTTTCCGGTCATAATTAAGAGGAGGATTCTGACATAATTAATTGTAAATTTCCAGGAAAATGTTCATATGATCTGAAATTACAATTATTGACAATTACCTACTCAGTACACTTCACACTGAGTAATTCAATGAAAAGTATTTCAAGCTCTATAAATAATTTATAAAATAATGACTGTTTTGTTATGAATAATATAGTATAGTAATGTTGTCCAAATACTGTATACATATAAAAAATTCTGCAGACAAGGTGCGGCACGACAATACGACAACGGTGCAATGAATGCTGAGGCGCTTGAGTCGATTGAGTAATGAACCAAAAAGATTATCCGCAATGATGCACTCGTCGAGTGCGACAGAAAAAAGTTGTCGCTTTGTGAAGGCACAAACAATAACCGCGAGCGCCTTAATGACCTTAAGTATGTAGACACTCGAATTTGATGACATTATTACTCCCCCCTCTGCGGCAGCAATCTCTCGCGCCGGGCCTTGGTATAGGCCATGGTTCGAAGCGAGGAGGAGTGGCAGGCGGTCGCCTCCTGCGAATCAGTAATGTTAGCAAAGGAGGAGGCCCCAGCTGCCGGGATCCCGATCCCGATTTCCAGCCATCGTAGGCGCTTGCTTGCGGACGGCGAGCAATGGGTAGCTCGTCGTCCGATCGTCCGGTAACTGTCCGGACCGAGCCCAAGTCGTCGACGGCACGTACTGTTCCACACGTGCCTCAAGAAGATGTCGGCAAACCGTAGGGGCCCAGCAGGGTCGAAGCCTAATGGGGCCAAGGGTCTGCTTCTGAAAGGAAGACTCGACCCTGGTGTGAAAGGCAACGAAGGAAAAGGCGTGGGTTTTTAGTCAGTAAAAGTCTGACACAAAGAGCGGGGGATGTCATTGGATGATTTTCCCAAAGAAAAAAAAAATTACCACTCTGAGTGTCTAGTACCCGTAGGTTGTAAATTATAGGTTGTAGTTTTTGGTTTTAAGAAGCCTTCCTGAAAAACGAAGATTTCATCGATATATGCACAGTAGGTATACAATACAATAAACTTAAAAAAAAAATAGTGACCAATGGCGACCGAATAGTTATGTGACTATGGGTGTACAACGACAGTTCATCGCGTTGTTCTAATGTTTAATACGGGTGTTCGTAAGAACGAGTGACGCTATAAAGAAATAACATTTTTTTTTACTATAACAGTAAAATCCCTTGTGTAAATTAAACTTATACGCTGCAAAAACCCGTAGGGGCCAAGGGCCGAAATCTACTGGGGCTATGGGTTCGCTTTTGAAAACCCGGGGTCCTGGAACGCAAGGCATAGTAGGAACATAGGAGTAGATTTTAGTCAGTAAAAGTCTGACACGCCCTCTCGCTCCGCCTTAGAGCGAGATAAGTCATTGGATAATTGCCCACCTAAAAAAAAAAAAATTGTCGCGTTGTTCTAATGTGTATATGAGTGTTCATAAGGACGAGCGACGGGTTAAAGAACTATTTTTTTTTTGCTACAGCAATAAAATCCTTACACAAGGGCTTTTATTGCCTGTTGTTTGACTGGCCTGTTGGTCTAGTGGTTAGTGACCCTGACTGCTATGCCGGAGGTCGTGGGTTCGATTCCCACCCAGGACAAATGTTTGTGTGATGAGCACGATCATTTGTTCTGTGTCTGGGTGTAATTTATCTATATATGTATGTATTTAGAAGTATATAAGTATGTTTATCAGTTGTTTAGTACCCATAACACAAGCTCTGCTTAGCTTGGGACTAGACGGCGTTGTGTGATAGTTGTGGAATATTTATATTATATTATATTGCTGTACTTAAAAAAATACTATAATAATGTTACACTTATACCCAGCAAAAACAACCCAGCTTTATTTCACAAACTAACACAATACTTCTTCAACCGCACCCATTTACTAACAAAACTACTTCAACGATATTAAAAACGGCCACAAGTTACATACGTAGGTACATGAACCTAATCAACTTAAGTAATTAAGTGTAGGTCCTACGTTTCTGACAGGGTCACTTGATTAAAATGTATGTTGGCGTAGACCAAATAAAGAGGGTTTTATTTGCTCTCCGTCCCTGAGGCAATGGGGCCGAATAAATAAGGGCCTATACTCATTACCGTGGATTCTTTGTGAGGTAATGACGGTGAGAGAGAAATGGTAATGACGTGGGTTTTTATGAGTGGGTGTGGTCATGGCTTTACAGAAAAAAACTATATTTTTTTATATAATTAAACATGATCTTATTTTTTAGGTATGTATCATCATCACATGAATTCACATAATCCACAAAGAAGAGAGAGTTGATGGTCATCAGTGTTTATTGTATGAAATGACATTAAATAAACAATGATGAATTATGTACTCCTAAAAAAACTAAATGTCTCTTCTTTGTGGATTAAGTGAATACATGTACATTATATATCACTCATTATCATTCTGAGGAAGTTTCAAAATTACAATCACAGCCGCTGACTCGCGTTTGACAATTAGTTACGTTAATTTTACGATCATGTGGCATCATTTCAACTGAAAGACGTTCGTTGGACTATTTTTTTCGGTGAGAAAATCATCCAGTGACATTCCCCGCTCTTGGGCGGGGCGAGAGGGTGTGTCAGAAATTACTGACTACAAACCTACTCCTGTTCCTTCGTTGCCTTTCATACCAGGGCCGAGTTTTCCTTTCAGAAGCAGCCCCAGTAGGCTTCGACCCTGCTGGGCCCCTACGGTTTGCTGACACCTACTTGAGGCGCGCGTGGAACAGTAGGTATGCGCCGTTGACGACTTGGGACGGTTACCGGACGGTCAGACGGCGAGCTACCCATTGCTCACCGTCCGCAAGCCCGCGCCTACGGTAGCCAGAAATCGGGATCGGGATCCCGGCAGATGGGGCGTGACGGCCGTTCCCTCGCGCGTGCACCTGCGGCCTCCTCTTTCGCTAGCATTAGACGTTCGTTGGATATATGCGTCACTCAAGTGTAACCACCACGGACAGTCCTGTGCGTCTCGCATAAAGTCATCGGTCCACCTTATGGGAAGCCTTTCTACGCTGCGTCCTCTGGTACGCGGCCGCGTCTCCAGAGCCTTTCGGCCCCATCGACCATCTGTTCTACGAGCAATGTGCCTGGCCCATAAACACTAAAGTTTGGCGATTTTTCGGCTATGTCCTGAGGATTTCTTTATTCCTAATGCGATTACGCAGGGAAACTCCAAACCCTTCCATTGTTCTTTGGGTGACTTTAAGTCATCTGATGAGGCCCATTGTGAGCGACTACGTTTCAGAGCCATATGTCATCACTGGCAACATGCACAGGTCATATGATATACTTTCGTCTTGAGATAGTGTGATATGTTGCGATATACATGTCTTATCAGAAACTGAGCCTAATTTTGAAATTAATATGTGTATATATTTGTTTTACTTTGTGTGATTTATTTCATCACCACTGCTCTCAAAACGGTGAAGAAAAACATTGTGAGGAAACCGGCACGTCCTAGAACCAAAAATTCGAAGACATGTGACATCCATCAACCCGCACTGGGCCTGCGTGGTGGATTACGGCCCATTCCCTCTTCTAGAGAGGAGGCCTGAGTAAGGCCGACTATACTATATATTTTTTAGAAACTGAGGGTGGATTTCTGAATTGAGTATTTTGAGTTAAGAACGTCTCAAACCATACTTAGGGCGGATTTCTGAATTGAGTATTTTGAGTTAAGAACGTCTCAAACCATACTTAACTGCCAAATTTTGACAGGTTTTCAGGGCAAAGTAGAGTTTGAGTAATACTCAACTTCGAATGCTTAAATCAGAAACCGAGGGTGAGCCTTTGAAACACTGACGAGTTAAGTGAGTAAACAGTGTTATTTATTTATTTAACTTTTTCTTTTACTTTGCATGTGGATATTATGGGCTGGATTTTTCAAAAGAGTTACCGCGGCCATCTACACTAATATTATAAAGAAGTAAAGTTTGTTTTTTTGTTTGTAGGAGGTAATCTCTGAAATTACTGGTCCGATTGCTAAAATTTTTTCACCGATAGAAAGCTGTTTTAGTCCTGAGTGAAACAGGCTATATTTTATGTACGCGGGCAAAAGCTAGTGGAAGATATAGACAAGGAAGACAGGTGGGTATTAGTCAGTAAAAGTCTGATACTCCCTCTCGCTCCATCAAGAGCGGGAGAAGTTATTTAATTATTTCCAACCAATCAAACATAATTGGATAGTTTTAATGGTTATAATATTATCATAATTAATAATAGTGGATCTTAATAGATTATGATTTCTGTATTATTATTTTTGTTATTAGGTATGGAAATGTTAATACGGCATTTGGATTGGACTAGAAGATTAATTTAAATGTAAGAATTCATAAATTAACAAAACGCAAATAAAACCTTAATTTTAATAAAGTAAGAACTTAATTTATCAACCACAAACAAACAAAAAAAAACTAGAACAAAGCGAAACAAACCACGGTCCTTATCACCGGCACTTGGAATAACAAAAAACAATTCCTACGCCAAAAAAAAAACATTCATGAAAAAAAACAAAAGGTTAAAAGTTGTCCTTATTTGAATTTTCATTAAAAGTTTCTCCCGTCAGGAACAAAGAACATTTATATTAAAAAAGTCCAGCCACGGCCAGATATTTATCTGTAGTCTCGAGAGCGGGCCGAATTTCAACTTTCCACCAAAGAGTTTAAAGACAAAAATATAGATGAGACAGGCTTTTGTTTTTTTTTAAACCTTTTTTCGACGTAAAGGAAGAAAGAAAAATGATTATTACAAAAACAAAAAAGATAGATAAAAAATCTGTGCGAAGCCAAAAAGGCGCCAATCGCAGCTTAAGCTACGATACCTATTTACTTTTTATGCGGTGAAACCGCACATTAATGCAACTTCAGCATTTGCATACGCACAACCATTTAGTATACATGGTTACAGTGATTTTTCTACACTAAACACGAGTGGTATTATTGTACCATAACTGTGCAGACTATCATCGTACATAAATTATTATTTTGGACAAACCATAATTATGGCGGTAAGTCCTCACCGGACATAGTAAGTTCTTCCGCACGAATCCGGTGCAGCAACCTACCGAAGGTTGCTGCACCGGATTCGTTCGGAAGAAACGCCCGGGTGTCACCATTGTGTGGACCGCCCGGAAGACACGGTGAAGCATGCGGTGGAGGTGTGGGCCCGCCTGAGCAGAGCACCGCCGTGTCCTCGTGGGGGCGATCGGCAACAACGGTCTCTCCCGCCGGGCCTTGCGAGCGAAGAGGATTGGCAGACGGCCGCCTCTTTCTGCGAAGCAGTAATGCTAGCAAAGTAGGCGGCTGCTTGCGCGAGGGTATGGCCCTCACGCCTCAGCCGCCGGGGTCCCGATCCAGATTTCCAGCCAACGTAGGCGCGGGCTTGCGGACGGCGAGCAATGTGTAGCTCGCCGTCCGACCGTCCAGTAACCGTCCGGACCGAGCCCAAGTCGTTGACGGTGCGTAGTGTTACACGCGCGCCTCAAGGAAATGTCAGCAAAACCGTAGGGGCCCAGCAGGGTCGAAGCCTACTGGGGCCATGGGTTGCGCGAAAGAGAACCCTGGGGCCCTGGACATAGTCAGTAAAAGTCTGACTCACCCTCCTGCTACGCCCAAGGGCGGGAGATGTCATTAGATGATTTCCCCCTAAAAAAACATAGATTATTATTTATATAACTACTAATCTAACACAATAACTATTGTATGAGATCAGTAGTTATATGAATAATAAGTTATATGAAGTAGTTGCTATTAACATATTTTTATAAATACTTTTTTAATAATGAAGGAGAAAACCCATTAGGTACTGCAAAAAACGCAAACTGTCACTTACGATGTTCTTTCAGAAAAGACTCGATATTTGCTTTACAGAGCACACGTCTAAATAAGAATTTAGTAGACTTGATTGCCTTATGTAGTCTGGACACCTAAATAAATGGGTGCTATATAGAAAAGTATCATCACTATGACCATTGAACATTCAGGAATCAATAACATCCATTATAAAACATCAACTGACAATACAAATGAAAACGCTAAAACATGTCCGCGCTATAGTCAATAATGGTTCCCCGTGATCAATCAGTGTCATCTACCAAATGGATAATGTGCTTACATTGTAGGTATAGTTCGCCAATAATCTAGGTAATGCACGAATGAAAGAGAGTAACTCACAGGTTTTAATGGGAAAAGATCATCAATTTGAATGTCGTGTCTTTTTTTTTAGATGGGAAATCATCCAAAGACTTCTCGCACCCTAGGGCGGAGTGGAAGGGCGTGTCAGACTTTCACTGACTAAAACCCACACCTATGTTCCTTTTTTGCCTTTGTTCCAGGGCCCGGGGTTCTCTTTCGAGGCTGATGTTAAATAATATAATTAATTTAGTAAAATAACATTGACATTATCATTATCAACCTCTAAGCTAAAAGACGTCCACTGCTGGACATAGGCCTCCCCCAAGTGTCGCCACAACGACCGCTCCTTTGCGGTTCGCTTCCATCGTATTCCCGCAACCCTCACCAGGTCATCGGTCCATCTTGTGGGAGGCCTAAACGCTACGTACGCGGTGGCCACTCTAGTACCTTTCGGCCGAATCGACCATCTGTTCTGTGAGCAATGTGCCTTGTCTACTGCCAATGACGGTAAGAGGCAATTCGTTTAATGATAGATTTAAAAGAGGATCAGTCTATGTGGTGTCGTTAGGGGAAAGCCTATAAGTATCCGAAATTAGATATGTATCGCATTATTAGAATGACAGTGACCTATCTCATTTGTAAATGGGCACGCCACAATTATAGCGGTAAGTCCCCTCTTTGAGGAGTGGCTGGAGCGGCAACACGGCGTCCTCACCTTCCGCATGACGCAGGTCCTCACTGGACATGGCAAGTTCGGGAGGTTCCTGCATTGGATTCAGGCGGAAGAAACGCCCGGGTGTCACCATTGTGTGGACCGCCCGGAGGGCACGGTGGTGTTTACCGTCGTGTCCTCGTGGAGGCAATCGGTGGCAGCGAATTCTCGCACCGGGCCCTGGTTCGGGCTATGGTCTTGGCGACGCGAGGAGGAATGGCTGGCGGTGGCCTGCGAAGCAGTAATGCTAGCGAAGGAGGAGGCCGCACGCGTGAGGGAACGAATGTCCTCACGCCCCAGCCGGTATCTGACCCCGACTAACAGCCATGGTAGACGCGGGCTTGCGGACGTCAAGCAATGGGTAGCTCGCCTTCCGATAATTAACCGGACCGAGCCCAGTCCTCAAAAAGATGTCAGCAATCCGTAGGGGCCCAGCAGGGCCAATGCTCGCGCTAGCTAGGACCGCGGGGAATTTCTGAAAAGGAAACCCGTAGTCCTAGAACGCCAAGGGCAACTGAAGGACATAGGTGTGGTTTTAGTCAGTAAAAGGCTGACACGTTTTCCCGCTCCGCCCAGAGCGAGAGAAGTCATTGGATGATTTTCACCCATAAAAAAAAACATTTGAAAAAATCAAGAAAATCTTCATTTATGGTGTTGTTAATTTAAATGTATCTCCTCCGTGTTACTCATAATTCAAAGGAACTTAATTTGAGGTGATCAGAATAGGAAGCGTTGGAAGGCCTATCAAGCGGTGAACTGATAAACTGGTGAGGGTCACAGGTATCCAGTGGATGCCAGACGCACGGGACCGGTTTTTATGGCTACGCTTGGGGGAAGGCTTATGTCTAGCAGAACGTTTACCTTTGTAATTTCAAGCAAGACTGAAACCACTTTAAACTTCTCTTCAAACTATTAATTTAAGCAATTTGTCAGACTTAGTAAGTTTCCAAACTCTCGACCAACCAAGTCCGCCCAAACTTTAATGCCTACGTCCGCCTCTGCGAATGCTCCGTTCAGCCGCCCAACTCATTACCGCCCGCCCTGCGCCGCAAGACCCGCCCCGGCTACCGCTTGCCTAACTTGTGGGAGCTACAGGGCTGGCTATAGGAATTAAGGTCTTAATTTGTAAAATATAAAAAAATAATTTTGAAAAACAGTATAGAATTTTGTTTGATACTTCAAACATGAAACAATTCTAAGTTTGTAAGTAACGGGGGGTAATCTCTGAAACTAATGAACCGAACTTACAAATTCTGTTTTTTTTTTGTTTTGATTCAGAAAACTTTTTTCACCACTAGAATGGTAATTTATCACTGAGTGACTAGGGTTGCCAACTTTTATTAGAAGCAATAGAGTATGCCTGGTTTCAAAGGAGATAATAAAGAGTACTGGCTTATAAAATAGAGTATTATTTATTTAAAAAAAAAATTAAAAAGGTGTTTTTTAGAACTTTTTGCAGAATTGTACGACTTTTAATAAATTTCAATGAAGCCTGTTCCTCTCTTACCGCTAGTTCACATTCATGACCGTAAAGACTCTCTCAGTAAAGTCGACTTTTTTGGTTATGATAATAGGTACTTATGCATCATAATATACGTGACTGGCACTAGTATAGTAAACATTGTGTAAAAGGGAGTATTTTAGCGTCCACTATTAGTATTATAGATTATAGAGTACGCCTACATGATATAGAGTACAATACTCTATTTTAGAGTACGGTTGACAACCCTATGAGTGACATCTAATAGGCTATATTTTCTACCTTCACCTATACCTTGTGTTACAGCTACTAGACAACTTATAAACATACAATATTATAGATAAATTACACCCAGATATAGAAAAAATTATCGTGCTCATCACACAAAAATTTGTCTTTGGGTGGGAATCGAACCCACGACCTCCGGTATAGCAGTCCGAGCCACTAACCACTAGACCAACAGGTCAGTCAATGTAAGTAATATCGCCTGTGAACATGAATTCTATTATCAGTATATGTTACTTGTTTTGTGGCACGATAAAGAATATATATTGCTTATTCCAAGTTTCTTTTATGAAAAATAAAAGATACGGCCGTTTATGTCGCAAAAATCGTAAATTTGACACTCCTGGGAAATCGAAATTCATAGTGTACTTCCCGTTGACCTAGAACCCTGAAATTTGGCATGAAGCAAGGTCTTATTGTACAAGTATATGTATAAATCTGAAAATTGAAAAGTTGTAGTTACACAAAAAAAAACTTTTTTTTTGTATTCGGAAACATCTTCGGGACTCGATTCGGGTATTGAACTATTTACATAAGTAAGTTTGTACGGAACCCTCAGTGTGCGAGTCAGACTCGGACTTGCCCAGTTTTTTTTTAAAGAGTAATCATGGAGTTTCTTGCCGGTTCTTCTCCATAGGAAACGACAAATTGGAACCGTGGTGTTAGCGTTTGACGTTTTCTAAGTGCCCATGTCGGCATGTGAAATAAATAATTTAAAATTTTGAGTTTGAGGAATTTAATATGCAATTCAAATTTATTGTTAATGATGTTTAACAGTACTTCGAAGTACATATATAACGGTGTATAATTAAATTGATCGACATTGCATAAAACCACAACGATAGCAACATATGAAAGTATAAAGTACATAATTAGTGAAAATACATAATTAAAGAGTTTACTGTTCCATAATTGATATGTTTTTTTTCTTTTATTTGATATTTAAACCAGTGCTTGACTGCGATCCCAACTGATTATGTATTATTCTATGGAATTGATACATATCAATCATAAACCTTTATAGTAAATATAATTATAATGATAGTCTAGTGGTTAGTGGCCCTGACTGCTATGCCGGAGGTCGTCGGTTCGGTTCCCACCCATGACAAATGTTTGTGTGATGAGCACGATCATTAATTTGTTCTGTGTCTAGCTGTAATTTATTTATAATATTAAAAAAAAAAAAAATTGTATTAAAAAATCAAGTTAGTTAGTTGTCTATTTTGTTTGTATTTAAAAATATATAAATATGTCTATCATTGGTTTATTACTCATAGCACAACCTCTGCTTAGTTTGGGACTAGATGGAGTTGTGTGAAAGTTGTGAAAAAAAAATAATAATAAGTTATAGAAATGTTTTAAATGAAGCATGTTGAATAAAAAGCTTAATTTGCTTTGTGGGCCAGAAAAAACATTACATGAGAACATTACATGAAACCTGTATTGTAGTGTATTCCAATTATCATGTAACGGTGAGTCGACTCCAGGCTGCCTACAATCAAAAACAGAGGAAAAACAAAAGAAAATCACAAAAAGAATACTTTTTACGTTTTTAGCTCTGGCAACCCTACTCCCCTCGCACTCAACAAAAACCGTCAACTTTAAGCATTCCCTCTTGAATAAAAACTTTTCGAATCCAGGACCCCAGATTAAAATGTTCTAATTTTAAAACATAATTTAAATTTTTAATCACGCTCGCCAGCCAGCCCTACGCCGATGGCAATCTGTAAGCGGTAATTAGATTTTACTTTTACGATTCGTAGACGGTTGATTGAAGAAAAGTTACGGTTCGGGGCCCGGGACGGAAATCGAACGTTACGGTTTTGGGGAAAGGGAGTGTGAAATGACTTGGAAAGTATGTGATTAAGTTCGGAAAATGGGCCCGTCCTGATGGGGAATTAAGCTAGGTAATTTGTAAGGTGTTAATTGTTGTTTTTTTACGTATTTTTGTCAGAGATACTGTAAAATTATATTGTGATATCGAAGAAGATCGAATGCAAAACGTTCTTTGCTCGCATGTGGACTGATTATAGAAAAAATATTTTTACCTACCTAACCCGCGAACTTCGTACCGCCTAACGAATGCGCGAAGGTTCGCGAGCACATCCGTAAGAAGTTGGCAGCAGTATCCTCATAGCGCTTATTGGTTTTCTTATTATTTGTCTGCACTAATTGTTTTACTAGATTCGTGTATTCTCTTTTTTCCCTTCTTTCTAGTTTGAGTATATATATATACTCAAACTAGAAAGTTCTAAGTACTCATCATCACTGCACGAATGCACGAGGAAGGCGGCCATCAGAGAGGAGTGGCGGCGCGCGGCGTGTTGTGAGGCTTGCCACCAACACCTGAAGTGATGACCACGACCACTCTGTCAAGAGTGATATCGACAAGGAAGAAGAAGAAGATATATATATTGTATTTATAATATTTATGTATATATTTGTATAAAGTATAATGTATTATAAACAATATGTAATGCTTAATATTGCACCTACCAGAAGTTGTCTCTGCATCACCCAAAGGTTGACTGGTAGAAAATGCCTTAAGGCATTAAGTCCGCCTCTGTACTTTTGTGTGCATAAAGAATTAATAAATAAATAAATAAACCCTTATTATCTAATGCCAAAATTTGATAGGTAGCTTGAAAAGTAGAGCTTGGCAAAAACTTAACTTCAAATCTTTGTGAGTAAGACGTGAGAATACATTATTTCTCAAAACCCTTCCCGAAAGCATTCGAGCGTCAAAACCGGAGCGTTTCACCCGCCCGTCTGTTTCCCACGTTTAAGGAAGCGTGAACGAATCCACCGTAGCTGAGGATGGTAACTTTTGTACAATTACCGCTCACTGCCTCCCCCCTCCTCACGTGAGCCCCGCAGCTTCGCGCACGGTCTGCAAAATAAGACATAGAGAGAGGTTTTATTGAAGTATAAGGTCTTTGGATTCTATTGCCAGAAAAATACTTTTTACAAAAAAAAAATAACCGACTTCACTAAAAAAAAAAACTGGGCAAGTGCGAGTCGGACTCGCGCACTGAGGGTTCTGTACAAACTTACCTATGAAAACAGTTCAATTCCCAAAAAGTGATTTTTTCCGATTCGCAAAAAAGTTTTTTTTGGTGACGTAACTACAAATTTACAGTTTTCAGATTTTTAGAAAGACACGTTTTTTGTGACATAAACGGCCGTGTTTTTTTTTTTCGTTAACTCAGACGTTTGATTTTTTCATAAATTCAAGGGACCGCAGACTTAAGTATATGGTTATAATTTCAACTCGATACCTCCACGCATTCCCGAGATAAAGGTCTTGACAGACAGACAGACGGACGGACAACAAAGTGATCCAATAAGGGTTCCGTTTTTTTCCTTTTGAGGTACGGAACTCTAAAAACACTAAAACGACCAAAATAATTTTAATTTCGGAAGTCGGTGTTTCTCGGTATTGTTTGTTTCTTATTATTTAACACCGACTTCCGAAATTAAAGTTATTTTGGTCGTTTTAGTGTTTTTTAGTGAAAAAACTTTTTAGTTGCGATATTATACTTATTGACAATTCCAATTAACCCAAACACTGCTAGGGACACGGGAACTTTCCGGATAATTAGGTATCACACCTTATACAACACTAAGAGATTTCTTCAATTCGAATCAAACAAACTCTTTAGCATTACCTTTGTAAAAACTCTTTTTTTTATTTTTATGTAATTTAAACTAGTGCTTGACTGCGATCCCACCTGACGCCAAGCAGTGAGGCAATCGTTGATAGTGAGGCGCACTAGCTTATTAAGAGCCTATTCACTCTAACTAGCCTTGAATTTGATCAAAAATTTAATTTCGGGTGACATTTCTTGAATACCTAAATGAAAACAATGAGAACTCAGATTTACATAGCTAAAAGTTTCTGCAGCAGCTATAATAACGGTAACATTAACACAACTACCATCTCATAAAGCACAATACACATAAAACCTCTAACAAAAGTTCTCCAATCAAAAAAACGCAAAAACTATTAACCCTACCCTGCGCACGGTACTCTCAGAAGTTGACCACACATGATATATAGCCTCACAAGGATAGAAACCCTGTCTAACTTTGCACTTTACCCGTATTTTACACATAATGGTTATGTATGAGCGGTTAAACTTTCATACGGGACTCACTAATTGAGAGTGCGTTGCGTCTGGGACTTCGAGACTATCTAAACTAACTTCGGTTTAAATAGTTGGAGCTACCGATGTCGGAAATTAGATTCGTTCGCTTTTAGAGGGTTGGACGCGAAGTTTGCTGTCGATGGGTTAAGGATAACTTTGAAATTGGAATTATTTTGGAACTCGTTGAAAATATCGCGAGAAAAATGCCTTGACGGTTATGTAATGTAAATTGCAAAGCGAAATTACTGGAACGTAAAGGGTAACTTATAGAATATGGATGGGAAACCCGTGGTCCTTGAACGCAAAGGGCAAAGAACGAACATAGGTGTAAAACCACACCTATGTTCCTTTAGTTATGTTATGTCTGACACGCCCTCACGCTCCGACCTAGAGCGGTAGAAGTCATTAGATGACTTCACACCTCAAAAAAAAAGAACACGGATGGAGTTTTAGTCAGTAAAAGTCTGACACTCTTTTTATTATTATTCTTGATAGGTTTGCGCTTGACCGCTATCTCACCTGATGGAAAGCGACGATGCGGTCGACGATGGAGCACGCTTACCTAAAAGTAACCTATTCACTCTTGACTTAAAGATTCCCGGGTTGTAGCCATCAGGAAACTCCCTTTCGCTCTTCCCAAAATAAATAAAAAAATTATTGTGATTGTCTTATAAATGGTCTCCTTCTTGTAATTTAAAACTTTACTGAGAATGTTAACAGTCACATGATTTCACAGTTCGACTTCGACGCAAAATTTGCCCTCCAGTCAAAATAAATGGAGTCCAAGTCCCACAAGCTGATGAGGCAAAATAATTAGGTAAGTTCCTGGACAAGAAGCTTACATGGAGGAAGCATATCTTTACCAAACGCCTGGCAATGGGACAATAGGTCCGAAAAATGTATTAGATGCTGAACAGAAAGTCACAGCTGTCACTGACACACAAACTGTTACTCCTCTACAAAGCCATACCATGAAACCCATATGGTGTTATGAATTGCAGTTATAGGGCACATCAGCCAACTCTAACGTTGAGATCCTACAAAGGTTCCAGTTGAAAATGCTACGAGTGATTGCAAATGCACCTTGGTATATAACCAATGAAAGATTAGGTACACCACGACCTTAATACGAAAACAGTTCAGCAAGAAATAAAACCCAGAATATTATAGATCAAGGATCACACACCACCCCAATGTACTTAAAAACAGCTAATGAGCGACGCAATCATACCACGAGGGATAAAACAGAAAACCCCACAGGACCTATTATTGTAGACCGTGATTGAGATAAAGCGGACTTGTCATTGGACATGTACCACGCAAACCTGATTTATACAAATACCAAACTATTTCTGAATATCGTTTGGATAGATTGCAAATATATCTAAATTACAAAATATAATTTAAAAAATATGATTTCATAGTTCTCAGGAGAAGTGATAGATTCATTTACAGCAGAAAATATAGCATAACTGTTTGTCAGCCAAGGCAGCACTAAAATTGAGACGTGATTAAAACTATACTGTTTCTTTATTATATTTTTGTAGTGTCAAAATGTGTGAAAGATATGCCCGGGTATCATATATAAAATAAATATTAAATATATAAAAACGGAATAATAAATAATAAAAATATCGGTTAAAACGATATTAAAATTGATAGAAAAGTAAATGAAATATAACAGTTTTAAAACAAATATATCAGTCTCTCTCGCCAAAACACCATTTTCTATGGCATTTTTTATAAACTTTGATATCAAAGTAAATGTCAGGCTTCTCTTTCTTAATAACAGCTTTGAAGCATTATAACTTGACTGATAATAAATATTTTTTTTTTAAATTGTTTATTAAAACAAAAAAATAATATCTAATTTCACAAATAAAAAAATTGGCTACATATTACATGTTACTAAAAGAGTTATGAGCATACATGTCGATGGATAGAGAGGGAGAGGGAGGCCAAAGAAAAGATGGATGGATTGTGTGAAGAGTGATATAAAAGAAAATGAAGTTAGTGATAGCATGACGAGTGATAGGGCAGAATGGAAGAAAAAAATGTGTTGCGCCGACCCCAAATAACACGGGAAAAGGGCAGGAAGATGATGATGTCATATTCCCTATTGATTACCATCTCATCTTTCTTTCACTCACAACTTTCTGTTCCTTAAAAAATCCTTTCAAAAAGAAACGCAGGCATTTTAATTACATTTAATTCCAAACTGTCTGCGTTCCGCCTTAATAATCTCGTCTACATTAGAAGCAGGAACTAAACGAGTAAAGTACCAGCTTTCAACATTCTAATTTTAATTTCGCATATTACACGAAAGCGTACAGAATTTGCAACGATTAACAAGCTAACATTCCGAGTTTCAGACTTCAACACGACGCGAGCGTTGCAAAACTAAAATCATAATAATTTCTACAACTAATAAAGTGAGCAGTTGGTTTAATTTAGCTTAGTTCCACCCCCAGCCCTATTAAATATTTCGGTGTAAGCAGAATAGTTTGTGTGCGGTCTGTAACTTCCTGTTACGTGCATTTCAAAATTGGCGATTTTATTCGGTCGTATTTTTGTTGGGTGGCGCCATCTGTGGCGTTTGTTAGGAATTATTTTTTGAAAAATATGCTGGTGTGAAGATTTATTTGTGTGATTTTATAATATACAGTTGTATGTGTAACTGTTGTTGGAAATAGAAATAATGCTACTAAAAATAACTTTTTACAAAAAAATAATACAACAAAAAAAAAACAGTAAAAAGTGTAAAATAACTAGTTTTTCTGTTCGTTATTTAACGCCGACTACCGAAATTCTCGAAGTCGGTAACTATAATAATAACTACATATACATTCATGAAAACGTTATAGAAGACACTTTGATGAATTAATTAATAATTGGCAGATTTGCGATTTTTTTTCTTCTTCTTCATTACTTGAACTGTTAGAACTACCCTTCACTGCAAATAACGAGATTCATAACTCCCAATCGTCCTACAATACCAACTTATAACTCATTTAAACATCTACATATACTAACCCTCCAACACTCGTATGTAACGTAATCGTATATTCCAATTTAAAAATGGCAACGTCGACGACCGTTTGCCTCGTGGCGCCACCATCGCGTCGACTGTCGCCACCTAGTGGCATTCTCTGGAACTTCGTACTCGAAGGGTCTCCGCCACTCGACTATTAATTTCCTAAGGGAACTCTACACCCCGGCCCGCGTACCAAGGAATAAGGCGACGAATGGTTTGAGTGAAAAAAAATGTTTTTTTTTTTTGTTTAACTGTTGTTTGACTGAAAAATAGCAAGTTTTATGAAAAATCTAGTTGGAATGTGATTTTGATCAGTATTTTTAAATTGGAGTTTTGCGTTGTAACGTAGAACGACACTATAATTTATTGAAATGGTGCAAATAAGATAGACATTTTTTAGTTTCTTAAAAATGTGTTTTTTTTTTTTAACAATTTAATATGATAAAATAAAAGGAATGATTGTTATTATTGCAGTAGATGTAGCTTCGCCACACGAACTTCGTCTTCGCCACATTCATCTTCAGGAGAAAGGTTGGTTAAATGGATGGATCTCTGACATGAAGAAATAAACCGAGGAGCACGCAGCAGAAGATGAAACTAAGTGTGACCATATGCCACGTAGTAGGCGTGGGTTTGCGGACGGCGAGCAATGCTAAAGCTCGCCGTCTGGCCGTCCAATAACCGTCCGGATCGAGCCCGAGTCGTCGACGGTGCGCAGTGTTCCATGTGCGCCTCAAGGGGATGTCAGCAAAACCGTAGGGGCCCAGCAGGATCGAAGCCTACTGGGGGCAAGATTTTTGTTTTTTAATCTCTATTTAAAGAGTTTTTCGCTATGGGTTGTGCGAAAGAGAGCGAAGTCTGAAAGTCCTGGAACGAAGACAAAGATGGAACATAGGAGTGGGTTTTAGAAAGTAAAAGTCTGACACGCCCTCCCACTCTACCCTAGAGCGTTTCAAGAGTCGTGGATGATTTCCCATCTAAAAAAAAAGTGTGACAATGGCGTATGTAGAAGAATTGCATTAATTCAATAGTATGCGTAACTATGTTAATATACGCCACCCACAATACACAAAGGTGAAAGTTTGTGATTATATGTGTGTTTGTGTATGTTTGTTTCTTCTTCAAGCTCGAACGGCTGAACAGATTTGGATGAAATTTGGCACTCGGGTAGACCATGTACTGGAAAA
Organism: Mythimna impura; assembly: GCA_905147345.3. NCBI lineage: Eukaryota > Metazoa > Arthropoda > Insecta > Lepidoptera > Noctuidae > Mythimna > Mythimna impura. The sequence continues at coordinate 20,683,295 of LR990359.1, read as the reverse complement.
GCACTTAGTATATTTTTTTATCCTGGGAATAATTTCTCTTAGGACAAATTTCTACTTTCACGTGGTCACGTGGGCGAAGCCGCTAGCTACAGCTAGTGCTTTTATGTATTTATCTTCAACAGCCGCGTGGCTTACGTACCAATAAAACTAAGCCAGCGATAAAAATTACGTGGTTGCGGAATTTTTCGAAAGAATTACCGTGGCCCGGGAACGTAAATAGCCATTAGAGGAACAAAAGTGGGTCTTAGTCAGTAAAAGTCTGACACGCTCTCTAGCTCCAGTTATTTAATAATACATATATACATCAAAATAAGTAACACTTAAAAGCCAGGTTGCCTCGAAGAAATCGCCGAGTGCGATAAGTTCGCCAATAGTATTTTTTTCTATTAATCTATATAAATAAATCATTCATCTTTTTAATTCATCACATTCATTTTGGATTAACTTTCTTTCTAGTAACTGGACATAAGAAGCGAACTCAATATTTAAGCAAGATGGTCTTAAATTTATAAGCAGTGAAGTCGCGGGCAGAGCTTAGTATCACAAACAAAAAACTCCGTGTGTCGTATCGCTATCGTTCCCTGCTCCCGTCTCGCAGTAGCGGGTTAGGGACGAGGTTTTATCTTCACGCGCGCGTGGCCATCCTATGGTAATGTGATGAAAAATTACGTCCATCTGATACCGACGTTGTCTCCGTGCTTTTTGTTCAGCTACCCTCACCTGGGTGGGCAGATAGAGGTGGGTAGGACTGAATTATATGGCGAGTAAGTTACAATCTTAGCTGCTTTTATAATAAAAAAATTGGCCCATGACACTAATGCGAGTGGTTTTAGAACTGAAGTATATTACAACCAAGATACATGATTTTGATAAAATACAGTAAATTTGAATATTTCAATAATAATTTCAGTAGTTTTTCTGTAAATACAGTATTTCAGCATGTTTTTTTTTATTGTTTATCGGCTCGTGCTAGATTACTATCTCACCTAATGGAAAGCGACGATGTGATCGACGACGAAACACGCTTGCCTAGAAGTAACCACTTTTGACTTAAAGATCCCCTAAGTTGTAGCTATCAGGAAACACAGACTCCGGCAGGGAATTCGACTCCTCAGCTGTACACACAATGAATATGTTCCCAAAACGTTTTGTGCGTATGGGTGGAATGTCCATCATCTTACTATATCTTGATAATTACAAAATTAATACAAGTTTTATGATGATCCAAGTCAATTATGGAATGCAACAAGGCGTTTATAAAAGAGTTGATGTCTAAGGGACAGACTTTTACCCAGAAAATAAAATAGTGGAAAAAATAATAATTTATTAATTGTTTTAAGGGGAATCCACCAGGGTCGTCTGCAAAGTTATAATGTTCTTAAGTTTTGTGCGTTTTACAGGTCAATGTTAGGTTCTATATTCATTAAAATATTATTTGCAACCGTAACAAATATATAACCTGGTGTGTTAATGGTCTGCCACAATGATTTGTCATTCATGTGTCATTCATGAGAAAATCACGCCACTTTTGATTAGAAGATTAATAATTTCAGTTACTTATTTTAATAATAGACTTATGACATAAACTCTAAATTGACAGACACAGAACAAATGATCGTGCTCATCACACAAACATTTTGTCCTGGGTGGGAATCGAACCCACGACCTCCGGCATAGCAGTCAGGGCCACTAACCACCAGACCAACAGGCTAGTCTGAAATATATAAGATATTATGACAAATATATCTTTGTTATATTTGTCTTATCTTTCTGTGAGATTTTTATTATTATTTATTTGTAATATTGTTGGTCACAAGGGATAGTCCATTAGAAATCCCGGGAAGATCCATATTAATATCAACATTTCAATGCAAGTACATGAATAACTACCTAATTCCGACCTCTGGTGATTAGAGTTGACAAGTGACTCTGTACAGTTTTAACTCCCTTATAAGTTCCACTGCAATACCATTGTGATTTGGTGGGAAATTATCAAATTACTTCTCCCGCTCAAAGGTGGAGCGAGATAGAGTGTTAGACTTCTACTGACTACAATCCACATGAGTTCCTTCAGTTGCCCTTTGCGTTTGTAATTCTTGCGAACAACCACGCCACCCTCCTCTGTAATACGTGTCTCTTTAAAAAATTGATGATTTAATTTAAAATAAGTTCAAAAATAGAAATAAAAGAACACCTTACTGGAAAATTGAAATAAACTATTCAAACAGAATTATGTCCACATTTTGTCTGTTTAGTGGTCCTGACTGCTATGCCAGAGGTCGTGGGTTCGATTCCCACCAAGGACAAATGTTTATGTGATGAGCATGATCATTTGTTCTGTGTCTAGGTGTAATTTATCTATAATATGTATGTATTTAGAAATATATAGGTAAGTATGTTTATCAGTTGTCTAGTACTCAGCATCTAGCTTTGCTTAGCTTGGGACTAGACGGTGTTGTGTGATATTTGTAGAATATTATTATTCGATTATTTATCTCAGGACCCTGAGGTCCTGGACCTTCGGAAGGCGTACAAGGAGCCGAAATCAACTCGCGGAGGCCCTTGAGATAATTTTAATGGAACGTGATACCAACCGACGATTATCCCTGTACGCGCTATGCTAGTGCACCCAAGGACAACCCCCGGTTGGTGAAAAACTATTGCGACATATGGAGAACAAAGACAATAGGGCAATGGTTTTTGGAGTCTTAAGTGGACTGGTAACCTGAAACTATGTTAAAACTATGGCTCCTGCCTGAACAATGTCATTAGAATATTATTAATTCTTATTATTATTATCATCAAAGTCATCATCATCAGTTAATCATTTCAAAGTTTGTACGTAGGTATTTATGTATATACAAACTTTTGTCTTTATGACGTTTAATGTATGTAGGTGTGTGTATGTTTATCCTTCTCACTCAAACGGCAAATTTGGATGAAATTTTTGAATTCAAATTTGGAATAGGAGATATATGGATAGGTGTAATTTTTATTCCCGGAATATGTTTTCTTGGTATAATATACTTCATTCAAGCAAACAAAGCGACTGGTAGAAACTATAAGTGTTCTATAAAAATAAAACATTCATCAGGCAGGTGAACTTCTAATACATGTCATCAAAGCTAATTATACTGATCAAGCGAAATCAACATCATCAAATGTTTAATCTTTATTAAACCGTTCAACGAGGAACTGTTTTTATAGGGTTCCGTACCTCAAAAGGAAAAAACGGAACCCTTACGGGATCACTTTGTTGACTGTCCATCTGTCCGTCTGTCTGTTATGACCCTTTATCTCGGAAACTGGTGGAGGTATCGAGTTGAAATTAAAAGCATATACTCAGGTCTGCGGTCCCTTGAAGCTGTGAAAAAATCAAACTTCTGAGTTGACGAAAAAAAAAGGTACGGCCGTTTATGTCGCGAAAAATGTATATTTCGACACTCTCAAGGGAATCGAAATTCATAAGGTACTTCCCGTTGACCCAGAATCCTGAAATTTGGTAAAGCAAGGTCTTATAGCATAGATACGGAATAAATCTGAAAACAGTACATTTGTTGTTACGTTACAAAAAAAAAACTTTTTATCGATTCGGAAAAATCTTCGAGGCTCCATTTGGGTGTTGAACTATTTACATAGGTAAGTTTGTACGGAACCCTCAGTGCACGATTCTGACTCGCACTTGCCCAGTTTTTTTTTCAGAACACGGCTTTACCATTTAGGTCTATCGAGTTAACTAAATGTCCATCTGTCCACTTCATACATCCAAACATCTCAAATAGTACGGTAAGCAAAAAAACCAAACGACTATTCAAAAAAACCTATGTTTAATGTCATCAAGCTAAAAATTTAAGCGATCGACGTCTTCTCATGCCGATGGTTTCCCGAGCAATGCGTCTTTACCCTCGGGCATGCCAACTACCCTTATCCCCACCCTTAATTCTACCTCACTCCCTAAACTACCACCCCTGGGTGGCCTTTTTAATGCCCTCCGCCTTTGTTCCCGATTCTTAAAAGACGAATTTTACACAAAAAAGAACAAACAACTCTGTGTTCTAAGACTGAACGATAAGGTATACAATTGCTTAAAAATAAAATTAACGTTAGATCAGTATCTAATGGGATATCAGATCATCACTGTACGTTCTTTGGAGAAATTCGTTCTTACAATTGTGTGTAATGACCTTACTTCAACCCTATACTGAAGGACTTATGGTATATTTTTCTATGACCGGTTTTCTGGTGGTTTCGGCCTTTCGTACGGGGTCGGATCAGAGGTGCAATAATTTAAGCGAAGGGTGGAGAGCGACGGAGAGTTCTTTTTGTAGCTGTGCGAGTGAGACGTGCGTAGGTCGAGAGGATGCGGGGTTAAACGCGTCGCAGGGCCGGACTAGGGCGGCTGGGGTGCTAATGTGACGATGATTACTTTTGGCGCAGTGCAGCGGGTTGTGCAACAAAATTATCATAATGGGAGGTAAGTAGTTAATAGAAAAAGGTTTCTGAAACTTTTGCGTTGCTTTGAGAAATTCTATTGTCACAAACATCTCTGAAATCTGTTAGGCACCCATTAAATAGATAACTGATTTAGTTTTTTGGTGGGAATTTTTCGAGTGATATTCAGTACCTGTTTTATTTAATTATTCGCAAATTGATTCTTAGTGGATACTGTGATTTGAATTGGTTCAGTTTTTAATCTTAATTGTTAACACAACTGGATATATTGTCCAATAACATCACTGAAAACTGCATTATCTCGATAAATTGGTGCTGACAATTTCATTGTAGTATTTGACTACTTCAGTGAAGCCTCGAAACCTTTGCAATATATCGAGTCAGCGTTGCCAAGAAGGCCGACTTTCTCGACATGGCTGACTAGATATATTTGCCACCAAGGCGCCAAATACTGCAAAAACATTAGAATGTGGTGTATCAGATAAGAAAATTCAAATAAATAATGCAATTCAAAGATACTGTAAAAACTGTATACTTTCGAAACTTGACGCTGCCTAAATATATACATCGTGCGAAGCCAAAACAAAAGAAGTAACTTCTACTCTGCTAATTGTAAATGCAGTAATCGTCATTTTTGGGATTTTCACTTTTTTGCAAAGATGTCATCTCAAGGGGCTAATTATAATTAAAAATATTATTTTCTTTTGGTACACTTTTAAAATTATATAACTAAGACTTAATGTTTAGATATCAAAAAACATGTTTAACGCGTTTATCTCCAAACTGCGCCATTTTGCAAGTACCTACTGCATTTGCAATAAGCAGGGCAGACTTAACTAATCAGGAAATTTCTCAATAGAGAATCATGAGTAATTAATACTTACTAGAGATTTTCTCTTAATATGCAACAAATATAGCATAGCATAGCATAGTCGGCCTTATAATGTTCCCACTGTTGGGACTCAGGCCTCCTCTCTAGGAGAGGGAATGGGCCGTAACGTAATCTACCATGCGTGCCCAGTGGGGGTTGGTGGATGTCACATGTCTTCGAATTTTTTGGTTCTAGGACATGCCGGTTTCCTCACGATGTTTTCCTTCACCGTTTTTAGAGCAGTGGTGATGAAATAAATTACACAAAGTAATATTGCGCCTGGCTGGGTTTGAACTCGCGACCTACAACTCGTAAGTCGGGGCCGTTACCACTCGGCCACCACTGCTCTAAAATAAAAAAAGGATTTACTTCATCGGTACGCTAGGTAAGAAACATGGGTAAGTTACCTTATTGAGTAGCAATGATAATTTTCGCTGTTCTGCATAATGCAATCCAGATTATCCTTACGTTTCCAGCACACAGGGAACCTGAAATTAGTACAATACTACTATGAGTTATTTGAAAAAATAATGTTTTACCAAAATAATCTAAGTAAAAGAAGTAATCTAAGTAGATCGTATGTAAAATAATACCATTTAGTATTAAATTAGTGCATTTTTTTTTTGTAGGTGCGAAAATCATCCAATGACATTCCTCGCTCTGGGCGGAGCGGGAGGGTTGTCAGATTTTTACTGACTAAAAATCCACTCCTGTTCCTTCGTTGCCTTTCATACCAGGACCGAATCTTCCTTTCAGAAGCAAACCCTTGGCCCCAGTAGGCTTCGACCCTGCTGGGCTCCTACGGTTTGCTGACATCTTGAGGCGCGCATGGAAAAGTACGCGCTGTCGACGCCTAGAGCTCGGTCTGGACGGTAACCGGACGGTCGGACGGCGAGCTACCCATTGCTCGCCGCCCGCAAGCCCAAATTAGTGCACTTGGGAGGGGCCTATGTCCGACTATGGACGTCCTTCGGCTGAAAAGATGATTATCATCATTTGATGGATGATATAATAAGTAAATATTCTGTAACTAGCATTTTATAAATTAATTTAGTAATTATTTACTTAAAATCAATTGTAATATCTTGTTCCTATTTCTTAAATATCAGCACACCCTGGACAAAAGCACGAGTTTTCTCTACAAATAATTTGAAATACATCAAGTTCGTCCCTGTAGGCCGTCAACACCCCAAATAGGCCGACGCGCTGCGAACGCTAAAAACGTACCCCTTTACCCCTTTCCCCGATTTTTAAGCCTACTTCCCCACCCCCTAACTCCCGGGTTAGCCAGAGCACATTTACGCGCAATAAATTTTGACCGCTCCTGACTAACCAAAACAGTCCGTATACTACATATCATACCATGCAAATTTGGACTCTATTGTGAACTAAGTAAAGTATTTTTCCCAATGAGTTTGATGCAGTAACATAGTATATGTAAACGAAACGGTCTCGGAGTTTTGAAGCGGCGTTTGACGTTTAGCAAAAAAACGCTCTATTTTTGCAATATAAAGACGGTTTTCGTTTGAATTGTATTTTGCGAAAAGAAGGTACCAGTTTTGCGTGGCCAGGACAAAGCTATCCTATTTACCTAGGCTTTAGATATTGTGTATTTCTCATTTGTCTTAGTTGTGGGGACCATTGTGAGAGCCTATGGCAATGAAGGCCGGGAAATAATGTGGTTTTCAACGAATGGCTTTTGTTTAAAGAATGGGATGATCTTGCGCTGAATTGCCGCATTATTTTGGTAGTTCTTTGTTTACTTCGTGTGGTCTACTACAGATGTGGCAATGGTGATTGCTTGAAGAAACTCTTGAATGGAATGATAACTACATTATGTACAAGAATAGGTAAATACTAAAATATAAACTTAGCATAATCAGCTTTATAATGTTCCCATAGCTGGGACTCAGGCCTCTGGGAGAGGGAATGGGTCATAATTCACCACGCGGGCCCAGTGCGGATTGGTGGATGTCACATGTCTTTGATATTTTGGTTCTAGGACAGATAAGTTACACAAAGTAATACGCCTGGCTGAGTTTGAACTCGCGACCTAAAGCTCGTAAGTCAGGTCTGTAACCACAGAGGTAAATTAAAAGAGAACGATGAGAACGCATGTAATGTGATGGAGGAAATGATGGAACGACTTTTCTCTACCCGTTGAACAGTATGCAAGTATGTAGGTAGGTATATGGGATGTGGGATTGTTGGGCCCTGAAATGCTAAGGGCAACAGAAGGAACGGCTTTAAACCCGCCTTAAGGCGTAAAAGTCTGACACTCTTTCTCGCTCCACCCAGAGCGGTAGAGAGATTTTTACTGTCTTTTTCGTTCCAATCTGTGGAATGAGGAGGAAAAAATGATTATGGATGAAATAATCATTCAATTTCGATATTATGTGACTTCAAAGACCAGACAAACGTCAGATTTCTTCTTTATTTCTAATGATTAAGAACGACGCTAAGAAAGTACTAAGTCTGCATGTGCATATTTTGTGTGCCGTAAAGTTTTATAAAAATAAATACTGTATTTTTTTCCGACCCAAATTATTCGGAATCAATCGTCGTTCAGTCAATAAATTATCACATCACATCGCACTATCGACGCAAATTATTTGGAGTCAATTGTAGGTATATATATATTCGTGACTCCATCACGTTGAAACGGCTGAACGGATTTGGGTGAAATTCGGCATACATAAAAACCAAATCCTGAAACAGCATATAGGATATTTTGGTATCTTGAGACCACGTTCCCTTGGGATAATTTTCAGCTTCTAAGCGAGCGAAGCTTCTGACAAAAGCTAATGAGACAAAAGAAAACCAAAGCAATATATAAGGTGTAAAAAAATTAACTTTAAGAATTTCGAGGGGACATTCTCATTATGAACAACTTTTACTATGGGACCAAACCTGAAATAGCGAAAAAAAAATCAGCTGCTCCATACGTTTTGACGAGTTATGCGAACATAAATGTAGGGAACAGCTGATTTTTTTTTCGCGATTTGAGGTTTGGTCCCATAGTAAAAGTTGTTCATAATGAGGAGTACAATGTCCCCTCGAAATTCTTAAAGTTAATTTTTTTACACCTTATATACATATGTCGTGGCCAGATCATAGAAATTGATCACTTCATGATATGGCCAAGTAAAACTGACCAGGGGGGCTATTGGCTAACTTTTTCAATAACAGTTGACAACTAGCATTCGTTGCACACTAAACTTAGTTGTCAACTGACAATTTCATAAAATTGGTATTACGTATCACAGAAGTGACTAACAAACTACGGTGGAAATGTGGTGAATTATAAAAATTTACGGTGCCTATTGTTACCATTCTAAAATTTTATCGACTATCATACAGCTTCAAAAGCTTACACAATCGCAATTTTAAAAGTATCGATACAGTAACATCTGTCAAAACGTGTTACGGTGGCTATCAAAGGCACCAGTGGCTAATGACGTCACTGCAGTTGGTCACTGAAGACAGGCAATACGAAACTAGCTGTTTGACAGTTCAATGATGCACATTGTTAACAAGTGATCATCACTTGAACTGTCAACAGAGTTACGCAATAGCCCCGCTGATCGTTTTAAACGTTAAAGTTTAATGATATTTCAATCCTCGTTTGGCCTACTTTCTTTAGACCTTTTATTATCATAGAAATCCTACGTCAATGATATGGCCAAACGAGGATTGACTTATCATCAATGACCAGTTTTATTAACTAAAACTGGTCATTGCAGTAGAGAGAGGAGTCCCACAGGGCTCCATCTTAGGTCCGATTATTTTCATCTTGTACTGTGCAGAAATCATTAAATGTCTCCATAAATGTAAATATCATATATACGCCGATGATGTTCAGATTTATATATCTTTCCGACCAGACCAGTACGATGATGCCGTTAAAGATCTTAACGATGACCTCCAAAGAATTGCCACCTGGGCTGAGGAGAACTGCCTATCATTAAACCCTACAAAAACCAAATATTTGGTGTTTGGCTCAAAACAGCAGCTTGCTAAGCTACCTTTATCATTTGACCTAAAGCTAATGGGCGAGCAGATCGAGCGAGTGTATGAGGCGAGGAACTTAGGACTAGTTATGGATAAAGACCTGCGTTTTGAAAAGCACGTAGCAGACTCAGAAATTGTTTTTATCGCCTGAAGGTCTTATACAAGATGTGACCGTTCTTGTCGGAAACATTACGAGAGCAACTGGTGGAAACCCTAGTTCTATCTAGGTTGAACTACGCAGACACGGTATATGGCCCGCGCCTGTTAGCTCGTACAGATCGGCTCATTCAAAGGGTACAAAATGCTTGCGCTCGGTTTTGTTACAACATTCCTCACAGAACCCATGTAACACCCTATCTAAACAAGCACTTTACACTGAAAATGAAGTCAAGACGCAAACTGCACTTAGCTTGCCTTCTGTTCGGTGTAGTTAAATACCAAAAACCGGATTACTTATTCAATAAGCTGAGTTGGCTTACGAGCCGACGAGAATACGAAAGAAGGCAATGCTCACAGCAACTTTCGACCAAGTCTTATGGTACAGCTGCTTTTAGGGGCAGCTTTCGTTATGCGGCTTCCAAAGTGTGGAATAACGTCCCGCCACCTATTAGAGTGACTAACACGATAGGTACGTTTAGAAGACGCTTGCGACAGTATCTGATCGATGCACAGCGAAAGCTGGATATGGTGGCACAAAATATCTCAATTATATAAAGTACCCCTGCCTTGATTGATAATACTTTTTAGTGCTTGGTGTTCACATCATTTGGTGTTACAAGTAAGGACAATTAATTGGGTGCTGTTACCGTTTTTTCTTTTTTCTTTTTTTCTCTCACTGGTTACATTTTTGTTTTTACTCGTCTATTATTTATTTTTCACACTTTAAACAAACACACATACATTACATACATTACACATATTTATCATAATTAACACAACACTATTTTGATAGTTTATACTATTTATATATTCATCACCGACACATTTATATTACACTCCAAAAAAGGTTTTACGTCCGTTGCGTCACAACCACAGGTTCAGTTGAAAACTAGCGTCAGGCACTAGTTGTCTGACATTCATGCTGAACTGGACCTATTTTGGTGCAGCCGTGAGGCACACCACATGTACAACTACATTTTAGCTTTTTTTTATTTTGTTTCGTGTTTACCATAATAATAATATTGTGTTTGTGCCTTGTGCTGTGCCTGTTTTCTTTCTTTCTTTCTTTCTAGTTCAATAGATCGAAAGAATTACGCAATCACATCACCTAGAAATGTTTGTTATATATTTGTGATCAGCAAGTAAAACTTTGACTTTAACTCTTTCCTAAGCAACAGATTTCCTGACCATTTCCTCTAATAATAACACCACAAATGAAATTATAATATTATCAAACAATAATGCGACGCTTAGTGAACCTAATTTGATGGCAATATTAGTCGCGCCGAGCTAGACTAAACGGCCGGGGCGTCTATAATGCAGTAGCCATTTGTAGGCGAGCCGTCACTTCGGGACATTTCATCTGAGAGAAACGACAGATGAACGTTGGGACCACTCTTATTGACATGTTTTGGGTAGGTACACCTTTACCTTTATTTCCGACGATTTCTTTTTAGCTTTTAGGGTTCCATACCTCAAAAGGAAAAAAACGGAACCCATAAAGGATCACTTTGTTGTCTATCTATCAAGACCCTTTATCTCGGGAACGCGTGGAAATATCGAGTTGAAATTAAAACTATATAGTCAAATCTGCGGTCCCTTGACGCAGTGAAAAAATCAAACTTCTAAGTTAATGAAAAAAAAGATACGGTCGTTTATCTCGCAAAAAATGTATATTTCTACATTCTCAAGGAAATCAAAAAATGTATATTTCGACACTCTCAAGGAAATCAAAATTCATAGGGTAGTTCCCGTTGATCCAGAATCCTGAAATTTGGCATAAAGCAAGGTCTTTTTATTACAGATATAGGAATAAATCAAAAAACAGTAAATTTGTTGTTACGTCACAAAAAAAAATGTGATTCAGAAAAATCGAAACTCCATTCAGGAGTTGAACTGTTTACATAGGCATGGAACCCTCAGTGCGCGAGTCCGACTCGCACTTGCCCAGTTTTTTTCAATCAGATTTAAATTTATTACCATCACGTCAAAAAAGCAAAAGCGTGCTCTAGGCGATTTTATTAACAATATAAATATGAAGGACAATACTTTCTTATAAAATTTATGAGTGTTCAAGTCTGTCATTCAGTCGTGACCGTGGCGTGTGGCACTCATTTTATTTTGTTATTGTCTTTAGTTCCGCTGCAGTCGCCTCTTTCTGCAAAGCAGTACCTAATAGCTAGCAAAGGAGATGGTCGCAGCTGTGAGGGAACGGACATCTTCACATCCCAGCCGCCCCAGGAGACGCCCCGGGCATCAGGAGTCGCAGGGCGATCCCCGGCCACCGTAGGCAAGCAATGAGTAGCGGCTTGTGCGCGGGCTTGTGGACGGTGAGCAATGGGTGGCTCGCCGTCCGATCGTCCGGTAACCGTCCGGACCGAGCCCAAGTCGTCGATGGCGCGTAGTGTTCCACGCGCGCCTCAAGTAACCCAACAGTAGTCAGCAACCGTAGAGCCCCAGCAGGGTCGAAGCCTACTGGGGCCATGGGTGATGCGAAAGAGATCCCCGGGGCCCTGGAAAAAAAAATGGCAAAGAAGGAACAGGAGTGGGTTTTTAGTCAGTAAAAGTCTGACACTATCTCTCGCCCGCCCAAGAGCGGGGGATGTCATTAGATGATTTTTCCCACCCGAAAAAAAAACCTCAATAGTGATATCAGCAAACAGCAACAGATTTTGTAGTTTTTTTTTCTTTGGAGGTGTTTTTCCTTAGGGATGGAATGGGACCAACATAAAATTTTCGTGTCTAATCATTGTACCTAACCGTTCCAAAATGTTTTTTTTTTGTTTGAGAAATCAAATAGCTTCTCCCGCTCTAAATGAAGCGAGAGGGAGTGTCAGACTTTTACTGACTAAAAAACCTGTGTTCCTTTAATTACCTTTTGTGATCCAGGCTGATAACTGTTTCGAACGATCCCGCAGAGCCGTTTCTAAACTTAAATATTGATCAATGCTTGTAAAAACTCATTTAGGAGACTAAAAAACTGGGCAAGTGCGAGTCGAACTCATATATTGAGGGTTTCATAAAAACTAATTTATAGTTTAATTCCCAAATCGAGATTCGAAGATTTTTTGGAATAGAAAAAAAGGTTTTTTTTTGTGACGCAACTACAAATTTACAGTCTTCAGATTTATTCCTATACTTGTGCTATAAGACCCTGCTTCATGCCAAAATTTCAGGGTTCTAGGTCAACGGGAAGCACCCTTTGAATTTCGATTTCCTTAGGAGTGTCAAATTTAAGATTTTTGCGATATAAATGGCCGTATCTTTTTTTTTCGTTAACTGAGGAGTTTAATTTTTTCACAGCTTCAAGGGACGGCAGACCTGAGTATATGGTTTTAATTTCAATTCGATACCTCCACGCGTTCTCGTGATAAAGGGTCTTGACAGACAGACAGACAGACAGACGGACGGATAACAAAGTGATCCTATAAGGGTTCTGTTTTTTTCCTTTTGAGGTACGGAACCCTAAAAATTTAATAAAATAAACTTGTCTATGTAGAAATTGGTTTTTGAAAGTTTAAAAGTGTATGTAGATGTATGTATGTGTATCTACATACACTTTTAAACTTTCAAAAACCAATTTCACCCTATAATTGCGCGTAATAGGAATACATACTTATACCCCCGTGTCTGCATTGTCACAGAGAACCCCATGAATTCACGGTTGCAATCCACAAATTGGTGGGATAAAGCTTACTATATATCTTTGCGCTCATTCCTATTACGGGGTAGCCAGGCCTAGAGGCATTAGCTGCTAGTGTGGTAATCACGTTAACAAGTTTTGGGTGTGAATGGTGAAGCGGTTCTCCAGTGGTTGGGAGTTTGATTCTTGGTTTATGTAGATAATATGTAGACGATGGAGACATGTGTGCATGACTGTAATGATTAGAGAATATATCGTCCCCTTAGATTCGAAAGCAGCCGTGAGACACACGTTGTGTCAGTGTTTTTCTTGTGTTCTTCAGTGTTATCTTTAGTTTTTTAAATTTTGCAGTGTGTGCCAAATAAAATATTTTTCTTTATTTCTAAAGAGTTAGGCTGCCTGTCCAATGACGCTGAACGAGGCAGCGAAGCAGAGCGACGGAATAATGCTTAGCGCAGTTGCAGACTGTGTCTGTCGATTGATGCGAAGCGAGGTAGTGCGGAGTGGAGTTGTGGACTGTACGAAGCTAGGCCGGGCACACGCGAGCCCCCGCGACTGCAACCACACGGCTAGTTCACCGCTTCCCCGCTCCATTTCTCCACTCTGCTTCTCCACTCCGCTTCTGGGTTTGATATGAATTTTTAAACTAGTTCGCAAATCCGTGTCCACTGAAATGGAGCGGAGATTTTATGCAACTCTATTGTTAATATTAGTACAGCTCCGCTCCGCTTCGCTCCGCTCTGCTCCTCTCCACTCCAGTGACAGGCAACCCAACCGTGGCCTTCGCAAAGGGCAACTGAAGAAACAGAGTTAGAGACAGAAGTCATTTGATGATTTTCCACATTAGAAACAAGGGTGTATCAAGGCAAACGAAATATTGTAAAGATTATAGTATGGTTCTATAATTTCTACTTACTCCCATGGGAAGAAGGCTTATGTATGTATGTGATTAAAATCTGGTTATTAGATTTTAGTCACACGACGTGTTGTTTTTGATATCCCATAACTCAAGGTTTATATTCTATAAGGAAAAATAATACTGAAAGTCCTAGAATATGTGGTCTAAAAATGCATGGTTTCGTAGATATCATCAATATTAGGTAATTAATTTAGATCAAAAATTGTCACCCGTATGACAAATCTTTACTTTTGCGACGTTGCCAAACTTCGCATTAATGTAGTAGAGTTATAAAAAAATATGACAGCGTAAATAATGACATTACATATTTATCTACGCTGTCATATTTCACGTAAGGGTGTTTTGCATTAATCGTGAACTTATTGAATTATTATGTATGGAAAATGTAAACAAAAAATAAGATGATTAAAAAATAATTAGTATGCCAGTCAATTCATACCCCAGAGTAATTATGGGATATAAAAAAAAAACACGTTGTATAAATATACTATCATAACAACAAAAAAAAAACTCATGACCATAGATTACGTAAATGATTAATCTACCGCCTGCAGCCACAGGAAACCTGCCTATGTGCCTACCCCTTTAAAAATAGGGGAAAAACAGAGGGCCATTAGTAGAGGAAGTGAGGCCTCATCAAGATAAATGGAAACGACACTATGATGGATCACCGACCTAAGCGGGGAAGTAAAACCATCTTCCCTTAACCTTCACGCCTTTATCTCAAACGAATAAAGTTCAAAATCGCATACCACTATCTCAGTCACTCAAGCAATGGGTATTTCTTCTGAAGCCTTAACTCAAAGGGTTAAAGTTCAAAATTAATTAAGTAGCAAGTGTCCTGCAAGACTGTGTTTGTCATTATCGGTAAGTAAATAGGCGAGGGTTTGTTTGTAAAGGAAATAAGGGTGGAAGTATTTGTTTTAGGTAATTGATGCGTTAATATCTAATGGATGGATTTTTTTATTTTTGTGAGTTTGTCTGGGCTGCTGTTGATTAAGAACTGTGATTAGCTATAATTAGCTTAAAGGCATATAGAACTGACGGTACAACACGTTTGGCGCAGTGGTTGAGTGATCGGCTGCTGTGTTGCGTGTCGCGGCTTCCATTCCCGCACGAAACAAATATATTTGTATGGTCTACAGAAGGGTTTCGGGTCTGGGTGTTTTGTGCATGTGAGTTTTTATGTTTGTGAAAACACCCACGATACAGGAGTAATTTCTAGAGTGGGACACCGTTTTTTAGGGTTTCGTACCTTAAAAGGAAAAAACGGAAACCTCATAGGATCAATTTGTTGTCCGTCTGTCTGTCTGTCAAGACCCTTTATCTCGGGAACACGTGGAGGTATCGAGTTGAAATTAAAACCATATACTCAGGACTGCGGTCCTTTAAAACTGAAAAAAATCAAACTTCTGATTTAAAAAAAAAAAAAGATACGGCCGTTTATGTCGCAAAAAACAAATATTTCGACACTCTCATAGGGTACTTCCCGTTCCTCTAGAGTCCTGAAATTCGGCATGAAGCAAGGCACAAGTATAGGAAAAAATCAGAAAAATGTAAATTTATAGTTCCGTCACACGTCACGTCGTCGTCGTCGTCACGTCACAAAAAAAAAAAACGTTTGTGCGATTCGGAAAAATCTTCGTAACTCAATTCGAAAATTAACTGTTTTCACAGGTAAGTTAATACGGAACCCTCAGTGCTCGAGTCCGACTCGCAGTTGCTTGGTTTTTTTTTTCTAAATATATCAAAGAGAGATTATCGTAGTCTGTGCAAATAAGAATCGCCAAGCTCGTCGGGCATATTAACCTTAACGAGGACTCGATTTAACGATTGGTAGTGCAAGGGAAAGTCGAGTCTCGTAGGTGCTCTCCAACACGGTGGACAGACCTCATCAAATCTGTGACACACTCCAGCATTAATAACAACTTCCAAACCACCAAACACAGAGCTGCATAGCGTCACATCGTGAGAGAGGCGGTGGCGCAGGACTCGACCGAGACATGATCACGACCACTCTGTCAAGAGTGCACGTCTAAGAAGAACAGCTATGTATTTAAGATTTAAAGATTCAAAGCATTTTATTTCAAATAAACTATTTATAGGCACTTTCGAAATGTCAAGAAGTCAGTCTTTCGGAGAAAATAATGCTAATTTCACATTCCAAAGCGTAAATGCGTCTATGGAACAGAATGTGCAAGAAACTCCACTGACACAATACTTTAGAACAGTCTCCATCAAAATAGGTAAGCTTTTCCTGACAAGAGAATTGAAGTAAGAATTTTTTTTATTATTATTATTGATAGGCTCGCGTTTGACATCTCAACTGATGGTAAGCGATGATGTGGCCGACGATGGAGCACGCTTGCCTAAGAGTAACCTATTCACTCTTGACTTTAAGACCCTTAGGTTGTAGCTATCAGGAAACACAGACTCCGGCAGGGAATTCCACTCCTTAGCTGTACGCATAATGAATGTGTTCCCAAAACGCTTTAAGCTAAGAATTATCATTGAGATCTTGTTTAGCCATGAAATAAATGTACCAGTAACATTTAAAGTAGGCACCTTTCGTTACAATTATTTTTCTTACCGTTTACGACAAAATGAAAAGGCGTAGATTCTCAGTGCGACGCGAAAGATAGCATAGACAATTTAAAAAAAAATATGGTACATACCATTTTTGTGTATTTTCTTTGCTGCATTTTCTCGACTGCATTGCATACACCCCCCTGAAGTTTCGTTACATGAAACTTTACACTCTCTGGCTTCTGAAATAGATTTGTAGACGTTCAGAAAATTTTATGGACGATGTGGCAACACTTCGGGGTGGCATATGTCTAACAGGGGACGTCTTTCAGCTGAAATGATGATGATGATGATAAGATTTTAGAAGTTATTTTTAAATGCGCCTTTTGTGAAATAATTATTTGGGATTACATTGAACACAAGACGAAATTGAGGCAGAGCATGGCGAAGGGACTGGCCCGCAATGGCTGAGGACAAACATGTGTGGAAAAGGGAGAGGGAACTACATTAAATAGAAGCCGTATCCAGTTCGACTGGAAGCCAAGCTAGTTGGGAATAAGCTAAGGAAATAATGACGACATTGAGTAGAAGCCAACACTAGTAATAATAATTTTATTTGCTAATAATGCAGGTGTACAGATAAGATGTTGTAATTGTCGATTGTCCCAATACATTTTGCCTTACGGCATGCAAAATATTCTAAAAATTAAGACTTTTAAGTTCGTAAAGTGATCTAAAAACTGAATGCTAAGAGTACTTATGTCAGTTATAAGTTAAAAGTACTTAATACTATAGACAAACGTGGAGGCTCTTTTCATAACACCGGAGGATTATTGCAATCATCATCATCATTTCAGCCGAAAGACGTCCACCGTTGGACATAGGCCTCCCCCAAGTGTCACCACAATGAACGGTCCTGTGCGTCTTGCATCCATCGATTATTGTAATAACTGTACTTACCAAACCTTTATCAAGCCATGCGTAGGAGATTGAATTATGAAAGTTTTTATTAAAGAAAACAAAAGTAGTTACGCAAAGCTAATTAGTTTACCTATTAGGGAGGGGAACGGTGATTGTAGAAGAAAAAAAAACACGTGCTAGTAATTTTATTAAGTATGTTTATACTGCTCGCCAGGGGTAAAACTAATGCTGTGTTCCCAGAACAAAGCTTCAGTTATCATAATCTAAACCTACCTACCAGGAATCCATAACGAACAGTAATTATCATTACAACCGTCCTTCTATTAAAACAGTTGTCTAGCGTAACTAAAATGGGGGAAAAACGAAACGCAAAAACAAAATGGAAGGCTGGCTTAGAGTGGGGGCGGCAAAATACGCATGTGCGTGCCACAGCCTCCCCCGAGGCAGGGGAGACGCGGCCGCTGCGACCCGCGGGTAGGGCGGGGTTTTGTTTCAGTAGGTACGGTTTTTTCGCCTATCTTTCTTGAGCATCCCTTTGATATGCGAATATTTTTTTGATGTGGTCATTTACTCATATATCTATAGATCTTTATGTCCGTGTGTGTGTGGCTTGTAGAATTAATTAGTACCCTTTCATTTTCGCCGCTCGTGTTAGGTGGTCGTTATAAAACATGGATGCTTTCCTTTTGTTTTTTGGGCATGGCCCGGGCGAAAGAATTTTAATGTGTAGGTGTTGGTACTTGCGTGGACATTTTAAATTTAAATGCTTTTGTAGATATGTTTAGGGCACTTGATAAAAGCTTATGTGTTTAAAGATATTGGGATTTTTATGAATAGAATACAGGTTTATTACCTACACTACAAATGCTATAAGATGGTGTGGGTGACAGCTGTGGGATTCATACAATGTAGCTATCTATTTTTCTCTCATCTTAAAGGTGTATATTTTCGTCCTGTTGTCATCCTATCCATGCTATGTAAAAAAGACCTTAGCGGGAGAGTGTGATAAAAAAGGATGATTGCTTTATAAATAGCATTTGCAAAAAATGAGCACACATTTTTTTAGTACATTGACTATAAACAGTTACATAACACATTTTCATCACCTGTAACGGGTCAAAGCATTGCTAGTTCAAATGACTAAAAAATGCCCGCCGTCCGACACTACAATATAATCAACGAGCGCGCGTATCGAGCTACCATAAAGTCCAAAAACATGCCTATTCTAAATTCCAATTATTCACTTTGACGTCGCCCGTAGATAATCATCTGTCATACGACGCTGCCGGGGAAACTGTCCATTTTACCCCGACCTCCCTCTTTTTATACTTCACCCCCGATTTGAGCACTTTTGCCTCGATAGTGGGGGGTGAAGAGGTTCTTTGTTTGTTGGTACTGGAAAATGGAAAAGCAAAGGCCGGGATAGATTTTAAGCAGGGCTCTGTTTGTGCGTAACGTAAGATTGTGTGACGTTTTTTTTGGTCCACAGATAATAAATGATATTTGTGTTTATTTTTAGGTTAAAGGCTGGCGGGCTTAAACCGGGAGATAGGGGTTTATGCTGAAATTGTGTTAGGTTTTTTTTTTGTTGTGACAAATTCGTGGTAAATAAAAATAAACGGTGGTATAGGTAATGAAAGTAGTAATTGAAAAAAGATTTTTCATCTTTTTGATTTTGATATTAATACTTATGTTTTTAGTTTAGTGAGCAGTAGTGGCCGAGTGGTAACGGCCCCGACTTAGGTACGAGTTGTAGGTCGCGGTTTCAAATCCAGCCAGGCGCAATACTTTGTGTAATTTATTTCATCACCACTGCTCTAAAAGCGATGAAGAAAAACATCGTGATGAAACCGGCATGTCCTAGAACCAAAAAAATCGAAGACATGTGACATTCACCAACCCGCACTGGGCCCGCGTGGTGGATTACGGCCCATTCCCTCTCCTAGAGAGGAGGTCTGAGTCCCAGCAGTGAGAACATTAAAAGGCTGATTATGCTATGCTATACTTATGTTTTTACAGCCAATCATTCTCACATTTTTTGTTTGAGGAGAGAAATCTTCAAGTAACTTATATATAAATAAATAAACTTTAAAAAAAACCCCAACATATTAGTAGTAACCCCATTGTAATCGAAGACTAATGACTAAGACTTAGGGCGGAATTCAAAAATAAAACTAATCGCGTTTTAACGTTTGGCTCGCATAATCGCGTTTAGCCGCTGTCACTAGTGTCACTTGTAAAAATACAACAAAAGAAAAATACAGACAAGTGACACTAGTGACAGCGGCTAAACGCGATTATGCGAGCCAAACGTTAAAACGCGATTAGTTTTATTGGTGAATTCCGCCCTTAGGTGATTAGGGTTGACAAGTGACTGTATGCCGTTTTGACTCTCTTGTAAGTTCCACTGCAATACCATTTTTTTTTGGTCGGAAATCATCAAATAACTTCTTCCGCTCTGGATGGAGCGAAAGAAAGCATTAGACTATTACTGACTAAACCCATATGTGTTCCTTCAGTTACCCTTTGCGTTCCAGGGCCACGGTGACTCTCCGAACATTCCCAGATTTCAGAACTCGTAAATAGCACTGAATTAAAAAAAAGTTTGACAATTTCTCAACTTCAAATTCCCAATTCAAAAACCCGAGGTTTCTGAATTGAGAATATACTTTTTTCAAAGATTTTATTGGTAAAAATTCTTCATCAAACAAGTAAAGTATCCCTTGAGCTAAGTGATTGGTTATTGAGCGGGCAAACATACGTACCTAATGCATTCCACATATTAGGTTAGTCTTGAATCAATAAAGGTTGCTACTCGATATCAACTTTCCTTTTTCCACTTAAAGAAATTAACAGATCGAGTTGAATTCTGTTTTGAGCCGCTTTCTGTACTTTTTAAAGGTGATTTCTGAACACTAATATGCAGAGTTGTGACTTATTTGAAATACTTGTATTTAAAATGCAAATACAAAATAAGTATTTTTTATTTTGTACTTAAATACTTTTTTTTTAAGTATTTTGTATTTTATTTGAAATACTTTTCTAGATGTATTTTATATTTTTTAACATATAAAATACTTTTATACGGCTAGGTTTCGAAACCATTAGGTACCACAACAGCACCTGCATTGATTTGGAGACCTTCCAATATTTAAGAGGAAGACAC
Source organism: Mythimna impura (assembly GCA_905147345.3). NCBI lineage: Eukaryota > Metazoa > Arthropoda > Insecta > Lepidoptera > Noctuidae > Mythimna > Mythimna impura. Next base: position 20,662,627 of record LR990359.1, on the reverse strand, counting down.
AAGTTTGACCATGTTCAACACATACCCAACAGTACAAAAAGTGCTTTTATAATACAACACCTGCTTCCCTAGTTCGGCACCAGTGGAACGATTATTTTCATATGGTGGTATGATAATGCGTCCACACCGACGCAACATGTCTGATGCTCTTTTTGAAGAGCTTGTAATGTTAGTCTTTATTAATAACTAAAGAACACTAGTAAACTTATCTGAAAGTATTTTATTTGAATAAAGTATTTTGAAAATATCTATTTTATATTTAGTATTTAAATAAAAAAAAGCAAAAGTATTTTGTATTTTGCATTTGAAATAGTAAATTTGAAAAGTATTTGCATTTTGTATTTAAATACTTTTTTAAAAGCATTTTTTACATCCCTGCTAATATGTCTATGACCAGTGTTGTGATGACATAATAATATGGCTTACAATGGGCCTCAACAGAAGGCTTACAAGTCACCGAAAGGGCAATGCCTTCATTGCCCTTTCGGTGGGTCAACAACACTGGTCATAGACATATTAGCAGGGATGTACAAAATGCTTTTAAAAAAGTATTTAAATACAAAATGCAAATACTTTTCAAATTTACTATTTCAAATGCAAAATACAAAATGCTCAGTTATGCTCAGTTTTTCCTTGCGTGATCGAATCAGGAATGAAGATATTCACAGGAGTACCAAGGTTACCGACATAGCACGAAGAATCGCAAAACTTAAGTGGCAATGGGCAGGGCACATTGCTCATAGGGCAGATAGTCGTTGGGGCCGAAAGGTTCTGGAGTGGCTACCGTGTACCGCAAGACGCAGCGTTGGAAGGCCTCCTACAAGCTGGATCGATGACATGGTAAGGGTTTCGGGAATCCGATGGATGCGAGACGCACAGGATCGCTCATTGTGGTGACACTATGTCCAACATTAGACGTCTTTCGGCTGAAATGATGATGATGATGATGATGATTTGGCTTGGTAACCTAACCTGTTTTAAAATTACTTAGCCAAATGACCTGAAAGTTATATCGACAGCTATGTCAAAAAATCATTGTAAAAACAACGAGATTTTATTTTCATTTATTCGAATGTTTGGCCTCCTTGTTTCGAGCATTTTTTTTTTTTTAGTTGTGCGCGCATCATGCAAATTGTACGAAATCTATGTAGATAACTTTTATACAATAAAATTATGTGTAACTTGATATATTACTTAGGCTTTATTTCATCGCAATCGGTTGACTATATCGAAAGATATACTACATTCATTGACTGTAAGGCGGTACGAAGTTCGCCGGGTCAGCTAGTGAAGAATAAAGGAAGAAAATTTACCACAAACTATGGCAAGAAATGCTTACATTTGAAGGAACACAGCTATACAATAAAATACCCTCATGCTTAGGAAACCTTATCTCATGCAATGCATACAAAACCCAGTTTAGTCTTTATTTACTCGCCAACCGGACATTACTCGAAAAATGAATGCTTTGTGTGGGTCGAGTTTCGGGTAGTTTTAATTAGTTTGTGACGGATGTAGTCGAACCTGAGTATTTAAGTAATCATTATTTTTCTCAAGTAAGCGACATTGTTATGTTTTTATTGAGAATAAAATTTCTTTAAACCTAAACTTTTTGCGAGATACTAATTGCGTTGCAGGGCCATAATATAACTTTCGAACATTCACGCAGCACCTAGGCAGGCTTGCAGACGTCGAGCAATGGGTAGCTTGCCATCCAGCAGTCCGGTAATCGACCGGACCTAGCCCCAGTCGTCGACAGCGCGTAGTGATCCACGCGCTCCTCAAAGAGATGTCAGCAAACCCTGGGGGCTCAGCAGGACCGATGCCTCCTAGGACGGCGGGGATCTTCTGAAAAGGAAACTTGTAGTTCTAGAAGGCAAAGGGCAACTGAAGGACACAGGTGTGGTTTTAGTTAGTAAAAGTCTCCCGCTCCACCCAGACTGGGAGAAGTCATTGGATGATTTTCTACCTTAAAAAAACCTATATAGACCTCGTGATCGAATAAAATATCACGCCATAGAGTTACATAAATGCGTCAGTAACAAACGACAAATCAACAGAATACCAAAAATAAATCGCCATGATTTTTTTACAAAACTTAATACAAAATAATTAAATATACCTGTTCTCTACGCCATTTTAAAGAGTGTCATCGTTTTTTTTTGTTTTACCAAAGATAAAAAGGGGTTATGTATTTCAAACGTACATATATAATCCGGAAAGCCCGAATTAAATTTTAGCACGTAGGCTGAAAAAAGGAGGCCCAAACAACCCTTACGCCGGTAAAAAATGGAATATTTCTTTTTGATTACAACAATATAATTTGTATCTTGTGTAGGGATGTGAGTGAGAGGCGAACAGCGGATCTTAAGAGCTTCATTTTGGCCATTTGAAATCTTACACTAGCTAATAAAAAGATTCTAGAGTGGCTATCACGTACCGTTACCGGAGCGTTGGAGAGCCTGTGGTGGACCGACGACCATGGTTAGGGGCGCGGGATTGAGATGATGCGAGACGCACAGGACTGGTCATTGTTGCATTACCTTGCGGGAGGCCTATGTCCAGCAGTGATCGTTTTTTATCTGAAATTATTATGATAACTAATGCAGTTTTGAAAACTTTATATAATACGATGTTTAGTGGTTAGAATCTAAACCAAAGTCAAAGTCAAATGTTTTTATTTCACATAGGCCTACATGAGCACTTATAAAACGTCAGAAGCTAGTGCACGGTTCCAAATTGGTCGTTTCCTATGGAGAAGAACCGGCAAGAAACTCCATGGTTGCTCCAAAACCACGTTTTAGTTCAATACAAACTGCTGTTTCTTTTACAAACACCAGAAACTTTCAGGTCAAGTTCCTTCACTACACCGAGCATTTCTAATTCTACTGGTAGACCTATTCCTAAACCTCCTAATTCCGCGCCCGCTCACCATAGACACCACACTCATCAACCCTTTACCGCGCACGACAAATTAAGCAGCCGGCCCTTTGCGGGCTCCAGACAAAAATTCAATTACAAACTTCAGTTCCATCCCAAGAGTACGTCCAAAGGGATGTACACGTTTTTCCCTCTAAATTTTTATGCCAGCCCTTTACAAGGTCGTAAACGGGACGATTGTATGAATATTCCATTTGCTCTGAAACTCTCCGCTTATGTATTGAAAGTTTACGAAGGGGAGTCGTGGGTCTATGTTTATAATTCTGTACGTGTGTTTTGCTTGATTAAAATGCATTGAAATAGAATTGGGTTGGTATGTATTAAAAGGTAAGTAGGTATGTGTTTTTGATTGTTTACGCATGGTTTTATATGCGAGCGTAATTTTGGGGTGTTCGATTAGTTTTGGTATGATCTGATATGTATACTTGCATAGTGTGGCATTGAAAGAGTCCCCATGCTGCTATTACTCTTATCAACTGGCAAACTTGCTTGCTTATAGTTTTTAAGGTTTATGCTTTATATAGGATAGGTGTCCGTATTTTGATAGGAAGTAAAGAAGATGGTTTTTTAATGTCAGATAAATCAGAACGGCTGTCAAGCTGATAGGCGGATATCTATATTTAAAAAAGCGAAATACCACTCATTGATTAATCACGGTATCTCAGAAACTATAACACCTACAAACTTAAAATTTGGCAGGTAGGTTCATCATAGGGTGTAAACATTTGCTAAGAACGGATTTTCCGAAATTCACCCGCTAAGGGGATGAAATGGGGGTCTAAAGTTTGTATGGAGAAACCGACTTTCACGCGGGCGACGCAGCTGGCAGAAGGTAGTATTTATAATAACGTATCATAAAGGGTTTCTAGCAATATAAAGTAATTTAATTAACACATAAGCCTTTTCATTGTATTTTCGCTTTCACAATAGCTAGGTAGTTGAAATACGCTAGTGGTAAATAACGATACTTTCAAGGAGTTAGGGAATTCCTTGTCCACGTTTGATACTGCTTCAATGTCTTGTTCAAAGTCCATGTTAAGCACTTCAATGCCAGCAAAGGAGGAGGCAGCATGTGCACGCGTGAGAGCGCGACGACCCTCACGCCCCAGCCGCCTCGCCGTCCGACCGTCCGGTAACCGTCCGGACCGAGCCCAAGTCTTCGACGGCGCCTACTGTTCCACGTGCGCCTCAAGGAGATGTCAGCAAACTGTAGGGGCCCAGCAGGGTCGAAGCCTACTGGGGCCAAGGGTCTGTTACCGAAAGGAAGACTCGGCCCTGGTATGAAAGACAACGAAGGAACAGGAGTCGGTTTTTAGTCAGTAAAAGTCTGACACCCCGCTCCGCCGAAGAGCGGGGATGCCATTTGATGATTTTCCCACCTAAAAAAAAAAATGTTAAGCACTTCAACTCTCAGTTTTGAGTAGTAAAATTAATCATTTTCGTAGAAATTTAATAACCATTAATTAATTCGATTTCTCTAAAGGTCAAAGAGGTACCTTTATGAATAAGAACTAAAAAATATTACAGAATTTGCAAAAACAATAACTAGTTTCTCCTGTACACCTACTGAACAAAACCACACTGTAATGAAGTGGACATAACATAATAAAAATAAAGGATTAAAAAGGACTTCTGAAGAATATTAAATGATCAATCATCGATATGGTCTTTCTGTACTATTAAAGTCAGAATAATTCATTGATTCGATTACGAGAAACACACGGAAACGAACCGAACCAATTTCCGAAAGACGTAAAAGTTCATAAGTCAATAGTAGGTACAGACAGCTGCGTCAACTGTGTAGCCCTCTCACATTACATTAACTTGGAAAGTAGGTAATTAGTTGATGACACTGTCCGTACGTATAGCACTGGCAATATTACAGAATAACATGCAGAGAGCAGTGGTGGCCGAGTGGTAACGGTCTCGACTTACGAGTTGTAGGTTGCGGGTTCAAACCCAGCAAGGCGCATTACTTTGTGTAATTTATTTCATCACCACTGCTCTCAAAACGGTGAAGGAAAACATCGTGAGGAAACCGGCATGTCCTGGAACCAAAAATTCGAAGACATGTGACATCTACCAACCCGCACTGGGCCCGCATCGTGGATTACGGTCTATTCCCTCTCCTAGAGAGGAGGCCTGAGTCCCAGCAGTGGGAACATTATGCTATGCTATGCTAAGTGTGCTGCATCATCCACCACAACATTGCTTACCTTCAGGCACGGTAATATTATCTAAGGTGAGGTAGTGGTTAAGCGCGTCAATATCAATAATAAAAGAAAACTATTGTTCGTCAATGCTTTAGTTACCAACCGTTCATATTCTGGCCAAAATATCATCATCATCATCATGTCAGCCGAAAGACGTCCACAGCTGGAAATAGGCTTCCCCCAAGTGTCGCCACAACGAACGGTCCGGTGCGTCTCACATCCATCGCATTTCCGCGACTCTCACCAGGTCATAGGTCCACCTTGGGAAACCTTCCAACGCTGCGGCCAAAACATATAATATAATCATTTTCGTCAACAAAGTCTCATTAAAAAAACCTCATTACGTAGGAGCTCCACATTTACATAAAACAGCTATTATATAAAACAGGTATTATGTAAACAGACAAGGGTAAATCCCAGCGATTTACGTCATGTCGTTAGTCATTACGTGTTCCCGCGAAGGCTTTGAAGGCAAAATTACTGGCCCTTGAGGGGTGGCCCTTCGGGGGTTTTCGTGGGGGACGGGGGTGGATAATAAATGACGCGGCCAGGCCCAAAGGGGCGAAGTTGCCAACTTTTTTTGACAAATTGCTGTAAAAGTGCGTGCCTCTAATCGTAAGGGGTTAATGTGGGGGCGAAAGGGGTGGCTTTCTATGCTAAATCGAGATGCTTTGTCCTAATTTTTGTCAGTAGCACATTAGGGGTGTGTGTTTTATATTATGTGGCATTTTGTTTTGTTTAAGGGAATTTATAAAAATTATACGAGCAGTTTCGTGTTTCGTAAGTGCAGATTTGTGGGACGTGCACTTTTGTGGACTTGATGAACGTCACTGAAGCAACTATTAGCGTAATAATCTACTAGCCTCTATACAGAAATTTAGCAACTGATTCGAAAATCACACTAATATCATTAAAGCAAAAGTTTGTTTGTATAATTGTTACTCCTTCAATAAATGAAGTGTCAAAGTTCATGCAAAATAGCAAATTTTCAGGAGTCTTTACAGGATTAGTTTTACACAAATTTATAAATTGATTTCAATAGAAGCCAAGACAATATCCACATGATACTGTGTTTCCAAAATATCAAATGAAAAATGTGTAATAACGTCATAATCGCGTAAGAGTGGTTGTATGAAAAACAGTGAAAATGTATGTCGAGTTGCATCCCTTTAAGTAAGTTTGTGAGGTTTACAGCTCCACAAATATGAGTGTAACGGTATAATCAGACTTACGATGTTCCCACTGCTGGGACTCAAGCTTCCTCTCTAGGAGTGGGAATGGGCCGTATTCCGCAACGCGGGGCCAGTGAGGGTTGGTGGATGTCACACTGTCTCCGAATTTTTGGTTCTAGGACATGCCGGTTTCCTCACGATGTTTTCCTTCACCATTTTGAGAGCAGGGGTGAATGTGGTGATGAAATAAATTACATAAAGCAATGTGCCTAGCTGGGTTTGAGCCACAGGGCCACCACTGCAGGCTGCCATTATTTGGAATTTTGGTTTTTCTCGCAGATTTTCAGCTGCATAGCATAATGTTCCCACTGCTGGGACTCAGGCCTCCTCTCTAAGAGAAGGAAGAAAGGCTCTGCTGCAGATTCAACATAACACGGTTATTATTTGTCTGTCATATTTAGTTATATTCCAATGTAATTTCTTGAAAAAAAAAATCTCTTCAATATGTATTTATCCACGAAAACCACATTATCCTAAAAAATCCTACACGAAAATTATGTATGTTTGCTTACATTAAAAACTCAAAAACGTTGCTCGGGTCATTAAAATTCTGCGCTGGAGTCGCGGGCATAATATAAAGTCATTATGCAAATGTTGCCAGCTTTTTACTGGAGTTTAGCCTATTTGTGTGGAGATGGGCGTGCGTTTTATATCATCGTGTGGTGTGCTGTGTTTTATGTGGGTGTGTTTATTGCTTACTTTGATTGTGCCGGGGAATGGTGCTATATAATGGTTATGGTTCGTAAAGGATGAAGAATTTAATTGAATCGCTGCGGCAGTGTGTCTCTTTAGCATTTAAGATTTTTTTTCTTTAACGCATTTGAGATAAAGTAACGAGATCTAATACAAAATTGGTAACATCTTAGGCTATTTAAATAAAATAAATGGTAAAGAAATATCTTTTAGTTGGATGAAGAAATGGATATATTTTTAGCTTTGAGAAAATCACATCGATTCGCAAGCTACAAATAAAAAATTACAAAGCCCTGCAAAAATAAGATAATGAATTACTTTGCATTGCTAAATGTTCTACCAAACATCAATGTTATTTCTTAATTTTAATGAGTCTTTCCAATTTCGCCGGTCGTCGTGTTGAAGAGGATGTATCTACTCTTTTGGAACAAGTACTTCGTGTAATTTATTTCATCATCACTACTTTCAATCCTAGGACCTAGTGCGTAGACTAAAGAGAACTAAACCCTTTGAGTTAGTGTAGGTAGTGTTTAAAGTTAGTGAATAATACTGATCAATGCTGTGCTATGCTTATAACACATGAACAAAGTGTTTTTATCAATATCAGACTCTAAAAAAGTGCTATGGACTACTATAAAATTGCTAAAGGACGCTATTCTTAGTTTTAACAAATTCATTAATTTAGAGTTAAATTACTTATTAATCTTTTAGGCTAGATTGTAATCAATTATTATGAAATTTGTCCTTAATAATAAAGGAAAAAGAAACTACTTTCAAAAAACAAAAAAATTGTGAGAAAACTAGTATGTCCTAGAACCAAAATTTGAAGACATATTCATACCAACTCATACTTTATCCACGTGGTGGATTATGACCCCTCTCTTAGGGATGAGGCCGACTATGCTAAGTATAATTGCTTCCGCATCGTGGTCTTTTATATATACTATATGTCATAGATGTGTTGGATCATTCAGTTCCCTTCAAAATGGTTGAGTGTCGTGTCGAGTCGTCACGACTGGCCATCTCTTAACTGCCACAGGCTTATTTAGATTTTTTAGTGTTCTGTACCTCAGAAGGAAAAAACGGAATTAGGAAATAGGACTTGTTGTCCGTCTGTCTGTCTGTCAAGACCCTTTATCTCGAAGTTGAAATTAAAACCATATACTTCGGGCTGGAGTGGAGTGGAGTTTCTTGCATTTTCTTCTCCATAGAAACCTTATTATTTCTGTCATTTTCCGACTTCTGGACAATTCAAAAGTGAGTCAGTGCTTAGAGTTTTTTTTTATGCAATCGTAACATTACGATTCCTCCCCTTTTCGAAATAAATAAAGGTTAGCAATGCAACACTAGCACATGCAAAAAAGAGCGTTATGTGGCAACACTTATAACCACGTGCACCATAAAATTAGCTCGTAAATTACTTAGCATGGGCCTTCCCCTATGGACCATAGACTAGGCTGCTACAAAACACCATAGGTTATAATAGGCTGGTATATGTACACAATATTACTTTTGTATGTGGATTAGGGGTTGCTTTGTATTTTCTGTGAAAATAATATCACAGAAAATACAAAACAATCCCTATGTTTTTATAAACAGTTTTTCTTTCTTTCTTTTTGACTAAAAAGAGATCCTAAGGCCGCTTGTACACACACGTTTTTTCGCTGTAGAAATCTATGGTTTATTGACCATGCGTAGTTGTTCACACACATTTTGTCTCCGGCACGATAACTCCACCGCGGTTTATGCAACTTTTTTGTCAACAAGCTTTTACAGTGATCTATACAACACTGACGACCGTACCTACACAACAGTTGCTTTTCACGTCAAAAAAACGTGTGTGTACAATCTGCTTTAAAGTCAAATGATTTTTAGATCAGTAAGTAGTAACTAGATTATCAAATGACACGAGTCATATGCGTAAAGCTTAAAATATTATGTATAGATAAATAGATAATACTCTTTATTGTACACCATAAAAAATTACAGTAGGAGCTTACAGCTTTGACTGGCCTGTTGGTCTAGTGGTTAGTGGCCCTGACTGCTAAGCCGGAGGTCGTGGGTTCGATTCCCACTCAGGACAAATGTTTGTGTGATGAGCTCAATCTTTGTTTTGTGTCTGGGTGTAATTTATTTATAATATGTATGTATTTAGAAAATTTATAAGTATGTTTATCAGTTGTCTAGTACTCATAGCACAAGCCCTGCTTAGTATGAGACTAGATGGCATTGTGTGATAGTTGTAGAATATTATTATTATTATTATTATTACAATTAATACCAAGTACACTCGAACATGATCAGAGGCCCACCACGACCTCTTAACGAGAATGAAAAGAAAGAAAGAAAGTTAGTTTATTACCATAGAAACCACCAAAAAAGCCATAAAAAGACACAATTAAAACTCTATACTATTGGGAAGGTATGCGTAACGTCCGCGCAAAACGGCAAGCGCTCAGCAAAATGCTGGGGCTCGTGTACTTAGAAGACAGAGCTACAGCGCTGATTTTCAGTGCCAGCCGTCGTCGTCGATGGTAAGACGTTAATCGACTAGCAAGGATAAGTATGTGGGTAGTTAAAATCATTAACGCGATCCATTTTACGACCTAAACTGAAATGTTAAAGGGAGGGAGCTTTATAGGGTGTACAGCTCCGTCCCTCTTTCTTGCTCGCACGACTGACATTTAACAAGTCATGGTAAGGGTCCCTGATTGTCAGACCACCTTCGCCGCAGTCGGCCTCAATGGCGTCCAGTGAGTTACGATGTTCGCCTATTCGAACTAGCGCACCAAAACAATTCTGTTAACTAGCCGAGGTACGGGGAGCGGGGTACTATGTTATGAATTGTTCCGATTGGTATTGGGGAGCGGGGTACTGCGTTCTGATTGGTCGAGACATCAGATCTATAATCATATGTGTTGACAGACATGCGTCGCCTGTTATTAGACGTCTAGTGACTGTAGGGTCGTTGGTTCGGGTGCAATCGTGTGCTAGCCCACTTCCAGTTCAGCCAAACCGTTTTTTATCCAACACAAGAAATAAAAATATCGTCCATAAAATCGAATCCAAAGGCATCTACAGAGCGCGTTACCCTTCGGCTCCCTTCGTGTATTTTAGTTTCATCAACGAATCCGAGCTTGAGTTTAAAATCCCCTTAGCAAGTGCGGGTACAGTGGGAAGGAAAACAATGATTGATGAATTAATAATTTCATCAAATTGGTTTTTATTTTGATGATATTTGGGACATAGGTACTATGGGTCTTATTAAGGTTGTGTGAAACTAATCCAATCAAATGCAAATAAATAATAAATAAGTCAGAACTTACAGAGACCACCTCCTAAAAACAATTGTTCCTCTCTTTATTAATGGTTTAGGTCACTTTTTTTTTTGAAACGGCAAATCATCCAATAACTTGTCCCGCAATAGGGTCGAGCGAGAGGGCGTGTCAGACCTTTACTGACTAAAACCACACTTATGTTCCTTCAATTGCCTTTGACGTTCCAAGACCAGGAGTATATCCTTTTCAAAATCAATTCTCCCGAACTTATCATGTCCGGTGAGGACCTGTGTCATGCGGAAGGTGAGGACGCCGTGGCGCCTCTCCAGCCAGTCCTCAAAGAGGGGACTTACCGCCGCAATCGTGGCGTGCCCAATGGTTAAAGGGCCTATTACACTACGCGATATTCAGCACACGATATTCAGACTTATTTTTTGTTCCGAATAAGACCGGTCTAACTCTTATTACACTACGCGATATGTCGAATCATAGACTAAAACTGTCTGAATATCGAATGGTGTAATAGGCCCTTGGGCCTGTTACACTACGCGATATTCAGCACACGATATTCAGACTGTCTTATTTTTTGTTCCGGGTAAGACCGGTCTAACCCTTATTACACTACGCGATATCGACTAAGACTGTCTGAATATCGAGTAGTGTAATAGGCCCTTTAGATCACTTGAATCTATTTTATATACTGTATATTTCAAACCATCAGCTTTTCCGAATTATTTCCCATAATGGTTTTATGACGTTTCAACATTTATTACTTAATTTTAATAAAACATTTACACCATTTTAGGCTTAAAACGTGGTTTTGAAAACGTACTATTGTTATGGAAAAAATATTACTCCTTGTTTTATCAAATAAAATGCATTGTTGCCGCAATTTTTTTAAAGTAATATTTTGTATTGAAAAAACTTGTTTTTGGGTTACATTTAGTATATTTATAATAAATGTTGTAATACAAACAATGCTACGTAGTTCGACGACCCATAATTATGCAAAGCTGGGATTTATTTTTTTTTGACTGGCGTGTTGGTCTAGTGGTTAGTGGCTCTGACTGCTATGCCGGAGGTCGCGGTTTCGATTCCCAGGACAAATGTTTGTGTGATGAGCACGATTATTGTTCTGTGTCTGGGTGTAATTTATCTGTAATATGTAGAGCAGTGGTGGCCGAGTGGTAACGGCCCCGACTTAAGGGCCTATTACACTACGCGATATTCAGCACACGATATTCAGACTGTCTTATTTTTTGTTCCGAGTAAGACCGGTCTAACTCTTATTACACTACGCGATATGTCGATTTATAGACTAAAACTGTCTGAATATCGAATGGTGTAATAGGCCCTTTACGAGTTGTAGGTCGGGAGTTCAAATCCAGCCAGGCGCATTACTTTGTGTAATTTATTTCATCACCACTGCTCTAAAAACGGTGAAGGAAAACATCGTGAGGAAACCGGCATGTCCTAGAACCAAAAATTCGAAGACATGTGACATCCACCAACCCGCACTGGGCCCGCGTGGTGGATTACGGCCCATTCCCTCTCCTAGAGAGGAGGCCTGAGTCCCAACAGTGGGAACATTATAAGGCCGACTATGCTATGCTATGTAAGTATGTATTTAAAAATATATAAGTATGTTTATCAGTTGTCTAGTACTCATAACACAAGCTCTGCTTAGCTTGGGACTAGACGTCGTTGTGTGATAGTTGTAAAAAAAAATATATATTCTTTGCCTGCGTGACAGTAGAAAATAATCCCAAGGGAACATATTCTCGGAATAAAACGTGTTCTATGTACTATTCCAGGATATAAAAATAATAATAATATTCCACAAATTTCACACAAAGCCATGAAGTCCCAAACTAAGCATACTTATATATTTCTAAATACATAGGTACTTCGGAGGACATGGTGGAGCATTCGGTGGAGGTGTGCCCCGCCTGGGCAGAGCAACGCTGTGTCCTCGTGGGGGCGATCGGCAGCGGCGATCTTTCGCACCGGGCCTTGGTACAGGTCTTGGCTCGGAGCGAGGAGGAGTGGCAGGCGGTCGCACGCGTGAGGCAATGGTGGATTCCGATCCTGATTTCCGGCCACCGTAGGCGCGGGCTTGCGGACGGCGAGCAATGGGTAGCTTGCCGTCCGACCGTCCGGTAACCGTCCGGACCGAGCCCAAATCGTCGACGGCGCGTACTGTTCCACGCGCGCCTCAAGGAGATATCAGCAAGTCGTAGGGGCCCAGCAGGGTTGAAGCCTACTGGGGCCAAGGGTCTGCTTCTTAAAGGAAGACTTGGCCCTGGTACGAAAGGCAACGAAGGAACAGGAGTGGGTTTTTAGTCAGTAAAAGTCTGACACTATCTCCCGCCCCGCCCAAGAGCGGGGGATGTCATAAGATGATTTTCCCACCAAAAAAAAAAATACATAGACACACGCGAACGTATACACACACAGCTGTTTTATTATTGTGATAAAACTAATGAGAATATAAAAAAAGTTTCTTTAGGAAAGTTGTTTGTAATCATGAGCACAATCACGTGTTTAAGTATCGTACACTAATTACCAGTCACCCTATATATATATATTATTCTTTAACATTTATGTTTGCCTAATGTACTAAACAGCTGATATTTTTTTCGCGATTTCGGCTTTGCTCCCATAATAAAAATTGTTTGTTATCATGAGCACAATCACGTGTTTAAGTATCTTACACTAATTGCCAGTCACCCTATATATATATATAATAATACCTATATTAAAAAAAATATAAGTAGGTAGGTATGCAGGTCTAAGTGAAATTTTTGATGACGCTGTCCGTATCATGGTTATCAAAGTGCCTTATATTAAAACGCCTTGCAGCCCCACGGGGTACCTACTACGTTTACATAAGGCCTCCCTCACAGAATTTACATAACATGATTCCAAAAACCAAACAGGGATACGAAAATCCTTTACCTCACCTCAGGGCTAATAGGAAATGAGAAAATTAATTAAGTGGGGACAAACACAACCAATAAATGTTACTGTTTATTTAGGCGCCGCCGAAACGAATTCGCGGCGCGTCTGTGTTTACCTTTACGTATGTATAGATAATAGTATGTGTTTTTGAAGATCCTATTTTGATTTTATGTTTAATTGAATTAGGGATTGGTGCTTGAATTTGTATGGTAATAGGCGCCTTTATCGCTAATGTCAAATGAATTTTTAATTTTTTATTAATATTGAATTCCACAACTGTCACACAACGCCGTCTAGTCCCAAGCTAAGCAGAGCTTCTGTTATGAGTACTAGACAACTGATAAACATACTTATATATTTCTAAATACTTATATATTATAGACACTCAGACACAGAACAAATGATCGTGCTCATCTCACAAATATTTGTCCTGGGTGGGAAACGAACCCACGACCTCCGGCATAGCAGTCAGGACTACTAACCACTAGACCAACAGGCCAGACTATAAATTGTTTGAGTCGAAACTCTAGTCTTTCTTGCTTGCTTGCTTGTCTATGGCATATCTACTTTTTTTTTAGGTGGGAAATCATCAAACGATATCTCCCGCTTTAAGTGGAGCGAGAGCGATTGTCAAAACTTTAGTGTAGAATTTATTTTTGATTGGCTCAATGCTTTTGCGAAGTAAGAAAAAAAATTGATAAGTATAGTCAGAACATTGTAGGTACAAAGTTTTTTCTTTTATTAAATAGGCAGCCTAAGGGCTGAAACTGCGTAGAGCGGGCGCCCGCGCGGTTCCCTACAAAAGAGCTCCGTTGCGGGGACCCGCGCGGGCACTTTTGTATGGAACCGCGCGGGCACCCGCTTTACGCAGTTTCAGGCCTAAGAGTACTTTATTCAAGTTTTGGGAGTGAATAAATATTTTTTATTGCATAGCAAATATACGTATAAAGTTTTTATGTGCATTGTATATTCTAAGGTGTGTCCAGATCTGGCGAATGCGCCGCTCGCGAGCCGCTTGCGAACGGCGCGCGTGCCTTTCGCGCGCGGCTCGTTCGTACGAAGCCCCTGGCCGCCCTAGCCAAGTTACAACCGTTTCGTTTCGATTCTCTTTCCATCGATAGCCTCGAGTCGGAAACACCTCCGATTCCTATGTTCTGACGTCATCTCAACGCTCAGTCACGTGGTCAGAACAAAGGAATAGGAGGCCGTATCGAGGCGATCAACGAAAAGAGAATCGAAACGAAACGGTTGTAACTTGGCTAGGGGGGCTGGCGATTGTGCTGCTCGCGAGCCGCTTGCGAAAGCGCCCGTGCCTTTTGCGCGCGGCTCGTTCGTACGAAGCCCCTGCGCTGCGCGCGCTTCGTACTCGGAACATGAAATGCACGCTCGCAGTTGCAAGCGGCCCGCAAACGGCTCGCGCATTCGCATCTAGCGACGCTGGACGCACCATATTCTGCCGTTTCACGGAATACAAACAAGTTTTGCTGACTAAACCCGCCCGCGTTTCTTCAGTTACCCTTTGCATTTTTAAATAATCTAAATATCTCTTCTTCGAATAATCTCGCAGCCCAACATTACATGCCACCCCTAAGCGCAAAAAGCTAATCAATAAGCTAGTGGGGCATTCAAAGCACCCGGCAATAATAATTAAAAAAAAAATGTAATGTATACATATATTTAACCTGAAATAAAATGTAATTTTATTTATAAGGCCACTGTTATGATTGTTAAATACTATGATCATTGATTGATAATCAAGTTTCGTAGATCCAGGCTAAGAATAAAAGAGACTATCTCTACAATTGAACATAAACATTTCGTGGCGTGTTACTTTGGCTAGAATGAACATCAGAATCAGATGTTAGTAAATTCTTTTTTTTTAAATTGCTTCGAAGTTTGAAAGTACAGGCTCGGTTCGAAATTTAAAATTGTTCTTACAGTTCAAATATCACTTTGACCGTCCTGTCCTCTACGAAAGCTGCTATATCTAGCCACCGGTAGACCCCGGCCAATCATGCTGTATTTAATTTTGTTGTGTACTTTCACATTGTAACAACAACCATTTTTTTTAAAAGAGTAACCATAGAGTTTCTTGCCGGTTCTTCTCTATAAGAAACGACCAATTTGGAACCGTGCACTATCTTCTGACGTTTTATAAGTGCCCATGTAGGCCTATGTGAAATAAAAATATTTTGAATGTGAATTTGAGTTGTTGTTTTTAACTAATAATAATTTTATTATTTATAATTATTTTGTCCTAGAACCAAAAATTCGAAGACCGGTGACATTCACCAACCCGCACTGGGCCGGCGTGGTGGACGGCCCATTCCCTCTCCTAGAGAGGAGGCCTGAGTCCCAACAGTGGGAACATTATATGACCGACTATGCTATGCTATGCTAATTATTTTTTTAAATATATTTACACTATGATTTCGATTGAGTAAGTGGAATATGCATACTCATAATTCATAAATTGTATTTAATTTATTCTTGAAGAGGCACTGATTGCTAAGACAAAGGGTTAAGAATTCAGGGTTTCACTTTTTTTAATAAACTTACTCTACATCCTTCCACTCAAAACTGTTTTGTATGACTTTGATAAATAAAAAATAATATTTAAAAAAATAGAGTTTACTTCCACGTTTTTTCCCTAATTCCCTGAAATTAGCTAAAAAATTAAGTTAATTTCTTAAACAATGGTTCGCACATAAAACCTCGTGAGTCTGCATAGTATATACATCTAATTGCCGCCATTAGCATTCTCTCTAATGCGAGCCTTAAGCTCCGACGCTGGTCGTAATTGGACGACTCATAAAGGGGACGGAGGGACCGGAAAAGGGGACGAAAAACGGGCGAGGGGGCCTTCGGGGCGCGGGGGGGGGGACCAGGGAAATGTTATGGAAATGACGCACCGCCATTTCCACGTTTTTGTATTTGATTATCCTTTCAAGACAATATTTTGCAGGGTCCGGATATTAATGAAGGCAATTTATGCGACACAGAGCGTGGGCGCCGGGTTTTATTTAAATAACTTTTTTTTTAATTTATTTTTTTAAAGCCGAGGGTTTTCGGGGCGACTGCCTTTTATAATTGGAGCGGTCTCTGCGTACGTTTTTTTTTTGTTTCTGAGGGCTTATGAGCAAGAGTTATGTTTTGAGGTTAGAATAGGCGGGATCCCGCCGCTTTGTTTTTGTTTATACTTTTATTTCTCTATGGGGATTATCACACGTTACGATATTAAACGAGAGGTAACCAGTGAGTTACGCTTGGAAAAGTATTATAGAAAATGTAATGAAAAATGTTTTTCGTAGTATCCTTTTTGTTTTACTGGTTCAGGTATTTAGATATCTATTATCTACCAAGTCTTTACAATATTTCTTCGAATGTAGGTATTTTTTTTAAATAGATCATCCAATGGCTAATATTTCGACATTTGAACAAACATTGTCACATTACAAAAGATGCTTTTCATTTCGCTTTTCTTTTTTTTTCAAAACTTTGCCCAAAACTAGGAAAATATTACTCTTGTAGGTATATTGGGTGCGTTTACATACGTGTATATCTGCAGGAGAACCAAGGTGGCCGACATAGCACGAAGAATCGCCAAACTTAAGTGGCAATGGGCAGGGCACATAGCTCGCAGAACAGATGGCCGTTGGGGGCGAAAGGTTTTGCCGCGTATCGGAAGACGCAGTGTTAGAAGGCCTACTACAAGGTGGAACGATGACCTGGTAAAGGTTGCGGGCATTCGATCGACGCGAGACGTACGGGACCGTTCATCGGAGCGACACTTGGGGGAGGCCTATGTCCAAAAATGGACGTCTTTCGGCTGAAATGATGATGATGACATATGTGTAAACTGACATAGATAATGTCAATAAAAGTCTTCGAAAAATAAATTTTCATTTTAAATAGGACAATTACGCCGCTACGCCGGAGGTCGTGGGTTCGACTCCCACCCAGGACAAATGTTTGTGTGATGAGCACGATCATTTGTTCTGTGTCTGGGTGTAATTTATCTTTAATATGTTTGTATTTAGAAATATATAAGTAGATTTATCAGTTGTCTAGTACTCATTCCACAAGCTCTGCTTAGTTTGGGACTAGATGGCGTTGTCTGAAAGTTGTGAAATATTATTCTTGTTATTTATTATTATTAATCAAATAGTAGAGAGATGAAATTGACTCTTATCGAAGGGAATGCTGTGGGATCACCAAAAAATTCTGCAGTTTGTGGAAAAGGGCCTTTTTACCCGACTGCGCGACGCAAAGGAGGGTAATGTGTTTATCAGTCTATGTATGTATGTATGTATGTTTGTTTCTATGTGGCGTTCTAGAGACCAAATGCGTAGGCCGATTTTGATAATTCTTACGTCAATCGATTCGTCTTAACCTTGCGAGTGTCACTAAAGACATGACAGTAATCAAAATTCACCACAGCTACAACCAGACGCCATATTATCAAAATGAAAAAAAAAAAGTCGCTGAACTATGTCAAGTGGGGTGTTATTGAATAGGTATTTTAAAATCATCTTTAGGTTCCTTTTATCATTTTTCATTTTAAATAATAGTTTAGGATATATAACGATTTAAAGTTGTTAAACAAAACAATCATTCTCGCTAATTTTCTTACTTATTAATTTAAGTTTTCATTTCAAGTATAAACGATACACAAATAAAAAAAACAGTGAAAAAGCATGAAGAACAAATATTTTTGGTAAAAAAAAGTTTACCACCAAACTCGATAGATGGCGTTGTTCATTTGATGCACGTTTGTAAATCAAATCATTCGAGTTTTCCCATCTACTAGACAGGTCGATGAACATAAGCAAAATATGACAACTATATTGGCAAAAACTACTAGGTTGTATAAATTACATGCAGTTGATATATCAGTAGAATCGAAAACATATGGTCAAAAACCGAAAGATGTAGGTATATGTTTCTGATGATCCTAACAAAATTGGAGGAATCGTTAAATATTTAACAATCGGTTTAGGATCACGAGTTATGTTACGAAGAAATTTGAATGTTACCCATGGTCTTGTTAACGGAGCAATGGGTGTTATAAGGACAATTGAGTGGCCAGCTCTTCGGAGGGACCAATTGGAACCCGGAGAATTGCCACAAGCTGTTTATATAGAATTTGACGACAAAGCAATTAAAAACAATGTTCCTGGAGTAGGAGACAGAATAGAACCATCGACGACAGAATTCGATGCACTTCGCGGACAGGGTAAAATAGAGTGAAAAATGTTGCCATTAATATTGTGCTGGGGTGTAACTGTACACAAGCTCCAAGGAACTACTTTGGACTTTTGGACCGAGCTGTGGTTGACTTAAGTTCACGCATTTTTGCTAAAGGTCAAGCTTAAGTAGCTTTGAGCCGAGTTAGGTCTCTAGAGGGACTAATCATCAGTAGTTTAGACCACCACAAGTTACTTAATAATCCCCACGATATTAACTCCCTCAATGAAATGACTAGATTGCGAAATTTACCATCTTTTAACGAAGTCAATAAATCGTAACTAAAAAGTATAAAATAAAATAAAAATATTTAAAGAAAAACAAAAAACCCGACTGCGTCGAAACTAATTTAAAAAAATACGTGAAAAAATTAACTTAAATAAAAACTAAAAAGAAACAAACAAGCCCAGTAGTTTAGAATTCTGTTATGTAATACTAAGTAACTACACAATTGAAATAGTTTTATAATCGATACACACATAAAACAAATCATACATTCTAATGCAGAACAGAACGACTCACAGTCGGGGCCCCTTGGGAAGATTTGATTGGTAAAATTTGAATGGGCCCCGACTGTGAGTCGGTCTGTTCTGCATTAGAATTTATGATTTGTTTTATGTGTGTATCGATTATAAAACTATTTCAATTGTGTAGTTACTTAGTATTACATAACAGAATTGTAAACTACTGGGCTTGTTTGTTTCTTTTTAGTTTTTATTTAAGTTAATTTTTTCACGTATTTATTAAAATTAGTTTCGACGCAGTCGGGTTTTTTGTTTTTCTTTAAATATTTTTATTTTTTACTGTGGATATACTCGCGTTTGAACACTATCTTACCTGATAGAAAGCGGCGATGTGGTCGACGATCAATCATGCTTGCCCAGAGGTAACCTCTTGACATAAACAAAAGGCCCTATAAGCCTTAAAGACTAGCTAAAAGGTTAGCTCTGGGACCTAACAGCTAACCTAAGGCAAAATATAAATGCCTAAGGCAAGGCATTAAGTCCGCCTCTGTACCTTTATGTGCATGAAGTATTAAATAAATAAATAAATAATCTAAACATTTTTTTTTAAGTTGGTAGGTACTTTATTTTTTTATTTCTAATTTGTATTTTATATGTTTATTATTTATCGGTTTTTCATCTATATAATTACTGTGAATGTTGTGCATACCCTGTAAGTGACTTTTTTACACAGGATCGTCTTGTATGTATTATTAAAATCATATTGTAAATAAGTCGTTGGTTCGCCTAGGCAAATAAATAACTGGGTAATTATATATTACACATCGTTACACATGTATCGGAAAGCACATAAAACTGTTGGTCCCGGTTGTCATTTGAAGATCTTTGAAAGTCTCGTTATAGGTAATCAGATGCCAGAAAGTCTGACGATCAGTCTATCCAAGGGGTATCCTGTTGCCTAGTAACTGGTTTGTGGAGGTGCGTTCATTTAGACTGGAAACCGACCCCAAGTTAGTTGGGAAAAGGCTAAGGAGATGATGATGACCCATAATAATACATTTACATTGATGGGAAAACCGGGTAAGTGCGAGTCGGACTCACGCACCGAGTGTTCCGTACAAAATTACCTATGAATACAGTTCAATTCCCGAATTGAGTTACGAATTTTTTTCCGAATAGCAAAAAAGATTTTTTTTGTGACGTAACTATAAATTTACAGTTTTCGGATTTTTTCCTATAATTGTGCTATGAGACCTTGCTTCATGCCAAATTTCAGGATTCTATATCAACGGGAAGTACCCTATGAATTTTGATTCCCTTAAGAGCACTGAGTGTCGAATATACGTTTTTTTGGGACATAAACGAACGCATCTTTTTTTTTCGTTAACTCAGAAGTTTGATTTTTTCACAGCTTCAAGGAACTGTAGACCTGAGTCATATGGTTTTAAATTTAACTCAATATCTCCATGAATTTCCAAGATAAAAAGTCTTGATAGACAGACAGACGGACAACAAAGTGATCCTAAAAGGGTTCCCATTTTTCCTTTTGAGGTACGGAATCCTAAAAATCACCTTATTCATGCCGTACGTACGATTTTATTCTTTCATATCATGTCTAAACAAGCAAACCAAAAGACGATAAGTAGAAACTAAACTTCATAATCTAAGAACGACACAGCCCACTAGAAAAATCTTGACATCCCTACACGGAATCGCGATCCGATCTAGTTAGGCTACACATGTTCGGCAATCCAGTACAATTAGCGTATCGTATTGGTCTGGATTCGATGCCCGACGAGGGCCGATTACTGCGCGATGTCGTTAGTTCCTAGGCGCGACGCTAGGGGGCGCATCGATGCGTCTGCTTGCACTTTCACTTTCGATGCTATGTTTGTGATGTCGGGAGGAATGTCGAGTGATCGAATGTGATACGGATGAAGATTGGACTTTGAGAATAGGGACCTAGTCTGTTAGGGTACCTATACAACGTGTAACATAAAAAAAAACATATTGCGTCGTAGCTAATAATTTGCCTACTTTTATGAACAACAAGCGCCATATTTTGGCCATAACCTTATGCAGTTTGAGGCATCAATACCTACCTCTTATTTTGAGTTACGCTGAGTGATAATCTGCCCTCGGGTAGTGTGAAAGTGAAACCCGGGGTCCTGGGACGAAGGCAAAGAAGGAACAGAAGTGGGGTTTTAGTCAGTAAAAGTCTGAGACTATTTCGCGCTCCGCCCAAGAGCGGGATTTGTCATTAGATGATTTTCCCACCTAAAAAAAAGTGCTAATCTGTGACTTTTTCGGAAACGCAACGTAGATATTGCCCCAACGAACACGACAGATCACAGTATTGTCTCTTATAATTCTTCATCGTGTACGTTGTATGACGAAAGTTTCTTAATCAGAAATCAGAAATCTGAAACGTTTATTTCAAATAGGCCAATTACAGGCACTTTTGAATTGTCAAAATGTCGGTCAGTCAAAAAAAGTGAAGCTAAATTGCACGTTCCAAAGCGTAGATGTCTATGGAGAAGAACGTGCAAGAAACTCCATGAACACTCTTATAAATCATATTAAGAGTTACATAAATCTTGGTTAGGTACATATTTCTTGTCGCTTCTAATATGTGAGCACAATGTAGATAAGTAATAATAATTAAAATAAAAAAACTAATTAAAAAAAATAGAAATTGAAATAAACCACTGGCAGCTAAGAGATGACCAGTCTCAACTGACGGCACCCGTTCACGAGCATGACGCGTGCATCAGCCCCACTCAGCTCAACCATTTTGAAGGGAACTGAATGACCCAATAACACGTGCCACCATCAGCAAATCACTTGCCTTATAGAGTCATGGTATCAAATTCACACGCACGAGGCTGATCGCTCTGGCAGGATCGCCATATAATGTTAGGATAGAAATAGATTCAAACACAAGTTCGTATGAAATGATACTAACTTTATTATGGATAAACAATTGATAAACTAGCTTCTGCCAGCGGCTTCGCCCGCGTGAAAGTCGGTTTCTCCATACAAACTTTGAACTCCCGTTACATCCTATTAGGGGGTGAATTTCAGAAAATCCGTTCTTAACGGATGTCTACACCCTATAATTAACCTACCTACCAAATTTTAAGTTTGTAGGTGTTATAGTTTCTGAGATTTCGTGATTAATAAGTGAGTGGTATTTCGCTTTTATATATATAGATATTGGTTACAACGATCGAAATGTAATATGCACATGCACTATAATATAAGTGCTTTTACTATGTATAATTTCAGTGCTTAAATTATGCATAATAGCATAGCATAATCAGCCTTATAATGTTCCCACTGCTGGGACTCAGGCCTCCTCTCTAGGAGAGGGAATGGGCCGTAATCCACCACGCGGGCCCAGTGCGGGTTGGTGGATGTCACATGTCTTCGAATTTTTGGTTCTAGGACATGCCGGTTTCCTCACGATGTTTTCCTTCACCGTTTTGAGAGCAGTGGTGGTGAAAATAAATTACACAAAGTAATGCGAGCCTGGCTGGGTTTGAACCCGCGACCTACAACTCATAAGTCGGGGCCGTTACCACTCGGCCACCACTGCTCTCTTAAATTATGATTGTTAGTTAATTTCCTAATTGGGATGTTAAAGGGTGTGGAATATATGTTCATTATTCCAGTCAGGTTTTCTCAGATTTTTTTGAGTGAAGTTCACTGGAATTTACTATTCGAAAATTGATTCCTAGTAGTATTACAAGAGTCTCCACAACTAGATATTACGTGGAATAATTGAAAGAAAAAAGTCGTGATCTTGGTAAAATGAAGTTAAATATTTTACTGTAGTTACAATTTAATACCGCAAAAAGATTAGAATGTCTTCGCAATTTAAAAACGATTATATTCTGTATCAAAAACTAATTACGCGAATTTGCGAAGAAAAAATAATTAATGCTCTTAGAAACTCTCCTTATCACAATAATTTATCGAATTTTGAGTAAGTTGAAATACACACATACATAAAAAAAACTTTTACTTTAATAATAAAGAGGGATACCGTTAAAGTTTCAACTCAAAACACTTTTCAGAATCTCCCAAGTGAAACTTAAAATACACTATTATCTACTTACCTTACTCCCACGTGAACATTAAAAGAGGGATACAGTTCAAGTTTCAACTCAAAACACTTTTCAGAATCTCCCAAGTGAAACACAAAAGCACTATTATCTGATCACTGAACTCTCACGTGAACTTCAAACCCTTGTCAACAACACTATCAGAACACACTTCCCCGATACATTTCCCGCCTACCACCACCGCGGATTTTTAGACTCATAACCCAATTACATTTGCCGGGATCGAAGCCGGGACCGTTAGCCAGAAGCGATAACGAGTGACGCTGATCTGTAACGATACTTGTTTCATGCGAGAGATACATAGATTTTCATATTTTTAGTGCAGCCCGAAGCTACTCGTAGTTACGACACGTTTGATTATATAGGGTGACTGGCAATTAGTGTACGATACTTAAACACGTGATTCTGCTCATGATAACAAACAATTTTTATTATGGGAGCAAAGCCGAAATCGCGAAAAAAATATCAGCTGTTCAGTACATTAGGCAAACATAAATAATAATAATAATATAATATTCCACAACTATCACACAACGCCGTCTAGTCCCAAGCTAAGCAGAGCTTGTGTTATGGGTACTAGACAACTGATAAACATACTTATATATTTCTAAATACTTACATTATATAGATAAATTACACCCAGACACAGAACAAATGATCGTGCTCATCACACAAACATTTGTCGTGGGTGGGAATCGAACCCACGACCTCCAGCATAGCAGTCAGGGCCACTAACCACCAGACCAACAGGCCAGTCAATAAAAATGTACTGAACAGCTGATTTTTTTTCGCGATTTCAGGTTTGTTCCCATAGTAAAAGTTGTTGGTTCTCATGAGCACAATCACGTGTTTAAGTATCATACACTAATTACCAGTCACCCTATATATTGGAACAGGGTAACTTTTGGTTTGCATACATTTATGTTTTGGAGATGTTCTTGTTCTACTTGTGAATGAAATTGAATTTGTATTGATGTTATTATTAATTTAATGTTGTATAGTATCAAATTAATGGTTTTAATCTGTAATTCTAATGTTTTATAATTTTTTTTTTTTTTGTGTTTATGTTTTTAAAAATTTTGTAATTTTGCTCGATAGCTAATGGCTACTATATAGGGTGACTGGCAATTAGTGTACGATAATTAAACACGTGATTGTGCTCATGATAACAAACAATTTTTATTATGGGAGCAAAGCCGAAATCGCGAAAAAAATATCAGCTGTTCAGTACATTAGGCAAACATAAATGTACTGAACAGCTGATTTTTTTTTCGCGATTTCAGGTTTGTTCCCATAGTAAAAGTTGTTGGTTATCATGAGCACAATCACGTGTTTAAGTATCGTACACTAATTACCAGTCACCCTATATATTGACTTTTATTAATTGAAGGGTTTGGCGCTGATAGCCGAAGTACAGGCTTTTGTCTAGTTCGGCTACAGATGTCTCATTCTTTTGTTCTACAATAATATAGCCTGCAAATCTGATGCAAAATTTAATTGAATAAACTCATTATTATTATTATATTATTACTTATGTATGTTAAGGTACTGAGGGTCACTGTGGCAAGGTAAGCTTATAATTTAAGCTTATTGAAATTAGGCGTTTGATTTATTTATTTTAATTTCATGTACAGTAGTGGTACACAGGCGGACTTAATCACACGATATTTACTGGTTTCCGCACTAGTGCGAAAAAATGCGCGAGCTCGCTATCGCAATTGATTTTATTTATCGTATCAGACTGGGCGCTAAGCAACTACCACGAGTCGCCGGTCAAATCCCATTTAAAAATTCTTCATTAGTGTACACCTGCACTCGGCTTCATAACACCATCACCTCGGGTGCATTCAGCGCGTAAAGTTCCACGCGCATCTCAAAGAGATGACATCAAAACCAACAGGGCCAATGCCAGCTAGAGCCATGAGGAATTTCTGAAAAGGATACCCGAAGTCCTAGAACGCAAAGGTCACTGAAGGAACACAGGTGGGTTTTAGTCAATAAAAGTCTGACATGCCCTCTCGTTCCACCCTGCAGCGCAAGAAGTCAGTAGATGATTTCCCACCCCCGAAAAAAAAACCCGGAGCTGGTTATATGAACACCCTAGAAAAGGTACTTATCAATTTGGAAACAGCCTTGATTGATCAAGTTGCAGACTGTCATGTTGTGTACCTAAGGCCTCTACAGATCAAGCCTAAATTGAGTACACTTAAATGTTGTGGCCAGATCATAGAAATTGAACACACACTGAACGTTTTAAACTTTAAATTTTGATGATATTTCAATCCTTGTTTGGCCTACTTTCTTTAGACCTTTTATTACCATAGAATCCTATATCAATGATATGGCCAAACGAGGATTGACATAATTATTATCAAATGTTAACGTTTAAACGATCTGACCAGTTTTAGTTGGCCATTTGATGAAGTGATCAAGTCTAAGATCTGGCCACGACATTTAAGTGTACTAAATTTAGGCTTGATCTGTAGATGTAGAGTACACTACTACAACGTGTCTCTGTAAAGATTCCAAGTAATAACACTGGAAAACAAAGAGAAAGCTTCGTTGTCATAAACAATCACTGTATAAAAGATGGTTTTCATGCAGTGTTTTCTACCTACGAGGCGTAGTCCAGTTCGTAGGTACTATACAGAGGTACGTAAGCGACGAAAGCCACTGGGCTGTCGAGCGCTACCAAATCCCTCTGCTTAAAATTGTGCACCATACCTTTTTATATACAAAGCCCACCATCTGCCCTCACACCTCACCAACGAATATAGTCCTTATAACAAAGAAGAAAAGGTCCATTTGTAATTAACAAAAAACAGCGTCAACATTCAAAAAAACCTACAATAGAAACTTGACTCTATATTCTAAACGCCAAAGACCATTTTTGCGGTACGGAGATTTAGAATGAGACTGAGAAAATTCGCATTATGTAATAAAAACATTTATTTTGTCCGTTTCCGAGTAAATAGGACTCCTCTTCCCCTTATATACAGTGATTTAGTGCGCGCGAGATTGTTTTGATAACTCCTTTCATATTTCGCTCGGCGGAGCGTTATCTTAGTAGGAAAATGTGAATATTACGCTGTTTTAAAAATGTCTGCCCGTTTTTTTTTAATTCGCTTCCGCATGCACAACACGTTCCTTTTCTTGGCATTCGGTGTTAGTTTAAAAAACAAAGCAATATGACGCCTTTGTGTAAAGAGCGTTCCATTTTTAAATTTAATTTTCAAATGGAACGCTGAAAGAAATGTTATTATCAAATTCTTGTTCCTAAAATGTCGGTTGGAGATGCGACACGCAAATTCGTTGGATTATCTTTTAACAATATCATGAATTTGTACTGTATTAAATGGCTATTGAAATGCTACAATAAACGTAGACGGATCTTTTTGGAGTGGTACCAGTTTTTGCAACCTGCAGCTGCTGTATTTATTTGTGCGAATGATTGTTCGGTACCCCTTTCATTCTTGACGACAATGTCGAAAACACGTCGGGGAACCCGTTTGGTGATCTGCAGCTCAAAGTTTGCATTCCGCCGTACCTGTGCGCTGCAGAAACCCTCTTCCGAAAAACCTGTTCCATTCAAACTTTATTGGTGGCTTAATAAAATGATTTTATCCGTTTTTTAGAATCCGGTTTTTGCATGATTGCATTAGCTGCGTTTTGCACGGAGCTCGGTCGAAATGAGCGAATTAGACTGGGGAGCGTTTGAATTGCCAATTGTGATCCCGATATCGGTATAATA
Source organism: Mythimna impura (assembly GCA_905147345.3). Classification (NCBI taxonomy): domain Eukaryota; kingdom Metazoa; phylum Arthropoda; class Insecta; order Lepidoptera; family Noctuidae; genus Mythimna; species Mythimna impura. Next base: position 20,635,721 of record LR990359.1, on the reverse strand, counting down.
GCGTATATAAAAGAGCATAAGTCATTTTGTAGCGTTTTTGTGTGGCCTTTAAAACGTGTTCGTTAAAACGAATATTGGATTTTTTTTATTACTGAAAGGGTTTTGTATTTTTGTGACAGAAGGAGCTGGAATTTTGTACTTAGTAACGATGATAAAATTCAATGCTGTACCCGAACATATTTTTTTTTTAAATTTAACCATGAAACTCTCGAAACATTTAACTAATTATTTAAATCTGGTTTTACGCGTTTTCGTGAAAGTGAAAATGCAATCAGTTTCAACCATTTTGGAATTTTAGTTGATTATTTTTTTGTTTGAATTCCTATCAAATTGAGTTTTATGAACTTATTTCCGCTTTTCATCATCACGATTGTAGCCCAGCCTAACTCGGTAATGGATTAAAAAAAAAACAATAGTAAAATAGGTTTGAAAATGCATTTTGGTATTGTTTTTTTTTAATCTATAGGTATTATTTTCAATAATAGGAAGAAGCAGCGTTTTGGCGGATTTTATCGAGTGAAGTTCAGTGGCTGTTATAATTATTTGCAATTGATTCCTAGAGGATATTGTGATGTAAAATTGGCTTAGTTTTGTATCTCAAGTGTCTGCATTACTGGACAATATGGAATCATTAAAATAGGTGCGATATCAGTAAAATGGAACTGAGAATTTTATTGTAGTGTTAACTACGTCAGCGAAGCTTGCCAAGATGGCTTACTCAATACATTAACTGCCAAGTAGGTAGGTACTACAAAAACATTAAAATGTGTTACATCTGCATTCTAATGGTAAACAAAGCAACTATGTTCATTCGAAGCTAAGAGGACTAAGCCAAAAAAACTATATTAAAAAAAATAAAAAAGTCCAAAAACTATTAAGTAGTTAGGTTAGTAGTCTTTACTAGTTAATTACTTTATTTAAATGTGAATAAAATGATTTTGATTTATCAAATGTTTATACTTAATAGGATGTTACAATAGGTTTCTCTCTTATCATCTTGCTTATTTTGCAAGTTGTTATTTTTTAGGAAAACGTCCCATTATATAATAAATATATTATTATTATTATACCAACATAGTTTATAAGCTCCAATTGTTACTAACCATTATGGATCATTGTTATCTGACTAAATAAATTATTATTATTATAATTTATTTTAATTAAAATTCAAAACAGAAAAGAAAAATAGTCGAAAATAAGGCAGTGCAGATATAAAACAGTCCTTTTCCGTACATTATAATATGCGTATGAAAGTACAAGTATTTTCAATGGGGTTCAATTTAGGCTGCTTAATGCAGATACTTGATTAGCATATAGATTAGTGGTGGGCCGCCACGGTTTTTGTGTTTGTAGATCGGATACTAAGCATATGTAGTTTTTTTTTATTGAGTATTTATCACCATATTTCTATGTATAGTCTATAATTGGCTTAAAGAACACCAACGCCATGAATTTAGAACAATAACATCTAGTAAAAAGTAAAAAAACTTATTTTTTAATTTTCTAACTGGTTTGTTAGTTAAATGGTTAGAGACTGCTGGGTGCTATCCCAAAGGTTGTGGGATCGGTTCCTACCCAAGACAAATGTTTGTATGATGAGCACGATCATTTGTTCTGTGTCTGGGTGTACTTTATCTATAAAATGTATCTATTTAGAAATATATAAGGATGTTTATGGTTGTCAGAGCTGGTCGTTGAGAAAATGTGAAGAAGACAAATTAGCCATATGTCAACGTAAGATGGAAAGGAGTATGTTGGGGATAAGGCTATCGCATAAAATAAGTAACCAGGCGGTCAGGAAAAGGACAAAGACCACAGATATTGTGGAAAGAGTGAGAGCTCTGAAATGGAACTGGGCGGGTCACATATGTCGGATGCAGAACGACAGATGGACCAAGAAAATCATGGAATGGATACCAAGAGATAGAGTAAGGTCACGAGGACGTCAAAGGAAAAGATGGGCAGACCTATTCATACAAAGGCTAGGACCGGACTGGATGTCCAAAGCTAGAGATAGGAAATATTGGAAAGAGTTGGGGGAGGCCTACGCCAAAGAGGCGACTACTACGTTGAGTTTAGATAAATAAGATTAACACTTCATTTCTATTTTAAATAAACTAAAAATGCTAAACCAAAAATAATGAAATAATTATAAATGAAAAAATTTTTTACTTAAATAATTTTATAGATTTTGGACATTTATCATGAATTTTATTGTATTGTATTTTTAATTTTTGACTATGGGATTTTTATTTTATTGTATTTTAATTTATTTCATTTTTATTTGACATTTATTATTATTGTGCATTTTATTGTATTATTATCATAATTTGTAATATATTTTTGAAAAATTTGAATTGAATTAGTAATGCTTAATATGAATTTAATGGAATAATGATGTATATTTTGAGATTGTTTATGTAGTAGAATAAATGGCTTTTTTATTTATTTATTTTATTAAGGATGTTTATCAGTTGTCTAGTACTCATAACACAAGCACTGCTTAGCTTGAGACTAGACGGCGTTGAGTGTGTAGTAGTGGAATATTATTATATATTATTATATTTAGAAATACATAAATATGTTTATCAGTTACTCATAGCTCAAGCACTGCTTAGTTTGGGACTAGATAGAACGCCATCTAGTCCCAAACTAAGCTGAGCTTGAGCGTGTCATAGTTGTAGAAATATCAAGAAAAATATTATTGGGAATTTTTCTTTCAATTATGACCATAATAATGCGTCGTCACACCATAATTGTGCCTTTAGGTAACTACCTTTTAATAAATAATTGGCTACGCCATAATTGGCTACACATAATGAGCTTATTATGATCACACTTATCTCTAAAACGAAAACTGTTTACAGAGCTTACAACTCAAAAGCTTTCTCTAATAAGCTTTCATATAAAACTGCTGAAAATTTCAAATGTAACTTACATATGTTTTCTACAAACTTCACAGATGTTTATGATATGAATTTTAATATTTAACGAGTATTTACGGCACATATTTCGTAGTTTTTAAAAAAAGTACAGAGTGATAAGAAGAATAGCGTCTGCAAAATAGTCTGTTTCCTTTGGCCACAAATTATTTTAAATGGTTTTTTTTTATTCACACAATCCGCATGCAAAATTGTATATCATCTTCCCATTCAATCTTTTCAATAATACCTCTACAATCATTCAAAGTACAAAGCAAATTTTCTATCGAATTAAACGGGTTGGGTAAGTAAGTACATACAAAACAAACCACTGGTTCCCTTGTAAAGATTGTCCAGTACCTATATAGGTACTTTACATAGGGAGACTATGGGACAAAGGGTAGCACCCTTCGCTTGAGCTCGATTCTGCAGCAAGATCGCTGCAACCTATTTACTCCCAACCATATAGTTGCAACGATTTTGAAACCAGTTCTTTTTCACAACACATTATAAAAACTGGCTGGCAAACTACAACCAAACTTTTTTGGTATCTCATTCTGAAATCTGCAAACGATTTTAGTCTTTATTCTTTTCAAGATAAACGTTGACATTTCTTTTCCGTTTGGTGGTCGATATTAGTGGTCATTGTGGCCAGGTAAATATGTTTTATTAAAATTAGAGTGGGGATGCGAATCGTTAAAGGATTGCGAGCACCGATCGAATTCAGTTCACTTCTGGCTGTCGATCGATAAGTTCGCTTGCAAAACAACTTCAAAATGTAACAGTGATAAAGTAACCTGACCATAAACTTCAGAATGCTTCAAAAAGTCAGTGTTCATCACATCTAAATCCAGTGTCGTCCAAAAAATGAGATAAATCCAAAATCAAAACTTCACTTCAATACCGAAGCATCTAAAGAAGACAACAACATGATCCAGCTAGAATTTGAATCTCTACAAAAGTACCAAAAACATCGACTCAGACGATCCACGCGGCAAGAGACCACAGGTAAAGTAAAAAAAAAAAATTGTTTATTTATCTGTTGAAAGTAGACGCACGCCATACGGTCGACGCGCACTCTACGCAAAATGACAACAATTGCTTGACAATTGTTGTTGTGTACCCCGTGCCATTGATGCGCGTTTTTTTACTTTCTTTACTTATACCGCTTGCGAAGGCTGCGTCAATTTCATTTATTTATTAGACAATTTCTGCTTTTGTTTCCCCGTCTGTTTTCTGTCTATTGTTATTTCTACTTTCTGAACTATTTAGTTTAGGTTTTTATTAGTCTTAAATCTTATTTATAAACGTACAGTTTTGTGTCAAGATTACTTTAAAATCTAAAGGGATCTAAAAAAGCCTGTTTACTCAAAGCAAAGGGTTTGGGTTCAATTCCCGCCCGGGCCAATATTTGTAAGTTCGTCCGTATTACTTATTTTTTCAGGGTTCCAGCGTTAACTTGCCAATGTGAGACTAGGCTGTTTATGTACTCCTGGTATCTACTATGGGAGAAATATTAAACATTACGTAGGCAGACTTTGTACCTTTATGTGTAAAGTCTGAATCTGAAATTAATGAAAAAAGCTAGGATAAATTAGCACTTTTATGTGTGACAGTAGTAATTTTTTCCCTACTTTTCTATTTTTTTTCAAAAACTTCATACCTCGTTATAACAAAAACGCAATCATTATATTTCTTTCCTTATTCACAAGTGTAATAACTTTTACAAAAGTCCTAACCATGTGAAATAACAACTCCAAAATCCGAGATGATTTATCAGCCATCTTCTTTTTCAGTGCAAACCAATACATCTGCAAACGAAAACAGTTTCAACGCGTGGCCATTACACGCCAAAAACAAAACAAAATTCGGCGGGAATTTCAAAAATGGAACAATAACCTCTAACTCGGCCACGGACGCCGTTCAGTTAAAAAGAAAAAAATCGACCAATATTTACTCACGATCGGATGGCCGACACTTCGCTGGCGAATTCTTTCACCGATACCGATACAGGTATGAGTATCGAATGGAATCGATATGGAGAGAATCGATTGCTGTTTTAATGATTGGATGTTGAGTTTTGGTAAACGGTTTTTAATTGTATCCGATTTGTTGAGTGCTTGTTTTGTCACAAAGAAGAAACGTTGTCTAAAAAATAATGAATATTATCGTGAAAAAAAGTAGATTCTGGTCTGTTGGATGATATTTTTTTCCACATTTTTTTAATCACCCAGACTCTTTACAAAACGATTTTTCGGAAAAATATGCGCTATGCCAAACTTTTTCAATGGTTATAAAGTGATGAGACAGGCTCCTAATAAGTTAAAAATCATCAAAAAGTGGTATTGTGCTGTTACTTCTAAAAACATTCTGAAATACGGACATCATCTTTGTTAAATGAATTCAAAAATTTAAGAAATTTTATTTTGAATTAACATGAAATTGTGATACCAAATGATTTTCAGTTCAAAACTGGATCAAAAGTTTGTACCTAACTATGAGATGTTGGTATTTTTATTTGATGTCATCCAATGTTAATTTATAAAATAGATAATGATTCCGGTACACAATTTACCGTTTTTCAGTAAAATGATTTTCGTGAACTGTCGTTACCTAATACAAGTTTGCATATTGTTAATACGAGTACATATCTTACATATCTGGATATTTTGTAAGCGAACTAAGTTAAAAACTAATGTACTGTATACTAATACAAAATGAATTGCGAATATCTTCTGGCATTTGAATAATATTCAAAGTCCTTAAAGTTAGTAACTTACTCCCAATTTCTGAATTTAAGTTTAAGAGCGTGTCAAACTATATTGCAGAATTTCGACAGGTTTCAAGTTTGATTGACTAGTTCCCATGTTAAATTAATAATTCAGAAACCAGGAGTTAATAGAAATGAATACTGGCACTTCATTTTTCAACTACTTAAAATGTCATAAAATGTAGTCTGCAGCCAATTCTAATATTTTCAATTTCAATCCATTTTTTTTGTTCTCTAAGTGATTATTTTACAAAATCATTACAAGGCAGTTAAAAATTGTTTTTTTAAAATACATAATTGGTCATTCTGAAAATTCACTGAAATTTCGCTTCTAACTTTGACATCATATTTTTTATCAAATCATTTCAAATTGTAGTAAAGATATTTTTCTCCATAAAATAACTAATTTGGCTTGAAATTTATGTATTATTTCTGTTTTAAATAAGTAAACTATACTTCGTTGGTTGTTGAAAATTTTTAAAATTTTGAAAGTTTCAAAATTTTACAAAAACTTGCTAAGCTGTTTTACTTTGCATGTTGATTAAATTAATTTTTACGGCAATTATGATAGATTAATGATTAAATTATAATCATTCGAATCATCCTCGAAACTATACTAACTGCAATAATGAAATTCGTGAAAATAAATTCATTGATTTACAGAGATCTACCACACAACAATATTATTATTAAAATAACTTGCAAAACTAATGGATCTACAATAATTATCACAAAACTATTTCAAATCTACATACCTAGTCACTTATTTCCAAAAAAATATATTTTAAGTCAACGTTTGGTCAAAAAGCAGCTGACGTACAACAAACAGATTTTTTTTACCGATATTGATTTCAACAAACACAAAGTCGATACACAATCAATACCGAACGTTTACTTTCTCTATTTTAAAACCACAAACTATCGATTTTCAGTTCGATTTTTAAAAACTAACAGATGTGAGGACATTTTGTTTGCTGTTGTCAAATTAGTTTAATTTTAGAACGTCAGCTGCTGGTGTCATATTTTTTTTAAAACCCCTCTTCGAAATTATTTGTTCCTGTTTGTTTTTTTTTTTAATAGTAATTGTAAAAAATTGTATCTTTTTAAATGTTGTGTCTGCATTTTTAAAAACTCTATTATTTGTGCCAGTTTTTTTTATTCAATAGTATTTGTACGAGTTACATTAAACGTTTCAAATAGAATTAAATTCAAAATCAATAATAACAACAGAGTATTGAGTGAACTCATTTTATAAACCTTATTGATGTGCCTTATTTTATTTGCTATGCTTAGCGATTAAATTAGTGCCTACTAGAAATGTAGTCTTATAATATATGTATAGTTACAGTATGACACTTCATACAATATCTACACAATATTACAAGCACTTAATCACACACACACCCAAACCAATAACAAAAAACTAGAACATCTTTCAAGAATTAAATCTGTATAATCACTAAAACATCTTTCAAGAATTAAATCTGTAATCTTATCTAAGTAATCTAATTTGTACTAAGTTATTATTGTCTAACGTAAAGCACGCACATTAATACAATATTAGACCTTACAAACTTGTACCTAGCTTTAAAAAAAAACTGTAATTTTGTCTTTTAAATAATCTAATTAATATCTACTTAATAACTACAGTTACTGCTAGGGTTGCCAACCGTACTGTAAAATAGAGTATCGTACTCTATAACATGTAGCTGTACTCTATAATCTATAACACTAATAGAGGACGCTAAAATACTCTTTTTTACGCAGGCGTGAAGGGAGGAACGGGGCTTCATTGAAACTGATTAAAAATGAGCTTCTAATCCACGAGTATGTAAACTTAAAGTTTGAATGTTTGGAATCATATAATTCTTTTAAAAACAATTAAAAAATGTTATGTGCTGCAAAAAGTAACAAAAAATACCTTTTTTAAAATTTTAAATAAATTATACTCTTTTTTATATGTCCGTACTCTTTATTTGCCTCCATTGAAATGAGATGTAGGTACTTTATTTCTTCTAATAAAAGTTGGCAACCCTAGTTACTGCCTTTGCAGACCTCTCAATAAATGACGATCTTCCTATATTATAAGACCGGCTTACATCATAAGACCTACATTGTCAAACCTTCTACATTACCTATGATCATTTTCTACATATAAAATTTGATTTCGCGCGTTCACTTTAGGATTTCACCTTCAGTTAACCTGATGCTGTGCAGATCCTAAGTGGTTTTATGCTTGCTTGCTTTTTCACTTATTTAGTTATTAAGTCTCCATAACATCTACCTACCTCTTACCGATAAGCTTATTTATGAATCTGTATCTGCTCATCTACATTGTAAGATTTCATTGTAGGTATATCAGTAAGTTAACATACTTTTGGAATAATATTCTGATTGTTTAGTCTATCTTTATAATTAAATAGTTTCCGCAAAAAAACCATGTTATGTAATAATTTTTCGTGTCAAAAAATAAACGTTTGTAACCTGCCAGTTTTTTTTTCCCTTCATTTTTCCCTCTTAATCTAATTTCGTTTCGCGCCCAAAAACAATAACATTCTAATTTCAAATGATTTCGTTCGCTAAACAAACCCATTTAGAACTGTGAAGAGCACGTGATTACACGAAAACAAAACACGTATGGCGCGGCCATCTTGGATCCGCGAGGCGTCACAGTTTTTGTTAAAAAAGGCCTAAGTACGCGACCATTCTACATACATATTATGCGAGCGGCAGCGGTGATTAAGTGCTGGATTTTTGCAAACAAAAACACACTGTATCACCTTCGAAATGTAGTTGAAATTCGTTTGAGGGGTTTCATAATTTTTTTTTTTGTCATGCCGCAAGGGATCGAGGAGCATTTAGCCGGCCCACCCTCGCGTTTGCGATTTCTTACAGTGCAATATATTATTAATACATGTGGGGTCCTGCGGAGAAAAATGGCGAGCTTTTGAAGTGAAACTGGGTGTTTTATAGTCGGCCTGGCGTGCTTAATGGGGTGGATTATAAAATTGTCTGCGCACCCACTTTTATGTAGAAAAGATATGGTTTAAATACGCCTGAATTATTTTTTGTCGTTTATCGTGTTTTTAATAGAGAGTGGGAGAGCATCAAGGTAATGTGAAATTCTATCAGGGTTTTATTTATTATGTAATGTTTTTGGCTTGGATACAAAGTTCTTTAAGCCATGTCTTCGTATGAAAAGTTAATTTGTTTACCATTAGATTATGTACACATTTTTCGATGTTTTTGTAGTATTTGGCACCAAATGTCTCAAGTCAACCTTCGTTGGGGTACCTACTATGTAAGTACAATAAAATTCTCAGTCTGTGTCAATGAGTCTACATATTGTCCAGTTGCGCAGACACTTGAGGTACAAAAGTAGCACGATTTTACATCACAATATCCTCTAGGAATCAATTTGCGAATAATTAAAACAGCCATCGAACTTCTCTTGAAAAAATCCCGCCAACAACTTCTGTATTAGGGCTTTTTTTAGTCAGGGCTGTGGGATTGTTTAAATGGTCAAAGGGCCACTGAAGGAACACAGGAGGGTTTTAGTCAGTAAAACTCTGATAAAGAGCTCATGAGAGGTTATTTGATGATTTCTTTAGTAAAAAAACTGGGCAAGTGCGAGTCGGACTCGCGCCCTGAGGGTTCCGTACCAACTTACCTGTGTAGAGTTCAATTCCTAATTGGAGTCTAGAAGTTTTTTCGAAATAACAAAAATAAATTTTATTTTTTTTGACTTTACAACAAATTTTCTGTTTTCACATTTATTCTTATACTTGTGTTATAAGACCCTGTTTTATGCACAAGTTTCAGGATTATGGGTCAACGGGAAGTACTCTAGAATTCTTGGGTCCCTTGAGTGTCGAAATATACGTTTTTTTGCGACATAAACGGCCATATCTTCTTTTCCGTTAACTTGGAAGTTTGATTTTTTCACAGCTTCAAAGGACCGCAGACCTAAATATATGGTTTTAATTTCAACTCGATACGTCCTCTCATTCCCGACATAAAGGATCTTGATAGACAGACAGACGGACGGACGACAAAGTGATCCTATAAGGGTTCCGTTTTTTCCTTTTGAGGTACGGAACCCTAAAAAAAGGAAAATGTGAATTGTGTACTTATTTCAGAGAAACTAGACAGCTAAAGGTTTGAACAGGCTTCTTCATTCTAAAACAGAATTATACTACTTTCGAAACAACTTTATTTAATAAGTATACAAATTCTCATCATCTATGAATAGTAACATAACATAATCAGCGTTTTAATTCTCCCACTGTTGGGTCTAGGAGAGGGAATGGGCCGCAATACACCACATGGACCCAATGCGTTTCGGTGGATGTCTTCGAATATTTGGTTCTAGGGCATGCCGGTTTCCTCACGGTGTCCTTCACTGTTTTGAGTGCAGTGGTGATGAAATAAGTAAATTACACAAAGTAATGTGCCATGCAGATTGGACACACGATCACTCCTAAGTCAAATTAGGGCCGTAACCACTAAGTCACAGCTGCTTTTCTATGAATACTTGATGAAAATTGGTCAAGGAAGGTCCGTTACAATTCTGAGATTGGTTTTCAAAACAGATACTGAGCCGGTATAGAGTATATTACGTGAAGTGGCGCGATTAGAAATATATTTTTCAATACACTTACTTACTCGAAAACCCGCTCTTATCCCACCGCTTTTAGGCACGCAATAAACTGTTTTCCGCCTAGTGCAGAAAAGTGCGCGGGCTCTCCCCCGCCTGAATTTTATTACCTACATGTATCGCATCAGGCTGGGCGCGCGTCGACCCCCACGAGTCGTCGGTTAACCCCCGTTTATTCATTTTTTCGTAAGTGTATTGAAAAAAGTCGTTTGATACACGTGTAAATTTATTTTTAATATATAACAATAATAGCAAATAAGTTAATTAAATAGGCAATAATGGTGTTAGTGTTAAGCTATCTCCAATTGCATGCCACATCTAGTATGTACTTTTTCTTTATATCTGTGCTCACTCTGTTGTACCTAGACAAACACTTTTGTGATCACCTACCCATATTATTTTTACTTTATCTAAAATGACTTTTAATTTGGTTGCTGTACGTTCATAACAGTATTATTTGAATGTATTGTTTAGTTTCTCAGTGAGTTAATTATTGTTAATTCTGATGAGAAAAATGAAGTTCTTAAACCAGAAACCAGTCTGACACTCCCTCTAGCTCAACCCAAAGCGGACTTAACTCCTTAACTCCTTATTTAATGTTATCCTATCAAAATGCATTTTCAATCGAAGATACTGATAATTTTAAAGTAATGCAATAATGTCTACAAACCAATCCTTTAAAAAGAAATCTAGACAATGTATCCACACATCAAATAACCATTCTTTCACATATCTTCATTCGCCATACATCATTTGTATAAACTAAAGGGTTATGCACGAAATAGCGATACCTATTCATATAACCCAGGTTTATTTCCGTTATGTGCCGAATAAGGCCTTTATGTCCCAAATAAAGGACGTTTATTTTCGTTTCGGACTGCTTTAAGCTATAAAAATGGTGGGCAAGCTTAATTTGAATGCGTAAGAAATAAATCCGTTTTTTGTTTTTATTCAAACACCCTGTATTGTGGGTTTATGGTACGTGATACAATTATAGGGGCCGTTACAAAAGTTGTAGGCTTTTTAATGTTTTTAGGTTAGAAAGGGAGGAGGGTGTTATAAAAAAGAATAAAATTCGTGCTTTGTTTCGAAATTATTATTTGGAAAGCCTTTATTATATTAAAAGTAGGTGACCCGGTAGACGTAGTTCTGCTTTATAAAATTTTAATTTTTATATAAGTATAATTTTTTCAGGAAAAAAAGGATGTAGGTGTAGGAGGGTATAATAGGACCTATCCTCAGACATACCAAATTTACACAAAAACGTTTTATAGAAATCAATCAAGCCATTTAGGAGGAATTCGTTAACAAACACAGTCACACGAGATTATTGTTTATTAAACCCCGTGGCTTTCAGCAATTTCCCGTGGCGACGTCATAGGGTACATACCTACATGTTTTTTTAAGTTTAGGTTGAAACATATTAATATTTTCTTTCGGTAAGTCATTGAATTACCGAAAGAAAATATTGTGCCAATGTGTTCCTTTTTTTATTTGATATAAACTAGTGCTTGACTGCGATCCCACCTGATAGTAAGCAGTGATGCAATCGTTGATGGTGAGGCGCACTAGTTTATTAGGAGCCTATTCACTCTAGCCTTGAAGAAACCTAAATTATAAACGGATGGGAAGACCGTAGCAGGCAAATTATTCCAGTCCTTCGATGTACGCAGTATAAACGACGAGACGAAACGCTTAGTCCGGACCGTAGAGGTTTCAACAACATAAGGGTTACCCGCCGTCCTTTCTCTAAGTACCCACCCCATAAGTGTTACTTTGTATATCTCTTATTTTAATGTTTTCTTTATTTTGTTTTTGTATGTAATATTGTGCTGATCACCACTTTGTAATTTTTGTTTATTTTATTTTATTGTTTGTTTCGATGTAAGTGCTTGCATGGTTCTGTATAATTTAGTTGTACTTTTGTGTGCGTTTTGTGTTGCAACGAATAAATTTTTAGGGTTCCGTACCTCAAAAAGAAAAAACGGTACTCTTGTAGGATCACTTTGTTGTCCGTCTGTCTGTCTGTCTGACCCTTTATCTCGGGAACGCATGGAGGTATCAGTTAAAATTAAAACCATATACTCAGGTCTACGGTCCCTTGAAGCTGTGAAAAAATCAAACATTTGAGTTAATGGAAAAAGATACGGCCGTTTATGTCACAAAAAACGTGTATTTCGAAACTATCAAGGGAATCAAAATTCATAGGGTACTTACTTCCCGTTGTCCTAGAATCCTGAAATTTGACATGAACAAAGGTCATATAGCATAAGTATAGGAAAAAATCTAAAAACTGTAAATTTGTAGTTACGTCATAAAAAAAAACAGTTTTTTGCGATTCAGAAAAATCTTCGTAAGTCAATTCGGGAATTGAACTGTTTTCATAGGTAAGTGTGTATGGAACTCTCAGTGCGCGAGTCCGACTTGCACTTGCCCAGTTTTTTTTAATTGTTTGTTTCGGTGTAAGTGTTTGGTTTTGTATAATTTAGTTGTACTTTTGTGTTTCAACGAATAATTTTTTTATCTATATGGTTTTTATTTCTAGTATTGTCTTTTTATGTAGTTATATATTTGATCCAAAAAAATAAAACTATGTCTCAGACATCGACGCAAAACCATACGTACCATGGATCCAGTACCTGATTAAGGACACGATGGAGCATACGGTGGAGGTGTGCCCCGCTTAGGTGGAGCACCATCGTGTCCTCCTGGGCCCCGATCAACGACAACAACCTCTCGCGCCGGTCACTGATACAAACCATGGTCCGGAACGCGGAGGAATGGCAGTCAGTCGCCTCCTACGAAGCAATAATGCTAGAGAACAAAAAAAAAAAAGTACATTTTAAGTAGATTTTGGACCCCTCAGTGGTGTCTTTTTTTAATTTTTACTTTTTATATTTTAACCTGTATAAAATTGTTATCCTAATAAACCCAATTGGCATTTTTAATTTAAAAGTGATTAACTCACTTTTACACGGTGTAGGTATATGTAAATTGCAGTATAAACTTTGAATGATCTTTCCTAGAGCCTTCACCTAGATAGAAAAAAAAAATCTAACATATTTTCTAAGCGTTATATTGCTGCAAGTTAGATTACTATTAGCTCCAGGCTTTGTTTGCTTTCAAGAATAATAAACGCAAGTCACGAGAGTTTAATAGAGCAGATAGGTCATAGAGTTTTTTTTTTAGTAGGGAAATTATCAAATGACTTTTCTTCCGCTCTGGGAGAAGCGAGAAGGCGTGTCAGACTTTTACTGACTAAAACCCACCTGTGTTCTTCAGTTACCCTTTGCGTTCTGGGGCCACGGTAAACTGTTTCGAACATTCCTGCAGTCCTAGGTCATAAAGAGTTAGGTGACGATATTTCAAGACAGTATGGAGGTCATTGAATGGCCAAGAACCTCGGTACAGATAAAAGAAGAATTATCTTCAAGAAAGAAAGAAGTTTTCTATGGCAGGAGACAACTACGGTCAATTATTTATTTATTAAAAACTTTATGCACTAGTAAGAAACACTGTACAAAGGTGGACTTTATGCCTGAGGCATTTTCTACCTGTTGAACTTTTTTTTTTCGGCTGGAAAATTATCCAATGACAGCCCCCGCTCTTGGGTGGACGGGAGGGTGTGTCAGACCCGTTCCTGTTCCTTCGTTGCCTTTCCTACCAGGGCCGAGTCATCCTTTTAGAAGCAGACCCTTGGCCCCAGTAGGCTTCGACCCTGCTGGGCCCCAACGGTTTGCTGACATCTCCTTACGGCACACGTGGAACACTACGTGCCGTCGACGACTTGGACTCGGACCGGACAACCGGACGGTCGGACGGCGAGCTATATATATACTAAGATACATGATTCAATAATTTAATTCAATTTTGACATTAATATACATATTTGTGGAATGTAATGTAATTTTATTTCCTTTTTAGTACTGTGATTTTGAGTTATTATTACTGACATCATTCTAATTTTTCTTTAGACATTTTCCGTTGAAATTAATTAACAAATATTATGTGTTTTTAGATCAAATGTTTTATGTTATTGTTGTGATTGTCTCTAAGTGTTGCAGCACTACAATAGTGTTAAGAAATGTATTTATATATTCCCAGTGCTTGTAATGTTGGCGATCCTAATAAAAAAAAATAAAAATATATATATATAAATAAATAAATAAATTAATGAATAAATAAATGAATAAATAAATATATATATACATAACTAGCTTCTGCCAAGCGGCTTCGGCCGCGTGAAAACCGGTTTCTCCATACAAAATTTACCCCCTTAGTACTCCACCCTTTCGTAAAATCAGTTCTTAGCGGATTTCTATAGCCTATAAGGAACCTACCTGTCAAAGCTATTGTTTCTGAGATTTCGTGATTAATCAGTGAGTGGTATTTCGCTTTTATTTATATAGATAAAAAATATAAAAAGGGTGTCGGACAGAGTGGACAGCCAAATCCTAAGGCAATGGTCGCTCATGCATGTCCAAAATAATTATTATTTTAAATTTTACTAACATATTTGCAGTTAAAAGTTCTAACATAATATGGACTTGTATCATTAGGTACTGCGCACTTGGTCTGAAATAAATCGGGCGAAGCGCGAAACTTATCACGTTGCATACAATATTCTATTATTTATCTACAACCTAACATAGTAAAAAACCACAATATGTATCTGTCGATATACCCGATGTACTAAAACCAAAAATGCTCTCGGCATATTCATTTTCATTTTACACTGACATGACATGCTATTTTCACCCTACCTTCGTAATATAATTCCTCTAAAATTTTATAAACAATTTTCAGTGTGCCCTCGGCATACATAAAATAGACGAGGATTATACATAAGCTCAAATAAAAGTATATAATAAAAGAAAGCCGACGGGAAAAAATGACTTTAGATAGCGTGAAATAAAGTTGAATTTTGTTTGAAAGCCATAATAGACACCCTCATCTATTACTAGTGGTGGGGTGACTCTATTCGCGGGAAAAGGGGGCACTCGGTGGTACTATTTTATAAATAATGAATACAATACAATATTTAATTTATTCGTAAATATATTTCGTGATTGGTTTGAACGTTTATATAAAATTATAAAAGAGGGGTGGGGTTAAAAATAAATTATTTACCGATGTAACAATTTTATAGTTTTCCGGATCAAATAGAACTCTGTTTAATTATTCACGTTAATGATTCTGTAATTACGTGCTTATGATAATCGCTGTTTGTGAGCCGGGATGGCGTACGTTTGTTGATGAGTCATGCCTGCTTAATCTAGTTCTCTATGTGTCTACCTTAGTAGGTACGTGTTTTATATACTGATACAAATATTAGGTACGCGAACGACCTCCTCCCTCTACACCGTTATCTAGGGATAGCGATCTGAGATCGATTAATCGAAGAATCGATTTTATAGGACAAGAAAATCGATTTTTTTTAAATGGATTTTGGATTTGACCATTCATCAATTTTGTGAATCGATCTTAAAAGTTTGAAATCGAGATTCGTTTTTTTTTCCGTATTATGAAAAGTTCCGTTAAAGTTGGAAACAATTTTAAAATCTATTTAATTGTGTGTCACTTGTAATTTCACCAGCACGAGCACATCGCTCTTGAACACAGAAATGCCATAAGTTGTCGATAAGAAGTGGACTTGCCAATCTTTCATTTTCTCTGGTACCTAAAGGATCAATGGCACCAATACGATGGCATGGTAGCAAATCCATTTCTATCAGCCATTCACCTACCAAGGGTAGCTCGTCGTCCGACGTAAAACAGATGTCAGCTAAACTGAAGGGTCCCACTAGGGCCGATGCCTGCTAGGACTATGAGAAAGTTTGAAAGAGTGACCGTGGCTCTAGAATGGAAAGGGTAACTAAGGGATTTTTTTTAAGGTGGGAAATCATCCAATTATTTCTCCCGCACTGGGGCGGGGCGGGATGGCGTGTCAGACTTTTACTGCGAACCCATGGCCCCAGTAGGCTTCAGCCCTGCTGGGCTCCTACGGTTTTGCTGACATATCTTTGAGGTGCGCGGGGAATACTACGCGCCGTCGACGACTCGGGCTGGGTTCGGACGGTTACCGGACGGCTGGACGGCGAGCTACCCATTGCTCGCCGTCCTATGTCGTACTAAGTCTACGCCTACGGTGGCTGGAAATCGGGGTCGGGATCCCGGCGGCTGGGGCGTGAGGAAGTCCATTCTTTCACGTGTGCAGCCGCTTAATTCCCTAGCATTACTGCTTCGCAGAAGGAGGCGACCGCCTGCCATATCACCTTGCTGGTACAGGCTATGGCCTGTACCAGGGCTCAGGACGAGAGGTCACTGCCGCCGATCGCCCCTACGAGGATACGGCAGTGCCCCGCCCAAGCGGGGCAAACCTCTACCATACGCTCCACGTGGCACCGTCTAGGCGCCAGGGCATTTGACAATATTTTCTTGAAAAATACAGTCATGTTGTAATCAGGTACTGATTGATTGATGACTGAAAGGGTGCTGAGCTAGTCAAGCTAAAGTTAAATCACGGGAGTGGACTGCTTGGTTTACCATAGATCCAGATTCCAACCTCCTCATCAGCTAGGGGTTTATTGGAAAAAGTTACCGTGGCACTCGCAAAGGGCAACTGAAGGAACGCAGCTGGGTTTTAGACAGTTAAAATCTGACACTCCCTCTCACTTCATCCAGAGCAGAAGCAGTTATTTGATAATTTCCCTCTTCAGTTTGCTATATTTTATTGTGCGTCTATTTGGGCGGAATAAACATGTTTTCTTTTCTTTTCCAAAAAAAAAAACTTCCTTAGGTGTCGACCATAGCGTATTTTATGGGTGTTTTTTTTATATCGTGCGGATTTCATGACGCATGCGGGATTGTCCCGCATGCAGAAAATTTCATTGACGCATTTTTGCGTCATTTCATATCGTCGTTATTCATCACGCATGCGGAATTGCTCCGCTTGCGAGGCTGCACGCCACACCAGGCCCCGCATCCCGCATGCGTATTCTACGCATTACAATAAATACTTGTATGAAATGGACATTTGCGGGGGGCTACGCGTGCGGAGCAATCCCGCATGCGTGATGAAATCCGCACGATATTAAAAACACCCTAAAGTAGTATAAGAGACACACTTTAGAGTACTCGGTCACCATTTTCATAAGAAGACTAAAACCTAATAATTATAATATTAACATTGATTTATCCGAATAATACACACATGCAGTCCAAAATGACGTAACAGAAATACAAGAAGTATATTCACAAAAATAATGAACCCTGTCTCTTAATCTTAAAGTGGACAGTATTATTGTATTTGATTGCATTTGCATTGAAGTGTGTAAATGTGCTAAAATGCTCAAGCATGATAATTACGCTTTAAGCTATTTTGAACTTTATTTTAATGGTTTTAAGTTCAATATCTATTCGTCAAAAACACGACTGCGCTGGCAATATATGCAGGGGTTGATTGGTGCAGTAGTAAGAGGGTCGACTTGCGGCACAATAAGTTGTAAGTTCGATTCCCGCAGAATACCTACAAATAATCTTTGTATCTTTATTTTTGAAAGTGAATATTTTGTCGCACTCTTGTTGTGTTTAGATAATTTCTAAAAAAGGTTGATTTAAAAAATATATCCGTTCGTACTGAGTAAGGTATCTATTTTTAGGACATTCATGAGAAACAAAGATAGAGCTCCCTTTATAAAAATCCTGTTTTTTTATTGTATTCAAAATAAAAGTAGGGTGAACTTCACAAGACACAATAGATGCTCACCCTACTCAAGGCTACGTACGCAATGTTTGACACTCGGTCACAACTTTAATTCAAATTCGGCTACTCACTAATAGATGGCGCTGTTTTCAGTTCCACTGTGTTAGGAATTCTCAATATGAAATAGAACATTTACAAGCAACGTTAGATAACTTCATAAAAATATTTGTAAAAACTACAAAAACTTAATTTATACGTTTCTATTTTTCTTCAGTTTTCTAAACAATATATTTTAGTACTCCTAAACATGTATAGATGGCGCTTGAAACTAATCGCTACTATCGTTCTGGCGAAACATTTTCGTAAAAAGTTTTCGTTGAAAGTTTTGTGCAAACTTTTACTTGTACAAAATTTATATCGGCGATAAAATAAATATTATTATTATTTGCATCTAAACATTAAATAAAACCTAGCTTCTTTTCTCCCAGCGGGTTTTACCGGGTGATAATCAAAATTATTTTAAAGAAACATAGAGTCAATATAGTGCTCCTGAGATAAAAAGATAAATAAAAAAATAATAAGAGAGATATCCTATCTATGGACATACGATATCTCTCTTATTATTCTTTTATTTTGAATGAAACTGGGGACTATAAATAAGGATCCATAGTCCCAGTTTCATTCAACATCGTTCAGCCCCTAATACCTGAAGATGTAACAGAGAGACAGAATTACATTCACATTTATAATATTAGCACAGATAGATAATTATTAAAATAGTTTTCGTAATTGTCGGATGTATCTATGTAATCTCTGGATGATGATTTTATTTTTTGAGGTTGGAAATCGTCAAATGAGTGCTCTTGCTCTAGGGTGGAACAAGAGGGCGACACAGACCTTTTTTCTTTTACTGACTAAAACCCACTTGTGTTCTTTAGTTGCCCTTTACATTCTAGCGTCACTTTTTTAAACGTTCCCGCAACATGGTGATCCATTTACGAAAAACGTATTCAATGACACCTCACTCAGCTCGAACCCCAAGGTCAAGCAAGGCTTCTCGAGGTCTGTCTGTAGATGGGAGACCATTTATTACATTTCGAAACTCCTCCGTGCCTCAGAAAGCACGTGAAAACCCGTTGCTCCCGGCTGTTATTTGTAGAACTTTGACAAACGTTACGATAGTCAGAAGCCAGGAAAGAAAGAAAGAAAAGAAAGAAGAATATTTTAGTGTAGAAAAAACATGTTGAAACTTAACATAACAGAAAAACTAACATCGCGTGTATTACGTTTACGCCAAAAAGGTCCAGTTGTCTGGCATGCCATCAAATGTCAGCGTGAAATAATAGTATGTATAAGAGAGAATTAAGAAACTTATAAATATCTTACCAACAGTCGATCACTACAAAAAAAGTGTGACGGAGGTGTAGGTACATCGGTCACTCTCACGCCGCAAAAAAAAGTAAAATATTATTCCTAATTTGAAGCCCTAAAATATTTAGTGTATTTTACTAAAAAACTTAAAACAAAAATACAATATTATTTTCAATTTTTTTTGAGGGATTCGGTAGATAAAAAAATACGTCTCGTTTAATAAAAAAGAAGATTTCAAAGATTTGATTAAAATACTTAATATTCTTCTTACTTTAAAATAATTTAACTAATTAATTCTCTGCTTCTGCTAATCGAACTGCAACCGATCGTCAAAAACATTGTATTTGACAATGTTTTTGATATTTACATGCATGATAATTACACTCTTTACATTTATTATAATCGTATGTATTTATTTTAATCGCTTACCATTAGGTGAGATTTTTTTTTCTTTTTTTTTTTAGGTGAGGTAGTGGTCAAATGCGAGCCTATCCAAAATAAAAAATAAAAAAATCTTAAGACCCGGTTGTAATCACAGTGTTTTATTTTTTTTTATCGAGCCAACTAATTTATAACATGTTTTGATTTTTACCCAGCGGTTGGTCATATGGTCAAATTTAATAAAATAATTTTTATGGTGATTTCTTTTATATTTGTGGATTTCCAGAGGTTCAAAAATGTACAAAATGAGTAGAACCTAGGCTGGCCTTATTAAAAAACTACGAAAATTTATCTTCGATGACTGTCCTACTCTAGGCCAAAGGCCTTTTCCTATTAGAAAGACATTGCGGCCCTGGAACGTACTGCAGGCTTAGATAAATGAGGTTTCTGTGAGCGTTACTGCCAAACGCTTAATGCAAGTGGCAATGAAATTACCTGCGAAGAAGTCACGTGACAATTGACGTGTCAGCAGGACTACTGAAAGAGATTTCTGTAGAAATAAGCAAAACCTTTGTACCTGTTTTTCTGTTTCCTTCTTTTTGTTTCTATTTTTAGGGTTCCGAAAGGAAAAAAACGGAAGCCTTAAAGGATCACTTTGTTGTCCGTCCGTATGTCTGTCAAGATCCTTTATCTCGGGAACGCGTAGAGGTATCGAGTTGAAATGAAAACCATATACTCAGGTGCGCGATCCTTTGAAGCTGTGAAAAAATCAAACTTTTTTTAAGTTAACGAATAAAAAAGATACGGCCGTTTTATGTCGTAAAAAACGTATATTTCGATACTCTCAAAAAAAAATACATAGAGTACTTCCGGTCGACCTAGAATCCTGAAATTTGGCATGAAGCAAGGTCTTATAGCACAAGTACAGGAAAGTTTTTTTTTTTGCGAAGTAACTACAAATTTACAGTTTTCAGTTTTTTTCATAATAGCAAGCAAGGTCTTATAGCACAAGTACAGGAAAAAATCTGAAAACTGTAAATTTGTAGTTACTTCACAAAAAAAAAAACTATTCTTGCGATTCGAAAAAATCTTCGTAACTCAATTCGGGAATTGAACTGTTTTCATAGGTAAGTTTGTACGAAACCAGTCAGTGCGCGAGTCCGACTTGCACTTGCCCGGTTTTTTTAATTATGTGTGTGTACAATTTATGTAAGTACATAAATTGTTAAATAATTAAATACGTAGGTGTCCATTTCCACGTCGAGTCAGCTTTAAGTGAAAAATTTGAATGATTATGAATCTTTGCTAGTTTTTGTAACATCTTACACACTTTTTTATTAACACTTTTTTAATTGACTATTTTTGTGTGGTGGAAAATCATCCAATGACTTCTTTCGCTTTAGAGTGAAACGAGTGGGCGTGTCAGACTTTTACTGACTAAAACCAAACCTTCAGTTGCCCTTTGGGTTCTAGCATCACAGGTTACCTTTTCAGAAATTCCTCGTAGCCCAAGCGGGCATCGGCCCTTTAATCCCTATGGTTTTGCTGATATCTCTTTGAGGTACGCATATGGCATTATGGTTTTATATTATTAAGTATTTTCTTGACCATTGATTCAAAGAGCCAATTATTACTGACTGAATCTAAAAATGTCATTTTGGTTTTATTTGAAAATATTAAATAAATACAAAGACGAAGATGGTAAGACGGTCAGTTTTAAACACCATTGCCCAGTTTTACGTTAGTTATATTCTTCTGTTCTAAAACTAGCAAACAGTTGATTAATTGAAACAATATTTACTTATTTACCGTAGAACTCTAGATTTCCTTTAATTTTTACAAATTTTCTTAAATTTATTTTTTCGTATTTCAACTTGGTTTTCTAATATTTTTCCAGGAAAAGTAACTTATTTTTTAGTTTCGGTAATCATCAACTAGAATCCAGCTCTGGGTGGGGCGAGAGGGAGTGTTACATTTCAGCTGCCCACCCGTGTTTCTTCAGTTGTCCTTTGCCTTCCAGGGCCGCGATAACTTTTTTGAACAATCCCGCAGCTCCAGGAAAAAACTGGTTTTATTTTTTAGCTGTAGATAGTAGACGGACCCATGTAGATAATAGAAGGTCCCATGTAGATAATAAGGGACCCATATAGATAATGAGGGACCCATGTCGATAATAGAGGGACCCATTTGGATAATAGAGGGTTCAATGTGGATATTGAGGGATCCATGTAGATAATAGAGAGTCCTATGTAGATAACAGAGGGTCCCATGTAGATAATAGAGCGTCCCATGTGAATAATAGAGGGTCTCATGTGTGTGGACCTATTTGGTACAGGCGCGAGACTCACAATGTTAGTTATTTTTTTTTATCTTAATTGTTCATGTTGTTTCTGTTGTATCTGTGTACGTGTGCCAAATAAAATATTTTTCTTTCTTTCTTTCTTTCTTTCTTTCTAATAGAGGGTCTCATGGGTATAATAGAGGGCCTCATGTGTATAATAGAGGGTCCCTTGTGGATAAGGTCCAAATGTATGATAGAGGGCTCCCATGTGTATAATAGAGGGTCCCTTGTGGATAGGGTCCAAATGTATAATAGAGGGTCCCTTGTGGATAAGGTCCAAATGTATAATAGAGGACTCCCATTTGTATAATAGAGGGTCTCATGTGGATAATAGAGGATCCCATATGTA
Source organism: Mythimna impura (assembly GCA_905147345.3). Taxonomy (NCBI): domain Eukaryota; kingdom Metazoa; phylum Arthropoda; class Insecta; order Lepidoptera; family Noctuidae; genus Mythimna; species Mythimna impura. Next base: position 20,613,226 of record LR990359.1, on the reverse strand, counting down.
TAATAGAGGGTCCCATGTAGATAAAAGAGGGACCCATGTCGATAATAGAAGTTCCAATGTAGATACCTAATAAAAGGTAGGCCCATTTCCATCACTTATCAACAAACCTAAACTCTAGGCTGCTATTGTGAATTCATCTACCTTCTTCTTCGGGAAATTCAGACACTGTGTTATTTGCTCTTCAGTTCTTTCCACACTGACTTTGTACTATAGAATTTTCTGTTTATAGTTGTATTTTTTCTATTTCCTTCAATAAGTAGCAACATAAATACATCTTGTTGTTTTTTGAGATCGATAATTAGTATTTTCCATGAAGAATCCTCTCATCAGTCCTCTTACCATTTATTATTAAGATCAACTCTTATACATAATTATATCTATAGTCTTATACCACATCCAGTATGATATCTTTACAAAGGCCCTCTTCAAACCTCGCCTGTCCAAGTTCTGCAGACAACTCGGTTTGAAAAACTAAGGGGAATGTTATGGCATATCCATCCATAATACCTACATATTTATATCTATGGTCATGTACCACATCCAGTAGATTAATTATTCAATGGGCCCTGAACCCTTGTGTTTACTTCTGTTGCCATAATAAACATATCAGAAAATTCTATTTTTCGCCACCGCATTCCGCACGTAACCGCGGGATTCTTAAAAAAAGAACACTGGACGCGTTGCCATGGCTACGTTTGGCGCCAATACAATAACATTTAATTCATTAAGAGCTTGTCTGCGTATCGAGTCGAGCCGGCAGCAAAGGGCACTATAGTCGTATATCTTTAGTTATTTAAAAACTACCTTCGCGTGTGCGACACAACTGTTGCGAGCTTATTCCCCTCCCTCTTGAATTATTTGGATGAATAGCTATAATAATTAACAGAGACTAGTTCAATAGGTGGCATAAAATATCCAGTCTAAAAAGTTAACCCTAAAATCTATCAAAAGTTAAAATAGGTACCTATATCATTTGTTTCAAAAAACTACGCATACTTTTCATATTCATCCGAATAGGCAATTAGCAGTCAGTAGGTTGGCGCGCGGAATTATGAAAGACCACGATTAATCAGCGTCAACGTACATACGCTTTGTTCCACAGCTCTATTTACTATGTACATAGCGGTGACATCTCATTATATACCGCGACTATGTACACCTACCCGCCGATCACCTATCTAGGAAGTTTGCAAGCAAAAATCTAGCGCTAGGTGCTTGCCCCCCGCACACACGCACGCCACGCCGCCGCACGCCCGTACGCCGCTAAAACATAGCGCTGCGAGTGAGACTGCGTGCTAGAAAAAGACAGCCATAAAAAACTCCCCGTGGTGTGAGGTGCTGCCCCCAAAAAAAGCACCAAAAACGCAATCTGCGCAACTTCCCGGCGCAGAATCGTTAACGACTCCGGCTCTCTTTATCGTACACGCCGTGCCTCCTATATTTCTATTTTTTCTCCGTCAAACATTAGACGTAAGACGATTTCCATTCAACACAAAAACTAACCCTATCCCCTTAAAGTACAGTCGAAATTCGCAGCGCGGAAACTTGGCGTATATTTAGCACGCCGGCCGCTAGACGCACACACCCGCACCGGAACAGAAATAACGATCGCATTTTTGACCGAAAAGGACGGACAGATGGCTGAAAAGAGAAGAAAAAAATGACGACCATTTTGCTTTGCGCACCTACGAGGCGGCCGAGGTGAGCTTTATGTATGCTCTTTTTTTCGAGAAAAAAACCCAACCAAAACAAATGCACGTGGTCGGGTGTTATGACCGAGCTCGTGAAAAATTCTGCCGCCCGCTAAGAGATGCCGTTACGGGCGCGATTTTTTCCGCTCGCCATTTAGTTATGAAAAAAATTACTCGGTGGCGCTTCAGTCGCCCGGTTTAACACGTAGGGGCTTCGGCGGCGACGGGTTACTTTTGATTTTTGGTAACTGATTGCTGTCGTAGGGTTACATATTGACACGGCCATGTTTTATTGAACTGGAAGTATTGACTTGTGAACCGTATTAGGTTTCGGTTATAGAAATTGATCGGCAAAAATAGATTATGAAATGTGTTATGGATTTTTTTGGTCTGAACGTGGCTCAACTTTTTTTTACAGCTTATCTTGGTTTTGTCTTTTGAATCTAATGTAATTTCAAAATGCTATCTCAATGGAATTAGTAAACCTACGAGTAGGTATTCCTTTACAGATCGATTAAATTATTAGGTACCTATATAAATGTAGCCATAAATCACTCTACAGATGCCATTTGAATATTAAGCTTTCGGTGTACAATACTTCGAACTGAGAAAGGCTTAGTACATATAGTAATAACTTTTAATGACATGTCAAACGTTCAAATGAACTCTAGTTCTCTAGAAAATTATCGGTAATACAGACCTACGAGGCTACGAGGTAAAATGGTGCGTGTATAAAATTTTGAAGCGATTTAACTTAGTATCATTCTGGAGCAGCTTATGAGGACCCGACGGGAGGGAAAAACTTTTGTAGTAACGTGTCACCCAAAGAGCTGAGGAAGTCAGAAAAGCTGCCGCTCTATATATAATACTCTATTTAAAAAACCTTTCATAATATCCTGCTTGTAGATCCACTAATTCAAGCGGTGCGTTGTTAGACGGTGAATTTAAGTTTTTAGAGTACAGATAAATCTTCAATTTTCTGGATAACTTTGAGAGGAAAATTAAAGAGTACTTTCTTTCACAAATTTCGCAATTATCTAATGTATAAAAGCAGCGTTGGAAGGCCTCCCACAGGGTGGACTGACGATCTGGTGAGAGTCGTGAGAGTGCGGTGGATGCGAGACGCACAGCATCAGTCGTTGTGGAGACGCTTGGGGGAGGCCTATGTCCAACAGTGGACGTCTTTCGGCTGAAATGATGTTGATGATGATGATGAATGTATAAAAATCTCGCGTCGCAGTTTTGGTTATCGGAATTCTCCCCGAAACGGCTTGACCGATTTTTATCCATTTTTGTGTGTATTCGGTAGATCTGAGAATAGTTCGTAGGTTATTTTTAGCCTCCTAGCCGACATTTTTTCTTTGATAATTTATATTATATGATAGAAAAATGTTTGCTGGGTCAGCTGTAGTATTAGTCTAATATTATATTAGTATTCATTAGCCTATGTATTACTTTTTTTTTATATTAGACTTATTTATATAAGACTAGATCCTACCTTCGATGTGGTCTCTTCCTGTCACTCAAAAGTTTTTTGGTAGAAAACTCATTGTTGAGTTAAGCTCCCTTTGTAGGTAGGTACATGAATTGTCAAATCACTGAGTTAATGTTAAGTTTTGTGTACAATAAAAAAATTAGAAATACTGTGATAGACAAGAGAATACAGATGATAAGGTTGCAACACATCGTCCAAATTACACTTGTGATCTCCTTTAATTTTCGTATTGAAATCTTCTGTTTCCGACATACTATTACACACACACATATACATACCACACCCTACCTATCACCTATTACATACTATTTATCTCTGCATCACCGGTTGACTGGTAGAAAATGCCTAAGGCATTAAGTCCGCCGCTGTACGTTTGTGCATAAAGTATTTAATAAATAAATAAATAAATACGGTTTGAATTCATTTATTTCTAAAGATTACAAATCACTTGTACAGAAATAAATACTTAAATACTGTTCATGACTTTAGGCTTCTACAAGCAGGCCCTTTTTATTTGAAGTTGGGAATTCATCCAATAACTTCTCCTGCCCTGGGTGGTGCGAGAAGGACTGGTGTCAGACTTTTACTGATTAAAACTCACTCGTCTTCCTTCAGTTGCCTCGTGGTAACTCTTTCAAATAATCCTGCAGTTCTGACGGCAGGCAGGTTCGACGCGACTGTTAGAACAATTTCTACAGTTAGTTTTCTTTCCCATATTTATGCATGTATGCTTATACACACATCTTAACCTTTCTCATGAATCACTCTGTCTGTTGGTCCCAACCACGTGATCCATTCAGTAATATTTTTTAAGTTTATCATGTATAGACAGACAGATAGACGCGATAGGGCCTATGTTTTATAAAATGTAAGGATAATAAGGGCCTGGATCTCACGACACAGGGAATCCTAGTGTGAGTTCCAGGGTCAAGAATATCAACCCGTATAAATGTCTTCATTATCATTTCAGCCGAAAGACGTCCACTGTTGGACATAGGCGTCCTCCAATTGTCGCCACAATGAACGGTCCTGTTCGTCTCGCATCCATCGGATTCCCGCGACCCTCACCAGGTCATCGCCATCGGTCCAATGTATTTCTTAGATAATAAATTATTCAATTGAATACCTTGCAATGGCGGCCATAACCGTAAGCACTCAGTTAATGTTTAAATGTAAGAAACTGCATTAAATATAATATTACAACTTATTCTAAATATCCCCAAAAGCAAAGCTCTACTTTGCAGTTTATATACAGCGTTTAAGGGTAATAAAACAGCCTTTTTTTCTGATAAACCATTTATTTAAGTATAGGATATCTACTTATTGCTACATGACCCTACACCTGGGCCTTAAGTCTGCTATTACAATAGTGTCAGTATGGTCTATCATTGATTTCATAATTGTTGATTTTGACAAGTTTGGTGATCTACTAATACAATGGCGTCATTATGACTTTCCAATGATCAACCGCTGACACTCCATCGAAAGAAGTGGCATAGAATGGTAATCTCGTACATATTGACAAATAAATATCTGACGTATGCGGTAATCTACTAAAATTTTGACAGTTCCTTTGATCAGTGACCTACCATTAGACCGTTATTGTGCAGTCATTGCTTTTAATAAGCTCGATATTGTCATTCTACCACAACTCTATTACGAGACCATTGACCGATGATGACCATTGAATGATCGATCATTATGAATTAGTAGATTACGAACTTTTAGCAAAATGACAATGGGATCGTGTTGGAATGACGAATTTATAAAAATAGCAGACTTGGGCCCCTGATTATAACAATAAAATTTTAACATTTAAATGCGGATGTAAGCAAAGTAGTTAACGTAGTAGGTACTTAATTGAAATGTACCTTGTCTGATGGCTCGTGACGTTTGCAAATATTTGTATGTATTTATAAATCAGCCCCCCTAGCCAAGTTACAACCGTTTCGTTTCGATTCTCTTTTCGCCGATCGCCTCGAGTAGGCCACGCCTCCGATTCCTTTATTCTGACGTCACGTGGTCAGAACAACAAAGGAATAGGAGGCGTGGCCGACTCGAGGCGATCAACGAAAAGAAAATCGAAACGAAACGGTTGTGCCTTGGCTAGGGCTGGTTCTACGGAGATGAACGAAAGCGTTAACGAATTTAAATTAAATCGACTAGATATACCTAAGCATAATACAATCCATCTTATGTGTACTATCATCAGAGATGACTAAAAAGTCGTATCACTTAATTACGGCTCTAATATTCTTAATAAGAGCCGGTTGCAGTCACAGAATATTTTGTGGGTACCAGCCCGGGTGTATGTTGACTTCGCCACCCCGTAACAACAATTTTATTTTTATAAGAAAATAAAAACATAATAACTATTCAAGAATTTTGTTTTTAAAAAACAAGTTTTATTATTTTATGAAACTTTCAAATATTTTTGTGACGTAATCTCGTAGAGCCAACTAATTTATATCATGTTTTAATTTTTACCCAGCGTTTGGTCATATGGTCAATTTTAGTAAAATATTTTTCCATGGTGTTCTCTTTTATATTTGTGGATTTCCAAAGGTTCAAAAAATAATTGAATCAATTAGCTGTACTTCTTCAATCATATTTTTAAGTCACATGTAAAAGGGAGGTATCAAGCGCTCACAAAACCAAGCCCTATTTCTGTTTACTATATTCACGAACCATAACCTAATAACTCTCTAAGTCCTGCCCTCAGCACCGAAGCGTAAGCAGAAGCGAAGCGCTGGTGATGGCGAAGCGTAGAAGGAATGCTTACAGGTCTCCGATGATGCTTCGCTTTGTAGTTGCAGCTGGAGGACTCGGAGATGAAACTGGGCCTGAAATGTTATAATTATAACTTTTAATTTCAATCCTTTTGTTTTTTGTAGGTGGGAAATTTTCCAATGACTTCGCGTGCTCTCTTTGTTTCAGACTTTTAGTGACTAAAACCCACTCCTATATTCCTTCTTTACCTTGGGTTCTAGGGCCCCGGGTTTTCCTTTCAGAAGCGAACTCATAGCTCCAATAGGCTTCGACCCTGCTGGGCCCCTACGGTTTTGCTGACATCTCTTGAGGTGTGCGGGGAACACTACGCGCCGTGGACTACTTGGACTCGGTCCGGAAGGTTACCGGACGGCCGGACGGCAAGCTACCCATTGCTCGCCGCCCGGAAGCCTACGCCTACGGTGGCTGGAAATTTAATACTTGGATGTTACATTATTGTCTTCGTTGGGTCTTGAGTTGCTTCAGTTGTCCTTTTTGTTCCAGGACAGGGCTGCGGATTCGGAACTCGATAACTCCACGCGATCCTGAGATAAAGGATCTTGACAGACAGACAGACTGACAACAAAGTGGATCACTTTGTTATAAGGGTTCCGTTTTTTCTTTTGAGGTACGGAACCCAAAAAAGGGTTACGGTAGGTCTTTCAAATAATACCGCAGCATCAGTGAAATACTTAATTTTATTAACACCTAAATATCTAAATGCTTCTAGAGATTGCCTATGAACAATTTTTTTTTTTAACAATATTAGGTATTTGAAAGTGACGAGTGACAGGACAGAATGGAAGAAAAAAACAGACCCCAAATAAAACGGGACAAGGGCAGGAAGATGATGATGATGAAGATGATGATTAGGTATTATATAGAACGAAAAAACGTTTTATTCTTTAACTCTTTACTGTACACCATTACAGCTTATATTATAATATAAGTGGATAACAGAGTTAATGTACAATTGTACATAGGCGAGTTTAACTCGAGTTTTCTTCCAGCAAAACATTGAGTGATAGAGAGAAGGGTAGGATTAAGTGTACAATTTTAAAATATAAAATAACACATAAATAAAAACATATTATTACTTATATAGTGGATAGTGGCCCTAACTGCTATGCCGGAGGTCGAGGGTTCGATTCCCACCCAGGACAAATGTTTGTGAGATGAGCACAATTATTTGTTCTGTGTCTAGGTGTTATTTATCTATATATGTATATATTTAGAAATATATAAGTATGTTTATCAGTTGTCTAGTACCCATAACACAAGCTCTGCTTAGCTTGGGACTAGACGGTGTTGTGTGATAGTTGTGGAATATATTACATATTTATTTACTATGTCATACCGAAAGGAAAAGTAGTCAACTTGTACTCGGGAAAGGACTAACATTCCAAGACTAACTACTGACCTGTTGGTCTAGTGGTTAGTTGACCTGACTGCTAGGCCGGAGGTCGTGGGTTCGATTCCCACCCAAGACAAATGTTTTTGTGAGCACGATCATTTGTTCTGTGTCTGGGTGTTATTTATCTACAATATGCATCGAGATATAAGTACTAACGTACTAGAGAAGACACCGTAAATTCCTACTTTGTCTCATTGTCGAAGAAAACGCGTAATTGCCGTGATTTACATTGCGCTTAAGACCTTTTTGCAGAGAATAAATACACTTCCGCAGCAAATCTAGCGCTGTGGTAAATTAGTTACGGTTTAGACGAATTGTTATTATTTTAGCGCTGCAACGAACTAAAGATTCAAATTACGAAAATAGGACAATTCAGTTATTTGACGTAGCTTCTCTAGTACGTTAGTACTTATATCTCGATGACAATATGTATGTATTTTGAAATTTATAAGTATGTTTATCAGTCGTCTAGAACTCGCTTAGTTTGGGACTAGACAGTGCAGTTTGAAAGTAGTGGAATATAATATTAGGTAGGTACTTCAACAAGAACACTTTGTAGTCAACTTGTACTCGGAAAAGGGCTGACATTCCAAGACTCAAAGTCAAAGTCAAAAGTTTTTATTTCACATAGGCCTACATGGGCACTTATAAAACGTCAGAAGCTAGTGCACGGTTCCAAATTGGTCGTTTCCTATGGAGAAGAACCGGCAAGAAACTCCATGATTACTCTTTTAAAAAAGTGGTTGTTTACAATATTTTCATATTACAGTATTAATAGACATTATCAATAAATGACATGTCAACAAAAGAAAATTACTAACGAATTTATGGTGGTTGGCGTCTAATAATATAAAAAATATTACAAAAGCAATGTGTTAGAAGGGAAAAAAAAGTATATATTACAACAAATTTTAATGTGGAGCAGTTAATAGATACATGTACACAATATTGTGAGTTACCAGGGGGCCACATGTGCAGAAGCAGTCATTGCCAAACAAGCGTATCCTCGACATAGTCTTTAACCTTGTAATACGCTTTTTTAATTAGGACACGGACTAACAAACAAACACACAAATTTAATCGACAAACCTAGAAACTTTCACTATTCACAGAAAAGAAAACAAATGTTTTATTATGGTTGCAGTACAGACCTTGTTTCTCTCGTTTCGGTTGTGCACGGATATGGCGCAGACACCAATATTCTCTGAAAACAAACAAATAAAACTCCAGTTTAGTTTGAACGGCACGACGGGTGATCTAATAAAAATATCTGGTTATATCACAATGTCTACAGTTTACTCTTTGGCGTTTTTAGTAGAAATGTTTTTGGATGTTTCAGTTTGAAAATCGTGAAATCATCATGATCATTTTAGCCGAAAAACGTCAACGGCTGGACAAAAGCCTCTCCCAAATGTCACCACAATAATCAGTCCTGGCGTACATAGGATTACAATGGATGGATACTTTAGATGGTTAATCCAATGTACCTATTTGTATTTCGTCGCTGCAGCCAGCGCTGCGCTAAAGGCTGTTTTCTTAGAGAAGAGCACTGGCAGACGATTTTGTTCTGTATATTAAAGACAAAGATATAAATAAATGTGAAATGTATATGCAAAGAGCACTTAATTCCATAGTTCCAGTGTTAGGAGAACTAGGCTTGACAAACAACTGTACCTCTCGCATCCGTCGAATTCCCGCGAACCTTACTAGGTCGGCGGTCCACCTCGTCGGAGCTTTAAAAAGCTTGCATCTTGCAGAACCTTTTGCCTCTATCGACCATCTGTTCTGCGAGTAATGTGCCTTGCCCTCTGTCACTCATCTGTCTAATATCTACTCATATTCATTCATTTCTTAATGTATTTATTTACACTTTATGTAGAGTAGTGGCACATAGATGGACTTAATGCAACGAGGCATTCTTTACCAGTCAACCTGCGACATTACTACTATTACTATATTAGTGTCGCCACACATGGGCTACATGCCACAGCCACAAACGCCGCCACTAGAAGCTAGAAGTGGCCACAAAGGAAGCTGAAGCGCATGAAACCCACTTCATGTGCCATTGGCTGCTACTTATTTTAACCCATACGCGCTGTATCATAATGGACTCTGACGAAGAAGGTTTAAATGCGCGATTGGCGTGTGATGGCGTGTAGTGGCCAGTGCGGGCCACAAGAAGCGAGCAGCGGTGATTTGTAGCGTGTGGCAGCCACCGGCGTTAACCGTGTGCGGCGAATCCATAATATAAAATGTATGAAACCTACAGGAAATATGCCAGTGGCGGCGTTTTGTGGTGGTGGCTGGTGGCCCGTGTGCGGCGACCCTTAATGTCTTAAAGAAACTTACGTAATTTTCCAGATCCATCAAGTGGGCACCCACGCAGATGTGTCGCATCCTTTATCTCTCAGGCTCCGCTGGTTAGACCCCGTGTTTTTTTTTAACTGGAAATGTATAAGGCAGATTTTGACTAAAAGAAAATTAAGTGTAGGTACTTACAAAGAAATCAGTAGATACGATAAGATTTATTTTTAATTTTTTTACTGTAATCGAGTATAGGATATTTTTAAATGGTTTTTTTTTAATTTCTTGCTACACAAAATTACTTAGGCGGACTTAATACCTTAGCCATTTTTATCAGTCCACCAAGAGTGGTAGAGAGACGACATGGCAGGTACAAAAAAAATATTGAGAAAAAAAGGTACAAATACAAATACAAAAAGTTTATTTGTGTACACAGCTGTACAATTTAGTTGTTACAAAATGTATTAGTGTCTCTGTGTTCTGCCACAAAGTGCCATACAAATATTAAATAAATTAAATATTATTACGCCTACTAAACAAATTTAAGTACACACATGAATGTTTATTACCTACAAATTTAGAAAATAACATTGCACGTTTTTAAATGATTATTACCTATATTACTTATTACCTATAAACGGGTCACCTATATATATACAACACTTTCGTTTGTTTGAAGTACAAATTTATATCTAGTTACTATCTAATATTTACAAAAGATACATATTTACTTTATTTATTACATGCACACTCATTTTTCTTTTTACATTACAATAGATACTGCTTAACCTTCATTAACCTTCCTTTGGTACAAAAGAGAAAAGAGGCAGAGATCAGACATCAATTTAAAACAATACCATCCCCATTTCCTAAAGTCCCAACCCACCCATAACTAAATTAGTTTAACTAAAACCACAGAGAGATAATTAAAATATTAGCTATAAACAACAACTAACGGCAAAGTATAAGTTTTTAACGATAACTTTGACTGCCAGATATAAGCAGATTTATTACTCTCAAGCGAGTTTTAATTGCAAAAAACTTTTAGAATAATATTCGTAGTATTATTAATGGAACATATATAGCGTCTGTATTCCCTGTGGGAATAAGCTGAGATATATCTATAACATTTAACCATAGTCAGCCTTATAAAGTTCCTACTGCTAGGACTCAGGTCTCCTCTCTAGAAAAGAGAATGGGTCGTAATCCACCATGCGAGCCGAGTGCGGGTTGGTGGATGTCACATGTCTTCGATTTTTTTTGTGTCTAGGATATCCCGGTTTCCTTACGATATGTTTTCACTCACTGTTTTGAGAGCAGTGGTGATGAATTTAATTACACGAAGTGAAGAGCCTGCCTGGGTGTGGACCTACGACGTAGATTTCGTAAGTCGAGGTCGTTACCGAGAACTGCACTCAAGTTTTACGATTTCTGGTCACCGTAGGCGTGGGCTTGCGGACGGCGAGCATTGGGTAGCTCCCCGTCCGACCGTCCGGTAACCGTCCGGACCGAGCCCAAGTCGTCGACGGCGCGTAGTGTTCCACGCCCGCCTCAACGAGATGTCAGCAACTGTAGGGGCCCAGCAGTGTCGAAGTGAAAGAGATCTCCGGGGCCCTGGAATAATGGCAAAGAAGGAACAGGAGTGGGTTTTTAGTCAGTAAAAGTCTGACACGAGAACGGGGGATGTCATTAAATGATTTTCCCACCCAAAAAAAAAACGCAGTGCGGGAAAGATGCTTGATGGCCCTCAAGAAAAAAAAGACGGAATAGATTTCCTGCCACGAAAAACGTTCAGGTTTTCTCATGCTTTTTTCCAAGTTAAAATATTAACAAAGCGGTAAGAATTACATTATGATAAACCCAACAATATGTACACAAATCGTGATTATGTTTACACAGATGTTTAAGTTAAAGAGAGGTTCAATATAGTTTAGTTTAAGTAAATATGAATACTGACTATTGTAATAAGTTAAAGGTAAATTGTCAAGTGATTGTTATATGTCAATATTTGGTTACGTATGGATTACTGATGCGTACGTAGGTTCATAGGCGCGTATTCGTCATTATACGCTTGGTGTACGCCTGCGTGAAGCTTACCTTTAGAATGAAAGTGACCTAACTCATAATTTCTGTAATTTCTGTTTTTAATATTAACTAGCTTTGTGATAGCGGCTTCGCCGACGTTGATGCAGAAAATTATTCCTAGGGAACATACTCTTGGAATCAAAAGTATCGTATCTGCTATCCTAGGATATGGTCTACCCGTATGCCAAGTTTCATAGAAATGCATCCAGCCGTTCGAGCGTGTAGAAGTAACAAACATATACACTCACAAACTTGCACTTTTATTGTATTAGTGGGATTATATCACTCAATTTTAATCTAACATAGCGCTGACAAATCAAATTAAGCAGGGGAGGCTAATCGACTAACACGGTTAAAGTCACACCTCCACCAAAATTCTTTTACCGCTTGCACTGCCTACACTAATTGGGATAAATTACCGATCAAATCCGGAAAAATCCAGTTTGCGTCGCCCTAAACCGATTCGATTATCAACCGAAATTGACCGAAACATGTGTACTTTTTTTATTTAAAATGGTTGCTGTGTTGTTTATAAGGATATAAGTGGATGAAATTAATTTCTGATTTGCATAGACATGACGTGGAACGGTGTCCGCGCAGCAATCTAAATTAGTGAGGACTGTGAATGACGTAACACATTCATTACATTTACACAATTTAATTGCGAGCAAAGAAATATGACAACATGTGTTTCTATTTCTAGTAATGTACGTAATGGATATGCATACATATACAAATTATGACACGTTTATGTTACGAAACTATCCTAGATATTTATAGCACAAAAGATCCAGAAGGGTCGAAGTGCTCTGGCCTAGGGCCAGCCCCACAACAAAATTCTAGATATTAAAAAAAAACTGGGCAAGTGCGAGTCGGACTCGCGCACTGAGGGTTTCGTACAAACTTACCTGTGAAAACAGTTCAATTCCCGAATTGAACGAAGATTTTTCCGAATCACAAAAAAAGTTTTTTTTTGTGACGTAACTACAAATTTACAGTTTTCAGATTTTTTCCTATACTTGTGTTATGAGACCTTGCTTCATGCCAAATTTCAGGATTCTAAGGTCAACGGGAAGTACCCTAGGATTTTCGATTCCCTCGAGAGTGTCGAAATACACGCTTTGTGCGACAGAAACGGCCGTATCTTTTTTCCCGTTAACTCAAATGTTTGATTTAACTTTGATTCGATTCGATTAACTTCGATTTTCTCAAAGATTTTTCCGAATCGCTAAAAAGTAATTGTTTGTGATGACATGTAAAAAAGTGTGATCCAACGTCGGCAACATCATCGCTTACTATCAGGTGAGATAGTGGTTAAACGCAAATCTAACAAAAATAATAAATCAGAAAAATAGAAAGTGTTATTTACAAACAAAATACCCAAAATGAAACAATTTATTACATAATAAGTATGTATCATAACTCATTAGAACCGGCTTAAATTATTAGAGTCTTAAAATACAAGGAAAACGCAAAAATAAAACCATCCAAAAACGATACAAAAATGCAAGACAACTTCAAATATCCTTTCATCAATAAAACTAAAGAAATACTTAAGTATCTAAAGAGTTTCTCAACGACACATGACCTGCTTGAAGTACCCAGAGTATACGCCATTGAAAATTTGTGCTGTCTTCAAGGCTAGAGTGAATATTAGGCTCTTAATAAACTAGTGCGCCTCACCATCAATGATTGCATCTCTGCTTACCATCAGGTGGGATCGCAGTCAAGCACTGGTTTATACCAATTTAAAAAAAAATGCATATAGCACAGCTGGCCGAAACAACGTTTTTTTCATCTTATGGTACGAAAACTCTAATTATAATTTAATAATAATTTATTCAATAAGTACTCGTTATTTGTACATGGCATACAGAGTAGTATTAAATATTAAAGAAAGAAAAACCTAATACCCTAATCAATACCCGAGAATCTTTAAGTCAAGAATGAATAGGTTACGTCTAGGTAAGCGCGCTCCATCGTCGACCGCATCCTCGCTTTCCTTCAGGTGAGATAGCGGTCAAGTGCGAAACTATCAAGAATAAAAAACAAAAAAAAAATTTAAAGTGGGTCATAGGACTTCCTTTCCAAAACATGGCAGAAAGCCTGTACCTATGTATCTTTGGAAAGAGTTTACAATTATAAGGAGTTGTATTGCGGTTAATTAGTAACAAGACAGTCAATTACTCAAGCCCCATTTAAATACTAGCTAGCAAAATACAAGAAAAACCGCAAATTAACTCAACCAAAAACCATACAAAAACGTCTTTCCATCATACAAGGCTTGCCTAAAATCCGCTTTTATAACGTAGGTTGTCGCCGGACAGTACCCAGCACCTCAGTCGTCGCTGGGGGGAGTCGCATACAAGGCGACAAGTTTGGGATAAAGCGTAAATATATCGGGGTGTGAGTGTAGTTTGGTCGAATTCGCGAGCGAGTGGGCGGCGGTCTTCTGTAGTATATGTTGGGTTAGCAGATACATTTTTGCGTCTTGTGTTCGATTTTTATGAACAAAAAGTCATGTTTTGTAAGATTAGGGGCCCAGTAAGGCCGATGCGTATTAGGGCCATGGGGAAATTATGAAAAGGATACCTGTGGTCCTAAAGCACAAAGGGCCACTGAAGCAGCATAGGTGAAGTCTGACACGCTCTCTCGCCCCACCCTAGAGCGAAAGATGAGTTCCCACCTCAAAGAAAAAAGCTTACACTTATAAATTACGGATAGACTCCAGGACTCTATCATCATGCGCAACTCCCTAAAGAAGGAATAAAATATGAAGATAAAACGAAAACTTACAAACAATTATTATTTTCTAAGTGTCACTTCACCTTTAACACAACACGACCTGCCTGTAGACATAATAAACGACAACTACCATTAAAATATTCTATTCAACCCCATGGCATATCTCAAAAACACAAAATCTAAATAATTCTCACCGTTATCCTGGGAATTCCTCGATATTAAAAGAAACGTCGTTAGATTTCCACAATTAATAAAATATATTAGAATAAAAATAGAATAAATTGGGAATCGTATAGGGAGATTGTCGGTAAGAACCGGTCATCGTGAGACTCACCGGTCAGAGATCAAAACGCATATTAATGAGGGCACAGTTCCCACAATATCGCATGCGCCTGCGCCGACCTCGGCCCTTTGACTTGACCGTTGATCTTTTATCGAACTAGTTTTTTAATAGATACCGTGATCTTTGGGGATGTTTTATTAGACTTGTTTCTTGAAGGGTCGCGGAGTTTGTGTAGTTTTAAAATTGTGAGGTCGAGAGATAAGGAATTTTAAAATGTTGAGTCTTCTTTTATCGTCGTCATCTTATTGATTCACAATTGTGCTTTAGTATAATATCAAGGAAAACATCGTGAGGAAACCGGCATGTCCTAGAACCAAAAATCCGCACTGGGCTCGCATGGTGGCTTATGGCCTATTCCCTCTCCAAGAGAGGAGGCCTGAGTCCCAACAGTGAGATCATAATAAGGCCGACTATGGTATGCTATGCTATATAATATCAAGAGAAAGAGTTATCGAGGTGTAATATATTTCATTACGCTATTTTAGATATTAATTTTGAAACGGTACCAGAATTATTTTTTTCATAATTAGCAGTCAAATTAATTTACTGGTAAAAGATTCTTACAAGATATCATTAAAAGATTGCAAATACTTATTAAAAAATAATCAAATAGATCATTTAAACATTTTCTCTAAAATACAAAAACGATCTTTAATTTTAGCATATCTTTTAACAGATTGCTTGAATTCACATGATGGTGGTGGTGAAGGCGGATCACTTGAGGACGTGTTGTGTGTGTGTGTGGTGTGGCTATGTGTGTGTTTCTAACAGTAATTATGTGTGTATGCGATACATTAGATATTTTAGTTTAATGTTCGTTATTTTGTTCGTTGTTAATAAGGATTGTAAGGGCACGAGTTGCAGCTTTTGGTAATTATTTTTGTCTTAGATTAAAATATTAGCTGAACATTTTTAGAATTAGGCAATATAATATGTCGCAGTAATTAATTATGACAAGGAAAGTTAAGAATTTGACACATTTAAATATCACCGGAATAGTCTTAACAAACGTCTCTCAAAGACAAAATTAAAAAAACAATACTTCGTTTAACGGTAAAAATTTACTACAAAACAAAATAAACATGTAATATTTCTAATTTCATGCACAGAGAATTTCGAGCCGTTTTCCAGAGCAGACACTGTCCAACACAGTGTCCTTTCTCAAACAGTGTCGTGGCTTTCTGCATATGATTTATGTAACACAGTGTCTAATGAAAAACTGTGTGAGTAGTGACGAATCTAATCCCATGTGAACTCGGCGTTACAGCCCGCGGCGTTACTGTGCCGTATGAGGGTATATGTGTGTGTGTACATGAGGGTGTGGGTGTGTGTGTGTAAGGCGAAGTTAGATCGTCCACACTTTACCGCGGGACTCGATAGGAGAGGTACACCTACAGGCAGAATTGGTCTAGGAATGGGTAATATTTTTGAGGGCGGAGAAATTCTAGAAGGATTACCTATTATAAATAGGTAAACCGCATACCGGAAGACGTACTGTTGGAAGTGCTCTTGATAACCTGGTGATGGTTGCGGGTTAACGATTGATGCGAGACCCACAGGACCGGTCGTTCTGGTGATACTTCGGGCAGGCTTTGCATGTAATTTCGGCTGAAATGATGATATTATGCATTACACTGGTTATAAGAATGTGAGGAGTGATATGAAAGAAATGACGAGTGACGGAAGAGAATGGAAGATAAAAACGTGTTGCGCCGACCACGAGTAATATAAGACAAGGGCAGGAAGATGATGACTCTGGATATAGGATTAGACTAAACCTGGAATAGAATACCTTAAATATAATATGACATAATTGATAAATTAACCTGCCAAATTCGAAAATTCGCCATCACGCTAACAAAACCTTGATCGCCAGTGCTTGTCGCATCTATGATACACAGTAATATTTATTTAAATTTAAAAATTATTAGGTAAGTCGACACAGTGCCTGATATTTAATTTTTATTTTTATTTTATAATTATAATAAACAGCGGGAAACAATACAATAATATCGGCACTTAGTCAATAGGAGTAACATACACTACGAACGACGTAATCCACAAATTATTATACAAAATAGCTGACTGTTAAAAGACATCATCGTCATCATCATCATCTGCCCTTTTCCCATGTTATTTGGGGTCGGCGCAATACGTTTTTTTCTTCCATTCTGGCTGTGAAAAGACAATATCGATTAAATTAAATTAAATTAAATTAATTTAAATATTATGTAGATAGTATTGTATATATTTGTTTGTATTTTTTTATATTATTTTATTGTTTTATTATATTTATTAATTTTTTTTAATAGCGTCCCGTTTTTACGCTTTTGGGCACGGAATAAAAAAAAAAAGAAAAATTGTTTGATTTTTTTTCTCTGAAGAGTGATTGTAATCTTAATTATGTTACGTAAGATACCGTCTGAATCATCAAGTCACGTACGCAAATTCTATGAAGCCAGAAAAAGAATAAGTTATTATTTAAAGAACCATCTTCTAATCTAAGAAGAACCCAACTAAATCCACTGTCCTCTTCCCCTGTACCCTGGTCAGCTCCTAACATCATTAATCTAACTTTCGTGCTACCCTTTATAATAGTTCGGTCCGTTCCCCCGTGGGTGGAGGCGCCCGCCCCATCGTGGGGGTATGTATTAACATACGAATTTGGAGCCGTCCAACCTTCTTCTTATGGGGGGACGAAATTTAAGTTTTGCTTCATGTATTGATCCGGGCGGGTTTAGCTAGTGTAATGATGCATTAGCTATATGGTTTAGTTTTGTTTTATGCTGGGTTTAGATATTATTTAATATATATAATGAAGGAGATTATTGGACGGCAATTAATGTTTAATTATGTTTTTATTTGGTTGATGTGGTTAGAGTAATTAAGGCCTGTTTAGTTATGCGAGTCAGAACGGGTTTAAAATTTATGAATAACTAGCATTTTGCACGTGACTTCGGTCACAAGAAAGTTCTCACATCCCTTTTTTATAGGTGGGAAATCATCCAATGGCTTCTCCCGCTCTTGGGCAGAGCAGGAGGGCGTGTCAGACTTTTACTGACTAAAACCTACTCCTATGTTCTTTCTTTACCTTAGTTCAAGGACCCCAGGTTTCACATCCCTTTGAGGTAAGTTTTAAAAAACTGATAATGAGAGTCTTAATTATGCATTTTAATTAGAATGTGTTCTAAGTTTTAAGTTTATTAACCTAAGAAATAAGTGTTCTCCATACAATTAAATTGTCCTACTAGGGGTACTTCTGAAAACAAATAATGGCAACATTTTTTGTTTACTTAGAAATACTATACTATTATTTTTGGTAACTTTAAAGTAAAAGTAAACTGAATTAGATTTTGCATACAAACGAAATTCCCCCTTTCACCCCCTTGAAAGTAGAATTTTCAAAAAAAATATTTCTATTGATCGCTTATGTCATAAAAGAAAGCCTTGTGCAAATTTTCATGTTCTTAGGGCGGAATTCACCAATAAAACTAATCGCGTTTTAACGTTTGGCTCGTATAATCGCGTTTAGCCGCTGTCACTAGTGTCACTTGTAAAAATACAACAAAAGAAAAATACAGACAAGTTATACTAGTGACAGCGGCTAAACGCGATTATGCGAGCTAAACGTTAAAACGCGTTTATTGGTGAACTAAGTCCAATTAGTTTCGGCCGTACGTTGAAATGTTAGTCAATAAATTTCTACTTTTATATATCTATATACACTTCTGGACACATCTATTGGCCCACCTTAGAGTTTAGGTTTCGATGGCCCCTACCGAAATATGATTGCTAGATTGAACAAAAACTGTTGATGCAGTTTTAAACCTGATACATTTTACCATCTTTTTCGATCGTATTGTTTTAAATTTGAATTCAGAATACCATACGACATGGAGCTACGCCTAACAAGTTGGATGTGCGCCTTGTTAAAGGCAATTGATTTTTGAATAAAAAACATGTTTTATCAAATAAAGGTTTAATTTAATAACGCGTGTTGCCTCCATGGGCATCTACCACAGCTCTCATACGATTAGGCATAGAGTTTCTCAACCACGCTATGAAATTTTGAGGGATCAACTCCCGTTCCTCTTCTATGGCAGTTTTCAACTCCTGCATCGTCTGGGCAACTGGCTGACGAGCCCTAACACGTCTTTTTAGCTCGTCCCACATGTGCTCAATGGGGTTCATGTCTGGGCTTCTGGCTGGCCAGTCCATAACTGTGATGTTCACATCCCGAAGATATTCCCTGACGATGCCGGCCGCATGGGCTCTTGCATTATCATGCATAAAAAGGAAATTTGGGCCCACATAGTCCGCGTATGGTATCACGTGAGGTTCTAAGCACTCACGAATGTACCTTTCAGCATTTAATGTTGGCAGCCGTGGTCCTGTAACAACCTCAAGTTGAGTTTTGCTGCTCGCGGATATACCGCCCCAGACAGTCCATGAGCCACCGCCATAAGCAACCCTCTCTTCAAAGCGGCATTGTGCGAAACGCTCTCCCTTACGTCGGTAGACCTTCTTCCTTCCATCATTGCCATGTAACACAATTTTAGACTCATCAGAAAAGAGTACACGGCTCCAATCTTGCTGTGTCCAATTTAAATGACTGCGTGCGAAATGAAGGCGCGCTGTTCGGTGGGCTCGCGTTAGTTTGGGCCCATTAGCTGGCTTGTGTGGTACCATATCGCGTTCTTTTAACCTTCTCCGAACAGTTCGAGCGCTCACAGATACTCCGTGGAAGTCGCGAAGTTGGTTTTGTATCTCAATGGAGGTAAGGTGACGATTTCTCAAGCTGGTCGTCACGATGAATCGATCCTGCCTTTCAGTTGTGACCCGAGATCGTGGCCTTCCTTGGCGACGAACAAAGCCGCCAGTCTCTAGGTACCTCCGATAAACATTTCGGACCGCAGATCGACTTAAATTAAGTTGAGCACTCACGTTTCTTTGGCTGTGTCCGGCCTGAATAAGTGCCACAGCTTGGGCGGCGACTTCAGGTGAAGTATCCATAGATTATTGATAGAACCTCACCTTAATGTTAAGAATAAGTAATGTTTGTTTCAAAACCAGAGATATCAATCACTTTTTCACGAATTAAATCCAAGTAAACCAATAAAACCAAGTTTTCTTAGTATTCGATTGTTTGATATCAACAAACAGGCTCCAAATTGTCTTTTGTTTCTTTAAATTCTGTGTTCGAAATTCAAAAAAAGACTATTGAATGAAATTGTGAATGTGCCAGGTTCAAAACTGCCTAAAAACTTTTTGCTCGACCTAATATAAAATTTTAGCTAGGACCAAACGAAACTGAAAATACAAGGTGGGCCAATAGATGTGTCCAGAAGTGTATATAAAAATAAATAGCTGTTCTTTAGTCTCGCTAAAACTCAAAAACGGCTGGATCGATTTGGCTAATTTTGGTCTTGAAATATTCGAGATAGTCCAGGGAAGGTTTAAACGGTGAGAAAAAATTAAAAAAAATCACGAAAAAAAAAAAACTGAATACAACGCCATCTCTAATTAAAATGTCATTATAAAAAGAATTATGCTGTTCTGGTAATGCCAGTAGATGGCGTTATCCTTACTATTAGGCGGTTCGCCGGGTCAGCTACTAATAGATAGATTATAAAATATTCAATTATCAATCATACAATTAATTCTGAAACATTCCAGCGAAGGTATTCGAAGCATGCAACACTACGTAATTTAAGCTTTAATTAAAACCGAAAACAAAACACATAGGTGTTTTGGAAACGCATTAAATGCAGGAAAATATTTCGCCTAAAATAAATATGGGTAAATAGCCGATAGCGCTCATCAGTGTACCAAATAAATAATACATATGTATGTTAAAACTAAAGCTTTGTACAAAAAACTAGGCAAGTGCGAGTCTGACTTGCGCACTGAGGGTTCCGTACAAAAACTATGTAAATAGTTCAATTCCCGAATGAAGTATCGAAGATTTTTCCGAATCGCAAAAAAAGTGTTTTTTTATTGTGACGTTACAACAAATTTACTGTTTTCAGTTTTGTTTCTATAACTGTGCTATATGAGCTTTCTTTATGCCAAATTTAAGGATTTTTTGTCAACGGGAAGTACCTTTGAGAGTGTCGAAATATACGTTTTTTCGACAAGAATGGCCGTATCTTGGTTTTTTCGTTAATTTACAAGTTTGATTTTTACTTACTTTACGCGTTACTCAACGCGTTGCCGAGATAAAAGGTCTTGACAGACAGACATATAGATAAACAGACACACGGACAACAAAGTGATCTTATAAGGGTTCCGTTTTTTCCTTTTGAGGTACGGAACCCTCAAAACGAGGAAATATTCCACTGTATCAAATATCGAGAGAAAGTTATATAATATATTATGTCGTTTTGTAGACTGGGGCTTTGTGCTATCATTGGACCGGTAACGTAATATGCTGCAAACTGAAACGTTACAGCTTATAATTACTAAATGAACTCTCTACCTGCGTTTTATTTATTTTAGTAAATGAAAATGTAATATTCCTTTTAGGCACACAACAGTAGTGTAAAAATGTTTCATCATCATTTTAGCCGAAAGACGTCCACTGTTGGACATAGGCCTCACCCAAGTGTCGCCATAATGACCGGCTCTGTGCGTCACGCATCCATCGGATTCCCGCGACCCTCACCAGGTCATCGGTCCACGCTGCGTCTTCCGGTACGTGGTCGCCACTCCAGAACCTTTCGTCCACATCGACCAACTTTTCTGCGAATGTGTCCTGGCCACTGCCACATAAGTCTAGCGATTCTTCGGGAAAAAAATGTATGTACTTAAGTACCTACTATAATTCTGGTATTGCATGTGCTATTCCAGGATATGGTCTACCCCTGTACCAAGTTTCATTGAAATCTGTTCAGCTGTTTAAGCGTGAAGTAGTAACAAACACACACACACATTCACAAACTTTCGCCTTTATAATATAGCCAGCTTCTGCCAGCGGCTTCGCCCGCATGAAAATAGAGTTCTCCATACAAACTTTGAACCCCCGTTTCATCCCGTTAGGAGGTGAATTTTGGAGAACCCTCTCCTAGTGCTCGCCTGCGTCATAAAAGGAAGCTTTGTGCAAAAGTTCACGCTCCTAGTCCGAGTAGTTTCAAGTGATAGAGTGTTAATTCATTTCATTTCAGGCTTGGAATACCCTTAATTAAATACTTAGATTAAATTACCTACATTACATTTTAAAGACGTTAAAATTATAAATTAATAATAACGCAAGGTCAGATTTAAAACAAAAAATAATACAATATACCTAATATCAACAGGTACCTTATAAAACGAATCAATCTCACAATCTAAGGCTGAGTTCAAACTTGTCATTTATAACTCATCACACACAAGCAATCAGGGGCGCCGGATTTTAAAAAACCTCATGGGTGCTCATGCTCATTTGATGGACTCGAAAAAGTGGCGAAGTGTGAGAAGAGAAAAGCACACTGATCGACCGACAAATAAATAAATGTCTTACTTACATACTGCGTACTTAATTACTAATTTTGTTTGAAAAATTAAACTAGTTCTTATTATCAAGAAATATTATAATTTATACGTAACCTAAAAGGCGATTACTGATCTGTTTCTTGATGTCTATTCTCAGGGGTGCTCGGCACCTACTATTTATTTCTCATTTATTTATTTATTTATTTATTTAAGACAGGTACTCTCTGCACTTACAGTCGAAACCAACACGTGCACGTGTGCTCATGGGTGCTCGAGCCCCCGAGCACCCATGGAGTCGGCGCCCCTGGAAGCAATCACCTCCCAGTTCCCAGCTCCGAGTGTTGTTGCACGTATTAGATAAAAGTGATTGGATCTCAGCGGAGAGGAAATGATGCAAAAGGACAGCAGCGATATGGAATCAATTAGTATGCACCGCAGACGGCCGAGTTCCTCCCGTCTGTACCTACCCTCACAGCAAGATATAGGGCCTTTTGTAAGTACTTTTGGTCGCTTTGGTAGTACAGAACTATATCCACGAGAATTTTATCTGCATATTTTTTTAGTTGTAGTTTTTTGAGTTACAGATTTCATGTTCCGATGTAAGTAATCCGGTCTCCATTGGATCAATTTTTTTTTTTTTTAGTTTAGTTTTTTGGAAAAAATACTCGTCTAATATTTGGGTGATCTGGAATTATTAAAATGTTAGACATGTGAGCTTTGTTGTTTTGTTTTTGTGTGTGTGTGTGCTTTTGTTGTACAAAAAAAAGAAGACAATACTAGAAGTAAAAATTTCGACGCACTGTGCTTTGTAATTTTTATTATCTTTACAAATAAAGATTTTTACACGACTGCCCAAAAAAAGGAGTGTTGTTAGAAGTCACACCTTTTTCAATAATTATAGAAAAGAAAAAAAAAGTAAAGTAACTAAAATTTTATTTTATTCTATTATTTGAAATGCTTATATGTTTTGCTTTCGCGGGTGAAGCAAAGTCCTATCCACATACAAGTTGTCGCAGTCCAAGCGGCCAACACCAGAGGCGCAAAATCCTATGTTCAGATCTTTTGATCGCAGATGCCTGCAACAGTTCAGTGGTTCTGTGACTCCAATGAACCGGCAACACCATCTCACTGCCACGAGCATACCGTCGCGGAAATAACGTTTGATAGTACCAACTGCTCATCCTAAAAGAGTAGCTGTAGGTACGTCTAATCTATACATATGTATATATATACACCTCTATTTTTTAATTAGTACAAAAAAAATTGGGCTCTATCTGTACCCGTTACTGATCATATTCATGTATTCAAAAGTAAAAAAAAAAGAAATCCCAAAATTGTTCACGAAAATTTCTCAAAATTGGTAAATTCATAATTTAAGCTGTTGATCCCCGCACGGACGCCGGCTTTCGGGCGCCATTGTCTTACTATTGTGTCTCTAATTACACTACTCAACGAGTTAATCAATTAAGCGTAACAATTGCTACTAGAAAATACTACGCGCAGTGTTTTTCCATTGTTTTTCATTCTTTATCAATAGCCACTCACCCTCTTCACCGTATACATCCAGAGGACAGTTACACCTATGATTAAAACAACTTTTTTTTTATGCTTTTTTCTTTTACTTTTGTTTATAATTCCTAAACTTAATTTAAGCTGTTGATCCCCGCATTAACGCCGGTGTTCACGCGCCATTGTCTTACTATTGTGTCTCTAATTACGCACTCAAAAGGTTAATACAATAATTGATACCATTGTCTCATGAGCTGAGACTAGAAGACCCAGTTCCAGGGATTGACGCGCTGCATGCCGAAATACAGTCTCCAAGCCTAGTTCGGCAGCACATGTTAATTTAGGCACAATTTTTATGTAACGTGTCTGTGCTCATAATTATAATATTATAATTATGAGCACAGACAAATTGTGTAATGTGTATTTTTTGGTGTAAATTATTATTATTATTATTAGCCTGTGCAATATTTCCATAAATTGAGTGACATTTTGAGATATAAATAAACGCTAATAACTTTTCTGTTTATGAATATTATTTATTGAGCCTTTACTTAAATAATAACAAGACCTTTTTTAATAAGCCCTTTAAGTATTTGTAATTTGTACTAATTAAAAACTAGTGGTTTATATATAAAATGAGAAACTACCTGACTGACATATCAACGCGCAGCCGAAAATGGAACTATACTCCATTTGTTTATGTAGTTAACTAAACGTAAACAATCTTGATATGTCTTTTTATTTAAAAAAAAATCGTATAAAAGACATACAAAGATTATTTAAATTTAGTTAATTAGGTACCAAACATCGGTATAGGTAAATAACAAATTGTAAACATTTTTAGATAAAACTTTTAGACAGCTTTTAGATAAAAGACATGTCAAGATTGTTTACATTTAGTCAATTACCTAAACAGATGGAGTATAGGAGCGTGTAATTTTGCACAAATGTTCCTTTTATGATATAGGTGAGCACTAAGATGTCGGAGGATTTTCTTAAATTCACACCCAAAGGGATGAAACGGAGGTTCAAAGTTTGTATGGAGAAATCTACTTTCACGCGGGCGAAGCCGCTGGGAAAAGCTAGTGTTATTTAAAGCACAGGTCTGATCGTGTGTGGAGTAGCCACATACGGGCTGGTGCTGCAAAATACCATCTAGCAGCTTTGGATACAGTGGAGAGACGTGCGAAGAGGCTAATTGGTGATCCAGATTTGGTTAAGACCAATCTACAAAGCCAGGCGTAAGGTAGCCAGCCTTTCGGTATTCTATAGGATGCATTTTGGAGATTGTGCGCGGGAATTACATGGCTTGATTCCGCTATTACCTTTCTACCATCGAACGTACGGCGAGTGTCCACCCTTAAATTGTTGACACCTCTACGGTCCGGACTAAGCGTTTCACCTCGTCGTTTATACCGCGTACATCGAAGGACTGGAAGAATTTGCCTACAGCGATCTTCCTGACCGATTATAATTTAGGTGCCATTCAAACCTTTTCAAACATTTAGTTTAATCAAAATTGGAAGAAAGAAAGAAAGAAAACACGTTTATTTGGCACACAGGTACACACAATGAGATAGCAATTATAATAATTAGAAACTTAAATACTTAAACTTAAAATACATCAACATTGTGTGTCTCACGGCTGCGCCAAATAGGTCCAGTTCAGCATAATGCTAAGCCACTACGTAGCAGTTGCCTGACGCTGGTTTTCAACTGAACCTTGATATGAGTCTACGGATGTTAATTGGACATAGTGGTTCATGGGCCGAGCTCGGGAGATGTCTGAGATGATGCTCTCCAGCTCGAGTTACCTTACACGAGTTAAAGAGTACGCTAGTGGATAAATGGTCAAACATAGACTAAAATCGTATAAAAAACAATTGGTTTACAGCACAACACATTGTCTTTACAAAGTGATTTGAGCCCGTGAGGGTTATACAAAGTATTGAAATGGCAAAATAAAAATATCTTTTTTAAATTAAACTGCAAGCATGATAGTAAACACAAGATTGGTGCCTATGCGCCTTATGATACAGCGATGCGGGGCCGTGGCGAAAAATCATGATGACGTTGCAAGGAATGGAGGGAGGCCTTTGCTCAGCAGTGGGATAATACGGGCTTAATATTAATAATAATTTAAACTGCGATGTTTAATCTTGCTGTCATAAATTAAAAGTGTTTTTTTTTTTGTATTTATTTGAAACTAAATAGTGTACAAAACTATTTTGGTTTGTTTTTTATTCGATGTATTAATCAGTCATCAACAACATACTACGGCTTTACGAATTTATCTTATGTATATCATGAAACTATCACGCTTTTACACTGTGACACTGTGTCGCAAAAAATCCGTTTTTTGCGACATAATGTAGGTATTTCCACAGCTCTATATCTAAGTTTATAATAATAAATATCTATGTTTATATTAATTATTGCTTGTAACTTAATCTAAAAGCTAAATAACCTTATAAGCTGGTCTTAATTAACATTAAGACCAGCTTAGAAGGTTAAATTATGTATCCATGTAAACCAATTTCAACACCAACATTCTACTAGGTTAGCTAAAACAAAGAACTTTACACGAACACACCCAAAATTTAAACAACTAAAACATATACATATTATACATATATAAACAAATGACATAATCAACGGTCCCTCGTAAAGCTGAAATTAATTCGGTCGAGGAAGACAAGTGAATCCGCTGGGTCACCCTACTTGGACGTGTACTATTCAAGAAATTGCCAGCCTCAGGCGAAATAACACCGTTTTATCTAGCGGGTTGCCACCCTCCGACGACCCTTGCCACCCCACGAGGAATATGTAAGGGACGCGATGTTTAGAATACGAAAATGCGACGGTTAAATATTGGCGATGGAAGAAATTGATGAAAATGGCAGATGTGTTTCGTGTTTTGAAGCTGCAGCTCAAAATAGGGAGTGTAATATAGAATTAATTAAGCATTTGAACATGAATATTTCTATTTAACATACATAAAATCATAATCAACCTTATAATGTGCCAAAAAGAAAGGATTCTAGGAGAGGAAATGGACCATAGTCCACTACGCGGGCCCAGTGTGGGTTGGTTGATGTCACATGTCTTCGTGTTTTTATCCAACTCTACTTAAACCTGAAACCGCACGGCATTGCGCCACCGGTACATGATGTATGTCCCACCTATACGTACAAAGCGTTTTGGGTATACATTCATTGTGCGTACAGCTAAGGAGTGGAATTACCTGCTGGAGTCTGTGTTTCCTGATAGCTACAACCTAGGGGTCTTTAAGTCAAGAGAGCTCCATCGCCGGCCACATCAACGCATCAGTTGAGATAGTGGTAAAATACGCCTCCACAAGGTGGACCGATGACTGATTGATTGGTGATTGTCGCGAGAATACAATGGATTCGAGACGCACATGACCGGTCATTATGGCGGCACTTGGAGGAGGCCTATGTCTAGCAGTGGACAGTCTTTCGGCTGAAATGATGATGATGATGAAAGCCCATAGATAGTAATTTAGGGATTCTGAAGGAAAACTAGCTGAATACTGTATGGTACCTAATAAATTGACTGGCCTGTTGGTCTAATGGTTAGTAGCCCTGACTGCTATGCCGGAGGTCGTGGGTTCGATTCCCACCCAGGACAAATGTTTGTGTGATGAACATGATCATTTGTCAGAACAAATGATCATGTAGATTATTCATTATAGATAAATTACACCCAGACACAGATGTCTGGGTGTAATTTATCTATAATATGTATGTATTTAGAAATATATAAGTATGTTTATCAGTTGTCTAGGGCTCATATCACAAGCTCAGCTTAGCTTGGGACTAGACGGCGTTGTGTGATAGTTGTGGAATATTATTATTTCCTTTATTTTACTTATATAAACATATTAGTTACATTTTTAAATATTTCAAAAATAGAAAATAAAATATTTTAAAATATAAACAACAGTATCCCACTGGTATCGGGAACAGGGTCCAAGCAACCGGTAGTCAGGGCTCCAGAGAAAGGAACCTCCTAACTATACGAGCCGTGTCCAGGAGTACCACTTTCAATCAAGCCCTTGATCTAGCCGCCTAACGCGAGCCTCCTAAGATGTTGGTCGAGGCTCTTGGCTATTAAGCCATTGGCTGACTCGACTATCAATACAATGATCGCTGAGTCCACATATTATTAATGATAGGTTAGTTTTCATTTCGTCTATTATTTTTATTCCGCAAATTTCCAGTTCCTGTGGCACACTAGAAAAAACGAGTAAATTATAACTCTTTTATGTAATGTGATGAAAAAAATCTTCCAAAATTCTTCAAGATCAAGAGAAAGGTCTTTCATCTAATTTATTATAAACAAACAACGCCACCACTTCCAACTTTACATACAACATTACCCTATCTCAACCCTCCCCTAATTTTACCCTGTTTCTCCCCACCCCACCCCCAGATTACTCGAAGATCATCCGCACGCACTTCCCCTCTCTAATTGTGACTCCCAGATTCATTATTGCTGGTCCTTGCGACCCGCTTTTCCCTTATCTTTAGACGTTCCTTTTATAAGGCCTATGTTTTGTGAAGGGTAGGTTTTTAACGGCAATTATAACGTTAGATGTGTTGTGTAGATTTTGGAGATAGAGCGTATATCTGCAGAGGATTGAAGGAATAAAGGACGGTGTTAAAATTGCCATAAACTAAAAAAAACTGGGCAAGTGCGAGTCGGACTCGTGTATTATTGACATTGTTCTCACATGATAGTGACAAGAAACATGTAACAGAGATATTTATAATTGCAAAACATGATTGAAAAGCGTGTCCATGTCCATTGCACATTCTTCTCCATAGAGATCTACGCTTTGGAATGTGCTATTAGCATCATTTTTTCTGACTGACTGACTTGTTGACATTTCAATAGTGCCTGTAAATGGTTTATTTGTAATAAATGCTTTTGAAAAAGTCGAAGACATGTGACATTCACCAACCCGCACTGGGCCCGCGTGGTGGATTACTCAGCCCACTCCCTCTCCTAGAGAGCAGGCCTGAGTCCCAGCAGTATGAACATTAAAAGGCTGATTATGCTTATGCTTATGCTTAAATGCTTTTGAATCTTTGTATTGAGGGTTCTGTACAAATTTATCCATGTAAATAGTTCAATTCAATGGAGTCTCGAAGATTTTTCCGAAACGCAAAAATTGTTTTGTTTTTTGTGGCATAACAGCAAATTTACTATTTTTAGAATTTTTCCTATACTAGTGCTGTAAGACCTTGCTTTTTATTTTTATTTGAGCTTTACCGGTCTATGCATTTAGCCAGTGTCGAGGTAAGAAACTATTTAGTTTTGAATGCAAAATATAATCAATTTGTTTCCTATTAAAATGCAAACTTAACACATTTTAATGTTTTTGTAGTATTTGTCAGTATCCAGTCAGCCTTCTCAGCAAGTTTCGCTGAGGTGCTGAAGTAGTCAATATTACAGTAAAATTCTATGCTCCATTTTTTTTTTGTTCCACCACAAAGCTATCTCACAACGCCGTCTACTCCCAAGCTAAGCAGAGCTTGTGTTATGAGTACTAGACAACTGATAAACATACCTACTTATATCATATAATATCCAATTGTGATAAGACTCTTTAGATACTAAACTATACCAATTCGACTTCATAAAAGATAGATCAATTCATAGATCAATTTGTGAATAATTAAAAATGACACGTTTTTTTTTTATTCTTGATAGGTTCGCGCTTGACCGCTATCTCACCTGATGGAAAGCGACGATGCGGTCGACGATGGAGCGCGCTTACCTAGAAGTAACCTATTCACTCTTGACTTAAAGATTCCTGGGTTGTAGCCATCAGGAAAAACAGATTCCGGCAAGGACTTCCACTCCTTAGCTGTACGCACTATGAATGTGTTCCCTAAACGTTTCGTGCGTATAGGTGGGATGTCCACTGAATTTCACTCAAAACGTTCCCGCACTAAAACTCCCGACAGTCACTTTAGAGCCTACCTAAAGTATCTATTAATGCTATTGTAATAATAAATAAATTATAAAATTATAATATGACAAAATCTGGCATACTCTTTTGTTTCTGAAATAAATTCAATACGTCAACTTCCTACCACCCCCTAATATACCGAATCCTTCACGACACAACCCCCTTTCCTACACATACAGTCTTCATTTTAATGTGAGTGTGTGTTGAGCGTGTGTGTGTGTGATTAATTACGTAATTCGGGTCTTGCGGGGGCGCTAGTTGTAGTAGTACCTACCTATTGATATACATACAACGTTTTATTGACCTCCGGGGAATAACCAATTTACGCGTCCATGGACACAACCTATTTTATTACAAACTTCAACCATAAAATATTATTTTAACTGGTCCTATTTATTCTTCTATACTCATATTATATAGAGGATAGATTTGTGTGTTTGTATTTTGGTTTGTATTGAATTTGTGATTATTGTGTGACTAATTAATGATTATTTATTTACGCATTGACATCTAAAGTACGGCGTCGAAAAACTCCTCCACATCGCTGTCGACTGGTAATGTACCCAAAAGACTGGCGGCATTGCCACGCTGAATGGCAATGCTTATCCTTTGTCCGAAGTAAGAGGAGTTTTTGACGCCGTACTTTAGATTGCTTTTTCTCGCGTGAAAGTAAGTTTCTCCAAACAAACTTTGGAACCCCGTTTAAATCCCTTAGGTGAGCACTAAGAGAAAGAGAGGATTTTTAAAAATGGGGTTGCATTTTTAAAAATCCTCTCTTAGTGCTCGCCTACGTCATAAAAGGAAACCTCGTGCAAAATTTCAAATTCCTAGTCCCGGTAGTTTCGGCTGTGCGTTGATATGTCAGTCAGTTTCTCCTTTTATAGTATATATATATATAGAGTAACTTCTGTAAGTTGCTTCGCCCGTGTAAAAGAAGAAAATTCTCCCAAGAGAACATACTCTAGGGATAAAAAGTATCCTATATGCTACACCAGGACATGGTCTGCCGATTGAGAGTGAAGCAGTAACAAACATATGTACATCTATATATATAAAAGGAGAAACTGACTGACTGACATATCAACGCACAGCCGAAACTACAGGGCTAAGGAGCGTGAAATTTTGCACAAGGTTTCCTTTTTTGACGTAGGTGAGCACTAAGAGAGGATTTCCCAAAATTCACCCCCTAAGGGGATGAAATGGGGGTCCAAAGTTTGTATGGAGAAACCGACTTTGACGCGGGCGAAGTCGCGGGCACAAGCTAGTACATCTATAAAATTCCATCTTCATAACGTTAGTGTGTTAAGTTTGGTAGTAATTTTCTTTTTTAAGCTACAGTGTATTGACAGATTGACACCGAGGTTCTGAAACGGAAATAACCTAGGCATCGCAAAATGAATGTGACCAATAGTCAAGTGCGATAAAACTGCTGCAAAACTTGAACGTAATTCAAGTTAGATATTGATATCAATTTTATTGTAATTCGATTTTTTTTTAAGAAACGACCTTTAGAATTTCATAATAGATTTTCAAGTTAAGAACAAGATTCATCTAGGCCAGAGATGCACAGACCCGCGGGCCGCATGCGGACCCCCGGCAATATGCCAGTGGACCGCCAGCAAGCTAGCTCTTTTCAGATCACAAATAAATTCGGGCAATTACAACCATTTTCCAAATTACAAGAAAATTACTGAAAAATTCAATAAAACTGCGGTTAATCTTAGCTTTGTCGAAAAGTTAGATATTTTAATTAAATCTTTTTGTGAACGATTTTCTGAGTGTCAAAAAGTTGAGATATAACTTTATTGGGCATATTTAGCAATCTTGTCACGATTTCAGCTGAAACTGCACGAGAGTCAATGCAGTTAGAATTAATCGATATTCAAAATAAAACAAAAAAATTGAAACCACCTTGCAAATGAAAGTTTGGAAGCAATTTTACATGTAGCTACAAGAAATTTGAGCTACAAGTAATTTTAAAAAATATGAGGATTGGACTAGGCATTAATGTCAATGGCGAATACATCACTCACCTTCGATTTGCCGACGACATAGTAGTCGTGGCTGAGACTACGGAGGAGCTCAGCGCAATGCTTAATGATCTCAGTAGAGCTTCCAAAAGAGTGGGACTTAAAATGAACATGAATAAAACCAAACTCATGATAAACAGTCATGTAGCACCCACTCCTATCAAGATCGGAGACTTTACACTCGAAGTTGTGGACAATTCGTTTACCTCGAACAGACAGTCCAGTTAGGTAGATCTAATTTTGAGAAAGAGGTCTACCGTCGAATCCGACTCGGCTGGGCGGCGTTCGGGAAGCTGCGCGGTATCTTCTCGTCCAACATACCACAATGTTTCAAGACGGAAGTTTGTGACCAGTGCGTGTTGCCAGTGATGACATATGGCTCCGAAACGTTATCGCTCACAATGGGCCTCATCACAAGGCTTAAATTCACCCAAAGGGCAATGGAAAGGGCTATGCTTGGAATTTCCTTGCGTGATCGAATCAGAAATAAAGATATCCGCGGGAGAACGAAGGTTGCTGACATAGTACAAAGAATCGCCAAACTTACTCGTAAGTGGTGGCTTAATGGGCAGGGCACATTGCTCGCAGAACAGATGGCCTTTGGGGCCGAAAGGTTCTGGAATGGCGACCGCGTACCGGAAGACGCAATGTTGGAAGGCCTCCTACAAGGTGGACCGATGACCTGGTAAGGGTTGCGGGAATCCGATGGATGCAAGAAGCACGGGACCATTCATTGTGGCGACACTTGGGGGAGGCCTATGTCCAACAGTGGACGTCATTCGGCTGAAATGATGATGAATGATGGTAGTTATAATTATGTATTAACAATATAAGAGATAAGTACCTAGTGAACACTGACGAGGAATTTAGCTTTAGTGGAGATTCGTAAGAGCAAACGTGCTGGGGATTTCATTTACATATGTAGTGAAGGGGCCTCTGTGAGTTGGCTTTGGTTCCTGGTATACTTTTCAAGGGTCTATGACCACAGAGTCCGTAGATGCGTTAAGACATTTACAAGATAACAACAAGGTACCCAGTGCCGTAATTGGGGCAGTGACAGCGGTGCCCAGGCACAGGTCATAGGCCCTGGAGGGACGCAGAAATTATCAAACCAAGATTTAGTATTATTTCATATTAGGTATTATCATGCTTGGTATTAATTTTCATATCATTTTGGTATTATTTTAGTAACATTATTTATCGTATAGGTACATAATACGGTTGTAGACGCGCCGTACCAGGATTGCCGATTCTGTAGGTGCTCAGGGCCCCAGCATCCACAAGAGGTAAATACTGGGGAGTGTGTTTGAAGCATCACAACACAAGTATTTTTTTCTTTGTATTTCCAAGCCGGGTAAGATTTTTTTTTAAAGATTTTTTATTTTATTATATAAGCATCTATATAAGTTTCAATCGGGTGTTTAAAAATCTAGATACAGACGTACCTATATCAAGTCGAGATATAAACAAGCCTCTATATTTAGTAAAGTAGCAGTAGTATTGTTAGATTAGACTAAGTTTAGTTAAAACTGTATAATTATGAGATCCAACATAACAGACAATGCAACATAGAAATGCATATGTGTTGTTATTCCATCTGAATTATACTAATTAAATCTTGATATTAAACTCAAAGAGAATTCCCCTCAGGGTCGAAACTTGCCCACTATTCGGACATTTTGGAAATTAACAAATTCCCTTTTATAACACTGAATGCGAAACAATGTGGGGAAATACTTAGTCCCCGGCATGTCAAATCGACTTAAAATGATTATATTCAGCTCTTCGATTCTGAGTTTTATTTAGTTGTGAATATGGTTTATTTTACGTTGTACCAGTGGTCTTTTGTGGTAAGATTAGGACAAAGTAACACGTATTAGGGAGCTAATGAATACCACAAGTCAGACGTTCGCTCGAGTGAAATAGGAATGAGGTTACAACACAAACTTAATGGTAGTTCTTTTTGTTGATATTCGTATTGTAATGAGGATTTTGGGAATGATTTTATGTATTACCGTCAATCTGTATAATCTAGCATTACATATAATGGCTAGGGATTTTATAAAATGTCTAAAACATTCAGGCAAAATATAAAATATCATTTATTTTAAACTTTGTCTTGGCATTCTATGTAATGACGAATAATAAGCAGGTAAGTCGGCATAATTTAAACTAAGGCATTAACTGCAAATAAAAGAAGCAGAGCCAAAAGACGAACTCATATTAAGTAAAAAATCTGGGCAAGTGCGAGTCGGACTCGCGCACTGAGAGTTCCGTACAAACTTACCAATGTAAATAGTAGAAGATTTTTCCGAATAGGAAAAAAGTTTTTTTTTGTGACGTAACCACTTTACTATTTTCAGATTTATTCCTAAACCTGTGCTGTAAGACCTTGCTTTATGCCAAATTTCAGGATTCTAGGTCAACGGGAAGTATATTAGTAAGTATATTATACCCTATGAATTTTAATTATTTTGAGAGTGTCGAAATATACGTTTTTTGCGACATAATCGGCAGTATACGGTTTTAATTTCAACTGGATACTTCCACGCGTTCCCAAAATAAAGGGTCTTGACAGACAGACAGACGGACAACAAAGTGACCCTATAAGGGTTCCGCTTTTTCCTTTTGAGGTACGGAACCCTAAAAAAAAAATAACGTCTTTACTTTCCGGCCCCAGCATCTATGACTAAATTCAACCCTTTTTCTACAGCTTTTTCATAGTTTCACTGCAATTAGTTGGGTGAGCTTTTGGTGCGCAGTAAGGTGTTGCATCTGATGTCGAATGGCATGGCGCCGGCACGAGGGAAGGCACGCGGACACCGCCGCGGTAGGGTTATGTCGAAACGGGAGTGAGGGTAGTGTGGAAATTATTACACTAGGTCATCATCATACCGAGAAATGTAGGTTGTACTGTAAGTTGTTGCGGCTCATGTCGCATGGCATGGCCGCTGCTACACTGGGGTAGGATTATGTTGACACGGGAGTGCAGATAGTGTCGGATATATTGCACTACGTTATCATTATACCAAGAGATGTGCTGTAAAGTATTGCGGGTGATGTCGCAAGGTATTGCCGCTGCAACAGTCGTGGGGTTATCCCCACGACTGTTGCAGCGGCTATACCCAACAAACATTTTAGCCGTATAAGTAAGAGTTACGCGACTCGAAGTCTTTAAACATTGTATTGAAGTATTTTTATCGTGTAATATGACTTAGTGCCTCTTATCTTTACACAACTTATAGTCGTATATGGACATCGTATAAACTTCTATACGACTATTTTATACGACTGATACACTATTTTCAGTGGTATAACCGATGCTATCGTCTTAGTAACATGTACACGACTTTTTATACCGTCATTAATCGTATTAGAGTCGCGAAAACTGCTTTTAAGTGATAATCGTGTAAGAGTGATAAATTGCACACTTATACAATTTTCAGTCAATATGAACACTTTTATACTACTATTCAATGACTAGATGACCTATTAGTGTATAAAAATATGAACTTTACAACCACAACCAGAACAAGTCAATTGTAATAAAACTGGAATTGGTTACGCACAACATTTTGTTTAAAACTCAAAATAATTGAGTTCGCTGCAAAGTCTAAACGATTTGATGTTGCTCGAACCGCAAAAAGTAGATCTAGTGGTTCAATAAAAGTAGAGCCGGGTTCTATAAAGGCAGATTTGATAAATTATATCTTAATGATAGTTCCGATTATGAAAGCGCAAGCGAAACTAATAAAAATTATATACTTCGTGATAATGTGTAATGTGTATGTGTGTGTGTGTGTATGTGTGTGTGTGTGTTCGTGAAAATTATTTTTTGATAATAACATTACTAAAATGTCATCCGTCTCTGGCACACTTCAAAGTGATCTCTAACTTTCATGAACATAAACGTGCCTCAGAAGATATAGAAGATATCAATAGCCATCTCAAATACATACTGTATCAATATGTTAAAAACTTATCAATGTCCATTATATTTATTATATATCATTTTTTATTACCGCTGAAACCAGCAATAAATAAGTCACAAGTTTAATTATATATTTAAAAATGGTTTTTTCATATGAGATTTTCTTTAAGTGAACCCTAATTATTTAGTTAATATGGCTTATAATTTACAATATGCAGATAAAAAAATAAGTGCACGGAATGAAAAGTCGTCTAGATATTGTATTACGGTTGTGTCTTAAACCCTAAGTCGTACAAAGGTAATTTTTAACACGTTCGTTAAAATAAATTTTAAAATGTTTCTTATTTTAAAGAATTAATAAGGCGCGTTCATTATTATTGAGAAAACTAGTGCATATTACTCAATAAAATTAATTTCCCAATAAATTAATGTACTTGAACATGACTTTCGACGATAAATATAATACCTAATGAATAAATAAAATGGCTGTAGGAGAAAAGAGATAGAAGAGATAAAGAGGAGCTTTCAATGATAAAAAAATATATTATTCTTACACAGTATAAGATTATTAAACTGGTTTTTGAGTTTCAATTCACTACATTTATCTTATCACTTTACATCAAAATTTCTTATAAAAGTCATGATGAACTCTAGTTATTCGATAAAATGCCGCAAAATAGCGCTAATAAACACCATAACTCGATGGAAAGAGGTCCTTATGACGTCTATACGACCACTACATGATCAAATAGTGATTAATGCGACTGCTGTGTAACTCTATTACGACACTGATTCGTATAAAATGGGCCTATTTTCGGACGTGATAGCCACGTATTTACGACCAGCGTATAGGACCAAAAGTTAAAATCGGCACGTCGTGGCGACCGATCAAATGTTTGTTGGGTACTATGTGACATTACCCAGAAAACTTAACAGCACATCTCTCGGTGACCTAGTACAATATGACCCACACTGTCTGCACTCTCGTGTTGAGTTATGTCAACTCCCAGTCGGGAAGTTATGTCAACACGAGACTGCAGACAGTGCGGGTCATATTGTACTAGGTCATCGAAAGATGTGCTGTTAAGTGTTGCGGGTAATCTCGCATATTATGGTCGCTGCTACACCACCAGGGGGTGATTCTTTGAAACTTAGAACATGTCTCATTCATCTGGCCTAGTTTTCGTACCTATCTATTTTGTATCGTAAGCCACTGGGCGCAATTGAGTGCCTTTGATACATTTAGTGATCGGGGAAAACTAATATGCAAATAAAAATATCAAATTGTAAAGAAAAAACTTGGTCAGATGAATAAGACAGTTTCTCGGTTTCAAAGAATCACCCCAGGGTAAGGTAATGTCAAAACGGAAGTGCAGACAGCGAGGGATATGTTGTACCAGGTCATCATTATGCCGAGAGATGTGCTGTTAGGTGTTGCAGGTGATGTCGCATGGAATGGTTGCCGCTACACCACCGGGATAGGGTTATCTCGTGACGTAGCAACATGAACAAAAGCTAAAAATACACAAGAATCATATCTAAATTACAAACGAATTGAATCACCAGCTAATCAGTGTCTAAACTAATCACTCGGTTATTTTTAGGGTTTCGTACCTCAAAAGGAAAAAACGGAACCCTTTTAGGATCACTTTGTTGTCCGTCCGTCTGTCTGTCTGTCTGTCTGTCAAGACCCTTTATCTCGGGAATGCGTGGAGGTATCAAGTTGAAATTATACTCAGGTCTGCTGTTCCTTGAAGCTGTGAAAAAATCAGGTTCGGCTGTTTATGTCGTATATTTCGACACTCTCAAGGAAATCAAAATTCATAGGGTACTTTCCGTTGACATAGAATCCTGAAATTTAGCATGAAGCAAGGTCTCATAGCACAAGTAGGTATAAGTAAAATTCTGAAAACTGTAAATTAGTAGACACGTCACAAAAAAAATGCTTTTCGGAAAAATCTTCGTAACTCATTTCGGGAATTGAACTGTTTTCATAGGTAAGTTTGTACGGAACCCTCAGTGCGCGAGTCCGACTCGCTGTTGCCCGGTTTTTTTACAAGCTTTTAATTAGTTTCACTTGTCACGGTGTTTGTTTTTCTGTAATCAAATCTTGCAAATTAAATTTGATCCACTTCCCGGTTACCGATTGAGCTGAAATTTTGCATGCATGTGTAAATCAGATGACAATTCAAAATTATTATGACATGGAGCTGATCTGATGATGGAACCGGAAGGTGGCCATAGGAACTCAGATAACCCTATCGTGTTTGAGCTTTTTGGAAGGGTCTTGATGAGTATTAATTACATCTATAAATATAAAAGGAGAAACTGACTGACTGACATATCAACGCACAGCCGAAACTACTGGGCCTAGGAACGTGAAATTTTGCACAAGGCTTCCTTTTATCATGCAGGCGAGCACTAAGAGAGGATTTTACAAAATTCAGCCCCTAACGGGATGAGACGTGGTTCTAAAGTTTATATGGAGACACCTACTTTCACGCGAGCAAAACCGCGGGCAGAACCTAGTAGGTATATACCGCGCTTTAAAAGCTTGCCAGAAAAAATGATTTTCATTGAAAACTTGTTACGAATAAAAACTTTACACTTCAATGAACTAGAACCAAGCTATAAAACCTACATTTTAATTTAACTTAAACCAAACCACGTCACATTTCCAAGCTCGCAGCCCTATTCGAGTCAAATATCTCGCGAGCCTCCTGTAATTGAAAACAGTGTATCCCGACAGTTTTAATGGTCCTCATGTAATGTTCAGATGTGCTGTGCTGGACAGTACTGGTCTGTGTCTATGGATTTATTAGTTTTATGTTCCACAGTCGGTCAGTAGAATTTAGAATGTAAAAACGTTGATACCTCTACGGTCCGGACCAAGCGTTTCACCTCGGCGTTTATACCGCGTACATTGAAGGACTTGAAAAATTTGCCTGCTGTGGTCATTCCGTCCGATTGTAATTTATGTGTCTTCAAGGTTAGAGTGAATAGGCTCTTAATAAACTATTGTGCTTCACCATCTACGATTGCATCACTGCTTACCATCAGATGGGATCGCAGTCAAGCACTAGTAAACTAGTGCTTTTTTTTGTGACATTTAGTCACAAAAAAAAAACACATTCTGCATAAAGGCCGAAATGCACATGCCTGTGCTGGCACACATCCACAAGAATCCTCAAGGAAAGCGTAAACGTGGTAGCCCAAAGCAGACCTGGCGAACAGTCACCACAGAGGCGAATAACATAGGGAAGACCTGGAGCGAAATGAAGCGCGAAGCTCAAGACCGAACGGGATGGTGGCGCACTGTGGATGCCCAATGCCCCATCTAGAGGACACAGGAACTTAAGTAAGTAAGTCAAGTAGCTGGCACACAAGTGCCTATTCAAGTATCTTGCATGCCAATGAGCCATAACAAGTTCTAAACAGACATGAACACTACTTGCACACTTCTGTGCAAGCTACAGGCATGTGTTTTTCGGCCCTATAACTAAGAGATAGGCTC
The DNA here is from genome assembly GCA_905147345.3 of Mythimna impura. Taxonomy (NCBI): domain Eukaryota; kingdom Metazoa; phylum Arthropoda; class Insecta; order Lepidoptera; family Noctuidae; genus Mythimna; species Mythimna impura. The sequence continues at coordinate 20,573,922 of LR990359.1, read as the reverse complement.
GCGTTTGACCACCATCTCACTTGATGGTAAGCGATGATGTGGTCGACGATGGAGCACGCTTGCCTAGAAGTAGCCTATTCACTCTTAACTTAAAGACCCCTAAGTTGTAGCTATCAGGAAACACAAACTCCGGCAAGGAATTCCACTCCTTGGCTGTACGCATAATAAATGTGTTCGCAAAACGCTTTGTGCGTATGGGTGGGTTGTCTACCAAGTACCGGTGGCGGAACGCTATACGTCTAGTGGTCCGATGATGGAACGGACTTGGCGGAATTAGATTGTGCAATTCCAGTGCACACTCCCCGAAATGTAAACGATAGAAAACCGACAGGCCAGCAACTCGGTGGCGATGCCGATGAACCTGATGGATGCAAGATACACAAGAACGGTCATTGTGACGTCACTTGGGGGAGACCAATGTCCAGCTATGGTCGTCTGTCGACTGCAATGATGATAATGATAGCTATCATTTATTTATTTTTATTTATTATTTAATTATTTATAAATACAAGGGTTTTCCTTAAATTTAGAAAAAGGCACACAATTAGACCCCTGGGGTCTGTCTCAGCTTGCCACAACAACCTGACAACTGGTCAACGCGCTTTAAACTGTCAAAGTCCAATTAACTGAATATAGTACTCCTTCAACTTACGCTTTATGTTTTTGTTATTAAATGAGCATCTGATGTCTAAGGAACAGGTCTAGCTAAGGAATGGAATTCCCTGTCAAAGTCTGTGTTTCCTGATAGCTATTACAATCTGAGTGTGTTTAAGTCAATGGTGAATAAGTTATTTCTAGGCAAGCGTGCTCCACCGTCGACCGTATCACTGATTACTTTCCATCAGGAAATACTGGTCAAGCGTAAGAGTATAAAAAATAATTTTAATAAAGTATATTTTTGAGTGTAGTAAATTCCTAATATAAATCTTTGGGAAGACAAAAATATTTTTTTTTCTTTTCATTGATCTTTTTTGTGCAACTGCCGTATTGATTCTTCACCAACCGTGGTTGACAGTGTATAGAGTTCCTAAGGCATTAAACCCGCCTTTGTACGTTTGTTTAACATATCGCTGTCCACTGGAGGTGTGGTCAAAAGACTTACATGTAGGTTACTGACTTCGTATTATAAGTGCCCATGTAGGCCTATGTGAAATAAAAACTTTTGACTTTGAATTTGACTATTGCATGAAGAATTGAATAAATAAATAAACAAAGACTTTCGCGTAAAAAACGAACTCAAAAATAAAATAAAATTAAACAATTCAGCGGAACATCAAGCTGAAAATTCTTAATTAAGCCTCCATATAAACAACAAAATACCTAATATACAGCTACCTAAACGCTGCAAACGCAACAACAACAAACTGCTGCGCAAAACTTTGTGGGCCCTGCTTAGGTAATTGTTAAACCTGCCATGAACGCTTTTTGCCGCAACATTACGCCAACTTCAGGAAAAGTTGCCAACTGGCAGAACACTAACGGTACTACGGAACTACTGTAGGCAACTTTGTAGACTATATAGAACCCACAAAGGTACGCTATCGCGCCATCGCTACTATCTGCTTTTGCATGCAAATGAGTTGGAAAAGTCCTGATGGAGTAAGAAAACAAGTGCTGAGGTGTGGACCGGTAAAATGCTGCTGTTTGACGAATTGATGTATAATTCATTTTTTAAAAAGAGTATCCATGGAGTTTCTTGCCGGTTCTTCTCTACTATAGACAATCAATTGGAGCCGTGCCCTAGCTTCTAACGATTTATAAGTGCCCATAAACGCCTATGTGAAAAAAAATGATTTTAAGTTTGGGTTTTGAGTTTAACGGGTAGAACATTTTCTTTTTCTAAATTATCAGTTTAGTAAGAGCCATTAATAAAGGTTCTATGATTGAAATGATCAGTGATCTCTGCTCGTAAATAACACCGTTATAGACAGACTAATACAAGGTTATATCATTTCTTCTCGCTTCAAAATACTGGTTGAATTAGAAAAAAACTGGGCAAGTGTGAGTCGGACTCGCGCACTGAGGGTTCCTTACAAAATTACCTATGAAAACAGTTCAATTCCCGAATTGAGTCACGAATCGCAAAAAATGTTTTTTTTTTTTGTGACGTAACTATAAATTTACAGTTTTCAGATTTTTTCCTATCCTTGTGTTATGAGACCTTGCTTCATGCCAAATTTCAGGATTCTAGATCAACGGGAACTACCCTATGAATTTTGATTCCCTTGAGATTGTCGAAATACACGTTTTCTGCGACATAAAAGGCCGTATCTTTTTTTTCCGTTAACTGAGATGTTTGATTTTTTTACAATTTCAAGGAACTGCAGACTTGAGTATATGGTTTTAATTTCAACTCGATACCTCTACGCCTTCCTGAGATAAAGGGTCTTGACAGACAGACAGACAGACAGACGGACGGACAACAAAGTGATCCTATAAGGGTTCCGTTTTTTCCTTTTGAGGTACGGAACCCTAAAAATGGTGAAGGAGCATTACCTTTCTCTTTGATTTTACTTCGCCTGATTCAATTATATATTTGATATTTATTAGCATATTATTTAATATTGTATGTATTTGTGTCATTATGTCTGATGAGTAATTAGTATTATTTCTTAGATTTTTTCTGATGAATTAGATGTTTGTACATTGACAACCCTAATTCTTTCCTTCAGTCCATCCAAAGGTTGTCTGTAAGAAATTGCCCTGTGCGATAAGACCGCCCATTGTACACTTATTTTTATAAACGTTAAACGTTTGTCCTGTATTTTTTATGCACTGTGCAATAAAGAATATATAAGAATTTAATTTAATTTACTGTAGCATTATTTAGAATATGCTCTTTTTCTTCAATGGCGTGGCAACAGCAGCGTGAATGCATATATTCAAAATGGCTGTCAAATGTATTGTTAGGAAAGGCTAAATCAACAGCAGATTTCCAAATCCCATAGAAATTCGAATTTCAAAATGAAGTCAAGTCAAAAGCTTTTTCCAGTACACATAATTATCTAGAATCACTTCTGCCGATGACGTCTCTTCGCCACTTGGCGGCATAAGGGCCGGGCCTCACTGGGGCGGTGGGGTGCGGGGCGGGCTTGCAGAAGTTTGCCGCGATAGTTGCGGGCACAGCCTTTGTGGGCCCGCCCCACGCGTACCGCCGTCTACAATGGCGGTAATAGTTGTATTATACTGTCTTCTTATAGGTCTAGCTAAACTTGAATTGATAATTTGATATAATTTCCATCCATCGCCCGTAATTAACGTATATTATTGTCGACATTAGCGTTTTGTATTTTAAAATTGTGTTGCAATTGTATTAAAAGGCCCTAAAAATTATTGGTTGTAATGAAATTTGGACTTTGTATTGCACAGCATAGAGTTTACTCTTCCATATTTTGATACCATATCGAATTCTAATTTTAAATATAGGAGTACATCGTGTCGTATGACACAAAAACACAAATGTGTACCATGGATCCAGTACATAATTTTGGACCCTCCAATGGTAGAATTTTTCGCCAGACTATTCCTATTTTTTTTAAAGTCTGCACTCTTTTATTTTAACCTTTTGAGTACCGTAATTAGAGACATAATAGAAAGACGCGAACGCCGCCGGCATTTGCTTGGGGTTTAATTAATTAAATTATATGAAATCGTTATTCTAATCAACCCTAATGATAATTTATTTATTTATATTAGAAAGTAATTAATTCACTTAATGATGCTTCCTTATACTAAAAACAAAATAAACTAAAAATTTTGACTTCAGAAAAAATAGGCACGTTTAGGCCCAAGCTTTCACCTTAGCTTATCACAACCTTTTACAATAACCAAAAGATAGGTACCAAACTGGGTGCAAACTCATATAAACCATCAACATTTCAACCGATAGGCCCCCCAAGTGTCGCCATAAAGACCGGTCCTGTGTGTCTCGCATCCATCGGATACCCGCGACCCTCACCAGGTTATCGGTCCACCTTGTAGGAGGCTTTCTAATGTTAGGTCTTCCGTACGTGTCCGCCACACCAAGAAAGAAAGAAAGAAAACATTTATTTGAGACTCGCACAGGACAAACAACAATAAAAAAAAGTAACTACTTAAGTTAAAATAAAAAATAAATAAAAGAATACAATATTAAAAGATAAAAATAAAAGACCTGTACGCCAGAACCTTTCGTCCCAATCGATCATCCGTTCTGCGAGCTATGTGCCCTGCCCACTGCCACTTAAGTTTGTCGATTCTTCGGACTATGTCAATAAAATGGTTCTCCTGCTCTTAAAACAATTTATGTAAATAATAAAATTATAATAAAACATAATTTATGCCATTTCTGCGTCCACTGTGGAACGGACCGCGCTATCTGAGAAAGTAATTTATAAAGTTGGATGGCTGGACGATAGCTCCGCATTATTTATCTTGTCCGAGCAGTATATAGCCCAGGCTATGTGTTATTACAGCGCTATTTACTTGAGGTACATAGGTGTGATGTCTTTGTAGATGAAATATTCTTTATTAATGATGTAAACCTCTTTAGGGGACGTAATTTAAGGAGGTTTGATGCGCTTTGGGTCGGAATCTAGCTAATTGTCTAATCTTTACACTACAGCATAAGCTTTGGGCTATTACCATGGCCGTGAAACGCAAAGGGCAACTGAAGGAACATAGGTGGGTTTTAATCGTCAAGTCTGACACTCTCTCTCGCTCCACCCTGAGCAGGAGGAGTTATTAATGAATACCCATCTCAAAAAAAAACGGTTCAAGCTTAACTCTTAAGGGTCTAGAAAAAGTGAAATTCTATCAGCGATAAATATTGTCTAAAAGTTCGAAATTGACATCATGATGATGTCAATTTCGAACATCATCATTTCAGCTGAAAGACGTCCAAAGCTGGACATAAACTTTCCCCAAGAGTCGCTTAAATGACCGGTCTAGTGCTTGTCACAATTACCGGATTCCAAAATGAATGAAAAGAAGAAATGAAAGTGAATAGGCTCTTAATAAACTAGTGCGCCTCACCATCAATGATTGCATCACTGCTTTCCATCAGGTGGGATCGCAGTCAAGCACTGATTTACATCAATAAAAAAATAGTCACGTGTCAATTTTAAACATTAAGGGTTGTAAAAAATTGCAGACGTGGGTAACTCAGCCGCCAAACTAAAGTGGAACTAGGCAGGCCATATCTGCCGCAAGTCGCAACAGAATTGGCCCAAAGCAACCACTCCCGAACCGCTCAGAAGGAGATGTTGTAACGAGCTGGCCTCTTACCTAATAGTTTTTCCAAATATACCCCCATGCTTTTTTTTTGGCCCATGCCACACGGGTGTAATCCAGCGTTCCAACAGAGACCGTGTTTGTTTCAATCCGTGTAGACAACAGATGTAATCCAACAATCCGGCAAACCGGCTTACGATCCACCAGTTCTCACCAAGGTGACCTCTGTTTGGACGCTAGATTGCGGATGTAATGTGTGGCCCATGCTTTAGGACAGAAAAAAAGTAGAAAAAAAGAAGGAGCCCATTTTCCTGCAGTGAGACACAACAAGCTCACAGTAATAGGGTTATTTTTATATTTCTCTAAGGAACTCGTTCACCATCTAAAAGTAAAGCGTTGATTAGTTACTTCTCGATTAAAGTTAACTGGCAAGTAAAAGTTATGAGTATCCTCTATCAATTTGAATTTTTTATTTTTTATTTTTGATGCGCGCGGTTTTTGACGTGATTTTTTTTATTTTATTCCAGTGAAGTTCAGTGGCTGTATTAATTAAATAAAATTAAATGCTACAAAATCATTAGAAATCATTAGAAATCATTTCACAAGCGAAAATAAAGCTTCGACTATTACACAGTTACTCGCCAAACGTCATGAATTGTTGCAATTCATGAACTTTCGCTTGTAAAATTGATAGACGATACTCATCATTTTTACTTGCCACAACTTCATAACTTTAATCGGGAAGTAACTAATCAACGCTTTACTTGGAGATGGTGAACGAGGCCCTAGCCATTTAGTAACTGGCGGTCGCCTTCTTCTGCGAAGCAGTAATGCTAGCAAAGGAGGCGGCTGCACGCGCGAGAGAACGGCCCTCACGCCTCAGCCGCCGTGTTCCCGATCCCGATTCCCAGCCACCGTTGGCGCTGGCTTGCGGACGGCGAGCAATGGATAGCTCGCCGTCGTATATGGTTTTAATTTGAACTCGATACCTCCACGCGTTCCCAAGATAAAGGGTCTTGACAGACAGACAGACGGATAACAAGTGACCCTAAAAAAAACTTTTTACAAAAAAAATACAACCGACTTCAAAGTAAAAAAAAAACACTGAAAAGTGCAAAATAACTTTAATTTCGGAAGTCGGTGTTTCTATAATAGTTTTGTCTCTTCGTTATTTAACACCGACTTCCGAAATTAAAGTTATTTTGCATTTTCAGTGTTTTTTTTTACTTTGAAGTCGGTTGTATTTTTTTTTGTAAAAAGTTTTTTATTTTACACTTTTTAGTTTTGGTACCACCACTAAAAAGTACCCCTCAGCCAAACTTAAATACCTTATAGCCAGAGTGCATCTCATGACAATTCTAATAATCCCAAACACGGTTAGATTACATTAATTTATTACAGAGTTCCGGTGCCTAACTTCAGGCTTCATCATCAGATCAGTTCGATATATTCCCCCTCTACTTTTAGTCAGTCATCAACTACACGTATAAACAAAGCAATTTTACTTGTTACGACGGTTCTGCTGTGATCCTATGAGGAGTTCTGTTCCATATCTTCGAAGTTCATGATCATATCATAACAATATTTCTATGGGACCAACTCGGAACCATAACCTTTCAGACAAAAAAAAATTTTCAAAATCGTTCCACAATTGACCGAGAAATCGGTGAACATACATAAAAAAAACATACATTCAACCGAACATATAACCTCCTCCTTTTTGAAGTCGGTTAAAAATAGAATTATACAACAATATAGAATATCTACGTTTATAGAATTTCCCTTTGTCTAGAGCTTATTGTATAGCTGCTTAGATAGGTAAATAGTCGGAAGGTAAATGAATCCCTAGCCGTGTTGTAAAAGTTGAATAAGAGATTATGTCAGGAGGATGGGCATCGCCATGTTTATGTAACTAATCTAAAATACGGTGTAGGAATTATTGTAGGTTTTGAAATATTTAATGAATGTAACTACAGCTTTATATCTAGTGAAATACCTATGAGAAATTTAAAATGGCAGTACGAAAGCAATACCTACTGCTGGCGACACGAAGAAGGAAAATAAGTGGTATAGTGGTAAAAAAATTGTAGTTTTTGTTTTTTAAATAACACTGAAAATGTTTTTTAAATTGAACTGAATATTTTGATACCTACTGCTAACAACACGAAGAAGGAAAATAAGTGGTATAGTGGTAAAACAATTGTAGTTTTTGTTTTTTAAATACCTAACACTGAAAATGTTGTTCAAATTGAACTGAATATTTTGTTTAATTGACATTTAAATATTTTTTTTAATTGAACTGAACAGATTACATTACGTTACTTCTTCACGCTCATGCGTATCAATGGATTTTTTGCTTTTGCAATATTTTTTATATTATTAGACCCCAACCACCATAAATTCGTTAGTCATTTATTTCGTTAGCGTTTCATTTATTGATAATTGTAATTATTTATTTTTCTTGCTTTTTTTATATAGCATCTTTTTTATAATGTGAATGTGAGAACACTGTAGACTCCGCGAATTCTTAGGTTACTACCTATTACGACTCACTTTTATTATGATTATTTTATTGTACTATTTAGTACAATATTGACTGGTCTACACTGTCCCTACATAATATCTACTTATACTGTAATATTGTAAGAACATTTTTTTTTTAAATAGTAACCATGTAGTTTCTTGCCGGTTCTTCTCCATAGGAAACGACCAATTTGGAACCGTGCACTAGCTTCTGACGTTTTATAAGTGCACATGTAGGCCTATGTGAAATAAAAAACTTTTGATTTCTTTTTGCTTTTTTTTTTATTTAGGTGAAATTTAGTGCTCGGGTAGATTCTCCTAGGATAAAACATAAGATGTACCCTTGGGACAATTTTCTACTTCCACGTAGACGAAGCCGCAGGCAGCAACTACGTTTGGAATAAATTGAATAAAATTTACACCACTGCCGCTACAAAAGCCGATCTTCAAAACTACACAGCACACTAGTCGAATTTAACGATCGCCTCTTACCCCAAATTTCCATCTTAATTCTACGGGTCGGTGACCCCTGGACCCTTCACGATTAATGTCCAGAGGGTCAGCACAAGACTCACTAATACAGCGAAATTAAGACGACCCCTCGTCGCCATCTGTAACCCCCTTCGCAAAATGGTTGCCATTATAGTCTTCGGAAGGATGTTATTTTGCATTTTATTTTAGGCCATGTTGTTAATTTGGCGTTGGAAAATAATGGTGTTTTCTTTTTTAATGGATTGTCAAGTTAAATTGAATAAGAAAGAAGTTTTCTCAATGATATCGTCGCAATAGCGTTCATGATTACTAGAAATATGTATACAAGCACTATTATTTTGTATGTTCTAACGTTGCATAAGACTTCAACGCGTTCACTATCAGTCGGTATTGAATCGCATACGGACCATCAATTTACTTAACATGTAAATGTAGGTAATAATATAATGTATTGTATTGCCAAACTTAAGTGGCAGTGGGCTGGGTACATTGCTTGTAGAACGGATGGTCGATGGGGCCGAAAGGTTCTAGAGCGGCGACCGCGCACCAGAAAACGCAGCATTGGAAGGCCTCCCACAAGATGGGAATCAGGAATACGGTGGATGCGAGACGCACAGGATCAGCCGTTGTGGCGACGCTTGGGGGCGGCCTATGTCCAACAGTGGACGTCTTTCGGCTGTAATGATGATGATGATAATGATGATTGTATTGTGAATATACCTATCTAGTTTGTTAGTTTAGTAGTGTCGAGTGTTGTGTCTGATCCGGGCAGCTGCTCGATAGCTCGTTTTGAGCTGTGCTTTTAATCTCGAGGAGAACTTTGATACCGCGATAAAGGATTTTGAAGTTTAGTTCTTGTGTGCCGCCATAAATGTCACTACAAGTGTGTGTGAATGTGTGTGTGTGTGTGTGTGAAGTGTGCTCTATTTGTACTTTTTAATGCAACAAGACATTCTCTTCTAGACGACTTTTGGATTTAAAATGTGCACACCGTGGTAGATGTGCACGGTAAATAAATAACATTTAAAATAAAATCTTGTATCATAAAGATTAGGCACAAAACATATCTGTGTAAATGCTAAAATAATAAAGTAATAAATATTATATATTTTGAATTCTATTTTTTTTTTTTTTTTAATTGTAGTTAGGCTTAGTCATAATTGTGGAAGCCTTACTACAATTTAGACCAAATTTTACGCTAGACGAAGATTTTATTCTCAACTTATTCGATGTTAATCTTATCTTTGAGTTACATATATTTGTAAATCTGGCAATAATTTCACATTTTGATTACGGACTGACGTTAAATTATTTTATTCTAGCTGTATATACCTACATACTTCAAAGAAAATGTATGTGAACTACTAGTCCATTCAATAGGATGGTTCGGATCAAGAATTATTTTCTCAACATGTAGTACAATGCGTTCCAAATAAGAATCGGATCGATTGCCATGTTGTGACGTCACGTCATACTGTCAAATCGCAAGAAATTGGGCAAAATTGAAGAACTCAGAGATGAGCAAAATTGAAGAACTCAGAGATGAGCAAAATTAAAGAACTGGATTCTGATTAAACTTTTTTCATTTCATCATTTCAGCCGAAAGACGTCCACTGCTGGACATAGGCCTCCCCCAAGCGTCGCCACAGCGAACGGTCCTGTGCGTCTCGCATCCATCGGACTCCCGCAACCGTTACCAAGTCATCGGTCCACCTTGTAGGAGGCCTTCCAACGCTACGTCTTCCGGTACGTGGTCGCCATTCCAGAACCTTTCGGCCCCAACGGCCATCTGTTCTGCGAGCAATGTGCCCTGCCCATTGCCACTTTAGTTTGGCGATTCTTCGTGCTATGTCGGCAACCTTGGTTCTCCTGCGGATATCCTCATTCCTGATTCGATCACGCAAGGAAACTCCGAGCATAGCCCTCTCCATTGCCCTTTGGGTGACTTTAAGCCTTCTAATGAGGCCCATTGTAAGCGACCACGTTTCGGAGCCATATGTCATCACTGGCAACACGCACTGGTCAAAGACTTTCGTCTTGAGACACTGTGGTATATTGGACGAGAAGACACCGCGCAGCTTCCCGAACGCTGCCCAGCCGAGTCGGATTCGACGATTGATCTCTTTCTCGAAGTTAGACCTTCCCAACTGGACCGTCTGTCCCAGGTAAACGTAGTCGTCTACAACTTCGAGTGTAGAGTCCCCGACCTTGATAGGAGTGGGTGCTACATGGCTGTTTACCATGACTTTGGTTTTGTCCATGTTCATTTTAAGTCCCACTCTTTCGGAAGCTCTACTGAGGTCACCAAGCATTGTACTGAGCTCCTCCGTAGTCTCAGCCATGACTACTATGTCGTCGGCAAACCGGAGGTGAGTGATGTACTCGCCATTGACATTAATGCCTAGCCCTCTCCATTCCAAAACCTTGAAGACATCCTCCATTGCTGCCGTGAACAGTTTCGGAGAAATAACGTCTCCCTGCCTCACACCCCGCTGCAAGAGGATAGGTTTAGAGGTCTGGTCTTGTAGTCGGACTGACATAGTGGCGTTTTTGTACAAACACTTCAGCACTTCGATATACCGATAGTCAATTTGGCACCGTTGGAGAGACTGCAGTACAGCCCAAGTTTCAATCGAATCAAAGGCTTTCTCGTAGTCCACAAACGCTAAGCAGAGAGGCTGATTATACTCCTCAGTCTTCTGTATAACCTGCCGCAGCGTATGTATGTGGTCCACGGTGCTGAAGCCTTTTCGAAATCCGGCTTGTTCGGGAGGCTGGAAGTCGTCGAACCTGCGCGCGAGACGATTCGTGATGACTCTGGAAAACAGCTTGTAGACATGGCTCAGAAGCGAGATGGGCCTATAATTCTTAAGCAGGGCATTATCGCCCCTCTTAAAGAAGAGTACCACCACGCCTCTGCTCCACGCCTGTGGCGTTTTTCCCTCGAGTATGACGGAATCAAATAGCTGCTGAAGGGCCTTAAGGACCGGTTTTCCACCCGCCTTCAGGAGTTCGGCCGTAATTCCGTCCTCACCCGACGCCTTGTTGTTTTTCAGCTGCTTCAGAGCCATCCTAATCTCGTACAGGCTGACGTCCGGGATATCTTCGATATAGTGTCGAGTCAATCTAGCTCTTGGGTCGTTTACTAGATTTACAGCGGGTTTAGCGATAGACTTGTATAACTGTCCATAAAAAGCCTCGATCTCTCCCAGAAGCTCCGATTTGGCGGATATGACTCTGCCATCGTCGGTCTTCAGTTTCGTGAGCTGGCTTTGACCAATAGACAGATCTCATGCAAATACTTTAGAGCCCTTATTCCGCTCAATCGCAACCTTAATCCTTGCGGTATTAAAGCGGCGAAGGTCACGTTTCAGGGACTTCGAGATTTGTCTATTGAGCTGCCGGTATATGCACGTATCGTCTGAAGACTGCAGAATCATCTCACGCCTCTTCTTCATTAGCTCGAGGGTCGGATCGGAGAGCTTCTTGTTTTTATTTGTACGGTGAGTCTTGAAAAACTTAGACCCGACCGTATGGACAGTTTCCACGAACCCATCGTTATATTCATCCACGGAGCTTCCTAGGCACTCGAAACGATTGTGGAGTTCGAGCTGAAAGCTCTCGCGGTTTTGGATCTGGATCTGTGCTGGACGGAGCGTAGACTTCATCAGTCGAGACCTTTCAAGCTTAATGTTAATATTCAATGTGCCTCTTACGATGCGGTGATCACTTCCAGTTTTCACCGCGTTGATCACAGAGACATCATTGAATATTTGCTTTTTCGTCGACAGGATGAAGTCAATCTCATTTCTAGTTGCACCGTCAGGACTTTGCCAGGTCCACCTTCTATGCTCACGCTTTTTGAAGAAGGAATTCATCATATAGAGGCCCTCCTTCTCCATAAAGCTAGCCAGTAGGTGTCCCCGGTGATTCCGACGTCCAAATCCAAATTGCCCCACTCGCAGCTCGTCACCGTCTCGTTTGCCCAGTTTCGCGTTAAAGTCCCCCATGACCACGGTGAAGTGAGTCTTAGAACCATGCATGGCTCTTGATATATCCTCATACATGGATTCTACTTCGTCGTCGGGATGTGTCGAGGTCGGGGCGTAGACCTGTATGACCTTCAGCGAATATCTTGATGATATTCTGAGTATAAGGTACGCCACCCTGGTCGACACACTCTCGATCTTCACCACATTGTTCACAAGGGACTTGTGGACGATAAACCCGACACCACCCTGGGACTGCTGGTCACCCTCCCGGAAATAGAGCAGGTTACCGGATTTGAGAATTATCGTATCCTCCCCCTGTCTTCGGACTTCAGACAATCCCACAATACTCCATCGCAACCTTCTCAATTCCTCCTCAAGTTCGGTGATCTTCTCGTCAGTACGCGTGTTAAAAGTTGCCAGGTCGAGTCGTTTAATAGATGGGTAGCCAAATCTCATCCGGAGATTCTTCGCACCCCTTGCCTCGTCGTGGCCTTGACCGCTACCGGAGTCAAGGGTAGACGGGCTGCCGGGCACTAGGGGCCATTTTTTCTTTCTGTTTTTCATGTTGGGGGGGGGTTGCCATAATCGCCACGCTTGGCAGACGGGTTGGCGATCGCAGTTTAGTTGTTGTAATGCACAGAGGATGCTGCTGCCCATTCTCTGGTATGTCCCTTAGTCGCCTCTTACGACACCCTCGGGAAGAGATGGGATGGTGTTATTCTTAACGTCCGAACACCATGCGGAACTTTTCGTTCGGAATTTTTCGTTTACAGTTAGTAAATAAATAAAAAAATTTTTAAATCTTGTTTTGCTCACCATTATAATTCTTCAATTTGATCGATCGATCCTATTCTTATTTGGAACGCATTGTATAGTCATAGATATTTCTATTGGTGAGGTAGACTAACTACAACATCAACCTTATAGAGCAAAAATATCCTATTATTTGACCCAAATATGGCTGGCATGTTTGGTACGCTATAAATAGGCCCAGTGCCTGCCTATTTTGGTCACGTCAGTCCCTTCCGGGATAAACAGAGAAAACCTGAACCCTTGGCTCTTTATCTAAAACCGGAACCGTCATTTAAGAATCTCATCTACCTACGTTTACTTAGTTTTAGTAATACTGTGATAGTTCAATCCTATGTTCTTGAGATTCCATTTCATTTATGGGAACAAGGAACTTTTATAGGGTCTTTTTTTTAAATATACTTGGTAGGTTCGCGTTTGAACATTATCTCTCCTGATGGAGAGGGTATGTCAGTCTTTTACCGACTAAAATCCACCCGTGTTCCTTTTTTTTTAAGTGGAAAATCATCATGGTCGATGCGAGACGCACAGGATCGGTCGTTTTGGCGACGCTTGGGGGAGGCCTATGTCCAACAGTGGACGTCTTTCGGCTGAAATGATGATGATGATGAAATCATCCAATGACTTCATCCGCTCTAGGGTGGAGCGCGAGTGCGTGACAGACTTTAACTGACTAGAACTACACCATTATTCTTTATTTCTTTGGGTTCCAAAGCCGCGGTAACTCTTTCGAACAATCACGCAGGTCTGGATTATATGTTAGCTTTTTTTGAGGTTGGATCACATGAGTTCTCCCCGCTTTTGGTGGAACGAAAGGAAGTATTAGGTTTTAAGGGCTATATTTCACCGGGACACCATGGCAGCGCGACCAGTCGCCGCTACAAAAAAAATGTATACAGCTCTATAGAGAGTTATTCACCTGGTGTCCGTTTGGTTGCGCAACCAATTTGGTAGCGCTACCAGCTCGGACGCCAGTCCGGCCGCCAGTGACGCCCCCACCAAAGAGTATGTAAGATGAAAATCTATCTTATGAAAGGGCTATATTTGCGACCAGTTGCGCCGCCATGGTGTCTCGGTGAAATATAGCCCTTACTGACTAATATCCACCAGTGTTCTTTCAGTTGTCCTTTGAGTTCCCGGATTATATGATAGCTGAACTTCTATTGTTTAATAGGAAAACAGACCCACAAACTCAATAACCAACAAAGTGGTTTCTAAAATCTAGTTCCACCTAATTACTGGGTAGACGCGTAGATATGAAAACGATAATTAAATTTTAGACTTACCGACGTCCCTCACAGTACTTAGACAAACAGTCCTATGTGCCCGTACTATTACGATGTTTGCTTTTCAAACTAAAATTAGTTTTTGACTGTCCCTTCGACAATTGAATTAGATCCCCTTGTCTGACTCCCTGGTGTATGTGTGGTGGGAGTCACTTGATGAGGCCTATTTTGATAACAGTTTAATTTTTATACTGAAATGGCTGGTTTTGAGAAGGATTTTAGATTAAAAAAATACCTCTTATGGACGTCTAGAATGTGCATAGAAGCGACAAGAAACATCTAACCAAGATTTATGTAAGTCATAATATGATTTAAAAGAGTGTCCATGGAGTTTCTTGCACGTTCTTCTCCTTATAGATCTAAGCTTTGGAACGTGCAATTTAGCTTAACTTTTTTTTTGACTGACCAACATGTTGACAATTCAAAAGTGCCCGTAGTTAGTCTATTTGAAATAAACGTTTCTGGTTTCATTAATAATTTATCGTCAAAAGTATTTTATAGTTGAACTTTCTGAACTAGCAAACGTTGTTCTGCCATATAAATTGTCAAAGAAAGAAATTGGGGGTGGCGGCGGGAGGAAAAAAAATACCTACGATATATTCTCAGACCTATGTACACAAAAAAATTCAAAAAATCGGTCAAGCCGTTTCGGAGAAGTTCGACTACAAATGCTGTGACACGAGATTTTTATACGAGTATATTAGACAAGCTTTTGCCCGCGGCTTCGCCCGCATACTTAAAATATCCCTTTAAATACATAGCCTACGTCACTCAACAATAAAGCAGCTTTCTATCGGTGAAAAACATTTCACAATCGGGCCAGTACTCAGTTCAGATAAAAAAAGGAAAAAAAGCATATAAACAAAAAAACTAACTTTACCTCTTTATAATATTAGTGTAGATGTAGATTACACACGCAGAAACTAGTAAGAATCAATCATTTTTACATCCAGTTTTTGCATTCAGAGTGCTTTATATAAGTAATCATCAAATAATTTCCTCCACTCTGAATGGAGCGAAAGGGAGTGTCAGACTTTTGCTAAGAGTGTTTTTGATCACGCATGCGGGACTGCCCCGCAAGCGTAATCCCCCGCAAATGTCCTTTTCATACAAGTTTTTATTGTAATACGTGGAATTCGCACGTGGGACGCGCGGCGTGATCCCGTGTCTCACGCTGCTGAAATTTTCTGCATGCGGGGAATCCCGCATGCGTGACGAAATCCGCATAAGATTCAACCCTTATCGAAGCTTCATTGAAAATATACACCACTAATTTTTAATTAGTACAAATACTTAAGGGGCTTATTAGAAAAGTTCTTGTTATTATTTAAGGAAAGTCTCAATAAATAATATTCATAAACAGCAAAGTTATTAGCGTTTGTTTATATCCCAAAATGTCACTCAATTTATGGAAATATTGTACAGGCTATTTATTCATTCATAATTATGAATGAATAAAAGGCGATCAAAATAATAAAAAAAAACACTGCGCGTAGTATTTTCTAGTAGCAATTGTTTGAATAATTGATTCAATTATGAATTTACTAATTATGACGAATTTTCGTGGACAATTTCGGGATTTCTTTTTTTTTACTTTTTACTATACAAATATGATAAGTAACGGGTACGAATAGAGCTCCATTTTTTTTTGTACTAATTAAAAAATAGTGGTGTACTTTACTAGTTTCAGACGAACTGCCTGAAATTCCCAAACTTTGTTTTATCAAATCAGACATCAATCAGCAAAATCGCAAACCAGCAACCTCAAACTCTTCAAATGAAAGTCGACTAACAATACGATTTAAAATCTACCAGTAAACCTCATTAACGATCATTCCCTTTGAATACCACATTATGAATACGGCAATCCAAATAGTGTACGTTCAAGTTGATAGCTAGCGAAGGCTAGCAATTAAAACTTCTTTGTGCGGCTGCTATCCGGCTCGAGGGACCGGGGAAGTACAGGGAGGGGGGTGTTGAGGTAAGCAGGGTGGAGAGGTGGTCACTTGACGGTGTTCGTAATTGGAAAACTTTCCCTACAGGCCAGCAAGCTGTGATAAAGGTTACTTGTGACAATTCAGTGACGTTTATACGACGGTTTTCAAGTGATCTTTGGTTCTGGAATTCGCGATTGGATTGTGAGGCTTGCTTTCAATGTGAACGGTAATGGAAAATTCTTTTTTTATGCTTGAGAAATCCAAAGTCCTAAATGATTTCGAAAAATATTACAAAAGTTAATGACTACTACTACTAAATACTACTAATACTTCTCTACTAATAGTTCAAATTATATGAAATATTGTTTTGTATTTTTTGTTTTTTTGAGGTCTAGGCTTGATACAGTAAAGGCTCATTTTGGTGGATTTTTAATTAATAATTTATTCATTACTCTTATTACTGTGACTGTTAAGTGTTACATGTTGGTTTATTTATACATAAGTCCTGTCTGTTGTGTTGTTGTTATGTACGTAATTGTGAGCAACAGTAAAAAGTGGAACAACAAATGAAAAATGTTATTTACTACGATAGTGATAGTGATGAAATTCCTTATAAAGAGATTTTTATCCATGTCCTTAAAGTCCATGTTTAGCGGTTGTTAAAATTTAACATCGATAAAATGTAAACTTAATCTTCATAAACTAACAACTAACTAAGATAGTTCCTTAACACAACAACACAAACTGAACAACAGACTGAAGATAACAATTGCTCACGAAGAAAACCAACTATCTCCATTTCTCCAACATTTGAAACAATGTCCATTGTCCTTATGTGTAGTGGTGCTCAGATAGTGGTGGTATTCACACATTAAAGGCTTGTGTCCTTAAGACAATGGAGCTGCCGCCAATGAACTACCTTCATTTACAAAGGAGGTGGGTCTGAATGGTCCACATAATTAAAATGGTCTCTACCTAGTGTTGCTAGGTTTGTAGTGCTGTCCTTTTCTGGGAAATAATGGAGGCTGTACAATAAACATAGCTAAAGATATTTCTGTGTGTGTAGTTGGGAGGTATTAAATTTTCAATGAATGTCACAAAAATGAAGATGTAAAAAACGTTTTTTAATTTTCCATGTCTTAGATATCGTTTCATATACCGAAAACGACTGAGCAAAAATTACTATCTATACCTACTCGAAGTATGAAACACATTACTAGGTGCTTTTATGACCGTAGCGGCCCAGCAGGGTCGCAGCCTGCCATGGGTTGGGTGAAAGAGAAGCCCAGGGCCCTGGAACGAAGGTAAAGAAGGAACATAGGAGTGGGTTTTAGTCAGTAAAAGTCTGACATATTAAGGCCTCCTGCTCTGCCCTAGAGCGAGAAAAGAAATTGGATGATTTCGGTCCTAAAAACAAAGATGCTTTTATGACAATAACTAACACCGTGGATAAAAATTTAGATGGTTCTATATAGAAGCACAGTTGACGATTAAAGAATTCGGAGCTTACAAATTGCAACGGACGTGATTAGCATTGTATTTTTTTTATGGAAATCGCACGTTTTGTGTATTTTGCCAATATCAAATTCAGTAAGTATTTCGTATTTTATAGCAGAATACAGTCAATTTGTTTTCCATTAGAATGCCATGCAGATGAGACACCGCAAACTTCGCCTGTCAATGATGCCACCGATTCTCCAGTTGTGTAAACAATTAAGATACAAAATTACACCAATTTTACATCACAATATCCACTAGAAATCAATTTGCGAATAATTAAAACAGCCACTGAACTTCTTTCGAAAAAATCCTGCCAAAAGCCATCTTAATAATACTTCACCCGAATTGCCTTAAAGTTACATTATATAAACCTTTACTGCGTACAGGTATAGGTACAGACAGTGTAAATACAGGTTACAAGTAGTGTGATAAAGTAAACATTTTGTTTAGTGCATAAATATAAACACATTAATTTTTTTTTTTCAAAATAAAGTTGTATCTTTTAAAGCTAGAACTACATTGGATCGACGCACACATGTAACACGCCTGCCCCGCTAGCCAAGTTACAACCGTTTCGTGTCGAATTTCGTTCTCCAATCGGCAACGCCTCGGTGTCAGCAATTGTAGAAAACGATAAGTTGGTAGCCATTGTTGACGCGCCTGAGTCGGCCGCTCGTTCTACAATGTCGTTCTACAATAACAAAGGATGTAGCGTTGAACATTGTAGAAACGATAACAATTCATTCTAAACGATGTGAACTTGGCTACGAATTTTCTATTCGTTTGTTCTGACCACGTGACTTAACGTTGAGATTATGACATTTCCATACATTTGATTAGTTTTCGACTAGCGTTAACGATTGCAGATTATCAACTTGGCTAGGGGTGCTGATTTGTAGAACGACGTCGCGTGGTGTTGCGTGGCGTGGATCAAGTGTAGCTCTACAAGTCAAGTTTCCATATAAAATGTATGGGAGACCGACGCGCTTAGATCGGCGTATGTGGCACACGTGTGCGCTGTGTTAATTTACGCAATCTAAGCACGTGGATGCCAATCAATACCTCCAATGGTTTTTATTCCACCGTCAATTATTAACACCGGAATGCTTTGATAATACCTACCTGAATTCTAAAAAATAAAACATCTTGAAAAATGTACATAGTAACCAACTACACAGTGAAACGCTAACAACTGAACAAATTACAACGCTAACACGTATAACAGGAGACTGGGGAAAAATAGACTATGGACTTATAGAGATGTGGTAGATAAAAATATATAATAAGGAAAAAATACTTATTATAAACGCCATCAAATGCGTCAAAAAAAGTATATTTTAAAATGCGGATTCCTGATAGCTATAACCTAGGAGACTTTAAGTCAAGAGTGAATAGGTTACTTCTAGGTAAGCTCCATTGTCGAACACATCATCGCTTACCAGGTGAGATAGTGGTCAAACGCGAGCCTATCAATAATAAAAAAATGCATAACAATTGTATAAACTTATCATTTCCTTCGATTGACTATTATATGATAAAGCGGGCGAGCAATATGTATATATATTATATACAGCAAGAAAGATGGTGAAATTGGAGTTGGAGATATCAGCCCAATATGGGTGCCTAGCATAATAAGCATAATTAGCCTTTTAATGTTCCCACTGTTGGGACTCAGGCCTCCTCTTTAGGAGAGGGAATGGGCCGTAATACACCACGCGGGCCCATGAGGGTTGGTGAATGTCACATGTCTTCGAATTTTTGGTTCTAGGACACCCTCCTTCACCGTTTTGAGAGCAGTGGTGATGAAATAAATTACACAAAGTAATGTGCCTGGCTGGGTTTGAACCTACGACCTACAACTCGTAAGTCAACACTACAATGCTTTATTTTCTCATTTACCGTAATTTTCATAAAGATAATGATCATCATTTCATCATCAATATCATCATTTCAGCCAGAAAACTTTCACAGCTGAACATAGGCCTTCCAAAGCATTTACGTCGCCATAGCGATCGGACAAAATAAATACCAAATTATAGTTATCATGTATTTGTTATATAATAAAATTAATTGCACTGCATTTTAAAATTTTATTTTTGGTTATAAAATAATAAATAATTTTTTATCAGTTAAAAGTATCCATATTACAAATATCTTATAGACTAACATACATAACTATCGTCCGTCTGTCCGTCTGTCACTAGGCTGGATCTCATGAACCGTGATAGTTAGACAGTTGGTGTTTATTATATTATTTTGTTTTGTTGTTAGTAAATATGATTTAGAAGTACGTTAGTAACACTTCAGTTTGCACTATCTTTGTGCTGTCCTGTGGTACTAGTAATAGACCTTCATTTTATATTAGTTCATAGACCAATTCCCATACAACTTTACCCAGTGTCCCCTGAAAAGTCATGCAACACAACTAGTTAGAAATTTAGAACATGAAAATATTGTGTAGCAAACAGAATGCTGGGCAAACAACTTATTAACACATTATTTACATGGGCGAGCGTTAATTTTAAACATGTTTACTGTTACTGTATGTTGCTGAGGGCGGCTGTACATAACAGTATTGGCGATAGTAAGCGAGTCTTGTGATGAAATGGAGCGACACTTTCTTTTTTTTTTTGTTGTGGGAAATTCAAATTATTTCTTCCACTCTGGGTGGAGCGCGAGAGTCAGACGTTTTCTGATTGCAAGAGCTAAGGGGTGAGATAACTCTTTCGAACAATCCCCCAAAAATGAAGTAATACCTTATCGTGTCTTAATATTTCAGACTAGCTTCTCGAATTCGCCCGCGTCCCTATTTCATAGATTTTTTATAAAGAATTTTTAAAATCGGCCAAGTAGTTTTTGAGTTTATTCATTACAAACAAAAAAAAACAAATTTTTCCACTTTATAATTATTATTATAGAACTAGCATTTGCCCGCGGCTTCGCCCACGTACATAAAATATAGCCTGTGTCACTCAGGAATAAAGAGCAGCTTTCTATCGGTGAAAAAATTTTAGCAATCGGACCAGTACTCCCAGAAACAAACCTCCTACAAACAAAAAAAAACATAAAAACAAACTTTACCGCTTTATAATATTAGTGTAGAAGTGTAGATTATAGGTAAACACCTGCAAACTATGGTAAAAATGTAGAAACCATCATGTTTCTTTAAAATCGAATGGTTTTAAAATGGGAAACCGGTTACTAAATATTGTTTATCATGTACTATTAATTTATATCTAATTTAATTCATTAAATAGATCTTAAAAAAAGAATAAAACGCAGTGGAAGCGTTCTGGGTCATGACCTGTAAGTAAAACTAGCAGATGCGTGACTACAAGTGAAGTTCATTATGAACAAGAGTGGCGCTAGTGTACATAGTCTTTTTAGGTTTCCGTAGCCAAATGGCAAAAAACGGAACCCTTATAGATTCGTCATGTGTCTGTCTGTCCGTCCGTATGTCACAGCCACTTTTTTCCGAAACTATAAGAGCTATACTGTTGAAACTTGGTAAGTAGATGTATTCTATGAACCGCATTAATATTTTCACAAAAAATAGAAAAAAAAAAACAATAAATTTTGGTGGTTCCCCATACTTAGAACTGAAACAATTTTTTTTTTTTATCAAACCCATACGTGTGGAGTATCTATGGATAGGTCTTCAAAAATGATATTGAGGTTTCTAATATATTTTTTTATATACTGAATAGTTTGCGCGAGAGACACTTCCAAAGTGGTAAAATGTGTGTGTGTGTGTGTGTCCCCGTAACTTCTAAAATAAGAGAATGATAAAACTAAAAAAAATATATGATGTACATTACCTTATAAACTTCCACCGAAAATTGGTTTGAACGAGATCTAGTAAGTACTTTTTTTTTAATACGTCATAAATCGTAAACCGCAATTTACCTTTCAAGTTTGTACGGAACCCTCAGTGCGCGAGTCTGACTCGCACTTGCCCAGTTTTTTTTGTTTTAATACGTGACAGAACTAGTTACAGATGCCTACAAAAATCATAATTTTCCGATCAAAACGATCTTTTAGATTTAAATAGCTTAGCTGTGAATGGAGGGCAGACCTAACGGTTTCCCTTGGTATTACATTACACAATAAGTACACAATGTAATATTCTTGTATAAACTGTGAAATTTATTTAGTCTGACTTGTCGGTCTAGTTGGCACGCCCCACGTGTAGAGCCTCTCAAACGGAAATAGTTTACTCACGTAGCAAATAAACCAATTTCTGGATAAACTCAGCATTCATGAGAGTGTTTCATGTTTTTAAAATTTTCGATTTTTGACTTTGCTCGAATTCTTGATACCACTCATGCAGTGTCCTTATACCAAAGATCATCATAATCGGTTAATATTTAGAGGTTGCACAGCGCCAATAAAGTTTTCTCATACAGTTAGTACGTCATCAGTGTAGGGGCGCTCAGAGTGGGGACTCTGCTCGCCTATCGAGTGATTCCAGGGAAGACGGTGCTGCCGTGCACAGTGAGGCTCAGGGGAGACCGTTGTACAGTCTCTTCAGGAATGTGCCGTATCAGGCGTTGCACAGAGAGGGTTCTGGAATGGTCTTTTGAGAGGTAACGGTGCCCCTTCTACGTGTTGATGGTAAAAAAAGGTTATTTTTTTAATATTATTATTTTTTACAGTGGAGGGTAGCAAGTGTTACTAATGTGTTGTTGTGTCTAGTAAAACTTACTTCCCTCCTCTGTAAAAAATAATAATATTAAATATTTAATCTTCACTGATGACGTACTTATTGGCGTTGTGAAACCTCTAAATATTAACCGATTATGGTGAATTTTGGTGTATGAACACTGTGCATGAGTGGTATCAAGAATTCGAGCAAAATCAAATGAAAATCAAAAATTAAAAAAAAAACCCTAATGTGAGTTAAAAATCATTAACGTCGATTTTCAGAATTTTGTCGGTGCCATGTTAATTTTTATAACAATACAAAACGTACATACATAAATAATCAGCCTTATAATGTTCCAACTGCTAAGACTCAGGCCTCTCTGAGAGCGAATAAAAAACGTATTATATGATAATTAACCAATATGAGCAATTTTCACCTTTTAAAAAATATTAAAGAATAAATCTTAGGGCCCTCGCCCACGGCGACTTTTTATAGCGATGCTTTCGCGCGTTCGCATCGATACAGTCGCGATGCTGTAGCGCGTGAGTAGCGCGTTGGCATCTTTTCTATAGCGCTTGCAAATGCGACTAACGCTGTCGCGCGCTTAAGAAACGCGCTACATCATCGCTACAAAAAGTCGCCGTGGGCGAGGGCCCTAAGATTTATAATGTTCTATATAATGTTCTTTTTTTTTCTCTTATCTCACGGCGACTTTTAACGTTTTTAACGTTTAAGGCCCCTCGGCCTTAAACCTATAACTACATAAAAGGTTCTCTGCCAAACGTCACCGGAAATTTAAAATGGCCGATGCTAGACGTCAAAATCATACTTTTCACACGTCTTCCAACGGCACATTTTATAGTTTGGTCAGTAAGATCGTTAAAGCCGGTACCAATTTCAAATTCTTGCCACTAAAGGTACTTCATACATATGTATTTCGTAAGGGAATCATCTTCCATTCATCCGCGAATAAATCAGAATTCGAATTCAAATGCACAAGAGCGTTAAGAGTCGTGCGGAGACCGAGGTATCGATGACATTGAGTGTGATTTGAATTGAGTTATTGTTAAAATGAAGTAACATTTAGGGCGGAATTCACCAATAAAACTAATCGCGTTTTAACGTTTGGCTCGCATAATCGCGTTTAGCCGCTGTCACTAGTGTCGCTTGTCTGTATTTTTCTTTTATTGTATTTTTACAAGTAACACTAGTGACAGCGGCTAAACGCGATTATGCGAGCCAAACGTTAAAATACGATTAGTTTTATTAGTGAATTCCGCCCTAAATGGTGTTAAATTCAGCTCCATTTAATTTAATTTTGACTGGCCTGTTGGTCTAGTGGTTAGTGGCCCTGACTGCTATGCCGGAGGTCGTGGGTTCGATTCCCACCCAGGACAAATGTTTGTGTGATGAGCACGATCATTTGTTCTGTGTCTGGGTGTAATTTATCTATATATGTATGTATTTAGAAATATATAAGTATGTTTATCAGTTTTCTAGTACCCATAACACAAGCTCTGCTTAGCTTGGGACTAGACGGCGTTGTGTGATAGTTGTGGAATATTTAAAAAAAAAAATTTAAAAAAAAACATATAATAGAATATTATTTATGAAACATCAAAATAGAATCACACTATATTTTACAAAATCCTTTAAACTTTTTTTTTGTGGCCGGAAATCATCAAATAATTTCTTCCGCTCTGGGTGGAGAGAGAGGGTGTATCAGACTTTTACTGACTAAAACTCACCTGTGTTCCTTCATTTGCACTTTGCATTTCAAGGCCGCAGTGACTACTTCGAACTATCCCAAGTCTAAGTTCTTGTAACCCTATAAAAATGGAACCTAAACGGTCTGCGGTGTACCTACTGTTAGTACCCTTGTAATTTTTCTATCAGAAATTTAATAAGTGTCTACACTTAATTACATGGGGTACTTATTTATATAGAGTACCGATGTATATCTTAACATTTCAGGCTGCCGTGCAATGTGCTAGTCTGATCGCATTATCGATTTTTTTTTAAATTCGAAAATTGATGGGGTCGGGCTTGATCAATATTACGACTAATAGTAAGCGATGATGATGTCGATGACAGGACACGTCTGCCTAGAAGTAACCTATGTGCGCTTTACTTAAATTTGTGTTAGACAATGTAAATACTCACAGAATATACCCAGCCTTCAAGACCTTTACACACTGAATGCCAACAAACATTTACGAGGACGTTCCCCAAGCTATAGGGATGGTGCATTCAGAAAGAAGCCTTTGAAGCAATTCCTACCTAACCGAGTTGTAAACGCATTGGAACAGGCTCCTGGAAAGTCTTGTAAAAGCTCCCATATATAATAATAATATTCCACAACTATCACACAACGCCGTCTAGTCTCAACCTAAGCATAGCTTGTGTTATGAGTACTAGAAAACTGATAAACACAGATATATATTTCTAAATACTTTATAGATAAATTACACCCAAACACAAAACAATAGATCGTGCTCATAACACAAACATTTGTCCCGGCCCACCCACGAACTCCGGCACAGCAGTCAGGGCCACTAACCACTAGACCAATAGGCCAATCAAAATATAACTGTTTTAAAAATCGGCTGGATAGACTAAATGTAAAATCAACTATAACTGCTAGTGTATCTTACTAAATAATATCTAATAATAATGTAGCCAATCTCCTAAACTAATTTTAGAATAAATAAACGGGTCATGTAATTGACGGAGCAAAAGACGTCAAACCAGGTGGTCACTCAGTTACTACATAAGTAACAACTAAAACAGTACATAGAGCGAAAACCTCCAGAATTTCGTTAAAATTAATTATCCCCAACCCTCGTTAAACTACGGTTTGAAACTAGCAAATTAATTATAAAACACGTCAAAACAAGATATGAAGTTCGAGCAACCCATCTGAGATTCACAAAGGGTGGGCCCTAATTCGGGGACAAGGGGGCCCTTTCTACCCTTATCGCAAAGTCTCATCTACTACCCTTCCATCGATCTTAAGTAGGGTGGATGACTTAACCCCCAGTGAGGGAGGGATGAAAGAAAATTGTGAGGGTGGTTGTAGGGATCATTTTTGGGGTGTTGGCGAAGTTTAAAGGGTTAGTTTTTGTTACGTCATGGTGTTTCTCGAAAATTCTGTTAACGTAATGGAATTAGTCGGGGTTAGTAATTATTTCACGCTTTTATTACATTATTTTAATGGTCGACGTTCTTGAGGGGTACCTTTTCGAGTTGAAACTTAGCATGTTTGTTTTTGAAAACTTTTTGTAAGTCTTAATTACTTTAAGTGATCCAAAAATCATTATGAGGAATTCTGAGTTTGGAATTATAAAAAGCTTTCAAACTAAGACAAAAATTCTTGTACAGAAATATTATGTAAAATAAGATTATGAAAATAGTTTCACTTTTAGGAAACACTATCGCTGAGTGTCGTGGGCAACTTTTTTTCTAAGAATTTTTTATGATTTTAGTGGGATAGTCCACGGGAACAAGGCTCCGGGAAAAACAAGAATTAATATTTCACATTAGACATTGAAATGATCTAGGGCTGCGGGATTGATTGGAAGAGTCCCAGCGGCCCTGGAACGTTTCCCACCAAAAAAAGAACAAAAAACCAATTAATATGATCATATTATGAGATTATTATTTACTAAGTACCTACGTAAATTGATATATGCCATTTGAAATACCTTTTACCAATTCAATACTTAACCACTCTAGGTAACTAAATTAACAAAATATCTACTAAAATCGACGACTAAACACCCATTCCAATGTAAAATCTAAATCGGCAAGCGAGTCACGACTCTCGAATTGTCTACGGACGAAAATTGTCCAATGTACTGGACGTCATCTTAGTGTGGGTAGGGAGGGTTTTATTATAGGACGCGCTGCGGCTGCCCCGGGCGGGGGGACGCACTTCTTATAGCTAGCGTCAAGGGCTGCCATTTTGTATTTTTGCATTTTTTATATCGGATTTTTTTTTAATTTTAGGCTTAGAATGGAAAGCATATAGACTAATTACATTACAATAATAATAATAATAATAAATAACTAAATTTATTAAATATTAAAATACAGATTCATTTTTGAGATTTCTTGGATTGAAAAAAAAAAATTGAATCTGGTTGTTACCTTATATTAAACTGTCAAAACAAAAGTGACTTGACAGCTTTATGGTTTTAGACCTTTGCTTGTATTTATTGGTTTAATGATAGCGTATGATGTGTGAAGATCTGTAGCTCCGGAGGTCGTGGGTGCGATTCCCACCCATGACAAATGTTTTTTGTGTGATGAGCACAATCATATGTTCTGTGTCTGGGTGTAATTTATCTATAATATGTATGTATTTAGAAATATATAAGTATGTTTATCAGTTGTCTAGTACTCATAACACAAGCTCTGCTTAGCATGGGGCTAGACGGCGTTGTGTGATAGTTGTGGAGTATTATAATATTATTATTATTATCTGTAGTTCATTTTCACACTTTATGTATTTATTTACTATTGCATGGATACTATTGTTGCGATATTCTCATTTTAAGGTATACGGAGTAACCGTATACCTAATAATGAGAATACCTCCTATAGATAAGAGGGAAATATAAGTAACAAAAAAACACTCAATAGGTACGTATTAGTAATTACGTTCATAATAGAATAACGGTACAGTTGTCGCAGTGGCTGAGCCATTGACTGCCACGCTGCTTGTTGAGGGTTCAATTATCGCATGGATCAAATATGTGTATGGTCTGCAATAGTTCTGGATCTGGGTGTCATGTGTACGTGAGGTTATATGTTTGTGAACGAACCCACGATATAGGAGTCATTCCTAGTGTAGTAATAAAAAAAAACTTGGTTAAAACCATCCAAGACGATGTTTGGAAGGACAAGAGGAAACTCTTTGCCCAGCTGTGGGACACAATCATCATCATCATCATTATTTCAGCCGAAAAACGTCCACTGCTGGACGTAGGCCTCCTCCAAGTTGCCACAACGAACGGTCCTGTGCGTCTCGCATCCATCTGATTTCCGTGACCCTCACTAGTTCATCGGTCTACCTTGTGTAAGGCACAATGCAGATTAACAAAAAAATATATTTAACCACTAGCTGCTTGCGTCGGTATAGATAGCGGCACGAATCTTGAGCTCTCGGCGAATGAGTGGGGATCGTTTTGCGCATCGTACAATATCGACGAGCCAATCACTGTACAAGGATTTCACTCCCCGCACCCGCATCTTTCTTCACACCACTAAAGAGACCCGATATTTCACTTTTGCGTGCTTCTGCGCAAGTAGAACTGTAGAAGTCAGCGCTCAAGATCCGTGCCGGTAACTATACTCCGTTTCGTTTAGCTCTTCAATACCCATAGGTGACAGAAGAGCTGACGAGATGGAGTATTTGTTAGTTGATGTGCGATCGTGACGGAATAAACGCTCTCTCTCGGATTCCACGAGACAGGCTCGACCTAGTGTGGAGTTCAACAGTAATTTCTGTTTCCTTTGTGTATTTTTAATATACTATGTATTTGTAAATTGAGGCATAAGTAGTATGTAAAGGAAATGTAAAGTGCGTGTTTTCTGGCAAATAAATCATATTATTATTAGTATATGTATATAAATTATATTTTTAAATATTTCAATAAAAAATAAACATTTAAAAATATAAAAAATAGTCTGTTGTTCGCCGGTATCGGGAACAGGGCCCAAGCTACCGGTGTTTAGGGCTCCAGAGACAGGAACCTCCTCACAATGCGAGCCGTATCGAGGAACTGCCTTCTGTATCAGGCCCTTGATGCAACCGCGCAATGACAGCTTCGACAGATGGTCGTCGAAGCTCTTGGCTATAAGGCCATTGGCGGTCACGACAATCGGCAATGATAGCCGAGTCCACATTCCACATGTCGACAAGCTACACGAGGTTAAGGCTAAGTCGAGATATTTGATTTGTTTCTCTTTCTCAGCTTTCACGAGATTCTCGTCATGCGGAATGGTGACGTCGACTATCATTGCGCGCCGCGCTAATCGGTCTATCACCACTATATCAGGCTTATTGGCTACAATAGTCCAGTCTGTAATGATATACCGATCCCAGTACAACGTGACATAGTCATTTTCGAGAACTGGGTCGGGCACATACTTGTAATACGATACCTCAGAATCCAATAGGTTGTACTTTAAAGCAAGTTGCTGGTGAATAATCCTGGCTACTTGGTTATGTCTGTGTAAATACTCGCCATTAGCCAAACGATATTATTATTATAGTGTTTGTCGGATATAGCCGACGTAAGCTAACAGCTTACGTCGGCGGTTAAATCTTTAAAAGGTTAAATCTTTAAAAAAACAGACACTGGACAGCCCTACGAACACGTAGTGCGTACAAAACGCCTCTCACATTCGGACACAAGAAATTACATACTTTAATCTTATCGCCGGCATAAAATAGAATATTAAATCGGACTGGTGCCCAGCATCCCCGCTGTTGTGGAAAGGAATGTCTTTTGTTCCCTCTCTCCTCTCCAGCTCTAGTGGTACGGGTTTCAAACATTTTCTCGAAAGGTACGCCCTTATTGGATTTTTGGTAAGATTAGTCTGCATTTTATTGGAGGATTTTGGTCTGAATTCTTGTCTTGTCTTGATGGAATTTTTAAGTGGTAATAAGTAAGACAATTCTTACAAGATTTAATGTAAAGTAGGTCTATCTTGTTGGAATTATTTTCTGCTTGGTATATTATTTTGCATATTGAGGTAACTACTCGTATATCACTTTTATTTATTTTGGTTTAGTAGTAACGATCCGCTTCAGTTTCACACGGGTGTTTGAAATCTTTGAAGTTCTCGGCTTTTCAATACAAAAATACAAATCTTTCTTCTTTATAATGTTAGTATAGATGTAGAGATAGTAGGTATAGACTAGCGACCTGCCGCAGCATTACACGGGTGTTACAATAGTACAGAAAATTTGATACAAGTACATTTTGATACAAGTGCAGAAAGTTTGTCATTGCGACCGACGCGGAATTCGCACGAACCGTAGGCGAGTAGTATGGAGCCGAGGGCTGCAGTGACAAATTTGCACGTGTATCAACGACTTTTTTCCATACACTTAGGAAGAAATGAATAAACGGGGGTTGACCGGCGACTTGTGGGGGTCGACGCGCGCCCAGCTTGATACGATGAATGTAATAAAATTGTGGCGGGGGAGAGCACGCGCACTTTTCTGCACTAGTGCGGAAAACAGTCGATTGCGTGCCTAAAAGCGGTGGGATAAGAGCGGGTTTTCGAGTAAGTGTACTGAAAATCATTTGGATTCACGGCTATCACTCTGTCTATTGGAAAAAATTGTACTTACGAAAATCCGTTCAGTAGTTTTTATTATGTTTAGAATAGACGCGGTGGGTGACTTTGTTTTAAAATATGTACTACCTACCTAAGGATATACTGTCCTATTTCTAAGCTAAGTCTTTTTTTATTGTAGCGTTTTTTTATAGCTGGCTATTTTCGTGAATAATTGACGTTATCATTTTTGCCAATCGATTCCTAGTCGATATTGTGATGTTAAATTGATTTAGTTTTGTATTTTAAATGTCTAAACAACTGGGCAATATAATTAGTAATTAATTATTAGTACCGCTGAAAGGTGCACGGGTAGAATGTATCCTGAAATAGAAAATAGAATAACTTTTATCCTTTGAGATAATTTTCTACTACTACGCAGGTGTAACCTTTTGCAGAACCTTGTGTATAATCATTTATATATATAATAAGATACATAAATGATTGATTCATAAGTCAACAAAACTGTTTTTTTTTCCTAGATATTTATAACCATAGCAAGCTTATTAGCCTATTTTATTAATCAGTAGGATAAGTTAAACGATTAGGAATCTTGTCAAAATGCTATTCCTTTTTGATACTAAATAATAGCAATCCATTAATAAATTGACAAAACAAAAACCCCTTAAAATAACAACATAATATCTACAGTAATAAATCACAGCGGCATTGCAAACTCATTTATATAAGCGGAACCTAACCATTATCCAATTCCCAAGTTACAAAATCGCTATCAAACTATCTCGAACACCCGAAAGCAGTCGACAATCGAACAAATCCAATAAATTGGACGGAACCCGAGTTTCCTCCGAAACCGGCGTCTAATTACTAACCTTTAAATTAATTTCCGAATCGTAAATAACGTTTGGAAACATTCCTACAATGTTATCTTAACAAATTGACGTTAGAGAGAGACAGAAGTAAATGAATTTTACAATTTTGCGCGCTCGTGTTTAGCCGTGTTTATGAGGGGCGGGGAAC
The DNA here is from genome assembly GCA_905147345.3 of Mythimna impura. NCBI lineage: Eukaryota > Metazoa > Arthropoda > Insecta > Lepidoptera > Noctuidae > Mythimna > Mythimna impura. Next base: position 20,543,195 of record LR990359.1, on the reverse strand, counting down.
GAAGGGGTTTGGGGGCTTATAGTGTCGAAAGGGGGAAAGGATAAGGAGAGAACTGACCTAAAACTCCGACACTTAGATATATTTGTACGATGTACCCCCAAGATACGGTTGTGTGGGTGCCCCGACGGTGTTTAGAAAGCTTTTGTAAAATAAGAGTAACTTATTGTGCTTAGTTTACGTAGATAGTGTAGGGGATAGAATAGATGTTGGTACGGGGTGAATATATTAAATTAGAACTGTATTGGAAGGATGGATCAGACCAACAGCAACGATCAAATTTTGTCTAGTTTTAATTTTATGTAATACCATCAGACTTTCTTGAAACAGTCACACTAATATTAGAAAGAAAGAAAAAGAATTTATTTGGTACAGCACAAGGCACAAACACAATATAGGGTAAACACGAAACAAAAATAAAAAAAAGACGCAAATATGTAGTTGCAATACATTTGCGCCAACCACAATAGAAATCTGCGCTCATCTCATAACCACCTACTCCAATGTCCCTCTCATCGTACTGACTTTCTTCACAATTCATACTTTGTTCAAGCTATTTCTCTGTGGAATGCTCTCCCCCAGGAGATCAGGATGGCAGCAAGCCGTTTAACATTCAAAACTAAAGTTCGAGAGCTAATTCTTAAGAAGTTTGCAGTAGTATCATCACAGCGTTAATGTTTTCCAATTGTCGATTTGGACGAATTGTTTGACTATATTAGTTAGGTATGTAGTTTATTAATTTGAGTATATATTGTATTATATATATGGTTTATTAGTACTTATATGTATTTTCGTATTCGTCTTCTCTCTCTCGTTTATTGCACCTACCACTATTTTTTTCTGCATCACCCAAAGGTTGACTGGTAGAAAATGCCTTAGGTATTAAGTCCGCCTCTGTACTTTTGTGTACATAAAGCATTTAATAAATAAATAATATGTATTGTGTGTGTGTATGTTTGTTACCCTTTTACGCTCAAATGACTGAACATATTTCGTTGAAACTTGGTACACAGATAGACCATGATCTAAAATAGCACATAAGTTTATTGTTATGTAAAAATAGAAATATTCTTTATTGTACCCCATAAAAAATACAGTATGAGCTTAAAATTAATAGGATTTAACAATTGACAGTAGTATCACTAAAAGCGATTTATTACAGACAACCTTTGAACGGATTTTACAGAGAAGGAGGAAAAGATACGCAGGTAGTTCGTGGCGTACTATTAACATGTATAAGCTAAAAATGTGACTAATAAAAACTTTTCGGTCAACGAATGGCAATGCTGCCAGCGTTCAGGACACTTTTCGCATTGACATCATTAAAAATTATTGAGATAACTATTGACCTATTGACATTCATTAACAAATCATACACACTTGGGTTTAAGTTTCAGGCTACGTTACAAATCAGTACAAATAAATTAATACGAACATGATATTTATTTATAACAGTAAGAAGAATGAATATCTTGTGAGCATGTCAGTCTTGATTTTGCTCACAAATTCTGTTTTGAAGCGATTTCCAATAATTGGAACTCTATTTGAGTGCTTGGCTCTCACTAATCCAAGACTATCTATGTTGCCTATGTCGCAATAGTGGTATTTTTTGGTTATTTTCCTAAACTATGACCATAAAAAAAAAAAAATGTTTTTTTCCAGTTCAATTTCTAGAGATCTTATTGCCTTCATTTCTTTATCTCTGCTAATAAATGCGGTAAAAGACTAAGTGAAAAACCGAAAAATGTATAATTACATGGCGTATAAAATGATTGACTCAACTGAATAAGGTGCGCAATGAATAAATCAGAAGCAAAAACCGCGCCAATTTACAGAAAATTGCCTCAGATGGTATGGACAAATGTTAGGAGGAGAAACGCGGACCGTTTGCACAGATTGCACTAAAACAGCCAGAACTGAAGAATGGCAGAGGTCTCCCGCCATTGACTTGGTGTTCTAGAATCGAGCGAGACCTCAAGTAAGCCTATTTGCTAGAACCGACAACCTAGGATAGAATATCTTGGCGCCGATTAGTAACCCAACTAGTCACCAGTATGCAACTGGGTGAAGACACTGGCTCCTGTAACACAGGTTGCTACCTAGCTCAGAAGCCAGGGCTTGAAAAAGTTTGTTACCTATATATTTTTTGTGTCAATAAACTTTATTATTATCCATTAACTACAAATAGTATTAGTAAGCCGACTACAAATAATTGATTGATTGGTTGATTGATTTATTCAAAAACAATTTACATTGTCAGCGAATATTAAAGCTTAAAAAGTAGGAACACAAGTAATAAAAATTAATAGTAATATTAAATTGCTTAAAATTAAATTAAATCTATATATATAAAAGGAGAAACTGACTGACTGACATATCAAAGCACAGCCAAAACTACAGGGACTAGGAGCGTGAAATTTCGCACATGGTTTCCTTTTATGACGTCGGCTGAAAGATGGTTTTCTTCGTTAATTTGCTACAGTTTGAATATGGCCACCCACAATGCCTGGCAGGTTCATAAAAATTATGGTGGAGAATACAACCATTTAACTTTTCGTAGAGTTGTTGCCAGATGATTACCTAATTATTGAAAACTCATAAATAAACGAACTGAAAATCGTGGATCTGGTCGTACGTACTCCCAGTAGTTATAGAGAAACTTCATGATACTATCACTTTGACCATTTCATTGAACATGAAGATACTCAAAGCTATATGTAAAAAAAAAACCGGGCAAGTGTGAGTCAGACTCGCGCACTGAGAGTTCCGTACAAAATTACCTATGAAAACAGTTCAATTCCCGAATTGAGTTACGAAGATTTTTCAGAATCGCAAAAAATGTTTTTTTTTGTGACATAACTACAAAACAGTTTTCAGATTTTTTCCTATTCTTGTGCTATGAGACCTTGCTTCATGCCAAGTTTCTGGATTCTAAGTCGATGGGAAGTACCCTATGAATTTTGATTCCCTTGAGAGTGTCGAAATATTGTTTTATGCGACATAAACGGCATATCTTTGTTTTGCTTAACTCCGAAGTTTGATTTTTTCACACCGTCAAGAGATCACAGACCTGAGTGTATAGTTTTAATTTCAAATTGATACCTCCACGCGTTCCCGAGATAAAGGGTCTTGACAGACAGACAGACGGACAACAAAGTGATCCTATAAGGGTTCTGATTTTCCTTTTGAGGTACGTAACATAAAAAAACATTTTTTCCTATATCGTAAATATTAGTTACGCCACCTGATAAAACAGTGTCAAAAAATATTTATTTCAGTCTAGAAAATGCAGACATCCAGTCTTCTGAGTACGGTCTACGTAAAAGTCGATAAGTCAAAAATATTCAATTAAGTACGAGCATTAATATTCTAGCGTCGCGGTCGTCAAGTGCCGCCGGGGGATAGTGCAGGTTGTCCCCCCATCCCCCACCCGCCAGGCGGGGAGAGGCTGCGGAATGATGGCCGAAATCTGCGTTTTTAGGCCTAACCATCCTTTTTAGTATTCACATAAGCTTTTTGTGCAATTTTGGCCGTGTTTATCGAATATTGTGTTGGTTTTATTGTTCATTGTGCTTATTATTAGTGGTATTATAGCTATGGATGTATCTAATGATGATATTTTCATATGAATAATTTATTGTTTGTAGAATAAATTTCCGTGGGCTTATGTTTTAGTATTTTTTTAAGTTCATTTCAACGTGGTATATTGATATACTACCTACGTCAGTCACTGTATTCCTTATTATACATTTTAATTTTCTGATCATCTTATACAAGAGGGTATTTATAAGTGTTTTGTTACTGATGCTATGTACAAGAGAAAAGGATATGAAGAAAAAAATAAATTTAGAGAAAACGGACCACAGTAGGTATGCTGCAGACAAAAAAGTGTGACACCTAAAGAAAACTACACCTCATGAAACCTAAACCTATGCGCAGTTCATCAAGTTTGGCGCACACAGACAACAGCATAACCCGTCGCTACCGCGCCACTATTAATCATAGAAAATGACGCGCAGCATTGTGTGAAACGGCTCGGCTCAAAATTGTGAAAACCTATCCTGGGCGCGCGCGGACTAATAACTGGGCCCGCTCACACTTCGGAAAATGCCCACAAGGGGGGTACAGTTTGCAGAAGTTCGGGCAAAAAAAGGAATTGAAGATTTTTTTTTTTGGTTGGTTATTTTTGTAACTTGGTATTGAATTCTTAGATATTTTTTTTTGTTCTGGAACGTTAGTAGATATAATACAAGTTAAGTTTTGGAAGATAGGCATTCGAAAAATATAATGTCTAAGATATTGACTATGTCTTAAAATGGATTATAAAATATTTACAAAAAAAAAACAATCTCATAAAATTTCCACTTTACTTGACTAATAAAAAGAAACTGTTTTGTAAAAAAAAAAGTTTTCATTGCATAAATAAACTTTGATTCTAACTATAAGATTGACTTAATAATATAATGATTTGATTCTATTGCCCCACCTACCAAAAAAAAAAATTACACTTTTTTTATTCTATTTTTTTTCTCCAACAGTACCTAGCTTGACGATGATGCGTTGCGCTAGTGTGGGTGTTGATTCGCACTCGTGTGTGCCTACCCCGTGACATTCTGCAACCGACGTGATATATTGAGAACTGCTCCAAAAATCGCTATTAGGTATCCAGTTGCGTACGTAATAAAAGGCGCCGTTTGCGTTAACCATGATTTTTTGTTGGTTATTTTGAACTTAAACGTGCGCGTTACGTGTTTTGTTGTATCGTCCTTTGTTATGGCCTAGCAATCGGAATTTTACTGGAATGAGTTTTTCTGATAAGAACATTTTTAGTTGGTTTCACTGCTCTAGTAGATAAATCTGCTTATTGGATTATTTTAACTAGGAATTTATTGCCTTTAGTGTATATATAGTTTTAATTAATTAAGCGTTTTTTATGTTGAGATATTGGTACTCAAGTCAAAGAAATGTTGTGAGATGGGCACACTCAGACGTGTATAGGTTGGAGTGCGGAGTGAGGCAGGGGGGATTAACCTCTCCTCGTCTCTTTAACTTATACATGGACGAGCTGATCGGCGAGCTCAGTGGAAAAAGCATAGGGTGCCATATAGATGGACAGTGCGTCAATAATATCAGCTACGCGGACGACATGGTGCTGTTGAGCCCGTCGACCAGTGCCATGCGCTGACTGCTAAATATATGTGAAAAGTATGCATGGACCACGGACTCAGATATAACGTAAAGAAGAGTGAAGTGATGGTGTTTAAGGCTGGTAAAAAATCTTACGCCAATGTGCCTCCCTTGTATCTTTGTGGTGAAAAATAAGATACAATCACAAATTTTGCTTACATGCACTTAGGTAGGTAGTGCTTTTTTTTTCAAGAAATTAATTATTCTGAAAGTAAACAAATAACTGAAAGTAATAAGATGGGTGTCGACGCACTACGTTGGTAGCCCATCTGTATTGGTATCTGCACGTAAACACAAACACGCTAGTGACGCAATCAAGATTTATCAAAACAGGTAATTTAAAAAAATAACCCATAGCCTAAAATCATTCAGATTCAGTAACCGATTCTGAACACAATATTTTTTTTTTCGGGTGGGAAAATTACCTAATGACATCCCCAGGCGGAGCGGGGGTTAGTGTCAGACTTTTACTGACTAAAAACCCACTCCTGTTCCTTCTTTGCCACTTTTCCAGGGCCCCGGGGATCTCTTTCGCATCACCCATGGCCCCAGTAGGCTTCGACCCTGCTGGGCCCCTACGGTTGCTGACATCACCTTGAGGCGCGCGTGGAACAGTACGCGCCGTTCACGACTTGGGCCCGATCCGGACGGTTACCGGACGATCGGACGGCGAGCCACCCATTGCTCGCCGTCCGTAAGCCCGCGCCTACAGTGGCCGGAAATCGGGATCGGAATCCCGGCGGCGGTTGGGGCGTGAGGACCTTTGCCTCACACGATCGGCCGCCTCCTTTGCTAGCATTACTGCTTCGCAGAAGGAGTCGACCGTCTGCCAATCCTCCTCGCTCCGGACCATGGCCTGTACCAAGGCCCGACGTGAGAGATCGCCGCCGCCTAACCCCCCCATGAGGACACGGTGTTGCTCTGCCCAAGCGGGGCACATCTCCACCGTGTGCATTGTAAGGTACATGTTGTAGTTATATGTGTTTATCAGTGTTTAAATTATGTACTTTATTTGAAACATTCTTTTAAAGTCATTGAAATTGTCCGCAATGAACGTAGGAGTTTTTAATGGTATCTTAGCGAAACCTAACTGTAGTGAAGCAAAAGTTTTATACTCTTTTATAGTTTTAAGAAAGTATATTATAATTTATGGTTAAAGTGTAGATAATAGTAGGTACGATGGGATTGACATCGTCGCATTAGTGTACGAAAATCCCTTAAATAAAAAACTCTGATAAAAAAGATTTAAACAAAGACTTCACACTCATATTATTATTCTCTTGTTTTTAGGGTGCACTTTTTTCCGAAACTATAAGAACTATACTGTTGAAAATTGGTAAGTAGATGTATTCTGTGAACCGCATTAAGATTTTCACACAAAAAAAAAGAAAAAAAAAACAATAAATTTTGGGGGTTCCCCATACTTAGAACTGAAACTCAAAATATATTTTTTCATCTAACCCATACGTGTGGGGTATCTATGGATAGGTCTTCAAAAATGATATTGAGTGAGGTTTCTAATACCATTTTTTTCAAAACTGAATGGTTTGCGCGAGAAACACTTCTAAAGTGGTAAAATGTGTGCCCCCCCCCCCCCTGTAAGTTCTAAAATAAGAGAATGATAAAACTAAAAGAATTATATAACTTACATTACCATGCAAATTTCCACCGAAAATTGGTTTGAACGAGATCTGGTGATTAGTTTTCCCTTTCAAGTGTGTACGGAACCCTCAGTGCGCGAGTCCGACTCGCACTTGCCCAGTTTTTTTACATACTTTGTCTACAATCTCTCCTTTCGCAGTTTGCTGAATGAACTTTCGTTTGGAATAAGCAGAGCTGAGACAACAAAGGTGCCTACTTTGTAGTAATGTTTGTAATATATTATGTTTTTTTGATTCTATATGTGTGGGTTCACCACTAACGTGGCGGTAAGCCCCCTCTTTGAGGACCTAGAAAGACGCCATGGCGCGGCAGCGGTGACACTTTCCGCCATTTGAAAGATTAACCGTGGCCCTAGACGCAACAAAATAAAAAGGGCAAATGAAGGACACAGAAGAGCTGTAGTCACTACGTTCCATCCTAGAGCTGAAGAAGTCATATGATGAATTCCGACAAAAAAAAATATAAGTCTATAATATTTATATAAAAGCGAAATACCACTTACTGATTAATCACGAAATCTCCGAAACTGTGACACCTACAAACTTTAAATTAGGCAGGTAGGTTCCATATAGGGTATAGACATCCGCTAAGAACGGACTTTAAACTCCACCCCTGTAAAACGGGGGTTGGAAGTTTGTATTTAGAAACGAACTTTCACGCGGGCGAAGCCGCTGGCAAAAGCTAGTAAATAATAAAACAAACAAAATCTATCCATGATCGCGTTGGCGTTGGTGCTATAATTAACCCTATTTTTGTTTTATTCAGTCAATAGATACCTAGTACCTACTGACCCCTTATTGTTTAACAATAAACATATAAACATATAGATAAGTACAGATACTTATCATCATCGTCATCATTTCAACCGAAAGACATCCACTTCTGGACATAGGCCTCCCCCAAGTGTCGCCACAACGACCGTTCCTGTGCGTCTCGCATCTATCGGATTCCCGCGACTCTCACCAGCCGCCCTAGCCAAGTTACAACCGTTTTGTTTCGAATTCCGTTCTCCAATCGGTAACGCCTCGGTGTCAGCAATTGTAGAAAACGATAACTAGGTAGCCATGTTGACGCGCCTGAGTCGGCCGCTCGTTCTACAATGTCATTCTACAATAACAAAGGATGTAGCGTTGAACATTGTAGAAACGATAACAAAATTTATTCTATCATTTTGAACGATCTGAACTTGGCTACGAATTTTGTATTAGTTTGTTCTGACCACGTGACTTAACGTTGAGATGATGTCATTCCCATACATTTGATTAGTTTTCGACTAGCGTTAACGATTGCAGATTATCAAGTTGGCTAGGGGTGCAGGTCATCAGTCCACCTTGTGGGAGGCCTTCTAACGCTGCGTCTTTCGGTGCGCAGTCGCCACTCTAGAACCTTTCGGCCCCATCGACCATCTGTTCTGCGAGTAATGTGTAGTTTTCAAATGAACGATTAAACAGTGAAGTACTACGCCTTGAATTTGTGAGAAACCTTAGCTAGTGATATAATTGTTGCAATGAATCCCTGCCAATTTTGCATTGAACTGCTTCTATTACTGTAAATAATAAACCTCAATATTTTTTTTTTGTGGTAATCAACAAGTAACTTCTCCCGCTCTGGGTGGAGTAAGAGAGTGTGTCAGACTTTTATTGACTAAAACACGCCTGTTTTCCTTCAGTTGCCCTTTGCGTTCGAAGACTCTTTCGAACAATCCTTAAAAAAAATGGATACCTAAAGGCAAAAAAAGAAGGAAGGAAGGAAGGTTGACTGGTAGAGAATGCCTTGTTGCATTAAGTCCGCCTATGTACCACTACTGTACATGAAGTTTAAATAAATACCTTGTAAAGATGTTTTCTTTTTATTCAAAATTCGAAAGAAAGGCAACCGACATTTCAAATATGCCTGCAACACAATTGGATGAAAGAGAATGCTTGAAGCATTTTTTTTTTTTAGTTTTCGTTGCATCACGTTTTTAAATATAAGGTATTTTCTTGACCACTAACAAATCTATGAAAATAGAGAACGTATCAAAATTGTCGATTTCCAATTCTTTGAATATTAGATATTAATGAAGGTGACGGTATGATACCTATAGCTTATAAGTGTGAAGGATCATAATGCACTGCTTGTACCTTGACCTACATACCTATAATGTACTTACTATGTCTATTTGTATGTATAATGCAGTCCACATATAGGAATTTCTTAACTTGAAACATTTCGCTCTTAAAATAATTTTCTAAAAAATTATAAAAACAGAACCCTTTTCATGTTTCGATTTACATCATTCAGTCGATGGATACCCAAATGCATGAACAAAAAAAATGCAAGCAATCCTACACCGAATGGATAGAAAAGTCAAATAAACGGAAATCATGCATTCATTCCACTCCGCGTACCATCTCATTTGTGGACCACACAAGAGAAACAAACACCTATAGCTATGTGGTACACGCATAGGTACATACATTTTCGAATTTTATGCGTACCACGTCCATACTGCGTTAGTGTTCCACTCTAGTTTTTGGTAGCCATGTATGCGTCCAGTGCAGTCTGATACGTCACCGCGCGGGTACATGCCCAGTTTTGTTCGAAAATCGACGTGGTAAAGGAGGTGGAGCGTGTCAAAGGAGACTGGACGATTTTGCTTGTGTGAGTGTAGTTGAGTGATAGTGAGGGGTAGGGCCGCCCCCGCCGCGTCATCGCACTGACTACTGCGTCTGTGTTAGGAACATTTAAAATGCCCCCCCGTGACGATCACTGCGCCGCCATATTTTTTTTCCGCATTTTTTTTTTAAATTAGAACATGCATTTTGTAAAACATGAAACTATTAGAGCCTCTTACTTTATATTACTTATAAATTTACTAAAAAAAGGACAGCTTTATTTTTGAGTAATTTTTGTAAAAGTTAATTTAAAGTTATTGGTTTTTAGGAGTGTATTACATAATTCAGAAAAGTGTAACCTCGAATAACACGATCCCGTAAGTTTACTAATCCGAAACACTTAACAACGAATGCACGTTACCACGAAAAACTTAACGCCGTAGCCACGCGATCTCGAATTACATGATTCAGAAACACTGTAATATCGAATAACACGACCCCGTATGTTTACTAATAGGAAACTCTTCACAACGAATGCACGCTGCTACGAAAAACCTAACGCCACAGTCATGGAATCTCATTTTTTCACAACCGAGTGTGTTACATAATTCTCAGAATTATGTAACACACTCGGTTTTTAGGCATACGTTATCGGATACTTTACCTACTGCTACCTAGGTTACCTACGTTAGGTACTACTACCTAGACAGGAATGTAATATGAATTTAGTTTGGAACGATTTAATCAGAAAAGGCCGGTCCTGCTGCAGGAGCGTAGGCCACAGAGCAGAGCACGCCAACATATTGTTATTCGTTGAGCTCTTGTCACCGCCGACGTACCTGCCATTATAGAAATCTAGCGGCTGTGCACGTGACGATGGGAAGAGACAAGATGGCATGACGTTGGTGTCATGGAAGGTGGGTAGGCCTCTGGTGTGGGACGTAACTTGTGTTGACATCGAGCAACACAAGTGGTGTCGTCGAGCCTCAAGTGGCTCAAATACTGTATACTTATTAGTAATATTCTCATAATTTTTTAGCCATTTGGAGTCGAAACACCCATGGGTCATGTGGTCTAAGTGCCTGTCTCCTTTATAAGGATCGAAGTTCAATCTACAAAGCCTCGAGCACAGGCGCAGGGTAGCCAGCCTATCGGTATTTTACAGGTTGCATTTTGGAGAGTGTGCGCGGGAATTGGATGACTTGATTCCGCCATCTCCTTTCTCCCATCGGACAACCCGACGTACGGCGAGTATCCACCCTTACTTTGTTGAAACTTCAACGGTCCGGACTAAGCGTTTCGCTTCGTCGTTCATACCGCGTACATCGCAGGACTGGAACAATTTGCCTGCTGCGGTCTTCCCGTCCAACTATAATTTAGGTGTCTTCAAGGCTAGAGTGAATAGGCTCTTAATAAACTAGTGCGCCTCACCATCAATGATTGCATCGCTGCTTACCATCAGGTGGGATCGCAGTCAAGCACTGGTTTATATGAATTAAAAAAAAAAATAAGGATATTTCTCGCCGGTTGATCGACAGTTTGCGTGACTGGAGGGCTGGCTCGTTCTTTGCCCAAATAATTATTATTATCATTCAACGTTTGACAATATGGCTGGTGCAGTGGTTGAGCTGTTGACTGCTACACTGCGTGTTACGAGTTCCATTCCCACACTGAACCAATGTTTGTATGTTTTTTTTTGTAGTTGGGAAAATCATCTAATGACATCCCCGCTCTTGGGCGGAGCGAGAGACTTTTACTGACTAAAAACCCACTACTATTCCTTCTTTGCCTTCGTCCCAGGGCCGAGTTTTCCAATCAGGAGAACCCTTGGCCCCAGTAGGCTTTGACCCTGCTGGGCCCTTGAGGTGCGCGTGGAACAGTACGCGCCGTCGACGACTTGGGCTCGGTCCGGACGGTTACTAGACGGTCGGACGGCGAGCTACCTATTGCTCGCCGTCCGCAAGCCCGCGCCTACGGTGGAACCACTGTTTGTATGACCTATAGATAGGTATTTCGGGTCTGGATTTCTTGTGTATATGAGTTTACACATTAGTGAACGCGACCACGATACAGGAGTTATTCCTATTACGGGAGGCAACGTTTAAATACTTAAAATAAAAAAGTTCTAAATCTACCAGTTTTGGGAGTATTTCGACGCCTGCCTGTATTTTGTTTTTGTATACATACGTAGTTACGTTTAATATAAATAGTTTGTTAATTTTCAATTTTTTTTTTATATTATAGGTACCTATTGTTATTTAGTTTCCAAAAATAATAATAAAAAAAAAACATATAAAATGATTGTGTTTTTCATCAATTATTTACGCTATGATATACATACCTATGTAGATGTAGTACGAGTATGTAATTTTCTTACATAATCTCTCACAGAACAACGTCACAAAGGAAGCTGCTTCAATTTCACAGAGATCACCACAAACACTTCTGTAGATCTTATATTATAAGTACACATCTTTTTTCACTATCACCACTATCACATCGTTATCATTTAATTATAAATTGTTCATTAAAACAATTCACTGAAATTCTATTTTACTTCTATTTCAAATTGTATAAACTACACTTCAATAAAATTAAAACATACATGATTCTGTAAAGATGTTTCTAAATCAACGGTCAAAGGTGAAATGGTCAATTCTTAAAGATAGCTGTCATGATTTCTCACATAAATTTGTATTAATTTGCATTGATTTTGTCATCCCGCGACCGTGGGTACTCTTCATACTTAGGGGTCACCGTCTCGCGGTAACCGGTTTTAACCGGTTTTTCCTTCAGAGAGAAATAAAGTACATACTCGTACCTGCTTAGATCGTAAAGCTATAAAAAGGACTAATAGTCCGGTCAATTTAGACATCCGAGGTTACAAAAATTCGCACCCAGCCGAAAATTGGTAGGATTGTTCAAAACACCATCAGAAATTAAATCTAAAAAGTCCTCATCGATCCGACACCTCGGAAAAAAAAAACTCAGGGTTCCGTAACTCAAAAACTCTCTTTCAACTTTTTTTTTGCAACATAAACGGCCGTATCTTTTTTTTAGTTAACATAAAAGTTTGATTTTTCACAGCTTCAAGGGACCGCAAACCTGAGTATATGGTTTTAATTTCAACTCGATACGTCCACGCGTTCTCGACATAAAGGGTCTTGACAGACAGATAGACGGACAACAAAGTTAGTGATCCTATAGGGGTTCCGTTTTTTGCTTTTGAGGTACGGAACTCTAAAAACGCGCTAAGTACACTACTTCAAAGGTGGCGTGAAAACGTGTGCATATTATGACGATTACCTCTTTCAACTTTTTGAATCATTATATCTAAAAAATGGTGGACCTTAGGAAAAAAAAAGTATTTAGACATTCTTGTAGATAATTACCTGATCTACAATTTTTGACCAAACTAATTTAATGATTACCGTTTTGCTGAAAATCGCCAAAAACTCGTTTTTGTGACCTTTGACACGAGTATTTTTTATTCCAGGTGTTGGATTGATGAGGACTTTTTAGATTTCATTCATGATGGTGTTTTGAACAATCCTACCAATTTTCAGCTGGGTGCAAATTATTGTAACCTTACCCCTATTTTTTGGTCTAATTTGACTGATTTTTTAAATATACAAATAAATGAACATGAACTGAACATTTAGCTAATTGGTGCCCACTACACTTACCTACCTATCCAATTCTGCATCATCATTGTCATTATTATTTCAGCCGAAAAAGACGTCCGCTGCTGGACATCTGCGTCCCCCAAGAGTCGAGACCCTCACCAGGTCATCGGTCCAACTTGTGGTAGGCCTTATAACGCTGCGTCTTCCGGTGCGTCCATCGACCATGTTCAGCGAGCAATGTGCCCTGCCCACTGCCACTTAAGTGTGGCGATTCTTCGGGCTATGTCTGTAACCACCGCTGTATCATATTCTTTTTATATTGCTTAGCATAGCATAGCAATAATAAAGTAAATAATAGCGGCCTTATAATGTTCCCACTGCTGGGATTCAGGCCTGCTGTCTAGGAGAGGGAATGGTCTGTAATCCACCACGCGGGCCCAGTGCGGATTGGTGAATGTCACATGTCTTCGAATTTTTGGTTCTAGGACGTGCCAGTTTCCTCACGATGTTTTCCTTCACCGTTTTGAGAGCAGTGTTGATGAAATAAATTACACAAAGTAATGCGCCTGGCTGCGTTTGAACCCGCGACCTACAACTCGTAAGTCGGGGCCGTTACCACTCGGCCACCACTGCTCTGCAATAATTAATTATATTGCTTACTTAATAATTATTTAAGAGTTAGTGTTTGTTCATTTGTAAGCCCGATTACCAAAAATATAAATACGATTATAAAACCGGGCAAGTGTGAGTCGGACTCGCGCACTGAGGGTTCCGTACAAACTTACCTATGAAAATAGTTCAATTCACGAATCGAGTCTCAAAGATTTTTCCGAATCGCAAAAAAAGATTTTTTTTTTGTGGCGTAACTACAAATTTACAGTTTTCAGATTTTTTCCTATACGTGTGCTATGAGACCTTGCTTCGTGCCAAATTTCAGGATTCTAGATCAACGGGAAGTACCCTATGAATTTGATTCCCTTGAGAGTGTCCAAATGTACGTTTTAGCGACATAAACGGCCATATCTTTTTTTTCCTGTTAACTTTGGAGTTTTATTTTTTTGCAGCTTCAAGGGACCGCAGATTTCAGTATATGGTTTTAATTTCAACTCAATACGTCCATTCGTTTGATCTTGACAGACAGTCAGACTGACAGACAGACAAACGGACAACAAAGTGATCCTATAAGGGTTCTGTTTTTTTCTTTTGAGGTACGGAACCCCAAAAACAAAATAACGTCTTTACTTTCCGGCCCCAGCATCTATGACTAAAATCAACCCTTTTTCTACAGCTTTTTCATAGTTTCAGTGCAATTAGTTGGGTGAGCTTTTTCTCATAAAAAGCTACATTGTCAATGACTGAATGGGATCCTCTTATTTTTCGAACAATTCATGGTTCAGCAGTAATGACTTTACGAAAAAAAACTAATTTTGAGTTATGTACTTACGTATGTTGTGACGAGATGTGAAATTAGACGAACTCAAGAAAAGCGAACACGGGAACAGGTAAGGTTGATAAAATTGTTCACTCACATTGCTTTGTGGAAAATTCCAGGAACAGATTATTATGAAACAAACGGGACGAATGTATAAATATAATTAGTTTATCTGTAATTAGATTAATAATGGATTACCAAGTCAACAAATAAGAATAAATAGTAAAAATTAAAATGATATGCATTGTAATGTGACTTTATTGCAAAAAGTGTAATGAAGATAATTATAAAACGTATAATTAATATTTGTTTTGTTTGTAGGTTCTTAGCATTATATTTAAAAATAGTATGACAACGCAAACTGACAGCAGCGAAACACCACAGGGACAAGACAATTGAATGCCACAGCACCGCTGAAGATCCAAACCAAGTACTGCAGGTCATGACCCATAAGGTGACAAAAATTTTATTTTATTGTTGTGAAAGTTGTGCTAGCAAGAGTAACTTTTTATGGTTATATTTAAATGATTGAATTGATTTTAGGCCTCGCATCGGTGGAGGAATATCATTCCAGCCATCTTCGCAGCCATGTACTTGAAGGAACCTCTAAATGCCGCGGTTTTGTGTCGCGGTGCTGATAGTGGAGCAACTCCTATTACACTTTCCTAAATTTAGGATCCGATATTTAGTTGTTCCTAAATTCAGGGAACTTAAATCGCATTTAACAAGGAAGGATCCTAATTAGGAACCGATTTAGGAAAGAATAGTTTCCGAGATTCTAAATCTATATCGTATCCTAAATCGGAAGGGTGTAATCACATTTAGGAAGCTCAGTCGCCGCTCGCCTGCCGTCGCGAGCGCATGTGTTTTCTTTGATTGTATGCATAGGTACAAGGTACGTAAAACAAAATGACTACAGAAAAGGGGGTGATTCAAAATATATTGGAATTATTTAACGACATGCTTTATCTTTGGAACAAAAGTGATCCAAACTATATGAATAATGATAATGATCTTATATACATATAATAAAACAGTAAAATGGTGGAGCGTTGGTATTAATTGGCGCAAAAACTACTGAACCAATCCTGTTCAAATTTTGCATACATAATCCTTATAGGCCGGGTCAACTGTTAGGCTACATAATATCACGCATTTTGCTATGGGGGGTGAGCAATATTTCAAAATGTCGATATTGAACGACAATCGCTCTGAGTTCGATCCTGAGACACAGTTAATATTTTTGTGATTGTTTTGGTGTTTTTTTTGTACATAATATAGAATGATATTTCCAGAACATTAATAAAATGGCTTTTTATGTATTTTTAAATTGCCATCGACATTTTTATTCGATTTTTTTCTAAATATTTCAGTAAAAACCCATCAAAACTAATATTAAAATGGAACCGGAGATAAAAAATACACTTTTTTAAATTTGGGTAGGAATTTAAGGTGAAAAAATGAAAATCATCACGCTATTTTGTACAAGGAGTCAAGCAGACAAGCAATGACGTGTATTTAAGAACGGCTATTTAGAACCAGACTCTGTAAGGATCGTGGCGCAGTAGTATCGTGACGGATCCGCGTTTGCTATGTTGCGAGTTCAAACCTCGCATAATTTTTTGTGATTGTTTTTTTTATTTTTTATTTATTTATTATTGCTTACTTATTTTTGTTTTCTTACTACTTTTTACTTCGAATGAAATGTAATCTATAGAAATGAAATTCTACAAAAGTCGTATTATTTTTGAAAAACAAATTATTAGCGAAGGACACTGAAACACAATCACAAAATTAGTTTTTGCATATACGTATCTAACAAAACGTTGATATATTTATACGTATTATTTGTATCTCTAGAAAGTTATCAATTCGTTTTAATATCGAAGCGAATCAAAAACTGCATTGATTTCTTTTACAGTACTACATCTTATTATTTTTAAATTTAACTTCAGAACTTCTATCATCACTTTAAAGACACCGCATTGGGAAGGGTTTACACCGTTCATCCCAATAATGGATAGTGTTATTATTTGCGATGATTGCTTCACACTGCACGGGCCCCAACGTCATCACGATCAACACTAGGACGACACTGACAGTGACGGAGGCCAGTATCACCGATAGCCCCAGACGACTGCGACATTTGTTTGCCATTATTTTAGTATTTTGTGGAGTCACAAACCCAGGTTGGTTGTGGGTCTCATGGTGGAATGGCGACAGCGACTGTCGCAACCCAGTGCTGGGCACGCCACACTTATAGCGGTAAGTCCCGTCTTTGAGGAGTGGCTGGAAAGACAACATGGCGTCCTTACCTTCCACATGACGCAGGTCCTCACCGGACATGGTAAGTTCGGGAGCTTCCTGCACCGGATTCGTGCGGAAGAAACGCCTTGGTTCCACCATTGTGTGGACCGCCCGGAGCACACGTTGGAGCATACGGTAGAGGTGTGCCCCGCCTGGGCAAAGCACTGCCGTGTCCCCGTGGGGGCGATCGGCGGCAGTGATCTCTCGCACCGGGCCTTGGTACAAGGTATGGTCTGGAGCGAGGAGGAGTGGCAGGCGGTCGCCTCCTTCTACGAAGCAGTAATGCTTGCAAAGGAAGCGGCCGCACGTGCGAGAGAACGGCCTTCACGCCCCGCCGCCGTCCCGATCCCGATTTTCAGCCACCGTAGGCGCTGGCTTGCGGACGGCGAGCAATGGGTAGCTCGCCGTCCGACCGTCCGGTAACCGTCCGGACCGAGCTCAAGTTGTCGACGGCACGTAGTGTTCCACGCGCGCCTCAAGGAGATGTCAGCAAAACCGTAGGGGCCCAGCAGAGTCGAAGCCTACTGGGGCCATGTGATGCGAAAGAGAACCCCGGGGCCCTAGAACGAAGGCAAAGAAGGAACAGGAGTGGGTTTTTAGTCAGTAAAAGTCTGACACTATCTCACGCCCCACCCAAGAGCGAGGGATGTCATTGGATGATTATCCCACCGAAAAAAAAAAGGTCGGTTGTGGGTAAATCATCGCCATCATCTGTCCGAAGACTTTTTACGTGCTTTAAGGTGTACTACTGAGGGTGACATTGAACAGAACAACGAACGCGTTTCGAATAGTTGTCTAGGTTCACTTCAAGACGTGGTCATTTCCATCGGTGGCAATCCACTGGACTGGTCGAATATGGATTACCGGCCCCGCAAACATTGGCATATCAAGATCGAGGAAATCGGGGTGATATCGTCAATGATCACGACTTTAAGTTCACCTCAGAACAAAGCGCGTTAGGCTCAGCCAGGGTAAAATATTTTTTATTAATACTCCAGGTGGAACAGGAAAAACATTCATTGCCTGGCATCCTTGCAGAAATAAGGTGACAAGGCAAAATAGTGATTGCGACTGCCTCTTCTGGAATTGCTGCCACACTGCTTCCAGGGGGCAAAACAGCGCACGTAATGTTTAACATTCCCATCGATTTAGAGAGCAACGAAATGCCAGTGTGTGGGCTATCACGCAACTGTGACACAGGTTGGGTACTCAAGGATTGCTCTTTAATTGTATGGGATGAATATACTATGGCGAATAGAAAAGTAGTGAAGGCTGCAAACAGAACCCTGCAGGACATACGCAGGAATCAAGATGTGATGGGAAGTGTCACTGTTTTGTTTAGCTGCGATTTTCGGCAAACTTTGCCTGTGGTGTCGCGAGAAATTAGGGTTGACGAGGTGAATGCTTCGTTGAATCGATCGAATCTATGGTCACGAGTTTACAGACTGCGCTTGACCATTAACATGCGAGCTCAGTTGGGCGGATATACTCAAGAATTCTTGGATGTTCTTTTAAAAGTTTGGTGAAGGCAACTTACCAGAAGAGAGCTCTGAAGTGCGCCTACCAGAGACTTTAAGCAAAGTAGTTCCCACTATTGAAGAACTAATTTGTCTGGTGTACGGGGACGTCGGTCGAATACCGCTACTAGAGAATTCTTGGGTGTGTGAACGGGCCATTTTAACACCCAAAAATGATCAAGCTGCAGCAATTAACGAAAGCGTCGTTTGCGTCTCGCAAATTGATGCGAACGAAGTGGTATTTCTAAATACAACATAATACAAACATAAATACTGTTGTAGAGCAAGATGACGCTATATATTATCCCCTAGAGTTTCTGTATTGGAACGGCAAGTGGACTACCGGCGCACACTATCCAGCTGAGGGTCGGTGTCCCGATCATGCTGCTACGGAATTTAACTCCACCTAAGCTATGTAACTGGACCTCGCTCAAAGTCGTCTCTCAAATATTGTTGAGGTGGAAATTCTAAAGGGTTGTGGCGTCGAGGAAATAGTGTTTATACCCTGAATACCACTAATCTCTCATAATTACCCCTTCTAATTCAAGCGTATGCAGTTCCCTGTAAGCGTATGCTTCGCAATAATAATAATCTAAAGGCTGCAGGTGTTGATCTCAGGACAGCTGCTTCTCACACGGATAGCTGTATATCGCTGGCTCCCGCGTCACCAGTCCTGAATCTCTGTACATTTTGGCTCCTGAAAGTAGGACTAGAAATGTGGTTTACAGAGAAGTTTTATAAGAAAAGTAAAGTTTTGGTTTATGATTTATTTGCAAAAACAAATTGTGTTAGAAATATAATGGTTATTTGCGGACGAAGTCGCGGGCAACAGCTAGTAATAAATAAACGGAATACCTAATAATATTCCATTACTATTACACAACATCCTGTCTAGATCCGTCTAAACACACATATATATTTTTAAATGCATACATCTTATATAAGAAAGTCGTGTTAGTTACACTATTTATAACTTAAGAAGCCAAATCGGTTCAGCCGGAACCGATTTGGCTGAAAATTGGCGGGGAGGTAGCTTAGAACCAGGAGACAGACATAGGATACTTTTTATCCCATAGATTATGGTAGAATATTTTATATTATTTAGGTTATGGTAGAATATTTTATATTATTTAAGTTATGGTAGAATATTTTATATTATTTAGTTAGAGTGGGGGTAGAGTAGGGTAGGGTAAAGTTGGGTAGAGTAGAATATAGTAGTCAGTTGACGGGAGCGAAGCCGCGGGCAAAAGCTAGTTATAGATAAATTACACCTAAACACAACAAATGATTGTGCTCATCACAAAAACATTTATCCTGGGTGGGAATCGAACGATCGATTACCACCCAGGACCACGATCTTCGGTATAGCAGGCCATTCTAAAAAAAAAACTCAAAAAGAATATCTCTTTTTCTTCGACACGTCCGTCACTAGTCGCTCGTACTTACCTACTGATTTAGTGTCCTGAATCAGTGAACGTGTAATGAAACAAGATTTTCAAGATGCTGAAATAAACAAAGTAACTGGAAAAACAAGAATAGAACAAAAAGAAAAGCCGTAGTCACACGTTATAGGTAGGTAATAATCGAAACACTTTAATAGCGTGTGACTACATACGGCTTTTCTTTTTTAACCGACTTCAAAAAGGAGGAGGTTATATGTTCGGTTGAATGTATGTTTTTTATTTTTTTTTTATGTATGTTCACCGATTTCTCGGTCAATTGTGGACCGATTTTGAAATTTTTTTTTTTGATTGAAAGTTTATGCTTCCAAGTTGGTCCCATAGAAACATTGTTATGATCTGATCATGAACTTCGTAGATATGGAACAGAACTCCTCATGGGATCACAGCAGAACTGTCGTAACAAGTAAAATTGCTTTGTTTATACGTGTAGTCGATGACTGACTGAAAGAAGAGGGGTAATATATCGAAATGATCTGATGATGAAGCCTGAAATTAGGCACCGGAACTCTGTAATAAATTAATTTAATCTAACCGTGTTTGGTATTATTAGAATTGTCATAAGATGCACTCTGGTTATAAGGTATTTAAGTATGGCTGAGGGGTACTTTTTAGTGTTGGTACCATAACTAAAAAGTGAAAAATAAAAAACTTTTTACAAAAAAAAATATAACCGACTTCAATGTAAAAAAACACTGAAAAGTGCAAAATAACTTTAATTTCGGAAGTCGGTGTTAAATAACGAAGAGAAAAAACTATTATAGAAACACCGACTTCCGAAATTAAAGTTATTTTGCACTTTTCAGTGTTTTTTTACATTGAAGTCGGTTATATTTTTTTTTGTAAAAAGTTTTTTATGTTCTATTCTTGTTTTTCCAGTTACTTTGTTTATTTCAGCATCTTGAAAATCTTGTTTCATACTTTTTCAGCGTCATTTTTTTGTCGTAGTCGGGTTTTAGTTTTCTACTTTTTTTCCTAAATCGGACACTGAATTTAGGATCCTAAATTTAGGAAGGTATACACAATAACACGCTCTTAAGTGCATAAAAGCTTTAGGTTTATGTTGCTAATTGTTGTTATTCTTTTTTACCCTATTATTTTAAGCAAATTTGATACTTTTTTTTATTGGATTTTTGATTACAGGAAGATGTCAGAATAAATACTTCTTTTATAAGCCTAATCAAAACTCTTTGCTAAGCTGTCAATTACATTTTAATAGAAAAATAAAACTAATTCTGTCAAGACCAAAATTCTTCCCTATCTCTATTTTTTTTTCATTTATTTTAACTATTTCAACAAGAAGGTGGAGGTGGTGGTGGTGGTGGGGTGGTGTTAAATGTGCAAGTGGCGTGTGACGGCGTTTTGTGTGCCTTTAGTGACCAGTGCGAGCCACAAGAAGCGAGCAGCGGCGATTTGTAACGTGTGGCGGCCACCGGCGTCAACCGTGTGCGGCGAATCCATATAAAATGAATGAGAACTAGAGGAAATATGGCCGGTGGCTGCGTTTTATGGTTGTGGCCGGTGGCCCGTTTGCGGCGACCCTAAGTACATGAGCGTTATTAAATATCATGACTGAAGCAGTTTCTTTGGACTCTATGTAAAGACATTAACAATTATAATATATTATAGGTAGTGATCGCCAAAATGCGCAATATATTGATAGACCATATACCATATTATGAAATTTCAGTAGCACGGGTCAGTTCCGTAAATCATTTTTACATTACAACAATCGTTTCCGTTTTCTCTTTCTTCTTCTTTCAAGTCTCTTTATCAAAACTCCCAAGGTACTCTCTCTCCCTACGTTTATATTATTTAATAGTAAACATGTGTAAACAGGTATGTATAGTGAACAGCACGTTAATCATCTACTACACCAAAAAATATTTGTATTCTTTCTCTAAAATTCAGGATAGTACAAATAAACATAATATGAAATGCCAAGATTTATTAACATAAAAGACAAAAGATGTATCCAGAAAAATAAACAAATTAAATTAAATAAAGAAACTAACAAGTGGTGCATGGGGAGCGACGAGTACCGTACTTCACATACAGTTGACCACGGGTGATGCGGCAGTTCTTGCGACCTCTTGCACCTAAACCAGAACCTGATTGGCTACCAGCTGAACTGCTAGCTTCAGCGGCTGCAAATGAACCACTAGCAGCTGCTGACTCATATGGTACGTAGGATTCTTGGCTTACTGACGAGGATTTAGTAGACGTAGTCGACAATCCCAAGCCTTCTTCTATAATAATGATTTCTTCAATTCCACCTCCAGAAAATGAAGCTGCTCCTGCAGTCGCTGCTGCTACTGTACCCACGGCAGATCGTCGACGTCCTCCTTCTCTACTTCCGCCAGATGCATCGGGACCAGATTTATCATTTTCATATTCACCGTTATATCCTGCCAGTCCTGCCCCTTTTCTTCCACCTGCTGCTGATGCTGCTCCAGCCGCCGCTGTTGCTCCTGCACCAGAGCTATGACGTCCATATTCTCCATTATATCCTAATCGTCCTGCTCTTGTACTTTCACCAGCTGCCGCTGCTGCCGCAGCCGCCACTGCTGCACCTTCGCCAGATCCATATTCTCCATAATTTCTTGACTGTCCTTCATTTCCACTTCCACCAGCAGCCACTGCAGCCGCCGCTGCTGCACTACTGCCAGATACATGACCTCCATAACCTCCATTATATCCTAACCATCCTGTTCTTCTACTTCCACCAGCTGCACCTGCACCAGATCCAGATCCAGAATCGTTGGCTTCTTCGAAATTGTAATCTCCATACGGTCCTAATCTGGAGAAGTTAGGTCCATACTCCTCCTCAGAAACGTATCCGGTTAAGTAAGAATTTCCTGCTGCTTCTGCCGAGGCTTCTGCTTCTGCACCCGCAACAGATTCAGGATAAACGCCGTCACGTTCACTTTCTCCGTAATATCCTGAATCTCTTGTTACACTATCACTGCCAGCTACCGCTGATGATGATGATGATTCTGAACTCTCAACCTCATTACTATTTTCTGAGATGATTATGACAGTTGGGTGCCTCTTTGTGTTCGTTTTAGTAGAAGCGCTACTGGATGCGTATGAAGTGCTTTCTTGTTCGTAATCATTGCCAGATGCTCTAGCTGCAGCTGCAGCCGCAGTTACCGCGCTTGTGGCAGATCCATGATGTTCATTAGCTCCACTATGTTGAGCTCCTCTACGACCGCCAGCCGCTGCTGATGTTGCAGCCACCGCTGCTGCACCTCCGTCAGATCCATTACGTCCATCTTCTCCATAATATCCTGACTGTCTGGCGTTTCCACTTCCTCCAGCTGCCGCTGCTGCACCTTCGCCAAATCTATGAGGTCCATATCCTCCAGTATAACCTGCTTGTCCTGCTTTTCCACTTCCGCCAGCTGCTGTTGCTGCTGCAGCCGCCGCTGCTGCAGCTTGGCTAGATCTATGAGGTCCATATCCTCCAGTATATCCTAACCGTTTTGCTTCTTCACTTCCACCAGCTGCTGCTACTGCTGCTGCCGCTGCTGCGCTTGTGTCTGTTATATAACTTCCATATTCTCCATCATGTCCCGCATATCCTGTTTTTTCACTTCCGCCAGTTGCAGCCGCTGCTGCAGCCACAGCCGCCGCTGCTGCAACTTCGCCAAATCTATGAGGTCCATATTCTACATAATTTCCTGACTGTCCTGCGTTTCTACTTCCACCTGCGGCCGCAGCCGCTGCAGCCGCCGCTGCTGCACCTTTGCCAGATCCATATTCTCCATAATTTCTTGACTGTCCTGCGTTTCCACTTCCACCAGCAGCCGCTGCTGCCGCAGCCGCTGCTGCTGCAGCCGTTTCTGCTGCATCATCACCAGATCCATATTCTCCATAATTTCTTGACTGTCCTTCATTTCCACTTCCACCAGCAGCCGCTGCAGCCGCCGCTGCTGCACTACTGCCAGATACATGACCTCCATAACCTCCATTATATCCTAACCGTCCTGTTCTTCTACTTCCACCAGCTGCACCTGCACCAGATCCAGATCCAGAATCGTTGGCTTCTTCGAAATTGTAATCTCCATACGGTCCTAATCTGGAGAAGTTAGGTCCATACTCCTCCTCAGAAACGTATCCGGTTAAGTAAGAATTTCCTGCTGCTTCTGCCGAGGCTTCTGCTTCTGCACCCGCAACAGATTCAGGATAAACGCCGTCACGTTCACTTTCTCCGTAATATCCTGAATCTCTTGTTACACTATCACTGCCAGCTACCGCTGATGATGATGATGATTCTGAACTCTCAACCTCATTACTATTTTCTGAGATGATTATGACAGTTGGGTGCCTCTTTGTGTTCGTTTTAGTAGAAGCGCTACTGGATGCGTATGAAGTGCTTTCTTGTTCGTAATCATTGCCAGATGCTCTAGCTGCAGCTGCAGCCGCAGTTACCGCGCTTGTGGCAGATCCATGATGTTCATTAGCTCCACTATGTTGAGCTCCTCTACGACCGCCAGCCGCTGCTGATGTTGCAGCCACCGCTGCTGCACCTCCGTCAGATCCATTACGTCCATCTTCTCCATAATATCCTGACTTTCTGGCGTTTCCACTTCCTCCAGCTGCCGCTGCTGCACCTTCGTCAAATCTATGAGGTCCATATCCTCCAGTATAACCTGCTTGTCCTGCTTTTCCACTTCCGCCAGCTGCTGTTGCTGCTGCAGCCGCCGCTGCTGCAGCTTGGCTAGATCTATGAGGTCCATATCCTCCAGTATAACCTGCTTGTCCTGCTTTTCCACTTCCGCCAGCTGCTGTTGCTACTGCAGCCGCCGCTGCTGCAGCTTGGCTAGATCTATGAGGTCCATATCCTCCAGTATATCCTAACCGTTTTGCTTCTTCACTTCCACCAGCTGCTGCTACTGCTGCTGCCGCTGCTGCGCTTGTGTCTGTTATATAACTTCCATATTCTCCATCATGTCCCGCATATCCTGTTTTTTCACTTCCGCCAGTTGCAGCCGCTGCTGCAGCCACAGCCGCCGCTGCTGCAACTTCGCCAAATCTATGAGGTCCATATTCTCCATAATTTCCTGACTGTCCTGCGTTTCTACTTCCACCTGCGGCCACAGCCGCTGCAGCCGCCGCTGCTGCACCTTTGCCAGATCCATATTCTCCATAATTTCTTGACTGTCCTGCGTTTCCACTTCCACCAGCAGCCGCTGCTGCCGCAGCCGCTGCTGCTGCAGCCGTTTCTGCTGCATCATCACCAGATCCATATTCTCCATAATTTCTTGACTGTCCTTTATTTCCACTTCCACCAGCAGCCGCTGCAGCCGCCGCTGCTGCACTACTGCCAGATACATGACCTCCATAACCTCCATTATATCCTAACCGTCCTGTTCTTCTACTTCCACCAGCTGCACCTGCACCAGATCCAGATCCAGAATCGTTGGCTTCTTCGAAATTGTAATCTCCATACGGTCCTAATCTGGAGAAGTTAGGTCCATACTCCTCCTCAGAAACGTATCCGGTTAAGTAAGAATTTCCTGCTGCTTCTGCCGAGGCTTCTGCTTCTGCACCCGCAACAGATTCAGGATAAACGCCGTCACGTTCACTTTCTCCGTAATATCCTGAATCTCTTGTTACACTATCACTGCCAGCTACCGCTGATGATGATGATGATTCTGAACTCTCAACCTCATTACTATTTTCTGAGATGATTATGACAGTTGGGTGCCTCTTTGTGTTCGTTTTAGTAGAAGCGCTACTGGATGCGTATGAAGTGCTTTCTTGTTCGTAATCATTGCCAGATGCTCTAGCTGCAGCTGCAGCCGCAGTTACCGCGCTTGTGGCAGATCCATGATGTTCATTAGCTCCACTATGTTGAGCTCCTCTACGACCGCCAGCCGCTGCTGATGTTGCAGCCGCCGCTGCTGCACCTCCGTCAGATCCATTACGTCCATCTTCTCCATAATATCCTGACTTTCTGGCGTTTCCACTTCCTCCAGCTGCCGCTGCTGCACCTTCGTCAAATCTATGAGGTCCATATCCTCCAGTATAACCTGCTTGTCCTGCTTTTCCACTTCCGCCAGCTGCTGTTGCTGCTGCAGCCGCCGCTGCTGCAGCTTGGCTAGATCTATGAGGTCCATATCCTCCAGTATAACCTGCTTGTCCTGCTTTTCCACTTCCGCCAGCTGCTGTTGCTACTGCAGCCGCCGCTGCTGCAGCTTGGCTAGATCTATGAGGTCCATATCCTCCAGTATATCCTAACCGTTTTGCTTCTTCACTTCCACCAGCTGCTGCTACTGCTGCTGCCGCTGCTGCGCTTGTGTCTGTTATATAACTTCCATATTCTCCATCATGTCCCGCATATCCTGTTTTTTCACTTCCGCCAGTTGCAGCCGCTGCTGCAGCCACAGCCGCCGCTGCTGCAACTTCGCCAAATCTATGAGGTCCATATTCTCCATAATTTCCTGACTGTCCTGCGTTTCTACTTCCACCTGCGGCCGCAGCCGCTGCAGCCGCCGCTGCTGCACCTTTGCCAGATCCATATTCTCCATAATTTCTTGACTGTCCTGCGTTTCCACTTCCACCAGCAGCCGCTGCTGCCGCAGCCGCTGCTGCTGCAGCCGTTTCTGCTGCATCATCACCAGATCCATATTCTCCATAATTTCTTGACTGTCCTTCATTTCCACTTCCACCAGCAGCCGCTGCAGCCGCCGCTGCTGCACTACTGCCAGATACATGACCTCCATAACCTCCATTATATCCTAACCGTCCTGTTCTTCTACTTCCACCAGCTGCACCTGCACCAGATCCAGATCCAGAATCGTTGGCTTCTTCGAAATTGTAATCTCCATACGGTCCTAATCTAGAGAAGTTGGGTCCATACTCCTCCTCAGAAACGTATCCGGATAAGTAAGAATTTCCTGCTGCTTCCGCCGAGGCTTCTGCTTCTGCACCCGCAACAGATTCAGGATAAACGCCGTCACGTTCACTTTCTCCGTAATATGATGATGATGATTCTGAACTCTCAACCTCATTACTATTTTCTGAGATGATTATGACAGTTGGTTGCCGCTTTGTGTTCGTTTTTGTAGAAGCGCTACTTGATGCGTATGAAGTGCTTTCTTGTTCGTAATGATTGCCAGATGCTCTAGCTGTAGCTGCAGCCGCAGTTGCCGCGCTTGTGGCAGATCCATGATGTTCATTAGCTCCACTATGTTGAGCTCCTCTACGACCGCCAGCTGCCGCTGCTGCTGCAGCCGCTGCTGCTGCACCTTCACCAAATCCATTAAGTCCATCTTCTCCATAATATCCTGACTGTCTTGCGTTTCCACTTCCTGCAGCTGCCGCTGCTGCTGCAGCCGCCACTGCTGCACCTTCCTCAGATCTATGAGGTCCATATCCTCCAGTATAACCTGCTTGTCCTGCTTTTCCACTTCCGCCAGCTGCTGTTGCTGCTGCAGCCGCCGCTGCTGTAGCTTCGCTAAATCTATGAGGTCCATATCCTCCAGTATATCCTAACCATCCTGCTTCTTCACTTCCACCAGCTGCTGCTCCTGCTGCTGCCGCTGCTGCGCTTGTGTCAGAGCTATAACTTCCATATTCTCCATTATGTCCCGCATATCCTGTTTTTTCACTTCCGCCAGCTGCAGCCGCTGCTGCAGCCGCAGCCTCCGCTGCTGCACCTTCGCCAGATCTATGAGGTCCATATCCTCCAGTATATCCTAACCATCCTGCTTCTTCACTTCCACCAGCTGCTGCTCCTGCTGCTGCCGCTGCTGCGCTTGTGTCAGATCTATAACTTCCATATTCTCCATTATGTCCCGCATATCCTGTTTTTTCACTTCCGCCAGCTGCAGCCGCTGCTGCAGCCGCAGCCTCCGCTGCTGCACCTTCACCAGATCTATGAGGTCCATATCCTCCAGTATAACCTGCTTGTCCTGCTTTTCCACTTCCGCCAGCTGCTGTTGCTGCTGCAGCCGCCGCTGCTGCAGCTTCGCTAAATCTATGAGGTCCATATTCTCCAGTATAACCTGCTTGTCCTGCTTTTCCACTTCCGCCAGCTGCTGTTGCTGCTGCAGCCGCCACTGCTGCAGCTTCGCTAGATCTATGAGGTCCATATCCTCCAGTATAACCTGCTTGTCCTGCTTTTCTACTTCCGCCAGCTGCTGTTGCTGCTGCAGCCGCCGCTGCTGCAGCTTCGCTAAATCTATGAGGTCCATATCCTCCAGTATAACCTGCTTGTCCTGCTTTTCCACTTCCGCTAGCTGCTGTTGCTGCTGCAGCCGCCACTGCTGCAGCTTCGCCAGATCTATGAGGTCCATATCCTCCAGGATATCCTGATCCAAATGTTAATGTAGATGCAGAGGTTTTAGTTGAAGTAGATACTGAAGAACCGCCTTCTGTTATAATTATTATTTCCTCAGGTCGCTTTGATCTCTGATGGTTTAGTGATTCTTTATGACCCCTGGGTTGATTTGGGCCTCTGCTGCTAGAACTCTGTGCTGTGGCAGCCGCAGATGCTGCAGATGACGAACCAGCTGCTGTTGCTGCTGCAGCCGCCGCTGCTGCAGCTTCGCTAGATCTATGAGGTCCATATCCTCCAGTATATCCTAACCATCCTGCTTCTTCACTTCCACCAGCTGCTGCTCCTGCTGCTGCCGCTGCTGCGCTTGTGTCAGAGCTATAACTTCCATATTCTCCATTATGTCCCGCATATCCTGCTTCTTCACTTCCGCCAGCTGCAGCCGCTGCTGCAGCCGCCGCTGCTGCAGCTTGGCTAGATCTATGAGGTCCATATCCTCCAGTATAACCTGCTTGTCCTGCTTTTCCACTTCCGCCAGCTGCTGTTGCTACTGCAGCCGCCGCTGCTGCAGCTTGGCTAGATCTATGAGGTCCATATCCTCCAGTATATCCTAACCGTTTTGCTTCTTCACTTCCACCAGCTGCTGCTACTGCTGCTGCCGCTGCTGCGCTTGTGTCTGTTATATAACTTCCATATTCTCCATCATGTCCCGCATATCCTGTTTTTTCACTTCCGCCAGTTGCAGCCGCTGCTGCAGCCACAGCCGCCGCTGCTGCAACTTCGCCAAATCTATGAGGTCCATATTCTCCATAATTTCCTGACTGTCCTGCGTTTCTACTTCCACCTGCGGCCGCAGCCGCTGCAGCCGCCGCTGCTGCACCTTTGCCAGATCCATATTCTCCATAATTTCTTGACTGTCCTGCGTTTCCACTTCCACCAGCAGCCGCTGCTGCCGCAGCCGCTGCTGCTGCAGCCGTTTCTGCTGCATCATCACCAGATCCATATTCTCCATAATTTCTTGACTGTCCTTCATTTCCACTTCCACCAGCAGCCGCTGCAGCCGCCGCTGCTGCACTACTGCCAGATACATGACCTCCATAACCTCCATTATATCCTAACCGTCCTGTTCTTCTACTTCCACCAGCTGCACCTGCACCAGATCCAGATCCAGAATCGTTGGCTTCTTCGAAATTGTAATCTCCATACGGTCCTAATCTAGAGAAGTTGGGTCCATACTCCTCCTCAGAAACGTATCCGGATAAGTAAGAATTTCCTGCTGCTTCCGCCGAGGCTTCTGCTTCTGCACCCGCAACAGATTCAGGATAAACGCCGTCACGTTCACTTTCTCCGTAATATGATGATGATGATTCTGAACTCTCAACCTCATTACTATTTTCTGAGATGATTATGACAGTTGGTTGCCGCTTTGTGTTCGTTTTTGTAGAAGCGCTACTTGATGCGTATGAAGTGCTTTCTTGTTCGTAATGATTGCCAGATGCTCTAGCTGTAGCTGCAGCCGCAGTTGCCGCGCTTGTGGCAGATCCATGATGTTCATTAGCTCCACTATGTTGAGCTCCTCTACGACCGCCAGCTGCCGCTGCTGCTGCAGCCGCTGCTGCTGCACCTTCACCAAATCCATTAAGTCCATCTTCTCCATAATATCCTGACTGTCTTGCGTTTCCACTTCCTGCAGCTGCCGCTGCTGCTGCAGCCGCCACTGCTGCACCTTCCTCAGATCTATGAGGTCCATATCCTCCAGTATAACCTGCTTGTCCTGCTTTTCCACTTCCGCCAGCTGCTGTTGCTGCTGCAGCCGCCGCTGCTGTAGCTTCGCTAAATCTATGAGGTCCATATCCTCCAGTATATCCTAACCATCCTGCTTCTTCACTTCCACCAGCTGCTGCTCCTGCTGCTGCCGCTGCTGCGCTTGTGTCAGAGCTATAACTTCCATATTCTCCATTATGTCCCGCATATCCTGTTTTTTCACTTCCGCCAGCTGCAGCCGCTGCTGCAGCCGCAGCCTCCGCTGCTGCACCTTCGCCAGATCTATGAGGTCCATATCCTCCAGTATATCCTAACCATCCTGCTTCTTCACTTCCACCAGCTGCTGCTCCTGCTGCTGCCGCTGCTGCGCTTGTGTCAGATCTATAACTTCCATATTCTCCATTATGTCCCGCATATCCTGTTTTTTCACTTCCGCCAGCTGCAGCCGCTGCTGCAGCCGCAGCCTCCGCTGCTGCACCTTCACCAGATCTATGAGGTCCATATCCTCCAGTATAACCTGCTTGTCCTGCTTTTCCACTTCCGCCAGCTGCTGTTGCTGCTGCAGCCGCCGCTGCTGCAGCTTCGCTAAATCTATGAGGTCCATATTCTCCAGTATAACCTGCTTGTCCTGCTTTTCCACTTCCGCCAGCTGCTGTTGCTGCTGCAGCCACCACTGCTGCAGCTTCGCTAGATCTATGAGGTCCATATCCTCCAGTATAACCTGCTTGTCCTGCTTTTCTACTTCCGCCAGCTGCTGTTGCTGCTGCAGCCGCCGCTGCTGCAGCTTCGCTAAATCTATGAGGTCCATATCCTCCAGTATAACCTGCTTGTCCTGCTTTTCCACTTCCGCTAGCTGCTGTTGCTGCTGCAGCCGCCACTGCTGCAGCTTCGCCAGATCTATGAGGTCCATATCCTCCAGGATATCCTGATCCAAATGTTAATGTAGATGCAGAGGTTTTAGTTGAAGTAGATACTGAAGAACCGCCTTCTGTTATAATTATTATTTCCTCAGGTCGCTTTGATCTCTGATGGTTTAGTGATTCTTTATGACCCCTGGGTTGATTTGGGCCTCTGCTGCTAGAACTCTGTGCTGTGGCAGCCGCAGATGCTGCAGATGACGAACCAGCTGCTGTTGCTGCTGCAGCCGCCGCTGCTGCAGCTTCGCTAGATCTATGAGGTCCATATCCTCCAGTATATCCTAACCATCCTGCTTCTTCACTTCCACCAGCTGCTGCTCCTGCTGCTGCCGCTGCTGCGCTTGTGTCAGAGCTATAACTTCCATATTCTCCATTATGTCCCGCATATCCTGCTTCTTCACTTCCGCCAGCTGCAGCCGCTGCTGCAGCCGCAGCCTCCGCTGCTGCACCTTCGCCAGATCTATGAGGACCATATCCTCCAGTATATCCTAACCATTCTGCTTCTTCACTTCCACCAGCTGCTGCTCCTGCTGCTGCCGCTGCTGCGCTTGTGTCAGAGCTATAACTTCCATATTCTCCATTATGTCCCGCATATCCTGTTTTTTCACTTCCGCCAGCTGCAGCCGCTGCTGCAGCCACAGCCTCAGCTGCTGCACCTTCGCCAGATCTATGAGGTCCATATCCTCCAGTATAACCTGCTTGTCCTGCTTTTCCACTTCCGCCAGCTGCTGTTGCTGCTGCAGCCGCCGCTGCTGCAGCTTCGCTAAATCTATGAGGTCCATATCCTCCAGTATAACCTGCTTGTCCTGCTTTTCCACTTCCGCCAGCTTCTGTTGCTGCTGCAGCCGCCACTGCTGCAGCTTCGCTAGATCTATGAGGTCCATATCCTCCAGTATAACCTGCTTGTCCTGCTTTTCCACTTCCGCCAGCTGCTGTTGCTGCTGCAGCCGCCGCTGCTGCAGCTTCGCTAAATCTATGAGGTCCATATCCTCCAGTATAACCTTCTTGTCCTGCTTTTCCACTTCCGCTAGCTGCTGTTGCTGCTGCAGCCGCCACTGCTGCAGCTTCGCCAGATCTATGAGGTCCATATCCTCCAGGATATCCTGATCCAGATGTTAATGTAGATGCAGAGGTTTTAGTTGAAGTAGATACTGAAGAACCGCCTTCTGTTATAATTATTATTTCCTCAGGTCGCTTTGATCTCTGATGGTTTAGTGATTCTTTATGACCCCTGGGTTGATTTGGGCCTCTGCTGCTAGAACTCTGTGCTGTGGCAGCCGCAGATGCTGCAGATGACGAACCAGCTGCTGTTGCTGCTGCAGCCGCCGTTGCTGCAGCTTCGCTAGATCTATGAGGTCCATATCCTCCAGTATATCCTAACCATCCTGCTTCTTCACTTCCACCAGCTGCTGCTCCTGCTGCTGCCGCTGCTGCGCTTGTGTCAGAGCTATAACTTCCATATTCTCCATTATGTCCCGCATATCCTGCTTCTTCACTTCCGCCAGCTGCAGCCGCTGCTGCAGCCGCAGCCTCCGCTGCTGCACCTTCGCCAGATCTATGAGGACCATATCCTCCAGTATATCCTAACCATTCTGCTTCTTCACTTCCACCAGCTGCTGCTCCTGCTGCTGCCGCTGCTGCGCTTGTGTCAGAGCTATAACTTCCATATTCTCCATTATGTTCCGCATATCCTGCTTCTTCACTTCCGCCAGCTGCAGCCGCTGCTGCAGCCGCAGCCTCCGCTGCTGCACCTTCGCCAGATCTATGAGGACCATATCCTCCAGTATATCCTAACCATTCTGCTTCTTCACTTCCACCAGCTGCTGCTCCTGCTGCTGCCGCTGCTGCGCTTGTGTCAGAGCTATAACTTCCATATTCTCCATTATGTCCCGCATATCCTGTTTTTTCACTTCCGCCAGCTGCAGCCGCTGCTGCAGCCGCAGCCTCCGCTGCTGCACCTTCGCCAGATCTATGAGGACCATATCCTCCAGTATATCCTAACCATTCTGCTTCTTCACTTCCACCAGCTGCTGCTCCTGCTGCTGCCGCTGCTGCGCTTGTGTCAGAGCTATAACTTCCATATTCTCCATTATGTCCCGCATATCCTGTTTTTTCACTTCCACCAGCTGCAGCCGCTGCTGCAGCCGCAGCCTCCGCTGCTGCACCTTCGCCAGATCTATGAGGTCCATATCCTCCAGTATAACCTGCTTGTCCTGCTTTTCCACTTCCGCCAGCTGCTGTTGGTGCTGCAGCCGCCGCTGCTGCAGCTTCGCTAAATCTATGAGGTCCATATCCTCCAGTATAACCTGCTTGTCCTGCTTTTCCACTTCCGCCAGCTGCTGTTGCTGCTGCAGCCGCTGCTGCTGCAGCTTCGCTAAATCTATGAGGTCCATATCCTCCAGTATAACCTTCTTGTCCTGCTTTTCCACTTCCGCCAGCTGCTGTTGCTGCTGCAGCCGCCACTGCTGCAGCTTCGCCAGATCTATGAGGTCCATATCCTCCAGGATATCCTGATCCAGATGTTAATGTAGATGCAGAGGTTTTAGTTGAAGTAGATACTGAAGAACCGCCTTCTGTTATAATTATTATTTTCTCAGGTCGCTTTGATCTCTGATGGTTTAGTGATTCTTTATGACCCCTGGGTTGATTTGGGCCTCTGCTGCTAGAACTCTGTGCTGTGGCAGCCGCAGATGCTGCAGATGACGAACCAGCTGCTGTTGCTGCTGCAGCCGCCGCTGCTGCAGCTTCGCTAGATCTATGAGGTCCATATCCTCCAGTATATCCTAACCATCCTGCTTCTTCACTTCCACCAGCTGCTGCTACTGCTGCTGCCGCTGCTGCGCTTGTGTCAGATCTATAACTTCCATATTCTCCATTATGTCCCGCATATCCTGCTTCTTCACTTCCGCCAGCTGCAGCCGCTGCTGCAGCCGCAGCCTCCGCTGCTGCACCTTCGCTAGATCTATGCGGTCCATATCCTCCAGTATATCCTAACCATCCTGCTTCTTCACTTCCACCAGCTGCTGCTCCTGCTGCTGCCGCTGCTGCGCTTGTGTCAGAGCTATAACTTCCATATTCTCCATTATGTCCCGCATATCCTGTTTTTTCACTTCCGCCAGCTGCAGCCGCTGCTGCAGCCGCAGCCTCCGCTGCTGCACCTTCGCCAGATCTATGAGGTCCATATCCTCCAGTATATCCTAACCATTCTGCTTCTTCACTTCCACCAGCTGCTGCTCCTGCTGCTGCCGCTGCTGCGCTTGTGTCAGATCTATAACTTCCATATTCTCCATTATGTCCCGCATATCCTGTTTTTTCACTTCCGCCAGCTGCAGCCGCTGTTGCAGCCGCAGCCTCCGCTGCTGCACCTTCGCCAGATCGATGAGGTCCATATCCTCCAGTATAACCTGCTTGTCCTGCTTTTCCACTTCCGCCAGCTGCTGTTGCTGCTGCAGCCGCCGCTGCTGCAGCTTCGCTAAATCTATGAGGTCCATATCCTCCAGTATAACCTGCTTGTCCTGCTTTTCCACTTCCGCCAGCTGCTGTTGCTGCTGCAGCCGCCACTGCTGCAGCTTCGCTAGATCTATGAGGTCCATATCCTCCAGTATAACCTGCTTGTCCTGCTTTTCCACTTCCGCCAGCTGCTGTTGCTGCTGCAGCCGCCGCTGCTGCAGCTTCGCTAAATCTATGAGGTCCATATCCTCCAGTATATCCTAACCATCCTGCTTCTTCACTTCCACCAGCTGCTGCTCCTGCTGCTGCCGCTGCTGCGCTTGTGTCAGAGCTATAACTTCCATATTCTCCATTATGTCCCGCATATCCTGTTTTTTCACTTCCGCCAGCTGCAGCCGCTGCTGCAGCCGCAGCCTCCGCTGCTGCACCTTCGCCAGATCTATGAGGTCCATATCCTCCAGTATAACCTGCTTGTCCTGCTTTTCCACTTCCGCCAGCTGCTGTTGCTGCTGCAGCCGCCGCTGCTGCAGCTTCGCTAAATCTATGAGGTCCATATCCACCAGTATAACCTGCTTGTCCTGCTTTTCCACTTCCGCCAGCTTCTGTTGCTGCTGCAGCCGCCACTGCTGCAGCTTTGCTAGATCTATGAGGTCCATATTCTCCAGTATAACCTGCTTGTCCTGCTTTTCCACTTCCGCCAGCTGCTGTTGCTGCTGCAGCCGCCACTGCTGCAGCTTCGCTAGATCTATGAGGTCCATATCCTCCAGTATAACCTGCTTGTCCTGCTTTTCCACTTCCCCCAGCTGCTGTTGCTGCTGCAGCCGCCGCTGCTGCAGCTTCGCTAAATCTATGAGGTCCATATCCTCCAGTATATCCTAACCATCCTGCTTCTTCACTTCCACCAGCTGCTGCTCCTGCTGCTGCCGCTGCTGCGCTTGTGTCAGAGCTATAACTTCCATATTCTCCATTATGTCCCGCATATCCTGTTTTTTCACTTCCGCCAGCTGCAGCCGCTGCTGCAGCCGCAGCCTCCGCTGCTGCACCTTCGCCAGATCTATGAGGTCCATATCCTCCAGTATAACCTGCTTGTCCTGCTTTTCCACTTCCGCCAGCTGCTGTTGCTGCTGCAGCCGCCGCTGCTGCAGCTTCGCTAAATCTATGAGGTCCATATTCTCCAGTATAACCTGCTTGTCCTGCTTTTCCACTTCCGCCAGCTGCTGTTGCTGCTGCAGCCGCCGCTGCTGCAGCTTCGCTAAATCTATGAGGTCCATATCCTCCAGTATAACCTGCTTGTCCTGCTTTTCCACTTCCGCCAGCTGCTGTTGCTGCTGCAGCCGCCACTGCTGCAGCTTCGCCAGATCTATGAGGTCCATATCCTCCAGGATATCCTGATCCAGATGTTAATGTAGATGCAGAGGTTTTAGTTGAAGTAGATACTGAAGAACCGCCTTCTGTTATAATTATTATTTCCTCAGGTCGCTTTGATCTCTGATGGTTTAGTGATTCTTTATGACCCCTGGGTTGATTTGGGCCTCTGCTGCTAGAACTCTGTGCTGTGGCAGCCGCAGATGCTGCAGATGACGAACCAGCTGCTGTTGCTGCTGCAGCCGCCGCTGCTGCAGCTTCGCTAGATCTATGAGGTCCATATCCTCCAGTATATCCTAACCATCCTGCTTCTTCACTTCCACCAGCTGCTGCTACTGCTGCTGCCGCTGCTGCGCTTGTGTCAGATCTATAACTTCCATATTCTCCATTATGTCCCGCATATCCTGCTTCTTCACTTCCGCCAGCTGCAGCCGCTGCTGCAGCCGCAGCCTCCGCTGCTGCATCTTCGCCAGATCTATGAGGTCCATATCCTCCAGTATATCCTAACCATTCTGCTTCTTCACTTCCACCAGCTGCTGCTCCTGCTGCTGCCGCTGCTGCGCTTGTGTCAGATCTATAACTTCCATATTCTCCATTATGTCCCGCATATCCTGTTTTTTCACTTCCGCCAGCTGCAGCCGCTGCTGCAGCCGCAGCCTCCGCTGCTGCACCTTCGCCAGATCTATGAGGTCCATATCCTCCAGTATATCCTA
Source organism: Mythimna impura (assembly GCA_905147345.3). Taxonomy (NCBI): domain Eukaryota; kingdom Metazoa; phylum Arthropoda; class Insecta; order Lepidoptera; family Noctuidae; genus Mythimna; species Mythimna impura. Next base: position 20,506,914 of record LR990359.1, on the reverse strand, counting down.
ACCATTCTGCTTCTTCACTTCCACCAGCTGCTGCTCCTGCTGCTGCCGCTGCTGCGCTTGTGTCAGAGCTATAACTTCCATATTCTCCATTATGTCCCGCATATCCTGTTTTTTCACTTCCGCCAGCTGCAGCCGCTGCTGCAGCCGCAGCCTCCGCTGCTGCACCTTCGCCAGATCTATGAGGTCCATATCCTCCAGTATAACCTGCTTGTCCTGCTTTTCCACTTCCGCCAGCTGCTGTTGCTGCTGCAGCCGCCGCTGCTGCAGCTTCGCTAAATCTATGAGGTCCATATCCTCCAGTATAACCTGCTTGTCCTGCTTTTCCACTTCCGCCAGCTGCTGTTGCTGCTGCAGCCGCCACTGCTGCAGCTTCGCCAGATCTATGAGGTCCATATCCTCCAGGATATCCTGATCCAGATGTTAATGTAGATGCAGAGGTTTTAGTTGAAGTAGATACTGAAGAACCGCCTTCTGTTATAATTATTATTTCCTCAGGTCGCTTTGATCTCTGATGGTTTAGTGATTCTTTATGACCCCTGGGTTGATTTGGGCCTCTGCTGCTAGAACTCTGTGCTGTGGCAGCCGCAGATGCTGCAGATGACGAACCAGCTGCTGTTGCTGCTGCAGCCGCCGCTGCTGCAGCTTCGCTAGATCTATGAGGTCCATATCCTCCAGTATATCCTAACCATCCTGCTTCTTCACTTCCACCAGCTGCTGCTACTGCTGCTGCCGCTGCTGCGCTTGTGTCAGATCTATAACTTCCATATTCTCCATTATGTCCCGCATATCCTGCTTCTTCACTTCCGCCAGCTGCAGCCGCTGCTGCAGCCGCAGCCTCCGCTGCTGCATCTTCGCCAGATCTATGAGGTCCATATCCTCCAGTATATCCTAACCATTCTGCTTCTTCACTTCCACCAGCTGCTGCTCCTGCTGCTGCCGCTGCTGCGCTTGTGTCAGATCTATAACTTCCATATTCTCCATTATGTCCCGCATATCCTGTTTTTTCACTTCCGCCAGCTGCAGCCGCTGCTGCAGCCGCAGCCTCCGCTGCTGCACCTTCGCCAGATCTATGAGGTCCATATCCTCCAGTATATCCTAACCATTCTGCTTCTTCACTTCCACCAGCTGCTGCTCCTGCTGCTGCCGCTGCTGCGCTTGTGTCAGAGCTATAACTTCCATATTCTCCATTATGTCCCGCATATCCTGTTTTTTCACTTCCGCCAGCTGCAGCCGCTGCTGCAGCCGCAGCCTCCGCTGCTGCACCTTCGCCAGATCTATGAGGTCCATATCCTCCAGTATAACCTGCTTGTCCTGCTTTTCCACTTCCGCCAGCTGCTGTTGCTGCTGCAGCCGCCACTGCTGCAGCTTCGCTAGATCTATGAGGTCCATATCCTCCAGGATATCCTGATCCAGATATTAATGTAGATGCAGAGGTTTTAGTTGAAGTAGATACTGAAGAACCGCCTTCTGTTATAATTATTACTTCCTCAGGTCGCTTTGATCTCTGATGGTTTAGTGATTCTTCATGACCCCTGGGTTGATTTGGGCCTCTGCTGCTAGAACTCTGTGCTGAGGCAGCCGCAGATGCTGCAGATGACGAACCAGGTTCTCTATCACCTGCATGGCCACTGTGTGCTCCTGCTATGGCACTCGCAGATGATGAAGAGCTGGAAGATGATGAAGATGATGAGGCACTTGCAGAAGAAGATGCACTTGGTACTTTCTTATCAGCTATTTCTCTTATTATTTCTTCTTCCTGATACACAGTTTCGTGACCATCTTCATCAACCTCAATCATATATTTCATCTTCTTCCTTTCGTGATGTTTGTTACTGTCACGGTGTGGAAGGAATGAAGGACGTAAATCAAATTCAAATTTCTTCATGGTTTTTTTATGTTCTTCATATTTTCCATCGCCTGTTAATACAATTTCATCTGATTTGTTCCAAAATGTTTGATGAGCACCTTTAGTGTGTTCTAAGTTTTCTGGGTGCTCCAAGTCTATCCCCAGGTCCATATATCTTAACTCTTCAGCTTCTTCACTTTCACCAGCGGTTGCATACTGTGAAATGAAACACAAATAGTTTTAGTTAGGTATATGACACAATTTAGGAAAGTCACATCGCACAATTTCTTCACCCATAGAGTGACCTTCAACCGTCCTAGTTAGAGAGTTAAAGAGGATTGACTGCTGTCTACAGCTCAGCAGTTAACCAACTCGAGAGCTATTATTCACCTCATATGGGCACGGATACAAACTGAAGATCACAGAATTTATGGCGGGATTTCTTTGAGTGAAGTTCAGTGGCTGTTTAAATTGATTTGATGTTAAATTGGTGTATTTTTGTATCTCAAGTGTCTGCGCAACTGAACAATATCATCGAAACAGGAGTGACCTCGGTAAAATAGAGCTGAGAATTATATTGTAATGTTAACTACCTCAGCGAAGTTTGCCGAGAAGGTTGACTTGATACATAAAATATGCTGCCAATTACTACAAAAACATTAGAATGTATTCAACCATATCTAATAGTAAACAAATGAACTATTCATACAAAGACTTAGTATTCAAGCGAAAAACATTAACAAACAAAAAAATTAAAGTTACATCTAATTTGGTAACATCTCCTAAATTGTAGGGTTAAGATGGAAATAAATGCAGTTCAGCCATATTGTCAGCTGGTTATGATGTTATTACACATTTTTCATTAAGTAGATATTTTGGAAACACACTATCTTGTGGATATTATCTAGGCCTCTATTGAAATTAATATATAAATTTGTGTAAAACTAATCCAGAAAAGACTTCTGAAAATCTGCTATTTTTCATGAACTTTGACACTTCATATTTTGCTCAAAACTTTAAAAAGTCAAAAAATTATAACAATAGAAGCCTTGCAAATTTAATCAAGATACGACAATTTTTTTCAAAAACTTTTAATGGTTTAAAAAAACCACGTATTCGTATACGTTCCTGGAACAAGTTTTGTAAAATATTTGAGTAAATCATGGAATTACCTTTCGTTAATTCCATGATTTACTCAAATAACAGAGTTTTCAGGCGTCATCTATCTTTTTTCGCATTGCCTTTTCGTCAAACATCGCAATGGATTGCTTTAGATGAAGTAACAAGCTTTTAAACCATGCTCGATGTTGACGATAGGCGAGTGGAAAAGGAGCCTCTTAAATCAATCCTGCCAGTTTTAACTAATTGAAAATAGTTATCTATATAAGTTCGAAACCACTTTTTCTAGTTAAAAAAGTGTTTTTGGATTTCGAAGTTATAAGATATCTTGATTACGATCTATATATATATGTATTTCGAAGTTATAAGATATCTTGATTACGATCTATATATATATGTATTTTAGTCCAGGCCATCACTTTCTTCTTAGTTTTACAAGTTTATGAATAGATATAAATATTAAAATTATTTTGTTAGGTATGTAGAAGACGATTATTTTTTCATCATCATCATCATCATCATTTCAGCCGAAAGACGTCCACTGCTGGACATAGGCCTCCCCCAAGCGTTGCCACAGCGAACGGTCCTGTGCGTCTCGCATCCATCGGACTCCCGCAACCGATACCAAGTCATCGGTTCACCTTGTAGGAGGCCTTCCAACGCTACGTCTTCCGGTACGTGGTCGCCATTCCAGAACCTTTCGGCCCCAACGGCCATCTGTTCTGCGAGCAATGTGCCCTGCCCATTGCCACTTTAGTTTGGCGATGATTATTTTTTACATACTTATTTGATATTAGGGTTCTTTTCGGCAGAAACAGTAAAAATATGTATCAACATTAAAAATTTGTAGGTACTTATTGGACTGATGCATTTATTGTGACAGTTGAATTCCATTATTTAGAGGGACAGACAGTATTATTATTTATTGTACATATTACGGGTCATGGGGGTCTTTGGACCGGGCCGCGGACCCAACTTCTAAAACTCAACGGATAATATATTTTTTTGGTATTATTCTGGAACCACAAGGAAAAAGCATTAAAATACAGTTACCAAAAAACTGTATTTATTTTGTTTGTGGTCCCAAAATAACACTCAAAAAAAAAAAAATGGTGGAAGTTGGGACCGAGGTCCCGGTCCAAAGAGCCCCACGACCCTTACATTATATTACAGTTAAGATAAGAAAGGATAGTGTGCTTACCTGCAAAGCGCAGCAAAGGATCACGAAGGCTGTTACTCTCATGATGCCTGAGAGTTGAAACCGAACTGATGCCGACACAACATTTCCAGACCTTTTTATATCAAAAATCTAGCCTAGCATTGACGTAAAGATTATTGAAAACAAATGTACTAAAATAAATATTTGCAAAGAAATAAACAACATATTTTCAATAGGAACAATGTTATAGTTAAGCCGCGATTTAAAACAATACTCTAAATTAAAGCTTGATTGAGACATTGTAAGTGTGTCGACGTGTAGGTATAATTATGTAAACATACCAACATCTGTTTTTGCGTGTTATTATTATAAACCATGATAATAAAGACTTTATCTATTCACGATATTTGGCTTTTAATGCACATAAAACCAGTGACCGATATGTATTTTTTTTTAATTTTATTAATAAGGTACATCAATAACTTATTTACAGAAAAATCTACAATAAACTACAAATTACAAGGATTAACAAAACAAATTTAAAAATTTAATTAGAAATTTAAGCAATTATAAAAGAAAAATTAATAATAATACATAAATCATTTATTTGGACCAAAAATATTGTACATTTCTTAAACCCACCCAACTGCGAAACGGTTGTCGGCGGGATTAGCGCTTGTTTATAACAATTGGTTTAAATGCAATCAAGGTACCCAAAAAAGCTAAAAAAAATAATTTCGGAATAATAAATTAATGACGGTTCGGGACTATGACAGTGACCGCAAGATGTGAAAACATCTTGCGGTCACTGTCATAGGGAGAACCATCATTAATTTATTATTCATTATTCGTTTACATATTCTATTATTCTTTCTTAACCAATCATAATTATTGAAAAGTGGATCAAATACTTGTTGGATCAGAAGATTAATTCAAAATAAAATAAAAAACCGGGCAAGTGCGAGTCGGACTCGCGCACTGAGGGTTCCGTACAAACTTACCTATGAAAACAGTTCAATTCCCGAATTGAGTTACGAAGACTTTTCCGAATCACAAAAAACATTTTTTTTTTTGTGACGTAACAACAAATTTACAGTTTTCAGAAAATTCGGAAAAATCATCGTAACTCAATTCGGGAATTGAACTGTTTTCAAAAGGTAAGTTTGTACGGAACCCTCAGTGCGCGAGTCCGACTTGCACTTGCCCTGTTTTTTTTTACGTGGGAAATCATAGATGGGAGCAGGGTGTCAGACTTTTACTGACTAAAACCCACTCCTATGTTTCTTCTTTGCCTTCGTTTCAGGGCACGGGGGTTCTTTTTCGCACAACCCATGGCCCCAGTAGGCTTTGACCCTGCTGGGCCTCTACGGTTTTGCTGACATCTCCTTGAGGCGCGCGTAGTACACTACGCGCCGTCGACGACTCGAGCTCGATCCGGACGGTTACCGGACGGCCGGACGGAGAGCTACCCATTGCCCACCGTCCGCAAGCCCATGCCTACGGATGAAACTCGGTTAAGAAGTCTATTATTCCTCGCAATAACAACTAAATTGTTCTAAATATTTCAAAACACGGCATAGTTAGTTCCTCATGAATAATAATTAAATGTCCCTCGTTCATCACCGAAACATAATGGTAATGCGATAAAGGTAAGCACATTCTATGACGTCACTATCGTTAATCGCGTTCCGAGATATTATTTTAACCCTTTCGACGTCTTGACGGTAGATCGGCTTTCTGATAAGTTTGTCTTCATCTTAACCCTTCTTAAACTTGTACCTATACATTTAGAGGGTTAAGCATCAGAATTAAATTTGCATGAGAATTCCCCTAAATTGAAGTGGTCTTGAGAAGTTATGTTCAATTATAGGTTTAAAGTTGATTCGAGCAATTGTTTTAAATTAGATACGAAAATTAACTACTTTTTTTACTACTTCGATATATATTCTAAGGAACCGAGTGGGATTCTTTTGCGGAGTCTGTTCTTCCTGTTGGAAACCGCTGCAACCTGGGTTCTTTATGTAAAAATGAGTAGGTTACTCCTAAGCAAGTTTTCCAATGTCTTGAACATTTTCCCGAAGCGCAAAAAAAATTTTTTTGATGTAAATAAAAAACCAACCCGCACTGGGCCCGCGTGGTGGATTACGACCCATTCCCTCTCCTAGAGAGGCGGCCTGAATCCCAGCACTGGGAACATTGAAAAGGCTGATTATGCTATATGCTTATGCTAATAAAAAACAGTTTTTAGACTTTTTCCTTTACTTATGCTATGAGACTCCAAGAGGTAACAAACCTGAGAATTTGATATTAATTTCAGCTTAATACTTTTACACGTTTATGAGCAAAATGGTCTTGACAGACGGACAGACCGACAGTTAATTTCATTTGCGTAAAAGTAGAAAGTATCTTATTTATGTGCTATAGGACATGGTCTAACCGCGTGCCAAAGAAGGATGGTCAATTTGGACCAGAAAAAAAAAGTGTTCTTACCGAAATGAGATTGTCATCATAACATAATATATTATCGATGATAATATCGATCGATAATTATTGGATGGCATCAGTTCATTTATTTAAGCAAGAGGAAAATAGATCATCATCTTCCTGCCCTTGTCCCATCTTATTTGGGGTCGGCACAACATGTTTTTTTCTTCCATTCTATCCTGTCAACCGTCATGCTATCACTAACTTCCTTTTCTTTCATATCACTGTTCACACAATCCATCCATCTTTTCTTTGGCCTCCCTCTCCCTCTCCACCCATCCACATGTATACTCATAACTCTTTTAGTAACATGCGTTTCATCTCTCCTCTTTACATGACCATACCAAGAGGAAAATAGATATTCATTTTAAAAAAATAATTGTTTTTGTTTATTAGAACGCTTGATAACATTTTATTTATGAACGCATCCTAACATTCGTAGAGAAGTCCAAACTTTTTCTAAAGTCGATATCGATTTAATTTCTAAATCGAATTTAAATCCAAGGTTATGTCAACGGTTTATAATTTTGTTATTTGCTTAATCTAAGATAAGCCACTTACAGATTTTTTTGTTTTTTATTATTTAATTGAATTAAGTCATGAATTTAAAAAAAAATAACATCATAAAATTGAAAATGCCGTAAATGATAAATGATAAATAAATGATATTTATTTTGTAAATAGGTTTAAAAAACACTTTTACACGTCAATTTTTTTTTTTTCGTCATTTTTAAACTAGATGAGGCCGGTGTTTCCTAGCTGACTACCCTGAGAAGAAACACCGAAACAAACTCAGGGGTCAAAGTCTCTTTTAAAGTCCATACAGTAAATATGTAATGGTCAAATCACATGAGAACCATGCAGATTTGTCTGAAATGGTCTTTTGAAGAAAGAACCATACAGATTTGAGTGGACCTGTCCAGTCAGTGCAAGCATTTGTCAGTATTCGTAAAGCTCAACTCAGGACTACTAAGGAGCTCAACGACTTGACGAACAATACCAAGGAAAGGACATTTGGGTAGGCCGCAGAAAATACTCAAATTGCCAGACACATTAAAATTACTGAAAAGGAAGAAAAAAACAATCAACATAGTCCTCACGTTCACAATAATAAAAGGAAAAATATAGGTAGTTTACAAAATGTAGCAAAGTAAACATTTTTGTCAAAAATTAATAGAAGAAAAAAAAAAAGTCAAATTGCAAAGTAAAAATAATCTACAAAATCGAATTGTAATAAATAATAAAAAGCACAATTAAAAATAAAAACAGAAGAAAAAATTATAATAATAAGACAACAGTTGCAGTGCGTACCTACTGGAGCAGGTCAATCCTAAGCCTTTTGGTCCTCAACATAGTCCTTTATAGTATAAAAAGCCTTTTGGCAAAGTTTTCGCTTTACAAATAATTTAAATTTATTAAGGCTTAGTTGTTGAATATGACTAGGAAGTTTATTATAGAAGTGTATACATTGGCATCTAAATGAGCCCCCTATTTTTTTCAGCCTGGTTGTAGGAACCACAAATTTGTGTTTGTTCCTAGTATTAAAATTATGAACATCACTGTATTTTTTAAACATGTTTATATTTTTATGTGCATACACAATATTCTCGTAAATATACTGTGAAGGTACAGTCATTATATTGATTTCTTTAAATTTATCTCTGAGGGAGTATCTGGGACTTAATTTGTAAATAGAACGAATAGCCCTTTTTTGCAATACAAAAATTGACTGTATTTCGGCGGCATTTCCCCACAGTAGAATACCATACGACATGACACTATGGAAATAGCTAAAGTAAACTAAACGGGCAGTCTCTACATCAGTTAAATTTCGAATCTGTCTAACAGCGTATGCCGCAGAGCTAAGTTTTTTTGATAATTTGTCTATATGTGGGCCCCACTGCAGCTTAGCATCTAGAGTTATGCCCAAGAACACTGTATTATCTTCAGGACTCAACTCTTTACCTTTTATTTGCACACTAGTTTCTACTTGCCTAACCTGAGGCATGGTAAACTTTATACATTTAGTTTTTTTTTCATTAAGAAGAAGGTTATTTACATCAAACCAATGTACTATTTTTGAAAGTGCTATATTTATATCGTCAGTAACCGGCTGCTGACGTTTAAGTTTAAACAAAAGTGAAGTGTCGTCTGCAAACAACACTATGTTATGGTTATCCTTTATGAGGTAAGGTAAATCGTTTATATATATAAGAAACAAAAATGGGCCAAGAATTGAACCCTGAGGGACACCCATTTTTACTACAGATCCAGGAGATCTTTTTCCGTTTACATCAACTCTCTGAATCCTTTCACTCAGATAAGATGTAAGAAGATCCAGGGAGGAGTTCCGGATTCCGTAATGGTGTAGTTTCCTGATTAATGTTTCATGGAGAACGCAATCGAAGGCCTTTGACAAATCGCAAAAAATGCTCAGGGCATCGCATTTGTCTTCCCATGCATTATAAATATGTCCTAAAAGTTCAACACCGGCATCGGTTGTTGAATGACCCCTTGTAAAACCAAATTGTTTGGTATGCAATAATTTATGTCTGTTAAAAAATCTTTGTAGTTGCTCTAAAATAAGTTTCTCAAATATTTTACTAAAAGTGGGTAGCACTGAAATGGGTCTGTAATTCGTGGGTTCAGATGTACTACCCGCTTTGAACAATGGAATTATTTTACTATTCTTCATTAGATCAGGAAACTCACCGCGATCAATACAATTATTAAAAATAAAAGCTAAAGAAGGAGCTATAATGTGGATTATAGACTTAACAACGTCCACAGAATTACCCCATAAATCTGCAGTCTTTTTTACATTCAAGGAGTTAAACGTCTTAATAATATCTACATAAGTCACATGTTCGAAATTAAAATCAGAATCGCAAACTTTAACATTTTCTTTAAGCAGAGACTCTGCAGCAGCGGGTGACGAGTTCAGAGATTTTGTTGTTGATATGGGGATCTCTGAAAAGAAGTTCTCAAAAGCCGCGGCAACCTGTGAGTCCGATGTGATCACATTGTCATTCATTACAAGTTTATAGTCACTAGATGGTCTTGTAGACTTTCCAGTTTCACTATTTATAACATTCCAAGTAGTTTTTATTATATTATTACTGTTTTTAATTTTGGAACTCAAATAACGCGATTTCGCTATAGAACAATTTTTTTTTTTAAATTTTGAATAATTTCGCACATATGAACTAAATTCAGCAGTATTAACAAGAACCCTTTCATCATACAATTCGTAAAGCCGAGTTCTACTTTTATGAATACCAGTGGTAGCCCATTCACAGAACGAAACGTTACTATTGACCGAAATAGTAGTTTTACAGGTTGCATTTTGGAGAGTGTGCGCGGGAATTGCATGACTTGATTCCGCCATCTCCTTTCTACCATCGGACAACCCGACGTACGGCGAGTATCCACCCTTACGTTGTTGAAACTTCAACGGTCCGGACTAAGCGTTTCGCTTCGTCGTTTATACCGCGTACATCGAAGGACTGGAACAATTTGCCTGCTGCGATCTTCCCGTCCAACTATAATTTAGGTGTCTTCAAGGCTAGAGTGAATAGGCTCTTGATAAACTAGTGCGCCTCACCATCAATGATTGCATCACTGCTTACCATCAGGTGGGATCGCAGTCAAGCGCTGGTTTATATCAATAAAAAAAAAAAAAAAATAGTCTTAGGTATAAAAGTAGAATTAAATTGATTACAGTACATGTTAAAGAAACCTTCATATTGGTTATTGAGATCATCATAAATGTAGACAAGTCTGGTAAATTATTAATGAGTTTAGTTTTAAAAGTTTCTAAACGACTTGCAGTTTTAGGGTTAACAGTGATATTCTTTTTAGCCACTATGTTTTTTTGGTTTTGAAAAGTAATTAACTGTCCACAATGATCAGAATCTAATAAATTTATAATTTCTTTGTGAGTTGGTACAACATCCGTTTAAATATTATCTATGCATGTGGCACTAGTAGGAGTTAATCTTGTGGGCTCCAAAAATAAGTTAACAAGATTGTAGGACTGAAATAGACTTAAAATTTTACTACGTAAACCTGAGTTTTCTAATAAATTAACATTAAAATCACCACAAGTGATTATGTACTTGTTTGAATTGGAAATCTTGTGGAAAACTTCATCCATTACCTTTTCAAAGCAGTCATACAATCCAGAAGGGGGTTTGTACACACTTAATATAATAAACTGCTCCAATTCAATACAGGCTATTTCAACTGACCGCTCAACAGATAGGCTCACAATATCCTTTCGTTCTTTGAACTTAAGGTTGTTGCTTACTAAAATTAATGAGCCACCACATATGACATTAATTCTACTAAACGAACTACCAACCTGGTGATTACTAAAATTGAAAATGAACTGATGGCTCTTAAGCCAATGTTCCGTTAAGCATAGAATATCAATATTATTGCAATTAAGGAATAAGTCTACTTCTAAATCCTTGTTCATAAGTCCTTGAATATTTTGATGTACCAGGTTGATACTATTTAATGATTTTAAAACTTGATTGGAAATATTTTTGTTCGTTAGTACATTCATGCTAGAGATTGTCTCTGTTGTCTTAATTTCTAATTTAAACGAATATCTATGTCAACATTTGGTGCCAATTTATTGGCAAAATCATGTAACATGTCATTGCATTGCTCAACAGGAGCAATTTGTTTAGCCAAGTTCTTGGCTGAAATAAAAAAATAATATGATAGCGACACAGCTATCTGTCTCCTATAAAAGTTTGAAAGATAGTATCTATCTACAAGATACCTATCTTTTGTCAAATAAAAATCAGTGCCAACATAATTGTTGATGTCAATTAAATGAAACAGATCATTATTTAATATCACATTGTACAATGTCATATTAATCTTATATCTAATACGATTTTCTTCCTGTGGCAAACTCTGGCTGTATGGGAATGTGAACATCACAATTTTTCTTACACACAAGTTATTCAAAGTCCTATAATATTGGAGTAATTCTCCTTTGTTCACATTACCCCTATTTCCAACAAAAATTAAAAGTATGGCATCCTGGTTAAAATTACATTTAATTATTTTTTTCATTATATCAAATAAAGAACAGCCAGGCATACAGTTATTTATTATCGAGTGTCCCGGATATTCATTTGTCAAAAAGTGGCCTAAATCTTTTCCAATGTCATCACAAAAAATAACTATTTCCTTATTTAAGAACTGTTGTGAAAAACAATCAGTAATTTCTACTGGCAAACTGACACTAGTCTGGGGTAAGGGGGTATCACATATTGACAATGAATGATCCGGCGCAGATGCAAAGTTGACAATGCTCACAGTTGGTTTTTTGTGAGCTCACCAGCTCATTCATTGCCAATACATATTCCCTCATTTGGTTTTCAGAGGCTGTATATTTGATGGTCATTGAATCTAATTTGTGTTGTAGACGGTTTAGTTCACTCTGCAAGTCCTCAGTGTCAGTTTGGTATTTCCTTGTACTTTTTTCTAAGTTTGAAGAATACACATCTAATTGTTTCAGTAAATGTAATCTTTCCCTATTTAATTTAACATTTTTTATAAAAAACTTTTGTTTTTTTACCATTTTTTTGGTTTTCACTATATATTTGTTAATTTTTATATATTTTTTAAGTTTATTTTTACTAGTGACTACCCTGTTTTACTTGATTTTGAGTCATCATCACTTGTCAAATCAATAGAATAAGAGGGGTTAATTTCTGAAACTAGTGATGGGGCAATAGGCACCAACTCGCTGAATAGACTTTGATTCATCGAGGCAGTGATGTTTAGATTTGTTGTCTCTAGTTGTGATATATGACTTTTTACCTCTTGCAGCTGTTGTTGCAATAAATATTTGTGACTTAGAGCATGCTCATACTCTGTGCTACATTGGCTGAACCCGTCCACAACAAGTTGGAGCCTATCCCGGTCTTCTATGGCCTCAGTGAATTGAATGTATACCTGAGCCATTTCATTTTTTAACTTTCGATTATTTTCATTGGCTTCAAAGAGTATCTTTTCATTGTCATCCATTTCCTTAATCAGTTGATAAGTAAATCAATCGAATATGGAGCAACCCTATTTTTGACAAACAAGATTGTTTACTTTTTTATGTAACATTTTAGGCTTGGATACTAAGTCTTTTAAGCCATGTCTTCGTTTGAACAGTTAATTCGAAGCATGTGAATATACTGAGGAATCAATTTTTGAATAAATAAAACAGCCACCGAGTGAAGTTTCGCAACTTTACTCGAAGATATGCCGTCAAAAATTATTTCTGACATCTTTTTAAAATGCTACAGATTACAAATAAACGACATAACCTTAAAAACATTTTAATTATTTACTAGTTCCTCCGTACTTTTAAAAATATATTGAATGTCGTAATTAGTAATGTTCATTCAGGCAAATCAAACGATATATGTTTCATCAAGTTACGTTTTACTAATTTTATATGGTCCAAGCATGTTAGTAGAAAGACCATTGTTCTTTCATCAAATAAATTTGTCACGCGGTTAGTCCAAGTCCTGTAATAACACATAAATGATACTTTCCCTTTAGCAGTTTCAGCGTAAAGGAGTAACAAACTCGCAAATATACAAACTCACAAACGTTCGCCTTTATAAAATAGGATAGCCAGTTTATAGTGGTCCAAATTTTTTTTTAGCTTGTGTTTGTAATATTTATTACGCACACACACAACAAGCGTACATGATAATGTCATTTTTGACTGTGTCACAATAGTTATTTTACATAATAACTATTTTTGTCCAAATAATTAACACGCGCCAAGGTATTTTTAACGTTATGAGCAAATCTAAAGTATTAAATTAAATTAAAATTAAATTATTTATTCATTTCAACAACAAATTTACATTTGTGTCTAATGGTTGAAAATTTAACAATATAATAAAACATTTAAAAACCACAATACTAATAAATAAAAAATAAATATTAATTTATATAGACATGCTGGTACAGTAACTTGCCAGGTAAATAAAGAAAATTACATTCACATTTTTTATTGTTGTTTAGAAAAAAAAAGTGTTAAAAATATGGTACAGCTAAGGAATACACACGAGTATGTAAGGTAGTATACAAATGACTTTAGTCCTCTACTTTTATATCAAACCTAGAGGCCCTAGAACGTAAACAGCAACTGAAGGACACAGGTGGGTTCCATTAAATAAAAACTTAAACGCCCTCTCGTTCTTCCCTAGAATGCGAGATGTCATTGGATGATATCCTACCTCAAAAAAAGGTCATACAGACATTTATAAGAAAAAATGTATCATCATAATCATCATCATTTCAGCCGAAAGACATCCACTGCTGGACATAGGCCTCCCCCAAGTGTCGCCACAATGAATGGCCCTGTGCTGTGTTATGTTGTTTGGAAAACGTATATAGCACAAGTATAGGTATATAATATGCGAAATTTGGCATGAAGCAAGGTCTCGCCTTGCTTCATGCCAAATTTCAGGATTCTAGGTCAACGGGAAGTAGGACCCTATGAATTTTGAATCCGTTGAGAGTGTCGAAATATACGTTTTTTTTTTTATTAATATAAACCAGTGCTTGACTGCGATCCCACCTGATGGTAAGATATGATTTTTGCGACATAAATGGCCGTATCTTTTTTTTTTCGTTTACTCAGAACTATGATTTTTACACAGCTTCAAGGATCCACAGACCTGGGTACCTAGTTCCGTTTGTCTGTCTGTCTGTCTAGACCCTTTATCTCGGGAACGTGTGGAGGTATCGAGTTGAAATTAAAACCATATACTCAAATCTGCGGTCCCTTAATGCTGTGAAAAAATCAAATTTGTGAGTTAACGAAAAAAAAGATACGGCCGTTTATGTCGCAAAAAAAACGTGTATTTCGACACTCTCAAGGGAATCAAAACTCATAGGGTACTTCCCATTGATCTAGAATACTGCAATTTGGCATGAAGCAAGGTCTCATAGCACAAGTACAGTGAAAAATCTGAAAACTGTAAATTGTTTGTTACGTCACAATAAAAACTTCGAAAAAATCTTCGTAACTCAATTCGGGAATCGAACAGTTTTCATAGGTTTTTTTTTCGGTGGGAAAATCATCTTATGACATCCCCCGCTCTTGGGCGGAGCGAGAGATAGTGTCAGACTTTTACTGAATAAAAACCCACTCCTGTTCCTTCGTCACTTTCCATAGGTAAGTTTGTACGGAACCCTCAGTGTGCGAGTCCGACTTGCACTTGCCCTATTTTATTATGTATAGGCTCGCGTTTGACCACTATCTCATCTGATGGTAAGCGATGATGTGGCCGACGATGGAGCACGCTTGCCTAGAAGTAACGTAATCACTCTTGACTTAAAGATCAACCCCTAGGTTGTAGCTATCAGGAAACACAGAATCCGGCAGTCATTTTCTAAAAATGAATCGAAGTAGATACTTTGATTTCATTTGAACTGAATTCCCATCTGTTTCCCTCATTAATCGATATCCCGTCAGTTTTTTCCGTTGCCTCCGTGGGTGTCATCATTATAAGAAAATAGAACTTTTTTTATTGAATAAAAACGAAGGGTGTAAGTTTTTTTTGCTGACCGTGACTATAGGCACAATATTTATTGTATTTTAGGAGTTTGCCGGAGTCTAATAACACGAAATAAATTACTGACACTGGCAAAATCAATTAATTTTTCTGCTTAATTTTTTTTTGAGGTATGTGGGTGAGGGAGTCATCCAATGACTTCAATTCAATTCTTTATTGCTATATCACATGTGTTACATAAGATCTTAAGAATAGTTAAACAAGTGCACATGGACCCTGTCGGGCACAGCAATTTCAAACAATACATGAAACAGATAGAAGTACAATTTTAGAGAACGTCATAATTAGAAAAAATGAAATCGGATACTCAACTCATGAAATACAAATGTCACTAATATAGCAAATAAAAATAGTAAATGTCATAAATTCATGAAATGTTAAAATACATTTTTCAGTTGTCAGAACTAAATTCATTACTTATAAATGTCAAAAAAAAGACTTCTCCTGCTCTAAGGTGGCACGAGAGGGCGTCTCAGACTTTTACTGACTAACGGCCCATTCACGACCTTGCCGCTGTAAGCGGTTAACCGCGGGGCGGCGAGCGGTAAGAACAAAAGTATGAAAATTTAAACGCCACTCATAGTGCCGCGCGTTATTTGTGAAGGTTATTTGGCCATCTGTGGTCTTTTTCATCAAGTTGTACTTTCCGAATGCAAATTAATCGAGATTCAGAATGACGACAATTTTTCTGAAAAACTTTCAAGGGTTTAAAAAAACACGTATTTCCTGGAACAAGTTTTGTGAAATATTCGAGTAAATCACGGAATTACCGAATGCCAACAGAGTTTTCAGGCTTTATCTCTCTTTTTTTTTGCATTGCCTCTTCATCAAACATCGCGTTGGTATGCGTTAGATGAAGCAACAAGCTTTTAAACCATGCTCGATGTTGACGATAGGCGAATGGAAAAGGACCCTCTTAACTCGACACCTCCACGCGTTCCCGAGATAAAGGATCTTGACCGACAGACCGACAGACGGACTGTTCCGACGCAGCTGCAAGCGCCTACTCAAGAAATCGTCAAAGGTGTACAAATAATTGCTGACACAATTTTGATAGGCGTTTACTAAATTGATTAATACCAAAATTGTACTTAGTTTCCTTCACTTCCGTCGGTACCTTCAAACTGTAACCACATCATCTTACGTATTAAAATTTGTAATTGCGATTTTTGGGAGTTTTTATTTATGGCACCTGTATGTTAGCTAAAAACATAACACGGACAATAAAGTGATCTTTTAATGGTTCCATTTTTTCCTTTTGAGGTACGGAATCCTAAAAACAACCGAAATAAGTATCTCCTCCTTTTGTAAGTCGGTTAAAAATAGAGTGTTTGTCAGTAAACATTTCGCTGATCCCAGGTAAAACTTGGCCGATTGTTTGTTGAAGTACCCACACATCGTATCGAAGTTCTTCGCTCGTAAACCAACCCTCTGTTGGTCCGTCTGTCTCAACATCGCCGTAATTAAGGGCCCGTGAGATTTATTGGCGACTTGAGCAAGCAATATGTGGAGCAAGTACAATATTTGGAATAGGAGACTGATTTGTAGGATCTGGTAAAGATTTTTGTTAGTCACTAGCGACCCGTCCCTGTTTCGCACAGGTGTTACAAATCTTTGAAATTCTTATATTCTTGATTGTACACAACTTTTGGCGACGCTTGGGGGAGGCCTATGTCCAACAGTGGACGTCGTTCGGCTGAAATGATGATGATTATGATGACACAACTTTTACAAATAATAAAAAAATAGGACAAGTGATGTAACCCAAAATTTGGTTTTAATTCTCAGCTTTTCTCTCTACTATAACCTAAACAGCTAGAACGATTTTTATTTATGATTTATTTTTGTGTATACACCCAGTTTTTAATTAGTACAAAAAAAAATTGGGCTCTATCTGTACCCGTTACTAATCATATTTATTTAGGCAAAAGTAAAAAAAAACAAAATCTCAAAATTGTCCACGAAAATTTGTCATAATTGGTAAATTCATAATTGAATCAATTATTCATAACAATTTCTACTAGAAAATACTACACGCAGTGTTTTTCCATTGTTTTCTATTCATAAACAATATTTTCTTAGCCTGTACAATATTTCCTTAAATTGAGTGACATTTTGGGATATAAACTAACACTAATAACTTTGCTCTTTATGAATATTATTTATTGAGACTTTACTTAAATAATAACAAGATCTTTTCTAATAAGCCCTTTAAGAATTTGTACTAATTAAAAACTAGTGGTGTATTTGAAGGTCTTTTTTTTAGGTGGGAAAATAATCTAATGACAAATTCCGCCCTTGGGTGGAGCAGGAGATAGTGTCCGACTTTTACTGACTAAAATTTACTACTCATAATTCAAGTAAAATTTCGCGTGTGCCCAAGCCATTAGTAAAAACTTATGTCAAACTAAGCCTTTAAATTTCTTCCGTCACAATCGCAAATTAAAGCCAGTTCCGAGCACTATAGAATAATAATGATCCCCGTCAGCAGGCGTGAAGAATAGAATGCTGTAGCTAATGGCGGCCCACCTGATCCCACTTAGTGTTAATGAAGACGACTCTATCCAACACCATGTTAAAGTGGAACGGGTTAACCCTGTACCATGGTGCTCAAGCGATTGGGGAAAGCGATAAAATAATAGGTATTAGATATCTTTATCTATATAGGGTGACTGGCAATTAGTGTACGATACTTAAACACGTAATTCTGCTCATGATAACAAACTCTTTTTATTATGGGAGCAAAGCTGAAATCGCGAAAAAAATATCAGCTGTTCAGTACATTAGGCAAACATAAATGTACTGAACAGCTAATTTTTTTTCGCGATTTCAGGTTTGTTCCTATAGTAAAAGTTGTTGGTTATCATGAGCATGATCACGTATTAAAGTATCGTACACTAATTACCAGTCACCCTATATACATCTTTGCAAAGAGACATTTCTATTTTATTTCTATGGATGAATACAATATACATACATCCAAATAAATAAAATTGTAATGTCTGTTTGTAAATGCATATGAAAATAATTTTGATACCTATAACAAAAAATGTTTTTTTTTGTCTGTTGGTCTGTCTGTCTGTTTGTTCCGACTAACCTCCGAAACGTTTGGACGGATTTTGACGGGACTTTTCACGGGTAGATAGCGGATATTATAAGTAGTAACTTAGGTTACCTACTTTTATTTATGACTGGCCTGTTGTTTTAGTGGCCCTGATAACTATGCCGGATGTCCCATCCAAAACAAATGTTTGTGTTATGAGCACGATCATTTGTTCTGTGTCTGGGTCCAATTTATCTATAATTTGTATGTATTCCATTGCCCTTTGGGTAAGCCTTCTGATGAGGCCTATTGTGAGCGATCACCGAAACGTGGTCACGTTTCGGAAACATGTCATCACTGGCAACACGCACTGGTCATAGACTTTCGTCTTGAGACACTGTGGTATATTGGACGAAAAGATACCGCGCAGCTTCCCAAACGCTGCCCAGCCGAGTCGGATTCGACGGTTGACCTCTGTGAGGGCTATGCTCGGAGATTCCTTGCGTGATCGAATCAGAAATGAAAATATCCGCAGGAGAACCAAGGTTGCCGACATAGCACGAAGAATCGCCAAACTTAAGTGGCAATGGGCAGGGCACTCGCAGAACAGATGGCCGTTGGGGCCGAAAGGTTCTGGAGTGACGACCACGTACCGGAAGACGCAGTGTTGGAAGGCCCCTTACAAGGTGGACCGATAACCTGGTGAAGGTTGCGGGAATACGATGGATGCGAGACGCACAGGACCGTTCATTGCGGCGACACTTGGAGGAGGCATATGTCCAACTGTGGACGTCTTTCGGCTGAAATGATGATGATGATGATGATGATTCCGCAAAATGGAAGTCTAGCTGCGGGACAAAACTCACCGACGACTACGTTTAAGACCATGTTTTAGATAAAACGTCGTTGCCCTATACCATAATAAGTACTCAAACGCCAGGTGAAAACGCTAAACTCTTTCGGACGACGAGCAATGGGTATCTAACCGTCCGGTCGTTCGGTAACACCTTCTTGAGTTGAATTCTGACGGGATTTACTGCGATCGCTGAAAGGTGCTCTGGAGTGACGCCACTTGCACGTGGAGTTGCCCAGAAGCAAATAATGTATAATTAACAAACAAAGGCACGGACGTCACGTCCGTGGTTTAAATGTAAGGTAGGAGTGTATTTTTAGTCAGTAAAAGTCTGCCACTAACCGAAAAAAAATTAATTAAAAAAAACACCTTGTTGAGTAACGTGGATTACTATTATTTTACTTGGCAGCTAGGCGGACGTGTGGGATAAACAGGCTATAGGGGGCCAAACCTGAATGAAAATACTACTTTCGATTATGATGATTGATTTGACTATTATTTATGTAGGTACCTAATCCATCTCTTAATTATTTTGAGGTAGATCCAGCGAGATCGATAGGTATTTTTCTAAACTAAACAATTCTCTCTTCTCTAAGAGTAGTGGTGGCCGAGTGGTAACGGCCCCGACTTACGAGTTGTAGGTCGCGGGTTCAAACCTAGCCAGGCGCATTACTTTGTGTAATTTATTTCATCACCACTGCTCTCAAAACGGTGAAGGAAATCATCGTGAGGAAACCGGCATGTCCTAGAACCAAAAATTCGAAGACATGTGACATTCACCAATCCGTACTGGGCCCGCGTGGTGGATTACGGCCCATTCCCTCTCCTAGAGAGGAGGCCTGAGTCCCAGCAGTGGGAACATTAAAAAGTCTGATTATGATTATGCTAAGCAATTCTAAATGGCTGACCAGACGGTTGCAAACTAGTGTTCCAACCAAGGTTACCTTGGTTTATGTGTTTGGTTTGTGTTGCGAGGCTCGGAACCGGTTTGAAAAATACCGGTTAATACCGGTTTATTTCGGTTTTCATCCGAACTTTTCATAAGAACGTAAACGTTTTAAGAACTTTATTTTAACCTAAATTAACCGGTTTATTCGACGAACGGCATGTCGGGTAACGCGTTGCAACTTGTGACTACTTGTAAGGATGCCGCGCATAGCGGCGCGGTATGTAGACGTACTTACGAATTTACGATATTGATCGGTGAAGATCGAGAATGTGTCGACCAGGGTGGCGTACCTTATACTCAGAATATCGCCAAGATATTCGCTGAAGGTCATACAGGTTTACGCCCCGACCTCGACGCACCCCGACGACGAAGTAAAGACCATGTATGAGGATGTATCCAGAGCCATGCATGGTTTTAAGATCCACTTCACCGTGGTCATGGGGGACTTCAACGCGAAACTGGGCAAACGAGATGGTGACGAGCTGAGAGTGGGGCAATTTGGATTTGGACGTCGGAATCACCGGGGACACCTACTAGCTAGTTTTATGGAGAAGGAAGGCCTCTACATGATGAACTCCTTCTTCAAAAAACGTGAGCATAGGCGGTGGACCTGGCAAAGTCCCGACGGTGCGACTAGAAATGAGATTGACTTCATTCTGTCGACGAAGAAGCAAATATTCAATAATGTCTCCGTGATCAATGCGGTGAAAACTGGAAGTGATCACCGCATGGTAAGAGGCACATTGAATATCAATATTAAGCTTGATAGGTCCTCGACTGGTGAAGTCTACGCTCCGTCCAGCACAGATCCAGATCCAAAACTCCAAGAGCTTTCAGCTCGAACTCCACAATCGTTTCGAGTGCCTAGGAAGCTCCGTGGACGAATATAACGATGGGTTCGTGGGAACTGTCCATACGGTCGGGTCTAAATTTTTCAAGGCTCACTGTACAAAAAAGAACAAGAAGCTGTCAGATTAAACTCTCGAGCTTATGAAGAAGAGGCGTGAGATGACTTTGAAGTCTTCAGATGATACGTGCACATATCGGCAGCTCAATAAACGGATCTCAAAGTCTCTGAAACGCGACCTTCGCCGATTTAATACCGAGAGGATTAAGGATGCGATTGGGCGGAATAAGGGCTCTAAAGTATTTGCACGAGATCTGTCTATTGGGCAGAGCCAGCTCACGAAACTGAAGACCGACGATGGCAGGGTCATATCCGCCAAATCGGAGCTTCTGGGAGAGATCGAGGCTTTTTATGGACAGTTATACACGTCAATATCCGAACCCACTGCAAATCTAGCAAACGACCCAAGAGCTAGATTGACTCGACATTATACCGAAGATATCCCGGACGTCAGCCTGTACGAGATTAGGGTGGCTCTGAAGCAGTTGAAGAACAACAAGGCGTCGGGTGAGAACGGAATTACGGCCGAGCTCCTGAAGGCGGGTGGAAAACCGGTCCTAAAGGCACTTCAGAAGTTGTTCGATTCCGTCATACTCGAGGGAAAAACGCCACAGGCATGGAGCAGAGGTGTGGTGGTACTCTTCTTTAAGAAGGGTGACAATACCCTGCTTAAGAATTACAGGCCCATCTCACTTCTGAGCCATGTCTACAAGCTGTTTTCCAGAGTCATCACGAACCGTTTCGCGCGCAGGTTCGACGACTTCCAGCCTCCCGAACAAGCCGGATTTCGAAAAGGCTTCAGCAGCGTGGACCACATACATACGCTGCGGCAGGTTATACAGAAGACTTAGGAGTATAATCAGCCTCTCTGCTTAGCGTTTGTGGACTACGAGAAAGCCTTTGATTCGATCGAGACTTGGGCTGTACTGCAGTCTCTTCAACGGTGCCAGATTGACTATCGGTACATCGAAGTGCTGAAGTGTTTATACAAAAACGCCACCATGTCAGTCCGACTTCAGGACCAGACCGAACCTATCCTCTTGCAGCGGGGTGTGAGGCAAGGAGACGTCATTTCTCCGAAACTGTTCACGGCCGCAATGGAGGATGTCTTCAAGGTTCTGGAGTGGAGAGGGCTAGGCATAAATGTCAATGGGGAGCACATCACTCACCTTCGATTTGCCGACGACATAGTAGTCATGGCTGAGACTACGGAGGAGCTCAGTACAATGCTCGGTGACCTCAGTAGAGCTTCCGAAAGAGTGGGACTTAAAATGAACATGGACAAAACCAAAGTCATGGTAAACATCCATGTAGCACCCACTCCTATCAAGATCGGAGACTCTACACTCGAAGTTGTGGACGACTACGTTTACCTAGGACAGTTCAACTTTTTTGTCTCAGAAGTTCAAGCGTTAAAAGGAATTGTACCAAGTGGACCAACTGGGAAAAATGTCTCACTTGTTCAACGATTAAACTATTGAGCTAGACTAGCGTATAGTTTTACTATTTCTTTTAATTAAGCCACCTAATTGTACCTAATAAACTAGAAGACTGATTACTGATAAACTGGAAACTGAAACTGATATATTGAAAAGCATTAAATTTTTCTTTTTCCAAATATTTGTCATCATCATCATCTTCCTGCCCTTGTCCCGTTTTATTTGGGGTCAACGCAACATGTTTTTTTTCTTCCATTCTATCCTGTCACTCGTCACGCTATCACTAACTCCCTTTTCTTTCATATCACTTCTCACACAATCCATCCATCTTTTCTTTGGTCTTCCTCTCCATCCATCCACATGTAAACTCATAACTCTTTTAGTAACATGCGTTTCATCCCTCCTCTTCACATGACTATACCAAGACAAACGATTCCCTTTAAATTTTTTAGTCACTGCCGCCACTTTCAAACTTCCCCTTATATACTCATTTCTCACTTTATCCATTCTCGTCACACCACACATCCATCCAACATTCTCATCTCTGCTACGTGCAATCTTTTTTCATCCGTCTTTTTCACAGCCCAACATTCTGATCCATACAGTATGACAGGCCTTATCACGGACTTGTAGATTTTACCCTTCAATTTGAGGGGCATCCGTAGGTCACATGTTGTTCCCGTGACCTGCCGCCATTTCATCCATCCTGCGTTGATCCGATGTGTTACGTCCCGGCCTACCACACCATACCCTTAGACGAGCGACCCGAGGTATCGAAAGTCGGAGCAGAGCGGTATGGGCGTTCTAACGAGAGCTAAAGCCACTGGATTGGAGAGACCGCCGAAATCGTAGAACAAGTATTCCATTTTGGTTCTACTCAATTTCAGGCCAACACTTTCCAGTCTTTGCCACCACACTTCCAATCTGTTCTTGACCTCTAGGCCACTCTCGGCAACCAACACAATGTTATCGACAAACAGCATACACCAGGGAGCCTCTTCCTGAATGTCCGACGTCAGAGCGTCCATTATCATCAGGAAGAGGTAAGGGCTGAGAGCCGACCATCGATGTAAGCCGACAGCCACATTGAAGCTGCTAGTGGTTTCCACTGTAGACCGCACGTGGGTACTGCATCGACTGTACATCGCTCGGATCAACTGCACATATTTCCCAGGCACAAATTTCTCCTTAAGGGCCCACCACAGAACCTCACGAGGTACCCGGTCGTATGCCTTTTCGAGGTCAACGAATACCATGTGCAAGTTTTTATGCGCACCTCCGTATTTTTCGCATAGCTGGCGTATAGCAAAAATGGCATCCGCTGCACCCCGACCCAAAACAAAAAAATACTTACTACTGAATAAAAACTGTGAACAGCGCGGGACGTTTGTTTATCGTGCGCCCGTATTAACCGGTTTTTATTACTCTTACTACTCTCTACCGTTTAATCCGAAAAAACCTTTATGTAAATACTCTTCCAAAAACCGGTTAAAAAAAAACGGTTTATGCGAACGAAACCTAATGTAAAGGTTTTTTCGTCAAGTACATAATAACGGTTTGAAAATTTAACCGGTATCCGAGCCTTGATTGCGGCTACATAGATGTAAACCACGCGCCAACACGTTCGGTGGTTGGGAAAACGCGCCTCCCAACCAAAGGCGTTGAAGGTCATAGATTACAACTGCTGTCTACACGGATTGAAACTAGCAAGGTCACCTTGGTTGGGACGTTGGTTTCCAACCGTCTGGTCACCCCTTAACTCTTGTGACTTTGGTACCAAAGTTTATGTTGGAAGAAGAATATTTATTTATTTATTCATTTTGTTAACACATAAAATTATTTAGTCAGGTAAAAGTCACAAAATAGCCGCACTCAGAGACGCTACTCAAAAATTGAAACCAACTCAATAACTGTCAAGACTTAGCAGCATCATGAAGTAGACTAGGACGCGAAGAAGATCAGGTTTTCAAACCTGGAATCGAGAGAAATAAATACAAATATATCTCAATTCAGTACGCAAGCGGCTCGCGAGCGGCACATTCGCCAGGTCTGGACACACCTTTTCGTTTTTGGTCTCGAACAGTTTATTTTTTAGTTTTTGAATGTTGTTGTCTTAGTCGAGACGACCGTAGGCGCGGGCTTACGGACGACGAGCAATGGATAGCTCGCTGACCGGCCGTCAGGTAAGGGGCTGTCTCCACGAGCGAGAGAATCGCGACGAGTCCGCCCTTATATCGTCGGATAATCTCCACGAACGAGCGATAATTCCGCCGCGTATCGTCGCGAGTCGTAACGGAATCGCAGCGTTTCCGCGGCGACTCGTAACGGTATCGCCGCGTTTCCTTGACGACGCGTTGCGAAAGAAAGAATTCAGTTACGTGCCAGACGAGAGAGTCGTCGCGAGCGCGCGGCGGGCCCGCTGCTAGTCGCGGCGGGCTAGCGACGATATAATGACGTTTCGCGCGCTCGTTGCCACTCGTCGCATCGCGGCGATAATATCGCCGTGTGGAGACGGTTCCATAGAGAGTGTATAGAAATACGTGGCACGACGATAATATCGCCGCGATTCTCTCGCTCGTGGAGACAGCGCCTAAGGACAGAGCCCGTGTCGACCACGGCGACCACTGCTCCAAAGAGATGTCATCAAATGCGTGGAGCCCAGTTCGGTAGACCAAGGTCTTTTTTAGATAGCATGTGTAGGATGATAGCAGGACGAAAATATGCATCTTTAAGAGGAGAGACAAGGATAGGATGTACCTATCCTTTTCTCTCCTCTCTCTCTCTCATTGTATGAATCCGACAGCTGTCATCCGCATCATTCTATAGCAATTGTAGTGTTACTATACACCAATTTGTCAAAGACGATCATGAAGCCAACACGTTAAGTTAGTTAAGACCAAGTTCCGAAGTGCTGGACGGACGCAGTTGCGATTTGTCCCGATGCTCAACTTGCGAAATCGAATAATTTGTCCGACAGAATCGTACTTAGTCGAGTCGAGTTTGTCTTGTTAAGTTTCTGGTAGATTAGATTTAGTGTTTACTAGCGACCTGCGTTGGTGTTAGAACTTTTTGATATATTCGATTATCCCTACTGTAATAAACGAGTAGGTAGATGTATTATACACCCACCTAATCCTTCTTCATGAATCACAACTCTGTCTATAGTACCTATAACAGATTTTTTTTGAGCTAGGAAATCATGAAATGACTTCTCACGGTCTAGGGTGGAGCGCGAGGGTATCAGACTTACTGACTAATACCCACCTTTTTTTCCTCCACAAGGTGGATCGATGACCTGTTAAGAGTCGCGGGAATGGAATGGATGCGAGACGCACAGGACCGCTCGTTATGGCGACACTTGGAGGAGGTTTATGTCCAGCAGTGGACGTCCTTCGGCTGAAATGATGATGATGACTGAACTCCAATGGAAAAAAAAAACCGCCAAAAACCTTATTTATTCTAATTCTTACAAAATAGAATCATCAAAGATAATATGAGCCCCTGTTAAGACAAAAAATAGAAGACAGAAGGTTTATTTGTAATCTGTCTTCGAATGTTACAGCATAATTGAAATATTTAAAAAAGGAACCCTTTTTTGCTATCCCTAACGGTTGGGCTTACCAAATGAGCTTAGTTCTTATTGTGTAAACAGTAAGGTTCAGAATTATATAAAGATTACCTGTGTTTGCCTGATTAGTTCGGGGTACAGGTTGATGAGTAGTTCGTGACAGTGATGGTTAATCGATTTTGACGATTTAGTTGTCGAAAGCCCTTGATTATGAGAAATTGATCTTTTTTTGTTTGTTTTAACGGTAGCATTTTTTTGTAAACGGTTAAAATTGTAACGAACGTGACATAAGGCCCCAGGTGAGATAGTGGTCATACGCGACCTTCTTTCTATCTTCTATTTTTTGTTTCGTTTTGATCTTTGATGATTCTCTCCTGTTAGAATTAGAACAACGAATTCATCATTTGACCTAAAAGTCGTCAACTGCGGCACTCCTAGACATTAGGCGTCACCCAAGTGTCGCCATAATGACCGGTCTTGTCCGTCTCGTATCCAAAGAATTTACGCTATCCTCACCAGATGATCGGTCTACATTGGAGGCCTTCCAACGCTTCGTCTTCAAGTACGAGGTCGCTACTACGTACGAATATTGGTACAATAGTCAGCTGCTAGGTCTGGTTAGGAGGTGAGAAGTGATATGAAAGAATAGGGAGTTAGAGATAGCGTGACGAGTGACAGGATAGAATGGAAGAAAAAAACGTGTTGTGCCGACCCCAATAGCGACAGCTTTCACGAGGTTCTCGTCATGAGGGACTGCCATATCAACAATCATTGTGCGACGCTCTAGTCGATCTATCACCACTATATCGGGCTTATTGGCAACAATAGTCCGGTCAGTGATGATAGATCGATCTCAACACAACGTAATTCTCGAGAACTGGGTCGGGCACGTACCTATAGTCCGGTACTTCTTTTTTTTTTAAACTAGTGCTTGACTGAGATCCCAGCTGATGGTAAGTAATGATGCAATCGTTGATAGTGAGGCGCACTAGTTTATAAGACCCTATTCACTCTAGCCGTGAAGACACCTAAATTATAATCGGACGAGAAGACCGCAGCAGGCAAATTGTTCCAGTCCTTCGATGTACGCGGTATGAACGACGAGGTGAAACGCTTGGTCCGGACCGTAGAGGTTTCAACAACGTAAGGGTGGATACTCGCCATTTGTCGGGTTGTCCAATTTATTGTAGAAATGAGATGGTGGAATCAAGTCATGCAATTCGCGCACACTCTCTCCAAAATGCATCCTGTAAAACACCAAAAGGCTGGCTACCCTACGCCTGTGCTCAAGGCTTTGTAGATTGGAATTAACCAGATCTGGATCATCAATTACTCTCTTCGCACGCCTTTCCACCGAGTCCAAAGCTGCTAGGCGCCATTTTGCAGCACCAATCCATATGCGGCTGCAGTACTCCACACACGCACGAACCTGTGCTTTGTATAACATTAAAAGCTCCCGGCTGTCCCGGTGTGAACCCCGGGACAACTTTTAGCTGCGGCAAAAGTCTGGCGGTACTTCAGTACCGCCAGACTTTTGCAAGAACGCCGAGTTTCCTAGCAGCTACCTTGGCTTTGGGCTCAATAAACTGCCCAAAGTTAAGGTCTGAAGAAATTTCAACTCCCAAGAGCTGATGGCGGTCGGTGTACTCCAGGGATAAATTCTGAAAAGCAGGAGCCAAGGTGAACGGGCTCCATTTAGCGGTGAACAGAGACGCTTGTGTTTTGGCGGCGTTGAATCCCACCAGATTGGCTTCACCCCACTTGGAGACTGCCTGAAGTGAGACATTCGTACGCTCTACCATAGCCTCTCTTTCGGACCGGATTAGCTTCTTACTAGCCCGAACACTTAGCAGGTATCTCTCTACAACTGTACTATCATCTATGCAGATGATAGTACAGTTGTAGAGAGATACCGGGCATCAGCAGATCGTTGATATGCAGCAAGAAGAGAGTTGCAGAGAGAACAGACCCCTGAGGAACTCCGGCATTAGTCGTCATAGGCTCTGATGAGCATCTATCGACAACAACTCGGAGAGACCATTCACTCAGGAAGTCTTTCACCCAGTTAATCAAACCAGGGGAAATGCCGTACGCTGGAAGCTTGCTTAAAAGGCAAGCATGCCATACCCTGTCAAAGGCCTTCATGACGTCTAAGGAAACGGCAATCGCTTCCCCATTCCTCTCAAGGGTCTCGCCCCACAAATGGGTGGCATAAACAAGTAGGGCCCCATTAGACCGATTGCGGCGAAACTCGTACTGTCGGTCATCTTACCGGTACCTTCCAGGTATGCCATGAGGCGCGAGTTCAATACATGTTTCATAATCTTGCATAGTATGGAGGTTATTGAAATCGGCCGATAGTTGGCAGGATCGGCACGACTGCCCTTTTTGGGCACGGGTTGCACGTTGGCAAGCTTCCTGGACTTGGGCACTATACCAGTCCTAAATGAGAGGCGATTCAAGCGCGTCAATACAGGAGACAACTCGGGCGCACAAGCCTTGACTTCTGATTCTACAAGATTGTATTTAAGAGCAAGTTGCTGGTGGATAATCCTGGCTACGAGGTTGTGTCTATGCAAATAGTCTCTGTTAGTCAGATGAGAACACCCAGAATTATGTGTCAGCTAAGGAGAGTGGGGTAAGCTCTTGTCCACCACTATCACATCTCGGTGGATCTCCAAATTATTATTATAGTATTTCGTATATCAGTCCTTGTCCAACCTTATGCCCAGTTCCATAGATTAACCCCTAATCACTAGACCAAAGAAACGACCATCTGTTGTAACGCTTGCTTACTTCAAATTATTACTCCAACGTCTTGGAATCACCCTTCTTCGACACATCCTGAACAGTATGAAGACGGCACGTGCCAACGTTAACAAGGAAAAATCACCTTTAAAGATAGGCCGTT
Organism: Mythimna impura; assembly: GCA_905147345.3. Taxonomy (NCBI): domain Eukaryota; kingdom Metazoa; phylum Arthropoda; class Insecta; order Lepidoptera; family Noctuidae; genus Mythimna; species Mythimna impura. The sequence goes on along the minus strand of LR990359.1, from coordinate 20,478,024 downwards.
AAGGTTGGAATGGATGGGTAGGATAGAACGGTAACGTCTTAGAATCACCCTTCTTTTGACACATCCTGTGGCTTGGACAGTATGAAGACGACGGAATTTGCCAAAGGAAAATCACCCTTAAAGTTATTACTGATAGGGTTTGTCATAATTGTCGACTACTGCCACATTTATGGAAATTGGAGACATCCGTTCGTGTGCCAGGCACGAGTTCTGTGTTTTATGATGCGCGATATGCTTTCGTTTGACCAGGTGGTTACGTGTATTTGAATTTTATTCGTTTTTAACGTTAATAAGCTTTTTATTTTATTAATCTTGTAAACTAAGTTCATTGCGAACAGAAACTGTAGTTTTCTAGTTCTTGTAAGATGACCAAGCATCTAATTCATCTGGCCAGTCTACGATTGACATAACTATAGAACCTAGTTCTACGAAATGATGATTTTGGTTGCACGTGGATTTGTGTCTTCTTTTGTCTAACAAATCTAAACTATTAATTGATAAAATTAGAAATAATTCCTCCATACCTTTGCCACGACTTGTAGTCAGGACACTTTTCTATAAATTAGACACTTTCTATCATTATTTTATTTATTTTCTAAGTTAATGCAGGAATACGTTAGTTCCGTCTCAGTCGACCGCCTGTTTTTGAATTTCGAAGGAGCATAACGTTCGACCATAACGTACGGTGCACAGGGAAAGTCAACTCTGGGGCCGCTATTTATTAGGTTGGTGAAGGCAGGTATTGAAATGTTTCAAAATAATGACAAATAGTTTTCGTTTAATGATTATTCTTATATCTAAACAAATAAGTGAGCAGCAGAAAAAAAATAAAGCAATGCGATTATTTCGTTAATTATGAAGTAATTAATCAATTCAAATGTCTTTCAAAGTATGATGAATTTATTACGAGACGTTCTTCTTTTCTATCGAAAATCGCTTAGACCCTTGAAAAATAATTCAAATATCGTATTTATGCTTGAAATTTTTAAGTTCTTTAATTCTCTTTTATTTTAAGTGTATTACTAAAGTGCATACTATTCGACGGCTTTAAATTGGATAATAATATTTTACTTTTTTTTTATTTACTTGAAAGAGTAGACGAAATTTGCCTCGATTGTCGATAAAAAAAAACCATCTATACCTTTAAAATAAAATAAATTCCCAGCGGGCAGCAGTTTACCATCCCGCTATAAGGGCACGCGCCGCATACGACCGTTAAAAATAAGTCACCGTGCAATGCTTCCTAACACAGAGACGAACTTAGAAGGTTTTTAAAGATGTTATTGTGACGTTGCACACTTTAAAGATAGACAGAAAATATACCTATTATGATATTGACATGGAGAATATATTATTAGGATATCTTTTAAAATTAACGTAGTGGCATAGTCCGCATGTTTTGATTGGATTTACTTTACAAGTAGCCCTGTAATTTCAACTGTCCCATCAATCCGCATTGGCTAATATACAACTAATAATATTGTTACTCATAAGTCTTATCCATATTTTGACTCATTTTTATCCCGACAGAGAATATCATTAATTGCATATCTATTCGAAATCGTTTTCTAAAAAAATGAAATATTAGTTTATTTTCAATTTTATTTCATCTCTATTTGGATTTTTTCTAAAAGCGTGAGCTCAGTCATTTTAATTGTATGTATTAGCATATTTAATTATGATACAACATTCTACTTCTGAAATTCATTTCAGAAATGAAACTTAGTTAAACTACTATATAAATATTTTAATTATTTCTCCTACCTAGTTCATCTCTGATCATATTGTCGTCTTTTATGTGTGTACGAACAACAGCAGTAATCGCGAAGAAAGCTCACCCTAACAAAATAAACCTTTTTATGCGAGCAGCTGGCCCTAATGACGTTTAGACTTTATGTACTCAATTATAGATGCCATTTTACATTAGCAAATGTTCTGTATGGGACTTCATACTTTAACTGGTTGCTTTTAATATTGTGATGTGTTGAAATTGTGACCGTCGCATCTTTTTGTTTGAAATTGAGTCTCTATAATACGATTCTTTGATAAAAACGAGATTATTTAAAGTGGATATTGAAACAAACTGAAAAATGATTAGATTCTCATGTCTATATAGTTTCGAAGAAAAATATTTTTTCACCTATAAAAATAATTAATTAAGAAAACTATTAATGTACTTATTAATATGTTACTATAAATAAAAAACATGAAGAATTTATTTTTTAGAAAAGTCAATAGAGATTTATAAATATTTGAAATACTTATCAACTTTTTTTTCCAATCCCACAACTTATTCAAATTTAAATTTTTCAATAAAAATAAATTGAAAGGGCCACTAAAGAGCACACATACTTATCAAGATCAAATAAGGGGAGTTCGTAGGGTCCGATACCGACTTAACGTAACGTCTTTTGAGCCCAAGACGAGTTCCTTGTAGACCGTCGCACAAAGCGGGCCGGGCGCACGCCACCCCTGCTCTCCCGCCAAAATACAAACTGACATAATCCAAATTTAAATTTTAAAGTCATAAGAAAAAAAAAATTAATTCAAAATTGTTACGAAATAAGTGCATTGGTGTTATTGTCCTTTATTATAAAAAAAAGCAAACGAGAAGTGTGATAACAAAAAAATCGATTGTTTTAAAAAAAAAGTTTACATTGGTGCTCCATTTGTTTTAAGTTGTTTTTTTTTTTGTTGTGTGCAATATATCGAGTGTACGTAAATTAATAGTCTGATAAAAGTGCCTTATTTAGTTAATTGTTTACATACGTCATCGGGGATTGCAAATATTTTGGTAAGTTCTAATTCTAATTTTATTTTATTTTTATTTTGAAAATATTTATTTTTTTCACACGATTACTTTGCTGTTGTGGTAGTATAACAAAAATAAATCTATCTTACTTCAACACTATGGTCTTTCTCTTTCTAATCAATAAATATTGTATTTAATGCACCTGATTGAAATCCCTGGTATGGTTACAATTACTGTATTCCTTTAACCTTGTTAGTTAGGAGCACACGTCTCACGTAATATTACTGAAACACGCCTCAAATATAAAGAAAAGAATAATAAACAATTATTATTGAAATCCTTAAAGGGGTGACCAGACGGTTGCAAACTAGCGTTCCAACCAAGGTGACCTTGGTTTATGTGTTTGGTATGTGTTGCGGCTACATAGATGTAAACCCCGCACCAACACGTTCGGTGGTTGTGAAAATGCGCCTCCTAACCAAAGGCGTTGAAGGTAATGGATTACAACTGCTGTCTTTACGGATTGAAACTAGCAAGGTCACCTTGGTTGGGACGTTTTGTTTGCAACCGTTTGGTCAACTCTTTAAACAGTCTTTCCTTTGGTGTCCTATCCTAACAGCTGTCATAAAATCTCTCTCCAACTTACCGTTTTACGGGAAAACTATAATTCGAGAACATAATAATTTCAAAATAAGGTTGCCTGGAAGAGATCGCGGAATGCGATAAGGCCGCCCATTGTATGTACGTAGGTATGTGTTTTAGTTTCCTTTTGAAAAGGATATTTGTAATGGTGTACAATAAAGGATATAATAAATAAATAATACAAACAAAGCATAGCTCAACCACTGCGCCAAATATGCTGTCAAATATTTGGCGCAGTGGTTGAGCTATGCACTGCTGTGCTGCGGGTCACTCGTTCAATTCCCGAAAGGAACAAATATTTGTATGGCCTTCAGATAGTTATACTGGGTCTGGGTGTCTTGTGTATGTTTGTTTATACAATACAGGAGTAATTCCTAGTGTGGGAAAAATAACTAAAAAAAGCGGAATGTTAACGAAATATTAAATTCATTGTCTTTCAAAAACTATAGGTAGTTTAACTAGATGTAATTATATTTTTATTTCTATCACTATAGGGTACCTGGTAATTAGTGTACGATACTTAAACACGTGATTGTGCTCATGACAACCAACAACTTTTACTATGGGAACAAACCTGATATCGCGAAAAAAAATCAGCTGTTCAGTACATTTATGTTTGCCTAATGTACTGAACAGCTGATATTTTTTTCGCGATTTCGGCTTTGCTCCCATAATAAAAATTATTTGTTATCATGAGCACAATCACGTGTTTAAGTATCGCACACTAATTGCCAGACACCCTAATATACTATATTGAGTGGGACTGAAAGATAATTCAATTCAATCAATTTAATTTGTTTTGTGTATTGACATTTTTTATTTTGAATGATTTAAATGTAATATATTTTTTTTTATTGATTTTATTGTTTGAAAATTTGTTATAATTCGCATGTACCTACATAAAATATTTGTACACCGATGATGGTTAGACATAGCGTTCCTTAATAATTAGAACATCTGTAAGATACCCGGGGCCCTGGGACGAAGGCAAAGAAGGAAAAGCAGTGGGTTTTTAGTCAGTAAAAGTCTGACACTATCTCTCGCTCTCCGCCCATGAGCGGGATTTATCATTAGACAATTTTCCCACCTAAAAAAAAAACATCTATTAGGTACCCAACCCACCTATGTTTAACATAGGTGGGTTAATAATATTTGTATTTTTGTTATTTTTGCATCAATTATAATCATTGCCCGGTCACCTGCTGATTGTTTAATGAGTGATCATAATAAAGAACAGTGTCACAACATCAGAGATACGTACCTTATGACATTTTGATTCTTATGCTCTACGCCCTAAAGTTCTAAATAGGACCACCACTGTTTGCATAGTGTGTGTTATTAGGGTTCTCTATCCGGATGGCTCAATGAAACTTTATAATTTAAGCTGTGTCGGTTTATCTATTCGGTTGCTTTCCTAAAATTGGTGTAGTTTTGTATCTCAAGTGTGCTGACACTTGAGCAACTGGGTAAAACTGACGCGATCTCGGTAAAATGGAGCTGAGAATTTTATTGTAGTGTTGACTGTCTCAGCAAAGTTTGCCGAGAAGATCGACTTGATACATTTGTTGCCAAATACTACAAAAACATTAGTGTATGAGTACATCCATATTCTAATGGTAAACAAATTAACTATTCATACGAAGACATGGCTTAAAGGACTCTGTATCCAAGCCACAAACATTAACAAGATACTTAACTGATTTAAAATAAAAAGAATCATTCACATTTCGATTGCCTTTTACAATACACAAAAAAGGAATTACTTAAAATAAATATTAACCACAATTCAGGTCCAATAAAAAATTATTTACTCAAATTATCTGGTTAAAATCGTGTGAAATAAACAGTTCAGTCTTTCATTTTTTTTTTTCGAGATCAGATGAAAATAATACGGCGATTAAATATATTCATTGACTCATTACGTAACGGCTTTACTATTTTTATCATGTTTTATTTAAGTTTTAAGCAAGGGGTGACCAAGCGGTTGAAAACCAACGTCCCAACCAATGTGACCTTGCTAGTTTCAATCCGTGTAGACAGCAGTTGTAATCCATGACCTTCAACGCCCTTGGTTGGGAGGCGCATTTTCCCAACCATCGAACGTGTTGGCGCGTGGTTTACATCCATGTAGCTGGAACACAAACCAAGCACAAAAACCAAGGTCACCTTGGTTGGAATGCCAGTTAGCAAACATCTTGTCACCCCTCTTTAAAATTACACCTATATTCTGAGAAGGGCTAATAGGTGAAAGTAGTAGTACTCCCACATTTCGTTAATTAGGTCAAAATCCCAAGTACTTACCTACATAACAAGGAGCGGAGCTGAGGCCCTACCTGAAGTTCTTGACGACCTAAACTGAACTGTTAAAGGAATGGAGCTATATAGAGTGTATAGCTCCATCCTTTTTTCTCGCTCGCACATTTGACATTTTAACACGTCATAAGTAAGGCCCCAGAGTTGCGAACTCCGGGGGAACAAACATCCCAATCCTTGACATTTCGTATCTCAGAATATCTGCCGCCTGCCCCCCTAGACAAGTTACAATCGTTTCGTTCGCGCCGAACGCCTCGAGTAGGCCACGCCTCTGATTCCTTTGTTCTGACCACGTGACTGAGCGTTGAGATGACGTCAGAACAAAGGAATCGTAGGCGTGGCCTACTCGAGGAGTTCGGCGCGAACGATACGGTTGTAACTTGGCTAGGGGGGCTGGACAAAAAGTGAAGTGGAATGTAGATATGGTCGATTTAATGGCCATGTTGGCCATCAACCGAGCAGGAATCCAGATTCCACGATATTGAGAAATTCCAGATGGAAAATCCTATTTACGTTTTTCACGACTTTGTAAAATACCATATTGAACTAGGAAGCTCATGGCCAAGAGCCGCAAGCTAACTCGTAGCTCTTACAACCACAAGATCAACGAAGCATTAAACGTTTGTCTTTACTTCAACAGCTTAAACCAATGGCTACCGACTCAGTACCTCAGTCGGCAAAAACGGATCCCTTATAGGATCACTTTGTTGTCCATCTATCAAGACCCTATTTCTCAGGAACGTGTAGAGGTATCTAGCTGTACTTAGGTCTGCCCTTTAGTAGTGATAAAATCAAACTTCTATGTCAACGCAATCTAAAGATAAGGCCGTTTATGCTCCGTTTATGGCGCACATTTTGACATCCGCAAGGAAATCGAAACTTATATCGACTCCCGAAACAGAACTCTCCTCAATATCGAGGAACACTACCTTCTAAATCAGGCCCTTGATCTAACCTCACAATGACAGCTTCAAGGTGGTCGTCTAGGCTTGTGACCAACAAGCCGTTGACGGTAACGACCATCGGCACGATGTCAGTCAATTCTACATTCCACATGTTGACAACCTCGTGTGCTAAGTCAAGATATTTGATTTGCTTCTCTTTCTCAGCTTTTACGAGGTTCTTGTCATGTGAAATGACATCTTGAATGGTTCTTGTCATCGACTATCATTGTTCGCGATCCACAATTTTTATTATTATTTTTTCACTGAAATTGTTTTAGGTTATGCCGAATAAGGTAACAAAAGTACAGCAGTGGCCCTAACTGGACATTCAAAATATGTATTGAGAACTTAGCACAGGTTTTTCTACTTACTGCGATTTGGTAAAATGGATATATGGAAAATCTTATGTCGGACTTCATCAAAGCTCTATCCAACATAACTTTCAGTTAGCTGGCAACCTCAGTAAAAATATTTAATGAAACCTGCAATACGTCACAACCCCACAACACGTCACAATTGCCATCAACACAACAGCGACGATACGTAATCGGTGCGATGAGGGCGCGCGAAACGCGAAAAAACACGTTATTTTTAAACGTTAAACGAAATAAAAAAGTAATGAGTTATTGATTCGGTCGAGGTCATCGGCTGACCTTGGCATTCGGGAACACTGTATTACAGTAGCTGTGTCAAGGCTGATTTTATTTATGCACTCATTGAGCTTTTTACTTTTTTAAGTATGGAATACTTTTTTGTTTTAAACTTTTTTTAGTAACTGGCAGTTTTGTGTTTTGGGCTTATGATAACTCGCCTATCTGAATTAAGGGCCACACTAATTCAAACATTTTTGTTTGTCTTGGTCTGGTCCAAATAAATACCTATGTCATTCATTCTTCTCTCATGGCATTCTTCTCCATTGAGAGCTACGCTTTGGAATGTCCAATTAGCATCATTTTTCTGACTAACTGACTTCTTGACAATTTAAAAATGCCTGTAAATAGTTTATTTGAAATTAATGCTCTAAATCTTGAATCTTGTCAAGACACTCACAAAGTGATATACGAGACAATAGGGAGGAGAGTGTCTACCCGCTATTTAAACTAATTTAAATTAGTAAATCGTATTAATACTGTCCAAGTGTCCAGTAACCACAAGGAACAGTTTAATGGTCCTCCAGATTTACGGGACACAGGCGTGTTAACTAAATTGAAAGTTGACTATAAATTAGCAAGGGAGGGTCACCAGACAGCGGTAATGTATGGGATTTGAGATTTACATCGAGACGCTGGAAAGACTGTTTATTTTCTATAATATTATAATTTAGTGAAATTATTTTTTTATTAAATTTTCTTTAATAGTATAAGTAATGTTTCAATTTTTTTATTTTCTACCGGCGCGGCGGTCAGAGGTCCAAAGAGAGAAATCTCATAATACAAACCTTAATCCAAGAGTACCGCTTTCTGAATCAAACTCTTGATCCAGCTGCCTAACAACCTTCTATGGTGTTGGTCGAGGCTCTGGACTATTAAGCCGTTGGCTGACACGACTATCGATACAATGATCGCTGAGTCCACATCCCACATGCCACGGCGACAACCTCGCGAGCCATTTCAATAACTTTACGTACTTACTTGATTTGTTTTTATTATTAATAATTTATAATTATATAATCATATTATATTATTAATAATTCGCTTACCATCAGGTGAGATGGTGGTCAAATGCGAGCCTATCATTAATAAAAAAATTAAAAAATTATACCCTATTCAAGGAGCCGTGAGAAAAAAGGTAAACAAACCATATATAATACTACTAAATTATAGACCACAGATACTGCAAACATTTTACATTAAAATGTGACGTTTTGTCATCGGGCGGGTAATAATCCGCCATCTTTTTCACTATCGATCAATTTGTTGATATGAAAGTGCCGCTTTCAGATATTTTTGTTGAATTCTTGTTATTCGCCGAAGAAAAAGCATGCAAAGAAAACGCCTCAAACATGTCGAAGAAACTTGGCCGAAGGTACCTACATTGTTTTCTTTGTTTACATTTTTTCTCAAGCCCAGATGAATAGGGTGATATTTTATTACTATCTGGCCTGATGGTAAGCGATGATGACTATAGGATTTATCGGTAATTTTAAAATACCTACTCTACTTTCTATTATCATTTTATGTACCGTCTATCATCAAATAACATCGCTCTGGGTGGAGCGAGAGCGTGTCTGACTTTTACGGACTAAACCACCGCCAGTAACTCTTTCGAATGCATCGGCCCTAGAGGGACCCTCTAGGGCCGATGCATTGTGCCTGTCCATAATATTTAGTTTCGTAAAAAGAAGGTAGAGGCATACAAGTCCCTATCTGTTAAAGAAGTCGGTTAAAAAACACCTCTAGTTCCTCTACGTTTTGACTTATATTGTCACCAAGATTATATTGCAAATTGAATTTATACTTTAGTAAGTAGGAAAATTATCGGTCTGACGGGTTGTGTATACAGTTTGGTCCACGTTTGGTCAATCATACATTTGGAACCTCTGGCAGTTTGACAATCTGTGTTATTTTTTTTTTTAAGTTAGTAGTGTTTTTTTTCTGATCACAGAGACGGTCGTTGTTCTGGGGTGCTTGGAAAATCTACAAAAACTCCAAATTGTAACTTTCAGAGTATACAAGCAACAATATTCTCTAATGCTGGCCAGATATTGTTCAAATCTCTATTGCAGTTTTACAGTAGCACATGAAATCGTTTGTCTACTCTATCCACGCTGGCATGGGACACGTTAAAATGAACTGTACTGCGTGTGAGTTAGAATTCCAAATATATAAACGGCTTAGACGTGTTATGCTTTTGCGTGTTTGGGTAACTTATTTGAAGTCATAGGCTCGGTTTGCGAATAGCAAAATTTTCTTTTTTCTATTATTTTACGTACATCGGAAATGATGATTTTTCGTCAATTACTCGGACACCTTCTGACAAGGTAGATATTTTTTTTTTATTTTTTTTTCCCAAATGGTTTGTGTAGGTAGAAGTCCATTTCTGTTTGTTTTTTAAATCTTTTATTAGTTTGTACCTGGAAGTAAGGAAGGACTGGAACAAATTGCCTGCCGCGGTCTTCCCGATCGATTATAATTTAGGTGTCTTCAAGGCTTGAGTGAATAGGTTCTTAATAGACTAGTGCGCTTTACCATCAACGATTTCATCACTGCTTACCATCAGGTGGGATCGCAGTCAGGCAATAGTTAATATTATTTAAAATACGCCTATATTTCAAGTAATTTTTTCCAACTTACTTCACAGTTTTGGCTTGTTATTTGTAACCAAAGAATTGTTCCGTGGTCATAGCATAGCAACTGAGTCGAGTGGAATTTCATCAAAATAAAGTTAGTTTAAGTTTATTCAAGTGAATTATGGGGTTAAGTATCTGGGTGGCTAAGTACCTACCTACTTGTACAAACTTGAACGAAAAATCAAACTTCTCTTAAGTCCTTCGTTAAAACTGCATTAAAAGAGTATTTCTCATTTTATCATCAATATGAAAGGAGTTCAAACTCAAACAACCACAATCCTTCACAAAGTTCCTTTATAAAAAACTTTATTTCGTTATAAAGTGTACTAATTGTAAGGGCGAGGTCTTTTTGATAGCGAGTAAAGTAGCGTCTAGCGATTTTGAGTTTGAATTTAAGCTTGCTCCGCTTGAATGGGCCTCAAAACTAGTTTTGTACTGAAAAAAAGTTCAAAAGAAGTCGGTTAATCAGTGACAATCAATGTCAAAATTATTGTTATATATTTATGTTGATTAGAGATAAGACGTTATCAGAAGTTTTTTGAAACATTGAATTGAAATGCGAATTGAAACAAACGGAAATTGTCATTCAGTTAACGTGTCCTGACTAAAGTCTATATTTATGACTAATGTCTTTATTTTATTTATATACTATAAATTAACAATAACGCATTCTAGAGATATAAGTAATAAAAACCCGACTGGGGTTAGAAACTTTAAATGTATTTGTTTGTGTTGAGTTTGCATGAAAACATGAAATGCTAGTCGACATCGTGGCAAATCAAGATGAAGGTGAAGAGATGGACTAATCTATTACTGGAGAGAGTGGCCCGCAATGGCCGAAGAACGACGTGGGTGAAAAAGGGAGAGAGGAGGAGGTTCCAGCTGTGGAACGTTACGGGTAAATTAGATTAGAGTTTTTCTAAAAGGGAATCTCTTCTGATTTGATTTTAATTAGGTATTTAAATCCCTAATTATTTTTGTTACCAAGTGTCATAGGTTACTTTTATTGTGTATAAATGCGCGGTAGATATAGGATTGGCAACAGTACCAAAGCTAAATGACAGATTTAAATATTTTTATCCAGGAGAATTTAAAAGAAATCCCAGATGTTTTTGTCTATAAAACAACACTTTGTTTATATTTAATATATTAATTGTTAATGGAAAAAAAAGTACTCGACCGAATAGATTTCTATTGAAGCTTTTACGCGTCGCTTGCTGTATGACCATAGCCTAATGCTTATAAAGGATTACAACCCCTTTTCTTTCTTTCATTGTCCTGCCCTTTGCCGTCCTCAATAAAAATCTTAACAACCATAACAGAAAAAAATGTAGAAGAGTTACTGGTATTCAGATATTATAAGAGTTTTAGCTCTAAGAGTACATATTCCCGGAATACAAAGTATTAAATGTGGAATGGCTATGTAGTATTCTAGGACATGGTCTACCCGTATGCCAAGTTTCATCTAAATCTGTTCAGCCATTTAAGCGTGAAGACGTAACAAACATTCAGACATACAAACTTTCGCCTTTATAATATTAGTGTGATGTTGATGCCGAAATCACTGAGATTTCAAACTCATCATCCATTTTTGTTTATTATTACAATATATTAAATTGACCCCTATTCACTATTTTATATTGCCGTCGGTAACCCTGCTGCGTCTTCGGGATTGCTCGAAATAGTTACCGCGGTCCTGGAAAGCAAAAAACAACTGAAAGAATACGGGTGGGTTTTAGCCAGTAAAAGTGTTAGCCATTATAAGTTTTAGTCAGTAAAAGTTTTAGCCAGTTAAAGTTTTAGACAGTTAAAGTTTTAGCCAGTAAAAGTTTTAGCCATTAAAAGTTTTGCCAGGTAAAGTTTTAGCTAGTAAATGTTTTAGCCAGTATCAATTTTAGCCAGTTAAAGTTTTAGCCAGTTAAAGGTTTAGCCAGTAAAAGTTTGAGAGGGTCCTGTTACTCCCTTACGTGTAAATGACTCCTGTTCGATCAATTGCCCCTTGCATTTCAAGGCCACGGTAACTGTTTACCATTTAAACAATTCCACATTTAATAGCGTGCTTTACAGTGTGGCTGTTTTGGAAAAAGTTGATCAACTAAAACTAAGTATATGTTGTCAGTACTAAAAAATACTAAAATAAAAGCATTATTATACTAAAAATATTCCTTACTAAAAATAAATAAATAAGATTTTGGAAATAAAAAATTAAAATATACACCTAGTGCAGAGTCCAAATTCTACTAGTTTAGTAGGTTACTAGAAACGGCCACACTGGTGATTTATCTGTCAATTTGATGATTTTAGGAGGTCAACCTCTTTCAACCCCGTTGGGAGCCTAAGCTACTCATGATTTTCAATTTTAAATTTGTTTCTTTTTAGTTGTGGGCTGCCTAGCAACAAAATAAAAATGATCACCCAGTAAAACCTCCGTTATTTGCAACATTAACATCATCTTATTACAACCACCCTTTATTCCCAGGTGTTTAAATAAAATAAGATATAAAAACTTGGATTCGTTTGAGCTGAAGCACCTCTCGTAGAAACTCGTAAAAGGACTTTAGATTCATCCCGCACATTATAAGAGACAATGTGCCAAACATCAAAACGGATGAACAATATCTGTAAATTGTCTGACTTCGGTATTGGTTCAGAAGGACATTATCGCAAAAGATAAACGGATATCTAATACAAAACCGACCTTAGGTGATGGCGCTAAAGTTAAAATTGACATGCACACGCTCGCACGTATGACGTATAACAAAACAAATGAAAAAGTTTTTATTTATCGCCTCAACACTTCATTCGAACCCCTTCTAATCTAAAATCAACCCTAAGTTTTGACAACAAAGTTCGTTTCAGAATAGCAATAAAAGCAAGCAGCAATAAAAACGTTCCAAATTCAAAGTTATTCGTAATGCTAAAACGTTAAAGGTGTTGCCAATAAAAAAGAAGTTAGCTTCTTACGTTAACAAGGTGTGGGATATGGGCCCCGTGGCCGCCATTTTGAAAGAGTTTTATTCTTATTTTGTTGCAACATTTATTTCGGATCATAAACGGACCCTGATAAAACCACGTTTTGTCTTGATCATTATTTTACCTTTTATATAAAATGACTTGTTTTTTTATGTTTTATTTTTTTATATGCGCATTATATTATATTATTTACAATACAATACAAAACAAATCAAGAATTATGCTAACTCTAATCGATAGATAGATGTTTAGATATACTCTTTATTGTACACCATAAATAATTAGATAGAAAAAATTAAAATGTACAAATTGGTAGATATGGTTCTACAAAATTACTCTAAAAATAACAGTAAAGAAAAAATATACCTAGGTAACCTACCTATATGCTCACATATATAAAAATCTACTATCATCATCATATTAATTTTCTTAGACCACTCACTCTCCAATCTAAACTCATCTAAAGATTTATAGACGGTAGCCAAAGCAAACGAAATAAAACAGGTCGATGTTCAATTGCCGCTTCGGTAACTGTCGTGAAGTGTCGTGAATATTCGGAAAGTGTCGGCAAGTCAATCTCGTGCTAGTTAAGGAGCGAATTGACGACACTTTTATGACACTCTTGACGTTAACGTTACTGAGGTGACGTTTTATGACTAGGCGAAGGTGATACTCGCGGTAAGGACTGCGGAGCTACCCTAGAAAGACTGTTCTGATGGTATTGTAATATTTTGAAGTAAGAATTAAAATATTCTATATTTTATGCAGTATCTCAGTCAAAGTCTATCTCACATGCAGAATTGCGCATAATATTTACTTTTTAGTTTGTACTGCAAGTTAAGCAAAAGAAAAATGATGGACGACGTGGGAGAGGGAGGCCAAAGAAAAGATAGATGGGTTGTTGAGGAGTGATAAGAAAGAAACGGGAGTCAGCGATAGCGTGACGAGTGACAGGACAGAGTGGAAGAAAAAAATGTGTTGTGCCGATCCCAAAGGTGGAGAAAATGATAATGTAAAAGGCCAGAAAAAAAAGCCTGGGGTAAGCAGTTATGTGATTTCCTTTTTTTTTTTCCAAGAGCAGGTCTTCTACACGCTGAACACACCAACGTTGCGTTGTTTTAGTACATCCAACGTTGCGGCCACCACGGGGACTTTTTGAAAGGGATACCGTGGTCCTAGAACGCAAAGGGCAACTAAAGAAGACAGGTCGGTTTTACTAAAAGTCTGACACTCCCTCTCATTCCACCCTAGAGCGAGAGAAGTCATAAGAATGCTTATCTAATCTAAAAAAAACATACGTTGAGTGACACATCGGTATTTTACAGGTTGCATTTTGGAGAGTGTGCGTGGGAATTGCATGACTTGATTCCGCCATCTCCTTTCTACCATCGGACAACCCGACGTACGGCGGGTATCCACCCTTACGTTGTTGAAACTTCAACGATCCGGACTAAGCGTTTCGCTTCGTCGTTTATACCGCGTACATCCAAAGACTGGAACAATTTGCCTGCTGCGGTCTTCCCGTCCAACTATAATTTAGGTGCCTTCAAGGCTAGAGTGAATAGGCTCTTAATAAACTAGTGCGCCTCACCATCAATGATTGCATCACTGGTTTATATCAATTAAAAAAAAGAATAAATGTTATTTTGGGTAGGTTTTAGCCAGTAAAGTCTGAGACTCCCCTTATTCCACTCGGAGCGAGAGGGAATGAGATATTTGATTGTTTCTCAGCATCAAATAAAAAGCATCTAATCTATAGTCCTTAACAAAACTAAGCCGTAGATGTTCTGAGAAAATTCCCGTGTAAAAGTAATTTGTTCAGAATAAGTAATTGAGTAACATGTTTACGATAGTACTTGAGTAGGTACTTCAGTGTCGCGTGAGATAAGATGTACTTTTTAAGGGAGTGTGTTGTTGTGGCGATTTACACGTAGATAATCATAAATGGGGAAAAAAGGAGACTACGAAATTATTCGAAAGAAGTTACCGTGGCTTTGGCACGCAAGTGCAACAGAAATCAGAAATCAAAAACGTTTATTTCAAATAGACCAATTACAGGCACTTTCGAATTGTCAAAATGCCGGTCAGTCAAAAAAAAACAATAGATGCTAAGTTACACGTTCCAAAGCGTAGATCTCTATGAAGAACAACGTGCAAGAAACTCCATGGACACTCTTTTAAATCATATTTTGAGTTACATAAATCTTGGTTACATATTTCGTGTCGCTTCTAACATGTGAGCACAATGTAGATAAGTAATACAAAAGTAAGTAAGTAGTAAATTGGTGTATCGTTGCATTGCGCGCGCTGATGGCGGTGTGTTGAGATTGAGTCGCTTCAAAACCGGTTTTTTCTTGCGCGCATGGAATGATGCACGATTAGATTTACGTTATTTTTATTTTCGTAAAGTTTTATGTATTTTGTACACTGAACAACTATCTATTTATTTATTTATTTCTTATCCAGCACTTATTAAACATGTATATATGTGTTTAACGTAAATAACCTAATACTAAATAACTATTATAAATAAACTAGCTTTTCTACCGTACACTCTAAATAAGGTTCAGTTGAAAACCAGCGTCAGGCAACTACCACGAAGTTGTCTGGCATTTTTGCTGAACTGGACCTATTTGGTGCAGGCGCGAGACACACAATGTTAGTTATTTTATTTTCTTATTTTTTTTTTTTATCATAGATGTTTACATGTTGTTTCTGCATTGTGTGTATCTGTGTACGTGTGCCAAATAAATATTTTTCTTTCTTTCTTTTCTTTCTAATAATAATAAAAAAACTATATTAAAAAATAGAAATTAAATTAAGCCAATGGCAACTGACGGCACCCGTTCACGAGCATGACGCATGCATCAGCCCCACTCAGCTCAACATTTTTGAAGTACTTTTCCAGTTTGGAGGTATGTGGAACAGAGTGTAACGTGCCGCAAACCTCCATTGAAAAGAGCCCACCCTTCTGGTCGGACGATCCTCCGACGAGAAGGGTGTTATTTCTGGTGTGGGCAACTGCCCAAGAGATGATTGCGGGCTGTTGTATTTGTTCAAATAGAACACAAATTGTGCGATGTAGGATTTCGTAGTCTAGTTCCTATGTAGCGCCATAAATGTCGCTACACCAGTATCTGAGGAGATCTGAAGCTCGGAGGCTCTCAAGGGGCCTGAGAGGGAGCAGTAGAAGCGGGCCATGACTGATGAGTTGAAGTCATTCGAGGACAATAACGCGTGGGAGCTTGTCAAAAACCCTGGTGATGTGGATAGTGCAGTTTCGTTGGGTGTTCTTAAGCAGAGGCGTAGCGTGGACTAATTTAGACGAGGGGGAAGGCACATCAGCGAGGCCTTTTTCTTTCATAAATTCGAAAACAAGACAGCGACTGTCGCAACCCAGTGTCCGACCACATCGTCGCTTACCGTCAGGTGAAATAGTGGTCAAACGCGAGCCTAACAATTATAAAAAAAAACATCGTTTTTAAAGAGCCCTAGTTTGTGTGAGGCCCCTTTGAGCGCGAGGCCGTGCGCGAGGGCCCACTTCGCCCACGTTTAGCTACTCTACTGTTCTTAAGAAGCTTACTTGTAGCCAAAAGCTTTACGCAAAAGCTAGCCGTAGATTATACTCATGCTTTTGCGCCTGTGTCAGTAAGTCTGGCAAAAGGGATCTCGCTTCATCCATCCCGGGAGGACTTATTTGATAATTTCATCACCTCCCTAGCTTTTTACCAACTGTGGTAGGGTCAGCTTTCAGTCTAACCGGCTGAATGAATACCAGTATTTCACATGGAACGACAGCCTATCAGACCTCCACAACCCAGCTGCTGGGTAACACGATAGTCCTGGGATAGACTGATGGTTACAGTTTCTGGCGTCTGACTACCTGTCCATCATCATTTCAGCCGAAAGACGTCCACTGTTGGACATAGGCCTCCCCACAATGACCGACCCTGTGCGTCTCACATCCACCGTACTCCCGCGACTCTTACCAGGTCGTCGGGCCACCTTTTGGGAGGCCTTCCAACGCTGCGTTTTCTGGTGCGCGATCGCCACTTTAGAACCAGTAAGGTTCTTGTAACGATTGTCAATTATCTACGAATAAAAATCGGGACTAACGGATTTACGTGCTTTTCGAGGTACCTACGACATGTCAGTAATGTCCTAGATAAACTTAGAAAAATACATAACATAATCACCTGAATAATGTTTCCACTGCTGGGAAACATTATTAAGGTTTCGTCTCCAGGAGAGAGAATGGGTTGTAAACCACCACGCGGGCCCAGTGCGAGTTGGTGGAGAAAAATACATAAGAATTGAAAAATTCACATTGATACTTGCCCGCTTTCGAACCCGCAACCTCATGTATGAGATGCGGGTGCCTTAACCACTAGGCCATAACGACGAGTTATTAAATAATTTCCTAATTTAAAAAAAAATGGGGTAGAACAGAAAGGGAGTGCTGATTCTATGTATTCGATTATTTTCAGCGATGTTTCTTTTTTCACATAGGTATCTCATTTTATGGTTTCAATGCACACATTTTCTTATAGAGTAGAGGCCAGTGTCTTAGCAATGGGAACACGTAAAGCTCATTATGCTATTACTCGTTCATTACTTCTAATTTTATTTATTGGTTTATTCAAAGTTGTATTTTGTATGTTTTTTTTTTTCATTACTATTCAATCTTCTTATTAAACCCCTTGAACGAACGATTTAAAGAGCACTTCCTTTCATAATTATCTTTACAATTCTTCTGTACCTGTCTTTGTCACGTAACTCCTCATATACGGCTTGATTGAATTCATAAAATTTTGTTTGTAGGTATATTTGAGTGCGCTTTTGGATGTTTTGAAAATATAATCGGGATCCGATTATAGTAGTAGGTTTTTTTTTTAGGTGGGAAAATCATCTAATGACATCCCCCGCTCTTGGGTGGAGCGCGAGATAGTGTCAGACTTTTATTGACTAAAAACCCACTCCTGTTCCTTCTTTGCCATTTTTCCAGGGCCCCGGGGACGTCTTTCGCATCACCCATGGCCCCAGTAGGCTTAGACCCTGCTGGGCCCCTACGGTTGCTGACATCTCCTTGAGGCGCGCGTGGAACAGTACGCGCCGTCGACGACTTGGGCCCGGTCCGGACGGTTACCGGACGATCGGACGGCGAGCCACCCATTGCTCGCCGTCCGCAAGCCCGCGCCTACGGTGGCTGAAAATCGGGATCGGAATCCCGGTGGATTCTTCTGTACCTGTGTTTGTCACCTAACTCCTCCTAAACGGCTTGATTGAATTCATGAAATTTTGTGCGCTCCTGGATGTTTTGAAAACATAATCGGATCCAGTAGGTGACGCTGCAATCTGGTTCTTAATTTTTTTTTGAAGAAAACGACTGTCAGCTATTAATAGTACACATTGGTACGAATAAGATGTTTTTATATGTTAGAATCATTTATATAGGTTAATAGGTTTATGTTGCACACTGGATTTTACTGGGACGTTATCTCTCTCTGTCTATATGAAACGGATACTTGTGGTCCTAGACATGCGGAACTAAAGAAACATAGGTGTGGTTTTAGTCAGTAAAAGTCTGACACGCCCTCGTGCTCTAGGGTTGAGTGGGAGAAGTCATTAGATGATTTCCCATCTCAAGAAAAAAAAGTTGTAGGTAACACAAAAAGTAGGTACATATTCTATAGCACAGTTATTTCTTATACCAAAGAAACGCGAAGTGGCTCTCTGCTTAGTATTTACCTAGATACCTGTAGACGATAAGCCTATAACTTGCAGCTACAATAAAAAATATAAACTGGACTCTATTTTGTGCTAGAGGTACCAGCCCTAAATCCATCTCCTTTCCTTCAGTCAATCCAAAGGTTGTCTGTAAGAAATTGCCCTGTGCGATAAGACCGCCCATTGTACACTTATTTTTAATTATGTTTGTCCTGTATTTTTGTTTACGATAATGTATTTAATAATAATAATAATGTATTTTTGTTTGTACTGTATTTTGTTTTGTTGTGTACAATAAAGAATATAATAATAATAATAATAATACCGAAGAAATTATTGCAAATTCAAAAAAAAAGTAAATGTACCTAACTATAAATATTGCATACGAAACATTCTGATTCTGAACAATCAATGTTTCAAAGCTGACCTAAGGGAAGTGTTACACGAATACCATACTTAACTAATCGAAATTGATGGTATAGTAAGACTTAACATGTAAGTAATATTTGCCAATTTTATTAATAAATTAATCTTTAATAATCTCATTTCGAGACTAGTAGCGCCATCTATTGTAATTAGTACGGCAACTAAGTATAATAAGCTTCCACAATAAAATTATTTTTGTTAAAATTTACACAAAACAAAAACACTTTAGACGCAATGCTTCACAAATACTAGGTACAGGTTGGCGTAATAACAGTAACTATTGAACGTGTCAAATGCAAAGGTTACTGTATTCAAAACGACAGAGATCCGACGACATGATCAAAACGTCTGTAAAAAACCAATGAAAACGAAAAAGAAACTGCAAACGAAAATGGCCGTTGAATGCCCGGCGAAGTGAACGTTGCACTTTCACGATTAAAAAATAAAATTGAAAAATAAACGACGCGTTAGAAATGAACCATCGGCTAATAGTTCTTATTGACGCCGGGGTGGCGCTAGCGAGCGAGCTCATTGCTTTTAGCTTTAGTTCTGCTATCCGACGCTGCTGTGTTGTGGCAGCACTTGCAATTTCTTATTAGAATAATGTTGTAGTATCTTAGTATTTTATGTTTTCAATAAAACAAGATATTTCAGTAAAGATGGAGCGAGGAACTTTGAAGAATTAAGCTTTTTTCTTTTTTCATTATTTTTACTAAACTTATTATCTTTTTTGCTTCTAATAGGTTTATAAATAACTACTGTATGATTTGTGCGTAGAAAGCGTCGCAACGCTTTAATATTTCTCTTTATACAGCTTTATGCCATTTTCAAACATTAAAAAAAAGTTTATAATTAGGTTTTTTTTTCTTTTTTTTTGTATTATTGACACAATTGATTAAACCAAAAAATAATAGTGCGCGCCAATAAAGTATTGAAAAGCGTCGATCACATGATCGGCCGCAGATCGAACCGGGTCAAGCACAACAGGTGAGTTGCGGAGCGCATCAACTAAAAAATAAAATATCGAAATGTGAAAAAATAATAAAAATCAGCAAATATAGTAAATTGAAAAAAGAATAGTGCTGTTTCTGTCTGGCGCGGGGTATAGGTATATGTGCATCCTTGTCGTGAGTGGCGCACACGTGGTTTTCGGTAGTCTCGATTGGGGTGTTCGCGCGCGGGGTGTGCGGGACGCCGGCACGCGAGGCCACATCCCGTCGCGGCCCGCGCCGACCGGCTGCGTTGCCCGTAACCTCCGAATGACCTCATTTTTTTTTCTCCAATGTAAATATTCGGCTCGTTTTGCCGCATAGTCTATAAGTGGTATTAAGTTCCTTCGTCGCGTTCGACTTTTTTTTTATTTTTGTTCTCGAGTTAATTAGTGGACGTTCCAAATTGACTTTTGCCGCGGCGAGTACTTTTAATTAGTGTAATTTTTTTCTAGTGTAACAACCCGGTTTTTCTGGACTGGATTAATTTAGAAATTTAATATATATTGTATAAAATTATTGTTGAGTTCCCCGGACGTTTCGAACTGGTTAATAAGGTATTTGTTGTGGTGTTTATGGAAAATTAGAAATAAGTTTATCAAGATACGTGGTTCCTTTCAAGATAAGGAAAAATTGTTGTAGTCAGCATATCAGGTAAATTGTGATTACAAATGTATTTTGGTAATTCTCAGTTTGTTATTTTAGTTTTTTTTTTTCCACTTATCATTTTTTTTTTTTTGCATAGATCGCTTATTTTGTAAAAAAAAAATATTCTTTATCATGTTACCTAAAATTATTAATAAAAATTGTAAAAGTAAACTGATATCAGCCCAAGGCCAAACAGTTGTGGTCAAAATATTGTGTGGAAACAATTTGGATGACCCTGTCGATTAATTTAAAATTCGTTCAAATGAACCACTTTTACCGCGTAAATGTATTATTATTATCTAACTGGAAATAAATAAGTAAATAATAAAAATAGTCTATCCTACTTTTTATAATGCATAAACGATTATGAACGCGTATTTTTTTTTAAAAAAGGGCCAAGTCCATGTTCTTTTCAACGAAATAATTAGTTGCAAAAAAAATTTAAAAAAAAAATGTAATCTTAGTTTCTTTTCTTTAGTCTTTTCGTTCTAGTAACAACACCCCCTAGTCATATAGAAAATCCAAAGTATTTGCCGCGCGACGAAATCGGATTAACGAAAAAAAAAATCTCGTGAAACCGCGTCAAGTTCGTCGACCCCGCTCGGACCGGTCTCTGATAAAAGAATCATATTAATTCATACTCATTCAGCTGTTTACGGTTTACAACGTGAACATTCATTTGCGAAATAAAAAATACGCTACCAACGTGACAGCGTGTTGTTGTTTTTTTTTTTTTTAATACAACGAAATCGAGGTAAATTATTGGTTACTGTTTTTAAATTTCCCGTCAATGAGTTCGATATTATTGGTTATTAAAATGTACGTCGTGCTTTTTTTTTGTCCCATGAGAGTGATGCGATCTTTTTCTTTTTTCTTTGTGTTACAGAGCTTTTGTCGTTTTTTTTTTCAATTATTATTATTTTGGCAGTTGACCGTGTATGTAATGTTGAAGATTTTCATCGATGTTACTACGTAATTAGATATTTCTATTCCAAATACTCTATTTTCGTTTTTTTTTTTTTTTGTTTCACTGATTTAATTTGAATCTTTGAATTTTTTTGAATCTTTGAATCTTAAATATTTTTCTGCCTTTTTTCGAAACTTTATATTTTTTAATGTCATTTTGATTTGGTAATTTTGAGCAATCGCTTGCTCTATTGGACTTTCTAGTACAGAAATTTTCATACATAGACTTAAAAAAATAGTTGTTTTTTTTTTTTTTTGTTGCCACTCTAAAACTGGCAAATATGTGGTTGTATTTTGATCATGTATTGTAAATGCGATCGATCTTTTAGTCAAAATCTCAGATGTTAAATATTTTAAATATTACTTTTTTGTTGCCTTTTTGCTTTGTGATTTGCTTTCATATTAAGGAAATAATTCATGAGCAAGGCTGAGATGATATCAAAGAAAAATCCAGTTTCTTCCCCCTAAAATTCATATTAACTCGTTTAATATGTCGAAACCATTCAGTTCGACATTTATTTCGAGCGCTGTTACTCTTATTTCTATTCCCCATATTCTAATCGACATTTCATCAAAATCCCTCATTCATTGTCTTAAAATCGATCAACTTCCCGACTCTCACGTATTACTGTACTCATACAAGTGTCGAACAAAAAAACTGCGGCGATGACGTCACGCCACTCCACCATAATGCATTAAAAAGTACAATCGCTGAATACGTATCTCTCATTGATATTGTCGGGTGCCGATTACCGGAGGATTTTTTGCGAATGATTGAATTTTATTTACAATTAACCCGGCCTCGGCATCGGCGAAAGCGAGAGTGACGATTAAATGCCATTTAAAAATAAAACAGCTCGCCGCCATAACATTGGGAAGCCGATAATTTATATGTACACCTATCGCTGATCGCGTATGTTGATGTCGAACAATTTGACATTCTAGCTATCCTAACTTGTAAGTACATACCGTGTGAACATAAAACTGATCAAATTAGATGAGTATACAGAAGAGAAAGACTTTTATTAACCAGTCAAGTGTTACGTAAAAAAACACGTAAGGCGTAGACGAAACGTCTTAGTCGTAAGAAACCGCCCAAACGTCAAGTCGCTAGGGCCGCGCGGGCGGGCGGCCCGCCTAATTTGTCTTAGGCGGAAAAATCGCGCGGCGATTACAAGTGGCTCGTAACGAAGTCGGACCCGAGGCGGGGTGGGGGCGCACGGGGTGTGGAGGGGGAGGGCGCAGGGGCGCGGAGGCGGCGCGGCCGGCCGCGGGACCGTCTCAGTCGTCCGTCTGGAGTCGCGCCGGCCGGCCGGGCCGCGCGGCGTAATACACGTTCCTCGTGCTCTTGTGATTATAAATTTTAATAATACAAAATTCCAAAAAAAATTAAAAAATTAACCGCGTCTAATCGAAAATATTTTTAGGCTAAATCCCCTCGACCCTCACTTTTTTGACCTAAACTGTTGGCAGTGGAAAAAAAGTTTTTTGCGAAATTTTTAATATTTACGTCGGTTACATTTGTAAAGAGATTAACACTTTTGGCCGTTGATGAAAATATTTTTATTTAAAATTTATTTTTCTTAACTAACGAGCGATCTTGAGTGAGCGATTGATGAGTAAATAATAATTAATGTTAAGCGTTATATTAATAATAAGTAATTGATAGTTATTGAACTAAATTGACTGCCACAAATATTGTCTGCTGTACTTAGTTTAATATTTGGACTATACTTGTGGTTTACTCGGACGTACAAACTTTTTGTGATTCGATCTCAAGAACTCTTCTCCCGGACCAAGGTGGTTGGTTATATAAAACAATATTATCTTATTGTAGAACTAGTGACATTTCTTTTTGTACGTGTGGATTTACTTTTTTTTGTTTTTTTTTTCTTTTTTTTATTTAAAATGTTTTTGGCAGTATCAAAACAGTACCTAGTTCACAAAAACCTACTGTTAAATCACATTATTGTAGTTTTGTTACCTTTTATCGTTTTAAGCATTTTTTTATTTTTTGGCGTCGTCCGACGGGACGGGCAATCTCATTTATGGATTTTTTATAAATCTAGCTAACATTTTGTCTTATAAAACTAGAATTAGATGTTACTTGTAGTGCTTTTTTTTTGTATTTTTTGTAACAAAATCAAAGAAAAAAACTCTCTTTTTTATTTTTTCTTGTGTAGCAAACCTAAAACATAATACCGCAAACCCACTTCCGTAACAATACCGTTTGAAAATCAAGTAATTCACTTTTAGAGAGTTTTTTTTTCGAGTTTGTCGTTTTTAACCTTTTATTGTTATGCCGACAATTTTTTTTTGTTTCTTGTTTTGTTTATTTACAATAAACTTTTTTATTTTTGCTTGTATATTTTTTTATTTTGCCTGAATAGAACCTAAAAGGTAAGTATAAACTTTCCGTCGTTCCATCCGTGTCTTCGTTTTCAGCTTTATTTCTATATCAAATTTATGAAATGTAATCGTCGCATTTTTTACACTCACAAATTGGCATTTCTGTTACTTTTGTATTCGTAGTTTTAGTACTTAGAGTTTTTTACAGGTGTAGATATATGCTATTTTTCTGATGTTACTTCATTTTAACTCGATTAACTTAAATCTGCTCTCTTTCTTAAAAATCATTTGTTGAAATAATTAATAAGGCAGTGAAATAGAGCTATTTAAAGTTCCATATATTTGAAACAATCCCACAGTGTAATTTTTTTGCCGTGTAGTGAATTTGCGACGTAATTCTTGAAATGAATTTGCCTGATTTAGGTTTTATCAAACTTCAGAGTTTGATACATCAAACAATAAATAATATTAAATAATATTTTCTAAGAGTTACACAAATATCTTACGTAAGATTTAAATACAGTTACCAGTTTACTAAGGGAAGAATGACAATGCCGTAGATAACTTGTTTATAAAATGATCTAAAACCGGTTTTGAGTGAAGCCCAAGACCTTATTATTATGACCAGAATGTCTCACACTAGCCCTCCCCAAAATGACTTGGGGTCCCATTCTATTCAAAGGGAATCGGGAATAGAGATCCATGCCAGAATCCATTGATTCTTTTTAATGTTTCTTTAGTGAACGACTAATGTAGTTAAAAGATAATTGAAAAACATTACTTCAATAAAAGATACGAAGCCTCTTTCACCAAAATAATGTGTAAATGTAACACAATTATGGGCATCCATGTTTATCGATTTCGGGCTACGTAATAGGTAATATTCGTAGCTATCTCTAATACTCGTAAAAATATCATGATGAAATTATTTGGCCAAAACTAAGTGTTTGTTTATTCTATTTAGGTACACTTCCCATATTTTTCTGTAAGTTTGTATTACACGGGATGACGAGAAATCCATCATTGTCTTCCTGCCCTTGTCTTGTTGTGTATATTCTTGGGTTCGGCGGATTACATTTTCTAATTCTATTCTGTCTTGTCAACCGTCACGCCTTCACTGACTCCCCTTTCTTTCATATCATTTCTCACAAAATCCATCCATCTTTTCATCTTTTCTTTGGCCGCCCTCTTCCTATCTCTATCCATACACATGCATACTCATAACTCTTTTAGTTCCCTCCACACCTCCTCACATGATTGTATAAAGACAAACGATTTGATGACGGGATATTCATATTACTTTAGTAACTCTATCAGAAATCAGAAATCAGAAACGTTTATTTCAAATAGACCAATCACAGGCACTTTTGAATTGTCTATCCAGTAACATCTATTATAAATGCGAAAGTAAGTCTGTATGTCTGTTTCCTCTTCACGTCTTCACGGATTTAGATGAAATAATCTAGAATAGGACGTAGGATATCCCGGGAGTATGTTTCTTTGAAATAATTTTCGACATTCACGCAGGTGAAACCTAAAATCTTGAAAAGCTTTCTGGCTTCATACTATTTAAATTTATCTGAGAATTGATTGGATCGGAGCACCTCACCCTCAGTTTCTTTATCTGGTGTTTATATGTAACTAAACCAGGATTTTTTAAATTCATAACATGATTTAAAAGATTGTCCATGGAGTTTCTTGAGCGTTCTTCTCCATAGACACCTATGCTTTGGAATGTGCAATTAATTTAATTTTTCTGACTGATTCACTTCGTTACAAATCAAAAGTGCCTATAAATAGGATATTTGAAATGAATGCTATACCTTTATCACGCCGAGAATCTGAGGAGTATACGTCTTTTTGTAACTACGCTAACATTCTATGGTTACTGTTTAATTAGACAATGAATACAGACAAGGAGTAAAATTCCCTGCTGGAGTCTATGTTTCCTGATTGCTACAACCTAGGGGTAGCTTTTTTACAGTGCCGGATTAAGCCAATGTGGGGCCCGTAGCAAATTCTACTAAGAGAGCCCTTAAAATTTTTATAAATGACATCGAATTAAAACTCCTTTAAACAGGCTCCAGAGCCTTTAGGTAGCGATGGGTCCAATGGGACAATGTCTTTATTTAAAGTCTGGATGTAGTTAGAATTCATACGACACAGGTATCTTGCTTGCTTGTATTTTTTCGTCAATGCGGGACCCCCCAATACGCGGGCCTGTAGCATTAGCTACGCTTGCTACATGGCTAATCTGCCACTAGCTTTTTAAGTCAGAAGTGAATAGGTTACTTCTAGGTAAGCGGGCTCCGTCATCAACCACATTGTCGCTTTCCATCAGGTGAGATAGTGGTCAAGCGTGAGCCTATAAATAGTAAAAAAAAAATAGATGCAATAAGGCATTTGTCAGGATCAAATAAAAATTTGACCAAAATAAATTTTACCCCTTTTTATTGGCTTTGCCGTAGTCTGATAAAGGTCAGGCTTGGTATTGAGTTTTCTAAACAAGTTAAATTAGAACCTTCTCATGTGATGATTGAGGCGTGTGGTTGTTATGTCATTGGCTCTTACCTACGACTATAGGCACAATAATCGCCAAGTTCACGTCGCACATGTTGACAAGCTTGCGAATGAAATCAAGATGCTTGATTCGCTCATCTTTCACGAGGTCATTGTCATTTAATGATTTAGAGGGAGGATAGAGTACCTACCCTAAATTAATCATAAGTAGGTAATCATTTAAATATGTGGTGTTTTATAAAGCCTATCTGTACCCGAGAATCTCAGTAATAAGTATTAGAAACCCTACAAGTTTTTACACAATTTGCTACGTAAAAATGGTTTAGCATGATATTTTCCGTTAGATAACGTACTTACATTTTACAAGGATTTAAAAAAAATGGTTTAAAATTATTCACGACTAAACATTAGCATAAGCATAGCATAATCAGCCTTTTAATGTTCCCACTGCTGGGACTCAGGCCTCCTCTCTTTAGAAGAGGGAATAGGCCGTAATCCACCACGCGGGCCCAGTGCGGATTGGTGAATGTCACATGTCTTCGAATTTTTTGTTCTAGGACATGCCAAAAACAAACATCGTGAGGAAACCGGCATGTCCACTAAACATTGTCTATTTGTAATTAGTTACGAGTGAGAACAATTACATTTTATATTTTATATAACTCTTACCGCTCTAGGTGGAGCGAGAGATATTGTCAGACTTTTACTGACTGCGTTCCTTTAGTTGCCTTTTGCGTTCCAGGGCCGCGGTAACTCATTCGAATAATTCAGCTGACGAATACCATTTATGAAGCTGTTATTACAGTCCTTTTTATAAATTTTTGACACTCGTCTGTTATACGTGTTATCCTTTATTGCTCGAATACATTTTAAAATTCACCAAAAGTGACATCTATCTAAAACTATACTCACTAACTAAACATAAAAATTTGGTCCTCTATATAACGGTAGAGGGCGCTTTACAAAGTTCCGATCCTGTAACATAGATGGCGCTGCAAAGACAGTCGCGGGCGCATGTAACCATGACCCCCGTAAACGCAGATATAAAACTATATGTTTCTTATAGATGGCGTTAGTAGTCGTAACTGTACACCTTTGTTCAGTTGGTGAATTTCATTTAGTTTTAGGAAAAGTTTTTGTTCGTTTAAACGCGCTTATATCTGAACTTACCAGTCGGTTTAAGTAAAGTCTTAGTAATGTATATGATAGCCTGCTTCAAAGGGAACAGTCAAGTCTATTTATGTTATATGTGACAGTTTGGCTAACTTTCCATTTGTTCAATTTAATACGAGTATATCACAAAGCATGAAGCAAATAGACGCAAACACTCGCGATGGCCAGAAACTGGTCAGTTATCAGTGGACAGTAATACCCACACATATAACAACACGCTACGACCCATGGAAGCAGAGCATTAAACCAAAGACGCGGTAAACAACTCGTCAGTCGTCTTGCACACAGCTCCTTCCAATCTAATAAACGCTTACTAGTGAAATTTGATTACCTAGTAAAGCGCCATCTATGAGTCTAACACAGCAAAAATACTTATGTCAATATCTTTTCAATTTGTAGCTCTAACAAGAACGCAGCGCCATCTATGACACGAATAAGTATTCAACAGTAGTTCCGTTCTTATCTTGAATAAGAGATGGCACCAGGAGCGCTAGTCGACGGACAACTGTATAGTATTGAATCGAATGGTTACGATTATATTATTGTAGTTACAAACAAGGTGTCTTTTTAATAGAATTCTTTATAGCAAAATATTTGAAATAAACAAGTTAAGTATATGTATGCATTTATAATATCACTAGCATCTGCCATCGGCTTCGCCCGCGTGAAAGTAAATAAATACCTATAGAGCCTATGTCACTCAGCGATATAGGAGCAATCAACTGGTGAAAGAAGTTCAAAAATTGGTCCAATAGTTTTTGAGTTTCTTCATTAAAAACATTGTATAGGTACAGAGGGCTTAGCCAGGTTGATAATCTACAATCGTTAACGCTAGTAGAAAACTTTAAATGTAAGTATGGGAATGATATCATCTCAACGTTAAGTCACGTGGTCAGAACAAAGGAATCGGAGGCGTTACCGAGTGTAGAAAGAGATTCGAAATGATACGGTCGTAACTTGGCCTGCCAAAATACAAATCTTTACTCTTTATAATATTAGTAAATTGGATTAGTGTGTAAACCAAATCTCAATAGGTATCTTTCCTCACACGAAACTTGTTATTGGATAGGCGTGTTAACCCAATAGGTGGGGTTTATCCAACTTCTAAGAAAGTGGGCGAGTCAAGACGTAGGCGGTGCTACCTTGCTATTGGTTGAGAATCATTGTTCAACTGCCTGTCTTGTGGCTTGACCACTCTTGTAACTATAAATATTTGATCAGCCTTTAAGTAAATGGGTCACAAGGTATTAATAAATCGTTGAACTATCGTTAGGTTAGTATTGACAGTTTAAGATTGGATAGTTTCTGACTTTTGTATTGAAAATATCAATCTTTCCTAATGTTTCTTAAATCTACGGGATTTTTCGAAAGAGTTACTGTAACCTTGGAACGCAATGGGTAACTGAAGAAACATAGGTGGGTTTTAGTCAGCAAAAGTCTAAGTATTCGATGATATTAAAATTTAACTTCAAAACAGAAAAAAAGGAGTTATTGTGATTGTCATAGTAAAAACTGTTGATTGGTAAAAACCACTTTTAAATGCAATAATTGTAGTCCATTACAGGTCATTACAATTACGTGGATCACTCTGAAAGTTATTAAAATAGCCCAATAACTAAGAAAAGCAGGTAACAAAAAATATATTTAAATTTCGAATTAGGAACTCTTCAGGAATTTTGTAGATATAAAAGGAGAAACTGACTGACTGATATATCAACACAGCCGAAACTACTGGGACTAGGAACGTGATATTTTTTACAAGGTTTTCTTTTATGACGTAAGCAATAAGAGAGGATTTTCCAAAATTCACCCCCTAATGGGATGAAACGAGGGTTCAAAGTTTTTATGGAGAAACCTATGTACTTTCATGCAGGCGAAGCCACGGGCAGAAGCTAGTGAATTCATATGTCTTTCGCGGGTTATTGAAGCTTTCACCTTGATCTAACATTTCAGTTGGAAAGTTGAAATCTTTTTGGGTTATCGAAGGCCATACGGACCACCAGTGGTCCGCGGACCACTGGTCGGGTACTTACCACTGCTTTATAAGAGACTTTTAATGGCATAACGATTATCGCCAACCACATCATAGCTTACCATCAGGCAAGATGGTCATCAAACGCAAGCCTATCAAATAATAATAAAAAAGGGCTTTTTAGCGTACAACAATAACTTTTACAGCGCTTGTTTATGGTACAAGAATAATAATAATATATTAATAATTGTGGATTATTATTACTATATTAATTATAGTAATAATAATCCACAATTTTCACATAACGTCATCTAGTCCCAAACTAAGAAGAGCTTGTGCTATGAGTACTAGACAACTGATAAACATACTTATATACTTCTAAATACATACATATTATAGATAAATTACACCCAAACGCATAACAAATGATTGTGCTCATCACACAAACATTTGTCTTGGGTGGGAATCGAACTCACGACCTCCGGCATAGCAGTCAGGGCCACTAACAACTAGACCAACAAGTCAGTGGAACCTAATGACACGGCTAGCGTGTGGGTTACTGGTTAAGCACGTGCCTCCTTAAGTCCTTATGAATTTAGACCACCCTCTGTCTTCCGTTATAATAGAAGATCAAGTGATTATGTCAAGAGGCAGTCACATCCTCCTTTATGAACACAAAAAAACCGATTAAGTGTAAGTCGCACTCGTGCACCGATGGTTCCGTACAACCTTACTTATAATAATAGCATAATCAGCCTTATAATGTTCCCATTGCTGGGACTCAAGTCTCCCCCCAGGAGAGGGAATGGACCGTAATCCACCACGCGGGTCTAATGCGGATTGATGGATGTCACATGTTTTCGAATTATTGGTTCTAGGACATCCCGGTTTCCTCACGATGTTTTCCTTCACCGTTTTGTGAGCAGTGGTGATGAAAATAAATTAAGTACACAAAGTAATGCGCCTGACTGAGTTTGAACCCGCAACCTACAACTCGTAAGTCGGGGCCGTTACCAATCAGCCACCACTGCTCAACGTGTCGATAGACATATGTCTATATCCATCAATGAAGGATGATTAGTTGTTTATACAAGATGAAAAGGAGATAAATTCAAAGAATGGTATCTTTAACAATGCCTAACTGATAAGCAGTTTGAGCATCCGAGTAAAAGATTATTATCAAAATGTAAACGACAAATATCCTAAAATAATACAGTTTCTTTTCTATCATTTTTTTTATACGTCCCTTTCTTCTTTGGTATCGATAACTACAAAAAAAGGGTGACGGAGGTGTATTTCGTCCACTGTCACGCAAATTAAAAAAAAATCTAGGGTAAACTCACCAGTAACTGGCCACTTAAGAACAGCGCGTTGTTAATTTCAGTACCATGACAAAATGTGTCAAGAAATTAATATTCTTGTGTTAATTTTAGATAAAGCAAGTATCCGTTTATCGTTATTGGTGTGTAAAAAATTCAAATAAAATAGAATTATGTAGAAATATTTTATTAGAAAGAAAAAGTAGCTTTTTTAGTAATAACTGGCCATTAAAAATTAGATATTGACCACCATAATACTAATAATTGGCCATACAAAAAAAAAATCAAA
Source organism: Mythimna impura (assembly GCA_905147345.3). Classification (NCBI taxonomy): domain Eukaryota; kingdom Metazoa; phylum Arthropoda; class Insecta; order Lepidoptera; family Noctuidae; genus Mythimna; species Mythimna impura. The sequence goes on along the minus strand of LR990359.1, from coordinate 20,446,733 downwards.
AGCAATTAAAATATATAGAATATAGTAACTATATTAGAAATTAAAAACTTCAAAAACATAACAAAACAAATTCTAACAATGTTTTTCTTAATTCGTAAAAAAAAAACTATATTTTAGCTTAATTTTATAAGAGATCAGTATACCACAGTTCGTTTGTACTTAAATCATAGATATGGTAATGAGGAACTTTTCATTTGTAGTTATTGACAAGTTTAAATAAATTAATTACATCATCATCATCATCATCAGATGTAGAGTTACTCTCTTTGTAACAATTATGGCACAAAAAAGAATCACATTCATCCTCAGGAATATGAATCTTGTGAGGTAATGGTATACAATTCTCATGAAATTGTTTATTACAGAGACTACATAGAATCGCCCTTCTTGTTATTGGATTTAAACAATAGTCACAACAAGCGACACATCGTTTTTTCTTATTTTCTAACAGTTTCTTAGACTCATCTTGACTATTTATCGTTTTGCTAGTAGCAGTCTTATTTTTTATATTCTTTGGTTTCTTATTTGGTACATTATTCTCTTTTTGACTTTTTTTCTCTTCTCTTAATCTCTTCCTTTCTTCTTTTGCAGCATCTTCTTCTTGCTTTTTTAATTGTTTTTCTCTTATCTTTTCAACATATAGGTCAGATGTCAACGCGAATGGATTTCTGTTAATTTGGCGTTTTCCTTGTCGTTTGGGAAAATCGGGTAACTTTTGTTTCAGATATTCCGAGAAAGGTATACTTGAGACAACAGAAACAGTTTTATTTGGATTAATCTGTTTCGAAGTGCTAGGTTGCGGTTCTATTATAGTGTTTGATATTAGCATCTCTATTTCTTTTGATGTGGTAGGCTGTAAACTACTAGTGTCGTCGGTAAAACTGTCTGGTTCGTGAATCTCTATTTGGGTTGGTATCGTAGTTATAGGTAATGGAGTACAGACATCTGGAAAATGTGTTAGTATTTTCTGGTGACTACCCCCTTTATTTTCTTCCACTTGTATGTTCTGTGTCTCATTTTTATTATCTTCGTTGTTTATTGTTAGTTCACCGGTATATTCATTTAGAATCATTTTGCTTTCTTCGCTTGGTTCCTTCAAATCTATTACACAGCTACTTTTGGTTAACAAGTCATTTTCATCAGTGTGTACACTTTGATTCCAATCCTGTCTAAACATAAATTCTTCGGGAACAGCTTTAAATTTCTGCCAAAGTTTATAAATTGCTGTAAAGTTGTCATCAACATCTACTTGCGTTAATGATGTAACTGTGTGACATTTGAGAATTATTGATTCACCTACAATCTCACAAAAATCGGAGTAAGTCAGTACACATTCAGCATCTGTTGTGTTCATAATTGTAGGTGCATCATTTTCAGGTTTTTTAATTGATAAGCACTTGCTGTAGTCAACATTGTCGGCTTCAAATGGGTATAGGCCAGTTACCCTAAATCCATTTATCAAAGTTTCTTTTTTTGCGCATGAATCTACAACTTTTTTTAGTAAAGGAGCAAAAGATTCTTTGTTGAGAGATTCTTGATAATTACATGCAATGTACCAATCCCGCAACATCTTTTTCCATCCAGCTTTTATCGGACGAAAAGCTGCAACATCTGCTGGTTGCAAAATACGCGTTGCATTCGGGTAGAGTGCAATTAAATGGATTTGTAAGGTTCTGCAGAGTTCAGATACTTCTAATGTTATATGCGTTTTGTGGCCATCAACAAACAAAATTACTGGAAAAGGAATATTATTTTGCGTTAGTTCTTGGTGGAAGCAGTTAGCTATATAATCATAAAAGACCGCAGCCGTCATCCAGCCCGAGTCGCTGCGGCCAATTCCCCATCCAGATGGCACACTCAACGTAACTCGGTCGGGGATTCTTTTGTAGGGATAAATGATCATGGGATTGCACACTTGACCGGCGGCAGAAAATGTGAATAACACTGTTATGTTTTCCTTAGCAGATGATTTTTCAATTTCGTACACATTTCTGCATCCTTTTTCTGCCAAAACTTTGCCGGTTTTTGGACAAATATTAAAGCCACTTTCGTCAGCATTAAACACACGGGCAGGGTCTTGAATGACAGGAGATAAACCTTCATCGTCAATGTATTGTTTTATTTCTTGGAACCATTTCCTAATATCTAATTCCGAAACACAGGCACTTGCGTTAGTGACTCCCTCTGATGTCCGAATCGAGATGTTGGGATGACGTTTCAAGAATGCCTTGAACCATACATCTCCAGGTTTGTTATTCCGGAATGGATTAGGTCTTGGATTTTTCTTCAAAAAATCCTGGACACAAACCTGTATATCTTCTTTCTTTCTGGGAAATCCTCTTTTAGCTTGTTGTATAATAAAGTTACACAACTCATTTTCTTCACCTTCGGTAAGCACTGGATCAGGTCCAGACTTAAACTTTGTGTTCGGATTTCGTATTTTGAACTGGATACTGCTTCGAGGTACGCCGAATTTTTTTGCTGCTTGACGAATCGAACCTTCATCGTTTTCAATAAATTTAATAGCATTTTCTATTGCCTCTTTAGAGTATTGGCGTTTTTTTAACGACATTTCAGAAAATCTGTGCAACAAAAAATATTCCGTCAGTAACTGGCCATACAACTATAATGCAATTGGCCACCCATGCCAGTTACTGATAAACATGTATATTTTTATTTGATTTTTTTTTAGGCGATAGTGTACCTTATAAGCCTACTAAATACGTTTAATTTTTCGTAAAATTCGGATATTAGCGTATAACTCAGTAACTGGCATGGGTGGCCAATAAATGAAAATATGCAAAAATTACAATCAAAAACTAGCCACCCAACTAATCTCGCTAAAACATAGATACTGACAAAACAAAACTTTAAGAAATGGTCGCTTACCATCTATACAACACCACAAACACAATCTACTCACGTTTACTACACGAAATTTCCCAAAATTCACTTTTGATGTCAATCATTACGTTAAAATTTTTTTAAAGACTTACCGTTCACGTCGGAACTCGTTCGCGTACTGTCACAAAATGGCCGATATTTTTGGCGCTAGTGTTCATATTGGAAAAAACTGTTACTATAATGAAAGCTAGTTGAGTAGGTAATACCGAAAATAAATAATAGATGGCGTTCTATGAGAATAATTCTTAATTTATGCAGTTAAAGTGAATAGTGGCCAATAATTGAACGTGGCCAGTTATACCTCAGTTTACTATATATTTATAAAAACGAAATACCGCTCACTGATTAATCACGAAATCACAGAAATTATAACACCTACAATCTTAAAATTGTGCAGGTAGGTTCATTATAGGGTGTAGACATCCGCTAAGAACGTATTTTACGAAACTACTCTACTAAAGGGATGAAACGGGGGTCCAAAGTTTGTATAGAAAAAACTAACTTTCACACGGGTGAAGCCGCTGGCAGTAGCTAGTATTATGTATGTATCCAGTTCAAAGCCCTGGAATAATTATGTATATTATACTGGTAAACTTAAAATATAAAGAGAATTGAAGAACAAGAAAAAAGCGATTAAGAAAACAAGAGAACGTCCCAGCTGTCAAAACTGCCACAATTTTTACATACCTATATGTGTCCTAACTCACCCACTGACTCGTCACCGCCTATAACGATGATATTTTGCACAAAAGTTCCTCTTATGATGTATACAAAGAATAACAAAGAATTTTCCAAAATTCACCCCTTATAGAGATAAACTCCAACGTCCAAAATATGTATGAAGAAATCTATTTTCACACGGACGAAGCCGCTGGCCGAAGCATTTTTCATTCCAAATTACTAACATCGCTAAATAACTTTACACATTCAAGTACCTTTCTGCCGATGCCCTAATTCCAAGACGCATCACCCCACCTTTTCAGGGCGTATGGTACCAAGGCGGCATAAGAAACGAGGCGTGGGTGCGCAAGGAGCTACGCGGGGGTGAGTGCGGGGCGGGGGGCGTGCGCAAGACGTTAGGAGGCGGGGCCTAAGTTTACACTAACTTCAACTTTGATCTTAGAAATTTTGACGAATGAGGCTAAAGTGGCTACGGCGTAGGCAGTTTTCGTAGCAGGTGCTACGAAGGTGCTACGAAGATTTATTTTACGTTGCGGGTTTAAATTTTTCTGTTTATACTTTTTATACACACTTTTTATGAATTCGTTGGGTTTAACTAATAAACAATGAAGTATTTTATAATGAATCAGTAACTGTTGTAAGTAAATAATACATATATACATGTTCAACCTAAAAAAACGGATAAAACCTCGATGTTAAAAAAATTGTAACAAAAATATGATCGTTAAATTGGTTGAGTAGTTATACCGCTACGGTAGAACATTCGTGCCCGCAAACATACATAGACTCTTAAAATCATAACCCCTCTTTTTGCTTTTGCCGTAGTCGGTTAAAAGCTAAGGTTTAGTTATACATGATTAGGTATAAGTTTACAGCGACATCTATGGCGTCACATAAGAACTAAACTACAAAATCCTGCATCGTGCAATTAGATTTCTTCACGGGATTAAAAATATACAACACCCGAAATCATCTATCGGGCAGTTGCCCAGATCAGACTTTACACTCTGTTTCGCATATCCCTTGTAGCAACATTTATGGCGTCACATAAGAACTAATCCTGCATCGCGCAATCAAAGTCCTCCGCGCGATTTGAACATATACAACACCCCGAAATCATCTATCGGGTTGTTACCCGGATCAGACATAACACCCGTCTGGTCGGTGAATCCTCCCTTTTTAACGGAGGTATGTGCGACTTGAAACCTTGTTCGGCATACCTCTAAAAGTTATTGAACTTTAGTGCAGATAGGCGATTGCTTATCGATTTTAATATGAATGTATGGTAAATCTTTTACTTATGAACGTAACTTAATGATGTATTTTCTTTATTTCAGACTTCTTCGCCATCTTTAAGCAAAACTTCCAACTCCCGTGGGTGACATCATTAATAGGCATATTTTAGGTATGTACCTAAGTATTCTGTAGTTTAGTTGTGATTCAAAACTTTGAAACTAAATCTCTCATTATACATAAAAATGCATATGAAAGTATATTTGATACATATACCTAACGTAAATGCAATTTTTAAACTTTTTTACTGTCTGCCTGTTTTTACCGACTAATCTGGATCCGAAACGTTTGGACCGATTTTGACGAGACTTTCACTAATGGATAGTTAATATTACAAGGAGTAATATTACTACTTTTCATTTTCTCGCGAAAACTGGGAACGGGTGTGGCATCTACAAATGGATAACATTTTTTTACACGATGGCCCCAAAAAAGTAGAGTAGGTACCTAATGCTCTTAAAGTCCACGCGTACGAAGTCGCGGGTAACAGTTAGTAAGGAGTACTGACAGAGCATATTGAGTCAGTATTCAGTCACCAAAGGACCAATTTTTTTCTACCATATTGTTGACCTAGGTCAGACCAAATTTGCCTACAAACATACTAAACAAATTGTTCCAAGAAAATTATAACAGTCTAACAAATCTAACCCACTTCACTCAGGTAAAAACAACACGAAAGTAATTTTCTCTTACAAAATACCTGCACTAACAAAATTAAAACGCCACATGTAGAATCATTACTTAGAACGAAATCTTTTTAAACGTCATCCAGAAAGGCTGAATGGGCGCGACCCTTGACGCTTAAAAAAAAAAAGAAAACTCACGCATCACGTTCCATTGTACGCAGACATGGAGGTGGATCTCATTAGAGAAACATTCCGATCTGATGGCGCGAATCTTGGAATCATTATGAGGAACGCGTATGTGTGGCGGACATCTTTTTTATATTTTATAAATATTTGTCGCGTGATTTTTTTTTTTGTTATGTGGGTCATGTTTTGTTAGTGTTAGTTGTAAGGAAAGACATTTTGATTTTACAAATACTAAGTGTATCCTGCTTAGTAACTTTAATAACGAACAGTTCTTTCAATACTAAATATTTGATATTAATATATTTCTAGTACGGGTTAAGGTTTCTCTTTAAAAGAAATAAAGTCATAGGAATCCTGCATAATTATGTCTCTTTATGTACAATTCAACCTAGGATCTGATCAATAAAAAACGATACATTTTCATTAAAAATATGATGAACTTTGACGTCAAAATCCTCATCACACAGGTTGGAGGTTTTATAACTTTGTTGTCGATAAAGATATTTATAAAATTTTCTCATATTTGTTTACTAGATTTAAAATTGTTATAACTTAGTAAATAAAAAAAAAGCAAGCTGCATATTTCCTATTGTTTTTTCTGGGGAGTTTTCATTTGTTTCCACTATAATCCTCACCTAAAATACCTATCGAATAAATCAATCCAAAACCTCACAAAACTAAACGAAAAAGAACTAAAAAAGAGCCTTAACTTTCCAATTACAATACTATTAAGCCAGCAAAAAGACAAAGTCGGGCGCATCGTTCAAAAACCGTACGAAAGAGGTTCTCCATTAAGACCGGAGAGAAAAACCGTACTTAAGATAGCGCTGAAGTGTTATGGTGTTGCCGCAGTCGGTTAAAGGAGGTATTACGCTGTTGAGGATTCTTCATTAAGGTCTGTTGTAACCGTAAAAGATATCGCGAGAAATAGTGGTGGTAAGAGTCGGTGGAAAACTTAGCTGTAGAATACTTAGCTGTAGAATAAATTGTCGATGTAAATCGCACCTCAGATTATCCATCCCAGCAGTCTACTTCCCATTTGCCTAGGAAGAATTTCATCTACATCAATACATAGGTACTTCGTTCGTCTAGTTTACACGTTGATATTCACAAGCTGGTTGTAATTAAGTACTTACTAGGTAGGTACATACCTAACAGGAAAACAGCATCCACCATTTATTTGGCTTTGTTGTCAATTCACAATAATACATAAAATATTTCATCAATAGAAAATTTCTAGTTAACCAAATCATATTTTCATCAAAATAACAAAAACAGATCCGTTGTTTATCCGAACGTAACAGAAAAATATTAAAAAAAAGTACATGTTTATGATATTTAATGTAAGGGCGCGTTCACACATGAGGTTGCGTTTCTGCGACAAAAGACGCCGCGACACCACAATGAGGTAAGTTGGCGCAAGTCGCAAATTGCTCGCGAGACGTGTCGCAAATTGAATGCCGAGGTGTGATGAGGGAAACATACGGGGGTTGGATTGGGGTCGGGGACGAGCGTCTTGTAATTTTATTAAGAGTTGAGTTTTTTGTTTTGTTTTTGAAGACTCCGATTTTTTTTTTCATTTAACTTCTCCGTCTAGAGTGGAGCGAGAGGGCATATCAGACTTTTACTGACTACAACACACCTGTGTCTTTAAGTTCTTTTTTGCATTCCCGAGCCATTAACACACTGCCTATATTCTATTTAGGACTGATATTAGATAGTGAAATAACTCTTATTTGAAGAATAAATATGATGTTTTGCACGCTCATATGTAGTACATTCTTCAGACAAAAGTGTTCTCTGGCAGTTCGTCATCTCCCTAGCTTGGAGTCGACTTCTAGTCTAACCGAATGCGGCTCAATACCTGTGTTGATAAATCAAAATGTCTCACCGTATTTAAGTTTACCTTAAATAAAAAGACAAAAACAAACACATTAGGGGTTTAAAATGTAATATCGGATAGCACGCATAAACTACAAAAACGATTGCGTTGGTTATAAACTTTTGACTGACTCAGTGGCACAATAGAGAACGATTTAAATGTGAAAGTAAACTAGACAGACCGTGACGACCAACGAATGAGGCATTGCCTCACCATATCCGAAACGATTTGGCATTTTCTTTGACCAACATAGACATGTTTTTTTGACCAACATAGACATGCTTTTTTGACCAACATAGACATGATTTTATATTACTATTGATAGGCTCGTGTTTGACCACTATCTCAGACGATAGAGCACGCTTGCCTAGAAGTAACCTCATGACGTAAAGACCTTCAGATTGTAGCTATCAGAAAACACAGATTCCGGCAGGAAATTCCACTTGTTAGCTGTACGAACAATGAATGTGTTCCTAGAACGTTTTGTGCGTATAGCAACAACACACCAAGAAAAACTTGATACTCATTTCTTCTATCTTTCCTCAAGAAAATCGCCTTACTCCTTTTTCTCACTTTCAACAACAAGTACATCGAAATACTGGAACAATTTGCCAGCTGCGGTCTTCCCGTCCGATTATAATTTAGGTGTTTTCAAGGCTAGAGTAAATAGGATCTTAATAAACTAGTGCGCCTCACCATCAACGAATGCGTCACTGCTTACCACCAGGTGGGATCGCAATCAAGCACTAGTTTATATCAATTATAAAAAAAAACAAATAGCCCACTTTCTTTTCTTATTTCCACGGGCCCGTCTCAATTCTAACCCCGCGTGTATACCATAAGTGTAAGCACACATTTACACGGCAGCTTAGGTACCAACGAGTTACGCTCCAACACCCGTGCATGGTGGCTCAAGAATTTTAAAGTTTTCGCATTAAGCCAAACCACGAGAAAAAGTAATTAAAGCGTCTTTGAAAGTCTGATGAATGGCTTTTTGATAGTTGGAAGTTTACACTATTGTGTGGAGTATAATGAGATGCGGAGAAGATGATTTTAAAGAAATAAATTGCCGGGATTTTTATCGATAAACGGATTCTTTGCGACAAGCTTATCTGGAATGAGAAGCTAATAAGCAAGTATTGTAGATCCAAGGAAGGAAGGAAAGAAGGTTACCTACATAGTCTAAAGAATCGCCAAATTTAAGTAGGAGTGGAAAGGGCATATTGCTCGCAGAACAGATGGTCGATGGCGCCAAAAGGTTCTGGAGTGGCGACCACAGGAAGACACAGCGTTAGAAACCTTATGAGGGTCGCGGGAATCCGATGGATGCGAGACGCACAGGATCGTTCATTGTGGTGACACTTGGGCGAGGTCTATGTCCGACAGTGGACGTCTTTCGGCTGAAATGATGACGACGATGAAAGAAAGAAAGAAAGAAAAATATTTTATTTGGCACACATGGTATACACACTGTAAAAACAAAATTTAAGACAACTAAGAAAAGAAAAACACAATGTGTGTCTCACGGCTGCGCCAAATAGGTCCAGTTCAGCAAAAATGCCAGACAACTACATGGTAGTCAGTGGTAGTTGCCTGACGCTGGTTTTCAACTGAACCTTATTGAGAGTGAACGGCAGTTAATATTTACTTTACTTACTACGATGATGTAGATTCTTGACTGATCAGAATACAATCGAAACAATCAATCAGCCCAACTTTTCCCCAACTTTGTTGATTTCGTTTTCCTGTCTAATTAAATGCAGCTCAATACCAATATGTTACATGGAGCAACTACCTACCTGATCTCCATAATCCAAAAACTAGGTAACACAACAATCTATATATATATATATATAAAAGCGAAATACCACTCACTGATTAATCACGAAATTTCAGAAACTATAACACCTACAAAGTTAAAATTTTGCAAGTTCTTTATAGGCAGACATCCGCTAATAACGGATTTTACGAAACTCCACCCTTAAGGGGTTTGGGCACGCCACAATTATGGCGGTAAGTCCCTTCTTTGAGGCGTGGTTGGAAAGACCTCACGGCGTCCTCACCTTCCGCATGACGCAGGTTCTCACCGAACACGGGAAGTTCGGGAAGTTCCTGCACCGGCGGATTCGTGCGGAAGCGACGCCCGGGTGTCGCCACTGTGTGGACCGCCCGGAGGACACGGTGGAGCACACGGTGGAGGTGTGCCCCGCTTGGGAAGAGCAACGCCGTGTCCTCGTGGGGGCGATCGGCGGCGGCGATCTCTCGCGCCGGGCCTTGGTACAGGCCATGGTCCGGAGCGAGGAGGAGTGGCAGGCGGTCGCCTCCTTCTGCGAAGCAGTAATGCTAGCAAAGGAGGCGGCCGATCGCGTGAGGCAACGGCAACGGTCCTCACGCCCCAGCCGCCGCCGGGATTCCGATCCTGATTTCCGGCCACCGTAGGCGCGGGCTTGCGGACGGCGGGCAATGGGTGGCCCGCTGTCCGACCGTCCGGTAACCATCCGGACCGAGCCCAAGTCGTCGACGGCGCGTATTGTTCCGCGCGCGCCTCAGGGAGATGTCAGCAAATCGTAGGGGCTCAGCAGGGTCGAAGCCTACTGGGGCCATGGGTAGTGTGAAAACGAAATTTTCCCACCTATAAAAAAAAAACCCCTAAGGGGTTTTTTTTTCGTTGGGAAATTCATCTAATGACAAATCCCACTCTTGGGCGGAGCGCGAGATAGTGTCAGTCTTTTACTGACTAAAAACCCACTCCTGTTCCTTCGTTGTCTTTCGTACCAAGGCCGAGTCTTCCTTTCAGAATCAGACCCTTGGCCCCAGTGGGAATCGACCCTGCTAGGCCCCTACAGTTGCTGACATCTCACCCCTAAGGGGATGAAATGGGTGTTCAAAATTTGTATAGCATAGCATAGCATAGTCGTCCTTATAATGTTCCCACTGCTGGGAGTCAGGCCTCCTCTTTTAGGAGAGGGAATGGGCCGTAATCCACCACGCGGGCCCAGTGCGGGTTGGAAGATGTCACATGTCTTCGAATTTTTGGTTCTAGGACATGCTGGTTTCCTCACGATGTTTTCCTTCACCGTTTTGAAAGCAGTGGTGATGAAATAAATTACACAAAGTAATGCGCCTAGCTGGGTTTGAACCCGCAACCTACAACTCGTAAGTCGGGGCAGTTTCCACTCGGCCACCACTGCTCTCTAAAAATCCCAAAATTTCTCTTTTTTCTTTTTTAGGCTTCTCCCAAAATTTGTATGGATAAACCTATTTTTACGCGGACGAAGCCGCTGGCAGAAGCTAGTACAATATATAACGGTTTTCAACATTGTGAGATAAGAATACCATCAAAATGGCGAACCAGTAAAAAAATCACATATTCAAACTTTTTTTTTATCCAATGACGTCTCCCGCTTTAAGGTAAAGCAGCAGGGCGCGTCAGACTTTTACCAACTAAAACCACACCTGTGTCCTTCAGTTGCTCTTTGCGCTCTTGGACCACAGGTTTCCTTTTCATATCCAAACATTATGTTCCTATGTAGCATACTCCATCGTCGACAACATTATCGCTTACCATCACGTGAAATAGTGGTCAATCGTGAACCTATCAATAATAAAAAAGGTACCGCCCCATTCTTTAAATACCGGAACCAAACTCATATCTGATAACATCAGAAATTCTGATCTACATCTTCAATAAAACGAAGTACTATTCACCTCCTCGTTCTATTGGCGCGCGCGCATGCCATGACGGCCCGCCATTGGCTAAACGCACTTCCGTTTCCTGGAGTTACGTCAATTACTCTTGAAAGGTTGGTACACCTGTACATAAGGATGTATGAATTGAATTAACATAATTGACTGTAATTACGTACTGTGTGGGAATGGGCACTACAGACAGGTATTAATGAATATGGCATGTAGATGAGTATTGTTTTACATACCAATGTTCACCACATCGTTTTTTAGGCTAGTCTGTACCTACCTCCGTATTTTATTTATTTGGCCCCCGCGGTTTCATCCGCATCTTTGGTTACTGCTCTACTCTATTAGTCGTAACGTATACAGCTTATAAGCTTTTCTTAATAAACGGCAAGCAATGGGTGGCTCGCCGTCCGGACCGAGCCCAAGTCGTCGACGGCGCGAACTATTCCACGCGCGCCTCAGGGAGATGTCAGCAATCGTAGGGGCCCAGCAGGGTCGAAGCCTACTGGGGCCACGGGTAGTGTGAAAGTGAAACCTTCCCTGGGACGAAGGCAAAGAAGGAACAGGAGTGGGTTTTTAGTCAGTAAAAGTCTGACACTATCTCGCGCTCCGCCTAAGAGCGGGGTTTGTTATAAGATGATTATCCCACACAATAAAAAAAACACGAAAATATTTTTTCAATTCGAGCCAGTAGTTCCTGAGATTTTTTGTTTTTCATTGTTAATAGGCTCGCGTTTGACCACTATCTCACCTGATAGTAAACGACGATGTGGCCTACAATGCAGCTAGGGTAGCCAACTTTTATTAGAGAAATAGAGTATATCTCATTTCAAATGAAGAATATAAAGAGTACAGACTTATAAAAAGGATTATCATTTATTTAAAAAAAAATAAATAGAAAGAAAGAAAACACGTTTATTTGGCACACAGGTACACACAATGAGATAAAATTATAATATAAAAGGTATTTTTTGGTACTTTTTGCATCACATAAAAATCTTTCATTGTTTTTAAAAGAATTGTATGACTCCAAACATTGTAACTCTAAGTTTACATAGATCAGAAGCTCATTTTTAATAAATTTAAATGAAGCACTGTTCCTCTCTTCCCGCCACTTCACATTTACTTTATTTGGTTACGATAATAGGTATGCATCATAAATGTGTGACTGGCACTAGTATAGTAAACACTGTGTAAAAAAGAGTATTTTAGCGTCCTCTATTAGTGTTATAGATTATAGAGTACACCTACATGATAATAGAGTACAATACTCTATTTTAAAGTACGGTTGGCAACCCTACATACAGCACGCTTGCCTAGAAGTAACCTATTCACTCTTGACTTAAAGACCCCTAGGTTGTAGCTATCAGGAGATTAGCGCGTTTAAATAAGCTCTTCAATTTAATTATATTAGTATAGATTCGTAAACAAGTTATGTAACATAAGAAAATTTTCACTGAATTTATTGTTTAGCATTATCAGTTTTATAATGTTACCAATGGTGGGATTCAAACCTCCTCTCTATGAGAGGATTGCGGATTGGTGGATGTCACATGTCTTCGAACTTTTGATTCTAGGATATGCCGGTTTCTTCACGATGTTTTCTTTCACCGTTTTGAGAGCAGTGGTGATGAAATAAATTACACAAAATGGTGAAGTGCCTGCCTAGTTTTAAACCTACGACAAATCGTAAGTCAGGGCTACCGCTATTTCAGAATTGTTTAAGTAGCTTAATTAATTTCTCGTAGAAACTCCAAAAAAGCAAACAGAAAAGATGCGTTCTTTTCTAGAGCTCAATATATGGCACACAAGTGAAATCAAGTGCACAGGATTCCAATGACATTAATAATACTAAAATCTGGATAAAAAGTAGCCTCATTAAAACACTACTAAAAGTCAACGCCCTGTCATAACCTCATCCAACCAAAATTGAACCACCAAAACATTAAAAAAAGCTATTCTAGACCCCGTGTCCACTTACGTATTTTACTATTATTTTTCTTAACTAAATAGGAACCATTTCCCCTAACTACTTGGACAGTGGGGTCCACAGAATGCACCAAGTTGACCAGGTGCTACTGACAGATGTGACGAGGTAACCCGCGCGCGGAGCATAGCTTGAGCATGCAAATAAGGACGCATCACTTGAAAAATTATGATGATTTTATACAACAAGTGGGTTATTAAAAAGTAGTTTTGAAAAATGAACAGATGAACACGTGGCAGTGTCTTGATTTTTCTCTGTTTTATTAAACCAATCTACGTATCTTAAGTTGCTTCTTTCTATACAATAGTATCTATACAAAAACATTCTAATAATTACATAAACCAATAATAATATTATAAAAAGAAACGATTTTTATTTGATTTAATGAATAAACTCAAAACCTGCTAGACCGATTTTAAAAATTATTTATCCATATTGCTGATTTATTACTGAGTAACATAGGCATATATTTTCAAGTAGGAAAAACTATTAGCATTTTATTTTCAATTAATAAAATCAAAAGCTAATGCACCGATTTCACAAAATCTTAGGAATGCTACTTTATCACTAAGTGACAGGCTATATATTTCCTACTTTTATATGGGCGAAGTTGCTAGCAGTCCCCAATATAAAATATAAAAAAATGCTTAAAATAAAACTCGTTTCCGATTCTTTAAAAACATACAGTAGATGTCTTAAAACAAACGCAACAAGTAATTAATTGCAAATAATTAGCGCATAAAACCAAAAATCGCTGGATGTTCTACGTATCCAATACAACAATGTTTTTAGGATGCTGTTGAAACTGCCCCGTTTCTGTAGTGCGTCGGAAATGTTTGCTCAGAATCGAACTGACGGCTTCCATGCAGTGATTCCGCAAGAAAGTCGCATCACTGATGCACAGAACGCAGGTCAGTGGCAATAGCATCCTGAAAACAGTGGTTGAGAGTCCTTACTCCCCTATCCTGAGCCACTATGTGGAGAGAATGGTCAGATAGTTTACTCCTTGCCATATCGTTCTTTGCACATCTTGGCTCAGACACACACTTCACTGTATGTTTTTATTTTTATTTCTTTGTTTATGTATCACTAACACTAATTTTTAGATATTTTACTAACAAAGTGGACCATATTGTTGTCTTATCTTTAATAAAATAATAATAGTAAATAAAACACACATCATAGCCATTTTCTCAAGGCACTGTATCAAGCTAATCTATGCAAAGACGCCTACGGAAGAGAAAAAAAAGAAAAACGAAAAACCCGTTCATTATCCTATTTCTAAATGAAAGAAATTATTTCTTTCTGTAACAAACACCGAACACATCTTTTAATAAAAGGGGCTAAAAAAATTCAACATTTTCGAGTTTCGAGGGGGATTGCTCACCAGGTGTACGTAGGCCCCTCTGTCGCGATTTAATAATACTTATTATCACAACTCCTTATTATTTCTTGTTTTAATTGTCCCCGACTTGGCTTTTGCTTCTTTTGTTCGCGTTTAATGGCGTATTGTTTGTTGGCTCTTTTTTAAACGCGTGCGCGTGCCATAAGATTACGTCTCATTGGTTGTTTTGTTTTTTCACTGGTTTTTATTTCTGTAACGAATTAAATAATTTTGCTAGGAAATTTAATTTGGATCTAGAGTTAAATTAATCTTTTTTTTAATTTGACGTAGGTACAGGTTGATTGCTTCGAGTATCTAAACCTAAATAGGAATTTATCTCTTTTATATTTCAGAATGCAACCCGTTGTCAACTAGTTTGTTTTTGAACATTTTAGGGTACTTTTGATAGTTTTTTTTCTAGCTGAATTAAGTTCTACCAGCATAAACTACCTTTTGCTAAGCAGTCTAAAATTGTAAAATGATCATCAGTCATCCCAAATATGCATTTAGAAATATAAAGTACATTTATCAGTTATCTAGTACTCATAGCACAAGCTCTGCTTAGTTTGGGACTAGATGGTGTTGTGTGATGGTTGTAGAATATGATTATATTATTACTATCTCTTTACGATGTTACCCGCGTGAAAGGAAAAAACTATCCTAAAAACATAGTCCCGGGATAAAAAAAGTACCCTATATACTTAGGGTACTTTTAGGAGTTTTTTTTTAGGGTAATTGACACTTGGGTAGATCAGGTCTTGTACTAGGTAGTACAAAACATGATCTACCCAAGTGTCAATTTTCATCCAAATCCATTTAGTCATTTGAAAGAGTAACAAACGTACTCACACAAACTAAAATTGCCACCGTGTCGTGTAGAGCTTTAGAGGTCATTTGGAATGCATAGCTTCCAATTTACTTAGTAAAAGATGCCCGCCCAATCCAACCCACTATTAATTACCACACATGGTGGAAGTTCCAAGATCTCTCCAAGTTTAATTGAAGGGATGCCAGGCTCACCGCCGATCACACAAGATTGGGGACCCACACATATTTGGGAGCAACTTCTAATTGATTTCGAGGAAAACTTTTAGTTCGATTAGTGTTCTTCTGAACTCTTTGGTGAGATGGTCTAGGTAGCCATACACGCTCGGTTATACTTGACAGGTTTGCCTGTACAGTTAAGTTATACAGGTAAACCGGAGCGTGTATGTTGCACAACTGTACAGGTTTCCATACAAGCTTACGCGACAGGTATAACTGTGCAGGTAAACCTGTCAGGTATACCCTAGTGTGTAGCTACCTTTATAGCTTTGTATGGGGTTAGTTGGTATGCTTGTAATTTTGTCAATAATGGATAATAATAACAATAAATACATTTTAAAAAGTAAAGTTGATAGCCCAACCAATGATGCCAGAAAAAACTCGAAATAATATAAAAAAAACAGGGCCACAAGAAATCACCCGAAATCTGAACTTTGATTTGAGGCCATGAGAGCTACACTGGCCCTTTTTTTTTCAAACAAAAACCGTATTAAAAACATTAGTTAGGCTCTGATCTCTCTTAAGGCTTAATCTGGCTCTCATGACCTCATTTTAAAGTCTTATATTAGAACAAAAACTTTCTGCCCACCACGCTTCACACATCAGCTGAATAACATGTCTAAAATGTCCTGTCCTGGTAATTTCTACCGGAGAGGACTGAGCTTGGACGGATGTCTACCCAAGGGATACACAGACATACTGTGGACATACTTAACACTGACGTCGGAGCACATCTATAGGTACTTACGTACGAGTACAAATGTTTGTGTTGTCTCAGTAGTATACCGACAGATGGTAGGGTACGAGTATCTTCTCCTCATACGGATCTAATTACTAATAGAAGCAGCTGAGGGACAGTTGGCGTTTATTTAAATTTGATTTGCTTTTAGTGGTTTACATTTATTTTTTTAAGTTTTTATTTTTTTGTTTTGCTTGCGGCTTTTTGCATATCGTGTGGTTTTTATTTAGTAGGTCTTGCTTTGTTCTGGAAACTGCAGTTTTGTAATAAGATAATCTAAATTTATTTGTATAAAACATTGTTATGTATGATGGTCTCCCATCAGAGTCGACACTGCCACACGATCTAGGCGAGAAGAGTCTCGGCTAGATCGTGTGGTAGTGTCTAGGTGGTGTTATAAGATTACTGATTCCTGTAACACAGGCATTCCTACCTGGACACTGCTCTATTCCTAAACATTCGGTGAATTTATACCATGCATCTAAAATTGGCTTAAATACACACTTAAAATTTAATTAGTAATAATATCATTAAAAATAATTTAAAAAAAAATCTACAGGGTTCCTTTTTCATTTCACTTTCAGCTTATAAATATAAATAACTTTTCATAAGATCAACAATAATAATTATAAAGAATACAAACAAAACTCGACCACATCTGCAACAGGTAACGGAACGGATTTTTTTTTGGTCCTACGGTAAAAGTAGTCACATTGATGGGTACTTTCACTTTCTGAATGATCGATTGGGACCACACATCAGTCAAGAAGGCACCTCTACGAAGAGAGTGAGAGACAAAACTGTCATCTCTGTCAACACGTTAAAATTACTAGGCACTACAAAATTACAGGAATTTTTGAAACAGTGCATGTGGCCCTAGAACGTAAAAGGCAACTGAAGGACACACAGGTGGGATTTAGTCAGTAAAAGTCTGACTCACCCTCTCGTTCCACCCAGAGCTCAAGTCATTGGATGATTTTCCCTCCTCAAAAAAAGTTACCTACTACAAAATATTCAGCCATTTAGGGCTATATATTTCAACGGGACACCATGGCGGCGCGACCAGTTGCGCCGCCATGGTGTCGTAAGCTACCAAACTAGACCCCACAGAGACACCAGAGTCACTACACCACACTGAGACAGTATCAAAATGGACCTTAAGTGCACGCGTTCGAGCTGGTCGCGCCGCCTAATTGGTTGCGCAACCAGACGGACACCAGGTGAGTAACTCTCTATAGAGCTGTATACATTTTGTTGGTAGCGGTCGCGCCGCCATGGTGTCCCGGTGAATTATAGCCCCCAAAAAGTGTAATTGACACATTTGAAAAAATTATAAGTAAGAACATTTATAACCATCTTTATCTCAAGTAGAAGCGATAACTTACGACGTTCACATCTATAAAAGAGCAATAAAATAAGAGTGTGAACATTGGAGCTCCTCAGAGAGACTTCGGAGTGCTCTCTATGTAGCCGTGAGATGTGTGGCCCGTCTTAGGGTTGTCATGGGAGAAACACGACTTATTATTTTCTTAAAATGTTATTCACCAAAAATCAGAGGAGTCCAAAGGGCCAGTCCTTATCGAAAGAGGCCAGATCATCCCTTTATGCGTTTGGGCCTTACTACGTTTCACACTAATATTATAAAAGTAAAAGTTTGTAAGTGTGTGTGTATATTTGTATGTTTGTTAATTCTTAACGCTGAAACTGCTGAAAGGATTTAGATGAAATTTAGCACACGGATAGACCAAGTCTTGGAATAACACTTAGGATTATTTTTATCCCGAGAGTAGATTCCCATGGAATTCCGTGATATTTTTTTAATATCACGCGGGCGAAGCCGCTGAAGAAGCTAGGGTATTAATAAAAAAACAGACAGCCCAGAAAAATCATAGATGCAATATATAACCAAACAAAAAGAAAAGACAGGTCTAATAGAATCACAAAGTTGTTGCAAAAACATTTCATTTACAGTCACAAAGTCACTGTAAAAACCAACAAATGTCTTCATAACCAATTTTCCCATTGCTCATTATTTCCAAGAAAACGAAAACACATTTCTCAAAATCAACCCTCTGCTAATAACATAAGCAATAAACCGTAAACGGAACAAATACCGCAAATTAACAGGTAATGGATGAAACCCTACGTTTACATTGCGTGTTCGTAACATTTACGATGTTGTTACGCGACACCCCTAGCTCTTTCTTAACCCTCCGTCTCAAGACGATGTAAACACCGTTTTGTTAAACATACTAAGGTATGGTGCTAGTGCAAGCGATCGACGTAGTAATCTAACTGGAGCGTTACAATGATGTGTAAAATGTCAAGCGTACGAGCGAGGAAGCGGGATGGAGCTATACACTCTACATAGCTGCATCCTTTTAACAGTTCAGTTTAGATCATCCAATCGAGTTCGTGGTAGAGCCTCTGATTTTCAATGAAAAACATTTGTTTATTCATAACAAGCTTCTATTACGTGGTGTAGTACTCATCACGATCATACTAAGACCAGCAAGAGCTTAAACGTGATGTGGATCTTTTTGCACTCAGTAGTTCCTATAGGCACTACCTGACTCCATCATCAAACCAGCTCTCAGGTATTTGCAAGATTTACCCGGGACAAACATACACATACAAACATTACAAGATAAAAAAAACTAAATAAATAAAAAGTAAAAACGCTACAATCCGCTGGTGTAAAGGCGATTTCTTAACTCAAAAAGTCACAGTGTAAAAACAACGATTGACACAACAGGACCTTGAACCATGATGCGAATAAATGCGGTTAATAAAAACGATTAATATTAAATAAAAAAACAACCACCAACGATAACTGATATTAACAGAATTCGATTAAAAAGAAAAATGAATGATGAAAAATGATGCCACCCAATTATTGTGGGCGGTATTTTAATAACGCGTAAAGTATTTAAAAGAGTTGTTTAAAAACGTGTGTGGACTTTTTAAAATATTTACTTTTTCACCGTATTATTTGCGTCGGGCACAGTAAATTTTATTTTACTGGTCGAAAGGAAGCTTATTTGTGGTATGTACCTATTCGAATAAATTCCTGGACTATGTCAAATTGAGATATTTTTTTTTCTTTATTTTCTTTTCTTTTTTATAGTTTTTATTTTGTCAATTCGATTTAATTCTTCAGAAATGTCAGGTTTTTTTTTATTCTATTCGAATAAATTCCGGGACTATGTCAAATTGAGATAGTTTTTATTTTGTCTATTCGATTGAATTCATCAGAACTACAATTTTTTTAGACTTTTTATACTGAATTCTTTAATTAATAAGCAATTTATTAATTAGAAACAAAAGTCTTCCTCCTATTTGATTAGAAAATTAAAGATATAATCCCAAGACGTTTCGTTTCTTACAACCCGCTAGCACTGGCACCTTACCTTAACACTTAAATGGGTGTTTTCTGCTTGGGGGAGCGCGACGTATGCTCCTTATACTTAAGTCGATCGCCGTGGGAGGGTTAACTACGATGTTGTATCTGATTTATGAATTACCACCATTTATTTTTACCACTTGTTTCGGAAATGCGTGTTGTTTAATGTGACTTACTAATGTGTTAATAGGGTTTCGATAAAAATGATTTATTAATTACGTAATATTTAGTTTGTGAAGAGCAGCGGCAACCAGGCACATTACTATGTGTAATTTAAATAATCACCATTGCTCTCAAAACGGTGGAGGAAAACATCGTGAGGAAACCGGTATGTCCTAGAACCAAAAATTCGAAGACATGTGATATCCACCAATCCGCACTGGGCCCGCATGGGATATTGCGACCCATTCCCTCTCCTAGAAAGCCTGGCCTGTTTTAAGGCTGATGTTATGCTTATGCCTATTTTCTGAATGACAATTAATAAAAAAAGAATTAGAATACATCTGAATCTATTTTATTTCGAACGCGAAAAGATCCTTAATGATACAAGATAATACATTATTTATTAAGTTACTAAACTTAATAAATCAATTATTATCTTGTGTTAGTACTAATTACCCTTTGCGTATGAAATTTTACAGTTCTCACTCTCCTAAATAAGATAAAGTAAAGTAACTACTTAAACATTACTTGTCTAAAAAATCTCAACTTCTGTTTACCTATTTTAGCATGTGATACAAACATAGAGAAACATTTTTTTTTTTTAATTCCGCAGTAACTTTTTTCAAAACATCGTTTTTGTATCAAGTTTAGAGCAAAAAAATCTAAATATTAGTACACACAATCGGAAGTTAAAGGGTTATCTGAAAAAATGAGTTTATTAACTATAAAAAATCAATGGCAAAAAAAAAACGGCAACAAACATATAGATAGCTCAGACCACACCTTGAGTAGACTCATCAATTTTTTGTGCAAATGTTTGGTTAAACATTGGCCACGCGACGAAAACATATGTTCAGCGCGTGCGCATAAAATTGAACACCTTTACCGACATTTGTGGCGATATATTGGTAGTAAATTTCTTTGTAATGGCGCTGACTGTTACAGATTGCTTTTTTTTCCCATCACAAGCATATGTTGGTCACACAAGAGAAATGTGTCTTGGTTACAAATATGTTTCCTTAACCAAAAACAATAATCAGAGTTAAGCAAGAAAAGATGATTAATCCGCACGTCAAAAAATAAATGATGTTTACTCTTATTTTGAAAACTCCACTAATATTATAAAGCCACAAACTTTCGACATCTATGGCGTCATATAAGAACTAATCCTGCATCGCGCAATTAAAGTTCTCCGCGCAATTTGAACAAATAGAACAGCCCGAAATCATCTATCGGACAGTTGCCCACCAGACATAACACCCGTCTGGTCGGAGGATCCTCCCTTTTCAACGGAGGTTTGCGAAACTTTACTCTCTGTTCCACCTACCTCCAAAGTGTGTGTTTGTGTATGTAAGATTTAGATGAAATTTGGCACATGGATAAACCATATCCTTTATTCGAATATAGAATACTTTTTATCCCTGGAGTTTGTTCCCTTGGGATAATTTGCTACTATCACGTGGGCGATGCCGCAGACAGCAGCTAGGCTATAAATAACACTGTTACACGTCAACTTTTTCATCAATTTAAACTTGACGAGGCCGATTTTTTATAGATAACTACCCTGAGAAGAAACACTGAAACCAACTCAGAAGTCAAAGTCTCTTTTAAAGTCCATACAACATGTAATGGCTAAATGATACAAGAACCACGTTACCACGCAGATGGTGGTCCGAGATGGTCTTCTTATCATCATCATAATTTCAGCCGAAAGACGTCCAATCATGGACACAGGCTACCCCTAAGTTTCGCCTAAATGACCGGCCCTGTGCGTCTCGTATCCATCAGATTTCCACGACCCTCACCAGATTATTGTCTACCTTGTGGGAGGCCTTTCAACGTTGTGTCTTCCGGTACGCGGCCGATGGTCTTCTAAATCGAATAATATATATATAATACCTAAGCGAATCAAGTCGATCAACGTCTATGATATTTCAAAAATTAACATAGAAATTAATATCGTATAGTTGAAAGCGGCAATATTTTTTCAAGAGAGAAACGTTTGCCAAATATACTCCTGTTAACTCAACCGAAATGGGCAACAAAATTCTAACACCGGGTCAGTAACCAATCACCTTCCTATATCGTCTGGTACACAGTCGAGCGAAATAACATAAACAAGCAGTGCTACTGTGCAACCAAAAGTCGAAAACTATACAATAAACGTAAAAGTCTGACAGTAGCCGTTGGAAAGTAATATCTGTTGACATGACAAACAGCAACCCGGTGCTTCACATCAGGCCGATGAACTTCGCGTTTTTTTACTTTTAATAAACATTTCGAGTTGTGCTACTGTTTCTGTTAGACTGTGGTCGGGTTTAAGTGTACGCTGGTAGGCTGTGGTTAGGTTAGGTTTCCTTGTTTAATAGATTCAATCTATTTCTATATTTTTTATAAAAATGTTTTTAATTCACTGTTCGTTTTTTTCGGTGAAGGAAAATATCGTGAGGAAACCGGCATGTTCTAGAACCAAAAAATTCGAAGACATGTGACATTCACCAACCTGCACTGGACCCGCGGGGTGGATTACGGCCTGAGTCCCAGCAGTGGGAACATTAAAAGGCTGATTATGCTATGCAATCTTTGGGTTAAAAAATACTACACTGTTACAAGGTTGCATAGATATTTCTAGGTAATTTAGAACAGTTGTTCATTTAAATCATTATTAAAATAAGAGTACATAAATTGTCTGATCTAAACCACTACAAATAATATCCAGTTGAAACTAAATTCCAACAAAACAATTCTTAGTAATTTACAGTGTTTCCATTTCCCTCCTAATTCAGTTTCCATTTGTACGAACAAACGATAGCCACTACACACTATATAAATTGTCTTAAAATACACCGGAACAGAGATAACATGTATTAATAGAAATAAGATTCACTTCTGGTGAAAGTCCTTATCGATCGGACACGGAGAGGGTTATGCATCCTCCAACTTTCTCTTTAGCCCTCTGAGAAAATCCCTCTTTATCAATTTCTATGCTGCGTCATCACTTGATGATTTTAATCGCGTAATTTATTATATTAATATTTTAAAAGGAGTAAACCGTGTAAATATCAGTTTATTACTTTTCTCATGAGATAGCATAATCTACCATATTTAACGTGAAAACCTAACAGGGACCAGATCATGTGTTTTCTGATAGTTACAGCCTAGGAGTCTTTAAGTCAAGAGTGAAGCGATCACATCATCGCTTACCATCAGGTGAGATATTGGTCAAACACAAGCCTATCAATAATAATAATAAAAAAAACTTTAACTAACTTAACGAACTTTTGCAACACTTATTCTTGATTTTTTTTTTGTACAATATCACCTAAGCATCAAATACAGTCAATACCCTACCTACCTACAAAATATCACATTTAAAAACACCTACACGAAAAAAAAAGCACACAAACGTCCACAATTGAAACAAAAAACAAAAAACGGCCGCTCAAACAGAACAAAATACAAAAACAAAAAACGGCACATAAGCTAAAACAAAACGCTCGCTAAACTTTCTAGCACGCATCTACACAAGATGGGCTTTTAATATCCCAGGGAAGTGGCGACAATCCTCTTAATCATGGAACAGACAATGTGTGAAATGGGGCCACGCATGTACCAGCCTGATTAGCTGCTGCTTTGTACCGTCCACTTTTGTGAAAACTTTGGCGAGAATCGTGCCGTTATGATTATCTGTTCGCTGGTAATATTTTTTTGTTGCACACACGTTTTATTCGAGTAATGTTTGTCTTTTTGTGATGGTAAAGTGTTGATAGAAGTATGTTGACTAGTATTTGTATGTTGGTTACCACCACAGCAACCAACTACTGTTGGTTACCTTAGAATGGTCAAGCCAGTTGGCTAAAGCATTGACAATTTTAAAAGCCCAAAAAAAATTGTAAAGTTTGACAGAAAAGGCTGTCAGTTATTTTTATCAGCACTACAAAAGCAGAATAGTTACCACAAGAGGAAAGCTGCTGTTACACAATCAGTGGGCTGCAGAATTGTTTGAAAGATTAACCGCGGTCCTGGAACGCAAGGGGCAGCTGTGTTACACTCCCTCTCTCCCCATCCAACGCTGAAAAACTTATTTGATGATTTCACTCAACAAAAAAAAAAATTACCTGTATTCAAAAATAAGGCAGTAACCAAAATCCGACATGGTGTGCTGTACACGCTTAGGCGGAGAATTTTATGATAAAAACAATTTTTCTTTTCAAAACCTTTTCTGCAACGACACACCAAACAACGCAGAAAGAAACATATACAAATCCAAATCACATTCGCGGCTCCAAACCCTGGAGCACTGCATCTTACTCATAATCCACACAACTCCGTACGACCATAATTAAAAAATAAATCGCTTAAAAGACAAAGGTAGTGTACCGACGCGAGATTTCGTTTTATTACAGGCTGTGGGTAGGAAAAAAAATCATTTCGTTACATAGGAAAGAAAGAGTCGAGCAAAAAACACAATAAAGATACAATGTAAACAGGTTAGGGTGTACTTGAGTAGCTCATTACGCCGCAGATGCGCTGGGATTAGCCGGTTGGCTCGTTTGAGCCCGCCAGTGCTGCAGGCCCACGGCTCGCTTGCTCCACGACTACGCTGCCTTTGTTTAACCTATTTCGGTTTAGATTACGCTTTTACCGCGATGAGAGACTTAATTAATTAAAGATGTTTACTGCAATTATTGTGCTTTTTATTTTATTTATATTTTTTCGTTATTTTTTTCCTTAGTGCCTCAGAAACCTTCAGATTCTAAGTCATTTAGATGTAATTTATGTTAACTGATATTTATTTTTTATTACAATTACTATTTTAACAAACAACCAACGAAACATATCTTCCTGAACCAAACAAAGAAATCCTGAAACATTTCTTCCTGAACCAAAAAAAAACTTCCTGAAGCATTTCTTCCTGAACCAAAAAAATCTTCCTGAACCATTTTTCTAAACAAAACAAAGTCCTTCAATCCGATACGTACAGCTAATCATCTCCCGACTCCGCTCAATATGCTTTTGTTTTAAAAATTCTACTATTTTTAAACGCAAGATCGTTTTTTTTTTTCCGTACCTCTTGTTGGATAGACTGATTTTTTTAGCCATTGAATATCGTTGTCGCTGTATTCTGTCTGAGTGGTCATGTTACCATTATTCTCGATAAGTGGCCGGAGGAAGGGATGCCGATGAATTTTCAGAAAAAAGGAATCGGATTTTTCCGAAAAAGAATCGAGAAGAATTCGTTGTTGAGTAAAAAGTAAAATTGAGAGAATCGAATCGATTTTCCGTCACGGTTGGTTTCAAAAACTGCTCGTTTATTTTATGTTTCTTTATGGAAAATTGTTGAGGAGCTTGTGGATAAAAGAATAACAGCCGTAGGGGTCTCTATGACAAGCAACGTTTGTTGAGATTGGTCTGCATGGACGGTATGTTAAGACCTATCCACGATGGAAAAAGAAAGAAAGAAAATGAATTTATTTTGTCACAACGCAAGACACACAAACAATATATGTAAAAACGAAACCAAACAAAAGAGAACCAAAAAAATAAAAAATGGGTCTTAACTTAAGATTCCTCTGAAAGCACACACAGTTGTTGGTCTTGGCAGTTATTTGTCGATCTTTATCAGTCGTCACAGATAGAAGCTAGGACATCTGACACTAGTCTTGCCAAATTTTGCCACTCAATTACTGGGTTGAGGACGTCAGATAGACAGCCGATCCATCTAACACCCTAGTATTCAACTGCATCCGGTGAGACTGGTAACGGACTCCAATATAGTAGGAAAAGGCTAGCTGCCTTGATTATAGACCTTTTGTTCATATGTCCCATGTCTGTATTGATTATTTTGTGAGGATTTGACGAGACTTTGTTACCGTATGAACCTTCACACTCACACATAGTGGAATAGGCTTTTTAAATAAGAACAGTAGACTGTACCAACCTACCTCCGAGTAATAACTGAGAAGACTTGCTAAAACAAGTTATAAAATGCTTTTCACGAAATTCGCATAAATCAGGTGTGATCCTAATCCTCAGGCACTGCTCTCGAAACGGTAAAGGACAACATTGTGAGGCAACTGGCATTTCCATGAACCAAAAATTCGAAAAAAATGTGACATCCACCAATCCGCACTGGGCTCGCGTGGTGGATTACGGTCAATTCCCTCTCCTAGAGAGAAAGCTTGAGTCCCAGCAGTGGGAACATTAAAAGGCTGATTATGCTTTATAATTTTGGCTGTACTTGTTTGTATTGGGACTATGCGTGCTTTTTTTTTGCTGAATTTAACTAACATAGTCCTCAGTCTTATTTAATAACGATAACTTGTATCTACTATAAATATGTTAGTCTGTAAGGTATGTATCTATAGGCCAAGATGCCTGATAATAAATGATTTATTATTATTCCGTTTATTCATTTATAAATACATATAATTTTTATTTTTTTATTTTTTCAATAAAAAATTTAAAATAAACATTATTATTATTATATTTGTAAATGATGGTATTCATCTACCTTGTTTTATACATCTCCTAACATTTTGATCGAGTCTTAGATAATGTTAAATTAATCTAACACTATTCCTAAAGACTTAGTGAAGTACGTTGTTATTTATGTAGAAATATAAGTTGCTAGTAATCATTATTTTATATAGATTCATAATCTAAAATCTTATTTGATTCCCGTTAGTTACTATAAGCCGAATAGTTTTCAATTGTAAATTATATTAAAATCAATATTGTTCTGTAAAATAAGCTACTAAAATATAAACATTAAAAATCTATCAGCTCTTGAAAATATTTTTCATAAACTACCCTCAATTATTCACTTTCTTTTCAACACCATAACATAAAACACAACAAAGGGCTAATAAATCGTCCTACCCTCTTGGTGACGATCTTACTAACAAGATGGAGATAGCGTAAGCGATGCGCGGGAGCGGATACTCGGAAGCATAAAGCACGGAAGCTACGTCACAATGGCGGCGCCCGCTTCCGGCCGGAGTCACGCACGGCCGGTGGTACTGACCAAGAGAAAGTTTAGCTTTTATTTTGTGATTAATTTTACTAGTGATAGTTTTTATTTGACCGGTATAAAATTAAAAAAAAAAAACTGTCATAAAAAAATAGTGTTGACTTTTATTGCGGTGGTAAATCATCAAATAACTTCTTCCGCTCTGACTGGAGCGAGAGGAAATGTCAGACTTTAACTAACTAATATCCTACGTTCTTTCAGTTGCCTTTTGCATTCTAGGGCCACGATAACACTTCCGAAAAATCCCGCAGCCCTAAATCTGTATTTTTTTTTAAGTTTTTAACGACTTACAAAAATTTATAAAAAGTACAAATTGTCCAAACTATAACAAAAAAAAAAAGGAAATTAGCAGAAGAAACAACTGTGCTTTTTATTTAATTAAACGATTTCTTTACTTTACCATACATTTTTATTTAATTCACATCTCAAAGAAAAATGACATAACCAACAATAAAAAACTCAGCATAAAAAAAACTTTTTACAAAAAAGGTAATGCTTTACAATGTATTTTCTATCGCTACAGTCAGGTGTAATAATTACATTACAGTATGACAAAGGGGAAGTGACCTGTGGGAATGCACGGAACTACTCATAATATACTACTTTTATAACGAAATTCTTTCACATTATGTGTTGAATGCAGCTGGTGTAGAACAATATGGAGTCAATTACCCATTGTTTAGTGTGTTTCCTTCTTTCGTGTGTTTTAGGGTTAGATTGATAGGGCATCAAATGTACGTTACTAGTTTCAGCCAGCGACTTTTCCCGTGTTGGATTTTTTTATGGGTAGTTTAGCGTTTGACCACTATCTTACTTGGCGGTAAGCGATGATGTGGCCGACGATGGAGCATGCTTGCCTAGAAGTAACTTATTCACTAAATACTATATTAATATATCAAGAGAACTACCGGGACGGTTAAATCCATTCCAGGACATAGTCTACCGAAGTACCCAGATTTCCAAATCCGATCAATAAGCTTAGACAAATAACTTTTTGTTAGCGTTCCCGCTGAACGCTAAGTACAAAATGTCTGGCAATGACATTACATGTCACGCCAATTGTCGTTACATTACTATACATTTTGTAGTTATCGTTTGGCGGGAACACTCATTTGTCTAAGCCTACAGACGTTGTAGAGTCTTTGAAAACGAAGTTCTAATTTCGTTTGTCAAATCACATTCTTACAATTGCACGGATGAAAAGAGCATATTGAGCAAATTTTAATACTTTTTCTTCGTACTCATCTAAAACGTATATCTAAAACCTTTTAAAAGTGAAACACTGCGGATCGCCTGTTATGAAATGATTCACAAGTATATTTCCCCCTCACTAATTTTACAACTTCCGCAGGAAGGTAAAATGTGCTACCTAGTCTTTCCCCCATTTTCACGTTTACTAAATTAAGTATTTACATTTTTTGTGTTGAGCAAAAGAAATAAATCCATATTCCCATACTTCCCTAAATTTATGTCAAATATTTCAAATCATCTTTGCCTCGCAATGGGTAGTAAAAAGCTGATATTATTGTTATTTAGACTGATCAAAATGACATTCACTATTAAGACCTACCTTAAAACAACTATGTCTCAATCAAAATCCAATTTTAATCAAATATCTCAAAAACCTGCTTAAAAATCAGGTTAATCACCCATCTATTCAAATGTCAACGCACGCAAAACGTCAAACCACAGATTAAAAAACGCACCAAACGTATAGACGTCACATGATAGCGTATAATTTTAAAACGTGTGCTCTATTCAGGCAAAGGAAGCGACAAGTGAGCCACTTGCCGCCATTTTCTTGCTATCTGTTCCGTTATGCGATATCGTAATTATATGTTCTCTTTTGTGGAGACTGTGTGTGCTCTACGCTTCCTGTCTTGTGTGAGCGTCGCGTCAACAGCGGTGCAAGTTATAAGAGATACGAGTCTTTAAAAAATGATTAAATTCTTGACCACCTTTCAGTTTTGGGTGTAAAATATTTTAAGTTAGATTCCTTATACACAATAATAATGTTATTTTTGTTTGACTTATTTTTGGTCTAGATACTTCACGTTTGCATTTACAAAGTATGGAAAACTTTAGTTAAAAAAAAACTATTCTCTATAGCTATAAAGCTTTTTGACAGTTCGAAAACACAATACTTGTGATCTAAAATGTTAATACACGCTAAATATTCTCTAGCGTTTGATGGTCTATTAATAGTTCACACGTATTATAAGCAAAATTGTAGTGTCTTTTTCACTAATGGTATTAATGAAGAGTAGTTTTAACTACTCTAAAATATGATATTTGTCTACTTTCAGGATTAATTGATACCATTAATGTAAGTACATCTAAAAGCAATAACAGCCTGATTGGAGTTCAATGAAAAAAATACTTCATACAGCTTCATTACTCTTACTTTCCTCTTGTGTGCTAAATAGGCGAATAAAAATCGCTCACTGCTTATGAAGTGCACCACACTATAATGGATGTATGCACTTTAATTGAAAGGGGTGATGTGATTTAAATAATTTTATTGATGTTAACTTCTCATTTCCATTAATTTTATGAGCATATGATTTCTTTCATGAGCTTTTTGAATAATTTCCTTAGTTTTTAAACTTTATGCAGGTTTAGATTTGAATGAAACTATTTTCTACATGAAACTTGGTACACGGAAAGGTTCACGAAAGGTTCTGTAATGGCGACCACGTACCGGAAGACGCAGCGATGGAAGGCCTCCCACAAGGTGGACCGATGACCTGGTGAGGGTCGCGGGAATCCGATGGATGCGAGACGCACAGGATCGGCCATTATGGCGACATTTGGGGGAGGCTTGTGTCCAACAGTGGACGTCTTTCGGCTGAAATGATGATGATGATGATGATGATCTTCTACGTTGTCAAGTCCTTGAGAGAAACATACTCAGTCTACTTTAAAATAGAATCAGAATTCTTGGCAACTTAAAAAAAAAATTTTAGTTGTTTATAAATATATTATAATTTCATAGTTAAGTATTTTATAAGTACATATATAAGTAAATAGAGTTATTTAAGCTGTTGATCCCCGCATTAACGCCGGCGTTCACGCGCCATTGTCTTACTATTGTGTCTCTAATTACGCACTCAAAAGGTTAAGTAGAATTTAAAAAAATAATTCTTGGAACCAAGTAAATCGCTATCCCTCACTAATTTCTTTTCTTGTTATAATTACAACTTAGGCGTCTTTAAGTCAAGAGTGAATAGGTTACTTCTAGGCAAGCGTGCTCCATCGTCGGCCACCTCAGCGCTTTCCATCAAGTGAGATAGTGGTCAAACGCGAGCGTATACATAATAATAATTAAAAAAATCGTCAGAATAAATAAATATTAAGAGCAATGAGAATTTGATGTAATTGAGTATTGGAAAAATAATTTTAGTAATCTTCGGAACATTATTAATAAACTGTGACTCTAAGTAACCAGAGGGTGTAAACAAACCGGTTTTGAATTAAAAACCTTCAAATAACATTTAACCAAATGTCACGGTTATCCCGTTGAAGAACATGCAAACAGATGTCGTATGAAACATAGACAGGGGAAACTACCAACGTAACATGGCCTTTAATTCCATCCCTGCTACGAACAAAACACGCATCCGATGAAACTTCTGAAAGATCAATCAATATTGGTTATAGTAAGGAGTTGTTTTTTTTACAATGGAAATTGGATTTTATTGTTAATTTTATAAGGTGTGATTTTGCATGGGGTGTTCGGTGGTGTTTCTATGGGGTGTCGTGTGCTAAACGCTATTGATTACAGCAGATTGTGGCACACTAACATAGATAATTGCCGTGACCTCGACTAGTGTAGTAAATCATTTGAATTGTTCATGAATTTTGATTTGAATTGCTATGGTTTTGATTGTTTATATGCATTTAATTATTTGGGGGGTTAGTGTATTAAAGTGCAGTTAGAATAATTAAAAAACAATTGCACATATTTTTTTTGACAAAACTTTAGTAAGAAAACCTTTTTGTTCGAGGAGAAAAATAAATCAAATAACTTTTTCCGCTCTGGGTGGAGCGAGAGGTAGTGTCAGACTGACTAAAATCCACCTATGTTCCTTCAGTTGTCCATTGCATGCCATGGCCACGGTAACTCCTTTTTCCCGACTCCCGACGATAGAAATTGACCTAATGCAAACAAGGATAGATTTCTAGAACTAGTATCTGAGGCTATCGTCTCTAGCTGTTTCCATTATTAGGTACAACGGTTTGACGTCTCCACGACAGATAGTCGCAACAACGACACATGATGTACCGCCACGATTTATGCTTAACAAATTTTTATCGTTTTGCTACTGTCGTGCTGGCCGTTCCCAAGTTCCTACAATCATGACAATATGTTGTCACTACAAAAAAAATCGTAAACGACAGTTAATCGTGTCGTCCTATATGTGAACACCTCCATTTAAATATATAAGCCACGACACTCTACATGATTATCTGTCGTCACACTAGCCTATCTCATATTAGTGTGGTAAAATCCCACAGGTAAGTTAGGTTAGGTAGTAAAATGCTACAGGTAAGTGAGGTAACTGATACCTATAATGTATAAATATCTTTCTACTTAAATGTAGTTATTTAACAAACCACATAACGTCAGTTTCTAATGATATAAACATAATTAGGGTTTACCCAACTATATGTTAGAACTTATATAGCATAGTTTTACCTACTTGTAAAATACCAGGTTCTGATAAAGTATTTATATGCTTAGTTTTTAGGTATTTATTTAACGTTATTAAAAGTTAATACTAAACCACAAATTGCTGGTTAATACTGCAAATATACGCGTACTTTTGTCCTTAATTTAAAACATACTTATATAGATATTTGGTACTGTAAGGATCGGAGATAACAAAAAGTTTCATCTGTATTAAACTGTAGGATATATTCCTATTAATATATTACTATTATATTACTAGCTTCTGTCATCGACTTCACTTTCACCTGTAGGTTTCTCCATACAAAATTCGGACCCCCGTTTAATCCCTCAAGGAGATGAATTTAGGAAATTCTTCTCTTAGTGCTCGGCTACGTCATAAAAGGAAGCCTTGTCCAAAATTTTACACTCCTAGTCCCAGTAGTTTCGGCTGTGCGTTCATATGTCAGTCAGTTTCTCCTTTTTCAAATACAGATTAATGATATACCTACACTTAACAGTCTGACAGCGGTTCTAATCTCATCTGACAATATTCTTTCTTTTAAAATTCGAATTAGTGTTTATATTTTTAATTATAATGTGCCAGTAACTAAGCTCTCTAAAGAGGCACTGGTGAAAGAGTTTCTAAATCAATCATTAAAACCATTTTGGGATTTCAAGTCTACTAAAGTGCTGCTGAATACTAGTATTTCACATGGAGTCGGTCTGACCTCCACAGGACAGTAACTGGGTAAGACGATACCACTTGGCAAGACATGGTTGTCAGATTTTCACGCTTCTGACGTTCTGACTACCCATAATGAATGACAAGGATTTACGAATGACAGTTGGGACCAACGCTTTGACATGCTCTCTGAGGAACAGAAGAGTTACGATACGGACCTACGGTTGGTCACCTATCCACGAACCGTCCTTGACCAGCGTTGCATAACCCTGATGATCGACACGTGCGGCTGTATCTATAAATTTAAAATGATAACTTTTTCTATATTCATAGACCATGTGCCGATTTCTTACAAGCCACGTGCACAGGTAAAGCTTAAAGAAATGACATGCAGCAAAAAAAAATATTTAATAAGAAGATGACCTACTTCAAAATTTGCACCTTTCGCCGAAAGAGTTCCTTTTGATAGAACACCTTGCTGCCATATGGCAAACCCGCATATCTTGTCGGATTTTTTTTCTAAATACAAGATCGGATTTTGATGAGAAATAGAGCAACGGATTTTATTGAAGCTTTATACGTAGCGCCCGCGCGAAGTAGTAAATTATTTTAAGGGTTTTTTTTTAGGTGGGAAAATCATGTAGGTAATGACAAATCCCGCTCTTGGGCGGAGTGAAAGATAGTGTTAGACTTTTACTGACTAAAACCCACTCCTGATCCTTCTTTGCCTTCATCCCGGGGCCCCGGGCTTCGCTTTCACACTACCCGTGGAAATTATTTTAAGGGTGGGAAATCATTTAATCTATACTAATATTATAAAGAGGTAAAGTATGTTTTTTTGTTTGTAGGAGTTAATATTTGAAAGTACCAGTCCGATAGCGAAAATTTTTTTACCTATAGAAAGCTGCTTTATTCTTGAGTGACATAGGCGATATTTTATATATTCGGGCGAAGCCGCGGGCAAAAGCTAGTTAATTATATTGTCAATTTTTTTTTAATCATCTAATGATCTCACCCGCTCTAGGGCGATACGGAAGGGCGTGTCAGACTTTGTACTAACTAAAATCACACCTATGTTCGTTCAGTTGCTCATTGCGTCCCAGGACCATAGGTTCCCCTTTCATAAGTCGACCCATCGTCCTAGTAAAGAGAAAATACGCCCAGGACAAAAAGTATCCCATCTAAGAACATAAGATACTTTCTGGAATAGTTTCTAGTATATGGTTAAGCCGTGTGCCAAATTTCAGCTATTTGAGTGTGAAGCAGTTACAAACATACACACACATACATACAATCTTTCGCTTTTATAATACAAATAATATAGAACTAATGTAATCGGCTTGATGATAAACATTAGCGAGATGGTCAACAAATCCAATCAAATCAAAATAAAAAGTAAAAAATAAAATGTTTCAATATTTTTTTTTCTTGTGGGATGATCATCTAATGACATTCCCCGCTCTTGGGCGGGGCGGGAGATAGTGTTAGAGTTTTACTGACTAAAAACCCACTCCTGTTCCTTCTTTGCCATTTTTCCAGGGCCCCAGATATCTCTTTCGCATCACCCATGGCCCCAGTAGGATTCACCCTGCTGGGCCCCTACGGTTGCTGACATCTCCTTGAGGCACGCGTGGAACACTACGTGCCGTCGACGACTTGGGCTCGGTCCGGACGGTTACCGGACGATCGGACGGCGAGCTACCCATTGTTCGCCGTCCGCAAGCCCGCGCCTACGGTGGCCGGAAATATTTAACAACTACTGAGAAAATTTGTTAAATTAGTAGCTTTACCAGTTAAAAATACTTAACGCAAATACTTTAAGTTAAATATTATTGATAACACAACAAATATACTCCCAAAACAATAATCACCCAGCAACAACAATAAATTAAACTAACAAAACGCGAAATAAAAAAAAAAACTGCGCAAAAACTAATTCCTCCTTCCATTCACATCCACATATTGTCTTTGGTCGTCGTTCTGCCCGTCCACAGGTAATCAAAGGTGGACAACAAAACCCATCTCTGCTTTTTGAATACGTCCTTTGCTTCGTCGGCCTCCCGTTTCATTCATATCTCCGTAATTGGCTTTTGATTTATATTGACGTAGTTTACAAAAAAAAACAATATGGCTGTCTCTTGTGTTTTGTAGTGGTCTGAAGATTTGATTGATCTGATATTGTTTTAGGAATCGTATTAGTATTCAAAACTACTCACACTTTTTCTATTTTACATTAATTACACGTATCTATTTTTAAAAAAAATGTTCAAGAGTTATGAACGAATTGATTAAATCCAGCAATGGGATATTGGTTTATTTCTAGTTCAGGCTGTGACTAAAGTATATATATATCATCAATATTTCAGCTGAAAGATGCCCACAGCTAGACGAAGAGCTTCTACAAATATTGCCCAGACATATTTGTCAAAGTCAAAACTGTTAACTGGTCAAAAGTACTTTTGAACATTTAATTTTTTTTGTTGTGTGTTTACAGTTACTTATAGATAGATAAAACGTTTCTTTAATTATTATTTTTTATAATAAAACAAACGCATTTTAACTAAATAAGAGTTTTAACTGAAGCCAATAAAAATTGATTTAACTGATTAAGTATTAACTGCAAAACTAGTTTTACCTAATTAAAAATTGACTGTAACATGACACCTAGATGATTCTGAATAATGTAACATACTCAAGAAGGAATTATCCAAAAAAGACTGTTAGCACCTATGACAACAATCCTAAGTCTGGCTAGAAAGAAAAATGGCGGACCACTGTAATTTCCTGGACCAGTTTTATAGGAAATGGCAACGGGGCATTGCCACTCGTAGGCGAGCCTAGGAATACGGTAATCTGTGATAGAGTTGGGTTCTGTTTTTGAAACCGTCGACATTCATGTCGCTACGTATCGTCATTGGCCAAATGATTTTGAATCAAGGTAATCTCGTGATGTGTTTGTGACGTCTTTTGACCGACTGCGGTAAAGTTCAAAAGGAGGATATTTCTTTTTCTAAAGTAGAAACCTAGAATATATAAATGTATTGCTACTAACGCTTATTATGAGGTACCAACTTGATTCAAAATAATAATAAATAATATCAATAAATTTTATTCACAAATATGAGACGACCATACAGAATAACTTAATAATATACAAATAGTTCGATAAGAAGGTTTAAAGAAATTTTCACAATTAAATTTAGGATAGTTAAAGAATGTTAAATGGCATATTTTAAAAGTGGTTTGGTTGTCTTTGGACTGATTCACCCTATCCCCTCGAATTACTGTAGGTACCTATAACTGAATCACGCACGAGTAAAAATAAAACAAAATATTGGTTATAAACCTATTAAAATAATATAATTTACGGTTTTATCTAGTGTATAGAAATAAAATTCATTTAATTACCTTATTATTAAAGGGAATCGCTATGTGAAATCTTTTCTGGTGACTTTTAATGAAGTTCATAACTAAATACCTTAATTTTCATAACAAAACAAACAACTCACAAGCTTTCAAACATAATAAAATGTAAGAGTGACGCATACAAGTACAGAAGACATATCAAAAATTTGAATTTAACCGACGCGCGCACGCGTCACTACGCTCTGCCAACCCCCACGAAAGGTGCGCGCACGCACACCGAGGGGACTGCCCCTATTATCTTTAACATTTCCAAGTCTACAAGATAAAGCACAAGGGGAGCAGGGGGTGATTTTCTTTATTCTTTTATTCTTCACCCGATTTTATTATTATTTTTTTTAGTTATTATTACTGTGATTGTCGAGCCACGCGGCGCGTGCGCACATGTCCCGCGACCCCCTGTTGCAAAGCGTAAAGCTCTTGTTAAGTATTGTTCGAGGATTATAAGGATACATTAGTGGTTGATAAGTTTTATATTATTATTACGTTATTGATATTAAACTTATACGGAAAAACAATAAGCAACTGATCAAAGTATATAATCCAAAAGCATTCCATGAATTGAATAGAATAAGAATGAAGTACGACAAAATTGGGGTCGTATCAAGGGTGAAAAGAAGATTTGCAATAATTGATATTGTAAAGATTAAACTGCACCTTGTAAATCTATTGAAAACAAACCAGGCGCATACGCAAAAAAACTAAGATGCGTCATCCGGTATTGACAAGTAGACCACCTTCTAGCGACAATGTTTTGATTAGGTACACCTCTGAAACTCTTCTAAGACTCTTATTTCCAAAGAAACAGAGACCAAAATGGCAAAATTCTCGGCAATTCAAAAGCAGTCTTATTTGCCAGTCCCAAGATTGTCAATTTCGTCATCAAGCGAAAAAATACCTTATTTCCCTTCAGCAAAGTTGGATTTCATCAGGCAGGTCCTTCTAAGAAAAAACGTCTTTATAAGACCGACCAGCTGATTTTACGCCCGCACCTTACGATAAATATTTGGAGTAAAATCTTTACCATCGATTCTAAACTTTACATAGCACAGAATAAAGTCTCAAACTGCTTGAAGAGGCTAAAACCTTGTAAGGTGGTTCGCGTCTTCTCCTTAGAACTTGCATCAGTGGAATTTCAACCAAAAGGTATAGGTTTAAGGTTGGTTTTTGTTTAGTATTTTGTAAAAGGCACGTGTTTATAAAGATAGCATCGATGCACATGCTTGATCCGGCACTTAAATGTGTTTTGTGGGCGTATCAAATGTCTTTACGGTTACCGACCAACACGGTGGCGCTTAAAACAATCTGAATGACCAGGTGGGGGTCCTGACTGCGTTTTTAAGTTCCTTGTTTATTTTATAATAAAAAATGATTCAATCTGATTCTGTCATTGTAGATCATATTTCAGTTTTGGGCTTGTTAGTCTTGTTGGGAGACGCTTCATCATTTCAGCCAGAAGACTTCCACTGCTGGATATAGGCTTGCTCCAAACATCGTCACTGGCCTGCAAGATTGTTGGAAACAAAGGGCAACTAAAGGAACACAGTTAGGTATGTTTTAGTCAGCAAAAGTGACACTCCCATGCTTCACCCAGTGCGGGAGAAGATATTTGCCAAGTTACCACCACAAAAAAAAAACAAGCGTCACCACATCAACCTACCTTGAGCTTCCCGCATCCAACGGATTCTCACGAAACCCTTAATTTAATTGCTACCATCTATCAAGAGCTTTCCAGATCTATGAAGACGTATCAGCTCTTGTTTGAACACACGCATTCAATAAAGTATCAAAAACATTCCTCTAACCACTAGCTGAAGTTCCACGCAGACCAATCTAAAACAAGTCTATTAAGCGTATATCTAAGGATTAGAATTCCCTGCCGGAGTCTGTGTTTCTTGACAGTTACAGCCTAGGGGTCTTTAAGTCAACAGTGAATACGTTGCACATCATCGCGTACCATAGAGATAGATACCTACACTATGTTATAAAGAGGTAAAGTTTTTTTTTTGTTTGTAGGAAGTAATCTCTGAAAGTACTGGTCCGATTGCTGAAATTTTTTCACCGATAGTAAATTGTTTTGTTTCTGAATGACTGAGGCTATATTTTATGTACGTGTGCGAAGCTGCGGGCAAAAGCTAGTCCATAATAAAATAAAAGTATTTCCAAACTGCTAAATCGTGCATACGTAAGTCGATATACAACATGGCGGTATCGGTAATCCTACAGACAGCGTACTCAGCGCCCACTACACTACAATAGCTGCTTACCCCTCGCACCTTTGACCCGGCGCCGGCGCAGCTGCCGGGCGCCCAAGATGGCGAGGGGTGGCATCGCGATCGATAAAGTTTTGATGGCGAATCTAAACTTGGGTAGTTAGCTTTTGAGTAGTTTTTCGGTAATTCCTTTTTTGAGTAGTTATGATGTTTTTAGAACATTTGTCTTGAGTTGAAAGAAACTCTTGTAAATAAAATGGTCTATGCATGAAATAAAGCTTCTTCTAGCTTTCTGCTAAAGAGTTTACCGCAGACCTAGAACGCAAATGGCAACTTAAGGCAGTGAAAGTCTGACACTCCCTCTCTCTCCACCTTAAAACAGGAGAAGTCATGTCATGAAGCATAGCTCAAAAAAAAACTTACTTCTATGCAATTGACGCCCTAAACAACATTTAGCATCAGCTGAGATATTGGTTAAAAGCGAGCTCTCTAATAAATAAAAAAAAAACAGGAAAATAAGGTTAAAAAAAACAGTAGAAACCAGTCAAATAAGTTAGTAAAAAAGACACTTAAACAAAAGTAGCATCTTCAAAATATCCGTCAATCAAACCCACAAAAAAGAAAACAAACTAATTAGCCTCTTCGATTTTTTTCTACACAATCGCGATCACCACATTGCAATCTTATCAAAAGATCATTAATTACCTATTCGATTCTTTCGCTACCAAAACAATCGTATCCCGAAACTCGATATGATTTTGCTCACACAATAGGAAGACATCCATCCATCATCCATACATCATCCGCAAAACATCTTTCGCAACGCACGCGCCCTACAGATGCGCAAGCGCATGTGCCGTTTATATTGCAATATCAATAAAATAAAGAAATCCTCCGAAATTGTGCGCACGCCCCTCTCTATTTAAGATACTCGAGCAATAATGCAAATTCTCTATAATGATTCGACATCTGTTGCAAAATTTTATATTTGTATCGATGATATTGATAGAGTGAATTTCTACATAGGTACTTACATATTTAATTTATTATTTGAGAAAACCCGAAAGTGGTTTTTTTCTAGAGTGTAGAAAGAGAATGTGTCAGATTTTTACTGACTTACCTTCTCATCTTCATTTACACGCCCTTTGCGTTCTAGAGCCACGATAACTCACGAACATTCCCGAAGCATCCCGATGGTGGATTAACCTAGAGTTGCTTTCTTTAGGCACCTCTCTACATGAGAATCTTAATCTTTATCAATTCTTTGAGAAGAGTCATATACCTAAATATCTTGCAAACCTTATTATTTATCTTTTATATGGTGCCATTTATTTGAATGTCGCTTACAAAGCTAAGATTAGTGGAACACACTTGATTATGGTTAGATAGCCGATTGAAGATTAAAGATTGAAAAAAAAATCTTCATTGGCTTAATTTCTGCCTTGTCAGTCAGTCATCCTTCTCTCTTCGCATAGACAGTTTGCAAATCCATCTCTGATAGAGGAGACAGAGGTACAGTTAAGCCACAAGGTGTTAAGATGCACATTTGTTCCGCGGGATGACTCGTATCATACGCTTCTACACACCGGGCACGCGACATTACCGGCGGAGCTAAAGGTGCAGTCGACCCCTTTCTCCTTTCCTCTATTATTACACGTCACAATCGATCTATCGACCCTAGAAACTGTGTATGAGGGTCCTAACAATCGATCGACTATAACAATTGACGGTGTCCCCAACTTTGAGGCTGTAATCTTTTACAATATTAACTTTAGATGGCTAGGCTTCACTTGTTTCAAAATTAGAACTGTGGTTTAATATTGATGAAGAGTTTTTGGTGGAATTTCTTTGAGTGAAGTTCAGTGGTTGATTTAATTATTCGCAAATTGATTCCTTGTGGATATTGTGATGTAAAATTGGTGTAGTTTTGTATCTCAAGTGTCTGTGCAACTGGATATGGAATATGTGGAGCTGAGAATATATAGTAGTATTGACTACCACAGCGAAGTTTACCGAGAACATTTGCTGCCAAATATTGCAAAAACATTTGAACGTGTTACATTCGTGTTCTAATAGAACTCAAAGTAACTTAAAGTGACTGAAAACTGAACATGTACTTTCTAAACTTGGCCAAATGCACAAACCGTGCGACGTCAAAATAAAAATAATAATAAAAAAATATCAATGAAAACTTTTTTCTTCCTTTTTGCTTTTTTTGAACGCTATATTAATAAAAGTTGTTATTAATTAAAATGTGAGCATTTAAATAGTAACAATGCGTAATATAGGGACGCATAAGAAGAAGTATCCTTCGAAGCTTGTAAAACAGTTTGAATGCTTGAAACACTTTTTGACATTTTAATCAAATTGGTGTGCATAATTTTTTAGGTATAATAAACGTTTTTGCAGCAAAAATAAAAGCTACTCTTCGAATGATGTACGTCATTGTATAATTTGTAATCTTCCGCGACATTCTTGTAACTATCGGAGTTAATTATACTAATTCATCTTACATCAACACTTACAACTTTTATGTTGAGGGATTGAAGTAACACGGTTAGGTTATAGTTAGTAAAAGTATAACACTCCCTCTCGTGTCGTGGGGCTCTTTGAATCGAGAGCGCGATCTCAACTTCCACCTATAAAAATAATAGAACAAGGTATTGAAGTACAGTTACCAAAAAAACTGTTTTAATTTTATTTGTGGTCCCAAAATGTACATACAAAAAAAAAATTATAGGTGGAAGTTAAGACCCCGGTCCCAGTCCAAAGAGTCCCACGACCCTCCCTCTTGCCTACTACTAGTCCCACGGAGAAGTTATTGGATGATTCAAATGTTTCATAATTTCTTGATTAATTAAAGCCAGTAAAATATAAATAAAAAAATGTCTCTCAGCATGTAGTTAGACTGGCCTCAACACAGTTGAGATTCAGAGAAAAGGTTAACCGTATGATACGAGCAGGCAAATGAAGGATAAAATATATTTCGTCAGTGAAGACGACACAGACGCACATAGACGCATGAGAGAGCGTAGGTTAATAATGGCTATTTTACAGGAAAACAAAATAAAAGTAATAAATTATGAGTTTAGATTTTAGCTTTAATTTGTCGAAAGATTTTCTTATCCAATTGGCATCT
Organism: Mythimna impura; assembly: GCA_905147345.3. Classification (NCBI taxonomy): domain Eukaryota; kingdom Metazoa; phylum Arthropoda; class Insecta; order Lepidoptera; family Noctuidae; genus Mythimna; species Mythimna impura. Next base: position 20,405,584 of record LR990359.1, on the reverse strand, counting down.
TTTTTCAAACCAGCCGTATATCTTGATACCCTACTACTCAATCTTCACAGCACCTAAACTTACTTATACGCAATGTTAGAACTTCACTGACAATGATTTAAACTTGTACACAATATCGCCATTATGCGATGTCCAGAGTCAATGACTATAACTTCCGTAAAACAAAATAATTACGAACGCAGCGGTCACCGTCACTTCCGCTACCTAGCCGACGCCATTTTAGGAATCATTTGAATTTTCCTTCTTATAAGTCATATTGGCATGTGTATTTTTGGCGCAAAATAATGCAACATTTTTTTTAAATATTATTTAAATTTGGTTCAAGTATTTTATTATTCAAATTATGAGTTTGTTTTAGTTTTCTATCCCTCGGTTTCTGATTTAAGCATTTGAAGTTGAGAATTACTCAAACTCTACTTTGCCCTGAAAACCTGTCAAAATTTGGCAGTTAATTAAGTACGGTTTGAGACATTCTTAACTCAAAATACTCAATTCAGAAAACCGCTCTAAAAAAGGGGGGCACCAACTGAGTTCAAACTATCTAAGGCTAAATTGACTCAAAAAGAACAAGAATATTTATTTAATAAGAATATTTTAAATTAAGCTTTTTAACCAAAAGACATTCATCTTTCGAAGTCATTCGTATTCGTATTTTTTTAGTCATTTATCTTTTAAGATAAAAAGAACTTAGATACTATTTCCAATCAGAAAATGATAAGATTCTCCACCCCACTGTTCCCATTGCCCATCAATCGTTTCTTAATTTAAGCACAAAGAAAATGACGCCATTCAAAATATTTTAAGCCTAATAAAATAAAAACATAAGTAATTTTCATAGAGAGATGACTACCTAAGTCATCTCTTTATTTATTCTTTGTAGCGCATTGAAAATTTTCTTTTTGCGCCCATTAGCTGAAGTGAGCTGAAGGTACACTGTCCATTGAGTCGTGATAAAAAAATGTGCTTACGGTGAAAAAGTGGCTTTACTTTGATGATACGTCCAGGCTTTTTTACATACGGGCACTATAGCTTATACATACGCTGTGAAGAGTGTGAGGAAAAAATATAAGAGCTTTAAGCTCAAAAAAAGTTGTCAACTTGTGATTTAAACAAATACTATGATAAAACTAACTCCTGCCAGCGGCTTTGCCGGCGAAAGTAGGTTTCTCCATTCAAAATTGTCAATGAACAGGTAAAAGGAAAATCCTCTCTTAGTGCTTGCCTACGTTATAAAAAGAAATCTCCTAACATCAAGCTCCTAAGCCCGGTAGTTTCGGCTAGGCGTTCATATGTCAGTCAGTCAGTCAGTTTCTCCTTTTATATATATAAACAGATAAGAGAAGTCTAATGATTTCAGAAACACAGAAAATAATTCATTGATTTTCAGGAAATAATCCCTACAGAATCTTACAACGACACATTTCATTCCTCAGAATATTACCTGCTATAACTTAGTGAAAAGGTATATATTTTCTTTTTCACGTAAAACGCCCCAGTCTTTTACCCGGAACTCCCGAAAACCTAAGAACTACAAGTAAAGTAGTAATGCGGCAAAGCACTCGAAAAACCGCACAGTCGATCTCCTAGCCATTAATTAGTCGCTCCGGTATCGGAGTCTTAATCAAGCATAAAATTAAAACTTGGCACACGCCGGGCCCACAGAAGTAAGGGTGCGTCCACACGTACCTTATGGCCCGGCAATTTGTTCAAGACATCTGGCCTCACACCTGCCTAAGCGCCCGGCTTCACCCCTCGTACACTCCATACCGATACTGCAGCTACAAACATAGTTGTAGCCACCCCATTCTTATTTTAACACATTATTTCAACTGTGATAGAGTCTAAATTAACTTATTTGACAGTATGAACAACTTTGTTCGTGTATTATGGTTTTGGCACAAGGTCCAATGCCCCCGTCATTCATCGTAACATACACTATTAAAATTCGGAAATGACGAAACAGTTTTTCGACTCGTATCGTCGCAGTTCAAGTGTGAATTTATGATGGAAAACTGCTATGTTTGCTCATTAGAAAGTTTTTTTGAAACTGTTTGTGTCAATCTGGGATAACGGACGTGTTTCAATTAGTCGGTACGAGTATGTTTGTCCACGTTAGTCGGCCGTCAATCTCCATAGCCGGGCTGTCTACAATCTCAGCGTAAACACGGCGACGTACGTTCATTCACGCACACACGGCTCTAAGACGTTCGTGTTAGTCGTGCATGTGTGCGTGCCCATTCAAGAACACGTCCTTACGTCGCATCCGCTGACGTCACAAGTCTTACAATTGCCCGTGTGAACGCACCCCATCATGGAATGTGTTTTGACAATTCTGTTGACGAGATAAGTGAAGGGTTATGTAACATGTAATTTTGGTTTGACTTTCTTGGGTTATTTGTAGTTTGATTCGACTGACTTCGCGTCCGGTCGGGTGGCGTTTTATTACGGTGATTTTTTACATGATAATTCGCAGTCGGTTGTCAATCAAAAATCAACCCTAACATTCCGCCTCATCCGGGTATCGCATTACATTTTCATTCTTAAGCCAATTAGCCGCATTACAAACCATATCTTTTGATACGTCTCTTACACAATCTCTGGACTAAAAAATAACGTTATTTATGAACTTGAACAGTACAATAACGATCCTACTTCCTGCATCAACTCTTGCAAAAAACCATTAAAATTTAATTTGTCTCCGCAGGGGTCTAAGGATGCGGGACGATACTGGTAATTTGGTGTAAGTAGACCAATATTGGCTTTGTGGGAATGTGGGCCAAGTAGGCCAATTCGTGGTCCATTGTGTGAGGGGCCAAGAATGGTTCCTTGAGTGTGGACCCGCATCCCGCGAATAAATATTAATGGTGAAGAGTCCTTGTCCTTGTGGGACGTTTGTACTTCTTTTTGGTTCTTGATTCGATAGTTTGTGATCTTGTTACAGATTTAGATGTAGCACAATAGAAGGATTGTTTGCGTAATTACAGTTTTGATAAGGGTCATTATTTTAAAAGTAACAAGCTTTACATCATTTGTTATGATATCATCAGTTATGGTGTGAGTAAAACGCCTTATACTAGCTTCTGCCTGCAGGTTCAAAAATATAAATTACATTCTCCCAAATCAAAAGCTATTTTAGTTTACTCACTAGTTACTCTGTAATTGTGATGTAAGGCTACGATGGAACTGATATAACAATTTGTTAAAAGTTCCTTAAATAAATAAATAAAAAAAAGTATCCTAATAGTCTATTCCAAGACATGGTCTACTCAAGCGCCAAATTTCATCGTATATATTGGTATATAAAGAAAAGAAACTGCGAGTCGGACTCGCGCACTGAGGGTTCCGTACAAACTCACTTATGTAAATAGTTCAATTCTCTATTTTTCCAAATCGCTATTTTTTGTGACGTAGGTAACAAAAAATTTACTGTTTTCAAAATTATTCCTATATCTGTGCTATAAGACATTGCTTTATGCCAAAGTCCAGAATTCTGGGTCAACAGGAAGTACCTTATGAATTGTGATTTCTTTGAGAGTGTCGAAATATACGTTTTTTGCTACATAAACGGCCGTATCTTTTGTTTCGGTTAACTTAGAAGTTTAATTTTTCACAGCTTCAAGGAACCGTAAACTTGAGTTCATAGTTTTAATTTCAACTCGATACCTCCACGCGTTCCCGAGATAAAGGGTCTTGATAGGCAGACAGACGGACAAACAGCAAAGTGATCGTATAAAGGTTCCGTTTTTTATTTTTGAGGTTCGGAACCATAAAACGAGTAACAAATATAAGTACACACGTACAAATTTTCCCCTTAATGATATTAGTATGATATTGTGATGAAGGTAACAATCTCATGACTTCAATAGATCTTAAACATATAAAATGAAAATATCCCCAAAAAAAATATTGTAGATAGAATATACGCATAAACCTCATTTAAAAATGTCTTATAGAAATCGAGACTGATACAAAAACCGCCTTTCAAAACCAGAAGTCAACGCAAAAACATCTGCGAGTTTTTGCCCAATTTGTGCAAAATATTGATCCTTTATAGAACTAATTTGACACGTATACCACCTTTATAGCACTTAAGTGTCGTAAATAAGTAAATAGGATAGACGGTGTTGATACGATTAAAAGAAACAGATGTTTTAAAAGATTTATTATCGTCTTTGAGATTTGCACGTTTGGAACTTAAAAGTTGGCAATAAGCTTGAAGAGTAACACCTTTTTCTTAACAGTGACATTTGAAAATCTTATATCTAATCTCTTGTGATTATTTATTTGGTAGGTCTTTTTTTTTAGATGGGAAAATCATTTGATGACAAAGCCCGCTCTTGGGCGGAGCGGGAGATAGTGTCAGACTTTTACTGACTAAAAACCCACTCCTGTTCCTTCTTTGCCTTCGTCCCAGGGCCCCGGGTTTCACTTTCACAATACCCGTGGCCCCAGTAGGCTTCCACCCTGCTGGGCCCCTACGATTTGCTGACATCTCCCTTAGGCGCGCGTGGATCAGTACGCGCCGTCGACGACTTGGGCTCGGTCCGGACGGTTACCGGACGGTCGGACGGCGAGTAATGGGTGGCGCAAGCCCGCGCCTACGGTGGCCGGAAATCGGAGAAGAGTTTCCACCCTTCATTTTTTTAACAGATGATTACTATAAAATCAATAACCGTCTTTGTCTAATTATTTTGACTTATGCATTATAATATTTTTAAAATAAATAAATGTACCTATTAAAGATCTTACAGACTTACTACAACAGAAGGCAATCAAAAGGCAGGAAAATTTATGGACAGGCACTTAACATTAATATCGGTAATAGATACCGCTTTTACCTTCTGACTGTTCTAAATAAAACAATAATTAAACTTACAGCAGCCATTAATAACATAAATTAACAAATAGACCAACATCGATAACATGACGTAACTTCACAATACCACAAGTACAGTCAGCAACAAAAATAAATCACCCACACCTCTTCAAAATGATACTGTACTATACAAATCACTTCCTGTACTACAGAGCTTCCTTTACCTGACAATTAGGCTCTTGAACTGTACCGAGCCCCTAATAGGCCATAAAACTATCAATGGGGTACTAAAGCACCCCACGGCACCTGGTTCACAGAAAGAAACATCTTTCGGCAATTTCAAGCGTGAGTTATGATATATTGTTACGATTAAGAAAGAAAGAAATTATATAAGAAATATCAGTTGCAGAAATATTACCTACAAAGAAATTGTTAAATTATTTAAAACATAACTACAAGTTTCTTATTTTTGCAGCAGTCTACAAGTATATTCTTTGTCTCGATTGGTTCGCGAATTCACCTGAAGAATTTTAAATCCACACTAGCTTTTGCACGCGACTTCGCTCTCATGAATGTCGGTTATTACGGACATGATTTTATTTATAATGTGTAATGTAGGTACCGATTGTTTGAACACAGTTATTCATTTGCTGTAAGTGAATACTTGTAATTGGCCTTAAGCTTTATTAAAATAAATAAACATGTATTTATTGCTGTAAGTTTTCCAAATAAAATAAAGTCGAAACCAGATAAAAAGTAGCCTATATCCCTCCTTGGGGTTCAAATTTACCCCGTACCAAATTTCATCAAATATGGTTCAGAAGTTTAACCATAAAAATATAACAGATAAAGTTAATAGACAGACATTTATAATATTAGTGGATAGAGCGAATACCTAATCTTGGACTACCGGAGATACTGTTAGAACTAGTGTAGAAGATAGAGACGCAAGTCCTATAAATTAGGCCCCGGTACAGTCCATATCCGGAGCGAGGAGGTATGGGTAGCGGTCGCCTCCGCGTGCGAAGCAGTAATGCTAACGAAGAAGACAGCTACAAGCGTGAGGGAACGGACCTCCTCACGCCCCAGCCTCCGAGACTCCGACCCCGACTACCAGTCATCGTAGGCATGTGCTTGCTGACGGCGAGCAATGGGTAGCTCGCCGTCCGGTAACTGTCCACACCGACGTCGATGGCGCGTATAAGTATTCCACGCGTGCCTCAAAGAGATGTCAGCAAAACCGTAGTAGCCCAACAGGGCCGAAGCCTACTGGGGCAACGAGTTGATTTTTGAAAGGGAAACCCGTGGTCCTAGAATGCAAGGGCAACTGTAGAAACATAGGTGTCGTTTTAGTCAGTAAATGTCTGACACGCCCTCTCGCTTCGCCTTAGAGCAAGAGAAGTGAAATGATTTTCAACCTTAAAAGAAAGTCCTGTAAATTGAGAACGTTTGTTCATAATATTGTTCTTTTTTTTATGAAATTCCTTACTTGACTTTAGGTACCAAAATTTTTTAAATAACCCCTAAATCGTCAAACATTTAAACAGTGATATAACTTTATAAGTTTTAAACTTTTGATAGGGGTAATTCACAAAAAGATTGCCTTTATCACCATTTATCGGAAGAAACAAAAAACCCCATAGATTTCCTACGGCCCTGCGCACGCGCTCGCGCCGGGTGGGCGCGCACGTGGCCACCCCTATCTGATCGATATCGATAAGTAGTGTTGTACTTTCTTATCGATTCTCGGTAGACGGATAGAAAAAAATAATGTGTTAAAATTGGTTTTGACGGAGCTTCTGTCCAGTCTTATCTGATTTCATGGTCATTATTTGTATGTTTGTTGTAGTTGTTCATGATCTTTTTTTTTCTTCTTTTAAAAAACGTTGTCCCTCATTAAGAATTACTCTTGTATCGTGGGTGCGGTCACAAACATGTAAATTAACATGCACAAGACACCCAGAACAGCTATGTTTAAGCTATAGAAATATTTGTTCCGTGTGGGGTTCGAACTCGCGATCCGCAGCGCAGCAGTCAATCGATCAACCACTGCGCCAATCGTGCCGTCAAAGACGTATTTTTTTTTAAACTATTACACAACGCCGTCTAGTCCCAAGCTAAGCAGAGCTTGTGTTATGAGTACTAGACAACTGATAAACATAAATACATACATATTATAGATAAATTACACCCGGACACTGAACAAATGATCGTGCTTATCACACAAACATTTGTCCTGGGTGGGAAACGAACCCACGACCTCCAGCATAGCAGTCAGGGCCACTAACCGCTAGACCAACAGGCTAGTCAACAGTCAGTCGTTGTTTTTAACATAGAAATAACGGAAAGTTTTCTTGTCTTTTCAGATCAACCGCAGGCTACGGGCATATTTCGCAGCAGATAAGATTTCAAAATCATATTAATGGTAAGATTATCGCAAACGATACTAAAATATTATCTGTCCAATTATTATTAGCAACTTTCCAAAATAAATTTCCAACCAGACTTACTAAGTTAATTTTCAAAACTGAAGCAAAATAATCTTTTCACCAATGATTTCGTATTTCAGGCTTAGGAAATACTTCATACAACTCAATAACCTAATCAAATTACCTCAGACACCACGAAGCGAAAATAAAGTACTGTCGTGCAATAAAATCCAATTTCAATTCTGACTTGACCGGCCTTTTATAATTCCTTTGTAACGTACATACGCAGTTTTAGGCGGTATGAACTGGCTAGCACCGGTTTTCGACGGCCGAACGCCGGAATAAAATCGGGTGAATTTCGTACATATACCCGTATTTTGTCTGCGGCCTGACAGGGGTGGACAGGGCATGAATTTTCGAATAATCAGGCGGGCATATGTGCCTGGACACTTGCCGCCATAGACTTATGTGACATGTACTTGTCGGCTGTCATAAAATTGAATTTGTTCCTTGGTACGACTTGTTTAATATTCCTTTTTACATAATTGAAACGCTTATTATAAACCTGCTGTATTTTTATCGTATAAGTACTTTTATTTTTGCTAAAAATAATATTTAATTAAACATTTATCAAAGTCGATTTTATCATTTAAATTGTTATTCCTTATTTATAACAGAACAAATAGTGATGAACGTTACAAGGATATTTATTTAAGTTAATTAATGCTAAATGTTTAGGTTTCTTTTCGTTGTTTTTTTCCGTACATTGTCCTTGAGCCTAAAAAACCTAGTGTTAAAAACAATATAACTAAAACACATGTTGAATACGTTCTTTCCAAAGTACAATATCTAATTTTATTCACTGTTCGCGTTGTTGGAGATAAAAAATAATCGCATTATCATGCACATTAGTTACTTAGTAGACGAGGTGGACACGGCCGACAGTTTTTTCATCCCTACTTTCCCGTTCGGGAAAAGTTGTGAATATTTGAAGGGAGCAAATTTTCGTTGCTGACTGTACCTATCTCTGTTGACTTGTTACTACAGTCGCCGTTATAATGTTACGTCGTTTTGCTGACGGACGGACGGATCTGTATGTACTTTTTGTTTGTATAGTTTTAAAAGCTTGTCTAGTGATGGATAGTTTAGACTTTTCGGTTTTATGAAGTTTGTTACGGTATTTGGTTTGTGACATGTCGCGAAATGAAATTAGAGAGATTTCCTCATTGTTGAATTAAATGTAGCCTTTGTTTTTGCATTCCAATTAGACAGTTTACTTCCTTGTGTATTAACATAGAAAGGACATTGAGTAATCATGGCTTTGAAACGCAAAATGTTACTGAAGGAACACAGTTGTGTTTTAGTCAGTAAAAGTCTGACACTCCCTCTCGCTCATCCCAGAGCGGAAAAGATTATTTGATGATTTCACATTTCAAAAAAATGACACTTCATTTATTTTATCGCCCATGTCATTCTTAAATCACATTTCGAAACACATTAAAAAGCAACATACCATACCAATAACGATTACAAGAAATCTAACAGGTAAACAGTCGATATTCGTTCCTCAAAAAGCCATAATTAACAGTTGAAACCGATAAACCGAGCATTAATCAGCGGTACAGTTTTGAGCATCGAAAACCCACGTTTTAAGCTATCGGCGGCGTATCAGTGCGCAGCCATCGCGAATTCGAGGCGAGCGGGCCGGGCTAGAAAAATAGCGAGTAGATAGCGGGAAAGATTCTTCGAATACGGTTTAGGTTAAAAGAAAGAATTCCTTCTTTATTTTAACCTAAAGAAATAAAGAAAGAAGCACACGCAAGAAATAAAGAAAGAAGTATACGCACGAAACGTTTTGGGGACACATTCATTGTGCGTACAGCTAAGGAGTGTAATTCCCTGCCGGAGCCTGGGTTTCTTAATGGCTACAACCCGAGAATCTTTCAGTCAAGAGTGAATAGCTTACTTCTACGCATCGTCGCTTTCCATCAGCTGAGATAGTGGTCAAACGTGAACCTATCAACAATAAAAAAAGAAGGAAAATAAGAAAGAAAAATATTTTTGTTTTTTAAAAGAAAGAAAATTCGTGCTTCACATAATCGTTTTATAAAACGTTAGAAAACTGAGTAACCGTGACCCTGGACAGCAAAGGGTAACTGAAGAGGAATACAGGAGCTAATCGCGACTTTTATAATCGCAAAAGTATATGATCGACTGCAGTAAACAGGATCATAAAAATACAGGTTATTCTTCAAAGTAAATGCTAGATATTAGATAATATATTAGGGTAATATTAGGTATGTTCAAAACATAACTAGCTGTTGCCTGCAGCTTCGCCCGTGTACATAAAATATAGCCTATGTCACTCAGGAATAAAGCAGCTTTCTATCGGCGAAAAAATTTTAGCAATCGGACCAGTACTTTCAGAGATACCTGCCACAAACAAAAATTCAAAAAAATAAACTTTACCTCTTTATAATATAATAGTGTAGATTTTGTATGATAGGAAGATGCCTCTAAACAGTCGCCACAACGACCAGTCCTGTACGTGTCTCTTGTAGCAGATCCCCGCGACCCCCACCAGGTTATCGGTCCACCTTGTGGGAGGCCTTCCAATGCTGCGTAGAATCTTTCAGCTCCATCGACTATCTGTTCTGCGAGCATTGTGTCCTTCCCACACACAAAAATACACATTAAACATTTGTTTCAATACAACAAACAATTTGTTTTTAATTGGGAAATTATCAAATGTCTTTACCTGCTCTTTGTGAATACAACAAACTATGTCAAAGTTTCTGTAACAGTCAAGATAATGACGTGATGCCTAGCCCATAGTAAACAGTTGGCGTCTCTTATTTTCGCCCAAATACACAACTAATTATGTCAAAGGACAACACCCATTAGAGTTACCACACGGCTAATCATTGAAATCCTAGTTGGCATTTTGACCTAAAATATTTGACATTTGTATGCGTATTATCAAAGATCAGCATTTAGTAAGTTCCTATCGACCTCTAACGTAAAATTCAAAGTGACTTATACGTCCAGTACGATAGGAAATGTTATACAAATATAAAATTACAAACATACATACCATCAAAGTTCTTTTTATTTTGACTGAGACTGAGCCGTCTAAAAAACGTCAACGCAAAATTATAAGTTACAAATATCATGTAACAGTTATCAAAAACTTAATCTCGGTAACAAAAGAAATAAAATACATTCCTAACTCAAGTCTCGTTTTCAACAATCGCTCAGTAGGTTTACAGTTTTGTCCAGGATCATAGCTAACAAAAACAACACGAAAATCAGACACAACAGCTTTTCCTTTACCGAAACGCGTTCGGAAGCGGGTGATGCCAAACTACGGCGCCCAAGCGCTTTCCGCGCACTCTATGTCCCAACTTTTCGCCATAGATAAGACATGACGTGTCCGTTATGAGTTTCTGATCAGAACCTTGCGTTTGGAAACGCCAATAGACTATACAAGCTTTCGATTCGATTCGAAAAGAGAATTGGAAATTTGAATTTTGAATATCAGTTTGTTCTTTTTTTTTGTTATTGATCTTTTCGGACTATTTGCCATTTGAGTTTTTGTAAAGAGGTTATTACTATAAATGGTTGGGTAGTTGAAACTATATCTGGCTGGACCACTACTGTGACATATAGTTGGTATATTTCATATATATACCTACATAACTACTCATCACAATGCGAACAAAACTTACTGTGTGAAGATTAAAACAATAGTGTTGGGCATTTGCAACAACAATGAGGGAAAAACATTTTATATAATTAATATACATCTCCCTCTTTAACAACAACACATGAAAAAGGTGAAACTCAAAAAGCCTTTCGATAAACATTCAAAGTTTACTAACTTAACGTAATTGAAAACACAAGAGCAAAAGAAATCAACAGTATTTCGCTGGAAATGTTTGGTTCCAAATAAAAAGCTGCGCTTATCATGTTCACATACACGATACCATGCTGGAGGCCTAATCAATATAAGTAGGCACTACTCATTCAGACGCCATAATTCCGTTAATAAAAATACAGAGAGGAAGGCTTAAGGGGGGTGGGGCCGGAAGCGCAATGGGCTTCGGAAAATTCACCCGGTGAATGGGAAAGCGCGGCGATAGACAAACAACCGAGCTGACCCCCACCCGCCACCCTAAGCCCCCCCACCTAACCGTACATTTTGAAATAATGCTCCCAACGGCTCTGTTACCTACCCCACCACCATTTTCCAATTTTATCGTTCGACAAATATCGAATTTCAAACGTAATTCCAAAAATATCGACCCTAGTTTCACTAATAAAGCCTTGCCACGTCAGATACACGCATCTTACTAAAGTTAGCAACGCACAGAGAGGTTATAAATCTCGTGGACACGAAATGGCTGACCAGCGGCGCCCCCCCCCCCCACAGATCTATGTAGCTATAGCTGCGAGGATGCAAAAGTGTGCACCATAAATTTTATACAAGCACCAGTGTGCGGTAAAACTGAAATAGGTGGTAGTGTGTGTGCGAAAATTCGTGTTCGGCCCGTAAGAGGAGTGGACACTGTCCACTATTGCTTTGTGTACGCGTCGTGTACCTACGGAAATGGCACCGAGCCTACCAGAGACACGGAATGTTACGGATTAATCAAAATAAATTTTATAGTAGAAATACCGCGGCTCATTGACGTGAGGTTAGTTAAACGTCCTTATAATGAAATAGATTCCGGCCTGACCGCATGCTGTGGTCGCTCGTTCTACAAATACATTTTGTTCTTTATTATCTGTGACTTTTGTCTATGAATTATTGATACATACTTTTCACGATTTCGCATTCCATATTTAATATTTGAAGGGAACAATGGCAATGTCATTATTTAAATTTGGAATCGTTACATAGAGTTATTGTAGATCGTAACATTTTAGCAGGAATGACATGAGAAATTTAATAACGGCAGGCACGTGTCAGAGGCTTACATTGGGCAGTTTTGACAACAAATAGAGAAGCATGGGCCGGCGACGAACATGATCGCACGTCGACAGGCGTGAGGCGTCTCCCAAGTTATCTAACAATAAAGACCATCACCCGAATTTCCGTTCGCTGATCATTTTTCGTGTTCGTTTTGCTCTTTTTCTTAGTAACGAAGTAACAGGCCTTTCATGTACTTTCCATTCGGCCGCTTCGGAGCGCTGAAAGAAGTGTGAACCGGGCCGTGAGCATCGCCACTCAGGTGTGGTTAACTTTCAGAGGACGGACTTCCCCCGGGTCGAAGCCACTTAGTCTGCTTCTGTCACTAAAAATAACAACTCGTTTATTTTTAAAAAGCCTACCGATCCGGCTGGCTGTACGCCACAGGGCCGCGCCCGTCGCCACCAAATCTGCAAACCTTTTAACTGGTACTAGCAGCAAACACATACAGTGTTTGTAAGTTGTTCCGCGCGCGCTGAATAAATGATATTTGGCTTTAGAATTAGATTTACAGCATTTATCGCTAGCCCTGCTCGTAAAAGGACATGGATAATGGATGTAGTATGATAAACACTCTGAAAGATTAAGCAGATTGGCCCGGCAGAGCATGTGTTCGAATACAGCTCTATTTACAAGTCGAAATTACCCGCTGTTGAGAATAGACTTCCTTTTGTTTACTCCGTATTTCAATTCTGTTAAACTAATGGTGATTTGTTGTTGTATTTGTTCCCGGAATGACTTAAAAGGCTTGTGGAGACTAGTGAAAGCGAATTACTACTCCCACAAATGTTTAACATAATAGTTCCAAACAGACAGTTATACAACGTGGCTGACAGCCCTATTGTGAAGAAAGTCTAGATGTCGTGTACACAGACAGGTATAATTGAGTCCAAAAGCGGGGAACTCACACTGATGTAGCCCGTATTAAGGACGTTATCGGCTACGCACTTATATTTACTCATAAACGTAGCTAAAGCGGAGAGTACTGCACAAAAACGCATCTTCCATCCCCCGGCGCCTCACCCCACCGGCCGTCGGGCGAACGAATACATTCGACTAGCCCATTTGCAATATCGCATTGTGTGAGTGAGTGTACGCGGGCGGTGCGTGGCTGTGTGTGCACGGTACACTCACACACACTCGGGGTAGTTTGCTTAGCCTGTGCGTAGTTTTACCATACATACATGTACACACAGTATTGGTTTTCTGTACAACCGTTGGGCTTTAACAAATTTCAAATTCACAAAATCGTGATTGGTTGGTATTTTGTTTGTATAAGCGGACGCACTGTGCAGTGTGCAGACCTGGCTTAAAATTTGCTACCAGATAATTCGTTTAGGTATAAAATGATGAGTTTTATCGAATTTTGTTTACGATGCGCCGTGATTGTGACGCATTGATAGTGAATGACGATTGATATTGTTTGTTCCGCTGCTGGTTATTTATTAGTATTAGGAAATGGATGAATGAATTTCAATCATCAGTAGAGCATAACACCTCAAAGATATTGAAAAAAAAAAACTATATTGATCCCGCATTATGGGTACAAATGAAGCAATTAAGTGGCACGCGCCCTCCTATGGGACCGGAAGACAGACGGTCTAATGACCTTCTAAGATTCCAGAATATCAATTTCTAATAAACCGTTGGAGCGCATCGTCGAATCGACGTCATTTCCACAATTCGTGACAAGGCGGAAGTGCGCTGTGTGCTCCACAAAAACTAACTAATCAAGCCAAGACTTCCGAATTGTAAATTGAAACTTGTCCACTCATGGTTCCTTCGCCGCCTGCCGGGACCAATTTAAAACTTAAGACACGTTCCAATAGTTATTTGATATATTTTTTTACGTCTTCCTGTGCAATAAAAAGTAAAAGGAACAGTTTGTTGTTTATATTATCCAACAACATTGTTAAGTGTAGAAACTTTAATGAGGTCCCCTCAACGTAGCCTAATTAGTGATGATTTAAATAAGAGTAATGTTGAGCCTTCCAGCAAACTTTTATTCTTTGGAACCCTACCATATTATGGCAGAAAAAGATTAACTGAATTGCACTTTCGAAGACTTAATGTCACTGAAGTTTTAATTTATGTTATCATCTATGTGTTGGACGACGGCGCGTAAAGTATCTTGATAGATACTTAGATACTTACAATTTATCCGATGCAACACAGAATATGAACAGACCAAGAGAGATGAGATCCTAGACAGCTAGACTATGTCCCGAGTTAAATTCCATTAAGATCGGTTTCTACTGGGGCCATTGGTTTGCTTCTGAAAGAAAAATCCGGGGTCCGAGAACCCAAGGTGAAGAAGGAACATAGGAGTGGGTTTTAATCAGTAAAAGTTTGACACACCGTCGCGCTCCACCCTAGGGCGTGAGAAGTCATCGGATGATTTCCCACCTAAAAAAAACCGATGTATTGAACCCAAAAAAAGATCTTAATCAATGATACGTAGACCATTGACTCAAAAAAAACGAAGAATTAAAAAAAATCTGTTAAAATGTTATATTGCTGTATTCTTAACGAAGTATATATGTCGTGGCCAGATCTTAGAATTGATCACTTCATGATATGGCCAACTAAAACTGGCCAGATCGTTTTAAACGTTAACATTTGATAATATGTCAATCCTCGTTTGGCCATATCATTGATGTAGGATTTCTATGATAATAAAAGGTCTAAATAAAATAGGCCAAACGAGGATTGAAATATCATCAAACTTTAACGTTTAAAACGATCTGGCCAGTTTTACTTGGCCATATCATGAAGTTATCAATTCCTAAGATCTGGCCACTAACTTGAACAAGGAATCATAAAGCAAAGCTAAGCACAAGAAAGTTCACACTAAAACCTTATCAATCCAGCGTTGCTGGACTGTTTGGTAGAGTAACCGTGATCCTGAAACGCAAGAGGGAACCGAAGGAATACCGATGGGTTTTAGTCAATGAAATTCTGACAATCTCTCTTGTCCTACCCAGAGTGCGAGAAGTTTCAAAACAAGGAATCTTATTTATTCAGTACATCATCAATATATATATTGCAGTTTTTTTTTTTCAAGTTATCCAATATTTAAAAAAAAAACTTAACAAAGTAGCATTGTATATAAATACTAAATAAAAAAAAACTGGCCAAGTGCGAGTCAGACTCGCACACCGAGGGTTCCGTACAAACTTACCTATGAAAACAGTTCAATTCGTGAATTGAGTTACAAAGATTTTTCAAATCGCAAAAAAGTTTTCTTTTTTGTGACGTAACAACCAATTAACTGTTTTCAGATTTATTCCTATACCTGTGCTATAAGATCTTGCGTTATGCCAAATTTCATGATTCTGGGTCAATGGGAACGTACCCTATGAATTTTGATTCCCTTAAGGTTATCGAAATATACGTTTTTGTGAGATAAATGGCCTTATCTTTTTTTGTCGTTAACTCAGAAGTTTGTTTTTTTTTTTTTCACAGCTTCAAGGGACCGCAGACCTGAGTATATAGTTTTAATTTCAACTCAATACCTCCACGCGTTCCCGAGATAAAGGGTCTTGACAGACAGACCGACGGACAGCAAAGTGATCTTATAAGGGTCCCGGTTTTCCTTTTTGAGGTACAGAGCCCTTAAAATAAAATAAAATCCCTCAAGAACTAACCAAAAGTAATCTAAAGTATGTCGTCGAAAAACTCCTCCGCATCGCTATTGACCGGCAATGTACCCAAAAGACTGGCGGCATTGCCACGCTGTGTGCCAACACTTATTGTTTGATACAAAAACCCATTCTCGAAGCACACATAGATAAATTTCTTAGGACTTTTGTTCTTTGCTGTCTTACCCTTCTCTTGATCCTTCTTCAAGACAAAGATCTTCATTCCACATCATTGTTCACCCGTAAAGGGCGTAAAATTAAAACTAATCAAGCGTTAAACACACCAAACAATCGATTTTAAACCATACTACATTGCTGTAGAGTTTACCGTGAGTGTATTTATGAAGTTGTATAAACTTTGGGTGGTTTCTTGCAAGTCACTAAGGGCAAACGTAATGCACATATGTTACGTTTTGAAATACTAGATTAATTGGAGAATACCATTCTTTGTAATTAACAAGTAACCCCAAGTTTGAAAGTTCTGTTAAATCATGTTTTGAAAGAATGAAATGCGTGATGATGACGATTGATATTTAACCCCTTTTGATTTCATGTATGTTATTTTTTTAATATTTACACAACTATCACACAACGCCGTCTAGTCCCAAGCTAAGCAGAGCTTGTGTTATGAGCACTAGACAACTGATAAACATACTTAAATAATTCTAAATACATACATATTATAGATAAATTACACCCAGACACAGAATAAATGATCGTGCTCATCACACAAACATTGGTCTTGGGTGGGAATCGAACCCATTACCTCCGGCATAGCAGTCAGGGCCACTAACCACTAGACCAACAGGCCAGTCAAAGTCAAATGTTAGACTATTTTTTTTTTATCGAGAAAGGATAAAAAATACCTGTGAAGATTACTGTATTACCTTGTAAGTTAAGATCTTAAGATCGAAGGTGGACCGAAAAAAACATGCTTCAAAATTGATCTTTTTTTTGAGGAGGGAAATCATCAAATACCTTCTCGCGCTCTGGGTAGAGCAGGATGGAGTGTCAAAATTTTACTGGCTAACACCCACCTGAGTTTCTTCAATTGCCCTTTGCGTTCCAGAGCCACAATAACTTTCGGAAAATCCCGCAAATGATGTATTATCGCGTTAGCAAAAATAATTATCTCTTTTACGAAAATTATTTACAATGCGTTCCAAATTAGAATAGGATCGATTGCCATGTTGTGACATCACGTCATACTGTCAAATCGAAGAATTAATATGGTGAGCAAAACAAGAAATTTTTTAAAATTTAATTTATTTACGAACTGTGAATGAAAAAAGTTTAATCAGAATCCAGTTCTTCAATTTTGCTCATCTCTGAGTTCTTCAATTTTGCCCAATTTCTTGCGATTTGACAGTATGACGTGACGTCACAACATGGCAATCGATCCTATTCTTATTTGGAACGCATTGTAAGTTATCTCATTCAAGCCGCCTGACTTATCACTATCTCACCTGATGGTTATCTTTTTAAGGTGGAAATCACCCAATGACTTCTCGCGCCCTAAGGCGGAGCAGGAAACCGTGTCAGACTATATTTTATTGACTAAAACCACATATATGTTCTTTTTTTGCCTTGAGTTGCAGGACCCTGGATTTCCCTTTCGGAAGTCAACCCCCCAGTAGGCTTCGTCGGCCCTGCTGGGCCCCTACGGTTTGCTGACATCTCTTTGACGCACGCATTGATCACTACGCGCCGTCAACGGCTGTCTCACCTAACGGTAGCAAATGCTCTAGTCTACGCTACTTCTACGACCTTCGTAGCAACGTGTAACATCTTCGTAGCGAGCTACGTATTGCTACGAAGGTGCTACGAGTTGCTACGTTTTATTAGCTATTCTCGGCGAATACTGATATTTTTAAATATTTTAATGAACTAAAGTTGCCTAATCTCGCAAGTCGCGGGAACAAATATTTCTATGGCCTACAGATAGGTGTTCCAGGTCTGTGTTTCTCGTGTATGTGAATTTACATGTTTGTAAACGTACCCACGATACAGAAGTAATTCTAAGTGTGAAGCAAGGCTTTTTTTATTAAAACTTCATCTTATATAAACAATCATGATAAGCGAGCTTCTGACAGCGGCTTCGCTCACGCGAATGTAGAAAATAATTAATAATAACAATAATAATTTTATTTTCAAAAAAGTACACATTACAGGTGGCACTTAATTTAAGGTACAATTGGCGAGGTACAAGATAAATGATCAATGACCCATGCGCTAGGTAAACCTGTGTTACAGGAGTCATCCATCCGTTCTGTAGTGACAAGGCTTAGATACGTAATGTGCACTAATATAAGAAAAAATAAAAAATAAACTAAAATATAAATTAGCCTATGGCATTTAGTAATAAAGTATGTAGTATATATTCTACTGATGAAATAATTTTTAAAATCTGTACAGTTGTTCTGTGTTTATACTTTCCATCAAAAATATTTTTTTTCCTCTTTATAACATTAGTATAGATTTATAACAAGCATTTAAACTGGACAGTTCAAATTAAGAAACGAAAAAAAATAAATACCACCTCCACAAAAAGAGCCGGTAAAACGCAAATAAAAAATTCTTTTGTTTTTACAATTTTAATAATAATGCTCCGTGTCATAAGGCTGCGTCCAGACGCGCGACAGATGCGCCGCGACCGGTACGCCACGCGACAGCTTGTCGGGCCGTTGTAGACGTAATTATGCGCTAAAAATTGAGGCGGACAGCTCGGTGTGGGAATGATTGTTCGTGTGTGGAACTGTGAGACGTTTTATTTGTTAATGAGGTTGTAATAATGGAGGTGGGTTTGGCTGTACGAGTTTTAGTTTCGTGAAAATATTAGCGATTTTTTCTTTGTTTTTAATAGGTGACTACCATTTTACCTGATAGTAAGCAAATCTTGTTCGCATTTGATGTGTTAATTTTCTCCGATTTGAACTGTACATTTTAGATTGAAAATTTAGCTAAATATTTTATGAAATATCAACGCAGTGACATTTTTAACCGGCTAGTTCTATGTTCGGCTGATGTATTTTGTAGTATCTTACCGTTAAAAATATAAAAAAATGGTTTTCTTTTACCATATTTAAACATATTAACTATTGCTAAAAGAATTTATTAAAAAAATATGACTTTTAGAATGTCACCATCATCATCATTTTAGCCGAAAGGCGTCCACTGCTGGACATAAATCTCCCCCAAGAACGATTTGACATAATCGCAACGCTTGGCGAGCGGGTTGGCGATCGCAGTGTGCTTTTTGCAATACGTAGAGAATGCTGTTGCCCATTGTCTGGTGTGTCCCTTAGTCGCCTCTTACGACACCCACGGGAAGAGATGGAATGGTGCTATTCTTTACATCTGGACATTATACGGTACCTCAAACAGTTTTTAAAATGCTGAACCAAACATAACTTTAAATAGCCTTAATAAACTAAACTAAATCAATTACACCCATAATCTATCTGATCTAACCATCTACACAAACTAAGCTTATTCTTCACAACATAATATTCATTCATCGCCCAGTTTACCACCCTCAAGAAACGGCATTGTATACGATCCACACAATATGACAGTGTGGACGCACCCTAATGACACTCCCGCACGCGATGATCATAATCTTGAGACGGTTCCGTATGTTATTATTATGACATTAAATGTCTGGTATGCTTTGAGTAAGATTGGGTTTAAAGCAAAGTATAAATATTGATATGACCGTCTCATTTTATGACACTATATCAATAGAAAAAAAACAAAAATACCTTGGAATATACCTAACCGGTTATACAGTTCTAAATATTCATCATCATCATCATCATTTCAGCCGAAAGACGTCCACTGCTGGACATAGGCCTCCCCCAAGCGTCGCCACAGCGAACGGTCCTGTGCGTCTCGCATCCATCGGACTCCCGCAACCGTTACCAAGTCATCGGTCCACCTTGTAGGAGGCCTTCCAACGCTACGTCTTCCGGTACGTGGTCGCCATTCCAGAACCTTTCGGCCCCAACGGCCATCTGTTCTGCGAGCAATGTGCCCTGCCCATTGCCACTTTAGTTTGGCGATTCTTCGTGCTATGTCGGCAACCTTGGTTCTCCTGCGGATATCCTCATTCCTGATTCGATCACGCAAGGAAACTCCGAGCATAGCCCTCTCCATTGCCCTTTGGGTGACTTTAAGCCTTCTAATGAGGCCCATTGTAAGCGACCACGTTTCGGAGCCATATGTCATCACTGGCAACACGCACTGGTCATAGACTTTCGTCTTGAGACACTGTGGTATATTGGACGAGAAGACACCGCGCAGCTTCCCGAACGCTGCCCAGCCGAGTCGGATTCGACGATTGATCTCTTTCTCGAAGTTAGACCTTCCCAACTGGACCGTCTGTCCCAGGTAAACGTAGTCTGTTCTAAATATTGCACATATTTTATTTTATTTTTTTTACAATGCATAAACAACTTTTGCAATAGTAAAAGCACGCCCAAAAAAAACAACCTCTCTGCTGATTTTGTTAACTCGACAGAATTTATTTACCTCATGTAAATTGACAGATTTAGTAACGACCAAAACTAAAATATTGACTTTATCTCTGTGACCTGAAAAACTCAAAAAATTCAAAATTATTTATTTCACATAGGCTTACATGCACATGGTTCCAAATGGTCGTTTCCTATGGAGAAGAATCGATAAGAAACACCATGATTACTGTTTTAAAAAAATTATTGATTCTACAATATAACAATATTAATAGATATGAGAGGACAATGTCGGCTAGTCAATTTTGTACCTAAAAGTACAATAAAAATAGTAAACTAAGAATGCTCAGCAAACACATCACTACAGGATCTTCAATATCACTTCATCCAACCCTCCACTCCCATGGGAATATTAGCCTACTTAAACAATGTAGCAAACCTGACCCGTTTGCCTGAGACGGGGGCCCGTGAGACCGACCCGGTGAAACAAAGGCCTCCTTAACCGCGGCGACAAAAGGGTTAACTGCCAAGAAATAAGACGGATCCGAATGTCGCGGTGAAAAGGAATACCGAAGGAGTTTCTCTTGGTTAAAATGTTTTAAGAATTTATTCTTTATTATAATTTGGACTGGTTTTTTCGTCTCTTAAGAATTGGGGCACAATGGAGTCTCCTTTTAATTCAACTCATAATGTTTTTATTGTAACAATATATTCTACAAATAAAAAATACTACATATATATTAAAGCGAAAGACCACTCACTGATTAATCACGAAATCTCAGAAACTATAAAACCTACAAACTTAAAATTTTGCATGTAAGTTCTTTATAGGATGTAGACATCCACTATGAACGGATTTTACGAAACTCCACCCCTAAGGGGGTAAAAGGAGGTCCAAAGTTTGCAAGGAGGAAGTTACTTTCACGCGGGAAAAGCCGCTGGCAGAAGCTAGTTTCCCTATAAAGCCTTTTAATTATCCCCCAATTATAACTCACAAAACAGTCCTCCAACAGAAACCTTCACCACAAAAAAACCACTTCATCCTCTATGCATCTCATTAAGAGGTAATCATCCAATAAGTGCGTCTCTAAGTCATAAAGTACATCGCAGATTCCCGCGCAAATCACTTCCTTCCTAAGTATAAGTAGCCGGATACTAGGAGTATCCGGCTACTCATACTGGGAGTATCCGTATTACACTTAGGTTCACACAATCAAAAAAAGATTTGTCACTTACGCCGAACGGAAGGCGCGGTTCCCAGGCGATGGGGCGATGGGGCAGCTAACTATTATCACCCTTAACCACTGGATGACCCTTAAGGGCTATGATCGGGTGTAAGGCTAGGATATTAAGTTGATGAGAGTTTTTTTGATAATTTTCTTAATGAAAATTTGATTGGAACTTTGACAAACAAAACGATTTTTTTTAATATTGGATGAATTATATCAAGGAATTGATACACACAAAAAAAAACATTTTAAACGAAATCTAAATACTTGATAGACTGCAGATCTTATAAATAATAAATTTAGAATAAAGGCCTCGTGAATAAACTAATCCAAATGAAAAGTAAACCGAACCAGATACACTCACAATTGTTCTTGGAACGATTTTCTTAAAAAAAACCAGACGGCTTTTCATATTCAAATGACTTCAAACCCGGTCTTGAAGTCACTTAATGACATTAAATCACAGTGAAACCCATACCCCACTATTACCAAAATATAAACAAAATTATCATAATTTCCCACTGGCCAACCCTACAACACTCAATGCTCAACACTCAGACACAGGAAGGAAGCGTAAGGCGATCGCGTGAGAAATGCGCCGGCGCCGTGTGAGTCGACGGGGTGAGAGAGGAACAGAGCTATAAAGGATGAATAGCGCTATCTCTTTCTCATGACGGAATCGTGATAGTATTGGTACTTCGTAGTATAGCGCACAGGTGATACCTGTGGTCTGCGGTGGTGGACTCTATTGATATTTATTTGTGGTTTTGTTACAACGGACAATGATCTTAGTAGAACTTGCTTGAGGAGTACTGTGGTTTTTTAGGGTTCTTTGATGTGTGTAGTTTCTATTTTTGTATTCTATTGTTAAATCTAGATGTTCTTAGTTAAATAACTGGAATGGAAGTGTGGTGAGAGACACAGTATCTTCACTTTGAAGGTTTTTTTGAGTAGTAGCAGATAATTTTATTGGACAGATATAAATGGTGGTTACACATAATATTTTCCATTAAAAAAACCGACCTTTAGAGTGAGATGTATTAATTAACTTTAATGAAAACTATATATACACTAAAGGCAAAAACTACTAGCTAAAATATGGCATGATAAATTTCCTCCGCATCGCTGTTGACTGGAAGTGTGCCCAAAAGGCTGGCGGCATTGCCACGTTGTATGACAATGCTTAATCTCTAACCGAGGTAAAAGCCAGGTCTTGTGTCACGCGAAGTGTCAACTAAGCGTTTGGATAATTCTTTAAAAAGCGTATGAGTACTAGGACCCCACGGCCACCCCACTTTTTTGAGTTGAATTATCAGTAAATCTCTGCTCTGGGAGGAACGAGAGGGAGTGTCAGAGTTTTTACTGACTAAGACACACCTGTGTTCCTTCAGTTGATCTTTGCGTTTCGGGACCGCAGTAATTCTTTCGATCGATCCTGCTGCCCTAATCGCTTTGAGGTTTAAGACTCTTAACTTCATTATTATTCCATTTATATATTTTATATACACACATATATATTTCATTATAAGACATATTCGTTACATTTTTAATATTTCTTAAAAAAAAATATAAAAATTAATAGCCCACCGGCATCGGGAACAAGGTCCAAACTACCGGCGGTCAGGGCTCCTGAGAAAAGAATCTCCTAACAATGCGCGCCGTGTCCAGGAGTACTGCTTTCTGGATCAGGCCCTTGATCCAGCTGCCTAACGAGAGCATCCTCAGATGTTGTTCGTGGCTTTTGGCTATTAAGCCATTGGCCGTTACAACTATCAGCACAATGATTGCTCTATCCACTTATTATTATTATTTTTGTTGATAGGCTCACATTTGACCACTATCCCACCTGATAGTAAGCGATAATGTGGTAGACGATGGAGCACCATTGCCTAGAAATAACTTATTCCCTCTTGATATTGAATTTATTCGATTTGACACCGCTTAGTTTGGTACTAACAAAGTCTTTTGGTCTGAAAATGTTGCATAAAGATTTGCTCAACTAATGCTAAGATCGAATAAAGAGGATCAACAGCTTTACTTCCAGATGCATTACATGAAAAAAAAAACCTTAACGCACGGATAAAGTTCATTTTATAAAGAACACAACAAAAGAGTCCAACCCACAAATCGCCTCACTTACAAACTGGTCCACTTTGCGAACTACATACGTATGTATGTACATATATCAATTGCAAAGAGGTCACCTCTTGCTTACATCCCGACATACACATGAGTCACTCTTGTCTGTACTCACAGTACATGACAAGTAATAAAAAAAAGATCACAGTCAATCGTTCCGTACCAAAGATCGGAGCGACGACCTTACGTGTGGTGTAAGGCATAAGCTGAAGCGAGTTTGGGAACTTAAGTGGCAGTGGGCCGGGCTCATTGCTCGCAGAACAGATGGTCGATGGGGACGAAAGGTTCTGGAGTGGCGACTACGTACCGGAAGACGCAGTGTGGAAGGCCTCCCACAAAGTGGCCTGATAACGTGGTGAGGGTCGCAGAAATCCGATGGATGCGAGACGCACAGAACCGGTTGTTATGGCGACACTTGGGGGAGGCCTATGTCCAACACTGGACGTCTTTTGGCTGAAATGATGATGATGATGATGAGTTTGGGAAATGCGGATAGCGTTTTAACACCTTCAGACTTTTTGTGTGGATGACTTATTCCTCTTTTTTTAATAGCAATCACTTAAAAAATCGCCTCGAAAAATAATGTTAATCAAAAATACACATGTTCCATCGTCGACCACATCATCGCTTACCATCAGGTGAGATAATAGTCAAACACGAGTCCTCTAGTCACACTTTTGTTTACTAATCGAATATCGATTAAAAAGAACGCCCCTGATATTTTTTTCTTATTTTTATACGGCGTTGAATAAAACGATTGGATATTCAAATCGCAGACCGTACAATATACATAATTAAGGAAATCAGCAACCGCACACAAAGTTGTGCTAAATATAGAATTTTGACAACTACAATATGATTACAATTAAAATTCAGTTTTAAAAAAAAACATCTTGGTATATCGCAAAATAATAATAATACTGACAAGCCTAATTAAAAAATGTGTACTTTCTTTGTAAAAACATACAACTATAAAATTCAGAAAAACAACAAAAATATAATATATAAACTCATTACCTCCAAAACTCCTATCTCTCATGCCTCAACCATCACCGGCAAAGAGACACATTGGGTCCACCGGAAGGAATCAGGGGCTGGGGCCACAATCTCGACGTCCGCCGGTACTTCCGGCTGAGCAAGGCGTGACGCGCAGTCCCCGTGTCCTGCGCACGCGCCGCTTTTGTTGTTAATTAGATACGTGCACTGATTTTACAGACAAGTTGAAAAAATACGCTTTCCGGTACAATTACGGGGAGGTGTTCTGACCAGCGAGATGGATCGGTAAATTTGAGCTATTGTCATTTAAATTAGACGGTACTGATATCTCGTTACGGTTTCTTTTTTCAAGCAATTATTCATTAAAGGCCAATTTTTCAATAGCCAAATTATTTTTACCTGAAAAAAGCAAAGGTTCAGGTTGCCTGTAAGAGATCGTGGAATGCAATAAAGCCACCCATTGCTTATGGTATTTTAGTTTTCATTTTGTATGTGTAATGGTGTAGAATAAAGTATAGGTATAATAAATAAATAAACATGGCGGCATATTTCCTATACGACTTTTGTCAAAGCAATTGTATAGGAAATATGACAAACAACCTTATTTAATTACAAATTATCTGACTATTAAAAATCGACCCTTAAATATATATTTTTTAATTAAAAGAGTTACATGAAACTATAGTTTACATAGCGTACTGTACATTTATACCACCCTCTGTAATACCTATGTTTTACAAACAAAATAAATGATTATGATTATGAAAAAAAACCCTAACTAAAAATGTGAAGTTCATTTACTTACGTGTGGTTCCATCTCGAACTTGTTTCAACACAAATCAAATTATAATATAAATACAAAAAAAGATGAAGTAACTGCAATTAATTGACACCGTGTCTTCTTCTTTATTAATCCTATGACTGCACACCGATTTACAAAAAAAAAAAAATTTTTATTAAAAATCATTTTTCTTAAATGATTATTTTTTCGATCTGTCTTCCACGAAGTCTTAAGAAAAAGTAAAGTCCACTTCATCTTAAAGTCCTTTATAAATCAAAGTCCGGTGTATTTCTGTTGCGTCACCCGCCACGATCCTTTTCTGTTGGTCGCGGGAGTTTTTAGCTTTTAAATAGATGCAAACAAAGGTAAACGCATTGTTCAGCCTATCTATTTCTATAACCAGGAGAGTTCTTTGTTTGATTGTTAGCTCGCTTTATATTTAGATTGTGAATAAAAGGATTATGGAATATAGATAATACACTAAGATTATTGTTATTGTTTATTTTTGGGAGTGACATCGAAACTAATGTCATATATTCATGTATAATTATATACTTATATCGATAACTGAGAAATTATATGACAAATGTCGAAAGTAACATCAAGTGTCAGATATCGATATTTTTTTTTTATTATATTCTTAATTGTACACCACATAAACAAAAATACAGGACAAACATAATTAAAATTAAATGTACAATGGGCGGTCTTATTGCACAGGGCAATTTCTTACAACCTTTTTACTTAGTTACTTAAGTATTTTATCGCCTTTCATCATCATCATCATCATCATTTCAGCCGAAAGATGTCCGCTATTGGACATAGGCCTCCCCCAACCTGTGCGTCCCGTGCGTCTTGCATCCTTCGGATTCCCGCGACCTTCACCAGGTCGTCGATCCATCTTGTGGGAGGCCTGCCAAAGCTGCGTCTTCTGGTACATGGTCGCCACTCCAGAACCTTTCATCCCCATCGACCATCCATGATATACTCGTACTTAAATCGCCTTTCACCTCAATGATAAAATAATTCAAAGCATTTGACGTGATATTTAGGTATCTTACAACATATTTTCTCGTAGCAAGAAAATATAATTAATTCAACAAAGTAACTGAATCCTTCAAATATTTTCTTAAATAAAAGAATATAGTAACGACAACATTAATCTAACCCAGACATGTTCGCGTGTATGCATAGTTTTTCCCTAAACTATGTGCAAATCATGAGGAACAAACAGGGTGGCTGGCATAATTGCTTTCCTTACGTAATTATAATTGGCGAGAACAGTGTGCACATTAATTATTCATTAAACCTGCTCACCCTCATTTGGTGTCGGCTTGAGAAACGCCAGTTAAACATGTGAGGGCCCCACTATTTTTCTAATGGGAGCTTATTTTTTAATTGCGATTTATTTATAAATTATCGGTTTTTTTTGGTGTTGATTTATTAGTTCTGATTGATATCTTAATTAAGAACAAGGGAATAAATTACTACAAAGGATGACAAAATTAATAGAAAATTCAAAGACAATAATTACCTTTTTTTGAATGTCTTTGGCTTCGTTACTGAGTCCTTTAAGCCATGTCTTCGTATGAATAGTTAGTTTGTTAACATTAGAGTATGGATGTGCGCAATCTGTTTTTGGAATATTGTATTCGCGATGCAAACATCGCGCAGGTTGTCAAAACGACAATAAAATTCTCGGCTCCATTTTACCGAGATCGCGCCTGTTTCAATGATGGTCCAGTTGCGCAGATACTTGAAATACAATACTACACAATTTTACATTACAATATCTACTAGAAATCAATTTATGAATAATTAAAACAGCCACTGAACTTCACTCGAAGAAATCCCGCCAAAAAACCCTCTGCTACCACAATACCCTTAATGTGTTGCAGCATACAATATATACACAAAAGTTAAACCATGAACACACACTCCACACTATTTTAAATGCCAGTTCCATTTATGAAAATTAACATAAACAAACATTGCAATCATAAAAACAAACTAACAAAAAAGTAAAAAATAAACAGAAAGTATCGTTAACTATCTCGGAGTTAAAACGGGACTATATTAAAATCGTGATGTTGTTCTTGAGGCGATGAAGGGTTGCTGGGGTGGTCAAGTGCACCCCCGTCTTCCACCCTGCGTACCGGAGAATGCTAAATTATGAGGAAAATGTGATAGCGATGCGACGGGTTAAGAAATATTGACTTTATATATAAATTTTATTTTTTTACAAAATTTTTATCTCTTTTTTTGTGAGTGTAGTGCGTGTACCTACATCGTGAGGCAACCGGCATGTCTTAGAACCAAAAAATCGAAGGTATGTGACATCCACGAATCCACACTGGGCTCGCGTGATAGATTACGACCCATTCCCTCTCCTATAGGGGGAAGGCTGAGTCCCAGCAGTGGGAACATTAAAAGGCTGATTATGCTTAGTGCGTGTTATAAATAAATCAATTGTACAACTGATAAAAATGTGCTAAGTAGTTCCATTTACCTTTTGAACATTGTATCTAAATGATTAATGAGTTACATATATACGATTCGCATCGCCTTTTGTCAACGTATCGTTAGTTCGACTTATTACTTCCATTAAAGAACAATTTATAACTCTTCTAACAGTATTTACCTAAATATACACATGATTTGAACATTACATGTTTACTACCTTTGTTTGTTTCTATGTTTCTTCTCAGGTTAGTCAGCTAGGAAAAACCGGCCGTATAGTTAAAGCTGACGGAAAAAAAAGGACGTGTAAAAGTGTTTTATTAAAACCTATTTGCAAAATAAATATCATTTATTTCTCGCAAAATATTCAAGCTAAAACACTTAAGCGTTTCACTAGAGAAGCATTTCTGAGACTGTCTAATGATGTGGTTTTCATTGAAAGAAAGGATCGCGTGAAAGTTTTCTTTAATACTTAAAAAGCGTTGTCTCAAAGGGCCGTTAGCATTTGAGGGTTGGTTTGTTCTGCCAATATTATACTTTTGAAGTTTAGGTCCAAATAAAAGTTACGATAAAATTTTGTCATTTAAAGTTGTTACCAAGAGGCTTACTTTTTAATGTTATTATTTTTTTTAAAAAAAGCTTAAATGCTAATATTTTTTTTTTAGGGGAGGAAATTGCTAATGATATAATCTTCCTCATATATAAATCTAGTTACTTAGATACAAATTATTTTTAACTAGGTATAGAACAAAAATACCAACAAGGGCGAAAATATGTCTGAAATATTGTATTTTAAATTGTTTTTGCCTGCTGCGGTCTTCCCGTCCGATTATAATTAAGGTGTCTTCAAGGCTAAAGTGAATAGGCTCTTAATAAACTAGTGCGCCTCACCATCAACGATTGCATCACTACTTACCATCGCTTCGTATCGCAGTCAAGCACTAGTTTATAACAATTAGAAAAAAATATGTTATTAATTCCAGTATGAGTAGAAACTGACACTAAAGTCATTGTTCTTCCTAAATATGTGTACTTTTTATGTTACACCTAATGCATTTGATTTGAAGGAAAACATTATGAAGAATGCCATAAATTACCTACATGAAATGAGTAAGCAGGGTAAATTAATTACTCTTCCTTTTCTATAAATCTTCGAATAGTGCTGATACAATTAAATTTTCTACAAATACAAACAATTTGAGAATGCAAAAGTGATTAATAAGTAAGTCCATAATGTATGTATAAATAGAATATTACTTACATGTCTTCCATTATGGAATTTCTACTCATTTTATCTTCTTGGATACTCCTTAAGTTTATAATAATTTAACTAATACGTATTATTCCTATTGGCATTCTTGACATATTTTACATTTGTTAACCAGTGTATACTGTGTGTGTGCTTCTTTGCGCTTTATTTCAATATTGTTGATTTTCCGTAAGAAATAAAATTATTTACTTGCGGTTGGATTACAAATTAAGATTACCTATTAGTTTCTTCATTTACCGGTTATTACTATAAATAAAACATTACGTTACTTGTTCTATTTTCATAACGATATTGAACCGAGTGTAAAATAAAATAAATAGTTAAATGATCTATTCTAAAACCAGTTTTTTTAAACCGTAGTGTTTCTGGCTAGTGCTTTTCCTTCGGATACGACAAATTGGAACCGTGCACTAGCTTCTAACGTTTTATAAGTGCTTAATAGACTTGTGTAAAATAGAAATATTAAGAAATTAATAAGTACTTGTACAACTAACACCTGTGATCGAGACACAAACTCATATAAATCAAAATAAGGTTCAGTTGAAAACCAGCGCCAGACAACTACCGCGTAGCTGTCTGACATTTTCGCTGAACTGGACCTTTTTGGCGCTAGCGTGAGACGCATGATGTTAGGTTTTATGTTTTTTAAGTTTCAACATGTTTTCTACATTGTGTGTATCTATGTATGTGCGCCAAATAAAATATTTTTTCTTTCTTTCTTTCTTCCAAGTTCCTTATCCAAATAAGATCCCAAAAGTACTTAATCACATCACATACAAAAAGATATACTGAGTTTACACCACGTCGACAACATAAAGAACCTATCCAGGTAGGTAAGACCAAGTAGACACCAGTCTAATTTAGTCAACGGAATAGTTGTCAGACAACTAAAATACTAAAAGGTGTAAGCAAGAAAGCAAGACAAAAGGTGGGACGGTGGCAGAGTGCGTGAAAAGGGCAGACAATGTCATGTATCAAGTTCACGGGATTGTGGCCGCTAGTACAGTCAGACGGATAAGAATAGTTCTGGGAAAAGAAAGAGCACAGAAAAAAGATAAAGACAGAGGACTATAGAAATGATAAAAATGGTACACGAAACTTTGGGCTAGAAAAATGAGCTCATATAAATAAAAAAAATCATTGTAGTGTTCACTTCTTAAATAATTCTTAGAAAATCGTGTAGTTTTAAGTGTCGTGGCTTAATAATTATTTAAAAGGAGGTTTTCACATATAAGACGACACGATTAAATGTCGTCTACGACTTTTTGGGGTGACAACAGATTGACATTATAGTGGGAACGCGACCTTAGGCAGCGTTCCAATGTCCTATGTCGACTATCGTCTCTATCGTTCCCATTAAAACAACTGTTTGTCACGGCCACGACAGATAATCGCATCAACGACACATGTTTTATTGTCCAATTTGTCAATTTTTTATCGTTTTACGACTATTGGGTGAGCCGTTCTCACTATCATGACAATCTGTTGTCACCTGAAAAAAGTCGTAGACGGCAGTTAATCGTGTCGTGCTATATGTGAATATCTCTATTTAAATATATACGCCACGCCACTTAAAACTACACAATTAACTGTCGTCACGAAAAAATGGGAACGCGGCCTAAGCTTAATCAGTCGTATAATGATCCCACTGCTGGGATTCAGACCTACTCTCTAAGAGAGGGAATGGGTTGTAATGAATGAATGTTGTGGTGTATGGTGGATATCACATTTCTTTTCGAATTTTTGGTTCTAGGACATGTTTTCGTGTTTTTCTCACGATGTTTTCCTTCGCCTTTAAAAATTCGCAATTTAAAAAGTAATACATCTGACTATGAACCTGCGACCTACAACTCGTAAGTAAGGGCCGTTAACACGAGGTCATCACTGCTAACTTCTTAAATAATGAAGAAATGATAAATGCGAATGTTTAATAGAATCAATGTAATGGGTAAACAGGAGTGGTGGCCTAGTGGTAACTAGTGGTGACAACTCGTAAGCCGGGGGCTTACAAGTTGTAGGTCGCGGTTTCAAACTCAGCCAGGCACATTGCTTTGTGTAATTTGTTTCATCACCACAGCTCTCAAAACGGTGAAGGAAAACATCGTGAGGAAACCGGCATGTCCAAAATCAACAATTTTAAGACATGTGACATCCAGCAATCCGCACTGAGCCCGCGTGGTGGATTACTTCCCATTCCCTCCCTTAGAGAGAAGGCCTGAGTCCCAGCAGTGGGAACATTATAAGGCAGAAAACGACAGGAGTTGAAGTGACTGTAGAGTTTGTCAGTTGATGCCACAGTCTTATAATATTTGATGCCGACTGGCTGGCTGTCACAAGGTAAAATGAAGGTCATTACAAAAAAAAACCGGACAAGTGCGAGTCGAACTCGCGCACTGCGGGTTCCGTAACTTACCTATGAAAACAGTTCAATTCCCGAATTGAGTTACGAAGATTTTTCCGAATCGAAAAAAAAAAGTTGTTTTTCTGACGTAACTACAAATTTACAGTTTTCAGATTTTTTCCTATACTTGTGCTATGAGACCTTGCTTCATGCCAAATTTCAGGATTTTAGGTCAACGGGAAAGTACCCTATGAATTTTGATTCCCTTGAGAGTATCGAAATGCACGTTTTTTTGCGACATAAACGACCATATCTGTTTTTTTTTTCGTTAACTCAGAAGTTTGACTTTTTCACAGCTTCAAGAGGCCGCAGACTTGAGTATATGGTCTTAATTTCAACTCGATACCTTCACGCGTTCCCAAGTTAAAATGTCTTGACAGACAGACAGACAGACGAACAGACGGACAACAAAGTGATCCTATAAGGGTTCCGTTTTTTCCTTTTGAGGTACGGAACCCTAAAAAACCGATGAAAATAAATCTATTACTATCTCATTTCACATTTCAATGTTTAATGGTTCACCTTTTACCTAACCCTTATAAGTAATCTTGTAGTAAAACTTTAACAATGACTTAACTTTGCTAGACCGTGTTAGTATTTCAATGGGCAGTCTAGACCGATGAGATTTATAATCGAAAAGGGTATTTGAATACTTGGAATTTGACAATGAGATAAAGTTACTTTTGAAAGTAATTTAACCAGGTATCTTATTGATTACATCTATATTACTACTGTCTTTCATAAACGTTTGTCTAATGCTTAGATTACAATTAAAAATTAATATAATTTTGATAAAATTAAAATAACAAGTCTTCGCTCCCGTGAAAGTAGAAAATTGTCCCCATTGTCACTCTTTGAATAAAAAGTCTTATTCCAGGATACAGTCTACCCGTTTGCCAAATTTCAACCAAATCTGTTCAGCCGTTCGAGCGTGTAGAAGTAACAAAAATACACATACACAAAGTTTCACCTTAATATTAATTTCGAGAAAACAAAATTGTTCATATCTCTCAAAAACAGCTAAATAGACCTTTTCTATTTGCAGAATTTACTAAATTTTAAACTTTTTTTTTTATTATTCTCGAAATTAAGAACAGGTTTGCAAATATCTCGCGGTGAAACTGTTGGCATATCTGTTTAGGTTCTTCATTATTATTTTTTTGTGTAATTCAGTGCGGTGTATTTTTAGAAATTTTGAAAACTGTAATTTTTTGGTGTTTCTTAAGCACTCTCCTCTCAACTATTTGTTTCTCAATTTTACCAACATTTTTGATAAGTTTAATAACTTTTATTTATGTACAATATGTATTACACGATTATTTCAAAAACACTTAACTAATACACTAAAGGCTTCTCCTAACTAAAATATGGCGTCATAAAACTCCTCCGCATCGCTGTCAACTTGAAGTGTGCCCAAAAGGCTGGTGGCATTGCCACGTTGTATGGCAATGCTTAATCTCTGACCGAGGTAAAAGCCAGCCCTTGGGTCACGCTAAGTGTCAACTAAGCCATTGGATAGATCTTTAAAAAGCGTATGAGCACTCGGACCCCACGGCCCAAGAGTTTCAACCCCAAACGGCTCAAAAATATAACTGCCGACGATGTTATTATATTTCCGCCGCTTGAGGTTCTCCTCAGCCGCAGCGGCAGCACCAGCACAGCACAATGAGCTAGGAAGATAGGATGGAAATATGAAATGAAATGGAAATGACATTTTTGATTACTTTATTGTTCAAAACAATACCAACTAATTACACATATTTCTGTCCCCAACTGTACTTTGAAATTGATTCCTTGCCGTATAAGATTCAGAAACGGCACAGTGTGGCAAAGGACAATGCTAGGGTAACACAATATCACAGCTCGGTGGCACAATTAGAGCGTCGCGGCTTTCTCAGACTATTTGAGAACATTTTGAGACAATGAACCTTTTGTTAACGATTTATGGACACAGTTTTAATGTGAGGTCACTTTTTTTTTTAACAATAGGTCTGTTCGTTTGTTTGTGCAAGAGTAAAACCGTGGTAAAACCATTTAGCTTTGGAAAGGGGACATATTTCTTAAAGGAAAAAAAAAACAGAGATAGTTAAACCATCTGGCATTGGTAAGCTTACCAGGTGGGATCGCAGTCAAGCACTGGTTTATATCAATTAAAAAAAGGCCTCTTCAGACACTGTTATCTTATTCTACTTCATAGTAATCATTAAACAATTAATTTCCCTTAAAAGTATCTCGTGATAAATTATCTGACTTCCTCGATTTGTATTGAGCAGTGGTGGCCGAGTGGTAATGGCCCTGACTTACGGAGTTGTAGGTCGCGGGTTCAAACCCAGCCAGGCGCATTACTTTGTGTAATTTATTTCATCACCACTGCTCTCAAAACGGTGAAGGAAAACATCGTGAGGAAACCGGCATGTCCTAGAACCAAAAATTCGAAGACATGTGACATTCACCAACCCGCACTGGGCCCGCGTGGTGGATTACGGCCCATTCCCTCTCCTAGAGAGGAGGCCTGAGTCCCAACAGTGGGAACATTATAAGGCCGACTATGCTATGCTATGCTATTTGTATTGGACTGTATTTAACCAGGTACTAATTGAAATTAGATACGCTGAATTTCAGAGACATTAGGATTGAATTATTATTGTTATTAAATACCCATTCCTTTTCTATTTCTTTGTATAAAAAAATAACTTCACATGGCGTACACAGGCTAAATAGAATGTAAGATTCGATAATGTAACATAAGAAACTATCAAATTTAATTACGCTGCTTAAATGTGAATAAATTAATTAGAATTCCCATACAAAATGATAAGGAAACAAAAACATTGACAATATTAAACTCACTCGAAAGCTCAGTGAAACTAAAAATATGCGATGACGAAATTAAACCGGCCGCCCGTCGAAGTCACCCCGGCGCGCATTATTTTTTCTTGCTCTAAAGTCTGCCTAGACTTGGGGGGTCTGTCTTACCCCTTTTGGGGGGTACTTCAGACCCTTATCTGTTGTAAGTTTGTACAGCGTAGTGGATCGTAGGGGACCCCCTTTGGTGATGTATCTTGAGTCTCGTGTAGCGGGGCAAGTTAAGATTTGAGTGGACGTTTTGTGAAATTGTGTTTCTACAAAATCTGCCATATACGTTCTATAATATTCTAATATATTGTTAGGGGTAGGCAGATTTAATGTTTTTGTGTAAACTTTCGGTTTTCTTAAAATAAGTCAGTTTTCCTTCAAAGAAAATTTTATAATTTAGATTTTAATCAGATTACTTGTATATATAGGGTGACTGGTAATTAGTGTACGATACTTAAACACGTGATTGTGCTCATGATAACCAACAACTTTTACTATGGGAACAAACCTTAAATCGCGAAAAAAAAATCAGCTATTCAGTACATTTATGTTTGCCTAATGTACTGAACAGCTGATATTTTTTTCGCGATTTCGGCTTTGCTCCCATAATAAAAATTGTTTGTTATCATGAGTACAATCACGTGTTTAAGTATCGTACACTAATTGCCAGTCACCCTATATACCGCCCGTGAAAAAGAAATATTCATTTGTTTTCTTACAAGTGTTTTTTAATATGGTGTAATTTTATATCACTTGTATCACATATTTTCTGGTTTTATAAATAATCTTAAAAAATAAAACCCTTCTTTTCTCCTCCTTAATTTTTCTTCTTTAAATGGTTCGTTTTTAATTTACTTTTCACACTAATATTATAAAGGCATATAAATAAAAATAAATATGTTTATTACATCTTTACGCTCGAACGGTTGCGCAAATATTAAACATAATTTCCTTTAAATGTTTAGGAACCATCCCAAAACAGAGCCCACTCCATCATTTCCCCGAAACGTCTAGCCAAATATTTTTCGCACTTGTACCGCAACGTCCGCCTACTTATGCGTGCGTTGAGTATTTTTTTTATTTCCTTCTCCCCTTGGCTTGTCTGGTCTTCCATTACGCTGAGACTTCAAACAGCCTCCACAATACCTCTGATTAGTGCCCAGACAGGAACTTATAGTCTTTTTGGATTTTCACTTTCACTTCGAAAAAATGACCGATGATTGTCTTTGTCTATGGTGCGTAGACGAAGGAATATTTTTACAGAGATTATGGTGTGTTTCATTCGTTTTGTGATGAGTTTTTGAGTGTTCCTTCAATTTCATTTTTAGAGCTATAAAACGTATTTAAGAAAATGTATACAGCAAAAACAATAAAATAAAACTACATTCATAATTTACATTAATCAATTTAAAGAAAAAAACAGTTCAAAGAAGACTCGTTTGAACACATTTTCCACGCCACTACACGCATTACGCATCAAACGAGGCACAAGCAATATGCTTCGAACAAAAAACATAAAAAAGAAACTCCCTAATTTCAGAACGAACGAAATTCACTTTTTAAAAACTATTCCAAAGCCCATCCAACTTGTAATCCCGCTCGAATCATCGATTCTCAGAAAATCTAGTCGAGTCCTATTAAAATCTCGATAGTGAAATAAAAAAATGTAGGTTCAGTACTGAACCCTGTAATACGGAGGCTTCCCGCCTTGTAGTTAAGATTGACAGACGGAAGGGTTGAGAAGGGGGTGGGGGGCGATAGGGGGTGAATTGAAAGAGAGTGGAAAAAATTATACGTGGCAACCGACGCATCTTAACTTCCGAGGCTGCCTTCCGTGGTCCGTTTGTAGCGGCCAGTAAACTTGGCACTGGCACAGTCTTGGTGTACAGCTTTTGAATAGTGGGGTTTACTTGTCACATTAAAATGTTTGTATGCGTGTTTTGGTATACAATCAAGTTTAAAATACTTTGAATTGTAATTGTCTGGCAAGTATCAATTGATTGACTTTGTTCAGATCATATTTGTAAAGTTAAACTGTAAACATAGGAGAAAGTAGTCAATGACAGTGAAAAACACATTGAGCATCTAATTCGGACAAATTCTTAGCTATTCACGTTCCTAAACCTTCCTTTCCTACCATAATATTGGTGACGTGTGCAATTTTGTGTATTTTTATTTCCAAAGAGAGTGCAAGTCAAACGAGCACTGGTGCCCAGTAAGTAATCAATTGTGTACAAGTACTTGAATACTTTCTGTAGACAGTTGTTCTACTCATTTAAATGGTGCATAAGATATTTTAATTTGGCATGTCATTAGAGACGACCGAGGTAAAACTTTTTTAATTATGAGATATTTTACAAGCGATGACTTTTGCTGACATCATTTTTATTTAGTTGAAGAAGGTATGCATAAAATTAAACTAAAGAAATAACAAAAAAAAAAACAAACTGCATACGTGAATTTTCCAACGATACGAGCAAGTTTGGGAAATGAAAACAGAAAAATAAACTTCTAAAATTCCCGACCAGCCTCACGCATAAGAGAGAAGTCGACAAAAAATGGCAAAAAAAAAAAAACAAAAATAAAATTATTCCACCGAAAGCAAAACCTAACCTCATTGGCGACGCTATCGTAATTAAAACGAAAAAAAAAATAAAAGTCCATGTCAACTCCTTGCACTTTCCTAAGTATGAATTATGCCGCTCGGTGTATTCGTTAAGGGGCGGATCCATTCATTCTTTTTGTCCGCTGCCAGCAGTTAAGGAGGTCCGGAGAAAGGGTAGGCGCCCCCTCCCCCCCACCCTGAACTTGCGACTCGAGAATATTTTTTTTTCTACACTACTCGAGTCGACGTCGTTGGAAATCGACACACTTGGCGCTAGTTCGTTCCGCTTGCTGCAGTGATGATAGTTCGAGTGACTTTCGGCTTTTGAGAACGCCGGGATAGTAATTTCGTTGATTATTTTTGCACAGACAAGTTGGTTTGTTGTTAGTAAAATGCTATTCTTATTTTAGTCGGTTTTGCGTTCCGGATGTCATTTTGAGGTTTGTTGCAGTTATGATATCATCGTCAAGTTTGTGAACCTAATTCCGGTGATAATTTAGTGCTATCAGAATATGAAACGGAACTGGCTAATTTTAAGACATACCTACTACATTGTAACTATATGTATTCGAACACCGTACAACTCATTTTCTGAAATATCATTTTAGTGGGTTAAATGGACAGGTTTCTGAAAATATACTAAAACGTCACTAGTTTTCAATTAAAAACAATTTTAATAACATCAACTTCCACCAAAAAATCACAATCGTACAAAAACTATTTCATCGATAAAATTAACAGCTTAAACTGTCCCCTCCCTACACGATGCAAGGAGCTCGTAAGACGGTAATGAACTAAATTCCTTCGCTCTTTGAGTCTGCCTTACGCCTCGACTCGCCTTGCCTCATCTAGGCCTCTTGCCTTGCCTCGCCTCGTCAATTGACCTCACTTTCTTAAGATGCGCATCTTTATGAGTCTGTAAAGAGGTCATCTAGTTTACATGTGTTTGTAATTAACGATTTGTAAGATGAGAGTCATTAAACTGCAGTTTAGATGGTCAAAGTTTTTTACTATTGCTGGCTTAGTTGTCGTATTCAGAGATTAATAGTTTTTGAAAACCATATTAAGGATTGATGAGACAAAATAGCAGATTACAATGTAGGTTTTAATATTCCTTTACGATCAATTAGCAAAACAAAAACAGGTTAAGTTAAATGCTCCAGGGTAGCGCGCTGGGCATGCCATAATCATGGCGGTAAGTCCCCTCTTTGAGAAGTGGCTGGAGAGGCGTCACGGCGTCCTCACCTTCCGCTTGACGCAGGTCCTCACCGTACATGGGAAGTTCAGTAGGTTCCTGCACCTGATTCAGGCGAAAGAAACGCCCGGGTGTCACCATTGTCAGGACCGCCCGGAGGACCCGGTGGAGCATACGGTGGAAGTGTGCCCCGCTTGAGCGGCGACCTCGGCGACGAAATCATATTTTAATAATAATAATAAAATTCATTTATTTCGGAAACCAGTCCATATTGATTACATTTAAAATTAAAATATTGAATTTAAAAAATAAATAAAAATTAAAAATTATATGCATTTCAAAAACTCAATAATGTCATTAATAAATAAATAATAATAATAAAACACAATCAATTACAATAAGTCAATCAGAATTAAATAAAATAAAATACACAAAATAATAAAATAAAATATGTTTTATCTTAGCCTAAATTTGGGTTTGGCTCCGGAGTGCTCAACGTGCAGCCTGGTCCAGTACCGCATTATCGGGCAATCCAGATCTAAATCCATCCTCCAGGCGAACAACTGAAGGAAGCTATTGGAACTGCCTCGTATGCGGCGCATTAGAGACACAACTCTCTTGCGAATTATCGCCGCAAAACCATCTATGTTTGCGTCCGCAAACATGCCCGACGCACTACAGAAGCGAGGCAGCTTCATCAGCGCCCTGAAGGCATTATTATAGAGGATACGCAGGGTGTCAAACGATTTTTTCGTATGCTTGACCCATAAGCTACACGTGTAAAACGATTGGTAGGCAGGAACCTGACGTTGACCTGCAAAATGCAAAAAAAAACTTAAGGAAATTTTCATTTCACGGTCTGCCCTGCCGCTTTCACTCTAAGATAATCTCTATGCATTAAGACTTCAGCGAAAATCGTCACAAAAGATTTCCTTTATTATTCCTTTAATGAAGACTTCCATCACGAAGAAGTCGTTAACCAAAGCTATAAATAACCAGAAAAGCACTTGAACCTCCAGACCTGACTAAATTCGCGTGGCCCTTATCTTTCGCACTTAGTAAGTGTTAGTTTTGATCACTGATAGCTACAAACTTTTGTTTTACATGCGTTTTAACGAACAAATGTAAGCACTTTCAAGTAGGACAAGTTAGGCTGTTTAGAAGTTTTGACTTTGTACTTTGAATTGCGAATTACGTTTCTAATCGTTTAATTAACGTATAGTAGTAATTGTGTGTGTTTAGGAATGAACTAATTTTACATTCCTAGTATGTAATGCTGAGATGTTACTCTACACTAGGAATTATCCACGGTAGGCGCAGCCTTGCGGACGGCAGCTCACCGTCTGGGTGTCCGGTAGAGATGATGAAACCGTAGGGGCTCAGTAGGGTCGATGTTCGCTAGAGCCACGGGGAATATCTGAAAGGAATACCTTGGTCCTGGAACGCAAAAGGCAACTGAAGAATACAGGTGGATTTTAGTCAGTATAATAAGGCAACTGAAGAATACAGATGGATTTTAGTCAGTATAAGTCTGACACGCCCTCCCACTCCGCCATAGAGCGAGAGAAGAGATTAGATGATTTCCCAGCTCAAAAAAAAACCCTTAAAGGTTGTTACCACCTCAGCATTTTTTTGCTGTGCAAAAGAAAAAACACACCTAAAACTAGGAAAAAAACATTTAAATCAGTAGTCAGGTTAGACACCATAAGATTCAAAACTTAATGGACACCTTACTCAAGTTTTCCCGTGACATTACAAACCCATGGCCTACTACAACAAGCCGTAACAGGGTTTATCTTAACTCGAACTTACCTGTAACTTAGCGCAGTTAAACTGTTGAACTTGCCCCGAGACAAGTTGCAATAAGCTAACTTACAGATCAAGACGGGGGATCGTTGTCTTGGAATACGGTTTGTGAGGTTAAGTAGGAATTGCTTAGAGTGTTATCGAAGACTAGCTGACTCTTAAGTTTGCATCCGACTCTTTAGATACTATTATAATAGCCTATACTATTTTTCATGGACCTGGCTATTCCATATACCTAGAAAGATTTTTTCCAATCCAACTGGTACTTCCAGAGATGAGCGCGTTTAGACAAACATAAAACCTTCCGCTTTTTTATTACCTATCTGTATAGGTACTAATGTAATAAAAAGGAAGGTTTGTATTTGAATAAACATAGTTTTTAAGTCTGGTATAAAAATGATTGGCAACAGAAAAGAAAGAAAAAGAAGTAACGAATTAGATGCTCACATTTTAAAAGAAGTCCGCTGACTTTGTAAATATATAGGTAAAGACCATTTTTTACAGTGCGCAGGGCACATTGCTCGTAGAACGGACCGCGCACCGGAAAACACAGCGTTGGAAGGCCTCCCACAAGGTGGACCGACGACCTGGTGAGAGTCGCGGGAATGCGGTGGATGCGAGACGCACAGGATCGGTCGTTGTGGAGACGCTTGGGGGAGGCCTATGTCCAACAGTGGACATCTTTCGGCTGAAATGATGAATGATGATGATTTTTTACTCAAATTACTTGCTTCCTTGACACGTATTCAGAGAAACATTATACTATTTACCAGCTTCTGCCAAAGGCTTGGCCCGCGTGATAGTAGGTCTCTCTATGCAAACATTGGACCCCCATTTCATCCCCTTAGGGGGTGAATTTCGGAAAATCCTCTCTTAGTGCTCGCCTACGACATTAAAGGAAACCTTATACGAAATTTTATGCTACTAGACCTAGTAGTTTCGTCTGTGCGTTGATATGTCAGTCAGTATATATTATATAGATTATTTTAACTAAACAATAAAATAACCATCTCTATCTTTATAACCTTAGAGATTTTTGCGACCTTTCGAACCTTTGTGAGTTTGTAACTTTGTACCCAATTGCTCTAAAACAACAAGATGCATTTCCTAATGCATCCACATGAACAAAGTCATCAACTCCAAAGTGTCCATTAGATGAGCACTGTCCGTATAATCTTGCGGCTTAACCACTCATTAAGGATATATCCTTTTTACTAATTAATACGCGCGCTCAATTCACGCGAGTTAGTTTAGCAGATGCGTGTTCAGATATAGACTACGGGACGCTGTTTTTAGACACAGAGTAACAATATTGTTATTGTATGTATTGGTGTACTGTGATGCCTGCTAGGGCTATGGGAATGACCGAAAGAAACTACACAAGGAACTCAAGTAGGTTTTAGTCAATAAAAGTCTAACATGCCCTATCCCTCCACCCAGAGCGGGAGAAGTTGTTCCATGATTTCTCAAAAAAAATGTGTTTGTTTACTTAAATGTGTTGTTGAGTTTTAAAGAAATAATTGCAAGGGCAAACATGGCTATATTGGTCGTGAAAAACAGTAAACATTACCGACTTTTTCTGAAAAAATATAACACATTTTACAATTTGCCAATCATTACATTAAACTTTCGAAAAGCGTTCCGATATATTTCTCTTTTTTTTTTTGTAATACTATAAAAAGGCACTCCTTTATTTACACGACTTTCGACAACACAAACAATGTAACCAGATCAACACACGCCAATTACGTCACAGTCTCCGCTACACTGTGGCATGCAAATTACAAACAACACGACATGCGTACGAGCACAGTCAATTAACACGCAGTATTTAAACAGGAAGCTCGCGAGGATGTGACGATATAGATTTAACCTCTGCCACATCCTATATCGTCTTGGTTTTGACGCAACGCCATCATTTGGGACAAGGATTAATTGTTGACTCACTGAGATGATTGTGCTGTGGCGCCGGCATTTCTTAAACAGGATTGCGTGACCCTTTTTGATAAGGTTGGTATGGTGAATAGAATCCGTCTGGTGCTGTGTCTGTTTTGGCAGACGGCTTTGGACTTTGTACTCATCCGTTGAATAACAAGATCTAATCATTTTTAATACTTACTATGTTGTGATGACTAAGTGAATTATGCTATGCTGGATGTGTATGATACATCTTTCAGTCATCCTTCAAATATCGTATTAGTCATGTTAGTAATAAAGAGATATACCACTTTTCTCACATATGAACCGAAAATTTTCCAGGGTACTAAATTGAACCTTTTTTTTTCAATTCAATTCACTTATTTCAGATAACTAGGCACATAGAGGTTTCACAAATTTTACACATAATATAAGACAAATAATAATAATAGTACAATAAAATTCTAAACAAATATCAAAAATTAATTTAAAAAAAAATTGTTATTAATTTAATTTTTTTAATTTTTCGAGGTGGGAATCGGACAGACTTTTACTGACTAAAACCCAATTGTGTTCCTTCAGTTGCCCTATCGAACAATACCACAGCTCAGCTACTGAAAACCCTGAAAAAGAATAGCTTGTAACTTAACTTTATGTCGCCGAAAAAAAAAGCAGCGATATTTTTTCAAGCTCAAAGATTCTATTAATAAAAACATGACCTTCGTCACCCATCGCTCATTTTAGCTGACGAACCGACGAAAAAAACCGCAATACAAAAGAAACTAATTGATGTAAACGTTTAAATGAGTACAATTAGACGTAATATAGCTGAATTGGACACATCTTGTAAAACATATGTGGCAACACCTATCCTATTTGAGCGACGGAAGCGGACGGTGTACACGTTCGAGTAATTAGGACATCTAATAACCTGTTACTGTATCATGGACGGTTTAAGGCCATTGCAGTCGGTTATTAAAGTTTTGTGACCATTACATGTTTGCTGAATGGCCTTTAAAAGAGACTTTGACCCCTGATTTTTTTATTTTATTTATTAATCTTCATGCAACATAAAGTACATAAGGCGGACTTAATGCCTGAGGCATTCTCTACCAGTCAACCTAGGGTGGTGAAGAGACAATATGGTAGGTGAATAAAAAGAAAAATTTTACGAAAAACAAGAGTAAAAAAGTATACATATAATTAAAATACACATACATAGATATTTAATATAATATATATACATATATATTAATATAAAGTAACGAAAGAAGTTTTGAGAAGATTCTGCTAATTTGTTTCGGTGCTTCTTCTCTTCTTATGTTATTTTCATAATTCTCATATGATTTGACCATTACATGTTTACTACCTTTGTTTGTTTCGATGTTTCTTCTCAGGGTAGTCAGCTAGGAAACACCGGCCTCATCTAGTTTAAACTGACGAAAAAAATGACGTGTAAAAGTATTTAAAAAGCTTTTTGCAAAATAAATATTATTTATCATTTATATTTTATATGTCGCTGGAAAATTACAGACTCCGTATGATTGTAAGAAATCTTTATCTATATACTAGCTGATTCGGCGAACTTCGTACCGCCTAATAGTAAGGATAACGCCATCTACTGGCATTACCAGAACAGCATAATACATTTTATTTGATTTTTA
The DNA here is from genome assembly GCA_905147345.3 of Mythimna impura. NCBI lineage: Eukaryota > Metazoa > Arthropoda > Insecta > Lepidoptera > Noctuidae > Mythimna > Mythimna impura. The sequence continues at coordinate 20,361,935 of LR990359.1, read as the reverse complement.
ATTAACTTTTTTTTGTTCCTTGAACTATTACGAATATTTCAAGACCAATATTAGGTGAATACTAGTGAATACCCTCTTTCAATACATGCAAGCATAGTGTTGAAATGACCGTTCATTTCAACACTGGTTGCATATATTTAAAGAGAATGAATGAGAGAATTAGCGAGTGTTCTAGTTTTATAATAGATAGATAGTTTTGTGGAGGTCAGATGACTGTAATATTATGTGAATACGTGTGCACACTAAAACGCATTGTTAGTCATTAGGTAGTAAGCAAAGTATACAAAAGACCAGCGAAGAAGACCTTCTTGAAAAGTGAGCTGAAGAATTGAACTGTCTGAATCAACTCCCAGCAACTTTGCCCCAATTTAATAATAATACAAAGATGGACCGATGACCTGGTGAAGGTTGCGGGAATCCGATGGATGCGAAACGCACAGGAGAGTTCATTGTGGCGACATTTGGGGGAGGCCTATGTCCAGCAGTGGACGTCTATCGGCTGAAATGATGATAATAATAATATGGGATAGTCGTCGGTTGGTACCACGTTCAATTAAAGTCGTCTAAAGGGCCTCTACCCGTCTAAAGGGCCTCTGCCCGTCTAAAGGGCCTCTGCCCGTCTAAAGGGCCTCTGCCCGTCTAAAAGGCACCAGGGTTCTGAGACATACTAACCCATAACAATATTCCACAGCTTTCACATAACGCCATCTAGTCCCAAACTAAGCAGAGCTTGTGGTATGAGTAGTAGACAACTGATAAACATACTTATATATTTTTAGATACATACATATTAAAGATACAGGCCAGTCAATTTTTTTTTGTTGTTGTTAAAAAATCAAATAACTTCTCCTGTTCGTGGAGCGAGAGGAATTTTTAGACTTTTACTGACTAAAACCCACCTGTGTTCCTTCATTTTCTCTTCACGTTCCAGGGCTGTTAGTAATTCTTAGATATAAACCCAGCAACTTAGTCGGAGTCTTACACCAAACCTAAGAGCTTTTAGAAAATCCTCAAAATAATATATTCCCGTTTGAAACAGCCAGGGGCAGTCGCGCGCAGCGGTTATTACACATATTACACTTACCAACAATCGCCATTAATGCTTGGAACTTGTCCCGGTACTGTTGCATACACAAGCGACTTGCCGGGTTATTCGTAACCCAAGTGTAAGTTAGTTATATGGACTTGTGGAACGACTGACAAGTTGGAATGATGTGAACTTAGTTGTGAGGCTTCGAGTCTTTGTTGAACTGATAATGAAGTGGAGAAGATAGATGCTGTGTTGGACTGAGGGATTGTTCGAAAGTCCCTTCTGCGGCCCTTTTTTTCATCGGAAATCATCCAATGACTTCTACCGCCTCTAGGACGGAGCGAGAGGGCATGTCAGACTTTTACTCACTAAAACCACACCTATGTTCTTTCGTGCGAGCTTCAAGCGAGCTCCATCGTCTACTACATCATGGCTTACCATCACATGAAAAAGAGGTCAAGCGTATTGATAATACAAAAAGACAATGAATGGACTGTTTGAAAGAAAACTTAGCTTAAAAGTATGAAAGAAAGAAAGATAATTTATTTATCAAACATGCGTTTATATAAATTGACTAATTAGACATGCAAGGTATTAAATTAATATGTTGTGAGCGTCCATGTTTTGTCTATAACGGCGGACAAATTTTGTAGGTATAAAGATTACATTTACATCACTTAATATATTATAGTCAAAATAAATTAAATTATGTCCAGTATATTCATTATTATGCAGTCAAATAGTAGGTATCATTCAAAAGTAAATTGGATTAAAATTCACATTATTAAATTGTTATTCTGAACCATATATAATAGAAGTCGGAATAGTAAAGGCCTTTTCATTCAAAAAATCTAAAACATTGTAATAAACTTTATTAAATAAAAATAAAAAATAAAAAAGAAATATGAAACAACTAATAGAGTCACATTGATAACACATAACTCAACCACGATAAGAGAATTTTAAGTAGGTAGTATAATATTACACCCAAAACTACGTTTGCCTAACTTAACCCCCGTATGTCAGTCAGATATCTCTGTTCAGAATACCCTAGTATACTTTGGAAGGTAGCCAGAAGTCTTTTTGGCCTCAAGATGTCGTTAGAACCAACTTCGGTAATGCCGCAAGAGAATGTGTGTTCAGTGAGCCGTGGCGCAATCAACTGCAGTTGTACACTCGCCTTTATTTCTAGATATAATGCACTTGAGTCCCGGCCTTTAGTTCTGAAGTTTTTGCATTTGCATATTATTGGGGAATTAGGACATACCTTGCTTTGGAGGAATTAGACGAGGAAAACTTATATGGTTTTGTTGTTTTGTCAAATATACGAGGCTAGACACTTGGGTGGTAGTTTTTAAAATAAAACTAGCTCATGCCAGCGGCTTTGCTCACCTGAAAATAAAAAAAACTATCCCAAGGTAACATACTCTCGGGATAACAAGTATATACCCAATTTATCAAGAACACTTTTCTCTCACTATTTTCAAAAAGCGTCAAAATATTGTATAGTAACTTCTGTCCGCGATTTTCGCCGCGTAAATATTGTTATTGCGGACGCAAAGTCGAAATCGAAGCCAAAAAAAGAAGCCTGACCTTCCTTGGGGTTTTTTTTTTTATAGGTGGGAAAATCATCTTATGACAAATCCCGCTCTTGGGCGGAGCGAGAGATAGTGTCAGACTTTTACTGACTAAAAACCCACTCCTGTTCCTTCGTTGCCTTCGTCCCAAGGCCACGGTTTCGTTTTCACACTACCCATGGCCCCAGTAGGCTTCGACCCTGCTGGGCCCCTACGATTGCTGACATCTCCCTGAGGCGCGCGCGGAACAATACGTGCCGTCGACGACTTGGGCTCGGTCCGGATGGTTATCGGACGGTCGGACGGCGGGCCACCCATTGCCCGCCGTCCGCAAGCCCGCGCCTAAAGTGGCCGGAAATCGGGATCGGAATCCCGGTGGCGGTTGGGGCGTGAGGACAGTTGCCGTTGCCTCACGCGATCGGCCGCCTCTTTTGCTAGCATTACTGCTTCGCAGAAGGAGGCGACCGCCTGCCACTCCTCCTCGCTCCGGACCATGGCCTGTACCAAGGCCCGGCGCGAGAGATCACCGCTGCCGATCACCCCCACGAGGACACGGCGTTGCTCTTCCCAAGCGGGGCACACTTCCACCGTGTGCTCCACCGTGTCCTCCGTGCGGTCCACACAGTGGCGACACCCGGGCGTCGCTTCCGCACGAATCCGGTGCAGGAAATTCTGGGGTGGAAGTTTACTCCGTACCAAATTCCATCAAAATCAGTTCAGCAGTTTAATTGTGAAAGCGTAACAAATAGACAGTGTTACGTTTCATCATCATCATCATCATCATCATTTCAGCCGAAAGACGTCCACTGCTGGACATAGGCCTCCCCCAAGTGTGGCCACAATGAACGGTCCTGTGCGTCTCGCATCCATCGGACTCCCGCAACCGTTACCAGGTCATCGGTCCACCTTGTAGGAGGCCTTCCAACGCTACGTCTTCCGGTACATGGTCGCCATTCCAGAACCTACTGTTACGTTTACATTTATAATATTACTAATATAATTTGGTTAAACTTTGCCAAAACTAAAATAAGCATAGCCTTGATGTAACTTCAGGAGGTATTTTTAATACTGTGTGGGCGAGTATACAGGATATGATTAATCTCAATACGATTACAGATGTAAGTGGTATTATTAAATTTGTAAAACGGCCGCATAAGCCATTGGCAAATCCCTGATAAAACCCACTTACGGACAATTTCAAATGTGGGCATACGATGACTAATTTTTTTTTTTTTAAAGGGAAACCATTTTTTTCCACATAATTTGGAGTTGTTTGTTTTACCAAGACTTTAACTGCATTAATATATGTACATACAGAAAGAGAGATCACTCAACACTCTCACCGTTTAGTGGGCAATAAAATAGAGCAACTAAATAAAAAGACGTGAAAAGATAGATATTGTTTTTTTTATATTGTTTTTACTGTTAATTTTTGTTTATGTGTTTATTAATAAACTAGTTAGATAATAAATATTTTTTCAAGCATATTCCTTATTATGATCACAACCGACTCGACGGCGACTTGGCCATCAGGGTAACAAAATTAATGTTTTCTTCCTCCAAGAAAACCCAGGGTTTTTACCGGCTATTGTTACATAGCCTTCGGTTTCCTTAAAACAATTGATTTGAGCAGTAACGAGTTTAGTTGTATCATCTATGGATAGGACTCGTCACGTTTTTTTTTGTCATATTTACACATGATATCACAAAAAAAAAACAATGTACTAGTGGAATAACACTTCTGCTGTCAACGACTTGTTCCAGATGTGCCTTTTTTTAAATGTGACACAATTGATAGGAACCATTTAACTTCATTTACATACGAATGCTTAAATATTTATATTTGACTTGCTTTCTCTTAAATTGTGGTACATATTGACCAATATTTTTTTTCATTGCCATAAACTAGTGCTCGACTTCGATCCCGCCAGATGGTAAGCAGTGATAAAATCGTTGATGGTGAAGCGCACTAGCCTTAAGAAATACCTAAATTATAATCGTATGGGAAGACAGCAGCAGGCAAATAGTTCCAGTACTAATAATAGTAATAATGTAATAGTATAATTCATATTAATCCGGGTTTAATCAGCCTTTTAATATTCCCACTGCTGGGACTCAGGCCTCCTCTCTAGGAGAAGGAATGGGCCGTAATCAACCACGCGGGCCCAGAGCTCAGTGCGGGTTGGCGAAAGTGACATGTCTTCGAATTTTTTGGTTCTAGGACATGCCGGTTTCTTCACGATGTTTTCCTTCACCGTTTTGAGAGCTGTGGTGATGAAATAAATTACACAAAGTAATGCGCCTGGCTGAGTTTGAACCCGCGACCTACAACTCGTAAGTCGGGGCCGTTACCATTCGGCCACCACTGCTCATTATTAATTTAATTTAATTAATCCTGGTGTTTGTATGAAAAAGGGCAGGAAGAACAACTACGTTACATGCAGTTCATTAGACGAAAATTGAATTCAATAAATATTCTAAAGTATCAACTCAACAAAATACTTTAATTTGAAACCCAAGCAACGAATCAAATAATTTGAAATACGTACTTGAGAGCAATTGAACTATTAGAGTTGGGGTTCCGCGGGCAAGGAACGGAACCTCCGTTCAATTGCGGGCTAACGAGGAAACAATCTTGCACGCGCTCCGCTTGTGACGGAACTCCAGTCAATCTCAGCTGCGCGTGAGGGATGCACAACGGATGAACTGATAGGGCTATGACCATATAGAAAATAAACTGGTTTTTTTAAGGATAATCTAAGAAAAATCAATCAGATTAAAAAATATATATACAAAATAACCTCCTTCTTTTTGAAGTCGGTTAATTACAGAATAAGAGGTACAGCCTAAACACCTAACTACTTAGATATCATTTTGCTAAGAGATCACCCAATTTCCATAATCATTTTACACGTAAATAACCTCGGTTCTTTACTGTACCAACCCAACTTACAATGAGCCCAAATCCCCTTGCAAACTGTCCACTTTATTTCCTTTTGGATATACTAGAAAAATTATAAACAATTTAGGTTTCATATTATATAGAGCTAATTAATTCTAAGCCGAAATGATCTAGCAAATCGTCTATTTCCATTAATTTTGGATATTTATACTTCATGTACTCGTATATAGCCCCCTAAAATAAAATTGGCTCTATGTCAAACTAGTGATTTTTCATAAAAGAGTTTTAAAATTGTCAATTAGTACGTACTTATTTAGTCGATAATCAGTTGCGAATCAATTACTGAGAAATATCAACAACTCAAATAAAGATATACAAGCGGATTGTATTACTAAAAAGGGTAGGAACACTTTTCTATTAAGTTTTCTATTACGTTTATCGTTTGTGACTTGGCTAGGGGGGGGGCAATTTCATGAAGTGGTCGGCCATTCACAGAATTCTTGACCGCTTCGTGAAACGGTCACTCCAAATTTGACCTAACCTCGACCACATTATGAAATGGTCAATTCTACGATACGGCTACAGCACATGCATTCAGTAGGTACCAGCCCTATGGGAGGAAGAGACAATTCGCTGTGGAAGTAGGATCCTAAGTACAAGTGGTTATATAAGGTAATGGGTTGTGTTGTGACGGGCCGTCCGCGAGGCTAGGATGTCTCTATTAGAGTAATTGATAGAGCAGCCACTGTGTATACTTTGTGTCATAATATTTGTTGGAGCGTGTTTTGTACGGGATTGGCTGGTTAGATTTTGTGTGTGCATGTTTCTTTTGGTAGATTGTTAGATATCGTGAGTTTGATTGGCAGCCATATTTTAACCGCTCGATTTCATGAAAACAAAAGTGTCTTATTTAGGGAAAATACTTACTCTTAAAGCGTAAAGTTATATTAACATGAGGGGACTCAAAAATATGTACATACAATCAATATCAGCAAATGACCACACTAACTAATTATAAAGGTTTTTTTGAAAGATGGGGGTTTTGGAGAGTCTTTAGGATAGGTTTTTTCACATTTATTATATGCATACAGCTAAGGAGTGGAATTCCCTGCCGGAGTCTGTTTTCCCTGATACCTGAACCTAGGGGTCAAGTCAAGAGTTAATAGATTACTTTAAAGCAAGTGCGCTCCATCGTGGACCACGTCGTCGCTTACCATAGGGTGAGATATCGGTCAAATACGAGCTTATCAACATTAAAGAAAAGAATGGGTATGTTCGCTATTGACACTTCTAAACTATGGTCAAATGGCACTCACTCATCGCAACAGACCTCACGCTGTGTGACTGAAATTTGACCACAAAATATCTCTCAAAAGAAAAATCTTTTGTTTTACCAAACTCTCAATACCCAAGGGAAGATTTATCACCCATAAATCATCAACGAATCTCTGTTTACATTACACCCAAGATATTTAAACTCCTAAACAAACTACTGCATCACCATCCTAATATAAACATGTTTATTGTTTAGCCTTATTACGTCCCAAGAGACCGTAATAAAAACAAGTCGAAATATAAATTAACTAACACTTTATCTGCAGGAAACTTAACAAAAAACACCGTACAAGGAACATTAAATACACCATCGTATGCCCCGAATGTCAGTACAAAAACTTAAGCACGGATGTGTGGAATAATGGTGCCAGCGATAATATCCAATGTTTTCCTTCATAACATAATAACTGGTGTTTCTGCTTGATAAGAAACCACCAGATGTGGTACTCAGTTATTGTCCAGTGTCGGGCACGTGAGTGGCTAAGGCATGGGCGATAGGCGAGTGGGAGACATCGCGTTTATGACACCACGTAGAAAAATATCGCTACGATTTGACTTAGATTTTTTTCGGTGGGTCATCATCAAATTAATAATCACTCCCGCTCTGGGTGAAACGAGAGGGAGTGTCAGACTTTTACTGACTAAAACCCAGTTGTGTTCCAGGGCCACGGTAATTCTTTTGAACAAACCCACAGCTCTAACAATTTGACTTGAATACGGTTATTTAGTAGTCTTCTTTGTAGATCTCTGGGGTTAATGGATATAAGTCAGTCCTATTCTAGACCATACTTTTCACTTCGTTCTTAATTGGTCACCATATAAAATTCCTTGTATCACTTAAGATACTTATGTTACACAAGTATCACAAAAGATACATACATAAATAATTGTCAATTTTGTAAGTTAAACCGACAGCAGTTATTTCAAAATCTTACTCTCTTAGGGCATCGCTCTGATTGTAAGTGGAGTGGAAGATAAGGCAATAGGCAAAGTTAAAAGAATAATCTTGTCTTCTTCAAAACCTGCCTCTGTTCATAAATTGGACAGTACATTATTAAATTGTAACCAGATATGTTTTATCATTTTTCTGTGCAGGACAGACGGACAAAACGATAAGAAGTGTGAGTGAGGCATAGCATGTCGTGTTTCGCAATCTATTAATGTAACTGGCCACATTGGGCAGGCGTAACCCATATTTTCATGTGTTTCAAATTACAAGAGTTCGAAATACGAACGATAAAACTGTATTTAAAAAAAACATGTATTGATTGATTTATCGATTAAACTGGTGATTCTATTTTTTTTTTATGTTTTTTTTTTTCTGGCGCGTATTATATGTCTATGTAAACTATTAATTTGATGAGTACCTACATTTTAGTGAAATGCTTCGAGTGAGATATTATACTCATTGTTTTAGAAATACATTTTCTCTCCCTGCTATCTCATTTTTTACCATAAGAGAGATAATAAGATTTTGAAATAATTTCTACAGGTTTTACTTTACCAAATTGACAGTTGTATCATTTGATATATATCATTTGTGATACACAGATCCTGAGTGATACAAGGCATTTTATTTGGTGACCAATTATAAACAATGTGAATAGTATGGTCTAGAATAAAACTGCCGTAACTCTAATTGCCGTATAATGAATACCGTGGCCCTGACCTGACACACAAAGGGCAACTGAAGGACACAAAAGGATTTAGTCAGTAAAATTCTGTCACGCCCCCTCACTCCACCTTAGAGCGAGAGAAGACATTTGATGATTTCTCACCTCAAATAATAGGAATTATTTAGTTAAGTTAATTCACTTCATGATTACGCAATTCGATTAATTCAAAACTCGAAAACTGGTAAGTACGAACCGCAGTCTTGCTTTTATAAAGCTTTCGAATATGACTAGGTACTTAATTATGGCATTTTAAATAGGTACTAATTAATTTGAGGAAAAAGGTGCTATCCAACTAAATTCTTTTAATTATGTATTTTAGGATCATCATATAAAAGAGGAAGGGAAATATACTAATACCCAGCTGAAGTCAGTCCACTAATATAATTAGTCGGTTCTTTTTTAATTGACACACTTGGGCACCTATCAATCACCTCGGTATTACGTAGTAACAGTTATTGGAATCCTCATCATTTCAGACCGGTTCTGTCCTTGCATCCATCACCACCATTTCACACCGGTCCTGTGCGTCTTGCATCCATCAGATTCCGGTGAGGTTCACCTGGTTAACGGTTCACCTTATAGGAGGCTTACCAACGCTGTGTCTTTTAGTACGCGGTCGGTTCTATCTTAACGTCTACCATTCAAGAAATAAATGTACGACACTTAGTCCTAAGTTCCAGTATATATAAACCAGTGCTTGACTGCAATCCCACCTGATGGTAAGCAGTGATGCAATCGTTGATGGTGAATCGCACTAGTTTATTAAGAGCCTATTCACTCTATAGCCTTGAATAGGTACACCTAAATTATAATTGGTCGGGAAGACCGCTGCAGGCAAATGGTTCCAAACCTTCGATGTGCGCGGTATAAACGATGAAGTGAAACGCTTAGTCCGGACCGTAGAGGTGACAACAACTTAAGGGTGGACAATCGCTGAAAACTGTAGAAGTTAAGATAGATAGAAAATGTGACAATGTATATTACTTATTGCTCGTGACTGTACACGTAGGTACAATGTCATGACAATCGAAGATATACCAGGTATACCAAACCATGTTCTGCAGTACAAATAAGTAATTAAAGCATATTTTCATACACATCGAAGTAGCGTGGCTCTCTCGCATGACCCGCCGCTCGTGTCCGATATTAGCCATATGTCACAGGCGATACCGCCGTAGATAATGACGACTAATAAGTGCCTGTCTTCCAACACACCATGCTAGGGTGGGGAAATGTCGATAGCGATAATCTGGGTCGGGGTTTGCGAAACAGGAGTTTGATAAGTTGAATTTTTGCCCAGAAAAAAATGCTTTGTGTCAGAAAAAAAAATTAAGAACCCGCTTACAACGCCACCTACCAGGTTCGATTGTGTTTTCTGACAAAAACCCAGTTTTCGGACAAGACAACGTATCTGGACCGCTAGTAACATATAGATAAAATTTTGCAACACAACCAAGAAGTGTCTTCTCAAAGCAAAAGTCACAAAAACATAATCTGTGTACGGCGATAAGCTACCGGAACATGGTGGATATCCCACTCATACGTACAAAACGTTTTGGTAACACATTCATTGTGCGTACAGCTAAGGAGTGGAATTCCCTGCCGAAGACTCTGTTTCCTGATAGGTACAACCTAGGGTCTCTAAATCTAAAGTGAATAGATTGCTTCTAGGCAAGCGACGACGTCATCACTTACCATCAGGTGAGATAGTGATCAAACGCGAGCCTATAATTAATAAAAACAATCTCAACATGATCTGTAAGCATAATTCTATCGACATATTCAAACAGCCTACCCTTACACGACGACCTTACTTATCGATAGCCACCACCTAGCCGCCTGACCGCCCTCGGCGCGATCTTATCGCTCGGTTTTTATTCTCGTGATAGCCAACGATAAGCTGGAATGTCCTTTTTCATAGAAGCATAGTAATGGGCTAGGAGGCACGCCATCCATGCTTATAACTTATGCATACTGATTGCTCTACTTCCACCCTTTACTGGACACGTTTTATCGTAGGTATTTTTTGTCTTCCAATGTCGATATAATCTATCTTCACATCTCTAAATTGATTTGAATTTGTTCTAGAATATTTTCGTTGATCAAAACGGCGGCAAAAGCAACTTTTAAATCTAATTTCTAGAATTGCCTTGGATAGTGTAATAATTTTAATAAGGAAAACCACTTTTAATACGTAAGTAATATTATCATTAATAGGTAAAATATAGTTGTTAATGACGTTGAAATAAAATTTATTGATCTAAGAACTTCTATGACGAAAGGAAAAAAAAATACTCATTTATAACCAAATTAAACATCATTTTCTTGGGCTACGAAACCCTGAAAAGCAAATGGTGAGAAGTTTTAACCAGTAAAATGACTAACACGCCCTCACGCTCCACCCAGAGTGGGAGAAGTCATTTGAAGATTTCTCTGTTTGTAAAATTTTCCTGAAAAATAAAAACAAAAAATGGCTGAAACCACTGAAAAAGTTAAGGTACAGGAAAAATTATACAGTTCGGATATCTTCAATACGTCAATAAAAAAAATGGCGTCCCAATTTTCGTTATCAGCCCGTGAAATAAACAGATCACGTAGCTAAACAGACCGCCGGACATTATATATGTAATTATTTGTAAATACATACAAATCACTGGAAACACGCGACGCGTCGACCTATTTCATATGCCGTGCATGTCTTGTCATTCGCAGCCTTCAAAACGTTTGCTACACTATAATATAATTTTAAAATGTCGCTACACGCTATTATGATCGAAAAGATAGACCGTATCTTTAATTTTATGCAAGTAAAACAGCTTGTTTTATTAGGTAGGATAACATAGCATAATCAGCCTTTTAATGTTCCCACTGCTGGGACTCCGGCATCCTCTCTCTAGGAGAGGAAATGGGCTGTAATCCACCACGCGGGCCCAGTGCGGATTGGTAAATGTCACATGTCTACGAATTTAGGTTCTAGGACATGCCGGTTTCCTCCCGGTGTTTTCTTTCACCGTTTTGAGAGCAGTGGTGATGAAATAAATTACACAAAGTAATGCACCTGGCTTGGTTTGAACCCGTGACCTACAACTCGTAAGTAGAATTAGGTAGGGAATCATCTAATGACTTGTCCCGCTTTAAGGCCGAACGAGAGGCGTTTGCCTTTTAAAAGTCAACACATGGCCCTAGTAGGCTTCAGGCCCTACAGTTTTGTTGACAACTCATCTCTTCGAGGCGCGCGTGGAACATTACACATTACATTACGCGCCATCTACAACTCGGGCTCGGGCCGGACGGTTCCCGGAAGACCGGGAGTTACTTATTGCTTGTCGTCCGCAAGCCTACTCCTACGGTGGCTGGAAAGATCAGCCGGTCTGGGGGTTGAGCAAGACGAAGTGTGAGACTTTTAACAACTGAATCCCACCCGCGGTCCTTCATTTGCCCTCTGCGTTCCTGGGCTACGGTACCTCTTTCGAACAATCCTCATTTCTTCTACTAACCATACTTAATTCTTTCTTTTTCTCCTTTTCTTCTTTTTTTCGTCCCTTTTTTAATGAAATTGTGTGACATAATATAATATTTATGTATATATTTATAGTTATATATTGTGTTTTATATACAAAGATTGATCAATTTGTTAGCAGTACACCGCAGACTACCCCCTGTATTATTTTAAGTTCTGACGATCCATCCTAAGCTTGTCTGGTAGATATCGCAGTCAGCGATAAGACCGCCATTGTACCCATAGATTTAAGTTTATGTATAAGTTGTGTTACTTTTTTGGTGTACAATAAAGTTTATTCTATTCTATTCTATTGATAGGCTCGCGTTTGACCACTATCTCACCTGATGGTAAGCGATGATGTGGCCGACGATGGAGCACGCTTGCCTAGAAGTAACCTATTCACCTAGTTTGCTCAAACTTAGCGCACACGTACTAAGTATACCTAAGACCCTCTCAAATACCTATGTTTTTACAAACAAAACAAATGACATGATATAGGCTAGCCTTAGCTTTCAGAAGGCCGACATACTAGAGGAGGAGGATTGCATGTCTTGATTCCACCATCTCATTTCTGCCATCGGACAACCCGACGAACGGCTAGTATCCACTAGGTCCGGACCAATCGTTTCGCCTCGTCGTTTATACCGCGAACATCGAAGAACGACTTACCTGCTGCGGCCTTCCTTTCCGATTATAATTTAGATGTCTTCAAGGCTAGAGTGAATAAGCTCTTAATAAACTAGTGCGCCTAACCATCAATTATTGCATCACTACTTACCATCAGCTGGGATCGCAGTCAAGCACTAGTTTATAACAATTAAAGAAAAGAAAAAAAGGAACAGGTTACAGAAATAGTTATGTCAGCCAATACTATATAATACCGGTGTTTCAGATTTTGTCCTGAAGTAAATATTTTCGCATCACAATTTCGTATGAATTATACCTACCTCCACTCATTATTATTTGGTTTCAATGATAAAATCGTGTTAGTAATAATAGGTGACTATTGTAACTAAGTATTTATAAACTAATTAATTCTTATTTTTATTCACCTAACTCGATGTAAAAATCTAATTTACCTCTTCATACATCAACTAATGGCTACTTTGTAGAATGCAGGAAAGTTTGAAAGTGTTCCTTGGTCTTGGAACGCAAAGGGCAACTGAAGGACTCGGATGGGTTTAGTCAGTAAAAGTCTGACACGCTCTCTTGCTCCACCCCAGAGCGGGAGATGTCATTTTACGATTTTCCACCTCAAAAAAAAAACTTAGTAGTCATGAACAAGACTATCAGACCAATATCACACTAATATTAGAAAGGCGTAAGATTGTGTGTATATTTATTACTTCTTCACTGTCGAACGACTGAACAGATTTCGATAAAACTTGGTACACAGGTAGAAGAGATCTTGGAGCAGGTGTTCCATTGGGATAATTTTCTACTCAGGCGAATCCGCTGACAGCAGCTAGTTTTAAATAGCGAAAAATTCATTAAGCATAATGACACCATCGAGCTCTCGGAGAGTCTCTCGCCTGGGCACGTGTTGCCATGGGCGACCTAGAATATTTCAAATAGACTCCGCAACCAAGTCAGGCGCAGTAAAGACAATCTTAAAACAAAAAATCAATCTAATATTTACTTTATTAAATTTCAGTACACCGCAGACTACCCCCCTTTTTCTATTTCAAGTTCTTACAGTCCCTCCTAAGGTTGTCTGGTAGATATCGATGTCAGCGATAAGACCGCCTTTGTACCCATAGATTTAAGTTGGTGTAAATGTTTTGTTACTATTTTGGTGTACAATAAAGTTTATTCTATTCCATTCTATCTTCAAAGGTTGGAAGTTTCAGAGTTTGTGTGATTTCTATCCGCAGACCTTCCATCTTGCGTCACATGACGTTTTACCTGTTCACGTAAGAATCTAAACAGCGTCAGCAGACGGCTTTGGTGTGGCCAAATACTGGGCCGGACAAGGAATTTAATTTAGAAAACTTACTATTTTTGCCATCGACACGCTATAAGAAGAATAGAGAAGAATAGTAGGTACTTGATAGTCTATTTAGTAGGAATTATTTAAGATCAATTGTAATGTATTTCTTGTCAAAGATAATTTTGTAAACGTCGAAAATCTTCATATAAAGACAGACTCAGTGGGATTGACAAGTCTTAGGAAAATATAGGTCAGAGCGACTCGTATCTTAAAGGGAAGGTTGCACAATATCTGGTAATCCTTGCCATCTACACCCACAGCACAAGACGAATTTTAAGTAGTTCGTAATCTTTTACCTGACCCCCACAAACTATTGGTCCATTCGAGCCGGAGATTTCCATCCCTTTCCTTATCATACCTATCGAGTAAAAGAGACTGATATAGGATATACAACAACTAGCCAAAAAAAAAAAATCTATAGCGTATAGAAACAGCGTAACCACTTGACAAAAAAATATCTTAATTTTTTTTCAAGTTTTCAATTTTCTTGCAGATAGAGCGTCGAACAAAATATCGTTATATTCAAAACAAAACTTAACCATATGCATTAAATATTACTAACATTATCTTCAACTTGACGATTACAATTTCCTTGTTCGACCACCATAGCGTGACCGCCACCATATGGTCAAATGACCATAAGTCACCGTTGGAATAAGGTGAACAAAGACACATAGATAATTATTATTGCAAAGGGTGGTTTATTCCCACACATTCCCATACACCACCCCATGGTAGCGGGCCATATGGCCCATGATCTTATCGTAATTGTTTTAATACTTACATTATTTAGTGCGCAGTTCATATGAATTATGGAAAATATATTGTGTTTCTTGCTTTTGATATGGACGAGGTAGGTACTGCATAATAAGAATCGTACCGTGTTGTTTTTGATGTAGAAGCCGTTAATTATAATATGGCTTAGTTATCTATTTAGACTTATTAACTGAAACCAAAAGGTATAGGCAGTTAATAAATACAATAATCGTGTTGCTTCTTATTGAAATAACTAATAAGCAACACAAAGCTCTCTTAGCGTTAGCTAAATCATCACCTTTTAATATCTTAGTTTCGTTACTTAGAAAACTGATATAACTGCTGTTTTGAAAGTTTTGTTCGGATCAGGGAAAATACTATCTCAATTATATAATCCATACTTAATATTATAAATGTGAATGTCACTCTGTCTATCTCTTACGCTTTTACGGTAAAACTACTGAATCAATTTTGATGAAACTTGGTACGGAGAAAGCTTGAACCCCAAGGAAGGACTACTTTTTATCTGGCTTCGACTTCGCGTCCGCAATAACCAACTATCACAGTGACACGGACGAAGTCGCGGGTATAAGCTGGTCTTCCATAATTTCGTCGCTTAATACTAATCGTTCCTCTGTTTTTTGTACCATCTATGACTTTTTTGTATCATCGGACGCGTGCACTTAAGGTCCATTTTGATTCTGTCTCACTGTGGTGTAGCGACTCTGGTGTCTAGTTTGGTAGCTTACGGACACCATGGCGGCGCAACTGTTCGTTCCGCCATGGTGTCCCGGTGAAATATAGCCCTTAGTCAAGTACCATCATGCGAGATAGTGGTCAAGCACGAACCTGACAATAATAAAAATAAAAGTTACTTTGCTCTTCACGCATTTACTTTCAATTATATCCCATCACTTTCCGGCCTATAGTCCCAGACCAGAACTACTTTATATACCATACATATCATACAAAATCCTGCTTATTTCTGTCAAGAGCTCGCTACGGGTCGGTTTCTGCCAGTGTCGGTGGGAAAAGGAATGTTTCCGTAAAAATTAGACGACGTCAGGTCACGCCAAATTAAGCACGCCCGGGTTGAGGCACTAGTGCTGGGAAACTATCGATGCTTGCGAGAGGGTTGGGTTACTTCCGTAGTGATTATGTTGTGATGAAGCAAGTGTGGTGTGTAAAATGTTAAGGACGTAAAGAATAGTAGGTAGTAGTAATCTTTACAAAAAATAAAAATCATAGCTTTCATTGTGCTATATTCTGCTTGGAGATTGTTTTTCCTGGCTGCGGATTGTTTTAAAGAGTTACGGTGGCCTTCGAAAAGGAACACTGTGTGTTTTAGTCACTACAAGTCTGACACTCCCGCTCGCTTCAACTGCAGGAGAAGTCATTTTATGTTTTTTCAAGTAAATCTTCTCTCTGTATCTGATCTGTATTCGACACATATCTTATTACTTCTTCCAGAATATCGGGAGAATTTTGTTCGTAATTTTTTTTTTGTCATGGAATTACTTTATGGCCGTCAAAAGTGTTCATAAAGATGATAGTAATTTTCGTACCTTCTCAGTACGAGACAAGGCCTTTTCCCGCCAGTAGGATAATTACACACTGGTTTAATTACTATTAAAATCAGTATTCTTCTTCCCAGTATTCTGCAATCAAATAAAATGCCCACTAATTTTCTCCCACCACCACTCCGTCTCTAATATCCACCACAACAACCTGAGTCCTAATGCAAAATATTCCGCGCATTTCAAAAATTCCTGGCTCAACACATCGACTGTCGACATTATCGACATTCCACCTGGTCCGGGCCTACACACCCCTGTCATGACTGAAATCAACAGGTCCCCGTCGACACGCCTGTCTCGTTCATATGCGACGAATAAGAAACACTGTCTGTTGGAAGACGAAAGAATTATTGTACTGTAGGGTTCGTTTGTGATCTGCTGGGACAGATTTTTATAGTATCGTAAGAGTGAGACTGTTTTCTGAAGACATTACTTTGTTATAAGCAAAGTCAAAGTCAAAAGTCAAAAGTCAAAAGCATTTATTTCAAATAGACCATTTACAGGCACTTTTGAATAGTCAAATGTAGGTCAGTCCAAAAAAAAAGTGAAGCTAAATTGCACGTTCCAAAGCGTAGATCTCTATGGAGAAGAACGTGCAAGAAACTCCATGGACACTTTTTAAATTATATTGTGAGTTACATATAATCTTTGTTACATATTTCTTGTTGCTTCTATTATGTGAGCACAATGTAGATAAGTAATAAAAAAAATAAAACTAATTAAAAGATAGAAATTAAATTAAGCAATTGGCAGCTAAGAGATGACCAGTCTCAACTGACGGCACCCGTTCACGAGCATGACGCGTGCAGAAGCACCTAAGCTGTATTATTGCATTATATGTGATTACACCATATACTAAACTACTTATCGAAGGCATGTAGCATTCACCAATCCGCACTGGGCCCGCGTGGTGGATTACGGCCCATTCCCTCTCCTAGAGAGAGGAGGCCTGAGTCCCAGCAGTGAGAACATTAAAAGGCTGATTATGCTTATTATGCTATATACTAAAATACTATTGAACTATTTATAACTAATTCTGTCACTAAATCAGTCTAATTATTTCCTTGTTTGTAGGTACTATAAATCCTATATTGTACTAAATTACTTGGATAAGCCGAACGGCCGAAGCAAAAATTTATCTTTCTATTCAATAATTCCATTTTAGTAGGTTCATATTGCTTTGGCAAAACAAAATAAGTTGGCTGATTCTACTATATGTAGTTGCATATCCTCACTTCGTAGTTAAAAAAATATAAATATTCCTTTTCCTCTGCCTCAATACCCATTTTGCCTGAATGTGACGCATTTTCCTTATTTTTTTATTTTTATACTTTTCTATGTCATGTTAGGTGCGATTCAACATATTTTCAGAGGACTATAACAGGAGCTAACCACGCGTTGTATAATGCGCAAAAGTATATGATCTACTACAGTAAACAGAATCAGAAAAATATATGTTATTCTTCAGAATAAATGTCAGATAGATCTGTGATCAAAACATAATACAGTTAATTTTGTACAATAGAAAAAAATCACGAAGATTGCCTCTAAAAAATAATTTTATCGAATAAAAACCGGACTAATATACATGCAAACATTCTAAATGTTTTTCAGAATATTTTACAAGCAACGTTTTACCGTTCGAATGTTTTAATTATATAATCAAACCTGTAGATTTTTAGTAAATCGCTAAAATGCTTCAAATTGAAATTGCATGACTTGATTCCGCCATCTCCTTTCTACCATCGGACAACCCGACGTACGGCGAGTGTCCACCCTTATGTTGTTGAAACTTCAACGGTCCGGACTAAGCGTTTCGCTTCGTCGTTAATACCGCGTAGATCGAAGGACTGGAACAATTTGCCTGCTGCGGTCTTCCCGTTCAACTATAATTTAGGTGTCTTCAAGGCTAGTGTTAATAGGCTCTTAATAAACTAGTGCTCCTCACCATCAATGATTGCATCTCTGCTTACCATCAGGTGGGGTCGCAGTCAAGCAATGGTTTATCGCAATAAAAAAAAAATATTACAAGCATTTTGTCTTTGCGCCTATCTTTCATTTGTATGCAGTTCGAGAGTGACCGCGCTTTAGGTGAAGAGATCCCTCATCACAATCTTTTTCTCATCTTCTCGAAAGGATCCCAAACAAAATAGCAACTGCCCCCAACATAGGTATAGATACCGGCACGGATCTTGAACCGCTTGAACGCTGACTTCTACAGTTCTACTTGCGCAGAAGCACGCAGAAGTGAAATATCGTGTCTCTTTAGTGGTATGAAGAGAGATGCGGGGAGTGTAATCCTTGTACAGTGATTGGCTTGCCGTTATTTTACGATGCGCAAAGCGATCCCCGCTCGTTCGCCGAGCGCTCAAGATTCGTGCTGCTATCTATACCATTACTGGATACATTCCATCATCGTTCCCAATAACCAACGGGTCGCAATCGGTAAGCGTAACCAATCGTATTTGACAGCACATTGCTTATTCATGAGGTTAATTACCAAAATTGTTTTATTACAGCGTGGAAACGTTGGAATTTAGGGTAATTGTTGATAGGATTTTGAGGGCTTAAAGGTCCCTAAATATATTTTATAAATTTTTAAGACAAGTTCCTTGTGAAAAAGTTTAAGGAAAAATATTATTGTCGGTGTACCGCTTGTAGTAACCTAATTTGTTTTTGTGGTATAAACTAATGCTTTACTGCGATCCCACCTGATGGTAAGAAGTGATGCAATCGTTGGTGGTGAAACGCACTGGCTTATTAAGAGCCTCTTCACTCTAGACTTGAAGACGGTGCTTTATTGAGAGCCTAACCAGAGAAAAACTATATTATTTCTCAGTATGTCTTCTTTCAAAATATTCAAAATTCAGAAAATCTTCCGGCAGACGTTCAAAATAGAAATTTCTCACGATATGTATGAAAGAGCAGCATAATAAACCAGCCGACATTTTCCACAACGCACTAGTCCGTAGCAACAAAAAAAAAACCTAACAAAAGAAAAATATTTTCACATTTTTTCGCTAAACAAAACCCGGTCATTTTATCTTCCCATAAAGTCTATCGACCTCCTATAAACCATACAATGTAAAACAATTATAAAGAGCAGGAAGTACCGGAACAATTTCGAGATGGTCCAGCGAACCACCGTTTACACCTTACCACATATTATAGCCAACAATTTAAAGGAAACTCACCTTTATATCAAACTAACAAAGTTGAAAATTCTGTCTAGTCATTAGTGGCTGGACTTGGGTGGTTGACTGTACGCATCTCGCAATCTCTTGTATGGAAATCGTACAAAAATGACCGCAAATTACGGTGCACAATGACCAAAAGAGTTCGTAATGATATGCGCAAGCGACTCGATCTAATGCAGATGAGGTAGGTAACACACACACACACACACACACAGTGTAACGAGTTTTAAGTTGCTGTAAATTCCGCGGAAATCGTTTAAAACAAATTTGTTTTAAAAAAACAATACAATAAAATAAGGCAATCACTCTTATACGAGTATTATAAAGATGAAAGTTTGTATGTAAGTGTGTTACTCCTTCACTCTTACGGCTAAACAGATTTAGCACACAAATAGACCATGTCCCGGAATAGAACATAGGACACTTTTTACTCCGAGAGAATATGCCCTTGGCAGCAGCTACTTGAAATATGTGATGAACAATAAAGTAATAATGATATAGGAATTAGAGATGAAAAAAATACTGAAAGACCTATAAGAAGCATTTTCTTTAAGATAATTAATATATTTACTGTAACATATAATTTCCATTTAAAAAGTATTTAATTAACTAAAAACTATAGTAAAACCAAAAAATAATAATAAAAACTCTAAACTAACTAAAAATAAACTAAACTAAGGCGTCAAAAAACTCCTCCACATCGCGGTCGACTAGTAATGTGCCCAAAAGATTGGCGGCATTGTCACGCTGTATGGCAATGCTTAACCTTTGTCCAAGGTAAAAGCCAGCCCTTGGGTCACGCGAAGCGTCAAGAAGCATTTGACACTTCGCGTAGCTTAGGGACGACAGCGAGTTGTAATATTTTTATAAAGTCAATGGTCAGAATAAGCATATCAAAACCAATGAAACTCTTATAAATTCTTACGAAACGTCAAACGTGAGCCTCTCAATAATAAAAAAAATCCTACAATAATAATTTTAAACTGTACATGATATTTTTTCAAGTTCGTAAACAATTTTAGCTTCGTACCGTCAACAAAGACCGCTGGCTCGCAAGTAGGTACTTTGTTTCATTATGTGGAACACAATACATGCTCTACATAGGGTCTAATTGGAAATGTTCTGTAACAGAATAGACAACACATGAAAAATATCTGTGTGTGCAGATGTTGAGATGTGGCAGTGTGGCAGGTGATATATGGAAAAATTGGGAGATCCAGAAATAACTGGCTGAAAAATATGTGAAGAAACGTCGAAAATCTTTCTTAAAAAAATGTCTGGTATTTTATATAGAGAAAGAGAGAGAGGAGAGGTTGCTTTTTAAAAAAAATATATAAACTAGTGCTTGACTGCGATCCCAATGATGGTAAGCAGTGATGCAATTGTTGATAGCGGATCGCAATAGTTTATAAATTACACTCTAGCCTTGAAGACACCTAAATTATAATTAGACGTAAAGACCGCTGCAAGCAAACTGTTCCAATCCCTCAGTTACTTAACCGTTTTCCCACTATATTAGGGACAGTTTTTTGACCTGCTTACCCACATGCTTTTTGACCTCTGCGAGCACCCGCTCGCAGAGGTCAAAAAGCATGTGTGTATGTAACCCAGTAACTGGTTTACATACTGTAGGAAATTTAATTATTTAATTATAACTAGCGACAAAACACGGGTATTCTACCGCATCCGATTAGACTGATAATCAACCCTAAACTAGTTGAGAAAAGGTTAAGAAGATGATGTGTTATAAATCTTTAAAATTCTCGGTTTGTCTCTACTACATTTAAACCTTTTTTTATAAATCACTCTGTCTATAGGTAAAAATCGAAAAAAATAAATGTTTTGTAGTTTTTGATTTTATCGCGATCCGACAGACAGACGCGGTGAAGGTTTTTATTTTATAATATGTAAGGATAAGATTGATCTATCTTTATATATGAATAAAGAAACATAGAAATGTGTACTTGCAAATGAAATTCCATGAAGGCCTGTAACTTTAATTATAACAGCAAAATAACTTAAGAAATAAAATATAGAAACTTACCCAGATTCAAGAAATTTGATCAAACTACACTGATGTTAATCAACAAAAAAAATTATCTCACTTACACAATGACAACACAATTGTATATCTCTATTACATAATCAAAAAAAAATACTAATATTTCCTGATAAAATATCTAATCCAAATAATATCACAATCAATATTGATGATAACTTGATAAGGGAAGTACTACAATTCCGACAGAACAGAACTTTAATTAAAAGGCTTTTTCATCATCATCATTTCAGCCGAAAAACGTCCACTGCTGGACATAGGCCTCCCCTAAGTGTCACCACAACGAACGATCCTGTACGTCTCGCATACATCGGATTACTGCGACTCTCACCAGGCCTCAAGTCTGCTATTACAATAGTGTCAGAACAGTCTATCATTGATTTCGTAATTGTTGATTTTGACAAGTTTGGTAATCTACTAATATAATGATGTCATTATGACTTTCCAATGGTCAACCACTGACACTCCATTGAAAGAAGTGGTATAGAATGGTAATCTCATACAAATGAATATCTGACGTATACGGTAATCTGCTGACGACCGAACAGATATCCAAATATCAATTTTCAAAATTTATGAAAATTGATATTTGGATATCTATTCTACGTTTAATTTTTTTTTTTTTAATGTTCCACATACAAATTTTTATTGCCTAGTTAAGCCCTTCTAATTTTTGGTAGGAAATCACTAAACAAGTCCTCCCGCTCTAGACTATAAAGTAGTGCAATTCGCCATCAACGATTGCATCACTGCTTACCATCTGGTGGGATCGCAGTCAAGCACTGGCTTATATCTTTAAAAAAAAAAACTCGTCTACGTCATCTCTAGTAACATTCTCCATATCCTGGCTCTGCAGTTTGCCAGCGGCACAAGCAGGCCGCCAGCCGTGACGCCGGTCGCAAGTGGTGGGTCACGCCAGCATCGGAAGTCATCCGCCATTGATACCATCTCATTGTGGGGCAAATTGCTGCCGGATGTCCGAGACAACCTGTTCCATACTCGCTTATATTCTGTTTTGTAGATAAGGAAAATATATATATAAATAATATAATTAAAAAAGTGTGTTTCCAAAAGTCTCTTTCAGCATCTGGAGATAATCAATCAATAATGTTTAACATAATCTTCAATTCTACTCGTATCTAAAAGTCTAAAAGCTAAAGAGTTGGAAAAATTAGATTTTTCATTCAATTACTAAGGGTTTATAAGATTAAGAGAGACTGAAATTAAGAAAAGAAATAAATTAAGCATCTTTTAAGATGTTAATTTTTCAATTGGGAATATTAAGACATTTTTCTCTCATTCATTGTAAATCTTATTCTTATAAGATTTACAATGAGAGTTTTTATGAATGAGAATTTTTAGTCTTATCCTCTTTTAGTTCTCATTTGAACTAAATATTGTCAAGTCCTTAATATTATTATTTTTCCTAAAAACTCGTATCGTATCGACAATGGATTCACACAAAAACATGTGTCTCTCAGAATTATTCCTGATATTTTTAGCTTCATTGTCATCTGCACACGAAGTCACGCTCCAGAAGAAATAAATGGCATTATTGTATGTCCAATGGTTGTCAACACAAATACATAGGTGCTGTTAGAACTTGTATACTTACTCGATAGTATTACAAATAGATCTTTAAGTGAAATCCTGACGATTATCTACAAAATCGATAATGATGATGCGATAGATATTTTCTAACAAAAGTTGGTTCGATTTCTCTAGCTGGTTTTTTTTTCTGTCATTATTTTCAATTGCTCACAAAAATTGATACCAATTACGAATGCTAGTAACTATCGTGGCTTTTTTATCTGCAACCCCATCGCACTTTCCTTACACTTTCCTATAACATATGATTTTGTTTTACGACCAGTCATTACGAGAAATTATTCAGATGTTCACATGATAGCTACAAACTTTTTTTTTAGTTCAGTATCGATGTCTAGCAGTGACGGCTAATAGGCGATCGATTCCTTGATAACAATCTACCTATGTATCTAAATACAAAACGAAAATTAAGTCTGGTTGGCTTGAATAGTATACTGTACTGAGTACGCTTCTACAGATATAGATAAACTATCTATGTACTTCAAAATAATTGTTGTAAAATTTTTTCACCAACAAAAATATTTGAAAAGTTGCTAGTAACTAAGTTCAATTTCATTCTTGTTTTTATTATTCACGTCTCACAATGCATCGCTTACAAGGCAATGCATTCCGAGGCGCACGCGCCGCCACAGCGCGCACAGGCAGGTGTGCTCTGATCGCTCCCCTCCTATTGCAGTGCGGGCGATGCGGCGCGCGTAGAGCGGTGGGGTGCTACCCGCCGCCCAGCCGGCCAATCGTGGCCCGTCTTGCCGATGATGTCATCGGAGGAGGAGGAATCGTACGCGGATCAACTGCTTAGGAAACAGAAGCGCGCCAGACAGCGCGTGGACGCCGGTGAGCCGCGCAATTCTTACTCGACTCTCACGACGAACGGACTCGCGCCCGCGCGCGCCGCACACATGAGCGGAGGACTTTACGGCGCCATCTTCGAGGGCCGCCAACACTTCGGCCTGTTCGGCCCGGGCTACCCTCCGGCCGAAATGATCAACGAACTACTCTCGCGCACTCCCAAGCAGGAGGACGCCGGTGACGAAACCACCGGCGGGGACATCGCGCACCGGGTGCTGCGCGACATCCTGCAGAGCCGCAAGAAGGAGCTCATGCGCCTCTCCCCGGACAATAACAATGTGCTCGCCAACAATAACAACGACGAGCCGAAACTCAAGATGTCTCCGGAGCGGCCACAGTCCCGGGACTCTCGCCCCGATCTGGACGACGCGCTGCTGGCGCTCGACAGCGCCGGCGACTCGCGCACGTCACCGCCGCCCGCGCATCCTTCGCAGGGCTCCGACGCCCTGCTCGCACCCAAGTCTGAACCCGAGGATCGTGATAGTGACGCTCAACGGTCTTCGCCGCGACCGCTAGATGTGAAACGTGCCCGTGTTGAGAACATAGTGTCGACAATGCGTTCTAGTCCCGCGCCTCAGCCGCCACAAGTGAACGGTTGCAAGAAACGGAAACTGTATCATCCGCAGCAGCACGACGGAGCACACGAGCGCTACGGCACCAGCCACGGCAGCAGTGCGCAGACAGTGTCGGACGAGTCGGACGACGACGCAGACAGACCACCGCCCATCGAAAGAAAGTTAGTAGAAAAGAATGCACTTAAATCACAACTTAGAACTATGCAAGAACAACTTGCAGAAATGCAAGAAAAATATATGCAATTATGTAACCGTATGGGTCAAGAATCAGAGACGAACGACAATGACGGTGCTTCTAGTGACGTAGAACAGAACGATGATCCTGTGCCCAAGTCTGAACCTGCGTCGCCAGTCAAGGAAGTGCCCCAGCCAATACCTAACAGTGTCGCGCCAAACATGCTCTCGCAAGTGATGAGCAAGATGATGTCAGCGAAGATGCATGCACACGCCGTGGGACACCCGCACCTACCGCCCGGTTTCAACGGCGCTCTGCCCATGATGCCGCACCTGCCGCCCGAGCACATGCACGCGCCACACCCGCACCAGCACCTCAACAATGCGGCCGCCATGTACCTGAACGTTAGTCAAAAGCTATTTTTAGAGCAAGAGGCGCGCATGAAGGAGGCCGCTGAGCAGCAGCAACAGCAGCAGCAACAACAACAGAATAAACAACAGCAGAGGCCGCAGTCCAACCAGCACTCGCCGCAGCAGCGACAACTTGGACCCACGCCAAAGCCGCCGTTATCCTCAGAGCTAGCCGAGCGGTTAGATGCGCTTCGCAGCAACGCGGGCTCCGTGGGCCCCGTCACGGGCGCAGACCTAGAAGGATTAGCCGAAGTGCTAAAAAGTGAAATCACGGCGTCACTCGCAAGTCTCATCGACTCCATTGTGACGCGCTTTATGCATCAGCGACGTGTCATGGGCAAACAGTCAGAGGCGGCAGCAGCGGCCGCCGAGCAGCTCAACAAAGACATTATGATAGCGACGCAGATGCTCGAGAGAAAGTCGCCGCCGTCGAAGCCACCGCAGAGGCCATCGGGGCAAATGTCAGGTAACCTACCCGTCCATCACCCGGGCGCGCCCAATGGTGTCCCGTCGTTTCTGACCCATAACCCAATGATGATGAGCCAGATGAACGGCCCCCGCGCGCCGAGCGGTGCAACGTTCTCGATGCACGCGGAGGCGAGCGGGCCTGGCCACGGTGCTCATATCCGGCCACCCACAGGCATGTTCCAGACGCCGCCCAAACCACTCGGCCAGCTCTACATGAACGGACACTTCGACCGGGAGCCCAATCCCGAGCAGAACGAGGCCCTGAGTCTAGTCGTCACGCCCAAGAAAAAGCGGCATAAGGTAACGGACACGAGAATCACACCGAGAACTGTTAGTCGAATTCTGGGGGAAGGAGTGGGGCAGTCGCCAGAGAGCAAATTCCCGGAGTCGCCGTCGCCGCGGCCGTACCCGGGGGGCATGGCAGGGCTGCCGACGCCAGTGGCCATCCCCAACCCCGCGCTGCACGAGAGCCAGGTGTTCTCGCCATACTCGCCGTTCTTCGGCGCTGGCGGCGGGCTGGCGCGCTCGCCACCCACGGCGCCGGAGCGCGAGTCGCCCCCACTGCCGCACGCGCCAGCGCTGTTGCACCCCGCGCTCCTGCACCACGCGTCGCCCGACTACCTGCGCCACCACCACGCCAGTGTGGCGCACCACCAGCCGCCGCACCACCCGCTCATGGACGCGCAGGACCCGCACTCCGACTGCAACTCCACCGACCTGCCCTACGATGGAGTCCAGCCTACTATATCCTTTTCAATAGAATTACAAACATTGCCTTCCAGCTTTACCTATCGAGGTCAACTTGCGATGTCTACGATGAGGTCAACGATGAAACCCGCCAGGGCACGCACCCCGCACGCCCACTCATATCTTATTTCTGTAGTGTTTAACCTTACGACTGCCGCCGCCTACTTCCTACTTACTGGTTAGCTATTACGACTGAGGAAACCTCACAAATGCTGCGGTTTCTACGTTTTCCACGATCCCAGGCCTATCGGGTACTTATGAGCTGTAGAATAATTTATATAAACATTAAGTTTTCCTTGCTTGAACTATGGAAATGCATAGTAAAGAGATGACTAATTCATAATCTTGTCAATACCAGAAGTAGATCAAATAATCCTAATCATATTTTATTAATCTCTCTAAAATCCATCTTAAACACTCTCAAATAAACGAATTTAATCTTAGCTTAATTTTAAATAGTAAGAAGTAAATAAACAAACATAAAACAACATAATCCGCTACACAGCTCGCATAGTTACAGACGGCTAAGGCACATTATAAGATTAGAAAATGCAAACGGATTTAGTATTTGTGGTGCTTCGTAGCGCGCCCACGACAAGCTGGGATCTAATCAGATTTTATTTATCTTTGAGGGACAATCCTAGGAGATACACTTGTTTAGAAATTGTAGAATAGACACCTTAGTCACTATAATTATTTATTACATATTTTCTTAAGGAAATACTGCGATGATTGTGCCATTAGTAGACAATATTGTAAACAATAATATAATAACTACTTAGGTAAGTACACAGTACAGTCTATAAAACCCATAACTAGGGAGGAAGCAATCGTAAGATTCTAATAATAACGTTTCAGTAATATTTACTTCGGTGTGTGTTGCAAGTTGATCTCGATTTTCAATGACTCCGCCATTTTTTACATGCATAGTAACTAATATTAGTAAAAATAAAATTTGAATTTCGAACAGTCTACAAAAAAATATATAGTCAGCCATACCACAAACAACATCATTTCGATTTTTGAACATTTAAACAGCCTGAAAAAAAAACAACTAATTTTCAATTATTCTCTTCTGGCCAGTAACTTTACTAAACCGTCTCTCACTCAGAGACGAAACGTGCAAAATTCAACTGTGTTTTTTGTTATACCATCTTATGAAACAATAAGCCTTTAACTCCTGTGAACTCCTCAACGCTGACGCCGATGCACCTGCGCAAGGCCAAGCTGATGTTCTTCTGGGTGCGGTACCCCAGCTCCGCAGTCCTGAAGATGTACTTCCCCGATATCAAGTTTAACAAGAACAACACGGCGCAACTTGTCAAGTGGTTCTCTAATTTCCGGTGAGTCATAAAGTTCTTTTTTATTTATTTTTTTTCAGCCAGCGTCATAGCTAAGGATTTATTTGATTATAATAAATACTACGCAATGATGGATTGATCGAACAACGCTTTTTACTAAAATCTTAAATTTTGGTAGTTTCTACTTTTTTTAACTATTGGTTTATTGCCGAATAGTGCAAGAGTATTTATATATATCTGAAAGCATGTATGAGAGAGAATTTGATAGAGTGAATAAAAAAACTAGCTCTTATTCGGATTATAAAATTAATGTTTGCAACGAATTTTATTTTAAAAATATATATATATATATAATTTTTTTATTAAATCTTATCCTCAAAAGTTCAATTTAATCTCTAGCTTGGCAACTGTAGGGGCCTAGCAGGGTCGAAGCCTACCGGGGCCAAGGGTCTGATTCTGAAAGGAAGACTCGGCCCTGGTACGAAAGGCAACGAAGGAACAGGAGTGGGTTTTTAGTCAGTAAAAGTCTGACACTATCTCCCGCCCCGCCCAAGGGCGGGGGATGTCATAAGATGATTTTCCCATCGAAAAAAAAAAAAAAAAAAAAAAGCTTGCATTTAAAAAACCTATATTTGTAGAGAAATACAAGGTCGAAAATATATATATCTTAATTAGGCATAAATGTTATACATATTATATAATATTATTCAACATCATCATCCTTTTAGATTATTTTCCGTTCCCTATTTTAATCTTGCGGTTAATTCATTTTAGATATTTAAGTCCAGTTTATAGTGAAAAACATTCCTGTGTGCCAATATTTATAATTTTACAAGCACTAATAGGTATAATATTTCTAATATAAAAAAAGGTTTTGTTAGCATTTATCCCTATTCACATATTTATCTGAGAGTGTATTACCTGTTATCTTGTTTTTAAAAGCAATGACTAATTAAATTACCTACCTGTCCACAAATATATTTTCTGCATTTATAATACTTATGTAATCATCCGATTTAAACCTATTTTTGCCTCTGACAACATACAAAAGTAAAAGCTTCGTTTAGTTACTCCATCGACATAGGATAAATCAATTGATTAATACCAATTCTGTCATCTTCCTTTACAGTAAAGGGTTTTGAATTCACTATTTCCTAATTATCAAATTCTCGGAAGGGGCGAGTCCCCCTAACTAAAATTTAAACGGGTTAGAGTAAACAAATGGGGAACTTAGTGGCATTTACTTTGACGGCTTAATACGGATTCGAAAACGATTTCCCGCCTATTCTACAAAAAAAGAAATTGTCTAGTAATAAACAAAGTAACAATAATAATAGACCACACTTTTCCCCAAGACCTAACAGAATATAAAATGAAGAAACCGCAATAAATTACACAAGAAATACTCGGTCGGTTAGATTACAAAGAAAAATGAACTCTACCCTTTAATTTAATTAATAATAGACAGCTGTTGTTTACAATTTTTTTACAAAGTCATGTAAAATTTAAAAGCTAGAGGAAGTTAACTCTACGTTGTTAAACATCCATAACATTTACAAATAAAGGCACTTATTCTGAAAATATTGATCAATTTGGCAAACGTGCTCCATCGTCGACCACATCATCGTTTTCCATGAAGTGAGATAGCGCAAGCATAACAATAATAAAATATTAAATTTAAAAAAGACTTCAATTTACTTTTTTCCTTTGTCTTTATTATTAACAACAAAACATATTCCATAATAATCTACAAAAAAATAAAAAATAAAAGTTTAAAGAAAAATAATGAACATTTTAATGCGATAACACAAAACATATTGGAACATGTTATAAGTAACGGAAAAATCCGCCCAGTATTGATTTCTACTCGACTAATTTTTCGCCTTATCTAAGTCCTGCGATAAGGGGCTTCCTATGATAAACACCTTCCCCCTTCTTTTACACTATCTGATTATTCTGATTCACTCGAGTTCGCATCGATTTTAACGCTTTCGCACTTACCTGAGCCGTACTGATACTGAAGAATCGATAGGTATACAGATTTTTCTTTCTTTTCTTTATAAAAAATTGAGTATTCTTTATTTATTATTCTTTCTTATTCTATGTGAATTTCATCTTATAGGTATTTCTTTAGTTTTCAATCTTGAATTTTTTTGCAGCTTCGATTAAACTAGTCAAAGTTAAAATAATTATAAATTAATTGACATTTAGATCTCACAAGTCAATAGGACAAGTTGCTTAAATTTTAAAAATTTTATACTTCTTAATCAAAGTACAAGGCCACAAGATCTAGGTCAAGACACATTTACAATTAATAGTATAATTCCCCCCCCCCCCTCCATTTGTTAATACCGTTTCAATATCGCACTAGTATCGCTATAATATAGATCGTCAGAATATGCACACTGTCGCGATGTGTGCTAAACACTTGACGTTGTTGATATATCGACTTTCATATTATTAAAGCTTTCTGATGCTATCTCAAGCTTGTATTATCATATCTAAGTTAGATACGCGATACTGTGAGTGAAAGCTTTGATAACGAACGTTTGTATAACATAGTTTTTTACGTATAGTAATATAATTTGTAATATGTAGGTGAAAACGTTAGAAAAATAACTAGTATTATTATAATTATTTTTAATTTTCACTTACTACGTATTAGGCAAGGAATGGGTACAAACTTTTCAGTTTAAATAGTTAATCCTTAAACAGTACTCTAAAATCATTTTTTTTTAAATCCATCCCTATTTCAAACAAATAATCTACTCGATCAAAATCTTACCTCACAAACACAAAATGACAGGTCAAACATGACTCAACCCAAAAGACCAATCCACAAATAACTGTAAAAAAAAAAACAACAAAATGGCGGCACTGCGCAGGAAAATCTTCCTTACACGACTTGGACAACTTAGTCCATTAGCATTGTCCCCTTAATGGTCGCATTGTGGACATCGGAAAACGACCATTTCCTTCGCGATATACATCTCTGAAAGGGCTAAAGGGGTGAGGGTAGTTCTATAATCGCACGAAAGGCAATTACTAAGGTGTCCGACGAATGGCGTTTTTTTTCATCATCGATTAGGCTAAGTTTAAACTACTCTATGGTCAGTGGACGTTTGAATATCGAACGTAATTGTAGCATGGAGCATTATTAGAGGCAGTTATTTTTAAAATTTAGAAAAAAATCACTTGAAATTCTAAAACCAAAGTTTTTTAATATTCTTTAGTGACACTCTCAATCAGAGTAGCTAAGATATTAATGACTAAAACACCTTACTTGAGTTAACTGAGTTTATTTAAATACTATTTAGTTGCGTATTCGTTATACCTACTAGAATTAGCTATATTAATTATCTACACAATTTTTTTTTTTTTATATAATGGTATCCGGACCGTAGGATACCTACCGTAGGATGTAGAACCGTTAGTTGTAGCCTATGTCCAATAGTGGACGTCTTTCGGCTGAAATGATGATGATAATGATGATGATTCTATTACCTACATCGATTTTGACAAACTTGCCAGTTTAGAAATAGTAGGTACGTTAGGTACCTCATTAGTATTAAGTATATTAAGTAGGTACTTCATTGTGTCCATACATTGTTGATTCATACTATTTAATTTTAATTAGGACCTAAAACAAATGAAAAAAAACTAACCTTCACACTCCTAGATAAAAATAATGGGCAAGTGGGAAGATAAAAACGATGATTTTAGAATTTTCTTCCTCGTTTTTTATAATTATTTTCTGATAACTTTCATTAATCGATCATTAAAGCTTTGTTTTTATTGTTATCGAATTCACATCATTATACTTATCTAAGGCTATCGTTAACTTTGACTTCACACTGATTAGAGTACCTACTTTTTTTTTAATTAGACCTAATCAGTGTTACGGTAAGCGATTTGTTTTGTTTTAATAGGATTTAACAAAACGGGGCTAAAAGTCAACGATAAATTTTGCGATAACATTATAATAAACCGAACAAATCGAAAAGATATTTTTTACATTTGCAACAATATTTCTAAAAACTCATAGACAATGGAGTATTATTTTTCATCCGCCTTTCAAATTTCCGCCATCTTGGAAATCAAATAATTAAATGAGCTGTCAATATCTCTTAGCGTTCGACATTCGAAGACGTAAGTAAGCCCCCGTTCACACGACCGGCCACTTGTTGACGTGTAGGACACCTCGAGGGCTCTAGTCGCCGAGAGCTCTCCTTGTGTCTTTTAGACGCTTGCTCGTGTAAGCCGCCTTTATATTTGTTTTCTTTACTGTTTAGCCTGCAAACAAGCTTGTTGGGCTGAAACTGCTAAGTCTATAAGAGAGATATTTTGTGCCTGAAATGCCTACGTAGAAGTTACAAGCATTAAACTCACATATTTCGTTATTCTAAAATCGTAGACTTGTGGCTTTATCCACATTTTAATTAACCAAGTCGTAAGGTTGGAAGATAGGTGAATTGGTAGAAAGGACAAGGTAGAAAATAAATTTCCAGTTGTGTCGTAAAATATATTTCTACCTACTATAATAAAGGAGCTGTTTATTTATTGTACAAATATTTAATTTCCCTAAATGAAAATGAAAAGCAGAAAATATTTTTCAAAACAATTACAGTGCACCTTTTCTAAACGAGTCTACTGGCGCTGTTTACGTCTTCAGCTCATTTAAAGCAACACCGCAAAAGTTCAAACAAATACAAAAGTCTTCACAGAAACTCTCCCGGGGGCCAAAACAAACATCCTTTACTCAAAGTCGATGCAAAGACAAATTCTTTTGGCGCGCGAACTCAAAGAAATGCGCGGGCTTGCAAACAAAGAGTCACTCGTAGAATTAGCCGGCGCGACGATAGCACTAATTAGCAACGGTGACTCGTTTAAGTTATTTCGCTTAATTAAGTTGCGCAGAAGTGGTCTGCGGCCGGCCCGCCCCGAGAAGGCGTCATAAATTGTTAGAAACACGGGCAACACTCCAATTAATCTTTTTACACATCCAACTAGTCGCATGAGGGTTGTGCACTTAGACCAACCGAGGTAAAAACCTTTTAAGCATTTACACACGACCATGTGCGGTCGCAGCTACAAAATGTATACACATCAAGTGTGTGCCTGCCTTACAGTCATACGCTTATTAAATTATACAATACAAAATTGTATTCTCTTTTCAAATAATTATAAAAGCAATCGGCAGGTTATAAAATATAATACTTAAATGCTACGAAATACGTTTAAAGTTTCAAATAAAGAACTGAAGTTTTAAAATTAATAACAGAAAAAACACTGAACCAACGACCGAAACATTTTATAACGATTATCGGCAGCGAATATTTTAAACTGAGATTTAAGTCTCTCATCTGTAAGGACACTTACAGTCGGATACGGAAATGTTGCCAACCTTACGTCGCAATTTCCACATGCCTTTTTAACTTACCGTGTTAACAGCCAGAGGCTGTACATATTTAGTTCAATATTTAATGTTGTAATTAAAAAAAACTTAAGTGTACAATTTTATCGGTTCGCTATTTAACGTAAACACGCTTTGACATACTTGAAAAGTTATCAAAGTGTGAAGGAAAAAGAATTAAAGTAAACTCTAACGCATAACTAGGCGGGTGAAGTCGGCGCATAAGGGATGTAGGTATAGACGAGTCTAGTTAGTGTCACTAATGCATCCCCCACCTTACAGCCTCCTCGCGCCTCATTGTATACAGAAACTGTAAAATTTAATTGGTTGGCTAATACACTGCACCCGTGTGGAGTCTAATTTACGTGTTAACATTTTTAATAAGGCCCGGCGAGCTAGGGCGCCAAGTGGCCGGCCATTTATATCGCGCCACGCTCATGCGAGCACCTCAGTAATTAATACGACCCTTTCGAGGAAGCTTATGAGTAGTTTTCCTTCAAAAAACCTGCTAATTACACGTCAGAAGTTTTCTCTTCTGTGGAAAATGTCGCTAGGAGCGCCGGCCACTCAACGCCAATCCCATTAGCGGGCGAGTTTATTTAGCATAAGAATTCGTCTAAAGCCCCATACGTGGGCCAAAAAGAACGTCACGCCTTAGTACTAAATTCTCGCTAACGTGTCTTTACTTCCGAATTAAAGTTCACACGCACGCAACGACGTACGTAATAGGTGAAGAGGGCGCGGCATTATATTTACATATCATTGCGATACGCTAGCCATTATAAAATATTAGCCTTTCGCCGGCCATCGTCGTTAATAATATAATTAAAACACGCGAAGGCGCGGTCTTACTTATCGCAGCGATCAAGGAGTGAGTCGTGTAGAAGGGGGTTTATGTTACATCCGAATGACCGTGTCCTACTTTATCTAATTTTTGAATATCGAATGTTTTATCTTTTCAAGATTCAAAATGCTGATACAATAGAAAGTGTGTTCGTTTTCCTTGCTTGTATCTCAATAGGATCAATCAAAGTAATTTACGTTGCGTCCATAGAAAAATCGGCCTTGCAATTGGCTCACAAGCCACGCCGCACGGCAACCACAAACACAAGCAAACGGCCGATGTAACACACGCGATGTAACATTCATCAGCTAATGAGTGAGTAATTAGAGAAGTGGCGGTTTCTTCCGACGGCCGACCTTATCTTGTCTTCGATGCGGCATTAAGTTTTTTAATTACTCCACCCTTCGCCGAGCCTATGCGTCGTATGGACAAAGAGTGCTAGGATTTTACTGTTACGACGCCGCTTTAAATATCGTGATTAGCTAATGCATAATGAAGTGAAAACTAATAAAAATGGATTTGTAAAAAAGTTAATTATTAAGTATTATACTTATAAGTAGAAGTAATATATCTATAATTATAAATATTAATTATACGTTCAATTAGTCACCTAAGTTTGGCATCGCTAAAGTTAAGGAAATAATCCAGTTCAAGTAATAAATAAACTCAGGAATGTTTACATGAATTTTTCATGTTATCCAAGCATATTTTGAGCTCATATTTTGTCATGCGAGGTCGGGCGCGCCTTGTATCGGTCTCGAAGGAGCGGGTGCGTTCTTTTCATTAGCCTGTACCTTACAACGCCTTAGTCTGACAGTGACAGTTCGTTTTGGGCGGGAACGTAAACGTCACGCGACATTTTTTTATGAGGACATAATATACGACACACGGACTTGAAAATATTGTTTATGATTCTAAAGTGTATTAATATGAGATTTAGTTTAATTATTTTTTTACAATAGTAAGTAGTAGTAGTAGCAGCAGATGTAGGTATGTTAAAGATGTTGGCATTTTTTCATAAAAATATATCAAGACAACCAAACCTAATTAAAAATTTAACAACCGTTCGACTTGAGTTCCAATAATTACGTTATCATAAACCTAACAATTTCAACATCAATAAAAAATAATTAAGTGAAATAAACTTGTTACTTCGAAATGAATATTTCTTAGAATTTAAATATCTGTAATATTGTTTTGTCCTTATTCTATCCTTACTGTAATGGCCACTATCGGTGGTAACGGAAGTTGACCACTGTTCTTATCTGGCACGGCACTTGGTTATGGCTGTGAGGACCGATTGTTTTAACAAATGTTTTGAAATCGAATGCAAATTCTGCATCCATATTTTAAAGCTAAGAAAAAAAAATGAAGTTCAAAATATGAATTTTAAAGATGGCGGCTGAGAAAACGTTATTAAGTAATTCGTGATTTTATAAATGGTGCTCTATGTAGTTAAATAAAAATAACTAAAAGTCTTTTTAATTTCTTATCATTATTTCTGTAATAAACATTATTTATCAATAAGGACATAATATCAACACTTTCCATTATTAATAATTACGTGGAACTCTATCTATCACCCAGTTACTGAAGACCTATAGCGCTTTGTTTTTCAGACCCCATTCGATTGTTTTGCTTAGTATCGAGAGGCCTTCATATTTTGGATTGTATTGCAGTGTATAAAATTATAATTAATATCTTAAAGTGCCATAATTATTACTCACATTGACAGAAGCTTGATTAGTAATTTTAACTTAAAATCAGACCTAGAATTCAGGTTTTCTAAAAACAGGAAAATTTTAGCGTCCCTACGGAATAATACTTAGTAACATAACTAGTTAACTACCAAATAACCTATGAAACCAGAAAAAAACATCCTGCCTTTTAAAAATAATATATAGTAGTGTAGAGGAAAACACTATCTCATACACTACCTACTTATAATTCTAACAGTAACTAATACGAGTATATCAACTTTAGTTCCGTAAACTGATTGCAAAGCTTCCATTTTATAATTAATGATCATATACGTCATTTATTTGGCATTTATAACTAGTTAATTAAACATTTGGTCACCAGGAAATGCCCTCGCTAAATACTACAAGAAAATCATTAAAATTTGCCTCATTTTTGCATTTTTCGATATGATATCCGTATCGATTGGTTTGGTATATATCTACTAAAATGCCGAATAAATTTTGATGTAACTGACTTCTTAATTATTACTTTTAATACCGGAAAATTAGAAACTAAAAGTTTAAAGCATGTCTTACAAATGTCCCGTCACAAAATTAGTATTTAAATATTATTATTATTATAATAAACAATATAAGGCACTAACTTAACGTATGTAAACAAGAATATGATGTCACTAATTAAGAACAATAATAAATCCTTGAGCATAAATATCATGCAACTCCGTCTCAAGGATAATAAAATATTATTATAAAATACCTACTGTAACCGTCATAGATATTGTTAAAACGCATAAAATGGATTGGATCTTAAACGGGAGACATAAAAAAAATCGCAGCAGTTGTTTATTTAGTATAACGTAATTTCATTCGATGTCATTTATTTATCTACACATAAGAAAACTACAAAACCTCGCCAATCACATCTGAGTCTAAATATATTTATGATCAATATTTAAAACATCCTGTATGAACCAGTTTCAGTTCTTGCCATTTTCGAACGGATTTCTATTTCCATAATTTCTCATTTCTTAATGTAAGTTTTAGTAACAAAAACTTATCGCTCGTAAGGAATCATGTACGTTGAAGGCAAAAAAGGTGTGGTAGGCTGTATCCACAAGGGAAATTAGGAAAGTGCCACAAGTCGTAGTCCCGCCCTAAGACATAATTAATTAATATGTATAACTACCCTTACGTTTATGAGAATGTTATACTTTTTTTTTTAATTGTAGTGTCGGATGTCGTGCTTACTTACCTGCCTATTAATTTCATTTTAGGTTGCCAGTACTGTAATTCGTTTTTATACAATGAAATGTAACATTTTCAAGCTATTTCGTAAAGCCTCCGATCTCATCACTTAGCTAGATCGAGAACATCCTTGAAAATAAAAAAAAAAAAACAGAGGAAATGTAAGGCATGTACTTAGATTCTTGGAAATTTTTGAAATAGGTGTTTTTTTTTTTGTTATTTCATAATGGCTCTTGCAGCTCTTTCTTTCTTTCTTAAATTGCTTCACTAAATATGTAAAAAGAATCTATTTACATCTGCTGTACCTACATAAATATCTAAAATACCAAGACTTCTTTTGTCAGATACCAAATAACTGGTAATAGTAAAATCTTAACGAGTAGCAATGATCAGAGCTCAAGGGAAATAAACTTAAGTAGAGACAGCAAGCAAGCTTATATCTAGTCACATTAAAGTAATTATCGTTAGACACACCCTGTATATTAATACAGGGTGATGCGTAACTTATGAAAACACCTTTTTTGTTCACAGCTCCGTGTAACGTGCGGAAAAGTGATTGAGATCGATGTTTCCATCGGTTTTAGTGATTGTCACATTTATGAATCTATTTTTAGAACTCGCAAAAAGGTTTTATGCGGTTTGGCTTTATCGCAGCTTTTGGTTCGTGGTTATGAAACCCACCGCTAATTACGTGTAAAGCAAACCGGAAAAGAAACGAAAATTTTTTTTTAAAGTAACCATGGAGTTTCTTGCCGGTTCTTCTCCATAGGAAACGACCAATTGGAACAGTGCGCTAGCTTCTGCCATTTTATAAGTGCCTATGTAGGCCTACGTAAAATAAAATAAAAATGAATTTGTGAATAAAGTTTCCTTTAGTTTTCAGTTAGTTAAATCAATTTCTCTTAGCTACCTACGTCAACGGTTAAACCAAAATCATCAAGCTCATTAAAATCAAAAATGCATATAAGGATGCAAAAAAACCGCATCTATATCACAACGACAACTAAAGACCTCCGCCATACTCATAAAGCAGGACATTCACAAACAGAAATGTTATAATAAAGTGACACTCGAAAAACTGTTTTGAAACTGTCTCCTGTCAGTAATTAACGAACTAATTCAACGATCAAGCAACCGTGAGTGGTCAGCTTTATGTGGCCCTTTAAAGGCTACGCGTACGTTTAACCCTTTTTTTTTCGAAAAAAAAAATTAATACCGAAGCGAGTAGTAGTTGGGGTAATAAAATCTCGGCAGCCACTCAAATGAGCTGAACTTTTGAAGCCTGGGGTACAAGACAGACGGGTCAGCGAGGAGGGAGACGATTGACAGGGATGGACTTAGGACGTGTATTATGTAAGAAGGCTTCTCAAAGGATGACTTTCACAAAAATAAAGATTTCATCGCTTAATAAATATTAACAGAGTATACAAAAAACAAAAAAAAAAACAAATATTTATGTGGC
Source organism: Mythimna impura (assembly GCA_905147345.3). NCBI lineage: Eukaryota > Metazoa > Arthropoda > Insecta > Lepidoptera > Noctuidae > Mythimna > Mythimna impura. The sequence continues at coordinate 20,323,537 of LR990359.1, read as the reverse complement.
TATGAGTGTACAGCGATAGTTTGTCAAGTTGTTCTTTTTTGTATAAGGACTAGCGACGGTCTAAGTAAAATTGTTAAGTAAGTCTGTATGCTGCTGTGGTGGTAAACACTAAAAATAACTTCACGCATATACTTTGAAGGATGAGTGAGAAAGAGGTGCATGGTTATCACTTCCACATTTTTCCAGTTATATTTTAGTCTAAAACTACTTCAAATGAAATGTGTAGTTATTAAGTAATTGAGATAAAGTATCTTTTATTTTTTTTACTGCAAAAGAAAAAAAAAATTAAAACATTTCACAGGTTTCCATATTCTCCTTTCGCAAGTCTGCTGGAAGAAATTTCTTTGGAAATAAGCAGTACCTTTGTACTATTGACTATTTTGTATTGTCTTTTTCTGTTTTTTGTGTGTACATAAATAGTAAAATAAATAAATAAACATTATAATAATTAAAAAAAAACTCTCCACTCCTCCTCCTCTATCCCTTTGTTTAATTTAAATATATTAATTAAACAAAAGGATTAGATATCAAAGTTTAAAATATCCTCATTAGGTAATCGTGACAATAACAAGATAATAATAACCGTTTATCGGTCGGTTTAACGCTAATTAAAGCATTACAAATGAAAATTCTGATCAAAATAAAGTATACTTTTTCCTTACTCTGTATCCAATCGATTGTATTTGTAACTTCATACTTATTTATTGGTCGAAAACAGTTTTACCCAAAGTTTTTCCATGATAATGTTTTTTGCGAGAAAGTTGCCCATACGCAGACCGTAACTATAGATATTTGCCCGCATGTACTGTGACTTAAAAATACTTTCACGTAAGTAAAAGTCGTGAAAATAGCAATAAAGCAGTTAAGTGTAATTTTATAGGTGAATAGGTTACTTCTAGGCAAGGGTGCTCCATCGTCGGCCACATCATCGCTTACCATCAGGTGAGATAGTGGTCAAACGCGAGCCTATCAATAATAATAAAAAACACTTTATTTTAATGATCACAGTATGACTACTTATTATAGGTACCTACCTATTTTCAGAAAATGTTAGAATTAGGAAATAAATAAAATTTAAAGGAAATATCAAATTTTAGAGACCATGTTCGAAAATTCCTCTTCATTTCTATTACATTTCCTCATCACACTTTATCAAATTAAAATAGGTATCTAATAAGTATTTTTCGCCTAAGAGCTTCTTATTAAAAGCTGTATCTAACATTAAACGATTATCAAACTGCCTTAAAATGCCCGTGTCGGAATGCTCCGACGAGTGTCTTCACGTCCTATTCGCCAGAGTCGTGTATTAGGTACTACATCTCGTTTAGCTCTTCAATTCCTATAGGTGACAGAAGAGCTGACGAGATGGACTATTTGACCGTGGATGTGTCACTCTGGCAGAATAAACACGAGTGTGTTTGTCGGATTAAGTCGGATATATCCGACGGGCGGTTAAAGGGTTAAACACGACATAACATCAAAGACAAAACTACAATCATGACAACGAACATTAAAAACAAAAACAATTTATATTTTCAAACGTTGGCACACGACAACATTCTCATTATATCATAATTTGCACATTTTCCAGCGTCTGATTACGGCCCTGCGTCGGACGGCGCAGTCTGAAAAAAAGTTTTTTCACTAACTGAAGCATTAATCCGGCCTGGTATTAGTTTACTCGCTTTTGCCTGTCTGTGTGTGCGTTATGGGCATGTGTGCGCTCCGCCGGCCAACTTTTTTGCATAGAGCACGAAAAATGCAGATGCCTCGTTTTTATTCAAGCTTTGGAGTGATTTAAGAAGGCTCTTTACATGAAGAAGTTGTTGAGATTGTGTTTAAGAGTCTTCGAAGGTATTTGAAGTATTCCAAAGAAAAAGTTTTAGCTAAATCTCTTGGTATTCCATTTTGTTAACTATTGTAGATACATAAAACACTGAATGAATTTTGTTCCGAACCAAAAAAACCTCGAATTATTTAGGTTCCTTGCCTAAAAAAACACGCTATTAAACCGCAATAATCGATAAGCAAAATAAAAACAAGAAATGACGTCATTCAATGCAGCACCGCCATAATTTTCGTAACAAAAAGGAAAAATATGCCGTCTCTGTTTAATCGCGGTGCTCTGTAAAATGCAGTCTGTCGGCTCATTCTCCCGTGCTCCTCGAAACCTGGACGCGGTCCACTCACACACACATAGACACGCCCACATGTACATAAGTGATCTATGTATGCACAGTAATACCTGGCCTTTAGGTACGAGTATCACGTTTAATAACTATTGTATTTGGGAACGATCGAAATGAGTATGTTTGGCTCCAAAGTCCGGCGTGAAAAACGTCTAGAAACTATTTTTTTCGCAAATTTTGTGCGTATAACGAATTTTTATGAGTTTTTTGGCAGCTGTTGAAGTTTGTTTTGCACCGGGCCTGTGGTGTTTTGAAGGGATAGATATAACTATACCTGTGGAGATCCAATGATGTGGATGTTTATTGTTATGGTTTGACTTTTTATAATATTGATTTTATGTTTCGTTGATTAATTGGAAGTGGTGTAAGGTATTAGTTGTTATAAGTGCATAGTCTTATTACTGAAACTACCTGAATAAATCGGAATAATTGTTGCTTTTACTTAAGCTACCTACCTATTAATATTAGAAAAACGCTGAAAAAAGCAAGCATAAATTTTTTCCTTCACTTTAAAACAGAAGAGAGACTGACCACCATTCCAATTTTTAACTGCTTCGTTGGTCACAGAAGGAACCGTGCCTGCTGAACGTGGGGTCTGAGGTTCAATTCCTGGGTCGAGCAAAAAATGCTACTGGGTTTAGTTAATTACGAATTACTTTGTAGCTGCCTGAACTTTAGAAGTTGGTGGTATGACATCCCCGTTCCTCGGAAAACACGTAAAGCTGTTGATCCTGCGCCTACCCCCCTAGCCAAGTTACAACCGTTTTGTGTCGAATTCCTTTCTCCAATCGGTAACGCCTCAGTGTCAGCAATTGTAGAAAACGATAAGTTGGTAGACATGTTGACGCGCCGGCCACTCGTTCTACAATGTCGTTCTACAATAACAAAGGATATAGCGTTGAACATTGTAGAAACGATAACAATTCATTCTATAATTTTGAACGATGTGAACTTGGCTACGAATTTTCTATTCGTTTGTTCTGACCACGTGACTTAACGTTGAGTTGATGTCATCCCCATACATTTGATTAGTTTTCGACTAGCGTTAACGATTGCAAATGATCAACTTGGCTAGGGGTGCTGATCTCTTTCCGGCCCGGGGAACTGAGAGTGCACCTGTGTTTGCGTACGCGCCTGAGCGCTGATATATCGCCTGCGTACCCGGCTAACCTCTATTGAGACTGACCACGATAATCGAAATTTAGTCGGGTGGATTATATATTCTAAATTTAAAAATATTATTATTTAAAATCTACTATTCTTTTATATTCATAAGTCATTGTCTAGACCCATACCTATATAAAACAATGACCGTTTCAGTATTTCCCCAATACCTAGGTATGCAAGTAAATACAAAGGAGTTACATTCCTAATTAAAATACTTAATAATCTTGCACGGTATCATATTAAGGAAAAACACTGTAAATTAAATATTAAAGCGCACATAGTACCTATATATATATTATAATAATATATAATTTTATTATCACAAGGTCTTACAAGTTGCTAAAAAAATAGTAATAAAATTATGCGTCATTTGGAATGTCTTTGGTTTTAGGTTAAGTAGGTATATTAACTTGTTCGTTTTTGGTGGGAATTCATCAAATAACTTCTCCCGATTTTATTGACTAAATCGCACCTGTGTTCCTTCAATTGCCCTTTGGGTTCCATGACCGCAGTAAGTCTTTCGAAAAATCCGCAGGCATTTGTGTCTTCAATTCTTCCGACATTTAAATTCTGGCAAAAAAGCTACAGTTTTTGTAGGAAATATTAGTATTATTTATTCATTTTGCTTTAGATTGCATTGTTAATCATAGTTAGCCCTATAGCCTTTCTCCCTTCCCCCATAGTCCTTCTTCTTACTGCCTTCTCTGAAAGATCTCTCGTAAACGCTTCTAAATCGTCATATGTAAAAAAACTTCCAACTTACTTAAACCCAACGTTATACAGATTGGAGAAAACCAAAAGATATTCCTATGAAAGAAAATTCTGTTTTTAATGGAGACCCTCAAGTATAGAGGTTCTTACCCCGTGTTATCGCCTAGCGGTATGCGCGTGCGCCCGCATCCACAAGCACCGTAAGCTATGGAAATAAAGATCGGCGATCGGCTCTCTGCCCTACATAATTGTGTTGCTAATCAACTACAGTTCGATACTTTAATTTTCTTTAATTACAAAGTGGATTTTTTTCTTGACAGAATAATAATTAAGAAATTACCATCCATCCATTGTTTATCGGTACACAATGGAACGGTAATTTCTACTAAGAAAAAAAATGTACTATTCTTCATCTGTGAGTTTCTTAAAGATTTTTGGTCCTGCAAAGTAAACTAATGATAATGATTTAAATAAATAATACTACTAAGGTTTAACGGACGATTCCCAGATCGCAAATACATTTAAAACTGTATGTCGAAGTTAAAAGTCGACACAAACGCAAGCCAACAATACGAAGGGATGGAAAGAAACCAGAAAAAAAAACAATGTGTGACCCCTGAGCAACGTCTTCGCTCCTTGGACATAGAGTATAAAAGTAAGAGACGGGACAACTTCTTACAAAACATAAACTCCTTTGTGACTTTTGTGAATCACCGTGTGAAACCCTGATACTAATAATAACATAGAAACTAAAAATAGTTACCGTATATTTCCACATAACTTCGCTTATTTACGCCATATAAGCCATCGTATAAGGATTTTGGGTTTACCTATGTATAAGTTTTGAGTTGTTAAATTAAGGAAAATTACGTGTTAATACAGTGAAGAAATAAGTAACTCCCTAACTTAGTAGTAAGAGGAAAATAATCTTTTATGTGTACCTACTTCAATAATACCTCCTTGCTTAATATAAAATAAAATATATAAGATTTTTTTTAATATGAAGTACTTTGAGGTTTTGTGACGTAAAAAAAATATTTGTTATCTAATCAGTGCATCAATAAATATAGGTACAAATATAGAATATTAACAGTGCAAACAATATAAAAATCGGTAGCAAAACAAACGATATATAACAATTGTAAATAAATATATGAGTCTCTCTCGTCAAGTTTTCTACGGCGTCCGCATGGGCGTGATGAACTTTGACGTCAAAGGCCATGTCGAAATTCTCTTTCTTATTAGCAACTTTGAAGCTTTATAACTTCGTTGTTAATAAAAATATTTTCAAAATTCTTTCGTATTTGTTTATTAAAGCCAAAAATTAATTTAATTGATCAAATAAACAAATTGCATGTATATTCTCTATTCTAAAACTAACTGTGACTTCTCTGATACATTTTATAATCTGTGGTCCTATGGAGTTTCACACGGGAATCAAATCACTTTCTTGAGGGGTTCCACCGCTCTTTGCCTAAGGAGTCCCGCAATATCACTGACTATGTTTATAATAATGGTGGATTTAATGGTGTCAAAGCAAAGTAAAATACTCATTTCAATGTTATGATTTCAGTTAGGTGAATAAAAATTTAGAACAAAGATGTTTTATTAACAGGCTACTTAATTAGGAAATAATTAAAACTATGTCATTTGGGTTAGGCAAGTACGATTTAAGAACCATACATAAGTATACAGTAGCGTAGCTAAGCGTGGGCTAATTGGCCCCTTGCCCACGGCCTCGCACCCAAAGAAGCTGCGTAGGGCTCTTTAAGAACGAGGGTTTTTTAAGATTTATAGGCTCTCGTTTGTCCACTATTTCACCTGATAGTAAGCGACGATGTGATCGAACACTGGGTTGTGACAGTCGCTGTCTCATTTTCGAATTTATTAATAGAAAAGGCCTCGCTGTTGCGCTTTCGCCCACGTCTAAGTTAGTCCACGCTATGCCTCTGTAAGTATAAATATATTAGCTGCAGATTGATTTTATCAAGCCCCATGTAGGTCCATTCATGGTAGGCCCATTTAGCCTTTCAGCATACACCCTTCTGATGCTGATGTTGGTGCTTCCTCCCACTGCGCATCATCGACGCTGTGGTTTCAGTAAAAGAATTGTAAAGCAGGGCTTGTTTCAATCTTCATAGAACACACTATACACACACACACACACACACTACACTACTACACACTACACTACACTACTACACTATTTCAGATATCTAGACATAACTAGCTAAAGTATATTACAAAATCAACATGTATTATATTAATTTTCTTCATCTCATTAAATTTAAAAGATTTTTCTAATGACATCCGGTTCCTTCTACTTTTGTTTCATTCTGAATTCATCTCTGCCTTGATCATCGTAAAATATTAAAAGGGAATCTTCGATTGGAAACAGAATAATTCTTTCAAAGACATCTTCCAACTTTCGATTCCGGTTCAATTGATGAAAAGGACCTTCTTCAAAAAATTTATCAAACAATAAGCCAAGACGTTGGGGTCCAGGTAGGCAAGATGCGAATCCATAAGAAAACATAACAATAGCAAACACAACCAAAACAACATCAACTTAATCCCTTACAAATTAAAGTTCAAATTCTTTTACAAAATTACACTACCCGTTTTAAAATTTAGCTTTTGTCATTGCTGCCTGTTCAAGGAATATTGCACTTTAGCATTTAAGAATTAGACTTGAAATTTCTTTGTTGTAACATTCTTCCAAAAATATTCTTACAAGGGTAGTTTTGTGTGAACAATACAACAGCTGATTCCCACAGTTAACGGTTTTATTTAAAATACTAGTTTTATTAACAGCTTTAGCTTAAAATTTATTTTGTATTTAGCTGAGAAAGTGATTGGAAACAATAATCATAAAATATGAATTTAAACGAGAACGAAATGAGAAAATTTAAACAAATGAATATTTTTTTTTAATTCTTACTAAAATAAAAACTGGCAGTCTCATCACAACTTGTCAGTTTCTTTCTCAAAATATATTTAAAAAAAATGAAATTTGCGCAATGCACAATGGGCAGAGTACAATTCAAACCTGGAAAAAAATCTATTACAACTCTTTTTTTAAATGTACTGTTATTCTTAAAACTAGGTTTATTAGTTAATACTATCTTGTTTACGTAAAGGCAAAACTTTTTCTTTTTGCAATCGCTAGCCCGCATGCAATTAGCATAACCTAAGCGTTTAGTACGTTCACCGCTTACAAATACGTCACATTTACGTCGATCGCTATCAAATACGTCGATAAAAGTTGACCTACAACCAGCAAAGTAGGAATTGAGAAGTTTCCAATTTTGATAGTTTTTTTATTCAACCAAAAAGTCCGACTGTATTCGATTTCAAATGATTTTGAAAGTTTTGTTAAGAATTTTTCGTTTCGATCACAATCGTTTGGATGGCAACAGGCTTTAATAATTTGATACATTCCACGTCCTATGTTCTTTCTGCTCTAGTTTTATTATGCATAGAATCGCAAAATACACCAAAATGTTTGATAAATAATAAAAAATACTGTAGTATAATTACCAGTTTCATTTATATACCATCGCTCCATATTACTGTAGCAAAAATAAAATAGCCAAAATTGACATTAATAGTAATAAATGGTCAATAGACATAACATGATTCACAAGCACTTTCTCTCAACAAGATTCAAAGTCCAAATAACGCCTGTTCATCTATTAAAATATTAATTACTATCATGAATATATCACCCACTTATAAACCATGTGATGACACCACATGTCCCTAATGGCCGCCAACGAAGATATCAAAATGTGTCTCACATTTAAACTTATCAATATTTTTAATATCGAATATGAGTAACTAATGAGTTACAGATATGAGTAATAAGTCTGTTGGCAACTGAAGAACAATATCCAGTAAAGATTTCCTTAGAAATAAGAGTAGGTACCTGAAAATTTATAATGGAAGTAAGAGGATAACTTTACTTCAAGGCAATTTTATGGTCGATAACATCATTAATGGTTTATCCTGTAATTCGTGCGTTACCGCACGTACTTACTTAGTTACGTAGTACTTATTACGTACGTAATAAGTACTAAATAAAGTGATACAAAATCTGTCTATTTTTCTACAAACCAAATTGGGCAACACGAAAAATTTAATCAAAGAAATATCAACGACTAATTACACGCAGTAGTCGCCAAAAAGACATCTAATTATTTAGACACTTCATTTACTTATTCAATTAGTAAGGCTGCGATATCGCGTGGAGTGCCAATTAAAAAATAATAGAAGCCCCCGGAGTGCGAGCGAGAGGAGTGTCACAAGAGGTTTAGAGATGATCCGTGCTCATTGACACATGAGTGTCGAGTTATTCGCTAATATTGCTTGACGCGTAGGTACTTGAAAGGGATTATTAAAAAAACATGATTTAAAAAATTACCTAAGATATTACCTACTTTGCTATTTATTTTATTGCCTAAATACCTACGTCTCATTGCTATGTCGCTGTGTCATGTCATGATTGAATTATAATGACAAGTATTATTTCCAGGATTTGATATCAAAGAGTTTGTTAGGCCGTTTCCTTAATTAAACCCAACTTTTTACCAAACGTAACCCTAAAAAAGCTCATAAAATTACCCCCAGCAACTAGCTCGTCACTTGCAGGAACGTGAAAAACCGAATTAGCTTGTCTGAATGCGAACTCGTAAGTAATTAGCCTCGCGAGACTCTCGATTCGCTCAACTCGCTCTCGTAAGCGAACCGGAGCGAAGATAGCGGAGCGATGCGACGTCGAGAGAGCGAAAATGGCTAATCAAATCCTTTCCCGCTCTCAACGGTATTCGAGGGCTTTTTATTTTCATTGTGCCGTGAAGTGTCACAGTGTAGATACGTATAAAGTTTGTTATACATATAACTCGTTAGCCAAGCTTCATCAACATTTTATTTGAGGACTGATTTGTGCGTTCTTCCTGTTTGTACCTTTGTCTAACATATGATCTTTCTTCTTTACAGAGAATTCTACTATATCCAGATGGAGAAGTATGCGCGACAGGCCATCAGTGAAGGTCTGAAGACAGCGGAGGACCTGCATGTAGCTGGTGACTCCGAGCTGTATAGGGTGCTCAACCTACACTACAACCGAAACAACCACATTGAGGTGAGCATGCAGCAGGTGATAAACATTTATACATATTTTTCACCACGTTTTAACACCCCGAAAGTTTCCTTTTGTTAATGATTGCATCTAAACAGGGGTTAACTCAGCACTCTTTGATAAACCAGTGCATGTTACGTAGTCCTAAAACAGTCCCTCCCCAAACACTGATGTTTAAGCAACTCAAAGTAGTTTCTAAGTATGAATCTCGTACGATTCCAGGTGCCACCAAACTTCAGATATGTGGTTGAACAGACACTACGAGAGTTCTTCCGCGCCATCCAGGGTGGCAAGGACGCGGAGCAGAGCTGGAAGAAGTCCATCTACAAGGTGATCTCACGGCTGGACGACCCAGTGCCCGAGTACTTCAAGTCGCCGAACTTTCTCGAGCAGTTGGAGTAAGCGCCAAATCGACGCGACGCACATTGTTTCGGCAAAAAACTAAATTATATTTAAAAAAAAAAAACAAATCATTGGACGATTGTTTCGCACACCAAAATTTTACGACACTCGCATTTAGGCCTTCAGATTCAAAATTATTGATAAAAAAGTTAAATTAAATTATTAAAAGAAATTTTGGATTTGTACGTTGGACGTCGAGTGACGCGGTATCGCCGCGCCACGCACTGCGCTCTACTAGGAAATTCATTAGGTTATATGAGTAAGAGAAAATTTAAGTCACCTAGAATTTTATTTCTGCACATAATATATTTCGCTATATATAATTATTATTATATTATTATTAAGTATTATCTTAAAATGGTTTTTATAGTTGTGTATATCTTAAAATCATTTATTGATTTATTCTTTAAGGAAAAAAACGATTAATATATTAACTGCTTAAGTTTTGAACTTTTTGTTGTTTTTATTTTTGGTTTTTCCTTTGTTCCCTTGTCCTTTGGAGCATGCTGAGTTGGTTTATCCCTGGTAGTATTTAATTTGAGGCTCGCCATGCGCGGCCGGGAATTGTCAACCTTTACCTCCTCATACTTATTTTAGGAATAATTAATTAAAGTTAACCATAGTCATTAGTACAATAGAGCAGGGTTATTTTTCGATCCACAAACAAAGAATTTAAAGATTATTTTTATACTGATAGCCGGTTTTATGTTCATGCAGAGGATTTATCAATAGAATAACTATAATGAAGACACAAAATTCGAAAAAATTACACATCTTAAGTAAAGATTAATGTAAACATCCTGATTTGTATTTACAATATTTCGGCAATGTTCGGATCGCAAGTTCAGTTAGTCCGGAGGACCGCTCCGGATTAGGGTTAAGTTTATTTGTTAGATAATACTACTTTCTGAAATGATGCGCAGGCATCACTCACACCACGCGAGTACAGGCCGTCACTCCTTACACATTAATCAAGGCATTATTTTATATAATATTATCCATACTCATACACAATACACACCATATATCCGATAATGATAAGGCAAACTACTGTAACATTCTTCATTTTACTTTAACAATAACAATTAATTTTGACTACGACTTAGTTCACTTACCCCTAAGTGACGGCCGTACTCGGCAGGCGAGCGCTTCGCGGCGGCTATCAAGCACATAGACATTTGACCCACATCCAAACAGCAGCAATAGTTGAAGGCAACACAATACAATAGATCTAAATCCCAAAAAAAAACATCCCAATTCTCAAAATTACAGCTACATTATTTGGCATCCTACAGATAAACCCTTTCGCACTGGGCCACCTCGTCCGAACAGAAGTGCCTTCAAAAAAATATTGATTTTTTACGAAAAAAAAAAGAAATTAAATACAAAAAGGGCCCTCAATAGACCTAACCGCCCAACCGGGGCCGCTGCGGAGTGCCCGCGACCCGCCGCCTGCGCACACACAGTTCGCCGTATCGAACGATCAGTATACATACACACACTTACTATTATACTATAGAAGAATAATTAGTTTGATTCGTAGATATATGTAGCGCGGTAAGCTGGACTCTTGTTTCTTGACTAATGGCAGGCGAGTATGACAAGACTCGAGAAGTGAAGACAGTTGAATGAAGCATGGCAGGTCAGGAAGCAAGCTCGAGCGGCTCCGCAATCTCGATGTATTTGTTATATCATGTAGTTTCCGGCCGCCAACCCGCCACGCGGGAACACTTTCAGTTCACATCCTCAGTTTACAGAACAAACAGATATAATAATTATTTCGCTTCTCAAATAGATTATAACACGATAAGATAGATATTTGTACAGAAATGTATAGCCATTTGTACATATAACGATAGTTTTAATACAGATGAAATAATATCGAGTAACTATCTTAGCGTTAATGGTATTTAATTAAGAGACAATAGACAAACGGGAAATATCTATTGTTTTGCAAAATGTACAAAATGTTTAAACCATCCTAATTTGTATGTACGTAACCGCGCGAGAGGGCGGCCGGCCCTAGCTAAGCAAGTAAGCATACTTCATTTGATATTACACGTTTGTTATCGTTTCATTTGTAACCATTTTGAACTATTACGATAATATAAGAGTACCTCAGTTTAGGATGGACCAGGCGTCGACTGGTGTGCTTAGTAGCTCAGGTTAGGAGAGTTAGAGATACTGAAGTTTTTGAGACATCGACACATAGATTAACACGCAGCCTCCCCCTTTCGGAAGACCGGTTTTTATTTCAAAATTGTCCCCCGACGTGGCCGACCAGGCTATACCAGGCTGGTCGGCTGGTCCCCACACACCCACCACTCCTCAGACAATAGCCCGGGTTCAGTTTCCACGATTCGCGCCAGTACAGTACGTCAGTACTCAGTCGTCGCTGGGCTTATTCGAGATCGAGCAACGTTCCATGTTACGTTTACGATTGTATTTTGTTACAAGTTGTTTGTTTCTCCGTAACATAGGCACTGGCGTTTTAGAGCTGAGAAGTGTACGATTATCTGAATTGAGTAACGGAATTGATGAGTAGTATTCCTAAGCACTAGATTGGTTAAGATCACTAGCGGTACGGTAGCATTGTTTTATTGTCACAGCCGACTTGTTAGCTCTAAACTGACATTTACCGATTAATTCCTTGTATAGTACCTAAGTAATGAATTCGTTATTCCAATCTCTCCATAGATTTCTTCATATCTAATAGAACTGTTACGCAGGCTACACAACACATATTACAATAGAAATGTATTGGTTTCCCATCAACACTTATCAACCGACATGCCGTAATTTGCAGATACTTGGAGCCGTATTAAAATGTTTTACTACAATATAGTTTCAAGGTCAAAACTCAGAATATGTACTTATAATTATTTGTAATTTAATACAGTTTTTGTCCGGATTTTATACTTGAGTGACTCACTGTGCAATATAACAAGACCACAATGGATATAACATGCGATCGAGCCGATTTTTTAAATTTATTCGATGTTCAATTATTTGTAAGTTATCGGTTGACAATTTTTCTAAATTTAATGAAAAAAAATTTAAGACTCAAGTTTGAAACATCGAAATATTTAGTCCACAGTGATCATGGGGGCTAATCCCACAGAAAAAAGTACAAAATTCGGTGTTGACTTTAAATCTCATGTTTGTATCTATTTATAATAATATGTATGTAGATTTATTGAAATTGCCCGTTTCGGCGTCATTTCTCATTGTTTTCATATGCTTTACCTAGATCATAGTTTATTTATGTTTCACGGAAATGTACTTATCAAAAGTTTTTGCTTTACACTTTTAGTATTTTGGAATCCGTCTACGAAAATGTTTGGATTATCAATGTAAAATGAAATAAATATTGTAATTATTTTCAAAATTAATTATAAATAAAAAAAAACAATATATGTAGAAAGTATTCGGTTTCACGTTTGGGTATTATGGTTCCTAAATTTTCGAAATTGTAATAGACTCTATTGTATGTAGCGTTTCATTTTTTGGAGGTTAGGTCATTTAGATGTACCAAATAGCTGTATCAACTTTTCTATACGTGAAAAATCAATAAGGGAAATTGCTGAAGTTTAGGTAGTTATGGAAATAAGTATCATTCTTAATAATATATATATATTATCTCATAAAAATGACAAAAATTGAGCACGGATATACTATTAGGATGTCTTGAAACAAAATACTGCCGACGCTTATCAATAAAATTTAGTGAGATAAGCTCGAACGCCCAATTGTATAAGTATGTGAAGTTGTGACGAAGCCAGCCCCACAACACGGGACTAAGCGTTCATCATTTTATATTCGAGGTTAACCATACTGTAGTGGGTTTCAAACAATATTTTAAATATCCTTGTGGTCTTCATTGGTAACAGCGATACACGTTCAGTTCTGTATTGTGTGTTCGTATGTAATGTGTTAATTTAGTTACTTTGGTGAGCCACAGTCCATAATGTGGCGACATTTTTTATAATATATTTGTAAACTATAGCGAGCGGACGCGGACGCCAGTGATAAAATTAGAGACAAAATTTAAAAAAATACAAAATTATTTTTGATAGTGCCGCAATATGTTTTGTTCTATGCACGACCCATTTCGGCCCACGGTGTCGTGCGCTGGACAAAAGGTGATGTGCCATTAATAAAATTGAAATTTTGACTAGTGTTTAGGCGTCATTTCGGTATCCTCGCATTTCGGCTAAGTGTTAAGTGCCCGCGTCCGCTTGTTTTGATATATTTAGTACAAATTTCATGATGTTAAGGTTACGAGGCTCAAAGCTTTTCTTTTGAGGCGGCCGCACACCCGCCCCCGGTACGCGCCTACGATATAATGAGTCGTGTATAAAATTTTATTCAAAAAGAGTATTTTTGTATTGAATATTTCTAAAGTTGGTGTAAAGGTCAAAATTCATAAATTATAGCGGTGACAAAATGGGACATTAGATAAATTTAGAATGTCATGCGTTTTTTGTATTTAATTTTAAGAATAGCGTCGAATATTAAACGTTTAGGAGCATTAACCATTTGTAAATAAAAAGTTGAGCGTCGCGGCTGAGGGGCGGCGGCGTGGCCGACCTTTATATAGGTAAAAAAATATATAAATAACTCAAAGATGTTTATATGGTTCTGGATGTAAAAAAGATAAATTTAAAAGCAATTTTAAGGTGAAAAAAAAATGTGGAAAAAATTGTAAACGATTCTTCGGTATTTGTGTTAGAATGGCTGATAGCGGGTCACTATTGTAATCTGTGGGCCTCAGACAAGTAATACCTAATGTCAGGAAACTAACCTAACCTAACTACGCATTAATTATTACGGTTCTTAATACTACAACAATACTTATACATTAATATAATATCACATTGTCATAATGCTTATAATTTACGAGCGTGTGTCTTTGTCCGTCAATGTTTTAGGATCTAACCACTGTTCGGTGTACTAGACATGAAGTGGATTATTGTGAAGAAAATAAAATTGTATCTAAATTGAGCGGTCGGCCGTGTGGCCGGTCCTCGTTGCAAATTGCGTTCGTTTATTGGCAAACACATTGGCGGTTTCTAAAGTCTGTTGATCAAAATTTATCAAAATTATTGGATGGAAGGAAGTACGGTGAAACATAAGTCGTATCTCTACTAGCAATGTCAGCATGGAGACTTGTTGATAACAGTGAGGGATGTTTCTTCGTGAATATAACGAGTAATAAAGCTAAGCTTTTATTTGAACCTTGTCTTTTATTTCTTAATTACCTTTCATCACCTTTTTTAGGGTGCCGTACCTCAAAAGGAAAAACGGAAACCTTATAGGATCACTTTGTTGTCCGTCTGTCTGTCGGTCTGTCAAGACCCTTTATCTCGGGAACGCGTGAAGGTATCGAATTGAAATTAAAACCATATACTCAGGTCTGCGGACTCTTGAAGCTGTAAAAAATCAAACTTGTAAGTTAACGAGAAAAAAGATACTTCGGTTTATGTGGCAAAAAACGTACATTTTGACACTCTCGAGGAAATCAAAATTCATAGGGTACTTCCCGTTGACCCAGAATCCTGAAATTTAGCATAAAGCAAGGTCTTATAGCACAAGTATAGGAATAAATCTGAAAACTGTAAATTTGTTGTTACGTCACATTTTTTTTTTTTGCCATTCGGAAAAATCTTCCGAGACTCCATTCCGGAATTGAACTATTTACATAGATAAGTTTGTACGGAACCCTCAGGGCGCGAGTCCGACTCGCACTTGCCCAGTTTTTATTATTTATAGTCTCTCGTTTGACCACTATCTCACCGTTGATACGAGTAAAGGTACGAGGTCATAGCCGACTGCAGCAGACAACGCGACGTGTCGCTGCAACACTACTGGTTTCTATGAAATATCTTCCGCAGCCTACGCCACATCGCCCGACTACACGTTTCGCTCGATATCCGACGTGTCGTCCAACCGCAGATAAAGCGACGTGTCGCTGCGACACTACTGGTTTCTATGAAATATCTTCCACAGCTAGCGCCACATCGCCCGACTACACGTTTCGCTCGATCTCCGACGTGTCGTCCAACCGCAGATAAAGCGACGTGTCGCTGCGACACTACTGGTTTCTATGAAATATCTTCCGCAGCCTACGCCACATCGCCCGACTACACGTTTCGCTCGATCTCCGACGTGCCGTCCAACCGCAGACAACGCGACGTGTCGCTGCGACACTACTGGTTTCTATGAAATATCTTCCGCAGCTAGCGCCACATCGCCCGACTACACGTTTCGCTCGATCTCCGACGTGCCGTCCAACCGCAGACAACGCGACGTGTCGCTGCGACACTACTGGTTTCTATGAAATATCTTCCGCAGCTAGCGCCACATCGCCCGACTACACGTTTCGCTCGATCTCCGACGTGCCGTCCAACCGCAGACAACGCGACGTGTCGCTGCGACACTACTGGTTTCTATGAAATATCTTCCGCAGCCTACGCCACATCGCCCGACTACACGTTTCGCTCGATCTCCGACGTGCCGTCCAACCGCAGACAACGCGACGTGTCGCTGCGACACTACTGGTTTCTATGAAATATCTTCCGCAGCTAGCGCCACATCGCCCGACTACACGTTTCGCTCGATCTCCGACGTGCCGTCCAACCGCAGACAACGCGACGTGTCGCTGCGACACTACTGGTTTCTATGAAATATCTTCCGCAGCTAGCGCCACATCGCCCGACTACACGTTTCGCTCGATCTCCGACGTGCCGTCCAACCGCAGACAACGCGACGTGTCGCTGCGACACTACTGGTTTCTATGAAATATCTTCCGCAGCCTACGCCACATCGCCCGACTACACGTTTCGCTCGATCTCCGACGTGCCGTCCAACCGCAGACAACGCGACGTGTCGCTGCGACACTACTGGTTTCTATGAAATATCTTCCGCAGCTAGCGCCACATCGCCCGACTACACGTTTCGCTCGATCTCCGACGTGCCGTCCAACCGCAGACAACGCGACGTGTCGCTGCGACACTACTGGTTTCTATGAAATATCTTCCGCAGCCTACGCCACATCGCCCGACTACACGTTTCGCTCGATCTCCGACGTGCCGTCCAACCGCAGACAACGCGACGTGTCGCTGCGACACTACTGGTTTCTATGAAATATCTTCCGCAGCTAGCGCCACATCGCCCGACTACACGTTTCGCTCGATCTCCGACGTGCCGTCCAACCGCAGACAACGCGACGTGTCGCTGCGACACTACTGGTTTCTATGAAATATCTTCCGCAGCCTACGCCACATCGCCCGACTACACGTTTCGCTCGATCTCCGACGTGTCGTCCAACCGCAGATAATGCGACGTGTCGCTGCAACACTACTGGTTTCTATGAAATATATTCCGCAGCTAGCGCCACGTCGCCCGACTACACGTGTCGCTTGATCTCCGACGTGTCGTCCAACCGCAGATCAGGGGCCTTACCATGACGTGTTAAAAAATCATCTCTATCCTTTAACAGTTCAGTTTAGGTCGTCAAATGGATCGCGTTAAGAGCTCATGGTAAGACCTCTAGTTTCTATGAAATACCTTCCGCAAATAGCGACATGTCGCCCGACTACACGTCGCTTGGCCTCAAGCGACTTGAGGCGACGTGTCGTCCGACCGCAGATCGGATGGATGTCTGGCTTGTGGGTTCCGTACCTCAAAAGGGAAAAATTGAACCCTTATAGGATCACTTTGTTGTCCGTCTGTCTGTCTGTCGGTCAAGACCCTTTATCTCGGAAACGCGAAGAGGTATCGAGTTGAAATTAAAAAAAAAACATTGCTCAAGTCTGCGGTCCCTTGAAGCTGCGTAAAAATCAAACTTCTAAGCTTATGTTATGTTTACTCGAAAGAAAATCAAAATTCATAGGGTACTTCCTGTTGACCTAGAATCCTGAAATTTGGCATAAAGCAAGGTCTTATAGCATAAGTATAAGAAATCTAAAAACAGTAAATTTGTTGTTACGTCACAAAAAAAAAAACCTTTTTTTGCGATTTGCAAAAATCTTCAAATCTCCGTTCGGGAATTGAACTATTTACATAGTAAGTTTGTACGGAACCCTCAGTGCGCGAGTGCGACTCGCACTTGCCCAGTTTTTTTTATCTACACTTGTATAATAATAAAAACAAATCATCGTCGTCTTCCTCTTCTAACAAAAGAAACAAAAGTTAATCGCTATCGTTAGTCCCAAACAATCGCCATTACCATGACGTGTAAAAATATCAAGTGTGCGAATGTGAAAGAGGGATGGAGATATACACCCTATATAGCTCCATCCCTTTAACAGTTCAGTTTAGGTCGTAAAATGGATCGTGTTAAGAGCTCGTGGGTAGGGCATTTTGTTTCACGGAACATTCAGGTCTAACTGAAATACGGCGCTGACGTCTGCTGCAGACAGGGACGCCGAAACCGTGGGTACTTGGGGGCTCGAGCACCCAAGAGTAATAAACAGTGGGTGCCGAGCACCCCTGAGAATAGACATCAATAAACAGATCAGTAATCGCCTTTTAGGTTACGTAAAAATTATAATATTTCTTGATATTAAAAACTAGTTTTATTTTTATGTAATGGATTCATTTTATATTTTTATCAAACATAATTAGTAATTAAGTACGCAGTATGTAAGTAATAAATGTCCTATTATTTATTTATCGGTCTATCAGTATGCATTTCTCTTCTCACACTTCGCCACTTTTTAGAGTCCATCAAATGAGCATGAGCACCCATGAGGTTTTCTAAAAGCCGGCGCCCTTGGCTGCAGACATCTGCAGTTGGGTTCGGAATCCTGACTGCTGCGACGTGATGCTCCGACACGTCGTCTGCTGCTGCTTTCGGCATTCGGCTACGACCTCGTAGAGTACGAGGGGCGATGATGTGGTGGATGATACGCTTGCTTAGGCTACTTAGCCTACTCACTCTTGATAAGACCCCCAGGTTGAAGTTAGTAAGTTAATATTGACGTGGCAGATGCCTACACTCCCTTTCTCTTCCACCCAGAGCGGAAATTGTAGGCAAATAATATGGGAATCGACGCTGGTATCACAACACCGCACATAAGATTTGTCAAGAATTTATCAAAACTAAAGAAAATAAAATAACTTGATCATTTTAACTCTTTTAGCAACATGCGTTTCATCTCTCCTCTTCACATGACCATACCAAGACAAACGATTCCCTTTCAATTTTTCAGTCACTGGCGCCACTTTCAAACTTCCCCTATAAATAATATTAGTGTAGACAAAAAAAATACAAACATACAAATATGCAAATGTTTCCACTTCATAATTATTAGTATAGAAGTATAAATTAATATTTAAGTCAAAAAAAAAAATATCTACCTATTTATATAAACAGGAGCAAGCTATCCTACCTGGCTACCTTAAAAATTACTAAAATCGATTTATATAGTACGAACGTTTTAGGACTCCTCAGGATGTGCCAATCCCAACGCAGAATTGTTCATCTCTACATTTGTATGACTTGTGAACTTTTGAGAGATGCTCAGCAGAGAATTTAATATATCATAGGTCTCTAGTGCGAAAAATAGATGGGGCTTTATAACAACGCCATCTGTTTTCATATAATTATACTAACACTCACCATAAATCTCTGCCTCCCCTATTTGTGTGCCAGAATCGTGACCAAGAGAAACGCTATTGCTATTTTGGTACTAGCTATTGCCGTTAGATGTCACTGTGTAGTGTATTATGAATTGTATTAGAAGACGAGGCCGTCAAGTGCCAAAACACTACAATAAAGACTAATATCCACTGATTTTTCAACACATTAACTCGAAAAAAGTAATATTTCATAATAATAATATTTTTATTTTCGGGCCCATTTTGAGTGTGCAAGTCGCCACCTCCTTTTTTTGTTCTTCTTGGTAACCAGTTCACTTATTTATTTATACTTTATGCACAAAGGAGTACAGAGGCGGACTTAATGCCTTAAGGCATTTTCTACCAGTCAACCTTTGGGTGATGCAGAAACAAATTGTGGTAGTGGTAGGTGCAATATCACCATTACATATTATAAAATTCTTTATGGAAACACTTATCTATAAACTACAAATACACTATATTTAATATATACTCATATTTACTCAAACTACAACGAAAAACAAAAATAAATAAAAAGAAGAACACACGAATCTATTGAAATAATTGGTGCAAACAAATAATATGGAAACAAATTAGCGCTGTGACGAAACCACTGCCAACTTCTTAGTACTCGCGAACCTTCACTTTAAAGCCTTCCAAAACCATAGCCCTATATATCTTTGTTTTCACATGCCGCAATAGTTTTCCACACCGCGTATATAAGGTCCTTGGGTGCACTAGCATAGCGCGTACATGAATAATCTTTGGTTGGTGGGTAAGTACCTACTACGTTCTATGAAAAGTGTCTAAGGCACCTCTGCGAGGTCCCCATGTACTCCTTCCAAACGTCCAGGACCCCAGAATTCTGAGATATACAAACACATATTTTTATGGATTTTTTTCGTGCGATATAGTCGAGTTACTTGGGGCTACCTGGTAACCACAGAGGACTGCCTGTAATATAATAATAATATAGCCTTCATTTCCTTAACTTTGTAACATTATTTTATAAAGTTAAATAAAAGATAAACTAAATAATAAATTAACAAAAAAAAAATAGTAAGTAATAATAAAAACGGCTAAATGTAATAATATGATTCCGATTGGTTAAGGTCCCTTTCGGCACGGTATAGATAATATTACCGTGCTTTCGGGTATAAATATCTAGGGCTCCTCCAAGGTATTCCACTTGGATCTCTCCCTGGCCTTGTTAATCCAGTCAGCTCTTGCTGTTATTTTTATTTCGTCGGACCAACGTTCGTATGGGCGACCTCTGCTCCGGTGTCCACCTGGGCCTGGCCATGATGTGATTCGTTTTGCTCACCTGTCATCAGGAAGACGGGCGAATGACACGCATAGATGCCCACATGTATAAAACGACAAATTTAAACACTTTCAAAATAAAGCCTTGTCACAAAATTCTTACCCTAAAAATCATATCCAATGCTAATTTTATTCAAGTAGTTTCCAACCAAATGGGTAATAAGTAACCCCTACCATCTTCAGTCTATCAATTATTCAAATTAACCCTAATTTGTCGCTAACAGCTTGGGACAGCGAGTTTTGAGCTGATTACAGGCATTTAAAACCTTAGTAATAAGTTTGGAGAGGCTCTTGACTATGATTAGACTTTTAGTGAGTAGTTCTTAGGGGGTACGGACTCTTTGTAATTAAAACTCTTAACTCTTTTCTCGACTTCATAGGAGTAGGTATAGGATTAGACTGTATTTTTTGAGTTCCGTGATGTTCCGAGCGATACTATTTAAGTGATAATACTATTTAAACTTTAGAGGTGAACGGAAGAGAGTGTAAGTAAAGTCCCCCAAACTTTTTTTTTTATAAACTAGTGCTTGACTGCGATCCCACCTGATGGTAAGTAGTGATGCAATCGTTGATGGTGAGGCGCACTAGTTTATTAAGAGCCTATTCACTCTAGCCTTGAAGACACCTAAATTGAAAAATGAAAGACCGCAGCAGGCAAGTTGTTCCAGTCCCTCGATGTTCGCGGTATAAACGACACGAGGCGAAGCGCTTAATCCGGACCGTAGAGGTTTCAACAACGTAAGAGTGGATACTTGCCGTTCGTCGGGTTGTCCGATGGTAGAAATGAGATGGTGGAATCAAGTCATGCAATTCCCGCGCACACTCTCCAAAATGCATCCTGTAAAACACCGAAAGGCTGGCTACCCTACGCCTGTGCTCAAGGCTTTGTAGATTGGACTTAACCAGATCTGGATCACTAATTAGCCTCTTCGTACGCCTTTCCACCGAGTCCAAAGCTGCCAGGTGGCAATTTACAGCACCAGCCCATATGTGGCTGCAGTACCTACTCCACACACGAACGGACCTGTGCTTTGTATAACATTAAAAGCTGTCCGGGTGTGAAGTACCGCCGGACCTTTGCAAGAACGCAGAGTTTCTTAGCAGCTACCTTGGCTTTGGACTCTAAGAACCGCCCAAAGTTATTAAGTTAAGGTCTGAGGAAATTTCAACTCCCAAGAGCTGAAGGCGGTCGGTATACTCCAGGGATACATTCTGAAAAGCAGGAGCCAAGGTGAACGGGCTCCTTTTAGCGGTGAACAGACACGTTTGCGTTTTGGCAGCGTTGAATCCCACCAGATTAGCTTCACCCACGCTTTCTTCAGACGCTCTACTATAGAGTAGAGCGTCTCACTTCAGGCAGTCTCCTCTCTCTTGGACCGGATTAGCTCCTTAATAGCCCGAGCATTTGGCAGGTATCTCTCTACAACTGTGCTATTATCTGCATACTCATAGATACCGGGCATCAGCAGATCGTTGATATGCAGCAGGAAGAGAGCTGCAGAGAGAAACCTCCATTGAAAAGGGAGGATCCTCCGACTAGACGGGTGTTGTCTGGTTTGGGCA
This sequence comes from Mythimna impura, assembly GCA_905147345.3. Classification (NCBI taxonomy): domain Eukaryota; kingdom Metazoa; phylum Arthropoda; class Insecta; order Lepidoptera; family Noctuidae; genus Mythimna; species Mythimna impura. The sequence goes on along the minus strand of LR990359.1, from coordinate 20,301,418 downwards.
ATTACTGCCTGATAAATGATTTCGAGCTGTTGTATAATTATGTTTTAATCGCGCAGAGAACTTTAATTGCGCGATGCAGAATTTCGTACTTTAGCTCTCATGTGACTCCGTCTACGTCGCAACAATATAATAAAAATAATTTATTGAACAGTTTAAATTGACATATTTGCGAGCACGAACTAGATAGGTTAGGTTAGGCTCTATGAGAAGCAGAAATGCTAGCGAAAGAGAGACCCGCAACCGTGAGGGAACAGACATCCTCACGCCCCAGCTGAACACCCCACAGGAAACGCCGCGGGCGTCGGGAATCGCAAGGCGATACCCGGTCACTGGAGGCGCAGGCTTGCGGGCGACGAGCAATAGGTAGATCGCCTTCCGGCCGTCCGGTTAGACCTGAGCCTTAATCGTCGACACGGCTCGTCCACCTACGCGCATCTCAAAGAGATGTCAAAAAAACCGTAGAGGCTGATGCCTGCTAGGATGACGGGGAATTTCTGAAAGAAAAGCCGTGGTCCTGGAACGCAAAAAAATTAATTAACATGAAAACTATTAGATTCTATATTTGAATTCAGACTTCAAGATTATTATCTTGGAACATCCATGTCACATAAGTTTTAAACCCATCTTTTTTGCAGTACCTTTAGTCAAAAAGCAACTTAAAATACAAAGCGGCAAATACAATACTTGATTTTGTAGTGATTAATTATATTATCAAAACCTATTATTAAAAAATCAAGTAAACTTGTAGATAATATTCGTAGAAAGAACAAATAAAAAACATGGGTAGGTACAAAAAAATACTTTATTTATAGTACTTATATTTACTTGCAGATTTTCCAAAATATTTTGTCTTTTTATGTTATACATGAGAACTTGAGTATATATGTATAAACTGAGTTACAACAGTTAGCCTCTCAAAAACAATAGATGAAGAGAAAAAGAAGGATAAATAAACAAAAAGACCTCAGAATGATGATTTTAATTTTTACACAATATTTTCAATAGTCACTGGCATATGACTTGTAGGTACCACAAATGACTGAATGTATTTAGTGCTATTTTTTTTTTCTGTTCATTATTTGAAAATGACAGATGTAGAGAGATTTTAAGTACAAAATAAATGGGCGACTTTCGTTGGTAGTGGTGAAGGCTCGACACGTGCTTTTGTCAGTGCTACGAATTTTTTCGATTTTAGTGAAACTTTTCTGTGTTAAACTTGATCGAGACTGTTCTTAGTGTGTGTGTGTTCTTGGTATAAGGTTTGTTTTACTTGTGATTGTCCTTATTCTTAATATAATCTGCCATGAATTCCAAAAAGCCTCCTGACCCTGACCCCCCTGATGAACTTTTTGATATTTCTTCCCCTGTTTTGACTATAACCCTCCCCCATGCTATTGAAACACCCCCGCAAGATCCCGCTATGGATACCGAGAACTCAACTCGCAAAAGGGTTGCTGGTTCGCCTCCTGCGATATCTAACGTACCGCCAAAGATGGCTAAAAGTCTACCCGGTAGATTAACGTACACAATGAGGGATAACCCTCCATATATCGTCCACGTGTCCTTAAAAAGTGAACAGACCTCAGGCACTGTGCTACAACCAATTAAGTTTGGTATGTTCTTGACGACCAATAACGTCAGTAATATACGTCTTGACGGGATCAAACGTATTGGCAGAAATCGTGTGTCGGTTGAGTTCAAGTCACACCAGGATGCGAATAGTTTTCTCAACAACACGGTCCTGACTAAAAACAATTATATTGCAACCATCCCACAGTTCAATATCACTAGAATGGGCATTGTTAGGGATATACCGGTTGAGTGGTCGGAGGATGAAGTTATCAAGAATATTCAGGTTCCGGAGGGCTGTGGCCCTGTCATCAAGGCCAGAAGGATGAGCCGTAAGGTGACTTCTTCTGGAATTACTGAGTGGAAGCCCACTCAAACTGTGGTACTAACATTTGATGGACAGGTCCTACCCAAACGTGTGATTAGTTTTTACTCTTCCCTTCCAGTTGAGCGATATACTTACCCAACTATACTGTGCTATAATTGCTGCCGCTTTGGACACACCCGCACCTTATGCAGATCAAAACCAAGGTGTTTTAAATGTGGTGAAAATCATCCAGGCGATGGATGTGATGTCTCTCTGGAACTAAGCTTCTGTGTCTCATGTACAGGTAACCATTTCGCGAATGACAGTGCTTGTCCTGAATTGGGCCGACAGAAGAGCATCAAAGCCCTGATGTCGGAGAAATCGATTTCGTATGCGGAGGCAAGTCGGGTATTCCCACCTGTTTCTCGGTCATATGCTGACGTTTCCAAATCCTCTCCTCGTAACAAGCCTAGGATAAACGTTCCTCAATCCCAGTTTTCGAGCCCTATTCCTGCTACCCAAAAATCATACCGTAAAACGGTCTTCTTAAAACCCAAAACCCACGTCCCTCTTTCACCTGGCTATGATAGACAAGCTCACCGAGACCTTACTCAGAACTACTCTTTTTCCCCAACCAATGGTTGTGCTCTACCAACGGAGGTTGCAGAGCCAATCACTTATAGACAGGAGAATAACTCCACAGATATTTTAGATTTTATAACCAATATGCTCATGTCTGTATTAGCTAGTCCGACCCGAAAAATACCTGACCACGTTGCCTCAAAATTGACCTCCATATTAAATTACATCCACGATGTTCCATCCCCTGACATTCCTTCAATGGAACGTGAGGAGTATTACTCCCAGAAAGCCTGATCTTACTTTCCTGATTAACAAATTTAAACCATCAATCTGCGGCATTGCTGAGACATGGCTCTTGCCTGATAGTAACTTCAGGCTGCCGTGTTTTGACAGTGTCCGTAATGATAGAACTGATGGATATGGGGGATGTGCTTTGCTCATTAATAGCAAAGTATCATACTCCCAAATTCCTCTAACCTTTGTTGGCGACAACATAAATGTTGTTGCTGTTAAGGCTGAGGATATAAATGTTTTTTCTTTTTATATTGCGCACCCACAACTGGAATACCTTTCAGTTATTAGGAACTTATTAAGTAATGTTAGCGGTCCGATTCTTGTCATGGGTGATTTTAATTGCCACCATTATCGTTGGGGTTCAGATACTTGCGATAACTTTGGCATAGGCTTGCTGGATATATTGGATGAACTTGACCTTTGTCTCATCAACGATGGCAGCGTAACACGCAGGTCTGCTCCTGGACAGAATAATAGCTGTGTTGATTTGGCATTCTGTTCATCCAATGTATCTAGTCTTCTCATTTGGCGTCGCTTGGATATGACCTATGGAAGTGACCACTACCCCATCATGATTGAATTCCCATCCAAAAACATTCCCACTAAAGTTTCTCCCCCCCTTTTAAAATACCAACTTAGTTCAGCAAATTTTGATCTATATTCAAAAATTCTGGACCTAAGAATATCTTCCCTTCCAAAAGTAGACAGCGATAATGCCCACGAATGTTTCTCATCCTTCTCTTCCACCATTTCCTCTACAGCGGATGATTGCTTCCCAACCAAAAAAACCCCCTCTGGTAGACTTCCTTCCCCTCCATGGTGGGATAGGGAATGCACTGACATGATTAAGGCCAGAAATGAGGCTGAAAGGACAGTTAACCAAAATATGAACCTGGATAACTTCATCGCTTTCAAGCGGATATTAGCTAAGTCCAGAAAATTCCTTAAAAAAAAGAAACGCGAAGGCTGGTCAAAGTATTGCAGTTCGTTGAGTCCGTCCACGCCGGTTTCGACGGTCTGGCGAAAGGTGAAGCGTTTTAGGAGCAGCCTTGCACCTGCCTCCTCTAACAACATCACAGAAGAACTGGGATACCAGTTTTTCACAAAAATCGCTCCGGCTTACGTTCCAAGCATAGAGGAAAGCAGTGTTGGCATTGATGATGTAGACAACACTGACGACCCAATGAACGGGCCCTTTAGCCTGGAGGAACTGTGTTATCCCATGTTAGAGACTCAGCTCCGGGAGTGGATGGATTCACCTACTCTTTTATCTCCAAAGCTGGCCCAAAAACTCACCAGTATTATCTGGACTTGGCTAATTTCTGCTTTACTTCCGGCTATATTCCCACAGAATGGAAGGTTCAAGTGGTCATCCCAATATTAAAACCCGGCAAAGATCCTAACGATCATTGCTCTTATAGGCCTATTGCTTTATCGTCAATACTCGTCAAACTGCTAGAACATCTAATAAAAAATCGTTTAGAGTGGTTGGTAGAGAACAGGAAACTGCTTCCAACGACTCAATTCGGTTTTAGGAAAGGTCTGGGCACAGCTGATAGTGTAAGTATACTCACGTCAGAGGTCCGACTGGCCCTCAGCCGGAACGAGTCTGTGGTTGGAGTTTTTCTGGACATATCGGCTGCCTATGATTCGGTCCTCCTCCCTAATCTCAGGCAAAAGCTGCATGAGCTGAGAATCCCGGCTAGGATTTGTCGCATCATTGGTAGCATATTCACCAATCGCACCATCCAATTAAGAATCCCTGGGGCTGGCTCTGAACAAAGAACGGTTTGGAAAGGATTACCTCAAGGATCTGTTCTTAGCCCCCCACTATATAACATATATACAGCGGATATACCCTTGTCCCTCAATTTCAACTGCAAAATCCTCCAGTATGCTGACGATATTGCATTAACGGTCTCTGGCAGTTCCATTCAGGATACCGCTCAATCAATAAATATTTCACTGTCCTCTCTAAATCATTGGCTTCTTGATCACGGTTTGTCTTTAAGTGCGCCAAAGAGTACAGCAGTCATTTTTACCCGCAAGCGTTCTGTGCCACCAATAGATATAAATGTTGACGGTCAAATCATTCCAGTAATGAATAAGGCTAGGTTCCTGGGAGTAACTTTGGACTCGAGATTGTCTGGGGTTGACCATATTAACAACACGGTCAAAAAGTGTGAACGTTCTGTATCGGTCCTTAAGGCCTTGGCCGGGGTATGGTGGGGAGCTCACCCCTATACCCTAAAACTTGTCTATAATGCTTTGACAAGAAGCGCAATGGACTATTGCAGCTTTCTTATTGAGCCCTGCAACAAAGAAGCACTAAAAAAACTAAATAGTATCCAGGCCAAGTGCTTGAGAATTGTCATTGGAGCCATGAAATCCTCTCCCATAAATGCTCTTCAAGTCGAGTGTGCAGAACCACCTCTACACCATAGAAGACAGTATTTGGCAGACCGTTTCTTGTCTAAAGCTTTTGCCCTTTCATCCCATCCCTTACTCCCAATTTTAGAGCAAATCGACCTCTCTTATAGTAATTCCCCTTATTGGAAAAATAAAACAGTTCCTTTATTGATGGGTAGGTACAGAGAGCTTAAACGGCTCTCCGCGCCTATTTGTCAATATCCAACGCTCCCGGTCTTCTCTTCCGCATACGAGGCGATTCATTTCGAACCAAAAGCCGTCTTGGGACTAGGTATATCAAGGAATGCCCAGAACGCGAGGGATGACTTTGAGTTAGCTCTCAGGCGGTATTGGGCAGGATGGAATTTCTTCTACACTGACGCTTCAAAATTGTCCGAAACAGGAGGTACTGGTGTGGCAGTTTACTTCCAAAATTCTAGAATTTTTCTACTTTTCCAATGCCCACCAGAGACATCAGTGTTTACAGGAGAGTGCATTGGTATTCTAGAAGCCATACACTATATTAAATCCCATCAAATAGCAAGATCAGTAATTTTTTCAGATTCACTTAGTAGTATTCAGGCCTTAAAACAAAATCAACTTCATAGTAAAATCCATAGTCAATTAATTGTAGATATCAAGAACTTGCTATTTGATTGTCTCCAAAACGGCTTGGACATCGAGATAGTCTGGACATTTTAGGTGAATGTCTCTTAAGTTCATATTTTCAGTATCAATATTTATCAAAAATTGTTGCTTACATTCAATACTTATTTAAATAGTAGTTTTGAAAGTTTCAAAAAATTTCATAATGAATTATTACTTATACTAGGGTAAATCTGGCGTACATGCCCCAGTCAGTAACATGCAAAACTAAGATAAGCATTTAAAATTACATTAAACAGGTGAGATAGTGGTCAAACACGAGCCTATCAATAATAAAAAATAAAAAACTATATAACGCAAGTTAAACTTGCATTGTATAGTTTACATCGCCATCATACTTATAAACTAACCAGATCGGCTTAAATAAGCACCAAATTTTAAATATATAGGTATGTGTTTCAGTTTTACAAATGGGGTACATGCCCGTCTGGGGCATATATGCCTAGTTTACCATAAAGAGAAATATATGATTAACAATCTACTCTGGCACATAAAAAAAAATATTTGCCCATAAAACACGATCAGCTTCTCTTCATAGCTTTATCTTGTAACTCTCCAATACAAAACAACATCATTTTAATATGTGCTTTAGTTTCCGATGCCTTATTTTGTAGTTCCACTGCCTTTTCTTCAAAAGCCTTTATTCTTACATCCAAATACCTATAAGCTTCTTCTATTGTGAACTCTAAGTGATGATTTAAACCCACATTCATCAGCAATGTAGATGTATCGGGGACTGTTGCTTCCATGAAGAAATTACAACCAAGGTTTAACTGAGTTTTGAAGCCATTAGGGTGAATTTCTTTGTTTGCAATAACTTTTAAAGTGTGTTTTTGTTGCACCAAGTCGGTAATCTCCGCGTTGACTTGTTCAAGTCGCATTTCCAGTTTGCGCAAGTCTTCTTTGAGTACATCGTTGATTAAATTCTCGTATTTTAAAATACTTTCGTCAATTTTAGGGTCCGCCATCGAATGAACTTCAAGGTTTTTAAGTTATTCACTGAAATAATGGGGCGCAGTTTCACATACTTAACCTAAAATTGTATTTTCACAATAATGTAGTAAATTGTTACGTTAATCTTTATAAACTACTATCACAGTGTTTAAACGTAGAAAATTAACAATCTGTTTAAGTTCCAATCAGCTGAGATGGTACAAAAAAACAAAACATTTATACTTATGCTACGAAAGTTTTGACAGCAAGAAATACTTGTGTAATAGTGATGGGCCTGATGGCGAGGCGAGTTACTGAGTCAACTCGCGTCGCTATTTCCTCCAACTCGAGTTGACTCGGCTGGTAACTCGTTATAGTGGTTCAGTACATTTTTATAGACGGTTGAATGAAAGCACGACGCGCGCGAGTCAACTCTGCAGAACTCGAGGTAAATCGGTCGGTAACTCGGTAATTACAGTAGACGGTTGAAAGCAAGACGACGCAAGTCGCGACGCCAAACGATTTAAGGATAGTTAAGCTTTTATAAAATAATCTTATTCTTAATAAGATTATTTTATAAAAACTTATATATGTATTAAACCTATATTTATATTATTAATTTATTTAATACGTTAAAATACGTAACTAAATAAATAAATCATTTAAAATTCGCATGAACGAAGTAGGTAGCAGGTAAAGTGCTAGTTTGACATTAAACGACTGAAAACAGCAATTTCACTTGGTAGTCTTACGGATCAAAAAGGTACCTACATTAAGTTCCATCCAAGTCCAATTGCTCATTAGGTGACTTGGTGAGCCGAATTTACTCGGCGAACCGAGTAACCAGAGGGGCTTTGAGGGGCAGAGAGTTGGGCTTTTCCCGACCGAATCGAGTTGCAGTCACCATTCCAACTCGAGTAACCAGAGTTGGCGAAAATGCGAGTTCAACGCATCGTTAACGGTTAATTTAACGCATTCAAGTTTATCAGAGCGCGTATTTACAAAGACAGATTGAGAAAAAAATATTATAAATACAGCGATATTACAGAAAATACAAAACACAAAGAAACCAATAAATACCTAATACCGGTACTTTCAGAGATTACTTCCTACAAACAAAAAAATAAACTACCTCTTTATAATATTATATATAATAATATTATATTGTTATACTAATATTAGTAATAGTATAGATTGAGACAGCAGCGATGCAAGTCCTATAACCAAGGCTAGTCATCCTTGTGTCATGACTTGAGCGCTATCTACGAGTAACGTACGTTGTCGTGTCTACATCATATCATACATCGTACACTGTCATCTAGCGACAAATCTACGAACTATGTAATAAATTGGCGTCACTATAATGTTGTCCCGTCGTCAAAAAACACTCTCTTCACACAAGCAATTTTTACAGAAGACCGGAAGATGGCGCTTTCATTACATTTTATCAGGTACTGATCATTTGATCACCGAGTACACTTGAACATTATACTGCACTTGATGTGCGTAGTACTTATAATATATCGATGCACTTGATGGAATAAGTAATGGATTTTGATTTTCGTTAAGAACGATTAAATCACTGAAAAGCGACATGTTAACATTACTTTTACTCGTCATCATTTCCTATTGCTATCTATCTCTAGCTTTTTTTCTGCACGAATCCGGTCAGGAACCTCCCGAATTTACCATGTCATGCACTGCGTCCGCGCCATGCGAAAGGCGAGGACGCCGTGACGTCTTTCCAGCCACTCCTCAAAAAGGGGACTTATCGCCGTAATTATGGCGTGCCTAACACTCGCTGGGTTGCGACAGTCGCTGTCGGCATTCCTCCATCAGATGCCGCCGGAACTCTGTCCGCCATGCCGCGACATGTCGTGGCAGCCACTCGAAAATCGTGCATTGACTGTTGCCTCCACATCCCATGGTGGCTGGCCAGCAAGGAGGCTCGCCGCTTTACCGGCGGGAATCGGGGAACCGTGCAGTAATCCCGCACTATCTAGATGACCATGACTCTCTGGCATACGTTTAGCTTTTAGCCAGACGTCGCAAGTGCTCCTCGAAATTCCACCGGCATTCGAGCTCGAGGACGAGTCTCAGGTACCTGGTCTACCTACTTCATCGTCGACTCGACGCCGATATGACCCCTCACGGACCGGCCTCGGCAAGCTTTTTAACAGCCGCACGGATCCATCTCACCTTTGGAGTTCGATCCGTGCGGCTGTTATAATTTATCCACGAGCTCCCGTTTGCCTCTTCAAGCAAAAAGGCGGGTAAGGCTGTGTTGTTTTTAAAATATTAATCATTATCGTCAAATTCTCTTTGGGTTTTCTTTAGCATAGTTTATAGCGATATCTATAATATGTGGCCACATAGGAATTACAAATAAAACTCCTGCGTCGCGGTATCAGAAGCAACGCGATTTGAACATAATACCACACCCGAAATCACGGTAAGTCCCCTCTTTGAGGAGTGGCTGGAAAGGCAACACGGCGTCCTTACCTTCCGCATGACGCAGGTCCTCACCGGACATGGTAAGTTCGGGAGGTTCCTGCACCGGATTCGTGCGGAAGAAACGCCCGGGTGTCACCATTGTGTGGACCACCCGGAGGACACGGTGGAGCACACGGTGGAGGTGTGTCCCGCTTGGGCAGAGCAACGCCGTGTCCTCGTGGGGGCTATCGGTGGCGGCGATCTCTCGCGCCGGGCCTTGGTACAGGCCATGGTCCGGAGCGAGGAGGAGTGGCAGGCGGTCGCCTCCTTCTGCGAAGCAGTAATGCTAGCAAAGGAGGCGGCCGATCGCGTGAGGCAACGGTCCTCACGCTCCAATCGCCGCCGGGATTCCGATCCCGATTTCCGGCCATCGTAGGCGCGGGCTTGCGGACGGCGAGCAATGGGTGGCTCGCCTTCCGACCGTCCGGTAACCGTCCGGACCGAGCCCAGGTCGTCGACGGCGCGTGCTGTTCCACGCGCGCCTCAAGGAGATGTCAGCAACTGTAGGGGCCTAGCAGGGTCGAAGCCTACTGGGGCCAAGGGTCTGATTCTGAAAGGAAGACTCGGCCCTGGTACGAAAGGCAATGAAGGAACAGGAGTGGGTTTTTAGTCAGTAAAAGTCTGACACTATCTCCCGCCCCGCCCAAGGGCGGGGGATGTCATAAGATGATTTTCCCACCGAAAAAAAAAAAAAAAAAAAAAAAAAAAAAAAAAAAAAAAAAAAAAAACACCCGAAATCAACTATCGGCAGTGACGGAGAATTGCCTAGGGCATCACTTCTGGGGGGGGGGGGCACCAGAAGATGCACAAAAAAATCCGTCCTTAGGGCATCACGTCTCACTCTCATGTCACCAAAAAAAGTTTCTAGGACTAACGGGTTTAGCTGTTGATCCCCGCATTAACGCCGGCGTTCACGCGCCATTGTCTTACTATTGTGTCTCTAATTACGCACTCAAAAGGTTAAGTTGACATAGAGTTATGACTCTAGGTCGGCCTAGAGTCATATAACCCCGCTCCCGCTTGCCCACTCGCTGCCCGCTAGTGCATTCGGCAATTCAAATGCACCGGAATTGCGATCAGCCAATCACAAACCACTCCTACCCCGCGGCACCCCCGCAAATCTGTTTCAATCAAATGTTTTGTTTTTTGAGTAATTGTGCCGGCCGGCTTCTATGCATACGTATTCATAGGGGTTAAAGTATGAAATTGCTGTTTTATTGTAATAGGTACTTCGAATTGACATAAAACCTTCATGGTTTGAGATTTTTGAGTGAAACTTTTTTCACATAGTAGGTACCTATGAAGTTCTTAAAAAAACATTTTACAAAAAATAAAATAACCGACTACACTAAAAAAAAACACAAAGAATCAAAATAACTTTAATTTCGGAAGTGGGTGTTTCTCGGTATTTTTTGTTTCTTATTTAACACCGACTTCCAAAACTATTTTTTTTTAATTTTTTTACTTCACACTTTTTAGTTGCGATACACCAGTTTGCCTATTCTCATGACAATTCCAATTAACCCAAACACTGTTAGGTTACATTGTTTTATTATGAAGTTCCTGTGTCTACCTTCTGGCTCTATCATCAGATCAGTTTGATAGTACTTTATAGCCAAAGTACATCTCATGACAATTCCAATAAGCCCAAACACGGCGAGTTCCAGTGCCTACCTTCCGGCTCCATCACCATCATTGGTTCATTTTGATGATACCATTTTCAACATACGAGTAACTATTCAGAACCATTTATTTATTTGTATTGTCATAGTCGCTTAACTATCTACTTGTGATATCTATGCGAGTATGAAGTTCCGTTGGCCATTTCTGGTCTTCTTCATCAGTTCCACTTCATCAAATGTTACTTTTTGACTGTAAATGCTTAAGTCCTCGATGAAAATACGAAAATAACTATATGGTTGCCTATAATATTTGAGGAGTTCCCTCGATTCCTCATGGATTCATCATAAAAACTGGATTTTGAAAAAAAATAGAACCAATCTGGAAGCATAACCAATTGGGAAACAAAAAAATTGCCAATCAGTCCATAAACGACGGAGTTCTGAGGTAACAAACATAATTTTAAAAAAAAATACAACCGAATTGATAACCTCCTCCTTTTTTGGTAGTCGGTTAAAAAATGTGCAACATTTGATTATCGACATTCAGTTGTTTTTTATTCAGCTTCGAGTTCAAATTCGAGTGATTTTTGAATACGAGTTCCGACGCGGAACTAACGCGGCAGAAACAGCTCGCAATATCAATGTTGCGTTTGGAGAGGGGACTGCTAATGAACGCACCGTGCGATTTTAGTTTAAACGCTTTCGTGATGGATTTTATTTGAAGAACGAACCACGTGGAAGACCGCCCACACAGGTGAATAACAATGAATTGAAAGAGATGGTGGAAGCCCATCCGAGCCAAACTACCCAGGAATTAGCGGCATGGTTTAACGTTACCTTACCAACAATAAAAAAAATATGAAAAATGGGTGCCTCATGATTTGACTGATCTGCAGAAAGAAACGCGTGTTGCCTTGTTGAATCGATACAGAAATGAAGGAATATTGGATCGAATTGTGACATGTGATAAAAAGTGGATTCTTTACGATAACCGTAAGCGAAAAATGCAATGGCTGACCCCAGGTCAAACGCCGCAACAGTGTCCTAAAGCAAAGCTTACCAATAAAAAGGTAATGGTAACTGTTTGGTGGTCTCAGCATGGTGTTATTCACTATAGCTTTCTCCGATCTGGTCAAGCAATAATGGCAGATGTCTACTGTGCCGAACTCCGAACAATGATAGCAAAACTAGCAGTGAAACAGCCCCGACTCATGAATCAATCTTCACCATTATTGCTCCATGATAACGAGAGATCTCATACAGCACGAGAAAGCATTTTAACTCTACAGGACCTGCAATTAGAAACCATTCGTCACCCTCCGTATTCGCCAGACCTTGCTCCAACGGACTACCATTTTTTTCGTGATTTGGACAATTTTCTACTTGATAAAAAGTTTTGTTCTCAGGAGGCAGTACAAATTGCTTTCACACAATTTGTCGAATCTAGACCTTCCTATTAGATGGCAGCAATGTATATATAATAATGGTAATTATTATGATTAAATAAATATGTTAAATGAAAAAAAACGAATTTCAATTTTTCAGTACAAATCGGCAATTTCATACTTTAACCCCTAATAAATAAATTATGCTTTGATTTTTATTGTTGTCGCACTTACTCCACTTCGTTACGTTACATCTCACCACCTTATTTTACAAAAAACTAATGTTTTAGGCGGTAAAGGTTTAAAGACCGATTCTAGTTGACATACGGATAAGGGGGCCCACAGGCGTAGAATGCTTAGGACATCTAGTAGTCTTAATCCGTCACTGACTATCGGGTAATTGCCCGGACCAGACACAACACTGGTCTGGTCACAGGATCCTCTCTTTTCAACGGAGGTTTACATCCTGTTCTGCATACGTCTAAAATCCAGGGGAAAATTCGAAAGGAAGGAAAAATTCTCTAAAAATCAAGGATTAGGTGCAACAAAAATCAAACAATACAAGAAACGATCATCGAAATCGTTTATTTGACAAGAAATAGTTTAAATATCACTGCGCACATTAGAAAACCAGCAAACATGCAGAAATATTTTATATTTCTAATTATGTATTTGATATTTATTTTTAAACATAAGATGACACGATACATATGGGACTCACAGTCCGAAATGCTCAACAGACCAAAATAATATGGAGATGGGTACAATAATCAAGGAAATTACTTGTTTATTCTTTTAACCGTCTACGTCGGATTTATCCGACTAAGGGCGAAATTCACCAATAAAACTGATCGCGTTTTAACGTTTGGCTCGCATAATCGCGTTTAGCCGCTGTCACTTGTGTCACTTGTAAAAATACAACAAAAGAAAAATACAGGCAAGTGACACGCGTTTAGCCGCTGTCACTTGTGTCACTTGTAAAAATACAACAAAAGAAAAATACAGGCAAGTGACAGCGGCTAAACGCGAATATGCGAGCCAAACGTTAAAACGCGATTAGTTTTATTGGTGAATTCCGCCCTTACACTCTCGTGTTTATTCCGCCGGGGTCGCACATCAACTACCAAATACTCCATCTCGTCAGCTCTTCTGTCACCTATGGGGATTGAAGAGCTAAACGAGATGGAGTGAGTCGCAAACACACGACCCTGGCGAATAGGGCACGAAAACACTCGTAGGAGCAACCCCTGACGCAAGCGGTTAAAAGGTCAAGGGTTTTTGTCTGTAGTTGGATGTTGCTTGCACCTCACGAAACGACAGACTTTGTCTATGTGGCAGTTTCATAAATTTTAGCCCTTAGTGGTACCCATTCATAATGCGTACAGCTAAGGAGTGGAATTCCCTGCCGGAGTCTGTGTTTCCTGATAGCTACAACCTAGGGGTCTTTAAGACAAGAGTGAATAAGTTACTTCTAGGCAAGCGTGCTCCATCGTCGGCCACATCATCACTTACCATCAGGTGAGATAGTGGTCAAACGCGAGCCTATCAATAATAATAATAAAAAAAGTTTCAATTGACTGGAATTTGCTGTCAAAAATACTATCTAACCAAATAATTTTCCCTCACTTAATTCATATCTACTGACTCATAAATATCAGTTAAGTACCAATAATTTATCAGAGAGATAAATATTTCACAGAAATCTCGTCAAATATTGAGAATAATTCAAAAAAATCTGGTCCTTTGAGCATTTTCTGACTGACTGAGAGACTTAAACAATTATAATACAATAAAGATGTTTTCAGCCAACAATTTAATAAATAATAATTAAATATTGTACAAAAATGGGTTTACCAATCGTGTTCACATGCGCAGTTATTGTTATTTATACAATCTGTTATTTATACACTTCTTACTGGATAAATAAAGTACAATAACCAATAAAAATATTTTATCTGAAGTGTCAAAGAATGAACCTTTTTAACCGATTCAAAAAAAGGAGGAGGTTGTAAACTTACACACTATCCCCGAGTCAAACTCTTTTTTCAAATATACTTGGATATTATATGTGCCAGCAGTTCTCCAAGACTCCTTTCGCGAACTGAAGCCCCATTTAAGGACAGTTACAGAAAACCCAACCTTATCATTATCACTCTTTGCCTAACCTCATTCCATTTTCTGAAGTCGGCTCTTCTCGCCTTTCGAGCCTGTAGTCGTCTAGACAACTAGGTTCCACCAGATTGTTAGTCTGCCTCAGGTTACGGGGTGGGGATGGGGGGTTCTTACACAGTTTTTCGGGAACAATGTTCGTGCCTAAGACTTGTCTGGTATCTATAGAAATTATAGACGTCTTTTGGCAAGATTTATTTTAAAGAACGGTTCCTGTTAAGATACAAAGAGATACAATTTTTTTTTTTGATCAGTGTAGGTACTTTATTTATTTTAGTAAGTTTGTGTTCAGGTTTTAAATGAAACTGACAGTATCTAAGTGAAGTCCTAAGTTTCTAACTGTACTGTATGTTTGTAATGCAATTTAATATGTTAATAAGGTAAGTAAAAACTGCTAATGTGAACTGGTTTTACAAATCAGCGGTTCAATTGAGAAAACAGGTTGATACTTAAATATATAATCTGACATCAAAATATTTAGCCTGTAACTTTCTATCTCTCACGCCTATTCTCAAGTAAAGGATGATCGAAAAATAATGAAAAAAAAATAATTAACAAAACGTTTCCACAACAGATGTCGCCACTACCGTTACGACCCAAAACCACATCTTTCTTACTTCAATGTCCTTAAAACTAACTTAAATATTTAAATCGTTAATTTAATTTTGTTAGCTACTCTAGTGTGATGGACTGTCGCTTAATATAAGTGCTGTTACTGACTCCTTACTGCTATACAAAAGAGAAAAACTGTATATCGTAATTTTAGGAAGATTGTGACTGAAGCACCAGACATACGGACGATTGGGGTACTTCACAAATATCTCTTCAACAAAAGCAGCTAGACATTTAACTTTGGCTTTTATTTTAAATATGTTTGCGTATGCGTAAAGTTAAAAAATCTACTTTAATTTGTCACTACTTAAAACCTTAGTGGACTCACGAATTGGACAAAAATTACAAAGAAGTTTTTTTTTCCTACATTAAATTTTTATTTTGAATATCACAAAAATTGTGATGCCTCGATTCGATGGGCGGAAGTTTAACATTCAAATGTTAATCTAAACGTTACAACAATAATCATAAATAAGTAATGTCAACGTTAGCTCTAGACTTATTAATTACAAGATCTTAAAAATTACTAGGATCCATTCACTATTTATATCTACAATTAGAATAGGGTACAATTATTTCAGTTCTTACAGTGCTATTAACAAAAACTTCACATTTTTTTACTATTTAAACGAATATTCAGAGAATTTTATAACAGTTTAGGTAACTACTCCGTGTTTGGAGATTTCTGTACCTAATTAAAACTAAATAATATCCCGACAGATAATCAATAGTATATTTACAAAATATTTACATAGTGTAATGACGTAGGTGCGATATATGTAGTCAGATTCTTGAATATATTCAAGTTATCCTACATAGAAATATACAATATTTGTGTAGTTGAAAACACACTGACACACTGTTCAAAGTATGCAACAACCACATTTATGTATTTATAGACGGTTGTTGTTAAAAGGACGAAGTTTGGTACGGCTGAATATAAATTTCCATGGACGTTCTAAGTTTATAATTTTATTTCAACGAATAGAGCATGTTTTTAAGAAAAATATGACCCAAAAATTGGGTAAAATGCGATTTTTATTCCAAAGCCTACAACTCATTTTTGAGAAACCAAATAAATAAATTACATAAACCTAGGCAGTCAATTTTAATTTTAAAGTACATTTTAAACGCCGTCTAAAAATTTAGATGTTTTTTTTTTTAAACTAAATTTGGTTTTATATTAACTTTAAAAATATTCGAAAAGAAAAGGTTTTTATTTTTAACTGTTCTCGTCTTGACTAGCAACCATTTATAATATCAAAATATAAAATACAACATCAAGTATCAACTTTTGTTTCAATTAATGATAATCCGCATAAAAATTCCTTACTTAAATGTACCGCTCTATAGGTTAGAGAACCTACTAAAGTGGCCAAAAATAATAATTTATGACGAATGTTTTAAAATACCTACAGTTTTTATTGTTCAAATACAAAAAAAATTGGCCACCATCCAACATTAAAAAAATCTAATTTAAAAAAATATTATAAAAAATATCAGTTGATGAATTTGAGATCATAAACCAATTTAATAATTTAGTAAATATCACATTTGACAAACCTACGCGAATATAAGTGATACAGGATGGAATGAATAGATTTAAAATTAGTAGATACATGTACAGATATAAATAAACACTGTTGTACACATGAAAAAGGAGATTAAATATAATCTAAATTATGAATTTTACAATATTTTGTGAACATAATGCATTTACAATATTGAATTAAAAAAAAAAACACAAGTTTCTGCCTCACAAAAATATTTTAAAGTAAATTAATTATCACTGGTTTTTTTTTCCAACTTGACTGCACATAATTTCATCATCACCATAATAGTTGCAATTTGCAGATAGATTTTAGTCTGGGTAAGAAAAAATAACAGTAAAATGAAAAAAACTTGATTTGGCAAAATTCATTTTGTTTTTATATTTATTATTTTTAATATCGTGATTACTCAAAACTTTGTATCTCTTTTGTTAATAAACGTAAAGAGGGGGAATACCATAGAAACGATAGATATGTATAACGTCGTAGCTACATCATAGAATTTCTGATTTCATGAAGTGATCAGCCATTATTTTCATGAAATGGTCAGACATTTCATGTTCGTTCGGTTCAAACCAAACGAAACTCAGTCTAACCTCGGCCCTATCATACGTCAATTTTACGATATGACAGAATACAGTGTGAAAGATAAGGTGGTGAGTACTGAGATAGAGAATAATATAAAGGAAGATGACGTATTGCGCCGATCTAAGTATTTGGGGTTAATAATTAAGATAAGGACAAGGGGTTGATAATGATTACATAATGCTAGGGATGAACGCCAACTATGGAACGAATGATAATCATCGCACGCTCACTCCCCACACTCATTCCCTTTCGTTCACTTTCGTTCAACCATTCTGTACTCGGTGAAGCCCATTCTTTGGCGTCCCTTTGCTCTTTAATACAGCCTATGCCTGGCGTAACTAAAGGAACACAAAATTGGTATAGCTGTCCGTTTTACGTTGTAACAGCCAGGGGCGGTGCTACATATGCCCCGCCCGGCGACGCCTGCGTACTTACATCCCTAGCTGTGTCTAGCACATTAATATTTGTTACGACTTAACGTCTAAGGCCAATTTAATACTAGCCAACTGCTAGTTGATTACTCTGAACAGTATACTCGTAGGTACTTGCAAAAAAAAGAGTGGGTTTTGAAGGGCCGATCGATTCCAAAAATCTTGTGTCTAAATAAAGGATTGTATTTTTGCCGGGATTTTTCCAAATGAAGTTCAGTGACTGATTGATTCCCAGTGGATATTATGAAGAAAAATTGGTGTAGTTTTGTATCTTGTCTTCATAACAGGCATGCTAATCTCTAAGAAAACAGCCTTGAGCGCAGCGATGGCCGCAGCGACGAAATCCAAATACGTACATAGGATTAACAGTCCTATGGCCCTATACATTAGATTGTTAATCCAATAGCACTGCTGGACAATATGTGGAGTCATGGAAACAGGCGCAATCTCGGCTAAATGTAGCTGAGAATTTTATTGTAGTACCTATTGACTACCACAGCGAAGCTTGCCAAGAAGGCTGTTTCGATACGTTTGCTGCCAATTACTGCAAAAACCTTAGAATATGTTTTTTTTTTTAAATTGACGTGCTGAGTCAAGATAAAAAAAGAAATCATTATCATCATCATTTCAGCCGAAAGACGTCTACTGTTGGACATAGGCTTCCCCCAAGTGTCGCCCAGGTGGACCTGGTGGTGGATTGTGGGGGAAAAAATAAACAAAAAAAAATATTTCAATTCCTCGGTAAGTACTTAGGTACCTACACTAATTTCAACTAAACTTTGAAAAGTAAAAGTCCGAAATACCATAGGAGTGAGCGGTAACCATCGAAGACCAAAAATGCACCAAGCGGATAGGAGGACCAGAAAAAAGACAAAAGCAGCTAGAAAAACGTAACTTACTGAACTTGCAAATTCTGATGCTTTCGTCCTTGTCCAATATTTAAAATCATAAATAAAAAATTCTAGAGTTATGCTCGTTTCAAAGATAATGTATCCCACTCAATCTGATCACAGTTATGTTAAAAAAAAAAACGTAAAAATATCGAAATAATGACGATAATTAATTTCGATGCTCGATTTGGACAAGACAAATATCCTCATTCATCAAATTCAAAGTGACCTTACATTGGAAGAACGATTATTTTTGGCTTTTAGAGTGGTTAAACTGTGAATGAATATTTTTATTTTTCAACCCAGACTAATTTTTTTTCTACACCTTATTGTTTTGGTATCATTTTGTGCCTACAAATTGCAACACTATAAAATAGATAATTGCTTCCATACAAAAGGACACTGTCTGATTTATGAGAATTAAAGGACCTTGTTATTGATCCTGCCTGCTCCCTTATTTGTGGTGCGAAATCATCTAATAACGTCTGTCGCTTTGAGTGGAGCGAGAGGGCGTGTCAGACTTTTACTGACTGAAACCCACATTTGTGGTCCTTCACTTGTGTTTCAGGACCACTGTAACGTTTTCGATCATTTTTTTTACATTCTTTTTTTATTTGGGGTCGGCATCATCTTTCTTAGGCGCCAGGATGCTCTATCCTGGGTTATCAGAGTGTTCAACTGTGTTCGTTCCAAATCTTTGGTAGCGGTGTCGCCATCACCACGTGGCCGGGAGTCTTTCTCTGTCCTTTTTATTTATTTTTTTTGGAATTGCTACAAACATGGTTTTTGACAACTTAATGCAACCTTATAAAATAGACAATTGCTTCCATACAAAATTACACTAAAGGTTTAAGTGATAAAAATATTAGTGCAATACAAAGTAAGGCTCACACAGTTTAATGACGGGACAGACAATATTGATAACATCGTGTTCAATGTTAATTACAAGGTGTCGTAAAAAAATAAACATTTCTCTATGGATTGTGATCGTCAACGCACCGATATAAGTGAATACGACCTTATCTTACTTCATAATTGAAAAAAAAAATTGTCTATGGTGCAAAAACCATAGACAACTTTTTTTTCATTGTCTTTATTAAAAAGTGATTCGTAATGTCGTATGATACCATAATTAATGCTTCGAGATTTTTGTCGCTATGGAGGTTTTCAAGTTATCCGAATTTTGAATAATGACGTGACATTGATACACGATCTTCGAATTAAGCCATATTACGGTGTTGTTATGATATAAATCATTGGCAGAATAATTGTTGGGTTTGTTGGAATAATAGAAAATGTAACTTCATTTTCCCAACGTCTTATTGATACATAATAAGTTTTTTTTTTTACAAACTCCATATTTTCGCGCCAAATCTCCAAAGTACAAACTAAAGTTGTCAATAAATAAAAGGCCCGTTTTGACATTTGTATTTTGACTACCTAGCGGATTGTCCGGTGTAGTGTAGCTACTACTAAAATAGCTAAAATAGCTCCTACTACACCGGACCCCTAATTATTATTTTATTTTTTCTTTCAGTTTCGTTCCAAGTTACATTCTAGGGTCTTTCTCAAATGTCAAAACGGGCCTTTTATTTTTTAACAAGTTTAAGACAAGGCCAAATCACACGTCAGTGCGTAAAAAAAAATACAAGTCTTATAACAACATAACATAAGGTACATTTTCGTGTGGGCGTAACTTAACAGATCTAGCACTAGGTGTCCTGGAAATATACACAGAGTCCCAACTTTGGCGCTAGCTCCCTATGAGGTGCCGGCACCGGCGCCAGCCGCTGACGTCGACGTCGACGTCGACGTTGACGTCGATGCGGGGGCCGTGGGCTCCTGCGCCGCCTGAAAAAAGAAAACAGAACATGTGAGCATCAGGAAATTTTCACTATAATAATATTAGACCCCAGGAATTCCACTCCTTATCCGTACGCACATTTATTTTCAAGTTACAAGACTCATTTTAAGCACATTGGTACTATACATCACAAATAAATTAAATTGCACAAATTGAAAAAAAAAATCAAATTGCATTAAATTATAGTAGTTCAGTCAAATTATAGTAATTCAGTCAAAAATTTCATAAAATTAAAATTTAATAAAATTTCACCATTACAATAAATAAACAACACAGTGAATATATTCCCAAAATATTATGATGGCCATTCTGAAGATAGGCGTTGAGTAATAAACTGTGAGTATAATCGGAAAAAAATAAGCGAAGAATTAAGTACTGCGCAGTCAATTGTACGAAGTTCGGAGCTGTCAAGATATTTCGGTCGTACTGCAGTACCACCACGAGCTACGCAATCCGTTTTACGACCTAAACTGAACTGTTAAAGAGATGTATGCGAAACCCGAAACACGTGTCTAGTATTTTTATGTAAAGAATCTGTGTACCAAATTTCATAACTGTACGATGAAAAATCACGAAGTTATTTATTAAGCTTGTTATGTTACCTGGTTGGCCGCACAAATACATGATCTCCGGGCCACCCGGGCGACTGAGGGGTTGTTTTACTGCCGTATCCAGCTGTGCGCTAGTGTCTAATATCCGCTATAACCTGCCGTGACCTATGTTGTACTTAGTGTCGGTGGTGTCCAACATGTGACCTTTTTTATATATTTTTGGAAAAAAATATACCATGGTGTAAAAATTATCGGAATCGATTCAGTTACTGATTCTGAACAAACTATATTCAGGTTTCGCATACTAACAATAATGTTGTATAGCGATGGCTTATAGTGAATACCTCGTAACTGTGAAATACGTAACTTTTCAGGAGACACATAAAACCAAACTAGACCTTTACATAACATAACTAGACCTTTATTATCATGTAATTATAATGGACTTCTACGTGTTTTATTCAAAAATTTAAAACTATTGATTTATTTCAAACGCTTATTTTTCTTGTTTTTTTTTTTTTTAATTTTTTCAGCAAGTTTTGACGTGCCATTGCGAGGTGATCACACCAAAATGACTCGAGCAAGATATGCATTCAACATCGTAGATGACGCTACAAGTATCCAATCAAAATTATGCGTGATACAAGATTGTGCGTTACGAGCTTTTCTTTTCAGAAATATAATAAAATAAAATTACCTAAAATTGCATATCCGAGGTTTTCACTCTAAGCCATCGAATTAGGGTGTATAGATAGATCCATCCCTCTTTCTCGCCCACACGACTAACATTTAACACGTCATGGTGAGTCCCCATGTACATAATTATGTAAGTGATCAGTGGTAACGAATTTTTTTTAAATAATATAAACGAGTGCTTGACTGCGATCCCACCTGATGGTAAGCAGTGATGCAATCGTTGATGGCGAGGCGCATTAATTTATTAGGAGCCTATTCACTCTAACCTTGAAGACACTTAAATTATAATCGGACGAGAAGATCGCAGCAGGCAAATTGTCCCAGTCCTTCAATGTACACGGTTTAAACGACGAGGAAAACGCTTAGTCCGAACCGTAGGTTTCAACAACGTAAAGGTGGGTAATTGTATAATTTCTTCATGTGAAAATGAACGGACGTATAATAACCAAACGAATAAAAATAGAAGTACCTAACTACAAACCTAAGTTATTAATGCATTCAAAAACATGCGACAGTAACGTAAGTAGCTATCTTGTAGTAAGATTTGTAGTCGATTTACTAATAATTTACTCGAGAACTAGTAAGTAATTAGCAAGATTTATAACCAAGCTGAGTGATGTTTCAATTGATTTACATCAGTCTATGCTAAAACATTTTAATGATCGTGAATTCTATAATAATATAGACTTTGTAATCCACAATTCCATAGTAATACGTACTAGTTGACCCGGCAAACGTAGTTCTGACGTATTATCAAAGAAAAAAAATGAGGGTGGGGGTAAGATGGTAAAATAGCCAACGATCTATTCTTAGACCTAACAAAAATACACAAAGAAAAACTAATTCGGTCAAGCCGTTTCGAAGACAAACACTGTAAAGATACAATTCCGAGACGGACTGCAGACTGCAACCGCAGGCGGCACTGCGGCTAGCGGCTGCGGTTGACCGCAGTGCTGCCTGCGGTCGCAGTTGCTTCTATTCCAAGCGCGGCGACATGTCGCGCTTGCACAATGCATATAACCATGCTTCA
The DNA here is from genome assembly GCA_905147345.3 of Mythimna impura. NCBI lineage: Eukaryota > Metazoa > Arthropoda > Insecta > Lepidoptera > Noctuidae > Mythimna > Mythimna impura. The sequence continues at coordinate 20,278,777 of LR990359.1, read as the reverse complement.
GTCACTCCAGTACCTTCGTGCGAGACAGAATATCCAACAACGCTATCAATACTTTACTTTTGTTAGAAGAGGACGATGATGGCGACTTGTGTGGACGACCAGCAACAAAGTTAATCAATTTCTCTTCATCATCTTCCGAAAAAATTGTCATTTTTGTATGTGTGAAGCCTGCGGTTCGCGATACCACTCGTGCTGCAGTCTGCGGTCGCTTCGTGTCGCGGCCGCAGGCTGCGCGCCGCGGCTGCAGACCCCAGTGTCGCCGCACTCGGAATCATTTTCAAGAGATTCAATAGAAACAAGTAGTGTCGCTTGCAGTTTGCGGTCTGCAGACCATCTTGGAATTGTACCTTTACACGAAATTTTTATACGCTGAAGAGTTTGTTTGAACGCGCTTATCTCCGAAACGACTGGTTCAAATTGAAAATTTATTTCAGTTTTGTATAGCCCATTTATTGAGGAAGGTTAGAAGCTATATAACATCAGGCTACGACCCACGGGGCGGAGCAGCAACCAAATATGCGGGTGAAACCGCGGGGGACTAGTAATATATAATATCATTACCTACAACAAAAACTTTCTCGTTTCTTTCTATAATTTAAACTGACAACAGACACAATCTAAGATCTCATATTTATACCTAATTCATTAGCCCGTTGCACTTGAAGTTGCACCAACGTTAATTAGTACGTTATTTATTGCTAATTAACATAATGTATTCAATATTGCCACCCCCTCCCTTGTGCTGGGTATGGCCGTAAAAGAAAAGAAAAAAAAACCGGGCAAGTGCGAGTCGGACTCGCGCACTGAGGGTTCCGTACAGACTTACCTATGAAAACAGTACAATTCCCGAATTGCGAAACACAATTTTTTTTTTGTGACGTAACTACAAATTTACAGTTTTCAGATTTTTTTCTATACCTAGGTACTTGTGCTATGAGACCTTGCTCCAGCCAAATTTCAGGATTCTAGGTCAACGGGAAGTACCCTATGAATTTTCCCCTTGCGAGTGTCGATATATACGTTCTTTGCGATAAAAACGGCCGTATCATTTTTTTCCGTTAATCCAGAAGTTTGATTTTTTCACAGCTTCAAGAGACCGCAGACCTGAGTATATGGTTTTAATTTCAACTCAATACCTCCACGCGTTTCCGAGAAGGTCTTGATAGACAGACAGACGGACGGACAAGAAAGTGATCCTATAAGGGCTCCGTTTTTTTCCTTTTGAGGTACGGAACCCTAAAAAGTACCTATGAAAGGCATTGAAATTGATCAATAATAATATTTTTATGTTTGTAGTTGTGGATTTTGGCCCAGTATTATTGTCCCCAAGCTTTTATTTCTATAATTGAAAGGGTCGCCCTTGACCACTATCTCACCTGATAGAAAGCGACGATGTGGTCGACGATGGAACACGTTTGTCTGGATGTAACCTATTCACTCTTGATCTCAAGACCCCCAGGCTGTAGAGCCTGTAGCTATCAGGAAACAGACTCCGGCAGGGAATTTCACTTCTACGAGTTGTAGGCCGTTTGTGTTATTTATTTCGTCACCATGGCTCTCAAAAATGGTGAAGGAAAACATCGTGAGGAAACAGGCATGTCCTAGAACTTGGAATTCGAAGATATGTGACATTCGCCAACCCGCACTGGACCTGCGTGGTGGGTTACGGTCGATTCGAGGCAGTAGAAACAATATAAGGCAGTTTTATTATAGGTTTGTTCTTGAAACATTACTAATAAAAAAAATACATTCCATTTCTTTGGGCACCAGTGTGTTATTTTGTGATATAGAGGGCTTAGCCAAGTTGATAATCTACAATCGTTAACGCTAGTAGAAAACTTCAAATGAATGGGAATGACATTACAGAATAAAGGAATCGGAGGCGTTACCGACTGTAGAAAGAGATTAGAAACGAAATGATCGTAACTTGGCTAGGTCTGCAATTGTTTAATCTTACCAAGGTGTTTACACGTTCATTTTTTTTCTGTGTGCGAAAAACTCGGAGCGTTTGGTGTCATAGAAAAAACAATGCGCACGTGAATCCAAGACCAACCCGCCTTCGTGAAAACGATTACGAATATTTAGACGAAGTAACAATGTTGAAAAGCTTGTCATTTTATATGATGCATGTTATGCGCATAAAAATCCATAGACACGAACATAATATAACCTCCTTTTTTGAAGTCGGTATTAAATAGAAACAAATTAGCAAACTTTAAAAAAAAATACAGGCCGCGAATAATTTCATTAAAAAAAAAACAGAAACAATATCGTGTCGACAGTTCGAAATTCAATTCGAGATAATGTATGTCTGTATCCCACATAAGTGTAACATGTCAAGTCGCCAACAGTGCGTGAACAGTGATTATTTATAATGTTCTTTGAAAGTGTCTGGATGTGTTAAAGTTAGTCTGACGTTAAACTACTAACTGTCATTTGAAAATAAAGGATTGGACTAATTAGCAGACCATGGCTGTATACGATGCTAGATATGCGAATTATTTGAACGGTCTACTTTAAATGACGGCACGGTTGATTGTAATGGCTGAGCGATAGGCTGCTGCGGTGCGTGTCGTCGCGGGTTCGGTTCCCGCAAGAAACAAATATTTTTATGGCTTACAGATGGATCTGTATGGATCAGAATGTTGGGCTCTGAAAAAGACGGATGAAAAAAGATTGCACGTAGCGGAGATGAGAATGTTAAGATGGATGTGTGGTGTGACAAGAATGGATAAAGTGAGAAATGAGTATATTAGGAGAAGTTTGAAAGTGGTGCCAGTGACTGAAAAGTTGAAAGGGAATCGTTTATCTTGATATGGTCATGTGAAGAGGAGGGATGAAGCGCATGTTGCTAAAAGAGTTATGAATTTACATGTGGATGGATGGAAAGGGAGAGGGAGGCCAAAGAAAAGATGGTTGGATTGTGTGAGAAGTGATATGAAAGAAAAAGGAGTTAGTGATAGCGTGACGAGTGACAGGACAGAATGGAAGAAAAAAACGTGTTGTGCCGACCCCAAATAAAACGGGACAAAGGCAGGAAGATGATGACAGATAGTTGTTCTGGGTATGGGTGTCTAGTATATGGGTGTCTAGTATATGGGTGTCTAGCATATGGGTGTCTAGTTATACATGTTTGTGAAGGCACCTACGATACAGGATACATTTATAGGGAGAAGAAACGTCTTAAAAAAAACATATTGTTTTACTACATTTGCATTACAAAGGGACAATTTTAAGGTTTTTTCGTAATTTTACTCTCACTTTCCGTGAACAAATCTAGATTTTTTTTTAAACCATGTTATTTGATAGAAAATAAATCATTTAGCTTATGTTATTTATGTCTTAATTTTTAACATAGTCAATTTTAACATAGTCAATTTTAACCAAACAACTCATGTCAATTTTCAAGTTTATTAACCCAAAGAATAAGATTGACAATGCAGACTAAAACACATTGAGTGTTTTGAAACAAGATTTGTAGCTAAAAAATTATGTATAATTAATTAATTAATATAAATGGGTAAACAAAATTGTAGGAATAATACAATGTATTTCCCTCTTAAACTCCCCGTGAGTTTTTTTTTTTAATAGTATACACATTCCAGTGACAATACTTGTCACTAATTTTAAAAAAAGAACAGTAATCAAATATTATTAAGTATATTTTTTTACCTTCCCTTATCTATAAGATCGGATCTCTGACCTTTCTTTACGGCCAGTAGCTATCACACACACAAACGTACAGACAAACACACACATCTCCAGTACATGTTTCCTCAGTTGCATCAAACTAAACATACTAGTCCCGCTACGGATTGGCCTAATTTTCATTATTTATTATTTGTAATTAATTGAATATTAAACAGGTGATAACTTCTACTATCGTAACCAATGGTTTGTGGGAACTCAAAAGTAATTAAATCTGGTATTTTATTTGCTGTGGATTGCGAAGACATGATTAAGTAGAAATTAGAAAATCAATTGCTGATAAGTCTTTTAAATTAATGTTATTCAGAAAATCCTTTGGTAATGTTTGATGAAATATCCACAGGTGGGTAAGATCAAACTAACCTAATGTTACTGGTATATTTTCTTTTTTTTTTATCTACTAACTATGTTCGCTCTGGGTGAAGCTTGAGGAAGTGGTTTTTTTTTTTCGATGGAAAATCATCTTATGACATCCCCCGCTCTTGGGCGGAGCGAGAGATAGTGTCAGACTTTTACTGACTAAAAACCTACTCCTGTTCCTTCGTTGCTTTCCTACCAGGGCCGAGTCTTCCTTTCAGAATCAGACCCTTGGCCCCAGTAGGCTTCGACCCTACTGGGCCCATACGGTTTGCTGACAACTCCTTGAGGCGCACATCTTATCTATAATCGAGTTTTTTTTTTTTTTTTGTTAAATATTTGCTAGCAGTACACCTCAGACTACCCCCTTCTTTAGTTTAAATTCTTACAGTCCATCATAAGGTTGTCTGGTAGATATCGCTGTCAGCTATAAGACCGCCATTGTACCCATAGATTTAAGTTTCTATTCTATTCTATTCCATTCTATTCCATTCTATTCCATTCTATTCCATTCTATTCCATTCTATTCCATTCTATTCCATTCTATTCCATTCTATTCCATTCTATTCCATTCTATTCCATTCTATTCCATTCTATTCCATTCTATTCCATTCTATTCCATTCTATTCCATTCTATTCCATTCTATTCCATTCTATTCCATTCTATTCCATTCTATTCTATTATATTTTTATATAGCTCCATCTCTTTAACAGTTCAGTTTAGATCGTCAAACGGTTTGCGTTAAGAAATGGTGGTAGGGCCCCAGGGCCACCGTAACTCTTTCGAACAATACCACAACCCTGGAAGGTCTTCAATGAAACTCCTATTTTAAACGCACGGGCCTACATTGTCTTCAAACTTTAATAGTGTAAAAATGACAAAGACATGTACAGTTATTTGTAGAGCATAGATAACTTACTCTAACACTACTCATAGACTATCCATCAGTTCACTTATCCGCGAAGGTCTGAATAAATGTTCATGGACGAGCTATTGAACGTATCTTTGCATTTCATTTCTTACTCATTAAAACAAGGTAGACCGATGACCTAGTGAGGGTCGCGGGAATCCAATGGATGCGAGACGCACAAGACCGTTCGTTGTGGCGACACTTGGGGGAGCCTATGTCCAACAGTGAACGTCTTTCGGCTGAAATGATGATGTTGATGATGACTCGTAAAAAAGGTATTATAAATTCGAACAGGCTCTTGTAAAACGCTAATTTTGTGGTTGAGAACTCTGTCTCTGTCTAGCTTTTCTCGCTTTGGATGGAGCAAGAGGGAGTGTCAGACTTTTACAGACTAAAACCCACCCGCGTTCCGTCAGTTACCATTTACGTTCCACCGCCACAGTAACGCTTTCAAAAAAAATCCGCAGCCTTTTCTTCGTCTATCGCTGTCATTTTGACATTTCAAAAACATCCACTGCACTGTTTTAGTATCCATGTTTACGAAAAGTAAAACTGAACGCAATGTATAATGTTTAAAAGAGAGCGGTTGTGAAAAAATACGTTTAACGTAATATAGACGTTCGCACTGGTCTAATTTGCTGTTTTGTCTGGCTTGTGAAAATATAAGCCTGCAATAGTACATTTTGTTACAAGTGCAGAAAGTTTGTCATTGCGACCGAGGCGGAATTCGCACGAACCGTAGGCGAGTGTGTTATAGAGCCTGCGGTGACAAATTTGCACGTGTATCAAACGATTATTTCAATACACTTACGAAGAAATTAATAAACGGGGGTTGACCGGCGACTAGTGGGGGACGACACACGCTCAACCTGATACGACAAATGTAATAAAATTGTGGCGGGGGAGAGCACGCGCACTTTTCTGCACTAGTGCGGAAAACAGTCTGTTGCGTGCCTATAAGCGGTGGGATAAGAGTGGGTTTCCGAGTAAGAGTATTGAAAAAAATATTTTTATGCTATAGTTTGATGAGTTCTTTGGCTAAAGTAGAGTACGACATGCATGTCGACGTCGAATTCTAAATTGCATAACCAAGATAAATATATTTTTAGTCTCGGTAAGTGTCACCTCAAATGAATTTGTATCTACTATTTAAATAGCCAGTATCGACTATATTAATCTAACTTAAAAAAAAAAAACAATTTAATCGCTCAAATGATTTTAATGGACTCCGTTTGAGATGTAATTATGTTTTCACATTCGATTTCTACACTTCTATTTTATTGCAATGTCATAGTAGAAAATTAATTGATATCAATAGATATGTATTTGATATACTCATTAAGTGCACCATGCAGTTAAATTTTATGATTAATAGGCTAGCTTCACCACTATCTCATCTGATAGCTATGATGTGGTCGACAATAGAGCGTGCTTGCCTAGAAGTAACCTTCACTCTTGACTTAAAGTATTATTACTTGATTGGATCCTTTTTTAGTTCTTGTCTAGTTATTTTTTGTTAATTAATTTGGTCTTCATTTCATCTATTAGTATTTCATTATGAATGAAAATTGCAAGATCTTTGGAGCCGGATTCAAATGATGCATTGTTAAAGTATTTATTTTTTTAGTGAAAAGTGAGTTTAAAATGCTCGTTTGTTGTCATTTCTTCAAATCTATTCTAAAATTAAAATTCTGGTAAGTATAGGAGTAAATTTTTTTTTTTTTTTTATTATTGTTAATAGGCTCGCGTTTGACCACCATCTCACCTGATGGTAAGCGATGATGTGGCCGACGATGGAGCACGCTTGCCTAGAAGTAACCTATTCACTCTTGACTTAAAGACCCCTAGGTTGTAGCCATTTGATTTCGAATTTGCATAATTAGAATACTACTTTTGATGAAAATCAATATTATTTAACAGCAAAACACTTAAAACTAAAAAACAGCCGAGCTACTTTTGTTACCTATTTTACCAACATTTTAGCCGAAAAAAAAATCATTCTCAAAACGATATGTGTCAGTAGGCCAACGTCCTGCGCGCGTACAATAAGGACCGGCTCGCGAGTTGTTGTTCGGATAAAAAAGCAATAAAACAATTGCGTGTGCCGCCGCAACAATGTTGCAAACCTGTTCCAGTACTGGGCCGGACTAGGGACGCGGGAATAACACGATAATTGTCCAATAAGACGTTAAAATGTCGTAAAATTACTATTTTTGTTTACGTTTACCGGCTATTTGTAAAAACAGGAATTGCTAATAGTTCAATGTTTAATATATGTTAAGAAAAATATGTAGTTATTTTTTCTTCAGTGAAGGCAATGTGTGAATTTGTTTGTGGCTCAGGTGTCAACCGTGTTGTCTAACAAAAGTACGTCGTTTTTTTTTTTTGAAGCAATTTATAATGTTTGGTGTCGTGCAATATAAGATGTATCTACAAACACGATCATTTCTTCTGTGTCTGGGTGTAATTTATCTATAATATGTATGTATTTAAAAATATGTAAGTCTGTTTATCAGTTATCTAGCACAAGCTCTGATTAGTTTGGGACTATGGCGTTATGTGATAATTGTGGAATATTATTATTACAAACATTAACTACTCACACAGCGAACTGCACACATAAGAACTAAAGAACCTATTCTAACTATTAAAATAAACTCATTAACAATGTGTGCGGAAGTCTACAAAAACTGATTTACACATCCACTTCAAAAATAAACGGTCGTTTGGTTTCAATTAACGTTAAATCCGACAAATCGCGACATAGTAAATATATCCGACACAGACCAACACTCGGCGTCTCGTGTACACTACCTATGAGTCATTTGTCGGAATCAGAACACTGGTATTAGTTTATTGTATTGTTAGTAAGAAGCGTCGAAGTCGGTCGATAGTTACCTGCTGCAATCTATAAAACATTCATCGGACACGGCCGCCTATCAGACTGAATCGTAATCCTATGTTCTATTGCCAAATGGAGAAATCTAAGGGCTTTCAGGCGTTGGTCATACAGAGGTGGTAACTGTTTTTTATTTTTTTTTATTTATTTAAACTTCATGTACAGTTGTGGTTGATAGGCGGACTTAATGCAACAAGGCATTATCTACCAGTCAACCTTTGGGTTAAAAAAGACAACACTGTGGTAGATGTGCACAATAAATAAATACTAAATATATAAAAATAGGATGAAATATCATTGACATTAGGTGCTTGCCGCTGCGAGTCCGACTCGCACTTAGCCGGTTTTTTGTAGTTCTTGTTACAATGTTAAGTACTTGAGTTTAGTGGACAGTATTATCGCTGTAATTATTGAAACACTGCTTAAAATACTGATTTTATTCTTCACTGAATACAGTTAGCAGTTAGTACTTTTTTTTAATTTTTTTTCAAACTTTCTGCACCTTGAATCAGTACCTTTGTCTGAATATCGCATCATACATTAATTTGTCAATTGTTTTACAACTTTACTGTAGACACTAGGATTGTGTTACCGGGTTGTGGAAATGACGATTGACCTGCATCAAATAAAAAAAAAATATTTGGGAAATACCTAGGAACATGATGTCGACTGTAGAAACACAATGTTATGCGTGTGAGGAAAAACAAGACAGACAATGGCTGCAGTGCTTTAAGAATAGGTTATGTTGCTACAAAAAGATCACAGGTCCTAACACGAGCACTTAACGCGATCCATTTTTTGACCTAAACTCAATTGTTATAGGGATAGAGCTATATAGGGTGTGTAGCTCCATCCCTCTTTTTCACTCGTATGACTGATATTTTTACACGTCATGATGAGGCCCCAGGCTTCAACATTTCCAGAGTCAGAATTGTCGATAATGCAAAAATATGCGTTTCGCTCACGGTGTGACAGAGCGAACAATTTCTTCGAACAGAAAACTTGAAGTGGGAGTGCGACACGTGTTCCCTTATTGATTCTGTGGAAGGGCACTGAAAATAAATTTGTATTTTCATTTTATTGCTTACTGAGAAATTGACAAATGTCCACGAGGCAGCCCATTCCGTTTAAGACGTCATTCTTGATAGCTATTTCGTATTGCTTAGAATATTGCAGAAATGGGTAAATTTTGATTAAGCAATACATACGTAACACATTATTATTATTATTTATAACATTATTTTGTTTTATTTATTTTTATTAGGGTTCCGTACCTGGCGGGTGTCAGCGGGACCCAATTACTAAGCCTCCGCTGTCCACTTCGTCCGTCTGTCGGCAGATTGTATATCATAAAACATAAGAGATAGAGAGTTGAAATTCCACAGAATGTGTATATCTATTGCCGCTACAACAATAAATAATAAAATTAAAAATATAGTTAAACATTAATGGAGGTTCCCATAGAAAAAACGTTATTTTGTTGGCGTTTTTTGCTGGATTTTAAAATTGTAGTACGGAACGCTTCGTATGCGAGTCCGACTCGTAACTGGCCAGTTTTTTTACACACAATTGTCTTTACACGTATAAATCCAAGTTAACAAAGGAGCTTTTATAGGATCCCTCTAAATTCGTCTCTGAAATAAACTTAACTGTTAAAGCGAGTCTTTTTTCTATTTACTCTATATGTCATACAGCAACAAGGCGTCTATTTTAGAACTATCATTACTACTTAGGTGACAGGTGACACTAAAACGGTTAAGAAAACTGACTTTATTGATATGTGATAAAAAGTTACATTACCCTTTTATATTTATTTTGAGGGTGGGAATAACTTCAAATAACTTCTGAAAAAGCCAAATCGCCTCATACAGAGAGAGAGAGAGAGAGAGAGAGAGAGAGAGTGTGTGTCAGACTTTTACTGATTCTGATGTTTTTTTTTTCAGGTCAGAAATAAATAATAATTAATTTCGTACTTATTAACTAAAACACGTTTAACAAAACCTAACACCTTACATATCTGAATGTCCAGTGCCAAATATTTGGCCATCCACCCTGCTGACTAGTAGCCACGAAGCTGAAGCGCACCCGACGCATCAATGATGCGATTGAAATTCACCCGTGTTTCTTCAGTTGCCCTTTGTGTTCCATGGCCGAGGTAACTCTTTCGAACAACACCAAAAGCTACTTATTTTCAATTAAAAGCTAATAACTATTTACTATAATATTTTAATTTTGATGCAAATCATGCTTTAGAATTCCGTTAGTGTTTTTCAAACAAACATTTATTTTCTTAGAAATAATTAACATATGAATGTCTTTGTAAATTACAATATTTGTCCATAAAGGGAAGTAACTAATAAATAGCTAATGCTTTGGCCACTGTATCTGCCTGTGTATTTAAACGATTAAATAATATTAAGTAATTAACCTGCTTAGGACACTAATAAAACTAATTACATATCTCATAATAATATAATAAGGTCACCTATGGATAAAATTATATTTATTTTTTACATTATTATTTGTTTATATTAAACAGTCAAACGCACGAACTGCAAAAGTGCGAAGGTTATGTAGTCGTAGTTTTTTGAAATTTTATGCGCAAAAAGCTGTTTTCATTAAAAACCTTTTGCAAAGTATTACCTAGAAGAAGACATAAAAAAAAATTAATGAAACCGGTAAAGTCGTTCTCAAGTTACGCAACTTAAATTATTATAAAATTGGCTGTTGAAAATTAATTCGACCAGCAAATGAAGAGCGTTTGATAATTTCTCACATTAATTTTAGGATACATTTTGTCATAGAACCTGCGTCTAAATCTATTACTTTTTACAATTCTTTACAACAGTAATGTTCCAAATATACTATAAAAAAATACAAGTCCGCAATAATTTTATCCCCAAATATTTTGGCACACTCAAATCCGGCTCTGCATCAAAAACCATATTCGGGCACGTCAAAAATACTCAAAATCGGCAACACTACACGGCGGCATCTCACGCCGACTCACGCTTGACTGACTCGGGATAAAAACTGACAACATGCATCTTATGATGTAATTGTCCTTAACGTTATTAAGAATACGACATTTAATAAAGATTTACACATTGAAAGCCATAAAAGAAAATATACAAAAATATTTTTTTGTGTAATCTATGGATTTGATTATCGAGGATGAGTGACAACTCACTGGATTCCTGACGTCGTCGACGCCGTCGAGGCCGACCGCGGTGAAGGTGGAGTGACAATCTGACCATGTTCGCGGGACAAACTTGGCCAGAGATCGCCCCAGACAGAGAGGTTTGGGGACGCCTTTGCCCAGCAGTGGGACACAAAATAGGCTATAAAAAATAACATTATGTAAAATATAAAAATCTCGTGTCACAGTGTTTGCTATCGAATTCCTCCAAAACGGCTTAACCGATTTTTATGTTTTTTTTTTTGTGTATATTTGGTAGGTCTGAGAATACGTTATAGGCTTTTTTTTGCTCTCCTACCCCCGCCCTCATTTCTTTTCTTTGATAATTTATATGGCAGAACAATGTTTCCCGGGTCAGCTAATTTTATATAAAAATCTATCGTATTATTCCGTAATTATAAAATTAAGTCATATGAGGTCACCGATAGCTCCCATGATGTAATAAAACAAGCCAGGTGAGGTCACGAGTAACCCCCATGGCTTTTAACGTGTAGCTTTACGAAATCTTTCTATTTTGTATGTACTCGAGTCATTAATTCAATTTTGTAGATCTCTGATAGTCGTTAAGGTTAGCCCGAAACTTGAAAGTCTAACAATAATCTCGCCATGTGGTATCGAGTTACTGTAATTCTCGTCAAAATGCTATCTATTCCACTTTAAGTCCTATAAAGGCACCTGCAAGAATGTAACCATTAAAATTTGAGGAGTTTTCCCGATTCCTCCAGGATCCCATTATCAGTTCCTGACCTGATGACCATGAGACTATCTAGGAAGTACAAATAAAATAAAATAATAATTTTCCAATTCTGTCCAGGCATCTTCGAGTAACCGGGGAATATACATAAACAAAAAAAATCCACAAATTGAGAACCTCCTCCTTTTTTGAAGTCGGTTAAAAATGGTTTACGACCTCCATTGTAGCCTGTAGGTACAGGAATATAAATATAATTATAGAAACAGTATGTCATTTTATCAGACTACTTTTTACTCTTAAACGTTCAATAATAAATATAGTAACCCTGTAACTAGTGTATTGTGTTGTCGTAGATATCTTGATCGAGTGGCTTCGTTCGTGCCGATCCTTATTTTATTTATAGGGGTGAAGATACTATTAATGTGTGCTGCCTATTTAAAAAATTCCATCATTGGGATGGGGACTTTTTTTTAATGACGTAAACTAGTGCTTGACTGCGATCCCACCTGATGGTAAGCAGTGATGCAATCGTTGATGGTGAAGCGCACTAGTTTATTAAGAGCCTAATCACTCTAGCCTTGAAAATACCTAAACTATAATCGAACGAGAAGACCGCAGCAAGCAAATTGTTCCAGTCCTTCGATGTAGATACGCCGTATACACGGCGAGGCGAAACGCTTAGTCCGGACCGTAGAGGTGTCAACAATGCAAGGGTGGACACTCGCCGTACGTCGGGTTGTCCGATGATAAAAAGGCGATGGCGGAATCAAGTCATATAATTCCCAAAAAGACTACAGCAGAGTCTAAAATAAAGTATGGATTTCTTCGCACCTGTTTTAATTCATTTTTTTTTGTCAGTCTCGGTCTCTTTCTCGCTCTAGCAAATGACAACCAACATTTGCTAGTGCTAAGTGACAAAAAAGTCCATAGTTAGCAGTGGTGGCCGAGTGGTAACGGCCCCGACTTACCGAGTCGTAGGTCGCGAGTTCAAACCCAGCCAGGCGCATTACTTTGTGTAATTTATTTCATCACCACTGCTCTAAAAACGGTGAAGGAAAACATCGTGAGGAAACCGGCATGTCCTAGAACCAAACATTCGAAGACATGTGACATCCACCAACCCGCACTGGGCCCGCGTGGTGGATTACGGCCCATTCCCTCTCCTAGAGAGGAGGCCTGAGTCCCAACAGTGGGAACATTATAAGGCCGACTATGCTATGCTATGCTAAGTGACAAAAAAGGATAAAAGCGAAAACGCGACCCGGTGCGGCCAGATGTACTCGTAGCTCGACCCTTAATCATATTGTTTTTAAAACAAGAAAGCGAAAAGCCATTCCTTTTTGAATCAAGAGACTGTGCTATAATAAGCTAGAATTGTTTTGAAAGAGATTTCTTCTAGGTATTAATGTCATCACCTGTCTGTCATTTCTTCTAGATATTAATGTCATCACCTGTCTGTCATTTCTTCTAGATATTAATGTCATCACCTGTCTGTCATTTTTTCTAGGTATTATGTCATCACATGTCTGTCACTTTTTCTAGGTATTAATGTCATCACCTGTCTGTCATTTTTTCTAGGTATTAATGTCATCACATGTCTGTCATTTCTTCTAGGTATTAATGTCATCACCTGTCTGTAATTTTGCTGTGAAGGTCGCTTGTAGTTTAACTGGTTACGGAAGAATAAGCTCATTTATTAATTATGCTTGCTTAATTGGTGTTCACCAGGTGGCAGCACTGAAGTACAGGGTGCAGGCACCCTTGCGGGTTGGTTCGAAAGAGTTACCATGGCCCTGGAACGCAAAGGGCAACTGAAGGAACACGGTCGGGTTTAGTCAATAAAAGTCTGATACTCGCCCTTGCTCCACGCAGAGCGGGAGAAGGGATTAGACGATTGAAAAAAACTCTTTTAAGTTTCGTAAGTTACAATTTCAAAGAAGGAGCATTCGGATGGCAAGGATGGCACCAGCTGATAGCGTGTACTTTCCTGCAAAACACTTTTTCAAAAAAAATATTACAGTTTTCGTATTTGGTTCCTATACTTGTTCTAAATGGCATTGCTTCTTGCCAAATTTTATTGATTCTAGGTCAACAGGAAGTCTCCTACAGGTTTTTCCCTTGATTCCCTTGCGAGTGTCAAAATATGCATCATAAACGGCCTATCTTTGGTTTGTGTTGCCATAACAGTTTAATTAAAACTATAAACTCAGGTCCAAAAAAATCAAATTCATAGGGTACTTTCCGTTGACCCAGAATCCTGGAATTTGGCATAAAACAAGGTCTTGTAGCACAGATACAGGAATAAATCTGAAAAAAGTAAATTTGTTGTTACGTCAAAAAAAGAACTTTTTTTGCGATTCGGAAAAATCTTCCGAGACACCATTTGGGAATTGAACTTTACATAGGTAAGTTTGTACGAAACCCTCAGTGCGCGAGTCCGACTCGCACTTGCCCAGTTTTTTTTACCCTGTTATTAATTAATTTCAGAATTATCAAATCTACATACATATTATTGTGTCAGTAGGTAATGCAGGGTACGGGACCATTCGTGGGTGCACCCTAGCTCGTAGGCGGTAAGACATAATTAGCTGATATTTTAATATGCACCTACTTTTTGCGGAAATTGTGTTCTATGATCATGTATCATTTTATAATCAATAGTTTGAATACTAGACCGTTGTTATGTTGTTCGTATTTTGTGGGAAAAATTCTTTACTTCAGTTTTTTTATCGCTCACACATTTATATTGTTGTTGTTAGCCTATTATGTCCCAATGCTGGGCGAAAGCCTCTCTCTCCCTTTTCCACATGTCTGCCGCATTTCAGATGAGCTGTGGGCTAGAAGAGCCACTTATTGGGTTCCTTTAAACGCAAGGCGATATGGCATCTGCCAAAGCGAAGGGGAGAGAAGACCTTGACAACTACCGGAGGGACTGGCCCGCAATGGCTGAGGACATTTACATTGCTTTGTGAAATTTATATTCATCACCTCTGCGCTCAAAACGGTAAAGGAAAATATCGTAAGGAAACCGACATGTCCTAGAACCAAAAACTTAGAAGACATGATTGTGACAACATAAAAAGGCCGATGTAAATTAGGTAATCAGGCAGCTGTATAGTACGATCAGTTTGCATAACTCAAAAAAGTTCTATTTTTTCGTTTTGTTAGCAGGACCGCATCCATACATCGCCAAGTAAGCAGACTTCCGTACAGTAAAACTGCTACTGAGACACGGAATAAATATAAAATTATGCCACCAATATTGTGTTCGGCTGAAGGGCCAATCAGAAATGCTTGGTGCGCGACACGCGGCCCGCGGGCCGCTGGCAACCACCTACATGCTGAATTACAGAAGCGAACCATAACCCAGCATTAGTTATAATTTACGACTGTCTCCTCCAACACGGACGTACGAGTAAGTGCGCAAGTTTTAACGCCATTTTCTTTACGACCACAGGATCCGCCATTACTGACATTCAATGAAATACATTATGAAGATATTGGCTACTTTGCCAGTCATTTTCTTGGTGTAATCTACACTAATGTTATAAAGAGGTAAGTTTGTAATTTTGTTTGTAGGAAGTAATCTCTGGAACTACGGAACGGATTTTGAAAATTCGTTCACCAGTGAAGCGACATCTATGGCGCCATATATGAACTAAACTACGAATTTCTGCATCGCGCAATTATAGTTCTCTGCGCGATTTGAACCAGGGTTGTTGCGAATATCAGCATCAGCATCAGCATCAGCGGAACATCAGCATTAATTTCCGCATCAGCATCAGCATCAGCATCCGCATTGATTGTTGCTGATGTTAGATGCTGATGTTCAAAGATCGTGTCGCGACATGACCGACGGAGTCCTGGAGGAGTTAATGGCACGTGCCCTTGCCGCTTCCGAGTTTAGGCCAATCAAAATACGTACATTTCAAAACAAATCGTCAATATTATTCTGTGTGATTTAGTCAATATTGCAAGCAAAGTGTATGCAGAGCGCATTGTTTTGGTGCGTGTTTATGATTTTTAAAATGCCTCCCGTATTAAAAAGCGGAATATGGCAGTAGTTTAGATTAGTGAATCAAGGTACCGCAAACTGTATAATATGCAAGAAGAATTATTCACGCAAAGGACGTACAAATACGTTACTAAAAAATAATTTGAGATCAATATACATCCCGAAGAGTACGACAAGTTGAAATAAATTCCACTAAAGAATGTAAGTAAGTAAATGCCTAAATTTCTTTGTAATTATTTATTTTTTTAACCTTCATAGAAACAAAAAAAAATTGTAAATTTATTTACCATGGTGTAGTTTTTGGGGTTCGATACACGTATTTGTTTGTGTCTCCGTCTCCCGTCTATAAGTCTTTTTGTCAGTCATTTTTCTCGTTGGCTATTGATCTTAATTTAATGGCACAAAATCTGTAAGCAGTTTACGTACCTATAGTTTACGTATATTTTACACACAGAATCATTAAAATATATCTTAAAAACTATCAAATTCATTATTTAAACAAAAAAACTTAAAATCAGCATCAGCATCAGCATCAGCTGATGTAAATTACAAAAAATCAGCATCAGCATCAGCATCCGCTGATGTGACAAAATCCTGCATCAGCAACAACCCTGTTTGAACATGTACAATAGCCCGATATCACTTATCGACCAGGGTCCAGTATCAAGCTACGTTATTCCCGAGTGACATAGGCTATATTTGATTGTAATTGATAATATTTTTTTCCCCCAAAATCATACTTCACGTGCGGCGAAGCGGGCACGGATAAGCAGTAGCTTAGCTAAGCGTGGGCGAAGCGGCCCCACGCCCACGACATCGCATCCGAAGGGGCCTCGCGTAAGACCTCGCTTGAACGCTCTTTAAAAACCAGGGTTCTTTTTTTAAATTGATAGGTTTAACCACTATTTCACCTGATGTTAAGCGACGATGTGGTCGAACACTGGGTTGCAACAGTCGCTCTTGTTTTCGAATTTATGAAAGAAAAAGAAAAAGGCCTCGCTGATGCGCCTTCGCCCACGTCTAAATTAGTCCACGCTACGCTTCTGCGCTAGTCTAAAAATATATCAAGAAAAAATACTTATTTTTCTTTCTATTGAATAAACTTGAAAACTTCAGAGCCAATTTTAAAAGAATTGAGAAAAAACATTTTTTGCAAAAAAAAAATAATGTTTTTTTTTTGACGTAATTACAAATTTACAGTTTTCAGATTTTTTCTTACATTTGTGCTATGAGACCTTGCTTCATGCCAAATTTCAGGATTCTAAGTCAACGGGAAGTACCCTATGAATTTTGATTCCGTTGACAGTGTCGAAATACACGTTTTTTTTTGCGACATAAACCGCCGTATCTTTTTTTTTCTTAACTCAGAATTTTTTCACAGCTTCAAGGAACCACAGACCTGAGTACCTATATGGTTTTATTTTCAACTCGATACCTCCACGCTTTCACGAGATAAAGGGTCTTGACAGGCAGACAGACAGACGGACGGACAACAAAGTGATCCTTTAAGGGTTCCGTTTTTCCTCTCGAGGTACGGAACCCTAAAAACAAACCACCTAGGTCCGTTTCCACACACCACATAATTTAAAGACTAACCCGCCATATTAACATATCCATAACACTAAACTGAAACCCGAGTAGTTCACAAGATTCCATTGTTTTACAATGTGCATTATAATTTTACAATAACACGTTACGGCCGTGTTTCCACCGTTTTCTCCAACTGTCCTAAGTTATTAGACGATGTTTCAAATATAACACCACATTGTTTAATAATATTAGTGGCTTCAGATCAACGATTTACATTAAAGCTGGTTAATGCTTGACTGAAACAGTAAACATACTAGAGAATTATAACCGAATGTTTATAACTTTGAGTGATCTTGTTCTCCTACAAAATGATGAGGTTTCTTGTGATTATGTAACTGATATGTTTGTTTAAAATAACTTGCAGTCATCTGTGAGAACGTTGGATAAAATGTTTGTGGGATGTTCTTGTTTTTTATAGACAGTTAGTGGATAGGCAGTGTGTGTTACTACGCTGATCAACGAAATAAATTTTGGAATTAATCTTTTATTTTTCGTCTATATATATAAAAGGAGAAACTGGCTGACGAACATATCTTAATAAACTAGTGCGCCTCACCATCAATGATTGCATCACTGCTTACCATCAGGTGGGATCGCAGTCAAGCACTGGTTTATATCAATTTAAAAAAAAAACAACGCACAGCCGAAACTACTGGGACTAGGAACATGAAATTTTGCACACGGCTTTATTTTATGGCGTAGGCGAGCACTAAGGAGTTTTTGAAAATTCAACCCTTAGGGGGATGAAAAAGGAGAACTTCGTTTGTATGCAAAATCTTATTCCTTGGGCCCATATACTTAAAACTTAGCATAGAAAGTAACCTAAGTAAATAATTTCAATACTCATTTTTTTTAAACTACCCCTTCAAAATGATATAAAGGGTGCTCAATTTCTATCCCATAGTGAATATTCATGAGAACAAAAATAGTTTTTAAATCTCCATAGGCTTGAAAAAGTCCTTTCTGGAATAGCAGTGGAAACTTGTGTGGTAGCCAATATTAGTAATAATGAAGGTATAAATTTTAGATAATTATGTATCTATAGTTGTTGATCGCAATTATCTAAGCATTCCAAAGCAGATTTTGGAGTTGGGTTGAGGTTTGGTTTAGTATCAAGTTATGTTTTACGACAGATGTAAGTATTTTCTTTCCTACCAAAGATCTGTACTTGCTCTCTGATGTGTTGACAGTAAGACAACTTTATATCCTGTGCTCAGCTCTAAAACAACATTCACTAATAGAGTATGATAATTTACTTGACGCAAACAAGAGAGTCAAACACAGGGTTTGCCCAACACTCACTTATCGTAGCACTGCTTTCGCACGCAAATTCTTTGATTTTCTTGGTGGACATCTATTTATTAAGATTAATAAGAAGCAAATTGTAAGAGGGTTATTACTGCCTGGCTTAAGTCCCTCAATTACGATGACACTGAAAATCTGCTCATTGTACCATCCTAACCAACTGCGTATGCTGTCACCTCCTTCACCCCGTACACATGCACTCACACACACACTCACTCTCTCCCACACGCACTCACACAGACACATACACGCTCCCACAAACTCGCACTCACACTCACGCACACTTACTCACGCACATACTCAATTACTCATTCAATTTAGTTCCTGCCACTCACCTTGTACCCCCATAACAGCAACAATCACACTGCACCTAGCTTAATCCCTCTTAATTATTACTTCTCACTGATGTTGTATACAGCTGTCACCTATTGTACGGAGTCTGGAGAGGCTGGTAATCTGTCATACAGGTCTCCTAGTACAGAAACCAGTCTCTCATATAGATCACAACAATTATCGCTAATGTTTTGAATGCTTCTTTATATTGTTTGCAAATTTCTATGTGAGAGAAGAACAATAAACTTATTATTATTATTATTTCTTTCAGGCAGCACTCGAGGCGGGGGGGGGGAGGGGTTAAAACCTTATCATCTGTTGTGTTTTGTTTCAGAATGGCTAAGCAGCCTTTCTGAAACAAGCAAGCGCCAGAACTGGGGAAGGGCCCTCAAGTATTAGGTAGCTTGCTTTTCATTATAAAAACTGTGCACAGTATTATTTAGGATCTAAATATAAAATACATACACTAGGGGTCGTGTGGCTCTTTGAACCGGGACCGCGGTCCCAACTTACACCTATAATTTTTTTTTGAGTAGTATTTTGGGACCACAATTAAAATAAATACAGTTTTTTTGATAACTTTAGGGGCATGCAATTCGACACATATTTTTAATGTTTTTGATACAACCGCTCTTACGCGATTATGACGTTATTACACATTTTTCATAAAATATCTAGTTTTGGAAATAGTATCTTGTGTAAAACTAATCCAGTAAAGACTTCTGAAAATCTGCTATTTTTCATGAACTTTGACACTTCATAATATACTCAAAAATTTAAAAAGTCAAAGAAATATAACAATAGTTCTGAATGAAAACAATTTTTATCAAAAACTATTAAGGATAAAAAAAAAAATAGTATTTCCTAGAACAAGTTTTGTGAAATATTCGAGTAAATCACGGAATTACCGAATGCTAACAGAGTTTTCAAGCGTCATCTCTCTTTTTTCGCGTTGCCTCTTCGTCAAACATCTCGTTGGATTGCGTTAGATGAAGTAACAAGCTTTGAAACCATGCTCGATGTTGACGATAGGCGAGTAAAAAAGGAGCCCTTTTAATGTCTTTATCCTCGTGGTCCCAAAATATTACAAAAAAAAATATATTTTTATAGGTGGAATTTGGGACCACAGTCCCGGCCCAAAGAGCCCCCCCCCCCACGACTCCTAGCTTCTCCCAGCAGCTTCACTCGCGTGAAAATAGAAAATTACCTATCTTTAGGAACATACTCCCGGATCCTATTCTGGTCTGTATGCTGTTTCAAGACATGGTCTATCCTCGTGCCAAATTTTATTGAAATCCGTTCAGCCGCTTGGAATAGAAAAATTCAAAATTGGTAATTTTTTTACGAGAATCGTCTTGAAAAGATGGGAATGTACCTACCTACTAATTTTGCTGAAGCGGAGCCGCGCGGGGAGCTAGTTTTGTATAAAAAAAAGTTTTCGCATCGTTGTCGCACCGCACCTGTCATCGGTATCCTTAAAACCATATCGCGTTATCGTAATAATCCGATGAGCCCTTTAAATGAGCGGTTCAAAATAAATATAACATTAAATAAAACTAATTTAAATATAAAACGGAGGCCGAAACCATCAATGTAACATTCTCGGAATCATTATAAATTGAATGTCATTTAAGAAATATAAGTTTTACGAGTTGAAATGACCTAAATTATGATTTTGAAGGCACTTAACGACCTACCAGTGTGTATTATCTCAGATTATGACGTTTTTAAAACATTCGGAACCCATTTTAGTCATTGTATTGTTATTTTTAAGGTCTTTGTGATAAAAGGAAAACAGTTTCAGTTTTACGAACCAATTTCGGTTTATTTTTTGTCAAGAAGCCAAAAAATCTGTCGTAATTCGCAAGATTTTGTGTGTAAATTAGATTTCCGATGATATTATCGTTTAAAATGCTTTTATTGTTTAGCTCCTTATCTACGAAGAAAGGCTTAAACATTGCAGGACAGTTTTCATGATAACAGCTGGTAAACATCGTCTACGTTTAGATTGACTCCGTGTCTGCGTAATGCGGAGGGTACCCATCTATCATCAAATAACTGCTTCCGCTCTGGGTGGAGCGAAAGGTGGGGGGAGGGTCGGACTCTTACTGACTTAAACCCACTTGTGTTCCTCGTTCCAGGGCCGCGGAACTCTTTCAAACGTTCACGCAGTCCGGAGGTATGCATGGTAGCAGGTCTATAAGTAAGGAATCCAATCCCGCACGAAAATTGCGATCCCGTAGACATGCAGGATTTACGGGACCGAGATTTTTAATACTTTTTTAAGTGGTTGTCTAAAATATTACATAATAGTATTAATAAAAAATATTTTTAAAATAAATAGTAATTCTAACTATTCTATTCTTAACTCATTATTAATTAACAATTGTGAATGATGTTTTAGAAGTATACACATAATCAGCTTCTTTTAAGGAACTATAAAATATAAACGTTTCATTTTTTAGATTCCGTTGCGCATTTCCGATACAGGATTCATATAATATAATATTTCGCTGTGAGGTAAAAACTGTAAACCAAATTATTTACCACACAAATTCTATAGAAAAGTCACGAGTTCCATGGAAAGTGGTTTAACCATTTATTAATGAGGCTGTGCTGGGTCACTAATAATTTAACTTGTCGTCTGAGCCCATTTTATTTTACAAAAAATTAAATCCCGCAAAAAAAGTGCGAGATCCCGCGTTTACGGGATTGGATTCCCTAGTACTCAACTAGATGGTCATTGTCAGTGCTCATAATTACAAGACAATTTACAATTACGAATTTGCAACCAAACCAATTAGTGGGCTACCCCACAGTAATTATCAACAGCCCGTTTGTCATCAGAATTAAGCTAGACCCGTCAAAACCGACACGCAATTGTCCATCTCTATCATTAACCATTGGCCATCAAAACATAATTTAATTATAATCAAACTAAGATCAACTTTTTCAATGATAAAACTTCACATCGTTAACCATGCAAGTGCCAATCACAACACTATATGTCGTAAACCGGGATATAAACGTTGTATAAACGAATATAAAGCACTTTAAATTAATACAAGACGTGTATAAATAACTAGTTCACTAAGGAGGATCACCAGATTCAGCTGAAATTTAATTTAGTAAGATTATAAACGGCATAGTTTAATCATGGTAACGTTGGGTATTGCCAAGTTATACGAAGTCCCATAAAACGGGCTATAAACGCTGCATCCACTTACTTTTATTACCAGCTACCAGTGTTGCCAGGAATAGGTTTTGCAGAAGTGCTGCTGATTTTTCGGTACGCCATCTGGTTTCTAGAAAGGTTTTTAATTTGGAGTAAGGGAAAATTAATTAAAATTGTCGTTGAATTACTTTCCTGACAGATACCGCTAAGAAATAAACTTGTTGGATTAAATTAACAAGAGTTGTTTGCTTTGCATAGCCATTAAAAATAACGTATCTTATTAATTTATGCAATCTCCCTCTATTATTCACTTAATTCAATGTACTTTTAAATATTTCACTCCATAAAACATTACAGTAATGTAAAAAATAAACAACGCGTTTTATGCTCACACGTTTTTATTCAACATTCGCGGATTATTTTCTAATCTGGCAACACTGAACGGGCCTCGGGCATTTCTCCGAAAAGCCAGCTATTATAACTCAATATGCAGAAATTTTATCGTTACGGTTTATTACTGTATTCCAAATAACTTTGCAATGTTTACAAATAAACATTTGTTTAACACAAACTTTCCTAATACGAACTATTTGCTTTGAGAACTTCTTGTATCTGAATATTGAAACTACATTTTTATGATCCTATTTGAAGTTGAAGAAAGTAAGCAAAAGTCGTAATAATAAATGGCTAATATAGTTAGAACTAAAAGTAAACACAGGCAAATTCATTAGGTACCTAATTTATGGAAATAGAGTTGTAGTATTTTCGTATCGTGCCTGTCTTCTAGGAGCATAATAATCAACTTTCTAAACACGAGTTTATTTTTACTGTTTTGGCAAAGAAATGCACCTAAATCTTACACAAATCTAGAGCAGATCTGAAAAATTTTTCGTGAAGAAAATGGACATATAAGTATATGACATATAAATGATTAATTGGACAAGAAATACAAGTAATTCTAGGACTTCGTGGCGCTGATTTCTAAAGAAAAAAAATAAAGGAAATAGTTTATTTGTGCCTCACAGACACAACTTATTAAAACAAAGTTATAGTAATTATAATTAAAAAAAAAGCAATTGATCAAAATTCTGTGAAGCAAAAAAGGTACCTACATCAGCTTATTATTATGCTAATAAATGCTACGATATTTAAAACAATAGATTACCTACGTTACGCTGGTATTCTGATAAGGCCAGCTGTGTATGAATTCTCTATTTTCATCGCTCCATAAGAAAGAGGAAGAGACAGAAAGGTACTGCTGCATGGCAGAGCGAAAGGTACTAAGCCATGCAAGAGATCACCGAAGAAGTGGACCGCTTAAACAAACGCGATTGAAGACCCGGTTAGTTAATCCGCAAGACTTTGATCTAACTGTGATATCAAAGGTATGCGCCAGATAATTTTTCCATGAATCAATGAAATTCATGGAAAAATTATCTGGCGCATGGCATTCATGGCCTCTTACATTTAGTTTCAAAACTGGAAATAACGACATAAAGCTGTCTTGAATCAAAATCTATCGTGATCTTTGAAAAATAGTTCATGGTTTTTTTTTTCGGATAAAGTACACTGTAAGTTAAGTACTTTACTACAAATAAAGTACATTGACCTTTATCCTAATATCTCTATTAGGATAAAGGTCAATGTACTTCATGGCAAATTTATCTGGCGCCTACTAAAGATGGATAGAGATCACGAAGCGAGATACGAGTAGGTACATCAGCAATTGAAGGTGATCAATCGAGACTACGACCGCTCTCTCTATCAAGTGAGAGAAAAAAAGGAGCAAAGTGAGAGCAAAGGATAATTTTTATCCCACAATCCTAATTTTAATTTTTTTTTTTTTGTAATTGATATAAACCAGTGCTTGACTGCGATCCCACCTGATGATAAGCAGTGATGCAATCATCAGTTTCTCTGGGTGCTAATAATTAGAGGGAGTGTTAGAATTTTGCGGACTAAAATCCACCCGTGGTTCAAAAAATCCCACAGCCTAAATTGCAGTTAACTTATTGTACTTCGTTAACCAAAGGATACACGGTAGTTAAATGAAATAAAATGATTTATTGACAAGCGTATCATACAGTATAAAGTGAGTTCCGCGCGACTAATTCCACAATTTACGACCATCGGTGGACAGTTTCTAAATTAATATCTAACTGAAGTTTTACGAGCGATGACTAGTACGAACATAAATTGTTAACACTATATGTTGCAAGTTGTTTAGGATGTGGTGACAATGGTTGTTGTGAAAAATTGTTCCTTTCAATTGCAGCATCTTTATTTCAGGGTCAACGCTGCGTTAAGCAGGGGCCCGCGCGGGCGCCTACGCAGGCATCCGTCGCGTGACGTCGTGCGTTTGTAGTGTGCGGCGATACCCGTAGCGGAAACTGGATTATTACCTGCGCAGTGTCGCTAGTTCAACTTTAACGGTGTGCATGTAGTCGTGCCGATGGAGAATTTTAATGTATTATTACCAGAGGTCGGAATTAGGTAGAGTTATTCATGAAACTTGCATCGAAACGTTACGTTACGTTATTTACTTGCATCGAAATATTGATATTAATATGGATCTTCCCAGGATTTCTAATGAAAAATCTCGTGGGAAATCATCCAATGACATCTCCCGCCCTTGGGCGGGGCGAAAGGGCGTGTCAGACTTTTACTGACTTTGTTCCAGGGCCCCGGGGTTCTCTTTCGCATTACCCATGGCCCCAGTAGGCTTCGACCCTGCTGGGCCCCTACGGTTGACATCTCCTTAAGGCGCGCGTGGAACACTACGCGCTGTCGACGACTTGGGCTCGATCCGGACGATTACCGGACGAAAAGTGATGACTAAAGTTTCAGCTTGATAGCATAAGAGATAGTTAAACAAAATGAATAGCAGCTGTATCACGTGACTTAATTGATACTAATATTGAATTAAACCTTATTTATTTAGGCTTTTTTTTAAATATGTCATATTTGATTTTGTAATGTTAATTTAAAATTATTAGTTTTATTTAATTAGATATTAATTTGATAGTAACACCTAATATGTTTATGTTTACGGTGCTAACCTGTAAAAAAATATTACAGATAAGTACTTTAAATATTGACAGTGTAAACAATTGCTGGTTGGCCAAAAAAGGAAAAATATAATTTGTTTCGCGATGTCCGACTAGCCATTACCGACTTCCTGAATAAAAAAAATGGAAATCCTATGAAATTATCAGCCAAGTAAATTAACGGAAAATTAGTCATAAATGGTGAAACAGGCCCTTAACCGTAAGAATTTTAAATTGTGAGAATTTTAAAATTGCATTTATTATTATTGGTGTTACTTATTAGGCTAGCAATTAAGGTTACAAATATGTAAATCTAATTTTTTATGTTTTTTTTTTATTACCCCTTTGAAAGGCTACGGTAACAGGATTATAGCAGATTAAATGCAGCAAGTAATTTATTTATTTACTTTTCTACTTACTGAAAGATTTAACGAGGTTTTAATTATCATGCTAGTGTAAATAAAACAGCTACCAATTAGTAACAAGAAATGTATAGATACCGTAACACATAAATTAAAAAATATAGTTTTTTTTTATTATTTCTTGATTTATTGAAATTATTGGCCGTTTGTGGGGCGTGAACGATGAAATCTAAGATTTGGACCCCACGGGGTTCCGCACCAAGGCTCCACGTAAATGCAGTGTGTCTAAGAGATGTTTATCTAACGCTCAGCAGTGCTTTCTGTCTAGCTTATAACTTAACTAGGAAAAATATCTTTTTCCAAAAAGATAATTTACTGTTTGTAGTCAAGTCGACACAGTTTATTTCTGAAAGATTTATGATCTACTTTTTACCTAGGTTTTACTTTCTTAATTTTGCTGCTTTTGCATTATGATTATAATGTTTATTTAGACGATAAATATACTTATAAAAATAATTATATACAATTACATATTTCCCTCTCCTAGAGAGGAGGCCTGAGTCCCAGTATTGGGAACATTAAAAGGCTGCTTATGCTTATATGCTACATATTTAATCGTTTGTGTTATCCCACAGCAGAGCTAAGGAAATGTTTCTCTAATCTCTCCATTTCTCTCTGTCTAAAGCTACGAAGGACCAAGATGTTGCCAAAGGAATCAACATAACAAAAACATTTATAATGATGTCATTTTAAAAAAATACAACTTATCATTCTTATAACTACTGATTCAATAGAATAGTTCCTATTAACATATTTTCATAAATATATATTTTTGATTATGGAAGACAAAACCCATTTGTACAAAAACGCAAATTATCGCTTAGGATGTTCTTCCTGAAAAGGTTCGAACTGTTAATCAGGCTCAGGTGGTGAGAAATTTAATTTATTGTCAACGACACCACTGAACCCCACCGCGAACAAAATTTACAATTTGTTTTTTTTTTTAAGTAACCACATCAATCTGCACTAGTGACGTATAACGTATTCGTCGTTGTTGTTATAAAAAAATTAGTTGTGTTAATTTTATTAATATACATATATATAGGTAACAACCGAAACACTTTAATAACGTGTGACTACGGCTTTTCTTTTTACCTTGTTTATTTCAGCATCCTGGAAATCTTGTTTCATACTTTTAGTTTCGTCGTTTTTTTTGTCGTAGTCGGGTTTTAGTTTTTTTACTTTTTTTTTATTTAAATTATTTTGGTGTTAAATCACTGTGCTTCTATTCCATTTGCAAAAGCTAAATTTAAAATTTCTAATTAATAATGGTAAATTAATTTTTGTCCACCAGAGGGCGCCACATTGAATTTTGATGATATATTTTGATAAGTACCAGTGAAGCCCTTTCAAATGATATCAAACACGGTGTATTTATCTTAACATTTTTTTTAACACATGACTTCTTGTCCGCTAGAGGGCGTCACTTTAAATTTGAACAATATTTTGAAAATGTACAAGTAAAGCCCTTTCAAATGATACCAAACACGGCGTATTTATCTCCATTTTTATTTTTTACACATTACTTTTTGTCCGCTAGAGGGCGCCATATCAAGTTTTGTGACACGTCACGTAACCTATGTTCAGCGGACAATTAAGACGGTTCTAACGATACCTCATACGTCGAGTTCCGATAAGTAGATTAGGAGCTATGTGGGAACAGATGAACAAACTCACATACATACATAGCCTGTCAAAATCATAACCCTCCGTAGTCGGGTAAAAAAACATAATAACTAATTTGATTATTACCATAACCAAACAAACCAAAAGTTATTTAAAAAATATATGTATTAATTGATATTATACAAATAAACATAATTTTCGTAGAGGAAATTAATATCCGCAGAAAGTGATCATGTATAATAAATCTATCATCTATGATCTTACCAATGATAAATAAATTAATATCGATAAATTCATGCGCGTTGTATTTGAACTTCATTACGGTTGGTGAGGTTACCAAAAAAATTGACAATTGGGTTGTTGAAAATACACGAGAGAGAAACGAAGACGCGTTTCAAGAAAATTACTATTGATTGTCTACTGTCTGGACTACTGTCCTTAGAGAGTAGTGTGGGATAAGTCCCACACGCATATTATCATTGTCACACTAAACTCCGTTAACCTAATTTTATTTTATGCATTTCTGTCAGTGCAGTGCCAACCAGTGTTACTAGCGTTTATAAATAAAGACATTGTAATCCCAACCGCTGATTGAGAGCAGTTGACACGTAGTAACACAGTTGGTCACACAATACAATATATCAACATGGCAGAATAACCTTTAATGCTCATGATTTAAAGGCTAAACTGCGTGGTGGAAATGTTATTGTGTATGACTGTTATGGGGCATAAAATTAGTTGATGAAGATGATTTTTTTTATTGTGGTTTTACAATTAAAACATTTTTGGCCCTTCTCTGGATGCCTCTTATTGCATACATTAATATAATTATATATTAAACTTAGTTATACAGGTTTATATTGTGCACTGGATCCTACCTTTTTTTTTAGGTTGGAAAATCATCTAATGATAAATCTCGCTCCTGGGCGGAGCGGGAGATAGTGTCAGACTTTTACTGACTTAAAACGCACTCCTGTTCCTTCTTTGCCTTCGTCCCAGGGCCCCGGGTTTCACTTTCATACTACCCGTGGCCCCAGTACGCTTCGACCCTGCTGGGCCCCTACGATTTGCTGACTGACATCTCCCTGAGGCGCGCGTGGAACAATACGCGCCGTCGACGACCTGGGCTCGGTCCGGACGGTTACCGGACGGTCGGACAGTGAGCTACCCATTGCTGGCTGTCCGCTAGCCCGCGCCACTGGATCCTTCGAATATGTTTTCTCTCTATAACTCAAAGGTTTGCTGGGAGAAAACTCATTGCTCAGTTAAGCTTGCCTTTGTACTTGAACTGTCAGTGTCACCGTATAATGTTTTTGTGAAGAATAAAAAAATTTTTTTTTAATAAATATCGAAATAAGATTTTTCGGAACACGCAAACACTAGACAACTATAAGGGTAACTACAGACGCTCACAATCTTTATTTGCGCAAATTTTACACCCTTGCCATAAAAAAGTTCACACACAAATCTATGAAAGGAAAACATAAAAATATTTGTCTACGCTCACGAATTACGTGTAGACGCAGACTGTGTGTGTGGGAAACGTCTGAAAGGGATTTCTGATTGTAAGAAATTCACATTTTGTTAATTCCATAATTTTTTATCATTTTTTGATTCCTGAAATTAGAGCATTGGTGGCCTAGTGGTTACGGCCCAGATCTTACGAGTGTAGGTCGCAAGTACAAACCCAGGCAGGCATATATTAGTTTGTGTAATTTATTTTATCACCACTGCTCTCAAAACGGTGAAGGAAAACATCGTGAGGAAACCGGAATGTCCTAGAAACAAAAATTCACGTGATATCTGCCAATCCGCACTGGGCCCGCGTGGAGGTTTACGGCCCATTCCCTCTCCTAAAGAGGAAGACCTGTGAAAATCTGTTATTTTTCGTGAACTTTGGCCCTTCATAGTGTACTCATAAATTTTATAAGTAAGAAAATATAAACCTTGCACTTTAATCAACATTCTAAATTAATCGGATTTTGTGGAACAAGTTTTGTGTAATATTCGAGTGAGTGACGAAAGTTACCGAATGACAACCGAGCATTCAGGCGTAATCCCTATTTTTTCATTTATTGGGTTTTTTTTCTTTAATTGGGAAAATCATCTAATGACATCCCCTGCGCTTGGGCGGAGCGAGAGGGCGTGTCAGACTTTTACTGACTAAAAATCCACTCCTGTTCCTTCTTTGCCATTATTCCAGGGCCCGGAGATCTCTTTCGCATCACCCATGGCCCCAGTAGGGTTCGACCCTGCTGGGCCCCTTTTTTATGTGAGAAAATCATCTAATGACAAATCGCGCTCTTGGGCGTAGCGAGAGGGCGTGTCAGACTTTTACTGACTAAAAAACCCACTCCTGTTCCTTCTTTGCTATTATTCCAGGGCCCCGGGGATCTCTTTCGCATCACCTATGGCCCCGGTAGGCTTCGACTCTGCTAGGCCCCTTAAAATACATAGTAGGTACGGATCTCCCCCACGAGGACACGGCGATGCTCTGCCCAAGCGGGGCACACCTCTACCGTGTCCTCCGGGTTCATTTATTGGGTTGTATTGCATTGGATGATACAACAAAGTTTTAAACTATACAATGCATTCCAAATAAGAATAGGATCGATTGCCAGGTAGTGACGTCACGTCATACTGTCAAATCGAAGAATTATTATGGTGATCAATACAAGAAATTTTTTAAATTTAATTTATTTACGAACTGTGAACGAAAATAGTTTAATCAGAATCCAGTTCTTCATTTTTGCTCATCTCTGAGTTCTTCAATTTTGCCCAATTTCTTGCGATTTGACAGTATGACGTGACGTCACAACATGGCATCGATCCTATTCTTATTTGGAACGCATTGTACTCAAGTTGACAATAGAAGGATCGGGAAGGGCCCTCTTAAGGACTTATCTGCTTCAACAGTCACTGCTTCTACAAACATTTTTTTTAAATAATATAAACTAGAGCTTGACTGCGATCCCACCTGATGGTAAGCAGTGATGCAATGTCCACAACACTATTTACACAGCTTCCTTTAATGACCAAATCAACACGAAATGATTTAAAAGGCCCTCCCAGTTAATTAAACTTTACAATTGCTCTTGGCATCCTACCAACAGATGTAATAAATTATTTTATTATGCTATTTTTATTTGTTGCTATCTGCAGTCTAATACTTGTGATATTAATTTTAGAGCCGTCATCGAATTGGCCGTCGTGGAAAATTATTGTTCTGACTGTGAACAATTGAAGGCGACAAGCGTTGTTGAGCATGGCGTTAATAGAAAATAGAGAAAGTCCTGCAAGAATAGACAGAAAACCAGGGCCTCAAGTCTGCTATTACAATAGTGCTAGAATGGTCTATCATTGATTTCATAATTGTTGATTTTGACAATTTATTTTGGTAATCTACTAATGTAATGGCGTCATTATGACTTTCCAATAGTCAACCACTGACACTCCATTGCAAGAAGTGGTAATCTCGTACATACTGAAAAATGATTATCTGACGTATGCGGGAATCTGCTAAAATTTTGACAGTTCCTTTGATCAGTGACCTACCATTAGAACGTCATTGTGCAGTCATTGCTTTTAATAAGCTCGATATTGTCATTCTACTACAACTCTATTACGAGACCATTGACCGATCAATGATCGATCATTATGAATTAGCAGATTATGAACTTTTAGCAAAATGACAGTGGGATCGTGTTGGAATGGCGAATTTATAAAAATAGCAGACTTGGGGCCCAGGTATGTTACGGAGGTTCCATTCCGATTCCGAAAGGTCGGAACTACCGATTGATTTTGCACTTTCGATTCCGATTTCGGTTCTGATTTTAATCACTGTCACTCAAAGGTTTGCTGGGAGAAAACTCATTGTTTGGTTAAGCTTTAAGCCTTTGTACATGATTTTTCAAATCACTGTTTTAATATTAAGTTTTGTGTACTATTACAGAGAATTAAGAATTAATCATAAGTTATATCCAAAAGGTTGGGTTGGGTTGTTTCCAAAGGTTGTCTGTAAAAAATCGCTTTTAGCGATAAGACCGCCCATTGTGACACCCTATTAATTTTAAGTTCCTAATGTAATTTGTATTTTTGGTGTACAATAAAGAATATATCTATCTATCTATCTATCTATCTATATCGGAGGTACAAACAAGATTACACTGAACGCGCGGGGAGCTTCCCTGCTCTCGCCTTCTGTCAATTAGTCTTTCTCTTGTTGTTTTGTAATTCGAATGTTGTGAGTTTTTTTAGGTTATAAAATCATCTAATGACATGCCCAGTTTTTTACTGACTAAAAACCCACTCGTTCCTTCCTTACCTTCGTCCCAGGGCCCCGAGTTTCACTTTCACACCACCCGTGGCCCTAGTAGGCTTCGATCCTGCTAGGCCCCTATGGTTTGCTGACATCTCCTTACCAAGCTAGTACTTAGCGAGCTACCCATTACCTGCCGTCCGCAAGCCCGCGCCTACGATAGCCGGAAATCGAGATCGGGATCCCGGCGGCTAGGGCGTGAGGGCCACTACCTCGCGCGTGCACGTGCGACCTCCTCCTTTGCTAGCATTACTGCTTCGCAGAAGGAGGCGACCACCTGCCACTCTTCTTCACTTCGGACCATGGCTTGTACCAAGGTCCGGCGCGAGAGATCATTGCCGCCGATCGGCCCCACGAGGACACGGCGGTGCTCTGCCTACCGTATGATTCACCGTGTCCTCCGGACGGTTCATGCAGTGGTGACAAAGGTGAAGTAACGCCCGGGCGTTACTTCTACACGAATCCGGTGCAGGAACTTCCCGAACTGACCATGTTCGGTGAGAACCTGCATCATACGGAAGGTAAGGACGCCGTGAGGTCTTTCCAGCCACTCCTCAAAGAGGGGACTTTCCGCCATAATTATGGCGTGCCCAGCACTGGGTTGCGAAAGTCACTGTCACCATTTCACCATGAGATACCGCCGGAACGCTGTCCGCCATGCCGCGACTTGTCGCGGCAGCGAAGTTTCACGATATCTCCACGCGGAATGTTGTGAGTTGGCTTCTCTTCAGTTCACTTATTCGAGTTTTTAATTAATTTTGGTGTGTTTCATTTAACGCTTCTGCCTCCGCCTCCGGAATTATCCGGTTCCGATTCCGACAAACCAAATTTAAAACTTTCGATTCCAAATTCGTATCCGATATACCCATGTCCGTTACATCCCTAATAGAAACCCATTCGATCATATTATTATTCTAAGAGCTAAATTACAATTAAACACTACTATGTCGGATGAGGGCATGAACGACTACACTGAGACACAAAGAGAGATAAAGAGATTTCTAATGTATTCTTGAGTCGATGATACAACTATTATACGCATCATGTCTGTGAACGGGCGCTGTTAGTTGAGACTGGTTATCTCTTAGTAGCCAGTGACTTATTTTAATTTCTAACAAGAAATATGTAACCGAGATATTTGTAATAATAACACTGATTGATTTTGAGTGCAAATAGAGTTTCTTGATTCTACTCCATAGAGATCTATGCTTTAGAAAGTGCAATTAGCATCATATATCCCACGACTTCTTCTTGTTTTTACTCTATAACCTTATCTTTACCTTACTTAAAAAGCAAAGTCCCCCACCGCGTCTCTCCGTTTGTCTATTTGTTCGCAATAAAGCCAAAAACTACTGAACGGATTTTCATTTAGTTTTCACCAACAGACAGAGTGATTAAGAGAAAGGTTTAGGTGTATAATACACACATCATAGAAGAGATAAGCCGAGGATGTCACAGATTTGTAACACCCGTACGAAACTGGGAGGTGTCGCCAGTAAATAAAATAAAAGTATCTACTAGCAACAACAAGGCTCTCAGTGTTACCATGTTTAAAGCCAATAATTCGTTACACACGGCAACTACTGCTGTACTTTCTATACTTCTAACCAGTTAAGAGCGTCCAACCCGAGATACATTTTTTCATACAACCGCGCCATTCGATCTTACGTGATTATGACGTCATTACGCACACGAACACGAAGTACGAAGTGAACTCAGTACAATGTGAAGTGTTATTAACGTAGTCCTAAGTCTTATTTACTAAAACGATTACTTGTATTTACCCTATATATATGTTAGTCTGTAAGGTATGTATCTATAGGCCAAGATGCCTGAAAATAAATGATTTATTATTATTACACAGCTTTCTCTAGATATTTTGGAAACACTGATATCTTGTAGTAATTATCTAGGTTTCTATTGAAATCAAATCATAAATTAGTGTTAAACTAATCTAGTCTAACCTCTGGAGATCTACTATTTTGCCTACTCATAAATTTAAAAAGCCAAAAAATATATTTACCTTTTATTTTTATATGAACCTTGCACATTTAATCAAGATTCTGAATGATGAAATTTATCTCCAAAAACCTTTAAGGTTTTTGAAAAAAACACTTATTTCCTAATATAAGTTTTGTGAAATATTTGAGTGAATGACGGAATTACCGTACGCCGACAGTGCGTTCAGGCGTCTTTCTGTTTTGGGTTGCCTCTTGATTGCGTTGGATGATGAAACAGCAAGCTTTTAAACCATGTTCACGTTGATGATAGACGTCTCGGGAAGGGTCCTCTTAAGTGTCCAGCAGGGTTATAAGGCCAGCAAACTATGTGCTTACTGCTTTTAGTAGCGATTCCTAGTTTATTACGCAGTATAGAGAAGCTGTTTGGCTCTTTGGCCTTTTTAAAGGGTACTTATTGAGCTGGAATGCCAGATGGGCTAAGGATATTAGACAAAGTGGGTAGCGTGAACTGAATGCCTGATACAAAGTATAAAATTCTTCCAGGATAGTGTTAGGTAGAATGCAGATTATTCGAAGGAGTTACCGTGGTTCACACAAAGGACAACTGAAGGAACTCTGTGGGTTTTAGTCAGCAAAAGTTCGATATTTCCTCTCGCTCCACTCGGGAGTCATTTGATAACTTACCACGTAAAAATAGATAGTGTACGATCTCTCTAGATCTAAAGGTGTTTTACCCATTGAGACGCGAGTAACTAATCACCTAGAATTAGGTGGAGGTTCTGAATCGTTACATTTTTTTTTTTCTTCACCCCATTTGGGCAGGCTACGGTCTTAGAGCATACCGCCTCGTCATCAGTAATAAATAATTATCTTTTTTGGGTTACATTAGAATACGGTTGCAACACATTCTATTGTTTTTGCAGTATTTTTCAGCAAATGTATTGAGTCAGCCTTTTCGTCAAGCTTCGCTGAGGTAGTCAATCCTATAATTAAATTCTCAGCTCCATTTTACCGAGATCGCGTCTGTTTCAATGAGTCCACATATTGTCTAGTTACGCAGACACTTGAGATATAAAACTACACCAATTACATCACATAATATCCACTACGAATCAATTTGCGAATGATTTAAACGGCTACTGAACTTCACTCGAGAAATTCAAGCCAAAAATTCCTGAATCGTTAGAAAGATAGAACGTTTAATGTATTTGAACTGTCAAAGCTGTATGATACATATGCAAAGTTTCTTACAATATTCATCAGAAATGTCTTCGACTTACATCGACAGCCGTTTCATCCCTATATCTGTTTCAAGACACAAGATTTCTAGCAATTACCGCGTCTCAGCACCAACTAACTGTCGTCACCTAACTGTCGTCACCTAACTTTATTTATTCTCAGTAGCCAATAAAATTTCAGTGCACAGTCTTCATATAAATTAGCAATAAACATTAGACTACATAAACACCGTATAATTATCAGTATCTGAATATATATTTTGTAATAATACGACAGTAAGTAATATAATAACCATGATTTTGCTTAATGATAGATAAATCAGTTTTGGTATGCAATGCCGCAGACGAAATGTTTGTTTCTGTTCATAGTAGTAAGTCTTTTTGTTGCTTTTTGTGAAGGCACTCTTAATTAGAAGACAGCCCATTTATAATATGATATAATAATAATTATACCACAACTTTCACACAACGCCATCTAGTTCCAAATTAAGCAGAGTTTGTGCTAAGAATACTAGACAACTGATAAACATATTTATATATTTCTAATACATACATGTTATATATAAATTACACCCAGACACAGAAGTAATGATCATGCTCATCACACAAACATTTGTCTTGGATGTAAATCGAACCCACGACCTACAGCATAGCAGTCAGGGCCACTAACCACTAGACCAAGAGGCTAGTCAATTTATAAGAAACTATCTACAATTCTCTTCATGTAGGAAGTCAAAGTTATAAGTTCTCACGAAATATGTTTAATACGGAAAACTTACAACAAAGTATAAAAATAAACTCATTAAAATTAAATATAATTCTCACATTCACAAAAAAGCCATAAACTGTTAAATAATTACAACTTATAAACGACAATCGATAAAAAAAAACGAAAAATAAAAGCCAATCGATAAAAATAATCGTACGCGCATACCATCTGTTTAAAACGCGCAATAAGAAGGCGTATAATCTTGCGGCAATGTATGACAAATAATTCGTTCTGTTGCTAAGGCGGGTGCACACAGACTCGCGGGCGCTTACACCGCTTTGTTTACGTTAAAATCACGCGCGCGTGACCGGACCATGGCGTTTATTTCCAAAACAATCATATGGAGCGTACCGGGACTCGGCTTTCGACCAAAGTTGTGCACAGGACACATTATTAGCACCGAAAATTGTATTTGACGAATGGGCTTTTTAAACTTTTCGACGTCGAAGAATAGTCATTTTTACTTATTTTGTCCTTATAGCTTTACTTCGAAGTCAAAAAGGATTATAAAGAGACGTAAAAAATATATGTTAGTTTTTAGGAGGTAACTTCTAGTTCTGATCCTTTTACGAAAATGGTTTTGCAGATAGAAAGATACTATCACTCAGCGCCATAGTTTACTTTTATTTTATTCTCGAAAAAAAACAACTTGTATTGGTTTAGGCCACGGGAGTATAGCAGAAAAAGTTACTAGTTGTTAGTTTATCGTTTATTTGTGTGTCAGATTCTAATAAAGCATTATTATTCCAAACATGTCATTACAAGTAATATAAAATAACAGTGTGACTATTTTTGTTTACATCTAACCTTTTAAAAAACTTGACAACAGAAAAATAAAAGCGTATAATCTCGCTTATATTTTTCACATTTTTCTGTTGTCAAGCTCTACTTTTTCACAGCAAGTTTATAATTTTTTGCCTGTCATAAAACCAACAACTTCGCATCGAACAAAAAAATTACCTACTTAGGTCATAAAAAGCTAATGTACAAATCGTGTACACAAACCCTAACGTGAGTCCTAAGTCGTTTTCCGTTGATTTAAAGTGGTGTTTGTTGGCTAACATCCGGAGCGGAGCGAGCGATCTCGAGCGTATTTACGATGCTTGCATTGTAGCACTAGCTTTATTAATACCTTCCGAAGGGGTCGAAATGGGCGGTAGTATCGTAATCGTTTTCGTGTTATTGGTGTCTTTGTTAACAGTTTCATAGGTACATGTTGCTACTGGATTTTGAATTTCGAACATAAACATTAGAGACAAACGTTGGATTTGTTTTAGTTCGAACAAATATTCATCGTTTTATTTGTAACTAGCGAACTAGTTAACGAGATCCTGGAACGCAAAGGGCAACTGAAAGACACAGATGGGTTTTAGCCGGTAAAAGTCTGCCACGCCCTTTCGCTCCACCCTAAAGCCGGAGAAGTCATTTGATGATTTACCACTTTCAGATATTTGATAAGCAACAAAAAAATTATTGCCCAACGGCGATTTTTTCTAGGATTATGGGCTTTAACTGCGATGCGAATCAATTTGCAAGTTCTTGCGATGCGTCGTGCGATCTCGCAGATTTTTTTAATCATTAAGATGCGACGTCGCATCGCAGTTTTCTATTTGGGTCCTAACCAAAGGATTAACCCTGTCCTCTACTACCTCAATCCCGTACTGATTCTGCAGCACTCGCAACCGTAGCAAGGATGAAGGTAACACCAGTAATACCATTTCACATGTTGTCTACAACCGAACCTACCTGTTGTTGTCGCAAAGCTAGTCACAACGCGGAAAATCTTAAGATCGCGATCTAGAAATCGGCGCTCATCTAACAGCGCCATCTATTGGCCAAAAAATAAACAAAATTTCCAACACCCCTTTAAATCAGCAATTATGACAATCAACATTAACTATGAATTGTTTCCCCACTAAATCGCTAGCAGTTATTATCTTGAAGAATAGTTGGCATCGCGCGAAGACAGTGTAGTCTGTAGAGCATGCGACATATTGATGAGATCGTATTAGTAGTAGCGTAAAATTAGACAACATACATATGCTGCGGATATATGTGTATCAGAAAGAGGATAGAACGACTCAGGATTATTTAAATGGAACTAGATATGTGGATAGGACTGTTTGTCGTACACAATCAATGTCTAGTATATTTTACTTATTCACATATTTAATTTATTTTCATAGTGTTCGCAATCTTATTTAATTTCATAATGTAACATAAACGGCCGTATCTTTTTTATTCGTTAACTTAGAAGTTTGTTTTTTTATCAGCTGCAAGGGACGGCAGATTTAAGTATATGGCTTTAATTTCAACTCGATACATCCACGTGTTCCCGAGATAAAGGATCTTAACAGACAGACAGACGGACGGACAACAAAGTGATCCTATAAGGGTTCCGTTTTTTCCTTTTGAGGTACGGAACCCTAAAAAACGATGTAAAGTTAGTGTAGTTTCGTAGCTCAAGTGTCTACACAACAGGACAGTATGTGGAATTGTTCAAACAGGCGCGATGTCGGTAAAAATGGAGCTGAGATTTTTACTGTAGTATTGACTACCACACGTAAAGTCTGCCGAAAGGTTGACTCGACTCATTTGCTGCCAAACATTATAAAAACACGAGAATGTGTTGAATCGGCATTTAAATGGAAAACAAAATAACTGTATTCTGTATCAAAAACTAAATACTTACTTTCTAAACTTAACTCTGGCTGAATGCACAAATCATGCAAAGAAAAAAGAAAAAGAAAACAAATAAATACTGGAAATTCACAAGTCGATAGTTCCTTTATGGAGTACTGGTAAGTACTGACAGTAGGGTTGCCAACCGTACTCTAAAATAGAGTATTATCTAGTAGGCGTACTCTATAATCTATAACACTAATAGAGGACGCCGAAATACTCTTTTTACATTGTGTAACTCACTATACTTACTAGTAGTAGCCAGTCAAGTATACATGATGAATACCTATTACCGTAACCAAGAAAGTCGACTTTTCGGTCATGAATGTCAAGTGACGGGAAGAGAGGAACAGGGCTTAATTTAAACTGATTAAAAATGAACCTAAAATCTATGTAAACTTAGTTAGAAGCCGTACAATTCTTTTAAAACAATAATAAATTGCAATGTGCTACAAAAAGTTCCAAAAAATACCTTTTTAAAATTATGAATACTCTTTTTTATAAGTCCGTACTCTTTTATTTACCTCCTTTGAAATACTCTATTTCTTTTAATAAAAGTTGGCAACCCTAACTGACAGCGTCATCAACTGGTAACCCCTTTTCTTAGGCATTTTGTGAGAGGGCTACCCAATTCATGCAGCGGTCTGTACCAGTAATTGTGCCACTGCAGGGCAGACTCTACTCACACGGAAGAGCAAATGAGCATCAATCGACACGCTTGCTCTGCGTGTTGGCGCCTTGAAATAAGCTTTTGACGTGTGTAATTATGAATATAAGCTGTCTGTTTGACATTTCCCTGATACCTTTAAAACCCAACAATGCGAGCAGACCTTCACAATTCCATGTTTTACGTATGTACGTCTATAATTTTGATAACAATAGACATGTCACACTGTTATGTCCATGTAAAAATTTCAGTTGACAGCTTGATTGAGCAATGGTTGGAGGAACCTTGGGGCTAACACGACAACATCTTTGAAACTTACAGTTCATTGTGTTGGGTCCCACATACCCAGACTTGGGTTATTAAACAACCCAAATGTTTGTGAATGACAGTTTTGTACCCGTTAACGGGCCCCTGGCAATAAGAAATTTTGAATTGTTCACTAAAATTCCTTTCCGAGAAAATAGGGTATTTTATTCTGTATGAAAAAAAGTTTAAAATTATAAAATTGTAATAAGCAGTCGGTAAATGTTCATTTTCACTTTTATAATTTGTTTTTTTATTAAACGTAATAGAAATTACGCTCTGATAAATTACGTCCTATGTCATGTGAGGTCTATAATGTTACTTTAATTTTTAAAATCAGTGCATTTGTTTACATGACCTACTGACGTCATATCCACGGAGCAACATGGTCCATAATCCGTAGGTCCGATACCTACCTACGGAATATGGAATCTGTTGTAGGCATAGGTAAGACATGACAGGGTAAGGTAGATAAGACTTTTTTTTTACTGTTAATAGGTACGCGCTTGACAGTATCTCACCTGGGGTCCTGAAACGCCAGGCAAAGAAGGAACATAGGTGTGATTTTAGTCAGTAAAGTCTGACACGCCCTCGCACTCCGCCCTAGAGCGGGAGATTGGGGGTAATTGGATGATTTCCCACCTTAAAATAAAGAAAGGTAGTTTTTTATTGTTGATAGGTTCACATTTGACTACTATTATACCTGATGGAAAGCGACAATGTGGTCGACGATGGAGCACGTTTGCCTAGAAGTAACCTATTTACTCTTGACTTAAAGATCCCAGGTTGTAACTATCAGGAAACATAGGCTCCGATAGGGCTCACATTATCTGGTAGTTCTTGTCTAGCTAACGGAGAGTACTTGCATAGGCACAACCTTGTAGCCAGGATTCATCAGCAATTTACTCACACTCTCTTGTAGAATCTTAAGTGCTGTATTACAGGTATGTGCCCGATCACTTTGTACTGGCATAGGCCCATCATCAATGACAGGAATCTTCAAGACTAACCCCTTCGCGAGCAATGGCAAAGTAATTAACCACTTTTTGAAAGTGGCGCCAAAATGTGAAGAAAACAAGGCATTGGGCAACAAAAAATTGACAAACTTAAACTGGGCATTAGTCAATATTGGCAAAGATATTGCCGTAGCTCAAAAAAAGGGAGGGGTAAGCAAGAGAGGGGGAGAATCTATTAGTATTGTTTAACAAATGTTAATTCACATGTTTAGAATAAATAAAACAAAAATCGGAGGTGTAAATAGTAGCTCGCGAAAGCGAGCGATTCACGCTCAGTAGAGGTCAGCCCACTTACAATCCTCACTAGGTAAGTGGTACAAAACAAAACAGGTCATTTATCATTACCACATTACTTTGTTACATCGCCGCCTGACTGTCTCGGCTCGACTCGGCATCGAGTGTTGTGTATCTATCAGTCACTGCTTCATTGTTGCAAAGACACGCCGACATGTCTGGCTTGCCGACGTCAAATTATCTTGCAACCAGCCTAAAGGGCCTATTACACTACGCGATATTCAGCACACGATATTCAGACTGTCTTATTTTTTGTTCCGAGTAAGACCGGTCTAACCCTTATTACACTATGCGACATCGACTAAGACTGTCTGAATATCGAGTAGTATAATAGGCCCTTAACTAAATCGGCCACTTGTAAGATTATCATAAGATTTGATCGTTACACTTGTATGGATTATAAGAGACTGACCTCTTTTTTTAGGGTTTCGTACCTCTATTGGCAAAACTTATTACGCCGATTCCAAGTAATATGGGATAAGGACAGGAAGAAGAAGAAGGAGAAGGAGGACCTCAGTTGGCAATAATGGAACCGTTATAGGATCACTTTGTTGTCCATATGTCTAGACATTTTTTTCTCACGAACGCGTGGAGGTATACAGCTGAAATTAATATCAATTACTCAGATCTGCTACCCCTTGAAGCAGTGAAAAAAATCAAACTTCTAAGTCACCGCAATCTAAAGATAATATATATACCTAAAATCCGGGAATTTGTAAAGAAGCAAGGTCTCATAGCACAAGTATATTTTGCAGTTTTCAGATTGTTTCCTAACTGTAAATTTGTAGTTACGTCACAAGAAAATTACTTTTTTTCGATTCGGAAAATCTTCGAGACTCGATTCGGGAATCAAACTATTTACCTACATAGGAAAGCTTGTACGGAATCCTCGGTGCGCGAGTTTGACTCGCACTTGACGAGTTCTGATTTTTGTGGCAAGCAACCATCAAACAACTTCTTCGGCTCTGGGAGCAGTGAGAGTGAGTGTCAAACTCTTGCACACTGTGAGAGATATAGATAATATCGTGCGGATTTTATCACGCATGCGGGATTGCTCCGCACGTGTAGCCCCCGCAAATGTCCATTTCAAACAAGTATTTATTTTAATGCGTGAAATACGCACGCGGGACGGGTTTTTTTTTGCATTTTGAAATTTTCTGCATGTGGAGCAAATCCGCATGCGTGATGAAATCCGCATGATATTAAAAATACCCATACCGTCTAGTTAATATAATGTATTATTATTAGACAATAAATTATTTCTACTTCTTTCATCATATCTTTTTCTAGTTACGTACGTTAAGCGATCACACCTATATGACCAATATCCCATTTACGATCGGTATAACACATAAAATATATCTCAGTTATCACGCGAGGAATTAATTCATACAAGAAATTTTCACATGATATATATTTCCGTGCAGATAATTACATCATCACGCAGCAATTATCT
This sequence comes from Mythimna impura, assembly GCA_905147345.3. NCBI lineage: Eukaryota > Metazoa > Arthropoda > Insecta > Lepidoptera > Noctuidae > Mythimna > Mythimna impura. The sequence goes on along the minus strand of LR990359.1, from coordinate 20,236,792 downwards.
AGTTCATAATGCTTAAAGAGACAGCCATTATCTATTGAATTTGTCCATTTGTTTCCCCTCGTCATAAGCACGTCACTGCGAGCATCATTATAGTGATTGCTAGACCAACCCGCACTAGGCCTGTGTTGTGAATTCTGGTCCATTCCCTTTTCGTGTTTATAAATAATAATAATAATCTTCTATTGTATATTTGTGTGTACATGAATTATAAAATAAATAAATAAATAATAAATAAATCTTTATTTTTGTACGTTTAACACACACAGTAACAGTATATAATGACATAAACCGATATAATAGTTGTACAAACACTGATCAGTGGAAATAAAATGAACATTTGACTCCTAAACTAAGTAAAATAAATACTTGTATCTCAGGAGCCAGTTCCTCCTTAGAGATGATCAAAAATTTGATGTTAGGTACAATTAAGATAGCCTTTATATAGACGTGTAACAGTATAGGGGAATAGTTATACGATGATCGTTAAAGTTAAAGTTTTCAGGGTTATGTATGCAGGAGATAAATAATATTCAATTCAGAAGTTGAACTAAGAAGCCCTAGCTGCTACTATTTGCTGCCTACTGGCGCCATGGGTTTACTTCCGAAAGGGAAACCCAGGGTCTTGAAACGCCAGGCAAAGAAGGAACATAGCTGTGGTTTTAGTCAGTAAAGTTTGACACGCCCTCCCCCCATTCCGCCCTAGAGAAAAAGGTGATTTTTTTATTGTTGATAGGTACGCGCTTGACCCTTATTAATCTCACCTGATGGAAAGCGACGATGCGGTCGAACACTAGTTCGTCGCTGTCTCGTTTTCAAATTTATGAAAGAAAAAGACCTCGCTGATGTACCTTCGCCCACGTCTAAATTAGTCCATGCTACGCCTCTATAGGGTGACTGGTAATTAGTGTACGATACTTAAACACGTGATTGTGCTCATGATAACCAACAACTTTTACTATGGGAACAAACCTGAAATCGTGAAAAAAAAATCAGATGTTCAGTACATTTATGTTTGCCTAATGTACTGAACAGCTGATATTTTTTTCGCGATTTCGGCTTTGCTCCCATAATAAAAATTGTTTATTATCATGAGCACAATCACGTGTTTAAGCATCGTACACTAATTGCCAGTCACCCTATATATGTGTGTACATAAATAGTTAAATAAATAAATAAACAACAGAACTCATAATTATCCTAACCCAACACACAGTCCTTTCCAGCCAGTTAATTCTAATTAAAACCGATTGTCCAACCGATCTAGTATCGACAGAGTTGCGCGTACGCAGCCGCCATACGTTTAAGAACTAATTAATTTTCGCGTCAACGTGGACTGAAACACATGCAAGATAATTTATGAAACAGTCAAGCTTTCAAAGATAATTTACTTTGATTGATAAGAGGTTTGTAATCGATTTGTGTGAGGTAGATTTAATAAAATAATATAACATGTTTGAATAGTCAAATTGGACGATTTAGTTTTGCTCGCACAATTAAAATAAATAAATAATACAATTAAAGTGTTCCACGCGCGCCTCAAAGAGATGTCAGCATAACGTAGGCGCCTAACGAACCGATACTCGCTAGGGCCACGGGGAATTTCTGAAAAGGATACCGGAGGTTCTTTTTTTCGGTTGGAAAATCATCCAAAGACATCCCCCGCTCTTGGGCGGAGCGAGAGATAGTGTCAGACTTTTACTGACTGAAAACCCATTCCTGTTCCTTCGTTGTCTTTTATACCAGGGCCGAGTCTTCCTTTCAGAATCAGACCGTTGGTCCCAGTAGGCTTCGACCCTGCTGGGCCCCTACGGTTGCTGACATCTCCTTGAGACGCGCTTGGAACACTACGCGCCGTCGACGACTCTACTTCTAAAACGCAAACAGCAACTGAAGGGTATGGGTGTGATTTTAGTCAGTATGACAAGCCTTCCCGTTTCACCCTAGAGCGAGAGAAGTCATTGAATGATTTATCACTTCAAAAAAAACAGTGCATTAACTAAGTCACTATATAACTAATAAAGTCTGCTACGGGAGAAAAAATTAAAACTTTTTCATTGAACTTGATTGCGCTACGTATTGAAATCTGTTGTGAATCATGATTGACCTGCCATCATTCGCAATGTTTACAAAAATAAACTAGTGCGCTTTACCATCAACGATGGCATGACTGCTTACCATCAGATGGGACCGCAGTCAAGCATTAGTTTAAATATCAATTAAAAAAAAAAACAATAGTATTAAAATAACAAGAATAAAACACTCAAGTTTTGCGGTCAAAAACAATTTCATTAGAACATAAAAATCCCATCACACACAACCTAATCTCTACCTTAATCTTCACAAAATAAAGTTCACTATCGATTAATACTAATACAGACCGCAGAGATAGATCTCAGAATTAAGTCACGAGACTGAATATTAATTTGTCTCGACGGTGAAATAACTTATTTAGCTAATGCTTTTATATTGCGAATGGGTTTCGCTCTAATTTCAATGTAAGTGGAACTATTCGAAGTAAATCAAGTAAGTGTTTTTTCGACGTTTTGCACCAAAAGTACTTTGAATCTTTTTAGTCACTTGGAACAGTTTAAAGTAACCGTTGCATTTTGTGGAACAACTAATATTCGACACTGCGGAACTGTTACAAATAACTTTTATTTAGGGTGTTTTTAATAATTCTGCTAAAAATGTGACAGTTCCTTTGATCAGCGTCCTACCATTAGAACGTCGTTGTGCAGTCATTGCTTTGAATTTGTTACGAGACAGCTCGATATTGTTATTCTACCACAATTCTATTACGAGACCAATGACTGACCAATGATCGACCATTATGAATTTAGCAGACTACGAGTTACGTTTTAGCAAAATGACAATGGGATCGTGTTGGAATGACGAATTTATAAAAATAACAGACTTGGGCCCTAGGAGCGGCGACGTAGTGCCGGAAGACGCAGCGTTGGAAAGCCTGCCAAGGTGGACGGATATCCTAGTGAGCGTCGCGGGAATCCGATGGATACGAGAAGCTTAGGACCGGTAGCTGTGAAGATACTTGAGGGAGGCCCTATGTCCAGCAGTAGACATCTTTCGGCAGAAACGATAAACATTTAACTGGCGAAAACATCGTCATTATTTGTCCAGCGTAAGTAAACTAGTAAGTTTTATTTTACAATTTTTATTAGTATGCGTATGTGGTCCCATCACAAAGACCTGAAGGTGACTCGCTCATAAAAATTACGGCCGTTAACTTTTACGACAAAACTACCAAAAGGGTGACTGCAGACATATTTAAGTAGAAAATAATTCACTAAATGCACGGCAAAAGTACGTGTTTAAATTATATTCTGCACTTATTTGAATACAGTCTTGAATGGGCAGTTTCAAGTTTTTAAGTAATAAAATAAATGTTTGCGTTTGTTTGTTTGTTTGGGTGCTCAATTACTCGGAAAAGACTGGAGCTATTTCGACGAAGGTGAATGTAAATCATAAATGCATAAAGAACAATATACTGTCCTTTGTCCTTTCACTATGTTATTAAATTGGAGCAGACAGTTAAATTCTCTTTTAAATTTCATTGACTGGCCTGTTGGTCTAGTGGTTAGTGGCCCATACTATGCCAGAGGTCATGGGTTCGATTCCCACCCAAGACAAATGTTTGTGTGATGAGCACGATCATTTGTTCTGTGTCTGGGTGTAATTTATCTGTAATATGTTTGTATTTAGTCTATAACTCATAGCACAAGCTCTGCTTAGTTCGGGTTTAGATGGCGATGTGTGAAAGTAGATGGTTATTATTATTATTAATCCATTTATTATATATATATATATATATATATACTCGTAAATATTACATATTATTTATTTATTTTTACTTTAGATAATGTTACTTTATTCTTAAGAAACGTTCCTTCATGTATTAAGTTTTTACTCTACTTAATTTAACACAAGCTTTTAAATACTCTATACAAATTCAACCAAATAATAATGTCTACCATAAAACAGACAGCTCAAACTCAAGCAAAAGCTTGCTAAATACGTTCCTCATTCCGACACCATCCAATCCAAGCCATTAAAAGCGTACTTTACTCAAATAGTCACCATTTTACCGAACGCGGGGTCTCGGGGACCCCTAGCTTTGTGTCAGCAATAACATTTGCATGGCTAACTTTAATAAGTATTTTATAATAACGCCAGCGAATGTCGAAGGTTCCAGGCAACTAATTAATTCGCGCGATTGTAAGTCGATATGATCTTTGGGTCTCTGAGACCCCCACCCGTGGTGCGTGCTAACAAAAAAGTAATTCGTTCCTCATCTTTATTATATTTGCTGTATGCTTGACATACCTTCGAGCGGTATCGGGTGAAATATGCGTAAAGAATTCGTCCCCTGTGCGATAAATCATGTCGAATGTGTTAGTAACTTAATTACGAATGGTTTTGAAAATAGAAACACGTTTTTGAATAGATTTAGTATTTTATAGACTTCTTATTCCCATACTCTCGACATGATCTTTCCCCCTTGCTCATAAAAATGACATTAAAAAAAATCAAAGCCCTCGAGAACCCGACACTCGTCTTTTTTTTATAGGCCCGCGTTTGACCACCATCTTACCCGATGGTAAGCGATGATGTGGCCGAAGATGGAGCACGCTTGCCTAGAAGTAACCTGTTCACTCTTGACTTAAAGACCCCTAAGTTGTAGCTATCAGAAAACACAGACTCCGGCGGGTAATTCCACTCCTTAGCTGCACGCACAATAAATGTGTTCCCAAAACGCTTTGTACGTATGGGTTCCCGATGTCTACCAAAAATTTTTGTTTCTTTTTCCTCAACCATGACGCATCTTACAAATTACAATCATCATGATATTTAATCCGAAAAGAAAACACACTACAAACCTACTAACCAGCCATCATCATTATAGAATACAATTATCATAGACTCAATATTAAACGATATTTTTCCGATATATTATTTGTGAGCGCTCCCACCGAATTGTGGACGCAGCAGCGGGGTTCCGCAGGTGTAGTCATTGTAATGTCCGTCATTATATATTCATATTTTCCATATTCTACAGCCATCGTCACCAGATATGGTGTAACTGATACTAATGAGTATTTCAACGACAGTTTGCGTGTCACAGCCACGGATCCCCACATTAAAGTTTGGCTCTATTATAACTTCACACAAAATGGAAGATTTTGACATTATTATTGTATAGTTTCAAGTGTTTTGCTTTATAATAATGTTATGGCTTGTTGTATATGGAAACTTAATATTGCTTATATATTCTATTCATATAACAGGGTAACTTGAATCGATGTAGAAGGAATTGTAATTGAATTTTATATCTTGTTTTGAATGTTAAATGGTCGAGTGTTTTTACTTAATTGAGACTAATTCTTATTCAAGAAGGTTGTATAAGAATATTATAACTAAATCGCCCTTCATTGTCGTCTCGGTTTACTGAAGATGGTTATATAATTATCGATGGGAAACCTTGGAAACCTTTCAAACTCGTTAGAGAAATATGCAGGTTTTGCATTGACGAAATATGACGTTTATACTGGGATTTTAATCAGATGGAGAGGGAGACCAAAGAAAAGATTGATAGTGTGAGACGTGATCTGAAACAAAAGGGACTTAGTGATAGCTCGACGGGTGACAGGACAGAATGGAAGAAAAAAACTTGTCGTTCCGACCCTTAATAAAACGGAACAAAGGAAGGAAGATGATGAATAACGTGATCACCCTTATAATGTTTTCACGGCTGGCACTCAGATCTCTAGGAGAAGATGGACTTTAATTGGCCCATTCCCTTTCTTAGAGATTACCACCACGGGGGCCAGTTTGGGTTTGGTTTTTTGTGTTTAAATTTTGTAAATATGGTTAGATTAAATTAATGGTGCTTTAGAGGTATGCGGAATAGAGTATAATGTCCCACATATCTCCGTTGAAAATGGAGGATACTCCAACCAGACGGACGTTGTGTCTGATCCGGGCAATTGCCCGATAATTGATTTCGGACTGTTATAAATGAATATGTTTTAATCGCGCGGATACCATGATGCAGGTTGGTTCCTATGTGGTGCTTTAAATGTCGTTATTGTTTTTTCATACGATCTATACCAATCGTCTGAACTCTAACTGGTAAGTACGTCAAAACAAAAACTTTACTTAAAAGGAGACAACCCATTCAACAAACGACGCAATAAAGTAACAAGCACCTAAACACGTATTTATTAACTCACATTGTGTCAGAAGCGACACGTAACGGATTGACGACTATAAAAACACATCCAACCATCCATCAAAACTGACGGTCAAACGTCTCTCAAAAGAAACATTGTACATTTTATAGCAATATTTAATACACACATAACAAGCGTAGCGATTGAGAACTCCATCCGCGTTAAAAATATATTAAAAGTAACATTTTAACTGCCCAGGAATATGCCGAGACGTCATAAACAGCTACAGTTGGGCCCTTCAGGAATTAGTCTTGAATAGGGTTACCATCTCTAAGATCTGGCAACCAGGATAAGAAGCGTAAAAACCCTGGATTTTGGAGCTCAGAATCCAGACATATCATCACTTTTTTTACAAACTTACTCAGTATAACAAAAATATTGTCATACATAAAACGAAATAACATCTCTCACGATTTAATCTTTCTCGATATTAAAAAAAATCTTAATTTGTTCAATTCTTGAAATAAAACACAAATTATTGTACTGTGTTATAAAAACAATACCTTGTAAAAATATGTCTAGTGAGTTGTTTAATCGCAGCATTCGCAGCGCAGCGCGCGAGTCTCGCTGACACCATAGTTTGACAATTTATACCCGGACTTCAAATGAGACCCCACCCGGAAGCTCCCCGGACGCCCTTTAGACTAGGACAAATCCGGGGAAACCCGAACGTATGGCAACCCTAGTCTTGAATGACAACTGCGCTTGAGCAGGAAATAGTTACTCGTTCTCGTAAAATCATGAGAATAGTCCCATTTAAGTATGGTGGTCTGTATTGAGAAGGAACCATTATATGATTTGTAGTGTTAACTGTTCCAGTCTTGATTTGAATTGATGGTCTGTTAGTGAAGACATAAAAATAGCTATAAAGTTCAGGTGTTAGATTCTTGTGTCACAGTTTGATTGTACCTATATGTGAATGGCTTGTGTAAGTCTATTTTACTATTATGAGTTCATCGAGAAACTGAAAATATGAATTACTAGCTTTTGCCCTCGGCTCCACCCGCGTGGAAGTCGGATAACGAAATAATTTCTATAAAATTTAACCCCCTCTTTTGAGGGGTTGGAGGCAGATTCCCAAAAAAAAAAATTATGCACGATTTTTTGTTAGTCAAATAGTCCGCATACCAAGTTTTAGCTTTCTACCTTGAAAATTGCGGAATCCCCCATACAAACTTTCACCCCCCATTTTAGGGGAGTGGGGGGTTAGAAAGAGACAAAAAGTAGCTTATGTCACTCTCCATCCCTTCAACTATCTCCACATAAAAAATCACGTCAATTCGTCGCTCCATTTTGCCGTGAAAGACGGACAAACAAACAGACACACACACTTTCACATTTATTATTAGTATAGACGTATTTGTAAGTTATAATAAATCAGGGGCCTTACCATGACATCTTAAATGTCAAACGAGCGAGCGAAAAAGAGTGCTGGAGCTTATACACCCTATATACGAGTAGTTCAATCCCTTTAACAGTTCAGTTTAAGTTTTCAAATGGGTCGCGTTAACAGCTCGTGCTAGGGCCCCAGAAAAGAGCAAGCGACTGAAATTGAGCTTTCACAAGCTAAGGTTTTTCGTTAGGATGTACGTAACCCTAAAAGACACCTAGGTACTTTACGTTGTTGTGTGGTGTTGTTGTAGGTTGAGACGCTCTAGGTGGAGCGTGATGTAGTGTCAGATTTTAACTGACTAAACCCACACGTGTTCCTTCAGATGGCATTTGCACTCCAGGGTCGCCGTGATTCTTTCGAACAATACCGTATCCCTGGTGGAAAAGACCTATTATAATTTGTTTGACATGCGTATTCCAATCAAAATTTAATTTTGACATTATTTTAATTTTATTATTTAACCTTTAGTACCTATTGTTTATTTATTTTTTCTATATGTCATATCATGCTTATTAGCATAGACTAGTCGGCCTTACGATGTTCCCACTGTTGGGACTCAGGCCTCCTCTCTAGGAGAGGGAATGGGCCGTAATCCGCCACGCGGGCCCAGCGCGGGTTGGTGGATGTCACATGTCTTCGCGAATTTTTGGTTCTAGGACATGCCGGTTTCCTCACGACGTTTTTCTTCACCGTTTTGAGAGCAGATCATGCTTATTACTTTTATTTAATATCTTCATAATTATTTAAAGCCATGTTCACTCGTTTATGCTTATGCTGTGGTTGCCTAAAATTGAATGCGCATTATATATAGGACTAATTAATGTGTGCTAATTTTTATTTCTAAGTTATTTTTTTTTTGTAACACTCGTTGGTGATCCTTAAATAAATAAATAAAGATTCTGTGATACAAATACTTAAATCAATTTCCTTTCTCTAATTTCCCATAGCAGGATCAGAATATAGGTACCTAATAGCACTTAATACAACATGATCCTCAGAAATTAGCTGAGATGACGGAGTGTGAGCCGACGTGGGGACGGGCAGGTTTCCGAGAACATCGCATAAATTACAACCGCGGCTCTGTAAATCTTTGTATTAAAACTAGATTGAAATACTTTGCTGTGAACGTGATTTATGACTGAGACTCAAGGATCTCCATTAAATGTTATATATTTTAGGAGAATTTGTAAATCACTTGGTTATGAGATGATAACTTCATCTCAGTTTATTTGTGTACCTACTATGTATTTCGTCATTATCATTATTTCAGCTGAAAGACCTCCAGACCTCCTCCAACTGTCACCACTCCAAACCTTTCGGCCCCATCGACCATCTGTCCTAAAGTGTTCTGCGAGCAATGTGTCCTGCCCACTGGCACTTAAGTCCGTAACCTGGTTCTCCTGCGGATTCTCGTGCCGCGTCTTTCGCTACGCGGTCGCCACTCTAGAACCTTTCGGCCTCATCGGCCACCTGTTCTCAACACACGAGTCTGGCGATTCTTCGAGTTATGTCCGTAAACTTGGTTCTCCTGCGGATATCTTCATCCCTGATTCGATAACAAAGGAAACTTAGAGAATAACCATCTCCATTGCCCTTTGAGTGACTATAAGCTGTGAGCGACCAACGTTTCAGAATATACGTTATCACTAGTAGCACTGATCTAGACTTTCGTCTTGAGACACTGTGGTATTGGGACGAGAAAACGCCACGCAGATTCCGCTGCGCAGCCGGCCCAGCAGTATTATTCCTTTGGAATACCCAGACTACTAATCCATTTCAAGATACGATGCTTTCATATCATGCAATTTATATAGTTACTCTGCCTGTAGTTGGCTGTTTGGGGGCGGTCTATGTCCAACAGTGGACGACTTTCAGCTGAAATTATGATGATGATGATGACACTGCCTGCAATAAAAAACTTCATTCATATCCATAAGAAATTCAACTGTCTGACAACCCCGGTTACTTATTCACTTTACAATAATGTCCAATATACCTATTAATGTTTAAGATTTATATACATAATTAAATAAACGATGACACACTAAAATGTACAGTTTTAGAACAGCGAAAATAGAGTCAATTAATTTAGTATAATACTCAAAGAGAAAACATTGTTGATTTATTAATCTTGGCACTCCAAGTCACCTTAGAAAGGTCAGAAATCTGAGAGACGCAAACGCCAAATCCCATAATTTCCGTAATTCAGTAAACTGTTGATTGATAAAGAGCGGACATTGATCCGATCTGTGAATGAATCAACCGTGAGCACACACCTGTTGTTAATAACGCAACATTCGGACCTGATGCAGGATGTGGTGCAAGCTACGAGCTTTGGTAACGCTGATTCTATCGCGATAGATTCATTTTTTCGACTGGCAATGAAACCGCCAGTCGAAAAATGAATCTATCCTATATTCCTAAGAATAGAATAGAATAAAATAAACTTTATTGTACACCAAAATAGTAACAATTTCACAAAAACTTTAAATCTATGCCCATTCCTTTCCTGCACTTGCTTATTGCCTTTGTGTGAGTGAGAGGAAATATACTACCAGCGTATTCGAATACTGAATGACGTTTAATATATGTGTAACCCGCAAATTCAATGGCCGTTGACTGATCTGTGCGTTTTTTTTTTGAAAATTCGAAAATCGAATGAAATTTGGTCGCTCGGATCTATCTTTCCACATTACGCAGCGGCCGAATTTCAAATAGTTCGCTATCTTTCGCGCGAACCGTGCAGACAAGGTTACTTAATACTATGTTTGAATGTTTCATATGTTTGTTTTGGGCAAATCTTGCAAATTAATTTTGAAACAAACCTAACCTAACCGATGGAGCTGAAATTACGCAAACAAGTTCAGTTTGGTTGACCAGATGAGTCTCAACTAAAAGGGGCTGCTTTAATTTGAAGCTTTTTTTCTTCTTTTTAGAGCATTTAAATGAAAGCTTGTCTTATAAAATGTTTTATTTTATTGTTAATTTATTGACACCTCATACTATTATTTGTATTATTTATAATAATAACACGCTTAGTGAGGTATCAAATCCATTAAGATTCAGACTATTGCTTATTATGTGCTATTCCAGGACATGGTCTTCCGATGCAAGTTTTATCAAAATCCGTTCAGTCGTTTACATAACACACACCATTTCACCTTTAAAATATTAATGTGATTAGATAGTGATAGTGTGATTGATTGTTTGAAAGGTTCGTCTCCCAGCCACAGTACAGATATATGGAACAGTACGGAAACTAGCGGCATTCGCTACTGATAGGACCGCGAGAAACGCTTAGGAGTCTCGTCGATGCGTATGTTTGTGTGAGTGTGCCGTTTCGAATATTTGTAGGTAGTTTCCGTACTGTTCCATATATCTATAATGTGTCCCACGTAAAAACGCAATGTTGAATAGTCAAAATGACAGAAATGACCTCTATTTGTGTGTTACGCAATTTAGCACATATCTTAACACAATGCCTCATATACATTCCAAAATAATCTCTGATTATTTGAGGTCATTGATCTGATCCATGAATGAACCGGCTGTAAACATACACCTGTTGATAATAAGTTGAGTGACATTCAGACTATTGCTTATTATGTCGCTCTAGGGCATAAGGTATAAGCTTTTTGGCAGCGGGATAGTTCATGGAGTTTCCGTGGATCTGGGGATCTTGGGTTGATTGTAACAATGTAACACAGTGCCCCGTAACATAGTGCCTCAGGTGAGACAAATCGAAAAAAATATCGAATGAGTCCTTTTACGTTATGTTTACAAAAATCTACTTAACGATAATTTGAAGTTAAATATAGAGGGAACAGAGAAAAACCACAATTACTTACCTATTTAAAATACATCAGGAAACAAATGAAAAACTTTGACGTGCTTTTTTCTAAGTTTGATCACACAAATTCGATTATCGTTTGTTATTTCTAAAACGCAGTACAAATTCAGACGAAGACAACTGCATAAAGATGGCTGCCTGTGAGCTTGTCAAAACTGTATACCAAAATTATAAAAGTGAATGAAAGAAACATAGATAATTGCTTTGTAACAGTGTACCCCATGTTACACTGTACCCCACCTTACCCTACTGCGATATTTAAAACGATAAACAACGCAGCGCTGTTAATAATGATGGTGAACTCCACCATCATTTTCATCATCACTCACTATCGATGCAGAGGTAAAACTACTTTGGGCCCACGTGAGCCACGTACGCCGTTCTGGGCGCGTCGGTCTCCATATGGCCACTAGACTTGTGGAGCTACATTAGACACACGCCACGCGACGCCACGCTACGTACAACTCAGGCGTCGCCCACGTGAGCGTCGCCGTCGGTCTAATGTAGTTCCTGCTTAAACCGCTACCCGCCCATGACTTGGTCTTGTTTACTAGCAACAATGTTGCGGCGACTCGACGCCCGAATACGGCGCGGAATGCCACCCGAGTACGAACACGATTATATTTAATCGCTATTATTCGGTATATCGGACGCAGCACCGGCTCGGACTGGACGCCGAGATGCGATTTTGTTTTTTAGTTTGTGTAGTTGTGACGTAGTTGTCCTATGTGGGAAAGGTTCAGAAGGTCAATTCTTGAGCAAAAATGTTTCAATTCAACTCGAAATCGGTGAAAAACTTGTCGATATATGTGTGTACGACTGATGTATTTTGAGTCTCAAAATTAAAAAAGCGTACTTTTCTTAAAATTTTGGAATTGTTCATCAGTTGGCGCCACGATAAAACTAATTAAAGATTTAAGAAATTAGTGGATATTGACAATTAAATTTTTTTTTTTTGTACTCTTTAAAGACTGTACTATTATTCATTGACACTTTCTAAAATCTATTTTTTTTTGTAGCTGGTTGAAAGAAATTAGAACATAAAACTTCTGTCTATATCGATATTTGGTAAAATCCTACGTGGTCACTCACAATGGGTCTCATCAGAAGGGTTTAAATCACCCAAGCCAATGGAGAAGGTTATGCTCAGTTTCTTTACGTGATCGTATCATTAGTAAAGACATCCGCAGGAGAAACTTAACTGGTAGTGTCATGGAACATTGCTCGCAGAAAAGATGGTTGATGAGACCGAAAGATTCCAGAGTGGCGACTACGTGCCGTAAGACGTGGCGCTTAGAAGACCTCCCCACAAGGTAGACCGATGGCCTGACGAGGGTCGCGGGAATCCGATGGATGCAATACGCACAAGAAACTCCTTAGGGTAGGTCTCCTAGGTCATTTTGTAACTAGTTCAATCTATACCGGAAGAAATTTAATTCAATTGAGAATTATCCGCTATAGAATTATTTAAATAGGTACACAAAACTACCTGAGTACCAGAAACCCACCGATTACTCCACATTGTATCACATAATTCCTACCTTTTATACAAATTAAGGCTGCGTTCAGACTTTTATTTTAATGTTACGTCAAGGTTAGCCCTCAGCGACGTGATTCAGTCGTAATGCGAGTTCTTTAAACGGTTCATTAGATTCACACGAAAGGAAATGGCTTAAAGGTTATCGGTCTCTCTTCAGTAGTGTGACTATAAATAGCCCGAAATTATGCAAAGATGTGATGGAGAAGCCATTTGAGTAGCGTAGGGATGACAACTGTAATAAAAATGTGATAAAATATTAATTTTACTTCGCGCCGAAACTGAAATGCAATTCTATTATTGTTCACATAATGTAGTAATATTTTCATTACGGGTCAAAGGATTCGCAAGTTTAGATATATATAAAAAAATACAATCAATGTATCCTGGCAACACCATCGCGTCTAGATGTCACTTATTTTTTTTTGCGGTAAAAGTTTCGCATGGAAAAAACTTTATCCTATCTAATTATTCATTTAAGATACATGGAATAGTATTTTTTTAGCAATTTAACAAAATCCCAAGTGATACATCTTATTATTCATTTATAATACATGAAATAGTTCCTTCTTTAGCAAAATAACAAAATTTCAAGTGATAACCTATAAAGTGTATTGTGCAATAACGAATTTCAGTGTCGAATTTAAGCCTTGAATCTACAATCACACAGGATGAAGAACCGATATCCAGCAAAAGCCAAAGCAATAAGTGATCATAGCGAGTACTGCATCTCAGACTTACGAGTCGAAACTTTGCTCAATCTTCAATCAGGGTACGAGATACCATTAGCGAAGTTGTTTTTGCACGCTAACTGATTGGAAGCTGCCAGACTGGTACGTGATGCTCTTAGCGGCTTATTCTACGTTGCTAGTCTGAAAAGGCCCCTGAAACCTGTCATCGAGGACGCGATCCTCATCGGGCAATGGCGGAGGCACTAAGTGATCATAGCGAGTGCTGTTTTTCGGACTTGCGAGTCCGAGGCCTTGTTCAATCTTCAATCAGGGTACGAGATACCATTGGCGACGTTAATTTTTACGCGCCAACTGATTGTAAGCTACCAGACTAGTACGCGATACTCTTGGCTTCGTTACTCTACGTTGCTAATCTGGTATGCATCTGTTATAGCAGGTGAGTCCCATTCATTTATAATCCAAAGAACAAAAATGGCAAAAAGACTAAGTTCGACGTGCTCCACTTTATCAGTGCCTATAAAGGTCACGAGAAGGCCAAGTTCATACTACCCATCTGTGTATTATTAATTCGTGTAAAAACAGTACACCACCTATGTGTAGATCGCTACAAAACATTCAAACTCCTTTAGTGAATACGAGATATTCCAAACCACCATAAGGTGGCAAGTTATACTGCCTAATATGTAAATTATAAACTTTCCAAAGTAATGCTAAAGAATACGAGATATTCCAAACTGTCATAAGTTAATCCAATGTACCTAGCCGGATTGCCGGTAGATACCCACCTGTGTCCAGTTGTTGGACTAGAAGCCAACCCAAAACCATGGGAGAAGGCAAGGCAGAATTATTGACACCCTCACCGGCTACAATGCTGGTGGAAAATACTGCCATAGTGCGAGCATAACGGTGGCCGATTATCAAACCTATTTTTTGCTGAGTTAAATAGTAAAGACCTATTCAATAGAAATATTATTATTTCCGGTTATGTTGTACACTGACCTGCAATATATTCAAAATAATAAAAACAAAAACAAACCATGGAACATGAGATGATCACAATGATATATATCTAAGCACTAAGTGACATGAATACTTCATCAACAATTTACAAATGATATGTTCACTTATAGCAACAAATATCAGTAAGTGTTGATTATGATATGACTCCATGTAATAATATCTATGGAAAATCTTGATATAATTTAAACGGATTAAATTCATAGGTACAGCATATCATTCCACATCCTCAGTATTTAAGCTTATAGTAAAAACCTTGCTCAAAGAGCATGTAAGCTAACTTTTAAGGAACCAAAACCTAAGGAAATCGCAGGTTAAGTCCTCTGCTGATACCAGCAGTCCTGAATAAAATTATAAGGTTCTAAAGTTTCAATACCAGAATTACAGGAACTCCTCACAGGCTCGAAGAACCCGTGCACCAGCACCTTGGAATACTTGATGTATGATACCAATGCCACAATTGGTGTGGCCACCCGCTGGGCTGAGCGGTTTGAGGAAGCTACCATTGATTTTAAGAAGAAGTAACTTCTCACTGTTGAAAGCAGAAGGGAATAATATTGACGGGCAAAACCACCAGCCCTACTTACTTATAATCACCCCAAGGGAGTAAGTCAGCAATAAACTTATAATGATATACAACAACTAAATAATGAAATATGTGCTGATATATTTGTAAATAGTTGTTAGAACAAAATGGTATGAGGTATCTACCTTACTCGTACTTAATGTCTAAATCACTCAATAAACTAAAAATTCAATATAAATGAATGTCAAATTACACAAACCGTGTACGCCTGCTATTGACATAATTGCACAGAACTAAACCTAAATTCAAATCTTTTGTAAAAACTTACCTGGTTGGTGTTCCTAATAAATGAATAAACAGGGAAATCTTTGTTGTAACAAAACAGAAATAACAAGATTCAGATTTAATTTGATCTGCACTGGTATAACATTTCCAGTAGCAATTGTCTTATATTGACAATATTTTCTGTGTTCAAAGCAAATATTGTATGGAGGGAAATTGCCTTATTATAGGGAATACCTAGGAACAAGCTTCCCATGACTAGACAACTGGCCTTGTCATGGAAACATTACTTCTGATGCATTTGGCACATAAGAGCTCTCATGCCACGGGACACAAAAAGTGTGCACCAAAGCAACTTGTTTCACAAAGGACTCACTTCTATGACAATCAAAAAATCTCACTGCGCTTAATAGAAAAATTACTTTGCAGTATACATGACTCCTGAACTTAAAAATTTAACATAAAAGTAGACAACTATCTACCACTTGGTAAAGAAATGTAATGTTAGATTTTATGTTAGATCATTCAGACATTCCCAAAACATGCATGGCATACCCACCAATTTTGGAACAGGGATGGTTTGCTGAACACAGTTTAATATCATGCCTATAAGCCTATATGTACCTATCCTATAAGTCATATGGTGAAATTATGGCTTCTCTCTACTTTGTTAGGTTGTCACTGTCAAACAGTGTCAGAAATGCAATAGACAACTTTGTCTACGGTGCAGCTAAAACCCGGTCCACACATGACCTACAGTAAAACTAGTCTTTTCTTTGGCTGATACTTTTAAATTTATTTCATGTTTATCCAGGTAGAATAAACATATCTTATCTCCTCTTTATTCTCTAAAATAGCTAAGTGGGACTGAATGTTCAAAATACACTTACTTAATTGAGGCAATGAATTACCCCATTTGAATTACTAGTATCATCAAAACTATAAGTACTTAACTTACCAATACAAAAGTAAAATTGCATTGAAACAAAAAGGGGGGGGGGGTGTATGCTGGGGACCAACTAGTGCAACAGGTCCTCGTGAAAAGTCAGTGACCATACAACTTCTCTAGGTATCTAGTCCCTAGCAGGAAGTTCATTCCATCGACATGACATAAACCCCTCCCTCAAGAAACAAAGTTTCTCGTTACATATAACATAAACTGTGACACAAAAATACTACTATAATGACAGAGAAAGACAATCGCATTAACTTCCATTTCGGGAGGCACAAAAAAATGACATAAAATGGTCTTCATAAGTATAAAATAATTGTATTTACATATATTTAGATAGACCCATATGCATATACATACAGGTATATACAAGTATACACATACATGCTGAAATAAACGTTAGTATACTAGCTGTATCATGAAGTAGAGAAAAAAAAAAAAAAAAAAAATTGTAATAATAATAATAATATTAATAATAATAATAATTTAATATAATAAAATATAATTTATATGTTATGTTAAATGAACAAACGGAATAATAATAATAAAATCGATAAGCTAGACTTCCATACCAGTCACCTACAATGTCAACACAAATATAACTTAGATGTGAATAGATACTTATCGTTTGAAACGAAAATGATGAATGTGATAATATATAATGCATGTACCTAATTGCATTG
Organism: Mythimna impura; assembly: GCA_905147345.3. NCBI lineage: Eukaryota > Metazoa > Arthropoda > Insecta > Lepidoptera > Noctuidae > Mythimna > Mythimna impura. The sequence continues at coordinate 20,219,612 of LR990359.1, read as the reverse complement.
CCTAATGCAAGGCTAATTATATGATGCATGTAATGTAATTACATTACCCCCAGTGACATTTAAAACATCACTATGGTATGATAAAAACAACTAATGAGATTATTCTGCTTCAATAGATTTCAACAAATTGTCTTTGTGTTAAGTGGGAACAGCAGTATTATAAAACCAAAGTAACTTTTTGCCTGATTACATTTAGTAATAATGACCTTGTAATATAGCCGACATCAACGGCTAGGTACAGGGGCGCTGGCTTTTAGAAAACCCCATGGGTGCTCATGCTCATTTGATGGACTCGAAAAAGTGGCGAAGTGTGAGAAGAAAAATGCACACTGATCAACCGACAAATAAATAAATGTCCTACTTACATACTGCGTACCTAATTACTAATTATGTTCGATAAAAATATAAAATGAAATCATTTTATAAAAATGAAACTAGTTTTTAGTATCAAGAAATATTATAATGTAACCGTAACCTAAAAGGCGATTACTTATCTGTTTCTTGATGTCTATTCTCAGGGGTGCTCGGCACCCACTGTTTATTTCTCATAATCGGCGCCCCTGGCTAGGTACATATAACGATGATGTACAAATAACCAAGTAAGTACTAAAATATACTGAGAGTAATGATATAATATTTCTAAAATAAGCTAGTAAGTCATAAGTGACTTTCATTAAGAATAATCCAATTAATTACAATACACGTCTCACACCGTGGTATTATAACTGCCCCTGTTGAAGATAACATGCTTCTCATCTAAATCAGTTGCCTATCAATGAATCAAATATATTTTTACAATACGAGAATACTTGTCACACAATACTTTAAAAAAAATGAACGTCGTTTGTCTAGTCAACACCTTGGGACACTCCCAGCAAGAACGTATGACTGTAGCGACAAAAAAACCTTAGGGAAAACTGAAATCAACTCATATCTTACTATAAAAAGAAACCGCACTTGAGTTGATAGTACCAGTACTAACAATAGCGTAACAATTAATTATTGCAGCAAACTCTAAACATCTACATTATGTGAACAATAATAGAATTGCATTTCAGTTTCGGCGCGAAGTAAAATTGGGAATCAAACGAGCTTACCTGTTAAGCGAAGTCTTGATTCTAATTTTATGAGCGCCGAAACTGAAATGCAATCACCCACCCACCACTAGTTAATAGCCCCAAAGCTGCAATAATTAACCTACCTAACTCACAGTTATCCTTACAGGGAAATAGTGAATGTAAGTATGCGGTAACAAGTCTGTCCAAAAGACAGCTTGTTCCTTGTCCTATAATCTCTAAAGTAAGTGACATCTAGACGCGATGGTGTTGCCAGGATACATTGATTGTATTTTTTTATATATATCTAAACTTGCGAATCCTTTGACCCGTAATGAAAATATTACTACATTATGTGAACAATAATAGAATTGCATTTCAGTTTCGGCGCTCATAAAATTAGAATCAAGACTTCGCTTAACAGGTAAGCTCGTTTGATTCCCAATTATATTAATCTATTTAATGTATGAGGAGCAGTGGTGGCCGAGTGGTAACGGCCCCGACTTACGAGTTGTAGGTCGCGGGTTCAAACCCAGCCAGGCGCATTACTTTGTGTAATTTATTTCATCACCACTGCTCTCAAAACGGTGAAGGAAAACATCGTGAGGAAACCGGCATGTCCTAGAACCAAAAATTCGAAGACATGTGTCATCCACCAACCCGCACTGGGCCAGCGTGGTGGATTACGGCCCATTCCCTCTCCTAGAGAGGAGGCCTGAGTCCCAACAGTGGGAACATTATAAGGCCGACTATGCTATGCTATGCATTTAATGTATTCATTATCTTCATCATATCAGAAGAAAGAAATCCACTGCTGAACGTAGGCTTCCCCAATTGAGGGTTTTCTAAAATAACGTTCACCAGGTGGCAGCACCGAGTTGTCAGGTCCAGGCACCCGTCAAAGCGCTTATATTAACGACATTAGTTAAATTGACGTCAGCGTCATGTATACGTTTTCAAAAGTAGAAGACCTGTCGGTTAAGTGGCGCCAACTGGTGGTGTGAATTTTTTGCAAAACCCTCACCACATTGACCGGTCCACCGACCGCGACCATGTCTCTACGGAATTAAGCGCCTTATTTGTAAAAAATAAACAGTGACTGTGACAAGTTTAAACAGGTTCTTCATTCAAAATTCTGTGTGAACAATTTGAATTTAGAATCCGCTAATCATTATTCAAACTAAGCATTATGGTCAGCGAATTTTATAGAGGTTGAAGTTGTCAATGCTTAAACATGAAAACGTCATCATCATCTTCCTGCCCTTGTCCCATCTTATTTGGGGTCGGCACAACATGTTTTTTTCTTCCATTGTATCCTGTCAACCGTCATGCTATCACTAACTTCCTTTTCTTTCATATCACTGTTCACACAATCCATCCATCTTTTCTTTGGCCTCCCTCTCCCTCTCCACCCATCCACATTTATACTCATAACTCTTTTTAACCGACTTCAAAAAAAGGAGGAGGTTATCAATTCGGTTGTATTTTTTTTTTTTTTTTTTTTTTTTATCATTTTTTTTTTTTTTTTTTTTTATGTTTGTTACCTCAGAACTCCGTCGTTTATGGACCGATTTGCAAATTTTTTTTTTCCCTTTATAGGGTATGCTTCCAGATTGGTCCCATTTTTTTCAAAATCCAGTTCTGATGATGGAATCCATGAGGAATCGAGGGAACTCCTAAAAATTATAGGCAACCCTATGGTAATTTTAGTATTTTCATCAAGAGCTTAAGCATTTACAGTCAAAAAGTAACATTTGATGAAGTGGAACTGATGAAGAAGACCAGAAATGGTCAACGGAACTTCATACTCAAATAGATATCACATTGAAGATATAGTTAAGCGACTATGACAATACAAATAAATGAATGATTCTGAATAGTTATGTTGAAAATGGTATCATCGAAGTGATCTGATGATGATGATGGAGCCGGAAGGTAGGCACTGGAACTCCGTAATTAATCAATGTAACCTAGCCGTGTTTGGACTCATTAGAATTGTCATGAGATGCACTTTGGCTATAAGGTACTATCGAACTGATCTGATGATGGAGCCGGAAGGTAGGCACAGGAACTCCGTAATTAATCAATGTATCCTAGCCGTGTTTGGGCTTATTAGAATTGTCGTGAGATGCTCTTTGGCTATAAGGTACTATCGAACTGATCTGATGATGGAGCCGGAAGGAGGAAGGTAGGCACAGCAACTTTATAATAAAACAATGTAACCTAGCAGTATTTGGGTTAATTGGAATTGTCATTAGAAATATGCACTCTGTTTATAAGTGTATCGCAACTAAAAAGTGTGAAATAAAAACTTTTTAGAAAAAAAAAATAACCGACTTCACTAAAAAAAAAACACTAAAAGGATCAAAATAACTTTAATTTCGGAAGTCGGTGTTAAATAAGAAACAAACAATACCGAGAAACACCGACATCCGAAATTAAAGTTATTTTGATCCTTTTAGTGTTTTTTTTTAGTGAAGTCGGTTATTTTTTTTTTCTAAAAAGTTTTTATAGTAACATGCGTTTCATCTCTCCTCTTTACATGACCATACCAAGACAAACGATTCCCTTTCAACTTTTCAGTCACTGGCGCCACTTTGAAACTTCCTCTAATATACTCATTTCTCACTTTATCCATTCTCGTCACACCACACATCCATCTCAACATTCTCATCTCCGCTACATGCAATCTTTTTTCATCCGTCTTTTTCACAGCCCAACATTCTGATCCATACAGTATGACAGGTCTTATCACGGACTTGAAAACGTATCACAGAATAAAAAGTTAAAGCCCTGAATCGATAGAAATTACTAATAATTATTTTTTAAATAAATACTAGGTATACTAAATCTAGCCTGTACTGTTCCACTGCTGGGCAAAGGCCTCTTTCAATCCCTATCCGGCTCTGGGCCAATTCATAAGGAAGACATCTAAGTCGTTCTGCCATCGGGATCCCTACGTGGCTTGCCGCGACTTTTTTGTAGACCAATTTTGTGTTATACGGTCCCACCTTTCGCTGATATATGTGATAATTGTTTAATTTTAGACTAAAACCAATTTAAAAGCAAAATACTTATATTTTCACTCTTTATAGTTACTAGAAAAGATTGTTTACTAGTGTGTTAATCAATGTCCTCTCTCTAAGGTCACACACTTACCGACTAGTCGTTTTCTCTTGCGATTTTTTTTGACATTGCTTAATAATTTATGCAAAAGTGATTATTAATTATTTTTGCATAAATTCGAAATAAGCTTTATTCCAATACTTTTACCGCCCGTTGGGAAGACATGTTTTATTCCTAGCAGTGAATCGGATAAATATTGAGTTTCATCATTAAAAATAATGTATTTGTTTTTTAAGGAATATTATGAAGGACGAAGGAGTACCTAGGTAGCTATTTTTTGCTGTCATAACAGCTGGGGCTACCTACTCAATCTCATCTTTTAATAATAAAAACGTAACAAAAACATTTAATATTAATCGATCAACTAAGAACGTAAATTATTCGTCAATATAAATTGAAGTTTTGACAAATAATTTCAGTAATCATTTATATTTTATAAATGAATCATAAAAGTACCCCCACAGATAACCCTTATTTTATTATTGATAGGATCGCGCTTGACCACTATCTCACCTGATGGTAAGTGATGATGTGGTCGACGATGGAGCACGCTTGCCTAGAAGTATCTCCCTTGACCAGCCCCCCTAGCCAAGTCACAAACGATAAATGTAAACTCTCAGTAGTCTTTAATAGATTTTCAACTTTATGTTATTGGATATAAAGTTGAAAATCTATTGAAGATTACAGTGTTTTCGTTCGTTCCGGTCGCTAACGCTCAGTAGTCTTTAATAGATTTTCAACTTTATTCTCTTAGACATAAAGTTGAAAATCTATTGGAGATTACTAAGCGTTCACGTTTATCGTTTGCAACTTGGCTAGGGGGGCAGACCCCCAGGTTGTAGCTATTAGGAAACACTTTTTAATAGAAATTATTTTCGTAAAACAATTTACATGAAATCATCTCGTCGCGTTGTCGTACGTTTAGTAGCCGTCAATTAAACTAGAACTACATTAGACCTATGCACTCGTGTAACACGCCTGATTTGTACGTAGAACGATGTCGCGTGGCGTGGATCAAGTGTAGCTCTACAAGTCTAGTTTCAATATAAAATGTATGGAGACCGACGCGCCCAGATCGGTGTATGTGGCATACGTGTGTGCAGTGTAGTTGAGGCTCGCATTATGCTTTTTTTTTAAACATAATTTTACTTTTTGTAGGAAGTCCTAAAGCGCTGCAACGTACACCACAGTATCAAAATCTACAATCTAATTAATAGATTTTATAAAAAACTGGGCAAGTGCGAGTCGGACTCGCGCACTGAGGGCTCCGTACAAACTTGAAAGGTAAATTGCGGTTGTGTATTTATGACGTATTAAAAAAAAACTTCTTACTAGATCTCGTTCAAACTAATTTTCGGTGGAAGTTTCCATGGTAATGTACATCATATATTTTTTTTAGTTTTATCATTCTCTTATTTTAGAAGTTACAGGGGGGACACATTTTACTACTTTGGAAGTGTCTCTCGCGCAAACTATTCAGTTTAGAAAAAAATGATATTTGAAACCACAATATCATTTTTGAAGACCTATCCATAGATACCCCACATGTATGGGTTTGATGAAAAAATTTTTTTGAGTTTCAGTTCTAAGTATGGAGAACCCCCAAAATTTATTGTTTTTTATTATTATTTTCGTGTGAAAATCTTAATGCGGTTCACAGAATACATCTACTTACCAATTTTCAACAGTATAGTTCTTATAGTTTCGGAAAAAAGTGGCTGTGACAACGAATCTATAAAGGTTCCGTTTTTTGCCATTTGGCTACGGAACCCTAAAAACGTTATATTGTCTTAGGACCACGATTGATATTCTGATCAGTGAACCGGAATCGATTTTAATCGATATCTCGCACGCTTTACTGCGCCCACACATCGATACTTCTACTCATGTCGTTAAGAATTAGGGCAACATAGCTGAATTCAGAGCGTGGTAGCTTTATCAGAGCTGATTTCCAAGAACATAGAAGAACAATTCGTTGAGTTGGAAAGGTCAACTAGAACAAAATTAAATCAATATCCGGAATATATTTTTTTTTATTATGTCTAGGAATTTAAATATGTTCTAAACCATAATTTTCTCTTGAAAAATGATCGCAAGTTATTTCGAATCCTTCAGTGGAAGGTACGTATCGTCACCATTTAATTTTTGCCCTGATTCTTAAATTCAACACTGTTGTCAATCGCTCAAGTTTGTTAGGCTTTATCAAAAGATTCCTCCCGCTTTGAGTGGAGCGAAAGGGAGTGTCAGACTTTTAATGAATAAAAACCTGTGTTCCTTCAGCTGCCCTTTGCGTTCCAGGGTCACGGCAACTCTTTCGAACAACGTCGCAATTAAGGCCGTAGTAAGCTTGATTCGATAGAGTCAATTAAGAAGAGAGCCAAGATGATCATCGGCAATGATGCACTCGTCGAGTTAAAACTCTAGTCTTGAGCATCGACGCCGAGTTGCTAGCCTGTCGGTTTTCTATCGTTTACATTTCGGGGAGTGTGCACTGGAATTGATGGCAGCAGTGGTGGCCGAGTGGTAACGGCCCCGACTTACCGAGTTGTAGGTCGCGGCTTCAAACCCAGTCAGGTGCATTACTTTGTGTAATTTATTTCATCACCATTGCTTTCAAAACGGTGAAGGAAAACATCGTGAGGAAACTAGAATGTCCTAGAACCAAAAATTCGAAGACATGTGACATCCGGCCAACCCGCACTGGGCCCGCGTGGTGGATTATGACCCATTCTCTCTCCTAGAGAGGAGGCCTGAGTCCCAACAGTGGGAACATTATAATGTTGTTTATGCTATGCTATGCTATGAACTATTTAGTTCAATTAAATGCAGAGGCCTTTTCTAAAGTGAACCACTGGTATTCACTTGACAGTCGAGGGTAGCCAAAAGCAAGCTCATTATATAAAATAAAATAGGTGGTCCTGCAAACCAGCGCTGGGTGTCTAACGCCCAGCAAATGCTGAGGTGGTCACCCTTTCGGTGCGGGCACGCTCGGCGCACTTTGTTTTTTTTTGTTTTTTTTTTTACTTTGTGTTTATAACCGTTGTGCTGTGTCTGCACCGAATAAAAGAATTTCTATTCAAAATTCAAAAAAAAAAACAAAAGTTCTTATTTCACATCATCATTCATCATCATCGTTTCAGTCGAAAGACGTCCACTGCTGGACATAGGCCTCCCCCAAGCGTCGCCACAACGAACGGTCCTGTGCGTCTCGCATTTTTTTCATTATTTCACATAGGCACTTATAAAACTGTCGTCTTTCCCTATGGAGAAGAATCGGCAAGAAACTCTATGGTTACTCTTTTAATTTTTTTTTGTTATTCTTACAATATTTCCATATTACAGTATTAGTAGATAATATATTATGTAAGGACAGAGTAGACCAGTCAATATTGTACTCAAAAGTACAATAAAAATAATCATACTGTATTCTATTCTAATTTTAATAGGTTGGTAATTCAGAAAACCAAAGAGATAAATTTCAAATAGAACAAACACAACACGGCACAAAGACACACAAAACATTATTAGAAGCCCATTGTATCTCATCCACATATTGTCTCTTTCATCGCAGATGTCTAAGGAGAAGCAAAACTCATCCGGCGCGGTTAATGGGCGATTAAAGTACCAGTTCGGCAACAGCGCCGAGATGTCCTCGTAAAAAGATGACAAATGTGCTGCGGATAAGCTGGGTTTACATGCCGAGCACGTGGCTCATTCGTAATCTATACATATAATAAAACAGTAAAATTATTTTGCGACGGTATTAATTGGCGCAAAAACTACTGAACCGATCCTGTTCAAATTTTGCATACATAATCCTTTTAGGTCAGGGCAACTTATAGGCTATAAATTATCACGCTATTTGCTATGGGGGGTGAGCAATAATACATACAAGTATACTACACTACACTAATATAATAAAGGCGAAGTTTGTATGCACATGGATAGGCCATGGCCTGGAATAGCACATAGAATAGTTTTTATTCCAGGAGTTTGCATTAGATAATAATCCCTCCCTCCCTCTCTGGGTGGAGCAAGAGTGAGTGTCAGACACTAACTATGACTAAAACTTCACCTGCGTTCCTCCGGTTGCCCTGGTCACGGTAACGCTTTCGGATAATCCCGCAACGGGAGTATGTTCCCTTGGGATGATACATTCAGGCGGGCGAAATCGCCAGCAAAAAAAAGCAGAAGCTGGCAATGTTAACGCAAAAATAACTTTTTTTCTTCTTCTTGGCGTGTCGATGGCAAACATAGTTTTTAGGGTTCCGTAGCCAAATGGCAAAACGGAACCCTTACAGATTCGTCATGTGTCTGTCTGTCCGTCCGTATGTCACAGCCACTTTTTTTATTTATTATTTTATTCTGTGAACCGCATTAAGATTTTTACAAAAAATAGAAAAAAACACAATAAATTTTGGGGGTTCCCCATACTTAGAACTGAAACTCAATTTTTTTTTTTTCATCGAACCCATACGTGTGGGGCTATCTATGGATAGGTCTTCAAAAATGATATTGAGGTTTCTAATATCATTTTTTTATATACCTACTGAATACTTTGCGCGAGAGACACTTCCAAAATGGTAAAATGTCCCCCCCCCCCCCCCGTAACTTCTAAAATAAGAGAAAGATAAAACTAAAAAAAATATATGATGTACATTACCTTATAAACTTCCACGAAAAATTGGTTTGAACGAGATCTAGTAAGTAGTTTTTTTTTAATACGTCATAAATCGTAAACCGCAATTTACCTTTTAAGTTTGTACGGAACCCACAGTGCGCGAGTCCGACTCGCACTTGCCCAGTTTTTTTAAATAAATGATTTAGTGTCCAACCGAATATTCGGTTTCGGTCGAATTTCGGCAAAAAAATGTGACCCAGTACAGGAACACCATTCACTGACGCAGCCATAAGGTCCTCCCATGTACAGGAGACTGAAACGTGGTCACTCACAATGGGCCTCATCAGACGGTTTAAGGTCACCCAAAGGGTAATGAAAAGGGCTATGCTTAGAGTTTCCTGATCGAATCAAGAATGAAGATATCTGCAGGAGAATCGAAGTTACCGATATAGTCCGAAGAATCGCCAAACTTAAAGTGGGCAGGGCACATTGCTCGCAGAACAGATGGTTGATGGGGCCGAAAGGTTGTGAAGTGGCGAGCGCGTACCGGAAGTCGCAGCGTTGGAAGGCCGCCCGTAGTGAGTAGCCCGGTGGACTGATGACCTGGTGAGGGTCGCGGGAATCCAATGGATGCGAAACGCACAGGATCAGTCGCTGTGGCGACACTACGGCGAGCTACCCAATGCTCCCCGTCCGCAAGCCCGCGCCTGCGGTTGGAGCAGGACTCGTGTCAGATTTTCTGGCTTCAGACTATCCGTAGCAACTGTCAAAGATCTACAAATGACAACCGTGACCAACGACTTATCATGCTTTCAGAACCAAGGAGGAATCTCATTATGTTAAGATGGTTATCCATCTTCAGATCGACATCACAACACCTGAGCATATTGACGTAATCTTTAGTCCAGAAAATGTCAGGTTAGAAAGTGAAAAAGATGCCTATTATGCGGGCCGAAATTTATAACTTTTTAATTAGACAGTCCAAAATCATTAATAGTAGTAAATACTACACATTTCCATTCGCTCTGAGCAGAAACATTCAATCATATTTAATCCTTCGGATTATTATGAAAATTGTGTTGCAAATGAGTGTCATTCTGAACTTCGACAGTTAATTACTTCGACACAGTCTCAATTTCGAAAAACAGTAGTTCGACTACTCGTTGCTTCGACAGAACATTATATTCGACTAGCATTAGTCCGACTGAACAAACTTCGACACTTCGACAACACACACTTTCAAAGAACACTACTTCGACATAACCCTTCTTCGATATACACTTGTTCGACGGATCTCTATTTCGACGGAACAAACGTTCGACATAATACTACTCTGAAATGTGACGATAATAATTGAATTCTGTTTTATGATCTTAATGTTGCAATCGAAGTGTCGATCATAATATTTGTATTTGATATATATCCGAAGAAGAAACCAGAAGTCAATTTTTTCTCACCACCTTCAATTTTAACCCTCACAAAACCGGTGTGTTCTGATAGTCGAGTTCAGTACGCTATAAACTTTGTACAAAATGTCCCCTACAAGTGATAGCCGTGCGTCCAGTAGTAAACCTGTGTACGGAGCCATTCGACTTGTTTTAGTAGGGTTCCGCAGGTTAAGCGCTAGAACCTTGTCAGAATTGGTCCGTTTCCTCAATTTTATGCTAAGAAGGATAAATAAACTGGCTTGTGGGTGTTTTGTTATCCATTTATTAGCTATGGGAAATCTGTGTACAAACAGATACCTGAAGTGTAAGAAATACTAGCATCCTTGAAGCAATATTTACTTAAGTTTTTCAATAATTTCAATTTGCCTGCTGCGGTCTTTCCGTCCGATTATAATTTAGGTGTTTTCAAGGCTAGAGTGAATAGGTTCTTAATAAACTAATGCTCTTCACTATCATCAATTGCATCACTGCTTACCATCAGGTGGGATTGCTTTCAAGCACTAGTTTATATCAATAAAAAAAAAACAACTAAATAATAAACAATTTATTTTATGACTTGTTGCTACTAAGGATCACTGACACCTAAACCTAAGCCTAAGCTACTTTAGGAGTCAGAAAGTTTAAAAGTGACCTAATTATTTTAAATCTTTATTTAATTAATAACTTACGTTACGAATTTTTTAAAGGAAGGCTTATGATGAAATAAATTATTATTATTAATTGCTGTTAAAAAGTAAACGTGGCTGCTACACTAGCTCTGAGGCAAATAAAACGTGTGTTGCTATTAAAAGCTACTACTTCCCGAACCCATTATTAAAAAAAAACGATATCTATTAGAGTTTGCTTTGTTGTATTTTAAGTCCATTTAAGTAACAGTTCTGTAAATATACTTTATGTGAACAAATAAAATCAACAGATATACACAATAGCGACAAATTATCATCTAACAACTAGCACAGTGTAAGGGTGTTAGAAATCATTGAAATTCTCGGATTTCCTCTACTATAAATAAATAAATAATAAAATAATCTTTAATTCGGATAAGTGACATCTATATGGGTTAGTAAACAATTAAGAAAAATTTAAACCTATGTTAGTAAACTTACTATATCTATCTATTTATTTTAAAACAAGGTGGTTGTTCATGATGCATCTGTGAAATATGATATACGTGTATTATACACCGAAGTTTTCCTCATGAATCACTCCGTCCTTTGGTGAAAACTGAATGAAAATCCGTTTAGTAGTTTTTGAGTTTATTGCGAACAGACAGACGCGACGCGGTGGCGGATTTTTTTTTATACGATTATGAATTTGTTTTATCAATAAAACAAAATCATGGCTACAACTTAGGGTTTTTTAAGTCAAAAATTAATAGGCAAGTGTGCTCCACCGTCGACCACATCATCACTTACCATCAGGTGAGATAGTGGTCAATCGCAAGCTTATCAATAATATTTTTTAAAAATTACTTATACGGAAAAAACCTTAATAAACACTCAATGCACGATTAGGCTTGCTAAGTCGCCGCGATTATTAATTAAGAAATAAATTAAAATTATCCTCGTCACCACCGTATAGGTACGCTACAACCGGAATCAAAATCATTACGTGGACGACGCGACTAGCATTTTTAAAACAGCAGAACTTGCCTAGTGACTTGTCAAAAATGCATTAATTACTGCAAGGAAGAAAAAGTCACTAAACTTGTTTATGAGAAATTTTTAATCTACACTTATTACTAAAAAAAACAATCTAGAGTACGGCGTCGATTGCTTTTTTTCGATTCGATTCTAGATTTCTTTTTTGAGTACTTATGGCTTTTATTTTTATTTTGTATAAGTTAGTTTTAATTACGTTATTATCACATATAAATAAATAAATTTACTTATTACTTACATTTAATATTGTTTTTTTTTTATTATAAATTATAAAACTGAAGAGTATGTTTGTTTGAACGCGCTAATATCAAGAACTGTTTTTTTTTTAATTGTCCCACACTTGGAATAATTCCTGTAACGTGGGTTCGTTCACAACCATGTAAACTCACATACACAAGACACCCAGATCCGGAACACTTATCTGTAGGTCATACAAATATTTGTACCGTGCGGGAATCGAACCTGCGACACACTGCGGAACAGCCAATCGCTCAACCACTGTACTAACCGTCCCGTCAGGTCGGATTGCATCTGTTGAAAAAATTCTAAAAGTGTGAACTATATTATTGTTGGATAGCTCATTCATCGAGGAAGGCTATAAGGGCCTATTACACTACTCGATATTCAGACAGTCGATGTCGCGTCGTGTAATAAGGTTTAGACCAGTCTTACTCGGAACAAAAATAAGACGGTCTGAATATCGTGTGCTGAATATCGCGTAGTTTAATAGGCCCTATAGGCTGTATAACGTCACGCTACGACCAAGTAACCAAAGACGCGGGTGAAACCGCGGGGAACAGTTAGTCTACCGCCAAACTAAATTATTTTGCTAGAAAAATTCATTGAAGCTTTTGCTACTAATAACAACTTAAACGTTTAAGTTGCAAAAACCGAAAAACTGAGGCAAAAACCGAAAGCCCGTTATTACCGTAAACTCGTAAAAATCGTCGGCGGAATAGGGTTGTTTCGGAACTAATTGAAATAATTGATACGCTTAGCTTTAAAAGTCTGACTATTGAAAAAGTATTTCCGTTGCATAATATATCAAGTTTTTTTTTTTTAGGAACTTGTGACTAAGTAATAATAACTACACGGGTTGATTCCAAAGTTAAGCAACGCTTGCCGAGGTCAGTCTGAGGATGGGTGACCGTTCATTACATACCGGTAAGGCGTTGGTTCCGAGTGTCGTTTGTAGATCTTTGATAGTCGTTATGGATAGGCAGTCAGAAGTCAGTAAAATCTGACACCAGTCTTTCCAAGAGTCATATGGGCTCCATGTATAGAATATTGATACTCAGTTGGGGAAAAGGTTCGGCAGATTGACCAAGAGTTTTTTTTTTATCACTACTGAGTAAAGGTGGGAGACCTTTCTCGTTCCAATGTTTCTGTTAATATCAAGAGTTATACTGTATATACTATTAAGTTTTTATTAAAACGTAGAAATCATTTCAACAGCCGTTTCTAAATCCCTTTGTATCAAAACAATAATTCCCGTTCAATCAAACAAAACAAAACAAGAAACGTCACTCAACATTCACAAACAAAGCTTTCATTCCATTTCCTTAATTTTATATCCATCACAGTGTGCCAATATCCTAACAATTCGCCCACGAGACGTTCCAATTTAACCTAGAGCACACTATAGATAAATTTAAATACTCAGACAATATTTTATGGCTTATTTTAGGTACGGTTTACGACGGAAGACGGGACTCGGGACCCGCTGGATGAATGTCTGGGTAGATTTTATGGTAGCTACATACAAGAACGTTCTAGAATCTAGACCCGTCTAGATAATACTGTTGAGAATATTTGTTCAAGTATTTGATGAGTGTTTTATTGTGGTTTACTGTGTGCGCCAATTCGCGTTGCGTATAATAGAACGCATAATCTGTCAAATTTTGTATTGTTTAGTGTATACGCGCCCTTATTTTTTTAAGTTTGGAATTTTAATTGCGTCTAGATTTTTTTTTTTGGGCTACGCACGGTTTGTGCATTTAGCCGGTGTCAAGTTTAGAAAGTATTAAGTTTTCATTCACTTTAAGTTCCTTAGAATGCGGATGTAACACATTCTAATGTTCTTGCAGTACCTACTTGGCAGCGAATGTATTGAGTAGGCCTTCTCGGCAAGCTTCGCTGTGGTAGTCAATACTACAATAATTCTCAGCTCCGTTTTATCGAAATCTCACCTGTTTCAATGATTACACATAATATATTCTCCAGCTGCATAGACACTCGAGATATAAAACTACACCAATTATACAACATAATACCCACTAGGAATCAATTTGCGAATAATTAAAACAGCCACTGAGCTTCACACTCGAAAAATCCCGCCAAAAACTTACTTCAATACTTCAACGCATTTATATAATACTCTATTCGCGATAGCATTAGAAGTAAAAAAGGTTGTTTTAGGGTACACTTTGTAATAAAAGTACAATGTATGTATATTGAGCTTTATTACAGTTAAGATTGATGCTGAATTTATTATAATCAACTTATATATCAACTTTTTTACTTAAATAAATTCATTTGAACTATCCATCATCTGAATTTATGAGACTTTTAATTAAATAAATTATTTAGGTCTTACTTATACTACTAGTGTCGATGTTAAAAACATAAAAGCCGGGGTTGTCAGTACCTGAAACGTTTTTCAATAAACTATAATTATAATATTAGTTATTTCTATTTGTATGAATGTTAATGTTAAATAATTATCTTGTTGCTTTGTATTGTGTACAATTCATGTTTTGTAAGGAGGAAAGTTGTTGAAAAAAAAAATTAAATAGTTTGAAATAAAGTTGTTTATTTAAAAAAAAAACCATTTCATTTACCTATCTAAGTGTTTAGTACAATAATCCTTAAATAACCAATACAATAATCCTTAAACCTTACAATAATCAAATTTATCTAAGTAGGTAATGTTAAAATTTTATATTGAAACCATTATTAATTAAAATTGTTTGAATTTATCTCGAAAAATAAATGTTGTTGTGCACAACATTTATTTTTGCCTGCCTGCTTCTATGAACCTCTTTTGTCTAATGCAGAAGTGAATGGAGTATAAGTTTTTCTTACTGGCCGTAAGTAGGTATGTCCAATGGGGTTTTTCAAACAAAAACAACGAACTTCTAATATAAACTCTTTTACGGAATTAATATTAAAAGTCCTTCCGTACCTACTCTTCTTTTTATCTACGTGAGGAACTCAACTCCCAAGTAGAAGCTTGAATTTTTGCACAAGAGTAACACACAGACAGACACTGGAGTGTAGCGGGTTTTGGCCGTTAATTATATAAAAAAACCCTGTTCAAATGATCAATCTTTAACTCATTGAGTTAAATAACACGATAGAAACTACAAATATGGAAAATCTATAAAGCTATTTTCCATTTCTAGCCAATTTCAGAACATCAAAACAAGTCCACAAACCATTTTTTTATTCGTCTGCAAGGTCGTTGACCCCGCACCAGAAACACGCATATTAAAATTTTAGGAACAATATACCGGTTAGCAGTAAATCAATATGGTTACTAGACGGTCGCGGCACAAAGGGGCGCTGCGAAGCGCTGCATCTGCTAGCCAATGTCAACGGTGACGTTTACGCGCGAAAAGTTTTACGATTCGCAGACGACGACGCGTCAAACGAACAGTGATGTTATTAGCCTCTGTGACAATATGTCGACGTTTTTGTGGACTTGTATTGTAGAGGTAGACTTTTTATGACGTTGTTATGGTTTTTTCCATACAGATTTTGAATCGGAAAGCTGGAAAATGTAGGAACGAGATAAACCTTGGACGCCGAACTAAATACTGTCGCTTGTATTACGATTAGATTGAGTAGGTATCTATAAATAAAGTTACATAAGATTGGACACGAAATGGACCAATGAAGACGCAGATTCATTTTGAAACTTGATAACAAGACCTACACTAACTCGCTGTTTCTGAAGCCTTACTGAACATTATAATCATGTATTTGTAACGTAATCCAGCGACACATGATATCTCCCTCTTCGTTTGATTCAAACCGCTTACAAATTAGCAAGTTGAGCACATATTTATGGTAATAAGCATCTATAAAATGCGGAACGGATTACTCTTAAACTATACGCATTTGTGTTTCTCGGGAATATGCATCTCTTTTTTCATAGTAATAATTGTATAACACAGTAACATTTTCAAACAAATTACAGGAGAAATGAAATGAGAATTGCACAAAATGTAATTGCATACATGCATATAAGGGGAAAATTGTTAAATGTAATGATCAGAAATGAAGTTCATTTTCTTTTCATCGATACGGTGTATTGCAATCGTAGCACGTCACTCAAGACGATCATTTTACGACCGTCTCGTTCCAGTGTTCCATTTTTAAATGGGTCTGCTTGTGGTAGGTCATGGTATAAATAATAATAATTAATACGTCTTGGTTTGGCTTTTTTATTTTTAATTTGAACCTTATTTACATTTTTAAGATAAATTGATGTTTAAGCCTCCATTTCGGTACATTTGACTTAAAATTGCAGTTTAAAATCGTAGCAGTTTTTAAAAATTTCCCCAACCCAACGTTAAGACTGCGTAATTTACGAGTGGCCGGTAATAAAAGTTTTTGTTGCGAAAAGCGACGGGGTGCTATAAAAGTTTGCTGTCCCTTTCCACTGTGAGTTTACGAGCGTGAAAACGCGAGATAGGTATACCGTACCGGTAGTTTTATTACCGGGTATGCGAGCGATGTGAACTTATGTAGGTACTAGCGGTAGCTAGGAAGCTTGAGGGCAAAACACAATATGTCAATACTGATGTTATTTTTCGAATGGGTTTCAATTTAATTTTGAACCCGTACCCGTAACCCGTCAGTTTTAACATTTTGAAACCGACTATGAGTACGTATCTTTAGGATATGGCAATATTTTGACTATCATGAAATTAAAGTGACCAACCTAGCAAGAGAGTCACCATCTTGCATAAAAGTCAATGCTTATTGCGTATGGTTTGTGCGTGTAATTGCATCGTAGTGAGTCAGTTGAAAAACAAAAAGAAATGAGTCTGTAAATCATTATGCAAAAGACCCATAACTAATTATGCATAATTACATGAAAATTATACAAAATGATCGAAAAGAAAGAAATAACATGCAAGCGATACAAATCGAACACTTATTTATGGGAGTATAAATTGAAATGTTAATCACAGCTCCATTATTGCGGTGACATATCGATAAGTTGCGGTGACCAAAGAGCGTAAGGGGCATCCCTTTAAACGTCATTTACGCTCTTTGACGTTTCGAATGTTTTCTTTTTAAAACAGAGTGAAGGAAATGAGGTCTTTTAAGTCCTTTTAGTTTTACACAAGGAATTGAGTATTTGTTTTCGTAGTATTGCATTTTTACCGACATAATTCGATGCATAAATATGGAAATAATTATCGAAATTGGTTTGAAAAAGGGACGTGTAAGGGTTATGAGACCATAATGTATGGTAACTAGTGATCGGTTTCTGTCCCTTGGGGTAATGAGAATTAATTGGATGTTAATTATTGTTGTAGTGATTGCACAGACCTTTTGCTATTTGTTTACATTTTTTTTGTAGAGCAATAGTAAGTTGAACTTGGCTAAGAATAAGGAAAATAGCAGATTCACATTTAACTTGTGAGTTCTTCTTAGGTTTATTATCATTTATTCTATTTAGGTATGTTTTGAGTTAAAACTCTAAAAAGTAAATTGAATGCATCTTATGCTAACAAACGAGGCGGCCGCACACGGACTCGAGAGGCAACGGCCCTCACGCCGCTAGGATCCCGATCCTGATTTCCGGCCACCGTAGGCGCGGCCTTTACGGACGGCGAGCAAAGGGTAGCTCGCCGTCCGACCGTCCGGTAACCGTCCGGACCGAGCCCAAGTCGTAGACGGCGCGTATTGTTCCACACGCGCCTCAAGGAAATGTCTAAAATTTCTTTATAGTAGATGTTCAATGGTCCACAACTAGTTTATTTAATACTTTAGATCCTATGCTACGAATTGAATCAGTCCTGAACCATTGACCCTCTTCTATATAGAAATTTTAGGCACTTTAGCAATGATAGAGTGCAACTACACTTTTGATCCCTGACCGTACCTGTTATTCTGTTTTCGTCTCCTTTTCTTTTATTGTCTAGGTGTACATGAATTGTTAAATAGAGACACGGTGTCGTGGTACGACGCGATACCGTATATTTGCACGACGCGGTAACATGTCCCCAATCGCCTTTATAAACACTAGTGTGATAGACGACTCTTTTTATTATCTGAACCAATTTGTCAATAAGTAATGCAAAGAAAATTAGTCAAAGACTCATTAGCAAGAAAAAACACCGTAAAAGAAAACCATCGAGGAAACGGGTCATTCAAGGTTTTATGACTGAAAGGTTTCCTGACTTGGGTCCTAGAATTCAGGCTATGTTTGCTGAACGTGACCCCCGTACACTTAGTTGGCTGTTCAGTTTTACACTGGCGTTAACAATTTTATGACTAACTATAGTGTGGCCGAAGCTTTTGACAAGTTTTTGGTCAACATTTTAGATAACACGCCATTTTACATAATTGGGATCTATTCTGGATAGTAAAAATAAAAAAAGGTTTTTCGAGTTTAAAGGCTTATAGTTGTAAGACGCTTGATTTGCAAGATTTTATGGAAAACAGTTACATTATGCACGAAGAAGTGTTAATGAGAAATGAAAATCATAAAAAAAAAGTGTGTGATGAACAAAAGAAAATATGGAAAATATGGCGGAAGCAAAATGGTTTATCGGGTATAATAACACACCTCATTCATTTAATGAACTAAGAATATCATACATTTTCACAAATGAATATATTTCACGCCTATTTAATGATAAATCGACCTCTTGTCATATGAGACAGCTCTTCGGGATGCTAGAGTGAGCAAAGCAGTATGTCAAACTATGTTATGGATACCTCATTATATATGTGGTTTTCTATGTTATGGATCAGGAAATGTGAGTACCTGATAATGTTATACAACCTACTTATTAAAATGGTTTATAGTAGAGCTGTGTGGTGTGTTTTTGTTGCTTTTTTACGCTTAAGGGTTGAACGGATTAAGGTCAAAGGACAATGTATCAAAGTGATCCAAGTAACCAATACTCAAGAAATATTTTTTTTATGGTTGGTCATAGCCCCTAAGTAAATAAAAAATATTTAAAAAAATTAAAGTAGCCGGGTAAAATAGTGTTAAAATCGAAAAGTTTTCATTATTTTTCAATAGATTTTGTGTTTTTGTACGAAAATATAGAAATATATAAATTCGTAGAATATAATTATCTACCATAACAAAAGAATTTAAGTATTTGATAATACTTAATTCTTATGAACTGGGCAGCACTAATACCCGGTTCATTAAAATAAAAATAAAAACATTTCTTTTCATGGATGTTATGACAAGACCTATCTAAAAAGACACCCACCACGTGTATTGGTTACATGGACTGCCATACAAATTTGCCCATTATCCTTTGACACACGGCTAAAACCATGTTCTGGAAAACTACATAGGATCATCATCACCCAAGTCTTTGGGAAAAGGCTAGACTATCTTTTTTTTTTTTCGGGTGGGAAAATCATCTAATGACATCCCCCGCTCTTGGGCGGAGCGGGAGATAGTGTCAGACTTTTACTGACGAAAAACCCACTCCTGTTCCTTCTTTGCCATTTTTTTTTCCAGGGCCCCGGGGATCTCTTTCGCATCACCCATAGCCTCAGTAGGCTTCGACCCTGCTGGGCCCCTACGGTTGCTGACATCTCCTTGAGGCGCGCGTGGAACACTACGCGCCGTCGACGACTTAGGCTCGGTCCGGACGGTTACCGGACGATCGGACGGCGAGCCACCCATTGCTCACCGTCCGCAAGCCCGCGGCTACGGTGGCCGGAAATCGGGATCGGAATCCCGGCGGCGGTTGGGGCGTGAGGACCGTTGCCTCACGCGATCGGCCGCCTCCTTTGCTAGCATTACTGCTTCGCAGAAGGAGGCAACTGCCTGCCACTCCTCCTCGCTCCGGACCATGGCCTGTACCAAGGCCCGGCGCGAGAGATCGCTGCCACCGATCGCCCCCACGAGGACACGGCGTTGCTCTGCCCAGGCGGGGCACACCTCTACCGTATGCTCCACCGTGTCCTCCGGGCGGTCCACACAATGTTGGCACCCGGGAGGCTAGACTATCTTGGGGTCGGCTTCCAATCTAACCAGATGCGACTGAATATTCGCTTTCGGCTTTTCGGTTCGGGCACGCTCAGCGCAACTGTTATATTTATTGTATTTCAGTACTCTTTTTTATTATTTTATGTTTTACATGGAGCGACTGTCTGTCGAATCTCCACAACCCAGTTACTGGGCAACACGATACTCATTGGATAGGCTAATGGTCCAACTTTCTGGCCTCTAACCACCTGTAACGAATGACAAAGATCTACGAATAACAACCGGGTCCAACGGTTTGACATGCTTTCCGAGGCAAATGGTGTCAGTAATGTACTTGATAAACTTAGAAAAGTACTTAGGAATTGAAAAATTCATATTGGTACTTGCCCGGTTTTGAGCCTGCAATCTCATGCATGGGTGCTTCAATCACTGAGCCCTCACGACACATTATGAATATGACATTAATTTTCTACTTTCACTTCTAATGGAATTTTGACTAATGATATCGTTCATATCATATCACTTGGTCTATAGCTTTTTTTTAGATGGGAAATCATCAATGATTTCTCTCGCTTTTAGGCGGGGCGCGAGGGCGTGTACTCCTGTTCCTTCTTTGCCTTCGTTCCAGGGCCCCGTGGTTCACTTTCGCATTAGCCATGGTTGCAAAGCTGCAGTTCACGCTTAATCAGAATTCAAGAATCAAACTAACCTACGACGAATTCTCTACCACACGAAAGCTCTCAATTTCATTTATTTTTATTATACACTTATTTACAAACAAAAAAATTTTTCAAGGGGAACATACTGCCAAGATAAAAAGTATATGTGCTATTCCAGGACATGGTCTACCCGTGTGCCAAATTTCATCCGAATCCGTTCAGCCGTTCGAGCGTGAAGAAGTAACAAACATACACACTCACAAACTTTCACCTTTATTATATTAGTGTGTTGTGATTTGCTCAGCAACGTAAACACTCGACACCGTACCTCTACCATGAGTTTATAGCAATAGTATTCGTCGCTACTCGATATCGACGCCGCGCCGTAAATATTTTGTATGACAAATTTTGCAGCGCCTCTAGCGGTCACTTGCAGAACCAAAATCGGTAGTATGAATCATCAAGTACAAAACCTATCGAATAAGAACTCGATAGCGACTAAAGTTTTTACTAGTTTCCTATAATAGAAAATTGGTACCATGAGTTACAAATTTGACAGGTGCTATCGAAGCAAACCGTTACTACAGTAGTAAATTAACTCACTAGCAAATTGAAGGGTCATCATCATCATCATCATTTCAGCCGATAGACGTCCACTGCTGGACATTGCCACTTTAGTTTGGCGATTCTTCGCGCTATGTCGGCAACCTTGGTTCTCCTGCGGATATCTTCATTTCTGATTCGATCACGCAAGGAAACTCCGAGCATAGCCCTTTCCATTGCCCTTTGGGTGACTTTGAGCCTTCTGATGAGGCCCATTGTGAGCGTCCACGTTTCGGAACCATATGTCATCACTGGCAACATGCACTGGTCATAGACTTTCGTCTTGAGACACTGTGGTATATTGGATGAGAAGATACCGCGCAGCTTCCCGAACGCTGCCCAGCCGAGTTGGATTCGACGGTTGACCTCTTTCTCGAAATTAGATCTACCCAACTGGACTGTCTGTCCAAGGTAGACGTAATCGTCTACAACTTCGAATGCAGAGTCTCCGATCTTGATCGCAGAGGGTGCTACATGGTTATTTACCATGACTTTGGTTTTGTCCATGTTCATTTTAAGACCCACTCTTTCGGAAGCTCTACTGAGGTCATTGAGCATTGTGCTGAGCTCTTCCGTAGTCTCAGCCATGACTACTATATCGTCGGAAAACCGAAGATGAGTGATGTACTCCCCATTGACATTAATACCCAATCCACTCCAGTCCAGAACCTTGAAGACATCTTCCATTGCGGCCGTGAACAGTTTCGGAGAAATGACGTCTCCCTGCCTCACACCCCGCTGCAGGAGGATAGGTTTCGAGGTCTGGTCCTGCAGTCTGACTGACATAGTGGCGTTTTCGTACAAACACTTCAGCACCTCGATGTACCGATAGTCAATCTGGCACCGTTGGAGAGAATCAAAGGCTTTCTCGTAATCCACAAACGCTAAGCAGAGAGGCAGATTATACTCCTCGGTCTTCTGTATAACCTGCCGTAGCGTGTGTATGTGGTCTATGGTGCTAAAGCCTTTTCGGAATCCGGCTTGTTCGGGAGGCTGGAAGTCGTCGAACCTGCGCGCGAGACGGTTCGTGATGACTCTGGAAAACAGCTTGTAGACATGGCTCAGAAGTGAGATGGGCCTATAATTCTTGAGCAGGGCCTTGTCGCCCCCTTCTCAAAGAAGAGTACCACCACACTTCCGCTCCATGCCTGTGGTGTTTTTCCCTCGAATATGACGGAATCAAACAGCTTCTGAAGGGCCTTTAGGATCGGTTTACCGGGTCGCCTTCAGGAGTTCGGCTGTAATTCCGTCATCACCCGGTGCCTTGTTGTTATTAAGCTGCTTCAGAGCCATCCTAATCTCGTACAGGCTGACGTCCGGGATATCTTCGGTATAGTGTCGGGTCAACCTAGCTCTTGGGTCGTTTGCTAGATTCGTAGTGGGTTTGTGATTGACGTGTATAACTGTCCATAAAAAGCCTCGATCTCTCCCAGAAGCTCCGATTTGGCGGATATGACTCTGCCATCTTCGGTCTTCAGTTTCGTGAGCTGGCTCTGCCCAATAGACAGATCTCTTGCAAACAACTTAGAGCCCTTATTTCGCTCAATCGCGACTTTAATTTTTCCAGTATTAAAGTGACGGAGATCGCGTTTCAAGGACTTAGAGATCCGTTTATTGAGCAGCCGATATGTGCACGCATCGTCTGAGGACTGCAGAATCATCTCACGCCTTTCCTTCATAAGCTGGAGAGTTCGATTTGTGAGCCTCTTGCTCTTATTTGTACGAGTCTTATAGAATTTAGACCCGACCGTATGGACAGTTTCCACGAACCCATCGTTGTATTCATCCACAGAGCTTTCTAGGCATTCGAAACGATTTTGAAGTTCGAACTGAAAGCTCTCGGAGTTTTGGATCTGGATCTGTGCAGGACGGAGCGTAGACTTCATCAGTCGAGATCTTTCAAGCTTGACATTGATATTCAATGTGCCTCTTACCATGCGGTGATCACTTCCGGTTTTCACCGCATTGATCACAGAGACATCATTGAATATTTGCTTCTTCGTCGACATGATGAAGTCAATCTCATTTTTTGTTACACCATCAGGGCTTTGCCAGGTCCACTTCCTATGCTCACGCTTTCTGAAGAAGGAGTTCATCATGTAGAGGCCCTCCCTCTCCATAAAGCTGGCCAGTAGGTGTCCCCGGTGGTTCCTACGTCCTAATCCAAATTGCCCCACTCGCAGCTCGTCACCGTCTCGTTTGCCTAGTTTCGCATTGAAGGGTGAAAATGTTATAAAGCGTGTCGTGTAAAACAATATTTTATGGTGTAGTTTCTCGATAGTAACTCATGGTAAGGGTACCATCGAGTTGTCGCTAGCGAGTCCGTTTGACTCATGGTACGAGTTTAATTGTAATCTATTCTATGCATGTGTATTCGACATCGACTACGGTAAGATGGTGTAGATTTTCGATTCATGGTAAAGGTACCTACGGCACTTACATAGTAGCTAACGCATTGCTCCGTTGACGTTATAATGACTTCTACATTTCAACTGTCCATGAATTTTCCGTCAAATGCTTGGCACGGAACACCTCTCATAATTTAATTACTTCATTACTTTCTGTGACGTCAGGAATGCCGGATAAAAGCACCTCGTATGTCATTGAATAATTAAATTTTGAGATGAATTGAAACACTAGCTCTTGCACGCGGTTTCATCCTCTTGAATAGTGTTTTAGGAAGTACGTACTATCGGGATAAAAAAGCATCTTATGTCCTTAGCAAGCACTCTTACCTCTTACCAGTATTTGTGGTCCGATAATTTGACGTTTTGCTCTCAATCATGGTTGTTAAAATTTAAATTTCTCTGGTTTGTTTCCTTCGTATAATTTTCCACTTTCACGCGGGGAAGTCACTGGTTCGATCATAATGATGTAGCATCTAGTTGTCAACAAGATTTTCTCGTAAAATCTCCTAAGTGAAAACTACAGTGCTAATCACAGAAAATAAGGTTCAAAATAGACCTGCCTTTTCTATTACGAGTATACCACTAATTACTACACCCATGTGTAGACGAGCAGGTTTATATTCATTAGCATACGGTCCCAGATACCTCCATGGCCCATAGTGGGGGGTACATGGTAATGGCCGCTACACGAGTGCCGTGGTTGGTCCATGCGCCTGGGCCACAGTGTGGCTCCGCGGGGCGCGTTTTATTGCTTACGGTAATGGCTATGTCTTGTCTATTATACGGGTTTGCTTGTAAATAGACGCATAGACTCATGTGAAGGCGTAGATAAATGGTTGTTTTTACCTGACTGTGCCAGAAAGAGGTTTATGGTTTTCGAGTGTATGTAGGTATCTATGTTTGTATGTATGTGTCAGAGATGTTACGGAGGTTGGATTCCGATTCCGACTCCGATTGACTTTACACCATAGATTCCGATTTCGGTTACGATAAATTTTAATCGGAATTTGTCTCGGACATAAGAGGCAGGTTCACTCTTCATTTATCCAAGTTTTGATCAGTTCCAGTAGTGTTTCATTTGACGTTGTAGTCTCAACGCCGTTGTCAGAACGCAAAGGAGAATTGAAAGAAATAGTAAAAGTTTGACAATCAATTACTCAATACACTTACTCGAAAACCCGCTCTTATCCCTATCATTTTTAGGCACGTAATTTACCTACTGTTTTCAGCACTGGTTTATAAAAGTGCGCGAACTCGCCCCCGCCACCTTTGATTGTATTTATTGTATCAGGCTGGGCGCTAAGCGACCCTTACGAGTCGCCGAAAGCACTCGGCTCCATAACACCCTCGCCTGCGGCTCGGGCGAATTCCGCTTCGACCGAAATTACAAACTTTCTTCACTTGTATCAAAATGTACAAAGTCCCGCCAACAAAATATGTAGTTACACTAACTAGAACATGTTTCAGACAGCTTTTCCTTTTAACACACATTTTCCTTACAACCTCCACGTATTACTGCCCGATGACGTCATCCTTCATATTTTTAGTGCAACCAACGAGCATTGTTTGTCTTTTATTGCTAATAACAGTGTCCAGGACAACATGTTTTATTTTACCGTTTGACACACCATTTTACAACCCATTCATGGGGTTTTTGAAGCCAGTGATGGGTAGTAAACGTGGTCACAGTGGGCTATGAGCTATGGGCGATGGGCTATTTATGACTAAAGTATGGCTAGTAAGTTCATTTAACACGTCTTAATGGCCGTTGTTTTAGAAATATGAGTGCGAGACGTAAAATTGTTAGTAGATAGTTAGGTAAGACGGAGAGTTATTTATGAGCGCCGTGCAGGTGAAGAAAGCGTATTGAGTTAGTGTAATTGCTCTCGTATATGAGCGTCTTTAAATCTACTGACAAATAGAACACCATTTATTTTTATCCCCCTCTTCCCCCAGCTTAGCACGGTGTTACAAGAAATAGAAATTCACGGCTTTTCTCAACTATATTATGCATGAATTATAATACACCGGGTTTTTTTTTGAGATGTTTCCCATCTCATAAATTCTTCCGCTCTAGGGTGTAGAGTGTGTGTTATACACTTACATCTTCGTCATGAAACAGTCTGTCTATTGGTGAAAACCGTATGAAATTACATTCAGTAGTTTTTGAATTATCGCGAACAGACAGACAGATAAACACGTATTTTGTTTTATAATATCTAAGGAGCTGGAACTTTCTCTTATTTACCACAGAATAATAACTACAATATACTTGAGAAACCACTAAACTAATAAATGTTTATTAAGTTAATAGATGTATGACCCACAGAATGAACATTGCCATTCAATGTGTCAATGCTGCCAGCCTTCTGTGCACGATATTTATGTGGAGGAATACTTTGCCTAAAGGCTCTGGATCACTTACAAAACGAAACAAAAAAAAAGATACTTATCGGATCTTTTACAACAGAACTAATTAACGAATGAAATATTAATTACAAGCGTAATAAAAAAATATCAGAAATAAAAGCCGCATTTACCACGCTAGTGTGGTCTAATCTTCTAATTAATTATTAGCCTGTGAAAACACTAATTATATTATCGACCAACCTTCACTGCCCTTCATTACAAATACCAATAAATCTTGACCGACGACGAGACTGAGAACTAAACAAAAACGTACTGAATTTGACAGTAAGCTCTTACAACTAGCGCCAATGGGAAGTTTCAAGATAAACTGGTTGTCTAACTCGACTGACATCTGTTCTAGTAGAGTAATAAAAATAGATCTGATGAATAAAAATGTCTGAGGAACATTAAAAGGTGATGTAGTACGTACTATCATCATAAATAACCGTTAATTGGTTAATAGTAATTAGAACGGAAACTAGAAGTGATCGATTAGTGTCCGACTGAAACAAGTATTCACGGCCGAAACCGGAATCGAATTTCTGCTACTGTCTAAGTTTCGGCCGAAAGTGAAACTTCCTTATAAAGTTATTGTTATCCTGGGAGAAAAACATTCAGAAAAACATTTACTCAATCTTAATCAATCTCCTTTTATTTTTAACCGACTTCAAAAAGGAGGAGGTTATATGTTCGGTTGAATGTATGTTTTTTTTTTATGTATGTTCACCGATTTCTCGGTCAATTGTGGACCGATTTTGAAAAATTTTTTTTTGATTGAAAGGTTATGCTTCCGAATTGGTCCCATAGAAATATGTTATGATCTGATCATGAACTTCGATTTTATGGAACAGAACTCCTCATAGGATCACAGCAGAACCGTCGTAACAAGTAAAATTGCTTTGTTTATACGTGTAGTCGATGACTGACTGAAAGTAGAGGGGGAATATATCGAACTGATCTGATGATGAAGCCTGAAGTTGGGCACCGGAACTCTGTAATAAATTAATGTAATCTAACCGTGTTTGAGATTTTTAGAATTGTCTTGAGATGCACTCTGGCTATAAGGTATTTAAGTTTGGCTGAGGGTTACTTTTTAGTGGTGGTACCATAACTAAAAAGTGTAAAATAAAAACTTTTTCCAAAAAAAATACAACCGACTTCAAAGTAAAAAAAAACACTGAGAAGTGCAAAATAACTTTAATTTCGGAAGTCGGTGTTAAATAACGAAGAGACAAAACTATTATAGAAACACCGACTTCCGAAATTAAAGTTATTTTGCACTTTTCAGTGCTTTATTTTACTTTGAAGTCGGTTGTATTTTTTTTTGTAAAAAGTTTTTTAAAATCTAATATATGATAAAAAAAAATCAGTCAAGCCGTTTCGAAGGAATGCGATAAGAAACACTGTGACATGAGATTTTTATAGATTAGATTATATTAAACATTCAGTCTCTGATATTTGAGGTACATAACGAAATTACCTTCTGCCTTTATTAAGTATAACATAACATGTCATGTCCGATCGCAGCATGAAACCTCTCGAATTCATTTGCGGTTTCGGCCGTAGTTTCGACTAGATTTCAGCCGAAACCAAAACTATTCTGACACTCGTTTTTTTAGGTATCGAAATATACTTTTATAATTATGCATAATTTTGTAAAAATAAATGTTATTTTGTTATTACAAACAGACACTTCAATTTTATTTATGTGTAGAGTATGTGCAGAGACGTCTTAATGAAGTAGTCATTATTATTTTGTAAAATACAGAAAATGGCTGTCGGTGTATTGATCGAGTCTGAAGTGGGTCGTAAATCCTGGCGTATTTTATAGCTATGCGGCTCTAGTTCAAATGGGATTTTTATGAGATTTTAAGAGGAAATTGACAGGTCTTGTTGTAATTTATTTTTGAAAATATGTATAAGCTAACATTTTATTACTTTCTTGGCGAACCATTTTGGCTCAGTGAAGTATAATCTACTAAGACTAAGATCGTCTTCAATAGAACTTAATAAGTCCTTTTTTTATAAGGTGAAAGGAAATCATCAAAAAACTATTCCTGGTCTAGGTACAACGAGAGGGAGTGTCAGACTTTTACATCTTGTCAATTATACCTATTTTTCATAGATACTAAGGGCGAGTTTCTGAATTGAGTAAGTATTTTGAGTTAAGCACGTCTTAAACTCAACTTTAGTGCCAAATTTTGACAGATTTTCAGGTTTAAGTAGAGCTTGAGATATACTCAACTCCAAATGCTTAAATCAGAAATTGGGGGTAAGAGCTCTATTTTCATTTTAAAGCCCGTCTCTCTCACGTCTCAAAACCATTAAGACGTGAAAGGATTTGAATGAAACTTGGTTCACGAGTATATTTCATCCCATAAGTATATTCCCTAGGGATAATTCCCAGCTTTCACGCGGGCAAAGCCGGTAGCAGAAGTTAGTTGTCGATACAAATAACAGTGGCTTCATACAAAACAAACTTGGAGACTGTAGTAATTCAACAAAATTACACAAACACATTCAATTTACTTCTAACAAACTAATAATTAACTTGACGTTAAAGCTGTATTAATGATGTTTCAATTTTCTTTTGTGTTTAGGGTTACCAACTGTTTTTTAGAAAAATAACTTATATTTTAATTTTATTTTGTATAGGCTCGCGTTTGACAATTATCTCACCTGAAGGGAAGCGATGATGTGGCCGACGAGTGAGAGAAGCATGAGTGCCTAGAAGCAACCTATTCACTCTTGATTTGAAAAACTCTAGGTCATAGTTATCAGGAAACACAGACTCCGGCAGGAAATTCGACTCCTTAGCTATGCGCATGATGAATGTGTTCCCAAAAACGCTTTGTACGTAGGTATGGGTGGGACGTCCACCATGTGCCGGTGGCGCTACGCCGTACGTATAGTGGTCCGATGATGGAATGGATTTGGCGGAATTAAATTGTGCATGCAAACTCTCCGAAATGTAAACGATAGAAAACCGACAGGCTAGCGACTCGGCGTCGATGCTCAAGACTGGAGTTTTGACTCGACAAGTGCGTCATCGCCGATGATCATTATAACATTTTTTTTTGTAGGAAAAAAATATTTGAAAGATAAAAAAAAGTATTTTCAAAATTTTTATGATTTGTTTTTCTCTTGAAGACACATTGTATTTGTCACACACTAACAGTTTTTCATTATCCTATAATTTTTGGTAGCTATCTTTGTTCTCTCAATTTAAAATAAATAAGCAATTCATTTCCCACCCAACTTTATTTGTTTTGAAACAGCACCTATTCGTGTTTCCACGTAGAAGTATCAATACTCATTTATACTCATCACAGTAAACATTGAAAATACTGTACTTGCATATACTTTATTTTCAGGGAAAAGTATAAACTATATTTACTTACCAAAAATAAAATAAGATATATTATTATAAAGTATGGTTGGCAACCCTACTTGTGTTACCAGTTGATCATACAGCGGGAGTACCCATTTGTCTGTAATTATATACATGGTGTCTTTTAATTGTACACAGGTAAAGTAACCTTCGTGAAATGGATTCTTGTAAAGCGTAATGAAATTTAGACATAGGTAGTAGAAGTTTCGATAAATCTCGATTGAATCCGAAGCCTGCTGGGGCCATGGGTTGACTTCCGAAAGGGAAACCCAGGGTCCTGGAACGCTAGGCAAAGAAGGAACATAGGTGTGGATTTTAGTCACCCTTTCGCTTTACCCTAGAGCAGGAGAACTATGACCAGTGCGTGTTGCCAGTGATGATACATGGCTCCGAAACGGTCGCTTACGATGGGACTGAAAAGAAGACTTAAAGTCACCTAAAGAGCAATGGAAAGGGCTATGCTCGGAGTTTCCTTGCTTGATCACATCAGAAATGAAGATATCAGCAAGAAAACCAAGGTTACCGACATAGCTCGAAGAAGCGCCAAACTAAAGTGGCAATGGGAAGGGCATATTGCACGCAGAACAGATACTTAGTCGATGGGGACGAAAGGATTTGGAGTGAAGACGCAGCGATAGAAGACCTCCTACAAGGTGGACCGATGACCTGGTAAGGGTCGCGGGAATCCGATGGATGCGAGACGCACAGGACCGTTCGTTACGGCGACGCTTGGGGAGGCCTATGTCCAACAGTGGACGTCTTTCGGCTGACATGATGATAATGATGATGAAGATGGGAGAACTCATAGGATGATGTCTCACCTCAAAAAAAAGTCGCGTAATCATTTGTGAGATTAAAATAAACAAAGGTAAAAATAAAAAAGCTATTTACAAAGAACACGTTTTTTGTTTTGCTAAATGAAGAAATCATACGAATATTAAAGATCAGATTACAAGTTGGATGACCATCATTGTGACAATGGTATTTAAATATATTCTGCATAATTACTCTCCTATGGCTTAATTAACAGTAATAATTATGTACAAAACCATATTCAACCTATCATGTTACAGAAACATTGCTTGTATTTGTTTTACCCATACCAATGATTATTTTCTCGTTCTTATTTAATTCCATTTTAATTGTATAGTAAAAAGACTGCGACGGTTTATATTTTTTGTTTTGGCTCACCTATGTTCTAAAGCTTCCCAATCTTCGATGTTCAAATGATCAAGATTGCGAACTAGCTTAGCTAGCTAGTTTCGCAATCTTGATCTCGCAAAACTATTCTTTTAATTACTCGAGAGGTCAAGATATTTCGCCCGTACTGTTCGAAGTTCGAAGCGTGCTATAGTTAGTCCGCTCCGAACTTCGAACAGTTGTCTGCGCAGAATGCTGCGCCGAATGCCTATTGAGTATTTTTTTGAGTAAAAAATACTTGTAAACTGTTACCCTCTAACCAAAAAGTAGGAAAGAAAATGGCGAAGGAAATAATGAACAAAAATCACGCTAATAATATAAAGGCAAACATTTTATATGCACAATAATTCTTTACGCCAACTTCAGAGTGATCAATATGTTTTTACCGTACTGTACTTGTTACGGTAAACTTTTTTTTATCATAGAGTAAAATTATAAACAGCCTTTAGTCCCAATTTCACAAAAACCACGAAAGATACTAGAGGTATTCATATTCACTCCCTAAAGGCTGCTGCAGACAGGCGCAACGCGACTATGGTACAACGATGTAATCCTATTACAGAAATTGTGGCTGACATCGTATGCCTAAATCAATTCGTATGAAAAATTTTATTCGTTTGGTGTCGAGGTGTCTTTCTGAGCTTTAAATCGAATCCACTGGCCAAAAATAATTAGAGGAGAATCCGATGATTAATCTGGAATATCCTGTGTTTTTCACATTAATAATTAAAAATGCTTCCACACTCCTATCTCACTCATTTTGCTATGCCCGACACATTTTGCTATGCCCGACAGGGTCCATATGATCTAATGCAATAAAAGTATTGAGGTTCACATCATAAAGTCCTTACCTGAAGCGGCGCATGTTCGCATCGCTACAAGTGCGCGGGCGGCGGCGAGGGGCGCTGCGTGGTGAGCGGCAGCGGCAGCAGGTGTGGCGCGTACTCCGGCGCCAGCACGTAGCGCGGCGAGCAGCACATGGAGTACGAGCCCTTGCGCGCCTGCAGCTCCAGCAGCGAGCACAACGAGCGCTCGTACAGCCGCCATTGGTGCACCACCCAGTGAGCTGCAAAACGGAGGAAGGTTAGAATTAGATGTGGTTGTGGTTGTGGTTGTAGCGAGCAAAGGGAGCGCTTGGACAGTCGCTATTGGCGAATCACGGGCTGGAAGGGGAAAAAAGTTAGTGTCGGATGTGGTTGGCGTTGCAACGAGCAGAAGGAACGCTCGTTCAGCCATTGATATCATTGATAAACCACTCAGTTGCTGCAAGAGGGAAGAAGGTTAGAGTTGGATGTAGAAACTCCAGCAGTGGACACAGGGAGCGCTCGTAAAGCCGCCTTTGCTGGACCAGCCAGTGGGCTTGAAGGATTAGGCAAGATAGAGTAGCACTAGCTGTGGGACCATACCTTGGTGAACTTAGAGACTAAACCCTACATGCATAGCATGACCAATGTTAGACCGCACAGCGAGGAATCGCTGCACCGACAGAAACTAGCAACGCCATTACTAATGACTAAAAAAACTTTCTACCATCGGACAACCCGACGTACGGCGAGTATCCACCCTTACGTTGTTGAAACTTCAACGGTCCGGACTAAGCGTTTCGCTTCGTCGTTTATACCGCGTACATCGAAGGACTGGAACAATTTGCCTGCTGTCTTCCCGTCCAACTATAATTTAGGTGCCTTCAAGGCTAGAGTGAATACGCTCTTAACCTTTTGACGTGCGTAATTAGAGACACAATAGTAAGACAATGGCTTGCGGGCGCCGGCTACCGCCTGAGCGTTAATGAATTAATAAACTAGTGCGCCTCACCATCAATGATTGCATCACGCTTACCATCAGGTGGGATCGCAGTCAAGCACTGGTTTATATCAATTAAAAAAAAAAAGCAAAACTGATATTCCCGTAACAATGACAATAAAATGAATAACCAAAGTATAGTCCCACGGAATCCACGACAGCAAAGCGGTGGCAAACAGCACATCCTATAAAATACACCAGGAAAACAGTAGCAAGCGATGCAACCGGAGGAATATATACGATCGAGGAATTGTAAATATTGAACTTATGAGTCCCGCGAAAACGTATAGTTACCTAAATTAAAAAAAATAAAATTGAAAAAAATTCTCGCCATTCAGAATATTGATTAAATTTGCAAGGCTTCTAAAGTTATACTTATTTGACTTTTTAAATTTTTGAGTAAATTATGAAGTGTCAAAGTTCATGCAAAAAAGCAGATTTTCAGAGGTCTTTACTAAGTTAGTTTTACACAAATTTATTAATTGATTTCAATAGAAGCCTAGATAATATCCACAAGATACTGTGTTTCCAAAATATCTTATGAAAAATGTGTAATAACGTCATAATCGCGTAAGAGCGGTTGTATGAAAAACAGTGAAAATGTATGTCGAGTTGCATCCCTGCAAAATATGAGCTTGTTTAATTGAGCATATTAGGTGGTCCCAATTTGGAGTCATTGGTGACAGGGCTGCTCGCTGCACCCCAGAGCGATGACATCAAAAAATTATCTAGATGAGATTCTGAATAATTTTAATGTGCAATTAGTTTTCATTTCGAACAGTTCTTCCTACTCGTTAATCGGTAAGTGACAAAACTGAATGGCCTCAGAAAATGGATTTTAAATCCAGTCCATAGGTTGATCTACATTTTTTCCGTGAGTCTATTAACTTTGAGAGGTAACATTATTTTTTCCGAGATACACTAACTAATCACCAAGGTACACCAGTGTGTTGCGGCACACCTTTTGAGGAACACTGTAATAGGTGACCTGATGAACACCTAAACAGTCGCTAGTAGATTAAAAAGAAAGATTCCTCAAAACCTCATTCAGGAGGCTAGGAGAATAAACGGGGTTGTACAGCTTCCGTGCAAATCTGTTAAAGTTATAATGATTGATTGGATTTTAATAACAAAGATTCAAAATCAAATATGTAACATTTCTCGCTCTGGATGGAGCGACAGGGAGTGTCAGACTTTTAATAACTAAAACCCACACTTGTTCCTTTAATTGCCCTTTGCTTTCTAGTCACGGTGACTCTTTGAACAATTACGCAGATCTGACAGGTTCCATGAGTGCTGTAGCTAAAAGTTTGGAGAGAGCACTGCGTAAGTTTCTTTTTACGTTCCCTTAAAAAGTTTTAACACTTAGCAGAGATTCTAAATAAGGACGAGAGATGAAACAAGACTTGTAAACTAAGGTCAGTAGGCAATACAAATAATATGTTTAATAAATATTATTGTATCTCTGACTTGTAAACTAAGGTCAGTAGTTAGTACTAAAGTGTTATATAAATATTATTGTATCTCTGACGTGTGGTGTGACGAGAATGGATAAAGTTAGAAATGAGTATATTAGGGGAAGTTTGAAAGCGGCGCCAGTGACTGAAAAGTAGAAAGGGAATCGTTTGTCTTGGTATGGTCATGTGAAGAGGAGGGATAAAACGCATGTTGCTAAAAGAGTTATGAGTTTACATGTGGATGGATTGAGAGGGGGAGAGACCAAAGAAAAGATGGATGGATTGTGTGAAGAGTGATATGAAAGAAAAGGAAGTTAGTGATAGTATGACGAGTGACAGGGCAGAATGGAAGAAAAAAACGTGTTACGCCGACCGCAAATAACACGGGACAAGGGCAGGAAGATGATGATGATATGATAACAGTAAAACTTTATTTGCTTGCAATGTTGTTGTGTGGTCTTGTAGCAGTGCCTTGCTAGGACCGGAGGCTCTACCATGAGCTCTTAACGCGATCCATTTTACGACCTATACTGAACTGTTAAAGGGATGGAGCTATATAGGTTGTATAGTTCCATTCCTCTTTCTCGCTTGCACGACTGACATTTTAAGTCAGGGTAAGGCCTCAGGAGCAGTGGTGGCCGAGTGGTAACGGCCCCGGCTTACGAGTTGTAGGTCGCGGGTTCAAACCCAGCCAGGCGCATTACTTTGAGTAATTTATTTCATCACCACTGCTCTCAAAACGGTGAAGGAAAACATCGTGAGGAAACCGGCATGTCCTAGAACCAAAAATTCGAAGACATGTGACATTCACCTAACCGCACTGGGCCCGCATTCCCTCTCCTAGAGAGAGAGGAGGCCTGAGTCCCAACAGTGGGAACATTAAAAGGCTGATTATGCTTATGCTTATGCTTAAGGCCCCTGTAAAATTCATTAAAGAATCGAACCAATTTTGCTGGATTTTATTTAGTTCAGTGATTTACAACCTCGGGTTTAATTTGACAACTACGGGCACGCATTTATGGATGCGCTATAGTTAAAGTCATGAACAGTTGGAATTAGGTGGATTTTTGAGCAAAAATTTGACTAAGTTAAATAAAATGGAATGTCCGATTTTAGCAAATATCATTACCCTAACTTAATAATGCTTGGGCGGAGCACCGTCGTGTCCTCGTGGAGGCAATCGGTGGCAGCGACTTCTCGCGTCGGGCCCTATTTCGGGCTATGGTCCGAAGCGAGGAGGAATGGCAGGCGGTGGCCTCCTTCTGCGAAGCAGTAATGCTAGCGAAGGAGGAGACCGCACGCGTGAGGGAACGAATGTCCTTACGCCTCAGCCGCCGAGATTTTGACCCCGACTGCCAGCCACGGCAGACGCGGGTTTGCGGACGTCGAGCAATGGGTAGCTTGCTGTCCGGCCGTCCGGTAATTGATCGGACCGAGCCCAGTCGTCAACAGCGCGTAGTGATCCACGCGCTCCTCAAGATGTCAGAAAACCGTAGTGACCCAACAGGGCCGATGTCCGCTAGCTAGGACCGCGGAGAATTTCTGAAAAGGAAACCCGTAGTCCTAGAACGCAAAGGGCAACTGAAGGACACAGGTGTGGTTTTAGTCAGTAAAAGTCTGTCACGCCCTCTCGCTCCGTCCAGAACGCGAGAAATCATTAGATGATTTCCACACTTAAAAAAAAAACTTAATAATGCTCCCATACACTAAAAATAGAATAAACTAAAAATATTGAGGATATATTAACGGTTAAGGCTGCCCCTGTGTATATCGTTACAAATCCTCCACTGACCACAACAAGAAACTATAAAAAATATGTAAATCACACTTCAAAAATTTACAAGGCGCTCTTACAAACGCCGTTAAATGTCAAAAAACCTGCCATCATAAATTGTGGCGAAAACTGCCTGACACGGAGACATGTCACCTTGTTTTGTCATGACAAAATAAAGACGTTTTGACGTGTCAATAAAAATGCGCATACGATTCACTGCAATGGCTTCGAAGCTTAATTTTTTTGTCGTAGAAACGAAACATCGTGTGATTTGCTTTTTGTGGCAGATTCTTTTTAGAAACACATGAGATATTGTCATATTTGGATGATGTTTGTTTATGAATGTAAAGGCGACCGTAAACAAAAACTCCACTTAGGTAAATAGAAATACTTGAAAAGTGGTTTTCATTCAGACAAATACAAACATAAGGGCCTGCCTAGACAACGGTTCTGCTAGATTGTTCGAAAGAATTACAGGTAGGTTTGATTTAATCAAAGTCTGATACTCACTCATCCCATAGCGGGAGAAGTTATATAAAAAAGGGGCCTAGATAACGCGATATTTTATCACCGACAGCAAAAATGTCTCTTTTCGTTTTCCGAAGTCCAACTAACGTTCAATACTTAAGAACAATATTAAACAACTAGCTTCTATTACTTCGCGCGCAATAACTTCCAACCCCCGTTTCATCCCCTTAGGTGGTGAATTTCGGAAAATCCGTTCTTAGTGGATGTCACCTTATAAGGAACCTACCTGCCAAATTTTAAATTTGTAGGTGTTACAGTTTCTGAGATTTCGCGATTAATCAGTGAGCGATATTTCGCTTTTATATATATAGATTATTCTGTGGACGTTTATACGGAATCTTTCAACTGTTACAATACACAGTTTACACTAATTTAATTCCCCTCGATCACGTCTCGCACCATTTAGCATGCGCAAACGCATCATAAATCACAAGCATCGTTTACAGTGCCGGCGCTAATCTGATACGTATCGTTATTTAGACTCCTTTGATGTGCAATTGTTAAATTGTATAATTTTAATAGAAACTGGGACATGTTGCTGGTTGCTGATATTTGTAGGTTTAATTTTACTGTCATAGACTCATAGTGAGTACCTGCACTGTATATTGTTTACCTAGGGATACAAACGTTGACATGACAAGATAGGGCAGATGCCTGTAAGGGCTGCAAGATAATTTGGGAACCCTAATTTAATGCTAAAGTCATCGTGGACAACCTAAGGTAGAGTTAGATTCAAGGGGATGTCAGCAAACCGTAGGAGCCCAGCAGAAGGTCGAAGGCTACTGGAGCCAAAGTTCTGAAAGGAAGACTCGGCCCTGGTATGAAAGGCAACGAAAGAACAGGAGTGAGTTTTTAGTCAGTAAAAGTCTGATACACCATCTCGCTGCGCCCAGGAGCGGGGGACGTGATTGGATGATTTTCTCACCGAAAAAAAAGGTAGAGTTAGATACATAATCACGGCACGGTTGGCGAAATGGTTGTGCAATTGGCTGCTGTGCTGGGTGCGCGGGTTCGATTCCCGTACGGAATAAATATTTATATGACCTACAGATAGTTGTTCCGGGTCTGCGTGTCTTGTGTGTGTGAGTTTTACATGTTTGTGAACACACCCACGGTACATGAGTAATTATTAGTGTGAGTGAGGCTACGTTTTTTTTTTTAAGAAATAATTAAGCTCAAATTCTTAATTCAGAAATACGAAGAAAATTGTCATCAGATAGCCGGAGTTGATGAATTTCACATATTTAGGATATGATTTTTTTTATTCTTGATAGGTTCGCGTTTGACCGCTATCTCACCTGATGGAAAGCGACGATGCGGTCGACGATGGAGCGCGCTTACCTAGAAGTAACCTATTCACTCTTGACTTAAAGATTCCCGGGTTGTAGCCATCAGGAAACAAAGATTCCGGCAAGGAATTCCACTCCTTAGCTGTACGGACAATGAATGTGTTCCCAAAACGTTTTGTGCGTATAGGTGGGATGTCCATCATGTACCGGTGGCGCATTGCCGTACGCCTGGTGGTCCGATGATGGAACGGGCTAGGCGGAATTCCAAGCAATATTATTCTTACACCATTTTTGAAATTATATTTCAAAGGAAGCTTATAACTTGTATCAGCAATAAAAGTCTGTAGTAAAAGTTAATTTATATTCACTATGCAGTTTATAACCAATAAATCTCAATTAACTCGTTGAGTAGTGTAATTAGAGACACAATAGTAAGACAATGGCGCCCGAGAGCCGGCGTTCGTGCGGGGATCAACAGCTTACGTACATACAGCCACTGACAAAATGCCAAGGCAAGTAATATTGTTCCTGATTGTACATTAAGTAAAATATGGATGATTGGATCGCTGCGGCACAGCACCTGCAACTCCTAACGTGAGCCTGCGTGCCGCCCAGCCGAACACTCCAGTGTACATTTCCCGCCTGCATCACGCCGCAAGGGTGGAAGACATCGTGGAATGCGTCAAAAGACGAAGTTAGTACTGAGGGTACAGCTGTTGGAGTCGCACCGAAACGTCAATTTCAAGGCGTTCGTTGTGCGAGTCCCGAACACTTTCCTGTCCCTCATGCTGAAGGAAGACTTTTGGCCGCAAGGCGTGGTGTTCCGTCGCTTCCGCGGACAGGTGCCACAGAACAGCACAAAGTGAACATAGTGCAATGTGAAGTGTTACTAACATAGTCCTAAGTCTTATTTACTAACGATAAATTGTATTTACTTTATATGTTAGTCTGTAAGGTATGTATCTATGGGCCAAGATGACTGATAATAAATGATTTATTATTATTATTATCATATTACAGATCTTACCACCGTCTTTGGATATATTCGTGGCCCCGGTACCAAAGTAAATTTATCTCCAACGTTTTGGAGACACGAGTCAGGAAAAAGAAAAAGTATCACAAGAGGCTCAAATTTATCTATTCTTGACGTGTATGTGTCGTGCTTTATTTACGCTAGCACTCCAAAAACCTGAGCACATCACTGCTGATTGGCTGCATAACAGATTAGTACTTCCTCAGACGACCTTCCTCAATAAAAACTTCACTACTCCTAATCTCCAATGTTTTGGAGACAAGATATTATAGACAAAAGAAAAAGTACCTATCACAAGTGGACCTATAACAGAACCATGTGAAACGCCTCCTATTTTATTTAAATTTATCCATTCTTGACGTGTGCTAGACGTGTGTTAGCATGACATATGAATTATGTCGTGCTAAATTTAAGCTAGCACTTTTTAAACCTGGCCACTTCACTGGCTGAAGAAATGGCTTGTTATTCCTCAGGTGACATTCCTTTACAAAAACCTCTTCAACTTCAACTCTTCATTATGGCATTTGCGGAAAAAACACCACAATTTTGCCAATAACACGTGCAAACTGTTAATAGACTATCAAACGCTGGAGAGTATTTAGCGTGAATTAACAGTAAAATAAATATATATCTCTAAACATTAAAGTTCAAAATAAAAGAATTTTTTCGCAGACGCAGACCGACATTATGACCAGACCACAGACTATGACTATGTAAGTACATGACTGAAACTCGTAAGAGTGAAACAAAGAGAGAAAAAAAAAACAGAAAAAAAAGTAATTACAATTTTTATTTTTTTATTTCAATAAATTTGCATAGTTTAAATATAAAACGAGTAAACACAAAAGAAAAAAGACATTTGACCGAGGTTGGACGAGGAATATGAGCAGGAATGATTTCATGAAAGGAGCAGCGCAATTTAGGACAGGAGAAAAATAAATGGTCCACGTTTCCTTCATCCAAACCGCATTCACAAAGTGAGTTATCCTTAATCCTAAGTTTGGCCAAGAAATGAGGTACAAAAACCTCCACTACTCCTGGTTATTTTATTATTCTGAAATTCTCTCCCTCGGTTTGACTGAAGGTTGTCATTTCATTTTCCATAATATAACCATGGAGTTTGACTTGTAATGGTACTGATATAGAAATATTAATAACCACTTCACATTCATTGACCACAGAACTATGCCAGTATGAAAGTACCGCTATCTGTCATTGTAGATACTTAATTTTATTGCAAGTTGTGGTTGACATTGTTATTATCATCAGAATGCAAGAAGCTATAATTTTCCGCAATTGTTTTCTTCGTACTTTTTAAGTGATTGATATCAAAATCATTTTGATATGCAGAAAAATTTCACTAATAATAAAAGATCCTTAGGTATACAATCGTTTAGTTGCTTTTCAAATTCATGTCATCGGCACTTATAAAAACACACTAGAAGCTAGTGCACGATCGTTGGTCGTTTCTTATAGAGAAGAACTGGTGAGAAACTTCACAATGAACCCTTCCTAGATGAAATTAGTGACATCCCATTGATTATAGACAAGTTCTTGCTACACTTCAAAGAAATAAAATCAAACGTTCCACAGGGAAACAAGATTTAAGATAAACTATACGATATGCACCCAGCCCTTTCTATTAGCACTTCACGCTCATTGAAGGTAATGTCATCTATTTTTAAAAGATATTTAGGAACGCAAAAATTGTGGTTTTGTTTCATCTTTATTGGGCCGACGACAGATGTACCTAAGCTATCCATCCATACTAATTTTACAAAGGCATAAAAATTGTTTGTCTGTTAGAGGTAATCTCTGAATACATTTTTTTTTTATATGCTCACGTTTGAACACTATCTCACCTGATGGTAAGCGATGATGTGGACGACAATAGAGCATGGCCTTGAAGCCGATCCCAACATAACTTGGAGAAAGGCTAGGCAGATTAATTTTGCAGTTTCAATAAGGGTTTTTTTTTATTGTTATAGATAGGCTCGCGTTTGACCTGATGGTAAGCGATGATGTGATATGAAAATTCTTTATTTCGAGTCGCTGGTCCAGTAAGTGGACACGTTAATTGCATTATAACAGTAGATGCTTACGATTAGCTACTAAAAAGTGAAGGTGTACCAATTAGCCCTTTATGCACGATAGTAGTTTGATTTTAAATAAAGTGTGAAAAGAATGAAAGAAAGAAGAGTAACTAAGAAAGAAAAAAAAATATACATAGGTATATCCTTGTGTCTGACCTTGATCCCATCACCATAGACACGAGGCATGCTTACATAATAATAATGCTAACAACGTATAATAACATGGATACAAAGACCTACATTGTCAAGAAAGTGTAAAATA
This sequence comes from Mythimna impura, assembly GCA_905147345.3. Classification (NCBI taxonomy): domain Eukaryota; kingdom Metazoa; phylum Arthropoda; class Insecta; order Lepidoptera; family Noctuidae; genus Mythimna; species Mythimna impura. Next base: position 20,178,592 of record LR990359.1, on the reverse strand, counting down.
AAACAAATACAACTTATCAGACAGAAACAGAAATCGACTGAACTTATTAGCAACCAAATGCGAATCCAAATAGAAAATAACTTCGAAACGTTATTAACAAAATAAGGAAGCTAAACGCCATAAAATGACCGACCGAATAGCAACAAGTACGCAACATTGTCGCTTCACGATGCAAATTTAAATCTCCTACGTAATGCCACTATCAAACTATATCTATTTTTATTACTGCACCCACACAACTCAAAACTATTTCGCATCACTCAAGTCTAAACTCTATCTGCTGTCGAATAAAATGCACTTTAACTTACAACAAAGTGGCGCTAACTTCGTTCTATTTCATGAAGTGTTCGAGTGTGCATGTGGTTGTGTCAATGATACAACTGCCAACTCGTAAGTAGTTAGTGCTTACCTACCACGTGCCATAGTATTTATAGATGTAGACATGATGCAAAAGTGCATTCCAGTATAATCTGAACCATTTGATTAGGATCTGTAACAGTCAATACTCTTCGTGATGTACTGAGACAAGGGGGGAGGGAAGGTCATCGTATCTGGACAGTTACCGAGGTAGAAAATGTTGCATGTGTCCGATACGCTTTTATTGTTCAAAGATTAATTGCATAGTGATATTTAACATCCGTCTGTAGAATAAAGTCGTTAAATTGTAATTATTGTGACAATTTCCTGTTCAAATGTGTATCATGTGTAATTTTATTTAATCAGGGCCTGCTATAGTTAGAAATTGACGCAAAGGGAACTAAATTGAGAGTTGATGACGTAAAAAGATAAATATCTCTTTTTATTGTATTGTTTTGCTTCGATGTTATGATTGATTCAAATCGACGCTTCCAGTAGACAATCAGACAGACGTTGAACAGCTCATTTAAATTTAGCATTAGTTACTGTATCTTCAAGTTGTAATTGAAAAACTCTTGAGAAGTCTTTGCTCTCTTCAATTGTCTTTCTCAGTCACAAATCATTAAACAAAACTATGGGTCCAAACCAAATATTTGAGAAATGAACAGCAACAGTGTATTTTGTCATAGTACAAGCTGATCATAACGATTAGCACAAAGACGATACCAATAAAAACGTAGTAGAGGTAATCTCTTGTATAACATAGAGTCGGGTTACTTTGGCCCTGAGGTATAATTTTGGCCCAAGCTAATCCGACCCTGATTAGTGATTTGCCCGAAGGTGCTCGTCCAACATTATTTACAGAAACAGAATAGTACAAAAATCTTTAAAATAAAATAATTTGTGATGTACATCTCATTTTCCCATAAGTTATCAACATTTTGCCTTTCGTTTCTTTTTTTTTTTGTTTTTGGTATAGTCCTTATACACTACCATGTCATGTTACACTAAAAAAATTGCATCGATTTTATGTTTTCCCTACACCCATTCCGAGAGATGTGTTTCCATTCAAACTGGAAACTCATCTCTCTACAAGACACCGTGGCGCTATCACTCGATCCCAAATAAACACTCACACGGTTTATCTATCTTTTCTTTGCCCCCTCTCTATTCATCCATCCACTTCTCAATCCGGTAACACTATTTTGCCTTCAAACAGCAAATGACTAATATTGTGTATATTTATATTAATAACAGAATGCTAATACAATTAAAATTCTTTACAAGTATCAATTGTTAACTACAAGTAATGCTCATTCATAAATATATACTTGGATATACATATTGTCTTGGCTATGTAATGAATGGTAAACAAACATAAGTTATTATCTTAATTTTAATTTAGAGAAGAGCATCTATTACAATTTCGTAGCAGTATCCGGCTCGAAGGACCATGTACAAAGTAACGCCAGATACTTTAGTGACCTAATATACTTTACTTGTATTGATAGGATTTGGAATATTATGGTAACACGCAAAATCCGATGAAGATCCGCAGGAGAACCAAGGTTGCCGACATAGCACGAAGAAACGCCAAACTTAAGTGGCAATGGGCAGGGCACATTGCTCGCAGAACAAATGGCCGTTGGGGCCGAAAGGTTCTGGAGTGGCGACCGCGTACCGGAAGACGCAGTGTTGGAAGGCCCCCTACAAGGTGGACCTACCTGGTGAAGGTTGCGGGAATCCGATGGATGCGAGACGCACAGGACCGTTCGTTGTGGCGACATTTAGGGGAGGCCTATGTCCAGCAGTGGACGTCTATCGGCTGAAATGATGATGTTGATGAGTCAAAGTCCTGACTTATTAGCTAATTGAAGTTGACCTAATTGATAGAAATGATCAAGCTACGTACCTTACTGACTTAGTAGTGAAATAATCAATATTGGTTATGGGTTTGAGGATATACTCTTTGGGGAAGAGATCTGTCTGAGTGCTCAGTGCGAGTTGATCGAAACGTGTACCGCGTTTGGCTCTCTGATTGGTTAAGAGCTTGGATCGGACCAATCGGTGCGCCGAACTTCATAAACGTGTCGACCTCGAGAACTCTCACTAGGTTCACTCTCACACGTTTGATTTTCAGGTACCTATTCATAACCCAATTTTATGATGTCTTTTATAATAGTGTCAAATCAAACTCAATAAATTATTAAGACCCCTCGAACGCCGATTGTACATACGGTTGTACAACTTGAATGGCCTTGAAAAACGCTTAACGCTTGGTCTCTATTTCTTCGTTTTTCCTGGAAAAATCCTGTAAAAATTTTTTTTTTGGTGATTTTACATAAAAACGCGTTATTCGTAATAATAATACCCCTCGTCGCGCGAGGGTTTAAGCCCACTAAACGTTTTGGGAACACATTCATTGTGCGTTCTCTACCTCCCCCATCTTAATGGTATTCCCTACCTCCCTGACAGCTACAACCTAGCGGTCTTTAAGTCAAGATTGAATAGGTTATTTCTAGGCAAGCGTGCTCCAACACCGACTACACCATGGATTACCATCAGGTGAGATAGTGGTCAAATGCGAACATTAAAAAAAAACTAATGGTAGACGATGTCAACTGTCCATTTGGTAAAGTTTGGTACTCTCGACAAACAGTCATCGCGGATTTTATTGTTGACCGTACGTCATAAAAATACCTTACTATTTATCGTACCGCTCAAATCATAAATTTATGAAAGGAAAATGCTTACTTTGAGCACAGGTCAAGTTCTATAACCCTAAGAATAATTAGCTTGAAAATTTATGGCTAAATCAAGAAGTGCTAAAATGCTAATTAGATGGTACTTTCACAATCAGAAGGTTTATTATTTTGTGAGACTATTCATTATTGAAGTTACATCTTTACTAGAATAATAATAATAATAATAAAAGAAACTAACTGACCCGGTAATCGTTGTTCTGCCATATAAACTATCAAAGAAATAAATGGCGGGTGGGGGTTGAAGGGTAAAAAATAGCCTACGACCTATTCTCAGTCCTGTCCAAGACCAATACTCGTATACACAAAAAGTTCAGACCTGCCCAATATGCATAAAAAGTTTTATAAAAAATCGGTCAAGCGCATCGAGATATAAGTACTAAAGTACTAGAGAAGACACCGTAAATTCCTACTTTGTCTCGTTCAACTGCGGCGATCGCGCCGCACTTTGTCGAAGAAAACGCGTAAGTGCCGTGATTTACATGGCGCTTAAGACCTTTTTGCCGAGAATAAATACACTTCCGCAGCAAATCTAGCGCTGTGGTAAATTAGTTACGGTTTAGACGAATTGTTATTATTTTAGCGCTGCAGCGAACTAAAGATTCAAATTACGAAAATAGGACAATTCAGTTATTTGACGTAGCTTCTCTAGTACGTTAGTACTTATATCTCGATGGTCAAGCCGAATGTTTAAACTATTCAAGTAAATTATTACTAAATAATCTTTTTTATTACTTTTTTTGATTTTATAAATAATATTCAAAAAAATATTTGATAAGTTAGACTGATCAAAAAACGAATTAATAAATATACCTAAAACGTATCGATTTATTTAATTACATACCTAACAATGTACTCAGTTAGTAATCATTCAGGTTCTTGTTACATTTTATGACGGCGCCGGCTGACTGGTAATGAGAAGCGGGTCGCGGACGCTGGGTCACAAGTTCAAGTCCGTATCTCTGTGTGTTTGTTTGTTTACATCTGTTTCACTTGACGTTCAACAGAATTTAGACGTTTGTAGACAGGTTTACGAACTAAATGATTGAAAGTCATAGTTCAATAGTGAAATATAAATTTTGTTTTATTTTTTTCCAGCTAATACGCTGTTTTACTTTCTCAAGGTACCCAAGTGTACACCTACGTCAGAGAATCATGAACTTCTAGGAAAGCTTGCTCCATCGTCGGCCACCTCATCGCTTACCATCAGGTAAGATACTGGTCAAACGCGAGCTTATCCATAATAAAAAAAAACTTTGTAAAACATAGAACATCAAAGATGTCTGAAATATCTGTAAAACATCGAACCAGTCTGATAGTGAAATACTCGAAGAAATCTGATTACATGAGGGTCTACACCAGGGATGGGAAACTTATGGCACGTGGCAAAATAATTCGGGCACGCCAGTGAAAGAAATACAACATGTAGGTGATTTGAAACACTAGTAATCACACCAATTTTCTCTTTTATACATATATGTATATAATTGAATAAACATACTACTGTAAACATTATGATATACGAATTTTGGGCTGCTAATTAAAAGTTAATAGCATTTAGTTTAAATATTTGTTCATTAAATCACTAAGCCAAGATTCTTTGGCGGCACGCAATGACTAAATCTTTTTTTAAATATTTTTAGTGGCACGTTCTCATATAAAGGTTTGCCATCCGTGGTCTACACAGTGTCATTCTATCAACCATTTGGGCTGGTTGTAATAAAGTTCGCTTTTTTTAGGTGGGAAAATCTTTCAATGACATCTCTCGCCCTTGGGCGAAGCGAGAGGGTGTGTTAGACTTTTACTGACTAAAAACCCACTCCTGTTCCTTCTTTGCCTTCGTTCCAGAGCCCCGGGTTTCACTTTCACACTACCCGTGGCCAAGTAGGATTCGACCCTGCTGGGCCCCTACGGTTTGCTGACATCTCCTTGAGGCGCGTGGGGCAGTACGCGCCGTCGATGACTTGGGCTCGGTCCGGACGGTTACCGGACGGTCGGACAGCGAGCTACCCATTGCTCGCCGTCCGCAAACCCGCGCCTACGGTGGCCGGAAATCGGGATCGGGATCCCGGCGGCTAGGGTGTGAGGGCAGCTCCCTCGCGCGTGCACGTGCGGCCTCCCGCTACTTACAGTGGTCCCTTCATGGAGTGCGGTAAACAAACCCAGACAGATAATGACAATTGTCCAAATTGATGGCAGGGCTAGCGCAGTGGATCAGCGATTAGTTGCTGCGATGTGTGTCGCAGGTTTGATTCCCGTAAAAAACAAATATTCGTACAAGTAACCTACAGATAATTTGTTTCAGGATTGTTGCACACCACGATACTGAAGTAATTTCTAGTGTGTGACGCTTTTCTTAAGACAACAAGAAAACAGAACAACAAATTCCAATCTATTGGCCGATCATCGTTTCGGTAGCACAGATCCCATACATTTATGTACCGATGGACCGATGACCTGGAGAAGTTTGCGAGAATTCGATGGATGCGAGACGCATAAGACCGTTCATTGTGGCGACATTTGGGGGGGAGGCCTGTGTCCAGCAGTGGACGTCCATCAGCTGAAATGATAATGATGATGATGACATTTATGTATGGGATGTAATTTTTTCAAGAAACTGACCACCCCAACCAACCGGTAAATTTACACAAAATCTTCAAGTACGTAAAAAGTGTGCATATATATACAAATACATCTATCTCACATATATATTATAAAGAATTAAAGTTTGTTTCTTTCGTTTCTAATCTCTGAAAGTACTGGTCCGATTGCGAAAATATTTTCACCGATTGAAAGCTGCTTTATTCCTGAGTGACATAGACTATATTTTATGTATGCAGACAAAACCGCGGACAAAAGCTAGTTGATACATAAGTTACCTACAAACTAACACCACGAGTATCATTAGATTAATTGCGAGTCAAATTTCAGCGCTGAACAGTAATCATGGAAGTACACTGAAACATTGTTTATATTGATCATCTCTTAGAATGGTTACTGTAAAAGTATAGTAAATAGTAAATCCAAACGGTAATAATGGAAAGGGCTATGCTCGGAGTATCCTTGCGTGATCGAGAACCAAGTTTACCGACATAGCACGAAGAATCGACAAACTTAAGGGGGAATTGGTAGGGCACATTGCTCGCAGAACAGATGGCGACCACGTACCGGAAGACGCAGCGTTGCAAGGCCTTCTACAAGGTGGACCGACGATCTGGTAAGGGTTGCGAGAATGCGATAGATGTGAGACGCCAGACCGTTCATTGTGGCGACATGATGATGATGATGGTAAATCACAATATTTGCCGGCAGAACCTAAAATTTACTAAGTTTTACCGGTCAAAAACGACGAATACATTTGACTGTTTAAAAGCCTAGATAATCACAAAAATACGTACCTACGCATTAGCAATATGACATTAATTTGTTTAAACTATACGTACAGTAGTGGCAGGTACAGTCAGGGGTCAAAAGTGCAGTTGCACTCTACTAATGCTAAAGTATCTAAAATTTTCATACGTTCAATGGTCTACAACTAGTTTAATCACTACCTTAGGTTCTATGTTACAAATCAAATCAGTCATAAACCATTGAACCTTTTCTAAAAATAAATTTTAGACACTTTAGTATTGGCTGAGTGCAACTGCAGTTTTAGGCCCTGACTGTACATACATGTACCGTGCACCGTGTACCGTGCTTTAATACTAATTCGGAACTTTGACATCAAATACTCGTGTATTTAATTCAAATACCATAATGACTTGCTTCTAAAATTTAAAAAAAGTTCCAGCACAAACGCAGCGTGTAAACGACACTCGACCCTGAACTAATTTCAAAGCAAATCTGTCACATACGGACAATCTATTCTAGAAAATATATATTCGTATCTAGAAAAAAATGTCCGCAATCTATTCCGAGGTGGACACAGACAGTGACGGGCGGACGGACAGTCCACTGAGGGTTATCCCGTAGCCCACAAAGACTAATTGATAGCCAATAACTTATTAACTGGCTAGACCGACGAATCCATCAGCAAGCGACTAAATTCAGCCTAAATTTTTCAATTAGGAGGTCTAAATTGTACGTATATTTTAGGGATACACTTTAGGAATTGGAATGCAATTAATTCTTTAGTTTAATGAACCTTATTGATTTTAAAAGGATTCGAGAATAATGTAGTTCAAAAAATAAAATCATTGCAATGTGTTCAGCTGGCCCAGGTTCCAGGAAGTACTCCTGGAAATCGTTCGAATTCAAGTCAAATTTGCGTTTCTTTACTAAATGCCTGTAGTCATAATACCTTAATTTTTCAGATACTTTCCGAGGGCTGATGGAGGACTGAGGGATCGCACTTTAAGGGCTGTAGTTTTTAATATATTAGTTTTCAAATTCCCAGATTTGTTCTACATTTGTTTTTAGTTTACTACTAAATCCTTTGATTTTTACTTTGCTAAATACCAGTGGTCCCTTAGTTCACATGTACATGGAAATCATCCAATGACTTTTCCCACTCTAGGGTGGAGCGAAAAAAATCAGGCTTTTACTGACTAAAACCACACCTACACCTGTGTCCTTCAGTTGTCCTTTGCGTTCTAAGTTCTGCGGGTTTCCTTTTCAGAAATGAAATATTTATAGAGAAGTTATGGAAGCACAGACTGATCCGACCCTAATTATATAATTTCTAGAAGATCGCAAATCGACAACATTGTATAAACACTGCTGATTTACAAGCACCTCATCAACTGTTCCCATCAAGACATTTTTTATCAAAGAATTATTTCTTTATGTCCGTCTGAAAGAACAAGGCATTACTGTTTCTTATCATTAATGTCACTAAACTATTAACTTGTATGAAAACAATTGAATCTTTGTGTGTTGATAACGAATGAATTAGTTGCTTATTAAAAATGTGCTACATTGTTGAAAAGGACACCGAAAGTCGGCGTGTTGTTTGGTCGTACTTACTTGAAACTGTATGAAAGGAGCTTTCATAGGTCAGAATAGAGTATATTGTCTGATATTGAATGCGCTTTTCTTTGTATTTACTATCTAATTTATATGACAAATCTCACTAATGGTTAGTTGACTCATTTCTTTTATTATTTGTATTAAAAAGTAAAGTTACTAGTATTTTTAGGGTTCCGTACCTCAAAAGGAAAAACGGAACCCTTACAGGTTCACTTTGTTGTCCGTCCGTCTGTCTGTATGTCTGTCTGTCAAGAGCCTTCATCTCGGGAGCGCGTAGAGGTATCGAGTTAAAATTAAAACCATATACTCAAGTCTGCGGTCCCTTGAAGCTGTGAAAAATTCAATTTTCTGAGTTAACGGAAAAAAAATATACGGCCGTTTATGTCGCAAAAAACGTGTGTTTCCAAACTCTCAAAGGAATCAAAATTCATAGGGTACTTTCCGTTAACCTAGAACACTGAAATTTGCCATGAAGCAAGGTCTCATAGCACAAGTACAGGAAAAAATATGAAAACTGTAAATTTTTCAAAAAACTTTTTTTGCGATTTCGAAAAATCTTCATAACTTAATCGGAATCGAACTGTTTTCATAGGTAAGTTTGTACGGAACCCTTAGTGCGCGACTTGCACTTGCCCTATTTTTTTTTTAATCCATTCAATACTAAGTAATTTATAATAGAAACTTTTCAAAAACTTTCAAGTGACAGTATAAGGATGCAGACACTAAAATGTGACGTCACCGCCATTAGGTTACGTGTGTACAAAAGAGATAGTGAGATGTCCCCACCACGCTCCCACTCTTCTTCATACCAATATTTGTAATGCTAATTGCTGCTTCATTTACTAACCAGTTTTTATGCTGTTTTCAGAAAAAGATTTATTTTTAGTGTTATTTTTTATTTAGCAAAAAACATTGCTGAAAAATGAACTAATTTTAGTAATTAAATTATATTGGATTAGAATAAAACCTCGTATTTTAACATTATTTGGCTTAAAAAGTTAAAGTAGTTAGATCGTTTATTTTATTTTCAGCTTATTCTCTCCCATTGCAGAGTAAAGGCCTCTAAGTTACATTCCAGCCTTCCCGGTTTTGCCCAAGTGTAGACCAATTGTGTCAATCGCGTCGCCATTTTCCCCTGGGTCTGCCGCAATGTCCCGTGACATTTTCTGCGACTCACATTGTGGCTAATTTAAACCATGAATTGATCGACATGCAGCAGACGTGTTGGCCCAGTCCCATTTTAGCTTGGCTACTTTTTAGGTGTGGTCGGAATTTTGAATAATTTACCTGAGATTTAACTTTTTTTTAGGTGGAGTTACTACTCTACAAAAAAAAATCATCAAATCAAATAATTCTCAAATCAAATAATTTTCTTTCAAATAATTTGTCTCCGGCTGGGTGAAGCGAAAAGGGATGGCAGACTTTTACTGACTTAAACCCACCCATGTTCCTTTAGTTGGCTTTTGCGTTTTAGAGCCTCGGTGACTCTTTTAAACCATCCTGCACTGACTATCTAAAAACCTATTTAATTCTATTTTAAAATCTCAATAGAATACCTCGTCTATACAACGACTAATCAGCTCCAACAATGTCGCTGTTCCCACATAATTTTAAAACTCGAATTAAACATTTACCAATCGACTCGTATCACAAACCTTTTTTATATAAATTGCTGGCTGGCAAAGCGCTTTCTTCAGTTTCGTTTATTGAAAAAAAGTAATGTATGACTAAGAGAAAAGCAGGGTCGTGTTGTACACTTATGTGGTACTGGGGATACCGCAAGGTCGTGGTGGGGTCTTGTGGTTGTGAAGAATGCGCGGTTTAAGGGCCACAACTGTAATAAGATGTTGCGATATGAGAGAAAGATACCTTTAAAGCGAGATAGACATATTTTATTCTGATATCTTTTTAAAACTTATTTAAATTTTGACAGTGGCTGGTCATCATGACATTGTTTTAAGAAATCTTCAGAATAAATACAAGTTTCTAGTATAAAAAAAATTTGAAGGATTCGAAAACATGCAGTCATGGCGAAGATATTTTCTCGGCTCACCAATTCATCTTCCTGCCCTTGTCCCATCTTATTTGGGGTCGGCACAACATGTTTTTTTCTTCCATTCTATCCTGTCAACCGTCATGCTATCATTAACTTCCTTTTCTTTCATATCACTGTTCACACAATCCATCCATCTTTTCTTTGGCCTCCCTCTCCCTCTCCACCCATCCACATGTATGACATGGCTCACCAAATGGATAAAAAATAATATACAGCAAACCAGCTTATCCACATTTCAATACAAGTGCTCATGGATTGAACTATCACACCGCCTGCATCAGGATATAACTGTAAATCACCGTTACTCTTGGAATTAAAAAAAACTGGGCAAGTGGGAGTCCGACTCGCGCCCTGAGGGTTCCGTACAAACTTACCTATGTAACGAAGTTCTTTCCAAATCGCAAAAAATTTTTAGATTTATTCCTATACTCTTGTTATAAGACCTTGCTTTATGCAAAATTTCAGGATTCTGGGTCAACGGGAAGTACTCTAGAATTTTGGTTCCCTTGAGTGTAGAAATATACGTTTTTGCGATATAAACGGCCATATCTTTTTTCCATTAACTTAGAAGTTTGATTTTTTCACAGCTTCAAGGGACTGCAGACCTAAGTATATGGTTTTAATTTCAACTCGATACGTCCACGCGTTCCCGAGATAAAGGGTCTTAACATACAGACAGACAGACAGACATACAAACAGACATACAGGGTACGGAACCCTAAAAAATAAAAACTGAATAGTTTTGCCAATAATTTGAATCTCTTTAGCACGTTAGATCGATAAAATGATCCGAATTCCTTTAAAACACCAGCATAAATCAGCCTTTTAATACTCCCACTGTTGGGTCTTATGCCTCCTCTCAGGGAGAGGCAACGGGCCATAATCCACCACGCGGGCCCAGTGGGGGTTGGTGGATGTCACAATCATGTCTTCGAATTTTTAGTTTTTGGATTCTTGTCCATGGTCTTTATTTTAATAAAATTAAATTTAAATAAAAATAATAGGTGCACTCTTATGTACCCATCGCTTTTTTGACAGAAGTCAAAACTTCATCAAGGCAAGGTTAAAGATACAGTATCGTAATTGTTCGGATAAGGTCGGCCGACTCGAACCCACTTTACCCGAACGAATGTTAAGAAGCCGAACGTGACTGCTGTGGCTCAGTCTCATTAAATACCCCACAAAGTTCTCAGCGCACCGAAAGAAGTTTTCATTTAAAAATGAAAATGTTAAATCGAAGTGTCAATCCAACGCAACCCACTTTAAATGCCTAATTAATCATAATTACAAAGAACAAGGCACACGACCACCTGTTTTCATTAAAACCCAGCTGTTCTAGAACAGGTACTATACTTATATACGTACAAATACAAATAGTAGCATAGCAACAAATCATTGTAGGTACGTATCGGATCAAGAACCCGCAACATTGTAACACCGCCTTGACACGGTAAACTTGAGTTCATTATAAATGTTACATAATTGTCGCATCTGCTGCGCTCCGAGTCTGCAGTAGACAATAAACAAAAATGTTTTTGCTGTCTTTACGCGTTTAAAAAAAAAAGACGGATGAATGGTTTAATTTATAGACAGAGAGAATGGACTGAGTTTTGTTTCTAGGCATCTAGTGAAAGGAATACGGGCGGAAATGTGAGTGAGAGATAGAGTGATCGCGAGCTTGTAGTTGTCTTTTTATGAGTAACACTGGGTCAAATCTCGCAGCTGAATTTTAAAACAGTTTCCCCAACCGATTTAGCTGAAATTTTGCATACACTTTTGGTTTAAATGACAATGCACGTTTAAAAAAGTGACATTATACATTCAATATGGCTCATCAATATCTTTTTATGCACCTCCATGTCACGAATATAAAGTGAAAGGGTTTTCTGAGAGAAATATTATAAAGGATATTTTAAATATACACGACATCTATGGCATCACATAAGAACTAATCCTGCATCGCGCAATCAAAGTTCTCCGCGCGATTAGAATATATACGACAGCCCGAAATCATCTATCGGGCAATAGCCCACCAGACATAACACCCGTCTGGTTGGAGGATCCTCCCTTTTCAACGGAGGTATGTGGGGCTTTACTCTCTGTTCCACATACCCCTAAACTATATATATGTATATATATTTTAATCTGATTGGGTCACGTCACAGATTTGCAGAAGTAGATGAGTTCAGCAATCTATTTGCTGAACTCAACCAAGAAATTTGTAATACGCCAGTTTATTTGTCTCTTTCCGCACAGAGTTTATTTTTTGAAGGTACTTACTCAGTCCATTCTCTTTGTCTATCGTTAAGGTAAGTTGCTCTAATTGCGATTAACGATTAAAGTGTAATTGCATCCAGGTAGCACAATTATTTACAGCGCAATTACCATATTTCTTTGTGTGGAAATTGGCATGATAGAGAAATATTAACTGACAATAAGTGAACCATAAAATGACGGAAAAGGTTTCGACGATTATTCAATTCCTACGATTAAGGCACCGTTCCGTTTGTTTTGATAATGAAGGGAACAATAGATAATTAATTTATACGTAGGTTTTAGTAGTTTTATTACCAGTAAAGGATAAAAAAAAGTATTTTCATGATCAGATCAGTACTTTAAAAGGTTTTAATTACTTATGTACTAATTTAGTTTAAGAGAAACTCGTAACTACAATAATCGCACTGGGCGACCTCTAAGATTAAGCAACGCTTGCCGGGATTGGTCTTTGGATGGGAAACCTTTGCATACCAACTTCCGTGCCTCGGAAAGCACGTTAAGCTATTGGTCCCGACTGTCACTTGTCTTTTGACAGTCGCTATGGGTAATTGTGAGCCATGAAATCTGATTTTAAATTTTCAATCTTGCCAAGGCGTATTGTGCACAACTGGTTAGACAGGAATTAAACCCCAATATAGTTTTGAAAAGGCTGGGCAGAGAGATGTTACATCTCTCTTTAGTTACATTCGCCAGTCATGTCTATGAGAAAGAGATCAATCGTCGAATCCGACTCGGCTGGGCAGCGTTCGGAAAGCGCCGCGGTATCTTCTTGTCCAACATACCACAGTGTCTCAAGACGAAAGTCTATGACCTGTGCGTGTTGCCAGTGATGACATTTGACTCTGAAACGTAGTCGCACATTATCGTGGGCCTCATCAGAAGGCTTAAAGTCACCCAAAGATGGAAAGGGCAATGTTTGGGTTTCCTTGCGTGATCCGTAGCTAGGCGTGGGCGAAGTGGGCCCTAATACATTTAGGGTGTTAATGGGGCTGCCCCGATTCTGCAGCGCATCGGGGATGTTCGTCAAGCCGCGAGTAGACTGTTTCTATTCTACTATGCGAAAACGATGCACATCCCCGGTGCGCAGGATTCGGGCTAGCGCCTACGGCATCCTGAGGGCATTCGCACAGATTCGATTGTCAGTAGGTACCTGAACTATTGCTGTACCGTTCACTTACTGAGCAATCGAGATCTGTAAATACATGTTACGTGTTTTATTTAATTTGTGTATGCGGTCTTTGTAATTGTATATGTTTTTGTTGTTGTGTTTATTGGGTGTGCTATGATCCTGTGATGGTCGAAAATATTATTATTGTAGCATATAGAAAAAATATGTGACACAAGATTTTTGTATAATAGACATGCGATAACTTGAGTATAGTGTACTTTAGTTTAGGTGAAGTGAACATTAATGGATAAAAAATAACATGGCAAGTTTCTCTTCTATAATAAAAACGAGAAGTCAAAAGACAGAAATCGGTTTATTCACGACTTTAAACCTCAACAGAACTAAACGACATAACTTAAACATTCCAATACAAATCGATTTATAACAGCCTACTAGCATAGTGTTAACATTAGCCAGCTACTGGCGCTAGTACTAGCGTAACAACACGATTGTATTCAAAGTGAACAGCGTATCTGCATCGCGGGTCAGGATGGCATCGGAGGAATATATTAGACTGTTAGCATGCGTTCAGAAATAACTGCCGTTTATTGAAAATCTTTTTAACTTAATCTTAAGCAGTAAAATATTGGATCTACTACTCATTTACTACTAATCTACTAATATGATTGGTTGTTTCTTCGTGGTTATTTAGGTCTAAGGGCGGAATTCACCAATAAAACTAATGACAGCGGCTAAACGCGATTATGCGAGCCAAACGTTAAAACGCGTTTAGTTTTATTGGTGAATTCCGCCCTTAGAAAGAAAGAAGATGTGCTTATTGGGCACACCGTATCTGTGTAGACATTGCCACACAATGTAGCTGGAGCAATCTAACTTGAATATCTGTAATTAGCAATAACATAAAGAATGCCCAAATGAATGACACGACGACCAAGAACCGAATGGTGGCGAAAAATGACGAAGAGAGCCGACCCTAAACGAATGGGATAAGGTTAGGCACACACAATGTAGGAATAAGGGCGCTTTCAATTTAGACGTTTCATGTCGGACCGCTGCCGCACGTTTACCGTGCCGCAGCCGGCCGGTTGCAGTACGTTAGCAGTCCGACCATAAGCGCCTAAATTGAAAATGTATCTGGCTGCCGTGCGTTTGTATGCCAGTGATGCGCTATTCAACATCGCACTATTCAACACCGAATGAACACGTGGTGCTTGTAACATTGTCGTCCTGTTGTCGACCGTTCGCCGCACGTTTGCCGCACCGCGCGCTTTGTATGAAAAATACGATCGTCCGTACGCAGGACGACTAACGCACCGCATCCGCACCGCAGCAGGCCGTCAAAAAACGCATAAATTGAAAGCGCCCTAAGTATGCAGTAACGTAAATTAAAAAAAAAAAAAACGATAACATTATGTTTCTCACAGCTGCGCTAAATAGGTCCAGTTCAGCAAAATGCCAGACAACTACGTAATAGTTGTCTGACGCTGGTCTTCAATCAAAATAGTTTCATTCAAATTGACCACTTGACAACAGATTTGAATAGTAGAAACTAGATCATTATTAGACTTTTTTTATTATTATTGATAGACTCGTGTTTGACCACTATCTCACCTGATGGTAAGCGATGATGTGGCCGACGATGGAGCACGCTTACCTAGAAGTAACCTATTCACTCTTGACTTAAAGACCCCTGGATTGTAGCTAGCTATCAGGAAACACAGAGCCCGGCAGGGAATTCCACTCCTTAGCTGTAGGACGCATAATGAATGTGTTCCCAAAACGCTTTGTACGTTTGGGTGGGATGTCCACCATGTACCGATGGCGCAACGCCGTACGTCTAGTGGTCCGATGATGGAACGGACTTTGTGGATTGATGGAAGAGACTTAGATTGTTAGAGTCTATGGAAGTACCTATAGGAAAAAGTGGCAACCAACATCATTATTCCATGTTTTGACCTAGATATGAAGATATATAATCTACACTAATATTATAAAGAGGTAAATTTTGTGTTTTTTGTTTGTAGGAGGTAATCTCTGAAAGTACTGGTCCGATTGCAAAAAAAATCCACCGATAGAAAGCTGCTTTATTCCTGAGGCTATATTTTATGTACGCGGGCGAAGCTGCGATCAAAAGCTAGTGTGTAATATAATACTCAAAATAAATGATTAGTAGTGACTACATTTTCATATCCTTACAACAAAACTAACGAACCCTTTCAAAATTCAAATTTCGCAAACACAAATGTTAAACACATACGTCTGCGCAGATAAGCATCAAACTGCATTCCATATTTAAAATGAAACTGGTGACCAATGACTATGGGTCTGCGGACCAAGGATCATCTGACAGATACAAGCTGTCAAACGTGCCCAAAAATACAGGTATGGATTGAAGTACCTTTAGGTTGTAACTTGGAATTTTACAAATAAAAAATATTTTTTTCAACGTTTTCGATCACTTGCTTGAACACGCACAACTTTTGAATTGACCTAATTGGAATAAGAACTCAAGGTTCGAAAGGTCCACAATCTAAACATTCTAGATTCGGCATGGGATGAGGTTGAATATATTTTTTTAATTGTCAAATAATAACGTTTATTGTCCAATATTCTCCATTTTCCTCTATGCATCGGAGACGTGGACTCTTCGTGAATCCGAGAAGAAGAAAGTTGACGCGTTTGAGATGTGGTGCTGGAGACGGATGCTAGGAATACCGTGGACAGAGTTTCGTACGAATGATTCTATATTAAGAGAACTTGGCATCAGACAGCGCCTATCATCCACAGTGCAGTCGCGCATTTTGATTCGGCCATGTATATCGTCGTGCGTGGTAATGACTCCATAGAGCGTGTCGTAGTAAAGGGCAAAGTTGAGGGCAGCAGGCCACGTGGTAGATCACCAATGAGATGGACAGACCAGATCAAAGCCGCAACTAAGTGCTCGGTTTATGAATGTACTCGGAAAGCTGAAGTCCGTGATGAATGGCGCCGTATTACCAAGCCAGCAGCGTATCACTCATCGTGATTTACAGTGGTGACCACAACCACTCTGGCAAGAGTGTACCGACTGAGAAGATGAAGAGAATAATAAACGTGGGCTCCTGCTCTAGATGGAGCGAGAGGGAACTTGTCAAATATTTACTGACTAAAACCCACCAAAGTTCCTTCATTTGCCCTTTGCGTTCCAAGGCCACAGTGACTCTTCCAAACGTTTCCGCAGCCCTACTTTATCCTCTTAAGGCTTAAGATAGATAGTTAATTCTGTCGCGTTACGTAAGCTAATTAGTTGCTATCAGATACACACAACACCAGTTATCCTCGACCCCAGACACAACTCACAACGTCTGAATCGAAAGTCGTCCAACAACAAACAAACACTCCTCCGTCTCAATGAGTGTTACATCAACATCGCAACATTGTCGACAGCGACCTTGACCGTGAATCAGTAGCGACATTGTGGCTACACGCGACTTAATTTGAAGAATTTGCAACTAATGAAAACAAACAGGTTGAAGGTATCGTTTACACGATGCGAGGAGGACACGCGACGGTGACGTGATGGGCTTTAGAATAGCTACTGTAAGTCACGAAATTGGATGGCAACAAAGAAATAATTACACAGGAGCGTGTATCGTGTAGAACTTAGGCCTACTGTCCACGGACGCGTAGCTTTATAGACGCGTATACGTCATTATACGGTTAGTGTATGCCTCTATGAAACTCTGCCGACGAAGCGGCAGCGTCTTGCCGTCGTGACGCGTCTATGAAGCTACGCGTCCATGGACAGTAGGCCATAGTTTAGTAAGTAAGCTTCACACAGGCGTACACCAAGCGTATAATGTTGGGCCTCGGGTATCACGCCACGAACATCCATCAACTCGTAATAGTTTTACATAATTACTTATAAAACACAAGCTGTGGCCAGCGGCTTCGCCCGCGTGATTGTAGAAAATTATCCCAAGGGAACATACTCCCGGGATAAAAAGTATCCTATGAGCTATTTCATGTCCTGGAATAGCACATAGGATGCCATGGAAACCATGGTTTACCCGTTTACCAAATTTTATCGAAATCCATTCAGTAGTTTTTACGTGAAAGTGTAACATGCGGAAGTACCTACATCCATATATTATACAAACTTTCGCGTTTATAATATAGTAGGATATACAGGTTATAGTTTTTCAAAAATTTATTCCACAACTTTCACACAACGCCATTTAGTCCCAAACTAAGCAGAGCTTATGGTATGAGTACGAGACAGCTGATAAACATACTTATATATTTCTAAATACATATACATATAGATAAATTACACCTAGACACAGAACAAATGATCGTGCTCATCACACAAACATTTGTCCTGGGTGGGAATCGAACCCACCACCACCTCCGGGATAGCAGTCAGGGCCACTGACAATTAGACCAACAGGCCAGTCAGTTAATATTCATAAAATCAATTTTAATACATAAAGTCGTGTGGTTTCTTAATCTTATATTTATATTTTCATACGTTAAAAAGTCATAACACCTGATAATGTAAAAATATAACAGCAAATGAAAGTTTTAATGATTTAATTTACTTGTTCAACATTCCTTTGTTTGTAACCTCTCAACAATTCATCATAAATAATCGAATCACTTAGCAAAGACAACTTAATAAGATAACAGATGGACCAATTATACCAGTTGACTTGTAAATGTCATGAAATGAGATAATATTTATCAACTGTTGGTATTCCAACAAGATTGGCGCAAAGTATGCAAGAAGGATGGCATGGAAAGATTCTTTCTCGAAGCTGGTGAGAGTGACTATAGGACAGCATCCTCGGAAATCAAGAGAATGGCCTAAAATGTGCAAGAGAAGTGCCAACTAGAGATCTGTTGAAACTTATGACCTCCTTAAAACAATAATAATGAGTATAGCGTGTACAGGGATAATCGTCGTTTGGTACCACGTTCTATAAAAAATGTCTAAGGGGCCTCTGCGAGTTGGTGTTGGCCCCACGTATGACTTTTAAACGTCCAAGACTCTAGGGTCCTGAGACATACAAAAACACTAATAAAAAGTGTTTAAGGGGCCTCTGCAAGTTGGTTTCGTACCCCGTATGCCTTCTAAAGGTCCAGAACCCAAGGTTCTGAGAAATACTAACGCCAATGATAACAATTTTAATGGCCAAATTGCGATTTCAATTCCGTCCTCATTTTCGGCATCAGCATTCCCAAAAACTACGAAAACGATAGGCACTGTACTTGCAATACACGGTTTCATAAGGAAAAATCATTTGTTTAAAGTCGTATGCTGTAAACGGGCTTGTCAAGATGATCTCGCGAGGGCAACGGACTGCAACAATGTAGGGACACCTTGAAACTGATACTTGCATTGCGAATGCCTTTACTTTTCCACACTAACTAAGCTAGTTTACGACCTATATTCCTAGGCAGTATTTTGTCTAGATCGTTTGAATTCTAGATTTAATCAATATGAAATTTTATGTATGTGAAGTAATTGAATTTTTAAGATTACTGCGAATTTGTTATGTAACTTATTAATGTTGGCCTGTTTATTTGAGTGTTTTTCGCTGTTTACATCTCATTAGGATAGGAGAACACGTGGATCTTCAAGTCATAACTTTTTATACAGTCTCTTTATGAAAGAATTCTTAGACATTACCTCCCAAAATCATCATCTCTCCCTAACCTTTTCCTAAATAGCTTGGGGTCGGTTTCCAGTCCAACCGGATGCGACTGAATACCTATGTTTTACATGGGGCGACTGCCTATCAGACCCCCACAACCCAGGGAAGACTGGGCAACACTATACTCCTTGAATAGACCGATGGTCAGACTCTCTGAGGTCTGGGGTTGAAATCCCAAAATGTAAGATGTTTTCTTTTTGTGGTGGGAATTCATCAAACAACTTCTCCCGCTCTTGTGGTCCTTCACTTGCGATTTACGTTCCAAGGCCACGGTAATTTTCGGACAATCACGCCACGTCACTCAAGCTGTTAACTGTTTGAGGCTTGCGTAGAACACAACGCACCGATTTCACTCCAACCCTGAACTGTCGTCTATCTAGGTATTTACATACTTCCTGAATACACACAGTGCAAGCTAGTGACACAAATATTATGCATGCAGCACATGTAAGTACCTACTTAGTACATGCAATATGTAGGTAGACTCTTTCAAGGTGGGTCAGAGATCAGTCTATTACATACTCTAAGTACGTACGCAAACTAAACGCTTGCATTATTCATTCACTGCCTTTGTAAAGAACTGTGTCTTGAACTGGAGATTACAGTTTAGTTATTTAGGATTTCCAACAAAAGACTTACACAATCTATTATGTTTTACTAGCTGGTGCCCGCGACTTCACGCCTTCTTGCTCCATCGAGAGCGGGAAAAGCTATTTGATGATTTTCGACCAAAAAGTGGGTTGTTGGCTGTTATTTATTAATTAGTAATTACTTTTAGGGTTCCGTACGTCAAAAAGAGAAAACGGAACCCCTATAGGATCACTTTGTTGCCCGTCCGTCTGTCTGTCAAGACCCTTTATCTCGGGAACGCGTGGAGGTATCGAGTTGAAATTAAAACCCAGGTTAGTCTCAGGTCTCAGGTCCCTTAAAAATGTAAAAAAAATCAAACTTCTGAGTTAACGGAAAAAAAGATACGGCCGTTTATGTCGCAAAAAACGTGTATTTCGACACTCTCAAGGGAATCAAAATTCATAGGGCACTTCCCGTTGACCTAGAATCCCGAAATTTGGCATGAAGCAAGGTCTCATAAGACAAGTATAGGAAAAAATCTGAAAACTGTAAATTTGAAGTTACGTCACAAAAAAAAAAACTTTTTTTGCTATTCGGAAAAATCTTCGTAACTCAATTCGGTAATTTAACTATCTTCATAGGTAAGTTTGTACGGAACCCATAGTGCGTGAGTTCGACTCGCACATGCCCAGTTTGTAGAGATAAGGTTTAAACAACCAAGTGTGTGCGTGTTGTGGTATTGACGGATTTCACGCGGTTGTTCGGTAGTTTTTATTTTTTATAAGTAGGTACTTAATTCTACTATATTTTAATTCCAATGTATTCTACTGTTTTTTTTTAAATTTTACTGTATGTGTGAGGTACGAATAAACGTTTTTTCTTTCTTTCTTTTCTTTTCGCACAAAAAGTGCTTCGCTGCTCAGGATAGTGAGAGAAAGTCGCAACAGCATCTTGAGAACTGTAGCGGAAAGCTATAGCTCTCTAGGTATGGTTGCGCCGATTTCGCCTTATAGTTTCGGCGTAAAAGTTAGTACCGTAATTAGCCGCATAGAATTGTAAACCGCGTTTTTGTTTGTATGACACCTTGCAACACTTCCCATTTTGCATCCCTTTCCCGCTTATCCTCGAGAGAAAAAGAACGCAGATAGATTTAACATGAAGAATTCGTTTGGAATCGCCCGCAACGCTAAGACGGCATCCCCGCATTACAAAAAATTAATCGATTATTATTGAACTTATCCGCTAAACTAGATCTAAGGAGTAGGTAGCGAAAACCAGGAGTCGCTGGCCGGCGGGATGCCTTCGAGTTTTAAAGGATAGTGCTTCGAGCTGTTTCTCTGTCTTTCCTAATCCTAAAACGTCTCCATCTGTGATCCTTCATATACTTCAAGGTGTCAAGTACTTATCTGATTAACGATAACCCGCAAAATACAGTCCACAAAATTATAGCAGTATAAACACATCCACGGAAATTGGTACTAACACTAGATAAAAAGTGGTTTATCAAGTTACTAACACTGTACGCTTCTTTTTGTGTCCGAAATAAAATTAATTATTTTCTATAAACACCCTTTTTTATTTAATTGTCATTATATACCTATCACAACTCTGAATTTTCGGTAATTATCTCAATCCCTGTATACCTATTGAGTAGATATTTGGTCGGCATATAGTCAGGGCACTGACACCGTGAACTCCCACTTATGGATTATCTTCTTAACAATGTGATGAAGATGATCCATCGTGCGCCACCCACAGTAGCCATTCATTCCAATCTCGCTCGATACGAGTAAAATCGTGACTAAAGGATTACGATTAAGACCGACGTTTTGCGAAGAAACAATGTCTTCGGGAGCCATTTTTTCATTTTGTTTTTACTTCTTGACCTCCGTGAAAACTTAGGTCAAGTGATTTCCAAGTGATCTGTTAAACCATAGTATTAAAGGGGGGCATAAGATCTTGCGTGATCGAATCAGAAATGAAGATATCCGCAGGAGAACCAAGGTTGCCGACATAGCACGAAGAATCGCCAAACTTAAGTGGCAATGGGCAGGGCACATCGCTCGCAGAACAGATGGGGCCGATAGGTTCTGGAGTGGCGACCGCGTACCGGAAGACGCAGTGTTGGAAGGCCCCCTACAAGGCCAAGCCCCCGATGACCTGGTGAAGGTTGCGGGAATCCGATGGATGCGAGACGCACAGGACCTTTCATTGTGGCGACATTTAGAGGAGGCCTTTGTCCAGCAGTGGACGTCTATCGGCTGAAATGATGATGATGATGATGATTAAAGGGGATGCTAAAAGGTAGCCCGCAATTTTGTTTTTTAATTTTGCAGATTATTTTCAAGTTGTAATTAATGTTGTTGATGATAGACGGCCGTAATCATTAAAATCATCAATATAACCTTCTCAGTGAGTCTTACTCTATTCAATGGCTATTTCATGAAATAGTCAAGTAAGAAAATTCACCCTTGCGCTTTTACCTTAAGTGAGTGATAGTGATTCATCACAGCTTCGCTCGGGTGTAAATTGTATCCTTACCTTTCTCCTACCTTTCTCATTTATCGTTCTTTTTATTATTGAAAATTGTATCAAAATCCGGTGTGGTTTAGGAGAATTTAGGAGACAAACAGAAAGACAGATTTTGTGTTATGCACTATATTAATTATGTTTTTTACTGAACAGACTGGCTGAATCTGCAATATCAAATATAATAAAAACGAAATAAAGGCGGCACTATCTCTTAAACAGAATGCACAAAATTAAAGTTTTATACGACAAAAGGACGACCACGATTTCTCGAATAAATAGGATAAGTCCAATTTTAACGTCTTTCGCAGTAAAATCGTAAAAGCAAGCGGTGAGATGACCTAGGTTTAAAAAACTCATATAATTATATTTATAACTCCTACAATGTTGCGCGCGTAGGCCTATGTAAGTAAATTGCGATTTTTATGGTATAATTTAAATATGGTTATTTTCTTGTCTGTATGCTGTGTTGTTTTCAGTTAAACATGGATTTTAATTATGTTTGTTAGGACCATATTTAAATAGTAAACTTTCATTATGTACCTAAAATACGATTACGGAGATAACCCGAAGAGTCGAACGGTTTTGATGCGGCGACCACGTACCGGAAGACGTTCGAATGCCTCCAACAAGGTGGACCGACGACCTGGAGAGGGTCGCGAAAACCTGATGGATGCAAAATGCACAGGACCAGTCGTTGTGGCGATACTTGGGGAACTTATGTCCAGCATTGAACGTCTTTCGGTAGAAATTATGAATGATGAGGAGACCCAATTCCGAATAATGAGAACAGGAGAGCACAAAGATGAAATTGTCATCTTTCTAGGGCTCCTCACTATTTGGCGCCAGGATATTCTATCTTGAATAACAACTCAAGATAGACCTCCATTTAACCCAATTAGCTTTGGCAATAGGGTTAAATGGAGGTGTCTCTCGATTCTAGACCATCAGATCAATAGCCAGCGGCCTCTGCCTTTCTCTTGTACTGGCTTGTTTTGTGCTTATTTTACGACCTTTTCCTCAGTTCTCCTCCTACGAGTAACATGTCCATATCATTTGAGGCGGTTGTCGTTAAGTTTCGGTGATTGGCGCGATTATTATCGCGAGTATCGCGTAAATTACTTAACACGCCTAAATGCTTATGAAGAATTTTAGTCGGTTAGCTGCAGCAGAAAATAATATTTTTCATTGTTACAATCATTAACAGAATTCAACGAAAATTTAAGCCTTTATTTGTTCGTTTAAACTGCTCGTAACTACAGGTGTTAGCATATATCGTAAGAAAACACGATTTTAAAAATCTCAGTTAGTACAGTGTAAGGTTCCACGCCGACAAGGTTCACCGTTTGGTCACGAACTAACCTCGGTTACTGCACTAACAAACCCAAGGCCAGGTCCTTTAAAATAAATAAAATCTGGACATACAATTGAATTTTAAAAGTTGAAAATTGAGGAGCATTAAAAGAATTTGTTCTGAGACGATAAAATACAATATAAATCATATTTATATTGATTTTCAGAAACAAAGGACTAAGTGTGAACTTGAGCCAGAAAGCTTTTGGATGTTTCGAAAAAATGAAAAGGGTTACTCTGTATGTGAATTTGCAAGGTGTTGATGTTACAATAATGATGTGTCCACACGGTACAGACTTAGGTGGACTAAGTTTTTTTTTGAGATGGGAAATCATCATCATCATCATCGTGGGATCATCCCGCGCGGAACAAACATTTTTATGGCTTACAGATGTCTGGATGTCTGGTGTATGTGAGTTTACATGATTTTGACCGGGAAACGTTTCTAATAAAAAAAAAAAAAAAAAACAAATCAATATTAAAAGAGGACAAGTGCGGGTCGGACTCACGCACTGAGTCTTATAATATATATGAAAACAGTTCAATTCCCGAATTGAGTTACGAAAATTTTTCCGAATCTCATAAGTTTTTTTTTGTGACGTAACTACAAATTTACAGTTTTCAGATTTTACCTGTACTTGTGCTATGAGACCATGCTTTATGCTAAATTTCAGAATTCTAGGTCGACGGGAACCCTATGAATTTTGATTCGCATGAGAGTATCGAAATACACGTTTTTAGCGACATAAACGGCCGTATCTTTTTTTTTTCGTTAACTTTGAAGTTTGATTTTTTCTCAACTTTTAGGGACCGCAGACTTGAGTTTATGGTTTTAATTTCAAATCAATACCTCTACGCGTTCCCTAGATAAAGCGTCTTGACAGACAGACAGACAGACAGAGAGACGGACGGACAACCAAGTGATCCTAAAGGGTTCCGTCTTTTCCTTTTGAGCTACGGAACCCTAAAAAAACGTTGCCTCACTAGGAATGACTCCTGTATCATGGGTGCATTCCCATCTGTAGTTGATACTACAGATGTTATATAGTCTCTTTCCTATCTCCCTTGTGACTATATATTCAAACGCATCCTGTTAGACTGGGAGTCGTACTTCCAGTGAATGTACGACTTCCAGTCTAACAGATGCGTTTGAATACCCGTGTTTTACATGGAGCGACTGCCTATCAGATAGGCGTGAGCAAAGTGTGTCATCTTTGCGATTGGAACATTTGCATCTGAATCACTGAAATGTTCCGAAACAGTGATATGTATCATTTGGAACTTCGGCTCAAAAGATACAAACGGAACATTTGGAACATCAGCTTAAAAGCTGCAAACGGGACATTTGAAACATCGGCTCACAAGATACAAACGGAACATTTGGAACATCGGCTCACAAGATACAAACGGAACATTTGAATCATCGGCTCACAAGATACAAACGGAACATTTGGAACAACGGCTCAAAAGATACAAAAACAGACACTGACTGTTATGAATCGTGATCTGTTACGTTGCGCCATATACACCAACAGTTTTATTTAATTAAATTTTGAATTGAGAACAATTTCAAGCAGATGTTTTTAGTTCAGTTCATTAAAATTTACACTAATTACGTTTTAATTTGAATTTTAAAAAGACTTGAGGTCACTTAAGGTAAAGAGTGTTTCAGTGTTCAAATTGTTCCAAATGATGCATATAAAACGTTACTGCTGTTCCAATCTTTCGGAACACTAAAATGTTTCGGAACAGTGAGTCAGTTCAGTAAAGTGTTACATACTTACACGTACTATTAGATCTCCACAACCCAATTACTGAGCGGTACGATACTCCTTGGATAGAATGATGGTTTATTACGTGTCGAACACATCGGTCGAACATAAGTTCGTAGGTAGAAGTAGGGGCAGGGGGCATAATTAAATTATTTGTACGCATGTAAATAATACAGAACGTCAGTTTAGTCACAGTATAGATATATGGAACAGTACGGAAACTACCTACAAATATTCGAAACGGCAAACTCACACAAACATACGCATCGACGAGACTCCTAAGCGTTTCTCGCGGTCCTGTCAGTAGCGAATGCCGCTTAGGAGTCTCGTCGATGCGTATGTTTGTGTGAGTGAGACGTTTCGAACATTTGTAGGTAATATAATAATAATAATATCGATTTATTTCTCTCAAAAGGTACAGACATTGGTTCATAACATATTATTTCAATCAAATTTGTAACCTTTGTGAGAGCTGGAGTCTGTAGTGGGTTCGAGACCTGTATGACAGATCTCCAGGCTCTCACCCTCTTAAAACAATACTATTTAAAATAGGTAGTTTCCGTACTGTTCCATATATCTATACTGTGGTTTAGTTTACCGGCCATCATTGTTAGTGACATTTATTAACATAACAAGTCCTATTCATTGTAAATCATTTGCTTACTTCCGCTACAAAAGAATGCTGTACTATATATTAGATGTATGCGGAAAAGAGTGTATTAGTCCAAGTCAAAACCAAGTGTTATGTCTGGTCCCAGTCCGGGCCAACTGCCTGATAGTTTTTTTCGGACTGTTATATAATCTAAGCATACATAGGGACAGACAGCGGGAAGTGACTTTGTTCACACAACTATCACACAACGCCGTCTAGTCTCAAGCTAAGCAGAGCTTGTGTTATGAGTACTATACAACTGATAAACTTACTTATATATTTCTAAATACATACATATTATAGAAAAATTACACCCAGACACAGAACAAATGATCGTGCTCATCACACAAAAATTTGTCCTGGGTGGGAATCGAACCCACGACCTCCGGCATAACAGTCCCAGGCCACTAACCACTAGACCAACCGGCAAGTCAAATAATAATAGTTCAAAGAACTCTAATACCACAACGCAGGATAGTTCCTTTATAATATGAGATACCATATTTCAAGCCTGCCTAATGAAATATTGAACGATTTTTTGTTTAAATCGTTAATTGTATTTATTATTCTGTTAATTGTGTTATTGTTGTTGTGGCTTTTATATTTAACTAGCACTCTGCCACCGATTTCGATTGCCAGAACGTTAATTTATAGAACTTTAACACCCCTTATACCGAATTTTAAGGGGTTAATTTGAAAAACGAATGTAAGTATATATATGAAAGGAGAAACTGACTGACTGACATATCAACGCACAACCAAAACTACTGGGACTAGGAGCGAGAAATTTTGCACAAGGTATCCTTTTATGACGTAGGTGAGCACTAAGAGAGGATTTTCCAAAATTCACCCCCTAAGGGGTTGTAACGGCAGTCCAAAGTTTGTATGGAGAAACCTACTTTCAGGCGGGCGAAGTCGCTGGCAGAGTCTAGTAAATAATAAATGTCTTTGTTGATCAATTTTGGTTAGGTTAGGTTAGATTTGGGTCAAGTTTCAATTTTATTAACCCCCTAAATTGGGGTTAGGATAGAATAAAAAACAAATAATAACAGCCTTCATTTACTTAGGTTACGATTTCTGCTAACTTTCAAGTATATTGGCACACAGAATGTATACAGTAATACAAACAAACGAAATTCCCCCTTTTCACCCTCTTAAAGGTTGAATATCCAAACCATAATAGTGCTCGCCTATCTATATTATAAAAGAAAGCCTTGAGCAATTAAACGTTCCCAGTAGTTTTAGCTGAGCGTTGATGTATCAGTCAGTCAGTTTCTCCTTTTATACACAGGCTAGCTTCTGTCACCGGCTTCGCCCGCGTGAAAGTTAATTTCTCCATGCAAACTTTGGACCCCCATTCCATCCCCTTAGGGGGTGAATTTTGAAAAATCCTCTCTTAGTGCTCGCCTACGTCATAAAAGGAACCCTTGTGCAAAATTTCACGTTCCTAGTCCTAGAAGTTTCAGCTGTGCTTTGATATGTCAGCCAGTCAGTTTCTCCTTTTATACACAGATTAAGAAATTAAAGTAGTAACATTACTCGTACAATTATAGCCGAAAATAAATATCTTTGAACAGGGTGGCCCGAGACTACACGTAAAAGGTTATTCTTTTCTGTATACAAAGATCAGTTGTTGATGAGCTGTATTATGAAACAATCACACAAATAACTATGTATTTATATATCGAGTTGATGTCTCAATTGATGCGCTTACACAGTGATTAATCGACAACTTAATCATTGCAATTGCAATAATTCGGAAAACATAAATTGTAAGAATTATGCAACATGCTCGTTAAGGATATTTTTGATGATACTTACTTGAAATCATATGCGGGTCTATAATATCTATAATTAAATAAAGATGGTGCCAGACCCTTAAAAATTACCGCCCAAGAAGCCTGACAGAATTTAATGACACGGTAAAGTACGAAGGCGTATCACTTACGCAATAAAAACCGTAAAATAAATCTAGAAAAGCTACGTCATCAACCAATGACTGATGATCAGTTGTTAAATTGTACAGCGCAGACTTGGTATCTTCAAGAAGGTAAAATTGAAAAGAACTTACTATTCTCTCTTCTGTTCTTTGTTTGTGTACTATACGCAATAAAAACCGTAAAATAAATCTAGAAAAGCTACGTCATCAACCAATGACTGATGATCAGTTGTTAAATTGTCCAGCGCAGACTTGGTATCTTCAAGAAGGTAAAGTTGAACAAACCTTACTATTCTCTGTTCTGTTCTTTGTGTACTACTAACACTAATTTTAAGATATATTACTAACAAAGTGGACCATATTGTTGTCTTTTTTAAATAAAATCTATTACTGTTATTCTTATTCTGAAATATACAAGATGTAAAATAATAAACGCACTTTCTGAATGTATTATAGCGCCTATTACACCACTCGATATTCAGACAGTCTTAGTCTATGTAGCGTCACACAAGAAAAAGAGCAACTTCGCCAATGTCGTATAAATGAATGAAACAGAATGATGAGATACATAGGTAGATAAACATAGACTAAAACCACAGTATAGATATTATATACTGTGCTAAGATTGTCTGAATATCGAGTACTGTAATAGGCCCTCTAGTTGAGAATCGGCTACTGAATCCATTTCACCTACTTTTAAAATAGGTTATTTGTTATAATTATTTTACGATAAAAAAATTCATAGAATACATTTATGTTTATATTATGATTGTAACTTAATTGTCTAATTGGGGTGTAGTGTGCATTATTCTAGTTACATGTTGTATATTTTCTAAGTAGGTAATGTAACTATGATGCGCAGATGAAACACATTCTGTTTTGCAGTATTTGGCAGCAAATGTATCGAGTCAGCCTTCTTGGCAAGCTTCGCTGTGGTAGTCAATACTACAATACTCAGATCCATTTGATCTAGTTCGCGTCTCTCAATGATTTTAATAAATTGTCTAGGTGCCTACACTTGAGACAAAAAACTACACCAATGTTACATCACAATATCCGCTAGGAATCAAGCCACAGATGTTCATTGAAAAAGTCTCGTCAAAAAACAAAGTATTAATGAAATCGTAAATATTAAGGCTTTCTATATAATAGTATAAGCAAGTTTGTAAGCCCTTTTCTGTTTAAAAAACAGTCAAGCATACATTTTTATTACAATTTTATGATCGGAAACGTAATAAAATCAAGCTGCATCGGTATTGCGCCGCCTGACCTTATGAAATCAATAAAAGATTTGACATTTAATTAGTAAAATATTGTAAAGCGAGGTTCAAGATAGGAGACAAAGCGATGTTCAAGGGATAAAGCGATGTTCAAGATAGGGGACAAAGCTTGTAGAAGTGGTAATCAGAGACCTCAACCACGAGCTCTCAACGTGGTCCATTTTACGACCTAAACATTTCTTATTATGTGCCTAAACTGAACTGATGGAGCTACATAGAGTGTATAGCCCCATCCCCCTTTCTCACTCGCACGACTGACATTTTAACACATCATGGTAAGTAACAATCCCGCAGTCCAGGGGGGACTGTGGGATTGTTCGAATGAGTGACCGTAGCCTTGGAACACGAAGGACAACTGAAGAAACACAGGTGGGTTTTAGGCAGTAAAAGTTTGACACTCCCCTTAAAATCTACCCAGAATAGAAGTTGTTTGAAGATTTCCAACCTCAAAAAAAAGTAAGTATAAAATTATTAACAACGCTTTCAAACTAAATGGGAAAAAATGATGATTTGTCAAAATATGGAAGGGGCGATGATGAAATAATGTGGCCATTTGTGTCAGTTTGGAGAAAAATTCTATTTTTTTTGCGTGTTATAATTTAAATTTATAATGATTCCTAATGAAAAAGCTACAATAATTAAAAAAACTTTGTAAAATATACAATGTACAAAAAAAAAATGTAAGTATAAAGGTTCATCATGAATTCAAAAATTCTATTCATGATGAACCTTTATACTTACAAATACACTGAAAGGTGAAATTAAATTAGTAGCAACGTGTAATTAATTTATAACTTTAATGTCTGTTTGACATTTGCATGTGTAAAACATTTGTTTGAATTGTAGCTATTGTATGAGGCATTAATTAATGCATGTTAATTGTTGTAATTTATGGAGTAGCGCTAAATAAATAATAGCGGTTTTAAATCTTTTAAGAAGGTGTATATGCTGTTTTTTATGACGCACTAGTTTCTGAAACTCAAATTTTTTTTTTCTTTCTTTTTAGGAAAGCTTACAGACTAATAATAACATTATAATGACAATAACAATTGCTAATTACAAGCTTCCACTGGTAATGGCAAAATTATTGCTTCCTGTATAGTCAACAGTGTAGGTACTTGTACATCATGAATATTACACCTTTGGTCAAGCGGTAGAAAATGTTAGCTACTTTCTGCATCGGTGAGTGTAATCGACAGATAAATTTATTTTACATAGGCGAAAGAAAAGGGAGTTAGTGATAGTGTGACGGGTGACAGGACAGAATGGAAGAAAAAAACGTGTTGCGCCGACCCCAAGTACCTAATATGGGATAAGGGCAGGAAGTAGAAGAAGATAGACGAAACTACGAAATTTTATAACTATCCATCACTTAAGAAACGTAAGAAGCTAGTGCACGTTTCCAATTGGTCGTTTCCCATGGAGGAGAACAGGCAAGAAACGTCATTATTACTCTTAAAAATAAAAATAATTTTACCAGCAGTTTCGCCAGCGTAAAAGTAGAAAATTATCCTAAGGAAAAATACTCCCGGGATCCTGTGTGCTTTCCAGAACATGGTCTATCAGTGTGTTAAATTTCATAACAATTTGTTAAGACGTTTGGGCGCGAAGAGAAAGAGTAACAAACATACATATATGTGCATAAAAACTTTCATCATTATAATAATAGTGTGATAAAACTTCTATTAAATGAAATTTATTTCTATACTTAAATTCAGGTTAATAACGGCACTAATTAAAAAAGGTCCGTAAAAATTTTCAAACGCAAGGTCACACTACCGGCAAGCATATTGCATGTCTCCAATTATTTATTAGCCAATAAAAAAATAAGCACGTCCTAACTGTCTTAAGCATGCAACTTTAATAACAAAGTGGTTTAAAAAAATATAATATATTTACACCGGGTGAGGCTACTATATACATACAATATATCTAATAAGCGGTGTATTTCAGTATTTACGATAACTTTCAAGTTTCAAGTGGGCAATAAAAAAAAAAAAAAGTTTCATTCTTTTCTAATCTCGTGAAAACGGTGAAGGAAAACATTTTTTTATTTTATTAATGATAGGCTCGCGTTTGAAGTAGCCTATTCAGTCTTGACTTAAAGACCCCTAAGTTGTAGCTATCAGGAAACACAGACTCCGGCAAGGAATTCCACTCCTTGGCTGTACGCATAATAAATGTGTGAGTGAGGAATCAAAAAAATGAGGAAAAAAAAAGGAGAGAAAAAAAACATCGTGAGGAAACCGGCATGTCCTAGAACCAGAAATCCAAAGACACGTGACATCCATCTATCAATCCGCACGGGGCCCGCGAGGCGGATTATGATTATGACCCATTCCCATTATGGGAGGGAGGGCACGTACACACCTACAATAATTTACGAAAACTTTCAGGTTCAAATGTTTTTTATCAATAGGTACTTTTACTGGACGTGGGTCACGTCAACCGCATGTATATTAACCGCTTGGCAAGAGTCTCCACAAAGAACTGCTTGAAAACGGATGACGTCGTCAAAGCCGACCTAGGAAAAGGTGGCGAGATAAACTGGACGCCTCAATAGCTGGTTCAAAAAAAAAATGCCTGGCAGAATTTGAGAAAAGCATTTTGCCCAGCTGCATATAAATATTTAACAGGTCAAGCTCTTAGGGCCAACGCTGTGCTCGTGTGCGGCGATCCCAGTAGCGAAAACCGGATTATTACCTGCGCAGTGTCGGTAGTTCAACTTTAACGGTGTGCATGTAGTCATTTCGATGGAGAACTTTAATGTATTATTACGTAGCAAAACGGACGCGGGGCGCGGCTGCCCGCGACGGGTGCCCGCGCGGCTCCACGGTGCACTTTTGTATAGGTCCGCGCGGGCGACCGCGTAACGCAGCGTTGGCCCTTAGAACCATTATTAAACCAATCACGCGAGTCTGGGTTGACTTGTGAATTGATAAGAGAATAAAATTTGTCAAGCAGCACGAATTTCAGGTGAGATAATACCTACTAAGTATAGTGTTGTCTTTAACTGTAGGGAAAATTATACGACGACATTTAACTTCGTCTTAATGATACATAAGTGCAATGTTACCGGAATTTGTTGCACTGAATAAATAAGGATCAACGGAGTTTACGGCAGTCTGAGATACTACATACATAAGTAAATTTGATGAATAATCTACATAGATATATAAAAGCGAAATATCACTCACTGATTAATCACGAAATCTCAGAAACTATAACAACCTGCAAACTTACAATTTTGCAGGCAGGTTCCTTACAGGGTGTAGACATCCACTAAGAACGGATTTTCCAAAATTCACCCCCTAAGGTGATGAAACCGGGGGTCAAAGGTTTGAATGGAGAAACCGACTTTCACGCGGGCGAAGCCGGTGGCAGAAGCTAGTACTGATCATCATCATCATCATCATCATCATTTCAGCCGAAAGACGTCCACTGCTGAACATAGGCCTCCCCCAAGTGTCGCCACAGTACTGTTAGATAGAGTATTATTCAATATAAATAGATTCCCTGTCGGTTTGTACAGTTATATGGGGGAAGAATTGACAACTCCGTAGCAGTTCTATAGGCATAAACCACATTTCGGTAAAAACCTGCAAGGTCTGCAGGTCTGTTTGTAAGAGTTACCGTGGTCCTGGAACTCAAAAGGCAACTGAAGGAATACATGTGGGTTTTAGTCAATCTTCTTCTTAGCGTATCGATGGCAAAACTAGTTAAATTCCTTGCCTGGCCCAGTATTCGGCCACGGCAATGCCGTCCGCTGGTGCTGTCATTAGGTCCTGTCATTAGTCAATAAAATTTTGACACTCCCTCTCGCCCACGCAGAGCGTGAGGAGTTGGTTCATGATTCCTCAACACAACAAAAAAGGCATATTATACGTCATGCTTGTTTCCAAGCCTAGAACTACGATCATTCAGACAAATTTACACATAAACCGCCGTATCTTTTTTTTTTTTTGTTAACTCAGAAGTTTGATTTTTTCACAGCTTCAAGGGACCAAAGACCTGAGTATATGGTTTTAATTTCAACTCGATACCTCCACGCGTTCCCGAGATAAAGGGTCTTGACAGAACAGACAGACGGACAACAAAGTGATCCTAAAAGGGTTCCGTTTTTTCCTTTTGAAGTACGGAACCCTAAAAACAGTTTTATGTTTGTAAACAAAGATAAATTTACTGTTTCCGTCAACATCCGACCATCTATTTCTGACTCATCCACTGATCCGTCGGTCAAGGTGCAACATTGTATGCGCGTGCTACGATCGTGTCGTTTCTAGAGACACAACATGCATGATACGGTAAATAAATTCTCTAGGTTATATTTCTAGGCATTTCAACTGTGTTAAGGCGGCTACAAGCGCTAGCAACCTTGACCAAGGATAACGGTCCACTTAAATCTGTTTGGTTCTTTCCTCAAAAGACCATCTCAAGCACTAATCTTCATGATTCCCAAGGGCGCCGACTGCGTGGGTGATCTGGGGCTCGAGCACCCATGAGAAATAAACAGTGGTGCCGAGCACCCCAGAGAATAGATATCACGAAACAGATCAGTAATCAGCTTTTAGGTTACTTATAAATTATAATATTTCTCGATAATAAAAACTAGTTTCATTTTTATATAATGGTTTCATTTTACATTTTTATCAAACATAATTAGTAATTAAGTACGCAGTATGTAAGTAGGACATTTATTTATTTGTCGGTCGATCAGTGTGCATTTCTCTTCTCACACTTCGCTACTTTTTCGAGTCATCAAATGAGCGTGAGCGCCCATGAGGTTTTTTAAAAGCCGGCGCCCCTGATGATTCCCATATGATTTGACTATTACATGGACTTGAAAAGAGACTGACTGTCTCTAACCTCTGAATTTAAGCTAGGTAACACCTGCCTCATATATACTATTATTATAAAGAGGCAAGATTTGACAAAGGTCTCATTTATTTATAAACATGTGAAACAATTTATATGAAACTTAAATAATAACTAAACTATTTATACTAAAACCGAAATATGTACATACAAACTATAAAAACTATTATACTAAACCTAACTATGTACATATAATACAAAAACACCTATTACACTCAGGCGTCGAAGTACTCCTCCACATCGCTGTCATCCGGAAATGTGCCTAGAAGGCTGGCAGCATTGCCACGTTGAATGGCAATGCTAATTCTTTGGGCGAAGAACGAGCCAGCCCTCTGGTCACGCAAAGTGTCGATCAGACGGCGTGAAATTTCCTTAAAAAGGAGACGCGCACTCGGACCCCATGACCCAAGCGTTTCGACCCCAAACGGCTCAAAACTGTAATTACCAATAAGATTACAGTATTTGCGCCGTTTGAGGGTCTCAGCAGCCGCAGCGGCAGCGCCGGCACAGCCCGCCGAACTAAGAACATGGGATGGCGCAAGGGTGTCGACACAGGTTGCGTCCCACACCAGAGGCCTACCCACCTTCCACGGCACCAACGTCATACCATCTGATCTCTTCCCATCGTCACGTACCAAGCCGCTAGGTTCTAATACGGCAGGTACGCCAGCGGTGACGAGAGCTCGACGAATAATGTCGTTGATGCTAGCGTGCCGTGCTATGCGGCCTGCGCTCCTGCAGCAGGACAGGCCATGGTGTCCGAGGCTGTCGACAGCTTCGCCACAGTGGCACCGATGTGGAGCAACACAAGGTGCGCCTAAGCGTAAACAGACTGCGAGCCGAAACGAGGCGTCATCCATCATAGTGCCTATGGTGGATGACGGGAGTGCCTGAAGCCACAAACCCGACTCCCATTCCCCTACAGCCAGCAGACGCGCACGCTCAGCAGTACTTGACGACGTATTCATTAGGTTGTTCCGTACAATACTGCAGAGCGGCACATCCCACCGTCTCTGCGAGGACAGGTTGTCGGGCAAATCCGTGTTGGGACAAGCCATTTTCCAAGCGTAAGCGTTTTTCAACGCATCGGACAAGCACGGTACCTCAACATTAACCAGTGAGGAAGATAGAATATTCCTGGTTAAAGTTTCAGTACTGTGCACCGAGGAGAGGAAAGCTGGTAAACTTATACTTGAAATTTTGCGGACGCCGAGGCCACCTAGCCGGATGGGAAGAGTGGCTTGCTGCCATGCTCGGTCGTCCAAGGCCGCATTTAGGATCGAAGATAGTGTGTTCCTAATAATTTGATCGACTTTTTCCAAAAGTTGTGGATGTTTCCAAAGATGGGAGGAGCGAAGGCTATATGTAAATTTTGGTCCAAAACAACAGTATCGAATGAGTGTGAAAGCCGAATGCATGTTGATTTTGAAAAGTCTTTCCGAGACGTCATTAAAATTTTGTATTTTTTG
Organism: Mythimna impura; assembly: GCA_905147345.3. Lineage (NCBI taxonomy): Eukaryota > Metazoa > Arthropoda > Insecta > Lepidoptera > Noctuidae > Mythimna > Mythimna impura. The sequence continues at coordinate 20,142,908 of LR990359.1, read as the reverse complement.
TTCTATGAATGTAGGAAAAGATTCATCGAAAATTGGGGAGCCCAGGAGGTGAAGAGAATTTCTATCGGTGATTTGGATATTTGGTGCTATTGAGTTAAATTTTTCTAAAATCGTCTGTCTGTCAGTCGTTTGGGGGACGAAAATTTCGCATTTTGATAGGTTAAGTTGTAATCCAATAGAAGTAAATTCATTTTTCAAAAACATTAAATCTTTTAAGACCGTGTCTACGTCACCTCCTAGGGTTCCGTCATCCAAATACCAGACATTGAATTTAGAGTTTAGCTGCCGAATGATGGGATTTATAGCCAAACTGAAAATAACTGGCCCAAGAGGGTCACCCTGTTGACAGCCAACGGCTGATTCCAAAAGGTTTTCCTTATAAAGTAATTTAGAGGGATGCCTATAACATTGATAAAGAAAACTGTAAATTTTGGGTATTTCTTTTTGAGCTTCTGTCAACAAGGTGTCCCTGTTCACGGAATTAAAGGCATTCTTAATGTCAACCTTAAGAATGACCTCACCTTCATTGCTGTTAAGGTAAGTAGAAAGGGCATGTACCGCAGCCTCACAGCCCCCTTTGGATCCGAAACCCAGCTGTAGGGGCTGGAATTTGCTGGCAAGTGCTTCACTATAGAAAGCACAGCAAATTTTGGCTGCGATACGTCGGTAGGTAGACCCTACGGCAATGGGACGAATGCCGCCATCCTTTTTGCGCAAAGCACATAGGTTTGCCCCGTATAGGACATCAATGACGGCTTCGTTCACATTGCCGCAGAGCATGAGATTGATGAGGGCCGTCAGCTCCTTCAGGAGGGACTCACCAGCTTCCCCGGCGCCTGCGCACATCAGGTCCTTGAGGTGTTGAGGTGTCAGGCCGTCGAGACCGCCGGCGGACCCACTCCGAAAGGAGCACACGGCTGCATATACTTGTTGGGCTGTAATTTGAAGGGAGTTGGTTTCTGGATTGGGAGGATCAGGGAAGGTGAGATCATCTGCCGGGGCGGGGTGTTTGCTTTCCAGAGCCGTAAGTGTCTCTGGAGAGTACGGCGCAACCACATCACTGCTAAAGATAATCCTAGCAGCACCTCGGATGTCACCCTCGCCTAGTTTGGACTCCACATGATGCAATAAACCTCTTTGGGGGAGGTGTGATGTGACTATGACTAGTTTAGTTGATATTCAATTTAAATTGATACATAGTTTTCGTAAGCTTCGTGTAAAATTTTCTGGTTTTAGCAAATTAATCATTCAAAGTAGTGTCTGCACCTTAATTGCGTTACACGTGTATCTTTTATTATTATGCACTTACATACTTTATACATACATTACAAGTACAGAGTTATGTTTTATATAAACTGGCGTCATACGGATTCTATAGCAATGCGAACTGATAGAAATTGTACGGCTGCCAAATATGTGATATTACTTTCTGTTATTGAGGTGAATGGTTTATGATATTGTGTGGGGGGTCATGGTTAGGGTTATCTTTGAAAGCGTTACACGCTTTTACTTCTATCATTAGATAAATTATCTATTGACGGTGTAATTGCAAACACCGTCAATTTGTAAGTAATTTAGTGAGAGTGTCGATATACTTAGATGTTACAATTCTAATCCAAATTTTATAATTTACAGTTTAATCAGAGTTCAGTATTTTACGAGATTTATCTTCAATAAAAACAATAATGTTATTACTATTTACAACGAGGAATGTAACGGAAGTGATTATAACGATACAGAATTCAGAATAGTCGTTCGATCTAGTATCTCAATTTGGTTTATCGGAATCGAAACCGAAATCAGAATCGGAGGCAGAGGCGTCGAAACTAATCATAAACTCGAATAAGTATAAATGAAAAGCGAGTTTACGGCAGAAGGCACAGGGGGAGAGAGAGGGGTTTCCCGCGTGACAAGTATAAATAAAATAAACTTGTTTGCACCACCGATATAAGTTTTGATTCAAATTTATTTGAACCGAAATCGGAATCGAGAGTGCAAAATCAATCGGAAGTTCCGAACTTTCGGAATCGGAACCGAACCTCCGTAACGACTCTGTTTACAACCACCGTCAACTTCTCTCACAAGCACTCACAAGTCTCATATCAACAAACGGCACGTCAACCCTAAAATGCGACGCAGTTGACGCGTCAACTTGGCTCGCGAGTGTAAACAGGGATTATTAACAAATCGGCCGCGAGATGCTTCAGAGCAACAATGTTTCAAAACAACTAACAACTGAGAATGACTGGCCTAGTTATGGACTTCCGGTGGGCTTGTTGTGTTCCTAGGAATCGGTTTTGATATATTATGTACAGTACGGTCAAAATATGTTGGCCACTCTGAAGTTTGCGTTCGGAACTATTGCGTTACTCGAAAAAATACGCAATACGCATTCGCCTTAAAATTCTTAATAAGAATTACTGCGCAGGCAATTGTGCGAAGTTCGGAGCAGTTGAGATATTTCGGTCGTAATGTAGACTTATTTCGTTAAAACTTTGATTAATGTTTTCCAAAGTTGGTAATGATTTTTTTCTGATCTAATATTGATGGTAACTTTGGTGGGAAAGGTTTTTTTTATTATTGATAGGTTAGAGTTTGACCACTATCTCAACTGATGGTAAGGGATGACGTGGTCGACGATTGCTTAGAAGTATCTTATTCTCTCTTGACTTAAAGACCCCTAGGACAATCTAGGGGTCTTTGAGCTACAAAGCTATTAAAAATACACGAGTTCGGCAGGTGGTAACAGTCGTAAAATTTAAAAAAAAACATTCAAACGTAGGCATGAACTTTTTTGTAATTTATTTTATCACCACTGATTTGTGCCTAGAACCAAAAATTCAAAGGCATGTGTAATCTACCAACCCGAACTGGACCTCCGTAGTGGACTATGGTCTTATAGACTTGTACAGGGAAGCTTCCAGAATTTTAAACAGTATAGACTGATAAAGTGGTAATGCTAACATTGATGATAATTGTAAATAACATACAATTTAAAATGATAATATAATCGATCTACTTAGCGTAAAATTTCGGTGGTGACTTTGTTTTATAATATGTAAGGATACTTCCTTACATATTATAAAACAGAGTCCCCACTGTGCAGTATCGGTGCACAGTGTTGGCATCTGTTTATCTGTGTATGCGCAATAAACCAAAAACAACAGTAGTTTTTGGGTTTGGGAGAACGGTTTTTTAAGCGATTTTTACATTGATAAAAATCCAATAATTAATTAAATTGGAAAAATTGGTATTTATATTGTTTCTAGTTATTCGCATTGTTTGAAGAAATGCCATTCAAAGGGTAGTAATAACCTATGCAATCCAATCCCTATCTGTAATGTATATATTATATACCTATCCCAAAACAAAATGGCCTTCATTAAATTCAGCAAGCAGGCGCGATGTTGTTACATTCACCAAAAACGATAATTTAAAATTCCAAAATCTGGTTCTTCAAAATTTATCTCATCATTATGGTATCGTTCAGAAGCTGTAATTTCTCTTAATCGATTGACCGAGAACAACCGCAGGCCAGCCTCTTAAACCCTTTAATACCGGGTATTACTTGAAGATTCTTGAACATCGTACAATTTTGTTCAAGACTTAGTTTACGAGCAAGTGAAGCAGGTGTTAGCTCTAAGTACTTAACTGTGAACAGTTAAGTAAGGTGTCGCAAAATGTGCGCAATTATGTGATTAAGAGCAGTTGGGGATATTTAGTTTAAATATGAGCACGTGTCAAAAATATGTATTGCTGACGAAGTGACGATTCGTCCAAACTTCGGTACGGGTGTTAAAATTCTTTGTAATTCTCGGCTTTTCTCCACTGAAAGCATACCAGTATTTATACACTCAAACTTTCCTCATGGATCACTCTGTCTCAATACTCTCAATAGACAGAGTGTTTCATGCGCAAGGTCTGAGAAAAAGTCATAGGTATACTTGTTACCCTTTTACCCCCACCCCCATTTTTTCGTTCATCTATATCTTTATATAAAAGGAGAAACTAACTGACTGACATATCAACGCACAGCCGAAACTACAGGGCCTAAGAACGTGAAATGTTGTACAAGGTTTCCTTTTATGATGTAGGCGAGCTCTAAGGGAGGATTTTTCAAAATTTACCCCCTAAGGGGATAGAATGGGGGTCCAAAGCTTGTATACAGAAACCTATTTTTACGTGGGTGAAGCCGCTGGCAGTACAACGTTTGCTGGGTCAGCTAGTTATATTACGAAGTCTTAGAGTTTGTTTATTCTCAGGAATTACTGCTTCGAATTGAAAAAATCTTTTACTGCTAGATAGTCCATTTATCAAGAAAGGCTATAGGCTATATATCATCAGGCTGCAACTCACGGGAAGGGAGCAGTAACCAAAGACGCGGGTGAAACCGCGTGGGACAGCTAGTTAATAATATTGTGTTACAGGTAACACGGCCATGTACACTATATTACTTTAGTGAACTAATAAAACCAGCTGTTTAACTAGGATGGCAACTAAAGATCTTTACGAGTTAAGTTAAGCAACTTTGTACGATAAAAAATACTGGAGTGGCTAAGTTTTGCAATTACAGTAAAACGCAGAAGACTCATTCCTCGCGACTATCAGATTCCTTTTTAGTAAATATTAAAAAAAAGTGTCCTTAAAAGTTCCAAGAAAGAGTGATCGACATTCATGATGAGCTTCCAATCTAACTTTAAGCGCCCGTTCAGACACGGCGGGAACCGCGCGATTTCAGAATCGCGTGGAAATCGCGCGATTCTTATTTGTATGAGTTATTAAGTAATCGTTCAGACATAACCGCGCGGTTAATCAAGCCGCGCGGTTACCTCAACCCAACCGCCAGAAAATAGAATCGCGCTGCTCCCGCGCGTTTCTATTACTATGGAGTCTTTACTTCGCGTTCAGTTGCGTTGCGGATACCGCGCGGTTAGCACGTCACAGCTCGTGAGTTCGCCATGGATCGTTTCGACACTGAACTATTTATTGATGAAGTGGAGAAGAGACCTGCATTATGGGATATTCAGTGTGAGGATTACTCAAATAAAAATATCAAGAACCAAGCTTGGCAAGAGTTAGTGGAGATATTTGGAAATACCGCCTTTTTCTTTTCTTTTTTTTTAAGGAGCAACCACAGTCAACACACTTCTTCGTCGACCTCTATTTTCAAACTGACGTTATCCCCGCACGCAAAATCGCATAATAACCGCCGGTGTCTGAATAGCATCACAATTTTGCGGTTTCAAACCGCGCGATTCGTAAACGCGCGGTTCCCGCATGTCTGAACGGGCGCTTACTATCGGATAACCGAAATAAAAAATATTCGTAACCGTAACCGTTAAAAGAAATTCGAATAAAGGCGCAGTAACAACAGGTAACGACCGGTTTTTGTTTGTGTTGCCAAAAACCAAATGATAATCTAGAGACTAGAAATAAAAAATCTAATAATATACGATGTCACCGGTCCATTTGGATATTTGTGAATAAAGAGAAAGAGATAGTTTGACAAATTATGGACCTTCTGTCCTCATCTCTACAGTGTCCGTTGAGGCTGTACACGTATTGATTCGTAACGAAACAGGCCAGACGTCAATTCCGCCGGTTTATGACCTTCACAGTCGGGGCAGACGGCTGCTGAGCCCCATACAATCCGTGTAAACATATATACTGCCTTTTTACTCCGCTTGAGTCGGTATTTCAACGGTTCATATGAAATATTGTGCTGCTACTGCAAAATTGGAATGCCGGAGATTTAGCAGACAATTGGGAAGTGAGGTAGCCTGATTGAAAGGGTTCTGGAAGTAAACTTGATGATTGACTAGAGTTTTGAAATGTGGGGGCAGTATTAGGTATTTATCTCTTCTTGCCCCAAATTATCTCTTTAGCGGCGTATTTCAGGTGAGACGATAATTTTACATTGGCACAAATTATGGTTAATTTATGATAATGCGAATCTTTAAGTTGGAAAGCTCTTTGGAACGTTTAATGATACAGGGAAGAGTAAAGGGCTAATGTTCTCGTGGCCGATAACCCACCAAATGGACAGACAATTATCTCCGAAGTGTTCTCTCATTGAATAGAGAGATGGAGAGGTCTCGCTAAAGCCGCAACCAATCTACCAAACGTTCCATGTCCAAGACCACCACAAGAAGTGTACAACTGTGAAAATGATGTACCATTTTAAAATTAGTGTAGGGTTTGGAGATAATAAAAACAGCTTTATCCGCGTATTTGTGAAGGATAAATTCCTACGAAATTACTCTTTAATTATTATTATAAAAACATCTTTCGCGCCTTTCTACCTAAGCTGTTACAACTTACAACTGTCTGTGACACTGTTCTTTTTTCAAATGCGAATTAGTGTTTTATTTTTTATTTATAACTAGCTGTTTGTTACCCGCGACTTCGCTCGCGTGGAGTTTAAGAACAATACTTCCGTTGCACGGAAAAATAAAAAGTAGCTTAAGTTACTCATAATAACATTAGCTACAATATAATAATATCTAATATTCCACAACTATCACACAACGCCGTCTAGCCCCAAGCTAAGCAGACCTTGTGTTATGAGTACTAGACAAATGATAAACATACTCGTACTTATATATTTCTTTGTCCTGGGTGGGAATCGAACCCACGACCTCCGGCATAGCAGTCAGGGCCACAAACTACTAGACCAAATCAGCTATACCCCAGTTAAAGTACTATCAAATTTTGTTCAATCTTTTCAAAGACATATCCTGTACTTTGAAATCCCGTTGCCGCGAGAAAAGTAGCCTAAGTTACTCCTTCTAACTTTCAACTATTTTTGCCATCTTTGCGTCGATAGTACGTCCCTATGTCTGAAGTCCTTTGATGACCCAATTATAAGGTAAATGACTAATGGCACAAGACATGATAATTTAATTACGCCATTAGCATCGTTGAAACATGTTGATGACATTTTGTTAATATTAAATTATTAAGAAACAAGCATGATCTGATCGCTCATACTGCACATGATGTATGGACCATTTTTAAGAGCTTAATGAGATAAAGATGATCTTTGAATGAGACTTACACAAAATATAAATGGTTTGGCTACCTATGTCGGGCGTCAAAGTATACGTTTTAAAAGAACTTGACAGCTGATGCAATGATTGCGTGCAGTCGGTTATTCTCTTAGGTTCTCAAGTTACTACGCGTAAAGGTCTAGCCACATTAACACAGTGCACGCGGCATCAATGTGGCGCCTGATTGCGGTACGTTGCCGCGTCGAGTAGGCAATCTGTACGGTGACGGTCTCATAACCGCACATTTTTCTGCTTATGCGGTGTCCCACATTAAAGCACCTATGCACGTCTTATTTTTACGTAATAAATATAGCGACCTCAACAATTTATAATATCTTATACTTATGTAGCTATCAACAACTGAGAGATATAAGTGCCTTTTACTCTAGTACTGTAACTTTTAACTTAATTATACGTAACTAAACACTCACTAAGACTTACTTAGTGAGTGTTTCTTTCTCTTCTAATACTAAAATACCCAAACTTCACGACAAAACAAGTGTACGGAGCTAATCACTATTAACCTGTACACAATCTATACTAATATTACAAGGAGGAAAGATTTGTATTTTTGTAAGTTTATATGTTTGTTTGTAACGAAAAAACTCAAAAACTACTGGACCAATTTTTAAAATTCTTTCACCAGCAGAATGCTACTTTATCACCGGGTGGATGTAAGCTGTATATTTTCTACGTACCCCCAGGCGAAGCCGCTGGCAGTAGCTAATTAGCTAGTTAATATGGTACTGAGTTATGTTAAGCGGATGCAGCGTACGATGCCGCGTCGTGTAAATACACGGTAAATTTTTGACGATGCAGCGCCTGAATACCAACGGTGTCATGGTACGACTTGGCCTGTACCGGGCACCGTATATCAGGGATATTTACGGATAGGAAATTTCAAATCTGGATACGTATATAGGAATAATATTATACCGGTTACGGATATGATATTATTTCGGATTATCTGCTAGTTTCGGATAGTTTCGGTTACAGATTACACTTATAAAAGTGAAATACAAATAGTAAGATTTCACTTTTATTTCTAATATAGATCATCTGTTTTGTTGTCGGAACCTGTCATTCCGCGGTTACGGAGCTCCAGCTACAGGCGCGATACCGTTTCACGTTGACGACGCCGCATTAATGTGGCCAGACCCTAACTAAACTACTTGATGTTAAAGCTAGTCTTCAGCCTCCACTTGTGCTTAAAACAGGTACTTTTAAATAGTAAATGGGGCTTAAACGGTGTGAGATTGTTTTTTTTAGTAGGTCGGCATCCTGGGGAGCTAGGTTATAATCATATTATTAGCGTAGAAGCGCCCCTAATCATGGCTAAGTATAATAGACAGGCAGTCTATTGAAAATAAACACTTCTTGAACATGAACTAGACTAAAATAACTCGCATTGAGGTAAAAAGTCATTAAGCTAGATGATATTGAAAGGCGTTGGTTGAAATTCAGGCAGGCGCCTCATCATCATCATCATCATCATCATTTCAGCCGAAAGACGTCCACTGCTGGACTTAGGCCTCCCCCAAGCGTCTCCACAACAATCGATCCTGTGCGTCTCGCATCCACCGCACTCCCGCGACTCTCACCAGGTCGTCAGTACACCTTGTGGGAGGCCTTCCGACGCTGCGCCTTCCGGTGCGCGGTCGCCACCCTAGAACCTTTCGGCCCCATCGACCATTCGTTCTACGAGCAATGGTGCTCTGCCCACTGCCACTTTAGTTTGGCGATTCTTCGGGCTATGTCGGCGACCTTGGTTCTCCTGCGGATATCTTCATTCTTTATGCGATCACGCAAGGAAACTCCGAGCATAGCCCTTTCCATTGCCCTTTGGGTGACTGTAAGCCTTCTGATGAGGCCCATTGTAAGCGACCATGTTTCAGTGCCATATGTCATCACTGGCAACACGCACTGGTCATAGATTTTCGTCTTGAGATACTGTGGTATGTTGGACGAGAAGATACCGAGCAGCTTCCCGAACGCTGCCCAGCCGAGTCGGATTCGACGATTGCACACAGGCGCCTTACTAAGTCTAATTTATTTCATCACAACTACTCACAAAATAGTTAAGGAAAACAATGTAAGGAAACCGGCATGTCCAGAAACAATAATTCGAAGACATATAACCACCTGTAGCTTTGGAAGGCGTCCTACAAAGTGGACCGATGACTTGGTAACGGTTGTGGGAGTCCGATGGGTGCGAGACACACAGGACCGTTCATTGTGGCGACACTTGGGGGAGGTATATGTCCAGCAGTGGACGTCTTTCGGCTGAAATGATGATGATAATGATGATATAACCACCAACCCGCCCAGGGCTCGCGCGGTAAATTGTGGTCTATTTCCTCTCCTAGAGAGGAGGCCTGAGTTCCAGCAGTGGGAACATTTTAAGGCTGATTATGCTAATATGCTAAATAAAACTGTTTACCTTAACCCACTTATAAACGGCAAGAAAATAAAGACATAAACTTGACTTTTTATCCCCCTAAGTGATTTTAAATCAGCGCAAAATCTTATTTATAATGTGTTTTGATGTTTTCTCTTCCATTAATCATCGTAAGCTACTCGGTTGCGCCGGCGCAGAGCTTACGTCGAGTGAAAAAAGAAATAACACCTGTTTGGACAGTAATTGAGACTGTTCAAAGGGGCTTTTGAAATTATTGCGGTTAAGAGATTTATTAGATACAGCTACTTGAATTGAATTGATTTTATTATTATAGTACTGGCCCCAGCTTTGTATGGATTTTTTTTTAATGATATAAACTAGTGCTTGACTGCGATCTCACCTGATGGTAAGCATTGATGCAATGGATGATGGTGAATCGCACTAGTTTATTAAATTAAATTCACTCTAACCTTGAAGACACCTAAATTATACTCGGACGAGAAGACCACTGCAGGTAAATTGTTCCAGTCCCTCAAAAGAAGGTTGTTCAGGTGTAATGCTTAGTCCGATTGTTACAAATTTTTGAAATTCTCGGGTTTTCTCTACTATAATATGCTTAGTTTTTACACCAACACCTTCCTCATGAATGACTCTGTCTTTTGGTGAAAACCCGTAAAGATCCGTTCTGTATTTTTTGAGTTTATTGCGATTAGACAGACAGACATACGCGTTATGAGACTTTATTTTATAATATGTTAGGATAAATGGGTGTTTTATGCAAGATTGTGGGTCGAGTGAAGTTGTCAATGAATGGAAGCTGTGAAGTGTGAACGGATGTAGAGATCACCTTGCCAAGTAAGTGAACGATTAAGTCAATATTATGAATATGCGTGAAGCTCATTTCTTTCCAGGTGAAAAGTCATAAAATAATAACACCTTTCGCTCTGGGTGGAGCGAAAAGGAATGTCATACTTTTACTGATGAACGTGGTCGCTTACAATGGGCCTCATAAGAAGATTTAAAGTCACCCAAAGGGCAATGGAAAGGGCTCGGAGTTTCTGTGCGTGATCAGTCAGGTTGCTGACATAGCTCGAAGAATCGCCAAACTTAAGTGGCAGTGGGCAGGTCATATTGCACGCAGAATAGATGGTCGATGGGGACAAAAGGTTCTGGCGACCACGTACCGGAAGACGCAGCGTTGGAAGGCCTCCCACAAGGTGGACCGATGACCTGGTGAGGGTCGCGGGAATCCGATGGATGCGAGACGCACACTTGCGCGGTTTTTTCAAATCACATTGCAACTATCAAGACTTCCACCCCCTTGTAAGAAAAAATAAGACATGGTCGAACCCCCTCCGCCCCTTAATCGTCTTACGTAATTAATAACGGCCCCATAACTAAACATACATCATTTGTGTACTTACAAGCTCGTAGTGATAAACCAACTTACTCGTTTTTTATTTTTTATTTATTTATCGGGTCGCGTTTGACTACTATCTCACCTGATGGTAAGCGATGATGTGGCCGACGATGGAGCACGCAGTTGAGTAATAATTGTGACATGCTTGCCTAAAGAACAAATCGTAGGCAACAAATCTATATTCCCCATATAAGGTTTAACTAATTGAAAGACAGTACAAACGACTCAAACGAGTGTAAATACTTGGAATACTTGACCAGAATTAGTTGTGTTACATACTTGTAAAAGATGTCACGTCGGTATAAGTTATACATAGGTGGTTTTATTAACTTATAAGGTTTTTTAGGGTTCCGTACCTCAAACGGAACCCTTATAGGATCACTTTGTTATCCTTCCGTCTGTCTGTCTGTCTGTCTGTCAAGACCCTTTATCTCGAGAACGCGTGGAGGTATCGAGTTGAAATTAAACCCATATACTCAGGTCTGTGGACTCTTGAAGCTGTGAAAAAATTAAAGTTCTGAGTTAACGAAAGAAAAGATATGTCGCAAAAAACGTGTATTTCGACCTTCTCAAGTGAATCAAAATTCATAGGGTACTTCCCGTTGACCTAGAATCCTGAAATTTGGTATAAAGCAAGGTCTCATAGCACAAGTATAGGAAAAAAAAATCTGAACACTGTTTTGTAGTTACGTCACAAAAAAAATGTTTTTGCGATTCGAAAAATCTTCGTAACTCAATTCGGGAATTGAACTGTTATCATAAGTAAGTTTGTACGGAACCCTCAGTGCGCGAGTCCAACTCGCACTTGCCCGGTTTTTTTTATTATTAGATAGACTTGCGCTAACCACTGACACAATATCTCACTTGATGGTTAGCGATGATGTGGTCGACGATGGATCACGCTTGCCTGGAAGTAACCTTTTCACTATTGACTAAAAGACTCCTAGGTTGTAGCTATCAGGAAACACAGACTCCAACAAGAAATTCCATTCCTTAGCTGTACGCTAAATGAATGTGTTCCCAAATTACGCTAAATGATTACTGTATTTTATTGTGCGTCTATTTGAGCAAAATAAACATGTTTTCTTTCTTTCTTTCAAAAAGTTTTGTGCATACCTAGATAGACAGATAGGTATGTTCTTTATTGTACCCCAAAAATAAAAATTATATTAGGAACTTAAAATTAGGGTGTCACAATGGTCGGTCTTATCGCTTCATATGGGTGGGATGTCCACCATGTACCGGTGGCGCATCGCAGTACGTCTGGTGGTCCGATCATAATTACAAGAAGATAATGGGATTATGTATAAGCATAATCAATCTTATAATAATCCGATTGCTGGGATTAAGTTACCAGTTAGATGAGAAGGAATCCACCACGCGGGCCCAGTGCGGGTTGGTGGATGTCACATGACTTCTAATTTTTGATTCTAGGACATGGCCGGGTGGGTCACGATGTTTTCTTTAACCGTTTTGAGACCAGCGGTGACGAAATAAATTAGTCAAATGCCTGCAGTAGACCACGAAGACAGAACAACAGAACTGGAAGGAGGAAGCTCGGACTCACGAATGATGGAAGGAGTGACCTTCCATCATTCGCAAGCCCGCACTTTGCCTGTTCTGTCGGAGTGGGCCAGGACAAGCTAACAAAAATACATACTGTCCTTTACTGTCAGAATAAACCACCAATTTGATTTGGTTTACTCATCCACTCTAATTTAGAAAATGGCTTTTATTGATTTGGTTTTGGTTGGTGGCAAGTAAAGTGAGGTTTGGTGTGGCACATTTATACGAGTGAATGAGGACAGATGAGCCAAGGTCATCAACCTATGGCTGCCTGAAAGTGATCGTCGTCATTGTGGCAGGCCATCAAATAATTTCTCCCTCTTTGGGGGAAGCGAGAGGAAGGGTCCGACTTTTACTGACTAAAATTCAACCTTGCTCCTTTAGTAGCCCCTTGCGTGCCAGTGTCTTGGTGACTCTTTTGAATAATACCGCAGCCATAGACCTAAGAAACGCGGTCGTGACGATTTAGACTTGTTTCTGACTAATTGACCGGAGAAAGAAACTTTCATCACATAAACCTGGAAATCCCGGCCGTTTTGCTCGGACGTGGCGCATATTTGTTATTTGTGATTAATTATGTTTTTGTCTTGCAAAATGTTTGCAATATGTTTAGTTATAAGTTTGCGCCTTTTCCGGCAAATAAAATGTTTTTCTTTCTTTCAAATCACCCAATTCTACTCGTAGGTAGGTAAAGCAATATTTTCTGGTCCTGCGCGTAACTCATCTAGGATACGGCAAAATCGGAATTAAATACATGTTTGTCGAATACGCAGAGATATTAGGAAATAGTTCAATGTACTTTATTGCAATTTTATCGGGCAGCTACCATATACACCATGGTCTACACCATGTCTATAAATTTTTAAAATTTGTGGAATACCTAAATGGGATATTTGAAATAAATAATATTACTTATACTAGGGATGTAACGGAAGTGGTTATATCGAAACCGAATTCGGAAGCGTAGGCATATAAGTCAAATACCTACTAAAACTAATAAAAAAGACGGTTAAGTAAAATGAATTTACAACATTCCAAAAATGAAACAAAAGAAAAAGTAAAAGAGTAATTCACAGAACGCACGGGGGAGGGAGATTCTTTTAACTTGTTTGTACCTCCGATATAGTTCCGATTAAAATTTATCGATACCGAAATCAGTATCGAACCTCCGTGAAATATCTGGTCTATACATACGATTATCTACACAATCAACGCCCTACAAACAAAGTAACGCCTACTAAGGAGGGTCGGGATACTCTGCTGATCCATAAAACTTAATGGCCACCTTCCCCGTACTTGGGATCATGGGAATTAGGGAGATTCCCACCATGGACGGGCTTTTTCTATACCCATGTAATACATTATGTTGGTAGGATGACTCCATGTTTTATTCTGGCATATTATTTATGAAGATCATATGTTTTGCTTCGACAGGATGTCTCGCATTGATTCGAATTTCTATAGAACGCGACAAAAACATCTTTTAGCCGTTATCTTACTTGAAGCTAGTTGTTACCAATAGGAAAAAGTGCCTAACCATAGAATAATGAAATAACTCTATAAGTTAGTATAGATTTTATGCGTTTAAAAGCATCTCGTGAAGATGGCATATGATTTCATAACCTCCAAGTTCTGCATGCCTATTTTCCAAAGAATTTAAGACACTAGAATACAATTTACAATAATACTTTGACCCTAATAAACACTGTCCGCAGTTTTACAACACATACTCGCTGAAATGGCACTTACTTTATACTTCAGCATCAATTTACACTACAGTGCCAATACTAACTGTAATAGACATCTACGTGAATTGTAATATACACTTGCTTGAGACTGAGTAGAAAATGACCGGAGAAAATGTAAAAATATGTAGCGACATCAATAACGCCACGCAAGAATAAAAATTCAAAATCCTGCATTCTGCACTTGCAACAGTCCGACATTAATTATTGGGCAGTCACCCGAGCCAGACACAACACCCGTCTGGTCGAGTATTCTCCATTTAAAACAAAGGTATGTGGAAGCTTACACCCTGTTCTGTATACTTCGCGCCAGACCCTAATTCGGGCTATGGTCTGGAGCGAGGAGGAATGGCAGGCGGTTGCCTCTTTCTGCGAAGCAGTAAAGCTAGCGAAAGAGGCGGCCGCACGCGACAGATTTGTGAAGAATTGTTACCCTCATTCTTATCAATTTTGATCTTAATTTTACAGTTAGTATCAAATCTTTACGTACTGCTTCGTATTACTGATTAGATAACAAATATTTCTCCATGCATATTCGATAAAATTAAACCTCTTTGCTGCCTTAAGCTTTACCCAATCAATCAAACAAACTCACTACCTGGAACAGCAATTCGTTCAATTTCGCGAACTAATCCGAGTATGCTACTAAAAACTTACGCGCATACACTGCGCTCCTACACCAAGCTTTTTTTTTGCTACCGAATTCCGAAACGAGAATCATTATGACATAATTAGAACATAGGTATTTTATCCAAAAGTTCTACAACTTTAATTTACTATATATTGTTCCTTCTTATTTTTATGTGAAAAGAATACCTAGCTCTTGCTAGGTAGCATGACTGTAGGTATGATTCTTATGCTCGGAATTGATTGTTAAATCTTACCCCCCGTTTCGACGAGTCCCTCGCTCCCTACGCGCGTCAATTTTATGTATGTCATTACAATTACAAGTGAAGACCCTATTTATGATCATATAGTAAAAGTCTCAGTCTCTGAGCTGCTGGAAGCTGTACAATCAATCTTAAAGGTAAACGCTAACAGCACACAATCTCAAACACTACCACGAACAGCAATTCGTTCAATTTCGCGAACTAATCAAAGTATGTTATTAGCTAAAAAGTCACGCGCGTACACTGCGCTCGTAAACCGAGCTCTCTTTACTGCCATCGAATTTCGAAACGAGGCTGGTTTTTAAAGGTTTTAAAAGGAAAACTTCTTTTATTACCCTAGTGCAGTAAATGCAAGTTTACGAGCCCGGGTGGCGAGGTAATTAATAAGTTTTAATTGTCAGTAAGATGGCGTTAGTTTGTTATGCTGTTCGATTTACGGCTGGTTTTTGTTACTCTCTGTGATGGTGCCTCGCTTGACAGGAGACGGTAGTGTTATGGTGTTTGCAATGGGCTCTTGAAGGAGCTAGTAAAACGATTGGTTTCTGGCTGTTAAAGTGTCGTTTGAACTTCGAGTGTGACTTGTGAAGTGGATGATTGATAAAAGTTTTGTAGTTAAAATTAATTAGGTGGTGAAGTAGAGCTCTTGAGTACAATGGGAACACTGACCCATTATTAGGTTAAAAACAGTTTTAATAATACAATAAGTGTGGGACTCTACATCTTGAAATGCTACTTAAAATCTTTGGGAATGTTAATTATATTTAATTAAATACGCACTTTATGGAAGCGATACAAAGTCTACTTGAATATTCAGTCAACTTTTCTTTCGTGTTTTAAAAAAGCTTTGAACGATATTGTCGGTTTGTCCACAAATTCGTTATTATTTAGAGGTACAGTCAGGGGTCAAAAATGCAGTTACACGCTACCAATGCTAAAGAGTCAAAAATTTCTTTGTAGGAGACGTTCAATGGTCCACAACTAGTTTATTTAATACTTTAGATTCTATACTACAAATTAAATTAGTCATGAACTATCGAAACTCTTCTACAAATAAATTTTATAGACACTTTATCATTGACACAGTGGAATTGCACTTTTAATCCCTGACTGTACATTAGAATTAACTTGAAACTTAAGTGAATAGTTATTTTAAATCCCTTGGAAATTAACCCAGTACCACTGAATCAAGATGATGACGGTCATATCGCTCAACCACTCTTGGCTCCTTAAGTATTGTGAACTACTTTAAATTGGAAAACTAGATCCTCGAGATATAACACTAATGAAACCAAAACAATGTGATACAGTTAAACAACACATAAAACTATAGTTTAATTAGCTCCATACCACACTGAATTCACAAATAAGCCATCTGACGAGCATAAAAGACGTCACGAGCATAACCGGGTGCTTTACGAGCATTGCCTCATGCCTGACATGGCCTGTGCTTGCCTGTAGTGCTCGAGAAGTTATGTGCCGTTAAAATGTGAGCATGGCTGTGAAAAGCTCGTGGCATTTGAAGGGTTGTGAACGTATGAACGTTTTAGATGTGGCTTGTAGGTTTTGATGTCGTGATAGATGAATTTATCATTCATGAATTATAATTATCTAAACATCACTTAATTAAAAAACCGGTCAAGGGCAAGTCCGACTCGCACATGAAGGGTTTCGTACCGTCCCTTGATCACTTTGTTGTCAGTCCGTCTGTCTGTCTGTCAAGACCCTTTATCTAGGGAATGCGTAGAGGTATCAAGTTGAAATTAAAACGATATAGTCAAGTCTGCGGTCTCTTGATGCTGTGAAAAAATCAAACTTCTAAGTTAACGAAAAAAAAAGATACGGTCGTTTATGTCGCAAAAAACGTATATTTCGATACTCTCAAGGAAATCAAAATTCATAAGGTAGTTGATGCCCGTTGACCCAGAATCCTGAAATTTGGCATAAAGCAAGGTCTTATAGCACAGATATAGGAATAAATCTGAAAACAGTAAATTTGTTGTTACACGCGTCACAAAAAAAAATATTTTGCGATTCGGAAAAATCTTCGAAACTCCGTTCAGGAATTAAACTATTTACATAGGTAGGTTTGTACGGAACCCTTAGTGCGCGAGTCCGACTCGCACTTGCCCAGTTTTTTTAATGTTATATTTACCCAGGGCCAGGTACGGAACCCTAAATACTAAACTAATTATAATACAAAGGCCCTGAACTGAACTGTTAAAGCTACATAGGGTGTATCTAGCTCCATATCCCTTTCTCGCTCGCACGCCTGACATGTTAACAAGTCATGGTAAGCCTCTGGTCCTATAGCCTCAAAGAGAAATCGTGTACATTATTTGGTTTTTATTACTAGCTTTTATTTAGTTTCACCTGTCCCTGTATGTTTGTATGTCTGTAATCATATCTTGCAAATTATATTTGATCCACTTCCCGGTGACCGATTGAGCTGAAATTTTGCATGCATGTGTAAATCAGATGACAATGCAAAATTATTATGACGTGGAGCAGATCTGATGATGGAACCGAAAGGTGGCCTTAGGAACTCGGTTGTTAAGCGACACAACTCAATCGAGTTTGGACTTTTGTGCTAGATAGTAACCAGGGTCTGATGATGGAGCTGGAAGATGGCCATAGGAACTCAGTAATAAAAGCAATAAGATACCTCTATCGTGTTTAAGCTTTTTGGAATGGTCTTGATGAATATTAATTCTATAGATTACTGCGCTATAACAGCTTGCTGTAAAAAAAAGATTTTCATTGAAAACTTTTTTGTTTTAAATATCGCAGCATATGCTGAGATAGGAGCCTTTTTGTCCTCGCACAGGTCTTTTAAATGTTTTTTTTTTAAATTTTATTTTAAGTTAAGTATTTATAGATTAGTTAGATACTTTTTATTTTACTTTTTGTTTATCCTGTGCGAGTTTTAAATAAATCTTTCTGTTTATGTCAGCAAGATTAACGGGGTCATTTAGGTCCGATACCTGCCAGGGCAACTATAGGCCCACTGGGTTTTAGTCATTCAAAATCTGACACTTCCTCTCGGTCCACCCAGAGCGGGAGAAGTCATTTGATGACAAGCCGACAAAAATGGATATATATTGGAAATGTACCTACTCGATGTAATGTTTGAGCAATATCAAGAAAATTGGAATGAAGTCTCGGAGTGTAAAAAATCAGGGGCTAAATATAAACCTGGGGCTGGATTTTTATTTTCAGAAATCACCTGTGAGCAAAATGTGTTGTTTAAGCCGATTACTTTTTTTCATTCAAGAGGCCTTCGAAACGACAATAAATGGCCTATTAAATATTATTCAGATATTTCCTGTTTCAGGCCACCATTGAAGAAGTGAATGGCAGCCAATGATAACCACTGAGGCAATGGACAAAGGCAGGCTTACAGTCACCCAAAGGGCAATGGATAGGGCTATGCTCGGAGTTTCCTTGCGTGATCGCATCAGGAATGAAGATATCCGCAGGAGAACCAAGGTCGCCGACATAGCCCGAAGAATCGCCAAATTTAAGTGGCAGTGGGCAGGGCACATTGCTCGTAGAACGGATGGTCGTTGGGGCCGAAAGGTTCTAGAGTGGCGATCGCGCACCGGAAAACGCAGCGTTGGAGGCCTCCCACAAGATGGACCGACGACCTGGTAAGAGTCGCGGGAATGCGATGGATGCGAGACGCACAGGATCGGTCGTTGTGGCGACGCTTGGAGGAGGCCTATATCCAACAGTGGACGTCTTTCGGCTGAAATGATGATGATGAATGGACAACAAAATTATTTTAGTGAGTTATTGAACGGGATCATCACGTAGTTACGAAACGTTTGAAAGAGTTACCGTGGTCCTAAAACGCAAAAGGTAAATGAAGGAACACAGGTGGGTTTCAGTCAGTAAAAACCTGACACGCCCTTTCGCACCCAGAGCGAGAGAAGTTATTTAATTATATTCCATCCTCAAAAAAAGAGCGGTGCAAGTGCACTCCCTTGCCCGGTGTAAGTTAATTTTGCTAATTCAAACTAAACTATTTATTATTATTATTATTATACCATTTACAGGTATTTATTCAACTGTCAATGTTTTGACCAGATAGAAAGATACATTTCCATCATGGCGTCCTTGCTGAATGGTTATTATTATTACCAGCTACTGCTATGTAGAACAAGAAAAGTTACTTTTTCTTAGGAAATCGTGTGCTAGCTAAATATTCTAATCTGTAATATGCTATCTAAAATATCATTTTGTACTTCACTCTCAAATATGGTCAACTTTCTCAGGGTCACAGTTTAGCCTATTTTTCGCCTTTGTCAAGAAATCTGGAAGACAAGAAGCAGATGGCCAAAGGTAATAACAGATAATGGGTTATTACCTTTCAGAGTACTGGCACTGGAGAATCAGGGCTTGCCACATGGCGTGTGGTCATTTGAAGTTTTTTTTTCGAAAATATTAGCAGAGCTTGATGGTCAAATACGGAAGAAATATATTTTTAAGTAATAACAAAACGATAAAAAGTATGCTCATTTAGCAATAATGTATTTTTATTACTTAGGTCTTACCGGGTCACCTGTCAAAAGGACATAACCACAAATCAATATTTTTCTTTCAACAAATAAACGTATATTACCAACGTAATGAACGGATGACGTGAACGGCTCAATTGTTCTGTTCAAATAATTGCTACGGTCGCTACAACTCGATAACTTCAATCACACGTTGATTGTTAGACTAACTTCGGTTACACTAAACTTTAGTTTAGAGCCAAGTCGCCACAAAACGCCAACTTTATTAGACACTATCTGAGATACTCGTAAACCTGTATTTATGACATATTCGCGTCAATGTGTACTTTAGCAATTTTAATTGGTAACGACACAATACGTGTTTTATTCGAGAAAAACGAGAAAGAGGTGTAATGTCGTAAAATTTTATTGTTATCTGATGTTTGATCGATACAGACTGAAGTTTCTTTGAAGTATTCTCTTTCTTTATAGGCAAGTAACATTTATTTGTTTTTCCGTTAATAAACTATCGATCATGTTTAAACATGCCTCCGTCGCATTTAAGCGGTTTCTTCTTCAGTAGAGGTAAGTTTACTGTTATGTTTAGCGCATAAAAAAACATAAACTGAAAATGTCAATTTTGAAGTAAACCATAATAACGTTATGTCATTCTCAAGCGTGGAGAAGACGTAAAACTGAGGTACGAGCGGCGGACGGTAGGAGAGACAACTGTTAAGTTTTCAATAGGCACATCTGTCAAGACAAGATAAATTGCGCATTTCATACATAAGAGTTAACGCTGCCGCAGACATAACTACACATTTACCATAAACTAGTGGCTCGTAAAATTGCACATATGTTTACCGGAGCGAGGTGCAGTACCTTAAAAGCATTGGTAATATAACAAAACGTCTGAACCGAAATTGCCCATAAAAGTCCGACGGCGTTTTCTAACTAAAGCTATGAAACTGAAACGTTGGTGGAATTTACAATGGCCGCCTTCGTCTACATTTAACGTTCATGACGTACACCTTAGTTTAATTAAATTGCTTCAACTTGAAACGCGGATCGTTTGCGAGAAAATATTTTGACTAAAAGCTGGCGTTAAGTTAGATGTTGGTTTGTGCAACACTACTACATACAGAAGTCATACAGGAGTTATAAATTGTGAATAGTTCTAGTTATTTCTCTCTAATCTCTGATGATAATCTTATCTACCATCAAAATTTAAGAAAAAGCTGCTAATTCAAATCCATGTTATTTCCGTAAACGAAAGAAGTTTTGTTAAACTTGTCTCGAATCCAATAATTGTTAACCAATACGTCATAAGCAGCAAAAAAGAAAATAAAATTGAAATCGGTATAGCAATCTCTTAATCAATTTACCCCTCTCATTTGGCTTTGTTCAGAAAGTTTGGAAAAACGCACGGAACCAATATAATAGGTCCGTGTAAAGTTACGATGTTCGTTGTAAAAACCTTATAACCGAATACTCCCATTTTTATAGCCCGGAATATATTTACGAGAATACGCTTTCAGGAATTGCACGTAAATTCAGCGACGGCAGCATTTTTCATTGCCCTGTACGTTAGCGATCTTAGATATTGTTCAATTTTAACTTTATAACTGAGGATTGTATAAACTTGAGGAGGAAGAGACTCAGGCATTTTAAATGAAGTTTAAATAGCCATTTTTACTCGATTCTCAAATTTTTTTATTATTTTGTCTGTTTGATTAAAGTACCCGTTTGAAAGCTTAAAAGTTTAACAGACGTATCGATAAAATCCGAGGGACAGAAGCTAAAAGTTTCTCAACTTGACAGTAATTGCTGTAAGACCAAGCACAAAAATGCTAAGTAGTACCAAGAGAACGAATTTCAAACAAAATGTCCGTCTCAATCGAAACGGAAGTGTATAAAACCCCAAGTTATATCCAGGAACGGACGAACTAATCTATATACCGAAAGACCTAGATATCCAGGGAGCTTTTCAATCCACGAGACGCAATAAAAATATGCGATGCTTCACAAGAAGCATAAAACTTGCAACGACAATGAATTCCTGAAAAAGATAATACTGTTCTAGCGTCATCTCTTTTTAACTGCGTTAGTGCGAGAGGGACAAAGGACGGGGACAATAAAAGTTTTGATAGGAACCGTCGGAATCCGCCGTATCGGACTTACGCCGTTTTACTACCGGGCTGCCGGATAGCCTGTATCGTCTTAGTTTTATGGGTGCGTTTTAAAATTTTTAGAGATTTTTATTACATTACCCTTTTTATGGCGTAGGTCAGTAACGTCTGGCGATATTGCTACTAAATGCAAATATGGGCGCTTGTTAATTTTTTATTGTTGGAGGTAGGTATTGCTGTATCTATATGCGGTAGAACTTACAAATGAACCTTTTCTTATCATACTAATATTATGGCAGCGAAAGTTTTATGTATGTGTGTGGAGGTATGTTTGTCAAGTCTTCACGCTCCAACGGCTGAACGGATTTGGATGAAATGTGGCACACGGGTAGACCATGACATGGGACAGGATAAGATACATTTTATCCCTGGAGTATGCCATTGGTAGAAGCTAGTTGGAGCATAATATTAATTCATAGTTATATAGTCTAGTTCTGACAGGTATATATTTTTATTATCAAAATACAAATTCAAAGTTTGGAAGAGCTCAGGACCTCGTACACAGACAATAAAACAATAGTACCAAAATATGACACAACACAATTGAAACAAAACAGACGTAGGTAGGTACTAACAAGACACAAACTCCCGAAACAAACCGATCTGACCGCAAACGAAAATGTCCACAATTAAACCACACCATTGATTGTTTTCCAAACCTGGTCCATTTGTGGTCCTACCGTCCCTAACTTGAAACCACACCAAATTTTACCCTAAAACTTTTCCTGCACACGATTTTAAATTCTATCGACTTGGAACAAGATTGAAATTTCATTGTAGTGGTTGATGTTCCCGAAAATTACCGACAACTTCCGAACACAGCCGACCGAAACCGCAACACAAACTTGTTCATAAACGATTGCAAACAACTGTTGCTGAAAGTTGTTGTTGGTTAACAATTGAACCGTTTTCCATTTGGAGTTCAGTTTTGTGCACCAGTTCTAATAAAGACGGTGTGGAGGACAGTTTGTACTCTGTGTTTAAGTCTAGACACAATTGTAGTTATGAAAAGTAGGGTAGTCTGAATTTCCTTTGGTAGATGTCATAATGTGGAACGGAAATTATACGTCTTTTATTTATTAAAAATCTTTTATTAACTTGGGATGCTTGTAGTCACGTGACGTCATTTTGATAAGCATGCATTGCTTAGCAAAATGACGTCACTCTTAATCCAATATGGCGGACTAGTTAATTTTTTATGCACCCCATGTTATGGACGTCAATTAAAAAGGAACTGAATACGTCATAATAAATTTAATATGGCGGACAATTTTTTAAAAGCTTGCTTATTTTGTTAGATAAGAGTTTTCCTAACAAAAGAAAATACCAAAATGAATTCCAAAGATTTTCCCAATAAAACAAATCCTCATCATCATCATTTCAGCCGAAAGACGTCCACAGATGGATATAGGTCTCCCCCACAAGTATCGCCACAACGAACGGTCCTGAACGTCTTGCATCCATAGCATCCCCACGACACACACTCACATGAAACCCATGTTAACAAATTTATTTACTCTCCTCAAAAGTTGATTTTCAAAAAACCTTTTCTAATTTCGCTCAATCACCAATTATCGTCAGTTTTACTGTCTTCAGTAAACGGAATAAAAAACATTTTTATCCGAAAACCCAATCACAACATAAATGACTGCCGCAAACTTAACGACATCAATTAAAACCGAATGATCAATTTGTTGTTGACACATCGACACCCTTTAATACCTACACGACACATTGAACTAAAATGGATGGAAGCGACCAACGCGTCCTTTAGAGTTGTAGGTACATCAGGCTGCGAGATTGTTCGAAAGACTTACCGTGGCCCTGAAACGCAAAGGGCAACTGAAGGCACACAGCTAGGTTTTAGTCAGTAAAACTCTGACACTTCCTCTCCCCATTCCCAGAGCGAGAGGAGTTATTTAATGATTTCTGACGTCATAAAGAAAGGGTTGTATATCAAGGGAAAATTAAGTGACTTGTATAGATATTATTGTACGAAATTGTGTACAGAGCATAATATGAACCTATGCTAGTTAGATACACAAATCTTAATTGAACTTGTCGTTTTGAACCACCTTTTCTTTGATTTTCTTGGTTCCAGGTTTGGTTTTAGGCAGACCACTTCATCGCTTACCATTAGGTGAGAATTGAGATAGATAGCGCTCAGACGCGAATCGAAGAGTAGAAAATCGAGTTAGTACTCTGTTCCTTGTTCCGAACAAATCACTTTTTAATCTATAAGAAAGGACCTTTAACAAAAAAAAAACTGAGACGGTGCGGGAGAAGATTGTCTTGAAGGACATGAAGAGACAATAACTAAACTACCCCAACAGCCTTCCAGTTTGTCTACATCCATGTAGATACAATGCATTTGACACAAATGAACAAGTTAAGTCGGACCGTCCGACACTCCGGACAGGAGGGACTTGTAAATAGATGGTCACCGTTAATTGAACACTTTTAATTGTCCGGTTAACGCTGATTGAACACATGATTGTTTTGTAATTACAATGTTGAAAACTAAGTACATGTGGTGAGGATGGTAATTGGATTTTGAGTACATAGCAATAAACACAGATGAATCAGTTGCAAATAGATACACCATTGCATTTTTTATTAGGGTTCCGTACCTTATTACTAAGACTCCGCAGTCCATCCATCTGTCTGTCCGTCTGTCACCAGGCTGTATCTACCGTGACCATCATCATCATCATTTCAGCCGATAGACGTCCACTGCTGGACATAGGCCTCCCCCAAATGTCGCCACAATAAAAGGTCCTGTGCGTCTCGCATCCATCGGATTCCCGCAACCTTCACCAGGTCATCGGTCCACCTTGTAGGAGGCCTTCCAACACTGCGTCTTCCGGTACGCGGTCGACACTCCAGAACCTTTCGGCCCCAACGGCCATCTGTTCTGCGAGCAATGTGCCCTGCCCATTGCCACTTAAGACCGTACCGACCGTGATAGACAGTTGAAATTTTCACAGATGATGTTTTTCTGTTGCCGCTATAACAACAAATACTAAAAAACCGAATAAAATTAATATCTCCCTGTATGTTGTATGCAACAAACGTGATTTTTTGCCGTTTTCATCGATAATGGTACGGAATCCTCCGTGCGCAAGTTCGGCTCGCACTTGGCCGTATCGTGGAACACAGAAAAGTGGATAGTCAGTATGAAAATTGGATTCAGATTTACTTATTTGCATAAACATGTGTAAAATAATACACATGGTAAGATGCTTATTATAGGTGTTACAAAAATAATAAAATTGGAGATAAAATACAGTATATCTCTACATATCACAAAACAAAGTCGCGTTTCTCTCTCGCCACGATTTTGATGCGGTCTTCACTAATAGAAAGGGCAAATAAAGTTGAAAGGTTAGTCCCTATCAATTTGACAGGCCTGTTGGTCTAGTAGTTAAGTGACCCTGACTGCTATGCCGGAGGTCTTGGGTTCGATTCCCACCCAGGAAAAAGTTTGTGTGATGAGCACGATTATTTGTTTTGTATCTGGGGGTAATATATTATAATATGTATGTATTTAGAAATGTATTTAGAAATGTATAAGCATGTTTATCAGTTGTCTAGTACTCATAACACAAGCTCTGCTTAGCTTGAGACTAGACGGCGTTGTGTGATAGTTGTGAATTATTATTTCTCAGGAAATCCATCACCTCCATACCAATGTACCCATAGATTTGAGTTTAAGTTGTATTACTTTTTTGGTATACAACAGAGTTTATTCGATTCTATTCTGGTTACTGTCTATCCATCTTTTCCGATGTCCAATTTACATAGTTGATTTACTGTTTATTCACAGCATTACAGCCTTATTACGTTATTTTTACATGTATCTAGATCCTTACATATTATAATAACAAGTCACCCACCGCGCTTGTCTGTGTTTACATCAATAGACTGAGTGATTCTTGAGGAAGGTTTAGGTGCACATGTATATTATAGTGGAGAAAAGCGGAGAATTTCAAAGATATCTAACACTCTTATGAAGCTAAGTTGGGTCGCTGTTCTAAGCTAATATCATAAAGAATTAAGATTTGATTTTTTTTTTGTTTGTTACGATTTAATTCAAAAACTACTAAAGCGAATTAAAAAAAATAAACAGTAAATAAAAATTAATTGCCCAATGTATGTGTACGTAAACGCATCACTTCAGAACGGCTGCATCTATTTGGCTTTGTCAGGACAGGATTTGTTGGAAAAAAAACTGCAAAATACCGAAAAAAAGAACAGCACCCGGGCGAAGCTGGGGTGGGCAGCTAGCTTTTTTTTTTAAATTAGTATAAACCAATGCTTGACTGCCATCCCACCTGATGCAGTCGTTGATGGTAAGGCACACTAGTTTATTAAGAGCCTCTAGCCTTGAAGACACATAATAAAGTAAACTTCCTCTAACATACACTACTTACTTACACTACTAAGTGTATGTAAGTAGTGCGTAGTAGTGAGTAGTGATAGTGACTCACATACCAATCTCTGAAAAGTATAAAAACTGCGTGTTTTCTCTATCTAGAAGTTCCTAAAGTGCCTAGTTATTGAATAACGTTAAAAACGTTTGCGTCAGACACCATAAAGCAGACTTTTGATGGTGTTCTCGTAAAATCGAATCATATAAAATTGTTTGTTTGTAAGTACCTCAATTTAATGTGCAAGAAGTCCAAAAGCTATTAATTTTGTTGATCATAACAATCATTTTTAGTTGATGGCAAAGGATAACTACGGAAGTCTTTTCAGCTCTTAAAAATCAATCAATCTAAACTGGAGTTACGCTGTTTCTATTTCTTTGTTTTGTGGCAGTGGGTAGAGCATTTTGCTAACAGAACAGATGGTCTATAGGGCAAAAAGTTCCGGAGTGGCAATTGCGTACCGAAAGACGCAGCGTTGATAGGCCTCCCACAACGTGAACTGGTGAGGGTAGCAGGAATCCGACGGATGCGAAATGCACAGGAATATTCGTTGTAGCGACACTCTTGGTCTTGGTTGGTTGGCGAACAATAAAGTTTTATTCTATTCTTGAGAAGCCTATGTCCAGCTGTAGACGTCTTTCGGCTGAAATGATGATGATGATGATGACTGTTTCATGAGATATGAGAAACTTTTAATAAGCTGAACGAGCCAAACCCGTCAGAATTAGCGCAGGAACCTTGGGAGGGCCTTGTCAGCCGGAGCCCGGATGGAATATAGTAAATTAACCATGTTATTTGAAACACTGCCAATGACTCCCTGTTCCTTGTGTTATGTTCATTATAATATACGTATTTTTTATCGAATTTCCTTTTCAGAAATTACCCGCGGGAAGATGCCCTGCTGGGTCCCTACGGTTTTGCTGATATCTCTTTGTGGTGCGCATGAAACACTACGCGCCGCTGCCGTCGACGACTTGAGCTTAGTCCGGACGGCGAGCTACTTTGCTCGTCCTCCTCCTTCCTCCTCATTGCATTTCATTATGATTTATAAGTCATTGGTCATGTCACTCTTTGTATCAAAATAAAATGTTGTAACTACGCAAATTACGTGAGTATTTATTACATATACTAAACACCTTAAAAAGACAAATTGTTGAGGAATTAAATTAATAAAAGCATTATTCTTTAGCCCTCTAGTACCTACAGGATAAAAGATATAGTAATAAAATAGCTATATTGCTTATAGCTGTTATAACGCGTTATTGATAACCATGTACTGTCACTAGATACGGCAATAGACTAATAGGATTATAGCAATGGCAGTAAACACTTCTGGTTATAAAGCTAGTAAAACTTTGTTGCTGTTTAGAGGTCAAGTTTTAATTACCCTGTAGGTAAACTGCGTGATCACATCAGAAATAAAGATATTTGCAGGAGAACCAAGGTTACCGACATAGCTCGAAGAATTGGCAGTGGGAGGGGACATAGCTCGCAGAACAGATGGTCGATTGGTACGAATGGTTCTGGAGTGGCGATGACGTACCGTAAGACGCAGCGTTTAAGGCCTTCCACAAGGTGGCCCGATGACCTGGTGAGGGTCGCGGGAATCCGATGGATGCGAGACGCTTAGCGCCGGTCGTTATGGCGTCACATAAGAGTGGCCTATGACCAACTGTGGACGTTTTTCGGCTAAAATCATGATGATAAGTTGATGATAAATACGAATCAACAGTAAAACTCAATTAAGAAGTGGATTCGGTCTCTTTGTATTTAATACACAAGAGATTTATAGCAGCAAAATAGCACCTTGATTAGCAAAATATTAGTATGTTTATGAAAATATTCCCATAATATAATACTACAAAACATATAAAACTTCAATAGTAATATAGAATTCTCAGAATACCTATGTTCCTCGGCTGTTGGCATAAAATTAGTCACACAGCAAAATAAGCAATGAAAATTGTTTAAGCTCTGGGCTATACACGATCTAGTCGTAAAATTTTATCTCCGTCACTTTCGCGCTAAGGCGATAATTGTTATGAGGGAGCGAGAGAGGGATATTGTGGCAACTTTGTTGCTGGATGTCGATACCGGAATAAGAGATGGAAATGTGCATTTTAATACGAATTATATGGTATAGTTAGGGTTGTCGGCGAATCATTAAAGCGGCTAAATTAAAGGGTAAAAATAGTTATTTTTTTGTTCAACTGTGCGTACAATTATTTTATAAGCAAATAAATAAGGAAGGCGATGTACCGACACCTATATCGCCACAAAAGAACTAAAATGAAAAATTCTACATCGTGGTACCAGAGAACATAATAATACAACAGTCCGAAATCAACGATCGCGCAGTTGCCTGGACCAGACACAACACCCATTTGGGACTTTACAGCCTGTTCCGCACCCCTCTAAAAGAATTTTTCTATAAGAAATATATGTAGGGTTAAAATTTGTACCTACCTATTTGTGTCCCACAAACCAAAGTTAGTTATTTATGAAACGAACACTGTCCAAAGAACTCAATCTAAAACATAAATTGTTAATCAAGCTATGTTTTTTCTCTTCTTCTCCTCGACTTCTCGCGCTCCAGGGTGGGGCGCGAGGGCGTGTCAAACTTTTACTGGCTAAAACCACACCTATGTTCCTTCTTTGCCTTGTGTTCCAGGACCTCCGGGTTTCCCTTTCAGAAGTTTTCATTTATGGCCCCCAAATTAAGCTATTTTGATACACGAATACACATTTAAAAGGGATATACGAATATGTGACATCCCCCGACCAACAAACAAGAATAAACAAGTAGACAATAATCATATTTCCTACATTAAGATATTTCGCGTTAAACTAAAGATAAGCAGTGTCGCAAAAGATATCAGCCACTCGTTTATCTTTTATGTTGTTTATGTTGAAGGTATTTAATAAAGAGGTTGTAAAAGATGTAGGAGGCGAAAGATGGATAGATAGTGTGACAGATATTCACGAAGCAAACCATTTTGAAATTGAGTAAATCCAAGAAGATTTTGGTATGTTTCTGGGTCTTGGCGTAAGCGACATAGCTTGTAGAAGCAACAAATGCGTAGGACATATTGCTCGCATATTGGATCGCTAAAGTGGCACAACGTACCAGAAGACGCAGCATTGAAAGGCGTCCCTCATTGTCAACTAAACCAGACTTGGTGAAAGATGTTAGAATTTGCTGGATGCACAAGACCAGAAGCTATGGCGACACTAGGAGGAGGCTGATTTCCAGCAAAATTACTAAGTCGTAACTCTTGTTAGTAATGCTAGCTACACACAATCCAGTTTACGGTTAAATTTGCAACCAAATAATGATGATAAGTATGATAACCGATAAAGTTAGAAATGAGTATATTCGAGGAAGTTTGAAAGTGGCGCCAGTAACTGAAAAGTTGAAAGGGATTCGTTGCTCTTGGTATGGTCATGTGAAGAGGAAGGATGAAACACATGGTACTAAAAGAGTTATAAGTATACATGTGGATGGATGGAGAGGAAGAGGGAGGCCAAAGAAAAGATGGATTGTTGAGGAGTGATATAAAAGAAAAGGGAGTTAGTGATAGCGTAACGGGTGACAGGACAGAATGGAAGATAAAAACGTGTTGCGCCGACCCCATGTAACATGGGCCACGGGATTCTGATAGCTACACAGTTACACACCATCAAGTTTACCGGACGCCGCGCCACTTCAAGCGCGCTGCAAACTTGACGGCAAACTAAATCGTGTGAAGCTGGCATAAGTTTCTTCAAAGTAAAATAAATTAGAATAACTTCAAGGCGAGTTGTCCATCACGAGGGATTGACTAACTTTGTTCGTGAGACAATTTAGACATGTTTAAAAGTTCTCTACGTTAAATTACCGCATTTAGTTCAAGAGGCGTTTATCTCCATTGACAGTACTCGTCAAAATGTCTTCAAAGATTAGTGCTAAAAACGATAATTGAGTAATACAAGCCAAGGCTTGTCCATGGCTGACTGGTTTACGTAATTATAAAGGTGGGTCTACGTTCGAGGAGCCAAGCACGAGCTGAGCACAAGCAGAGCCGCTCTACTCATGGTGTCAAGTGTGAACGCACAAGAAGCCTACAACAATCACTGTCCTCGAACGTAGTTTTCCGCGATGCAAATCCCTTTGTGTTCGTCAAAAAACCGACAAAAGACGGAGCAAAGTCGAGCACGAAGAAAACGCTCAAAGCCCGCTCGTTCGAGGCTTGTAAGTCGGTTCACACTACACGAATTTGTGCTCGGCTCCTCCGCTTGTGCTCGGCTCCTCTAGCATAAACCCACCTTAACACTAGTGTGTTATGATGATATAAATCTAATGAGTCATAATGACTATTACACTAATGAAAGAACACATGCAAATAGGGTATTAACCCTACTTGCATTATATTTTTTCACTCGTGTAATGGCTAATAGCCTACTGACATGTGGATGACAACATAATGAGAGGGATAAAAGTGGCAAGTTGCCATTGGCGCTGTGATTTTTTCAGAATCTTTCTTTTGTGATAATCATAGACTTAATTCCGAGCGCATATTTTTTTCTGTGTAAACAGGTGAGAAGAGAAAATGACTAAAAACGGACATCCTGTACAACGTATAGAACAAATTCCAGTCCTGAGTTTGTATCAGCGTACAGATTTTTTTTCTCGGCACTGTAAGTCTTTAATTTTATCTTTAAATATTATCTTATCCTAACTTATTTGAAGTTCATATTGTATAATCATTTCTTTATTAACACACTTTTTTTTTTTTTTTAATTCGTAAAAACCAGTGCTTGACTGCGATCCCACCTGATGGTAAGCAGCGATGCAATCATTGATGGTGAGGCGCACTAGTTTATTAAGAGCCTATTCACTCTAGCCTTGAAGACACCTAAATTATAGTTGGACGGGAAGACCGCAGCAGGCAAATTGTTCCAGTCAGTGTTGTTGTGTTGTTGTTGTTGTTGTTCTTTACTCTTATATACCCGTACTATAGCTAAAACGTCGTAAACACGTACTTTCTTACTTCAGATTTACAAACCCGGTATTTCTCTTTTGAACGCTTCAATATTTAATGTCACTGCTAGGTTTCCAGGCTTTATTTACACAGATAACAAAAAAAAAGTCGATTTGTTTGGTAATACAGGGCCATCGCTTATAACTAGACCATAATATTGGAAATATACTCCACTACTGTACAGAAAGTAAACTATGTAAAGCAGTTTATCTTAGGTCAGACAATAAAAACGTCAGATTATTAATATGTTATTAAGTGCATTGATAAGTTCTTATACACGTGTCGAGGGGGTCAGACTTAAATGTCAGAAGTCGCATAAGTGTCCACTATCGAAATACGCATATAAATTGTCATAGTCTACTCATTTGAGTACAGTGTAATCTATTAAAGTCGTTGATATGCGAATATTATTAAGTTTGCTGCATTTTGTAATGCTAATTACTGGCTTATATTCAAATAAGGAATTAAAACTTAATTGTAAGAGTTCACTTTATATTGCTTCACTCGCGTTAAGACCCGAAGTAACACTTTTTATACGTTATTTTTTTTTATATGAGGTCGGTGTTTCCTAGCAGAAACACCAAAACAAACTCAGAGGTCAAAGAGGTCTCTTTTAAAATCCTTAAGTACACATGTACGTAATGGACAAATCATATGAAACCTATGCAGATTAGTGCTTGAGATGGTCTTTTGAGGAAAGAACCGCACAGATTCGAGTGGACAGGTCCAGTCAGTGCTAGTATTTGTCAGTATTCGTATAGCTTAACTCAGGACTAATAAACGACTCGACGAAAAATACTAAACAAAGGACATTTGGGTAGACTACATAATGTATTTAAACTGCCTGAGAAACGGTAAAGTTAATATATATTTGAAGTTACCAATCATTCTGCCTAACCTTTGGTCTCGGCCTTCAGTTTGCCGTATATTGTGACAGAAAACGGCATGATGCCCACACTACGCCTCCGCTCCCGATTTCCTTTTCTATGCTCGGGTACACTTACATACATAGAGCTCTCACATGCATGTGCCGGGCGTCGCATGTGCCGGGCGTCCCGTGCGCCGTGGCCGTTTTTAAGAGTTTATCTGAATTATTTCCCTAATTTTATTTATTTATTTTCATAAGGAATATTTTTTGTAGAGTTCTGCATTTATTTTAGTACTGGCAACATATCGTTTAGTTCTTCTTCTTCTTCTTTTCGTATCAATATACTCTAACTACATTTTTTCTGCCCAGAATTTAGCAACCTCTACGGCTCTGTTATTGGCCTCGTATAGATCCTGAAAACTGCAGGTGATTGTGCAGGATGGACAGCATAGCAAATGACGCATGTCCTGTGCAGCGGCTCCACACTGGCACTGTGTTAGAGATGGGTCGAGGAAGTCCCATTTGGCCAAATTGATTTTACAGCGGCCAACCTGGGTCCGCACTCGGTGACGCAGAGTCTGGCTGGCTAATCCTTTCACCACGATGTCTCAAACTCAAACACTCCAAAGGCACTTATCGTTTAGTTGATCACCTTTACAGTCACGCTGCTCTCGTGATGGGCAATATTTTTTTTTTCTATCGATATGCACCTCATGTAAATTACATCAGGTACATTTATCTAGCTAGCCTTTTTTTAACTATGTCGGGGTCAGTTACCTGTCTATCCGAATGCAGCCGAAAACCAGTATTTTACACGAAGCGACAGCCTATAATAATATGACCTTCATAACCCAGTAAATGGGTAAGCATAATAAACCTTTTAATGTTCCCTCTGTTGGGACTCAGACCTTCTCTCTAGGAGAGAGATTAGGCCGTAATCCACAACGCGGGCCCAGTGCGGGTTGGTGGTTGTCAAATTCTCTACAAATTTTTGGTTCTAGGACATGTCGGTTTCCTCACGAGGTTTTCCTTGGTGCAGTGGTGATTAAATAAATTACACAAAGTAATGTGCCTGGCTGGGTTTGAACCCACGACTCGTAAGTCGGGGCCGTTACCACTCGGCCACCACTGCTCTTGAAAAATCTCCATAAGTAGAGAAAAGTCAACCCTCAGAAAAACTGGTGTCTAATTACCTGGCTTCTGACTATCGTGACGACTGTCAAAGAAGTTTCGATCGCGTTAATGTAAAAATACACGCATTTAACGCACTGAGCTGGAATCCTATACTTTTTCACTTGGCGTCTCGTCACAGTTGCAAAGGCCCTAGTAAGTAAAGCTTATAACGCGATCCATGCTACGACCGAAACGAAACTCTTAAAGGGATGGAGCTATACCTATAGGGTGTATAGCTCCATCTCTTTCTGCTCGCACGACTGACCATCATAGTAAGACCTTGTTGTCTCGTCACAACCACAGTTTTCCAAACATTTTCACACGTAACATTTCCCGCGCAATTTTGTAACATAGACCTACCGCAGTCAACAAAAATGTATCAGTCATTTCTCTATATCATTTCTAACGCATAGGGGATACGGGTAATCTGTTCTGCGGTTAAAAAACCAACCAAGTGGAATTATAATCTGCTGCAAAGTTGCTACACCGTCTTCTATTGGTTGATTTGAAGTTCGAAATATTTACGACCGACGAAACGTAATTGAAAATGAACTTTCTTCACTTTTTTATGTGTTTTTCGCGCTTTACTGGCTGGTTGTTTTT
The DNA here is from genome assembly GCA_905147345.3 of Mythimna impura. NCBI lineage: Eukaryota > Metazoa > Arthropoda > Insecta > Lepidoptera > Noctuidae > Mythimna > Mythimna impura. Next base: position 20,109,060 of record LR990359.1, on the reverse strand, counting down.
TTTTTTCGTGTGTAATCGTGTTAGGTACTAGTTGGTTAGCTGTTACAAATTATGAAAAAGTTAATGGAGTTTTTGTAAGTGAAAACTTATTTTATTTTCTGTTGTGATTCTTGCTTGGTTAGTAGTGTGTATCTTGATTGGCCACCCACATTTGTAAACTTAACTATAAGTCTCGCAAAAAACGGGAAATATGGAAAGACTAGGCCTGAAAAACTAGGAAAGTTATCAAATCAAATTTATTTTTGTTTGTCACGAGTTGAAATTCAATCCTTATAATATAATTGCATAAGGATCGCTGTAACATCATTAAAATTGTTACTCATGTCATTATCTATTATCATGCTTAATATTAGTCCACATAGTCAAATTTCATAGTCACAAAAACGATTTACATAATTATTTTATTTGTATAATATATATTATTATTATTTAATAATATATATTTGTCCTTTAAAACTAACAGTTGGAGTTAGAAATGCACAGATATTTTCCACACTTCTTTATTCAGATGGAAAACCAATTAAAACAATCATTTTACTAAGTCCTACAGCTACTGAATAAAACAATTAAAATATCGGTACCCCAGACTGCCTGCCTTTTATTGGTGGCAACTAACCAAGCTAACTAGTAGTACTGAACCACGGTCACTATAACATAATTGCAAAATTTTATTGCTGTTTCTCCGTATAGTGAAATAAATACAAATTTTGCTTACACGCAACTCATTACAGTCTTGGCCTCTTTTACAACATTCGCCATTAAGGAATTCCATTTTACATTTTTACAATCCGTAATTGTAGATTATAAAAGTGTAAAGCTGGCTACGGAGGGTTAGTCTGCAATGGCCGACGGAAAAGTGATATTCGCTCCTAGCTAGGTTACCGCGTTATTTCAATAATGAATGTCTGGATTTCTCAGAAAATATTGTCTGTTCCATCATTAAAATTGTTTAATGAACATCCACAATATCTTAATTTGTTTCACGATGGGTAATTATTTCTCGTCTACGTTATTTCTTAAGTAAATGGTTGTTCAGGTTTGCTTCAGAAGATGGTATTGATTAAAGTTTCTTTGCGATGCTACATAAAAAGTAGATTATGTGTGTTTATGTGTTACGATGTCAAAAAAAGTTTAATAACATTTCTAATGTCTCAATTTGTTTGGACGGTTATCGCGTCCATCTTGAAATGGAACGGTGTATGCAGTGATTTATAGCGCGCTAATTGTAGCTTATATTATATAGTCATAGCGGTCTATTGATTCTTATAACTATCTACGCTGGAAACACGATATGTGTAAAATTATCAGTTAGGTTGTTAGAAATCGCTTGAAAAAGTTCTTTTTACATCCTCTCATCCTACTTGAAATAATTCTGAATTATAAGAAATTCATCACGCTTTAATAACTGAGCCAAATTGGGATGTAGAATATAGGCAGGCGATAGTAGACAGGACAGAGGCCTCAGCGCGAGTTGTTTTTACGTTAATGCGGTCGAGACGCTTACCGCGTTTGTTTGGCTCTCTTATTGGTTAAAAGCTTGGAGCGAGCCAATAGGAGCGCCGAACGTCACAAACGTAACGTAAAACAAACTCGCATTAGGCGCTCAGATTTTGACTTCTACGTGGGTGAAGTCGCTGAAAAAATTTAGTAGGTATGATATGATTTTGTGCCAAGGTTTCTTCGGCATTTGTGTTGGATGGTCTACGAAATGAGTTTAACAATAGACTATCTCTATTTGACATTTAAGAATTAAGGCAAAGGATATGAAGATATTTTGAACTTTTGGATAATCATTTTTTAATCGTTATTTATTGGTTTTAAACGCGTTAGAAAATCCTTTTTGACGGGAATGGCCCTTTAGTCCTACTGCCAATTTAGAATTTCTAATCTTGAATCTAATAAATACCGCTGAGAACACAGTGATTTTCCTTAATAAATAGCAAATAAGATAATAATTATAACGTAATAAATTAGTGATGTACCGACTGCATGAAATAGCACGAAATTAGTAAAAATATTGAATGACGTAAATAAAAACTAGAATAAAATATTATAGTTTTCTTTACTGAGTAAAATTATGACTATATAGTATTTGTGTGAATTAAGGTAAATATATTACCTTAGTAAATTACGTTTTGCCTCATATAATATATAAAAACTGAGACAACCTCCAGGTAGGTACAACTTACAAGAACTTTTACGATGTAGTACTAAAACTTTGTTCGTAGATACACTTTAAGCTTAAAAGTTATTACGATTATAAAATATCGTAGTAACGCGAAATAAAGGCGGTTAATCGCATACATTCCTCCGGTTCGTAAAACTAATAAAATACTACCATCGCATCGCGAATTGTCTTATTTCATAAATAGCATTATATTTTATGTGTAAGTTGTAACATAAAGTTCTACTTATGAATATGAGCAGTAAACAAGAAGTTGCTGCTAATACATTGAAACACAAACGCTTTCGAGTTGATGCGTCAAAGAAAATATCTTGATGTAACCATATGGCTACTTCATCTCATAGTATTACAGCTAACAATCATTTGCAGACAATTCAAAAGCGTTTGTGTACATTATTCAAATAAAGAAACAACTCAATAGACATTTTAAAATAATTGAAATTCTTGAGTACTTCAATGTCTATTGAATTGCGTATAACAATATAATAATCAACTCACCGAAACCCCGTAGGTAGCCACAGTAATGTCCGTTGTCGTTCGCAACACAGCATCGCACAGCAAGCGTCCACACAAAACACGGCACTTGTAAAACATAGTATCATTCGCAAAATAACTTCATCGACGACGATAGTACACCACTTATATTATTAATTTCCAGCATTTTCCTACGAAAAAAGAAAATAATTCTAAATAAAAATGGCATCGACACTCAACACTAACACAGCACTATGGATGGCCGTTAAATTCGAATTTTGAAATTGGAATGTCACAGGTTATATTTCGAATTTCGCCACCTTCGTCCGGTCACTGTAAAGTTGAAATCACGACTGGTTAGACCGTGTATAATACAGCTGATTCTGACTTAACCACTTTATCGTGTGCAACAATTTTGTCGCGTCATAAGTGTGTGTGGAACGTGTAGTTTGTAAGACGAAACCTGAAGTTGCAAAGTAGCACAATGTATGGTGATAATATTGTGATAATTATATTGATTAGTTACGTTTACGACATTGTGAATTAATTTTATAATTTAAGACATGTTTGCTGAATTACGCATTTCGATTCTCCAGTTTCACTTATCTAAAAGAATTATTTCACTATCAGAAAGGTTTTCCTCTCTATTTCACTAACTAAATAAATTATGAATATAACCGCAAGAATTACACTGTCGGTTACCGGTAATGTCAATTATCGATAAACAACAGTCCATCAGACATCCTTATAGACACATCACTAGAACGCAGATGGCCACAAAAACAGCGGCGAATATGACTGAATTCGACAAAGGGCCTGGTTTCACGGTGTTCGAATAGTATCTCCTCACCGAATAAGTTCAAAAATGGAACATAATTCGTTTGAAATTATCTCAATTGTAAAGGGGCACTGGGGCAGATATATGATTTTTGATGATTTTAAATCCAACATCACGTCTAAACGGCTAGTCCGTATGTGTTGAACTAGAACTATTTGCCTAATAATTCGATATGCGAATTTTCAAAGTTATGTCTAACACAGACAAAAAAGCGAAGATCAGGCAAAAACCATTGGGTCTATTTTTATGAAACTTTCACAAACTAGAGGATAATTTAATTACCAATCTTTTGATATACTTAGGGTTTTTATTCATATTGTGTTTAATAAATGAAGGACATATTATTATTATTATTCGAATTCTAAATGACGCTAGCTTCTCTTTTGTTCACTCAACGTCGTTGGCTTTTAGTGTCGCCTTAATGAAGAACTACAGGACTGTTTGAAAGAGTTAGCGGCCCTGGAACGCTTCTTTAGTAAAAATCTGACACTTTCTTTCGCTCCACGCAAAAACGTAAATGAGTGAATGACACTATCTTAACCACTAGTTATCTTCTATGTAAGCCACTTTCTGGGTGGTTATTGAAACAACTTCTGACCAAAAACTAACCGTGTTCCTTCATTTGCCCTTTGTGTTTCAGAGCAACGGTGACTTTTACGAACAATCAACCGCACCTTTGGAAGTTTTGTGGCCCCAACTTAACAAAAACATGCCTATTTTAATCACCCAATTGAATAATTGAAATTAGCCTCCAGTGTTCATTACAATATTATTCAATTAAAAACAATAGCTGAATTGATGTCTTTCATATCAATTTTTCTTATCAATTAATAATTGTTAATTGGTTGGTTTCTCAGTGTCATTATTAACTTTTTTTTCATAAATAATAACACTATTGTGTCACTGCTATCAATTATTATTTTCCATCTGTTATTTCAGTTATTATGACAAATGAAGCAATTTCTTTTTGTTTTTGCAAATGACGAATTGCTTATAGAGGTATCTACAATACGATTAATTGTTTAAGTTTTAACGGTTTTTTCTTAAAGAATCAATATTTTTTTAGTCAGTTAATTTTATGCGCAGAATGCTAGTTTTTTGGCCACATAGCCTGAATTTTTTTTAGCATTATTATGACGAGGAAATGGTACCTAGTTGGTAAGGGCCTGCGCCGACCACGTTTTTTAAACGCGCCGTTTACGCGCTTTTGTAGCGATTCAGACGCACGTTTCGTTTTATCGGACATTTTGTTTTATTGAACTTAATCAAAGTTTTGCCTCAAAATCCACATAATTGTGCTGTGTAAAGGATAGTGCTTAAGTATAGCACTATCCTTAAGCACTACAGTTAGTCATACTCGGGCCCACTTCATTTTCAGATATATAACATTGCTATTCAAATAACCATGATTTAAAAATAACCAACATACTCGTACCATTATTATATTCCCATTCTTTATAATAAAAACACCTAACTAACAATTCACACGAGGTTTTTCTTTATAATGAAAGTGAAAAACCAAATGTGCAATTTGTACCGTTGGCCAGCGTCCAATCACGATAAAGCCGTCAAAATGTAACTATAATTGTGCGCCGGCGCACTGCAATGCCTTTCTGAGAAGCTGAGTCGTAAAACCCTTGCGCATGTCGCCAGTATTAGCCTAGTATTAGAATGTACGCGGTATTGTGATTACTTATGTTTTTTCCAGTAATAACAAGTTTAAAAGTTATATGGACTTGTTTAAGTTTTCACATTACGTTTGGTAGTTGAACAAACCGAATGACGTTTTTGTTCTGCATCTATTTTTTTTTTTTTAAATTAAAGTTATCTAAAATTTTATTCTCTCTACTAAACTCCGAGATCGATAAAACCTACACTCGTCCCATCACTATGCACTAGTACTGCCAGTATCTTCATATATTTTTGTATAGTAATTCCTACCTTGTATATGTTTTTTTTTTATGGATTTTTCTACTATATAAGTAGAATGTTTTCTAATAAACTATTCTGTTTACTTCTCGTTACCTGTCATTCAGTTCGTTCTTTTTTCCGCCTAACAAGTTTAATCATTCTAGTTTCTAGACACATCTCAAGCTGTTCCTAACCGTAGGGTACAATTCTAACTAAATTATTTTGTCGAGTAAATTGCGCGGGACATAAAAACAAACAAGATTATACTAAATTCAGTTAACTACAATCGATTTAATGCTAATTTGTACCACCTCACTGCCCACTAGGGCCATGGGGAACTGAAAAGGAAATACGTAAAGGAACTTAAGTACAATAGGTGGGTTTAGCCAGTAAAAGTCCATCGGTCCATCGTCAACCACATCATCGGTTACCATCAGGTGAGATGGAGGTCAAACGCGAGCCTATTTTTAATAAAATAAAAATAAAAGTCTGAAATGTTCTGTTCTCTCGTCCCACCCTAGAGTGGGAAAAGTCATTAGCCATTACCTCAAAGAAATGAATAAAGCAGCTATCGTTAATGTTAACATTGTGTTGTGTCCGTAATATAATTAGGACAAATAGTGCCTTAGAAATTGGAAAAATTTGACAACCAGAAAATACTACTTCAGTAAACTTGTGACGGCAAACCCTTTTTTTTTTCATTGGGAAATCATTAAATGACTTTTCTCGCTCTGAGTGGAGCGAGAGGAAGTGTCAGACTTTTACTGACTGAAACCCACCTGTGTTCCTTCAGTTACCTTTTACGTTACAGGGCCACGGTAACTTTTTCGAATCATCCTCAATCGAAGTTGAAAAATTGTCAAACTCAACTTTAGCATGAAAACCTGCCAAAGCTTTGGCATTTTGAAACCCAATGTCACTATATCGAGAAGTTTATAAGTCATGTCACAAATTTATTTATTGGCCACGTGATCAAACTTCTCATTATAACCAAGCAACTGGAAAATGATAAGCTCTAATAAATAATTCGTCTGTTTTTACAACGCCAATTAAATATTCTTAGTCCAAGAGCGAGCGAAGCGAGCTCGGACTTCGACGGACAGGTTAGGTCAGAACGCTAAGGCGGGGGCGGAGCGGAGCTCCCGCCTTAGCCATTGTGGTTATTTTTTATAACTTCCCAGAAACTGGTTTACATAGAAGATAACTAGTGGCTAAGATAGTATCATTCAGACGTTCGTTAATTGTGGCTTACTTAGCAATTTAGAAGAAAATGTAGATTTTTAGAGGCGAATAATGCTATTAAAAAGACGTCTGTTTATAAGCACCCTATAATAAAAGATATCTAATCAACTTTATGACAAATAAAGTGAGAAACCAAAGCTATAAGCTGTTTTCTATTCGCCTCCGGACTACTATTTTGTAATACAGCAACCATTCTTAATTAGGCCTATAAAGCAAGAATATAGAAATTGCAAATACAGTTTCGTCCATAAAAGTGTTCCTACAGAAGTGTAATGTGATTCTGTTACGAAATTTTGTCAAGATAAACTTTCCATTGCATTACACTAATAAAAAAAACTACTTGTTCTTGTGGTTTTTTTTGTTTAATTCGTGGATTTAATGTTTGTTGTTGTTCAGTTTTAATGTGTATTGTTGACGTGTTAGTGTTAGCTGTTAGTGTAGAAATTTATGTTAATTAGTGTCCGACTAAAGATTCGGTTTCTGTTCCGGTTTCGGCCAAAAATTAGTCGAATAATTTGGCTTGATTGAAACCCGTTGTGGTAGAGACCTAAAAACTGTGTATGTCTTGTTCTGACGAACAAGTATACAATCATTTTTGTGTATAATCTTCGTTTAATTAATTAATTTACTATTATATAAAAGTTCGGGCAAACTTTTCAATGGTCTGATAACTTTTCAAGATTGTTTTCTTTTTTGGCATTTTTTCTGTACCACGCGAGGGTTTCGGCTTCAGCTAAAAATCGTGTTTCGGTCGGACACTAATGTGAATAAATAAATCAAACTAAGATATACTGTTTTATCAGAAGCAGCAGTGTACTGCATAATGGCAATGGACAATCCTGTTTTAGAAAAGAGATTTTTAGAAGTCTGTTTCTAGTGTTGTTTTGTAATTTGAATACTTTGATTTACGAATAATATAGAGATTTTATGTAGTTGGGTTATATATGAAAACTTTATATTGCAATTTGAATCTTGACTAATTAAATAATTCCATACTAATAAAAATACAAAAAAAAACGCAAAAATATTATCTACCTGTTAAAAATTAAGTCGGTTTAGCCCCGACTTATATGGCTACGTCCTGGTGTATTATGCTCCCTTGGAATAATTTTATACACGCGGGCGAAACCACTGGTAGAACCTAGTCTTATTATTGAATAGCTTTTATAAATGATTTGATTGTTCTAGGAATCTTAGAGATAAGATTAACTTCGAGCCACAACAATAATTTTATGTGAAAAATATAAACGGTTCACAGCATAAAGCTAGGACTACATTAGGCCGACGCACACGTGTAACACGCCTGATTTGTACGTAGAACGACGTCGCGTGGCGAGAGTAAGTTCTAGTTTTAAGGTAGAACTACACTGCGCACACGTGTGCCACACACGCCGATCTGGGCGCGTCGGTCTCCATACATTTTATATGAAAACTAGACTTATAGAGCTACAGTTGATCTACGCCACGCGACGTTCTTCGTACAAATCAGTCTAATGTAGTTCTAGCTTTAACCATCATTATATCTAATTTGTATTAATATTTGGGTATTGCATATTTAATTTCTTAACAAAAATAACACTATATTTTATTCGCAGACCAAGTATTCGACGTTTAAACCGGGCAGTTCCATTCCACGACTATCATGAATATTAAACGTATGAAACCCATAAAGTCATATTTTAACTTACGACCTTATGATCATACGTCGTAAGTTGACATTAGTTTCATCACGACGCGTTGTAAAATAGTTGAATTAGTGTAAATGTTGCGTCTATTTGTGTCTTAAGTTATGTTTAGTAGTAAGTGAATGTATTGAAACGACAATGATGATAAAAGTTGTTAACTAGACACAATATTGAAAGGATTTGCAGTGTTGGTGTGCGAAATTCAAATTTTCTTAATTTTTATCCATTTAGCAGGTCAAGTTGTATGTTGATTGTTGATTAATATATGATTGGTGGTTGTAATACATATTTATTTACGGAATTATAGTAATTAAAATCATCAATACTACCCTCTTAGTTCGTCTTACCCTATTGCACGGGTATTTCGTGAAAAAGTCATTTAATAGGGTAAGACGAACTGAGAGGGTAAAAGGGTATGAACTTAAGAAAATTTTAATTTCGCTGAATTAGTTCATATTAAAATGGAATGAGGTCAACTTACAAAATGATCTAAATTTCAGTTTTATTGGCTTGCATACTCATTTGGGGATGCAAACAATGAATAATAATTAAAGGTTACGGAATTATAGTAATTAAAATCATCAATACTACCCTCTTAGTTCGTCTTACCCTATTGCACGGGTATTTCGTGAAAAAGTCATTTAATAGGGTAAGACGAACTGAGAGGGTAAAAGGGTATGAACTTAAGAAAATTTTAATTTCGCTGAATTAGTTCATATTAAAATGGAATGAGGTCAACTTACAAAATGATCTAAATTTCAGTTTTATTGGCTTGCATACTCATTTGGGGATGCAAACAATGAATAATAATTAAAGGTTGGCAATCGTTATTCTTGGACTACTTGACCAAAAACTTTAAAAATAGAAAGTTAAATTAATTACTTTCAGCCTTACTTACGGCTTTGAAAACAAATTTCATCTCTCCTCACATCCAAAGTTGCCGAGAATTACTAAAGCTGTTAGTATTCTAATATAAACAAGCTAACTATTGTTAGATAGGAATGTGAGCTTAGCACATCAACGTAAGTTGTAGTATCCAAACGACAGACATGATAGGCGCTTGCGCATCTTTGTAGTCACAGGGAAAGCCATTAGACTACTGAATTATTTGTTTTTAGATTGTTTGGTAAAGTTTAGATCTGGAAAAAGTTATTCTTTAATTTATTTTTCTTAGTTTCCTTTAGAGTTTTGTTAGAATATTAAAAAAATATATAATTTCGATTCTATAAAAAATGCCATTTTGTGACCAATTAAGGGTTTCATCCAGTCCTAACGATCGAACCCTATTTACTGGGATATATCTACATATCTATATAAAAATATATATTTTTTTAAATAGCACTAGATAGGATATTTCCATAATATTGTTGCTTCTATGAACATTGGTTGTGTGAGTGCGATGTGTCGTATGGTAAAAGTGTGCCTATTCTATGTTGTTGTTTAAATCTGTGAGTTCTGTGACAGTTATTTGTACAACGTGAGTGACGATATTCGTTAATTAGTGTAGTAAATGACAAACTTATTCTTGTTTATAAATCAAAAATAATTAATTTACACCAAATAATTTTGAAAGCACCAACAGAAATGTTAGTTTGAAATATCTGAATATCAGAATATTTCCATCTTAAAAAATTTAATACAACAGAAATTTTATGGCAGTTTTAATTAGACTGTAAGGATAAATGTATTGGGAGAGAAATGATACAACTGGCTGCTGGGTTACGAAAAGTTAATTTAAAACTTGACCCTCAGAAATAAAATCGTGACTCAACTTCAAGTGAAAAGCCTTTAGGTATTTTTTTTTCTTTTGTCAAAAACAACAAGAACCAAGTTTGTCATAGACCTCAAAACCTGCCAGTGTGTTTATGCACTGTTTCTGTGTTTGGGTAAAAACTATTTATTACTATTAAAGTCCGTACTGGCGTGTCGAGTTCCTCAGCTCTAGACCGTCGAAGATGTTCAAATTGTGCTTCTTCGCGTATTCGTTGATAATCATCTTTCCTGTGAACAAACAAGGCGCGCATTGGACAATCGCTTGGCGGTTTAGAGAAAAAAAAAACTGCATAGGTGTATTACAAATCACAAGTAACTAAATAAACATTTTTCAGATAGTTTAACAAAATATAATACCTAGATTCATATTTGTTTTCCTTTTGTTTATTTCTGTTACAAATAATGTTACGAAACAGAACAATCTATAGTTATAAATTACCTATGCAATTTTCTTTTTATTATAATTTAGGAGGTGAAAATCCTTTGCTGTAGGTATTTTTTTTAAATCTAAACTCGTTGCTGAAATATCAATTATAATGACCTTTTAGAGGTCATTCTTGTGTCCCAAATGCAGGAGAAATAGAACAAGTTTTTAGGTTCTTTCAGTCAAAGGCTGTCTGTCTGTTACATATCGCTGTCAGCGATAAAACCGCCATAGTACCCATAGTTTTAAATTCGAATAAAAAGTTGTAAAACTATTTGGTAGACTCCATTATAATTCCTGATAATAACAGGCGAGGTATGGGTGTACTATGCCCTTCCCTTTTTGGGAATATAGGCCTGATTTTTTTTTTTTAATATGCAAAATCTGAACTGATTTCGTGTTTATAGTGATAGTTTATTTATTAACTCAATATTAAATTGTTGTTATGTAGAATTTTGGGTATCACATTTTTATTCATATCGAAAAATAAAAAGCTAAAAGCACCTCCATTATTAAAACTTTACCTATTTAAAAACATTGTTCTCTTCTCCCACAGACTCTAGACTCAAGAAAACATTAACAGAATCTCACAACTTAAGAGCGGCCAATAACAACATTTGCTATCTAAACAATAATTATGTGTACATATTTATATAATTTATCAATAAACAACAAAAGATTTCCACTATACAGTAAACTCGCATTGCAAGAACATAAAAGCAGTCAACTCAATAACAGGTGATTGTGAATTACGACTTACGACACACATACGATATTATTGAGTTGTGCGCTCTTTTAGATAAACATTACCTATCACGTCATTTACTACTGGTCCCTTTTTTATTGCTGACTGTACTGCTCTGTCATCATCACAATAAAAAAAGAATAATAAGAAACCGTTTTTAAGTTTTTTGAGAAAATATTAAAAAACATCAGTCCTTACAGCACTAACGCGTAAAGAGAGTCTTCCAGCAAATTGAGTTATTCTTTTTTTAAATTTTCTACAAACATGAACAAACAACAAGCGCGACACAAACATGCCACAACAGTGTTGCCAACTTTTGAATAAAATGGTTTTACGGTAATATTTCATTCGTAGAAGAAATTATTTCTACGAAAACGGGTTGTCGCGTTTACATCTGTTAGCGGGAAGATTTTTAACTTTTACTAATTTAAAATTATCACGAGCAATAATAAGTGCATTATATATTTAGCATTTATAGTGAACATTGACCTGTGGCTTTGAGATTGGCCAGAGAAAGCGCAATTAATAATATAAGCTCAATCAGTTCCTTTATCTTCTGCTATAACCGTAGGGTCATAGGCTAAAAGTCAACAACTAATCACAGGTATATTAGGTATGTTAATTTTAATATTTTATTAAAATTTCGAAAGTAAAAGCAGTGCAGTACTGAAGTGTTGGATAAATATTTTGTCTTGGATGGTTTTCACATACATACTTAATGAATTTGCAGTTTTTGTTTTATGCTTAATAAAAAAAAGACATAAATCACAAATAGTAAATAGACGTGGTAGGTTGAGATATTTTGAGTTAGGGTGAATTTACTGTAATTGATTCCCTTTGCAAAATAACAGTCACAATTTATTTTAAAAATCATTTTAAATTTTTAGAAAAACATACTCAGTAAATTCGACCCTTCCTCTTTCTATGGCTCTAATTGCATATACAAATGTGTCCATGAAAGAGGTGACTCTTTCCATTAACCAATGTCTCAAGGCAAAATTCAGAAGGCAGCGATTAAATCTATTACATCCTTTTTAAAAGATTAATCTAGAACAATTTTCTTATTTTACAATCATAAAATGCCTTGGTTAATGCAAAAGACACCTTTAATAAAAAAAAGCAATAAAATCTTTATCACTCCGTCATTTTTCACGCTAGCTGTGTTTATTTATTTAAACAAACAATTATGGTAAACCTAATTGCAACCGACGCAAAATGAAGACGGATTTATAAAGGATAACGAGCAAAGCACAATAGAAACTTTAGATTTTAGAAACTTTCTATTATCAATGTTTTTTTTTTATTAATAAGAAAGGTGAAAAGAGGGCCTAAACAAAGTTACATTTTATCGTTGACACCAACTGTTTAAAAATAAAATGATATGTGCTTCCAAAATGTCACATTTCCTATCCTAAAAATGTTTGACAGTCGTTATCGCTGATAGTATTTCTTTTGGTCTAGACCCCAAGTTAAATGAGTACCTATGTTATATGAAATCGGTTCTTTACAAAGTTTCCAGAGTACCCTTCGGCTGTAGCTAAAGGCTGTTTCACGCCAGACTGCAGGGAGCCCAAGTAAACTCGAGTACGAGGCACGTATGCAAATAACAACGACCATTCAACGTTACGCCACTCCCGTCTGTATTCGTGTGCCTCGGAAGACATTCGGCCAACTTCGGCTCGCTACATTGTAGCACGCACGAATTAGGTCTGACTCGCACGAGTGAGGAAAGCTTTTAAAGAACAATGTCTGTTGCTGATATAGGTCTTAATTACCGCCATATTTTTTCGCTAATATTTTTTTTAGATTTTATCTACCACGCACCCAGCGTTATAGACACCACAGAACTTACAATAACGTGAAGATTAGCATAGATTTAAGAAACAAAGAAACCATGACACAATTTCTCAAATACTTTTCCCGCTCATGTGACCCAGACCTTAAAACGATCGCTTCGAAACACAATATAAATCAAACAATTGCAATAGCAACTAAAATTTCCAAGGCCTACCTTCGTCAATTTTCCGCGACGCCTCGTCCAGGTCGCTCCCCGCGTAATTGAGGATCACCAGGACAAGGGGCATCATCTCCCAGGAGTAGTGGAACTTCTCCAGCAGCTTATTACAGTTCTCCACTAAGGTTTCTAAGGAAACCGCTGCGGAAGAAGAAAAACGAGAAGTTTAGGCATTTGTTTCTGTTTAAGTCTAGACTCTGTACTAGTAACCCGCCCTATTTTTTGGGCCGGAAATCATATTATTATACATGTTGCGAATCAATCAGCAAACGAAAGGTGGTTAAAAGTGTGCAATGTCCTTTGACGATTGCTGTTCATGCTTATGTGATGGTTGAATAAGTTTAACGTCACATAGATTTCAATTAACAATTGTTTTCAAAATTATTGCATAATTAAACAATGAATTTCTCCGATTTGACTAAAACAATTACTTATTCTGTGGTACAGATAAGAAGTAAAATTCCCTGCCGGAGTATGTGTTTTCTGCGCGTCGTGTTTATAGCTACAACCTGGGTGTATTTAAGTCAAAAACGAATCAATTACTTCTAGGTAAGCTTGCTCCATCATTATGTGGTTAATGATTGAACACGCTTACCTAGATGTAAGCTTTTCATCAGCTGAAATAGTGATCAAGCGCGAGCAGTTTAATAATAAAAAAAAAAAACAGAATAAAAATGGTTCAAAACTTTATCGTCTCCAAACTTGAACCCTAGGCAGTTTCATTATGAAATACACGGCTGGTAGAGGCCACACAATTCCACTTTAGCCATGTCAATGCCAACGGCTACTGCAGAGTTTAAACAAATAATCTCTTAATTAGTAATCAGTAGCTTTGTAGCTAATAATTATTAAGCGTGCGTTACGCTAATATGAGATACGGTCACTGATGACTTGTCATTACGACTTATGAAGCAGTTAGGTATTAATGAAATGTCATCTGTACTATATTATGTGGTTATTGTACCAGTTAAGCGTGATTTATGATGTGTATATACGTAGAAATGTAGAAAACTATACAATTTAAGCGGATTTGCGCATAACGAGTTTGAAATTAATATTAATAATAAGCGGTACTCCTGGACACGGCTCGTATTAAATAATATAAATAAATAAATAATATTCCACAATTATCACACAACGCCGTCAAGTCCCAAGCTAAGCAGAGCTTGTGTTATGGGTACTAGACAACTGATAAACATACTTATATATTTCTAAATACATACATATATAGATAAATTACACCCAGACACAGAAAAAATTATCGTGTTCATCACACAAACATTTGTCCTGGGTGGGAATCGAACCCACGACCTCCGGCATAGCAGTCATGGCCACTAACCACTAGACCAACAGGCCAGTCAGTATTGTTAGGAGGTTCCTTTCTCTGGAGCCCTGACCGCCGGTAGCTTGGACCCTGTTCCCGATACCGGTGGGACACTATTTTTAAATGTTTTTTATTTTTATTTTTAATAATAATAATAATGTTTTATTGACACAAAGAGACTGACTTTCTTTCTTTCTTTCTTCCAATTGAAGCCCTGTCTCCTGAGCTACGTGGTACCCGTGTTACAGGAGTCACCAAAATTACCAATGTGAATTTTTCGATTCATATGCACTTTACTCTAAGTTTATCTAGGACATTCATGACACCCAGTGCCTCGGAAAGTACGTAAATCCGTAGGTCCCGGTTGTCATTCGTAGATCTTGTGACAGTCGTTACAGGTAGTCAGATGCCAGAAAGTCTGACCATCAAACTATCCAAAAAGCATCGTGTTGCCCAGTAAGTGGATTGTGAAGGTCTGATAGGCTGTCGATACATGGGAAAAGGCCAGGCAGATGATAGCGTTGTTAATGGATAACAGCTCCAAGAGGTATCATGGTAACTCAGTCGCTCCAAAAGTGTGACTCGCCCTCCGGCTCCACCCAGCGGGAGAAGTCATTGGATGATTTCCACACATACAAAAAAAAATAATGGTATAGCACCAAAATTTTCTGTATGTCCGGACGTACAGAATACCACCATCCCATCTCTTCCCGTGGGTGTCGTAAGAGGCGACTAAGAGACACATCAGAGAATGGGGCAGCAGCATTCTCTGTACATTGCAATAACTACACTGCAATGGCCAACCTGCATGCCAAGTGTGGCGATTATGGCAAAACCTAATGATAAGCACAACCAAAAAATGGCCCCTAGTGCCCGCCAGCCCTTGATTTTTTGGGGGAGGCCTATGTCCAACAGTGGACGTCTTTCGGCTGAAATGATGATGATGAATGATAGCACTGGATAGCACCAAAATGCTGGCATTCAGCTATTGCATCCGGTTAGACTGGACGTCGACCTCAGCATGTTGAAATTGGGACCAAAAAGCAGATAATGACGCTATTTAGGGGCAGGTAGAATTTACCGAAAAGGTTAGCTAATTCTTTTAACGCGATTTTTTTTTTGCAATTTGCAGTTCTGTATCGTATACTACGCTAATAAAAAATATATATGCGATAATGACATGTATGTATTTACACTCATTAACATAACTCTCTAACTCAGAAAAGAACTAAAATGTGCCAATTGAATAAAAACCTGAAGTTTTACCTTGTCTCTGAATTAGATAGTTAAGATGACGGTTTTAATGAGTATAGTTGTGTAAACAGATACATGTCGGTACCACAAATATAGTTTTTTGGGAAACGGCTCGGCAGATGATAACTTTCTGATAACATAAACATAATATAATCTATAATCACCCTTATAATGTTACTCAGGCCTCCTCTCTAGGAGTGGGAAATGGGCCGTAATCCATGCGGGCCCAGTGCAGTGATGTCTCATGTCTTCGAATTTTTGGTTCTAGGACATGCCGGCTTCCTCACGATGTTTTCCTTCACCATTCTAAGAGCAGTGTAGGTATACTGAGAGAATAATCATGATCATTTCAGCAGAAAGACGTCCACTGTTGGACATAGGCCTCCCCAAGTGTCGCCATAATGACCGGGTCTGTGCGTCTCGCATCCATTAGATTCCCGCGACCCTCACCAGGTCATCGGTCCACCTTGTGGGAGGCCTTCTAACGCTACGTCTTCCGGTACGTGGTCGCCACTCCTGAACCTTTCGTCCCCATCGACCATCTATTCTCCGAGCTATGTGCCCTGCCCACTGCCACTTAAGTTTGGCGATTCTTTGGCCCTTTGTAAGCGACCACGTTTCGGAGCCATATGTCATCACTGGCATCACGCACTGGTCATAGACTTTCGTCTTGAAACACTGGTATATTGGACGAAAAGACACCGCGCAGCTTCCCGAACGCTGCCCAGCAGAGTCGGATTCGACGATTGACCTCTATCTCGAAGTTAGACCTACCCAACTGGATTGTCTGTCCCAGGTAAACGTAGTCGTCCACAACTTTAAGTGTAGAGTCTCCGATCTTGATAGGACTGGGTGCTACATGAATGTTTATCATGACTTTGGTTTTGTCCATGTTCATTATAGAGAGAATAATGAGTTGCAAATTACAAAAAAACTTTTGAAAATTTGAATTTCACTAGCCACCCAGAAGCCTTCACCTTATCTTAAATCTGTCATCACAATTAAATATGACCAACATAACACTTCCAAAAAACTGCACCGTGAGAGCCGCTACCAACTGATTTCTAAGTATTGACAAAGTAAACAAAAGCGGCACTTTAGTGACAAGTGACACTTTGTTTAAATGATAAATGACATGTCATAACATAAATAAACAGTGTAGACGACAGTGGATTGAAGTACCGAAGCATTCGAAGAATGATTGACCTACGTATTAAGACTTTAGTATTAAACAAAAGATAGATCTAAACAATTGTTTCGTTGAAGTCTAAGTTTATCTTATAGGGGCATAACTAGAATTAGTGAGATTGACATTAAGCCTGAAGTGGCCATCCCATCTTGAGCGTCCGCTCACAGTTGTTACAACCGTCTTTATCATCTAAATACATTGGAAGTCCGTGCTGGGGTCTGTTTCCTGATAACTACAACCTTCCCGGGAGTCTTTAACTCTTTAACCGGTTCCTTTGAATTGGTCCGACGAGTGTTTGCGACTGGGTACTCCATCTCGTTTAGCTCATCAATCCCCATGAGTGATAGAAGAGCTGACGAGATGGAGTATTTAGTCGTGGATGTGCTCTGGCGGAATAATCCGACGTAGGCGAATAAAGTGAATAGGTTACTTCTAGGCAAGCGTGCTCCATCGTCAACCACATTATCGCTTACCATCAGTTGAGATAGTGGTCAAGCGTGAGCCTATCAGTAATAAATTAAAAAAAAAAACGTAGGTCCAAACTTGCTCTGTACCTTACAGAGCAAGTTTGGAATTGATAAGAACTTAGGCATGGATTTGAGTGTTACCGCCCGACATGATTTATGAACTAATTATGATTATTTCGATGATATCATCTTTAATGGCGGCTTTTTAAGAAAAAATAAAGCAACCGACCTTAACTTGATTAAAGCAACCTTGTTTGCCATGGTGTAAATTTATTTAAATTAAAATCAACTCAACGGCATTTTTAAGGCAGAAAAATATTATTAAAAGTCATAATGAATCTAATAACCTCCTTTTATGAAACAATTACTTTTTAAATGTAAATCACGCCAAGATCAGAAGGTCGTATATAAGAATTAGGTCAATGTAAATACTCTTTAGGTCCTATAAAATGTTCTGCCAAATCATTTGCATAGTTTATGAGCCAACTGATGGGAAATGGCATTCATTTGGCATTTTATTCTGGGTCGTAATTAAAGTAGAGTAATCAATATTAGAGTGAATTGTTTATTAAGTTGATTAATGTCAGTTTTTGGGTACTTTGGAACACGACAGTATTTTACTGTTGAGAACTGTGTGACGGATCTTTGAATTACCTAAATCAATTTTAGTTAGTACGTGTGAATGAATGGTTAGGCAATTACGCTGTCCTAGCAAGATCGGAGACTCCAAAACCCGGCCGAAAATAATCTCGTAAACCAATTTATCATATATCATGATTTAACATATCAGTTATCATGAAAAAACATTTTCAAATGTATTTAACGTCAGCAAATAAAGTACAGAACACTTCCACAAAAACAACAACGTTTATCACCGAAACATATCTAACAAAATCGCCAATTGACATGAATGGGACAATCGACTAACCATAAACAAGGATTAAGAATAATCGCAGCAGCACGTCACTAGCGTCCATAAACTATATGTCAGAAGGTCGTGCATCATACAGACACTTCGTTTTTACGACTTCCCTTTGTGCTGACAGCTCCGTCGACTATAAAAAACCTATTCAAAGGTGGTGGAGATACTTGGACACACATCGTCAAGCTTTTAACCTCGTGGAATAGTGCTGTAACGTTCGTCGACGTGTCAAATAGTCGTATTGCTACTTACGACGTTATGGCTCGCATTGTTCCGATTGCTACTACGTTTCGCTATGGGTTTTAAATCGATTTGAAGGCTGTGGTGATTCATTTGGCATTGAGTGCTGTTTTGTTGTCTTTTTTGTATTGACTACTGTGAAATAAGTAACGGTGTTGGTTATATCAAAATATTAACCATATAGCTCTGTCAGTCCGTGGTGATAAACTATATCACATTATCTATCTTAGAAATCAAAACATTTTAAAATGTTTCTTATGTTGTCACACAGATAATGTTTGGTTTTTATTAATGGTAATATTTACGAGTAGTTATGCATATATATCTGAAATCACGTAGAAGTCAAACACTTTACTAGATACTACTTCACGATTAGAACCAGAAATATAACGTGCGTCATAGAAGTTGAAGGCACCAACAAGATACACCTACGTAGGAATCACAATATTTATATATGATCAGTTCATAAAAGCCATCATCACTATCGTAAATAAACTTCTTTTATGGACCTCCACATCTATCACAACTCAGCAGTCAGCTGGTTACAAAGTGCTGTTAAGGTTACTATTGCACAGATGTTTTCCATCCCTAGATATTGCAAATTCAATCAACAATAGGTCTTATGTTATGGCACGCGATGTTCGTGCACGATGTCTTTGACATTGACGCATAAACGGATACCACGGATCCGGTACATGATTCTGGACCCCCCGGTGATGGAATTTTTCGTCGGCTTTTTCCTAATTTAAAAAAAATCTGTACTTTTTTAAATTTAAACTGTGTAAAATCGTTATTCTAACCAACCCCGATTACATATTAGTAAAAGAAAAAAGAAAAAAAAATTAAAAAGTTTCATCATCGGGGTAGATAAAATCGTTATTCCAATCAACGCTGATTTCTTTATTTATTTAAACTTCATGTACCTACAGTAGTGGTACATAGGCGGACTTAATGCAACAAGGCATTCTCTACCAGTCAACCTTTGGTTCCCTGATGACATTTTTAATTTCAAAAGTAATTCATGCATTTTTTTCACTAAAATGTTACAATAATGATTTTATACAGTTTAAATTAAAAAAAAAACGAACTACTTTTTTTTTAATTAGGAAAAATCCGACAATAAATTCCACCATTGGGGGCTCCAGAATCATGTACTGGATCCATGGTATTCGTTTGTGCGTCGATGTCAAAGACTAAACTACTACTACTACTACTATTATTAGTACAGTGATTATTTAGTACTACTACTATTTATGGAAATTAAACCATTTACAGGTACTTTTTAAACTGTCAAGGAGACGATAAGCAAGAAAGATGGCGCTAGTTCTATATTCGAAAGCGTTCTTGTCTTCTGTCAATTTTCTACCAAGTTACTAAAAACGGTTTTCAGCATTCGGAGCATAAGATCCGCAAACCGTTTTATACGTCACAGTAAAACCTATGCACTAAAGTTGGGATAGATACAATTGACGTAAGTTCGAGACAGCAACGCCGCAGTGCGGCCCGGACTTTATGTCAACTTTACGATCCGCCATTACGAACTCAATGCAGTTTGCCGCCAAGAGCTGATAAGTAACTGTATTCGAATTTCGAATCTAGCTGAGTAAGCAGCTAACATGGAATTAGTAAGTATGTCCTATGTATTGCGAACTAGCTTCGTAGTTTAATTGATCACGGTTCTAAAACAATTGTCCTTTTGTGATTGATAGGTTATGTCATCATATGGCCCATTTCTGTTTTTGGGGTTACGATCAAACTCTTCATTATTGCTAAAGGTTTTCAAGCTAAAGTAGTCATTCAAAAATCAGGGGATTCTTGGCGGGAATTTTTTTAATGATGTTCTAGCTAGTGGTCATTGTCATGTATAATTAGTGTAGTTTTGTATCTCAAGTATCTATCTGCACAGCTGGACAATAATGTGGAATCATTAAAACAGCCGCGATATCGGTAAAATGGAGCTGAGAATTTTATTGTACCTAGTGTCGACTATCTCAGCGAAGTTTGCCAAAAAAGCTGGCTCAATACATTTGCTGCCAAACACTACAAAAACATTAGAATGTGTTATATCCGTATTCTAATAGTAAACAAAATAACTGTGTTCAACGAAGACATTGCTTAAAGGACTTAGTATCCAAACCAAAAGTATTATTTATAAATCGGGTGTTAATGTGTTTTGACTTTTATTTTCACGCGAGATAATAGTGTTTTAGTTACTCTGAGTCATATAGGTCAGGGTTTCTGTTTGTTTCAGTATTATTTATCGTTTTTGAATTTATGAAATGAATGACACAAAAGCCTTTGTCTTTGATTAAGTTCAATGGTCGAATCATGGAAAAAGATCAATATTAAACATTTGAAAAAGTTATGTCATTTCTTAAATTCATAGATTTAACAATGTTTTTTTATTGTTCATTCATGTGTTTTTGATAGATATGAATACTTAACTTTATAAAAATATAAGTATAGGTGTAATTATTTTTCACACTGTCAATAATTTTCCTATTAATTTACACCTGTAGGAATTATTAACCTTCATAAAAATATCTTATAACCTCACATCATAATGACATCATAGTACATACAGTTTTATCCAAACATGAGGTTCAAGATATCTTTATTTCCTTTAAGAATTTCAATTTTAAGTAAATTGTTTGTTTTTTTTTAATAATTTTTGATAGGTTCGCGCTTGACCACTATCTCACCTGATGGAAAGCGACGATGCGGTCGACGATAGAGCGCGCTTACCTAGAAATAACCTATTCACTCTCGACTTAAAGATTCCCGGGTTGTAGCCATCAGGAAACACCGATTCCGGCAAGGAATTCCACTCCTTAGCTGTACGCACAATGAATGTGTTCCCAAAACGTTTCGTGCGTATAGGTGGGATGTCCACCATGTACCGGTGGCGCATTGTCGTACGCCTGGTGGTCCGATGATGGAACGGGCTAGGCGGAATTAGGTTATGCAATTCCGACGCACACTCCGCGAAGTGCAACCGGTAGAAAACGACAGGCTAGCAACTCGGCGTCGATGCTCAAGACTTTGAAGCCTCGACTCAACGAAATTTTAACCTTTCGAACACCGTAATTAGATACACAATAGAAAGACAATGAGAGAGCGAACACCGGCGTTCGCTTGGGGTTTAATGATTTTTTACAAATATTATTGGTAGCGTGCAGTTACTTAAATTACAATTGAAAGAGAAGTAGGTAATCAAAAGGTGTAGGGTAACAGTAAATATTTGAAAAATAACTCTATCTCTAATTAGTATTATCTCTCTGTCCGTAAGTTCGCGATAAACTAAAAAACTCAAGAACTGACCTGATTTTCATGTGGCTTTCACCAATATACAGGGTGATTGAAGTGTACATGTATATTATACTAGAGAAAAGAAAAGATTTGTAACACCGGTGCGAAGCTTGAACGGGTTGCTGTAGCTTTTAAACAAAATCTATTTCCTCGCTTACTTCTTCTAAATCGTGCAACAATAAGGTTTTCACTAACAGAAAGAGCGACAGAAGGGCAGTCACTTCACATTTTATTTAGGTATTATATGTTTTTTTTTTAATTATGATAATTCAGGCAAAGAGGTGACGAGATAATTTAGACGCGAACCGTTAGGACTGGTTCGAGACGGCTTAAGAGAAGAATGTCTGGAAGGACTTGGATGAAGCTTTTGCCCAGCAATTTATTTGAGTGAATTGCACACGTTTGAAGCCTGGGCGGGACGCTAGTCAGACATAAAGCTGCAACTACTGTAGGAGCCCTAGAGGAGGATAATATTCTTAATTTTAAATACGGAAATAGAGTTGGCATCTATCGCAATCCTTTACATTTTCTAGTGTTGAAAAAGGGTTTATTCTTTGTTTTTCGGATTTAGCAGAGATATTAGGAAAAGGTATAATGGTGGTGTAATGTACTTTATTGTAAACAAGCTAACCTGACGACCGTCCTGTCTTACCAATGAATTGTGAAACGCTCAAAAGTTAAATAGTTGTAGTTTCTGTAATTTTCTGATTTTCTCCACAGTTTTCTTAATTTTTCTTTTCTTATAAGCTTCTTCTGACAATAACAAACACAACAAAAAATAAAATTAGCGAAATTGGTCCAGCCGTCCACGCTTGATGGCATCATCACGCGTGAACGGCTGCCTGCATGAGCATGATCAGCCTTTCAATGTTCCCACTGCTGGGACTCAGGCCGCCTCTCTAGGAGAGGGAATGGACCATAATCCACCACGCGGGCCCAGTGCGGGTTGGTCTTCGAATTTTTGGTTCTAGGACAAGCCGGTTTCCTTACGAACTCAACTCGAGAATGGCTGGACTAAAGGAAATAGAAATTCATTTTAAATACATAGATCAACATAGATAGATTTATCTGGTGTTTGCTATACACACAAATATAGAAATGTTAAGACAAGTAAAAGCGATGTAATAATATTGCTAAGTTAACGTTGTTGATAAACATCGATGGCCTGTCATATAAACGCGGAGGCTAGCCGGGGTCGTCTATGACATATTTATTGCTAATGTCAAAGGTACAAGCACTAACATAACCTTACGTTTTGCAGTTTATGACACGACAAGCTGTCCCCCGCGGTTTTACCCGTAACTTTATCACTAACTCCCTTTTCTTTCATATCACATCTTACACAATCCATCCATCTTTTCTTTGACCTCCCCCTCCATCCATCCACATGTAAACTCATAACTCTTTTAGTATCATGCGTTTCATCCCTCCTCTTCACATAACCATACCAAGACAAACGATTCCCTTTCAACTTTTCAGTCACTGACGCCACTTTCAAATTTCCTCCAATATACCTACTCATTTCTCACTTTATCCATTCTCGTCACACCAAACATACATTTTAACATTCTCATCTCCGCTACGTGCAATCGTTCACAAGTCTGATCTAAGGTATAAAAAAAACAGATAAGTAGGCAGTTGACGTGGCTCAGAAGGTTGTTCAGCTTAAGTAGGACTAGGCTGGATATGTAGAGTCTGCAGCATACCGATCGAGCGGTGGCCCGCAGAACATTAAAAACTGATGCCCTGAAATCAAGAGTAGGTCGCGGCAGACTGTGAAGGAGAAGTGTGACGACTTAGATGTCTTCTAGAAGAAGGTAGCCAAGACCCAGGAACAATGAAAGGAATTCAGGAAGGGCTTTGCCCAGCAGTGACTAGATATAGACCCTTCCTCTCGAGTGCCGATTGTACAAATTACAAAATTTACGTCTGCTCAACTTGATTGACCTTGAATAACGCTTAATTTTCGTTTTGTACACACGGGTGTACGAAATTTATTCAGCCGTAAATTTTGGTCTGTATATCTTCGTTTTTTTCTAGAAAAATTCAGATTTTTTTTTTTGATATCTTTTTTTTTGGTGATTTTACGTAAAAACATCCAATAACGTAATAAAAATACCCCCCGTCGCACAAAGGGTTAAAGAAAATCATCGTAAGCCACAGTTTGCGTTTTTTGCAAGAATGGGTATTCTCTTTCATAATTTTAAAAATATTTATTATAGGTAATAATTATCATTCTAAAAAAAAAATTCATATACCTACCTAACTATTGATCTAATAGAATAGTTCCTATATTATTACTTATATTTATAAATTACTTTTTAATTAAGGAAAAGAAAACCTATTTCTGCAAAAAACGCAAATTGGCGCTTACGATGTTCTTTCTGAAAAGGCTCGATATCAATTTTCTAAAAAAAAAAAATAGTTTTCTAGCCAAAACCTACCTATACTTTGACACGAAAATACTAAAACCAGTGACGTCACTTTGTACAAAATTATAGATACATATTGCATTTAGGTAATTAGCTGAAAGTTAGCATTTAATTTATGTTGCTATGAACCTTGTTTAGAGTAAATTTAATAGCATAAAGTTATATTTTAGCACCTCCATTACAGGACGATATTGTAGCCTTCCTAATTTTCATGACTAAAATGTTATAAGTAAATTGCTTTTAAGGTAAAATATGTTTTTTTGTTTTTTTTTTATCTCAAATGTCAATTTACCTAATTTATTTGTAACAATAATAATTCGTTTATTTTAAAAGCACTCTAAGATAGATCTCATTAATAACCTATATGTATTTTTTGATTTATGTTTAGGCTGTGTAAGTGACAAGTTCTGCACCATAATAATAGATATTTAAGTAACTTATTGTTTGTAATATGTAATTAGTATAAATAAATAAGTCAAAAATGTTCAGAATTTTTTTTTAAGTTTTTTTTTTTAGTTTAACTTCATTTCTAGAAATGCAATTGCAAAAACTAGACAAATTTAACAAAAATAAAATGTATTAAAACCCGCAGTATCGTGTCATATTAATAGACAAAAAAAATGCTGACTGTTTCATTAGGCCAATTTATAAAAAATAGCTCAATTATTTTGATGGCTGATTTTTTTTTAATTCGCTGATATCAAAACGCTGTATCTATTAGTCAAATAAAAGTGTGGACCCAGCGTGTCTCACGGCCAAGCGTCCGCATCGCTAGAAGACCATCGACTAACGTCACTAACGTTATAATCGCGCGATCCATCAGTACTAGCTGCGCCCGCCTCGCCAGCGGCCAATCGCAAGCCGCCGCCACGCCTACCGGCCACGCGATTGGCCGAGCCACTAACTTTGAATATAGAACCGCTTTTTTTTTCTCTAACGCCTTCGCAAGCCCGGACAACTTGGTATTTCGTTCACGTTGCATCAAACACAATAGTCGATTGCAATGCCATTTATTTTAATTTTTAGGTTAGGTATGGTGATGGCACTGAATTGTCTTCAATTGCCTCATTTATAGGGTAAATTGTGTTTGTGCTATTGTTTCTCATGCGGTATTTAAAATTAGACAAGACTAGAAAAAATAATGATGAACAAATAAATTTTAAAAAAATATCGAAAAATAAAAATATTTTCTATTTTATTACTTTTGAGATTTCAATAATCTTTTAGGTAGTCTAAAAAACTTCAAATTCGTGGGAAAAACACTTGCACACCACTTAGAAAAAATTGCCAACAAAAATGTCGAATCTGACAGCTAATGAATGCATCACAATTTAACTGAATAGCTAACTTTATAAACAGCGGATGATGATAATAAAGTGATTGCCGTAATTAGTCTTAATTAAATCACTTTATAGCACCTTGTATTGTCGGCACAATCCACATTGAACGAGGTCTCCATTCCTTTCCCATGATCCCATCGTCGCTGCGTCGTAGTTTCACAACGTAATCTGTGTCCTATTTAATTTTATCGAGATGTTTATTATTAAGGATGCTTATGAAGCATTTTAGTATACCTAAGTTTGTGTCAAAATATAGGTAAAGTTTTTTTTTTCGGGTGGGAAAATCATCTAATGACATCTCCTGGTCTTGAGCGGAGCGGGAGATAGTGTCAGACTTTTACTGACTAAAAACCCACTCCTGTTCCTTCTTTGCCATTTTTCCATGGCCCCGAGGATCTCTTTCGCATCACCCATGGCCTCAGTAGGCTTCGACCCTGCTGGGCCCCTACGGTTGCTGACATAGGTAAGTAAGTACAACATGTAACCAGAATACCCCGCGATCCGAATTACGATAAGTATCATCGCTGTTAGGGCGTCAACAAATTGCCTGATGGTGATTACTGCAAACCGGAACGTTTGTTGACGCGCTAACATAGAAAATATCGTAATTCGGAACGCGGGCATAATGCATACTCTTGTAATTTAATTGGGTTCTCTTGATTCACAAAACAAAATTTCTTAACTAAAAAATACATAATTTGTAATTAATTGGTGTGTGTTGTGTTTTGGTGTTGTGTTGTTGTTTGTGTGTGTTTGTTTGTTTGTTGTTGTTTTTGTTTTTTGTGTATTTGTTTTGTGTAATTTGTTTAATTCTTGAAATAAAACACAAATTATTACAGACGCGGTTGTGAAAGCATTAAGTAACCTAATTAAAATATAAGTGGGTATCTATCGAGTCTGTTGATCACGGCTTTCTCAAGACAGTGCGAGAGTCTCGTTGACGCCCGGCGGTGGAGTTTCATGGCTTGAAAATTTTATACCAGGTGCCTTACCATGAGGAAGTAAATTGTCAGGCATACGATTAAGAGGGATGCAGCTATACATTGTATATATATACTCGTAGCTCCATCCCTTTAGCAGTTTAGTTTAGGTCGCCGAAAGGGTTGCGTTAATAGCTCGAGCTCGTGGTATGGATAGTACTCGGTAGATGGTAGCAAATTTTCAGAGGTCTTTACTGGATTAGTTTTACACAAATTTATAAATTGATTTCAATAGAAGCATAAATTATATCCACAAGATACAAATACAGTATCTTGTGGATATAATTTATGCTTCCAAGACATCTAATGAAAAATGTGTAATAACGTCATAATCGCGTAAGAGCGGTTGTATGAAAAAACAGTGAAAATGTATGTCGACTAAGGTCGAGTTGCATCCCCTTAACTCAAAATAATCAATTCAGAAACCAGCCCATAGTTTACGATCACTTATGTACATATTTTGTTCTTACAGTGTTAATTTTATACAGCAACATATTCCGACAAATGCTACAATTTCAAATTATTTCTAACCTTGATTCCTAATGAGAAATGTTACACCGAAGTAACAGTAAGGAAGCAAAGAACATATAAAACACATAAAATTGTTTATGAAGAAACAGAGCGTTTACGCTTGTATGTTCTAATTTAAACATTAGTATTCTATCTTAGACTAGCTTTTGCCCGCGGCTTCGCTCCCGTCAACTTACTACTCTATTCTGCTCTACCCAACTCTACTCTACTCCACCCTACTCTACCCTACCCTACCCTACCTGACAATAACAAACAAAACAAAAAAAAATAGTGAAATCGTTCCAGCCGTTCACGCGTGATGGCTGGAACGATTTCACTATCACCAAAGGAAATAGGAATTCATTTTTATATACCTTTAGAGATTTTGTAATCATCTAGCGACCCGCCCCAGTTCACAGGGGTGTTAGAAATCTTTTAAATTCTCGGCATTTCTCTACCATAATATACATGTATTATACATCTAAACCTTCCTCATGAATCACTCTCTCCATTGGTGAAAACTACATGAAAATCCGTTCAGTAGTTTATGAGTTTACTCATTATAATCAAAAATACAAATCTTTCCTTTTTATAAGTACTAGTACTAACGGTCCCGGCAGACGTCCTGTCTGAAAGCTGACTTATTGTGACTGTAGTGTATGTGAAATAACACGATACATACACTGTCTCGTGTGCTCATGTACAAGCCCTACAGAGTGTCACCAGAGCCGCGGGCGAGTGTGGACGTAGTGTGCTGTGTACGCGTGCATTGTCGAGCCAGTGATCCTAAGTGGTAGGAGAGGAACAAACCAGACACAACAAGTGGCGACGAGCAAAAGGTAAAATTTTCTATTTAAGTGCAAAAAAAAAAAAACAAAAAAAAAAACAGTAGGTCGACCATTGGTGGGTTTTTATACATCAATGAGGTCTACACATTTTCTATTTAGTTCCTAGATCAAAACATGAGTATTTGATTCCTTGAATGATTCATTTTATAATGCAATTGTGATACGTACGCAGAAATCAATCTAAATATCAATGGAATGAAAGTACCCATGATCTTATGATTAGGATTAAAATGTGGTCTTTGTTGACCGAAGGGACTGCCAAGGTCAGCCGACGTAGCTACGTATGTTATGTTTGGGGAGTCTTTGTTTTCTCATAAGAACATATTATAATCGTTCACTTGCATGAAATTAAAAAATTTAAGTTCAATAATTTGTCGTCTAATGACGAGGCATGCAATGAGTCTTATAGTATGATTACAATAAGATAGACAATAGGCTTACACCTTCACCTAATACATCTTACAGCACTTAGGTACATCTAAAACAATATGGCACAGCTGACTGACTAGAAGTCACCGAGGTACCCTCATAGTTCGCTTTGTGAAAATAAGAATCACAGAGTACGAACGATAGATAGGGATAATAAAACTGTGTGTATATTTGAGTGGAATCCTGTGAATGTTAATATAAACAACGACGTATGTATGATGTAAACAAATATGGACGTGTTTATAACAGGCCACAGGGACATATTTAACTGACGCCAAACTTTTATACATTGTTATTAGATGATACAATGTGGCACTGTAAGTTTGTTTAAATTCGGACAAGCCTATAAGTAGGTTAAAAGTATCAATCTCCATACTCCATTAAAAGAAACTAGGTTGAAAGTACCAAACCCCCCCCATTCAATTGGAAAACTTATTTGGCTTTAAAAAGAATGGTTGAAAGTACCAAACCCCCCCATTCAATTGGAAAACTTATTTGGCTTTAAGTATCAGCCTCCATTAAATTGGGAAACTTACGTGGCTTTAAGTATCAGCCTCCATTAAATTGGGAAACTTACTTGGCTTTAAGTATCAGCCTCCATTAAATTGGGAAACTTACTTGGCTTTAAGTATCAGCCTCCATTAAATTGGGAAACTTACTTGGCTTTAAGTATCAGCCTCCATTAAATTGGGAAACTTACGTGGCTATAAGTATCAGCCTCCATTAAATTGGGAAACTTACTTGGCTTTAAGTATCAGCCTCCATTAAATTGGGAAACTTACGTGGCTATAAGTATCAGCCTCCATTAAATTGGGAAACTTACGTGGCTATAAGTATCAGCCTCCATTAAATTGGGAAACTTACTTGGCTTTAAGTATCAGCCTCCATTAAATTGGGAAACTTACGTGGCTATAAGTATCAGCCTCCATTAAATTGGGAAACTTACTTGGCTTTAAGTATCAGCCTCCATTAAATTGGGAAACTTACGTGGCTATAAGTATCAGCCTCCATTAAATTGGGAAACTTACTTGGCTTTAAGTATCAGCCTCCATTAAATTGGGAAACTTACGTGGCTATAAGTATCAGCCTCCATTAAATTGGGAAACTTACGTGGCTTTAAGTATCAGCCTCCATTAAATTGGAAAACTTACTTGGCTAAAGGTATCAGCCTCCATTAAATTGGGAAACTTACGTGGCTTTAAGTATCAGCCTCCATTAAATTGGGAAACTTACGTGGCTTTAAGTATCAGCCTCCATTAAATTGGAAAACTTACTTGGCTAAAGGTATCAGCCTCCATTAAATTGGGAAACTTACTTGGCTAAAACTATCAGCCCCCATTAAATTGGAAAACTTGGCTTGTAGTATGAGCCTCCATTGAATTGGGAAACTTACTTGGTACAACCGTCACTAAATAATGAATCTTGGTTGAGCTACCACCATTAAATTGGAAACGGCTTAGTGAGTACATAGGTTTAAATAATTTCAGGTCGTTCCGACAAGGTCTGGAAGAAATCATGGCTAACCCATTGCCGCCCCTAGAAGTGCTAGACGTAGAAGGCGACAGCGCCTCTTCAGGCCATAGATGGGAAAAATGGAAGAGAGCCTTACTTATATACCTAGATGCAGCTGAAGTAACAACCGCTCTAAAGAAAAGGGCAACGCTGCTGCACTTCGGAGGCACGGGCTTGCAAGAAATATATTACAACTTACCCGGAGCGAATGTCGAAGAAACTGAAGGAGTTGATGTCTTCAAAGTTGCTATCGACAAGATAGACAATTTTTTCCTCCCACAAAAAAACCACGTGTACGAGCGTCACATGTTTCGTCTCATTAAGCAGGAAGAGGGAGAAAAATTTGAAAGATTCTTGTTAAGGCTTAGAAAACAGGCAGATAAATGTAATTTTGATCGAAAAGATGACCATTTGATAGACCAGATCACGGAAAAATGTACTTCTGTAGACTTACGTAAAAAAATCCTTACAATTGGTGACAGTATCACCTTAGAAAGAATCATAACCGAAGCAAATACACTGGAAATTGTCAATAATCAGTTAGAAAACTATGGAAATAAAAAACTAGAAAACCAAGAAATCAATGCAATACATAATAAGAAAAAAGAAGAAATAAATAAAAACACAGAACATAGATATACTGGTAGTAAAACTGATACTGGTAGGAAATGTAGCAGATGCGGTAGCAGTAGACATTTAGCGCACGATGGTCAATGCCCAGCAAAATCTAAGTCATGCCACGGCTGTGGCAAAATTGGACACTTTCGCCAATATTGTAAATCGGTGAGAGCAGCCACTAAAAGGCAGGCCGAAAGACAAGGAAAAAACGGCGAGAGTTCGAGAAACAACGACAACAAAAAGAAGAAAGTTGAAGTAGACTATGTATTTAATGTCGATGATGATGTAATCGTCAAGTGCACCTTAGGTGGAATAAAGACTGATATGCTTGTTGATTCAGGCTGTAAAGTCAATATTGTAACCCAAGAAACGTGGGAGAGTTTAAAGAATCAAAAGGCTAGAGTTGAAAATCAAGTATTGAAGCCAAACAAAATTCTACTACCTTATGGCAGTAACATTCCACTTAACGTTAAAGGATCATTCGACACCACTATTGGAATAAAAGAGCGGAAAGAACATGCCACTATTTATGTCGTTGCAGGAGGGTCACGAGATCTATTAGGGAAGGACACAGCCATGCGTTTAGGCATCCTAAGGATTGGGACGGAAATTAATAAAATTGATAACCAGCCATTCCCAAAGTTGAAGAATGTTCTAGTAGAAATACCTATTGACAATACCGTAAAGCCAGTATCTCAGCCATATCGGCGCATACCAATTCCTCTTGAAGAAAAGGTAGAAAAGAAGATCCATGAGCTGCTGGAGGGTGACATAATAGAAGAAGTGCATGGGCCTTCAGGATGGGTGTCCCCTATGGTACCAATATTAAAGGAAAACGGTGACTTGCGATTGTGTATAGATATGCGACGCGCAAACGCTGCTATAGTGAGGGAAAACCATCCACTGCCTTGCATGGACCAACTCTTACCAAAAATTGGTAAAGCTAAATATTTTAGCAAATTGGACATCAAAAATGCATTCCATCAATTAGAACTTCACCCGGATTGTAGACACATTACGACATTTATCACATCCAAAGGACTGTATCAGTACAAGAGATTAATGTTTGGTGTCAGCTGCGCCCCTGAAATCTTCCAAAAAGTACTAGAAAGAATTTTAGTAAAATGCGACGGAGTTATCAATTTTATTGACGACATTTTGGTCTTTGGAGACAATGTGGAGCAACACGATTCACGGTTACGGAACGTTCTAGATGTACTAAAAGACAAAAATGTGTTGCTCAATGAAAAAAAGTGCATAATTAAAGCAGAAGAGATAAACTTTCTAGGACATGTATTGACACCTGATGGCATGAAACCACTGAGAAAATATATTGACAGCATCTCAAACTTCAGAGTACCAATGACCATAGAGGAACTACAAAGTTTTTTAGGATTGGTCAACTACGTCAATAAATGGATTCCAAATTTGGCCACAAAAACAGAACCCTTAAAAGAGTTACTGAGGAAGAAGCTCGGGAGAAACGCAGATATCAAACCATTTTGGACATCTAAGCAGAACAATACTTTTGAAGAATTGAAGAAAACACTGACGAATATACAGTCACTAGGGTATTATGATGTAAAAGATAAAACCCAGATCATTGCAGATGCTAGCCCGGTGGCGCTTGGCGCTATTTTAGTACAAATTGATTCCAAAGGGCCACGAATAATCGCATACGGAAACAGAACACTAACGGGCTGCGAAAGAAAATATAGCCAAACTGAAAAAGAGGCTTTAGCCCTCGTTTGGGCGGTGGAACATTTCAATATATTCGTTTTTGGTAAAGAGTTTGATCTCGTAACAGATCACAAACCCTTGGAAATACTCTTTGGACCAAAATCGAAACCATGTGCTCGAATAGAACGATGGGTGTTAAGGCTACAATCTTACAATTATAAAGTTATATATAAGCCAGGGAAAACAAATATCGCGGACCCCTTGTCACGGCTGTGTAAAAATCTGGATTTGCCACCTAAAGGAGAAGATAATTATGTCCGCCAAATTGTAGAACAGTCAAGGCCACAAGCGATATCAATGACTGATATTATTGACGCTTCCGTAAAAGACAAAGACATGAAACTTATAAAAAAGGGATTGTACGAGCAAGACTGGAACGAATCTGTTAAAGGGTATAAGATATTTGAAAACGAATTATGTTTTTACGAGAATATTTTGCTCAGAGGGAACCGAATTGTAATACCAAATAATTTACGGAGGAATGTATTAGATGCAGCTCACGAGGGCCACCCAGGCATTGTAGCAATGAAGGGAAGATTGAGATCAAAAGTTTGGTGGCCTAGAATTGATAAGGACGTTGAGACCCTTGTAAAGTCATGCAAAAGCTGCACCTTAGTAGGGTTGCCAAATCCTCCAACTACAATGAAGCGACGCGAACTTCCTTTAGCTCCTTGGATTGATGTCGCGATGGATTTGCTAGGTCCATTACCCAATCAGGATTATCTGCTTGTAATTATCGACTATTATAGTCGCTACAAGGAAGTAAAATTTACTAAGTCGGTTACAAGTTCCCAGATAATAAAATTGTTAAAGGAGATTTTCAGTAGACTGGGTTACCCGGTATCGATTACCGCAGACAATGGCAAACAATTTGTGAGTAATGAGTTTCGATCGTTCTGCAAGGAATGTAATATTACTCTTTTTAGTACAGTTCCGTACTGGCCCCAACAAAACGGGGAAGTCGAGAGACAAAATCGCGACATTTTAAAGCGCCTGAGAATCAGCCATATAGAAAAAAAAGACATGAAGGAAAGTTTGTGGGAGTACCTGATCATGTATAATAGCACACCACACTCCACAACAGGTCAGTCACCAGCCGAGCTATTTTTCAGACGCCAAAATAGGGATAAAATACCGTCACTCGACCAAGTGGAAAATTGGAAGATTGATGCAGATGTAAGAGATAGAGACAAGGTTCAAAAAGAAAAAGGGAAGGAGTATGGAGATAGGAAAAGACAAGCTGTTGAGCCTAATTTAAGTGAAGGGGATAAAGTATACGTCAAAAATATGGAAAAGACAAATAAGCTCAGCTCCAACTTCAACCCGATATCCCACACAGTCGAGCGTTCTAATCACGGTGACGTCACTGTAAGAAACGATGAAACAGGACAATTGTTAAGAAGAAACATCGTCCATTTAAAGAAAATAGAAGGTGAATGGACATCGGTCCAAGAAAAAGATCATGACGATAGAATGGGAGATCAAGTTACAACAGAGGAAAAATAAAGTTGTTGATTACAGTTAAAAGTTACAGAGACCAATCTAAGTAAATAATGTAAGTGTTTTGATACAGAGACAAATCTAAGTAAATAATGTAAGTGTTTTGATACAGAGACCAATCTAAGTAAATAATGTAAGTGTTTTGATTAAGTAAATTGAGTTAAATAAAATTTCTTGTTTAATTTATTAACAAGGGAGGGATGTAGTGTATGTGAAATAACACGATACATACACTGTCTCGTGTGCTCATGTACAAGCCCTACAGAGTGTCACCAGAGCCGCGGGCGAGTGTGGACGTAGTGTGCTGTGTACGCGTGCATTGTCGAGCCAGTGATCCTAAGTGGTAGGAGAGGAACAAACCAGACACAACAGTGACAAACAAAAAATTGAGAACCCGATTGCAGCGCCACCTACCGGGTTCAATTGTATTTTCAAACCATCCAGGGACCTACTTTAAATTACACACAAATTTTCATCCGGATCGGTTAAGCCGTTTAAGAGAAGTTAGGTGACAAACACACGTACAGAAGAATTATATATGTCGGCGCCAGGATGCCGATCATCATTGAAGCTTTGTCCATGTACTCTATTTTGTGGGCGATGGCTGGGTATCGAGCAATAAACAAACTATTCCAGATCATACAACTGATTTATTATGATGCAAGCTTTAGGTATTCACTTCACACAACGAGCAGTGAGACAGTCTCCGAGACTCGACGTTGTTAGCACGGTTGCCGACAGAGGAAAAGAGCCCCGCACCTCTGCGGTCGGCACTTTTATCTGCTCGGTTCGTGCAAACGTCAGCGCGGATTCTATCAAAGTGACATGTGTCACTTTTCACTTAGCTCGTTCATTCGTTCTCAAGCTTCCGTACTATTGACTTCACCGACATATACATAAAAATAGGTTTGGCAGTTTCAAACATTTTTGTACACAACGTTCCTCCATTATCTATATCTAATCTCATCGTTATAAACATGACCTTCCGTCCGCCATTAAACTATTTTCATGGCGCACATAACTCTAAGACATAATTATACAATACAATGTAAAGTTAGAACCAACTGAACACGACTCGAGAAAGTCCCACCGACCAATCAGAAGGCAGCCCTCGATAATCGCTGATTTCTAATTGGTCAATAAATATTTACTAGGAACGACTGTGAAATATATTTTATTTTATGACCAGTTTTTAGTGTTAGAGCGTTGAGTTTAGAATAAGTAAGAAATTATAGTCTTTCAGTGCCTATAGTGAAGACAGAATGATTTACAAAACAACTGTCTACTGCAAATCTATGAAAACATCATACAAAACTATAAATTCCAAATGCCAATTATGATAAATTAAGAGTTGTTTTATACCTAATTAATTTTTCAGTTTTCAGTAAAAGTTTGATTCTCTCTCGCTCCACCCTGAGCGGGAGAAACTATTTGATGACGTCCCAACCTAAAAAAAAACACATGAATGTATTTACGACGTTTTACAATCATTACCTTATCCAGAGCCTCAGAGTTCTCAAGAGAGTGGAAGTTTTGGAATTGACTACGTTATATTTCACTAGGGCCATATCAATCACAAACATTTCGGGCTTACGACGATTTTTAACCGACTTCAAAAAGGAGGAGGTTCTATGTTCGGCTGAATGTATTTTTTTATGGCTAATAAGATATCACCTTTCTAGAGCCATAGAATAAAATAAAATAAGTAAATAGTCATTTGTTGTGCAAAAAGATGAGCCTATAGGTAAAATAACATCAGTAATGACACTTTAAAAATGAGAGTGGATATTTCACATAATTAAGACTACTCGTCTTCGAAACTAGGAATTAATTATGTCATATCCATATTATTGTTTGTAAGTAATAAAATAATTTGACACCAATTTAAATCTATGGGTAGGCAGAATGGCGGTGTTATCACTGACAGCGATATATGGTGTCCGAAACCAATAAATCACAAATTCCATAAATTTCTATAGACTAAAACCTCATTCCTCTGCCAAAAATTTAAATTTAGAACCCTCTAACCAGCCAGTACTAAGCCTTGTTTACACCTACACAGAGTGGCCACTAAGTGTGATATCGTTATCGGCCACCGTCCACTTCCTGCGCAGTTCTGCCTTTGGTCACGTAGCCCGGGGCCATAAGGCACAATGTATACTGTGTACCCCGATTGTTTCGGCTGAATGGCCCGTTGTTTGGCCCGTCGTATCGCACCGGACGCGCGAAACGTCAGGCGATTAGTTTTATTGTTTCGTTTGCCGGGTGATGTTGGTAGATTAGATTTAGTTGGCATAGACTTGAGGATAATAATTGTCTGCTGCGTAGAAGATACGCAGACGTTGTTAAAGTCACTTTGAAAATTGGATTTAATAGCGTAACAAATAGTAGGCATCCGCCCAGCCAGATAAATGGAATCTGATGAAGTGTCAAAAATTCTATTACGCAGTTATTATATTCTCGTCACTCCTGTCTGCGGAAGCCATTAACTACGTTTGTGAAGATTATGCCTCAGTATATATAGATACAAGTGAAGTTTTAGACGATGAATACTTCGCTTAATAAAAAATTAAAAATTCTGAACCAAATGCAAATAATTGAACTTAAATTGTCAGTCTTAAATCATTTCCCTGTGGACTCATTTTCCTGTTCACTTTACAAGATGTTTTCTTACAAACTCAGCTTATATGATTATAATATGATTTATTGTTATTGCATCCATAAAACTGTGAAGGGTGGTGTAATAAAAAGGATCGTTTAAAGTAAGCCTAAACTAAAACTGACATTAATTTCGAAAATACTGCTATAAAATTTTTCTTTGATGTGATAAATAAATATTTATACTCAACACACATTAATTAAGTACCTACTTATAACTATTTATAATTCGCACATCAATATTTTTAGAATTAACCCTTTCAATGCTGCCTGTCACAAATTTTGTAGTGGGTTTCAATGTTCTTCTATTCAAGTTTTTTGCTAATTAGCAAGCCGATGTCGACTATTCTGCCAATGTCTAAAGTAAATTGGAGTGTTTATAATATTAATATAAATAAAAAAGACTCCCATGTATTTTCTTTAAAGAAATTGGTTGACAGTGATGTTTAAATGATGATCAAAGGAATCATTCAGAGGTCAATTTCTTAGTTACAATGACTATTAAAAGGCTTTAAGAGCCGTATGATATTTCAAACCTAATTTTTAAACTAAATTCCCAACTTTGCAGTTCATGATCTTAGAAACTACTTTGTGTTCCAATTAAGAATAGGAAGGTCTATTAGATCGATCTGTCAAATGTTGATTAAAAAGTACGGTTTGCAAAGAAAACTTATTTGCGTATTAATAACGGTTCTTTTTTGCGTTGTATTACATTTTATTGTTAGGAACAATCCGTCTTCTTCTTCCATTTGCCACTACTCAGACACTTCTTATTATAATGCGTAGCATACGTGTGCCCAAAGACCTTACCATGACATGTCAAAATGTCAGTCGTGCGAACGAGAAAGAGAAATGAAGCTATACACCTTCTACCTTACCTTCTTCTTTCCTTTTCTTTTATCTATCCCTTTAACAGTTCAGTTTAGGTTGTCGAATGAGTCGGGTTAAGAGCTCGTGGTACGCCCTCTGTTTGTCTTTAGCTTTTTAAACATATATTATACACAAGACATGCGGACCGGAACAACTATCTGTACGCCATAAAAATACTTGTTCCAGGCGGGAATCG
This sequence comes from Mythimna impura, assembly GCA_905147345.3. NCBI lineage: Eukaryota > Metazoa > Arthropoda > Insecta > Lepidoptera > Noctuidae > Mythimna > Mythimna impura. Next base: position 20,071,431 of record LR990359.1, on the reverse strand, counting down.
AACCCGCGACACGCGGCGCAGCAGCCAATCACTCAATCACTGCGCCAACGCAACCGTGTCTTCATTTATTCCTATTGTAGGTAAGTACACACATAATAACTAACGATACGCCCAAGAGTCGATATTCTTACATCGAATGATTAATGTTGTGGCCACTAAATCAGCGGGAGTCGACCGTACATCACTGAGACCACGCCTCCTCACAGATTTATAGCGAGGGAATACTGATTTCATTTTTATAATGATGATGCTTTATTACTAAGTGGTATGTTCGGAGTTTGGATATCGAGTTATAACAAATAGGTAGGTATATATAAGAGGTTTGTTTAGCTGTATTCTGTGCAATGATCTTGTATACCATACGGACTTCTGTGTAGTAATTTTAAGTTTCGTAGATCTTTGACAGACGTTACTGGCAGTCAGCTGCCAGAAAGTGTGACTATAACTGAGTTGTCGAGGTCTCATAGGCAGTCCCTCTATGTAAAACACAGGTAGGTATTCAGCCGCATCCGGAGAGAAATCCTAGACTAGAAGCCGACTTGGGGTCGGCTTCTAGTCTAGGATTTCTCTAGCTAGTTGAGAAAAGATTAGGGAGATGACGATTCTGTGTAGTAATTTTACTGAGAAACATAGGTTATCTCATACCTAGTTTTTTTTCTCTCAGCTTCGATTCGGTGGAACCACAGGAACCGTTCATTTTTTTCAGCTTTTAAGGGTTCAAACATTACACCAATTTTGTATAATCGAACTAGCTAAACAATAGATTAGATAGGTCTATTTATTGCACCTATATAATAAAAAAATTACAGTAGGAGCTTAATACAATCATCAACAACAAGTTAGTTTGCAATTTGACTTTTTTTTTTTTTTCTTCTATTAATTTTTGACAAAAATGTTTACTTTGCTAAAGTATTACATTTTGTAAACTACCTATATTTTTCCTTTTATTATTGTGAACGTGAGGACTATGTTGATTGTTTTTTTTTTTCCTTTTCAGTAATTTTAATGTGTCTGGCAATTTGAGTATTTTCTGCGGCCTACCCAAATGTCCTTTCCTTGGTATTGTTCGTCAAGTCGTTGAGCTCCTTAGTAGTCCTGAGTTGAGCTTTACGAATACTGACAAATGCTTGCACTGACTGGACAGGTCCACTCAAATCTATATGGTTCTTTCTTCAAAAGACCATTTCAGACAAATCTGCATGGTTCTCATGTGATTTGACCATTACATATTTACTGTATGGACTTTAAAAGAGACTGACCCCTGAGTTTGTTTCGGTGTTTCTTCTCAGGGTAGTCCGCTAGGAAACACCGGCCTCATCTAGTTTAAAAATGACGAAAAAAAAAATTGACGTGTAAAAGTGTTTTTTAAACCTATTTACAAAATAAATATCATTTATCATTTAACAATAATAAACAACAATCAAAAATGTTAGTTTTTAAAAAGATAAAATAATTGACTATTTAATATGTTAGAAAAGGTTTAGGACTGCTGCCAAGCGGTTAGGCGGGATTATAATCTAAATAAAAATCTCGTGTCACAGTATTTTTTATCGAACTCGAGTCTACTAGGAATCAATTTGCGAATATTAAACAGACACTGACCTTTACTCGCCAAACTTGAGTGCCATGAAGACTCGGCCCTGGTATGAAAGGCAACGAAGGGACAGGAGTGGGTTTTTAGTCAGTAAAAGTCTGACACTATCCCGCGCTCCGTCCAAGAGCGGGAAATGACATTGAATAATTTTCCCACGGGAAAAAAGTGGGCAGGGCACATTGCTCGCAGAACAGATGGTCGATGGAGACGAAAGGTTCTAGAGTGGCGATGCGTGGTATAAACTGCTGAGTCACAGTATAGATATATGGAACAGTACGGAAACTACCTACAAATGTTCAAAACGGCTCACTCACACAAACATACGCATCGACGAGACTCATAAGCGGCATTCGCTACTGACAGGACCGCGAGAAACGCTTAGGAGTCTCGTCGATGCGTTTGTTTGTACTGTTCCATATATCTATACTGTGGCTGAGTGTTGGGATTCAGAAGCCCTACCACGAACTCTTAACGTGATCCATTTGACGACCTAAACTGAATTGTAAAAAGGATGGAGCTATAAAGGGTATGTAACTCCATCCCTCTTTCTCGCGAGCTTGACATTTGAACACGTCATGGAAGGCTTCGAGCATGTTTATTAGGTTTTTTCAACACGTTAGTCACACAGAAGATAATTTTCCTTATTTTATATCTTAACCAGTAAGCTTCTGATTCCAGGAATGTTTAATTTATTTATAATCAAGTATATCCTGCTGTGGGTGCGCATAAATTAACGTAAACGTCATATTTTATATGAATAATTAATAATTATACAAATAATTAATAAATTGGCATGTAGTTAAAGTGCATGTGTCACAATATTTCTTACGGTAATGATATTGTGAGAATTTGTAATCGCTATGTAAATGTTATAAAAATAACTATTTTAATACTATTTTTCTTCCCCGGTTTTGGTCGCGTGGTCCATTCTGCTGACTTTAAACTGCCGTTTGGCGTGTTTTAGTTTTTACATGCCACAAATACTCTAACGATCTGTCTAAGCCAATAGATAATTTATTGTTTGACTATTAATAAATTGCGAGATTTTTTAATTAAATTATATAGCAATCATATAAAATGTACGTATTTATTTTAGTGTATGGTATATTTAGTTATATAATTATTTATTAATATTTAAACTCTAAGTGTTATTTGTTATTTTAATTTAAAATTTTACGTACATTTCTTTTCATGTTTCTATACACTATTGCCTACATTTATTTTAATCTCTCCTTTCGCAGGGTTGCTGAAAGAAATTTCTTTTAAAATAAGCAGTATGTTTATAATGAACTAACTAACTTTTTCTGTTATAATTATGTGTATATGTTTGACGCATTTGAGATGTGGTGCTGGAGAAGGATGCTCCGCAAACCTTGGACAGCATTTCGGACCAACGTATCAATATTGCGAGAACTCAAAATCTGCTCGCGGTTGTCGTCAGAGTGTCTACACAAGATTCTACAATACTTCGGTCACATTGCAAGGTAAGATGGTGGCCACCGCGAAAGGCTCATCGTGACCGGCATGCCCTTCACACCGCCAGAGACAGAAACAGATGGAGGAATATCGGTCGAATGAAAGTGATGAAGCGGTCACGACCCTCAGCATGGAGGAGTACGACGCAAGGAGGAGGAGTGTGTACCTAAATGAAAAAGTAAATAAATAAAAACTGTCTCCTACGCATAAGGTCGTAAGGCAAAACGGTTTTTTTTTTCAGGGGAATTTAAAAAAAAACAAGATTTTGGCAAAATAGTAATCACTTCGATTAATAGTGTTAGCTCCGTGAAGTGTTAGCCCAGAGTGCCACTAATTCATGATCCGCCCCTGAAGTATCATCGACACGAAGAGAAACTAGAAGAATTCGTTAAACAGCAGTAAAAAGAGGCGTGACGGCTGCTCCAAGATGGCGACCGTAATTAAAAAATAAAAACGGAATATTAATTTTCCGTCACGTTTATACGGCAATAAAAAAATCATAATGAGATTCTGAGCATAAATTATGGCTCCTTTTCTCCTTCTGCATGTCCAATTGTTTATCTGCAGTGTTAAATTAAACAGTTTCAGCACGAAACCATAATGCCTTGGAATTACTTTTTTTCTGTCACGCGGCCAGAAATAAGGACTTTTGTTAAGGGAGTAACACACTTATTAGATTTATTCAGCTCCATTAGAGATTCGCTAGACGATTTTGGATACACTTACACAATTATATTTCTATCAGTCGCGTACATCATCATCATCAATTCATCATCATTTCAGCCGAAAGACGTCCACTGTTGGACTTAGGCCTCCCCCGAGTGTCGCCACAACGAACGGTCCTGTGCGTCTCGCATCCATTGTATTCTCGCAACTCTCATCAAGTCATCCGTCCACCTTGTGGGACGTCTTCCAACGCTGCGTCTTCTGATGCGCGGTCGCTACTCCGGAACCATTCGACCCCATCGACCGGTCCTTCAACGAGCAATGTGCCTTGCCCACTGCCACTTAAGTTTGGCGATTCTTCGGGCTATGTCGGCGGTCTTGGTTCTCCTGCGGACATCTTCATTCCTGATACGATCACGCAAGGAAACTCCGAGCATTAGTCCTTTGGGTGACTTTATGCCTTCTGAAGAGGCCCACAAGGCGAGGCGAGGTGGGGCTTCTGAGGACTTCTTAAGCGACCACGTTACAGTGCCATATGTCATCACTGGCAACACGCACTGGTACACATAGACATAGACTTTCGTCTTGAGACAGTGTGGTATGTTGCGTGTATAGCATCGTCAGATTGTAAAAGACCATAACGTAGGTAGGTGGTGGAACGCCACTGAACACTGACGTTAGTATACACAAGATAAAAACACATTTGACCTCATTTCTTGCCCGTTTACCGCGAAAGCTGAATTCACGCGGAAAGTTGAACGGATGTGTAGTACATCATACAAAACTGATATTTTCAATGGACAAAAGCTGAATTGAGCTGAATAATTATGTAGCTTGTCTCGTAAGTTGGACTTAATGCGTTTTTCAAACTGTACTAGTATCTACCACTCACTTATCACTAAAATGAAACATCGATTTTAAACTTTTGCTGCTGCAGTTATTAAACGCAATGGAAAAAATATTACACTAATATTATACCTAAAGCTGAAAGTCTGAATGTATGTGTATGTGCGTGTGTATGTTTGTTACTTGTTTACGCTCAAACGGCTGAACGGATTCGGATGTTTAGCACGCGGTTAGATCATGTCTTGGAATAATACATAGGATACTTTTTATGGGGATGAATCTTTTCTCATGTGATAATTTTCTACTTTCATGGGGGCGAAGTCGCTGACAAAAGTTAGTAGGTACCTAATAAATAAGTCTAAAAATTAATTAACTCAATTTCCATTACACACAAATGAACAATTGCTTGTGAAAATGAGAACTGATTATATTATTTTTTCCCACCATCACAAATAAAAAAGTAAGTACAAAAAATATCTAATTATTAAATAACAAATGGCAGTATGTAACCACAGCTAATGATCTACCTAACCATAAACAAAAGCTGGCATACAAAGGCTGAATAATATAATGCCTTTGCCATAGCTAGGAGTCATTAATATCTGTCAAGTCGCCACGCTCCACCCGTTTGCGCAGTAACATTAACACAACAAACTTAACTCAACCTTTCTGACATGCAATTACCCACCTTATTGCAATGTACTACGGTCTATTGAACATAATAGAGTGATTTATTTTATATTTGTTGGTGGATTCCCTACATAATCGTCCATGATGCCGGACACGCCTTCGCGTGAAGTATCTACTGATAAATGAATGTACTGTAATGTTTTATTTTCTATGATATTTATATTGCCTTGTGGAGTGAGTACGACGGACAATATGGAGTTATTTAATTTTTTATTCTACACTAAAACAAGTTATATCTAATGATTAATGATATTTATTATGCAAATAGGTTTTTCGTCAGTTTAAACTAGGCGAGAAACAGATGGAGGAATATCATAAAAGTTAAAGTGATGAAGGAGGTCCCTCAGCATTGAGAAATATGACGCAATGAGGGGGAAGCTAGGCGAGGCCGGTGCTTCCTAGCTGACTACCCTGAGAAGAAACTTTGAAACCAACTCAGAGGTCAAAGTCTCTTTTAAAGTCCGTACAGCAAACATGTAAAATCATATAAGACCCATGCAGATTAGTATCTAAGATGGACCTGTCCAGCCAGTTCACGCATTTGTCAGTATTCATGTATCTCAACTCAGGACTATTGACCAGCTCAACGACTTGACGAACAATAGGTACCAAGGAAGCCCCGAAACTCTTGCCCAAGCCTAGGGACCCGTCGGTAGGCAAAAAAATTAAAAAGAAAATTCTCAAACTGTCAAAAATACTTTAAAATTACTGAAAAGAAAAATAATCCACATAGTCCTCATAATATTATTCACTATAATAAAAAATGTATCTAATACTTAACAAAGTAGATATTTAAGTAATTAATTTAATGATAAACATTATTTTTTTTAAATGACAAATTGTAATATGCATGTGTAACACAATTAATTGTATACAATAGAGTGCATATACATAAAGGCAAGCTTAAATAAAAGTTAAGTATTCTTCCTGCAAACCATTGCATGGTAAAAAGGATCCTAGGATCCAACTTCTTCTGCCGCTGCAGAACAAATTAACCACTCTCTACTTTTCCTGCTAAATTCCCAAAAATATTATTCAAAATAGCCTTAGCCACATAAGTGAAGAAGTGTCGAAACTCTCCACACAAATTAATCTCCAGCATGAACCACATTAAATCAATATACAATTAATCACAAAAACTATTTCTCTTCAAGAACAATACTCCACTAAAAACGAAATAACAAATTGAACAAAAAACGCAACAATTGTTTTTAATTAATCATTTTAAAGTCTAATAACAACAAATAACTACTTGGTTATGTCAGTTCTTGTAAAAATTAACTTAAAATATTGTGCAAAATACGCAACACAAGAAATAGAACAATGGATATTAATTGTATATTATTTATCTGCAATTATTACATATAATATACACCAGCTTTTTATTACCTACTGGTTTTTCGCAATAGTTTCTTTGAATTGGTTTCATATGCAAATATATATGAAAAATAATAAAGTAATATAAGAAATAGGAACGATTGTTTCTATTTCAATTTGTACAATTAATAAAATTACTCTTTTAAGGGTTCCGTACCCAAAGGATAAAACGGGACCCTATTACTAAGACTCCGTTGTCCGTCCGTCTGTCACCAGGCTTTATCTCGTGAACCATGATAGCTAGACAGTTGAAATTTTCACAGATGGTGTATTTCTGTTGCCGCTATTACAACTAATACTAAAAAAAAAAAAAATAGTGGGGCTTCCATACAACAAACCTGATTTTTTGCCGTTTTTTGCTACGGACGGTACGGTATTATATTATTATTATTATTTCAAAAAAAGCTCAGCGGTATTCAGTATTAAGTATTTAGGGTTAAAAACGTGTCAAACCCTACGACAATATCTAACTACGTCAATGACTCTCTTTTATCATTTTTCCTATAATTTTATTTTTGAGTAGCCTCCTGTATTACAGGAGGAATATCTCCTTTATTACTTACACAGCTCATTACAACAACTAGCTGAATCTAGAATGTAATGTAGAAACTTATGAAGCACCGTAGACAGTAGACTAGTGTCTAAAATAAAGCTGGCTTGACATAACAGGGAAACTTTAAGACAAGTCGTGTCTCCTAATCTGAGAATGGCGTAGTATAAGCTAAAATCGCAGATAATTTTGTAAAACAAAAATAAACTCTATCGTAAATGGAACTTCAGTAGTCAGACACAACAAACTAACATAAACATATAATAATATTTATTTAATGAAACGGTCTATGTTTTATGAAAAGTATTCATTAATGAGGTAATCAAATAAAAATAATATAATTTTTATCGTCATATTAACACTGTAATTGCGTACCAACTTCCATATAATTTACGATTTATTTAACTAAAAGTTGACGACACAACATATCACGGATTAACATTTTCTCTCGCTTTTACAGCTTTTATTTAGTTTTCTTTTTTTCGTAGAAATATGTGAATTTTGCAACACACCTGCATGGTTATACCGTTTGGCTATAAAACTGAGATAAACTAAAGTTTAAGTTAAACCTCCGTCGGAGTTGACTGGGGCCAATGAAAACTTTTTATTGCCGCTATGAAAGTGGCTTTGCAAGCAGCCCCTACTACTTATCGTAATTATTGGTGTCTCATTTATAAGGATTACAGAGTTTTAAATATACATTTTTTTTGTTGGTAATACTTGTATCCGGTAGTTTCGATTCCTGTATCTGTTTGTTCAGTTTTATGTGCGAATCGATAACATCTCATACAGTTTTATTTGGTCTGAACTAGGTATTTTAATGTTAATCTGCTTGTTAAAATACTGTAAATGTCATAATGTTTGTAGATACATAAAAATCAAGTAAGCTAAAAATAAATTGCAATGTATGCAGTTCCCTGCCATACACTTAAAAATTAATATGACGAATTAATCCTAGGAAAAGTAACCTTTATATTAACTATAAATTTGATTCCTTTTTTACTTTCTTTACTTCAATTTCATTGTAATCCCACTTGAACCATAAAACACTAAGAACACTACCACACTCTAAATGACCACCACCAAACTACCCAACAAAGCGGCCATTTTTTATTTAATAACCGCCAATTTTCAAATTTTAATCCATTTTCGAAACAATTTCGAACGTTCGAGAACGGTTAGTAGCGGCTGCGACACGTACGATATTGTGGTTAACCGTATGCATAGAGAGGCCACAGATTGTGCCAGCTTCCTAGTAAACACAGCCACTGTGTCAGAACCGCAAGAAACAACTTATGGCTAGAACTTGGGTGAAAACTTTTGAGTACAACAAGAAAAACAAGCTTGTTTTGGCGAAAAATGTTTTTTTTTTCTCTCTGTAGAAGTTTCACAAAAGAACATATTATAAAATAATGAATATAATAAATACTAAGTAAAGTTTTTGAAATACTTCTTATATCAGTAGTAGCTATCGATAAAAAATAAATAGATCAGAACGACATAAAAGCGTCAACCAAAACATATAAGTAGTACCAATGACAATATCCATATGTTACAATGACGAGGAAGACCTTTAGAGATATCTATCAAGACCAAATTATTCCTCTGATAAAGATATTGAAGCAAAACATAATTTTCGCATGCATACCACAGCTCTTGCACCCATTAAAATACAATCAATAGTTACCGCCACCGAAATCGAAGCCCCATCAAGATTTTCATTACCTAGTAACAAAATGTTTAGGAGTTGAGTTCCCTGCTGGAGTTTTAAATTCCAGCTAGCTATCATATACAATGTGTGTTGTGTCCCATGCGCGCCTCAAAGGGATATCATTAAGATTGACTGGGCCAGTCAGGGCCGATGCCTGCCGGGGCTGCGAGTTGTTCGAGAGAAATTACCGTGGCCTTCGGCAACTCGTATGTGTTGTTGTGTATGTGTTTTGCACCGAAACGTCAATTTCAAGGCGTTCGTTGTGCGAGTCCCGAACACTTTCCTGTCCCTCATGCTGAAGGAAGACTTTTGGCCGCAAGGTGTGGTGTTCCGTCGCTTCCGCGGACAGGTGCCACAGAACAGTACAAAGTGAACATAGTGCAATGTGAAGTGTTACTAACATAGTCCTAAGTCTTATTTACTAACGAAGAATTGTATTTACTTTATATATGTTAGTCTGTAAAGTATGTATGTATGTATGGGCCAAGATGCCTGATAATAAATGATTTATTATTATTATTCAGTCAGTAAAAGTCTAACAATGAAAATCCAGATTTTCATTTTCATTTCATTCTAGATTTTCAGAAGAAGTCATTTGATGATCTGTCATATACGAAAGAAAAGCTATCTATCTTAAACCCCCGATTTCTGATTTAAGCATTTGAAGTCGTATATTTCTCAACCTCTAGCCTGAAAACCGGTCAACATTTGGCATTAAAATAAAGTTTGAGACGTGCTTAACTCAAAATACTCAATTCAGAAACCCATCCTGTCTTTAAGTCAAGAGTGAATATGTTACTTCTAGGCAAGCGGGCTCCATCGTCGACGACGATTATGCGACCCATCAATATAAAAAAAAAGATATTATCTATATATATAAAAATAAATCCCTATTTCTCTTGGTCACGCCATTACGCGTGAACGGCTGGACCGATTTCACTATTTTGATTTGATGAAAGAAAAAATTAAAAAATTGGTAGTAGTAGGGTAAAGTAGGATAGAGTATGGTAGAGTAGGGTACAGTAGGGTAGAGTTGGATAGAGCAGAATAGAGTAGTCAGTTGACGGAAGCGAAGCTGCGGGCAAAAGCTAGTAGATAATATTCTTGAAAAAAATATTACTCTCAAGATACTAGTACTAGCTCGTAAATCTAACGATGATTACAATAGATCGGACAGCGTTATAGTAAATATTTACAAACAGGCCAGAGATGTCTCAATGCGTATTGTGATTATGTTCTATAGTGAAACAATCAATGATGCAAAACGATTACCTAACCCCACACATTCTCAACAAAGGACTGTATTATTTGAATTTCGTTCATAATGGGTTTTTCATAAGGTTTATTTAAATATTTGCACCCGAATCAGTTTTTTACTGAGAATCTAGAGCAATTTTCAACGGTTTAAACTAAAGGGCTTTTTTTTTCGGTGGGAATAATCACCCAATGACATCCCCCGCTCTTGGGCGGAGCGAGAGGATGTGTCAGACTTTTACTGACTAAAAACCCACTCCTGTTCCTTCGTTGCCTTCCATACTAGGGCCGAGTCTTCCTTTCAGAAGCAGACCCTTGGCCCCAGTAGGCTTCGACCCTGCTGGGCCCCTACGGTTTGCTGTCATCTCCTTGAATCGCGCGTGGAACAGTACGCGCCATCGACGACTTGGGATCGGTACGGATGGTTACCGGGCGGTCGGACGGCGAGTTACCCATTGCTCGCCGTCTGCAAGCCCGGTTAAATCGGGTATAGAAACTATTTCGCTGCGGGAATGTTCGAAAGAGTTTATTGTCGCCCTAGTACACAAAGGGCAACTGAAGGACACAGAATGGTTTTAAACAGCAAAAGTTTGACTCACCCTAGAGCGAGAGAAGCATGATTTACCGTCTCAAAAAAAACGGGCAAGTGCGAGTCGGACTCGCGCACTGAGGGTTCCGTACAAACTTACCTATGAAAACAGTTCAATTCCCGAATTAAGTTACGAAGATTTTTCCGAATCGCAAGTAGTTTTTTTTTTGTAACGTAACTACAAATTTACAGTTTTCAGTATTTATCCTATACTTGTGCTATGAGACCTTGCTTCATGCTAAATTCAGAATCCTAGGTCAACGGGAAGTACCCTGTGAATTGTGATTCCTTTGAGAGTGTCGAAATACACGTTTTTTACGAACATAAACGGCCGTATCTTTTTTTCTCATTATCTTAGTGTTTGATTTTTTTCCGATCTGAGTAGGTATAAGGTAGATATTAATTGCAACTCAATACCTCCACGCGTTCCCGAGATAAAGGGTCTTGATAAGGCACACGGACAACAAAGTGATCCTATAAGGGTTGCATTTTTTCCTTTTGAGGTACGGAACCCTAAAAATATATTTTCAAAAGATCAAATTGTGTAGATTGCTTATGTAAAATTGTGTATCCCAAAAATTTTGAACTTTTTCACAATCCTTATTGCTGATAAAACGTCACTTTGGCTAGGCCCTCTTGACAGTAGCGAGGACTCCATTTCCTGTCCTCAACTGGTCAGTAGCAACATTGTAGCTATTACACTCATCTAGTAAACACATTTCTGCTCTCGGCATTTTGTGTACTTTTTTGAAGTATATCTTCAATCTGAGCATTTTCTATTCTGAGCAAACTATTGGACCTAGAACGCTGAAATTTTGCACAGAGGTGTCTTTTATGATGTATAACAAAGTATAAGCACGATTTTTTTTTTAAATCAAATTCTCTATGGGTATGAAACGAGGGTCCAAAGTTTGTATAGAGAAAACTACTTTGACGCGGGCAAAGCCGCTGCAAGAAGCTAGTCATTCATAAAGAATTTTACATCAAATGGGTAGTCAGCACAATTATCTATTTACAAGCCTGTTATGAGTTCATTAAAGTTACTTGAGATAAAGAGTGCTACTGGATTTTTAATTAAATTATGCTTTTGCTACTGACCATTGGCTATTTATGGCAGTATAAACACGGCAACAGTTCTTTGAACATTTGTATATCCATCATAAGGCTGCCCAGGTTAAGGTGGGTGCACCAGGGTAACCTGCGAAAATCAATTTTTCCTATCGTCTTTTCCATTTTGTAGGATACCTAGTGTAAAATTATAATTATGTTGAATAAAATATTATTAGCGGCGGTAACGATATTTATTTACGGAATCATAATCAAAATTATCAGCGAATAGGAAGTAGAGGCCTAGCTACCGCCGTATCAGTCATATTAATGATGCGAAGCGCCTAAGCCATAAGGAGCCACGACGTGTGTAAAAATTCGTAACATTTTATCCACAACATTCTTTTATTTATAAAGTAATGAGTAATTACTATATAATAGGATGATCTAATTTTAAATTTAGGTTAGCTCGCTCCGCTCATTGTTGCATTCTCTACATAAGATCACAATAAAAACTTAACACATTCTGCTCCACATGGTCCAATAACTTAGCATTTTGATAATGCTTTTCTTATCTCATCAGAGTAATCATATTTTCGAACACATGATGATAAAACCACTTTTTGTATCTTTTCACATTAAACAATAAAAATCTTTTTTTTTATACGAGGCCCCCTTAGGTCTAGTTACGCAGGAAGTGGCGAAGGAAGTAAATGGAGTTTGTTTCTTTTTCCACACGAGTTCCTTTATTGTTTCTTTCCTTTCTTGCTACCTACACTCTTGGTTAGCCTCTTTCAGATGAGTTTGAATACATGTCGCTTTTCCGTATTAATGACATAATGTATTGTTTTATGAAGAGGAATCTGTCCCTCAGGTTGACAAACAGATGGACAATCCTATTTAAGTGTTGATTGGTATCTTACTTAATTCTTACTGATATACCAATTGGATAGGCGGAGTTATATAGAGATTTATAATGACGGAAATATCGCTGATATTTACTACGTTGGCAGTTATTGTATAGATAATTTACACAGAAAATGAAGGTCTTCGAAATGTCGTCAATGGAACTATGAAATAAATGCATATAACTGCGAAACTAGTCACACCAATAGTATAAAGGCGAAAGTATGAATATATAGGGTGACTGGTTATTAGTGACCGATACTTAAACACGTGATTGTGCTCATGATACAATTATGTTTGCCTAATGTACTGAAAAGCTGATATTTTTTTCGCGATTTCGGCTTTGCTTCCATAGTAAAAATTGTTTGTTATCATGAGCATAATTACGTGTTTAAGTATCGGTCACTAATTACCAGTCACCCTATATATGTCTGACTATGTTTGTTACTCGTTAACGCTTAAACGGCTGAACGGATTAAGGTGAAATTTGACATACAGGTAAACAAAGTCCTGGATTTTTTGGCTTGGATACGAAGTCCCTTGAGCCATGTCCTCGTATGAATACAGTTACTTTGTTTACCACTAAAATACAACTGTAACACATTCTAATGTTTTTGTCAGCCTTCTAGGTAAGCTTCACTGAGGTAATTAATGAGTATTATAAAAAAAAAAACTCGGCTCCATCTTACCAAGATCGCGCCTATTTCAATGATTCCACATATTGTTCAGTTGTGCAGATATCCATTAGGAATCAATTTGCGAATAATTAAAACTACCGCTAGACTTCAATCGAAAAAATTGTGCCAAAAAAAACCGTGTCCTTCCCTCCCTTGGGATAAATTACTTCTTCTTTAGATGCCAATGTAGACACTTCTATAATAAACTTCCTAGTCATATTCAACAACTAAGCCTTAATAAATTCAAATTATTTGTAAAGCGAAAACTTTGCCAAAAGGCTTTTTAAACTATAAAGGACTATGTTGAGGACCAAAAGGCTTGGGATTGACCTGCTCCAGTACGCACTGCAACTGTTGTCTTATTATTATTTTTTTTCTTTTGTTTTTATTTTTAATTGTGCTTTTTATTATTTATTACAATTTGATATTGTAGATTATTTTTATTTTGCAATTTGACTTTTTTTTTTCTTTATAAATTTTTGACATCAATGTTTACTTTGCTAAAGTATTAAATTTTGTAAACATATTACCTTTTATTATTGTGAACGTGTGGACTATGTTGATTGCATTTTTTTTTTCTTTTCAGTAATTTTAACGTATGTCTGGCAATTTGAGTATTTTCTGCGGCCTACCCAAATGTCCTTTCCTTGGTATTGTTCGTCAAGTCGTTGAGCTCCTTAGTACTCCTGAGTTGAGCTTTACGAATACTGATCTCTGAAATCTGTATGGTTCTTTCTTCAAAAGACCATTTCAGACAAATCTGCATGGTTCTCATGTGATTTGACCATTACATATTTACTGTATGGACTTTAAAAGAGACTTTGACCCCTGAGTTTGTTTCGGTGTTTCTTCTCAGGGTAGTCAGCTAGGAAACACCAGCCTCATCTAGTTTAAAAATGACGAAAAAAAAAAATTGACGTGTATAAGTGTTTTTTTAAACCTATTTACAAAATAAATATCATTTCTCATCATTTATCATTCTTTCATATGGGCAAAGCCGCTACTATAAGTTAGTTAACTAATAAAAAAGTAATAAAGTACCTATATCTATAATTAAGTATATCATCACAAGCTAATTTTACAGCATCATAATAACGGTTTCCTTAACATTTTACCGTCATAGTATTAGAAAATAAACTTTTATCGGTAGCCATTCAATTTTATATCTCATTGACCTCACAGTTACTTATTCTCAGTAATTCTAACATGTGATTGGCGGGCTAGCCATCACAATTTACGATCGGCCAATTCAAACACGTTAACTGTTTTGATTACGACTTACAACGTGAATTAGCAATTTAGTTTCTGTTTCGAATAAAATAACGATCAATTTGGAATATTGTTTTGATTGGAGCTTGCAAATAATCATCATTGAGTAATATCTATTAAGAATAATAAATTCATATATTAGAGACGTATATAAATAGCAAATGAACCTTAGTACATTACGTATATTTCATTTAAATCTATAATATCTAAGTATACCTACGTAATATTATTATGAGGTACAAAGACGAAAAATTTGTATTTCTGGATTTTTGTTTGTCTGCATCTACACTATTATAATAAAGAAGTAAAATTTGTTTTTTTTTTTGTTTGTAGGAGAAAAATCTCTGAAATTACTGGTTCGATTGCTAAAATTTTTTCACCGATAGAAAGCTGCTTTATTCCCGAGTGACATAGGCTATAATATTTTCTAGTTTCACGTGGATGAAGTCGCTGGCAGATGCTAGTTTTGGATATAAAAAAGGAATACAATTAAATCTTATTTCGTGTCGGCAAGGGAAGAGCTCTTAGTATACCTGAAGATTAAGAAGTTAGTAAATTAACCTTACTAAACCCCACAAAGAAAACAAACACTGTTGGGAAAGAATTCTTTAAATTATCTCTGATTCATCAACCATACGAATACCATGTTCATTAGCTTATGAAATATTACTCAATCAAACAGCTGGCCCCAGTAGGGCCAGCAGGGACAAAGCCTACTGGGGCCAAGGGTTTGCTTCTGAAAGGAAAACTCGGCCCTGGTATGAATGGCAACGAAGGAACAGGAGTGGATTTTTAGTCAGTAAAAGTCTGACACACCCTCCCGCCCCGCCCAAGAGCGGGGGATGTCATTGGATGATTTTCCCACCGAAAAAAAAAACACATTATTAACTACATTCTTAACTAGCTGTCACCCGCGGTTTCTCCTGCGTCCTTGGTTACTGCTCCGCTCCTATTGGTCGTAGCGCGGTGTTATATTATAGCCTCCCTCGAGAAATGGGTTAATCAACACTAAAAGATTTTTCAATTTGAACTAGTAGTTTCTGAGATGAAGCGCGTTTAACCAATCAAACAAACTCTTCAGCTTTAAAATCTAATCTATAATATAATAAATCTGTAGAAGTTTTTAGTTGTGTGCACCTCACGTAAAATGTACGAAATCGAAGTAGATAACTTTTATAAATAAAAATTGTATGTATTTAAACTTGATATATTACTTAGGCTTTGTTTCATCGCAATCGCAGTCGCAGACATAAGGAGTGAAACAAACACAAATAGATTTAGACGTAAATTAAAATTATATTATTTAGAAATGTTTTAAGTTTTATATAAGTGTAAGTTTATCTAACTAAGTGTAAGTTTATAATATGTATTTAGTTTTAAGTACATTTACGTATCTAAAGACTCATCGACCACCCCACAGTCAAACCACTGCAACGGTTTTGTGGGGCTTAGCTTATAAGTTACTTACCTTTTTGGAATAAAGATAAATAAATAAAATAATTTAAAAAAATAACGAAAGATATACTACATTCATTGACTGTTAGGCGGTACGAAGTTCGCCGGATCAGCTAGTAACTAATATAATTATAAAAATCTCGTATCAGTGCTAACTCCTCCGAAACGGGTTTTTATGGTTTTTTTGTGTATATTAGATAGGTCTTAAGAATATGTCGTAAGCTATTTATGGTAGAACAACGTTTTCCGATTCAACTAGCATTTGTTTAAATTTCAGAAACGTCATCATTATCCATCATTTTGTACACAAGAATCTCTACTCAACTATTAACAAGTCCACAATGAAAACATTTCAGTCATTGTTTTGTCACAATATGTGCCAAATTCTTGCATCTGAAATCTTGTCAGACGTCCGAATGTTAGTATTTATTACAATGACTATTGTAAACAATGGTAACTCGAGTAAATCGGACACTTTATTGCGGATTAATTAAATTGGGATTAGATCATCAATGACAAGTATTATTGGAGGTAGAGATGTACCTAATAGTATTAATACCCTACTTACTGCTTTTTGTATATAATTGTGCGTCTATTTAGGCAGAATAGTCAGGTTCTCTTTAGGGTTCCGTGTCTCAAAAAAAAAAACGGAACCCTTATAGGATCACTTTGTTGTCCGTCCGTCTGTCTGTCTGTCGTCTGTCAAGACTCTTTATCTCAGATACTCTTTATACAGAGACCGTATTGAAGTCCGCCTATGTAACGTTAATTGTAGATGAATTTTAAACAAATTAATAATTCTATTAATTTTTGAAGAAAACAAAACGGGCATTCTAAGTACTTAAGTATGTGGCAAGTGATTGAATTATTCTTCTTAGCGTATTGATGGCAAAACTAGTTAAATTCCTTGCCTGGCCCAATATTCGGCCACGGCAATGCCGTCCGCTGATGCTGTCATTAAGTCCCTACGTGAACAGGTAACAGGGCACGTGATGCAAGATGGGAGGTGGGACAAGGTCTGCATTGAGCAGTGGTGGCCGAGTGGTAACGGCGGGGCCGTAACCACTCGGCGAGTTGTAAGTCGTGGGTTCAAACCTAGCCAGGCGCATTACTTTGTATAATTTATTTCATCACCACTGCTCTTAAAACGGTTAAGGAAAACATCGTGAGGAAACCGGCATGTCCTAGAACTAAAAATTCGAAGACATGTGACATTCATCAACCCGCATTGGGCCCGCGTGGTGGATTATGGCCAATTCCCTCTCCTACAGAGGAGGCCTGAATCTCAGCAGTGCGAACATTATAAGGCCGACTATGCTATGATATTATAAGTACAGAAAGCTGTTGGTCCCGGTTGACATGAAATTCGTAGATCTTTCACAGTCGTTACAGGTAGTCAGACAGAAAATTTGATTGTCTGTCTATCCAAGTAGTATCGTGTTGCCCAGTAACTGGTATGTGGAGGTCTGATAGTAATCGCTCCATGTAAAACACGGGTATTCAGCCGCATCCGGTTAGACTGAAAGCCAACCCTAACCTGGTTGAAAAAAGGCTAGGGAGATTGTGATTATAGGTACCTACAGAAAATCCTAGAACATAGAATTGATTTCTGTCGACAATCATTACTGTATGTTGATCATTCAAATTATACAAGAACTACTAGAACAATGCTATAGAACAATAATATAGACTCGGTCACATCACACTTAATATAATAAAGTATATAGTAAATAAAGGTGAAAGTTTGTATATGTTTGTTACTCCTTCACGCAGAAACCGCTGAATTGATTTGGGAAAACTATAGCACACGGGGAGACCATGTCTTGGACATGACACATAGGATCAATTTCAACCCAAGAGTTTTCTTGGGATTGTTGTTTTTCACTTTCATGCGGGTGAAGCCGCTGACAGAATTGAGTATTTCAAAATATTATAGAGTAAAGCTAACAAACCGAGACAACTTAGATGCTACGCATCATGACTTCTAGACTCTTGGATTTGCTTGAAAACAGATGCCTTACGTGGGACGCGTGTGTAAAGCTAGAACTACATTAGATCGACGCACACGTGTAAGACGCCAGATTTGTACGTCGAACGACGTCGCGTGGCGTGGATCAAGTGTAGCTCTACAAGTCTAGTTTCCATACAAAATGTATGGAGACCGACGCATCCAGATCGGCGTGTGTGGCACACGTGTGCGCAGTGTAGTTCTAACTTTAGCGTTGAGCATGTCAAGTAACCTATGTTTCTAAATCATCTGTTTTCAAGCAAATTCAAGACTCGTTATAATATGTAGCATACCGTATGCTACATATTATAACTTCTAGAGTCTACGTGAGCTCTATTTGTCTTTAACCTCTCACTACAGCGTAAAAACCGTTTGCGTGAAATCGAAATCTCTTCTAATAAATATAAGGTCAATAAGGGCAAAAGCAACTTTTCCTTTCAACCGAAACGAAAAAAGAAATCCAACAATTTGTCACAAAACACACGTTTACAAAACGACAAAGACACCTTCACACCGTCCGTCCGTTCGTCCGATTATTCCACAAACACATCTGACTGGAAACAAAGGGCTAAATACTAAACCAATTCTACAAGAACAGAACAGGTGTCTGCGAAAAATTTCTCTGAATCGTTTAGCATGGTAATAGAGGCACAAGCGTGCATATACATACGCCTTGATCAGACTCACGCACAGAATAAGAATAATTGTGTGACTGGAATTTATATGGCGATGCGGTAGGTAATGTATTGTCCCCTTTATGATATCTGCGGCTATTTTGGGTGATAGTGCTTTTAACGAGCTGAGTGTCTTCTGTCGTGATGGTGAATGTAATGTGAGAGCTACTTGATCTAGCAAATATATTTAAATAATAATATAGGTAACAATAATATTCCGCAAGTTTCACACAACGCCATCTAGTCTCAAACTAAGCAGAGCTTGTGCTATTAGACAAGTGATAAACATACTTACATTTTTCTAAATACACGCATAATATAGATAAATTACACCCAGACAGAACAAATGATCGTGCTCTTCACACAAACATTTCTCCTGGGTGGGAATTGAACCCACGACCTCCGGCATACCAGTCAGGGACACTAACAACTAGACCAACCGGCCTCAACAGGCAACAGGGCTTCAGGAAATGAAGAGAATCTGATGTTTTCCATGATTTTGTAGATGGGGCATCGTCAGTTTAAAGAGGCAATCTACTCAAAGAGTCTCATAAACGATAGCAATTACCGATAAGCCATTTTTTTTTAAATCTAATAATTTCTTCCGCTCTGGTTGGTGCGAGAGGGAAGTGTCAAACTTTTACAGACTAGTAACACGGGTGGGTTACCCGTGTTCCTTCAGTTGCCCTTTGCGTTCCGAAGCCGTGGGGAGACGCAGCCCTGGTAATGTGGCACATCATTCATTTGTACGTTTTGAAATATAAAATAGAAACAATGTCTACATAATAAATGTATTTAATTGGTTTTCTGTGGCATTTATTTTGTGTAAGAATCGACGTTGAATAGTAGGTAATTACTAGACACATGTCTTCTCTGCTATAAGTTAATTTTAATTACGGGTTACTCTAGCTTTGACCATAAGCTTTTCAAGCCGACGGCCATGTTAGGCTTACTTAAGTATTTCATTGAGAACAGTGGTAGCCCAATGGTAATCGCCCCAACTCACAAGTTGTAGGATGTGGGTTCAAACTCAGTTTAATTTTGTGTAATTTCTTTTATCACCACTGATCTCACAACGGTGATGGAAAACATCGTCAGAAAAACCGGCATGTCTTAGAAACTAAAATTCGAAGACACATGTGACATCCACCTATCCGTTTACGGAGTGGAGCCCTTGTTCCCATCAGTAGAAACATCATACTTATAAGTATTTTATTAAAAAAACCTCGGCATTATTAAGTCCTTTATTTTTCTGCAGCTCTCAATTACAAGGCACTGTGTTAATTAATTATTCACATATTTATTTAACGCCATTTTTATGTAAATATTATTTCTGTTCATGTAAACTAATATCTACATTTATATGGTTCTGTATTATAATATAATAATTATGATATGATATACAATATCCGTTTTTTAATTGATTAAAATAATGCAGTTTGTATATGTTTCGTCAATAAGTGTTTCCATTTGTGGTATGGTCGAATTGAGGTTGACTTTAAGCTTATTGTTAGTAATAGGTTTGCCTTCACCCTTTAGACGCTTCTTCTAAATATTTATTAATTAATTATATATATTTATTTGTACACACGAACATTTAAAAGAGAATAGAACAAAGACAGATAAAAAAACACAAAGGTATCTTTTTTTTTAGGTGGAAAATAATCCAATGACTTCTCTTACTTCAGGGCTCTAATCCCCGTTTTACCCCCTTAGAGGTGGAGTTTCGTAAAATCCGTTCTTAGCGGATGTCTAGCCCCTATAAGGAACCTACCTGCCAAATTTTAAGTTTGTAGGTGTTATAGTTTCTGCGATTTCGTGATTAATCAGTGAGTGGTATTTCGCTTTTATATAATATAGATTAATAGCCGCAGCCCTATTAATTTAGGTATAATAGAAAGAGTTAACGTAGTCCTGGTACCCAAAGGGCAAAGGCTGAAGGAACACAGGGGTTTTTTTTTAGGTGGGAAAATCATCTTATTTATCATCTTGTGACAAATCGCGCTCTTGGGCGGAGCGAGAGATAGTGTCAGACTTTTACTGACAAAAAACCCACTCCTGTTCCTTCTTTGCCTTCGTCCCAGGGCCCCGGGTTTCATTTTCACATTACCCGTGGCCCCAGTAGGCTTCGAACCTGCTGGGCCCCTACGATTTGCTGACATCTCCTTGAGGCCCGCGTGGAACAGTACGCGCCGTCGACGACTTAGGCTCGGTCCGGACGGTTACCGGACGGTCGGACGGCGAGCCACCCATTGCTCGCCATCCGCAGACCCGCGCCTATGGTGAAGGAACATAGGGTGGGTTTTTAGTCAGTCGTCTGACAATCCCACTCTCTTCAACACATCAAAAAAAAAAGCACGTAAATGGATTGAACAAAAAAAAAAAACATTTCAAAAGACTGCTAGGACTAACCTAAAACACCATTCCCTGACAAAATACATTTTGTAAGTTAGAATGCAAAATTAATTCCAAAATCAATTCATCGAATCGATCGATCGATTCTTGAAGGAAACAAGTGAATCCTTTCAACGAATTTCTCAATGTAACACACTTCATGGCTAAACAAGCTGCATTAGTTGAATTATAAATATGTTGTGTGTTTGTGGAACAAGTATTCCGAGATTGAGACAAAAAGGTGAAATGTAGAAAATATCTAAATATTGTAAATAAAAACAGCAACATAAAAAATGGTAACAGCGGAGGGTCGCTGTCTCAGTGAGTAAACACCCTCCGCTGTTACCAACTGGTGTTACAAATCATTCAAATTCAACCTTTCTCATGAATCACTCTGTCTATTGGCGAAAACCGATCGTTAATCAGTTTAGTAGTTTTTAAATTTTATCCCGAACAGATAGACACAATGGCGGACTTTTGTTTATAATCGAAGTGCAAGCTAGATATAAATAGCCTATGTCCTTCATTGGGCTTCAAGCTTACTCCGTACCAAGTTTTATCAAATTCGGTTCAGTAGTTTAACCGAAAAAGCGTAACAGACAAACAGAGTTACTTTCACATTTATACTAGCGACTCGCCGGATTTTCGCACTAGTGTTAAAAATCTTTGAAATTTTCGGCTTTTCTCTATTATAATATGCATGTAATAAGTTTACACCAAAACCTGTCTCATAAATCAGTAGTTTTTGAGTTTATATATGGAAAAGTAAGTTAATACTTAATAAATTCTAGTTTCCTTAGTATGACTCAAGGAACTCCAGGACTTTTAGGAAATAACTTTTAAACATATCAATTTTAAGTTCTACTAGCTAATATTATAATATTCCACAACTATCACACAACGCCATCTAGTCCCAAACTAAGCGGAGGTTGTGCTATGTCAACTGATAAACATACTTATATTTTTAAATACATAGGTACATATTATAGATAAAATACACCCAGACAGAACAAATGGTCGTGCTCATCACACAAACATTTGTGATGGGTAGGAATCGAACTCACGACCTCCGGCATAGCAATCAGGGCCACTAACCACTACACCAACAGGCCAGTCAATTATAAAAAGCCACAGCTGTGTACCCGTTTGTGCATAATTAACTGAATATGATACCTAAGTACGTCTGAATACGGTTTTATATTCAAACTTCATCACTAACGTATAGAATAGAATAAACTTCAATATACACCTACATAAACTTAATCTATGGGTACAATGGCGTTCGTATAGACTCTACAATAACTTCATTACAAACTGTCTAGTATCTAATTTATAGTAACCAACAGATGAACCTTCACAGCCCATAAATCATCTATAAATCAAAGCTAATAAATTCCATCCTTGTTGTAACAATAAATTCATCGAACCAATAGTCCTATTCCCTAAACACATTTATATGCGTCGCGATCCTCCATTGTAGGCCATCCAATCAGAGTGGATCTTCTAAGAAACTATTACATGAATTTGACACCGGATGCAGACGCAAAACGGACGGACGGACGAACCGGCTGTGTATATTACGGTAGGTACTATAAGGGTAAGCTCACATGGACACGCGACGCGATTATATTCACAGTTCCTAATAGCTACACATGTAACTGTAATGCGAGCAAATTTCTATTAGGGTGGTCGATCTCAACGGAGATTAGCCAGATACGCAGAAGATGTTACAGTGCTCAATCGTGTGCGAAAACACAGAGTCACTCTATGTTCTTTTACTCTCGTAGTCCGATGTGACGGCAATCTTTCAAGAACGGGGATAGATCAGCCCCCCTAGCCAAGTTACAACCGTTTTGTTTCGATTCTCTTTTCGTTGATCGCCTCGAGTCGGCCACGACTCCTATTCCTTTGTTCTAACCACGTGACTGAGCGTTGAGATGACGTCAGAATAAAGGAATCGGAGGCGTGGCCTACTCGAGGCGATCGACGAAAAGAGAATCGAAACGAAACGGTTGTAACTTGTCTAGGGGGGCAGGTGCAGGACCAACGGTTTGACGTTCTTTCCGAACCACCAACTTCCAAACTCCGTGCAGCTAAAGAATAATTCCTAATGTAAAAACCTATAGCACTTCTTGTCTGGCCGCTCAACAGCCGGGCTTGCAAACACGAGACCAACGGGGCAGTTCAAATGGATGGTGCACACCACGAGGTGTTGCGCAGCTCTCTTTCTGCAAATCACCCAACGTTTCCGTCCTGCGACATGCGTAATCGAATACTATTCGATGCTTTCCGTGAAACAACTGTCAGCTTCTGAAAAGAAATGCCATTCTATCGATGTCAGTGATTGTCAAAATACCAAAATGTTTAGGATTAGCCACGTGATATTTCCATAGGTCTCACACGTATGCTCCATCGTCGACCACATCATCGCTTACCATTAGGTGAGATAAATTGGCCTTCACAGGACCACCGGCAGATGTGATAAATCTATGTTATATGACGCGCGCGCGCACACACAAAGTTGGCGTAATGGGGGCATCATGCCGTCTGCCATCACGGCATTAGATTCGATTTTACTGCCAATGCACACACATTAAAAATGTCAATCCCATATATTTTGGATGCTTTGACAGTCATTGTCGCCGACAAAATATATCTTCGTCTCCACTCTCTGGCTTCTTCAAGCATCGTAGCGTTGCGTCGCGGCCCCGTGTGAGTTGACCCTCACAGTTACAAACAATGCGACAATAAACCAACTAATGGCAAATGAATGATTTTCATATCCTTGCTGTTAGCATCCGCAGTTGTCATGTAATTTGCGCGTGTTTTGAATTAAATGGGTGTTTGGATTATTTTAGCGGAATCGGTATCAATGTAGACTTGGGGATACGTTTTTGGCATTCGTAAATGGATAAACGAATTTGTCTTATTAAGCTTCTATTGAAATGGGCAACGGGATTGGTCGACGGAGTTATTGCGGTCCGGGAACGCAAAGGGTAGCTGAAGGAAACCATTTGGGTTTTTAGTCACTCCCTCTCGCTTCACCCAAGAGCAGGGAGTTTCTAATGAGATGTCCATGATGTGTTGTCAATTATCTACTAGTTCCAATTATTCAATTCACTCAATAATACTGTTAAGAATAATTTTCATAAAAACAATTATAATCCTTTTGAGGAAATAAAAACAATAAGTACAATTCAAAATTGTTCCTTTTAACCAGTAACTTCAAAAATTACCGGATGCTGTAACAACAACCCTATTAATAAAAAAAAACAAAAAAAAAAACGAAAGACATCAATCAAATCACCTATCACTGTCAAGAGGACATTCTTACAATATTCATGTACAGTCAGCCACATAAATATGTGGCAAAAGGGACAATTTCATTAAGTTTAGTTAGTAGGGCCAGCCAGGGCATTCTTGTCCTTGTTTAGTTCAACATATGACCGTACGGTGGGCATTCTTTACTTGGTTTAGTACTACAGTTGCGCCAATTTATGAGGCGGATGGGCTCAAAGGATTGCTTGCGAGACATACAGGTGGAAAGACAAGCAAACAAGTTTTAAATTGGAGAAAAGAATTGATGATCGTGTTATGCAACATATATTTTTTTTGTCACCATCCAAAATTTTACTAAATTAGTTCCATTCGAATTTTTTAAACTTGTATTAAAATAGGGATATTGTACTCGAAGCCTTTTTTATCACTATGTTAATTAAAAGAAACAATTTATACAAAATCCGTCGCAAAAGAAAAACTAACCTTCCGTTTTTCCACATTCTATCGGGATAAGCGTAAAAGATATATGTTTAGAGCAGATAACTTGTAATGAACATATTTTTTATAAATTTTTAACAATTTAGTTTTTGCACGCACGTGACCGGTCGTTATGGAGACACTTGGGGGAGGCCTATGTCCAACAGTGGACGTCTATCGGCTGAAATGATGATGATGATGTTTTTTGCATAAACGCGTTTTTTATTAATTAAGCAACATATGTAATATGCGTAAAGCAAAGGACTGGAATTCCCTGCCGGAGTCTGTGTTTCCTAATAGCTACAAGAGTGAATAGGTTACTTCTACGCAAACGTGCTCCATCGTCGGTCACATCATCGCTTGCCATCAGGTGAGATGGTGGTCAAACGCGAGCCTATCAATAATAAAAATAAAAAGAAATCCAAATCCTTGGAGAAAATTTGGATATCGATAACAAAATCCTTCCAGTAAGTATCTGCTTATTTCAATATGAGGTTAATAGGTTTAAAAACATATGAATGTATTTAAGAATTATGATGACGTTAATGTAATATTTTTAATGTTGAGATCATGCTAGTTCAACAAGATTGATGTAAGTCCCATGAAAGAAAAGTAACAATCACGGAAACGTTACATTCTCATAACAAACAAGAGAAAAATGGCTCGTTATTATTAGATTTTTATAAAAACTTACAGTTTTATTAATATTACTAGGTTTCTGTAACCGCAAATAATGAAAGAGGCATATTCTTAATGGTATCGCTGAAAGTTCTAGAGATTGAACAATGTACCTATTAGATTAGGTACTTCATATTGGTCACCAATATTTCCTCATTTGAAATTTAACCACTCATCTTTTTTATCAATCAAAAAATCAACCAAAAATATTTTTATTTCACCTAAGCCTACATGGGCACTTATAAAACGTCAGAAGCTAGTGCACGGTTCCAAATTGGTCGTTTCCTATGGAGAAGAACCGGCAAGAAACTCCATGGTTACTCTTTTAAAAAAGTGGTTGATTACGATATTTTCATATTACAGTATTAATAGATATTATGTAAGAACAGTGTAGACCAGTCAATATTGAACCCAAAAGCACAATTAAAATAATCACATTAAAAAAAAGTGAGTCGTAATAGGAAGTAGTCTAAGAATTCGTGGAGTCTACAGTGTTCTCACATTCACATTATAACAAGAGGCTATATAAAAAAAAAGCAAGAAAAATATGAATAATTACAACTATCAATAAATGAGATAAGTGAAACAAAAAAAAAAAAACACAAAAAAAATTACTAACAAATTTAAGGTAGTTGAAGTCTAAATCATTTAAAAAATATTGCAAAAGCAATGAGTTAAAAAAAATGTATACATTAAAACAAAGATGGAGCAGTTAATAGACACAATATTAATGAGTTACCTTTATTACTTTATCTTGACAAAAATTAAGGTGTAATAGTTCTGTCCAAAACTTACTGTATAGACATTAAAAGAGACTGACCCTTGAGTTTGTTTCGGTGTTTCTTCTCAGGGTAGTCAGCTAGGAAACGCCGGCCTCAACGACAAAAAAATTGACGTGTAAAAGTGTTTTTTATTTAAAACCTAATTGCAAAATAAATATCATTTATCGATACACACATCGATAACTTAATGACTGTTCTTGGACGTCGCGTACCCTGACAGCGCTGATGCTCAGTCTGCTGATCGCTCTGATTGCTAAGGAATTGGACGTTGATGTATTTATGTGTAACCATAAAATTATGCTCAATATTTGCGTTAAATATTTCACTTGTATAGTTTGTTGGCTTGCTGTGCAAACTTAGCAAGCAATACAGGGCTACGAAATAGTTTGAAATAGTTATCACGGCCTTACACCCTTTTAGACAAACTTTATTGTTAGCGTTCCCGCCAAACACTACTTATATAATGTATGGTAATGACATTACCTGTTGAGAAGTCACGTGACAAGGGGCGTAACAGGTAATGTCATTGCCATACTTTTTTAAGTGGGAACGTTAATAGAAAAGTAATTTATCTAACCCCAAAAAGAACGATGGAACGCAAAAAGCAATTGGAGAATCACGAATGGGTTTTAGTCACCAAAAGCCTGATACTCCCTCTAGGTCCACCCTGAGTCGGAAAAGTAATTATATTTGACAATTTCCCACCAAATAAAAAAGAGTAGCAAGTAATTATTTAATAAATAAGATATCCGACTAAAAATGTCATTTGCTGAACAGGTTTGACCAGTCCAGTCTATCCGTATGTCTCAGCTCATCTCAGTTTAAGGCATTCAAACTAATTACTAACTTTACGATTTCATCTTCTGGCGTACATTGAGTTGTCTTACATTGTGAGTGATACGGACTCTGTGAATGCTCACCTGACATTTTTATCACATGACGCCATCTTAGATTGTGCTTGAGTCTAACACACGGGGGAAACAAGCCGCCGCCGTTAACTTGGGACAGCCGCGGGATTGACGAACGTTTAAATTTTTTGATCGTCGAAGTTGTTATAGTTTGTTGGTCATTTGTAAATGCTACTGACTATACTTCTTTGTTAATACAATTGCAGGTGTAACCTTAGAACTATCTATTTTTAATGTTAGGGTTATAATTGCTGTGTTTTTTTAAAGAATTCACGGCTTGAAAATAATTTTAAGAAAGTGAATTTTCCAGAGGAAAAGATACGAATATGAGATGGAAAGAAAAAGTCTCAATTCAGCGACATTATAAAAATGTTCCAATAACTTAAGCGCCATTAAACCCATAAAAAAAAATACAGTAGTTTTATTTGCAAAGCCATAAGCTTTTTATGACTCAACCCTAAATGATATTCGAATGTCATCTAAAATTCATGTCGGCCTCAGCTATAAACGCGTAATTTCCCTCACCCGCTCCTACTGCATGTCAATCAAACAGTCGTGAAACGCATTCAGCCGTGGCAAGTCGCGTTTCCACGTCTCATTTGTCGGCGCCCTTATCCCTTAATCATATCCAATCCCAGCTAGTTCGGCTTTATGTTAAATGACTTGGCAACTTTTTTGCTCAAACAGTTTTTATTTCACGCGATTTTACGACTAACAACAATATTTTACGACTTATGACTGTATCGCAATGAGTTGCATCGGTTTATGATACTTTAATTTCACCGCCAGAAAACCATAAAAATATGCAAATGCGACGTTGAAGTCATTCGTGAGGCGACAATAAAATGCATTAATCCGAGCGACGGCCAGATAAGTCGTGCCGTCTACTTACCAAATGGACACAATTAAGGCCCTTGCTTCCATTTAGTGCCATAAAACAGTGACTTTCTGAAGCCTATTCCTACGGCTGGGTTAATAGATTTGAAAAAAAATAATATATATATATTCAAAGAAAAGAAGAAGAAAAAAACACGTTTATTTGGCACACAAGTACACTAAATAAAATAACAATTAGTGTCCAACCGAAACTGGTTTTAACGACCGAAACCGAATTTCGGCAAAAATCTGAGTTTCGGCCGAAACCGAAACTTCCATATATGGCATATTTTGAGGGAAAAATAAAGAAAACTTTATTATAATCACTCGCTCTTTATTTTTTTTATATTTAAATCACATAGCTATGCAGTCTTAGTGTGGTTAATCTACACTAATATTATAAGGAAGTGAATTTTGTTTTTTTGTTTGTACTGGTAAGTACTGGTCCAATTGCTAAAATTTTTTCACCGATAGAAAACTACTTTATTTCTGAATGACATAGGCTATATTTTATTTACGCGGGCGAAGCTGCAGGCAAAAGCTAGATTTATAAAAAAAAAAAAAATTTAGGAAGTAGTAGTAGTAGTATCTAACTGTACTTGCTATTTGAATACCTTGGTATTGGTAATAAGTATTAAAATTAATTTGAAACTCTGAATCCATAATATTATCACCACTAATGAACTATAGTAAGTACCAAGTACCTAACTAATGTTTGTTTAGGTATAGCATTAGCAAGAAAGTTAAATCAATCAAAAACATATTTAGATAGGTTAAACTTGATTCTACTATAATCTATTATTTTTTTGTAATGAATTATTTTTTTATGTTTACTACCTACTCATAAGCTCACGTAATAAAACTTACCAAATTCAAATTAAATCACACGAAAACTCACAACAAACAAAACGAACTGGAAACACAAGCCATTCACAACATGATTGGACACGTAGACGCTGCAAAATGTCTTCGTTGCTTACTCGCTTGGATGGAATTTAACTCACCGAACATGACCGATCACAGAGCGAGAACTCCCAAATGCAGTTTTGGTTTCGGGTGTAGTATCGGCAGGTTTGCCGCCGAAACCAAAATTTTAAACAATTATATAGAAACTTAAATACACACATATACATCACAATCACACACATACTACTCACTCATATTCATTATAGATTTAAATATAACATTATCAATATACCTATGTTTTTTTCGTATGACTAATATTTTTGCCAAAGACAATTCTTTAACATCATGATATTTTTTTCGCTTGTTTTCCTTACTCCTTTCAAACGGTTTTGATCTTTAGAAATATGTTTACACAAATAAAAATGGTGGTTAAATATTCTTCAAAATGTACATTACATAGCATAAATATTTAAATCAATCAATAGCATAGCATAGGCGGCCTTATAATGTTCCCACTGTTTGGACTCGGGCCTACTCTCTAGGAGAGGGAATGGGCCGTAATCCACCACGCGGGCCCAGTGCGGGTCGGTGGATGTCACATGTCTTCGAATTTTTGGTTCTAGGACATGCCGGTTTCCTCACGATGTTTTCCTTCACCGTTTTGAGAGCAGTGGTGATGAAATAAATTACACAAAGTAATGCGCCTGGCTGGGTTTGAACCCACGACCTACAACTCGTAAGTCGGGACCGTTACCACTCGGCCACCACTGCCCAATCAATCAATGTTTGGTTATAAAGGTCAGCGGAGCTCTATGATACGCAGGCGACAGTACGAATATGTGTGTATCCAGATGATCAAGGGACTATACACCTTAAAATATAAATACTTATTATGTTTCTATATTTGTTATAGGTACGATATTAATTAGTTTTAAGACGTTCACCTATAAAGTTTTGTAATTAACAGTCATTACAAATCGCGCGTTTTGTCACATTTTAATAACTGTTAAATTAAAAAGTATATAGCAGGGTCGTTATTTTATATGTTTATGTATTTAAGGAGATGCACGTATGCATAGTACGCGCAAACAAAAATAAATTAAAATCTTTAATTGATTAACTTGTCCTGGCGTGGCCGTCAGCTTAGAAAAGTACGTTTTAAAAATCATCGAAATAACATTTATTAGTACCTAGATATTAATTAATGTGATATTATTTATTTATTTATTTATTTAAACTTCATGTACAGTAGTGGTACATAGGCGGACATAATGCAACAAGGCATTCTCTACCAGTCAACCTTTGGGTTAAAAGAGACAACACTGTGGTAGGTGTGCACAATAAATAAATAACAGATAAATATCAAATGAAAAGTAGTATCAATAAATTAAGTTACAATAATAAAATACTTAATAATTATAATAATTATAATAATAATATAATTATTATTATAATTTATTGATGTATTTCTTTGCCTGTTTTTTCAGGGTTCCGTACCTCAACCGGAAGAAAACGGAGGCTTACCTATAGAATCACTTGGTTTTCAGCATAGTTTGACGCTCGCAAGGAAATAATATAACACAATATAGGGTACTTCCCGTTGATCTATAATAAGCAAGGTCTCATTCAAAACAGCACAAATAAAGGAAAAAGTCTGAATACCGTAAAGCAGGTTAAGTTACGTCACCAAATAATTACTTTTTGCGATTCGGTAAAATCTGCGTGCCTCGATTCGGGAATCAAACTCTTTACAAAGCTAAGTTGGTACGGAACCCTCGGTGAGCGAGTTCGACTCTAGCTAGCTAGTTATAGCACAGAATAATTAATAGTACAAGGGTTATAGCTAGAAACTTAGATAGATGACGTTAGGTATCTAAACAAACGGTTATAAAAAAGAAATCAGAATTTTATAAACCTAAGCAAAGAGACAATTTGCTTCTTAATTACAAATTAGTTTCATTTCACACAAAATGACGTATTTTAGCTAAAATTTATGGGTCATAAAATCCAAATTGGACCTTCTGAAGCAGGTACGGTTTTATTTCAAATGAAGACCCACCACAGATTATGCGATTCCGCTTTTTACAACAGATTAAGTGACAAGTAATTAAAATTATCGTTAGGATGATCGTAAATTAGTGTGGTTTTATGGAAATTTAATAAATGTCTTCGCAACTTAGATGTTTAAGTATCATGAACTAGCTTGTTATCGCAGCTTTGCCCGTGTGTTAATTGTGCCAAAGATACGTACATATCTACTAATGGGATACAAAGCATCCTACTAACTTTTTATTTTCTAGCCCTTACTATCCCAATGTTGGGTAAAGGCCTGCCCCAAGACCTTCCAGACATTCTTGTCCCGCGCCGTCTAAAACCAGTCCTCGTGGTACGCGTGATCATCCCAGCTGCTGGGATGATCACGCGTACCACGAGGACTGGTTCCAGCACCTCTTTCTGGACCGGCCTCAACGGCGCTTTCCCTCTCCCCCATTTTTAGTTACCTAGTTAATTTTAGTGTTAGTATTTAGATTTAGTTCGATAATTGGAGTATTAGTATTTTAGTTATTTCATTTTTCAAATACTTAAAAAAATTAAATTAAGCCCAAATAAAATTGGGAGCGTGCTGACTCCTGGCATAGAAGTTCGGGAGTCAGAGGTTTAATAATTTGTACCATCCTCATGAAAATGAAAATTACCTATACTATATTATTACATGATAATTTACAATTAGGAGATATACCTTCTTACACGTTAGTAAGCCCATAACAGTTCTATAGAAACAGTTAACACAGTCGTTCATGCAACATTGTATGTTACTTCAAAAACCGTACATAGGCATCAAAGCAATAAAGCTGCAAACAATACTGCCGTGAAAAAAAACTAAGAACCTTGGAAGGTTGTTGACAATTGGATAAACCTATAAAGGGGTGACCAGACGGTTGCAAACTAGCGTTCCTACCAAGGTGACCTTGGATTATGTGTTTGGTTTGTGTTGCGGCTACATGGATGTAAACCACGCGCCAACACGTTCGGTGGTTGGGAAAACGCGCCTGCAATATTGAGCCTTAGGTAATGCTCTGGTGGTCACCGTAGGCGCGGGTTTGCGGACGGTGAGGAATGGGTAGCTCGCCTTTCGGCCGTCCCCAGTCGTCGACGGTTCGTAGTGCGCCTAAAAGAGATTTCAGCAAACCGTAGGGGCCCGGTAGGGCCAATGCCCGCTAAGGCCACTGAAGGATAACAGGTAGGTTTCAGACAGTAAAAGTCTGGCACTACATCTTGCTCCCCTCAGGGTGGGAGATGTAATTTGAGATTTCCCACATCAAAAAGAAGGGAAACCTGTTGGTTAATTGCGTACCAAAAATACTGTTTTAGTTGGTAATTTCGTTACTAAAGAAATCTCGTGGAGGCACGATGTTTGTCAGTGGAAGAATTCAAAATTTTTTATAAGTACCAGTACCAGAACTGAAAAAAGTTAGACCAAGAGACATTTAAACCTCTCTCAAAAACTCTCACTCAAAACCTTTAGCAGCCTGCCTAAGCTCGTACTAATACGTAGACGAATTGCTTGCCAACTAATATTTTGACTGGCCTGTTGGTCCAGCGGTTAGTGGCCCTGACTACTATGCCGGAGGTCCTGGGTTCGATTCCAACTCAAGACAAATGTTTGTGTGATGAGCACGATCATTTGTTCTGGGTCTAGGTGTAATTTAGCTATAATATTTATGTATTTAGAAACATAAAAGTATGTTTATCAGTTGTCTAGTACTCATAGCACAAGCTCTGCTTAGTTAGGGACTAGATGGCGTTGTGTAATAGTTGTGGAATATTATTATATTATTATTAATAAACTGGAAAACAAGACGGAAGACAGTCAATCACAAGAATACCACTATACAACACAGAACTTACCTTGAAAACTACCTGACAATCATACAATATCTCATTTCGTTACCCACGCCCTTGACCGGGAAACGCAAAATCAAAAACGAACTATAAACCCTCAGGTTAAAGTTGATAGTTGCTTGTCCTTTATGGCTTGTGCGATGGGATTTGCATGGTCAGTCCCACTACAATTATATCCAGTGACCCAATGTCGCCAGTAACCTATTTGGTGAGGAAATTGAGTTTGTCGAATTCCATCAAAATTGGAGGTGTACTCTTGCATTGTAAAACACCTCGGTGCCACTTGTTCGAGAGTCGCGTATCTAGGGTTATTGAAGACTGATGGAGTATTAGTTGGATGTAGTTCTTCAATGAAATTATCATATTAATATTATAAAGGCGAAAGTTTGTAGGTGTCACCGAAAAATTCCAAACGTCCGTAAGATAGGAAAATGTCCCGAGAAATTGTAAACATTTTTTTCTAAATAAAACACGGGTATGTTTGAAACTAATAATAGATCTATATATATAAAAGAAAGTCGTGTTAGTTACTTCACTTATAACTCAAGAACGGCTGAACCGATTTAGCTGAAAATTGGCAGGGAGGTAGCTTAGAACCAGGAGACGGACATAGGATACTTTACTTTACTTTTTTTTTTTTTTTTTTTAGAGTAGGGTAGAGTAGGGTAGAGTAGGGTAGAGTAGGGTAGAGTAGGGTAGAGTAGGGTAGAGTAGGGTAGAGTAGGGTAGAGTAGGGTAGAGTAGGGTAGAGTAGGGTAGAGTAGGGTAGAGTAGGGTAGAGTAGGGTAGTGTAGGGTAGAGTTGGGTAGAGTTGGATATAGTAGTCAGTTGACGGGAGCGAAGCCGCGGGCAAAAGCTAGTAATCTATATATATAAAAGAAAGTCGTGTTAGTTACACTATTTATAACTCAAGAACGGCTGAACCGATTTGGCTGAAAGTTGGTGGGGAGGTAGCTTAGAACCAGGAGACGGACATAGGATACTTTTTTTTTTTAGGGTAGGGTAGAGTAGGATATAGTAGTCAGTTGACGGGAGCGAAGCCGCGGGCAAAAGCTAGTAATAAATATTTCATTTCAAACCATGTTGTCCAATTTGTTAGTAACAATGTTCTTATAGACTAGTGTTAGTAATACTTAAAACTACCCACAACAAAACACGTAAAAAATAATAGTTTAAAAAACTAAAAAACACGCTTTTAGCACGCACTAAAAATTACAAAATAATTCGGACATTTAGTTTGATGACTCAAGAGTTTTCCTTTTGCCAAATCTTCATTAGATCGCAGGTAAACATAAACAATTTCATGCGAAATGGTTATAAGTAGGTAATCTTCTTTATTGAATATTTACAAAAAATAATAGTTTAAAAAACTAAAAAACACGCTTTTAGCACGCACTAAAAATTACAAAATAATTCGGACATTTAGTTTGATGACTCAAGAGTTTTCCTTTTGCCAAATCTTCATTAGATCGCAGGTAAACATAAACAATTTCATGCGAAATGGTTATAAGTAGGTAATCTTCTTTATTGAATATTTACTATAATTTATTATGAAAGAAAGCGTGGAGCGTTTATGTAATCTTTACTCTTTTTGGAGAAAACGCTCTTACATACATAGTTACAAGTGAAGCTAATAAAAGCGTGTTAAAAAGAACACCAATCACTACTACGCCATTCCATGACAAATGGCGGAACAATGATTGATGTAGCCACAGTCCAGCCGACTAGCGATCATGCTAAGGAAGCTTTTGGCGCTGCCCCGCACTCTACGCACCAGGGATGCGCATCTTTTAAGCATCGTTGAGTAAAAGCAGTCCACGCGATGTTCAGCAAACATCCTTGATGCACTACAGAATCGCCGCAAATGAATTTGGATGCGATTTATCGTGTACAAAACGATTTTTTCATTATATATCGAGTAATTATTATATCTGTAATTTTCTGATGACATATGCATGTGTGTTAGTTGGTTACTCCTTCACGTTCAAACGGCTGGACGTATTTAAATGAAATTTGACTAACGTCTTAGAATAGGACATAGGTTTATTTTTATCCCGGGAGTATTTCCCTTTGTAATAATTTTCAAATTTTACAAGGGAAGCCGCAAGCAGTACATAGCACTTAACACTATTGGTAAACTTTTTACCGAGCTCTTCCTCGTTCTGCTCGACTTCAAGTAAGAGGGAAACTTAAAACTCAAAATCTTAAGCTAAAAAGAGGATACAAACTGGTTCTTCAGTGCGGCGTTAAATGAAAATATTGAAAGCCCCAAAAATTTAGCGTAATAACTACAATCAGTTATTTAAGTACGCCAAAGAATGGTCATCAGACCACTCATTCAGTTAATAACATCTTGACCGCTCTCGTGCTATAGTAATTAAATACAGTGGAAGTTCCCTCACAACTGTTCGAAAGCCTTCAGGCATCACGAAGATGTCTTTAACCAAGCCTATATTTGGAAACCTTCAATGAAAGCAGGAGCATCGCCTTGTGCGGTCTGTCATTGATGCTGTTTAAACAATTCTGAAAAGGATGATAAAAGGTATTTTTAAATCTGGAACTTACATAATCTTCCTACCCTTGTGCCATGTTACCCATGATCGGAAAGCCATTTTTCTTCTTTTCCGTGTATCCTGTCACTCGTTACCATTTTATTCACTCCCTCTTCTTTTATGGCATTCCTAAGGTCACGTTTCCACCTGCCAGCAACTTGCATGCATTTTATATTACATCGAGGATAAACGAGGGTGTTCGATTGTGCCCTTAATGTAATTTAAATAATTTTTTTTAGTATGGGAAGTCATCAAATAACTTCTTCCGTACTGGGTGGGGCAAGAAGGAAGGTCAGATGTAATTAAACTTGCAAGTGGAAACGTGAATAACAGAATTCATCCATCTTTTCATTGAGCTTCCATCATCAAATATGTATGGTACTGTGTTTTGTTTATTTAGATTTTCGGAATATTGGTCGCGACAGCTCTAAATGAAAAGTAGTCAAATTACCCCATTCTTTGTTTACTTAGGTTTTCGGAATATTGGTCGCGACAGCTCTAAATGAAAAGTAGTCAAATTACCCCATTCTTTGTTTATTTAGGTTTTCGGAATGTTGATCGCGACAGCTCTAAATGAAAAGTAGTCAAATTACCCCATTCTTTGTTTATTTAGGTTTTCGGAATGTTGATCGCGACAGCTCTAAATGAAAAGTAGTCAAATTACCCCATACACCATTCTTTGCCTGACCTAGACATCAAGAGCATGATGTCCTCACATAATATGACAGCCTCGACTGACGAGTCGTATCGCACATTCATAAAATTAAAAATAAACCTATTAAATATGTATAAGCGGTCCTTTTGAAATACAAATGAGTCAAAGAGCTCGAGAGAAGAAAAAAAAATGTCACGTTAAAAAAGTTTGATTGTCACAATAATTATTTCAAAACATAATGAGCTTTTGTGCGTCACCGTTCAATAACTTAAACAATATATTGGAGCATGTGTTTTTCAAAAAATTAAAATGTCTTTCTTACAGGTCATTTATTTAATTTTTTATATCAACTGTGTTCAGGACAGAATGCACGGAAAAAACGTGAATCGACATGCACGATTCTTCTATGCGTCTTTTTTTATCAACTGAGAAAAGGTTTTGTCTTTTTACGGGTCCAAACGAAAATTTCACTTTTATCTCTTCCACAAAACATTACGAGGTATTTTTTAAATGCACGCAATGAGTAAGATGCAGCCATATGTCAAAATCGTGTAGCCATTGTGTGAAATCTTACGCGTACCTATTGTAAAAGCTGGGACTGCGAGTTTATTCTGAATACTGATCAATGTGCCTTTCTTGATAAAATTGGGGACATCAGCTTTTTATTTGGCGTGCATATCCGGATATGAACTACTTCATCAGCTTTAACCCCTTAATGTATGATCTTTTATAGTCTAGTCCTTCTGACTTACACCGTATTATTTTTTCCACGACATATAACATAATACTGACTGGCCTATTGGTCTAGTGGTTAGTGACTCTGACTGTTATGCCGCAGGTCGTGGGTTCGATTCCCACCCAGGACAAATGTTTGTGTGATGAGCACAAACATTTGTTCGGTGTCTGGGTGTAATTTATCAATAATGTGTATGTATTTAGAAATATTTAAGTATGTTTATCAGTTGTCTAGTACTCATAACACAAGCTCTGCTTAGCTTGGTACTAGACGGCGTTGTGTGATAGTTGAGTGGGAAAAAAAAAATTAAATGCACATCCTGAAAGTGGACTGGAACAATTTGCCTGCTGCGGTCTTCCCGTCCAACTATAATTTAGGTGTCTTGAAGGCTAGAGTGAATAGGCTCTTAATAAACTAGTGCGCCTCACCATCAATGATTGCATCGCTGCTTACCATCAGGTGGGATCGCAGTCAAGCACTGGTTTATATGAATTAAAAAAAAAAAAAGTAGTATGTTGAAAATCGGCTACTGAATCGATTTCAACTTTTTTAAACAAGTAATTTTATATCTTAAAATTATTCGTAATTATTTTAGAATTAAAAAGTTACTATTAATAAATCTTGATTGCGTCACTAGTGTCTGCGTGTGCGTGCGCAAATACAGAAACTGATATGCTACTAATGTAGTGCGTCGATTCCCATTTTTTGTGCCTACAATTTGGGTAACTAATAACTTCTTAAAAAAACACTACCTAAGTGCGTTTATGTAAAATTTCAGTGTTTTTTTTTTTAGATGGGAAATTGTCCAATGATTTTTCCTGGTCTACGTAAGAGCGAGAGGGCTTGTCAGACTTTTACTGACTAAAACCCACTCCTATTAGGAACATAGGCAAAGAAGGTTCTTTGCCTTGTGTTTCAGGAGCTCGGGTTTCTCTTTCGGAAGCCAACCCTTGGCTCCAGTGGGCTTCGGTCCTGCTGGGCCCCTACGGACTTCAGTGCTTGAATTTTGATTGTATCTTAATTTTCCTTTTTTTTATGTTATAAACTAGTGCTTGACCGCGATCCCACCTGAT
The DNA here is from genome assembly GCA_905147345.3 of Mythimna impura. Lineage (NCBI taxonomy): Eukaryota > Metazoa > Arthropoda > Insecta > Lepidoptera > Noctuidae > Mythimna > Mythimna impura. Next base: position 20,033,423 of record LR990359.1, on the reverse strand, counting down.
GGTAAGTAGTGATGTAATCGTTGATGGTGAATCGCACTAGTTTATTAAGAGCCTATTCACTCTAGCCTTGAAGACACCTAAATTTTAATCGGACGGGAAGACCGCAGCAGGCAAGTTGGTCCAGTCGCTCGATGTTCGCGGTATGTGAAGCGGTCCGGACCGTGGAGGTTTCAACAACGTAAGGGTGGATACTCTCCGTTCGTCGGGTTGTTCGATGGTGGAATCAAGTCATGCAATTCCCGCGCACACTCAATTGGGGTGTATAAAGGTATGTATTATTCCAGTTACATGTTTTATTTATATCTGACCCTAAATTAACAAAGTTCAGGCTATAATCAAGTCCTTGCAGTAACCATTTGTCAAAGATTTGTTTACAATTACATTGTAAGTAGGTTATCTTGTTAGTGTACTGTTTATGTACAAGATTCCTACTCAAGTTGCTAGGCAAGATTAATTTTGCTGAAAATACGGATATCGGAGCTTTATGTATATTAAAATATTCTACAACTATCACACAACGTCATCTAGTCCCAAACTAAGCAGAGCTTGTGGTTTGAGTACTAGACAACTGATAAACATACTTATATATTTCTAAATAATACATATTATAGATAAATTATACCCAGACACAGAACAAATGAACGTGCTCATCACACACACATTTGTCCTGGGTGGGAATCGAACCCACGACCTCCGGCATAGCAGTCAGCGTTACTAACCACTAGACCAACAGGCCAGTCAAAAGTAGTTGTTTGTCGGTCGTACCTATGTGTTGTGAAATTGTTTAATATCATATTGTATTTATTTTTGTATACATTTTTTCTTTTTCTAACGTGAGAAATCATCAAGTGACTTCGGGGAGCGAGAGGGAGGGGCAGACTTCAACTGACTAAAACCCACAATGTTCTTTTAGTTGCCCTTTGCAAAGGTCACGGTAAGAGTTACCGTGGCTGCAAATAATTATCTTTTTTACGTTACTATCCGATACTGAACTGTAAATTGCAATAACTTTCAAAAATTTGAATTTTACGGTATTTTTTTTCTTCTCTCGCTCTAGGCTCTAAGGTGAGGAGAATTCACCTTAAACTTGTGTTCTTCTCTTTTATACTTACTGATAAGTGTTTTAATTCATTTAACCGCCTTTTTTGTTGCAACCAGCATACTAAGATCTTATAAAAATTTACATGAAAGAAACTCATTGAAAGACAGCGCAACTGACCGTAGGGCATAATAATTATTTATAATAAACACTTAATTCCACAGTTTTGTTGTAAACATCTTTGAGCTAAAATATTATTGTTCGGACTTCAATTTCTCGCCTCGCCACCTCATTTTGAAACCTTTAACAATAGGAAGCAGACGTCTTCCAGAAATTAAATTATTTCTACATTCAATTAAAATTATATTGTATCTATAATTTCACAGTTTAATTGGTAATGGTCATTGTATATTACACCTAAGCCATCTGTTAAGATGTAACGTCTACTCTAAACCGCAAGGTTCCGGGATCATCCATGGTCGGCCACATTTTAATGCTCACACCCATAACATCTTCTGTGATAGCCAATAAATTATTCGGAAGATAATATGGTACGTATTGTTATATTATAAACTGCCTTTAATTATACCGTTTTTTTTAAGATTCCGTACCTCAAAAGGATAAAACGGAACCCTTATAGGATCACTTTGTTGTCAGTCTGTCTGTCTGTCGGTCTGTCAAGACCCTATAACTCGGGAAGGCGTGGAAGTATCGAGTTGAAATCAAAACTCACTTCTGAGTTAACGAAAAAAAAAGATACAGCCGTTTATGTCGCAAAAGACGCATATTTCGGCACTCTATAGGGAATCAAAATTCATAGTGTACATCTCGTTGACCTACAATCCTGAAATTTGGTATGAAGCAAGGTCTTATAACACAAGTATAGGAAAAAATCTAAAAACTGCAAGTTGTGGTTACGTCACATTTTTTTTTTTTGCGATCTGGAAAAAAGGGAATTATTTATTGTTTATTTTTGTAGCCTCCTCACGTCAATTCAGGAGATAAGATATTATTATGCACTAATTTTATCAGGTCGCTTTACCCACTGTTTCTTATCTGTAGGTCAAGAAGTGTCAAAATGACTGATCCTCGTATCTACATTGTTGTCAAGTGAACGTCACAGAATATCGTTTTTATCAATTAAAGTTGCCAAAAATTCAACCGATATGGATCAAGGTGACATTTCCGTGGTCACAAAATTCTACTATAAAAAAAACCGGACAAGTGCGAGTCGAACTAACGCACTGAGGGTTCCGTACAAAGTTAGCTATGAATACATTTCAGTTCCCGAATTGAGTTACGAAGATTTTTCCTGACCCCAAAAAGTATTTTTTTGTGACGTAACTACAACTTGCAGTTTTCAGATTTTTTTCTATACTTGTGCCATAAGACCTTGCTTCATACCAAATTTCAGGATTCTAGGTCAACGGGAAGTACCCTATAGGTTTTGATTTCCTAACGAGTGTTAAAATAAGTGCCTAAACGGAAAACAAACAGCCCTAACTTTAGATTGCGTTTACATAGAAGTTTGATTTTTTTCACTGCTGCTTGGGATAGCCGACCTGAGTAGTTGACATTAAGAGGGTCCTTTTCCACTCGTCTATCGTCAAAGTAGCTTTACCTAACGCAATCTAACTCGATGTTTGACGAAGACGCAACGCGAAAAAAGAGAGATAAGTGATTTAGTCGAATTTTTCACAAACTTGTTACAGGAAATAAGTGTTTTTTAAAATCCTCAAAAGTGTTTGGAAAAAATTGTCGTCATTTAGAGTCTCGATTGAATGTACAAGGCGTTGATGGATGTATTTTTTATATTTTTAATATATGAGTACATTATGGAGGGTCAAAGTACACGTAAAATAGCAGGTTTTCAGAGGTGGATTAGTTTTACACAAATTTATATTATGATTCTCATAGAAGCCTAGATAATATCAACAAGATATCTGTATATCCAAAATATCTGAAGAAAATGTACCTCGAGTTGGCCGCTCTTATTTTTTTATTTTTTATTAATCACCTGAATGAATTCTGAAAGTTGTGATTTTTTCACTGCTGCTTGGGGTAGCCGACCTGAGCATTTGACAATAATTTCAGTTTCATACCTCCTTGCGTTCTTGAGTAAAAGGCTCTTGGCAGACACACAAAAAAGTGTTCGTACAAGGGTTCCGTTTTTGCCAACTTAGGTACGGAGTTACGGACCACTAAAAATGGAAAAGACCCAATACCCTTAGGTACACAACACAGCCTTTCACAATAACAATAATTACCTTACATGACCGTTATAATTCCAGTCATAAAAGACTTAATCTCACCTTATAATGTAAACACGATATGATATTTTAATCAAAGTTGTACTATACCGTCACACGTCATTTGCTGCGACTTTTAATCGCCGGACAGCATCAACCACCGTGTCCCAGGCTAATTGCGTACACGATCGTAAAAATATAATTAGTATGTCCTTATCGTAAGTAAGCCTTAATGTTGCAAATGTCGCGTTAGTTGATTAATTAAATCTTGAAGCGATGTTATGGTTAGGTTAGATTTGTTTTTTTAACGAGTATGATTGAATGATTTAGCTGTTAGGAGGTTGAACGATGAGATGGGCTCTAGACTTGAACGAAAATAATGTCAGCGATGGCAACTGTCAAAAACGTCAAATGTCAATAAGATTGATATGTGTCATCAGTGTCACAATGTCCATTCCAAACATGCCTATAACAATTATTGTTTCTGGAGTTTTTGGCGGGATTTCTTCGAGTGAAATTCAGTGGCTGTTTTAATTATTCGCATATTGATTCTTAGTGGATATTGTAAAGTAAAATTGGTGTAATTTTGTATCTCAAGTGTCTACACAACTGGACAAAATGTGGAATCATTGAAACAGGCGCGATTTCGGTAAAATAGAGCGGAGCATATTACTTTAGTATCGACTACCTCAGCGAAGCTTGCCGAGAGGGCTGACTCGATACATTAGAATGTGTTACATCCGCATTCTAATGAAACTCAAAGTTGCGCAGTGACTGTAAAAACTAAATAGGTACTTTATAAACTTGACAGTCGCTAAATGCACAAACAGTGCGATGTCAAAACAAAGAAAAAATAACAATAGTTAGATACTATTTACATTTCTAATCTAATGTTGATAGAATGTCGCCAAAAATAATTTGTATTACATAATGTGTATAAATTGTAATAATGACATGATGACTCCCAAAAACTCTCAGAATACATTTTCGTGCATTGTATTGATAAACTTCCTTCGATGATTGTATAAGGTCAGTGAGACATGAAAAAAATCTGAGAAATCTTAATGCTAATATTCAAGCGCAATCTGCACTGCTACTCTTTTAACTTGTAATGCCAATCGTTTTCTTTGTGCCTTTTCTGCAAGAACTATTTCATGCCCTAGAATACTTGTTCTACATTTCCAACGAAGAAATTACTATCATGTAAGGCAATTTGACAGCTAATAAACGTATTTCATAATAAATTACGAGGCTCAAGTAACATTAGAGAGCAAAACTAATGTCATATAATACAGCTATTTAAAAAGCAAACAAAAATATATTGAGTGCATGAAACACAATATCGATGGGTCTCAAAAGGCTTTGTGCGTTAGCTTAGGTTGCGCAGGCGCAGACGACCGGTGCGAGCAAGACAGCGCGCGCCGCAGATTCCGCGAACAACCGAGTTATGGCCCTACAAAACGTCAGGCGAATCATCAATGTTTAAATCGTAATATATTGAAGAATTTCGCAATTATCATATTTCATACTTATTTACGACGTCTAGGCTCACAACTGACGTCTATCCAATGCGATCCTGGGAGGTCATAAAACGAATAAACCACACAGTAATAAACGTGCGTTTTATTTCTTATATAATTATATATGAAGCTATTTGTTTTTGGACTTTTTTGGCTTCGCATGTAGTGAGGGGCGTTTATGATCCTCTCTCGGATGTATCGAAAGGGTTTTGGTGAGAAACGCATCGGTTTTATTAGGAACGGTTAACTTAAACTTGGCGACGTAAGTTCTGCAGGGACTTGCGAGGTTTTGAGTGACTTTTACTGTTCTAGTGAGTGGCGGCGATGAATTTAATGGATGAAGGCAAACACGTACAAAAGGAGAGCGTCGGCGTTAAAATGAGAACATTTTATCGTAAGATAAGTCACATTTATGCGCCACGTAACTCATAAACGGCAGTCAGATATATAATTATGTACACCGATATGCTATTGTTGTGGCGGGAAAACAAATGGAGCGCCGCAATGGATAGCTGTTGTAATGTTCATTTATGTAGTTAATTTTCCAACAAAAACGGTAACTGCTTTTTCTAATGACTTTTTCTCATCGTGAATCACAATTTTCTGGAAGTGTTTTGTTCATAGCATTTCAGTTTAAACTAGAGCTCTAACCTGAAAATTGGAGAAATTTGTCCAAATATTAGGCATAGATTTAAGACTTCGTATCAGCGGACTATTTTTCTGAACTCCAAAGAAAGCAGATATATTTCCTATTAGGATAATCGAAACGAAAATCATTAAAAATACACTAGGACAACGGAAACAAAGGAGAACACAGAGTAGCCGACAAAACAGAGACTGCATGTCTGGTGGTATTGTAGTATGTAGCCATAGATCAGAGAGACGCTTCGGCATTGCATACGCTGCTGACTACTAGATTTATTAAATAAGAATTCGGTAAGCCGGACTATTTTTCTGAACTCCAAAGAAAGCAGATATATTTCCTATTAGGATAATCGAAACGAAAATCATTAAAAATACACTAGGACAACGGAAACAAAGGAGAACACAGAGTAGCCGACAAAACAGAGACTGCATGTCTGGTGGTATTGTAGTATGTAGCCATAGATCAGAGAGACGCTTCGGCATTGCATACGCTGCTGACTACTAGATTTATTAAATAAGAATTCGGTAAGCTCCCATTTGATCTTATGGTAAGCGATGATGTGATCAACGGTGGAACACACTTGTTTAGGAGTAAAAAGAATATACAAAGATAGATGTAGAACGATACTATCTAAGAAATGTCAGCAAAATTGAAGGGCCCGGTAGGGCTGCGGGAACGTTTGAAAGAGGAACAAGGGCAACTGAAGGGCACAGGTTGTGTGGGTCACCCAGAGGACACGGTTGAGCATACGGTAGAGGTGTGCCCCGCCTAGGCAGAGCGCCGCCGTGTCCTCGTGGGGGCGCTCGGCGGCAGCGATCTCTCGCGTCGGGCCTTGGTACAGACCATGGTCCGGAGCGAGGAGGGGCAGGCGGTCGCCTCCTTCTGTAAAGCAGTAATGCTAGCAAAGGAGGCGGCCGCACGCGCAATGCATTGGCCCTCGCGTCCCAGCTTTTTTTTTTTTAAATTGATATAAACCAGTGCTTGACTGCGATCCCACCTGATGGTAAGCAGTGATGCAATCATTGATGGTGAGGCGCACTAGTTTATTGAGAGCCTATTCACTCTAGCCTTGAAGGCACCTAAATTATAGTTGGACGGGAAGACCGCAGCAGGCAAATTGTTCCAGTCCTTCGATGTACGTGGTATAAACGACGAAGCGAAACGCTTAGTCCGGACCGTTGAAGTTTCAACAACGTAAGGGTGGATACTCGCCGTACGCCGGGTTGTCCGGTGGTCGAAAGGAGATGGCGGAATCAAGTCATGCGATTCCCGCGCACATTCTCCAAAATGCAACCTGTAAAATACCGATAGCTGCCGGGATTCCGATCCCGATTTACAGCCACCGTAGGCGCAGGCTTACGGACAGCGAGCAATGGGTAGCTCGTCGTTCGACCGACCGGTAACTGTCCGGTAGTCGTCGACGGCGCGTAGTGTTCCACGCGCGTCTCAAGGAGATGTCCGTAGGGGCCGCGGAACAGGAGTGGGTTTTAGTCAGTAAAGTCTGACACGTCCTCCCACCCCGCCCAAGGGCGGAAGATGTCATTGGATGATATCCCACCTTAAAAAAAGGGCACAGGTGGGTTTTAGTCAGTAAAAGTATGATGACTGGCCTTCTCGCTCCAACTTAGAGCGAAGAAGTCATTTGATTCATTTTTTGATTGGAAGAAAAGAGCGGTTGCTTTTTTCTTCCATTCTGTTCTGTTAACCGTCACGCTATCACTGGCTCCCTTTTCTCTCATATCACTCTTTACACAAACTGTTTTCTCAAAGTTTCCACTTTTTTTTTTGTTTGAAGAGGGTATGAATTTTCTCGCTCTTGGTGGAACGAGATCGTGCCAGACTTTTACTGACTAAAACCCACATGTGTTCCTCAGTTGCCCTTTGCGTTCCAGGGCTACGGTAACTTGTTCGACCAATAACACTGCCTAAATCTTGCAGTTTTCAATGACGATGATAAAACCTACATTTCTAGTCAGACAGTTTTAATTACCAGTGTATATATCTAGGTATAAGCTTGCGGACTGGTTGAAACCCTTTTAGCCGGATGGGTATTATCCTGACAGTCGTAAAGTCAGTTTATGGCCTATAAAAGCAAGTGGGGATACGTACAGGCTGAATGTGTGCATTTCGAATACTTGTTGCATTTTTATAACCAATATATTTTGTTTGATTTGTAACTTCGGGACGATGCCAAGTTGGACTATTTTTTCGTATGTTTTTGCTAGGACGCGAGTGGGCGTTTGTAAATCATTTATAGGGTTGTATGGAGAAATTGGAGGATATCGTCCCTTAGCTAACAACACCGCATAAATAATTTTTACCAACTTTACAGGAAACGAAAAAAACTGCGGTGTTGAGAGGCCAGCCGACTTGCACGCTATTTTACGAATTATGGCTTCCGATTGGCTGAAATCTATATTATCATGTGACCAATGGTTAGACGCGCAATGAGCAGCTCCATCTAAAGGCATTCAAATGTGAAAACCGTCAATTTTCAACTTGAGCGGTGTTGTAAGCTAAGGGTCGATATCTATTATGCTAACTGACTCCTCCAACGTTGTTCTACCATATAAATTATCAAACAAAAAAATGGGGGATGGGGTTAAGGTAAAAAATAACCTAAGATCCTCAGACCCACCAAATATACAAAAAAAAATATATAAATCGGTCGAGCCGTTTCTCTTACAAACACTGTGACACAAGATTTTAATATACAAGTATCTACTGCAGACCACAACTCATCATCATCATCATCATCATCATTTCAGCCGAAAGACGTCCACTGCTGGACATAGGCCTCCCCCAAGTGCCGCCACAATGAACGGTCCTGTGCTTCTCGCACGCACATCACAACTACACCAATATAATTTGTGTATTTCACAAAAAATAGAGGTATAATTTGATTTAAAAACTAAAAACTTTAAAGCTACAACTACACTGCGCACACGTGTGCCACACACGCCGATCTGGGCGCGTCGCTCGGTCTAAATACATTTTATATGGAAACTAGACTTGTAGAGCTACACTAGATCCACGCCACGCGACGCCACGCGACGTCGTTCTCAAATCAGGCGTGTTACACGTGTGCGTCGGTCTAATGTAGTTCTAGCTTAAAGATTGACAATCAATGTCAATTTATGAATAACTTGTACTATTAGATCTAGTACAAGTTAGTTTTTTAGTAATTCTTAGATCCCCTAATATAAAAAACTATTTCGCCAACCAACAACTGATCTCAAACTTCAGTGAAGCTATTGATAAAATTGAAAGTTTTCGTGCAGGAGGAGCTTGCATTTCGCCTCTTTTCTGTTTTATTATCCCTAAAGACAGTTGGATCTCCAACATAAAGTAGATACTATTTTCTTCGTATCCCTGTATCAAAACTTCATTGGATCAGAACTTATCCGTGAAGTTTTAGAATTTTCAATTGACAGTTACTATAATTTGAAATTGTCATAACATCATAAAGACGGTACGGTCAGGTTTAAGACCATGTCAATCCGATCGTAGAAATCACACTAATATTATAAAGGCGAAAGTTTGTGAGTGTGTATGTTTGTTTGTTACATCTTCACGATCGAACGGCTGAATGAATTTGGAAGAAATTTGGCACACGCGTAGACCACATGTCCTGGAATACCACAAAGGATATGTTGATGTTCCCTTGGGACAAGTTTTCTACATTCAGGAGGGCAAAGCCGCTGGCAGCAGTTAGAAGTTCTTTAAAAATGGTGGTCGCATTTTCGCGTGAAGCCTATCTGATTAGAACGACGCACACGTGTAACACGCCTGATTTGTACGTAGAACGACATCGCGTGGCGTGGATCTACAATAACTCTACAAGTCTAGTTTCCATATAAAACGTATATTATATGTGTGGCTCACGTGTGAGCAGCGTAGCCTTAAAGGTAGAACGTAGAACACACTGTCACACAAAACACAGGTGTGCCACGTACGCCGATCTGGGCGCGTCGGTCTCCATACATTTTATATGGAAACTATGTGTTCTTACAGTTGCCCTTTGCGTTCTAGGGTCTTTGTGAACAATACCGCAGCTTTTGAGCAATTTACAACTTGAAAGTAGAAAATATGTCTACCTAGTCGTGTTTAGTCCATTCGAGACTATTAAATCAATACAATCTGACATAATTAGAATGGGGGCCTCTACATACCTATTGGTTTATCCACTCATAGGGGTGGCAGGCATTAATAATGTATGCAAATGAGCAGTTAGGTACTTAGGTAGTATCTAAACGGTTTTTGTATCGTAAATCCATATGCCTGCATTTCTTTTTAATTTATTTGTATGGCGGGTTTTAAAATAAGGCTTCGCACATGTCTCTAGCTAGCTTTTCATTGCGGCTTCGGTTGCGTTAAATTTAGGGTGCAACAATACACGTTATGATTTTTTAGTATTTTTATCAGTGATATTCACTTTGAACCTCTGTTTTACCAATTCAGGGGGGGGGGGGGGGATTTTATCTTTAATTGTTAGCCTCAAAATAAAGTTTCAAGCTTCTAGTTTTAAAAATAACGGACCTCCATACATACTTTCAACCCGATTTCCATCTCCATAAGGGTTGAATTTCGAAAAATCCGTTTTTATTCCTCAACTACGTCTTAAAAACAACACCTGAAAAAAAAAAAACAGTTTTCTAGGTCCAGGGTTTAGGCTAGGCATTGATAAGCCAGTGAGTCAAGTATTCTCTTTTTAACCGACTTCAAAAAGGAGGAGGTTCTATGTTCGCCTGAATAATAATTTCGGAAGTCGGTGTTAAATAACGAAGATACAAAACTATTATAGAAACACTGACTTCCGAAATTAAAGTTATTTTGCACGTTTCAGTGTTTTTTTTTTTTTTTTTTACATTGAAGTCGGTTGTATTTTTTGTAAAAAGTTTTTTATTGTAATAGGTAACCTATGAAGTTGCCGTTTTTTAAACCCGAGTTACTTTGATCTGTGATATCTTCGGATTAGCTTGGAATTAATAAATAAATAAACTTTATATTAAAGGTACGTATTTTTTCTAAATAACGTTATTTATTGGTTTCTTTGTGTTTTACATTTTCTGTGCGGGCGTTTACCCGTGTCTGTTGGCTTTTTTTAAAACTATTTTTTAAATTAAGTCCTTTTTTTATATTATACTTATAATTCGACTGGCCTGTTGGTCTAGTGGTTAGTGGTCCTGACTGCTATGCCGGAGGTCGTGGGTTCGATTCCCACCCAGCACAATCATTTGTTCTGTGTCTGGGTGTAATTTATCTATATAATATGTATGTACGTATTTAGAAATATATAAGTATGTTTATCAGTTGTCTAGTACTCATAACACAAGCTCTGCTTAGCTTGGGACTAGACGGCGTTGTGTGATAGTTAAAAAAAAAATGATTGTGCATCGATTTGAACTATCGAAAAAAAAAAATGCTTGTTCTCTATTATGGACGTCGCTGTTAAAAAAAAATTAAAAAATCTAAAACCCGACTACGACAAAAAAAACGACGAAACTAAAAGTATGAAACAAGATTTCCAGGATGCTGAAATAAACAAGGTAAAAAGAAAAGCCGCAGTCACACGTTATAGGTAACAACCGAAACACTTTAATAACGTGTGACTACGGCTTTTCTTTTTACCTTGTTTATTTCAGCATCCTGGAAATCTTGTTTCATACTTTTAGTTTCGTCGTTTTTTTTGTCGTAGTCGGGTTTTAGTTTTTTTACTTTTTTTTATTTAAATTATTTTGGTGTTAAATCACTGTGCTTCTATACCATTTGCAAAAGCTAAATTTAAAATTTCTAATTAATAATGGTAAATTAATTTTTGTCCACCAGAGGGCGCTACATTGAATTTTGATGATATATTTTGATAAGTACCAGTGAAGCCCTTTCAAATGATATCAAACACGGTGTATTTATCTTAACATTTTTTTTAACACATGACTTCTTGTCCGCTAGAGGGCGTCACTTTAAATTTGAACAATATTTTGGAAATGTACAAGTAAAGCCCTTTCAAATGATACCAAACACGGCGTATTTATCTCCATTTTTATTTTTTACACATTACTTTTTGTCCGCTAGAGGGCGCCATATCAAGTTTTGTGACACGTCACGTAACCTATGTTCAGCGGACAATTAAGACGGTTCTAACGATACCTCATACGTCGAGTTCCGATAAGTAGATTAGGAGCTATGTGGGAACAGATGAACAAACTCACATACATACATAGCCTGTCAAAATCATAACCCTCCGTAGTCGGGTAATAAAAATGACACTATGTAGAATCTTGGATGGTTTTCTAGAAAAAGTTTTATGCACCCAAGTTTCGTTATTTTTTTTTTGTTTTTTTTTTTCTCATTTTACTTGGAGTCGGCTTATGTACCCAGAAAATGGTTTTAATTAGGTACTTTTGGAAGGTGAACAAACAAACGATAATTCAATACACGATGTTTCATTCCTTCATCAATCTATCAAAAAACTTTATGATCGTTCTGAAGTCAAAAATCAACAATTTAATGATCGCAAAACATTTCGGATTCCGCGGCGCTGCAACCATTGTAATTTAGCACAGTTTCATTATTAAAACGATTAAACCCAAGCGCGATTAAAAAAACATTGATTAAAAACATTTGAAAGTCGCGCTCACAACTTTATGGGCAATATTTTATGGGTTCCTTAGGTATGCCAAATATTGGTTAACTTTTAATTTAGACTAAAGGTCTCACAAAGGCGCGACGCGACGAAGCAACAACACCATTTTTTTTTAATATTCTACGCATTATCGCCCGTAGAAAAAAATCGTAATCGCATTTTCACTTCGCATCTGTGGAAGCCTTTAGCTGTATACAGGGTTGCGTAAATATTTATTATAAATATTTTGAATAGCACTTTACGAGTTTCACAAATGGGTACGCCATGATTAAGGTGTAGGCTTGCGGACGACGAGCAATTGGTAGGTCGCCGTCCGGCCGCCCGGTAACCGTCCGGAGCCCGAGTCGTCTACGGCGCGTAGTGTTCCACGCGCGCCTCAAAGAAATTTCAGTAAAACCGTAGGGGCCCAGTAGGGCCGAAGCCTACTGGGGCCATGGGTTTACTTCCGAATGGGAAACCCGTGGCCCTGGAACGCAAAGGGCAAGGAAGGAACATAGGTGAGGTTTTAGTCAGTAAAAGTCTGAAACGCCCTCAGTTTAGTCATTGTGATTTTATGTTTTCCGAACTTAAAAAAAGAGATTTACAAAAAAGTTAGTTATATAGTTTAACAAATTCCTAATATTGTGGGAAGCGAAAAGCATTGACTTGCTTTACATCTTTTTTTGCTTAAACTAGTGCTTGACTGCGAATGTGATGATAAGCAGTGATGCAATCGTTGATGGTGAGGCGCACTAGTTTATTAAGAGCCTATTCACTCTAGCCTTGAAGACACCTAAATTATAATCGGATGGGAAGACCGCAGCAGGCAAATTGTTCCAGTCCTTCGATTTATGCGGTATAAACGACGAGGCGAAACGGTTTCGGAATCGGAGTCGAAACACCGTGACATCTCTTGCCAGAATAGCCGTCAATTTATTTTAGCAAACGGCCACATTGACTCGCTTAATTTGCAAGTATGAAAAGTTAACTCTGTCGATTCTAGCAGCGTCTTTGTGCTCTGTGTTCGTCATGATGAATTCGTTACCGTCTTCATTAGTAGCACATTTTGACAGACAACCAGTTAATCACGTTTATTGGCTGAATGATTTATTAACTTGCTCAAACGTTAATCAAAAACGTGGGTATTTACGTGAATTATTCATACATTCTAGGTATAATGATAACGAACTGACTAATTCGTTTATTTTTTTCTCTATTTCTTTCCGTGCGGCACGAACATTGTTGTTTGTTTAGTAGGTATTATAGACGCTTTTTTTTAGATAGGAAATCATCAATTTATACCTCCCACTCTGGTCTGCGTTCAAAAATGAGATTAGAGTTAACTCTATTGACGTCATCGGGTAGATACTCTAAGCTCGCATTTTTGAACGCGAACGAAGAGTTCAACTGTCAATGTCAAGCAACTGTCATTGCTACCGCTTACACCAACCTACCCTGCTTGGAGTTAGAGTTAGTTGGGTTAACTCTAGGGTAGCTACTCGAGTTATAAAAGAACGACTCTGGGTTGCAACTCGAAGCTACTCTGGTTATTTTTGAACGCAGGGTTGGGTGAGCGGCACGGAACGTCACACTTACTAATTAAAACCCAACTATGTTCCTTCACTTGCTATGTTGCGATTTCGTTTTGCTTTTTTAAATGAAATAATCATCACAAAAATTTCTTCTATCATCATCATCATCATTTCGGCCGAAAGACGTCCACTGTTGCACATAGGCCTCCCAACTGTCACCGCAACGAACGGTCCGGTGCGTCTCGCATCCATCGGATTCCCGCGACCCTCACCAGGTCATCGGTCCACCTTGAGAGAGGCCTTCCAACGCTACGTCTTCCGTTATGTGGTCGCCACTCCGAACCTTCACACGCCATCGACCATCTGTACTGTGAGCAATGGGTTCTATTCACTGCCACCGATTCTGTAGGTCATGTCGGCAACCTTGGTTCCGAATATTCCGATATATTTCATTTGAAAGAATATTTTGTAGGTATTCCCATTTAATGTAGTTTTGGTTGTTTTTGTAAAATTGTAATTGTATTCTGTTAGTATAGTCAGTATACTCTGTTATTGGCTTATACACTAGTTTAAGATCATATAATGTAATATGCCCATGTTTGTGTTGTTGTTGTGTCATAAATAACTAAATTAACGCCTCTCCGGAACCCTCTCTGGACAATGCCTGTAATGGCGTACCCCTGGAGAACTAACTAATGAACAATGATTTGTAATGACTAAAAGTGTCCAAAGGTCAGTTGCTGCAGAATATTATAGCTATAGCCTTGACTTGAAAAGCTTGAAAAACGAAGTACTAAATATGGTAGTTACGTCATTCCTGTAACAATTCCTGAAAGTCCACTGGCTGTAAGCCAGTTCAGTTTTTACTGCGAATCAGTTTGCCCAAGTTTAGTTCAGTAACAAGCAAGTTTTATGCACCTCCTGAGTGAATTCACTCCGTTCACCCGTTCACTCATTCACTCTTTATTGACGCGCTGAGGAGGCAAATTGAATCGTTCCCCTCGGTCCTTCGACCGGTTTATTTAGAACAAGGTACAGTTTAGATGTTCTTGGTTTCCCATGACGAAATAAGACTGTGACCAATACATAATTACAAGTTAATAATTTAGAAAGTAAATGAATGCGGCAAGCACTAAAAACAAGCAGCAAATATTCTAAAATAAAGATTTTCAGGACATTCTTTTTTTATTGAGTGTGGAAAATCATCAAAGCACTTTTCACGCTCTGGGTGGAGCGAGAGGGAGTGTCAGACTTTTACTGACTACAACCTACCCATGTTCCTTCAGTTGCCTTTTGCGTTCCAGGGTTGCAGTGACTTACAATCCCGCAGTCCGTTTCAGTACATACTATTTTTTTTACGTAGAAAAACATCAAATGACTCCTTCCGCTCTGAAGGAATCAAGAGCCAAACTTTTACTAGCCCACCTGTGTACCTTCAGTTGCTTTATGTTGCGATGCCGTTTTGCATGTTTAAATAAAATCAATCACACCAATCAATTTGTCGTTTAAAGAGATAAAATGGAAGTACTAATTATTACTAGATTAGATATATTCTAATTTGTAAGTTAGAATGCAAAAATATGGAAATCAATTTGATTAAGACATAGATTTGAATATTTATTCCATTCAATAAATCTTTATAAGGTTGATAAATATTATGATATCTGTATAAGAGAAACCTTTGGATTCCTACGCGCTATACTTATATTATTCTTCTCTGATAAAAACAAAACATTAACATTACAAATGTTAATACTACAAAAACCCTATTCCATGAACCAAAAAACCATAAACGTCAACTTACATACTTTGATTAAATCAAAAGACAAATTAGATTATCCAATTTCATTAGCATAAGAACATTGTTTACTTCTGTAGCTACTAGGAAAACAGCACTGGAAAGCAGAATTTGGAGCCACCCCGTCGTGGTTTTGGTTCTAATTGAAAGCAAATGAATTCTACGAAGTACCAGGGCCCCATCGACAGACAGAAGGCTTTAGTTACGTGAACAAGGGCAACATTGTTGCAAAAGGAACGAGGAAATTATTTTTTAAATGTGCCAGTAACTTTTAAGTTTTATTCGATGTTCGCTTTTACTCCGGTAGCTTCAGTATGGATTTGCATTTTCAGAGGAAACGTCGTGTTTTGTCGTAGCGTGCACTATCTTCGCAGGATATCTATAGAAAAAAGTACGCTTTCATTCTTAGAAACCAAAAATTTAAGAATTCCTGAAAGCCTGTTGCTTTCATCATCTATTGGAAAGTCATGTACTTTCATATCTAAGATAAGAAGAAAAATCTAGACAAAACCTTTCAAGCATTCACGTCTTTCGTAAGGCAAACTACAAGATAACTTAGATTCAGACTGTGACTCAGCGAATTTACAATCTAACACAGGAACAATCATTAACTCATCAATAATAATCTTCTCTCAGATTATAACTTCACTATACAAATATTTATACATAAAACCCACGTCACACACAATGGCATCTGAAGTACTAAGAATACCTGCTCAGTTACACAAGATGAGTTTCTCGCGCAGGAAGAGGCGAGGTCTTACGAGACTGGAAGGCGACACTCGCCAGGTGATTGTCACGTTTAAACAGAGCGACGTTTGGAAACTTTCCTGTGTTTATTTTTTATAGTAAACAACAAATACTTAACATTAAAAAAAAAACCTTTATCTGAAAACACTATTAAAATTGGGTATTAAATGAAGCTGAATTAAAATTTCAAATAGTGGCATGAAGATAGTAGGGGAGTGGTAGGAACATCTCGTTATCTCATTTGTCACACGTAACCTAATGGCTGTGACGTCACATTTCAGTGTATGGATCCTTATTTTGTTATTTGACAGTTTCTAACTTACTTAATATTTAACGGATTTATTATAATACATAAATTCTTTCTATTTGCGATTTGGAAAAAATCACTTTGTGATATAAATAAAAAAAATTGGTCAACTAATAACTGTCAAAAGGTCTAAAATAAAATGAATGGAAACGACATCTCCTATCGATAAATCGCCTTAGATAACGTGTCATCAAGACTGGCCAGAAGATTTTGCCAAAATCAAGACATTTTTCACAACGCGACTTTCACCTTTCGTCAAGCGAATTAACTAGTAAACTTTTGGTTTGATTTTCGGGGAGACGAGAAATTCTCCCCGTGTAAATGTTGTGTGAGTGTTGTCTATGGTCCTAGTGGTGCAACTCAGTTATGCCCGATACACACATGGCCTGTCAGGGAACTTGGTTTTTTGTATTTTTGAAACGAATTGTGCGTCTATTCAGGCAGAATAAACATGTTTTCTTTCTTTCTTTCTTTCTAAATCCACCATAACAAGAACCTGTACAATTATATCAATCGGCAGTCTAGTCTCAGCACGAGTAGCGTTATCAGTAATTATCTTACTTGTTATATAATATACTGCAACTGCATAGATTAGACGGCAATACGTAGATAGTTAAAGACACAATTAGCTTTATTTAATTGATAGTCATTGTTTAGTGTCACTGTGAACAATTGTTTGCAGTTTTCCATCACTGGTATTTTTTTTTTACGAGCAAAGTTGCTTTTTTCCTAGCCTCTACGGTCCCACTGACGGGCGAAGGCCTTCCGTAAGTCCTTCCAGACATTCTTCAACCGCGCCGTTTCAACCCAGTCCTCCCGGCACGCGTCTAGATCATCCTACCACCTCTTTCTTGGCGCTTTCTCTCTGCAGAAACCTACTGCGCGACGATTGCCCAGCAGTCGCGGTGCATGCGGATGACGTGACCCGCCTATCCCATTTGACCCTGGCAGCCTTTTTGCCCACGTCTATAATGCCCATTTTGGAGCGCAGCGAGAGTAAAGTTGCTGAATTACCTACTTTTAACTCATTTGTGATAAATATTTAAATCTGATAACAATTTTGCCAAGGCGTATCATGTTAGTTACTGGGTAGTGGTTAGATAGACACTCGCTACATTATTGTATTATGGCTGGGCGTTAAGCGACCCCCGCGAGTCGCCGGTCAACCCCGTTTATTTATTTCTTCGTAAGTGTATTGAAAAACGTCGATTAATACATGTAGAAAGTCACTGAAGCATTTGGCGCTTTAGCAATTCGGCCTCGGTCGCAATGGACAAACTTTTTCCAGTTGTATCAGTTGTATCTATTAGTGGCTGATAGCCCAATTATTGAGGAAGACTATAGGTTAGAATTATAACATTACGCTAAGACCAAATGGAGCGTAGAAGTAACCAAAGATACGGGTGAAACCGTAGGGGATAGTTAGTGGACCAGAGACAAATAGACAATGCCTAGATATAAACATAATTCGCTTTATTTAATTAATAATAGTCATTGTTTAGTGCCACTAGGAACAATTGTTTGTAGTTTGCGTGTCTCATGTTGTTTAGCGGTTTTATTATTTTGTTACAAAAAATCGTTGAATTATTCTTGTCCAATTAATTATCTTGTGCAAAGATTGGATGTTTTAGCATCAAGCGTAAATATGGGTTACGCTTGATGCTAAAAACTCGAAAAAAAAAAACACTGGAACGAGGGCAAAGGAACATGAGTGGATTTTAGTCAGTAAAAGTCTGACACGATAGGCCAGGAGATGTCATTGGATGATTTCCCACCTTAAAAAAAAATGGGTTAACCATAGACAATAGTAATGTTCCCTAGAACTGTTAATTGTACCAACCTATGAGATTGGAGTCTTGGGGGGTTGGTGATCAATCAGATCAGATTTAGTTAATTGAAAATTCTCCAATAAGACTTTCAGTGCAAGTGGAAAAGTACTCTGTATCTTTTAAAATACTTGGAAGAGAAGAGAAGATGATTGAGGGAGGGGATGATTGACAGAAAGAATATTTTTACCATCATATTTTACAGTTCATAATTTAATTGAAAAATCACGTTCCCATTAGACATTCCATTATTTTATCTAAGCGATTTGAAGACATTTCAATTTTTCATTACCTATATACTCAAAGACGACTCATCAAAAAAATATTTCGTCCCCATCAGTAAATCTTCCATGTATATATTGTAAGTATGTGGCAGTTTTTTTCTGTTTACATTGCTAAAGGCCAGTTTATCAGATTTTCAGTCTAGAGTCTAACAAATACTTCAATTTCAACTTATCAAGAAGATGAAAAATTTTCTGATGATAGCAAGACACAAGAACGTAAGAAGATAGAGCTATATAACCCCGACCTTGCACGAGAGCGCTACTGCCCGAAATACAGGGGCACGTAACATTTTAAACCTTAATCTAGGGCTGGCAAGACCAAGATATTTTGTCTCATTAGCCTTTAAATGAACCTTAAGTCTGGATCTTTATAAGATAAAGTTGCTTGAACAATGACATAGCTGCTGCTGTTTGATATACGGCTGCGGAAGCGGTAACTTAAGACCGCAGACATGCGCGAAGCTAAAGGAATGTTACTGAAACCAGTATAAAAAGAAAAGGATAATACAGTTATTAATATGAAATCCTTAAAACGATATTTCCTTTGGTGTCCACCTATTAACCCTGACAAGTTGACAATGCGGCAAAATTATGTCAAGACAACAGCTACAAAATGAAGTCAAGATAGAAAAACAAAACTTACGCATTTTTAAGAAGATGCAACCTTTGAAAAGTGGGGGCAAAAAGAAGACGACACGTCACGGAGAGATGTCCAGTAAAATAAAACTGAGATAATAGAATAAGTACGTAGATAAAAGTTGTGTATTTTCTGAAGTTTCGGTCAAACCAAATGGTGTCTATCAAAATAATTACTCAGCAAAGTCAAATGCAAGTTGTTTTCCCGGAACAAAAGAAGCCAGAAGCAACACAAAGACGCAAGGTGGTAGCTCACTAGCTATACTACTTATATTATGCCCCGACCTTGCCCGCCCGCGCCACTGCCCGAAATACGGGTGCACGTAAAATTTTAACCCTTGCCTTAGGGTTGGCTATCTCTGCTTTTATTTTCTGGTAACAATAATTCAATAAATATAAGTCGATTGAAAGAAAATGATTTCTGTGAAGTTATACATCGTGAATTTGCTACTGCACCGGGAATCGCGGTTTGTCCCGTGCCGCCATTTTTTTTTCTTTTTTCATGTGGAGAATCATCAAATAACTTTCTACCTCCCTCCCTGGGTAGAGCGAGAGTGCCAGACTTTTACCAGACTAACTATAAAACCAATCTGTGTTCCTTTGGTTGCCAATTGCGTTCCAGGAACACGGTAGATAATACTTTTTTTTTTCTTTAGGTATATTTATAAAAGTCGAATAAAAACAATTAGGTAGGGATTTATACTTAAAAAAAAGCCGTCGCGAAATTTTTACTAAGATTATTTTCACGTAAACTGAAATGCTTTGTCTTATTTTAAGTTCCTAATATATATTTTTTTTGGTGTGCAATAAAGAATATATCTATCTATCTACAGCCGAAGATATAACCGCCTCTTTTTTGAAGTCGGTTAATAAAAAAAATCAGCCTTTCAAGTATTCATCCACCCCAATATGTGGCAACCCTACAGGATCCGTCCGAAATAGGGAAGTTTAATGACGAGCGGTGCGATCGTAAACATCAAACGCTTGCGTCAGGGGTGTCGCCTAATACTCTTTTTGCAAACTTTATAGCAAGTGAAAATAAATTAAATGTTGAGTAGTTACAGTGAAATGTATGACAAATATAGCGTTGTGTTAGTGTCGCGTTTGTAGTCAACTGGTCATGATTTTATGTGCAGATGAAAGTTTAGTATTGTGACCGTCTTCTGATATTCCAGATGTCTACATTGTGTTATATTAATTTCGCTGTGTTTCTGGGACTTGGGTGTTCTCGAAGAAATTAGTCGTCAGTAGCTCACCAACTGGGAGTTGGTTAAAAAACAGTAGGTAGTGAGTTTTTTAGCAAGTTAGTTAGCTACTGAACAGTAGTTTCTTCAAGGAACACACAAGTTCCCAAAAAAAAGTAGCTTTGTCGAGTTAATATGTACTAACATAGACACTAACTCGACGAATCTGTTTGTTTTTTTTGTAGTGTGAAATCATCAATTAACTCTTTTGCCGAGACCTTGAACGTAAAGGGTAACTGAAGAAACACAGGTTAGTTTTAATCAGTAAAAGTCTAACCTAAAGTGGGAGAAGTATGACTTGAAAAAAAAAAATTTCACCTCAAACAGATGTTCAAAAGTGAGAAAATAACAAACTAAAGAAAGACCTCCAATGAAACAGAAAAGAGAACTATTCACGCGTTTTTGTAGTTCAGAGCTGACGTAGCTTTATCTATATGCATATGCCTCTAAATTAAAAAAAAAGATCAAGTGCAAATTGATCTTTATTTTTAAATTTGGAATTTCCTGATACTTATCTGTAAATCCCAACCCTACCGTCCGACCTACACCCCTAGAGCCGAACAAAAACAAACTAGGTATCTAGTCCACCATCCCTAGACGGCAGACACGTGTATTGATGGAAACGAAACCTTGTTTGTTTGAGCGTCCCTTCAGATTCAACTAACTCATTCCCTCAACTTCCAAAAGGACTGAGACATCGTACCTATTCTGAGAAATTACGGTATGTACATGGTTCTTACTGGATGTCAGCAGGGCTTACTAATATGACCTTAGAGAATTGCTTGCCACTGAGAATAGACCCTAAATACAAACAAAATGGAAGACAAAAAGAAAAATGTTTGTTTGAAACTCACACAGGACAAACGACAAAATAAAATAAAAATGTTAACTAATCAATTAGTTTTTCATTTTATTTTTTGTATTCTTGTATTCGCCTTTTTCTCTCTTTTTATTGCACCTACCACTATTTTTCTCTGCATCACCCAAAGGTTGATTAGTAGAAAATGCCTAAGTTATTGAGTCCGCCTCCGTACTTTTGTGTGCATAAAGCATTTAATAAATAAATAAACATCACATAAACTAGGTAACATAAGAAACAACAATAACAACAACATTTAAAAAGAACAAAAAAGAAAACAGACATTAGTTTTAGGAATAGCGAGACAAAGAACGCAATTAGGCACACGCACCTGAAAGATATGTCAATAAAACTGAAGGGAGGCCCAGTTTTATTGACATATCATTAGCTAATGCCGATGCCTGCGAGACCGGCGGAGTAACCGTAGTCCTCGCAAAATGGGCGACTGAAGAAACCAGGGTTTTAGTCAGTAAAAGTCTGAAACTCCCTCGCGCACCACCCAAAGCGCGAAGTCATTCGATGATTTCCCACATAAAAACAAAAAAGACACTCCCCTTCAAATTAAATATAGTTGAACAAAAGAGCATCGAATTCAGCATGACCTATTTTATCAACTCTTTGAAATTCTGACCTACACCCCTTATGACGAACAAAATAAACTGTACCATCCTTAAACATACCTACGTACTATAGACAGAAATGCAACCTTGTTCGTGAAGCTTCCCTTCAAATTACGTCAAATTCACCGAACTAAGCTCGTTCCATTCCACTCATACTGAACGAACAACACAGCATCGAATCCTAAGAGAAACGTAGCGTCCAGAAGTTTGTCAAATCTAAGTTTTTGAGTTCTAGGTTCTATCTACTTTTATTTTCTATTGATTGGTTCTTTTTTTTTTTTGATGTTTGAGAATGAGTGAGAGTTTGATTTCAGTTCAGGTTCAGGTGGAAGGATTTTGTTTATCGAATAAGTAAGTTTAACATATTGATTTTTTTTCCTCCTCAACCCTAACACGTAGTTCTTTGTGATATTTTATATACGTTTTAATTTTAATCAATGTAAATCACTACACGAATATCAATCACTAGCTGTCTCCTGCGGATTTACCCGGGTCTTTGGTTACTGCTCCGCTTCCGTGGGCTTGTTGTGTTGTTGTTGTTGTTGTGGGTTTTTTATATAGCCTATAAGCCTTCCTTGATAAATAGGCCATCCAATCCAACAAGTTTTTTTAACTCGAACCAGAAGTTCCTGATATTAGCGCGTTCAATCAAACACTCTTTAGTTTTTTAATACTCGTATTAGTATAGAAATGCCTATAAATGATACAAACGGAAATTGACTACCAATAAATAAATAAAAAATAATTGCAGTCTTTTAAGTTAGTTTTTCTCATGTTTCTTAAAGTGTATTGAAGTTATCCATTTTAGTTTAATTCATTTAAACAACCGCTTTGGCAGTCATACCTCTGTGCAAGACCACTTCCGTACAAAATTGATGACCTGACATTACTATCAGGTCAGGCAACGCATGCGTTCTTTTTGTGTTACTAAGCACATAAAACCGTTTACATAAGCATAGGCCCGCCCCGCCCATAGGCTTAAGTTTTTATTACCACCCCCACCTCATCCCCATTCCACCCCACTTGTACGACCTATCGGAATGCTTGCACCCCTCGGAATGGGGTACAAACTCAAGGAGCGAACGAGACAGACACATAAACACTTATAAAAGAAAGAAACAACCAATGGGCGGTTACTTTTCCACATATTTATATCACCATATTGAATTTCATATTTATGTAAATAAATAATTTTATTGTTGTAGAACAATTGGTAACATTTCTTTATAATGAGAGCTGTCCAATGTAAGGTTGCAAGAATTGAAATATTTTATTGGCGTCATAAGTTTACAATGGTTATTTTAGTAATGCAAACTAGAGAATATAAATAATGGATAAGAAGTAGAATAATGTTGTCCATGGTTAAGATGTGTACTTTTTTTCTTAGCAAGCTGTGACAGCAAGGTGTTATGCATTCCGCATAATTTCTATGATATTGTTTTTGTTTTCATGAGATATTAGCCACAATTAGCTCAATGTAGGTAAGTATGTAACTTTAACCTTAAATTTTCTAGTTACTGAATAACAAAAAAACCGGGCAAGTGCAAGTCAGACTCGCACTGAGGGTTCCGTACAAACTTTTCCCAATCGCAAATTAGTTTTTTTTTGTGACGTAACTACAAATTTACAGTTTTCAGATTTTTTCCTATACTTGTGCTATAACCTTGTTTCATGCCAAATTATAGGATTCTAGGTCAACGTGAAGTAAAACATTAAGCTTTGATCAAAATGGTTTAATTTACCTCTTCTCTAATTTAGAGAGTTATGTTGAGGTTTTAAAGGGGTGACCAGATGGTTGCAAATTAGCGTTCCAACCAAGGTGACCTAGGTTTATGCGTTTGATTTGTGTTACAGCTACATGGATGTAAACCACGCGCCAACACGTTCGGTGGTTGGAAAAACGCGCCTCCCAACCAAGGGCGTTGAAAGTCATGGATTACAACTGCTGTCTACACGGATTGAAACTAGCAAGGACACCTTGGTTGGGACAATGGTTTGCAACCATCTGGTCACCCCTTTAATGAGCATAATTGTGTGGTCATTACAGCAAATATATTTTTAATACCGTTACAATTCGTACTTTCTGTACGAATTGCAAATTACAAAAAACATAAAAAATTGTATTACACCTAATTTAATTTTGATTTTAATTTTTTTACATTTTGCAGGTCAGAGTCAAGCTGAATGTTGATTAAAATATATAATGACGGTCGCAATACGTAATTTATTTAAGGAATTAGAATCATTAAAGTCATCAATAGGTACAACTCTTTCAATTCGTTTAGTACCCTATTGAATGGTTATTTCATTGAGAAATAGTTTAAATGTCTAAGCATATTAAGTATAATAATCAGCTTACCACTTGCATGCAAAAAGCAAAACCGTAAAAAAAAAACGCGGGTTTCCTTCGATATCTCCCCTTTAGGGGAACTGGCATTCAAGGTTTGACAGGTTACTTCAAACTTATTCAATGTAGCATACTCAATAGTTTAAAGGGATCACGAAAACAATCATCTTTTTTATTAATATATTATCAGGCTGATAAAAAATGAATACAACAATTTGAGTTATCTCTCAAAGGTCACCTATTTGTAAAGTTGTAACATAATTGTTTTAGTAAGAGGAGTATTGTCTTGTTATCTGTATGTTGAATACTTTCAGACAAATGCAATAAAATGTATTTGAGGTGAATGTTTAAGTATTCACCTCGCCAAACATAGCCCGCGAAATTCAAATTTTCGAACATATTTTGCAACGTTTAATATCGGATAGTCTAGATCACGGGTAGATCGACAATAAGAAGAAAGAAATACACAACAAAACGAGCTATAGGTAATAACTAGCTTCTTCGGCGGCTTCGGTCGCGTAATTGTAGAAAACATATTATTATGTCACTGCCTATGCCACTCGGAGATGAAGTAGCATTCCAATGTTGAAAGAATTTTTAAAATCGGTCCAGTAGTTTTTGAGTTTATTCATTACAAACAAATAAACAAATTGTTCTTCTTTTTAATATTAGTATGGAAGTATCTTAGATGATAGAAAATATCTACAACTAAACAATAGGCAAAACATGCAATATTTTTTTTATTTGCTAAACTAAATAATCATCTATAATTATTACAAGGCAACATAGTCCCGGGAAAAAGTATCCTATATGGTATTCGAGGAAATGGTCTACCCGTGCAGCTTACTGTCTATCCGTAACGCAAGTCAAGGTTCATATATGTATATCATCATCTTCCTGCCCTTGTCCTATCTTATTTGGGGTCGGCGCAACACGTTTTATTCTTCCATTCTATCCTGTCAACCGTCATGCTATCACTAACTTCCTTTTCTTTCATATCACTGTTCACACAATCCATCCATCTTTTCATTGGCCTCCCTCTCCCTCTCCACCCAACCACATATATATACTCATAACTCTTTTAGTAACATGCGTTTCATCTCTCCTCTTTACATTTCAATAAAATATATATGTATATAAATACATATATATTTTATTAATTCTGTATTATAATAGACACCACGAAGTACCTGTGTATCTCTTCTCATTCTCTGTCAAATTTATCCAAAGGTAGTCTGTCAAAAAATGCTTTTAGCGATAAGACCGCCCATTGTTACACCCTATTAATTTTAAGCTCTTACTGTAATTTTTAAGGTGTGCAATATAAAAGAGTAAAAAAGTAAAAAAAAGACTTGTCAGACTAGTCGATGAATGAGCGCATCCCTATCGTCGCCGCGTCTCATCGCGACCGCAGTTAGCATCTTTGACAACCTCTAGACAGAGAATTGCGCGCCTTTTCATGACATTGTACTTTTCTGACGTTTCAATCAGTAAGTAATTAAATGTTTTGCGAGATAAAACTGCATTCATCTTTAACACTATCTATCTGTATATGACAGCTGAGGCACAGAGGACTGCCGGTATGTTAACCCACCCAAAGACCAATTTCCGTTGCTCTTGCACAATCTACAATTACTATCCAAAAATGACAGCAGTCGAAACTCGAAAACCGATCTCTTATCTCACACGACCGATCAACATACATTTATGCAATTTGATTAAATGTAAACACAGTGTGTTATCGTTAGCACCTCTATTGACACAGCAACGCTTATCAGTTGCAACTAAGATTACTGACATGCAACGACTTGATAAGTTTATTAGACAAGACGTGTTCGATAAACTTGGACTATTTATTTTGAGGTTAGTTGTAAGGTCGATTGTGTCAAAAAGTTTCGGTCAAAAAGGTCTAAAACTCAGACTGGACAGAGGCGGCCTGCGCCTCGTGACGGGGACCATCACCGGACGCTGCACACTGAATAAGCACCTCCACACAATAGGCATCACAGACAGTCCCCTGTGCAGAGCATGTTTGGAGGGGGAGGAGACAATTGCACATGTGCTCCTAGACTGCACAGGTGTCACTGAAATACGCACACGAACCTTAGGATCCCCGAACTCCCTTATTGATGTCCTGAAAAACCTAAAAGTCCTTATCTGTTTTTGGAGAGAGGTAGGCTGGTTGGAATAAGCCCACCTAAGGTTATGGCCGCCATGGCCCACGTCATGGCCCACACAGCACTAAGTGCGGAAACCATACATAAATAGATAGATAGAAGGTCGAAAACAGAATCAATACCAGAGGCTGTACCAGGAGCTCTTAACGCGATACATTTAACAACCTAAACAGCTAAAATGATGAGCTATACAGGGGTGTATGTATAGCTCCATCACTCTCTCTCGCTCGCACACTTGACATATTAACACGTTATGGTAAGGCCGCAGATACCAATATTATAAAGCTGCAGTTTGTTTGGCGGGCGAAACGCGCTAATCTCAGGAACTACTGATTCGAAATGAAAAAATCTTTTAGTGTCGGACAGCCTGTTTATCAAGAAAGGCTATACATGTAGGCTATATAACATCACGCTACGACCAATTAGCTTATTAGCTTAAGACGCGGGTGAAACCGCAGGGATCTAGTGTTTTTGTAACAACATGCAACACTTAAATATTGTCGGACACAATGTGTCCGACAATGTGTCGACGAGTAAGTCATACAATCGGGGTAAAAAAAAAGAAAACATATTTATTTGGCACACACATGTTGAAACAAACATGTAGAAACTTACTTTTAACCGACTTCAAAAAAAAGGTGCAGGTTCTCTATTCGGTTGTATTTTTTTGTTAAATAATAATAATAACATGTGTGTCTCACGGATGCGCCAAATACCTATAGCAAAATGCCAGATAACTATGTAGCAGTCGCTAGTTTTCACTAAAACACGTTAAAAACTTCAAATACAAGTAATTGGCAATATCATCTCGGCGAAAAAAAATTACAAAAACGAATGAAAATCTAAAATTCAGGGAAATTAGAATTGACTTAGGGCGACTGAGTTGCGAATGCGGACGGTCTTTAAAAATGCGTAATCGCCCCTCGAAACAGTAAACTCGGAATTATGAAAGAAAATAATACGAAATCGTTATAGAAATAATAATATGAAACTAACCCACAGTGCAATTGCAATCGTCAATGACAGTAGATATGTTTGCCTGTATTATCCATAACCCCACAATATCATTAGGGTGTGTCTCTATGCCACAGAGACACACCCTAGAGACCCATAGTCTATGGGGTAAATACTATCCAGTCGTCATGCTTACGGAAAAAAAATTACAATTGAAAATAAGCTAACTGAGTAAAATATTTAGTTATTGTTTCATTTCACTGTAGGGTGCTGTACACTGTTGGAAGGCCTCCCACAAGGTGGACCGATGACCTGGTGAGAGTCGCGGGAATGCGATGGATGACACACAGGACCGTTCGTAGTGGTGACACTTGGAGGATGCCTATTTCCAACAGTGGATGTCTTTCAGCTGTAATGATGATGATGATGACTGTAGGGTTCTTAAAAACGCACAGCGCACGAATGAAGAGTGTCCAGCGTTGGCCACTGAGCGACGAGTCCTGGTCGCCAGGATCAGGCTAGATCTGTCTCTGCCAGCAGTAGTAAGGGCTATGCTGGCGGAGTCAGAAAAACTGGAGGGAAGTTGCTTCCTTCTGTGAGAACGTGATGGTCCTGAAGGGGGCCGCCGAGCGAGATCGTGAAACGCCGATCCCACTCGTAGAAGAAGGAGTCGGGGAGGCAACCGCCCTGATGCCTAACACGCCGAAACCCCGCTTGCATCATCCAATGCAGGTGGGACTTTGGAACCACGGGTGCTCAGAGTGGGGACTCTGCTCGCTCATCGAGTGATTCCAGGGAAGACGGTGGCACAGTGATCACGTACACAGTGAGGCTCAGGGGAGACCGTTGTATAGTCTCTTCAGGGATATGCCGTAACAGGCGGGTTTCGGAATGGTATTTGAGAGGCAACGGCGCCCCTTCTATATGTGCTGATGATGGTGATCCCCGGGGTGGTTTTAGTGAGGCAAAAATCCCACACTCCCCGGACTTATTCCCAAAGTCCGGGCGCCTTTTGAAGGATTCCCCTCGAAAACAAAAAAAAATAAAATTAAAAAATCTCGTACATTAAAACCGTTAAAATTCAAGTTGCAATATCATCTTACCAACAATCAATGTCAAGAATTAGTCAAAATGCAGAGAATTTAGTGGTATTTTTGACAGATGATGATGTTCTTCTGAAAATTGAAATTGGCTCACAAGCATTGAAGTTTTGTAACGAATGTAACATTCTTATTTTAATCCGTAAATTAATAAAGTGAATCCGAATGTATAATTTGAATGTAATGATTATACCTAATTGGAAATTAACCCTTTGCGAGTACAGACATACACCATAGACTTTAGCTCCACACTTTTAAACAAAAGCGCCGAAAGAAAGGTCGCGAATTTCATTCGTCCATAATACATTCGCTTTTCTGAAATTCCATAGTAATAGCTTCCAAGTATTTTATCGTATTGATTGCCAATACGATAAAATACTTGGAAGCGACATTATTCGGGAACCGTGCTCCAATATTTTCAATAAAAGATCACCTGCTTAGCATATTAATAAAATATCCGAATCGATTGGACTTTCATATTTACGTGCCCTCATCTATCTGGGACTGGGTGTATCAGCAACATTTGCATCAAGTATAAGCCTTATTAAATTCTACAAGTCTACAGGTAAATTAAAATTCTGTTTCTCATTAATTCCTTTGCAAATTGTAAATAAGTTTTTGATGCAGATTTTGTACAATATGATCAGTAAATTATGTTGTGAACGCGGGATGTTCTGTCTTTCTTTCTCATTAACATTTTGATTCCATGTTTTAATTTTGTTATTAAATGAGATGGGATGCGTGTGGATATGTGGAAAGTTTGTTGCTATATGCTCCGAGTAAGGAAAAACAAGTTGGTTCTATTTGATGTGATACCAAAAATGGTTCTTTTATGTTACATAGAGAAACTTCTCAATATGAAACAACTTCAGTGTATTTAAAATTAGAAGCCGTCGGTCGCGTAATTCCATTGAGTCTGCAGCAGGCATTAGAAAGGTGTCTAAGTATGATTCAGTTTTTTAAACCTAATGTGATGGTACGGTACTACATATTGATTTAAATTCAATGGCATCTTTGGGCTAGACACGCGGACGTGCAACTAACCCAGCGTTTCCAATTTTGATAAAAGTGATATTATCGCGAATCCGGCCAAATTTAGTAGTCACAAAATTTATGGGCTATTGAGTAATAACTATGACGTTGCGTGTTGGTCCGATTCGCGATATTATCACTTTTATCGGAATCCGGAACGCAGGGTAATGCAAGAATTGGACAGTCATGACTGCCTACTTGTGATTTCACCAATAAATTGACACGTAAATGATGAACTTAGGTCAATTCCAAACCGGAAGAAATGTATGGTATCTTCTTATTGTGGAGCTGGCCCTAGAGATTAGAATAAAGGGGCAAAATATTACATGAAATATAGATACCGCGTTGATATACAGACTGTAAAAAACCGGGCAAGTGCGAGTCGGACTCGCGCCTTGAGGGTTCCGTACAAACTTACCTATGACAGCAGTTCAATTCCCGATTTGAGTTACAAGATTTTTCCGAATCGTTTTTTTTAGTGACGTAACTACAAATTTAGTTTTTGGATTCTTTTTCCTAAACTTGCTTCATGCCCAATTTCAGGATTCTAGATCACCGAGAAAAATACCTTATGAATTTTGATTCCCTTGATAGTGGCGAAATATACATTTTTTACGACATAAACGGCCGTACCTCTTTTTTTCGATAACTCAGAAGTTTGACTTTTTCACATCTTCAAGGGACCGCAGACCTGAATAGGTAAGTATATGGTTTTAATTTTAACTCGATACCTCAACTTATTCCCGAGATAAAGGGTCTTGACAGCCAAACAGACAGACAGACGGACAACAAAGTGATCCTATAAGGGTTCCGTTTTTTCCTTTTGAGGTACGAAACAATAAACAATGCGTCTAGCGTAGCGTAGTCTAGCCGTTTTCACGGATTGCTAGAATTTCTCCGTGACGACGACGACACACGTTCTATCAATCAATCATTTTGTCTATTCTATTATGCAGGATGAAGCACTAAGATCCGTTTACATTGGTAGAGTAACTATTCCAGTACGAAGGCAGTGAAATTCTGGAATGAAAACGCACTGCAACCCCTGTTTTAGGTTCTAGAATCGTGCGTCTTTAGAAAAATTTCCTATTAAGGTTAGAGTGCAGATTTTCTTTATTATTGTAAGTAGGTACTTATCCAATTATTGATTGAAGCCTGAAACGATTTAAGAATATCTTTCTTAGTACAACTTAAACATGGCCACAGAATAAGTAATAGTACAAGTTTTTGTATGTTTTTCATTTGAGAAACACCTAGGTACAAACTGATTGGAAAATTAGTACACAAGCGAAGTCGAGAACACATTTGTTTTGTAACGATATCGATCGGAAAAATCGAGTCTACTACGAGTTTACTAGTTATTATTGTTGGTATTGTTGGTAAACAACGGTGCATAAAAAATATGAATGGTTCTAACTCGGTTAGAGAAAAATACATGTTGCCGTCGGATACTAATTATTACAAAATTACCTGTCTTAACTCGTATTTTTTGTATAATTAATTAAATAAAACGAATCATCATCAGCTATGGTACATAATTAAACATTTGCATTAAGATATTATTGCCATCGAGTAGATATTTTTATGAAAATCCCTATGATTTAGCAACATTAAATTATAAGCGACTAGCCCTATCCTTTACATAAATAGGCCTAATACAATAGAACTAAGAAAATTGCAAATGAAAATCCATATCGGAAAGAGACGATATTTTGTTTTAACCATAAAATAGGTTTAGCATTTAAATATTTTTTTTAATCTATGAATGTTTTTCGTCTTTTTTTTTACTTTCAGAGTTCGGTTGTATCGGAAATGGTATTGGCATTTTCATATGAAGACGTGATTTCAAGTAGGTAGGTAGTATGTGCAGATTATCATAAGTATATTGCACTATTGTAACACTTATCTGTAAGTATTGTATCGTAGTATGAAATCTTGTTAGTTTATAGGTAAGTCACTCCAAGAATTGCACGTACATATTATAATAGGCGACCGGCAATCGTGAGGAACCATAGCACTAGGCACTTATTTAGTTTTGTAATGATATGAAACTTTTAATGTGACTGTATTATTGCATTCAATATGTTACGAGTAGGTACTTTGTGCCAATTAATCTATTTGTATTATGTAAGTAAACAACTTTTCAATTTTGATTAAATTGAATTCTATCAATATGAGAAGTGCCCGTTTCTGCGATTGAAAAAGTTTCATGAATTAAAACTTTTTGATCTTTTCCTGGTAATTAAGTCTATTTTGGTGTACAATACCTACATGGGTAAATAACTACTTAAATTGTTATTAAAATAATTAATTTTATAAATAATAATTAACTGATAAAATTTGAAACTTTCTTAGTGATAAAAATAAACAAGATGGGTACCTACACACTACTCTCACTTTCTTACAGATAACACAGCAAGAAAGTGCAAAATAACTTTTGTCCGAAAAAGTTATTTTTCATTGCTTAAGGTTCATAATTTTCACTTAGAAAATAGTTGATTTTATTTCGAAGTTTCTTAGCAAATGTTTTAAAAAAAACATTAAAAACAAACAATCGTAAATAAAGAATATGGTCCTTCATGCGCATGGTCAAATTCTGACAGAAAGTATATCCTAAACTTCACTATAGAAAGAGATCCACTAACCCGGTTGTTGTGGCGGCAAAAAAGGCGGCATCGCGGACGGCAGCGGCGCGGAAGGCGGTGGTAGCGCGTACGGCGACACGCCCGGTGATCCTGGCACGGAGTCGCAGCTGGCAGAGCCCAGCGAGCGCGGTGGAGGCACGACCGGGCTGCGCGGCGCCTTCACAATCGGCGGCTCCGGCTGCTCCAGCTCCACGCCCGGAGGCTGCAGCCCCGACACCTGCGCCCGCGCACGCGCCTCGTCCTGCGCCTGAGCACGCCTCAAAGCAGTCTGCAACGCCATCACTCGCTGCCGATCCGCTGTTAGCCGACACTTTTCGCAAGTACAGTTGCGGTACTTGCAGTACCGCTTGTGGCCCTTCAGCTCTATCTTGAGCCTGTGGTTCCGGCAGCGGGCACAGTTCGGCGGCGCGCGCGGCACCGCCGAGCTGGAGGCGCCGGGTTCGGAACGTTCCTCGCAGTCGTCGGGCGTGCGGCGCCTCCACGCTCCCACGGACACCATGGCTTGGCCCTCGTTTTCGGCCGTGTTCGCGGCGAATTCGATGGGCGCGAAACAAACGCACACGCGGTGCGGCGCGCGGTCACGATGCGACTGCTGCCCCGCCGCCGGCACGCTCCGCCCCGCCCCGCTCCCCACCTCGCCGCGCTACTGCATTTATTGCCGTGCCCATATGCAACTATGCAATTCTTTGCACATAAATTACTGAATTCACGCAAGATATCCTGTCTTTCGGGAATAGCAGAAGGTACGTTCACGAGATTGAATATAAATTATGCAATTATATTGAATATAAGTTTCATTTGCTTTCATTTTGCATTAATTAAATAAAATTTTAAATTCGATCTCAACACATGATGCGCTTTTTTTCCATAGCAAAACACCGACTATTTTATTGTGTTTCAAAATTTGTTTCGCAGCATCAACGCTGAATGGTATACTACAAAATACCTGCCAATAATTTTGTCTGCAATGAGCAACAAGCGACCAAACTCCGGGCTCCACGGGGTACTGCTTCACCATGACAACACGCCCGCGCACTCAGCGCTCAAAACGAG
Organism: Mythimna impura; assembly: GCA_905147345.3. Classification (NCBI taxonomy): domain Eukaryota; kingdom Metazoa; phylum Arthropoda; class Insecta; order Lepidoptera; family Noctuidae; genus Mythimna; species Mythimna impura. The sequence goes on along the minus strand of LR990359.1, from coordinate 20,000,180 downwards.
GGACTTCCTGGACACCACACCGGTCAGTCTTGGGGCACTTTCATTACTGTCCTGATCTGGCACCGTGTGACTTCTTTTTATTCCCTAAAATAAAAAATCAGCTTAAAGGGGTAGGGAAGACGCGCTAGCAGTGTTCAAGAAGGCCGTGGAAGAGGTGTTTGCGGCGGACTGGAAAAAATGTTTCGAAAATTGGTTCAGACGCATGAAACTTTGTATAGAGTCTTGTGGAGAGTTCTTTGAAAAGATTTAATAAAAATATTTTATCCATAGAATTTAGTTTTTAGGGTTCCGTACCTCAAAAAGAAAAAAAAACAGAACCCTTATAGGATCACTTTGTTGTCCGTCCGTCTGTCTGTCTGTCAACACCCTTAATCTCGGGAACGCAAGGAGGTATTGAGTTGAAATTAAAATCATATACTCGTGCTTACAGTCCTTTGAAGCTGTGAAAAAATCAAACTTCAAAGTTAACGGAAAAAAAAGATACGGCCGTTTATGTCGCAAAAAACGTGTATTTCGACGCTCTCAAGGTAATCAAAATTCACCGGGTACTTCCCGTTGACCTAGAAACCTAAAATTTGGCATGAAGCAAGGTCTCATAACCCAAGTATAGGAAAAAATCTGAAAACTGTAAATTTGTAGTTACGTCACAATAAAAAAAAAATTGCGATTCGGTAAAATCTTCGTAACTCAATTCGGGAATTGTACTGTTTTCATAGGTAAGTTTGTACGGAACCCTCAGTGCGCGAGTCTGACTCGCATTTGCCCGGTTCTTTTTAGTTTTTCAAAACCTTTCTGAGTGTCCCAAGTATAATGAAAAACGTTCCAGGTACTGACAACCCCTGCTTCTTTTAGGTTTTTAACATACTTGTAGTATAAGTAAGAATTAAATAATTTATTGAATTAAAAGCCTCATAAGTTCAGAAGATGGATAGTTAAAATGAATTCATTTAAGTATAACAGTTAGTATATAAGTTGATTATAATAAATTCAGCATCAATCTTAACTGTAATAAAGCACAATATACATATATTGTACTTTTATTAAAAAGTGTACCCTAAAACAACCTTTTTTTAACTTCTGTCTAATGCTGTCGCGAATAGAATCTAACTTCAGTGTGTCCAACTGAATACAAACTAAAAAAAATAAGATAATATACTAATTTCCTTATTGCCATTAAACGTCTAACAAAACAGAACTTCTAAAATAATTATTTCATTTACCAACACATGTGACATACTTTTAAAGAAATAAATAAAAATTATTGCAGTAAACCGACATTTATGATCCAACAAACTAAAACTAGAAATAACTGAATAAACAGAACAAACTAATTTATAGAGAAAAAAAATACCAACTTTTTATTTATTGCAATATGTTATGCAAAAGTGCACACGAATAAATGCCCCGAACTGCGTGTGGCTGCAATCCACGATCGCGTGCAACTACGTCCACGCACACATCAACACACGTTGTGAATACACGGAAAATTTTTCTTGTGTGAGTGTACACATCACTTGTGTGCGTGCACATCGCGCGATTTTACACGTGAAATTCAAGTGTGCAAAACGCGTCATTACGTCACTAAAATTTCGGAAATATGCGTTTCGTTCGCAATGAATAAACTCATAGATCGTTAACCGTAAGTACTTAATGATGTTTTAAGGTTCCGTATATTTCTTCCAATGAGTCTCCCGCTCTAGGGTGGGCCGAGATGGCGTGTCGGACTTTTACTGACTAAATCGCACCTGTGACCTTCAGTTGCCCTTTATGTTCTAGGACCACGGCTTCCCTTTCAGAATTTTCCCATGGCCTTAGCGGACATCGCCCTACTGAGTCCCTATGGTTTTGCTGACATCTCTATAAGAGGTTCCTTTTCCACTCGCCTATCTTCAACATCGAGCATGGTTTAATAAAAGCTTGTTGCTTTTTCTAACGCTATCCAACTCGATGTTTGATGAAGAGGCAATGTAAAAAAACTGGGCAAGTGCGAGTCGGACTCGCGCACTGAGGGTTCCGTACAAACTTGAAAGGCAAATTGCGGTTTACGATTTATGACGTATTAAAAAAAAAACTTACTAATGCCCGTTCAAACCAATTTTCGGTGGAAGTTTATAAGGTAATGTAGGTAGTCAGGGACTTAAAAACACCTTCATAAAGGTTACAGAATTATAAGTGTTACATGTTGAATTGATAACAGAATCAAATATGTAACACTTATAAATGTGTTTTCAATGTGTTAACCCAAAACACTTACGAAAGTGTAACCGTAACATATCTGTAACAGATATAAAAGTGTTAACAGTGTTAATAAGAGTAACAGGTAAATGCAGCGTTGCCAAATTTACAATGTACTTATTTATGGTTAATAAGCATTAGATAGCCGAAATCCAGTCGCAGTCTGTTGCATCCGTGCAAAACATTTGCGCTGAAGTATTGAAAATATTCGTGATTTTAATTTCAAGTTTATTTGAATAGTTTTGTGTTTATTTGACTGAAATGGATCAATCAAATCAAACCTTTCTTTTAAAAAAAATCCTCGTTCGGATCAAGATGACAACCATCCTAAAATCGACTGCTTACCACTTCAACAAGAAGTTGTGCGTCTTGATAGTCCAGAAGTATATTCGGAGGATTTTTCGCAATCAATCCTTTCTTATAAGAAAAACACCCATCTGGATAAGGACGAAGACTATCCTAAATCTAGATATTTACCACTTCATCAGGAAGTGGTGAATTTGGGGGATGAACTGCACGTGTCCGTAAAATTTACAGTTCTAACCACCCTACACGTGTCCCCTGGGTAGTGCTAAACGAGCAGTACCTAAATGTGGTGGTAGGCATAGCAGCGTCGGCTGCCGGCTTAAAAGTTACCACCCACCAGACAAAGCCACGCGAGCCGTCGTGTTCCGGCGTGATGTCTGGTGAAGCCGTATGGTGAAAGATGGGTCTGAGCAGTTGTGTTGCGATGTATACCGAGTATGATGCGCCAGCTGTTGTTATGTCGGACGTTTGATCGTGGAGGGTAGTGGGATCCGAAGCACAATTCTCCGCTGGCCGACCGCAGATTCTATAGTTGGGGGCCCAAGTAGTGTGCCAGCCACACACAAAAGGCTGCCCCGCCAACTACGAAAAATCCCAGGGTAGCCCCATCGTGCCGGTTCGCGACCGGGTGAGAGGACCCGATGGCGATCCCTGGGAGGGTTCGGGCGTCCCCGCAGTCTCCAGATCAAACCTCCATTGGCGCAGCAACTCTGGTCGTATTGTTGGAATTACATCGCATCGCCTCGCTCAACTGCCATTTTCCACCAACCCTATTCACTCGAAATCGCAGCCTACTTGCTTTTCTTCGGATGATCCATCGTGGTGCGCAGATGCTGTGACAGATGTGTTGCGGCGGGGGATGGAGTATTACATTCCATTCTCTGACGTGACAATGTCTGACCAGGCTCGCCCTTGGTTTGGTGTGGAGTGTGATCGCGCTAACGCGCTTAAGCACACGGCATACCGGGCATGGGCCGACGCTCGTATGCATAAGGCGAGTGACGTGAGTCAGAAGAAGAGAGCCTTCAACAGGGCTGCCAAGTCTTGCAAGAAGGTGATGCGGAGGTCTCGGTTTGACCATATTAGCCGCATCGGGAACAAACTCGCATCATACCCTGCTGGTAGTAAGGCGTTTTGGTCCCTGGCTAAGTCGGTTGAATCAAACTTCTGCTGTCCCTCACTACCGCCACTGCTGAAACCCGACGGGTCGCTGGCCCATACCGCTGAGGAGAAAGCAAATTTGTTTGCCTCTCTCTTCGCGGAATCTTCGCGTCTAGATTCTGGTGACGCGCGGCCCCCTGTTAATCCTGATGGTTGCGAGACGAGTATGTCGGATATTCGCATCCATCAGAAGGACGTCCGTAGGGTGCTACGTAACCTTGACGTGAACAAGGCTAGCGGTCCAGACGGGATACCGGCAATTGTTCTAAGAACGTGTGCGTCAGAACTGTCTCCGATCCTGACGCGCCTATTTAGGCTTTCATTTGAGGCTGGAAAAGTGCCGATTGCATGGAAGCAAGCTAACGTACAGCCCGTGCCCAAAAAGGGTAGCCGGGCTGACCCAGCTAACTACAGGCCAATCTCAGTAACGTCCATTCTCTGTAAGACTATGGAACGTGTACTCAACACTAAGCTCCTGGCATACCTAGAAGCTAATGACATCCTAAGTGACCGACAATACGGCTTTCGCCGAAATCGGTCAACTGGTGATCTTCTAGCGTATGCCATCCACATCTGGAGTGAGGCCATTGAGAAACACGGGGAAGCGCTTGCCGTCTCCCTCGATATCTCGAAGGCTTTCGATAGGGTCTGGCACGAAAGCCTTATAAGTAAGCTTCCTTCTTTTGGATTACCTGCTGGTTTGTGTGCTTGGATTGCAGACTTCCTGAGTGACCGGTCCATCCGGGTGGTCATCGATGGTTGCTCGTCCGGTCAAATGGCCATTAATGCCGGGGTCCCTCAGGGGTCAGTGCTCTCGGCAACATTGTTCTTGCTGCACATAAATGATCTGCTTAAGCCCGGTACCTTTGGGTATGCAGACGACAGCACTGTTGCTGAGAGTTACATATCCAGCGCGCAAGCTAGTGGGTCACAGATCCAGTCTCTCCGAGAGGCTATGGTCGAGCGCTTGAACTTGTCCTTGGAGGCAGTCTCTGAATGGGGCGATGCCAATTTGGTCAAGTTCAATGCTGCTAAAACCCAGGCGTGTCTATTTTCCGCTAAAAGGAGCCAATTCAGCCCTGCTCCTACTTTCCGGGGCGTAACCGTGCCAATAACCGACCATCTTGATCTCCTTGGTGTTACGCTGACGTCAACACTCAACTTTGGGCCATACATCGAAGCAAAGGCTCAACTGGCAGCAAAAAAGCTGGGAATCCTCGCGAAGGTAAGACAGTACTTCACGCCGGAACAGCTGCTCAAACTTTATCAAGCGCAAGTTCGATCGTGTATGGAGTACTGCTCTCATCTTTGGGACGGATCTGCCCGATACCAGCTTGATGCACTTGAGGCAATTGAGAGGCGAGCCAGGAGGATCATTGGCAATGACGCACTCGTTGAGTCGAGGCTTCAAAGTCTTGAGCATCGACGCCGAGTTGCTAGCCTGTCGGTTTTCTACCGGTTGCATTTCGGGGAGTGTGCGTCGGAATTGTATAACCTAATTCCGCCTAGCCCGTTCCATCATCGGACCACCAGGCGTACGGCAATGCGCCACCGGTACATGGTTGACATCCCACCTATACGCACGAAACGTTTTGGGAACACATTCATAGTGCGTACAGCTAAGGAGTGGAATTCCTTGCCGGAATCTGTTTTTCCTGATGGCTACAACCCGGGAATCTTTAAGTCAAGAGTGAATAGGTTACTTCTAGGTAAGCGCGCTCCATCGTCGACCGCATCTTCGCTTTCCATCAGGTGAGATAGCGGTCAAGCGCGAACCTATCAAGAATAAAAAAAAAAAAAAAAAAAAAAAAAAAAAAATCTAAAAACAAAAATTAAAGGTAAAAAGAAAAGTATGTGTGTACAGCGGATGCACGTCCTCTTACTCCAAGTGCACCTCTCGAACATTCGAGGACTGCACTCCAATCTCGATGCGGTCCACCACCATTTTGAGACTGACAAGCCTCACTTACTTTTCTTGACGGAGACGCAGATCAGATGTCCGTCAGATGCGGCGTATCTCGACTACCCAGGATACTCATTGGAGCACCATTTCTTGCAGCGTGCCGGGGTCTATGTGTACGTGCGCAAAAACATCTGCTGCCAGCGTCTCAGTCACCTTGAGGACCCTAATTTCTCAACGTTGTGGTTGTTGGTGGACACCGGTGTGGACAAAATTGTCTATCACCAAAAAAACGACAACTCAACTGTTTGGCCACCTCAGTGTGACCGCCGATAAGGCTCTGCATCGGCACCCTGATGCGCAGTTTGTCGCTCTGGGGATTTTAACGCGTCACCAAGACTGGCTTTTCCCGTACCAGAGGATCGATCACGCTGGGAGAGAAGCGCGAAACTTTGCAGTGTCGATGGGCCTCTCCCAGTTGATAAAGCAAGCGACAAGGGTGCCTGATGTAGTTGATCATACTGCAAATTGTCTGGACCTTCTGCTGACCACCGATCCGGACAGATGTATCGTAACAGTTTCCTCACCACTTGGAACTTCAGACGACTGTCTGGTGAAGTCTGTATCGTCCTTCTCCCCACCTGACTGGGACTCTCACAGCGAACGGCGAATGTGGCGTTACAAGTCAGCAGACTGGGATGAGATTCAGCACTTATTTGGATCTTTTTCTTGGCAGCAGGTCTGCTTCTCTTCTGAAAATCCGTCGAGCTGTGCAGATGCTATTTCCGATGTGATACGTCAAGCTATGGAGTATTTCATCCCTTATCGCGACGTACTCATCGATGGCTCAGCTCACCCATGGTTCAACGCCAATTGTGTTCTAGCTGAACAGCGTAAGTATTCGGCGTTTCTCGCCTGGGTTGACGCTCTTGACCACAAAGCTCCGGATCTGAGCTCAAAGAAGAGAGCCTTCAATCATGCTGCCAAGTCCTACAAAAAGGCACTAAGGAAGGCTCGCTTCGACCGCATTACTCATATTGGCACAAAGCTCTCTGCACAGCCGTCCGGTAGCAGAGCATTCTGGTCCCTTGCCAAGTCGGTCGAAGCGAACTTTTGTCGGCCCTCATTGCCACCGCTGGTTAAACCTGATGGAACACTGGTTCATACGGCGAGAGAGAATGTAGGTCTCTTTGAATCTCTCTTCGCCCATAATTCTCGTCTTGACACTAGCAGTGCTACTCCACCGACTCTGCCTCAATGCGACACTTCGATGCCCGAGGTTCGCATAAGGAACGAAGAGTTTCTGAGAGCACTGTGTTGTCTAGACGTAAATAAGGCTAGTGGGCCAGATGGTATACCAGCGATTGTTCTCAAGGCTTGTGCGCCCAAGTTGTCTCTTGTATTGACGTGCTTGTATCGCCTCTCATTTAGGACTGGTATAGTGCCCAAGTCCTGGAAGCTTGCCAACGTGCAACCCGTCCCAAAAAGGGCAGTCGTGCCGATCCTGCCAACTATCGGCCGATTTCAATAAACTCCATAATATGTCAGATTGGAGCGTGTATTGAACTTGCGCCTCGTAGCATTTCTGGAAGGTAAAGATCGCCTCTGTGTCCGACAGTATGGGTTTCACCACAATCGGTCTACTGGGGACCTACTAATCTATGCTACCCACTTTTGGAGCGAGACCCTCGAGAGGAATGGGGAAAGGATTGCCGTTTCGTTAGTCTGATTAACTGGGTAAAAGACTTCCTGAGTGAACGATCTCTCCGTGTTGTTGTCGATGGGTGCTCATCAGAGCCTATAACGACTAATGCCGGAATTCCTCAGGGGTCTGTTCTCTCTGAAACTCTCTTCCTGCTGCATATCAACGATCTGCTGATGCCCGGTATCTATGGGTATGCAGATAGATGATAGCACAGTTGTAGAGAGATACCTACCAAGTACTCGGGCTAGTAAGGAGCTAATCCGGTCCGAGAGAAAAGTTATGGTACAGCGTACGAATGTCTCACTTCAGGCAGTCTCCAAGTGGGGTGAAGCCAATCTGGTGAGATTCAACGCCGCCAAAACACAAGTTTGTCTGTTCACCGCTAAAAGGAGCCCGTTCTCTTTGGCTCCTGCTTTTCAGATTGTATCCCTGGAGTACACCGACCGCCGCGACCGGCGGCGTGCTCTTGGGAGTTAAAATTTCCTCAGACCTTAACTTTGGGCGGTTCATTGAGTCCAAAGCCAAGCTAGGAAACTCGGCGTTTTTGCAAAGGTCCGGCGGTACTTCACACCGGGACAGCTTTTAATGTTATACAAAGCACAGGTCCGTTCGTGTGTGGAGTACTGCAGCCACATATGGGCTGGTGCTGCAAAATGCAACCTGGAAGCTTTGGACTCGGTGGAAAGGCGTGCGAAGAGGCTAATTGGTGATCCAGATCGGGTTAAGTCCAATTTACAAATCCTTGAGCACAGGCGTAGGGTAGCCAGCCTTTCGGTGTTTTACAGGACGCATTTTGAAAAGTGTGCGCGGGAATTGCATGAATTGATTCCACCATCTCATTTCTACCATCGGATAACCTACGAACGGCGAGTACCTTTACGTTGTTGAAACTTCTACGGTCCGGACTAAGCGTTTCGCCTCGTCGTTTTATACCGCGAACATCGAGGGACAGGAACAACTTACCTGCTGCGGTCTTCCCGTCCGATTATAATTTAGGTGTCTTCAAGGCTAGAGTGAATAGGCTCTTAATAAACTAGTGTGTCACTACTTACCATCAGGTGGGATCACAGTCAAGCATTAGTTTATAACATTAAAAAAAAGTTGTGCGTCTTATATTATTTGAAGAAGATAAGTACAGAAGAAATTGAAAAAAAGAACTAAATGATTCGGATTCGGGAACGAAAGGTCTGACTGCAGAGAAGTGTGGTGGGAAATGTTCGGAGTGTGCGTTGCATAGTGACGGTTCAGTTGAACCAATGGATCCAAGAAACAAGCATTTTAGTGAATTAATTGCACAGGAACTTCAACTAGTGTGTGTGTAGGTAGTGAAGATCGTCGTAGGCTTTGACAACACGCGTCTTACACTCTTACGGCCACGCGTTGTTGCCACACTGTGCAATTACTTATACCTAAAGCTATACTAAAACTGATTATTTCAGTTATACATATTAACACTTATTAACACATATAAAAGGTTACAGTTTGATTCGGTAACATTATTGTATCTGTTACATTTAAAAGTGTTTTTCTGTTAAAACTGTTTTAAAAAACAGTGTTAAAAACACTTAATACGGTTACAGTTTGAGTCCCTGGTAGGTACTTACATACATAATATATTTTTTTTTTAGTTTTATCATTCTCTTATTTTAGAAGTTACGGGGGGGGGACACATTTTACTACTTTGGAAGTGTCTCTCGCGCAAACTAAGTATTCAGTATATAAAAAAATTATATTAGATACCTCAATATCACGTATCGGTTAATTTGAGTTTCAGTTCTAAGTATGGGGAACCCCCAAAATTTATTGTTTTTTTTCTATTTTTGTGAAAATCTTAATGCGGTTCACAGAATACATCTACTTACCACGTTTCAACAGTATAGCTCTTATAGTTTCGGAAAAAAGTGGCTGTGATATACGGACGGACAGACAGATACATGACGAATCTATAAGGGTTCCGTTTTTGGCCATTTGGCTACGGAACCCTAAAAAGAGAGATAAACGCCTGAAAATTCTGTTGGCATTCGGTAATTCCGTGATTTACTCGAATATTTCACAAAACTTGTTCCAGGAAATGCGTGTTTTTTTTAAACCCTTGAAAGTTTTTCAGAAAAATTGTCGTCATTCAGAATCTAAATTAAATGTGCAGAATCTAAAAAAATGGCTTCTATTGATGTACATTATGGAGGGCCAAAGTTCACGTAAAATAGCAGATTTTATGTAATGTCTTTACTAGATTAGTTTTACACAAATTTATGTTTTGATTTCTATAGAAGCCTAGATAGAGCACAAGATAGCTGTGTATCCAAAATATACGTGAGCTATGGATGATTTTTCGAAATCGAAAAAAAAAGAAAGTTTTGAAATAATACCATAAAATATTTTTTTTTGCAATTATAAGCTTAACAGTTTGTACGGAACCCTCGGTGTGCGAATCCGACTCGCACTTGACTAGTTTTTTTTATTAATTTAGTATGCTGACATACATACCTATACTTTTATGACTAAGGGCTTTGTTATTGAGGTGGGAAATCATCTAATAACAACTCTCGCTCTAGGGTGGATCGAGAGGGCGTGTCAGACTTTTACTGGCTAAACCCACACGTATGTTCCTTCAGTTGCCTTTTTGTTTCAGGACCATAACTTTATATCCTTTTCAGAACAAATCCCATGGGGCTAGCTGGTATCGACCCTGCTGGGCCCCTACGGTTTGCTGACATTTTATACAGGCGCGCGTGGAACACTACGCGCCGTGACGACTCAGACTTGGTCTTTATAGGACGATCGGACGGCGAGCTACCCATTGCTCGTCGTTCGCTTCGATTCCCACTGCCTAGGGATGAATAGAGCTGGTTTTTGAATTGAGAATTTTCTGTAAAGGACATGCTGAAGCCCTTTGAAAGCCAAGACTATACCTACTTATAGGCTTCTAAGCTAGTATTTTGCAAAAATAGAACCTAAAGTTTAGTGAATACATAAAAATCCTTAAATTGTAGCTGGTGAAAGAGGTGTCGACAAACTTTTATTCTAGGCCCCAAGTCTGCTATTACAATAGTGCCAGAATGGTATATCATTGACTTCATAATTCTTGATTTTTACAAGTTTGGTAATCTACTAATATAATGGCGTCATTATGACTTTCCAATGGTCAACCACTGACACTCCATTGAAAGAAATGGCATAGAATGGTAATCTCGTACATAATGACAAATTAAATACCTGACGTACCTACTTTACGGTAATCTGCTAAAATTTTGAGTTCCTTTGATCAGTGTCTTACCATTAGAACGTCGTTGTGCAGTCAGTGCTTTTAATTTGTTACGAGACAGCTCGATATTGTCATTCTACCACAATTCTATTTCGAGACCAATGATCGACCATTATGAATTAGCAGATTACGAACTTTTAGCAAAATGGCAATGGGATCGTGTTGGAATGACGAATTTATAAAAATAACAGACTTGGGCCCCTGGTGAGTTGGTGGACGTCACATCCCAACAAGCAAAACAGTCTCAGAACTCGCACTTTTTAAGAGTGGTAGGCTTAAAGCGCTCTTATATTTGTTTTAGAACATACCATCGATCCTATATTACTTTTAGACAAGCCGGTATGGCCTCAAGAACGCTCAGTCTCATAACCAAGTCTCATATATGTATATAAGAGCATTTACTAAGACTAGTTGCACTTGAGATAAACTTGGTCTTATATGGGTATTTTCTAAGCTCGTTTGATTTTATATTAGACTTGCTAAATGCTATTGTAAGATGTCAGACTAATATCAGCATAGCATAAGTGTACTGTGAGTACGTGCATTTCTGATCTTATTTGAAACTAATATAAGATCAATAGCACTGGATAAGTATGATATTAGAGTGATTTTGGATCAACATATTTACAATACAAAAAATACATTCGGCCGAACATAGAACCTCCTCCTTTTTGAAGTCGGTTAAAAAGCCGACTTCGTGTCCGTATAGCCTTAAGATTAAGTTCTTGTTCTTGTTGGTTTCTGAAAGTTTTGTTACTAATTTGGTGTACAATAAAGTTTATTCTATTCTTTTTTTTCTCTGTCGATTTAAGGTTTTATGTAAAATTGCGAGGAACCCTAATTTATTCCAATATGGAGTTATCTTTATTATACCGAATGCTAAAATTAGAGTAAATAATCTTATATTAGTCTAATAGTGCGCTTGTAAAATGCAGCTATACTAATGGCGACACTATCAATACAAATTAACAAATAAAATAATTAAACGAGAACAGGAAATACCTTATTTAACAAGGCGCATGAATTTTGAAGCGTAATATGTGGTCTAATTAACAGTAAATAATTAATTCCAATACGATTACTTACCGTAAAACTACTTTTACTTTTATACTAAAGTGCCGTACATTATTATAAACATTAACTTCACGCAACTTTAATTTGTCTTCATGTAATTTCAAACCAACACTCACACGAACTTTTAAGTTGGATCTGAAATAAAATTCTCAAAATATTCTAACCTTAGACCAATATAAGCCAATGCACGCTTACAAGATACTTACGTAAAAGCAATATTAGCCTAAGTCGGCTTAAATTAATTTTGGCTAGATTTCAGTAAGTGCAAACAGCATTCAATTAGACTGATATTAGAACGATATTAAACTAAATATGCTTATAATAGTGCCCAAACCCAGGCTTATATCATTATATAGGAGTGATTTAAGAGCAAAAAAACAGTAGTCTTGAGATTGTTGTAAGCCTAGTTTTTGCTGGTTGGGATGTCTTCGAATTTTTGTTTCTAGGACATGCTGGTTTCCTTACGATATTTGCCTTCTCCGTTTTGAGAGCAGTGACAATGAAATAAATTACACGAAGTAATGCACCTGGTTGGGTTTGAACCCGCAATCTACAACTCGTAAGTCGGGACCGTTACCACTGAGCCACCACTACTCTACTCTAAATCTAGTATTATATTTAGTATATTGTGTATCTATTTTAGTATTAAGCCTGCGTAATCCCATGTTTGCACCAAATGCAACCCCATTTTGTATCCAGGCAGACTCTATCTATTCCAGGTTGCCTGAAAGAAATCTCGGAAAGTGATAGGTTGACTGGTATTAAATGCCTAAGGCATTAAGTCCGCCGCTGTACGTTTGTGCATAAAGTATTTAATAAATAATAAATAAATAAGGCCGCCAATTATAGGTATGTTTTTTTTTTCGGTTGGAAAATCATCTTATGACATCCCCCGCTCTTGGGCGGAGCGGGAGATAGTGTCAGACTTTTACTGACTAAAAACCCACTCCTGTTCCTTCGTTGCCTTTCGTACCAGGGCCAAGTTTTTTTTGTTTTTTAGTTTAAGGTTTCCTATAGATAGATTATTGTCTTGGATTACAATAAAGTCATTATCACCTCTCTACTCCTTTCCCAATCCAACTATCTTGGGAGTCAGCTTTCAGGCTAACCGGATGTGGCTGAAAACCCGTGTTTTACATGGAGGGACTGCCTGCCAGACGTCCACGACCCAGTTAATGGGCAACACGATACTCCTTGGATAGAATTATGGTCAGATTTTCTGGCGTCTGACTCCCTTTATCGACCTTCAAAGATCTACGAATGACAACCGGGACCATTGGCTTTACGTGCTTTCCGAGGCACAGGGTGTCATGAATGTCCTAGATAAACTTAGAAAAGTCCATATGAAATGAAAAAATCACATTGGTACTTGCCCGGTTTCGAGCCCGTAACCTCATGCATGAGAGATGAGTGCTTTAACCACTGGGCCGTCAGGACACTTTTGAATTACAATAAAGTATTTAAATAAATAAATAAAGTACAGGTATCATCTAAAGTTTTGCATACTGTCACAAAAAACAGAATGGAATATCTCTGCAAAAAAAATAAATCTTTTTCATTCGATATTCTCTTTCATAGAGAACGTGACGACACCTCCATACATTAAATTTTAATAGTTAAAAACTGTGTCTCGTACAATGCAAAGAGGCTATTCAAATTTTACGAGCGGCCATGTTGAATTTAATATTGTCAGTGCATGCGCATCACATATCCCCTTTAACGTGCCATCCATGGGCGAAAAACCCAATTTGTGGCCAGTTATTATTCTAGACCACATCATTTAATTATTTTTTCAAAAAACGCCGTATCATATTTATCTATATTCTACACTACTAGTTTTTAATTAGTACAAATACTTAAAGGGCATAGAAAAGGTCTTGATATTATTAAAAAAAAAAGTCTAAATAAATAATATTCATAAACAGCAAAGTTATTAGCGTTTGTTTATATCCCAAAATGTCACTCAATTTATGGAAATATTGTACAGGCTATTTATTGATTATGAATGAAAAACAATGGAAAAACATTGCGCGTAGCATTTTCTAGTAGCAATTGAATGATTCAATTATGAATTTACCAATTATGACAAATTTTTGTGGACAATTTTGGGATTTAGTTTTTTTTTTACTTTTGACAACATAAATATGATCAGTAACGGGTAAAGATAGAGTCCAATTTTTTTTGTACTAATTAAAAAATAGGGGTGTATATATATATATATAAAAGGAGAAACTGTTTGACATAACAACGCACAACCGAAACTACTAGTACTAAGAACATGAAATTTTGCACAAGGCTTCCTTTTATGACATAGGCCAGCATTAACCTTTCGAATTACAGACACAATTAAAAAGCCATTGTGTCGCGCGTACATCTGCGTTCTGGCATACAACAGGTTAAAAGAGAATTTCCCAAAATTCACTTCCTAAGGTGATGAAACAGGGATCCAAAGTTTGTATGGAGAAACTTACATTGACGCGGGCGAAGCCGGTGCCAGAAGCTAGTCTATAAAAGGAGAAACTGACTGACTGACATATCAACGCACAGCGGAAACTACAGGGCCTTGAAGCGTAAAAATGTACACAAGGTTATGTTATGATATTAGTGAGCACTAAGAAAGAATTATCTAAAATTCACCCCCTAAGGGGATGAAATTCAAAATTTGTTTGGAGAAACTTACTTTCACGCGAGCGAGCCGCGGCTGCAGAAGTTAGTCCTTTATCATCATCATCATCATTTCAGCCGAAAGACGTGCACTGCTGGACATATGCCTCCCCCAAGTGACGCCACAATGAACGGTACTGTGCGTCTCGCATCCATCGGACTCCCGCAACTGTTACCAAGCCATCGGTCCACCTTGTAGGAGACCTTAGACATAAATATTACTAACACTTTTGCCAACGACTTCGTTCGCGAAAAAGTTACCATAAAAACATTAACATCACTCCGCTTCCAAAAAAGTGTAATCCTGTTTCCGTCTCTGAATCCCACCCAGTATCTCCATACTGCCGTTTCTATCCAAAGTCCTAGAACGCCTTATCCATAGTCAACTTAATGCTTTCCTTTGCAAAAACCACCTTCTTAATCTTTTCCAACCCGGGTTTCGTCCAGGACATAGCACTACTACAGCTCTCGTTAGTATTACTGACGATATTAGACTTGACATGGAAAACGGAAATCTGACGGTCCTTTCCTTGTTAGACTTCAGCAACGCTTTTAAGACCGTTGATTTTGATATCTGTCTTGGTATACTAAGCTCTCTTAAGATATCTCCAACGGCTTCCTACCTCCCTTTCTTTTAGCTATCTTTATAAACTCAATTTCCAATGAACTTCTCTCATCCTACCACCTTTACGCTAACGATCTGCAAATATATCCGCAACCTGAGCCACATTTTTTTTATTATTATTGATTTTGCGCGTTTGACCATTATCTCACCTGATGGTAAGCGATGATGTGGCCGACGATGGAGCACGCTTGCCTAGAAGTAACCTATTCACTCTTGACTTAAAGACCCCTAGGTTGTAGCTATCAGGAAACACAGACTCCGGCAGGGAATTGATGATAACAAGTTCAGTCCGAGGCAGTTAACATGGTCAACAAAGATTTAGCTCGTATTTCTGAGTGGAGTGTGGTCGGAAGGTTAATCCTATGCAGACCCAAGTCATTGTTGTCGGCACCTCTGGGTTGCGCTCAAGAATCGACTGGACGCGACTCCCACCGATTGTTTTTGATGGCTCAACCATCTATATACAGCGAGTAGCGACTCAGTGAAAGACCTCGGTATTATTATTATTGATAAAGATTTTTCATGGAGTGAGGTCTCAGGTGCAGGAAGTTATCCGCAAGTTGTTTGCGTCTCTTCTTATTGCTTGCCTACGTTTTACGGAAACCTTGTGCAAAATGACATATTCGTAGTCCCGGTAGTAGGCACTGTGATGCGCATGCACAGTCTGCAGTTTCTCTTTTTATAAATATAGACAAAACAAAGTCCCCCGTCGCCGCTTCAGTCTAAATATTTGTCTGTTCGCAAAAAACTCAAAAACTCCTGATCGGATTTTCGTGCATTTTTCACCAACAGACAGAGTAATTCATGAGAACGGTTTCAGTGGTACTTACATGACTCTTGAATAATGGACTCCAGTAATGGGTTTGGTGAAAGTCAGTATAAGTTTTTCTAAGTTTTCCATCAGCAAATGTTTTTTTTTTGATGGGGTAATCATCAAATGACTTGTCGCACTCTCGGTTGGAGGGAGAGGGCATCTCAGACTTTACGGGCCACTGTAGGCGCAGACTTGCGGATGCCAATTCGTCGTCCGGCCTTCGGGTAAGGACCAGGCACAAGTCGACGGCGCATTGTGGGTATCTATTCTACGTGCACGTCAAAGCGATGTCTGCTAGGTCTGCGGCAATGTTCGAAATAGTTTACTGTAGTCCTAGAACGTAAAGGGCAACTGAAGGACACAGGTGGGTTGTAGTCAGTAAAAGTCTGACACGCTCTCTCGCTCCACTCAGAGCGAGAGAAGTTATTTGATGATTTCCCAAGTTTTTGGAGTTTGCAAAACCTGTAACTGAATTAATTAACTTTAGCCTGAAAACCTATCAAAATTTGGCACTGAAGTGAACTTTGAAACGTTCTCAAAATTAACTTACTGAATTCAGAGACCATCCCTAATGCTACTGACAGCATAATTCATGTACCTATCATGAAATAAATAAAGAGTCGATAACCGGTGTACTCGCCCCGCAATAAATGGCCGATATTCAAATCTGTTCTGACCATTAAGACAATAATGATTCTGCATGGGCGATCGAGCTTTAGACAATTATATTCATGACTCCTTTCAAACTTTTGAACTAGAAGAAAGTGTGATTTAGTTAAGTTATTCATCTCCTTTTTCAATAACTTGCCGGAATCTGTGTTTCCTGATGGCTACAACCCGGGAATCTTTAAGTCAAGAGTGAATAGGTTACTTCTAGGTAAGCGTCCCTCCATCGTCGACCGCATCGTCGCTTTCCAACAGGTGAGATAGCGGTCAAGCGCGAACCTATCAAGAATAAAAAAAAAATAACAACTAAATTTATTTTTTTCATAATTCACAGTATTTTTTTATTGTTATTAACTAGTGCATGACTGCGATCCCACCTGATGGTAAGTAGTGATGCAATCGTTGATGGTGAGGCGCACTAGTTTATTAAGAGCCTATTCACTCTACCCTTGACGACACCTAAATTATAATCGGATGGGAAGACCGCAGCAGGCAAGTTGTTCCAGTCCCTCGATGTTATTCTTCTTCTTCCTAGTGTCGTGATGGCTCATTGGTTAAGTCACTCGCCGGTCATGCATGAGGATGCGGGTTCGAAACTCGGGCAACTAGTCAAGTACCAGTGTGCATTTTTCTATTCATCATGTACTTTTCCAAGTTTATCAAGAACTTTACTGACACCCCGTGCATAGGAAAGCTCGTCAAGTCGTAGTCCCGGTTGTCATTCGTAGATCTTAAGGGCCTATTACACTACGCGATATTCAGCACACGATATTCAGACTGTTTTATTTTTTGTTCCGAGTAAGACCGGTCTAACCCTTATTACACTACTCGACATTGACTAAGACTACTCTGAATATCGAGTAGTGTAATAGGCCCTTTAGACAGTCGTTACAGGTAGTCAGACACCAGAAAGTCTGATCAGCAGGAGTATCGTTTTGCCCAGTAACTTGATTTTTTTTTCTTGATCTTTTGCTCTTGGGCGGAGCGTGAGGTTGTGTCACCATTTTACTGACTACAAAACAAAACAAAACCCACTTCTGTTCCTTCGTTCGAGTTTTCCTTTCAGGAACAATTTCTTGGCCCCAGTAGGCTTCGACCATCGATATCCGTGGCTTCGACCCTGCTGGGCTCCTACGGTTTGCTGTCATATGTCCTTGAGGCGCGCGTGGAACAGTACACGCCGTTGACGACTTGGGCTCGGTCCGGACGGTTACCGGACGGTCGGACGGCGAGCTACTCATTGCTCACCGTCCACAAGCCCGCGCCGCCCAGTAACTGGATGGTGGAAGTCTGATAGACAGTCGCTCCATATAAAACACAGGTATTCAGCCGTATCCGGTTAGACTGGAAACCGACCCCAAGCTAGTAAAGGCTAGGGATATGATGATTCATCTTCTTCCTACCCTCGTCGCATCGCAATAGGTACCCACGTTTATTTTCTTCCATACTGTCCTGGGAACCGTCATGCTATCACTACTCTCTTTTCTTTATGCTCCTAATCCTCACCAGGGATTAGCCATTATTATTATAATGAATTTAATCTGCCAAATTAAATTTATTTCCATTTACTGCTTTTTAGAGACAATTTGTTATGAAAGACATTCAGCACCTATTCTTTGAGTATGAAGGCTAAAATGACTGAATCTATGGTACAGGCGATTTATTGACAAGCCAGTCAGTGACCAAAAGTCTGAAACTGTTAGAGGTTTTTTTATGGTGAGAAATTTTAGGGTTCCGTATCTCAAAAGGACAGAACCCTTATAGGATCACTTTGTTGTCCGTCTGTCTGTCTGTCTGCCTGTCTGCCTGTCTGTCAAAATCTTTTATCTCGGGAACTCGTGGAGGTATCGAGTTGAAATTAAAACCATTTAATCAGCTTTACGGTCGGCAAAAAACGTGAATTTCGGCACTTTCAAGGCAATCAAAATTCATAGGGTAGGCAAAATTTATAGGTACCTACTTCCCGTTGCCCTAGAATCCTGAAATTTGGCATAAAGCAAGGTCTCACAGTATAGGAAAAAATCTGAAAACTGAAAATTTGTAGTTACTTACGTCACAAAAAAAAACTTTTTTTTGCGATTCGGAAAAATCTTCCTAACTCAATTCGGGAATTGAACTGTTTTCATAGGTAAGTTCGTACTGAACCCTCAGTGCGCGAGTCCGACTCGCACTTGCCCTGTTTTTTTTTTTAAGAAATTATTTTTTCGAATTATAGGTTAATACTTGGTAAAATAATTCTTAATTATTTTAGGATAAAAAATACCTACCTATTTTAAAAAGAGCTGAAATCGATTCAGAAGTCATACTACTTTCAGGATGTGGGTTTATTATGATACATGATATATGGACATTATATAATCAAAGCATACATACTCGTAAATCAATTGTAGTTTACCTAAATCAATTTGTCTATTACTTACTTATATATATGTAGGTGGGATCGCAGTCAAGCACTAGTTTATATATGAAATAAAAAAAAGTAAGAAAGAAAATGGATTTATTTGGCACAACAAAAAGCACACAAACACTAGTTAGGTCGTAAACACGACAAAAAAAAAGAAGCAAAAATGAAATTAAATACTTCATAATATCTATTTTTAGACAAACGAAAACATCCCAACAATATTTTTGCAACATAACTTTCCAACATTATTTTTTATGCGATACTCGAATCGATAAATCGTGTAAACCACAATCGGTATTCGATTAACATCGAAAACAATCGATGTAGGTATCGATAAAAAGTGATCGACAATTTTGCACCGGGCAAGTTCCCGTCAAAGACTGCCGATATTTCTTATGCTGTACTGTTTATAAAACAATTTCTGTTAATACGAAAATGGCGATAAGAGGGATCCTCTTGTCACAAAAAAATGTTGTAAGCGTTATTCGATTTGTAGGATGACTGTGTTTAGTTTAAAAATGTGGACAAATACGAAGACTATATGGAACACAGGCCTTGCACGGAAGGGATTTTGTAACTGATAGGTCCATATTTTAAGGAGGAAAAAGAGAATTCTACTAAACTGTCCAGATATTTTATCGAAAAAAAATCAGGCTAGGTAGACCTACTTTACTTCTTCTCCATAGAGATTTACGCTTTTGTAATGTAGCTTAATTTTTCTGTCTGACTTCTTGACAAATGAAAAATGCCTGTAAATGGTTTTTGTGAAATAAATTCTTTGATTGATTGATCGGCAACTATTTTCTGGAAAAGTTCTTGATTATTGAAATCTGAAAATTTAAGATAGTAAGGTTATTAATGGTTGCCTACTATCAGGCTCATCACCTGATAGAAATATCATTATAAAGTTGAAGAGTTTGTTTGTTTGAACGCACAAATCTCAGGAATTACAGGTGGGAATTGAAAAATTACTATAGTGTTGAATAGCCCATTTATCGAAGCTATATAACATCACACTACGACTTATAGGAGTGGAACTGTAATCAAAGACGCAGTGAAACCGCGGGAGAGATCTTAGTAGTTTTGTTTCGTGTACCCCGCTCGATTTTTTAATAAATTTTCTATAGAATTTGAAAAATCACATCAATCTTTCCGCCTGAACCCACTCGAAAAAACTTTAAAAGTTTTATTAAAATTGTTAAATTAATTTACAAGAATGAGGACAAAACAGACCGAATACAGAATGACACGCTGCGCTCCATAACGGGCATAATAGATAGACGTGGGCAAAAAGGCTGTCAATCTCAAATGGGATTGGGCGGGTCATGTCAGCCGCATGCACAGGGCCTGCTGGGCAACCGTCGCCACACTGTGGGTTCCTACAGACGGAAAGCGCCGTCGAGGCCGGCCTAGAATGACGTGGCGGGATTATCTGGACGCGTACCGCGAGGACTGGTTAGAGACGGAGCAGGAGAATAAAGTTTGAAAGCACTTGGGGGAGGCCTTTGCCCAGTAGTGGGACAGTAAGGGCTGGTTAAAAAAAAACGGATAAATCCATACAAAATCGGTCCTTGGAAATACCATGAAGAGTAAACTACCGCTCTTAACTGCGGGAAGATTTATTTGCAAAATGTTGGTTACCCCATCGTGTATTATTTTATTCCTTCAAAACGAAAAATGGTCTGTTTTTGTACAAAAACTGCAATTCTCATGTTGACAAATTAACTGGTGAAATACGAATGAAAATCAACATAAAGTTTTTTGACGAGTTCGAAATGCTGAATTTTGATTTAACTCCGTTTTTATTCGGAGAGATATGCGGTTGCCATTTCTTTAGCAATATTTCTGAACTTGTATTGAAATATTAAAGAATCATACTCAGTCGATATCACGTACAGTAAGATTACTGTGCGTGTTGCCAGTACAACACATACAATACAACATATGTGTAGTATAAGGGCCTGCGCACACTTGAGACAAGACTGTCTTAGACAGACTATGAATCCAGAGAGCCATTCCGGATGTATGAGGTCAGCCTTATTACCTCGTTTTTTTTTCTAAATTATTCCCGAGCAATGCTGAGACGCGAATGAGTCGCTATTATAGCCTAAAATGAAGAAAGTATTCTCAAATTGGTCTAAACCAGCCAATACCAATCCTGATTGGTAGGTACTGATAGTTAATTATTAATCACTAGATCATAATCATCACGTGTTGATATCAGCGCCGTTAGTAGGTATTAATTAAAATATATGTATATTTCAAATTGTTCTTAATTACTCTATGACATGCTATGGAAATAGTGAAGTCCCCGTGTTCATATTTTCAAGTCTATTCTACATGTATTTCTAATTTCTAACAAATTATGATACACTAGTGTTTATATTTACTGCTATGCTCCTATTGGCCCTAGATTGATGTTCTATAGTCAGGGCTATCCAACATTAATAGTACATTTTGATACAAGTGCAGAAAGTATTTTTTTTTTTTGTAATTCGCACGAGCCGTAGGCGAGTGTGTTTTGGAGCCGAGGGCTGCAGTGACAAATTTGCACGTGTATCAAACGACATTTTTCAATACACTTACGAAATGAATAAACGGGGGTGGCGACTGGTGGGGGTCGACACACGCCCAGCCTCATACGATAAATTTAATAAAATTGTGCCGGGGGATAGCACGCACACTTTTCTGCACTAGTGCGGAAAACAGTCTATTGCGTGCCTAAAAGCGGTGGGATAAGAGCGAGTTTTCGAGTAAGATGTATTGAAAAAGATTTTTTCAATTCAAACCTGTACCTAGTTCCTGAGATTAGCGCGTTCAACCAAACCAACTTGCAACCCTCGTTAGCTTCGCACGGGTGTTACTGTAAATACATATAAGTATTATACATTTAAACCTATCTCATGAATCACTTTGTCTATTGGTGAAAACCGCGGAAATGGGTCTAAGTGGAACTCGGACATCCGCACATTTTGCCAAGGCTAGCCCGTGGATGGGTGGCAATGTTGACATACAGAGATTCCGTGGTGCCTCTGAAAGCACGTTAAGCCATTGGCGTTGGTCCCGGCTGTGATTAGAAAATCTTTAACAGACATTACCGAGATTCAGAAGCCAGACAATTTGATACCAGTCTAGCCAAGATGGTATTGCGTTAGCCAGATATCATCAGGGTACCTATTTTCTATAGGAAACTACTAAAAACTTTAGTCGCTAGCGAGTTCTTATTTGATATGTTTTGTACTTGATTTTGGTTCTGCAAGTGACCGCTAGAGGCGCTGCAAAATTTGCCATACAAAATATTTACTAAACGGTGTCGATATCGAGTAGCGACGAATACTATTGCTTTAAACTCATGGTAGAGGTACTGTTATGCATCCGTTTAGACTAGAAACCGACCCCAATATAGTTAGGAAAAAGCTAGTTTACTTTAGGGAACATAATAAGGTGGGGCCAGTACTTTAACTAGGGCGATGCCAGCGATGCTCAGTATACTTATTCTGTGCTCAGGCACAAGGCGTAGTCCCTGGAGGGGCACAAAAATGTTATATCGAGTCCTTTTTGTGTGTAATGAAGGTAGTTATTTTTTTTTTTGGGGCGCAGTTATAGAATCTCGCATCGGGTGTATAAAAGGCTTAGTACACTGGGTGGGACAACGTATTAAAAAAAAAACTGGGCAAGTACGAGTCGGACTCGCGCCCTGAGGGTTCCGTACAAACTTACCTATGTAAATAGTTCAATTCCGGAATGGAGTCTCGGAAGATTTTTCCGAATCGCAAAAAAAATAAAATGTGACGTAACAACAAATTTACAGTTTTCAGATTTATTCCTATATTTGTGCTATAAGACCTTGTTTTATGCAAAATTTCAGGATTCTGGGTCAACGAGAAGTACCCTATGAATTTTGATTTCCTCGAGAGTGTCTAAATGTACGTTTTTTGCCACATAAACCAAAGTATCTTTTTTTCTCGTGAACTTACAAGTTTGATTTTCTTAGAACTTCAAGAGTCCGTAGACCTGAGTATATGGTTTTAATTTCAACTCGATACCTCCACGCGTTCTCGAGATAAAGAGTCTTGACAGACAGACATACAGACGGACGCACAACAAAGTGATCCTATAAGGGTTCCGTTTTTTTTCATTTTGAGGTACGAAACCCTAAAAAATCAAATAAACGTACCTAAATACAACATTTTATTTAAAATCTACTTTATAGTAGATTTTAAATAAAATGTTGTATATTATTAACGAACCCACACACTAGTGTTGACATTGACCATTATAAATAAATAATTCACTAACACAATTATCACGAATGGTTTCACTCATTAACTACACATTCATTGCTCACCTTTTTCACAAACCTGACGTTACCATGGAGTCTCAACCATGGTGGTACAGATACAGAAAGCGGAAGTACAAGCCAAGAAACCACCTCAGCTTGGAAATGATTCTCAGGAAGAGTTTTGTGGAGACTTTAAAAGAGTATATCGCGGCCTGTTCGGTATCAGGGATGAAGCATGTAACTGATCCCAATTATTCGACATTTATACGGTACGTATATAGATGATAGTAGAGTAGATAATAGGGGATTAGGACGATAGTTGGAGCTATGACTTCGGGGATGGCTAGGAGATGTCAATGACGAAAATCAAGTCATATCGAAGCGGCCTTATTACTTGCAGGCCTAGCCAAGTTACGACCGTTTCGTTTCGAATTTCTTTCTACAGTCGGTAACGCCTGGCCTCCGATTTCTTTGTTCTGCCCCCCTAGCCAAGTTACAATCATATCGTTCGCGCCGAACGCCTCAAGTAGGCCACGCCTCCGATTCCTTTGTTCTGACGTCATCTCAACTCTCAGTCACGTGGTCAGAACAAAGGAATCGGAGGTGCGGCCTACTTAAGGCGTTCGGCGCGAACGAAACGATTGTAACTTGGCTAGGGGGGCAGACCATGTCATTCCCATACATTTGAAGTTTTCTACTAGCGTTAACGATTGTAGATTATCAACTTGGCTAAGCCCTGTGATATTGTGTGTGGACTGCCGTATATTGGTAAGATACACATACAACAGAGGACTATTAGTTCTAAACTGGTAAGATTTATAACCTACTAATAAACAGATTTAGATTTCCCTTCACAGGTAATAATATTACCTATTCCTCTAGCAGTGGCTTGGTAGGGTCCAACATTTATCACAAAATAGATATATGTCCTATTTAGAGTTGTTAACATAGATCATTAAATCACTGATTCAAATTGGTAGTTATGTCGTGGCCAGATCATAGAAATTGATCACTTCATGATATGGCCAACAAAAACTGGCCAGATCACTTAAAACGTTATCTAACATTTGATGATATGTCGATCCTGGTTTGGCCATATCATTGATGTAAGATTTCGATCACTTCATGATATGGCCAACTAAAACTGGCCAGATCACTTAAAACGTTAACATTTGATGATATGTCGATCCTGGTTTGGCCATATCATGTAAGATTTCGATCACTTCATGATATGGCCAACTAAAACTGGCCAGATCACTTAAAACGTTAACATTTGATGATATGTCGATCCTGGTTTGGCCATATCATTGATGTAAGATTTCGATCACTTCATGATATGGGCAACTAAAACTGGCCAGATCACTTAAAACGTTAACATTTGATGATATGTCGATCCTGGTTTGGCCATATCATTGATGTAAGATTTCTATGATAGTAAAAAGTCTAAAGAGAGCAGTTCAAACGAGGATTGAAATATCGTCAAACTTTAACGTTTAAAATGATCTGGCCAGTTTTAGTTGGCCATTTTTTATTTTTTTTTATTTTTTATTCTTGATAGGTTCGCGCTTGACCGCTGACTCACCTGATGGAAAGCGACGATGCGGTCGACGATGGAGCGCGCTTACCTAGAAGTAACCTATTCACTCTTGACTTAAAGATTCCCGGGTTGTAGCCATCAGAAAAAACAGTGATCATGAAGTGATCAATTTCTAAGATCTGTTCTTGTTGATCTGATCACCATTGTCTAATTCCTTTTCTGATAAGTCACTACTGTAACTACTCGTATAATATATTCTGGTTTACAGGAATTTAGTGTACAGTGGCGGATTTATCCAAAAAAACCCGGCAAGTGCGAGTCGGACTCACGCCCGATGAGTTCCATACCGTCAGTAGTAAAATACGGCAATAAAATTACGTTTGTTGTATGGGAGTCCCCACTTAAATAGAATAGAATAGAATAAACTTTATTGTACACCAAAATAGTAACAAAACTTTTACACTAGGTAACTTAAATCTATGGGTACAAAGGCGGTCTTATCGCTGACAGCGATAAATATTTATTTTATTCTGTTTTTAATATTTTTTGTTATAGCGGCAACAGAAATACATCATCTGTCAAAATTTCAACTGTCTAAGCTATCACGGTTCATCAGATACAGCCTGGTGACAGACAGACGGACAGCAGGGTGATAGCAATAGGGTCCCGTTTTTACTCTTTGGGTACGGAATCCTAAAAAGAAGACGTTCCTACCTTAGACTTTTTGTTCCAGATTGTTTTGGCTGGGATTGCAGCTTTCATCCCTGAGCGTCGTGATCTATTTCCTGCAGTTCACCTGGGTGGCAACCCTGTCGAAACCGTTGGTGGTCACAGGAGAGTCCTTCACCTTTCCGATTAAGGACATTGACTTCCCAGCAGTAGCCTTGTGTAACATTAACAGGATCAGCAAAAAGGCTTTGAAGAAGATTACTATGGAAATGTAAGACCATCTAATCCAACGAACCCGTATCCTTCTCAAGTTCAAAGGTCTCCATCTCTCTTTTCCAAACAATTTGGCTATCTGCTAGTGCAGGTCAGTCCATCTTATCTTCCCTGGACTACTCCAGAAGAAAAGCTACAAATTTGAAATTGAACTAAAATAACTGCCGCCAAGTAGGTATAGGGGCGATCCCCGGCTACCAGGGTGCAGGCTTGCGGACGGCAAGCGGTGGGTAGCTCGCCGTCCGGCCGTATGGTGAGGGCCAAGCCCCTGAATCATCGCTTCAAACACATATATATATTAACCGGACTGTAGGGGCCCGGTAGGACCGATGCCCGTTAGGGCCACGGGAAATTTTGAAAGAAATTCCGTGGTTCTGGAACGAAAGCGGCAACTGAAGGACACAAGTGGATTTTAGCCAGTAAAAATCTGACACACATTCATCCTCTAGCGAGAAAAATCATTTGATGATTTCCTACGTAAAAAAAATGGTTGCTCGGTGTCTGCTTTGGATATCTAAATCCTGCCAATCTTGCTTACATATCTTTGAGGGCCGCGGAAAACACAGAACAAATATGAATTCATGAATCCATAGTGCGATTATTTATACTTTCAGGCACCCCAAACTGGCTAAAATGAATACCACCCTCACAAATCTGGAGTATTTCCTGCAGGACATGGGCAGATTGATAGACTTCGATTACGACAAGTCTTGGCCGCAAGTTAAATTGATGGAATTATTCGCTATAGAGGAATACAGTGACAAAACAGTGGATCTTATGAAGGCGGTGAGTAGTTTCTCATAAAAGGTTACATATATTTTGTATGCACATAAAAATATAAACATGTTTAAAAAATACAGTGATGTTCATAATTTTAATACTAGTTTAGAGGTATGTGGAACAGAGAGTAAAGCCCCACATACCTCTGTTGAAAAGGGAGGATCCTCCAACCAGACGGGTGTTATGTCTGGTGGGTTATTGCCCGATAGATGATTTCGGGCTGTTCTATATGTTCTAATCGCGCGGAGAACTTTGATTGCGCGATGCAGGATTAGTTCTTATGTGACGCTATAGATGTCGCTACACTAGGAACAAACACAAATTTGTGGTTCCTACAACTAGGCTCAAAAAAATAGGGGGCTCATTCAGATGCCAATGTATACACTTCTATAATAAACTCCCTAGTCATATTCAACAACTAAGCCTTAATAAATTCAAATCATTTCTAAAGCGTAAACTTTGCCAAAAGGCTTTTTACACTATAAAGGACTATGTTGAGGACTTGACTTGACTGTTGAGGCTTGGGATTGATCTGCTCCAGTATGCACTGCAACTGTTGTCTTATTATTATTATTATTTTTCTTCTCTTTTGTTTTATTTTCAATTGTGCTTTTTATTGTTTTTTTTTTTACAGTCTTACATTGTAGATTATCTTTATTTTTCAATTTGACATTATTTTTATTTTTTATTTTTTTTCAATTAAATTTTGACATAAGTAAGTAAATATTTACTTTACTAAGTATGACATTTTGTAAACTATTGTATATTTCCTTTTATTATTGTGAACGTGAGGACTATGTTGATTGTTTTTTTTTTCGCCTTTTCAGTAATTTTAACATATGTCTGGCAATTTGAGTATTTTCTGCGGCCTACCCAAATGTCCTTTCTTTGGTATTGTTTGTCAAGTCGTTGAGCTCCTTAGTAGTCCTGAGTTGAGCTTTGCGAATACTGACAAATGCTTGCACTGACTGGACAGGTCCACTCAAATCTTTATGGTTCTTTCTTCAAAAGACCATCTCAGACAAATCTGCATGGTTCTCATGTGATTTGACCATTACATATTTACTGTTTACTACAAGCTGTTTTCCAGAGTCATCACGAATCGTCTCGCGCGCAGGTTCGACGACTTCCAGCCTCCCGAACAAGCCGGATTTCGAAAAGGCTTCAGCACCGTGGACCACATACATACGCTGCGGCAGGTTATACAGAAGACTGAGGAGTATAACCAGCCTCTCTGCTTAGCGTTTGTGGACTACGAGAAAGCCTTTGATTCGATTGAAACTTGGGCTGTACTGCAGTCTCTCCAACGGTGCCAAATTGACTATCGGTATATCGAAGTGCTGAAGTGTTTGTACAAAAACGCCACTATGTCAGTCCGACTACAAGCCCAGACCTCGAAACCTATCCTCTTGCAGCGGGGTGTGAGGCAGGGAGACGTTATTTCTCCGAAACTGTTCACGGCAGCAATGGAGGATGTCTTCAAGGTTTTGGAATGGAGAGGGCTAGGCATTAATGTCAATGGCGAGTACATCACTCACCTTCGGTTTGCCGACGACATAGTAGTCATGGCTGAGACTACGGAGGAGCTCAGTACAATGCTTGGTGACCTCAGTAGAGCTTCCGAAAGAGTGGGACTTAAAATGAACATGGACAAAACCAAAGTCATGGTAAACAGCCATGTAGCACCCACTCCTATCAAGGTCGGGGACTCTACACTCGAAGTTGTAGACGACTACGTTTACCTGGGACAGACGGTCCAGTTGGGAAGGTCTAACTTCGAGAAAGAGATCAATCGTCGAATCCGACTCGGCTGGGCAGCGTTCGGGAAGCTGCGCGGTGTCTTCTCGTCCAATATACCACAGTGTCTCAAGACGAAAGTCTATGACCAGTGCGTGTTGCCAGTGATGACATATGGCTCCGAAACGTGGTCGCTTACAATGGGCCTCATTAGAAGGCTTAAAGTCACCCAAAGGGCAATGGAGAGGGCTATGCTCGGAGTTTCCTTGCGTGATCGAATCAGGAATGAGGATATCCGCAGGAGAACCAAGGTTGCCGACATAGCACGAAGAATCGCCAAACTAAAGTGGCAATGGGCAGGGCACATTGCTCGCAGAACAGATGGCCGTTGGGGCCGAAAGGTTCTGGAATGGCGACCACGTACCGGAAGACGTAGCGTTGGAAGGCCTCCTACAAGGTGGACCGATGACTTGGTAACGGTTGCGGGGGTCCGATGGATGCGAGACGCACAGGACCGTTCGCTGTGGAGACGCTTGGGGGAGGCCTATGTCCAGCAGTGGACGTCTTTCGGCTGAAATGATGATGATGATGATGATATTTACTGTATGGACTTTAAAAGAGACTTTGACCCCTGAGTTTGTTTCGGTGTTTCTTCTCAGGGTAGTCAGCTAGGAAACACCGGCCTCATCCAGTTTAAAATGACAAAAAAAAAATGACGTGTAATAGTGTTTTATAAACCTATTTGCAGAATAAATATCATTTATCATTTAACATGTTGCGTCATAAAGATGTCCGCTATTTAAGTGCCAGGTGTGCCACGGTGGCCTTAATCTTCTTTTATAAATTAAACCAATTAAATACCTTGCTTTGAAGGCTTAAAGTCACCCAAAGGGCAATGGAAAGAGCTATACCTACTCGGAGTTTCCTTGCGTGATCGCATCAGGAATGAAGATATCCGCAGGTAAACCAACATAGCCCGAAAAATCGCCAAACTTAAGTGGCAGTGGGCAAGACACATTGTTCGCAGAACAGATGGTCGATGGGGCTAAAAGTTCAGGCGTGTGGTGACCACGTACCGGAAAACGTAGCGTTGGAAGGCCTCCCACAAGGTGGACCAAAGACCTGGTGAGGGTCGCGGGAATCCGCTGGATGCGATACGCACAACACCGTTCTTTGTGGCTACACTTGAGACATAGGTCCAACAGTCTTTCGGCTGAAATGATGATGATGATGATTGCTTTGTTCGCGAAAGATGGAAATGTACAGAGGGCCAAACCACACAGTCCTACTTCTGGATTCGCCCAGGATTGGGACAGTCAAAACTGAAAGTCCACAATAATAGTAGGTACCTACAGGCTACACACCACCTTCCATCCAATTTAGTCTATGGGCAGCTGTTTCTAGTAATGCTTTTGTTATAAACTAGGTTTTGATTATTCAATTCATCTACGAATAGGTACCGCTGCGCTTTTGCACCAAGGGCTGTTAGAAGATTAGCCTAGCTTGTTTAGGTACCAGAAACACTGTATTTTATTTACACGATTAGATATTTGACTGAAATATAGACATTTTATTTTATTAGACTGGCCTGTTGGTCTACTGGTTAGTGGCCCTGACTGCTACGCCGCAGGTCGTGGGTTCGTTTCCCATCCAGGACAAATGTTTGTGTGATGAGCACGATCATTTGTTCTGTGTCTGGATGTAATATATCTATGATATGTATGTATTTAGAAATATATAAGTATGTTTATCAGTTGTCTAGTACTCATAACACAAGCTCTGCTTAGCTTGGGACTAGACGGCGTTGTGTGATGGTTGTGGAATATTAATATTATTATTATTATTATTTGGTAAGTATTGGTATTTATTGGTAACAGTTGGCGCCAAGCTGTGACGAGATGCTGGTCAAATGCGCATGGGCTGGCAAGGAAGTGGACTGTAAGAGCATTTTTCGAGTTCGAAGAACTATTCTCGGGCACTGCTGCGCTTTCAATTACGTGTTGGACTACGATTCGGCAGACAAGTATAGTATAACAAGCTTTTAAACACTTATTAATATGCACACAATTATTTTATTCAGGCGACTTGGCGAGAAAGACAGATTTATTCGTTTAAAATTGTTCTAATATAGCTCGTTTTTCCTATAGATACCGGCACGGATCTTGAGCGCTGACTTCTACAGTTCTTCTTGCGCAGAAGCATGCAGAAGTGAAATATCAGGTCTCTTTAGTGGTATGGAAAGAGATGCGGGGGCGGGGAGTGCAATCCTTGTACAGTGATTGGCTCGCCGATGTGTACGATGCGCAACGCAAAGCGATCCCCGCTCTTTCGCCGAGCGCTCAAGATTCGTGCCGCTATCTTGTGCCAATTTTGATAGTGTTTTCACTGTTAGTATTCTATTTTTGTATATTTATTAATAAACTGGTTAATTTTATATAAATTTCTTTCATTTGTTATATCTACATATTATGTAGATACATAAAACCCTAACTATGTGCATAAATAAAATACATACTTACAAAAACACAAAGTACACTCAGGCGTCGTAGTACCTGCTCCTCCACATACTATTAAGATATTAATTATGAATAAAAATAAACTTGTAATGTTAAATTAAATTTAAATCATCTTTTTCAACACACTTGCTCAGAAAGCGACTCTTATTGCACTGCACTTAGGTATATAATGGCACTCGTTACCAAACTGTGACATTTTGATTACCATTACGCACTAGTGCTATAATGTAGTTAAAACCTTTTTGTTCAACCTCTTTGTTCGCAAAACAAATTTTGAATTCGAATGCGTTCAATAGTATATAAATTAGTGTCTTACTTATTTCATCCAATTTCAAAGTTAAAATGGACAAATATAACTTGTACAAACGATTTAATTAATAAAAAACATTTAGTAAATAAATCGTACACTCAAATAAAATTTGTTTTTTTTTGTGGTCTATGGCCGCCATTTTAAGATGCGCGCGGTTTTTGGCGTGATTTTTTTTATTCCAGTGAAGTTCAGTGGCTGTATTAATTAAATAAAATTAAATACTACAAAATCATTGGAAAATGTTACATGCGTATTCTATTGTCACCACGAAAGACATTATCGTAAAAACTTTTCATGCAAGAAAACATAAACGTAAGACTAGGCAGTATGATCAAAATACCTTAGCCTTCCTCTAGGGGTAAATAAAAAAAAATGATGCGCGCCATTTTGAAAACAGATTTTTACCGCCATGTCACAGAAAATTTTACTAGTTTTACTGTTGTTTTCTTCGCAAGTGTATTGAAAAACGTCGTATGACACACGTGAGTAATTAATGATTACCGTTCTTGGCTCTCTTAAGACCCTCGCCACGGCTCGGGTCTCAATACCGCCTCGACGGTAATCACTAACATTACACACTTGTATCATAATGTACTATTGTTGCCAGGCCTCACGGAACCATAGCGGAAATAAAGAGACAAATCGTGCCCGGTCCAAAGAACGGCTTACGCGTAATTATCGACTCTATGCTGGACGACTACGCGTACCCATTAGCTCACAGGAACGGATTTGAAGTAAGTTAAATCATTTACTTGCCATGCTCCAGCTTTTTAACTCAGTACATCAAATTCATCTCAGTTTTGAAATTCGCGCCAGTAGTAAAAAAAAAAAACTGGCCCTTAACGTAATAGTGTTATACCAAGTATTTACTTGAAATGTAACAGGTTTTTAGATATTTTCCAATATCAAAACTTTTACATAACTGACTAAAATCTTTTTCAGGTTCTTTTATTCGATCCAACCCATTTCGCTGATATAACCGGTGGAAGAGTGCTACAGCGTACAGTTCAACCAAACCAAGCTGAGTTCTTTCAAATAGCTTCCATCAAACAAGCTGCTTCTGCTGAAGTCCGTAAATATCCGTTAAAAACGGTAATGTTAATATTTAAAAGCAGTGCCATAATTAGGGCTGTGCCAGCGGTGCCCTAGCACAAGGTGCAAAGGGTGCAATTTTTTATATCTAGTTAGTTTATAAAAGGCTAGTTATGGCACTGGTTAAAAGTTAAACCCAAAAGTAAAATAAGTAGGTAGGTAAATATTTTTTTAAAATTTTATTTTTAGAGAAAATGCCTCTTCCGTGATGAATATTCCAAGGAATTTCAGAACATGTATTCATACAGCGCTTGTATAGTTAAGTGTCGCATCGAATCTGTTCAGTCCTTATGCAAATGTACGCCGTTCTTTTTGCCAACTGGCATTTCAGCACATACTCGTACTTGCACTTTAAAGAATTTAAAATGTCTCAATAAATACAAAGGTATGTACTTATGAAAACTTTCTACATCCACATAATAACTAAATCAAGTTAACTGTGTTACACAACATGGCTACGCAAAGGTTTTACCTACTATATTAATAGATTATTGTATGTTTTTCTAGAAAAATTGCAATACTTATATCCTAAAGATACTGAAGACACGGAAGGATTGGAACAAGAACTTGCAGACTCGTTATTTTGCCCTTTATGTTTGCCGGACTGTGAGCTAACACAACACTTTACAAAATCTTTCAAAATACCACTTCCTGATGAACGAATGAAGAAAAAAGGATTTGTCAACGGCTTTGTGTTAGTGAATTTATAAATGTATCATATGCCCATGAATATATCATATTTTTACATATATATTTTTACAAGGATTATACTTTATACAGTCGATGTTTTTAATTTCAACTTTACCAATATTAATTTTGTAACAGAGAAGGCGTTAATCTCTCCGACAAATGCGTTATCAACATTTACCAGCCCACAAGTGAAGGAATATTCCACCGCCTTGATGTGATTTCCTACTGGTTCGAAATATTAAGTGAGAACTAAAACGATTCATTTATTACATATTAAAAGATAAAGATGAAAAATTAAAAATAGATATTGAATGTTATAATTGTTTCAGGTAATATTGGTGGATTCTCAGGCATGATGATGGGAATTGGTATCTACACTGGCGTTGAAGCTATCTATTTTATTTTTATACGATTTGTACAAATAATTAGTTCTAATTACAAAAAATATGGATAGAACGTATATTAGGAATAAATAACAACAATGTAACAGTTATTTTACTAAATATTCTTTTCCCATCACTTAAAATTTTACGTTTACGAAGTTAGTAAACATGAGTATACGAATGAAATGAAATAGACTCCTCACAATGTATGAATGATTGGATAGTCTACATTTTAAGTTTGCAGTATTCTTTTGTAATACTAGAAATAAAAATATTATTCTAGTTAAATACTCACTCGATTAAAAATGCACATTGAACAAAGTACACGTTTTATATAACTAAGCTATTAATATAAATAACCAATTACTATTATTATACGTATCTACATTTTATCATTTGAACTCTAGCTGTATTCGAGAATGCGCCTCCACTATCTGTCAAATAAACCGTGGCAAAAGTGGACAAAGGTTTCGAGTCGCAATTCCATTTATTTACGCAAAATGTCTGCAAATTCTCCGCCGGGAAAGAGTGATGGTGAGCTATTGTTGCTTGGGGAACGTTGTGAGATAAATATATTGTGTTATTATTAGAATATGTTGGTATGATTGTAGGTGATGACCCTGTAGATAGGCCTGCGCCGAGCGTCCCGCCCGTCCCGCCAAATCCAATGGAGAGCATAGGTGCTCGTATACGGGACTTGGATGTGGATTCAATCCGTCGGTATTTGGCTCAGAAACTGGGATTTTACGAGGCGCCTGAGGCCGTTGCGCCTCCCAACCAAGTGCTTGAGGAAGTTAACTTGGACGGCATAGTGAAGTGGATAAAAAGCGAACGGTGTAAGAACATTATCACTCTTGCCGGGGCTGGAATTTCAACATGTAAGTACAAATAAACTAATAATAAACCAATGAATTGGTTGATATAGAATAATATTATTGTTTATTATTTATTTGTTTATCTTATTATTCACAAAAACCTGCCTTGTTTATTGCTCATTCTGTTAGTGAAAATTGCATCAAAATCCAGTGCGTGGTTTAGGATGAGCTTACGGAATCGGATAAACTGACTTTGTTTTATACTTTGTAGAAATAAAGAGCACTTCGTTTCATAACTGACATAATACAGGGGATTGACAGCTTAATATAAATTGGTATTTATTAGTGTGTATTATATATATAATATGCTAGCTTCTACCAGCGGCTTTGCCCGCATGACAGTAGAAAATATATAATTTAAATATCACTCAGTTTTAAAGTAGCACTCTACCTGCGGGTGAATTTTTAAAATTGGTCCAGTGGTTTTTGGTGTTTTTTTCTTTTTTAATGTTTTTTTTTTTATTATAATCAAAAATACAAACATTCAAATCTTTCCTCTTTTATCGTTTTAATTCATTAACGCTCAGGCGGTAGCCGGCGTCCGCAAGCCATTGTCTTACTATTGTGTCTCTAATTACGCACGTCAAAAGGTTAATATAGATTAAACTTTTTATGTAGTTTTAGTAGGACACTGGATCCTACCCTCCTATGTGATCTCTCTCTATCACTCAAATTTTTGCTGGGAGAAAACTGTTGAGTTTAGTTACAATAAAGAAATAAAGACATTGTTAGCTGTAAGCCACGTAAACTAAAAAATAAATACAGAGTAGTAAAGCCTGTGTCTTTTGGGCACATATCAGTTGACAGCAACATGGAAGAGGCTTTTGAACCAATGCTTAAGAGATTTTTTTTGCCCTTGAAAACCAAAATTTCCCTTGCCTAAACATTCATTCAGCATATCATTGACTACACACTACTACGCCAGCCGTTATTTGTATGCCATCGAGGAGCTTTTAAATAAATTTGAGCGTTTGCGAAATATTTGTATTTGTTTTGTTTTCAATCTAAAAAAGTATGATCATGTCTCAGGCTTTCGCAAGATATTCAAGCGGCTCTCTGTTCGACTTCATAGGAACTCTCGGATATTATGTCTGCTATTTAACATCCTTCACAACCCTAAAACATCCACCTATTTGCAGTAACGCTTTTCCTGCTCACATCCTTCTGATGCACCTTGGAGGTTGCATCTAAAGAATCTCCTTAAATCCCCTCCCCGCTCCACTGAATTCTATTCCTACTCCATCACGCACGCAGTATGGTTGTGGAATTCACTACAGTAAACCGTAGGGGCCCAGCAGGTTTGAAGCCTACTGGGGCCAAGGGTTTGCTTTTGAAAAGAAGACTCTGGTATGAAAGTCAACGAAGGAACAGGAGTGGGTTTTTAGTCAGTGAAAGTCTGACACGCCCCTCTTGCTCGGCCCAAGAGCGAGGGATGTCATTGGATGATTTTCCCACCTACAAAAAAAAAATGTATAGAAATGTTAGTTATGATTTTTTTCCTATAACCTATTGTGCAGTTTTTTTAAGCCTTGAACTAGACTAGAACTTTTATTTTCCTTATGTCAAGATTTGAATTATATTGGTGCTCTAACTTACTGAGCTAACAAGTCTTCCATAAGTTGAATTGATAGTTTTGGTTTTTTATTCCATTAATCTATTTTCCAATTTTTTTATATTTTTACTTTAGACTAGCATAGAACTTTTATTTTCCTTATGTTGAATTGTTAGGTTTGGTTTTTTAATTTACCATTGTTATTGAAATGGTTGCAGCTTGTGGTATAGCTAGATCCTTCCTCATAATGCTTTGCTGTTTAAATGTGATTTGCTAAATCAAATGAATGAATTGTTAAATAAAATAAAAACAAAAATCTTTTTGCAATAGGTATTAGTATTTCTGCTATTGTATTGTTGTTGTATTGTAATTTACATTTTACTTACAAATAACAATTTGAATTCTAAGCATTATTTATGTACAGTTTTGGTCACTGCCTCTTTATGTAAGTAATGTACAATAAATTTTATACAACTCTTTTATCATGAAATGTCTTATTGTGTCATTTGCTGTCAAAACACATCACACTTAGGTATACATATTATAAAGGCGAAATTTTTTTTTTTTTTTTTTTTTTTTTTTTTTTTTTTTTTTTTTTTATGGCAAGTGAGCCGATTGCGTTTATTCTGCCAGTGTCACGTTGAGACGGCGACTCGGTGAGGATCACCGTCGAGCTTTTAACTTCGTGGTAGATGTTAGTATGTGCTGGAAGGACAAACACAAGTTGTTAGTAAAAAAACACTTAATCTTAATTACTAACTTATATACGATATATATATACAACACAAACTACTAAATACAAAATAATTATATTGACATTACGCACCAACTAAAATTTTAGGTCGTTTTCTTTTAGAAAGGTAGCCAAAAGATTTATTAATTTAGGAGAGAAGTGAGATAGAAGGGAGTGGAAATTGGTTGGAAGAGGAATGTTAAATTTGGAAAGTTTTTGGTAGAGGTCAAAGGATTTATTATTTAAGGGGCAAGAGAAAAAAATATGGTCCAAAGTACCATCCGCAAGACCACACTCGCACAGGGAACTATCCCGGACATGAATTTTATTCAGAAACACTGGGCTACAACAATGTCCGAGTCTTAGTCTACAGAGCGACGAAACAGTTTTCTTTGACAACTTAGGGCATTTAAAAAACCAGGGCTTTCGTTGGATTTCAGGCTGTATAGCTGCATAGTACATACCCTTGGTTTTAGAAGTCGTCTTCCATGTTTCAGCCCACGAGTTAAATAACTTGGGTTTGGCACCATTCCGCAAATCGTAGTTGTGAACCACGTAGTGCTTTCGATCAGCTGGATTCGATGTGGCATACTTAGCTAACGAATCAGCGCACTCGTTGCCAACAATTCCCGTGTGACCGGGGATCCAGACTATCTCGATGTCCAAGCCGTTTTGGAGACAATCAAATAGCAAGTTCTTGATATCTACAATTAATTGACTATGGATTTTACTATGAAGTTGATTTTGTTTTAAGGCCTGAATACTAATAAGTGAATCTGAAAAAATTACTGATCTTGCTATTTGATGGGATTTAATATAGTGTATGGCTTCTAGAATACCAATGCACTCTCCTGTAAACACTGATGTCTCTGGTGGGCATTGGAAAAGTAGAAAAATTCTAGAATTTTGGAAGTAAACTGCCACACCAGTACCTCCTGTTTCGGACAATTTTGAAGCGTCAGTGTAGAAGAAATTCCATCCTGCCCAATACCGCCCGAGAGCTAATTCAAAGTCGTCCCTCGCGTTCTGGGCATTCCTTGATATACCTAGTCCCAAGACGGCTTTTGGTTCGAAATGAATCGCCTCGTATGCGGAAGAGAAGACCGGGAGCGTTGGATATTGACAAATAGGCGCGGAGAGCCGTTTAAGCTCTCTGTACCTACCTATCAATAAAGGAACTGTTTTATTTTTCCAATAAGGGGAATTACTATAAGAGAGGTCGATTTGTTCTAAAATTGGGAGTAAGGGATGGGATGAAAGGGCAAAAGCTTTAGACAAGAAACGGTCTGCCAAATACTGTCTTCTATGGTGTAGAGGTGGTTCTGCACACTCGACTTGAAGAGCATTTATGGGAGAGGATTTCATGGCTCCAATGACAATTCTCAAGCACTTGGCCTGGATACTGTTTAGTTTTTTTAGTGCTTCTTTGTTGCAGGGCTCAATAAGAAAGCTGCAATAGTCCATTGCGCTTCTTGTCAATGCATTATAGACAAGTTTTAGGGTATAGGGGTGAGCTCCCCACCATACCCCGGCCAAGGCCTTAAGGACCGATACAGAGCGTTCACACTTTTTGACCGTGTTGTTAATATGGTCAACCCCAGACAATCTCGAGTCCAAAGTTACTCCCAGGAACCTAGCCTTATT
The DNA here is from genome assembly GCA_905147345.3 of Mythimna impura. NCBI lineage: Eukaryota > Metazoa > Arthropoda > Insecta > Lepidoptera > Noctuidae > Mythimna > Mythimna impura. Next base: position 19,962,288 of record LR990359.1, on the reverse strand, counting down.
CATTACTGGAATGATATGGCCGTCAACATTGATATCTATTGGTGGCACAGAACGCTTGCGGGTAAAAATGACTGCTGTACTCTTTGCCGCACTTAAAGACAAACCGTGATCAAGAAGCCAATGATTTAGAGAGGACAGTGAAATATTTATTGATTGAGCGGCATCCTGAGTGGAACTGCCAGAGACCGTTAATGCAATATCGTCAGCATACTGGAGGATTTTGCAGTTGAAATTGAGGGACAAGGGTATATCCGCTGTATATATGTTATATAGTGGGGGGCTAAGAACAGATCCTTGAGGTAATCCTTTCCAAACCGTTCTTTGTTCAGAGCCAGCCCCAGGGATTCTTAATTGGATGGTGCGATTGGTGAATATGCTACCAATGATGCGACAAATCCTAGCCGGGATTCTCAGCTCATGCAGCTTTTGCCTGAGATTAGGAAGGAGGACCGAATCATAGGCAGCCGATATGTCCAGAAAAACTCCAACCACAGACTCGTTCCGGCTGAGGGCCAGTCGGACCTCTGACGTGAGTATACTTACACTATCAGCTGTGCCCAGACCTTTCCTAAAACCGAATTGAGTCGTTGGAAGCAGTTTCCTGCTCTCTACCAACCACTCTAAACGATTTTTTATAAGATGTTCTAACAGTTTGATGAGTATTGACGATAAAGCAATAGGCCTATAAGAGCAATGATCGTTAGGATCTTTGCCGGGTTTTAATATTGGGATAACCACTTGAACCTTCCATTCTGTGGGAATATAGCCGGAAGTAAAGCAGAAATTAGCCAAGTCCAGATAATACTGGTGAGTTTTTGGGCCAGCTTTGGAGATAAAAGAGTAGGTGAATCCATCCACTCCCGGAGCTGAGTCTCTAACATGGGATAACACAGTTTTCAATTCCTCCAGGCTAAAGGGCCCGTTCATTGGGTCGTCATTGTTGTCTACATCATCAATGCCAACACTGCTTTCCTCTATGCTTGGAACGTAAGCCGGAGCGATTTTTGTGAAAAACTGGTATCCCAGTTCTTCTGTGATGTTGTTAGAGGAGGCAGGCGCAAGGCTGCTCCTAAAACGCTTCACCTTTCGCCAGACCGTCGAAACCGGCGTGGACGGACTCAACGAACTGCAATACTTTGACCAGCCTTCGCGTTTCTTTTTTTTAAGGAATTTTCTGGACTTAGCCAATATCCGCTTGAAAGCGATGAGGTTATCCAGGTTCATATTATGGTTAACTGTCCTTTCAGCCTCATTTCTGGCCTTAATCATGTCAGTGCATTCCCTATCCCACCATGGAGGGGAAGGAAGTCTACCAGAGGGGGTTTTTTTGGTTGGGAAGCAATCATCCGCTGTAGAGGAAATGGTGGAAGAGAAGGATGAGAAACATTCGTGGGCATTATCGCTGTCTACTTTTGGAAGGGAAGATATTCTTAGGTCCAGAATTTTTGAATATAGATCCCAATTTGCTGAACTAAGTTGGTATTTTAAAAGGGGGGGAGAAACTTTAGTGGGAATGTTTTTGGATGGGAATTCAATCATGATGGGGTAGTGGTCACTTCCATAGGTCATATCCAAGCGACGCCAAATGAGAAGACTAGATACATTGGATGAACAGAATGCCAAATCAACACAGCTATTATTCTGTCCAGGAGCAGACCTGCGTGTTACGCTGCCATCGTTGATGAGACAAAGGTCAAGTTCATCCAATATATCCAGCAAGCCTATGCCAAAGTTATCGCAAGTATCTGAACCCCAACGATAATGGTGGCAATTAAAATCACCCATGACAAGAATCGGACCGCTAACACTACTTAATAAGTTCCTAATAACTGAAAGGTATTCCAGTTGTGGGTGCGCAATATAAAAGAAAAAACATTTATATCCTCAGCCTTAACAGCAACAACATTTATGTTGTCGCCAACAAAGGTTAGAGGAATTTGGGAGTATGATACTTTGCTATTAATGAGCAAAGCACATCCCCCATATCCATCAGTTCTATCATTACGGACACTGTCAAAACACGGCAGCCTGAAGTTACTATCAGGCAAGAGCCATGTCTCAGCAATGCCGCAGATTGATGGTTTAAATTTGTTAATCAGGAAAGTAAGATCAGGCTTTCTGGGAGTAATACTCCTCACGTTCCATTGAAGGAATGTCAGGGGATGGAACATCGTGGATGTAATTTAATATGGAGGTCAATTTTGAGGCAACGTGGTCAGGTATTTTTCGGGTCGGACTAGCTAATACAGACATGAGCATATTAGTTATAAAATCTAAAATATCTGTGGAGTTATTCTCCTGTCTATAAGTGATTGGCTCTGCAACCTCCGTTGGTAGAGCACAACCATTGGTTGGGGAAAAAGAGTAGTTCTGAGTAAGGTCTCGGTGAGCTTGTCTATCATAGCCAGGTGAAAGAGGGACGTGGGTTTTGGGTTTTAAGAAGACCGTTTTACGGTATGATTTTTGGGTAGCAGGAATAGGGCTCGAAAACTGGGATTGAGGAACGTTTATCCTAGGCTTGTTACGAGGAGAGGATTTGGAAACGTCAGCATATGACCGAGAAACAGGTGGGAATACCCGACTTGCCTCCGCATACGAAATCGATTTCTCCGACATCAGGGCTTTGATGCTCTTCTGTCGGCCCAATTCAGGACAAGCACTGTCATTCGCGAAATGGTTACCTGTACATGAGACACAGAAGCTTAGTTCCTGAGAGACATCACATCCATCGCCTGGATGATTTTCACCACATTTATAACACCTTGGTTTTGATCTGCATAAGGTGCGGGTGTGTCCAAAGCGGCAGCAATTATAGCACAGTATAGTTGGGTACGTATATCGCTCAACTGGAAGAGATGAGTAAAAACTAATCACACGTTTGGGTAGGACCTGTCCATCAAATGTTAGTACCACAGTTTGAGTGGGCTTCCACTCAGTGATTCCAGAAGAAGTCACCTATTGTTCTTGCCACCTATTTGTCTTGTCCCTGTGGTGTTTCGCTGCTGTCAGTTTGCGTTGTCATACTATTTTTTAAATATAATGCTAGGAACCTACAAACAAAACAAATATTAATTATACGTTTTAATTATCTTCATTACACTTTTCACAATAAAGTCACATTACAATGCATATAATTTTAATTTTTACTGTTTTATTCTTATTTGTTGACTTGGTAATCCATTATTAATCTAATTACAGATAAACTAATTATATTTATACATTCGTCCCGTTTGTTTTCGTCCCTGGAATTTTCCACAAAGCAATGTGAGTGAACAATTTGATCAACCTTACCTGTTCCCATGTTAGCTTTTCTTGAGTTCGTCTAATTTCACATCTCGTCACAAATACTTAAAACATTGTCGCAAACATGAACTATTATAATAGTACTATTTATCAATTATTTGAATTTCCAAAACCATCTTATCTTGTCGTCACATTCGGTCATATCCTTTTGTCAAAATATTCTGTGAGCGGCACCGCGATCGCGTCCAATCACGTACCTATTAGCGTCTGTGGTCTATGCAAATTGCCACAGATTATAAAAACGAGTGCTGCTACAGGCGCGTCGTGGTGTTGCCACTTTATATTATATATATACTTGTCACGTTACATATTTATTTATTATTTTAATTTAATTTAATTTTCTTTTTAATTTGTAATTCTGTAATTATTTTTATTTCCTTTTTCTGTCGAAATCTCGTTGTACGCTGCACCGTTCGGGCGTCTTTATGTCAACACCGCCATCGGCCCACGCTGAAAAACAGCGCTGTGAGCTCATCGCATAATGCGTGAGGCCGCAGCTTTATGCTGAGCGTTCGGCCGTTTTGCGCGGATGTGACGCATATCTTCCCTATTCAACTGATAATGTTTGTTAACTAGTTTTAAGATTGCGTCATTTCGCGCTAATAAACAGTTTTTCTTTTCTTTCTTCTTTCACCTTACGGCTCATCCTTCTGGCCTTGACGACAGGGCCACAGCCCTCCGGAACCTGAATATTCTTGATAACTTCATCCTCCGACCACTCAACCGGTATATCCCTAACAATGCCCATTCTAGTGATATTGAACTGTGGGATGGTTGCAATATAATTGTTTTTAGTCAGGACCGTGTTGTTGAGAAAACTATTCGCATCCTGGTGTGACTTGAACTCAACCGACACACGATTTCTGCCAATACGTTTGATCCCGTCAAGACGTATATTACTGACGTTATTGGTCGTCAAGAACATACCAAACTTAATTGGTTGTAGCACAGTGCCTGAAGTCTGTTCACTTTTTAAGGACACGTGGACGATATATGGAGGGTTATCCCTCATTGTGTACGTTAATCTACCGGGTAGACTTTTAGCCATCTTTGGCGGTACGTTAGATATCGCAGGAGGCGAACCAGCAACCCTTTTGCGAGTTGAGTTCTCGGTATCCATAGCGGGATCTTGCGGGGGTGTTTCAATAGCATGGGGGAGGGTTATAGTCAAAACAGGGAAAGTAATATCAAAAAGTTCATCAGGGGGGTCAGGGTCAGGAGGCTTTTTGGAATTCATGGCAGATTTTAAGAATAAGGACAATCACAAGTAAAACAAACCTTATACCAAGAACACACACACACTAAGAACAGTCTCGATTAAGTTTAACACAAAAAAGTTTCACTAAAATCGAAAAAATTCGTAGCACTGACAAAAGCACGTGTCGAGCCTTCACCACTACCAACGAAAGTCCCACATCAAAAGTTATTAGAACGTGTTTCAAGGCGAAATTTTGTTCAATCCAATTCAAATAAGAATAGGAATGTCAATTGACCTCTTTCTGTCAAGTGTTACTTGAAAAGTATGGTTTGCAAAGAAAACTTATTTGCACATCAATAACATTATTTTTTTATTCTGTTTTATTCAGAAGTTTAGTTAAATCGAACTGTTTAATTTAAAACACACATATTTTTGTTTTTTTTTTTAGTGTTTTTTTCTAAATTAGTTAATTGGTTATTCAAGTCATAATTAGTTTAAAAAAAAACTATTAGTATTATTATATTATTATTATTATCTAATATATAAAATTCTCGTGTCACGGTGTTCGAACTTGAACTCCTCCGAAACGGCTCGACCGATTCTCATGAAATTTTGTGAGCATATTGAGTAGGTCTGAGAATCGGCCAACATCAATATTTTTTATTTTTTTTTTTATTTATTTATATGGCAGAACAACGTTTGCCGGCTCAGCTAGTATTATTATAACTTTTTTCGTATCGTGATTCATGATTCATAAATAAATTTAAAAAAATATCTTGTTTTGCTTACCCTACCCAAGGGATTCGATTTGACAGCTATGACGTAACAAAGTGGCGCTAAAGATTCAAAGCATTTAAATAAATTATTTACAGGCACTTTTGAGTTGTCAAGAAGTCAGTCAGTCAGAAAAATGATGCTAATTGCACATTCAAAGCGTAGATCTCTATGTAGAAGAATGTGCAAGAAACTCCATGGACACTCTTTTCAATCATGTTATATATTACAGATATCTCGGTTACATGTTTGTTGTCGCTACTATTATGTGAGAACAATGTAAATAAAGTAAAAAAATATATCTAAATATAGATATTAAAATAGTCACTGGCAGCTAAGAGATGAACAGTCTCAACTGACAGCACCCGTTCACGGACATGACGCGTATATTAGTACCACTCAGCTCAACCATTTTGAAGGGAACCTAATGATCCAACACGCGCCACTATCAGTGAGTCATTTGAGTGAGCATGACAAACTCTCAACTGCCACTCTCAAAAACCCACTCCTGTTCCTTCTTTTCCATTTTTCCAGGGCCCCGGGGATCTCTTTCGCATCACCCATAGACTTCATATTATACTTAATACTTATTATAAAATGGTGCAAAAAGTAATATAATCTCATATTGCTTTTTGCACCATTTGATAATAAGTAAGTACAACGTTTTTTATAAACATTTGTTTAGTTTATAGATAACAAAGTACAATACCGGATCTTCGGCTATATTACCACAGTCATGGAATTTTTAACTAAGTATAAAAATGTTCAGTGGAAAATTAATACATCATTGTTACACCATCAAGGTCAGACAAGTCTAATGTTTTGACGGAAACTTTACTGTTTAGTCATTAGCATTATTTGCGATATGACACTTTATATGTCCCTGTGACTGTTTTATAATTAATTAAATTAAGTTAATCAATGTTTTTTTTTTAAACTAAAAAGGATGTTGAAAAAAACCTGTTTTCCAAAGTAGACTGTCTAATGGGGTAGTGTTTTTTTCTATTCTTTTTTTTTTTTTTCGGTGGAAACATCATCTTATGACATCCCCCGCCCTTGGGCGGGGCGGGAGATATTGTCAGACTTTTACTGACTAAAAACCCACTCCTGTTCCTTCGTTGCCTTTCGTACCAGGGCCGAGTCTTCCTTTCAGAATCAGACCCTTGGCCCCAGTAGGCTTCGACCCTGCTAGGCCCCTACAGTTGCTGACATCTCCTTGAGGCGCGCGTGGAACAGCACGCGCCGTCGACGACTTGGGCTCGGTCCGGACGGTTACCGGACGGCGAGCCACCCATTGCTCGCCGTCCGCAAGCCTGCGCCTACGATGGCCGGAAATCGGGATCGGAATCCCGGCGGCGATTGGGGCGTGAGGACCGTTGCCTCACGCGATCGGCCGCCTCCTTTGCTAGCATTACTGCTTCGCAGAAGGAGGCGACCGCCTGCCACTCCTCCTCGCTCCGGAACATGGCCTGTACCAAGGCCCGGCGTGAGAGATCGCCGCCGCCGATCGCTCCCACGAAGACACGGCGTTGCTCTGCCCAAGCGGGACACACCACCGTGTGCTCCACCGTGTCCTCCGGGTGGTCCACACAATGGTGACACCCGGGCGTTTCTTCCGCACGAATCCGGTGCAGGAACCTCCCGAACTTACCATGTCCGGTGAGGACCTGCGTCATGCGGATGGTAAGGACGCCGTGTTGCCTTTCCAGCCATTCCTCAAGGAGGGGACTTACCGCCATAATTATGGCGTGTCCAATTCTTTTTTAGGTGGGAAATCATTCCATGACTTCTCCCAATTTAGGGCGGAGCGTGAGGGCGTGACCGTTGTCCGCAAGCCTAGGCCCATGGTGGCCTGAAATCGGGGTCGGGATACCGGCGGCTGTGGCGTGTGGGCCGTTCCCTCATGCGTGCGGCCGCCTCCTTCGCTAGCGTTACTGCTTCGCAGAAGGAGGCGACCGCTTGCCATCCCTCCTCGCTCCGGACTATGTGCTGTACCAGGGCCCGGCGCGAGAGGTCGTTGCCGCCGATCGCCCTCACGAGGACATGGCGGTGCTCTACCCAAACGGGGCACACCTCTACCGTATGTTCCACCGTGTCCTCCAGGCGGTCTACACAATGGTGACACCCGGGCACGAATCCCTTGCAGGAACCTCATGGCCGGTGAGGACCTGCGTCATGCGGAAGGTGAGGACGCCGTGACGTCTTTCCAGCTACTCCTCAAGGAGGGGACTTATCGCCATAATTATGGCGTACCCAAATTGGTGTAGTGGTTGCAGTTGCTATTGCTAAGTATGATCTCCCGAGTTCGATTCCCCGTAATCATCAAATAATTTCTCCAGCTCTGGGTGGATCGAAATGACATGTCAGACGTTTGCTGTCTAAATCCCACCTGTATGCCTCCAGTTGACCTTTGCATTCCAGGGTCAAGGTAACTCTTTCAAATATTCCCGCAGCCCTAGTAGACCTTGCTGGGCCCCTATCTCTGAGGTGTTCGTGGAACAACGCATCTTCGACTCGTGCTTGGTCTTACCAGAATGAGACTGGAAGTCGCCCCAACATTGTTGGGAAAAGGCTGGGCACATTAATTGATCCTTTACCAGTCTCTGTAATCTTTGTTTGCGCCTTTCTTGCAGGCAGGTTTATTTTGAAACGTAATAGGTAGGTAGGTACCTTAAGGTATGTCCAGACCTGGCGAATGCGCTGCTCACGAGCCGTTCGCGATCTGCTTGCGAACTGCACGCGTGCATCTCATGTTCGTACGAAGCCCCTGCGCCGCTCGCGCGCAAGCTACGCGCCGTACTCGAGCGGCGCAAAGGATGCGCGCGTGCCGCTCGCGTTACACATACATAGTTCAAACGCTTAAGAAGCTACGTGCGCGCGACTCACTCGAGCCAACATGATCTACCCGTGTTCCAAATTTCATCCAAATCCGTTCAGCCGTTTGAGCGTAGAGGAGTAACAAACATACAAACACATACAAAATTTTGCCTTTATAATATTAGTTTGATAGTATCATCATCATTTCAGCCGAAAGACGTCTACTGCTGGACATAGGCCTCTACCAAGTGTCGCCACAACGAACGGTCCTGTGCGTCTCGCATCCATCGCATTCCCTTGATTCTCTCCAGGTCATCGGTCCACCTTGTGGGAGGCCTTCTAACGCTGCATTTTACGGTGCGCGGTCGCCACTCCAGAACCTTTCGACCCTATCGACCATCTGTTCTTTTTCGTTTTTTTTTAAATGTATTGTTTATTTTTGTTACAGCTGCCGGCATCCCCGATTTCCGTAGTCCCGAAACTGGTCTATACCACAACCTGCAGAAATATGACCTACCAGAACCACAAGCAATATTTGAGATCAACTTCTTCAGACAGAACCCCAAGCCATTCTTTATGTTAGCAAAGGAACTGTACCCTGGAAGCTTCAAACCCACACTTTCACATTACTTTATCAGGCTTTTACACGAAAAAGGTATACTATTTTATTTTATTACTTAGCGTTGAGGGCAATCAAAATAAAGCGGTACTCATCTGTTCCTGTAACATTTAACCCTGTGAATTAGGGAATCCAATCCTGCAAGCCCGCGGGATTGAAGTTATCAGGTTTTTATATTCATTTTTGTTTTACGTAGTAATATACAAAAAACCAAACTGGGCCCTGGTTCAGGTCATGGGCCGGAGCGAGAAGGAAAGGAAGGCGGTTGCCTTCTGCGAAGCAGTAGCGAAAGAGGTGGCCGCACGCCTGAGGGAACGGCCATCCTCACGCCTCAACCTTGATCGCCGACTACCAGTCAGGGTGGGTGCGGGCTTGCGGGCGACGCGCAATAGGTAGCTCACCGTCCTGCGGTCCGGTAACCGTCTGGGCCGAATCCAAGTCATAGACGGCGCGTAATGTATCACACCTGTCTCAAAGAGAACTCGCGGATAATTTCTGAAAAGGAAACCCGCAGTCCCAGAACGCAAGAGAAACTGAAGGACACAGGTGTGGCGACAGCGACAGAGGGCGTGTCAGACTTTTGCTGACTAAAAGTCAGCAAAAGTCTGACACGCCCTCTCGCTCCGCCCTATTGCGAGAAAAGTCATGGACTCCCCACCTTAAAAAAAGTTATCAAAAAGTCACTAAGCTGATATTGATTACGTTCCGTTCATCTTACAATACAGGACTCACGAATTTTAAAAATTATCTGTAAGGTAAAAATTTAAAACAATTTTTTTTTCTACACAAATTCTATACAAAAGTCACGAGTTCCATATAAAGTCTCAAAGACTGAAGTCATGGCTTTAGATACTGCGAACTATGGCCCACTTGAAATACGACTCGACGGTGCCGTCCTCAAGCAGGTGGACAAATTCAAATATCTGGGTAGTACACTTACCAGTAAAGGTGACCTGGACCCAGAAATTAACAGCAGAATCGGTGCTGCTTCGGCAGTGTTTGGCAAACTTCGGGAAAAGGTATTCCGCTCACATGACCTTAAGTTACAGACTAAGGTTAAAGTATATATGGCCATTGTCATGCCGAATATTCTTTACGCTGCTGAGACATGGTGCGTGTACAGAAGACACATTCGTGCATTAGACCGTTTCCACCTTAGGTGCCTCCGCGACATTTTGAACATCAAATGGTCCGACCGTGTTAGGAACACGGATGTTCTACGAAGGGCTAATGTCTGTGGTATTGAGGCCTATCTAATGCGTCGTCAGCTACGCTGGTCTGGACATGTTGTAAGGATGCCTGATGAGAGGGTAGCTAAGCGCATTTTCTTTTCTGAACTCAAGGACGGTAAGCGGAAACCAGGCGGCCAGTTCCTCAGGTATAAGGACGTTCAGAAAAGACATATGAAGAAATGCAATATAGACCCTTCTCGCTGGGAGGAGGCGGCAAAAGATAGACTTGGTTGGAGACGTGTAATTAAACAAAACGTCTATGCCTTTGAAGACCAACGTAAGAGAGATCTCGACTTCAGGCGAGATACCATCAAGAATAAGCCGCCCTCCAACATCCAATACCTATACAACAATGGTGTTTTAACGTGCCCGCACTGTGCACGCACGTTTACAGCAAAGATAGGCTTTATTAGTCACATCAGAGCACATGATCGCAACCCGTAGTTGCAATAAAACGGAATCCAGTCACCGTAGCCGAAATCGGCTAGGGAGTATATATATATATATAAAGTTGTTACATCACTTACTTATTAATGAAGCTGTACTGGGTCTAATAAATACATAGTCAGAACGGCGAAAAAAATCAATCCCGCAGACATGCGGGATACCGCAATAATGCGTCAATAATCCCGCATTTCTGATCCCGCAAAAAAGGTGCGGGATCCCGCGTACGCGGGATTGGATTCCCTACTTGTGATACATTAGGGAACAAAATATAGCCCAACACGACGCTCAACGCTGTGAAATTGTCCAACAACAATGTCTCGGGTCACGTGAATGCGTCGGCGGCGGCGTCGTAAAATGTTAGAAGGCAAGCCGCAGGACACTGGGCAACGTTGCAGGGTCACGTAGTTTTTTTTTTTAATTGATGTAAACCAGTGCTTGACTGCGATCCCACCTGATGGTAAGCAGTTTATAAGAGCCTATTCACTCTAGCCTTGAATGCACCTAAATTATAGTTGGACGGGAAGACCGCAGCAGGCAAATTTTTCCAGTCCTTCGATGTACGCGGTATAAACGACGAAGCGAAACGCTTAGTTCGGACCGTTGAAGTTTCAACAACGTAAGGGTGGACACTTGCCGTACGTTGATTGAGCGTTGCGCGTCATGTTGGGGGACATGTGGTCCCTTAATGTATCTGAGGCTTAAAAATATAATAGTTTAAAAAACTAAAAAACACGCTTTTAGCACGCAGCAAACCCTTTCATTTGATACCCATATCATGGGGGTGGATTTCAAACAGCCAGTCCAGTGTAATGACGTTTCTTAGCTAGTCATGTATTGTCATCAGAACTCAGAGCGTGTGCAAAATTTCATCCTAATCGAAGACCGGGAAGTGGGTCAAATTAAGATTCCAAGATTTTCTTACATACATAGTTAGTTACAAGTGAAGCTAATAAAAGCGTGTTAAAAAAAAAAAACAGAACAAAAAAACACGCCTTTAATTGTAATATTATTTGCCAGCAAGAACAGAATCCCTGATTAGCAAGTGTTTGACTCTCCATCCCGTATTAACTCTTGTCATATCTATCCACAGGCCTTCTACTTCGCCACTATACTCAAAACATTGACACGCTGGAGCGCGGCGCCGGTATACCTCCAGAGAAGCTGGTGGAAGCGCACGGTACCTTTTACACCTCGCACTGTCTCGACTGCCGGAAGGAGTACAACTTGGAGTATGTTAAAGGTAAGGACATCGCCACGCGTGGCACATCCTCATTAAGGGAAGAATCGCCTAACTTAGTGCCAGTGGGCGGGGCACATTGCTCGCAGAACAGACGGTCGATAGCACAGAACAAAAAATACATAGAAGTGCCCTTAAACTGGCTAAGCACGGGAACCAGTGTCGTCAAACTCACACATTTGCGTATCAAATTATCTATAACACACATATAAAACAGTGATTTGATTGGCTACAAATTACAAACGCAACTTTTACAAATCATTTTCTTATTGCTTTCAAAAATTAAGTCTTATTACAACGAGTGAAAGTTGTTATTATTTGATATGACACAAACAATAATGATAATGACGTTTTTCGTCTAACAACTTTAAATAGTCAAATTTACAACAAGTTCAGCTACTCAACGCTAGATGGCGCCGTAACCAATTCATGCTATTCAGAACGCTAGGCTGTTTGAAATAGATGTAATATTCCCATGCACATGTAATCTCATTTGCTACTCAATTAGAGATGTAGATATATATCGATATTTTAATATTGATGTTACGTAATTTATTCGGGAGAGCAATGTAAAAATTTGTTAACATCATACAAATTAATAATGGAAAAGGTTGATTATCTTTAAAATATCAATGTTAAAGAGATATTTGTATGTTTGTATGGAGGGCTAGGGGGTAATCTTAATTTCATATAATCAAGTACAATGCGTTCCAAATAAGAATAGGATCGATTGCCATTTTGTGACGTCACGACATACTGTCAAATCGAATAAATTGGGTATGGTGAGCAAAACAAGAATTATTTAAAATTTAATTTATTTACGAATTGTGAACGAAAAAAGTTTAATCAGAATCCAGTCCTTCAATTTTGCTCATCTCTGCGTCCCTGTGTGAAGTAATATAATAATATAATATAATATTACACAACTATCACACAACGCCGTCTAGTCCCAAGCTAAGCAGAGCTTGTGTTATGGGTACTAGACAACTGATAAACATACTTACATATTTCTAAATACATACATATATAGATAAATTACACCCAGACACAGAACAAATGATCGTGTTCATCACACAAACATTTGTCCTGGGTGGGAATCGAACCCACGACCTCCGGCATAGCAGTCAGGGCCACTAACCACTAGACCAACAGGCCAGTCAAAAGTAAAAGTAAGTGTCTGAGTAGTGGAAAATGGAAGAAGGCGAATTATTCCTAACAATGGAAATAAGAAAGAAAACAGTTTTTTTTTAACTAATGATGACTTAAAACAATATATTTATTTCGCAGCTAATTTATTTTTTTGAGGTCTATCTATATAGAAGTTAATGTATTGCGATTAATATTATGTAATATTATCTTCATTAACTATTAACTGCTGCCAGCGACTTCACCCGCCTGAAAGTAGAAAGTTATCCCGAGGGAACATACTTTTGTGACGTGGTCTACCCATGTACCAAGTTTTATTGAAATCCGTTCAGCCTTTCGAACGTGAAGAAGTAAAAGAAAGTGATTAGCAACCCGCACCTACTTCGGACGGATGCAGGTTACGTGTTGTTAAAACCTCGAGATTTCTGTGCAATCTTAGTTAAATATTTATAAATTATACACATGAACCATCCGACACAAATTTTGGATTTTCTTCATTTCATGGCTGGCACCATGCCAGCCATGAAATGAAGAGTTAGAAATAAATAAAAATTATCGATACCGATCTACTTTACGGATGTGTCCCATCCCTAATTGAGTAGCGTCGAAGTTACTAGAATTTATGTTATGATTTTCCAGATGACGACCAAGTGCATTTAGACTTTGTCACAATGAACATAAGGTTGTTTATAGTTTGCATTGAAGTCATAAAATGTGGTATTGTCATTAAAATCAACTATATTAAAAATTAACAAAGTTTAGTATTTACCGATGATACGATACACCTCCACAAGATACATTTTTTTTCTACTTTCGTTTTTGCAGGTCAAATCCGCACAATAAGGCATAATTTGTAATTTTTCGGGTATTTCTGAGACAACCAATCGCGACAAGTATCTGACGGCGAATAAGCTAATTCTTGCACAGCTGTGCTTAATGTTGACACGCGTGCGATATCTGAGGGGCACTTCCCCTACTTTTCTTTATTCCGTGATCGATAGGGCCGAAAAGTTCTGAAGTGGACCTCGTAACAGAAGCCGCAGCGTTGGAAGTCCTCCCACAAGGTGGACCAATGACCTGGTGAGGGTCGCGGGAATTCGATGGATGCGAGACGCACTGGGCCGTTCGTTGTGGCGACGCTTAGTCGTCGCTTATGGCCAAATGTATACGTCTTTTGGGCTGAAATGGCGATGATGATGATGAAAATTATTAAGTTTGTATGTAGGGGGTAATCTCTGAAACTACTGAACCGATTCTAAAAACTTTTTTTTACTAATATGTAGCTGCACTATCCCTGAGTGTTATAAACTATTTATTTTCATATCATGAAGTACTAATTTCACGCGGGTGAAGCGAAAGCATGTTAAAACAAAAAGAGAAACTACACGCTTGGTTAGTCGACACCCTCATCGAACAAGGCAGTATCTCGGATTACAGTCCAAACAAAATTCAAACATAGCACTATCACTTTTTGGTTCATTTAAAAAAATTACTGAATTAATGTTGCAACCTTGTTCGTTGCGAGTGTCAAATATATTTAAATACCTGCTGCCAGCGGCTTTGCCCGCGTGAAAGTAGAAAATTAGTTCCGAGGGAACATGCTCCCCAGATAAAAAGTATCCTATGTGCTATTCCAGGACTTGGTCTACCCGTGTGCCAAATTTCATCCAAATCCATTCAGCCATTCGAGCGTCAAGAAGTAACAAACATACACACTCACTTTTCGCCTATATGACATTAAGTGTGATAATAAACTATAATTTAATTTCAGAGCGCATATTCGCGGACCAGATCCCGATCTGCACGGATTGCCCGGGTGTGGTAAAACCGGACATTGTGTTCTTCGGCGAGAGCCTGCCCGACCGCTTCCAGCGCTGCCTGCAGGAAGACTTCCAGCAGTGCGACATGCTCATCATCATGGGATCCTCACTTGAAGTGCAGCCTTTCGCATCGCTTATTGATATGTAAGTTTTATATTTTCATTACAATAATTTAATCCACAATAAGTATTTATCATCTCTCGATTGAACAAAGGCTAAGAAACATCAAGACAATTTGCCTGCTGCGGTCTTCCCGTCCAACTATAATTTAGGTGTCTTCAAGGCTAGAGTGAATAGGCTCTTAATAAACTAGTTCGCCTCAACATCGATGATTGCATCACTGCTTACCATCAGGTAGGATTGCAGTCAAGCACAGGTTTATACTATTTAACCTCTTCACCGCCAGCGTACACAGAACGCGATGCCTCGCCTAGCGCCAAGCTATAAATGTATAACGAAATATATACACTTCTGGACACATCTATTGGCCCACCTTAGAGTTTAGGTTTCGATGGCCCCTACCGAAATATGATTGCTAGATTGAACAAAAACTGTTGATGCAGTTTTAAACCTGATACATTTTACCATCTTTTTCGATCGTATTGTTTTAAATTTGAATTCAGAATACCATACGACATGGAGCTACGCCTAACAAGTCGGATATGCGCCTTGTTAAAGGCAATTGATTTTTGAATAAAAAACATGTTTTATCAAATAAAGGTTTAATTTAATAACGCGTGTTGCCTCCATGGGCATCTACCACAGCTCTCATACGATTAGGCATAGAGTTTATCAACCGCTCTATGAAATTTCGAGGGATCATCTCCCGTTCCTCTTCTATGGCAGTTTTTAACTCCTGCATCGTCTGGGCAACTGGCTGACGAGCCCTAACACGTCTTTTTAGCTCGTCCCACATGTGCTCAATGGGGTTCATGTCTGGGCTTCTGGCTGGCCAGTCCATAACTGTGATGTTCACATCCCGAAGATATTCCCTGACGATGCCGGCCGCATGGGCTCTTGCATTATCATGCATAAAAAGTAAATTTGGGCCCACATAGTCCGCGTATGGTATCACGTGAGGTTCTAAGCACTCACGAATGTACCTTTCAGCATTTAATGTTGGCAGCCGTGGTCCTGTAACAACCTCAAGTTGAGTTTTGCCGCTCGCGGTTATACCGCCCCAGACAGTCCATGAGCCACCGCCATAAGCAACCCTCTCTTCAAAGCAGCATTGTGCGAAACGCTCTCCCTTACGTCGGTAGACCTTCTTCCTTCCATCATTGCCATGTAACACAATTTTAGACTCATCAGAAAAGAGTACACGGCTCCAATCTTGCTGTGTCCAATTTAAATGACTGCGTGCGAAATGAAGGCGCGCTGTTCGGTGGGCTCGCGTTAGTTTGGGCCCATTAGCTGGCTTGTGTGGTACCATATCGCGTTCTTTTAACCTTCTCCGAACAGTTCGAGCGCTCACAGATACTCCGTGGAAGTCGCGAACTTGGTTTTGTATCTCAATGGAGGTAAGGTGACGATTTCTCAAGCTGGTCGTCACGATGAATCGATCCTGCCTTTCAGTTGTGACCCGAGATCGTGGCCTTCCTTGGCGACGAACAAAGCCGCCAGTCTCTAGGTACCTCCGATAAACATTTCGGACCGCAGATCGACTTAAATTAAGTTGAGCACTCACATTTCTTTGGCTGTGTCCGGCCTGAATAAGTGCCACAGCTTGGGCGGCGACTTCAGGTGATAGGTATCCATAGATTATTGATAGAACCTCTCCTTAACAACACTTATATTTTGTATGCACATTATTTAATTTTCCAGTTTATTACTTAAAATCGTCATATTTGAGCTGTTATTTATTTTTGTTTTTCTTATTTTGACAGCCGGCCATTACTTGGCCATTACCACAGACTATAGCCTACATCTGCGCCCACGCGTTCCATTCGTTTGTCTGCTATAGATAAATGCTTATCGGAGCATTGGGCGTATGTATGAATGGTTAAATAGTGCTTTTATTTTACTTTTTTTTTTGTAGTTTAATTGATTTGTCTATATGTTTAGTATATTTTATTTTATTATTTTTATTATCTTATTTGTCTCTGTGTTCCGTGAGTGTGTCCGTGGCATCACCAGGCCCTATCAGAATACCAGCGCTGCGTTATTTTACTTTGTGGTTTAATATCGCAGCATATGCTGAGGTAGGAGCCTTTTTGGCCTCGCACAGGTCTTTAATTTTTATTTTTTAATATTGTTTTTTCTTTTATTTTAAGTTAAGTATTTATAGATTAAGTAGTTACTTTTTTTTTTATTTTTTTTTTATTGTTGTTTGTCCTGTGCGAGTCTCAAATAAATGTTTTCTTTCTTTCTTTCTTTTCTTTCTTAATGTTAAGAATAAGTAATGTTTGTTGCAAAACCAAAGATATCAATCACTTTTTCAAGAATGAAATCCAAGTAAACCAATAAAACCAAGTTTTCTTAGTATTCGATTGTTTGATATCAACAAACAGGCTCCAAATTGTCTTTTGTTTCTTTAAATTCTTTGTTCAAAACTCAAAAAAAGAGTATTGAATGAAATTGTGAATGTGCCAGGTTCAAAACTGCATAAAAACTTTTTGCTCGACCTAATATAAAATTTTAGCTAGGACCAAACGAAACTGAAAATACAAGGTGGGCCAATAGATGTGTCCAGAAGTGTAGTAAACGGTAGTGATGAGGGTAGCGTCATATCGATGAATGCGAATTATACACGTTAAGTTATGTTTTGTTTATAATTTTACGGATATAAATAAAAACTGATTAAATATTTCCATATTTATTATTATTTGTTTTATTTCACAGTATCCGTATTAAGAAAAAACAATATAAATTATAAGTATCAAAGAAACAAATACATAACTCAATTAGAGCCATAAGAAATGAGCTACATCTCTAATTGTTTCATGATGTCATTCTTTGAATTCATTTCAAGTCCTTGGCGCTCAGAACAGGTTAAATTCAATTCTGATTAGGGATGTGGTCTATGGTCTTTCTTCTGTTTGTCTACTCCCATGTTTTATTAAACCGTTAGGTATCTAAGCGGCAGAACTTTTCATTGTACATATTTATTGTGTATTTCGCCGTGTTTTTCGAAATGGAAATATAATTATCGATAAGCATTGCTAACAACTATTTAGTTCCGGTTCGGCACCCATCCGACGGTCGAAATTCGTCTATTTTCCCTTTGTTATAAAGTAGTTATCTAAGTTCATATTTTACTGACCTCAAATTGTTTTCGATAATAATATTTCTAAATATTTCAACCGGTGAAATCAAACAGTGATAACTTTCGCGTCACATTACTGGCCGACTATACATCCTTGGCGTTCTGGGGAGAATAAAAATGTTCGGAGTTTTTGTTTTTGCCAATTTTAAGACAACTAAGGGCTTCTTTAGTGTGGAAAAATAAAAAAACAGGGTATTAGACAGTGCTTTGAAATAATAAAATAAAATAAAAAACCTGTTAAATACAATAAATTTATTTTTATAACGTAGTTAAAATGAAGAGCTTCTAATGAAGTCGTGGCGCTGGTGGCACGAAAATCTGGAACTTCTATTGATGTCCGTGGCGGTGAAAAGGTTAAAAAAAAAGTGAGGTACAGCGCAGCGCTCGATGATGTTACTGCTCAACAAATATCGATCTAGACGCTTTTTGAAATAAAGTTGAAAATTAATCAACGTCTACTAACCCAAAAGTGCTGATCTAAGTGAACAGAGTCCTGCATCTCAGACTAGCTAGCCTTAGGTGTTTTTTTTTTTCGACTTTATTTTAAGAAATTCAATGTCGATTTTTTGTTGTACAATGACAGAAAAATGTTAACTTGGCTGAGTTGTTTTTGAGGTGGAAAATCACCAATTGACTTCTCCCGTACAAGGGTGGAGCGAGAGGACGTGTCAGACTGACTAAAATCCACCTGTGTCATTCAGTTGCCCTTTACGTTCCGGGGACCCTAGCGAGCATCGGCCTTAAGGTTTTGCTGACATCTCTGAGGTGCACGTGGCGAGACTTGGGCTCGGTCCTTACCGGACGGCTGGACGGCGAGCTACCCATAGCTCGTCGTCCTGTTAAATTTTGCTGACATAAATAAGATTAATCTCCGTCAAATTTTGCTGACATAAATAAGATTAATCTCCTCATTTTCCTACCCAGGGTTCCCGACTGGTGTCCCCGTCTGCTAATAAACCGTGAGAAGGCAGGTATGCGGTCGCCATTACTGCGTCTTTGGGGAGTCATGTCTGGAGGCTTACAGCTAGATGAGGAGGCTGTCAGGGATGTAGCACGTCTGGGAGACTGTGATGATGGCTGCCAGGATCTCGCTGACAGACTTGGTTGGGGGGTAAGTCGGTTTTTCTAATCATTAAAAGTAATTTTTGATAATATATTAATATTATTATTTATTTAAAGATTCGTTTATTTTTAATTTTTAAGATTCCTTTTGAAAAATGAACTGGGCAAGTGCGAGTTAGACTCGCACACTGAGGGTTCCGTATATAAACTTACCTATGTAAATAGTTCAATCCCCGAATCGAGTCTCGAAGATTATTCCGAATGCAAAAAAGTTTTTTTTTTTTCATTATGTTTACAGTTTTCAGATTTTTACCTATACTTGTGCTATAAGACCTTGTTTCATGTCCTTCAGGAATATAGGTCAAACGGGAAGTACACTATAAGTGTTGAGTTCCCAGCGAGTGTCAATATATGCGCCTAAGTTCTGTTTAGGCGGCCATATCTTTGATTTTTTCACTGCAGTTTGGGATAGCCGATCTGAATCTTAAAAACAAGTGTTTAGTGCATTTTAAAAATTTCTATAATTTGAACGCGTTTTCAGAATTGATCTCATTCATAATGGCGGACGAGTATTGTCAATGCTTTCAATTATTTGCGTATTGTCGTCTCCATATTGTACAGTACGGCCGTTGTAACTTGACGGCCCTGAACTCTGCGAACTTTCGCGCATGTACACTCGTAAAAAAAACTGTTATTGACATTAATTTTTTTAAACCAAATTACGAATAAAAATTTACTAATACAGGGACCAAGTACAAATAAAATAAATATTAAAACACTGAGACAGAAAGCTACAAAAATAACTTATGAATTAAAGAAACAAACCTAACACTACACAAAAAACTTAACAATATAATAATAACAACCAACTAAAACTTTTGTCACCGCCTGTGCTCAAGACAGAGACAGCGACACGAAAATAACACCAATGCTAACGTGTGAGTGAGACATATTACTGCGTACCGAACATTGCCGAATAAGTACGAAGCTTTACGAAGTTACCGAAGAGAGATGTCCAATACGCGTGTGATGGTGTTGTTTAATCGATTTTTTTTTTCAAATCGATTTAAATTAAGTTATAAAAATATATTTATATTCAATTTTCTATGGAGGTTTAAAATATTCTCAAACAATCGTTATTCTAGTAGTTGTTTATAAATAACTGATATTTAACTAAATCATGTCTTTCAACCAAGAAAATAAAATTTTATTTGTTTTTTTTTTATTAAAGTCGAAATCTCGTTTACTAACAACAACATTCATTATGTTTGTAAATCTATTCCGTTCAAAATCTCATAGAAACAAAAATGAATAAATTCCAAATCGATAAAAATCGATTGCGATATTTGATTGAATAAAGGGTCGATTGTGTTTACATAGAGTCGAATCTCTAGCCTAGACCTCCGCCCCGCGCACGTCGCCTCATGCCACCATTTTGTTCCTAAAAAACGTTCGTGCGCAGCCTTCTGCGCAAAGTTCGGGCTCGCCAAAATATAACGGCCGTACTATATACATTTTCAATGCACTTTAGTGCTACTTCTGTCAACCTCAGCAGGCTGCAGTAAAATAACTCCTATCTCAGTAGAAATAATATGCATTTTCTTATAGTGTGTGACAAGGGGCAAACTTGTTCAGCCTTATCCTCGTCGATGGCTCCAGGAGCCTGGGCATCATCCCAGCTCCACCAGTAGCTCAACAACAGCAGCTCGCAACAGCTGAAGAGCCCATTCCTTTTAACACGCTGATGGTGGCCACTGAAGTAGCTACAGTAATACTTCCATCCCATACTCCCCAGATAAGTTTCCTTGGAAGCCGATTTTAGGAGCAATATGTAGATTCTTCCCTAATAATGTTATTCGCTGTATTTATCGGAACCCTAGAACCTCGTACAGTTTGTCATACATAATTTTTTAGAAACGCTAATATTTCAAAATAATAAATTTATTTACAAAAGTTCAGTAATAGGATACAATATAATTTACATGAAGTATTATCTCCTGGCTCCTAAACTAGGTTTATAGCTCATAGCGGTAAATGCATCTTAACCGCTTACGTCGCATATCCACGATCAAATATTCTATTTCGTCAGCTTTTCTGTCACCTATGGGGATTGAAGAGCTAAACGAGATGGAGTACCCAGTCGCAAACACACGACTCTGGCGAATAGGACACGAAAACATTTGTCTGACCAATCCGACGCAAATGGGGTTAAAACTAAGCTTTCTTCTCCAGGACGAGCTCCGCGCACTCATAGCCAGCGAGCACGCGCGCCTGGAGCTGGTGTCCGCGCTGCCGCCCGCGCCCGCGCCGCCGCCCGCGCCTCCCGGCCTCACTCCGCCTTCAGAAACCAAGCTATGAGCGCTGCCTTACACTACACATATTTATTATTTATATACAGGTCTGCTTCACTATGTCCTGATAATATTAGAGAAAACCATAGACCACGGAACGAATAAAGACTTCTTCAAAGTTCGATCGATGAGAGCTGGGCTCAAGTTTTGACTGGCTCACGACACCAGGGACGAACTCTTAACGCGACACATTTGACGACTTAAACCGAACTGTTAAAGGGATGGGGCTTTAGAAAGTGTATAGCTCCATCCCAGTTTATCGCTTGCACGCTTGACATTTTAACACGTGGTAACGCCCCAGCTGGCGCAACTAAGGCAAGAGGTTTTCCACTTTGAAAACGTGACTACTTCGCACCGTGTTTCGCAAACCATATGAGCTTTGACAGGTGCCATGTCCTAACGCAAGTGCTGCCATCTAGTACTCAGTGTTACAACTCGTCAATATCTTTGAGTAAACGGTGACGCTCACTGACATGTTTGATTTTTGTAGACAGTTTTGATAATACCAGCTTTAGCAATGATCTCAAAGGCATCTCTGATGTCTGGTGGAAAAACCAATGATGTTATAAGTAAGGTAATACGCTAAAGGATCTGGAATCCTTTGAATTAGATCAAGTTCCCAGGTGTGGAAAATAAATGCCAAATTAAAGAAGTCGAGTTTTTAGAGAGAGTGACCAGTAATACTGTTATGTTTAAGTCGTTTCGTACTGGAGAAGAGACAATGGATATCAAAACATATGTTTTGAAGTCCCAGTAGTTTTTCTTGTTATCAGCAACATAATGTGGTGAAGCAGGCCTCAAGGGTATCTGGATTCTAGGGTGTAATCAACTACGGAATAAGCTGTCCAGTAGTAAAATCAAAAAAGTATCGGAATGTCACTTCATTAGTTGCCATGAAGTCACATTTTAATACCATATTTAAGCAATTTAAAAATAATTATTTCAGTCTGAAAATACGCAATAATAAAAAAAATACTATGTATATTTTATTTTCTCTGGAACGCAAATGAGAAAATATTGTATCTGAGAAAAAAAAAATGTAAACGGACTTAAAAATCTAAAAATATTACGGCATCATGGATTTTAACAATTTCAGTGCTAAAGAGTATTAATTTTGAGTACGTAGTACAATAATTGAAAATCTAAGGCGCAGGCCACACATAAATGGCGTCGGGCGAGGACATGGCGCGGCCGGCTTCCTGTTCCATTCAAATTTTACTCGGCTCGGGCGTGGAGCCACGGCAAACCGTGTATCCTAAATTGCGCTTTATTTCTATGCAGTTGGTGTCAAATTTGAATGGAACAGGAAGCTGCCCGCGCCGTGTCCTCGCCCGACGGCATTAATGTGTGGCCTGCACCTAAGAATGCTAAGCATAATCGTCCCGACCGAGCCCGAGTCGTCGTCGGCGCGTAGTGTTCCACGCGCGCCTCAAAGAGATATCAGCAAAACCGTAGGGACCCTTTTTTCAGTGTTCTAGGTCCAAGAGTTGGAGCTGGGCGTTGATGAGTCAGAGAGTGAGGCAGGGCTTTACCTAATATATATACAGACTAGCTTCTGCATGCGGCTTCGCCCGCGTGCAAGTAGGTTTCTCCATACAAACGTTGAACCCCTGTTTCATCCCCTTAGGAGGTGAATTTTGGGAAACCCTCTCTTAGTGCTAGCCTATGTCACAAAATTTCATGTTCTTAGTACAAGTAGTTTCGGTTGTGTGCTGATATGTCAGTCAGTCAGTGTCTCCTTTTATTTTTTTTTATTTCCGTTCTGCCAGCGGCTTCGCCCGCGTGCAAGTAGGTTTTTTCCTACAAACTTTGGACCTCCGTTTTATCCCCTTAGGGGGTGAATTTTGAAAAATCCTCTCTTAGTGCTCGCAGAAACCTTGTGCAAAATTTGACGCTCATAGTCCCATTAGTTTCGGTTGTGCGTTGATATATCAGGCAGTCAGTTTCTCCTTTTATATATATTTGAAGATAGAAGACTCGGGACCGGGAGGCGGGTTGTGGGCACACGAACGAATTATTGTATGCTCTTAGCACCGAAAGTGTTAAGGTCCATAAACTTGGTACTTACACCATAAAAATTGTGATGGAATTTGACTTATTGAAAATTTTAATTTATTAATATTTATAATTACTGTATTCCAGATTGATACAATTTAATTAGCAAAGTAAGTAACAAGGCTGTATAGCTGTTACTTGTGCCTCGTAAATTAATTAATGTTTATGATTTTTTAGTTATTTATTTATAATTTATTGCGGTAATGTTGGGGTTAGTTTTTGGTTTTATTTAACTGTTTTGTTCATGGATTCAGTTACATTTTATTTGTTATTTTGCATGTTGTCTAGTATCGACAAATGAGTTACCAGTAGGCATGGGACTTCCCGACTTAGGACAAGGTTCACAGACAGCACTTGTAACTTAACGGAGTAAATAATGCTCATATTAGTATGAAACATTTTCTCACATTCACATAAATTGAAAACGAATAAAATGCATATTTAGATAAAGCACTTTTTTTCTTTTTTTTTTTGCACTGTTTGTGCGTTTAGCCAGTGTTCACATAGTGTTCCACATATTGTCCAGTTGTAACACAAGACTTGAGACTTGAACCACATCAATTTTAAATTTAAGAATTGAATTGCAAATAACTAAAACAGCCACTGAACTTCATTCGAAATTAAGTATTTACATAACAAAATAAAGTCAACATGCGGCCTGGTGAACTTTGTCCTTAGTGCCTGTATAGTACACCCAAATTATATAAACGTATAATAAATAGTACATAGTAGTTTTCCAAGCCATGCGCGGATCCAGCTCTCAAAAAGGTTGACAGCCACCGGAAAATCTGCCAAGTGCGCATTACTACAAAGGAGATGTGCCTTTTTACAGTGTTTACTTGTGCATAAAGATTTAGTAAATAAATAAATAAAATGAGTGACACCCTGAGCAAGATTTTGTACAGTGTATAGTTCCAAATGGGCAAAGCTGTGGAGCGGACACCAGTAAATTAACCTAAAAGGTTAATCGCTTACGTCGGGTATATCCGACAAACAAACACGCGTTTATACCGCCAGAGTCGCACATCCACGATCTCGTCAGCTCTTATGTCACCTATGGGGATTGAAGAGCTAAACGAGATGGAGTACCCAGTCGCACACGACCCTGGCGAATAGGACACGAAAATACTTGTCGAACTAATCCGACGCAAGCGGTTAAAGGGTTAATAATATTGTATAATGTTAGTTTGTTCGCGCACGAGAATGAAAAAAGTAGCATCATCAGCATGATCGTAAAAATGTGACGTCACAAACCTATTAGTGTTGTGGGCATGCCCATAGTGCCTACAACCAACAGTGGATCCGCGCTTGTTTCAAGCTCTATGTATAGATCTCTTAAATTGTTGTGAAAGAGAATTTATATTATAGCTAGCTAGCACTATTTTTTTGACACAACACTTTTATTGACCATGCTAAATAATTTATAGGAATAATAAATATCCTTATTCAGCTTACTAGGAAAAACAATAGAGAAAAAACAGAATATTTTTATGACAATAAAATCAAATAAAAATAGCAAACCGAGCATTGACAAGAATTGTTAAGCCTAATTAATAAATAAATAAGGATATTTCATTTTAAGTCAGGGTGATGCTTGGGGCATATCTTATATAGATTGAGAGAAAATTCCAATGATTATTAAAATTCTGTGTTATTGGATTTTTCTAAGGGCTGGGGGAGGGGGGAGGTTTGGCTTGTTGATTTTTATCCTTACTCATTGACCAGCCAGTGAGGAAGAATAATATAATGGAGGTTGCATACACGAATAAAATACTAAAAGGGCTCAAGTGACATTACACCATTCGAGTGAATTTTAGGTACAGTGCGCTATTTCAAACTAAAATCATATCGCATTTCTTACTACTTTGCTCCATGGATTAATCATTAATTTAATTATTCTTACTGGTTGGCCATAAGTACAGGTATGTTAACAGAGATGCATGTCTTAAATAGTATAATGAGTAGTCATAAAACGTGGTGGTCGACTAGTCAACATTGCAATTTATTAGCGACTTACAGTAGACCGATTCTTAAAATAGTTCGTAGAATTTAATTTCATGACCAATACACTAGAGATGTGCCGACTCTTTGGCCGACTAGCCGATTAGACGGTTGTAAAGAAGCCGACTAATCGGCCAAGCCGATCTCGACTTCGGGGGTATTCGACAATTTCCGTGACTCTTCGTTTACAGCTGATCTACAGCTCAATTAAAATTTAATCATGTCAAAAAGAAGGTCTTGTGTAAGGATGTTTTTGATCAATTGGACAAATATCCCTGTCAATGTAACCATGTGACAATGTCTCGTGGTGGACAGGAAAACAGCAAATAGGTACTACGAGTGTGAACAGACATGTCAAATACTGACATCCAACGCTGATATCTCAGTTAGGTTTTGTGATTATCAATTTCTCTTATATACATTTTATTGAAAAGTACACATAAAGTTAGAAGCCGGATAGTCCGCCCCTTTTTGCCAAATTGTCGCCGACTGCGAAAGTGGACTTTTCGGCTTTACCGACTTATCTGCGAGTAGTCGACACATCTCTAAAATATATCAATATTTTATTTGAGTACATATAAGCCTTTTTATTTTTAATAATATTTGTTATGTGATCTAATTTTATCATTTATTTATTTATCAGAAATATGCATTTCTTACTTACGAGTCCTGCCTTACAAAATCTTTCTTGTTTTGTAGTCTTTTGTAATAGTAATAAATACATGTCTTATGATACAGATATACATATATGTAACTACAAAGGAGTGCTATTAAAGTCAGTACATATACTTTTTTTTAAGGGGTGTTTAGATTAGTGTTGACGTGGATTTTGCGCAAACGTCGATGCTTTAGGGACAGTGTAACTAACTACTACTAAACTTTCGTTCGGGTGAGGGGGAGGGGGAGGGGGTGTAAATGTGCGAAGTGTAGATCATAACCAGCAGTATACCAGCTTGGGACTAAGAAGGTACAATGTTCCATCCAAGCTCTAGTAAATTTCCGGGGAACTAGAAACATTCGATACCTTAGTAACTTAGACATTAAAGATTTCTCATGTCCTGTTAAATTGATCCCCAAGCATTTCGCGGCTTTCGCTCTCTCCCAGTTCATTGTAGACCTTATTTTAGATTTTTACAGACTGCTTTAGTATGAAGAAGTTTGATTATTTACGTTCTTGGATAAATTTCCTAAAACTTGAACGCATAATATTTTATAATCTGTGCTCTGCCATATTGTTTTTCGGTTTCATATTTACCGCGTAATCGCGGTGCACGCGGAAGCCGGCTTCCGCTTGGGGATCTAGGAGGAGCTATGAACCACTGAAAATAGTTACACTGTGCTTTAGGTTTCAATATTATAGTAGTTCCTTACATTAATATAATCTTGCAGTGTGCCGTGTTCTCAAATTGACTATAGACATATACTATCAACCTTTTAATCTAATACAAAATAAATAAGCGTATCTCAGTCAGAATCGTAGGTAAATATATCTTCTGTATATTAGAAAATTATATCCTCAACGTAAACTAGAAAGCATAATAGACTGTTTAATATTGTAATACACCAATTAATTGAACTGAAGTCATGTAGGCCTTATTTTATATCCACACGATGTAAATATTATGTAACTGAGATACTGGTATACTCAAGGGACTCCGCAAAGCATATTTAATATATACTCAAGCAATAAGCCATATGTAGCCTTATATGTATGATATCAGCTATTTTGAATATAGTAAACCATATAATAATGTTGTCACCGATTACAAATTTGATATAAATTGTAAATTAATTAAATCAACAATCTTTTTGGTTTAGCAGACTTGTCTCTTTTGGTAACTAGGCGATTTTTGTGATTGGGGACTTGATAATTTTATTTTTATTATTTATTTAAAAAAAATAACTTTATCTAAAATCGCAAAGAAATTTTTTTTTCCAAATCGGTTCAAAAGTAAGTTAGAAACCTTTCAAATTGGTAGAAGGGGACACTGTCAAGTTACAGAAAAAAGATGCACGCTGAAATATGACGCCACTGCCATTAGATTACGTACGTACAAAAGAAGGTACGAGATGTTACCACCTTGCTCCACCCCCACTCTTCCTCATTCGAATATTTGAAATTCTAACTGTTGCTTCATTTTGTTGTTTAATACAAAATATTGAATAAAAATGAACACAGGCAAGTACCTAATTGCATCATAGGTTCATCTTATTTGGTTCCAAACCAGAGCAAATCGTTGATCGTCAATAAAGAAACGTGTCTGCTAAAGGGCGTAAACGCAAAACTGCGATGCGATGCCGCATCGTATAAATCTGCGATAACTTGCGAATTGATTCGCATCGCACATTTTATGGTCACCTGAACCGATGCCGATGCTTTGTCGCATGAAATCCCATCGTAGCAATCGTAGGTTTCTGCGATGCGGCGTCGTATCACATTGTATCGCAGTTTTGTGTGGGAGCTCAGTCCTAGGTACGTTATAAGATTCAAATAACCTATGTTAATAGCATAGTAAGAGCTTGTTACCCAATCACATATTTTAAAGTTTATTTCAACTGTTGGTACTTACAATTTATATAATTTTTGGAAGCCATATTGAGAAAATAAAACGCATAATATTTATTAAAGATGTGTTCTTTTATTTCCGTCATACAAGTGTTCTTTTATTTCCGTCATACAATTACGTCAGTGTACTGATGGTCCAGTGGTTAAGACAACGGCCTCTTGCATGAAGTTGCGGGTTCGAATCCGAGCAACTACGAATGTGAATTTTTCAATTCATATGTACCCGTCGCGCGCAGCCGCGCCCCGCGCCCTTTTTGCTAGGTAATAATACATTAAAGTTCTCCATCGACACGACTACATGCACACCGTTATAGTTGAACTTGCCACACTGCGCAGGTAATAATCTGGTTTCCGCTACGGGTACCGCCGGACACGCGCGACGTGATGCGACGGGTGTTCGCTTATCTTTCACAGTCGTTACAGGTAATCAGATGCCAGGAAGTCTGACCATCAATCTATTCAAGGATTGTCATGAGATCATGTTGTCCAGTAACTGGGTTGTGGCGGTCGGTCTGATAAGCAGTCTCTCCAAGTAAAATACAGATACTTATTCAGCCTGCTGCTGGAGTATGTTTTAATTGCACTCGGACTGACTAACTACAGTGCTATGTGTATATCTCAAACTTAAGCACTAAAGCTATACTACACACTGCACTATTGTTACTAACACACCAATACTAACAAAACTATGGACAAATTTAGTCTGAAAATAAACTTATTATTATTATTATACTACATGAATAGTAATAATTAGGCTGATTTTGAGGCAATATTCTGACAAAGATCAATGAAATGTAATGTCCAGCAAATACATTCACCGGCACGGAAACTTGGCCACCAATAACTTGCCGATAATTTCTATTTAAATATTTAATTTTCACAATATTATGGGTTTATGCACTAAATTAGGGTTTTTTTATGGTTTTGTAACTCAGTTATTGAAAAAATGATGCACCAGCAGTAATCTTTAAAAAAATAAGCAGTTTCACAAAAATATTGGTTTTAACACTGTCAATTTAAAAAGAACACAAAATGAAAAATAACCAAAAAGTCTTCGTTGTGTTTGCATTTTAATATCGGGTGTTTCCTCCCCTAGCCCCGATAACAGCTTGCATTCGTTCTGGCATACTTTGGATGATGTTTCTGATCTCAACTTGTGGTATGCTTTCCCAAGCGGTCAGTGCTGCATTTCGAAGCTGATTCAGAGTTTCAGGCGGGTTGGAGGAGGACTTTATTTTTCTTTTAAGCTTGTCCCAGATATGCTCTATTGGATTTAAGTCTGGACTACGAGCTGGCCACTGCAATTTTTGAATACCAACCTCTGTAAGGTATTCCTCCACGCAATGTGCAACGTGTGGGCGCGCGTTATCGTGCATTAGGAGGAATTCGTCAAATCCAATAAACCCTGAATATGGTAACACGTGTTCCTGAAGAATCTCCTCGATGTATCGTGTTGCCGTTAATCGGTTATCGATGATAACTAACTCCGTACGTGCATCGGAACTTATTCCTCCCCAAACCATTATAGAGCCTCCATGAAAACTAACAGTTTGTGTGGTGGTAATGGGTAAAAACCGCTCTCCTCTTCTTCTCCACACTCGCTCCCGACCATCTGGAGCTCGTAAAGCGATTCGACACTCATCTGTGAACAGTACTCGAGCCCACTGCTCATGGGTCCAGTTGACGTGTTCTCGTGCGAATCGAAGTCGAGCTACTCGGTGACTTCTGAGAAGTTCTGGGCCGCGTGCTGGTCTACGAGCTTGTAAATTCACTTCCTCCATTCGTCTTCTCACTGTACGTTCACTAACATTGACACCTCTTGTGAACTGGAGTCGCTGGCGTATCTCAACAGCGGTGAGGTAGCGGTTTCTCAAAATTTCCAGGACAATAAAGCGGTCATCCCGGGCTGATGTGCATCTGACGCCTCCGCTGCCTGGTCTGCGGGAGTAGCGGCCTGTCTCCTGGTATCGTTTCAGCGCATACTGCATCGATGAACGTGGTACATTCAGTATAACAGCAACTTCTCGCTGTGTCAGCCCTTGTTCGATCAATGCTACAGCTTGTGCAACCTGTGATGGTGTTAATGGCATTTTTATTGGAATTAAATCACCTTTAGTTATTGAAGTAACAGTACGATATCACAATAATTGAATAACCTAACAATAAACTTTCACAAAACACAAATTTAAAACAGCAACTTAGTCGCTCAGATGACCGGGTTCAACTAAAACTTAAAAATAACGTCATATTGCACTCAAACATGATAAATTACCCTCTTGAACTAAAGGTAAACATTTTTTAGACCAACCTTCATAATAAATAATCATAGGAAACACTTAAAGCTCTTGTTATCGCGAAATACGCGCTTGGCCAAGATTCCGTGCCGGTGAGTGTACTTGACGTAATAATGCTAAAAATGTTGATTGTATTGTAGCGCCATCTAGTGACAACTTATCCGCGCTCAGGCCCGTGCTTGCTTTTGACGATATCCACAAACGCTGCTACCGTCCTGGGATTTGTAGAAGAGATTAACTCAGGTGCTAGCGGATGACGAGCAATGGGTAGGTCGCCGTTTGGTAACCATCCGGACCGAGCTCAAATCATCGACGGCGCGTAGTTTTCCATGCACGCCTTAAATAGATGTCAGAGAAACCGTAGGGGCAGCAGGGTCAAAGCCTACTGGGGCCATGGGTTAGCTTTCGAAAGGGAAACCCGGGGTCCTGGAACGCAAGGCTAAGAAGGAACATAGGTGTGGTTTTAGTCAGTAAAAGTCCGACACGCCCTCCTGTTCCACCCAGCCCTGCGTTCAAAAATAACCAGAGTAGGGTAGAGTCGCTACTCCAACCGTTCAAAAATGCTTTGAGTTGCAACCCAAGCAATTTTTGGGCACAATTTCAAAGCTAAATACGACGTTGACCGGCCATTCTGACGCTCACCACCTACTTGGGTCGTTTTGTGTAGTCCAATCTTTTTGATAAAATATTTATTTCTTATTATTTTGGGGCAGCCTATTTATTAGAGTAGAATATTTTCAGACTCTGTGTGTTCTTCAAGACAACCGATATTTAAATAGATTGGAATATTAAATGAATTAACGGTACGGTTGGCGCAGTGATTGAGCTATTGGCAGCGCTGAGTGTCTCGGGTTCGATTCTCGCACGGAACAAATGTTTTATTGCCTACATAATACAAAACACCTAGACCGTGAAGCGCCCACGATACATTAGTAAAAGTGTGGAGTAACGTTCAAAATAATAATTAAATTAAACACAAAAGATTTATTTTAGATTTTTATTCCAAACATAAAATATGCGATGATCACTTATTTATAATGAGATTAATCGTGAATCAAATTAATATAAACTATACAGTACGACACAAATGCAGTCATTCAGTAATCCAACTTATTTTAAAATTCATTACGATACCATTTATATAAATCAAAGTATTTTACAAAATGGGTACAGATTACTTTTCGGTCAAGCTTATTAACCAATCTGAACACGGAACACTGTGTTTACTGTATTTCTATTGGTCAACGAGTTTGGGGCTAAAGTAACCCGACTTTACGGTATTTAAGCCATAAGAAACCAAATGGATTTAGTGGACAAAATATTAAAAAAAAACTAAAAACAATTCAGCACCAGAATGCGGTACAAAATGAACCTATCTACACTAATATTATAAGGAGGTAAAGTTTGTTTTTTTGTTTGTAGGAGGTAATCTCTGAAAGTACTGGTCCGATTGCTAAAATTTTTTCACCTATAGAAAGCTGCTTTATTCCTGAGTGACAGGCTATATTTTAGTTACTTATAAAACTTCCATGGACATAGGTACATTTTGGAATTAGTAAAGTAACCAATACTTTAGCTAGTGTATGAGTATTGCTCGACACCATTATAGTCAAAGAAAATTATGAACATTATTCCTCTGGAAATAAGGGTCAGGTTGTGGAATAAGGTTCAGGTGGACTGTGGTCCACGGTTCAGTTAGATGTTCACACAACTTTTAACTTAACTTTAAAAATAATGTGTATTATAATTATTATCCGAGCACACTAATATTAAAAGGCGAAAGTTTGTATGTACTTGTGTATATGTTTGTAACTCTACGGTTGAACGGATTCGAATGAAAGGCAAACGGGTAGTCTATGTCCTGGAATAGGACATGGGATACGTTTTCTCCTTCAAAGCCACTGGCAAAAGCTCGTCAATCAATATCAAGGTAAAGTCTATCTATTTCACAAATCACCGACACGGATGCGCAAAGTGATGGCATTGACAAAACTGTACATATAAATGTGTCATAAGTGTAACTGTTATTAGACATAAGACATTGAAGGTGTGTGAAAAGTCGAGTTTCGATGATCGAAACTTTTAACTAGCACACAAAGGCACGATTATTAGGTATTAGTAATGGTGTCTGACCGCGGCGAAGATGGTGTGACGATCTGAGCGAACATGCTCACTGGGCAAACGTGGTCAGAGATCGCCTTAGACAGAGAGATTTGGAAGGGGAAAGGAGGGAGCCCTTTGCCGCTGGGCAAACCTAGCCTTAATAGCCTAATTTGTATCTCACTGCCTGAGTGGAACACAAACTAAACAATAAAAAAAGATGGTGACTAGTCACCGGTACGGTGATTCCTTGATCTGTGGTATTTAAAAGACTATGGCCATGGGCGTACACATAGCGAGACAAGGTGGAGGTGGAACATTTACCCCATCCATTTCACTGGAAACTAAAATATTTAATATTTATATTTATACCAAAATAGCTATGACAACCGAAAGTTGGGCTTAGGGCATGAATATTATTGGCAATGCCGTGTCTAGCCACTGCAAGCGCGGCCTTCCGTGATCTGCTATCTATTCTTTAGCATCAGTAATTCCCTCAGTGCTAATAGCAAACATGGCTTCCGTCTCCGGCAAACAGGGGCTATCATAGATCTTACACACTCGATTGTCGCCTCTCCCTTTTCGTAGATAGAGGCGGGTAGTCGACGCGTGCGCAATTATATGTCCGCCAATGGGCTTCTTGGTGTCCGCGTTGAATACACCTACCGAGTCAACGTTTGCCACCACTTGGTTTGTTATAAGCACTGCTACGCCGAACTGAAAAGAAGGTATTTTTATTAGTGGCTATGTACAGAGTGGAATTTTGTAATACCACCAAGAAGGAAAGTAAACTAAATACTGGATATAGAAAATTCTACTCAAAAGAAGCATTCGTTCATGTTTTTAAAGAAACAAAACTGCAATCAAAGATTTTATAAAATTCGCTTGCCACACTTGGGAATTGAATTAGCTAAAATCCAAAAAAATAACATCCTGTACTTTTATGGCATCAATCGATAGGGTCAATCATAAGGATCGAAGCTCTCTAACAAACGAGGTAAATTAAATGAAACTAAAACCATAAAATCTTAAACTTATTGAAAAAAATAAAAGAGTTATACTTTATGATAAAATAGAAAATACTTTTATTTCTTGTGTAAAAGTAACAAAGTAAGTAAAGTGCTGAAATTGAACTCCTTAACACTGCAGCTTGTTACTTGGAGTCCATTGCCACTCATAGCATATTACTTTTATTGTAAGTTTTAATTTTCTTTTTTGATAGGTATTATTTTTCAGTATTATTACTTTCTTTTAATGTTTTATTTTTATTATTTTTGACATAATCTATTTTTTTTAACATGATTTTAATTATTATTACTGTTATTATTAATGTATTTTAAATGTTTTTGTATAGTCGCGATTCATTAATCTATGTGTATAATTTATATGTATACCGTAAGTGTAAATTGGCAATAAATAAATAGTCTATTTGCGTTGAGAAAATAGCGATTTTACAATATTGATGACTTAGTTAAATTTAGGTTACAAATGCACATAAATAAAGTATATACCTCATCAGCCAGCCTTAGCAGCATTCTCATGAATCGTCCCAGATGCAGCTGCCGCGAGTTCAGCTCGCCTCGCCCCGAGTAATCCGTTCTGTACAAAGCTGTTGCGCTGTCCACTATTATTAGAGAATACCTGAAAAAAATGTGTTATTATCATATATTAGTGGTTGTATTACTGCAATATGTCATCATCATCATTTCAGCCGAAAGACGTCCACTGTTGGACATAGGCCTTCCCCAAGCGTCGCCACTATGACCGACCCTGTGCGTCTCGCATCTACCGCATTCCCGCGACTCTCACCAGGTCGTCGGTCCACCTTGTGGGAGGCCTTCCAACGCTGCGTTTTCCGGTGCGCGGTCGCCACTCTAGAACCTTTCGGCCCCATCAACCATCCGTTCTACGAGCAATGTGCCCTGAAGAATCGCCAAACTGAAGTGGCAGTGGCCACTTCAGTTTGGCGATTCTTCGGGCTATGTTGCGACCTTGGTTCTCCTGCGGATATCTTCATTCTTAATGAGATCACGCAAGGAAACTCCGAGCATAGCCCTTTCCATTGCCCTTTGGGTGATTGTAAGTCTTCTGATGAGGCCCATTGTAAGCGACCATGTTTCAGTGCCATATGTCGTCACAATATACAAACTACTACTATACTGCAATATGTAATTGTATTTACAATGAATTGTGACCAGTTTTATTTAGGTTAGCCTTTCTCAACCGTTTTTAGAGGATCTTTTTAAGCCACTTTTAAGTGAGAGAGTAAGAAAAATGCTCATCCGGGCGAGTAAGTATGATTTCGCTCTTAGTCCATAGTAGGAAAATATTTTTTTTTAGTTATTGCCATTTACCTATATAAAAAACCCCTAACGTAGGTAAGATTGGTTTTCAGATTTTCAGAGTTATGTGTACGCTAGGGGCATTGTGTTACAGGGTAACAACCTGCTGGTCAGAAGGTCTGATAGGCAGTCGTTCCAATAAAATACTGATATGTAAAAACGCCAAGGTGGCCCGCGAAATTCGAAATTTTCTTAAGTGTTTGCATTTTGTAGGTCAGTGTCAAGTTGTATGTTGATTAAAATAATATGATTTGTGACCTTAACACGTATTTATTAACGGAATTATAATAAATAAAACCATCAATACAGATAGCGGCACGAATCTTGAGCGCTCGGCGAAATAGCGGGGATCGCTTTGCGCATCCTACAACGTCGGCGAGCCAATCACTGTACAAGGATTGCACTCCCCGCCCCCGCATCTCTCTTCATACCACTAAAGAGACCCGATATTTCACTTCTGCGTGCTTTTGCGCAAGTAGAACTGTAGAAGTCAGCGCTCAAGATCCGTGCCGGTATCTATACTACCTTGTCAGTTCGTCTAACCCTATTATGAGGGTCCTTTTTCACTCGCCTATCGTCAACATCGAGCATGGTTTAAAAGCTTGTTACTTCATCTAACGCAATTCAACGCGATGTTTGACGAGAAGGCAACGCGAAAAATGAGAGATAACGCCTGAAAGCTCTATTAGCATTCGGTAATTCCGTGATTTGCTCAAATATTTTACAAAACTTGATAAGTGATTTTTTTAAACCCATAAATTAAAAAAAAAAATATCGTCATCCTTTTTTTTCGGTTTTAATTTTTGAGTAAATTATGAAGTGTTCATGCAAAATAGCAGATTTTCAGAGGTCTTTACTGCATTAGTTTTACACAAATTTCTAAATTGATTTCAATAGAAGCCTAGATAGTATCCACAAGATACTGTGTTTCCAAAAAATCTTATGAAAAATGTGTAATAACGTCATAATCGCGTAAGAGCGGTTGTATGAAAAACAGTGAAAATGTATGTCGAGTTAGATGCCCTTAAATGGCTATTTCATGAAAGTCACTCTATAGGGTTAGTTACCCTGGCGCTTCCCCCT
This sequence comes from Mythimna impura, assembly GCA_905147345.3. Taxonomy (NCBI): domain Eukaryota; kingdom Metazoa; phylum Arthropoda; class Insecta; order Lepidoptera; family Noctuidae; genus Mythimna; species Mythimna impura. The sequence continues at coordinate 19,926,576 of LR990359.1, read as the reverse complement.
TTTAGACTAGAAGCATTAATAACATAACCTGGTATGTAATCTGTAAAAATCTATGTTAACTAACAAAAAAATTGTAATTTCTTTACGCCAAATAGATCAACCACAAAGCGCAAAGCTCAACGGCTCACATGACACTGGCAGAAAAGTCGATATCGGCTCAATTCCAAAAAAAAACCAACATTTCTGAGAAAAGGCTAAGCAGATAATGATGCTTGGGTAATATACCTAGACTCCGCCATCATAGCGCACGCCTGTACCAACAGCTGCGTCTGATGGTCCGTATTATAAGCGCGCGCATACGCCACGTTGTCGAGCACGGCCGCGCCCTCCATGCCATACCGCTGCGCGACCGCCAGTAACCGCTCCGGCCGGAATGTGCCCTCTGTGTCGATGTACATGCATTTACCTTCGCCGCCCGATTGCTCTATGGGAAGCTGGAAAGAATATAAAACTATTATATAATTATTTCTCAAACATACAAACTACTGCTGCTGTACTTCTAGTACATCTCCTAATTTATGCCATATTGTGTTAGATGTACCTACATACTTGTATTCAATGATTTTATTGTTCTTTGTTAGACTTTATCGGTGTATTACGTGATGTTTTCTATACAGGGTGTCTATGACATTGACGCACAAACGAATACCATGGATCCAGTGGGTGGATCTCCAGAAAATATTATTTTTGAGTAAATTTTGTGGATTCTTGTAAACCTGCGTGCATCGCTCTTAATTTTTAACCGACTTCAAAAAGGAGGAGGTTATATGTTCGGTTGAATGTATGTTTTTTATTTTTTTTTTTTATGTATGTTCACCGATTTCTCGGTCAATTGTGGACCGATTTTGAAAATTTTTTTTTTGATTGAAAGGTTATGCTTCCAAGTTGGTCCCATAGAAACATTGTTATGATCTGATCATGAACTTCGTAGATATGGAACAGAACTCCTCATGGGATCACAGCAGAACTGTCGTAACAAGTAAATTGCTTTGCTTATACGTGTAGTCGATGACTGACTGAAAGAAGAGGGGTAATATATCGAACTGATCTGATGATGAAGCCTGAAATTAGGTACCGGAACTCTGTAATAAATTAATTTAATCTAACCGTGTTTGGTATTTTTAGAATTGTCATAAGATGCACTCGGGCTATAAGGTATTTAAGTATGGCTGAGGGGTACTTTTTAGTGTTGGTACCATAACTAAAAAGTGAAAAATAAAAAACTTTTTACAAAAAAAAATATAACCGACTTCAATGTAAAAAAACACTGAAAAGTGCAAAATAACTTTAATTTCGGAAGTCGGTGTTAAATAACGAAGAGACAAAACTATTATAGAAACACCGACTTCCGAAATTAAAGTTATTTTGCACTTTTCAGTGTTTTTTTACATTGAAGTCGGTTATATTTTTTTTTGTAAAAAGTTTTTTTAATAGTATTAATAGGCATGTTCAGATTACAAGTTTCTTATCAAATTTACCCCAGATAAACAAGAATTTAAGGAGATAATCATATATTGTTTTTAACCATTGTTGAGGATAATGATGTAATTTGAGAAAAATGATTTTCAAGCTTAGGAAAATGACGATATGTTGAGGATAATGATAAAGCTCATGAATTTAGTTTTGTACTTCTGTAAACGACGAAGGTAAATGAAAATAAAAATAATTAAGTATCTAAATGATATTTTTATTTGGTTTAAAGTATCACAAATGAAATAATATAAACGAACGTCAAAATAAGTCCAACAAAAACCAACTTCTAAGACTTCTAAAAACATGATTGCATTCAGATAGATTATGTAAATTAAAAATATCAAAATCAACAGTCGAATATCAAAATATTAAAAGTTGTTCGCCGTAGGATCGTAAAAACCGTTAGTTCATAACCAGACTATAACAAACTATAAACTCACGGTTTTCACAATCATACGGTGACTGAGTTTACAAGTCTAACAAAAATAAATTAAACATAGTCATTGATTAATTTTTCATTTTTACAATATTAATACTTATTAACAATTTTAAATTTTTAACAGCCTCATTTATGGTTATAAAAATTTTCTAACACTGTGTCATTCATACAGGAGAGACTAAACATGGTTGAAAGGTGGTGTAAACTCAACCATTTATCCATCAACCCAAGCAAAACGGAGTTCATCCCGTTTACCAGAAGGAGGGACCTAACAGCAATGGGTAGGCGGGGTCTCATGGTGGAATGGCGACAGCGACTATCGCAACCCAGTGCTGGGCACGCCATAATTATGGCGGTAATTCCCCTCTTTGAGGAGTGGCTGGAAAGGCAACACGGCGTCCTTACCTACCGCATGACGCAGGTCCTCACCGGACATGGTAAGTTCGGGAGGTTCCTGCACCGGATTCGTGCGGAAGAAACGCCCGGGTGCCACCATTGTGCGGACCACCCGGAGGACACGGTGGAGCACACGGTGGAGGTGTGTCCCGCTTGGGCAGAGCAACGCCGTGTCCTCGTGGGGGCGATCGGCGGCGGCGATCTCTCGCGCCGGGCCTTGGTACAGGCCATGGTCCGAAGCGAGGAGGAGTGGCAGGCGGTTGCCTCCTTCTGCGAAGCAGTAATGCTAGCAAAGGAGGCGGCCGATCGCGTGAGGCAACGGTCCTCACGCCCCAATCGCCGCCGGGATTCCGATCCCGATTTCCGGCCATCGTAGGCGCAGGCTTGCGGACGGCGAGCAATGGGTGGCTCGCCGTTCGACCGTCCGGTAACCGTCCGGACCGAGCCCAAGTCGTCGACGGCGCGTGCTGTTCCACGCGCGCCTCAAGGAGATGTCAGCAACTGTAGGGGCCTAGCAGGGTCGAAGCCTACTGGGGCCAAGGGTCTGATTCTGAAAGGAAGACTCGGCCCTGGTACGAAAGGCAACGAAGGAACAGGAGTGGGTTTTTAATCAGTAAAAGTCTGACACTATCTCCCGCCCCGCCCAAGGGCGGGGATGTCATAAGATGATTTTCCCAACGAAAAAAAAAAAAAAAAAATAAAAACAGCAATGGGTACCATAAAGCTCTACGACACCGTACTTGAGTTGTCCACAGAAGTAAAATATCTTGGAGTAATCCTAGACAGCAAACTAACTTGGAAAAGCCATGTCGAAGCGACAGCAAACAAGGCTCTAAGAGTATTTGGCATGTGTCGTTCTGCCTATGGGAAAACATGGGGTCTTAGACCCCAGGTTATCAAATGGATCTACACCATGATGGAACCGCTAATCATATACGGGAGCATCGTATGGTGGACCAGAACCAAGCTGGCAACTTGCAGACAGGCCCTAAGCAAAGTACAACGGACTGCCTGCATGGCCATTACAGGAGTATTTAGGGCCACGCCAACTGCGGCGATGGAAACGCTGCTCAATCTCACCCCTTTACACATTGAAGTGGAACTAGAGGCGGCGAGAAGGGCCATTCATAGGCTCAAAAGTATGGGGCACTGAACAAACTCCGGATGTAAAACAAACCATACAAACACAAGACCAAACAGGGAACTTGACTGGATGATGGACATGGGATGTGACAAAATACATCATCATCATCATAATTTCAGACTCTCCACTCTTACGGAAGCTCTACTAAGGTCACCGAGCATTATACTGAGCTCCTCCATTGTCTCAGCCATGACTACTATATCGTCGGCAAACCGAAGGTGAGTGATGTACTCGCCATTAACATTAATGCCTAGTCCACTTCAGTCCAGAACCTTGAAGACATCCTCCATTGCAGCCGTAAACAGTTTCGGAGAAATGACGTCTCCCTGCCTCACACCCCGCTGCAGAAGGATAGGTTTCGAGGTCCGATCCTAAAGTCGAACTGACATTGTGGCGTTCTCGTACAAACACTTATGGGCCTGTAATTCTTAAGCAGGGCATTGTTGCCCTTCTTAAAGAAATGTACCACCACACCTCTGCTCCATGCCTGTGGCGTCTTTCCCTCAAGTGTGACGGAATCGAACAACCTCTGAAGGGCCTTTAGGACCGGTTTTCCACCCGCCTTCAGGAGTTCGGCTGTAATTCCGTCGTCACCCGACGCCTTGTTGTTTTTAAGCTGCTTCAGAGCCATCCTAATCTCGCGGCGGATATGACTCTGCCACCTTCGGTCTTCAGTTTCGTGAGCTGGCTCTGCCCTATAGACAGATCTCTTGCAAAAACCTTGGAGCCCTTATTCCGCTCGATCGCGTCTTTAATCCGTTCGGTATTAAAGAGGTGGAGATCGCGTTTTAAGGACTTGGAGATCCGTCTATTGAGCTGCCGGTAGATGCACGCATCGTCTGAAGACTGCAGAATCATCTCACGCCTCTCTTTCAAGAGTTTGAGAGTTTGACCCGAGAGCCTTTTCTTCTTTGTACGACGAGTCTTAAAAAACTTAGACCCGACCGTATGGACAGTTTCCACGAACCCATCGTTGTATTCGTCCACTGAGCCACCTAGACACTCGAAACGATTGTGAAGTTCGAGCTGAAAGCTCTCGGAGTTTTGAATCTGGATCTGTGCTGGACGGAGCGTAGACTTCATCAGTCGAGATCTTTCAAGCTTGATATTGATATTCAATGTGCCTCTTACCATTCGGTGATCACTTCAAGTTTTCACTGCGTTGATCACAGAGACATCATTGAATATTTACTTCTTCGTCGACATGAAGTCAATCTCATTTCTGGTCGCACCATCAGGGCTTTGCCATGTTCACTTCCTACGCTCACGTTTTTGAAGAAGGAGTTCATCATATAGAGGCCCTCCTTCTCCATAAAACTAGCCAGTAGGTGTCCACGGCGGTTCCGATGTCCAAATCTAAATTGCCTCACTCGCAGCTCATCACCGTCTCGTTTGCCCAACCAGGTATGGTACACGGATGGCTCTAAAATGAACACTGGTACAGGAGCGGGGGTACATAGCGACAACTGCAATCTCAGCCTAAGCATGAGCAAACTGGCGACGGTCTTCCAAGCAGACCCCTATGCTATAATCGCATGCGCGTAGGAAATACTAGACAGAGGCACCGAAGGGGACACTGTCTACATTTTAAGCGACAGCCAAGGAACACTTAAGGCACTCACGTTCAATAGAGTGGATTCTGGGCTGGTACTAAACTGTATTAAAATACTAAACCGGATAGGAAGGCGCAACAAGGTCAGATTGATCTGGGTGCCAGGTCATACAGGAGTAGAAGGCAATGAAAGAGCCGACACTCTGGCAAGGAAAGGATCCGAGACACCCCTATATGGATTGGAACCCTTCATAGGACTCTCACCAAGGGTCATCAACCAAGCATTGAAAAGAGCTGCGTTGGAGATACACAGCACACACTGGCGCAACACAACAGGCCGGAAGCATGCAAAGCTATTTCTCAATGAAATAGATAAGGCCTGGACCCTAAAACTATGGAGGTACAGCAGATCACAGCTCCGAACAATCACAGGAGTCTTCACGGGGCACTATGCCACCAACAAACAGCTCCACAACATGGGACTAGCAAGCGACCCGACTTGCAGGATCTGTGGAGATGCAGAGGAGAATATACTACACTTGCTGTGCGACTGTGCAGCACTAGGCTCCAAAAGACTAGAGTATCTGGGCCAACCATTTCCAAGACCAGAGGACTACAGGCTCAGCCCCATCAAGGCCATACTGGGACTCACGAAGAAGGTGCACGGAGGGCTAGGGGTTAAGGAGAAGGGAGGGGAATAGTACAAAAGATCCAGAAGGGTCGAAGTGCTCTGGCCTAGAGCCAGCCCCACAACAAGATAAGATATGGTTATAAAACCAAACAAGAAAAAAATTAAAAGGTAACAGTTCTAATTCATACCCTGGAAAAGAAACACTTTAAATATGATCAAAATAATGCAAAAAGATGTTTCTATTGAAAAACAAAACAACTTACTACCTAAAAAAAAACTGGGCAAGTGCGAGTCGGACTCGCGCCCTGAGGGTTCCGTGCAAACTTCTCCCTCTCTTCCTCAAATAAACTGAACAGCTGCCCTTCTTTGAAATTACACAAACCAGAAGAGAAAAGACCTTAAATAAATGCATATATTACGAACTCCCATCATTATCCTCAACATGTGTCATTATAATTTCACATAATATCATTCTTCTCAACGTGCGTCATTATCCTGGCAGTACAAATTCAGGACAATGACGTTGAGAAAAATGATGAATCGGAAAAAATCTTGTACAAACATGTTTTGCGCATGTAGTATTTCAAAAAACGTTTTATAATTACGTATGTACACCAAACCTTCATACGTTTTTGCTAAATGAATAGTGTAACAATAGAATTTGACGGGTAAACAAATGAAAATGTAAATGACGTTTGCAATAAAACTTTTTGGAGAATGAATTTCAAAGCCTTACCTGCAAAAAACGAGCGTGTATATCTACACCAAAGCACGTCGTCCGACTGTGGTGCGAGGAGGTCTGTTTGCCCAGCCACTAATTTCCCTCCCTCCCGTCTATTACTCGACATAATATTGAAATCAAACATAGCGCAGGACAATGACGCACATTTTTTGAACATGAGTTTTTTATTTATTAACTTAGCGGGCATTGGTAATTTTATCAAGAATATGAAGATTTATTATGTATAATTACAGCACTCAACAGCAAATAGCTCCATGAAGTCACAATTTTTTATATCATCAAAATATAGACCGCGTGTGCCGAGGCGACACGTGAAAAAGTGGCAATTTTATTGGGTTTTTTTAAATATTTTTTTTATTATTAATTTTTTACAATCGTGGTTTAGAGCAACATTTTCGTTGATTCTTTTACTATTAAAAGTAACACTTTTTTTTAAAATACGTACACGCGTTCTCAAGAAATTTTCAAAGACATGAATTTGGAGCCTCTCAAATATTCACCCCAGTACATGATAAGAGATGTTCTGCCATATAAATATCAAACAAAAAATGGTGGATGGTGTAGGAGGGTAAAAAATAGCCTACAACCTACTCTCTGAGAATACCTACCAAATATATAAAATTGGTCAAGTCATTTCGGAGGAGTTTCGGAGGACAAAAACTGTGACATGCAATTTTTACATATAGTTAGAATTAGGATAATTACCTGACAAGTGACAGCCAAAGTATGGCATATTTGAGTCTTGCCTGTTCTGAACTCTCCAAATATTTCAGTAATAGATCCTGTTTCTATACCTCCTCCGAGTAGCCTGTCAAGCTCTTTTGAGCCTGTAGTCAGCTGAATTATTTCAGATCTACAACAATTTTTTATTTATTTAATGCACATATTAATTTTCACTACACATATATTTATAAACACTTTCAGTACTGGAAACATTTAATACAATAATCTTTTTTTTTCCACAACTCGCCTCCTGAGTCATACATAGTTATTGTTGACTTTTGAACATGCCCAGAACCCGACTAGTGAGTCTTACTCTAGGTATACTTATATTTTTAAATTACTGTCTGACCCGGCTTTCAGATCCTTGGCACTGAACTTGTTTCATAAAGAATGATAATAGTATAATAAGCTTATAAAGTTATCATTGCTGCTCAAGGCCTGGATTAACAAAATCATTTTGAAACAAAATTTATATTGATAATATCAAAAATAATTTTATAAGTTTAATATAATCAATTATGGCATGTATCATGCATGTATGGGATCATCACTTGAGAAAAACTTAAGCTATATTCTTTATTAAATAGATGTGTATATATCATAGCTAATCTGTAAGCCACTATGGGCAAAGGCCTCTCTCCATTCCATATGATTCACGAAAGAATTTAAAAACTAATTCAATGAAGATAGATAATTCTAATAAATTGAGGTGCTTATTCAGTTTCCCATGTTTACCAGAAAGTCTGGCATAATTGGCTGGTTGGTTTAGATTTGCAGTTTTAGGACCTAGCAACCATTGCAGTGGTAGGGAGAAGTAAGCCTTATTTTTTATTATAGTTTAAATAATAGCTCTCTAAATTATTACCTTTTTTGGTGGAACTCAGTCGCTGTTGTGAAGCCCATGGGTACCAATTTTGATGCCTCTGCCAGTATTTTGTCTGCTTTTGCTTCCGATATACCTTTTATAGTAATCAGCCATTTCTTGGGAGCATAAGCAACTGACTCAACTGTATGATAACCTGCTTCTTCTAACTTTTTTATGTCTCCAGATGTAATGCCATTACCCTGAGGAATATTTAAAAATTTTGTTCTGTGTGTGTGTGTGACCCTTTTTATATGATGTCAATACATGTAATTTTATACTATGGTTGCTACAGTGCAAACATAGTTATAACTGTAACATATGTGGTCAGAGAGCCATCTTAGGGTCTAACCTAAGAGCTCATGGCTGTCATAACAAACTTAGGCAGTTCATCAAGTTAAAAACTGTATAGACTAATTTATGGTCACATTAAACTTTAGATATTTGTTCAAAGCAAAATTAATAGGGCTGCCGGAGTGACTACCATAGGGGTTTACTGTAGCGGATTTACATGCACATGGGTTACATGATAACTTCGAAGTACATAACAAAATATAAGATAAGTACCTCTAATTTAGTTATAAGTTGTGGTCCACATTCGTCTAAGTCTTCATCAGCTACTGAAGCCGTAACTGCTGATGCTGTGGCTGTCATTTTGTCCCTTTAACAATACAATATCACCAAAACATTTAAATGTTAAAGTTGAAGAAAACTACGTCCTTCGTTTAGCTCGTTTACACCTGTTGCCACCTAGTATGTATCAACTTACTTCTACATTTATTACGATTTCTATGCTCAAACACTAACAGTCTCCTAATTTTAATTAGCTATAATAAATGTTGACAAATCCGAGAAAAATAACAAATTAACAAGTTCCGACTCGCAATTCTTTTTGTTTTCTACCACCAGCTAATTAAAAATGACACAATGACAGAATGTGAATGTCACTGTCAAAATTCCCTCCAATTCAAGCTGTTTTTTTTTAGATATCTTAAAATAATCTCAATAAAAATACAATGCGTTCCAAATAAGGATAGGATCGATCGAATGCCATGTTGTGACGTCCGTCGTAATGTTAAATCGCAAAAAAAGAAATTGGGCAGAATTGAAGAACTCAGAGATGAGCAAAATTGAACTGGATTCTGATTAAACTATTTTCGTTCACAATTCGTAAATAAATTATATTTTAAAAATTTCTTGTTTTACTTACCATAATAAATAATAATTCTTCGATTTGACAGTATGACGTGACGTCACAACATGGCAATCGATCCTATTCTTATTTTGAACGCATTTTACTCTGCTGATATCAATGAGCCGCGTCCGTAGAGACGGCTCAACCTTAGGCGTCCATTACACGATAGGTTTTGCTGTCAGTTTTGCCACAGTCAAATATTTTGACTGACGAAAAACCTACCGTGTAATGCGATGACTGACGTTAGCATGACGAAAAACGTATGGCGATAAAATTCCGTCATTCAAACATCATTCATGATTGATGGTTTTGATTGACGCTTGCATGAGCGTAATGGACGCCTTACAGTCTTGCATTCTTCGTTCTAGTAATTAGTAGGTACTCGGTATTTTATCGTAATAATTAACCTTTTGAGTGCGTAATTAGAGACACAATAGAAAGACAATGGCGCGTTAACGCCGGCGTTAATGCGGGGATCAACAGCTTAATTTGACTTAAAATATTTACAAACTCCATGTTTCGCACTACGCTAATCACGACCTCAAGTTCCGGTCGGTCTGCACTCATGATCTGGCATCTCAAGTACACAGATTGTTGTAAACTTAAGTGTTGGGTTTCGTTTATTAATCAGTCAACACTCGTCTGATGACGTAAACGTAAGCCGAAACTTGAGCTCGAGCTTGAGCTTGGGCTTGTGAATCTGTTTATTAATACGACCAGGATCTCAAGCTTGGTATCAAGTATGAGATCTTGGGCTGAGGAACGTTCATTAATACGGGCCTATAAACTGATTATTTTTGAACGCAGGGCAGTCGGGCTGTAATGCCCAGTTTACACGTGGGTTCAGCCTCGGCCAACCGCTATCTCTAGCCATTGTGTAAATGGGGAAACCCCGTTTAAGCAATGGCGATTGGTCGAGGCTGGGCCCACGTGTAAACGCACCATAAGGAGTCCATTACACGGTCATGCAAGCGTCCATCAAAACCATCAATCATGAATGATGTTTGACTGACGGAATTTTATGGCGTCTATTACACGGTCAAGCAAGCGTCAATCAAAACCATCAATCTTGAATGATGCTTGAATGACGGAATTTTATCGCCATACGTTTTTCGTCATGCAAACGTCAGTCATAGCATTACACGGTAGGTTTTTCGTCAGTCAAAATATTTAACTGTGGCAAAACTGACAGCAAAACCTATCGTGTAATGGACGCCTATCGCCATATGTTTTTCGTCATGCAAACGTCAGTCATCGCATTACACGGTAGGTTTTTCGTCAGTCAAAATATTTGACTGTGGTAAAACTGACAGGAAAACCTATCGTGTAATGGACGCCTAAGATCGTTGGAGTAAAGACTTTACCCTACTCTGGTTATTTTTGAACGCAGGGCATAGTACACAGTACCTATACTTAGGATTGATTATTTACGAATATAGCCAAAGAGTATGTAAAGCACTGACCTCTATATAACAGGTCAGTGATGTAAAGCTAACGCTAATATAGCACATAAAAAGCAAAAGGTACTCTGTGATATATAGGGTACTTTGTATTTTTGTAATAACGTAATAACTGTAGATGTAATTGGCTAATGGCTGTAATACAGTAAGAATACAGTCGCAGCGAGTGTTTTAGAAGTTTTGAAAATGGATAAACAACAAGTAGTTTACCTATCAGTAGGTGAAAGAGATTTTAAAGCGAAAAAGGATCTGCTTATTGAATACAGCGATTATTTCCGTGCTATGTTCAGCGGGTATTTTATCGAAAAGGAACAAGACAAAATTCGCATCGATGTAAGAAAAATATGTTATTTCCATTTATTTTAATGGCATAAACAAAGGTCTTTGATATGTTTTATGTGTAAGAGCTTGCGCGCACTGCGATTTAATATTACATTTGTTCCAATATATTTGTATTATGTACCTACTTAGATAATTATATACATAAGCATGGACACTGTGAACAATAAATACTTTCGTTTTTTTTTATGGGATAATCATCTTATGACATCCCCCGCTCTTAGGCGGAGCGAGAGATAGTGTCAGACTTTTACTGACTATAAACCCAAAAAGTATAGGGTAACTTGACCAATTCTGCTTTGCAGGTAGTAGATGAGCGTTCTATGGAAATCATTCTACGGTACATGGAATTAGGTTTCGTTGATTTATCAGATTTCCCTCTATCTACGGTGGGAGATGTTTTCGCAGCTGCAACTTTCCTACAAATCACTGAATTAACAAAACAAATTAATTATTGTTTAGAAGAACAGCTATCAGTATCTAACTGGGTAGAAATTAGAGAGGTGGCACAAAAGGCACCATCACGACAACTCCAGCAAGTAGCTACAACATATGGACTACTCCAATTTAAATTCATGAAGCCCGAGTACATTCCCACAATAGAAATGTTGTTCTGGTACCTATCACACCCCTACTTAAATGCAGAATCTGAATTGCAAGTCTTTACATTTGGTGTGAAATGGTGTGAACTGAAAGAGATGAATGCTCAAGCATTACTGATTATACTATGTTGTTTGGATTTTCATGAAATTAAAACTGCTGAATTAGAAGATATGAGGTATAACAAGATGATGAAGGACGAAGATTTAATATTCGATTATGAATGCAGTTCAGCACGGGATGTAATAGTGGGCCTACATAAAATATCAAAGGTATCTACCATATCCATTACAAGTGTAGAAGAAAATAAGAAGTTATTATGTATAGAAGATGAAGAGGAAGTGTCTGAAGAACTCTATAATCTTGTGTTAAATATACTACGTGAAAGTATAGAACGTAAGCTGACAATCGTACCAGCAGTGCCAATGTGGACTTATGAAGGAAAGAAGAAAGAAGGGAAAGCAGAACTATCAGAGAACCACTTGCACACTTACACGTTTGAGAGTGGCTTCAAGGAATGGTTACAAATAAGTCAGAAGAACTATTGGGGTTGGAATATAACCAACTGGACTCCATCAAAGATTGTAATGTGCTGTGGTGAACATGGAAGGGGTACAGGGAAGTTTATGAGGGACGTGAAAGTATATGACATTCACAAAAATAAGTGGATCGAACATGGAGTACAACTGCCAGCACGTCGACACGCTGGCATTGTCATACTTGGGGATGAATTATATATTCTTGGAGGGGTAGGTGAATATAGGTAAGTTAAAAAAATATTATATTATACTCTACCCTGACTGGTATGTATGTTTAGCTGTATTGGTTGTGCCTGCCCCTTAGGGTTTACACAGTAAGATACTGGTTCATGGCTATCATAAAGATATTACCTATACAGTAAGTAACATCTTACTGATCAGCACCAGTTGAACTGAGTCTTAGGGTTCTTCTCCAGCAGAGATATTGTTCTCTGTTATGCTACTAGGTTGGTCCATATAGCTTAGCACTGCTGGAAATTGGTTCAAATTTTTATATGGATGGATGCATGCTCTGCATGAGTGTTATACATATCTATATAGCGTAGCACATCTCTGGTAGAAAAGCACCCTTATGCCAGGTTTCTAGAATGAAAATTACTTATGAACAGTTCCATATCTAGCCTTTTATACGCCCAGTGCGAGCTTCTATAACTGCACCCTAGAATAAAGCATAATACAAACAAAAAGGACTACACATAAAATTTCTGCGCACCTCCAGGTACTGCGCCCTGTGTACCGCCCTAGGTACGGCACTGCTTATTAACTATCTATTATATAACTATTTTGACTGCTGCTATTATTGATAAGTTGACTGAATTATGAACAGCTAATTGATTCACTTGCATAGGTTACATTTTGACATCTCAGTTTGACATGAACACGTTGATTATCGTTCAACAAACTGGGTTTTCGGGGTTTTTTGCTAACATTCTAATTTGGCTTTAGGGAGACCTAAGTTTTAATAAGGACCTAAGGTTATAAAAGGGGCGAGCGCACCTTGCTACAGGCGCGTCTTTATCGTGTAGTAGTCCTCATGGATCATGCAGAGGGATTTTTCTAGTACTGAAACCTTTCATGCAATTTTTATATTTTTTTTATAAATGGCGCATTCGCATTTTATTACTACTACTTTTGATGATTAAAACTAAAACCACACGGTGTTCCTAAACTACCTGGCTAGGGAGCTGGAGTGTTGTAGCTACAGTTCTCGCCCGGCAACGTATTGGTCCTTCTAACTTGAAGTGGCATGTCGCGTATTTCCATTGTATACAAGGCCGGAACGCAGCCATAGGAAACTGCTCACGTATACTTTGTATTGCTATTTTTAAATCTGCAATTACAATGTATACACGAAATCTGCGCACTGGTCTTGTATAGTTTGTAACGTGTACGCGCGCGTCCTTGTTCCAAACTATACTACAGTTCACTTGCGCCTGACAAAAGCTGCGATATAGTTTAATAAAATCATTTATGCATAATTATAATGGAATGAAGTTTTAACATTATTAATGTAGAATTAACTTAACCAAACCCAAATGATTCACTAACATTAGAAGGGGATTGGGATTTAATGGTCACTATTCTAACCTAACCTAACCCACATGATCGCTTAGTTAGCTTGCCACCACGTTCTAATGGTCACTATTCTAACCTGACCTTATCCAGGCGCGAGTGAATCATTTAGGTTTTTTTAACTTAAAATAACCTAAATGATTCACCAACATTAGAAGGGGATCTGGCGCTTGGCGGCCGCTGCCGCGGCACGCTCGCTGCGCTCGCTCGCCTTCACGCTTTAATGGTCACTGTTCTAACCTAACCCACATGATCGCTCCGTTAGCTCGCCATCGTGTTCTAATGGTCACTATTCTAACATGTCCTAATCCAGGCGCGATTACTCCGATCCACGTACGATTAGTCCATATTCGTACTGGCACTGTATATTATGGAATAAGGTTAGGTAGTTAGGTCACTACGAAGTATACGCGAGTATTTGCGTACTACTCTTGTATAGATTGGAAGACCTCGATTAAAAAGAGATTTCCAATCTACACGCGACTATTATAGTTTCACACCCTTGCGTTCTGGCCATGTACAGAATGTAAATACGCTGTCATGTCACTCACTGCTTCGGCTGTCACCCTACGACTTCGTTCCTTTTTAGAGGCGTAGGTACGTACTGCCGTCGAAGACATGTGTCTGTTCATTCAGGTGACATAGATGGCAAATCAACTACCTAATAATAAGAAATTGGTGGTAAATAACACGTAATTTTTTTCGTCAATTTAAACTAAACGACGCTGGCGTTTCTTAACTGACTACCCACGCTTTCCAACGCACAAAAGAGTCTTAATCGGTAATGGACGGTCACCCATCGTCGGACGGACCGTGGCACTCGTGGCGAACTGAACCTTGATCTAGATCGATCTCTTGTAACTCTTATTTAGTCTCGAGCCCCTAGGTATGTGAATATCCAATCTTCAACAAACTTAAATATCTACAATCCCCATGGTTTATCAATTAGGTATCTACTAATTAAGCACGGCCGGTTCGGCTAAGGCGACAGGCGACTTCTTAAACGTGGGTCTACGCTAGAGGAGCCAAGCACAAGCGGAGCACGAGCCCCGCATAAATTCGTGAAGTGTGGACGGACTTCCAAACCTCGAATGAGCGCGCTTCGAGCGTTTGGTTCGTACTCAACTGTTCTCCGCTTATTGTCGGTTTTTTGACGAACACAAAGGGTTTCGTATCACGTTCGAGGACAGTGATCGTTGGAGGCTCATACGTCCACACTTGAAACCGCGAGTAGAGCGGCACGGCTTGTGCTCAGCTCGTGCTCGGCTCCTCTAGCGTAAACTCACGTTTAGGCTCTAGGCGCTTGCCTGTTGCCTACAAGTTGCACGGAGCAACCTTGACGAAATGGTACTGGCTACCGAACGTAACCACTTTGTAGTTGAAAATAAAAACTAGATTAACATTGGCAACTTAATCAATATTGTGTCAAATAAGTTTCAACCAAAAGTCAAACAAAATGAATTCAAAAAAATCTGCACACCTGCTTCTGTAATATATTGTAAACAATGCGAAATCATGTCAAATAAACGGGTTACATTTACCACAATACTCCGTGCTGGAAATGCTGATAAATGACAATACTTAACTAATGCCATAATGCAAGATTTATAACTATGTTTTCTAACACTAAAAATATAACACAGTTTTGGTTTTAAAAGCATGCTTGAAGTCTACGATTGAATCAAAATGTCTTCTGCTATTGGCCTAAGCATCGCCTTGAATATCTTTCGTTTAAAAGGTCACTCGTCGCAAGAAGTTGCGGAAAATATTTTAAAAGTTCTATATTATTCGTTGCGCTCGATACAAGTAAGTTCTGTTATAGTTTTTCTAACATTAACTTAAG
Source organism: Mythimna impura (assembly GCA_905147345.3). Classification (NCBI taxonomy): domain Eukaryota; kingdom Metazoa; phylum Arthropoda; class Insecta; order Lepidoptera; family Noctuidae; genus Mythimna; species Mythimna impura. The sequence continues at coordinate 19,911,066 of LR990359.1, read as the reverse complement.
TTTATTTTAGTTTTCATTGCTTACATCGAATTTTTTTTTGAATGCTCATTTTTTAAGTATTTGCAGCAAGATAAATCGAGAGATGATTTGAGTTTTTGACTGTACAATTCTGTAGTTTTATGAAGTGATGGTAGGTATTAAATTTATGACAAACTAAAACAGGGCATAATATACATTACTGTTATGTTTTTTTAATACTTTCTAAAAAATATTGTTACAGAATTCGTGTAAAAGATTTATCTGTCCAGAATGCTGTATGAACCTTAAAACCAATTCGAAGAACTTATTCGAGCATGGTTCACAAGCTTTAGATTTCAGACATGTCCAACAATATGAACATGTATGTAATAAGACCTTAGTTTGTCCTTATTCTTTAGCCAAAACCTACACACATCACCTTTTGCAATACCTATCTTAATATGTTACAGGCCACTGCATTTTGGGTAAAAAAACAGAAGCGAATTGACATGTGTATTAAAAGCTATATATCTTCTGAATATATGAAGGGTGCTCAGACAACTGCCAACCCAGTCCAGGGAATTGATATGAGTCCGCATCCTAGGCCAAACCCAAGACGAAAGGAAAATCCGGACGCACCAGAAATACCTGAGCAGAATCCCTTACCAGGGCTTCCAATGCCAGCGTTTCCTGATGTAGCTATACCTATTGTGCCTGAGCTACCTTTGCCAGAAGTACCCGAGATACCCATGCCACAGGAGCCTGGTAAAGCACCAAAAAAGAAACCCTCACCAGGAGAGCCGTATGTACCAGACTCTCAAAGATGTTCTACACTAGTTACACAAGTAGACTCTTCCTTGGAAGATCCGTTGGGAAAATCGATAGAATTAATTTTAAAATCTAACATGGACGATGTTATAACTGAATTTAATAGCAATATATGTAAAAAATATAAAATTCCTGATGAATTTATGACATCGCTAATGATAACGGCGTTGCTCTTAAGAAACCGTGAAAATTATAAGCCCCAGGACAAAAAAAATGATGAACTTACTTCTACTCAAATAAAAGATATTTTATTTATACTGGAACATCAGAACCAGGGCCGTACCAAAATTAAATCGTTCTCTCATTGTCACTATGTTTTTGGGATGACTTACGAACATTTTAACCAATTATATATTTTTGTAAGTAAGTTACAAAGTCAAGTACAATATCCAAAAGTGTTAGTAAACAGATTTAATTATATACCAAAGAGATGATACCAAAAGAAATATATGAGAAAAAGAAAATAAATAAGTAATAATATTGTAATGTTAACTAAATAGATAATTGAAATATACAAAATTGTAATTTGCAGTGATTAATAAAGTATCTAACAAAACTACTCTATTATATAATTTTAATTTTATAAGTATTAGGGTGCTTTTCCACCAAAGATGTACTATGCTACGTTGCTATATGGATGCGTTTGATATCCACCAATCATATTCATTGGTGCATATAGCTTAGCACTGGTGGAAACGGATTCCACTAAGATGTGATTTTTATAGGAAGGATGCGTACTATGGATGCGTGCTATAGATGTGTGCTATGAATGCGTACTACGGATGCGTGATATGGATGGTCGCGAGTAGCGTAGCTATGTGCCGCTTCCGTACTATCGATACATCGCATAGCTCGAACTGCGCATCTTCATAGCACATCTTACTCGCACCGCCACATAGCTTAGTATCAGTGGAAACGGTCACATAGTTTCACAGCTTAGCTATTACATCCTCGCAGTATAGCTGCATAGCACATCTCTTGTGGAAAAGCAGCCTAAAAAGTGCATAAGGTATATATAACCAACACAAACAAGTTACGAGAGTAGAAAAAGGAGGGTCATAGCCTCTTGATAGGTGTGATGGTAAAATACCTGTTACGTAAAGAGTACGACAACGATTGTAGGAACTGCCGCCAGCACAAAACTGGGGCCTGGGCCTTACCATGATATGTTAAAATGACAAGCGTGCAAGCGGCGAGAAAGAGGGATGGAGCTGTACCACAGTATAGATATATGGAACAGTACGGAAACTACCTACAAATATTCGAAACGGCACACTCTCACAAACATACGCATCGACGAGACTAAGCGTTTCTCGCGGTCCTGTCAGTAGCGAATGCCGCTTAGGAGTCTCGTCGATGCGTATGTTTGTGAGAGTGTGCCGTTTCGAATATTTGTAGGTAGTTTCCGTACTGTTCCATATATCTATACTGTGGCTGTACACCCTATATAGCTCCATCCATTTAACAGTACAGTTTATGTCGTCAAATGGATCTCGTTAAGAGCTTGTGTCACGACCTCAGCACAGCATACTGGGCGAGTGCCTGAGCAGTGTGTCGCCGTAACCTCGTCGAGTTATTGCGGCAAAAAAGCTGGAGGACACAGTTTCTCTCCCTCATCATCCGAGTAGTGATCTCCCGCCGCTATAGGACGTGACCTGTAGGTGAAAGACTGGGAGCTAATCACAAAGAGGAACTGTGGCCGTGAGGTCGGGTTAGCATGCCAGACGTGCGAACCAATGACAACTGAACGAGAGAGCGTGACGGAAATGTGCAATTCTTCCAGGACCCCGGTCAAAGTTAGATCATGAATACCATGTGGTTTTAATCAAGAGTTTTATTTAAGTCTAACTTTAGAGGTATGGTATCAGGGTGTAAAGTGAACCTGCATTGAAAAGGGAGGATGGATCCTCAGACCAGATAGGTGTTGTGTCTGGTCCGAGCTAACTGCCCTATAGTTAATTTCGGAGTGTTTGTTCTAATCGCGCGGAGAACTGATACCGCGATACAGGATTCTATATTTTTAGTTCATATGTAGCGTCATAGATATCGCTGCACACATAACTAACCCTTGATATCCGCCCATTCCATGTTTCCATTCTAGAATTACATGACTTGTAAAACAAATCTATCAGACAAATATGCTGCAATACGCTGTCCTTAAAAATTTGTTGTAATTTCTCGATAAGTAGCAATATTGCCTTTGATAAAATTAGGGCCCGCTCACATCGAGACGCGACGACGCTCACACGTTTTTTGATAAGAATACATTTATGGAACTTTATTTACCTGCTACACAAAGAGGTACACATTTCTGTGAGAGAACTTAAATAGGCTACGCGAGCGTATTGAAGCCCATATCTCCAGTAGCTGCGGCCAGTAAAAGTTTCCTAATCCTGTGAATATAAAAAAGAATGAATGGATGACGATGTATTCGAAGTGAGAAAATGGAGGAGCGGTAGCGTATTTACTATCGTTTGCCGCTTAGCGCCCAGTCTGATACGATAAATACAATAAATTGTGGCGGGGGCGAGCTTGCGCTTTTTTCCGCATTAGTGCGGAAAACAGTAAATTGCGTGTCTAAAAGGCGTAGGGATAAGAGCGGGTTATCAAGTAATTGTATTGAAAATGAAATTCTTATGTTTGAGTACCTACGCCGCGTACTCATCGTTTACTCTTACAATTGATGGCCTGTGATAAGTCGAGTTTCGACAGTCGAAACTTTTGATCAGCGCACAAGGTCACGATTATTAATAGTAATGGCGTCTACTCGCTGCCGCCAGTACGGTGACTCCGTACTCCGTGGTATTCATAGGTCTATGACCATGGGCGTACCCACGGCGAGATAAGGTGGAAGTGGGGTATTTGCCCCACTTTGACTGGAAAATAAAATATTTTTTGGAAAAATATGCTTCAGTTAGTAAAACGCGAGTTTGGAGTCCCTTACTTATGTACAATGTAAACAAAAGGGCAAATATATATATAAATTCATGATTCTCGAACTACTGTACATAAATCGACAAAGTATCTCCTATTTCTGTCGGTAAAACTAACTATTTCCAGGCGGGTTGCTAAAATATTCGGAGTCTTCCGCCCGCTCATATATCCTACATGGACACACCTTTCATCACACACACATAAACTAGTGCTTGACTGCGATCCCACCTGATGGTAAGCAGTGAGTCTACTAAGTTACAGATATTTAATTAAATAAAACTATCAGAGAATGGTGCGAAATTTATTAAAAGCTTAACTACTGCTTCGCTCGCTCCTGTATGTTGCATTGACACTTGTAGGGGCTCACACCACGCAAGCTTACGCAACAAAATGTATAGTCGCCAAGCGGGACCGTGGCGTGCGCGAGCGCCAGTCCTTTACGCACAGTGGTGGTGAGAACATGTCTAATAATTAACTCGCGTACGTTCCATATTAGGACAATAGATGTAAACCATAATGTGAACCAAATAAATCCTCATGTAACTTTCTGCAGCGGCTTCTAATCATACTCCCTACAGAAGGCTACACCGTACCCAGGATACACGCACACCACACACCACCACCAAAGGATTCAACATTGGTGACCCCGACGTGATCACTTCAGGTGTTCGATCGGATGTCGATCGTTTACATAAGTCGTATGAATGGTCAAAAGAAATCCTAAAATCATAAACTCCTTTCACAAACATCAAATGAAAGGATGCGCGAAGCGAACTCAAAACACTGGTTCTGGTCTCGGACATTGTTTCTGCCGCTTAATCTATTATTGATATGAGGGCATACCATGACGTGTTAAAACGTCAGTCTTCCAATGGTAACATGGTAAGTCCCCTTATCATTAATTTTTGCCTCTCCACTAAAACAAAGCTGGGTGTGCTCATGTCTACGACAATTGACAGTGTTAGTAGTGTCTTGTGTGTGTATATGTAGTAAGTTAAGTCATTTATTGTTAATTTGATTTATTCCTTTTATACGTATTTTAATGTACAGTCAACCGCAAAATCAACCTTACTACTAATAAAGATGCTGCCAATTTCAACTGAGGCCTCATCATGACGTGTTAACATGTCAAGCGTGCGAGCGAGAAAAAGAGATGGAGTTATTCACCCTGTATATACTATAAGTACCTATATAGCTCCATCCCTTTAACAGTTCAGTTAGGGCGTCAAATAGATCGTGTAAGAGCTAGTGGTAGACAGTAAAAGTTTAAGATAACTAAAACTAAATAAAATTGTATATTCCAGGGTAGTGTTAGATACCGCTATTGTATACGACTTGAAACAGAGAAGTTATAGAAAAATTGCAAAACTACCAGACGCAATACAATCACCTGCTGTATGCACCCACGAAAATGAAGTGTACACTGTTGGGCACAAACATATCTACAAGTATGTGGGCACTGGGCAATATAAACAGTGGGAAAAGGTTATAGAAACAGAAATGACTCCGAACTTCCTGATCTCATACAATGGTTACATACATGTGGCGCAGAGTTATTTTCCCATTCTGTACAGATTCAGACCAGGCAAAGATACAACTTTGGAGCAATATACTTGTTTAAATTATCCGCCTATGGCTGTATGTAATATAGGTGAGCGTTTTTTTAATTATATTGTTTTTGGTCTTTACAAATTTGATCGCCACGTCAAAAAAGCAAAAGCGTGCTCTCGACGCCAAGCTATGATTTCTTCCTTTAATATGTCGTGTAGCCGTAACAGTGGCGTGTTGGACATATTTTGCTTTGTCATGTATACGCGACTGTGGCGGTACTAAGGTTAAAATCTTAATGAGACTGTAAGCATACTTTTATTATGTTGCAGGACGAAGAATGGTCGCTTTCACTTCTGCTGTTGGCGTAGACCAAGAAATAATGACTGTCGAAGAGTTTTTGGATACAGCTGAACCAGATAGGTGTAGAACGTTTCGTTGGTCACAGTTTGCTAAGAAATGCGGTGTTCATGCAACAGGATCTTGCGCAGTGGTCATGGACCCGCCTCCCCTAAACTACGTTGTGTCTGCGTTCCACCAAGAAATTGTTACGAAGAATGCGGAAGAGTACCAACCTTACATAGGGAACTTTTAATGACGTCATAAACAAAAAATCAAGACGAAGGCGTCACACCTTTGGTGAAACGTCGTGAGGTTTAAGGTTATTCGTCATTAACATCATGTGTGTTAAAATGACATATTTTTTGAAGTGTACCTACAATAGATTTTTGGTAAAAAAAAAATCTTAGGTACTTTAGGTATTTATTGGTCGCTTTTAAAAATATACGGACTTCACACCTTTGGTGAAACGTCGTGAGGTTTAAGGTTATTCGTCATTAACATCACGTGTGTTAAAATGACATATTTTTTGAAGTGTACCTACAATAGATTTTGGTACTTTAGGTATATATTGGTCGCTTTTAAAAATTAACGGACTTTTGTCTGACTTTCCCCATTGTTCGAACCTCATGTGATTAGAGTTCGAACCAGTAAACGTTGAAAATTTTGGTGATATTCGTGATTTTCTGGCAGAAAAATATTTAATTAAATATTTCGATAAAATTAATAATGGCTATATTGAACCCATTTTTTTTTTGTAATTTCATTTCTTCGTAGAAAAATATTCAGATCCCAGCGACTTAATCTTCGGAGGCTCCACAAAATTCCTCCACTACTACGTATTTGATATACGATGACGCGACGGAGGTTGTTGAAAGTATTAAAAACAGATTTTTTGAAAAAAAAAAACGTTTTTTTTTTCGGTGTGTACACTATAAAGTGTTACACTGGTATATAACCCCTTTAAAGACAACCCTAAAATATAAATATTATAAAACACAAATAAGTAATTAATTTACATTTATTTATTACTTTATTCATTTACAAACATACTCAAAATTATTTATTAAAGTACATACAATTTGTACAAGAACTCCACAGTAAAATAAAGACAGATAATAATTGTTAATACTCATAATATTACTCTAATTATCATACTTAAATTAAAGTGACAGCATTATATGCGATCTCAGTGAGACTAGTAGTCAACAACAATAAAATAATCTTTGCAATTAATAGGTACATAACATGAAGCCAAAAATGTTATTATATAATTATTTCGTCACTGGTATAAAGTAACTTAATGATTAAATGTCTATCTTAACCGATGTTATTTACAATGAATAAAAAGGAGATAAATTTCTAGTATGCTAAGGCCACTCAATGTAATGCATGAATACATGCACGTCCTATAGAATGATGCAGCACCAATTGGATCATAGTCACATTCAAGATGGAATTGGGTAGTTGATTCTTTTATTATTTGTCTCAAAAAGCAGCCATCCAAAATCGCAACTATAAAGAATTTTTAAAATAGAAAAATTTAATATTAACTTTTTGAGTAGCGTAATTAGAGACACAATAGAAAGACAATGGCGCGTTAACGCCGGCGTTATTGCGGGGATCAACAGCTTACGTAAGATAAAAATCTCTCAAATGTGGTAGAAGAGAAAACTGTCAAGTAACAGAATAAGGACGCACAGACTGAAATGTGACGTCACCACCATTAGGTTACATGTGTACAAAAGAGATAGCGCTAAGCCCCCCACTCTTCCTCATACCAATATTTGTAATGCTAATTGCTGCTTCATTTAATAACCAATTTTGAAGATTTCTTTTCAGTGTTATTTGTTGCATAGAAGAAAATACCCAATTATGTCATGTGCACTACACAGAGGATCCAACATAACTATTTATTACATGAACGTTAAAACTTACTTATCATATTTAAAAGCTCATATCCATCGCATGTATCTTATAATTAGCATTAAATATAAACGATAAAGTGATGTATTAATTAATTTACGGAAGCATTTCATTGATAAAGATTCTGTTTCAAAAAATGTATTTGGCATTTACAAGATCGCTATATACGAAGTTATTGGAAGCACTACATTTTAGATCTAAAAGTATGTGTTTGTGTAGAATAGAAAATTATGAATGCATTCTCTTGGTACAAAAATATCCAACTATACACTATCCAACTTTAGCACGTCATCAAGGCACGTTTCAAGGCCTCATCCATTCGCCATTACATTAAATAATTATTACTGTGTTGTACAAAAAATATTTATTAATTTCCACTAGATTTAAAACTTTCACTATTTATTTGTTACGAACGCCTATTAACTATGTAGTATTCTGTAGTACCCATATCAGGGTTGTCAGTTTCGTTAATAATATTTGTATGGCTTACTTCACTAACCGAAAGCGTTTACGTCCACCCACCAGTGAGTTTGTGGAACAGTTCTTCGTTCAGGGTCTGGTTGGCATCCTTGGAGCGCATCGAAAGGAATATGTAGCCTCCGATGAACTCGTGGACCACTTTGCAGTCGGCGGATTGGACTGAGAATATTATATTGCCCTCTTCGAATTGTACCATCATGTGCTTTATCTCCCAGTTTACGTTCCATGCCTGAAGAAGAAGGGAAATAAATTTATTTACGATCTAATAAAACATACTGTTGTAGCAGCATCTACAACAGTGCCACCACATCATAATCATGCGCCACATAGAAACTTAGGGTCAGTTCACGCCGAGACGCGACGCGACACTGCGCGAAGTGCGACTCAAAATATAACTTTATTTACTACACGAAATGACACACATTTCATTGTGAGAATTCAGAATACGTTGCACCACGCAGCGCTGCGCCGCGAGGCATCTCGATCTGAAATGTGTATCTTTTCTTGTAGTAAATAAAGTTATATTTTGAGTCGCTCTTCGCGCAACGTCGCGTCGCGTCGCGTCTCGGTGTGAACTGACGCTTAAACACAAAATCCTACATCGCAGTATCAGAGTTCTCTGCACGATTAGAACACATAAAACTGTCCAAAAACAACTATCTGGGCAGTTATCCAAACTGTCTGGTCGTAGGATCCTCCCTTTTCAATAGAGCTATGTGAGACTACACCCTATTTCGCATACCTCTTTAGTTTGGAACTCTTCAATAATATTGGTGTGGACTTAAAAATCCCCCATGGAGAACTCCAGGCACACTAGACATCTTGGCTTCCAAAAGCTTACTAAGACCCCCATTCTCTTACATAATATTATTTTTCAAGTTTCTTGACCAGCATTACAAAACATAATACCACTGGCAGTCCTGGACCGTAATAGCTAGCTTTTGCATTGTTAATCTCTCCTTTGGCAATACTGCTGGAAGAAATTTCTTTGGAAGGGAGCAGTCAGTACCTTTGTACTAACGGTCAATTAATTTAATTAATGAAATTAAATTGTCTTTTTCCTGTACATAACACGTACATAGTAAAATAAATAAATAAAACCTCACTCACTTTCATAGTACTAAACCGCCATGTCTTGATATGGTCCCCGGTATTGGGATCAAGTCGCATGATCCTATTATTCGCGATGCTGATGATCTCGTCCCGCTTATGCCCCATGAAGCGGACCACGAACATGGTCTGACCGTAGTCGCGGAGATTCTGCCAAGTCTTGATGTACTGCAGTTTGGCTTCGAGGAGTGGAAGGTCTTTCACGTTAGCATGGCTTTCTAACACGCGCTGGGTGAACTAGAAAGAGAAATTGAAGTTTTTTATTTGATATAAAGTACGCGATCAATGTGGAAGCAAAATATTTGAGTTAAAAGACATTGAAATTGAATAATTAACTCTCACTGTTTGTTATGGTGAATAAAACCTGGAAGAGATTGGCACAAGAAAACAGAGCACTATGCCGAGTAGTGGGCGAAGTCTGGTTGCATGTTCTGATGGTTCCATGTGATTAGGAAGTTCTGCAGTTTGCAGATCCTAGAATAAGCTTGTAGAGTCTCACCTTCCCCTTAAGTTTCTTGAGGAAGCGCGGCGCTAGATAGTTGTCGGGCTGCAGATGGTCGAGATGCGGCAGCGAGTGCTGGTTGAGCGCGGCGGCGGGCTGCGGGCGCTGCAGCGCGAGCAGCGCGCGCACGGCGGCCGAGAATAAGCTTGTAGAGTCTCACCTTCCCCTTAAGTTTCTTGAGGAAGCGCGGCGCTAGATAGTTGTCGGGCTGCAGATGGTCGAGATGCGGCAGCGAGTGCTGGTTGAGCGCGGCGGCGGGCTGCGGGCGCTGCAGCGCGAGCAGCGCGCGCACGGCGGCCGAGAATAAGCTTGTAGAGTCTCACCTTCCCCTTAAGTTTCTTGAGGAAGCGCGGCGCTAGATAGTTGTCGGGCTGCAGATGGTCGAGATGCGGCAGCGAGTGCTGGTTGAGCGCGGCGGCGGGCTGCGGGCGCTGCAGCGCGAGCAGCGCGCGCACGGCGGCCGAGAATAAGCTTGTAGAGTCTCACCTTCCCCTTAAGTTTCTTGAGGAAGCGCGGCGCTAGATAGTTGTCGGGCTGCAGATGGTCGAGATGCGGCAGCGAGTGCTGGTTGAGCGCGGCGGCGGGCTGCGGGCGCTGCAGCGCGAGCAGCGCGCGCACGGCGGCCGAGAATAAGCTTGTAGAGTCTCACCTTCCCCTTAAGTTTCTTGAGGAAGCGCGGCGCTAGATAGTTGTCGGGCTGCAGATGGTCGAGATGCGGCAGCGAGTGCTGGTTGAGCGCGGCGGCGGGCTGCGGGCGCTGCAGCGCGAGCAGCGCGCGCACGGCGGCCGAGAATAAGCTTGTAGAGTCTCACCTTCCCCTTAAGTTTCTTGAGGAAGCGCGGCGCTAGATAGTTGTCGGGCTGCAGATGGTCGAGATGCGGCAGCGAGTGCTGGTTGAGCGCGGCGGCGGGCTGCGGGCGCTGCAGCGCGAGCAGCGCGCGCACGGCGGCCGAGAATAAGCTTGTAGAGTCTCACCTTCCCCTTAAGTTTCTTGAGGAAGCGCGGCGCTAGATAGTTGTCGGGCTGCAGATGGTCGAGATGCGGCAGCGAGTGCTGGTTGAGCGCGGCGGCGGGCTGCGGGCGCTGCAGCGCGAGCAGCGCGCGCACGGCGGCCGAGAATAAGCTTGTAGAGTCTCACCTTCCCCTTAAGTTTCTTGAGGAAGCGCGGCGCTAGATAGTTGTCGGGCTGCAGATGGTCGAGATGCGGCAGCGAGTGCTGGTTGAGCGCGGCGGCGGGCTGCGGGCGCTGCAGCGCGAGCAGCGCGCGCACGGCGGCCGAGAATAAGCTTGTAGAGTCTCACCTTCCCCTTAAGTTTCTTGAGGAAGCGCGGCGCTAGATAGTTGTCGGGCTGCAGATGGTCGAGATGCGGCAGCGAGTGCTGGTTGAGCGCGGCGGCGGGCTGCGGGCGCTGCAGCGCGAGCAGCGCGCGCACGGCGGCCGAGAATAAGCTTGTAGAGTCTCACCTTCCCCTTAAGTTTCTTGAGGAAGCGCGGCGCTAGATAGTTGTCGGGCTGCAGATGGTCGAGATGCGGCAGCGAGTGCTGGTTGAGCGCGGCGGCGGGCTGCGGGCGCTGCAGCGCGAGCAGCGCGCGCACGGCGGCCGCCTCGCTAGCGAAGGCGGCGTCCGCCAGCGAGCGCCCGCGCGCGCCCAGCCGGCACGCCGCCACCCACTCCGCGTACTGCTCCTCCTATAACATGCCATCTATTTTTAATATAAGAACAAGTAGAGCCAGCTTTTTTTTTGCACTGTATGCATTTTTTAGATCTAATTTTTTTATATACGTTGCTCTCAGGGACTTACAACAGAAGTAAATAAGCCCGGCTTTTATGTGAAAATACATGACATACCTAATATCTAAATCATAGAACATTACAAACGAATTAAAAACCTAAACCTTAAATTTCGCGCGCCTCACGTAATTGAAAATTCATTCGTAAGATACGATACGTTGCCGCTCTTTGCGATCTACGATCTCGCTCCAACACTCAAGAAAAAAAAGGAGTTTGTGTGTTGCTTTCTCAATCGACGTGTTGGCTTTTGTACCTGGCTTATATGCTATCTCTATTTTCCCTATAAAAACATTAATAGTGTGAGTAAGTACGAATTCGGGAGCTGGTTCTAAATTATTATCCCTAGCTTTGGAAAAAAATCTGAATGAAATGGTTCATGTGTAAGTTTACAAAAATTACGAAAGCCCGCTATAACATGCGCAGTGAAGTTGCACAAACTAGTTCAAATTTGGTTTGGGCGGCTACTGTTGCGTGTAATTTTTTTGGTAATTTTTTAATTTTCGGTCATTTAACCTTTTTTGATTAGTTATTGCTGTAACTTACTTGGTTTTGAAGTGATTAAAGTTTATTATCTTTGAAATTAATTCAGAAACGCGAAGCATTGAATACATTAAAGTGTGTGCAATCGTTTTTTGCCATGTAAATATTTTGAGTTTTAGAGATTAATGTGATTTCGTAACTTCACCTAAACCTACCCCTGATTTGAATATTTCTCAGAAAACTAAATCACATAATAGGCAGTTTCATCGTTCATTTTACTGCTTAGCAAAATGTGAATGAAGCAAAAAATTTTGCACTGATGATAGGTACGTGACGGCGAATTGACGCAAGGTTTTTTTTATTTATATATTCCATTAGGTAAATGGTAGATAGGTCAAGGTTCCTTGGCTTGTCCCTTAAAAAGGCATCTGGCACGCCGCTGCACTAGATATTACTCCAGTATCGTAAGTGCGTTCACAAACATCACACCTAAACAAGACAGAACAACTATCAATAAGCGCTACAAATATTTGTTCCGTACGCGACATGCAGCGCAGGAGCCAATCGCTGAACAATACGACCGACAATTCGATTTAGATTAAGACTCTTAACTCTCAAACCATACGCCATAATCAAAGAATTTGTGCTTAGTTGCATGAAAATAGGCACACATTCTTAGGTAATACTCAAGTTATTTATGTGAGTTTTGTAATTTCGGAAATAAATATTTTAAAGCCGTCATTACACCTGAACTGGCAAGGAAGCTCTTGGACACGTGATAGAATACGAAGAGGAAGTAGAAAAGAGTCCAGAAGTGAGACAGATCAAGCTAACGAAGAAACAAAACAGTAAATTCAATTAATTATTGATTTAATTTTATGTTCTTAGATCCTTTTGAAATACTAAACATGCTAAACTCAACTCAATGACACAGCAGTAAGGTCGATGTTTGTTTGGACACGAAAAGAAGTAAAAACTGGCCAAGTGCGAGTTGGACTCGCGCCCTGAGGGTTCCGTACAAACTAATCTATGTGAATAGTTCAATTCCGGAATGGAGTCTCGGAAGATTTTTCCGAATCGCAAAAACAAAAGTTGTGACGTAACAACAAATTTACAGTTTTCAGATTTATTCCTATACTTGTGGTATAAGACCTTGCTTTATGTCAAATTTCAGGATTCTGGGTCAACGGGAAGTACCCTATGATTTTTTTTGCCACATAAACCAAAGGATCTTTTTTTCTCGTTAACTTACAAGTTAGATTTTTTAACAGCTTCAAGAGTCCGCAGACTTGAGTATATGGTTTTAATTTCAACTCGATACCTCCACGCGTTTCCGAGATAAATCGTTTTTTCCCCTTACATATCTTTTTAAAATATAAAACATTCTAAACTCAACTCAATGACACAGTAGTAAGGTCGACATTTGTTTAGTTTGGAAACAAAACACTACTTACATTCTCACACTTGAGCCACATCTCGTGCATGGCGTCTTCTGCGGGCACTTCCAGCTTGATGCTGTAGCGACCCGTCGCGGGGTGAGCGTCTGGAGTCACCTGATGGAGAATTAAAAGAAATAGAGGTGAAGACGTGTGACTGACTGTGTTTTAGAAAGAATATCTCAATTTTTTATAAAACTGGATATTTTTTTTTTACATTATCTTGAACATGTAAAAAACCTTGAGCGTTGCCTACCTCAGCGCCGCGCAGTTCAACAGCATATGAAGGTGTCTCTCCTTTACCGGCCGCCTCGCGAGACGAATGTATGCGCAGTACACCATCACGACACGACACCCATCCTCTTTTGTATGCTTTCAGAGTGAAGCGTTTGGGCCTATGAAAGTATATAATGTTATTAGTATCCGATGGCCTATGTCATGGTGGACACTAGCCCAGGATAGAATAGTCTTTGCGTTATTAATAAGGAAAAAGGGTTCTGATAAAAAAACATCTTAATGACTATGGATTTACTTTTGTTATTAAGAAAATAAGGGGTATTTACATCACGGGTGGGATTTTGTCAGTCAGTTGGACACTCCCTCTCACTCCATCCAGAGCTCGAAAAGTGATTTGATAATATCCCACCTTCAAAAAAGGGAGTATTTACGTAGTATCTAGTATTCAAGAGAATTTTTCAGGGTTTTTTTGCAACTATATAAGAAAGTAAACTCAGGGAAAATGAATACATACATAAATGCATTTACGTTATTTCATCAAATCAAAATATATTTCTAGAGACTTGATACAGGTTAATAAGGTGTTAACAAATATAATTGAATATCAGGGAATTAAACTTGTCTGCTAAATCATTAATATCCCTGACTGAACATTGAAATACTGTCAATTTTATAGGTGTGCATAGATTTACATATTATGTTACGGACATTGTGAATACGGATAATAAGTACATGTAATTAATAAAATTAATAATCAGATTTGTGTAAAAGCTACGGATACATGTGGAAACTGGACAACAACTAGTTAATTTGGTGATTGGCAAGAGGGGAATGACAAATGTCTTACGCGAAAGCGCAGTATTCGTTGTTACACTTGCTGGCCGGACATAGGATGAAAGAAAGAGAATATTTATGTATTTGAATAGTTAAAAATAATAATATACTTAGAAATACCTAATAAATGGGATATTCTTCTTTTTTACCGATAAATCGACCAGTACAAAAAAGCGAGACGGAGGCGTACCTACCTATTATTAACTCAGTCACGCAAAATAAAAAAATATTGTCATCCAAATTAAATCTGTGTAATAAATAATAGTATAAAGGCATTTACCCGACTGTAAGAAGGGTTATTTACTAATGAAATAAAAATAAAAAATACCTTTTTGTGCAGGTCGATTGTCGGTAAAAAAAATAAGAACGTCCTAAAATCGAAGAAAATGTATACCTACACATAACTATTGATAATCGTCATCTTAATACTTATGTGCTAGACGCATGGAATAATGACGTAAGAATCATGAAAATCCACCCACTCGTTTGTTTTGCCCAGGCTGATAATCGCTCCTTCGCGTCGAGCAAATGGGTATAAAAACATGTTACGCCGAATTAAAATTAAAATTGGAGAGATGATGATACTTATAGCATACTGATTGGAAGTAAATATTTTAGACTCAAAGTCATCGTGAAACAGCCGCAGTGTTGACGGATTTTATGGAAGTGACGAAATAAGGAGAATCACAAGTGGTACTGTTGAGCGTGATATGCATTATGGCATGACAGTCTCGGTTCTATTCCCGGGAAAAATGCTATTAAGCTACCTAGAATATTTGTAGCAACAACCCCGTGGCAAAAAAGCATGAATCTAATTCGAATTTATTGCATATTAATCCCTCACCTCTTTCATCAGCTAACCATGTTAATAACTTTTTTGTAAATGTTGGGAAAACTCTTGCCGAACAGATTCCAACACAAGACTGTGTCCAAATACCTCCACTTGATTTAAGAAACAGGTGTGCCCTAAATTCTTTTGGCCTACTAGATACTGACGAAGACGAAGTTACTCGAATCATTTGTGGACTAAAAGATGACTATGCAGTAGGATGGGATAATATTAGTAATAAGATCCTTAAACTCTGTAAGCATATCCTTGTTTCACCTTTGACGCATATATTTCGTATCTGTATTTCCGAAGGAATTTTCCCTAGACTTCTGAAAAAAGCAGTAGTAATCCCTGTTTTTAAATCCGGAAACAAAGACTTAGTGAATAATTATAGGCCAATATCGATACTTTCCTCAATTTCAAAAATACTAGAAAAAATATTAAACAGTAGACTAGTCAAATATTTAGAGAAAAATAAACTTTTATCATCGGCACAATTTGGTTTTAGAGCCAAATTATCTACAGCTGATGCAGTGCACAGCCTGACAGATTACGTCTCTGAAGAACTAGGCAAAGGACAACAGACCCTGGGGGTGTTCCTTGATCTAGCGAAGGCCTTTGACACAGTATCGGTTCCTTTGCTAATAAACAAATTAGAGGCCATAGGAATAAGAGGAACACCGCTTAAACTTTTTGCTGACTACTTAGATGATCGATATCAATGTGTCAAAATAGACAATATTACAAGTGATGAGCAAATAAGTTCTGGATATGGTGTTCCCCAGGGAAGTATCCTGGCCCCTACCCTATTCTTGATCTATATTAACGATTTGTGTAACCTAAATATTAAACAAGGCAAAATTGTTTCATATGCCGACGACACGGCCTTAATATTTACCGCTAAAACCAACAGCGAACTGTATGAATACGCTCAATTGGGTTTCAACACTGTGACTAATTGGCTTCAAAGCAATTTACTAACATTGAATGCTGACAAGACAAAATATATTCACTTTTGCATGCGCAAGCCTCAATTTAACATTGGTAACACTCATCTGTATGCCCATAAATGTGGATTCCGATCATCCAGCACGTGTGATTGTCCCTGTATCTTTAAAACACGTGACATCAAATATCTCGGGGTTATAATAGATGAAACACTCTCTTTTGGACCACACATTGAAGGTCTAATTAAAAGAGTACGCAAACTAATCTATGTTTTTAAGAAATTGCGAGTGATTGCAGATTCAAAATTGGTGACACAAATTTACTTAGCCCTAGGTCAATCTGTAATCCAATACTGTATCACTTCCTGGGGTGGAGCACTTAAAACTCACCTGCTGCCCCTTGAAAGAGCTCAGAGAGCAATTTTAAAAGTAGCCAATTTCCTTCCCTTTCTCTATCCTACAGATCAGTTATACAAATCCTGTAACGTGCTTTCTGTTCGCCAGCTTTTCATAATGCACTTAGTATTAAAACAGCACACCATGCTTTCCTTCAACGCCGAAATTACTAATAAGAGACGGAATGATATTGTTTGCCATTCTAATGCATCCTCAAAATATGTATTTGTAAAAAGATTTTTTACTTTTTTAGGCCCATTTCTGTACAACAAATTAAATAGAATATTAAGTATCTACAAATTAAATAAGTATAACTGTAAAAAGATGATTTTCCAATATTTCCTAAGCTTATCTTATGTAGAGACAGAAGACCTACTTACTGTTTGTAAATAAAACTCGCCGTATATCTAAATTTAGTTAAGTTTTTTTTTTAATAGTCATATTTAGAGTTAATTTATTATTTTGTATTTAAGCACTCTCTCGCCTGAAGCACAGGTTCACCCTAGTTCAGGCATATAAGCAACTGTGTTCTTTTTAATATTTAATATACTTTATTGTAAATGTAAATGCCCTATGTTATAAATAAACGATTTATTAATAAACGATTTATATTATATAAGTATTTGTGCCCCAATGATGACAATAGCCCTTTTTTTAGCGTGGAAAATCATCAAATAACTTCTCCTCCTCTGGTTGGAGCGAGAGCGAATGTCAGACATTTAAAAATTAAAACCCATTGGTGTCCTAAGTGGGCGAATCAACGCGATTGCAAAGCGAAGCGGCGCGAATAGAATAAGCAATTGATAGTCTATTGCGGTGGCCTACGTGACCAACGGCACGTGAATGCGGTGCGGCGAAGGGTGAAGCAAAGCGGACGCGATCGCGGTTTGATGAATTCGTGCGAACTCTAGTGGTGCAGTGGGTTGTTTTTAATATATTGCGGTTGAAGCGGCGATTTCGCGCGCATGTAGGAGAGAGACGCCATGACGCATTGTCTGTATCTGTATTGACTGGGCGAGAAGGAATGGTAGGCGGTCGCCTCCTTCTGCGAAGCAGAAATGCTAGCGAAGGAGACGGCCGCACATGTGAGGGAACGGACTTCCTCACGCCCCAGCCGCTGGATCCCGTCCCCGATTACCAGTCACCGTAGCCGTGGGTTTGCGGACGACGACCAATGGGTAGCTTGCCGTCCGGCAGTCCGGTAACCGTATGGACCGCGCCCGATAGGGAAACCTGGGGTCCTGGAACGCACCGCAATAAAGGAACATAGGAGTGGGTTTCAGTCAGTAAAAGTCTGACACTCCCGCTCTGCCCTAGAGCGAGAAAAGTCATTGTATGATTTCCAACTTCAAAAAAAGGGGGTTACAGGCGTGATGGTATGTACCTATGTTGATTGTTGACACGCTCGATGCTTAAGTCTTGAATGGGCCGCTTTGCAGTCATAATATCAACAGTTTTCTGATATTTACTGAAAACTTGGCCATTCAATTTGAAAAGATCAATAACTACCAACTCATTATGAATGACTTGGTTGATGAATATTTGTGAAACAATTGTGATAATTGGCAAGGGACCTGCCAGCCAACATGCTGACGCAAGACTTGATCATGCTTCGGAGACCGTAGAATGGTCGGTGAAGCTTCAAAGACGTGATGGGTTTTGATTGATCCTAAATGCGGCATCAAAGATCCTTGAAACAACTGATCACGAGGTCACTTGGCTGCTGCTTGATAAAGCAAAATTTTCAATTGTTCAGTATGTGGCTACTTGGACAAGTAGCCACATACTGAACAATTGAAAATTTTAGTGTCAATACTAAAATTTTAGACAGTTATAATTAAAAAAAAATACTCTTTATTTTTGTTTGTAAAACCATAATATCTTTTCTAACAACTTCTCGGCTCGCTCGTTCCATCGCTTCCTATCATCCAAACGCAAGGTTACGAACCGGATGATCACAAAAAATAAAAACTATTATAGTTCGCCAGTCAATAAGGGTTTTCAGAAAAATTCACATCACCAGTTGGTACCACTTAGCCGAGGTCTTCTACTTTTGAAAACGTCATTGACATAAGCCTTTTGACTGGTGCCTGGACCTAACGACTTTAATATATACATTTGACTGGCCTGTTGGTCTAGTGGTTAGTGGCCCTGACTGCTACGCCGGAAGTCGTGGGTTCGATTCCCACCCAGGACAAATGTTTGTGTGATGAGCACGATCAATTGTTCTGTGTCTGGGTGTAATTTATCTATAATAAGTATGTATTTAGAAAATTAATTATATAAGTATGTTTATCAGTTGTCTAGCACTCATAACACAAGCTCTGCTTAGCTTGGGACTAGACGGCGTTGTGTGAATGTTGTGGAATATTATATTATTATTTTTTTCTAACATTGCTTTTGCAATATTTTTTATATTACTTAGACCTCAACCACCTTAAATTCATTAGTGATTTATTTTTGTTAACATCTCATTTATTGATAGTTGTAATTATTTATTTTTTCTTGCTTTTTTTATACAGCCTCATTTTTAAAATGTGAATGTGAGAACACTGTAGAATCCACGAATTCTTAGATTACTTCTATTAAGACTCACTTTTTTATTGTGCTTTTGGATACACCAATGACTGGCCTACACTGTCCTTACATATCTATTAATATTGTAATATGAAAATATTGTAGGTAAGATCAATTATTTTTTTTAAAGAGTAACCATAGAGTTACTTGTTCGTCTCCCTAAGAAATTCATAAAAAAAAAACTCTTATTCATAATTTTTGTCGTATCTCAAAGTCAGCCTCGCTGGTAAAACTCACCTAAGATACTTGAGGTAGGAGCCCAGCTCAGGCACGTGTGTGATGTCGGTGTGCGGCGCGGGCCCACCCTCCAACTGGTTCTGCAGCGCGGACAGCGCGGCATCGATCTCATCCTCGGGTGCGTTAGTTTGCGCGGCGTTTGTGCCGTCCGCTGCGTCTAGGCTGCCACCGGCTAGGGTTTGGAGCTCGATTTGCAGCTGGAAGTAGGTTAGGTTAGTTTAGTTTCAATCAAATCTTGCAAATTAAATTTGATCCACTTCCCGGTTACCGATTGAATGGAAATTTTGCATGCATGTTCAAATAAGATGACAATGCAAAATTATTATGACATGGAGCTGATCTGATGATGGAACCGGAAGGTGGCCATAGGAACACAGATAACCCTATCGTGTTTGAGCTTTTTGGAATGGTCTTGATGAGTATTTTTTTTATAGGTATAAACCGCGCTATAAAAGCACTCGGTCACTAAATTTCAAAAACCAGACTATCTATAAAAAAAAGAAAGTCTAGATGTTTGGAAATCAATCACGTCTGATCACCGGTAGATCACGGCCTGTATTATGAATTTAGATAACTTTCTGCTTTCACGCGGGCTAAGCTAGTATCAAATTTTATAATAAACACACGAATTAAATGTATAATCAGATTTGAATTTGGTCTGATAGATCCTTATTATTTTTTCACATCCAGTTACAATGCAGTCGCTTTTACAGATCAAAATATACAGAACGCATTTTGACTGTTGCTAAATAAGCGTCTCATACGAATATGAACCTCATTCCGATACGTATAATCTATACTATAATTTTCATATTCGTATAAGCAAAAATGAACAAGAGTTTCAGAAGAGCACTTATGGTCCTGTAAATGGTGGACATCCCGCCCATACGCACAAAACGGTTATTTAACACATTCATTGTGCGTACAACTAAGGAGTGAAATTCTTTGTCGGAGTCTGTGTTTCCTGATAGCTACATCCTGGGGGTATAAGGTAAGGTAAGAGTGAATAGGTTACTTCTAGACAAGCGAGCTCCGTCGATTATAGATACCGGCACGGATCTTGAGCGCTGACTTCTACAGTTCTACTTGCGCAGAAGCATGCAGAAGTGAAATATCGGGTCTCTTTAGTGGTATGAAGAGAGATGCGGGGGCGGGGAGTGAAATCTTTGTACAGTGATTGGCTCGCCGATATTGTACGATGCGCAAAGCGATCCCCGTTCTTTCGCCGAGCGCTCAAGATTCGTGCCGCTATCTGTACATTGCTTACTAACAGGTAAGAGCGGTCAAACGCGAAAATAAACATTATTCGTATAAAAAAACATGAAGTTCGTATGAGACGAAATCGGACTCTTAATTGATAATATTATTATGTAGTTATATTAACCTGCAAAGCAGCGAACAGCAGCATCTCCTCCTCAGTACACTGGACCTCCTGGTTGAGGATCTGCCAGCGAGCCTGTTGGTACAGCTGGTTGAGCCGCGCCGCGTCCTGCGCACGCGCCGTGAGGTCGAAGAACGAGTAGAACTTGAAGCGTAGCTGTAGCGTGTTCCACTCGCGAACGTACTGCTCCATTATGGAGAGGGATGAGTCTAGCCAGCTGTAGAATGAATATTGTTGTAGGTTTTGTATTATCAGCATTGCTGCTTCTGCTATTTCACGAAGCCATGTCATTGGCTAACACCAATGACATGGTGTTAGACAATAACATGGTCGAACAAATTTTGAATCAAAATCGACACGAAAAGTAGCGCAAAATCTGACGTAATTTTACCGTGATAGCTTAGGTGAAATGAATTATACCCTATTCAGGGAGCCGTGAGACAAAAGGTAAACAAACCATATATAATACTACAAAATTATAGACCACAGATACTGCAAACATTTCACATTAAAATGTGATGTTTTGTAATCGGGCGGGTTATAATCTGCCATCTTTTTCACTATAGACATGAGATTCCGATATTTTCGTTGAATTCTTGTTATTTCGTTGTTACTTTTGTTGTTTTCATTAAGTTTCTTGTTTTGCTAAGTTTAAAGTTACTGGTTGATTGTTTTGTTTTTGTTATATTGTCGTTTTTGTGCTTAAAAAAACCCGTCAAAGAAACTTTGCCGAAGGTACCTACATTGATTTCTTTATTTACATTTTATCTCAAGCCCAAATGAATACGGTATACGTATCCCTAGCATTAGGCGGACTGGCAGTTCAAACCTTAGATGTCCTGATGAGATTTTAACAAAATATAACGAAAATATAATAGTACGAGCTAGGTATTAGATATAGGAAGGAATTAGTTCCAGAATATTACTGATGACGTAAATCATGATTTAACCCAATTAAAAAGTTGTTGAGGCATATAAAATTCCAATGACAGAGTAGATGAAATCATCAAAAACTAAGTATGCGGAATACTGATCATTAAAAAGTCATTACCATATACAGAACAGCTTTATTATTGTGGTCAAACTAGATGTTATTACAATAACAAAAAGCAGGCTAACCAATAACTTGTTTACTGTGGGCATAAATTTCCTTGTTCTATCAGCGGATAAACCTTAAAAAAACCAATGTTTTTATAGCTAACAATAATAATAACATATTCCACAACTATTAACAACAATAACAATAACGATGGCCTATAGGTATAGAAAGGACTTATACGGTTGCGTACCCAAATAGGTAACAGCAAACACGACTTGGGAAAAATGGAATTTTGTAGACCTGTCTGATATTTTTAATATACCACACATGCTTGAGTGCCTCAGGCGCATATTATATCCCTTAACTTTCGAAGACCTGACTCACGCAACTAATGCTACTGAGTCCAACGTATCTAAAAAATTAATTACCAACAGTATCAACTATAAAAGATTACGAATACATACCCAACATTCATTCTGGCGCGTTCCATGAGAGACTTGGGCGTTAGAAGGGACTCCCGCGATTGGCTGTCGGGTTCCAAGGGGGAGTCCGCTAGGGACAAATCTGCTAAGGAGTCGAGAGCGTCCATAGAAGCAGCTCTGGGTGGGGTACCACAGTAGCCCCCGTCACTTGAGCCATCGCTTTGTGTGCTGTATACACCCCCATACCGACGGAGTGTGCCGTTCTGGAGATAGGAATGTTAGGTTAAGATAGGATAATATTTGACCAAGTTTGGGATTTGACAAGAAAGTAATAAATAGTGAACAATGATTGATTAGGTGTGCTTAAAGCTGGACAAAAAATGGCATGTTTACACGAACAATTTACCTGAAAATTTGCATCATGACAGTTTGTTTATTCTTTAAGTCTAAAGTTACGACAAAAGCGATCAAAACCAGCACAATTTATGTTTAAACTTATGCAAGTAACATAAACTGTATATGATATGAAACAGATGTATTTTCCTGCACCAGACTATAGAATTATCTTTAGCCAATGAATGAGTTCATAACTTTAAATCATGTTACATTATACTCCATTTTGTTTCTTTTTTACCGATTCCGAGCTATTGTATTACAGCAGGTCGGGATTGATTAAGAACGATCGCTTGCACATTTTGAATTGATAAGATTGAGCCTATACTCGCTGGTTTCTCGCAGGGGACACCGTTGGTTCCAACTTTTTTTACCCCTGGGGTTGCCACGGGAACATTACAGTGCTTGGTACCTACTACTAATTGAACCTTAACTCACATGGGTCCGGGATGAGTTAAGCCTTAACTGGAACTTCTTTTGTTTATTGAAATTATATGAACCAAAATAGTGTCACTTACCTGTTGTGAAGCCACAGGTGTAGCAGAAAGCGATCTTGGAGGGGGTGGCGTCGCAGGACACGGCCCATTAGACCTGTCCAAACTGTTTGATGAGCCTCTAGTGGCTGCTATAAACGTGTTGGTGTCTGCGGGGTGTGACGACTTTATCCTCTTAGCTTCTTTCAAATTCTGATAGTTCTGCTTGAGGTGGGATGGTTCTAGGGGATAGCAGAGGGATAGTTCTTCTGGATGTCGTATACCTGTAAAATGAGGAGAAATATTATAAGGTTCTGTTTAAAATTGCTAGTCTTATAACATGCGTAGTTTATAGTTATAGTAGAGGCATACATTTATGTTACCACACCATAATTGGTTGGTTATAAGGTAAGAATCGAATTACTATGTTATTGTGTCTGAAATATTATGGTCACAGTTCTATGACCCTCGGCCTTGTAACATGTGGTAGAACTAAATTATTATAGGCCATCTGCGTATTTCGTATTAGAAAACTCGCGCATTTACGGATTAGACTCCAAATTAGCGCAACTACAAAGAACAAGTACACACAGTAGCGTAATTTTCTCGTCTTAAACACCAAGGGGCAATTGTTTCCATAAATATGAACTCAAATATCAAATGGTGGTAACACAACGATAGTAACATGCTCCATCGTATGGGTCCTTCAGAATAAACATTCAACTTTTACGAGTTGATCGACTTTACGAGCATTAACATTTGGACGAGATAAAATACATTTGATGTTGGGCTTAGATCTTGTAATACCGAATAAGGCATAAAAGTCAGATCGTAAATCGACAACCGTTACAAAGTGTTGAAACGTAAAAGTTTCGCTATTAAAATAAATATGACCTTTACGATCTTTTGCGGAGAGAAGATATTGGACAACAAGATAACGATGTTGATGGTTTTATGAAGTTTTTTCGGGCGTAGGTATCCATCTGAATGGGATGGAACTGGGAACTTGTAATATTATACTAAGATTTCTTACAACATAACTTATTTTTGTACATTTCTTACGGTCAACTTAGACAAATCCGGCAAACCGCAACTACAAAAACTTAATAGGAGTAATAATATTCGTAATGCTAAACGATCTATTGTTGTCTCGAGGGACAATACAATCAATTCAATCTTGGTTCAAGCTAAGATAAAACTGAATGAGTGAAACTTACCAAGACTTTTGCAAAGCTGAACAACGGCGCTGAAGGTGTCAATAGAGAAGTCGATCTTGCAGTCAATGAATCTGAGGTCCGGGAGCTGGATTCTGATGGGTTTGTGCATGGGAGTGAAGTGGAGGGCGGCATCGGCGTGAACACCATACTGGTCCAGTGTGTGTTTGGGTCGGGATAACCATTTGTTGCGCGTGGGCCACCACAGAGCGTGATCTGACCAATCCTTTTTGAATTCTGAAAGAAAAATAAGAATAGGTTATTGACATTTAATCGAAATTAATTTAAATTGTGTGTTTCGAATTGTACTATTTTATAACTTTCAACTTGAAAGATTATATTGCGTTCATATTCTAATATCTATAAGCACAATGCTTTTAAGCTGTTACAGTTAGAAAAGTATCTAGTAAAAATTAATGACATGTTGTGAAAGTTAACAAGTACTTCACCAAAATGACGAGTTTCTTCATTAAGCGTGTAGTGACTATGTTGACTGCAATAAAATAAAATACAGAGAAAACGCTGTGAAGCTAGTAGTAAAAATAACTAAGTAAGTAGATACTAAAGAATAACAAGAACTTTTCACTACGTGAGAAAGTTAAGGAATGGATGAGCCAGACTCGAGTAATCCTGCACTATAAGTGCACATGGCTATCATTAGAGGTAAAATAAAAAAAAAGCTTATCATATGGCGAACGAACTTCGTGGACGAAAAAACGATCAGTGAAGTGACGTCATAGCTGTACCAGCGGATGAACTGTAAAATATTATAAAGCTTCTTGAACCCCTTACACCGCAAGATCAAAGTGCAGGGGAGGTACACGCATACTGGTTTTCGCTGTCGTGTAGATTTTGTTTCGCTTCCGTTGAACCGTGAGTCACGTAAGCTGGTTCGTGGATAGACGAACAAACTATAACATCTAATTGCTATGAGTCATTGCTAGAAAAACTTTATAAATTGTTACTACTTTTAAGGTGTGCTGTGATTGGAAGTTCATTGGACCGATTCATTTTGTTCTGTGTTGAGTTTTTGGTTATCTGTCTGTATTGTTATTGTATTAGGTACCTACCTTGTGTGAATTTGTAGTTTAGGTAGAGGAAAAATGTGTTGAATTTGTTCGTTAATTTAACTAGGTACAACATGACAACCACCATAAGTATATAGATCTGTTCATTTAGGTAGTTACAAATATAACGTGCAGATTACAATTCCTCTATTCTATGCAAGACGGAGCGGAATACCCATAATTATAAGCTGCGGTGTAAATAATTAGCCAGATACAAAGTCTAATCCATTAATAAATACAAAGAAAATAATAAACCACATCACAAATATTAAAAAAATTACGACCACCAATGAACTCTCAACTCGACCATTCCCAACCGATTAGAATGCGTTCATAGCTTTATAATGACTATTTTTACTGTCACTTGTATATGTGAGGCCATCTATAACCACCACCTATGGCGCTAGTTTAATTGTTGTATTTGAAAGCAAATGCATCAACAACACTGCTCAATATCTAGAACAGTTTATTTATAAGCATGATGAATTGTGCTGCAGTTGCTATATATAAAACTGCTGGGAAAGACGAAAATAAATTGGAAATATTGGACAGTTCGTGTCAAGGCTTAAGTGTACACATGACGTCAGAAGTCAGACCCAATGAGAATGAACACCAAATGTGGACAAAAGTTATAAGCGAAACAGACAATAATGAGGTCTACAAGGAGGTCAATGATTTCTAAATGTTTGAATGATTAGTAGAGGAAAACAAAAAAGAGAGAAATCTAAATCTGTATGTTGAAGCATGAAATAAGTATGGCGCTTACAGGGGAACTGATTCATCATAGTGTTATAGTTTATTTCTAGGAAAAACGTGACAGACGGTAATCACGTTTTACTATAATGAGCCAATAGCGGTGACGTCACCAAATCGATCATTAAATTGTATGAGTTGAATAGCTAAGGGCCCGCATAACCCGTACTCAGCGCGTGAGTCATAATGTCAAAAGGTGCATCTGCGAAGTAAAGCGATGCAGTCAGCAACTGTGTATTTGTTAGCTCGATGTTTTGTTCTCACTGCCACATGGACAAGAACTAAAGTTTTTATCTTACTAGAAAAATTCCAATATGATTATCATCTCATGTTTATAGAACATCGGATACAGCAAGTTTGCTTCCAATTAGAATTTTAATTTATGCAATATTCAACGCACAGTATCAACTTCTATACATCCTTCATCATTATCATCGTGTTAACACATTGCTAGTAACAATGCAGAGATAGCAGGTTCGGCTCTTGCGGAGTCTATGACCATATTTGCTCGCAGATAAGTTGTATACAGACGCGTTTGGCATCCACCGCTTTCGCGATTTTACCACCCTGATCACGTAACGCGATTTCTTGCCCAAGAAATACTTTAGGATTCTAAAATTCCTTTGTTGGAAACATGTTTCCTATGCCGCGAAGAAGTTAGACTAAAATGTTGTTGCATCCAAAAAGAGAGAATGTTAAGCATGAAGCTGTACTCAAATAAGGAGGATGTGCGCAAGTACTACGCAAACTAGATTCAGATAATGTATTTGCAATTCCATCGCAAAGTTTATAATTTAAGATAATTCTCGCGAAGATAAGAGTAACCGATAACTAAATGGACAAGGTGAAACGGTTAACTGCAGTAGTTGAGAGATCTTGTAATTATTTTAAAATATTTTAACGATCACTTATTTAATCGTATTCATGCTCAAGGATGTTAAAGATCAATTAATTATTCCTGCGGTAACTCGCGTTGATCCTTATAAGGGCGATTGTGGCCAATGTTGAGGCGCCGATACCATACTTTTATAGTATACCACCTTACTCGATATAGATCTTAATGCGTATGACGATTGTAAATCGATTTTTTCCGAGGCATCGATAAGAAAATACGTTCTAAGAACATGCGGATAACAGGATACTGAACGTCTTAAAGAGATTTCGCACGATCCATGTTTCTTTTTATCATATAAGCTAGAAGAAACGAATAAATGATCCGATGAATAAAAACATAAGATGGATGCATGTGGAAAGGCATCTGTTCACACAAAATTATGGGATTGTGTTTTTTGTAACATTAAACGCTTTTCTTTACGACGACAATGTTTCGTAAGCTTTACCTACTAATTGGTTAGTTATTCTCAGCGTTATCGACAGTTATGTGGGACAAGATAGTATATTTCTGGAGGCAGACAGTTTCTGCGCCGCCTGCCCTACGGTCGAGACATTATAATGTGTTGACAGCACAGCGTAACAAAATACATATTAACGTGTATACCACGCGTACGAAGAAAGGAGATAAGATAATATTGAATAACGCCAACACAGCAAAGCAGTTCAAGTGAAAGTAATTCAGTATCAAAAATGACTGATAAAACTATAAACATAATTGGAATCGTATAAAAAAAAAACTAGTTATTTAAAGTCACACATTCACATCACACGTGTTTGAAGCGGATGCAGATCAAGATTAAGATGTCAAAGTTGGTTACGGAATATAGTCATCAAGAGTAATAATTTTGAAGTACGCGAGTTTAAGCTGGTGTTAAAAGACATTAAAGCAGGTGTTAAAATAGTGGATAAGTCAAATGAAGATGTAGTTAAAAACTGAACGTGTGTCTTCATTTAATTTCTCAATATCAATGGGCTCGATGGCTTTGGAAAGTATTTATTGCGTATCTCTTTTTAATGAAAATGTACGTAGTGCATTGTATACAATGTTAATTTGATAATAAGGTTAATGCGATCCAGAAACTGGGACGATCGCTTCTGCTAAATTATAAATTATGAATGTAGGACGTCTCGCCAATTTTATTGCTCTCAAGCTTCGCTCGACTTGTCTTACTAAATTATCTACTGCAAACTTTATTAATGGATTCAGTGTTGCGTTTACTTTAGAGATATCTATGTATAATAAACTACGAGTATGTGAATACAACGTGTATCAGTATACAAATAAAACTCTTCTAACACATAGTCTGTTAGGCTTAGGCCACATGATTGTATTACCTACCTCATTCCGACAACACCGCGTAACTTACCTATTATAACGTTGACAAGTTCCAACAAATTTCATAAACCCCCTACTTATATTCAATTGAATAAGTAGCTGCGAATGACCAGAACAGTCAAGGTATAAATATGTGTAGGTTGAACCATTTACAATAAATGGGTCCTAGCTAAGCTAACAGGAAATTTCTACACCCAATGAAACTAGGGCAATGGATAAACAGACGAGTACGATAAAACCACAAATGCAATTTTGCGCTGGCATTATCCGCACTGAAGTAACATCACGTACGAACTTACGAAGCAAGTTGGACTTGCTTGCTTTGCCAAGACTTAGGGAGCAGCATAAGTTTACAGAAAACAGCAAGTAGGATAAACATAAAACAGGCAAAGTAATTAAACTAACCGTTATCTTTACTAATAGTAAATAAATCTTGGGAGTCTCGTAAAACAAATACGGAGTCAACACGAGCTCGGCCGCAGATGAAGAACGCTTTGTTTATATTGAATGATTTACGTTGGTTTACCAATTTGAATACGACAACCTGTTTGCTAAATCAATGTTTATTTAAATATTGTTGTTACTTTGAAAGTTTATAAGTACACAAAGATGGTTATTATATATATGTATTCCTAGTTATAGAATAGAATAAACTTTATTGTACACCAAATGACACCAAGGACCAAGGACACTTGTTAATAAACTCGAAGACTGTGACTTGAAAGAGCACTGCTTTTGATTGGTTTAACATACTTTATGGGATTATAAAGTAGCTAAGCATGTATTACTTTTGCTTTGGACCCATATGTAGATTTAGTTTCCAATGAAAAACAAGATAGATTCACGATACTCATAAATCTGCTGACATTATAACATATATCTTAGTCAAGACAGTTATATCAGCAAAGGTCCTAAGAACCCTCCTTGCGGTACACCTTATGATCTACAGCCCAGGTTTACACAAGACATACAGAGATCCGCTTTGAGATTATGGCAGTAACCGTAAACAACTTGCACATAGAATAGCGTAAGTTATGCAAGAGAATTTTTGATTTTAAACCATATTTCTCTACCGAAAGGGTTCTGATTGACAATGTAGAAGGCTTGCTTTGGGCCACAAGATGTTTCTGTTGTTTGTTTACTAGACACCGCTAGTCCGCTACTGTTGCTTAATGGATGAAGCGCATATCCATTTGCTTGATGAATATAAATAGCTATTCGTACTATTCTCCATGGTGAACACGTGCCCTTTACTGTTTTCAGGTGCTATTGCTAGATTTTGTTTGATGATTATTGCGTACTAAATCATGGAAAACTGGGCCTGAGATCACATTAACGGACATTAAAAATATTTTCGGCTATTCATGGAACGCATTATGTGAACTAACAGCGGCTTTAAACGTAAATAACCACTAACGAGGTTTAACGTCTTTCTTAGACTGAAGAATTCAAAATATGAGGAACTATTGGGCGATAAAATGTAAGTAATAGGTGTGTTACTATAATGAGTTGTCGTAGAATTCCGCACATCTGTCCTTATATGATGAGAAGGTATAGGTGACATAATCGGAGCCGCAACGGGCGTAGGCGCACGCCCCGGTTGCCGCCCACCGCTTCCGTCGCGGAGGCGGTGGCACAGCACCTGATCATTGTGTAGCAATCACAGGGTAAAGTTTATCCAGGTAGTTACGCTACGGACAATAAAACAAATGTTTCTATTCTCAGAACCACTTAAGTTCTAACTTCAATTATTAATCAACCGGCACTTAATGCCGCCGGCACATACAAAATAAAGCGTTCCATCGTCATAAACTATGATGAACCCTAGTCAAATCCCGAATCAAAGGATGATAGTCTCAAAACCACCTTTATAATTAAAATTCAAGGATATATAATTTTCGGAAGGGACCAATGGATAGAACTCGCTGAAGACAATTGATATTATGGCCATTGATTGCTTGTTTCTGATTGACTGATGAAACGGCCAAGCATGTGGGTGTTTACCATGAGCAGTTGATTACTGACATCGCTAATGCGTTCTATTTCCACTTTTGTAATGAAACATCTTGCAATATGTCTTGCAGAGGAAGGCTCTTATTAGATGGTAACTTGTCTGGGGTTCTGACAGCAATTGAGGATGAAATGATATTTAATGTTATAATCTCAGAGCATTACACTGAGGTTAGCTGTAATTACAATTGACGTAATGAGCTCTTGGCAACTATGTATGTAGATATGTTTGCGTCAGTCACCACCATAGTTAATGGATGCACGCTTCGAATAGTATCCATATAATCAGTGGGATTAGTCATTGTTGTCTTTATTGAAATGCTCAGATTATACAAGCTTAATTGAACTCGAGAGCTATTGCAGTACTTTACTGTACCTACAGTTCATTACTAATGAATAAAAATAAACATGTTTGCCTTTAAAGATAGTATGTTGATTTCCTCGTTTTCTAATCTATGTAAACGTATGAGGAAATGCTTATTCGAACACTAATTTACCGATGTACCTAACGGACTATTCTATTTAAATTCCAATGTCGGTCGCATTGCCTGCGGTCAACGTGCGGTTATATTAACGTCCACATCAAGAATAAAGTTTATCAGGATTTCACATAATTAAAGTGGTAATCATCGTAAACTAAACCAATCTCAGTTAATATAAATGCATCGATTAAATATAATATCTTGTAGAATCTATAAGAGACCATATCAAAGCAGCCTGAATGGCATTGACAATAGGTTGTTACAAAAACAGAGAAGTAGGCGAGCCTACGCTGTCCTTACAATCGATATAAGTAAAAATAAATAAATGACAAATCGAAAACCGAGATCAATAAACCACAATACAATTGCACAGTAATCACAGCATAAATAAATTATATTTATCCACAAATACATCTCAAGTACGGATATGTGAGAAAAGATCTTATCTCGAGGAGGTTGAATTCATATTTGTTGATACGAACGGACAATCGTACTACTTACCTGAAATGGTAGTAATAAATTAGGGATTTTATAGCTCGGGCTTCAAGATCGAATGTCCGGTGTCGCACTTAATGTTCCCAGCGAAGGTTGCAGCAGTTACCGGTTTGCACCACTGCTATAGTACCATTGTATATGTAGGCATCTACGCTCAGATCGTAATCGATTCAGTTTAATGGGTTAAATTGACCTGTTTTCAAAGTGACTTAACGTGGTCAATTTCGTCCCACGTCGAGCTCAATTAGCCGCACACGCAAAATTTACGGATAATGCAGTAAATGATTGTCTGAATATATCTGAAGAAAAAACCGACTCATGAATTCGCTATGCTCATTCACAGAAGCTTTCCAAAGCTTTGGTAAAAAAATGTCAACAAACATAGTCACGCATAAACAAACATGATTGTTGATGACAGAGACGGAAGAAAGCGTGAACCCAACAGTGATTACGAAATCATGAGGAGCCGAGGAACAATGGAACACGTGGGGACACACCGTTAGCGAAACGATACCCGCATAACAAACCCAGTCACTCATCTGATGCAGAAAACATCTGAGACAACAGCATTTTTAACTTCAAAGCTTTGCGTGACAACCAACATTTGACATGCAAACTAAAATCGTGGGACATTCATTAAATTACACAGCATAACGTAAGAATGACATGACAAGCACACATCAAAATGATAATGATGCTCAAACATGGCATTTAAAATAACATTATTGTACCAAAACTAAAATTTGATTAATGATGCTGTAATGATCGTGAGTTTCGATACAAATATGTGGAATTAATTCCACACCCACACGGAATTAGAAATCAAAGGGCCGTGCGTCAAGTATGCCCATTGATATAATGATTTTCATTGACAAAACACCGCCAGTACAAGAAACTCGTACTAGTTTTCTTTGAAATAGGACCGGTGCGGATTAAATAACTGTTATTGTTTGGTTTGTGGAAGAAGATAAGAATTTTGAAGCAAATGTACAAATACCGTAAGCTTATGTGGCTACTGCTGCAAATAAGGATGTCTGTTTACCAAACGATAAAAATGACCGGCGTTTCATTGTCTTGTTAAAACTCAATGAACATTTAATTATTAATTTCAATTATCATTCATGTTGCTTGAGATCACTTTCAGAAATCCTATGGACGACCGACGAATTCATATCACGCTGCTGATAGACGTCTACTGTAAAATTCTAAAATATTGACATTAATATATCAGTGAGAAAATTGCGGCCACAAGCTCAGTGTCAGGTCTAGTTATGTGACCCAAGTAGGATATTTTTATTAGACGAAGGTTCGATTATCATTCATGTTGCTTGAGATCACTTTCAGAAATCCTATGGACGACCGACGAATTCATATCACGCTGCTGATAGACGTCTACTGTAAAATTCTAAAATATTGACATTAATATATCAGTGAGAAAATTGCGGCCACAAGCTCAGTGTCAGGTCTAGTTATGTGACCCAAGTAGGATATTTTTATTAGACGAAGGTTCGATTATCATTCATGTTGCTTGAGATCACTTTCAGAAATCCTATGGACGACCGACGAATTCATATCACGCTGCTGATAGACGTCTACTGTAAAATTCTAAAATATTGACATTAATATACCTATCAGTGAGAAAATTGCGGCCACAAGCTCAGTGTCAGGTCTAGTTATTTGACCCAAGTAGGATATTTTTATTAGACGAAGGTTCGATATAACGGTCCATGGTATAGGCCTATATTCAGCAGAACTATGACCTGCTATAATATTATATGATTTACAAGCGTTGCTACAATATTAAAATATGCGGCGTAGGTAGATTATATTTAACGCAATTTAAATCGCGTGGGATGCGAAAGCTTTCCAAGTGTCGATGTTCTTCAAGCTTTCTTTTGTGCCAAACTGGTTGAAGAGGGCAACTGATATTATAAGATCCGAACAAAAATGATTGTAAAGAAACATTCTCAATTACAGACACAATGTTATCA
This sequence comes from Mythimna impura, assembly GCA_905147345.3. Taxonomy (NCBI): domain Eukaryota; kingdom Metazoa; phylum Arthropoda; class Insecta; order Lepidoptera; family Noctuidae; genus Mythimna; species Mythimna impura. The sequence goes on along the minus strand of LR990359.1, from coordinate 19,877,726 downwards.
GAAAGTTGTTGAAGAACGATGATTACTTAATAAGATAAAGGAAACGTTATACACGCCGGCTCTGTTCAGCGTATCGGATGGGATATTTCACGCATGAACTGGGAAAATTATCTTGTTATTGTTACACTGGCCTTACTTTCACTCTCATTTATTCCTTACCAGTAAAGTTCTCTCATAAAACTTTATACCCGCGATAAAATCTTCGGTCGCTACTTTTATGTCATTTTAATCAGCTATATTCGCTCAACAAATTAATTTGGTATTGTTTCCAAAGCCAATTAGAGCATGGAAATCAACCAGCCTTGTTATCTAACCAATGACAGTAACGATTAATGTTCCACCAAAATTGTGACTGCACTTACCTTCGATACCAACTTACGATAAAGAACTAGTTCGAATGCTCACCTTTACCTGTAAACAGAAATAAACAAGTGTTAACAGTTTTATTAAACGGTTTATTGGAACTATTAACATATCTAAAACGTTCTATTCAAGTGTCATCCAGATGAGTTGGATTAGCATATTGCTTTCCCTATCGCCCACTCCAGAAAAACTAGTGGGCGCTCAGTGAAAGTGGTCCTCCAGATGAATAGTTGTCATTACGCATTAGTAACTTGTGAAACGGTATTGTAAAGCAGTTGCATAAAAGCAACGCCTTAACTTATTAGCCAATCATTGTTTGATTGTACGGCTACTATCAGCACGACTTTTGTTGAAGCCATATGCTGTCAAACAGGAGACAAATTACACAACAATTACTGAGCAAAATCAGCATGCAAAGTATGAAGATAAAATTCAAATGCTATGAATTTTAATAGGTTAAATGCACCACTTATCCGACGTTATAAATAGCAAGAACGAGTTAGGTAACTCCGGTACTCCGTCGCTGATAAATTCGAGTAAGAAATACTGATAGCAAAGCTGAGCAGAATATCTTAGCTGGTAGTAAGAACAATCTGTCAGTGTGATACCCTATCATTATCTGTAGTTCTTTGCAAAGGCTACCGGTAACCGTGTTTCAGTCAATAAATATCCCCATTAACGTGTCTGGGCAGGTCGGACCATGGCACGAATTAGATACCGACAGAGAACAGCAATTAACATTACTGGAACAATTACTGCGCCTCTAGATTCCGGCTCTGCCATTAGCGAACGATGGCTAAATAATTAAAGTATCGATCATATACAAACCTTCCAAATTGGCTTAAAAGCTTTCTACATTCGACCATCTATAAAATTTTGTTACACAAAAAAGGTTCATTGAACCACAGGTTCTGATTAGGATTTAATTTTGTGTTCAGTTATATTGAGCTAATAAGTAGGCTGTATAAAAAATCTCGGCTAAATATGTTTGACAGCTGATAAAATGCTTAGGACAGCGTAGGTAGAAAGTAGCACACCGTAACTTGTTAGTGCTGATAAAATGTATCTTATCTACATAATATGTACTGGTACAGTTTTTCTCACAGAACCGTTTGTTCTATTCAGATGTGTCAGCGAACTTAAATCAAATTGCTTATAAAATATGGAATAGCAGCTTTTCTTTGTTATAATTCTGAGAATATCGAAATAACTCATTGGACCTGTACTAAAATGGGTTTAGCAAACCGTCATCATCCACTTAGCACGTTCGCGAACGGCCATCTTGGCCAATCAAGTCGTTAACCCCTGACTGGACACTTGTTCAGAGTGCTGTAGACTCATCTAAACTTCCGAGAGGCGTGAGATGCATCCTAAATGTATTCATATATTTCGTGAATATCAATTTAATTACAGTCACTGGATTTTCTCATCTAATGCTTACAGCATACTGTTTTGTTTGCGATATGCATAAACATGTGTCCAGCATGTCACATGACTTATAAACATGCACTTTCAAAGTACTCTGACATTACTTACGTATATAAAATCTAATATGGCCACCAGCTGTTCAAACATCTGCTATTGTGATTCCCTGCGCTTGCGCAAATTAATTATGCGTGCAATGCAGGCGCCGACCAAATCAAATGTGACTTTTAACTTCAGTAATGTATTGAACTGTTTGACTGTCAATGGCCTGTAATTTACGACAATTGACCGACATAGCGAGACGTTGATTTAAAAATACGTGTAGAGCGTTCAATGCGTTACTTACATACTGTAGAGAAAATGTTATAGTGGAGGCTACATATCGCAGCAATTAAATAAATAACGGCAATTAAGACGTGGATAACATGATTGCCATCGATGTTCACTCTCTCCATTTCAATCCTTATAAGCACATAAATGGTTGCGCGCCCTCGGGTATACCTAATGGGGATATAATTTTCAGTATGCTGTTAAATTAATCAGGTTTCTAGTCTAAGAACTTCATCGAATAAAATACAGCTATCTATAAAATGTCGAGCTCTCGGCTCTCTAATAAACACTGTGGGAAGATTGATGTGGCATGCTACATAGTAATTGTGCATTTACCACGGGATGTAAACTATACGACCCGAAGTCACGAACACACTAAGAGGTGCGACCCCTATGTATGGTACATCTCGATAATCATACGTCAATGGATACTATTACTGAAGACAATTTCATTGAAAGCAAAACATCAATTGAACCGTATCTTTTGTGAGGACAACGGATGAACGAATGTATAATAAATCGATTGCTATTGTCATACGCAAAAGGGGCCGTGATTATCAATTACTGGGTTAAAGACTTTAAAGAAACAGGCGATTATTGGTGTTGAAATAAGACAAAAAGATGGAATTCTTAGTTCATCTCTAAGACGGCGTATACCAATTTACGACTATTGTGCCACTTAACCTTATCTCGGCTGGAGTTATTAGTCTTTATAACTGTTTGCAATGTACATACCAATGCAAACATTTAACCAAATGGGTTTACACTACATTATTACGAAAATATGAGGCCATTAGGCAAATGTTTCGTAACACAAGGAATATGGCAAGTCAATAAATAAAAGATATGCGAAGAAGCCTTCTTAAAAATGCAGAATCCGACGAACGACTTCAGATGGATTGAATGATATCATAAGCAAGGAAAACCAAGACCTAAGGCCAATTCTTATGTAGGGTACGAAATCAAACAAGGTTTGCGGGAAGCCGTGACCCACATCACGTTTTATTTGTAGAAGCGAATCATGTAGACATGACTAAACATTCAGACGAAAATTAATAGGTACACAGATTTAATCATCTCTCTTCGTGCATTGGCATTCATACTGTATATTATTATGGTTGTTTGTGTGTATTCGAATGTGTAATATATTACGTTTAGATGTGATAGTAATCTTCACCTATTCAATTAACGAAGGTCGTCTGCCAACTAGTTTGTCCGGCGTTTTAACAATTACACAATGTCATTAACCGGTCTCAGAATTTTTGTAATCAACTTCGTTGGTATCATATTCTGAAGGTTTGTCTTTTTGAATTGTATGTTGGTAGTTGGGGTTCTATCTTTATATCTTCATATTTCTACGAAAAGTATGTATATTAAGATTATGATCATTTATAAATTTCTTACTACCATAGACTCCGTAGCTAAAAACATCAATAAAGCGAATACCAACAGACACTTTCAACTCGTTAACTACCGTCAATGTCATCATTTATTGCCGCATCACAAATTAAAGCATTCGGAATGAACTTTTCAAGCAATTTATAAATAGCAACAACAGATAGCATCAGCGTGGTTACATCACTGGCTGGGTGCGACCTGTTTGTGTACGTACTGCCATAACAGTTGGTAACATAAACATATCACCTTGAAATACAACATTTTACATCAACAGCGGAACTTCGGCCTTAAAAGGCTCACACGAGGAGACTTGATGCGATCTACTACAAAACTCTAACTCTATGTAATACACATCTTGCATTAAGCCGTGAATCGGCATCCTTTCACAGCCTCGATGTCCCACCCCTTTTTATCGGCATTTTGCTTCATGATTGATGAGCTATTACCGGTTTCGTTGAAAGCTTCTTGATTTATTGACTTCGCTTACCTATTTTCGAAAGATACCTTACAGTAGTAGGTTTTTGGTCGTTGACGGCGGAATATTCACGCAGTGTGTGGAGCGTGCGGATACGGCGCTGCGCGTGCGCCAGCGGATACGCGGCTCGTATAAATAGCCGCCCATCTATTTCGGTCAGGACACAGCACCCAGGCGCCCGCCATGTGCCTGATGCCGTCGTCTGGGACTCCACGTTGAAATTAATTAAATTCTTAACATATTGAATCATACTCGAAAAGGGCCAGTACATTCACACTACAAAGCACACTGTGAGTCACAGCTGGAAAATATTGTAAATTGATGACACAGCCTGCTTCAACCTACCTGTTTGCAAAGTACAAAGTGCTTTACAAACTATATAAAATGTTCGATGATCTCACAGAGCGCAATTTTTTAGCTATATTCGTGTTTATAAACAATAATTTGTAACGTTTACACAATCTCTGTTCTTTGCCAAGGTCAGGGAGCCGTGTGTTAAGTGTAGTATACAAATATTTATCTCCCGACTTGCCACCAATAAGCACTTTTCGCGTGGGAATACACTCCGTCGGACCACGAATGCTAATGAATAAATAAAAACCCGTAACCACCTCCTTTATTCCAGAGCTTTAAAGTCTAGAATTGAATAAATGCAGAATACTATATCTGTATTGAATTTGTTGAAGACGGAAGCATGTCATGCTTGTTTGCCAGAGACGAATTTTAGCACGTCTACCACCAGTGGTCCGACAACTTTCCTTTTCGAAGAATCTCAGTAAGTGTTAGAAATAAAATGTCTAGTGACTTGGGAAAACATAAACTGGCTTTGTCTCAGACTGTGAATGGAAAATGACGAGACCACCCATAAAGAGAAAAGTAAACGACATGCATCATTTGCTTCGAGCTCATCCAATATTTGACTGGAATGGAAAACAGCTCACAAGCAATTAAGAAACGAAGTTAAATTAGGAGTGACTATATCTAAAGCTAACTTTAAAAATGCATATATATAATAATGTAATGCATAGATCATTGTACCAATCGGTACTCCGCAGCATGCGGGTGGTCTCATAATAGGGTTAATCTTGATTCAATTTCGACAATAAAGCCCTATGGGAATGACGCGTGCGTTTTTGCTCTTCATTCTATTAAAAAATTAAGCTTGAGTCATGTCCAGCCACACAACGACTTAGCCTTTACGATGTAATATTTCGTAACATTAGGTTTATTTTTATTTTCTGTTAAATATTCGCTCGCTTTATTCACTCGTAGAAAATTAGACTGATATCTAAGAGCTTATCTGCCAACGGAAAAGAAAACTGAGTTATACAGGATGTAATACAAGCTCGCTCGAAGCTGATAGTCTACCTTCGTTAGCACCATTATGATTATAAGATAAAGTCATCACCTCCCTAGCCTTTTCTCAACTAGGTTGGGGTCAGCTTCCAGTCTGACAGGATGCGGCTGAATACCTGTGTTTTACATGGAGCGATTGTATCAGACCCCCACAACCCACATTACCAGGCAACAAGACACTCCTTGGATAGACTGACAGTCAGACTATAAGATATAGTGTTACAGTATAATATTAGCAACACGACGATATTTGATTAGAAAAGTTTTTATGAATAGGCAAAGCTGCTCAAGCTTGCAGATTAACAGTAACAAAATAATAATAGAAGAATATTCGCAATGGTTATAAATTACAAACATACAAAAGTTAACATAAAAAACCTTTCTTTCCTTTTTTGCAGTCAAAATTTCATGCGTTTTTATTTGAAAACTTAAGATTGTGGTACGATCACGTCCAATCGGAATAAAATTATTTCAATTCTTATCAATTAATTATTTTTTAAATATTTAGAATTTCGGACGGTCCATTTGCTCAAACAAATAAAACCTATCTATATTTTGACAAACTATCTTATGTTAAAAAAACTGTTTGATATATATACGTATATGTATTTTTATGTAATAGTAGACCAAGTCCATCATCAGACCCTAGAACATTTGTTTAATTTAGACCCTTTCTTTGTCAAGACGAACCAAACGAGCCAAAACTCGATGGAGTTGCATCGTTTTATTACAGTTTCCATACACCTTCCAGTGCCATCATCAGATCAGCTCCGGGTCGCTTTTAACTTGCAAGATTTCATTACAGACACGGTAAAAAAGCTTGTAAAAACTACTCATTTAAATTAAATTTGAAGTTTTTATTTAAATGCACAAAGATACAAAGAGGCGAACGGTGGCGAAGAGATAACATGGCAGGTACATTCTTAGACAGTTAGAAGTCATGACAGCACAATTTCAAAACGTACATCCACATTTAAAAAACGCGTTATCCATAATTCTTAGTTTAAAAATATTAAATAGCGGATTCTGAATTCAAATTCTCCATAAAAAAATATGAATTAAGAACCTGCTAATCAGAATTTAAACTAAGCATATCTTTAGCGAGTGTTATAATAAATACTTAAGTACTAAAATAGTTAAGAAAATGAAAAAATGGATTGACTCATGCATTACAATTCGAATTACACACATAGACAGGTACTTGGTCAAATAAGAATCGGCTTAACAAGATCTGTATCAATCGTTCAACACCTATGGTATGCTGATGAAACTGCCAACGACCTCTCAGAGGGGACCGGAGGTCATAATCGCGGATTAAAAGTACAAATGGGAATAATGTAGAACCCCTTGGGTCAAAAAGTTCAATATGTTATCGAAATTAAATTTAATGGGCTTAAGGTAACAAATTGTCTGGATCTGATAAAGAAGATACTGGAACATATAGCATTAAATTAAATATGCTCTTATACTCGTAAGTAACAGTGGCCATATGATCTTAGAAAAGATCTCCCATAGAAGGATAATACTCGTATAATAGATTTAAGGATTTGTGGAGCTAGAGACTTCCTTTTCGGAAGATTCACAACCAAATTTTATTATTGTAACTGTTCTTAAATCTGTTCTCTACAATGTGGCATTTGGAAATTGGATTTATGAATCAACGTTCGGAATGTTAAGAAGAACATAAAATACATCATAGCCAATGGTAAATCAGATCAGATCAGTGAGTAATGTTTATTAGGAATCCAGACTGTTATAGAGTTAACATTTCAGTCGCATGGCATCGCAAACAGAACAATTTATTGCTCCAATGATTATGAACGAAAGATATGGTGTCTGGTCAGGGCGGGCGGCGCCTTTGATATCGCTCTTTGGATGCCGACGCCCTTTTAAACTGTCTGCAGCAAAAGGGCACGGAAAATGGTAGACTTTGTTGCAAATAGCTGAATTTTTGTTAAATTCTGGTATTAAAGATATGCACAAACAGGTCACCTTGGTTATAGTTACTGAACAAGATGATGTGAAAACAGACACAGAATTAGTTATGCATTTCGAATAAGAGCTGCATTTCATTGAGCTAACACTTACTTCTGTTGGAACGACTAAACAAACAATTTGCAGCGAAGTAAAATATACAGTATTGAAGCAGTTACAGTTTACAGACATTTCTCTACAGGAAAACAAGATAACAAAAGCTGTTTCTAGTCTAGTACATCTGAAAATAGTTGCACAACAATAGCATAAACCCGCCTGGCTCCTGATTTAATTATACTTGCAAACAATAATGTACACAATATGGATGTTTGCATTAAGTATGTGCCTACATCGTGGTTCGCGGATAAACAATCAGCAGGATATGAGAAGGAAAACACGAAATCGACAGAAATAACATTAATGTTTAATTAAGGTTAATATTAACTGTAGGTAAGGGATACAACTATATCTCATTGCTAGTTATGTTAACTAGTATTTTCCTGTTTATGAAGTCAGCAAGAATCATACAAAAGTTCTCCAAAATTTTTTTTTTGTATACTCTGAAACAAAATCAATGCATAATCACATTCCGAGGACTGCACCTTCTTTTTTATATAAACTAGTGCTTGACTGCGATCCCACCTGATAGTGAGTTATTGAGCAGGGATGCAATCGTTAATGGCGAATCGCACTAGTTTATTAAGAGCCTATTCACTCTAGCCTTAAAGACACCTCAATTATAATCTGACGGGAAGACCGCTGCAGGCAAATTGTTCCAATCCTTCGATGTACGCGGTATATACGACGAGGTGAAACACTTAGTCTGGTCCGTAGAGGTGTCAACAACGTAAGGGTGGATACTCTTCATCTTCATAGTATGTTATGTTATATTGTCTGCTAGCTTATTTCGATCGGTTTTGAAAGAGAAATTCAAGCTAAACTGACCGAAACTCGATAGGTGTGGCCATTAGCGTCTGTAAATATTTTGTTTGCTGCTGCCTAAAACCAATGAGTAACATCTGGATACTGGGAACTCTTGCACAATGTTCCAGTTTCATTTTGAGACTATAATTCGTTCAGCTCGATTAGTTCGGGCTATTATGCTGAAACGGCTCAAATATTATTTGCAGTACGGCGCGGTTTACTGGAAGAAATCAGCTTCTTGGTTTTCGAATGGGAATGTTAAATTATCATTGTGATTATATTTTTTTAACGTTAAAGTTTATAATATATAAATCCTCGTTAGGCCTACTTTCTTTAGACCTTTTGTCCTACTTCTACTATTGTATATATGTATTCTACTTCAATTTTATGGCCAAACGAGAATTGACATATCATCAAATGTTATGGTTTCAATGATTTAATATTTAACGAGAATCTTATCTTACAATTTTTTTTAAATTTTTTTTAGTTTCGTTCGATGAATGTTTTGCCTACCATTTCTTCATCAAAGGCGTTATAAATTGAATCCCATACAATTTAGGATATAATTCAGTTACATTTAGTTTTAGTTATTTTATCATTCCTTAAATTGTATGATCATTCGACTGATGAAAATTAATACCAATAATCTAAAATTACTTTATTTTCAGCCGAAAAGTTTTATTAATACGGTATGTCTGTAGATTGGTATTGTCTGTAAATATGGTTTTATCACCAGTTCACCTATTTCAGCTTTATAGAGAGCATCTATTTGTCAGCTAGTACACAGCAAATATCACCATTTAAAATGAAGTTTTCTTAACACAAGGATGTTCAAGTGTTCAATGCCCGTATTCAGAAAATTGCTAGCGTCTCTAACGTCAATTTTATTGGTACTTCTAAATATGGAATTTACTATAACACAGGAGTGGAGTTTCAAAGGTATGGTTACTCCAACGCACTTGACTATTTTGGTAGACTGGCTGTAAAATACGAATAGAGGTTATTTAAATAAAAAACGTATCCTCAATGATATACTGTACAGTTATAAATTATAATACTAAACAAGACATTACTGGTTTTATTTCCTAATGGTTTAAACAACTCAACTATTAATTAACTTTAAAATATGAAATTTATTTTAAAATAAAATAATCTGGAATGAATTAGGGTACTTTAAAATATTCGTGGTTTTCCTTCTTTATAATTAGGTAGACAAACAGGATAAATTCATGATATTCCTATGACAAGCTAAAAATTTTTCCAGGAAATATGGAACCCAAAAACGTAACTTGGAATTTACGTCGAATATGCTGCGCTTGAAGGAAAATGCTGCGTGACTTGTAGTTAGACCCGATAGGACTTTAAAGGATTTGTGTATCCAAGAAACACGGCTTGGAGTTACAGTGTTAATAATAATATTAATAATTTATTAAGAAAAATTAGGTTACAGGGAGTGGGTAGTTCTATAAAAGTAGAACGTACTGTTCGAAGTAGACTTTTTAAGGGCATTTTAGGGTTAACGATTACGTCTATAGAACATAATTGTTATTAATATCCTAGCGATTAAATCAGAATGAAATTAAGGTTTTCTGTCCAAATACAACATAAACACTTTAACGAGATAACCTTTATATCTGCATTCAGACTTTTTATAAAGATATAAAAACACAAACGAACTTAAAAGGCAAACAAAATGCTAAAGCAGACACTGGCAAGAAAATTAACTCAGACAAAGAGTCCATCAGTCATTTCTGCAAATGAATGGTCTTTTTTTTTCCAAAGGAAATGTCAGCTTAACGTTGGTAAAGGCCAAGCGAACGTCCCTTATAAAAATATCGATTTGATACATAGTAAAGAGATTGTCTCAACCAAATATAGCTATTAGCCGAGAAGGCCATACATTTTAATGCTCCAAGCTATTTTGTTTATCTTAAAATACTATATAGCAACCGATCTAATATTTAAGTCTATTAGATCTTTAAGTCAAGAGAGAATAGGTTTCTTCTAGGCAAGCGTGCACTATCGTCGACCTCATCGTCGCATTTCATCAGGTGAGATAGTGGTCAAGCGCGAGCTTATTAATAGAAAAAGTAACGCCAATTATGTTGAGTTACAAAACCACACTAATGGCAGTAAAGTTTAGACCAAAACAAGCACAGTAGCTTTTGAGATGATAATAATAACAACTGACGATACACCAGTAGCGTGACAGTTATGCAGTATTATTGTAACCTTGGCACAGAACTGCTAATATTCAACACGACATGATGCCACGTTTATTATAATGGATTACGTTGAATATTGTTATTAAGAGACACCGTATATGTTGATGACGTCATTTACCGCAGTAAACGAGGAAAGTCCAAATAAAACGATACACGTTAATAGGAATAAACACGAAAAGAGCACAAATTAACAAGTCTGTCGTTGTAAGTAAATTATTTGACGATAAGAATACCGCATGTATGTGTAAACGAATGTTTAGATGCTAGTTAGAAATGCCTCGCGAGCAGGCTTTGATGGTTATGGTGTGTCGAGACTAAACAACTCTGTTAGCGAAGCACATTTCATATCCCCATAAAAGAACACAGATGTACTGATACTTTCAGAGCCTGCGAACAAGCCAGACAAAACTGTCGAGAGCATAAAATTTAAAATAAAAACAAAGAACAAAGCAGTAGAGCGAGCATTTGCACTTAATGGATCTGTAAATAAAGGCGCGGTGTCACACCCGGCAGGAGACCTTGGCCTAAAGAGAAAACAACAACTGGATCACGACATAAAGGAGTATAATTGATATTAACATCTGCTAAAACTTTAGTCACGATTTTTTAATGAACCACATGTGAAGGTTAAGGTTATCTATGAAATAGCTTCGGAAGATTAAAAAACTACAGAACATCCAATTTAAAACAGTGCTGGCCCTAATATCGCTTTAAAATGTGTGCGTTACAATACCTCTTTCAGATAGGTTGACCTGAATAATTCTCGAGATCTATGCTACAATCGCGATAAGAAATTGTTTATATGAAGAGTTTCATAACGAAGATATTAAAAGATAAATTATGGGCGGCAGAACCAAAGTTAAAACGTAATTAATTTTAACAACGTACCAGCATGCACTAGTATAACAGAGATAAATATATCCAGTGATGTAACAGGGACGATTGCGTGACTCCAGTATATGGTATTATGAATCTAATAACTTAACAACTAATATTGTTCCTCACAAAGCTTCAAAATGAAGTCTAGTGTAACTCATTTATTACAATCATTACCTGTGACGATTATTTATGACCATTTGGCAAGATCTCAATGGTTCATAGTGCGTAGACGCATCGAACAGAACATACAACAATATTTCTTAAACGAACCTCATTTCGTATGAAGTCAGACGTTTATAAATAGAGAATTGAAACGAGCATTGGAGTATAATTTTTACGCCTCGATTCACGATTTATTGCCAACAAGCTCCAAATACAAAAAGTACAAGAGAAATCGGCCCGTTGTGAAATGAAAAGAACAATAAAGTTACCACAAATTGAAATCTGTTAACAAAATCGATTGTTTATCGTCGGCCAATGTGTGGGAACAAATTTTTAATGTTTAACAATTCAGTTTTTCTGAATAAGCAAGACTGTTCCTTGTCTACTTACTGCTAATGTGCATAAATTCATTTGCACTTTGCGACCTCGAGGTACTAACTAATGAGCAGCTACATCCTAGATAAATACAGACAAGAATTTATTGCATCTGCAAGCTTTCTTAGTACCAACTTAAATGAATACAAGAGCCATTTAGAAATGTTTATCGTCTTTCACATCATCGTGTCAAAGCGTTTCTTTAACGACCGCTTCGGTAACTGATATTTTATAAATTTCCAAGAACACATTAATAAATTAAGCAGCTCTTTCATTTGGCTTTTTGCCTTATAAGTATCGGTTGTTCTCAAAGTCTCGAGGTGACGTCAGGAGGCAACGCTGCAGAAAAACCGGTCGGAATCATGCATGACCGCTGCGGAGTCATCCGCTATCTTGAATCATGTTGGCTATGTTGCGGTTTGCCTGTATGTCATATTCCATTGCGCTTGCGCAACCGTATTGCTTCAACTTTAATGACAGTACTTAAATTTATGTTTTGACATTCCCAGAAAGTTCAGCAGATACTCTGCTTTAAGAAAAGCTTTCTTTGTACAGCTTGCTAACGAATTCAGAAGGCGTAGTCAATGGTTTATATTATGTGTCATATTCAATTGACGAGAAAACTACCGAGCGCGTGTCAGTTTTGCATAACAATTGTGAACAATGCGTCCCCTGTTCCGTTTTGCGAGTGCGTATGACGGAAAACCTCTATGTATTGCGGAATTGAAAAGAAAACAGAAAGTTTCAGTGTGAATGACTTGACTTCTTGAGAACAATTTGAAATTAAAAAAGAGGAATCACATCCTGAGGACATGCTAGTCCAGTTTTTCTGTAATTTATAGTCAACAATCTATTTTTTATCGCAGTCCTGTCTTGGAGACTAAAATATCGTATTAAGTTTACGAGTTTAATTCTAAGTGGAGTCTGGCTTTAATAGTCATTGCCCGTGTTTATTGCTAATGGTCTGTTGCGACATACATTACGTGCCGGCAAGTCGATGACTGTTCATTAATAACTGACCGATGGCACGTCCGAAATTCATCGTCCAACGATACCAGTAACATAAAATGAATGAAATAATTATTTGTAAAACAACAACTGCATAGAGCTGCTCGCATGAATTTATTACGACTATTTAGTTACGCTCATTGAATATAATTTATGCAAGTTATTTTAAATTGCAAATAGGTAGGCAAACGAGCTGTGTGAGGCAATACGTGGTAAATCTTACATGACAATTACGAGCCCAGCTAATGATTATAGTAATTTTATTTAGGACATATCCTTTCAAGGGATATTGGCTACCATAGATAGAGAGGCTGTGAAGATGGGCTTGGGGATATGCAGTGTTAATAGCTCCTGCTTTTCTTGCCCCTTTGAGTGATTTGCTACTGGAACCACTATTCTTCGATTAATAATATAAGAATCAGGTTTTATAGAACATCTTCTGTCTTGATGCAATTTTTTTAAGGTGCTGCCGTCTTCACACATTGAGCGTTTCAAAAAAAGTTGGAGAATACTTTGCGAATTCTTTAGCAACAAGCTAGTTAATATTTAAAAGGACTGAATGCATAATATTCAATTCTCATAGTGTCGTCGTAAGATCACGGCAATTAGCCATCGGACTGTGGGATTCAAGAATGCGCGCGACCGTTAGCGTCCGCCTGTGCCATAGTGGGCACTCCCAGGAACAACCAGCGCTCTATGGACTGACGACTGCCTTTATAATACTCAGAAAAACACATCGATAATGTGGGCGAGGCTGTTATCATTCGAATAGTTACGTTACGTCATGCTTTTGTTTATTTTTAAATTTTGATATGATGTAACTGGCCAGTTGCTACCCTTTTGGTGTAAAATATATTATTTCTACTATTACTTCTCTATGGTAACTTTTGAATGAGTTGTCACTATGACAGATATAAATGCGGGAAAACGCTCCACCCCATTTTGCAACTTTTCATGTTAAATAGAACATTATTTTTCATCAATTGTCACAAAAATACGTGACACCGATATTTTACATACAAAGACATTTGATTTGAGTTGTACAGACTGCCTATCAATGTTAGGGCATGTTGACACAAGGCTCTCGTTGTCACAGCTAGGATGTCGCACTTATCACTTCACGGTAGATAGCTCACGTTCCCGTGTCCCCAAGTCTACATACATCGACACATCCCGATAAAAATAATACGTACTAAGCTCTTCGGTAATGAATATAGTGTGGAATTTACCCAGGATGTACATTACAAATACTCCTAGATAAGAATAAATACAATGCAATTAGTTTCCTGATTCGTTCTAACACAATGGCTGTAGATTTTCCAAATTAGTAAACATACTATTTTAGAACAGGTTAAGCTTTGCCTTTCCTGCTTAAAAGAGGCTTCATTCAAACCGAGGAAGAGTTAAATTGTAATAGACCAGCTTTTGCCAGCGGCTTCGCCCGCATTGGTGAAAAAATTTTAGCAATTGGGCCAGTACTTTCAGAGATTACTTCCTACAAACAAAAAAAAATCAATCTTTACCTCTTTATAATATTAGTGTAGAAAAATGCAGATATTTAGCTAGCAAACATTCCTGCTGCAGGACTATGCGAAAAAGCAGTAAATAGTTTGTTTATGGCTTCTCGAGCGCACATTTCGTCTTGAGTCGTCTCATGTTGTTGCCATATATCGCGTGGCCCTTCAAAATATTTACTTGTCACGCTAAATATATCAAGCAAGTCAACGCCCTGCGCTACTGTGTGATTGGTCAAGTACCTCATCAGCATGGAGGAACAATGAGCGGATGATAACGCGTTATCTACGCCAGCCGGGAGAGGGGGACGGAGGCGCCGGAAATATAACGACTCAACATGGCGGCTTCTCGGAACGTGCGTACGCGCATCCGTCTCGAAAGTGAAGAAAACTACGTTATAGTCCGATGACCTAATACGATTTTGCAATTGTATCAATTGGTAATTGTTCTATGAACTTTGAAGCAGATTGTTATTATTGATCGCAGTTCAGCGTTATGTAAACGATATTGACAATCTTATCGCTTCCAGTACGGTATGTATAAACAAGCCAGATTATGCAGACAACGTAACGGTGTTATCTATAGTGAAATAATTTGCATGACATTCACTACACCGGGTGCTGATTTGTTCACGTACCATCGCACCGTTATTAGTTAATACTTACCTTTTCAAGGCATGATTACGAAACATTTTAAATATAATATTGAGACAGAAGCTGATAATTATTTCAAATAATATAAGTTCAAATCCAGATCTTAGTATGGATTTTAGCAAACATTCTAGAAGAATTCAGTTATGGTACAATAAGTGTGCACAAATAAAATGTTAATTATTTGATTTTATTTCAAATGCAGCTTTGTATGACTTAGGTTGCAAGATTGTTCGAAAGAGTTACCTCGGCCCTGGAAAGCAAAGAGCAACTGAGTGAAACACAGGTGGATTTTAGTCAGTAAGTCTCTCTTGCTCCACCCAAAGCGAGAGGAGCTATTTGACGATATCTCACCTCAAAAATAGCCATGAATATTACTAGCTGTGAGTTGCTAGAAATCAGGCTTGTTTTGACAGAGAAAATGTTTACACGTTTTATAAGGAGATAGCATTATCTTTTCGAGATTTGATACACTCTCGAATGAAATCTTCTTGAACATTTCACTCTTGCGTTATTCTCATTTTGTCTTAACATGAAAGGTGACTTTCTTCACAAAGGGGTATTATTATCCCATATCTGTGCGTTGCCTGTGTTCCATTCACGTCCGTCTGTTGGCGACTGACTAATGAGACTCTATTATTGGTGTCAGTCGGCGTCATTTTGTTTCCTTTTGGCGTACATTCATTATATTCTTTATCTACCAATGCAGTCTGTATTACTGCCTTCACATGGTCGACTAGCACTAAGTGGTGATTGATATCAGCCGAATGTAGTCTTTTCTTCTTCATTTCAAGTTTTAGATTTCGCCTTTCTTGATTGGTATCAGAAAGGTCGTGATTAATCACAAGGATATAGAAATATTTTTCGCGGACATAATCTTGGGGTATATCCAAATTTCAGTAGCACACAGAAATCATAATTTAGAAACAATGTTGTTTACGAGTTACGACACACAAAATTTGCATAATTAGTTACAACGTTTTTGGCTGTAAATTCTCGCTTATGCTGATATCATTTTCTTCAACGACAGCAATTATTGGCGCCTTTACAAATTAGGTGACTGGTTAGCTGTGCAATCATGTAACAGAAATTAAACAGGATTTGCACAATGTTGCATGGGTACCTGAGGCTTAAACTGAACTATTAAAGGGATGGATGGAGCTATATAGGGTGTATAGCTTCATCCTTCTTTCTCGCGCTCACGCTTGACATTTTAACATGTCAAGGTAAGACACCTGCTCTTTTATTTGAACAGTGGACAGATTTATCGTGTGAACGGCATTGTATATGTATTAATTATGCACCAGAAAATTTTCCTTCATACATTGGAAGTGCTGTTTCGCAATTTCGATTTTCGCTAGCCATGTATTCTTTTTAAAACTGTAATTAGTTTGTAAGCTTTCTGTAAATATAAATAAACTTTAGTTATGTTTGCTCTGATCTACTTAGATTATTTTAATTGTTTGTTTGTTTCGTTCCCAATATTTCCAACTTTGTACTTTGTCTAGCGTTCGTTAATCGTTTCGGTTCCATGGTATTTGTCCAAGATTAATAAGTTGTCCAAAGTAAACGTTGGTACCGTCCCTAGATCAATGTTATTACATCGGTAACGAAGCAATTGTCTCAAAGTAAATAATTTAGCTATTTGAACAACACAGTTGTCGTATAACTACGCAATAGATACAGGGGCAAGATAGGTTTGAATAATAATTCGAGTTTTGGAGTCAAGTGGGCGCGAATAGCCGCCATTTTGAAAGTTATCAAAGCTATTTGGCGTAGGTGAGAATTTTAAATTGTTTACGCGACTAGTTATTAACGTTTGCTTATTTTGTTTGACGCTGTTAGTGAGGTCTTTGGAAGGAAAGAAAAATAGTCATGAGAACTATACATACAACAAGAGACACGATAATTTTTGAGTCAATCAGTAAAAACTACAGTTGCTTTAGCTATTTGTTTGCTCATTATATCGTGAAGTTTTCATATTTTCTCGTTTTAAATTAACCTACTTGTGCAGATATTCTTAAGTTTTTTTTCGTGTTCTTCTATACCAGACAGTCGCATAAAACCTCTTCATTTTTAAAATAATTAAACAAATAACTGCTCGGTAGTTCACCTGCGCAAAGTGTGGGCAAAAAACCCGGTCCACACGACATAATCGGCCGCGAAGGACGCGTGCTTGCGTACGCGCATCCTCCGTCTCACTTGCATATATAGTTCTATCTCGCTTTCTCTGCTCTTTATTCAGACAGGTATTGCTTTTATTACTATCTGGACCAGTCAGCAAACCAAACTGGCTTCTGAAGAATGATGAATATTATGAATATTAACTAGATGATAATTTCGCCAGTTAAGTGTTCATTGCTCAGTTAGTACGAGAGACAAAATGTCAATTGGAAAATGTATGATTCATAAAATGCAATGTATGATGAAGTTGATAGAAATGAAAAATGTATTATGTATTTTATATTTATAGTTTATGAAATATTCAGAACCAATCATAGAGATAGAATATTAAATGATGTTGTTCTGCCCTCAATGTCACATTGGTTGTCTGAGTAAGCCCTGCATAAAGTAATATCTATGGAAAATATGTCTACCTTAGATGTTTTATTCAGCATATACAAGTCTTTACCTACATAGTATAAGTATGTTGGTCATAGTTTTAGTTCTACTATTGCACCATTTGTATGGAAGAGGTGATGCATTAGATACGGCTTCTCCATACCAGTTCATATTGCAGGAAAAAAAATGTTTCTTAGGTCTTATACTCAATCTGTTTAGGTAATTAACTAAATGTAAACAATCTTGACATGTCTTTTATCTAAAAGTAGTCTAAAAATGTTTACCATTTGTTATTTGCCTATACCAATGTTTGGTACCTAATTAACTAAATTTAAATTATCTTTGTATGTCTTTTACACAATTTTTTTTTAATATGACGTAGCAACATTGTTTATGTTTAGTTAACTACCTAAACAAATGGAGTAGGTATAGGTACTTTTAGATTTTCTTGTTCAATCAATTTTGCTTATGTAACATTCTTTTTAGGATGTAGTACTTTTTTGCAGTAAAAAAAAACTAGGTATGTCTCATTTGTAGAAAACTACCAGTACAACACTACAACTACCTATATGTTATAATCTATCATGTTAATTTATTTATTTAAACTTTATGAACAGTAGTAGTACATTCTTATGTATGCAACTTGTATGTATGTATGTATGGGTTTATTAATCCAACATAATGACTGGCCTGTTGGTCTAGTGGTTAGTGGCCCTGACTGCTATGCCGGAGGTCGTGGGTTCGATTCCCACCCAGGAAAAATGTTTGTGTGATGAGCACGATCATTTGTTCTGTGTCTGGGTGTAATTTATCTATAATATGTATGTATTTAGAAATATATAAGTATGTTTATCAGTTGTCTAGTACTCATAACACAAGCTCTGCTTAGCTTGAGACTAGATGGCGTTGTGTGATAGTTGTGGAATATTATTATATTATATTATAATTTAACTGCCAATCAACCTTTGGGTTAAAAAAAACATACTCTCTGGTAGGTGTGTGCAGTAAGCAAGTAAGTAGTAGTTTCGAATTTTATGCTTGAAAAAAATTACTCTCAACCTTTTCACATCAAGGAAAAGCATAGTCCAGTGTTTTATGGTAGAGACAGAGAATTAGACATAAATCAGTGTGGATTATTAATTCATTAAACCCCAAGCGAATGCTGGTGTTTGCTCTCTCATTTTCTTTCCATTGTGTCTCTATTACGGTATTCGAAAGGTTAAGTAATAGTTGGTTTTCCAGAATTCATGATGATTAGATAGGTAAGGTGAAGTAGAAATTCTTAATTGTATGCAGTGCGGTTAATAAGTTATCAAATACAAAACGCTTTACGAATACTGACAAATGCTTGCACTGACTGGACAGGTCCACTCAAATCTGTATGGTTCTTTCTTCAAAAGACCATTTCAGACAAATCTGCATGGTTCTCATGTGATTTGACCATTACAAATTTACTGTATGGACTTTAAAAGAGACTTTGACCCCTGAGTTTGTTTCGGTGTTTCTTCTCAGGGTAGTCAGCTAGGAAACACCGGCCTCATCTAGTTTAAAATGACGAAAAAAAAATTGACATGTAAAAGTGTTTTTTAAACCTATTTACAAAATAAATATCATTTATCATTTATCTAAATTTAAAAAACATCTTACGTTGTCAATTTATCTAAAAACAAATGAATGTAGTATTTCAAGCATCTACTTCTATTATTAATATCATTCCTATTTTAAAATATCTGAAGTGTAGCAAAACACTTGTCTGTACTTACTTTAAGATATTTATACATCATGTTTTTTTAATACTAAAAAGCAATTAATGAAGAGAACAATGCTCAAAGTTCAAGACTGTAGACATGTAATTTGGGTATGAAACAAAAAAAGAAGTTGGCAATAATTTATTTTTTGGTTAGTTACAAAGATAAACAAATCGTACATTTATGAATGTGGCGCCGAAACTCAAGCAAGGCCGCCTCAAAATACAGATGAGTCAACACCTCCAAAAAGACTACGCAAAAATAGTTCTGTAATTCGAATTTTAAACGTAGGTAGATATGTTAGGAAAGGTTAGTGTAGGCAAGTAGTTAATTGTTTATCTAAACAATGTAGTACTAACCGAAGCTCTCTGTCAATTTTAGCATAACCCCTCCTATATGCATGTCTCCCTTCACGACCATAGTCCGTTTCTCGTTCAGGTCTGTAACGTAGATCGTGAGGTTCCACGACCCATCTCCAACGACTTCACCATCCGCCAACATGTTTCACAAGTTCTTTTACACTTCACAATAAATTAATGTCACTTCCGAAGGAGCATCGCGAGTTGCGACCACAAAGTTAAAAATTAATTGACGCACGTCTAACAAACTCGCCAGACTTCAATCAACTAAACTGGTGTTGCTAGCTACAGTACCGACTAAACATACGCCAAAGAAAATTGTACCAATAAAATTGGTAAGATTTGCCAGTTACCACCAAAATAACAAGTTGTTATAAATGTCTAGTTTCTAAACGTAAATAGTACAGTATAATTTTCGCCGTAAAATTTAGTGATAGAGTTCAATGGCTAAACTGTATTAAAATAATCATATAAAAAGAGATCGTAAAGTTAGTGTTTGAGTATTTTTCGTACAATTTAGCAACGGTGACATAATTAACTTATTACACACTAACCTAAATTATTTACAGTTCGAAGGTCGATTTATTTATTCAACGTTAACCTTGCTTTGTATAAAAGACTTATCGAAAATCGTCGTATTATCGTTTAAGTATAATTTCAGAAACAATGACAAGTTTTTAAATAAGGCAACATTGATATTAAATTTGATTTTAGGAAATAGTGACGTACATAAACGGTTTGAAAAATAAAGAAATTTTTAGGTTCGATTGATAATATTAGTTTCTAATGTTATTATCAGTCATCACAAACAGTTCCTATAAAGAAAATTATTAAAATAATTATTTACACAATACTAAATTACGATAACAGTAAAATAAAAAAAAACCTAAACTAATTACAACCACCTAATAACAAACTAAAATATAGCGTACAAAAACTCTTCCACATCGCTGTCGATTGATAATGTGCCCAAAAGACTGGCGGCATTACCACGCTGTATGGCAATGCTTATTCTTTGTCCGAGGTAAAATACAATATTTTTTAAATTTGTTTTCTTACGTTATCACCATCAACAAAACGTTCCTTCTTTTTCAGTTATAACATTCTGGGAAAAGATAACCAAACCAAGGATCATGTATCATACTATACTCCATCTGTTTAGGTAATTAACTAAATGTAAAAAATAAAAGTGGTTTAAAAATTTTGTCTAAAAATGTTTACAATTTGTTATTTACCTATGTTTGGTAATTAACTTAATTTAAATAATCTTTGTATGTCTTTTATACGATTTTTAAAAAAAATAAAGAGGCATAATCAAGATTGTTTACGTTTAGTTAACTGCCTAAACAAATGGAGTTTTAATTGTAATATGTACTAACTTAGGTCCGTTTTAAGGCTGATTTTTCAATCGGCGGATAATGTTTACCTGATGAATAAATATACCCGTCTGGCATATGTTCCATACAAAAGCAGTCAAAACGCCATATTTATACCTCAAATAAAACATAACTAATAACTGTTAAAAATCAGCCCTTAGTCGATAATTTCGTTTTTAATTAGTAGAGCTTTTTAAGAACTACTCACATCACTAAATGTCATTGACGATTTGACGTGTGATTTTTTGACGCAAGAACGTCAAGCAAGCTGTCAAGAATTCCCGGGCCCCTTGGGTGTTATTATTATATTTTATTTTGATTCAATTTTAGTTCATATTGCATGCAATAACATATGAATATTAATATTTCAGTTGTTGCCACGACTTTAAGCTATCCTTATGAACAGCAAAGATAAGAGAAACTCAAACGAAATGGTTGCCACGAAGAATAAAAGTAAAGGTAATCATTTTGTTGTATTTATCTGTATGAAATCTCAATATTTGATTAGCGAATATTTTCAAGGTGCCTAACATAGAAATCGTATTCCTTGATGTATAGTTAAGTTGTGTTTATATGAGAGTTTAAGTTGCTTTCATTTGAAAATTTCAATGGTTTTCAGTAATATCTTGTTCAACACCTGAGCATCGGTCAGAATCACCATCGAGGGACAGTGATTCCATCTGCGACTCGGAAGCAGCCAGCCCGGTTCCCTTTTATTGCACACAAGATGGGGCAGAAGGAGAAACAGATGTTGTTTGGAACTTCTACACTCCAAAGTCAGAGCATGCAGCAAAATCTCGGATCAAAAATTCAACACCAGTGAGCCGCAGATCAAAGAGATCCATAAAACCCAAAATAATTGAAAAGCAACCTCCAAAACGAAGAGCATTGAAACAAACATCACAGAAAAAGACTGAATTATTTCAAGAACTGATAGAACTTAATCAAAATCTAGTTGAGTTGATGGCTAAGAAACCTCTCAACACATGTACAGAAAAAATAAATTCGGGAAGTGAAGATGATTTCATGACTGACTCACCAGAATTCTCTCCTAAAGGTAGAGTGAGAAGTAATTCTCGATGTTTAAGACGAAATGTGTTAAGCTCTAACTTTGTGAAACCAGATCCTGAAACTGCATTGGAATCAGATGATTCCATGAATGAGTGCCTAATTAAAGCCAGTCAGGTTGTAGAAGAAAATATTCTTAATGAAGCCCCTCCACCTGTAAAAAGACCCTGCTATGAAATTAATAATATGAAAAAGAAAATAACAACACCTAGTCTTCATTCAAACTTTAAAATGGACCAAGATTCCATGGATGCCATATTGAACAGTATAAAATTAGATTCACCAATTGTTAAGAATGTGAAGAAATGTGCTTCACCACAGTTGAATAATGATTCATTTGATAGTTTGGTTGGCAACTTAAATGATAGCGCACTGGACAGGCTAACTCAAATGCCAGTAAAAATGGATACATCGAGAAGGAAAAATAATTTGAACAGTCCGAAAGATGGTAACAGTTGGACAATAAAGGAGTTTGTTGTTAATGAAAGTAGTCCATCATCAAAATCTATATTTAGTCGTCATAATTCAATGCCTGTGTCACCCTCTGTGATTAGTACAAATAAACCATCGACAAGTGGAATGGTTTTTGGGAGATATAATTCAATGCCTTTTGGCAAGGATGCAGAAGACACAACAGGTACTTACATAATTTTAGAATCCAGGCTAAATGAATAGATGCAAATTGCATCATATAAGTAACATAGCAGTATGCATATCAGCTTATCAGACATTTTTATTACAGTAGATATAATCTACATGATTTATTATGGTCCCAGATAAGGCAAATATTTGGAAAGGTTTTTTTTTGTTATGTTTGACAAATCTAGTTGTAAGCTTCCTAATTTCATTTAAATGTAGATGATACTAAAAAGAAAATGCTGAATGGAAAGAGAGGCCACATGTTTTAGTACTGTCAATTTGCACCTATGAACCTTAACTTTTAAATCTTGTTTCAGCTCTAGGAGATTCTCCTATAAGGTGCACTCCAGAGGAAATTAAAAAGAAGCACCAACTTGCAAGAGAAAAATTGTTAGCAAAGAGACTTCTACCATTCACATCAACACAGAAAATAACCCAGTCTCTTCCAAATACACAAATGAGTCAACAACTCTTGCCAAAAATAAATGAAGCAGAAGGCATTCCTAGAAAGTTACCAGAAACAATTCCAACAAAGAAGTTTCAACCTAAAGTTCCAAGTAATGTTGTAAATGTCCAGAATCAACCTAAAATTGCAACTAGTGTATTAAATATTCAGAATAACCCCACTCAAAGTTTTCAACAAAAAAGCAATAATACTGCTGTAGACCTCAAGTCAATAATCGAGAAGAAAAGACAAGAAGCATTGATGAAATTAAGACGCCGACAAATACAAAGCAAATGATTCGATGATTATGTTTGGTTTATATTGTAATTAAAATTATGTTATTGTTTGTGATTTATATTTTTAAATAGGACAAGTAGTGACTATTGTAATTTTAAATATTGCCACGTGATAAATACCATTTAAATAAAAAAATATTAATCAAGTATTTTGATGTCTCATTGAAACTTGATTATGATTTTTGCTGAAACTTGAAAGGCTAAATCTGGTAAAAAAAAGTTCACATTCGAAATAAGATCTCAAATGATCAGGATTTCGTCTGCCACCAAGGCTTATATAACGCCGCGCCGTGGTACTGTACATAGACTATACACTATAAACTGTACTGTATTGGATTGGTAAAGCCGATTCATGCCACAGTGCTAAGTATATAAAAAAGTCAGTTTACTCTGATTAAAATGTTCGAAAGTGATGCAGTAAATGTATAAAAGGATCGAGGGTTCACTTTAAATTCTTATATTGGTGAAAATACGTGGTGTCAGATCGGATTAATTAAAAAAGTGAATTGTTTTTGTTGAAAAAGAAAACTGTCACGCCATGTCATTGTTGTTTGTCAATGTCAAAATAATATTTTTGTAGGTTGTGAAATGGCTTGGGTAAAATAAATTGAATACACTTTCTCGTCATATATTAAATTGCTAGCTTGTTATAGTTAAATTTCGACCACGTAGATGCACGTTTGAAGAAAAAATCACTCGACGAAATTACTTCGTTTTACGACGACACATAAAATACAGATAAGTAATCGAATTATAGCCAAAAATGGCACTGAATTACGTTCGACAAATCGCAAGAGCTGCGAGCTCGATTAGGAGCAGATCTAGTAATATCTTGAGATTGATAAGCACCAGTCAACCTCTGAGAATCGGTATGATACCGATAGTTGTAGAACAAACAGGTAGAGGTGAGCGTGCATACGATATTTACTCTAGACTTCTTCGCGAACGAATCATTTGTCTCATGGGACCTATAAACGATGACATAAGTTCACTGATCGTGGCCCAGCTACTTTTTCTGCAGTCAGAATCAAGTAAAAAGCCTGTACACCTTTACATAAACTCTCCGGGAGGAAATGTAACTGCTGGGCTTGGTATTTACGACACAATGCAGTACATAACGCCACCGGTAGCTACGTGGTGTGTTGGCCAGGCTTGCAGCATGGCATCATTACTTCTAGCGGCTGGGGCACCTGGCATGAGACATGCACTTCCTAATTCCCGTATCATGATCCATCAACCTTCTGGTGGTGTCCGAGGCCAAGCCACAGACATACAGATTCAAGCAGAGGAGATATTAAAGCTGAAGGCACAAATAAATACACTGTACGTCAGACATACAGGGTTACCCCTGGAGAAAGTGCAGACTTCAATGGAACGGGATCACTTTATGTCTCCAGTTGAAGCAAAGGGCTTCGGGTTAATTGACAATGTTTTGGAGCATCCTCCATCACATGCCATGGAACAGCAGTGTGCAGCAGGTGCTGTGGCAGCGCCATCTCCAGCTCCAGCACCAGCACCAGCACCAGCGCCAGGGCTGAACCCTAATCCAGTCTGATATCTGAAAGATTTCTCATCTCTACTTCGGCAACTATACTGTTAATGTTGGTGAATTCAGTGCTGGACTCTTGTGATAATATAAAATAAAGATAACTTACTCATTGTTATGATATATAATAGTACTTTGTATTTTATAGCAATAACTTAATTTTCATGTATTTTTTTCTTTTATCTACGTGAT
This sequence comes from Mythimna impura, assembly GCA_905147345.3. Lineage (NCBI taxonomy): Eukaryota > Metazoa > Arthropoda > Insecta > Lepidoptera > Noctuidae > Mythimna > Mythimna impura. Next base: position 19,852,436 of record LR990359.1, on the reverse strand, counting down.
ATAAATGATTAAAACTAATCATGAATAGAAATCCCTAATTCAAAATTTCATCAAACCTCAATTTAACTTTGGATATTATTCTATGAAATCTAGAATTCTGCAATTTACACATGCTAGTTTATGCTAGTCTATGTGATGAAAAAAGGAATTTGGTTGGTTACAGAAATGACACACTAAAGGGGTGTTACCTTGCTAGTTTCAATCTGTGTAGACAGCAGTTGTAATCCATGACCATCAACGCCCTTGGTTGGGAGGCGCGTTTTCTCAATCACCGAACGTGTTGGCGCGTGGTTTACATCCACGTAGCCGCAACACAAACCAAACACATAAACCAAGGTCACCTTGGTTGGAACACTAGTTTGCAACCGTCTGGTCACCCCTTTAAAGTAGTTACCATCCTGAATTCTTGAGGCTGCTTGTGACAATGGAATCTTTATGCATGATTATAGTCTTATTCCGGCCTCCAAATTAATTACACTGGTATTATTCAAGTAGATAATTAAGAATCAAAACACCAATACTCTTACTTAAAAACTATTAATATGCAAGACAATCAATGTGTTAAACTCGGTAAAACGTATTGAACAGTTCGCGACTGACTGGCATATTTGAGATGTGTCAAACATGTCTCAAATACGAGATGCATTATCATCATAATTTCAGCCGAAAGACTTCTATTGTTGGACATAAGCCTCTCGCAAGCATCACCACAACGACTGGTCCTGAGCGTCTCGCATCCATCAGATTCCCGCGACCCTCACTAGGTCATCGGTCTACCTTGTGGGAGGCCTTCTAACTCTGCGTCTTCTGGTACGCGACAACCACTCCAAAACTTGCTGCCCCATCGACTATCCATTCTGCAAGAAATGTGCGAGCCCACAGCCACTTTAGTTTGGCGATTGTTTGGGCTGTATCCTTGGTTCTCCGGCAGGTATTTTCATTCCAGATTTGATCACTCAAGGAAACTCCGAGCACAGCTCTCCCCATTGTCCTGGGTGTTTTCTGATGACCGTGCCCGTTGTGAGCGATCACGTTACAAAACCATGTGTCATCAGTTAGTAGCAACACGCACTGAGTCTGAGCATAGACTTTCGTCTTGAGACACTGAGTATGTCGGACGAGAAAATGCTGTGTAGTTTTTCGAACGCTGCCCAGCCGAGTCGGATTCAATAATTGTCATCTCTCGAAGTTAGACCCCGCTGAGATGCGAATCTTTGAAAATACGGTCATACCCTACTGGTTCTGTTTAATTTAAGAAGTAACAAAACAAAATTAAATGTAATAATATTTACTGGGTTATATTATACTTTTCGATGGACAAAAATCTGTCCCTGAGTGAAAGTAACAACTTTCCTTAAAAGTTTTTAATTTTATTAAATCCTTAACGTATTTAGTGTCGAATAAATTACGGGCGAACTAATTTATTTAATATGTAGACGTATGTTAACATTATTGTTCTTCTTTGGTTTCGCAGTAATTTTTCAGTACCTACTTGCAAATTGCCCATCGGAAAGTAGAATGGCTGACTAAAGTTAATCCATGTCTGGGAAATTATTAAATATCTGGCAGTACAGCCTCCTTGCATTATGATGGATCCAGTCGTAATAGTATGTGACATTGGTGTACACCATCAGTGCTGGCAATCTTCTTGATCTGAAGGAAACCAATCCAAGCTGTGTGTAGTCCTTCGCGATAAGAGCGCTTCCAGAATCGCCACTGCAAGAAAAATAGTTGGACACTTCAAAAAGATGGTAGACGTGCATGCTAGGCACGCCACAATGGCGGGTAAGTCTCCTCTTTGTGGAGTGGCAAGAGAGGCATCACGGCGTCCTCACTTTCCGCCTGACGCAGGTCTTCACCGGACACGGCTAGTTCAGAAGGTTCCTGTTTGGAATTCAGGTGGAAGAAACGCCCGGTTAGTCACCATTATGCGGATCGCCCGGAGGACATGGTCACCTTTTTGCGTAGCAGTAATGGGAGTGAAGGAGATGGCCGCAACCGTGAGGGAACGGACATCCTCACGCCCCAGCTGCCGCCACAGGAGCTGCCCTGGGCGTTGGCGTTCCCGATTACCATAGGCGCCGGCTTGCGGATGTCGAGCAATGGGTAGTCGCCGTCCGCCCGTTCTGTAAGGACCGAGCCTGAGTCGACGGCACGTAGTGTTCCACGCGCGCCTCAAAAGTGGCTCAAAGTAGGGGCTCAGCAGGACCGATACTCGCTAGGGTCACGGGTACGTTTGAAAGAGTTACTGTGGCCCTGGAATGCAAAGGGCAACTGAAGAACTTTGATGGGTTTTTGGGGCTGAGCCACTATCAGAAGCTAGTCATGAATAAAACTTACTCTGCTGGATGGTGTCCATCTGATTTTGTGCTCCCAGCACAAAACATTCCTTCTTCTAATTTCCCAACCCGAGAGCACACTCTTGCGGACCTTATTTTCTGTGACACAGACTTCAGGACTGTCACTGTATCTGCTCTTTCTTCCTAGAAAATATAAGTTGTTATAAGATAAAATACTTCTCCACAAACGCAATATAAAATGGTGTGCCTGCAGATATTCTATTTTACGAAGCATGGTCCTGGATGCCGGAAGACGCAGTGTTGGAAGGTCTCTTACAAGGTGGACCGATGACCTGGTAAGAGTTGCGGTGGTTGCGGGAATCCGATGAATGCGAGACGCACAGGACCGATCATTGTGGCGACACTTGGGGGAGGTCTATGTCCAACAGTGGACGTCTTTCGGCTGAAATGATGATAATGATGATGGTCCTTTTTTTATTTACTTTATTCAAAATTTGCTTACATTATGCATTACAAAAATTCTGCCAAACTGTAAAACAGTTTGTCGGCAGTTGTTCTCGTTTCACATGTTTACAATATTATGACGTGACAATAAATGTATGCTAATGCTAAGCTAACAACATGATATAACTACTAATACACCCACGAAATCAAACAATCCCACATTCTACATCCATGGACTATTTTCACTGTTCATATATAATACACTTTGATTATATACTTGTCTAGATGCCACATTGACCGTACAAAACGGCCCAAATAAAGTCTACTAAAATTGGTAGACTCGCTTCTCCCTTACGTCAGTGTCATTTGAAACAACTAAGGATAATGTGCTCACGAAAAATAATTAATTATGCCGGTTTGTGCTGTCAGACTGTGCCGTAATTATGTGGAAAAACAATATAATAACACTAAGATCACTTTTCATCGGTAAGTTTTGTTATTTAACCACTATTATTATAGAAAACACGATTTTTTAATTCGTTTTTTTGTATGTCATTCCGATTAGCCAGTGTTGTCAGTTTATTACTAGGGAGATTTGGCGAAACTATGGGAGACAAAATAGGTACTAATATCATTACATCATCTTTCGATCAGGAGAACATTATTATTTTAAAAATTACATTATTTATTTGATCAGTAAATGATAACTTATCTATACCTACCAAAAATTGAAACTCATGACGTCATGCACGAAATAGTATTTTTTTTAGTTTTTTCTAATATTTTGGGTTTCAGATTTTTGCTGAATTGGGCCTGTTTGGTGCAGCCGTGAGGCACACATTCCTACTATATCCTTACATCGGACTTTATACTTTTTATTTGTTGGTTTTATGTAATTACATGTAACTGGAGTATTGTGTGTCTTTAAGTCTGTGCTAAATAAATGTATTTTCTCTCTCTCTTTAATCTACAAAATAATTATTTCATTCAACCTATTTTGTTAAACTTTCGTCATAATAAATAATGGAGAAAAGGAAAGTTAATAATTTGGAGCAGGCATCCCTCAACACGCACACCTTGACAGTTTGACGACAATAAGTACACGTGCGGTACTCACACATGTCACGCAATTGGAGACACTTTTAGCGCGTCGTTTGTTTGCATTGCTCTATCTAGACAAGTATATAATCAAAGATAATACATAATGTTCCTGGATGAGTATGTAGATTTATTAAGCATTTAGAGGTATGCGGAACAGAGTCTAAAGTACCGTATACCTCCTCCGAACAGGCTGGTGCTATGTCTGATACGGGCAACTGCCCGAAAGATGACTTCGGGCTGTTTAAATCGCGCGGAGAACTGTAATTGCGGGATGTAGGATTTAGATTTTTTAGTTATGTGGCGCCATTGATGTCGCTACATGCACATTGTTTCTGAGCTTATGTAGACAGAAAAAAAAAGTATAAATAAACCTCAGTGGCGTTACTAGCCCCAAAGAGGTCCTGAATAATAATAAAATGGGGGCTCCATTTTTATCCGACTGCAGCGAAACCAAAAAAGGATAAGTAGGTATCGTTTTTGATATACCTAATTAAGATTCGGTTCGGTCATACCAAACCCAACTAGCACTGAATTGTCATGGCAGGTTAATTTAAGAGATAAGAAGGACCCCCGAAACCTGAGGGCCCCGTATCATTAATTTGGCTGATACAGCGGTAGCTATCGCCTGTGGTGAACCTACACATACCTACATCCAAGTTCATCCCGCCATGGTAAGATGGGCAACTAACAATCCCTGTAAATACGTGGGTAAGTTAATCCTCTTCAACTCTTCCTAAACCCTTCGGCTTCACGTAGTACGTGAAGTTATGTGCTTCACTGCCAACATCACACGATTGCACAAACTTTGATCGCAAACTTAAATACAGACGATCCGTATGTCAGACGTTACAGCCAACAACAGGCAGATTGATGAGAGAGGCCAACTGTGTGAAGATGGTGATGTTGGTATAGTTGTTCAAACACGTCACAATCGTGGCGGTAAGCCTCCTCTTTAAGGTGTGTCTACAGGAGGTACCACGGCATCTTCACTTTCCGCCTGACGCGGGTCCTCATCGGGCATGGGTGTTTTGGGAGGTACCTGTATCGGATTCGGCGGGAAGAAACGCTCGGGTGTCGCCATAGCGCAGATCGTCTGGAGGACACGGTGGAGCATACCGCGGGAGGCTGCCCCGCTTGGGCAGAGCACGGACTGAGGGGAATGGGAAGGAGAAAAAGCATGTTTGCTACTCCTTTACGCTCAAAAGCTGAACATGAACAGGTTAAGCATAATTGCATACGGGTACCCCATGTTCTGGAATAGAACATAGGACAATTTCTATCCCTGAAGTATGGTCCTTTAGGGTAATTTCCCTCTTTCACGTAGGTGAAATCGCTTGCAGAAGTTAGTAAACCAATAATTTTCATCATGTAATTTTGGCAGTTGCCCAACAAATATAGGTGAAAATTTAAGGTATGCCTGTTGCAGATAGGCACCTGCTCGCAGTCCGATGAGGACCAGGCCCGAGTCGACGGCGCGTTGTGTTCTGTGCTCTCCACATAGAGCTATCAGCGTGAGTGACAGGGCCGGTTAGGGCTACGGGATTGTTCGAAAGAGTTACCGCGGTCCAGAAACGCAAAGGGCAACTGAAGGAACTCTGGTGGGTTTTAGTCAGTAACTGTAATACTTGCAGGGCGGGAAAAGTTGTTTCCTATCCACGAAAAAAAGATAGATATATTATCATTATTATTTTATATATTACATATATATTCGCATTTTTTGGGTACCGAGTAAAGTGGGGTAACTTTAGCCCTGGGGTATAACTTTGGCACAAGTTTATTAAACAATGGGATCATGAGAAACTGTTTACTGTGTTTCTAATGGTTAATGATGCACAATTTAATTCCACCACGTCCGTTGCTTCATCGGACCACTAGACGTACGGCGTAGCGCCATCGGTACATGGTGGACATCCCACCCATACCTACAACGCGTTTTGGGAACACATTCATTATGTGTATAGCTAAGGAGTGGAATTCCCTGCCGGAGTCTGTGTTTCCTGATAGCTACAACCTAGGGGTCTTTAAGTCAAGAGTGAATAGGTTACTTCTAGGCAAGCGTGCTACATTGTCGGCCACATCATCGCTTACCATCAAATGAGATAGTGGTCAAACGCGAGCCGAACAATAATAAAACAAAATTAATTTGGGTCAAAATTATACCTCAGGACCAAAGTAGCCCCACTTTATGGTAGGGGAGATGTAGGTAATGGGGATCACTTAAGCGAGAATCGAAATGAAACCAAATTTATTAATCAACTGTTTATTGCTTTAATCTTATAATAAACTTTACTTATTAAACTATCAATTGAGATCAACTTTAATCACTTTGGCTTGAAAAAAATTGGTATAATAAACATTAAAAAAAAAACTGGTTCGATCACCATTGTCAACATCTGTTGGCAATGGTAATCAGCATGTGGACAATGGTGATCAACACATATCACATACATAATTGCGAGCAGAGTCCCACCCAGTACAGTCGGCATGAGCCCAAAGCCCACAAGAAGTGCATCGATACCACATTTCGTGATCTCGTCCGAATTCTCCACATACAAGACAGCAGTTACCAGCGTCTCCTGCATCATCGTCTTCGTCATCCTGGCATAATTCATCCGTGTTCACGTCTGACACCGAAGTGTCATTGGATTCTTGCAGAATTTTCTTCTTAACCTTCTCAGGACCATCCTTCTGTGGTTTGCTTTTCTTTCCCACTCCTTTTCCTTTGATTTTCAGAGCTTTAGCCTTCCTTTTATTCTCTTTCTCGACCAGGGCGTCTTTGATCGGTGTTGACGTCAAAATTGTCGCGTGCTGTTTTTTTCTTCCTTGTCTTGTCTTGAGAATAGGGTTCTTAGGCATCTGAATGAAATTTTGGATTCTTTGCAGGTTCCCAGGTGATTGTAAATCGAATTGAGAGGATGATACTGTCGCTGGTTCAGGAACTGTGGGACAAAAGGTGGATGTACTTGGAACAGCATTATCTTCTTCTAACTCAATAGTAGCTGTTGGTACTGAGACGGAGTCAACAGCTCCGGCACCTGTCGATTCCGAAATAGAGTCAGCAGGATCTTGAACTACCATGGGCTCTGATTGAAGGATTTCAGCTGCCATAAAGTCTTCATCTGAAAAGACATTGGGATTTATTGGAAATATGCCCGTTGCTTTAAATCCCGCTTCGCCCTTACTCATGGAGGCAACACTTGAGAATGCTTTTTTTACCAAGGAAGCCACATCATAAGGTGTTATTCTTTCAGCAAGTTGACTCTTCATGAAGAAGTCGCATTCTCTTCTATATGCAGCTTTAAATGGTCCAAAAAAGGACACATCTAATGGCTGCATGCGGTGAGAAGTATGGGGTGGCAGTGACAACATATGGATATAGTTTTTCTTGCAATGTTCATGAACCGCCAGTGAAATGTGGCTTGCATGATTATCCAAAATCAATAAAATTGGTTCTTCTGCAGAAGGTTTGGCATACTGTGTAAAATGCTTGAGCCATTCAAGAAAAAGTTCCTCGTTGATCCAACCATTGTCTGAGCATTTATAAATAGCTCCTGTTGGCCCATCCTTTTCAAGGGTTGGGGTCATCCTCTTTCTGGGGAAAATAAACATTGGGGGAATGTACCCACCAGCAGCACTCATGGTGCAGAGCAGAGTGATATTCTTTCCCCTTTCCCAGCTTGTTATTGATCCTACCCTCTTCTGTCCTTTAGCAGCTAATATTTTTCCTGGATCTTGGACGGTAGAAATACCGGTTTCATCGCAGTTGTAGATGTTTTTCGGCAGAAATTTGTATTTTTCCATGAGTTCTTCTAGCAGCATGTAGAATCGCTGAACTTCGGTTTTATTAAAAGCTGTAACCCTGTTGATGCTAGTAGCTTCGGGCTTCCGGACTGAAATATTATTTCTGGTTACAAAACCATCGAACCAAACTCGACCAGCCAATCTTGAAGACGTGTTAAAATTGTGTTTTAGCTTTAGGGCCTCCGCGTATTCGAATGCCGCTCTTTTTATTTGATTTGGGGTGCAACCGTAGAAAACATTAGCCATTTTCTTGATGATATCAGCCAATTCTTTTTCCATCTCAGGCGTGAATACAGTATTACGGCCGAGACGTGGTTTCTTGGTTGTTTTTTTTGTATACCTCTTCTGAAGACTTGAAAATGGAATATTCATGGTAATTGCGGCTTTTCTCATTGAAAAATTCTGTTCGTCAATAAGCTTTACAGCTTTTTCTAGTTGGTCCATAGACCAGCTAGCTTTGTTTGTCTTCCTAGGACGAACTTTAGGCATCTACAAATAAAAAATAAATTGTTTAATCGAAAGTATCTGAAGTGGGCAATCGGAGTCACTATGTAGGCAATTGGAGTCACCTGACTCCGATTACCTACATTGGCGAAAAAGAGAAAAAAAAAATGCTGACATAAAATTTGAAGATATAATAACAATCTGGATTTTAAATCGCAATCTCAAATGTTTCGGTTATGACATATCACAAGAATATAAAAAAAGATTTAGTAATTAAAGCCTTACCTTCGCGTTTATCTACTCGAAAATTTATATCGAAATGGCGCGAAATCTTCACTCGTCTATTTCTCTCTAGCGCGTAACGCGTACTGCGTGAGCCGCCGTCCGCGCTCAGGAATGACGTCAAGCTAGCGCGTAGGTATGTTGGTACTACTTGCTCGCGTTCGGTTTTTTTTATTTTCTTGTGATCACCATTGCCTACTGACTCCGATTGCATACATCTCCCCTACTTGTGAACTTACGTCTACAATTCCCCAACCAGCAACTTCCCCTCTATTCACGTCTGGAAACTGAGGACTGATGACAATCCTTTTGATATTCTGTCCCAAATACAAACTCTTTTTGAGTCCAGCCAACGCTATGTCGTTAGCAGCCGAACGTTCATCGTAATTATCATGGAATTTTATTAATCCTATTTCTCTTTTCGATATAACCTGAAAAGGAGAAAATTGGATTTTAGTGTTGTGTATTGAAGTGTTTTTTTTAGGGTTCCGTACTTTAAAAGGAAAAAACGGAACCCTTATAAGATCACTTTGTTGTCCGTCCGTCTGTCTGTCAGTCTGTCAAGACTCTTTATCTCGGGAACGCGTGGAGGTATCGAGTTGAAATTAAAACCATATACACATGTCTGCGGACTCATGAAGCTGTAAAAAAATAAAACTTGTAAGTTAACGAGAAAAAAAGATACTTCGGTTTATGTTGCAAAAAACGTATATTTCGACACTCTCCGGGAATCAAAATTCATAGGGTAGGTACTTCCCGTTGACCCAGAATCCTGAAGTTTGGCATAAAGCAAGGTCTTATAGCACAAGTATAGGAATAAATCTGAAAACTGTAAATTTATGGTTACGTCACAATTTTTCTTTTTCGCCATTCGGAAAAATCTTCCGAGATTCCATTCCGGAATTGAACTATTTACTTTAAATATTTTGTATGAAATGATAATTTCAACTAAAAGACGTCCACTGCTAAACAAGTCTTTTTTTTATTGATACGTTTAAACCATTGCTTGACTGAGATCCCACCTGATGGTAAGCAGTGATGCAATCATTGATGGTGAGGCGCACTAGTTTATTAAGAGCCTATTCACTCTAGCCTTGAAGACACCTAAATTATAGTTGGACGGAAAGACCGCAGCAGGCAAATTGTTCCAGTCCTTCGATGTACGCGGTATAAACGCTTAGTCCGAACCGTTGAAGTTTCAACAACGTAAGGGTGGATACTCGCCGTACGTCGGGTTGTCCGATGGTAGAACGGAGATGGCGGAATCAAGTCATGCAATTCCCGCGCACACTCTCTAAAATGCAACCTGTAAAATACCGATAGGCTGGCTAACCCTGCGCCTGTGCTCGAGGCTTTGTAGATTGGACTTAACCAAATCTGGATCCCCAATTAGCCTCTTCGCACGCCTTTCCACAAGTCACACAGGGCTACCACGAGCTCTTAACGCGATCCATTTTACGACCTAAACTGAACCGTTAAAGGGATTCAGCTATATAGGGTGTATAGTGTATCTCGACTGACATTTTAACACATCACGTTAAGTCTCCAGCCCCCCTAACCAAGTTACGATCGATTCGTTTGCGACGAACGCCTCGAGTAGGCCACGCCTCCGATTTCTTTGTTCTGACCACGTGACTGAGCATTGAGATGACGTCAGAACAAAGGAATCGGAGGCGTGGCCTACTCGAGGCGTTCGGCGCAAACGAAACGATCGTAACTTGGCTAGGGAGGCAGGCATCGTCACGTTGCTCGACCGGTATCCATCAGATCGCTACTTAAATTAAAGATATTGTTACAACATCTGCGCTCTGTAAATAATACACAGTAGGCATTGAGGTATTGGATATCTATTGACTGTTTTTATTAGATCTGTTCTTCAGGTACCACGACACGTAGTTCTTATTATAGATCTAGAGGATCTATAGGGACCTACTTACATTAACCACTCAGCTGCTAATTAGTGGTTGGTTGTGCTGATGCCATACTACGAAGTGCCAATTGGCGGGACAGACCTGACTATGGCGCGGCGTCCGTAATGTAAACAGATGGGACGCCTAACCGCATTGAGCAAATATACGATGTCGCGTTGTACCACGAGTCTTTCAGGCTCTGCATTATCTACGTCGTCAAAAATTCCGCGATCAGTCTTCAACCATAAGGCTTTGCTCCGTTGTTAGCGCAACATATAATTGCACGATGCGGTAATGTGCCGTGGTCAGGTGCCGCGCCGTTTTACGTTATGCCAGCCACAAACGGTCCAGTTTACCGTAAATCTTGTGGGACTTACTACCTACCTATTGTATTTTTCTCTGAACACCGCGCTTGGCGCTGGGCCACTTCAAAACTCATAAATTGCCCTGTTAATGAAAGGAATGATAGAATTTTATAGGCACGAGTAAATTCAACGATTTCACACAAGGAAGATGCTACATCTGCTTTACATGAAAGAGACGCAAGCAAGGCCAAACAAACCCTTAAAACAATTAATAAATTAGACAAAAACGGCAATAAAACCTTTCTTGCGAAAATGTAAGATGGCTGGCAGAATGTGGGATTTTTTAGGAGATTCTGAAGGCGACGTGAACGGGGTTGTTTACCGCTCCACCACGGCAGAAAAGACTTGGCTTCAGGGCCTGAGAGAGGACAGACGTCTTTGGAGAAGTGAAGTTAGCTGATTTTATAGATACCAAAGAGCTACGTCCCGTTGTAACTCTTACGGCCTGCATTGCTATTCTGAAAAGTTTATTTGCGAAATCACTTCTTTATCCGCAGTGAAATCAAAGTTTCGTATTCTGAAATGGAGTGAATTTGATACTGGCGCCACCGAGTGATGATCAAAGTGAGAGGAACTAAAACGGTTGAGTATTTTGACGTTTGTCTACAAATTTGTCTATAGGATTTGGTATTTTGAAATACAATTCGCTGAGTGTGACATTCGAGATGATTTGTGAAATGATTTTCGAAATAAACTTAACTAATTAAAACTATATATACACTAAGGGCAAAAACTACTAGCTAAAATATGGCGTCATAAAATTCCTCCGCATCGCTGTCGACTGGAAGTGTGCCCAAAAGGCTGGCGGCATTGCCACGTTGTATGGCAATGGCAAACCTCTGACCGAGGTAAAAGCCAGCCCTTGGGTCACGCGAAGTGTCAACTAAGCGTTTGGATAATTCTTTGAAAAGCTTATGAGCACTCGGACCCCACGGCCCAAGAGTTTCAACCCCAAACAGCTCAAAAATATAACTACCGACGAGGTTGTTATATTTCCGCCGCTTGAGGTTCTCCGCAGCCGCAGCGGCAGCACCAGCACAGCACGAAGAGCTAGGAAGATGGGATGGCGCAAGAGTGTCGACACAGGTATTTTCGAAATGATTTACCATTTACAGAATAGCACGGCTGGTCACGACTTCGGTCTTAGCGGCGAGTGGGGCGGCATCGGAAAGCGGGCGCGCGGCGCTATGAGCGGCGTCTCGTGGCGTGCTTCAAACATTTTCATATTTTTGACTTTTCGCTCGCCGCCCCGCACTTAGCTACCGCTCACAGCGGCAAGGTTGTGAACGGGCCGTTAGGAGTACCAGTATTATGATTCAGTTAAGACAGATAGACTGAGTCCAGCTTAGGCTTATTTACAATTTATATTAACTTCGTTGTTGGTGAAGAAATAAAAAAAATCTCATATTTGTTTACTAGAGCTAAAAATAATTAAATTTAGGAAGTAAAAAAATGCATGCATATTCCCTATTCGAAGATATTCAAAATAATCTTCTACCTTTTCTAAATTTTCATGTCCCGCAAAAGCCTCAATCAGATGATCTGGGTTATTTGTGTCGCAGATGTTAACGCAATGCGCCGCAGTGATGAGAATTTTTTGATTCAGGACTGAAGCACCACAAATCCATGGCCTGGAGCAGTCTACGGCCAAGTAGATACAATGTGGAAACTCCCTTATAGTCGTGTACACACCACCAACCACAAAAGGTTCCATTTTAGACTCACAACTCAAAACCACAAGTGAAAATATCAAGTAGAACTTGGTTAAAAAAATCATTATGGTTGCTACGAAGTTTAATAACCCAGCCTAAATGGCTGGGTTATTAAACTTATCGTTTTTAATTTTCATTTACGACCTTAGCTCGCTGACGTCTCCTTATTATTGGGATATAAAAATTGTGCGATTGGATTGGATTTTTATTACCTCTTGGCTGTTTTTCCAAGGCTTCACTGTGCGGTAAACACGATTGGATGCGCATATACTACTAATATTGGAAGTGGACTGTATTTTGCGGATTAGCGTTTCTCAGATAATGTTCTTGACACCTTGCAGTAAATGGATCTTATTGGAGCCGTTTAGAATTAGGAAACAGAGAAAAACAGCTCGTATATGGGAGGAAATTGCACTAACCTTTTGAACTCCACGTGTCCATGTGTCAGACGGCCGGCGTTCTCTGGATTTCGCGACTCCTGCTTCAGTGACGAGGAGATATAACACTCACTGAACACTGCACAGTTCTCAAGCACAAAGCGTTAGCGGTTTTAGTGTCTTTAGCGGATAAGTTCTACAATAACTAATTTTTCTTGTAAAATGCGCGGGACGCCGTCTTAGCGATGCGAGCGATTCCGAGCGAGTCCATCTGCGATCTCTTTCTCCCGAGGTTGTGCAGGAAAGGGATGCAAAATGGGAAGTGTTGCAAGTTGTCACACAAACAAAACGCGGTATTTAATTCTATGCGGCTAATTACGGAACTAATTTTTACGCGGCAATTACCAAGCGATATAGGCGCAACCAACGATACGTGTCTCGATGGATTAACAACACTTGTAGAGTCAGTAAGTACCTACCTAAACGGTTTTATACAAGACTTTTTTAGCTTCAAGCTAGAATTCGTTGACTGGTAGAAAAATCCTGAGGCCTTAGGTCCGCCCCTGTTCTTTTGTGTGCATAAAATTAAAAAAGTTCAAAATTTAAATGATTTTATTTCACATAGGCCTATATGGGCACTTATAAAACGTCAGAAGCTAGTGCACGGTTCCAAATTGGTCGTTTCCTATGGAGAGAACCGGCAAGAAACTCCATGGTTACTCTTTTAAAAAAAATGTTGTTCTTAAAATATTTCCACATTACAGTATTCGTAGACATTATGTAAAGATAGTGTGATTATTTTTATTGTAATCAAAAGTACAATAAAAATAATCATAATAAAAAGTGAGTAATAGGAAGTAATCTAAGAATCCGCGAAGTCTACTGTGTTCTCACATTCACATTATAAAAAAGAGGCTATATAAAAAAAAAGAAAGAAAAATAAATAAATACATCTATCAATAAATGAGAACTTAACAAAATAAATTACTAAAACAATTTATGGTGGTTGGAGTCTAATAAAATAAAAAATATTACAAACGCAATGTGTTAGAAAAAAAAAAGTATAATATGTTACAACAAATTTGGAGCAGTTATTAGACACATTATTATGAGTATATGTATCATAAAGTAGGTACTTATTTTTTTAAATCTTTGTTTAATTATATATAAAAATTACTATAATTAGTACCTCTACTTATTATACTAATAAATAGATTGAAGTTCGCTTTTGGTAAAGCGGTCTGACATTTCTGCCGCATATCAGACAAGTTGTAGGGTAAAAGAGCCACTTATTAAATTCCATTAAACGCTAGGCGACAATATTCCTACTGCTGGGACTCCCCAAAGAAGCCTGAGTCCCACTCAGTCTTCTTTGGGAGTGGGAATGGGTTGTAATCCACCACGCGGGCCCAGCGTGGGTTGGTGGATGTCACATATATTATGTCTTCGTATTTTGGTATTAGGACATGCCAGTTTCCTCGCGATGTTTTCCTCACCGTTTTTAGAGCAGTGGTGATGATTCAATAAATTACACAAAATAACGCTGGCTGGGTTTGAACCCGCGACCGTAAGTCAGCGCACTCGTAAGTCGGGGCCGATTACCACTCGACCACCACTGATTTATGGCAGAAGACAGACGTGTGTGGAAAAGGGAGAGGAATAGGCGTGTGTTACTGAAACGACTCACTGTTCCGAAACATTTTAGTGTTCCGAAAGATTGGAACAGCAGTAATGTTTTAAATGCATCATTTAGAACAATTGGAATACTGGAACACTCTTTACCTTAGGTGACCTGCAGTCTTTTTAAAATTCAAATTAAAAATTAAATTGTGTAAATATAATTAATGACCTGAACTAAAAATATTTACATATACTTATTATTCTTAAATCAAATCAATTAGTTTAATCAATGAAACAACCTGTTAGTGTATCTGACGTAATACATCACGATTCATAACAGTCAGTGTCTGTGTCTGTAATCATTTGAGCCGATGTTCCAAATGTTCCAAATGATATATACCACCGTATTAGGTTATTATTTAATTGTTTTATTAAATTAATTTTTAGTTTGTAAGTTTTCATTATGCAACACCTTGGATATCCTTGTAATGTTGTACAAGTGCTTGTAAATAAATAAATAAATAAATAATAAATAAATATCATCTAAAATTTCTCTGTCTCAGTGTGACTATGACGCGACGTAACAGATCACGATTCATAACAGTCAGTGTTTATGTTTGTATCTTTTGAGCCGATGTTCTAAATGTTCCTGTGTTCTGGAACATTTCAGTGATTTAGATGCAAATGTTCCAATCGCAAAGATGACACACTTTACCCACGCCTAGAGAGGAATTAATTCATCCATCTAATGGACTAATTTGATTAGATAGATTTTGGTTAAGGTAAAACCTGCAGTACCTGTTACTTACCTAGTAGTACCAGTAATATTATTATCATCAGGTGTACCTACCTAGGCACACTCTGTGTGTGCACTCTAAAAATTCTGACTATATGAATTTTCGCTCAATTACTTTTTAATGGAGCCCATGGGTAATAAATACATAAATAACATTTCAAAGAGCGTAGTCCTATTATCATATAAAAGGTGGAGGACATCGTCGATTATGTGCGCCAAAAGTTGAAGTACACACTGAGGGTGCAGTTGCTGGAGTCGCACCGGAATGTCAATTTTAAGGTATTTGTGGTGCGAGTACCGAACTGTTTTCTACACCTTGCTATGGACGAAGACTTTTGGCCACAGGGTGTGGTGTTCCGTCGCTTCCGCGGAAAAATACCACAGGACAGCACCAAGACAAATAGTGCGAAGTGAAGTGTTACTAACATAGTTTTAAATCATGTTTACTAACAAAATGATTTATTATAAGTAGTTATGTATGTTAGTCAATAAGGTATTTATGATATGGGTACATGTTGCCTGAAATAAATTGATTATTATTATTATATATTTTCATTCTTGTGTGTCAGTTATTTTTTTCGCCAACATGACAGTTTTAGGCTACAGCTTAGGCTAAGGTTTCGACTAATTGGAACCATGCACTATAGCTTCTGACGTTTTATAAGTGCAAATAAAAACATATTGTTTTTTTTTTAATTTTCGTGCATTGAAAAACCTTCGAAAGGCGCCCGGACTTTGGGGATAAGTCCGGAGAGTGTGGGATTTTCACCTCACTAAAACCACCCCGGTGATCACCATCAGCACATATAGAAGGGGCGCCGTTACCTCTTAAAAGACCATTCCGGAACCCCCTCTGTGCAACGCCTGTTAGGGCACATCCCTGAGGAGACTGTACAACGGTCTCCACTGAGCCTCTTTGTGCACGGCAGCACGTGATCACTGTGCCACCGTCCTCCTTGGAATCACTTGATGGGCGGGCAGAGTCCCCATTCTGCACGCCCGTGGTTCCAAAGTCCCGTCTGCATTGGATGATGCAAGCGGGGTTTCGGCGTGTTAGGCATCGAGGCGGTTGCCTCCCCGACGCCTTCGTCTCCGAGCGGGATCAGCCCTCTCACGGTCGCGCTCAGCCGCCTACTTCTGGACCATTACGGTCTCACAGAAGGAAGCAACTTCCTTCCAGTTTTCTGGCTCCACCAGCATAGCCCTCACTACTGCTCGTAGAGACAGGTCCTGCCCGATCCTGGCGACTAGGACTCGTCTCTCAGTGGCCCACGCTGGACAGTCTTCCAGCGTGTGCTATGCAGAATCCATGGCGCTTCCGCAATGGTGGCAATTTGCCGTGGCCTCTCGCCCAATCCTATTTAGGTACTCACCGAAGCAATCATGTCCGGTCAGCACCTGAGTGAGTCTGTAGGAGATGCGCTCCTTTCTTTTCAGCCAGGCTTCGAAGTGCGGCAGGACGGCTTCGACAACGAGCTTGCACGAGAATTGCGGCTGCTGCAGCCGCTCGCGCCACCTCTCGAGCGCGTATCGTCTGCATAGCAGATGATATTTACGCCTATGGGGAGGTCGATACGCAGGACCACAAGGACCTTTCGGCCTAATCGACTGTCTGTTCTGCAATTGCAGAACTGATTGCAATCAATGTGCGCTGGCACTGTCACTTGGCGATTCTTCGGGCTATGTCGGTAACTTATCTTCTCCTGCGGACATCTTCATTCCTGATTCGATCACGCAAGGAAACTCCGAGCATAGCACTTTACATTGCTCTTTGGGTGACTTTTAGCCTTCTGATGTGCGCGACCCATTGTGAGCGAACACATTTCATATTTCAGTGTCTTTCTCAAGTTTCTTTCCTGTTTTTAAAACGTTGCCCCGTACTATCGTGCTTGCATAATTACAGACATGAAAGAAGACAAGACACACAGACCCAAAACAACTAGTAGCTCAAATAAGTATTTGTTACATGCGGGAATAGAACCCGCGACACACAGTGCAGCAGGCAATCGCTCAACCACTGCGCCAAGTAATGAAAGTTGTTCTCATTCATGAGGTCCTACTTTCATTCTCTCAAAGATTGCCCACAAATTAAAAGTACACTTAAAAAGGCTGAGGTTTCTGGGTTCCAGACTTCGCTTGTTAGTAGTACTTATAAAAGTAATTTCCTAAAAGTTTATCAGTAAACAAGTCTTAAAGCTTTAACCGCAGCCTCACGAGACACGATCTCATAACTGTCTGTCCATCAAGTTAATTAACTCACGACCCACCAGCCGAGATTGGAAAAGTTCGATTCGACTTTGCAAAGTCAAGGCTTCCCATGAGTCTATACAGTCAAATTAAGTACCTATCGTGTTTATCTCGAAATATCGATATCAAAATGATGTCAAGTAGGTAGCTATAGGCTGTAGCACTCAAACATCTCAACCTCTTTTCTCTACAAGCATTTTCAACGCAAAGCTTTTAGGTAACACTTATCGCGACAGACGGCTCTAATGTAAATTATAGAAGCCTTTTTACCGTGAACAAGGTCGCCTTCAAGATAGGGTCGCGCTAAACGGAACAGCATGAATCTAGGTTGTTTCATCCAAAACAATAGTAGTGGCGACGCGAACCATCCTTTCATAATCTGTAAAAAGGCTGGACGTCGCCGAGGGGAACGTGAATGGTTGGACTGGCGCATGCGCGGCGCTCTGGTCGATATGTAGTGACGTCAGCGAGTGAGGGCTCTCAGTCAGCCGCCGTCGGTCTTAGCGCGAACATGTGGTTGCAATGCTTGGCTGCTACGTTGCTCATCGCTGCTGCCGCGTCGCGAGAGGTCTTCACCAACACGTTCCTGGTGCGCTTCAAGCGCTCGGTGCAGCACGACGAGGCTCATCAGCTGGCACTGCGCCACGGCTTCGACAGCCTCGGACCGGTGAGTGGTGACCACGTGATTCTACGTAAACATAGCCATATACAGTCATATTTGCGCCACTATAACTTGATTTATCTCTCCCTAAGCCTCTCAAATCGCTGGAATTTTATTGCGATGAGGTCCTTCGTAAATTGATGATGGTTAATAACTGTGATGCGGTGGCTAGATGTTGTGTTGATTATTATGACTTTGGGTATCGTTTGTTGGTTAATTGGAGAAGTTAGGACATTTATTTATGTCCTGTCGTTACTTTTGATCGTCTGATTGGACAAAGAAAATGTTTTTTTTTTTCAGTAATAATGCTTGAAGTTGATAGATTCGCGCGTTATTCTTGTAGCGTAAGTTACTTATTTTGATAGATATTATTGTTGCGTTGACGTATTGCTAACTTGTTACTATGGTAGCTAGACCTAGTCCAACAACCAATTGTTGGCAGTACATAATACTAGTACGTCGGCTAGTGCCGGCGGCGCGCGAATCGCCCAGAACCATTGAATGTAAACATCGTTACCGAAGCGTTGGAGCGACTGAATTGGTTTCAACAGTTCAATAACGTTCTATGAAACAATTTGGTACGGTTTAATCTGTATTATGTGCAAGGTGTGTTTTTTTTATGAAACATTAATAAAGAAGACGAAAATTACAGAATATCTGTCCTAACACACATGCGACAAATGTGACTTGTTACCTCTTATTTTGTAAGGGTTTACAAAAAATCTGTTAATTTTAGGATTCTAATGTTTTTTTTTTTTAATTAGAAGACACGCTAAAACATGTCGACTAGATTTTCATTAAAAAAAGAGCACAACCATGTGAAGACGAAGACAACGAAAAAAAATAATAATGAGAACAGCAAAGCTACATTAATTACGAACGTTATTCAGTTATTCACGTTTTATAAGTTTTTAAAACTGCTGAAACCTTAATAATTACTTTAACTACTGTTTCCTAACAAACTTCGTTTAGATTTGCACCGATATAGAGTTTAGATTGAGAACAATGACGCAAATGAAGTCACGCAAAGTTCTACTAGTTCCTCTGTTCACGACTTTAAACCAGTCTGAAAATTGCATTTTGTAGTTCGTTCAAAAGGACGACACCAGAGAATCTGGACCACCAGGGGAATGCTTTAGCTATGAATAGGAGGACCGAGGTTACCAACATAGCTCGAAGAATCGCCCAACTTAAGTGGCAATGGGCAGGGCACATTGCACACAGAACAGATGGTCGATGGGGACGAAATGTTCTGGAGTGGCGACCACGTACCAGAAGACGCAGCGTTAGAAGGCCTCCCCCAAAGGTGGACCGTGACCTGGTGAGGGTCGCTGGAATCCGATGGATGCGAGACGCACAGGACCGGTCGTTGTGGCGACGCTTGGGGGAAGCCTATGTTCAACAGTAGACGTCTTTTGGCTGAAATGATGATGATGAAATGATGAAGAGTTCTTTCAATTTACATTCGTATGTTTAAATGACCTTTTGAAAAGCTAGTATGTCAATCAGTGGCGTAGCTACCGAAGGGCTAGGTGGCGCAGCGCCTAGGGGCCTCCAAGCTGGGGAGGGGGGGGGGGGCAAACCTGATAAATAAATCTCTTATTGTACTAGCTTAAGAATTCTCCCGCCTTCAAAATCTAAATAAAATAAATTGCAACACTGGTTATAGCAACTCCTTTTAGTCAGTGGAAGAAGTAATTTGATGATTTTCCACGTAAAAAAGGAGCCCAGTTTTGTTTTTTGCCCCAGTTTAGTTGATCATCTAACTACGCCACTGGTGTCAATTCCCGTGTTTTTATCAGTATCTCAGTCGACTTAGCTATATTTAGATACCTAATAAACTACACTACTTGTTACTTAATAAACTTGTGCACTTTAACATCAACGATTGCTTCACGGCTTACCATCAGGTAGGATCGAAGTTAAGCACTATAATAGTTTATGTTATAAAAAAAAACATAAAAAAATAAGGGGATTGTCCACGGTTAAGGCCCTGTTATCACAGATTAAAAAAGAGGAATAAAAACGATTTATACACAACCACCCATAGTTTTAACACTGCCAACATAACCGGCTACTGTTACCTATATCAAAGCAAAGCCCATATCAAGGCAAAGCCATGTCACGCCAGTTGTGCCTATTCTTAGCTTAGTATCTTAGATAAACGAGGTCGTTTCCCGGCCTCACATTAAGCATTCAGTTTGAATTGCCTAGTAACAACGTTGTACAACATTGGTTGTATTGTTATGGGAGTAATGGTGGCGCCATTGGCGCTTGTGACAGGGCCATTGCATTTTGGGATTTTGGAAGATTTTCTGAAATAAAGTACATATTTATTCAGTGTTGAGTCCTACGTTTATTCTCCAATTCTATTTATTTATTTAATTCAATTACTTATTATTCTAGTAATATGAAAGCGAACGATCACGTTAGTAGCTATCACGTTAGTGGCGTAATCAAACTAAGATCACCAGGGACTAAGGCAAATTCAGCAAAATATGGGCCGCAAAAAAATGTCTTTATATAGTATAAATTGGTACGGTCATGTGAAGAGGAGGGATGAAACGCATGTTACAGAAAGAGTTATGAGTATACATGTGGATGGATGGAGAAGTAGAGAGAGGCAAAAGAAAAGGGAGTTAGTGATGCCATGACGAGAGACAGGACGGAATTGAAGAAAAAAACATGTTGCGTCGTCGTGACTGAACTGATTTGGTTATTATTTATTTTATTATGGATAGGTTCGCGTTTGATGGAAAGCGGTGATATGGCCGATGATGGAGCACGCTTGCCTAGAAGAAACCTATTCACCCTTGACTTAAAGACCCCTAGGTTATAGCTATCAGGAAACACAGACTCCGGCAGGTTGAAACTTTGCATAAATATAGCTCACTAGCTTTTGCCCACGGCTTTGCTCGTGTACATAAAATATAGTCTATGTCATGGAATAAAGCAGCTTTGTACCGGTGAAAAAAAATTAGCAATCGGACCAGTACTTTCAGAGATTACCTTCTACAAATAAAAAAAAACTTTACCTCTTTATAATATTTGTGTAGATAAGTCAAAACAACACATAGACTACAATTTATAAAAGGGGAAGTACCAATTCTACGCGAGTAACAGATAGTGTAACTATTGACACAAAGTCAATTGATCGTAATGTTGACTCATGTATTATCCGAGTTAAACACTCACAGTTCATATTGTTTTTCTATCTCTTAACCATAGCATTCGTAACAAATAACACACTATCATAATATATTAGAGTCTCTCATCCAACATTCCATAGTATCTCAAGACGAAAGTCTATGCTTGCCAGTGATGACATATGGCTCTGAAACGTGGTCGCTTACAATGGGCCTCATCAGAAGGCTTAAAGTCACCCAAAGGGCAATGAAAAGGGCTATGCTCGGAGTTTCCTTGCGTGATCGCATCAGGAATAAAGATATCCGCAAGAGAAACAAACTCGAAAAAATAACTCGAAAAACCACCAAACTTAAATGTCAGTGGGCTGGGGACATTGCGTAGAACAGATGGTCGTTGAGACCAAAAGGTTCTGGAGTGGCGATCGAGCACTGGAAGACGCAGCGTTGGAAGGCCTCTCACAAGGTGGACCGAAGACCTGGTGAGAGTCGCAGGAATGCTATGGATGCGAGACGCACAGGACCGTTCATTGTGGTAACACTTAGGGGAGGCCAATGTCCAACAGTGGATGTCTTCCGGCTGAAATGATGATGATGATTATAGTGATGATGAAAGTGAACGATCGAAGTAGCTATCACGTTAGTGGCGTAACTACACTAAGACCACCAGGGACTTAGGCAAGTCCAGCAAAATATGGGTCGGAAAAAAAAGTCTTTATATAATATAAATATTATAATATCACAACTTATGGGTAACGGCCCCGACTGAGCAGTGGTGGCCGAGTGGTAACGGCCCCGACTTATGAGTTGTAGGTCGCGGGTTCAAACCCAGCCAGGCGCATTACTTTGTGTCATTTATTTCATCACCACTGCTCTCAAAACGGTGAAGGAAAATATCGTGAGGAAACCGGCATGTCCTAGAACCAAAAATTCGAAGACATGTGTCATCCACCAACCCGCACTGGGCCCGCGTGGTGGATTAAGGCCCATTCCCTCTCCTAGAGAGGAGGCCTGAGTCCCAACAGTGGGAACATTATAAGGCCGACTATCATATCACAATAAAACAACACACTATAGTATAGCATTATCTTGCCATGTAACCCTTTCAACCCTGAGATGAGAGCAGGTCTATTTATAATATGTAAAACTAGGCACATATAAAACATTACTTTATTATATTCTGCAAATATTATTCGCGCCGCAGCGCGGAAATGTGGCACAAAAAATGGTTCAGCCCAGCTGTTATGATCGTACCATATGTTATTTCCGGTAATATTTAAGTCTGTTTTTGTATTAAAGGCTATTACGTAGGCTCTGAATGGATCTGGAAGGTCGTTCTAGCCTTCAGTAAATTAAGTTCATCCTACGGTGTACACTCGGGTGCACTTTCTTCACTTTTATGAAGGTTTAATTGTGTACTACAAGACTCGTCGTAGAAGTATTTTATGTGAAGTCTTTTATATCTTGCTAAACTATCTCACATGAAGAGTATTAGAAGGAATTAAAAAAATCGGACAAGTGCAAGTCGGACTCGCGCACTGAGGGTTCCGTACAAACTTACCTATGTAAACAGTTCAATTCCCGAATTGAGTTACTTATTGAGTCACAAAAAAAGTTTTTTTTGTGACGTGCCTACAAATTTACGGTTTTCAGATTTTTTCCTATACCTGTTCTATGCGATCTTGCTTCATGCCTTTCAGGATTTTAGGTCAACGGGAAGTACCCTATGAATTTTTATTCCCCTGAGAGTATCGAAATACACGTTTTTTGCGACATAAACGGCCGAAACATTTTTTTTCGTTAACCCAGAAGTTTGATTTTTCACAGCTTCAAGGGACCGTAGACCTGAGTATATGGTTTTAATTTCAACTCGATACCTCCACGCGTTCCCAAGATAAAGGGCCTTGACAGTCAGACAGACGGACAACAAAGTGATCATTTTATATCAGTTTTTTTCCTTTTTAGGTATGGAACCCTAAAAACAAATTGAAACTCAAATTTAAAACAACATTTGAAATTAAAACCATCTGCTCACCAGCATTAAATATGAAACGAACAAAATTGAGGCATTTGATTCGTAAAAATTGAAATAATAAACGAAACGTAATCTGAAAGAGTTTTATTTATTTTAGAGAAATGGTAGCCCGTGTTTTTATGAAGTTTGCCTCGTGGTATTGCTTCGCTTGGCCTTGAACTTGATATTAGGTACACTTGTAGGTTTTCAGACAGCTGCTGAAATACACTTAAAAGGAAATGGCCCTTAGTTTCTGTCCGACATTTTAATTTGTAGTAAACCAATGTTAGGTTAGGTTATATTTTATTGACAAGCCACAGTTTTGTAATTGGATTCTTGGAATAGTTGTAAAAGAAATGGTGATAAGAGGAGATGGATCGCACTGTTATTTCCAATGAAAGTTTCTAGGAGACATTTTCTACTGCCAGAGTCTGTGTTTCCTGACAGCTACAACCTGGGGGTCTTTAAGTCAAGAGTAAACATGTTACTTCTAAGCAAGTATGGTCCATCGCGTCGCCAACATCGTCGCTCTCCTTCAGGTGAGACAGTGATCAAGCGCGACCCTATCAATAACAATAATAAAAAAAAAACTTTTTAAAGGTTTCAAAAGATTGTGATGTTGCTTATTTGCAAATTCTTGTCATCATCATTCAACCGGAAATCGTTCTGCTGAATATAGGCTTCATTTAAGCATTATATAGGGCCCGTCTTGTGCTTCTGGCAGCCAGTGGACTTCCTCGGCCCTTACCAACCTATAGTGTTACCGCAAGCTCTTAACGCCATCCATTTTACGATCTAAACTGAACTGTTGGGATGAAGCTATTTTTTTTATTGTAGATAGGTCCGCGCTTGACTGCTATCTCAACTGATGGAAAGCGATGATGCGGTCGACGATAAAGCGCGCTTACCTAGAAGTAACTTATTCACGAGATTCTAAGGTTGTAGCCATCAGGAAACAAAGACTCTAGCTATATAGGGTGTATAGCTCCATCCTTCTTTCTCGCACGTACGTCTGACATTTTAACACGACATGGTAAGACGTGGCCATGGCCTCTGGTCAGAGGCGTAGCGTGGACTAATTTAGACGTGGGTGAAGACAAATCAGCGAGGCCTTTTTCTTTCGTTAATTAGAAAACGAGACAACGACTACCGCAACCCAGTAATCGACCACACCGTCACTTAACATCAGGTGAAATAGTAGTCAAACGCGAACCTATCAATTATAAAAAATCTCTCGTTCTTAAAGAGCCCTCGCTTATGCAAGGCCCCTTTGACTGCGAGGCCGTGGGCGATGGGCCACTTCTCCCAGGCCTAGCTACGCTACTGCCTCTGGTAATCGCTTCTCATTCCAGGCCTTCCATTCCGGAGTCCCACCCAAAACCGTCTATTAATTTTAAGATCCTACTCTAATTTTATTTATGGTGTACAATAAATAGTATATATCTATTTATCATTCAACCCAATCGGCCATCAGTTCTGGCAATGGACAGGGCACAAAGCCCCTCTTCATTTCTATTCAGTTTGTCATAAATGGCAATTAACTAGAGCCCCAGGTTTACTCAAAGCAATATCACGTGCCAGAGATTAATCAACCGTTCCGAGATGGAGTGTTAGCATGAATCTTATATGTAATGTATTACTATGTGGGCGTTCTCTAACTAGTAAACTATCAAACTAGCCTGCGCCAATTTGCTAATGTCTATGTTAATATTTGATGAGTTTGAAGAGGGTACTTGTTAGTCAGTGGTATAGCCCAATGGTGTAACGCACTTACTAAATTACTTGATCAGCAAATCAAACCAAATAACTTTATTTGCACACATGTCTATTAGTTAGTGGCCCTGACTGCTATGCCGGAGGTCGTGGGTTCGATTCCCACCGGACAAATGTTTGTGTGATGAGCACGATCATTTGTTCTGTGTCTGGGTGTAATTTATATATATATGTATGTATTTAGAAATATATAAGTATGTTTATCAGTTGTCTAGTACTCATAACACAAGCTCTGCTTAGCTTGGGACTAGACGGCGTGGTGTGATAGTTGTAAAAAAAAATAATTAAGTGATCGTCCTCACAAAATTTTTTTTTTTTTGGCCATGGGTCGCTCGCCATCCGCCCTTCCGATACGGTCCGAGCCCAAGTCGTCTTCGGTGCGTAGTGTTCCACGTGCGTCTCAAAGAGTTGTCAACAAACTGTAGGGGCCCAGCAGGGCCGATGCCCGCTACGGCGACGGGTTCTAAAAAGGAAACCCACGGGTTCTAAAGGGTAATTAATGCCCACCTACCAAAAAAATACTTACGATTTACGTGTTATATAAATATAAGTGTCTCTGTGATGACGAAGTGAAAGTTGGTTGTTTTTACTTTATCACCTTTTCATCATGACCTTTTTAGGGTTCCGTAACTCAAAAGGAAAAAACGGAACCCTTATAGGATCACTTTGTTGTCCGCCTGTCTGTCTGTCAAGACCCTTTATCTTGGGAACGCGAGGAGGTATTAACTTGAGATTAAAACAATATTCTCAAGTCTCCGGTCCCTTGAAGCTGTGAAAAAATCAAGCTTCTGAGTTAACGAAAAAAAAAGGTACAGCCGTTTATGTCGCAAAAAAACGTGTATTTCGACACTCTCAAGGGAATCAAAATTCATAGGGTACTTCCCGTTGACCTGGAATCCTGCAATTTGGTATGAAGAAAGGTCTTATAGCACAAGTATCGAAAAAAATCTAAAAAACTGTAAATTTGTAGTTAATAAATTTTTTGCCAATCGGAAAAATCTTCGTAACTCAATAATTCTTGATAGGGTTATGTATACATAGGTACATTAGCAATGTCGAGGTTTAACAACAATGTTAATTTTATTGGCGGCGGTTGACTGATTGAACTGAAGATAATAATCACACGACGTTATGCGGGCGAGTTCAATGTTCTAGCTGTGCCGGCTGTAATGCTTTACACTGCATCAAGTACTAAAAAAACTAGGCAAGTGCGAGTCGGACTTCGAATCGAAAAAAAAGTATTTTCTTTGTTCACGCGTTCCCGAGATAAAGGGTCTCGACCGGGAGACAGATGGACAACAAAGTGATCTTATAAGGGTTCCTTTATTTTCTTTTGCCATATTCTATCGTCGCATGGGCATCCTAATAATATTTTATTCATTAAGTTATAGAAAAAAAATATAAAAATTTACTGAACAAGTTTAAATAAATGTCAAATATCAAAATATGAACTAAAAAATGTCAGACTATTAACAGTAGTAAAATTTTAATAATAATGTCAAACAGAATGATAACGTCAATCAGGAAAAGAAAAAGAATAAAAAGAAATGTCAGAAAATTGAAGTAAAAAAAAAATACATGTCAATCATAATAATACTTGTGAATCAGTACAACGATTTATCATTAAGGAAATCGTCAATTGTGTAGTAACATTTCTTCACAAGTCTTCTTTAGAAATTTGCAAAAAGTAGAATAGAACCGGGAACAAAGGCAGGAATTTATGGGAACCTTTGCCCACCACTGTGACACACAAATACAAAACCGTTCACAATCCTGAGCGAAAACAACTATTTAAATAAATAAACAATTCATACCCTATACGCAATTGTAAGCAAAACATTACGCAATATGCCAACACATGTAGTTGATATCTTTATCTTTTATCACAAAAGATCTTTTGTTAGGGTTATTTAGGGTTGGAATGATATCATCTCTAAACGTGGCTAGTGTCTTTGAGACAAATTGGGGTAGACTACATAATAGATATTTTATTTAACGAAGGCTGGTCTTGAATTTGTGTGTGAATTCACGTGCGTGCAGGAGCATAGCTACCGTCTCGTATTAATGACAAGGGGCCCCCAGGCTACAGGGGCCCCAAGGTATGTATCCGCAATCTTAAATTGTCTTTTTGATAAGATGGCCATAGTGAAAAAAGGTTTTTATCTTTTAAAATCGTTGCCCCACATTAGGAAGGACTCATGTATCGTGCATATGCTCACAAACTTGTAAGCTCACATACACAAGATACCCAGACCCGGAACACCTATTTGGAGGCTATACAAATATTTGTTCCGTGCGGGGATCGAAACCGCGATACACAACGCAGCAGCCAATCGCTCAACCACTGCGCCAACCTTGCCGTCGAATAATGACTATATTAATTTATTAAAACTTTTTGCATCACAAAGGTACACAATCGGACTATATGATAGGATGTTCCAATTATATACTTTATTCTATCTATATATATAAAAGGGAAAACTGACTGACTGACATATCAACGCATAGCCGAAACTACTGGGATTAGGAGCGTGAAATGTAGCACAAGGTTTCGTTTTATGACGTAGGCGAGCACTAAGGAAGGATTTTCCAAAATTCACTCCCTAAGGGGATGAAGCGGGGGTCCAAAGTTTGTATGGAGAAACCTACAATCACGCGAGTGAAGCCGCGTGCAGAAGCTAGTCTACTATAAAATCATAATCAAATCAAATTTGGAACTACCTACGTCTACGCCACTGGTGCGTGTTATTTTATATAAAATCAAGTACTCGAAGCTTACCACACGTTTATAAAAGAGTATGTGTCTACACATCCAAGTTCGTAGCCCGTAGACAGTTGCTAAGGGCTACGAGCTAAAGGCTACAAGCTACGACGTAGCAGAATAGGTCAATTCTGTGAAATGAATGTGCTAGACAAATATCGGGTTGGGACATGTTTTTGAGGAATTTTGTAAGTAGTTTTTGCCCGCGACTTCGTCTGTGGAGACTTCAGATCAGGATAAAATGTATTTTACTGTAGTATTGGTAATTTAGGTTTATAAATATCTCTATATCAAAAGTTATAATAGCGTTTATAATAGTAGTAGAATTTAGATGTTATGAATACATAATATTAGGTATAGACATAACTTGCCGGATTGTCGTTGGTATGGTGGTGACAAGCGGTACTGCTGAACATGTGAGGTATGAACAGGTTCCACTCGTGGGTCGGGCAAAGTGATATTCATATCCATCATCATTTCAGTCGGAAGACGTCTACTGTTGGACATAGGCCTCCTCCATGTGTCGCCACAACGAATCCTTCATCAACGAATCATTCACAACAAAGCCTTCATCATCTTCCTGCCTTTGTCCCGCGTTACATTTTTTCTTCCATTCTATCCTGTCAACCATCACCCTAATAGGGGCCCAGCAGGGTCGACGCTTACTGGGGCCAAGGGTCTGATTCTGAAAGGAAGACTCAGCCCTGGTACGAAAGGCAATGAAGGAACAGGAGTGGGTTTTTAGTCAGTAAAAGTCTGACACTATCTCCCGCGCCGCCCAAGAGTGGGGGATGTCATAAGATGATTTTCCCACCAAAAAAAATCCCTGACTTCCTTTTCTTCCCTCTCCTTCTCCCTCTCCATCCATCCACGTGTATACTCATAACTCTTTACTTTATAAAGCGAGAGAAATTACTTGATGATTTTCAATACTCGACAAAAAAAAACACGTTATGTTACAAATATATAAGGTACTAGCACAATGGCCCGCGACTTCGTTAGCGAGTGTTTTCATAAAAACTTTAACCATATTTTAGGGTAGAAAAAAAAGTGAAACCGTAATTAACTTAGGATATTATTCGTGCTAACTTCCAAGTATATAGGCACACGGTATGAGATTTTGCATACAAATGAAATTCCCCCTTTTCATCCCCTTTTAGGTCCAATTGCCAAAAACCCCTTGTTATTGCTCGCCTGCGTCATAAAAGTACATCATCGTTTCAGCCGAAAGACGTCCACTGTTGGACAAAGGCCTCCCCCAAGCGTCGCTATAACGACCGGTCCCGTGCGTCTCGCATCCATTGGTTTCTCGCGGCCCTCAATAGCTCATCTATCATTTAAAGTCGGTCATCATTCATAAAAGGATGCCTTGTGCAAAAAGTCCCAGTAGTTTTGGCTATACGTTGATATGTCAGTCAGTCAGGCAGTTTCTCCTTTTATATATTGTACTAGCGACCCGCCCCGGCTTCACACGGGTGCAATGCGGATACCACCGCAACCGCTATGTCCCTGCATTTTAAGCGCCCGTTCAGACATGCGGGAACCGCGCATTTACGAATCGCGCGGTTTGAAACCGCAAAATTATGATGCTATTCAGACACCGGCGGTTATTATGCGATTTTGCGTGCGGGGATACCGTCAGTTTGAAAATGGAGGTCGACGAAGAAGTGTATTCTGTGGTTGCTCCTTAAAAAAAAGAAAAGAAAAAGGCGGTATTTCCAAATATCTCCACTAACTCTTGCCAAGCTTGGTTCTTGATATTTTTATTTGAGTAATCTTCACACTGAATATCCCATAATAATAATAATAATAATAATATACTTTATTTCAGATATAGAAAATCCATAATGTGTTAGTAACAGAGATACTTAAAACTATGTTAGTAAAAAAAAAAAAAAAAAAAGTGTTAAAACAAAATAGAAAATTAAATAGAAATCATCCCCTCCTAATTCATATATTTTCCCTCAGCACCAGGCCCGCAGGCATGCCTGCGGGACCAGTGCCTCAGGAAAGGACAGTCTGGTTTCTCAGCAATTACTTTCAGGATGCTATTGGAGCCTCCACGTATCCTATGCATCAAGGATGCCGTTCTTTTGCGCATGATAGCCTCAAAACTATCCGTGCCTGCCTCAGCAAACATGCCTGACGCGCTACAGAACCGTGGAAGCCCCAACAACACCCGGAAAGCATTATTGTACTGAACTCGAAGAGCGTTGTAGGCCCTCTGCGTATACGTGACCCACAGACTGCAGGTGTAAAAAGTCTGGCAGTAGGCCTTAAACAGTGTAATTTTCACTTCTTTAGTACACCTAGCAAACCTGCGGGCCAACATATTACATCGGACCGACAACGCTCTTCTCTCTCTCTCCAAATCATCGTCATCATTCAGATCCTCATTCAAAACGTGCCCAAGGTATTTAAATTGAGAAACCCTCTCAAGCGCTACCCCATATAGGTAAACTGGAGGAACCGACCTAGGATTTCTGGAACCAGCACGAAACACCATGACCTCACTCTTCCTGACATTGTACAGGAGTCCATGAGCCGTGGCGTATCGCTCACACACTCCAAGCAGCCGTCTGAGTGCATCAATCGAGGGACTCAGCAGCACCATGTCATCAGCATAACTGATACTATTAATCATCTTACCATCAATAGAGCATCCGACACCAGTGCTGCCGAGTTCCTCGACCAGCTGATCGACGTACAGACTGAAGAGCCCTGGGGAGGTCAACCCACCTTGCCTCACGCCACACTCCAGCCTATACTCACCAGACAAAGAACCCGACCATCTGACCTGGTTAATTTGATGGTTATACCAGTACTCGAGGAGGTTTATCAGCTCATGGGGTATGGCATTCTC
Source organism: Mythimna impura (assembly GCA_905147345.3). Classification (NCBI taxonomy): domain Eukaryota; kingdom Metazoa; phylum Arthropoda; class Insecta; order Lepidoptera; family Noctuidae; genus Mythimna; species Mythimna impura. Next base: position 19,821,822 of record LR990359.1, on the reverse strand, counting down.
CCTCAGCTTAGACCACAAGATATTATAATTAACCAGGTCAAAAGCCTTGGAGAGATCCAGAAAGGCACCATACACAGGAGTACTTCTGTCAGTGTAGTACCTAACTGTGTGCTTGAGCGCCAGAATAGCAGTTTCGGTGGACAACCCAGCTCTAAAACCGAACTGTGCATCATTTGGCTTAAGATGTCCCCTTATCCTACGCTCAAACACACAGTCAAGCACCTTAGCTGCTATAGTGGCCAAAGAGATCGGTCTGTAGTTATCCTTATCTGACGCATCCTTAGTTTTACTTTTAACTATAGGCACAACTATCGTCCTCATCAGATCCACAGGCATGTAGGAATGCCTCACGCAGAAGTTGTACAGCATCGATAGGACCCTAGGAAGATGCGGACCCGCACACTGAAAGTGTTCAATGCTTAGGCCATCATGTCCGGGAGATTTTCCTTTAGTCATAGATTTAATAACATCCTTAATCTCTTTTGCCGAAATGTTTAATGGCTTTCCAGACATGATGCCCTCAGTGATACACACCTGCTCCTCTGCCCGACGTGGATCCACCGCAAAATGCCTCCTAAACATGTCCGCAATCTCCCCCGGTTTCTCAACTCCATCCACACTCACCGGAACCGTAGGTTTAGGATTTAGCCTCTGAGTGGATTTCCAAAAGTTCCGGAAATGCTTGCGCCCATGTTCAGTCGCTAGCTTGTTCATTTTGATTTGGTCCTCATTATCCTGACAAAATTTCAACCTCTGCTTAAATACCTTGCGCGTCACATTCATCTCCTCAAATACCCTACCATTACGAGGTTTTCCATGCCACACCCAGTTCAGAAAAGCCTTCCTTGCATCTCCATGCGCGTCCCTGACATACTTATTCCATCCGATCACTGCACGCCGTCTCTTACCATCGTTCACCCAACCAGAACTGCCCTCAGCCGCTTCCCGAAGGGATGACACCAAATCTCTGTACAAAATGTCAATTACAGATCTGTGACTCTTATCCTGGCAAAAATTATCACAACACTCTCTCAATTCTGAAGGAAAATCTATATCTCTTAGTTTCTCCATACATAAACTATAGAAACAATTAATTTGTGATGCATTTCTTTCCCCCCATATAGCCTTATCAATGTTTTTATTTTTATTGGTCACTTGGACCGAAGCATCCCCTGGCCCTACCATCCCCAGATCAACCTGAAATGCAAGTGGATAGTGGTCTGACCAATAAATATCATGGTAACCTTTTTGAGTGACTCCCACGCCATTTCAGATACCAGGAGATGATCCAACCAACGTCTGCTTCCACACACATCACTGACAAAGGTGTACGTGTCAGAGAGAATACCTAGCTTTTCATAGTCAGCACAAATCCAATTTTGTTCCTCACAAAAACTCAGTAATTCCCTATTAAATAATTCGCCAGGGTGAGCATTAAAATCCCCTAGGATATAAACATATTCAGCATTTACGCTTTCAACAATAGCCGCTATTTCCCCTAAACAGTCACAGAATTCTATTAAGTTATTAAGAGAATCCGTCGGCATGTACACACTAAACAATAACAAAGTGCGGTCAGCGCAAGTCAATTTAACAGCCGCTATGCGGTCACTCATACAGGGTATAACCGAGACAGAAGTAAATAAAGACTTTCTCCACAAGAGTGCCACGCCACCGAAAGGCCTACCTTTTAATACTCCTGCCGACGTATCCACAGCCGATTTACCAAAAAAACCAAAATTTACATCAATATTCCCAAGTAAAGAAATCTCATTAGGCAATAGCCATGTCTCTTGTAACGCAATAATATCTGCAGTTTCACACAAGTTTTGAATACATACAGTCGACCTTTTTAATGACTTACAATTATAACTCACAAAATTACCACATACATTAATATCACGTTTATAATTTGTACTAACCATTAACGGGTATTATTATAATTTACACTGACGGTTGGCGGCAACTCACTATACCTCCGCCTTATCGTACCACTATAGTTAACAAACTTACGGAAAGATACACCCGTAGGCCATAAGTTCTCATCCAAAAAAACATTTAGAGCCCGCTTAGGTATTAAGAACCTATAAGGCAGGTCTCTTCTCCACTTCATCAATAAATAGTTCAGTGTCGAAACGATCCATGGCGAACTCACGAGCTGTGACGTGCTAACCGCGCGGTATCCGCAACGCAACTGAACGCGAAGTAAAGACTCCATAGTAATAGAAACGCGCGGGAGCAGCGCGATTCTATTTTCTGGCGGTTGGGTTGCGGTAACCGCGCGGCTTGATTAACCGCGCGGTTATGTCTAAACGATTACTTAATAACTCATACAAATAAGAATCGCGCGATTTCCACGCGATTCTGAAATCGCGCGGTTCCCGCCGTGTCTGAACGGGCGCTAAATCTGTAATATCTTCGAAAATATTAATTTAAATTATCTACATGCTGTAAAGAGCCATATTTATCTATATTAAATGCACATGTATTTAAGGTACTTACTGGATAAGGATTAATGCTGTATTGCTTAAAATCGCTTCGTAAATAAGCCATTATTTCTCGTATAAAGTAAAGGATACAAAATGGTTATTGTGGGTTAACCCTAAGAGATAGACATATACCATTGCGGATTTTTTGTAGACCTTTTTAAGGTGTACAATACTGTAGTACATTATTTTGATCTATCTCGTAGGAGCCAGCGTTTGCAATGTGAGCGCAAAAATGGTGTTTATTTACGACATCAAATGAGAAACCTCTCAAATTATCAGTGTTTCTCTACTATATTATACATACATAATATAGTAGAGAAACACTAATAATTTTCTACCTTTTTCTTGAATCACTCTAACTATTAAAAAAAAAACCGTATCAAATCCATTGCGTAGTTTTAAAGATCTAAGCATACATAGGGACAGACAGATAGCGGCGACTTTGTTATATACCATGAAGTGATATAGTTAGAGAACTTTTTTGTTTTGAATGTATATAGTATTTAATATTATGTATTAAGCTTTATTGGCTTCTCTCCTCGTAAGAAGATTTTCTTCAATACAATTATTACAATATTTGTGCTCTCGTTACCGTCATTGTTTCCTTTGTAATTTTCCTCAATTATGCCTACCCTAATAAGCCCGAGTGTCCAATTGAGGAATTTTCGAGTAATAATGGATGTGGCTGTTTTCTTTGATGATATAATTATTTATTTGTTGTGGAATTTGCTGGAAAATAATCAAAAGCTGGTTCTTAATTTTTTGCTGTTCGTGTATTTTTGAGTAGAATAAAAAGACACAAGTAAATATTCGTTTTTTTTTTGGTTATTAATAGGCCCGCGTTTGACCACTATCTCACTTGATAGTAAGCTATGATGTGGTCGATGATGGAGCCCGCTTACCTAAAAGTAACCTATTCTCTCTTGACTTAAAGACCCATAGGTTGTAGCTATCAGGGAAAACAGACTCCGTTAGGGAATTTCACTTCATTAATATCTTCGTTTTCTTGCCTGACGTATAAAGCCTTTTGATGTTTAATATTCTATGGGCATCCTTTGGTTTCTTAGAGCTAAAAGCCCGAGATAGGCTGCCTGCAGTCCAGTGAGCCGCACACTCAGTCACTCACATTTGCTTTTCAGTTTCAAACACACTTTGTGGACTGTAGTCTGTAATTTTAGCAGAGAATATTGTGGACTGAAATTCTGAGTCACAGATTGAAGATTGGGTACCCTTAATACTAATGAGAGGCTGACATTGTAGGTGGTTTAATATAAATAAAGGGAATGGTTGATATTCATTTGTTTTTCGAAAAAAAAAACACATTACATTGGTAAAAATAAATAATCTTTATCTACTAAAATGAATAGCTGTTCGTTAGTCTCGTGACAGTCGAAATATTCGTGATAGTCCAGGGAAGGTTTAAACGGTGAAAAAATCTGGAAAAATTCACGAAAAAAAATCCGAATACGACACCATCTCCAATTAAAATGAATTATGTTGGTTCTGGTAATGCCAGTAGATGGCGTTATCCTTTGACAGTTTAGCTAAAATGTCAAAAATCATTGACTATTAGGCCGCGTTCCCACTTTGTTGTGACGACAGATAATCGTGAATATTTTAAGTGTCGTGGCTTATATATTTAAATGGAGGTGTTCACATATAGGACGACATGATTAACTGTATGTAGTCTACGAGTTTTTTTGCTGTGACTACAGATTATAATGATAGTAAGAACGGCTAGCACGACAGTCATAAAACGATCGAAAATTGTTGTTATTGCGATTGTTATAATGGAAAAAGCTAATAACGATAGTCGTCCGATGATAAACAAACCGTTACGACTTAGTGGGAACGCTTAGGCGGTACGAAGACCAGCTAGTAGTATCACAATTTTGGATATAATGTTTTAGTATGCTAGCGGTAGGTTAGAGGTCTGGTTTTAAGGTGGGAAATCATCTAATTACTTTTCCCGGTCTGGGTGAAACGAAGTATAAGACTTTTAAGATTAAAATCCAACTGTGTTCATTCAGGGCCACGGTAACTCTTTGCAACAATCCTGCAGACCAGGCCTTGATGGTAATGATTCCTGAACTGAAAGATTTTTTCAAACTGGTTTTTTGTGCGTATGCTACATTAATCTATACTAATATTATAAAGAGGTAAAGTTTGTTTTTTTTATTTGTAGGAGGTAATCTCTGGAAGTACTGGTCCGATTGTTAAAATTTTTTCACCTATAGAAAGCTAGGATCGAAGTCTACTGGGGCTACGGGTAGTATGAAAGCGAAACCCGGGGTCCTGGGATGAAGGCAACGAAGGAACAGGAGTGGGTTTTTAGTCAGTAAAACTGACACTATCTCCGCCTCCGCCCAAGAGCGGGACTTGTCATTAGATGATTTTCCCACCTAAAAAAAAAAAAAACTGATAGAAAGCTGCTTTATTCTTGAGTGACATAGGCTATATTTTTTGTACACGAGCGAAGCCGCAGGAAAAAGCTAGTAAATTATATTAAGTTTTGCCCACGATTTCATTCGTGTGAATGTCGGTTTTAGCGGATGCGAAGTTCTAGCGAGATATAAAGTAGCATATAATTATCTTGGGTTTCAATCTTACTCTGTAGGTGCCTTTCATCAAATTCGGTTCAGTAGTTTAACCGTGAAACCGTAACAGACAGACAGAGTCATTCTTATAATATGAGTATGGATTCATTTTAGATTCTTGTGGCAAAATGGGTTCCCTTATTAGATTTATTTACAAAATGTTGTGTTGACGCGCGTGTTTTATTACATTAAGGCTTTTGGAAACGCGTGATGGATGGGTGGTTTTGGCTTTGATCAAATTTTTGACTACCTACTCATTATTTTATTTGTGGATGCCGTACATCCCATCTTAAAATGGGCCTTATCAACCTATAAACGTATCTACTTATATTTGTTGATAACTTATTCTTCTTTAGATCCATTCTAAAATGTAAAACTGTGAATTCTGTCTATCTGTCTGTCTGTCACGCTTTTATAATTAATCTACTAAATTGATTTTGATGCAATTTGGTACGGAGTAAGCTTGAGCTCCAAGAATCCTTCCTTGAAGTTTGAGCTTACTTCGTTGTAGATTTCTTTTTATCTGCCTTCTACTTAGAGTTCGCGTCTGCAAAGTTAGTATTTAATAAATATTTCTTGAAAACAGTTAAATAACAAAAAAAAATTCAAGTATTGAAGTATCAAGTATTTAACTAATTTATTAGTTTAATTGAAATTAAATGAAATTACTTATTTGCAGATTTACATTCAAAGAAATATATAAAACACACAGATAGCAATGAAAATACATAATGTTACACACTTATATTATGCAGCGTAATACAATGTATTTCATATACTAACAGACTTTGACGCACATTGGATAATAATAATATTAAATTAATACATAATTTTATTCCCATCACAAAAGTTTTGTAATGCTGTATTTTAACAATAAGAATGAGATCAGTACCTCATTCTGTTCGTTTTGCTAGACATTTTTTTTCCTTTTTATCATACAATTCTTTTTTACCTTGTCAAATATAAAATCGATACACTATAGGTATAAAATTTATCTGTCCCTATCAGTTCTACAATTTGAATGCGTATCATTTTCAATCACAAAGGAAATATTCAAGAATACTTTTGACAAAGGTATCCAACTTTCAAAATTAGAACGGGTCTCACAAACCCAAGACGCCTGAATATTTTACTTTGTGAATACTTACGTAACTTAAAAGGAGCACCCTAATTCCGTCTACCGTCGAATTAGACTCAGCCGTATGATTACGAAGGTAATCTAAATGCTTTGTTCTTGATTTTAGTGTTTTTAACGCTTCATTACAAAGTTTTTTTAAGCCTAATTTGCAGATAAAAAGTATGAAAAGTTGGTGTTATTAAAATGTTTGCCCTTCGTCTGGTATTCATTAATTCTACGTTGTAATGATAATTTAAGACTTGTATTTTTTTGTGCAAGGATTTTATTAGGTTAACCGAAGATTCGGTTGCGGTCAGTTTCAGCCACAAAAACTGGTTTCGGCTGGAGTTACAGTTTCGGCCAAAAAGTGAGGTGACGGTTGTAATAAAGATCTACAAATTTAAGAAATAAAGAAAAAAGAAAGAAAACATGTTTATTTGGCATACAATTAACAAACAAGTAACCTAACTGTAAACTAACTATATTGTTCGTCTACGTATGTTATAATTTTTGTAGGAGTATAATCGTCGATTTGTTCATTTATTTAGTATTTTATGAAAGGCTTGACTATGTATATCAAAATTTAGTTAGGAATATATATGGAAACATTACTTTTAGTTTTGTCAGTATTTTATTAGTAAGTCCGCAGTTTCGGCTATAATCGTGTTTTGGTCAGTTACAATTTTTCTTAATCCAGATTTAACGCTAAATTAAACAACGGTCTGTCTTTCTAATATCTAATACATATTCCATCACTACCCACGGCAAAATACAGGGTGAATTTCGGAATAAGGAAAGCTATATAGGGTTATCGATATAGCTTTTCAAGGAAGAAAAAAATGGCAGTCCTCAGTTGCCCAGAGCCTTTAGGGCTGCGGAATTGTTTGAAATAGCCACCGCGGTTCTGGATAGCAAAAAGCAACTGAAGGAACACTCTGTCTCGCTCTACTGTGAGCGGAAAAAGTTATTTGATGATTTCCTAGCCCAAAAGTAAAGGTTGTGTTTCTTGAAACGGAGCTGGGTGGAGTAGAGCAAAGAAGAGCAGTGAAAAGTGGCAGGAGCGGGGTGGAGTGGAGTTGAGCTACCTTCCACTTCGTGCTCTTCGCTCGATACCTCAACCTGCTTGACTCCATTCTATCCGGCTCGAGGCCGCATCATTTGTTATTCATTCATTTGTTTTATTTGAAAGTCCACTCAGCTTGACTCCGTTACACTGTTTCCACTGATGCGGAGTGGAGATTTCGAGCACTGTGATTAGCAGACTCACAGTACAGCTCTACGTCATTCGAAACGCACCCTGAAGAAAAAAAAATGACGTTAGAAGTCTCATGAAACATCGAAACAAAAACATTGTAATTTAACCATTCAATCGCCCACGACCGTCACAGGTGCCATCGAAATTAACTAAATATATGTGACGCCCACAGCCCATTAAACCGTTCATAGTGATTTTAATAGAACACGTGGGAGACACATTCTATACCATTGATTAGTAAACAACTTGTCACTTCGCGTCTCCCTAGGTTATCCAAGTGACGTCACGAACTTGCCATTGAAACTACCCACAATATAATCAATTATTAATAGCACCTTTAAGCACACATTATGTTAATATATTGATGAGGTTGATCGTTATTCAATCGAGAATAATTACGGAATAAGATAATGTAAATATTTATAGAACTAGGGCGTCATTCCTGGTAAGTATTTCAAGGATAATATGGTTTTTGAAATGGAAAATCTAGTTCATGTTTGAGATTAATTTACATGCATCCATGGTGCCGCTGACCACCGGTCTATCTAAAGAGTATCTTGTTGCCTAGTAACCGGGTTGTGAAGGTCTGATAGGCAATCACTCCATGTAAAACATGGGTATTCAGTCGCATCCAGTTAGACTGGAAGTCGATTCCAAGAGCTAAGTCAAAGTCAAAAGTTTTTATTTCACATAGACGTACATGGGCACTTATAAAACGTCAGAAGCTAGTGCACGGTTCCAAATTGGTCGTTTCATATGGAAAAGAACCGGCAAGAAACTCCATGGTTACTCTTTTAAAAAAAGTGGTTGTTTACAATATTTTCATATTACAGTATTAATAGATATTATGTAAGAACAGCTAGTTCGGAAAAGGCTGGACAGATGATGACAGTGCCGCTAATAGAAAGTGGTTACTGCAACATACAATCCCTGGATTCGTTTCCAACATTTGAGACTGAATCGAATGGTTTCAATGCCTGTAAATTCATCGGGATTAATGCTGTGTCTAATCCACGTGACATGCATTTAGTGAGTAGTTTTTATTATTAATATTAGTATTTAGTTTTTGATACAGAATACAGTGATTTTGTTTTTCATTAGAATGCACATGTAACACACTGGGGATTTAATTTTTTTGCAGTATTAGACAGAAAATATCGATTCAGCCGTCCCGGCAAGCTTCGCTGAGGTTGTCGGTATTTACCACAATAAAATTCTCAGCTTCATTTTACCGAGATCCATCCGTTTCAGTTATTCCACATATTGTCCAACTGTACTAGATACATGAGATACAAAACAAATTTTACATCACAATATCCACTAGGGCACAATTCGCGAATACAAAACAGCCGCTAAATTTCACTTGAAAAAATCCCGCCTAAAACTCCGGCCATATTCATATGGATGAATATCACCTCTTTGAATTATGAAACAGTTAATTATCTGCTTAACAGTTATGAATGAAACTGTTTTTTTTTTATTCGATACGTAATAAAACCTCTATAAAGAAATAAAAATAACATATAATAAACAAAACACTCATCATTACTAGAGAAAATAGTTATTTTCACAGTTCTGTGGACTGGCCTACATTCGAGCTCCACTTAGTGTCTGACATGCGACGTTGCTTTGTATTTAGGTCGCAGTTTCCATCCGCCGTCTTTAATTGATTATCTTCTGAAGCTATTGCTTTTAGTTGGTTTAACATGGACAGTTTACGATAAAATATAGCTAATTAATTGTTAATCTCTATTTGCTATATTTGCCTTAACTTGAGAATAACTTATTGTTGTTATTAGGGTTCCATACCGCAAAAGGAAAAAACAGAACCTTTATAGGATCACTTTGTTGTCCGTCTGTCTGTCAAGACTCTATATCTCGGGAACACGTGAAGGTATCGAGTTGAAATTAAAACCATATACTTAGGTCTGCGGTCCTTTGAAGCTGTGTAAAAATGAAACATCTGAGTTAAAGAAAAAAAAAAGATACGACCGTTTATTTCGCAAAAAACGTATATTTCGACACTCTCAAGGGAATCAAAATTCATAGGGTACTTCCCATTGACCTAGAATCCTGAAATTTGGCATGAAGCAAGGTCTTATAGCAAAAGTATAGGAAAAAATCTAAAAGCTGCAAATTTTTAGTAACTTCACAAAAAAAAATCTTTTTTTGCCATTCGGAAAAATCTTCGTAACTCAATTCGGCAATTGAACTGTTTTCATAGGTAAGTCTGTACAGAACCCTCAGTGCGTGAGTCCGAGTAGCGCATGCCCAGTTTTTTTTTTACTTTGTAAAAGATTCTCAAGGAAAGAAAAAATAAGAAAATTGCACAGAATTCACGAAGACTAATCGACTGATTACAGAAGACTAAACAGTGACCGTGAACATGGAACGTAAAGGGTAACTGAAGGACACATGTGCGTTTTAGTCAGTAAAAGTCTGACACACCCTCTCGCTTCACCCAAGAGCGGGAACGTTATTGGATGATTTCTCACCTCAAAAAAACGAGGGATAATTTTCGACTTTTACTTGGGTGAAGCCACTAACAAAAACTAGGGAACAATAAATGCTTGTTTATAAATGCAGCTGCATGAATTTATTTTATCATGCACGAACCCATTTAAATATGGCTGCTTTTAAAATGATAATGAACGGTTACAGAATATCTGGGTCATCGCGGTTATGCCGTCTATAATAATCGTTAATTGGGTGGGTGAGCTTATACGATGATGGAAGTTAAAACATACAGCTGGAAAAAAAATGTTATCAACTAGTGTGATCCCACCTAATGGTAAGCAGTGATGCAATCGATGATGGTGAATCGCACTAGTTTATTAAGAGCCTATTCCCACTAGCCTTAAAGACACCTAAATTACAATCGGACGGGAAGAGAGCTGCAGGCATATTTTTCCAGTCATTCGATGTACACGGTATAAGAACGAGGCGAAACGCTTAATTTCAAGGTATAATAATGAAATTAAATGGCGAATACTTTGAAACCCCTTGCGCGCCGATTGTACATATGTCTGGACAACTTGAGTGACCTTGAAAAACGCTTAATTGTCGTTTTGTACACACGGGTGTACGAAATTTATTCGCCCGAAAAGTTTGGTCTCTATATCTTCGTTTTTCATAGAAAAATCCAGAAGAAGTTTATTTATATTTATTTTTTATTTTTTTGGGTAATTTTGAAAACGCGCAATTACATAATAATAATACCCCTATACGCGCGAGGGGTTAAATTGTTTATTAACCGCAATTTTCAGGGAAGATTCGTTACATCGGCTTGAATAATGAAAATGGCTAAATTAATATTATTGATAGGTAAAATGGTTATTTTGTTTCCACTTTGAGTCTAAGATGTCTAGACGTCTCAAAATCATAACTTTGTTGTGGGAAAGAGATAGTGATATATAGCCTGTCTAGATCCGTTTCTCTTTCACAAAAGAATTATGATGATTTTAAGATGACATGGTAGAGTTCATGATCCAGCATCGTAGGTACGGGCTTGCGGAAGTAATGGGTAGCTCGTGGTCCGGTGGTCAGGTGAAGACCAAACCCAGGTTGACGCCACGTTGTGTTCCGCACGCGTCTCAGAGAGATTTCAGCAAAATTGACGAAGCCAATTAGGGCCGACGGCTGCCACGTTGCGGATTGTTCGAAAGAGTTTTAGTGTTACTCAAGTTCTCCTTATTTGCGAGGGCTACCTCGCAAATAAAGGCAGCTTAAGGAATACTTTGGGTTTTAGTCATTCAAAGTCTCCATCGACATAGACACTCCCTCGCGCTCCACACAGAGGGGGAGAAGTTATTTGATGATTTCTCACGTAAAAATAGGCCCCTGATATCGAAAATTGTGTTACTGATAGCTGGCTACATTATCGCGCAGTGCCTTAGTTTCCTTTTTATTCCCTCATTAATACACGGTTGGATATGCCATGAGAGTAAAGCCGGATAAAAAGCTGGTTTTGTAATATTTTTTATTCTAGCCATTATTGTCCCACTGCTGGGCAAAGGCCTTCCCAAGTCCTTTCATTCTTCTCCCACGCCATCTCAACTCAGTTCTCATGGTATGTGTCTAGATAATCTCGTCACCTCTTTCTAGGCCGGCCTCGACGACGCTTTCCCTCTGCAGGAACCCACTTCATGGTGACACTTGTCCAGCGGTCACTGTGACGTAACCCGCTCAATCCCATTTGAGGAGTCCTGGCAGTCTTTTTATGGGAGAGGTACATAAGTAGATCAATCAGGGAAAAAAATCTTTAATTAAAAGATAAATTGTGTTTTGAAGAAAAACCAGTGTATTAGTAAAGGGAAAAGTTGTGACAGCGATTTATAAAAATATTTAAAAACTAGCTGACCCGGCGAACTTCGTACCGCCTGGCATTACCAGAACAGCATAATTCATTTTGATTAGAGGCGTTGTATTAGATTTTTTTTTCACCGTTTTAACCTACCCTGGACTATCACGAATATTTAACGACCAAAATTGCCAAATCGGTCCAGCCGTTCTTGAGTTTTAGCGAGACTAACGAACAGCTGTTCATTTTTATATATATAGATAACATAACTTGCAAAATGCCAGTACTTTGATTAGTACAATTAAATACTATTTACCCACGTCTATTTGTCCAGTCATTGCTCGCAGAACAGATGGCCTTTGGGGCCGAAAGGTTCTGGAATGGCCTCCTACAAGGTGGACCGATGACTTGGTAACGGTTGTGGGAGTCCGATGGATGCGAGACGCACAGGACCGTTCGCTGTGGCGACGCTTGGGGGAGGCCTATGTCCAGCAGTGGACGTCTTTCGGCTGAAATGATGATGATGATGATTTGTCCAGCAACAAAATCATTTTTAATTTTTCTGTATCAAGTTTGTTGCCAACATCAAATTTATCAATAGAAATTAAAAAATATCTCGACGTTTCGAATTAGATACCTCTCACTAATTGAACCTTGAAACTTAATTGAAGTGAACTCGAGTGTTACAATTAGCTGATTTAACTGAATTTAGTTAATCAGAAAAGATCTAGTTAATGACATTAGATCCTCTGTGTATCCGAGATTTATCTAATTAGCCCTTAGGGTTGAAACTCTCGGATTGTGGGGTCCACAGATCAATGAAATTTATCTGTGGTGTGGTCTAAGTGCTCACAAATTGTATAAAAACATAAAGGCATAATATTTAAACGTTTAGTTGACCTTTCGCCTAACCCAAGGGCTAGCTTTTACCTTGGACAGGATAAGCATTGTCATACACACAGAAATCTAATTATTAAGTTTTCTGTGGCCATACAGCATGGCAATGCCGCCAGTCTTTTGGGCATGGTACTATAATAGTCGATAGCGATGCTGACAAGTTTTTCGACGCCATGACCGTGGCCCTAGAACGCAAAGGGACACATAAATGATATTTATTTTGTAAATAGGTTTTTTTTTTAGGTGGGTAAATCATCTAATGACAAATCCCGCTCTTGGGCGGAGCGCGAGATAGTGTCAGACTTTTACTGACTAAAAACCCACTCCTGTTCCTTCTTTGCCTTCATCCCAGGGCCCCGGGTTTCGCTTTCACACTACCCGTGGCCCCAGTAGGCTTCGACCCTGCTGGGCCCCTACGATTTGCTGATATCTCCCTGAAGCGCGCGTGAAACAGTACGCGCCGTCGATGACTTGGGCTCAGTCCGGACGGTTACCGGACGATCGGACGGCGAGCCACCCATTACTCGTCGTCCGCAAGCCCGCGCCTACGGTGGCCGGTAATCGGGATCGGAATCCCGCCGGCGGTTGGGGCGTGAGGACCGTTGCCTCACGCGATCGGCCGCCTTCTTTACTAGCATTACTGCTTCGCAGAAGGAGGCGACCGCCTGCCACTCCTCCTCGCTCCGGACCATGGCCTGTACCAATGCCCGGCGCGAGAGATCACTGCCGCCGATCGCCCCCACGAGGACGCGGCGGTGCTCTGCCCAGGCGGGGCACACCTCTACCGTATGCTCCACCGTGTCCTCCGGGCGGTCCACACAATGGCGGCACCCAGGCGTTTCTTCCGTACGAATTCAGTGCAGGAACCTCCCGAATTTGCCATGACCGGTGAGGACCTGCGTCATGCGGTAGGTAAGAACGCCATGTGGTCTTTCCAGCCACTCCTCAAAGAGGGGACTTACCGCCATAATTGTGGCGTGCCCAGCACTGGGTTGCGACGGTCGCTGTCGCCAATCCACTATGAGATCCCGCCGGAGAACTTCCCCCCATGCTGCGACTTGGCGCGGCAGCGGACGGCGGTTAGTTAACCTTACTATTTCATATTATTCTATTTTTTTAGCTTGATATATTAATGTAAAAATAGAAAGACATTTCATATTGAATAATGAAGTAATCTGGTAAAAAAACATGATTACCTCCTTCAAAAGAGTAAATTTTTCCACAATACGAGCTCTCAATCCGATTACCTTAAGCCGTCTGATGACGTCTTATATTATTATCTCATTCCGCCAATGTGCGAATATTCCCGTCGGTATTAATATTACTTCTGCCTCCATAGTTCCAACGAAATTATATTATGAGGAGATCGTAATATTTATCGTAAAGAATATACTCGTATTTATGGAATATGTGCGTAGCAATGCTACGAATGCTACGCAGCTACGGCGTAGCATTCGTAGCTATTGAATGAGCTACGAATTATTAATGGTTCGGTATTTTGTTTGTAAGACCTCGATATTGACAGAAAAATAAGTAGTATACTGCCGAACATGGGGTTCTGGGATCAAAACGGATCGGGCAAAATGTTATCGATGATTTGCACCCTTTTGATGGAAGTAGGTTCGCCCCCCTTTTAAGTGGATTTTTTTGACATATTATTTAATTGGGAAAATGTGGAGTGCTAATTTGGTACACCTCCACACATCTCAGCTGTAGTCCTGAAGTTTTATCCTTCGAGGACTGCAGTGACGTCATATAAATATGTATGCAATACGATATTTGAGATCAGAATGTTTGTGATCTTCATAGTGCATTAAAAACCCTCTTTTGTGAATGAACAGTAAAGAGCCCGCATGGGCTACTGGGAATTTCTAGACAGGAAACCCTGGTACTAAGATGCAAAGGGCAACGGAAGGAAACAGGTGTAGTTTTAGTAAATAAAAGTTTGACACTCCCTCTCACTTCAACATAGAGTGAGAGAAGTCATCGAATTATATGCCTTCTCAAAAAAAAAGTGAACAGTCAGGTGGTGAATTTTTGATCCACATAAGAATCACTGTCATACCTGTGAAGAAAATGAAGCAAACAGTGAGTTTAGCAGCCAATACATACAATCAAACTAACTAGTTAATCATTTCAATACACTAATAATCTCTTTTATTAGTTCGTACCGATACCTATAAAACTTTCGCCCACGTTATTCAACCATCAGTAAAGTTGCCAACAAGACTATCTTTTACCTACAAACTCCTCATGTTCGTTCAAGGTACCGCATAATTAATTACTGTTAAGTTACTATAGGAGTTCTGAATGAATCTTTCTAATTATATAAGATAGGTAATAGGTACTCCTACAGAGCACCAAATCGTATCATCGGGTCGTCTCCTTCTGCGAAGCAGAAACGTTAGCGAAGGAAATGGTAACAAACGTAAGGAAACGGACATCCTCACGTCCCAGCTTCCACCACAGGAGACGCTCTAGGTGGCGAGAGCCGCCGGGTGATCCTCAGCCACCGTAGGTGCGGATTTGCGGACGACGAGCAATGGGTAGCTCGCCGTCCCGCCGTCCGGTCACCGTCAGGAGTCCGAGTCATCGACGGCGCGTAGTGTTCCACGTGTGCCTCAAAGTGATGTCACAAATTTGTCACACGGATAAACGACGTCCTGAGATAGCATATTATACTAATTTAAATATAATTTTCATGATTTTATATGCACTTAAATATTATAATGTATTATACTGTGTTTTATGCTATACTACTTACAATGTTGTCTGTTCTTAATTTAACTATCTTTGGAGGAATATTGGCTCCTAAAACACAGGCTCTTAGCCTAGTTTAGGAGGCAGCAGTTCACGTTTTCTTTGTGCCTCAATGTTCACATTTGTTTGTAACTGAGTACTAAATTAATTATTTAAAATGTAAATGTACAAATAAACGAATTAATTATTATTATTATGTATCAGTATATATCTCGGAACCCTGAGATCCCGGACCTTTGGAAGGCGTACGAGGAGCCGAAACCAACTCGCAGAAGCCCTTAAATCAGTTTTAATGGAATGTGTAATTATTATTATTATTTATAGCTCATAGGATATTTTGTATCTGGAAGTATGTTCCCTAGGTACAAGTTTCTACTTTCATGTAAGCGAAGCCGCTGGTAACAGCTTGGGTAATAATAAAGCGGAGCAGAGTTTTTTATTTGTTTAAACACGCTAATCTCTTGAACCACAAGTCGGAATGGAAAAATTCTCTCTGTATGGAATAGCCAAATTCATGACGAATAGTATGCTCTAGATAACATTACGCTACGAGTCACGGTGGTCGATGGGGCCGAAAGGTTGGAAGGCCTCCCATAAGATGGACCGACGACCTGGTGAGAGTTGCGGGAATGCGGTGGATGCGAGACGCACAGGATCGGTCGTTGCGGCGACGCTTGGTGGAGGTCTATGTCCAACAGTGGACGTCTTTTGGCTGAAATGATGATGATGATGACGAGTTACGGAAGTGGAGCAGTAACCAAAGACGCGGTTGAAACCGCGGGGGACAGCTAGAAATCAAATGACGTCGGGGGATTTAAAATTCCCTGGGTAAAGTTAAAGGTATGCGGAACAGGGTGTAAAGTCTCGCAAGCCTCCATTGAAAATGACGATCTTCCGACCAGACAGGTGTTGTTTGGTGTCGGGCAACTGGTCGATAGCTCATTACGGACGTTGTACCTATATAATAATAATAAACGTTGTTTATTAATGGGAACTAGGCCCACAAAATAATAATAATAATCTATATATATATAAAAGCGAAATACCACTCACTCGATCTCAGATCACGAAATCTCAGATAATATAACACTTACAAACTTAAAATTTGGCAGGTAGGTTCCTTATAGGATGTAAACATCTGCTAAGAACGGATTTTCCGAAATTCACCCCTTAAGATGAAACGGGGGTCCAAAGTTTGTGTGGAGAAACCGACTTCCACGCGGGTGATGCCGCTGGCAGAAGCTAGTAATCTATATGTTTTAATCGCGCGAAAAACTGATATCGCGATGCTGGGTAGTTCCTATTTGGCAACTGAGTTTTTTTTTTTTAATTGATATAAACCAGTGCTTGACTGCGATCCCACCTGATGGTAAGCAGTGATGCAATCATTGATGGTGAGGCGCACTAGTTTATTAAGAGCCTATTCACTCTAGCCTTGAAGACACCTAAATTATAGTTGGACGGGAAGACCGCAGCAGGCAAATTGTTCCAGTCCTTCGATGTACGCGGTATAAACGACGAAGCGAAACGCTTAGTCCGGACCGTTGAAGTTTCAACAACGTAAGGGTGGATACTGAAGATGTCACAAATCGGTTACAGTTTCTAGTTCCATGCTCTATGGAGTAGATATTCCTAACAATACCTGTACAAAATAGGTAGATACTCTTGAGTGGTAGTTAGGTTAGTGTGATAATGAACTAAAGTCTTACTTTGAGAGTACGCAATTTGTGTGACGTGTGAGTATTAGGGTTGAACGGAAAGCGTAATTGAGGGTTATAATACAGATTTAATGCAACGAGGCATTCTTTATCAGTTAACCTTTTTGATACAGTCAACTCATATCAATTGGAACTTCATTGCGAAACACTGTCTCTTAAGATACAGGATAATCTAGTTTACGAGACAGAGTTTGATCTATTGTTTTTTCTACCATGAATTCAAAAAATTGTAAACATATACAATTGTAAGATATTTATTGTTATCATTATTCCGTTTATTCATTTTCTTGTAATATGTTTTATATTATTCAATAAATCTTAAAACAGATTAAAATTTAAAAAATAATAATAATAACCCACAGGTATTGGGAACATGGATCGCCGAGTCCACCTCCCACATGTCGACAATCTCGTGAGCCAAGTCAATATATTTAATATACGTTTGTGTTGTGACGTAATAATAAGTAACGTAGTAGGGAAAAATTTACATAAAAACAATAGAATAAACTCTGTCCCTTAAACTAATTAATCCTGTGTCTTCAGGGACAGTGTATCTTTGTTTTATAAAAGTAGTGTTTTCTTAACAATCGGGTTTCAAAAAAGAAAGAAAACTCAAGGCGAAGTTAAATCGCAGTCACAAGCTTATGGTTGTCATAAAAAACAGAAGAATGCGACAGAAACATGACATATTCACGAAGCAATACTCTAGTTACCTTATTGTAACCCACCGACCGTTTCACCGAAGTCGAGTATTTTTAACAGTTTTATCTTCGTCTGGCAACCCTAGTGGCCAATATTGCGCGGAATCATTACGTATTCATACGTATGTGCATATTTTATGACCTTCATTATTCAGTTACTGAGGAGCTTTTTGGTGAAAATGCAAATAGATTCAGAAGATATAAATATTGTACTTACAATATCGTGGCTACATTAAACAGCCACTTGGGTCGATCTCGATTTCCAAGGTTAAGCAACACTTACTGCGGTCGGTGTGTAGATGGGTGGTCGTCTTAACTTACCGAGAATCCTCCGTGCCTCAGAAAAAACGTTATACCGTTGGTCCCGGCTGTCATTTGTAGATCTTTGACAGCCGTTACGGAAATTCAGAAGCCAAGAAAGCTGACACAAGTCTTGCCAAAGGATGTAGCTCGCCGTCCGACCGTCCGGTAACCGTCCGGACCAAGCCTAAGTCGTCGACGGCGCGTACTGTTCCACGCGCGCCTCAAAGAGATGTCATCAAACCGTAGGTGTCCAGAAGGGTCGAAGTCTACTGAGGCCAAGGATCTGCTTCTGAAAGGAAGACTCGGCCCTGGTACGAAAGGCAACGAAGGAACAGGAGTGGGTTTTTAGTCAGTAAAAGTCTGACACGTCCTCTCGCTCCGCCCAAGGGCGGGAGATTTCATTGATGACTTTCCCACCTACAAAAAACAAAAGTCTTGCCAAGGGATAATATGACGTTACCCAATTTCGGGGTTGTGGAGGTCAGATAAGCAGTCGCTCCATGTAAAATAATGGTATTCAGCTCATCCGGGTGGACTGGCAGCCGACACCAGTACAGTTGGGAAAAAGCCATTTAAAATACTCGTATTCATGAAATTTCGGACAGAAAATTAAGAGGTTCTTGGAATATAATAACAAAAAGAATTTATTTCGTGAAGTCTCAAGTACCTATTATTAGTTTTCAGTTAATTTTAAGAGTACTTAGTCTAGTTTCAAATACTATTATTACGTTAATGTGTCTTGAAACATTGTTTCTACTTAGTTTTTCATTAGCACTTAAATGTGTATACGTAATCCACATAGGCACGCAATAAAATTAATTTAAATGTAATCGTTGTTTTTATGTTTTACTAGCGACCTGCCATAGTTTCGCAGGAGTGTTAAAAATTTTTGAAATTCTCGACTTTTCTCTGTTCTAATATGCTGGACATTTATTTGCTGATTATTTCAAAAATACTTAACTAAATAAAACTACCTATATATATACACTGCTACTCCTAACTAAAATATGGCGTCATAAAACTCCTCTGCATTGCTGTCGACTGGAAGTGTGCCCAAAAGGCTGGCGGCATTGCCACGTTGTATGGCAATGCTTAATCTCTGACCGAGGTAAAAGCCAGTCCTTGGGTCACGCGAAGTGTCAACTAAGCATTTGTATAGTATAATATTGCTTGTTTTACACCTAAACCTTCTTCATGTATCACTCGGTTATAAACGCATACTCGGTTATAAATCCGTTCGGGAGTTTTTGAGTTATTCTTGAATAAACCTATAGATAGACGCAGTGGGAAACTTTGTTATATTTTATTATTATTATAATACTAGCTTTTGTCCACGACTTCACCCGCGTACTTAAAATATAGCCTATGTCGCTTAAGAATAAAGCAGCTTTCTATCGGTGAAAACATTTTAGCAATCGGACAAGCCCCACTAGTCAAGTTACAACCATTTCGTTTCGATTCTCTTTCGTCGATTGCCTCGAGTCGGCCACGTCTCGGCTATCCTCTGTTCTGACGTCATCTCAACGCTCAGTCACGTGGTCAGAACAAAGGAATAGGAGGCGTGGCCGACTCGAGGCGATCGACAAAAGAGGATCAAAACGAAATCGTCGTAACTTGACTAGTGGGGCTGTACTTTCATAGATTACCTCCTACAAACAAAAAAAAATAATATTAATAAATTTAGATCTAAGGAAGGATTACAATACATTACTTACTATATGAGGATCAACAGGAGCAAAACCTTAGGAATACGGTTTTGCTCCTGTTGGTCATACCTACGTACGGTGGTCGGGCATCAACCTGCGACTCCCGACGCTCGGAGCGTCTCCTGTTGCGGCGGCTGGAACGTGAGAATGTCCTTTCCCTCACGGTTGGGGCCATCTCCTTCACCAGCATTACTGCTCTGAGGTAAAAAAAGTAGCTTATGAAACTCAGTTATTTAAGTACTAGCTTCTGCCACATGAAAGTAGGTTTCACCATACAAATTTTGGACCCCCATTTCAGCCTCTTAGGGCGTTTATTTTTATTTTTTAGGTAGGAAAATTATCTAATGACAAATCCCGGGGCCCCGGGTTTCGCTTTCACACTACCCGTGAGAGCGTGAATATTCTCTCATATTGCTCGCTTATGTCATAAAATAAAGCCTTGTGCAAAATTTCACGTTCCTAGTCCCAGTAGTTTCGGCTATGCGTTCATATATCAGTCAGTCAGTTTCTCATTTATATAGATATTCGTATAGTAATAGGCCCAAGGGGCCTGAGAGCTAGTCTCACCTTGGACAGAGATTGAGCTTTGCCATACAGCGTGGCAATGCCGCCAGACTTTTGGACACATTTCCAGTTGACAGTTGTCAAATAACTTTTCCCGCTCTGAGTGAAGCGAGAGATAGCGTCCGACTTTCACTAACGAACGATCGAGCGATCCCGCGATCTTTAACTATACTTTCATTTTGAAAACTTTCTTTTATTTTAATTTTCTTTGACGTTCCTATTAATAGAAAACAGACATATGTACGTGCAATGTTATTAACAAGGCCTAGCACCTGATGCCAAGTTTCTCAGGTTGTGCGTGTGAAAAGAATGTATTATGGATGTTCCTTCAAGGTTGGGGCCGTAATTTAATATTAACGTGACGTCATAACGACTTGGTGCGCGAACTGCCACCTGCTCACTAACTTGAGAAGGATTTATTCCGTGTAAATACTAGGGTTATGGGGATATTAGCATTTCATCCTCCACAAATTGTGTGTTTTTCTAGGAATGTGTTTTACAGGATGCATTTTGGAGAGTGAGCGCAGGAACTGCATGACTTGATTCCACCATCTCATTTCTACCATCGGACAAGCCGACGAACGGCGAGTATCCACCCTTACGTTGTTGAAACCTCTACGGTCCGGACCAAGCGTTTCGCCTCGTCGTTTATACCGCGTACATCGAGGGACTGGAATAATTTGCCTGCTGCGGTTTTCCCGTCCGATTATAATTTGGGTCTCTTCAAGGCTAGAGTGAATAGGCTCTTAATAAATTAGTGCGCCTCACCATCTACGATTGCATTACTACTTACCATCAGGTGGGATCGCAGTCAAGCACTAGTTTATATCAATTAAAAAAAAAAATAATTATAGCTGAGACCAACAGCTTAACGTGCTTTCCGAGGCATTGAGGAATCTCGGTATGTTAATACGGTCATCCACAGTAGTAGTAGGTAGTCAGAAGTTAGAAAATCAGACACCACCACACCAGGGGGTTCACTTTTTTTTTTCGGTGGGAAAATCATCCAATGACATCCCCCGCTCTTGGGTGGAGCGGGATATAGTGACAGACTTTTACTGATTAAAAACCCACTCCTGTTCCTTCGTTGCTTTTCGTACCAGGGCCGAGCAAATAGGCTTCGACCCTGCTGGGCCCCTACGGTTTGCTGACATCTCCTTGAGGCGCGCGTGGAACAGTACGCGCCGTCGACGACTTGGGCTCGGTCCGGAGAGTTACCGGACGGTGGGGGATTCATTTTACCTTATCTGGATTGCGAATACCAGATATGTAGATTATGTAGTCTAAGGACTACATAATCTACATGTAAAATAATGCTGCTGCTGCCCCAACATATTATTATATTATTTTTCTATGCTGGCAATTTGACTACTATTATGCCTATAAGTACTAAGGAGTTTATCTGAACTAAACGTTATTATTATTATTGAATTGTTGAACTAATTTATAGTTTTATAAACTATAAATTAGATTCGTTTGACATCAGGCCTTTAGAAATTACTTCAAGAGTTTTATTAACATCGTAATAAACCAAATTAATAACCAAACGATGAAGTTTAACTTATAACTTGATTTACTAAAAATATCCAACAATTTTATCCTAGTTAAAAGCCCTAATATAGTTTAACTTAAAAGTGCGTACAGTTAATTTATGACGACACTACTTACTAGATGGGATGCTTATTGTTCAAATGAGAACGTTCTGACCTATTTTCTGCCTGTTTATACAGTTCAATATTGTATACTAACCAACAATAAATACTAAATAGATATCATTTTCTGAAAACGCCCTCCAAATTGGTTTATAAATAAAGCAGCAATTAACATTTCAAATATTGATATGAGAAAAAGTGGGGGCTTTCTGGAAATTACTTGCTATGTCTTTTGTACATACGTAACATAAAAGGCGGTGACGTCACATTTCAGTGTCTGCATCTTTATTCTGTAACTTGACAATTTCCCCTTCCACCAGATTTGAAAGGTTTACCTAGCGTTCGCTTGGGGTTTCCAAGCGAACGCCGGCGTTTGCGCGTGATTTCGCGCCATTTAGGTTAAATGCTAGCGTCCGCATAGATTATAAAATATTGAGCGTTTTATACCTCTAAAGGGTATTTATCCAAGTACATAAATAAGAAGTTCTTCATAAAGTAGTCTATGAATATCGAAAATAAGCAAACATTTCCGTTATTCCCTATATACCTATAGGTATCCACAGGTACTATTGACTAAAGAATAAGACTAAAAAATAATGGAAAAAGTATTTACTGCAATTGGCAGCCACACAGCATTCGACGATTTCTTCCAGGCAACCTGCCCCCCTAGCCAAATTATAACCTTTTCGTTTCGATTCTCTTTTCGTTAATCGCCTCGAGTAGGCCATGCCTCCGTTTCCTTTGTTCTGACGTCATCTCAACGCTCAGTCACGTGGTCAGAACAAAGGAATAGGAGGCGAGGCCGTCTCGAGGCGATCAACGAAAAGAGAATCGAAACGAAACGGTTGTAACTTGGCTAGGGGGGCTGAAATGTACTGAGATTGCCTGGTTACAAAATGGGGTCACACTTGTACACTTGTATAAGAGTAAAAATAGAAATTAAATAGGTACTTAATACTAAAATAGATACACATATACATCATCATCATCATTTCAGCCGATAGACGTCCACTGCTGGACATAGGCCTCCCCCAAACGTCACACACACACACACAACACATGACACCATGATGTGACACATATACATGCATACAAAATATATAAAACGAAAAGTGTGACAAGTAATGCTCCTATACATGTCTTTTTTTAAAAGAAAGAACGGCTTTTTCTCGGACGTTATCGCTAATAGAAATTTTCTTTGTCTAGGCCCTGAGGAAACTTCCTTTTATCTGTTTTACATTACCATAGCACTTTAAACATTTTTGCACAAGATCACTTTACCTTCCTCCGCGTTTACCTGACAAACCGTACTCCAAATCACTCTCAAGGTCAAACGGTACTATCAAACTACGTTACGTCCTGGGCAAAGTTGCCCAAGGTTGGGCAATCTTGCCGAGGCTGTGCCGTATTCCGACATTGTTAGCACAACTAACCAACTACTTAGATTTAACGAAGTTTGCCTATAACTTGCTGGTTCGTTTACGAGTGTAATATGGATAGCCTAGTTATGGTAATTAAGACTGATGCTGGATTCTCCAGATAGATGGGTTATGGGTTATGAGGTAATAGGGTTTTGACTTGGGTTATTATTGAGAGTGTGCTAGAATTTTACAGTATTTTATAAAGGGTTAAGTCCGTTACACACAAAAAAAGAAAGTGTAAAGTATGTAGTGTGTGTGTGTGTGTAGTGTGTGTGTTGTGTGTGTGTAAGTGCAGTTAATATTATCATATTAATGTTATAAAGGGGAAAGTTTGTGAGAGTGTATGTTTTTTACTCCTTCACACTCAAACGGCTGAACGGATTCAGATGGAATTTGAGATACGGGTACACTATGCCCTAGAATAGCATAAAGGATGACTTTTATCCCGGAAGTCTCTTTCCCTGAGACAATATTCTAATATCTAATAGCTAGTATTCCATATTAGGAAAAATATAATTATAGTAACTTAATTTACCACAATACAATAATATATAAAATTTGTTCATCTCTTTGACAGTCAGGATACAAGACAGTACATTTACCTATGTTTAGAACTATCTTAATGTAGGAAATTATTTCATCTTGTAAAATGCACACACAATCGGAAAAGGAGAGAAGACAACATAGAAGAAGATAAAAGGAAATTCAAAATAACGTTACTCAACTTGTTAAAAAATCAATATAATTAATAATAAGCCAGCTCAGCTCTATCGTTTGTAAACCACATTGTAATTTAAAAAAAGTTTTCGCACTCCTTTAAAAAAAAGTGTTAAAAATACAGCGCTTGTCAAACCAAGTGTCTCACGTTTTTATATGTGGAGAACGTTGTTGATATCACATGTGTAAAACTATTTCGAAGCCTTTTTTATGTAATTCCCTATGTGTTATTGTTTGTTTTCCCCAATAAATAAAATAAAATAAAGCTTTATCCTTTTTTTTGAGGTTATAAATCATCAAATAACTCTTTCCGTTGTGAGCTTTTACTGACTAAAATCCACTATGTCCCTTCAATTGCCCTTTGCGTTTCAGGGTTACAGAAAAATTTTCAAATAATCCCTCAGCCCTTTTTAATCTAAATAATTCTTTTCGCTCTGGGTTTTTACTGACTAAGCCCCACCTGTGTTCCTTCAGTTGCCCTTTGTGTTCCAGTGCCGCGGTAACTATTTGGAACATTTCCGCACCTCTGAGGTTTTAGTTCATCCACATCATTTATTTTATTTACACACACAATTGTTTTTACAAGTAACAAACGTAGTCACATAATTGGAGCACTCGGAGACGCCACTCACAAACTGATCTCATATATATTAGCTCAAACAACATACATAGTGATCATTTTTCTTTCACTTATTTTCTAGCCTTCTTATATCAGTGAATAATGTAACCTTTTCTCAACCATCCCTTCCCACAAACTCCCCGTCCAAGTTAGAAATTAACAAAGTTTGTGGCGACACAAGCGCTGCATGTAAAGTAGTGTTGCCGATGTATAGTCGGCAAAACTTGGCTCACTTATTAGCGTAAGTAAACCAAGGAAATAAATTATATTCTGCCAAGAAATTTGCTAGGGATAAACTGCAAGGAAACTTTAATATATCGTGTGTTTTTGTAGGACTTTAAGGATAAGTTTTCGGCATTTGATTTAAGGCGAAACTGGTAAAAGCTAAGGGCGTAGTCATATTGTCACTAAATGGCGCTAAAATCAACATTTTTAGTTTTTTTTTTGTTTTTATTTATTTATGCACTAGTAAACACTATACAAAGGCGGGCTTTATGCTTTAGGAATTTTCTACCAGTCGCCCTTAGGGTGGTGCAGAAATATAACATGGTAGGTGCAATTTAATGGCAAAAAAAAACTTTTTAGTGTATGGGAGCATTATTATGTCAAGGAAGTGCTATTTGTCGAAATCTTTGTTAAATTATTGCCAGAAAATTCATCTAATTCTGTTTTTCATGTATCTAATGAACCTAAGTATAGGCACTTGCATAAGCACTACATTTTAAAACATGAACAGCTAGAATTAGGTTGAACATACTCTCGGGATAAAAAGTATCGAAACATGGTCTATCCGTGTTATTAAGTCTGTCATTCAAATAGAATAGAATTAAAATACTTTTATTTAAATAATAATAATAATAAACTTTATTGTCAGACCGGAGATCCATATTTTCATTACATTAAATCGATACCTACTAAAGAAAAACAAAAAGACATACAATACAATAAAACACAAAACAATACAATACAACACAACACAACATTGACTTATTTATTTAATATAGATAGAGCAAGAAAAATAAAAACACTTAACTAATTAAAACTAAAAGCGAAAGAGGGTAGGAAGCCCCGCAAGAGGTTTCACCTCTGCGTATTTATTATTGTTTTTATTTGATTTTTCTAATTTTTCGTTAATAACCAGTATATATTTACAACCATTCAGGATAATTAGGAGTGCTCCTATGTTTTCCCTGTATTTCTGGCCAGAACTGATTGATAATTTGGAAATCAATCCGTTGGTGTTGTGAATTCCGAAGATTTCGTTGAAGCTGCTTGTTTTTTTTTTTACCGAAGAAGTCGTCATAATGTTGTGATTTCTAGGCAAGAAAGAGTGAAGTAAAAGGTGGTGCTGTGATTGAAAGGTGGATTACAGTTGGAAAGGGGATTACTTTGTAAAAAGTAAAATATCCCTAAAATACTCCTAGTTAAAATATGGTGTCAAAAAATTCCTCCGCTTCGCTGTCGACTGGAAGTGTGCCCAAAAGACTGGCGGTATTGCCACGTTGTATGGCAATGCTTTTATTCGGGACAGACTTAGCACAACGGTTACAAACACAAACGACCCGCATCGAACAAGGCAGTATCTCGGATTACAGTCTAAACAAAATTCAAATATGTCACTGTTAATTTTAGGTTCATTTTGAAAAATGACTGAATTAATGTTACAACCTTGTTCGTTGCGGGTGTCGACAAAGTAGGTACATAAAGCGAACCCACACCGAAAGGGTGACCATCTCAGCATCAAATCCATTTGAGCGTGAAGGAGTAACAAACATATAACATATAACACACAATACACATACATACTTAAACATATGTTCATATAAACTTTTCGCCTTAAAGTAGTACCAATAACTATACAGCCTTATACGGTTGAATCATAGAAATATAAAGAATTCTCTTTGAATAGTATTTATTTATTTATTTGAATTCTCTTTGAATAGTATTTATTTATTTATTTATTAAAACTTCATGCAACACAAAAGTACAAAGGCGGACTTAATGCCTTAGGCATTCTCTACCAGTCAACCTAGGGTGGTGAAGAGAAAATGTGGCAGGTGCATAAAAATACAAAAGAATATTTAGAAAATAAGAGTTCAAAAGTATGTATATATATATATATACAAAATAAACATACATATATAATTACCAAATACCATAACCATACCATATTACCATATTTATTTATTATTAATTAAATGAATTCCCTATTCATATTTTTTTTTATGAATAAGGAATTCATAAAACTTTCATTAAGTTTTTTGCTTTGAAACTGTTAAAGGCGAAGATGTAATCAAAGGCATTTGTGTATTTATATAATATCGTGTTTGTTCCTCGAAGCTACGCTTCTTTACATAAGGTATTTTTAAAAACATTTCATAATTGCAACTTGGCAGCCAGTCCTAACCCATCTTTTTTTCTTTAAGTTCGAAATCGCAGTATAGATTACATTATATGCTAAAAAAACCGGTCAAGTGCGAGTCGGACTCGCGCATGAAGGGTTCCGTACCGTCCGTAGCAAAAAACAGCAAAAAAATCACGTTTGTTGTATGGGAACCCGACTTAAATATTTATTTTATTCTGTTTTGAGTATTTGTTGTTATAGCGGCATAAATACATCATCTATAAAAATTTCAACTGTCTAACTATCACGGTTCATGAGATACAGCCTGGTGACAAACGGACAGACAGAGAGACAGACGGACGTTTTACCCTTTGGGTACGGAACCTTAAAAAGACGAAAATTATGTATTAAAATACTTAGTCCATATATAGCAAAGGAGGCGGCCGATCGCGCAAGACAACGCTCCTCACGCCCCAACCGCCGCCGAGATTCCGATCCCGATTTCCGGCCACCGTAGGCGCGGGCTTGCGGACGGCGAGCAATGGTTAGCCCGCCGTCCGACCGTCCGGTAACCGTCCGGACCGAGCCCAAATCGTCGACGGCGCGTAATGTGCCACGCGCGCCTCAGGGAGATGTCAGCAAATCGTAGGGGCCCAGCAGGGTCGAAGCCTACTGGGGCCATGGGTAGTGTGAAAACGAAACCCGGCGCCCTGGGACGAAGGCAACGAAGGAACAGGAGTGGGTTTTTAGTCAGTAAAAGTCTGACACTATCTCCCGCCCGCCCAAGAGCGGCATTTGTCATTAGATGATTTTCTCCCCTAAAACAAAAAAAAGTCTATAAAAATAAACATAGAAAGCCCATTTTATTTGCGTTTGCATTCAGTACCGCTATAGCATAATAATAATAGCATAATCAGCCTTTTAATGTTCCCACTGTTGGGACTCATGCCTCCTCTCTCCAGGAGAGGGAATGGGCCGTAATCCACCACGCGGGCCCAGTGCGGGTTGGTGAATGTAACATGTCTTCGAATTTTTGGTTCTAGGACATTGCCGGTTTCCTCACGATGTTATCCTTCACCGTTTTGAGAGCAGTGGTGATGAAATAAATTACACAAAGTAATGTGCCTGGCTGGGTTCGAACCCGCGACCTACAATTCGTAAGTCGGGGCCGTTACCACTCGGCCACCACTGCTCCCCCAATACCGCTATGCAATACCAAGAATAACCGGTCAAGTACATACTCAAGTCACCTCATTACGTTTATTTACTCATTCACAAACAAGTCTTTGATGTTTTCTCTCACGAGTCCTAGCGGGTAATAATCTCATTTATTTTGCGTCAGTGTCATACCAAAGACTCTCTTTATAAAAACTGCTTTGAAAATTCTGTCCTCTTGAATATTCTGTCTGCATATTTCTTTACTAAGTAGAATGTTTCAAAGAACAGCTTTTTGACTTGATTTAAAAGACATTTTGAACTTATTTACAAAGGGAAATTCAGTTTTAGGAAAGGAATTTTCTTGAGGAAATTATGATAATTGCGATTATTAAACTACTTCCAAGAATAGGTACAGATTATAATATTTTAAGAATAAAAGCTCCTATTTTCTGGGTTTTTTTTTGGTTGAAAAATGAGCAATTACCTTTAAACGTGGCAACACTGTTAGCCTTAACGGTACTTTCCCGATGGATAGTGACGTTTTTAGTACTCACCTGCAGACCTAGCCAAGTTATGACCGTTTCGTTTCGAATCTCTTTCTACAGTCGGTAACGCCTCCGATTCCTTTGTTCTGACCCCGTGACCGTCCG
The DNA here is from genome assembly GCA_905147345.3 of Mythimna impura. Taxonomy (NCBI): domain Eukaryota; kingdom Metazoa; phylum Arthropoda; class Insecta; order Lepidoptera; family Noctuidae; genus Mythimna; species Mythimna impura. The sequence continues at coordinate 19,792,854 of LR990359.1, read as the reverse complement.
TTGAAATGATGTCATTTCCCATACTTTTGAAGTTTTCTACTAGCGTTATCGATTGAAGATTATCAACTTGGCTAAGCCCTCTGTTTGTATATACCTAATACTACATCTGTCAATGGCTTTGCCTGGGTGAAAGTAGAAAAGTATTCCAAGGGAACATATTCCCGTCATAAAAAGTATCCTATGTGCTAATCCAAGATATGATCTACTCGTGTGCCAAATTTCATCCATTTCCATTCAGCCAAAGCCAAAGTTTGATCTTGAAGAAACAACAAACATACACACATTTTTTTTTAAAGTGGGAAATCATCCAATGACATCTCCCGCCCTGGGTGGGACGGGAGGGCGTGTCAGACTTTTACTGACTAAAACCTACTCCTGTTCCTTCTTTGCCGTCGTTCCAGGGCCCCGGGGTTCTCTTTCGCATCACCTATGGCTCCAGTAGGCTTCGACCCTGTTGGGGTCCCTACGGTTGCTGACATCTCCTTGAGGCGCGCGTGGGACACTACGCGCCGTCGACGACTTCGATCCAGACTGTTACCGGACGGTCGGACGGCGAACTACCCATTGGTCGCCATCCGCAAGCCGGCGCCTACGGTGGCTGGTAATCGGAATCAGGTGGCTGGGGCGCGAGGGCCATTGCCTCGCGCGTGTGGCCGCCTCCTTTGCTAGCATTACTGCTTCGCAGAAGGAGGCAACCACCTGCCACTCCTCCTTGCTCCGGACCATGGCCTATACCAAGGCCCGGTGCGAAAGATTGCTGCCACCGAGCGCTCCCACGAGAACACGGCGGTGCTCTGCCCAAGCGAGGCACACCTCTACCGTATACTCCACCGTGTCCTCCGGGCGTTCCAAAACATACACACATACTTTCTCCTCTATAATACTACTGTGATTATCTTTAGCTTGTGTAACACAGCACAGTCGGCCTTATAATGTTCCCACTGTTGGGACTCAGGCCTCGTCTCTAGGAGAGCGAATGGGCCGTAATCCACCACGCGGGCCCAGTGCGGGTTGGTGGATGTCACATGTCTTCGAATTTTTGGTTCTAGGACATGCCGGTTTTCTCACGATGTTTTCATTTACCGTTTTGAGAGCAGTGGTGATGAAATAAATTACACAAAGTAATGCGCCTGGCTGGGTTTGAACGCGCAACCTACAACTCGTAAGTCAGGGCCGTTACCACTCGGCCACCACTGCTCTCTGGCTCTGCACTGCTATGAATAAGGAATTCATAAAACTTTCATTAGGTTTTTCGCTTTGAAACTGTTAAAGGCAAGATGTAATAAAAGGCTTTTGTGCATTTAAAATAATATCGTGTTTGTTCCTAGATGTAGAAGTAATGCGCCTGGCTGGGTTTGAACGCGCAACCTACAACTCGTAAGTCAGGGCCGTTACCACTCGGCCACCACTGCTCGTCATAACAACAGTTTGTGTAACAGTATTACATTATAAGTAAAGTAAATATATCATTTAGTTGCCCTTTTCATTATACTATAACCTAACTTACTGCTCATGGGGGTGGGTAAAGTTGTAACCGTACGCTCACAATTTCCCAATTATTTTGCAGTATTTGGTCGCTATTGGTCCCGTGAGAAGCAATCGATCGCTTTTAGACATCCTCGTATTTTTAGCAGTTTATTTTGTATGGTTGTGTTTGTTTAGGTATTCGAATGGTCAGCTATGGCCGAAGACAGACGTGTTTGGAAAAGGGAGAGGAAGGCCTTCGCCCAGTAGGACATTACAGGCTAATTAGATTAGAATTAAATCTGGTTAAAATTGTATTCTAGAATTTACAGGCTTTTGTATATCAAGGAGTTGGTTAGATAAACAGGAAGTTGTAGCGACTAAACTTCTACATAATATAACTCACACAATTTCAATAAAGTGTTCCCAATAAAAAAAAAATCTCTTTCGTGCATTTTGTTAGTAGTTACTAACATATCTTGTTAAAATTGTATGCATCTTGTATGATTATGTTAATTTTAGTGTAAGTACTACAAAACGGTTCTATGATAAATTAAAATTGTTTGAAATTACCGACCCTTTCGGTTCGAGCACTTCGAGCACGTTTTGCGCAACTGTACCTATTGTATTTCTGTACTTTATTTTTTATTTCTTTGTATTGTTGCCGTTGTATTAAATTGCCTGCGTCGAATAAATTCTATTCTATTCTAAGTACCTTTTTTTTCGGTGGAAAAATCATACAACGACATCCCGCGCTCTTGGGCGGAGCGCGAGGGTTTGTCAGGCTTTTACTGACTAAAAACCCGCTCTTGTTCCTTTATTGCCTTTCATACCAGGGCCGAGTCTTCCTTTCAGAAGCAGACCTTTGGCCCCAGTAGGCTTATTCTAAGTACCCTAATATTTTGTTTCTTTGTTTAAACTAACAAACTTATTCGTCTAACAGTCAATGATACAGTTGATAGCTCGTTCAATAGAAGTTACCGTGTGTACCGAGAAGTTCACACAAAACTTACAAACGAAGTTAAGAGGTCTCACCCACCTCTGATTAAACTTACTAAGAAGTCCTACTTTAGTAGAAAAACATTTCATCAAGAAAACGACCTTATTTTTCACCATAGTTCTGTGACACATGTAATTTTTTTTTATTATCTAATAAGCTCGCGCTTGACCACTATCCCATCTGATGGTATTAAGCGACGATGTGCTCTTCTGCCATTACCTCCTCATGTCATCTACGGGTAGCGTAAAAGTGAAACCCGGGGCCCTGGAACGAAGGCAAAGAAGGAACAGGAGTGAGTTTTTAGTCAGTAATAGTCTGACACACATTCCCGCTCCACCCAAGAGCGAGAGATGTCATAGGATGATTTTCCAACCTAAAAAAACCTCCTCATGTCATACATATATTTTTTACTGAACTAAAAATTGACTGCCCTTAATTTTTTAAGTTGGTAACTACATTCACAATTCTGAAAAAAATAAATAAATTCGAAAATGAATAAACTTTTTTCCAAAAAAAAACTTTTGTCCTACTATACGATCTTGTTACTAATAAGGGTCGAAACCTCTTTTGGATCAATTTAAGTTTGAGTACTAGAAAAGCTACAACTGCTAGTTGTAGCTTTAGGAAAAAACTTTTTCCCATATATTTATCTATACGAGATGCCAGATAAATGTGGAATAAAGTACATTGACCTTTTCCTAATATCTCTGCATAGAAACCCGAAAAATAAACAGTTAACTGTTTTTCATTACTAGAAATTGTAAAGGATCACGATAGATGTCGATTCAAGACAGCTTTATGTCTTTATTTCAGTTTTTTAAATTAAGAATGTCAACAAATATAGGAGGGTCAATGACCGTTAATTTAATTTTTCTGGCGCCTACCTTATATTATATAGGTATACCTATAAAATGAGAAACTGACTGACTGACATACGTATCAACGCACAGCCGAAACTAGTGGGTCTAGGAGCGTGAAATTTTGCACAAGATTTCCATTTATGACGTAGGCAAGAACTAAGAGACGATTTTTCAAAATTCATCCCCTAAGGGGATGAAACGGGGGTCCAAAGATTGTATGAAGGAACCTACTTTCACGCGGGCGAAGCCGCTGGCAGAAGCTAGTTTAAGTATAAATGAGCTCATAGTACAAATAAAATCTGAATATATACATATATGACATAATACGTATGTCATCTCTTTTGGGATGCTGCGAGGTCACTTCACACGTCTTACAACATTGTAATTACGGAGCCATCTCTAAGGAAAAAACGAATAATTTCCATATTACCCATTGAGTTGAATTTCAGCTGATTTGTGCGGAGTTAGGAATATTTTTGAACTAAAAAAGTCAAAGGTCTAGCGATTTCTTTGATTAGTTACATACACTATGATTATTTTCTGTATTAGTAACATAATAGTAGATTCTGTGACTAGGGGATAAAGCAGTGTCTTTAAGTCGCGGGCGGCATGTTGAATTCCGAACGAAACGAAGGTTTCTAATTTTAATCCCGAACGACAGTGAGGGATTTATATAATTAACTCCCGAGCGAGGGAGTTAATAAAGAAACCTGAGTTAAGTGAGGAATTCAAGCCACCCAAGATAAAGACAGCTTTATCCCCGTGTTGGATACTCTACTTTTTACACCATCTGTGAGATAATTAAAAGACAATTTAGTAAAACAAATCAAATATTAGAGAAATATAAGTATTATGTACAAGTTAATCTTAACTATCAATCAACATGTTTTGAGATTTGAAACAAACAAAATTCACTACTCTAAGATTCTATAGTTTCAATTTTCTTTATCGCCCCCGCTTTTTCATTACTTTTTTTTTTCGAACCTCGTCAGTAACCACGACCACGTTTTATTCTGTTTTTTTTTTTAGTGGCCAGTTTGAATTTTGAATAAACTTATTTGATGCACGTACATTTTAGTTCACTTAATGTTGACGGTTTTTGACGTTCCAAATTCAAATCTCATTATTCTCTAGGGATCGCCAATACTGCATTATCTCCCTAGGGACAGAATGACTTGTTTTAAGTGATGGTTGTATGACATATAAATGGGTACTATCGAGCAGGTGGTGTAAAAAATGTATTTTTTTTAACTGACACCTAGAACGAGTGCGACTTGACAGCGCGGCGTTAAGACAGTAACATTAAGGGTTTACAAAAATAACGCGCTGCGCTGTCCTGACGCCGTCCATTCTAGTTTTTGGGGTAAGCAACATCTATGAGTAAGTGCTACTATACATAATTAATTATTAATTTCAAGTGGTATTGTTTGTTGACATTTTTAATAATTGTGTGCTGTCAAGGTAAAAGTAGAGGGCGTGTTACCCGTTTTGGCCGTTTTATTTTAAAACTTCCCGCTACACTAGGTACACAAAATAGGTTTCTTATCCAATCTTTATCATCTCTAAAGTTAACACATTTTGATTAAATGAGAAAAGAAAAAAATATCGAATGAGATTTTTCTTTGAAAATGGCTTCTTAATTTTGCGATATAGTAATCTGTGTTATGAATATCTTAGCTTGGGTAAAAGTCAAGATCAAAGAAGGTTATTTAGGAAAGTATGAGCACCTGTAGTTGAAATACAAAGGGTAATGTATATTATCTACCGGCAATCTGTATAATTCAGGTATTCTATACCGTACATAGGCAACGTATAGAGTACCTGAGGCATCCATATTTAGTGCCCATTCAAAGATTCAAAGATTCAAAAGCATTTATTTCAAATAAACCATTTACAGGCACTTTTGAAATGTCAAGAAGTCAGTCAGTCAGAAAAAATGATGCTAATTGCACATTCCAAAGCGTAGATCTCTATGGAGAAGAATGTGCAAGAAACTCCATGGACACTCTTTTCAATCATGTTTTGCAATTACAAATATCTCTGTTACATGTTTCTTGTCGCTATCATGTGAGAACAATGTCAATAATGTAAAAATAAAAACTAAATATAGATATTAAAATAGCAACTGGCAGCTAAGAGATGACCAGTCTCAACTGACAGCGCCCGTTCACGGGCCTGACGCGAATATTAGCACCACTCAGCTCAACCATTTTGAAGGGAACCGAATGATCCAACACACGCGCCACCATCAGTGAGACATTTGAGTGAGCATGACAAACTCTCAACTGCCATGCTCATTTATGTCAAACAAATCCAATAGTAACCTAAAAACCATAAAATAGCTCCATGGTACTCACATTTACAAAGTTTGAAAAAAATGCTTCTACATTATACAATACTAAATACAATAATAATTAACTACAATAATACTTTACAAATTTAACAAATTCAAAAAATAGAGAAGAATAGTAATAATAGTTTCAAAACTAATCAATTTGTACCCCCGGTGGTAGTGGAGCTGGACCAGCATTGAGCCAAGCATTTTTATCTTGAATATAATCCTCCAACTTATAATATGCTTGCCTGCATAGTGTGCGTTTAATACAAGATTTAAATTTCGTTTCATTGAGTTCTAACATTTGGGGAGGTATTTTATTATAACATTTCAAACTTTACCTAGGTAATGTATACAATTTCTAGGGATTGTATACGTACCTGCTGGTCTGCACTATCACACTAGTTCCATACTAATCTATATCGACAATTTCAATCCCAATACAATTTTGACAGACAATTCCAAATGATGCCATAATAATTGCAACAGTCTTTAGCACGTTCGAAATATGTACGTATAAGCAGATATCTATCGACATGTCTGTTTGTCTGTCAATACATGTAACTGTTTGTTTATCTAGGTTGAAACTGCACGATTGTGGTCGGAAGCGTGCCTGATGCGATCGCGGTTAGCCTATTGAAATGGGTTGTGTTTTGTGTCTAGGGTTGCCAACCATACTTTATAATAACGTATTTTATTTTATTTTAGGTAAATGTATTTTATACTTTTGCATAACAATAAAGTATATGAAAATACCCTATTTTCTTTTCAATCTTTATTATAATGCGTAAAATTAAACACTAATACGAATAATTACTGAACTATTATCGTTACTTCTACTTTTAAACACGAATACGATTCTAAAAATGTAAGGATACCTCATTAAAAACTTTTAGTGTGTGCTGGAAGCACATAAAAATGTCTTCAAGAGAAGAAACAAATAAATAAATAACATTTTGAAAAATACTTTTATTTTCTTTTTAATAGGTGCTTTTTTCCCTACTAAAAAAATGTGATACGTTATTTTTCTTCAAAATTTTTTACAAAAAAAATACAACCGACTTCAATGTAAAAAAACACTGAAAAGTGCAAAATAACTTTAATTTCGGAAGTCAGGGTTTCTTTAATAGTTTTGTCTCTTCGTTGTTTAACACCGACTTCCGAAATTAAAGTTATTTTGCACTTTTCAGTGTTTTTTTACATTGAAGTCGGTTGTATTTTTTTGTAAAAAGTTTTATATTTTACACTTTTTAGTTATGGTACCACTACTAAAAAGTACCCCTCAGCCATACTTAAATACGTTATAGCTAGAGTGCATCTCATGACAATTCTAATAATACCAAACACGGTTAGATTAAATTAATTTATTACAGAGTTCCGGTGCCTAACTTCAGGCTTCATCATCAGATCAGTACAATATTTTACCCCTCTTCTTTCAGTCAGTCATCGACTACACGTATAAATAAAGCAATTTTACTTGTTACGACAGTTCTGCTGAGATCCTATAAGGGGTTCTGTTCCATATCTTCGAAGTTCATGATCAGATACTAACAATATTTCTATAGGACCAACTTGGAAGCATAAATTTCGGAATCGGTCCACTATTGACCGAGAAATCGGTGAACATAAAAAAAAAACATACATTCAGCCGTACATAGAACCTCCTCCTTTTTGAAGTCGTTTAAAAACAGATGGCAACCCTATTTGTGTCAGTATTGATAGATCGATTTAGTTCGAATTAGGTATGTTCGTGTATTACTCGCTTTGATGTGGAAACTAATTACTTTGCAGGTGTAGTTTATATAGCAAAGTAATGTTTTGGAATATTGTTATAGTAGTAGTAAAATACTTTACATTTTTGAGGGAGGCCTATGTTCAGCTTTTATTTTATTTTTTTGTAGGTGTGAAAATCATCCAATGACATGGGGATGTCATTGGATGATTTTCACACAAGAGCGGGGGCGCTCTTGGGGGAGCGGCGTGTCAGACTTTTACTGACTAAAAACCCACTCCTGTTTCTTCGTTGCCTTTCGTACCAAGGCCGAGTCTTCCTTTCAGAATCAGACCTTTGGCCCCAGTAGGCTTCGACCCTGCTGGGCCCCTACCGTAGGGGCCTATGTCTAGCTGTGGAGGTCTTTCGACTGACATTATGAGGACTACTAGTGACCGCTCCCACTTTGCACGGGTTCAAACTATACTATAACTCCTCCTAAACGGCTTGACCGATTTTGATGAAATTTTGTTTGTATATTTGAGTGGGTCCTTGGATGGTTTAAAAATACAATTGGACCCGGTAAGTGGCGTTATAATCGGGTTCTCAATTATTTTGTCTGACGAAAAGACATTTCCGGGCAGAATTATAAATAATTATGTAAATCGTCCTCGTCTATTATTCTTTCTATTAGTAAAAATCGCATCAAAATCCGTTGTGTGGTTTTAAGAGTACCTAATTAGCGTATAAACAGGTAGACGCAGATAGCGAATTTATTTTAAAGAAGTTTTGAATAAATTGAATAGGTACGTGAAATAATCGATTCGAATACTTATAGAAAGTTTACAGGTTTAATATTTCAAATTACGAAATTTTCCCAATACTTTACATAAACTTTCAACTAAAGTTTCTTAACAATTTTAAATTTCTTGGGTTATACTCTCTTTCACAACTTCTCTAAGTTATTTTACAAATCTAATTATGATATAAAAGGAGAAACGGACTGACTGACATATTAACGCACAGCCGAAACTACTGGGATTAGGAACATGAAATTTTGCAGAAGGTTTCCTTGTATGACGTAAGCGAGCACTTAAAGAGGATTTTCCAAAATTCACCCCCTAAGGGGATGAAACGGGGGGTCCGAATTTTCAAAGGGCAAATCTAATTTCACGCGGGCGAAGCCGCTGGCAGAAGCTAGTAACTTATAAGATAACTGGTATAATGATTTATGATGAATCAATGTAAAACCACAGGAGAACCAAGGTCGCCGACATAGCACGAAGAATCGCCAAACTAAAGTGGCAGTGGGCAGGGCACATTGCTCGTAGAACGGATGGTCGATGGGGCCGAAAGGTTCTAGATTGGCGACCGCGCACCGGAAAACGCGGCGTTGGAAGGCCTCCTACAAGGTGGACCGACGACCTGGTGAGAGTCGCGGGAATGCAGTGGATGCGAGACGCACAGGATCGAACGTTGTGGCGACGCTTGGGGGAGCCCTATGTCTAACAGTGGACGTCTTTCAGCTGAAATGATGATGATGATGATGAATGTAAAAAAATAGTAGTTATAATATTGATTGATATTTGATCATTTCGATGTTACATTTTTTGAAAGACAGAATAATCTTTACTGTATAATTTGTGTAGGTACACAATTATAGGTGACAGGCACGATACGAAATCATCTAATGAGTTCTCATGCTCTAGGGTAGGGTGGGAGGGCGTGTCAGACTTTTACTGATTAAAACCGCACTTATGTTCCTTCGCGGACGGCGAGCAATGGGTGGCTCGCCGTCCGACCGTTCGGTAATCGTCCGGACCGAAACCAAATCGTCGACGGCACGTACTGTTCCACGCGCGCCTCAGGGAAATGTCAGCAAATCGTAGGGGCCCAGCAGGGTCGAAGCCTACTGGGGCCACGGATAGTGTGAAAGTGAAACCCTGGGACGAAGGCAAAGAAGGAACAGGAGAGGGTTTTTAGTCAGTAAAAGTCTGCCACTGTCTTCTGCTTCGCCCAAGAGCGGGATTTGTCATTAGAAGATTTTCCCACCTAAAAAAAAACCTATGTTCCTTTAGTTGCCCTTTACGTTCTAGGACCACGGGTTACCTTTGCAGATGTCAACCCATGGCTTTAGTAGGAATTTTCGTAAGAACAAAAACACAATTTTGATCTTTATGCGTGTAACCTCAAAATTACCTCAATATATAAAACACACGGGTGCTGCTGGCCAGTTCTCTCTTGGCTTGAATTTCGCTTGATACATTTCTGTGTGTCTAGATAAATGTGTAATCTTCTTTTGACAGGCCTGTTGGTCTTGTGGTTAGTGGCCCTGACTGCTATGCCGGAGGTCGTGGGTTCGATTCCCACTCAGGACAAATGTTTGTGTGATGAGCACGATCATTTGTTCTGTGTCTGGGTGTAATTTATCTATAATATGTATGTATTTAGAAATATATAAGTATGTTTATCAGTTTTCTAGTACTCATAACACAAGCTCTGCTTAGCTTGACACTAGGCGACGTTGTGTGACAGTTGTGGAATATAATCATTAGAAGAAAAGTACATTTTGATTCAAGTGGATAAAGTACCACTTATATACTGCAAGGCGGAATTCGCCCGAGTCGCAGGTGAGGGTGTTATGGAGCCGAGTGCTGCAGTGACAAATTTCCACGTGTATCAAATGACGAAGAAATAAATAAGCCAGGGTTGACCGGCAACTCGTGAGGGTCGCTTAGCGCCCAGCCTGATACGATAAATACAATCAATTGTGGCGGGGGCGAGCTCACACACTTCACTTCACTTCACTTCACTTCACTTTTCCGCAATAATGAGGAAAAGTAAAAGCGGTAGGGATAAGTGCGGGTTTTCGAGGAAGCGTATTGAAAATTTTATTTACTGAATTAAACTAGGTAAGTAATTTATTTTGAGAAAAATTACAAAAAGAAAATCTGTGCTTTTTTATTTTTATATTATATACCTAAAAATCCAAGCTCGCCTTAAAAGCGTCGTTTATCAAACGTGTGGGATAAAAGGATATGTATTTATGATTAGAGAGTGGTGTTTTATTGCACCCATATAGTGCTCGGCTTCGATAAAGTAAGAGTTGTGACGTCATCAGTGACATCACTTTTAATCAGAATGTATCTCATGTATGACGCACGGAGGACATAAAAAGAACATTTTGATAGAGTTTTTTTGCACTTATTTTCTTATTTTGTACCTACCTTATGTTAGGGTTCACCTTCATGCTTGGCTTGATATTCTTAGTATTTGTAACCGAGATAACATGATTGAAAAGAGCGTCCATGACTCCTTTAAGGAGAAGAATATCTCTATATAGGGTGACTGGCAATTAGTGTACGATACTTAAACATGTGATTGTGCTCATGATAACAAACAATTTTTATTATGGGAGCAAAGCCGAAATCGCGAAAAAAATATCAGCTGTTCAGTACATTAGGCAAACATAAATGTACTGAACGGCTGATTGTTTTTCGCGATTTCAGGTTTGTTCCCATAGTAAAAGTTGTTGGTTAGGGTTCCGTACCTCAAAAGGAAAAACGGAACCCTTATAGGATCACTTTGTTGTCCGTCTGTCTGTCTGTCTGTTTGTCAAGATCTTTTATCTCGGGTCTGCGTAAAGGTATCGAATTAAAATTAAAACTATATACTCAGGTCTGTAGTCCCTTGAAGCTGTGAAAAAATCAAACTTCTAAGTTAACGAAAAAAAAAAAGATATGGCCATTTATATCGCAAAAAACGTGTATTTCGACACTCTCAAGGGAATCAAAATTTGTAGGATACTTCCCGTTGACCTAAAATTCTGAAATTTGGTAAAAAGCAAGGTCATATAGTATATAGGAATAAATTTGAAAACAGAAAATTTGTTGTTACGTCACAAAAATAAACTTTATTTGCGATTCGAAAAATCTTCGAGACTTCATTCAAGAATTTAACTATTCACATATGTAGGTAAGTTTGTACGGAAGCCTCAGTGCACGAGTCCGACTCGCACTTGTCCAGTTTTTTTATGTTTAATTTAAGTTTTCACCCATGTCTTTCAGTTCCTCTTTACATTTCAGGGCCAAGGTAACTTTTACAAAAAATCCCGTGACCCTAACGGGAAGTAAATAGGCCTAAGTAAATATCTTAAATTATTCTGCTCGTCTTTATCCAATAAAATCGCCTGACCTTCAAGATGTCATTTATCTAAATTATAACTGAAGGCAGCTGGTCTCAAATATGAATCTTAAAATATTTCAGGTCTAAATATAGACTTCTTTTAAGATTTCCACAGACTTTAGATATTAAGTCAGTCTCAGTAATTGGGAGAGGGTTTGTCACAATGGCTAATATTGCCAGTTTTATGGGCTTTAAAAGTCTTTAGTTTAAGCTCTCGTTCTTTAGATCTTATAATATATTTTATGGGTGTTATTTTTACGTTCATAAAACCCTTTACGTCTAAAACGAGGTCATTTCCCAGCCCGTGCCCGATAAGTTCTCAAGCAGCTCGAACAAAGACTTGTCGACCAAACATGGGAAACTCTTTGTTTCCAACAAAGGAATAAGGCCTCTCTTTACACAAGGATTCTTATTTTACCAACGTCGAGATTTTCTAGATTAGAACAACCTGTTAAGTACTCTCAAAGTTTTTTTAAATGGCTGCTGTTAAGTAGGTTGACTTTTGATTTATAATGTCAAGTGTTCATGGGACTACTTAAAGTCTTAAGGGTTTAATGGACTAAAAATCGAGCCTTTACAGGAAGAACATAGTAAGCGAAGGTTTGTGTTTTTTGCAGAAAGGGGTTTTTCTTTTCGTAAAAAAAAAAAACGTTTACAAAAAAATCAAAAAATAGACAAAAGTCCATAGTATTAGTAGTCACAATTCTCTTAATATTTAACGTATGCGTGGGCAAAGTGTGTCATCTTTGCGATTGGAACATTTGCATCTGAATCACTGAAATGTTCCGAAACATTTGTCATTTGGAACATCGGCTCAAAAGTACAAACGGAAAATTGGAAACATCGGCTCACAAGATACAAACGGAACATTTGAAACATCGGCACACAAGATAAAATCGGAATATTTCGAACATTGGCTCAAAAGATACAAACGGAACATTTGGAACATCGGCTCACACACACAGATCACGATTCATAACAGTCACTCAGACACTGACTGTTATGAATCGTGATCTGTTACGTTGCGCCATATATACGAGTACACCAACAGTTTTATTTAATTGAATTTTGATTTGAGAATAATTTAAAGCAGATGTTTTTAGTTCAGTTCATTAAAATTTACACTATTTACGTTTTAATTTGAATTTTAAAAAGACTACAGTTCACTTAAAGTAAAGAGTTTTTTAGTGTTCCAATTGTTCCAAATGATACATTTAAAACATTACTGCTGTTCCAATCTTTCGGAACACTAAAATGTTTCGGAACAGTGAGTCGGTTCAGAAAGAGTTACACACGCCTAATCTATGTCAGTATGTGCGTGGGTTATGATAATATTTTAATAAAAACTATGCTAATAGATCAGTAGTTGTATGAATAACAATTTTGAAAACAGATAATAATTATTGTGATGTTATGTTACTCCAACAAAGACGCGTTCTTCTAAATACACACAGACACTGACTGTAGTTCAGTACAGCTAATACCAACAGATAGATGTAACAAGTTACAACTTATTGAGAACTAACCAAAACGACATATTTACCTATTGTTAATGCTGTTAGTTCGGGGCTCCATGTTAGCACAAGGTATAGCCTACGGCCTTATCCTTGAGAACAGGCAAATAGCCAGATACACGTGCTTAAATAATGAGCCGTTTCCAATACAATACTTGAGGATCATGTCCTGAATTTGACTTGAGGGGGTTAAAGTACGTCATCTACGTATGTATGGAGAGATTTGGTATGTCACAGATTTAATAATAACTAGCTTTTTGCCAGCGGCTTCGCCCACGTGTTTGTACGTTCCATGAGGTAAATTATTGTGTTCGTCAATAAAAGGAACCCTTGTGCAAAATTTCATGCTCCTAGTCTCTGTAGTTTTGGCTGTACGTTGATATGTCAGTCAGTCAGTTTCTCCTTTTATAATATATATAATAGATAATAATAGTAAGGTTTTGTCTGTGCGATTATGGACGAAGTTCTCTTGAAGAATAACTACCGGAGACATAAATATAATGAAGGACAGGACGGTTGACGTGAGTCGAGTATGCCACCATCTGGATGAGTCTATGAGACATATTATCTCTGGTTATTCTCGTCTGGATAACGGCAAGTATTTGCACAGACATAACCAAGTACAATTTAGTGGATTCTGGGTAGGTACCGTATTGTAAGTAAGTATGTGCCCGACACAGTTCTCAAAAATGACCATGTCACGTTGTACTTGGATCGTTGTATCATCACTGACTGGACTAGTGTAGCCAATAAGCCAGATATAGTGGTGACAGAACAATTAGCGCGCCGTGCAATGATAGTCGGTGTCACCATTCAACAACCATTTGGCCTACGCGACGAAAATAGCCAAAAAAGTTCCAAGTTATGCAAAACGGCTACAGAAATTCAAGATGACTTCTCTCGAAGAACGCAGAGACAAAAACGATTTCATTTTCATATTTAAAGTTCTTCACAGTAAAATAGACTGTCCTCAGTTGTTTTTCCTATACCTGTACTACAAGACCTTGCTCTATGCCAAATTTTAGGATTCTGGCTCAATAGGAAATACCCTATGAATTTTGATTCCCTTGAGAGTGTCGAAATATACGTTTTTTGCGATATAAACGGTCACATCTTTTTTTTTCGTTAACTTAGAAGTTCACAGCTTCAAGGGACCGCAGTCCTGAGTATGTGGTTATTGATACCTCCACGCGTTCCCGGTATAAATGGTTTTGACAGACAGACAGACAGACAGACAGACAGACGGACAACAAAGTGATCTTAGAAGGGTTCCGTTTTTTCCTTTTGAGGTACGGAACCCTAAAAATGATGAACCCTGTCTCTAAAAACTAGGAGCGCTGTTTCTTAAGAGATTTAAAGTTAAGACTAAGCGATCTTATTCTTATAAGAGAATAAACATTCTGAAACCGAAAACATTTACAAAAGTAAAACAAAAAAAGTACAATTCTCGTGCCCTTTGATACAGATACAATAAAAACTATCGGCAAATATTTTAGGCAAGATCTCGTGTTTCGCAGTAGGCTTTCGGCTATCTTATTGATAATACAACTTTATTTATAATGCAGACTGTACGAATGCCGTATAACGTTACAAATGTGGCTCAAAGGGTATGAAATAATCCGGGTTGTTGTGCGTCCATATTTTCTCTGTTTACTAGGACAATTTTATTGTAAGACTTTTTATGTGATTGAATGGGAAGAAAGTAGACCGCCAGAGGATCAGTTTATGTTGGCAAAGGTACGAAGGGCACTCTTTCTTCAAGAAAGAAAGAAAGAAAGAAAAAACGTTTATTCGTAAGTACCTCACACATACAGTAAAATTAAAATACGGTAGAATACATTGGAAATAAAATATAGTAGAATTAAGCATAAAAAATAACTGTATGATCTGTGCAAGGCAACTCAGCATATGCTGCGATATTTAAAACGATAAGTAACGCAACGCTGGTATTCTTCAATATCAAAGGCATCACTGGTGTGTTACCATATCAGTGACAATTCAAACTGAATCAAAGTCTATGAATGTTTGTCATTCACTCTTATTCGTGACAATACATCGGATATGTTTTGTTGTTATAGGATGTATGTAAAAACACTGCGCGCGATTACACCCACGTGATAGTAGGTTTCTCCATACAAATTTGAACCCCGTTCATGACAAAAAAAAAATCCTTTCTTATTCTTTATAGGGTGACTGGTAAAAGTATCAACCTGAAATCGCGAAAAAAATATCAGCTGTTCAGTACATTAGGCAAACATAAATGTACTGAACAGCTGATTTTTTTCGCGATTTCAGGTTTGTTCCCATAGTAAAAGTTGTTGGTTATCATGAGCACAATCACGTGTTTAAGTATCGTATACTAATTACCAGTCACCCTATATACATTATGAAAGGAACCTGTGTACAATATTTAAGCGGTCTGGGGCGAAGAGGTCAGGCAATTGAATGTGATGACATTTTTATTTATGACTATGGCAAAACTTGTGCTAAACGCAGTTGTGCGGTCACGTAGGTATAGTATTATTAGCAATGCCGTTTTTAGTTGCTTTTGCGTTTCCCGTTGGGTTAGTTGTCTACCCTATTTGACTAGCCTATACTGTCCCACTGCTGGGCAAAGGCCTCCCTCCTTTCCTTCTATTGTTGCCGGCTTTGAGCAATTTCTTGCCATTTTTTAAGGAAGACATCTAAGTCGTCCTGCCATCTTCTTCTTGGTCTTGGTCTTGGTGGTTGATCTGAATTAGACAGGAAAAAATAAATAATATTCGTACCTTCCTACCTAAATAATCCTCCATTTTTGTGGCCACAATGTGTGGTGAGGGCCGACGGGAATTCACCGGTCCCGGAGTCTCGGAATTATTCAAGCAACCCTCGCCAATGTCGGCTCATTTGTTATTTCCTACTTAATTCTAGCAATGTTTTAACAT
Source organism: Mythimna impura (assembly GCA_905147345.3). Taxonomy (NCBI): domain Eukaryota; kingdom Metazoa; phylum Arthropoda; class Insecta; order Lepidoptera; family Noctuidae; genus Mythimna; species Mythimna impura. Next base: position 19,776,861 of record LR990359.1, on the reverse strand, counting down.
TTTATTGTGCTGTTCTCTTACTTAAGTGTGGTTACCGTCGTGTTTATTTTGTAAATCGTGGTTTGCTAGTGTTTATAGTGAGAAATGGGTTCATATTTTGAGAAAAGACGTTTAACGACGAACGTTTTTTTTTTTAGTTTTTAAGTTTAAGTACTTATCCTAAGATTGTGTGGTAGATATCGCTGTCAGCGATAAGACCGCCATTGTACTCATAGATTTAAGCTTCTGTAATTTTTTTACTATTTTGGTCTACAATAAAGTTTACTCTAGAATAGAGTAAGTATAAGAATCGAGTATAAGTATAATAAGAATTCTAAGAAAAGATGTTGGAAGGTGGACCGATGACCTGGTGAAGGTTGCGGGAATCCAATCGATGCGAGACGCACAGAACTATCGGCTAAAATGATGATGATGATGATGTTGGAAAGGCAAACACAATTTATTTATTTCTTATTCTGCTGTACTGTGCTACTCATATTATAAATAAGAATTATAAATTTAGATCCAATGTTTTGAAAAAAATGGATAATAGAGCAAAGTGTTATCCCGGATTTGATTTCAATTCAATTCAATTCTTTATTGCTATATCACATGTGTTACATAAGATCTTAAGAATAGTTAGTTAAGTGCACATGGACCCTGTTGGGCATAGCAATTACAAACAATCCAATTTCCAGTCACCGTAGGCGTAGGCTTGCGGACGGCGAGCAATGAGTAGCACGTCGTCCGGTCGTCCGGTCCGAGCACAAGTCGTCGACGGCGCGTAGTGTTCCACGCGCGGCTCAAGGAGATGTCAGCAAATCGTAGGGGGCTCAGTAGGGTCAAAGCATACTGGGGCCATGGGTTAAGTGAAAATGAGCCCCCCGGGGCCCTGAAACACAAGGCAAAGAAGGAACAAACGAGTGGGATTTAGTCAGTAAAAGTCTGACATGCCCTCGCGCTCCGCCCAAGAGCGAGAGAAGTCATTGGATGATATCCCACCTTAAAAAAACCAGGTCTTCTTTGTTTTCTCCCTACACCTGTTTAAAAAAACCGTGATATTTTGTACGTATGAATGTTTCATCAAACGTTTCTCACATCCGCCATTAAAAATGGTAGGTACTGGAGGTTTTTTCATTCGGAATCAAATAGGTTTGGGGATTGCCTTCGCTTCCAATTTCGTTCAGCTTTTATTTACGTAAATTGAAAACCAGATAGTGTGCCAACACCGATATGAAGCCGTATATGAGGCTGGAGTTATTATGTGAAATAATGTTTTCTGGCAATTTCTATTTGGGGTTTTCCCGTGCTCTCAGAATTGGATTTTGTGATGTAGCTTTGATATTTACGAAAAATTGTTTTCGTAGATTTTCTTAAATAAGAAATGTGAATTAAATGTCAATATGTTAAATATGAGATCGGTATAAAAAAATATGAGATAAAACGATAAAATAATGTGTTGTTCTTGTGTTTTGAGATGTCCAGTGTTGCCAACAGTTACACTAACTTACCACTAGAGTCAACTTTTAAAACCACCAGAAAACCACTAGCAAAAAATTATCCCACACACAAAATCGCAAAATTTCCCACTAAAAAAAATTGTGTTGTACGAAATAAAATAAGTAGGCACATAGTTTCCTTTAATAATAAGTGATAAAAATTAACAATCAGTTAATCAAAATACCATTTGTGGGTAATTTAACATTAGTAGGTAAATCAACATACAAATTATTCAATAACAGCTATGTATTAATTTGTCTACAGACGAATCATTTTTGTTTGCACCATTATCGTCGGTATCAGATTGATAATTATGGATTCTATGGTGCTGATTTACACCCGAGTGATTGCATTTTTAGTAAGAAATTGAATTTTACTAAAGCTCTAGAAAAATCCACTAGCCACTATAACCAATATTTCGCAACTAAATGGGGGATTAAAACCACCAGTTGAAAGTGGAAAATTCACTATGTTGGCAACACCGGCCGTACGCCGCTAGATGTTTTGTCTTGATGGTGTGCGCCATGTCGTAGACAAAACTGTCTTGTCGCAGACAAGTCTGCGATGTCGTAGACAAGTCTGTCTAAGACAATCTTATCTCAAGTGTGCGTAGGCCCTTAGAGCTCAAAGGGTCCATACACAAAACTGAGATGCGATGTCGCATCGTAAAAATCTGTGGGCTTGCACGACGCATCGCAAGAACTTGCAAATTGATTCATATCGCACATTGTATGGTCACCAACCCGCACTGGGCCCGCGTGGTGGTTTATGGCCTATTCCTTCTCCTAGAGAGGAGGCGTGAGTCCTAGCAGTGGGAACATTAAAAGGCTGATTATGCTTATATGCTTATGCTTATTGTAAGCTCACCTGACCCGATCCTTTGCCGCACGAAGTTGCATCGCAGCAATTCGCATCGCAGCTTTCTACGATGCGGCGTCTTGTCACATCGCATCGCAGTTTTGTGTAGGAGTTCAAACACAAAAGTGTAAAAATCTACGAGCTCATATGTACGATGCATCGCAAGAACTTGCGAATAGCCTTTCGGTGTGGTATCGTATCGCCTCGCAGTTTTTATGTGGAAGCTCATACGGTATTTGGTACGGTGTTGGTGCCGCGTTACCATGTTGTTCAGGCGCTGCGTCGTCAAGAATTTCGCGATCAGTCTTCAATCAAAGGCAACGACTTTAATTTATGACTTTCGTTGACCTCTACAGCCCAGTTATAGGTAACACGATACCTCTTGGCTAGACTAAAGTCATCCCAGGTTTCTAGGTTTCTGACAACTGTCAAAGTTCGACAAATTGTAGCCGGGACTAACGACTTATGGTACCTTCCGAGGCACGGAGGAATCTCAATGTGTTAAGACTAGCATCTACTAGCGACATCGCCCGCGAGAAAGTGTGTATCCATACGAACTTTGGACCCCCGTTTCATCCCCTTTGGGGGTGAATTTTGGAAAATTCCCCTCTCAGTGTTCGCCTACGTTATAAAAAGAAACCTTGTGCAATATTTCACAATCCTAGTCCCAGAAGTTTTTTTTTTTTTAAAGGTGGGAAATCATCAAAATGACTTCTCGCGCTCTGGGTGGAGCGGGATGGGCCCCTACGGTTTGCTGACATCTCTTTGAGGAGCGCAAGGATCACTAAGGGCTGTCGACGTCTGGGCTTGGTCCGGTTAATTACCGAACAGCTAGACGGCGAGCTACCCAGTGCTCGACGTCCGCAAGCCCGCGTCTACCGTGGCTGGTAGTCGGGGTCGGAATTACGGCGGCTAGGGCGTGAGGACCTTCGTTCCCTCACTCGTGCAGCCTCTTCCTTCGCTAATATTACTGCTTCGCCCATTAGTCCCAGTAGTTTGGGCTGTGCGTTGATATGTCAGTCAGTTAGTTTCTCTTTTTATATATATAGATGGTCACCCATCATAGACTGACCTCCATAAATGCTGCTTAACTTTGAAAATCGCCCCATGTGACGGTTATTATTTAACCATTGTGGTTAAATAATAAGTCTTCGCAGCAGATCCTACTTAATTATAATATTAATAACTCGAAGCTAATATTAAGAAGGCTACCAAGAAAAGATATAAAATTCCATTATATCTCGAGAGAATACAGTTGAGATAAATAATCTATAGGTAAGTATATTCGGTTCCGTTACGTTAGCTTAAGAAGGAGATTTTCTCCTGAGTGCTTTATATAATATATTAAAAAATATTTATACACAAGGTATTAATTACAGGATCCACGAGTAATGTCTTTAACAAAGGCTACCTATCTAAGTATAAATCTGTCATTATCTTTATATCATCATCATTTCAGCCGAAAGACGTCCACTGTTGGATATAGGCCTCCCTCAAGTGTCGCCACAATGAGCGGTCCTGTGCGTCTCGCATCCATCGGATTCCCGCAACCCTTACCAGGTTATCGGTCCACCTTGTAGGAGGCCTTCCAACGCTAAGTCTTCCGGTACTTGGTTGCCATTCCAGAACCTTTCGGCCCCAACGGCCATCCGTTCTGCGAGCAATGTGCCCTGCCCATTGCCACTTAAGGTTAGCGATTCTGCGTGCTATGTCTTTATATATATACTTATAATTCTCGGGCTCCTACGGTTTGCTGACAGCTCTTTGAGGTGCACGTGGAACACCACGCGCCGTCGATAAATCGAGTTCGGTTCGGACGCTACCCGGAAGGTTCGCGGACGGTTCCCGGACGGTTCCCTGACGGTTCTCAGATGGTTCACGGACGGTTACCGGACAACCGAAGAAGAGCAAGAAACTCCAATGTGGTTTTTATAATATCATATTTCAAAAATTGTCGTTTATCTTCTTTTTTCTTAATCTTCGATTCCATTTCTTGTGCCATTCACAATAATTAATCTCTTTAGAACAAAATAACAATGATAAGAACATGAATAAGTAATCCCAGATACCATTTAACATAATTAGGAACAAAAGCCTCAACACGACACAATCTCTGAATCAATATACGTATTAATCAAGATAATTATATAATATTAAATAACTTATGTAAGCATTGGTAGTCTCTTTATCTATGTCTTAACATCTATTATAATGCTATTTGAACAGAGTTTCTGCTCCATGAATTTATTATTATTGTTCATTTATTTCAAGTAACAAAAGACATCATTTTAGTTACTTGCATTATAAACACTGTATGTTTATAATTAAATTACATCACAAAATAAATTAAATTATACACAAAATTGAAATGATTAAAATTAAATTAAATTGCATAAGATTATAATTATAATAAAAGTCAGTCATATCAAAAGAAATTGCATAAAATTAAGCACACACAGTTATACTACACTTTCAGCAATTTTCTAATTTACTTACATATTTATGTTACTCCAGCAGGGATTTTTGTACCGACTTAAGGCACGCCACAATCTCAGCAGTAAGTGTCCTCTTTGAGGTGTAGCTACAGAGGCTCCACGGCATCCTCAATTTCCACCTGGCGCAGGTCCTCACCGGATATGGACGTTTCGAGAGGGACCTGTTTTGGATTCGGCGAAAAGAAACGCCCGTGTGTCACCATTGTGCGGATCACTCGAAGGTTACAGTGGAGCATACAGTGGAAGGCCGCCTCGCTTGGGCGGAGTATCACCGTGTTCTTGTGGAGGCGATCGGCGGCGGCGAGCTTTCGCGACCGGTTAAGGCCATGGTCCAGAGTGTGAAGCAATGGGAGGCGGTCACCTCCTTCAGCGAACTAGTAAAGCAAAGGAGATGGCCGCAACCGTGAGGGAACGGGCATCCTCACACCCTAGCCGCCGCCATAGAAGAAGTCCCGGGCGTCAAGAGGCCCAGGGCGATCCCTGGCTACCGCAGGCTCATGATTTATATAGTGACACTAGCTTTTGCTCGAAGCTTCACGCGCGTACATAAAATATAGCCTGTGCCACTCAGGAATAAAGCAGCTTTCTATCGGTGAAAAAATTTTAGCAATCGGACCAGTAGGTACTTTTAGAGATTACCTCCTACAAACATAAAAACAAACTTTACCTCTTTATAATATTAGTGTAGATCATTTATAATATCACACATAATTGGTAATTTAATATCTAATAGATATTTATCTCAATACTTATTCCGACTATGAAACCATTTAATATAAATTAATATAAAACTCGTTATAGTAAACCAAGGAACGCTGAATAGGTAGGTATTTAAGCAATGATTTTATACCAAGGTTTACATAAGGGCACAAATGATTGGTTCAATCACCTACCGTCTATGAATTCATTGGCAGCTCTGAATGATTTCTGTTCATATAAACTGGCACTATATATTTTACAGCTTTTTGTTTGCCAATTTTACCCCCTTTGAGGGTTAGTAGAAACTGAGGTTTTAATTATAATGTAACTGGAGTTTTAAAAATGTAGGTATTGAAGATTTAGAATTAGAATCAGGTTTACCGTCCGTCATATCTAATATATAAAAATTTCGTGTCAGAGGGCTTATTATCGAACACTTCCGAAACGGCTATGGCAACGGATATTTGTGAAATTTTTAGTGTGTATTTGGTTGGTTTGAGAATAGGTCGTTGGCAATTTTTTATATTTCTAGATAATAAGTCTACTATCACGCGGTCAAAGCCGCTGGTCGCAGCTAGTGTATGTGTGTTATCCATTTGTTATAGCTGTTGGTTCTCTTACGAATAAATAAATAAATTAATGTACTAGCACCGCAGACTATACTCTTTTTATTTTAAGTTCTTACAGTCTAACCTAACTTTGCCGAGTAACTTTAGAAATACATACATACTGTAAGAGCAAAAGATAAATAAAAAAGAAGTGCAACCATTATTTTCCCCAAAAAATGCTAAGATTACATAACTTTACAAAATAGGAGCCCCACCCATTATGAATGAACGATGACGAAAGAGAGAAAGATAAAGTATGAAGTATAAAAGTACGAGAGGAATAATTGCGAGAACTGGTATAAAAGGGTGGTCTCAACAAAGTCTCCAATGACGTTGTAGGTAGCTAGAATTAAAAAAAGCCTATATTTGTCTGGTAGATATTGCTATCAGCAATAATACTGCCTTTGTACCCATACATTTAAGTTTGTGTAAAAGATTTGTCACTATTTTGGTGTATAGTACAAATAAAAGTTTATTCTGCGAAGAATTTATTTTACACACTGTCAAATTTTTGGCAATTATAATAAACCAAAATATTTAATGAGTAATTTACTCCACCTATCATCACTACATTGCATCCAGGAGCCCTACCCTCTTCCATGATGTTTTATAAAAATGTAAGAGTTCACAAAATCAAAAACTAAAAAAGCAAAGCAAAGAAACTTCAACAAACAGAATGAAAATTCACTTGAACGCTCATCCTCCATCCTTTTCTAGAAAGTTACAAGAATCTTGATGGCCATTGCTCACACGGTACGAAGTTGTGCAGGGGTACACTAGGGAACAGTTGAGGTACACTTGAGAATTTAACACTTGAAGATGTTTTCAAGTTAGTGTTACATATGGGATGTACAATCTTTCTGACTGTTTAGTGAGAGTTTAGTGTATCCTGAAGCCCTTGCAACGATACCAACATCTTTTGTTATATCCTTTAGAAAGCGTTCCCAGTGTGAATGCGGTGCTGCTGACCAGACGACGGTCCAATTCAAAGTGGACACTTTAGGCGCTCTAGGAAGTCGAACCTGCATCTGCACTTTGTAGGAACTTAGAAACACCACTGATGCCGCTTTTATAGCGGCGTAGTCACCTATTGGACTTGCTATGCTTAATAACGGAAACAGCACTCTCTGTCGCAAAATAAACGTTATTAACTACCTGAAAAATTGTAAGTACTTAAAACGATTTAACTGCTGAAAGGTCACAAGGTGTTAATACAAAAGTCAAAAAAAAAGTCAAAGTCAAAGTACTTTATTTGCCAGAGACATGGTAATGAGGATGTTGAATACAGTACATAAGTTCTACATGTTTCACCAGTGATTGGTATACAAATATTAGGTGGTATATGTCATTTAAAATAATTGAACATTTTTTTTTATATCCTACAGCATGAGAACTCAGCAAAAGAACTTACACCATGTTTAAGACTATTGTAGTACACGTATTCTTTAAAATCAAAAGTTACGATCATTGCCATAGAAAACACTAGCTTCTGCCAGCGGCTTCGCCCGCGTGAAAGTAGGTTTTTCCATACAAACTTTGGACCCCCGTTTCATCCCCATAGGGGAAGAGTTTCGTAAAATCCGTTCTTAGCGGATGTCTACACCCTATAAAGAACCTACCTGCCAAATTTTAAGTTCGTAGGTGTTATAGTTTCTGAGATTTCGTGATTAATCAGTGAGTGGTATTTCGCTTTTATACATATAGATTTAAGTTTGTGTAAATAGTAGTAATAGAAACTGAAAATCAATGTTAATTAGTCAGTTGGAAAGTTTGAAATTTTTAGACGGATCATATTTTAGCTCTTGCGGACCACAGCTTGGGAACCACACCATTCTATATGGAACCATCTATAAAGAATAGTGAATAATAGTCATTCCATTGTAAACAAATACAGGAAAGTGGAAAATAAAAAAAAAAGTGTAAAATATGAAAAAAGGGAAATATATGAAAAACGTGGAAAATATGAAAAAAGTGGAAGATATAAAAAAAAATGTGTTATGTTCTCAACCGTGCAGGACGGGCAACATATCAGATGACGCATGTCCTCAGGTGAATTATATTAGTTAAAAACAGTATAATTATGTGGCTGAAAAGAACTTGAGACTTTTTTTATCACTTTGAAGTTATATAAATTAGGATCGAAAACACCTACGTTTTCTTTGTTAGTATAAATGAATTAAACAGGAAATGAACTGAATATTCCACACAATGTAAATAGTAATCTGTGATGATAGGTTGGTCTATTTGTAGAGCTGATATGATACCACACAGATATGATACACACCTGTCTTTTTAGGGTTCCGTACCTTAAAAGGAAAAGACGGAACCCTTATAGGATCACTTTTTTGCCCGTCTGTCTGTCTGTCAAGACACTTTGTCTCGGGAACGCGTGGAGGTATCTTTTAACCTCAAGTTTGCAGTTCCTTGAAGCTGTGAAAAAATTAACCTTCTAAGTCAACGAAAAAACAAGATACAGCCGTTTATGTCTCAAAAAAGCGTATGTTGCGACACTCTCAAGGGAATCAAAATTCATAGAGAATTTGACATAAAGCGAAGTCTTATAGCACAGGTATAGGAGTAAATCTGAAAGCAGTAATTGTTACGTCACAAAAAAAAGAAAATTTTTTTTTTTTTGCGATTTGGAGAAATCTTCGTGACTTCATTAGGGAATTGTACTATTGATATAGGTAAATTTGTATGGAACCCTCAGTGCACGAGCCCGACTCACACTTACCCAGTGTTTTTATAATTCTATGGATAATATCGGTACGTACGAATAAGCTGATATCAAATACATCCCACGCTCATACAGATGAACTTATGCGATGTACATTATTATGACCTTATCATTCGGCTCAGAGCATATTTATAGTTTTTTTTTTTATTACCATGCAATAGATAGTTTTATAGGTGTTCTAAAGGTTGTCATAAAGATAACGCAATACACACATATTATAAAAGTCGTAGTTTTTATCTGACTAGGTACCCGACTTCGAAATGGTGCAATTTGAAAAAAAACCGGGCAAGTGCGAGTCGAACTTGCGTCAAATGTACAGTTTTCAGATTTTTTCCTATATTTGTGCTATAAGACCTTGCTTCATGCCAAATTTCAGGATTCTAGGTCAAACGAAAGTACCCTATGAATTTTGATTCCCTCGAGAGTGTCGAAATATACGTTTTTTGCTACATAAACGGCCGTATATTTTTTTTTGTTAATTCAGAAGTTTGATTTTTTTATAGCTTCAAGGGACTAACCCTGACTAAGACCTGAGTATATAGTTTTAATTTTAACTCGATACCTCCATGCGTTCCCGAGATAAAGGGTCTTGACAGACAGACAGACGGACGGACAACAAAGTAATCCTATAAGGGGTTCCGTTTTTTCCTTTTGAGGACGGGACCCTAAAAAGCAATGTGCTTATTTTGTATACAAACCTTCTGTGAAATAATGTCGAATTTACGGTGAAATTGCATCAACACCCGTTGCGGAGTTTAGGAGTAAATAGCAGATAAACATAAAGCAACTTTGTTTTAAAATAAAATAATAATATAATATTCCACAACTATCACACAACGCGGACTAGTCCCAAGCTAAGCAGAGCTTGTGTTATGAGTACTAGACAACTGATAAACATACTTATATATTTCTAAATACATTCATATTATAGATAAATTACACCCAGACACAAAACAAATGATCGTGCTCATCATACAAACATTTGTCCTGGGTGGGAATCGAACCCACGACCTTCGGCATAGCAGTCAGGGCCACTAACCACTAGACCAACAGGCCAGTCAAAGTTTACAGTTTCAGTTTTCAGTTTTATACTGCTACTGCTAGGACCATGGGGATTAGGAAACCCGTGCTTCCAGAACGCAACTATAGAACGTAGGGTGTGGTTTAAGTTAGTAAAAGTCTGACATGCCCTCTAGCTCCACTCTAGAGTGGGAGAAGTCATTGGATGATTTCTCACCTAAAAAAAAAACTAAGAATTATGTAGATACCATAAACCGAGTAAAACTTCCATTAATTTGCGAGATCTGTTGGCAACAATAAACGTTGAACTTCCTTTGAAGATACCGCGTCTTCAAACGGATGCCGACGTCAAATGCCAAGCGTCAGACGACAGACTTTGTGTTGATAAACGTCTTGGGTTGTTTTAGAGAAGGGGTAAAGTAATTTTAAATGGGTTCCAGATACTGTTATAATTAAACAGAGGAACTGAAAATGTGAAGAGTGTCTTTAAACTATATTTGTTCTTAAAAAAACCATTTCTACCTGAGAGCGGATAGAAACCTTTAAAACACCGCAATGTCTCCTTCAGGGTCCATTTTATATTCGAGATTTGTTATCTTCATCATTTCACCCGAAAGACGTGTGGAGGCTGGACATAGGCCCTCCCCCAAGCGTCGCCACAACGACTGGTCCCGTGCGCCTCGAATCCATCAGATTCCCGCAACCTTCGGTTCACCTTGTGGAAGGCCTGCTAACGCTGCGTCTTCGGGTACGCGGACGCCACCTCAGAAACTTTCAACCCAATCGATTATCTGTTCTGCGAGCAATGTGCTCTGCTCACTGCCACTTAGGTTTGTTGATTTTTCGGGCAAGATTTGTGATTTTATGCGAAATTAATAAACTCTTTTGTTGAAATATCTTTTTCAAATAATAAAATATATCTAGCTTGATCCAGCAGATTATTTATTGATCTCCCATTTCCGTAAGATCGGTTTACCGTTAAAACATTATAAAAACTTGAATGTCATACAGATGGAGTTAATGTACTTACATTTCTATTATAAACCAAGTCCTCCACTGAGTCAGTCTGTCTGCCTGTCTGTTCGCAATAATTTCAAAAACTACTGAATGGATTTACACACGGTTTTCACCAATGGACAGAGAGATAGATTGAGGATGGTTTAGATAATAATAATAAATATTAATATTCACACAACGCCGTCTAGTCCAAAGCTAAGCAGAGCTTGTGTTATGAGTATTAGACAACTGATAAACATACTTAAATATTTCTAAATACATATTATAGATAAGTTACACCCAGACACAGAACAAATGATTGTTCTCATCATACAAACTTTGTCCTGGGTGGGAATCGAACCCACGACCTCCAGCATAGCAGTCGGGGTTACTAACCACTAGACCAACAGGCCAGTCATAGATGTTATATGCATATCGACGGATGCAAAGTAAAAACAGTTATCTGCAATTTTGCGATTTTGTGATAGTTGCAGTAATTTACAAAAAAATCATATTCTAAGACACGGCAAATCGTCTTTCAAGTGTCAATAAAGATTTTGAAAAAAAAAAACTAAATAACTTATTATTATTAACTATCAGAAAATCGTAAAATTGCAGATAACTTTTTTACTTTGCACCCGTCGATATTATAGTAGCGAAAACATGTGTACGAAGCTGGGGATAGATTAAAAACTAATATACATGCAATCATTTTGAGTTAGATTATTTTACAAGCAACGTTTTACCGTTATAGTGTTTTCATTTTATAATCAAATCTGTAGATTTTTAGTCTGTCGCTAAAATGCTTCATATTTGTAAGCATTGTGTCTTTGTGCATCTCTGCAATCCGAGAGTGACCGCGTTTTAGGTCTTTGTGCATCTCTTTCTTTTGTATGCCTATGCAGTCCGAGAGTGACCGCGTTTTAGGTGATGTAGTACTCTGAAAATAGTTTTCTTTGATAAAATGTGAACAACAATTTTAATAAAAGTAGAAGTTGGTCCTGAAAGCTATAGCTTTATATTTATGAGAAGAAACAATTTTTAATTAGTTCTAATATGTTTAAAAAAGTTGAATATTGTTTTAGAAGTTAATTTCTGAAACTGCTGCTCCCATTGTGCATCATAGGTGTCATTTTAATCAAGAAAAAACTGGGCAAGTGTGAGTCGGACTCGCCCACTGAGGGTTCCGTACAAACTTATCTATATAAATAGTTGAATTCCCTAATGCAAAACGGCCGGAGCCTACGGGGGCCATTGGTTGATTTCTGAATGAAACCCGTGGTCCTGGAATAACTGAAGGAACATAGGTGTGATTTTAGCCAGTAAAAGTCTGACACGCCCTCGCGCTCCGACCTAGAGCGAGAGAAGTCACTAGATGGTTATCCACCTAAAAAAAAACAGGTTCCCTGTCTCCTAAAAAACTAGATTTATTGCTTGTAACTTCGGAGTGTTACATTACATAATAGGTATACATATAGTAACTAAAATGGGTCATTAAAAGAATATTCTTCAGCAAAACATACCAATTTATTGCATTACTCTAGGTAATTAGACTGATAAGCACTTCCAACTGCAGGATCGTAATAGTAGAAACCTTGTTGGTGCACAAAACCTTTTTACTGAGTGCAACATAACCAGCTCTAATTAGCAATTACTCTCTCATTAAAGTTAATGTAATGATCAGTAAACCGAGCCAATGTCAGCTATTGTTTTAATAATCATTTTGTTCTTTAATCCATTTTTTTATAGATCGGCAAATCATCTAATGACATCTCGCGCTCTTTAGTGGGAGGGTGTGTCAGACTTTTACTTACTAAAACCACACCTATGTTCCTTCAGTTATTCCAGGACCACGGTTTTCCCTTTCAGAAATCAACTAATGGCCCCGTAGGCTCCGGCCCTGTTCTGCATTAGGGAATTCAACTATTTATATAGATAAGTTTGTACGGAACCCTCAGTGGGCGAGTCCGACTCGCACTTGCCCAGTTTTTTCTTGATTAAAATGACACCTATGATGCACAATGGGACCACCACACCTATTCCTTCCTTGCTTTCGTCCCAGGGTTTTCAAGGTTTTCAATTTCACATGTACCCCAGTAGGTCGAAACCCTGCTGGGCCCCTACGGTTTGCGGATATCTCCTTGAGGCGCGTGTGGAACAATACGTGCCGTTGACGACTTGGGCTCGGTCCGGACGGTTACTTGACGGTCGGACGGCGAGCAACCCATTGCTGTCGTCTTGTTCTTTAGTACATGGACCTTCTTTCATGAATAGCAGAGTTCATGTACATAAAGAAAGAAGAAAGAAAGAAAGAAAACATGTTTATTCTGCCCAAATAGACGCACAATAAAATATAGCAAACTGTCGGGCCATGTGCAAACCGAGCATAACTATGCTGCACTATAGACACACAATAATATTATATATAAACACAGTTGACTGATGTCTACATAGTCTGTGGTTGTCACACACAACAAAACTACTACTACTGCTAACTACTTTGTGTTGTACATAGGCACACTATCCAAAATATACATCAGTTTGGGTCCTTTGAGGGGGAGCGAACCTATTGCCAAAAGGCTTCAAGTACTGCTGAAAACCAACAGATGGAAAAACCAAATACCTACAGGGAAACTTGATTAGGTAGGCCTTTTTTAAGGTGGGAAATCTTATGGCTTCTCACGCTCTAGGGCGGGGCGAGCATGTTAGACTTTTACTGACTAAAACCTCTCCTATGCTCCTTCAGTTGCTCTTGCGTTCTGGATTCCATATGTGAGAAAACTCTGCTACTGTAACTCTCTGTACTGTGTAAATATTTACAATGAGTTCCCGAAACTTTTGCATTGAAACACTTCTTTCTTCCTTCTAGCGGAGCGAGAGGCCTGTTAGGTTTTTCTGACTGAAAACTCACCTGTGTTTCTTCAGTTGCCCTTTGCGTTCCAAGGCCGCCGTGACTCTTTCGAACAATCCTACTGCTATAAAACAGCGTTCCAGTCTTTCCAGTTAACACAAAAAAAAAAGTTATTTTATTTTCTGCTCCAGTCTTGTTCAATTTCATTAGCGTAGTTGGCCTTATAATGTTCCCACAGCTGGGACTCAGGCCTCCTCTCTAGGAGAGGGAATGGGCTGTAATCCACCACGCGGGCCCAGTGCGTGTTGGTGGATGTCACATGTCTTCGAATTTTTGGTTCTAGGACATGCCGGTTTCCTCACGATGTTTTCCTTTACCGTTTTAAGAGCAGTGCTGATGAAATAAATTACACAAAGTAATGCGATTGTCTGGGTTTGAACCCGCAACCTACAACTCGTAAGTCGGGGCCGTTACCACTCGGCCACTGCTGCTCAAATTTGATTAATCGAATTATTTACACAAAATAACTTTTTTTTTTACATTCCACAACTATCACACAACGCCATCTCGTCCCAAGCTAAGCAGAGCTTGTGTTATGAGTACTAGACAACTGATAAACATACTTATATATTTCTAAATACATACACATATAATAGATAAATTACACTCAGACACAGAACAAACGATTGTGCTCATCACACAAACATTTGTCCTGGGTGGGAATCGAACCCACGACCTCCGGCATAGCAGTCAGGGTCACTAACCACTAGACCAACAGGCCAGTCAACTTATGATCTATGGAACCTCAACATAGGATGCTATGTACTCTAAAACTTTTAAAAGGCACATTGTCAAAGTACTCGTTCTTCAAATGCATTTAGCTCGCTGCAACATCGAATGGTCTCGCTAAATGAATTACTACATAGTGCACGATGCACAATGGCGCACAAATTAGATTTTTTCATCATAGCTGAGCTGAAAAGAGGAGTAATTTACATACGAGCAGTTTCATTCAATTTCAGCTAGCTAGTGTGAATTGTCTTTTTTTTTGGTTTAACAGTGTATATGACTTTAATGATGGAGACCCTCAACTTTTTAGGGTTCTGTAGAATAGAATAGAATAAAACTTTATTGTACACCAAAATAGTAACAAAACTTATAAATTAACTTAATCTATGCCGAAAACCTTGTACCTCGAAAGAAAAAAACGGGACCCTTATAGGATCGCTTTGTTGTCCGTCTGTCTGTCTGTCACGACACTTTATTTCGGCAACGCGTGGAGGTATCGAGTTGAAATTAAAACCATGTACTCAGGTCTGCGGTCTATTGAAGCTGTAAAAGAAAACAAACTTCTGTTGTAACGAAAAAAAGATACGGCCGTTTATGTCGCAAAAAACGTGTATTTTGACACTCTCAAGGGAATTAAAATTTATAGGATATTTCCCGTTGACATAGAATCTTGAAATTTTGCATAAAGCAAAGTCTCATAGCAACAAGTATAGGAAAAAATCTGAAACTGTAAATTTGTAGTTACGTCACAAAAAAAAAACTTTTTTTGCAGTTCGGAAAAATCTTCGTAATTCAATTCGGGAATTGAACTGTTTTCATAGGTAAGCTTGTAAGGACCCTCACTGCGCGAGTCCGACTCGCACTTGCCCGGTTTTTTTTATTTAAATTAGGGCGTGTCAGACTTTTACTGACTGAAAACCATCTGTGTCCTTCAGTTACCTTTTGGGTTCTAGGTTTTCGGTTTCTCTTTCATAATTCTTTAAGTAACCTTCTAATTGATATATCGACCCATACAAATGGTTTTTAGTGGTCTTTTTCCCTGTTTATATTTTCCAAAATGGTGTCCATGTTTTTAGGTATTTACAACTGCCATTCCATTAAAACTGTGTTAACGAACTGTCCCATTCATTTAAAAGTTGCCCTTTCAGGATAAACAGTTCAGTAAATTAAGAGCAACTGAACCGTGCACAACTTTAATTAATTTTTAAGTGGTTGAAACAGTTCCTGATTGCCGTATTCAGAGCAGACCAATGTGCATACGTGAGTAACACGGTATACAATAAGTAACTGAAACAACACCCTTATACACCCCAATTAGAAAATTAAGTTACAATCATAATTAAATTTTTGTTAAAGAAATTAGAGCAGTGGTGGCCGAGTGGTAACAGGACTTACGAGTTGTAGGTAACGGGTTCAAACCCAGCCAGGCGCATAACTTTGTGTAATTTATTTCATCACCACTGCTCTCAAAACGGTGAAGGAAAACATCGTGAGGAAACCGGCATGTCCTAGAACCAAAAATTCGAAGACATGTGACATCCACCAACCCGCGCTGTGCCCGCGTGGTGGATTACGGCCCATTCCCTCTCCTAGTGAGGAGATCTGAGTCCCAACAGTGGGAACATTATAAGGCCGACTATACTATACTATAAAGAAATTAGATTGGTACGAGTAGATAGGTATATACTCTTTATTGTACACCATAAATAAAATTACAGTAGGAACTTAAAATTAATATGGTGACACAATGGGCGGTCTTGTCGCTAAAAGCGATTTTTAACAGATAACCTTTGGATGTATTCTAACCCCATATTCATGAAAAAAATATTTGTTATCTAACCAGTTTATCAATAATAAATCACAATCGGTAGAAAATAAAATGGAATATACAAAATTGGTAGAAAAACAACCAATTTTAAACAAATATCTGTCTCTCTCGATAAGACGCTGTATTTTTGGCAGTCGTACGTGCGTGATGGACTTTGACGTCAGAGTCCATGACAGACCTCTCTCTCGTTCTTATCAGCAGCTTTGAAACTTTATAAAATTGCATGTATATTTCCTATTCTAATCAAATAATATATTATGGGAATCGATGGACTATATTGGTAGCATAACGATATTGGTGTTTACGCATGCACATACAAACATGCTAGTGACTTACGTCACTACAGAATCAAACAGGAAATTTTCTTAATTATTAATTATTGTTTTTATCTTCTCTTTTTTTTTCTTTTTGACCGGGCAATAATAGTTAGGTACTACACTGACAGAAGTACTCCTGTGTATGGTGCCTTTCTGGATTCTCCAAGGCTTTTGACCTGGTTAATTATAATATCTTGTGGTCAAAGCTGATCCCGGGAGAATGCCATACCCCATGAGCTGATAAACCTCCTCGAGTACTGGTTTTTTTTTTCCGGTGGGAAAATCATCTTATGACATCCCCCACTCTTGGGCTGGGCGGGAGGTAGTGTCAGACTTTTACTGACTAAAAACCAACTCCTGTTCCTTCGTTGCTTTTCGTACCAGGGCCGAGTCTTTCTTCCAGAATCAGACCCTTGGCCCCAGTAGGCTTCGACCCTGCTGGGCCCCTACAGTTGCTAATATCTCCTTAAGGCGGGCGTGGACAAGTACGTGTCGTCGACGACTTGGGCTCGGTCCGGACGGTTATCGTATATATTCTAGTTATACAAAAAAGTGTCGCATGAACGAAGCTGAAGTTATCATAACAGGTTGGAGCAATTTTTGTGAGGAAGATTGAGTGAACATAATATAACATTATCCATTACGAGCCGAGGGATTACTCGAGGTTTCATTTTATCTGTGACCTTGTTCGTTCAGATTTAATGTCTACTTTACTTGTTGTACTATCTATTTTTGGTGCTAAATTATCTAAAATGGCCGAGCAAAACTAGGTTTTTTTTATTGCAGACGTGGCTTTCATGAAATAAAAAAAAAACGAAACGATAATAGTTGAAAAGTTTTAGGTGAAATGAAATTCGGTCAAACATTTTTCGAACTTATGATAGGTAAACGCATTAGAAATCAATTTGCGAATAATTAAAAGAGCAACTGAACTTCACTCGAACAAATCTAGCCAAAAATTCTGACTCCCAGGTTGTAACTACCAGGAAATCACAGACTCTGGCAGGGAATTACACTCCTTAGTTGGCTTAGGTAGGTAACGGAATTTGTTAATTGTAAAAATAAATAATAACTATAAAGAACAAAAAGCTTTTTCAATTTAGTATCTCATCTCACCCGATCCAATCTATTTCTCAGTTTCGAGGGGATTCAACAATAATAAAAACTGCTGGATGCGGAAAATCCTAATTGATTAAAAAGAAGAAAACGTTGAAAGAAAACAAAAAAATATTTGCTCTCGACTTCCACAGATAACTAAAGTAAAAACAGAATGGTGTGTTCTATTTACTTTTGAAATGTCCACAAACGGTTGCAGTATTTAAATCCATTCGAACGTGTTCGAAACAGTTTGTTAGTTCGAAAACAAAAGCACAGCGTTTATATTTTTACGATTGTCTGTGACTGTGTATAGTGTTAAAATTAAGTTAACACATGTTTGTTAGGCGTATAAACTTTATAGTAGCCGTTAACTTTATACCCGCTCTGTTTAATACAACATGTTACAATGTACTTTATTTGTAGTGGGTAGGAAAACTTTTAAGAGCAACTAAACTTGTTAATAGGAAACTACTTTCGTTCAAAGACTTTGAATGAAACATTCATTAAGGTTTATAAAGCTTTTATTGGTCCTATAAATCTTTTATTTTTGTAAAGAGTAAAATAATTGCTTATTACCTAAATGTAATGGGTAATGGAAAGGGCTTTGCTCGGGGTTTGCTTGCGTGATCGAATCAGGAATGAGGATATCTGCAAGAGAACCAAGGTTACCGACATAGCACGAAGATTCGCCAAACTTAAATGACAATGGGTAGGGCAATTTGCTCGCAGAACGGATGGCCGTTGGGGCTGAAAGGTTCTGGATGGCGACCACGTACCGGAAGACGTAGCGTTGGAAAGCCTCCTACAAGGTGGACCGATGACATGGTAAGGGTTGCGGGAATCCGATGGATGCGAGACGCACATGACCGTTTATTGTGGCGACACTCGAGGGAGGCCTATGTCCAGCAGTGGACGACTTCCGGCTGAAATGATGATGATTGTAGCATGGAAGTATTGTAAGACCAATATTTTGTTTAAAAGAGTAACCGTTGAGTTTCTGGCCATTTAGAACCGTGCTCTAGCTTCTGACGTTTTACAAGGGTTTCTGTAGGCCTTTGTAAAAAAAAGGTTTTTAATTTTGAACTTTTTGATTGGAAAAGCAACTAAACTTGTTAATAAAAACTACTTTCGTACAAAGACTTTGAATCTAACATTCATTATGGTTTATAAAGCTTTGTAAAGAGAAAATAATGTAATGTATGACATAGTAACATCTCTTCAGAGGAAAGTAAAAAAATTACACAAAAATTATATACTTATGATCCCTGTTTCAAGGAAAAGGTAGGTGAGCAATTTCCTTATAAATTGGTTTGAAGACGTAAGGATGGGTTTAACATGAGTAGAATATGAGTCTTTGAACGAAACCTATCACTTATCTAGAGTTCTTTGCTAAAAGGATAAAACATTTGAAACGACATAGTAAACAATGGATATTTAGAGTAGTTAAAGATACCTAGTTACCTTTTTTTTTTTTTTTAATTGATATAAACTAGTGCTTGACTGCGATTCCACCTGATGGTAAGTGGTAATGCAATCGTTGATGGTGAGGCGCACTAATTTATTGAGAGCCTATTCACTCTAGCCTTGAAGAGACCCAAATTATAATCGGACGGGAAAATCGCAGCAGGCAAATTATTCCAGTCCCTCGATGTACGCGGTATAAACGACGAGGCAAAACGCTTGGTCCGGACCGTAGAGGTTTCAACAACGTAAGGGTGGATACTCGCCGTTCGTCGGCTTGTCCGATGGTAGAAATGAGATGGTGGAATCAAGTCATGCAATTCCTGCGCACACTCTCCAAAATGAATTCTGTAAAACACCGAAAGGCTGGCTACCCTACGCCTGTGCTCAAGACTTTATAGATTGGAATTAACCAGATCTGGATCACCAATTAGCCTTTTTGCACGCCTTTCCACCGAGTCCAAAGCTGCCAGGTGGCATTTTGCAGCACCAGCCTATATGTGGCTGCAGTACTCTACACACGAACGGACCTGTGCTTTGTATAACATTAAAAGCTGCCCTGGTGTGAAGTACCGCCGGACCTTTGCAAGTACGCCGAGTTTCCTAGCAGCTACCTTGGCTTTGGACTCAATGAACCGCCCAAAGTTAAGGTCTGAAGAAATTTCAACTCCCAAGAGCTGAAGGCGGTCGGTGTACTCCAGGGATACATTCTGAAAAACAGGAGCCAAGGTGAACGGGCTCCTTTTAGCGGTGAATAGACACGCTTGTGTTTTGGCGGCGTTGAATCCCACCAGATTGGCTTCACCCCACTTGGAGACTGCCTGAAGTGAGACATTCGCACGCTCTCCCATAGCCTCTCTTTCGGTCCGGATTAGCTCCTTACTAGCTCGAGCACCTGGCAGGTATCTCTCTACAACTGTGCTATCATCTGCATACCCATAGATACCGGGCATCAGCAGATCGTTGATATGCAGCAGGAAGAGAGTTGCAGAGAGAACAGACCCCTGAGGAACTCAGGCATTAGTCGTCATGGGCTCTGATGAGCATCCATCGATAACAACTCGGAGAGAACGTTCACTCAGGAAGTCTTTTACCCAGTTAATCAGACCAGGGGAAACGCCGTACGCTGAAAGCTTACTCAATAGACTAGCTTGCCATACCCTGTCGAAGGCCTTCGAGACGTCTAAGGAAACAGCAATCGCTTCCCCATTCTTCTCGAGGGTCTCGCCCCACAAGTGGGTGGCATAAACTAGTAGGTCCCCAGTAGATCGATTGTGGCGAAACCCGTACTGTCGATCACTGAGGAGATCGTTACCTTCCAGGTATGCCAAGAGGCGCGAGTTCAATACACGCTCCATAATCTTGCAGAGTATGGAGGTTATTGAAATCGGCCGATAGTTGGTAGGATCGGTACGACTGCCCTTTATGTGCACGGGTTGCACGTTGGCAAGCTTCCAGGACTTGGGCACTATACCAGTCCCAAATGAGAGGCGATACAAACGCGTCAATACAGGAGACAACTCGGGTGCACAAGCCTTGAGAACAATCGCTGGTATACCATCTGGTCCACTAGCTTTATTCACGTCAAGACGACACAGTGCTCTCAGAACCTCTTTGTTCCTTATGCGGACCTCGGGCATCGAAGTATCGCAGTGAGGTAGAGTCGGTGGAGTAGCACTACCAGTGTCAAGACGAGAATTATGGGCGAAGAGAGATGCAAAGAGACCCGCTTTCTCTCTCGCTGTATGAGCCAGTGTTCCATCAGGTTTAACCAGCGGAGGCAATGAGGGCCGACAGAAGTTCGCTTCGACCGACTTGGCAAGGGACCAGAATGCTCTGCTACCGGACGGCTGCGCAGAGAGCTTTGTACCAATATGGTTAATGCGGTCGAAGCGAGCCTTCCTTAGTGCCTTTTTGTAGGACTTGGCAGCATGGTTGAAGGCTCTTCTCTTTGAACTCAGATCCGGAGCTTTGTGGTCACGAGCGTCAACCCAGGCGAGAAACGCCGAATGCTTACGTTGTTCAGCTTGAATGCAATCGGCGTTGAACCATGGGTGAGCTGAGCCACCGATGGGTACGTCGCGATAGGGGATGAAATACTCCATAGCTTGACGTATCACATCGGATATAGCATCTGCACAGCTCGACGGATTTTTAGAAGAGAAGCAGACCTGCTGCCAAGGATAAGATGCAAAGAAGTGCCGCATCTCATCCCAATCTGCTGACTTGTAACGCCACATTCGCCGTTCACCGCGTGAGTCGCAGTCAGGTGGGGAGAAGGACGATACAAACTTCACCAGACAGTGATCTGAAGTTCCTAGTGGTGAGGAAACTGTTACGATACATCTGTCCGGATCGGTGGTCAGTAAAAGGTCCAGACAGTTGGCAGTATGACCAACTACATCAGGCACCCTTGTCGCTTGCTTTACCAACTGGGAGAGGCCCATCGATACTGCAAAGTTTCGCGCTTCTCTCCCAGCGTGGTCGGTCCTCTGGTACGGGAAAAGCCAGTCTTTGTGAACGGCGTTAAAGTCCCCCAGAGCGACAAACTGCGCATCAGGGTGCCGATGCAGAGCCTTATCGGCGGCCTCACTGAGGTGGCCAAACAGTTGAGTCGTCTCCTGGTCACCGCTGTGCGATCGGTAGACACAAGTATAGACAATTTTGTCCACACCGGTGTCCACCAACAACCACAACGTTGAGAAATTAGGGTCCTCAAGGTGACGGAGACGCTGACAACAGATGTCATTGCGGACGTACACACAGACCCCGGCACGCTGCAGGAAATGGTGCTCCAATGAGTATCCCGGGTAGTCGAGATACGCCGCATCTGACGGACATCTGATCTGCGTCTCCGTCAGGAAAAGTAAGTGGGGCTTGTCAGTCTCAAGGTGATGGTGGACCGCATTGACATTGGAGTGCACCTAGTTAAAGATACCTAGTTACCTAGTTAAAGATTACACAAAATGTTTTGTGAACACAATCATTGTGCGTACCTACAGCTAAAGAGTGGAGTCTGTTTTAACGAGGTCCTTAAACGATGATTGACATATTATCATCAAACTTTAAATTTTAAAACAATCTGGCCAATTTTAGTTGGCCATATCATGAAGTGGTCAATTTCTAAGATCTGGCTACGACATCAATATTATATAGCTACTTACTTACTTACTTGTTGCTATCACGGATTGATTGATATAGATACCTACCATGTTTTCTCTTCACTACCCTTGGTTGACTGGTAGAGAATGCCTAAGGCATTAAGTCCGCCTTTGTACCTTTATGTTGCATGAAGTTTTAATAAATAAATAAATAATAATAATTAATAATAGTGGGGTACTATTTTTTATATTTTTAAATGTTTTTTTTTTATGAGTTTTGTTTAAAAAAATATTTAAAAATGTAATTTATATGTGTTTATAATTAATAAAGGAAATAATAATATTCCACAACTATCACACAACGCCATCTAGACCCAAACTAAGCAGAGCTTGTATTACGAGTACTAGACCGTTTATCAGTTGATGAACATACTTATATATTTCTAAATATATATATACAATATTATAGATAAATTACACCCAGACACAGAACAAATGATCATGCCCATCACACAATCATAGCCACTAACCACTAGACCAAACAGGTCAATCAAAATATATATAATATTAGAAGTATACCTTCACCTCCTTGCGTCCCTTCTTCAAGGCTGGGTCGCGAAGACGGTTTCAGAACTCGTTCCTATAATATGGTGCTGCACTTACTCTTGCTTTCATTTGAGGCTTCCGAGGTTTAAAACTTCAGATTTCATATGACCAACCATATAACGACACTTCTTCCTTTTGATACTTTGCCCTCGAATGTTTTTAGTACCAATTGTCTTCAACAGGTGGTCACTCAGTTCGCGGAAAATATAACGATAGTCATAACACCTTCAGGAGTCGTATCTATTTCAAATAATATAAGAAAAAAAAAACTCGTAAGTCATAGCTCCAAATATACGTACTAGACTCTCGTCTGTGCTTTACGTATGAATGTTTTAACAATTATAATACTTTTATTTTTTGTTGGTTCAGTCCAAGAAATCAAGTTCAATTGTATCAATCGAACAATTTTATGTCTACAGTTACTGTCCTTTCGTTATAAATAATATACACACTTGCTTTTCCAATTTACTTTAAACATTAGCAGAATAGTCAACATCGGCTCTTATTAACAAAAAACCGGGCAAGTGTGAGTCGGACTCGCGCACTAAGGGTTCCGTACTAACTTACCTATGAAAACAGTTCAATTTCCGAATTGAGTTACGAAGATGTTTCGTAAAAGTCTTTTTTTTGTAACGTAACTAATTATTATTATTTACAGTTTCCAGATTTTTTCCTATACTTGTGCTATGAGACCTTGCTTCATGCCAAATTTCAGGATTCTAAGTCAATAGGAAGTACCCTATGAATTTTGATTCACTTGAGAGTATCGAAATATACGTTTTTTGCGACATAAACAGCCGTATCTTTTTTTCCCGTTAACTCAGAAGTTTGATTTTTTTACAGCTTCAAGGGACCGTAGACTTCAGTGTATGGTTTTAATTTAAACTCGATATCTTCACTCGTTCTCGAAATAAGGGGTCTTGACAGACAGACGGACAGACAGACAGACAGACGAACGGACAATAAAGTGATCCTATAAGGGTTCCGTTTTTTCCTTTTGAGGTACGGAACCCTAAAAACAGAATAGAATAAAAGAAGAAAGCATACCGAAGAAAAAAAAACTGCCTCTCAAAGCTCTTAACGGCCCTAAAAGACCTTAATTGTTTTTTAATAACGATGGTATTTACCGATTATGAAATGCAGAAAACTTTTATCTTGATATCAAACAGTCCATTAATCAGGGATTCTTTCGAATAATGATGGACCTAATTATTCGAAGATTCGCCGCCATATTTCGCGAAGCTTCGTTTATTATCTAAGGATAATGAAAAGACCGAAGTTATTAAGAACGAATGAATGGCTCGCTTGTGAGACGGCTGATATAATATGAGCCGTGCTGTTACGAGTATTTATGAAAAACTATATTAAAATAAATATAAGTTACTAAGTTATTGTGGCAATCGGAAAATAATGAAAGGCTTTTACGAATGAATTTATTCCTATCAATCACTATTCTGTAATAGTACATTTTGATACAAGTGAAGAAACTTTGTCATCGTGACCATGGCGGAATCATCAAGGACCAGCCCGATACGATAAATACAGTAAATTCTGGAGGAGGCGAACTCACACACTTTTCTGCACTAGTGCGGAAAACAGCGAATGCTGTGCCTAAATGTGGCAAATTTCTTGTCAGCCGTTCTAATCTCATCCGACTATATTTTTTTCTAAAACTAGACTAACGCCGAATTTCTGAATTGAGCATTAAAAGTTAAGTTACTTTACTTTCACCTGAATACTTTCAAAATAGGGTTTGAGACGTAGACGTTCTCTGTCTACGGTTTGAGACGTCACTTAACACGTCATAATACTTCATTCAGATTTATTTCTTTTATTTATCCTGTGCCAGTCCTACACCCTCTGAAGAGGTTCTGATGAAAGAGGCTTTACAATATCGTACAAAAGACTTATAAATACTAGCTTTGTCTCTTGGCTTAGCTCTCGTGGCCTTTACCGTACCGATCGTATAGCTTTCTTTCTGTAAAAGTATTATCTCTCGTAATTAATAATAATATTCCCCAACTTTCACACAACGTACGTACGTTTCCGCATCGTCGTTTTCCATCAGATGAGATAGCGGTCAAGCGTGAACTTATCAAATATAAAAAAAACGTCATCTAGTCCCAAGCTACGCAGAGTTTGTGCTACGAGTACTAGACAACTGAGAAACATACAATAAATGATAAATTACACCCTGACACGGAGCAAACGATTGTGCTTATCACACAAACATTGGTCTTGGGTGGGAATCGAAACCACGACTTCCGCCATAGCAGTCAGGGCCACTAACCACTAGACCAACAGGCAAGTCATCAGTACCTATATCCGTTAGGTATTATCTACTTATCATATAAGTATAAAAATTATACCTCTTTAAAATATAAATTTATATAATAACGGAATTCAGTCTTTGATCGAAACTCTTTTTAAAATTTCAGAGATTTAATAATGACTGAAAAAACATAAACATGCTCCATTATTCTTCGTTATTTGTTTATGATATTATTTTTCCCGGTTTGGCCGTCCAAAATGGCGGCCTCGTATACAGACCTATTTTGTTTATGACCCAGGACGTGGTGTGACGTAACTATGCTGTTATAAGACACAGATCATAGAGACGACTTAGAGATGGCATCGTCGAAACTTTCTTTGCAAACTAAGCGTGATCTTATAATAATTATTTTTTCAATATTCTGACAATGGTGTCGAAGTTGCTCATCGCATTTTGCGTGCGTGAGATATCCACAGAAGAATCAAAGTTATCGACATAGCCTTAAGAATTGCCAAACTTAAGTGGCAGTGGGCAAGGCACATAGCTCGCAGAACAAATGGTCGATGGGGATGAAAAGTTCTGGAGTGGCGACTGCGTACCGGAACACGCAGCTTTGGTTAGCCTCTCACAAGGGGGACCGATGGATGACCTGGTGAAAGTTGCAAGAATCCGACGGATGTGAGACGCATTGGGCCAGTCATTGTGGCGACACTTGGGGGAGGTCTATGTCCAACAGTGAACGTCTTTCGGTTGATATGTATAATAGTAATGGCGTTTATAGTCGCTTCCAGAGTTCAGAGATTCTGTGCTCTGTGTCATAAGACTACAAAACAATATGGCAGCTTGATGTGACATTTCGCCCTGAACTTGACATCGAGGCGAGGGTGCAAATACGTGCCGCGAGTTTCTTAATAGGAATCATTTGAATAATTTTACTTGAATATGTAAGTTTCTAAGAATATCTTACAACAGATTAGATTTTACATTTATTTACGGAGGGAACTGTTAATATATACATATATTCTGTGACGCTAATTTAGAATTTTTTGAAATTGTGTGATTATATGATATACTAGCTTCAATTAGCGGCTTTACCCGCGTGAAAGTTGGTTTCCCCATACAAATTTTAGGACCCCGTTTAGCCGTTAAGAAGCTTAATAAAAAAAAATATAATAATAATCGCGGATGCATCATCATTTCAGCCGAAAGATGTGCACTGTTGGACATAGGCCTCCCCCAATTATAATAATATTATTCCACAACTATTACACAACGCCATCTAGTCCCAAACTAAGCAAACTTTGTGCTATGAGTACTAGACAACTGATAAACATACTTATGTATTTCTAAATACATACATATATTATAGATAAATTACACCATTAAAATCCTTTCTTAGTGCTCGCCTATATTATAAAAGAAAACTTTGTGCAAAGTGTCGCGCTCCTAGCCCCAGTATTTTCAGCTGTGCGATGTATTTAATATGTCAGTCAGTCAGTTACTCCTTTTATATTATAGATTTTAGTAGTAAGATTGAATTATAAGGTTGAAACGCTTTAATTAAAAGGATACTCTTTCGTCTTTCCAAGAACAGGATCGAAAATTGTAAGTATTTCTTAGACTAGCGCTTAGAAAATCGTCGTAAACTTAAGCTCTTAATACGTCGAACCAATTAGACGTTTCAGGTGTCCGTAATTTGTATTTGAGGCTGAAGGTTTGTACCGTTCTAATGAGTTGAAGGCATCAAGTGTTTGTTAAGGGATGCCCTTTGTCCTACTAATAGGGAATAGGTATTGGGTTTCTTAATCAAGTTTTGTTGTCTTGTGCTTTAGATTGTTCTCGGTTTTTAATGTTTCTGGTACACTGATTTGAAAAGATAGGGTGCTGTGTATTGTGGCGACCATGCAGGTCCCATTAATAATTACTAACTTACAAACTGGCATGTTATACTTTTAAGATTTATGTGATAAAAAAGTTTAGGTTTGATTGATGTTCAAACAATAGATAGGGAGACGTCATACAATGGTCGAGTCGTAATTTTTATACAAAATGTATTTGAAAGTGCTTAATACAATATAATAATAGTTTAAATCTAACCAGAAGCCTTTCATTTGCGTCTCCACTATCACAGTACCTTCCCTGGCAGGATAAAGAATTAGGGCCTTGGACATAGTGATTTTCTATCAGCGATTACGATTGTTGAAAGTCCACAATGCTTAGGATTAACTACGTGATGTTTCAGTATTTATTTATAAAAACAAGTTTTCCTTAAACGTAAAGTAAGGCACACAATAAGACCCCTGGGGTCTGCCTTAGCATGCCTTAGCTTGATTTTTGATCAACGCGCTATTAACTGCTAAGTTCTAATTAAGTTTTTTTTTTTTTTTTTTTGCTTGTTGTATCTGCAATCAGCATTTAGCTATAAACAGATGCGCTGTAGGTAATGGCAGTTCGAGTGAGCCCTCCAGTGAGGACATCTCCTCTTAATTGGCTATATTTATTTATATAGCTATAACATCCTTTCGCTTTAGCCTCTTAATGTAGCTTCTGGTTGTCAGCTTAGCAGCCAAATGGTTAGGATGATTTTCCAACCTCCCCAGGTATGTCATTGCAGTTTTGAGGATTTCTTCCTTCACTGTGTTAATTTCAAGATAGTGATGTATTTCTGTGTTTGTGATAAACCATGGGACATTGCTCAGGTTTCTCAGTATCATATTTTGTATTCGCTGTAGTATAACTATATTAGAGTCACTGGCGCTGCCCCAGAGCTGCACACCATACATCCAGACAGGTTTCAAGATGCTTTTGTAGATTAGCAATTTGTTGTCGACAGATAGTTTGCTATTTCGGCCCAGTATCCAAGATAGGTGGTTATACCGTAGTTTAAGCTCTTGTCTTTTTGTTTTGATGTGGTGCCGCCATGTTAAGCGTCGATCCAGGTGTAGACCAAGATATCGTACACTATCTTGGTGAGGAAGTGTGGCATTTTCTAACTGTACTGGAGGACAGTTTCCTTGGCGCAGTGTAAAGGTAACATGCACAGACTTTGAAGCGCTAGCCTTTATTCTCCATTTTTGAAGCCACTTGGTCACATCGCTCAGGTTTCTTTGCAGTTTCTGTGTTGCAATCACAGGGTTTTTGTCGCTTGCCAAAATAGCAGTATCGTCAGCAAATGTGGCTGTAGTGACATCTTGTTCTCCTGGCAGGTCAAACGTGTATATGATGTACAGTACAGGTCCCAAGACTGACCCTTGCGGCACACCGGCCTCTATTTGGTAAAAGTCAGATGTAGACTCAGCTTCCTTCACTTGAAAGAGTCTCTCAGAAAGATAAGACTCGAGCAACAAGTAGTAGCTGTGAGGCAGGTTACTCTTGATTTTGCTAAGAAGGCCCTTGTGCCAGACCCTGTCGAAGGCCTGTTGGATATCAAGGAAGACTGCAGAGCAATACTCCTTCTCCTCCAAAGATTTTCTTATTTTGTTCACGACTCTGTGGACTTGTTCCACTGTTGAATGTTTCAGTCTAAAACCAAATTGATGTTCTGGTATGACATTGTTTTTCTCCAATATCGGTAATAGTCGGTGTAGCAACAGTTTCTCAAAAACCTTAGACAGAATCGGCAGTAGGCTTATGGGTCTGTAGGAAGTCACTTCATTAGCTGGTTTTCCCAATTTATGGACCATTAAAATTTGTGAGACTTTCCAGAGTTTTGGAAAATATTGTACTCTTAGCATGCTATTAAATAGAGTAGTAATAAAGACTATGGCCTTTTTTGGAAGTTGGCGTAGTACTTCTTTCGTGATTAGATCAAATCCAGGTGCTTTTTTGTCTTTGAGCTCTTTGTTGATGGTCCTCCAGACTTCACGTGTAGTTATTGGAACTGGTGGCGGCGACATTTGCAGGTCCTGATTGATAATATCATCAATTTCTTTCTCTGAACTTGGATCGCTTACATTATTCGGATGAAAGACATTGGCTAGGTGATGTGCAAAAGTATCTGCCTTATTTTGTGACGTACGCGCCCACTCATTGTTGGTTTTTAAAGGAGGTTTAGCTATTTCGGGTCTATCATAGTCTTTTGTGAACTTCCATAGTGAGTAGTTGGTGGATGCAGTGGCTGTGAGAGACTCCAGTTGAGATTCAAGAGTATTGTTGTGCCAGTTATGTAGCATGTTCTTTAAGTCTGTTGCCGCTTTTGTGAAATTATGTTTATCTGAGCTTAGTCGACTTTCATGCCAAATCCTTCTCAGCTTTCGTTTCTCAAGAATAGCTCTTTTGACTTCCATAGGGTAGTTATCCTGTGCCACGCGAGGGTTTAAGGCAGGGGTATTTATCCAGCAGGCTTCTTGGATCAGAGTTGTGATATATTTAGTAGCATTCTCAATGTCATCCTGTGTTTTAAGAGCTACTCTAAGCTCAATCTTCTCTTCCAAGAATTCCCGAAATGATATCCAATCTGTAAGTTTATTATAAAGCTTTTCTGGGTTTGAGGTCTCAACTAGCATAGTGCTGACAGTTAGAATTACGGGAGTGTGGTCGGACGAGCTGTCGTAGCAGGATTCAGTTTTAATGAAGTGCCTGCAATGCCCTTTCATAACAAAGAAGTCCAGAAGATCGGGAATTTTTTTAGGATCGGCTGGCCAGTAGGTCGGTTCACATGAGGAAGTAGTTTGAAGCTGATTTTTGTCTACGCTTATTTTTAATTGGCGTCCTCTAGTGGTGGTCAATCTAGATCCCCAATGTTCATTTTTGGCATTCCAGTCCCCTCCTGCAATAAAACGATGCCCAAGAGTATCGAAGAAGGCAGAAAACATGGATTCACTGATCTTATGTTTAGGTGGGCAGTACACTGCAGAGACATTGAAATTTCCAGTTTTGTCCTGCACAGCAATAGTAGTAGCTTGGATGTGATTTGTTTTGTAGCATGGCATTAGGTGGTGCTTGATTGTTTTCTTTATGATCACGGCTGTCCCACAGTGGCCCGTTCCATCAGGGTGGTTTGTGACATAGCATGCATAGTCCGAGAATTTTATCAATGATGTACCAGTACAGTAGGCCTCAGATATAAGGAGGATGTCCAGTTTATGTTGGGTGATAAATAGCTCAACTTCATGTTTATTTGGAGTTAGCCCGTTGATGTTCCAGGTGGCTAGCCGTAGTGCAGACATTATGTTAGCTTATCAACTAGTTTTGCTATGAGACTCATAAGAGTGCTCATTTGTTGAAGGATGAGGTCAAATTTTTCATTGTTTTTAATAAGTATGTCTTCTAGTGACTGGCTTATTTGACCTGGGTGGTGGGTAATTGAACTGCTTTGGGTTGAGCAGTTGTTTTGTGGTGCCTGTTTTAAAGCTTCTGCATATGATAGTTGCTGGTCGTGTTTCAATGGGTTTTTGTTTAGGGTACTTTCAGTGTTTTTAACGGTGTTAGCTGTTAGTTGTCGTTTTATGTTTAATGTTGTTGTATTTTTGTTACTTTTTCTAGCTAGGATTTCTCTATAGACCTCGCAACCCTTATAGTTAGCAGGGTGAGGACCATTGCACAGGGCGCACAGTGCAGGTGTGTTGCGGTCACGCTTATGACATTCGGACGTTTTATGGGATTGTCCACATTTTACACATCTGAAGGGTCGCATACAGTAGTTCTTAGTATGCCCATACTGTTGGCAGCGCTGGCATTGCACAATCGTTTTCCTTTTCTTTGGTTCCTCTATAGTTACTGCTTGATGGTAGATATACTTAAGGTCAAGAATAGCCTTATTGTTGGGACCAGAAGCGAGATTAACAAAGAATGTCGATGTGGGCTTTTTTTGAGGACCAAATTTGGCGTTGATTATTTCGCCTGTAACTATGTTTCCTGTTGCCTCAATTTCCTGTTTGATCATATTCAAGGGGGTCGATGGATGTAGATTTTTAATGATGATCCTGAGGTCCCTGTTATCTTTCCTGTTGAAGGTGTGTCCTATGAGGCCATTTTCTCTGACAGTAGAAATTAGTTTTTTATAGACTTCTATGTCGGCGGTGCTAATCCTTAATTGGTTTTTGTTGACTAATTTATATGAAAATTGTTTTTGTTCTACTGTACTTTTCAAGAGCTCCGTTAGTTTATTAATATCCTCTACTCCATAGAGAATAATCGGGGGTGGTTTACTAGGTCTTGTAGGTATATCTGAGTTATCGGTTAGGTCGATTGTGAGTCCGGTAAAGCGATTAGATGTTGCTGTAATATCTACAGGTGGGCTGCTAGCTGAGAGTTTTCTCTTCTTATTCCTGTTAGTTGGTACTCTTTGCCATGGTGGAGGAAACGGCGCATTTTGTGAAGCTGAGGGACTTGTGGCCTCTTTGTATGATTCCTCTCTTACTGTGTGGGTTTGACTACAACCCACTGATGCTGATCTGGGCCTCGTAAGGAATAAGCCAGGATGAAGAGCTTGCTGAACCAGCACTTTGCCACCACTAAGTGAAAAAGCACTGTTCATAGCCGAAGGGTTCGTATTGTCCGTCTTTCTTTCTAATGTTTGCGAAATTATGCCCCCCCCAGATACGGTGGGGCTGCCCGAGTTAGACTCGGGGAGGGATTCTCCGGTTATCCCGGTACCCTCCTGGGGTAGTTTAGTTTTTAACTTCGCTTCCATTTTCAATTGCCACTATCTACAACTCCAGACATTTTAGGGGCTATTTAGGCCCCAAGGCTCGCCTTAGCCTCTTCCAACCAGTAACCTAGCTGGGCTTATGGTTATACCGCCAATGCTCGGTCGCCATTGCCTCGTTTGTTATCTAGCAGGGAGCACCACGGCAATCGCTTGTTTGCCGCCATCATGCGATGCGTGCAGGTGAGGTTGACTTGGGCCGGTTAAGATGGTAGTACCGTTATCCCCTTACCCCCCAAAAAAATTTCTAATTAAGTAAGTTAAGGTAGCGCATATCAATCTCCTACATTTTAGACGTTTGGACAAACGTCGTGACTTAGCAGTGCCTTGTATTATTAGGTACTTATTCTGTGGCAGTGCCATATTAAACCAGTGTGGAGCCTGCAACAAATTCTATCAAGCCCCTCCGTCTCTGTCCTAAATGTTTATTTAATGAATGATAACGAACGAACTTTTTTCTTTTTTTTTCTTCGAAAGACGTTCACTGGTGGACATTAGGCCTCTCCAAAATGTCGTCTCGCGTGCATATTTCCCAGAAATTACAATTTTTGAATTAAAGACACTTTAATTTTAATTTTGTATAAGTGTTTTTTTGGAAAGAATTTTCGGTTTATCTTAAGCCTATGTTTCAGTCTTGTTATTTCTAGGCTATGCTGAAAACCGCCAATAGTAAAAAACTAACTTATGAAAATGATACAGACACAGGAAAAGAACCTAATCAAAGAGAGTAGTGCAATCCGACATCTGGACTGATACAAAATCGATTTCCAATTTTCTGTGACGTTTGTTCGTCACATAAGTTTCAGTGCTATTGCAGTTATAAGATAGCTTTTATACCATTGTCTTTTATATGGCAACTAGACTTGCAGAGCTACATTAGATCTACGCCACGCGACGCCACGCAACGCACCGCTAAATCAGGCGTGGTCCACGTGTGCGTCGGCGTCGGTCTAGTGTAGTTCTCGCTTTATTCTATCTCGACTTTTGGTCTTCACATTTAGGGCGTGATGGATTAAGAGCTCGGCCCTTAACGGAAAGCTTTCCCTTTGTAATAAGTATTATTTAAAATGTTTGACTAAATATAGGTAACGCAAGACTTATGGTATATTAGGCAAGTAAGTAATTCCAAATCCAAAAAATTATTTCACTTAGACTATTAAAAGGTACTTTTGAGTGTAAATATTTATTACGTTATAAATATATAAACCTGAGTCTAATACAAAAAAAAAATTGAAGACATGATGGTTTACAGCCCATCCCTTCTTGTGTGGAAGAGGCCCGAGTCCCAGCAGTGGGAACATTATAAGGCTGATTCACGAGTCTAGTCATCATTCATCATCATTATTTCAGCCGAAAGACGTCCACTGTTGGATATAGGCCTCCCCCAAGTGTCGCTACAATGAACGGTCCTAAGCGTCTCGCATCCATCGGATCCCCACAACCCTTACCAGGTCATCGGTAAACCTTGTAGGAGGCCTTCCAACGCTACGTTTTCCGGTATGTGGTCGCCATTCCAGAACCTTTCGGTCCCAACGGCCATCCGTTCTGCGAGCAATATGCTCTGCCTACGAGTCTAGTAGTCCAAACCAAAAGTTTGTATCGTATACGAAATAATGGACAAAACCTAATCACAAAGGCGAAGGTTTGTGAGTGTGTATGTTTGGTACTTCTTCACGATCCAACGGCTGAACTAATTTGGATAAAATTTGGCATACGGGTAAACCACGTCCTGGAATTATCCCGTATGTAGATAATATATGTTCCGTTCACGCAGGCAGCTGGCTAGTTTATAAATAAACTCTCTAATAAAACATTCATGAACATTAATAACCTAATCAAAAGATACCTACACCAATTGACCCCTTTGATGCAGGTCAGGTAGCCTGACCTATTGATAAAGGGTGTCAGGTCAGACCTAGCACTACCTCCACATAGCTAGCTTTTACCTAATCGAATGCCGCCGAGTTAATTGCATGAGTGTTGGTTAATGCATGTAGTTGATGAAGTTATAAGTTGTTCTGTTTGGAATAACGACATTAGGTAATGTGCGTGTTTTTGGTGGAGTGGTTGAGGTAGGGAGTGTGACGTAATAGTGTATTTTGTGAGTTTAGGTCAGGCGGGTCGATATTTTGGCGCCATGGGCTTACTTCCGAAACGAGAAACCCGTGATCCTGAAACGCAATGGCCAAAGAAGGAACATACTTACGGATTTAGTCAGTAAAAGTCTGACACGCCCTCTCGCCCTACCCTAGAGCAAGAGAAGTCATTGGATGATTTCCCACCTTAAAAAAACGGGTCGACATTCTAGGTTCAGCAACGCTTACCGAGGTTGGTCCGTAGATGGGTGACCAACCAGTAGATGCCGAGGCTACTTCGTATAGCTTTTGGTCCTGCGCCTAAATAACTTGTTCGTGTCGATTTGCTATCCCATTGGACTATGAGAAAAATGGAAAGGAACTATGTTTAGTTATTACTATTGTAGTAGTAGGCCCTAATAACTGCGACAAAGTTGCTATATTTTCGTACGAAATCACTTTGTAAATGTGTTGTTGTTCCAATAAAAGATTATTATTATAATTAGCTAGCTTCTGTCAACGGCTTCGAAGAGAATATAGTCTCGGAATAAAAATAAATAAATTTCAGGACATGGTCTATCCGTGTACCAAATTTCATCTAAATCCGTTCAGCTGTTTAAGTGTGAAGTAGTAACCAACATATACACACACATACAAGTTCATAGAAACTTTCTTTATTATAATGTTAGTGTGTTTTTTTTTTAAATAATGTAAACAAGTGCTCGTCGGCAAAAGCAAGTCGGTCTCACAATGTTCCCACTGTTGGGACTCAGACCTCGTCTCTAGGAGAAGGAATTGGCCGTAATCCACCACGTGGGCCCAGTGCGGGTTGGTGAATGTCACCTGTCTTCGAATTTTTGGTTTTAGGACATGCTGATTTCCTCACGATGTTTTTCCTTCACCATTTTGAGGGCAGTGGTGATGAAATAAATTACACAAAGTAATACGCCTGGCTGGGTTTGAACCCGCGACCTACGACTCGTAAGTCAGGGCCGTTACCACTCGGTCACCACTGCTCTCTCTCGTAAACAAATGCCGCCTTCCAATCACTGAAATTACCGCCAAATGGGAAACCTCCATAAAAACATAAACAAATGTGGGTAGACAGGAAAACCAATCGACGTCACTTCCTGTGAACCGGAAGTGGGTATCCTTTGCGGTGTCGTGTTTCAAATAGGTTTGTTTCCTGAAACTGCCCTAGCCAAGTTACGACCGTTTGTCCGTCAGAACAAAGGAATCGGAGGCGTGGCTTACTCGAGGCGTTTGACGCAAACGAAACGGTCGTAACTTGGCTAGGGGGGCTGGTTATAAAAAGTGGGGCAAAAAGCCTTGTTGAGTTTTTTACGGTTTTACTTTGAGAGTTTTAGTTTTTTTGCTTACTTCGTTTGGCTTCTAGTTTAAATATATTATATGGAACGGTTGGCACAATGGTTGAACAATTGGCTGCTGTGCTCCGAGTCGCTGGTTCGATTCTTGTACGGAACAAATATTTGTATAGACTACAGACAGTTGTTCTGAGATTAGAGCAAAGTTAAAACAAAATGGATGCAGTAGGATTCTTTTTCAAACGGGTACTAACAGAACTCTACTATGTAACAGGTTTAACTCGTTATAAACTTTATAACTAGTACCATTTGTAGGTAGTTTGAACTTTGGTTTAAGGCTTAGGATTGTTCGAAAAGGTCACCGGGGCTCTAGAACGCAAAGGGCAACTAAAAGAAATTTTAGTCAGTGAAAAAAGATAGCCTGAAGTTAGATTGGATCTTTTGTCAGCATTTTAGTTGTGTTGATGTCTTTCGATTACCAGTTTCTTTTTTGTGGTAGGAAATCAAATCACTTCTCTAGGGTGAATCGAAAGGGCGTGACTAGAACCCACCTGTGTCCTTCAGTTGCCATAAAAATCCCGTGGCTTGCAAATACTTACGACTTCTGTCTATACTAATCTATCTTATATGTTAAAGAGGAAAGATTTATTTTTGTTTGTAATGAATATACTCGAAAACTATTAGACCGATTTCAAAAATTATTTCAGTAGTAAATAAACTCGTTAAAAAATTAAAGGCACATTTTGACATTTGAGAAATACCCTAGAACGAAACTGAAAGAAACTATAAATTAATAATGAATTACATAGTGTATTAAAAAAATACGTCATTTTTTTTGGCGCGTTCTATAATATGATGAAATATATTGCGAGTATTCTTTTTGCGTATTTAAGCGGTCGTTTTGACAGATGTCAAAACGGGCCTTTTATTTTTTGACAACTTTAGTTATTTTATCACCGAGTGACACATGCTATATAACTTTACATCCACGTGGGCGAAGCCGCTGCCAGAAGCTAGTCTATACTAATGTTATAAAGAAGAATGATTTGTACTTTTGTTTGTAATTAATAAATAAAAAAAACTACTGGGCCGATTTAAAAAATAATAATTATTGTATTACATTTTTTTTTTTTAATTTATATAAACTAGTGCTTGACTGCGATCCCACCTGATGGTAAGTAGTAATGCAATCGTAGATGGTGAGGCGCACTAATTTATTAAGAGCCTATTCACTCTAGCCTTGAAGAGACCCAAATTATAATCGGACGGGAAAACCGCAGCAGTCATTCAGTCTTATTCCAGTCCCTCGATGTACGCGGTATAAACGACGAGGCGAAACGCTTGGTCCGGACCGTAGAGGTTTCAACAACGTAAGGGTGGATACTCGCCGTTCGTCGGCTTGTCCGATGGTAGAAATGAGATGGTGGAATCAAGTCATGCAATTCCTGCGCACACTCTCCAAAATGCATCCTGTAAAACACCGAAAGGCTGGCTACCCTACGCCTGTGCTCAAGACTTTGTAGATTGGAATTAACCAGATCTGGATCACCAATTAGCCTCTTTGCACGCCTTTCCACCGAATAATGCATAATGGTCATTTTGACGAAGAGCTAACGGATGTTATGATGTAGATAGGTATAAAGAACTCAAACAAGAAAATCTTAACGTAAAACCCTAATTAACGTCTACCCACAATAAATACTTGCTTTCAAACTAATAAACAAGTTTAACATTTAAGCTGAAACAAATGTACTTAAAAGTTAGCTTTCTGAAATGCCAAAGTAAGTAATCAAGAGTTACGGAAGCAAGAAAGATATTTATCTTGAATTTCAGACAGCAAACAGATGTTATCAAAACGCGAAAACGCGCGAATTCGCGGTAAACGTTTTGGCGTTAAGGCTTGTTACACTTAAAGTTTTTATATATTATTACTAATAATTAATAGCTTCTGCCGGCAGCTTTTTGAGTTTATTCATTAGAAACAAAAATATAAATTTTTCCTCTTTATAATCTCCTTGTAGCTTCTAGCCTTCCTCGATGAATAGGCTAGCTATCCAAATCTAAAATATTATATCCTTATCCTTATAGGATCATATTCTTGTCCGTCTGTCTGTCTGTCTGTCAAGACTCTTTATCTCGGGAACACGTTGATATCGAGTTGAAATTAAAACTGTCTGTCTGTCAAGACTCTTTATGTCGGGAACACGTGGATATCGAGTTGAAATTAAAACCCTATACTCAGGTCTGCGGACCCTTGAAGCTGTGAAAAAATCAAACTTTTGAGTTAACGTAAAAAAAGATACTGCCGTTTATGTCGCAAAAAATGTGTATTTCGACACTCTCAAGGGAATCAAAATTCGTAGGGTACTTCCTGTTGACATAGAATCTTGAAATTTGGCATAAAGACCAAATCACGACTTTGTGATTTGGTCGTGGAAATCGGGATCTGGATCCCGGCGGCTGGGGTGTGAGGGCCGTTACCTCGCGCGTGTGGCTGTGGGCGACCGCCTGTCACTCCTCCTTGCTCCGGACGATGGCCTGTAACAAGGCCCGAAGCGAGAGATCATTGCCGCCGATACCCACGAATACGAGGGTATTACGATTACGAGGACACGGCGGCGCTCTGCCCGAGCGGGGCATATCTCTACCCTATGCTCCAACTTGTCCTCTGGGCGGTCCACACAATGGCGACACCTGGGCGTTTCTTCTGCACGAACCCGGTGCAGGAACTTCCCGAACTTACCATGTCCGGTGAGAAGCTGCGTCATGCGGAACGTGAGGACGCCGTGTTGTCTTTCCAGTCACTCCTCAAAGAGGGGACTTACCGCCATAATTATGGCGTGCCCAGCACTGGGTTGCGACAGTCGCTGTCGAGATCCCGCCGGAACTCTATCCACCATGCCGCCCGGCGTTGCATCTCCACGCGCAGATCCTGCATGACTACGATATTATACTTTGCTTTTACTATAGAATGTCGAGTACATTTTCATATTTCATCTATGAAGGTGCATTAAAAGCTTCCCAGTTACACTCAAAGGACTCGAGAACAAGATTAGGGATGTTAGACGGCTTCATTAGGTACGGTTAGGATTACAGAAAAGGTACATGAAGTTGTAGGATTATGTCATACCTTTCAGTTTTGTGGACTTGGAACGTCAATTCCGAGTTGTATTTCTTAAAATTTACCATGTTCGAAGTATGAAGTTTGAAACATAATCGAAGAGTCGTGGCAGTGGGCAGGGCACATTTTTTAATATTAGGTCCTTACCTATGAAATTGCCGTTTCTTAAAACGGGTTGCTAAGTGTTTTTGGATTGACTTGGAATTATAAGTTCAAATAATAATAATAATAATAATATTTATTTATTCAAGACAACTTTGGTCCACATAATATGTTAGTACCTACTTATTTCTATGTTAGTTCATACATTTTTCATTCATTTCATTCTTCCCATAACAAATTAGATAATTATTAAATTCAAATACATTATATTCAATTACTCACCAAATTAATTAAGTACTTAAATGTCTTAGAACAGAAATTTAAATGTCAATAGAATAAAATATCAATAAATTAAATGGCATGGAAACAAAACATTTAAATGTCATATAAAAATAAAATGTCAGTAAATAAAATGAAAATTAAAATGTCATGTAAAAAATAAAATGTCAGTAAATAAAAATGAAAATTTAAAAGTCATATAAAAATAAAATGTCGGTAAATAAAATGTCATGGAATAGAGATAAAAATTTCAATAAATTAAATTTCACGGAATAAAAATTAACACACGGTAACACACCACAACACCACAGAAGTCGACTGGGTTAGTAAACAAAATCCCCTATGTTAATACTTAATAACTAGTAACGACCTGGTCCGATCAACCAGTGTACGTACCAGCGGGCTATCTACCCGGGCGGCTATCGAGTGCAGCATGCTGTTCGGACTGTCACGCAACCTGCGAAGCATCGAGGCGGATTTTTTACGCCATACTGCATCAAAGTTATCAGTGCGCGCTTCGGCAAACATTCCCGATGCGCTGCAAAAGCGCGGCAGTCGTAACAGAACCCTGAACGCATTATTAAATTGGATACGCAAAGCATTGTAGGCCCTTTGGGTATATCTGAACCACAGGGCGCCCGTATACAATGATGTGCAATATGCCTTAAAGAGGGCTATTTTAATGTCAACTGTGCACCGAGAGAACCTGCGAGCCAGCATGTTCGCCCGGACCGACAACGCTCTGCGCTCCCTCTCTAGGTCCAAATCATCCTTCAGGTCATCTGTTACCAGATGGCCCAGGTATTTAAACTGACAAACCCTCTTTATCGGGACACCTTTAAGCAACAGAGGAGGGACCGTAGGAGGACATCTGGCACCAGATCTGAAGACGATAAACTCTGTCTTTTTAGGGTTGTACCTTAAACCATGCAACTCCGCGTATGACTCACACTCAGCTAGTAACCTGCGGAGAGCACCAATCGAGGGAGCCAGCAGCACCATATCGTCCGCGTAACTGAGATTATTGAAACAAACTCCATCTACATAGCAACCAACACGCATACTGCTGAGTCGCTCGATCAGGTCATTCACATACAAACCAAAGAGCAAGGGCGAGGTCAGTCCCCCTTGCCTCACCCCACACTCCGGCCTGCATGGCTCCGAAAGCTCCCCTGCCCACTTCACACGCGTCTCTTGGTTCAGGTACCAGTATTTGAGGAGAGATGCGACCTCCGGCGGCAGCGTTGTAGCTCTCAGCTTCCTCCATAGTAGATCATAAGAGACCAGGTCAAAGGCCTTTGATAAGTCCAGAAAAACGGCATAAATAGGTGTTTGTCTATCTGTGTAATACTTAACAGCGTGCTTCAGACTAATAATGGCAGTCTCTGTCGATAACCCTGCTCTAAAACCAAACTGGGCATCATGAATCTTGACATGCTTATTTAAATGCGAGTTGAGCACGCTATCAAGTACCTTGGCCACCACAGAGGCCAGTGAAATTGGCCTATAGTTTGACCCGTCCGATACGTCCCCAGTTTTATTCTTAATAACTGGTACCACCAGAGTCCGCATCATGTCCGGTGGCAGGTAAGAGTGAGACAGACACAAATTAACCAGAAGTGCGAGCACTCTCGGCAAGTGCCAACCTGCATGCTGTAGGTGCTCGATGCTGAGCCCATCGTGACCTGGGGATTTTCCTCTAACCATTTTATTGATTATGGCCCTGACTTCCTTCGCCAGCACGACCGTTGGTACCTCCTCATTTTTGGGAACAGCATCGAGCTCCCCACACGGTGGTCCTAGGGGCGACTCTGTGGTGAACTGGTTTTTAAACAACGCCGCAATATGTTTTGGGTTGGCAACCCCGTCGACACTCACAGGAATGCCAGGCCTGGGATTTAACTTATTTGTTCCCTTCCAGAAACTTTTAAAATCTGAATTGGCATGGTGTTTAGCCAGCAAATCCATCCTCAATTGTTCTTGATGGTTTTGGCACCACTTGACCTTACCTTTAAAAATTTTACGCGATGCCACCATTGCGTCAAAAAAGGGACCAGACGAGGGCTTCCCATAGTCACACCAAGTCCTGAAATCCTGCTTGGCACTCCTATGAGCCTCGCTCACATGGCTGTTCCAGCCGGCCATGGATTTCCTTCGTTTACAAGGTTTTTGCTCATAAGTCACAACAGCGGACGTACATAAAATATTCACTACCTGTTCATACATGGTGTTTATAGCCTCCCTATGAGAGGTACTGTCACAAAATTTACCACAGCATAGCTGGAGGTCAGTATTCAAGTCAATATGCCTAAGTCTTGAGTTACATAAACTTTCATAAGCCGTACATTGACCTGCACCCCAGTCTCCCCATTTAATTTTGTTACAAACAGGGTTTTTTTCTAAAGCTTTCTGTCTAATAACATCTAGATTACAACTTACTACTAGAGGGATATGATCTGACCAGTAGACGCCGTATTCGACATATACTTGCGTAACACATCCCAAGGCTGCGCTTGTCACCATGCAATGGTCGAGCCAACGTTTGCAACCATGAGCTTCACTAATAAATGTAAATGTGTCAGATGTTGCCTGTAACCTACTTGTGTCAACACATGTCCAGTCTTGTTCCAGTGAGAAAGCTAAAAGTTCACGATAAAAACGCTCACCTGGATGCGCGTTGAAGTCCCCTAGTATGATCACAGATTCTATACTACTATCATCAATTATAGCACTAACCGCACTTAAACAGTCTGTGAATTCCGGCACATTTTCCGCGCAGTCAGTGGGCATGTAAACACTAAATACTAGCACTGGTCGATCACTTGTAGTCACGCGTATCGCAGCAATACGTGGATTCCGACACGGGATCACAGAGACACACGGAAAGAGTGCCTTACGCCACAACAGTGCCACTCCACCAAACGGCCGGCCCCTGAGAATGCCGGCGGTCACGTCAACGGCAGAAGTTCCAGTACTCCCGAAATCACTGTGCACATCTGCCAGGTATGATAACTCATCCGGCAGCAACCAGGTCTCCTGCAACGCAATTATGTCTGCAAAGTTACACAGCCGCTGTACATCCTCTATGGAACGCTTAATGTTCTTACAATTGTAACTGACTAAGGTCGCACTCATACTTGACTAAAAAGCACTTTCTTTATTTCTTCATTGTCAGCCTTAAGGTTTTTGTAAGGTCTGAAACGCCTACAAGTTATACCTGCTGGCCACAACTCATCACTTAAGAACATATCTATCTTGTCATTACAAACCATTATTTTATAAGCATTATAATCCTTTTTTGTTTTCATTTTTATTTTATGGAGAACAACTTTTTCTTTAGTCTTCGAAAACACATACTCCACAATATCATTCTCCGACGCATCTTGGTGTACATTGGATAGGAATAATGGTATTTTCGAACTGGCGGGTTTGAACTTATCCTCAGGCATGAAAGCGGCTTTTCCTCGAACAACAGAATCATCGTGTCTGTTTCTGTACCTTTTCCTTTGTACCGTGATCCACTCTACGTTAGGAATTTCTGATTTCCATTCACCATTTCGCGTTATCTCTGCCAATGACTTATCATTGTTTACATCATTCTTAATGACGCAGTTATCCAAACCATCGGCACTGGCGATCGCGTTATCGCTCTTCCCTGCCGTCTGGGTTTTTATAGCAAACCGGTTTGACACGTTATCCGTCACCGTATCCACAGTACGTGAGTCACCTACTCCGCACTCGACCGTCGTCGGCCGCTGTTGTGTGACGTCGTCGGTGCCACTCGTGTCCACGGTTACGATATCAGTTGGGCTCGGGCACCGTGCAAAAGAGATGGCGCTATGGCGACCAGCTTGATTCTTTTGCAAAACTGCGGGTGTACGCCAATGTACTTTTTCTGTTACGGTATCAAAACTCTTCGGTGTACTTTCCACATTGCTATAAGTATTTGAGAGATTCATGATACCGATTGGACCACTATCTCGTCCTCTCTCCGCTAAGTATCCACCGCGTCTATTGTTTACAAACAATGGCCTTTCCGCATCTACCAGCGACGCAAACTTCATGTGGTTTATATCTGCTTTTAGACTATTTATTTGATCCAACGTGACACTTGATTGTTTTAAAGTTTGTACTTCTTGTTTCAAAACCAGAATGTCTTTTAATAGGGCTGAAACATCGACGTGGTCAAAGGATATCGGTGGTAATTTTTCCAACAATCTGG
Organism: Mythimna impura; assembly: GCA_905147345.3. Classification (NCBI taxonomy): domain Eukaryota; kingdom Metazoa; phylum Arthropoda; class Insecta; order Lepidoptera; family Noctuidae; genus Mythimna; species Mythimna impura. The sequence continues at coordinate 19,733,873 of LR990359.1, read as the reverse complement.
CCACAAAAATTGGAGTTTTATCTGGGTCTGTGGTTTTTAAAACACTTATAATGTCTTCAATATTCTTTGGTTCTTTGTTTTTTCTCCTCGATATTTTGCGGGTACTAGTAGAAATGGACTCGTACAACAAACTTTTTGCTGATTCAATTTCTTCATTATTATAAGTACTTAGACATAACCGGATCAAACTCTCCTCATCCATAATGTCAATTTTATTTTGCACAAAACATAATAACTCGTTTATCACTATGTTACATGAAATACACTTTACTATCTCGGAAGACATTTTTCTGCACCCGAACGCTTCCGAGTTCGCGCGGAGACTGAATAAACTTATAAAGGTACGTTATTCTTTTTTCGAAATTAGGTATTTGCAGAAAATATAAAACACAAAGAAACCAAGTCTTTTATATTTTTTTGTAATATCGCTGTTTTTATAACCATTTTTGTATGAAATCTAAGAAAACTCGCATTATTTTGTAATACGAGTTCTACCGTGAAAAACAATGTGTCCAAAGCAGTATGCAATATTGATGATGTATACGGACGTAAATCTGCTAATGAATGGAATGTCTACTTTTGTTTCAATCACTTTCACGTGGGAAATTTTATCTCACGAATAACTTTTCTTCTCAGGGCGGCTACAAGAAAAAAACTCTAAAACGAAAGCTATTAAATCAAGAACACTGAGTTCTTTTGTTAGAAGAAAGTCGTAGCTTTACGTCATTGATATTGCTTGTCCTTTGAAATGCATAGTCTCTACGTTGGAATTCTTAATATAAAAAAACTTTTTTTTATTAGCTTTCATGGATAAAAGTACTGTAATATTTCAGAAAATATAAAACACAAAGAAACCAATAAATACTTAATTTCGAAAAAAAATATCGCACCTATAATAAAAAGTTTAAATGATCTTATAATTCCAAGTCAATCCAAAGATATACCACTTCAAAGCGACCCGTTTTAAAAAACGGCAATTACATAGGTCGAACCTGTTAGAACGAATAAGAAATATCATACTGAAAAAAGGTATTCTAAAAAATTTAAACTCTGAATAAGTATTTGTTTACTTATAAGTGATTTTCTAATTTACTCTTATTTATTTTCTTACTATCATGAAGCTAATTATCTTTCATTAAAAACTTCCTCGATTAATTAAAAATAAATACATAGATATGGCAACATTTATCATAAAACTCTGTTCCACGTTTGGAACGACAACAATAAACAAAAAAAGAAAAAGAAAACACGTGACTTGCCTTGTGTAACACAGATAAAGCAAAGGCATTCAACTATGAAGCTAAAGGTCACATTTGATATTTGTATTCAGAGTGGGGCGGAAGAAAGTATTTACATAATCAAGACGCGTTTCCATACAAAACGAGACTTTCCACAACATCTGTTGTTGATGAATTTGTGAGCATTGTGATGTTTTGTACGATGAAACAAACAGCACTATTATATTATGCTGATTTTGAAATTCGAATATTTACTTTTTTATGTGGTTACGGCATAATGTGAGCAGTTTTTAAATTTGTTTTTTCTTTATTTTTCTAAATGCATGCCAGGAACATTTATGTTATGCCTAAATAGTTGTATGGTCAAGAATATGATAAGATTTAAGAATCAATTAAGATTGTTGAAAGAGGAACATGACGGTTTCGAATATCGATTAGAATAATTTATTCATTTACTTAGAAATTTCGCATTGATCAAATTAAATATTCATAAAGGCCGGTTTCTAGGCTTACAACTGCAAACTATAAATACACTAGTGCGTCACTGGATCTACAAAGCCTGTACCAATATTGTCAGTTTTGGTAAATTCTTTTGGTATCCTAAAATTAATCTGCAGAACGGACGGTCCTGTGACGTCATAATCCGGATTTGGCGCGTCACATCTTTTGAATATAGACTTCGCGATTTACCAAGTTCTTGAAAACTAACTGTATGTTATACATGGTAAGGTCTAAATTCTATTCTTACATATTTAATGCATAATGCTAAAGCCGCTACTTGATTGCTATGTATTGTTATTATCTCGAATTATGAATTTACTAGCGATCCGCCCCGGGTTCGCACGGGTTGACAGATGATAATTACATATACAAACCATCATCGTATACAGCTCTTTTTATTAGTGGAAATCGCATCAAAATCCGTAGCCTGGTTTAGGAAGAATTGGCGGACAAATAGAAGTAGAGACGCGGAAAGAGAATTAGTGTTTTATACAAATGCCCGCTTTACATGGGTGTTCGAAATCTTTAAAATTCTCGGCTTTTTTTAAACTATAATATAGGTACCTACACTCTGTCTACTGGAGAGTAGTGGTGGCCGCGTGGTAACGGCCCCGACTTACGATTTGTAGGTCGCAGGTTCAAACCCAGCCAGGCGCATTACTTTGTGTAATTTATTTCATCACCACTGCTCTCAAAACGGCGAAGGAAAACATCGTGAGGAAACCGGCATGTCCTAGAACCAAAAATTCGAAGACATGTGACATCCACCAACCCGCACTGGGCCCGTGTGGTGGATTATAGCACGGCCCATTCCCTCTCCTAGAGAGGAGGCCTGAGTCCCAACAGTGGGAACATTATATGGCCGACTATGCTATATGCTGTCTGTTGGTAGAAATTGCATAAAAATTCGTTCAGTACTTTTTGAAATAATCGCGTTCATACAGACAGACAGAGATAAAAGACTTTGTTTTATAACATGTAAGGATGATCTGCTGCCTCTCATGCATAAAGTTGTGTGTTCGAAACTGGACAAGTACCAATATGAATCTTTCAATTCATACCTACTTTCCTTGTTTATCTAGGACTTGTTTTGTAATATGTAAGGATGTATAGAGGAGAATGGAAGGTTGCATTCTCCGATAAAGTATTGCTGTAAAGGTTTCTCGATGTAAACTTATCCTTTTGTATTCAAATACGCTTGTTTACCTCTAAGCGAAGAAACTTTGTAACAAGTCGCTCTGAATAACAACAGTTTATGAATACTTAAAGTGTATGCAGGCTTGTTTGTACGAACGGATGTTAAAGTGACCTCATTATGAAAGGATTTTGGTCTGATTAATGAATAAACTATGTGAACAAAATAAAAAGCTAAAATCTTAAACAATATTTTTTGGGTGTTGACTTCATTGTCTCTAATGTATACCTAACTATTCATTGGCGTACGCAATAACTTTTTTTTCAATACCCTTACTCGAAAATGTCTGGCCATCAGTCTATCCAAGGAGTATAGTGTTGCCCAGTAACTGGGTTGTCGAGGTCTGAGAAGCAGTCACTCCATGTAAAACACGGGTATTCAGTGGCATCTGGTTAGACTGGAAGCCGACCCCAAGCTAGTTGGGAAAAAGGCTAGGGATATGATGACACTTATTCGAAAACAAGCTCTTATCTCTACCGCTTTTAGGCACGTAATTTGCTGTTTTCGCACTAGTGTTGAAAAGTACGCGATTTATTACGTTCATCGTAGTGATAAGCAACTCCCACGAGTCACGCGTCAACCCCTGTTTATTTATATCTTTATAGTAACTGTATTGAAAAACGTCGTTTGATACACGTGGAAATGTGTCACTGCAGCACTCGGTTCCATCACACCCTCGCCTAAGGCTCGGGCGAATTCCGCCAATGTCATGATGACAAACTTTCTCCACTTGTATCAAAATATACTACTATTGTTTAATAATACGTCTATTGTCTAATAGACGTTGCCCTACATTAATAATTACTCCTGTATCGTGAATGTACACATACAAACATGTAAATTCACATACACCAGACACTCAGAATTTGAATTTGAATCGCTAATCCCAATATAAATATTAATTGTTAATTAGCATAAATGCTAATTGTGGTTTTCAAGGTTCGGCACCAATTGAAATTGTACCTAGTTACAATTTATTAATTAAACTATTTATATTCTAGACATGTACCTAGCTCGGGAATACCAATAGATATGCCTTTTTAACCGACTTTAAAAAGGAGGAGGTTCTATGTTCGGCTGAATGTAGTTTTTTTTTTATGTATGTTCACCGATTTGTCGGTCAATTGTGGACCGAATTTGATTTTTTTTTTAATTGATATGTTATGCTTCCGAGTTGGTTCCATAGAAATATTGTTATGATCTGATCATGAACTTCGAAGATATGGAACAGAACTCCTCATAGGATCACAGCAGAACCGTCGTAACAAGTAAAATTGCTTTGTTTATACGTGTAGTCGATAACCGACTGAAAGAAGAGGGGGAATATATCGAACTGATCTCATGATGAAGCCTGAAGTTAGGCACCGGAAACCTGTAATAAATTAATGTAATCTAACCGTGTTTGGGATTATTAGAATTGTCATAAGATGCACTCTGGTTATATAGGTATGTTAAATAACGAAGAGACAAAACCACTATAGAAACACCGACTTCCGAAATTGAAGTTATTTTGCAATTTTCAGTATTTTTTTACATTGAAGTCGGTTGTATTTTTTTTTTGTAATTTTTTTTTCTATTTTCGAATTGAATTGTTTTTTTTTTTTTAATAAAAAAATGTCTACGTACCCTCAAATAAAACATGACAACTTCTGTACGTAACCTTCTACGAGTTGCGATATAAATGGAGTCTATTCTTATAACTGACACTTTATTAAGTCGTTAACCATTATTCACCGCGCTTACGTCACAATTAAAAATAGGTAATGAAAATTTTAAATACATTAATAAGTAGAGTTTTTTTGAGGTTGGAAATAATCAATTACTTCTCACGTTTTGGGGAAGTGAGAGGGAGTGTCAGACTTTTACTGACTCGGAATAACAGTTTACAGCAAGTCTGAAGAAATCTGCATTCATAATTTTCAGAACTTTAACCTTGTGAACGCCAAGTACAGCGTATGGGAAGTATGCTCTCGACGCCAAGCCTTTTATTTACTATTTAAAACCTATAAAATGTTAGTGGATGAATAGGTATTACAAAGATCCATTGCTCGGACCAGCCAAAACACTTGTCTAGTCGGAAGATCCTCCCTTTTCAACGGAGGTTTGCGGGACTTTACACTCTGTTTCGCATACCTCCAAACTGGTGACCCCGAAGTGATGTAGCGACATCTTTGAAAGTCTGAATCTCGTTCCACCTATACTGGGAAGGGTTAGTTGTTGATTTCCCACCTCAAACAAAAGCACTTGTAACTGTTATAGTAATATATTGAAAGCGTGTTGGTAAGTAAGATGGCGGCTACTCAATAGAGTGAAACTACTTATGTATTCTTACCTCATCCCGGCGAGAACACAATAACTTGTTACCCTTGGTTAACTTTTACAACGTGAGCGGGAAAGTAGGCCGAAAAGATACTAAGTTGTGGCTATCAACAATGCGTAGTATGTACCTACAAGGATCTATCTCTCTTTTTTAGGGTTCTGTACCTAAATGTATATATTATTATTATGTGAAATGGTTATTGATGTCCTTTATCTTGGGGCGGGAGGAGGGGCCTGTTGGACTATAAATGACTAAAACCACATGGTGTTCTACCGCTACCTTTGGGAGGGGCGTTGGAGAGCTTTTTTACACAGAAAATAATTAAATAACTTCTCACGTCCTCTTTGTGTCAGATTTTTACTAAACCAAAATGTTAACGAATCATCATCATCATCATTTCATTTTTCCCCCAAGTGTCGCCACAATGAACGGTCCTGTGCGTCTCGCATTCATCGGATTCCCGCAACCCTTACTAGGTTATCGGTCCACTTTAAAGGAGGCCTTCCAACGCTACATCTTCCGGTACGTGGTCGCCATTCCAGGGCCTCAAGTCTGCTATTACAATAGTGTCAGAATGGTCTATCATTGATTTCATAATTGTTGATTTTGACAATTTTGGTAATCTACTAATATAATGGCGTCATTATGACTTTTCAATGGTCAACCACTGACACTCCATTGAAAGAAGTGGTATAGAATGGTAATCTCGTACATATTGAAAAATGAATGTTTGACGTATGCGGTAATCTGCTAAAATTTTGACAGTTCCATTGATCAGTGACCTACTATTAGAACGTCATTGTGCAGTCATTGCTTTTAATAAGCTCGATATTGTCATTCTACCACAACTCTATTACGAGACCAATGACCGATCAATGATCGATCATTATGAAATAGCAGATTACGAACTTTTAGCAAAATGACAATGGGATAGTGTTGGAATTACGAATGTATAAAAATACAGACTTGGGTCCCTGAACCTTTTGGCCCAACGGCCATCCGTTCTGCGAGCAATGTGCCCTGCCCATTGCCACTTAAGTTTGGCAATTCTTCGTACTATGTCGGTAACCTTGGTTCTCCTGTGGAACTCCACAATAAATTAGTAATTAGTCTATTTTCCCTTTATTCGTTTTATTGTCGCAATCGGAATTCGGTCTGTCAAATAACGATTGCAATGATTTTTTCACGTCATGCGTAGATCAAAACAGAAGATTTCTGAAATCATGTTTTTTTTCGAGAAGAATATAGGTACCGTTATTACATACATAGAACTTTTAACGGACTGGCAGACATTTAATCTCAGTTTACAAAGTCATTTCCTCCACTCGACTCAGACCTTTCGAATACCGTAATTAGAGACACAATAGAAAGACAATGAGAGAGCGAACGTCGGCGTTCGCTTGGGGTTTAATGAATGTTACTTTATTGACATTGATCGAGCATTTTTCCCGTTGTCATAGAGTTGAACGGGTTTTTTTTTTTCGGGTGGGAAAATCATCTAATGACATCCCCCGCTCTTGGGCGGAGCGCGAGATAGTGTCAGACTTTTATTGACTAAAAACTCACTCTTGTTCCTTCTCTGCCATTTTTTTTCCAGGGCCCCGGGGATCTCTTTCGCATCACCCATGGCCCCAGTAGGCTTCGACCCTGCTGGGCCCCTACGGTTGCTGACATCTCCTTGAGGCGCGCGTGGAACAGTGCGCGCCTTCTACGACTTGGGCCCGAGTTGAATTGGATGGAGAAAGTTTCCTTCAGAAGGAATTTGGATATTAGATTTGATATTATGTAATTAGTTTACCACACGCACCAGCCTCACCACAGTTTTGCTTACGCAGGCCGGTTTGTACGCGAAACACGGTGCGTGTGATTGTTAAAACTCATACAGTTTTGGACAATGTTCCCGTGTCATAAGGCGAATTAAATTCTATTAAATATGAATGCATATGTATATATATGTGGCGGATGATTGCATGCGACGTTTAATATCATTATACCCACGTCAAATGTCTTGGGCAACGTGTGCGCGATCCCTCACGTTTTCTTTCTCACAGTTTACTAAGTAATTCATTAGAAATATGTCAGGAACAAAAAATAAACAGTCTCATTTTGTTTTTTTTTAGGTTGGGAAGTCATCAAATAACTTCTCTCGCTCTGGGTGGAGCGAGAGGGAGTATCAGACTTTTACTGATTAAAACCTGCCTGTGTTCCTTCAGTTGATCATAACGTTCCAGAGGGCCTTGCCAAGTTGATAATCTACAATTGTTAACGCTAGTAGAAAACTTCAAATGTATGGGTATGACGTCATCTCAACGCTCAGTTACGTGGTCAGAACAAAGAAATAGGAGACGTGGACGACTCGAGGCGGTCGACGAAAGAGAATCAAAACGAAACGGTCGTAATTTGGTTAGGTTGGGTTAGAGTCATCACACCCCTGCAGGCGCAGGGGTGTGAACACTCTTTCGAATCAATCCTTCAGCCTTGGTAGGCATCGGCCCTAAGGAGGCCCGGCAAATATATTTCTTCGAGACGTACGTGAAACACAGCGCTCGGTCGACTCGGACCCTGGACTTGGTCCTTATCGGATAGGCTAGCTAGATTCCCATCGTGGCCACGGCGTAAAGATTGCCTCCCCCTCACGTTTTCTTGCATTGTTGCTTTGGAAGGAGGTGACTACTTCCCTTGCCCTCTCCTTCCATATCATAGCTTGGACTAGGGCCGGACGCAAAAGGTCACCGCCACGAGACTATGGTATTGCTCCGCCTAAGCGGGGCAAACCTCCATCGTATACTCTACCGTGTCCTAGATAAGAACCTGCGTCAGGCGGAAAGTGAGGATGCCGTAGCGCCACTCCAATTCTTCAAAGAGGGGACTTAGATTTAGAGGGGATAAGTTTTAAATATTTAATGCAGCTGAGATTTGCGACTAGACGTTTTTGCATTTTTAAGTACGAGATTTGGTCTTCTGATATATAATTTAAAAACCGATTTACATGCTTTCTTTTGTAGTCTGATATTTAACATACATATTTTGGGCTCCTGGCATGTTTGTAATCGTTAAATGCTCGAGCCGCGTCGCTATAACACCAATTAACCTTTTCGCCTCAATATTATTACACTTATACGTGAAAACAACGCACAATTGGCGGCCTATTGCCAATAAAACGTTATAGCCGCTTGGACTTTATTCTCTAAGCAATAAAGCTGGTTTCCATTTACGCCCTAGTCGCTAGGCGTTAAGCCATTTTGCGTCACTAATAAATCCAGGCAAATTACTTCGATGTACAATATAAGGAATCGTAATATTATAAATGTATTTTACAAAAGAGACATAAACCGAAATTGTTTTCTAAGAACTTATTTTATCAGAAGACGTCAAATTGAACAAGCTTCCGTAAGTATATTATTTATGATTACAGTATTCCAAATTTGAATTTGATGAGATGAAGACTAAGTTTTTTTTTTGGATATTTTTTTTTCTGCGGTTCCGCGCATCTATGTGGTCTTTGTTACCATTTTATTTTATTTCTAAAAACTGTTTTCAGACAAAATCCATTAAAGTGTTCAACTGTAAGGTAAAAGAAATAAAATTCGGAACTTTCTCTGTAAACTATCTACGTTACTATGTACTCCGAAAGGTATCATTGTTTGTAGTCAGTGGAAGTTGTTCTAACTTTAATTAAGTGTGGCAACACAAATGTTTGGCGGGAAAGCTGTGTGGTTAGAAAATACTGAGTTTTAAACTTGAGTACGACGGTTTTTAATCCTCTGTAATTAAAACGCTATTTCTTTAGGGTTTAAGTGGTATTTTAAAATGGAAGGCTCGCTTAGAGACTTTAGTGAGAGTTTTACTAACTTTTATGATTACAAAGTCGAGATGGTTAATTTAGAGTTGATAGAAGTACAACATTTAAAAGAAAAAATATTTAAGTACTAATTATACTTTTAAATCTGCATAAAACAACATGGAATATTTAATAAAATCGTAAGTATTGAAGTACTCATGTTATTTTATCAAGGTATCTACTTTTTACGTCTCCTAAATCAGTTATTGTTCTTACCAAAGAAAATGTGTTTATACCACGTACATCTACCGAATAAGTAGGTCACATTAGGGGGATGCAATTTGACATACATTTTTACTGTTTTTTATACAAGCGCTCTTACGCGATTATGACGTTATTACACATTTTTCATTAGATATTTTGGAAACACAGTATCTTCTGGATATTATCTAGGCTTCTATTGAAATCAATTTATAAATTTGTGTAGAACTAATCCAGTAAAGGCTTCTGAAAATCTGTTATTTTGCATGAATTTTGACACTTCACAATTTAATCAAAAATTAAAAAAGTAAAAGAAGTATAACAATAGAAGCCTAGCAAATTTAATCAAGATTCTGAATGACGTCAATTTTTTTCAAAAACTTTTAAGGGTTTAGAAACAGTTTTGTCAAATATTCGAGTAAATCACGGAATTACGGAATGCTAACAGAGTTTTCAGGCTTTTTCGCGTTGCCGTTTTGTCAAACATCGCGTTGGATTGCGTTAGATGAAGTAACAAGCTTTTAAACCATGCTCGATGTTGACGATAGGCGAGTGAAAAAGTACCTTCTTAAGACAACATACTATGGGAATAGAGGAACGTTATTCGCATAGTATGTTGACTTTTTGTAGTGGTAGACAAAAAATTCATCATCATTTTAGCCGAAACTCGTCCACTGCTGGACATAGGCCAAGTGCGTCACATTGACCGGCCCTGTGCGTCTCGCATCCATCGGATTATGTGGTTGCCACTCCAGAACTTTTCAGCCCCATTGACCATCTGTTCTGAAGTGTTCTGCGAGCAATGTGCCCTGCCCACTGCCTTTAAAGTTTGGTGATTCTTCGGGCTATGTCCGTAACCTTAGATCTCCTGCGGATATCTTTATTTCTGTTTAGATCACGCAAGGGAACTCCAATCATAAGCTTCCCTGTTGCCGTTTGGGTACCTGAAAAAAATATAGGTAGGCTTAAAATGTTAGATTGTAAACGTGTATCAATCACTCTACCTAGCCTTTTCCCTGTGCCTTTTATCAAAGTTATAGTAGTCATAGTAGTTTAATATATAGGTAGATACTCATTACATTTAGTCGAAAAATAATCAAAAATACGTTAGATTATTAAACAATGTCAAATAATAAAAAAAAAAATCATCATCATCATCATTTCAGCCGAAAGACGTCGACTGTTGGACATAGGCCACCCTCAAGTAAGTGTCGCCAAGATGAACGGTCCTGTGCGTCTCGCATCCATCGGATTCCCGCAACCATTACCAGGTCATTGGTCCACCTTGTAGGAGGCCTTCCAACGCTAAGTCTTCTGGAACGTGGTCGCCATTCCAGAACCTTTCGGCCTCAACGGCCATTTGTTCTGCGAGCAATGTGCTCTGCCCATTGCCACTTAAGTTTTGCGATTCTTTGTGCCTCCTTCCTGATTCTATCACGCAAGAAAACTCCGAGAATAGCCCTTTCCATTGCAAAAAAAAAAAGATATCAAACCAATAAAAGTATTAAATATAAAAATAATTAAATTAGAAAAAGTCACAATAAGTTACAGGCCAAATCAATATTCATTTGAAAGTTTAGATAATCTTAAATTCGTCAAAGAAGTAAAAAGCTTGCTCGATAAGCAGCTTGCAGCTGGGTCAGCTTCCAGTCTAACCGGGTTGCAGGCTGCAGCTAAATACCAGTATTTTACATGGAGCGACTGCCTTTCTGACCTCCACAACCCAGACTGGGTAACACGATATCCTTCGGCAAGACTTGTGTCAGATTTTCTTCAATCTGATTAACCTAAACGACTGTTAAAGATGAAGAAATGATAGCTGGGAACTACGTCTTAATGTGCTCAATGGAATCAGTCAATTGTGAACGCTTATCTGAAATGAAAAATGTCTTACAGAAGTATCAAATAGACTGTCGCGTTTACATCAAAAGGGAGAAGAAATTAGATTGAGTATAAAATGAAATAATCGTGTTCAAATGCTGAGTATTTTATGGAAACTCAATCACAATATTAAAATGTACCTACATGTATAACTTAAATATTAATTAGGTACCTATTTATATTAAATCTAATTTCGTACGTATACAAATATACATTTAATACAAATACACTCTGACGCCACATCGCTGTCATCTGGAAATGAGCCCAGAAGACTGTTAGCATTGCCACCGTTGAAAAGTCAATATTGATTCTTTGCGTAAAGAATAAACCAACCCTTTGGTCACGCCTCAAGGAGATGTCAGCAAACCGTAAGGGCCCAGCAGGGCGGGGAAATTTCTGAAAAGGAAACCCGTAGTCCTAGACTGCAAAGGAAACTGAAGGAACATAGGTGGGTTTGAAGTCTGATACACCCCTCGGCTCCACTCTAGGGCGAGAAAAGTCATTATATGATTTCTCACCTTCCCAGAGCCCTCTGGTCTCGCAAAGTGTTCTTATTAAATTGGATTAATTGTGAATTTCTGGAAATAGGTCCTTTGACAACATAATATATTTTGTTATATACAAAGAAGAGGTAGGTACGATATAATATGCCGTAATAAGCTTAGTGCTTTGGACCTTTTACCATCAAGTGTAAATAAATAATGAAGAATGAGGATAATAACTTTGTATCCCTCTTTTTCTTATTACGCACATAAAATATGAAAATGCTATGAGAAGATTTTGTTCATTTCCGTGTAGGTACCTAAAGGTCACGGTACTCTAATTGGCTATCGTGCAGAATAAATAGGTGTGCTATAGTGAATAGGCTCTTAATAAACCAGTGCGCCTCACCATCAACGATTACATCACTGCTTACCATCAGGTGGGATCGCAGTCAAGCACTAGTTTATATCAAATTAAAAAAATCTAATCATAGAATATTAAGAGCAGCCAGAACAAATTAGGGCAAAAGGACTATCGTGTATGAGGGAGCTGAACTACTCGTATAGGTATAACCAATTACCTAACTTATAAAAGGCTATTGAAACACCATATTTTAAAATTTACTCAACGTTAACTTTACTTTTCTTTTTTTGATACCGTCACTTAATTAGATCCTTAATTATTTTTTGTTCTCTCCATAATAATGTTCCAAATAATAGTACTCCACAACTTTAACACAGACTTTCCACAACTTTCACATAGAAGTGAATATGTTATTCTTTTTGAGTAAATAAAGTTTCTTTAACCACAACCACAATTACCTACCTAGTTAAAAGTGCGAGTCGGACTCGCGAACTGATGGTTACAAACTTACCTATGAAAACAGTTCAATTTCCGAAATGAGTCACGAAGACTTTTCCAAATCGCAAAAAAAAGTGGTTTTTTGTGACGTAACTACAAATTTACTGTTTTCAGACTTTTTCCTATGCTTGTGCTATGAGACCTTGCTTCATGCCAAATTTCAGGATTCTAGGTCAACGGGAAGTACCTACCCTATGAATTTTGATTCCCTTGAGAGTATCGAAATACACGTTTTTTGTGACATAAACGGACGTATCTTTTTTTTCGTTATCTTCAAGCTGAGAAAAAAATCAAACTGGGGGAGTTTGATTTTTTTTTCAGCTTGAAGAAAACGCAGATTTGAGTTTTAATTTTAACTTGATGTCTTAACGTGTTCCCGAGATAAAGGGTCTTAACAGATAGACAGACGGACAACAAAGTGATCCTATAAAACACAAAATTTGTTACTCCTTTACGCTCCAATGACTGATCGAATTTGGATGAAATCCTATGAACTATCTACCTGTGTATCATTTCCATAGGATTAGCACATAGGGTTTTGTGAATTGAGTATTTTGAGTTGAGAACGTCTCAAACCCTACTTAAGTGTCAATTTTTGACAGGTTTTAAGGCTAAAGTGGAGTTTGAGAACTATTCAACTTCAAATACTTAAATTATAAATCCGGGGATACCTAGTCTTTTTATCCCAGGTGTCTGCTCTTTTGGGGTAGGTCCCTACTTAACGTATTATATGATAAAAGTTCCTTGAAACTTTTGCTTCAAAGAATCTGATATCGAAACGCTGTATTTTCACTGACATTTTCAACGTACCTAAGGCGAACGTAGCCAAATATGTGAAATTGGCTTCATCACAATATATTCTCCAATAGCCGGTGTTACCTCGGAATATAAACATTGATTTCCGCCATGTTTGCGCTCCGTTTCGCGCCGTTTTGGTTTTATTGCTTCGTATATAAACCAAGGGAAAAGATCGCGGGATTTGCTTTACTGCCTCCATTCCGATCTGGTTGATACACACATTTCTTGTCAATGGAAATGTTCGGAAAGTAGTTTCGAGGACAATAAATAACAGTCTACATATTGATTTATTTGTAGCGACATCTATGGCGTCACATAAGAACTAATCCTGCATCGCGCAATCAAAGTTCTCCGCGCGATTAGAACATATAGAACAGCCCGAAATCATCTATCGGGCAATAGCCCACCAGACATAACACCCGTCTGGTTGGAGGATCCTCCCTTTTCAACGGAGGTATGTGGGGCTTTACTCTCTGTTCCACATACCCCTAAATATTTTTCAAGTAGCTTTTGCAAACGGCTTCGCCCGTTAAGAAGTCTAACATTATCTAGCGGGACCTACTACTAAGGTTAATAGTATCCTAAATTCGAATCCAGGTCGTAGTCTGTACCTTTGTTCCATTCATCATTCAAATCATTACATCGTCAATCTTCGGAGAACGGTTGCCGAATCCATACAGCGCGCTAGCATAATCCAACCTACTCCGAATCATAGATATGTAGACCCGTCTCAGAACATTCGGGTGCATTCCCTACCCTGCATCCGCCACAGCTTTAAACATAATTATTTAATCTCAGACTTTTACCTCTTCATTCATTGATGTACTTTGCCCATCGCAAAGATCTATCCAGCCAAAGTTCCAAATATTTCACGTTATCAACTACCTCTAATGTCGTTCCGTTTATAGCAATATCAACATATTCACTACGAAAACCTCATTTAAAAACATATATTTTGCTCTTTGTAGATAAAATATCTAACCCAATTTTATTCAAATTATCATTCAAATCTATTCAGCCGTTCGAGTGTGAAGAAAGAACAAACATACACTCACAAACTTTCGAAAAACTGTTGAACGAATTTTCATACGGTTTTCACCTATAGACAGAGTGATTTATGAGGAAGGTTTAGATGTATAATACCAGCATATTATAGTAGAAAAAAGCCGAGAATTTCAAAGATTTCTAACACCCGAGCGAACTTGTGGCGGGATGCTATAAGTTTTGTATATAAACCGCTAGCACTTTGCCAGCGACTTGAGAGAATAATTTTTATAAAATAAACCGTAATTTGAGGATAGTTTTGAAAAAGTAATAATGTCTTTATTAAAGATTCAAAGCATTTTATTTCAAATAAACCATTTACAGGCACTTTTGAAATGTCAAGAAGTCAGTCAGTCAGAAAAAAAATGATGCTAATTGCACATTCCAAAGCGTAGATCTCTATGGAGAAGAATGTGCAAGAAACTATCATATCAATAAACTATCATGTGAGAACAATGTAAATAAAGTAAAAATAAAAACTAAATATAGATATTAAAATAGCAACTGGCAGCTAAAAGATGACCAGTCTCAACTGACACCGCCCGTCCACGAACATGGCGCTAATATTAGCACCACTCAGCTCTACCATTTTGAAGGGAACTGGTATTTGCGTTTAATACAAGATTTAAATTTCGTTTCTTAGAGTTCTAATATTTGTGGAGGTATTTTATTATAACATTTCAAACAGTACCCCATGAAAGAAGAGGCCACTTTAGCCAGTCTGAAACCTGGTTGATTATTATTTATTGTAATTAGAACTTTTTGTTAACCCAAGGAATAAAATTCTCCCATAAAACCTTTAATTTTATAGGGGTAGTTTTGAAAAACGAATACTGAAAACCTTGGGTCACTTTAAATAAGCTAAGTTTCTAGTATACGGGCCCAAGGACATACAAACGAATTTCCCTCTCTTCATCCCCTTAAAAAAATGAATTTTCAAAAACCCCTTTGTTTTTGCTCGATTAGTTCATAAATGGATTCCTTGTGCAAAATTTCACGTTCCTAGTCCCAGTAGTTTCGGCTTTGCGTTGATAAGAGGTTTTTCCTTTTATATATAGACTATAGGTGATATAAGTGGAATCAAAAATATAAGAAAGGAAAAGAGATTATTTACGACAAACATGGCACATAACTTAAAAAATATAACATTATAACAAATCTATACAATAGAGTGAGTTATGCGACACATCCGCGCAAAACGGCCAGCGCTCAGCAAAATGCTGGGGCTCATTGAACAGAGCCACAGCGCTGATTTTCAGCGCCAGCCGTCGTCGACGAGACGTTGAACGGCTAGCAAGTTTTCATCCTATGAACTAAAAACAACTTAATAAACAAACTAAAGAAATAACATAATAGTAAACCATTATATGATACAAAAAAAAAAATGAACAAAAACAAAACACATTGACAAATATGCATAACATAACATGCAAATGTTTAGAAAATAGTTTCCAGAAAAATAAATGAGTAATGTTTACTTTTTCAAGATGTTTTTGTTAAAAGAACTATCTTGATAGAGAACCATAAATTGTCTTAGAGTTGGAAAGTAACAATAGAAAGCACTTGGCCTTTGTTGATCTTTAATTAAAATGGTTTCCTTGGTGCTAATGACACTCGAGCTGTTGCGAAGGTAGGTTTGCTACGAGTAAACAATACTAGGTAAAGAATAAGCGAGGAGCAAGGAGTGTCTATTGAAATAATTTCTATGATGTGTTGTTACTAGTGTCCGACCGAAATAGGTTTTTCAGCCAAAACCGAAACCGAAACCGAAACCGAACTTTCGGCCTTGCTCTTAGTTTCGGCCGAAACCGAAACCGAAACTTACTTAAACATATTTAAAATTTCTATCGTATACAGAAATCTGGTGTGTTTTTATACGCATTTATTTGAATATACAATGAATATTATACATACAGACAGTTGATAGTGTTGAATAAAATAAAAAGGCCATTATTAAAGTACGTAACATATATATGTTTTATTTTTTTTATGTCATGAATATATGTATAAACTAAATAAACATGTTGAAGTAAAGACTTACTTTTAGGAGTAAACTTAAAAAAAAAAATTCAGTTAGACTACATACACTACATAACTACAGACTCTAATTTGAATATTTTAATTATCGTGTTATATTTTTAAGTGATTCGGCGTGGCCGAAAGTATCGGCCATTTCCTGGCCGAAACCGAAACTAAGGCCGAAACTGGCCGAAACCGGAACCGAAACCGAACTTTCGGTCGGTCAGTAGTTGTTACAGTGACTTGATGCTTGACGGCACGGTTTGGCTGCTACGCTACGTGTCGCGGCTTCGATTCCCTCACGAAACAAATATTTGAAAGACCTACTGATGGTTTTTTCGGGTTTGGGTGTCTTGTATATGTCAGTTTAGGCACGTTTGTTAACGCGCCCACGGTATAGGTGAAGTAATTCCTAGTCTAAGGCGATGTGTTAAAAAAAAACAAACAAACGAATTTTATTTTGGTCCTATCAACTGTAATTTTTCATATAAATCATCATCATAATTTCAGCAGACAAACGTCCACTGTTGGACATAGGTTTCCCCCTTGCGTTGCCGCAATGACCGATCCTGTGCGTTTCGCATCCATCGGATTTTCGCGACCCTTACCAGGTCATCGATCCACTTTATGGGACGCCTTCAAACGCTGTGTCGGTTACCAGAACCTTTCGGCCCCATCTTCATTTGTCCTGCGAGCAATGTGCCCAGCCTACTGCCACTAAAATTTGGCGTTTGGGCTATGTCGTTAAACTTGGTCCTTGTGCGGAAATGGACAAACCTAATTTAAGTCGCCCACATCGCCGGCTACGTGGTTTAGTAATTTATTCAGGCTTATGATTCTATCGATATTTCACGTCGGGGTCACCAGTTTGGAGGTATGCGGAACAGAGAGTAAAGTCCCGCAAACTTCCGTTGAAAAGGGAGGATCCTCCGACTAGACGAGTGTTATGTCTGGTGGGCAACTGCCCAATAGATGATTTCGGGCTGTTCTATATGTTCTAATCGCGCGGAGAACTTTAATTGCGCGATGCAGGATTAGTTCTTATGTGACGCCATAGATGTCAAGAGCTTCCAATTTTTGATAAATAAACTAAGTCAACCCTAACGTGTTTAGGTAGGTACTATACAGCATTAAAAATGAATTATTTAAGACTAGGTCTTGCCAGAGATTTCGCCTAAATGAAAATCGAAAATTATCTCACAGGAATCTTGGTACTACACTTTCTGTGGTGGGGGCTGAAGCCTAGTTTAGACTCCATATCTCTCACATAAATTAAAAATTCATCTATATTATGTTTTTTTTTTATTTATGTGGGAAAATCATCTAATGACAAATCGCGCTCTTGGGCGGAGCGGGACATAGTGTCAGACTGACTAAAAACCCACTCCTGTTCCTTCGTTGCCTTCGTCCCAGGGCCCGGGTTTCGCTTTCACACTACCCATGGATCTATATTATGGTAACGTTTTTCTGCCAAATAATATATTGGACTAGAATTCTCGACAGACGTTGTCCTGCCCGAAAACTGGCTTTAAGTCAAAAAAAAAAAATGACAACCCGGTTGTAGCGCCACCAATTGGGTTCAATAGAATTTTCAAACCATCCACTAAATTAAACACACAAAATTTCATCCAAATCGGTCAAGCCGTTTATTAGGAGTTACGTGACAAACACACATACAGAAAAATTATATAAATAAAGATTTTCAGCATGATTTACGGAACAAAAAAATAAACAATACATATTCCAATGACTAATAAAGCATCTCTTCTCCCCCAGGTACTCGGCTCTGACACAGAATGGCACTTCGCGCACCGGGGCCTGCCCCACGCGCGCCCGCGCCGCTCCATCGCACACACGCGCATACTCAAGCAACACCCACTTGTAAGTACTCATCGTCATCATCATCATCATCACTACTGGATATAAGGCTCCTTTAAGCTTTCAACCGTTTATTCCGCCGGGGTCGCACATCGACGACCAAATATTCCATCTCGTCGAGTACCCAGTCGCAAATACACGACCCTAGCGAATAGGACACGAAAACATTCGTTGGAATAATCTGACGGAAGCGGTTAAAGTTGTAAATGTGGTCGCATCTGTTCGATTCCAGTGTGTTATCGTGCTTATTTCATCATCATCTCTGTAGCCTTTTGCCAACTAGCTTGGAGTCGGCTTTCAGACTAACCGGATGCGCCTGAGTACCCGAGTTTTATATAAAGCAGTGGTGGCCGAGTAGAGGAGTGGTGCCCGGTAACGGCCCCGACTTACGAGTTGAAGGTTGCGGGTTCAAACTCAGTCAGGCGCAATACTTTGTGTAATTTATTTCATCACCACTGCTCTCAAAACGGTGACGGAAAACATCGTGAGGAAACCGGCATGTCCTAGAACCAAAAATTCGAAGACATGTGACATCCACCAATCCGCACTGGGCCCGCGTGGTGGATTACGGCCCACCCTCTCCTAGAGAGGAGGCCTGAGTCCCAACCGTGGGAACATTATAAGGCCGACTATGCTACATGGATCGACCGCCTATCAGACTTCCACAACCCAGTTACTAGATAACACGATACTTCTTGGTACCTGGTAGTCACCAGTAATGACTGAGAAAGATCTACGAATGACTACCGGGACCAACGGCTTTAAGTCAAGAATAACCTAGATAAACTGATTGAAAAGTACATTAAATTAAAAAATACACATAGGTTTCTAACCCGCAGCCTCATGCATAAGATAATAAGTGCTTAACTATTCGGCCTTTGGGCCCATTGGGCTAGGACACGGCCGGTATTCAGCCGCATACAGTTAGAATAGAAACAGACCCCAAGCTATCTAGGAAACGACTTGGGAGATGATGAACGCATTTGGCTGTTAGTGAATTCACCGACGGCTCCACGAGCCCCTCTACACATGACGCAGACTATGAAATTCCGCCGGGCCTTGGTACAGGCCATGGTCCGGAGCGAGGAAGAGTGGCAGGCAGTCGCCTCCTTCTGCGAAGCAGTACTGTTAGCAAAGGAGGCGGCCGCACGTGCGAGGGAATGGCCGTCACGATCCAGCCGCCAGGATCGCGATCCCGATTTCCAGCCACCGTAGGCGCAGGCTTGTGGACGGCGTGCAATGGGTAGCACGCCGTGCGGTCGTCCGGTAACAGTCGGACCGAGCCCAAGTCGTCGACGGCGCGTAGTTTTCCACGCTCGCCTCAAGGAGATGTCAGCAAATCGTAGGGGTCCAGCAGGGTCGAAGCCTACTGGGGCCATGGCATATATATAGCATATTCAGCCTTTAAAGTTCCCACTGCTGGGACTCAGGCCTCCTCTCTCTAGAAGAGGGATTGGGCCGTAATCCACCACGCGGGCCCAGTGCGGGTTGGTGGATGTCACATGTCTTCGAATTTTTGGTTCTAGGACATGCCGGTTTCCTCACGATGTTTTCCTTCACCGTTTTGAGAGCAGTGGTGATGAAATAAATTACACAAAGTAATGCGCCTGGCTGGGTTTGAACCCGCGACCTACAATTCGTAAGTCGGGGCCGTTACCACTAGGCCACCACTGCTCATGGGGCCATGGGTTAAGTGAAAATGAACCCGGGGCCCTGTAACGCAAGGCAAAGAAGGAACAAACAAGTGGGTTTTAGTCAGTAAAAGTCTGACGCGCCCTCGCGCTTCGCCTAAGGGCGGGAGATATCATTTCCCACCTAAAGTAAAGGCTGTGAAATTCAGATTTATATTCAAATTATATCCCTATTCGAAAATCCTGCTACGAATTTAAAGCGACACGTGGAACTCAGTTAAAATTGACCTAATTTACTGCAAAGCGGTGCGCGGTGACTAATCTTATTTACCGAAGCGAGAACACATCGACCGAGCAGTACAAATTACCTGACAGTCGATTGGACTGCATGGCTCACTGCCCAATACGTTTTGTAGTAAATAGCAATTCAGGTGTAGTGAAACGAAAATACTATTACTAACGTAGTAGCCGACGGAAACTTACGTAAATATGGTTTGACGTTTTATTCAGAAGTTCCAAGCTCGTAAAAGTGAATCGTACATTGTGGGCGTGATTTTGCGCTTTCCAATAAGTATTGAGGTTAGATTTTTATTTAGAAGTATGCTTCATCCGTGTGTAAGTGAAAAATTCCATCTAGATCCATTCGCTACATTTCATATAAATCTACTCGGCCGTTTGAACGTAAAAGAGTAACGGACATATACATACACACTCATATTATATACAAACTTACTGGAACGCATTGTTTATAACCAGTTGTACAGCAGTCTGGCCTCTAGTTTAAACACTCAACAACACGGGTTTTTGAAGGGGAAATCCACAGTCTCTAACCTGGTCCTTTTTACAGAATTTATTACTGAGCATATGGATAAGGGATCTCAGGTCGACGCAATCTACACAGACTACAGCAAAGTATTCGATAGGATCGATCATGATATCCTGCTGAGAAAGCTTTTTGAGTTGGGCATCAGAGGCGATCTGTACAGATGGTTCTCATCTTACGTGCAAAATAGAACCCAAGCCGTAGTTCTTAGTGGCTTCGTATCTTCCTGGGTAACTATTCCCTCTGGTGTACCCCAGGGCTCCAACCGTTATTATTTTTAGTTTTTATCAACGATATCGGTGAATGTTTTAACCACTCTGAATACCTAATGTTTGCAGATGACATGAAAATATTCAAATCAGTTACAAATTAACTGAAACAATTCTATTGCAGGAAGATTTATTAAGATTAGAAAACTATTGTAAAATTAATAAACTTACTTAATATTGCAAAATGTTTAGTTTTTCACGTTTACACGAAAGACTCAGCCAGTCATATTTAACTACTCGATCGAAAATCAGCCGTTATCGCGAACTAACGTTACCAGAGATCTCAGTGTTCTTATTGACAGTAAGCTCTCCTTTGAATATCATGTCGATCATATAGCAAAAAAAGCTGCCAAAGCTCTGGGATTCATTATCCGTAATTCCAGTTCGTTTAAAAATATGAAAACCCTACAAATTCTGTATTGTACTTACGTCCGCAGTCTATTAAATTATACAGTTCAATCCGATAGGTTAGAACGAATACAACGGAGGTTCACGAGGTACTTGGGGTACAAGTTTAAAATCCATTATATGAGTTACAATGAAAGATGCACTCGATTTCACTTGTTACCTCTGGTAACTCGCAGAAATATATCTGATATTTGTTTATTAATCAAAATAGCACGCACTATGATAGATTGCCCTGAATTATTATCAAAACTATCTCTGAACGTCCCCCCCCCGGCACTGTCGAATTAGAAATCTTCTTCACGCTCCTCATTCACGCACAGTCTACCGTAGTACCTCTTACTTGATTCGCGCAGAATAGCATTTAACAATTTATTCAAAGAACACACTTCAGTTGATCTCTTTACAAGCAGTTTAGCATCCATAAACATTGTTATGTCTAAAAGCATTGTTTTGTAATTGCATTACATTATTGTCTTCTATATTATCTTGCTACCAAACTTTGTATATCTCTATTACTTCTTTTTTGTTGTAACTTTCAACAATACTTTCATATTATATGTGGAGGCTTGTAAATAGCTCATCGTGATCTAATTTATCGTCTTATATATATTGTATTGTTAGCTGTAAGCCACCCAAATAAAATAAAATAAAATAAAAATAAAATAACTTTCGACGTTATAATATTAGTGTGAATATGCAGAAAGAAAGAAAAGAAATAAAAATATTTTATTTGGCACACATAGATACACACAATGTAGAAACAACATGTAGATATTTAAGATAAAAAATAAACTAGGCAAATGCGAGTCGGACTCCCTCACTGAGGGTTCCGTACAAACATACCTCTGAAAACAGTTCAATTCCCGAACTGAGTTACGAAGATTTTTTGAATCGCATTTTTTTTTTGTGGTGTAACCACAAATTTACAGTTTTCAGATTTTTTCTACTACTTAACTATGAGGTAACAGGCAGGCAACTCCTGACGCTGGTTTTCAACTGAACCAATATAGCTTGTTATTGTGACTACATTCCTGTGGTTAATCCCACAAGAAATGTTCATGTTTCTAACTTAAAAAGTAGGCTATATAATTCTGGACAAACTTTCTAAATCATCACCAATTCAACCGAAACGCGTCTACTGCAGGACTAACGCCTGGGCCGAAGCCTACAGGGGCCATGGGTTGGTTACCGAAAGGGAAACCCGGGGTCCTGGAAAGCAAAGTAAAGAAGGAACATAGGAGTGGGTTTTAGTCAGTAAAATCTGATATACCCTCCTGCTCCACCCTAGAGCATCATGTTCCTTCAGTTGTTCTTTGCAACTACAGAATTGTTCAAAAGAGTTACCTGCTCTTTCGAATAATCTTGTAGTTATATAATATCTAATATTAGTTTAATCAGTCTAGTTTTTGTCTTTAAAGCAAACATTTTCCATCATTTTTATACCACACACACGCACCATCACACACAAGCATACTTTAGCATACGTTATATCTTAATTAATAAAATATATATATATATAAAATTGTATATTGATGTGGAAGAGCGGAATCTCCTAATACAGGCATTACATGCTTAAAAGGAGGCTCCAATCACCTATTAATGTAAAGTATTTAGTTTAGATATAAAGACTATGTTTTTTTTTTTGACTGTCGTATTAAAAATATCTTATCTTGATAAGCTCTTTAATACAATATGAGATCTTCCAAGATAATACAGCGGAAAAGTACTAGAGTGAAAAGAGTCTATAAAACTGCATCGGTCGGTGACATAATCCGGTCAGCCATGTTACTTGTGCTTCATTACCTCTTATAAGATTTAAAGAAGTCTTAAGAAAATGGGTCATTATAATAAGTTGAGTCTAGTCAGAGTTTGTGTTGGTACTTTTGTAATATAACTATGCCTATTTAAATACTTGGTGACTTAAAAATACTTTGTAACTTTTATAAAATTGGTGACTTTTAAATACTCGGTTTTTTTTTTTCGGGTGGGAAAATCATCTAATGACATCCCCCGCTCTTGGGCGGAGCGGAAGATAGTGTCAGACTTTTACTGACTAAAAACCCACTCCTGTTCCTTCTTTGCCATTTTTCCAGGGCCCCGGGGATCACTTTCGCATCACCCATGGCCCCAGTAGGCCTCGACCCTGCTGGGCCCCTACGGTTGCTGACATCTCCCTGAGGCGCGCGTGGAACACTACGCGCCGTCGACGACTTGGGCTCGGTCCGGACAGTTACCGGACGATCGGACAACGAGCCACCCATTGCTCGCCGTCCGCAAGCCCGCGCCTACGGTGGCCGGAAATCGGGATCGGAATCCCGGCGGCGGTTGGGGCGTGAGGACCGTTTCCTCACGCGATCGGCCGCCTCCTTTGCTAGCATTACTGCTTCGCAGAAGGAGGCAACCGCCTGCCACTCCTCGTCACTCCGGACCATGGCCTGTACCAAGGCCCGGCGCGAGAGATCGCTGCCGCCGATCGCCCCCACGAGGATACGGCGGTGCTCTGCCCAAGCAGGGCACACCTCTACCGTATGCTCCACCGTGTCCTCCAGGCGGTCCACACAATGGTGGCACCCGGGCGTCTCTTCTGTACGAATCCGGTGCAGGAACCTCGGTAAGGACGCCGTGAGGCCTTTCCAGCCACTCCTCAAAGAGGGGACTTATCGCCATAATTATGGCGTGCCCATTTAAATACTTGGTGACGTCAAAATACTTGGTGGGTTTTAAATACTTAGTGACTTCAAGATACTTGACGACTTTTAAATAATTGGAGACTTTTAAATACTTGGTGACTTTTAAATACTTGGTGACTTTTAAATACTTGGTGACTTTTAAATACTTGGTGACTTCAAAATACTTGACGACTTTTAAATACTTGGTGACATTAAAATACATACTTGGTGATTTTAAAATACTTGGTGACTTTTGACAATATTTCAAGGGGTTTAAATTAAAAACTTTTACCTTTACCATATTATTGCAGAGATCAAAGATAACAAAAACGCCTATTCGCGTATTAGTGTAGGATTAATGGTTACGAATTACGTTTTCACATCAATAATAAATAAAAACTCTCGCCTACAGCCTTGCTAATTTCTATTTGACAATATTCTTTCTTTTCAAACTCTAATAAGTGTGTATGTCTTATTTATAATGTGCCATTACTTATACATATAAACCCTCTAAAGATGTAACCATAAAAGATGCTCTGCAGTATCAGATCAGAAGTGTGAAAATAAAAACTACTGTTTCTAACATTTTTTCGAGTTATATGAACATCATAAATATACTGAATACATTTTTCAGTTTTGATTCTATGTAACATTTAAGTTGTTGTATAACTACGTGGCATTGATGAGTCCTTTCATCCCCTAAAATATGGCCAACCTTTAAAAATAAACATTAACATTTTCGACATTCAAAAATTCCTTTTTGGCTCCAGTGGTTTTGAGGCCTATTAACCATTGAGTCCACTTTTCCGAGAGTACAATATGAAAATTGGTCCTTTCCGTACCCAAAGACCGAGTTGAGCAAAATACTAAAATAGGTATGTACGAGTACGTACTCCAAATAAAAGACATTTCCTTTTGTATAAATGAAGATGGAAATTCTGTTTTATAGACAGTTGTATATTGTTCTCTTACGTTTTTCGATGAATGGGGGTATTTTTAGAGAAAAATATGGGCTAAGTGCGATTGAGTTTAAATCCTTTATTGTTAAGTATAAACGATCTCCTGAGCTTCGTACCGTTTTAGTTTATGTAGATTTTTATTTACTTAGACGACTTTATGTGGGACAATTCGTGGGTGCTTTATTTATTACTAGTTGTACCCGTGACTTCGTTCGCGTGGAGTTTAAGAATATTACTCTCCTTTTTTGACATCAATGATCATCATTTTTCAACATAACACATCTGTTAGCAGAAAAAATGTTGAGAAACAAGCAGACAACTTTTAAGGTATCGAATATACTTTCATAATATGCAGTTAGAAAAAAAGTGTTATTTTGATATTGCAAACAGACACTTTAATTTATTAACTACTAAACTAAATTTTTCTTCTAACGTTTGTTAGCGGCTGAAAATTCGATAAATTGAAAACTAACGGAATATAAATTATCCTATATGTTATAATTCATCCTATGGTTTTACCCGAGTTTGAAATTTCATTTAAATTCGGTAAGGCGTGGTTATTTGGACATTCCACCTATACGTACGAAACGTTTTGGGAACACATTCATTGTGCGTACAGCTAAGGAGTGGAATTCCTTGCCTGAATCTGTGTTTCCTGATGGCTACAACCCGGGAATCTTTAAGTCAAGAGTGAATAGGTTACTTCTAGGTAAGCGTGCTCCATCGTCGACCGCATCGTCGCTTTCCATCAGGTGAGATAGCGGTCAAGCGCGAACCTATCAAGAATAAAAAAAAAACGCTTGCCTTTTGAAATATTGATTTTGTGGTAAACAGAAATGAAAAGTGTTTGGAATTACATTATTACAAGTACCTACATTGCTTACACGCACAGAAATATATTTTTATCAAAACTTGTTAAAAAAGTTACAAAGCTCTACTTTCACGAGAAAAATACGACTTGACTTCCAAAGTTTTTGGAAAACTGAATACGACAATAACATATTTTGCATGGACGTATATTCTGATAAAATCACATTAAAGTTATACTGTAATTAATAATGAGTATGATTTTCGTAAAGTAATAATAAAGATGATATTTAGGTTTTTTTTTTATAGGTGGGATAATCATCCAATGACAAATCCCACTCTTGGGCGGAGCGTGAGTGTCAGATTTTTACTGAATAAAAACCCACTCCTGTTCCTTCGTTGCCTTTCGTACCAAGGCTGAGTCTTCCTTTCAGAATAAGACCCTTGGCCTCAGTGGGCTTTGCCAGCGGTTTGCTGACATCTCTTTGAGGCGCGCGTGGAACAGTACGCGCCGTTGACGACTTGGGCTGGGTCCGGACGGTTACCGGACGGTCGGACGGCGAGTTACTCATTGTACGCCGTATGATGTTTAGTTCAAGTTTTTTATATCATGAGACTACTTAAGTTTATATGGCAGAAACATTTGCGGAGTTATCGGTTTCCGGCAGCTGAGAGTTTATCCTGGGGCCTTACAATGACGTGTTAAAAGCGTCAAGTGTGAGTGCTAGCAAGAGGGATAGAGTTATACACTATACACCACTATTTTTTAATTAGTACAAATATTTAAAGGGCTTAGAAAAGTCTCAATAAATAATATTCATAAACAGCAAAGTTATTAGCGTTTGTTTATATTCCTTTAACAGTTTGGTTTGGGTCGTCAAATAGATCGCGCAAAGAGCTCGTGGCCCTACTTCTGCACTTACCTACTTACTTAAAAATATCAAAAATAATTAATAATCAAATCAATAAAATATGACAAAAATAAAAAAAGTAAAAATTTTAAAATGGGGCCTTGTTAAGTCACTGCTAGGTAATAAGCATTTTTAAACCGACTTTAAAAAAGGAAGAGGTTCTCAATTCGTCAGAATCTTTTTTTTATATAATTATGTTCCCCAATTATTCGAAGACGCCTGTACCGATTTGGAAAATTATTTTTTTTTGTTAAAAGGACATACTTCTCAATTGGTCCCGTGGTCATCAGGTCAGGATCTGATGATGAAATCCTAGACAAATCGAAGGACTCTTCAAATCCAAACTGCCAATGGTTATATTTTATAGGTTTATCGTTCATCCAGTTAATAGTAACTTAAAAAATACGTATCTAATTTTGGGCCAAATATTTCGTTTTATTCATCTTTTCTATTGTTTATTACAACCTATTTTCAACAGAAAGTTTAATGATCAAAGTACAACCCGTTACAATATTAATTAAAATACCTTCAATGGTAGAGGTAAAATATAAATACCACTTCGACAGAGAGGTAATTAAGTCATGTTTATTACCCATTACTTTCGTTTGCCGTAGTTAAACAAAAGGAATAATTTAATCCTTTGTAAGCCCAGCTGTTAAAGAACCTCTTCGCATAAAATAAGTATTGCTTAAAAGCTGAGGTAATTTTATGGATGTAGTTCGTTATTCATAATTTTATTTTTAATCTTTTTGTTGCTTCTGTTTTTTTTCTTGTATTAAAACTTTCATTCCTAGTTTTTTTTTTTTAATTGATATAAACTAGAACTTGACTGCGATCCCACCTTGATGGTAAGCAGTGATGCAATCGTTGATGGTGAGGCGCACTAGACCGCAGCAGGCAAATTGGTCCGCTTAGTTCGGACCATAGAGGTTTCAACAACGTAAGGGTACGCCGTACGTCGGGTTGTCCGATTATCTCCTGAAATAGCATATGTAATACTGTATAAATAAAAATTAATTTATAATAAATTCAGTCGATGGTATTTTTTGAAAGAACATGAAAGTGTGTGTGTGAATTTTTTATGTTATCCTCATTGTATTTTGTTAAAATATTATTAGTATAGTGGTTTTTGAGCCAACGGGCATTACTGTTCGCATCATTATGTCAAAAGGAATTAGCCCTTATTGTTAACATTTAGAAGATATGTAGAAGTATAAAGCTAGAACTACATTAGACCGACGCACACATGTAACACGGATTCGTAATAGAAGATTTGTAAGTAGAACGACGTCGCGTGGCGTTGCGTGGCGTCGCGTGGCGTGGATCAAGTGTAGTTCTACAAGTCTAGTTTCCATATAAAATGTATGGCGCCCAGATCGGCGTGTGTGGCACACGTGTGCGTAGTGTATTTCTAGTTTAACTGTACTGTAGTTGTATTGAACGGTGGACCGCCGTCTACCCAATATAGAAGCGTTGCTTTTTGGAAGACTCACCTAACAATTAACGTAAAGATATCTTGTAATTGTTTTTTTGGGAGAATAAATTTGCTTTTTACTTTTTTTTATTTTTTTATTTATTTATTTATATATTATATTCTTTATTGTAAACCACATAAACAAAAAAACTCAGGACAAACATTATTAAAAATAAGTGTACAATGGGCGGTCTTATCGCACAGGGCAATTTCTTAAAGACAACCTTTGAATGGACTGAACGAAAGGAGATAGATTTAGGGCTGTCAGTGTACAGAAAAAATAATAATAAGACATAATAACACAAATACATACATATAAAAATCTTTTTACAAAAAAATACAACCGACTTCAAAGTAAAAAAAAACACTGAAAAGTGCAAAATAACTTTAATTTCGGAAGTCGGTGTTTCTATAATAGTTTTGTCTCTTCGTTATTTAACACCGACTTCCGAAATTAAAGTTATTTTGCACTTTTCAGTGTTTTTTTTACTTTGAAGTCGGTTGTATTTTTTTTGTAAAAAGATTTTTATTTTACAGTTTTTAGTTATGGTACCACCACTAAAAAGTATCCCTCAGCCAAACTTCAATACCTTATAGCCAGAGTGCATTTCATGACAATTCTAATAATCCCAAACACAGTTAGATTACATTAATTTATTACAGAGTTCCGGTGTCTAACTTCAGGCTTCATCATCAGATCAGTTCGATATATTCCCCCTCTACTTTCAGTCAGTCAACGACTACACGTATAAACAAAGCAATTTTACTTGTTACGACGATTCTGCTGTGATCCTATGAGGAGTTCTGTTCCATATCTACGAAGTTCATGATCAGATCATAACAATATTTCTATGGGACCAACTCGGAAGCATAACCTATCAATCAAAAAAAAATTTTTCAAAATCGGTCCACAATTGACCGAGAAATCGGTGAACATACATAAAAAATAAAAATAAAAAACATACATTCAACCGAACATAGAACCTCCTCCTTTTTGAAGTCGGTTAAAAATACAAAAAATATACCTTTTTCTTGTATTAAAATTTTCATTCAGACCAGCGGGGCAAATTTAACCGACTCCCTTAAAGGATATAAGGTTCTCAAGTGGATTTCAAATTCAGAAAACACCTACGTATTTTAAATGAGTTAAATAACCAGTTTAAGGTAAGTAAATAAACAATAATAATTCAGTACCAAGAAAACTCCCTCGGGACGTTCTGGTGCTGTATCTTAACAGACTAGTCGTGGAAAGTTTCTGGTAGTTACTCAGTCGATGTTAGATTTTACTTGGAACGGCCTTGGGTGACTGTTTTTCTTATAATAAAGGAAATTACGGATATAGTGGGTAGTAAGTCGGTTATTGTTCAACAACCGACTTACTACCCACTATATCCGTAATTTATTCAAACATGTTATGTTTCTTCAAACATGTTATGTTTTTTGGTTATTATTAAAGTAACGTGGGTCGAGTTATTTGTTTTTATTTTCTGCAAGTAGTCCTAAGTGGGCCGTAGGCATGAGGGACGAGTTGATGGGTTACTTGAAGGTTTCAATCAAATTATGATATATATTATAGTTTCTTCTAACTTTCCCATGAAAATAGTTCAATTCCCGAATTAAGTTACGAAGATTTTGCCGTATCGAAAAAAAAGTTTCATTGTATTTTTGTCAAAATATAATTAGTAAAAAAATATAGTGGATTTTTGAGCCAATGGGCATTTCTGCTCGCATCATTATGCTAAAAGGCTGAATTATCACTTATTGTTAAAATATAAGTAGTAGTATAACTGTAGTGTTGAGATAACCATCATCATCATCATTTCAGCCAAAAGACGTCCACTGTTGGACATAGGCCTCCCTAAGTGTCGTCGCAAAGAACGGTCCTGTTCGTCTCGCATCCATCGGATTCCTGCGACCATCACCAGAAAGAGATAAAATTATTATTCGTAACATTTTTGGATTATTTTAACAACTGAGGGCTAAACTGGCGAATTGTGGGTGTGTTTAATCTGAATATAAATAGTCTAAACTTCAGTCTAACCCTAATAACCTAATGTCATGTTATGGAAAAAAAAGCAGTTAAATCACAAAGTAAGGTTATAATTACAAACACATTAACTTGTATTACGGGTCTACATTGTTTTATTACGAACCACAGCAACGGTCGTGTTAAACCCGCAGTTTTATGTATTCGTTATTTATTCACTTTGTACGGCAACTTTTCGACCATTCCATTTTAATGGGCGAGGTACAAAACGAAATTTTTGCATACCTTTGTTCGCGTACATTTGTAAAAATACTTTAAATGTGCAGAAGTTTTAAGTTGTAACCCTCAAATAGGCCGTGTCACTAGTCTGATTTGAAAACCCAATCCCACATTTAAGAAAAAGTTTTAAATTCAAGTTCCAATTTCATCTCTGCGCCCATCAATGTCAAATAGTCAGCGATTGAGATTAGAATGCGAATGTTCTTTTAAAATAAGAGAATTGGGTACTTTACTCAATTTTTTTTATTGTTTGTATCAAAATAAAATTTTAAATTCGCGCAATATTAATCAAGTTAGAAACCTCTCAAATCTTGTGGTACGGAAACTGTCAAATAGCAGTATGACGATGCAAATACTGAAATGTGACGTCACTGCCATTAGGTTACGTGCGCTCAAAAGAGATATTCCCACCACGTCCCTACTCTTTCTGAAACCAATATTTGGAATTCTAATTGCTGCTTCATTTAATAGCCAATTTCGATGCTGTTTTCCGAAAAAGATGTCTTTTTAGTGTTATTTGTTGTTTAGTATAAACAAATATATATAACATTATATTATATTAACATTAAATTAGGTTAATCATTAGGTCATTAGGTTATATTGTAACATTTAATAATAATTTTTCTAATATTCCTATATTCTAAATAAAGAATATCCGTCTAATGAAATGGGTAAAAAAATAATCGTACTTAATAGTCTTATTTTTTATCTCTAAAGCGATGTAAATTCCAAATTATTGATATGCCACCAGTGCCGTAACCAGCATTTTATACGCCCGGTGCGAGCTTCTATAACTGCGCCGCGTATTTCTATTCTGTACAAGGCCAGAACACAAGGGTGTGAAACTGGTCGCATATAGATTAAAAATCACTTTTTAATCAAGGTCTTCCAGTAGTACGCAAATACTCGTGTATACTTCGTAGTAACCTAACTACCTAATCTTATTCCATAATATGCAGTGCCAGTACGAATATGAACTAATAATGCGTCGATCGGAATAATTGCGCCTGGATTAAGTCAGGTAAGAATAGTGACCATTAGAACATGATAGTGAGCGAATGATGCGATCATATGGGTTAGGTTAGAACAGTGACCATTATAGATTCCCTACTAATGTTATTTAATCATTTGGGTTAGGTTAAGTTAAAAGCCATTATTATTTATCTAATTCTACATTAATAATGTTTAAACATCATTCCATTATATTAATAAAAATTTTATTAAACTATATCTCAGTTTTTGTCAGGTGTAAGTGATGATTACCTGTAGTATAATTTGACCAGTACGTGTATACATTGTAATTGCAGATTTAAAAATAACAATACAAAGTATACGCGAGCAGTTTCCTATGACTGCGTATAGGCCTTGTATAGAATGTAAAAACGCAACTGCGCAAAAAAAAAATACAATACAAAAAAAAGACTAGATATAAAAAAATTGCGCCCCTCCAGGGACTGCAACCTGTGCCTGGGCACCGCTGTCACCGCCTTAGTTACGGCACTGTATGTCACCTAGAAGATTCAAAAGAATGAAGAATGAAACTAAGTTCTTATCTAGATTCTGAGTCAATCCACGCTGCGACCGTCATCCATCACTAAAATAATCCCTTCGCAGATTAGCAAGACGTTTGCCGAAAGTCTGCGTTAGATTTATTGTTCATAGGATTATGTCAATTTAGGACTCATACAATTTGGTAGACCTTTCGTATATTTTGTATACTTGTGTTAAATCAGTTTAGAGATCACACATTTAGGCAGGTATTTCGTTTCACACTAATATTAAAAGGCGAAAATTTGTGAATGTGTAGGTTAGGTTATTACAGTGTTTTTTTTTATTTTATTATTACAGTGTGACAATAATTTATTATGTTGCTGAGTTGCTGACAGTATTTAGTCTCACGGGTATCGGAAAAGAGCCTAATGTCGTAAACAGAGAGAATAACTATAATTCTAGCTGGTGATAAAATGATTCAAACAAAATCCCTATGAAACTTTAATAGCCCATTTGAACCTAACGATGAGTTCTTTGAAAGTTATGGTTGAGATGGTTGTTTACGTATGCTTATTACCTAATATTCTGTATTAATTATCTAAAACTGCTAAAAATAATAAAAGGCACTTCAGTGTTGTTGTAGCGATATCTATAGCGCCACATATTTATAAAGTAAACTACGAAATCCTGCATTGCGCAATTAGAGTTCTTCGCGCGATTTCAACATGTAGAACAGCCCGAAATCATCTGTCGGGCAGTTGCCCAAACCAGACATAACACCCGTCTGGTCGGAGTGTTTTCACGTTTACTTTAAAAAAAAAGAGGCTATATATATAATGTATAGGTTTTATTTATTGTATATAGTATTTTTTTACTTATTGTGTGCTGTGCACGTATTTGTGTAGTTTTTTTTAGATCTGATCTGTTTTTTTTTTAACTTAGATTTTTGTTGTGCATTTGTTTCGGTTATCCTCATAAATAAAATTTCTTACAAATATAGGTTTGCTGTAAGAAAACCCAATTGTGGGTTAAGCTCGCCTTTGTACATCAGCTGTCCAATTTTTTAATAATTTCGTCCCTTAGCTGACAACACAGCTCAAGTCGAAAATTGGCGGTTTTTACATTTGAATGCCTTTAGATGGAGCTGCTCAATGCGCATCTAACCATTGGTCACATGATATAGATTTCAGCCAATCAGAAGCCATAATTCGAAAAGTAGTGATAGTGTGCAAGTCCGCTGGCCTCTCAACACCGCAGTCTTTTACGTTTCTTGTAAAGTTGGTAAAAATGACTTATGCGGTGTTGTTAGCTAAGGGACGATTTGTTATATTATGTACCTACAATAAAGAATATAAGGCTATATAAAAAAAAGAGTAAAAAAATAAACCTATCAAAAACTAATGGATGGACGTCTTCATTCGTTATGTAGGCCGTTTGCAATCTAGTTTGTATTCTATAGTTGCCGAACCCACCTGATTGACAGGATCAACCAAACTAGGTAAATTGTACGTCAGAATCCAGACGAATATATTTGAATAACTTTGTCTACAAATTCGGACAGTACGAGAAACTTTGAAGTATTAATTATCGCTTGTAACTGTTTTTTTCGGCATTCTCTTGAAACTTTGCTCGTTTCAGTTTGAAGAGCGCCGAAAATTCATTATAACAATTTTTTTGGGAATTCCGGGGATACAAACAGATGGAAATTATTTTTACAATTTCGTGAAATTAAAATGTTGAACGAAGATTGTTTTTGTTGTATTTTGATGATGTTGATATGAACGACGATTATAGCCATTCTCCTGACATATTAGCAAACAAAGTCCCCCACCGCGTCTGCCGGTCTGTTGACGATAAACTATTAAACTAAAACTATTGAACGGATTTTCACGCGGTTAATTATTTTAATTTTTTAGCCGGTCTCTAGGGTCGAGCGAGAGGGCGTGCCAGACTTTCACTGGCTTTTATTAAGGTAGGAAATCATTCAATGACTTCTCCCACTCCAGGGCAGAGTGGGTTTCCTTTTCAGAAGTAAACCCATGGTCTCAATAGGCTTCTGCCCTACTGGGACTGTAGGAGACCGAGTTTTACTGACAACTCTTTGACTCGCGTGTGGAACACTGTGCGCCGTCGACAATTCGGGCTCGGCCTGGACTGTTACCGGACAGCCGTACGATGGGGTAGCTCACCTTTCCATTGCTCGTCGTTCGGAAGCCCACGCCTAAGTGGCTGGAAATCGGGGTCGGGGTCCCGGCGGCGGGGCGTGAGGATGTTCGTTCCCTCACGCATGCATCTCTTTGAGGCGCGCGTGGAACACTACGTGCCTTTGTTAACTCGCGCTCGGTTCTTAACGGACAGCCAGACGGCGAGCTACCCATTGCTGCAAGCTCGCGCCTACGGTGGCCGAGAATCGCCTTGCGACTTCTATGCGGTTCATTTCTAACACTCGTGCTAAGCTGGGGCGGAAAAATAGAACTACTGCCATATTTGATCAAAAAAGTGTTCTTATAAAACTGTCTAGTGCAATCAACCTAATTGTTCCACTTAGCAAAAGGCGGCTAACGAGAAATACACTAATGTGTACATTAACTTACCTACCTTACCGTCCGGTAATCGCCCGGACCGAGCCCAAGTTGTCGACGGCACGTAGTGTTCCACGCGCGCCTCAAGGAGATGTCAGCAAAACCGTGTGCCCAGCAGGGTCGAAGCCTACTGGGGCCATGGGTGATGCGAAAGAGAACCCCGGGGCCCTGGAACGAAGGCAAAGAAGGAACAGGAGTGGATTTTTAGTCAGTAAAAGTCTGACACTATCTCATGCTCCGCCCAAGAGCGGGAAATGTCATTGGATGATTTTCCCACCGAAAAAAAAACTTACCTACCTTACACTGCTAGCCAGATTTATTCATCATCATCTTCCTGCCCTTGCCCCATATTACTTGGAGTCGGTGCAATATATTTTTTTCTTCCATTCTGTCCTGTCCCGTCACGCTATCACTAACTTCCTTTTCTTTCATATTAATACTCATATAATCCATCCATCTTTTCTTTGACCTCCCTCTCCATCTATCCACAATTATACCTATATCTATACCTCTTTAGCTAACCAGATTTATTAGAAAATTTATTTAAGTAAA
The DNA here is from genome assembly GCA_905147345.3 of Mythimna impura. NCBI lineage: Eukaryota > Metazoa > Arthropoda > Insecta > Lepidoptera > Noctuidae > Mythimna > Mythimna impura. Next base: position 19,698,771 of record LR990359.1, on the reverse strand, counting down.
CAAAACTTGTTAAATTAACAATGTTTAAAGCTCCAACACCTCTGAGAAAACAGTAAAAATAAACGAGTTATTATACTCTCTCCGAGGTAAGAAAATGGAATTACCTCCAATCTAGCTCAATTACGAAAAGTGGAGGGTACTTTCATATTTTACTGCTGTAAGATTGTTCAAGTACACGGAAAATGCCTTTAAAAAATATTACGTGCGAGATTTTTTAACAAAAATAACGAGTTTTTCGTCTGACAACATGATTTTAAAAGATGATTTTGTAAAAACCGTGTTATAAAACGTTTCCTTATTTTACATCCAGTTTGCTCAGTGAAAAAGGGCCAGTAATTTTTGACAAGGTCATGATTAATTTGTCGATGAAACTTCACATCGTCACGAGAGTCAAAAAAACACTAAGTGTAAAATAACTTTGATTTCATGAAAGTTGGATTGTTTTGTTTAAAAGCTTTTATTTTACACTGTTTCAGTTGTGGTACTCTATAGCTAAACCTAAATGGTATGCAAGATGTAATTCCTCGTTGATATCATCATCAGAATTTGATTTTAGTTAATAATGAGATCAATAATAAGATTTTATGTAATATAATAATTACTAACTGCGAGAAAGAGTGTACACCTTTAAGGTAGATTTTTGAGGAACTAATAAATTTATTATTAAGATCTCATGTAAAATGTACCAAAAATCACACCAATTTTTTTTTTTATCTGGAATTAGGGTCTTTAAAAGTCAAGAGTGAATAGGTTACTTCTAGGCAAGCGTGCTCCATCGTCGCGATCATCGCTTACCATCAGGTGAGATAGTAGTCGAACACAAGCCTATCAATAATAAAAAAAGAGTGTGTGTACTTATGTACACGCGTTAGAAGTTATACTTCTTTGGCGTAGGGAAAAAAAATAACTAAAATGCAGTAGTGATTAACGATAAATATTAAAATTAATCAAAAAGATTTTATTTAAATAAAAAACACGTTTTCTAAATATAAAAATACTAGAATATACAACTTGAACATAGTTACCTATCAATTTTCATGCATGCCACCTAGAACTAACTTCACGATGTAGAATTTAGGTGTCGGTGTGCGCGCGCATCGTAAAAATTCACTCTCATCATTTTTCTCTATCGCGCCAAAAGAAGTATAACTTCAAAAAGTAGATATTTTAATTAAAAAAATAATTTCCCTAATCGTTTCATAAATGACGGAGTTCTGAAAAGACAAAACCAAGAACCTCTTTTTTTTAAGTCGTTTGTAAAGGATGATTTCCAAGACTCATTATTTTGTTTTTTTTTTATACCTCGCGCTTGACCTTTATCTGACTTGATGGTAAGCGATGATGTGGTTGATGACATTTTAACAATAAATAGACCCAGAAAAGAAAAGCATATTGAAGTGTTTGCAAAATCTTTTGTTGAACAATTGTCAATATAATAAAAGTGGAACTCATCTTGCATTATGTAATATTGTGTGAGCTGCGAAGTGTTCACGTGTGGAGTCAAATGGAATTTAGATTTAGGGCACGTGGATGTCAGTAACAGATGGTCAATTATCTACATCTTGTATAATGTACTTACCTTGGATTTATTTTGGGGCCGTGTTTTTCCAAGTGCTGTGTATTTTTTCATTTTATATTGAGAGTTGTCATGTTGTCTTTTACCCCTTGAATGCCGATGTTAACAATCAAATTGCAATCAGTGGTCACCCTACAAAAGGCCTGCTACGAAATACTTCGTAGTTGGCATAGAAGGATGCCGTACGTAATATTGCGTGGTAACATTTATTTTATCCAGGTTGTTTACCTTATTCTGCAGTAAACACCTACGTAATAATGCGTAGTTGGCACTCAATGGGTAGGATAATAGGAACTTTTGTACGGACGCCGTATTCATGCGTATCGAATTTTAACATATAATTATATGTATTTTATTATTATAAATAACTAATTTTTTTTCTGTTTGAAGTATCTGTTTTTTGTTTATTGTGCAAACCTACCTTGTCTTTTTTAACCCAAAAGTTGACTGGTAGAGAATGCCTGGTTGCATTAAGTCCGCCTATGTACCACTACTGTACATGAAGTTCAAATAAATAAATAAAACATAATTTTACACGCTTTGAAGTTCTGTTAATAAAATAAACAATTAATATCTGACTTTTGTCATGCAATAAAATACCTATGTCACAACTTCACAAAGCACTCGGTCTAAAACGCCCATTCGGAGTCTGGTTTCCGCACTTAGTCCTATGTGGACCATTGTGCGTGGGCGGCTATCTTTTGGCGAGCTTATTCCAGTCCACCTCTCTCCAATAACAGACCTGGCCTCCCAGGTTCTTCGTGGCGTCATGTAACGGAATTCCGGGACTCTAGGGTTCGTATGTGTGTATATTTGACACCTGTGTAGGCTATCTCTTTTGTGAGTAAGTAAGTAAGTAAAAATTTATTTGCATAGAATATAGGTACCTACATGAGATAAGTTGGAACAATAATTAAGTGGACCTTGTACAATCTACATTATATTAGGCATGCAAACGTTAATGAGGTCGTTAACAATATTGAGAAACAATCATAACTTTAAAATTTACTCAGTTACTTGGATCGGAAAAAAATAAATCATTGTGTATGAAAAAGAATAAGAATAATAAAAAATAATAATCATTAGTCAAAGAAAAAAAATCATTAGGTATGTCCAGTAGTAAAACAAAATTGAATTATTTGATATGTCAAAGAAAAAATTAAACTCCCCAACCACCACTACCCCCCCGGTCGATCGGTCGGTTAGGATCACTACCTTTCCTCTTGAATGTTTTTATATATCGTTTGTATTATATGAAATTTATTAGTTTATGTATTGTATATATATAAATAGTACACCACGAACTACCTGCGTATCTTTTTTCTCCTTCTCTGTCAAATCCATCCAAAGGTTGTCTGTAAAAAATCGCTTTTAGCGATAAGACCGCCCATTGTGTCACCCTATTAATTTTAAGTTCCTAATGTAATTTGTATTTTTGGTGTACAATAAAGAATATATCTATCTATCTATCTTTAAATCATAAGGTATGTTAATTAATTATATATGTCAGCGTCATTTATAAAGTCAGTTACAGAATAATAACATTTTTCAATTAATAATGACGTCAGTCTCTTTTTTTAAAGTTTTGATTTGTGTAATTTTTAATGATATTGGGTATTTTATTGTAGATTATTGGGCCCATATTAATAATTTTTTTTTGAGCAAAGCAGTATTAAAACTATCAACATTTAGTAAGTACCTATACTGACTTCTCAAAGGTCTTTTCCTAGTTTCTGACATAGTACTGAAAAGGTTCATATTACCTTTAACAAAAATTGCGACTTCCAAAATATACCTACATGCAAAATGCAAAATGGGAAAGTTAAGAGTTTGAAGGACTTGAGTACAGAAACGCAACTATCCGTCGCTTTCATATTAAGTATTGCCCTTATGCAACGCTTTTGTGCCTTGAACACCTGTTCCCGTAGAGTACAATTTCCCCAAAAGATTACTCCATATCTTAAAATGGACGCCACTAGACTATGGTATGCAACTACTTTTGTGGTGCTGTTGACCTTTTTCGCTAAATTATAAAGGACATACGCGGATACACTTTGAAAGTTTTTTGCAGACTTCTTCTGCTTGAGGTTTCTATTAGTATACCTAGAAATTTTGCAACTTTTACTTGGTCTATACTACAGTTATTATATTCTATCACTATATTTGGGATTGAAGTGCGTTGGTAAAAGTGCATTACGTTGGTTTTTGCAGGTTAATTACTAAATTATTGTCGTCAAGCTAATTCACAATGTGGATCGTGGTAAACGTGTCGTGTTCATAAAATCACAGCAATTAACATGACTGATGAAGTACCTACATATGGATTTTTAAGTGGTTTTTTTTTACTCAAATTCATATTAAAGAGCTCGGCACCAAAGATTTTTTGGCGGAATTGTTATTGGCTCATGGCCGGCCACAATGATGAAAAAATAAATGAAAATAACTTACCTATTTCTTAATCAAACACGTCCTAATTCGATCACGTACTAGGTATGCGGACGTTCTGCGCTAAACATTCGAGTATTCGAATACAAAGGACTCTTTAGAAGTCCGTACATACGTTTCATGTGTACGGATTCTATTTATTTGGTGAACTGCTTTTGTTACACGTAAGTTAATGGCATATTTCAAGCTTTGACGAATACGTATAGGTACTTATATATAGGCGTAGTTTTTGTATACATTTTCTATGTATTTTCTAGCTAAAACCCACCTGTATTTCTTTCCATTTTAGTTCTAACTAAACTGTGTTGTAATTCTTCATTTTAAGTAATTTATCTGGTTTGGTTTTTCAGCGTAGCGTGGGTTGCGATAATCTATTTAAATTACTGCTTTCTACTGTTCATTATTACGAACCCACACTGAAATTTAATTTAAAACAATATGGTTACTCAATGTTAACTCAGGCTTTGAAAAGAAGCATCCTTCATGTTTTTGTAACTCGAAGAAAGATAAGAAATTTAAAGAGAAATTTCATGAAAATTTATGAAATAACTTAGAAGTATTCTTCACGAATGTAATAAAAATAAAAAAACAAGTGGGGTTATGATTCATATTTAAATTGAGTTGTAAAACCTACTTGAAAGTTAGAACTGTGGTTAGAAGGGTCTCATAGAAATAGTTGATGAATTGTGTGAAATGAGTGAAAGCGTTTTGCCTCGTCGTTTATAACGCGTACGTCGAAGGACTGGAATAATTTGCCTACATTTAGGTGTCTTCAAGGCTAGAGAGATAAAGAGCCTATTTAAGGTTCTTAATAAACTAGTGCACCTCACCATCAACGATTGCATCATTGATTACTATCAGGTGGGATCGCAGTCAAGCACTAATTTATATCAATTAAAAGAAAAATGAATCTATATGTATCTAAAAGCGAAATACCACTCACTGATTAATCACGAAATCTCAGAAACTTTAACATCTATTTTTGCCAAGTTAGAAATTGTGCCAAGTTTCAAGTTTCCATACAAACTTTAAACTTGTGCAAAATTTTACGTTTTTAGTTTTGGCTGTGTTTTGTTTGTGTGTGAGTGTAAGTCAATCAGTATCTCCTATTCTATATGTACCTATAGGTACTCTTTAATGTACACCACAAAAAATACAGTAAGAGCTTAAAATCATAAACTTTTTTTCAATGTGGAAATCATCTACTGACTTCTCGTGCTCTAGGGTGATGGGGGAGGGTGTGTCAAAGTTTTTACTGATTAAAACCACACCTATGTTCCTTCAATTGCCTTTTGCGTTCTAGGACCACAGGTTTCCCTTCCATAAGTTGACCCGGATTACAGACCTGGATTACTTACTGGAGAACTTACTATTCTTAACCATATCCTTACATGCATACCTAAATATCTATGTAGGTACAGTCAGGAGTCAAAAGTGCAGTTCCAACTTTTTTTTTTTTTCTTTGGGAATATCATCTAATGACATCCCCCGCTCTCGGGCGGAGCGGGAGATAGTGTCAAACTTTTACTGACTAAAAACCCACTCCTGTTCCTTCTTTGCCATTTTTTTTCCAGGGCCCCGGGGATCTCTTTCGCATCACCCATGGCCCCAGTAGGCTTCGACCCTGCTGGGCCCCTACGGTTGCTGATGTAGCGACATCTATGGCGTCACATAAGAACTAATCCTGCATCGCGCAATCAAAGTTCTCCGCGCGATTAGAACATATAGAACAGCCCGAAATCATCTATCGGGCAGCTGCCCACCAGACATAACATCCGTCTGGTTCGAGGATCCTCCCTTTTCAACGGAGGTTTGCGGGACTTTACTCTCTGTTCCGCATACCTCCAAACTGGTGACCCTCGACAATGAACGTCAGCGCAGCCTTCGTGCAGCTACTACTTCGTGACGACATTATCACCCCGACTCACTGGGGCATCATCCCGACTCACTGGGACAGCACCACCCCGACTCACTGGGGCATCACCGCAGACAGTTCCGACTCACCGAGAACTATGCGGCATTCGGTTCCGACCCACTGGAACCAACCTACCACTGGTCTGGCACGCATCAAGAAGCATCAAGAACCATCGATCTCCGATCTCCGGAGGGGAGTGATGTAGCGACATCTATGGCGTCACATAAGAACTAATCCTGCATCGCGCAATCAAAGTTCTCCGCGCGATTAGAACATATAGAACAGCCCGAAATCATCTATCGGGCAGCTGCCCACCAGACATAACATCCGTCTGGTTGGAGGATCCTCCCTTTTCAACGGAGGTTTGCGGGACTTTACTCTCTGTTCCGCATACCTCCAAACTGACATCTCCTTGAGGCGCGCGTGGAACACTACGCGCCGTCGACGACTTGGGCTCGGTCCGGACGGTTGCCGGACGATCGGACAGCGAGCCACCCATTGCTCACCGTCCGCAAGCCCGCGCCTACGGTGGCCGGAAATCGGGATCGGAATCCCGGCGGCGCAGTTCCACCTTACCAATGCTAAGATGTCTAAAATTTCTTTGTAGAAGAGGGTCAATGGTTCATGACTGATTTAATTGGTAGCATAGAATCTAAAGTATTGAATAAACTAGTTGTGGACTATTGAACTTCTACAACTAAGAAATTTTAGGCACTTTAGCATTGGTAGAGTGCAACTGCACTTTTGATCCCTAACTGTACATATTATAAAAAACAGTCCTCCACCATTTCCGTCTGTCTAATCACAAAAAACTCAAAAACTACTTGAACGGATTTTCCTTGACGCACCGGACCGGTCGTTGTGGCGACGTTTGGGGGAAGCCTATATCCAACAGTGGACGTCTTTCAACTGAAGTGTCGATGATGATGATGGTTAAGTCGTTTAAACCAAACTCACAATTTTAACTAGGCAATAAGGAAGTATCTTTACTTTCAAGCTAATCAAATTCACAATAATAAAAACGCGTTTAGATACAGCTTCCAGTATAGCATAAACCGAACCTTAGCATCATAAAGAAGTCGTTACTGACAAGCTATAACACATGTTTTATGGTTTTATTCATGGCGGCAGCGCCTTGGAATATCAACGAGGTGATTTTAAACGCAAAGTCGTGAACGTTGACAATTTTCTAACGACGTTTATAAGTCTCGATTGAACGGTGGCAGCGACTTTTCTTGTCCGCCAGCGGAAAGGCGAGCGACGGTTTTGCGATAGAATGTCGCTTAAGATTTTCGTAGGATTCCCTTTTAGTGAATTTTATTTGGAATAAAATATTTTATAATGTTTAATCTTATGAAAAGGATATTTTTTTTGACGTTGTAAATCATCACATGACTTCTCTCGCGCTTTAGGGTGGTGCGAGAGGGCGTGCCAGATTTTTACTGACTAAAACCTGCTTACATTCCTTCACAAGATTGTGATTGCACCTATTTTGCAAAAGTAATTCCTAGTGTGGGGTAAAGTTTAAAAAAACTGGGCAAGTGCGATTTGGACTCGCGCACTGACGATTCCGTACAAACTTACCTATATAAGTTCCAGTTCAATTCCGGAATTGAGTTACGAAGGTTTTCCGAATACTTAGACCAATTTTTTTTTGTGACTTAACTACAAATTTATAACTTTCAGATTTTTTTCCTGTAGCTACTTGTGCTATGAGACCTTGATTCATGCTAAATTTCAGGATTCTAGGTCAACGGGAAGTACCCTATGAATTTTGATTACCTTGAGAGTGTCGAAATATACGTATTTTGCGACATTAACGGCCGTATCTTTTTTTTTCGTTAACTCAGAAGTTTGATTTTTTCGCAGCTTTAAGGGACCGCAGACCTTAGTATATGGCTTTAATTTCAACTCGATACCTTCATGCGTTCCCTTATTCTCGCATCTAGACAGACAGACCGACAGACAGACTTCATAGGATTCTTTTTCTTCTTCAGAGGATTCATTTTTTCTTTGGATCACTTTGTTGTCCACAAAGTGATCCAAAGAAAAAATGAATCCTCACGTTCCTGTAGGCTGTGAGAGCCTCATCCAGGTTCTACCTGCGCTGGCAACAATTTCCTTTGCCCATCTCTACGGTGTGGCGCATCTTTGAAGGATTGCCTCCAACAAACAAATATACAATTCACCTCTTTATAATATTAGTTTAGATTTGCCCTTAGAATTCAAAGAAACATACTTCAGGGATAAAATATATCCTATGTGCTGTTCCAAGACATGGTCTACTTGTGTGCCCAATTTCAAAGATAAGAAATACAAAAAGAATTTTATGAGAATTCATGAAATAATTTAGAAGCGCCCTTTATTTATTTATTATTATTTATTTATTATATTCTTTATTGTACACCACTAAACTACTAAGAATAAAACCCACTTATTTTCCTTCATTTGCCCTTTGCGGTCCAGGGTCATGGTAATTCTTTCAAATGTTCTCGCCGCCTTAGCTCTATCTAAAAATTGTTTCTTTTTTGCAATATTCTTTAGGTGAATTATATTACATAATGTGCGGTTTCCACTGCCTAATTATGTCAAGCATGGTCAAACATTATGCATTCATGGGTATTGTAAAAGCTGACTAAGGGATTCCCTCAGGAGGGTGGGCAGAAGTGCCCTCCAGTTTGTGAATTCCTCTTAAGTACCATGGCACTCAAGATGATTAACATATTGATTGTTTAAAACTGTTGAAAACCAGTGGTTTTTCACGATGTGTATTCGTACAGGTAAGGAGGGGAGAATTAATATTGATTTAATAAACGATGAAAGTTTTCTTATATTAAAAGTAGTAAATTTTTTACGTAGGCGAAATTTCAATGCTTTTGTTTTCGTGCCGAAAGAAAAAATATTCATATTCTTCATTTATTTATTTATAAAAACTTCACGAAACACAAAGGTTTAAAGGCGGACTTAATGCCTTGCCTTCATTGTCTGACTGTTTGACTGGCCTGTTGGTCTAGTGGTTAGTACCCCTGACTGCTAGCCGGAGGTTGTGGGTTCGATTCCCACCCAGGACAAATGTTTGTGTGATGAGCACGATCATTTGTTCTGTGTCTGGGTGTAATTTATCTATAATATGTATATATTTAGAAATATGTAAGTATGTTTATCAGTTGTCTAGTACCCATAACACAAGCTCTGCTTAGCTTGGAACTAGACGGCGTTGTGTGATAGTTGTAGAATATTATTATTATTATTATTATTATTATTATTGTATATATAACTTTAAAAAATAGGACAGCTGATGTGAATTGAAACCACAATTGGATTTACTTACAGCAAACCTTATATAAATGAGATAAATTTTTTTGGTAATCTAAATAATTGATTAGTTATTTTTAGTCACTTACCCCAAAAAAGGGTCTGTCCAGCTGCCCTTGCAGGGGGGTGCGTCTCATATCATATAAAGTTATTTGGTATATTTTCGTTTCAATAACATTCACAAAATATAATAAACGTGACATATACCAACTGTTGATATAATTTCTTTACATATAAAATTTATATACTCTAAAACTTATTTCGTATAACGTTATTGGATATAAAGTTTATTTCATCGAAAATCATTAAGTCTATCGTTTAAAATATATATTTGTAGCAGCTGTATCGTTTAACACACTGTTAGTATTACAAGTTGGCGCGGCGTATTGAAAAACGTTACTGTATTATAATGCGGTTGCGGAGCCTCGCGGCTGGATTAGGTCAGGTTAGATTAGTGACCTTTAGAAGGCGATGGCGAGCGAACGAAGTAATCATGTGGGTTAGATTAGGTTAGAACAGTGACCATTTAAGATCCCCTTCTAATGTTAGTGAATCATTTTGATTAGGTTAAGTTAAAAGCCATTATGATTTATAAAAAGCTTTCGTTCTTTCATATTAGACTAAATAAATTTTATGTCTTTTGAGTGGTATATCTAAAAATGTTATAATCAATGTATGTTATGCTTATAAAAATGAGTTATTTGAAAATTATATCAATCTTTTATTATATTAAATGATCGTTATATCAAATAATATTATAATATTAGAGATTTTGTAATTATACCATATTACTTACCCCTTGCAGGGTCTCAAACACTTTATTTAAAATACAGACAATCAATACAGCCTACACTTTCATGCATACTAATGATTACACTATAAGTTACTTAAATTTGATTGATGACATTTAATTACTTACTGTCAAAACGAGGCCGCTTCACGTCATGAATGATTAACTATTATATTTTATTTTGACAGACGATTTTAATGTTAGAGGACATTGCTTTAACCTATTCAAGGCTCCTTTAAAAGTAATGAATGTCATTAATAGCCACTGGCAAAGTTTGTTTGTTTTATATGTACACAGAAACAGTTATAACTGATACATTATATATATATATAAGTACAAATAAACTGCTTTTTTCTGTAGAATGTTTTTCCGGTATACCAGCAAAATGAGAAAGTAAAGGAAATATAGACAATAGTGTATACAAACCAGATAAAAGAGTATGTGAATTCTTAAACTAAAGTATCGAATAGAATAGAAAAACTTTTATTTGGGACAGATACTGGACAACGGTTACAAACACAAAGCAAAAGAAAAAAAAAGTACTGATCGCGCCGAGTTTGCCCGCATCGAAAGGGTTACCCATCTAAACCAAAAACAAATAAACCTACACACGTAATTTAAATATTAGTAAATACTTATAAAACTGTATACCTATTACTATAATTAATAATACATGTACAATTATATCAGTTAGAGGAAAGACAGTGTATTGTTACTCGTTTATTGAAAAGTGAAATTGATTTCAAATCTCGAACTAAAAACATCATACAATATGGCGTTGAAAAACTCCTCCACATCGCGAGTCCGCCATCCTCCGAGATCCTCCATGTCGAGTGGTAATATACTCAAAGAACTGGGAGCTTTACCACGCTGTCTGGCAATGCTTATTCTCTGTCAAAGCCAGCGGCCATCTTTTGGATCACGCGAAGTGTCAATAAGGAGTTTAGTAGTGTCATTATAAAGTGGGCACTCGGTCCCCACGATGCGAGAGATTCAACCTCAAACGGCTCTAAAATATAACTGTTGGCAGTTAAAACAAAATTATTGTTTTACCGCCACTTGAAGTTCTCCGCAGCCGCAGTAACAGCATCAGCACAGCACATATAAATCTAATTTAGTTTAAGAAATACGCAAATCAGTTACTGAGTTTTGTAAAGTTTGTGAACTGCTTTCATAAAATTTCATGTGAATATGTATCGTTTTAAATTGAAAGTTAGATAACGTTAGTGCCTGAAGTTGGGTGTGAAGTTTTAATACTCAGTTTTCAAGTAAGCAATGATTTGGTTAACAAAGCATTTGCAGAAGTTTTAATGTATCGTTACTTAAAAACTATTTGGTTATAGAAGAGGTTTTATGTTGCGAAACATTTTTTTTTTTATTGTTTGTAGGCTCCCGCTTGACCTCGACCTCTATCTCACTCGTTAAAAAGTAAAAGACTTGTTTTGACATTTGAGAAATACCCTAGAATGTAACTTGGAACGAAACTGAAAGAAACAATAAAATAATAATTAATTACATAAAGTGTTTTAAAAAAATACGTACACTTTATTGGCGCGTCAAATAATATGATGGATATAATGCGAGTATTAATTTTGCGTATTTAAGTATTCTTTTTGACAGATGTCAAAACGGGTCTGTTATTTTTTGACAACTTTAAGCGATGAGGTTTGCGACGGTGGAGCACGCTTGCCTAGAAGTTAATACCTATTTAGTGTTGACTTAAAGACCCCTAGATTGTAGCTGTCAAGAAACACAGACTCCGGCAGACAATTCAACTCTGTACACAGAATGAATGGAAATATAATTGCGTAAGACTAAAATACATTCAGACTTAGCCAAGAGGTCTTGTAACCCAGAAGCTGATCTGTGAAGGTCAGAGAGGTAGTCGCTTGAATAATTTGTTGTTACTAAGCTGCATCTGGATGGATGGGAAGCTGACTACAATATTCTTAGAAGAATGCGAAGCAGATGATGATGAACAAACACCTCCTTTTTTTAGAGTTTCAAGTCATCAAATAACTTATTTCACTCTGGGTGGAGCGCTGAGAAGTGTTAGAAGTTTACAGACTAAAACCCGTGTTCCTTCAATTGCATTTTGCGTTCCAGAGTCACAGAGTCTGTTTCGAATAATCTCGCAGCAAGTACACACACGTACATTACTTTAGCATCGAACAGTATATACGTGTATTTCTGTGTTGTTTCTAAGCAACTTACAAAATAACTATCATTTATCTTTCGTAAGTTTTAGGTTTGAAATGTATTACAGACAATTACGATGTCAACGGCCGTCAATAATCATTAACTTACTTTTTTATTATGTATTCGGTCAATTTTTGAATCAATTTTATGAAAGTAATGAGAAACAAAGTGACTGTATTCAGTATCAAATAAGAAATCAGAAATGTTTATTTCTAATAAACCATTTACAAAAAAGTCTACCTCAAAAAGAGAGTGTAAAGTAAAAATAACACAGTTTCTAAAAAACCTATCAATCATTTCTTTCAATGATAACACTGGTTATTATATCGGGCACAGTAAATAGACAAAGGAAAAAGATATCTGAAGGAACAGTAAAAAACCTTTTTTACTGTCCGTTCAACCGATTTTGACGTCTATTCCGTATACATAAAGACGGCATTAAAAGCAAAAAAGTGGTTACAAAATACCAACTATTTACTGCATCCGCTATTTGTCATGCCACCAACGCAATAAAGGTCAAAATCGGTTGAACAGACAGTAAAAACGATTTGTTTAAATTTCTTATCATATTGCGAATGGAGTATACCTACTGAATATCATAATTGCAAGATTGTATTCATAAGCACGTCCCTGTTAACATTCAGGCCAAGTTAAGGGCACATTAATCAGTTTTTCGGAAACCCATTTATCCCGGGGCCTAGTGCTGACAGAATACTAATCGGTAGGGAACTGTGGCGGTTTAGAGGCCAGCCCCCCTAGCCAAGTCACAAACGATAAACGTAAACTCTCAGTAGTCTTTAATAGATTTTCAACTTTATGTTATTGGATATAAAGTTGAAAATCTATTGAAGATTACAATAGTGTTTTCGTTCGTTCCGGTCGCTAACGCTCAGTAGTCTTTAATAGATTTTCAACTTTATGCTCTTAGGTATAAAGTTGAAAATCTATTGGAGATTACTAAGCGTTCACGTTTATCGTTTGCAACTTGGCTAGGGGGGCAGAGTAGTTATGTGGAAGATGAATCGTGTTGTTGAATAGGGGTTAGGTTTAGGCGATTGTCACATGTCTCCACTCTCCCTCGCGCGGTTCTTTGCTATGAAATCGGATTCGTATTGTTGAAACCGCCTTAGGGAGGAATACAACATCCTCACGCATCAGCCGCCGCTGCAGGAGATGCCCTGGGCGTCGGACGGTTGGCAAGCAATGGATAGCTCGACATCCGACCGTTCGGCAAAAACCAAGCCAGAGTCGATGGCGCATTGTGTTCTATGCGCGCCTCAAAGAGATCTCAGCTAAATGGACGGGGCTCACTAAGTCGATGTCTGCTAGGGCTGTAGGATTGTTCGAAAGGGTTACTGTGGCCCTGGAAAGCAAAGCGCAACTAAAGGAATACAGGTTTTTTTTTTTTTTCGTTGGGAAAATCATCTTATGACATCCCCCGCTCTTGGGCGGGGCGGGAGATAGTGTCAGACTTTTACTGACTAAAAACCCACTCCTGTTCCTTCGTTGCCTTTCGTACCAGGGCCGAGTCTTCCTTTCAGAATCAGACCCTTGGTCCCAGTAGGCTTCGACCCTGATGGCCCTTACAATTGCTGACATCTCCTTGAGGCGCGCGTGAAACAGTACGCGCCATCGACGACTTGGGCTCGGTCCGGATGGTTACCGGACGGTCGGACAGCGAGCCACCCATTGCTCGCCGTCCGCAAGCCCGCGCCTACGGTGGCCGGAAATCGGGATCAAAATCCCGGTGGCGGTTGGGGCGTGAGGACCGTTACCTCACGTGATCGGCCGCCTCCTTTGCTAGCATTACTGCTTCGCAGAAGGAGGCGACCGCCTGCCACTCGAAGGAATACAGGTAGATTTTAGTCTTACTAGTTGAAAGAGTGACCTTGAGTCCAATGCCAAGGTCGAACAAACACATTTTTTTTAAGATAAAGTTTCTATGCTAAGTTCTAAGTTCAGATTGGAGGTCGCTTTATAGAAATACCGACCCTAAATTAACATCGGACTTAATATAATATTACTTGCAAAGGATGAGTGTTATTCACATCTCTGCTTGCGTGTCGGGGGATTAAAAGCGTAATATTACGCTACGCTGTGTTGTCATAGAATTTTGACCTTTAAAACGTGCTCACGTGAACTTATCTGTCCCTTGACATTACTTGAATCCCTTGTTTACGTCCTCAAATCTTGCATAAGGCAACGTTGACTGGTTTTATTGTAATGTAACCAATATATAGGGTGACTGGCAATTAGTGTACGATACTTAAACACGTGATTGTGCTCATGATAACCAACAACTTTTACTATGGGAACAAACCTGAAATCGCGAAAAAAATCACCTGTTCAGTACATTTATGTTTGCCTAATGTACTGAACAGCTGATATTTTTTTTTGCGATTTCGGCTTTGATCCCATAATAAAAATTGTTTGTTATCATGAGCACAATCACGTGTTTAAGTATCGTACACTAATTGCCAGTCACCCTATATATTGACTTGTAGTAAAAGATGAACTATCAAACGCGCGAAGATTAAATTCTCGTCGTAGTTTTATTTTTAGGGTTCCGTACCTCAAAAGGAAAAAACGGAACACTTATAGGATCACTTTGTTGTCCGTCTGTCTGTCTGTCTGTCCGTCTGTCTGTCTGTTAAGACCCAAACCTAAGACTCGATACCTCGGTATCGGTAGTTAAAATTAAAACCATATATTCAGGTTTGCGGTCTCTTGAAGCTGTGAAGAAATCAAACTTCTATTTAATGTTAAAAAATACGGTCGTTTATGTCGCAAAAAACGTATATTTCAACACTCTCAAGGGAATCAAAATTCATAGGATACTTCTGAAAACAGTAGGTAAAGGTGATGATACGTCGCAAAAAAAAAAAACTTACGATTCGGAAAAATCGTTGAGACTTCATTCGGGAATTGAACTAACTAATTTCAACAACTAATATAATTTCAATAACTTTATGTAATTACCCATATTAGCAAATAAATGATTATGAATTATGAATTATGAACTATTTACTTAGGTAAGTTTGTATGGAATCCTGGCACTTACCCAGGTTTTTCTTTCATAAGAATATTTTTCTGGCAATAGTTTGTTATTGTCACAACAAAAAAAGAATTAGTCCAGAAAATTGGTCCAGCCGTTCACGCGTGATGATGTGACCAAAGGAAATAAGAAATCATTTTTATATATATAAATAGATTTAATTGATTTTTGAAACTCCATTTGAGCGTGTTTCTTACGTAATTATAATTGTAGTATACAGCTTTCATAAAATACGTACAGACATTCGTAAACGAGTTCGTAGCATCCGTAGCCTGTGCCGATCGTAGCCTGAAGCGTCAGTATTTCGTAGCCGTAGTAGCGTCCATGATAGTTCATAGCATTTATAATGTCCATAGCTCGTAGCCTATAGAGTCCATAGTTCGTAGCTTGTAACATCCATAGTTCGTAGACTGTAGCATCTATAGTTCGTAGCCTGTAGCATCCATAGTTCGTAGACTGTAGCATCTATAGTTCGTAGCCTGTAGCATCCATAGTTCGTAGACTGTAGCATCCATAGTTCGTAGACTGTAGCATCTATAGTTCGTAGCCTGTAGCATCTATAGTTCGTAGACTGTAGCATCTATAGTTCGTAGCCTGTAGCATCCATAGTTCGTAGCCTGTAGCATCCATAGTTCGTAGCCTGTAGCATCTATAGTTCGTAGACTGTAGCATCCACAGTTCGTAGACTGTAGCATCTATAGTTCGTAGACTGTAGCATCTATAGTTCGTAGACTGTAGCATCTATAGTTCGTAGCCTGTAGCATCCATAGTTCGTAGACTGTAGCATCCATAGTTCGTAGACTGTAGCATCCATAGTTCGTAGACTGTAGCATCTATAGTTCGTAGACTGTAGCATCCATAGTTCGTAGCCTGTAGCATCCATAGTTCGTAGCCTGTAGCATCTATAGTTCGTAGACTGTAGCATCTATAGTTCGTAGCCTGTAGCATCCATAGTTCGTAGACTGTAGCATCCATAGTTCGTAGACTGTAGCATCCATAGTTCGTAGACTGTAGCATCTATAGTTCGTAGCCTGTAGCATCCATAGTTCTTAGCCTGTAGCATCCATAGTTCGTAGCCTGTAGCATCCATAGTTCGTAGACTGTAGCATCTATAGTTCGTAGACTGTAGCATCTATAGTTCGTAGACTGTAGCATCTATAGTTCGTAGCCTGTAGCATCCATAGTTCGTAGACTGTAGCATCCATAGTTCGTAGACTGTAGCATCCATAGTTCGTAGACTGTAGCATCTATAGTTCGTAGCCTGTAGCATCCATAGTTCTTAGCCTGTAGCATCCATAGTTCGTAGCCTGTAGCATCTATAGTTCGTAGCCCGTAGCGTCTATACTTTGTAGTATTTACCTGTAGCACTCCGCGAACACTGACTCTTATCGCACTACGATTAGGTTTAACATGCAGTGTATATCACCCTCCTATTTTATTTTCATTTATCACACCAAGGGTTTTATTTTACTGATTTCGTCACAAGTAAATGTAGCATTCGGCTCCATAACACCCTCACCTGCGGCTCGCTTCCCGAACACCGTAAGCTGCGCTTGCAATGACAAAGTTTCTCCATTTGTATTGAAATATACTGTTTATTGTCCATCTAAATTATTACACAAAAACAACAAAAACTGTATATTAAACCGTTACATGACGGTACATATTTTCGTTCACATTACATTTCGCTGAAATCGTCCTTTCGTGCAAAAACACAATAAAGTTCATTCCCGATTACCAGAGGTTCCCCGAACAAGCACTTTCAGACTTTTTGCCGCACAACCTCGCTGTAAAACTGGGGGATTTTCTGCTTCGAACAGTTTTAATCCCTCGGGAATATTTACTACGTGTAGTGGACCACTGGCTTCCCTACTATTAGTTAATATCGGGTTAGGGAGCTGTTTAAAAACGATTATGGTTGGATTTAAAATGCTCGCTTTGTATTCAGCTTCAGGTTTTTTTGTTGCAAGTTGCTGGCAAAAAGTTAAAGTTCAGTTAAATTAGTATGATTATGACGACCGTTTAGCACTCCCGCAATATTGCCTTGAGCACAGGCCTTGGTAATGTAATTGTCGTGACGATGAAGTAGTTGTAAGATGGAGTAAATTTCTGTCGGTGGTCATTTGAATTACACGTTATCTAAGACTTTAACTGAGCTCCAATATTGGCATTATAATATAAATTTCGTTCAAAGTAGCAATACAGCCATCGTTCTGCGTTATCGTTGCCTAGTTTTTTCTTTTTTTTTGGTTTCGGTGTGTAAATCATCCAATGACAGCCCTCGCTCTTGGGCGCAGCGGGTTCCTGTTCCTTCGTTGCCTTTCATACCAGGGCCGAGACTTCCTTTCAGAAGCAGACCCTCGGCCTCAGTAGGCTTCGATCCTGCTGGGCCCCTACGATTTGCTGACATCTCCTTGAGGCGCGCGTGGAACAGTACGCGTCGTCGACGACTTGGGATCGGTCCGAACACTTACCGGACGATCGGACGGCAAGCGACCCATTGCTCGCCGCCCGCAAGCCCGCCTCGTCGCCTAGTGCGAGTTTGTTTTACCTTAACGTGATCGACACGTTACTGACTTTGGGCGCGGCGCTCCGATTGGGCCGCTCCGAGGTCTTAGCCAATCAGAGAGCCAAATGCGGTAAACGTATAGATCGCGTTAACATAAAAACAAGTCGCACTCAGCGTCCTGGGTACTTTTCTAATTGACAAAGATGTAAATTTAGTTCTTTATAAGTATGTAAATACTAAAACAAGAAAAATTCAACAACTAATTAAAATTATAAATAACACATAAGAAGGGTCATTTTTCACTCGCCTATAGTGAACATCGAGCATGGTTTAAAAGCTAGTTACTTCATCTAACGCAATCTGACGCGATGTTTGACGAAAAGACAACGCGAAAAAAGAGAGATAACGCCTGAAAACTCTGTTAGCATTCGGTAATTCCGTGATTTACTCGAATATTTTACAAACTTGTTCCAGTAAATACGTTTTTTTTTAAACCTTAAAAGTTTTTGAAAAAAATTGTCGTCATTCAGAATCTTGATTAAATTTGCAAGGCTTCTATTGTTATACATTTTTGACTTTTTTAATTTTTGAGTAAATTATGAAGTGTCAAAGTTCATGCAAAATAAGTTCATGCAAATTTATAAATTGATTTCAATAGAAGCCCAGATAATATCCACAAGATACTGTGTTTCCAAAATATCTAGTAACGTCATAATCACGTAAGAGCGGTTGTATGAAAAACAGTGAAAATGTATGTCGAGTTGCGCAAGGTTCGAGTTTAATGCAAAAACTCCTAACTCAAATATGCCTTAAAAAAAATCCTCCGCATCGCTGTCGACTGGAAGTGTGCCCAAGAGACTGTTGGCATTGCTACGTTGTATGGCAATGCTTAATCTCTGTCCGAGGTAAAAGCCACGGTCAACAAGGCGTTTGTTGTTAATAAATAAATCAAATAGTATTTTAGAAATAATTACGTTCACACAATTGAAATCTAAGCTTAGGAGTAGAACTTCTTGTTCGAGGCAGATTTTGAATAGCTCATTAAAGGAAGCTTCAAGTTTTGAGTGAAAAAATTTCAATCATGTACCATCATCGACTATTATATCATTGTTGGCTTTTATGCATAAGCATAAGCATTTATGACCCAGGCTTTTATGACCCAGCCACAACTTGAGCCCGTCATTTACAATGTATTTAAAAAATCAAACTATTACTTTGGTTTCATCACACACTTTTATTGTCCCCAGGTCCACACAGCAGTCCAACAAACCGGCTTTAAAAGGGTAAAGAGGGGATTTCGCCCCCTCAGGCTTCCAGAGCCTGCGCCCGCGCCGGCGGCAGAGCCCCGCGACCCTTACTTCCCCCTACAATGGTACTTGAAGAATACGGGACAGAACGGGGGTAAACCCAAGCTGGATTTAAATGTGGAGGCGGCTTGGGCGCTGGGATATACTGGGATCAATGTAACAACTGCGATTATGGATGACGGTTAGTATCCTTTCAATACACTTACCCTAAAACCCGTTCCTACTCCTACCGTTTTTAGGCATTTTACTGTTTTTTTTTTTTTTTTTTTTTTTTTTTTTTTACTGTTTTTCTGTTTTTCGCACTAGTGCGGAAAAGTACGCCAGCTTGCCCTCGCCACATTTTATTGTATTTATCATATCGGTTGGTCGCTAAACGACCCCCCTTGTCGCTGGGCAGCCCAGGTTTATTTATTTCTTTGTAAATGTATTGAAAAACGTCCTTTGCTACACGTGGAAATTTGTCACTGCAGCACTCGGATCCATAACGCCCTCGCCTGCGTTTCAGGCAAATTCCGCATCGATCGCAGTGACATAGTTTCTCCACTTGTATCAAATCTTGTTCTACCCTCTTTAAATAAGACATAGTAATTTACAGGAGATGCTTCATGGTAGCCTGCGAAATCCAAATTTACTTATGTATTTTGCATTTTGCAGGTGAGTATCAAATCGTTTAAAATGTGATTAGCAGCCGTAACACATAGTATTTACAGAATTATAATAATTTAAATTATCAATACAAACCTCTCAGCAGCTACGAATAAAGTCAACTGCACCCCTAGCCAAGTTGATAATCTGCTATTGTTAACGCTAGTCGAAAACGAATCAAATTTATGGGAATGACATCATCTCAACGTAAAGTCATGTGGTCAGAACAAACGAATAGAAAATTCGTAGCCAAGTTCACATCGTTCAAAATGATAAAATGAATTGTTATCGTTTCTACAATGTTCAACGCTACATCCTTTGTTATACAAACGCTACATTGTAAATGAGCGGCCGACTCAGGCGCGTCAACATGGCTACCAACTCATCGTTTTCTACAATTGCTGACACCGAGGCGTTACCGATTGGAGAACAGAATTCGACACGAAACGGTTGTAACTTGGCTAAGGGGGCTGAACGTTTAATATAACGGTCCGACTACCGGGGCTCAGCCCTCCTCTCGAAGAGAGGGCATGGGTCGTATTCCATCACGCGGGCCCAGTGTGGATACACTGGACATTTTTTTTGTACTAATTAAAAAATGGATGTATAATTTATTTCATCACTACTGCTGCAAAGTCGGTTTCTTCACGATGTTTTCCTTCACCGTTTTGAGAGTAGTAGTGATGAAATAAATTATACACCCATTTTTTAATTAGTACAAAAAAAATGTGGATCTATCCGTACCTGTTACTGATCATATTTTTGTAGTCAAAAGTAAAAAAAAAACCGAAATCCCAAAATTGTCCACGAAAATTTGACATTTATTCATTCATAATCAATAAGCCTGTACAATACTTCCATAAATTGAGTGATATTTTGGGATATAAACAAACGATAATAACTTTGCGGTTTATGAATATTATTTATTGAGACTTTACTTAAATAATAACAAGACCTTTTCTAATAAGCCCTTTAAGTATTTGTACTAATTAAAAATTAGTGGTGTATAAAGTAATGCGCTTGGCTGGGTGCCGCGACTTACAATTCGTCGGAGCATTAAACGTTACGAAGTCTAGAAGATCGAAGCGATATTTGATTCCTAACTATATTTGGGATAGTTTTTTTTATCATGTTGGTATAGAATACTTTTTCAATGTAGAGATACATTCAACAAATAGTACTGCGCCTTCCTAAATTACGAACTACATACTGTTATAATGTACCTACATATGGATGTACTCTATATTTCTGCCCACCTTTTTAGAGATCACAAATAATTTTAAAAAATTGTTGCAGGTGTCGACTACATGCATCCAGACTTGAAGTACAATTATGTAAGTATTCAAATTAATTGATGACTGTTTATCTAATAAATTATGCGGGAAAAAAATTAACATCATCAATTATCATATAAAAAAAAATATACGGAACCGGTGGGAAAATCTTCCAATGACATCCCCTGCTCTTGCGTGGAGCGGGCGGGTGTCTCGGTCCGGACGGTTACCGGACGGTCGGACGGCGAGCTACCCATTGCTCGCCGTTCGCAAGCCCGCGACTACGGTGGCCGGAAATCGGGATCGGGATCCCGGCAGCTGGGGCGTGAGGGCCGCTCCCTCGCGCGTGCACGTGCGGTCTCCTCCTTTGCTAGCATTACTGCTTCGCAGAAGGAGGCGACCGCCTGCCACTCTTCTTCGCTTCGAACCATGGCCTGTACCAAGGCCCGGCACGAGAGATCGTTGCCGCCGATCGCCTCCACGAGGAAACGGTGGTGCTCTGCTCAAGCGCACACCTCTACCGTATGCTCCACCGTATCCTCCGGGCGGTCCACACAGTGGTGACACCCGGACGTTACCTCCACACGAATCCAGTGCAGGAACTCCTCGAACTGACCATGTTCGGTGAGAGCCTGAGCATGCGGAAGGTGAGGACGCCATGAGCTCTTTCCAGCCACTCCTCAAAGAGGGGACTTACGGAACCGGCTTAGGTACTCTTCTAAACAAAAAGCAATATACAACGCGGTTATCTATAGCTGAACTTATAAAATACAATATATATTAATATATAGACAAACATGGCACTTCCTTCGTTTTTTGAAGTTGGATAAAATAGTATTCCATTTCCTTTTTTAAAATAGAGCGTCTCATTAAACAGTTAAGTTTAAATCAAGCACAAAAAGTGTTTCATAAACAATTCTCCCTTCCTTACCATTTAAAAAAAAAGAACCTTCCTTATTTCAAAGTACACGTTAAATTAAACAAAGATTCGTTTATTCGTATAGCGTTTTATCACCCTGTTTCACGAAATAAGAAGTGAGATTTGTTCCACGGTTGAATTTTAAATGAATACCTTCACGGCTACTGAACATCTTCAAATATTTAAAGACGGCGCTAAATAATACTTTCGCGCTTTTCTTTGCTTAGTATTATCAGTCGTAGTGAATGAGAACTAGGGCGCGCTTTATTTGAAAAGACGGAGGTATTATTTTGAAGTTGGAATCGTGGTAGTTTTTTTTTGATATATCAAATTAAAAAGATTATGAATCAAAAACGCAACAACGCAATGTTGCGTTTTTGATTCATAAATATTTATTATTAAAAAAAAAAATTAAATGGTTGTGTACACATTCTCATGTAAGGAAGGAAGGTAAAAATTTTTTAGCTTAGCCATGTAAAATCTATTGCTACAATTTTTTGTGATAATACATTTTAACAATACATTATATTTAAAGCTAAAACAATGGTACAAGTTTTTTTTTTCGGTGGGAAAATTATCTTATGACATCCCCCGCTCTTGGGCGGAGCGGGGAGATAGTGTCAGACTTTTACTGACTAAAAACCCACTCCTGTTCCTTCGTTGCCTTTCGTACCAGGGCCGAGTCTTCCTTTCAGAATCAGACCCTTGGCCCCAGTAGACTTCGACCCTGCTGGGCCCCTACGGTTGCTGACATCTCCTTGAGGCGCGCGTGGAACAGTACGCGCCGTCGACGACTTGGGCTTGGTCCGGACGGTTGCCGGACGGTCGGACGGCGAGCTACCCATTGCTCGCCGTCCGCAAGCCCGCGCCTACGGTGGCTGGAAATCGGGATCGGAATCCCGGCGGCGGTTGGGGCGTGAGGACCGTTGCCTCACGTGATCGGTCGCCTCCTTTGCTAGCATTACTGTTTCGCAGAAGGAGGCGACCGCCTGCCACTCCTCCTCGCTCCGGACCATGGCCTGTACCAAGGCCCGGAATGGTACAATTTACACTTCAAATCTTATTTCTTCCGTGTTAGTGTCACCGCACATGGGACACATGCCACAGTCACAAACGCCGCCACGAGAAGCTAGAAGCGATCACAAGTCACTTGTGGCTGGTGGCTGCTACTTTTTTAACCCATACGCGCAGTATCATAATAGACTCTGTCGAAGAAGGTTTAATTGCACGAATGGCGTGTGGCGGCGTTTTGTATCGGCGCTTAATGGCCAGTTCGGGCCTTAAAATTAAAAATTAAGTATTTTCCTCTGAATAGTAAAAAGTAATGCCCATGAAGGCATGTGTTTTCTAATGATATTGTTTACTTTATTTAAAAATTATATCTGTTTGTTGTGTGTAAATGACATTTACTACAGTGTCATGGATTCAAGAGAGTTATAGATTAGAATGATTATAGTTCCTACTAGAAAAATGATAAATATTGTGGAAATTAGGTATGTATATATATATGAACTAAGTAAATATATATATATATAAATATTACCTCTTGGATATTATGTGCAAACAATGTGGAAAATTGCACTTTATCTCCATTTATTACATAAAAAGAGTCTTTGTATCGCACTTATATAAAAAGCAAAATTAAATTTAGAAACAAAAGACGCGAAGTCTTGTTTAAATTGCTCCTGTAGGCACTTTTATTTTACTTTACCCAAAGATTCGATTATATCTAAAAAGAAGTCTTTCCTTGAATCTGATAAACTTAGCGTATTTCTTTATGAACTTATCATTTGAATTTAATTTCGGACTTACCTATTTCACGAATATTTTTAGCCGTTGTGCTGCAAGTTAACTCGTTGAGTAGTGTAATTAGAGACACAATAGTAAGACAATGGCGCCCGAAAGCCGGCGTTCGTGCGGGGATCAACAGCTTAACTTCGAGTCCTTATAAAATTGAATTTTGAAATTAACTTGTAATTAAGTTATCGCCCTAAAATAAGTCTGCGTTGTTTTAAGATTAGTTTGAGAGCAACGCGAGTGTTTTTGTAGTTAATGGCATTGATAAACTCCTGAAAGTTAGGATAGGATGAGTGATTAGCTTTCATTGATGGGAATTTTAATTTACTTAGATCTTATTAAGAAGAAATATAACAAGTTAACTTATGATCCGTAAAGTATAAGCAACAAAATGAAATAAATTATTTGCTTACCATAAATATAAAGTAACTAAAGTAAAAGTGTAAGTACCTAATAACGTAAAAAAGATCGCAGCGGCTGAAAAGGCTCTTATCCAAAAAAAAAATAACGTAGCGCTGGTATTGTGATAGGGTCAATGATGTCATAAACATACTTACGGAATACAGATTAAAAAAAAATAACAGTGATGACCAACTTACAAATAAAGTTTTTGTTTTTAATTATATAAAGATATACGTGTACAATTTATGTGTGAATATAAAATATATAATAAAAAAATATATAAAGTAAATTATTAATAAACAGACAAATTGGATGTATCGCTGTGGAATTTTTACGCTATTTCTTCTTCCCACTAAAAAACTACAAATAGTAGCGGACAAGCGTTTTGGAAATACAGTTTTTTTCTAGTGTAAGGCTTTCAAAAAGTACTGATTCTCAGCTTAGTTTGAGCAAAAATCAGATCCATATCTGATTTTTACTTTTTAAAAGGGCTTACAGACTTGGTTGGTAACTTGGTGAGAGTTAGAAAAAAAAATTGTACTAATATAGATCTAAAAACCTTATAGGTTATATAATTGATGGTATATCTGGCCAGTATGCACCTAAAACATTCAAATTGATTTCGCAAACGCTGGTTTCAACGGGTAATTCTAAATTTTGACAATTGTTCCCGAATAGCGTTTTCAATCGTCAAAGATTTTATTGTATCGCCTTGACTCTGTTTTCAGTAATTACTAAGTTAATTAATCTTTATTCTGCCTTAATTCTGAGCTTAACTGTGCGTGCAAATTCATTAGGATTAAGCGGGGATTTCGCACAATTACCATTAGTCGCTCAATTTGCTTAAACTCAAGAGCTCGAGGTTACATCTAAGTGAAGTTTTTCGTGCGGTTCAATAGAGTGATTATGGCAATATACCCTGAGAAACTGTCCCTACTCTTATTGCCATAATGGTTCATTGAGCCTGTAGTTATTTATTCTGAAGCTACAGCACGGATTTATTATGGATTAGCTGCTATTCGCGGTTTCACTTATGTCTTTGGTTACGTTTATTGCCGCTCCTGACCTGCTTGCTGTGCTGGCACGTTTCTTTGTCCCGGACAATTATTGCCGCGGCAAAAAGCACAGGATATTCGCTATGACTCAATTTCGCACTGCTGCCCGTGCTCAGTATCCAATTTGTAATTTGGCTGCACTAAATGATCTCTTGAATTCTAATCCAACAAACGATCTGTTTGCGGATGAATGGAAGATGATTATATTGGCATATATGGAGTACAGTACTCCATATATGCATATGGATTAGTACCTATGCATGTTGTTTATAATTTTAATTGTTTTTGTTTAGTTACTGTAATTGGTTGTGTAAACGTTGTAATTAATATAAATAAATTAACCTGGCTATTAGATACAGAAAAAACTGTTTCCGATCCGATTGGTAGTTCCGGACATTAACGCGTTTAAACAAACAAAAAAAAACTTTCTCTTTATTGTATTATACACTAGCTTCTGCCAGCGGCTTCGCTCGCGTAAAAGTAGGTTTCTCCATACAAACTTTTCATCTCCGTTTCATCCATTTAGGGGGTAAATTTTGGAAAATCCCTCTTAGTGCTCGCCTACGTCAAAGGGAACCTTGTGCAAAATTTCACACTCCTAGTCCCAATAGTTTCAGCTGTGCTTTGATATGTCAGTCAATCAGTTTCACCTTTTATATATATAGACATTCAACCTCTTTTTAACTATGATATGGGATGAATTTCAATAAAATACGAAACTCTTCATCAATTCTGTTAAAAAATGTTGATGCAAAATTTGAAGTAATTTAACAAAGGAATCATGTTGTCCCGTACAAACTTGGCCCCCCCTTTTTCACCCTCTTAGAGGTAGAATTTCGAAAAATCCTTTCTTATCGGATGCCTACGTCATACAAAAACATACCTTCTAAGGTCTTTACGATCAGCGGTTTAGGCTGTGCGTTGATCTGTCAGTCATTCAGGACAAAGCATTTTATAAGTATAGATAGTACAGATGTAAAACTATTACTCTTCCGAAGCAGATACCATATTTAACTAAACGATCTCCTTGAATCATGTGATTCATAGGACAGGGAATGAAATACACACGATTGATTATAACAGATATGTAAATATGTACGTCTAGCTCATTCTAGGTATTAAAATAATAGGCCAGACTTAAATTCACTGTATATATTCAAACTAGTGAATTAATGAAAGTAATGTCGGAACCGAATTTGGAATCGGAATTTTTAAATTTGGGATATCAAAATCGGATCCAAAATTGGAGGCGCAGGCGGAGGCAGAAACTTCTAATGAAATACTACTAAAACTAATCAAAAACTCAGATAAGCATAAGTTAAGAGCGAACTCACAACATTCCAAATACGAAACCAAATAACAAGTGAAAGAGTAATCGACTGAAGGCATCGGAGAAGGAGGTCCCCTCTTGATAAGTATAAGCTTTTCTGTACCTCTGATATACTGGTAAGTTCCGATTAAAATTTATCGGAATCGAAGGTGCATTCATTCGGAACTTCCGAACTTTCCCACCATCACCACTCCACCACTCCACTACTCCACCACCGCCACTCCACATCAACATCCACTTCCACTTTCTTTTCCGGACCTCCATATCATCTCTACTACTACCCTTGATCTAAGGTTGTCAAGAAACAACAGTATAAAAGTCAAGCAACGAGTAACCTTTAATTTTATACGTCAACAGAATCTCGTAGGATTTTATTGAAATTGAAAACGGACCCTTTTCAAACAACTTCAGTGGTTATAAAACAGAACGGTTGAATAAGCTTTTGTAATTCATCCCACACTCTGCCCGGGTAGTAACAATAATAACCGGGTAAAGTATATGGAATACTTTGTTTGTGTGAATTTCATATGCTAGCTATTTTTCGAGTATATTTTTATTATCTGCTTTTCATATACATATATTACCATGTTGATATTTCCGTTTTGTTTGATAGGCATAATTGTGTGTGTTTAAAATATATGAACAAACATTTGCCGGCTTTGTTAGCTACAGGAGTTCGAGAGTGGGTTTCGAAACATAACATAGCAGCAACAAATACTATGTTTGTTGCTGAACCCTTATTAGAATTTTAATCTCAATGGGTATTTTGAATATTCTTTTGTGTAACGAGCAGGAGAAATCTTCCGCATAAAAAAATCATACAAAACAAATACAATCCTTTCACAAGTATTTGTATAATTCAATAAAAACACTTAACTGATTAAAACTATATATATACACTAATGGCAAAAACTACTAGCTAAAATATGGCGTCATAAAACTCCTCCGCATCGCTATCGACTGGAAATGTGCCCAAAAGGCTGGCGGCATTGCAACGTTGTATGGCAATGCTTAATCTCTGACCGAGGCAAAAGCCAGCCCTTGGGTCACGCGAAGTGTCAACTAAGCGTTTGGATAATTCTTTGAAAAGCGTATGAGCACTCGGACCCCACGGCCCAAGAGTTTCAAAATATAACTGCCGACGAGGTTGTTATATTTTCGCCTCATGAGGTTCTTCGCAGCCGCAGCGGCAGCATCAGCACAGCACGAAGAGCCAGGAAGATGGGATGGCGCAAGAGTGTCGACACAAGTTAAATACAATATCTAGTGGTTGAAGTGACCTTTTAGATAAAAATTGCCTGTGTTAAGGTACTTGGCTCTTCCGAAGTAACTTTAAAGTCACGTGGTGTACCAACAATTTCGAACCTTAAAATCTTAAGAAAATCAGTAATTGTTTTTTTTTATTTCAACAAATGGCTTACTTATTCTTGTAATTTGTTTGTCGCAGAATGCAGAGGCTTCGTACGACTTCAGCAGCAACGACCCGTTTCCCTATCCAAGATACACAGACGACTGGTTTAACAGGTAACTAACTCTTTAATATATTTACTCCTAGAGTGTCCATGGAGTTTGTTTTTTGTTTTTTTAGAAAACATTGGCTCATAATAGGAATCACTTCTGTATCGTGATTGCATTCACAAACATGTAAGCTCACATACACGAGACACCCAGACCCGGAACAACTAATTGTAGCTCATACAAATTAGGGTGTTTTTAATATCGTGCAGATTTCATCACACATGCGGATTGCCCCGCACGCGTAACCCCCGCAAATGTCCTTTTCATACAAGTATTTATTGTAATGCGTGGAATACGCACGCGGAATGCGTTTTTTTTTGCAAAAACTTCGCGTGGAGGTAGAAACTAGCCCCAAGACAACAAAAGTATAAAGCATAAGCATAATCAGCAGGAGAAGTATGTAATAAACATATAACTTTCGCCTATAAGTTATAATATTAGTTTGATAACGTCAAATATTGCATATTAGTAAAGTAATTCGCTTAAATGGTAATACGACTGTGATTCTGGTGTTTGTGGAAATGAGAATATTATACTAATCCCACTCTCACAAATCATTATTCAATTATAATTATTTCATTTATGAAGACCTAAAATTTATGTATTGTAAGAAATAAGATGTCATTTTCACAGCAGACATCAGTATTAGTATTCTACTAATGAATAGGTAGCTCCTTTTAAAAGGAAAATAGTTCAAAAGCCACTAGTAGTGCCTCGTAGTAGATTAAAACACTGTGACAAAAATTGCTACGCCATGGCGGTTAAAATTTACAACAAACTACCCGAAAAAATTAGAAAACTCAATGACTTAGAATTTAACAGAACATTTTATCATTGGCTATGTGACAGATGTTTTGATTCAATTGACGACTTTTTGAATTTCAAACATGTATGACATTAAATTTTATTTTATTTTATTTGATATCCAACTAAAATAATAAGATGTCAAAATATTAATATTTTGACATCTTATTTTATTGACATTTTAATCTTGTGATAAAATGATGATGTGTATTGACATTATTTTGATGCTAAACTGTACCGACCATGCATGTACCTAACATAAATATTTGCACGACTTAAAAGTCGAATGCAGTGAAACCATTTGAAATTGTTACCACCAAAATGTACCTGTATTCTAGCAAATAAATAAATCTTTCATTCATTCAATAATAAAGGATTACTGATCCAATTAAGAGCGAATCGCAAACACAACAAATAGTCGCATTTTTGGGGCTTTTTTTGAGGAGGGAAATCGTCCTATGACTTCTCCCGCTTTAGGGTGGAACAGGAAGGCGTGTCCGACATTTACTGACTAAAACCAAACCTGTCCTTTAGTTAACTTTTGCGTTCTAGGACCACTATTTACGTTTTCAGAAATTCCCTGTGGCTCTAGTGGGCATCAGCCCTGCTGGGACCCTGTAGCATTGCTGGCATTTCTTTGAGGCGCGCGAGGAACACTACGCGCCATTGACTATTTGGGCTACTGATCGATTGGGGTGCTAGGATGTCTGCCCCCCTAGCCAAGTTACAACCGTTTCGTTTCGATTCTCTTTTCGTTGATCGCCTCGAGTCGGCCACGCCTCCTATTTCTTTGTTCTGACCACGTGACTGAGCGTTGAGATGACATCAGAATAAAGGAATCGGAGGCGTGGCTTACTCGAGGCGATCGACGAAAAGAGAATCGAAACTAAACTTTTGTAACTTGGCTGGGGGGACTGTTCACTTTTACGGCCATCTTCTTCGCGAAGTAGTAATGATAATTACTACTTCGCAGAGGGAGGCGGCCGCAATCCCATTCCCTCTCACTCCGAACTATGGTTTGAACCAGGGTCCGGCACGAGAGGTTAGTTTTTGAGGGATTAATAATGCACGGATCCTGTGCTGTAAAATTGGCAACGGGAGCAAAGCCGTAGAAAACAGCTAAAAGTAACATTAATACATTTAGTAAAAGAACTTGGTAAATCAACTCCAGGGTTTTTTTTTATTATCTCTCTTTTCGATACATTACCAACGATAAAATTATTTTCAAATCTAGACCAGCCAAGGTCGTCTGTGACATTAAATAAAATAGAAACTCCATTTGAAATTTATATTTCACTGTAAAATATTTAATGGAAAGGCTATATTTACTTAGGACTTAGTACTCATATTAATTAATTCTACTAAGTCCTTCGTTATGTACTTATAACGTGGATTTAATAGTTATTAGTTTAGGCACTGTATAGTTTTTGAGGGTTAAAATTTAGCGTTTAATTTCTTGGTGGAAATTAAAATTAAATTCGACAGGTTAGTCCAACGAGTAGAGGAACGATAATAATCTAAATTAGAAAAGTTATGAATTCTTTATTGCGATTTTCATTGAAAATAATAACTCTCCAATGAGTGTTCGAGGAGCATAAACCTCAAGGTAGTCTTTATTATTCGTAGTATTATACTCAGAAATGTCAGCCTACCTCATTGGTCTCGTGGTTGCAAGCGCGACTGTTGAGCGTAGGGTCCTGTGTTCGATCACCGGGTTGAGAAAAAATGAGCTAGGGTTTTTTTTAAATAGGAATTACTCTGTAGCAGCTCTTAGTTTCGCAAGACGATCAATGAATAGCTCGCCGTCCGGCTGTTCGTAAGGATCGAGTTCAAGTCGACGGCGCGTAGTGTTTCACGCGCGCTTCAAAGACATGTCAGCAGAACTGTACGGGCCCAGCAGGACCGAAGCCTACTGGGGCCATAGGTTGACTTTCGAAAGGGAAACGCGGGGTCCTGGAACGTAAGGCAAAGAAAGATCATAGGTGTAGTATTAGTCGGTAAAAGTCAGACACGCCCTCGCACTCCTAGTGCGGTGTGTACAAAATTTGTTTTTAGGTGGGAAAATCATAAGAGATAAGAAATTTTATTATTCAATAATAAAATTTCTTATCTCATAAAACATTGTACAGAAACTGTGCTACCTTTTCTAATGAATATTAGTCAGGAAAACATAATTACGTCATATGAGAGGATAATAATGAATATTTATATCAAAATGGAATGAATATATACATACATCATCTCATCATCATCTTCCTGCCCTTGTCCCGTTTTATTTGGGGTCGGCGCAACACGTTTTTTTCTTCCATTCTCTCCTGTCACTCGTCACGCTATCACTAACTCCCTTTTCTTTCATATCACTTCTCACACAATCCATCCATTTAAATGAAATTAATATATACATCGGTGAAAAAAAAATCCTAATTGAATCACCTACTTCTTTATAATAATAGTAGTTATATTTAATAGCAAGACGACGTCTAAGGCTGTCAAACCAACTCCAGGACAATATCTGCTAAAACCGTTATTGTTCACAGTTCCCTAAAACTGTTTTTCCACGCCATTATATAACTCACAAGTACATGTACAATGTGAGACATTATATTGACAGAAATATTTCTGAAACCACGACAATATTAAGTTTTCCCAAGAATACTGTCAGGTAGTTTGCGACTTTTCCACTTAAGCAGCTGTCATTGATGAGTTCCAGTTGTCAAGTTAAGTCTTCACACTTCGAGTGAGGTTGTGCTGAAATCTTTTAGAAATGAATAGTGGGGGCACCTAGTCTTAGTTGTAGGTTTGTAAGTCATGATTAGTTATATTGGTGGACTGAAAAAGTGGTTTTAAGAGAAGAGATTAGTAGGGGTAATTGAAGTAATTAACATTGCTCCATACTAGAAATTACTCCTATATCATGGGCGCGTTCACAAGGATGTATTTACATCATCATGTGTATGTGTGTGTGTGTGAGAGTTTTCACATACACAAGACACCCAGATCCGGAACAACGATCTGCAGGCCATTCAAATATTTGTTTGTGCGGGAATCGAACATGTGACATGCGGTGCAGCAGCCAATCTCTAAACCATTGCGCCAATCATGCCATCATAATGATAAATGGGTATGTTTTTTTTTTGTAGTGGGATGTCATCATATGATTCCTCCAGCTTTGCATGGAGCGAGAGGGAGTTTTAGGCTTTGACCGACCTGTTTTCCTTCGGTTACCCTTTTCGTTCCAGGACATGGTAACTCTTTATCTTTTTCTTTCTTTCGGTAACCAGAAAACTAAATAGAAGAAATATTTCATAGGTACCTAGTTTAACGATGATTTTATTATCAAAACATTAATTTCGAAAAAAAAAACTTTTGCTCAATCTGACTTAAGTTTTACCAAGAAAATCTAAATTACATGTTATCATTATTTACCTTTTCTGTATTTGCATAACTCTATTTCACATTATTCTTAGTAAGTTCTGATATACATTCATATTGTACTAAAAAAAGCAATCTAAAGTACGGCGTCGAAAAACTTCTCCACATCGCTGTCGACTGGTAATGTACCCAAAAGACTGGCGGCATTGCCACGCTGAATGGCAATGCTTATCCTTTGTCCGAAGTAAAAGCCAGCCCTTGGGTCATGCGAAGAAATTCATTTCATTCATATTTATTCAGTATTTTAACATTTTTATGAAAAGAAAATATATTTTTTTACATATTACTTTTATAGTAATGAAATTGGATTATTTATGAAACACCGACTAGACTAGACTAACAATAAATGTCTATTTTATGTTTTGGCTTAAATCCAGGTTATCCAAACACACTTTGTCGCCGCACATGGGCCACATGTCACTAACGCCGCTACAAGAAGCTAGAAGCGGCCACA
Organism: Mythimna impura; assembly: GCA_905147345.3. Classification (NCBI taxonomy): domain Eukaryota; kingdom Metazoa; phylum Arthropoda; class Insecta; order Lepidoptera; family Noctuidae; genus Mythimna; species Mythimna impura. The sequence goes on along the minus strand of LR990359.1, from coordinate 19,666,030 downwards.
AAGGAAGCTAAAGCGCACGACAGCCACTTTTGGCCGGTGGCTGCTACTTTTTTATAACCTATATGCGCAGTATCATAATGCACTCTGACGAAGAAGGTTTAAATGAGCAAGTGGCGTGACTGCGTTTAGTGCCTTGTTCGGGCCATAAGAAGCGAGCAGCGGCGATTTGTAGCATGTGGCGGCCACCAGCGTCAACCGTGTGCGGCGAATTCATTTAAAATGTATGAAACTTAGAGGAAATAGCCGGTGTCAGCGTTTTGTGGTTGTGACCGGTGGCCCGTGTGTGGCGACCCTTAAACTCTTCCAATACTCTTCCTAAAACCAATTAAAAAGGGGTGAATGCGACTCTTAGATTTTTATAAAAGTAAAGAAAGAAAAAGAAAAAAAGAAAGAAAATGAATTTATTTTGTCACAACGCAAGGCACACAAACAATATATGTAAAAACGAAACCATACAAAAGAGAAAATAAATAATAATAATAATAATATAGATATCCAATTGTGCGCCTCACGGCTGCACCAAAATAGGTCCAGTTCAGCATGATTGCCAGACAACTAGTGCCTGACGCTGGTTTTCAACTGAACCTGAGGAAAAAGAAAAGAAAAAAAAACCTGAAAAGTAAACATGGCCACTATGAATAGAACAGTCGAACTGCTGTCTTCTCTCAGCTTGCATCGTCTCGTTGCTGAGTCAAAGTCATGATTTATAACTATTTAGAAGCAAGGACCTTTCGTTTTTCGTGATGGGATAACATCCAACGACTTCTCCTACTTTAGATGAGATACGAGAGGTGGTGTTAGATTTTTACTGACTAAAACCCACTTGTCCCGAAGCTCTAGTTGTCGTGGTCCTTACTAATTTTGCTTTTTCTTTTTACTCTTAATTTTTTTTTTACCCTTTTTTTAACCCTTTAATTTTGCTGACATCTCTTTGAGGCACGCGTGGAACTGGTAATGGTTTTATTTATTTGACATGTTATTATTTGTTCTATTTTTAACACTTGTATTTTTATTCGATTTGATTTGTATTTTTAATTTATTTGACATTTTGTTTCTTATTATTTCTAACTCTATTTGTATAAAATTGCTGTGCCCGACAGGGTCCATGTGAACTCTTATACATTTTTGAAGACCTTAAAAAACACATGTGATTTGCAATAAATTTGATTGAACACTACACGCCGTCAAATCGGGCCTGGTCATTCCTGGTCTAGGCTGATTTATGCGAAAAAAAAACAATAATTGATTTCTGTTGTACAGCCACGGTACCCGCTGTGCTGGAGAAGTGGCCGCAGCGAGAGACAACGGCGTCTGTGGCGTGGGCGTGGCGTATCACTCCAAAGTTGCTGGTAAGTTGACATTACATTAAATAGTATATTAATTTTGGTTCCGATAGTACTCAATGTTGATTTTTTTTAATGATTCAAGCTACAAAATCAGTAATCATGTTCAAATTAAGTTTACGAAAATCGTTAATTTTGTTTAACATACTTGAAATTTCTTTCCTGATCAAGTCGAGTCAAAAAATAATACCCACGCTTATAATAAGGTCGATGCTAAAACCGTTAAATAATTTTGTTCTTTTCTAGAAAATAGTTGAGTCCATTATCAAGAAAACATTAAATTCAATTGCTCTTCATTTACTCAATACGACCATCCACTAAAACCAATAACAATAAAAGTACCCATTTAAATCTACACACGTACATCGAAGAAAAATAACTACAGAAATAAAACTCGTAGCTCTCGGCTACGCCAGCGTAGCACCGTAGCAGTGACGTCACAAACTTCGTAGCAGTTGCGTAGCCATTTTATTTACTCTATAAAAACTCGTAAGCTTGTCATATCAGACTGTGACCTACATAAAAATTTTTCTTCAGACTATAAAGAATAATTCCTCAGAGATTGGTGACCGGAATACGTAATTTTCTTTGTAATAAATCTTGATTTTTTGTTTTTAACTCGGTGGTTGCCATATTTTTCTTCACAAAATGACTTACAAAAAATTATGTTATGATGACTTGGATGAATCGGACTAAGCGTTTCGCCTCGACTGGAACAACTTGGCTGTGACGGTCTTTCCGTCCGATTATAATTTAAGTGTATTCAAGGCTAGAGTGAATAGGCTCTTAATAAACTAGACCAACATTATCGATTGCATCACTGCTTGCCATCAGGTGCGATCGCAGTCACTAGTGCTTGACTTTATATTAACTTTGATGATGACATTCGTAGTGTGGGGCAATATTTATTGAAACAAAAAAACTGGGCAAGTGCGAGTCAGACTCGCGCCCTGAGGGTTCCGTACAAACTCACTTATGTTAATAGTTCAATTCTCGAAGATTTTTCGGAATCGCTATTCTTTTTTTGTGACGTAGGTAACAACAAATTTACTGTTTTCAGAATTATTCCTATATCTGTGCTATAAGACCTTGCCTTATGCCAAATTTCAGGATTCTGGGTCAACAGGAAGTACCGTATGAATTTTAATTTTCTTGAGAGTGTCGAAATATACGTTTTTTGCTACATAAACGACCGTATCTTTTGTATCCGTTAACTTAGAAGTGATTTTTTCACAGCTTCAAGGGATCATACACTTGAGTTCATAGTTTTAATTTCAACTCGATACCTCCACGCGTTCCCGAAATAAAGGGTCTTGACAGATAGACAGACAGACGGACGGACGGACGGACAACAAAGTGAATCTATAAGGGTTACGTTTTTTCCTTTTGAGGTACGGAACCCTAAAAACGGCCCAGCATGCATTATTTAAAGGTCTTTGTAATTATCTCAATAGCCACCCCTGTTAGATCCCAGCACGATGATATTAGTTTTCCCCCACCCCTTCCACCAGATATATGAGATCATCTAATTTGTAACTAGAAACTGGACCGTATCGGTTACTCTACTCTATTGCTGATAATTATTAGGTATCCAGTGGCTAGAAGGTTTTGTTTATGAAACATAATATAAGGGATATGATTGGTCCATAGTGTTTTGTTTGGAATTCGATCGTGTTGTTTGTTGATGTACACATACTCCTTCTTAAGATCGGTTTTTAATTGAGTATTTTGAGTTAAGAGGGTCCTTTTCCACTTGCCTATTGTCAACATCGAGCATGGTTTAAAAGCTTGTTACTTCATCTGACGCAATCCAACGCGATCTTTGACGAAAAGGCAACGATCAGTTAAATCATGAGGCACACATTTTTGATATATTGATTTGTCGCAAATGAGTCAATATTGTTGGTAAGGTAATGTTACACCATGTCGCTAATTCCTAGGTAGTTTGGCTCGGATCGGCTTCCACCATCTCTTTAAATTCATTGTTATTCACCTGTGTGGGCGGTCTTCCACGTGGTTCGTTCTACAAATCAAAGTTTCCATCACGAAAGCGTTTAAACCAAAATCGCACGGTGCGTTCATTAGCAGTCCCCTCTCCAAACACAACATTGATATTGCGAGTTGTTTCTGCCGCGTTAGTTCCGCGTCGGAACTCGTATTAAAAATCACTCGAATTTTCGAAGTATCCATCTTTCTTGTCTAAGCTGAATAAAAAAAACAAACCATGAAGGTTCTATGTCAATTCGAAGTACTGTCGCACTCTGTATGCGACAGTACCAGGATCTTCAATTCAGGGGTTTCACTCCTTTCGATATCACAGTACCTTGTAGCGACATCTATGGCGTCATATAAGAATTAATCCTGCATCGCGCAATTAAAGTTCTCCGCGCGATTATAACATATAGAACAGCCTGAAATCATCTAACGGGCAGCTGCCCACCAGACATAACACCCGTCTGGTCGGAGGATCCTCCCTTTTCAACGGAGGTTTGCGGGACTTTACACTCTGTTCCGCCTACGTCCAAACTGGTGACCCCGACGTGACGCAGGATTAATTCTTATGTGACGCCATAGATTATCCCACCGGTATCGGGAACAGGGTCCAAGCTACCGGTGCGGTCAGGTCGGTCAGCAATAAATTCTACTGACATTCTTCAAGTAAAGCGCCAGGCAGACCCACAACGTACGATTCGTAAGTCGGGTTCGTTACTCCTGGGCCACCACTACTTTATTCTCTGCATGCATCTCGCTCACATGGTTAATTTTATTTTTCTTCTGGCATATTCGCTGATAGAATATCACTTTATATAAAACATCTTGCATAGACGCCTCCTTTGGCTTAGCAACTTCTTATAAAAGAGTAGTAACAGCCATTAGGAAAATTAGTATCTTCTTTTTCGTAATGAAAACATTAATTAATATGTATTAGAGACATTCAAGATTTTACAAGATTACGTTTTCTGGGTATTGTATCGTTTGTTTTTGGTGTTTGATAGACCTATTTTTGTCTGTATTGTTACTTTGCGCAGTAAGTCATCACCATCATTTCAGCCTAAAGACTATCACGGCTGGACATAGGCTTCCCCTAAGTGTCACCGCAACGACCAGTCCTGTGCGTTTCGCATCCATCGGATCCCTGCCACCCTCACTTCTGGTGAATCAATCTGGCGACCTCATCGGTCCACCTTGCGGGAGGCCTATCAAAGTTGCGTCTTTTGGTATGCGGTCGCCACTCCAAAGCCTTTCGGCTCTATTGACCGTCTGTTCTGCAAATGTGCTCTGCCCACTGCCACTTAAGTTTGATGATTCTTCGGGCTATAACTTTGATTCCGTCGAATCCGACTCGGCTGGGCAGCATTCGGGAAGCTGCGCGGTATCTTCTCGTCCAATATACCACAGTGTCTCAAGACGAAAGTCTATGACCAGTGCGTGTTGCCAGTGATGAAATATGGTTCCGAAACGTGGTCGCTCACAATGGGCCTCATCAGAAGGCCCAAAGTTACCCAAAGGGCAATGGAAAGGGCTATGCTCGGAGTTTCCTTGGGTGATCTAATCAGAAATGAAGATAATCGCAGGAGAACCAAGGTTGCCGACATAGCACGAAGAATCGCCAAACTTAAGTGGCAATGGGCAGGGCACATTGTACGCAGAACAGATAGCCATTGGGGCCGAAAGGTTCTGGAGTGGCGACCGCGTACCGGAAGACCGACGACCTGGTGAAGGTTGCGGGAATCCGATGGATGCGAGACGCACAGGACCGTTCATTGTGGGACATTTGGGGGAGGCCTATGTCCAGCAGTGGACGTCTTTCGGCTGAAATGATGATGATGATAACTTTGATTCTAATGTTTTATCTGCGCAGTATGCATTGTATTCTAATTTCATCTAGAAAAAAATCATTCTCTAAACCAATCTACAGCACAGGTCTCACATTTGCATCAACTTAATTAACTATTAACTGGAGCTATTTATATCGAGCTATAAAAGGCTCCAGTGCCTCCATTAGCTGTCGGCCATTGCTCGTCCGTCACCCGAGGCACTGCAAGGGCAAACTGACAGTTATATGGATGTTACCAGATTAAAATAGAGAAAAAATAAATGAGAACTGCGGTATTTTAAATTGAATTAAAAACAGCGCTATTTTAGAGCCAGTATTTTTATTTGATGACCTTGCTTTGTTAATTTCATTGTTTTCACGGTGTACGTAAGATATGTTTAAGCACAATGTCTTCTAAAATATCATCTTCGATCTATTACTTTTTTTTTAAGTTGGGAAATCATCCAATGACTTCTCACGCTTTAGGGCTGAGCGTGAGGGCGTCAGACTTTTACTGACTAAAACCATCCTATGTTTTTTCTTGCCTTGCGTTCCAGGACCCCGGGTTTTCCTTTCGGAAGTCAACTCATGGCCCCAGTAGGCTTCGGCCTTGCTGGGGCCCAATCCGGTAAGCGTCCGGTAAGCATTCGGACCGAGCCCGTGTCGTCGACGGCACGTAGTGTTCCACGTGCGTTTCAAAGAGATATCAGCAAATCCGTAGGGGCCCAGCAGGGTCGAAGCCTACGGATCGCGAAGGACTACGGGTCGATTTTTGAAAAGGCTACCCGTGTTCATAGGAAACATGGGTGCAGTTTTGGTTAGTAAATTCTCCGCACGTGCACGCGCGAGGGCGCGTCCCTCACGCCCCAGCCGCCAGGATACCGATTCTGATTTCCGGCCACCGTAGGCGCGGGCTTGCGGACACCGAGCAATGGGTAGCTCGCCGTTCGACCGTCCGGTAACCGTCGAAACCGTACGAATGGCAACGAAGGAACAGGGGTGGGTTTTTAGTCAGTAAAAGTCTGACACGCCCTTGGGCTCCACCCAAAAGCGGGGGATGTCATTGGGTGATTTTCCTACCTACAAAAAAAGTCAGTAAATTCTGACACGCACTCTCGTTCCGACCTACAACAGGAGAAGTTATTAGATGACTACCTACCTTAAAAAAAAGGTCTCTAGGTAGTCTATTCTTGCTTGACTGGTCTGTTGGTCTAGTGGTTAGTGGCCCTGACTGCTATGCCGGAGGTCGTGGGTTCAATTCCCACCCAGGACAAATGTTTGTGTGATGAGCACGATCATTTGTTCTGTGTCTGGGTGTAATTTATCTAAAATATGTATGTATTTAGAAATATATAAGTATGTTTATCAGTTGTCTAGTACTCATAACACAAGCTCTGCTTAGCTTGGGACTAGACGGCGTTGTGTGATAGTTTTATATTATATTGTATTCAAACTAAGTGCGCTTAACTTAGTGGTTAATTGTGTGTGTTATAATCTACATTAACCATTATCTAAACTGTATAAGTAGGATTGGCGTAGGCGTAGTTTTCGGGCTGCGTTATCATTTCTAATGCCTGCTTTGGTTTCTCGTGTCTATGCATTAATTAATGTTTGTTTCGGTCTCTTTAGTCTAAATATCTCTCTCTGTTAGTTCGTCTTAAATTTAATATGATTTTGCACTCATTTTTACGGTGCCGTAGCTTAAAAGGAAAAAGCGGAACTCTTATAGTATAACTTTGTTGTCTGTTTGTCTATCTGTGACCCTTTACTCGAAAACGCGTGGAGGTATTAAGTTGAAATTAAAACCATATACTCAAGTCTGCGGTCCCTTGAAGTTGTGAAAAACTTATAAGTTAACGAAAAAAAAGATACGGCCGTTTATGTCGCAAAAACGTGTATTTCGACACTCTCAAGGGAATCAAAATTCATAGGGTACTTCCCGTTAACCTAGAATCCTGAAATTTGGCAAGAAGCAAGGTCTCATAGCACAAATATAGGAAAAAATCTGTTAACTGTAGTAGTTAGAGTTGTCACAATGTTTTTTTTGCGATTCAAAAAAATCTTCGTAACTCAATTCGGGAATTGAACTGTTTTCATAGGTAAGTTTGTACGGAACCCCCAGTACGTGGGTCCGACTCGCACTTGCCCAGTTTTTCTCATTTGTCACTCAACTTGGGGGCAATCAGAATAAAAATAGAAGGAAGATGTTCAAAATCAAAAACATCTTCAAAACTTTCAGCGTTTATTCCTTCTTGCCCCAGCGCTACTCCAATCAAATTAGTAGAAATAAATATAACTGGTAGAATAAAATTTAGGAAGCAATCTGGTTTAGCAAAAACTCATTTACCTATAGCAGCCGACCGCGACATGACAAAATAAAATCAACCGTGAAATTCTTGGAAATTGAGTTTGCATCCGGAGTTCGAAAGTATGTTTCCGGGAATTTTGTTGTCATCATTTTTATTGCTTTGGCCTTGTTTTTATTATGGTTACAAGTGTGCATGCTAAGTGTGGAGTACCATGTTCACTTGAACAAGTTCAACCAATCAATCAATCAATTCGTTTATTTGCATAATACAGGTAAATATGAAAAGGTGTTACATACAGGTATAATAGGTGCGCTGTACAATAACCTAGTAAGGAGTGCAAATTAATTAATTAATTTTAGAATCAAGATTAAACTCGTATAAATTCACATTAAATCCAATTTCTTCGCTCTAGTCACAATAAAAATCGCCGATCTACCAATAATCGTCTTCTACGATGTCCCACACATCGCTCTGGATTTATCCAGTCCTCCTTCTTTGTCCAGGCGATCTCTCTTTGGAATGCGCTCCCGCTGAACATCAGAATGGAGTCTAGTTGGTTCACTTTTAAGGTGAACACAGTCGTGAACACAGTCGCAGAAAGTTGGTGTAACCATTACAGCGTTGATTTGTTGGATTTGTTTCTCATAATTTCGTTGTTCATTTGTATGTACGTATCTAAGTTGTATATTTGTTATTGTATTTCTTTTCTATTTCTTTACTATTAAGCTGCACCTACCATGTTTTGTTCCTGCATTTCAGGATTCTAGGTCAATGGGAAGTACCCTATGAGTTTTGATTACCTTGAGAATGTCGAAATATACGTTTTTTACTACATAAACGGCCTTATCTTTTTTTTTCGTTAACTTTTTTTTATTTTTTATTTTTTCACAGCTTTAAGGGACTGTAGACTTGAGTATATGGTTTTAATTTCAACTCGATAACTCCACGCGTTCCCGAGATAAAGGGTCTTGACAGACAGACAGACCGACAGACAGATGGACAACAAAGTGATCCTATAAGGTTTCCGTTTTTTCTTTATGAAGTACGGAACCCTAAAAACGGGTTTTACCTATGGCTTTCCCTTTATAACCGACGACGAAGTTCAAACGTGTCGTAACAAGAAGAAATAAGAATTTGTTCAGAATTTGAACAGGTAGTTCAAAGATTTTTTAATAATACTGAAAATAATTCAACACTTCCTTTTACGGTCCAGCAGCTTTCAGCCTACGTGAAAGTAGAAAATCATGCCAAGAAAATGTACTCCTAAGTCCTATTTCAGGACATAATCTCACCATTGTATCAAACTTCATGTAAACCCGTCAAAGCCGGTAGAGCCTGAAGGAGTAACAAACTTACACTTACATTTTCCGCCTTTGTTACTTAATAAACTTCGTTTACTGATCTGCTCCTATTTTTTTAATGATATAAACCAGTACTTGACTGGGATCTCACCTGATGGTAAGCAGTGATGCAATCGTTGATGGTGAATCACACTAGTTTATTAAGAGCTTCACTCTAGCGTAGGGCCCAGCAGAGGCAAGGCCAACTGGGGCCAAGGGTTTGATTCTGAAAGGAAAACTCGGCCCTGGTATGAAAGGCAACGAAGAAACAGGAGTGGGTTTTTAGTCAGTAAAAGTCTGACACACCCTCCTGTTCTGCTCAAGATCGGGAGATGTGAGTGGATGATTTTTCCATCTAAAAAAAAAATTACTCTAGCCCTGAAGACACCTAAATTGTAATCGGATGGGTAGACCGCAGCAGACAATTTATTCCAATCCTTCGATGTACGCGGTATAAACGACGAGACGAAACGCTTAGTCTGGACCGTAGGAGGTGTTAACAACGTAAGGGTGGACACTCGCACTCATAGAAAGGTGATGCCGGAATCAAGCCATATTCAAGTCCTATTCGTCATAGTGTGTTGCAAGTGATGCTGTATAGCTTTCCTCGATAAATGGGCTTTCCAACACTATAATTATTTTTCAATTCGAACCAGCAGTTCCTGAGATTAGCACGTTCAATCAAACAAACTAACTCTTCAGCTTTATAATAACCTACGAGGAAAGATATCAGTGAGATTGTTTGGCGCTGCTATTTTTCATTTGTTGCCCTATCTCAATAGTGTGCTAACTAAATAATGCATAGCCTATCTACAGCTCTTGAATACGCTGTATTGACACATTCGCTGCCATAGAGATGTAGCATGTCTATTGTAACGTACGTCTCGAACGAATCGTTTTGTTTCTAATAGGACTTATATGGATGTTGGAATGGGTCCACACTGAACTAATGAATGAATGATATCTTTATTTTCTAGAATAAATGTAAGAGCTTGATGGAAGAAGAGGTCTTTGCCCAGGAGTAGGATATAATAGGCTAACAAAAAAATAATAATAACATGGTGGTAGGTGTTTTTTTATCATCCGACTATATTCGCTGCAGATATTAAACTAAATAAAATAGATTTACTAGTAAGTCCATTATAAGTAAGTATTTTGCATACTAAATACTTACTAAGATCATTTAAATTAGATTGGGTCTAAGAAAACAATTGTATGAATCAAGTGAGAGGCTAACAATAAATACAATAATGAAATTAAATCAAAATGATTAAAATCAAGTCATTAAAAGTAACTAAGTATAATTGAATAAATTTATTTCAATCAAATCATGAAATTAACAGCATCACGTTAAATGGACTTATAATAAAATATTTCATTCAAAAAAATTGCTTCGTGCACTTGATGATTTCGACTAATCCATGCGACCTATGCCCCATTAATTAATATCTTTACACCTAAGTCTCAACCCGACATTAGACCTACTTCAATTTACTGTACATTTAAATTTGCATACCCTTTATAGAAATACTAATTTCAAAATATCCATTCCACTGTCATAACACAACAAAAACATGATTAACTTTTAACAATTGACCTGACAATCCCTGGACGATTTACCAGCAGTATTTATGACGTCAGACTTATGTGTCCCTCCCAGATATGAGCCGCGCTCCGCTGGACCGCGTAATTACACATTTTTGAAGCCCGGTCCTTTTAGACCACCCTCCGCACGGGCCGTTATCTGTTCGAGATTTAATTTTAAAAAGCTGGATTAGATTCTCGATTGGAATTCTATTTATAAAAATTGGCTGTGGCATCGGTTGTGTATTTTGTTGAGGGCGATTATAAAAAAATAACCGTACACTTTAGCATGCGTTGCCTGTAATAAAATGTACCTAACAAGATAAGACGTAAAAGCATAGTATTTACTATTTTATCTTAAACGCTAACGATTGTTGGTGAGCCCATTAATTGTGGATAAATAAGATTTCAGCATACTAATATTTCTTTTCAATTACGCTCTTTTTACGAGGTAGTTTTTAAATATTCTTTTTTTTATTTATTTATTAAATTAGGTTCACCAACGATTGTAAACACTGAATACAGCAACATAACACATATATAAAATTAAACATCAGCACAACAATTACTTACAGGTAAACACCACATGCATGAAACAATAAATTAGAGATTAAGCTACAGTATAAATTCATTAAAAAATTCATTAAATTAAATTAATTAAAAATTCCAAAAAAAAAACAAAATTCTCAAAAGTTCAAAAGTTATAAAAATGCATATTCATAAAAAAAAACATAGAAAATTTAAAAATAAAATGTATAATAAAATCATAAAGACTATTAAAATCATAAAAAAATTATCATAAATGATATCTGTTTTGCAAATAGGTTTTTAAAAAGCGCTTTTACACGTCATTTTTTTTGTCAATATAAACTAGGCCGAAATCATTTAAACTATCAATTTCGTAAACTTCTATCAACTGGTTCTATTTGAAAATAATTAACAGAAATTTATTTAACCCGCAAAGTAAAATAATAAGTTTTTTTTCCATACTTCACTAGTTGTTTACGTTCGCGATGTCAACGATGTTTAATTATCAACTTTGAGCACGTAATATTAGATACCTACTCGTAGCGTTTTTACATGCAATCAATTCGTGTGTGGAATACTGGAGCCACACATGGGCTGGTGTGCAAAATGCCATCTGCCATCTGTCAAGTGGTAGCTTTGGACTCAGTGGAAAGGCGAGCGATGAAGCTAATTGGTGATCCAGATGTGGTGAAGTCCAATCTACAAAGCCTGGAGCACAGGCGTAGGGTAGCCAGCCTTTCCGTATTTTACAGGTTGCACTTTGGAGGTGTGGGTGGGAAATATATGACTTGATATCCATACATTGTCACCACCTCTACGGTCCGGACTAGGCGTTATGGGTCGTCATTTATACCGCGTACATCGAAGGACTGCTACAATTTTCCTGCTGCGGTTTTCCCATCTGATTATAATTTAGGTGTCTTCAAGGTTAGAGTAAATAGGCTCTTAAAAACTGGTAGCCAGGTGGGATCACAGTCAAGCACTAGTTTATATCATACTACCGACCCGCCCCGGCTTCGAACGGGTGCAAAACTGATACCACCGCAAACGCTATGTCCCTGCATTTTAAAGTAGGTAATATCTTCGAAAATATTTATTTAAACTACTTGCTGTAAAGGACCATATTGATCTATATTAAATTACTTGCTGTAAAGGACCATATTGATCTATATTAAATGCACAATGTATTTGAGGTACTTAATTGGCTAAGGATTAATGCTGTGTTGCTTTAAAACGCTTCGTCAATAAGCCATTATTTTTCGTAAAAAGTAAAGAATAAAAAATGGTTATTGTGGGTTATCCCTAAGGGATAGACAAATACCACTTTTTTGTAGACCTTTTTAAGGTGTACAATACTGTAATACATTATTTTGATCTATCTCGTAGGGTTCATCCAGCGTTTGCAATGTAAGCGAAGAAATGTGTTTATTTACGACATCACATTAGAAACCGCTAAAATTATCTGTGTTTCTCTACTATATTATGCATGTATTATACATATAAACCTTCCTCATAAATCACTGTATCTTATAAAAAAAACCGTGTGCATCTGGATTGAGGGCCCATTTTTTAAATCCTTATGAAACGAGGAAATTTAGTTAAAAATTAGTAAAACTTAATGCAATGACCCATAAATTTCTAAAACGTAAATTAAAACTGTTATGATTAAATAACGTGGGCCCTCAATCCAGATGCACACAAAAAAACCGCATCATCTAAGCATACATAGGGACAGACAGACAGCGGCGACTTTGTTTTATATTATGTAGTGAGGAGAGCAGTGGTGGCCGAGTGGTAACGGCCCCGACTTACGAGTTGTAGGTCGCGAGTTCAAACCCAGCCAGGCGCAATATTACTTTGTGTAATTTATTTCATCACCACTGCTCTAAAAACGGTGAAGGAAAACATCGTGAGGAAACCGGCATGTCCTAGAACCAAAAATTCGAAGACGTGTGACATCCACCAACCCGCACTGGGCCCGCGTGGTGGATTACGGCCCATTCCCTCTCCTAGAGAGGAGGCCTGAGTCCCAACAGTGGGAACATTATAAGGCCGACTATGCTATGTTATGCTATGTAGTGATAAAAAAATCCTTATAATTTTGTAAAAATGTGTATCCATTTCCAATAATGCATATGAATAAAGAAGTACATTATATTCAGTATATGTATGTTAAAGCGTTTACAAAGAGGGAATTATTTTCGAACTCTACAGCACTCTTTTAGAAAAATATCAGGACTATTTTCACTTGACATTTTTCTCATCCACGTTCGAGAGATATTTGCAAACCCTCATAGCATTTCAACGCTTTTGTGTTTGTTTTAAGAATCGCGTCCTTTACTCTGCCATTGAGGAACGTAAAATGTTGCCGGAGAATTATTTGAGTGGTTGAGAAGCATCGTTCACCAGCCGTACGTTTTTTCCAATATTTATTTTTGCTCAATTTTTATTTTGGTCAATCGTGACTTGAGATGGATGGCACTTTAAGATTTATAGTACCACTTATTAGGGCCATTAGGCATTTTTATATTATTGACAGGCTCGCGTTTAACCAGTATCTCACCTGTTGGAAAGCGATGATGTGGTCGACAATGAAGCACGCTTGCCTAGAAGTAACCTATTCACTCCTGACTTATTAGACTCCTAGGCTGTGGCTATCAGGAAACACAGACTCCGGCAGGGAAATCCAATCCTTAGCTATACACATAATGCCACCATGGGATTTGGAGGCAACAGTCCTTGCACGCATGCACGATTTGCGCGTGTAAACTCCGCTGCCGCGACAACTTGCGGTATGGCGGACAGAGCTCCGGCGGGATCTCATGGTGAAGTGGAGACAGCGACTGTCGCGACCCAGTGCTGGGCACGCCACAATTATGGCGGTAACTCCCCTGTTTGAGGCGCTGCTGGAAAGAACTCACGGCGTCCTCACCTTCCGCATGACGCAGGTCCTCCCACCGGACATGGTAAGTTCGGGAGGTTCCTGCACCGGATTCGTGCGGAAGAAACGCCCGGGTGTCGCCAATGTGTGGACCGCCCGGAGGACACGGTGGAGGTGTGCCCCGCTTAGGTAGAGCAACGCTGTGTCCTCGTGGGGGCGATCGGTGGCGGCGATCTTTCGCACCGGGCCTTGGTACAGGCCATTGTCTGGAGCGAGGAGGAGTGTCAGGCGGTCGCTTCTGCGAAGCAGTAATGCTAGCAAAGGAGGCGGCCGATCACGTGAGTTAACGGTCCTCACGGCCCAACCGCCGCCGGAATACCGATCCCGATTTCCGGCCACAGTAGGCGCGGGCTTGCGGACGGCGAGCAATGGGTGGCTCGCCGTCCGACCGTCCGGTAACCGCGCTGTTCCACGCGCGCCAGGAGATGTCAGCAACTGTAGGGGCCCAGCAGGGTCGAAGCCTACCGGGGCCACGGGTCTGATTCTGAAAGGAAGACTCGGCCTTAGAACGAAAGGCAACGAAGGAACAGGAGTGTATTTTTAGTCAATAAAAGTCTGACACTCTCGATCTCTCGCTCCGCCCAAGAGCAGGATTTGTCATTAGATGATTTTCCCACCTAAAAAAAAAATGTACACATAATGAATGTGTTTCCAAAGTATTTTGTGCATATAGGTGGGATGTCCACCATCAATCCTCTCCGCCCTAGAGCGGTAGAAGTCATTGGATGATTTCCCACCTTAAAAAAAAAGAAAACGGGGAACACTTTTACTATCCATTTATATAAAGCCTGTTGCAAACAGGGCCGCTAAATATAAAACACTCCGTGACCGTTTTATTGTCTCGTATATCTAACCTTTCCGTATTATATCTCTTTGCCGACCCACATTAACATATGTTACTCAGTTGTTAGGTCTCAGGCTTTCCTGCTACTGAGAATAACATGTTTTTTCCGCTGTATTAAGTTTTTATTGTGATTAGGACATTAAAACGGCTGTCGAGGACACAAGTCTCAGGTTATCGTCATCGTCGACTCGACGCCGATGTGAACCCCTCTTACCGTTGTTAAGGATCCTGATGATGGCACATTCTAAGGGCCATGGAAACATATGACCTCGCACTTGTGCAGGGCAACCTCGACTCTCAACTGCCGCACACTCTGTGTTCAATACTCTCTTGGACATAAATCCTGACTAATGTGTTCGTGGATGAATGGAAGAAGATTATGTCAGTACCTATATCTGGAGTTCTGTGGAATAACCTGCCAGAATCTGTGTTTCCTGATAGTTACAACCAAGGTTACTTCTAGGCAAGTATGCTCCACAGTTGACCACATCATCAGGTGAGATACTGGTCAAGAGCGAGCCTACCAAAAATTAAAAAATGTCTCAAGCAAGACAGCGCTTATACAGGCTTTAAACAGCTTAGAGTGTACTCCTGAACCTTTATACAGTTCTTATACAGCTTGTTGTGCTACTTGGGTTTAACGATTAATTTGAATTTTCAAAAGTTCTCTTAAAATAAAGTTATGCGTATTAATTTTAAACATAATCACCTATTCAAAATATCAAGGTCATCGTCTTTCTGCCCTTTTCCCGTTTTAATTGGGGTCAGCGCAACACGTTTTTCTTCCATTCTGTTTTATCACCCGTCACGCTATCACTAACTCTCTTTTCTTTCATATAACTTCTCACATAATCCATCCATCTTTTCTTTGGCCTCCCTCTCCCTCTCCATCCATCCATGTACGGTCAGCCAATTCTTCGGTTGATCATTTTCAAAGTGTATCTCTTGCAAGCTACCATCGTGCCTAGCCCCGCCTTTTTCTTAATGACCAATGAAAGAACTACGAACTCAGTAAATTGTAAGCTATTGTCATTCCAAAACAAAAGGAACACGTGTTGCCCAGCCATCTGTTTAGTAACGCGAAACTGTATACTGGACACAAAAAACTAGAAATTAAAATATGTCCTGTAATTACAATGATTTTAATATTTCACTTACTTTTACCAACCATAGAGTTACAGTTATATGGTATTATTTTTAAGATCTGCAAATATAAAAATTTGTTGAGAACTAATTTAAGAAAGTTTAAAAAGAGGCGTCTTAACATCTGGACTACAAAAAAAAAACAATACACTCTAAAATTCTATTGGTCATTAACCAAGGCGGAGGCATGCACTGCACACAGCACACAAAATTGGCCTTAAGGGTGATAAACCGAAAAATTGGCTGATATACTCATAACTCTTTTATTACCATGCGTTTCATTCCTCCTCTTCACATGACCATACCAAGACAAACGATTCCCTTTCAACTTTTCAGTCACTGAAGCCACTTCATCTCCGCTACATGCGATTTTTTTAAAATATCTAGGTAAGAGCACAAATTGCGATTGAAAACATGACCTACTCCACACCTACTTCACAACACACAAACATACTTCCTTGTAACACAAGTCGAGTTCTCAATAACAAAAGTGAAATATTTGCAAACATATCATGTAGCACACAAGAAAACCGTGGCGTAGAAAATGACGGCCCATTTCAATTTAGTTCTCGTGTTCTTACTTTTGTTTTGTTTTATTTTTATAGGCTTATTTAGATAAAGTTTGTTTGAAAAACTCCTTACAGCAATAGAGGTTTAAGGCAGATTACCTGTTTGTTTTTAAAGAGTTCTTAAAACATATAGATACGGAAGCTCATGTGATCGCCTATCGTCAACATCGAGCATGGTTTACAAGCGATGTTTGACGAAAAGGCAACTTGAAAATAGAGCTAAAGCCTGAAACTCTGTCAGCATTCGGTAATTCCGTGATTTACTCGAATATTTTACAAAACTTGTTCCAGAAAGTACGTGTTTTTTAAATCCTTAAAACTTTTTGAAAAAATTTGTCGTCATTTAGAATCTTGATTAAATTTACAAGGCTTCTATTGTTATAGTTTTTAACTATTTTTATTTTTGTGTAAATTATGAAGAGTTCATGCGAAATAGCAGATTTTCAGAGGTCTTTACTGGATTAGTTTTACACAAATTTATAAATTGATTTCAACAGAAGCCTAGATAATATCCATATAAATACAGTATCTATATACTGTGTTTCCAAAATATCAAATGAAAAATGTTTAATAACGTCATAATCGCGTAAGAGCGGTTGTATGAAAAACAGTGAAAATGTATGTCGAGTTGCCCCTTAACGTGGTATTAGTAAGTCCTTCTTTTGGTAAAGTCATCAAATGATTTTTTCCGCTCTAGGTGGGGTGAGAGGAAGTTTCAGACTAACTGACTAAAACCCACATATGCCCTTCAGTTGCTGTTTGCATTATTGGGCCACTGTAACTCTTACGAACAATCCTGCAACCAGAACTTATAAGTTCTATAAACATGAAAGGATGAATGTATTTTTATCTCTTACGGTTTTTCTATGTGTACAAAAATATAAAAAAAAAAACTACAAAAGGAAATTGAAAGAAGCAGTGGAATTACCTGTGTGTTTCTGATACCCACAACCTGGGGGGTCGTTCAGTCAAGAGTAAATAGGTTACTTCTAGGCAAGCGTGCTTCATCGTTCGACAACATCATCACTTGCTATCAGCGGGGCTATTGCGTAACTCTGTTGACAGTTCAAGTTATGATCACTTGTTAACAATGTGCATCATTGAACTCTCAAACAGCTAGTTTCGGATTGCCTATCTTCAGTGACCAACTGCAGTGACGTCATTAGCCACTGGTGCCTTTGATAGCCACCGTAACACGTTTTGACAGATGTTATTGTATCAATACTTTTAAAATTGCGATTGTGTAAGCTTTTGAAGCTGTATAATAGTCGATAATATTTTAGAGTGGTCACAATAGGCACCGTAAATTTTTATAATTCACCACATTTCCACCGTAGTTTATAAGTCACTTGTGTGATACGTAATACCAATTTTATGAAGTTGTCAGTTGACAACTAAGTTTAGTGTGCAACGAATGCTAGTTGTCAACTGTTATTGAAAAAGTTAGCCAATAGCCCCCCAGGTGAGATAGACGACAAGCGCGAGCTTATCAACAATTAATAAAAATGAAAATTGTATCTACAACATATATCTGCTTATACCCTGGAATTTATGCGGTTGTTTGTCCTGTGTGAGTCTCAAATAAATGGTTTTTTCTTTATTTCTTTCAGCCAACTTAATTGAAAAAGGCAAATCAAATTGATTTTGAATCATAGTTCACACTTAACCCTGACCTACACTTAAGGCAATGACAACACTAGAGTGACAAATAGCTCTAGCTCTTAAATTACACAAAGTCTTGAGTGTAAGCCACAACGTAACGAGTGTGTACGTAAGTCCTAAGTCCCCTGAGTGAAGCCGAGGCTCAGAATGATGCTATTTAAAGCCCTTCTCAAGATTAGAAACGGTACATAATATGTTTGCTTGTGTGGATAAGAAAATAATCTTAAAGGAAAACTGGGTTGGTCTCGGATCAAAACAGCTGTTTTTGTCATCAAAAGCTGACAATCTTTTATGCTTTTAGAAGGATAAAATTGAAGGTACGATTTCTGTCATGTATGTAAAGTGAAATATAATAAAATGATTGCATCACTGCTTATCATCAGGTGGGATCGTAGTCAAGCACTGGTTTATATCAATGAAAAAAAAATTACGTCATAAAAAAAAATATGCGATTCGTAAAACATTTTCGTAACTCAATTCGGAAACTAAACTGTTTTCACAGGTAATTTTGTACGGAACCCTCAGTGCGCGAGTCTTACTCGCACACGGCTTTTTTATTTTTTAGTTTGGTAAAACTGTTTCAGTTCAAACAATATTTCTGATAGCAACTAAAAATTAGTTCAATCAATCTTTTCCAATTGGAAACTAAATTTCTTAAACCTTCCGCAGACCATATTTTAGCTCTTGTGGACCACTGGTGGTATGGGGACCACCGGTTTAGGGCAACAAAAATTTATTTTCAATACACTTACTCGAAAACCTACTTTTGTCCCTACTGCTTTTAGATATGTAATTTACTGTTTTTCGCACTAGTGCGGAAAAGTACGTGAGCTCGCCCCCGCCACAATTTATTGTATTTATCGTAGGTGGGTGTCTCACGAGTCGCGCGTCAACCCCCGTTTAATTATAGAATATGTATTATTCTATAATTAAACGGGGGTTGTATTGTGTAAGTGTAGGTATTGAAAAACGTCGTTTGATACACGTGGAAAGTTACTGCAGCACTTGGCTCCATAATACCCTCACCTATAGCACGTGTGAATTCCGCCTCAGTCGCAATGGAAAACTTTCTCCACTTGTCTATAAATTTACAATTTCCTTATGACTAGTAGCTACCTAAAGTATTTCCGAGTTAATGGATTGGATAGTGAAAATTTATTGTCTATTAAGTGAATATTTAAGCCATTAAACGAATACCAGATCTGTCCTCCTAGTTTGAGCTAGTCAGAAATACTTGCTGAGCTAAGTATGCGCCCTAGTTCGGTGTTCGAGAGGTTATCAAATCCAAGCTCAGTGCGACTTCTCATTTCCTGATGTCAATTCGAACTAAATTGAAGTTTGAACTGAATGTAAAACGGACGTGAAGTTTGAACGGTTAGAATTTCCCAAATACTATTCGTGTCGACTGATTTAGTTGGAATATTTTCAAAAGACAAAGTCTATCACACACAGTTTGTGAGTACTATGTTTGTTACTTTTTCACGCTAGAATGGTTGAATAGATTTGGATGTGATTTGACACACAAACAGATCAGTGGCGTAGCTAGATGACCAACGGCCCTGGGGGAAAAAACCGGGGTCCCTTTTTTACTTGAGAAATTATCAAATAACTTCTAAAACGAGTTGCCGTTATTAGTTTGCAACCTATTTTATTACCCGACTGCGCGACGCAAAGGAGGGTAATGTGTTTATCAGTCTATGTATGTATGTATGTATGTATGTTTGTTTCTATGTGGCGTTCTAGAGACCAAATGCGTAGGCCGATTTTGATAATTCTTACGTCAATCGATTCGTCTTAACCTTGCGAGTGTCACTAAAGACATGACAGTAATCAAAATTCACCACAGCTACAACCAGACGCCATATTGTCAAAATGAAAAAAAAAAGTCGATGAACTATGTCAAGTGGGGTGTCGTTGAATAGGTATTTTAAAATCATCTGTTCCTTTTATCATTTTTCATTTTAAATAATAGTTTAGGACATATAACGATTTAAAGTTGTTTAACAAAACAATCATTCTCGCTAATTTTCTTACTTATTGATTTAAGTTTTCATTTCAAGTATAAACGATACACAAATAAAAAAAAACAGTGAAAAAGCATGAAGAACAAATATTTTTGGTAAAAAAAGTTTACCACCAAACTCGATAGATGGCGTTGTTCATTTGATGCACGTTTGTAAATCAAATCATTCGAGTTTTCCCATCTACTAGACAGGTCGATGAACATAAGCAAAAGATGACAACTATATTGGCATAAACTACTAGGTTGTATAAATTACCTGCAGTTGATATATCAGTAGAATCGAAAACATATGGTCAAAAACCGAAAGATGTAGGTATATGTTTCTGATTATCCTAACAAAACTGGAGGAATCGTTAAATATTTAACAATCGGTTTAGGATCACGAGTTATGTTACGAAGAAATTTGAATGTTACCCATGGTCTTGTTAACGGAGCAATGGGTGTTATAAGGACAATTGAGTGGCCAGCTCTTCGGAGGGACCAATTGGAACCCGGAGAATTGCCACAAGCTGTTTATATAGAATTTTAACACACAGACGACGACTCACAGTCGGGGCTTCTTGGGAAGATTTGATTGGTAAAATTTGAATGGGATTCTAATGCAGAACAGACCGACTGTGAGTCGGTCTGTTCTGCATTAGAATGTATGATTTGTTTTATGTGTGTATCGATTATAAAACTATTTAAATTGTGTAGTTATTTAGTATTACATAACAGAATTCTAAACTACTGGGCTTGTTTGTTTCTTTTTAGTTTTTATTTAAGTTAATTTTTTTACGTATTTTTTAAAATTAGTTTCGACGCAGTCGGGTTTTTTGTTTTTCTTTAAATACTTTTATTTTTTAGTTTTCACAGGTTTGAAAATTTTTCGCTAGTTTAATAATAGGTTTATTAATTAGATTTGGGACTCCCCGATCTTGGGGGCCCGGGGCATAAACCCGTCTAGCCCTTCGGTAGCTACGCCACTGAGGCATACCATGTCCTGGAATAGCTTATAGGTACGATAGAATCCTTTTAAAGAGTAAATCTATCTATTTATCTTTTTCTCGTCCACGTTACTAGTAATTAACAACAGTGAAGGATGACACTTATCTCTGCCTTTACTTTGGATGAGGACCGATGAGGAAAAATACCTCTTTAATTTATCTACGAAAGGTTCTTATTTTTCTAGTCTGAAATAAATGAAATTGTAGTACAGACGAGGAAAGGGAATGTTAAAAACAACATGACATACGGTATACTAAACGCACTGCCAACAAAATAAGTATGAATGATATTTCGAAAAGGTGACATAGTTACAACTTATAAACGCCTGTTGAATGTAAAGAAATATTTTTGAAAATTACCTAACATTTCCTTTACGATCTTCGATAGTAAAATGCCTACTTGAAAGTTGTTATTTCATTTATCGATTTTGCATCTCTGAGTATTAGTTTGAGACCGTGAATTATGTTTTACTGTTTTCATTTCATCCTTATTCGAATTTGATATTCTGAATTTAAAGTCTGTGTTTGTTTGAAATTGAAATTTTAATAACCCTTAAACAAAACTGTTTCATTCTGAATAGATAAACATAAAACTTAATGGAAATCAAAATTAAAGTCAATGTGGTAAAGTTTTGAAATAAAAGTGGGTTATTGAATGTAACATAGACGCATAGTCAGTATCGGAGCAAAAAAAAAAAATGTTTTGTAATGTGCTTTACAAAAATAAACCTAAAAGGAAAACTCAAGCAGAATAAAAAAAATACCAACCACTTCGTTTGAAAAAGAAAACGGAATTTCAAATGAAAAGGCAACAAGGACGACATCACGACTGTTTTGTATCTAAATATTTGCCGACGCGGTTTCAAGCATTTGCAAAAGCTAATATTACATTTATGGCTGTGCATAAAGCCGCCTTTAAGTACTGAAATCAGATAAACGGGAAAATTACCGTTATCTGTTCGGCTTCGTGGAACAAGAAGAGTAGCGTGGCATTACGGAAGCATTACCGAGCTTTTGACGCATAGGCCGGGGATTTGCGGCCTCGCCAGCTGATTGCAGGCTTGATCCTCAATTTAGTTTACAAAGGTCTCTTTGTAAACTAAATTGAAGATAAACCTGTCCAATCGTAATTGTAGTTTTAGATTGCCGCTCTCAAATAATTGAATTTGAATTCACGTTCCAAAATTAAAACCGTTCATGCAATGACAGAGTTGAAGTGGCAGCCATTTTGAATATTTGAATTTGTCTATTAGTTCCATTCGGTTTTTTTTTAATTGCCTTTTAGACAAAGACGGTTTTTTGTGTGATAATTAGAGTAGTTTTGAATAACTTCGTTACTAATAAAGTTTTACTTTAACAAGTTTTATTCCATTGTTTTATCCTGATACTTTTCTTAGAATGCAGCTGTATTATTTATGGACAGAAAATTCGTTCTGATAGGTTCATTGGTTTCATGGTCGCAAGCGCGACTGCGTAACCTGAGGTCAGTGGTTCGATTTAGAGGTCGAGCAAAAAAGTCTCTTTGTGTTTTTTTTAATTGGAAATTTATCTGTAGCAGTATTAAAACCATTGACCCTGTACCTAATCTCTTTTCGGTCGTATCGGATGGCCGTTCCATCGGACAATGAGAGTAAAGGAACAGATATTGCACAAATATTTACGCACACATTATGCACTATAAAATCGCCTGTGTATTTGACTCATCACCGACGAGATTAGATTTCATGGCCGAAATTCAATCGGGAGGATTATATTTCAAATTCGTTTAATTAAAAACTTTTCAGTTGGAACCTAACCAAGCAAGATTCAATTATGTGATAAATCAAATCTTTTCACAATTTTAATATCACTGCCATTTTAATTAACTCTTTTGAAATTGAAATTTACTCTCCACAATATTAAAATATTCAACAATTCAATATTCTTATTATATACTAGCTGTTGTCAGCGGCTTCGCCCGTGTGAAAGTAGAAAACTGTCCCAAGGAAACATACACCCGGGATAAAAAATCCTATATGCTATTCCAGGACAAAGTCTACCCATTTGCAAAATTTCATCTAAATCCGTCCAGCCATCAGACCGTGAAGAAGTAACCTGTGCTCCTTCAATTGCCCTTTACATTTCAGAGTCACGGCAACTCTTTCAAACAATCCTGCAGCCCAAATGCCATAGGTACGGTCAGGGGTCAAAAGTGCAGTTGCACTCTGCCATTGCTAAAGTGCCTAAAATTTCTATATAGAAGAGGGTCAATGGTTCAGGACTGATTCAATTCGTAGCATAGGATCTAAAGTATTAAATAAACTAGTTGTGGACCATTGAACATCTACTATAAAGAAATTTTAGACACTTTAGCATTGTTAGACTGCAACTGCACTTTTGACCCCTGACTGTACATTTTAAATTCTTAGCCTATAGACAAAGTAAAGCTGCCGAGCCTCGGCTGCGAGTGCTGCCCCGACCTGCATCCGCAGTCTGCAGCCGAGGTTCGAATAGCACCTTTTCTTGTGCAGTTCCTCTTGCCTAAAATAACTCTTCATTTTTCAACCCACAGGTATAAGAATGCTGGACCAGCCCTACATGACAGACCTGATCGAGGCCAACTCAATGGGCCACGAGCCACACAAGATCCATATCTACAGCGCATCGTGGGGGCCCACTGATGACGGCAGGACCGTTGATGGGCCACGGAATGCCACTATGAGGGCCATCGTCAGGGGAGTTAATGAGGTAAGATCATGGAATTAGTATGTACTTACAATTTTTTTTTTATAAATAGTTTCATTTCTGTGCAAAACGTGTCACTACTGGACATTAAACTAAACATAAATCTAAGTACCAACATAGTCAAGTCAGGAACAAAATCCAGCCAGTGTCAGATTTTCAGAGCTTGTGTTCTACCCGGAAATGGAAACTGTCATGTGTATTTTAACAAACTGTCATACCGAACCGGACCGGATTGTAAATAGAAAATACACGTGTTGCCAGTAACGTTATTTTGTTTTCATTTTAAACTTTATTCACCTTTACTTTATCTTTCACTTTAAGCACGCAATGCGTGCTTCATGCTTGCATAAAGTGATTAAATGTTTATGCATTTATTTAATAAATTAGTGTCAACAAACATTTATACAAGTAAGTAAGTGGGTGCTGCCTTTTATGACGTTACTTACAGAGAATCTCGATGTGTAAAAATTTGTGATAACATAACTATAATGTCGGCGGAACTTGTTGCAATTTCAGAATCCATTTCACACTGCGATAATGTAAATTCAAACCGAGTAGTTATTCTAAGAGATAGCAAAAGTGCATTACAACATTTGGCTCGATGCGCCTCTGGTGTCAGAGGTGTTTCGATAGCCTACAAAATTTTAGACTGGATACATAAATTTAGTCAAAATGGGAAATCGCTAAAGTTGCAATGGGTTCCGTCTCATATAGGTTTAGCAGGTAACGAGGAGGCTGACCGGCTTGCGAAACTAGCTTCCAAGGAAGGAATACACAAAATTGTTGCACCTTTTTATAGTGAGATTTTACCAAAATATAAATTGATCTCTTGGGATCTTTGGAAAGTGTCTTTTGATGAACGCAGTAAGGTTAAGGGAATATGGTATAAGACCATACAATCTGAGCCTCCTCGAGTGCCTTGGTTTTAAAATAGTAGTTTAAGTAGATATTTATTAAAGATAGCATTTAGAATTCGGTTTGGCCACTACCCGTCAGCAAAGTTTGCACACCTAATGAATAAGATAGACTCTCCAAATTGCACAACTTGTGGTAAAATTAAGGACGTGCAACATTTGCTCATGTAGTGTGTTCGGAACGAGGTGGAGAGGGAATCGGTGATGAGAAAGTTTAATATTAATAGGATGGATGTAGGAGTCATTCAGCGCGTTTTAGCTGATCCTGTATCGGAAATGGTGAAAAAGTTTTACTTGCTACTGCCACAGCCTCAACACCGACTCCCTCAGTAGCCAATAGAAATATATATTTATAAAGTTAATGTTAAGGAATAATGTAAGTAGATATTGTTTAGTACAATGGGTTTGATATGTCCTACAAGGAACAATAAAACCCTAAAAAAAATAAAATAAAAAAAAAGTTCTTAAACTAGATGATGGTCGGCATGTCCTATCCGGAAAAAAAAATCAGAACTTGCCTAGAGATAGACACGCCACAATTGCGGCAATACGTTCCCTTCCCGAGGAGTGGTTAGAGACACCACGGCGTCTTCACTTTCCACCTCCTGTAGGTCCTCACCGGGACATGTTTATTTCGCGAGGTTCTTGTTTCGGATTCAGCGGGAAGAAACATCCGTCCGGGTTTTAACAGTGTGGGAATCGCCTGGATTACACGGTAGAGCATAATTTAGGGGTCCACTACGCTTGGGCGGATCACCGTTGTGTCCTCGTGAAGGTGATCGGTATATAGGTACGTAGAGTGACAGTGCATGGGAAGCAGTAATACGAGCGAAGGATGTGGTAGATAGCGTGAGGTATAAGGTATCCTCAAGCCTGAGTCACCGCAGGAAACATCCTGGGCGTCGGGTGTCGCAGGGCATTTTCCTTTTACCATTACTTGCTACTTACTACCACGGGCTTGCGAACGGCGAGCGATGGGTAGCTTGCTGTTCGATAAGGACCGCGCTCAAAGACCTGTCATAAGAGGAACCCTAGAGAGAAACGGAGCTATACAGGTGGTAAAGCACTGTCCCTTTCTCAAACCGGATTCATGATGATTTTAAGAGTTATAGTAGAACTCCTAAGTTTAGACAGTCTTATCATGAGCGCATGATATAAGGACTATTCGGATTTGAGTGGACCTTTCCAGTCATTACAAACATTTGTCTCTTTTTTTCTTTCTTTTTTAGGGTTCCGTGCCTCAAAAGGAAAAAACCGAACCCTTATAGGATCACTTTGTTATCCGTCCGTCTGTCTGTCTGTCAAGACCCTTTATCTCAGGAACGCGTGGAGGTATCGAGTTGAAATTAAAACCATATACTCAAGTCTGCGGTCCATTGAAGCTGTGAAAAAATCAAACTTCTTTAAAACTAACGAATAAAAAAGATCGTCGGCCGCAAAAAACGTATATTTCGATACTCAAAAGAATCAAAATTTTTAGGGTACTTCCCGTTGACCCAGAATCCTGAAATTTAGCATGAAGCAAGGCCTTATAGCACAAGTTCAGGAATAAAGCTGAAAACAGTAAATTTATTGTTACCATTTTTTCATTTTATAAACCTTGCTTCACACTAGAAATTATTCCAGTATCGTGGGTACGTTCACAATCATGTAAAACTCACACACACAAGACACCCAGACCCGGAACAACTATCTGTAGGCCGTAAAAATATTTGTTTCGTGCAGGAATCGAACCAGCAACAGGCAGTGCAGCAGCCAAAATAATAATATTCCACAACTATCACACAACGACGTCTAGTCCCTAGCTAAGCAGAGCTTGTGTTATGAGTACTAGACAACTGATAATAGTACATTATGATATAAGTGTGTAATCTTAGTGATTACCGTCGAGGCGGTATTTAGACCCGAGCCGTGGCGAGGGTCTTAAAAGAGCCAAGAACGGTAATCATTAATTACTCACGTGTGTCATACGACGTTTTTCAATACACTTGTGAAGAAAACAACAGTAAAACTAGTAAAATTTGCTATGACATGGTGGTAAAAATCTGTTTTCATAAGAGGGCGCATAATTTTTTTTATTTATCCTCAGAGGAAGGCTAAGGTATTTTGATCATACTGCTTAGTCTTACGTTATGTTTTCTTGCGTGAAAAGTTTTTACGATAATGTCTTTCGTAGTGAAAATAGAATACGGATGTAACATTTTCTAATGATTTTGTAGTATTTAATTTTATTTAATACAGCCACTGAACTTGACTGGAATAAAAAAAATCACGCCAAAAATCACGCAAGATTCGCGCGGTTTAGACCGAAAATGGCGACCATAGACCACAAAAAAAAAACAAATTTCATTTGAATGTACGATTTATTTACTTAATGTTTTTTATTAAATAAATCGATTGTACAAGTTAAATTTGTCCATTTTAACTTGTAAATTGGATGATTATTTCATCCAATTAAAGTAAGTAAGATACTAATTTATATACTATTGAACGCAATAACTTAATGGGAATTTTATTCGAATTCAAAGTTTGTTTTGCGAACAAAGAGGTTGAACAAAAAGGTTTTAACTACATTATAGCACTAGTGCGTAATGGTAATCAAAATGTCACAGTTTGGTAACGAGTGCCATTATATACCTAAGTGCAGTGCAATAAGAGTCACTTTCTGAGCAAGTGTATTGAAAACATACTTAAATATTTCTAAATACATACATATATAGATAGATTACACCCAGACACAGAACAAATGATCATGCTCATCACACAAACATTTGTCCTGGGTGGGAATCGAACCCACGACCTCCGGCATAGCAGTCAGGGCCACTAACCACTAGATCAACAGGCCAGTCGAAAAGCTCCACCACTGCGCCAAACGTGCTGTTAATTAATTTAATTATTTATTAAAACTTCATGCAACACAAAGGTACAAAGGCGGACTTAATGCCTTAGGCATTCTCTACCAGTCAACCAAGGGTAGTGAAGAGACAACATGGTAGGTGCATAAAAAAAAAGATTAATAGTAGATAACATGGGATCAAATGTACATATATAAACCTACATATATATAAATATATATTATTTATACATATAAGGAAAAATGAAAGGATTTTTGAGACTACTCCGCTATTTATGTAGAAAATAAAGCCGCAACTTTCGCTTAAATGCATACTAACTGACTGTTAATCGTTCCTTTATTAAAAGGACACGTTCGCAAAAACCAAGGTGTCACAGTGAGTGGCCTTATCGCTAAAAGATAACCTTTTTAGCAAACTGCAGGTGGTCCATCAAACAAAATGTCAAAGCGCAGACTAACGATTAAAATCACTCAACCCGCAATCTAGACGCAAAAGACTAGCTTACGGGTTTCATTAAAAGCAAACATTAAAACCTCTTAGGAAGGGATTACTTTCAACCCAGGTGGTCGGGAGGGGTGAACGAAAGGGGTGGGTCACCTGAGCAAATACTTGCGACAACCCTCCTGTCGGCTTTGATATTATTTCTGTCACTTGCCCTAATGGAAGTTCCTTTTCACTGAATGTAACATTACCTCACGTTTGTATTTTCTGAAGGGTTAGCTAGCGTTGTATGTACCTGCCTGTTAGGACTGTGGAAACTTTTGAAAGAGAGACCGTGCCCCTCAGAACGCAAAGGACAACTAAAGGACACAGTTACGTTTTAATCATTAAAAGTATGATATGCAATGACTTCTCTCGCTTTAAGGCGGTGTGGGAGGGCGTGTCAGACATTCAGTACGGAGAGCCGCGCGTGGAGCACTACGCGCCGACGTCAACGACTCCGGCTCGATCCGGACCATAGATTATATACTTACTTATACTGTCCGGATGGTCCATAACCTACCACTCGTCCCTGGAATGCGAGAAGTTATTTGTTATATTATTATTATTTCGCACCTTAAAAAAAGATAATCAGACTGATATAGTTAAATTCATTGTCTCAAATATGGGGTGTCTTCTCTCATCAAACGAGCTTAAATCCAAACTCTAATTAATTATTATTTTATGCGGACAAATATTGACAAATAAATTTGAACCTTTATAATAACACTACCACGAAAGTCAACTCAAGTTTATGAGTGTGTTACATAATTCCGAAAAGTGTAACATCGAATAACACGTTCCCGTAAGTTTACTAATCCGAAACACTTAACAACGAATGCACGTTACCACGAAAAACTTAACGCCGTAGCCATGCGATCTTGAATTACATGATTCAGAAAACTGTAATATCGAATAACACGTCCCCGTATGTTTACTAATAGGAACTCTTCACAACGAATGCACGCTGCTACGAAAAACCTAACGCCACAGTCATGGAATCTCGAATAGGTAACCAAATCTCTAATTTACCAATTGGAGTCAGTTAACATCAAATGCGCGCTTCTACGAATAACTTATCGCCGAAGCCACGCGACCTAGCTTAACCAAACCTCTAACGAAAATACATCTCTAAATTTTTAATCTATCTATTTAAATTAATATTATCGAAATATTGGAGTGTGTTACATAATTCCGAAAAGTATAACATCGAATAACACGTTCCTGTAAGTTTACTAATCCGAAACACTTAATAACGAATGCACGTTACCATAAGTAAACTAACACTTATCTAAGAATTGTATAAGGATATTATTGTCGATAGTGGATAGGTAAGCTTCATACCACAGGATTTAGGCCAAATCAACTTATATGTTTGCGATTGAAATAAAATTCTGGGAATCGGATTGGTTAAAATAGTTTCATGTTGTAATATTGGAGTACATTGCTTTAGCTTTGGTAATTGCACGATCAATTAATAAAGACTAGAACAGAAGATTAGCGAGAAATAATCAATCTACCTAGCCTTTCTCCTACTATTTTAGATTCGGCTTTAAGTCAAACCGGACGCAGCTGAATATCATCAGCCCCCCTAGCCAAGTTACAACCGTATCGTTTCGATTCTCTTTTTGGTGATCGCCTCGAGTCGGCCACGCCTCCTATTCCTTTGTTCTGATCACGTGACTGAGCGTTGAGACGACGTCAGAACAAAAGAATCGAAGGCGTGGCCGACTCGAGGCGATCGACGAAAAGAGAATCGAAACGAAACGGTTGTAACTTGGCTAGGGGGGCAGAGGTAATTACTGGATTAATTTTACACAAATTTATGTTTCGATTTCAATAGAAACCTAGATAATATCCACAAGATATCTGAGCTTCTAAATTATCTAGAGAAAGATGTGTAAAAACATTATAATCACGTAAGAGTGATTGTATGAAAAAGTACCTCGGGAAGGACGCTATTAAACTACTCGTACATTTTATCAAAGCTACTATATCTACCGTTAAGAGCTACTTCATTTCCTCTCCGCTCGTCGTCATTTCCGCTGCTAGAACTGAAAGTGGAACGTTTGAAAAAGGAACACGGCAACTGTTCCGGTTTTTAACTAGAAGGGACTAGCAGCTATTTGAGTTAAAATCAGTTTAATCTTCCAGATCTACTTAGATCTATGTTGCAAAGAGTAAACAGTTTCTTTGAAAGGCAAGTTTCAAGTTATGCATTGATGTTAAAGGATTCAGTTTATAAGTTATAACGAAAACTGAAAGTTTTATTATGTGAAAAACATGTATGTAAACTTATACAGTAAGGACGAGTCCCAGTTACTGTTGCGATTTCTGGCCACAGTAGGCGTGGGCTTGCGGACGACGACCAAGCAATCGGTACTTCGTCATCCACCCGTCCAGTAAGGACCAGCCAAGTTAGAACCGTTTCGTTTCGATTCCGAAGTGTCATCTCGACGCTCAGTCAGTGGTCAGAACAAAGGAATAGGAGGCGTGGCCGACTCGAGGCGATCAACGAAAAGATAATCAAAACGAAACGGTTGTAACTTGGTTAGGGGGGCAGGCCCTAGTCGAGAGATAGTAGTGTTCAGAGTTTTTAACAGATAATTACAGAAGTTACATAAGTCATGTGATTTGAGTTATGTTACTTGTGTCGCGTCGATATTCTTTCCTGAAACCGTGTTTTAATCATCTGCCGGACATCATCTTTTGACATAGGTACTTGGAATATAATATTATATTTATTTATTTATATGTCCATATTTTTTATATTAACCATTATCTATCTTATCTTCTATCTATTTATATATATATAAAAATTAGTAACAGTTCGTTAGTCTCGCTAAAACTCAAAAACGGCTGGACCGATTTGGCTAATTTTAGTCTTGAAATATTCGAGATAGTCCAGGGAAGGTTTAAACGGTGAGAAAAAATCACGAAACAAAACATCCGAATACAACGCCATCTCTAATTAAAATGTCATTATAAAATGAGTTATGCTGTTCTGGTAGTGCCAGTAGATAGCGTTATCCTTACTATTAGGCGGTATGAAGTTCACCGGGTCAACTAGTATTTTTATATATATATTATCTTTTTTAAAAAATAGTAGCAACACTCTAAGAATTACCTTCTCCTAGATTGTGGATACGTTCACAAATATTTAATCTCACTTACGTACACAACACATCTAGACCCGGAACAATTATCTGTATGCCATACTAAATATTTGTTTCTTGTGAGAATCGATCCCACGAAACGCAGTGCAGCATCAGTTGCTTAACCGCAGCCCCAACCATAACATAAACAATAAAGCAAACAGACATAAACTCGTTTAATTTACCCACACAAACATAACAGTCCACGTAGATTACGTATAATAGTTTTACAGGTATCACTTTCAATTTCAATTCCACATTATACCTATACCTATCCCCCTTTATTTCATCGCTCAAATGACCGCCATTCCTTTTAATCTTCTCCGTTTTTATGTCCTCAAGATAATCGATTCACAGTTCTATCAAATAGCAGCATAGACCATGGAATAGCCGTGCTGGCAGCTATTATGAACGCTGTTAGTAGAATAGTAGGAGAAGACAAAAGAAACGACGAATGGACTGAGTGAAATTTATTTATTTATTTGAAATTATGTAAACAATACCATTACAGCTATTAACGCCAATGCGATGCTATTCCCAGCTATACGTATGTATTCAATTTATACAAATAAATAACAAATAATATACATAAACTATTAAATTAAAAAACAGCATAAACACACAGTATAATTTTAATTAACCTGTACCTATATTTTCAATGCACTTTAGTGCTGCTTCAGTGAACCTCGACAGGCTGCAGTGAAATAGATCTACGTCAGTAGCAATAATGTTGAATATTCCTATGGCGCGTGACAAAGGGTTATATATTAAATAGTCTATGACTACTGGGAGGAAGACCCCAGGCATACTCTCATTTGCGGGATGGTTCGAAAAAGTTACCGCGGTCCTAGAGCGCAAAGGCAAAAGTCAGTAAAAGTCTGACACGGTGTCTGACACACGGTGGAACGAGAGGGACCTCGTTCAAGTAAACAATTTAAGTAAACGATGATATAGAGAACTGAACTGAGCGTTATCGTGACATAATTGATTAATCTATTAAAAAGAGACAAAGTTCATGTACAGCCAATATTTACGTCTCTTCTTTAGGTAGGTCTGAATGACGATAATGGAGGTAATACTAGCAGCCTGTGACGAAAACCAATCAAAATTCTAGAAAAAGAGAACAACTATTAACTGATAGCTACAACCTAACAAAAGTTCTTTAGGTCAAGAGTCAATAGATTAATTAGAGAAAAACTATGCAGGCAAGCTCTATCGTCAATCATATCATCGCTTACCATAAGGTGAAATAGTGGTCAAGCGTAAACCTATCAATAATAAATAAAAACAACCAATCGCATTTTCGCTCTAAATCTCTTACCCTTTTCTGATCATGTTCACTTGACATGCAGACAGGGAACGCTTAATCCTGTTCTTTATGTCTATGGAAAAAACGGTGATAATGATACGCTTGTTTGATGCCGTCTCTAGGTTTCTCGTTACTTTATGGTTAGCAAGTATTATTCCGGCCCACATAAGAGATCTTCGAGGAAAAGAGGATACTCGCTGAAATAAATTTTCCTTCGTCGATATTCTTATTTTTATGAGTATTTCAGAAACTTTTTGAGGAAAATTCCTTCTTTGAACTTTGTTTGTATTGGGTTTGTATAAAAAGAGTCATATGTGTACAAATATGTGTAGATTTTTCCGAGTATTTTTTTCGAAATTGTGGATATTTTATCAATTTACTAGCTGTGACCGCAATTTTGTTCGCGTCAGACAACAACACAAACCCCATTTGGTCACAATTTTCAGCAACATCAGGTTTTTTTTGTGCGGAGCTCTAATTAGTTTTCTAAAACAAAAGTAGCTTCATTTACTCTTTATAACATCAGGTATTTACAAATGAAAGTCCCGTAAAAATCAGTCGAGCCGTTTTGGAGAGTAGCCGGGACAAACAGACCGACAGACAAAAATTTATAAAATTGCTTTCTTGTGGTCATTAATATTAAGTTGCCTTGGTTATTTTGTGTACTATGAAGGTTTTCTTCTTCTTTTTTGACGTGTAATTGTAAATAATTAAAGATTCTACACCCCATGGGTATGTTACAGTGATACTTGTTACAACAACCATTTTAAGAACTGAATTTCCACCTGTGACAAACAATAAATGAATCTGAATTGGGTATCGAATAAGCATAATCAGCCTTTTAATGAGCCTTTTAATGGAACTGCTGGGACTCAGGCCTCCTCTCTAGGAGAGAGAATGGGCCGTAATCCACCACGCGGGCCCAGTGCGGGTTGGTGAATGTCACATGTCTTCGAATTTTTTGGTTCTAGGACATGCCGGTTTTTCTTCACCGTTTTGAGAGCAGTGGTGATAAAATAAATTACACAAAGTAATGTGCCTGGCTGGGTTTGAACCCGCAACCTACAACTCGTAAGTCGGGGCCGTTGCCACTCGGCCACCACTGCTCACTCGGCCACCACCGATTGGGTATCGATTATCTCATTTATATATGCATTTATTAAACAATTTAAAAAAATGATATTACAAACAGACACTTCAATTTGATTTATAAGTTTCAGTTATTGTATTAATGATCTTGCAGTGAAACCATTAGTCGGATTAATGAATAAAGTCATAGATTATAAAGAAACGTGCCACGTTTCAAATACCTAAATCAACCAATGTCGATCAGAGAGAAAATTTCTACAGCATATACTACACAAATCTCTCTGTAGACTTATAAATATGTCTCTAGTCTACACAGTAAACATACACACTTAAAGTAATAAACTTTGAAAATTAGAACAGGTGGTTAAAAGCTGACACATTAACATATTAACAGCGTATCAAAGACTTGCCTGACTTGCCATATTGCAGAATGTTCCTAATTCCGGCCACATGGTGACGAGGCTCAAAGTCACAAAGTTGAAATGTTGCGTGCCTAAACATAAAGGGATCTCGTGTACGTTACGGTTATTATGATATTAGTAGGTACCTACTCTGAAAAGATGTGTCGGTTGTAATTAATCAAATGTGTTTAAATTTATTCACTCCTAAGTTCTGGAGTATGTTCCCGAGGAAACATACTTACAGGATAAAAAGTACCCTATTTTCAGTTCCTATATTCTACCCTATGTTTTACCCATGTTTCAAGTTTCAGATCCGTTCTGCCCTTTTTTAAGGTGGAAAATCATCCAATCACTTTCTTTTGCTTTAGGGCGGAGCGTGAGGGCGTGTCTTTTTCCCTTATCTTTGCGTTCCAGGATCACGGGTTTTCCGGTCGGAAGTAAACCCATGGCCCCAGTAGGCATTGACGCTGCTAAACCCCTTCAACTTTGCTGACATCTCCTTGAGGCACGTGTGGAACACAAAGCGCCGTCAACTCGGCCCTGCCCCCCTAGCCAAGTTACGATCGTTTCGTTTGC
This sequence comes from Mythimna impura, assembly GCA_905147345.3. NCBI lineage: Eukaryota > Metazoa > Arthropoda > Insecta > Lepidoptera > Noctuidae > Mythimna > Mythimna impura. Next base: position 19,631,438 of record LR990359.1, on the reverse strand, counting down.
GTCGAACGCCTCGAGTAGGCCACGCCTCCGATACCTTTGTTCTGACGTCATCTCAACGCTCAGTCACGTGGTCAGAACAAAGGAATCGGAGGCGTGGCCTACTCGAGGCGTTCGGCGCAAACGAAACGATCGCAACTTGGCTAGGAAAGCTGGTCCTCACCGAGGTGGACTACGAGTTTTAGATTTATTTACCTCTAACTTCTGGCAGCGGCTTCGCCCACGTAAAACTCGATAACGATCCTAACGGAACATACACAACACATTTTGAAGAGTGTGCGTGGGAATTACATGACTTGATTCCACCATCTCATTTCTACCATCGGACAACTCGACAAACGGCGAGTATCCACACTTACGTTGTTGAAACCTGTACGGTCCGGACCGCTTCACATACCGCAAACATCGAGGGACTGGAACAACTTGCCTGCTGCGGTCTTCCCATCCGATTATAATTTAGGTGTCTTCAAGGCTATAGTGAATAGGCTCTTAATAAACTAGTGCGCCTCACCATCAACGATTGCATCACTACTTACCATCAGGTGGGATCGCAGTCAAGCACTAGTTTATAACATTAAAAAAAACATGCCCCGAAGATAAAAAGTAACCTATGTCATATTCCAGGATATATTCTACCCGTGTACCAAGTTTCATCCAAATACTTTATGCCGTTAGGACATGAAGAGGTAACAGACAGACAGAGTTACTTTCTCATATATAATACTAGCTTCTGCTAGTGGCTTCGTCCGCGTGAATGTTAGTTATTGCGTACACGAAGTCGAAGTCGAAGTCGAAGACGGATAAAAAGTAGTCTATGTCCATCCTTGTTGTTTAAGCTCCCTCCGTACCAAATTTCATCGAAATCGCTTCAGTAGTTTAACCGTGAAAGCGTAACAGACAGACGGACTGAGTTACTTTCACATCTATACTATAATATTATAAAGCTGCAGAGTTTGTTTGTTTGTTTGTTTGTTTGAACGCGCTAATCTCTGGAACTACTGGTCCGATTTGAATGTTTCTTTCAGTGTTGGGTAGTCCATTTATTGAGGAAGGCTATAGGCTATGTTTTTTTTCAAAATTAGGGATCCGTAATAAAATTGCTATTTTGTAACACAAGGTGTAAAATCGAAAACTTATTTTTGCGTGCGCTGCAAAAACTATTGACAATATAACAAAATGATGTACTACGAGTTTGTAGATCCCATTAAGACCTACAAAAGACAAAAGTCCGCGAGAACATATATCTTGCTATCATGGTTTAATCACAATAACCGATTTTGTGTTCAAAATAATTATTAAATCGTCTGAAGAAAAAAAAACTACGTTAAATATGTATCGTAATATTAATCTTTATCGAAATTAAGCATTATGTTATCAAGAGTATTTATGTAGAAGTAAAATATATTTTGTTTCATCTCAATCGGATATTTCGTTTAAAAGTTATCACGTGTGTAAGATGTTAAGAGTTTGTACCTATTAATGAGTTATGGGCCATAGAGTTTTTTATCAACATAAAATCCTGTAATAATCTTTTTCGAAATATATTTGTTGATGAGATCAAGAAGATGCAGTCCATTATCCACAGGAATTTCTTAATTCTTTAAACCCGAGTGGCCTCCCCCCACATTCTCTCAAGTTAAAAATTGGTGCCCCAATTATTTTACTTAGAAATCTTAAGCCACCAAATTTATGTAACGGGACTCGACTTCAGGTTAAATTTCTTCGCAATAACGTGATCGTTGCAACAGTTTTGACTGGTCCAGCGGTTGGTCAAACAGTACTTATACCTCGGATCCCAATGATTCCAAATGATTTGCCTTTTCATTTTAAAAGAGTCCAATTCCCAATTAAATTATCTTTTGCCGTAACGATAAATAAATCACAGGGGCAAACATTTAAATATGTAGGATTAGATTTACGGCAAGACTGTTCTTCGCACGGCCAACTATATGTCGCGTTGTCAAGATCAGGTTGCGGAAACAATCAATATATTCTTCTGCCACAAGAAAATAAAACGAAAAATATAATTTACTCAGAAGTACTTTAAAATAATATTTTTACACCACCTGCTCGATAATGCCCTTTTATATGTCATACAACCAACACTTAAAGCAAGTCATTCTGTCCCTAGGGAGATAATGCAGTATGGGCGATCCCTAGGGAATAATGAGATTTGAATTTGGAACGTCAAAAACCGTCAACATTAAGCGAACTAAAATGTACGTGCATCACACAAGTTTATTCAAAATTCAAACTGGCCACTAACAAAAAAAAAACAAAATAACACGTGGTCGTGGTTACTGAAGAGTTTAAAAAAAAAGTATAGAATCTTAGAGTAGTGACTTTGTTTGTTTCAAATCTCAAAACATGTTGAGTGATAGTTAAGATTAACTTGTACATAATATTTATATTTCTCTAATATATGATTTGTTTTGCTAAATTGTCTTTTAATTATCTCACAGATGGTGTAAAAAGTAGAGTATCCAACACGGGGATAAAGCTGTCTTTGTCTTGGGTGGCTTGAATTCCTCACTTCACTCAGGTTTCTTTATTAACTCCCTCGCAATGCTCGGGAGTTAATTATATAAATCCCTCACTGTCGTTCGGGATTAAAACTAGCAACCTTCGTTTCGTTCGGAATTCAACATGCCACCCGCGACTTAAAGACACTGCTTTATCCCCTAGTCACATAATCTACTATTTAACCCGGTTTAAAGTGGACGGACACTCCCGCCTATAGTCGTACTTCTTATGTGTCTGGCTGAATGTCGAACAGATAGACAGCTATTGCCTGCGACTTATACAATTTAACTTAATCTATATTTTTCTTAATATTATAAAGCTGAAAAGTTTGATTGTTTGTTATGAACGCGGTAATCTCGGGAAATACTGATCTGATATGAAAACTGTTTAAATATTCAATAGTCCATTTATTGAGGGAGGCTATATTTATCTCGGTATTTCCACGGAAACGAGAAAAACGCGGGTGAAACCGCGGGGCACAGCTAGTTTATAATATTAATAATAATATGGATTAAATAATTACTATCATCGAATAATAACTTCAGTACATGGACTACCGGTATGCCACACACATGCACGCGTAAACATATAATGATGTTTTTAATATCGTGCGGATTTCATCACGCATGCGCAATTGCTCCGTACGCAGAAAAGTTCACAATTCAAAAAAACGCGTCCCACGTGCGTATTCCACGCATTATAATAAATACTTTTATGAAATAGATATTTGCGGGAGTTACGCGTGAGGAGCAATTCCGCATGCGTGATGAAATCCGCACGATATTATAAACACCCATATTTATAGGCGAAAGTAAGTTAGGATTTCTATTCATGATAAATTTATCTTGTTGTTGTCAGGGACGCAACGGTTTGGGCAACATCTACGTGTGGGCGAGTGGTGACGGCGGTGAAGATGACGACTGCAACTGTGACGGGTACGCAGCCTCCATGTGGACCGTCTCCATCAACAGGTGGGTGCACTCAGAGAGAAAGAGCTTACTGAAAAAATCACGGCAAATAAGATATATCGCCTTACTTTTTTGCATTTTTAACGCACGAGTTTGCCTTAACATGAAATATGATATTTTTATTAAGTTTTGCGATTATTATGAAATTTCAAAATTCTAGATAGCTTTCTTTACTTCGCATTCGTTGAAACTATCCAGTGTACCCTATCTATCTAATCTATACCTATGGTACCACTGCAAGTCAATGACTGTCCTCGATTTTTTTCATGAAGAATTGTACATAATATGGAAATTATTGAAGAAAACTTTTGCTTTGAAAAGCAAATTGGTATAAGCAATCCTTTCGGTAAATTACATAAATGACAGGTTTCATGTCAGGAAAAAATATGAAGAAATCCTGATGTTTTTTGCAGATGCTCAGTGAGAATTGCACCGCGTAATTCCAACTCAAAACGAGATAGGAAAACAACGTGAGGAAACCGGTATAACCGGTATGTTCTTGAACAAAAAAATAAAACGAAGACGTGATATCCACCAAACCCGCACTGGCCCCGTGTGCTGGATTACGGCCCATTTCCTCTTCCAGAGAGAACTTTTTTTTTTTAGGTCGGAAAATCATCTAATGACAAATTGTAACTCATATAACAATTTGTTGAAATGGAAATGGAACTGATATAACAATTAGTTAAAAGTTCCTTAAATAAATAAATTAAAAAAAAAAAAAAAAATAATCCCGCCCTTGGGCGGAGCGAGAGATAGTGTCAGACTTTTACTGACTAAAAACCCGCTCCTGTTCCTTCTTTGCCTTCATCCCGGAGCCCCGGGCTTCGCTTTCACACTACCCGTGGCCCCAGTAGGCTTCGACTCTGCTGGGCCCCTACGATTTGCTGACATCTCCCTGAGGCGCGCGTGGAACAATACGCGCCGTCGACGACCTGGGCTCGGTCCGGACGGTTACCGGTCGGTCGGACGGCGAGCCACCCATTACTCGCCGTCCGCAAGCCCGCGCCTACGGTGGCCGGAAATCGGGATCAGAATCCCGGCGGCGGTTAAGGCGTGAGGACCATTGCCTCACGCGATCGGCCGCCTCCTTTGCTAGCATTACTGCTTCGCAGAAGGAGGCGACCGCCTGCCACTCCTCCTCACTCCGGACCATGGCCTGTACCAATGCCCAGCACGAGAGATCACTGCCACCGATCGGCCCCACGAGGACACGGCGGTGCTCTGCCCAGGAGGGGCACACCTCTACCGTATGCTCCACCGTGTCCTCCGGACGAATTCGGTTCAGGAACCTCCAGAGAGAAGACCTGAGTCACAGCAGTGGGAACATTAGAAAGGCTCAGTATCTACACTAATATTATAATGAGACAAAGTTTGTTTTTTTTTTTTGTTTGTAGGAGGTAATCTCTGGAAGTACTGGTCCGATTGCTAAATTTTTTTCACCGATTGAAAGCTGCTTTATTCCTGAGTGACATAGGTTATATTTTATGTACGCGGGCGAAGCCGCGGGCAAAAGCTAGTTCTATATATTTATCGTATAAATTCAGAAGAAAATTAATAAAGATTGATTTTGTTTTAAGTTTCAAACGACTTAGATTGCTGACAATATTATCCGGGGATCATTTGTCAGGATTGACCTAGTTTAAAAACTTTTTAATACTTCCCTTGTGAGTGATTATCTGTCTCTTCAAACTGACAGTAAATTATCCAACTTGGCCTGATGAATTATGAGTTGGTTAGTTTTTAAAGAGACGCTTTTTTTTCTTTTAAAATATTTATTTTAAAAAGAAAGCCATCCAAACCTGTTGGTAGTGGCGGTTTTAAGTGGTGGCGAGTATGGCTATCACACGTGACCTCGCACTTGCAGGGTCAAAAAAACTTATCCACAATTTATTTATTTTTTCTACTTAGAAAAAAAAACAAGGGAAGATTGTCTGTAAATAATAAAAATCTAAAAAAAAAAACAAATAAAGATTGTCTGTATTGATACTGTCTCAGTGTGGTGTAACGACTCTGGTATCAGCTGTCTAGTTTAGTAGCTTATGGATACCACGGTGGCGCGACTGGTTGCGCCGCCATGGTATTCCGGTGAAATACAGCAGTATTTTAATTATATAAGTGTCAACGAATTTGAGGAATTTGATATCAAGAGATCGGTTTTCATTCGGTTGTCACAAGTTGGTTGGTTGTTGTGCAAAGAGGACAAGAAGCCTCGGAAAGATTTGCTGCCAGCCCGGAACCTTGCAAAGGTTAAGACCTACTGGTTATAGGTACGAACAGCGCCATCAACAGATCTTCCCCTCTCTTTTTAAATATTTTAAAGTAAGAGGTGTCCCAATTGATGCAGCTGTCTATGTAAGTTGAAATTTCAATTTGAAGCTAAAAGAATGGTTCTAAAGAATCACCACGGCTTTGGAACACAAAGGGCAACTGTAGGAACACGGGTGGGTTTTCCACCCAGAGCAAGACAAGTTATTTGAGAATTTTCGACGCCAAAAAGGGTAAAAAGTTTAGTTGAGTCAGAGTTACAACATTTTCTTTATTCTATTATCCCTTTTTAACTGGACCAAATTTTCAGGCTTCGTTACTCCCAAAGTAGCACCTTAATATAATTCTGCCGTTTTTTGTCGGACACCTTCTAAAAAAGTTACTTTCGGCGATATCACTCTAGGGCAGTGATATTATCGTTAAAATCTGAGTTGCCGTATCTAAAATGTAAAGTGCTGGATTTAAGATAGAAATGCAGATCTGCTATATTATCTTACATTTATTTACAAATAGAACTTAATAGTGCAAAGTAAATACGTTGTTGCATTTCTATATTTTCTTCACCTATGTTAGGAGGACGCTTGAGGGAGTCCTATGTCCAACAGTGGACTTCTTTTGGCTGAAATGATGATGATGATGATTGACAGTTTTTAAATCTAGCCCTAAGATAGGTCCCTAATCTAAGGACTAGATTTAAAAACTGTGGGCTGTAATTTGAAATGAATATAATCCAGAATAAGGTGTAATATTCGATGTTGGTAAGCGACTGGAACGTTATCAAAGACTGGAGCACATAAAGCAATTTTTTTGGAACCGTGTACAATTAGAATACCGCGCACCGCGGACATTCGCTTCCACGGACGCCGGCGTGACGGACGACACCTCTCGCATCAAATTAAATAATTACCTACTGTTTGTCCGGGATCGTTGTATTTTTTGGTATTTTGATTAATGGCAATATACCAGCGTTTATAGAATGTATTCTACTCACTTTGGAATGTAGTCCACTCATTTTTCACCCAACCCCAACACCTATTTTTTTGAAGGCTTCGTTTGGATTCGTAGCGTCAATGTCTTGCTTGTGCAATTAATTTCTTTTTTTATTGGCTTATGTTTAACTAAACACTAGATTACAACGCAAGTTAAACTTGTATTGTATAGTTTATGTAATCATAAATACGTCTCTTAGTTTTGCAAGTGGGGCTCGTTACCAACTGAGGCACGTCTGCCTGATTTACTATATCAAAAATAACACTGCTACGCAACAACATAGCAGTTTTAGGGCTAGGTTAATTCTCAGGCCAAGTCTAATTTTCAGAAAATTAATTTAACTTAAGCTTTATTCTAAGCTTAAGTACCTACCCACTAACATGTAATCTGTGTAATATCCCACACAAAGATTTAGATTTAGTTTTCTTTTTTCGTGTGAAAAATTGTAGGCTTTTATTTTCTCTTAAGCAGCGCGCCCATTTTTCTCAAAATGTTTAGTGTTCAGTACTGCTAAAGTACCTTTTAAGGACGCCATTTATTTGTTGACTTAGAATCTTTTATTTGCTTTAAAAGGGTCTTTATTAAAATTAATAGCTACAGGCTCTCAGACGACTTTGATTTCAGATGTTCTTGCGACCTGACCTCTATAGACTGACTTTTAATTAATTGGTAGATTGTGGGGGCTGCAGGTTCTTATGAAAGTTATCTACTTTATCTTAGTGTAGCCCTGGAACGGAAAGGGCGACTGAAGGAACGAAAGTCTTAAGCATCGACGCCGAGTTGCTAGCCTGTCGACTTTCTATCGTTTACATTTCGCGGAGTGTGCATTGGAATTGCACAATTTAATTCCGCCAAGTCCGTTCCATCATCGGACCACAACACGTACGGCGTTGCACCACCGGCACATTGTGGACATACCACCCATACGTACAAAGCATTTTGGGAATACATTCATTCAGCTAAGGAGTGGAATTCCCTGCCGGAGTCTGAGTTTCCTGATAGCTATAACCTGGAGGTCTTTAAGTCAAGGGTGAATAGGTTGCTTCTAGGCAAGCGTGCTCCATCGTCGGCCACATCATCGCTTTCCATCAGGTGAGATAGTGGTCAAACGCGAGCCTATCCAAAATAAAAACAAAAAAAAGGAACGCAGGTGGGTTTTAGTCAGTAAAAGTCTGACGCGCTCTGCTGCACCACCCAGAGAGGTAGAAATTATTTTATAATTAAATAAGACCTGTCAAAACGTCTAGTTGACACTTCGCGTGACCCAAGGGCTGACTTTTACCTCGGACAGAGGGTAAGCATTGCCATACAGCGTGGCAATGCCGCCAGTCTTTTGGGCACATTACCAGTCGACAGCGATGTGGAAGAGTTTTTTGACGCCATATTTTAGGTTGATTTTAGTTAGTTTTATTAAATGTAAATACCTTTTACAATTTCCCTTTTTTAAAAAAAAACGTTTGCTTTATTAATTTATTTATTGTAAACATAGGTTACACACAGGTATGTGAGATGTTACATTTTTCTTAATTTTCTATGATTTGCCATTAGGCGTACAACTGTATTAATTTAAATTATTTTATTATTTATTTCACAAAATGATATAAAAAATATAAAAAGAAGTACGTTGTTGTATAGATCAAAACAATATTTTCCTGATAATTAATTTTTATTCTGTCGTTCACACATAATATATTGGATATCGTTTTTCTGAATTGTCCTTGATAGTTTAATGTCTCTACACGTGCGAGGCTAATGAAACCCGTCCCTATAGTAACACCCACGGTTTTTCGGAAGCCTGGTCAAGTGTGATCTGCTTACAACATTCATCGAAGCTGATATGATTGTTTGATCTAAACGAGAGCAAAGTACAAGATATTAGTTTCGTCCTTTTACGAACTAGGATTTGTTTCGCTTTGCAAAATTCGGGCAGCAATACGGTGTTACGAGATATAGCGTAATGAATGGGAAGTGTGCGTCGGATTTGCCGCTAAATCCGTTCAATTATCGCTACCAGACGTCAACGAAATCATGGAATTACCGAATGCCAACAGAGTTTTCAGGCGTTATCTCTTTTTTTGCATTGCCTCTTCATCAAATATCGCGTTGGATTGCGTTAGATGAAGCAACAAGCTTTTAAACCAACCTCGGTGTTGACGATAGGCGTGTGAAAAAGGAGCCTCTTATAGAATTAACGTTACCTACTGTTCAACGTGGCAATGCTACCAACCTGAGCACGTTTTGAGATAACAGAAACAAAATGTCAGAACTGTCAATGTCAATGTCAACGATGGCACGCTTGGCGCAGTTGTTGAGGGATTAGCTGCTGCGCTGCGGGCCGCGGGTTCGATCCCCGCAAGCAACAAATATTTGTTTAGCTGATTATAAGATTTGATAAGTGTTCCGGGTCTGAGTGTCTTGCATATGCGAGTTTACATGTTTGTAAGCGCACTTACGATACAGGAGTAATTCTCAGTGTGGAGAAACGTTTAAAAAAAATTGCAGAGGAGTATTTTAAGCCTAATGTTATTCGTGCCAGTCACTTTGCTTAGACAAAAGTCAAAGTCAAAGAAAGTCAAAGTCAAAAGTTTTTATTTCACATAGGCCTACATGGGCACTTATAAAACGTCAGAAGCTAGTGCACTGTTCTAAATTGGTCGTTTCCTATGGAGAACTCCATGGTTACTCTTTTAAAAAAATTGGTTGTTTACAATATTTTCTTATTACAGTATTAACTTTTTGAGTAGCGTAATTAGAGACACAATAGAAAGACAATGGCGCGTTAACGCCGGCGTTATTGCGGGGATCAACAGCTTAATAGATATTATGTAATCTAATAACAACAATCTTAATTTACAGTGCAATAAACGACGGTCAGAACGCGCACTACGACGAGTCCTGCTCATCCACTCTTGCGAGTACATTCAGCAATGGCGCCCGAGATCCCAGCACTGGAGTAGCAACTACGGACTTGTATGGAAAGTGTACTGCGACGCATTCAGGAACCTCGGCTGCGGCACCTGAGGCTGCTGGAGTGTTTGCTCTGGCTTTGCATGCCAAGTAAGTTACTCCCCTCCAAATACACCTTTTACTACATCATGTTGAGGTCTTGATAGAACTTTTGGAAATGTTTTAAACGCTCCGCATTACAAGGAGCGCCAAAAATATGTATCTTTATAGGAACATTGAAAAATATTGAATATATATATACATCTAACTATTAAATATTATAACGTAATAGGTATTTACACAAACTGAAAATTATAATATGTACAAACGGGTAGAAAAAGAACTCATAGGGCAGGGATGGCGAACCTATGGCACGCGTGCCAGTGGTGGCACGCGGCAAAAAAATTCGGGCACGCCAGTGAAAGAAGTACAACATGTAGGTGATTTTAAACACTAGTAATCACACCAATTTTCTCTTTTATACATATAATTGAATAAACAAACTACTGCAAACATTACGATATACGAATTTTGGGCTGCTAATTAAAAGTTAATAGCATTTAGTTTAAATATTTGTTCATTAAATCACTAAGCCAAGATTCTTTAGCGGCACCCAATGACTACATTTTTTTTTTAAATATTTTTAGTGGCACGTTCTCATATAAAGGTTCGCCCATCCCTGTCATAGGGCATCAAAAAATTCACACGCACCGATGTCAATGGGAAAAGTGCCCAGAACGCTGGCAGCATTGCCCCGCTGGATAGAAATACTGATAATATAATAATTATATTATAGGTAAATGCGAAAGTAACTCTATTTGTTACGTCTTCACGAATAAGCCACTAAACCGATCTTAATGGAATTCAACTTAGGTTATAGTCTATGACATGGATAAATACTTAAAATAGTTTTATCAAGCTGGTGAAGCTGCGAGCTATTATTTTGGGCAAAGATGACGGCAATCGTTCTTTATGAAATCTTTTTTTTTCTAGATACTCGTTTTCATTGAGTTACCGCTTTTTGGCTTAATATGGCAAAAAAATTGCAACTACGCTGTTTGAAATGGGGCGATTAGCATTCCCCGTGTGTTTCAAAGAAAATACGTACGCTGCTACATTCATTAAAACACCTCACGCGCGAAGTTTTTCAAAAGAAAAATCCACCTCCATTATAACAAGTGTGAGCTACAATGCGATTTTATTTTTCTTCTTATAGGTGACTCTTTGTTCACAGTCCCAGTTTAACGTGGCGAGACATTCAACACTTGACTGTGTTGACTTCAAAGAGGAACTCGCTCTACGATGCTAAGGTATGCATGCATTATATTGTAGCGACATCTAGGGTGCCACGAGGGAACTTAAAAATTCGAAATCCTGCATCGCGCAATTAGAGTTGTGTGATAGTTGTGGAATATTATTATTATTATTCGGAAGTGTTCTTTTTCTCAGCTCATTGCTGGTATTAACTACATTTACGGGCCAAAACCAAGTAAATAATAATAATAAATTTTTATTTCGGACAATCAAGAGTCCATAAATTCAAACATAAAATGCGACATAACCGGCCTTTTTTTCCGTTAACTTAGAAGTTTGATTTCTTCACACCTTTAGGAGACTGCAGACCTGAGTATATGGTTTTAATTTCAACTCGATACCTCCACGCGTTTCCGAGATAAAAAGGTCTTGACATACAGACAGACGGACGGACAACAAAGTGATCCTATAAGGGTTTCGTTTTTCTTTTTAACACGCTTTTATTAGCTTCACTTGTAACTACGAGTATGTATGTAAGAAAATCTTGGAATCTTAATTTGACCCACTTCCCGGTCTTCGATTAGGATGAAATTTTGCACACGCTCTGAGTTCTGATGACAATACATGACTAGCTAAGAAACGTCATTACAAATCCAATATGGCGGCCTCCCCAAGATGGCGGACTGGCGGTTTGAAATCCACCCGCATGCTATGGGTATCAAATGAAAGGGTTTGCTGTCAGGAAAACGAAAAAAATAGTCACGTGACTTAAATCCAATATGGCGGACGACCAAGATGGCGGACAGGCTATTTGAAATGCACCCCCATGATATGGGTATCAAATGAAAGGGTTTGCTGTCAGGAATACGAAAAAAATAATCACGTGACCTAAATCCAACATGGCGGCCGTCCCAAGGTGGCGGATTGGCTATTTGAAATGCAGCTCTATGATTTAGGTATAAAATGAAAGGGTTTAGTTTGAGTAATAAGAAGACTAAAAAGTATAAAATAAAAATAATAGTTTAAAAAACTAAAAAACACGCTCTTAGCACGCACTAAAAATTAAAAAATTATTCGGACATTTAGTTTGATGACTCAAGAGTTTTTCCTTTGCCAAATCTTCAATAGATAGATTAGATATTTACTATGATTTGTTGTGAAAGAAAGCGTGGAGCGTTTTGTCCAAAAAGAGTAAAGATTACATAAACGCTCCAGAACCCTAAAAATGATGAGATATGTGTGTATGTTTGTTACTCCTTCAAGCTCAAACGGCTGAACGGATTTGAACGGACACAAAGATAGACCAAGTTCTAGAATAGAACATAAGAAACTTTTAGCTCCGGTAGTATGATCCCTTCGGATAATTTTCTACTATTACGAGGGTGAAGTCGCTGTCAGAATCTAGTAGTAAATATGTACTTAATTAGGTAGACTTTTATTTCCTTGATGTCGTAAAAAGTGGCTTGAGACATCAAATGGATGGACAGCTGTACTGTTTTATGTGTTTAAAACAAAAAGCTATAAAAACTCGTTGGTCAAGTGTATCTTGTACGATGTTTCATGCCAGCATGTTGTGGAGAAAAGGAATTTACAACTTTTGAAGTTATTAAACGAAACATATGATGATGTTTTCTTTTTAAGGTAGGTAATCATCTATTGACTTCTCTTGCTCTTGGAAGGAGTGGGAAGGCGTGTCAGACTTTTACTGACTAAACCACACCTATGGTTCTTCAGTTGCTCTTTATGTCCCCGGACCATGGGTAACCTTTTCAGAAGTCGATCCTTGGCCCTAGTAGGCTACGGCCATGCTGGGCCCCTATGGTTTTGCTGACATATCTTTGATGCGCACGTGGAACACGACGTCCGGTCCGGATGGTTACCGGACAGCCAGATGGCGAGCTACCCAATACTCGTCGGCAATACCTGCCGTGGCTGGTAGTCGGGGTCGGGGTCTCAGCGGTTGGGGCGTGAGGATGTCCGTTCACTCACGCATGCGGCTTCTTTCGCTACCATTACTGTTTTGCACACGGAGACGACCGCCGCCTGTTCCTCTCGCTCCGGATCAGAGTCCGACGCAAAAGATCGTCGCCGATATGATGATGCCATCAAGCCGATTTCGGCCACAGTGACAGCATTTCTTGGCTTTCATGCTGGTTATGAGCTCAGATATGCTGCTCTGTTATGCGCCCTCATGTGACTTACATATCCAACTTTGGCCGAAAAACTGCGAGCAAAAAGTGCAAACACCATTAACGACATGATAAATTATAGCTGTTAGTAGTCTAGCATTGACGTCGTCTCGTTTTTGGTCCAATTCCAACCTCCTTTTATCTTCAAAGGCTTACACGCGCTTCTGCACATGATGTCTCTTTACTCAGGCTGATTTTGTGCCTGTGTCCTCCCAAGCCAGTCAAAGTCATATATATTCATGTGTCTATTCTAAATACCCTTGAAGCTTAGAAACTGTCCACCACTATTTCGTTTGCCTTGCTCGAGTTCAGAATAGAAACGAAACACATAAGGACCAATGTTTTCTTTTAAATAAAATTATTATTATGAGTTAGTATATCTCAGAACCCTTGGGTTCTGGACCTTTGGAAGGCGTACGAAGAGACAAAACCAACTCGCAGAGTTAGACGCTTTTAATGGAACGTGGTACCAACCGACGATTATATCTGTACGCGCTATGCTAGTGCAACCATGGTTAGGCCCCGGTTGGTGGGAAACTATTGCGATATATGGAAAACTAAGATATAATAATAATAATCATTTATTAGCAAGCAACTAAAGCCCTTATATAAAATACACAAATAATCTTACAAAATAATAAACTAATACACACACACATGTATAAAAGAAACTTTAACAATTACTAAACTAGGTATAGGTACTATTGCACACGAAGCAATATAACGATTGCGATATAGCGGTATGGTTTTTGGAGTCTTAATTGGACTGATTTCCAGGAGCTATGTTAAGACTATGGCCCCTGCCTAATCAATGTTATTAATATCCATCGATAAAAAGGCAGAATATTATTATAAATATCTATCTATTATTCACACAAGTAGTTGTTACCTATTATACCTGAGAACGTGATGCCTCAGGTTCTATAAAGTTTTCGTCTTCAAGTTTAAATGTCAAAGTAACAAAGACTCAGATGCCATGGTTTGGCCAAGTTCACTATTAAACTTGATTCTGTTTCATTGTTCTTTCCGCTTTGTTTTTGTACTGTGCTTTTGTTAGCAAGAGTTCGCGTGGGTGAAAAATTATCTATAAATTAAAATCTTATTCGGATATTATTTAGCGAACTGAAAAGTCCTTTCAGAGTAATCTCTGGAAATCAATTTATATTTCGCCTTAGGGATTTGTTTCTGAAGTCATTATTATAATAATTATTTGAGTTTCATTGTTATTTCTAAGAACTTGAAGTTATTATTTATATAATTGATTCGAAGCTTTATGAATCTTAAAGTATTGAATCATTATTGTAGATTTGTAACTCAGACAAGATATTTTTTAAGAAAAACTTTAGTCTCTAATTTTAGAAATTTCCGAAGACAAAACTTATTAAAAACAGAAACTTACTGTTCTTTAAAACTCCAAATTTAGTTCTACTTCCTCTCTCCCCGCTTTCTATAATAAATTTTGATATAATATAAATGGGCAAAGTTTGTCATTGAAACAAGCGAAATACACGCCCGAGCCGGGGGGCGATTCACACTCACACACACACGTACACATTTTTATATACAAACTCTCACGTTTATAATATCAGTGTGACAGTTAATTAATACTCTAGTTTTTTGAGTAGGTACGCAACAGTACTCTTATTTTCTTAATTCTTTATGAGGTATACACAATCTTCTTCTTAGCGTATCTATGGCAAAACTAGTCCAATTTCTTGCCTGGCCCAGTATTCGACCACGGCAATGCCGTCCGCTCATGCTGTCATTAGGTCCCTACGTGAATAGATAACAGGGCACGTTATGCAGGATCGAAGGTGGGACATGGTCTGCGGAGAGACGCCGCACAAACACTGAAGATCGGAACCGTCCGAGAACCCCCATCTGTGGAGATTGTCTTTGCTGCACCCAACTTGGGTGCGGAGTCTGTTTAGAGTTTTCCAGGTGGGCCATGGTAACTCGTGTCCAGAAGAGAGGCTCTCCGACGGTTTGACAAAATCATCAGGAGGTTTAAACTTCTCCCGCCAGAGGTCGCATCTCTCCGAGGTGGTGTTACCTTGAGATGGACTCACGCTTGCAACAAAACTTTTACGACTTTTAAGTCTCAGGGGCACTGAGCTATTTTATGGTTTTTAGGTTACTATTGGACTTGTTTGACATAAATGAGCATGGCAGTTGAGAGTTTGTCTTGCTCACTCAAATGTCTCACTGATGGTGGCGCGTGTGTTGGATCATTCGGTTCCCTTCAAAATGGTTGAGCTGAGTGGTGCTAATATTCGCGTCATGTCCGTGAACGGGCGCTGTCAGTTGAGACTGGTCATCTCTTAGCTGCCAGTTGCTATTTTAATATCTATATTTAGTTTTTATTTTTACTTTATTGACATTGTTCTCACATGATAGCGACAAGAAACATGTAACAGAGATATTTGTAATTGCAAAACTTGATTGAAAACAGTGTCCATGGAGTTTCTTGCACATTCTTCTCCATAGAGATCTACGCTTTGGAATGTGCAATTAGTATCATTTTTTCTGACTGACTGACTTCTTGACATTTCAAAGGTGCCTGTTAATGGTTTATTTGAAATAAATGCTTTTGAATCTTTGAACTGTAATTGTGCATTGGGTGGCGAGGGTCGTTTTGTTGTTTCGCCCTTTCTATGCGGCTAGCCACAGCCCTGCGAATTTCTGGGGGTGCAATGCCGATTAGTGAATACAACATTCGTACCGGAGTCGGTTTAAGGCAACCGATGGCAATTCGGTACGTCTCATTAAGTGCTGTATCCACTAAGTTGGAGTGGGTGGAGCGGCTCCATACTGGACAGGCATATTCACCAGCGGAGAAGCAGAGCGCCATCCCAGTTGTCCAAAGAACTTGGGGAGTCGCCCCCCATCTAGTGGATGTTAGGCGACGTAGCAAGTTGTTTCTTGTATGCACCTTCTGCTTAACGTTCTCGCAATTCTTCGTGTAACTGAGAGACCTGTCCAAAGTAAAGCCGAATTATCTTGGATGGGTGCTATGGGTGATTGGCACCTTCTACCACCGACCCGCTTGTCTGTTACGTAGGTGGAAGACGCACGTTTGCGTTTTTGAGGGATTTGGTTTCAACGCATTAGCAGTATAATACCGGCTAAGATCTGAAAGGGCGGTGGTAAGGTTGGCCTCAATCTCCTCAAAATCAGTGGCTTGGCAAATTAATGCCAAGTCGTCAGCACAACACAATGATTTGACAATTCATGTACAAAGGCGAGCTTAACTCAACAATGAGTTCTCTCCCAGCAAACCTTTGAGTTATAGAGAGAGGTCACATTCGGGGGTGAACAATAGAGAGTGTCCAATAGTAGGTCTTTACCTATGAAATTGGAGATTTTTAAAACGGGTTGCTTTGAAGTGTTATATCATTGGATTAAATTGGAATCATAAGTTCAAATAAATTTTATATTAAAGGTATGTTATTCTTCTTTTGAAATTAGGTATTTATTGGTTTCTTTGAGTTTTGTATTTTCTGTAATATCGCAGTACTTATAACCATGAAAGCTAATAAAAAAAATGTTTTTTCATATTAAGAGTTTCAACGTAGATACTATGCATTGCAAAGGGCAAACAATATCAATGTCGCATACCTACGACTTTCTTCTAACAAAAAAACTCTGTGTTCTTGGTTTAATAGATTTCGTTTTGGAAATTTTGTCTTGTAGCCGCCCTAAGAAATAAAGTTATTCCTGAGATAAAATTTCTCACATGAAAGTGATTGAAACCAAAATAGACATCTCATTCATTAGCAGTTTTAAGTCCGTATACATCATCAATATTGCATATCACTTGAGTCCCATTGTTTCCACGGTAGAACTCATATTACAAAATAATGCGAGTTTTCTTAGATTTCATACAAAAATGGTTTTAAGTACTGCTATATTACAGAAAATATAAAATACAAAGAAACCAATAAATACCTAATTTCAAAAGAAGAATAACATACCTTTAATATAAAATTTATTTGAACTTATAATTCCAAGTCAATCCAATGATATAACACTTCAAAGCAACCCGTTTTAAAAATCTCCAATTTCATAGGTAAAGACCTATTATAAACCTTCATAAATAAATCTGATATTTTTATATATATATAATTTCTTCTGTTCGTGTATTTGTCACCTAACTCCTCCTAACCGTCTTGAACGATTCGGATATAACTTTGTATGTATATTTGAGTGGGTCTCTGGATGGTTTGAAAATACAATTGATATACAATTATTATAATATACTAATAGATACCAATATATACCAATATTATACCAATTATTAAAGCTTTTTTTAGTTTTTACACTAATTGTATCGATTCGTATCCACAGGGCCGGTTCCACTGGACGATGAACGGCGTAGGACTGGAGTTCAATCACCTGTTCGGATTTGGCGTGCTGGACGCGGGAGCTATGACGGCACTCGCAGCCAACTGGCGTTCCGTACCACCTCGGTACCACTGTGAGGCTGGATCTGTTAATACACATACGTGAGTACTCTCCCCAACTACTCATTATTTGTATAGGTTAGTGGTTCCCAACCTGTGGTACGGGAAGTACTGGTGGTCTATAAGAGCTAAAATATTGTCCGCAAAAGGTTTAAAATTTCACACTTTCCATCTGAAAACTGACTTTGATGCAAAGGGGTCCTAAGTTTTATGAAAAACACTGTGTTTTCTATGATAATGCTCATAACTTTTTAAAAATATACAGTATGAATTCGGCATATAAGTATGTTTAAATGGTCACAATTTAATTTTTCTTCAGGTCATCTGATCCCAAATCACAAATAAAAAAATCCACAAAGAATCAAGTGATACCAGGACCTGTACCATGACGTTTAAAGTAAGATTGTTTCATTCTTATTTCCAGTGTGGGTAAGAGATGGCGCTAGACAACCTGTACAGCTCTGTCTCTTACCCACACTGAAATAAGAATGAAACAATCTTACTTTGAACGTCATGGTAACCCCCCAAGTCAAAAAAAAAAAAAATTGGGAACCACTCGCTTGCTTGTTTTCATAAAATCTAAAGAAGAAACATTTTTGGGCATAAACTCAAAGGCCTTCAACACATTTTCAAGATAAGCTAACGGAAGATAAACCGAAAAGAAAAAAACTTGTTCAGTCCAAAAGTGTAGAAAGCAATTTAGATACACACATAAAACAAAACAAATTATATATTCTAATACGGGACATATAGACTGCGAAAGTCGGGACCCATTAAATAATCTACTGGTAATTACTGGTAAAGTAGCCAATATCTTCATAATGTATTTCATTAAATGTCAGACGATTTCCTAGCTCAAAAACAAAAACCTTGATAACAAAACTACAAAAAGGTAGTTAGGTATTTCACCTATTTCTCAATAAGAGCAACTGGAAAATGAAAAGAATTTATCTGGTAGCGTTTTCTCATTTGTTGCGATCTACAAAGTAGTTAGTAAAGGAAGCCATAGTACCGTTTTAAGCCGATAGAATTTATTTGCGCTAAAGCTAAATGCCTCGCAATTACGTAACAACCGTTTAAAGCCTGATTAAAATATTTTACCTTACAAACAGACTGGCCCGTTACCATGACGTGTTAAAATGTCCAGCGAGCGAGTATTATAGTAATAATAAATTCATTTATTTCAGGCTTGAAATACCCATACTTGATAAATTCATCATCATAATTATCATTTCAGCAGAAAGACGTCCACTGCTGGACATAGGCCTCCCCCAAGTGTCACCACAATGAACAAAATAAATTACAATATTTACTTACTATACTTAGATAAATTACAATTTCAAAAAGTTAAAATTAAAAATAATAATAGTACAAAGTCAGATTCAGTTCAATAGTTAATAATATGTCAGATTTAGATTAATAAATAATAAAATGTCAATGTATAAATATGGCGTGCTCAGCACTGGGTTGCGACAGTCGCTGTCACCATTCCACCATGAGATCCCGCCGGAACTCTGTCCGCCGCCGATAAGTCGCGGTAGCGGAGTTCGCCCCGGCGTTGCATCTCCACGCGCAAATCGTGCATGCATGCAAGGATTGTTGCCTCTAGATCCAATGGTGGCAGGCCAGCAAGAAGGCTCGCCGCTTCGCGGGAAATCGTGCGGTATCGCTGCTGGTTCTGGATGGCCTCTGGCATGCGTTCAACTTGGCCACCGGTCGCTTTCTTAGCGACGGCGCCCATACTGGCGAACCGTAAAGGGCTATAGACCGAACGATACCCGCGTAGAGCCTCCGGCAGGAACTTTTTTTTTTTTTTTTTTTTTTTTTTTCGGTGGGAAAATCATCTTATGACATCCCCCGCCCTTGGGCGGGGCGGGAGATAGTGTCAGACTTTTACTGACTAAAAACCCACTCCTGTTCCTTCATTGCCTTTCGTACCAGGGCCGAGTCTTCCTTTCAGAATCAGACCC
Source organism: Mythimna impura (assembly GCA_905147345.3). Classification (NCBI taxonomy): domain Eukaryota; kingdom Metazoa; phylum Arthropoda; class Insecta; order Lepidoptera; family Noctuidae; genus Mythimna; species Mythimna impura. Next base: position 19,611,870 of record LR990359.1, on the reverse strand, counting down.
TTGGCCCCAGTAGGCTTCGACCCTGCTAGGCCCCTACAGTTGCTGACATCTCCTTGAGGCGCGCGTGGAACAGCACGCGCCGTCGACGACCTGGGCTCGGTCCGGACGGTTACCGGACGGTCGGAAGGCGAGCCACCCATTGCTCGCCGTCCGCAAGCCCGCGCCTACGATGGCCGGAAATCGGGATCGGAATCCCGGCGGCGATTGGGGCGTGAGGACCGTTGCCTCACGCGATCGGCCGCCTCCTTTGCTAGCATTACTGCTTCGCAGAAGGAGGCGACCGCCTGCCACTCCTCCTCGCTCCGGACCATGGCCTGTACCAAGGCCCGGCGCGAGAGATCGCCGCCACCGATAGCCCCCACGAGGACACGGCGTTGCTCTGCCCAAGCGGGACACACCTCCACCGTGTGCTCCACCGTGTCCTCCGGGTGGTCCACACAATGGTGACACCCGGGCGTTTCTTCCGCACGAATCCGGTGCAGGAACCTCCCGAACTTACCATGTCCGGTGAGGACCTGCGTCATGCGGAAGGTAAGGACGCCGTGTTGCCTTTCCAGCCACTCCTCAAAGAGGGGACTTACCGCCATAATTATGGCGTGCCCAGCACTGGGTTGCGATAGTCGCTGTCGCCATTCCACCATGAGACCCCGCCGGAGCTCTGTCCGCCATGCCGCGACTTGTCGTGGCAGCGGAGTTTCGCCCCGACGTTGCATCTCCACGCGCAGATCGTGCATGCGTGCAAGGCCTGTTGCCACCAGGTCCCATGGTGGCTGGCCAGCAAGGAGGCTCGCCGCTTCGCGGGAAACCGTGCGGTATCCCCGCACCATCCGTATGGCCATGACCCTCTGGCACGCGTTCAGCTGGGCCGCCGGTCGCTTTCGCAGTGACGGCGCCCACACCGGCGCCCCATAAAGGGCCATGGACTGTACTATGCCAGCGTAGAGCCTCCGGCAGGAGGCGTTTGGACCCCCAAGGTTGGGCAGGAGCCGCTTGAGGGCAGCCCCATTCCGATTCAGTTTGGGAGCCAGACGTCGGAAGTGCTCCTCGAAATTCCACCGGCTGTCGAGGACGAGTCCCAGGTACTTCATCGTCGACCCGACGCCGATGTGAACTCCTCCTACCGTTAATTGGGAGCGCCGAGGCGGCGCGCTCCGAGGGCCGTGAAAACACATGGCCTCGGACTTTTGCAGTGCCACCTCGAGTCCCAACTGCTGGATCCTATCAACGACTATCGCAACCCCGCGTGTCGCTAATTCGACCGCCGCCTGGTACGACTCTCCCTGCGCCAGGACCAGCGTGTCGTCTGCGTAACAGACCACGCTGACCCCGTCAGGGAGGTCGCCGCGCAGCACGTAGTCGTAGCCGATGTTCCACAAGGGCGGTCCTAGTACCGATCCCTGCGGAACACCGCACGACATCTCTCGCCGTTTCCACTCTCCCTGGTGACCAGGGTAGATGATGTACCTGTCCGACAGGTAGGCCTCGATCATACGACAGAGGTAGTCGGGCACCCGGTGATACCGGAGTGCCCTCCTAATGCTACTCCAGGGCAGGGAATTGAAGGCGTTGGCGATGTCCAATGACACCGCCACGACACACCTGCCCTGGGACACCGCATCCCCCGTCGTGAGAGCTCGCACGCGCATGATGGCGTCCACCGTAGAGCGCCTCCTGCGAAAGCCGAACTGGCCGTCCGCCAGATCTGGCCCCACCCGTGTTAGGTGCGCGACGAGGCGGTCTGCAATTACTCTTTCAAAGAGCTTGCCCACCTCGTCGAGCAGCACAATGGGCCGGTACGCGGACGGAGAGTCCGCAGGGCGCCCTGGCTTCGCGATAAGGACCAGTTTCCCCGTCTTCCAGCGAAGTGGGAACTGGCCCCTCTCCATGCATGCGCTGAAGAGCCCTCTTAATCGAGACCCGAGAGCCTCCATGGCCAGGACCCAGGCTTTACCAGGCAAGCCGTCGGGTCCTGGGGCGGTATTCTTGGCACTCAGCCTTCGTACCGCCACACTCATCTCTACCTCGGTCACCTCTGGAGCATTGCCGTCGTCGTCGCCATCGTGATCCGCGTTAGACACCGCTGGTGGCGGAGCCATGAGCGGGGGGGAGTGTTCCCCTCGCGCAGGGAACAGATTGCTCACCACACCCTCCACAATCTGGGGCCGGAGACTCTGCGTGAGTGGGGGAGCCCAGGGGCGGAGTTTTTCCCGCACCACCTTGTAGGGGCGTCCCCACGGGTCTCCGTTCAGAGTCCCCAGCCACACGTTGCGGGCCTCCAACTTGGCCCGCTTTATTTCCGCTCGGAGGGTGCGCTTTGCTTCTCTGTATCCCTCATACAGCTCCGCCTTTCTGGCCTCCGCATCCGGTGGGCGGATGCGGCGACTGCAGTGTCTGGCGTACCGGCGCCGCGCAGCATTGCACGCATTGCGCAGTGCCGCAATCTCTGGCGACCACCAGTACACCTGGCGCCGGGCACGTCCTGGCCGGACTCGGGGCATTGCCGCGTCGCAGATTTGCGACATGGCCTCCCGGAACCACTCTGCCTCGACGTCGATGTCAACAGGCCTGTCCGGTGCTTGCACCCAGGCCTGTACCATCGCGGCTTCCAGGAGGAGCTCCCGGTCCAGCTGCTTCAGCGCCCAACGCGGACCACACGGGGTCTGTTGGACCGGCGCGATCGAGGTCTGGGTGGAGACGTCAAACCGAATGTACTGGTGGTCTGAGTACGTCTCCACCCCCTCCATGACGCGCCAGTCGACGACACGTGGTGACAGAGCAGGGCTGGCGAACGATATGTCCACCACTGACTCGCCCTGCATCCGCACACACGTGGGGACAGAACCCCGGTTTAGGACGACCAGGCCTGTCTCCAGAGCCCAGTCCTCCACCATCCGACCCCGCTGGTTCGTGAACCGGGAACCCCAAGCCAAGTTCTTGGCATTGAAGTCCCCGCAAACGACCACGGGGAGGGAACCAAATCCAGCGACGACGGCATTCAGCTCCATAAGGGAGATGTGGAGATCGGCGAGAGTTCTGTTCGGGGACAGGTAGACGCCTACCACTGCAATGTCCCCGAACCGTGCTGCCACGCAACCCCGCCCCCTCGTGACGGCCTCGAGGGACGGAGTACCGGCGGCGGCCGACGAAATTAAGGTCACCGAGCCGTTCAGATCCTGAACCCAGTCTCCCCTGGGCAGGACATAGTACGGCTCGGAGACCACGGCGATGTTGATCGACCACTGCGCCATGCTCTGGAGCAACAGATCCTGAGCGGGGGCGCAGTGGTTGATGTTCGCCTGGAGGAGACGTAATGGAGCCGTATTTAACAGTCCATTACAGTCTCCTCCCGAGCCCCGCGTGAGGGCACTGCCGCAGGGGTTGCAGCGGCGACAGCGGCGGCAGCCAAAGACGAGGCTGCGGCGGTGAGGACATCAGGGTGGATAGGCCTCCGGACCTTTCCCTTGACCTTGGCAGGAGGATCGCAGGACCTGCTCCCAGCCCGGTGTTCAGCCGGCTTGCCTGCCGCCGCACATGCGTAGCAGTGCGGCGTTGCACGGCATTCAACCGCCTTGTGACCGGGCTGACCGCACTGGAAGCAGCGGTCACTGCGGTCCACCTCCGCGGCGCAATAGGCACCCACGTGGTGTCCCACGTGGCAGCGATAGCACCGCAGAGGTCTGGGCTCCAACAGTTTCACCTGCGCGGAGACCCAGCCTACCAGGAGCCGTCGGCCCTCCCCGGTGATGGTCTTGGCCGTCGACACGGGGCAGCTAACCGTCACGGCTCGCATGCCCGTGCTGTCAGCGCGGATGGAGCCCGCCCGAACCTGTTCGGCGGTGCATCCTCCCGCCCTGACGATGGCGGCCACCACCTCGTCCACCTTGATAGAGTCGTCCAAGCCCATGACGCGCATATCAATGCACTTGGTGGGCCTGGACACTCGGGCCTCTTCCGCGTCCAAGGACGCCCTGATCCTTGCGGCCAGGGCATCTGCGGCAGGGCCACTGGCCGCACCAGGGACCTCCAGCATTCGGGCCCCAGTTACGGTGCGCCTCATGCGGAAGCCCCCAGAGGCTCCGAGCTCGCCAAGGTGGGGCAACACTGCCTGCCTCGCCTTTTCCATGACGGCGTCATACGTCACGCCCTTCTTTTCCGCATCTGGCTGTAGTGTGATTACCACAGCCTCGGATTTCGGGGCGCGAAGTCTGGCCGCCATGGCCCGCTTCTTGCGCTGCTGTCGCCGTGTCCGCTTTTTGGCCGCCCTAGACGCCTTGCCTGCCTTCCTTTTGGCACCGACAACCGTCCAATCGGTGTCGGCCGAGGATTCTGCAGGCGGGGCGGGGGGTGGCAGGGGCGGCCCAGTCGCCGTCACGGCAGGAGCCCTCGCCGCCTTACCCTTTGTGGGTGGAGCAGGCCCTCCCTGCCGCTCCTGCTGTTTGGCCGCCGGGGCCGGCCTCACAGGCTCCGACGCCATGGCCTTTCGCCCGGCCTGCTCCGACGGGCCCGCCTTGGGCGCAGCAGCCGTAGTCGCGGCGGCGGCGGCATATGATGCCGCCTTCCGCTGGCCGGAGGCCGCGAGCGGGGGACGCAGCACGATGCCCTCCAGCACGGACAGCTGCTGCTGCATCCGCTGCTGGAACTGCTCCTGTTGCTGCTGCTGTTGCTGCCGGAGGGCAGCCAGCTCCTGCCGCACCAGCGTCAGCAGCTGGCCCTCTGACTCGGGCTGGGGCTGGGGCTGGTTTTGTCCCTGCTCCTGCATGCTTACCCTTTTTGGTGCCTCCTCCTGGTGGTCGACTTTTCGGGCATCCAAGAGCTCAGCCCGGATCTTCGCAACCCTTTTTTCGAAGTAGGCGTCCATGGCCTCCAAGATAGAGGTCGCGAACTGAGCGATGCCCCTTTTCTTGGAGCCCTTCTCTCTTTTCCTTGACATGGCTGTCAAGACGTCGACCACCAGTACCCCGAGCAACCTGCGTGACTCCTCGGCGGAGTCTTCCCCGGCGTCTGGCTTGCTGCCAGGCGGCCCCGAGGGGTCAGACCTAACACCAGTCGCTACGGGATGGCGCCCCTCCGCGGAGAGCCTCTCGGCTCTCTCAGCAGCCTCCTGGGAGGTAAGCCCTCTCCCTCTTCCTCTCACTCGGCTCGCACCCCGACTGCTAGTAGGGATCTTGCGGGCCGACGCAAACTCTCCTTCGGAGGACGATCCGTCCCCCGCTTTGGAGCGCTTCCGGAAGAAGCTTGTATTCCTTCCAGGGTCTCCCGCTACCTCCTCCACCTCCGAGCTCTCCGAGCTCCTTTTGGATGCCGCGTCGGACTCCGACCGCGCATCACTCTCCTTCTCCTCATCGTTGGTTTTAAAAAATTTGCTCATTTTTGTTCCCACGAGTATGTATCAAGTTTTACCGGCTCAAATTTGTGGTTCGCACTAGAGACTAATTAAGCTACCCATTAGTCAAGCTAACAACCTCCCTCACGGTGCGTCGCCGCTTGGAGGTTTGGGGTGATTTTTTATAGAGGTTGTCTTCCTCGCGGCCCGGGCGGTTAAGCCAAGACCCTCGACCCCCATCAAAAGTCAGAAACATGACCTTGGACAATCTCTGGGGCTACGAGACTAACGGTGGCAGAAGGAGGAGCAAGTCTTCCTCCTGCCTGCCCGGTGGCAGGGTAAGTGCACACCGAGCCCGCTCTTACTTCGCCACTGTGCTCTCTGCTATAGCAGAGGGACACGCGTTGAAGTGTTCCTTCGGACAGAATATTCGCAGGCGGACATCGAGACCCCTTAGGCAAAGTACCCAAGGGGAGTCGTTAGCCGCCTCCCAGGGTGCACCGTCCCGCAGACTGGCCTTCACTCCGGACATATCCGCAAGGGAACTACAGCCTGCGGGCACTCGAGGAGGTTTTCTGTCGTAGCACCCCCTCCGGCAGGAACTAGAACCCCTGTGTTTCTTCAGTTGCTCTTTTCGTTCCAAGGCGGCCTACTCTTTTTTTTCATTAGGGCCGGTAAAAATAAGACTTTGGCGTTTTGCGCCGTTTAATCTTAGTACCTTAACTAAGTAGTAATCTTATTCTTACTTGAAATAAAAGTCGGTATTGTCGAGCAAATTATATATTCGTCCTGACCGCCAAAAAGTGAGGTCTGATGAAGTGTCAGTAGTAAAACCATAGACAGGAAACTTTTGTTATACCACAGACTAAATATGTTTCAAAAGGTGGGTCCTACACATAGTACTGTAATATTATGCGGGACGCCACAAGACTAAGCCGGCAAGAAGAATTGAAGAGTTTCACAAGAATTTAACAAGTACCACACAGAATTGAATTTAGTTTATCACCTTTTATCTCTGTATTTCCAGTGAAATCCAATCCGAAGGAATGCTAACAATGAAGATCAAGACGTCGGCATGTGCCGGCACACCCAGTGAGGTGCGCTACCTGGAGCACGTGCAGGCGGTCGTCAGTGCCAACGCCAGCAGGCGTGGAGACCTCGAGCTGTTCCTCACCAGTCCCATGGGCACCAGGTATTAACCGGTCCTTGTCAGAGGTCGGCAATGTGCCACGTGCAGTGAGGTGCATGCATGCGCTACCTGGAGCACGTGCAGGCGGTTGTCAGTGCCAATACCAACAGGCGTGGAGACCTTGAGTTGTTCCTCACCAGTCCCATGCGCACCAGGTAGGAACCCCTCGTAATCAGACAGCGGCATGTCTTATACCCAGTGAGGTGTGCTACCTGGAGCACGTACAGGCGGTCGTCAGTGCCAACGCTAGCAGATGTGGAGACCTCGAGCTGTTCCTTACCAGTCCCATGGCCTGGGCACCAGGTAGGAACCCTTCGTAATCAGACATCGGCATGTCTCACACCCAGTGAGATGCGCTACCTGAAGCATGTCAGGTGGTTGTCAGTGCCAATGCTAGCAGGCGTGAAGAACTCGAGCTGTTCCTCACCAGTCCCATGGGCACCAGGTAGGAACCCTTCGTAATCAGACATCGACATGTCTCACACGCAGTGACGTGCGCTACGTGGAGCACGTGCAGGTAGTTAGTTATCTTTACCAGTGCTAGCAAATGCAGAGACCTCGAGCTGTACCTCACCAGGAAAAACAGGTAGCGACGTTCCTAAATTGCTGAACTACTGGCAAAATTGCAAGATTTTTGGAAAGATTCTCTGGTGTTAATATTGATTGTACAATAGATTCACAAAGTGTTCCATAAATCCAGTATGAAAGTGACCATTTTAACCTTCGTAAATAATTCACGTCGTCAGGATGATCAATGGGTCATTCTGATGACCTGAATTATTATTTTATTCTCGGCAAACCGGGGCAAGTAATGATCCTGGATTGTCAAGAAAGTATTTTGATTCATCCATCACTTGTTGATCGAATAACAAACTTGTTCGCTCATCCAGTGGATGATATCTTTCTTTTGCTGACGCAGTTATTATAATTCCAAATTGGATTTTGCTCTTTATCTTCTATGAAAACATTATTTCTTTGAAAAAACACAATTTCTTATCGATTCCAGATCAATGATTCTGAGCAGGCGCGCCAATGACGATGACTCTCGCGACGGTTTCACTAAATGGCCGTTCATGACCACTCACACCTGGGGGGAGTACCCGCAGGGCACGTGGATATTAGAGGTAAATAAAAAAGTAAATGTTGTACAAGTACAGTATATAAGGTGTAAAAAAATTAACTTTAAGAATTTCGAGGGGACATTGTACTCCTCATTATGAACAACTTTTACTATGGGACCAAACCTGAAATCGCGAAAAAAAAATCAGCTGTTCCCTACGTTTATGTTCGCATAACTCGTCAAAATGTATGGAGCAGCTGATTTTTTTTTACGATAAAAGCTTTGGACTCAGTGGAAAGGCGTGCGAAGATCTAATTGGTGATCCAGATTTGGTTAAATCCAATCTACAAAGCCTGGAGCACAGAAAGAAAAAAAGAAAGAAAGAAAGAAAAACATTTTATTTGCCGGAAAAGGCGCAAACTTATAACTAAACATATTGCAAACATTTTGCAAGACAAATACATAATTAATCAGTAATAACATATATGCGCCACGTCCGAGCAGAACGGCCGTACGCTCAGCATAATGCCGTGTCCACAACGCAAAAATGCGACGAGTCCACAGCGCTGGTTTTCAGCGTGGGCCGGTGACGTTATCAACTAACAGACGTCGGCAACGGTATTGCCACAGGCGTAGGGTAGCCAGCTTTTCGGTATTTTACATGATGCAATTATTTTGGAGAGTATGCGCGGGAATTGCATAACTTGATTCCACCATCTCCTTTCTACCATCGGTCAACCCAAAGTACGGCGTGTATCCACCCTTACGTTGTTGGTACCTCTACGGTCCGGGTTGAGCGTTTCGCTTCGTCATTTATACCGCGTACATCGAAGGACTGGAACAATTATCCCACTGCGGTCTTCCCGTCCGATTATAATTTAGGTGTCTTCAAGGTTAGAGTAAATAGGCTCTTAAAAACTAGTAGCCAGGTGGGATCGCAGTCAAGCACTAGTTTATATCATATTAGCGACCCGCCCCGGCTTCGAACGGGTGCAATGCTGATACCACCGCAAACGCTATGTCCCTGCATTTTAAATTTGTAGGTAATATCTTCGAAAATATTTATTTAAATTATTATCATTTAGGTGTCTTCAAGGCTAGAGTGAATAGGTTCTTAATAAAAATCAACGATTGTATCACTGCTTACCATCAGTTGGGATCGCAGTCAAGCACTAGTTTATATTAATAAACAAAAGAATTTATTTTAATAAATTACCTATCAAAGTAAATAATTTTCACTTGTTCGTGTTCCAGGCGCGCTACAACGGTGGTCCTAACGGTAACCCCAGTGACTGGTCGGGTTTCTTCCGCGGCTGGTCCCTGGTGCTCCACGGCACTCGGGCTCCGCCCTACGCGCAACTGCAGCCTCAGGACCCTCACTCCAAACTAGCCGTCGTCAAGAAGGCCCATGAAGATAACGCGATCAACTAATAGACCAAATACTCCAGGTTTTATGAACTGATCATGTTTGGTTTGAAGGGTAATGGTTCTTGAACAGTATTAAGATTAAATTAACTTTTAATGAGGTTTGGTAAGCTTTATAATTGGTAAAAATACAATTTTATAAATGGTCAGAACAAAAAGATTGGAGGGTAATAACGACAAAAGTTGACGAATGTTACCCTTGTCGAGTTGATGATTATTACCCTACCATGGGTTGATGGTCATTATATCACTAGTGCTAAAGATAAAAAATATACGATCTGAGATTAGAAGAATACAGTGAAAAACTGTTTGAGAAAAGAAATATTTTACCAGAATATTTATATCCAAAAAAGATATGTAGAGTGAATTCAATCAGCCATGATCAGCGAATTAAAACCTGGACATTAAAATTGTAGGCGTAACATAAGACAACCAAGTGACGACAAAGGATTCATTGAACTTAGCTTTTATAATAATAATAATATCCCCATCTTCCATTACATACTTTCTTCTAAATCTGTTAGAACTCCTGAGTCGTGACCCGTTACTCGTGTTATGCCTACCGAGTACTAGTGTCTGTAAAAACTTATGTATTTTTGTACATAGCTTTCACAGAAGCCATAGGCATTTTGTTTTAAATTATTGTTACAAATTTTTATTTCTATATTTAATAAACGGTAACTGCACAATTTTTAGGGACGTTATTTTTAGATTAATGATTTTAGAAACATATTTTTTATTTTTATAAATATTATATTTTTAAATTAATTATTATTATTATTATTTGGGTAATTATCGTTTGCTGTTACCGTTTGTTATAAAATATGAAAGTAACAATAAAAATGGCGGGTATTATTTTAATTCTTTTTTTTATAAATATAAAAATGGGAATTGATAGGGTTGGATTGATTCCTTGCAGTGTTTTCTTTGGAATCATTTGTATTTTTTTTTACCTCATTTGTTCACCCCAAATAACTGCCATTTATATTGAAAAGGGTCAAAGACGAGTAAATACTACTCTGATTGTTAACATCTTTGACTGACTTCTGAATAATTTTGTTTAAAATATTTTTTTATTGAACTAGTCATGATTTTTAAAATGTTATTATTTGGAAAGCTATTCTAGTCACTTAATATTATTAATTTATTGAATCTTGGTGTAACTGTAATGGAATTAAAATATACCCTTTTTGAAAAACTGTGAAGCCATAAATAACTTGAACATTGGATGGTTAAGAAAAGTAATAACTTACACAAAAGAATAGTAACAGTGAAAACTCGTGAGAACAGAAAATACATTTATTTTCCGACATTGGAAATCAAAGGACATTATTTTTGTAATAAACTTCGTCGTAGAATAGAAATGTACTTATTTATTTTCTATAAATTTTGTTCATCTTCTTAATAGATCTAAAATAAGTTACAAAGACAGACGGACATATCAGGTAGCGTCGTAATATGCCGAACTTAACATACACAAATATCATCTATTTACTTTAAACTAGAAGTTGAACAAAATTTACTATAATATAATTTTTATCAATATTTATTTATGTTTAATATGTTGACCAAAACTATTTGTAGAATGGGTAGTTCAATTTCAATTTATGGTTTATTGTTGTGTTCGTTAGGTTTTAAAAAATTCAAATGGCCTTTATTTAACCCAGCTAAATAAAAGCTCATTTGAATAATTTTGTGTTTAATAATACTATGCGTCGAAAGATACGTATGTTAGAATATTTACAAAGAATATATTAGAAAATTATCGTTATCAAGTAAGATATAATAAAACTATTTATATGACATGATTAAACTTCCTTTTGGGGCCCACTAACTCTGAATATGGTTATTTATCAACAGCCTCTTTGCATCTATTTTCTTAAAGAATAAAATTTATTATTAAAATAAAGATTCAAGCATTTTCACTTCCATATTAACCAAGTAATATTATGTATTTTACAGTAATTATGGGCATAACCGTAGGTTTTATTACAAAATCGTTAGGATAATGGTTAAGAAATTTAAAAATGATATAAAGAAAAAATATATAATGTACTACTATTATAGAAATATAATGTGATTTGGTGTTGTATTTGAATTAAATGACGTTTTTGTAATTGATACTCCTTTCCCTTTTTTATAGAGATTATTTGAGGGTTTCTCAGAGGGTTGTTGTGAACTAAATTCTTCCTTGACACACATAGCTCAAAACTTCTTCATCTTTGTCTATTAGAAAAGTACGTGGGTATATAATTTATATTATATTTATTGGTTGCCCTATCGGTTTTTTTCTTGCATCTGAAGTCTAGTTTAAAGCTACACATTTAGTCGTTTAATAAATCGGTAATCATAACTCAAATTAAACTCAGCAGTATATTTTAACATTTAATTTTCATTAACAAATGTAGGTATTGGGCAGTTTGTTTAACTTATAATAATAACTATACACAAGTGTAGCGGAATTAAGTATAAAACTATTTATTACACTATATACAATTTTATTATGGAATATTTCTTGTCTTGCCAAACCGTCGTGGAAAGAACTACAACAGGAAATATAAAAATCTACTATTTAAGAAATTAAATAGTTATTACAGTAGTAGGACATTCTCAAATATACCTAAATAATCATTTTGATCGAATTAAGATTATGATGGCCGCCCAGTCTCAATGTAGATTAGACACATTCGCATAAGATATAGTGTATGTGATATGAAATGTGTGTGTAAACACAAAGGCACTCTGTGTTCCTTTAGAACAGGGACAGCAGGAACAACGATATCACGTGCTTTCGGCACGAGAGTGCCACACTATCAACTCTTAACGGGCTGCCACTGAACGATTCTTAAGTGCTAATGAAAAACCCAACATAACACTCTTCACTTGATCTAGGAATCGAACCCAACGATCAATCAACAGGCGCAGTTGTGACCACGGGATCAACAAAACAGTTGCCTAAACCTAGAATCTTAATAGGTATAACGCAAAAACAACTGTAGGATTTTTTTTCTAATTGATCTCTTATTCGTTAACATGATATTGTTTTGCACATCTCAACTAATTCAAGATTTCTTTTACTCTTCCATAAAATGAGTTAGGGTAAAATACAATCATATATTTTTTACTTCACATCACGTTTAATAGTTGTATTAATAATAGTTTCATTCAGTTAAAGTTCAAACACGACGTATTAGCTTATACATAATTTACTGGTAGTCTATAGGTTTAGATTGGAGTCTGAGAATATGTATGTACAAGAATGAGTGTAAAATTAAATTAAAACAGTTATTGAAATCTAACACTGACCTAAATACAATAATTTGAAAAACAACAAATGACATATCTTATCTTTTTAATTGATATCACATCAGGTATTAATTTTATTTATTATGTTTTTACTATTTAAGGAAAAAAAACTGACCTAATGCATTTTTATGTTGGAACAACGTATCATTTAACAGTTTTGTCCATAATTTTATATTAATCTTTGAATCGTAAGAGGTATTAACGACAAGTCAATATACCACTTAAATCCAAGAAGTCATAGTAAATTCCATAAAATATCTGTCAAGCTCTAACGATGGCATCCAATATTCCCAGTTTCGAGTGACGTATCGTTACGATTGCTGTATTGCCTTACTTTATGATTAATTTAAGGTACAGAAAACTTAAAATAAAGTAAACAATACAAATACATACATACACTAACGTTTGTCACCGTTTCACTTATTCACAGTTTATTTTGGTACAGTCACACTCATTTAAGCATAGTTTCATACTTTTGTTTTGTATGACTTCTTCACTTTACTGGCCATACAATTTAAATCGTACGCTTTTGAATGCATTTTAGTGTCACTTGAATTTGTATGGTTCTCATACATCCATTTTTTTTAAAGTTCATGTCTTTCGATGATTTATTATGATAATGAAAACAGATTCAGTAGTTAAATCCGTTTGGTTGGTTGTATGGGCTCATACACCCATCTCGTTGTATGGCCTGCCGTTGTGCATGTCTACATCAACGCCGCGCTCCGAGATCCCGTTAAGCCCATTAGCGTGCCCACGGGAACTTAACTGTCAGAGATCTGCAAATGAGAATTTATATTTAAGTATGGTTACTTCCTGTAAGTACCCAGCAATAAAATTAAAATAATCCTATAAGGGAAAATATAAAAAAAAAACAACTTGGATAGCGATATTTGCTCTTGTTACAAATTATATAGACTGATTTTAACTACTGGCTGCGATAAGAATAAAGCGTGAACTACATTAGACTGACGAACAAGTGCACGACGCCTGAGTCATATGGAGCGATGCGTCGCGTGGTGTCCCATGGCGTGGGTCTAATGTAGTCTAATTGCCATATAAAATGTATGGAGACTGACGCGCCCTGATCGGCGTACGTGACCCACGTGGGCCCAATGTAGAAAATCAAGAAAATAAAAAATCTATTTGAGGACTCCTCTTAAGGTAAACTCATTCCAAACAGTTTTTATTGAATAGTAAATACAGTAAAGGGGTTAAGAAGTTTATCAAACTCTTAGAGTAAAAAAATATGTAGTTCTGCTGGAAGAAATTTCTTTTGAAATAAGGCTACATATTTGTATTTTTCTCTTTTCATTTTTTTAAGATGAAGCACTAAGGGAGGTCGCGGAAATCAAATTTCCTTAAGTTTTTTTTTCATTTGGCTGGTAAATGTCAAGTTGTAGGTTGAATAAAATATAATTTGTGACCGTAACAAGTACTTTATAAAAAAGTAATTCAATAGGGTTAACTGAACTAAGAGAGCTGTATTGATGATTTCGATGATTATAATTCCTTAAAAAAATGTGTTACGGTCGCTAATATTTTTTTAATCAACATATAACTTGACACTGCCCTGCAAAAACACATAAGTAAATTTGAATTTCGAGATCTCCTTAAATTTATTTATTTACAAGCACTTGTACAACGTTACGGAGGATGTCCAAGGCGTTGTACAGTAGAAACTTACAAACTAAAAAAATACGTTAAATAAAAACAATAATAACACATTGAAGAATAAAAAAAAATACATACACATTACCACTAAAATAATATATCCCTTAAAACAAATTAAACAATGTTTACTTATTTTTTATCCATCTTCTGTTAGTGTGTACAGATTTTTGCTAGGGTAAAACTGATTAACTGTTAAGACTTTGTTAGGGTAAAACTCGTTAATTCATAGAAAACAGTGTACTTACCCATGGTCTCCTGCTGTAACTCTAGTTTGTACGCTGGATTATCGTACGGCGGGAGAGAAGACTCTCGGGGGGCGGATGGCACAGCTGTCAACATAAAAGCAAATCGTTATAATTTTCCGAATTTTATGCAATAGACATTTAGCCACCATGAACAGGATTTTTTTAACAAACTTCTGGACACTTCTTGGTCCCAACCTGCTAACCATAGCTTTTGTATCAAAATTTTTGCTAAAATGATACTAGGTGACAACCAACCTAATGGGTCGAAAACGCATCATCAAATTAAAAAATTAGTCTAGTTATCAGAGTGACTGTTGAAAGTCTACCGTTGTTTAAAGGACTATAACAGTCAGCTCGGATGCATCCTTGACTTGGAGCATTCTAGGCCTCGTAAGGCTTACTGTTCACGGGCGCATAGCTTCATAAAATGCAAAAAAACGTATCCCGTGTGCGTATTCCACGCATTACAATAAATACTTGTATGAAATGGATAGTGGAGCAGTGGTGGCCGAGCGATAACGGCCCCGACTTACGAGTTGTAGGTCGCGGGTTCAAACCCAGCCAGGCGCATTACTTTGTGTAATTTATTTCATCACCACTGCTCTCAAAACGGTGAAGGAAAACATCGTGAGGAAACCGGCATGTCCTAGAACCAAAAATTCGAAGACATGTGACATTCACCAACGCATGCGGAGCAATCCCGCATGCGTGATTAAAACCGCACGATATTCAGGTAAAAACCCATATTAGAGATCATCCATATAAAATAATTAGCTTAAAATCAATAAATAATAATTCCAAAAAAATCCAATAAAAATCCAATAAATAAAATCCAATAAAAAGAAACAATAAGTAAATCAAAATACAATAAATTAAAATTCAATAAACTAAAAACACCCTAAGTGGAAATGAAAATACGTCCAGGTAGGCTGGGTACTTACTGGTGATAGGCACAGAACGCGGCCGATGTCTCCGCAGCAGCACTAGCAGCAGCAGCAGTGACGTCAGAGCGCCCAGCGCCGCCACTGCGCCCACGCCGACCAGCGCGCCGTAGTAGTCGCCGCGGTGCCGCCCGGCTACTGATGATGCTTCTATCTCGTCTGCAAGGGAAATTGTTTTGAATAAATAATGTTAAGGTCGTTTAAGCCTCAATAAGTAAAAAAAAATACTCAGAAAAATTGTAGTAGTTTCCTACTAGAACAAAGTCTTAGCACTAAGTCGTATCGGACGGCGAGTAATGGGTAGCTCGCCGTCCGGCCGTCCGGTAATGTCCGGACCGAGCCCAAGTCGTCGACGGCGCGTAGTGTTCCACGCGTGCCTCAAGGAGATGTCAGCAACCGTTGGGGCCCAGCAGGGTCGAAGCCTACTGGGGCCAAGGGTCTGATTCTGAAAGGAAGAGTCGGCCCTGGTATGAAAGGCAACGAAGGAACTGGAGTGGGTTTTTAGTCAGTAAAAGTCTGACACTATCTCCCGCTCCGCCCAAGTGCGCGGGATGTCATCTGATGATTATCCCACCAAAAAATAAAGCACTAAGTCGTATCTAAGTCGAAAATATTATAGATATGTTTATAGAATACCTACATACTTAATATATAATATACATTTTGGCTTTAAGATATTTTATTTTTTTATTCTTGATAGGTTCGCGCTTGACCGCTATCTCACCTGATGGAAAGCGACGATGCGGTCGACGATGGAGCGCTCTTACCTAGAAGTAACCTATTCACTCTTGACTTAAAGATTCCCGGGTTGTAGCCATCAGGAAAAACAGATTCCGGCAAGGAATTCCACTCCTTAGCTGTACGCACAATGAATGTGTTCTCAAAACGTGTTGTGCGTATAGATGGGATGTCTACTATGTACCGGTGGCGCATTGCCGTACGCCTGGTGGTCCGATGATGGAACGGGCTAGGCGGATTCTTATTTCTAGAGATCTCAAGCTGAGTGAAGAGATCTATAGAACCAGATTTTGGTTGAAGATCGAAACTAATTGAATCTATAATCAGTAGACATAATGTTATTGAAATAAGAAGTAGGTAGTAGGTACGCTATCGCTATGTGAAATAAAGAAATAATTTGAAATATATAGGTTTGATTGAATGCTCACTATCAATTGGTTCTGGAGAGTCCTCCGATTTTGTGTTGATTTCCAATACGTTGCTAGTCTTCACTTTTCCGTTAGTCAGGAACATTTCCAGCCAGACACGACATCTGGAAAACACAATCATTGTTCAATTAATAGTAATTTCTATAAACTTACCTACAATAGAAAGTTGTAGTGGGTGGCGTCTAAAATAATGAAAATAATCATCATTTCAGCCGAAAGACGTCAGGCCTCCCCCAAGTGTCGCCATAACGACCGGTCCTGTGTGTCTTGCATCCATCGGATTCCTGCGATCCTCACCAGGTCATCGGTCCACCTTGTGGGAGGCCTTCCAACGCTGTGTCTTCCGTACGTGGTCGCCACTCCAGAACTTTTCGTCCCCATCGATCAGAGGTCGAGGTGATCAAAAAGTTAGGTTCTTAAAATGGTACCGTGTCTGATAAGTACAGTGTGGATAAAACCTCTCTAAGATAAACTGCCAAAGCAAATAACTTGAGTGGTCCCGAAAAACTTCTCATTTCAAATAATCCGATAGCTCTACTGGGCCCATTGGGGTCCAATGGCATGAGACCAGGGAGAAAACATAGTGAATTACGACCCGCTACCTAAGTGAAAAGGCATGTTACTGCAGATGAAGCAATTAAATCTGATTACGTGTGTAGCACAGCACACTGGCTAATAACTGGGCCCATGCAGTTGGCGTTGAGCGCTCTGTGGCGTATAGGCATGTATGGAAACTTACTTGGTGTTAGGCTGTAAGCCAGTGAGCGTGATAGCTGGAGGCAGGTCCCTGGTGGCGAGGCGGAACTCGTCCTGCTCTCGTCGCGCACCGCACGCGTGCGCGCCGCGGTACACGCGCACCCAGCGCTCCGCCGGCGCCGGGATGCCGCGCCACCACACCTCCGCCGCCGTCGCGCCCACGGACCGAGCCTCGATGCTCACGGTCCAGTTGTATGGATCTGGAGGACAAAAAATAGGACAATGAACAAACATTTGACTGGCCTGTTCTGCCGTCTTTATATTAAAAAGGTCACGACTAACATTCCTTTAGATTCCTTCTATTTAAATCTGATTCCGAATATGTATTAACTCAATTTCGAAAATAAAATTAGTTTGTGTCCTTTTTATTAACGACGGTAGTGTTGGTCTAGTGGTTAGTGGCCCTGACTGCTATACCGGAGGTCGTAGCTTTGACCCGTAGATTCAATTGCCACCCAAGACAAGTGTGATGAGCACGATCATTTGTTCTGTCTGGGAGTATATATCTATAATATGTATGTATTTAGAAATATATAAGTATGTTTATCAGTTGTCTAGAAGTGAATTATTCTTCTAGTTGTGAATTATTATTATTATGTAACTAGCTACATAATAATAATAATTCACAACTAACTACTACTACTACTACTAACTACTAGGACGAGTGACAGGGCAGAATGGAAGAAAAAAACGTGTTGCGCCGACCCCAAACACGGGACAAGGGCAGGAAAATGATGATGATGATCCTATAAAATGGTACTGGCGGGTACCGCCACGGAGCAATCGGTGTTCGCGGCGGGGACGGGCGCAACTGTTGACAGATGTCACATGAGTTGATCATTGCCTCCAGCGCCGCGTCAACCCCTGGGAATCAAAATCGTGATCTAGCCTCAGCTTTAGTTTTCACGATGCCCAATGTATCTACTAAGGGGTATATATGTATCAGATCGATTGTAACAGATAAGCAGTGGCTTCGTGTATAATACTGGAACTGGAAGCTGACCCTAATGTAGTTTGGGAGAAGGCTCTGATGATAATCATCAACATCTAGGGAGATGTTGTTGTTGAGTTATTAGCCTGTCCAAAGCTAATTAGGAAAAGGCTAGGGAGCCTTTTCCCAATTAGCTTAGGGCAAGCTTCCAGTCAAACCAGACGTGGCTGAATACCATTTTTTTTCTACTGCCTAGCTGACCTCCACGACCCAGTTACTGGGCAACCCGATAATCCTTGGATAGACTGATGGTCTGATACTGATGACATAAAATTGGCTAGTCACAGGCGTGATTGCTGAGCTTGATTTATGATCTGGTTTTCCATTAAGAATTCTTTAGTAGCGGCCAGATTGGTTTCTAGTAATTTTTATTTTATTATTATTTATTTTGATGACGTTATCAGCAGAACCGGTAAAAAATGTGCAGGAAGTGCCAGGACCCTCGTGGAAATGTTCAAGGGAGTATTTTCTCTTACGGTGGATGTCTCTTAGCTGAATGTTGATCATAATCCACTTACCAACATAAGGAGCAGTATTGAACTCGATCCTGCCCGGATCAGTCAGTTCGGTGGTAGCTTTGGGCGGTGGTACCAGTACGAGAGACGCTTCGTATTTGCTGCCAGGTCGCAGGTCGTGCAGTTCGGCAGAGGAGCGGCTGTGGTGCAGGAGTTCTGTCATGCTGTAGATCGGAGTACCCACTGGACGATATCTGGGGAGGAGATGATTTTGGAGATTGATGAAGTCTTCAATGGCAATTAAATAAAAAAAATGGCCAAGTGCGAGTCCGTCTCGCGTACGAAGTGTTCCGTACCATTATCTATACAACATTAGACATTATACAGGGTGTCCAAGAACCTGGCGTCCAACTGGATTCCCACGATGCCCCAAGTTCTAACAGTACTCAGAAAAATATTTTAAAAAATCCACCCCATGTACTTACAGAATTATACTGATTTCAAAAAAAAAGGGGGAAATGAGCACCCTGTGACATACTTTTGAATGCTGTGACTGCTAATGCTGATAATTTCGATATTTCTTGGAGGTTTTGTAATCTAGGGTATTGCTGTGTCTAAATAGAATGTAAAAATAAAGTACTTATTGTACCATTTTAAAATAAAATATTATTTTAACTAAAGGTGATATGGAAAACTATTGAATTTCGCAACTTTGACCGACTGTAGTGTAAAAAAAATGTACCAAAATAGTATGGCAAGTGACGTCAAATTTTGACGCGTTTATTCGTCTTTTTAAAAAGGTATAATACTTACACATTAATTTGAAAAAAAAAAATTTTGATAATATTTTTACTCAACAACCCAATTTTTACGAAGTGCCTACCTACTAACGGTAACTGTCGGACCCTTTCTTATCTTAGAAACTGTTATGTTACTACTATTATTTACTTCGGTTCCAAGAGTGAGCAAGAAGGAAATACACACAGGTAGATGGGTTCCCAGTAGAATAAAAGCAAAGAATGTTAGTTTAAAGATATTTTATTACAATAAATGTTCAAAATGTTGACCACCCGCGGCAATACAAGCTCTCACTCTCCTTAAAAAGGACCGCTTTATGTTTCGCGAGTAACTTTTTTGACGTATCACCTGCACTGCTTGTGTTATCTTCTCACGAAGGTCAGCGATGTCATTAATGGGCTTCGCATAAACGAGCTCCTTCATAGTTCCCCAGAAAAAAAAATCCAGCGGATTTAAGTCAGGTGAGCGGGCTGGCCACGGGATTGTTCCTGATCGCCCAATCCACCTGTTCGGGTATTGCTCGTCCAAAAACTCTCTAACGGATACGCGAAAATGTGCTGGACAGCCGTCGTGTTGGAACCACATATCTGGTGGGGTCTCTTCTAGTAAGTTTGGCAAATCATTTTGAAGAAAATTTAAATATGATTCGCCAGTCAAATTCTCGGGCATCTCAAATGGACCAATAATATTCCCACAGAGAATACCGGTCCACATGTTCACTTTGAACCGGTACTGGGATCTATCTTCTCGCATCAAGTGCGGATTTTCCACATGCCACTCGTGCAAGTTGTGTAGGTTCATGTAGCCATCCTTCTTAAATGTTGATTCATCTGACCACAAAATTTTGTCGATAAAGTTTTCGTCTTCTCGATGTTTTTGCAGGATTGTTTCACAAAACGCGACTCGGCTCGGATAGTCTCGAGGTAAAAGACTTTGCACTCGCTGTACGTGGTACGGATGATATTCTTCTTTTTGGAGAATACTGTGTGCTGTGCTCTTCGGTATCCCCGTATCAGCTTCTATTCCTCGCACAGAGATGCTTGGATTTGCCGACACCGCCTCTAAAACTTCATCGCGTATGAAGTCATTTACGGGTCGTCCTTCACCAGCTACTTGATTGGGGAACCGCCCGTCACATAGTGATCTGTGCACATTAATGAAAACTCGATGGTCGGGATATCGCGTAGCCCTCGGATACCTTTCTCTGTAAAGTCTCGCTGCAGCTCGTCCATTACCTCTACATTCTCCATAAATGTAGTGCATATTTGCGTATTCTTGCGGAGTGTAGGTCGCCATGGTAGCACACACAAAACACAAACTGTCCAAACACAGGCAAAGGTCGTCGTAAAGAGTTCGTTTCAAAGTCCAGAGCACAAAGAGTAATCGAGTCCAATAAACAAAGCTTTAAATCGTAGTACGTGATCAATGGTAACAATAAGAGAGAGGTGCGTAGTAACGGCAGGAGGCAGTGACGCGTACTGACCGTACTGTTATCCTAAATAGCACGATCCCAGATAGCGTCACTATCTATCCCACTCGCACCTCTAACCTTTTTCTCCCTTACTCTTACCTGAATAATGGGGTACCATAAAGAAGAACCAGCAAATCGCAAAGATAGTTTCTGTCTTGCTCCCTCCTGTTGTAATAACGAATCACTATGGTGAGATGCATGCACATACCGTCCCTTACGGTCTAACCTGTTTTTTGAGAGGCCTGTTGTTATTTTTATGAGCATACAATAGTAATTCTTTAGAGGTTAGATTCAATTCGTCGTAAATTTTTCTTTCTAAGAATTCTGTAAGACATCGTAAAAATTGGGTTGTTGAGTAAAAATATTATCAAATTTTTTTTTTTCAAATTAATGTGTAAGTATTATACCTTTTTAAAAAGAGGAATAAACGCGTCAAAATTTGACGTCACTTGCCATACTATTTTGGTACATTTTTTTTACACTACAGTCGGTCAAAGTTGCGAAATTCAATAGTTTTCCATATCACCTTTAGTTAAAATAATATTTTATTTTAAAATGGTACAATAAGTACTTTATTTTTACATTCTATTTAGACACAGCAATACCCTAGATTACAAAACCTCCAAGAAATATCGAAATTATCAGCATTAGCAGTCACAGCATTCAAAAGTATGTCACAGGGTGCTCATTTCCCCTTTTTTTTTGAAATCAGTATAATTCTGTAAGTACATGGGGTGGATTTTTTAAAATATTTTTCTGAGTACTGTTAGAACTTGGGGCATCGTGGGAATCCAGTTGGACGCCAGGTTCTTGGACACCCTGTATATATATAGGCAAAAAAACACGTTTGTTGTATGGGAGCCTCCCTTAAATATTTATTTTTAACCGAGGTTCTATGTTCGGCTGAATGTATGTTTTTTTTTTATGTATGTTCACCGTTTTCTCGGTCAATTATAGATTTAAAAATTATTATTTTTTTGATTGAAGAGCTAAATGCTTAAAAGTTGGTCCCATAGAAATATTGTTATGATATGATCATGAATTTCGAAGATATGGAACAGAACTCCTCATAGGATCACAGCAGAACTGTCGTAACAAGTAAAATTGCTTTATTTATACGTAAAGTCGATGACTGACTAAAAGAATAGGGGGAATATATTGAACTGATCTGATGATGAAGCCTGAAATTAGGCACAGGAACTCTGTAATAAATTAATTTAACCTAACCGTGTTTGGTATTATTAGAATTGTCATGAGACGCAGTCTGGCTATAAGGTATTTAAGTATGGTGGAGGGGTACTTTGTAGTAGTGGGTACCACTAGATTTTTTTACATTAGAGAAAGCTTAATTTCGGAAGTCGGTGTTAAATAACGAAGAGACAAAACTATTATAGAAACACCGACTTCCGAAATTAAAGTTATTTTGCACTTTTCGGGTTTTTTTTTTACATTGAAGTCGGTTGTATTTTTTTTGTAAAAAGTTTTTTATATTGAATAGATATACAACTAAATATTCTGTGAATATTTCAAGCGTCCACCTATCGCTGTTATTAATAATAAGCAAAAAACGGCAAAAAAAAAAAACACGTTTGCTGCATGGGAGCCCTACTTAACCCTAGATCACTAAACATTAGTCTCACAGGCTACACGACTCTGACGCATTCGCTGTTTATGTATGTTCCCGTTACCGCACCCCCCTCAGCCGCTCAGTACCTTCCTAATTCGGCTAATCAGTGACCCGTGAACTCGCATTGCGTACGCACGCTTCCTACTTCCAGAGATATTACGCAATAGTAGTCTCTCAGGCTAATGTTTAGTAATTGCGCCACAAAAGTGAAGAAAGGTAAGTTATGAAATATTTCTTTTTATTTACGATTTTATCTATAATAACTAATTACTGATTAATGTAAATGAATAATAAATATGTGTTATACTACGAGCAATATTTATTTTATGAACTTGTTATCATTTTTTATTTTTTTATGAGATTTTGAACATTTTGTTTTAGCAGTATTTTCTGTTACAGATGGATTTGATACGAGATCAAGATAAAATATTGCAGATTTTGAACGAGTCGGATAATGACGATGACGATTCACCATTTTTTGGACCATCTGGTGTGCCTTCGGACTCCGAACCTGATGACAACTTAGAGGAGGACTTAGTCGAGGATACCGACGAAATTGAAGATGATTCGTCGAGTTCTTCTGATGAAGATCTAAATGTTTCCCGGAGAAGCCGTAACAGAAACAGAATCCTAGATTCTGATGATGATTCTTTGGAGTGTTTGCAGCCTTGTCCACCCATAGCTTCTCACCAGGATCTGGTAATACAACCTGAGAGACCATACATTTATGGAAAAAACAAACATAAGTGGGCAACTACTCCACGCTCTTCCAACACTCGTGCATCGGCTCGAAACATTATTCATTTTGTACCCGGACCTAACAGTGATGCAAGAGATTTGGTAGAACCACTTCCAATATTTCATTTGTATTTATCTGATGAAATGATTGACCAACTTGTTATTTACACAAATGCAGAGATTGAAATAAAAAAGGTGAAGTACAAGGAACTCACTCATACTATTTCTCCAACTTCAGCTATTGAACTAAAAGCTTTACTGGGTCTTCTTATGCAATCAGCTGCTATAAAAAGTAATCATTTACCCACGAGAATGTTGTTTGATGCCAGAAGGAATGGTAACATTTTCAAAGCCTGCATGAGCGCTGAGAGATTTGATTTCTTGCTTAAATGCCTTCGATTTGATGACAAAGCTACCAGACAAGACAGAAGAGCATCCGATAAATTTGCACCTATAAGAGAATTCTGGGAGAAATTCATTGGTCATTGCAAACAATGGTACAAGCCAAGTTCCTATCTGACAATCGATGAGCAATTAGTTGGGTTCAGAGGGCGCTGCCCATTTCGAATTTATATACCCAATAAGCCTAACAAGTACGGCATAAAAATTGTAATGGTTGCAGATTCTAATTCAAAGTACGTATACAATGCTACGCCTTATTTGGGTAAAGGAACCAATTGCGATAATATGCCTCTTGCCACACATTTTGTGAAACAACTCTGTGAGCCTGTCTATGGGACAAACAGAAATATTACGATGGACAATTGGTTCACTTCAGTGCCACTTGCTTCAGAATGACTTCAGGACCCGTATAAACTCACACTTGTTGGGACAATACGTAGTAATAAGCGAGAGATTCCACCTGAGATGAAAAACAAAAAATCAAGAAAGATTAATACTTCGATGTTTGTATTTGATGGTGAGAAGACTCTGGTCTCGTATAAACCAAAATCTAACAAGACAGTATTTCTTCTTTCGACAGTGCACAATCAGCCAGACATTAACTCCACTTCGAAAAAGCCTGAAATTATACATTTTTATAATAGTACCAAAGGTGCTGTCGACACTGTCGACCAAATGTGCTCAGCTATATGTGTCAATCGCAAAACCAATAGATGGCCTCAATGCGTGTTTTATAATGTCTTGAACCTGTGCCTAATTAATTCATATGTCATCTATGTGTCGAACATGGTCAGAGAACGGCAAAAACCAATGAGACGTAGGACTTTCGTCCAAAGTTTAGCCGATAAGCTCATAGAGCCATGGTTACGAGAGCGGTATAACACTGTCACTTTGAGGAGGGATATAAAAGCTAGTATCAAAGATATTTTAAAAATTGAAGATGCTACTCCTAGTACCTCTCAAGCGCAACAAAATAAGCGCAAAATATGTTCTTTTTGTCCTTACAAAAAACACAGGATGACTAAATATGTTTGCAGCCGCTGCAAGACGGCGATTTGCGTGGAACATACGGTTCCAGTGTGTGCCGACTGCCAAGAATAATTTTTTTTAACCTTTTGTTTTATTATGTGATAATTTAAAAGACATTCCATATTTTAAGTAGACTTTTTCTAAATAAATACTCTAGTTTTGATAAATATTGCGGTTTTATTTTGTTAGTTTGTAGGACTAATGTTTAGTGACAGAGTTTGAAAAAAATAAGTTTAGTGATCTAGGGTTAAATATTGATTTTATTCTGTTTTTAGTATTTGTTGTTATAGCGGCAACAGAAATACATCATCTACGAAAATTTCAACTGTCTAGCTATCACGCTTCATGCGATACAGCCTGGTGACAGACAGATGAACAGTGGAGTCTTAGTAATAGGGTCTTGTTTTTACCCTTTGGGTAACGGAACCCTAAAAAAAATCTTGTTAAGAACTTGATGGGAACCTAAAAACTGGTCCAGGCTACGTCATCAACTATTTCAGTCTTACCTGACTTGTATAGCGTCGATGAACTGAAGTTCATCTTCACCGAACCTCCTCCACGTGACGTGAGCTGCGGTGTCGTTCACGTCCATGATTGTAAGACGACTGTCAATCTCTTTGCGTTTCTCTTCTAGCGTTGGCGTCGGCTGCGAAAGAAAAAGTAGCAATTGAGAACTGGTTTTAAAATAACGAAATTAAGATATTTTTTTTTGTACTTATTTTTCTTTATTATCTATGTACTATTCTACTTACTACTCAAGCTAATTTGATTTTGGCATAACTTAGACTTAGGACATCTATGTCACCACATGCGAACTAAAGACCTGACGTCACACAACCGTCCGACAACCATCGGGCAGCTGCCTGGATCAGACACAACACCCGTCTGGTCGGAGGTTTCTCCCTTTTCAATAGAGATTTGTAGGACTCTCTACCCTGTTTGCAAGTTTATATCGATATATATTCAGATTAGAAAAAAACGCCGTGAGGCGAATTTAGACGGTTTGAATGTATTTAAATACTTAAATGTATTTATTACTAAAGGTATTATCAACCATATATTCAATGTCTTTGGTGATTTATTTACTTAAATGACGTAAGAATCGCAACACCATTTCAATTGGAAAACAAATCGTACCAGTGCTGTTTTCAAGATATCCCGGCTGTGACATCTTTGAACATATGTATATACATGTATATACATAGGTACATGTGAAAAGTCATCATGTCATGGGCATTCATAAGCCAGTTATTTCAATCTTAAAACATATCACACACTACTCTCACTCTCACTACGACTGATTATAATCGACACTTGACGTGCCCAGCTCCCCTAGCCAAGTTACAACCGTTTAGTTTCGATTCTCTTTTCGTCCATCGCCTCAAGTAGGCCACGTCTCCGATTCACGAGTAGTCACGTGGTCAGAATAGGAGGAATAGGAGGCGTGGCCGACTCGAGGCGATCAACAAAAAGAGAATCGAAACTAAACGGTTGTAACTTGGCTAGGGGGGCTGGATTAACTAACCCAACTAAAAGAAGTACTATTTCCAAACATACCGGCTTAACATCCAGCGTCCGCACAGTATATATCTCGCTCTCGGGCTCCACGGGCAGGTTGTGGAGATACAGCTTCCCTCTGATCTTGTACGTGGTAGCCGGAGTTAGGCCGGTCAGGCGGAACTCCAGGCGAGGAGTTGTGAGGACCTCGTCGGCAGGCGCAAATACTTGAGAGTACCAGTGTGATACATCCTCATCGCTGGAAGGTGAACATGATGAACAAAAGGTTTATTATAATTTCAGATATAGACATCATGACCACGGGAATTTTTGAAAGAGATACCTATGGTCCTGGAACGCAAACAGCTACTGAAGAACACAGGTGGATTTTAGTAAGTAAAATTCTGAAACGCTTTCTCGCTACACCCTAGAGCGAGAGAAGTTATTTGAAGAATTCCCAACTCAAAAAATAAGTGGCTCTTAGGACTTGATGTTGGTACTGGATGTTGATGAAACTTTTTCATTTTGTTAGTGGGGACTAATAAAATGAAAAAGTTTCATCAACATTATCATCATTATAATCTCAGCCACAAGATATCTCTACTGCTGAACAAATTCCTTTCCATAACGTCGTCAGACACGAGCTGTAATATGCCTCTCGCATCCACCGGATTTCCGCGACCCTCACTGAGTCATCGATCCACCTTATGGAAGCCTAGAAGGTGTTTTCGCGAAACTGACTGAATGTTAATAACTGTTGTAGGGCTGACCATTATCATGGTCTTCTACCTAGCCTTCTCCTAGCCATGTTGGCTCGCCTTTTAGTTTCACCGGATGCAACTGAAACAGTAATTTACAGTGAGTGACTTAATCATCAAAATGACTTCTCGCGCTCTGGGTGGAGCGGGAGGGCGTGTCAGACTTTTACTGACTAAAACCACACCTGTATCCTTCAATTACCCTTTGCGTTCTAGGACTACGGGTTTCCCTTTCAGAAATTCTCCGCGGTCCTAGCTACCGGGCATTGGCCCTGCTGGGCCCCTACAGTTTGCTGACATCTCTTTGAGGAGCGCGAGGATCACTACGCGCTGTTGACGACTGGGCTCGGTCCGGTTAATTACCGAACAGCCGGACGGCGAGCTACCCAGTGCTCGACGTCCGCAAGCCCGTGTCTACCGTGGCTAACCCCCGATTTCTGCCCATGAGTCCGCCACCAGCGGTGTCCGAGGTAGACCACGATGGCGACGACGACGACAATACTCCAGAGGTGACCGAGGTAGAGGTGAGAGTGGTGGTACGAAGGCAAGGTGGTGAGTGGCAAAAATACCGCCCCAGGACCCGAGGACCAAAGCCTGGGTCCTGGCCATGGAGGCTCTCGGGTCTCGGCGCATGCATGGAGAGGGACCAGTTTCCACTTCGCTGGAAGACGGGGAAACTGGTCCTCATCGCGAAGCCGGGGCACCCTGCGGACTCTCCTTCCGCGTATCGGCGAATTGCGCTGCTCGACGAGGTGGTTAAGCTCTTTAAAAGAGTAATTGCAGATCGCCTCGTCGCGCACCTAGCACGGGCGGGGGCGAACCTTGTGGACGGCCTGTTCGGCTTTCGCAAGGGGCGCTCCATGGTGGACGCCATCTTGCGGGTGCGATCCCTCACGACGGGGGATGCGGTGTCCCAGGGGGCAGGTGTGTGTGGTGGGTGTTGTGGTGGTGTCTTTGGACATCGTCAACGCCTTTAATTCCCTGCCCTGGACTAGCTCAGGAGGCATCAGGAGGGCACTCCGGTATCACCGGGTGCCCGACTACCTCTGTCGTGTATTCGAGGCCTACCTGTCAGGTACATCATCTATCCTGGTCACCAGGGAGAGTGGAAACGGCGAGAGATGTAGTGCGGTATTAGGGCCACCCTTGTGGAACCTCCCTGACGGGGTCAGCGTGGTCAGTTACGCAGACGACACACTGGTCCTGGCGCAGGGAAAGTCGTACCGGGCGACGGTCGAACTAGCGACACGCGGGGTTGCGACAGTCGTTGAGAGGATCCAGCAGTTGGGACTCGAGGTGGCGCTGCACAAGTCCGAGGCTATGTGTTTTCATGGCCCTCGGAGCGCACCACCACGGCGTTCCCAATTAACGGTAGGAGAAGTTCACATCGGCGTCGGGTCAACGATGAAGTACCTCTGGGACTCGTCCTCGACAGCCGGTAGAATTTCGAGAAGCACTTCCGACGTCTGGCTCCCAAACGGAATCGGACTGGGGCTACCCTTAAACGGCTCCTACCCAACCTAGGGGGTCCAGGCACCTTCTGCCGGAGGCTCCACGCAGGCGTCGTTCGGTCCATGGCCCTTTATGGAGCACCGGTGTGAGCGCTGTCGCTGCGAAAGCGACCGGTGACCTAGCAGAATGCATGCTAGAGGGTCGTGGCCATACGGATAGTGCGGGGATACCACAGGGTTTCCCACGAAGCGGCGAGCCTCCTTGCTGGCCTGCCACTATGGGATCTGGACGCAACAGTCCTTGCACGCGCGGAAGTGACGCCTGTGTGTCACCACTGTGTATACCGCCTGGAGGACACGGTGGAGCATACGGTAGAGGCTGTGTCCACGTGGGGATTTATCAAAACTAAAATATAACTCAATACTTACGCCTTATCAGTATATCTCAGATCCACGCTACCCCTCAATCCGACCAGCACAGCCGGAAGACCAAACAGCATCTTGACACTCGTCGGCGAATCCGCTTGAAGGGATATCACAGTCAACTTCTTATTCATGTCTCCATACCCTGGAGGTAAGGTCAGCCCTGGAGGTAGACCGGCTAGTGCTGGTGGGTCTGCGCTGTGCTGAGGTCGATGGATATTGTTTTGGTCGTAATCAGGGATGTTTTCATCTTGAGGGAAGTGAATTTCGGGCGGGATTGTTGGAAGGAATGACTGATTAGGAGGCTCGCCTGGAATCGGGTGACCTGGAAAATTAAAAAGAGTTTTAGTATTGATAAAATTATTTATTTTGTATAATTACAGAAACCAACACAGATAGAGTCATTTGTTGTGTTGATGCTTACGAGACGTCTCAAAAAGGATTTTCACTTCGGATAAGAAGTTCCCATTGAAAATGTCTCCTGCAGAACCAAATAAAGAGTTTTTTTTTTCTAGGTTTTGTGGGTAAGTACAATGAGGTGATATGATCGATAAGCGATTGTGGTATTCATGATCGAAGTATATATAGTTACGAGTCTTATGATAGTCAGTCATGCAGAGTACATTTGAAGTGGCATGTCTTCAGCATCTTTCTGTAGATAACGACCGCGATTCTCCCTAAAATTGCTACAAGATAATTGGGACAGAAAAAAGGCCAGAAAGTCAGTCAAAGTTGGGAGTCAGTCGTTAATACATCAAGGAGACACATGAAACTAACAGCAAGACGAGGCAACAAACCTGCCACGTCTCCAGGGTCTTTGTCTGCCGACCGTCCCAGGTTCTTATTCACTACAGACTCCACCTCCATTTGATTGAGCAAATGCTCCAGATCCATTGCTGAGTACGTTTTACCAGGCATTCTTGCCCTTGAATTCTGCATATATGATGAAGGAACGTCAGGTTTAGCGTTAGATACAGGTCTTAGTAGTACAGTCTCGTAAGGGTTAGGTTCTTTAGTCAATATATGATGCGCCTTCGAGTCGTCGTGCCATAACACCTGATGATATCTCTCAGTCGGTCTCGGGCTCTTCAAGTCCTTAGTATTCAATATAGTCACGTGTTTCCTATACTGTGACGGGTCTCGGGAACTACTCTTGGCAAGGATTACTTTAGGAACGTGGTAGTCGACGGAACTGTTCTTCACAGAAGGTTCAAACAATTTTTGGTCACGTTTCGGAAACTCTGACAAGGCATTAGATTTACGATCGTTGTGACTTTTGGAAAAAGAAGATTCAGAGATTGGACGCCTTTCCAGTGCAGGTATGAAGTAATTTAGGTTATCAACTTTTGAGATTGGTATTTTTTTGACCTTTTCATACACTGATTTTACTGGAATCTTTTGAGAGTTCATGGACTGTGGTGGAGGTTTTTGGGTTTGGGTTGGCAGTCTATGATGATAGTCATGCATTTTGGCGTCTGCATTCATAATATTAATGTGTCCAGCGTGCATATGCGGAGGTTGATCGTACGACGGGTGCATTTTCCTGAATGAGTCTGTTACTTGTGGTTGTTTAGGTTTGTGGGGCTGTACTTGCCAGTTATGGGAGTCAATCATAGGTGGTTCGGGTTGTATGGTTTTGAACGGTGAATCGATATCTTCTAAAGTAAAAACTGTGATATTATCTCCACGGACATAAGAGGGAATGACGGGTGCTTCCGTTGAGTGTTGCGGTGAAGTTGTGACGGGGAAAACAGTTTTGAGGTATAAAGGAAAGGATTTGACAGGGCTCAAGTGTTTGTAGAAGTCTATAGAGTCAGTGGGGAGAGGTGGCGTAGGCATAACGGGCGCTGACGTCGGTCCATCAGGGGCTAGAGGCGTTACATAGTTCATGACTTCACCAAGGACCGGCATGCTGTAAGGCTTAAAAGATGATCCATTTGCAGCTGCAAGCAATAATGTGTATGAGTGACAAGCATGTGATACTGTGAGATGAACAATGATGGAGCTGATTAATGATCTTATTATACATCATTTTAGCAAGCGATCATGGGTTTTTGATGAATTATTGAACAAATATTGTAATTATGCAGAAGAATATGGTTTCAGTCAGTTTTCTATATCTACTTAAAACTGTTCCTTACCAGTATTGGGCAAACATCCCCAGTGCTTGCAACAATCCTCGTCAGAGATATTAACGGCAGCCGGTCTATGGTTCGGAGGACAGCGCAGTGTCTGAGGAGGTATGGCGGGAAGGGGGGAGCAGACCTCTTGACAGTCCAAGTCACCATTCTCGCAGAAACAACGTTGTTCACAGCCTGTTAGGGCTATTGGAACTTCACTCCAATTTGGAACACTGGAAAGAAATGATCAGGGTTAGGACTGCAGATGATGCAGTTGTCATGTAGCCTGCCTGACAGCGATGCACTTACATAGACGGGCTCGGTTTTGTGAATGACAAAAGCGTCATTTGTGTGTAGAAGAAGAAGTGATGAAGAAGAATTAATACGGGTTACTACACTTAGTTTCTTTCTTATAACGGCAGTTCCCATCATCCAGACACCTGGCAGACCAGGAACAGCAGTGCAGGAGAGCAGCAGTGACGCGGGAGAAGGGGTGGGGGGCAGTGGACCGATCCCTTCGACACCAGCTTCAGCCCCACGTAAGAGGGGCATACATGTTCATTGGTACACTCATTTTCGTTCAGATCTCTGATGTGGATCTTTAGCTAAAGTAGATGTAGTATGTGATCTACTTACGCAACACCCTTATAATGGCACGTGCCATCGCTTAGACACCTGGCGGTCCTTGGGCAGCAGTTCGGCGGAGAAGCCGGCGGTGAAGGGGCCCATCGCACGCAGCCCTTGGACACCAGCTCTAGTCCCACGTGAGAGGGACACACTAGCGCGGCACACTCGTGTTCGTCTGGACCGGTGCATTCGCAGAGCTCCGAGCAGCCGATGTGGAACTCTTCACCTAGGTTGAAGAAAACGTAGTTTTTCTTGACTCATAATTCATTGAAGAAGACAGGGCAGAGCAAAATTATAAAATAAAAGTAACATTTTTAACTTGCACAAGAAAATATGGATGACAAAAACTAATTGCATTGCTATTTGCATTTAATTTTGTTTTAATTTAATTAGGATTTGGTTATGATTTAATATCGATTTAATTTTATTTTAGTGTTTGATATAAATTTTAATATAATTTTAATGTCAAAATTTATATATTCACACGAACTGAATTTCAATTTTACATACTCATTTATATTATGTGGAAAATGTTGTAATGTACCACAGTTTGTTTTCCCAAATAAATAAAATAAAATAGCTACCTATTATTTGAACTCATAACTCTGAATCAATCCGAAGTTATCACACCTCAAAGTAACTCGTTTTATAAAAAAGTTACTTCATAAGACAAAGAAAAAAATGAAGAAAACCAGAGGATAGTAACCAAACTAAAATACCTTTGTGTTCAAGGATTTTATATGTAATGCACCACTTAATCTACTAGGGGTGCATAAATTACTTCAGAATAAATCAATTTAAGTTTTAAAATTCACAGGAGCATTTTTCTAATACTGATTTGTTATAAATTATGCATGAGAGAACCAGGATGTTATGCCAGTTACATGTGCCTCCTCTAGACTTTGAATAACAAATTTTCCATCAGAAATTCTAAAGGCCCTGATCGACGAGCGAGTAAAACCGCGGTCTTAGGGCGTGTCGGTAAAGCTCGCCGTTGTATCATTGCAATACCGCGGTTTTGTAAGTTGAAGAGCCTTGCTCGCGGCTCGTCATGTTTGCTTAATTTTTTAATCGGCTCATCGTTTAAAACCGCGTGTCGATAACGGCCGGCCCCCCTAGCCAAGTTACAACCGTTTCGTTTCGATTCTCTTTTCGTTGATCGCCTCGAGTCGGCCACGACTCCTATTCCTTTGTTCTGACCACGTGACTGAGCGTCGAGATGACGTCAGAATAAAAGAATCGGAGGCGTGGTCTACTCGAGGCGATCGACGAAAAGAGAATCGAAACGTTACGGTTGTAACTTGGCTAGGGGGGCAGTTATCGGCGACAGCGCTAGAAGACTAAAGACAATAATTCGTTGTACAATTCTTCAGACATTATCAGATAATTTCTTTAAAGGAGTGGTTCTGCTGACAATTCTCGAATTAAATGTGTATGTAATAACGCTTGCCTTTTCTCAATTCAACTTTTAATTTAAACTCTCGGGCGTTTTCGCTTTTTTTCTCTTAATTTCGTGGTATGCTATAATACCAAGATAACACAAAACCTTAGACTCCGTACAAGACATGTTAATCTCAATCTGACTACGATACGACTGTTTTACAATGAGCCACAAGTAAAACCGACGTTCTTTATAACCGCGATATAGGCTCGTACGTCGATCACGCCCTTAATAGTATATCAACTTTAAACAATATGAATTTATGAAAAAATCATCACAAAAATAAAGCATACGGAACAGAATAATCCCATCTTTTTTAATAGTATCCCACAATGTGATACGACATCCAGACCCGGAACAACTATCAAATTGTCCAGTGCGAGTTTGTTTTACGTTAACACGATCGACACGTCTATGACATTCGATGCTCAGTGCGTAGGATTAACAATCCAATGTATAGGTATATTGGATTGTTAATCCTATGTACGTATTTGGATTTCGACGCTGCGGCCAGCGCTGCGCTCAAGGCTGTTTTCTTAGAGAATAGCACGACTGATTGGCCCTCTCTGAGCTCTTAACCGATCAGAGAGCCAAACGCGGTAAACGTTTCGATCGCGTTAACGTAAAAATACTCAGCGCACAGTAGGCTATACAATACAAATATTTGTTTGTGTGTCTTTCCATGATTGGACCGCGCGATATGCAGTGCAGCAGACAATCGCTCAATTACTTTGGCATCAACCGTACCGACAAGTTAAAAACATCCCATTTCATTTTCTAGCTAAAGATTTTAATTTCTTTAAAAAATACTCACCAATAGCATAAAAGTGTCCATCATGGTAACATCCGACCTTCGAAACATTATGTATATCCTCATTTGGAACCTCATTCAGTCCGACACCACCATCAGAAGTAGTAATAGTAAAATTGAACTTGGTTCCAGTTTCCTTAGTCTTCAGAATATAGTCTTTGCCACCTTCCAAGTTTAGTATCAAGTTGGAATATTTCAATTCTACATCGCGAAACGATCTTCCTCCATCGTTGCTGAGGAGAAGGTGGATAGGGTCCTGGCTTTGGTTTAGCTGCATCAAGTTGACTTGGACTGAGTTGTTCTGGAGTACTTTCACGGATCCTATGGGCTCGGTCAGCACTAGGGGTCTGGTTTGTATGTGATCTGCTTGGTCATCGTAGTCTTCGAAGCCTTTTAGCACCTGCTGAGAGAATAAGTAAACAAATGAACATGGCTAGGAAGGAATTATTGGTGGCCGAGTGGTAACGGCCCCGACTTACGAGTTCAAACCCAGCCAGGCGCATTACTTTGTGTAATTTATTTCATCACCACCGCTCTCAAAACGGTGAAGGAAAACATCGTGAGGAAACCGGCATGTCCTAGAACCAAAAATTCGAAGACGTATGACATCCACCAACCCGCACTGGGCCCGTGTGGTGGATTACGGCCCATTCCCTCTCCTAGAGAGGAGGCCTGAGTCCCAACAGTGGGAACATTATAAGGCCGACTGTGCTATGCTAAACTAATATTACAAAACTGAAGAGTTTGTTGGTTTGTTTGAACGTTCTAATCTCAAATACAACTGGTTCGAATCGAAAAATTCTTTAGTGTCGGTTAGCCCATTTATTGAGGAAGGCTATACGCTATACATATAACATTACGCTACGGCTTATGGAGCAGTAACAAAAGAAGCGAGTGAACCTGCAGTGGACAGCTATAATTTAATACCTTAATTCCTCGGGAATAAGGTATCAAATTATAGAAGAAAGAACATGAGGAAGATTCAACAATGAAATACTTTAAGTTTTATTATAAGCCACCTGCTTAATTCAAAACAAACAAGGCGATAGAATTTTAAAAACGAATAATAAATGGCAAGGAATATGGTGTTCTAAAATGTCATGTTTCTGAAATATTTAAAAGTGTTGATAAATATTCACCGCTCTCCGTCACATTGTAGAAAAAAAAAACAAAATTTGAAGACTATAATATTAGCTTCTGTACTCGAAAATTTTAAATACGATCATTTTTTGTCCAAACAGTATATTATAAACCCAAGTAACAGTAGGATTGGAAATGACCAAGTTGTCAGGCTCTTCATGGACATCAAGCAGGCGTCATTGGAACCCTGTACGTTGCACTTGACAGACGTAGGGAGTTACATCAGTTGAAAAATTTCCCTCAGTAGTGGTGGAAGTAGAAGTGGTAGAGTTATCTGGTCCATAGACATCATGGTTGATATCACAGCCTTAAACCTCACTGCAGATATCATTAGAGTCTTGTACGTTGAGCCAGTGTCAGACCAGTGCATCTGACACTGGCCGGAGGTAACATCAGTTGAATCCTTACCTCAGTAGTGACGGAAGTAAAAGCAGTAAAGTTTTCTGATTCTTCATGGACATCATGGCTGACATCACAAACGTATATCTCATCCTTGGGATAGTGCACGTTATGTACGTGACTGACATCGGCAGAGGGTTACATCAGTAGAAAATTTACCTCAATAGTTGTGCATGTGGAGGCAATAGAGCTATCTGGTTCTTCAGGGACATCATGGTTGATATCATAGACCTACACCTCGCTACAGATATCTTTGGCATCGTGCACGTTATGCACGTGACTGACATCAGCAGGGGGTTACATCAGTTGAAAACCTACCTCAATAGTTGTGGAAGTGGAGGTAATAGAACTATCTGGTTCTTTATAAACATCATTGTTGATATCACAAACCTACACCTCACTACAGATATCCTATTATTAGCATCGTACACGTTATGCATGTGACTGACATCGGCAGGGGATTATATCAGTTGAAAATTTACCTCAGTTGTGGTGGAAGTGGAGGTGGTAGAGTTATCTGGTTCTTCATGGACGTCATGGCTGACGTCACAGACTTGCACCTCACAGCAGGCGTCGTTGGGATCCTGGACGTTGATGCACTTGTCTGATACCGGCAGGGGGTTACATCTGTGGAGAGAGCAGAAGTAGGGAAAGTCAGTTTTGTCAATACTTAGTAGGCATTCGAATTTCCAATCATGATACTGTACGAAATGATCCACAACTAGCTTATGCCCGCGGTTTCGCTTGTTTGAAACTTCTTTTCACCCCCTTAAGGATTGAAATTCGAAACATCCGCTCTAATACTCCTCGTTTACATCTTAAAAACAACACCTATGAAAAATTCAGCTTTCTTAGCCCAAGAGCTGAGCATTAATGGTTCAGTGAGTCGGACTTTCTCTTTTTACCTTATATAGATCAAAAGAGGATTGTATAAGTAGTCTAGCTAGTCTATAAGTAAACACGATCATGCTTCGACCATCGATATTGCTTGATCCGTGCTATAGTTTCATAAAAAAATATATTAACCTTTTGAGTGCGTAATTAGAGACACAATAGTAAGACAATGGCGCGTGAACGCCGGCGTTAATGCGGGGATCAACAGCTTAAAGAATTAAAACGATGGATTGGTTTTATAAAAGATAATTATAACTGGAAAAGGTATTAATTCTAAAATAATGGCTAATTTTAAATGGAAGAAGACATGGTGCACCAGCTCCTGACACAGGCATAAGACAAGAGCATGATAATATTTAGAATCAAAGCAGTATAAAAATCTCAACTTACCTGGGTTTACAAGTCACAATAGACTTAGGTTCACATGAACAGGTCTGCTCACAGCCAATGTGCCATGTGCTGCCAACTGGGTGTGACTCGTTCCCATACCGACACATTTCTATCTTTGATATCTTCGGATCTGAAAACAACCAGCTTTAAGCACCTTTAGACTTAACAAAACTTCTGATGGGATTCTTCAGATAAAGATTTGTAAAAACATTTAGAAAAGTTGATGACCCTTTCAATGCTTTATTACTTATGAGTGCATAGCACGAATGGAATATACACAGTCATAGTACTAGAACTAGTAACCGTTTGATACGCATAATATACCAAATAGACAATCACCAATCGTGTCGAAATCAACGATAAGACCGCCATTATATGAGCTCTAATGCTGCATAGCAATATTTAATTACTGCTTCAATTTTAATATACTAGTACTTTAGTAACGTCCAGCTCTTCCAGAACACTCAGTCCTGTTATCACCTAGCTGATTAGCTAATATTTTATGCACAACATCATCTACGTCATCATCATTTCAGCCGAAAGACGTCCACTGCTGGACATAGGCCTCCCCCAAGTGTCACCACAATGAACGGTCCTGTGCGTCTCGCATCCATCGGACTCCCGCCGCCGTTACTAAGTTATCGGTCAACTTTGTAGGAGGCCTTCCAACGCTACGTCTTCCGGTACGTGGTCGACATTCCAGAACCTTTCGGCCCCAACGGCCATCCGTTCTGCGAGCAATGTGCCCTGCCCATTACCACTTAAGTTTGGCGATTCTTCGTGCTATGTCGGTAACCTTGGTAAAGCTTGGTATTTAATGTGCTGCTTCAATTTTAATATACTAATACTTTAGTAACGTCCAGCTCATCCAGAACACTTTGGCCTGTTATCACCTTGCTGATTGGCTACTATTTTATGCTCAACATAACCTCATAATATAGTAGAAGGAGAATAGCTTCTTTCTTACCAGCATTATTAGTAGCACAAGCTATTATAGAGCAGCACTCGTCAACCGGAGACTCGAAACAAAGAGGATCGTTCAGTCTTCTGCCTCGACGGATGTAGGGATGCTTGCAGCGAGGGGAACAGTCAAAGACCCCACCGCTACTGCATTCGCAAGTCTCTTCGCAGCCACGGTCCATTCGTTCGCCGAGCTGATGAGGGAAGCAAATATTATCAACTAGTTTTTTCTCGCGGCTTCAGTCTGTCCAGGATCTAAAAGCTAGAAATCATGGAGATAGGCTTCTACCTATACAGGACAGTGGTCACTGGCCTTAGTGCCCTGTGAGTTTTTAATGTATCGCGATAAGGTGAAAGCACCAGGGTAACCTGCGAAATTCAAACTAATAACTTTTAGCCATTCAATA
Organism: Mythimna impura; assembly: GCA_905147345.3. Lineage (NCBI taxonomy): Eukaryota > Metazoa > Arthropoda > Insecta > Lepidoptera > Noctuidae > Mythimna > Mythimna impura. Next base: position 19,573,956 of record LR990359.1, on the reverse strand, counting down.
GAGTTAGACAAACTGAAGGGAATGTATAGATAATTTAATGATTATGATTCGGTAAATAAATACGCGTTACAGCCGCTAATCATATTTTGTTATATATATAACTTGACACTGACCTGTAAAATGCAAAAAACTAGGGAAAGTTGAATTTCACGGGATACCCTAGAGCATCCACTTAGTAAATGTCAATTGGTACTGAAACTGATAAGCGTCGCCTGGTGACAAAAATGGAAAACCCCTTTTTTTCTATACGATGATAAATGAACGTTTACGCGATCGAATGCGTTATAAAACTTGCACTAAGCCAAGTTTTTTCTATTGATGGAGCGACCGTAAAGTGGTTTTTATGCTAATGCGATTGAAATGTTTACCGCGTTTAGCTCTCGATTGCTTAAGAACTCGGAGTAGACCAATCGAATCGCCGTACGTCATAAACGTGACGATCATGTTAACGTATAACAAACTCGCACTAGGCACTCTGATTGGTTAAGAGCTTGGAGCGGGCCAATCGGAGCACCGTAAGTCCGTAAGTCATAAACGTGTCGATCGTGTTAACGTAACACAAACTCGCCGTAGGCACTCGGATCTAAACTTCCATACAGAGACCTTTTACGAAGATATAAACTGACTAACAAATCTCTTTACAGTGTAGCGATATCTATGGCGTCACATAGGAACTAATCCTTCATCGCGCAATAAAATTTCTCTGCGCGATTTGAACATATAGAACAGCCCGAAATCATCTATCGGGCAGTTGCCCACCAGACATAACATCTGGTCGGAAGATCCTCCCTTTTCAACGGAGGTTTGCGGGACTTTACTCTCTGTTCCGCCTACCCTCCAAACTGGTGACCCTCGACAAAGAACGTCAGCGCAGCCTTCGTGCAGCCACTATTCGTTTATATTGAGATAGAAAATACTTTACTATGTGTTTAATGAGTATAATAAATAATAGGATCGTAAACGGAACGTAACTTCTTTAACACTTACACATTTCTATATAGAGGTTTCCGTATACTTTCTAATATATCATTAGCAATATCGTTAAATTAGTCGCGAAAATTTAACTCACATTGTTGAAACAACTGAGTGGTGCCTTTTACATATTTTTTTTGTCTAGTCAAATTTCATCATCATCATCATTTCAGCCGAAAGACGTCCACTGTTGGACATAAGCCTCCCCCAAGCGTTTCCACAACAACCGATCCTGTGCATCTCGCATCCTTACATTTTTCTGAAAGTTAGTCATTCTAGTTTTAACACAGATGCCTTGTCGATTCATTTAATTTAATGTTAGTTAAATAGTTTATGAAAATTAAATCTTAGTCACGAGTATATACTAAAACATTTACTAACCTTATAAGAAATTTCATTTTCTTTACACTCGACCTCTTCCGATCCTACCCTATCGACCGACATCAACGGATGAAACGGAGCCTGTAAGTTGGCATAAAATTTGTCAGGCATATCCTTATGCTTATGATCCACCGTTATCAACCTCGGCTCATCATCCTCATCCCCATCCAAATTGACGTCACTCAAATCTGGCATATGTTTCTTTTGTCCTTTTGCATTTGTATCATTGTGTAGTGCAATAGCAAAGTTTTGTAGTTCATCTACATTTAAGTTTAGTAGTCTGGGTCTAGGTTTTATTGTTTCTTGGGTTGGCATAGGTAGCTCTCCCACTTCTGATAGAGTTGTTTGGTCTGATTCTTCATCTAGTTTTTGTTCTACGGGTGCCTCTGTGGTTGTAGTTGATGTTATCGTTGTAGCAGTAGTTGTTTGAGGTTGCAGTGATTCTGTTGTTGGATCTCGATATGGTAAGGTCTGTGATCGAACTTCATCTTCTTCACCTGTTATTTTACCTGAAAAAGAAAAATAGTTTTTGTTAGAATTTTTGTACGTTAGACAATTTATAGGTGGGTAAGTTTTCTTATTTTCAAAAATATATTTATGCCTTGATAATTAAAAAAGTTTTTTTTTTACGATCATACAACGCCGTCTAGTCTCAAACTAAACAGAGCTTGTGTTATGAGTACTAGACAACTGATAAACATACTTATATATTTATAAATTACACCCAGACACAGAACAAATGATCGCGCTCATCATACAAACATTTGTCCTGGGTGGGGATCGAACCCACGACCTCCGGCATAGCAGTCAGGACCACTAACCACTAGACCAACAGACCAGTCACTTTTTGTATGTTGCATATCTCTTTTTATTTGTGCAAGAAATATCCAAGCATGAGACAAATTATAATGTCAGAAATATAATAAACTGAAACCGCGGCGTAACTGTTTTTTAAGATTACCTATGTTCATAATTAACGTTATCCAAAGCTATTTCATGATGGACGCAGGTTAATCTGAAGCAGGAAACGCTTGTCTCAGCAAAAACGTAACATAACTGGTCTCAAAACTGGGGCAGGGTCAGTAGGCGATACTGGTCATGTACCATTAGACTCACTCTTTACTCGCTAAACAATTATAAATCTTATTACAGAAACATAAGGTCTATAATAAAATAAGCTAGGCAATGAAATTGGAACTAGGTACCCGTAAACGACCTGTCGATCGAAATCATTGTAACTGTCAACCAACATCGATTACGATAAAACAATTTATCGTGCTCAGAAATTCTGTTCAGCTATTGTTAACCTTACAACTGTTCAGTTTAGAGTAGATTTTGATTCTTTCGTTACTAAGAAAAAAATGTGATGAATTTAGGACGATACGGAACTTAAGACAACGACTGTAAAACGTGAGAAAGTTGGACGTGAATGGTATTAAAACAAATGACAATTGTGTTTGGTTCCTATAAATTGTCGAAAGCGAAACGTGAGTCCTAATATTGGAACCATGGCTAACCTTGACTTCACACGTTTGGTCTCATCTTTCCATTGTTAATCGATAAGTGCTTTGATCGAACTTTCTCATCAAGATAAGTATAATTTTCGAAGCATTGGCTGGCAATATCCGGCCAAAGTATTGATCAATTTTAGTACGTGTTAAATTGATGTAAATTTTGGTAATCTTCTTGGCGATAATTCCCTAAAGAAGGCTATCATTTTATAACAAAAAGATTACTAAGATGAAAATAACTTTGAAAAGTCTCGTAGGTATCCAAACGCTTGCGTAGGATTATTTGAAAGAGATACTGCGGCACTGGAGCACAAGGGGCAACTGGACCGCCCGGAGGACACGGACGAGCATACGGTAGAGGTGTGCTCCGCTTGGGCAGAGCACCGCCGTGTCCTCCTTAGGGCGATCGAGAAGCAACGATCTCTTGCCGGGCCTTGGCACATTCCATGGTCCGGAGCAAGGAGGAGTGGCAGGTGGCCGCTTCCTTCTGCGAAGCAGTAATGCTAGCAACACCCCAGCCACCGGGATCCCGATCCCGATTTCCAAGCCACCGTAGGCGCGGGCTTGCAGTTGGCGAGCAATGGGTAGCTCGCCGTCCGACCGTCCAGTAACCATCCGGACCGAGCCCATGTCATCGATAGCGCGTAGTGTTCCACGCGCGACTCAAGGAGATGTCAGCAAAACCGTAGGGGCCTAGCAGGGTCGAAGCCTACTGGGGTCAAGGGTTGTGCGAAAGAGAACCCCGAGGCCCTGGAACAAGGCAAAGAAGGAACAGGAGTGGGTTTTAATCAGTCTAAGTCTGATACGCTCTGCCGCACAGCCCAAGAGCGAGAGATGATTTCCCACCTAAAAAAAGGGCAACGGGAGGAACAAAGGGTTTTAGTCAGTAATATTGTGGCACTCTCTCTCGTTCCACCCAGAGTGCAAGGAATTATTTGATTATTTCTCATCTAAAAAAAAACGTATCCAAACGCTACTTGTAGTGACAGTTTCATCATTTAACTAAATATTGTCTACAGCAAATTCAACAGACTCTGGATCGTTGCTACTCATTGAAGCTAATTGTCTAACAGAACTTTTCTTACTTTACGATCATACGTGAAAATTGTGACAACATTTTTAATAAACTAGTGCTTGACTGCGATCCCACCTGATGGTAAGCAGTGAAGGAATCGTTGATGGTGAAGCGTACTAGTTTATTAAGAGCCTATTCACTTTTCGCCTTGAAGACGCCTAAATTATAATCAGACGGGAAGACCGCAGCAGGTAAATTGTTCCAGTCCTTCGAAGGACGCGGTAGAGACGCTGCCGCTGTATAAACGACGACGCGAAACGGTTAGCCTGGACCGTTTTTATGCAAAATCTATTCAATTATTACTAGTCACACCCATAAGATTAGTCTGTTCTAAATCTTGTCGTTACTCTACAAAATGTCAAACAGCAAATAAATGAGATGTAATGTGAAGGTAATGACTTCATATGCACCTGCGGGCGACATTAGCATACTGCTTGCTCTGTATGGCCCAACATCTAGCTATGTGTATCAATCATTTGTGTAGGTCTGTGCTGTGGTGCATTATGATTGCACTTAAGTGTAGCATAAACGGTAATGATTTTAAGTTAGGGCTTGCACAAGTGTACAACTTTAGAGTTTAGTTCTAAAATAGGCCTTTCTTTCATTATCTATTATATTTTATCTTCCTTTTAATTTCAGATTTTTATCTTACTTCTTCTTATTACTCTTATTGCTTACACGACTGACTTTTGGCGCTCTGGTTAAGTTTTTGTTTGTAACTTCGTTTTAACTTCTTCTCTAATATTTTTTCTTTATAAATACTCTGTTCTTCGGTTTGTGGGGGACCTGGTGATATGTAATACAGGCATTTTATGCTTAAACTTAAACACCAGCTCCTTACATTACTAATTAAAAAATATATATATGTGAAGACCTTGAATAAGCTTGTCACTATGAGGAAAAATAAATAATTATTTAATATTTGAGCTTCTATGGAACTTAATTTCATATTGAGGAATCTCTCTATCTCCATTGCGCCCAAAATTGAAAATATTGATAATGACCACTGCTCTCAAAACGGTGAAGGAAAACATCGTGTGGAAACCGGCATGTCATGTGTGTGTTTGGGTGTGCCAAAAATTCGAAGACATGTGACATTCACCAACCCGCACTGGGCTCGCGTGGTGGATTACGGGCCATTCTCTCTTCTAGAGAGGAGGCCTGAGTCCCAGCAGTGGGAACATTATAAGGCCAACTGTGCTGTGCTATGCATATACTACCTTAATCGAAGGTTTCATTGAACAATAATACAAAATGTTCATCCTACAGTTTAAGTATCCCTAAAGGCAGTATACTATGCCCTCTTAAAATCCGCTATCAATAACCAAATCTATAAATCCGGTCTCAATCAATACCTTGCGGATATCCTTATGTAAGTGAATGATGGCCGCCAGTCGACCTCAGCTGAGTAGGTTAGTCAGAGAACGCGGGTGGCGGAGCGCCGGACCGGTTGTATGCGCGTGCGCAAAACGTGGAGCTAGGCTGTCTGAGGAGTGTTGTTTACGTTGGGTGTCGAAGGTAGTATGCTAATGAAGATTTTAACGTTGTAATAGTATCAGTTGGTGATTTAATTAGAATTGTTTTATGATTGATATTCATTCTTCGTCCGTCCCTGCTCCCATTATCTGGGGTTGGGTCTCCTTACGATTCTGCTCTAGAACGGTCTGTCCGGGATTGTCGATTTTTACAATTGAGCTTTCTTGAGGTCCCTCTCGATGTTAGACCACCTATTCGCATAATGTTAAATACAGGTTATAGTTCAATACAGGGAGTATTGAACTTATTATTCTCTCGCTCTACCTAGAACGAGAGAATAATAATTTATTTTAAAAAAAAAGATAAATACGTATGCAGCCAGCGAAATCATCGATTGATATATAAACTACCAGTTTCTGCCAGCAATCTGTCAGTTTCTCCTTTTATGTATATACATTCTATAGTCTAGACTAGATCAGCCTGTATTATCCATAATACATGAGAACAAATGAAGCGCGACCTACTCGTTGCTACCTAGTCACACCCACTGAAACAACCAAAGCTGCATGACCTTAATAGCATAGAAATAACTTTGTTTAGACACACTCGTATACATAGGCCGAATAGTATTTTATGTTTATTTCGTTCTGACACAGCTTATGTATTTATAGCCATATCAGGTATGGTTTGTTTACTCAGAACTTAAGCAAAGCTCTAATATTAATGATAAGTAAATAGCAATAGATATATTATATACATAAGAAATTTAAATAATAACAAACTATTTAAGTTGAACCTAACTACGTACATAATTATACAAAAACGAAATACACTCAGGAGTTGAAGCTCTCCTCCACATCACTGTCATCTGGAAACGAGCCCAGAACACTGGGAGCATAGCCACGTTGACTGACAATGCTAATTCTTTGGGTAAAGAATGAGCCAGTAAAGCTTACATTCAGTATTGTGGGTATGTAGATAGATTTTCTTTTTTTGGTAGCCTGTTCTATATTCTCGGCAAAGGCCTCCTTCCACTCCTTTCATTTTTCGCGGGCCTGTTCTTCCTTCCAGTTTTGTCGGAATTCTCCTTCGTGGTCTGCCGCGACTCTGTCTGACCACAAAACATATAGGTCTCACTCTCTAAGAGCAATAGATACGTACTTGGTATAAGCTTTTTAAATATAAAACTATTTAAAAATAATAAACAGTAGCACACCAATACGAACGCCGAAGGGGTCCAGAAAAAGGAACCTCCTAAGGATACGAGCAGCGCCCAGGAGCACCGCTTTCTGAAGCAAGTCGAGTCAAGAGTTGATCGAGCCTCATTTCCATTTGACCTAGACTTTTTAATGATTCAAGAAAGAACAACTTGCAAAAATATGCTTTGTATAATCTCCATACGGTTAAAATTTTCACCCATTCAGTAGTCACATCAATTATTAACACTAATTACTAATTAAGAACTCCGTGTAGGAACGAATAAATCTTTTGTTTCACAGTATTTTCACTTCGTCGTGTGCTCTTTCTTTTTATTAGTTCTGATGGGAAACGCTTTCTTTGTACACTTCGTAGTTAATTGAAGTATCATCATTATTTTAATTAGATTAAATTGTATTTAAACCTAATTAGAAAAAAAAAAATTGGATATTTATTTAACAATTCATGTACACACATATTGTAATAAAAGAAAAGAAGGGAACTAAAAAAAATAGGTATAAAGGTGATGCATATGTCTACAGAAATAAAAATAAAAATGAAAAATAAATAAAATGAATGTTGAAATGGGGATTATTATGTTACTGGTAAATTATGCAATTTCAGGCACAGTTTTTTTAATATACGGGTGATAAACCAGATTTTAACCAACTATAATTTAGGTGCCTTCAAGGCTAGAGTGAATAGGCTCTTAATAAACTAGTGCGCCTCACCATCAATGATTGCATCACTGCTTACCATCAGGTGGGATCGCAGTCAAGCACTGGTTTATAACAATTGAAAACAAAAAAAAAATTAGAAAACATGAATTATTAAGATAAATACAAACAAACAGTGACACCTTTATTCTCAAAAACGTGATTAGCGTTCTTCTCCCGCATAAAAACAAGACAGGTTATTTCATTTTATAACCCTCCCAATAATTCCCAATATAGTAAAACAACATGCTACCGTTATTATCTTGAACTTGTACGAAAATTCGCTTACAGTTACCAGGAAAGTGGGCCACGCTACACCACGCATATCGAAAATGCACCTCACAAAAATTCCAGTGTCTTAAGTAGTCGCACAAGTGTGGCCCATACCGATACATGTTGCGTAAATCGCGTCGAGCATCCGCCTCGCTAAGGGCGACGACACACGGACGCGACAAAACGCAAGATTACGCGACAATGTGAGACAATGTCACGGACACCGCGCTTTGACTACTAATTTCGCAACGGAATCTACAATTTAGGATCTGCATCATGGAATATGTATTAGCTATATCTAGTACCTGCTTTAGCCAGCGGGTTTGTCCGCGTATAAGTCGTTAATTATCTCGCGAGTTACAATACCTATTAGTGGAATAAATACCTATGAATACTATTCTTAATCCAGGCCATGGTCTGCTTGTGTGTTAAAGCAAAAGCCGTTGAGTTGCGAAAGAAACAAACTTACAAACTTTATATTTTGTTATATTAGTAGGGCAGAGTTATTTTTCAGGGTTTTTTAGGTGAGAATTCATCCAATGACTTCTCCCACTTTAGGGTGGTGTGGGAGGGCGTGTCAGTCACTTTTACTGACTAATACTCTCTCCTATGTTCCTTCTTTGCCTTCGTTCTCCGGGGTCTCCTTCGCAAAACCCATGGCCCCAGTAGGCTTCGACCCTGCTGGGCCCCTACGGTTTTGCTGACATCTCCTTGAGGCGCGCTTGGAACAGTACGTGCCGTCGACGACTCGGGCTCGGTCCGGACGGTTACCGGATAGCCGGACGATGAGCTACCCATTGCTCGCCGTCCGCAAGCCCACGGCAACGGGTTATTGTTCAGGGTGGGAAATCATAAAGTAACTTCTCTCGCTTTGTGTGGAGTGAGAGGTATTGTCGGACTTATACAAACTAAAACCCCCTTGTTCCTTCTATTACCTTTTGCGTTCGACCACGGATTCCGCAAATCTAGAGTCTGATATTCTGATTGTTACCAGATGTTTACCGCTTGTCCCTTCCATTAGGTACTAAACTAAGTTTACCGTGTACTTTTTCGAGGCCGTTATTTCCAAATAGTCGATATATTTAATAAGATATTCTCGATCAAAAGCTGCACGATTTACCTTAAGGTTCCACGGATATGATGGATTTACTCACGACTTGGCTCGTCACTGTATGTTGATTACTTTATGAAGGGCAGCATTTGTCACGACCAGCGACTGTGGGTTTAACATTATTATACGTTTTTAAACCGGGGTTAAAGTACCACCTGCCAGCGCTGCGGGATTTTTCGAAAGAGTCACTGCGACTCTGGTATGCATAAGTCAACTGAAGGAACAGACTGACGCTCCCTCTTACTCCCCCCAGAGCGAGAGAAGTTATTTGGTGAATTTCCATACAAAGAGCGCAGTGAGAGCAGTGGTGGCCGAGTGGTAACGGCCCCGACTTACAAGTTGTAGGTCGCGGGTTCAAATCCAGCCAGGCGCATTACTTTGTGTAATTTATTTCATCACCACTGCTCTCAAAACGGTGATGGAAAACATCGTGAGGAAACCGGCATGTCCTAGAACCAAAAATTCGAATACATGTGACATTCACCAATCCGTACTGGGCCCGCGTGGTGGATTACGGCCCATTCCCTCTCCTAGAGAGGAGGCCTGAGTCCCAGCAGTGGGAACATTAAAAGGCTGATTATGCTTATGCTTATTATGCATACAAAAGATGGGGTCAAAGAGCTGTTTTTTTTAAAGAATACCTACTTTATGAACCTAGGACACCAGTAGATTGGTATTAAGGACGAGTAACCGGCAAAAGACTTGGTGATGCGAGACGCATAGGACCGATCGTTGTGGTGATACTTGGGAGACAAATAGTGTTCGTTACCTAACCACTCACACTACGGTATCTAACTGTACGGTATATTCGCAAACGACATCCTAAGTTGATTCTAAAATATTGAATACAAAAAATCTTGTACGACAAGTCACGCCAATTATTCTATCGCACCATTATGAGTGTGCCCTTAGCGCACCCGTCCAAGCGGATACTTTGTTTATCTGCTCAATGCATCTCTTTAGGAAGTCCGACATCTCATACCTGAATGAGATCACCTGTTCTACACGATCGACTAATAATATAACTGTTTGAAAACATTAGTTCAAGTTCATTGAACAACATAATTTTGTTTAACAAGTTTAGAATGATTTAATTTAATATTGAAGCATTAAGATTAAGTGTAAAGATTTGTAGGTCTAAAAAATAATACTACTTTTAACCAGCTGCAATTTTTTTCTGAGTTGGTAATGCATCAAATTACTCCTCTCGCTCTGGGTGGAGCGATACCGAATATCAGACTTTTTCCGACTGGAACTCACCTGTGTTCCTTCAGTTGCCTTTTGCGTTCCAAGGCCGCTGTAACTCCTTTGAACCACATTCCGCAGCCCTGGCAGGCGTCGGCCCTGATTGGCCCCATCAATTTTACTGACACCTCATTGAGGCGCGCGGGGAACATAACGCTCCGCCGACCAGCCCCCCTAGCCAAGTTACAACTGTTTCGTTTCTATTCTCTTTTCGTCGATCGCCTCGAGTCGGCCACGCCTCCGATTCCTTTGTTCTGACGTCATCTCAACGCTCAGGCGGTCAGAACCAAGGAATAGGAAGCGTGGGCGACTCGAGGCGATCAACGAAAAGAGAATCAAAACGAAACGGTTGTTACTTGGCTAGGGGGGCTGCCGGGGCTGGGCTTGTTCCGGACGGCCAGACGGCAAGCTACCCATAACTCGCCGTACACTATTTCTATTTCAGCTTTACAGCAAAAATAGTGTAAACATGCCAACAGATGAACTCTTTGACAGGGGACTTCGATAAACAAAACGTTTAAAATAAGTCCAAAATAATTATGTCTCCAAATCATTTTTGGCTATAATATGTCCTCAATCAAAAGGAAGAGAAGGGAGCTGTTATGTTGTCGTTAACAAAATCAAAGGTGAACTAGGTGCATTCAATGCTCTGCGGAATCGCCAAGGTCGATCAAACTCCAAGAGCTTAAAGTAGATGTATAAGGCCGATCTTTATTTGGGACAGTCATAAATTCAGCTGTCGATAACACCTAAGGTCGTATAGAAGCTGTTGGCGGATACAATTCTTACAAAGTATTTTATTCTAAAGGACTTGTTGAAGAGTTCTTACAAGCTTTTATTTAGTTTCATCTGTCCAGTTGTTTGTTTGTCTGTAATCAAATCTTGCAAATTAAATTTGATCCACCTCCCGGTTACCGATTGAGCTGAAATTTTGCATTCATGTGTAAATTTCTGATTTACACATGCAAAATTATTATGATATGGAGCTGATCTGATGATGGAAACGGAAGGTGGCCTTAGGAACTCAGATATCGTGTTTGAATTTTTTGGAATGGTCTTGCTTCTGCCAGCGGCTTCGCCCGCTTGGAAAAAGGTTTCTCCTTACAAACTTTGGACCCCCGTTTCATCCCTTTAGAGGGTGAATTTTGCAAAATACTCTCTTAGTGCTTGCCTAAGTCATAAAAGGAAACCTTGTGCAAAATTTCACGCTTCTATTCGCAGTAGTTTAGGCTGTGCGTTGATATGTCAGTCAGTCAGTTTCTCCTTTTATATAAATAGATTATATACCGCGCTATGAAAAAATGATTTTCATTGGAAACTTGTTTTTTGGGATACGGACAAGAGCATATATGCTATGATTATGTTGGGTAACATAAATAACATAACTTTAGCCTTATAATATTCCCACTGCTGGGGCTCAGGCCCGTATGGAATGGACAGGAATAGGCCGTAATCCACCAAGCGGGCCCAGTGCGGGTTGGTGACTAGAATAGGGGAAAACCACTGAAATATTGTATGGACAAATAAGGAGATGAATACTGTATCTGTCTTCACCGTTGCTTAGTTGACTTAAGATGGAAGAAGGTATGTTGATGCATAATTAGGATAAAGGTCAGAGGATTAGGGAAAAGGTTAGGGGGATAATTGAGGTGATGGTGATGAATTGAGATTTCGTCACATAAGTAGAGCATGTTTTAATAGGAAATGTTTCTGATAGGGAAGTACAGTTAACAACGGCGAGAACAGATGGCTCTTTTTGAGGTAAAAAATCATCAATTAACTGCTCTCGCTCTGGGTCGAGCAAAAGGGAGTGACTTAAGTCTCTATAATAGTTTTGTCTCTTCGTTATTTAACACCGACTTCCGAAATTAAAGTTATTTTGCACTTTTCAGTGTTTTTTTTACATTGATGTCGGTTGTAATTTTTTTTTTTGTAAAAAAACTTTTATAACACTTTTTAGTTAAGATACCACCACTAAAAAGTACCTCAGCCAAACTTAAATACCTCTCATGACATTTTTAATAATCCTAAACACGGTTAGATTACATTAATTTATTACACAGTTCCGGTGCCTAACTTCAGGCTTCATCATCAGATCAGTTCGACATATACCCCCTCTTCTTTCAGTCAGCCATCGACTACACGTATAAACAAAGCAATTTTACTTGTTACGACGGTTCTGCTGTGATCCTATGAGGAGTTCTGTTCCATATCTTCGCAGTTCATGACCAGGACCTGTACCATGACGTTTAAAGTAAGATTGTTTCATTCTTATTTCCAGTGTGGGTAAGAGAGTGCGCTAGACAACCCGTATAGCTCTGTCTCTTACCCACACTGAAATAAGAATGAAACAATCTTACTTTGAACGTCATGGTAACCCCGTGGATCTTAACAATATTTCTATGGGACCAACTCGGAAGCATAACCTAGCCCTAGCAGGCATCGGCCCTAGTAGGCCTCGTCCATTCTGCTGACATCTCTTTGAGGCACGCGTGGAATACAACGCGTCGTCGACTCAAACTTGACTCTTACCGGACGGCGAGCTACCCATTGCTCGCTGTTAGCAAGCACGCACCTATGGTGACCGAAAAACGTGAGAACAGATGGCTACTCAGACAAACTGGAAAATCTTGGTTGTAACGGATTTGGTTTTATAATACTATGCAACTTTATATGTTAACCTAATTCCAAGTCCAAGGTCGAACGCAAACTCGTCGAAATCTGAGCCGGATTTCGTGAGCAGGTGTGATTTCTGCATTAACAGAAATATTGGTATTTTGTAGAGTGGGATGCGATAAAAAGTCATTATGTGGCTATAGACACACGGGCAAATATATACATAAAAATGCCTTCAAATTTGTCAAGCTATACTAAAGGAAAAGTTAGGTGACAAATACACGTACAGAAGAATTATATATATTGTATAAAGATAACGAATTAAATCTTCAACGTATTTTTTTAAAAAAAAAGGCCGCGGTGCCCTAAGATAGTGATGTGTTCATAAGCAGTAGGTATGGGCTCCATTGCCTTTACAGCAATCCGGAAGTCATTAGAATTCATGAAGGCACAGCCCCCCTAGCCAAGTTACAATCGTTTCGTTCGGCGCGAGCGCCTCGAGTAGGCCACGCCTCCGAATCCTTTGTTCTGACCACGTGACTGAGCGTTGAAATGACGTCAGAACAAAGGAATCGGAGGCGTACTCGAAGCGTTCGCGCCGAACGATACGATTGTAACTTGGCTAGGGGGGCAGGTATCTTGACTTGTTTTTTTACGTCCAAGCGGGGGGCCTCCCAATGCGCGGGACCCACAGTCTTTGCTACTCTTGCTACATAGCTGATCTGACACTGTCTCGTGGAAACGTCCCACACTCTTCTCCACATTTTTATACCATCGTCAAAACTAACTTCACAATTTCACATCCTCCATGCACCTCAAAGTTATCTCTATCACGGATGCGACAGCTGTTCGTCATATCAAAAGTCGGACATCCTCTTTCAAGCTGTGTGTAATTGGAAATCGGTAGCAATGTGTCATCTTTTACGGTCGAACACTTTCACTAAGTCTTGCCTATGTACCTGCACGTATATATGTACTTATGGATAGTATATAACGGGGACAAGGTCGGTTAAACAATAGACATTCAATCACTTTATCATAAGCCATAAATGGCTTAATGACTGGTGAATACAGATTTTTAACGACGATTAAGGATAGTGTTATCTGTTCTCCGTCTTTTCACTACTTACTGGGTTCTACCAGCAGTTTTAACCGCATAAAAATAGAAAATATATAGCTTATGTCACTCAGTTATATTTTTTTTAATGTGGGATATCATTTAGTTACCTCTCCCGCCCTTGGGCAGGACGGGAGGGAGTGTCAGACTTTTACTGACTAAAACCCTCTCCTGTTCCTTCTTTAGCTTCGTTCCAGGGCCCCGGGGTTCTTTATCACATCACCCATGGCCCCAGTAGGACCTTCGACCCTGCTCAGCCCATACGGTTGCTGACATCTCCTTGAGGCGGACTGTCGACGACTTGGGCTCGGTCCGGAGCGTTACTGGACGGTCGAATGACGAGCTACCCATTGCTCGCCGTCCGCAAGCCCGCACCTACGGTGGCCGGAAATCGGAATCGGCATCCCGGCGGTTGGAGCGTGAGGGCCGTTGCCTCGCGCATGCGATGTCACTCAGTGATAAAGTAGCATTCTACTAGTGAAAGAATGCCTGAAATCGGTTCAGTAGTTTTTGAGTTATTAAAAACAAAAATACAAATCTTTATAATATTAGTATAGATAAAATCGGTTTGTATGCCTCTGTGAAACGTTATCGGAGGGGGCAGATTATTTGTCAAGCTGCGTGGGGGGAGATAAAATTCATCATCAAGCTGTGTATTACTTTAATATGAGGTTAAGCTTGTTCTGACAAAAATAATACTTTAAGCGATACTATCTGTCTGTTTACCCTACTTATATTTGACACCATTAAATAAAACGTAAATATACCATTTAAAATCCAATACTAACATAAAAATTACTAACGTAAAATATGTGTCACATTCTTATGTAAATTCGTGGATCGTATAATACATACTGTACCAACATATTATTCCGTGAAGCGTGAAGTGTATTTAGTCACAGTAGACTGTAACAGCCTCCTATTCAAAATCTTTACAATTACTCATAAGCCAATAATGCGACTAACTATTAAAGATCTCTCTAAAAAAATGCCACAACAACCAAACACGGACAGAACAACTATTTCGCAAACAAGCAGATCCAAAGACATCTCTATGGCTGTCTAAACGGCTTTTTGTTAATCTGACACAAATATTGCATCACGCAAAAATTAGCACACAATGTGACAACTCTATTAATCCCACGACCGTCTCTATTGTTTGATAAATAAGGTTGATTATCGCGTGTTTTTGTTTCGGGTAGACTTTCCCGCGCGAACAATGCTGCGCGGGCGCACGATGCGGTCTCGCGTGACAGAAGCGTGTTAGTTATGTCAACGTTACGTTACGTGTCTTCTGATGCACTACCGACTTGGTAATTGAATGTGCAGTCTTCATTTGTTTTGTAGGTTTCTACTACACGTAACTAGCTTCGGAAGTCTGTTACAAATCTTTGAAATTCCCTCATGAATTACTCTGTGTATCAGAAAAACTGAATGAAAATCCATTCCAACACATCCAGACAGACAGACGCAGTGGTGGACTTCTAATATGTAAAAATCTCGTGTCTGTTCAAGTTCAGAAAGTCTGACCATCAGTCTATCCAAGGATATGTTGCCCAGTAGGTAAATGAGTTGTGAAGGTCTGATAAGCATTCTGATTCTGATTAACCCCTGGATGTTAGGCTAACAATTCAAATTTTTTTGATGGACGCAAAAATACTGATAATTTCACACAAAAATCATGTATGTCAGGGGCCAGTCCTCCCCCCTAAAAATAACCCTAGATACACCAATGTATGCGTAGTTCGTTCCATCATAAAAAATACATGTAGTAAATTCGTAAATACGTGTCGTAGAAATACCTCTCTCAATCTTGAGAAAAAAGAGTAGGTTCTAATACCTTTATTCGTAACCAAATAGGTTCACCACACAGTCACCATAATAAATATCTCCATTCCACCAACGTTTATATTATTCGCTGAGATTTTATTGAACACAGACTAGCTACAATTAGCGTCTTCAATTTACGGGGCCATTATGGTAGGTGCGAAAACCCATTTCGAACCCTTTTATGGGTTTGATTATGGGATGGCAGTCTATGCCCACAATGGATAGTTTTTAGCACCCACTCGATATGCTGGGCGTTAAACAGACCTGCAGGACTGAGGGTCGTAGACAATTGCCTGGTTAGACGGCACGTGCATATTGGTGATAGAAATTGTCAATAAGACTTATTTTGCACTAGCGCAGCAAATATAATATTAGAAAGATCCTAAATAAGAGAATAAACTATTGCTTGACTGAAACCCCACCTGAAGGTAAGCAGTGATGCAATCGTTGATGGTATAAATTATTTGTTTTTATACAACTATAACAATTACTTTACATCTATGAGCTTTTGGAGGTATGCGAAACAGAGAGTAAACTCCTACAAACCTCCGTTGAAAAGGGAGGATCCTCCAGCCAGACGGGATGTTATGTCTGGGGGGCAACTGCCCGATAGATGATTTCGGGCTGTTCTTTATGCTCTAATCGCGCGGAGAACTTTAATTGCGCGATGCAGGATTAGTTCTTGTGTGACGCCATAGATGTCGCTACAAGCTAAATAAATGTTAGACCCAGACCGTTCTTTGCTGACTTTCCCCAGTGACGCCCAACGCTGAGGTGCTTACCCTACCGGGGGTGCCAGTTTCCAAAGAAACTCTTTAACTTTAAAATAAAAGTTTCTTTCAAAACTGGCCTTAATTATTATTGTTTACAATGTCAACCATTAATTTTATAGCCATTATTTTAAAGACAAATAAACCTTGGTAAAGTTGGTAGTCAAAATGACTGATGATTAAAATGTTGTTCACTGACGGAAGTCCGGAAAACATCGATAAAATAATTGTAGCGCGAAATAAATAACTTGCTTTGATTGCTTGTTTTATTGACCTCAACAAAATATCTGAAGTTTATTATGTTTGAGATTTTTGATACAAGAGGCTAAAAAGACAAACTATTGTTATGAAGATGTAAGCGACATCTATGACACCTCACACAAACTAAAATTCAAAATGCTGCATCGCGGTATTATAGTTCTCCGCGTAATTTAAATATATTTAACAACAATCTGAAATCAAATGATTTCAGATTGTTTGGTTGGTTTGCGGGTCATCCTGTTCGACATATCTCCAAAAACTTATTTTAACTTTACTTCAACAATTTTAGGCAAACATAACATAACTAGAAACACTGAAAAACGGTAATGTATTTTCATTAGTATATATGTTATACACGTCGATGGATGGAGTTGGAGAGGGAGGCCAATGAAAAGATGAGTGGATTGTGTGAGGAGCGATATAGATAGAAAAGAAAGAAAGAAAGAAAAAGAGTTTATTTACGACAGTCATGGCGCATACCATGAGAGAAGAGAGCGTCAATGATAGCGATACAGTTGATAGGACAGAATCGAAGAAAAACACCAGTTTCATCGACCCGAAGTAACATAGGACAAGGGCAGGAAGATGATGATAGTAGGTATATCAAACTTAATATTTATTTAACTAACTCTCTTTCTCCCTTTCTCTTTTTATTTATATTTTATTTTTTATTATTATTTTTTTTAGGTGGGAAATCATTTAATGACATCTCCCACCCTTGGGTGGAACGGGAAGGCGTGTCAGACTTTTACAGACTAAAACCCACTCCTGTTCCTACTTTGCCTTTGTTCTAGGGCCCCAGGGTTCTCTTCGCACAACCCATGGCTCCAGTAGGCTTCGACCCTGCTGAGCCTCTACGGTTTGCTGACATCTTGAGGCACGCGTGGAACCTACGCACCGTCGACGACTTGGGCTCGCTTTGGACCATGGCCTGTACCAAGGCCCGGCGCAATAGATCGCTGCCACCGATCGCCCTCACGAGGACACGGCGGTGCTCTGCCCAGGCGGGGCATAGCTCTACCGTATGCTCCACCATGTCCTCAGGGCGCGGGCGGTCCGCACAATGGTGACACGCGGGCGTTTGTTCCGCACGATTCCGGTGCAGGAACCTCCTGAACAACACAACAAACTCCTGAACCTCCTCCTGAACTTACCAAGTCCGGTGAGGACCTGCGTCATGAGAAGGCCGTGTTGTCTTTCCAACCACTCCTCAAAGAGGGAACTTAGCGCCATAATTGTGGCGTGCCCAGCACTGGGTTGCGACAATCGCTGTCGCCATTCTACCATGGACTAAGACATTAAGTCCGCCTTTGTACTTTGTGTTTCATGAAGATTAAATAAATAAATATTAATACCAAAGAGATTATATCTACTGTTAAAGTCTGAAAAACGATTTAATCATAGAAAAAAAGAACAATCCGAACCAGATTATGGCTTTCGTCTCAAATAATAACATAACCAAAACGAATAATATCAAACAGGATTTGACAAAACAAGAGTACAACAAAAACATGATTGTAACATTTTATAATAACGTTCTTTTGTTTTATAACTCGGAACGCCGAGTGCTTGGTACACGGAGACCACAGAGCTAGGAATCTGTGACTATAATAGAAATGTCATTACTAATTCATACTAAAATTATAAATCTAGACGTGGAAGGACTCTTAAGTAAAATAATTTAACCTTTTGAGTGCGTAATTAGAGACACAATAGTAAGACAATGGCGCGTGAACGCCGACGTTAATGCGGGGATCAACAGCTTAAAAAATGCAAATTAGACAGAGCAAGGCTTTAAGTGTCGTTTGTAAAAAAAAGATTCATGTGTAAATGTAAATATCTTTTGTTTTATTATAATATTTATTATAACATAATTACAAAGTACCCACACATGAAATTATATATGTAAAGTATATTATTACCAGAAATATCAAACTTAAGTTCTTTTGAGCATGCAAGTATACGAAGTGTACAGCAGAAAAAAGATACAGACGCTGGTCTGTATCTTTTTTTTAGACTAACTACTTTAGTCAACTTATATCTTACTTGCTTGTTGTGCAGTTTAATTATCTGCTGCTATTGTGCTGTTGATCCCCGCACAAACGCCGGCGTTCACTTGTCTTTCTATTGTGTCTCTAATTACGCTACTCAAAAGGTTAATTATAAGTTTTTTGATAAATGCAACTATTGCGATTGAATAGACAGTCGTTGACTTACGTGCTTATGAAATTCCAGCCAGTAGATCGTACAAAAATACGACTACTGTGACTTTATAATCAGATTTTAAACAAATATTGAGTAAATTATTTTGGCCGAAGATTCACAGCGGCCCTGGAACGCAAAGGGCGACTAAAGGAACACAGGTGAATTTTAATCAGTGAAAGTCTGACACTCTGTCGCAGATTCTCGCTCCACCTAGAGCGGGAGAAGTTATTTGATGAATTCCCGCTCAAAAAAAGTTTTCAATTTCTATGAGTAAACTAGGTTTGTAGGGAAAATATTAACAATGCCTTTACTTGTATTGCCCAAAGAAGCGTCACGTCGCTCTGTGGCACAGCACCGTGTATCTTTTATATTAGTCACAACTTCACAGTCTTTTATTTGTAAAAAAATATACAAACAAAAACCGATTAGTCAAAAATTCAAAACTCAAAACGACAAAGTATCTAAGAGTGGGTTGCACCAAGAGATACGTTATAATTTCCGTCAAAGATATAGCAGTTTTAATGGTAACAATAACAATGACCATTGAATTTCATATCTACAACAGCGTGTAAAACGTTAAATTTCTTTCAAAAACGTCATTATTCGGTTTAATTGCAACTTTAGCCCATAACCGCCCGAATTTGATGGGTTAATTGCGTTATTGTTATTTGTATCTTCAAATTAACCATTGCTAAATTGGTGCAACCCCTATTTCGCCTAACCAGAGATTTAACGGCTGATGAGGCATTGGTTATCGTTAAAATTAGTTGGTGCAACTCACTCTAAATGTTAAGCAAGTTTTTTTACAGAAATTTTCAAGATCAATGACTCGGGGATCATAAAATTAAACTTTTAAATACTTGAAACAAATACTTTACGGAAATGTTTATTTAAAAACACAGATTTGGTTTTAGTTAAAGTAATACTCATGTTATTTTCACGCGTCAAGGGTTTTACATGTCGACTAATTATGTTGTTAGTATAAATTAGGATGCCGACACTCAGAACATGCCGAAAGAGTCAGTTACGGTCTAACAATTCAAGTAAGTATCGCATCTTTTGTTCTTACAAAAGATTTTTTTTGGCTTGTTTATATATATGTCTTTTACATCGACGCACAAACGAATACCACGGATCCAGTACATGATTCTGGACCCCCCAGCGGTGGAATTTTTCGTCGGCTTTTTCCTAATTTAAAAAAAAAACCTGTACTTTTTTTAATTTAAACTGTATAAAATCGTTATTCTAATCAATCCCGATGACATTTTTAATTTTAAAAGTAATTCTTTCATTTTTTCACTAAAAATGTTAGAATAACGATTTATAAAGTTTTAATTAAAAAATGTATTTATTATTTATTTAGTAAAACACGAGGAAAAATTCCACCACTGGGGCTCCAGAATCATGTACTGGAACCATGGTATATGTTCGTGCGTCGATGTCAAAGACACCCTGTTTATCTATCTATATATAAAAGGAGAAACTGACTGACTGACATCAACGCACAGCCGAAACCACTGGGACTAGGAGCGTGAAATTTTGCACAAGGTTTCCTTTTATAACATAGGTAAGCACTAAGAGAGGATTTTTCCAAAATTCACCCAGGGTAATAAAACGAGGGTCCAAAATTTGTATGGAGAAACGTACTTTTACGCGAGCGAAGCCGCGGGCAGAAGCTAGTAGGTATGTATATAAAAGGAGAAACTGACTGACTAACATATCACCGCACAGACAAAACTACTGGGTCTAGAAATGTGAATTTTTGCATAGGGATTCATTTTATGACGTTGGCGAGCACTAAGAGAGGATTTCTCAAAATTCACCCATTGAAGGAGTGAAACGGGGGTCCAAAGTTTGTTAGAAGATACCTACTTCCGTGCGGGTGAAGCCGCTGGCAGAAGCAAGCCAATCTATATTGTTACTATTGTTGGTAACTTTTTTATTCATTTACTTACTTCAACCCGTCCTTTTTATTCATTTACTTACTTCAACCCGACTTTTTTATTCATTTACTTACTTCAACCCGACTTTTTTATTCATTTAATTACTTCAACCCGTCCTTTTTATTCATTTACTTACTTCAACCCGTCTTTTCGCCCCTGTGAAAGTAGAAAATTATCCCATGGAAACATACTATACATTTCTTTTTTGAATTGGGATATCATCAAATGATTTCTCCTCTCTAAGTTTCTTCAGTTACCCTTTGCGTTCCAAGGCCACGGCGACTCTTTCGAATAATCCCGCAGTCCAAAAAAACAAGAACCGCTTGAAATACAAAAATCCGTTACAAAAACTATCAAAAGAAAGATAACACAAAAAGACAATTGATCTCTCAACTACCGAATTCGCAGTAAAAACCGAGGAGTCCATCGTCACTGCCACCTGATATGAAGTCCGTTGACATCGAATCTGTACAATCATCTCACAAAACGAGCCAGATTAGAAAAAGAGCAAGAGGCTGAGAATGCGTCGGTAGAGATGTGAAAGTATCAATATCTGACTTGAGTAGTATCGATAAATCGATTACGATAAATTAGGGTTACTTGAGAGCTTTTTTTAAGGTAAATTTAATTTGCATTTCGCATGTCAGTGTCAGATTAATTAAAACATTACAAGTATTTGCGACAGTATAAATATGTGTTTTATTTTTGGAATTTAATACCATCAATATAACTCTCTCAATTCAACTAACCCTACTATATGACTTTTTTATGAAATAGATAGCTATTTCATAAAAAAGTATAATAAATAGAATAGTCAATAGGGTTAGGCTCAACAAAATACGTGCTACGGTCGTACCTATATCATATTTTAATAACCCTGTTGTCCAAATAGTTTATATATGTGAGTAATGAGAACGAAACGAACGAACGAATGAACCACGTTTAAATCTACAGTCCACTTGATTAGTTCAATTCAAAATAAACTGCCAAACTAGATACATGTCGTTTTACTTAAAAAATCCTAGAAAATGAAGGTGAATCTAAATTACATAAACATTTTGGTCCATAATCGAACCGGATAGCAGATAGTGCTAATGATCATCGGGCGCTCCTGACCCGCGAGAACAATGGATTTTTACTTGAGTGCGAAAAGGATTTGACAGCGACACGTTTGCCAATAATATAAATTGTTACTTGTTTACGAGTTTATGAGATTTTTAAGTGCATATCGTTATAACAGAATATTGAGTGAGTTAAAGAGAAATAAACAAACTGTTATTTAATGAAAACTATCTACAAACAAGTGACAGATTTTTTAGAAGTTGTCGTCGTTTGCTGAGATTGCGACGCCATTTTATTTGCTACCACAATGGAGGAAATTTTTTCGTTGCAAGATGAGTTATGCAATAATTTGATGAAAGCTGAGAGAAATTATAGGAAGACTCCGAAAGATAGGATTAAGCGACAGTATCTAGAAACGAGATTGGAGATATTAGAACAACTATTTACGGATTTCAAAGATGGACACAAGGCGATAATTACAAAATCGAAAAGCAAGAAGGAACCATATTTTACGGAAGGAAAATATGAGATTTTTGAGGAGTTATATGTGCAATATAAATCAAGCATACGAGAAGCTTTGCAACGCCGTGCCCTGCAGTTCCCCATAGCGCGAACAATAATTATAGTGAGGTAAAATTACCCCGTATACAATTACCCACTTTTGGGGGTAAATACGAAGAATGGCAAACCTTTTATGACATGTTTTCCTCCAAAGAGATTTAAAGAGATACAATAGAGCGGCTATCAGAACAAATGTCTTAAGAAAAACTGTCATCCTATGTCTCAGTGACGCCATCTGGCTTTGAATAGCAAACACGCGAATTAAATTTGTCAAAATTTATAATTATTCAACTATCGCTCGGTAGGTGGCCAGGGGCCTTACCATGATAATGTTAAAATGTCAGCCGTGCGAGAGAAAAAGAGTGATGGAGCTATACACCCTATATAGCTCCATCCCTTTAACAGTTCGGTTTAGATCGTAAAATGGATCACATTATGAGCTCGTGGTAGAGCCTCAGTGTGTGATAAAGGTAAGGTTAAGCTTTTCAGCAATAGATGGCGTTATCACAAAACCAGCAAATGTTCTAGAACTATTTCTCAAAATTATTGAATTTTATTTAATTACTTCGTATATACCTAAAATATTTACGAAAATAAACCGAAGTTAGGTCCAGTCATTTTATCATAACATGATTTGCAATAGCGTAATGCGCAGTTCGGCATATTTTCTCAGAAAATGATTTTCTTTTAATGCATAGAGTGGATACAAACACGACTTGACGTGTAGGGGCGTCATACTAGACTGAGCGACTTATGACCACTAGGTAATAAGTATCGGAGCACGATTTTGTTAGCTATGTCCTGTCTATTGGTAGTATATATTTAATGTCTTTGTTTTCCTCATTAATTCACGTTAATAAGAATATTTCATCAGTACAAAAATTGCATTACCTTAAAAGCAATTTAAATGGAGAAGCGTTGAATTTGCTGACTAATTATTCAACGACTGATGCAAATTATGAGGAAGCATGGCAACAGTTAGTTCGGCGTTACAATAACAAGCGTTATAACTGCAATGCTGTTTTGAGAACTTTATTCGGCACAAAGAAAATTCAGAACGAGTCAGCCAATGTAATTAGAAGTTTATTGGATACGACGTCCACCTGTCTTAAGTCGATGGAAAACTTGGGCATTAGTACTGAGACCTGGAACGTGATTATCGTTTATTTAGTCGTTTCAAAATTGGACACCGAATCTATCAAACAATGGGAGCAGCAGTTAAATATGGTATGTGATGAGTTACCTACTTGGAGTCAATTGAGAGATTTTTTAGAGTATAGATTCCGGTCCTTAGAAATGATCGATGTGAACGGGAATCGTGCCGCACAACAAGCTAAGCCTGCTGCGAAGTCGAAATCTTTTCATGCATCTGTAGAGAAGGAGAAAGAGAGCAAGTCTAAGGCTAAATAAGAGTGTCCAATGTGTCACGAAACTCATTATCTCAATCAGTGCAAACGTTTTAGCCTCATGACATCTAAGGAGAGACAGGACTTCGTGCAAACCAGTAAATTATGTTTTAATTGCCTGGCACCAACTCATGCGGCAATCAAGTGTCGTCAGTCATTCAGCTGCAAGAAATGTGGGAGGAGACATCACACGATGTTACACTTTGAGAGAGAAAACAAGGAGCTAGCCAGTGACCAGGAGCAGGCAGCCGCAGTGTCATCGAGTGAAGTACAACAGGAGAGATCGAGTACAACACGAGGTGACACAACCATTACTGCTACATTTTCTAGAGGAGAGCTGCAGCCCAACAGCGTGCTACTTGCAACGGCCAAGGTTAAGGTATTCCGTTCTAACGGTTTCAAATATATAATTCGAGCTTTACTTGACCAAGGGTCACAGGCATCTTTTGTGTCTGAGTCAACTGTGCAATTACTAGGTCTTGTACGCAAACCAGTATGTGGCTGGGTGTCAGGGCTAGGAGATGGTCGTATGAAAATTAAACATACGGTTTCACTTCGTCTGAAATCACGCTATAATCCAGCTAGTTATATACTAGTTAACGCTTATGTGTTGCATTCTTTAACGTCACTACTTCCTTCTACCAATGTGAGTACTCCCGAATGGGTGGAAATTGATAATCTTCCTTTAGCTGATCCTACATACGCGACACCAGGTAAGATCGATATTTTACTGGGTGCAGAGGTTTACAGCGAAATATTACTTGATGGGGTTATGAAACATCCTGATTGTAATTTAATAGCACAGAATTCGGTATTTGGATGGATTTTGTCAGGAAGAATGTCTCAAAAAGGTTCTCAAACGTTAGCAAAAGATAATCTCATTAGCATGCACATACAGATGAAAGAGGATGATTTACTAAAGCAGTTTTGGGAGATGGAAAATGAGCCTAATTTAATTAAGAATGAGATGACTAATATCGAGAAAATATGTGAGGAATTGTTTGATTTAACAACAGTGAGAAACACAGAGGGGAGATTCATAGTGAGATTACCTTTTGCAACGGATGATCCTAAGTGTCAATATGGTAATTCAGAAGGAAGAGCAGTGAAGAGGTTGGAATATTTGGAAAGAAAGTTAGCTAAGGATGTAAAGTTAAGAGAGGATTATAATCGAGTAATGAGTGAGTATTTGAGTATGAGACACATGAGGTTAGTCTCTGAGAGTGAGTTGCAAAACTCTAAGGTTGTCTATCTTCCTCACCATGCTGTGGTGAGAGAAGATAAAGAGACCACAAAAGTGAGAGTCGTCTTGAATGATGAGCTTCTTGTTGGACCGAGGTTACAACAAGATTTGAGACATATTTTGATGAGATGGCGTCATCATAAAATCTGTATCGTAGCCGATATTATTAAGATGTATCGGATGGTGAGAGTGGCAGACGAGGACACGGATTTTCAGAGAATTGTCTGGAGATTTGATCCATCAGAGCCTATACAACATTACAAAATGTTACGTTTGACATTCGGTACAGCTTGCGCGCCATATCTAGCTGTAAAGGTATTACACAGACTTGCCGAGTTAGAGAATGAGAAGTATCCTTTAGCTGCGAGAATTACAAAACAATGTTATTATATGGATGACTTAATGACTGGTTGTGACACAGTTAATGAGGCAATAAAAATTTACGAAGAGATGAATAAGTTAATGAGGAGTGGTGGTTTTGAGTTACAGAAATGGAATAGCAATAATGAAAAGTTGTTGGAGCAGATTGGGAAGACTGAGTTGGCTGAAGGGCAAACTATTAAATTCAATGATCTAATCAAAGTGTTAGGATTGAGTTGGAACAGAAAGAATGATAATTTTGAGTATGTGTTGAATTTAACTGAACCTAAAGATTTATTCACTAAAAGACAAGTATTATCTGAAGTAGCAAGATTGTATGACCCTTTAGGCTGGATTGCCCCAGTGGTGTGCGTTACCCAGGCCAGATGTTGTCGAAAATGGTCATTTGAATCTTATAGATAATTAGTTTTGCGGCTTCTGTAATTGTTGCGCACATTTTTAAATTTGTTGCGCTTATAGTTTTTTAATTATTTCACAAAAACATTTCCTGCTGGGGTAACGTTACCCCAGCCAGACCTTTTTCTTTCTAATGGGAATATTTAAATAATTACTAGCTATAAAATTAGTTGTCTAGATGAAGTAAATGTTGTGCCTTATTTTGTATTTGTTCTTTCATCGGTTGCGAAGTTATTCGAGATTTTGCTGGGGTAACGTTTTTGGTTTTGCTAGATCTTTGAAATGGTTAAGCGGATTCTTATCATATTTTGTACATGGCTTCTTAGGAATTAGTTTAAATTTGTTCTGCAATAAAAAAACCAAAATAATACATAGCTTAAAGGTTATTTCATTAAATAGAAAAACACTTCAATTGGTCCCAGCACTCTCAATAAGAGCTCTAAAGACTTATTTTAAACGTTATTTTAAAGCTTGTAACTGCCTTCAAATGTATGTGAAGTTTCATTAGTATCCTGTAAGTATTTAACAAGTTATGATGATATTGACTTCTTCACGAGCACGGTCTTGATGCGCGCGGTGTTATTTGGCCACTGGATTGGATATATGAACTGAATGTTATGTCAATTATTAGTTTTTTAGTTCAGTTGTATATCAGTAAAATTTCAGCTCAGTACATTGGATAATTAATGAGATAATACGATTAAAGTCATTAGGAAGTGAATGACCGTGGTAACCCGACCAAGTTTAGGTGGTTACGAAAAAGCGAAAACGCAAAACATTATGGTTCCTTCTAAAATATGTAGGATAGTGTTACAAATTTAGTACAGACATGTACACAAGTTTTAAAAAAAACTACGTGATTATTAAATAATTTTTATTGACAGGTAATATAATCATTTCAATTGAACTTTTAAAGTATTATTAAACTTAATGGGGTTTCAATTGTAGTTTTGCTACCTACATATTTGAAACTCGAATCGTCATCTATTTGCGAGTTTATATCAACGCGAGTGTCGCAACAAGGTAATTATGGATTTCTTAAAGTCTACGTGTCCAAGGAGTTTGTGGAAATAAATAAATACCTACCTGTTGCGGTAGTCCCGACTCCCGACATTGATAACTAAAAAAAAATATAAAATTAGTTGTCTAGATGAAGTAAATCTTCATCTAGACAACTAATTTTATAGCTAGTAATTATTTAAATAATCCCATTAGAAAGAAAAAGGTCTGGCTGGGGTAACGTTACCCCAGCAGGAAATGTTTTTGTGAAATAATTAAAAAACTATAAGCGCAACAAATTTAAAAATGTGCGCAACAATTACAGAAGCCGCAAAACTAATTATCTATAAGATTCAAATGAGCATTTTCGAC
Organism: Mythimna impura; assembly: GCA_905147345.3. Classification (NCBI taxonomy): domain Eukaryota; kingdom Metazoa; phylum Arthropoda; class Insecta; order Lepidoptera; family Noctuidae; genus Mythimna; species Mythimna impura. The sequence continues at coordinate 19,546,837 of LR990359.1, read as the reverse complement.
AACATCTGGCCTGGGTAACGCACACGCCCCAGTGATAGTTAAAGCTAAGATTTTAATTCAGAAATTGTGGAAATCTGGTCTGGAATGGGATGAATGTTTGACGGATGAATTACTTTGTGAGTGGCTAAAATATAGACAAGAGTTAACAGATTTAAAAAATCTAGTTATACCTAGGTGGGTCAATTTTACACGTGATTGCAAGAGAGAGCTACACGTATTTTCAGATTCTTCAAAGTCTGCTTTTGCGGCAGCAGTTTACATCCGAGTAATTGATAGCTCAAATAAAGTGCATGTACATTTACTGACCGCTAAAACTCGAGTTGCCCCAATCGTTAAAGAGATATCTATTCCACGACTTGAATTGTGTGGCGCCACCTTAGCAGCCAAGCTTATATGTGAGGTATCACAAGTTCTAGAGGTACCTAAGGAACACCTCTATGGATGGACCGACTCCACCATAGTGTTAGCATGGCTCAAAGGAGGCTCAAGTCGATGGGTGACATTTGTGAGCAACAGGGTGTCCACTATATTAAATATAATGGATTGCCATCAGTGGAGTCATGTTTCATCAGAAACAAACCCTGCCGACTGTGCTTCTCGCGGTCTGCAACCAAAAGAGTTGAGTGAGTGTGGATTGTGGTGGAAGGGACCGCAATGGTTGTCAGAAACTACAATACATACAGATAGCAAACTTATAGAAGACACACATGAAGAGGAAAGAATCCAATCTTTAACTGTTGTAACTGACATTGAGGAGGAATTTGTTTGGTCAAAATATTCATCTTTAAATAAACTATTAAAAATTATATCATATTGTAGACGAGTTTTGATTTATAAATTACAGAAACATATTAGACCTACACTACCTACATTTATTACACCAAGTGAAATGAATGAGACTTTATTAGCATGCATTAAACAAGTACAAGAGCGCGAGTTTTTATTTGAAATAAAACAGTTAAAGATTGGAGGATGTGTGCCTAAAAAGAGTAAGTTGCGATCTCTTTGTCCTTTTTTGGATCAAAAAGGGTTACTAAGAGTAAGTGGTCGCATAGAAAATTTAGACGCGTGTTATGAAACAAAACACCCGATAATTATGCCTGGTAAACATCATTTTACCATGGTTTTAATTGCGGATGCTCATACAAAAACATTGCACGGTGGTCCACAGATTATGTTAAATTTTCTTAGAAGCAAATACTGGATCCTACGTGCTAAGGAACGTGTTAAAAAATATTTTAGAGAATGCACTATTTGTTTGAGATACTCTACGAAGAAGACTACTCCTATAATGGGTCTGCTTCCAGAGTCAAGGTTAAAACCCAGTAAGCCATTCAAATCTACTGATGTAGATTATTGTGGCCCGGTTTTTATTAGATTTTCACCAGGCCGAGGAGCTAAGTCTTATAAAAGTTATATTTGCATATTCGTGTGTATGGTTACACGAGCAGTTCACTTAGAAGCAGTAACCGACATGACTGCCAAGGGTTTTATTGCTGCGTTCAGGCGATTTACTGCTCGTAGAGGTCATTGTCAAGATATTTATAGTGACAATGGCACTAATTTTGTTGGCGCCGATAAACAAATGCGAGAAATGTTGTATAGTGCCAAATCATCTCTTCCTCGAGAAATTAAGGAGTTACTTTCTTTAGAAAGAACCACTTGGCACTATATTCCGCCCCATTCGCCGAACTTTGGCGGGCTGTGGGAATCTTCGGTGCGCAGTACAAAAACTCACTTAAAAAAGGTAGTAGGAAATAGTACCCTTACCTACGAAGAAATGTCGACTGTCCTGGCGCAGGTGGAGGCGTGTTTAAACTCGAGGCCAATTTCTTTATTAAGTGATGACCCAAATGACCCCCTACCCTTGACACCAGGTCACTTCTTGGTAGGTGAGCCATTGTTGAATATTGCAGATGAGGATTATTCTAATTGTAATGTAGTTGGTTTGGATAGATGGCGATTGACGCAAAAAATCGTAACAGACTTTTGGAATAGATGGTATAAAGAATACCTAGTTAATTTAAATCAAAGGTATAAATGGAACACTAAACGTCAAGAACCAGAAATAGGTGATGTCGTAGTTTTAAAGGAAGACAATGTCCCACCAGCTAAATGGTTACTAGGTAAAATCATAAAAAAATATCCTGGACCTGATAATGTAACTCGAGTCATATCTGTGAAATGTAAAACCGGAGAACTTAAGCGTCCATTGAGCAAAATTTGTATTTTAACTAAATGATAATTACCTGTTTAATTTTATCTGCGTTAGATATTGTTTAAAAAATTTCGTTAAAACTTATTTTATTGTTTGAAGTTAAGAGTTTATTTACCTTTTTAATTGAAATAAAACAAGTGTAATATGCATTTACTGTTATGTATGTATTCTACCAACCTACTTTAATGAATTGTTTAAACGTATCCTTTTACCTGCATCGTTAAGTTTAGTGATCTATGTACGTACCTATTTAATGATCTACCTGTGACAACCTGTTTGTTATCATTGCATTGCGCAAAATAAATAAGATACAGGTTGATGTGTTTTTCACAGTTTTATTTATTATGATGGTTGAGTTTCTTTTGAGTTTAAGTTTTTTGTTAAAATGTAGTTAAAGAACTATGTTCTTTGGCGGGCGGAATGTCCAAATAGTTTATATATGTGAGTAATGAGAACGAAACGAACGAACGAATGAACCACGTTTAAATCTACAGTCCACTTGATTAGTTCAATTCAAAATAAACTGCCAAACTAGATACATGTCGTTTTACTTAAAAAATCCTAGAAAATGAAGGTGAATCTAAATTACATAAACACCTGTTCTATACAGGTTCAGGATACTTATCTGTAAAATGCAAAAACCTTTCGGTTTGCAGCCTGTAAAAGTCTGGACGTTTGCTTATCAACTACGCTTTGACGGCTGAACGGAATCGGATGACATACAGGTAGACCATCACCTGAATTAGGAAATAGAGGTTACTTTCATTAGTATGTTCCCATGGGATATCTTTTGATATTCACGTGGACTGGAAAAACTTAGAAATCCCTTTTTATCCTTTGATGGCGTTTTCGATGAATACTGCTATTTAGTTCACGAATTGTTATCACTCATGTAGGCACCTAAAAAATACAAATCAATTCAGTAGGTGTTTAATACTTTCATTCGCAAAGAATCGATAGTTTGGTTACGACATCACATCCCTATACGTCGGGCTCCGAAAAAGGCGTTCGGAGTCACGACTATCCACCGCCGCCCGCGCCGCGCCGCCATACTTTTAGATGAGCGTTACCAATTGGGAGGGCATGCCTCGAGGCCTAACTAATAGCCACCTGAGTCATAAATGTTTGAAATATTTGGGATTCGGCTAAGGGCAGTTTAATGATTCCTATTTAACTCTTCCAATATTTATAAATATAATTTAAAAAAAAAACTAATTTGAAGGTAAAAGTGGCTGTGGCTGTGGAGCAGGACCGGCATTTAGCCAAGCGTTTTTATCAAGGATATAATCTTCCAGTTTATAATACGCTTGTCTACTCTGCGTTTAAGCTTTTGAAGTAGGTGGAAACGATGACACATACTTGTATTACGTATATTTTGAACTATGGAGCCTCAATGTGTAGTGGAAGAAGTTTGATTTAACAGCCAATTTTTATTACAATGAATTCTAATTATGTATTTTATTATTTGCTTCATTAAATTATCGATCACCTCGGTTATAACAGCTAGCAAACGTATTTACATTATCTCTAATTTTATATGTCTGCCTAAAATTTTTATGGGTAAGAAATCATCACATGACTTTCTCCTGCCCTGGGTGGAGCGAGGGTGTCAGATTTTTACTGACTAAAACCGACCCGTGTTCCTCCAGCTGCCTTTTACGATCTAGAGCCACAGTGACTCTTTTAATCAATCCCACACATCTCTGCCTTAACCTTTAAGGAATACAGCTGTGTTGTTATGTTATGTTATGTTATTTCTGAGTATGGTTTCCGCACTTAGTCCTATGCGGACCATTGTACGTGGGCCATGGCGGCCATAACCTGCTGTGTTGTTATTTGTCGTTGTATTTTCCGAAAAGTCCAACCCATTCATAATTTGCAAAATACAAGTAAAATATGTAGTTGCCTTTAGAAGTCCTCAGATAGACTTTTTACAGCATTTTTCCTGTTATATATGAGTCAGTCGTATTAATAAATATGTTTTGCAATAATTTATATGTTTATTGTGTCAATACATCGCGTAACGGACAAAACCGGTCGGTCTTATTAGTTTTATACATCCGTAAAGGCTGTGGGACCTCGAATAGGTAATTTTTGAGCATTTTACGGGTTTAGCCGTGAAGTTGATATTACGTAAATATTTAGAGAAACTAAGATTTTCGGGTGAATTGAGAAATGTTGTAAGATTTTAGTGTTTGTTAACAACAAAGATCCACTACTTATAATGTTGTCGAGTTATTTGGAAATGCCTAAGCGAATTTCGGACTAAACAATTATACAGTAATCGATTAAAATTAATGGTAATTTGACCAGCTTTTTAAAAACTATGTTAGGATCGATTCCAAGCCTCACAGAACCAGCCCCCCTAGCCAAGTTAAAACCGTTTCGCGTCAAATTCCGTTCTCCAATCGGTAACGCCTCGATGTCAGCAATTGTAAAAAACGATAAGCTCGTAGCCATGTTGACGCGCCTGAGTCGGCCGCTCGTTCTACAATGTAGCGTTTGTATAACAAAGGATGTGGCGTTGAACATTGTAGAAACGATAACAATTCATTCTATCATTTTGAACGATGTGAACTTGGCTACAAATTTTCTATTTGTTTGTTCTGACCACATGACTTCACGTTGAGATGATGTCATTCCCATACATTTGATTCGTTTTCGACTAGCGTTAACGATTGCAGATTATCAACTTGGCTAGGGGTGCTGATCAGTTTGGTCCTCCCGCGCCTACGATGTTCGAAAATCGTCCTGCGTTCTATCTTAAACTTGAATTGCAAAAATTTAAATCCATGTCAACCAAACGCTTTGCAAACAGTACGTTTTAATAATGTAGTTAGGTACCTATAGTTGTTAAATATTTACAAACAGCATAAAAAGACATACGACCAACTTTGGAATATACCTACTTCCATAGAGTAATCTATCTACATCCATATTTCCGTACTAATACCATAAATTTATCTGTCAGTGTTTACATCTGTCCGTTAAGTGCGTTTTGACTACTGAGTGGTGCGAGTTAGTTTTATGTTCGGCGCTCCGATTAGCCCGCTCCAAGCTCTTAAGAGGGCCATTTTTCACTCGCCTATCGTCAATGTCGAGCATGGTTTAAAGCTTGTTACTTCATCTAACGCAATTCAACGCGATGTTTGACAAAAAGGCCACGCGAAAAAAGAGAGATAACGCCTGAAAATTTTACAAAACTTGTTCCAGGAAATGACGTGACGTGACGTGTTTTTTTTAAACCATTATAAGTTTTTGAAAAAAATTTTCGTCAGTCAGAATCTTGATTAAATTTGCAAAGCTTCTATTGTTATACGTTTTTGACTTTTTAAATTTTTGAGTAATATATTAAGTGTCAAAGTTCATGCAAAATAGCAGATTTACTGGATTAGTTTTACACAAATTTATAAATTGATTTCAATAGAAGCCTAGATAATATCCACAAGATACTGTGTTTCTAAAACCACCATCTTGGTCCTAATTAGCCCCTAAAATTTTGCTAACAATATCTATTTGAGGCGCGCGTGGAACGTGGAACACGCCATCGATCCGTGTTTGGTTCTTATCAGACGGCCGGACGGCGGGCTAGTCATGGCTCGCCGTCTGCAAACCCGTGCCTGTAGCAATCCTACGACTCCCAACGCCAGGACAATTTCCCCACTGGATTAGGATATAGGATACCTACTTCGTAAGTTTCCCTGGGGTCATGAAACTCGTTTTACGCAGGCGTAACCACGGTCGACATCTAGTAGGTATATTAATCATAATTTTTTGTCGGTGCCACACTACTTTTTGCGAGCTTCTTTAGACCTTTTTTGTGCTAATAAACACAGGTACGAAGTGCTTTATTTATTTGTCTGTTGAACTGTAAATTTTTGTTCTCAATACTAATGATAGTTATAAAAATGATGAATAGCACACCTATTCTGAAAAAATGTATTATAGCTTCTGCCAGCGGTTTCGCAAAAAAATATTCCAAGGAAACATACTCCCGGGACAAAAGGTATTCTATGTGCTATTCCAGAACATGGTCTACCCATGTGCTTAATTCCATAAAAATCCGTTCAGCCGTTTGAGAGTAAAAGTGTAACAAACATACACACTTTCGTCTTAATAATGTTAGTGTGATCAATGGCCTGTTGGTCTAGTGGTTAGTGGCCCTGACTGCTATGCCGGAGGTCGTGGGTTCGATTCCCACCCAGGACAAATGTTTGTATGATGAGCACGATCATTTGTTCTGTGTCTGGGTGTAATTTATCTATACCTAATATGTATGTACTTAGAATTACTTAGAAATATATAAGTATGTTTATCAGTTGTCTAGTACTCATAACACAAGCTCTGCTTAGCTTGGGGCTAGACGGCGTTATGTGATAGTTGTGGTATATTATTATTATAAGTGTTTAGTGTGTGTGTGTCAAAACTGTGTTTTGTGACACATCACAAAACACAGCTATAGATATTATTTTTATAATTTTAAGATACAAATTCGAAGACGTGTGATTTCTACTAACCTGCACTGGGCCCGCATGGTGGATTAATAATAATATTCCACAACTATCACACAACACCGTCTAGTCCCAAGCTAAGCAGAGCTTGTGTTATGGGTACTAGACACCTGATAAACATACTTAATTATATATTTCTAAATACATACATATATAGATAAATTACACCCACACAGAATAAATGATCGTGCTCATCACACAAACAATTTTCCTGGGTGGGAATCGAACCCACGACCTCCGGCATAGTAGTCAGGGCCACTAACCACTAGACCAACAGGCCAGTCAGATTACGGCTCGTTCCTCTCCTAGAGAGGAGGCCTGAGTTCCAGCAGTGGGAATATTATAAGGCTGTTTATAATTTTAAGTTTATGCTAACCTTACATGGGTTTTACTTGTTAATCTATATATATAAAAGCGAAATAACACTCACTAATTAATCACGAAATCCCAGAAACTATAATACCTACAAACTTAAAATTTGGCAGGTAGATTCCTTATAGGGTGTAGACATCCGCTAAGAACAGATTTTACGAATCTCCGCCCCTAAGGGGATAAAACGGGGTTCCAAAGTTTGCATGGAGAAAAAGCTGGTGGTAGAAGCTAGTAAAATATAAAAATTCGAAGGGATTTACATAAAACCTAAAGCGGTTCTGAAGAGTTCAAGAAAATTACCATATCTTAGGCATTGGTTCAGTAAGTAGATGACAATAACTTTATTGTAAACCACGAATTGCGCCACACGATCGCGCTACTCCATACCATAACCGATTCTGTTTCAAGCCTGTCCAGTACCTTTTTTGTCCAGACATTCGGAGTATGATGACTCGAAATATCTCGTTAATCTGGTTTTTCATACCGATCGGAAATTGAAAAATTGCAATGATAACCTCACCGTGCCGGCTTATTTGGTGGCCGCAGTCAGAAATGAATTGGGGTAGAAATCTTTGGCTCCTTGAATCCAGGAACGTTTTAATTAGTTTAGGAGCTGGGTAACAGCGTGTTGACAGTGATGGCATATAGCACTGAAACGTGGTCGCTTACAATGGGCCTTATCAGAAGGCTTAAAGTCACCTAAAGGGCAATGGAAATGGCTATAAGAAGTCAGCTCCATTGAATAAGAGAGGAGATGCTCTTGATCGCTGTTTTTATTATTCTGTGTTTAGTGCATTTTTATCCATACTACGAGAAATTACTCTATCTGTCTGTCTGTTACGCTTTCACGGTTAAACTAGGTACTGGACCGATTTTGATACAATTTGGTAGGGACCAAGCTTGAACTTCAAGGATGGATGTAGGCTATTTTTTATCCATCTTCGACTTCGACTTCGCGTCCGTAGTAACCAACATTCACGCGGACGAAGTCGCTGGCCTAAACTAGTTTTTCTATATTTGAAGTACAATAAATTAATCTTATTTCAAATTTAAATCTGTTGCTCAATTTCTTCTTCAAGGTTTTAGGCATTCTTCCTAGCATCACTGCGAGGTGCCAACTGAAAACCAGCGTTGGGTGTCTTCTTTACATATAAATAAAATAAAATAGAAAAACAAAAAAAGAAATATTTGATGATTTCCTTCAGAAGAAAGATGACAGCGTTCCATTTTCAAAAGAAAATATAAAAAATTATAACCGTAATAACAAATTACGTATTAAATTACAAAATACAAAATTAAAACTAGAATTATAAATTGCAGATTACAAAATAAATTACATAAAAATTAAATTATTTTGATTGATAATTGAAGGGTCAATACTCAACAGTATTGAGTCCACCCGTTACTTTGACTAACTACACTTCATCCATTTTCAAAAGAAAATATAAAAAAATATAACCAGAATAAAAAAATACGTATTAAAACACAAAATTAAAACTAGAATTATAAACTGCATATAAAAAATTGCAAATGACAAACTGTACATTACAAAATAAATTACATTAAAATTAAATTATTTTGATTGATGATTGAAGGGTCAATACTCAACAGTATTGAGTCCGCCCGTTACTTTGACTAACTATATTAGCGTGAAGTTACGATCTAATAAATTAAGTGGTGCGAATAATTTCATTAGTTTGTGAAATGAGCAATAAACGGTTTGATTTATAGAGCTTTAGTCAAACCACGTCATTGGTTTTAGTAGTCATTTGTTGTTTGTCAGTTTAGTCTCAAAGAGAGAAGAAAATGACAGAATGCGCGGAGCGTGTCCGTACCGAAAGTTTTTTTATTTTACAACCACCTCGGCATTTGCTGGCGTCGAATGTTGGAAGGAGTTACCGCAGCCCTCGCAATAAAGGATAACTGAAAGAACACTGTGTGGCTTTAACCCCTGGGGCGCCCCGGGGTATTATTATTACGTAATTGCGAGTTTTTACGTAAATAACCAAAAAATCACCAAAATAAAAATATATTTTTTCTGAATTTTTCTAGAAAAAACAAAGATTTCGGCCGAAACCAAAAAGAAAGAAACCAACATTATCGGATAAAAAAAATCATACAAACCTGTGTACAAAACGACAATTAAGCGTTTTTCAAGATTATTTTTAATTTGTACAGACGTATGTACAATCGGCCTTCGAGGGGGTAGTCAGTAAAAGTCTGGCACTCCCTCTCGCTCCACCCAGAGTGGGAGAAGTTAAGGCCCTAGCGCCCGAGCAGTGCCATAAAACAGTGACTTTCTGATTCCTTGGTAACGGCTAGGATAATAGATTTGAAAAAATTATATGTTTATTATAGATTCATGTACAACATTATCAACATATGATTTTTTCGTATGACTAATACATTTGCCAAAAAAAAAAAAAATAACATAATATTTTTTCGCTTGTTTTCCCTACTCCTTTCAAACGGCTTTGATCTTTAGAAATTGCTGGTTAGAATTTACATTGCAATATTCAGGTAAATCAATCAATATTTCGCAAAGAAAATGGTTTTAAAAGTCAGCGGGGCTCTATGCGGGCGCAGGCGGCAGTACCAGTATGTGTGCATTTAACTCCGGCCAGATCTTCAAGGGACTATTCGCCTTAATTGATGATATTGGAACCAAAACAAAAACTTGCCAACCAGACCATAATAGTACGTCGCGGGAACGTTTGTAAGAGTTACCGTAGCCCTAGAACGCAAAGTTCAACTGAAGGGCACAGGTGGGTTTAGTCGTTAAAAGTGTGACACGCCTTCTCGTTCTACCATAGAGCACGAAAAGTCATTGGGTAATTTTCCACCTCAAAAAATAAACCAGTATTGCAATAACTTAGAAATACTATTAAAATAAAATAAAAAAATAATAATAAAAACCCTACACTAATAATAATTACAACTAACTAAAATCAAACTAAAATATGGCGTCAAAAAACTCTTCCACATCGCTGTCGACTGGTAATATGCCCAAAAGACTGGCGGCATTGCCATGCTGTATGGCAATGCTTATCCTCTGTCTGAGGTAAAACTAAAGTAAGTTAATTAACGACATACGAGTAACACGGTCTAAGAATTCATTTCTAATCTGTCGAACAGGTAGAAACAGACGAATCTTTCTTACAATCTACCTGAGATTTTATCAAGTAATATTATAATTTTATAATCCTACCGTGGACAAAAAAAAACATATTAGTATGTATGGCGATGACCTCCTGAACCATCTCGATAACTGATATTTGACACCAGCAACTAAGCAGACAGTCTTGTGGCAATATTTATTAGCTACCGTCGTTATCGCATTGATTAACCACCAAATACATGGGAATACGTATCTACTCGTATATTTCTGTATTATTTTATTATAATATGTCTACACTATTATTATAAATCTGAAGAGTTTGTTTGTTTGTTGTGTTGGATAGCTCATTTATATAACGCTCCGACCCATGGGAGCGGAACAGTATCCAAAAACGTGGGTGAAACCGCGGCGGACAACTAGTTTTTTTTTTTTTATAAATTGGATGATAATTGAGTAATAAATATTGTCAGCGTCCAGTTCGAATAGTTTTTTGTAAACATCTGTCAAAAATGGATAGCAAATATTTTTTTCTATACTCATAAAAAAATAATTGTTTATTAGTAATATACTTGCTAGCTGATTTAAACATAACTGCAGTAGACATAGGTCATGATATTTCTATATTTTTATAATTAAATTTTTATGTAGAGTTTTGTTATTGTCATATTTTTTTTCCTGAAATCCTTGCTCTGAATCCAAAAATATATAAAAAGAATAATGAGAACATTAAAATGTAACCTTCACAAATAGAGACATTAAAAGAATATAAACTTGATATATTTACAATACTATTTAATTATTCAATGTTACTTTTTATGGGGACAATGTAAACAAGTGATAACTTTGAGACTTCCACAGAAAGCTTTTATCTTAAATATTAAATATTTAAGTATACTTATCAATTGTCTTGTAACACAAGCACTGCTTAACCTTTTGAGTGCGTAATTAGAGACACAATAGTAAGACAATGGCGCGTGAACGCCGGCGTTAATGCGGGGATCAACAGCTGACGGCGTTGTGTGATAGTTGTGTGAATACTAGCTGACCCGGCGAACTTCGTACCGCCTAATAGCACAGAATAAGAAATAGTACAAGTAGGTACTAATAGTAAGGATAACGCCATCTACTGGCGTTACCAGAACAGCATAATTCATTTCAAAGTGACATTTTAATTAGAGATGGCGTTGTATTCAGATTTTTTTTCCATTTTTTCTCACTGTTTAAACTTTCCCTGGACTATCATGAATATTTCAAGACCAAAATTAGCCAAATCGGTCCAGCCATTCTCGAGTTTTAGAGAGACTAACGAACAGCTATTCATTTTTATATACCGTAAAACAGGGTGAATAGAAACGCAGGGGTGAATAGAAACCAAACTTTAATGGGGATTGTCACGTTATTGAAAATTTTTTTGCAGTATTTGAGTACTCAAAATTATATAAATGGTATATTAAAACACAGTACTTTCTTGAAACTTAAAATATAATCATATATCAAGGTAAAAATCTTAATCAAAGTTTTGTTTCCATTCACCCCTGCGTTTCTATTCACCCCGTTTGACTGTATATAGATTATAATATTACTATCTTAAGTAAAGCTGATATTACCGAAAAAGATAATATCTATTAAAAAAATTGAATTTTCAAGAAACTCATGAATTTGTCTGATCAAATTGTTATATAACTGGAAACCTCTAGTCACACAAATTTTATAAAAGCGAACGTTTGTGAGTGAGTATGTTTGTCACTTCTTCACGCTCGAACGGCTGAACGGATTAGGATGAAATTTGGTACACGGGTATACGGGTACAGGTTATTCTAGGACATCGTTTACACCATGTTCTGAAATAGTCCATAGGATTTGCTCGCCGTCCGTAGAGCTTGAATTTGAATGAATATAATTTGAATTTTTGGATTTAAATATAATTTGGGTAGACCATGACCTGGAATAAGATACAGGATACTTTTATCACGAGAGTATGAATATCCCAAGGAATTATCTCAAGAGGACTCTTGGGATCATCTTCCACATTACGTACGACATTAGTACGATGATAAATCACGAAGTTATAAGCTTGTTATGTTACCTGGTTGTCTGCACAAATACATGGCCACCGGGCCATCCGGGCGACTGCGGGGTTGTTTTGCTCCCACACTCAGCCGTGGCTGGTACCTAATGCCCACTATGACCTGTGTTGTACTTAGTGTCGGTAGTGTCCAATGTGTGACCTTTTTGAATATTTTTGGGAAAAAATATAACATGGTGTAAATTTTTTTGGAATCGATTCAGTTATTAATTCTGAACAAACTATATTCAGGTTTCGTATATATACTAAAAATAATTTTGTATATAAAAAGAGAAACAGACTGACATATCAACGCACAGCCGGAACTACTGGGACTAGGAACATGAAATTTTGTACAAGGTTTCCTTTTATGTCGTAGGCGAGCACTAAGAGAGGATTTTCTAAAATTCACCGCCTAAATAATAATAATATTCCACAACTATCACACAACGCCGTCTAGCCTCAAGCTAAGCAGAGCTTGTGTTATGAGTACTAGACAACTGATAAACATACTTATATATATATTTCTAAATACATACATATTATCTACTAGCTTCTATCAGCGGCTTCGCTCGCGAGAAAGTATGTTTCTCCACACAAACTTTGAACCCCTGTTTTTTTTTTCGGTGGGAAAATCATCTTATGACATCCCCCGCCCTTGGGCGGGGCGGGAGATAGTGTCAGACTTTTACTGACTAAAAACCCACTCCTGTTCCTTCATTGCCTTTCGTACCAGGGCCGAGTCTTCCTTTCAGAATCAGACCCTTGGCCCCAGTAGGCAAACCAATGATCGTGCTCATCACACAAACATTTGTCCTGGGTGGGAATCGAACCCACGACCGGCATAGCAGTCAGGGCCACTAACCACTAGACTAACAGGCCAGTCTAAATGGATGAAATGGGGGTCCAAAGTTGGATGGAGAAACTTGTACATTATAAGTTCGCCAAAATATTCAAGTACCGCTATAGATTCAATACTAAGATAAATAGTTCGACTACTTACAACAAATATTAATTAAACAGGCTTTATTATCAGATTGATGGATTCGTATAAGTTCAATGACTTTTAAATGTATGCATGTATGTGGATGGAATTTAGCGTATGAGAAGCTCAAATAGGTCTTTATTTATTGTAGGTTTTTTTTTTTCATTTGGCCGATTAATATATTTGCAACTATGTTTGACGGGGAAAGGTAGAAAATGATCCCAAGGGAAAATATTCCTGGGATAAAAAGTATCCTGGATCTTATTCCAGGAGTTGCTATACCCGTGAGCCGAATTTCGTCCAAAACCGTAAAACCGTTTGAGCGCAGTTTTGTGTATATGTTTGTCTGTTTGTATGTGACAAACAGACAAACATATACACAAAACTGAAACCTTATAATACATATTCCATTTCCACTTTATTTATTCATTGCTTTCTTTTTCCTTTCCCTATCATTTACTTATATTTATCTATTTTATTTAAATCTATGAGCACACAATACCGTGCCGACGTCCTTATGTCAATACCGTTACCGGCCCACGCTGAAAACCAGCGCCGTAGACTCATCGCATTTTGCGTGTGGTCAAGGCATTATGCTGAGCGTTCGGCCGTTTTGCGCGGATGTGGCGCATATTTCTTTCACTTATATTTATAATTTGTTAGTTCTAATTTTGCGCCTTGTTCCGCCAAATAAAATGTATTTTCTTTCTTTCTTCTTTCATATTAAATGTGAAATTGACTTAAAAAAGTGACGGAGTAAGAAGAAGAAGAAGAAGAAGTGAGTATCTGACTTAAGCTAAGCATAGAGCGTACAGAGACTAGTCTACCTATACATTCTCAGAGATCCAGTTTATTCTTTAATATCACTCAAAATGCTGAAAAAGACAGCATAGGTAATCTTTACAAAGTCCCCAGTGCTGGGACTTAGGCCTCCTGTCTTTGAGAGGAAATGGGCAGAAATCCACCACGCGGCCCAATAAATGCGGACACTGCGAAGCTTGCCGAGAAGGGTGACTTGAAACGTTTACTGACAAACTGCATAAACATTAGAATATGTTACATTCACATTCTACTGGAAAACAAAGTACCTATACAACATAGCATAGCATAGTCGGCCTTATAATGTTCCCACTGTTGGGACTCAGGCCTCCTCTCTAGGAGAGGGAATGGGCCATAATCCACCACGCGGGCCCAGTGCGGGTTGGTGAATGTCACATGTCTTCGAATTTTTAGTTGTAGGACATGCCGGTTTCCTCAAGATGTTTTCCATCACCGTTTTGAGAGCAGTGGTGATTAAATAATTACACAAAGTAATGCGCCTGGCTGGGTTTGAACCCACGACCTACAACTCGTAAGTCGGGGCCGTTACCACTCGGTCACCACCTATACAGTATTAAAAACTAAATACTTTCTAAACTTGACCACTGGCCACTACAAACCGTTCGGAGTCAAAAAAGTAAGTACAATGCGTTCCAAATAAGAATAGGATCGATTGACAGGTAGTGACGTCACGTCATACTGTCAAATCGAAGAATTATTATGGTGAGCAAAACAAGAAAATTTTAAAATTTAATTTATTTACGAACTGTGAACGAAAATAGTTTAATCAGAATCCAGTTCTTCAATTTTGGTCATCTCTGAGTTCTTCAATTTTACCCAATTTCTTGCGATTTCACAGTATGACGTGACGTCACAACATGGCGTCGATCCTATTCTTATTTGGAACGCATTGTATTCACAGAAAGATAAAAGACCTAGAATAAAACCTCTATGATAAACTTAACAGATAATACTCGTACTATACACAGTTTTGCACATGGTTGCACATATTATGTGTGGTCCGCCTTTTGTTTAGGTAGTTCGTTCGATAGCATGTTGTATGAGGACCGGTTATGACGTCATAGGTTAGACCTTAGGTCACGACGTAGCCTGGCCTTCTAGGAACCCTTGCTGAGTCACTTTTAGTTCAGTTGTGTTGTTTTATTAATACTGATAAATGTGTTGATATTTTTTGTTCTATTTTGCTCAAGAATCCTTTGGACTCAATTTTTTTACTGTCTTTGGGTTTTTTTTTTCGGTGGGAAAATCATCTAATGACATCCCCCGCCCTTGGGCGGAGCGAGAGATAGTGTCAGACTTTTACTGACTAAAAACCCACTCCTGTTCCTTCGTTGCCTTTCGTACCAGGGCCGAGTCTTCCTTTCAGAATAAGACCTTTGGCCCCAGTAGGCTTCGACCCTGCTGGGCTCCTACAATTGCCGACATCACCTTGAGGCGCGCGTGGAACAGACCGTCGACGACTTGGTCTCGGTCCGGACGGTTACCGGACTGTCGGACGGCCAGCTCGCCGTCCGCAAGCCCGCGCCCACGGTGGCCGGAAATCGGGATCGGAATCCCGGCGGCGGCTGGGGCGTAAGTACCGTTGCCTCACGCGTGCGGCCTCCTCCTTTGCTAGCATTACTGCTTCGCAGAAGGAGGCGACCGCCCGCCACTTCTCCTCACTGTCTTTGGGTGAGAGTTTACCCAAAGACAGTAAAAAAATTAAGTTATGGAACCAAAGCTGCCCTGGTGATAAGAACATGTTCACCTCTTTATAATTTGGCCCTACCACGAGCTCTAAACGGGATCCATTTAACGACCCAAACTGAACTGTTAAAGGGATGGAGCTATATAGGGTGTACAACTTCATCCTCTTTCTCGCTCGCCCGCTTAACATATTAACACGTCATGGTAAGACCTCTCGTCTTGTATTTGAGATACCTAAAATGAATTACCAATCAGCTCAGTATCCCCATTCGCTTCCCGAGTCAGCCCCCGCCACTGAACCTGCAGGCTTTCGTTTACCTCAAAATAAAAATCAATGTTTGATCAGACCCGTCCCTTACTGTCCTACCCTCAGCGACGCTATAAGCCAAGGTCCCCACAAAGGGAGCCGTCAGTACGTAGTTTTTTAGTTTTAGGGCTATATTTCACCGGGACACCATGGCGGCGCGCCAACAAAATGTATACAGCTCTATAGAGAGTTACTTACCTGGTGTCCGTTTGGTGTCGCAACCAATTTGGCGGTGCGACCAACTCGGACGCGTGCACTTAAGGTCCATTTTGATACTGTCTCAGTGTGGTGTAGCGACTCTGGTGTCTGTATGGTGTCCCGGTAAAATGTAGCCTTTAAGGTTTATTAAAAATCCTAGCTGGAGGCTTTATTTTTACTGTAGCCGCAAGTTCGGTTAAGCAGACGATAATCTTATAGGTACACGTGACCACCAGCGCGCACCATAGCGCCACTGCGCCCGCGCTCATCTTGTATCAGAGATATACATAAAGAGTTACTCACTCAGCTCAGTATCACAGTCGGTATACTCGTGGTTGCAGTCGACGGTGTAGGCGGCGGCGCGCACGCTCACCGCGACCACCAGCGCGCACCATAGCGCCACTGCGCCCGCGCTCATCTTTGGTCACCGTAGCGCCATCTAGAAGGGACAAATGGTTTGAAATTAATATCTATTATGAGATAAATAGGTCAGACCTAAACAATGGTGACTAATTTAACAAGTCAATAAAATATAGAGTACAAATTAAATTAATGGACAATTGGGTGCCATAACCTGGAACTGCACATAGGTCCCAATAGCTGGACCCAATAATTTCAAACCTAATAATTTATATATTTTAATTTCAGCCTACAAATATGTTTACTGGCCATGTGATTATTAATCATAGGAAGACTAAGAGACAAACCAGCTAAAAACCTGAGAAGAAGAATTGACACAACCAACTCATTATCATCATCATTTCAGCCGAAAGACGTCCACTGTTGGACATAGGCCTCCCCCAAGTGTCGCCATAATGACCGGTCCTGTGCGTCTCGCATCCATTGGATTACCGCGACCCTCACCAGATCATCGGTTCACCTTGTAGGAGGCCTTCCAACGCTGGTCGCCATTCCAGAACCTTTCGTCCCCATCGACCATCTGTGCCCACTGCCACTTAAGTTTCGCAATTCTTCGGTCTATGTCTGTAACCTTGGTTCTCCTGCGGATATCTTCATTTCTGATGTGACCATGTAAGGAAACTCCGAGCATAGCCCTTTCCATTGCCCTTTGAGTGACTTTAAGACCTCTGATGAGGCCCATTGTAAGCGACCACGTTTCGAAGCCATATGTCATCACTGGTAACACGCACTGGTCATAGACTTTCGTCTTGAGACACTGCGATATATTAGACGAGAAGACCGAACAGCTTCCCGAACGCTACCCAGCCTAGTCGGATTCGGATTCAACAAACTACAAACTCACCAGCAACATATCTCTCTGTTAATAAAATTAATTATGAAAAGACATAATCTGCTAAATATGAACTAACCGTGCCAATGTGCAATGCCATTTTTGAAACTCGCCTACAAAGATTACCTATGGCTATTACTCTAACATTATTAATGGCGATGACATAATTAATATCTATGATGTGGGCGAGATTTTGATTGCAGTACACTAGTCAGTAGACAGACGGAGGCTGCTGCACCATTTAAAGATCAATGTATGAGAGATAAAAAGTTTATTACGAAATATTTTTATGTATAATTTGGAAATTCAAATAGTATTGACCCTCAGCCCACTAAGTACCTATAAATTACTTTAGATTTTGATATCTACTCTTAATACACCGCCACTCACACACACACATACACACAGTACCTAGACAAGAGAGACAACGGGTAAACGGTATTGTCATCAGCTGAGTCAGCAGTTCAGCACCTTTAAAGTAGATTAACAGCTGTGCATCAAATACAGCACTATAGCAGTGATATTAAGGTCACGTCCCCATTGGCGCGGCCACGACTATCACGAGAACTTATGAATTTTGCAACGACCGTGTTTTCTAAGTCGCGAATGCGATCAGGGTGTCCGGTGTAGGAAAGTATTGGCGATTTTCTTTTTAATGGTGTTTCATCTGGACAGTGTGAACAAGGCCCTTTTTTGAGGTGGAAAATCATCAAATAATTTCTCACACCCTGGGTGGAGCAAGAGGTGTCAGACTTTTACTGACTAAAATCCACCTGTGTACCTTCAGTTACCCTTTGCGTTTTGCGTTTTAGGGCCTCAGTATCTTCTATGAACATTCCCACAGTCATAGCAAGCACCAACCCGCCCAGTAGGGTTGGTTGCCTTTTGGTTTTGCTGACATCTCTTTAAGACGCACGCAACTTACCGGACGAGCGAGTTACCCATTGCTCGTCGTTCGCAAGCCTACGGTGGCCGAGAATCGCCCTGCGACTCCCGATGCCCTTCGCGTCTCTTGCAGAGGCGGCTAGGACATGGTGACCACTCCCTCTCAGTTTCGGTCACCTGCTTCAGGGTGGTGTTCAAAGTATTAGCGATGACTTTGCTGGTTGCTTTAGTTGCTGTTGTTGTTTAAGAGATAATTTAGTCAAACACTTGATGGCATCAAATAATACCTTTTTCTCTGTAATAAAATTATTTTACAAAAAAAAATACAACCGACTTCAATGTAAAAAAAAAAAACACTGAAAAGTGCAAAATATTTTTAATTTCGGAAGTCGGTGTTTCTATAATAGTTTTGTCTCTTCGTTATTTAACATAAAAAAAAAAAAATATTTTACACTTTTTAGTTATGGTACCACCACTAAAAAGTACCCCTCATCCAAACCTAAATACCTTATAGCCAGAGTGCATTTCATGACAATTTTAATAATTCCAAACACGGTTAGATTACATTAATTTATTACAGAGTTCCGGTACCTCACTTCAGGCTTCATCATCAGGTCAGTTCGATATATTCCCCCTCTTTTTTCAGTCAGTCAGACTACACGTATAAACAAAGCAATTTTACTTGTTACGACGGTTCTGATGTGAACCTATGAGGAGTTCTGTTCCATAACTTCGAAGTTTATGATCAGATCGTAACAATATTTCTATGGGACCAATTCGGAAGCATAACCTTTCAATCAAAAAAATAATAATTTCAAAATCGGTCCACAATTGAGCAAGAAATCGGTGAACATATATAACTGAAAAAAAAAATACATTCAGCCGAACATAGAACCTCCTCCTTTTTGAAGTCAGTTAAAAAAATATGTTTCATGAATCTAAATAAGATATAAGTACTCGTATATACATATACCTATCAAATCAAAAGCTTGATCGAATGTATTACCAACAATGGATTCTTAAACCGTTAGTAAATAAAATAAAATAACAGACATAATGAAACTTAATATACTTAACCAAAACCAAAAGGTAACACTACTGATTAAAGGCCATAAAATTCCTTAAAAAAAACCGCTTGTTTAGAAAGAATTACGGTAATTATATAGTATTTGTAATTGTTTTAGCCGAGGTCTTCAAAGCTCCATTGTTTTAAAATAATCTGATCTTTAGTTAGCGTCTATTGTATTGTAGGTATACCGTTATCTGAGACCGAATCCACACCTGTAAGTAGATATCGAATGGTGACCGAAGTCGGGACATACGCGAGTTGTGGTCGCATCTGCGGTTGAATTTAGGTGAGATATATATTTATTTATGATTTTATTCGCATTTGGAGTAGGTTATCATAATATATACGTGCGTTTGAGATTAATTCAAGCCGTGGTCAATAAATCACTTTCTATCTTTTTATTTTGGCGAATCCCTGAAATTTTTGAACTTCCTCTTTTTCAATTGAAGGGTCACAAAAACAGGCATTGTTGTCAGTGCCTCTATCTACATTTTTAATAATAATAAAGCCGAAAACCGAAATAGTAACGTTTTTCAATTAAACTCCAAAAACAAAAGTTTTATAGTTTCGAAGCCTCTTAAATCAGTGTGCCTATTGACTAAGGCCTCCTCATGATCATGATCCACTATTGAGCTGCGATATTGGTCGAAAGAGTTACCAAAATGAAACTAAAGAAACGTAGGTGGGTTTTAGCCAGTAATAATCTGGCATCCCCTCTCGCTCGACCTAGTAGAAGAAGTTATTTCATGAGTTCTCACCCAAAATAAAAAGAAAATATTTTCACTGCTGTCAATTTTATTACGTCTTCCCACTTTATGTGTTGTCTTCCATGTCTTCTGTTGCCATGTCTTGGCTAGCGCGGACACGATGGGCATGCCCACAATCCTAATACGCTAGTGACGTCACACTTTCACGTAATGCTACTTTTATAATTTTCTTAACGAAAAAATAAAATTTTACTGTTTTTTTTTTAATTTACCTATTTTCGCCCTATAACTTTATACATGTGGAACTATACATTTTGGTAAACATCTCCTTTGTAGGAATGCAATATATCGATCATAAGCGAGTTCATACTCTGACTCGCATTTGGCTGACAATTGGGTGGTTGTCAGCTGTGAGGACAACCTTTTTTGAGGGCTGAATCCACGCTTATCCCTCTGGGTACCAATTTGTAACTCTCACCCCACACGTCATATGCTCAAAAGAGGAGGAGAAGGGCAGGCAGGTCTTTCTACATAGTCACCTTCAACCCACGCTCATGTGGGTGGCTCCGTAACAATTAATAATTAATTGATCTCATTAATACTCAAGGCACATTACAAATTGGTGGTTAAGAGATTAGATATTGCATTACCTCTTAGAAGATATGTGCTTACACTTCTACTCAGAAAGAAAATCATCCTAATGCAAAGTCTTCAGGCCCAAAGAAATCCATACAAAAAGAGAGTTACATTCAAAAATTGCATAAGCTCATACATTTTAAATGTTAATCAATTCAATAGGCTGCCGTAATCTTTATATAAGTATTAACGCGAGCCTATCAATAATAATAAAAAAATACTGGTTTATGACACCTTGGTCATAATCAAGTAATATTTTTTTTCATCTCTAAAATCTGACAACCAAGACAAAAAGCATAAAAAAGATTTTTGAGCTCAAAACCCGTACATATTATTATGGTCATTTCTGTCAATGTAAATGTACTCAGATTAATAGAAATAGTTCAAATTGTCATAAATCAACTTTTTATTTATTTTCAAACTTTCAACAAAATATAGCATCTTTGACAATCATTTTTTGTTATAAGACCACAAATGAGACCCTGGACGCTCCCCGGACGCCCTAGACTAGGACAAATTAGGAAAAATCCGGACAGATGACAACCCTAATTATGACGTCATAACGATTCACTGACGCCCACTTGTACACAAATAACACCATTGTTCGGCTATCGTGGTGTTAAATAATTGTATTAAAATTAGTTTTCCCTTTCGCACGAGGTCGAGTCACAAAAAATAATTAGGACATCGATCGGAAACAAGGTGTTGTCAGCATTGTTATCCTTTGGGCGAAGGTCGAAGTATATAAAAATCATAATTTGGCTTACGTCAAAGTAAAAGAGTAACGATGGAGTTTCTTTCCGGTTCTTCTCCATAAGAAACGTCCAATTGGAACCGTGTACTAGCTTACTAACGTTTTATAAGTGCCCATGTAGGCCTATGTAAAATAAAATATTTTTTTGTTTTTTTTAGGAAAAGGCATCTCAAAATATAATAAGCAGCATAATAAAATAAGCAGGTATGTATTGATATCGTAAAAGAAAGTAAAGGTTCTCAGAATCTCATGTGAAGGCTTCAGACGGTCAAGAGTATCGCTAGTATTTTTATTCGATTTGTTCTAAATCGAATAAAAGGGGTGGGTATTGTTTGGCGGTGTGCAGAAGTGAAACTTACATAGCTTCATTTAAGTTAAGTAAAAGCATAATAGCCTTATAATATTCCCAATGCTGAGACTCAGACCTATTCTTTATGAAAGAGAATGGGTTTTCACTACACGGGCTCAGTGCGGGATGTCCTAGAAACGGTGCATCCTATAACAAAAAGTCGAAGCCATGAAGTCTTTGATTTTTTTGTTCTCCGACATGCTAGTTATCTCTCAATGTTTTCTTTCACCGTTTTGAGAGCATGTATTAATGTAATAAATAACAACAAAACAAAGCGCCTACCTGCGTTTTTTTTAGGTGGGAAAATCATCTTATGACAAATCCCGTTCTTTGGCGGAGCGGGAGATAGTGTCAGACTTTTACTAAAAACCCACTCCTGTTCCTGGGTTGGAAACCACGTTGTAGGTACGACTCGTCCGTTACCACTGGGCCAACATTATTCCAAAGTAAAAAGAATTCCTGCAGCAAACTCTAAAACAACGTACAGCCAGTGGTACGGGCCCCACATAAGTCGTGATATTAGTTGGATCTGCCCACATCTGCCCCCCTAGCCAAGTTACAACCGTTTCGTTTCGATTCTCCTTTCGTTGATCGCCTCGAGCGGCCACGCCTCCTATTCCTTTGTTCTGACCACGTGACTGAGCGTTGAGATGACGTCAGAATAAAGGAATCGGAGGCGTGGCCTACTCGAGGCGATCGACGAAAAGAGAATCGAAACGAAACGATTGTAACTTGGCTAGGGGGCTGACATAACATCATAACACCCGTCTGGTCGGAGGATCGGAGGATTTTTCAATGGAGGTATGTGGGACTTTACAATGCGTTCCAAATAAGAATAGGATCGATTGCCATGTTGTGACGTCACGTCATACTGTCAAATCGAAGAATTAATAGGGTGAGCAAAACAAGACATTTTTAAAAAAAAATTTTTTTTACGCACTGTGAACGAAACATGTTTAATCAGAATCCAGTTCTTCAATTTTGCTCATCTCTGAGTTCTTCAATTGTGCCCAATTTCTTGCGATTTGACAGTATGACGTCACACATGGCAATCGATCCTATTCTTATTTGGAACACATTGTACACTCTGTTTCGAATACCTCTAAGAGGTATAAGTACCTAATACTTATATTCTTATTCTCTCTTTTCATTGAAGAAAGTGTAACTAACCATTTCAAAGCACCCACATTTACAGTATTCATTTATTTGTATAATAAAACATTTATTCATTCACTATTTACTTATGTAAATACAGCACAAATACATATTTGGCACGATTCGCGTCGCAATTGTAATAAGCCCCCCTAGCCAAGTTACAATAGTATAGTTCCCGCCGATCGCCTCGAGTCGGCCACGCCTTCGATTCCTTTGTTCTGACGTCATCTCAACGCTCAGTCACGTGGTCAGAACAAAGGAATAGGAGGCGTGGCCGACTCGAGGCGATCAAAGAAAAGAGAATCGAAACGAAACGGTTGTAACTTGGCTAGGGGGGCAGAGTGTAAAGTCTCGCAAACTTCCTTTGAAAAGGGAGGATCCATCGGGCAACTGCCTGATAGGTGAGTTCGGGCTATTGTATTTATTCAAATCGCGTGAAGAACTCTAATTGCGCGATGCAGGATTTCAAAGTTTTTAATTCATATGTGGCGCTATAGATGTCGCTACACATGCATACAAACTTTCAGCTTTATAATAAATAGTGTGATTTTGTGTCTGTGGCAAGTTAAGACTAGGAAAAAGGTGGTTGTCTATGTTTAACACATGGAAAGTGTTTCCTGTGTATGTTTAAATGCAGAGGGCCGTGGGATAAAGAACATATGACCAACCTATGACCTTAGGAAAGTAAGTAAACAAAGCAACTCAAAGACAAACTGTGTATAGAGGAATTTTGTTAGAGTTATTTTTTGCCTGACCGGTAAATCAGAATCAACACCAGCAGCATAGCTTTTGCCCAATGGAATTGCCAAAAAGAGTTACCTTGGCTCTGGAACTCAAAGAGCAATTGTAGGACCTTATCTCGGTGTTAGTCAGTCTGATACGCCCTTTCGCTTTACCAGAGCGAAAGGGAGTGGAGGAGGAGATATTTCATCATCCTTTTCCTGTAGGTTCACTATTATGAGAGTTAACTAAAACAAAAAGACAATTTACTACAAAAACCGCTGAAGCGACTACAACTGTAGAGACAACTAAAACAACCACTGAAGCGATCGTACATATACCTACGCGTAATTTCAACATTAACGACATAATCATATATTTGTAACTATTTATTGATTCAAGAGTATCCTTGGAGTTACTTGTACGATCTTCTCCCTAGAGATCTATGCTTTGGAACATGTCAATACCTTCATTCTTTTGTGACTGACTAACCTTGACTATTCTAAAGCATCTATAAATGGTTTCGTTTAAATAAATGCTTTGAGTTTAAGTTAACCTTATCTATTAGGTACTTCTATTATATTAGGTAGGTACAAAATGTTCGGTGTTTTCAGGTTCAATGAGCGAGTTCGCAAAAGTTGCATTACACTTTTTGTGTTATCACAAATATTGACATTATTTAATAATAAATAATTGAATTGTATTGATTGCCTTATTGCCTTATAGGTGGACCGATGACCTGGTGAGGGTCGCGGGAATCCGATGGATGCGAGACGCAAAGGACCGGTCATTGTGGCGACATTTGGGGGAGGCCTATGTCCAACAGTGGACGTCTTTCGGCTGAAATGATGATGATGATGATTGTTTTACTAATTTAAAATATATTAATTATATTAATTAATAAAAAAATAAAAAAAATATATTAATAATGATAATTATATTGATTAATTTATTGTTTTTGTATTGTAATTGAATTGAATGTTATACTTGTTATTGTAATTTATATTTTTGCCTACATGTATCGCATTGGATTTCTATAATGGTAGCTATATTTATGTACATATGTGTAATGAATAAATAAATAAATAATAAAACGGACGAAAAGTAAAATGATTACAATAATTAATCGAAAACATCATCGCCAGTTTTGAAACCCACGTCCAAATGTTGAAAGGTCATACACATTTTAGACTTGTCTGCAAAAACAACTTTACTTGAAAGATTTTTATCACTAAATCGTAATCATTGCCATCGGTGAGAGAGAAAATGACTTGCGGTTTCAAACCTGTTCGTCGCAGTGTGATAACCTTAGATTTATCCTTCTTCCGTGAGGCGGAGACAAACCTCCCGCCCCGGCCTCCGCGGGGTTCACCCCGAGTGTCGGGAGTCGCAGTGCGATTTCCGGCCACCATAGGCGCTGGTTTGACAGACGACGAGTAATGGGGAGCCCGCGGTCCGGCCTTTCGATAAAGACCCAAGCCCGCGTCGACAGCACGTTGTGTTGACGAAGAGATGTCAGCAAAATTGACGGGGTCAACTGATGCCTCCGAGGGCTGAGGATTCATCGAAGGAATTGCCGTGGGCCTCGTAAAGAGCAATAGACAGATTGATTCTTCACTATGGGTTTTAGTCAGTAAAAGTCTGTCATTCCTACTCGCTCCACCAAGAGCAAGAAAACTCATTTGACGATTTCCCGCAAAAAAGTTTTATTCCTGCCTTCCTTAGAGCAGTGGTGGCCGTGTGGTAACGGCCCCGACTTACGAGTTGTAGGTCGCGGGTTCAAACCCAGCCAGGCGCATTACCTACTTTGTGTAATTTATTTCATCACCACTGCTCTCAAAACGGTGAAGGAAAACATCGTGAGGAAACCGAAATGTCCTAGAACTAAAAATTCGAAGACATGTGACATTCACCAATCCCCACAGGGCCCGCATGGTGGATTACCGCCCATTCCCTCTCCTAGAGAGAGGAGGCCTGAGTCCCAGCAGTGGGAACATTAAAAGGCTGATTATGCTTATGCTTCTTTATAAAAAGGTACCTACATGTGAAGTTGCAGTTGTGAAGATACTGGATAGTAGGTAATAAGTCTGACGACGTAGAATAGTATGTAGAATGGAATGCTAAAGATACTTTTATGAGGAAAGAAACAATTGTACCTAATCTAGGAAAACCGCCGCGTGATTACCTCATTAATAGGGGCAGTATGTACAAAGGAAAACTATAAAACATGCTAATGGCTTTTAAACGATAAATGTTAACGTCAATTTGTCTCATGCAAGTTATTCAATTCTTAAACTACTATGTTCCACAAAAGATAAGATTTTTTTGGGGTGAAAATGATGGATCATGACTAGTACTGACTAAGATCACACCAGTGCTCCCTCGCACACTTGCATCTTTTTTTTTTTTTTTTTTTTTTTTCGGTGGGAAAATCATCTTATGACATCCCCCGCGCTTGGGCGGGGCGGGAGATAGTGTCAGACTTTTACTGACTAAAAACCCACTCCTGTTCCTTCGTTGCCTTTCGTACCAGGGCCGAGTCTTCCTTTCAGAATCAGACCCTTGGCCCCAGTAGGCTTCGACCCTGCTAGGCCACTACAGTTGCTGACATCTCCTTGAGGCGCGCGTGGAACAGCACGCGCCGTCGACGACTTGGGCTCGGTCCGGACGGTTACCGGACAGTCGGACGGCGAGCCACCCATTGCTCGCCGTCCGCAAGCCTGCGCCTACGATGGCCGAAAATCGGGATCGGAATCCCGGCGGCGATTGGGGCGTGAGGACCGTTGCCTCACGCGATCGGCCGCCTCCTTTGCTAGCATTACTGCTTCGCAGAAGGAGGCAACCGACTGCCACTCCTCCTCGCTTCGGACCATGGCCTGTACCAAGGCCCGGCGCGAGAGATCGCCGCCGCCGATCGCCCCCACGAGGACACGGCGTTGCTCTGCCCAAGCGGGACAAACCTCCACCGTGTGCTCCACCGTGTCCTCCGGGTGGTCCGCACAATGGTGACACCCGGGCGTTTCTTCCGCACGAATCCGGTGCAGGAACCTCCCGAACTTACCATGTCCGGTGAGGACCTGCGTCATGCGGTAGGTAAGGACGCCGTGTTGCCTTTCCAGCCACTCCTCAAAGAGGGGAATTACCGCCATAATTATGGCGTGCCCAGCACTGGGTTGCGATAGTCGCTGTCGCCATTCCACCATGAGACCCCGCCGGAGCTCTGTCCGCCATGCCGCAACTTGTCGTGGCAGCGGAGTTTCGCCCCGACGTTGCATCTCCACGCGCAGATCGTGCATGCGTGCAAGGCCTGTTGCCACCAGGTCCCATGGTGGCTGGCCAGCAAGGAGGCTCGCCGCTTCGCGGGAAACCGTGCGGTATCCCCGCACCATCCGTATGGCCATGACCCTCTGGCACGCGTTCAGCTGGGCCGCCGGTCGCTTTCGCAGTGACGGCGCCCACACCGGCGCCCCATAAAGGGCCATGGACTGGACGATGCCTGCGTAGAGCCTCCGGCAGGAGGCGTGCACACTTGCATCTGGGGCTGTAGGTGCGTGTCCGACTTTCACTGCCCCGGACTAGTGCTAACCCACCATCCGCGGTCCCCTGAAGCCTAAAGTATTCTATATCAAAATACCAGCCCCCCCTAGCCAAGTTACAACCGTTTCGTTTCGATTCTCTTTTCGTTGATCGCCTCGAGTCGGCCATGCCTCCTATTCCTTTGTTCTGACCACGTGACTGAGCGTTGAGATGACGTCAGAACAAAGGAATCGGAGGCGTGGTTTTACTCGAGGCGATTGACGAAAAGAGAATCGAAACGAAAAGGTTGTAACTTGGCAAGGGAAGCTGATATCACTGGATAAAAGTGAATTTTGAGATGGCAAATAGGCAGTGTCCGTGCTGCTTTACGGGTGCGAAACGTGAAAGGTAACAAAGGACACCTCACACCAAATCCAGGTTTTCGCACACCATCATGGTCATCATTCGAGATTTACTGACCCGAGGCCATCTCTAACGTCGTAGAGCTGTTAGAGAAATGCCTCGCAACCCGATCGACCGCCAGATTTAGCGTTGCAAGAGGGGATGGATTAGTTACACGCTTCGGGAGGATTCCAATCCCATATCTAATCAGGCATTAGATTGGAATCCTCAAGAAAAAAGGAAGCGTAGCCATCCTCTTAGTTCAGCTGTTTATGCTTAAATGAGTTAAAACATACACACATACAAACATGCAAAGATTCGTATTTATAATATTAGTATGATAAATGAATGCTGTGTGCTGAGTTGAGTAAAAAAAACAGCCAAAATCCACTGCATTTATTCTACGTGTTGCTTCCACAAAACACAAACATTATCTTTGCTCTCAACTAAAAAGGCATATTTACATTGCAATACAGCACAAACCATCGATATTGCAACCGGCATGACACCGTGGGTAGATCGCGAGATGATGGTACTGTGCGCAGAGTACGGACGCCACTAGACACGATTTTGACAACTTTCCACACAACGTCACATTTTAGCTGACTAAAAGACACTAAATATTTATTGTTTAATTATATATTGTCTTTAAATATCGCAGTATAATACTGAATTAGGTGCCTTTTTGGCCTCGCACAGATTATAATTTTAGGTATTCTTTTTTACATAAATTTTTAGTTTTTATGTGACTGTGTGAGGCACAAATAAACATGTTTTTAAAAGAGTCGGATTCAAAAAGGTTACCATGTGATTCTTGTAAGCTGTGACAAATTTGGACTCAGCTAAGAATCCAAATTTGTTCACAGATTAAATCTGTCTTGAGATTTTGCTGTTTAGATAACCCGTATTGATATATTATACTCAAACTTTTATTAGATACATGGGTATTGTATAATATACTTTTGCATTATAAATTAGGCATTGATATGTTTATTTCGGTAGTGTGGATTAGTCGTAGCTTTAATCTTGTCCCATCGTCTTTGCCGGGGTCTACCGTAATGTCGTAATACCGAAACTTTACATGAATTAAAAAAAAAAGTAATATATCTCTTGATTTTAAGGTCAATTTTCTTACATAAAAAATGTTCACTATTTTTTTTAAAACTTTGTCCCATCTAGGGAATATGAGGCAAAGTAACGTTAAGGAACATATAAACTCACTTACACAAAATCAAAATCAAAAGCATTTCATTTCAAATAATCCATTTACAGGCACTTTTGAAATGTCAAGAAGTCAATCAGTCAGAAAAAAAAAATTATGCTAATTGCACATTCCAAAGCGTAGATCTCTATGGAGAAGAATGTGCAAGAAACTCCATGGAAACTCTTTTCAATCATGTTATATATTACAAATATCTCGGTTACACAAAATACCCACACTCGGAGCAAATATTATAGGTCAGTCAAATATTTGTTCCGCACGGGAATTGAACCTGCGACAAACAGCGCATCAGCCAATAGCTCAACCACTGCGCTAACCGTGCCGGCAATAATAAAATCAATGACTAGTTATTTGTTCAAATGTGGAAAATTTATATGCGCTTGCGAATGTGACAGTTCTATCAAATACAGGAATTGCCTCTCAGTAATGCCGTGGCATATCTATTTACTGTCGATTCCGTGATCTATGTTACTATGGTACTGCACAGCGCTTGCGTCATATTCAGGTCACAGTGTAGCGCATCGCACTCTCATCGCTTGCGCACTTTGATTTACTTGAGAATATAGCTATGTAGGTTATGTAGTTATGTACACGTAATAGTTCTAATGTTTCACACAGATATTAGTTTAGTGATAGGAGCGTTTCAAATGAAAAGGTCAGGTTATTGATGGTAGAATGTTCTAACATCTATGGTTTCTAGATAATAAAGACGATATTGAGCTTAATAAGCTGACAGCGAGTGCCCAATGAAAATGCTTATAATTTATTTGAATAAAAGAGTTAAACGCGTCAAAAATTATTAATTTCGAAGTTGCCAGTGATTTTCTCGCTAGGAAACGTAAGTGTGAAAAGACTAAAGCATTTCTTTCCCAAATCTACTGGGAGATTGATTCTAGCTGATTTGCTGAAATATTTAACGTAGATACTGTGTAAAATCGGCCAACTTTTTTTAGCTCTGAATGGAGCGAGAGGAAGTGTTAGACTTTTACTAAGTAAAACCCGCCTGTATTCCTTCAGATGCCCTTTTCGTTCTAGGGCCATGGTAACTCTTTCAAACTATCCCGCACTCCTGGCAGGCATCAGCTCTAGACCGACCAATTATTTTTAATCTATCATAATGACATAGAATCATTTAAATATGCAAAACTCCAACCTAGTTAAGAAACCCATTAATTTCTAAAAGACCACAAAGGGCTCTACTAATTGCTCAAACATTGTTCTCAAAAAGAACAACTAAAAATACTTTATCTCCAATCATTGTTAGTATAGATCAACTTTCCACGTGTGATCTCGTGAAAGGACGCAGGCGCATCGAACCGGCCCGATTTCTTCACAAGCGTCTTCCCATAGACTAGATAGAGGCGTGACACACGAAACTGTGCCATTGTCTACCATGCCATAGACAAGACATTTACAAAGTGCCAATAAGTACCGACGTTGAAGCAACAAGATTTATCGGTACTATTAACAAAATAAATTGTTAGACACTTCCATATTTATTTATGTAATTGGACAATTTATTCGAAAGAAGAAGTAAATTAATTAAAATACCGGTTTGGCTCTATCAATTATATTTTAATTGTTAATCAGCGAGAGAAATCTTACTAAAATCTTAATAATCATAAATATTTCATTCTCAAAGAATCTATTTGTCTTACAAAGACAATAATTATAAACGGTTTTAATGCACAATGCCTTAAAGTCCCACCGTTTGCGTTCAAATTCTTTGGTTAACGTTTAAGCTAAGAGTTAATAATTACAACTCTACGCAATAGCAGTTAATAAGGAATTCGTTGCTCACAGTAATCATGAGCCACTGTGTAATTCGTGGAGACTAGGGCGCCTTCACAAGTAAGTACGAGATTTACCATATGAGTTCAGAAGTACTTACAGTAAGAGGAACTTTATGGCTCTAACAGTATTAATTTAAAGTCATGGACAAATGTGGAGGCTCAGCGATAATGGCCTCGACTTACGAGTTGTAGGTCGCGGGTTCAAACCAAGCCAGGTGCATTACTTTAAGTTTGTAGATAATTTGTTTCATCACCACTGCCCTCACAAGAAAGGCAACTGAAGGAGCATTGCGAGCACTAAATTGGTGATATTCCACGTAAAAAAGGTATGTACATTCTCTAAGCACTCATATTTAATTCTTCTTCAATTACTTTCGAGAAACTTAACTATTACGTAGTAATAACGAGGATTTTAACTTTAGTTATGACAGAATTGTAGCTAATTCTTTCAAAAATTTTCCTTATTTTTTTATACCGTTAGACAAGTTTATCAACTTGCTAATTAACAAGCAAATTGACGTGAAGTAAGATCTATGAGCACTCGGTAGGGATGTCTAACTCGTGTCTTCTAAATGGTCTAGAACTTATGAGATTCGATAGCCTCGCTAAGAGGCAGGCCTCAAAAATCATTCATGGTATTCCATGACTTGATTCCGCCATCACCTTTTTACCATCAGACAACCCAACGTACGGCGAGTGTTCACCCTTACGTTGTTGACACCTCTACGGTCCGGGTTAAGCGTTTCACCTCGTCTTTTATACCGCGTACATCGAAGGACTGGAACAATTTGCCTGCAGCGGTCTTCCCGTCAGGCTCTTAATAAACTAGTTCGATTCAGCATCGTCGATTACTTCACTGCTTACCATCAGGTGGGATCGCAGTCAAGCACTAGATTATAACATTTAAAAAAAATTGCACTATTGAAAAACGTTTTTTTGTTGATAAGTCTGAGAAAACACATCGCTCATCAGAAGGCTCAAATTCACCCAAAGAGCAATGGAAAGGGCTATGATCGGAGTTTCCTTGCGTGATCGAATCAGAAATGAAGATATCCGCAAGAGAACCAAGGTTGCCGACATAGCACGAAGAATCGCCAAACTTAAGTGGCAATGGGCAGGGCAAATTGCTCGCAGAACAGATGGCTGTTGGGGCCGAAAGGTTCTGGAGTGGCGATCGCGTACCGGAAGACGCAGTTTTGGAAGGCGCCCTACAAGGTGGACCGATGACCTGGTGAAGGTTGCGGGAATCCGATGGATGCGAGACGCACAGGACCGTTCCTTGTGGCGACATTTGGGGGAGGCCTATGTCTAGCAGTGGACGTCTATCGGCTGAAATGATGATGATGATGGTGAAGTCTGAGAAAACATTGACGTGGTGACCGTCACGCAAATATGCAGTTCTAACGGATGTCCTATCTCTTCTGTAATTACTTACGAGTACATTTAGTCTCCTGTGACTACTCTATCATTATCATTTCTCTAAGAACGATAACTATCATTAATCTTTCTCCAGTAGACGGACAACTCTCGTTTGGAGGGGTATGTTAGATCTGGTATGACTACATGCATGTACCTAATAGTAATTTTCTAGTTCAATGGCCTTCGAACTAGAAATCTATTAGTATACGAGTATGTATAGCAATCTGGTATGCAAAAGCAAGACTTAGTTTTGTTTTTATACTGCGCTTAATTGTTAATTGGCAAATTTTAAGTTTAGACTTCAGCCCCCCTAGCCAAGTTACATCGCCTTGAGTTGACCACGCCTCCGATTACTTTATTCTGACGTCATCTCAACGCTCAGTCACGTGGTCAGTCAAAGGAATAGGAGGCGTGGCCGACTCGAGGCGATCAACGAAAAGAGAATCGAAACAAAACGGTTGTAACTTGGCTAGGGGGGCTGGTACGGGGAGAACTTAAATTTCCACGAGTTTTCATTTTAATACTATGGGCAACTCACCTTTGAACAGGTCTTTCATAGATCCGTAACTCTTCCAGATGTTTTCAGATCGTCTTGCGATTTCTTTGTTTTGACAAGGTGTTAATTAAATATGTCCAGGAATGCTTTTAATTAGGCCAAGTAGTTTTTTTCCAGTCTTACTTAGATATACAAACACTATTGATGGGTTTGACTTTGAGTTTGAGTATATTACCCAGTTGGCTTACTGGGTTGTAAAGATCAGGTGAGCAGTCACTCCACGTAAAAATTTGCCACGTATTTAGGCTGCATCTGGGAACACATTTGTTTGCTGCATCTATTTTGGGAACACTTTCATTTTACATACAGCTAATTAGTGGTCAACCTAGAGGTCTTCAAGGCGTGCTCCAGCGACCACATCATCGCTTAACATCGGGTAAAATAGTGGTTAAACACGAAACTGGTAAGACTTTTAGGAGACCCTGACATAGTTGGGAAAAGACAGATCACTTAGCAGATGATGACATGATTAGCTACAGAACTACAATCTCAGGTACCAAATAGCCTGATTGCGTGTAAAGTCGTCATTCTAACTGCACCCTTATACTTGCATTGCCACACGTCTGATTCCCACGTACGATAGAACAATAGTTTTACTACACGAGCCTTTTTCTCGCCTAATCGGCCACTGGTTTCGTAACTTATTGTGTGCATACGTAAGTTTTCTTGTAAGGAAACTGCATTGTTTAATCACAAACATTGTATTTAAAACGTGCGTATGGCGAATTTGTATTTAATAGTCAGGAAAATCTGACACCAGTCTTGCCAAGGAATCATCATTCGTAGTCAAAGTCAAAGTCATTTATTTGCCAGTCGTTTCATGTAGTCAGACGCCAGAAAGTCTGATCATCAGTCAGACAGGCAATCATAGCGTAGCATAGCATAGCCAGCCTTATAACGTTCCCACTGCTGAAACTCAGGCCTCGTCACTAGAAGAGGGAATGGGCCGTAATCCACCACGCGGCCCAGTGCGGGTTGGTTAATGTCACATGTCTTCGAATTTTTGTTTCTAGGACATGCCGGTTTCCTCACGATGTTTTCCTTCACCGTTGTGAGAGCAGTGGTGATTAAATAAATTACACAGAGTAATGCGCCTGGCTGGGTTTGAACCCACGACCTACAACTCGTAAGTCGGGGCCGTTGTCACTCGGCCACCACTGCTCTTAAAGTCAATCAGGATCAAGATAGGCAATCGGTCCATGTTAAATACTGGTACATATGTAATCCAGCTGCACTTACATGTAATCCAGCTACATCCGGTTTGATTAGAAGCCGACCCTGAAAGACTAGGCAGAGTGACAAAACTGAATTCATAGTCACGCATTGTGAGAGCGTTAATGTTCTAATGATTCTTTTGAATTTGAAGGTCGTTGATTAACATACTTTAGGTACGAATCTACGAGTATATACATAAAAGTGAAATACCACTCACTGATTAAACACGAAATCTCAGAAACTATAACACCTACAAACTTAAAATTTGGCAGGTAGGTTCCGTATAGGGTGTAGACATCCGCTAAAAACGGATTTTACGAAACTCCACCCTAAGGGGGTAAAACGGGGTTTGGAAGTTTGTATGGAGATACCTACTTTTACGCGGGTGAAACCGCTGGCAGAAGCTAGTAAAATATAATAATAATATTACAAAACTTTCACACAACGCCATCTAGTCCCAAATTAAACAGACCTTGTGTTATGAGTACTAGACAACTGATATTATATATTTCTAAATATACATAATGTAGATAAATTAAACCCAGATACAGAACACATGATCGTGCTCCTAAACAAACATTAGTCGGGTGGGAATCGAACCCACGACCTCCGGCATAGCAGTCAGGGTCACTAACCACTAGACCAACAGGCCAGTCAATAAAAGTACTTATCATTTTTAGTAATAGATATCTACACGAGGTTATGCATAGGTACCTACACTTACATGTTATTACTGTGTATTATAGGTAAAGATAAGTGTTTACGTGAGGACTTCCTTGGAAAATAATGATCGTGTTAGTGGAAGTTATTCTACACGATATCCACATCGCTGAAGATAAGACAGCATGTCGAAATATTGTCCATAACAAAATTATTCGTCGAGATCATGACCCTCAGCATTGAAGGCAAAGAACGCAAGGAGGAATAAGTTGATACTGAAATTCTAGTGGTTATTGACTGTCGAAAAGTTCTGGAATGGCGACCGCGTACCGGAAGACGCAGCGTTGGAAGGCCTCTTACAAGGTGGACCGTTGACCTGGTAAGGGTTGCGGGAATCTGATGGATGCGAGTCTCACAGGACCGCTCATTTGGCGACATTTGGGGAGGCCTATGTCTAACGGCGGACGTCTTTCGGCTGAAATGATGATGATGATGATTGACTGTTGCAGCAGTAAGTACTGAGATTAGTAGTTTGAACTATGACGATTTAGAAGTATGCGGTACCTCTAAATACGCATACCTCTAAATGGTATGCGGAGCAAGGTGTGAAGTCCCAATACCTCCGTCAAAAAGGGAGGATCCTCCGGCCAGACGGAAATTATGTCTATAGTTGATTTCAGGCTGTTTGTACATGTTCTAACCGCATGGAGAACTCTATTACCGCGATACCGAATTTGAATTTTAGTTCTTATGTGGCTTCATAGATGTCGCTACAACGGTTTAAAAAAAATTCGTTTGTTGAAGACGTTGAAGTTAGCGTTAGGCCAAAATATTGAGTACGAACCTATGTACAGATTACCGTCTTCGGATTGCTAGAAAGACCTGCAATGAATGGGATTTTATAGCTCAAGATAGACAGAAAAAGTTGTATATTATGATACCGATACATTCTGCAACGTACGATACGAACATACTCGTACATGCTTTTAATATTATGAATTGGAACCACCATAACATCGTATTTGCACAATCCATCAAATTCCCGCATGACGTCAGAGAAAGTGAATAGCACCTTCGAAAATACTGTTACGACACTACGTATAATGCGCATACGCCCTTCTTATTGGGTGGGCGTTCGTAAACACGTATCTATACATTAATCGATAAATGTTCGGTAACAACCATATTAGAAATAGAAAACGTATTTTTTGCAAAGGAAATGTATGCAGCAATGTTGCCAGACTATACGAAACGTTTAGTCTGGCAACATTGATGAAATGAACAGAGCCACGACGCCACGAGCTTTTAACGCGATCCATTTTACGACCTAAACTGAACTGTTAAAGGGATGGAACTACAAGATGTTTTTTTTATGGGAAAATCATCCAATGACATCCCCCACTCTTGGGCGGAGCGTGAGATAGTGTCAGACTTTTACTGACTAAAAGCTCACTCCCGTTCCTTCGTTGCCTTTCGTACCGGGGCCAAATCTTCCTTTCAGAATCAGACCCTTGGCCCCAGTAGGCTTCGACCCTGCTGGCCCCCTACGGTTTGCTGACATCTCCTTGAGGCGCGCGTGGATCACTACGCGCCGTCGACGACTTGGGCTCTGTCCGGACGGCGAGCTACCCATTGCTCGCAGTCCGCAAGCCCGCGCCTACGGTGGCCGGAAGTCGGGATCAGAATCCCGGCGGCTGGGGCGCGAGGGCCATTGGCTCGCGCGTGCACGTGCGGCCTCCTCCTTTGCTGACATTAATGCTTCGCAGAAGGAGGCGACCGCCTGCCACTCCTCCTCGCTCCGGACCATGGCCTGTACCAAGGCCCGGCGCGAGAGATCGCCGCCGCCAATCATCCCCACGAGGACTACAGGATGCATGTACAGCTCCATCCCTCTATCTCGCTCGTGCAACTGACATTTTAAAACGAAGGCCCCTGTTTATGACGCAGCTGTGAGGAACATACATAATATTATTTTTATTCATTTATATCTTCCTGTCTATTTAGCTTTGGTTTCTTCATACACAATATTATAATGTATAACATATGGATGGCTTAAAGGAAGTCGTAAATTAGTATGGTTCTCGTGCTTTATATTTTCCTTGTTCAATTTTATTTATTTATTTATTTCCTTTTTTTATTGTATCTCAACTGCCGAAAGACGTCCATAGCTGGAGCATGTTTGGTTCCGTAACCAGGGAGGCCTTTGGCCCACCGTGTCTGCACACGGTGGGCCAAACTTCCATGGCGGCAGACTTCCATGTTTTTCCAATCACACGAATTACACTGTTGGGCTCAAGCCTCCTTTCTAGTAGAGGGAATGAGCAGTAATCCCCCACGCGGGCCCAATGCAGGTTGATGGATATCACATGTCTTCAATTTATAAGTTCTAGGGTATACCGGTTACCTCACGTTGTTTTCCATCACCAATTTGAGAGCAGTGGTGATGAAATAAATTACACAAACTATAGCACCTAGGTCATAAGTCGTTGCAGTTACCACAATGCTACCACTGCTCTTCAAACCCTCCGGTCTCTTCTTAACGAAATGATTTAACTTCTAAATCATGCTTAAGCGTTACGACTTAACGGCAAATAATCTTGTAATAAATAACTACGGTTAAATAATCACTCTCCGTGTTAATTGAGCTAACAATCACGGTAATATACCGCTATGTTTGAGTACGGGATAATTATTATCTTACCGCCTGTATTTTTCTTAATAATTTCAACTTTAAATATGGTTGGTCTATATATTAGACGTAGGAATTATGTGAAATTGTTTGTTCTTTGTAGGTATGTTGTTGTCGAACAAAAAGTACAATTTGATGTAGGTTGGTGAATGGGTGTATTAGCACTCTATAAATAAATATTTTTTAATACACTTACTCGAAAACCCGCTCTTATCTCACCGCTTTTTGGCACGCAATAGAATGATTTCCACACTAGTGTAGAAAAGTGCGCGTGCTCTCCCCCACCACAATGTTATTACATTTATCGTATCAGGCTGAGCGCGTGTCGACCCCGCGAGTCGCCGGTGAACCCCCTTTTTCATTGCTAAGTAAGTGTATTGAAAAAAGTCGTTTGATACACGTGCAAATTTGTCACTGCAGCCCTTGTTCGGATTCTTACACGTTCTTCTCTAGCGAGGTCTACGTTTTGGAATGTGCAAATAGCTCCATCTTTTTTTCTTTTTATGACTGACCGACCTTGGCAGTTCAAAAGAGCCTGTAAAGACACTGATTGAAATTTAAAAAAGAAAAAATCGAGATAAAAAAATATATCAAATCGAATATCGACTTTGTTGTGTTTATTAAACATTTCTATAAAAATGTCCAACAAAAAATATGGGTTGCACTGGAATTTAAGGTCCGTGTGATGTATATCCCAAAATTAGGAAATGATTTTTATAATTTTATTAACTCCAGTATTATATTTTATTAGTTGACAACATAAAAATGAATACAGAAATGACTCGTTTCGAAAATGATTTGTTTTATAACAGTGTAGCGTTAAAAGCCATTAAATATAACCCAAAGAAAAGATGGATGAATTGTGTGAGGAGTGATATGAAAGAAAAGGAAGTTAGTGATAGCGTGACGGGTGACTGGACAGAATGGAAGAAAAACGTGTTGCGCCGACCCTAAGTAACACGGGACAAGGGCTCTACTAAGTCTCCGAAACCGAAACCCAAGCCGAACCGAACCGAAGCTTACCGAAGTTTATGGTCGGCTCATACTCGTCTGGCCTATCCTATAACACATGCGCAGGTGACAGGAAGAGGATCTATCCAAGTATTAAGGATAACAGGAATCACGTCGGTAGTCACAGGAATTCCAATCCATATAGATAACAAGTCCATACCTTATATTGACATTATAAATTTCTTCACATGGACTTCAATAGAAGGAAACACACACTAATGTAGGTATCATCATTAACAAACCATAAATAGTACATTTCGATACAAGTGGAGAAAGTTTGTCATTGCGCCCGAGCCGCAGGCGAGGTTGATATGAAACCAAGTGCTGCAGTGATAAATTTCCACGAGTATCAAACGACGTTTTCCAACACTTACGGAGAAATAAATAAACAGGGTTTGAGGTGCGACTCGTGGGGGTCGCGTAGCGCCCCGCCTGATACGACAAACACAATCTATTGTGACGGGGGAAAGCTCACGCACTTTTCGCACTAGTGCGCAAAACAGTAAATTGCGTGCCTAAAAGCGGTAGGGATGTGGGTTTTCGAGTAGGTACCGCAAGTAAGTGTATTGAAAAATTGAAAAATAATAAGTTATAAAAATTCCTTATTCAAATATTACAACTTTAACACAATCGCCATTGTTTCACCCACGATTCCCGCCAAAAAACCTTCAACTCTATTTTTACTAGAGCATACAGCCAGGCAAAGGTATGCACATAATGCCAGATATGTCAAAAACGTCAAGATCTCTTATCTTTGAAGCGAGGGAGGATAAAGGGAGCGCAACCAGTACTCCGCTATTTGCGAAATCATCTTATCGCCGAGTGGAATTCTCCTTATGAGACTTATTCTTTTTCCTTTCGTGTTCTCGACCCTTTCATATTAAAGCTGAATCATTGCAGCGTAAGGCAACAATAAATACAATCTGTAGGTATATGTGTGGCCTTTTTTTATGTGGAAAATCATTAAATAACTTGAGGAGAAGTGTCAGAATTTTATTGACTAACCCAGTGTTCCTTTAATTGTTCAGTGCTCCATTTCTTCGAACAATCCGCAACCCTGATAGGTGTCAGCCCTAACTGGTTCCATCAATTTTGCTGAAAACTCGACGGCGGGACGGCGAGCTAACTATAGATCGCCGTCCGCAAACCCGTGTCTTCGGTGGCCGGTAGTAGTCCTGCGACTGCGACTGCGACGATGGCATCACTTCTTACCATCGGGTAG
The DNA here is from genome assembly GCA_905147345.3 of Mythimna impura. Taxonomy (NCBI): domain Eukaryota; kingdom Metazoa; phylum Arthropoda; class Insecta; order Lepidoptera; family Noctuidae; genus Mythimna; species Mythimna impura. Next base: position 19,507,305 of record LR990359.1, on the reverse strand, counting down.
GATCGCGGTCAAGCACTAGTTTATATCAATTAAAAAAAATGAAACAAGTGCGAGTCGGATTCGCGCAATGAGGGTTCCGTACAAACTTACCTATGAAAACAGTTCAAATCCCGAATTGAGTTACGAAGATTTTACCGATTCGCAATTTCTTTTTGTGACGTAGGTAACTACAAATTTACATTTTTCAGATTGTTTCCTTTATTTGTGCTACGAGACCTTGCTTCATGCCAAATTTCAGGATTCTAGGTCAACGGGAAGTGCCCTATGAATTTTGATTCCTTGAGAGTGTCGAAATAAACGTTTTTTGCGACATAAACGGTATCTTTTTTTTTTCGTTAACTTACAAGTTCGATTTTTTCACATCTTCAAGAGACCGCAGACTTGAGTATATAGTTTTAAATTCAACTCGATACCTCCACGCGTTCCCGAGATAAAGGGTCTTGACAGACAGATAGACAGACAGACAGACAGACAACAAAGTGATCCTATAAGGGTTCCGTGTTTTCCTTTTGAGGTAAAGAACCCTAAAAAAAACACCAAGGGCTAAGCTACTCGCGAAGCATGTTATTACAATGGAAATTCACGTTATAAAAATCGGAACCATAACCATTTTAAGAATTATTATTAGGTAAGTATTACATTCCCGATTTATCAAAGCGTTTGTTCTGTGAATTGTAATTGAATGGTCGATTATACAAAGGTTCCCATCGTGTTGCGCAAGTGACCTTGTGGACTGTGCTTCGAGTCGCACGCGGGGTCATGTTCACAGCTTGAGAGCTTTTGGCGGGTCATTAAGGTAAATACTCGGCTCTCGGTCTTGGAACGTGTTTTGTTATAAAAAAGGAACGCGTTTTATACTCCTTTAGGCAGTTCAATCACACTTTCAGCATTAACCCTTTAAATGCCAACTACGTAACTGATTTTATGGCACTACAGATTTTTTTTTTGGTGGGAAAATCATCAAATGACTTCTCCCACTCTAAAACGAAGCACGAGGAAACGGGCGTGTCAGACTTTTATTGAATAAAACCACGCCTATGTACCTTCTTTACCTTGCGTTCCAGGTACCCGAGTTTTCCTTTCGAAACCCAATCTAAGGCCCCAGTAGGCTTCGCCCTTGCTGGGCCTTTACGGTAATGTTAACAACCTGGATAAAAGTAATGTCAGTGGTACTTATCCACGCAATATCACGTACCACGGTATCCTTATATAAATTTTATTGGTATCCGAAATGCCGTGCCGTGATGAACTACGAAGTATTACGTAGCAGGTCATTTATATAGTGGCCACATTGTTATTTCACGTTTAACTTCGGGTTATACTTATGATCGAATTTTTATAGTTTCTCCTGTACATCAGCAAAAAATAACTGATAATTTGTAAATGCACTTGATTACCGTTCATACCAACGATAATGCTAAAATGATGATAGTTCTGCTCATGATTTACGGTTCAAAAACTCGTTTTTATAACCTGTATCAGTAATTAATCAGCGGTTTAGAAATTAATGGACGTTTCAGACATTTTCCTCGTGCCGAAGCATATCGTTTATATGCAAAGTGAAAGTATTTAGACAATTTTTTTATGCTATGACACACAATTTGGTATATTTTAGTGAATTAAACTTGACATAAAGTCATAAAATTTACGTTTTCATTGTGGAAAAAAATGAACAAAAAGAGAAAGCACTTTTATAGCCCTATTGTTTTTACTGTTGTAAGGAACTAATTAGCTATATCAATGTAATTTGGAAAACCACGATTAGGCTTTAATTAATGTTATAGTGGACATCAATTTACTTTAATTCAGTTGTCTGCAAAAATAATCGAGATCATACTACCATATTAATAAGTTCACAACTTCACACTAATATTATGAAGGTGAAATTTTGTATGTGTGTGTTTGTTACTCTTTCACGCCCAAACGTCTGAATAGATTTGAACGAAATTTAATACATGAGTAGGCCATATGCTGGAATGGGACATAGGATACTTTTTGTTACGGGAATATGTTCAGCCAAGGGAAGCCACTGATAGAAGCTAGTCTATTACAGTATTAGTAGTACAGTAAGGTAGTGGTGGTGGGGGTGGTGGTGGTTCAGTAGTTATTGAAGTTAGTCTAATAGACTCTAGCCCCCCTAGCCAAGTTACAATCGTATCGTTCGCGCCGAACGCCTCGAGTAGGCCACGCCTCCGATTCCTTTGTTCTGACGTCATCTCAACGCTCAGTCACGTGGTCAGAACAAAAGAATTGGAGGCGTGGCCTACTCGAGGCGTTCGGGGCGAACGAAACGATTGTAACTTGGCTAGGGGGTTAGCTGTCTGTTTGTTACTTCTTGACGAAAATTCCAGAAGTATGTTCCCCTATGATAATTATCTACTTTAACGCGAACTAAGTCGCCGGCAGAGGCTAGTTAATCTCTATTTCCAACAAGGTGTCCTAGCCTTTGTAAACAATAGGTCAGCTTTTATCATCATCATCATCATTTCAGCCGAAAGACGTCCACTGTTGGACAAAGGCCTCCCCTAAGTGTCGCCAAAACGAACGGTTCTATGCGTCTCGCATCCATCGGATTCCCGCGGCCCTCACCAAGATATCGGTCCACCTTGTGGGAGGCCTTCCAATGCTGTCTTCCGGTGCGAACCTTTCGGGCCCCATCGACCATCTGTTCAGCAAACAATGTGCCCTGCTTACTGCCACTTAAGTTTAGCGATGCTTCGGGCTATGTCGGCAACCTTGGTTCTCCTGCTGATATCTTCATTCCTGATGCAATCACGCAAGGAAATTCCGAGCATTGCCTTTTCCATTGCCCTTTGGATGACTTTGGCTTCTGATGAGGCCCATGTAAGTTTTTAATTAAGACAGATTACTAATAAGTAGATTACGATTCAGGGTACTCTAAGTACCGTTTCGGAGAAAACTACGAAACTAGAGCGTTGAGAATGCGGCTGGTTGCAATAATAATTGCTTGTTATTTCAGGTGGCAGTTATTTAAGTTTTTCAAGGGAAATTATATTGAAGAGTGGGGGTTATGTATACCTGCGTACTCAAATAATTTATATGAATAAGAATTAAATATAGCTTTCAAATGTACATGTACGTTCAACTAAGTACGCTGGCCATTACTTATACAAAACCTGGGATTTGACATTTATCAGAGAGTATACGATAAGGAAGGAGATCTAGCCTGCATTGCTGTCACCGGACACAGTGACGAAGACTGTAAAAACATCAATATTATAAAGGCAAAAGTTTATATGTATGTGTGTGTAAGTTATTCCTTCACGCTTAAACGGATTTGGATTGGCACACGAGTAGAACATGTTCTGGAATAGCATAAGCATAGCATAGCATAATCAGCCTTTTAATGTTCCCACTGCTGGGACTCAGGCCTCCTTTCTCTAAGGAGAGGGATAGCACATAGGCTCAACTCACACTGGCGCAGAGCCCAAGGATCGCGTCGCGACTAGTTTTTCAACTAAAACGCATAGCAACGCGCTTCGACGCGCAACGACGCTCCCTATAGCGCGCCCGGATCACAGTGCTGAACCATTTCAGAGACTTGAACATTCGTAAATAGCGCTTCGTTCTTGTCAGCTGCGTGTCACTGCGCGCTAGTAAGGCACCGCACGGCAACGCACGAAACCGCTCGATTCTAACCAGGCGTCGACGCGTGAAGGTGCGAGTATAACGCAAATTTGTACCTTAAGTATAGAAAAACAGAGACGAATATGCTATAGGCGAAAAACATGACGTGTCGCGAACGCTTCGACACTGCGCCAGCGTGAGTTGATTCAAAGGATACTTTTTATCTCGGGAGTATTTTCGCTTTTTACTTTCACGTAGGTGAAGCGTAGCTCTTAAGTGGCAATGGGCAGGGCACATTGCTCGCAGAACAGACGGCCGTTGGGGCCGAAAGGTTCTGTAGTGGCGACCACGTACCGGAAGACGCAGTGTTGGAAGGCCCCCTATAAGGTGGACCGATGGTGAAGGTTGCGGGAATCCGATGGATGCGAGGCGCACAGGACCGTTCATTGTGGCGACATTTGACTATCGGAAATGATGGGTGAAGCCGCTGGCAGACGCTAATATAAGTATTAACTTAAATTGTAAAGAATGCAACTGAACGAGGCCATGATCCACAAAACCGATTAATTGCTAAGCCTACCACACCTTATGGGAACCTAAATGCCTAGCCATTGGTGGAAACACCACTTTATATGTAGAGTTTCCACTCGATAGCAAAAAGCCGTAGGTTGACCAACACCAGGTCACCTATTTAACCTATTATAGTGAAGCATACATTAACTGACCAGTTTAAAAAAATCTTAAGCGCGTGGTTTAAATACCCACTTCATTCTAACTGTTTAAAATAAATAATAAAAAACCGGCCAAATGCGAATCGGACTCCCGCACGAAGGGTTCCGTACCATTATCTACATATAAAAACGGTAAAATATCATGCCTGTTGTATGGGAGCCCCCTTAAATATTTATTTTATTCTGATTTTTAATATTTGTTGTTTTATGATAGCGGCAACAGATATACATACATCATCTGTGAAAATTTCAACTGTCTAACCTAACCGAACCGTACAGCGGTTCGTGAGATACAGCCTGGTGATGGACGGACGGACAGAGTCTTAGTAATAGGGTCCCATTTTACCCTTTTGGTACGGAACCCTAAAAATAGCGTCTTCTTAATGGAAATGTTCGAAGAAAACTATTCACAGTCATCACAAGCCATATTAAAAACAATCATTTAAGGCCACGTAGAAAACTATAGGTAAGTACCGGATTTAAAAACAAAGATGGTTATTTAAAAAAAACGCTCTACCTGAGTTTTGATGGCCTTTCGACCCTTTAGACCATATAGCCGTAACCTTGACAGGGCAGCGTTAATCAGATGTATGGTTGGCCTTCAAAAGTGACCGGCCATATTTAAATTTGATGGCCATATAAACAGTCACCTAAAATAACTGCTTATAACCAATTGGCACTTAAATATGGTTCATTTGTTATTTAATTTTAAAATGGAAAATAGACAATTATTTTAATAACATGCAAGTGGCTTTTTTTTCGGTGGGAAAATCATCCAATGACATCCCCCGCTCTTAGGCGGAGCGAGAGACAGTGTCAGACTTTTACTGACTAAAAACCCACTCCTGTTCCTTCGTTGTCATTCGTACCAGGGCCGAGTCTTCCTTTCAGAAGCAGACCCTTGGCCCCAGTAGGCTTCGACCCTGCTGGGCCCCTACGGTAACACGCAAGTGGCTAAGAATAAATTTCTTAGCCATCTATTTGTCGACCAGTCGTCATCTTTCTGCACTTTATTCATTTTATTACTTGGACTCGACCACAATACATTTCTTTCTTCCATTTTGTCCTGTCGACCGTCGACCGTCACACTATCTCTGACTCCCTTTTCATATCACTCTTCACACAATTTATCCATATTTTCTTTAGCCTCCTGCCTCTCTATCCATCCACATGTATACTCACAACTCTTTTAGTAAAATGCGTTTGATTCCTCCTCTTCACATGACCATACCAAGACCAACCATTCCTTTACTACTTTTTAGTTCTTTTACTACCAATACCAATGTTAAAAAACGCGAAAAATATTCAATTTATTCGTAAAGAGAGGAATCATAAAAATGTTTAAAAACGTTTAGCAATGGTTGATTTCAAATCCTATTATGTGGTCGATGACCTCAATGTTCTTCTTAGTATTTCTTAGAATTCTAAACGGCTTAGATTTCCTTTATTGGCGAAGATCAAATTTTTCACGAATGCCTAAAACACGATTTAATGCTTGAACTAGTTGCTCGCCTAAATTGTGTCTAATAAAAAAATATTATAATATACTTTTAAGAACGGTTTATTTTGGTATCCAAGATATTCTGTTTCAAACTCTAGAGCATTGCTGTTTATAACTTCGACAAGTTACGTCAAACAGGACCACTTGGTCCTTCGAGCCGTATGCTTGTATTAGACGCAATTTCGCGGCCACTACATTTGCATGTAAATTCGTCGCAAGCGCAAGGAACCGTCGTCGCATGCTAGTAGAATATTGATGTAATGGAGTTGAGTAGGGCTGAGGAGTGGCTGATGTTTTGAATTTCAAAAAGTTACTGTCTACTAAAGGAATATATTGCCGTAGGTAAAGTTTGTCAACGGCAGAAAACAATAGAAAAAAAAATCGACGAAAGTATTAAGAGTACATGTGAATATAGAGCTGTATCGCAGACTTGTATATCTCACATACTTTCTGACCCGCCAAAACCTGTAGTTAATACGGTATATGTGCTGCCACTTACAGACAAGACTGCGACAATATACTTAATCCAGCTTTAGAAAAACAGGGTTTTAAATAATTTTTCTCCCTACTTTATGAACCTAGTAGTACCTTCTAACACATCAAAATGCTTGATAACACATTTCTCAGTAAGTCACATAATAACCTCACATAATCATGGCTTACATAAACTCCGGTGCCAACCCTACCTTGCCAATCGACCGGTACATATAACGCGATAGCATTTCTCCCACGTTATGCGCAGGCGCCACTATACGGCCACTTGTAAAACAATCCCACTTTTGCTACATAACCTATACTTACTTCAGTATTCTTTACCTTTTTGCTAACTTTGTAATGAGAATGCTAACCCAATGTAGAAAAAAAGAAAGTTGCGTATATTGCTACAATACAAGTATAACAAACGAACAACACTTAACAGAGAAAATAACAGTATTATGCTAAAAAGGGCCTCAGCTCAGCATTGAAAAACATGTGTCATCATGCCACCTACTTAACGCTGATCCCCTACAGAACATGACCTTCATGCTGGAATGGACAAAGTGACCAAATTGCACTTTTGAAGTCCTAATAAAGGACACTGACGCTGCTTTTAACGTGGTCACCATCTAAACTCAAATTATATAAAATAATAAGCATGAACTTGAAAGAAGAAGAATGACAATGTACCACATACACGGGTACAGGGTTAACTGCCTCTGAACAGACCGCTAAACAATGCCCAGAATTGAACAGACAATTTTTATTGCAGTGCAAAATTTAACATGTTTTGTTTAAAACAAAATGTATGAATTAGTCTTATCTTTTAGAGATCTCTTTCAGAGCACCATGTGTGAACAAAACGGAAAATACCTTGATCACAACGCTTGGTAAACTCATTGATGATATCAAGATATCTCTAGAGCGCCGAAAAATACTGTTTTTAACAAAAAAGAAGAAGAAAATTGGACATTACTTTTCAGTTAATTGATTCATTAACCACAGAAAGAATAGGGTTAAGTAAAGTTACTCTCAGAGCAGTGGTGGCCGAGTGGTAACGGCCCCGACTTACGAGTTGCAGGTCGCGGGTTCAAACCCAGCCAGGCTCATTACTTTGTGTAATTTATTTCATCACCACTGCTCTCAAAACGGTGAAGGAAAACATCGTGAGGAAACCGGCATGTCCTAGAACCAAAAATTCGAAGACATATGTGACATTCACCAATCCACACTGGGCCCGCGTGGTGGATTACGGCCCATTCCCTCTTCTCTTAGAGAGAGGAGGCCTGAGTCCCTGCAGTGGGAACATTAAAAGGCTGAATATGCTATGCTATGCTATGCTAAGTTACTCTCTGTTGGTAACCTATTCACAATCCCGCTCAATAACCTGTGGCCATATATTTACGTCTATGTTCCTAGTACATTATGTAAACGCGGCTCGTAAAAACGGTTCGTGTTAATAGATTCGCGGGTTAACGTACCATAATAGGAAATTTAAAAAAAATAATGCATTGTGTGTGCATTGCGGCTATCGGTGCCGACAATGATGTTATTCTCAACATTTTGAGGTGGCTTTCGCTTTTTTGCTGGTTGTAACCAAGTAGGTTAATAGTTCTCTATGATTTTAGCATTAGAATGTTTTGTGGGAAAATAGTTTTTCCTTGATCCACGCTCTCGTTGATGTCTATTGTACAGAGATAATCTACGGTTTTCATAATTTCAGAAAGAAATTCTTGAAATTATGAAGATCTTAATTTGGTGATCAAAAACCCAAATGATTTGGAATCATGCTATTAAAGACAAATGTTAAACCATCATAATGTTGACAAAAACCGACAAATCATCGCGTCAAAAAGCTCATTAAATTCCACATTACTGCTGACCGCTACAAGAAGACGCACAATTTCTTAGGAAGTGGAAAGTTTCTTGTTTGTAACCATTTTGTAAACGCTTAGACTCGAAGATGCGGCAGTGAGAGGCTTCGACCCAAACACGGTCCGTGCGTTGACGGCGATGCGTCCCTAAATAATACCGCTATTATACGCTTAAAACTTCAAACAACATACCGGTGGACTATAGAAAAACACTCCAGGCAGGTAGAAACACTTTCTAACAAATAAAAAATTAAACAGTCCATTCACATTCACTATGCACAACACTGGGTCAAAAAACTTTGAGAAGAATAGTTCTATTTTTAAAGGATTTGTAAAGAAATGTTTGTGATGACACGAGAAGGTGTTTGGTCTGCGCGTGCGCAAGTCGCGTGCGTGGTGGAGTGTTGACGCGGTGCGCGGGACTGACGCGAGGCGCGGGCGCCGCCGACCGGGCGAGATTTCTCCCCGTAAACAACGAAAGCGAGCCTCCAAGCCTTTCTTCGACTCGTGGTGAAACGAGAAAGAGCCCCTACTAGTCGTTCTCGAACATTCAAAGATGCGAGAGTGTTCTACATTGCCTTTTATGGAGATTCTGGAAATTAATAAAAAAATTGAGTTACTATTGTTTGTACGTTTTTTACTCATAAAATCATAGAATCTAATAAACGAGGTGGACAATATTGTTTAACTCACGTGTTAACTGTATATTTTGAATTTGGCCGACAAAATTCGGAGTCAAACGAAACTTAGGATGTCCAGCCGGTTTATCTTTATTTTGATAGCAGTTGTGGCCCAGTGGTAACTTCGACTTATGAATTGTAGATCGCGGGTTCAAACCCAGCCAGGCACTTGTGTAATTTATTTCATCACCACTGCTCTTAAAACGGTGAAGGAAAACATCGTGAGGAAACCGGCATGTCCTAGAACCAAAATTGGAATAGGACTCTAGAATGTGCTTCCCCTTAACATCAAAAAAGCTGAAAGTAAATTTTCCTTCAAGTGTAATATTCGGAACTACTACTTGAAGTCCTCTCAACCTTAGTTCGGTCTTCGTCATAATTGTTATATTTTAAGTTCTCTTAATTATAATGATTTTATATTTATATATTATTTATTAGTTATTAGTTTATTTTATAAGCATATATACGTATTTTATTATTTTATGCAAATTAATTTAACGATACTACATTCTAATTCAAATATCTGTTATTTATTTATTGTGCACACCTACCACATTGTTGTCTTTCTTAACCCAATGATTGACTGGTAGAGAATGCATTAAGTCTGTTTATGTACCACAACTGTACATGAAGTTTAAATAAATAAATAAAATGTTGAAGACATGTGACATCCACCAATCCGCACTGGGCTGGCGGTTATGAACTAGGGCCTTTCTCTCCCCTGAAGAGGTTTGAGTCCCCCGCAGTGTGAACATTACAAGGCTCTTTGAGCTTCACCTTCGGTGTGGTAGTTTGAAAATGATGAATTATCTTCAAACTAAATCGGTCAATCGCCCAATATATTTTTTTCTCTTTCGTCTATCTGTCTACTGTATATAATTTTTATTAAAACTTATATAATGTTCCGAGATAAGGTCCTCCTTGTCTAGGTCAGCCATGAACATGACGCTACGGTTTATCCAAGGAATTTCATCACATCACCCATTTACACCATTACACTACGTGCTCATGCGCTTATGAAATATTACAACCTATTTCGGAAGGTACTCGCGTGACGGATCTTCCCATACCAAAACCAGTAGTAGAGGTCACGCCGGCTTTCATTTGAGGCTTTGAGTCACAACATTCGATGACGAGACTTAATGCAGTCAGGATCCACATATTCGGTCAAGGTGGAGACGACACATGACTAAAAATATGTAAATTTTCATATTACAACACCTACACTCGCCGAAATTTTCAACATTTTGCGAATCAAGTTTTCGAGATGAAAAGGATAAATTGGAGTTTTTATTGAATCATTCGAGGCGATATTTTAAGAGGTTCTGTTAATAAAATTTTGTAACCATATAGCTTTGGGATAATATTGAGAATGCATTCTTGTCAAAAAGACTGGACAATCCGGCCCGAAGGACTAATAATTTTGTTTAACGTTGATGCTTTAGGTGAAAGTAGTTTAAATTAAAAAAAAAAAAAATCGAGCACCTAACAAAATTATAAAATATAACGCATATTTTAATCGGAATTCTACATAATTATGGACAAAACAACGGATTTAAATTATCATATAGGCAGGAAAAAGCAAGTATAAAAAAAAACTGAATAAAGGTCAAACTGTCTTTGGTTTTTTTAGGTGGGAAATCATCAAATAACTTCTTTCGCCCAGGGTGGAGCAAGAGAAAGTGTCAGACTTTTACAGGCTAAAACCTACCTATGTTCCTTCAGTTGTCCTTCACATTCCAGGGCAGCGGATACTCTATTGAACAAGCCTGCAAACCAACTGTCTTTGCTTGATCTTTGAGTTACTCCAACCGACATCTATAAACTGTCTAGATAAGTAGGTGTTTATTGTTATTGACTTGATCGATCGGTCTGCCATTGACCTTAATGTAATCATAATTATGTCGGTACCTATGTTACATACATAGGTATACTACATTGTACGGTACACGACGTTTCAAGTTTATTCATACCTACTAATGAATTTATTATAGCACGATACAATCTTACTGATCGTCATCAGTTAAATCTATCAGTTATTATCATATTTGGACTGGTTCCAGACAGTCCAAATCCAAACACCTCAGACATTAACCTGCATATATATATATAGGGTGTAACGGATATAAGTGATCATATTTAAGATACTGCTTTTGCCCATGGAAATGAAAAACTATCTTCAAGGAAGTCATAGTAAAATTGGACATTCCGTATAAAGTTATCAGCTGATCAAAATTTGTATGGGAGCACCAATTTTTTTTTCGGAATTGTCTTGAAGAAAGTTATGAAGAAGCAAGCAGTAGAAGTAACTTATTCACTCTTGACTTAGACTCCTAGGTTGTAACTGTCAGGAAGCACATACGACTCCGGCAAGGAATTCCCTTCCTTAGCTGTACACACTATGAATGTATTTTTAAAGGGCCTATTACACTACGCGATATTCAGCACACGATATTCAGACTGTCTTATTTTTTGTTCCGAGTAAGACCAGTCTAACCCTTATTACACTACGCGACATCGAGTAAGACTGTCTGAATATCGAGTAGTGTAATAGGCCCTTAAAACGTTTTGTGCGTATGGATAGGATGACCAATGTACCGGTGCAGGTGGCGCATCATGTTCGTCTGGGGAACCGATGATGGAACGGACTTAGTGGAATTAAGTTATGCAATTCTGATGCACACTTCCCGAAATACAAGTTGTAGAAAACCAACAGGCCAGCAACTCGGCGGCTAGGCTCTTGGTATTTAAAATATGACCACGCATTTAAGTAAAAGTTCTGTACAATTTCTTTCTTTCTTTCTTTGTATAAACTTTAAAAGAGACTGACAGACCCTAATTTAATTTTGAACCACTTCAGTCTAGCCACATTTTCCTCATATCCTATTAATAATTAAGACGTTTTAGCTAAGTATGCTGAAATTACTTAAACTCTACTTACCAACAAAATAGTAGTACTATTTTAAATTTTATACACAACAGAAATATAGGTTAGTAAATATTATTAAGTTAGTTACAAGTTTTTTTTGTTTCTTCTCAGGGTAGTCAGCAAGGAAAAACTGGCTAGTTTAAAATGAAATAAGATTGGCGTGTGAGTATTATTTTAACCCACTTACAAACATTTTTGACATTGAAACAATTTTTCGTAACTTAGAATTAACTTAGACATAAGATGATGTTAAGCTATTAGTCCAGCCGTCTGGTAAGGGACCAAGTCCTGGTTGACATTGTCGCGCGCTATGCTCCATGCGCGCGCGGCTCAAAGAGAGTCAGCAAGATTGACGGGGCCGGTTTTAGCCAATGCTTGTTAGGTCTGAGGATTGTTCGAAAGAGTTACCATGGCCCTCGCAAAGGGCAACTAAAGGAACACTGTGATTTAGTCTGTAAAAGTCCAACTCTTCCTCTCGCTCCACCCAGAGCCGAAGTGATTTGATAATTTCCCACAAAAAAAAAAGTTAGTGAAAAGGATTAGGTAATACTGAGGGAATAATCAGAGATCGTAATTACTAGCCGGCTTACTATTTTGCATAGTTTATGACTTGTTCATATTTTTTCTATTAAAATAAAAACCGGTATATATCTGCGCTAATACCGTAGTTATATAGTTTTATAACGCATAACTTTCTAAACTTTCGAGCTAATAGTTATCAATTTGATGAATGGGCAGACGTTCGGAAGTTCATTGACCGAGTCACGATAGTTTTTGTCCACATTATGCCAAAAACGATTTGCTTAAAGTAGATAGGTAATCAAAGAAAGGTGTTGGCAGTATACTTTTAGCTCAATAACGTTACTAATATAAAATTAGTCTAGCCTATATAGTCTGACCTTTATGGCCAAATGAAATATTCACTTTGGTACTTGCCGGGTTTCCCCGCAACCTCATGCATGAGAGACCTTAATCACTGGGCCATCACAACAGGGATATATTAGAAAAGGTGACGATAACACTATACAGTAAGTATCCTTTATGTATTGTGTTACCTAATCACCAGAAGTATGAAAACGATTCCAAAATCAGGTTATTTTATTGATAAATTAGAGTTGAAGAAAACAAGGACTAATAGGTTGCCTGTGTCCACGCAGTCCCGATGGCACAGAATAAGAATAGTACAAGTCCGATGGTCACTCCTCCTTTGAGGAGTCGCTATAGAAGAGCCACAGCGTCCTCATTTTCCGCTTGACAACAGCCATGGCTGGATCGACACGTTCCTGTTTCGGATTCGGGCAGAAGAGAAGTCTGGGTGACGCAGAAAAGCAAGCGAAAGTGATGGCCGCAACCGTGTGGGAACGGAAATCCTCACGGTCCAGCCGCCGGAGATGCCCCGGGCGTCGGGAGCTGTAGGGCGTTTTCGGCCATGCTGGTTTGCGGACGACAAGCAATGGGCAGCTCGCTGTCAAGCCGTCCGGGGAGGACCATGCCTGACGACACATAGGTAGTGTTCCACGCGCGCCTCATAAATGCTAGCAAAACTGAGGGGGCCTAGTAGGGCCGATGCCTGCTTGGGCTAAGCTTGGGAACGTTTGAAAGAGCTACCGTGGCCCTACAACGTAACACCGTGTCCTCGAGGGGCGTTCGGCGGCGGCGATCTCTCACGCCGAGCTTTGGTACAGGCCATGGTCCGGAGCGAGGAGGAGTGGCAGGCGGTCGCCTCCTGTAAAGCAGTAATGCTAGCAAAGGAGGAGGCCACACGCGTGAGGCAACGGTCCTCACGCCCCAAACGCCGCCGGGATTCCGATCCCGATTACCGGCCACCGTAGGCGCGGGCTTGCGGATGACGAGCAATGGGCAGCTCGCCTCCGACCGTCCGGTAACCGTCCAGACCGAACCCAAGTCATCGACGGCGTCGACGCACGCCTCAAGGAAATCTCAGCAAACCGTAGGGGCCCAGCAGGGTCGAAGCCTACACTGGGGCCAAGGGTCTGCTTCTGAAAGGAAGACTCGGTCCTGGTACGAAAGACAACGAAGGAACAGGAGTAGGTTTTTAGTCAGTAAAAGTCTGACACTATCTCCCGCTCCGCCCAAGGGCGGGGGATGTCATTGGATGATTTTCCCACCGAAAAAAAAAGCCCTACAACGTAAGGGTCAAATGAAGGAACATCGGGTGTCACTCAGTAAAAGTTTGACACAGCCTCTCCACCCTATAGCGGGAGAAATCATTTAATGATTTCCCACCTCAAAAAAAGTAGCACAAGTTTTTTTTTTTGCCCCAAGGTTGTTGATTATCTAACTACGCCGCCGAAAACGGTAACAAAAAAAAAAAAAAACTAGCATAGTCGAATCCTTATGTGTATTTAAAAATCATCTCTAAAAGTAGGTAGATAATGTAACACTTAACATACCAACATAATGACTCGCTCACAACAAGACATTGTCAATGCTCCTCCATACACAACGAAATTCTTACCGAACACAATAGTCGGAAATAATCAAAATCTCATCATTCCTAGAAATCAAATAAAACTGTTTACAAACATATTTACAATTTCGTTGATGGACAAAACAAAGAACGTGGAGATGCGAAAAGACAATGTAACGAGGTGCTTATAAAGGTAGCCATACACGCTAGGGTATACCTGACAGGTTTGCCCGTACAGTTACTTACTAGAACTAGAGTAGAGGAGGACATGGTCTTTGAACTTGTTACACCGATGGAAGTTTTTAAAATTGTGAAGAGCATGGAGAGTAAAAAGTCTTTTGGTCACGATGAAATTCCTATGACTGATAAAAAAGAAAACATTGATCTTTTAGCTCGCCCTTTGGCCGATTTCATAAACGAAAATGTAAATCAAGGAGTTTTTCCAGATGAATTTAAATTAGCTAAAATATTACCTATACATAAGAAAGGCTCTAAAACAGATCCAGGGAATTATAGGCCTATATCTCTTTTGCCAGTCTGTTCTAAAATATTTGAAAGAATTATGAAAATAAAGCTTGTTCGTCATTTAAATAAACACAAAATTATAAATGAACAACAATTCGGATATCAACATAATGTAAGTACTATAGATGCTATTGATATGTTAATTGATGATATAGTATGTAAGTTGAATGCTAAACTAAAGGTAGCGGGTCTTTTCCTTGACTCGAGTTCTGCGTTCGATACAGTCGATCATTGTATTCTTCTGGATAAGTTGGAATTCTATGGCATTAGAGGAAATGTGCTGAATCTATTTCGATCTTACTTACGTAATAGAACGCAATATGTCGAAATTAAGACGGTTCAAGAAGATGGGCATGAACAGATATACAAATCGGATACAGTTGTTAGAAATAAAGGTGTACCACAAGGTTCTGTTCTGGGCCCTGTTTTCTTTATAATATTTATAAACGATCTCACAGCTTATATGAAAAATATCTCAGATGACACTAAACTCGTAGTTTTTGCTGACGACACAAGTGCTATTATAGCTAGCGACAATATAAAAAACTTAGAAAGGAAAATTAATTTTATTTTATGTGCTCTTGAAAAATGGTTCACTATGAACGATCTAAAACTAAATGTAAAAAAGACGCAATGTTTATTATTTAAATCGACCCTAAAAAACCACGTCACCGTCAACGTACATTTCTTAGGAAATAAATTAGATATTGTTGACAATGTTAAATTTTTGGGAGTACAAATAGATGCAGTTTTAAATTGGAAGAAGGAATTGGAAGTGGTCACTAACACTATGAGTAGTGCTTGCTATGCTCTCAGGAGTCTTAGGGATGAATTAACCATTGCACACCTCAGAATGGTATATTTTGCCCTCATAGAGTCTAGGCTTAGGTATAGCATAAAGTTCTGGGGCAATAGCTACCAATACAACATTAATGCTGCTTTCGTTATGCAAAAAAGAGCTATGAGGGCTATGCTTCGCATTGAACAAACTGAATCTTGTAGAGATTACTTCAGAAAACTGCAAATTCTCACAGTACCATGCATATATATTCTGGTCTTGCTTAGTCATTTTGTTAAAAATCTTCATAAATTTGAGACAGAAGAACAGAGACATATCAGAATAAAAACGCGAAGAAAGGATCTACCTAATCTCATACAGCCTAAGCTTAATGTCGTTAAACATGCCTCAAGAGTGCAGTCAGTAAATATATATAATAAACTGCCTGTAGAATTTAAAAACGCTATGAATTCAAACGAATTCAAGAGAAAATTAAAGTCATTGTTGTTGGAGAAATGTTATTACAGCATAGAAGAATTTCTCAATGATTGTACCAAATAGTAATAGTTAAACTAATTCTTTATGTTATTATATTTTTATTGACTTCAACTATGTGTACTTATATTCGACATTTTGTCATGACATTATATCATAATGGATTTTATTGATGTTACATTACTAGAATTTTATTGACATTATATTATTTTTTGCTATTTTTTTTTTTGACATTATTTACATTTTATTGACATTATTCACACTGTATTGACATTATTTACATTTTATTGGCTCATTTTATGAGCAGTGGTGGCCCAGTGGTAACGGCCCCGACTTACGAGTTGTAGGTCGCGGGTTCAAACCCAGCCAGGCGCATTACTTTGTGTAATTTATTTCATCACCACTGCTCTCAAAACGGTGAAGGAAAACATCGTGAGGAAACCGGCATGTCCTAGAACCAAAAATTCGAAGAAATGTGACATCCACCAACCCGCACTGGGCCCGCGTGGTGGATTACGGCCCATTCCCTCTCCTAGAGAGGAGGCCTGAGTCCCAACAGTGGGAACATTATAAGGCCGACTATGCTATAGCTATGCTATACATTTTATTGACATTATTTACATTTTATTGACATTTAGCTTTTTTATTATTGTAACTATTTAAAGTATGATATTAATGTGATGACAAATAATGTGGAATGTATTTTTATTTATTTACCTGGCAAGTTCCTGTACCAGCATGTCTATATAAATTGATTTTAATTATTTTTAATTATTAGTATTGTGGTTTTTGAATGTTTTATTATATTGTAAAATTTTCAACCATTCGACACAAATGTAAATTTGTTGATGAAATGAATAAATAAATAAATAAAGTTATACCTGTCAGGTAAGTTCGTGTGGAAACCTGCACAATTTTGCAACATACACACTCCGGTTTACCTGTAAAACTCAACTGTACAGGCAAACCTGTCAGGTACCTATACCCTGTATTGCTCGTGCGGAAGAAACGCCCGGGTGTCCCCATTGTGTGGACCGCTCGGAGGACACGGTGGAGGTGTGCCCCGCCTGGGCAGAGCAACGCCCCGTGTCCTCGTGGGGGCGATCGGCGGCGGCGATCTCTCGCCGGGCCTTGGTACAGGCCATGGTCCGGAGCGAGGAGGAGTGGCAGGCAGGCGGTCGCCTCCTTCTGCGAAGCAGTAATGCTAGCAAAGGAGGAGGCCGCACGCGTGTGGCAACGGTCATCACGCCCCAACCACCGCCTGGATTCCGATCCCGATTTCCGGACACCGTAGGTGCGGGCTTGCGGACGGCGAGTAATGCCGTGCCACGCGCGCCTCAAGGAGATGTCAGCAAACTGTAGGGGCCCAGCAGGGTCGAAGCCTACTGGGACTGGGACTGTCTGTTTCTGAAAGGAAGATTCGGCCCTGGTACGAAAGGCAACGAAGGAACAGGAGTGGGTTTTCAGTCAGTAAAAGTCTGACACTATCGGGACCCGCTCCGCCCAACAGCGGGGGATGTCATTAGACGATTTTCCCACCGAAAAAAATAAAATAAAAATACCTTCAGCGGTCACCCATCGAAGTACTGACTGCGAGCTACGTTGATTAACTTCAACGATTGCGCAAAAACCGATGTATCAACGTTAACGATAGAAAAGAATAAACTTAAAAAAAAAAACGTGGAGAAACGTAAAAAAACTAGGAGATGCCAACAAAACCGTAGTGGCCCAGTAGGACCGATGCCCGCTAGGCCCACGGGAATTTTGGAAAGAGATACTGTAGTCCTAGAACGCAAAAGGCAACTGAATTAAAAAGAAACACTAGGTATGCGTACATAAAATATAGCCTATATCACTCAGAAATAAAGCAGCTTTATAACGGTGAAAAAATTTTAGCAATAGGAACCGCACTTTCAGAGATTACCTCCTACAAACAAAAAAAAAACAAAAACCTCTTTATAATATTAGTAATAACATATTAATAGACACTTCCTGAATCAGTAGTAATGTAATCTCTTAACCGACTGCGGACCCAGGTTGGCCGCTACAAAAACAATCTGGCCAAATGGGGCTTCCCCGACCCATTTCTAACACAGTGCCAGTGTGGAGCCGCTGCACGGGGCATGTGTCATCTGCTATGCTGCCCATCCTGCACAACCACCTACACTTTTCAGGATCTATACAAAGCCAATAAGAGCTGTACAGATTGCCAAATACTGTTCAGAAAAAAAAAAATTGACCATCGACACGGAAAAGAAGTAGTACCGTATACTCTTTTAATTTGGAAAGAAGAAAAAAACCCTTCCTATAAAAAGCGCGAACTTTCGCTTAATGTCCTTAAAAAGGCTCGGAGAGTTAATGGTCATGGCGATGTCAAGAACAGTGATCGTGTGACCACAACGCGCCTTCTGAATCGGTCTTATATGTACCTAGCTATTGTTGACTTGTGATGCCCACTGCCCGCGAATCTAGAAGTAGGTAATTATTGTACGACCCATATGCTAGGCACAGCTTCTTGGCACCAGAAGGTATTGTTGTATTGTTAATCCATCAATATTCTTTAAAGGCCTACGCAGACTAGGACGGCATGGCAAAGGATTTTATTGCCAGTCAGCGCACACTAGTCGCTTAGATATCGCGGCATTCCAGCGCCTTGCCACGGCATGCCGCGTCGTGCCGAAGTATGCCACGGCAGCTTCTGCACCCCAATACAAGTCATAAGTAGCGTCTGATAGTGTTGTCGGGCAGCGTATTGTGAACGTGAGGACTATGTTGATTGTTTTTTTTTTCCTTTTCAGTAATTTTAATATATGTCTGGCAATTTGAGTATTTTCTGCGGCCTACCCAAATGTCCTTTCCTTGGTATTGTTCGTCAAGTCGTTGAGCTCCTTAGTAGTCCTGAGTTGAGCTTTACGAATACTGACAAATGCTTGCACTGACTGGACAGGTCCACTCAAATCTGTATGGTTCTTTCTTCAAAAGACCATTTCAGACAAATCTGCATGGTTCTCATGTGATTTGACCATTACATATTTACTGTGACTTAACTTGACTTAATGTCCTATGTCCCCTAGATGGGGCAGAGGGCGTCCACAGTAATTCTCCATCGCGAACGGTCTTGAGCTTCACGCTTCACCTCGCTCCACGTCATTCCGTTGCTTGCCGCTTCTTCCAATACGGTGCGACGCCAGGTTTGATGGGGACGGCCACGCTTTCTTTTTCCTTGCGGATTCCAGTCCAAAGCTTGCTTGGGTATGTGATCGGAATTCCTTCGAAGCGTGTGACCAATCCACCTCCACTTGCGACGCTTGATCTGGCGGTCGATCGGGCTCTCGTGGCATTTTTCCAGCAGTTCCATGTTGGATATCGTCTCGGGCCAGTAAATTCCGAGGATGCGACGGAGACAGCGGTTGACGAAAACTTGGATTTGGCGTGAGATGTCCTTTGTGACCTTCCATGTTTCGCACCCGTATAGCAGTACAGATTTGACATTTGACCCGAAGATTTTAAGTTTTATCCTTCGGGTCAATTTCCGCGACTGCCAAACAGGTCTCAGCTGCGCGAAGGTTGCTCGAGCTTTGGCGATCCGTGAAGTGATGTCCTCTTCACTACCTCCGGTTTCTGAAACGACGCTTCCCAGGTAGGTAAATTTGTGTACGCGTTCCACTACCTCTGAGTTCAACATTAACGGTGCGGGATTCCTCACACCCGTTCTCATCTCCTGTGTCTTCCGGATGTTTATTTTAAGGCCAGTTTCTGCAGCTTCCCGACTTAAATCTTCCAACTTTGCTTGCATGTTGGCGTGGGTATGACTCAGGAGGCATAGGTCATCGGCGTAATCTAGGTCCTCCAAGACGTCGGACAAACCCCACTCAATCCCGCGGCGCCTGTTATTGGAGATGCGAAGCATTATTCCGTCAAGAACCACAAGAAAGAGAAGCGGCGAGAGTAGGCAGCCCTGGCGGACACCAGCGTGAACTGCGATGTCATCAGAGATGAGGCCGTCGTGCGTAACCTTGCAAGAATACTTCCTGTATATAGCCTCCAGAAGACGGATAATTTTCGGTGGTACTCCAATGCTCAGTAGGCGAGACCAGATGCTGGACCACTTCAGCGTATCAAAGGCTTTTTCGAAGTCGAGAAAAGTCAGATAAATCTCCCTCTGCCATTCTGCTGCCTGCTCAAGTATGATACGAAGAGTGTTGATCTGGTCCGTGCACGAGCGGTCAGAGCGGAAACCAGCCTGCTCCTTGCGTAGGAGAGGATCCACGGCCTTAGACAACCTATCCAAGATAATCCTGCAGAACACTTTTGAGGGAATTGAGAGCAACGTAATACCTCTCCAGTTATTGCACTGACTAAGATCACCTTTCTTGGGTACAGTGATTAAAAGACCTTTGTTCCATTCGTCCGGGAGCTCTTCGGCGGTCCAGATCTTTTCAATAAGGGGCGTCAGAACATCGACGGCAGAGGATATGTCAGCTTGTAGCATTTCCGCCGTAATCAGGTCAAGTCCTGGCGCTTTACCTGCCTTCAAAGAGTGGACTGCTTTAGCAACTTCAGAGGCTGATGGTGGTTCCGTATCGATGTCGAGCAACCGGACTGGTGGAGATACAGTCTGCAATGAGTCCGGGGTCAATGCTGCGGATGGACGGAAGACCTCTTCAAAGTGTTGATGCCAGCAAAGCAGCTGCTTTTCTGACGTCACAATGAGCTGACCATCTTTGGACTTCAGTGGCTTCTTTTTTGACTTATTGTTTCCTGTCAAGGTTTTGGTAGCGTTATATAACTCCCTTAGGTTACCGGAGTTCGCAGCTTGTTGAGCACGATCCGCAATACCATCAGCCCACCGTCTCCTATCTTTGCGGGTGCTGCGGTAAATTTCCTTGCGCTTTTGGCGGTACTGCATATTAAGGTCGGTTCTTACGGTATCATTATGTGTCTCAAGCAGTCTCAGATGAAGGTTTCGTCTGTCTTCAATCAGGCTCCACGTACGCCGTGACATCCAGTCTTCGCGAGAATTGTTCGATTTGTGTCCCAAAACAACGGCGCTGGTATCTGTATAGGCCACTTTGATACGGTTCCACTCCTCGTCCAGTGAGTCCGTAGCAGCTTCGAGTACCGAAAAACGATTGCGTAACTCGAGTTGAAAAGCTTTTCGGATGTCGGAGTCATACAATTTGCTCACATCGAACCTTCTTCCTATTTTACCCAGTCCTCCAACTTTACGGGCCACTGCAATTTTAAGCCGGACTTCAGCAACAACCAGATGGTGGTCGCTATCAATATCGGCGTCCCTGCGGTTACGGACATCGAGCAATGAAGAACGCCACTTGGAACTAATGGCAAGGTGGTCAATTTGATTTTTGGTGACTCCATCGGGTGAGTTCCACGTGTACTTATGGTGGTCGCCATGGATAAATAATGTACCTCCGATGGTCAAGTCGTGGTTCTGACAAAACTCGATAAATCGTTCGCCGTTCTCGTTGCATACTCCAAGTCCCTGCGTACCCATATGCCGCTCGCGGTTAGTGTTTATCTTCCCAACCTTTGCATTTAGGTCCCCCATGACGAAGACGATGTCTTGCTTTTTTATGCCTCTAAGGGTGGCGTTAAGGGCATTGTAGAAGTCATCTTTGGTATCCTCCGATGATGCATTGGTTGGGGCGTAACACTGTACGATAGAAATCTTCCGGGCTCTTGAGCTAAAACGGGCGTACATGATCCGGTCTGAAATTGGTTTCCAGTCCACAAGGCTTTTCCTTGCTGCATTAGAAAGGAGGAGTCCCACGCCATACTCATGCACATCTTCCTCACTTTCTTTGCCCGAATACAGCAAAGTCAAGCCCCCGGACGTTCTCATCTCGCCAAAACCATTTCTCCTCACTTCGCTTAGACCAAGAATTTGCAGGTTGTAATTAATCATCACTGCTTCAGCTTGGGCTAGTCGACTGTCGCCGGTAAGCGTACGTACATTCCAAAAAGCAATTCGTGTCCGTGTTTTCATGCCAAAAGTCGTCTGTGAAGAATCGGACCGGTTTCTTACTGTTTCGGTTTCAACAGCATATTTACTGTATGGACTTTAAAAGAGACTTTGACCCCTGAGTTTGTTTCGGTGTTTCTTCTCAGGGTAGTCAGCTAGGAAACACCGGCCTCATCTAGTTTAAAAATGACGAAAAAAAAAATTGACGTGTAAAAGTGTTTTTTAAACCTATTTACAAAATAAATATCATTTATCATTTAGCGGCGTCCTTCGGCATGAAGTACTCCTATCGCAGCGCGCCATGGCATCCCGCCGCGGGAGCCCGTGACGCGTCTTTCAAAGCCGTATGATGATATCCCTTTCGATGCCACGGGATCATTTTAAAGCATAGGAATTTATGTCGTATTTCTATTTAGCTATGTTTGAAAGTCCATTGGTAAAAAATTAAATCCTTTGCCATGCCGTCCCGGTCTGCGCAGGCTTTAAAGGGGTGACCAGATGGTTGCAAACCAACGTCCCAACCAAGGTGACCTTGCTAGTTTCAATCCGTGTAGACAGCAGTTGTAAACCAAAGGGTAGTCAGCTAGGAAACACCGGCCTCATCTAGTTAAAATTACGAAAAAAAAATTGACGTGTAAGTGTTTTTTTAAACCTATTTACAAAATAAATATCATTTATTTACCATGACCTTCAACGCCCTTGGTTGGGAGGCGTATTTTCCCAACCACCGAACGTGTTGTCGTGTGGTTTACATCCATGTAGCCGCAACACAAACCAAACACATAAACCAAGGTCACTTTGGTTGGAACGCTAGTTTGCAATCGTCTGAACACCCATTTAGGCTTATTTATGCGCCAATGAAGGAGTTGCCTACTACTGTGATTTATGTAATAGCAGCTCGAGGCCGCAAGCGCGTCTTCTGAGCGTGGGGTCCTGGGTTCGATTCCTGGGTCGAGCAAAAAGTGCTGCTGGGTTTTTTCCATCAAGCCCGGGTTTGGAAGTTGGTGTGACAACACCGTGCCTCGGACAGCACGTAAAGCCGTTGATCCTGCACCTGATCTCTCTCTGGTCGTGTTGCATTACCGTCCCATCGGACTATGAGAGTAAAGGAATAGAGTGCACCTGTTTTTTGCAAACACACTTATATACAACGACTAGCCCGCGGCTTCGCCCGCTAAAAAGTAGGTTTCTCCATACAAACTTTAAACCCCCGTTTCATCCGCTTAGGGTGTGAATTTTGGAAGATCCTCTCTTAATGTTAGCCTACGTCATAAAAAGAAACATTGTGCAAAATTTTACGCTCCTAGTCCCAGAAGTTTCGGCTATTCCTTGATATGTCAGTCAGTCAGTTTCTCCTTTTATATATATAGATATCTCCTGTGTACTTATCTAATCTCTGTTAAAATTGGCCACCGTGATCGAAAATCGGTAGGACGGATTTATTTTTCAATAGCAGCTAACAAAAATATCTAGCCTATTTTACATTCTAGTTAGAACTTACTACTTACTATGCAAAGGACATTACTAATAGAAAAAACAAATGAAGGGAAAAGAGAAAAAAAAAACAATAAAATTACAAATCATATAATAAATATTTATTCGGAGCTCTACTCCATCAATTTATAAAACAATATGTTATCATCAGACTGGATTTCATTCACGCAAAATTTTAATGGCGATCGTAAAAATCCAGCCTCAATAAAATAATAGTTTTAAATTACATGTCAATACATTTTACTCCTAATTTAGTTTACAATAGAGATATTGAGAAGGAGCTATGTGTAAATGAATATTAATATAGAGGCACTTCAATTTCGCATTATTGTATAAGTACTAAAATTAAAATTTAATAATTAGTTACTTGCTATTTTTAGTCCAGGAATATATTTCAGTCTGAAAAAGAAAAAATGGTATTCATTATTTAATTGTTGCTTATTATTTGTTTTACAGTACTTACATATAATTATGTATAGTATGATTTAAGATTCAAATTTAATGGAGGCCGTGAATTGCGCTTATTCATCGCAGGAATCCCCACCTTACTTATCTGGTGTTCTCTGAGAGACAGTATGCAAGGGTGTCCACTGTACTATTTTATGAGTATTACTGTACTCAATCTTAAATTAATACTGATTCTATCATAATAATCAAAATTAATTATATACTAAAATTCCATACAATTGCCAACATTATACATAATTGTTATCTTTTATGTTTACACAATTTTATGTTAATTAATGTAAGTGACTGGGCATGTACTAATTGACTATAAATAAATAAAACTTTCCTTATCCTCCCACCTTTTTATCGTAAGGTGTAAAAAATATATTATAATTTACGCTAATGACATATGTGTGTTTACACAACTTTACTCATTAAAACCTTACTTCTAATTAGGTACATTATTAAAATAAGTCTCTCGCTTAGATAAGAGCTAAAATGCGCCATTTTAATTTAAAAAAAATGTTATTTACTTTGTCTCTGAACTTACATGTTGTTAGCGCAAATATAATTTTTGTTACCATAGTATCCAATACTCAGTTACAAAAAGCCAAAAAACTTTTGAATTTATCGAAAATCAAGAAAGTTTGAATTTCGCGGGCTAGGTTAAGGGCAAATAAGCCTGGCTATCTATTTATTTTTGACTAAATAAGACAGTGGGTGAGGTAAAAGGCAGTATAAATTACCTTTCATTGCTTCGAGACGCCATTTCCCTGATCATGTGGGAAAAAGTAGCTCTTCTTCTTTTTAACGTACGTAGCATCAAGGTGCCCTCTGCAAAAGAATTAATTACTTAATTAAAACAACAATAAAGGTTAACTTTCAAAGAATGTATATTAAAAGCACAATAATATTATAGAGCCGAAAGTTTGTGATTATGTTTGTTACTTCTTCACACTCGAAAAGCTGAACGTGTTGATTAAATTTGGCACACGGGTAGACTATACTATCTCCTGGAATAGTACATAAGATATCTTTATTTTTTTAACCCGGGAGTATCTTATCTTGGGACAATTTTCTACTTTCACGCGGGCAGAGAAGCCGGTATCAACTAGTGATAATTAAACCTCACTGTGGATTCGAAACACTATACAGCGCCCCAAAAACACAGGTCTTTGACGTGGCTCAGAAGGTTGCTTAGTTTAAATGGGGCTGGACTGGATGTCTACTGGATGTCTACTGCATGCCGATCGAACGGTGGGCCCGTATTACACAAAATTGGTGCCTCAAAATCGCGAGAAAGGATCGCGGCAAGGCACGAATGCAATGACGTGACGACTTAGATAATCTTCTTTGGCTTTTGGCTTTAATCTTAAATTAGCAAGAAGTGGCCCAGAGCCGAAAACAATGGAAGGAATATAGGGAGGCCAGCGCCCAGCTGTGGGCACACACATACATTGCACGCTAGATTTAATATAATAAATAAGCCTTATTGAATAGGCGTTAGACAGTCGATTTATGAGGGTACACAATAGATCGTTTTTCTGTCAGTTGTAAGTTTGCGCCTCTGAACATGGGGATATAATTTCGCTATTAGTGTTATCGAACAACAGTTATTACAAGTACATAGTTCTGCAAGACAAAAAAATATAAAATCATACATTTTAATGACTAAAACTATACACAGTGTTTTCTAAATACCCGAAAAAGCGTTTAAAACACTACAAATGTCATACAAGACTACTACACTATCAAATCAGAATTTGTACGGTTTTCAAAGTATCTATTTGACTAATCAAAAATATCTACACATTGCAGAACTATGCACTTACGTAGAAAGACTTGTCTCATAGAGTATCCCTCTTCTTAAAAATGTGCCAAATTCCAGACAGGTTTTTATAAAATGAATACTTCTTTGGTTGCCTTCAGAAACAAGAGAAAAGTTTGGTATAGTCGCTTTTGTAAGAGCATAGTCCGCAATGTTATGGTTAAGGATTTTTTTTACATAGGTACTATGACCTGGCGTATTGGTATTGTGTATATTTTATAGGATTTGATTGGTTAATAAATAAATAAAAGGAAGCTTCTATCGGTCAAATTATCAACAAAATATAATCTTGACACACATCGTTTGTAAAAAGGATTTAAGGGATCCTTAGAACTACCATGGTCACCGCGATCTATACAGTATGTTGTTCCCATTCCACCATAGTATGTTTTGCAGTGCTACTTAACTCATGAGAGCTAATCATTCAGAAGATAATATCATCGAGTGATAAGACTTTCAGCCCCCCTAGCCAAGTTACAAACGTTTCGTTTCGATTCTCTTTTCGTCGATCGCCTCGAGTAGGCCACGCCTCCGATTCCTTTGTTCAGACGTCATCTCAGCGCTCAGTCACGTGGTCAGAACAAAGGAATAGGTGTGGCCGACTCGAGGCGATCAACGAAAAGCGAAACGAAACGGTTGTAACTTGGCTAGGGGGGCTGGTCACTAAGTAGAACTAATTTTTTTTTACACATTGCCTCTCATAAGGATTACTCCTGTATCGTGAGTGCGTTCATGATCCGGAACACCTATCTGTATGCCATAAAACATTTATTTGTTCCGTGCGGGAAGCGAACCCGTGCTCGATGGCACACGCAGCGCAGCAACCGTCAAACTTAAAGCATTAAATACTAACAAATAACGTTGCCTTACACTACGTATCAACAATACAAGTTTAATAATTTCTTCACTTCTAATCGACCGATAGAACACCTTTTAAATTCCACAAACAACACCAAAAAAATAAACACGCCACGCCAAAATCCAATCAAATGTAACCTTAACAAGTAACCTCTCTCATCAAGTACTTCAGGACGTTAGATATCACGTTATACTTCGCTACGTCCATGCCGTACTGGAGTATATTGTTCGCGCAGTACTCAGACATCGGGGCAACACAACTATTGTATACCAGTAACGCATACATCCATTTCTGAGTCGAATTGCTTGATATAGGGCGCAATGGACGCGGTTGACGGACAGGTGCGACCTTTTTTTCTGAATCGGGAAGCTTTGGATCTGTTGTTGTATCTTTAGAGGTTTCTTTGTCAATTGATTCTTCAGTTATTGTGTGTAGTTCTTCTGATGTTTCGAATCTGAAGAGGGAAGGGAGGTATAGAGGATAGGGTTTTGTAGGGATGAGTAAGCGAGCGGACTTACCGTTTGTCGAAATATGATGGCGGCGTCGTGTCGAGTGATGATAACTCGGTGCTCGATGGCTGTAACAAATAAAATGCTTATTCCTTTTTCATGTCAAATTTATAAGTTTTTATTGCATGCAACAGGTTTATAAACATAACCAAAATAACTCATATTCAGATTAATAATAATAATAATAATCGCTCTCCTCGACCGAAACCTACAGGTATTTGGGTATGTCAGAAGCGTCAGGCATTAACAATGCTGACATGAAGCAATCGCTGAAGGAGCGCTTCTTTGGCCGCCTAAAGAAGGTATTAAATAGCCTTCTGTCGGGCGGAAATAAGGTGCGCGCCTTCAACGGTTGGGTCATGCCAGTTTTAATGTACTCTTTTGGCATACTCAAATGGACTCAGACCGAACTAGAAGCTCTGGATAGGCGGGTCCGTACATTGCTGACAGCAAATCGGATGCATCACCCACGATCATCGGTGATGAGACTGTACATCTCGCGGAAGTGTGGAGGTCGAGGCTTTTTGAACGCAAAGACTCTGCACAACCGCGAGGTGTGCAGCCTCAGAGAATATTTTCTTAAAACCGATGTGGGTATGCACCGAGATGTGGTCGCAGTGGACAAGGGACTCACCCCGTTATCCATGGCTAAAGAGGACTGGCGCAAACCTGTAGTACTGACTACTGATGATCGCAAGGAAGTATGGAAAGGCAAGGAGCTTCACGGGCGCTTTTACCGGGCTCTTCATGAGCCTGATGTAGATTTCTTGGCGTTTCGCGGACTACTATTTTTTATATTTTTAAATGTTTTTTTTTATATGTGTGTTTTAAGAAATATTTAAAAATATATAAAATATGTATAAAAAATAAATAAAGAATAATAATAATATTCCACAACTATCACACAACGCCGTCAAGTCCCAAGCTAAGCAGAGCTTGTGTTATGGGTACTAGACAACTGATAAACATACTTAAATATTTCTAAATACATACATATATAGATAAATTACACCCAGACTCAGAACAAATGATCGTGCTCATCACACAAACATTTGTCCTGGGTGGAAATCGAACCCATGACCTCCGGTATAGCAGTCAGGGTCACTAACCACTAGACCAACAGGCCAGATTGCACATCTGCAGCCTAATTTTTAGACGATGTTGGCATTTATTTAGAGTATATTTTTGTAAGTTTTACAATAATATCACACTTTAATTATTATTTGGGGGATTCCCATAAATACATTAATCACGGGAGAATGAAGGATTGTGTCAGATTCTTACCAACTTAAATCCCACAGTTCCTGTCAGTACCATAAGTCAGGGGTTCGGGATATAAGTAAATTCGCATGCACCCCTTGACGGGTATCGGCTCGCCGACCCATTTTAAATGCGCTTTCCCTCAGTCCTGAATGGCTAGGAGTCGATTTATGTCGAGTGAGTACTATTGGCTCACTTTAGAAAAGGCCTCTGCATTTCATTGAACTAACTATTTATTTATTTTGATAATTGTGAAAGCAATCGAAAGGTTAAGCCGAGGTTTGTACCCCACAGGTTAAATGACATCTATTTTACAAATAGGTTTTAAAACCACTTTTACACGTCAATTTAAACTATACGAGGCCGGTTTTTCCTAGCTTACCACCCTGAGAAGAAACACTGAAGAAAACTCCGAAGTCATAGTCTCTTTTAAAGTATACAGAATGAACTCCCACTAGTGTCTGGCCACTTAGTCAGGTCAGAACGCTTGAATTGATTATGGCAATGAGGCAGACAGCTGTCATAAGTTAACTCACGTTATTCTCCTTGTTGTCCTCGCTGTCAGAAGACACGCGCCTGTTCTTGCAGACGTGCGGCGGACACCTGCAGGAGCTGCCGCAGCCCTTGTCGGACTTCTGGCAGCCGCAGATCTTGGTGGAGCACGAGCCCTTGCACACGCAGTGCGGCGAGCCGTCCGAGCCGCGCTTGGCGGGCCGCGCCGACGTGTCCGGCAGGGACATGTCCGCTTGCGTGAAGTTCATTGTGAGGCGGGAGCGTTGAGCCTAGGGAACGAAATTATCCATACTAATATTATAAATATGTAAGTAACTCTTTTGTCTGTTACGGATTTTGATGAAATTCGGTATGGATTAAGCTTGAACGCCAAGACAGGACAGGCTAGCTTCTTATCTGGCTTCGACTCCGCGCCTGCAATATCAGAAATTCACGCGGACGAAGCTACTGGAAGAAGCTCTATTTATCTCTATCTATACTAATATTTCAAACCCAGCGCGGGTTCAAACCCAGCCAGGCGCATTACTTTGTGTAATTTATTTCATCACCACTGCTCTCAAAACGGTGAAAGAAAACATCGTGAGGAAACCGGCATGTCCTAGAACCAAAAATTCGACGACATGTGACATTCACCAACCCGCACTGGGCCCGCGTGGTGGATTACGGCCCAGTCCCTCTCCTAGAGAGGAGGTCTGAGTCCCAACAGTGGGAACATTATAAGGCCGACTATGCTATGCTATGCTATACTAATATTAATATTATAAAGAGAAAAAGATTTGCATTTTTAGATTTTTACTATTATACTAGCTTCTGCCACTACTGTAACTAGTATAATAATAAAAATCTACTATGACTATGAAACTACTTTCGACCGCGTGAATGTAGAAAATATGTAGCCTATGTTGCTTGGTGATAAAGTAGCATTCTACTAATGAAAGAAATTTTAAAATCAATTCAGTATTTTTCGAGTTTATTCATAGCATAAGCATAGCATAATCAGCCTTATAATGTTTCCACTGCTGGGGCTCAGGCCTCCTCTCTATGAGAGGGATTGGGCCGTAATCCACCACGCGGGCCCAGTGCGGGTTGTTGGATGTCACATGTCTTCGAGTTATTGGTTCTAGGACAAGCCGGAAACCGGCTTGACCTAGAACTTAGCTTAGCTTGCTTAGTTTCCTCACGATGTTTTTTTTCACTGTTTGGAGAGCTGTGGTGATGAAATAAATTACACAAAGTAATTCGCCTGGCTGGGTTTGAATCCGTGACCTACAACTCGTAAGTCGGGACCGTTACAACTCGGCCACCACTGCTCACCGAGGAGTTTATTCATTACAAACAAAAATATATCGATAAAGTCAATGATACGGACGCTTGAGAACGAATGCACGAGTCTAAGCGGTGATGACATCATACCACTTGAACAGAATAAAACTTGAATAGATAAAAGCTCCGACATCAGGGACGTGGTCCTTGTGTGCAGCAAAACTAGTCTAGGGACTGTCTCACGGCTCGTGACGTGAATACCTAAAGTCTATCATAATAAATCAGTTGCGTGGTTGAAATAGTTTATTAATTGCTCATTACCAACTCATCGCCCAAAGAATATGTTCTCCGGAAAGGATTTTCACTCTGACCGACATCCAGAGTCGACAAATACATATCTTTGCTCCTTAGCATAGATAATTTTTATATGTAATGACTAAACTCAAAAACAATTCTTGTGATAGCTCACCTGTATACGTTTAAAGAGTGGCGTGGCCCTCCAGTCAGGATCCTTGTCCCTGTCTTCAAACTCGTCGTCTTCCTCATCAGTGGGCTCCACATACTCCACTTTGGGCTCCACCTTGGGTTCCACTTCCTCTTTCTTCGGCTTCCTCTTGACTTTCTTGCCTGCTGATCGCAGTTGTTCTAACTCATCTACTAGCTTTTTCTGTTGAGAGATTTAATATGTTATTGTATAATAATGTTTGTATTCCTTAGCATGTTAAAAGTTACTGAGAAAAAGAGATTTATGTAAACTAATGTATGCTTTATTGGCTGTGTTTATTTGAGTAGTGTAAGAAATAAGTGTCAATTTATATGTTGGTTTTGCTTTTCTAAGAAAATCTCACTGAAAATAGTAACTGCGCAAGTCTATAACGTATTTTTTTTCTACACATTCTTTTTGAACCAGTAGCATATGTTAAGCATAGCATAATAAGCCTTAAAATGGTCCTACTGCTGGGACTTAGACCTCTCTAGGAGGTGGAATGGGCACGTAAACCACCACACGGACCCAGTCCGCTCTGGTGGAAG
This sequence comes from Mythimna impura, assembly GCA_905147345.3. Taxonomy (NCBI): domain Eukaryota; kingdom Metazoa; phylum Arthropoda; class Insecta; order Lepidoptera; family Noctuidae; genus Mythimna; species Mythimna impura. Next base: position 19,476,108 of record LR990359.1, on the reverse strand, counting down.
TCACATGGCTTCGAATTTTTCGTTGTAGGACATATCGTTTTTCTCACGATGTTTTCCCTTTACCGTTTCCCATTACACAAAGTAATGCGCCTGGCTGGGTTTGAACTCGCGATCTACGACTCGCAACTCATAAACCAGTGCTGTCAATTAAATAATCTCGAAATTATCCCAAAAATTTCTTCTTCTGATGTATAAACTTTTAATCTTCAACACGACAAACCTAATTTTTTTCATTTGAGTTCCCATACATTTCCCCTTAGACCTACTGTCCACGGGCGCGTAGCTTCAAAAACGCGTATTCGTCCATCATACGTTTGGTATACACGTGCTCACAGCTTACATACAAAACTATGAAACTCTGTCGACGAAGCGGCAGCGTCGAGCCGTCGTGTCGTTGAGCAGGCGTACACCAAGCTTATAAAAACGAATACGCGTCTATAAAGCTACGCTTCCGTGGACAATACGCCTCTTTCTTTCTGTCCTAAGCTCCCTACATAATCTAAACTACGACATAAAACGCGCATGTCATAATCTAAACCGACTTTAATGCTAAAGCAATATGGTTCACAATCATACATTCTCCTCCTCGACTTGTTCCAATTTCTCCTGCTGGTACTGTATCACGTTCTGTAAGTGTTTGCATGCTTCACTCTTGTCGCCTTTGCCGACTACGCCGCGTTGTAGTGCCACCAGGGCCGACAACTAGAAAAAAAAAAAAAAAAACAAATGTACAGTTTGAATAATTATTTTAAAGACCGAACATTCTCTAGAGAGTGATATGAGCCCATCAGAAGTTTTACCTACTATCGTACTAAAGAGCTTTCACACCAAAACTGGTTGATAGGTAGCCAAAGAGGCTACATCTGAAAGTGAGCTAAAAGTGCAAGAAATTATAGATTTCCGAAAGGAAATATACAAAAAAGTTTCTTTAGTGAAAAGTAAGAACAATTAAGTGGGAACTACATTAGACCGATGCAAACGTGGGCGCCGCCTTAGTTGTACGTAGTGGCATCACGTGGCGTCAAAGTCAAAAAGTTTTTAGTTCACATCTCTTTCTAATCTCTACGAAGCCAGGTGGGTCGCTACAGGTACAACATACTCAGATAGGGGGTACTCCAATGTGCCACCAATCCAATGAGAGTGCAAAATGATGCCTCTTGTCGTGCAAATTGTGCACATACAGACATCTAAATTTGGAATCATCGATAAGACAAAAAGGGGCAAGACACAACAGGGCTGATGAAAGTTCATGGTAAACCAAAATTGTAACGTAATTGCAAATCTACACAAATTCTTATAACATTATTATTTCTCACCTTCTGCTCACTCTGCAGTTTCACCATAGCCAACTGCCTTTCAAACTCGGCCTTGCTATTCTCAAACTCCATAGCGAGCCTATCGTGTGCTTCCTTGACCTCCTCATATCTTGCTTGGAAACCTTTCTCGCTTTGATTGGTCAGCTCTCTCTTAGCATCCACTAGCAACTCGAAGAGGCATTTCAATGCTACTTTAGCTTCTAGCATGGATTGAATGTTGTCCCATTGCGTGCGGGATTTGTTTTCTGTAAATTGATAATAATAATTTTATGTTTCACAGAACAACATACATAGAACGAAACTGGAATTCACAGAGGAATATGATAAGGTAACTCTATCAGATAATTTAGGGCGTGCAGCAAAGCCAGTAACGGGTTTTTTTTTTTAAGATGGGAAATCATCCAAAGACTTCTAGGGGTGCGGGATTGTACGAAAGAGTAACCGTGACCCTGGAACGCAAAGGGCAACTAAAGGAACACAGGTAGGTTTTAGTACGCAGAAGTCGGACAGTCTGGCAGGAGTTTTGTGTAAGTGCTGATGATGAATAGATCACTTTCTTCTCAGATAAATTATATTTGAAATTCGAAGCACAAATAAGAGTTACAGTTGAGCCTCGCTAATCCGGACCCACGTTAATTCGGTGCACGCTGTAATCCGGACAGGCGAGAGGATCGCGCGGGGGGACGTTCGCAGGGGAAGCAGTAGGTGTAGGTCACAACGTGTCAATATTCATTCATTTGCAGTCACTCGACAGTCTTTTATTTATCACCTGGCAATGTTAGTTCATCTAACTCGTGTTCGCGGACGACTCGATAATTTGGAAGGGGCCTTGTTTATTCCATATCCGTATTAGCGAGGCCCTACTATATTATCTCGGATGCTTGTAATTCCTTTTCAAACGACCTTTTATTGACAAGGGAATTGTTACTTTTGTTACAAACATAACTGTTAAAATGAGGATAATTTCCACCCTTTTCGACAACAAACCTTGATCAGCCGTCAATATCTTCTGCTGTAAGTCTGAAATCTGCGCTTTACGCAGTGCGAGGTCATCTTCTAGTTCTGCTATCTTCTTCCTGTTGGCTTCTTCGTCTGTGCTGTTACGTAGATTCTCTATCTGTTCAGTTATCCAGGCCCTGTAGAAAAGAGACGTTAGCAGTCAGAGGCTTACCGTGGACTAATTTAAACATGGGTGAAGGCACATCAGCGAGGCCTTTTTCTTTCATAAATTCGAAAACGAGACAGCGACTGTCGCAATCCAGTGTGCGACCACATCGTCGCTTACCATCAGGTGAAATAGTGGTCAAAACCGAGCCTATCAATTATATAAAAAACCCTCGTTCTATAAGAGCCCTCGCTTGTGCGAGGCCCCTTTGGGTGCGAGGCCTTGGGCGAAGCCCCACTTCGCCCTAGCTACGCTACTGTTAGCAGTAATAACTATAAAAATATTCTTTTCTACGCACGCCTATGTAAAAGGTTTTATTACTAGCTGACACGGCAAACGTGATTCTGCCAAATAAATTGTCAAAGAAAAAAAATGTGGGTGGACCTAGGAAGGTAAAAAATAGCGTACGACCTAACCTCCTGTTCTCAGACCGACTAACTAAGTATACACAAAAATAAAAATCAGTCAAGCCGTTTCGGAGATCGATAACAAACACAGTGACACGAGTTTTATATATTGGAAGATATCTAGTCCATATTGTCCCAATGTTGGGCATCTCTACATTCAATCCATTGTGTTCGGCTCTGGGCCACTTCTCCCCTAAGAGAGACATTGAGGTGGGGTTATTAGGTGCTGAATTTAACATTTCTAGTTTAAAACTGAACAAATATTTCTATGGCCTACATATTCTTCCGGTGTCTTGTTTATGAGAATTTACATGTTTGTGAATGCGTCCAAGATAATTCCTAATGTGTTTTAAAAAAATAATGCAACTTTGAATTTTTAGAGATGGTCATAATGTTTTATATACCACATCCGATTGCATCGGCGATATCGATTGAACGCCGACATCGATACTTGGGCAATTTGCAATCGTGAATACACGCAATGCAGTTTGTTTTTTCAATACACTTACTCGAAAACCCGCTCTTATTCCACCGCTTTTAGGCACGCAATAGACTGTTTTCCGCACTAGTGCAGAAAAGTGCGCGTGCTCTCTCCGCCACAATGTTATTACATGTATCGCATCAGCATGGGCGCGAGTCGCCGGTCAACACCTGTTTATTCATTTCGTAAGTGTATTGAAAAAAAATCGGTTGTCTGTAAAGTCGGTTTACTGACGATAGTTGAAGGTGACAACGTGTTACATTTATTTGTACGCATAAATACAAATAAACAATTAACACGACATTCACTTTTCACTGCACTTTATACTTGACGAAAACATGTAAATGTATTATTCTATAGCAGTTCAGTCACGACGTAGACGCATGGGTCACACAAGTAGGAGAGAGACAGATGTCGAACACTGCCGAACGCGGAGGCCGAACGCGCTCTCGCTTGCACTTCAAGCCTTAAATGGAACGCCTCAGAGCGAGGTAACGCCGCATGCGTCATACTTTTTCGTGCGTGCAGCCGGCTCCATCGAATTATAAGACGCTGTCACGTCAAAAGTCGTTTGATTTATGTGCAAATTTGTCATTGCTGCCCTTGGCTCCATAACACACTCGCCTACGGCTCGTGCGAATTCCGCCTCGGTCGCAATGACAAACTTTCTGCACTAGTATCAAAATGTACAATTTTTTTTTGTTACGCTTTGCTGATCCATAGTTCGTCCGTGTGTTATGTTTATGCAAGACTAGCCGTTACCCACAACTTCGTTCACGTGAAGTTTACGTGACTGTGGCTCACGGAGTGTTACGAACCGCCATTAGTAATTCTACCTCTGCCTCTTAATCAAACAACTTAGGATCTTACCTGTATTCCATCAACTCTTCAAGCGACTTCTCAGCCTCCACAATACTAAGGTGGACTTCCAACTCCTGCTCGATGTATTGCTGCACAGCGCCGGCCTTCACGTTGCCTTTAGCGCTACGCTTCATTTGAGAGTACTTTTGGCGTTCTAGGGCTTCCTGTAGTTAAGAATAGGATTGATAAAGAAAGAAGCTTGATTGATTTCTGTCACAGATATGTTGACTGAAATTAATCGCCAGTTACGGTGCGTTTCCCCTGAAGCAGAGCTGGGCGGTGTGGAGCTGTGAAAAGCAGTGAAATGTGGCAAGTGTTCCCATGGAAGTGGAGCGGGACGGAGTGGAGTTGAACTACCCTCCGCTTTGTGCTTTCCACTCGGTACCCGACTCCATTTTGTCCAGCTCGAAGCTGCGTGTTCATTCGTTATTTTTTTTTTTAAAAGACCTCTCAGCTCCACTTACACTGTTTTAACTGATGCAGAGTGGAGATTTCGAGCACTAATTGGTTAATTCACGATACGCTAATCTCCACTCCGCCCAGCTCCGCGTCAGTGGAAATGCATTCTTGTGAGATGTTCAGAAGCTGAAATAGTCTTTGATTGTGTCAAAGATAAGGGGGCCATTCATAAATTACGTCACATGAATTTTACGATTTTTGACTTATCGACTCCTGCCACCTCTTGTCACATAATGTCACACTTCGTCGACCCCTTCCCCACCACATGGTACATGCTCAGACTTACCTTAAGCCTCTTGTTAACAGCGACGGCCTCCTCCATCTTGCGCTTGAGCACGTTCTGCTGCTTGGCGTGCAAGTTCTCCATCTTGGCCATGGCGGTGGCGCGCTTGCGGTCCTCGTTGCGCAGGCGCAGCATCGCGCGCTCATTGTCTGCCTTCCACTTGCGGAACTTCTCGCTTTCTTCGCGCATTTGTTTTATTATTTTCACCTGGGGAATTAAAAAATATGAAGGCGCTTTCATATTTAAATTAGTATCCAACAGATATCAGAGATGACGTTATTTGTTTAGTGTCGATGATGTATATCACGTGACTGGTACACGACACACCAGACTGACGCAACACCGAGCGCTAGTGCGATATATAAGTCGACGATGGCACGGGCGGTATGATCGGAGCCTCGGTCGGAATAGCATGTGCGCGCTACGCGTTCGATGGAGTGTCTTTATCGTGTTACCTATTTTGTTGTAAACCATTAAAACTTGGCCTTCCATTTTATAACCCAATTTACTATTATTATAGCTAGCCCGTATTGTCCTACTGCTGGGCAAATACCTCCATTCTTTCCAACGATCACGGTTCCTTGCTTTCTCATTCAAATGATTAAGGAAGACATCTAGATTGTCCTGCCATCTCCTTCCACCGCCGCACCAATCCTGTGTTTGACGGGCCCACAGTTCGTTAGACATGGGGCAGAAATGTCCTGCCCAGTCCCATTTAAGTTGGCCAGTTTTTTGAGCCATATCAACGATTTGCATTTACTGTTTATTGAATTGATAAAAACCACCACCACTACCACTACTGATTTCATAAAAAGTGTACCAAGACTGCCTAAACAGAAATCCAAGAAGCTTCAATGTAAGAAAGAGTTTCGTAGATTCTAATGCGGCGCTGAACTCGAGGCGAGTTCGCTGCGAAGTAAAAAATTTATGTGACAGCGAGGATGAAGATAACTTCATTGCCGCCATAATGTTTGTCGCCTATAATTATTGTAGTAGCTAAATCGCATAACATACCTTAGTAGCCTTCATCGCTTGTAACTCAGCATTCAACGACGCGATCTTGGCTTCATTCTTCTCCTTAGTCTTGATGATGTGAGCCTGTTGTTGGCAAGTCTTCTTGAGGTCCTGTATCTGTTGTTCAAGACTTGAAACCTTCGTGCGACGTTCCTCGTGAGATGGGTCTTTGCTCTGGGGAGAAAATGGTTTATGATATAAAACCGGGTTTATTTATTTCACTAGTAAAAAAAACTGTACAAAGGCTGACTTTGGGGAATTGTTCGAAATAGTTACCGAGGCCTTAGAAAGCAAAAGGCAACGGAAAGAACACAGAAGGGTTCTAGTCAGTAAAAGTCTGACACGCCCTCTCACTCCACCCTGGAGAAAAGAGCGTTATTTGATGATTTTCCACAACAAAATCAAAAAAGGCAGGCTTAATGCCTCAAGCATTTTTTTTTTAGTCCAGTGCTTGACTGCGATCCCACCTGATGGTAAGCAGTGAAGCAATCGTTGATGGTGAGGCGTACAAGTTTATTAAGAGCCTATTCACTCTAGCCTTGAAGACACCTAAATTATAATCAGACGAGAAGACCGCAGCAGGCAAATTGTTTTAGTCCTTCGATATACGGGTATAAACGACGAGGTGGAACGCTTAGTCCGGAGCGTAGAAGTCAACTAAGGGTGGATACTAGCCGTCAACTAAGGGTGGATACTACACGTCGGGTTGTCCGATGGTAGAAAGGAAATGGCGGAATCAAGTCATGCAATTCCCGTGCACACTCTCGAAAATGCATACTGTAAAATACCAAAAGGCTGGCTACCCTACGCCTGTGCTCAAAGCTTTGTAGATTGCAATTGACTTAACCAAATATGGATCACCAATTAGCCTCTTCGCTCGCCTTTTAACTAGTCGATCTTAGTTCGTGTGTATAACATCGTCGAGATACGCGGAGACTATCCAGTCTGCGTAGACAAACTACGCGGTTGACCCTGCGCCTGAGCATTATTATTCAATTTTTTAATGCATCAAAAGTACTCCTGTACTAACAAACTTGGACACAACCACTGAACTACACTGTTTTTGTAGGTCCAATAAGATAATTATAAAACGTGAACAAATATTATAAAACAACTTCATTACAGAAAACTTAAGATTGCAGTAGTGATCAGGGCATTTGAGGCATATACGAAAATTTTAAAGCAATAAGTTTTTGTGATAACTGAAGGCGAAATTTATCCCATTTTTATTTTAGTCAGTATCATATTTGCTGCAGTATAAGTCTTTTCAGTCTTTTAGTGATGATATATAGCTCTGAAACGTGGTTGCTCACAATGGGCCTCATCAGAAGGCTTCAAGACACCCAAAGAGCAATGGAAAGAATTATGCTCGGAGTTTTCTTGCGTGATCACATCAGAAATGAAGATATCCGTAGGAGAACCAAGATTGCCGACATAGCTTGAAGAATCGCCAAACTTAAGTGGCGGTGGACAGAGCACATTACTCGTAGAACAAATAGTCAACAGGGACAAAAGGTTATGGAATGGCGACCACGTATGACGCAATGTTGGAAGGCCTCCCACAAGGTGGACCGATGACCTGGTGAGGACCGCGGGAATCCGATGGATGCGAGACACAGGACCGGTCGTTATGGCGACACTTGGGGGGGGGGAGGGCATATGTTCAACAGTGGACGTATTTCGGCTGTAATGATGATGATGAAGTCTTTTCTATGTAAAGCCTATCCTAAAATCCTTACCTTAGTCTGCTTCAACTGCTGCAGCAACTCATCTCTCTCCTTCTCCAGATGCGCGATCTTCTCCTCGTTGTCTCGCAGATTCTTGTGGCTCTCCAGCATGTCTTTGTTGTTGGCAAGTATCGCTTGCACCACGGACGCCTTGATAGCCATCGCGCGGTTGAGTTCTTGAAGCTCTTGGTTTAGGGCCACCTGGAGATTAGGAAATTGGGTTTAAATCATGTTAAACCTGTTTTTGGCTAATTAACCTTTTAGCCGCGTACGTAGAAATATCCGACACACTCTCGCGTTTATTTCGCCAGGGTCGCGCAGCCACGATCAAATAATCCATCATCAGAATTTCGTCAGCTCTTCTTTCACTTATGGGGATTGAAGAGCTAAACAAGATGGAGTACCCAGTCGCAAACACACGACCCTGGCGAATAGGACGCGTAAACACTCTTCAGAGCAATCTTACGTAAGCGAAAATAAACTAGGAAATAGTATTATAGGTGAGTTTACAAATATTTAAACTCATAAGTATACACAAGACACCCAGACAATATTTGTTCGGTGCGGGTACCGAACCCGTGACATGCAGTGCAGCAGTCAATAGCTAATCCATTTCGCCAAATGTCTTTTCGATAAAGTGACAAAGGATATAATTAGCTTCATTGACCAATATTGCTGTGTCTATGCTTAAATAATCTACTGAAAGGTTCAGGTTTGTCATGCTGAAGGCGCAACGGAATAGTGAGACATAATATCAATTTTTCTTTAGAATGATGTGACTATGAAATAAAAATGGAGCGACACTATTTCGTTTTTACAAGCTTTTATTTAGTTTCACCTATCCCAATGTTTGTTTGTCTGTAATCAAATCTTGCAAATTAAATTTGATTCACTTCCCGGTTACCGATTGAACTCAAATGTTGCATGCATGTGTAAATCAGATGACAATGCAAAATTATTACGACATGGAGCTGATCTGATGATAGAACCGGAAGGTGGCCATATGAACTCAGATAACCCTATCGTGTTTGAGCTTTTTGGAATGGTCTTGATGAGTATTAATTATATAGGTATATACCGCGCTATAAAAGCTTGCTATAAAAAAATATTTTCATTGAAAACTTGTTTTTATTATTTATTCAATATCTAAAGGCCCCTACACCAAAGCCTTAGCCAAGTGCCTTTACCCAGCGGGTTGCGGCTTTGTGAGAAGAGGCCTTTACGGGCGAGGGTAGGCGTTTGCCCAGCACTAGACTAAAGTAGACTAACAAAAACTACCATACCTGTCCCATTGCTCTCTTCTCCTCTTCTAGCACAGCTTGATCCTCATTCATCGGCATCTCATCATCACCCTTCTCATGATCACCATCACTAACAAATGACAACTTAATCTCATGATCTATCAACTCTTCATTACTCTTCAAGTTAACCGACTGTAGATCTTCTAAACGAGTCTTTATTTCTTTCAAATAGTCCACAACCGTTGTCTTTTGATGCTCATCATCTTTGTCTGTGGTATTCAAATTCTCTATGGTCTGATTACACTGTTCTGTCAGCTCGTTTAACTTCCGTTCTATCTTGTCTTTGGCTGCTTCAGCGAGTAACGCCTTTTCACATAAATTCGTGTTTTCTATCAACATATTACCCAAATGTTCTGTAACTTGTTTGTGTTTTTTTAATAATTCGGAGTATCGACCTCTTTCTCTTTCTAATTCTTCTTGGAGCTGTTCGTTGTTCTGTTCGGAGACGGTCGGCATTTTGCCGATGAGTTGTAGCCTTAGTTCGTTCACTAAGTTATTCAACCTAAATAGGGAAACAGACTTTAGAATGAATATTGAAATATGTATTGTCAAATGGCTAAACGAAGCGTCGCATATATCTCATCTTTACCTAGTACTTTTGTTTTATTTTATTGGCAGCAGCCTCAATTTTAGCCAGCTTCCATAAATTACTACGAGATTGGAGCACAGAATAAGAAATAGTACAAGTACAGAAATTGCACTCCGTGATAGCAAACATATGAATTTAAACCTACTAACAACAGCGCTAATGTTCATAATACATTGCACGGCACGGACACGACCTTGATTTTATTAGCCTACCAGATCCAATGGCGCTTGTAACGAATCAAAATGCACCGTAAGTCTGCGCAACGAGAGTCTCTTTTATTATGCCCGTTATGCGCCTTTGAACAGGCCGCTCTTGGTATAGGGTTAGGACTTGTGTGTTTTTGAAAAATGTGAAATAGGTACTTACGTTTTATTACATAAAATATAATCAGATTTTCTAAAATTATATGGTAGATAGGTACCTAATTGATTTCTACCTATTTACTTATATCCATACTTTAAAATATATTTAAGAAAAATCATCTCATAGGAGTGTCAAGAGATTGTTTACATTTAGTTAGATAACTAAACAAATGAAATAGGTTATTAAAATGAAGTATGATGAATGAATTTATATAACTTCGTTGGTTTTGTATGTTTATATCTAATTTTTTGTGCGTTTATATGTAATTTTTAAAAGGTAGGTCGTGTAAGACGTTATTATACATAATAATTAACATTTTTTAAGATATAATTCCAGTATATGTTGACCTTGCATTAGTAAGGTAGTCACAAGTACTGGGAGGTCTACTTATATTGAATGATCTTTAAGGTCATTGACTCGTTTACGTGAAAAATGTAGCAAATACTTGAAATAAAAACTCGATAGAATATTCGATAAAGAATTCGAAAATAATTTTTGTTAACGCGAGTCAAGCGGAAAATCGAACACGCGTGTGACACTCTACCGAATTTAGCCTCGCAAGCGAGGCCGCGGGCGTAGGTACATTTCTATACCTATAGTTAGGAGTGCGTCAGGCCTGACTGGAGTAAGTAATTCATGTGAGCCCATATGTATGAGGGCGGTCCGATAAGTACTTAGCCTCATCGCCGCATGGCGCCACTATCGCAAGAAAAAAATACTATCATGTATTATATTCTTGTTGAGAGCAACTCTCAAAATTACAGCCGAATCAGACTTGTAGTTTTTTTTTTTTACCGCGACTGGAAACGGGCGTGTCGACGGCTTTTAGAAAAATGGAAAAAGAGCAGTACTGGTCGGTGATTCGAATCTTGTTTTTGGAACGGAAATCGCGTAGCGAAATCAAAGAGCGCTTGGATGCTGTGTACGGTGACTCTTCTCCTTCGATAGCGACTATCAAAAATTGATTTAATGAGTTTCAACATGATCGCACATCGGTTTTTGAGGAGTCACGCCCAGATGCCTCAAAACAACTACCACGGAGGATAATGTGACAAACATCCACGATCTCGTATTAGTAGACCGCCGATTGAAGGTGCGCGAGATAGCTGAGACCGAGGGAATCTAAAAAAACCACAAAGGTCATATCCTGCATGAAATATTGGGCATGAGAAAGCTGTCTGCGCGATGGGTGCCGCGTTTGTTAATTTCAAACAGCAACCGCAGCAGTGTGACCACTTCAGAGCAATGTTTGACATTGTTTAAGCGCAATACGAAGGAGTTTCTGCGTCGTATTGTGACCGTCGAGGAAACATGGATCCACTGGCACACACCAGAGACCAACAACAACAGTCGAGACAGTGGATTTCACCCGGCGAACGTGCTCCCAAGAAGACGAAGACTGTCCTATCGGCCGGAAAGGTGATGGACACCGTTTTCTGGGATACACAAGGCGTGATTTACATCCGACTGCCTGGAGAAGGGCAAAACAATCACAGTATTCCACTATGCTGAATTATTGGGCCGATTCGACGCCGAATTGCAGAAAAACGGCACATTTGGCAAAGAAAAAAGTGGTCTTCCACTATGACAACGCACCGGCTCACACCTCCGCCGCCGCCACGGTCAAATTGGTCGAATTAGGCTACGAACTGTTGCCCCACCTTCCGTATTCTCCAGATTTGGCCCCGTGCGACTTTTTTTCTGTTTCCAAACTTAGAAAAGTCACTCGCCGGGCAGAAATTTGATTCAAATGAGGACGTTATCGCCGCCACAGAGGTCTACTTTGCAGACCTCTAGAAAACGTATTTTTCAGACTGGTTAAAGAAGTTGGAGCATCGCTGGATAAAGTAGATCGAGCTAAAAGGGAGGCTATGTTGAGAAATTAATCGCCACATTTCAAAAATTTTCTTCTTTTACTATAGGACCGCCCTCATACACTTGAAAATCCTTACATATTATAAAAAGTCCCCCACCATATCTGTCTGTATGAACGCGTAACGCGTACTACTGAACGAATTTTCATGCAGTTTTCACCAATAGACAGAGTGATTCATGAGGAATGTTTAGGCGTATAATGCATGTATATTATAGTAGAGACATGTCGAGAATTTTAAAGATTTCTAACATCCGTGCGAAGCTGGAACGTGTCGCCAGTTTAATACATAATATACTAGCTTCTGCCAGCGGCTTCGCCCGCGTAAAAGTAGGTTTCTCCATACAAACTTCCAACCCCCGTTTTACCCCCTTAGTGGTGGAGTTTCCTAAAATCCGTTCTTAGCGGATGTCTACACCCTATAAGGAACCTACCTGCCAAATTTAAAGTTTGTAGGTGTTATAGTTTCTGAGATTTCGTGATTAATCAGTGAGTGGTATTTCACTTTTATATATATCTATATTCTATATACCTATATAAAAATGAATCGCTATTTTCCTTGGTCACGCCATCACGCGTGAGCGGCTGGACCGATATCACAAATTTTTTTTTTGTTGGGTTTTTTACTGTCAGGAGAAGGTTCTTATGAAAGAATAAATTTTAAAAATTGGTAGTGTAGAGTAGGGTAGAGTAAGGTGTAGGGTAGAGTAAGGTGTAGGGTAGAGTAAGGTGTAGGGTAGAGTTGGGTAGAGCAGAATAGAGTAGTCACTTGACGGGGGCGAAGCCGCGGGCAAAAGCTAGTAGATGTATATTACTTTAAAAAAACCTACACCAAAGACATGCACCATCTTTTTCTTTCTTTGACTTACCTAACAATCTCAGCAGCCTTAGCATCCTGGTTGATGATAGGTTTGTTGCGTATCCTCCTCGCTCGGTCTGCGTACCGCAGCGTAGATACTGTCTCGTCCAAGTTGTAATCGGCTGGGCTTACACAGGCTACCATCAAGGTAAGAGAGTTGCCACCTAAACTGTCTGGAAGGACAAAGAAAATTGTTTGGTATTAAAAGTGTAGTCAGCAATGTAAGATAAACAAGACAATGATAAAAAAAAAAAAAAATTGAGAAACAAGCTTTTAAAAAATTGTTCACCGTAAAGGCGGGTTACAGACTGCTGTAACATAACATGCAATGTAACATGAAAGGAGTATTTCGTAAGGGTGGACGCAGCGCGCGCACGAACCGAGCATGTACCTACTTGCATCTGTTTCCAGCATGCGCACGAACATAGCTAAGTCTGCCGAGAACATGCGAACCAATTACTGACTACGGTATTGTATTAATAGTGAATCATATATTAAAAAACCAGGCAAGTACGAGTCGGACTCGCGCACTGAGAGTTCCGACAAACTAACCTATAAAAATTCCCGAATTGAGTTACAAAGATTTTTCCGATTCGCAAAAAAAGATTTTTTGGTGACATAACAACAAATTTACTGTTTCCAGATTTTATCCAATACTTGTGCTATGAGACCTTGCTTCATACCAAGTTTCAGGATTCTAGGACAACGGGATACCCTATGAATTTTGATTCCCTTGAGAGTGTCGAAATATACGTCTTTTGCGACATAAACGGCCGTATCTTTTTTTTTCGTAAACTCAGGAGTTTGATTTTTGCTTTTTAATTTCAAGTCTACACCTCCTCGCTTTCCCGAGATAAAGGGTCTTGACAGACAGACAGATAGACGGACAACAAAGTGATCCTATAAAGGAACTTCTTCCTCCAATGTTCGCGCGCGTTCCGCAGTACAGACACACACAACCCGTCCACACTGGCAATTCGCGCACACTACACGCCCCTTTGTGTTCGGTGAAAAATACGACACATTGGGGCGCGTCGTGGTGCGCACGAGTTGAAATGCTCTGTTCACGTAGTGCACACGGTTCGCGCGCGCAAGGCGTCCACACTATGGGAACTCTGTTACATTGCATGATAATATTGCAACAAACGTGGACGGTAAATTCTTTCATTGCGTGTTACATTGCATGTTAGGTACGTTACAGCAGTCTGTAAGTCCAGTCGGTAAGCCTGTACCTGCCTTAAAACAAACCATTCATACCTAAGACAAAAATGTAATTTTATAATGTTTTTGTCTGTTTGATCTGATAAATCTCCGAAGTGGCCGAACCGATTTTGACAGGACATAATAATAATAATAACTTTTTGCCCCCAACAATCTGCAACTGATGGAGCTACTGAAGGTAACTGAAACCTTCAGTAGTGCCATCAGGATGGAGTTTGGTGTGGACAAATGTGCGGTCATGCATGTAAAGCGAGGGGAGGTTGTGGAATCCGTGGGCACTCAACTCACGGATTCCATAAACCTGAGATCCCTCTCTCCAACCGAAACCTATAAGTATTTGGGTATGTCGGAAACTCTAGGCATCAATATCACTGACATGAAGCAATCGTTGAAGGAGCGTTTCTTTGGGCGCCTGAAGAAGGTATTCAATAGCCTTCTTTCAGGCGGAAACAAGGTGCGTGCCTTCAACGGTTGGGTCACGCCGGTATTGATGTACTCTTTCGGCGTACTCAAATGGACTCAAACGGAACTTGACACCCTGGATAGGAGGGTCCGCACACTGCTGACTGCATACCGAATGCATCACCCACGATCGTCGGTGATGAGATTGTATATCCCGCGGAAGTGTGGAGGTCGAGGTGTTTTAAATGCTAAGACCCTACAAAACCGCGAGGTATGCAGTCTCAGGGAATATTTCCTAGTTGCCGACGTGGGTATGCATCGAGATGTAGTAGCAGTGGACAAGGGACTCACCCCGCTCTCCCTGGCTAATGACAACTGGCGCAAACCGGTAGTGCTTGACACTAACGATCGCAGGGAAGTATGGCAGAGCAAGGAACTTCACGGACGCTTTTTCTGGGCCCTTTACGCGCCCGATTTAGACCAATTGGCGTCCGTAGCATGGCTGCGTTCCGGTGACCTCTTGGGGGAACCGAAGGTTTTGTCTGTGCAATTATGGACGAAGTTATCATGACGAATAACTACCGGAGATTTATTGTGAAGGACGGCACGGTTGACATCTGTCGGGCATGTCACCGTCCGGGAGAATCAATTCGTCACATTATCTCTGGTTGTTCTCGTCTAGCTAACGGAGAGTACTTGCATAGACACAACCTTGTAGCCAGGATTATCCATCAGCAACTTGCTCTGAAATACTCTCTTGTGGAATCGGAAGTTCCGTACTATAGGTACGAGCCCGATCCAGTTCTTGATAATAGTCATATCACTTTGTACTGGGATCAGTCCATCATCACTGACAGGACTATTGTAGCCAATAAGCCTGATATAGTGGTGGTGGACCGAAGCGAGAGGCGTGCAATGATTGTTGACATATCCGTTCCGCATGACGAGAACCTCGTGAAAGCCGAGAAAGATAAACAAGTATATTGACTTGGCTCGCGAGGTTGTCGACATGTGGGATGTGGACTCGGCGATCATTATACCGATAGTCGTGTCGGGCAATGGCTTAATAGCCAAGAGCCTCGACTAACACCTTAGGAGGCTCGCGTTAGGCGGCTGGATCAAGGGCTTGATTCAGAAAGCGGTACTCCTTTCTCTGGAGCCCTGACCGCCGGTAGCTTGGACCGTGTTCCCGATACCGGTGGGGTACTATTTTTTATATTTTTAAATGTTTTTTTTTTATATATGTTTTAAGAAATATTTAAAAATGTACAAAATATGTATATAAAATAAATAAAGGACATAATAATAATAAGTCACCCCCTGCCTTTTGTCGATGGATATTAGAAACATTGTTTAGGCAGGGGCCATAGTCTTAACATATTTCCTGGTAACCAGTCCACTTAAGACTCCAAAAACCATAGCCTTATATCTTAGTTTTCCATATGTCGCAATAGTTTCCCACCAACCGGGGGTTGTCCTTGGATGCACTAGCATAGTGCGTACAGGGATAATCACCGGTTCGTACCACTTTCCATTAAAAGCGTCTAAAAGCCCGCCTCTGCGAGTTGGTTTCGGCTCCTCGTACGCCTTCCAAAGGTCCAGGACCTTAGGGTGCTGAGATAAATAAATGTATAAAAATAATAATATCTACATTCACTACAACATAGCTAATGTTATATGGAGTAAGTTAGGACTAACTTTTTACTTTTATTATAGAGAAAGAATAAGGGATCCCACGCAAAAACAAAAAACTTCTTGAAGTCCAGACTAAAGTGACCAAATGGTATTGTATTATACTGTTTTACTAGTCTGACGTAAATTAATTCGCGGGTTAGCGGTGCCCGCGAATTATAAGTCCTATTTTTACTTTTTGTTTGCTAGTCTAGACTGTCTTGCTCCTGTATCCCTAGACTCGTTCCACCTTTCGCAAGTCAACACTTCTTCTTTTCAGTTGTAGCGAAATCTTAGTCCGTGCGTGGTCTGCCGCAAAATCGTGGCCGAAGATTCGGTTCCTCTTTCAATAATAAAAATCTCAACTAACCTTGCAAGAGCCTAGTAAGCTTGCTATCTCTGTAACTGATAAAACTTCTATTAGTTCCATCTCCCAATGCTGAGATCACATTGCCGAGCGCCAGTAGACCCTGGTTGATCTTGACGCCTTCTTTCAAACGTTCACCACTCGCTTTTGTCTTCTTTATACGCTCAGAACCTGCTAAGTCAACTAAGTGGAACTTTGATGTTGTTGCTATGTTTCTGTGGAAGAAACAGTATATTTTAAAATGTCGTAATTGCTATTTCAAAGCGAGAGCAGCATAAATAATAATAATGTTTATTTTGCCAATAATATTTACAGCAATTATTTACATACTTAAGGTGGTGCGGTAAGTAATTAGGTGCATAAAAATGATAGTAGCATCCTGCTTGTATTTTGGCTATCAGAGCAATTCCCCTCAAATAGTTGTTACCTATATTAAACACAGTAGTCATACAGACTCAATATTTAACAAAATTCCAAAAATAAACAAAATAAATATATAAATAATGCCATAATCAACCTTTTACACAGTTCTATAATGTTCCCACTGCTGGGACCGAGACCTCCTCTTTTACAGAAGGAATGAGCCAAAAACCACAATGCAAGCTTTGTGCGGGTTGGTAGATGTGATATGTGTTAAAAAATTTAGTTTTAGGACATGGTAGTTTTGTCATGACCTTTTCTGCTGTTGATCCCCGCATTAACGCCGGCGTTCACGCGCCATTGTTTTACTATTGTGTCTCTAATTACGCACTCAAAAGGTTAACAGTTTTAAGAGCAGTGGTGATGAAATCTGTAAAACTCTAAACTTATATAAAGTAATTGGTGTTAGTCTCGCTAAAACTCTCTAAATTTCATTATAAGATAGAAGATATATTACTCACTTGTCAGTCCTGCTCTCCTTATAGATAACGATAGTGAAGACAGCGTGGCTCCGACTGGAAGCCTGGTTCATGGCTGTAGAGCCTGTCACTCTGCCTGATGACCCTCGCTCGAGGACCATCATGGTCTCCATGGTTGATGTCACTGGTAGCTCTGTTATGCCTGGAAGTAAAGAGCATATGGGTTAAGTCTATTTATTACTTTCTATCAGAAGTGGAAAGTTATTCAAGATAAATATTGAACAAGTCAGACCCAGATGTCTTCCTTAGGAATTGGCAAAAAATGGCAGAGCCGGGAACAATGAAAGAAATTAATGGAGGGAAACTTTTGCCCAGAAGTGGGCAAAAGCAGCATGATTAGCTTATCTTGTTGTGGGGCTGGCCCTAGGCCAGAGCACTTCGACCCTTCTGGATCTTTTGTGCTGTAGCGACATCTATGGCGTCACATAAGAACTAATCCTGCATCGCGCAATCAAAGTTCTCCTCGTGATTAGAACATATAGAACAGCCCGAAATCATCTAGCGGGCAATAGCCCACCAGACATAACACCCGTCTGGTTGGAGGATCCTCCCTTTTCAACGGAGGTATGTGGGGCTTTACTCTCTGTTCCACATACTCCAAAAATGGTGACCCTCGACAATGAACGTCAGCGCAGCCTTCGTGCAGCTACTACTTCGTGACGTCATCATCACTTCCCCAAGCTTTCGAGCAGCGAGCCATACAGCCAGCACCCACGGCTTTAAAGGGTATCCTGACCACCAGCATGCCTACCTGGTCATACCTGGTCATACCTGGTCATCACCCTCAGCCTCATCAGCGACCTTGGCGAAGCACACAGCACCTTCGGCCAGTCACATGAAGAGCCACGAAGAACCTCTCCTGGTCGACGCAAGTAGTCAAGCCACTACGTCGCACAGCACCGCTCCGACTCACTGGAGCCAGCAGCACTACTCCGACTCACAGGAGCCTGCAGCATCATCCCCACTCACTGGGACAGCACCACCCCGACTTACTGGGGCATCACCGCAGACAGTTCCGACTCACCGAGAACTATGCGGCATTCGGTTCCGACCCACTGGAACCAACCTACCACTGGCCTGGCACGCATCAAGAAGCATCAAGAACCATCGATATCCGATCTCCGGAGGGGAGTGATGTAGCGACATCTATGGCGTCACATAAGAACTAATCCTGCATCGCGCAATCAAAGTTCTCCTCGCGATTAGAACATATAGAACAGCCCGAAATCATCTATCGGGCAATAGCCCACCAGATAACACCCGTCTGGTTGGAGGATCCTCCCTTTTCAACGGAGGTATGTGGGGCTTTACTCTCTGTTCCACATACCCCCTAAGTGCTATTCCCCTCCTGTCTACTCAACCCCTAGCCCTCCGTGCACCTTCTTAATGAGGCCCAGCATGATTTATTAACAGTAATGCTGTAGAATGAATGTAGGCAGTCAGACAAATACTAGTATGTATGTTCTATACGAACATCAAAACATATCATTTAAAACAAGTAAGTTGTAAGTGAATATGAGGAATAACATGAAACTGAAACAATACAAATATATGGAACATTCATGAACGGTTATGGAACAAGCTCAATAATACTGCATCAAATGTTTAAATATCATTTTCAAGATTATTGATGTCTGCTTCCACTAAAACACAGCACAATATAATTAAAAATATTTACCTGGTAAAATAACTCCCTTATTAATATCTTCCCTAATCTCTATAATACTGTGTCCCCTCTCCTTGCCGGAGAGTAAATCGTAGCACTGTTCCTGATAAAGCTCCATGAAGGAAACATTCACTTTAAATATGAACTTGTCCTCATGTGTCTCTATGAAGTCAAATATGTCTGCTACAGCCTGGGGTATTACACCTGGAAAACAAATAAGATAGATAATGCAAAGCAAAGATGCAGGAGAAACCGCAGGGGACAGCTATGTTTAATATCCTACTTCTTATCTAACTTACAAGTATTTTAAATGTCTATAAGGTTCTAGAGTGGCAACCATGTACCAGAAGACGTAGTGTTGGAAGGCCTACCACAAGGTGGACCTTGTGAGGGTCACGGGAATCCGATGGAGGCCTATATCCATGGGGCCCAAAGATTCTAGAGTGGCGACCGCGCACCGGAAAACGTAGCGTTGGAAGGCCTTCCACAAGGTGGACCGACGACCTGGTGAGAGTCGCGGCAATGTGGTGGATGCGAGACGCAACAGATTGGTTGTTGTGGCAATGCTTGTGGGAGGACTATGTTCAACAGTGGAAAGCTGAGATGATGATAATATGGAGGTCTTTAAGTTTGTAAATAAAACACACAGGTGGACTCTGGCTTAGTTTAGGACTTAGGAAACCTATTATCCGACAGTGCAGTCCTTTAACTTACATGTAGGTAAAGAAATTGGATAAAGCTTGTCTAGTTATAAATCTTAGTTCAATAAACTTTTATATGAGACACATTTCTGAGTTATGATTAAGATACCAATTTTATGCATACCCAGTTTAGTGGAGTCACCATCAGATCCAGAATAGTTGGTCCCCATTGTGTAGGTCTTACCAGATCCAGTCTGGCCATATGCTAATATTGTTACATTGTATCCTGAAAATAAGAATAAATAAATAAATAATTTTTTTATTAAAAATATTTTATCTATCAAATAAATGTCCTAGAATTGTCCTAAGTGTCCTAAGATGATCACATTTTTTGTGACTATTACAGACTAATTTATATGTAGATGTAAGTTGGGCTGGTATTTGATCCAATTTACAGATTAACAAAATAGTGAAAAAATCTTTTATCATAAGTTCTCCAGTTGAAAATCCAGCAACTAATTCAGTTTTTAAAGGTGTGTCTATGCTAGAGGAGCTGAGCACGAGCATGAGCAGAGCGCAAGCCAAGCTGAAAATTTGAGTAGTATTGCTTGTGCTAAGCTCCTGTATTGATCCACACCACATGAATTTGAACTTGGCTCGTGCTCCACTCATATTCAGCTTCATTGTAGACCCACCTTAAGTTATGTTCAAGCATAATCAGAATAAGGTTTTTTTTTTAATAATTTGTTTCAAAATATTAACTTCATCAAAATCCTAAATAGAAAAAATTATCAAACTGGTTCAGAATTAAGCAAATTAGATACCTTTCAAATTGTTGGTTGCAAATTATATTTTAATTAACATAGAACCTGACAGTGGCCTGCAAAATGCAAAAAAATAAGAAAAAAAAATATTTTTGCACCTGCAACCAGGGCTAGCCCTGGTGCTTTCACCTTAATATTATTTAACCTGACATTAGCTAACCTTGAAAGAGCCTCCCAATGAGACTTTTAACTGCAGTATCATAGAACTCTTGCTGAGTTATGTGCTGTGGAAACACATGATTGTATGTGAACGCCAAGTCTTTTATTTGGACCTGAGGCTGTCCAGGCACTACTTCAATACACTCATCACATCCTCTATCCGTCTCCAGTTGCATCAACGGCCTAATTCGAAGTGCAACTTGCACTGTGTCAATAGTACCCCTGTTGTCAGACTCTACCATCTTGAAATCAATTGTTTTCCTATAAAAAACACCTCTCCTCTTCTATATCAACAACAAATCTCGCATGTCCCTCGTTTTCTTGCTTTTTAGGATGACCAGGGAACAGTCAGTTGTCAGATTTTATATTTTTAAGTCCAGTTAGTGGCTTCCAGTTTCTTCAGGCCTGACATTGGTGTCAATTTCTGTAAAGAGGTTTGATATACACACTTAAAGAGGTCTGATATGATCATAAATCAGTTAAAAGGTAATAAACAGCATGAATGATTGATGAACTTGTCTTTTAACCATATTTTTTTGAGTGTTATATCAAGATTCCAAAATGTTTCTTGAGAGCGATGAAAACTTTGTAAAATGCGAGGGCCATCTAAACGATAACTTACTGTAAAACTAAACAAAGCCAAATACAAGATTAACAAAAGTCGACACACAAATCGGTTATTTCAGTGATTCTAATTAACTTTTTTACTTTCAAACAGCAAACACGACAATAAACGTTCAAAAATACAACGGTTCAGGATCAACGACATATTCAAATTTAGGGTTACCACACATAAAAATCATCTAAATCACAAATAAAGCAGTCACCTTTTCAAGTTGTCTATGCCAAACTGCACATTTTGCACTAGAGCAGGAGCAGGAGCGTTTTTAGTGGACCTTTGATTTTTGATAGTCCGATCGTTTATAGATGGACTATATTAATCGTCTAAATTAATGCTTATTTGCCATTTGTGTTTTGTTTTTATTCATTTTTTTGTACTTCTTTACAAACCGTTTATTGTAATTTATTCTTTAGTACATTTATTCAATGATTTAAGTACATCCTTGCTGGCCGTCCAACGTCTTACTGTCGACGACGGCTGGCGCAGAAAATCAGCGCTGTGGCTCTGTCTTGCACACGAGCCCCAGTATTTTGCTGAGTGCTGGGCGTTTTGCGCGGACATGACGCATATCTTCCCAAAACATATATATATTTTTTTTTTATGGTATGCGCCATGTTTGTTGTAAATAAACTGTTTTTCTTTCTTTCTTTCTTTGCAGTGCAGCGGCCTAGGGCGACAAACTGCCGTATATTCTAGAGACAAGCATTACTATACTCCTTTAGCTAGGCGCCACCATTTTCTACCATCCTTAAAAGAAAATACATATTCGTTATGATTAACAAGATGAAATGGCATAACCGATACAGTGTGCTAAAATAACGAACTCGCTCTTGTAATCATAAGTAGTGCTCAAACATTTATCTGTATATCTGTGCGAAGTTTTAAAATTCAACTTGCTTTGGTTGTTCTTACATTTTACAATCCGTTGCTTTTGTTATGTGTATATCTGTTATGTACTGTACGGCCATTATATCTTGGCGGTCCCGAACTTTCGGGAATAGATTTACAAACATAGTGAATGTTAACGTTAATAAACGAGATTTCGACTTGAAAAAAAAAACTAATAAAATGTTATTTTCTTGGTTGAAAGACATGATTTAGTTAAATATCAGTTATTTATAAACAACTACTAGAATAACGATTGTTTGAGAACATTTTGAACCTCCATAGAAAATTTTAATATAAATATATTTATATAACATAATTTAAATCGATTTGAAAAAAATCGATTAAACAACACCCTCAGACACGCGTATTGGACATCTCTCTTCGGTAACTTCGTAAAGCTTCGTACTTATTCGGCAATGTTCGGTAATATGTCTCACTCACACGTAATATGTCTCACTCACACGTTAGCATTGGTGATATGAGTATTTTCGTGTCGCTGTCTCTGTCTTGAGCACAGGCGGGGACAAAAGTTTTCGTTGGTTTTTATTATTTTATTATATTGTTAAAGTTTTTGGTGTAGTGATAAGTTTGTTTCTATAATTCATAAGTTATTTTTGTAGCTTTCTGTCTCAAAGTGTTTTAATATTTATTTTATTTGTACTTGGCCCCTGTATTAATAAATTTTTACTCGTAATTTTGTTTAAAAAAATTAATGTGTATAACAGTTTTTTTTACGAGTGTACATGCGCTAAAGTTCGCAGAGCATATGTTCAGGGCCGCCAAGTTACGTTGGCCGTATTGTAGTAAATTATTTTGGCGAGGACTTCCAAGTCCACAGCCATATGATTGACAGGAAAATATTTTTGTAAACCAAGCTAGATAGTAAAACTTGTAGATTCAGGGTCATCATGTTGTTAGCCAAGTAATTATTTGACACAAGTAATAAATGGGGTAAATGTAAATTAGACTGTTGTGGCACATTGAAAACGGCCCTTAATTAAAATTATTTTTTTTGACTGTATTAAATGACTCAGGTAGAAATTATTAGACAAATCAGAAGAATTATAATACTCTCGTTCCAATATAATACCGAATAATAAAAAAATCGAATTTCTGAAATATATAACTTTTAGTTGAATAATAAAACGATAGAAAATATAGGAATATATTTATAAGTTTTTGCAAAATCGTGATTGGAGGTGCTTGTAAGATACTTATACTCTTCATAGACTGTATACCTTGATGGTTAAAATAACAACCCAAAAAAAGTAAACAATTTTTGTCTATGACCAGTTGTCAAAACATAAAACTGTCAAAAAAACGAGCGAAAACGAACAGAAAGTTCCGAACTACACATTGCGCCATTTATTTTATGTTTTTGTGTATTTCTAGTTAATGTGTGTGATTTTTATCAAACACTGTGTGTTAAAAAAACCTTACTCATAAAAATTCTTACAGACGTGTGAAAGTGCCGTAAATCCATGTTGAATGTTTGTTTTTACATAGCGTCATGCCCCCGCGAATTAGAACGAGAGCTTCCAAAGCTTTGAAGGAAAACATTGACGTAACCGCAAACAAATCAAAACTAGCAAAGAATGCAACTAAAGCTCCAAGAAAAGCTTTAGCAGACAAGACAAACTCTGCATCTGATGACGCATCTTTAGAAATCCCGACTAAAACTAAGAAAACAATCACAAAAACTTCGAAGACAGGTCCAAACAAGGATGGGGAACAGAAACAAACTGTTGAAACAAAAAAATTGCAACAGAAGCGATCTGTAAAAACGAAAGAAAATATTGAACCTGTGAAATCCCAAAATGTAGGTAAGGTTCAAGAAAAAATGCAATTAACAGCAAGGCCAACTAGATTAGCCAAAGTTAATGCTCTACGAAAGGAAACTAGAGATACCTCATCTGATAAAAGTAGTCCTGATACTAACAATAATGCTAAAGGCAGAATGAGTAGGAAGAAAACTTCTAAAACTCAACCACCAGCTGCATCAGCCAGTAAGAAACCGTCCCCAGTGAATAAAGTTGAATCAATAAGGAAATTTTTAACACCAATGAGCAGATTTTCATCATTAGCAAACCAAAGCCAATCATCACCTATAAAGAAAATTAGCCCTAAGAAGTCTACCAATAACAAGAAATCAGACAGGAATCTATCATTCAAATTACTGGGAAGCAAGAAAACTTCCCAAGAAAGTGAAAATAATGAGCCCAGAGATGACATCTATGAGTTCACATTTGATCCAAATGAGGAACCAAAACCTCAGAAAAAGAAACGTAAAAGAACAGTTACAAAGAAACCTACTCCAGGTCCTATTGCTAAGCCTAAAAAGGTATATAAAAGCAGTTATGATCAGAACATATCTAAAGCATTAGCAGCATTAAGAAATGCTGTCAAACCTGGCAAATCTACAAAAGCTGCAAAACTTACTCAAATTGCTGAAATCAGTGATGACGAAGAAGAAAATGTTCAAAACAATGTAGCTAATAATGAAAATTCTGTTCAAACAACTAATAATATGGCTTTCAATGACACTGGCAAAAACTCAGTACATGAATGTAATTATCCTTCAATAAGAGTAGAAGATATTGCTGCAGATATTGAACCAAGTGTAGATCATCATGATGATATAAACTATTCACCTGTTAACTCACCAATGCCTCACGGGTTTAAGACTCCTAATGCTCACGCATCTCTGAATCATAGAGAAACTCCAGAAAGATCTGTACATAATAATGATCCTCTTAACTTGTTAGAAGAACTCAGTTTCTTTGATGAACAGCCTATAGCCAGTAGTAGTATGAATGTGTCTGTAAGACACCCCTTGGCCAGTCCATGGAGAGTAGAATTTGGTAGCTTACCAATAAAATGGCCTAACAATGCTTATATAAAGGCTAATATGACCCCAGCAGTTGAAACTTCCTTCATAAACCCTGAGGATTCAAGTAATAAAAGGAAGCATGTGTATACAAACATGTTGCCACAAAATGATGAAATGTTCACAGATGTAGTTGATACACCAAATCTTAAACAGCCTAGTATAATATCATTTATGAAAGAAATGGCAGAGAAAAGTGCTAAAAAGAAACGAGGCAGGTCTGTTTCTCCAACTAAAGCTATTTATCAGGGAATGGTTGATGTTAATAGTGAAGCAAATAATAAATCTGCTAAGAAAGGATCTGAGAATATAGCAGATACAGTAGCCCCTCCTAGCAATAATACTTCTGAAGAGACAAGACCACCACCCCCACACCACCACTCCACTCCACTCCGCCATCACCACCACTCCCCCACTTCCACTGACAAGGAAAACTTAAAGGAAGGAAGACAAACTAGAAAGCGAAAGAACAAAGAAAACCTATGTAATATACCAGCTAAATCACCTCGAAAGCAGAAAGACAAAGATTGCACTTTCTTTGGCTTTGACGAAAGTGAGGATCAAGATGAGAATATATCTCCAGTTAAAATAAATAATAATCCCATAAGAGGGAGGTCTTTAAGACTTAGATCTAAAGCTGTCCTTCAAGAAATCAATGGACCTACAAGAGCAGTGTTACCAGTTGCTGCTAAAACTAAAATAGTTACAAGTTCTGAAGCAGTCAATAAGGTTTATGAGGGGTTGAAGTCAGGTGCTGATGCACCGGTGTTCCCTGAAAAGGATGTTGAAGACAATGTAACTAATATTGAGGAGCTAGATATCAATGATGATTCTCAATCTGTACATTTGTTTGAAGACATAGAAGTTATACATCATGTGAAGGTAATTATTAATAAATGCTTAATCTTTTTTTGATAGCAATTTTAACTTGATAATTCAAGTTAGACCACACAATGTCTAACTTCAATTTGCTTTATTTTCTATGTATACACTAAACAAAAAGCTTTGTGTAAATTGAATCATGTTAGTTTTTGCATCCTTAACTTTACATATGGTAAAATAATGTCCCCCATGGTGTCTGTCTGTCTGTTTATGACAAATTCAAAAACTGCTGTGCACTAGCTTCTGACGTTTTATAAGTGCCCATGTAGGCCTATATGAAATAAAAACATTTGACTTTGACTATTGAACGGATTTTCATGTGGTTTACACAAAATTTAATATACAGTGATTCAGATGAAACTTTGGATGAAAAGCTTGTGAAGCTGGGGTCGGTCACTAATATATATAAGATCACTATATAAGATCATTGTACCCTGTGTTCACAAAATGAATAAATGAATTATCACTACTACCATTACAGTCCAGAAATTTATTATTAATAAAAAAGATACAAAGACATGCACATAGCTACCAAGTTTTTTCTTAAAATTAATAATTGTTCTTCCACATTTCCAGCCAACACGTAAAAGCTATGGCAAAGCCAAGAAGGTGACATTCCAACAACATTCCTCATCGGACAGTGATGCCCCAGAACCTGTTGCAGCCAACCAGAATGATTCAAGTGACTATGATGACTTGGGAGACCTTACATTTGAGGTTCCTGATGTGAAAGAAAAGAAAGTCACTAAGAAAAAGAAGCCTAAGAATTTGAGATCTAAGAAGGAGGTAAATATCAGTAGTCACATTTTAATTTCTTAATATGATGCAGTTTTATTATGGCCAACTAGCATAAGCTTGCATTCAGCTAACGGTCTTTTTATTAAACGGCGCTATTGTAGTATACAACTACCCGCCCTAATCATATTCAGCCAATATCAGACAGCTAGGTATGCAAATAATTTGGATTGATAATGATGTTTAATTTATTGTGTAGTCCAGATTTTTGAGAGAGGCTGTATTAAAATTAATGTTGATTTGCATTCAGCCGGCAATGTGCTGATGAGAGTCGTAAGTGAGATAAGCCCCCCCACACCTACCTCTATTATATATAATGGACGCTTCCTCACATGCCTAATCCCCTGCCCTTAGTTTTTATCCATCATATGGTGACCTTATTGCATGAATGGCAGTTAATTAAATGTTGTATTAGATGCAATGGCTGAATATTATCAATAGAGAACAATTGCTGGACAATGCCTTTTGACCATTATTTACAGGCCTGTTGGTCTAGTGGTTAGTGGCCCTGACTGCTATGCCAGAGGTTGTGGGTTTGATTCCCACCCAGGATAAATGGTTGTGTGATGAGCATGATCATTTGTTCTGTGTCTGGGTGTAATTTATCTATATATGTAGGTATGTATATATATATAAGTATGTTTATCAGTTGTCTAGTGCCCATAACACAAGCTCTGCTTAGCTTGGGACTAGGCAGCGTTGTGTGTTAGTTGTGGGAAAAAAAAAAGGAACAGGCATTTGGGCATCTCAAGTAAGGCAATAAAAACTTTTCCTAGCCTCCTATAGAAATACTTCATTTGAATGAATCTTCCGTGTGAAAATAAATAATAATCAATTCATTTTAAATTACAGGAAAAAGAGGCCGAAGCGTGGGCAGCAAACTTCAATTCAATGTGTGAGGATATAGAGGAGTTCCCCCTACTTGTTGAGTAAAATCAATATTTATTAATTATTTTAATTTGGTAATTATGTTAATAAATCTTATGTTTTACTTTTAAAATACTCATTTTATGAGAACAGTGCAATTTTTGAGCACACAAAAATGGTATCTCTCAAATATAAACATGGACACAAAATAACTTTATTATGTATTATGTAATTAATAATTATTATTTGTATTCCTTATGTAAATAATCTGAATCTAATTTATATCATAGGTTAATGATAATTCTGGTTAATTATGAGTTAAGTGTACCTCAAAAAGTACAATTTAATCAAGAGTCTTTTATTGTGGCCATTAAGTATTTGCCATTTTAGTTTATCAAGTGTGACTTCTACATGACATTTTAAGTAGAATTTAAGTTAATAAGAATAATGATTTAATTTATATATAGTTTTAATTGTCACTAACTATGATACAAGAAAAAACTGAAAATATCGTGTAAAACAAAATAAACCGAAAGGTTAATAATAAGCTATATAATTTTTATTTGAGGATTATCACATTATTGTTCACAAAATTGTAATTATTTTCAATCAACAATTTAATATTACATAGAACTTTGTGTTAAGGTAAAATAATTACGTAACAGTTCTTAATTTTAAGACAAGTTTTTACCTCAAATTAACATTGAAATCCCGTTTATAAGATGTTAAGTAATAAAAAGCAAAACTAGATTTATGTTTTTACTGTAATCTGATAGGAATCCTCCATACTTAATTTTTATTTTTAATCTCTTGGGCATTTAATGTTAATATTATTTTTATGAGCGAATACTTTAAAATTTGTTCTATAACATCGTTTCGTGTTGTTCAGATTTTCGTTTTATTTTCGTGAGATATCGAGATGTAATGCTGGTTTTTTTCGCGTCTCTAGTTTTATGTTTGCCTACAGACAACTAAGTTTTAATAAAAATAAGCGTTTCTAACATTTCTTGTTTCATTTTCATGATAGCAATGTATTTCGCTTCTGGCAACATTACTGTGAGCTGTGGCGTATTTTTGATACCGCTAGTTTTAAGGAATTCAAGATAGATGGCGTGGATCACCATCGTGTGACAGGCGTGATTTAGTGTTAGTAATGATCACTAGGTGGCGTTAGTAATACCTACTATGCTAAACAGAATGGGGTTGAAACTGAAGGATTCGTCAAGTCTTTCTCAACTTCAACTTCAACTCTTCATTAATGGCATTTGCGGAAAAGACACCACAATTTTGCCAATAACACGTGCAAACTTGTTAATAGACTATCAAACGCTGGAGAGTATTTAGCGTGAATTAACAGTAAAATAAATATAAAACTCTAAACATTACAGTTCAAAATAAAAGAATTTCTCTCGCATGTAGTTACCTTTTTGGTTTATGGCATTTTGGTAGTTCAACCAATTTTCTTATTATAAGTTTTTTATTAACTTTTTCTATTCCATGAAGTTATCGTTCTAAGGTCTCGAAGACTTAGAATTTTCTATTAAAAGTTAGCTATTAACCGCATGGTATCAGTATTCTTCGTACATACCTATTACACTTTCATCTCTTTGTCATATTTTTTTCTCTTCAAATTGGTGGCCAGAAAAGAAGTCTACAAAAACGTCGTGCTCTCTATTTTTCATCGACCTAGAAATGGCTGATTCGTGAAAATAAATGTCTTCAGGGAAAGCCGCCGCTGCGAACCAGTCTTCTTATCCACTGACTATTTCTACTATCCACCTAGCTTTAACTACGGATCCAAGCAGGTTGGCATCTTAGTGTGATGCTTGTGGTTATCCTGTTTACGTACTGTCTTTCTCCAGTCATAGTTTAAGTTTGGAGCTAAGACAGACCCTGACGTTTACCGATGTTCTCCAGTCATAGTTAGGGTTTCGAGCTAAGATAGACACCCCTATTTTAGTTTAAGCGTTCACCTTCCTAGTTTTGCTTAAATTAGTAGTCTATCAGTGAACCCAAACCCATCCTTAGTGCAGTCCAAACGACAACAGACCCAAAGCAAAGAAAATATCGCAAGCCATAATTAAAAAAAATGTAAAATTAATTAATTCAACAAAGTAAGTATCCACTCAGCCCTAATGTGATGCCTGACGATATTAAAATGATTGCTCTTTGGCAAATATGGCGGCTGGCTGAATTATACAGCGGAAGCAAATATTACCCTCGCAAACATACGTCCCGAGAGAGCGAGCTAGTTCGCGCACTCAAAATTAAAAGCACACAATGAAAATACAGTACCGAGGGCCCCTACTCGGATACCTATGTCGCGAAAAGTAAGTGCGTACTCCGCTACTCCGACCATAGCTCTTAACACTACGCGTGGAGTGGCCCACGCATTGTTGTCAATGAAAACAGTCGCCGCCAGAGTGTTTTTTTGTTTATAGACTCTTCGATGTTGCCACTCGAAAATAAATAGCCGCGCGGTAACGAGCAATATGGGCCTAACAAGCTGTAACGATGTTTTGTCTTTACAATCGATTCGCGATTGTTTGTTATTGTTCCATCTCGCCTCGATAACAACTGAGTTTCGTGTTGAATCGCGAGCCAATTTGAAAACAACGAGGTTATTGGTTTGTTAATGAATAAAGAGATGATTAGGTATGCTGGTGGGTAGTTGTTAACCTGTTATGCTGGGATCAGTAGGTAGTTTGGTGATGTTAGAGGTCTATAAGAAGGTACCTATCTTTGCTTTTCTTTATTTAGACTATCGAATCAAATACGTAACTAATTTCTCTATTACTAATTTGGTTGGGAGGTACCCCCCAACCAAATTAGTAATCGATAAATTAGTTATAGGTACTCTTTAAAAAAACCTGAATTGTTAAATTTGGAAAATTTATTTTCTTGTCCAATTTGTTTGAGCTTTCTACGGGTAAAAGCAGGTAGGTACTGGGATAAGCCAACCAATCACGCTGTAGTAACAATGAATAATTGAGCACCTAATAATATCTACCCCGAGAGTAGACTTAATAAATTAACAATTGGACTATTTCTGTCATTTAATTAAAGGGTGGCCGCGCACACCCGGGTTGTTCGGGTCGGGAATATTAACCGCAATTCTCGGTCAACATTCACAAAATTGACACGTCAAATATTTGTAACTTCGTCCTGGGACCACGTTAGACGGCAAACAGAATCGTGTCTGGTCCTCCCTTAATTTCCGATGTTTCTACACCATCGGGCCATTGTCCCAAAATGGTTCTAAGTGATCTGTTCTTACGGTTAAGTTTGGATTGTGCCTCATTCGTCGAGATAGCCGCTTGTGAAAACAAAATGGCGCTGACTGTGTTTGAATTGGGCCGTATCAGTCGCTAGCGGAGATTCATTTTGTCGCGTTGCTTAAGATCGGAGTAGAGTCTCCTACATATTGTCTCAGTACACAAGGTGAGTGTGTGCCCGCGTGTTAGGCTTGCATTTAAAGCTAGCTACAAATTTGTTGTTTCAGTACAAATACTACGATGATATTGTTTGCAGTTTGACTTTGCGTTCGATCGAGGAGTTTGTTTGGCAGCCTAGTGCCGACGTCGTAATAAGTCAACACTTGTATATTGATTATGATGATCGTTGTGCTACTGTCTGCTTTTCACGCTGGTAGCTACTCAATTAGATATGTGTTTCTTTATAGAGATACAGAAGCTGAAATGGTATTGTAATTTTACGAAATCATACTGGATTCTTTTTAAATCGTACTTTTATTGGTTGTCCATTAAGTTTCCTGCTGTGTACAGATCAGATTGTAAAAATACTTAGGTACTTAATCATTTCTTTAGCACTCATAAGAAAAGATTAACTTACAAAAACTGGGTTAAATATAAATAAATAGAACAAGTGTACCAACTGCTTAGAATCCAATAAGCAAAATGGAATAAACAATTAAATCTCACCTATGTTTAGTCTTCAAATTTACCAATGATTAAAAACCACATGTAAGGAGCAAACACTAACTTTCAAAAGAGGAGTATACTTAACAAATATTATATTGTAAACTTTACATTGACATAGTAAATATTAAATAATATGTGTACAGGTAAATAATATTGTCGCTAGCCGAGTCTACCTGCTCTTGGTGTTGCCATTATCATAAACCAAACACGTCAATATTTACCCACACAAACAAGGGCGTAATTTTTAAATAAATTGTGGCATTTCGCGAAATTGCTTCCGCAAATAGAATTGTGGACAAGAGCCGGCGCGAATGTGTGCGAAACTTTTTTCGGCCCGTTATTTGACCATGAGCTTTGTCGCTTAATGAGACGCTCAGCGTAATTTTGGAGGCTGTAAAACATAATTATCCTTCTGCAAAGTTTTGGCCATAAACAGATGGGAGTTAAGATATTGTGCCACAGTGCTTGATGATCCTTCAGTCAATATTGTTGAGTTGCCAAAGATAGATGGCGCTACTTGTATTTTTTTTGTCAAGGCTTTTTATCATTATTTTATATTTAATGCAAGGGAGAGTCGTATTCAATTATAGAATTATTAATTCGGCTATTTGTTTATTAAGAGGGACTTATTGTAGCACAATTGCCTACCTAGTAATTTAAAGAAATGTGTAAGGAGTTCGTGGGAGTAAAAAGTTGGGTAGGTATCTAAATTTAGACAGCGGGATGCCTAAAAAATCTGAAATAAGTAGGTGACTATCTCAAACTGTTCACGATTCTTTCAAACCTATAGGCATTTACTTATTTAAGCACAACATGCGTGCTCCACTTATCCACCGTTTTAAGATAATAAAAACACCATTAAAGCAGGGCTAAGTGTATTAATGAAAGCAATATCTTAAACGAGCGGGCTTGGCGGCCATCTTGTGTCGTATTTCCCGCCATTACACTGGGGTAGCGTTCGGAGAGCGGCAAGAAAGATAATCCTTGGATTGGTCAGACTAAACGCGGACCAACGTGGGGTGTAGACGGAAGAGATCCAATTTCGTACGGCCACTTACGTGCGGGACTTAAATTGAACATTATTCAGTGGTGTTGATGGAAATATGGAAGTTACATAGATACCCATGTGAATGGCGCTAAGTTCAACAAAAATCTAAATTAAATAATCCTTCTATGTAGACCAGTTTTTTTTTTAGGTGGGAAAATCATTCAATGATATCTTCTCTTCATCGCTCTTGGGCGGAACGGAACGGTGTGTCAGACTTTTACTGACTAAAAACTCACTCCTGTTCCTTCTTTGTCTTCGTTCCAGGGCCCCGGGTTTCACTTTCACACTACCCGTGGGTAGGTAGACCTGTAGATCCTAGACCTATTTATCGTTAAAAAAATAATATTTACCTCCTATCAATGATAATATCATTGCCTCCTATAAAATGAATTACTAATTAGGCACATCCATTCAAAGTTTGTCAGCGATAAGATCGCCATTGTACCTACTACCCATAGATTTGTTTGTTTAAAAGTTATGTTACTGTTTACAATTATTATAAATAATTACAATAAATTCGTAATTTCGTGTTGCCAGTGATGACATATGGCTCCGAAACGTGGTCGCTTACAATGGGCCTCGTCAGAAGACTTAAAGTCACCCAAAGGGCAATGGAAAGGGCTATGCTCGGAGTTTCCTTGCGTGATCGAATCAGGAATGAGAATATCCGCAGAAGAACCAAGGTTACCGACATAGCACGAAGAATCGCCAAACTTAAGTGGCAATGGCAGGGCACATTGCTCGCAGAACGGATGACCGTTGGGGCCGAAAGGTTCTGGAATGGCGATTACATACTGGAAGACGTAGCGTTGGAAGGCCTCCTACAAGGTAGACCGATGACCTGGTAAAGGTTGCGGGAAACCAATGGATGCGAGACGCACAGAAGCGTTCATTGTGGCGACACTTGGGGAAGGCCAATGTCCAAGAGTGGACGTCTTTCGGCTGAAACGATGACAATAAATTCAAATCTATTCTAAAATCTATTAGGCAAGTAGCCAGCCACTAACCCATTGATTGTAATGACTGATCGCATTTAATATCTACTAAAGAAGTGATGACATTTAAATGGCTCTTAAACGTGGTCGCTTACAATGGGCCTTACCTATCAGAAGGCTTAAAGTTACCCAAAGGGCAATGGAAAGGGTTATGCTCGGAGTTTCCTTGCATGTTCGCATCAGAAATGAAGATATCCGCATCAAAAACAAGGTTAGCGATATAGCCTGAAGCATCGCCAGACTTAGATCACAGTATAGATATATGGAACAGTACGGAAACTACCTACAAATGTTCGAAACGGCTCACTCACACAAACATACGCATCGACGAGACTCCTAAACGGCATTCGCTACTGACAGGACCGCGAGAAACGCTTATGAGTCTCGTCGATGCGTATGTTTATGTGAGTCTGCCGTTTCGAATATTTGTAGGTAGTTTCCGTACTGTTCCATATATCTATACTGTGCTTAGGTGGCCAGTGGGCAGGGCTCATTACTCGTGGAACAGGTGTTTGAACGCATGCTTGTCTATCAAGTAGGCCATATCTTCCTAAATCTTTCTTAGTCCGACGGAAAAAGAAATGCGAGATTAATGAAAATTAATCTAATATATAAAATTCTCGTGTCACGGTGTTCGAACTTGAACTCCTCCGAAACGGCTCGACCGATTCTCATGAAATTTTGTGAGCATATTGAGTAGGTCTGAGAATCGGCCAACATCAATTTTTTTTTTTTTTTTTTTTTTTTATTTATATGGCAGAACAACGTTTGCCGGCTCAGCTAGTAATATATAATATTCACACAACTATCACACAACGCCGTCTAGTCCCAAGCTAAGCAGAGCTTGTGTTATGAGTACTAGACAACTGATAAACATACTTAAATATTTCTAAGTACATAGGTACATATTATAGATAAATTAAACCCAGACACAGAACAAATGATTGTGCTCATAACACAAACATATGTCCTGGGTGGGAATCGAATCTACGACCTCCGGCATAGCAATCAGGGCCACTAACCACTAGACCAACAGGCCAGTAATTATTTGAATATAGTTGAGACAACTTCTAAGAAACCTTCGAGTTCCTAAAGCAGTATAACCCAAAGCAGGATAAAAGTTTTTTTTAATCTTATTCAGTTGTTATTGAGTTTGAGACACAAAATAATTTGGCCAAATGGGGCTTCCTCGACCCATCTCTAACACAGTGCCAGTGTGGAGCCGCTGTACAGGACATGCGTCATTTGCTATGCTGTCCATCCTGCACAACCAACTGCAGTTTTCAGGATCTATACGAGGCCAAAACAGAGCCGTAGAGGTTGCCAAATACTGGTCAGATAAAATTTAGTTGGAGTATATCGACACGAAAAGAAGAAGTTGTTTTTTATCCCAGCTGCGACAGGTAGCTAGGTTTGCGTAACTAGGCACCGTCCGGATTTTCCCTAATCGTAAAATATCTTGTAAGTGATCTAGGTATTCCAATAATTCCTCGAATCGATCTGCAAACATCCTCCGATGGATAAATTGTTTGCGTGAAAAGCTATGTTAGCTACCTAGGTTCTCTATTTCTTTAGAAAAGATCAACTTTTATAGGTACCTACAGAAGATATTTTTAAGAATCTATAAAAATATCAAATTCTTGGTATGTATTTCTTCTAGCTTTTAAGAACCCAAGTATCTACCAAAAGGTTTGCTCTTGAGTTCAATTTCGCTTGATGCAATGGATTTAGCTTTTATTTTTTTGATGTGGGATATAATCAAATAACTTCTCCCTCTCTGAGTGGAGCGAGAAGTCGTAACAAACATTTACTGACTAAAACCTACCTGTGTTCCTTCAGTTACCCCTTGTGTTCCAGGGCCACGGTAACTCATTCGAACATTCCTGCAGCCTAATGGAGGGAAAAATCTCACTCGGAATATTCCTTAAAAACTATATGCATTTGAACTACTAAGTCACATTCATTTACTCGTAGCTCTGAACGAATTTAAATCATCGTTCCATTTCTGTCAACCGTTTGAAGATATCTAACCGAATGATGTTTTCAATAATTTTAGTATTAAATGCCTTGGAGCCGTTTGGATTAAACATCGTGGTGAAAGGATTGGTCAGTTTGACTCTGCGTTACCGAGTGCTAGCTACCCAGGGTATCGAACCCATTCGCTCGAACGCCGCTCGGCGACGCTTCTGCCTGCTCCTAAAAACATCTCTGGACGCCGCTATAAACATGGCCACCTATTGGGCTAAAAATAAATAATAATTTGTGAGAAAGAAAACCGTAGGTACCTATATGCATTTAGCAATTTGTTACGTTGTTGGGCCCTAGTGTTTGTTACTCGTACCAACTTTTTAAAACATCATCTGGGTGCGTTTTTCTTCTTAGGTACACTCAATCCTTCTACACCAGTCTAGTATAAATTTCTTATTCTCCAAAAACACTTAACATAGGTTTCAGTTTGAATGCGGAAAAGTTCGAAAGAGTAACTTGGTCCTAGAAAGCAAAAAGTATCTGAAGGAATATTTTGGGTTTTAGTAAAAGACTGAAGATAATGTAAGACTAGACTAAAATCTCTCGCTTCACCTAGAGCGGGAGAAGACATTTGGTGATATTCAACGTAAAAAAAAAACTTCAATCGAAACGGTACAGCCGAGTAATATCAAGAATTATCTTGCCGTAGCAACAGGGAATTTCGTTCGATAGATTATATAGGTAGGGGCCGTATAGAGGCAGATGCGTTCAAGTTTCTATATTTACTTAGGCTGCGTGGCTCGCTTTATCAGAGCTATGCATGTCTGGGGGAATCGTTTGATCGTACACGCCTGACAGAATAATTGAAAGCCCAATGTGCACGTAAATATATTGATGGGACGTCATAAATAACGGAGTTTAAAGATTACTGTTTTTTCGCTTGTAATCTAGAGGAATTTTTGTAATCCTTTTTTTTGTTATTGATAGGCTCGCGTTTGACCACTATCTCACCTGATGGTAAGCGATGGTGTGGCCGACGATGGACACACGCTTGCCTAAAAGTAACCTATTCACTCTTGACTTAAATACCCCTAGGTTGTAGCTATCAGGAAACACAGGCTCTTTCAGAATCCTCTTGTGAAAAAGTATCTTTGGAATGTATTTTTGAGTAGGTATTTATTTATTTATAATAAGCACACCAACAGAACTGTCAGAATTCTAATAAACTTACATTTAAAATCGGCATTACTGAAATGCTGAACCATGCAAATAACAGGTATGCGTGACATTGACATAATAAATAATAATAAAATAGTTTATTTATCCGAGCAATACACAGACACACCGGCCCATGCTGAAAACCAGCGCTGTGGACTCGTCGCATTTTTGCGTTGTGGACACGGCATTATGCTGAGCGTACGGCCGTTTTGCTCGGACGTGGCGCATATATGTTATTTCTAATTAATTATGTTTTTGTCTTGCAAAATGTTTGCAATATGTTAGTTATAAGTTTGCGCCTTTTCCGGCAAATAAAATGTTTTTCTTTCTTTCTTTACACAATTCAAAACAAGGTGGCAGAAATACAAGAACCTTAGTTTTGTGAAAAATAGAAAAAAAGATAAGTCGAAAAAAATAAAAAAGTTTGTCTAGTAAACCTAAATCCAGAACATTACAAAGACAAAACAAATCTAACTGTACATTGTTCGCATTGTTTAGGTAGGTATATAGACAGCATCTGTACCTATTAAGCTATGTAAACTCATGGAGAAGACATCTCCTAATGTGTCCAATAATAGGTAAACATCACCTTTTTTATTTCTTAGCCTGATTTTATTTATAGGTATTATTTTCTCGTAAAACAAGCAAGCTTTTCATTAGACCCTATTTATTCTTTAGATATTATTTATTAAGAAAGCAGCACAATACAAAACAAAATTCAAAGTGAACAATTCTAATTTATTACATTACTTAAGTTCCAAGTACATCTGAGCCTGCGATTTCATTAATTTTCGAAACTTAAGTAAGTCGCGAGGCCTTAAGCACCGAATCTACAATTTATGTAAAACGGGCCCGCCGATGTGCAAACACACTACTCGGTAATAGTTGGTAACTGTTCACTGTACTAAGTAGATTAAGTATGTAAGTACTTACTTTGGTTGCCGACTTTGTAACACCACCATGCTTTGTTGTTAACAATTTAACAGCGATAGAGCCTGAATTTGGACACAATAGCTCTCTGCGGTTGTCTGTCTTTGTTAGCCGTTTTTAGGGTTCCGTACCTAAAAAGGAAAATACGGAACCCTTATAGGATCACTTTGTTGTCCGTCCGTCTGTCTGTCTGACAAGACCCATTATCTCGGGAATGCGTGCAGGTATCAAGTTAGAATTAAAACCATATACTCAGGTCTGCGGTCCCTTGAAGCTGTGAAAAAATCAAACTTCTGAGTTGACGAAAATAAAATGATATGGCCGTTTATGTCGCAAAAAAAGTATATTTCACTCAAGGAAATCAAAATTCATAGGGTACTTCCCGTTGACTTAGAATCCTGAAATTTAACATGAAGCAAGGTCTCATAGCAATAAGTATAGGAATAAATCTAAAAACTATACATTTTTAGTTACGTCACAAAGAAAAACTTTTTTTAAGATTCGGAAAAATGTTTGTAACTCAATTCGGGAATTAAACTGTTTTCATAGGTAAGTTTTTACGGACCCCTCAGTGCGCGAGTCCGACTCGCACTTGCCTGGTTTTTTTTTAAGTGGGAAATCATCAATTAACCTCTCCGGAGTGTTAGACTCTTAATGATTATAAACCTACCCACCTGTGTTTATCCAGTTGCGTTGCCCTAAGCTTTGCGTTCTAGGGCCGCGGTAAATCTTTAACAATCCCGCAGGTCTTTGTTAGCCCTGCATTTTATACAGTCAATGTCTTTATTAGGGTATCTTATTATGTCTAGACTAATATAGGTAAGTAGGCCCTAGGTTGACTGGTAGAGAATGTCTAAGGCATTAAGTCCGCCTTTGTACTTTTGTGTTGCATGAAGTTTTAATAAATAAATAATAAATATATATCAGAGTATTTATAACATAAGTTAATGTATTTAACCAATCCTTTATCCCCAAAACAACCCCTATAACTTCTAATCAACATCAAATACGGTTAAAAGAAAAATCGCAGCTAATACCTCGGCTATATTACTCGTACACCAGCGAATTAATTCCCCAGCGTTCCCACCGGCCATAAATAAAGGCCTCGCGTCTGCAAACACACGGAAAGTGCGCAAACAACATAAAACACGGAATGATTGCAATTAAAAACGCATTGCGGGGTCACGTGACCCGGCGGCCATCTTGTAACCGCGCGCCTACGATGCTTCGACCGTTAATTATGAATTAGGCACGGAAAGTGGACAGTTTATTGTTTGTTGATCAGGTGAGGGCTGTGTTAGTATTTGGTTGGTGTGCAAATAATGGTAGTTTAAGTTTATATTCAAAATTTGAATATAAATATTTATTGCTAAGAAGTGCATAATACATTGTTGAAATTGCTGAAGTTAGCTGGCTTTCTAGATGCGTAGTGTAGTTTGTCTGACTTGGAATATTTTTATAGCCTATGAGATGACGTGGTCAGTTACTCGTAGATTCATATTTAAAAGATTGACCTATAATACTATTAGGCCGAGAAAGAGAGGCCTTTCCCCTGTAGTGAGACAACGAAGGCAGATCTATAAGAACGGTAAGGTATAGCTCACTGACTTTTAGCAATAAGGGATTATAACAAGAGCATTACAAAAATAAACAAGTCGTATTACAAAGTAACTTAAATTTTGGTGCAACAAACCTTTAACACAGTAAAACACAAATTGCAAATCAAAGACCCACCGAAAAAAATTGGAAACTAGACTGGATATCTGGGATTTACCTGCGAGCGTTGTTTGCGAACGAACTAGCGATTAAAGTAAATAGAGATGGGAAGCATCGAATGCATGACGGCAGTCGAAGAGTGATGCCAATAGATTTCATATAGTCGGTCTATACCAGTAGGTCGAGCTGAAACTTTTTGACCCAGAATTCTGGCTTCAATTTGCTTTTTTTATTGGTTTAGATTGATCTCGATTTGGGAGGCTATTTAAGCTGTTTGTCCTAGATAAGTAATACGAGTACGTATATGTTGCAGGTTTTATGGGTTATCCTTTAAGCGATCTTTACATATTCGTTTATATATATTTTGCTTCATGAAGACGCCGTGGTCTTGGATACGTGCATATTGTTTCTGTGTGCTTAAGTAAATTTCTTTGACATCGCAGTACTTCAGCATACAGAAAAAAGATTGTACGTGAACCTACACAGATACATCCAGAATATAACAACTTATCCTATAGGATAAGATACCGTGGTACGTATACGTACGTTGTCTTAGGTTATTTTTCTGCTTCTAATTATATCTAGAGCATTTCCTCCGTTGGTTGTATTTCCTCAGCTATTGTGGTGATAAAGCCGCCAATACTTTAGGCTGGATATCGTATACCAAGTACACCATTTGACACCAAGTACTCCAACTTTACGAATATAGAAAAAAGAGTGTATGAGAACCTACACATAGTCCACTCACCTTGATGAAGTATACTTTACCCTATACGTACCACTGTTGTCTAAGGCTTCTAATTATATTTAGGGCCGTAAATCCGTTGGTTGTATTTCCTCAGTTATTCTTGTGATAATCGTGGCTTGTTCTCGGTTTTGGTGTCGTTTTATCATTGTTTTATGGAGCCTTGTCCAACCCACTCCTGATTCCAGGGTTCCTTCTTTTTGTGCTGTCTTCGTTTTATTAACCATAAAGAGTTGTAAGGCTTCTTAATGATATTGAAATACTTACAGCTAAACTATAATAATAATGACGCAATCGACGATTCGCAACAATTGAATAAGCTTTCCTTTTTAGGGACAGAAGTAGAGGCCTGCAAAAATGTGTCTTGTTTCTTCTAAGCACGAGTACCTATGTAGAAAGGTGCCAACAATAATTTATAGCAAAGCCCCTATGTATCTCTCTACGTTCATTGAAAACATCCCTTCAAATTGCAAAAGCAAAAATAAAAAAATCTTGGGACATATAAATACCGGAACCCACCCTTCAGATTGTAATAAGTATTTTTTATTTATAGGCCCTTATTGCCCGCGGTGCTAATATCGCCAAGATCGCGGATCATCCCAAGTAAGGGAGCGCTGCCGGGGGGCTAAACAAGCGATTTTATGCACCACATCGCTTATACGTATTTTATTGAGTAATGCTTTATATGAGAACAAAATGTTTTCGTTGTTGCTCTTCAAATATATTTCGCTTGCATAATTATGAATAATAGAAAAATAATTAAATCTGAATTCTTTTGTCTCACTTGTTTTTCTCGTTCAAATATAATTCTACATCGATAAATGTATCACGGAAAATATAAAACATTAAATAAACACCTAAGCAATTGATATTTTACAAGCGCATGCTGAAAAAAAAGAAAACTTTGTATTTTAAACATGAAACTTCATATTGTCGTCATTTAAATTCAACGGTTTTATAAAGACACTAGAGGCAGAACGAATGATTGGCGCCTAAAAAACGATTTTACAAAATGGCCGCCAACGAACGTGTCAAAATTCCTTTCCAAAAGTTGAAAATAATCTGTCGTGGGTAAGTTTCCCTGAGTTTTTTTATACTTATCTGAGTTCTAAGAATTTCTTACGTTAGTCGAGGTGTATGGAAATATTTTAAGATACAGCGAGCGAAGTTTGTTCAGTGAGATAAGCGATGTAGCGGATGCCGGCTTGTTTGCATTCATGTATAGCTATATATTATACATACACGGGCACGGCTGTTGCGTGGAGTATACTTTAATACATAATAGAATTATAATATATTACCTAGTACATAATTGAATTTGATGTTCAATTTCTTTATAAGGTCTTGCGCATTTGTTAGGGTGGTTCCTGTGTGTACTTGTTTGTCATGGATCATGCCTTTGATAGATTAAACTAGGCATTTGCAAATCGTAAATATCTACCTAATACCCAAGCATTTTTAGTTTTCTTTGTGACAATTAAGCTACTCATCTGCAGCATGCTGCATCGTTAGAAAGTATGCGATGCCTGGCTTTTGCAAAGATTACCTAATTTTCAATTCTTACTCACTAGACCCATTTTTAGTTGTGATTCTGTCAGTACGTCTTGCTGTTTTAATTACGGTTATATTTGATTGGCCATCCAGCAAATTCAATGCATCTAATACGTCCGTTTAGATAAACTAAACTGTTGTTTTCAATTTGTAGTTGCTTTTCTAGTGATTACTGTTCGCCATCTAATAACTGTTATATCCACAGTATTCTCATAACAAAGCCCTCCAAATTCAGCCAGTAGATGACTCTACTGTTTATGACTGTTACAATAGTAGCAAAAACGTCTGAAAAATCGGACTAACTCAAAACCTCCCAACATGTAACTACAGACTGCGACATATAACATGAATTATGTATGCCGATGTGTTTGTAAGCATACACTAAGTGCTACTGATGGCTTGTTTTCTGTTCTCATATTGTGGGCGTGGTGCAGGCATCTGCTATACCTACGTGAATATAAATTATTTACTGGTTTACCTTCAGTTTTAGCTGGAGGATTTTGAAATTGTTTTTATGAGACGTGCTATTTGATTTGTGGTTGGCTAGGTAAGTACCTACCGGTAATATTTAAAATCGCAGTTATGAAAACTGTATGTGGATTTTACGAAATAGTTATCTACTTGGCTTCTTTCATCATTATCATCATCATCATCTTTCTACACTATATGCTTATGCTTTCGGCACTTGTCCCTGTTACCTACATATTTGGGGTCGGCGCGTTTTTTTCTTCCATTTTTTCCTGTCAATCGTCACGATATCACTTGCGTATCCACTCTTCACACAATCCATCGATCTTTCCTTTGGCCTCCCTCTCCCTCTCCATCCTTTCATAATAATTTTTTATCGAGGGTCAGTGGAGCATATATAGTGTCTTCTTCTTCCACACGTAGTGCATCTTTATTTTAACGGTCATCTTTATTCTATCCTGTAGTCTTTTGCGATGACTTACTGCATATATTGCATTTTTTTATCTAGATTCAATTTTGTCGCGACGGATTCCATTGGTCAAACACCAGGCTATATTATCTTCATTATGCTTTCCAAAATTGTCTACAGTTAACTAAAACCCGGTTTAGTAGTCTTTAAAAACCAGCGTCAGGCACAAGTTGTCTGGCATTCATGCTAAACTAAACCTATTTTGGCGCAGCCGTGAGGTACACAATTGTATGCGTCTTTTTTGGTTTCGTGTTTACATTACTATTGTTTGTGTACCATGTTTTGTGCTAAATAAATGAATTTTCTTTTTTTCTTTAGGTACCAGATAAGATATACATATTTCATTAGCTTTCAATGGAAGCCACGTAGTTTGATGTTCTTTGTCAATTCATGCATGTATTTCAGCAACAAGATCTGCTACTAGATCACTTTGATCTTTGTTAGAGGATTCTGATACGCCACAAAGGCTGACTAACGTATTATATGCAAGCTATTCTATATTCTTCATCCTACATATTTTCCAGGAGAACAC
This sequence comes from Mythimna impura, assembly GCA_905147345.3. Lineage (NCBI taxonomy): Eukaryota > Metazoa > Arthropoda > Insecta > Lepidoptera > Noctuidae > Mythimna > Mythimna impura. Next base: position 19,433,038 of record LR990359.1, on the reverse strand, counting down.
CTCCATAATAAGAACAAAGAAACCTTTGGGAATAGAACCAGTTTTGTTATTTACGTAAAGGTAAGATGAAACTACTAAAGAAAGTTTTAGTTAGTACCTATGTGTTTTTTAGCTAGTGATTTAATTGAAATTAATTTAGCATTGTCATTCTATGTGGCTATGCCGACAGTGTTTTTTTTTTTTCAAATAATATAAACTAGTGCATGACTGTGATCCTACTTGATGGTAGCCAGTGGTACAATCGGTGATGGAGAGGCGCACTAGTTTATTAAGAGCTTAGATTTAAAGACACCTAAATTATAATCGGATGGGAAGACCGCAGCAGGCAAATTGTTTTAGTCCTTCGATGTACACGGTACAAACGTTCTGGGCACTTTTCCTATTGACAGCGACGGGCATGATTTTTTGATACCCAGTGAATGCTTTTTATACGCGTTGGAAACATTATTATTTTCAGTTTAATTTATTTAGTCTTCAAAAGAACGTAATCCTCAAAAGCTAACTTAAACCTCTTTACGCCTCTTATAGATACAAGCTCATCTAAGTCTCGTATCAAAACATTTGAGCACAAAATCCCAGGATTTTTATAGCTTGTCCTTCAACCTTCAATCAGTTGACAACTTTCCAAGTTTCGTAAAAGACGGTTTGAGTTGATCGGCCGCAGCGAGCGACCAGACAAGCCAGAGTCAACATACAGGGAATTAGTCCAAATTATGTGCGCCTAGCCTCCCCCACCCTTGCTGAAAACCCAGCGAACACCCGCTCACACCCTCCTTCGAATCAATATTTGTTGTCCGTACTCTTCTGCCTTAATACACGCACAATGCTCACACACACAACCCCATTCGAAAACCAACCATAAACCTGCAACTTACAGTTTCATTTACATCTTCAGCATCTTGTGTACTTATGACTTGTTGAATCCGAAAGCTGTGGACTCATCCCCAGTTGTTGCTTTCTCTTCAAACGCAATGTGGTCTCTTTCCAACGCAGTTTTCCAGTGGGTGCGTGGAGCACCGGTATGTGGATTCGGTTGTACAAATCATACATTATGTACCATTTTCTTATCGGAAAAATGGATTATGGAAACGAGACCTTAATAGGATGTGTTTTGTTTTCAGATAGCTTGGTTTTGAAGTAGGTATCTAAACTTGAGTTAGGATGGTTACTTGGGATATTCTACGATTTTGAGTCCGTTTTGTACAAATTGGACTAGTGTTAACGTGTAGACACTCCTTTGTTGAATTTAACATTTCAACGGAAAACTATCATGAAAAGTCTGCCAGAAAAAGAAAGAAATTTCGTATTAACTTCTGATGAAAAATTACAGACATTTAAAAATCAACGAAATATTAATTCACAATAAAATGCGGTAACGTGTCGAATGTTAACAGTAAACATACAGAAGTGGCCCACAAAAGCCGTTTTCGTGTAAGTTACACATCAATTAATATAAAAACTCGCATCTCGACTCTTGTTGAATATTCATAAAGAGCTGTTAATTGCACAAGTCGGCAAATACTAGGAGAGAGAGCGACTCCACGGTTCCTGGTAAGGTTCCCCCCCTTCGTTACCCCCTCCCTCATCGCAAAAGGCCAACCCTACGCACACAGGCACAAGTCACTCACACAAACATAAGGGGCGCGCGCAACCGGGAAAACTACGGCCTTTTACGTACGTATTGTGTACAAGAACGCGATTATAGTATATTTAAGGAAAATATTGTTTATATCCCAAGGTTTCTCAGAGATATTTTCGGTTGCAGTGGTTTTCCCTGGAACATTCTGATCCTACAATTGCTGGACAAAACATTGATGATTGCCGAGTTGTACTTATAGTATCGTAATGTTAGCAAATACGTTATATTATACAGAACAGTCTGTTAAAATATTTAATCATTATTATTGCATTCAAGGCCTTCATCATCTTCCTGTCTCACGGAAAAGGTATTTAAACAGCTTTCGTAAAAACATACAACATGTATGTACCTTGTAACTTACAAAAAACAAATTAAGGTCACAAAACTTTCATTTCCAGACTTACATTCATCTGTTTTTCTAACATATACTGTTCAGAAAACGCGTGTTGGGTGTGTGCGCATCTATTTACGCGACGAGTAAATATGTACCCTCACCGTTTGTGGAGGCAGCATTAATAATTCAATTGGCTGGCCCGCTCAGGTAGCATTTAAACGATTTTTAACTTGCCCTCAAACGGATTAATCGAAGACGGAACCTTCGAAAATGTTTGAATTTTATATTTAATTGACTCCGAATACTTTTTAATTATCGTAATTTGATTGTTTTTTTTTTCTACTTTTTTTACTTGTTCTTGATCTTTCGGATCATTATGGGCTTTTAAGGGATTAACTGTTTAATGGCTGAGGTGAATAATTTTATGAATTTCTTTTGTTTTTCGTTCTTTATCGATCTTGAGTCGGTCGTCAGTTAAGGTAATGAGAACTTTTTGTCTTGTTTGCTTCAGCCATCAAATTCTGACACCTCCTCAACTGTTTTGCATGCCACGGTCAAACAAAAGCGTGGTCGAGTCGAGTGTCAGGATAATATAGTTGGTCGTGCTAACAGCTCGATCGGGGTCGTGTCGTACAAACATACGGACACACGACCGGCCGGCCGCGGCTTGATTTCTTTGCCAAACACTAATATTTGAAAACCAAGCTCGTCGCGATTACAGTGTGATCTTCATGGATGGATTGCGCATGTGCGATGGCAGAAGGTACCTGGGTACCTATAGCTGTGGTACCCGCAGTGATGTTGGACTTGGTTGTGTTTGTATTTTGGTATCTGGAAATGTAGCTACTTACTTGTTGAATATAATGAGCTTAAGAATACTTAATTACCTACATAACCATGACAACTTGGTATGAGGTGCATTAAACTAGATGATAAATTAAACTCGGAAACTACGCCACTTTATTTTCAACTTTCATACTTTTTTTTTTAGATGGGAAAATTATCTAATGACAAATCCCGCTCTTGGGCGGAGCGTGAGTTAGTGTCAGACTTTTACTGACTAAAAACCCACTTCTATTCCTTCGTTGCCTTCGTCCCAGGGCCCCGGGTTTCGTTTTCACACTACCCATGGCCCCAGTAGGCTTCGACCCTGCTGGGCCCCTACGATTTGCTGAGTTGAACATTTCTCGCAGATCAGATTATGGTCTATAAAACTGAACGGTTCTGCCGGCCGCGTACAGGAGGACACAGTGTTGCAAGGCTTCCCGACTAGGTGGACCCATGACCTGGTGAAGTCAGAGTCACGGGTATTCGTTGGATACGAGATGCCGGTCGTTGTGACGACGCCGACGGTTGGGGGAGGCCTATGTCAGCAGCAGATGTCTTTCAGCTGTAATGATGATGATGATGATGACTTACGAAGAAACAGACTAAATGCGGAGAACTGTAGATTACACTTATGCTTATCCTTTCGGGAAATATTTCAATGTCTCCCTGAATTTCAATATTAATACATTATTCACAAATTAAATATCATGATCTTAATTTTTTTGTCGACTTTTTTTAGGGTTTCGTACTTCAGGAAAAAACGGAACCCTTATAGGATCACTTTGTTGTCCGTCTGTCTGTCTGTCTGTCAATCAAGACCCTTTATTTCGCGAACGCATGGAGGTATCGAGTTGAAATTAAAACCATATACTCAAGTCAGCGGTCCCTTAAAGCTGTGAAAAAATCAAACTTCTGAGTTAAAGAAAAAAAAAAAGATACGGCCGTTTATGTCGCAAAAAACGTATATTTTGACACTCTCAAGGAAATCAAAATTCATAGGGTACTTCCCGTTGACCTAGAATCCTGATATTTAGCATGAAGGAAGGTCATATAGTACAAGTATAGGGAAAAATCTAAAAACGAATATGTAGTTACGTCACAAAAAAAACATTTTTTTGGATTCGGATCTTTGTAACTCAATTTGGGAATTGAACTGTTTTCATAGGTAAGTTTGTACGGAACCCTCAAAGCGCGAGTCTGACTCGCACTTGCCCGGATTTTATCCAGTTTGAATGCTTTCATGATATATTTTTCAAAGACTCGTTACGAAAGAAGTAAAAAAATTCAGAGTAGAAACATACTTATGTACCTAATTACTTTTGATTAATTTACTTGTTGTACATCGCAGACTATATAATCTTTTAAACTTGAATCTTAATTGCTGTCAGCGATTTGTAACCATCTAAGATTTAAGTTTGTGTATAATTAAGTTTATTTTTGCTTCTATTTTATACTTTAGAGTATATGTAAAATTTATGCTACGTCATTGTTATTGAAATATACGAGGTAAAAATCTTTAAGTGGTTTTCATGTTCTCATTCAGGCATATCACTTCTTCAAAGGTCGTTTGCCTTCAATATATCCCCAATTGCCTTTCGAATAACTAACAAACAAGTTTAATATTTCGGTACCATCCTTTCCAGAACATTCTTAATATTCGTTTAATGCATACGTTACTTGCTTAAGATATATTATTATACGATATTTCATTCGCAGACTCGAAAGCATATGTGCAAACATCGACGCCGCTCGTCGGTAGTAAATTGGATCTATTGTGCATGGGATAAAATTATTATTATTTTAGTTATTCGTGCATTATTCTATTCTATTTAGGTATGGTTTCCGCACTTAGTCCTATGTGGACCATTGTACGTGGGCCATGGCGGCCATAACCTTAGGTGGGCTCATTCCAACCAGCCCACCTCCCTTCAAAAACTGATTAGGCCTCTTAGGTTTTTCTGAGCATCAATAAGGGACTTCGGGGATCCTAAGGTTCGTGTGCGTATTTCAGTGACACCTGTGCAGTCTAGGAGCACATGTGCAATTGTCTCCTCCCCCTCAAAACATGCTCTGCACTATTAAGTAGTAATAATTTAAAACAGAACGTGATAAAAGATGAAACAACGGGGACATTTTTATTGTATGTTAATGAACCATGTCAGTCATGATCGGAAAATAATAGGTCTTTACGGCAATTTCACCAATGAAATTGCCGTTTTTTAAAACGGGTTGCTTTGGAGTATTATATCTTTGAATTGACTTGGAATTGTAAGTTCAAATCAACTTTATACTATAGGTACGTTATTGTTTTTTCGAATTTAGGTATTTATTGGTTTCTTTGTGTTTTGTATTGTCTGTAATATCGCAGTACCTACTTATAACCATTTTGGTATGAAATCTAAGAAAACTCGCGTTATTTTGTAATATGAGTTCTACCGTGGAAACAATGTGTCTCAAGCGGTATGCAATATTGATGATGTAGGTATACGGATTTAAAACTGCTAATGAATGGGATGTCTATTTTTGTTTCAATCGCTTTCATGTGGGAAATTTAATCTTACGAATAACTTTTCTTCTCAAGGCGGCTACAAGACAAAATTTCCAAAACGAAAGCTATTAAATTAAAAACACAGAGTTCTTTTGTTAGAAGAATGTCGTAAGTATACGTCATTGATATTGCTTGCCCTTTGAAATGCATAGTTTCTACGTCGGAACTCTTAATATGAAAAAACGTTTTTTTTATTAGCTTTCATGGTTATAAGTACTGCGATATTACAGAAAAAAAAAAAACAAAGAAAGTATAAATACCTAATTTCGAAAAAAGAATAACGTACCTTTAATATAAAGTTTGAACTACACTGCGCACACGTGTGCCACACACGCCGATCTGGGCGCGTCGGTCTCAATACATTTTATATGGAAACTAGACTTGTAGAGCTACACTAGATCCACGCCACGCGACGTCGTTCTCCGTACAAATCAGGCGTGTTACACGTGTGCGTCGGTCTAATATAGTTCTAGCTTAATTCTTTCTAGTATTTTTTTCAGCTTAATTTAAGATAAATATGTAGTAAGCGATAGCAGCACGTTTCTGTATTATAGCTGTTTAAGTGTTATTTACGTATTCATACTAATATTATAAAGGCGAAAGGTTGTTTAATATATATTATGTGTACCTATGTTTGTTACTCCTTTACGCTTAAATGTTGAACAGCCATTTAAGCGTGAAAGACACGCAAACACGGGTAAATCATGTCCTGAAATAGCATATATAATACCTACTTTTTAGGGTTCCGTACCTCAAAAGGAAAAAAACGGAACCCTTTTAGGATCACTTTGTTGTACGTCTGTCTGTCTGTCAAGACCCTTTATCTCGGGAATGAGTAGAGGTATCGAGTTGAAATTAAAAACATATACTTTAAGTCTGCGGTCCCTTGAACCTGTGAAAAAATCAAACTTCTAAGTTAACGAAAAAAAAGATATGCCGTTTATGTCGCAAAAAAAAAATATTTTTACACACTCAAGGGAAACAAAATTCATAGGGTACTTCCCGTTGATCCAGAATCCTGAAATTTGGCATAAAGCAAGGTCTTACAGCACAGGTATACGAATAAATCTGAAAACAGAAATTTTTTGTTACGTCACAAAAAAAGAAAATACTTTTTTGCGATTTGGAAAAAACTTCGAGACTCCATTCGGGAATTGAACTGGTAAGTTTGTACGGAACCGTGCGCGAGTCCGACTCGCACTTGCCCAGTTTTTTTATCTTGGGAGTTTGTTCCCTTAGGATAGTCTTCTGGTTTTACGCGGACGAAGCCTCTATCAGAAGCAAGTCTATACTATTATTATAAAGAGTAGAAGCTTTGTATTTTAGTTTGCAATGAATAAACTCAAAAACACTGAACCAATTTAAAAAAATCTTTCACCACCAGTAGAATGCCACTTTATCACTGAGTGACATAGGCATAATATCTTCTGCTTTCACGCAAGCGAAGCCGCCAGCAGAGGATAGTTTTAAATAAATTGAATCTTCTTTCTCTCAGATATCCCAAAGTATTTGGGGTCGAAGTAGCATGTATTCCTCTTCTATGCTTCTCTATGAATCTTCATACAAATCATTTCTGCCTCCCTAGTCAAGTTACGACGTCATCTTAACGCTCAGTCACGTAGTCAGAATACAGGAATCAGAGGCTTGGCCTACTCGAGGCGTTCGACGCAAGAAAATCAAAACGAAACGGTCGTAACTTGGCTAGGAGGGCAGGTCATCTTTCGCACAATCCATTTATTTAAGATGATATATTCAAAACTGAAATCGAGTATCGAATTGTTCCATCGGCAACTTGGCACCCTTTGATGTTTAGCATAAGCTTAGCACAATCAGCCTAACAATGTCCTCACTACTGGGACTCAGCCCTCCTCTTTAGGAGAGCGAATATGCCGTAATCCATCATCGCGTCGTCAGGACCAGTGCGGATTGGTGGTTGTCACATTTCTTCGAACTTTTGGTTCTAGGACATGCCGGTTTCCTTACGAAATTTACCTTTATCGTTTTAAGAGCAATGGTGATGAAATAAATTACGAAAAGTAATTTCGCCTGGTTGGGTTACAACTTGTAAGTCCAGGCCTTTACCACTGAGCCACAACTGCTCATAGATACACACTTGCTTCTTCATAAATCATAGATCTTTTAAGGATAATGTACCTAGTATTTGCCTTCACACCATTCGCCATTTTACCAAAAACAAACCGTCATGATTTCAAAATTTCGCGAAAGCATGACGCTCATACTGTTCTAAGAAAACCTAACGCCACTGTTGAGCTGAACTACTTGAGTCATAATTGCAATTAAAACAGTCGTTTATAATTATTATGACGCCCAGTACTAAGCCGTGTGTGCACTGGGATAGTCAAAGTTGAGTTGAGCGCCCCCTGTATCTTTGTTGAAATATTTGCAGTGTAAGCGGTGAGTCTCAGTAAGGGCGCGATTATATGAACGGATTTTTGTGGGTACTGGGGTGTTTTAAGAAACTGATGACCAAGCAAAGGTGCACCGAATACCAAAATTTCTACAAAATAACGTTTGCAACTTACTTATCTTGTGATAAGACACTTTGTTCAAGGCATGAAAATCAACCAAGATTACAACTTTGGGAGCATTATGATACTGTATGTACAGTCAAGAGTCAAAAATGCAGTGGGAATTTAGCAATGCTAGTGGCGATTTTTTTTGTTACTAATTTTATAGGGCACATCTAGTTTATTCAATATTTTAGATTAGATTCTATACAGCAAAAAAATAAATAAATCATGAATCATTGGCCCTATTTTATGAATAAATTTTAGACACTTGAGCATTGGTAGAATGAAACTACACTTTTGATCCCTGACTGTACCAATGTAATTACTGATTTAATCGAACAAAAATTAATATTTTGTTTTGATTTTGATGTGGTATTTATACTATCTACGAGTTATCGTAGAGCACCACCTTTCACACAGGTCCAACAATTGTCTCATTTCAGTCTACCCACATCGTCACAATTCGTCGCGAGATATGCTCGCACCCTTATTCATACGTACCAATGCGATGTTAGGTGCCGGCTGATTGTTGGCACAGTAAATTTGTTCTCGTCTCACCCCGCTAGGATTAGCCTGTTTTTATACTAAACACAACAGTTTTATCTTAGGGAATGTTAGTGGTACGTGTTTGCCTTGCGAAACTGACGCACAGACGCGCGATGCAGTGTTGATGCGTTTCTGTGTTTACATAGCTAATTATCGTTGGGAATCTGATGGTGATGATGCATAAAGAACTGCTTTTCGATATAGGTAAGATCTTTGGTCGAAATAGATGATTAATATAAGAGTAACCGCGGTGCAGGAATGCAAAGGTCAACCGAAGGAGCACGGATAGTTTTTAGTCAGTCAAAAAGTTTAATACCTAGAGTGGAAGATGTTTTTTTAATGATTTCCTACTTTCAAAAGGTACTAACTGATATAGAGTTAGGTTGGAAAGATGTAGTAAGAGATTTCCAGCAACTGAAAAAGAGAAAAAGGGGTGATTAAACGAGCGGGATACGTTTTATGATGACTTCTTACTCTCAAAAGTAATTATCTGAAATACATTTAGGTTAAGAAGATATTTAGAAAAAGCAAAGAAGACATGATTGTAAGTTGAATGTCTCGTCGGCTCTACAAGTGACAGTTATCTTTAGTTTCCTTAGTAAGCTGATGAGTGTCAAAAAATACCTACACGACTAACCCAACTTTATTCATCTCCTAAATCATAAGTTTAATTCTAGTATATATCTGAGTTTATAACCAATAAAGACCAACTTATATACCTAATAAAGTTTAACAAGCTAAGCAAGTTAAAACGGTAGTAATAAAATAATAATTTAAAATTCCAGTGTGTGTAACCTCGATAAAACTAAGATGGCGTCGGTTTATCGCGGCCATATTGTTTGCCGAGCGACCGGCGCGCGCTGCGCAAGAGTTTGCTCTCTGGAGACCTGTTTTACAAAGACCTTTATAATAAATTATTCTAGAATACTAATGAGGACACTGGGAGTATTTTATTTGCGTATTGTTTTTTTTTTTGTGTGTTGTATTAAAGCTCCGTGTTTGCAGGGTCAGTGTAGAGGTGACGGGTGAAGGCGTTACGTTGAAAAACAAATATCTCCGATGGGTGGTGTCCACTTTGAATTTTGATTGCGTTTGGTTTTGTCACTACCTACTTTTAGGGGGGGTAGGTTGGTAGGACAGATCAAACGTTGTCAAGGGTTGCTTTTTGTAACCTATATCTAGCATAAGCATTTTCAGCATTTCTTAATTATAGAAGACTAGCTTTTGCCCGCAGCTTTGCTCCCGTCAACTGACTATTCTACTCTTTACGATCAGTGGTTTAGGCTGTGCGTTGATCCGTCAGTCATTCAGGACAAAGCATTTTTTATGTATAAATAATTGGTTAAATTCCAGTGGTTTCGTTTGCTTTGGTCCCGCTGAAAGTGTTGTTAGGTATGGAAAAGTAGGTATAATAAGAACAATCATTAGGTACCGAAATCTTTACCTTGGTTTGCTTTTTTATGCTGATTTTACACTGTATTTTCCTTCTTCATATTTCCACCATCTTTTTTAAATAACTTTTCTCGGTCTGACAGGTGCGAGAGGTCATGTCAGACTTTTACTAGCTGAAAACCCACCTGTGTCCCTTAGTTGCCTTTTACCTTCCAGGGCCAAGGTAGGTCACTCTTCCGAACAATCTCGCAGCCCTAGCATCCATATTTCCACCATCAGGCTTCAACATTACACAACTAGGTAAACACCTAAGGGCGGAATTCACCAATAAAACTAATCGCGTTTTAACGTTTGGCTCGCATAATCGCGTTTAGCCGCTGTCACTAGTGTCACTTGTAAAAATACAACAAAAGAAAAATACAGACAAGTGACAGCGGCTAAACGCGATTATGCGAGCCAAACGTTAAAACGCGATTAGTTTTATTGGTGAATTCCGCCCTAAGTAATCAATTTAAAAATAATTTGCTCAAAAGTTATAAAGCAAACCAAGTTTTCTCTGTCGCATAAGGCCAAGGGGCTTCGTATTGGGCCCAGCTAAATATGTGCTCTACCCACAAACACACAAACATACACAATATGTACACAGCACACACACCGCTTGCACGGAAAATATTTGGTAACACAGCCAATGTAATCCAAGGAGTTTACCTTGATAAATTAAATATATACCAAGAGATAATGTCGATTGTAGCGGACCTATTAGAGTTTGAATTTGTTGTCTTTGCAAATCTTTTAAATATTTGGCTAGTTCGTCTATGTCAGTAAGTAGTACGTGACTGTGTACCAACTTTATATTTACTGGATGTCTTTTTCGCGTCTAATCAAAATAACTACATATTAATTTGGTATTTTTGACAAAAATGTTTACATAACTTTTTTTTTAATTCTTGATAGGTTTGCGCTTGACCGCTATCTCACCTGATGGAAAGCGACGATGCGGTCGACGATGGGACGCGCTTACCTAGAAGTAACCTATTCACTCTTGACTTAAAGATTCCCGGGTTGTAGCCATCAGGAAACACAGATTCCGGCAAGGAATTCCAATCGTTACCTGTACGCACAATGAATGTGTTCCCAAAACGTTTTGTGCGTATGGGTGGGATGTCCACGATGTACCGGTGGCGCATCGCCGTACGCCTGGTGGTCCGATGATGGAACGCGCTAGGCGGAATCAGGTTATGTACTTAATTCCGACGCACACTCCCGAAATGCAACCGGTTGAAAACCGACAGGCTAGCAACTCGGCGTCGATGCTCAAGACGAGAGAGGAGTAGGTATTTATATTGTAAAAGTTAGTTTGAATACCAATTTTTTATTTGCTAGGCTTTTCCACCTCACCTCTTGGCAAAAGCATGGAAGGAGTGGACCTTTCATCTTTCGCGAGCTCACGCTTCCTCCTTCTAGTTCTAGCGACATTTGTCTAGTTCGTCCCGCCATCTCTGCACACCTACTCAGCAAAAACTCATAGGTTCAGGATGCTAAAGATTTTTGTCAAACACGTTTAGCATATATGGTAAAAGTGAGTTTGAATACCTAGATTTTTTTTTTGTTAACCTCTTCTGTCCAACGTCTTGGTAAAAACATTCCCCCACTCCTTCCATCTTTCGCGAGCCCGAGCTTTTTTTTTTAAATTAATATTTATAAACCAGTGCTTGACTGCGATCCCACCTGATGATAAGCAGTGATACAATCATTGATGGTGAGGCGCACTAGTTTAGACTACGGCGCACTAGTAGAGCCTATTCACTCTTGCCTTGAAGGCACCTAAATTATAGTCCTCCTTCTAGTTCTAGCGTTTGTCTAGTTCGTCCCGCCATCTCTAAATACCTACTTCGCAAAAACTTACATATATTATATTATACTTCAAATCAATCAATTAAAAATCAATCTTTTTTTTTTAAATTATTTTTTTTCTCTTATATTTCGTTGAAATACGCCTCGATTAAAAAAAAACCGAAATGATAGTTTGTAAATAAGTAATAAACATATTTATGTTACGCTAAAATATTTAAAATAAATATATAGATGTATGCTAATTAATGTGATTTCTAACAAATTCTATGAATATGCAATTAAAATTGTTTATATTTAAATTATAACCAAAGGTATAAAATAAAACTACTTTCTTATATTTATTTCAGGAGGTATTTGCAGTTTGCAACGTCGTTATATCGATGACTACCTACTATTCAAAATTTTTTTTTAATTTCCTGATGTTGCAACTTCATGTCGGTTTCTCGTCTTTCTTATGGTAAGCGAACGCATAGTGAAAGAGCCTACAAATAGCTTGCTTACTAGAGAAAAAGCAAGGACTTTGAAGGTTACCAGGTTCTTATTTAGAATGAAAATTATTGTATTTATGATATTTTTACACCAGTCATATCAGTACTTTGTAGTAGATATCAAAATGGCAATCACCGAGACTCATTACTTCAAGTACCCATATCAGAAAAATGTGTGTCGTTAAATCATTTTCTGTTGCAATTTTTGTTTCATCGATAGTCATGCACTGATCGATTAGATCAAACAAGGGTTTTTTACTATATATTATGTATAGTGGCAAACAAACAGGCGGTCCACCTACAGGTGAAGATCATCGGCAATTATGAACTCACCGAGTCAAAGTTTCGACCCCGAGATGTTATATACAACATGTCATGTAATGATGTTATTGGTGTTACAACCTGTTGGCTTTCTATCATTTACATTTCGGGGAGTGTGCATCGGAATTACACAATTTATTCCATCAAGCCAGTTTTTATCATCGGACCACTAGACGTATGGTATATATGGACATCCCGCCCATACGTACAAAACGTTTTGGGAGCACATTTGTTGTGCATATAGCTAAGAAGTGAAATTCCTTGCCAGAGTATTTGTTACCTGATAGCTACAACCTAGGGATCTTGAAGTCTAAAGTTAATAGTTTACTTTTAGACAAGCGTGCTCCATCGTCGATCACATTATTGCTTACCATCAGGTGGGATTGTGGTCAAACGCGAGCCTGTCAATAATGAAAAAGGTACGATAGAAGCTAAATCTTATTGACTTTGGTTTGAAGATGTTAAGTCGAAGCCTCCCAAAAGATCTCTAGAGGATTTGCAGAACCTTATTGTGATGAAAATCTAATGTTTTCAAACATGGAAACAAGCAAACAAACATGTAACTATCACCTGCCCCTCTAGCCAAGTTACGATCGTTTCGTTTGCGTCGAACGCCTCGAGTAGGCCACGCCTCCGGTTCCTTTGTTCTGACCACGTGACTAAGCGTTGAGATGACGTCAGAACAAAGGAATCGGAGGCGTGGCCTACTCGAGGCGTTCGACGCAAACGAAACGATCGTAACTTGGCTAGGGGGGCTGGAGGGTTGCTGTAAGAAAACCCATATTCTGAGTTAAACTCGCCATTGCTCATTGACTATCCTATATATTTATACGTTTTTGTGTGCATTAAAGAATAGAAATTTGTTCTCTTTTTCAGTTTACTCAAAGCAAAAAACATATTGATCCCAAAAGCTCCTAACAAGCTTAATTGCCTGCATGTCCCAAATACGCCACCAAATTTATTTCAGAGGTGTAAACTCGTAGAAAACATCAAAATATTGACAGTGTAAATGTAAACCATTCGCCCTTGACCGTGACCTTGGTAGTCGGGTTCACCCGCGGACGATAACTAGAGTTAATATTGGCAGCGTACACTGAACTGTTTGACAAACGCTCTACTCTATCAATATATAAACATAATATTTATATATGAAGCGCTTTTGGTTCGCTTACTATGAGCACTTGTGTAATTTGTCTCTGAAACTGATAATCTGTGTGTCTATGTATACGTGTGACGTCATTGTTTGTTTGCTGCTAGTTTGAGGTTTTATTTGGGGGAAGGGTAGTGATGACTTTTTCCTTTCCATTATTTATGTGAACTTGTGAAAGATTTTAACAAAGTGACATTTACTTCTCTTTTGTTTCATCTATACTGGTTGAATTTTTAAGTGGACGTGAATAGCCAAATCCGTAGACATAGCGAAAAATAATCAAAGGAGTTTTGGGCCCAATTACGATGAAAACTAAAATTACATAAGGCCTCGTACAAGGTGGATCGATGACCTGGTGACGGTTGCAAGCACGGGACCGGTCGTTGTGGCGACACTCGGGGTAGGCCTGTTCTAATGGCCTAGACCAGAAGTCGATGTCTTTTAGCTGAAATTAAGATGACGATAGCAGTAAATCATAGTACTGTCAAATTTTGCTTGTTATATTCACAAACATAGTAACACAGGCGAGTTATTGCCTTCAAACGGTCACTAATGCAAGTTCATCATCATTTCAGCCGAAGGATCCAGGAGGTCCACTGTTGGACATAGGCCTCCACAAGTGTCGCCACAACGAACGGTCCAGTACGTCTCGCATCGTCATCGTTCCATCTTGTGGGAGGCCTTCCAACGCTGCGTTTTCCGGTGTGCGGTCGCCACTCTAGAACCTTTCGGCCCCAGCGACCATCCGTTCTACGAGCAATGTGCCCTGCCCACTGCCACTTCAATATAGCGATTCTTCGGGCTATGTCGGCTATCTTGGTTCTCCACCTAATGCAAGTTACAGGCTATTTAATGAGAAATTACAGATGGATAACCCTGATAACACTTTACCCGGAAATTGAACCCGTATCCTTTTGTTTTCGAGGGTAGGATACCATCAAATAACTTCTCCTGCTCTGGGTGGAGCGAGAGGTAGTGTAAGACGTTTACTAACTCAAAACCCCGCCGTCTTCTTTCAGTTGTGTATGTTTGTTAATTCCACTAAGTCCGTTCCATCATCGGACCACTAGACGTACGGTGTTGTGCCATCGGTACATGGTGGAGATCCCACCCATACATACAAAGCGTTTTGGGATCACATTCATTATGCGTACAGCTAAGGTGTGGAATTCCTTGCCGGAGTCTGTTTTTCCTGATAGCTACAACCTAGGGGGTCTTTAAGTCAAGAGTGAATACGTTACTTCTAGGCAAGCGTGCTCCATCGTCGGCCACATCATCGCTTACCATCAGGGGAGAGAGTGGTCAAAGGCGAACCTATCAATAATAAAAAAAGGTGTTTTTTGCGTTTCAGAGCCACGACGACCTCTCTCCTCTCAGTATCCTCAGCTACTGCTACTGCCACTTGCTTCAAACTTTAATTTCTTACGTAACTAGTAGCCCCGAATTCGTTTCTCTTCCTCATTGGCTTCTATCATATGACACTAATGTTATAAAGGCGAAAGTTTGTGTGTGTGTTTGTGTGTATAATAATAATAATAATATTCCACATCTAAGTATCACACAACGCCGTCTAGTCCCAAGCTAAGCAGAGCTTGTGTTATGGGTACTAGACAACTGATAAACATACTTACATATTTCTAAATACATACCTAAATAGATAGATTACACCCAGACACAGAACAAATGATCGTGCTCATCACACAAACATTTGTCCTGGGTGGGAATCGAACCCACGACCTCCGGCATAGCAGTCAGGGCCACTAACCACTAGACCAACAGGCCACTATGTTTGTTACTTCTTCACGCTCGAACAGCGTAACAGATTGCGATGAAACTTGGTATACGGGTAGGCCATATTCTGGAACAGCACATAGGAATACTTTTCATCCCGGGAGTATGTTCGTTTGGGATAATTTTTCTACTAAAACGCGGGCAAAGCCGCTGGCAACAGGTAGTGTTTATAATAAAAATATATATCCTACCTGACATTCGATTTCTCTTGGCCAAACAATAAATTTAAAAATCGATAAATGCTTTTGTGATTTCAGCGTCATTATCGTACTCAAGTATGTTGACATTTCATGACATTGCCGTGTAAAGTTTGATGAACGATTTCGTTGTCCTTTTGTCCGGGTTTTACTTAATGGTATAAATGTCTGTATGTATACACATATATGTATATATAATGTGTATTGTTTTGTACTTGATTGCAGCTGGTATTTTTGATGGTTTAAGTGCTATTGTTTAACCCAAGCTGTGATTCATAAAATGTATTTATTCAGCATTTATATACACGTAATGGTGAGCCCCCCTAGCCAAGTCACAAACGATAAACGTAAACTCTCAGCAGTCTTTAATAGATTTTCAACTTAATGTTATTGGATATAAAGTTGAAAATCTATTGAAGATTAAATAGTGTTTTCGTTCGTTCCGGTCGCTAACGCTCAGTAGTCTTTAAATAGATTTTCAACTTTATGCTCTTAGGTATAAAGTTGAAAATCTATTGGAGATTACTAAGCGTTCACGTTTATCGTTTGCAATTTGGCTAGGGGGGCAGATCTTAGAATTGGACATTTCATGAAGTGTTCAACCATTTCATAAAATACTCTTATTTTTTTAAATCCTCCTCGAAACCTTCAAAAGAAATGTAGAGTATGTATGTAAATGTTATATATGTATATAGGCTAGGACTAGTGCTTCGTCTACGTAAATGTAGGAAATATACAAAATTATTTTTAGTATATGCTAAACCTGAATATAGTTTGTTCAGAATCAGTAACTGAATCGATTCCAATAATTTTTACACCATATTATATTTTTTCCCAAAAATATTTAAAAAAGGTCACAAGTTGGACACCACTGACACTAAGTATAACACCATAGCGGACATTAGGCGCCAGCGCACATCTGGGTGCGGGAGCGAAACAACCCGTCAGTCACCCAGATGGCCCGATGACCACGTATTTGTGCGGACAATCAGGTAACATAACAAGCATATAACTTTGTGATTTTTCATGGTACAGTTATCAAATATTGTACATAGATTCTTTATAGATAACTACTAGACACGTGTTTCGGGTTTCGCATTTACCTACTAAAAATAATGTTGTATTATATATGCCTATATCACTCAGTAACAAAGTAGCATTTTACTAGTGAAATAATTTTTATAATCGGTACACTAGTTTTTGAGTTTATTTATTACAAACATAAATATTGATAGATTGATTGATTGATTTATTTCATAAATAATTTTTACATTGTATCGAAAATTTATGATAATACAAAGCAAAACAAAGATAATTATAATGCCAATTAAAGAATTAAAAATTTAAGAACATAATATAAACAATCAACAGAAATTTTAAGTACAATAAACAAAGTGCTTTCAAATAATATTTTTCAATTTCCCTTATATGTGGTGTCTGTAAGTAATCTTATTAGGCAATATCAAAACAGTATAAATTCAAATTCCACTATTACAAATGTCAAAAGTATGAATGTCAATACAAATCTTTCCTCTACATGATATATTTTTTTAAATGCTATAACATAGTACTTGACTACGATCCCACTTGATGATAAGCAGTGATGCAATCGTTGATGGTAAATCGCACTAGTTTGTTAAGAGCCTATTCACTCTAGCCTTGAAGACACCTAAATCATAATCGAGGGGAAGACAGCTGCAGGCAAATTGTCTTAAATCTGCGATGATACCACGTACAAACGAAATATTAGTATAGATTTGTTTAACATTTAGGTAACATAGTTTATCACAGTTCACCGCTGAATATATATTGTGTCTATTCAAAGTTGCGCTACAGAACCTGATTTTCTATTTGAGATTTATAGAATGAGTAAAATCTCTTTCTAGATTACTGATACAATCTTACTAAGAATCAAGAAATTAATGTATTATTTACATATTAAATTTAATTATTTATTTCGTAGCACGAATTGCTACGAGGCTACGAGCGTAGCCACGTTTGGTAAGTTCGTAGCAGGTCAATAAAAATAGTTACATTTATTTTTATGCCCATCTTTGGGAACCTAACTAAAGAGACAAGTTGTTTTCCTTATAACACATAACGGAACTACTAATTTTCCCCGAGGACTTTGGCAGAAATGTATTTCTCTTATTATAAGCATAGCATAATAATCAGCCTTATAATGTTCTTATTGCAGGGATTCAGGCCTTCACTATAGGGGAGGAAATAGGCTGTAATCCACCACGCGGGCCCAGTGCGGATTGGTGGATGTCAAATATCTTCGATTTTTTGGATCTAGGACATGCTGATCGAAACCGTGACTCGTAAGTTGTAGCCATTACCACTGGGCCATTACTGCTTTGTCTGTTTTCTTATTCATTTACCTCAAATAGCTTCTAAAAAGAAATTATCTCATTCAAAATATTTCACATCACATAGACCTGCATAGGTTGGTACTTCTGAAACGCCAGAAGTTAGAGTGCGGTTCCAATTGGTGGTTCTCTATGGAGAAGAATCGGCAAGAAACTCGAATGTTACTCTTTATTTTTTTTAAATAGATTTTTTACAATATTTCCATACTTCTATTGCAATATTAGTAGGTATGTGAGGACAGTGTAGACCGGTCAACATGGTACTATGTTAGTCTGTGGAGCTTACACTGGTGTTCTTAGTATTTCAGAGATAAATATCAATTATATATAACAAAACGTGTTCATTTCATCTATAAGTTTCAGACTACCCAGTTTTCTGCCAGGGAATTGTTCGAATAAATCACCACGGTCCTGGAACACAAAGAACAATTGAACTAACAAAGTTTTAGTCAGTAAAAGTCTGACACTCCTTTTCCCTCAACCCAGAGCAGGAGGATTTATTTAATAATTTCTCACCCTAAATACAAAAATAGTCTAACTAGTTTTCAACTAACTAGTTTTGTTATTAAACCTGGAAGCATAGTGTTATTTTAATATATTTAAAAGGACACAATGCTCCCTGATTATATAAGTAACAAAACTATCAATGCTCCGAGGTCCGTTTCACAGTGGTTATAGCATGTTCTACGCTGGCTGGGTGTTAATGAGATGAGCGGCGGGTCCAGACTGCACAAATTATCGGCCACACTGTAATGTGACCCTCTCGTACCCTTTTACGTGCTGTGCTTCGTTCACTAGAGGATAGTAGTTTGAGTGAGTCGACTTGAGGTGATTACTAGTAAATGATAAATGATATTTATTTTGCAAATAGATTTTTAAAAACACTTTTACACGTCAATTTTTTTGTCAATTTAAACTAGATGAAGCCGGTGTTTCCTAGCTGCCTACCCTGAGAAGAAACACCGAAACTAACTCAGGGGTCAAAGTCTCTTTTAAAGTCCATACAGTAAACATGTAATGGTCAAATCATATGAGAATGCAAATTGGAGTCTGAAATGGTCTTTTGAAGAAAGAACCACACAGTTCTGAGCGGACCTGTCCAGTCAGTGCAAGCATTTGTCAATATTTGTGTACTCAACTCAGAACTACTAAAGAGCTCAACGACCTGACGAACAATACCAAAGAAAGGACATTTGGGTAGGACGCAAAAGGTACTCAAAACCTGCCAGACATTATGTTATAATTAAAGAGAAAAAAAGAGTAATCCACATAGTCCCCACATACACAATAGTAAAATTTACAAAAAATGTAAATATTACAAATTATAAATATATATATAAAAATATTGATATATCAAAAAGTAGTATTTAGACAATGTCAAATTTTAAATATAAAAAATAAACAATGTCATAATTGTAAAAAGTATAATAGTTGATCTTATGTTTCAATTGTGGACTATCATATGATCCAATTGTTCTTTAACCAGCTGCTGCCAACAGCGTCGCCTGTGTGATAGTGGATAATTATCCCAAGAGTACATACTTTCGGGATCAAAAGTGTAATATATGCTATTCCAGGACATGGTCTACCCGTGTTTAAAGTTTCATCAAAATCAGTTCAACAGTTCGAGAGTGATGAACTAACAAATATACACATACAGTACACACTCATAAACTTTCTCCGTTATTTATAAGAAATATTAGTGTAATTTTGTAAGATAAGATACAAACTTAATCAAACGTCAAAGAAGGGAAAAATTACAAGTACCTCATGCAGATAATCAATAAAGAAAAGTGCAAATCAGTTCCCAAAATAACTACAATATTAGCACATTTTGTTCAGGTTCCAACGTCGTTAGAAAATTTAGAAAATAGAAAGAGATGAAGGTTCTGACGCTAGACTAGCTTCTAGGTAGTTTTGGTTTTTTTTTGTAGTTGGGAAAATCATCCATTTACATCCCCAGCTCTTGGGTGGGGCGCGAGGGCGTGTCAGACTTTTACTGACGAAAAATCCCACTCCTGTTCCTTCTTTGCCTTCGTCCCAAGGCCGAGTTTTCCTTTCAGAAGCAAATCCGTGACCCCAGTAGGCTTCGACCCTGCTGGGCCCCTACAATTTGCTGACATTTCCTTGAGGCGCGCGTCGAACAGTACACACCGTCGACCACTTGGGCTCGGTCCGGACGGTTACCGGACGGTCGGACGGCGAGCTACCTATTGCTTACCGTCCGCAAGTCCGCGCCTACGCGGTGGCCGGAAATCGGGATCGGGATCCCGGCGACTGGGGCATGAGGGTCGTTCCCTCGTGCGGCCTCCTCCTTTGCTAGCATTACTGCTTCGCAGAAGGAGGCGACCGCCTGCCACTCCTCTTCACTTCGGATCATGGCCTGTACCAAGACCCAGCGCTAGAGATCGTTGCCGCCGATCTTGCCCACGAGGACACGGCGGTGCTCTGCACAAGCGGGGCACACCCGCACCGTGACCTCCGGGCGGTCCACACAGTGGTGGCACCTGGGCGTTACTTCCGCACGGATCCGGTGCAGGAACTTCCCGAACTGACCATGTTTAGTGAGAACCTGCGTCATGCGGAAGGTGAGGATGCTGTGAGGTCTTTCCAGTCACTCCTCAATGAGGGGACTTACCGCCATAATTATGGCGTGCCCAAGCTTCTAGCTAGTGACTTGACTATTCTAACCACTAGCCTAACAAAGCAATGTAAACGCAGCACCAGCACCAAAAGCGCAAGTCCAGTTGTTTGCTGTAACAATTCTGACGTGTTCGGATTCGTATAGCTAACGCGTATTTATTTAGCGATACACATGTAATTGATGGCTTCGGCCGAATGTCGTGCAGCCGTGTTAATTTACTACTTTACTCATGTTACGTTGAACGAAAATATCCTGTTTTTGTTGTAGGTGTCACTCAACTTGACGACTTATGTCGGTCATGGTTTGTGGAAAAAGGTTTTTGAATAAGGTTTTACCTGCATCTTAGTTTGGGTAGTGCCTAAACCTATCCCTAATTTCCTACTTACTCAGTTAAATCGTCATGCATAGGTTTGATCTGGTCTGGTCTGATGGAATCTAAATAGCTGAATGTTAATTGCAGACTGATGTTGCTTTCAATTTTTTTATACAGATTTACAAAGTAGGTAGGCGTTTTTATGCGTAAATTTTATTTAGATTGATAATTCAATCTTCATTGTGAGGAAACGTCAAAATAATTCATGCTACGAATAATACATCATCGTCATTTCAGCTGAAGAACGTCCACCGTTGGGCACAGGCCTCTTCCAAGCGTTGTCCACCACGAAAATTATAAAAAAGCACGAAACCAAAGTTTTGAAAAGATTATTACAGCACTAATATGTACACGAAAACTACAAGCATTTACAAGAAAAATAACAGATAAACTCTAAATTAAATATAAACATCTATGTATGCAAGTACTAAGCGTTGAAAAACATTGAAAATCAATTCATTTTATACTAAATAGCTGGGACAATATGAAAATTGTAACCAAGAGCCGTGTTAGCCAATAAGCAAGATCAAATAGTACTGTGAACGTGCGACTTCCAATAATTATGTTTGCTGAAGTCGTTAGAGCCGCCGACGACGGCCATCTTGGACGATTCACGGACAAAACGCTCTATGGAAAATCACAGACAAATCAAATATCTACGTAATAAATAGAACTAGCTATTGCCCGTGGCTTTGACTAAAAGCCTGTTTGATCTGTTTGAGAAATGGGTAGGTATATTCATTGGTTTCACCCGCGTGAACGTTAATGGTAGATTATGTGACTAGGGGAGTGTCTTTAAGCTGTTGATCCCCGCATTAACGCCGGCGTTCACGCGCCATTGTCTTTCTATTGTGTCTCTAATTACGCACTCAAAAGGTTAAGTCGCGGGCGGCATGTTGAATTCCGAACGAAACGAAGGTTGCTAATTTTAATCCCGAACGTCAGTGAGGGATTTATATAATTAACTCCCGAGCACTGCGAGGGAGTTAATAAAGAAACCTGAGTGAAGTGAGGAATTCAAGCCGCCCAAGACAAAGACAGCTTTATCCCCGTGTTGGATACTCTACTTTTTACACCATCTGTGAGATAATTAAAAGACAATTTAGTAAAACAAATCATATAATAGAGACATATAATTATGTAAGTATTATTTACGAGTTAATCTTAACTTAAGGTGGTGTAAAAAAATATTATACTTAAACTAAGGGTAATATATGCCTTTTTTGACTTGATTCATCAAACAAATTCTCTCGTTCTAGGGTGGAGTCTGATTACTTATATGCCATCTTGGCATATAATCAGACTTTGGCTTATATAAACCCACCAAAATCCTGTGTTCTACAGTTGCCCTTTTCGTTCCAGGGCCACAGTAACTCTTTCAAAAAAATATGGGCCTAACATAATTATATTATGATATGAAATTTCGGATCTGAATACGGATAAAGGAATAATATTATATCGGTTTCAGATACGGTTACTGATGTTAAATTATTTCGGATTATCCGCTAGTTTCGGTTACGGATTTTGTAATTTATTGTAAAATTATAAAAGTAAAATTCAAATAGCTTGATTTAACTATTATTTCTAGTCTCATTATTTTGTTTGGCTGGGCAAGACGTAGAAAAACCGGTCGTAAGCTGTCATGTAGGCCTACTATCCACGGGACTTGTTCGTCAACTCGCTACTGTGAAACTCGCGAGCGCTCGCGAGTTGGCACTTTCCGATTTTACTTACCTACATTTTTTGTTGTCAATTCATGCGCGCGAGTTGACAACAAAAGAAGTAAGTAAAATCGGAAAGTATTAAGTACAGTCAAATAAAAACTGATTGAAACCAATAGCTAGTTAGCTATTGCCCGCGGCTTTGCCCACGGTGGCTGATTCGGTACTAACTATATCTACTTAAATTTCGGGATACGTTAAAGGTGCGAATTAAGGCGAATGGGATGCGGCTGCCGACGCATGATAACCAAACACGCTATCCAGTTTTGCTTTTTAAAGGAGTGTACTCCTTTAAAAAGTAACATTCTACATTCAACAAGTCCCGCAAACCTCCATTGAAAAGGAAAGATCTTCCTACCAGACGGGTGTTTTGTCAGGTCCGAACAACTGCCCGAGAGTTGAATTCAGGCTATGTTCTAATCGCGCGGAGAACTTTAATATCGCGATACAGGATTTTGAATTTTAGTTCTACTGGCTGCCGAAAAATTGGGGATTTTAGCAAAGGTGTAACGGTATTTCGCGTCGGAACAGCTGCTCAACCTTTATCAAGTGCAAGTTCCATGGTGTATTGAGTACGGCTCTCATCTTTGTGATGGGTGTGCGAAATACCACCTTGATGCACTAGAGTCGAAAGAGAAGCGAGTCAAGAAGATCATCGGCAATAATGCACTTGTCGAGTCAAAATTCCAAAGTCTTGAGCATCGACGCCCGCTAGCCTCACGGTTTTCTATCGTTTACATTTCGGGGGTGTGCATTGGAATTGCACAATTTAATTCCGCCAAGTCCGTTCCATCATCGGACTACGAAACGTCGGCATTGCACCACCGGTACATGGACCACCCCACCCATACGTACAAAGCGTTTTTGGAATGGATCCATTGTGCGTGTTGTACGTAAGGAGTAAAATTCCATGCCGGAGTCAATGTTTCTTGATAGTTACAACCTAGAAGTTTTTAAGTCAAGAGTGAATAGGTTACTTCTAGGCAATCGTGCTCCATCATCGGCCACATCATCGCTTATCATCAGATGAGATAATAATGGTCACACGAGAGCCTATCCATAATGAAAGAAAGTTCCGGTGTTTTATTTACTTTTGTTACGCTTCCGTTTGACCACTCTCGCCTTATGAATAATTAGATATAAATATATATTAAATATCTTTGTCATAAACGATATTTGTTTTATTTGAAAGTCCAATTGTATAAAATGTCTAATACATTTAAAGTGAGTACTTACATCACACATTTTATAAGAAGTTTTCGTAGTACATAAATACATCAGATTTTTACGTTCAAGCGAGTTGACAATAAAAATAGTAGGTGAAGTCGGAACGAGCCAACTCGCGAGCAGTCGCGAGTTTTGCAGTCGCGAGTTGACGAACAAGTCGTCCACGGACGACGGTTTAGACTCCGTCATTATCTGAAACTTTTATACCGGTTACGGTTTCGGATATTTTTTTATTTCGGATATCCAATAGTTTCGATTACAGAGCTCCATAACATCTCTGGTTCTTATTATGTGCTGAAATGAGAACTACAAATATAAGTTATATAATATAAATAACTGAAACACGGAATCTTTCAATGTAATGTGTGCACGCCACTTCGCGACGTTTTTGTTAATTGATGATTTCACTTATTGACAAACAGTAGAGAGCAGTTGATATTTATCGTGGTCGTATTAATAAACAAACTAGCTTCTGCCTGTGGCTTGGCCTGCGTGAAAGTAGAAAATTAATATTAGGAAAATATTCCCGAGATAAAATAGTACATTTTGATACAAGTGCAGAAAGTTTGTCATTGCGACCGAGGCGGAATTTGCACGAGCCTTAGGCGAGTGTATTATATAGCCGAAGGCTGCAGTGACAAATTTGCACGTGTATCAAACGACTTTTTTCAATACACTTAAGAAATGAATAAACGGGGGTTGACCGGCGACTCCTGGGGGTCGACGCGCGCCCAGCCTGATACGATAAATGTAATAAAATCATGGCGCGGGAGAGCACGCGCTCTTTTCTACACTAGTCCGGAAAACAGTCTATTGCGTGCCTAAAAGCGGTGGGATAAGAGCGGGTTTTCGAGTAAGTGTATTGAAAAGTATTTAATGTCCTACTTCAGGACATCTTCTAACGTTTGGATTTTTTTTTAAATTTTATTTAAATTCGTTCAGCCTTTTGGACATAAAAGAGTAACAAACACATACACACACACACACACAAACATGACACACATCATCAGCTACACAAATATAATTATATAAACTTTACCAACAGTTTGAAAGAGTTACCATAGCCCTGGAACGCAAAAGGCAACTGAAGGAACACAGGCGGGTTTTAATTAGTAAGTCTGATTCTCTCTTTCGCTCCATCCAGAGCGGGGCAGTTATTTGATGATTTCCCATCTCAAAAAAGATATGTTGTGTTAGCTTTATAATAATTGGAGAATGATGGTACTCGACATTATCATTTTATCATAATTGTAATAGAAGGACTAGATGTCCTCCTGTTACGATTAAATTTCTTTAATTAGTCGGAGTAAGTTTCTGATTGATTCCACGTTGAAGGTCAAAACGGTGAAGGAAAACGTCGTGAGGAAACCGAAATCCTAGAACCAAGAATTCGAAGACATGTGACATTCACCAACCCGCACTGGGCCCGCGTGGTGGATTATGGCCCATTCCCTCTCCTAGAGAGAGGAGGCCCGAGACCCAGCAGTGGGAACATTAAAAGGCTGATTATGCTTATGCCACGTTGAAGGAGGCGTGTTTAAGACAAATATGATAAAGATTATACAAAGTTAATGTCAGTCTAGTTTACTATACGTTGTAAACTACCTAAACGATCTAAGATAAGCTAGTAAGCTGAGAGAAACGAGAAAGATGAATCTATCAAAAACACGATTTTTAGACAAAACAAACCATTTATAGACGGTAGTCACCGGTTTTAGATTCGAGTAATCAGTTTTACACATGTGAATTACCACTTACAGCCCTCTTCCTCTCTCCTAACTTTGTTGTGCCCGATAGGGTCCATATTGATCTATGACAATTTTCAACATTATCTATGTATACATATGGATTGCAATAAAGTATTGAGTATTGAGTAGAACTCGTTTTTAGACTCTTGATCACAATGTTAGTTATTTTATTTTTTTATCTTAAGTGTTTACATGTTGTTTCTACATTGTGTGTATCTGTGTACGTGTGCCAAATAAAATATTTTTCTTTCTTTCTTTTTCTTTCTATGATCCAGTGTTTAGACTTCAGTATTTTCATTCTAGATCCAGAGTTTAGACTCTTGATCCAGCTTTTAGACTCTAGAACCTGTTTTTTTTGGAATTTAGAGTCTAGCATTACACAACATTACATTACGTCCTAAACTAATTTGTATTCTAAAACGTAACAAAAACCGGAATTTTAGACTCCACTTCAATATCTAGAACAAGTCGTCTTTGTTTGATAAACGCCAGTCAAACTCATATACCTACATACATAGGTAGTCAACTCTATGACAATAGCACAGTAAACAGTAAATATTTGTATCACCTAATATTATCATACCGTTACTGTATTCGCTTTAATTATCTGTGTTCAATTCTGGCAACATTATAAATTAATTTGTCTTCAGACTAAGGAATTATTTTGCCTCGTTTATTGGTGTAAATATTTAATATTTGATCCGTATAATGTCTCATTACTAGGATTCTTTTGTTGTCACGTTTTTTAGAATTTGACCGATAAGTTTTGGCAAATATTTGTGGGACTAAATTAGTTTTGTTACGCTATTGCTCTTCCAAGGTAGACAGAAGTTGTAAACGTCATTTTTTTAAAACATACCTTTTTGTATTTTAGTCTTTAACTCCCGATTTTTGAACTACTTAATTAAGTATTTCTGAAAATGTAGAAATATGGCATTAAAAAGGGTTTGAGGCGTTCTTAACTCAAAATAATAGGGGTTAAAGTATGAAATTGACGTTTTTTAAAACGGGTTGCTTTGATATAAGTGATATATATGTTATATCTTGGATTGACTTGGAATTATAAATTCAAGTAAACTTCATATACGTTCAGGTACGTTATATTTTCTTTCGAAATTAGGTATTTATTGGATTCTTTGTGTTTTGTATTTTCTGTAATATCGCAGTTCTTATAACCATGAAAGCTAATAAAAAAACGTGTTTTTTTATATTAAGAGTTCCAACGTAGAAACTATGCATTTCAAAGGGCAAGCAATATCAATTACGTATACCTACGACTTCCTTCTAAAAAAAGAACTTTGTGCTCTTGGTTTAATAGTTTTCGTTTTAGAAATTTTGTCTTGTTGCCGCACTGAGGAGAAAAGTTATTCGTGAGATAAAACTTCCCACGTGAAAGTGATTGAAACAAAAATAGACAGTCCATTCATTAACAGTTTTAAGTCCATATACATAATCAATATTGCATACCGCTTGAGACACAATTGTTTCCACGGTAGACTCCTATTAAAAAATAATGCGAGTTTTCTTATATTTCATTCAAAAATAGTTACAAGTAGGTACTGCGATATTATAGAAAATACAAAACACAAAGAAACCAATGAATACCAAATTTTATAATACTTTAACCCCTAATACTCTATTTAGAAACGTGCCCTTAGACTTAGTCAGGTTTCTCATCATTTGTTTTCTTAGCCAAGTTTCTCATTGTTCTAACTAGTGAAACTACAACAATTCTTAATGCAGAACTAAAAAACCCCGCTCTACCCTAAGTAGTTTTTTTTAATAGCGATATTATCTACCTGTACAGTATACATTTACTTTATTGTGGAAACTATACATATACATACATATTCAGCCTTTTAATGTTCCCACTGCTGGGACTCAGGCCTCCTCTCTCTAGGAGAGGGGATGGGCCGTAATCCACCACGCGGGCCCAGTGCGGGTTGGTGGATGTCACATGTCTTCGAATTTTTGGTTCTAGGACATGCCGGTTTCCTCACGATGTTTTCCTTCACCGTTTTGAGAGCAGTGGTGATGAAATAAATTACACAAAGTAATGCGTCTGGCTGGATTTGAACCCGCGACCTACAATTCGTAAGTCGGGGCCGTTACCACTCGGCCACCACTGCTCTCCTGCTATTTTTTTTGCCGGCACAATATGCAGAATCGCAAGAAAAACTGCAAACCTGGCCTACTCTCAAAAAAGGTTTTAATGTTAATTTAATTATTTTTTTAGGGTTCCGTACCTCAAAAGGAAAAAACGGAACCCTTATAGGATCACTTTGTTGTCCGTCCGTCCGTCTGTCTGTCTATCTGTCTGTTAAGACCCTTTATCTCGGGAACGCGTGGAAATATCGAGTTGAAATTAAAACTATATAGTCAAGTCTGCGATCCCTTGATGCTGTGAAAAAAACAAACTTCTAAGTTAACGAAAAAAAAGATACGGTCGTTTATGTCGCAAAAAACGTAGGTATATTTCGACACTCTCAAGGAAATCAAAATTCATAGGGTAGTTTCCGTTGACCTAGAATCCTGAAATTTGGCATAAAGCAAGGTCTTATAGTACAGATATAGGAATTAATCTGAAAACAGTAAATTTGTTGTTACGTCACAAAAAAAAAACTCCATTAAGGAATTGAATTGTTTACATAGGTAAGTTTGTACGGAACCCTCAGTTCGCGAGTCCGATTCGCACTTGCCCAGTTTTTTTTTTTATT
This sequence comes from Mythimna impura, assembly GCA_905147345.3. Taxonomy (NCBI): domain Eukaryota; kingdom Metazoa; phylum Arthropoda; class Insecta; order Lepidoptera; family Noctuidae; genus Mythimna; species Mythimna impura. The sequence goes on along the minus strand of LR990359.1, from coordinate 19,404,617 downwards.
AGTCAAAGTCAGTCTAAAGAACGCATTTACATGTACTCTTTAAGTTATTATTTTTACTTTATTAGTCTGAACAAAAGGTTGGTGTGAAGTTGATAATTGCAACAAACAACGTCCAAGAAAAAGGAAGAATAAAATTCTTAAGAAACGATTTTTTAATAAGGCAATTAATTGAAATAACCGAGACTAAAATCGACTTTATTTAAAAAATAACCAGGTTATTTTCAACAATGAATATGCGTTGAGAATAGACTAATTATAAATAATTAACTATAGTATATATATCAATAATTAACTATAGTATATATATAAATAACTAGCTGACCCGGCGAACTTCGTACCGCATAATAAGTAGTAAGGATAACGCCATCATCATTTACTGTCATTACAAGAACAGCATAATTCATTATATAATGACATTTTAATTAGAGATGGCGTTGTATTTTTTTTTTTTAGGTGGGAAAATCATCTTATGACAAATCCCGCTCTTGGGCGGAGCGAGAGATAGTGTCAGACTTTTACTGACTAAAAACCCACTCCTGTTCCTTCTTTGCCTTCATCCTGGGGCCCCGGGCTTCGCTTTCACACTACCCGTGGCCCCAGTAGGCTTCGGCCCTGCTGGGCCCCTACGATTTGCTGACATCTCCTTGAGGCGCGCGTGGAACACTACGCGCCGTCGACGACTTGGGCTCGGTCCGGACAGTTACCGGACGATCGGACGGCGAGCCACCCATTGCTCGCCGTCCGCAAGCCCGCGCCTACGGTGGCCGGAAATCGGGATCGGAATCCCGGCGGCGGTTGGGGCGTGAGGACCGTTGATGGCGTTGTATTTGGATTTTTTTCCATTTTTTCTCACCGTTTAAACCTTCCCTGGACTATCTCAAATATTTCAAGACCAAAATTAGCCAAATCGGACCAGCTGTTCTCGAGTTTTAGCGAGACTAACGAACAGCTTTAATTTTTAAATATAAGAAAGATGTATATGGTTCTGATTTTTTAAATGGCGGTGAAAACTGCATTGAAATCCGTCGCATAGTATAAAAGAACAATACCGCCTCTGAGATACACGAAAAATGACTTTATATGGTCAAAAATTATGTACTATTGAAATATTTATTAGTTTTCCTAAATGCACAGTTTTCAGAAGCATATCAAAATAACAATATAATAAATGTTATAACCTACCTACCTTTTTTATCGATGTATAATGATTAAAAACATTGTTCAGGCAGGGGCCATAGTCTTAACATAGTTCTTGGCAACCAGTCCAGTTAAGCCTCATAAAACCATAGCGTTATATCTTTATTTTCCTTATGTTGCAATAGTTTCCCATCAACTGAGGGGTTGTTGGCTTCGGCCCCTCGTACGCCTTCAAAAGGTCCAGGACCTGAGATAAATAAATACATGAAAATAATATAATATAATGTGTTATTTGGATACTTTAGTAAGATATAATATACTTCTCTTGATACACTATCTGTTGTCTAGCATAGCATAGCATAGTCGGCCTTATAATGTTCCCACTGTTGGGACTCAGGCCTCCTCTCTAGGAGAGGGAACGCTCTGAATCTGTTGTCTACATTTCTTTTAATCTCTCCTTTCGCAGGTCTGCTGGAAGAAATTCCTTTGGAAATAAGCAGTACCTTTGTACTAGTATTTATTACGCATTTTTTTTTAATTCTTGATAGGTTCGCGCTTGACCACTATCTCACCTGATGGAAAGCGACGATGCGGTCGACGATGGAGCGCGCTTACCTAGAAATAGCCTATTCACTCTCGACTTAATGATTCCCAGGTTGTAGCCATCAGGAAACACAGATTCCGGCAAGGAATTCCACTCCTTAGCTGTACGCACAATGAATGTGTTCCCAAAACGTTTTGTGCGTTTAGGTGGGATGTCCACCATGTAATAACGACGTATATTTTTTTTTCAGATTTTTGTGTGTAAATAAATAGTAAAATAAATAAATAGATAATTACATTACATAATTACTACGAAATAGCATCAAACATTTCGACATAATTTCATCACTATTTTTATCAACGGTTTCCATGCGTTCAAATTCTATATTTGTCCAGATCTTTGCACTTATCTGACTACGACAGGCTCATAACTTAATGAGTAATTAAAAGAAAATTTTCCACGAACATATCATCATCGTGAGATGATAAGGTATGCTTGTCACTCCTTATTTATCTTGATGAGTGACGGAGTTGTAAATTCTTTGTTTCATATAAGTCCTGATAAGATCTGATTTCCTCTGTTTGCCCAGAAAGACTGGTAGAAGATTAAATAAATGACACTTTATAATGTTTGGCTCATGACTATTATTAGAATTTTGTTTAAAAGGAAGTTAGGAATGGGTGTGTTCATCTTTATTTTTCTGTCTTGCGTCATGGTGATACCTGGGGCGTCCAGGCAATGTATGAAATATCATGAATATTATTGTCCATTACATACTTCACCTAGATAATAGCAATTTTTATATAATTGTTACCGGCAATTTGTGAAATAAATAGATTTTGATCTATATATTTTATCAATGTTAATCGACCTACCTATAAAATGACGGGCAAATGAAACGTTCTAATGAAAATGTTCTATTACTTAAAATCAATGTGTGTGAAAGACGAGAGCAGGGAAGGAATTGACTTAATTTGAGCATTCGGTAATGTATAGACCTATAGCAAAGTATAAATAATATTTCATACATTACCTACACGTTTTAGGTAGGTATTCTATACATTGCCTAGGTTGTAGCTGCATTGTATAGAAAACCGGATCATACAGATTGCCGGTAACATATATATGTTTGATACTCCTTCACGCTTAAACGGCTGAACGGATCAAAATGAAACTTAGCACATGGGTAGACGATGTCTTGGAATAGGACATAGGATACTTTTTATCCCGGGAGTATTTCCACACGGGTGAAGCCGCGGGCAGATGCGAGTCAAGTATAAGCACCGCTGACAATGTATTGCATGTTGTAAACCTCTAAGGGATTTTTCGTTTCCAAAGGTAGAATTCTTTTTTTTAGTATTGATAGGCTTGCGTTTGACCACTATCTCACCTGATGGTAAGCGATGATGTGGCCGACGATGGAGCACGCTTGCCTAGAAGTAACCTATTCACTCTTGACTTAAAGACCCCTAGGTTGTAACTATCAGGAAACAGATTCCGGCAGGGAATTCCACTCCTTAGCTGTACGCATAATGAATGTGTTCCCAAAACGATTTGTACGTATGGGTGGGATGTCCACCATGTACCGATGGCACAACGCCGTACGTCTAGTGGTCCGATGATGGAACGGACTTGGTGGAATTAAATTGTGCAATTCCAACGCACACTCCCCGAAATGTAATCGATAGAAAACCGACAGGCCAGCAAATTGGCGTCGATGATCAAAACGCTTTGGAGTTTTGACTCGACAAGTGCATCGTCACCGATGTTCCTCTCAATTTTCTGAATTCACTTTAATTTTCCACAAACTATTTCCAACAAGCTTCCCACCCAAAGAGAGGTACAAATTCCACATTAGTACATACAAAATGCTAGTTTAAAGCCAAAGAGGACACTATTTGATTAACACTAATTAGTCGAACCAGCTTTGCCTCATCCGGCGGCGAATGCAAAGAAAGCGCTTCACTTACACAAAAATACGAAAGCTCCTACAAACAGTCTTATTGCGCTGGAAATAAGATCGAAAATACATTTTCAAAAACGCAAAATTACGTTTGTTTTGTAAACCCAATTTGTGTGATGGAGAAAGTAACTTTCTACAAGTCCGTAGTTTGTCATAATTTTAATTTATTGCAGAAATATTCACTGCTTTCGATTCGGTTTTGTGGTGATTGGTTTAGTTTTTTTTATATGACTGTACATATAGCACGTAGAGCTGTCGGTCCCGGTAATTTATATATATATAAGGAGAAACTGACTGACTGACAGTCACAGTGTGGGCAGGGCACATTGCTCGCAGAACAGATGGTCGATGGGGACGAAAGGTTCTGGAATGGCGACCACGTACCGAAAGACGCAGCGTTGGAAGGCCTCCCACAAGGTGGACCGATGACCTGGTGAGGGTCGCGGGAATCCGATGGATGCGAGACGCACAGGACCGGTCATTGTGGCGACATTTGGGGGAGGCCTATGTCCAACAGTGGACGTCTTTCGGCTGAAATGATGATGATGACTGACTGACATATCAACACACAGCCAAAACTACTGGCACTGGGAACGTGAAATTTTGTACGAGAGTTCCTTTTATAACGTAGGCGAGCACTAAGAGAGGATTTTCCAAAATTCACCCCCTAAGGGGACGAATCGGGGGTCCAAAGTTCGTATGGTGAAACCTATTTTCACGCGGGCGAAGCCGCTGGCAGAAGATAGTCATTCATAGATCTTTGACAGTTGTTACAGGTAGTCGGACGCCAGAAAGTCTGACCAACAGTTTATCCAAGGAGTATCGCGTTGGCCTGTAAGTGGGTTAAGAAGGTCTGATAGGCAGTCGCTTCATGTAACACTCAGGTATTCAGCCGCATTCGGTTAGACTGGAAACCGACCCTAAGCTAGTTGGGAAAAGGCTAAGGAGGTTTTTTTTAGGTGGGAAATCATCTAATGTTCTTTGCCCTTGGGCGGAGCAGGAGGGCATGTCAGACTTTTAAGGACTAAAATCCACTCCTGTTCCTTCTTTGCCTTCGTTCCAGGGCCCCGGGGTTCTCTTTCACACAACCCATGACCCCAGTAGGCTTCGACCCTGCTGGGCCCCTACTGTAAGGCTAGGGGGGTGATGATGACGTATAGTATGGTCAAAATATGCTCTGAAGTTGGCGTTCCCAACAAAAAAACGGAATACACATTCGCCACATGATTATTAAAAAGAATTACTGCGCAACCAATTGTTCGAAGTTCGGAGCGGTCAAATTATTTCGACTGTACTGTATTTCGTGTTAATTTTGTGGTTACCTTCGTCTTTACTTACTGCCCCAAACCTAGACAGCCAGTTAAAATCTCATTTTTAGTTTATCAGCTTGGCCAGAATTTTTTGAGTATCGGTCATGCTACAGCAACTGATATCAGCTGTACTTGGAATTTTCAGGAATTGCAGTCATTTAATACAGAAAATATATGACTGCTACGAGTGGTTCATTAAATTTTCTTAGATATCAAATGCATACCCATGCACATATATTTTTTAAAATAGGTTTTTAATACATTTTTATACATTGGAACCTAGTCTACAGAGGTAACTGCAGTGTCTCTAAGCCAAGAGTGAATAGGTTACTTCTAGGCAAGCGTGCGCCATCGTCGACCACATCGTTGCTTACCATCAGGTGAGATAGTGATCAAACGCAAGCCTATCTATATAAAAAAAAAACGGGCAAGCTCTAGTCGGACTCGCGCACTGAGGGTTCCGTACAAACTTACCTATGAAAACAGTTCAATTCCCGGATTGAGTTACGACGATTTTTCCGAAACGCATTTTTTTTTGTGACGTAATTACAAATTTACAGTTTTCAGATTTTTTCCTATACTTGTGCTATGAGACCTTGCTGCATGCCAAATTTCAGGCCAAATTCTAGGTCAACGGGAAGTACCCTATGAATTTTGTTTCCCTTGAGAGTGTCGAAACACACGTTTTTTGTGACATAAAGAGCCGCATCTATTTTTTCCGTTTACTCAGAAGTTGATTTTTTCACAGCTTCAAGAGTCCGCAGACTTGACTCTTGAATTTAAACTCGATACCTCTACGCGTTCCCAAGATAAAGGGTCTTGATAGACAGACAGACGGACAACAAAGTGATCCTATAAGGGTTCCGTCTTTTTCCTTTTGAGGTACGGAACCCTAAAAAAGATATAACTCGGACAACACCTTCACATCTTTCAATGTCGTTCCCAAAGATGACAAATTCACTACAATTGAACAACAAACCCACCCCTGTAATTAGTAAAATCATCAAACATTTAGCAAGCCTGATTCCCACCGTTCATTGAATCCATACATCTCGACCGATTTCACGGACAATCCCACACAAAAGGTATAAGTCAAACGGCGACAATGGCCATTCATTTTAAACGGGACCCCTAACAACATTATACCGATGTAATACATATTTCATTATTAATTTCTACCTTTTATGGTGCTTAATTTTATTGCAGTGGCAACCCCGGACGTTATTTTTTTTATAAGGCCATGGTACGATGCTACAATGCCAGCCCGTTTGACAATAGGGGGCGTTGTATTGTTGTACAATGTTTTTTTTTGTTGATAGATAGTTTTATAATCATGTAGGTATGGTTAGGCGAATAATTTTGAATATTTTATGCAGCAGTATGGTTTAGTATATAAAGTATAAATATAATTTACAAACACTTTCTGTGCTGTATAAAAATACTTATCTTATTTACATGGAAATCACCTTAAATCACCGTTGATTTAAATCTTTCTTTTTGAGTTCCCTTAAAAACCTGAAATACTGGAATCGTACCAATCATAAAAATCGTCAAAACGACTTTTAACTGGACTCCAAAAGGTATCTAAATCTGTTCCATTCTTTTGCTGACTGTACGTGATCTGACGTATCCACGTCCAATAGTTCCTGAACGATCAGACTCGTCCCATTCATAAGGAGACACCGGCATTCGCTTCCGGTTGCCCTTTCATTGTACAAGTCGGCAGATCGCGCGCCGCCGCCGGCCATGACAACAAAAGACCGATTCAAAAATCGAATTTGCGATTCAAAAGCGCATCGTTGAGGTTTATTGGCTTATCGCTTGATTGATTGTGCGAACGCCGACGAATTTTTTTTCTTTCGATGTTGCCAGTTTGAAATAACTCGATAATATATTTTGATTTGGGCGTGGCGAATTCGCGATCCCCTTTGTCGGTTACAGGAAGTTTTAGCAATGTCTATGTCCTGTAACAGGTACATTTGTATGGAATGTATGGAGTTTAGTACACTTGTGTTTGCGTTACGCCTATTAGAACTTCCATTTGAAGTAAAGAGGCACGCATTGTGGACGTTAACTGTGCTGAAATGGCTAATATTTGTAAATAAATTATGTTCAATGTCGATTCGCTTCTGTTACTCGTTTCTTTGCATACTTATTCTTAATGCTTGTAATATGTATAAGTGGGATTGTAAAGCAATAAATGCGCAATATTACTATGAAATTAATAATTGCACGTAGCAATTTTTTACTGACTATCAATTGAAATCGGTTGACGAAATCTTAAAATCTTAGAATAGAAATGGGATTTATGTATCTGTATTTTATGTCAACTTTTTAAGTGAGCATGACTTATTAATAACTTTTAAGGATAATAATTTAGCAGAGTCCCTCGAAATCCCCTAAAGGTTGCCATTGCTTTAATGACAAAAGAAAAACAGATACATATTATATAATAAATCTGACAGATAATCACTGATGGGTCCGACTTACACGTGACGTGAGAGTTGTGTCAATTGTTTGTTCCGAACTTCCGAATAATTACAATCGCTCTAGAAAGCATAAATTATTTAATGTCCCGTTTTGTCGCACTGTAGCTCGAACCACTTCCTCTGTACCGCGTATGCTAACGATGCTCAACGCGCTCGTGGAGACCAACCCTGGATTGGATTTGTTTGCTGATGAATGGAAGACAATATTATTAGAAAGTTTGCGATTCTGTGAGAAGACAGAGTGAAAGGATTAACGTATTTTAGTTTTAATGGCTATTTTGCTGTACTAAATAAATAAATAGTTGTAGTTTTAAGATTTAAGTATGTAAGTCCTCAACCTTGGCAAACACTAGGCTCTTAGATTATTTTTTTACTGTTTGTATGTTTGTTACTTCTTCACGCTCAAACTTCTGAATGGATTTGGATGAAATTTGGTACACAGGTAGACGATGTCCTGGTAAAGTATCCTATTACTTTTTATCTCGGGAGTATGTCCCATTGGAATTATTTTCTTCGTTCACAGAAGCTTGTAGTGTAACATCTAGTAGAACTTTCAGCAGCCATATAACTACGCTCCCTCACTCTTTTTCCAAAACATGATTGTAGATTAATTTCATTAGATGGAGAGGTAGAGGGAGACCAAAGAAAAGATGGCTGGATTGTGTGAAGAGTGATATGAAAGAAAAAGACGTTAGTGATAGCATGACGAGTGACAGGGCAGAATGGAAGAAAAAAACAAGTTGCGCCGACCCCAAATAAGGCGGGACAAGGGCAGGAAGATGATGATGTTTTTTTTTTTTTTTATTCTTGATAGGTTCACGCTTGACCGCTAACTCACCTGATGGAAAGCGACGATGCGGTCGACGATGGAGCGCGCTTACCTAGAAGTAACCTATTCACTCTGATGATGATTGTAGATTCATTTCATTAGTCCACATAATTTCTAGTCACGTCTCATTAGTCAGAACTTGGTCATTCATAAACAGATTTTTTCATCCTTGAAATTATGAAACAGCATATCCAAGAACTATCTTAGTCAGCGGGGATTTCCATAAAAAAAAAAATATATATTTTATTATGACAAAGTATATTAGCATAAGCGTCCAAAAGACAATACATTCAATTTCAAGTTTCCAACTCACGCGCAGAGTTCCTATTGGGCAACGAAGTCTCCAGATCCGTGTACCGAGGACTACAATCTTTGTTTTGCGCCCCGACAATTTCTTGAATACACTTATTAGCGTTAATATAAGGTGCATAATTCAATGCAATCGTTGTCGTTCATGTGTATAGGTAATGTTGTCACTCAAAGTACCGTGACGTATTTGTGCTACCGTGGATAAACGGACAGACAGACAACACGTTGAATATGCACAGCGATAAAATACACAATCAGATGAAAACTACTTTTTTTTTTCTCTTTTCTGTTGCTCTACTTTATTGTGATGTTCGTCAGCGTGATGAATAATAACTAATTAAAAGAGGTTTTGTTTGATTGTTATGTTGGTAACAATCGTTTACTATCTGACTGATATTTTATTATAATATTTATTGAATATACATGAGTCTAGAATTACCTACTTCCTTATGGTGAATACTCCAGGGTAGGAACATAGGTGTGGTTTTAGTCAGTAAAAGTGTGACACACCCTCGCGCTCTATCCTAGAGTGGGAAAAGTCATTGGATGATTTCCCACCTCAGAAAAGGGTAGACCGCAAAATTCAAATTTTCATAAGTTTTTTTGCAGTTTGCGGTCCTATATGGGACAATACGGTAATAAATATTATATTTGCGGTAATGACGTGTATGTATTTATACAATTATCTAATTATATATTAGAGAAGAGGTAAAACGTACTATTTTAACTAAAAAAAAAACGTTTACCTCCTCTCTAATTTCCACCTTAAGGTCATTACGGGAAGATAGTTTATCATCTTCCTCTTGCACATGCACATATTCCATTTTTTTTTACGATTGGGGCAACATTTCTTCTTCTCCCATTCTTTTCTTTCAGTCAATATAATCATGTGATTAGTTTAAATATAGCCATAGCCTTGCCTATTTATAAAACTCAATAACCTTTATGGTTTGTTAAATAATACTTAAATTAGAGTAGGTATTCTAAATTCAAATTCTCCACAAAAAAAAATTAGAATTACCTACGAACCTGCAAAACAGTGTTACTAATCACATGGTTATAATATACATTTTTTTAACATAAGGAACTTTGAATTTAGAATACTTTGATCAATATTTAAAGTAAGCATTTGGTTAGAGATTTTTTTTAAATAAGGCTGCTTATCTTTTACACTCCATCGTTTCCGTAACAGGTAACTATTGTTTTTAATATAGTATGCTTTTGGAGTCGGGCAATAAATTACATTAACAAGAAACAATGCGTTTTCAGTAAGTCATGCTTAATGCCTTGTAATTTACAACCTAATTTATAAACAATAAAATCTATGTATTTAACGAACACGCTACCCAGAAAGTTTTCCACCGACAAACTGTCCATTCATCAAAAAGACCATTAGATAACCATTATGAATGTTATTTTACGTATGACAACACTCGACAATAGTATTTACTTTCGATGTCAGTTTGTTTTACATCCGAAATACACATTGAATAAACGCGTAACATATTTCTTCCAACATTCTTAGTTCTTTTATGCTTTGAACATAATGTCACGCATTACAAGAGGGCCATAGTTCCGTGGACCAGTCTTTGTCCGCACAAAGAAAGGTGAATGAAGAACTGAATAATAATAACACATGTTGGCCGGTAGGAATAGAGAATTAAAAAAAAAGTTTTGAGATATGACAACACCGCCACGTGTTTAGAACACAATAGGATTTCAAATTTTTTTAAACCTATTATTTTGACGTTGGTTTTTTTTCTAATGTCATTAATACTTGCCATGTATAAAAATTAAAAGTAAAGCCTATAAATAGTAGGTGCGCGTAATTCGCGTGTTATCGTAGACGATATATCAAAAGGGTGCTGTGTTTTTAAGCGCGCGTGACATGTGATAATTTACGTATAATATGTACGTATGTGCTCAGTGGGCTCATAAATTCGCAAGCCTGTGATTTATATGGGGATTAGAGCACGTTATCATTACATAACTGTGCGGTGGCTTAAAGTTACATATTACAGGTATCTAAGTATAATAATCATTCATTATGTGATATGGCCGTGTAAGCGTCTAATGTTTTGGGTGTGCTATAATTTACTTACAACATGAATTACGTTAAACGGCCCTAGGTAGGTACAAGTAAACAGCTAAACAACTGTAACTGAAAATTGAAGTTAGATAACTAAGAAACATGCGTTGGTAAAAAAAAAATGGAGGAGCGCTGATATTTTAGTATTATCGATACTTAGGTATTTACTAAGAAACGTAACAAAACCTTGATCAAATTCAAATATTTTTTTTCACATAGGCCTATAATGGCACTCATAAAACGTTAGAAACTAGTGCATGGTTTCAATTGGTGGTTTCTTATAGAGAAAAACCGATGATAACGATTCCACAGCTCTTTTAAAAAAATTTTTTTTTTACATTGTTTCTGTAAATAAATAAAAAAGAAAATAGGCTTTGCTAGCTCTTCGTGGTTAGGTTAGGTATTAAATGAATAATTCAGAAGTCCTACGCATAAGTGGTGTAGTGTTTTAGGTATACAAAAGGTAGCTATTATGACATGTATGCACCTATCCAGTTTGGCATTATTATTGTATTAATATTATAAAAGAATACTCACCCTATCATAATGTCAGCCAGTAACAAATCCTATAAAAATAAAGATACAAAAACATGCATTTCACATCCTTAGGCACAATCACTCGATGTCTTTGCCATGTCATGTGTTGCTAGCATTAAGAGCCCTTGAAAATGGCGCGCAAACTGACGGCTCCTAGCTAAATTAACAAACAAAATGGCGGGAGATTATACCTTAACCGCTTTTATTAAGTGTTTAGTATGAAGTAGGGATTTTTGTTTGATTTGATTCTATTCATGTGACAATATCATATTTTGCGAATAATAGGGATTAAGTGCTGCGTTTTTTTGGCAACAGTATCTTATGAGACTATTTTCTACTTTGCTTTATGGCCAGCACAATGGCGATCATGGCAGCATTGATATTATTGTTAAAATCTTTATATAATATTACAAAGTAATTTTAGATCATTCTGAGAATTTTCCGCGGTAAATAGCCAATTGCTAGGAAACCGCAAATATATATTTATTTTTTTAATAATGCCTATACGTAAAAATTTTCTTAGAAAAACACAGTACGCAAAATGCAAAGAAACCCATACGTAAAGCCACAAAGTAAATTAACACAAAAAAAAATATCTTTAACAAGTACCTATTAAACTGAAATAACGTACTCAAAACGAAAATCATAAAAAACTTTCCTCGTTTCTAACTTCTAGTAAATTTCCAGCAATATTTCTACGAAGCAATTTAATTAATTAACGAACAAGAAAGTTCCGGCGGCCTTCGGAAATGTTAATCTTGCTACCAGTGTAAAATTCGCAAAAACTTTAAGCCGGCTATGCGAGCCAGTAGTTTGAGTAGCAAACTTGTAATAGGTTTAAACTTTGAATATTTAAATTGTCTACAGTGTAATTTTGAAATCACAATCGGTCCACTGGTTATTAATGTTTGTGTTCCTTTTGTTTTAATTTAAATTGAACGGCTATAGACGTTTACTTTAGATACGTGGGAGTATCTAAACGGGATATTAATTTTATTGGTGTATTAATATTGTAAAATTGAACAGTTTTGTGTAAGTAAAGTGTTGGCTCGCTTTAAATATCGAGAACTTTCATTCAAAATTCAAAATTCAAATGTTTTTATTTCGTATAGGCCTACATGGGCACTTATAAAACGTCAGAAGCGGTGCACGGTTCAAAATTGGTCGTTTCCTATGGAGAAGAACTGGCAAGAAACTCCATGGTTACTTAAAAAAAATGTTGTTCTTACAATATTTCCATATTACAGTATTAGTAGATATTATGTAAGGACAGTGTAGACCGGTCAATATTGTACTCAAAAGTACAATAAAAATAAACATAATAAAAAGTGAGTCGTAATAGGAAGTAATCTAAGAATCCGCGGAGTCTACAGTGTTCTCACATTCAAATTATAAAAAAGAGGCTATAAAAAAGCAAGAAAAATAAATACTTACAAATATCAATAAATGAGAAGTTAACAAAATTAATTACTAACGAATTTATGGTGGTTGGGTTCTAATAATATAAAAAAATATTGCCAAAGCAATGTGTTAGAAAAAAAGTATATATTATATACACATTGACATTTTTGCATTGTTGCCTTATGTGTCATAACTACTCGTAGTTATTGTTGTCATTGGATGATTTTTCCACCGAAAAAAAAAACCTTTAGGGTGTACTACGTTTATAATGTTACATGTTGCATACAATTAATATTTTATTACGCTAAAAAAATGCAAGTGTCAAAATTATCGCAACATTTAATTATTCATCCATCTGCTACACTTGTAACACTAACTCAGTCTTACCGAGTAGGTACTTCCACGGAACCTATTTGTAAGCTCATCGTTGTTTTCCTAAACATTCTTCTCGAGTAGTAAGACAGCGTGGGGAGGGGAGATAAATATTTACAGTATTTTCTGTGTGGCAACACCGAGGCGGCTGTAAACAATATTTTTAATCGACTCGGCAAACTGTGTCGCTTACACTTAACGAAACTCAACACGAAAATAAAAACAGACTAGAACAACCTGTAGCGAATAAGTCGATATTTTTGCTGAAAATGCTTGCAAATATTTTCTTCTGTTTAACATTTGTCACACATAAAATCAGTGAGAAACCAATCCAATCAATTTGCCTGCTGCGGTCTTACCGTCCGATTATAATTTAGGTGTCTTCAAGGCTAGAGTAAATAAATAAACTAGTGCGCTCATCAAGGACTTACGAGTTGTAGGTCGCGGGTTCAAACCCAGCCAGGCGCATTACTTTGTGTAATTTATTTCATCACCACTGCTATCAAAACGTCGTGATGAAACCGGCATGTCCTAGAACCAAAAATTCGAAAACATGTGACATTCACCGATCCGCACTGGGCCCGCGTGGTGGATTACGGCCCATTCCCTCTCCTAGAGACAGGAGGCCTGAATCCCAGCAGTGGGAACATTAAAAGGCTGATTATGCTCATCAAGAATTGCATCACTGCTTACCATTAGGTGAGATCGCAGTCAAGCACTAGTTTATATCAATAAAAAAAAACAGCTTAATTCAATGAAAAAATAGAATAGAATTGACGTTTTTCGATGGCGACAAACTTCTGATGATTTTGATTTTGTCAATGTAAAGGTATGAGGTGGAAATAGTCGGTACTTTGTTAAGAATATTATTATACAAGTGATGATCAGTTTTTGTAGCGAAGGCATTTTGCTAAAAAGGGACAAAACATTTTTATACATGAAACGAAATAAAATAAATATTAAAACATAAATCAGAAATCAGAAATCAGAATCAGAAATCAGAAACGTTTATTTCAAATAGACCAATTACAGGCACTTTTGAATTGTCAAAATGTCAGTCAGTCAAAAAAAAGTATAAACAGTAGTAGTAAAGTATCTACATATTAAATTAAATAGAAACACTAGCGACAACCGGATAGTTTTAATTTTGTATTCTTTGTTCTGTAATTTTTATTTTATTTTTAGTTATAATTGTTAACTTTTTTCCTGAAAATCGAAAGATTTCGTCACGCTCCTGGAGGCGGGCGTCAATAGTTGCGACACAGTTGCTAACTAATGTAGCTATTTTCGTACGCAAACAATTTGTAAATGTGTTTCTGTTCCTTATAAAAGAACAGAAATAAAGGTATTGTCTTCTTGGCTACAGAACTATTCAATGATCCAATACATCCATTTTCTTTCTTTCTATCTTTTCATCTCTGTTCTCGGCAGTCGTCATACAGCTACTACCAACCACCCATCTCCACCTTACACGAGAGCTAAGCATACCTTACTTACCTACCTGTAATTATAATCATATTGGTTTATCAATCTCGAGGAGCTCAAGACTAAGTACCATGTTAAGCAACACTTGTCGAGGCCGGTACTTGGATGGGTGATCATCTTTACAAACCGTGACTCTTCCGTTCCTCGGAAAGCAGGTTAAGCCGTTAGTCCTGGCTATCACTTGAAGATTTTTGACAGTCGTTACGGATATTTAGAAGTCAGAAAATCTGACACCCGTTGTGCCAAGGGGAATCGTATACTACCACACAACCGAACCATTACTGGGTTGTGAAGGTTGGATTCTTCTCGTCCAATATACCACAGTGTCTCAAGATGAATGCCTATGAAAGACCAGTGCGTGTTGCCAGTGATGACATATGACTCCGAAACGTGGACGCTTATAATGGGCCTCATCAGAAGGCTTAAAGTCACTCAAAGGGCTATGCTCGGAGTTTCCTTGCGCGATCACATCAGAAATGAAGATATCCGCAGGAGAACCAAGGTTACAGACATAGCCCAAAGAATAGCAAAACTTAAGTGGCAGTGGGCAGGGCACATTGCTCGCAGAACAGATGGTCGATGGGGACGAAAGGTTCTGGTATGGCGACCGTAGCGGAAGACGCAGCGTTGGAAGGCCTCCCACATGGTGGACCGATGACCTGGTGAGGGTCGTGGAAATTCGTTGGATGCGAGCCGCACAGGACCGGTCATTATGGCGACACTTGGGAGAGGCCTATGTCCAACAGGGAACGTCTTTTGGCTGAAATGATGATGATGATGATGAAGGTTGGATAGGCAGTCGCTCCATGTAAAATTCTAGTATCCAGCTGCATACGTTTACACTGGAAGCCGATCCCAGCATAGTTGGGACAAGGTTCGGTATACTGTGGTATTTTGATTTTGGGATACCTACCGATACGCAGCGTAACGGAAGACGTAGCGTTGGAAGGCCTTCCACAAGGTGGACCGATGACCTTGCGAGAGTCGAGGTGGTGGTGGTGGTGGATGCGAGGCGCACAGGACCGGTCATTGTGGCAACACTTGGCGTAGGCCTATGTCCAACAGTGGACGTCTTTCGGTTGAAATGATGATATATTATGATGATACCTGCCGATCTCAGGGAAACTTCGTTTAGCATCACGTTTAGTTCCTGCACAACTTAGGAAAATCAATAATTGACAGAAGAAGAGAAGGGTCAAGACGTTGCTTCTTGTCCTCTTTCTCCCTTTGTCCTGAAATATCGTGAATATGTATCTCTAAAAATCCTGGAAGATTTACTATCATTTATTGAGGAGTTCCATGTTCTATCTCCGAAGTCCTTCATCAGATCTTTACCAAACTTATATGGGGCCACTAGAGGGCAGTCCTCTTCAAAACTTACAAAAAAAAAAACATCAAAATTGGTTAACATTTGGCAAAGATATCGCTGAAAAAAAAAACATTTAGTAGATTTGAGAACCTCCTACTTTTTGGAAGTCGGTTAAAAAGGTACGACATGAAGTAAGTAATTAAAATTTTCATGAAAATTGCCAACGTTATTAAAACATCTCTTTTCCATCTCTATTGACAAAGTACCAAAGGAGAAGTACTAAGGTATATGAGACTAAATCCCAGTAATACAACATTTCATTTAATAATTCCCAAAAGCAATGGCCGTACTTAGACGTTTGCACAGTGTTTTAATTAAAATAATTTAAAATATAATCGCTTTAGAGCCGGAGTTTGTAACAAGGGAAGTTGGGAGTTTCCGAAACGGAGTACAAGACAAAATAATAAAATATTAATAAACGCCCGTAGACGGTGGAAAAGTTTCATCGGCAGCAAATATTTGTGTTTTAAATAAGGCGCGCTCGCGATACGATGGGGTTACCCGCGCGGACTCGAACCCGCTACCCTTGTAGGCGGCACATTCAGTTTTGCTTACAGCACTTTTATGTTGGATTTTATGAGTAGGTTCCGTTATTATGTAGCTTATGGGGGTTACAAAATGGTATCCTTGCACATTTGAAAGGCATTTTCGTGTATTTAGTTTTGCATAAAACGGGAAATAAAATCCTTTACCTTTATTTTTTTTAGTGGGTGGTAAAATCATCTTATGACAAATCCCGCTCTTGGGCGGAGCAGGAGATAGTGTCAGAATTTTACTGACTAAAAACTCACTCCTGTTCCTTCTTTGCCTTCGTCCTAGGGCCCCGACTTTCACTTTCACACTACCCGTGGCCCCAGTAGGCTTCGACCCTGCTGGGCCCCTACGATTTGCTGACATCTCCTTGAGGCGTACGTGGAACAGTACGCGCCGTCGACGATTTGGGCTCGGTCCGGACGGTTACCGGACGGTCTGACGGTGAGCCACCCATTGCTCGCCGTCCGCAAGCCCGCGCCTACTGTGGCCGGAAATCGGGATCGGAATCCCAGTGGCGGTTGGGGCGTGAGGACCGTTGCCTCACACGATCGGCCGCCTCCTTTGCTAGCATTATTGCTTCGCAGAAGAAGGCGACCGCCTGCCACTCCTCCTCGCTCCGGACTTTGGCCTGTACCAAGGCCCGGCAAAAATCCTTTACCTACGCTTATACCACACAAGTTCTAACTGCCTATCTAATTAGCCCGTTATGTTTATACCGCGTACATCGAAGGACTGGAACAATTTGCCTGCTGCGGTCTTCCCGTCCGATTATAATATAAGTGTCTTCAGGGGTAGAGTGACACGCTCTTAAAAAACTAGTGCGCTTCACCATAAACGATTGCATTACTCCTTACCATCAGGTGGGATCACAGTACTAGTTTACAACACTAAAAAAAAATGTGCCACTGCAGGACGAAGGCCTCCTTCTGCCTATTGCGGGTCAGTCCCTCCTGTAAGATTCAAGGTCATCAGTCCACCTTCACTTTGGACTGCCGCGATGTCGCCTTGTGTTTAATGGGAACCAATAACTAGCTCTTTTAGCCCACAGCTCATCTAGCATGCGGCAGATATGTCCAGCTCAATCCCGTTTAAGAATTGCAGCTTACCGTGTAACATCTATGATCTTAGTTTTGGCGTGCAGTATTGTGTTCCTTACACGGTCAGAAATTCGAAACCCCTGGATACTGCGTTCCATGGCTCGTTGGCTAACCAGAGGCTCTACCAATAGCTCTTAACGAAATTGACGACCTAAACTGTTAAAGGGATGGAACTATACAGGGTGTATAGCATTTAAACACTTCATGGTATGGTCAATGGACCTCGCTGAAGAACACTTCAGGAAAGGTCCAGGCTAGTTAGGAATTACTGGCCTTTAAAAAAAGACCTGACGACTTCTAACTGTAATAAACTAAATTGCCAATGAAACAATGGGTGCAATAACAAATATCAAAAATCTAATCCAATATTCATTTCTGGATACAACAAACACAGTTGGCATTTGCTATAACGTGGGCACATAACGAACGCGATTCAATATTTCAGAAGCGGCTGGAACAAAAGCATTTAGCAAAATTGAACTATTCAAAAACTCGAAAGTCAAATTGTGAGTGGTGGAGCTAACTACAATAAAAACCTTACATTGAAACCTATTAGAGCGAGTGCCTAGTTGTAATGTAATATTAAAATAGTTGAGCGCATGCCCCGGGCGGGCGCTCGGAAAATAAATCAAATAGAACTATGATTCTATGACTAACTAGTTAAAACACTGTCTATAGAGCCCAACGGTTCCCAAACTGTGGTCTACATAAGCTAAAATATCCGCACATTTTCGAAATTCAAAATTCGAAATTAATATCGAAGCAAATTGGATTTTTGGTGGACCGATGACGTGAGAGTCGCGAGACGCACATGATCGTTCGTTGTGGCGACACTTGAGGGAGGCCTATGTCCAGCAGTGGACGTCTTTTGGCTGAAATGATGATGATGAAATTGGATTTAAAATATCAGAATACAGACAATGCTTGTTGTTTTGATTTTGATTTTAAAGAATAAAAAGTTACAAGGTTAAAAGTTTCTGACATACTTATTTAGTTTATTTTTAGGTTAACTAGGAAGAGGTGGCAGACGACCTGGACGCCTACCACAAGGACTGATTCGATATAGTTCAGAAGTATACCTGGAAGAATTCGAAGGAGATTTTTGCCCAGCAGTGGGAAAGTATAAATGAAATAACCTAAAAAAAATAACAACAAAGAATCCAATGTGGTCCCAGGTCCAAAAAAGGTTGAGAACCATTGATAGCCAGTGGTCGATTGTGGAAACGCCATTTGATATGCAGCTGGATGTATTTCTGCGCATTGCCTGTCAATTGTCAGCTGGGTTGGAATATTTTCAGATTTTTACGAGGATTTAGTTTGACTGGATAAAAAATCGGACCTGGTAGGTATAGGTCAACTGCCTTCAGGTTAGATCTACCTACTCCTCCTTGCATTGTATACCTTAATACTGAGGCTCGTGACCTCCCCGCTTCATCACTTTCACTCGTATGGTATTCCTTTATCTGTTTCTGTCTCTGGCGGTGTGAAGGGTATACCGTAGAATCAAGAGCGGTGCGGATCTGGTCAGACCAACGTCCCAATACGTTGCACCCACGACGCCTTTGCCCAGCTACTATATCGGTCACGATGAGCCTTTCGAGGTTGCCACCGACTTTCCTTGCAATATATATTCAAGAGCAGTGTTGGCCGAATGGTAATGGCCCCGACTTACGAGTTGTAGGTCGCGGATTCAAACCCAGCCAGGCGCATTACTTTGTGTAATTTATTTCATCACCACTGTTCTCAAAACGGTGAAGGAATACATCGTGAGGAAACCTATTCAAAGACATGTGAGATTCACCAACCCGCACTGGGCCCGCGTGGTGGATTACGGCCCCTAACCGCTCCTAGAAAAGAGGCCTGAGTCCCAGCAGTGGGAACATTAAAAAGGCTGATTTATGCTATGCTTATTATAATATTTAAGTTAGATAAAAGGTACAAAAGATGCAGGATATTCGCAGAAAATAGTTTTGTTGTAGATAACAAATGCAAAATCAGTGGTGACGAGCTTCATCGTCATCACCATCATTTCAACCGAGAGTCGACATAGGCCTCCCCCAAGTGTCACCACAACGACCGCTCCTGAGCGTCTCGCATCCATCGAATTTCCGCGATACTCACCAGTTCATTGGTCCACCTTGTGGGAGGCCTTCCAATGCTGCGTTTTCCGGTACGTAGACACTCCTGAACCTTTCGGCCCCAACTTCCATCTGTTCTGCGTGCAATGTGCCCTGCCAATTGCCACTTAAATTTAGCGATTCTTCGGGCTATCTCGGTAACCTTGGTTAGCTGAAAATAAAATCAAAATAAATAGTAGGTCGATTTGCCAATCTTTAGGCTGCTTTTCCACCAAAGATGTGCTATGCAGCTATGTTTCGAGGATGTAATAGCCAAGCTGTGAAACTATGTGACCGTTTCCACTGATAGGTACTAAGCTATGTAGCGGTGCGTGTAAGATGTGCTATGAAGATGCGCCGCCGCAAAGAAGATGCGTAGATCGAGCTGTGCAATGTATCGATAGTAGGGATCCATAGCACGCATCTATAGCACGCATTCATAGCACGCATCCATAGTACGCATCCATAGCATGCATCCATAGCAGTATAGCACGCATCCTTCCATATAAAAAACATATCGTATTTGAATCCGTTCCATCAGTGCTGAGCTATGTGCACCAATGAATATGATTGGTGGATATCAAACGCATCCATAGCAAATGTAGCATAGCACATCTCTGGTGGAAAAGCACCCTTATACTGAAATTACTTTTATAAATAATTCATACAATTTTTTCTTCTTCGTGTCTATGTTCTAGTATCTACATTACGAGCTAGCGGACGGCGAGCAATGTATAGCTCCATCCGATTACTTAAAACTTTGTTCTACAAATTGTTCAAAAACATACTGCTTCACCAAAATAATTTCTCTTGAAAATTAAATTTGTTAATTTTCTCTACCTGTGAGGATCGCATAGGCAATTCAGTCTAAAATAAAGAAAAAAAACAATTTGATTGAAGGTATAAAAAAAGTAATAAAGCCTGATGTGTTTTTTTTATGAACAAAACGTTGTCTCACACCTAGGGTCCTTGGGGCGCCGGTGTGGGCGCCGTCACTGCGAAAGCGACCGGCGGCCCAGCTGAACGCGTGCCAGAGGGTCATGGCCATACGGATGGTGCGGGGATACCGCACGGTTTCCCGCGAAGCGGCGAGCCTCCTTGCTAGCCAGCCACCATGGGATCTGGAGGCACTAGGCCTTGCACGCATGCACGATCTGCGCGTGGAGATGCAACGCCGGGGCGAGACTCCGCTGCCGCGACAAGTCGCGGCATGGCGGAAAGAGTTCCGGCGGGATCTCATGGCGGAATGGCGACAGCGACTATCGCAACCCAGTGCTGGGCACGCCGTAATCATGGCGGTAAGTCCCCTCTTTGAGGAGTGGCTGGAAAGGCAACACGGCGTCATTACCTTCCGCATGACGCAGGTCCTCACCGGACACGGTAAGTTCGGGAAGTTCCTGCACCGGATTCGTGCGGAAGCGACGCCCGGGTGTCGCCACTGTGTGGACCGCCCGGAGGACACGGTGGAGCATACGGTGGAGGTGTGCCCCGCTTGGGCAGAGCAACGCCGTGTCCTCGTGGGGGCGATCGGCGGCGGCGATCTCTCGCGCCGGGCCTTGGTACAGGCCATGGTCCGGAGTGAGGAGGAGTGGCAGGCGGTCGCCTCCTTCTGCGAAGCAGTAATGCTAGCGAAGGAGGAGGCCGATCGCGTGAGGCAACGGTCCTCACGCCCCAATCGCCGCCGGGATTCCGATCCCGATTTCCGGCCACCGTAGGCGCGGGCTTGCGGACGGCGAGCAATGGGTGGCTCGCCGTCCGACCGTCCGGTAACCGTCTGGACCGAGCCCAAGTCGTCGACGGCGCGTGTTGTTCCACGCGCGCCTCAGGGAGTTGTCAGCAACTGTAGGGGCCCAGCAGGGTCGAAGCCTACCGGGGCCAAGGGTCTGATTCTGAAAGGAAGACTCGGCCCTGGTACGAAAGGCAACGAAGGAACAGGAGTGGGTTTTTAGTCAGTAAAAGTCTGACACTATCTCCCGCCTCGCCCAAGAGCGGGGGATGTCATAAGATGATTTTCCCACCGGAAAAAAAAAAAAAAAAAAAAAAAAAACACCTAGGGTCCTGGAGATTTCCTAAAAAGGAAACTCGTGGTCCTAAAACGCAAGGGTCAACTGAAGAACTACGGGTGTGGTTTTAGTCAGTAAAAGTCTGACACGACCTCTTGCTCTACCCTAGAGCAGGAGAAGCCATTGAATGATTTTCCACTTTGTATCACAAGTGCGTTCACAAAAATGTAAACTCACATGCATAAGACACCCAGATCCAATCTGTAGGCCATTTACTCTATGCGGAAATCGAACTCGTGACACGCAGCACAACATTTATTCGCTGAACCACTGCGCCACCCGTACCGTCGACCTTTCGTTATCGCTATTTACATTACATTTTAATGTTACTATCATAAACCGAAGAGCAGTGGTAACGGCCCCGACTAACGAGTTGTAGGTCGTGGGTTCAAACCCAGCCAGGTGCATTACTTTGTGTAATTTATTTCATCACCACTGCTCTCAAAACGGTGAAGGAAAACATCGTGAGGAAACCGGCATGTCCTAGAACCTAAAAATTCGAAGACATGTGACATCCACCAACCCGCACTGGGCCCGCGTGGTGGATTACGGCCCATTCCCTCTCCTAGAGAGGAGGCCTGAGTCCCAGCAGTGTGAACATTAAAAAGGCTGATAATAAAAAAAATAAAAATAATCATAAACTAGAGAAGGTTAAACAATATAGATTAACACTATTTCCGGACACCAAAATCCCACCAAATCCGTACCATTAGTTCCACAACCACGGACGTTATTATAGCAGTCTCTATATCCATGTGTCCGATGTATTGGAGGCGAGGCGGGGTGTGTAATTGAATGTAAACAGCCATTGTTGCTGCCCGTATCAATCAGGGGATGAAGCCCAATAGTTTTCTGTGAATCAAACATTAGGGGATAGTCGTCGACGCTTTTTTTTTGTTTTTGGTGTAATATTTACCGTTGGATTACCTGGTTTTTGTAGAGATTGGATGGAGACACGTCTATAAACTGTGAAAAATAATATAATTAAGTACTAAGCGTTTCGATTCGTCGTTTATACCGCGTACATCGAAGGACTGGAACAATTTGCCTGCTGCGGTCTTCCCGTTCGATTATAATTAAAGAAAGAAAGAAAACACGTTTATTTGGCACACTGGTACACACAGTTAGGTATCTTCAAGCCCAGAGTGAATAGGCTCTTAATAAACTAGTGCGCCTCACCATCAACGATTGCATCACTACTTACCATCAGATGGGATCGCAGTAAAGCACCTAGTTAATATAATTTAAAAAAAACTGGGCAAGTGCGAGACGGACTTGCGCACTGAGGGTTCCGTACAAACTTACCTATCTAAATAGTTCAATTACCGAATGGAGTTTCGAAGATTTTTCCTAATCGCTATTTTTTTTTGTGACGTAACAACAATTTTTTTTCTTTAATCTATTTCTTTTTTTCTTGAGAGTGTCGATATATACGTTTTTTGCGACATAAACGGCCGTATCTGTTTTTTTCGTTAACTTAGAAATTCGATTTTTTCACAGCTTCAAGGGATTTGAATCTATGGATTTAATTTCAACTCGATACCTCCACGAGTTCCCGAGATAAAGGGTCTTAACAGACAGACAGACGGACAACAAAGTGATCCTATAAGGGTTCCGTTTTTTTCTTTTAAGATGCGGAACCCTAAAAACACGTTTTGGGAACACATTCACTGTGCGTACAGCTAAGGAGTGGAATTTCCTAACGGAATCTGTATTTTCTGATAGCTATAACTTAGGGGTCTGTAAGTTAAAATTTAATAGGTTACAGGGGAGCTAGTGGCCAGGCACGCTTAAAAAAAAATTAAGATAATAATCAATACTATTTTTTTTGTAGGAAATCATCAAAGAACTTCTCCCGCTCTGGAGCGGTCCCTCTCGCTCATGACAGACTTTTACTTACTAAAATCCACTTGAGTTCCTTCAGTTGCCCTTTGCATTCCAGGTTCACGGTAACTCTTTCAAATAATCTCGCAGCTCTTCTTATGGTGCTCATCATAATCATCATCATTCTTATGGTGCCTAGTTCATTAATATGGATGGTTAAATATAGCTACTTAAATATATCTACTTGGTATCGGTAGGTACTACCTACCTAATTGTTAAGCAAAACACGTTTAGACAACATCTTAATGATCTGGAACGCGTTGTATTGATTAGACAGATTTATAGCAGTGTGGTTGTTTTGGTTTCCAGCTGTCATGAGTAGTGATGCAACGGTAGTGTCTTAACGGAAGCGGAAACGGAAACAGATGTCAAAAGTAAATCTGCGGATGCGGAAACGGAAGCGGAAGTGTTAATACTATGAAGAAAAAGCCAAATTTTATTTTTTTAAAACAACAGAAGGTTTACGTCGTAATCACGTAAACGTACATAAAATATAGCCTATGTCACTCACTCAATAAAGCAGATTTGTAACGGTGAAAAATGTTTGCAATCGGACCAGTACTTTCAGAGATTACCTTCTACAAACAAACAAACATAAAAACAAACTCTACCTCTTTATAATATTATATAGTGTAGATATGCTTGCGTTTGACCACCATCTCACCTGATGGTAAGCGATGAGGTGGCCGACGATGGAGCACTTACAGACTTCTAAGTTATAGCCATGAAGCAAGTACAAAGGTTATAGCTATCAGGAAATACAGACTCATGCAGGGAATTCCACTCCTTAGCTGTACGCACAATAAATGTGTTCCCAAAACGCTTTGTACGCTAATTTAATTATGAATAAATACTAGAAACAGCCAAACCAAATGAATTCCTAACTACAAATTACCATTACCATTCAAAACTGAAATTCCAAATTAACTATGACCCACACACTAATAAACTCGTCAAACCCAAAACCATATCAAAATGAGCAAACGATTTCCACAATACAATAGTGTGACAGCCACCCTCATTGCTGGGGTTAGTTAAATTAGTGTTGGTCCTAACCCTCGACGAGACGCGTGCGCACCGCGTGCGAACCGCGTGGGGACCGCGTGCGTACCGCGTGTCGCAAACACCAACGCGTGTGCACGCAACACAGAGCGATATTAAAAGGAATATGTTAATATGTGATAGAGAGTGTTTCGGGAAAGATAGTGAGGTGAAATATGTTCAGGGTTTCACTAAAATCTGCGGGAGCATTTGGAAGAGTGACCGTGGCTCGAGAACGTAACAAAAAACTGAAGGACACAGGTGGTTATTAGTCAGTAAAAATCTGGCACACCCTCTCGCTCTACCATGGAACGGGATCTGTCATTTGATGATTTTCCATCTCAAGTTTACTAAAATACTGCGGAAATCTGAAACTTACTAACTGGACTAAGCGTTTCGCCTCGTCGTTTATACCGCGTACAACGAGTGACTGGAACAATTTGCCTGCTGCGGTCTTCCCGTCCGATTATAATTTAGGTGTCTTCAAGGCTAGAGTGAATAGGCTCTTAATAAACTAGTGCGCCTCACCATCAACGATTGCATCGCTGCTTACCATCAGGTGGGATCGCAGTCAAGTACTAGTTTATATCAATAAAAAAAATATTAGAAGAAAGGTAACTGAAGGAACATAGGTTGAGTTTAGTCAATAAACATCATCATCATCATAGTGGACATCCCACTCATACGTACAAACCATTTTGGGAACACATTCATTATGCGTACAGCGTACAGCTAAGGAGTAGAATTCCCTGACGGAGCTGTATTTCCTGATAGCTACAACCTAGAGCTCTTTAAGTCAAGAGTGAATAGGTTACTTTTAGGCAAGCATGCTCCATCTTCGACCATATCGTCGGTTTCCATCAGGTGAGATAGTGGTCAAACGCAAAAACAAAGGGTTTCGTACAAACCAACTTATGTAAATAGTTCAATTCCCGAATCGATTCTCGAAGATTCTTCCGAACAGAAAAAAGTATTTTTTTGTGACGTAACTACAAATTTTCAGTTTTCAGATTTATTCCTATACTTGTGCTATAAGATCTTGCTTCATGCCAAATTTCAGGGTTCTAGGTCAACGGGAAGTACCCTTTAAATTTTGATTCCCTTGAGAGTGTCGAAATATACGTTTGTTGCGACATAAACGGCCGTATCTATTTTTTTTATTTTTTTTTAGTTTGGTTTTTTTACAGTTTCAAGGGACCGCAGACTTGAGTATATGGTTTTAATTTCAAATCGATACCTCCACGAGTTCTCGAGATAAAGGGTCTTGACAGACAGATAGACAGTCCGTCTGTCTATCTGTCAAATAGAGATTGACAGACAGATATACAGACGGACGGACAACAAAGTGATCCTATAAGGGTTTCGTATTTTCCTTTTGAGGTACGGAACCCTAAAAAAAGAATAAAACACACGGTTTACGTGACACGGCACCGTCGAGATTTACGATTAAAGTCGACCAAATTCATCACAATTTTCCACCACACCCTGTACAAAACTCCTTGAGTCCTCAATCCCGACTGCCTGCTCCAGATACACTCAACATTGTTATTCGTGTTACATTGAAGCACTTAATGTCATCCAACAGTCGACACCACCCCAATGTGTGACACTGTCGCCATGACCAGTCAAAAACAAATCACCTTTCAATCAGTTTTAATTATTTATTTTTGGGTTCACAAAAAGGGTAGCTTGTTTGTTTCAAGGACCAGTTTTTGTAACGATAATTGCGTTGCGTCACCGGTACATGGTGGACATCCCACCCGTATGCAAAACAACCGTTTTGGGAACATAGTGTGCGTACAGCTAAGGAGTGGAATTCCCTGCCGGACTGTGTCTGACCCTGTTAGCTATAATTTACGTTTTTTAATTTAAGAGTACGAAACACAAAGAAAACAATAAATAACTAATTTCGAAAAAGAATAACGTACTTTTTTTAAATGATAAAATTAGTGCTAGACTGCGATCCCACCTGATGGTAAGCAGTGATGCAATCGTTGATGGTGAGGCGCACTAGTTTATTAAGAGCCTATTCACTCTAGCCTTGAAGACACCTAAATTATAATCGGACGGGAAGACCACAGCAGGTAAATTGTTTCAGTCCTTTGTCATTAAATTTATTCAAATTTGAACTTATAATTCTTGAAGATTTCAGTTAGTAAATCGATTTAAAAAACATCGATTTCATTGGCATGGACCTAATTATATGCAAGTCCAATTATACGATTTGCTGTTACAATTTTGTGATGAGATAATATATGTCCAGAAATGCACCAAAGCAAGGAAGGCTTGAAAGTAGTGACTGAAAAGGCTGATGTGACTGGAGTTAAGTCTACAAAAAGAGAAGCATAGTTTTACGAAGAGAGCTGGCTACTGAAAGGTTTTTTCAGATGGTTTGACTGAAAATAAGGCTATTTGCATTAAATTGTTAATTTGAGTATTTGGATAGCTGTTTCATAACAACGTTAAGACTTACTCGAGTTTTCGACAATCTCTTGATACATTTACGTAAAGATGAGATAATACATAACAATAGATCTTTACCTATAAAATTGCCGTTCTGCCGAACTGGCTATTTCAAGACCATTTTTTTTCTTTTATCGATAAGAGTTCTAAGTTCAAATTATTTTATTTTTTAAAATATGGAATTCTTTTTTTAAAAATCAGTTAGCGTTCTGTTTTCATCGCATTTGTACGTTTTTCGTTAACATGGATACGTTAAAAATTCGAGTGATTATGGAGTATGAGTATCGTCGTGGCAGCAAAGCGGCAGATGCAGCACGCAACATCAACGACGTATACGGAGCAAACTACTAACGATCGCACTACCCGTTATTGGTTTGCCCGCTTTCGTTCTGGAAATTTCGACCTAAGAAATGAACCCCGTGGTCGACCGAAAACTTTAGTCGACAACAATGACGAATTAAAGGTGATTGTGGAAGCTGATGATTCTCAATCTACAGCTGAATTAGCAGCAGCTTTCGCAGTTAACATCAAAACAATATTGGTCCATTTACGTCGAATTGGCAAGGTAAAAAAGCTTGACAAATGGGTACCCAACGAATTGAATGATCGCCAGCGCGAAGCACGAGTCGAGTCGAGCCTTGCACTGCTCAACAGGCACACAAACGAAGGCATATTGAATCGCATTGTTATTTGCGACGAAAAATGGATTCGGTTCGACAATAGCAAGCGCTCTGCAAGTTGGTTAGATCCTGGTTCAGCACCTAAACAATGCCTCAAACGAAAACTGACCCCTAGAAAAGTGAAAGTCACTGTTTGGTGGCACTAGCGCCGGTGTCATTCATCACAGTTTCTTACCAAAACGGATGAGCATTACTGCAGATGTGTACTGTGAAGAACTGAAGAGAATGATGGAGAAGCTCGCACATCTCCAACCAGCTTTGGTCAATCGTTCGGCTACGCTGATCATGCATGACAACACGCGACCTCATACTGCACAGCAGACGGTCTCCAATTTACAAGAGCTGGGGTTGGAAGTTCTCCGTCATCCACGGTACTCACCACACCTTACCCCTACAGACTTCTACTTCCAGAATTTGGATAACTTCTTGGCGGGGAAAAAATTCAATAACCGAGAGGCAATTCAAAATTACTTTGAAGGATTTGTTGCCTCCCGTCCAGCAGACTTTTTCAAAAAGGGCATCAATAAGCTACCACTACGTAAAAATGCATTGATTGCATGGAGTTTGAATAATAAAAAAAATATAGAGGAAAAAGGGCGTTAACTTATTTCATGAAAAATCGGCAATTTCATCCTAATACATTTATTTATAAAAACTGGCCTCTGCCTGTGGCCTCGCCTATTTATTTATTAAAATTCATGCAACACAGGGGTACAAAGGCGGACTTAATGCCTTAGGCATTCTCTACTAGTCAACGAAGAGTAGTAGAGTATGGCTAATCATACAAAAAATGAAAATATGGCTAAGCATAAAAAAAGATTATTAAGAAAACAAGGGTATAAAAGTACAAAAAACCTACGTGAAAGCTGAAAGATTATTTAAAGGGACATACTCCTCGGACAAAAAGTATAATTTTTGTGCTATCCCACATGTTCTATTCGTGTGCCTAATTTCATCCGAATCCGTTCAGCCGTTTAAGTGAGAAGAAGTAACAAACATACAAACCCACTTACAAACTTTTACTTTTATAATATTAGTGTAGCTTCTGCCAGCGGCTTGTAGAAAATTATCCCAAGGGAAAAAAAGAAAAAAATAAAAAAAAAACAAAAGAAAAAAATTATTTCAAGGCATGGTCTACCCGAGTGCCAAATTTCATCCAAATTCTTTCAGCAGTTTCAGTGTGAAGGACAGTGGCGTAACTATACCATCTGAGGCCCGTGGCAAAATCATTGGATGGGGCCCCAGGAAAATCGTCAACTTTGTAATTTAATTTGGTTAAATTACTGAAGACGTACCGGAAGATGTAGCGTTGGAAGGCCTCCTACAAGGTGGACCGATGGTTTGGTAACGGTTGCGGGAGTCCGATGGATGCGAGACGCACAGGACCGTTCATGTTGGCGACACTTGGGGGAGGCCTATGTCCAACAGTGGACGTCTTTCGGCTGAAATGATGATGATGATGAAATTACTGAAGTACAGACATACAATTTTCTTTATTATTAATAAATCGGCAAGTTCTCTAATAAACCAGGACTTATATTTTCGTCTCTGAAGGTGGGCTTCTCAGTGACGTATGATCTATAAGGTGGTAAGGCTGGCATAATACCACGGGAAATTAATCCTTTTCTTATGAATGCGTTTATTAAATCTTAATAATTTACTTGAATTTGTTTACTTATTTATTTCTTCAGAGCTCAAAGCTTCTTGGACCGGGGGCCACACCAGGCCAGGGGCCGTGGTATTTTGCCAGCCTTGCCACCCTATGGTTACGCCACTGGTGAAGGAATACCTAACAAACATACATACACACTCACAAACTTTCTCCTTTATAATATTACTAGCTGAGCCGGCAAACGTTGTTCTGCCATATAAATAAAAAAAAAAATAGAAAAAAAAAAAAAATAGATGTTGGCCGATTCTCAGACCTACTCAATATGCTCACAAAATTTCATGAGAATCGGTCGAGCCGTTTCGGAGGAGTTCAAGTTCGAACACCGTGACACGAGAATTTTATATATTAGATGGTGAAATGAATATACGAGTACTAGGAAGTACTCAAAAGTGTCTACAATTACAAATAAATGCAATTTATCCTTTAACTTCTTACAAATAAATTTTCAAATCATCAAACGAATTCTTGAACAACAGACCCTCCTACCTACCTACAGTCATTATAAATGAGAGACATCCCGATATCTTGGAAACGTCACGCTCATATAAAGTTGGGTTCTTGCGCTGGGGTCCGGAGACCCGGGTCTAATCCGGCCACTGAACGGACCGGCACGGCTGCGCTATCGCCGGCACGCAGCCACATCTTACCGGCGAGATATAAGCCTATACGTGTATCTGGTTATGTATGAGTGAATTGGGAAGAGGGAAGAGATTCGTAGCACTGAAGTGTCCTTTTGCTACGAGGTTGGGACGTGCTACGGTGGCGGCGTAGCTAGGCCGTCTACGAAATGATTTAATAAATGATTGAAATTTCTAATCTGTTTAATAGTATATTATAATAAAGCGATTATGGAAAGAGCGTGTTTTGTTTGTTTAAACGCGCTAATCTCTGGAACTACC
The DNA here is from genome assembly GCA_905147345.3 of Mythimna impura. Taxonomy (NCBI): domain Eukaryota; kingdom Metazoa; phylum Arthropoda; class Insecta; order Lepidoptera; family Noctuidae; genus Mythimna; species Mythimna impura. The sequence continues at coordinate 19,374,333 of LR990359.1, read as the reverse complement.
AGTCGGTTTGGTACATTATGTATGATACAAGTGTGTATAATGTTAGTGATTACCGTCGAGGCGGTATTTAGACCCAAGCCGTGGCGAGGGTCTTAAGAGAGCCAAGAACAGTAATCATTAATTACTCACGTGTATCATACGATGTTTTTCAATACACTTGTGAAGAAAACAATAGTTAAACTAGTACATTTTTTGTGACATGGCGGTAAAAATCTGTTTTCTTATGCGCGCGCATAATTTTTTTTTATTTTCCCCTAGGGAAGGCTAAGGTATTTTGATCATATTGCCTAGTCTTACGTTTATGTTTTTTTGCACGAAAAGTTTTTACGATAATGTCTTTCGTAGTGGCAATAGAAAACGGATGTAACATTTTCTAATGATTTTGTAGTATTTAATTTTATTTTATTAATACAGCCACTGAATTTCACTCGAAAAAATCACGCCTAAAACCGGGCGCATCTTGAGATGGTGGCCATAGACCACAAAGAAAAAACAAATTTTATTTGAATGTACAATTTATTTATTTGTTTCTTTGTTTCTTAATAAATAAATCATTTGTACAAGTTAATATGAAATTACAATGAAATTTGTAAGTAAGACATTAATTTATACTATTGAACGCAATAACCTAATGTAAAATCTGTTCGTATTCAAAATTGGTTTTGAGTACAAAGAGGTTTAAAAAAACGTTTTAACTACATTATAGCACTAGTGCGTAATGGTAATCAAAATGTCACAGTTTGGTATCGAGTGCCATTATATACCTAAGTGCAGTGCAATAAAAGTCACTTTCTGAGCTAGTGTGTTGAAAAAGGTTTTTTTTTTTTTTTTTTTTTATTAATGATAGGCTCGCGTTTGACCACCATCTCACCTGATGGTAAGCGATGATGTGGTCGACGATGGAGCACGCTTGCCTAGAAGTAGCCTATTCACTCTTGACTTAAAGACCCCTAAGTTGTAGCTATCAGGAAACACAGACTCCGGCAAGGAATTCCACTCCTTGGCTGTACGCATAATAAATGTGTTCTTAAAACGTTTTGTGCGTATGGGCGGGATGTTCACCATGTACCGGTGGCGCAACGCCGTACGTCTAGTGGTCCGATGATGGAACTGACTTGGCGGAATTAGATTGTGCAATTCCAGTGCACACTCCCCGAAATGTAAACGATAGAAAACCGACAGGCCAGCAACTCGGCGGCGATGTCCAAGGCTTTGGAGCTTCGACTCAACAAGTGCATCATTGCCAATGATCCTCTTGGCTCGCCTCTCAATTGACTCTATCGCATCAAGCTGGTATTTGGCAGACCCGTCCCAAAGATGAGAGCAGTACTCCATACACGATCGAACTTGCGCTTGATAAAGTTTTAGCAGCTGTTCCGGCGTGAAGTACCGTCTGACCTTCGCGAGGATTCCCAGCTTTTTTGCTGCCAGTTGAGCCTTTGCTTCGATGTATGGCCCAAAGTTGAGAGTTGACGTCAGCGTAACGCCAAGAAGATCAAGATGGTCGGTTATTGGCACGGTCACACCTCGGAAAGATGGAGCCGGGTGGAATTGACTCCGTTTAGCGGAAAAAAGACACGCTTGGGTTTTAGTTGCATTGAACTTGACCAGATTGGCATCGCCCCAATGGAGACCGCCTTCAAGGACGAGTTCAAGCGTTCAACCATAGCCTCTCGGGACGACTGGATCTGTGACCCACTAGCGCGTGCGTCAGCCACATATCTCTCGGCAACAGTGCTGTCGTCTGCATACCCAAAGATACCGGGTTTAAGTAAGTCATTTATGTGCAGCAAAAACAGTGTTGCCGAGAGTACCGACCCCTGAGGGACCCCGGCATTAATATCCATTTGACCGGACGAGCAGCCATCAACGACCACTCGGATGGATCGATCCCTCAAGAAGTCTGCGATCCAATCACACAGACCAGTGGGTAGACCGAAGGAAGGAAGCTTAGCAATGAGGCTTTCGTGCCAGACCCTATCGAAAGCCTTCGAGATATCAAGGGAGACGGCAAGCGCTTCCCCATGCTTCTCGATGGCTTCGCTCCAGATGTGAATGGCATACGCTAGAAGGTCCCCAGTGGACCGATTTTGGCGAAAACCGTATTGCCGGTCACTGAGGATGTCGTTAGCTTCTAGGTATGCCAGAAGTTTCTTGTTTAGCACCCGTTCCATACTCTTACAGAGGACGGACGTAACAGAGATGGGTCTGTAGTTTGCCGGGTCAGCTCGACTGCCCTTCTTGGGCACAGGCTGCACGTTAGCTTGCTTCCATGCAATCGGCACTTTTCCAGTCTCATATGAGATGCGAAATAGGCGTGTCATGATCGGAGACAATTCAGGCGCACAAGTTTTAAGCACAATAGCTGGTATCCCGTCGGGGCCGCTAGCTTTGTTCACATCGAGATTACGCAGGACCCTACGAACGTCCTTTTGATGGATACGAACGTCTGACATCCTCGTCGCGCATCCATCAGGAGAAACAGGTGGCCGTGCGTCACCAGAATTCAGACGAGAAGATTCCGCAAAAAGAGAGGCAAACAAGTTTGCTTTCTCCTCAGCGGTGTAAGCCAGCGACCCATCGGGTTTCAGCAATGGCGGAAGTGAGGGACGGCAGAAGTTCGATTCAACCGACTTAGCCAGGGACCAAAACGCTTTACTACCTGCGGGGTATGAAGCAAGTTTGCTCCCAATTCTGCTTATGTGGTCAAACGGAGACCTCTGCAACACCTTCTTGCAGGACTTGGCAGCCCTGTTAAAGGCCTTCTTCTTCTGAGCCACGTCGCTTGCTTTGCGCGTACGAGCGTCAGCCCAAGCTCGATATGCCGCGTGCTTAAGCGCGTCTGCGCGATCACATTCGGCGCCAAACCATGGACGAGCTTGGCCAGACATTGTTACGTCAGAGAATGGGATGAAGTACTCCATCCCCTGCCGCAACACATCCGTCACGGCATCTACGCACGACGAAGCATCATCTGAAGAAAAGCAAGTGGGCTGCCAAGGATAGCATGCGAAGAAAGACCGCAAGCCATCCCAATCTGCTGACCTGTATCGCCAAACCCGCCGGGTGCCTCTAGGGCTGGGATCGGGCGGGGAGTAGACAGACACAGACTTAACCAGACAGTGGTCGGAACTGCCTAAAGGCGAACATATCGACACAGAGTAGCGGTCTGGATCTGTTGTCAGCAAAAGGTCCAGGCAATTGGCTGTGTGCGAATCCACATCCGGCACCCTCGTTGCCCCCTGGACCAGCTGGGCGAGATTTAATGCTAGCGCTAGCTTTCGCACCTCTCGCCCAGCGTGGTCTGTGGACTGGTACGGGAAAAGCCACTCTTGGTGGTGGGCATTAAAATCCCCCAGTAACCCCAATTGAGCAGAAGGGTACCGCTGCTGAGCCGCATCCGCCGCCTCACTCAGATGTTGTGTGAGCCCGGATGTCTCTTGATCTCCGCTGTGCGAGCGGTAGACACAAGCGTAGATTATTTTATCTAGGCCTGTGTCCACCAAAGTCCAAAGCGTCGAGAACCTGGACCTTTTTTAAATTGTGGTGGACTTAATGCAACATGGCATTCTCTACCAGTCCACCTTTGGGTTCAAAAAGAGAAAACACAATAGTGTTGTCTCTCGGTGTGCACAGTAAGTAAATATAGTATCATTTAGTGGTATGCTAAAATAACAAACTAATAATTAATACTATAATAAATATCGAATCATTATAATTAAGAAAACTTAAAATATAACATTATGACGAACTAAACTAAGGTTGAGAGGACTTCAAGTAGTAGTTCCGAAATTTACGCTTGAAGGAAAATTTACTTTCAGCTTTTTTGAAGTCAAGGCGAAGCACTTTCCAGAGTTTTATGGTAGAGGCAGCGTAAGAATTAGTTATAAAAAAAATCTTTCTGTATGAGATAGCCAGGTTCATAATAGGTAGGCTATATAAACATCACGCTACCTAACCTAAACTATAAAGGTAAGTGGAGTGGTGGAGTGGAGTGGCAGTAACCAAAGATGCGGATAAAGCTGGAGGGGACAACCACAGGACCAGTCGTTGTGGGGATACTTGGGGGAGGCCTATGTCCTTCAGTGAGTGTCTTTCGGTGCAAATGAGATGATGATGACTAACTCGATTACTAAATAAATATTTTCTTTTCTATTTTATGCTAACGCAGAAAATAAATAATTGCGATTTTTTTTCAAATATTTGTGTCATTAACCGTCATATCCATCGTAGGCGCAGGCTTGTGGACGGCAAGTAATGGGAAGCTCGCTGTCCGACAGACCGAGCCCAAGTCGTCGACGGCGCGTAGTGTTCCACGCGCGCCTCAGGAAGATGTCAGCAACCGTAGGGGCCCAGCAGGGTCGAAGCCTACTGGGGCCATGGGTGATGCGAATGAGAACCCCGGGGCCCTAGAACAAAGGTAAAGAAAGAACAGGAATGGGTTTTAGTCAGTAAAAGTCTGACACGAAGGGCGGGAGATGTCACTAGATGATTTCCCACCTTAAAAACAAAAAAAAGCCGTCATATCCATTTTTATTGGACTATCTTTTTACATAGCCAGGTTTGCCAATGTGCTATGGAGTGTAGTAATTGTTTTCAAACCTCACTGTACAGGAGGTACAGTGAGGTTTGAAAACACAGATAATTGTTATAACTCAGAAGGCTGCCCAGCTTAAGTGGAACATGTCTGTTGCATGCCGATCAAGCAGTGACCCGGTAAAACACAAAATTGGTACCCTGATATCGCAACGTAGGGTCGCGGCAGACCAAGAAGGAGATGGCAGGACGACTTAGATGTATTCCTTAGGAATTGCCAAGAAATGGCTCAGAGCCGGAAACAATGGAAGGAATGGAGGGTGGCCTTTGCCCAGCAGTGGGACAGTATAGGCCAGATATAATAATACCTAATAGCACAAAGAACACCAGCAGCTAAGGTCACCGACATAGCTCGACGAATCGCCAAACTTAAGTGGCAATGGGCAGGGCACATTACTCGCAGAACGGATGGCCGTTGGGGCCGAAAGGTTCTGGAATGGCGACCACGTACCGGAAGACGTAGCGTTGGAAGGCCTCCTACAAGGTGGACCGATGACTTGGTAACGGTTGCGGGAGTCCGATGGATGCGAGACGCACAGGACCGTTCATTGTGGCGACACTTGGGGGAGGCCTATGTCCAGCAGTGGACGTCTTTCGGCTGAAATGATGATGTTGATGATGATGAATATAATAATAGTACTTAGACTTTTCCTGATTAATAATAAATTAATATATCTAGCAAGTGAGAGCAGTGATGGCCGAGTGGTAACGGCCCCGACTTACGAGTTGTAGGTCGCGGGTTCAAACCCAGCCAGGCGCATTACTTTGTGTAATTTATTTCATCACCACTGCTCTCAAAACGGTGAAGGAAAACATCGTGAGGAAACCGGCATGTCCTAGAACCAAAAATTCGAAGACATGTGACATTCACCAATCCGTACTGGGCCCGCGGGGTGGATTACGGCCCATTCCCTCTCCTAGAGAGGAGGCCTGAGTCCCAGCAGTGGGAACATTAAAAGGCTGATTATGCTATGCTATGCTATGCTATATCTAGCAACCGTTTGGTATGATGGCGCGACTCGTCAATACCCGTGTTACAACATACCCTACATACAATATAATGTTTGTAGATCATAGAAGGTCAACTCGACTAGTAATGCGTAGTTGAAAATATACGGGTCTTTATATGAGTACCCGCATAAATTTTTAAATCAGAAGGTAGTTCATTTCTTTATGCATGAAACAAGAATTTCTTAGTTGACACTTCGCGTGACCCAAGGGCTGGCTTTTACCTCGGTCAGAGACTAAGCATTGCCATACAACGTGGCAATGCCGCCAGCCTTTTGGGCACACTTCCAGTCGACAACGATGCGGAAGGAAGGAATTTTATGACGCCATATTTTAGCTAGTAGTTTTTGCCTTTAGTGTATATATAGTTTATAAATTCATCAATCACAATTTAAGAGAACCACTTTTTTTTTTCAAATATTTGTGTCATTAGCCGTCATATCCACGGACTACCTTTTTACATAGCCATTAATAATTACAACCATATTTTTTCCGTGTACATATTGACATTTTTTTGGAACAAATATGTTACTTTCAGACGTTGCTGTAGACAACTGTACCAATACGAAACGTATGTGGAACAATGGATGCAATTTAAAAATGATAATTTTGCTTAATTTTTTCGTTACCTAGTTATTATTCGGCTGTACGGAAATTATTTTTTCAGAAAGTAGGACGATAAACTTGTGAATAAAAACCTACTTTGACACATACATCGTGATCAAATTGTGGATATGAATGATAGTGGTTTTGCGCCATACAAATAACCTGCGATTACAGCCTACAATTGCTCTCAAAACCGTGAAAAAAAAAAAACACCGTGAGGAAACCGGCATGTCCTAGAAACAAAACTTCGAAGATATATGACATCCACCAACCTGCACTGGACCCGCGTGGTGGATGGCACAAACTTTCACTGACCAAAACCACAACTGTGTCCTTCAGCTACCCCAGGAACACGGGTTTTCTTTTCAGAAATTCCCCGTGGCCCTAGCCGGTATTGGTCGTTGGTTGCGGGTTCTACTGGCATTTTTGTAAAATCATCAAAGAAAGTTAAAACGTTTTGCGAATTGTATATATTTTGTTTTAAAAACGATTTCACTACAAAAAATACTAAAACGTTCAAAATAATTTCGAAAGTCAGTGTTTCTAGTTTTATTTGTTTGTTATTTAACATGGATATCATCACCAGAACTGGATTTTGAAAAAAATAGGACTAATCTGGAATCATATCCATTTAAGTAAAAAAAAAACTGATATAACAAACATAAAAAACATACAACCAAATTGAAAAACTCGTCCCTTTTTTGAAATCGGTTGAAAAAGAAAAAAAAAATGTTTTTACATAAACAACAAAAAATAAAAATTTCACAACACCAAAAAATTCAAGATCCACTACCCAACAACATACAATTCCGTTAATAATTTATTTGTTTGCTCCTCCTTACAAAGAGGGTAATAAAAAAATATAATTACGTCCAAGTATTTGCCAAGAGCGAGTCGTAATTATGAAGAGGACTCTTAGCTAACAGCGACATCTACTGGCGGGAGGTAGCGTTGAATTTCCTCGTCTGTTTTATTAGTGAAAATTAACCCGTTTTTAGTAGGGGTGGTATGTTAATAATTAGGGGTGGCAGTGACGGGACGTCTATGTAACTGTGAGACTGGGCTGCAGAGATGTTCGATAGAGTTACCGTGGCAACGCACAGGGCAACTGAAGGAACACGGGTGGCTTTTAGGCAGTAAAAGTCTGACCCCGCTCCACCCAGTGTGGGAAAAGTTTTGCTCTAGAGTGGAGGGAGAGGGCGTATCAGACTTTTACTGCTCCCAACCACACCTGTTTCCTTCAGTCGCCCTTTGCGTTCCTGGACACCGGCTTCCCTTTCAAAAATTCCCCAAGGCCTTAGCGATAATTCCCTAAATTAGATTCTGTATATAAATACCTAAATGATTATCACAAGAAATATTTTCTTCTCCATTTTAAGAACCGATGTCCTAGAACCGAAGAAATGTGACATCCACCAACCCACCTAGACCTGAACCCAGACCCAGGGGTCTGGGTTCAGGTCTCCCAGCAGTGGGAACATTATAAAGCTGATTATGCTTATATACTTATGCTTAAATATTGCAGACTTTATGTTTCAGTATACAAAGCATCACAAAAAACTGCCATATAAGTAATTATACTGAAAGATTCGAAGCATTTATTTTAACTAAACCATTTACGCCAGTAAATGGTCTAACTTTTGAATTGTCTAGAAATCAGTCAGTCAGAAAAATGATGCTACATGCACATTCCAAAGCGTAGATCCCTATGGAGAAGATTGTGCAAGAAGCTCCATTTTCAATCATGGTATGTATTACAAATTTCTCGGTTATATGTTTCTTGCCGCTACTATTATGTGACAAAAATGTAAATAAAGTAAAAAAAAAACGATTTCTAAATATCAAAATTAAAATAAGCCACTTGCAGCTAGAGCTATATATAACTATAACTAATAGTAACACAGAAACCGTAACAATAATTATAATTCGCTGGCCGGGCGTGCGGGCGGGCGGTTTCCGCCCATCGTCAGTAATTGCAGCCGCATCAAGGCTGTAGTTACCGCACATCCACACATACCCACATACACATACATGCATGTTTGTTTACGGACGTGGGCCAATGAAAATATTGCAATTAGCATGATAATTAATGTTAAAATAATTTGCTGAGCTTTATAATAAACACAACTGACAAAGCGACATATTTGTCAGAAAACGTTAAAATTGAAACATTTTCGCGAGAAAAGGCTGTTTGTCAAATCGACATATTTTAATGAAAAGCTACAGGTAATATCACAGATTTAAAATCGCTAGATGCGCCCTACCACGTCGGGTTGTGTGAGCTCACTTTTTAAACAGAGTGCGAAAAATGTCCATACTGTTCTCAGGACACTTTTCGCATGATTATTATAAAGGCTTATCCACACTGCATCTTTGGTGAAAAGTCGAAGTCGTCTTTGTTCTCAATCAAAGTCCACCAAGTTCGACATCGAGCGATTTACGCTTGCAACGGTCAACCATACAGTTTGCCTCTCTCAACAAACGTTTCAACCGAGCTTCCTTCGCCGTCGTCGTTGCCATTATTGCGCAAATACGCGAATTTTACTAGATTGTTTAACTATACAAATGAATGCGTATCACGTATTCAACATACTGTAAAACAACTCGTGAAACGTCACATTTACGTCAAAACATAACAAGTAATGACGTAAATAGTCCAAACATGCGTTTAATCGTAACCAATTTCTATTGATTTGCAAAGAAATACATGTTCAATGTTTTTTTTTAAACTAACTGCAGAATGAAATATAGTAATTTTTTTTTACTCAGAAATGTTGCTTAGTATGCTTTTTCTTTATCTAAACGCTTACGAGGTCACTGGAAGAGACGATTAAAAATGTGTATTTTTGGATTACGATAGTACCGCCAGTATTCCCTCCGTCCTGACCTGGTGCACTGACTTGATCTTTGATTAACATCGGAAAGTCCAAACTTAAAGTTTACCAACGTGCTATGGAGCGCAGTATACTTACTCGGTGTTAAACTGACGGATCTCGTTTGAAACACTATACTGTGACTTAAGCTGGGTAGCCTCCCAACTTAAGTGGGACTGGGGTAGACATGTCTGCCGCATGCCGATCGAGCGGTGGGCTGGTAAAACAGGGTAAAGCATAAAATTGGTGCTCTGAAATTGCACAAAAGGCTCATGGCAGACCTAGGAGATGGCGGGACGACTTAGATGTCTTACTCAGAAATCGGCAAGAAGGGACTCTAAGCCGGGAACTATTGAAGGAATGGAGGGAGGCCTTTGCCCAGCCGTGGGACAGTCATCATCATCATCTTCCTGCCCGTTTTATTTGGGGTCAGCGCAACACGTTTTTTTTCCATTCTGTCCTGTCACTTGTTATTTATTTTTATTCGTTTTTGCTCTGACATTTAATAATCTAATGTAATGACATTTTTATTTGATTTATTGTTAATTTTTCAATTAGATAGCATAATATTATTAATGTATTTTTTTGGATTAAATAATTGAGATTCATAAAAAATTTGCATGCTGAATATGAGGCGGAATATGAAGAAACAATGTTGAATTTTAAGACCTGTACCTACCACCATATTTCAAGCAAATAAATGATATTATTATTATTATTATTGTCACACTATCACTAACTCCCTTTTCTTTTATATCACTTCTCACACAATCCATCCATCTTTTCTTTGGTCTCCAGCAGTGGGACAGTATACCAGATATAATAATAGCAGATAGGCTTTTATAACCAGCAACCATTTAGTATGATGGCACGGCTCGTTAATACCCGCATTACAACATACCTACCTACCTAACAACATAATGTTTGTAGATCATAGAAGGTCAACGCGACAAGTAATTCGTAGTTGGTCTTCATGTGAGTCTGAGAGCTGTGGTGGCCGAGTGGTAATGGCCCCGACTTACGGAGTTGTAGGTCGCGGGTTCAAACCCAGCCAGGCGCATTACTTTGTTTAATTTATTTCATCACCACTGCTCTCAAAACGGTGAAGGAAAACATCGTGAGGAAACCGGCATGTCCTAGAACCAAAAATTCGAAGACATGTGACATCCACCAACCCGCACTGAGCCCGCGTGGTGGATTACGGCCCATTCCCTCTCCTAGAGAGGAGGCCTGAGTCCCAACAGTGGGGACATTATAAGGCCGACTATGCTATGCTATGCTTCATGTGAGTAATCGCATATATTTTTAGTTCAGAAGGTATATAGTTTATTTCTTTATGTATGAAACAAGAAATTCAACAATCATAATTTAGGGGGACTACTTGGTCTGACAGCGAGTTTTACAATCCACAAAAGTACCTATATGATCCACTGCAGTAAACAAAATTAAAAAAAATGATATTCTTCAGGATAAATGCTAGTAAGACAGGATGGTCGATGGGGCCGAAAGGTTCTAGAATGGCAACCACGCACCGGAAAACGCAGCGTTGGAAGACCTCCCACAAGGTAGACGGACGATCTGGTGAGAGTCGCGGGAATGCGGTGGATGCGAAACGCACAAAATCGGTCGTTGTGGCGGCGCTGGGGGAGGCCTATGTCCAACAGTGGACGTCTTTCGGCTGAAATGATGATGATGAGTGTTCAAAATATAATACAGCTAATTTAGTACGATAGAAAAAAATCCATCTTGATTCCGCCATCTCCTTTCTACCATCGGACAACCCGACGTACGGCGAGTATATCCACCCTTACGTTGTTGAAACTTCAACGGTTCGGACTAAGCGTTTCGCTTCGTCGTTTATACCGCGTACATCGAAGGACTGGAACAATTTGCCTGCGGTCGTCGTCGTTTTCCTGCCGGTCTTCCCGTCCAACTAAAATTTAGGTGTCTTCAAGGCTAGAGTGAATAATTAGGCTCATAATAAACTAGTGCGCCTCACCATCAATGATTGCATCACTGCTTTCCATCAGGTGCGATCGCAGTCAAGCACTGGTTTATATCAATAAAAAAAAAACATGACAATGCCTCTAAAAAATACTTTTATAGATTAAAAACACTGATTGTTTGTCAGAATATTCTACAAGCAACGTTTTACCGTTATAGTGTTTTAATATTATAATCATATTTGTAGATTTCTCGTAAATGTCTAAAATGTTTTATATTTGCAAGCATTGTGTCTTTGCACATCTCTTTTTAGGGTTCCGTACCTCAAAGGGAAAAATCGGAACCCTTATATGATCACTTTGTTGTCCGTCCGTCTGTCTGTTTGTCTATCAAGATCTCGAGAACGCGTGGAGGTATCGAGTTGAAATTAAAACCATATACTTAAGTCGGCGGTCCCTTAAAGCTGTGAAAAAATCAAACATCTGAATTAACGGAAAAAAATGATGCCGTCGTTTATGTCGCAAAAAACGTGTATTTCGACACTCTCAACATAGGGTACTTCCCGTTGACGTAGAATACTGAAATTTTTCATGAAACAAGGTCTTATAACAAAAGTATAGGGAAAAATCTGAAAACTATAAATTTGTAGTTATGTCACAAAAAAACTTTTTTTGCGATTCGAAAGATAAAAATCTTCGTAGCTCAATTCGGGGATTGAACTGTTTTCATAGGTACGTTTGTACGGAACCCTCAATGCGCGAGTCCGACTCGCACTTGCCCAGTATTTTTGTATGCAGTCCGAGAGTGACCGCTCTTTATGTAGTTACTGTAAATAAAATAAATAAAAAATAAAATAAAAAAGCCTTTTAATTCATGCAATAATAAGTAATTGTACAATTAATGGATCTTAAAATTCTGCTCGAAATAAATTAAAAATATTAGTGATGGTATTTGGCTAATTAATAAAATCTCTACTTTAGGTGTTATCATAAATTTTGGCAAACATTGCTGTAAATTATATAAATTATCACAGTTAATTACATCGCCAATTCTTACAAAATGTCAAACAATTAAAAGTATGTAACATAAAAAATAATTAATAATATAAAATTAATAAATAATAAAGATTTCATTGATTTTGCAATAAAACAACATTATATGATTGATGATTGAATTAAAAATAAATAGCATAAAAAATTGTATTAAATAATCTATTATGTAAAAAATAAAAAATAAATTAGCATGCATGAATCTCTCACTTGGTGTGAGTGAAGGCCTCCTCCAGAGATGACCAGTGGTCTCGGTCTGTGGCTTTTGACGTCCAGTTTTTTCCTGCGACTCGTGTGAATCTACCCATCTAGTTATTGGTCTTCCTCGTTTCCTAATGCCAGTAGGACCAGGCCATGACGTCATGCGGATAGTCCAGCGGTCGTCACTCATTCTCGCTACGTGGCCTGCCCATCTCCATTTGAGCTTTAGAGCATATGTGAGAGCATCTGTTACTTTTGTTTTTTGTCTGATAACAGAGTGCCGAATTTTTTGGATCTTTCTTATTTTAGTGATACTTCTCTCCATACCTCGCTGGCAGGACATAATTTTATTTTTAACCCGATGAGTGAACTTCCATGTTTGACATGCGTATGTTAGTGAAGGTAAAAGACATGAGTTCATGACCTTGCTCTTAATTTTCATCGGCATACGGCTTTTTAGGATTTCTTTGGCACTCCAAAACTTTTTCCATGTTATAGTTATTCGTCTATCTAGTTCTAGGCATTTTTGAATGAAATGTTTTTCCCTAAGTAGATATAACTATCAACGTACTCCATTGGTGTATTGTTGAGAAGTATTACGTTTTGTGCCGAATTTGTCATCAATTTTGTTTTGTTGAAGTTTATTTCAAGTCCGGCCTCTCTGCTTACTTGTTGCAGTGTGTTTAGCATAGCTTCCAGTTCTGAACTATCTTCTGACAGCAGGACGATGTCGTCGGCGAACCTCAAGTGGCTTATATATTTCCCTTCTACGTATATACCAACCCTATCCCAATTTAATTTGCCTATTATAAATTCTAAGACTGCTGTAAAGATTCGAGGTGATAAAGGGTCACCTTGGCGTACTCCTCTTTTAATAGGGATGGCGATGTAGTTACTGTACTTCTCTAAAAAGGATAACATAGGCTATTATTTATAATGGAAAGAAATATTAAAATCAAGGGGCTAGTGAGCTGACAGAAGCTTAAAATCAATTGAAAAAATAACTTATAGAAAAGGATCATCCAGGTTTTACAATGAAACAATAAACGAACACATGTATCACTACCAATTTACACTTCTTTTATACTGCAATAAATTAAAATGACCCAGTGATTAACACCCCAACTATTTGTAACTTTAAATCGATGCATTAGGATCAAACAGATTGTCAAAAGAACACAACATGGGTACTTTTGTCCGCCATCACAATTAATGTTGTAAATTTTTAGTTTTACACTGTTGGGGGGTGAAAAGGGCAATGTTGGAGGCACGTGCTAGACTTTTATGTCGTATTGGTTCTGTGTTGATGACAGTTAAAGGCTATTTGGTAGGGTCACCATAATGATATGATTTTTTTTGAGACAAATTTCTAACTAGTTAAATTTTAGAGACTTATCTTTTCAAATCGACATAAACCTTACACAAAATTACCAAATGACTTCTCTAGTTCTCTCCCTCTGGGTAGAGTAAGAGAGAGGGTCAAACTTTTACTGACTAAAACTTACCTGTGTTCCTACAGTTGCCCTTTGAGTTACAGGGCCACGGTAATTCTTTCGAACAATTTTGCCCTAGGAATTGCGCCTGTATTGTGGATGCGCTCAGGACATTTCAACTTACACACAGAAGTCACCCAGATCTAGAACTAGTCTCTGCAGACCATACAAATATTCATTCCTATACAGCTATGTAAGTTTTCTTAACAGAAGAGACTCAAACTGTGGAAAAAACAGGACAAGCCAGTCATCATCATACATCATCATCATCATTTCAGCCAAAAGACGTCCACTGCTGGACATAGGCCTCCCCCAAGCGTCGCCACAACGACCGGTCCTGTGCGTCTCGCATCCATTGGATTCCAGCGACCCTGACCAGGTCATCGGTCCATCTTGTGAGAGGCCTTCCAACACTGCGTCTTCCGGTACGCGATCGCCACTCCAGAACCTTTCGGCCCCAACGGCCATCAGTTCTGCGTGCAATGTGCCCTGCCCATTGCCACTTAAGTTTGGCGATTCTTCGTGCTATGTCGGCAACGTTGGTTCTCCTGCGGATATCTTCATTTATGATTCGATCACGCAAGGAAACTTCGAGCATAGCTCTTTCTATTGCCCTCTGGGTGACTTAAAGTCTTCTTATGAGGCCCATTGTAAGTGACCACGTTTCGGAGCCATATATCATCACTGGCAACACGCACTGGTCATAAGACTTTCGTCTTGAGACACTGTGGTATATTGGATGAGAAGACACCGCGGAGCTTCCCGAACGCCGCCCAGCCGAGTCGGATTCGACGATTGACCTCTTTCTCGAAGTTAGACCTACCCAGTTGGATCAACTGGAGTCATCAGTTATTATTTTATTGTCTTTATTATTTATTTTTTTCTTCTTTCTATTAACGGGGTTTCTCTATACAGGGTGCATTTCAACTTCCCAGGACTACGGGATTATTTGAAAGAGTTATCGCGTCTATGGAACGCAAATTGCAACTGAAGGAAAACAGGTGGGTTTTAGTCAGTAAAAGTCTGACACTCCCTCACGCTTCACCCAGAGTAAGAGAAGTTATTTGATTATTTTCCACCTCAAAGAAGAGTTCGTGTCAAGCTCTTGACAACTGTTATCAATTTTCATTCATACGATGATAATGAGGTATGATCACATATCAATGAAACAGTAAGTGAAGAGAATCTTTTGAGACGTGAAGAGGCAACAGACGCAAGGGTCTTTTCTGACTCAGAATGAGCCGTGTTTAACCAAATCCAACCAGGAAAAATACCTCGGCGTGAAGTTCCTCAGTTTCTGAACCAGTTGATCAGTGTCTCACAGCCTCCGGTGCCCATATGCATCCTATTCGCACCCCGCCTGTTAATCTTTATTAAGGGGTATTATATGCGCATTCGTCGATCCTCCGCGATTCGACTCACGGGATTGGTACGAAGATTTATGTTCGTACCGTACAGTTACGAGCATAAATATGTCACAGTTTACGCAAAATTCAAAAGCAATTTTAACCCACTTTGTTGCCAGTTTTACCTGCAATATTCTGACAAATACATGCTGTCTAATCTATTCTATTCTACTCTACTTTATTCTACCCTACTCTACTCTACTCTATTCTAGAAATTTTGTATTTTTATACGGTTTTTTGAAATAAAACTAGTATGGAATAGGTATTTTCTCAAAATGTTGATCGTTTCAACAACTTGCCACGCATTGCTCGCAGAACTGATGGTCAATGGGCATTGAATGTTCCGAAATAGTCTCTATGGTACAAGGTGGAAAACGATGACCTGGTAAGGGTCGCGGGAATTCGATGGATGCAAGACACAGAAGATCAGTCGTTGTGAACTTGTGACGACGACGATTGTGCGAGGCCTATGTCCAACAGTGGACGTCTTTCGGCTGAAATGATGATTGACTTGCTTAGATTGCATTTGTAATCACGAGAGAGAATTTTGAGCAAGTGTAAGGTATTTATGTCTATGACTGTACCATTCATACCGAATCGTGATACCGATTTATTGGCCAGTTATCGTTATGGTGATAAAGGCCGTGATTGTTAGTTTAAAATTTTATTGATGTTTTGGAAGACTAGCTTTGGCTTGAAATGTTGTTTGGTTAATTAGGATATTTATTTTTAAATGTCTTTTTTAAGTGTCTTTTGGATGTTTGGGGTGATGCTCACTTGACATGGTGTTAAATAGGCTCTTAGGCTTAGGCTAATACCTAAGAGGTGTTTGCACAATACTGGGAAATTATTTTGATTGATAAGAATAATCGGCCTATAATTAATTGTTTTTGTTTTAAAATAATTCCTTGTTTTTTTTTATGTAACCCGGGCTTGTCCTTGTACTTTTTTGTTCTTTTTGGATATTTTAAATTGAGAGGCTATGTAATGGATCTAAATGGTCTGAAATAAAGGTTTTTATTCATCATCATCATCATCATTTCAGCCGAAAAACGCCCACTGTTGGACATAGGCCCCCCCAAGCGTCTCCACAATGACCGATCCTGTGCGTCTCGCATCCACCGCATTCTCGTGACTCTCACCAGGTCGTCGGTCCACCTTGTAGGAGGCCTTCCAACGCTGCGTTTTCCGGTGCGCGATCGCCACTCTAGAACCTTTCCGCCCTATTGACCATCCGTTCTACGAGCAATGTGCCCTGCCCACTGCCACTTTAGTTTGGCGATTCTTCGGGCTATTTTGGCAACCTTGGTTCTCCTGCGGATATCTTCATTCCTTTAGGAAACTCCGAGCATAGCCCCTTTTTTATTATTATTATTATGTTATGTTCCTACTACTGGGACTCGAGCCTCTCCTTCTCGGGAGAGGGGTGGGCTCAGTGCGGGTTGGTGGATGGCACATATATTCGATTTCTTAGTTTTAGCTACGACATGACGGTTATACCTCACGATGTTTTCCTTCATCGTATTTTGCTTTCTTCCTCTGTCTGAGCATTTTTTCTTGAGTTAAAATATCTTGTCGATGTCAAAAAAAAACCTCAACATGTTATTCCCAAATGTCGTTTTTATTCAGACCTCTAAGTAAGTATCGAAATTTTGTTACTGTATTGTACTTTGATTTCGTTACAAAAACCCCACAATTGCAACCTCAATCAAATATCTTTCTTATATTCAAAACCTTAAAACTCAAATTCGCTTGCACATATTTCTTATGCATTGCAATTCTAAAATCGTAACAATCAAAGGTATAGTTAGGGGCTATGGGTTTATTTATTTTTTATGGTCGAACAAATTCGCGGGTACTCGCAGGCTTAGGGGAGAGTGGGCGTAGGCGGCGGCGTCTTAATGAGATGCGGCGTAAACATTACCTACTATTCCTTAGGGTAAACCGGGGTACACACCCTCTTTTTGATTCTCTTATTTACACGCTATCTTATATAATTGTTATTTGTTTATGAGATAGTAAAAAAATTTTGATGTTGAGTTGCCTTCAATAGCCAAATATTTTGTTGTAGTCTTCATCACCAATGACATGGGCGTTGCTCCGGTTTGCGGTAAGCAGTGTACGGATCGTCTGAGTCCATATGAGTGTGCCGAAAGTGTACATCATAACCAGACCACGATCCAGACCATGACCCCACCGAATGCATTCTTGGCTACAACATCCGAGTGGATCACAGTAGTCACGGTATGTATTGCTAGTATCAATCAACCCGTCGCTTATACCGCCAAATACAATTGGTATAATATTTCCGCTTCAGGAAGTCGAGGCTTTATTCCAGTCCCCGAAAATGCCCACCTCACGAAGTGCATCACACATGGTCGTGTATTACCCAACTCACGAAATGCATCACACATGGTCGTGTATTACCCACCTCACAAAGTGCATCACACATGGTCGTGTATTACCCACCTCACGAAGTGCATATCACACGGTCGTGTATTACCCACCTCACGAAGTGCATCACACATGGTCGTGTATTACCCACCTCACGAAGTGCATATCACACGGTCGTGTATTACCCACCTCACGAAGTGCATTACACATGGTCGAGTATTACCCACCTCACGAAGTGCATCACACATGGTCGAGTATTACCCACCTCACGAAGTGCATCACACATGGTCATGTATTACCCACCTCACGAAGTGTATCACACATGGTCGAGTATTACCCACCTCACGAAGTGCATCACACATGGTCATATATTACCCACCTCACGAAGTGCATCACACATGGTCGTGTATTACCCACCTCACGAAGTGCATCACACCTGGTCATATATTACCTACCTTACGAAGTGCATCACACATGGTCGTGTATTACCCACCTCACGAAGTGCATCACCCATGGTCGTATATTACCCACCTCACGAAGTGCATCACACATGGTCGTGTATTACCCACCTCACGAAGTGCATCACACATGGTCGTGTATTACCCACCTCACGAAGTGCATCACACATGGTCGTATATGATCCACCTCACGAAGTGCATCACACATGGTCGTATATTACCCACCTCACGAAGTGCATCACACATGGTCGTGTATTACCCACCCTGAAGCACTTTAGTTTACCAATGAGTGCCCTGGCCCCTTCAATACGCTTCTCGACCTTGTACTCCTAGACTGGAACGGCAGGCTTCATTTGAGTAGCTCTATCACAATTTCTTAATGTCACATTAGCTAAACGACATGCAGAAACAGTCGTATGTCTGTAAAAGTGCGTATAAACGGGATCTTCGTTGCTCTAAAAGATATTCTTAAGCAATGATTCCAAGGCTACGGGATTGTTGGAAAGAATTACCGTGACTCTGGCAACTGAAGGAACACAGTTGGGTTTTAGTCAGTAAAAGCCTGATGCTCCATCTGGCTGAGTGGGCCTCCTCCCGCTTTGGTTGGAGGAATAACTCCTTATTTGATGATTTTCCACATCAATAAAAAAAAAAACAGTGTCCCAAGCACACACTAGTGCCTTATTTTTTTTATAACTCAGGACCTTGGGGTCCTGGACTTTTTTAAGGCGTTCAAAGGCCCGAAGCCAACTCGCAGAGGCCCTTGGACAGTTTTCATGGAACGTGGTACCAACCGACGAATATGATAGTGCACCCATGGACAATTCCCGGTTGGCGGGAAACTATTGCATCATACCTAATTTCATAAATTATTTTGGTTATTAGATATTATTACCTACTTACTTTTTTTTGAGAGGTGGACGAGAGGACGTGTCAGACTTTTACTGACTAAACCCACCTATGTTCTTTCAGTTGCTCTTTGCGTTCTAGAACCACGGGTTTCCTTTTCAGAAATTCCTCGTGGTGCTAGCAGGGTTATTATCACTCACTTATATTACATGACTTATTGCTTACACTGCTCAAGTTCCCGATGTTATCATGGCTGACCGTCACGTAACGTTGCGGCAAATTGTTTAATTATTCATTGAGTATTTGTGCAGGTGCGTGTCAACCTAAATACCGACTGCTGGCTGAAACTGTAGGAGATAGGTACGCTTTTAATTGAAGTATTATTGTTTTAAATTAAAAAGAGCAGAAAAAGATAGGAAAGAAATAATAAAATGTATTCAGCAACAGTGCATGAACACGGGAGAGCAAAGCGTAGCTTCGTCGTCCGTCCGATAGGTAGGCTCATCGACAGCGCCAAGTGTTCCACGCGCGCCTCTAAGAGATGTCAGCAAAACCGTAGGGGCCATGCAGGGCCAATGTCCGCTATAGCCACGGGTATTACTGAAATAGAAACACTGACGGCAGCGATCTCTCGCGCCGGGCCTTGGTACAGGCCATGGTCCGGAGCGAGGAGGAGTGGTAGGCCCCCTTCTGCTTAATGCTAGCAAAGGAGGCGGCCACAGGCGCGAGGCAATGGCCCCCGCGCCCCAGCCGGCGGGATTCCGATCCCGATTTCCGGCCACCGTAGGCGCGGGCTTGCGGACGTCGAGCAATGGGTAGCCGTCCGGTAACTATCCGGACCGAGCCCAAGTCGTCGACGACGCGTATTGTTCCACGCGCGCCTCAAGGAGATGTCAGCAACCGTAGGGGCCCAGCAGGGTCGAAGTGTACTGGGGTCATGGGTGATGCGAAAGATATCCCCGGAGCCCTAGAACAATGTCAAAGAAGGAACAGGAGTGGGTATTTAGTCAGTACAAGTCTGACACGCCCTCTCACTCCACCCATGGGATGTCATTAGAGGATATTTGCACCCAAAAAAAAGGTCAACATAAGGATAAAGGTAGGTTTTACTCAATAATAGTCTGATACGCCCTCTCGCCCCACCCAAGAGCGAAAGAAATGATTTTCCAAGGCACAATTCGACCGTATGTTTTATTTATTGTTCCTTTTTGTATTAATATTGTAAGTAAGAAATGGGTAGTAAAATGACAAACAACAGATGTGTTTGCTAAGGAACGGACTTCAGACGTTCTAGGACAGTCGTCATGGTCTTCAGCGAACTCCATTTTCTCTACGCTATAAGCAGAGCATCCCATGAGAAGTCTGAGAACTTTTCTGGTACTTTTAGCTTGTACAAAGCTGACTTGACAGATACCTCTTGACAGATCAATCTGCCAATCTTGCTAATTATGGCATACTGTCCATGGACGCGTAGCTTCGTGCCGTATCAATCTGCCAATCTCGCTAATTATGGCCTACTGTCCATGGACGCGTAGCTTCGTGTCGTTGCCGTGCCGTCCTGCCGTTGCCGTGCCGTCCTGCCGTTGCTGTGCCGTCCTGCCGTTGCCGTGCCTTCCTGTCGTTGCCGTGCCGTCCTGTCGTTGCCACTCCGTCGAGCGAGTTTCATAATTTTGTATGTAAGCTCATAAGCTGTGAGCAGGCGTGTACCAAGCGTATAATGACGAATACGCATCTATAAAGCTACGCGACAGTAGGCCTTAGGGTGTTTTAATATCGTGCGGATTTCATCACGCATGCGGAATTGCACCGCATGCGGGGCTGCAGCCCGATATCACGCCTCGCATCCCGCGTGCGTATTCCACGCATTACAATAAATACTTGTATGAAAAGGACATTTGCGGGGGGTGCGGTCGGAGCAATCCCGCATGCGTGTTGAAATCCGCACGA
This sequence comes from Mythimna impura, assembly GCA_905147345.3. Taxonomy (NCBI): domain Eukaryota; kingdom Metazoa; phylum Arthropoda; class Insecta; order Lepidoptera; family Noctuidae; genus Mythimna; species Mythimna impura. The sequence goes on along the minus strand of LR990359.1, from coordinate 19,353,509 downwards.
TATTAAAAACATTCTTACTGATCTTTGTAATGTTCTTGGGGTCGACTACGCAGCTCAAATTGCTACAAGACGAAAACAAAGCAATAATAATGGAAAATTTTGACCACTCTCGGTCGTATGGAGTAGCTCGTGTTTCGTCCGTGAAGATATGAATAATGAATTAGTTAACAAACAAAATAAATGCCGGATCCTTTCTATTTATCATCAACCCGTCACACGTTCATTGTATTTATTCGCCAGGTCACAGTTTACTCGCTAGCTAGCTAACTTGCGCCAGTGTTTGCTCGCAACTCGCACTCGCGTCTATTCGTTATCGCACGACTCGGCAAACATCGGCAAACATCGCCCGTTCCATTAGTCCAGTTCTTTATTCAAATTCTGTTTGCTCATTGGTCGGACGGCAGATAAAATCAACAGATAGGTACGGTACCCCGTGTTTGCTTATAAATTTTAATTGTGACCTAATGACATAGTTGTAGGACGGAATTGTTTTATAATGGCTGGGTAGCGTTTTCATAGAAGTCTGAACTGGCTTTTTATTGTGGACACCGGACATCGAGGTAAATGATTGTGGTCTATGGAAGCCAGAAAAAACTCCACAAACTCTATAAAGGTCCATAAAAACTTCAATTATATATTTTTTTGCGTTTTATTCAATCCGATTGCAGTTTTTTTCATTAATCAAACAATGAACACATAAAGGCATCCCTATTTTGAGACTACCACAGAGCCAGAATGTGTTAAATACTGCTTCTAGCCACAATTATGAACAACTTCGTTCAAAAACACATAGTCGAAACCGAAAAAAAACATTGGCATCAGCTAATCAATATAAATTTTTACCTTTTGGGAATTAACTATTATTTTCTTGAAGAAAATTATTCATGTCCGTGGGCAGAAGCTGGCATTAGATTCTAATGACCAACTATTTCAGTTATACTCTTTAAAATATCGCCATAGAATCAAACCAAACGCATGTCGCGTTTGATTCACTGGCGAATATAGTAATAAAAAAACGGCGAATACTGAAAGCCTGAGTAACATTGTGTTGTTCAGGATTTCAGTAAACCTGTATACACAGGTAACAAGTAAAAATACGTACGTATTATAGGTAGATACAATCTTCACTTGAGCTAAAACTTGTTATTACACTTCTTCGTCGCTTCGAAGCAAGTCTCATCTCACGAAATTAAGTTTCAAATATTAAATTCTCTTCTTTATGAAAAAGACACACCCTTCCTCCCTTGAAAGGCGACTTATCCGACGCTGTAAAAATGAACTAAATATTGTATGTGTAGTATTTTATGTAGATACCTATGGAAACAGTGTCTCAAGACGAAAGTCTATGACCAGTGCGTGTTGCCAGTGGCTCCGAAACGTGGTCGCTTACAATGGGCCTCATCAGAAGACTTAAAGTCACCCAAAGGGCAATAGAGAGGGCTATGCTCGGAGTTTCCTTGCGAGATCGAATCAGGAATAAGGATATCCGCTGGAGAACCAAGGTTGGCGACATAGCACGAAGAATCGCCAAACTAAAGTGGCAATGGGCAGGGCACATTGCTCGCAGAACAGATGGCCGTTGGGGCCGAAAGGTTCTGGAATGGCGACCACGTACCGGAAGACGTAGCGTTGCAAGGCCTCCTACAAGGTGGACCGATGACTTGGTAACGGTTGCGGGAGTCCGATGGATGCGAGACGCACATGACCGTTCGTTGTGGCGACGCTTGGGGAAGGCCTATGTCCAGCAGTGGACGTCTTTCGGCTGAAATGATGATGATGATGATGACCTATGGAAAATATTAACTTTTCACTAATGTTGCGACTATAACTGCGATCAGCGTTTGTACAACTAATATATCTGCCCCCCTAGCCAAGTTACAACCGTTTCGTTTCGATTCTCTTTTCGTCGATCGCCTCGAGTAGGTCACGCCTCCGATTCCTTTGTTCTGACGTCATCTCAACGCTCAGTCACGTGGTGGTCAAAACAAAGGAATAGGAGGAATGGCCGACTCGAGGCGATCAACGAAAAGAGAATCGAAAAGAAACGGTTGTAACTTGGCTAGGGCGGCTGCTCATACCATCCTTTCTGTTATTGTATGTAAAATGTACAAACAAAAATGTTAACTATTATTTTATTACACCCAGAGAGCGTCACACAGGACCAGTGTGGGTAGTGTAACAGTGAGCCTAGTTGTCTTAAAAGGATTCCCCAAAGCAAGAGGGTTATGTTGAATAAGAGGAAATGCAGCATGCACCTTATGGAGGCATCATCTATTTCCATTCTAATTTTCAATTAAGAGCATTTTTTCTAGTCATTTCGGTCCCACTGCTGGGCAAAGGCTCCTCTTTGCCCAAGTCCTTCCAGACATTCTTCTCCCGCGCCGTCTCGAGCCAGTCCTCGTGGTACGGGTCTAGATCATTTCGCTACCTCTTTCTAGGCCGGCCTTGAGGGCGCTTTCCCTCTGCAGGAACCTCCTACGTGGCGAAACTTGGGTAAGTGTAACTGTGCATGCGGCTGATGTGAGCACATAAAAACTAATAAATTATTTTTTATTCACAACATTCGCACCGTTTATTTTCACTAATTTCCACACCCAAAAGCATTTCACATTCTAATCTTCTCGTCACAAAAGTCTAATTAAAACTGTAATCCACACCCTCGATTCATTTAATTGTAACGGCACGTTTATGCAATAAAAACACAGTGTTGTATACAACCCTTGTGCGCTGTCGGCGGGATGGCGGGACGGTGGGACGACGGGACGGCACTGCTCTAGAAATCACGCCGAGTCCAACTGGGGAGACTTGGGGAGATGGGAACAATAGGCAAGAACGTACAGAAGGGCAATGCTTCAATGCTAGAGGAGAGTGAATTAATCTATTCTTATTCGTCGTACGGCTTTGAACACATGGTGAATTAATCTTTCTTTATTTATATAAGAAAAAAAATACTTTGATCATCGTTCTTTAGTGAAGTCCCTGACCTAGCACAGATGTTAGATGATTAACCTGTGTTACAAGAGTCAGTATTCTCTCTCGGGAAGAAATACAACCAGTTTCACAATGGTCATAGCAATTACAACGGTCAGCAGGGTTGAAGGATGTAGTACTTGCAACGAGAAGCGCACTCCACAGGCGCCGAAAAGTTTGACGAAAGTAATGGAAACCTTTCTAAGCATTTCTTAAAAAAGTTTAGGTTAGGTTAGATGAGATTAAGTTACCTACAAAACGTATTTTATGCCTTTTGTTACATTTTTTTTTAAATGATATAAATCAGTGCTTGACTGCGATCCCACCTGATGGTAAGCAGTGATGCAATCATTGATGGTGAGGCGCACTAGTATTCACTCTAGCCTTGAAGACACCTAAATTATAGTTGGACGGGAAGACCGCAGCAGGCAAATTAGTTACAACGTAAGGGTGGATACTCGCCGTACTTCGGGTTGTCCGATGGTAGAAAGGAGATGGTGGAATCAAGTCATGCAATTCCCGCGCTCACTCTCCAAAATGCAACCTGTAGAATACCGATAGGCTGGCTACCCTGCGCCTGTGCTCGAGGCTTTGTAGATTGGACTTAACCAAAAGTAACATTAAAACAATTATAAAGTTACATTGGCTATTTTCCGCAATATATTCTTTCATTCGCAGTGTTGTACAGATTGAATCTTCTGACCCCAGCCTATATTATTCTGGGAGGGACTGCAACAGAAATCAAGGCTGAGTCCCGGGATTATTTCTCATTAGCACGAGGAGAGTTCGTCCGTGCGTGACAACCCTGCCGTGATGGCGTGACGCTGTGGGCGTTGGCGCTGATTGTACCTACCTAATGTAGTTTTGTTTTGGACCAGATTATACGATTGTGTGAGAACTGTAGTAATGAACTCGTTTAAGTGTAGATATAGGCTGTTAATTCGAGGTATAACCAAAGAAAAAAAAATCTAGATTGAAGAGTTCAAAGACTTCAAGAATAATGTCTACTGCATTGGTTTTAAGAGCTTTGGGGATCTTGGCAGCCTTACTAGGGTTGGTCGATCTTCGAAAGAGTCACCGCGGCTCAAGATCGCAAAGGATTGAGGATCTTGGCAGCCATGCTAGGGCTGCGCGATTCTTTGAAAGTAGGTATCACCACGGTCTTGGAACGCAAAGTGCGATTGACGAAACACGGATGGGTTTTAGTCAGTATAAGTCTGACACTCCCTCTCGCCCCACGCGGGAGAAGATATTTGATCATTTCTCACCCCAAAAAAATTTTCTTTTCTTCAATTTTGTTTTTTATTATTATGCATAGGCTCCCGTTTGACTACTATCTCACCTGATGGCAAGCGATGATGTGGCCGACGATGGAGCACGCTTGCCTAGAAGACTATCCACTCTTGCTTTAAGACTTCAAAATAATCTCGAACACTACATATGAGCAGAAAACGACGTTTATAAGTTCAGTTTTTACCAATCAAACAATAAATCACAATTATTCAGCCTCGCACATCACAATCACCGTCATCTGATTCTCAACACCCACACAGAGACTCGGCAATAACATTTAACCCCAGTATAAGCCCGCTAAGTACCCCCGCACACTTGCGCACATTTGTCGCAACAATACGCTACTAATCGCACGACAAAGGCACGGTTTAGATATAAATACAAATCGTGTTGTTTTCGGTCGGCACCCCCTGTGATGGCGCACCCTCGCGATTTAAGGAGCATTTTACAAGTGAGGACAACTGCGATTTTCGATTGCGTTTTTGCGATTTTAGTCAAAATGGGTGACTATTGATTTATTTTACATTTATTTATAAAACTTTATATATGTAAGCATAATCAGCCTTTTAATGTTCCTACTGCTGGGACTCAGGCCTCCTCTCTCTAGGAGAGGGATTGGGCCGTTATCCACCACGCGGGCCCAGTGCGGATTGGTAAAACTTTATGCACTAGTAAAATCACACTGTACAAAGGCGGACTTCACGCCCCAGTCGACCTTAGGGTGGTGCAGAAACATAACATTTCAGGTGCAACGTATTAGAAAGACAAACAGAAAAGAAATAAGTACAATAAAAAAGTAATGTCATTGTAAAAAAGAGTTTATTGCTGAAAACAGGGGTATGAAGATCCGACGTGCTAAATAGTTAATAATAACTTGTAAAAATAATAATTTATTAATCCATGATATAATTTTAATCATTGCAGTTATTATAATTTATTTAATTTTGGTGAATGACAATTGATATATTCTTTTTTTATTTCTCTTTTTCATTTTATTTTTTTTCTGTAAAACTTGATATTTGTAATTTATTTTATTTGCTTGGCTTTTTGCATTAATTTTGTACGCCATTCTTTTGGCAAAACATAGTGCACTTATTTTTGTATATACTACCTGTCAACCCACGTATGTTTTACAAAATAAATGATTGTTTGATTGTAAACAAATTTAACCAATCAATGCTGTGATGATTCTACCATATTCTGTTTAATATGCAAAATATTAATTAACCAACTTCATAAAATGGAGAATGTTCACAATTCGATTGATAACCATTCAATCGCATTGTGAAAATCCTCCATTTTATGAAGTTGGTTAATTAAACCTTCAGTGCGCGAGTCCGACTCGCACTTGTTTTGAGATGAGGAGTCATTAAATAAGTTTTTCCACGATGGGTGGAGCAAGAGGAAGTGTCAGACTTTGACTGACTAAAACCCGCCTGTGTTCCTTCTGTTGCCCTTTGCTGTTCTGTTGCCCCTCTTTTGGAACAATCCTGCAGCGAAAATCACCCCTACATTCACGATTATCCCAAACTAAAGATTATCCTCCAGTCCTCTATCCCTCCAAAGAGTGCCGAGGGCAGAGTGCAGAGATTTTTATTGTTCAGGGATTACCACGACAAAACAGAGTATTATCATCGTTATATCATTGAAATAAATTTATTCGGATTTCATTGAATAAATGCTGTGTTTCGCTGAATAAATTTTATTTATTGCTGTTTTATTGGGGCGATGGTAACTGTTGATGTGTATATAGGGAGGGCGGTTTCCTTGTGAGGGTGGATTTGTAGGTGCCATATGTGGCTGATACTGTTTATTTTTAATTTGATTGAGTTTTTTTTTGATTGCTGATTTGATTATGTTGAGCTTAGCATAATGAGTTTTAAAAAAGAAAGAAAAAAAAATACTTTTGTTAGAATTTTCTGCTCTTGTACTATCTCGTTTCGCAGAATTTGTTGTAGAATATTAACTTCCATTGCTTATGGCAATGGAAAGGACTGTGCTCGGAAGTTCTTTGTGTGATCGAATCAGGAATCAACATATCCGAAGAAGAATCAAAGTTACCGACACAGCCTGGAAAATTATAAGTATAAGTCTTTTATACCGCGTACATCGAAGGACTGGAAAAATTTGCCTGCTGAGGTCGTTCCATCCGATTATAATTTGGATGTCTTCAAGGCTAGAGTAAATAGGCTCTTAATAAACTAGTGCGCCTCACCATCAATGATTGCATCACTGCTTACCATCAGGTGGGATCGCAGTCAAGAACAAGTTTATACCAAATAAAAAAGGCCATTGCACATTGCTCGCTGAACAGATGGACGATGGGGCCGAAAGATTCTGAAGTGACGGCCGCGTACCGGAAGAGTCAGCGTTGGGAAGCCTCCCTCATGGTGATTTGATGACCTGTTGAGAATCGCGGAAATTTGATGGATGTGTGATGCTGAGGACGCACTTGGCCTCTCCACCTATGTCCACCCCTGGACGTCTTTCTGCTGACATGATGATGATGATGAATCTCCTATTCCTTCTCTTACCGTATTTTCCTAACAGCTTCTCAGATCAATTCACGGATTGCAAATTGTTCTCCTATTGTTCAGCCTTCAATATCCTGAAACTTCGAAACCGTAGCGTAGGCAAAACCTCACTGAAACAGAAAATAACTTCCATTATATAATTACAATAGGTAACATATTTATTATTTACCAATACACAATAAACACGTCACATACTCAACTCCACATCACCGTGAACACATTTACTTCAAAATTCATAAATAAACAATATTATTCATGAATAAATAATTATGAATAACGACTCTATTATGCGTGACGTCACTATTCACAAAATAACTTACTATAATAATTAACCGAAGCGAATAAAATCAAAACAAACTGGGTACTATGGAATTTCACGCGCAACTAGATCAATTATTCGCGGGTAGGCACAACTTTTGGGGGTCGGTGCTCGGTATCGACTCCTGCGCATACGTATTATAGTATGAACTGTTGGGGCGGGACAATGGTTGTCAGCAGCTAAACGCCTGCGGTATTCCGGCTTATTGATGTTGTACAGCATGTTGATAAAACGAAATTTTATTAAATAAATATTTATATAAATAACAGTTTCATAAAACAAACGAGTAATTATATCATTGCGGTTTTTTCAAAGTTATTATTTTATTTTATTTATTTATTTTCATAAAAAAAGAATTTAAGTATATTTAAAAAAAAAGAATAAAGAAGGCATAAAAAATGTTTATTTGTGCCTTACACCACTTAATAATAATAAATAAAATAAAAAGCCTTATATTTCTTGCAACTAAATTATCTTACAATGACAAATCTTAAACTAGGTGTTAGTACTTTTATTATCTACCTGTATGTTAGTGTGTCCTAATTCTAATTTTAATCCTAAGTACCTTACCCTATTAAAAAAATACTATATATCTGCAAGAACCCCTCTACAGGTGAAGGCCTCCTCCAAAGATGTCCACCACTTAATAAACTGTAAATTTATAGGAAATAAAAAAAATAGAATAAATAATTGTACGAGGCCAAAATAGGTGTAAGTTAAATTATTACGTATATATTTTGCCATGCATCTACATCACAAAAAAATAGCAAATGATTATACTAAACCAAGATTTATATTAAGTCCTGAGATGTCTACAGTTACTTAATAAAAAACTTGCACACTCACTTACACAAATATAGACGTGCGAAAAACATTACCGGGTTTCTCGCAACCAGCCAGTAAAAAGAAAGAAAAAAAAAATCTCAAAATTCCTTACATTTCTGAAGCTTTACTCGTCGAGGTTGGAGTGCGAAGTACTTTAATTTTCCTAACGAAGTGTTATCGACCTGTAATTAGCGTTCATACGGGCGCGTTAGTGGGCTTAGTGGAAATTAGCGGAAACAGAGCCGGCTGTTAGCTGGTACCTTTTAAAAGATGATGTCGAATGTTTTTTTCTTTTGGGATTTCGAAGAAATGAAAGATTTGGGACTGTTAGACTGTTAGATATTCAGACAACTTAAATGATCATGAATAATCAACAACAATAAAATAATACTTACGTAACATTATGTATTATATCATTTCAAATCTAAATTAAGTTACATTCATTTATTTATCTAAATATGAGCCCCTATTTCTCCTGGTCACGCTAGTAGGGTAGAGTAGGGCAAAGTAGGGCAGAGTAGGGCAAAGTAGGGCAAAGTAGGGTAGATTAGGGTAGGGTAGGTTAGAGTAGAATAGAGTAGTCAATTGACGGGAGCGAAGTCGCGGGTAAAAGCTAGTAATAATGATTTATTTCATATTTCTCCGTATAAATTGTTGGTAACACGAAAATACTTAAGAGCTAATGTGAGTAAACAAGACAAATCAAATGACACAAAATATACCTACTAGATTTTAGGACAATCCGACACCAGAACGCATGTAAGTTATTTTACTGCGTGCAGTCCTATTCAGCGCTCAAGCTTCGGAAAATCCCACCGGTCCCGCTCAAGATATGGCGTTGGAACTAGCTCGCATAAGAGCTAGGGTAGAGATGCAACGTTTACGCATGATCGCAATTTACGAAAATAAAAAAGATTTTATGTTAACAGTTTTGGTTCTGTCAAATGATTCTTTTCTGATAATTATATTAATCTGAACTAATATTACAGAAAGATAAGAAGAATCTGATTCATCATTTCACCCGAAAGACGTCCACTATTAGACATAGGCCTCCCCCAAGTGTCGCCATAATGTCCGGTCGCATCCATCGGATTCCCACGACTCTCACCAGGTCAACGGTCCACCTTGTAGGAGGCCTTTCAACGCTGTGTCTTCCGGTACGCGGTCGCCACTCCAGAACCTATCGGCCTCAACGGCTATCTGTTCTGCGAGCAATGTGCAACTTAAGTTTGGCGATTCTTCGTGCTATGTCGGCAAGCTTGGTTCTCCTGCGGATATCTGCATTCCTGATTTGATCACACAAGGAAACTCTGAGCATAGCCCTTTCCATTGCCCTTTGGGTGACTTTAAGCCTTCTGATGAGGCCAATTGTGAGCGAACACGTTTCGGAGTCATATGTCATTACTGGCAACACGCTCTGAACCGGAACCGCGGGGCAAAGCTAATAATTATAGATCACAAAACATATAAAAACTAGGTAGGATATAAACAGAGGTTGGAGTAGGTAGATTGATTTTATATACTTGTGTCAAGATAGTATAATATGGACATGCCATTTTATCCTTAATGTGCGGGAAGGCCCTGTCTAAGTTTTGTCTCATACTGTCAAGCGTCATTTCTAATTCAACAGTAAGGGACAAAATACGGTGTAACTATTCCAAGGTATTTTTGTATAAAATAAAATACTGATTTCTTTCACCTTTAGCTAACACTGGCGTAGATTGATATTATTAATACGTTTTTCACCTTAAACACAAATTCGTGCTAATTTCAAAATTCCGGAACAAATATCACAATAAATATGAAGTTCCGGTATTATGGAGGCATATCCATATTATCCTCTACGTTTGACGTCAACGACCTTAAATCAATCTACCTACTTCGACCTCTGGCTAAAAAACAATCAAACTATTATACAAAAACCCATTTAAGTTTACAACATCACCCTGTACATATTTAAGCCGGGCCGGTCCGCGCTGTACTGCTAATACTCCAAATTGAGTGACAGCCAAAGTTAATAAAAGCTGCCCATAATGTTGGCCATATGTCTGCACCCTTTGATTGTAGGACAACTGTTTAGGCTGATTCCTGATGGACATTAAGTAAGGTATAAAAAAACTAAGTACTGATTTTCGCGTAAATTAAAATCAAGGAGCAAAACAATGATTGCTCCGTGTACTAATTTTTGCGTAAATTAAAGTGACAGCAAAAACAATGATTGCTCAATGCCGATTACATAGCTCGAATTTGTGTAGTCAAGACTTTATTCTTTTATTTTATTATTTATATAGAAAAAGATTCTTAGAGATTTTCTTAAAGAAAGAAAGAAAAAACGTTTATTCGTACCTCACCCATACAGTGAGGTATGAAACAATAGAATTAAGTATGAAAAAATAACTTTAAAATCTGTGCAAGGCTAAAAAGGCGCCTAGCTCAGCATACGCTGAGATATTTAAAACGATAAATAACGCAGCGCTGGTATTCTATGAGGGTTCGTAGGTACTAAGATATAATTTTATTTTTTACTGTGCAGTTTTTTCAGCATTGGGCAAATTCAAAATGAGAAATAGACATATGGTGAGAAAAGAGCATTAGTGAATTTTTTTTATAATATATATACTTATTGTATAATAGCTGTGTCGGTGTTCTGTAAGTGTATAACCTACGTGGCTTAACAGGGATTTCGTTTTATTTTAGTGGACAGTATTTTTTATTTATTTTATTTCTTCATACATACTGGCAGGTAAATAAACAATATACATCCGCATATAAAACTGAAGGTTATTATTTTACGAAAGCTATTAAAACAAACGACACTCCATCAAAATTAACTAAAACGTACCAATTTAAAATTAACAGACAATTTTTGGGCAAGTTTAAATTAATAAAATATTCAATTTGAGGGTTGTACCCGCGGGCCTTAGCAGCAATAACCAGGGAATCCTCTGGGGTACAGAAATACCCCACGACCCACGCTATGGGGTGCACGCGACCCCGTGGGGAACACTTGAGCCCCGGTTAACCAGCAGGGTTTGCTTCGTAAGTTGTGATTATTATGGTGATAAAAGTATTTTATGGGTATGTTATCAAAAGTATTTCTGGTTGGATACACGCAAAGATAATAATGATGTCGAAACAGTATGTTATGTTGAATACTTTAAGTTTCACCTTGGCTTACCTAATTAAATAATTACGTCTAAAATTTTGTCCTGAGAACGTATGTATTTAATTCTATGCTAAAATAGGCAAAATTGACAAAAAAAGACACTAACATAGCAGCATCAACTGGTTATCCTCTTTTCTAAGAGATTAGAAAAGAGGATAACCAGTTGATGCTGCTATATGTACGTAAATGATGAAGTGGTCCGCACCTACAAGGAAAACGCTTCTTTTGGCATTTGATTTACTTGATAATTATATTTTTAGATAAACCTAAGATACGAGTATTACCAAATGAACGAATTAATAAGTTATTTTAGTAATACTACTAGAAATCTTAAATATTTTATTTAAGATTTTATCATTCAATTTTAGTCTTAGTACCAAAAATAAAAATCATTCCTAAGATTTTTAACAAATGCCCATGAAACTTCGATTCCTAACTGTTACTCTCTCTCTCATGACTTCCTACTATTCTGATCCACGGCCTTTATGGAGTGGTGACCATTGGTTGCTATCCATCACAATACCAAACCACCAAAAGAAAAGCCCAAACCAAAAACTACGCCTACGCTTTTAAAAGGATACTTTTAAACTAGCAATTAACACCACAACACAACGAACCCTATCTGTTCCCCACAAGTGCAAGGTACACGGCCTATTGCTTGCTCTGACAAGTGGTTTGACAGCAATAAAAATTTCGCCATGTTTTTGCACCAGGCGCTCCTTGTAGCTGTCAATTACTTCTCCCTTTAAAGACAAGTATTGCACGCACTTGGTAGTATAACTTGACAAGTTTAGTTTGAGCGTTCGGGTTGCGCGTGTTTTTTTTTTAAAGGAGTGATATCATCAAATAATTTCTTCCGGTCTATTTGTAGCCAGAAGGAGAGTCAGACTTTCATGGACTAAACTTATGGTTTTCAACTGCTACGTAGTTGTCTGGTAATTATGCTGAACTGGATCTATTAGGAGCCTTCGTGAGACAAACATGATTGTTGTTGTTTTTTTATGTTTCTAAATACGTGTTTGTTGATTGTGTGCCAAATAAACATTCATTTTTTCTTTCTAAGAGTTGCTCTGTGCGTTCCAAAGCCGCGGCAAACCTTTCAAACTACCCTACCCCTAGGGGGGTTCCCCTAGCAAAGTTACAATCGTTTCGTTTCGTTGATCGCCTCGAGTAGGCCACGCCTCCGATTCCTTTGTTCTAATGTTATCTCAACGCTCAGTCACATGATCAGAACCAAGGAATTGGGGGCGTGGCCGACTCGAGGTGATGAACGAAAAGAAAATCGAAATGAAACGGTTGTAACTTGGCTAGGGGGGCTGGAGTGATTAAGTTTGGAGTTATTGATTATTTTTGTCGGAATGTAAGGATGGCTTGACTAGCGAAAAATGTTTGTGATGTTTTGACTAGATTAGTGAGAATGAAGAAATTGGTTGTCGGATTTAGTGATCGCAATAAAAATAACCCGCAATGAGCAAGCGTGGTGCTTAAAGCTAGTAGCTCCTGTATTCGCGAAGCGGTTGTTGATGTTACTTTTGATTGCAGTATATTATTTTTTTTTAAATATAGGTTTCTAGATGGATTTATTTTCACTTGTAAGAATCTTGACATAATCACAACAATCAAACAACTGAACACAATCTTCTCCCAGAATTTTTAGATTTTTAAACATATTCGAAAATTCAAATTTTAATTGCCATTTCTAAATGCATATATAAATATAACAAGATAACAGAACTATCTGAATTTGTCTATTAACAATTCAATAATATGCATTGAATTAAAAAAAAAAATACTCCACACGCCAAAACCGATGTAGTCACACTACACGGGGGACAAGACCGAACACTCCGACTCTCCAAGTACGCGACTACGCGTATTGGGCAAAGCGGCCAGATGGCCTAGTGTTTACCCTACCCTGTTTGAGCACAACTTTGAATTTCCAACTATTAGCCGTGTCCACACCTGTCGATGTTTGCTACCCCCAATAACTTGCAGATAAACTTTTGTGTAGAACAAGTTGACTCTGTGTGAATTTTGTTTGTTGTATACTTCCAGGTACAGGTGTGATAGTGGGAATGTATCGATTGAAGACCAAATTCTGCTATGATTGGATCCAAATGACTAACAACAGCAACTTCAATATCTTGATGGCCTAATAACGTCGCAAGCACTGGTCTTAGGGCGCAACGGAGGTCAGTATTTTAATTATAAAAAAGTTCAGTAAAGTTTCACAGACTCGTGCTATGCCATGATATACATATCAATCAAACCAACACACACACACACATTCCAAATACAACATATTCATGCATACACACAACACACGCACACAAGAGCAAGTTTGCACTAAATTTTGGTTGCATATTTTCCTGTAACACAGCCCCCTAGCCAAGTCACAAACGATAAACGTAAACTCTCAATAGTCTTTAATAGATTTTCAACTTTATGTCACTGGATATAAAGTTGAAAATCTATTGAAGATTACATAGTGTTTTCGTTCGTTCCGGTCGCTAACGCTCAGTAGTCTTTAATAGATTTTCAACTTTATGTTATTGGATATAAAGTTGAAAATCTATTGAAGATTACATAGTGTTTTCGTTCGTTCCGGTCGCTAACGCTCAGTAGTCTTTAATAGATTTTCAACTTTATGCTTTTAGGTATAAAGTTGAAAATCTATTGGAGATTACTAAGCGTTCACGTTTATCGTTTGCAACTTGGCTAGGGGGGCAGCCCCCCTAGCCAAGTCACAAACGATAAACGTAAACTCTCAGTAGTCTTTAATAGATTTTCAACTTTATGTTATTGGATATAAAGTTGAAAATCTATTGAAGATTACATAGTGTTTTCGTTCGTTCCGGTCGCTAACGCTCAGTAGTCTTTAATAGATTTTCAACTTTATGCTTTTAGGTATAAAGTTGAAAATCTATTGGAGATTACTAAGCGTTCACGTTTATCGTTTGCAACTTGGCTAGGGGGGCAGCCCCCCTAGCCAAGTCACAAACGATAAACGTAAAATCTCAGTAGTCTTTAATAGATTTTCAACTTTATGTTATTGGATATAAAGTTGAAAATCTATTGAAGATTACATAGTGTTTTCGTTCGTTCCGGTCGCTAACGCTCAGTAGTCTTTAATAGATTTTCAACTTTATGCTTTTAGGTATAAAGTTGAAAATCTATTGGAGATTACTAAGCGTTCACGTTTATCGTTTGTGCACAAACGATAAACGTAAACTCTCAGTAGTCTTTAATAGATTTTCAACTTTATGTTATTGGATATAAAGTTGAAAATCTATTGAAGATTACATAGTGTTTTCGTTCGTTCCGGTCGCTAACGCTCAGTAGTCTTTAATAGATTTTCAACTTTATGCTTTTAGGTATAAAGTTGAAAATCTATTGGAGATTACTAAGCGTTCACGTTTATCGTTTGCAACTTGGCTAGGGGGGCAGGTATCATTTAGCTCAGGAATCAGGGCAGCTTGAATTTTGGAAAATCTTCTCTATTGTGTATTTATTGTGTGTTTAATAAATACTCATGTAATTTGCGTACCCATTTTTATTACAATCCGCGACACGACAAATGACGTATAAATGCAAGAGGAAGGAGGTTGTATATCTGTTGTGGCCAGATCTTAGAAATTGATCACTTCATAAAATGGCCAAGTAAAACTGGCCAGATCGTTTTAAACGTAAAAGTTTGATGATATTTCAATCTGCGTTTGGAATTCTACATCAATGATTTGGTCAATAGAGGATTGACATATCATCAAATGTTAACGTTTATACGATCTCGCCAGTTTTAGTTGGCCATACCATGAAGTGATCAATTCTAAGGTCTAGCCCGACATATCCAACACACTCTCGCTCGCCTACGTCATATAAGGATAGCTTGTGCAAAATATTACGCTCCTAGTCCCAGTAGTTTCAGCTGTTCGTTGATATGTCAGTCAGTCAGTTTATCCTTTTATATACATAGATAAAAGAATGCGTTTAATAAAGTAAAGCGAAAACAATTTGGTATTTGGTTTTTTAATAACCCCTTTTACAGTTTCTACCCACTACTTTTCATTTTTTTTTCTGTGAATCTATACGAATGAATGTAAAGATGATTATATACGAATTTTCTATTAATCACAATAGAAAATTCGTATATAATCATCTTTTAAACAGCGCAGGGTAACGTCAAACAAACTCTGTTAAACTTTGCACAACCCTTATAATTGACTTTGTTATATACTGCCTTTACTAGTTATCACATGGTCCAAGCTATAAGAATATTGAGATGGACGTGTCTTGGATAAAGATAGAAATTAGCATATTAGAGGAAGTTTGAAAGTGACGCCAGTGACTGAAATGTTGAAAAGGATTCGTTTGCTTTGGTATGAACATGGAAAGAGGAGGAATGAAACGTATGTTATCCAATAAAAAAATTAAGAGCATGCATGTGGGTGGATGGACAGGGAGAATGAGACGAAGGGCAATAAAAGATGTATGGATTGTGTGAGGAGTGATATAAAAGAAAAAGGAATTAGTGATAGCGTGACGGTTGACAGAACAGAATGGAAGAAAAAAACATGTTGATTTAATGTTTTAATGATTTCAGGTTCTATTTCTGCTCCATTTAATTAGTCCTGGAGATAACTGTGTGCTTCTTTGAAAACTGTTGGCCGGCTTCTTTGTTTTGCTTCTGAAAACTACGTTTTTTTTTTTCAAGAATTTAAAAGAATTCCATTTACAGAGGTAAAGGAGCGTGCACTCTACAGCTTCTTTAAAGCAGTGTACCACAGTAGAGTCTTTGGAGTCGTATGAACCTGGGTAACCTTCCATTTATAAGATACTATATCTAGCTTCTGCTAGCAAGTTTCGTTCTACTGTTGTAATAATTTAAAATCTGTCCAATAGTTTTTATGTTTATTAATTACAAACAAAAATACAAACCCTCTTGATAATATTTGTTTAAAAGTATAGATGTACCGTTAGGAATCAAAAGTGCAGTTGCACTCTACCAATGCTAAAGTGTCTAAAATATCTTTGTTGTAGAAGTACAATAGTCCACAACTAGTTTATTCAATACTTTAGATTCTATGCTACCAATTAAATCCGTCATGAACCATTGACCCTATTCTACAAAGAAATTTTAGACCTCTTAGCATTGGTAAGGTGGAACTGCACTTTTGACCTCTGACTGTACATTATACAAATGAAATCTAATCTGCGAAGACAATCAAAATAGATAGGTTGAAAATGAGAATTAGATAAATACATATTTATTTAATTATCAGATATAATACTATTTAGTTTTCACCGTTAAAAATTACAGTACGAGCTTAAAATTAAATATTATGTAACAACAGGCATCTTATCACTAAGTGCGACTTTGTACAGACAACCTCAGATTGGATTTGACAGAGAAGAAAAAAAGATACGCAGAATAATTCTTTGTGTACTACTTAGCCTCTTTATAAACCAATATATTCGGCCATATTGATTACGGTGATTTCTTTTCCTGTAAGTTGCACTAGATACTATTCAATACGCTACCACTTGTCTCTTAGTCCTCGTACTGCAGCACAGCACTTGCACGCGATGTCCAGCCGAGCTGATAAGAGTCGGCTGCACACAGTAATTGTTCGGCCGACTAGCGACTGTTTGTTCATACCACTGCACCTCACTGCAGGGTCTTCATCCAGCGCTTTACCAACACCGACGCAGCCATGATTTATACAAACACTACTTGGTATTCCTACCAGTGGATTCACTTGTATGAAAGTAGAAAATTGTCCCAAGGAAACATACTCTCGTAATACAAAAGCACCAGATACCTGCGATCTTTTTCTCATTCTCTGTCAAATTCAACCAAAGTTTGCCTGTGAAAATCGCTTTTTAACCGACTTCAAAGAGAAGGAGGTTCTATGTTCGGCTGACTGTCCTTTTTTTTATGTGTGTTCACCGATTTCTCGGTCAATTCTGGACCGATATTGAAAATTATTTTTTTGATTGAAAGGTTATGCTTCCGAGTTGGTCCCATAGAAATATTGTTATCAGTTCATAACAATATTTCTATGGGACTTCGAAGATATGGAACGAAACTCCTCATAGGATCATAGCAGAACTGTCGTAACAAGTAAAATGGCTTTGTTTATACGTGTAGTCGATGACTACTAATCCGATGATAAAGCTGCAAGGTAGACACCGGAACTCTGTAATAAATCAATGTAACCAAACGGTGTTTAGGATTAATACAATTTTCATGTGATGAACTCTGGCTATAAGGTACCATCGAGCTAATCTGATGTCGATTAGCTTAGGGATACTTTTTGTTGTGCTAACACAACTAAAAAGTGTAAAAAAAACTTTAATTTCGGTCTATATGTCGGTGTTTCTATAATAGTTTTGTCTCTTCGTTATTTAACACCGACTTCCAAAATTAAAGTTATTTTGTACTATTTTATCTAGTGTTTTTTTACATTGAAGTCGGTATTTTATTTTTAAGTTTTTAGCGATAAGATTGCCCATTGTGATACCGTATTAATTTTAAGTTCATACTGTCATGGTGTACAATAAAGAGTACCTATATCAATCAATCAATCACTCAAGCATCCTCATATACACGCATACATCGGGTAGGCCCACATTGCTCGTAGAACAGATGGTTGATGGGGCCAAAAGGTTCTGGAATGACGACCACGTACCGGAAGACGCGTTGAAAGACCTCTCACAAGGTGGACCGTCGACCTGGTGGGGGTCGCAGGAATCCGATGGATGCGAGAAGCACAGGATCGATCGTTGTGGCGACACTGTTCAGTGAATGTCTGTCCACTGAATTGATGATGATGACAAACTTTCGTATTTTTTTTTAATTCAAAACATAAATAAAATAAACCAGTGCTTGACTGCGATCCCACCTGATGGTAAGCAGCGATGCAATCATTGAATATTAATGTGAATTTGTAGTTAGCCTAATGAGACTATCAATCAAATACACCTTTTCTTCTTTAGTATGTCCCAAAGTCTGGAACTCAATGCCAGCATCTATGTTTTCTACCACCTTTAGCCTTCAGCCTTTAAAACTGCAGGATTGTTCTACTGCGGGATTCTGACGCGGGAAATCATCAAATAACCTCTCCCACTCTAGGCGGAGCAAGAGGCAGTGTCACCCACCCGTGTTCAGTTGCCCTTTAATTTCTAGGGCCGCGGTAACTCTTTCGAATATTCCAACAACTCTGGCAGGTAAATCATAACTTGCAAAAAGTTTCTATCAGATGAATTATACCTACAGAAATTCAAGACACGAATTCTCACTCATCTAAGCTAAACTCGATTGAAAACACAGCGCTATATAACAAGCAACTTCGTGGAACTCAGTAGATATAAGAACAAACTTGTGAATTACATAAACAGTTATTGCAAGAGTACATATTTCAGCAGGAGTAGATATGATGAAGAGCTGCCGTCTGAATCTCAATAATAGCTGTGGAGGGCCCTCGCCGGCCTCCCAGGGAAGCGATGCTATAGAGTAGTGTGGGGCAGAGACTGCGTTGTGTTTTGTTTTGGTTTAAAGGTATATTAATTGACTCAATTTTTTTTTCTAATATCCTGTTTTTATTTTTTATAATCCTAACTGTTTTCTTAGCTATTTATTGAACATTGATATCATTATCTTCCTGCCCTTGTCCCGTGTTATTTAGGGCCGACGTAACACGTTTTATTCTTCCATTCCGTCCCTTCACCCATCACGCTATCACTTAGCATAGCATAGTAGCATAGTCGGCCTTATAATGTTCCCACTGTTGGGACTCAGGCCTCCTCTCTAGGAGAGGGAATGGGCCGTAATCCACCACGCGGGCCCAGTGCGGGTTGGTGGATGTCACATGTCTTCGAATTTTTGGTTCTAGGACATGCCGGTTTCCTCACGATGTTTTGCTTCACCGTTTTGAGAGCAGTGGTGATGAAATAAATTACACAAAGTGAGCCTGGCTGGGTTTGAACCCGCGACCTACAACTCGTAAGTCGGGGCCGTTACCACTCGGCCACCACTGCTCTCATCACGCTATCACTTACTCACTTTTTATTATTTTTTATTCTTGATTGGTTCGCGCTTTTTTTTCATTTTACTCCTCACACAATCCACCCATGTCTTCTTTGGCCTGGGATCTCCATCCATCCACAGCTATACTCAAAACACTTTTAGTAACATACATTTCATTCCTCCTCTTCACATGATCATACCAAGACGACAGATTCCTTTTCAACATTTTATATAATATGACAACAATAAATCATTTTGGAATTTTTAAAGTTATGATAAACTGCTGCATGGTTTTCATAGTTTAGTAAACACCAAACTCCACAAAATACAATATATTTGCGTTTGTAATCTTTGCAGCATTTATATAAGTGCTACGTAATTTCGTAGCACTTGCTACGAGCGATCTTATTGGCTACAATTATTGCAAATCTATTTCGGTGAGCAAATTTTAATTTGAAAATATGTGTTAATACTCATTGTGTACTCATCCATTTTTATTATATATATAGACGAATCAAGCACTTTCTCTTATTATAAGTGGGTCAGACGAATGAAGAAGAAAAAAGCAATAATTTACATATGTACCAAAATATTTTACCGAATCACTTCCTTTAATTGTAATCTCTGTCCCTCACACTGCTCTGTACCGACGAGCAGTAGCCGGGGGGATTAATATTAAAAATAAAATAGAAAAGAGCGATCTCAGTGTAGTGGCCGGGTATTGTGTGCTTTTTAATAAATGCCCAAATCACCGGGAGAGGGCGTTGTTTGCCGTTATTGCAACCATGCTGCTGTTTCATTTTACCCTCACTTTTTTAAAGAGCCTTAGCAGATTATCCTGTGTAGGTATTCCTAGGGTATTTGCTGAGGTATTTATAGGGTTCCGTGCAAAAAAAACCCCAAAAGGGTAAAAAGGGACCCTATTACTTAGACTCCGCTGTCCGTCCGTCTGTCACCAGGCTGTATCTCATGAACCGTGACAGCTAGACAGTTGAAATTTTCACAGATGATGTATTGCCGCTATAACAACTAAACAAAATAAAATAAATATTTAAGTGGATATAACGGGAGCCCCCAGGCCCCATACAACAAACTAATTTAAAGTTTTTTTTTTGCCGTTTTGTGCTACGGGCGGTACGGAACCCTTCGTGTGTGAGTCCGATTTGCACTTGGCAGGTTTTTTTTTTTTTTATACATGATGTTTTTGAGTCCTCTGTTTTCTGCTTTACTAAATACTGCTTTAGCATTCCGTAGTACGTACTACTCTTTATTGTATATCGAAGTTTTTTCTAGTTTCTTTGTCAACTGAGGTTAAAAGGATTTCTGTTTATTCGTAGTTACTGTGCAGGTATATTGTAAAACTTATGATACATAATTATGTTTCAGTACTATATAAGTATAGGTTAATTAGGGTTAGGGCGTTAATAATAAACTAAGTAATTATTTTTTTACAAACGTTGATTTATTACTACAGCACGAGATCACACAAGTACATACATACAACAGTTATAGTGTTGTGCAGACTAACTAGTGTTGGAATACAAATAAAATTTGTTTGTGGTGATACCTTTAATATTTATTTGACTTAATACTCTTAATGAAGAAGAAGAAAAATATTTATATGGTCATATTCACCAAATACCAAAACAGAAATAAAATTATATATATAGGTATGTCAAAAAACTTGGAGCGACAGGAAATGTCAGACTTTCCTCACTAAAACCCTAAATATTTGATTTGTAGGGCCGCGGTGACTCTTTCAATAAATCCCTTAGACTATATTGTCTACGAATATGCTATCCAGTACCTAGGACAACAACTACACTGACAACAAAACCGAAATTACATTATCTGATTGTCTACCAGTGCCGTAATTAAGGCGATGCCAGCGGTGCCCAAGCACAGGGCGCAGACTCTGGAGGGGCGCACAAATGACCAAACCAGGGCCTAAGTTTAAAGCGAAAAGCACCAACGCACACGTGGACCATGCTCGATTTGTACGTAGCGGCGCGTTGCGTGGCGTCGCGTGGCGTGGATCTAATGTAGTTCTGCAAGTCTATTTGCCATATAAAATGTATGGTGACCGACGCGCCCAGATCGGTGTACGTGGCCCACGCGTACGCAATGAAGTTCTACTTTTATATTATGCTTCGTAGTTAGTAGCATACATATTATAACTATTATTTATCGTGTAACCTATCCCAGTGAGCGAAGCTAGCTCGAAAATTTTAACACCCAGCGTGTTTAAATTTCCGAGCTAGCTTCGCTCGCTCTTGTACTGGTGGATTTAAAGCTAGGTAATATTAAAACTTACTAGATGGCTGTTGGAGCCGAAATCTTCTGGAATGGTGACCGCGTACCGGATCACGCAGTGTTGGAAGGCCACCTACAAGGTGGACCGATGACCAGGTAAGGGTTGCGGGAACCCGATGGATGCGAGACGCACGGGACCGTTCATTGTGGCGACACTTTGGAGAGGCCTAAGTCCAACAGTGGACGTCTTTCGGCTGCTATGATCATGATGATGATGAATATTAAAACTTTAAGGGGCGCAGTTATAGAAACTCGCACCAGGCGTATAGGCTAGTTACGGCTCTATTGTATAGAACAGTTACGTACCTACAGCCATTTTACCTCTCTCAAAGCAATGGAAAATGCAGTAGACAGTGAAAGCAAATACGTATTACCTCAAGATAAACTTTTTTCCCCTGCAACGCTTATTTTTTAAAACAAACAAAAGAGGGAAGAAATCATCACATAACCCATACATAATATATTTGGAGTACTCTGCATGTACAGGGAGCTCCCCGCAAGTTCCTACATTATAATCACAAAGGTCTAGCCACGAACAAAGATGGCGCGGAGTGGCGTATCAAAAACTGCATTACTGTGGACATTTCCCATCAAAGCAGGCCATACGTAGCACTTTGTTGAGGCCGCATGAGACAACGGTGGCAGTGGAGGAGATGAACAGAAGTTCAATTTGGTCTAATGGGCCAACCACACGCACAAGTTTCACCACAGCTTACCCTGCGCGGCCGGTGAGACTGTGGTGAAACTTGTACGTGTGGTAGACTTATAAGAAATTCCAGTTTGCAAAGACGCTCAGGCCTGGTAATGTATGTGAGGTCGGACCAATCCTACGCAAATTGTTAAAAGATTGATAAACTAGTGCGCTTCACCATCAACGATTGCATGACTGATTACCATTATGTGGTCGAGTTTAAATTGTAATCAATTAGGGCACCCTACACATATGTGGCAAGCACTTCCCAGAGCTCTTGATTTTTGATCTCCAATTGTGGTAGGTTAGGGTCTTAGGGCTTATAGGTTTTAGAGTCATAGGGACTCTACTACAGCCCCTACGACCTTAAGACTTATGCTATCCTATCCGAGACCTATGGTCCAAGATGGACCCATGACTTGATGAGAGTCGAGGGAATACGATGGATGCTAGATGCACAGGACCGTTCCTTGTGGCGACACTTGGGGGAGGCGTAGTGGACGTCTTTTGGCTGAAATGATGATGATGTTGTTTGATTGTTATATTAAACCTTCTGCCTCCTCCTTCCCAGTGGCGTCGTAACAAGTGGCGCACGGACGGGTCGTCATGATCAAAGGGCGCCGCTCCAGCAACCGCGTTGTTTGTCAGTCTCTGACGGCATATTGATCAATATGGCTCCTTGTGCATTTCGCTATGTATGTCGTGCTTGTGTCGTAGAGAATTAGGTTAATTGGTACATCGAAATTTGTTGCTTTTGGAAGCTACGTTTTGGTTGATGTCTGAGTACTTGAATTGCTTTGTAATGTAATTGATGATAGGTCCAAAGTTTTTGTTAATTACGGGCCGGCAGTAGCACACATCTCCCATAGTTTAAACCTTTATAGGAATTGATGAATTGAAAAGTTTGTCACTTGCGCAGGACGAACAACAAAACAAAATTACCTATTGACTAACTTAAATAAGAAATATTAACTAAGTAAAATATACCTATACCACAAAATTAACTGAAATAAAATCACAAGGTAGGTAAAAAAAAAACGATCTTTACATAATATCTATAACAATAAAAAGGCTCCTACCTCAACAATGGATAATATATTGGATTGTACTAGCAAAATAGGCCTGGGCAAAATGTGTCATCAACATTTGCATCTGAATCACTGAAATGTTCCGAAACAGTGATATGTTTCATTTGGAACATCTCGGCTCAAAAGATACAAACGGAACATTTGAAACATCGGCTTACAAGATACAACGGAACGTCGGCGTCTCGCATCCACCGCATTCCCGCGACTCTCACCAGGTCATCGGTCCACCTTGTGGCCTTCCAACGCTACGGTGGTTTTCCGGTGCGCGGTCGCCACGCCACCTTTCGGCCCCATCGACTATCCGTTCTACGAGCAATGTGCCCTGCCCACTGCCACTTAAGTTAGGCGATTCTTCGAGCTATGTCGGCGACCTTGGTTCTCGTGCGGATATCTTCGTTCCTGATGCGATCACCCAAGGAAACACCGAGCATAGCCCTTTCCATTATTTTTTCTCCTTCAATAAATCTATTTTCTTTCTTTTTAAATTTTTTTTCTTGTGCTTTTTATTTGCAGAAAATGATCTCAATTATGCAAATCACCCCATTACTACCATCCTCTTCACGTCTCATCGTGAGACAGTCTCTAACAAGCAATATCGAATGCAAAGTGTCCCATAGCAAGTGAGGCACTCTCGCGCACTTACTTTGTAGACGATTAGCGTCGTCTCATTAGTGGCCCGCTTTAGCACCTCGTAGAACTCACTTAGCCTCTTCACGTCGTGACCGAACGATATAGTCACAAGGATATTTATTCACTGTGCGACTAATTTGACGCAAATTTTTCCTGGAACTTTGAATTTGAGATACTCCTGATCTTTATGTA
Organism: Mythimna impura; assembly: GCA_905147345.3. Lineage (NCBI taxonomy): Eukaryota > Metazoa > Arthropoda > Insecta > Lepidoptera > Noctuidae > Mythimna > Mythimna impura. The sequence goes on along the minus strand of LR990359.1, from coordinate 19,329,462 downwards.
AATAAAAGAAACATTTGTAACACCCTTTTTTTGGGAGGTGAGAAATAATCTAATGACTTCTCAGGCTCTAGGGTAGAGCGAGAGGCGTGTCAGACTTTTACTGACTAAAATTCATCTATGTTCCTTCAGTTGTATTTTGCGTTCTAGGACCACAGGTTTCCTTTTTAGAAAGAACTCCACTTTTTTGAAAGAGTAACCATGGAGTTTCTTGCCGGTTCTTCTCCATAGGAAACGGCCAATTTGGAACCGTGCACTAGCTTCTAACGTTTTATAAGTGCCCATGAAGGCCTATGTGAAATAAAAACTTTTGACTTTGACTTTAAAGATTTGTAACACCCTGGTTTCTTTTAAGTTATTTACCAATCCGTAATTCATAAACCAGTGACAAATATTTTTATATCGAAAAAGATCGCATGACAAATCGTCATCATAATCACCATTTCGGTCGAAAGATGTCCACGGCTGGACATAGGCCTCCCCAAGTGTTGCCACAACGACCGGTAGTGTATGTCTCACATTCGTCGGATTCCCGGGTCACCAGGTCATCGGACCAACTTATGGAAAAAATAACTCTGGACTGGCTAAACAATTATACTTTTAAAAATTATGCAAATCTATATCGAAAACGAAATCTCAGAAACTATAACACCTACAAACTTAAAATTTGGCAGGTAGGTTCCTTATAAGGTGTAGACATCCGCTTTGAACGGATTTTACGAAACTCCACCCCTAAGAGGGTAAAACGGGGGTTGGAAGTTTGTATGGAGAAACATACTTTTACGCGGGTGAAACCGCCACTTGGAAAAGCTAGTATAAAATTTAGATGTTTGGTCCTTTGAGACAAACAGGATAAATGAAGGGAAATCTGTAAAATATACTTAATTCTAAGTGAGTTCCTTAAATGCGAAGCTTTAAAGACAACGTTTCTGTATATTAATAAATAAAATGTCCCGAGAGTGTGTTTTAAAATATAATAAATATTTTTCGAATGGAGAAAATAAACACACCTAATAACTACTCTGCAATTGGAAAATGACCTTACCATTTTAATATAACGTAGTATTTTTTTCAAATTTCCTATACTGTGTCTGCAAGACACAACTGCCCCCCTAGCCAAGTTACGACCGCTTCGTTTCGATTCTCTTGCGTCGAACGCCTCGAGTACGTCACGCCTCTAATTCCTTTGTTCTGACCACGTGACTGAGCGTTGAGATGACGTCAGAACAAAGGAATCGGAAGCGTGGCCGACTCGAGGCGTTCGACGCAAGCGAATCGAAACGAAGCGGTCGTAACTAAAAAAAAAACATTTAATAAAACAATAATAACCTAATAACAAATTCATACACATTGAAGACAATGAATGAATGAGTAGAATTCCCTGCCGGAGTCTGTGTTTCCTGATAGCTACAGCCTAGAGGTCTTTAAGTCAAGAGTAAATAGGTTACTTCTAGATAAGCGTACATCATTGCTTACCATCAGGTGAGATAGTGGTCAAACGCGAGCCTCTCAATAATAAAAAACAAAGGATGACTCAGTTATGTTCTTTCAGTTGCTCTTTGCGTTCTAGGACTACGGGTTTCCTTTGCAAGAATTCCCCATAACCTTAGCGGCACTGCTGGGCCCATAAGGTTTTGCTGACATCTCTTTGAGACGCGCGTGGAACACTACGCGCCATCGACGACTGGGGCTCGGTCCTTATCACACAGCCGGACGGTGAGCTACGCATTGCTCGTCTTCATAATTAGTGACTAAGATTGTTTCGAAAACAAGAAAGTAAACATACTAAGTAATTGGAAAATAACGTTACCATTTTCAAAACTTTTTAAAATTAGGAACAAAGATTGTTTCGCAAATATTTTACCTACTTACGGAAGTACCTTGAGAAGAAAATCTTCACAATTGTACGATATCATACAATACATAGTATGTCTGTAGACACACATATTTACTATACGGTAGCTTCATTTCATTTCATTTATTCATTAATAATTTACATTGTGTATTATGTTTTACAAAATAATAATAATCGAGAAATAATTAAAAATCGCTAAAACATTTCCAATAAGAACAAAAAAATCATTAGAGTAATAAATTAAATTAAATAAAAATCACAATTACACAACAATATCAACACAAAAAGAAAACAACTTCAGCCAGCGACTGTCTGCTGCTGTCAGCGTTCGTCTGCGTAAAAGTAATATAGAAAATTATCCCAATGGAACATCCCAGATCAAAAAGTATCCTATAAGAATCGTTTATGACCGGTTTTTTTAATTCTTAGTATGCGTTTTTCCCTGTTTCATATATATTTATCACTAAACACCTATCTATTATTTATAATTTACTACACACTAATTTATACCTACATATAATAATATACATATATTTATTTACCTCACACTAAACAAACAGATTAACACCCGTAGACTCATAGCAAGGTTCAGTTGAAAACCAGCGTCAGGCAACTGCTACGTAGTGGCCTGGCATTATGCTAAACTGGACCTATTTGGCGCAGCCGTGAGACACACAATGTTAATGTTTTTTTAAGTTTAAGTATCTAAGTTTCTATATTATAATTGATAGGTATCTCATTATGTGTACCTGTGTGAAAAATAAACATGTTTTCTTTCTTTCTATATGCTATTCCTGGACATGGTCTATCCGTGAGTCAAATTTCATTCAAATCCTTTCAGTTTTCTGAGCGTGAAGAAGTAACCAACATACACACCATACCTACATACAATCGTCCGCCTGGGATGCATAAAAACTATATTAACTCGAAAAAGCGCCACCAAATTCCATCACCACGAAACCTCACGCACGAAAAAGCATGTAACATAACGAACGACGAGGGAGGCAAGACCAATAGTGCGGTATTACACCGGACAGCGGACGACATACCCGGACAGCGGGCAACGCGACCTGTCCGGACAAATAGCGAGATTACACGATACCGTCGACCGGACAAACACACAAACACAACACGAACGGACCTTCATTGGAAATTCTCAAAAACCTCGCCGTTGTCTCGCTTCCGTCAATATTTGCTTTTGTCGGTTATTGGCGGGTAGGTACATCCGAGCGCGGTTAGTGCAGTCATGTAATCTGGTCACGGTTTTGGGCTATTTTTGGTTATATAAAGCCTTTTAATGGCATTGAAACCTGTACAAAAAAATGTTTTCGACTACACTAGTGCTTGACTGCGATCCCGCCTGATGGTAAGTAGTGATGCAATCGTTGACGGAGAGGCGCACTTATTTATTAAAAGCCTATTCACTCTAGCCTTGAAGACACCTAAATTATAATCGGACGGGAAGACCAAAATCCAGGCAAATTGTTCCAGTACCTGGTATAAACGACGAGGCGAAACGCTTGGTCAGTTTAGTTAAGTTTTTAATAATGATTAGTTTTTATGAGTGCATTGTTGTTATTTGTTATATTTGACTGGCCTGATGGTCTAGTGGTTAGTGGCCCTGACTGCTATACCGGAACTCGTGGGTTCGACGGACGCCGACGCGTTAAACCGTTTTTTTTTAATTGATATAAACCAGTGCTTGACTGCGATCGCACTTAATGGTAACTAAATGACGCGAAATCACGCGCTAACCCGGCGTTCGCTTGGGGTTTGAGCGGTATGTATGTATTTAAAAATGTAGAAGTATGTTTATCAGCTGCCTAAGCTGTGCTTACTTTGGGACTAGATGGCATTGTGTGAAAGTTGTGAAATATTATTATTATTCGGTTGTACTCGTAAACAAAAATTGTTAGGTATTGATAAACCATAAATTTATGCTATTTCCGGAGTAAAATTTTCACGAAATTTGAAAGAAAAAGAACAAAGAATCAGTCAAACTTGTGTACATGACTATACACGTATCGACGGATCTTTTCTCTACGTGAGAGACTTCGCGAAGAGTCATCTGATACCTGAGATATCGACCGCCCTACCTTACATGCTTCTAGTCTAGTATCTATTACACATATTGGGTTGATTGATTGATATTCCTCTTGTGTAGTTCAGGTTAATCAACCTACCATCGCCCCTACCACAAGCTCTTAACGCGATCCATTTTGACGACCTAAACTGCACCCCTAGCCAAGTTGATAATCTGCAATCGTTAACGCTAGTCGAAAACTAATCAAATGTATGGGAATGACATCATCTCAACAACGTTAAGTCACGGGGTCAGAACAAACGAATAGAAAATTCGTAGCCAAGTTCACATCGTTCAAAATGATAGAATGAATTGTTTTCGTTTCTACAATGTTCAACGCTACATCGTTTGTTATTGTAGAACGAGCGTTTTCTACAGTTGCTAACACCGAGGCGTCACCGATTGGAGAACGGAATTCGACACGAAACTGTTTTAACTTGGCTAGGGGGGCTGAACTGTTTAGGAATGGAGCTATGTAGGGTGTATAGCCATTTCTCTTTCTCGATCGCATGTCTGATATTTTAACATGTCATGGTAAGACCCTCGTAAACTATACTTATCCAGAAGTAATGTAAACTATAGTGCCTTGTATTTTTACCCGACTGCGCCAGGAAGGCACAAGCGCACACACACAAACACACAGCACACACACACAGCACAGCACAGGCACAGCACAGCACAGCAGGCACAGGCGGGGGTTGTATTTCGAGTACATGTAAGTATGTATGCAGTGGCGTAGCTAGATGGACAACGACTCTGGGGCAAAAAAGACTGGGGCCCCTTTTTTACGTGAGTACTCAATACTAACTTCATTTGCTCTTACTGTCAGACTTTTACTGACTAAAAGGTGTTGCGGTAATTAGTGATGCAAGCTATTTTATTTAGATTTCGAAGATGGGAGGATTTTTCGCTAATTCAATAATGGTTATTTCTGCTCGTTAATTGGTGAATGTCACAAAGGGAATGAATTTCGAACTCCGTCTATAGATGGATACTCGTAGATCTACATTATAAGTATTTTTCTTAGGCACACCAACTAAACTATTCACCACGGTACCCCAGTGTGCCGCGGCACACACTTTGCGAAACACAGCTCTATAGCCTAAACGGCACGTTGTATTTTAGCTTGAGAGGTATCATTAGATTTGTCTTAGTTGTAAGAGTGACACTGGGTACATAAAATTGTAAAAAAAAAATAGACGACGAGAGATGTCGTGCGGACATCAAGTTACAAGTCGACAACAAGTTACAAGTAGAAAAACAATCACATAGTTTTGTGTAACTTTTTGTAGGTACATGGAACATTACATCACTTGAAGCTTAATGACAAAATTATGTTGCAGAACTAAGCACCAAAAAAAATCTTTACGTAAAATCATTTCAGACCACCACAACAGAATTAAACACCTACCTATCAAAATCATGACCAAGTGAGAAATTCCTTAGTTTCCGTGCTAAGGCAAAATACCATCTCCATTCTCAGTATATGGGGTATGTAAATACATGGTGTATATATATTATGTACAAGGTGTTCAAACAAATGCATCACGTAGGTTCCCCGAAGAGCTGGCGCGTCGTTAGCAAGTATGTGTGAGTCTGAGGACAATTTTACTTAAAAAATATACAACTGTGCTTAGAACGGGGTTAGGTGGTGCTAGAAGTGGTATAAAATAGTTTTACATTTATTGAGATTTTGTAATCGAACAGAGGCGTAGCGTGGACTAATTTAGACGTGGGCGAAAGTGCATAAGCCAGGCCTTTTCCTTTCATAAATTCAAAAACCAGACAGCGACTGTCGCAACCCAGTGTTCGACAACATCGTCGCTTACCATCAGGTGAAATAGTGGTCAAACGTGAGCCCACGAGGCCTTGGGCGAGGGTCCACTGCGCCCACGCCTGCTTTCTGCAAATTCAATCGAACATTGTTCAATATAGAAAAAATCATTATTGATAACTGATAACGTACTTCAGAACTGTCAACTCTGAATAAAATTGTTTTTGTTGTTTATCATTCTTATTTTAAAGGCGAAAATTCTTTTTCCATGTCGATGGACTCAAGTAATTTTTTTTCTGGCCAGTATTTGGTACCCTATGATACAGCTCTGTTATTAGCCTCATATATATCCTGGAAAGTGCAGGTGGTTGTGCTGGACGGGCAGCATAGCAGGTGACACATCTCCTGTGCGGTACGTAGCGGCTCCATACTGCCCCCCTAGCCAAGTTACAACCGTTTCTTTCGATTCTCTTTTCGTTGATCGCCTCGAGTCGGCCACGCCTCCTATTCCTTTGTTCTAACGTCATCTCAACGCTCAGTCACGTGGTCAGAACAAAGGAATAGGAGGCGTGGTCGACTCGAGGCGATCAACGAAAAGAGAATCGAAACGAAACGGTTGTAACTTGGCTAGGGGGGCTGGCACTGTTAGAGATGGGTCGACGAAGCGCTTTTTGGCCAGATTGTTTTTGCAGCGGCCAACCTGGGTCCGCAGTAGGTTAAGAGATTTTTAGATTGGCCATTGCTTTCGATTCCAGGGGGAAGATGTTCTGATGGGATGATGAAGTGTGGAAATTTGCGGGTGTGTATATTTATTGCTTCTTCACGTTAGAACACCTGAACGCATTTCGATGAAACTTGGTACCCGGGAACACCATGTCCTGGAATAACACAATTTTATCCTGGGAATATGTTTTTTTGAGATAATTTTCTATTATCACGCAGGCGAAGCTGCTAGGACCAGCTACTGGTTTAACAATTAAGGACTCGCTACTGGGTCTAACGGACCTAGTTCTTCAATTTATGTGTAATAACTTTTAAGTTTTGACGTTTACAATGTTGCTGTTCCTAGTACCTTTCAACGACAGTATAGCACGGCGAATGGTAGTCGTACTCATCAGTTAGCAGTTAGCACGCTGCGTGTGAATGCTACAGGCGTAAAAGGTGTGCACGGGTCCGCTGGACCCGGTAGCAACTAAATACTTGTGTTTTTTTCATCATATATATTATTACTATTTATTAACCTGGTTTTTGTTTATTTTATAGAAAATGGCTACCAATAGGCCCATGAGACCTCACAAAATAGAAGAATATATTGATCAGTCTTTGTAACTCGAAAAAAAGATCGAAACCACATTTTTTTTTGCGTAAAATGCGATATAGCCAAATAGCTGTATTGCATTTTACGCTTGTGGAGAACACATGAAACACGTTTGTTCAAATTGTTATATCTAAATTAGATGTAGAGAGACTTGAGTAATGTTGAAATATTATTTTATCCAAAAGAAAGATATATTTTGTTGATTTTCAACATTTTTTTTTGTGTTCTATAATTATTGTTTTTTAATTGTTAATTAGTCTAAGTAGGTACATCATAGCAGTATAAGAAAATATAGAAGGTATTGTTTAAAATAATTAATTCCTTAATCTTGTCATAAAAGTATGCCAAAAAACCTTTAATTTTTGTAATAACTTGTTGTTTAAGAAGCTTTTTCTTAAACAACAAGTTATTTTCAATTGTGAATCAAATAATAAATATTAGTATTTGATTCACTATTGTTTTATTTTTATTATCATATTTTTCTCTAATAGTTTTCACTTTTATTCAGTATTTTTGAAAAAATACATAGGATATTATACTAGGTCCAGTGGACCCGGTAGCGAGTATGGATGTTACAAATTAAGGCGCGAGTCCTTAAGTGTTAATAATTTATTATTACTGGCCGGTATTACTCAACTGCGTGGCAAAGGACTCCCTGCAATCCTTCCAACGATCACAATTTTTCCCTTCTTCTTTCCAATTCTAAAGGAAGACATTCAGGTTGTCAAAACATTATTTTTCCAGCTCAACCGCGGCCATGCGTCTCTGTGTCAGGGCACCAGTCCTCTATTTTACGGACCCACAACTGGTCAGACATGCCCTGACCAATATTTTTTTTTAAAAGAGCATGGGGTTTCTTGCCGGTTCTTCTCCGTAGGAAACGACTAATTGAAACCGTGTCCTAACTTCTGACGTAATATGTGCCCATTTAAGTCTATGTGAATAAATACATTTTCATTTTGACCCAGTCTCATTTAACCTTTTGAGTACGTAATTAGAGACACAATAGAAAGACAATGGCGCGTGAACGCCGGCGTTAATGCGGGGATCAACAGCTTAAATTTGGCAGCCCTTTGACATCAACGATTTTCATTTCGGAGCGCAGTGTAAGTACCTAGTATTTCGAACAAGATCAGGGAAAAAAGTTTAATGTAAATTTTATTTATTTATTTAACGATTTATGTACACACACAAAATAAAAGATTAGAAGAAGGAAACAGAAAAATATGTACAAAGGTGATGCTTATTTCAAAAGAAATCTCTTCCAGCACACCTGCGAAAGGAGAGTTGGAAGAAAATAGATATGTAGGCACTGTGTGTAACAGTAATAGGAAAATAAATACATAGAAAATAGTTATCAATAAAATAATATAACAAGCAAAAAAAAAATATACTATTATAATTATATACATAGGTACACATAGTAAAATAAATATCACAAAAATACATACTAAATAATATAATAAAACTGATACACACAAACTAATAAATTTATTTATTGATTAGTTTGTTTGGCTGTCTTTATTTCTCAAAATCAGAAGTCGGACCGAATCGAAACGATTTTGAATGACAGATATATTATTATCTACATTGCATCCATACCTATATGTATGTACACATTTTTTTTGTAAGCGACTCTTCTAGATTTTCTTAATCCGTGTGGTTGCAACATTGTAAGCTGTATGTAGATTAGCTAAACGAGGAGGACGCAAGGAAAACACGCCTCAAAAATTGAAACGCAAATGGTATGAAGTGGGGATTGCACTTTTTATATGACACGTAATTCATGTTTGTCGTTTTTGGCCGTGTTAGAGTCTTAACTTGGACATTAAAACGAAAGATTGTAAAAATTACCAAAGTATAACAAAAAAATATAGAATCAGAAATAATAGTCATAGTCATAGTAATTTATTGGTAAGGGATTCTTACAAGTCATTTATAGAATGTTACATAAAATTAGTCAACAAACGATTACATAATAATGTCAAATAATAAAAAATGTCAAACAAATAAAAGAAAATACAAGAAAAAAAATAATCGAAGTCAAATTACAAATTAAAATAAAAACAATCCTATTAAAAGTCAAAATAATTTTCATTACAAATTAATATTCGCGTCAAAGTTAAATTAAATTAAATCATAAATTCGTCAAAAGAATAAAAAGCTTGCTCGATAAGCCATTTTTTCAAACGAGCTTTGAAGCTCGCTATTGTTGGGGCACCAGAAATAGCTACAGACAGCTGATTATAAACTGAAGCTAAAGCTTCGGTTGTTCTCGCACTACACTAGAAGCCCACCATACTTCACTAGAAGTATGGTTGGCCCGCGGCTCCTCTTGTATCTCCTGTAGATCGACTACGCAGCTACCCAACGCCTGACGAAGATGTCCGAAAGCGCCCGAACAGGCTGTAATATTAAAAAAAATATATATTGATATGAAAAAACAACAAATAACAGAAATAAATATGTCGTCCTACAGAATGATTTTTAAACCTTAAAAAAGATTGGTCTGTCTAATTCGGGAATCACAAAAAAAAAGGGAAACAATTCATTTACGGACAATATGTAATTTTTAACAACCAGGTTAATTAATGTAGTTAACGCACGTTAACATTGCCAGAGCTGCAGGATTGTCGCCAGGGCTGTTATATTCTTCAAGAGAGTGAACATGACCCTGGAACGGAAAAAGCAACTGAAGGAACACAGGTGGGTTTTAATCATAATTGTTAATGGAACTATTGTTGAAATTCACTATTGTTGATACCCAAGAAAATATAAGCACGTATTCCATATAGGTAGATACGTATTTTATTTTCGGATAATATTTTTAAGAATGAATAAAAAAAATCTTAAATCTTATTGACCCTATTGCAAAACTCCTTATCTAATTAAAATTCACTCCATACAGAAAATTAATAAATACACAACACTTATTTCTTTTTTCCATATTTAAAATTAAAATACCAAAATACACAACACTTTTTTCCTTTTTTTAAATTTAAAAGTCCAAACTCAAACCCACTCAACAATCGGCCAGGTACACACGGATCACCTACTCCCCAGGTCCAGTCCATCATTAAGTATTCCAAAACTAGTCGGCATCAAAGCTCCGAGCTTGTAATCTCGCCGTGGCCTGCTCTTGGTTTAGAATTGAGCCATCTAATATTCCCTGTGTCTGTACGGAGTACCCCAACGTCTTGGGGGACTATTCTGGGGAATACACGAGGATATTTTTGAAGCTGGGTAACGTGTAGTGTAATCTAAGGTATACTTGTTTAAACTAGTTTTTTTTTTAATTACTAGTACTAGTATTTCTAGATAAAGTAAAATTATTTGTAAGACATATATATTAATCTATGAAAGTATTGATCTGATCAAGAAAATTTTGATACTGATAAAGAAAGATGACTTGGTAACGGTTGCGGGAGTCCGATGGATGCGAGACGCTCAGGAGCGTTCGTTGTGGCGACGCTTGGGGGAGGCCTATGTCCAGCAGTGGACGTCTGTCGGCTGAAATGATGATGATGATGATAAAGAAAGAAATAAATAAATAGTAAAAGCGGAAATATAAAATAGTTATAAATTGCAAAATAACAGGTTAATAAACAGAATATTGCAGGTCTCATCAAAAACTAGACCTGAGTGTCACAAGAAAAATCATCATCATCATCATTTCGAAACTCTCTCCAAACCATGCAACTGAAGCTCGAAAGTTAAAACAACAGAATAAATAAGGTTTTTTTTATACCTACCTATGTAGTCGAAATATATAACTAATTAACACTTTTGCAGCGACTACCGTACCTTCTCGAGAAGGTTTTCATAAACACTTTAATAACCCTTAAACCATAGTTTGAGAGCAGTTTTCAATAACGAATAAAGAAAACTTTTTTATTTACTTGGGTTACTAATTATCCTAAGTTTCAAGTAAATGGACCAAAGGAATAAAACTTTACCTACATACAAACGAAATTCCCCCTTTTTACCTCCTTAAAAGTTAAATTTTACAAAACCCCTTCTTAGTGCTCACCTACACATCATAGTGTTCACCCACATATAAAAGGAAGCCTTGTGTAAAAAACAAGTTCCTAAACCATCCACTTTTTTAATTTCGGTTATGCGTTGATATGTCAGTCAGTCAGTTTCTCCTTTTATATAAATAGACTAGCTTCTGCCAGCGGCTTCGCTCGCGTAAAAATAGGTTTCTCCATACAAATTTTGGACACCTATTTCATCCCCTTAGGGGTGGAGTTTCATAAAATCCGAACCCACCTGCCAAGTTTTAAGTTTGTAGGTGTTATAGTTTCTGAGATTTCGTGATGAATCAGTGAGTGGTATTTCGCTTTTATATTTCGACACCACCTACAACTAAAAAAACCTACATAGTAAATCTCTCAACATCACATATGTAAACTATAAAACCATTATTTTGTTATATATGAAACTTAGATAATAAGCTCCTATTACCACGGTCAGTCGGCTTCTTTGATCCGCCCCCGCTAGCCGCACCGCCCGGTTCCGCCCGCACCCACTTAACGGAAATTAAAATTACATGTCTACAGACCGACTATTAGCAGTTTTTTCGTATGTAAATACCATTATTGTGGTATTTAGTAACTTATATTTATGGGAAATGTGAGTAAGAGATGATGTACTGTAGAGTTTTTTTAGTCAATTCCTCTTAAGTGGGTTTAGGACTAATGAATGGCACATTATAAACAAGATATAAATATTATTTTGTGTTTAAAATAATAAAGAAGATTGTTAAAGAGATTTAAGTACCTACTAAGCGTCAGGGTAGCTCGCGAAATTCAAATCCATTTACGTTTTTTGTATTTTGCATTTTGTGACAAATAAAACGATTTGATTCGATTTGTTTTTTGCATTTTGTAGATCAGTGTCAGGTTCTATGTTCATTTACCATTCCCCACCCACCTTCGTTATGGCGTAGTGTTGATTTACTGTGACAAGGAAACGTGAGGTGGGTATACTTGTATGTATAGACGCATGTTACATAGGTTGCTTTTTTGTGTTTTTTTTTTAGGTGAGAAATCATCCAATGACTTCTCGCGCACTAGGAGAGAGCGAGAGGGCGTGCCAGACTTTTGCTGACTAAAACCTACTCCTATGTTCCTTTTTTGCCTTCGTTCCAGGGCCCCGGTGTTCACTTTCGCACAATCCATGGCCCCAGTAGGCTTCGAAACTGCTAGGCCCCTACAGTGGCTGACCTCTCCTTAAGGCGCGCGTGGAACACTACACTCGGTTCGGACGGTAACCGGATGGCCAGACGGCGAGTTACCCAATACTCGCTGTCGCTGTCAAGCCCACGTCTACGGTGGCTGGAAATCCTTTAGGGGTAGAATTTAAAAATCCTCTCTTGGTGCAATTTTCCGGTGACACATAAATGTATATAATATAGATGACGGATCACACAGGGGCCGCACTATCACATGTCAACTTTGCTATATTATTTAGAATATAGCAAAGTTGACCTTGCTCCTTAATAAAACTGCTTCGATTTTCAGTCTCTGTATATATTTCTTTAAAGATTCTAAGTGTGAAATATGAGTACCTACCTAAGTAAACGTGGTCAACATTTTGACACCTTTTAAGTTCGGAAGGGACCCACCCACTCTCACACGAACTGACATATTCTAATTAGAATGTTATAAAAGCTAATTATAATAATTGCTTGGTTTCAAGTTACTTGCTGTGTAGGTAAGTACACTGTAGTACTTAAAAAAATTTTTTTTTCTTAAAACATTCTTTATGTTCAACTTCTCTTTTCAAAAATCATGTAAAAGAACACTATTTTTCCTCTCAACTACGAAAATTATATTTATAAATACTTATAAGTAGAATTAGTTATATGTATATTATATTAAATATTTTTATTATATATAGAAGGCAGAGCAGAGTTCGCGGGTTCAAACCCAGTCAGGCGCATTACTTTGTGTAATTTATTTCATCACCTCTGCTCTCAAAACGGTGAAGGAAAACATCGTGAGGAAACCGGCATGTCCTAGAATCAAAAATTCGAAGACATGTGACATCCACCAACCCGCACTGGGCCCGCATGGTGGATTACAGCCCATTCCCTCTCCTAGAGAGGAGGCCTAGATCCCAACAGTGGGAACATTAAAAGGCTGATTATGCTATGCTAACCAAATCAATAGTTGATGTGAAATGTATTTTAATGTGACTCAACTAAATACGAAACATAGTAAAAGCCGATTTTAAAAAAGAGTAACAAAACATCGTGAGGAAACCGGCATGTTTCCTCACGATGTTTTCCTTCACCGTTTTGAGAGCAGTGGTGATAAAATAAATTACACAATGTAATGCGCCTGGCTGGGTCTGAACCCGCGACCTACAATTCGTAAGACGGGGCCGTTACCACTCGGCCACCACTGCTCTCATTGATTCTCATTGATTCACTTGATTTGGTTATTCCAACAAAAATCTTATCAATATTAAAAAAAAAAAATGCTGCAACCCCAAACAAAAACTTTTAACGTTAGCGCCAAACACCTCACAAATCGAGAGATAATTTCCTAATTAAACATCCCTGTAATAGCGGTTACATCAATCGAAAAAAACGTTCTCTCCCCATTACTTTAAAAGCCCAAACACGTGAACAGATAATTTATAAAAATACACTATCGGATAATATCAAAAATAACCTGATATAGGTGCGATATGGGTTTAAATTAGAAATGTAATTCAGTGTCACTGGTATCATTGTGCAACGCGTCTGTATCGGACGTCGAACCCGCGATATGGACGAAGTTTACTACCAAGGCGTCTACTGCACTTGAGTGATTACTTCTTATACTTGGCTTATCTGTTGGTTAGTAACGTATTTGCGTTGCACTCTTCGGACAAATATGGCGAATTGTGTGTGCTACAGGAGTTAGGAGTATTCGGGATTTTCCAAGAATTTCATGAAAAGTATTATTTATGTATAATTTATTGCATACCAAGATTACAAATTTACAAATTGTAATTATAATACAAAAGAAACATAAAATTGGCGGCCTTATCGCACTCAGCGATTTCTTCTAGGCAACCCTGAATGGATAGAGATTGCCTGGACACAAAATGGTGTTGCACTTGGTGCAACTATAAAAGTAAAAAATGATTGTTACTTAATACTAAAATAGATACACATATACATACATACAAAATTTAAATAAATAAGCATAATAATATATTATATTGTTCTCATCTGTTTTATAAGGCTTTTGATCTGTCGGTCCATTTTATCTCCTTGAAAACTCTTTGACACAATATTAGGCGATCACCAATCTGTTTGCCAAGACAGATTATGGCTTGAATTTGGTTTAAAAGATTCTGTATTTTTTTTTTTAGGTGGGAAATCATCAAATGTCTTCTCCCGCACTGGGTGGAGCGAGAAGGAATGTCAGACATTTACTGACTATAACCCACGTGTTTTCTATCAGTTGTCCTTTGTGTTTTAGAACCATGGTATCTTTTTGGAACAATTCGCGTACATTTTCCGAAAATATGAACTTTATAGCCAAAACTTCGTCGTAGTCACTAGGCTAACTTGGCCGAAATCGAATAAAATAATAGAAAGATGTCATGAGAGAAAAACGAAAGAAAGAAAAATAAGGAAAGAAAGGCGGGATTTAATTAATCTGACACACCCTCTCACTCCACCCAGATCGGGAGAAGATATCTGATGATTTCCTTCGTCAAAAAAACTCCATTGGTCTTTCAGTAGGTACATAAGAGACTAGCTTATGCCAGCGGCTTCGGCCACGTGAAAATAGGCTTCTCCATACAAACTTTGGACCCCCGTTTCATACCCTTAGGGGGTGAATTTTGGAAAATTCTCTCTTAGTGCTCGCCAACATCGTACAAGGATACCTAGTGCAAAATTTCATGTTTCTAGTCCTAGTAGTTTTGGCTGTGCGTTGATATGTCAGTCAGTCAGTTTCTCCTTTTATATAGATAAACCCCGTTTATTAACAGATTTAATTTATAATAACATGTTTTGTAAATGTCAGCCTCAATATACGAGTCAGCCGGTTTTACCCATTTTATAACCATTCGAAAAAATACCTTTTAAATTAAACACACGTTTCGCATTTCGAAATTAACTCATGCCAAACCTTGTAATAAGATTGGCTGCATGAAAACAAAAAAAAATACTCAAACGATTTTCAGCTTTATGGTTCAGAAATTAACGGTGATTATAGATTTATGTTCTATATAGGTAAGTTGGCATTGCTTTGTACAGAAAAAGGCCATTTTCTGTATCCGTACGTGGCTCGGTGCTCGAAGTGTACGCATGGTTTGTTTGATCAACTGAGATGACGAGCGGAGACGAAAAAACGCCGAAACCGGCTCGGCAGACGATTTCGAAAATATTTCTTATGATATATGAAGTAGTGGGTGCAAAAAAATCTCAAAAGAAATTTAAAAATCTTTGTTTAGTTATCTACGTTCCATATTTGAATGTTGGAAAGTTATTAAAGCTTCGCATATAGGGTGACTGGCAATTAGTGTACGATACTTAAACACGTGATTGTGCTCATGATAACCAACAACTTTTACTATGAGAACAAACCTGAAATCGCGAAAAAAAATCAGCTGTTCAGTACATTTATGTTAGCCTAATCCCAGTACGGGTTTAAGTATCGTACACTAATTGCCAGTCACCCTATATACCAGAACTAGCTTCTGTCAGCGGTTTCACTCACGTTAATGTAGGTTTCTCCATACAAACTTTGAACCCCCGTAGCATCCCTTTAGGGGGTGAATTTTGGAAAATCCTCTCTTAGTGCTCGCTTACATCATAAAAGAAAACCTTGTGCAAAATTTCCCGCTTCTAATCTCAGCAGTTTTGGCTGTCCGTTGATATAGGTACGTCAGTCAGTCAGTTTCGCCTTTTTTATATATATGTTTTCCAGTCAGGATTAAATAATGTTTTTTAGAATAGTGTTGTTGTGAAATGCAACATCGATTGTCAATCACCACATCTACCTACTTTAACAGATGTGCCCTTGCCACTTTGTGAGTTAAATCGTGAACTCAATCAGTGAGCGCTTCAAATAAATAAGAGAAAAGGCACATACCATATCAAATATGGTGCTACCAGCCTGTATATTACCATACAAATACAAAATGTTTTATTTCTATAACAAGTAATTTAGATTATTCTATGATTGGAGTCTCCTTTTAAGCATGATGATGCCTGTATTAGGAGACTCCGCTCCTCCTTAGCGTTGGCTGTTTACAAAACTCAAATTTATTCTTTAAACTTAAGAAAGTTTTTTTTTTAATTATATATTTCATTAAAACTACACTAATACTAGTACAGTTTTTTTTCGAGCGCATGTTGCGTGTTTTAAATAATAATAAAAGTAACATTAAATGTGTTTATTTATTTATTCATATTGCACACTGTGTAAACCCAGACCACACTCATCTTAGGGCTGTGGGCTTTTTCGAAAGAGTTACTGTGGAATTGGAATGCAAAGAGTAACTGAAGGAACACAGATGGGTTTTACTCAGTAAAAGTCTAACTTTCCAACCAGAGAGTTTTTTTTTTTTTTTTTTCGGGTGGGAAAATCATCTAATGACATCCCCCGCTCTTGGGCGGAGCGTGAGATAGTGTCAGACTTTTACTGACTAAAAACCCACTCCTGTTCCTTCTTTGCCATTTTTTTTTTCCAGGGCACCGGGGGTCACTTTCGCATCACCCATGGCCCCAGTAGGCTTCGACCCTGCTGGGCCCCTACGGTTGCTGACATCTCCTTGAGGCGCGCGTGGAACACTACGCGCCGTCGACGACTTGGGCTCGGTCCGGACGGTTACCGGACGATCGGACGGCGAGCCACCCATTGCTCACCGTCCACAAGCCCGCGCCTACGGTGGCCGGAAATCGGGATCGGAATCCCGGCGGCGGTTGGGGCATGAGGACCGTTGCCTCACGCGATCAGCCGCCTCCTTTGCTAGCATTACTGCTTCGCAGAAGGAGGCAACTGCCTGCCACTCCTCCTCGCTCCGGACCATGGCCTGTACCAAGGCCCGGCGCGAGAGATCGCTGCCACCGATCGCCCCCACGAGGACACGGCGGTGCTCTGCCCAAGCGGGGCACACCTCTACCGTATGCTCCACCGTGTCCTCCGGGCGGTCCACACAATG
The DNA here is from genome assembly GCA_905147345.3 of Mythimna impura. Classification (NCBI taxonomy): domain Eukaryota; kingdom Metazoa; phylum Arthropoda; class Insecta; order Lepidoptera; family Noctuidae; genus Mythimna; species Mythimna impura. Next base: position 19,312,259 of record LR990359.1, on the reverse strand, counting down.
TTGGCACCCGGGCGTCTCTTCTGCACGAATCCGATGCAGGAACCTCCCGAACTTACCATCTCCGGTGAGGACCTGCGTCATAACTTTCCAACCAGAGAGTGAGAAGGTAATTGACGATTTCACACCTTAAAAAAAAGGTGATGCTTAACTTAATGAATATTTTCTTGTAAAAACGCTAATAGCAAAGAATATTTTTCAATACACTTAATCGAAAACCAGCATTTATCCCTACTACTTTTAGGTACGCAAGTTACTGTTTTCCACACAAGTGCGGAAAAGTGTGTGAGCTCACCCCGTCACAATTTATTGTATTTATCGTATCGCACGAGTCGCCGGTCAAGTCCCATTTATTTATTTCTTCGTAAGCGTATTGAAAAACGTCGCTGGATATACGTGGAAATTTGTCATTGCAGCACTCGATTCCATAACACCCTCGCCTACCGCTCGGACGAATTCCGCCTCGGTTGCAATGGCAATTTTTTTCCACTTGTGTCAAAATGTACTATTCCATATTAAAACTCTTGCTTTATCAACGCATATTCCTCTATTAGCTACAACAGGAAAAAAAAACATTTAAAACTTAATAAAATTTTTACTCCTCCAACGTTGCTGCTAATGGTACCTATCTCTCCAAGATGGCGGCGGCGCGATGCATCGGCCCGGAACCGCCGCCGACTGGCTACAGACATTCCTATTTGTTATATACCTATGAAAAGCTTTATATGTACGTACAATTACTTGGTTTGAGGATATGTGAAGACATTTAATCGCGAATGTACAAAAATTTAAATGTAATTTTAGGTTTTTAAAGTATTATAGGCATCAAATGTAAACGCTTGTTGTGGTTACCGAATACACCGATGACATAATTATACAGAATATACCTATCTAAGTACTCGTATATCAAAAGAAATCATACTTCTTTTTACAGTTATAAAATGTCCCATGTTGATCCTAAAAAGAATTAAAGAGTAATTTTTAGAATTAGGTATTTTTATTCCATGTTTAGGGATCCCACCAGTTACTGTTAGGTAAGTATACCACGAAATTGGAATAAGATTAAATTATTTTTGCAAACTAAAATTATTTCTAAGGATGAGAGAATTACGCTCAACAAAAATAACTGACATATATGAAAAAAAAATTGTTAGCCTGATTTGTCCCACGCCTGGGCCAAGGCCTCATTCCACTCCTTCCATCTTCCGCGAACCTGTGTTTCTTCCTTCCAGTTCCGGCAAAATCTGTCTAGTTTGTCCCGCCATCTCCTTCATGATCTACCGCAACCCTATCTCACTGTCTCCTAGCACTAACTTTCTGCTACGTTGGACCGTCCTGATTCCCATGAGTGTCACCAGATCATCGATTCACCTTGTGGCAGGTATTTCAATGCTATAAGTCTCATTGCCTACATAATATACCTACTCCTACTTCTGAATAGTGCTGTAAGTAGAGCGGTGCTATCGGTACCTAGGCACGGGGCGCAGACACTGACGGGACGCAGAAATGATGAAACCAAGAATAACTTTTGTATCATTAATTTCATCGGAAGGAGGTTACTGTTTCCCATTCTCCCTCGCTTCATACCATGGCCTGAACCAGGGATGCTCAGGTCGCGACCGTTGATCGCCTCCACGAGAACGAACGAGAAGGCGTGGCTTGACCCAAGCGGGGTAAACGTCCACCATATGCTTCAACGTGTGCTCCACCAGATCCGTCCGGTGTAATGTGTAATGTCCGGTGAGGACCTGCGTCTGGTGGAGTAAACTTTCCCAGCTAGGACTTTTTTTAGGGGGGCAGTTTCAGAAACTGGCACCGGGCGTGTAAAAGGCTAGTTAGTCATTCGGAAGCAGTGCAGTACTGCTTCACTTTTTTACAGGCACTTTTGAAATCTCAAGAAGTCAGTCAGTCAGAAAAAATGATGCTAATTGCACATTCCAAAGCGTAGATCTCTATGGAGAAGAATGTGCAAGAAACTCCATGGACACTCTTTTCAATCATGTTTTGTAATTACAGATATCTCGTATCATCTTTATGCCGATGATCTTCAGTTGTATACGTCTGCGCGGGTGGAAGGTTTGTCGGACGCTATAGAGGATATAAACCGGGATCTGGATGCTATCAGTAGCTGGTCTGATAGGTTTGGGGTGTCTGTAAACCCCTCAAAATGTCAGGCCATTGTTATTGGTAGCTCACGCATGATGGGTAGAGTAACGGTTAGCTCTCCACCTCCTATTGTTTTCAATGGTGCCGTCATTCCTATCAGCCCTAGTGTAAAGGATCTCGGTTTGCTACTGGACTCGACGCTTGGCTGGCAAAGTCAAGTTTCTAGTGTTTGTCAAAAAGTCAACGGGACTTTGCGGTATCTGTATCGTCTGAGAAACTTTTTACCTGCAAAGACGAAGACAATGCTTGTGCAGACTTTGATTTTCCCTATCATAGACTATGGTGACGTGTGTTACTTTGACCTGAACTCGGTCTTGCTGGATAAGCTCGATAGACTCCTGAACAACTGCATCCGCTTTATATTTAATCTGAGGAAGTATGATCATGTGTCGAACTTCAGGTCTGATCTCAAATGGTTGCCAATTCGCCAGAGAAGAACTTTGCGCGCTTTGACTACACTTTTCTCTCTACTCAACTCTCCCACGCCTCCATCCTATCTCATTACTCACTTTCAATACCTATGTTCTTCACACGCAAGGAATCTGCGTTCTTTTAACAATCTCCTACTGCTCTGTCCTTCTCATACATCTGATTTTCTCCATTCTTCCTTCTATATACAGTCCATCCTTCTGTGGAATGCGCTTCCTCTCGATATCAGGACGGCCGAAAGTCGATATGCATTTAAGCGGAGGTTGCGGAATCATTTGCTCCACCAATAGCAGAATCGTCTCAAAACTTCTTTCGTTAATTTATATTAATATATATGTATATATATATATATTATATTAAATATATATGTATGTGTATTTTAATTATATGTATAAGTACCTTTCTGTTTTACTCCTGTTTTTCGCATATAATTTTCTTTTTATGCACCTACCATATTGTCTCTTCACCACCCTAGGTTGGCTGGTAGAGAATGCCTCAGGCATTAAGTCCGCCTTTGTACAATAATGTTGCATGAAGATTAAATAAATAAATAAATAAATCTCTGTTACATGTTTCTTTTCGCTATCATGTGAGAACAATGTAAATAAAGTAAAAATAAAAACTAAATATAGATATTAAAATAGTAACTGGCAGTAATTAAGAGATGACCAGTCTCAACTGACAGCGCCCGTTCACGGACATGACGCGAATATTAACACCACTCAACTCAACCATTTTGAAGGGAACCGAATGATCCAACACACGCGCCACCATCAGTGAGACATTTAAGTGAGCATGACAAACTCTTAACTGCCATGCACATTAACCTGCATAATTTCCTTAGCGCCTACGACACAGCACTGTGACTTATCCCCCTACCAAGCTGCGTCCGTTCTTTTCCCCCAGATAACAGTGTTTGTTCTGCGGTTCCGGGATGTCGCCGGCCTTATCTAATGAGGACTGATAATGGCTTGCCACCTCTAATGCACCGAGATATTGCCGCGGTTTCCTTGTAAATGTCGTTTGAGGGGATCGTTATAAAACTTGAATAGATTGGACGCGTTTTTTCTTGAAAGATTTTTGGTCAACAAAAATTATGTTTTACTCTTCTTCAGTCTATATTATAAAAAGGAAATATTTTTGTTTGTAATAACAAATCTAAAAAAAAAATGGACCGATTTTAAACAAAATTTCAACAGTAAAATGCTACTTTTTCGCTGAGTGTCAAAGGGTTATAGGGATATTTTTTATTTTCACGTGGGTGAAACTACTTGCAGAAGCTTTTGGCAGAATTTTACTTAACTAACTATCCTATTTATGTACTCTTTAATCAAAAACTCTTAATATCTTAAAATATGGCATTAATAAATTCCTCCGCAGCGATACAGTCGATTGGAAGTGTGCCCAAATGACTGGCGGCATTACCACGTTGTGTGGCAATGCATAAACTCTGACAGGAGTCAAAGACAGCTCTTGGGTCAAGTCTGTTCTTTATGTGGTTTTAATGGTAAGCAGCAGGTGCCCCAAAACCTGATAACAAAGCTATCACTGCAGAAGCACTAATGATATGGTGGAAGTGTGAATTCTGTTTGTGCCAGCAAAATTTTATACAGGCACCTACTGTTACAAGAAAAAGCTATTGCACACATTCTCAGTCAAAAGTAATTTATTTCTAAACAATAAAAATTGGGTAGAAAATATAAATAAATCGAAAAACATGACATTCCATTAGAAAAAAAAAATGACGGGTTGCACTCTGGGAGTGCCGGCAGAAGTGAAAACTTAAGTATTAACGTTGTGCGTTTTGGATATTTTGGAATGGTTATGGAATAATTTTGCACGAATTGCTTTAATTATCAGAATAAAAGTACTATCTTTTATGTGGTAGAATACAATATTTATTTATTGCGCTATCGTACACAAACATGACAATTTATATTACATTAAAAAGTTTATCCCTCAGAAAAATCAACTTCCATCCATAATTTCGACGACTTTTTCACTATCATTATTACCAGAACCATCATCGCCAATCTCTAAAACTGATACGATCGGTTTATGATAGCTGAAGTAAGAAACGAACAGTTTTGATTCGAACCTATTTAAATGTCTAATAAAGACCGCATCAATAGCAGTTTTATATTTCGTTGTGCTAAGATGGCGATCATTTGACATAGTTAAACCAAATTCATTATTTAAAAATTCAATTAATAGTTGATTTTTATCGTCTGCAAAGTTTATGTTGAAATCTCCACTCAAAATCATTGGCAATTCATCAAAGCTTTTTCCAACTTTTTTAAATTAAATTAATTATTTTTTTTAATTTTAAACACTTTATATACACGAATTTCACGAATAAACAACAGTGTGGCCACTACACAGACGGTCGAGCCATCAGCTGTCACCATCCATGGATGCGCGTGGCACGCTGTCACATCCGTCTTACGAATTTTCGATCAGGTCACGTGTCCTGACGCGAGTTTAACATTTTTTACCCATTACAAAAAAAGTGTACAACGCCGCTAAAGAAGTTTTCACTTCAAAAAACACAAACATTAAAATGACAATAACTTAATCATTAATCATTATTTATGAACGACGGAATAAAAAGCTCAATAATATGTCACATAGGAAAAAAGTTAAGACAATTTATTAGTTTAGGATTTGAAGGATAGAGGAAAAAAACCTACTGTAATCCCAGCGACAAGGAGAAAGATGGTCAGCTTTCAGAATTTCATATAGCAGATAGCTTTCCATATTTGTTACTGGAAAAAATATGGGAATCTTGAGGAAACAAAATTACCTATTATTTTTTTTTCTCAATTATGTACCTATTAGTAAAATGATATGTCGCTACCTCATACAAAACAAACTCTTCTTCGTTCCTCTCTTTACTACTTAAATATAAACACAGTCGAAGTCGCCTATATTTAGATCAAGACAGCATCAATTTTACTAATACTTAATAAGTAATTACATTCCCCGGAAAAAAACCATCGAGAAAAATAACTCCTAACTTTATTCCTAAAGTAATTAAGAAAACAAAATTACAGCATAATCTAATCATGTAACTTTTAACAATTCAATTGATTCCGAAGTTAGAATAAACATAAGCCGGAGTACTCCATTAAACGGACATCGAGAGAAAATTTAAAGAAAAAATTTCAACAAATTACCGATCTGAAGGCGCTCTTAAATAAAAGAGTTTTTTTTTTTTAATTCAACCTTAATTGTTAGCCGAAGTGCTTTCAAAAAGAGTGAAGCAAGAAATTAATATAGAAAAATAGTTCTAGAATTGAGAAACTACGACACAAATCGATGAACGAAAACATTGGGATATCCATTCCCCAATGTTTTCGTTCACCGATTTGTGTCGCTAGAACTAAAAATGCGAAGCCATGATATGGGGTCAGCTAGAGCCAATGCCTGCCAAAACTGCTGGATTTTCTTAAAGAGTTTCCGCAATTTGGAACGCAAATGACAACTGACAGAATACAAGTGGTTTTTAGTCAGTAAATTTCCAACTCTCCCTCTTGCTCCACCAACACCGGAAAATGTGATATAATTATGTACCTTTAACCGTTTTGGATGCGCGTGGAGTTTCGCTAACAGCCAATTCTCTTTCACAGAGAGCAGACCTATTTTCCAGCAATGACAAAGTAATAATAATAATTATTTATTTATTGACAAACACACATGAGAAGAAGATAAACCGAGAACACATTAGAAAAAGCCGTGGGCCCCGAACTAGGCACAGCCTGTATCTTGGTGGCCCAAGACTAAATAGCAGGTTAGACAGAAGTAACAGGCTGATTATGATATGTATAAGAAATAGGTTGCTGATATATGGCTGACAGCTAGACGATCCAGTGATCGAATCACAGATCAAGTCGAAGGAGAACGTAAAAATGGTGCTTTAGAAATCCAGTAAGATTTAAAATCAGTAGTAAATAAATGGTAGATATTTGTGTGTACAAGCAAGTCATAAAATTTTAATTCAAGGTCAACTACATTTTATTTCTAGAAATGTTTTTTAATCTTATTATTTAGGTACAGTATAGTTAGTCAAGTGTTTGGTAGTTTATAAGTAGGTATCTTGTAGATATAATAAACTAAATAATAATAAGCATTATGATCATTTATTAAAAAATAGGGACGAACAACATTTTTACTTGCTAGCAAAATATAGATATTAATGTTCAAATTATTAGTTGTTAATATTTCCTTAACCTTTAGGTTAGTGTCTTTTCTATTGAACTTGGAAATGGAACTATTTTATGTTTGAAATATTTTTAGTTAAGTAATAAGTAAGATTCGGATTTATAATACTATATATTGATTCCCTTGGGAGTGTCGAAATACACGTTTATTGCGACTTTATGTCGGGTCTTTTTTTTCGTTAACTTGTCAAATTAATAATCAATAATGACATACATCATACATGCATTTTTATGAATTCGCTAGTGTACACTTTATTACAGGAGCTAGTGTCTTCTCCTTATCACTAAAATATAATTATCTATATAATGTATATATATAATTAAAGAAATGGAAAACAAAAATTAAATTCAAAATCAAAATACAAAAAAGATCATCTCGCATTACTAAATATTTACAGCAGAACACATCATAAAACAGTACGATTTCTAATAATATAATGAGTGGTTAAATCTATCCAGAATTATGTTTTGGCTAGCTTGCCGTGAAGTTCCCTAAGTAAGCAACCTTTACATACTTATCTACACCTTTTTCAAGGATTTTTAACTTTCAAATTTAACCTTGAAGAAAAAAAAAATTATTCTCTCCAATATTTTCAAATTACTTATTGAATTTTCATTATTCTCTCTTCCATTGTTCAGTCCAAGTACCGTTGTGATTAGTCTCCGGCGATTTTTCCACTCAATTGAACTTATGAAAAGTGCCGGGCGTCGCGTCGCGTCGCGTCGTCGTGTCGCAGTCGTCCGGCCGTCGGGTAGGTGCTTAATCATTGTTTGATCTCATTATTGCTACGAATTTGTCGTTCGTTTGTGCACTGAACTAATCAAATGGACTATGGACATTTTTTTGAAGAAAATTTTTTTTAATTTTTTTTAATAATTTAGCGAAAGTGAATTTAATTAATTTAACAAGTTACAATCTATCTAAAGCAGAATAATCGAATAAATATACTTAACATGGTTGTAAGAAGGTAGAGAATAGAATTCTAACGTACATAAATATGAAAGTATCTAAATTTTGCTACAGCCTTAGATCATTCCTACTTGAATCATTTATTTAATCAACCTAAATATCATCATCATCATCATCATCATTTTAGCCGAAAGACGGCCTCCAAAGTGTCGCCATAACGACCGGTCTTGTGCGTCTAGCATCCATTGGATTCCCGTGGCCCTCACTAGGTCATCGTTCCACCTTTTGGGAGGCCTTCAAACGCTGCGTCTTCCGCTACGTGTTTGCCACTCCAGAGCTTTTCGTCCCCATCGACCATCTGTTCTGCGAGCAATGTGCCATAACCATGGAAAGGGCTAAGCTCGGATTTTCCTTGCGTGCTGATATCAGAAATAAAGATATCCACAGGAGAACCAAGGTTACCTATATAGCCCGAAAAAAAGCTAAAGTTAAAAAAGCTAAAGTTAAAGGCAGTGGGCACCTAAATAGACTTTTTTTTTTTTTTTTTTTAATTGATATAAACCAGCGCTTGACTGCGATCCCACCTAATGGTAAGCAGTGATGCAATCATTGATGGTGAGGCGCACTAGTTTATCAAGAGCCTATTCACTCTAGCCTTGAAGACACCTAAATTATAGTTGGACGGGAAGATCGCAGCAGGCAAATTGTTCCAGTCCTTCGATGTACGCGGTATAAACGACGAAGCGAAACGCTTAGTCCGGACCGTTGAAGTTTCAACAACGTAAGGGTGGATACTCGCCGTACGTCGGGTTGTCCGATGGTAGAAAGGAGATGGCGGAATCAAGTCATGCAATTCCCGCGCACACTCTCCAAAATGCAACCTGTAAAATACCGATAGGCTGGCTACCCTGCGCCTGTGCTCGAGGCTTTGTAGATTGGACTTAACCAAATCTGGATCCCCAATTAGCCTCTTCGCGCGCCTTTCCACTGAGTCCAAAGCTGCTAGATGGCATTTTGCAGCACCAGCCCATATGTGACTGCAGTACTCCACACACGATCGAACCTGTGCTTTGTATAACATTAGAAGCTGTCCCTTGTATAACATTAGACTACCACAAAAAGAAGATACTAGAAAAAGAAGCAAAAAAGAAAAGCGAATTTCAAAGCAGAGAAATACAATATTTAGCAAAAAAACTAGCTAATATTAAAGGCGAGTTAAACTCGGACGGTCTTAAACAATAATGAGCCAACAAACCATGTTGGCTTAGCGACGTCTACGAGCGGGGACGACTTACATGGGGAATATAGTAATAGAATTTTATTAAGAGAGAAAATCCTCTTTTTCATGGTCTTAAATAGTTTTTTTCAAGTCCTGTGATTTTGGCATGTAATTTTGGTTTAATCTTTGTTGTTTACAAAAAATTTTTGATTATAGAGCAACCTACCAACCACCAACCAACACAACACCAAAACATTCTAAAAAAAAAAAACTAAAAAAAATTAAAAGTTTTTATTTCACATAGGCCTACATGGACACTTATAAAACGTTAGAAGCTAGTGTATACCAACCACTTATACCAACCAATTACCAATTTAGTAGTTGATGTGTATACCTAAATGTCAATTATCTCAAAGCTTACAAATTACTATGACTTTTGGTAACCCATGAACTTAGTCTTTCGACGTGTTGGGGAAGACTTAAAAGACAAATTAATAAGATTTTTTTTTAAATAAAGATATTGTTACGCTAGATTGCAGATAATTTTGTACTGAACTTGTAATTTATTACCTGCTTATTTGCAGAAATTTCAACCAAAAAATTACACAGTGAAATTACAATCTTACCAATATTTATAACTCAAAAGGATTGGTTACTTATTTTACTTACTCAACCAAAACATTTTTGATAATGACAATAATATTTTATAACATTTTACCTATTTAACGTATTTATTTTGGTGCAGGTAGTATGTGACTTCATTGTTTCTAACATATTTTTCCAGTTCCAAAAGATTTCGTGCATGCGTTTTAAAGTTCAGCATAATTTATTCAAAATAATTGACTGTCCAATTCACGGCTGCTGACTAATCACTGTCAGAAATTAGGCATTAAATATCGGGTTTAATTGCAAAATTCGCATTCTATTCACTAGCGGCCCGCCCCTGCTTCGCACGGGTGTTCCAAATCTTTGGAATTCTTGTTTTTTTTCTACTATAATATGCATGTACTAGTTTCTCCGCGTGAAAATAGGTCTCTCCCAACAAACTTTGAAACACCGTTTCATCCCCTTAGGGGGTGAATTTTGGAAAATTCCCTCGTAGTGCTCGCCTATGTCATAAAATGAAACCTTCACATTCCTAGTCCCACTAGACACGTCTGTCAGATTTGATGACATTGACATGTCAGTCAGTTTCTTCTTTTATGTATATAGAATACACATTAAAAGATCCCTCATAAATCACTTTGTCTATTGTTGAAAAACGCATAAAAATTCGTTCAGTAGTTTTTGAGTTTTTTTTTATTTGTTAAAAACTAGCGCTTGACCGCGATCCCACCTGATGGTAAGTAGTGATGCAATCGTTCATGGTGAGGCACACTAGTTTATTAAGAGCCTATTCACTCTAGCCTTGAAGACACCTAAATTATCGTTTAGCGCGAGCAGACAGATAAACAGGTATACAGAATAAGGACAAGAAAGGATGGATGGATGGATCCTTAGTCACTACACCAAATGTTATTCTGTTAACTTAGTCAAATCTGTGAAAGTTACGCCATGTAATCTCAGCTTAACACCCATACCTATTCGTAGGTAATGATAGTACTAAGTTATAAGACTATACGTATTCAATGCTTTGAATTATTTTCCAGATAAATTCCTAATCTAAGATTCTAAGCAAAAAAATATTATTTTAACGTTAAATGATTAATTATTCTGCTGAAATTATTTGAAAAAAAGATATTGTTGTATTATTTTGTCTCTCTATAATGCCCGTTGTACCATATCTCTGGCGAAATTAATGATTTATGATTACGCTTTATGATTACGTCCAACCAAGCGCGTATTTTGCATAATGTTGATATTAATTTAATGAACCTAGATTGCTGGGATTAAATCCATTGGTATGCGAGTATTGCAGGTCATGCAATTAGGGTGCACAGCATTTGATCATTTCAATAAAATCACCAATTCGCGGCGAGTAGGTACCTAAATTACGGATAGTTAGACTTAAGTATATTAAATATGAGCTGACCTGGCAAACTTTGTTCTGCAATATCAAAGAAAAAAACTGGGCAACTGCGAACCGGACTCGAGCACTGAGGGTTCCGTACAAACTTACCTATGAAAACAGCTCAATTCCCGAATTGAGATACAAAGATTTTTTCGAAACGCAACAAAAAATCTGACCGTAGTAGTACAAATTTACAGTTTTCAGATTTTTTTTCAATACTTGTGCTATGAGACCTTGCTTTATGGCAAATTTCAGGATACTGGGTCAACGGGAAGTACGCTATGAATTTTGATTCCTTTTTGAGCATCGAAATATACGTTTTTTTGCGAAAGATATATAAACGGCCGTATCTTTTTTATTTGTTAATTTAGTAGTTTGATTTTTTCACAGCTTCAAGGGACTGCAGACCTAAGTATATGGTTTATAATTTTAATTTAATTTCAACTCGATACCTCCACGCGTTCCCGAGATAAAGGGTCTTGACAGACAGACAGACGGATAACAAAGTGATCCTATAAAAGTTCCGTTTTTTTCTTTTGAGGTACGGAACCCTAAAAAGAAAGGACAGAATAGAAAACTACTAACATTTAAAAGCCGCTTTGAATGTCTTAAACGGACTAAAACACAGCTCTTTTAAATTTAAAGGAACGAAAAAAGAATCTTTAGTTTTCTTGCCAATACAAAGACGCGTCTACTCATATCCGCATAAAACTAAATTATCCGCACAATAAACTCTAATGATGAAACAATAGAGCAGTGAAAGCGTATATTATACCTACCGGCCATCGGATATATCCGCTGGGTAAATAAACAGACAGTATTGCGTTCTGTCGGCAGATGGCGACACTGTCACGTATTCCGTGATAAAAATAAATAAACGGCCGAACACGTGACGGTAATACGCGTAGGGATTCGGGTACGTGATGCATAGAGTAGAGATGTGTGGATGGACACACACACACACATGGACAGGGAAAATAGGGAATAAAGACGCTTTACCTTTTTTTAGGTGGGAAATCTTCAATAACGTCTCCAGCTCTGCGTGGAGCGACCGGGAGTGTCAGACGTTTATTGAATAAAATCCTCCCATGTTTCTTTCATTTGGTTTTGCGTTCCAGCGGGGCTATTGCGTAACTCTGTTGACAGTTCAAGTGATGATCACTTGTTAACAATGTGCATCATTGAACTGTCAAACAGCTAGTCTCGTATTGCCTATCTTCAGTGACCAATTGCAGTGACGTCATTAGCCACTGGTGCATTTGATAGCCACCGTAACACGTTTTGACAGATGTTATTGTATCGAAACTTTTAAAATTTACTATTGTGTAAGCTTTTGAAGCTGTATGATAGTCGATAAAATTTTAGAATGGTCACAATAGGCACCGTAAATTTTTATAATTCACCACATTTCCACCGTAGTTTGTTAGTCACTTGTGTGATACGTAATACCAATTTTATGAAATTGTCAGTTGACAACTAAGTTTAGTGTGCAACGAATGCTAGTTGTCAACTGTTATTGAAAAAGTTAGCCAATAGCCCCCCAGGGCCCGGTGACTTTTTTAGAAATCATGCAGTCCTGGCCGGCCTCGGCTCTACCAGCCCCCCACTGGGTGGAGCGAGAAGGAGTGTCAGATGTTTACTGAATAATACCTACTCATGTTCCTTCAGTTGCTGAGCTTCGTCCATATTGCACGGACGTGGAGCATATTTTTTCCTTATAAAATGATTGTAATTTGTGAGCTAGTCTCAAGATTGCGTCATTTCCTGTTAATAAAATGTTTTTTTTTTTTGGCCCCGGTGATTTTTTTCCTGAAATCTTGTAGCCCCAAGCAGGTTCCGTCAATTATATTCACATCTCTTTGAGGCGCGCGTATATCACAACGCGCCATCGACCTGGGTCCTAATTGGACGGTACGCTACCCATTGCTACATTTAAAAACTAACTACATTTAAACCAGAACTCCAGGTAAACCAGCTTTACCTGGAGTTTCTATCGGTAATTTCGATCTTCTGATAAATGTGCTAATGGCAAATATAGGTAGTTTTTAAATGTTACATATTTATATGACGTTTTTCGCAGTATTAGTATTAGTAGTATTTAGCTATAGTAACATTAATGTAACTAACTATGAAATAGATAAATAAAATAAAATGGCACGTAATATAGCTACAATTTAATCCATTTTCAACAAATACAGAGATAAATTCCTGGGCACAGTTAATCTATTTGTGTTTTGTGTACAATCATTATCAGTTGCTTCGCGCTTAGAGTGTTTTTAATATCGTGCGGATTTCATCACGCATGCGGGATTGCTCCGCACGCTTAGCTCATACAAGTATTAATTGTAATGCGTGGACTACGCATGCGGGATGCGGGGCGTGATATCGGGCAGCAGCCCCGAATGCTGAGAACCTATAAAGATGTTTTGTAATATGTTTAATATATTTTTACATATACGAGTACCTATATTGTAGGTCGCGGGTTCAAATCCAGCCAGGCGCATTACTTTGTGTAATTTATTTCATCACCACTGCTCTCAAAACGGTGAAGGAAAACATCGTGAGGAAACTGGCATGTCCTAGAACCAAAAATTCGAAGACATCACCACCACAGACATGTGACATCCACCAACCCGCACTGGGCCCGCGTGGTGGATTACGGCCCATTCCCTCTCCTAGAGAGAGGAGGCCTGAGTCCCAGCAGTGGGAACATTAAAAGGCTGAATATGTATGTATATTAGACATATTTATGTAGGTCACACTGGATCTTACCCTCAAATGTGATCTCTCTCTATAACTCAAAGGTTTGCTGGGAGAAAGAGCTTCACCCTTGTAGGTACATCAAGCACAAGTCACTGTAATGTGTCACTGTGATGTGTGTGTTGTTGTTGTTGTCAAGTCACTGTGTACTATGTTAAGTTTTTGTGTACAATAAAGAAATAAGAATTGTGATAGTACTTTTTTTACTAGATTAAATTTTTGTTTGTATAGTAAGTTCGTCCATAGAAAAATACAAATTCAGTTTCCATTTATAACGACCAATACTAATCTACATTCAACCCACCGATATTTCCAGTGCCCTTTACCCGTCCAAAATCAAAGTAGTACCTACAAACGAGGCACGGACTAGCGAGTCGAGCCGTCGAGCGCGGCAACCCGTCACCGAGGGAGGCCGGGCAGCACGCGTTGTATTGACGCAGTCGAATGCGCATGCCTACCCAGCAACGGGTTTAGAACGGATGTTGGGGGACTGGATGTGGCAAGGAAGACCTATGTAAGACTTTGGCTGTGGCTGTGGGCACATTACCTCGGCATCGAGATCGGGGCTCCTGGGATAAAAGCCCTACTACTGCACTTAGTAGGCTCTCAATCAGGCTCAGAAATGGCGATAAAATCGGCGAAACTCTCGATATTTTCGACCGAAATCAGTCTCAAGTCTCGATTTTCTCGGTATTTTCGAAACGGGGTGAATCTCGATTTTTTTTTTGCCTCAGTACTCAAAAATTTATCGAGACTGAAAGCTTCACTCGGAATGATCTTGTTAACGGTGCCTGACTACGATGCTTTGCCGCTTCGTGGAGATAATTGTAATTATACGATGCCGGGCCTTGTTTAGCGGACGCACGGTACAGTCCCGCGACACCGTATTGTTCAACCGATACGTCGTTAAAAAATTTACGGTCAGTCATCATCATCAACCAAAAGGATTTGCGTTCTCTTATCGTATATTTACACGATGCGGCACTCGGCATCGTACCGTGCATTTGTTCAACATGGCTTGGCACGGTATACAATCTGTACCAGTCAGGACACGCTGTGGTATGAGGGCATTAGTCCTTTGGTCATCTTTAGTTGAAAAACGTGCCGTTGGAAGAAGTTAGAATTTAATTTTAGTTTTTAAACCGAGAACATTATTGTTGTATTGTTATTCTATTCAATTTTTTATCTAGTTACATGTGCATGCTACAGTCTCCTAATACTTTAATTTGATTTTGTAATAATACTGTAATTTTTTGTATAACTTCGTATCCCTTTGTTAGTGACCCAAAATAAATAAGAAAAGAAAATTAGTTTGCTTGTTGACAAATGTAGTTCTTTGGACTACAATATGATTATAGGGTTCTGTAAACCCACATTTTCTAAGAATTTCCTCCTTACCCGTTATAGAGAAGTTCTTCAGCGCAAAAAGGTGGACAATGGACATAGTCCTCTTCAATCTAAAATATTGTAAACAACCACTTTTTTTAAAAGAGTAACCATGGAGTTTCTTGCCAGTTCTTCCCCATAGGAAACGACCAATTTGGAACCGTGCACTAGCTTCTGACGTTTTATAAGTGCCCATGTAGGCCTATGTGAAATAAAAACTTTTGACTTTGACTTTGAATCTCTCCAATAATACGAACGAAGAAAAAAACATTCCTAAAGATTCAGAAAAAATACAACTAATTATTGTGGTTGTAGTAGATGCCTACATAATATACCTACGAAAATATCTGTTTGACTAGAGTCCAGACCCTTCCAGTTTCTGTACATCTTTGTCTGAACTCAACATTCGGCATAGTATAACGAGACCAAACTGGGTTAAAACATAAACGTAAGTAAACTGAAAATAACATCAATTTTACTACCTATTTCTATTGTTTTGTCTTAAACTGTGAGACAAAAACTAGTCGTTGTAATATTAGGTATTTCAGTAGTAAGTTTTTAGTTTAGTTTATTATTTATTTTTCGGGTTCTTTATTGCTATATCTGACGCATATATCATAGATAAACTAATAATAATAATAGCTTTTTAATTATTATTATTTAAATTTATTTATTTATTAAATGTTTTATGCACACAAAAGTACACAGGCGGATTTAATGCCTTAGGCATTCTCTACCAGTCAACCTTTGGGCGATGCAGAAAAAAATAGTGATAGGAATGGTGGTGGTGGTAGGGTGGCAGGAATCTATCAAATATTTGTTTATAATGGGATCAGTTCCTCAGAATGATAAAAGTCTTCACTGGCAACATACATCATAGATACATACATCTTATCAGTGCGTGTTGCCAGTGATGACAATTGTGGCGTTGAAAAGTGGTCACCCAGAATGAGCCTCATCAAAGGAACTACAATGCAAGAATTTATATTTATATAGGTAGGTAATGTATATACTTACCTACCTGGCCGGCTCACTTATACATAAGTACTTCTTGTGTATCTCCCTCCAGTTCTAACCTGAAGTTGTCCAACCAGACGATAAGATTTAGAACTAATTTTATAAAAGCTTCTAAGCTATTCAGCCACTGCCGTTAATCAAAAGGCCACTTTACTTTTTTTTTTGAGAATGTTTAAATTAACAGAGATAGGTATAAATAAATTTCTAAGAAAAACACAGTATCATCAAGGTAGTTCAATTTATTTATATCATTCAAGACTCACTTAGTATAACTGAGTACCTAGTAAGTAAGGTTGTTTACTTAGACTAAGAAAACCACACAATATTTATTTTTCACATCAATATACCTAAGCTTAGTCTTTATTTAACAAACACAAAACCGTAACGGCAGCAGTTAAAAATAACACGGCGCCAAAAAAAAGAAACAATACATAAATCAAAATGAAGAACAATCCATTAACTAGATCTACAATAAAAAAAGAAAACAGTTCGCGTTGTGATTGGCTGGCGGGTTGGCGGGAGACTGCGATTGGTCGGCGGCCTGCCGCGGTGCGTTCCGAAACTCGATACTTTTTAATAATGGCTCCTTTGGATAATGCGATCGGCTTTTGTATTACATGGAGGTATTTTATTACCAAAATGCGGTCTTGAGTGGCCGGGCCGTCTGTGGGCAAGGGGCGGCCGCCACTTCTTGTTGCGGCCCGATTAGGATGGATAATGTGTGGAGATTTAGGCCTGTTTTATTGTTCCATTTGTTTTTGGTTTAGGATAATTTAGTTATTGAATAAATATGGTTCATTGGTCTCGACTGACTAAAAGTATCATTGTTATTTCATTGGTGATAAAGTGTAGCTCACGCCGAAGGGTTTTGTAAAATAAGCTCTCAAGTTATGTGAGTCACCAGAAATGTAGACATCAGAGATGAGAGTTTATGTGATAGGAGAACGTGTTAAACATTTTTATAGTTAAATCATCGCCGATAACAGACAACAAACATTACAAATCGCCCGCAATCAAGCTCTAATAGATAGAACAAAAAAAATCATGAACATAATCTAGAGGGCCGAGACTAATCACAGTGCAAGCACTGTAAAGCGTTATCAAACAAGTTATTGCTCAAATACGCAAGATACACTCGAGCCTCTCTCATTGATGGGCCTGTACAAACAAATATATCGACTATTCGATAAGGGGCCACGACGCGAATCGATACTGACCCGATATCGCGACGATCGGCAAATAACATACGTGATAAAAACTGAACGCACCTCTCGCGAGACGACTACATGTCATGTTCTTATTTTAAATATTCAATGACGTTTGGGGCATTTAGGACGCCATAACTTTGGTGTATGACTTGTGTGTCCATATTCCTTATTGACTTTAAAGTCACGCTATAACGATAGGTTTATTGCTGGACATTTAAAATAGTAGGTACAGAATTAAATTAAAGAACAAATAAAAGTGTAGAACCTAAAATAACAAATGAAAATACAGCACAAAAATTCATCATAATGACAGCGTTCCTACTTTGGCGCCATTTTGCAGAAAAGGCGCCAAACTTTTTCTGAATGAGCGTTCGAAATACGAATTCGTACACACTAACAATCTTTATCAGTTATTTGCGATCGTTGTCGATTTAAATGTTGTCTAACCGTCGATAAAGACTGTTTTGATGATTCGCGATATTTAGTAGGTGCATGGTCGGTACTAATCGCTAAAACAAATATTGGTGTAACGGCATTGAGTTGTTTGAAGTCGAATTGATGAGTTTTGATAACTATCGTTTTTGGAAAATCTTGAGACGTAAAATGATCAAAAACATTGATATTTTTTTTTTCAGTAACATTTTCAGGGCTAACTGAGTTACAATAAGTGCAGTAAGCACTGGCGAGTTCTTACTGTGGCCCAAGAAGGAGATATAAGAATTAGTAGATTTCCATCTAAGGATTGGCCAGACGGAAAGAAGGTAGTGAGGCCGCACTTCTGACATGGGACATAACAATAATCATTTAAGACTATCTTTTTCAAAACCTCGTTTCAACTTTCAATTTTGTTTCCATTTGTTAGGTAGGTACTTATTCGTATACCGGCCGAGATTTGACACTCCTTAATTATGTCAGTTCTATAAATCTATGACTAGTATGACGGCTGTATACTAGTTATCTATGCCAAAGAAATAAATACCATAGCGCGTAAAGTAAGCGAGTACCAACATGACCATAAAAATGTTCAATATGTGAAACGATCACCCTTGAAACGTTGCTAATCTAATCTCCTTAGCTAACAAACTGCTGACAACTTTAACTTCAGTATATCTAGCCTTCAACACCTATCAGGACCTTAGCTTGAGGAATGTCAGAGCTCGGACTGTTAAGAGCGTCCATCCCGTGATACATTCATCATTCATTCATTTCAGTCGAAGGACGTCCATTGTTAGACATAGACCTCCCCCAAGTGTTGTCATAACGACCAGTCCTGTGCGTCTCCCATCCATCGGATTCCCGCGACCCTCATCAGTCCACCTTGTGGGAGGTCTTCAAAAGCTGTACGCACGTGGTCCATCCGAGATACACACAATCGCTCTTACGTGATTATGGCATTACCTATTACACATCTTTCTCCAGATATTTGGATCGCGTCACCTCTTTATGAAACACTAGCTTTTGCCCGCGGCTTCACCCGCGTACATAAAATATAGTCTATGTCACTCAGGAATAAAGCAGCTTTCTCTGTCGGTGAAAAAATATTAGCAATCGGACTAGTACTTTCAGAGATTACCTCCTACAAACAAAAAAACAAACTTTACTTCTTTACACACATGTAAGTAGTATATATACACATACATGTGTAAATTGCGTTGGATGAAATGACAAGTTTTTAAACCACACTCACGTTGACGATTGGAAATAATTTTCAGAGTAAACTTCAAACAGTTCGGTTGCCTAAATTCATATCAGCCGTAAGGTTGATCTCCCTAGGTTAAGACAGGCGTGCCGTAGTTCTCGCAAAAGGAGGCTGCGGAAAGGGAAAGGCAGAAGAGTTCTCTCCCGCCCCGTACCAGGCGCGAGGAAGGGCGGACAACGCCCTTTTCCAACCCTCCTAAAAAGGTCCAGGATCGACGGATTAGGGGACATCCGTCGGCCTATCAATCTGAACCCGAGATGGTGGCGTTTAGTGCTTCACGCGCCTCTCTTAGGTATATGGGAGATCCACTCCAATACAGAGGGATCCACGGATCGGGTCACCACAAGTCCGAGGCAACGGAAATCAAACTGCACCTTCAACCCCCGACACAAGTTTACGTGGGGACACCGGGGTGGTTTTAATCATTAAGAGTCTGACAGACCCCTCCACCTACCCCAAGGTGGAGGACATCCACGCGGATTTCCACCCAGAAAAAAAAAGAGCAGCCTTCAAAAAAGGTTCTGAATGCAGCTGCATCCAGTTAGGCTAAAAGTCGACCCCAACATAGTTAGGAATAGGCCAGGCAGACAGACAGTTCTGTAAAGTATGAAATAATAAACTCTTTGTGAAATTACCATACCCAACCACCACCATAATATACCTACTAAGGCATGTATACCTGCTCTTGTAATGTCTCCTGCGTATCTACATTATATCATGACACTTACTGTGCCATATCTGCCCGCAGATGTCCAAAGCTGGAGATGAGCCTCCTAGCTTGCAACAATGTAAAAAGAAGGAAGATGAAAGAGAAAGGAAAAAGGAGAAAGGAGAAAGAAGAAGAAAGAAGAAAAAAGATGAACTAAGAAAGAAGAAAGAGAAAAGAGAAAGAAAAAAGAAGAAAGAAAATAGATTTATTTGGCACAACACAAGGCACACAAATAGATAAGTACATTGTTTATGAAGTGTGTTACAATTTTGGTGTATAAGCATAATCATCAGCTATGTAACGTTTCCACTGCTTGGACTTAGGTCTCCTTTTTAGGAGAGGGAATGGAATGGGCCAAAATCCACCACACGGGCTTTTTTAGATGGGAAATCTTCAAATGACTACTCCCTCTCTCGGATGAAGAAAGAGGGCTTGTCTCACTTTTACTGACTAAAACCCACCTGTGTCCTTTACTTACCCTTAGGGTTCTAGGACCACGGTACCTTTCAAAAATTTCCGTAGTAATTTACACTAAGTATATATATTTTATCTATCTATTTACTTTCTAGCTGGTCTGGGACCCAAGAAGCGACCCTACATACATTTTTAGTACCTAACAAAATCAATTCTGTGAATCAATCAGCGTGCAACATAATCTACCGACTACTATTTGGCATTTCATACACGTAGGTATTAATGAGTCTTTATTAGCAAGCATCCATCAAAACGGTTAGTTTGCCGCCATGATGCAATAATTAGACATATCACAAAATGGCCGCCAGGTCGTTGCACCCGAGCCATTTACGATTGAGCTTAAATTGTTACTGTACCCGAGAACAATATAATTAAAGGATTTTGTACAATCTAGATTAATATAAGATTTAAGAGATCAGATAGCTAACTATATGGTGAAATATTTATTCTTGAAAGACGAACAAAGCCGTATACGATTCACAAATCGTCTCGTCTGCGACAGAACTAGTGGACGACGAAAAATGTACCACTGGGATTCTCAAAATCTTGTACTCGATTACCATAGGGTGTATCATAGGGTACTCGTCGTGTGCGTCGATGTCTATCTGAGTCTCTGTTATGTAGATTCTTGTAGACGAGATACCTAAGCATTGAATCCAGCATCTTGCACTACCTACTCAACATCATCATCATCATCATTTCAGCCGAAAGACGTTCACTGTTGGACATAGGCCTCACCCAAGCGTCGAAACAACGACCGGCCCTGTGCGTCTCGCATCCAACGGATTCCCGCGACCCTCACCAGGTCAGCCACTTTGTGGGAGGCCTTCCAACGCTGCGTTTTCCGGTACGTGGTCGACCATCATCGACCATCTGTTCTGCGAGCAATGTGCCTTGCCCACCGCCACTTAAGTTTGACGATTCTTCGGGCTATGTCAATAACCTTGGTACCACACCACCACCTCAAACTATACTGCTAGTACTCAAATTGAGCATCATATTTTTTTTTTATTGAGCTCTACGAGTAGAGGCTCTATGGATATACATAGTTCATTCTTTTCTTAGAGCCATTAATAATAAAAGCTAACACAGTAATAAATAAATTAATTATTAAAAAGCGTGATACAAATCAAAGATTTCAGAGGCAGGCCTATCCCATGGACAGGCCTTGAACAAAACAATGTGGGTGTAACTATGACTCAAATGTAACGCCACTTACTTTGTTATCAATATTCTATTTTGACTGCGAAATACTACATTATCACCTCGGACTTTGGTAACATAATCTTGACCATTTTAATTCTCAATTCTTTACTATGCACCAAAACGTAACATACCATTTATAGGACTTTTGTATTAGAAAACTGGTAAAATATGCCTAGATACGTTTATGAATGGATATGGCTTTTCAATTACTTAGGTATTATATTACTGAGTAGCTCTAAGTTACTCCTTCTAACATCAGGTATCTATAACACTCCCAAAAAATCTAACAAAATCACATCAAAGTAGTTTCGGAGATTAGCCGGAACAAACAGACAGACAGAAGGACAGACAGTCAAACAGACAAAAATGTTAAAATTACATTTTTATTATGGTCGTTATGGGTTTCGAATATACTTTCATATACACAATTAGTAAAAAAAATAGGTGTTATTTTGATATTACAAATAGACACTTCAATTTTATTTGTATGTTTGTGTAGTCAGGGGTCAAAATTGCAGTTGCACTCCATCAATGCTAAAGAGACTAAAATGCATTTGTAGAAGAGGGTCAATGGTTCATGCCTGATTTGATTTGTAGCGTAGAATCTATAGACTAGTTGTGGACTGTAAAACTTCTACTACAAAGAAATTTTAGACACTTTAGCATTGGTAGAGTGCAACTGCTTTTTTGACCCCTGACTGTACATACTTACATACGAGTATATACAAACCATTAGATGTAGATAGAACATGTATACATACATATTCTATCACATCGGTTTTCGATTCCTCTATATCCAATGAAAAGTATAAAAAAGTACAAAACAATACCAATCTTTTACCCGATGAAAGTTTTTAAAAGAAAAGGATTGAGCGACACTAATAGAACCAAAGTTTTTGCCAAGCCATTCATCTTGTGGACGCAGGACGTTAGACTGGATCTGGACAAAGCCATAAATCATAGCTGGTCATGTCCCGCTATGATTGGGAGTTTGATGTAGGGAACAGTTCGTTTATTGTTACATTATTGGATTACTGGAATTTGAGGAAAGAGGTGACGAAGAGGTCGCGTATTAAAATATCTATTAAAAGTTTTTTCCCAAGGGTTTTTCAGATTGTTATCGAAATTATGAATAATTTCCGCTGGTACTACAATTACTTACCTATTGCTTTTTTGACACATGAATCGTATCAATTATAATTGAGGTGCCTTCAAGGCTAGAGTGAATAGGCTCAGTGCCATTCACCATTAAAGAGTGCATCGCTGCTTACCATCATGTGGGATCGCAGGCAAGAACTAGTATAAATCATTTTAAAAAAAACCGTATCGTACCTATTACAAATCAATCATGCCTATAGTATGTACATTTATTGTTACAGACATGGCTAGGATCATCGCTTACCATCAGGTGAGCTAGTGGTCAAACGCATAATAATTATTATTGAAAAAAATAATAACTACAGTTTCTTGAAAAAATATCGACAATTCGCATCTTCAATAAACCAAGAACACAAATGCAATCATTAAAATGGTACAGAAGAGCTATTTTTAGGGTTCCGTACCTCAAAAGGAAAAAACGGAACCCTTATAGGATCACTTTGTTGTCCGTCCGTCTGTCTGTCTGTCAAGACCCTTTATCTCGAACACGTAGAGGTATCGAGTTGAAATTAAAACCATATACTTAGGTCTGCGGTCCCTTGTAGCTGTGAAAAAATCAAATATATGAGTTAACGGAAAAAAGATACGGCCGTTTATGTCGCAAAAAAAAACGTGTATTTCGACACGCTCAAGGGAATCAAAATTCATAGGGTACTTCTCGTTAACCTAGAATCCTGAAATTTGGCATGAAGCAAGGTCGGATAGCACAAGTATGGGAAAAAATCTGAAAACTGTAAATTTGTAAGTAGTTACGTCACAAAAAAAACTTTTTTGTGATTCGGAAAATCTTCGTAACTCGATTTGGGAATTGAACTGTTTTCATAGGTAAGTTTGTACGGAACCCTCAGTGCGTGAGTCCGACTCGCACTTGCCTGTTTTTTTTTTGTATGCATGCTGACTCTGCATTATATACTTATATTGCGCAAAAGTTGTTATTTTTTCCATAAAATAAACTGTCCACGATAATTGCTTTAGCTAACAATTTTTTTTAAGCACACCTATTAAAGTCTTGCAATTTTTGACAAATGTTCCCAGTTTCAGTCTTATTAGGCACTAGAAATATGAAAATAAAACCAGTTTTAGTTTATTCTAAGTTATATGATATTGGTCAGAGCAAGCAACAGCTGTTTTAATTTTCTCAAACTTAATATTATGTAACCTAATGCGTTAAACTCTCTTTCAGTCAAACAAACACTTTCGCTTCTCCACTTACTAGACAACACACTACCCGAAATTATACTAAAAATCCATTACCAAAATTACGAGGAGACGGTGCAGTGGAACTTCAACTATAGTAGCTTCGTTTTAGCATGGCACTAGCGGTCATTGCCCTTCCACAATATCTATTCGTAGGAACCTGAACGGTAGCTATGTATTGCTTTTTATTAGCATAGCATAGCATAGTCGGCCTTATAATGTTCCCACTGTTGGGACTCAGGCCTCCTCTCCAGGAGAGGGAATGGGCCGTAATCCACCACGCGGGCCCAGTGCGGGTTGGTGGATGTCACATGTCTTCGAATTTTTGGTTCTAGGACATGCCGGTTTCCTCACGATGTTTCCCTTCACCGTTTTGAGAGCAGTGGTGATGAAATAAATTACACAAAGTAATGCGCCTGGCTGGGTTTGAACCCGCGACCTACAACTTCGTAAGTCGGGGCCATTACCACTCGGCCACCACAAAGTTGCTTTTTATTAGCTAAAGATATTGAACGATAGATGTCGATTCAGGACGGCTTTATGTTTTCTTTTAGTTTTTGAAGTTATTAAACGGATGACTGCTAAATTGTCATGTTATAACTCAAGAACTATACCGACTTTCTTAACCCCAGTCCGGCAGGTTATCCGGCAATGCGACCAAGTGGCGTCCCATGATGGATGGTGTTTGTTCCGCAAATAGTTTTCAATTTTACGAAGGCGTGCCGCGCCCGTTTCGTCTGCGGACCGCACCAACCGGCTGGATTTCGCTTATGGCAGGGTTCTTTTAACATATTCCAGTTTGTATTGGGTTTTGTAGGCCTTGGAAAGTTAAGTGGATATGGGAAGTTGGATAATGACAAATGTAGTTTCATGACCATTTTTATCCAAAGAATTATCGTATCTACTAGGTAACATAAACTTACTATAAATACAGCTTGACTGGTGAATTGCCGTATAATTCAAAAGTTTGCATAAAAGGTTTAGTAATTGACTTTTATTGAACGGTTCTTGTAATTAACCTATAGCCCCATTTTATTTAACCATTCTAAACTCAATAAATTAATTGAAAAATTATAAACTTAGGTAGGTACTTACTCACCAGATATCGTCGGAGGTGCCTGCGTTATAAGTTTTGAGCTTATATTATAGATTGCAATGGAATATACAGGGTGTTTGGTGCATCGTGTGCCAAATTGAAATGGTCGACTGGAGGGGTCATCTGCTATACTTTCAGACCATAAACACTTATCATGCCCTGTGGATTTTTTTTCATCGACTTTTTATTGTTTTATGAAAATAAGACCCAAATTTTTCATTCAAATACAAATCTTAAAAAATATATAAGGCGTAGACTTTAAATTTTAATTTTATTTAGATATGTATTGTATTAGAGTACTTTTAAATTTTAAATTAGTGACATTAGCTATCTAGTTTTTTTTTTATTTACTCGCAAAGTTTTGGACTTAAATTAAAGCTGTCCATGTCACAGCTATTTATATATATATATATGTATATGCTATATAAAAAAAACAAAAGTGACCGGAATCTTCCAACTCCCTGAAAAATTCTCATAGGCAGATGACCCCTCCCGTCGACCATTTCAATTTGGCACTCGATGCACCAAACACCCTGTATAGTATAGGTCGCGAGATTCACAACCAGGCAGGCTCTTTATTTTGTGTTATTTATTTCATCACCACCATTTTCAACATTGTGAGAAAACCTGCATGTCTTAGAACCAAAAAACTGGGCAAGTGCGAGTCGGAGTCGCGCCCTAAGCGTTCCGTACAAACTTACCTATTTAAACAGTTCAATTCCCGAATGGAGTCTCGAAGATTTTTCCAAATCGCAATTTTTGTTTGTTGTGACGTAACAACTAATTTACAGTTTTCAGATTTATTCCTACACTTTTGTGCTATAAGACTCTTTCTTTATGCAAAATTTCAGGATTCTGGGTCAACAGGAAGTACCCTATGAATTTTGATTTCCTAGAGAGTGTCGAAATATACGTTTTTTGAGACATAAACGGCCGTATCTTTTTTATTCGTTAACTTAGAAATTTGATTTTTTCACAGCTTCAAGAGATTGCAGACTTGAGTATATGGTTTTAATTTCAACTCGATACGTCCACGCTTTCCCGAGATTTATCTCGGGGGTCTTGACAGACGGACAACAAAGTGATCCTATAAGGAGTCCGTTTTTCCTTTTGAGGTACAGAACCCTAAAAATCGAAGATAATATGTGACATCCACCAATCCGCACCGGGCCCGCGTAGTGGGATCATTAAAAATCTGATTATACTATGTTATATTTAGTGATGGTTCAGTGGTAACGGCCCCGATTTAGAGTCGTAGGTCGCGGGGTTCGTTCAAACCCAGGCCCTTTACTTTGTGTAATTTATTTCATCACCACCATTCTCAAAACTGTGATGGGTAAACATTGTGAGGAAACCGGCATGTCCTAGAACCAAAAATCACCAACCCGCATTGGGCCCGCGTGGTGGATCATGGCCCAGTTAATCCTACATGTATAAATATTTTCTATTACGTGTGTTAATTGATGTCAAATTTGTGATAGTTTAATATTTTCTGTTCATATGTGATAATTTTGTGGTGATTAAATATTTTATAGCAAATTCGTAACTTTATTTCAACACTAACACTTTTGCTACTGATTGTACCTTTTCTTATTGTGATAGTGACGTGGGACGAGTTGACCAATGAAAATATTATTTATTTTTATTTTCTGCAACTCGTACCACATGGGCCGTAGGTCATGCTGTACGAGTTGACCAATTACTCAATCCCTCTCGTGAAGACATTATAAGGCTAATTTATGTTTATGCTTATACTTACCGTATTCTTCTGATGTTTGAAAATCTTCATTTAACCATCCTCCCAAAGTGTTCCTTTGTTTTACATATTCTATGTTTGTTTAATATACGTGCCTCGCATCGTGTCACAGTACTAACTTTTCTTGTATAGTCATTTAAACTTATAAATAAGGCTAAGGCAACAATCAGCTGATCGCACGCACATAGCAACTCACAAAAGACACTCCAACGTCCGCTAAGGAACGTGGCATTGTTTGATCAACTGCAATGTTACTTCTAATGCATCCAACTGTTGCTACCTACCTATAAAGGTAGGACGAGTTTGTATAGTACAAATTTACGTGGGCAGGAAGTATGGCTTAACCATTCCCCTCGAATAATACCTATACTATTCGAGGAGGATTGCTCTGATAGCCAAAATACAGGCTTTGCCTAGTTTGGCTACAGATGAGACTATGTAATTACTTGACTGGCCTGTTGGTCTAGTGGTTAGTGGCCCTGACTGCTATGCCGGAGGTCGTGGGTTCGACTTCCACCCAGGACAAATATTTGTGTGATGAGCACGATCATTTGCTCTGTGTCTGGGTGTAATAATTTATCTATAATATGTATGTATTTAGAAATATATAAATATGTTTATCAGTTGTCTAGTAATCATAACACAAGCTCTGCTTAGCTTGGGGCTAGACGGCGTTATGTGATAGTTGTGGAATATTATATTATTTATATTACTTACCGCACCACCATATGTATGTAAATTGCTGTACATTTTTTGAGAAAAAATTAAGATTATTATTAGTTATTTTTTTACAGCGGCATCGCGCACATGAAAGTAGAAAATACTCCAGGGGTAAAAAGTATCCTATATGCACATACTCCAGGGGTAAAAAGTATCCCATGTGCTATGCCAGGACATGGTTTACCCTTGCGCCAAATTTCATCCAAATCCGTTCAACCGTTTGAGCGTGAAAAATTAACAAACATACACACATACCTTGGCCTTCATTAAATTGTGATTATTGATAGTCCTGTATTGGACTACTATCTCAGTGTCTGAACACCGGAGCTTGTTCAGGACGAGCACGAGAGATGAAGCCGTTACTGCAGTGTTTTTTTTTTTATTTGATATAAACTAGTGCTTGACTGCGATCCCACCTGATGGTAAGCAGTGATGCAATGGTTGATGGTGAGGCGCACTAGCTTATTCACTCTAGCTTTGAAGACACCAAAATTATAATCGGATGGGAAGACCACCGCAGGCAAATTGTTCCAGTCCTTCGATGTACGTGGTATAATTAACGACAAGGCGAAACGCTTAGTCCGGACACGTAGGTTTCAACATCGTAAGGGTGGATACTCGCGTTACGTCGGGTTGTCCGATGGTTGAAATGAGATGATGGAATCAAGTCATGCAAGGTTACTTTTCTCACGTGATAGTAAGCGATGATGTGATCTAAGATGAAGCACGCTAGCCTAGAAGTAACCTATTCACTCTTAACTAAAAAACCCCCAGATTGTAGCTATCAGGAAACACAGACTCCGGCAGGGAGTTTCCCTCCTGAGCTGTATGCAAAATGAATATGTTCCCAAAAAACTTATGTGCGTTTGCGAGCTAGGGATCCACCTTGTACCTCTAATCGTACATCTAATGATTCATTGATGATGGGTTTTCCGGAATTTAGGTATGCAAATCTGCCCCCCTAGCCAAGTTACAACAGTGTCGTTTCGATTCTCTTTTCGTCGATCGCCTCGAGTAGGCCACGCCTCCGATTCCTTTATTCTGGCGTCATCTCAACGCTCAGTCACGTGGTCAGAACAAAGGAATAGGAGGCGTGGCCGACTCGAGGCGACCAACGAAAATAGAATCGAAACGGTTGTAACTTGGCTAGGGGGGCTGATACATACCCTCCCCAAAATATAACCGATAAAAAAACGGCAGGCTAGCAACTCAGTCTTAAGCATCAATGCTTAAGACTTAGGAACTTCGACTCGACCAGTTCTTCATTGCCGATGATGCCTTTGGCTCGTTTCTCAAGACTCAAGCGCAACAAGCTGGTGTCTAACATATACATAGGCTGGCGGGCCCCATCGGTATTAATGACAGCTCTTCGAAGCGCGCGTGGAGCACATCACGCCCAAGTTTCCCTTCGTACACACCGGATGCTAGAAGCGTACATCTGGAGGCCCTGGACCCTGTGTCTCCGCCTCACTCTTCACAGTATGACGATCACTATTACAAGCAAGACAACAAACAACTAGACATAGTGATTATTTTTGTGTCACAAAATATAAATTAGACGGTACTCTTTGGTGTCATTTTCTCAAAAACCTGTTTTTTTTTAGTATTATTGATAGGTTTACGCTTGACCGCTATCTCACCTGATGGAAAGCGACGATGCGGTCGACGATGGAGCGCGCTTACCTAGAAGTAACCTTTTCACTCTTGACTTAAAGATTCTCAGATTGTAGCCATCCGGAAACACAGACTCCGGCAGGAATTCCACTCCTTAGCTGTACGCACAATTGATATGTTCCCAAGTTTTGTGCGTTTAGATGGGATGTCAACCATGTACCGGTTTTAAACAGCTCTGGGTGTCTGACGCTCACCAAATGCTGAGGTGGTTACACTTTCGGTTCGGGCAGGCTCGGCGCATTCTGTACTTTTGTTTTCTTTCACTTTGTTTTTGTAACTGTTGTGCTGTTTGTCAGGTTTGCGCTTGACCACTATTTCACCTGATGGTAGGCGATGATGTCGTCGAACAAGGAGCAGCCTTTTCTTTGTAAATGCCTCTCTTTTTTTCCGTTATTTTTTTACCTGTACGCACAATTGATATGTTCCCAAGTTTTGTGCGTTTAGATGGGATGTCAACCATGTACCGGTTTTAAACAGCTCTGGGTGTCTGACGCTCACCAAATGCTGAGGTGGTTACACTTTCGGTTCGGGCAGGCTCGGCGCATTCTGTACTTTTGTTTTCTTTCACTTTGTTTTTGTAACTGTTGTGCTGTTTGTCAGGTTTGCGCTTGACCACTATTTCACCTGATGGTAGGCGATGATGTCGTCGAACAAGGAGCAGCCTTTTCTTTGTAAATGCCTCTCTTTTTTTCCGTTATTTTTTTAATATGATTATTTTTATTGTGCTTTTGGGTTCAATATTGACTGGGCTACACTGTTCTTACATAATATCTATTAATACTGTAATATGAAAATATTGTAAACAACCACTTTTTTTAAAGAGTAACCATGGAGTTTCTTGCCGGTTCTTCTCCATAGGAAACGACCAATTTGGAACCGTGCACTAGCTTCTGACGTTTTATAAGTGCCCATGTAGCCCTGTGTGAAATAAAAATATTTTTGATTTTGATTTTGTGTACTGTTATACAGATATAGGTAATACAGTAGGTATTAAGATAAAATATTGCTTTATGATAAGAAAAGGCCCACCGGAAGAAGCCAATTCATAAAAAACACTTCCAGCAGACAGCCATAGATAGGATTATATTTATCTCACCGGATATGCTTATCAGACACCTGTTAATCACAACTATTTGAAAATATGTTTTTCTTCGTACTGATTGCAATTTTAATCAATGCAGTATCCGTAATATGGGCTAGTTATCATAATCGTAGATATTTATCTACTCTCATATCGTAAACTTTCCAATTATGAAATCAAAAGCTATATATCTTTGATTAATAGTTTTTATTGTTTTAAAATTATGATATTTTCTTTTATTTTTTGGTTTATTTTTTGTTTATGTTTGTCTCTGTTGAGGCCGGCGTCAAAATGCAACAGATAACCTAGACAGCTGTGTTGTCTATGGTCCTAGTGGTGCAACACAGTTATGCCCGATACACACATGGCCTGTCAGGGAACTTGGTTTTTTGTATTTTTGAAACGAATTGTGCGTCTATTCAGGCAGAATAAACATGTTTTCTTTCTTCTTTCTTTCTTCTTTCTTCTATATATTTCTACCAAACTGTGTCTACAGACATTTTTATTTTATTTATAATATAAGTTTATTCTATTAAAGTGTCTATAGAGCAACCATAGAGTTTTCAAATCATAGGTTTTACTTGACGTTGATAAAAATAAATCAATCACGCAACTAGAGTTGTTTTAATTTAATAAAAATACATTCAGCCGAACATAGAACCTCCTCCTTTTTTGAAGTCGGTTAAAAATAGATGACTAACTACAATATTACAATAAACTGCTAAAACAAAACAAAAAATGTTGTGTATATGAATAAAATATTTGATGCCATACCCCCTAAAGTACGGTATCAAATTTCCACTGTTGGACCTAGGCCTCCCCCAAGTGTCACCACAATGAACGGTCCTGTGCGTCTCGCATCCATCGGTTTTGCGCAACACTTACCAGGTCATCGGTCCACCTTGTAGGAGGGCTTCCAACACTGCGTCTTTCGTTACGTGGTCGCCACTCCGGAACCTTTCGGCCCCAACGGCCACCTGTTCTGCGAGCAATGTGCCCTGCCCATTGCCACCTAAGTTTGCCGATTCTTCGTGCTATGTCGGTAACCTTGGTTCTCCTTCGGATATCTTCATTCTTCCATAGACTTTCGTCTTGAGGCACTGTGGTATGTTGGACGAGAAGGTAACGCGCAGCCTCCCGAACGCCGCCTAGTCGAGTTGGACTCTACGGTTGACCTCTTTCACGAAATTAGATCTACCCAACTGGACTGTCTGCCCGAGTAAAAAATCGTCCGCAACTTTGAGTGTAGTCTCTGATCTTGATAGGAGTGGGTGCTACATAGCTGTTTATCATGACTTTGGTTTTGTCCATGTTCATTTTAAGTCGCACTCTTTCAGAAGCTCTACTGAATTACCGGATTTTGGCGCCATATGCGGATTTATATTAATAATAATAATATTCCACAACTATCACACAACGTCGTCTAGTCCCAAACTAAGCAGAGTTTAAATTATGATATGAGTACTAGACAACTGATAAACATACTTAGATATTTTTAAATGCATACATATTATAGATAAATTACACCCAGACACAGAACAAATGATCGTGCTCATCACAACAAACATTTGTCCTGGGTGGGAATCGAACCCACGACCTCCGGTATAGCAGTCAGGGCCACTGACCACTAGACCAACATGCCAGTTTATGTAAATTGTATTTTTGATGAGAATACATAAGGTAATGTATAAAACTGCACTAAAATATTAAAATATTCGCAGGATACTATAATAAAAGTTCGCATACAGCTCGATTTATAAAATCACACTCATATTTTAATAACCTTGTTATATGACAGTATCATAAACGATTATTATTGATCATTTCATTACAAAAACGATTAAGAAACGCAATACCAATGAAGTAGACCTATCAAGCCAACGAAGTGATGATGACAATCTACAATCATTTAGGCTTCTTGCACACAGGCCACTCACAACCATCACTAATAGTCGGCGACAGCTACTTTCCTTTACATTAGTGCCACTTGCACCACAAATCACGCTTAACCTGTTAATCTCAGACGGACAGTCGCTTTATATTATATACTGCCATTCAACTGCATCCGATTATACTGGAAACCGTACCCAAAATACTTTGAGAAAAAGCTGGATAGATGGTTTCACCAATAATAAATAATTCTGTTTCTGTCGTCATCAAACTATTGACACATCATCGTCATCATCTTCCTGCCCGTGTCCCGTGTTATTTGGGGTCGGCGCAACACGTTTTTTTCTTCCATTCTGCCCTGTCACTCGTCATGCTATCACTAATTTCCTTTTCTTTCATATCACTAAAAAACTATTGACACATATGGAACGATAATTTAAACATGTTAAAATAATCATATTAATTATAGTAAGTGGGCCTTAGCGGCAGTGGCGTCCTTTCGCAAAATATAAGTAAAAGAGACGGTTGTAGCCGTCACTAGGCACTAATAGTGGCCGCAAGTGTCTCGTGTGTGGTTTACCTAAAGTCACAGGTGCCACTATTACGAAATTTCACGCACAGGTACGTCAAAGTGCTAAGACAAATGACGTAACTCTGGGTACTTGTCAGAGATTCGACCGTAGTTATGCAAACAACTTTGAGATGATCATGATGATATTAAAATCACTATTGCAGTTATTGAAATGATCGTGTCTGTCTGGTGGGTTATGTTTGAATTACTTATAGTGATGAGTTGATATTGCTAAAATTCTCAGTTCAATTCGAAGAAACATGAGAAGTAAAAAGAGAAAGAAAGAAAAAACGTTTATTCGTACAATCGTATAAACTAAAATAACCAAAAAAAAAAGTAAAATAAGTACATAAGTATTATTATTTCTGAATATTTTATTTAACAAACAACTTTAAATGACATAACTCTGTACTAGTAACTGCATCTTTATCTCATGGTCGCAAGCGCAACTGTTGACCGTGGGATCCTAGGTTCGATTCCCGAGTCGAACAAAACGGCTATTGGGTTTTCTATTGAGATTTACTCTGTACCAGCCTGGAGTTCAGAAGTTGGTGGTGTGATTATTATAATGAACGCGAAGAACTACAATCGAAAAGGAAAGAATGGAGCGAGAGGGCGTGTCAGACTTTTACTGACCAAAACTCACCGTATCTCTAACTCACTGTATCCTTCAGTTGCCCTTTGCGTTCCAGGGCCTCAGTCACTCTTTCAACGTTCCCACAATACGTAGGTACCTAATTCACATATACTCAAGTACTGCTACATCTACATAAAAAAAAACTGGGCAAGTGCGAGTCGCACTCGCGCCCTGAGGGTTCCGTACAAACTTACCTATGTAAATAGTTCAAATCCAAAATGTAGTCTCGGAAGATTTTTCCGAATCGCAAAAAAAAAATTGTAACGTAACAACAAATTTACAGTTTTCATATTTATTCCTATACCTGTGCTATAAGACCTTGCTTTATGCCAAATTTCAGGATTCTGGGTCAACGGGAAGTACCCTGTATGAATTTTGATTTCTTCGAGAGTGTTGAAATGTACGTTTTTTGCCACATAAACCGAAGTATATTTTTTTCTCGTTAACTTACAAGTTTGATTTTTTTACAGCTTCAAGAGTCCGCAGACTTAAGTATATGGTTTTAATTTCACCTCGATACCTCCTCGCGTTCCGGAGATAAAGGGTCTTGATAGACAGACAGACGGACGCACAACAAAGTGATCCTATAAGAGTTCCGTTTTTTCCTTTTGAGGTACGGAATCCTAAAAAACAGGTAAGTATAGCACGAGTTATCTCATCCAAGGCGTTAACCGACAGAGCTTTTTATCATTATCTGAGACAAATTAACGCCATGACGTCACTACCTCGTGATTAAAAGATAAAACATCCTTCGAATAGAGGTTATGTAAAAATATGGAAATATTCCAAGAAAAAAACATGAAACCACAAAGGACCATGAAGGAGTATATGTATATACACGTATTATTTGTGTAGTTTATTTTAGATCTGATCTGATTTATGTTAACTTATATTTTTGTTGTGCATTTGCTTAAGTTATCCTCGTAAAAGATGTGCATCCCTGGTGCGCAGGGTGCGAGCCAGTCCCAGTGGCATCTTGGGCATGATTGCTGACAGACTGGACTGCTGTATTTTAAATCGTTGCTCCAGTATCTCTGCTGGGGTGCTGAAGCAATGATTGTTTTATTGTGCGTGTGTATGTAATTTTTTTAGTTGTATTTATGTCACTAACATAGTTGTAAGTTTGTTTTGTTTTTACTAACACTAAATGAGTCTTGTTGCTCGAAATAAAGTATATTCATCATCATCATCATCTTCCTGCCCTTGTCCCGCAACAAGTTAAATAAAGAATATTATTATAAATGAAATTTCTTACAAATATATTAAGGTTTGCTGTAAGAAAACCCAATTGTGGGTTTTCCTTACCTTTGTACATCAGCTGTCCAATTTTTAATTAATTGTTATTTTATGTACAATAAAAAACATAAGGAGATGGCTGGACGACTTTGATGGAGTCTTCCTTAGGAACCAGAAAAAACTGCCGTGAAATATCTTCTGCATTAAGCAGCGACTTTGTGGTCTTCTCGTCCGTATTTATTATTTTCAACTAGCCTCTGCCAGCAGGCTTCGTCCGTGTGAATGTCGAAATCGAAGACGGATAAAAAGTAGTCTATGTTCTCGGAGTTCAAGCTTCCTCCGAAACAAATTTCATCAAAATCGGTTCAGTATTTTAACCGTGAAAGCGTAACAGGCAGACAGAGTAACGTTCACATTTAAAAGTGAATGTTTTGTGTACTATAGATTGACCCTAGAATACTCACGCTACGAGCATTTTGCCGCTTCCAAAAAACAAACGGTATTGTTTTCAAATATAAACAAGATTGACTGTCAAACGTAATGTGATGTAGCCCAATAACTTGACGCCCATCCTTCATATATCTGTATTGCAAAGGGTACAATCAGTTAGTAGACGACAGCAATAGGAAAGCATTTGCGGCGGCAAATTGCTCATCGCGCGGGAGTGTAGGATTAATAAACAATAGATTGAAAGTATGGAGTCTAGCCTTTGAACAACTGTGAGACAGTACAGAGTAACTATAATAATATTAATAAAAAAATAATATATTATTATTTCCTTTATTTATTATCTACACATAGTTTTATGCATTTTTAAATATTTCTTAACACAAATAAAAAAAACATTATTATTATTATTATTTCTTTATTGTCAGGCAACTAAGGGGCCATAATTACAATCGTATAAAATGTATAATAAACTACATATTAAAAATATTACAAAATAATAAACTATAATTATGCACGTAATATCGGCGTCGTGTTCCGCTGCGTGGTGTCGGAAACGTCGATACACGACACCTTTCGGCCGAACCCCCCCCCCTCACAAAAAGCTCTGCAGATGGTGGGTTGGAACTCGTATCACGAACGGCTTGAAGTTGGTGCCGTGGAGCGAATCCAGCCTTTCGGCCCTCAGAGTCCAGTTACAGGTACAGCTCTTCATCTTCATATTCTCCACGACTTCCTCAACCTTCGTAGAATGATGCTGACGCGAAATATACAGCTGCGTCGCCGTCGTAGGCACAGCAGGACGCAGCAGCATGTTTGGCCCACTCGGTGCGGTACCGCACAGGTTACGGGAACAGGGCTTCTTCTTCTTCTTTTCTACTCTAGTGAATACCTCTTCATCAACTTGACCCGTTCCGCAGCTTGCGTGACCGCAGTCAGGGTAGGTTGAGTACCCGTTTTCACTTTGTCCTCCATTTTCCTGGTTTCCTGGTGTTGACAACAGCAGCGTAAGCACGTTTAGGGGTCAACGTACCTACGTGTGACGTTCCTGCAGCTGGTGTTGAGGCGCGGGTGACGGCGACGGCGGGCGGCGCTTGATTAGCATTTTTGGCAGCTGGTGACGCATTTACACTTGTGATTTTTATGTCATTATTATCGCCTAGCGGTGATCAATGGGTTACTTGCCGTCCGCTAGGGACCAAACCCGAGTCGATGTCACAATTCTTGAAGTGCATTCATTTTATTTGACTGACACCTATGTTTTATTCCTAACTCTATGGACACAGAATGGCCTACTGTAAGACTGACCAATTGGGGATAGCGACAGTTGACAATTTGACGCGCGACAGATTGTGACAGTTTTGCTTCGATAGATCCACCGAAAAATAATGCGTTAAATTGTAAGCAGTATGTTTCGGTTCACAATCTTTCGACAGTTTACTATCTAGCAAGATAGATTATAATCTAACGGCAATTATAATTATACGGTGACATATGTTGCCTGCACTAATAGGTATGTGATCAGTCTGTGAGTGGCGTCTCTGAGTGCGGATATTTTGCGTCTACATTTGTTACCTTAAGTCAAAACAATTGTATATGTTATTAAAATAAATAAATAATTACATAAATAAATAAAGAAAAGTAGATGGTGTCTCTAGAGTGGCCTCCAGCGCAGTAATTCCATGTTCTATGAGAAAGAAATTTAGCAAAGTAAATGCTAGACCTAGAACGTAACCTATGAGATAATCCAACAAGTACTGTAATACTTTTACATTATTTACAAGTAGCTTATGACACAGAACGAAAATGAAAGTAAAAAAAATGCTTGAGAGATGATTCAACCGATTGACTTCTTCCATTTCAAGATTTCTTATATCTAATCTTAGTCAGTAAAAGTCTGACACAAGGCCTCCCACAAGGTGGACCGATGAACTGGTGAGGGTCGCGGGAATCCGATGAATGCGAGACGCACAGGACCGGTCATTATGGCGACATTTGGGTGAGGCCTTTGTCCAACAGTGGACGTCTTTCGGCTGAAATGATGATGATGACGAAAAGTCTGACATTCCCTCTCGCTTCATCCAGTTGGAGATGTTATTTGACGACTTTCAACAAAAAAATATCTAAAAATAATAATAATATTCCACAACTATCACACAACGCCGTCTAGTCTGAAGCTAAGCAGAGCTTGTGCTATGAGTACTAGACAACTGATAAACATACTTATATACTTCTAAATACATACATATTATAGATAAATTACACCCAGACACAGAACAAATGATCGTGTGCTCATCACACAAATATTGGTCCTGGGTGGGAATCGAACCCACGACCTCTGGTATAGGAGTCAGGGCCACTAACCACTAGACCACAAGGTCAGTCAAACTAGTCAGTCAGGCCAGACATAGTCATATGTACACAATAAAACAATATAACAAAACAAAAACAAATAATGATTTATTTATCCAGGGAATCCAACTCGCACTTTACCAACGTTTGTGATGAAAAACCGGCAAATTTCGAGTCGGAATCGCACACAAACGGTTCCGTACACTATACAACATTAGACACTATATTATAACCATTATTAATATCGAGCAAAAAAACAGAAAAAAATATATTTTATTCTAATTTTAGTATTTGTTGTTATAGCGGCAATAGAAATACATCATGTTTTTTTTTTTTTTTTTTTTTTTTTTTTTTTTTTTTTTTTTTTTATAGGTGGGAAAATCATCTTATGACAAATCCCGATCTTGGGCGGAGCGAAAGATAGTGCAAACAGATAAGACAAGATAGTGGAACAATACGCGCCGTCGACGACTTGGGCTCGGTCCGGATGGTTACCGGACGGTCGGACGGCGGGCCACCCATTGCCCGCCGTCCGCAAGCCCGCGCCTACGGTGTCCGGAAATCGGGATCGGAATCCCGGCGGCGGTTGGGGCGTGAGGACCGTTGCCGTTGCCTCACGCGATCGGCTGCCTCCTTTGCTAGCATTACTGCTTCGCAGAAGGAGGCGACCGCCTGCCACTCCTCCTCGCTCCGGACCATGGCCTGTACCAAGGCCCGGCGCGAGAGATCGCCGCCGCCGATCGCCCCCACGAGGACACGGCGTTGCTCTTACCAAGCGGGGCACACTTCCACCGTGTGCTCCACCGTGTCCTCCGGGCGGTCCACACAGTGGCGACACCCGGGCGTCGCTTCCGCACGAATCCGGTGCAGGAACTTCCCGAACTTCCCGTGTTCGGTGAGAACCTGCGTCATGCGGAAGGTGAGGACGCCGTGAGGTCTTTCCAACCACGCCTCAAAGAAGGGACTTACCGCCATAATTGTGGCGTGCCCAGCACTCGGTTGCGACAGTCGCTGTCGCCATTCCACCATGAGATCCCGCCGGAGTTCTTCACGCCATGCCGCGACTTGGTGTGTGATAATGTCAACTGTCTAGTTAAAATGATTCATGAGATACAGTCTGGTGACAGTCAGACAGACAGTGGGGTCTTTGTAATAGGGTCCCGTTTTTACCCTTTAGGTACGGTACCCTAAAAAACAACAAAAACACAAAACTTAACAAAAATTATTTGGTAGTCCAAGTATTTAGCACTGTTTCCAGCAGAAATTCCTAACCACAAGATCTAGGAACAACGCTGTGAGTTAGCTCTTAGCACCTGTCTAGGTTCTCAGTTTAGACTTTTTGCTAAATACTCCACGTCTAAGTAAAAAGAACACGTCTTCCTAAGTGCTTGGTCATAATTCTTAGAAGAGGCTAGCGAATACATGTATATATTAATTAGCACTTTCATTCAACCTTTAGAAATATGAATATAATATTCATTTTCTGTTGGCTATGTTAATCACATGACAAAGAAAGGTTATTAGTTGTAAAAACGTAAATTAACAAGCAGCATCTTGGAGTCTGGCTACATTTGATTAATGAATGAGGTTTGAATTATAATAAGTAATTAACGTATATTTTTATAGGCACGGGCTTCCGAACGACGAGCAAAGGGTAACTCGCCGTCTGGCATTCTGGTAACCATCCAGACCGAACCCAAGTCGTCGACGGCGCGTAGTGTTCCACGAACGCTTCAAAGCAACACTGCAGGGGGGCGCCCCTACGGTTTTGCTGACATCTCTTTAGCAGGGCCGATGGGAATTTTTGACAAGAAAACGCCCTCCCTCTCCATCCTAGAAGGTGGAAGAAGACATTGAATGATTTTCAACCACAAAAAAAGTGTTAGTAATACAACCTTAATCTACTCGCCCCCTGCCTGACCCATGTATCGAGGTATCAATACTCATGTGAGCACTAATTTATGGATTCATGTACAGACAGTCAAATCTACTATGTGACCAACCCACACTCTGCTCAGCATTGAAGCGCATCGCTTGTGCAGAGTAGCGTAGACGTTAAGACTATTTATTTATTTAATCTTCATGCAACACAAAGTACAAAGGCGGACTTAATGTCTTAGGTATTCTCTATCAGTCAACTACACTATTACAAGACACACACACTACACTATTTCAAGGGCTTCTAAATATCACAAAATTCTACGTCCTTCTAATAGATTTGGATGTTTCTTAATCAGTTATGCTTGAATGTCTAAACGATGTCGTATTACGATTTGGATAACATTTTGCGGTCCTAGAACGCAAAAGGCAACTGAAAGAACACGGGTGGGGTTTAAATCAGTTAGAGTTTGACATCCCCACTAGCTCCATACAGAGTGGGAGGTATTCGATATTTGGAAATGCCGGTTTCCTCACGATGTTTTCCTTAACCGTTTTGAGAGCAGTGGTGACGAAATACGAGTAAAGCGCCTGGCTGGTTTGAATTGACATCATCCAAAAAAAATTTACAAACTGGGCAAGTGCGAGTCGGACTCGCGCACTGAGGGTTCCGTAAAAACTTACCTATGAAAACAGTCCGAATTGAGTTACGAAGATTTTTCCGAATCGTATTTTTTTTTTTGACGTAACTACTTTACAATTTTCTGTTTTTTTTTTCGTATACTTGGGTTTTGAGACCTTGCTTGATGCCAAATTTCAGGATTCTAGGTCAACGGGAAGTATCTTGTGAATTTTGATTCCCTTGAGAGTGTCGAAATACACGTTTTTTGCAACATAAACCTTTTTTTTTAAGTTAACTTAGAAGTTTGATTTTTTCACAGCTTCAAGGGACCGCAGACCTGAGTATATGGTTTTAATTTCAACTCGATACCTCCACGCGTTCCCGAGAGACCCTCTCGGGAACGCGTGGAGGTACTTAACAGACAGACAGATGGACAACAAAGTGATCCTATAAGGGTTCCGTTTTTTCCTTTTGAGGTACGGAACCCTAAAAAGGCCTGGAATTTTTCATATATATATCCAGTAGGTTAGGTTACTCGCGCAAACCGCTGAAAAAGATAGATTTAAGAAAAAAATCAGCTCTTAATTTGTGGTTTTTGTATTGACAAGTTTATAAAAGTGGTCTTTCTTTTATATAAAAACCAGTTTATTCATACGTGACTTTCACTGTTGGATAACTTATAATGCTAATTAACCGCAATATATGTAAGTACAGTAAAAAATATGAATACGAAATGCCCGATCAACTATCACGAAACACTGAAACTTCAGTAAACCTGAAACTAAACTAGTTAGCACTAGAAAAATATCTAACAACTCAAGGGAATTAAACTATAGAATGGATTTAGAACCGACAATGACAAATATGAAAGCAGCAGTGACGTTAAAAATGATGAGGCTCAGCAGGACCGATGTCTGCCAGAACTGTGTGAATATTCGAAAGAGTTACGGTGGCCCTGGTAAAGAAGGAGCACAGGTGGGGTTTAGTCAGTAAAAATCTGACGCACCTTCCCGCTCTATTCACAGTGGGAGAAGTTTAATGATTTCCTACCGCAAAAAAAGCAATGGCGTAAAAGCATAACCATATCTTTTAACAATTAACTATTAAAATAATCATCATCACATACTCTCTTGCACTTTTACATGAAATACCGTAGGGGCCCAGCACGGTCGAACCCCACTGGGGTCATGGATTTATTTCCGAAATGGAAACCTGGAGTCCTGAAACGCAAAGACAAAGAAGGAACATATCGACGCTTGAAAGGCAAAAATTACCAAGCGACATTGAGTAAGCTTTACAGGAGAGCGATTTAAAGTTAAAATTTTTAGAAAAAAAATTGTATAAAAAATTCGGATTTTTTATACTATTACCATGACGTTAATAATATCTAAATCCAACTATTTCGTCATTTTTAATTATTTTTAACTAAAAATTTTAATTTTAAATCACTCTACTGTAAAGTTTACACAATGTCGCTTGG
The DNA here is from genome assembly GCA_905147345.3 of Mythimna impura. Classification (NCBI taxonomy): domain Eukaryota; kingdom Metazoa; phylum Arthropoda; class Insecta; order Lepidoptera; family Noctuidae; genus Mythimna; species Mythimna impura. The sequence goes on along the minus strand of LR990359.1, from coordinate 19,271,053 downwards.
TAATTTTTACCTTTCAAGCGTCGATAAGTAGATGTGGTTTTAGTCAGTAAAAGTCTGACACGCCCTTCCACCCCGACCTAGAGCGAGAAAAGTTATTGGATGATTTTCCACCTTAAAAAAACATTAAATACAGATAATATACTTATTATATTTAGTTACCAAAAGGTAGGTAACTAGTCTAATGAATTATGATGAAACTGTCGCATTAGTTACCTAATCTTACCCAAATGACATTATCTGTTGAAATAGTCTGGATCTGCAGCAGGATCCAGTTTCACACTTGACTATTGTAACACTATGAAACAAAATAAAAACATAACGTTTTATAAAACATATACCTCCGTAGGCGTGGGCTTGCGGATGGCGAGCAATGGATAGCTCGCCGTCCGGACCAAGCTCGAATCGTCGACAGAGCGTAGTGTTCCACAAGAACCGTAGGTGCCCAGCAGGGCCGAAGCCTACTGGGGCCATGGGTTGTGTGAAAGAAAACCCCGGGGCCCTGGAACGAAGGCAAAGGTAATGCTTTTTTAGAACTTATTTATGTACCCTAGTTGTTAGCAAATAATGTGGGGATCGACCCACTACACTGGTAGCGCATCGGTAGATATTGGTCTACGTACGCACACAAAAACACGTTAGTGACTCAATCAAGACTTATCAAGAACTTACATATCATTAAATAATAGAGAATTATTTTATGATAAAAAAATTACCTATTTTAAAAATAACTAAAATTGATTCAGTAGCCGATTCTAAACCATCTACTTTCAGGATATGCCTTTAATATGTTACATGGTTTATATAGCAGATCGCTAAGCAAAATCTTGACAAGATACAATAGTACAAAGATATTACTCAATCAAGAATCATAAAAGCCAAATCGATCGAGAAACTCGTCTTCTTCACGCTATTCAAAACACACCGTTACCTGGACAAAGACGCTGTTTATTATCACTAAGACCACTGACATAATATCACACGTAACCAAATAAATGTTACAACAAAACTAAAAACGTGGACACACGCAAAAAAACCTTTAAAAAAAAACCTCAAGTGATTCACTATAAAACTTACAAATTGACCAATTTACTGTGACACCTAAAAAAGCTTACCACCCAATCAGATATAGAGCTTATTTTCTCTGATATAAAGTCTCGATTCGTAATTATAAAAATGTCGTCGGACTTCCAAATTAAGTTGGTTTTAAGTGATGACTGGTAAAGATGTTGACTTTTAAAGCCTTGGGAGGTGGGTAGCGCAGTAGCTTGGCTATAACAAGATGAATGGAATGACAGACAAAATCAAAAGGTAGATAAATAAAAATGTATCGCCCACACATTGAGGGACGCGTGTCCATTCTGGATGCTCCTTTTTCGGGTATTTTAATCTATGTTTAGTTACATTTAAAAACGTAGTATTATCTGAAATAAACTGACATAGGTCAAAAGAATTTATCACACTTAATATTATAAAGGCGAAACTTTGTTTGTGTGTATATGTATGTTTATTACTTCTTTACGCTCAAATGGCTGAACGGCTTTCGATAACACTTAGCACACGTGTAGACCATGTCCCGAATTAGCATATAGGATACTTTTTGTCCTAGGAGTATGTTTCCATGGGATAATTTTCTACTATGACGCGGGCGAAGCCGCAGGCAGCAGCTAGTTAAGTCATAAAGATCAAGGTTCACATAAAATAAGTTAACATTAGCATAGCATAGTCGGCCTTATAATGTTCCCACTGTTGGGACTCAGGCCTCCTCTCTAGGAGAGGGAATAGGCCATAATCCACTACGCCGGTCCAGTGCGGGTTGGTGAATGTCACATGTCTTCGAATTATTGGTTCTAGGACATGCCGGTTTCCTCACGATGTTTTCCTTCACCGTTTTGAGAGCAGTGTTGATGAAATAATTACACAAAGTAATGCGCCTGGCTGAGTTTGAACCCGCGACCTACAACTCGTAAGTCGGGGCCGTTACCACTCGGCCACTACTGCTCTCAATCAACAATAAACGTTATTAAAACGATACGAATATCTATAGTGTTTCAAATTTATTTATGTTGAGTTGATCGTTATTAAAATCTAAGATGACGTAAATATCAAAATAAAATGCCTGACATCTTGTCATAGTCAAGATAAAAAGCCTTATCATATTCGTATACCGTAAAAGTGTCAATATTATAAAAATGAGAAAGTACTTTCAACTGTTTAGGCCCATTAGGGACCAACGGCGGGCTTTAGTCGTCCCGTCGGCATCGGTGTGATTCTGTTAGTCGAACTGAATTATTACGTTTTGTTTTAACTCTAGCATTGTTAGATTCTTTGCAAATTTATACAATAACAGCTGCAGTTATAGTCAAACTCTTAGTATATTTATTTTGAATTAACATTTACAGGAATTATTTAATCTAGACTTACTTAGCGTTCTGGGCACTTTTCCCATTGACATCGATGTGGACGAATTTTTTGATGCCCTATGAGTTCTTTTTATACCCTTTTGTACATATTATTATTTTCAGTTTGTTTAAATAGGTACGTATTAAGTTATAATATTTAAAAGTTAAGATGTATATATAAATATTAATAAAATAAATGTCAATAACTAATATAAATAATGAGGTTAGCGACAATCATCAACGAGGACGATGATTTAAAAAAACATCTATCATTATTATCTAAACATTGTCTAGTATTTTTTTAACCTAATTTTTGTCCCACAGTTGGGCAAATGCCTCTACTTTCTCCTTCTAAACCACTTTTGTCTTGCACGATCTTTGGCTAGGCTTGACCCACAAACGTGATCAGATACCCTACCACGACCTCTTAACGCGATCCATTTAACAACCTAAACTGAACTTTTAAAGAAGATTTTTGAACTATTTGGTAAGCCCCCTGACCGTCACACCACCTTCGCCGCAGGTGACCTAGACAGCAACGTACTTCCTCAGGCCTCCAGTGACTGACGATCTTTGCCCAAAATTATACACCACTAATTTTTAGTTAGTACAAATACTTAAAGGGCTTATTAGAAAAGGTCTTGTTATTATTTAAGTAAAGTCTCAATAAATAATATTCATAAAAAGCAAAGTTATTGGCGTTTGTTTATATCCCAAAATGACACTCAATTTATGGAAATATTGTACAGGCTATTGATTATGAATTAATAAATGACGACCAAAATGGAAAAAGGCTGCACGTCGTATTTTCTAGTAGCAATTGTTATAAATTATTGATTCTATTTTGTACTAATTAAAAAATAGGGGTGTATAATAATTAAACTAAAATTAATATAAAAAGAGAACTATTATGAATAAAAGACAAAGTCTGCTATCACAATAAAAAGCCTCCTTTACAAAAATAAGGTAGTACAATCAAAAAGGGTGCTACAAACGTATCGTGGCACAATGGATACCCTCACGCTTTGTCCACTCAGTAGGTCAGCAGGCCTGTGGTTAGTTTTATGACTGCTGTATACCACCCGCAGCGTCCCGCCTTCGAGTCCCGGGCGCTAAATAGTTGGGAAACATGAATGGAATGAATGGATTCACTAATTGAGTATGAAATTGTGATTGTTTTTTTTTTGTGAATGAATGGGACGTGTCAATAATGCAGTAGCGAAAGGAAACACGTTCTTTTTTATGAAATTAAGCGTCGGCAATACTAATGAATAATGTGAAACCTTTAATGAGCCTAAGTAGAAAGTTTGATACTTAATTAAACTTTACACAAAGGCAATGCCTTGGGCACACTTTTAATTAATATTCACCATCCATGTTCATTGGATTTCTTGTAAGGATTAAAAGATTTATCGATTTCATCTCAAACACTAAAATTAGGCTTATTTATATGTTCAAAACTATGTCTATGTGGTGGCCAGATCATAGAAATTGATCATTTTATGATATGGCCAACTCAAACTGGCCAAATCGTTAACGTTAACATTTTTTGATATGTCAATTCTCGTTTGGCCATATCATTGATGTAGGATTTCTGTGATAATGAACAGTCTAAAGAAAGTAGGCCAAACGAGGATTGACATATCATCAAAATTTAACTTTAAAATGATCTGGCCAGTTTAATTTGGCCATATCATAAAGTGGTGAATTTCTATGATCTGGTCACGACATCTATACTGACATAGCCCGAAGAACCGCCAAAGTTTTTTTTTTATTATTAATGATAGCTCGCGTTTGACCACCATCTCACCTGATGGTAAGCGATGATGTGGTCGACGATGGAGTTACGTGGCAGTGGACAGGGCATATTGCTCAAAGAAACAGATGGCCATTGGGGCCGAAAGGTTCTGAAGTGGTGACCGGGTACCGGAAGCCGCAGCGTTGGAAGGCCTCCCACAAGGTGGACCGATGACCTGATGAAAGTCACGGGAATCCAATGGATGCGAGACGCACAGGACTGTTAATTGTGGCTACATTTGGGGGAAGCCTGTATCTAATAGTGGACGTCTTTCGGCTGAAATGATGATGAGTCTTTGAATTGAAAGACTAAAAAGATGCTACTAAAATCAATACTAATATTATAAATGTGAAAGTAACTCGGTCTGTCTGTTATATTATCACGATTAAACTACAAAACCGATTTTGATAATATTTAATAAAGATTAAATAAGCTTGAACCCCAAGGATGGATATAAGCTACTTTTTATCTGGATTCGACTTCACGTCCACAATAACCGATATTCACGCGGACGAAGACGAGAGCAAAAACTAGTACGACATAATATATAATACGGCAAAAAAACTAAGCAGTAAATATGCTAAATCAGTGGTGGCCCAGTGCCATCGCCAGTCATACATCGAGGGTTCAAAGTCAGGCAAGCGCTTTAGGGTGTTTTTAATATTGTGCGGATTTTATCACGCATGCGGGATTGCTCCGCACGTATAACCCCCGCAAATGCCCATTTCATACAAGTATTTATTGTAATGCGTGGAATACGCACGCAGGACGCTTTTTTGCATTTTGAAATTTTCTGCATGCGGAGCAACTCCGCACGATATTAAAAACAGCCTTACTTTGTATAATTTATTTCATCACCACTGTTCTCAAAACAGTGAAGTAAAACATCGTGAGGAAACGAGCATGTCCTTGCAACAAAAATTCGAAGACATGTGACATTCACCAACCCACACTGGGCCCTCGTGGTGGATTATGGTACATTTCATTACATAGAGAGGAGGCTTGAGTCCCAGCTGTGGGAACATTGTAAGGCTAGCCTAATCAGCCTTGCAATGTTCCGACAGCGACTGACAGCAATGACACCACATAGGAACTAGATACAATTCAAAATACTGCATCGCGGCACTAAAGTTCTCCGCGTAATTAGAACATATCGGACCACCCATTCGTCTGGTCTGCACCCCTAGACAAATTGATAATCTGCAATCGTTAACGCTAGTCGAAAACGAATCAAATGTATGGGAATGACATCATCTCAACGTAAAGTCACGTGGTCAGAACAAACAAACTCGTTCAAAATGATAGAATGAATTGTTATCGTTTCTACAATGTTCAACGCTACATCCTTTGTTATACAAACGCTACATTGTAGAACGAGCGGCCGACTCAACTCAACTTATCGTTTTCTACAATTGCTGACACCGAGGCGTTACCGATTGGAGAACAGTATTCGACACAAAACGGTTGTAACTTGGCTGGGGGGGGGCTGGTCCTCTCCTTTTTATCCAGACTTTACACTCTGTTCCACATACCGAATCTAAAAAGCTATTTCAACTCACAATTATTTAGCTAATCTAAATAATTTACATCTAAAAAATCAGAACGTCATAAGGACTACGGACACACTGACGTGCAAATCTTGTTGCACAATCTGAAGTGCAAAGTAAACATAATATTGAATCAATACATTGTTTCAACGACAATTTCGTTCAACAAAAGTTTTTTCTCAATACATTTTTGCCGATTTCTCAAACAAATTAACACCAGTGTCCACGTGTTGGCCCTTTTGTAGGATTTTATGGTTTTATTGACGGTCTTTGTCGTTGGTAAGAGATAACCTGACGGCAAGCGACTCTTGCGCAAGCCGACAAAAGTGAAAATGTACAGCAGTAAAAGTTACTCGATAAGTACAGTTTTATTGCGTTTTGTGCCTTTGTTTGTAAAGAAAGGGTTAAGGTCTTTTTAAATAATTACTATTATACCACTGGTATTTTTTTGAAAAATGAGAGTTAGTGGGATATCGCCTTTCTATTAGAGTTTGGTTTCCGCACTTAGTCCTTTGTAGACTATTGTGCGTGCCACTTGTTAACACCTTTTTGAAGTATAGTATTGTATGTAGGTCATGTTTTCGTTAATCAATTTAAAAAAAAGCTGAATTTAAGTTATTGTAAATACACTAATGTAAGTGCAAGCAACTTTTACGATTTATTTAATTCTATTTTGACAAATAGGTAATTATATGCCCGTTTTTTTGTGATATCTTAAATATTTGTAGACGATATATTGAAATATATTGAGAATAAATCTCAAATCAGTTGGATAAATGAAAAAAAAACAAATGAGAATTGTAAATACTTAATTTTATTAATTCTGAAACTAACAGATGATATATAAGTATCCTATCTAGATTCGAGTAGTACGACATAAATATTTATTTATAACTACAAGAATGAATTTAGCACAACTATCAAATAAGTGTGCAAAAACTCCTGGCTTTTGGTAAGCGTGTGAGGTTCCGAAACAAATGTATACATTTTCAAAGGAATCATGAACCTAACTTTAATATAAACTTAAATTGAGCAATGCATATCAATGTTAAAGTAATATAATTCGACAAAATAAAAATATATTTTATACAAAAAAAGATTAAGGTGATAAATAAAAATATAATTTATAAAATATAAAATTTCTGTGACATTATTTCATATTAGTTTTATTATTTAGTCAAATTAAATAAAACAATATAATTCACGTTAGATTATTTTCTCGTTAAAATATTATTTAAATTATTATTTTTATTTATACTTATATGTTTTTTATTGCATTCAACAAAATAGTCATCCAATTTCGTTTAGCAAACGAGATTAATATTCCATTCACATTTTAAAATAATATCGTGTAGATATAACATCAATATGTTACTTAAATGTGAAAATTGACTATAATAAATGTAATTTTAACAAAATACTGTGTCATAATTATGAAATTTCGTCAACTGAACGCATTTTAAAATGAAAAGAAATAAATTTCCAATTTAGAGTAAATATACAAACTAGCCGTTGATTAAATATTACTTACGGCTATTTACATAAATGGTAGGTACGTAGGTAGGTAATGTACCTCATATATAATGCGCAAGACCTCTGTACGTCATCAAAGGTCATTTTCAAGGTGTTTCATTTGAATTGGTTCGTCAAGGCAAACATCATTATGTCAATTTCGGCAGCCATCGATCACTTTAAGTTATTTCACTATTGACAAATTCCTTGTCACTTTAACTGTTAAATGCGGAGATTAATTTCTAGGTCAAATTTTATACGGTAGACTGTGTTTTTGTATTTTTAATCATATATTGGTCTTATATATCTGCTGCTGATATGAGTAAAAGGCAACATAATGTTGGCTATTGAAGTTATTGAAATCTACTTTAAGAGGCCACAGAAAAAAAAAAAACTTATGAAGAGGATGACAAAGCAAAAATTTTAATTTTTAAGTTAATTCTCTCATTTGGAAACACGGTAACGGAATATGATACAAAAGATAAAGAATGCCAATAATGTGAACACTAATTCAAACAATAAAAAAATTAAATGAAATAAGAAAACACTACTGAACCCTGTTACCGCGACAACCCATCATTTTCAAATTAAAGACAGTTTATAACAAAATTTCACCTAAATATACATAATATTCAAATCAGGAATATAGTTTAAAGCCACACATATTTCAAAACATATTCCTGATTGCTGTATTCCTGATTTAATTTATTCCTGATCTAATAAAGTTAGTAAAAAAATAAGAAAGGAACTCACCTCACTCGCTTGCCAATAGCCTCCGTTGACATAAATGCTAAATTGACGCTTGTATATAAATATATATTCAAATGGAATGTGCATAAGCCGAGATAGGTACGTTACACCGAACACCGTTATTTAGAGTTTTACAACTAACTTACGAGTATATATACAAAAACCTTATCTACACTCCTACCGATGGTCGATGACAGAACTCAGATTCCATTTTCGCCTAGCTAATTTTTTATTTTTAATATATTTATATTGTATTTTTTAAATTTTTATACACAATTTGTTACACAGACATTGCACAGTTGAACCGTCCACGATATGACGTCACTTCTCGTTCCGTCGTATACCAACTCTTAACTATTGTTGATTGTTTGTTGTTTTAAACCTTTTGTTCATACATTTTTGTAACATAGTTTTATTAGAAGTTATGTTGTATTTGCAATATTCTTGTAGACGTATTTTTACAGTGGTAATTTTCACTGGGCTTCCACTTCTCGAAGTAAAGCTTAGAGATGAATTTTAAATAAAGTGTCTCGAATTTAAAGGAATTATTGATTATTGATTGGATTGCGTTTAGATTGAATCAATCAAATTATTTAGTTAAACAAAAGACATCAACGCGCGACACAAACAATTTATCTAAACAACAATAGATAAACAATGCGATAACGTATTGATCGCGATATGTTCACGGTTTTATCTAACTGGAGTACGCCGACTTAGGCGGGCAAAGCTTCCACTTAGCTCTCCATCAGTTCCACACAAAACCGAACCTCTAAGAGTTGGTATACAAGGGCAAACCGACAATAATGACTATAAAGGACACTTTCTCAGAAGTTCCACGAAACAATTTTAGGCCTAACTCCACGCGCCGCCGCCCGCCCCGACTACCCACATCGTCCACCGTGCACTAAACATCTATACCTACTAATAAAACGCACACAAAATGGACTTGTTTAAAATAATCGCAAATATGTACACAATATACATCCAGGTCGGGGGAGCAGCGGGCACGGTAATATCACCAGAACACGACACGCTCACTTTGAGTCCGTCAATATCAGGGGTTGAGATAAGCCAGGGCTGTAGGTGGCGCGGGCGGCTGGCACCAGGGGCGCCGGGCCGCCTACGCCAACGGGTACTGTCACAAGGGCGGCTGCGCGTGCGCGTGGTGGTGGTGGTACAGCGGCGACTGGTAGTAGTTATCCGCCGCGTGCCCGTAGCCATAGTTCACGTCGTACATCTTCAGGTCCGCCTTGGTGTCGGCGCCCGGCAGCAGGCGCGTGATGCTGAACGGGTGCTGCGCCGGCGCGTAGCCAGTGGGCTCTTGCTTTAGCTGCGCGTAGTGCTCCAGTGCCAGTGGCGTGTGCTCAGGCAGGCACAGCTCGGGTGCCGCGTGTAACTGTGCCAACAGTTCGTCGCGCATCTCCTTGTCTTCGCCCGGCGGCGGACCACCTCCACCCTTCTCGTGCCCGTGCTCGCCTCGCTTCTCATGTGACCCACCGTGGTGGCCGTGCCCCGTATGCGCCTTCTGCGCTTGCCGGATCGACTCTTTCTTCTCGTCTTTGAAACGCTTCTGGCGGCGCAGGAAGCAGCCGTTTTCGAACATGTTACCACTATCCGGGTGCAGCGTCCAAAACGATCCCTTGCCCGGCTTGTCGGGCGTGCGCGGCACCTTCACGAAGCAGTCGTTGAAAGACAGCGAGTGGCGGATGGAGTTCTGCCAGCGCTGCTGGTTCTGTCTGTAGAACGGGAACAGGTCCATGATGAACTGGTAGATCTCGGAGAGCGTGAGCATGCGCGACGGGTTATTCTGGATGGCCATCGTGATGAGCGATATGTAGGAGTAGGGCGGCTTTGCGTGCGTGTAGGAGCGGCGGTACGTCTTGTCATTGCGCGCGCGCTGCAGCGCTGACGTGGGCGAGGCGGCCTCCTGCTCGCGGGGTAGCGCGCCGTACGGGACCGCGCCGCCGCCACCCATGCAGGATGCCATGGTGCTGGGCGGGCTGTAGCCCACGCCGGGCGAACCCATGCACGAGCTGCCGGCCACCATGTTGTTGGAATACAGGTTCGGGTAGGGCTGCGCCGGCATGCAGCCCATGCCATTGACGTACGGGGGCGCCAGGCCCGGCGACAGCGAGGACAGCGACGCGGACGTCGGCACGTCGCCGTACGACAGCTTCTGCGAGATCATGGCTAGCGCATCACCCGCGCGTGCACGCCGGCCAGGGGCAAACACTCGCACTGATTGAAAGAGTAAATAGAGGCCGGGGGCCCGCGCGCCCCTCCACTGCGCCGCGGATTGGCGCGCGGCGGGGCGGGGCCTGCGGGTCCGCCCATGCGCCCCGGCCGCGCGCCCCGCCGTGCACCCCGGGCCCCCGCGCCCCTGCGCCCCCGGGCCCCGCCGCGCTCCGTGCGCCGCCGCGCGTTCCGCCGCTAATAATACCGCAGCTCAGCTCCTACGATAAAACCATGGAATTATCATAAGTGTTCGGCAGGAATGTGTGCTTGTGACTGGAACCCAGCGTACTTTCGGACAAGGCTACAAGTAACACACGGTGCGCTGATATCCGTTTTCTTAGAAAATGTTTTCAGAGATAAGTAATGCTCGTGAAATTGTTTGCTGATGTTTTCACTACGCCGTACGTGACTGTTCTTTGTTGTGGTTCTGGGATATACTAGATTACATTAAAATGTGCGTTCTTTTGTTAAGTTTTGAACCATTAATACGCCTAACTTTATAGCAAATTAACTGAAAAGTCACTGAAATTAAAGCTTTTCAAATAAAAAATCAATCAAAAAGTAAAAATCATTTTCACTTAACAAAAACTAGATAATAATGTATCAAATAAAGGGTTCTAATTGCTTTTAAGATTAATTTTAAAATTAAATTAAGTCGGCGTAGCACTACGTTACGGCGATGCACCGCTACGAAATGATAAGACAATGTAGTAATCATATTCTTTTCACGCAAGTTTTACAAAAAGTTTTAAAAGTCTTTTTCTTTTAGCTTCATGCATTGATAATGTATTTATCAATACAACTTATAAACATCTTAACTAATAAATATTATAGGTTAATAGGTATAGGTATATACAAGCTGAAAATAATAATATTAAATGTTCAAACGAGTAGAAAAAGAACTCATTGGGCATAAAAAAAATTCATCCACATCGATGTCTATGGGAAAAGTGCCCAGAACGTTAGATAGCAAATTAAGTTTTAAATATATACGAGTAGGTATATAAAAGCAAAATACCACTCACTGATTAATCACGAAATCTCAGAAACTATAACACCTACAAACTTAAAATTTGGCAGGTAGGTTCCTTATAGGGTGTAGACATCCGCTAAGAACGGATTTTACGAAACTCCACCCCTAAGGGGGTAAAACGGGGGTTGGAATTTGTATGGAGAAACCTACTTTTACGCGGGTGAAACCGCTGACAGAAGCTAGTTATTTAATAAAAGATTGTGTGGTTATAATAATGGTGCAAAATGCACCAGTATGTAACCTTTGCTTCCCAGCATGCATCAGTAGGTAACCTTCGTTAGTAGAATTGTAGACCCATAACTAATAAATAATTCAGCATATCATTTAATTGTAATGAATAAAATGTGTGTGAATTAATTATGAATAACATTATCTTCTTATTTATTTGAAAATAAAAATATGAAGCTATAGGAACGTATACCTACATTCATAATGCGTATCCTTATACACCCCAGTTAGAAAATTAAGTTCCAATCTTAATTCAAGTAGGTACTGAAATTTTATTAGAACATGTTTTTAATTATCATAATCGTAGATGCAGTTAGAGTAGTGGTGGCCGAGTTGTAATGGCCCAGACTTACGAGTTGTAGGTCGCGGGTTCAAACCCAACCAGGCGCATTACTTTGTGTAATTTATTTCATCACCACTGCTCTCAAAACGGTGAAGGAAAACATCGTGAGGAAACCGGCATGTCCTAGAACCAAAAATTCGAAGACATGTGACATTCACCAACCCGCACTGGGCCCGCGTGGTGGATTATGGCCCATTCCGTCTCCTAGAGAGGAGGTCTGAGTCCCAGCAGTGGGAACATTAAAAAAGCTGATTATGCTATGCTATGCTATATAATCGTAGAAAAATAATATGTGTATCGACGCATTACATTGGTAATGCATCGGTATCCGTCTCTTTATTTCTTTACACGCTTAAACACGCTACTTGAGATGTATTTTTTTTTCTTAAAATAATTCTTAGTTGTTTTAAGATAAATAATTACTTATTTTAAAAATAGCTGAAATTGATTCAGGACGTTATTCCGAACGGACCGTGCGTCGCCAAATTTATTAAAGTAGATAAATTTGGACATAAACATACACCACAAATGAACAGCCTATAGGTAACCTGTATGATAAGCTCAAGATTTGTGTCGTGCCACGCCGGGTCTATGCTGACCACCAATATACCTACGTATGGTAACCACCATAGATAGGCCTAGCTGCCACATAGGGTATAGTTCGAAAAGAGCAACTAAAGGGAGCTGTATGGCTCAGAGGTAGCTTTTTACTTACAGTTGAGTTGTTGGATGTGAGTTGACGAAAACCACAGACTTCACGATAATCAAGTTTATTCTTAAAAGTTACACTAAGTTAAGTTCGCAGTAATAGCGCTGCGGCAGCTATTGGTCAACTATAATTATTTTAATTATAACTATTATAAGTATAAAAGCAGGTCGCGGTGTTAGCGATTTGCCTGTACGTGAACTATACAGGTTTTAGTCAGTAAAAGTTTGACACCCTTTTCACTCCTCCCAGGGCGGGAAGAGGCATTTGATGATTTCCCTCGTTGATAATACGATATCGTAAAGCAGAAGCTACTCAAGGAATACCTGAGTAATAGGCGTGCGAAGAGGCTAATTGGTGATCCAGATTTGGTTAAGTGCAATCTACATAACCTTGAGCATAGGCGTAGGGTAGCCAGCCTTTCGGTATTTTACAGGATGCATTTTGGAGAGTGTGCACGGGAATTGCATGACTTGATTCCGCCATCTCCTTTCTACCATCGGACAACCCGACGTACGGCGAGTATACGTGCGTTGTTGAAACCTCTACGGTCTGGACTAAGCGTTTCGCCTCGTCGTTTAAACCGCGTACATCGAAGGACTTGAATAATTTGCCTGCTGCTGTCTTCCCGACCGATTATAATTTAGGTGTCTTCAAGGCTAGAGTGAATAGGTTCCTAATAAACTAGTGCGCCTCATCATCAACGATTGCATCACTACTTACCATCAGGTGGGATCGCGGTCAAGCATTAGTTTATATGAATTAAAAAAAAGGGTAACATTGTCCTCCATTATTTTAGTAGGTTTGCAGTGGCAGTGGTAATAAATAAATAAAATAAAATAGCCTTTTTATTCTACTACCACATCTAACAATATGTAAACACATTTAAAATTCATTAATTATACATCACGTCATAAAAAAATTAAACTAGTAAAATCACAACACTGGAATTATCCGATTATTAATCTATTATTACTAAAATATATATATATATATATATATAAATGGTATATGGTAATGGTATATGGTATATTTATCTATTTATTACTTATTTTGCTTCTACTTATAAATAATTCAAATATAATCGTAATATAAGTCAAATCATTTTTTAATTCTTTTTGATCAGTTTAACATTATATTTTAGTTATTAGAATGCCAATTAATTATTGCAATGATTCTATTAGATCATAACGTACAAAACAAATCATAAAATAATCTTTACATAATAATAATCTACAATAATAACAACAATCCATAATATTAATCCAAAACAATAATCCATAATAATCATAACATTAAATTAAATAATAAATATTTTTAGGTAGTAGTCGCCTCTTTGGCGTAGGCCTCCCCCAGTGTTTTCCACAGTTCCCTATCTGTAGCTTTTCTCATCCAATCCGGTCCGGTAGGCAGTGATAGCCCAGTGCTAACTGCCCCGACTTATGCACTGTAGATCGTAGGTCCAAACCCAGCCAGGCGCATTACTTTGAGTAATTTATTTCATCACCACTGCTTTCAAAACGGTGAAGGAAAACATCGTGAAGAAACCGGCATGTCCTAGAATAAAATATTCGAAGACGTGTGACATCCACCAACCCGCACTGGGCCCGCATGGTGAACTATGACCTATTCTCTCTCATAGAGAGGAGGCCTGAGTCTCAGCAGTGAGAATATTATAAAGCTGGTTATATTATGTTTGTATGTTATATTCGATAATTTCGGTTACGATTAAGGTCTACACGAAGTATCTTGGAAGAAGAAAACGACTTCTTAAAGTTTTTAGAGCTAAAGGTCCGTTTAAAAACTATTTTAATGAACCACTACATAATATTATAGTTGTGTAACATAAAATATGTATATATAGGAATCCAAATATTTATAAGTATATTTATAGATATATAATTTTAGATTTATGTTTACTTATTAAATAACGTAATATTTGATTAATTTGTTGGCAGTACATCGCTGACGCCCTTTATTATTTTATGTTCTTTTTTTTTAGGTGGCAAATCATCAGAAGACTTCTAACGCTCTAGATTGGAGTGAGAAGGCAGTTCAGACTTTGACTAACTAAAACTGCACCTGTGTTACTTCATTTGACAGGCCTGTTGGTCTAGTGGTTAGTGGCCCTGACTGCTATGCCGGAGGTAGTGGGTTCGATTCTCACCCAAGACAAATGTTTGTGTGATGAGCACGATCATTTGTCTTGTGTCTGGATGTAATCTAACTATAATGTGTATGTATTTAGAAATATATAAGTATGTTTATCAGTTGTCTAGTACTCATAACACAAGCTCTGCTTAGTTTGGGACTAGACGGCGTTGTGTGATAATTGTGGAATATATGATGTATCCAACCTTGTTCGTTTTGTGCATGGTGGGATACAATAGGTTGGAGACAAGAAGGGATCTGGCGTTGGTATCATATATTCTAGGAGTGTTCCGGGGCAACACAAACAATCCGGGTGTGTTGCAGGAGATGGGATTGTGCGTGCCCGATGGGTACGTTCAACGTCGCAGACGGCCGGATTTGTTCGTACTGCCGCGCGGTCGCACCAAACTGGTGGCCAACGTCCCTTTCTCGAGGGCAATGCGCACACTAAACCTGGTGGCTTATAAAATTGATATATAATATATCCTTATGTTCACTGAGAGATTTCGCAAAAGTTGCATTACATTTTTTATGTTATAATGGAAATATATAACAATACATAATTAATTGAATGAAATAATTGTATTCTGATAATTAATTGCCTTATAGCATAGCATAAGCATAGCATAATCAGCCTTTTTAATGTTCCCACTGCTGGGACTCAGGCCTCCTCTATCTAGGAGAGGGAATGGGCAGTAATCCACCACGCGGGCCCAGTGCGGATTGGTGAATGTCACATGTCTTCGAATTTTTGGTTCTAAGACATGCCGGTTTCCTCACGATGTTTTCCTTCACCGTTTTGAGAGCAGTGGCGATGAAATAAATTACACAAAGTAATGCGCCTGGCTGGGTTTGAACCCGCGACCTACAATTCGTAAGTCGGGGCCGTTACCACTCGAACACATTGCCTTATATTGTATTTTAATTGTATATTATATTATTTTTTATTATATTGACTAAGTTATTTTATTTTTGTAAATGTTACCTATGAATTGAATCAAAATGGTATGTAATCATTATTGTAATTTTTATTTTTGACTACAGTATCGCATTGGAGTTGTCTGTAATGATAGCTGTATGTATGTATATAATATTAAATAATAATTATAAATAATAAAATTTTCCCTTTGCGTTCTAGGGCCATGGTAACTCTTTTGAACTATCCCGCAGCCCTAGCAGACATTGGCCCTAGTGGACCCCTTCAGTTATTTTAAGTTATTAGGATCCATCCAAAGGTGGTCTAGAAGATATCGCTGTCTGCGATAAGACCACCATTGTACCCATAGATTTAAGTTTGTGTATAAGTAACAAGCTTCTGCTAGCGGTTTCGCCCGTGTGAAAGTAGGCAAGTTTCTCCATACAAACTTCGGGCCCCCGTTTCATCCCTTTAGGGGTAATCTTTGGAAAATTTTCTCTTAATGCTCGTCTACGTCATAAAAGGAAACCTTGTGCAAAATTTCAGATTCCTAGTCTTAGTAGTTTCGGCTGTGCGTTGATATGTCAGCCAGTCAGTTGCTCCTTTTATATTTATTTATTTCATTCTTTATGCACACAAGAGTACAGAGCCGGACTTAATGCCTATATAGATGTTACCATTTTGGTGTACAATAAAGTTTCTTCTATTCTATTCTCATGCATCGAAGTAGTCCTCCACATAGCTGTCATCCGGAAATGTGCCCAGAAGACTTGTCACGTTGAACGGGGATGCTAATTCTTTAGGCAAAGAACGAGCCAGCATTCTGGTCACGCAAAATATTGGCGAGTCGTTGTGAAATTGCTTTGAAAAGGAGACGCGCACTCGGACGCGTTTCGACATCAAATAGCTCAAAACTATAAATAACATTCAAGTATTCGCCGTTTGAGGGTCTCAGTAGGCGCAGCGACAGCGCCGGCGCAGTCCGCTGAACTAGAAACATGGGTTGGCGCAAGGGTGTTGACGTTTAGTATAAATACTTAGTTAATTTATAAGGTTTTTTATCATCTTCCTACTCCAGTCCCGTGTTATTTGGGGTCGGCGAAACACGTTTTTTTCTTCCATTCCATCATGCTATCACTAACTTCCTTTTCTTTCATATCACTCTTCACGCAATCCATCCATCTTTTCTTTGGCCTCTCTCTCCCTCTCCACTCATCCACATGTATACTCATAACTCTTATACGTTAACATGCATTTTTTATGAACATATATATATGAATGAATGAATGATGTTTGAAATCCATGAAATTAATAAATTATATTCAACATTTACCGCGTACCGGAAGACGCAGTGTTGGAAGGCCCCCTAAAAAGTGGACCGATGACCTGGTGAAGGTTGCAGGAATCCGATGGATGCGAGACGCACAGGACCGTTCGTTGTAGCGACATTTAGGGGAGGCCTATGTCCAGCAGTGGACATCTATCGGCTAAAATGATGATGATGATTCAACATTTCATTAAATTAAAAAAATCTCTATTCTACAATTAACATTTACAAATGTCCAACGTAAGCCATTAGATAACAACATCTCTTGCTTTAAATGTTACCAACAAACAAACAGACAGATATAATCATTAATAACTAATCCATCTATTGTGATTCCACGACATTGTTTGTGTTAATGTGAGACAAACATATTAGCAGGCGATAGTTATTAGCTAAGTGAGTCTGATGGTGTTTATTCTTTAATTAGGTAGTAAGTAGTATTTTAAGTAGGAACGGTTAATGTACCTAATCTCTTAAAGAATACGGGGTCATTAATGAGGATGACGCTTAAGCTGTTGATCCCCGCATTAACGCCGGCGTTAACGCGCCATTGTCTTTCTATTGTGTCTCTAATTACGCACTCAAAAGGTTAATTAATAATAATAGTTTATTAAGCTTTGTTTATTCCACACAAACAAAATAAAATTAGACAATCAGTTATTGAAATTAGGTACTCAATAAAAATAATGTGTCAGTCAATGGCTCAATAGCCCTCGACCAACACCTTAGGAGGCTCTCATTAAGCGGCTGGATCATCGGGTTCCTTTTTCCGGAGCCTTGATCGCCAGTAGCTTGGACCCTGTTCCCGATAGCTATAGGATACTGTTTTGCATAATTTTAAATATTTTTTTAATATTTTTCATTTGTTATTAAAAAATTAAAATTGTATGTAAATATGTTAAATGAAGGAGATAAAAATAATATTCTTTAAATAAACTTGAATTGAATTCAATATTGGTATTTTTGATTTTACTGTAATTATAGTTATATGTACATACATTTTAAAAATGTAAATTATTAGTATTTAAAGTAAATAAATGTATAATCAGATTAAAAAATTAAAAACAATTTGGTCTGTATACTTACTAAAAAAAATATAAATCTTTAACTTTCCGTAGAATTATCCATTACCTCACAACGTACCAAGGTCTTGCATCCATCAAACCTGCTCATACCTACCATATATTTGTCCGTGAACATACGTGGCCATGTTTGTCTGCTCGTAAAACTGCAGGAAACGGCCATGAGCAGACCATGGGCTATTAAACGACAGTTTTTTTTTGTTTTATGGCTTCGTTATGGCGTAGTGTTGATTTACTGTGACAAGGATACGTGAGGTGGTAATACTTGTAGATATGTATAGACGCATGTTACATAGGTAGGTACCTTTTTGTGGTTTTTTTTCAGTGGGAAAACCATTCATTGACATACTCCCCTCTTGGGTGGAGCGAGAGGGTGTATCAGACTTTTACTGACTAAAAACCCAGCCCTGTTCCTTTGTTGCCTTTTACACCAGAGCCGAAAATCGATCAACAGTTGACTAAGAAATCGGTGAACATACATTAAAAAAAACATACAGCTGAACATATTCTTTTTACTTTTCGAAGTCATATTTTTACTTTTCGAAGTCAGTCAAAAAGAACTTTTATGTGGCACAGTTTGTTTCAAATTATATAAAAGCCTTAGCAACAGAAACCATTATACTTACCGAAACTATAACCCCCATCACCAGACATACATAACGTACCCTACAGATCGTATGTGAATATGAATGTAATGTAAATGGAAAGAGATAATGTTACGTCGACCGCGCGGGCGGCCCACGGAGGCAATAGACTGGTGGGTTCCTTTTGTGGCCGGGAGTATATGCGCTTTTTATCTAGGTAGGAAATTATCAAATGACAATGAGTTAAATTTATTTTGATTGCAACACTCAATCTTCGAAAGGACGCCACAATGAAAAACAAATGACAGTCTCGCAAATTAAAAAGTAGGTAACATGGTCGCAAAGAGTTCCATTTTCGAATTCTATCATTTTTTTTTTCATTCTTTAATTGTTAGTGGCCAGATCCAGAGACTTTCAGTATGCCACACGTAAAAAGCGAAGCTTTTCTGTTTTTGTGCTCATACCATCAATTTTATTGTAGGTATTATAATGTCTTTACGTGAGGACTTTAATCGGCTTTCTGATGATTATGGTTTCTTTTTTTTTTGTCTATTTTTATTAGCCGTATGTAAGTCCTCCTTGTACTAAATAAATAAAACGGAACGCGATCAGCACACTGTAGGTCAAAGAATATTGAGTCGTGGCTTAAACCACGACTCAATATTCTTTGACCTACAGTTCTCAGTTACCAGCCCATCTGTATCTACATATAGGATCTCCTATATGTAGATACAAATGGGCTGGTAAGGAAAAGGAGAAACTGACTGACTGACATATCGACGCACAGCCAAAACTACTAGATCTAGAATCGTGATATTTTGCTCAAGGCTTTCTTTTATAACGTGGATGAGCACTAAGAAGGGATTTTAATATGGAATTTTATTCCCTGGACCCTTATACTTGAAACTTAGCATATATTATAGTAACCCAAGTAAATAATAAAGGTTTTCACGATTCGGTTTTTAAAACAACCCCAATGAAACGATTTAGGGGGTTTTAAGGGTTGTTTGGTGGGAGAATCTTATTCCCTGGGTATATACATGAAATTTGGCACAAATTATAATCAAAATAAGTATAGTTTTTGACTGGCCTGTTGGTCTAGTAGTTAGTAGCCCTGACTGCTATGCCGGAGGTCGTGGGTTTGACTCCCACCCAGGACAAATGTTTGTGTGATTAGCATGAACATTGGTTCTGTGTCTGGGTGTAATTTATCTATAATATTTATGTATGTATTTAGAAATATATAAGTATGTTTATCAGTTGTCTAGTACTCATAACAGGCCCTGCTTAGCTTGGGGCTAGATGGCGTTGTGTGATAGTTGTGAAAAAAAAAAAGTAATAAAGACTGTCATTATTAGTTTTTCAAAACTACCTTAAAATACAGTTTATGGGGGTGTTAAAGTTTTTTGAAAATATTACAAGATCTTCATTTTGTCCCCTTTTAAGTCATTTTAATTTTTGGCGTCTATTTACTGGGTTACAAAAGGAACCCACTAAATGTGTGCAACTCGACACCGGATCCGAGTTAATGGTGGATGCGTGTCGCGCCCTCGCGCAACTCTAGTCGCTACGTGTGTCGCCGCCTTATAACCGTAGTGTATTAACTGTTTATGTGTTTAATATTAAGTATATTGTATTTCTCATGTCTGTTCCATTTAGGGGGGATGCAGATGAGAGAAGAGGCCGTTGGTTTTGTTTAACAAATACAGGCCGTAACGGCTTCAACTTTATATGGTAAGTAACTAAAGTGCCTGTTTGTTTTTTGAAATTAGATAACAACTGAAAAACTCCCAATGAAAAAATATTTGTTTCTTTTCAGGGTTCCGTACCTCAAAAGAAAAGAAAGTACCCTTATAGGATCACTTTGTTGTCCGTCCGTCTGTCTGTCTGTCTGTCCTTTTATCTCGGGCATGTATTTGTATCGAGTTGAAATTAAAACCATATACTCACGTCTACGGTCTCTTGAAGCTGTAAATAAATCAAACTTCTAAGTTAACAAAAAAAAAGACACGGCCGTTTATGTCGCAAAAACGTATATTTCGACACTCGAAGAAATCAAAATTCGTAGAGTACTTCCCGTTGACCCAGAATTCTGAAATTTGACATAAAGCAAGGTCTTATAGCATAGGTATAGGAATAAATCTAAAAACTGTAATTTGTTGTTACGTTACAAAAAAAAATTGAACATATATAGGTAAGTTTGTACGGAACCCTCAGGGCGCGAGTCCGACTCGCATTTGCCCAGTTTTATTTTTAACTTCACACAACTAATCCCAACCTAAGCAGAGCTTGTACCTGTTATGAGTAGGTACTAGACAACTGATAAACATACTTATATATTTCTGAATATATTATTATAAATAAATTACACCCAGACAAAACAAATGATCGTTCTAATCACATAAACATTTGTCTTGGGTGGGAATCGAACCCACGACCTCCGGCATAGCAGTCAGGGCCACTAGCACTAAACCAACAGCCCCCCTAGCCAAGTTACAACCGTTTCGTTTCGATTTTCTTTTCGTTGATCGCCTCGAGTCGGCCACGCCTCCTGTTCCTTTGTTCTGACCACGTGACTGAGCGTTGAGACGGCGTCAGATTATAGGAATCGGAGGCGTGGCCTACTCGAGGCGATCAACGAAAAGAGAATCGAAACGAAACGGTTGTAACTTGGTTAGGGGGGCAGGCCTGTCAAAAAATATCCAATATTAGTTCTTTTGTTTATTTAAAACGTTTCCCAACACTAGGAATTACTCATGTATCGTGGGTGCGTTCACAAAACTAATTAGAGAGAGTAAGCTCACATACAGAAGACACCTAGACAGATCTGTAGGCCATAGAAATATTTGTTCCGTGCGGGTTTACCACTGGCCTGGCACGAAGCATCAAGAAGCATCAAGAACCATCGATCTCCGATCTCCGGAGGGGAGTGATGTAGCGACATCTATGGCGTCACATAAGAACTAATCCTGCATCGCGCAATCAAAGTTCTCCGCGCGATTAGAACATGTAGAACAGCCCGAAATCATCTATCGGGCAGTTGCCCACCAGACATAACATCCTGTCTGGCCGGAAGATCCTCCCTTTTCAAAGGAGGTATGTGGGACTTTACTCTCTGTTCCGCCTACCTCCAAACGGGAATCGAATCCGCAACACGTCCTGCAGCTGCTAATCGCTCAAACACACGGCAATCATGCCGTGAAACTTTGTTCACGTATTACTTTACCCAACTTCAAACAGAATCTCATGCTAGACTAACGAGAGTCGAACTATCAAAGTAGTAGCTACATACCTACCACACATTCCTTGCCTATTGAATCTGCTAATTGCTCAGCTGTCAAATGACCGACAGCCGATCTTTGTACCCTGCGTTAGATTGTACGCAGTTCATTACATAGGAGTACTTCGCTTTGGTGTTAATTGGCTAGTACCCAACGCAACAATGAGCAAAACACTGTATATGTCGTTAAAACTTGCTACTGGCGGAGTGACGACTTAATTAGTTAGAATATCTAGTTTCATACATCACTACTGTTTTGCTTTGCTCATAATATTATCCGTATTTGTATTCAACCTTTCTGTTAAGTTGCTTGGGCTTTACTGCGCTCCAATTTAGACGAGCTTTAGATCAGTTTGTAACTGCCTGCAAGATCATACACGGAACCATTGACTCGCCTGATTTGCATGGGGAGCTGTGTATAATTTTTGTTCCCCATAACTATTGCCGGGCAAGACGGCATAAATTATTTTTGGTGCCACGTTGCCGTATGGTTGCGCGACGTTTGTCACCCATTCCGCGAATGTTAATCGCACTCAACGCCCTCTTTCAATCCAGTCCCGGACTAGATCTATTCGCTAATGAATTTCAGAAGATACTGGCTGAATGTCTGGTGTTTTGCAAGACTGAATGAGAGGTTTAGTTGTATATCTGTGTTATATTTCCTTTAAAATGTGCTTTACATAATTTGTATCTAATGTAATCAGTGTAATTGGCATTTTGTCGTTCTGGTTAATTTAAAAATAAATGTTCAAAGAGTACTAGGTAAGTAATTTAAGGAAAAAGAATTAGTGTTCATATATTTCTGAGAACGTAATATTTTTGTTAAATGAATTTTGGAACTGGGTATTTACCATGACGTGTTAAAATATCAAGCGCGCGAGCGAAAAAGAGTGATGGAGCTATACTCCCTATATAACTCCATCCCTTTAACAATTCAGTTTAGGTTGTAAAATGGATCGCGTTAAGAGCTCGTCGTTTTTTTTTCGGAAGAGAAATCATCCAATGCAATCTCCCGCTCTTTGGCGGAGCCGAGATAGTGTCAGGCTTTTACTGACTACAAAACCACTTCTGTTCCTTCTTTTTCTTCGTTCCAGGGCCTCGGGGTTCTCTTTCGCATCACCCATGTCCCCAATAGGCTTCAACCCTGCTGGGCCCCTGCGGTTTTGCTAAAATCTCTTTGAAGCGCGCGTGGAACACTACGCGCCGTCGACAACTTGGGCTGGGTCCGGACGGTTATCGGGCGGTTACCGGACGGTCGGACGGTGAGTTACCCATTGCTCGCCGTCCGTAAGCCAGCGCCTACCGTGGCTGGAAATCGGGATCAGGATCCCGGTCACTGGGGCGTGACGGCCGTTCTCAAGCGCCGGCCGCCTCCTTTGCTAGCATTACTGCTTCGCAGAAGGAGGCGACCGCCTGCCACTCCTTCTCGCTCCGGACCATGGCCTATACCTGCCCGGCGCGAGAGATCGCTGCCACCGATCGCCCCCACGAGGACATAGCGGTGCTCTGCCCAGGCGGGGACACCTCTACCGTATGCTCCACCGTGTCCTCTGAGCCGTCCACACAATGGTGACACCCTGGCGTTTCTTCCGCACGAATCCGGTGCAGGAACCTCCCAAAATTACCATGTTAGGTGAGGACCTGCGTCATGCGGAATGTAAGGACGCCGTGTTGTCATGTTGTTGCTCGTGGTAGCACTACTGGTAAATCCACAACTTGGTAATCTATATTAATAATATCATAAGCACAGCACAGCTCAATTAGCCTTATAATTTTCGACTACTGCTGGGACTTAGGCTTTTTCTCTAGGAGAGGGAATGGGCCGTAATGTACCACGCGGGCCCAGTGCGGATTTGTAAATGTCCTGACCTAAAATTCGAATACACATAATTTTGTTGTTGAAATCGTTATTACCGGTTACATATGACATTTTTTTTTTAAATCTGGGTCAGCAAAACATACAAACTGCGCATACACACATACTTCTCATTAAACACTATTGGTAAATGAGGTACCAATAAGGATCACAAATTATCTGGGACGTGACAGTCGTCACGTAGACAAAGAGTTCCTTATGGATGTAAAATAGATATTAGACCCAAACTTAATTACAGACACATCGATACAAAATAAATAAGTAGGTATGTGTATCTCAATATTATACGAGTATGTCTCTGTATTATTCTGTGTCTGTGTTATTATATGTGTCTGTGTTTGTGTGTCTTGTGTGTGTTGTGTGTCTGTGTGTTGTGTCTGTGTGTGTTATGTGTTTGTATTATGTGTCTATGTGTGTGTGTGTGTGTGTGTGATGTGTTGTGTGTGCATCTGTGTGTGTGTTGTGTGTGTGTGTGTGTGTCTGTGTCTGTGTGTTTGTGTGTCTGTCAGCAGAGCTGGCCCAATGGCAATGGCTTCGAATTTCGAGTTGTAGGTCGCGGGGTCGAACCCAGCCAGGCGGTTTACTTTGTGTTAATTATTGCTTCACTACTGCTCTCAAACGGTGAAGGGAAACGTCTAGTTCCTATCAATCCTCTTCCATCTACGGCTAAAATTAATATAGCTAAAATGGAGTTGAAGATACCATAAATCATAAAGAAATACTCAGTAGGAACAGTATCGTTGTATCAGTGAAGCTCTGAACTTTGTTGTTTGAACACGATTACGGCGGGTGGCTAATTAGCAGTATTTGTTGAAGACTGTTTACCTTATAAATGTTTTGTTTATTACTGATAAATCAGCGAACAGCTAGTTTACTGGGTTCTCGGTGGGTTGTTTGCTTCCTTGAATCTGCTTTGGAATTGGTGTTAAGTATTTTAATTGGCCTTATTAGGATTTTTTTAAGGTTTGGACATCACCAATAACTTATCCAGGTCTGAGTGGTACTTTTGCTGACTAAAACCTACCCGTGTTTCTTCAATTGCCTTTTGCATTCCAGGGCCACGGTTATACTTTAGAATTATTCTGTAGCGCTCCTAATATGTTTATCCCAGAATATTATTTATTTATTAAACATACACATACTATCTTTACAGGCTGAACCCAATACAATAGTGGTTCCCAAACACACAAATAATTGAAAAAAAAAACGGGGCAAGTGCGAGTCGGACTCCGCACTGAGGGTTTCGTACAAACTTACCTATGAAAACAGTTCAATTCCCGAATTGAGTTACGAAGATTTTTCCAAATCGCAAAAAAAGTTTTGTGTCGTAACTAGAAATTTACAGTTTTCAGATATTTTTTCATACTTGTGCTATGAAACCTTGCTTCATGCCAAATTTCAGGATTCTAGGTCAACGGGAAGTACCTATGAATTTTGATTCCCTTGAGAGATATAAGTATTTTAGGACATAAACGGCCGTATCTTTTTTTTTCGTTAACTCAGAAGTTGGATATGTTTTTCACAGCTTCTAGGGACCACAGATCTGAGCATAAGGTTATAATTTCAATTCAATTTCGTTCCCGAGATAAAGGGTCTTAACCGACAGACGGACAACAAAGTGATCCTATAAGGGTTCCATTTTTTCCTTTTGAGGAATAATAAAACATCTTACGGCTAATACATGACGCAACAAGCTTCTGACAGCGGATTCGCCTGCGTGAGTGTGCGGTGTGTTTCACCCAAACTGTGGATTTCTCCAAAATTGCTATTGAGTTTTTCCATTACGAATAACTCTGTAGCATTACAAAGTTATTCGCCATGGAAAAACTCAATTGCAAGTTTAGCCCGATCCACAAGCTCAGCGGTCGCACTTGCAACCACGAGACCAACGAGGCAGGTATGTAAGTACTATGTGTGTAACATAAACATAGCATAATCAGCCTATCAATGTTCCCACTGCTGGGACTCAGGCCTCCTCTCTAGGAGAGGGAAGGGGCCGTAATCCACCACGCGGGCCCAGTGCGGGTTGGTGAATGTCACATGTCTACGAATGTTTTTTTTTTTTGGTTCTAGGACATGCCGGTTTCCTCACGATGTTTTCATTCACCGTTTTGAGAGCAGTGGTGATGAAATAAATTACACAAAGTAATACACATGGCTGGGTTTGAACCCGCGACCTACAACCCGTGACCTACAACCCGTAAGTCGAAGCCGTTACCACTCGGCCACCACTGCTCATTAGCTATTATCATTAATTGTAAAAAGTTCAGTTTTAATTGTGAACAATCACCAAAAATAAATTATCACTAAAAGCAGATATGAACCACCCTAACTCATTTATAAATCTTCTCAAATCCACACGCAACTTGCCAAAAAAATCACACCTCTAACAAATCCTGACTAGTCAACCCTACCAAAAAACCATATATAATCTCACAAAAGCATAGACAATGGTGATGATTGCATTAACACTGTCCCTGATAAGGACAGGTATTTAAGCCATTGCCATTCAAAACTCTCACGTCTTAAATAACCAGTTTAAACAGAACCGTGGTGAAAAGAAACACTAAACTTAATGTATCGGATTTGATGTTTGTTTTGACAAGTGGCGCCATTTTGACAGTTCCAGCTGTAATGGCGGGAACAAAAGGTTTGCTTTCTTTTAGTGATGTGTCACAAATGTGGTCTATTGTGGTTTTGATCGAACTAAAATTGACGTGAGACTTTGTAGTTTACGATGCTGAGTTAGAGAATCCTTTTTTGGCTGAGAATAGTCGATCGACCGCCCGTGGTTTCGAACGTGGCATTTAGTAAATTCTGGCAGATAGTAAACTTATGTCTGCTATGGCGATTAATAGAGATTCTTATAAACACTTGCGAAATAAAATTTATTTTTATATATAATTTCACTTCTAATGTTAATTTTATGCCCTAATGTTTTGTTTTTATTTTAGCATTAATTTTATATTATAGTTGGTATTACAGCATTACTGACACAAGTGCCTCAGAAAGCACGAAAAGCTGTTGGGGCCGGTTGTCATTCGTAGATATTTGACAGCTAATGGCTGTCAAATATCGTCAAGTAGTCAGACGCCAGAAAGTCTGACCATCAGTATATCCAAGGAGTATCGTGTTGCCCATTTACTGGATTGTGAAGGTCTTATAGGCAGTCACTTCATGTAAAATACGGCAAACAATAGGTAGCTCGCCGTCCGATCGTCCGGTCACCGTCCACGCGCACCTCAAGGAGATGTCAGCAACCGTAGTAGCCCAGCAGGGTAGAAGCCTACTTGGGCCATGGGTGATGCGAAAGAGATCACCGAGGCCCTGGAAAAATGGCAAAGAAGGAACAGGAGTGGGTTTTTAGTCAGTAAAAATCTGAAACTATCTCCCACTCCACCCAAGAGCGCGGGATGTCATTAGATGATTTTCCTACCCGGGAAAAAAAACACAGTTAAGTAAAGGCTAGGAAGATGATGAGAATCATAAAAATTGTTTTATGATTGTAGCCTTCATAATTTGTAGCATTCATAATTCAGCCCTGCTTGCAGGTCGCTGAGAAGACACAAATATTTTACAATACCTTCTAATATAATCGTGAAATGAAACTATTATAACCACCATCCTACAAAAGGCCCCGTGGGTCTCCACCGTGTTAATATACCCTGTTATCATACTAACCTTTCTGGGAAATTTCTCATATATGGGACCCAATATGGATACCTACTAATTAGTTTGTGTGGTCGGGAAAGGGGGAATAATCCGAGCCAATGCTAGTGGAACACACTTTTTAGTAGTGTGAAATAACACCAGACAATTGTGAGTGTGTATGTTTGTTACCTACGTTGACTGGCCTAGTCTAGTAGTTACTATTCAAGGCAACTAGTTTGCGTGATGAGCACGATCATTTTGTTCCGTGTCTGGGTGTAATTTATCTATAACTAGATGACCCAGCGAACTTCGTACCGCCTAATAGTAAGGATAACGCCATCCACTGGCATTACCAGAACAGCATAATTCATTTTATAACGACATTTTAATTAAAGATGGCGTTGTATTCGGATATTTTTTTTTTCGTGATTTTTTTACATTTTTTTCTCACCCTATTCGTGATCAAAATTAGCCAAATCGGTCCAGCCGTTCTCGAGTTTTAATGAAAGTAACGAACAGCTATTCATTTTTATATAGATATGTAAGTATGTATTTAGAAATATATACATATGTTAATCAATGGACTAGTACTCATAATCACAAGCTCTGTTTAGTTTGGGACTAGATGGCGTTGTGTGATAGTTGTGGAATATTATTATTATATTACTTCTTCACGCTCGAATGGTTGAATGGATTTAGATGAACTTTGGTACATGAGTACACCGTGTCCAGGATAATTTTTATCCTGGAAGCATGTTCCCTTGGGACTATTTCCTACTTCAGCGCGGGCAAAGCAGCTTGTAATAGCTAGTTGAGATTATTAAATGGGTTATTGTGCTCAGGTAAAGTTGTCAAAAAATAAAAGGCCCGTTTTGACATCTGTCAAAACGAATACGCAAAAAGAATAGCATAGCATAGCATAGTGGGCCTTATAATGTTCCCACTGCTGGGACTCAGGCCTCCTCTTTAGGAGAGGGAATGGGCCGTAATCCACCACGCGGGCCCAGTGCGGGTTGATGGATGTCACATGTCTTCGAATTTTTTATTCTAGGACATGCCGGTTTCCTCACGATGTTTTCCTTCACCGTCTTGAGAGCAGTGGTGATGAAATAAATTACACAAAGTAATGCGCAAAAAGAATACTCGCAATATATTCCATCATATTATGTAACGCCAAAAAAATGTATGTATTTTTTTAAACAAATATCATCATCAATAATCAAAAATGGATCAGATGGCGCTGCCAGTACGTAAACATAAGCTCCGTGTTTGAAAATTAGTAAAAAAGAATTGTGCGCGTAATTTATCTGCTAAATAGTGTCAAAGTGGACTTTGAAGGGAAAAGTTTTCGTGTTACTGTTATTAGCCCTATTTATTAGGTGTAAATAGCAAGACATCAGTTAATAGTGATCTTGAAAAAACAGTAAACAAAAGGGTTTTTTTTTTGTTAAACTGAACAATGAAGTGTTACCAAAACATTACTTAAATATCAAAACTATGTAACAATTGTGATCAACAAAGTGCTAAAAGGTAAAAAGTGTATATTAAAAATACTCAAAGTGCAAGTGAAAAATTATACAATCATAATTTGTACCTACCCACCTGACATTTTTGTATCTACATTTAAAGCATTATAACTGTACCGCTAATTCGATACAAAAATTATCATACTGATAGCCAGATTCTACAAGCGGTCGGTTGAGTGTCCGTGGATCCTGGTGGCACGAGTTCAAATCTCAACATTCATTGATCTTTTTGAATTTTTTTTTTAATATGAATTTTTTTTTTTTTTTTTGGAAATACGCTGAGTTTATTACACAAATTCACACAGAGATTTATAATCACTTTCTAAATAACTTATTGGAAGGATTATACAGCGATGGCATCAACCAGTGAATGCGCCGGCTGTCGCAGCGAGCTTAACCAAAGTAATATTATATAATGCTTTGGTGCGCAGCAACCTTGAATGTGCGAGCAATGTATGGAATCCTTTTTACGCAGTCCACTCGCAACGTGTGGAGAGCATAGAACGTGCCTTCACAAGACATCTTGCCTTCTCTACAATAGGTTTTTCATGCAGACTGCCTTACGCAGAGCGTTTGAAAAAATTTAAAATGATTACCCTTCACGAGCGAAGACGTCTCTTGGATTTATGTTTCCTTTATAAAATTATAAATGGAAATATTCAATGTAGTTGTCTTTTACAAAGCATTTCCTTGGCAGTTCTAAGAATTTACCCGCGAGTTAAAAAAAATAAAAAAGTTTTTCATACACCCATTGTCAAAACCAATCTGGGCCTACAGTCTCCCATTATAAGGATGAGCAATGCATACAACAGTGCTGTATTGAGCATACCTGACCTAGATATATTTAACGATAAGCTGCCGAGGTTTAGGAGGAAAATTGTACAATCCTTGCAAGGTACATTCTAATGTGTTTTATGCTTATGCTTTTGTGACTTTTGTGACTTTTAGGACTCTTGACTTTTAGAATTTATTTTTAATGTTTTTAATTTAATTTAATTTAATTACATCTTAATTTATTTATTCTATTTTAATTCATTTAATTTTAATTTAATTTATTTTTAATGTATTCAATTTAAATAATTAATGCTTAATGTTTTAATGTCCTGTAATTTTATTTGTTTTTAATGATAATGTAATTTGACTTGTTCGATTTTATTTTATTTAGGTTATTTGACTACACAGTGAGTTTATGTTAAGTAAAAATATAAGAATATAGTTTTTAAGGCAGCAAAATTATTGTAGTGAGCGCTATGTACGCCTTAATTGTCATGTGCATAAGTCATTTTGTTTCGAGATAGTTTTTTTTTTTTAATGTAAAATGTATGTGATGTGGCTGTACTTCATTTAAATAAAAAAATAAATAAAAAATAAACACTTTATGCAATTAATTATTATTTTATTGTTTAATTCAGTTTCGTTCCAAGTTACATTCTAGGGTATTTCTCAAATATCAAAACGGGCCTTTTTTTTTTTAACGAGTTTAAGTCAACCAAGCTTATTGATGTCGTGTTGAAGTCTATCCGTGATGCCAAACTACGAAGTATTACATATTAGGCCATTTATATGGTAGCCACTGATTATGATTTGACGGTTAACTTTGGCATTCAATGGGTTAAATAGTACACACTAAGTTTACTCAGAGAGCTTGACTAGAGAAGACATTTCTAATGAGATACTTAGCACAATATACATGTAATTAATAAACAAGTTAATTACCAAATGAATCATCAGTAAAGAGCTAGCTTGGACCAGCCCCACCCAGTAGCCATCTCAACATATTTACATACGTCTACACAGTTGCCCACTCGACTCGGTACATACTCCATTCAAGGACCACTCGCGTGAGAGAATCATAAAAAAAACCTTACAAACTACATCGTTGCGATATCAATGTTGTAATCGCTAAAAAATATGTCTACTTATATCTCTCTTCTGATATCTACTTATTATTGAAAATCTTAAATTGATTTGCTTACTCACAGACAACGCTCAGACTAAATTATACTTGCTAGAAGCATGAATTAGAGCTCCCTAAATAAAGAGGGTAACGTAACTGGCATGGTTGATGGCAAACGACCAAGAGGCCGCAGCTCAAAAAGATGGGCAGATCAGGTCCGCTCCACACTGGACACCCAATTGCACGTCACACTTCATGACGCTAAGAACCGTCACAGATGGCGAAATACCAGTAACAAAAAGCTAATCCAGCGGGAACTTCACGACCCTCAGTAATGAGGAATACGACACGAGGAGGAGGAGGAAATAAAGAAGGTTCTGAAGATTTTTTGAAAATTCATCCCTTAATGATGTTAAATAGGAAGGAAGGAAGTTTGTATGTAAGTTTGTAATTTTTAAATTATACCTACCATGCTACCAGGCTAGGCTACCATGGATTCACACCACTTTTGGCAAGGCAACGTAATACGGTGTGATTAGGAAAAAACCTTTCATTTTTTGATATACAGTTCGATTAAATAAGAGATGAGGGTACATTATGAACCAAATACCTCTTTAAACCTGGCAACTCCATAGTTGCAACCTATATTTTTTCAGTTCCTTGGGTCACTTTCTTTTAGCTGATGCTCGACTTTTATAAATAACAAACCAGGGTAATAATAACGAAAGCGATTAATAACGAAATCTCCGAAACTATAACACCTACAAACTTAAAATTTGGCAGGTAGGTTCCTTATAGGGTGTAGACATCCGCTAAGAACGGATTTTACGAAACTTCACCCCTAAGGGGGCAAAACGGGGGTTGGAAGTTTGTATGGACAAACCAACTTTCGCGCGGGCGAAGCCGCTGGCAGAAGCTAGTAATTAATAAAAGTCTGATACTCCCTGTTATTTGATGATTTCCCATCTGAAAAAAATGGGTAGGATGTTCACCATATATCGGTGGTGCACACTTACAGCAACTACTACTATTTAGGTAAGCACGTGGTGCGATAGTAATTGCACAACCGCTATTATTTTTTTATTAATGATAGGCTCGCGTTTGACCACCATCTCACCTGATGGTAAGCGATGATATGGTCGACGATGGAGCACGCTTGCCTAGAAGTAGCCTATTCACTCTTGACTTAAAGACCCCTAAGTTGTAGCTATCTGGAAACACAAGACTCCGGCAAGGAATTCCACTCCTTGGCTGTACGCATAATAAATGTGTTCTTAAAACGTTTTGTGCGTATGAGTGGGATTCTTTAAACTAGGTCACATCCAGGGGGTGTCATGGGTTATAGCAGCAGCAGTAGGTATAAATGCAAGTTTCAGACATTTCCGATTGGTCCATTCCATAATTACCCACTTTCCTTATAATCTATACATACTTATAAATACAATTGAGGATACCTCAATTTTAATTATTGTTAAAAATGTTATTTTGGTATTACAAACAGATATTTGTAATACCAAAATATTTTTTTTTACTAAATAATTTTTTTTTTTTTTTATTTGGTATAAACTAGTGCTTGACTGCGATCCCACCTGATGGTAAGCAGTGATGCAATCGTTGACGGTGAGGTCCACTAGTTTATCACTCTAGCCTTGAAGACACCCAAATTATAATCGTATGGGAAGACTGCAGCAGGCAAATTATTCCAGTCCTTCGATGTACGCGATATAAACGACAAGGCGAAACGCTTAGTCCGGACCGTAGAGGTTTCAACAACGTAAGGGTGGATACTCGCCGTACGTTGGGTAGAAATGAGAAGAAATGAGATGGTAGAATCAAGTCATACTTACTAAACTACTGTAGTAAGTGTGACTACTGTGGTGTCTGTGTGTAGTATGAAAGTAAATTCGATACCTACAACAAAAATACATTTTTTTAATTGTCTGTCCGTCTGTTTCAGCTGCTTCCATTGGTAGATAGCTGAAGCCCTACCACGAGCTTTCAACACGGTACATTTGACGACCGGACTGACCTGTTGGCCCTGACTGCTATGCTGGAGGCCGCGGGTTCGATTCCCACCTGAGTCAAAAATTGTTTCGTGTGATGACCACTACCATTTGTCGTGTGTCGGGATGTAATTTATTTATATAATATGTATGTATTTAGAAATATACAATATTAGTTTTAGTGCGAAACCCGAAACACGTGTCTAATAATTTTACGTAAAGTATCTATGTACAAAATTTCTTAACTGAATCATGAAAAATCACGAAGTTATAAGCTTGTTGTGGTCACACAAATACACGGTCACTGGGACATTCGGGCGAGTGAGAGTTTGTTTTGCTCCCGTACCCAGCTGTGCGCTGGCGCCTAAAGCCCGCTATGTTCAGCCGTGACCTGTGTTGTACTTAGTATCGGTGGTATCAAACTTGTGACCTTTTTTAAATATTTTTGGGAAAAAATATAACATGGTGTAAAAATTATTGGAATCGATTCAGTTACGAGCCGTTTGGGGTTGAAACTCTCGGATCGTGGGGTCCGAGTGCTCACAAATTATTTAAAGAACTTTCAAAACGCCTTATTGACACTTCGCATGACCCAAGGGCTGGCTTTTACTTCGGACAAAGGATAAGCATTGCCATTCAGCGTGGCAATGCCGCCAGTCTTTTGGGTACATTACCAGTCGACAGCGATGTTGAAGAGTTTTTCGACGCCGTACTTTAGATTGCTTTTTTTAGTACTTTATGGCTTTTATTTTTATTTTGTAAGTTAGTTTTAATTACGTTATTATTAGATTTAAATGTATATAAAATGAATAAATTCAGTTACTGATTCTGAAACAAACTATATTCAGGTTTCGCATATACTAAAAAAAAATGTTGTATAAGAATTTTTATCAGATGCCTAGTACTCATAGCACAAGCTCTGCTTAGTTGGGAACTAAATGGCATTGTGTGAAAGTTATGGAATTAAAAAAAAAAAACTTTATACAGCACTTAATAGCACTAGTAAGACACTGTACAAAAGCGAACTTAATGCCTTGACCATTGCAATGACCAGTTGGCCTTAGCATAAGCATAATCAACCTTTTAATGTTCCCACTGCTGGGACTCAGGCCTCCTCTCTCTAGGAGAGGGAATGTGCCGTAATCCACCACGCGGGCCCAGTGCGGATTGATGAATGTCACATGTCTTCGAATTTTTGCTTCTAGGACATGCCGGTTTCCTCACGATGTTTTCCTTCACCGTTTTGAGAGCAGTGGTGATGAAATAAATTACACAAAGTACCTAATGCGCCTAGCTATGTTTGAACTCTCGACCTACAACTCTTAAGTCAGGGCCGTTACCATTCGGCCACCACTGCTCTCAGTCAGGGCCGTTACCATTCGGCCACCACTGCTCTCAGTTGGCCTTAGGGACCTGAGAAAACAGAGATCATCTTTACACTCTATACTTGTAGCTCTAAATGCTTCACCAATA
This sequence comes from Mythimna impura, assembly GCA_905147345.3. Classification (NCBI taxonomy): domain Eukaryota; kingdom Metazoa; phylum Arthropoda; class Insecta; order Lepidoptera; family Noctuidae; genus Mythimna; species Mythimna impura. The sequence continues at coordinate 19,236,733 of LR990359.1, read as the reverse complement.
CCTACTAACCATTTTATGATCAAGCTGAAGGTTCCCCTGGTTTCCATGGTCACCGTGGGTGGTCTGTATCACGGCACTTAGCGCGTCACACAAAAAATCACAGAAAAAATATGAAAATATCATACTCATAACAGGTAGGGAATAACGTGGACATGACGGCGGGATCATATTGACCATGGCTGGAGGGCTTCCTGTTGGTAATGCTTCAGTGGGTCTTTATCGTTAAAGATATATTTTTAAGGTTCCGTATCTCTTTTGGCAAAAAACGGAACCCTTATAGGATAAAAGTCCCGTTAAAATCAGTCCAGTAACTGGAATAGACACACAGACCAACAGACAGACCGACAGATAGACAAGAATTGTAATAATTGCATTTTTGTTATAGGTTTCAATACCGATATCGAATATACTTTCGTAGGCATTCACTAAAAAAAATATATTTTGATATTACAAACAGACACTTCAATTTAATTTATGTCATTATTATAATTCTTCTGTACGTGTGTTTGTCACCTAACTCCTCTTAAATGGCTTGACCGTTTTGAAAGTGATTTTGTGTGTGTATTTGAGCGGGCCCTTGGATGATTTGAAAATACAATTGGACCCAGTAGTAGTACAACCGATTGTACTACTACTGGGTCCTTTTTTGGGGTGGGTGGTTTTAAATTGGCATATTGTCAGAAAAAAAAATTAAGAACCCGAGTTCTTAATTTTTTTTCTGACAAAATGCCAATTTTCGGGCAGGACAACGTTCGCCAGGACCGCTAGTGTATCTGTAGTTTACATAATATTATTATTTTAAGCCCTCTAAACCTTAATATATAATTACTTAATTTTACTGTTAAAAATATGAAACATTAACACTAGCTACACCAGGCACCAATCTCTAAACACAGTCATTAACCCGTCTAAAGTCTACTAAAACCTTCACAGATAATGTCCACACTAATCCAACACTCCGCCATGTTTGTTTTCCTAGGTCAGGTACGACGCAGGCACAGGTATCGTCCGTCCCGGCTCAAGAGCTTGTTTCCTTTGCCTTTTCACACGATAATGAAACAACAACTGCACTAAACTTAGGCAAAACGTGATTTGAGGTGACATCAGAGGTTTTTGAACGAAATCCCTTTTTGACAGCTACGTGTTGTGATTAGATACGGAATGCGTATGGAAGTAAATAAAAATATACTTGAGGTGTAGTAAAAGATCAATATTTATAATGTCCATTATGGATTTGCAAAGTTTTTTTTTGCTGATTGCGTAGTACCCTTTCCTTACAGCCCCCTAACCAAGTTACAACCGTTTCGTTTCGATTCTCTGTTCGTTGATCGCCTCGAGTCGGCCACGCCTCCGATTCCTTTGTTCTAACGTCAACGCTCAGTCACGTGGTCAGAACAAAGGAATAGGAGGCGTGGCCGATTCGAGGCGATCAACGAAAAGAGAAACGAAACGGTTGTAACTTTGCTAGGGGGGCAGGGTTCGTTAAGGGTGATGCTAGGTCTGTGGGATCATTCGATAGAGTTACCGCGGTCTTGAAATGCAAAGGACAAATAGCACTGCCTGTCGCTCCACCCAGAGCGGGAGTAGTGATTTAGTGATTTCCAACATAAAATAATTAAAATAGCATAAGCATAGCATAATCAGCCTTTTAATGTTCCCACTGCTGGGACTCAGGCCTCCTCTCTAGGAGAGGGAATGGGCCGTAATCCACCACGCCGACCCAGTGCGGGTTCGTGAATGTCACATGTCTTCGAATTTTTTGGTTCTAGGACATGCCGGTTTCCTCACGATGTTTTCCTTCACCGTTTTGAGAGCAGTGATGACGAAATAAATTACACAAAGTAATGCGCCTGGCTGGGTTTGAACACGCGACCTACAACTCGTAAGTCGGGGCCGTTACCACTCGGCCACCACTACTCAATTAAAATATCCTTTCCTAACTACTTATAAATTTCTAAACTAATAAATATTGTAACTTAAAAGGTAAAAATAATAATATTTACAAATGGGTAAAAAAGAACTTATTGGGCATCAAAAAATTCATCCACATCGATGTCAATGGGAAAAGTGCCCACGCAAAGTGCAGCATTGCCACATTGGATAGCAATGCTGATTCGTTGACCGAAGAAAAGCCCAGCTCTCTGGTCACGCGAAGAGTCGACCAGCTGTTTGCTGATATCAGGCACAACTCGATGAGCGCGAGCGCTCGGACGCCATGGCCCTAGTGTGTGTGTTTGTGACCTTGATTTGTTTTCGTTAGTTTTTAAGTGAATTATGATAACTGTTGCAAATTCTATATGCTTGTAGTTGTAGTTCATTGATTACGCCAAAAGATAAGCTTATAAGTTACGTTATCATGTTCTTACACACTAGTCTACGTTTCATTTAATTTCTCTTTTCACAAGTCTACTGGAAGAAATTTCTAAAGGTAATTAGGTATTTAGGAAAAGTAGTTCCTTAGTTTACATATTTATAATGTTGGTACTTGATGCTGCTAAAAATAGATTAACTGATAAAAGTAAGTCCATTTAGCCGTTTAGATGACTTTCATCACAATCATCACTTATGTAATCATAACCACCGGACCCTAGTTCAGGCCATGGTCCGAAGCGAGAGGGAATGGAATGCGGTCGCATCCTTCTGCGAAGCATTACTGTTAGCGAAGGATGCGGCCACAAGAGTGAGAGAACTTACATCCTCACGCCCCAGCCACCGCGACAGGAAACTCCGCGGGTGTTGGGAATCGCGGAGCGATCTTCAGCCTCCGTAGGCGCGAGCTTGCGGACGACGAGCAAGGGATAATTCGCGTCCGCCCATCTGGTACACGCGCGCCTCAAATAGAAGTCAGCAATCCGTAAGGGCCCAGCAGGGCCGATGCCTGCTAGGGCCTTGGCATTGGTTCTGAAAAGGATATACTCATGGTCCTAAAACGCACAAGACAACTGAAGGACAAAGGTAGGACAGCTAAGAAAGACAAATATTTTGAAAGTTTTTAACGGAATTTTTTCGAGTGAAGTTCTACGGTGGATGTTTTAATTTGATTATTCGCAAATTATTAAAACCGCCGCCTGCCCTTTTTAATGGATATTGTGATGTAAAATTGGTATATTTTTGTATCTCAAGTGTCTACACAGCTGTACAATACGTGGAACCATCGAAGCAGGCGCGAATTAACATTCCTGAGCGTTGTTGCGGAGTTTAGAGGGACATTCCTGCCCCCTAGCCAAGTTACAACCGTTTCGTTTCGATTCTCTTTTCGTCGATCGCCTCGAGTCGGCTACGCCTCCGATTTCTTTGTTCTGACGTCATCTCAACGCTCAGTCACGTGGTCAGAACAAAGGAATAGGAAGCATGACCGACTCGAGGCGATCAACGAAAAGAGAATCGAATCAAAACGGTTGTAACTTGGCTACGGGGGCTGCTGCCCAGCTAACACTAGGCAGTGATATAGGTTTTTTGGAGCTGTCTCTAATGTAAAATTTGTAGTTAAACTAATTTATTAAAATAAAATAAAAATGATTCTGAAAACGAACGATTACCTTGACGCAAATAAAGACGCTGCTCTTTACCGCTTACAAAAAAATCTGTGTCTGCGCAATAAATTATTGAATAATCACAAATTATTGATTGCTATTATCAATTCAAAACATTTTTGTCTGTCTGTCGAAACTCCTCAAGGCAAGCAATGTTGTAATATGTTGGTACGTCTCCTTGCAAAAAACAACTAGGAGAACCACTTGTAAGCTACTATGAACTTAATAAACGTATTATCAAATTATTATTTTGTATTATATTTTCCTAATTTATATTTCAAAAAGGCTCAAGTACGCTTCCTTGAATCAGCTTTACTTAATGTACTTAATGATGTGAGAAACAGCTCGAAAAATGCAAACGTAATACAGGCTGAAACTACAATATAATTACGTGTTTACAGTCGTTGAAAACGCACAGGTTAAGGTGCCGCCGGTAAATGGGCGCGACGCGACAATGTGACAACCAACATGTAAAAAAGAAAAACAACCGACTTGTAAATAAAAAAAAAAAAACAAATAAATAGCAAAATAACTTGAGTTTCGGTCGTATTTGTTTGTAAAAAAGTATATTTTTATTTATTTTTATTGATAATTTGACGCTTGATCGTTAATTCACCCGATGGAAAGTGCGGCGACGATGGAGCGCGCTTACCTAGAAGTAACCTACTCATTCTTGACTTAAAGTTTTTTGTAAGTATCAAATTAAACGTATACTCAAATTATTATTTTGTATTATATTTTCCTAATTTATATTTCAATCAAAAAGGCTCAAGTACTCTTCCTTGAATCAGCTGTACCATTTTGCTGCCTGTTGCTGTGGAGACTCTGGGCAGTTGGAGTACGGAGGCAAAGTGTTTTGTGGGGATTTGGGCCGTAGGCTCGGGGAGACAACGGGTGACTCCCGATCCAAGTCGTTCTTGATGCAGAGGATGGTCATCGCTATTCAGCGAGGTAATGCGGCCAGCGAGCGAGGAACGATCAGGGGCGAGTTATTTATTGACGTTTGACATTTTATTAATAATTGTAAAATGATAATTCTTTTGTATTGTATTTATATTTTATCTATTACTTGACTGAAAACGAACTTGACTTGACTGGCCTGTTGGTCTAGTGGTTAGTGGCCCTGACTGCTATGCCGGAGGTCATGGGTTCGATTCCCACCCAGGACAAATGTTCGTGTGATGAGCACGATCATTTGTTCTGTGTCTGGGTGTAATTTATCTATAATATGTATGTATTTAGAAATATATAAGTATGCTTATCAGTTGTCTAGTACTCATAACACAAGCTCTGTTTAGCTTGAGACTAAACGGCGTTGTGTGATAGTTGTGGAATATTATTATTATTATATTATTACTACATCTTTATATACCTATATAATTCTTCTGTACGTGTGTTTGTCACATAACTCATCCTAAACGGTTTGACCGATTTGAATGTATAATTTTGTGCGTATATGTATTCGAGTGGGTCTCTGGATGGTTTGAAAATACAGTTGGACCCGCGGTAGGTGGCGCTGCAATCGGGTTCTTTATTATTTTTACTGACAAAATAATAATAATAATTAATAATATTCCACAACTTTCACGCAACGTCGTCTAGTCCCAAACTAATCAGACCTTGTGCTATGAGTACTAGACAAATTAATAAACATAGATCTCTAAATACATAGATTAGTACAGAGAACAAATGATCATGCTCATCACAAAAACATTGTCATGGGTGGGAATCGAACCCACGACCTCCGCATCACAGTCAGTCACACACCAGTCAGTACATCGTAAGTATTAGTCAGGGACCCCAACCACTAGATCAATAGGCTGGCCTGTGCCAGCTTTCGGGGAGGACAAGGTCATAGTAATAATGTTTTATTATAAAGCTGAAGAATTTGTTTGACTGATTGAACGCGCTAATCTCAGGTTCAAATAGAAAATTTATTTTAGTGTTAGATAGCCCACTTATCGAGGAAGACTATAGGCTATAAAAAATCACGCTACGACCAATTGGAGCGGAACAGTAACCAAAGACACGGGTAAAAGCGCTGGAACAGCTAGCGGTAGGTATATAATAATATAGAATTGCTTCGTTGATATTAATTAATGCAGTTGTTAGATCTTGTGGTTTTTTTTTAAGTCTGAGAAATACCAAGGTACCTAGTTATTGATAAATACGGAAATATTGAAATTAAGCAGACGGCGACACAAAAAATAAAATTTGAATGTTAACAGCACAAAAAAAAAACAGTGACGATACCGGCCTCTGCCAAGCAATCAGAAAATTAAATGTTTCTTGACCCATTATGATTTATAGCCTTGTCAATGTTTATTAAAACTCAATAGAAGTCTTGAAAAATAGAACATAATTATTCCAGTTCATCGCCATCACCCCATATAGTCATCTCCTCATCTACTAGACTTAAATTGTCTCAAAAGTTACCCATGGGCTCAAAGGAAAAGGTTCCAACACTAAGTAAAATAATTAAACGAAAATGCATTTCAAATTGGAGAGCAGTGGTGGCCGAGTGGTACTAGCCCCGACTTACGAGTTGTAGGTCGCGGGTTCAAACCCAGCCAGGAGCATTACTTTGTGTTATTTATTTCATCACCACTGCTCTCAAAACGGTAAAGGAAAACATCGTGAGGAAACCGGCATGTCCTAGAACCGAAAATTCAAAGACATGTGACATTCACCAATCCGCACTGGGCCCGCGTGGTGGATTACGGTCCATTCCCTCTCCTAGAGAGAGGAGGCCTGAGTCCCAGCAGTGGGAACATTAAAAGGCTGATTATGCTATGCTATATATGCATTTCAAATTACATGTTCCAAAAGTTTTATCACTATTAAAGAACAGCAAACTGCCCCTTGTAAAATTACCAATCTTTTCCTTTACCATTTTTTTTATTAATGTTTTTGGCTTGGATACTAAGTCCTTTAAGCCATGTCTTTGTATGAATACTTAATTTGTTTACCATTAGAATATGGATGTAAACATTCTAATGTTTTTGTAGTATTTGGTAGCAAATGTATCAAGTTAACCTTCTGAACAAACTTTGCTGAGGTAATCAACATTACAATAACCATAGATCTTATAGATATCTATGACCATAACATTCTCAGCTGACAGCTCCATTTTCCGAGATCGCGCCTGTTTCAATGATCCCATATGCTGTCCAGTTGCGCAGACAATTGAGATACAAAATTCCACAAAATTAAACATCACAATATACACTAGAATCAATATACGAATAATTAAAACAGCCACTGAACTTCACTAGAAGAAATCCCGACAACAATTTTATTTCCTTTACCATAAACTTATAGACATGATATTCACAAAGTGAAGCACCTCTTTAGCACCGTTTATGACCATAGAGTATAGAGTCTTAGGTTCTCATGCGTCCCACGCTCCCCCTGCCCAAGCAGCGTGTGCGCACTTAAAAAACAATTACAGTTATGCCACAAACTAGACGATGAGGGGGGCTTACATGGTGCAAGGTTTAGGGGAGGTTTTGCGTGAATAATTGATGACTTTCATAGTAAATTCCTTTTATTTAGTTTTTCTTGTCAACTAGCTTTTGGACTTGAGGATCTATTTTTTTAGTCTTCAATCGTTTTTTTTTTGTAATCATCAAATAACGCTTCTCGCTCTGAGTGGAGTGAGGGAGGCCGCTTGTGTTCCTTCAATTGGCCCTTTGCTTTCCAGGGCCCCGGTAACTCTTTCGAACAATCCCGCAGCGATTTAAGATTTTCCTATACCTAATGTGTCTAATAAAATGACAAATGTGTGTGAATATGTATCTCTAGACAAGGGTGCTCCATCGTTGATCACATCATCGCACGCCATCAGCACCCCTAGCCAAGTTGATAATCTGCAATCGTTAACGCTAGTCGAAAACTAATCAAATGTATGGGCATGACATCATCACAACGTTAAGTCACGTGGTCAGAACAAACGAATAGAAAATTATTAGCCAAGTTCACAACGCTCAAAATGATAGAATGAATTGTTATCGTTTCTATAATGTTCAACGCTACATCCTTTGCTATTGTAAAACGAGCGGCCGACTCAAGCGCGTCAACATGGCTACCAACTTATCGTTTTCTACAATTGCTGACACCGAGACGTTACCGATTGGAGATCGGAATTCGACACGAAACGGTTGTAACTGAGATTATGGTCATAAATATACGCTTGTTGTGTATAAATGTAGTGTAAGAATAAATAAATATTGTTGGAAAGACCTCACCTTCCGCATGACGCAGGTTCTCACCGAATACGGTAAGTTCGGGAAGTTCCTGCACCGGATTCGTGCGGAAGCGACGCCCGGGTGTCGCCACTGTGTGGACCGCCCGGAGGACACGGTGGAGAAAACGGTGGAGGTGTGCCCCGCTTGGGCAGAGCAACACCGTGTCCTCGTGGGGGCGATCGGCGGCGGCGATCTCTTGCGCCGGGCCTTGGTACAGGCCATGGTCCGGAGCGAGGAGGAGTGGCAGGCTGTCGCCTCCTTCTGCGAAGCAATAATGCTAGCAAAGGAGGCGGCCGATCGCGTGAGGCAACGGTCCTCACGCCCCAACCGCCGCCGGGATTCCGATCCCGATTTCCGGCCACCGTAGGCGAGGGCTTGCGGACGGCGAGCAATGGGTGGCTCGCCGTCCGATCGTCCGGTAACCGTCCGGACCGAGCCCAAGTCGTCGACGGCGCGTATTGTTCCACGCGCGCCTCAGGGAGATGTCAGCAAATCGTAGGGGCCCAACAGGGTCGAAGCCTACTGGGGCCACGGGTAGTGTGAAAGCGAAACCCGGGGCCCTGGGACGAAGGCAAAGAAGGAACAGGAGTGGGTTTTTAGTCAGTAAAAGTCTGACACTACTTTCCGCTCCGCCCAAGAGCGAGATTTGTCATAAGATGATTTTCCCACCTAAAAAAAAAAAAAAAAAAGTGAACAAAAAAAAATTTTACAAGAAAAACCGGGCAAGTGCGAGTCGGACTAAACGCACTGAGGGTTCCGTACAAACGTACCTATGAAAACAGTTCAATTCCCGATTTAAGTTACGAAGATTTTTTCAAATCGCAAAAAAACTTTTTTTGTGACGTAACTACAAATTTACAGTTTTCAGACTTTTTCCTATACTTGTGCTATGACCCTTGCTTCATGCCAAATTTCAGTATTCTAGGTCAACGGGAAGTACCTACCCTATGAATTTTGATTCCCTTGAGTGTCGAAATACACGTTTTTTGAGCCGTATCTTTTTTTTCGTTAACTCATAAGTTTGATTTTTTCTCAGCTTCAAGGAACCGCTGACTTGCGTATATGATTTTAATTTCAACTCGATACCTTCACGCGTTCCTGAGATAAAGGGTCTTGACAGACGGACAAACAGACAGACAACAAAGTGATCCTATAAGGGTTCCGTTTTCTTTCCTTTTAAGGTGCGGTACCCTAAAAACGGTAGAATAATTTAGTTGGTACCCATATACGAAAGGTACGAAAATTAAATATAGGTAGAGATTAACAGTTGCTATGCCACCCACTACATGTAAACCTCCCACATCTCGATACAACTCGAAATCGCGAATCCCGGGCATCGCTCGCGGCCTAATCCCTGCCCATAATCCCGGGCAAGTGGCCGCCTCAGGGGATCTCTGGGAACTTTATTACGGGACTTACGCATGTACCCGCGGTTGGGCGGCCCTGCTTCTCTCGAATATTTAACAATCGTTATAAGGAATTAATTTGACCGCCCCTGAAGCAAGATTATCTGCAGCATATTAAAACTTCTAGTGGCTGTGCTATTTATTGTTTTGCGTTAGTCGTGGGATTTGGAATTACATGTATAGTTTTCTACTTATTGTGTGCATTTATTATCTGACTTGAATCTGCTAATGATTGCCACGGCCACAAAGGAAGCTGAAGCGCGGGACAGCCCCTTGTGGCCGGTGGCTGCTTTTTTTTTTAACCCGCAGTGTCATAGTGGACTCTGACGAAGAAAGTTTAAATGCGTGAGTGGCGTGTGACGGCGTTTAGTGGCCAGTTCGGGCCACAAGAAGCGAGCAGCGGCGATTTGAAGCGTGTGGCGGCCACCGGCGTCAACCGTGTGCGGCGAGTCCATATAAAATGTATGAAACCTATAGACGGTGCGGTAGTGCGGCAACCCTACAGCATTTGACCTCATCGTATCGTATCGATTCAAGTACTGCCATAAAGTATTGTTCCCGTGTATCTACCTACCACTTACCACGTCCAAAGTAGGTATATATTTTGCGTACGGGTAGGTACTAGTCGATATGTAGCTGGATCGAATGACATACGTATGTCTTTCGATCCAACCCAGCTCCTCAAGGAAGTCCAGTAGCACCTTAGTGTTATTGACTAAGTATTACGCAGAAGGTATCTGGGTTTCCGAAGTACCTTACCCAACGACCACTGAACAGCTTAGAAGCAGATGAGCTGACGTCTCGTCCATTCGGCAAAACCTGCATGGAGGACGCGAACACAAGTAGTCTTTTATTTTTGGGCCAACCAATAACTTCCTCCGCTCGGAGTGGAGCAGACGAAGGGTCAGACTGAAACCTACCATTGTTCCTTCAGTTACCCTTCACGTTCCAGAGCCGCGGTAACTCTTTCGAACAATCTCGCAGCCCTAGCAAGCATCCACCATGGTGGGCCCTATATATTTTACTGATATCTCTTTAAGGCGCGCGATAAACACAACACAAAGTTGATTCGAGCTTGGTACTTACCGGACGGCAAGCTTCCCGTTACTCGCCATCCGCAAGCCCGCGTCTACGGTGGACGGGGGTCAAGTGGACTGTTTGTGTTCGCGTCCATTCTTTAAAAGCGTCCTTTTCGAGGTACATTTTCATACAAGCGCTCTTACGTGATTATGATGTTATTATACATCTTTGTCTAGATATTTTGGATAAACATATACACAGCTATCTTGTGGATATTATCTAGGCTTCTATAGAAATCAAAACATAAATTTGTGTAAAACTAATCCTTTGAAAACTAACTGTAACTACCTCTGAAAATCTTCTTTTTTACGTGAACCTTGGCCCTCCATAATGTACTCATATATTAAAAATATAAAAAGTACATCAATAGAAAGAAGCCGTCAAAAATTGTCGTCATTCAGAATCTCGATTTAATATGCAAATTAAATCGAGATTCTGAATGACGACAATTTTTCTGAAAAACTTTTAAGGATTTAAAAAAAAAACACGTATTTCCTGGACCAAGTTTTGTGAAATACGAGTATATCACGAATTTACCGAATGTCAACAGAGTTTTCAGCAGTGTTGGCCGAGTGGTAACGGTCCCGACTTACGAGTTGTAGGTCGTGGGTTCAAACCCAGCCAGGCGCGTTACTTTGTGTAATTTATTTCATCACCACTGCTCTCAAAACGTTGAAGGAAAACATCGTGAGGAAACCGGCACGTCCTAGAACCAAAAAATTCGAAGACATATATATGTGACATCCACCAACCCGCACTGGGCCCGCGTGGTGGATTACGGCCCATTCCCTCTCCTAGAGAGGAGGCCTGAGTCCCAACACTGGGAACATTATAAGGCCGACTATGCTATGCTATGCAACAGAGTTTTCAGGCGTTATCTCTCTTTTTTGCATTGCCTCTTCATCAAACATCGCGTTGGATTGCGTTAGATGAAGCAACAAGCTTTTAAACCATGCTCGATGTTGACGATAGGCGGGTGGAAAAGAAACCTCTTTATAAGAGGAAGCCTGAGTCCCAGCAGTGGGAACATTATAAGGCTGATTATGCTTGGCCCACTTACTGTTGAATCCTACTTACAACCCCTCGCTTTGCTCGCGTCTAGAATTATAGTCAGGTCACAAACAGTCTCCAAACCACCATGTTCTTAGCACAAATGAAGCTGAAAAATTGTGCCTGTTTACCGAATCCCACCAAGGAATCCTCACTACCCGTCACATGTTGCTGGTCCGTAAGTGTCATGTCATGACCGTCAGCTGCCACCATAGTGCCAGTTCTCAGCCTATTACGATCACTCACTGTTCGTAATTGGACTTGTGGTCATGTGGTTTACCTCAACGCCCTTCCTATTCCCTACAGATTAAATACGTCTTTTGCTGTTTATACCTACGAGCTCAACTTAGGTATGAATTACTTTTTTTTTTAATTGATATAAACCAGTGCTTGACTGCGATCCCACCTGATGGTAAGCAGTGATGCAATCATTGATGGTGAGGCGCACTAGTTTCACTCTAGCCTTGAAGGCATCTAAATTATAGTTGGACGGGAAGACCGCTGCAGGCAAATTGTTCCAGTCCTTCGACGTACGCGATGTATTTTTGAGTTGGGATATCATCAAATAATCCTGCTACTCTAGGTGGAGTGACAAAACCACACCTGTGTCCTTTAGTTGCCCTTTGTGAGTGTTTCCCTTTCAGAATTTCCCTGTGGCCCAGCGGGCATCGGCCCTGCTGGGCTCCTCCGATTTGCTGACATCTCTTTGAGGTGCGCGTGGAACAAACACTACGCGCCGTTGACGACTCGGGCTCGGTCTTTAAAGGACAGCCTGTGTTCCTTCAGTTGCCCTTTGCGTTCTAGGGCTGCGGCCGCGGTAACTCTTTCCAATAATCCTGCAGCCAAGGTATACATTATGAGAATTTGAGTGTTTCCTGATAGCTACAATCTAGGGTTCTAGGCAAGCGTGCTCCATCGTCGATCACATCATCGCTTACGATCACCTGAGACGGGGGGGCGCGAGCCCATCAAAAAACGAGTCTGCCAAAATTGAGACATTGGTTAAAGTGGGCAATACAGAGAACTATAGGCGCAAATATTCGACGAATCGGCGGGCACACTAGTGACGCCACCGCGCTCGTACGGCCCACTGATTCGTCGAAATATTTGCGCTGCTCAACGCAGCGCAAATATTTCCACCACGCGGGTCCAGTGCGAGTTGGTAAATGTAACGTGTCTTCGAATTTTTAGTTCTAGGACATGCCGGTTTCCTCACGATGTTTTCCTTCACCGTTTTGAGAGCAGTGGTGATGAAATAAATTACACAAAGTAATGCTCCTGGCTGGATTTGAACCCGTGACCTACAACTCGTAAGTCGGGGCCGTTACCACTCGGCCACCACTGCTCCTAGTGCTCGTAGTGTGATTAAAATTTTATTTTTATCATTATTTTTATGACGAAGTACTAATATATAAGTACATTGTCAGTACTAATGTAAGTCATCGTTTAAAAAAGAAATCTATAACATCTTAAAAGTCCAACAGTAGTCAATGAGGATATACATGTTAACTCTATGAGTCGTTTAACTGTCTACGGAGTCCATATAGAGCTAGATTATTATTTTCCTTTTTCTTGATTTGTATCCCTCTCTTTCTTCCTAACAATTAAATCTAATCGATTTTGTCTTTTAACAGCCAGCTATTTTGTATAATTATCTGTGGATAACGTCGTTAGTAGTGTATATGTTACTTCTATTGGCTAAGTGCCGATATTATTGTATTGTATACTGCTGTTTGTTATTCCTATAAAATAAAAATAAAAAATAAAATTGTTAATCTGCTCCGAAAACATAGACGACTCCATAAAACTCAAAAACTTCATCTGGACTTCAACATAAATTTACCTCAAATAGCCCAATCATAGAACTTAATTTTTACCAACAACCTCATATCACCTCATAGTTCCTACTAATTGTTACAAACCCACACAAATTCACACAGTCCCACGCATCTTAAACACCTTGTTAGACTCTGAAATAAAAACATCGCCGAGGTGGTGCATCTAATTAAAGTGAGGGGGGGATGGTTGAGGCTCTGCAGCCAGGGGAAGAGGGGGACGGTTGGTACACGGTAGCTATGGCGGGCGTTAAGTGGCTCTCCCAGTAAAACCATCATAAACTTGTGTCTTTGCTATAACTGTACAGGGGAAAGGCATTGTGGACAGATAAAAAATCCTATGATAGGCACAAAGGCCTCCATTAAAGCAATTTTAATCGACTTCAAAAAGGGGAGGTTCTGTGTCGTACTAATTTTCGAGTCTATTGATGATTCATTATGACGATCTCTTTACATAGAAGCAGATAATGGCAATGAATGGACTGCGTAAAAGTCCAAAAGAGTCACTGTGGCTCTGGAACGCAATTAAAGGAATATAGGTGGGTTTTAGCCAGTTAAAGTTTGATACGCTTCACCTAGAGCGAAAGAAATTATTTGATGACTAATAGCTTCTAATAATGTAAGTTTAAATACTAATTAGCTAATTCTAAATTGAAATTAGTCTTAGACATTTTTGAATTAAAAACCTGCTTGCCAGTGTTTAAATTAAACTAATGATATTGTTATTTTTTACGGTTCCGTACCTCAAAAGGAAAAAACGGAACCCCTATAAGATCAATTTGTTGTCCGCCTGCCTGTCTGTCTGTTAAGACCCTTTATCTCGGGAACGCGACCCTTTATCAAGTTGAAATCAAAACCATATACTCAAATCTGTGGTCCCTTGAAGTTGTGAAAAAAAAAAAAAAAAAACTGAATATACTCTGTATTTCGATACTCGACTCAAGGGAATCATAATTCATAGGGCACTTCCCGTTGACCTAGAATCCTGAAGTTTGGCATGAAGCAAGGTCTCATAGCACAAGTATAGGAAAAAATCTTCGTAACTCAATTCGGGAATTGAACTGTTTTCATAGGTAAGTTTGTACGGAACCCTCAGTGCGCGAGTCCGACTCGCACTTGCCCATTTTTTTATAAATAAGGCCCTTTGTGTGTATTTTTTTTTTTTACTTTAAAAGGAAAGAGGCTTTAATATATTTTACTACAGGCTACTACAGGAAGAACTTCCAACCACTAAGCTCCATTTTTTTATATTCCCAAAATAACTTTCACGTCTCCTACCAGTGTGTCGTTCGGGTGTACGAGACCACCCGTGTTCGAGCACTCAGTGACTAGTTGTATCTCCGGTATTCGCCCGCGCCTCCCAAGCCGACCTCCTCACCCCGGACCTTAGATAGACAGTCTGGGATCCTGCCTAGACTACCTAGGAATGTCTCCGTGTTGGTCTGAGTCATCCCGCCGTTTAGACAAGATATTAAAATAATATTGAGTTTGTTCTGAGATTATTGTCAAATATTTGTATTTGTGTTTAATGTATTTACTATTCAACTGCCTACTATTAATAGTTTATAGGCAAATTGGTCAAATACGTATTTCATAAAAGGCAGGAGTTTTTTTTTGGTGGGATAATCATCTTAGGATATCCCCCGCTCTTGGGCGGAGCGTGAGATAGTGTCAGACTTTTACTGACTAAAAACCCACTCCTGTTCCTTCGTAGCCTTTCGCACTAGAGCGGAGTCTTCCTTTCAGAATCAGACCCTTGCCCGGAGGCAGGAGTTAAAGCTAGTATCACCGAAAATGAAATTTCAGGGTTGTTCTAATGTTGTTATTAGTTTATCATGCAGAAAGATGCGATACGCGCGATAGTACTGGTTTAGATTTATTTGTCCAAAATAAGAATAAGAACCTATGAAACAACAACAACAAACACAACAACCCAACAACAATAATTCCAAATCTCAATCTCAAATCAATCTTATTTTGGAGAATAATGTATTATTCTTATTCTTTTATCCCAACAGTAGGTCAGCCTACCTACTTACAAATTCTTTCATTTTTAAGTATAATGTAAGAATAATTTATTATTCTTATTCTTATTAAATCAATCAGTCTTATTTATAAAACTCGCTTAATTTAAATACTAATTAGCAGATTCTAAATTCAAATTCGCCATGTAAATATTTGAATTAAGAACCTATGAAAGGCATTCATTCACAACAGTAGGTAACTCACTATTAAAGAAAAAGAGAAGATTAATTCTTAACGGAAAAAACAGCTTTGAGTTATGAGAAGTTTCGCAGAGATATTCGTACTCAAAATATAGTAGATAATACATAAATGAAGATGGAAAAAAATCAGGGAATCCAAAACAATTTACCAAAAAGAAAACATAACATAATTTCTAAATTTAGCCTAACTCAAAACCCAGTCCTTTTGCCCACCTTATCGGACTCTGCAAGTAGTCCAACCGACCTGCCCCAACAGCATCCTAATAAATGTTTGCCCAGACAATTAAACAGGGGCTAAGACAAACAGACCGTGGGTGGCCGAGGCTGCCCGCTCAAAATCAAATGACATAGCGTATTCTTATGAACCTGCTATAGTTCTTTTTTCTAGTTGTTGAAAATAGTGAGTTGTGTCAATATTGTGGTTTTGGGATAGAACGTTTTTTGGTTGCTATGTGTTGGAATATATTTTAAATGTGATCTTACTTTTTTCGTATTAGTTATTATAATAAATAAATACATTAAATTTATTCAAATTATTCAGTAATTTTATTATTAATTTAAATTATACACTATATCAAGTTTATTTATTTATAAATTAAAACTTTATGCACTAGTAAGAAACACTGTACAAAGGCGGACTTATGCCTTGGGCATTTTCTACCAGTTGACCTCTTCAACAAGAGGAGAGTAAGAGAGAGAAGAGAGGGAGTAGGGAGGGAAAGGAGATTTTTCTTCTTCTTGTTTTCCTCTTCGTCAATTTCTTAGATAACTACATGTTATCAATATAAATACAATCTCAGGTAAATTCTAACAGTAGGTTACTTACAAATTCTTTCATTTTTGAGTATGTATATTATAATAGGTAATTTATAATCTATAAAAGTATTATTCGAATCGTTGAATAAGGCGAATGCCAGAGCCGGCCAGCAAAAAAGAGAATACTTACTTACATCAAAACACAATCTCACGGACTCAATGAAACTAAGTGCTATCTCAATAAACTACAGCACTTCAACAGTATAAACAAATCTAGTAAACAATATTTTCCTATCTCAATAACCCCAAAGATTCGTCACAAGTATGATTAAAATAATTAAATATAAATAAAGAGAAAAGCAACGCGTGTCGGACACCACGCAACCACTTCAATTGATTTGGTTGACCGATTTCTGAACGAAAAACGCGCGGAAAGTTCCCGCGCAAAAAGTTTTTCAACATAACCTATAAAATTAAAATACTAAGCAATTTTAATCTCTATTAGACGACAGTAAGGGATGAAAATCCCTTGTTTAGTAACATATTCACACGCCTAAGTAATTGTGGTCAGAATAAAGCATGATGCTTTAAAAAAATAACCTCAAAAGGGTCACACACTTCATGTAGGTAATTGAACAACAATTTTGTTTATACTGGGGTGTGGTAGTTAATGATCTTTTGAACAATGTAAAGTATCTGAGATTTAATAATAGCGGTTTTAGAAATAAGTGTTTTAGTAAGTAATTAAATTATGAGTAGACATTCAGTACTACTGGTAACTTATAATATTGTGTAAATGTATCTATTAACTGCTCCACATTTGTTGTAATATATACTTTTTTCTTATTTTTTGTAACACTTTACTTTTGCAATATTTTTTATATTATTAGACCCCAACCACCATAAATCCGTTAGTAATTTATTTTGTTAACGTCTCATTTGTTGATCATTGTAATTATTTATTTTTCTTGCTTTTTTATATAGCCTTTTTTTTTAAAATGTGAATGTGAGAACACTGTAGACTCCGCGAATTCTTAAGTTACTTCCTGTTACGACTCAGTTTTTATTATGATTATTTATATTGTACTTTTGAGTACAATATTGACCGGTCTACACTGTCCTTACATAATATCTACTTACCTATACCACAGTATTACAAAATATTGTAATACTGTGCCTATACTGTAATATGGAAATATTGTAAGTACAACAATTTTTTTAAAAGAGTAGGTAACCATGGAGTTTCTTGCCGGTTCTTCTCCATAGGAAACGACCAATTTGGAACCGTGCACTAGCTTCTGAAGATTTATAAGTACCCATGTAGACCTATGTGAAATAAAAAACTTTTGACTTTTGGGTTCTAGATTAAATTAAATGTGAGTAGACCAAATATCTAATTACTATATATATAGTACCTACTTACCTAAAGCTAGGATAAAAATTGAATGGCGATTTCAGCTAGTTGACTGCGACAGGTAGGTCTGTTCTCTTTATACACTTACACACCATATAGATTCATTCATAATCAACAGATATTTTATTTTATTTATTGAGAATAAAAATAGTTACATTATAAATAAAAGAATAACAGAAGTGAAGTACCGTAAGTAAAGTAAGAGTTTACAGAATACAGATATAGAGATAATATTTCTCTTCTGATAAGCAGTGATAGGAATAGGTAGTGCCTATTTGCCTATACTTCGAAGAACAGAGACAAGAAACGGAGACTTCCTTAGGACTAATTTTTTTCCGATACATCTGTCCCGGAATTTCGATACAACACTGAAATACATTTAAAAAAATGTGTTATTTGGAATAAGTAATTCGTCTATATTTACCTAAACTTTGCGACTAGATATATCATAATAAATAACATAAACAGTCGTTACAACCATAAAACTTTCTGAATTTTTTTGTTGGAGAACTTTTTGTAAATGACTTGTTGATACACAATGAATCACAATATTTGTATAAGAAGCCGTACACGTTTCGAAGTAAATATCTTCTTTCTAGCTCACTCTAGGCGTCGCTACGTTTAATGAGATTTGTAAAGTTCAAGTATAATAAAAGGCATTTTGTCTTTAAAATAATAAAACGGTATTTTTTTATCATTTTAGCATTCTCTATAGTAGAAAGAATTTATCATTTAAAAAAAAGTATTTAAAATAAATAAATAATTCATTTATTTGCCAGAATGTATGTATACAACGAGCGAGGGTGAAAAACAATATTTACAGAAACAATACAGGAAGATGCGCACTTAACAAACCAAAGTACAGGAGTGAAGTGAAGGTGTGTGTCAACAAGTCATTTACAAAAAGTTCTCCAACAAAAAAATTCAGAAAGTTTTATGGTTGTAACGACTGTGTATGTTATTTATTATGATATATCTAGTCGCAAACTTTAGGTAAATATAGACGAATTACTTATTCCAAATAACACATTTTTTAAAATGTATTTAAGTGTTGTATCGAAATTCCGGGACAGATGTATCGGAAAAAAATTAGTCCTAAGGAAGTCTCCGTTTCTTGTCTCTGTTCTTCGAAGTTTAGGCAAATAGGCACTACCTATTCCTATCACTGCTGATAAGTATTGGCGAACTATTGGCAGCAGAAAAACAAAATAAACAACAAACATAAGAAAAAAACAACAGAAGTTTTACGCGCTTACGCTTAACTTCCCGAGAAGCGGTGATGCGCAGAATTAAAAAAAAAAACCTCCCCTCCACGCCTTGTTCGTCGTGTCCAGTCGTCTACGGGCCCCCCACCCCACGCTCCTCGTTGTATTCTTCTGTTACGAGTTCTGTTATAAAGTTTACGGAACCAGAACCGGAAATGGAAGTGAAAAGGCTTGCGGAACTTCTGCAGAAGTGGAAGCGGAAGCAGAGTTCTATTGCAACACTACCGTAAATATACTCGTATCTAAATAAGCAGTGACCAATCGCAAATCGTAAAGAGCACCGAAAACTTGCAAAGGCTTCAAAAATAATACAAATAATTTAAAACAGAAGCGAACTAACTAAACGAATGAAACAGAATCCCCAAAACAGTTACGTACCAAGATAACAACCCTGACTTTACAACAGCTAAATAGACGTATCAAATAACATTGGTCACAGCTTTTATCATCCGAATCCCTACAATAACCACCTGGTGTGGCTGATGTTCACGCATCAAACAGCCTCTAAACCCATTACGAAATCATCCCTCTAAATGCACCCCTTTTTACCTGGAGTGAAGCCCTCTATACTCCGGTCACACGGTACCCTCCCCATAAAATAATGCTTGTAAAAATATCATTATAATCATATGCGTATGTTCGGGCTTCCGCTTTGTGATTGGAACATCACTAGTTTTTTGGAGTTCTGTAAAATGAATGGGTAGTAGTAAAAATATAGGTACTTAGTAATTTTTATTTGTTGACCAGAAAGGTAATGGTCAATGATCGCCATTTTCTGAATGATATAAGACAGGCCAAGGGCAACTGAAAAACACAGGTGGGTTTTAGCCGATAAAATTCCCTCTCGCTTCACCCAGAACGGAAGGAGTTATTCGATGACTATCCACCCGACAAAAAAAGATATGCAAGTACACGTAAATTGTTAAATAATCAATAAGTCCTAAATAAAGAAATAATAACCTGTTTTATTTTCTGGATAAACCTTCTTCTCCTTCTTATTCGACTTCTCAAATCCAATTTCTTTGCTCTGGTCATAATAAAAATCTCCGATCTACCAATAATTGTTTTCTACGAAACATCGCTCTGGGTTTATACCAGTTTATACAGTCTTCCTTCTTTGTCCAGGCGATCTCTCTTTGAAATGCGCTCCCGCTGAATATCAGGATGGCGTCCAGTCGGTTCAATTTTAAGGTGAAGGCACGTGAACACATTCGCAGGAAGTTGGTGTAATGGTCAGCGTTGTTGGATTCGTTTCTCATAATTACATTGTTAATTTGTATGTATGTATCTAAGTAGGTATATATTTATTATTGTATTTCTTTTCTATTTCTTTATCATTAAGCTGCACCTACCATATTACGTTT
Source organism: Mythimna impura (assembly GCA_905147345.3). NCBI lineage: Eukaryota > Metazoa > Arthropoda > Insecta > Lepidoptera > Noctuidae > Mythimna > Mythimna impura. Next base: position 19,216,558 of record LR990359.1, on the reverse strand, counting down.
CTGCACCACCCTGAAGTCGACTGCTAGGAAATGCCTAAGGCATAATTATGTCCGCCTTTGTAGTGTTCATTACTAGTGCATAAAGTTTTAATAAATAAATATAGATTAAGTAATTTTAGAATGGTTCAACGGCTGTCATTATAATACTAAAATCGACAAAGAAAAACTATTGAAATTAGTCCATGAATTTATTTTGTTTCAAATAGGTATACAGAACCCACACCACCCCTAATCATACAGCAATATTTTTTTAAAACCAGAGAGGGTTAGAAACAATAACTGTCAGTTTGACAGCGCGCGCTTTTTTAGTGTTGCCAACGTACTTAATATGTAATTTGTAGGGATGGGATGCATGATAAGCATTAGGGGTGGCTGATTGATTAAATACGCGTGCGGCAGCCTGATAGCCACCAGTTATACGTGTTTAAATGATAAGGGAGGAAATTATGCATGAAGACGTGTATAAAGATCGTAACACCGATAATGATGAAACGATTAAACAGTAGTAGGTAGTTAATGTGATATTAATATAATTATGTTAAGATAGGAAGCTATGGTTGAATATTATTTCTATCGTAAATTGGGTTAGGTACATTCGGAAAACAAGCACAAAATTTTAGAAGGATGTTGTTTTTCGTTTTTTCTTCAGTACTAATTTTTTTTTTTTTTAATAATAGTAATCTTTATTTTTGTACGTTTAACACACACAGTAACAGTATATAATGACATGAACAGATACAATAGTTGTACAAACACTGATCAATGGAAATAAAATGAACATTTGACTCCTAAACTAAGTAAAATAAATACTTGTATCTCAGGAGCCAGTTCCTCCTTAGAGATGATCAAAAATATGATGTTAGGTACAATTAAGATAGCCTAGATAGACGTGTAACAGTATAGGGGAATAGTTATGGGATTACGACTAGATCGACGCGTAATCAAATTATGAGCTCTTCTATAAAGTGAACCGCTCAGTATTATGTTGCCTCCACCTGCCTTCTTAATAACATCTGTCTATATTGCTGGTACTCCTCCTCGAGAGTGTTATACTTCCTCCAGATCCAGTAATTCCTTTGCGAAGCAGTACCTAATGCGATCAAAGTAAGCCCCGACCCCCGCCGGAAACGACCGGACACGTCGGGAGTCACAGGACGATTTCTGGCCACCGTAGGCGTGTGCTTGTGAACTACGAGCAACGAGTAGCCCGCCGTCCTGCCACCCTGTAAGGATCAATAAAACTGACATCAAACATTGCATGCCAAATCGCCCTTGTACGACGACTCGCAACTTTTTGCCCAATACCCCACTATTATAACAGCTTTCGACCACCGATCTGTCACTAAAAGCAAGCAGGTGTGCTAACAGGGGCGGGCACGCGCCACATTGCACAAAATGCAGTCTCACATCCGACACACGGTAATTCAATTACTATAATAATACACGAATTAATCTACAGTAATTGTATTAAAGTGTGAAAAGGCACGCTCATACATTCATCATTAATTACTAGTTACTTTTTTACTAATTGATTTTAGCATTTTATCAGAACGTATGGGTGTAGCTGAATACCAAAACACTTGTTCGATCTGATGATGACCAGCCAGGGTCTGCACAGGGCTTCGGATGGAACCAGGGAGCCCCCAAAGAATTACCATTCTGTGCCATTTCTTTCAATGGAGTGCCAGTGGTTGATCATTGGAAAGTCATAATGACGCCATTTCTATAGTAGATTACCAAACTTGTCAAAATCAACATTTATGAAATCAATGATAGACGATTCTGACACTATTGTAATAGCACACTTGAGGCCCTGTGAATCTCCAATACTTCTTTCTCTTTCATAATTTTCATGTAGATATTCCTGTCGAAATCGAAACTAAGATATGAGAAAATTACCTTTTAAAAATCTGACAGAGAACTATTTCTCTCAGTAACAGAATTGGAAATACAATAATATTCCATAGTAAAGTTAAATTAAATAACGTTACCTACATAAATGGAGAACATTTTGAAACTCCGGGCGTACAGGTGGGGCTTAATCAAATTATACAAATTGCAACATACAATATTCATTGCGATAGGGACGGGACTCCGCCGCACGACGTCTCACAATTTGTGGAGTTCTGTTACCTAAATGTACACGTTTGTAGATATCTGTAGGTACCCATGTAGAGTGGAATGTAGAACGAGATATTTTTGACTACGTTCCTTAGTTTTAGAGTATAGGTTCAATGAAAGATTATTTTTTATTTTGGAAAAACGACTTTGATGACAGCATTATAGGGAATATTTTTTTTAAGTTGGGATATCATCCAATGACTGCTCCCGCTCTAGGGTGGAGCTAGGGCGTGTCAGACTTTTACTGACTAAAACCACACCTATGCCTTTGCGTTCCAGGAACCCGGGTTTCCCTTTCGGAAGTCAACCCGGTGATGTCATCGAAGTTGTCAAATAATATAATTAGGTAGGCCTTTTTTTTTTGAAGTCGTCGGCTGCATCATCGCTTACCATCAGGTGAGATAGTGGTCAAACGCGGGCCTATCAATAATAAAAAAAAAGGTGGATATGATCAAATAATTTCTCCCGCTCTGAGTGAAGCGACAGGGAGTTGAAGACTTACCTACTAATTAAAACCCACCTATGTTCCTTCAGTTGCCCTTTGCGTTCCAGCTTAGGCAAATGTCTTTCAGGGTTCCCAGTTTCCCACCCTTGCGCCCTGAGGGTTCCGTACAAACTTACCCATGAAAACAGTTCAATTCTCGAATTGAGTTACGAAGAGTTTTTCCGAATCGCAAAAAAGTTTTTTTTTTGTGACGTTTACAGTTTTCAGATTTTTTCCTATACTTGTGCTATAAGACCTTGCTTCATGCCAAATTTCAAGATTCTAGGTCAACGGGAAGTACCCTATGAATTTTGATTTCCTTGAGTGTCGAAATATACGTTTTTTGCGACATAAACGGCCGTATCTTTTTTTTTCGTTAACTGAGAAGTTTGATTTTTTCACAGGTTTTAGGGACCGCAGACCTAGTATATGGTTTCAATTTCAAACCGATGCCTTCTCGCGTTCTCGAGATAAAGGGTCTTGACAGACAGACAGACAGACGGACGGACAACAAAGTGATTCTATAAGGGTTCCGTTCTTTTCCTTTTGAGGTACGGAACCCTAAAAAGACTATTTTTATTTTATTTTTTGTTGTATTTAAGCCGATAAACGGCTTTTCCTACCCTTTTTCTTTTATCGATATGCGGCCCATCACTACAAACAATCGACAAGGTGTAATTAATTCATGATCAATAATGATGTGGAGGTTACAAGCGCTGGTGGCATGCCGGCAATTGATTTGTGCCCAATTTGTTGCCTCCATGTCGCCGCGGTACGGCCGTTTGACCACCATGTCTGAACACACCGCAACTCAAATATTCATTGTTATAATAGCGGACAATCATGCGTATATATTTATTATTTATCAAAGAATTTATTAATGTAAATTATGGAGGTCGTGGCTAAAGTAACAAACTGACGGGTCGACCTCTACGGTTAAGCAACGTTTGCCGCAGTTGGTCTGTAGATGGGTGACCAACTAAACATACCTGTATGCGCTGCTGAATGGGTCGCACACACCTTGGATGTTACTTTGAAATGATAGTCTCTGATAGCCGAAGAAGATCTGATTTATTGCGTAACTTATCATATATTCAAGGTATCTAAATAGGCAGGCTAAGGCAGGCTAGGTAGGCTTCTAAATTATTAGAAATTGAAATGTTATTAGAAAAAACAATGTTGAATGTAGTGTGACTAATCGGTGTGAATAATCCCTAATGAGTAGGTACAGCCGTTTGTGAATGCTAATTGTGTACTGTCGCTTTACAATATAATTTGTGCAAGTCGACGAAATAGTGCTGAACTGCAATACGCAAGGGCCACGTACGACACATGACTCGTACAATACCTATGTTCCCTCGTGTCGCGGAAATCACGCAGCTGTCATTTGTAGATTTTTGACAGTCGTAGCCAGAAACCAAGTTTGACACCAGTCTTTTTTATTTTATTATTATTGATAGGTTCTTGCTTGATCACTTTCTCACGATGGCAAGCGATGATGTGGTCGATGGTTGAGCACCTTTGCTTAGAAGTAATCTATTTACTCTTGACTTAAAGACCCCTAGGTTGTAGCAATCAGGAAACACAGGATTCTCAGACAGGAAATTCCGCTACCTACCTGTACGCACAAGGAATATGTTCCCAAAACGTTTTGCCAAGGGGTATCGATCGTGTTACTGTTACCCAACAATCAAGCTGTTGAGGTCAGATAGGTAGATGCCCCATGTAACATATTGGCACTAAGCTTCATCCATCATTGGGAAAAAAGAAAAGTTACGCTGATTAATTACACACATTATACATATTCAGCCTTTTAATGTTCCCACTGCTGGGACTCAGGCCTCTCTCTAGGAGAGGGAATGGGCCGTAATCCACCACGCGGGCCCAGTGCGGATTGGTGGATATCACATCATCATCATCATCATCATCTTCCTGCCCTTGTCCCGTGTTATTTGGGGTCGGCGCAACACGTTTTTTTCTTCCATTCTGCCCTGTCACTCGTCATACTATCACTAACTCTCTTTTCTTTCATATCACTCTTCACACAATCCATCCATCTTTTCTTTGGTCTCCCTCTCCCTCTCCATCCATCCACATGTAAACTCATAACTCTTTTAGTAACATGCGTTTCATCTCTCCTCTTTACATGACCATACCAAGACAAACGATTCCTCTTCAACTTTTCAGTCACTGGCGCCACTTTCAAACTTCCTCTAATATAGGTACCTACTCATTTCTCAGTTTATCCATTCTCGTCACAACCCATCCATTTCAACATTCTCATCTCCGCTACATGCAATCTTTTTTCATTAGTCTTTTTAAGGTTAGGATATCCAAGGATACCATATTCACCAAATAAGCTCTTAACGCGATACATTTTACGACCTAAACTGAACTTTTTAAAGGGAAGGAGTTATATAGGGTGAAAAGCTCCATCCCACTTTCCCGCTCGCGCGACTGACATTTTTAGGAGTCATGTAAGTCGACTGATCTGACGGAGGTAAATACCGAATCCCTACTTTTTTAATGTCCTTTAAGTATCTTCCTTAGCTTAAAGTTATAACAGTGAAGAATAAGTCTATATTTCCCATACCCAATTATTGACCAAAAATAAAAATAAAATAAATAATTCACAACTATCACACAATGATCATGCTCATCGCACAAACATTTGTCCTGGGTGGGAATCGAACCCACAGCCTCCGGCATAGCAGTCAGGGTCACTAACTACAAGACCAACAGGCCAGTCAAAACAATCATTCCCACAGGCTCTTATAAACTTACCAATCCATTTGATCACAATTACAGATACAAAACCTCTACTCAAATATGACAAATACTTTAAAACATATAATTAGAATAACGAGCATCGCACCTTTATCAAGTTTCCCACAACAATGCATTCGATGACGCGTTCCTGCGGAAGTTCCCACCCATCGCCCAAGATGGCGCCGGCACGCGGCAGCCACGTGACATGCGCGTGCGCTGTCCCCGCACGCTTTCACTGTTTTTATTGGAAACGATCAAAAACAACAGAAACAATACTGTGCTGGTTCGCTCTCGAATAAATTAGTTCCGGAAGGCTGGGGTTAAACCCTAATTGAACTGCTCATTATTAACGCGTAAGGACTTGAATTAGTGATTTATGTTAGAATGTGTATTGTGTGATAGATAATTTGCCACCTTAAGTTAACGCTTTTTATTAATCATTGTCTTGGCTTCTTGAGCTGAATATAATAAGTACATTTTGGTACAAGTGGATTTGTCATTGCAACTGAGGTGGAATGCACCCGAGCCGCAGGCGAGGACGTTATGAAGCCAGAGTGCAGGCAGTGACAAATTTCCACGTTTTTCAATACACTTACGAAGAAACAAATGGGGGTTGTCCGGCTATTCCGGCCAGCCTGATATGATAAATACAATAAATTATAGCGAGGGGGAACTCGCGCATTTTTCTGCACTAGTGCGATAGAATAGTTAATTGCGTGCCCAAAACTGGCAGGGATAGTAGTAGGTTTTCGCGCAAGTGTATTGAAAAATGTATTTTTTCCTCTATTTACAACTAGTGTCTACCAGCGGCTTCGCCTGCGTGTAATTAGAAAATTATCCCAAGATAACATACTCCCCACATAAAATGTATCCTACATACTATTCTAAGACATGGTATACCCTTGCGCCAAATATAATCGAAATTCATTCAGCCATTCCAGCATTTATGAGAAGCAAACTTATACATAATAACTTTCTCGTTTATAATATCAGCGTGAAGTATATAAAGGTAGGATAATGATGGTTTGGATGATGATGATGGATAATGATGGATATACTTAATTATATATTAGACTTAGTATATAAGTTTATATTGTGCACTGGATCCTACCCTCGAATATGTTCTCTCTCTACAATTCAAAGGTTTGCTGGGAGAAAACTCATTGCTGAGTTAAGCTCGCCTTTGTACATGAACTGTTTGTATGTCAATATATTATATTATGTTTTTGTGTACAATAAAGAATTAAGAATTAAGAATGGTTTGAACCATTGTAAGGCAAAAACTTGTAATAAAACAACCAAAGATTTTGTATTATATAGTTTATTATAACCCCATCGTACTATAATCAATAACTATTATAAACATAGGCAATGTGTATGAAACAAAAAAAAAAGAGTTTTATATATTTATAGCACACAACGAGTATCTCGGAGTATCACAACTGGCAGTAAGTCTACGTACACTTGGGTTAGAAATAACAAAAAATCGAACTTTAAAAAAAAATGTTTGACTATTTTAAACCATTCCGTATTGTCATAGTGTATGAAATAATGTAAAAAATGTGTAAAATTACAGATATTTGGTTTAGTTATTTCAGTTGAGTAAGTATTGATTATTCATTATTTTCTTTACAGTTTATATCTATTTATTTTAATGCACCTACAAAATGAGACATTACAATTCTCAATAAGTATCTAATAGCACATAGATTTTTACAATATACAGTATTTTAGCTGGAAAACATGGATCTGTAAAATATAGCTCTAATTTTAATAGTCGATAATATTCACAACACTATGGGAGTCGATAAGAAGCGGTGCACCGTAGTGATGGCACTATACAGCGAATAACGGTATTACAACACTATGCTTACATGGGCGGACATGGTTACGTAGTTAAGGCACCATTTTTTAAATTTATTATGGCTCGTTTTGGAGTTTATAATAAATAAAGAAAAATTGTATAATTGACAAGCGTTTTTCTGCGGCTTTATTCGAGTAGCCTGTCCCGTATCAACAGTGCCTTTTTTCGGGGTAAATAGTAGGTAGCCTATGGAATTAAAAAAAATGGTTTCGAATCACTATTAACTTCGTTAAAAATATTAATACACTAGCTGACTCGACAGATGTCACTCTGTCAAAAGCTTATTGTCTTGCCAAATCTGCGGATAAATTAATGGAGTTGCAGTTACCCCCAAATATTAACAGCTTGGAAAAGTTTTGAATATAATTAACATTACATCGAAAAGAGCGTTTTTTTTAGAGATTTCTGTGATATTTTTTTTTCAATTTTCTCTTCAGGAGAAACTTCTTGGAGTTTATCCAAATTGGTCGTCATTCTCGAATTTTATGTATAGTAACATAATATTGTTACAAGAAATGGGGATTTATTTAATAGTAACTTTGGTAGGTATATAGATTCGACTTTAATTGAGGGGTATAGCTTCAAAACTCGCTAAATCCTTTTTTTCATGCCTTATTTTTATATATGTAGCAACTCTATTTCCGCATAATTTAGATTTATCAGATCTTAACATTCACTATGTCCAATAGAAAATTCACTTTAAAGTAGGCTGTAAGTTTCAGAAATAAATAGAGTTGCTAGATGTATAAAAATATTGCGACATGAAAAAAATTGACTTGGGTTTTGAAACTATACTCCTCAATTGTTGGAATATGAACAACTATTATTACCAATATAAAAAATATCCGTCTCACGCAACATTTACATCCGATAGGTATTGCACAGTTGTATAAAACAGCATTATCGAGTTAAGAGTGTCCATAGAGTTTCTTGCACATTCTAACACGTCTGTTTTCTTCTCCTTAAAATCTACGCTTTGGAATTTCGTAGTTTTTGACTGACTGACTTCTTGAAATTTCAAAAGTGCCTGTAAATGGTTTATTTGAAATAAAATGCTTTGAATCATGATTCTTAAACTATTATGGTATTTCTTAATGTAAAAATGGCTGCAAACAAAACCCCAAAACGAACCATACGACATACAATACAGTATGTTATTGAGTAGTATGATTATATATTTTTACATATGAGCTTACATAATGAAATATACAAGCATTCCTATTGGAAATTCAGGACTACATACATAAATTTGAGATACCATATTGTCCGAATTATTACTTCAGTATTATTTATCAATTCTATTTTTCACATAGGTATTGGTTTCCTACATACAGTTTTTATTGCATCTAACACCATAATTTAGTATTTTCATATGAAAATTGTGTATTTTAGATGTTGATTTTAAAGAATTATTGTGAGTAGTAAAATTCGCGATTATATCAAAGGACAACGGAATAAATGTAAGTTTTATTTATAAAGTCTAAAATGTTGTGTTGTTGAATGTTATGTTGTCGTTGTGTGTTGTTGTATTGCTGAAAAATTATTAAACACTAGTTTTAAGTAAATTTTGTTAGATGCAAAAAACTATAAAGCCTTAGGTTTAAATAAATTAACCGATATACTTAGGGCGGAATTCACCAATAAAACTAATCGCGTTTTAACGTTTGGCTCGCATAATCGCGTTTAGCCGCTGTCTGTCACTAGTGTCACTTGTAAAAATACAACAAAAGAAAAATTCAGACAAGTGACACTAGTGACAGCGGCTAAACGCGATTATGCGAGCCAAACGTTAAAACGCGATTAGTTTTATTGGTGAATTCCGCCCTTAATCTCCAATTTGGTATGTGTCTTACGAGTATTAATAAATTAGTTAAAATCAGTCTAATGTGATGATGTCGGTGGTTAGTGGGATAAGGGGAAAAATTTTGGGAAACTATCTAAAATGAATGACGGAATATTAAAAGTCGTATGAGACGAGACGTGACTGCGTTTTTGCGATAGCAAGTAGCAAATTAAACTAAAAAAAAAAAAAATTGTTCATCACCATCTAGTCAGAAAATGACCGTAACCATGTTCTCGTTTTTACCTTAATGTACCATACTTGTCACCTATGGGGATTGAAGAGCTAAACGAGAAGGAGTAACCAGTCGCAAACACACGACCCTGGCGAATTGGACGCAAAGACTCGTCGGATAAATCCGACGCGGGCGATAAAGGGTAGAGGCACCACCTCCGCTTATTATTAGTTAAAGGCGCCTTCAGGCATAATCAGCCACCTCGGGAACACTTTCACTTTGTATAGTGCATTAACACCTTAGTCTGAGCCTTGTCTCTGATGAAGATAGAATTTCGAAGAAAACAGTTCACTGGTGAGTCGATACTAACGCGATGTTCTGAGTAGGCAATTCAACGCGAATACAATCGCGAAGCGAAGCGGCGCCAATAGAACAAACAATTGACACTCTATTAGGGTGACACGTGGATGTAGTTCGGAGACGAACGAAGCGAAGTGAACGCGAATAGTTTGTTTGATATTTTCAAACGATCCTTTGCGGTGAGGTAGCTTGTTTTTAATAATTACATGGCCACCGCGTCGCGTAGAATTCGCGTAAGCCGCATATAATCGCTTCGAAATCGCATTACTAGTGAACTCCTTACGTTGGACGCTGAGGTAACCTCGAAATCAAACAGGTTACTTTTACCTCAGGTTGCTCAAATGGGTGATGCGCAATTTGCTTTTTGTTGCTCACTCCGCTATCGCATAAACACAGCCTCATTTTCATTAATCATTTTTTTATTAATTCTAAGAGTATTTTGAAAATGATTTACTTAAGTAATAATCTGTACGTGATGTATAAGTTCGTATTTTGTGACACATCAGAAACTACAATTTATTAATTTTTAGTTTCATCTAGCTACTTCTCTAACCTAATTTTCTCGAATACAATTCCATGTTCGCATTTTTAACTTTTTAACCGTCTACGTCGGATAAATCCGACAAACATTCTAGGGTTTATTCCCCCAGGATCGCTCTTCCACGACCAAATACTCCATCACGTCCACCCAACTCTCACCTATGGGGATTGAAGAGCTAAACAAGAAGGTGCGCAGTCGCAAACACACGACCCTGGCGAATTGAACACGAAAACACTTGTCGGATCAATCCGACGCAAGCGGTTAAAGGGTTTAAATGTTAAAACCTAATTTCTATTTTTAAACAGAGTTTTAAACAGTGTTACATGACTGCACAAGATATTATTATTATCATAAACTCCTATTATTACTATATGTATAAGTACATGTTTACATTTATGTTAACTATAATATACAATTCCAGTTTCAAGGACTGATGCATGGTTTCTGAGGTCCTTAGATAAAAATCTCAAACCTACCTATAGTATTGATACGAGTAAATTTTTATGAATTTCGTAGTGTTTTTTTTTTAGGCTTACTTACAAAAATATGAAACTCTGTCGACGAAGCGACAACGACACAACGGCATGTCGTTGCCGCTCCGTCGACAGTTTCATATTTTTGGGCGTACACCAAGTGTAACACTATAATGACTAATACACGGCTTTACTCACAAATTGTGTGTGCGTGCGAGAAAGTGGGACGGAGCTATACAACCTAATATAGCTCCATCCCTTTAACAGTTCTGCACCCCTAGCCAAATTGATAATCTGCAATCGTTAACGCTAGTTGAAAACTAATCAAATGTATGGGACCGACATCATCTCAACGTTAAGTCACGTGGTCAGAACAAACTAATAGAAAATTCGTAGCCAAGTTCACATCGTTCAAAATGATAGAATGAAACATCCTTTGTTATTGTAGAACGACCGGCCGACTCAGGCGCGTCAACATGTCTACCTACTTATCGTTTTCTACAATTGCTGACACCGAGGCGTTACCGATTGGAGAACGGAATTCGACACTAAACGGTTGTAACTTGGCTAAAGGGGCTGTTTAGGTCGTCTAATGCATCGCGTTAAGAGCTCGTGGTAGGGTTTCTAGGCATTGACAGCTTTAGAACGTAGTTTAAATGTGCTCGCATTCAGTTTTATTGTTAAAAACAGCCGTGAGTATTAAAAACCTAATGTGTTAAAATTACGAACCAATATGACTGGTAGAGAACACCTCAGAAACCATTATCCAAAACAGTAATTAATATTAAACTTTAATCATAATTTCACTCGTGTTATATCTTAATGGAGCTAAGTAAAGACATGCGTTATGTTAGAGAGCAAACAAATACAATCACACACAAAACACTTTACTAAAGAATTAAATTCGATAAATAAAATATTTAAACACAAAACATCACAATCACAATGAGCCACTTGTTAATTTTTAAGACAAAACATATAACAATAATATGAGCCTTTTAAATAAATATAGTCTGTAACTCTTTAACCGCCTACGTCGGACCTCTCCGACCAACACTCACATCACGACCTAACTCCATCTCGTCAGCTCTTCTGTCACCTATGGGGATTGAAGAACTAAATGAGATGAAGTACCCAGTCGCAAACACACAACCCTGGCGAATAGGACGCGAAAACATTCGTCGGACAAATCCGACGCGAGCGGTTAAAGGGTTAAATCGGATACCTACCTACTGTTATTGTTAACATATATATACAGTATACTTTTCTATTGCCGTTTTAATGTTAAATATTGTCAAATAACACGTATCAACTTTCGATTTGTTTGAGCAAAACATTTTGTCCTAAAATTATTGTAAGATAAATAATTGACCTAGCAGTCATTTAAAATTTCAGCTTCCTAACAATAAATCAAAATTATCGCCATATTGAAAATGGTAGTTAGTTCGCGTAGTTAAACAGATAAAACAAACTTCACTGATTGATATAGACACAAAATATTCACAGAAGACTGTAATCGATCAATTAATTAACAAACAAACAACAGAAATGAAGGAAACAAGGATATTTGAGAGCAACTTTTGATTGCGTAAGCAAAACTAAGACTTGATGATCTTCAAAAACTAATTAAAAGATGTTATGTTTTTAAGTGTTTTTTGCCCAGATATGAATTTTTTTCATAACGGTAACACTGTGTGGGATTTGTCCCACTATCCCTTCTATTTCTTCAATTTTAATCAAATAGGGGAGATGGAAGGATCAGAAATAATTTTAAAATAAAAAAATATGTCTTAGTTAAGTACTTTTGATTTTGTACTTAAAAATTAAACTTTTTTAGGAAAAACATCGTAAGCGACAATTTCTTTTTCATGCAGGAGTGTCATGAATACTTTTTAATTAGGGGAGAGAAATCCTCCTAATTAAAAAGTTGTAATGAAAATAACTTTCTAAATATGATTTGTTATTCATACTACTACTGATCTATTAGAGTAGATTTTATTAACATACTAGCGGTCCCCGCAGACGTTGTCGTATTTTGCCAGAAAAAATAATAATAATCCAATTGCAACGCCACCTACCGGCTCTAAATGTATTTTCAAACCATCCAGAAACCCAATCAAATTTACACACAAAATCACATCCAAATAGGTCAAGCCGTTTAGGAGGAGTTAGGTGACAGTCACACGTAGAAAATAATTACAATAATATTATCATAAATACTTTTTAATAAAGAAAGAAAAAACTCCTTCCTGCAAAAATTGCGCTTACAATATTCTTCCCAAAAAAGGCTCAAAATTTTGATATATTTTCCCTGCAATGGAACTGTTGCGTAGAATCTCAAGAAAATCATTAGTACACAAACAGTGCCGACTTCTAGTACACACCATATCGATTTAATGTTAAGGTGTGAAAAGGCAATTGCCCGAAAATTGCAAACATCAACAGCCGTGCATCAAGTTAGTAAATAGGAGCTGATTGCTAGGTAAACGATAATGTAATCACGTTATTGTGTTTGTAATCATTAAATGATCGCGACAGTATTGGTCGGTAATCTGTTGGGTAAATTGACAAAATGACACAACGAATTGTGTACTTCAAATAAAAATAATCATGTAATGGTTACCGTATGGCCGCGTTCCCACTATATCGTAAGGATTAATTTATCATCGGACGACTATCGTCTCTAGCTGTTCCCATTATAGAAACTGTTTGTCGTGTCGTGGCCATGACAGATAGTCGCAACAACGACACATAATTTACCGACACATAGTTTAGTCTTGACAAAATTTTGACGTTTCACGACTGTAGTGCATGCCGTTCCAACTATCATGACATTCTGTTGTCACCGCATAAAAAGTCGTAGACGACTGTTAATCGTGTCGCCCTATATGTGAACACCTCCATTTAAATATATAAGCCACGAAACTTAAAACTACACGATTATCTGTCGTCACGACAAAGTGGGAATGCGGTCTTTCAGTTTAAAAGCTAAAAAAGACGAAAAAATAATTTATCTTAAAGTTATTTGCTCAGTAATTGACTACTAACGAATATATTTATTATAAAATACCGTGATGTTATCTATACCAATATTATAAAAAGAAGATTTGTATTTTTAGATTTTTGTTTCTAATTAATAAACTCAAGAATTACTAGACCGATTTTCAAAATTCTTTCACCAGCAGAATGCTACTTTATCAGTGAATAACATATGCTATATATTTTCTAATATTTTCACGCGGGTGAAGCTACTGGCAAAAGTTAGTGTCGAATAATTTTGGACGCGACTGTACTTAAAGCTGGACAGATTCAAAATAAATACTGCAGTTTAATATCAATCAGTTAAGTTAAACCATGATTTAGCAAAATAAAATTAATATTATCAATTTTTTGAGACCATAATCATATGGGCAGGTAACATATTGTGAGCAAATTTAATATCATATTAATTATTATTTAAAAGTTGTTTGTGATGTAATATAAATTCAATTTGAAAAAATTGTGAGCACCAGTGTTGGTAAAAACTTTTAAAAACAGTCAAAATACAAAATTTTTGGAAGGCTAAAGATGTTTTTTTTTTTTTCAATTTATGGAAATACGCATCTACAGTTTTTCGTATACCAGTTTTTACATAATATTTAGTTTAAATAATAAAAGGTAAGTACTGAAATCTACAGCTGATTTATTTTTGTTCGTTCGGAAATCAAAAGCTTAAAAGGCATATTTAAAAAACTAAGTAAACTAATCAATTCCAGTGACTGAGATTCATATCAAACAAACGAAAGTGCAGCAAAACACACTTATACTAAAAACCGAAACACTTTTCCCCAGAACTGTATTATTTAAAACGACACAAAAACTACAGTTTGTTGAAGTCTTCAGGAAAACTTATATAATATAGACCAGAATAGATCTGCGGCGATTCCAACGGCCACATTCGCGAGTTCCATTCGCTACAAATCGGTAACAGGGCCGAATACCACAGTGGAATTGTTCGCCGAGTTGACGCTCGTTCGGCGCGCGCGCACGCTCGTGTCGTGTTCGGCATCGCTCGGCAACGAATCGGGCCCGTTCGTCAGTTGGAGACCGTTGAATTTCGAACGTAGCTGTGTTACTAGACGTTCGAGTCTGCAACACGATTTCAGTTTAGACTAGGTACCTGGAGGTGCAAAGCTTATTATTTTCTACACAGCGTGAAATCTACCTACGAAATACCTAACTAATGAAAAATAGATGAATAAGCTTTCGTGCTAGTTCAAACCAGCCACCACACTAAAGCCCGGTTACTGAAACGAAATTTATGGCCAAATCAATGTGAATAATTTTTACAGGCACGTTTTTGCTGTGATGAAACTAATATTTATATAATATTCCCCAACCAATCGCATTACTTTGACTTGCATTTAATATGTGAAGTGTCGTTAATTTCTTTTCTGGAACCGGGGGTAAACAACATCTCTTTTATTCCACACCAAACATGAAGCTATATGTACGCATTATATTACAAAATATTATATTGAGCAAAATAAATATAAGTACATAATTATTTTATACTACCACCAAGACCAACATACCCACCAAGGCAACCTAGAATTTATATATTTAATTGATAAATAAAATAATATAAATACTCCTACAAGTAAATATTTAAAACAAGACATACTATTCTTACTTTAGTCCAAATCAAACGGAACCATCGAGGTGGAGAACTTAATAAGGTTTACCTTATAAAGTTCTCCAGCTCCTTGCAACTACATAGTTCTAAATTGCCAGTTTTTACAGTAAAAAGTTTTTACAGTAACAGTTTTACAGTAAATTTTATGTTCGAATTTCAAAAACTGTTCTGAAGTATAAATCTAAACAAAGTCAGTTTTTTAATTGATAACTTTATGTCTATCAAAATAAAGTTGGTATAAAAGATAGATCCTGTTTTGTAAGAGAAGAGATAGTGGACCTTACAAACTTACTTATAAGAGTGATCCTCAGCATTTTGCTTAGCTTTTCGCATTTCGGAAAGTTCCCTGCGCAGGCGCATGCGCTCGGCGTCCACGTCTTCGGCGTTTCCGTTCGATATTTTGTTCTCGTTCGACTCCAGACTGTTGGAATTACAATTGGTTGATTTGTGTAAAAACAAAAATTTTAAAGCGGAAGTTTAACGCCTCGTTTACGGAGACGCGGGGCGTCGCAATTCGCGTTGTATGGGAGCGTTTACGGAGAAGCGATTTTACACGCGTTTGCTTGAAAAGCGCCGGTGCCCACGGATGACACGCAGCGTTTTGGCGAGGTATTCCTGCAATCGCGGCGTTGCAGGCGCCATACGAACATACACACATACGTCGCGCCGCTGCACGCGTCGCTTCTCTGTAAAAAGTGAAAACGCGTCGCGAGACGCCACGCTGCACGCGTCGCGCGACGCCCCACATCTCTGTAAACGGGCACTTAGGTTTAAAACGGCAATCATGTATCTCAGTCGTTCATCATTGTCATCATCATCATTCAGTCGCAAGACGTCCACTGCTAGCCATAGGCCAAACCCTTTTTTTTGAGATGGAATGTCATCAAACAACTTCTCACGGTCTGGGTGGGGCGCGAGGGAGCGTCAGAAATTTACTGAGTAAAACCCACCTGTGTTTCTTCAGTTGGCCTTTGCGTTCCTGAACGGTAATGCCCATGCTGATGCTGATGACATAGCCTAATAAAACATGAGATTAAGACTTCTTAGGGTGTCGATGGCAAAACTAATTAAATTCCTTGCCTGGCCCAGTATTCGGCCGCGGCAATGTCGTTCACTGATGCTGTCTATCTATCTATCTATTTATGTGTGGTTTCCGCACTTAGTTCTGTGTTGATGCTGTCATTAGGTCCCTACGTGAACTGGTAACAGGGCACGTGATGCAGGATGGAAGGTGGGACATGGTCTGCGGAGAATTCCGGCTGAGAAAATGCGAATTGCTTTGCTGGCCCCTTCGATGCAGGCGTGATGTCATTAAAGAGGTATGTTCACTAAAAAGGGATGACCTCTGACGATACGGGTTTTGTATAGGGCATGCTGACGAGGGCAACAACTCGGTGGTTGTTTTCGGGTTGTTGTAGAAGTGCCCGTAGAGAGGATAACTAGACGCAGATTAGTTCAATCATGCAAACTAACAAAAAATGACGAATTGTCTCTTATGTAAGAACATCCTTACACGTTTCAAAACAAATTCCCCCACTGCGTCTGTCTGTCTATATAATATAATAATATAATATAATATTCCACAACTATCACACAACGCCGTCTAGTCTCAAGCTAAGCGGAGCTTGTGTTATGAGTACTAGAAAACTGATAAACATACATATATATTTCTAAATACATACATATTATAGATAAATTACACCCAGACACAGAACAAATGATATGAACGCAATAAACTGAAAAACTACGGATTTTCATGTAGTTATTGAAACGCGTTCTTCTCAAAATCGCAGCTTTATGATAGTGCTTATCTGCGTCCAACTATGTTTGTGTGATGCAGAATTAAGCCGGGTATTCATTAGGCAACATTTGTTAATAAACACTGTTTTTAAACAGTTTCTAAACAGTGTTTCACAATGTTTCATAATCTCTGGAAACTGTTTATAAACAAAGGTGATGAAATATTGTTTAAGAAACATGTTGCCGTGTTCTCCACTTCGAATGGAGAGCAAGACGAAATATCTAGTTAATAAGCAAAAGTCAACAGGTGTGGACGTGTGTTGCGCGAGTTTATAAACGTGGAAGTAGTGAGGTCCTACAACCAGGTTTCGATGCTCATAAAGCTTTATCAACAGCATCATGTACATTGGGATTCTTCAAATAAAGACTATAAGGATAAATTTAAAAAACTGATGCTAGGACCGAAATTCTGAAATGATCCATCAAATTCCGAAGGTCATGAAATACGTAACTTTTATTTAAGAGCTAGTTGCAAATCCACCACCTTTTCGCCTTTTTTTTCTAGATGCACTCTTATGAATTGTTATGTAAGCAAAACAAAGCACATTGCCTCCTCGAGCAACATCATAGCAACAACTAACAAGTTTCAGAAACAGTGTTTATGGTAAATTCAGTGATAAACAAGTCGTAAACAGTTTATCAACAAATGTTGCCTAATGAATACCCGGCTTTAGTGTGACGTCAAGACTATTTTTAATTCTCATGTGATAATGTAGATGTCACCAAATTATGATGACAAACAAAGGTCACTTACCCGTTACTGAGTCTAAGGACGCGCAATTCGTCTTCCAGTTTGACGATGCGATCCATCATACGACGCTTGTCTGCTTCCGAAGCACGCAGAGAACTCTGCAACAACACGGAACACACTTCATTAGGAGATCAATTACTTGGCTTCAACATTTTGATGTGGTTACTTAGATTTTAGTGATCTAGGGTTTCTAACACTCGCAAGAGGTGCAAAATTGTTTTTTTTTTTTTAATTGATGTAAACTAGTGCTTGACTGCGATCTTACCTGATGGTAAGCACAGATGCAATCGTTGATGGTGAGGCGCACTAGTTTATTAAGAGCCTATTCACTCTAGCCTTTAAGACACTCAAATTATAATCGTATGGGAAGACCTCAGCAGGCAAATTGTTTGACTCTTTCAAACAATTTCGCCATTACCATTAACGTGTCCCAAAGCCTTTACCGCGAGCTCTTAATGCGATGTTTTTGACGACCATTTGAAACTGAATTGTTAAAGGGATGGAGCTATATAGGGTGTATAGTTCCATCCCTCTTTCTTGCTCGCACGCCTGACATTTAACACGTCATGGTACGGCCCCTGCAACGCAAAGGGTACTTTTTAGGGTTCCGTACCTCAATAGGAAAAAACGGTACCCTTATAGGATCACTTTGTTGTCCGTCTGTCTGTCAAGACCCTTTATCGCGTGGAGGTATCGAATTGAAAATAAAATGAATTTTCTCAAGTCTGCGGTCCCTTGATGCTGTGAAAAAATCAAACTTCTAAGTTAACGAAAAAAAAAGATACGGCAGTTTATGCCACAAAAATCGTTTATTTGGACACTCAAGGGAATCAAAATTCATAGGGAACTTTCCGTTGACCCAGAATCCTGAAGTTTGGCATAAAGCAAGGTCTTATAGCACAGGTATAGGAATAAATCTAAAAACAGTAAATTTTTTGTTACGTCACAAAAAAAAACTTTTTTTGCGGTTCGGAACAATCTTCGAAAGTTCATTCGGGAATTCAACTATTTACATAGTGAGTTTGTACGGAACCTTCAGGGCAGGAGTCCGACTCGCACTTACCCAGTTTTTTATTTCGGGAGTATGTTCCCTTGGAATAATTATCCATTTGTAACATAAAAAGTACTAAGTATTTTTGCCATAGTCATTTTTAACGCATAACTATTGTTTTTTCCAAAATCTTCATTGAGAAACCATCCCAGTCTGTACCGAGAGGCTGTATTTCACTTGGTAGAACAAGTGCAGTCGCGTCGTTTGGCCACTGATAATGTATTCGGGGACACGACGCGCTGACCACACTGTTTTCAGGGGGACGCTACTATGCTGCTTTTGTATGGAGAAAATTTTGCTATCAAGATACAATTTTGTGTTTTCGATATGTTTTGGTTAAAAGTTTTTTTTTTTTTGTAATTTAGAACCTGTCAGGAAGTAACCTCAACACTCCAATTAGTTGACAACTTGTCTAAACCAGAAATATCATCACCATTATACTCTGATAATTTTGCGACCACCGTCAAGATCTACGTACATTTTTGAAAATTAATAGGTAAGGACTGTTCTTTGTTTTCTTTTTTTCGACATTACATCGTTTAACCGTACACAAGCTATTTTATTTAAATACTCCTGATTTTCCCGAAACAAAAATTTTGGTAAATACCATTTGAAAATTACAGGCAATTTCTATTGAAAGGCAGACAACTGTCATCTGAAGAAGCTGACATGATGTGAAGAACAAGAAACGTTAAATTCTATGCAACTTGATGTTTCGTGATGGTATCAGATTGATTTAGACCCGATCCCAAATAATGGTGACAGGAGAGGACAAAGAAGAAAGCAACTCTATACAGAGTGGACGTGCCCATATCTCGGTCGAGTCTTGCCCCACCGCTTCCCTCATGATATTATAATAATAATATAATATAATAATATTCCACAACTATCACACAACGCCGTCTAGTCCCAAACTAAGCAGAGCTTGTGTTATGGGTACTAGACAACTGATAAACATACTTATATATTTCTAAATACATACATATTATATAGATAAATTACACCCAGACACAGAACCAATGATCGTGCTCATCACACAAACATTTGTCCTGGGTGGGAATCGAACCTACGACCTCCGGCATAGCAGTCAGGGCCACTAACCACTAGACCAACATCATCATGCGACTCCATGCAGCTCTGTGTTTAGTAACTTGAGGGTTGTCATTGATGCTGGAGTGTGTCACAGGTTTGAAGAGGATATTCGTTTACCGCGTTAGAGAGCGCCCACGGCATCTTTTGCCTTCGACTTTCCCTTGCATCACCAATCTTTCCATCGAGTATTCGTTACGGGTGACATGCCCGAAGAACTTGAGGATTCGTATTTGCACAGACGACGATAATCTCTCTTTGATATTGAGTTCTTTCAGGATTGAGACATTGGTTTCGTGCTGCAGAAATTAAGAGCGGCCAACCCGGGATACATTTCCATGATGATGATGATGATGAATCCAGAAGGCTTTAAAAAAAAACACGTATTTTCTGGAAAAAAGTGAAATATTCGAGTAAATGACTTAATTACCGAATGCCAACAGAGTTTTCGGGCGTTATCTCTCTTTTTTCGCGTTGCCTCTTTATCAAATATGAAACAACAAGCTTTTAAACGATGCTCACGTGAGCGATAGACGAGTGGGGAATAGCCCTCTCAGTAGACAAATCAATTTTACAAACACCATTATGAAATAGAACGTATTCTACCGGTCTAAACTGTATGCAACATTTTAGGGCTGCAACTTTCTCACCCCGCCCGGTATTCCGTAGGGCCGTTAACACCGAAATTGCCTCTATCTCTTACACCGGAACCCGCCGTCCTCAGCTACATAGTGACATTAATAAGTGGCCGGCTTGACGATAAAATAGCACCTCATAAAGCGCTTTTAAATGTTGTAAAAAAGCAGACGGTTTTAAATAAATTTTAAAATCGCTATAGCACCATCAAAAAGGCATTTCAAGTCTGCTAGGACTGTGGGATCGTTCGAAAGAGTTACCGTGGCCTAGGAAAGCAAAGGGTAAGTGAAGGAACACAGGTGGGTTTTAGTCAGTAAAAGTCTGACACTTCCTCTTGCTACACGCAGAACAACAGAAGTTGTTTGATGATTCCACACTTCAAAAACAAAGGGGAGAGAGAATCTAGAGTGAATAGGTTACTTCTGGGAAAGAATACTTCGTTCGTCGATTACATCATGGCTTACCATCAGCCCCCTAGTCAAGTTACAACCGTTTCATTTCGATTCACTTTTCGTTGATCGCCTCGAGTCGGCCACGCCACCTATTCCTTTGTTCTGACTACGTGACTGAGCGTTGAGATGACGTCAGGCGTGGCCGACTCGAGGCGATCGACGAAAAGAGAATCGAAACAAAACGGTTGTAACTTGGCTAGGGGGGCAGGTGAGATAGTATTCAAGTGCGAGTCTACAAAAAAAAAAAGAAAAAGGAATCAATCCATAATTAGATTAATAAAAAAAAAAGTCACGTAAGGTTTCTTACGCAATATGAACCTTGAGCTCAAGCTTCGAGCTTTTCTCTTGAATATAAAAGAGCGAACAAAACTGAAAACATTTGATTTTCTGAGAGACATACCTACAACCTCGAAATAGTTAGCTTTCAGTCCTTTGGGAGTTGTAGCTGATTTCCATTTAAATCATAACAATCAAATGGGTCTTTGAAGGCGAAATATTCTTTATAAATCGTCATTTTAACATACCTACTTAGTTTCAGAAGGGCCACACACATATGTCAGTTCCATGAAACACAATTGCCAAGTCTATCTGCACAATTAACAAAGTCGTACGAATGCAATGCTCAGCTGGATCTGGACACAACATGAGATATTATCCTGCAATGGCCAGCCGTGATGAAGCTATTTGATTGTGGTGCAAGTTATAAACTTACGAGAATGTTGGCTCCGACCAACCAGTCGTTTACAAGAGTGGTACTGTTAGTAGGGTCTTTGTCAAGAGTGAATAAGTTACTTCTAGGCAAGCGTGCTCCATCGTCGGCCACCATCAGGTGAGATAGTGGTCAAACACGAGCCTATCCATAATAAAAAAAGACTAAGGGTAGAAAGAAGCCCTAGGTTCTAATATTTCCGTAAGAACTGGACAGCTTTGTCGAATTCTTTGTTTTTATATTCAACTGGCTGACCTGACAGACGTTGTCCCGTCTTAACTATGAATATAAATTAGCATTGGTATAATTAATTTAAAAAAAAAAGCAACTTTCTTAATTTCGTAGGGGCCCAGCAGGGTCGAAGCCTACTGGGGCCATGGGTAGTGTGAAAACGAAACCCGGGGCCCTGGGACGAAGGCAACGAAGGAACAGGGTGGGTTTTTAGTCAGTAAAAGTCTGACACTATCTCTCGCTCCGCCCAAGATCGGGATTTGTCATTAGGTGAACTTTCTTAATTTTTTCATTCATAAGAACCTCTTAACAATAACAAACAACAAAAACGCGTGATGAAGTGACCAAGGGAAATAGGGATTAATTTTTAGATTGGAAATAGGAATGCAGGCTTTGGGCTGGAATCCGTAAAGAAGACTTCTAATGAAGTGGAAGACGGTGGGTTTTCTGAGCATGTAATTTAGAATGCTCTAACGATCTTATCTTCGAAACTATTTCAACACCTTGACCTCTACACGAGAAGACTTCATTCTGCCTTCTTTATAAAGTAACCACCAAAAACAAAAAATCCGTAAATCAGGGATTAAATCAGGAATTATATTTTTTTTCTTTACTTAATTCAAACTGTCTTAAAGCTTAATAAATATTAACGGTCTTTTTTCGTCGTAGTTCTCAGTCGCAACCGGGCTTTACGAGAACCTGCATGACCACTTGCACCACCCAGATCCCAGATGCAGTTATTGGATGATTTTCCACCTTAAAAAAAGGCACACACAAAACTGTCTGACCGTCAATGATAAATCAAATAATTTGGTCTACTATCAAAAAGCCACATAACCCAGTCTCTTCCCGCCTTCGCCCACCACTTTCACCCGTAGGCGTTAAGTAAGATTACACTACTAAGTCTATATGCGAGCACAGACCGACAGACGGCCGGCGTACGGCTAATTTTGTTTGTTCCGACGGCCCTGTACTGATACATGCTTGTAGTTACATTGACAGGTGGCTTCATAGAAAGGTATATTATGACTTGATTCCGCCATCTCACTTCTACCATCGGACAACCCGACGTACGGCCTTACGTTGTTGAAACTTCAACGGTCCGGACTAAGCGTTTCGCTTCGTCGTTTATACCGCGTACATCGAAGGACTGTAAAAATTTGCCTGCTGCGGTCTTCCCGTCCAACTATAATTTAGGTGCCTTCAAGGCTACAGTGAATAGGCTCTTAATAAACTAGTGCGCCTCACCATCAATGATTGCATCACTGCTTACCATCAGGTGGGATCGCAGTCAAGCACTGGTTTATATCAATTAAAAAAAAAAAAGACTGGACGATTCTTGAACGTAGAAAAAGTTAATATTTTTTGGTTAGAGACGGCATCGCCCGGAGGACACGGTGAAGCATACGGTAGAAGTGTGCCTCGCTTGGGCGGAGGAGCGCCATGTCTTCATGGGGGCGATCGGCGGCAACGACCTCTCGCGCCGAGTCTTGGTATAGGCCATGGTCCGGAGCGAGGAGGAATGGCAGGCGGTCGTCTCCTCCTGCTAAACAGTAATGCTAGCGAAGGAGTAGGCCGCAAGCGCGAGGGAACAGCCCTCACGCCCTAGCCGCCGGTATCCCGACCCCGATTTCCAGCCACCAAAGGCGTGGGCTTGCAGACGGCGAGCAATGGGTAGCTCGCCGTCCGGTAACCGTCCGGACCGAACCCATATCAAATGGAAATTAATCTCATCAGATAGACTGGCTTTCTGGGCTACCTGCTTTATGCCAACTAAATACCGGAAGACGGCCATCCGATATATTATTACTACTATCACTTCCGAAAGGGAAATCCGGAGTCCTGGAACGCAAAACATAGGAGTGGGTTTTAGTCAGTAATAGTCTGTCTCTCTACGTCCTAGAGCAGAAGAAGTCAATGGATGATTTCTCACCTTAAAAAATAAAATAATAACACTAGAAGTTACTCCTGTATCGTAAGTGCGTTCATAGCATATCTAATGAGGATAATCAGCCTTTTTTAATGTTCCCGCTGCTGGGACTCAGGCCTCCTCTCTAAGAAAAGGAATTTGCCATAACCCACTAAGCGGGCCCATTGCGGGTTGGTGAATGTCACATGTCTTCGAATTTTTGGTTCTAGGACATGCCGCATTCCTCACGATGTTTTCGTTCACCGTTTTGGCAGCAGTTGTGATAAAATAAATTACATTACAAAGTAATACGCCTGGTTGGGTTTGAACCCGCGACCTACAACTCGTAAGTCAACAACTCGTAACTCGTAGCCACCACTGCTCTTAAGTGCGTTCACAATCATGTAAACTCACATACACAAGACACACACAGACCCGGAACAACTGTCTGTAGGCCGTATAAATATTTGTTTCGTGTAGGAATCGAACCAGCAACACGCAGTGCAGCAGGTAATCGCTCAACTCCTGCGCCAACCGTGCCAATATTTTCTGGCCTATCAAACTTCATCAAAGAAAGAAAGAAAGAAAGAAAGAAAAAAAGAAAATAGAGAAAGAAAAGAAAGAAACAGAAAAAGAGTTCATTCACGTCAAACATGGAGCATACCTTAAAAATAAAAACAACAACAACGACTCATATTATAAGTGTTAGAATATGCGCTACATCCGCGCAAAACGGCCAGCATCGTCTTCCTGCTGATGTGCCAATTTATTAGGGGGTCGGCGCAACACGTTTTTTTCTTCCATTCTGTCCTGTCACCCGTCACGCAATCATTCATTTGACTGGCCTGTTGGTCTAGTGGTTAGTGGCCCTGACTGCTAAGCCGGAGGTTGTGGGTTCGATTCCCACCCAGGACAAATTTTTGTGTGATGAGCGCAATCATTTGTTCTGTATCTGGATGTAATTATGTATGTGTTTAGAAATATATAAGTATGTTTATCAGTTATCTAGTACTCACAGCACAAGTTCTGCTTAGTTTGGGACTAGATAGCGTTGTGTGATAGTTGTAGAATATTATTATTATTAAACTCCCGTTTCTTTCATATCACTTCTCACACAATACATCCTTCTTTTCTTTGGCCTCCCTTTCCATAACTCGTTTAGTAATATGGCCAATCCCACCAACCAGGAAGGAACCCAGAACCCACGTGTAACAACAAGATATTTTTCAGTAAAACCAGAAAGTAAGTAATGGTTATTTAGCAGTTCCCAGCAACGCATTAACTCGAGCATGTTAATCGGGTGTTGCCATACGTTTTTGCACTTCAATCAACTTATTACGAGGTGAGTGCTGGCGCTAATGAGACGGACAAACGTACAGACACCCACGCGTACAACTTGTATGTAAGTATACCTCTATATGGTGGGTAGGTACTTGTAAGTACCGTAAGGTGCCCGGACGTAAAGACTAGCACCATCCCATCTCGTCCCGTGGGTGTAGTAAGAGGCGACTAAGGGACACACCAGACAATGGGCGGCAGCATTCTCTGTGCATTGCAACAACGACACTGTGATCGCCAACCCGTTTGCCAAGCATGGTGATAGTGTCAAACCCCCCTTTGGGGAGGCCTATGTCTAATTGGCCGCACGCGCGATGGAACGCCTCCTGACCTACTGCCCTCCCACGGATTCTGATCCCGATTTCCAGCCACCGCAGGCGCGGGCTTGCGGATGGCGAGCATGTGTAGCTCGCCGTCAAACCGTCCGGTAACCGTCCGGACCGAGCCCAAGTCGTCGACGGCGCGTAGTGTTCCACACGCGCCTCAACGAGATGTTAGCAAACCGTAGGGGCCCAGCAGGGTCGAAGCCTACTGGGGCCATGGGTGATGCGAAAGAAAACCCCGGGACCCTGGAACGAAGGCAAAGAAGGAGCAGGAGTGGGATTTAGTCAGTAAGTCTGATACGCCCTCTCGCCCCGCCCAAAGGTGGGAGATGTCATTAGACGATTTGCCACCTAAAAAAAAAATATGTCCAATAGTTGACGTCTTTCTGCTGAAATGATGAGGTACTTGTTTTGGAGACTCGCACGAGAAAGTAGAGGTCTTCAATCATCACATAACTCCTCTCGCCCCGGGTGGAGCGAGAGAGTGTCAGACTGACTAAAACACACCAGTTGCGGAGCAGACATAACACCCGTATGGTCAGAGGATCCTCCCTTTTCAACGGAAGTTTGCGGGATTTTACACCTGTTCTGTTTACCTCTAAAAGATAATACAATTATTTTAAAGCAATGAAGCGGATTGATCATGTTATTATATTATGACTTTGAATTTAGCGGTTTTAGGACATGCAGCTAATCTCACGTTTACCCAGTTTTGTTCGGTCATCAGTGGATAAAAGTTTAAACTGAAGTGAAGTGAAGTGTTTATCATGAAGTGATCAATTCTAAGATTTTACTACGACATAATAATATAATGTTCTAATCGCGCGAAGAACTCTGATACCAATGCAGGATTTTCGAACCGAATTTTTGATCGAACCCATGCAGCGCAGCAGTAAATTTCTTAACCATTGTGCCAACCATGTCTTCAATGAAAATCAAATCAAATCAAAACCAATATTTTATAAAAAAAACTTTCTGAAAATAATTACCGAATTAATATTTCAATAATAATTCAACCAGTGTTCAATTAGATACTCCATAAAATTACAAAGGCCGAGCAACAGCATAATTATAACAATTACTATCAAAAACTGCCGCGACCGTGTCTGATGACGTCACACAAGTCACGTGACGGCGCGAAGGGTGGCGCGGCGCCTCGCTGCACTGCCATCCACTTACATCTGCCAATATTTGCTCACCAGACCCCCTTTGCACCCCTCACTCCAACCCCCGAGACCCCTCGCACGCACCACCCGTTCATATTTCAAATGCTATGATGTGGGGTGACACTAAACACTACAAAATACAAAGTTACGGGGATGTTGTTACACCGAAGTGTAATGAGAAGTGTTTTCTATGAAAATGTGATGCAACAAGTTTTTTTTTTTCTTGATAATCAAAAGCAATTAGCTTTTGATTATCAAGAAAAAAAAAACTTTTGATTGAAAATTCGCATTTGACCACTGAATCACCTGATGGTAAGCGATAATGTGGTCAACGATTGAGCACGGTAATCTAGAAGTACTAATTCACTCTCGACTTACAAGACCCCAGATTATAGGTAACTATAGCTTCTGCCAGCTGCTATACCCGCGTGATAGTAGGTTCCTCCATACAAACTTTGGGCCCCCGTTTTTCCCCTTAGGGTGTGAATTTTGAAAAAATCCTCTCTTAGTGCTCGCCTACGTCATAATAGAAAAACTTGTGCAAAAATTCACGCTCCTAGGCCCTGTAGTTTCGGCTGTGTGTTGATATGTCAGTTAGTCAGTTTCTCCTTTTATGTAAATAGATTAATCAATGGAGGTCATACACGTTAGAGTTTGCACGATGGTTTTAGCCGTTCAGGCAAACCTTAGCGTGAAAGTGATAAAACTGTACAGTTTTGCCGGCATGTTTTAGAACCAAAAGCATCGTAGACGTGTGACATCCACCAGTCCGGTAGGCCTGCTAGAGAGGACACTCGGCGTCCTGTTAGCAGTGGAAACATCGAGGCTAATTAGGCTAATTAAGCAAGCTTATGCTTAAGTAAGTATATTAAATGGAAGGAGAACTACGTATTATGGCAAAATTATGTTGTTTGAAGAAGTTACAGATGCAAAAATAAAGAACATTAATGGCACAAATAAGTAAAATAAGAATCACAACAGTCAAAAGATTGTCTCGTGTTAACAGTCAACATTGACGTGGCTCAGAAGGCTGCCCAGCTTAAGTGGGACTGGGCTGGACATGTCTGCCGCATGCCGATCGAGCGGTGGGCTGGTAAAACACAAAGTTGGTGCCCTGAAATCGCACGACGGGGTCGCGGCAGACCAAGAAGGAGATGGCGGGACAACTTAGATGTCTTCCTTAGGAACTGGCAAGAAGTGGCTCAAAGCCGGGAACAATAGAAGGAATAGAGGGAGGCCTTTGCCCAGCAGTGGGACAGTATAGACCAGATTTAATAATAGTGATAATAGTCATAGTCAGTATAAGGATAAACATCTAAAATACTTGGGTATTTTTGGTCCGTCAATAATAAATTTTACATAAGTATGCTAATAAAAGTTTGAAGGACATTAGAAAACTCCGCCACAATTACCACGTGTAAAGTACACAGTCATGGTAACAATTTAAACAGGTTATTATTTACATGTATTGAAATATTCAATGATGGTACTAATTGACATGATAATTCAATGTTTTTCTTAAGAGGGTCCTTTTTCACTCGCTTATCGTCAACATCGAGCATGGTTTAAAAGCCATCCAACGCGATGTTTGACGGAAAGGCAACACGAAAAAAGAGAGATAACACCTGAAAACTCTGTTAGCACTCGGTAATTCCGTGGTTTACTCGAATATTTTACAAAACTTGTTCCAGGGAATACGTGTTTTTTGGAATCCTTAAAAGTATTTGAAATAAATTGTCGTCATTTAGAAGCCTTGCAAAGGGGATTGACCAACTTCTATGGGACTTTGGCCATTTTTAAACAAACAGTTCAGTTAATAATATTTGATTGATTTAATAGTTCATATCAGTAAAAATGAAGATATAAACCCAGTTTTGTATCAAGATTTATATTTAGATATTTTTTAACATTTTATTGAAATTGGTTATGCATGAAATAAAACTTGCTTTTCTTATTAAAATGTATTTATTAATCTGATTCATAAGTGATTAAAATATCTTCAAGGAACTGAGCAGGTGGATTAATATTTTCCTGATACCTTGCCCAACTTAAAAACCAAATAATGGTCAATAGATGTGCATAGCAACCTACTGTTCTATGGCCCACTATGCAGTTGCAGAAATATTGTTTGATGGCTGCCCTCTCTTCAGTGTTATTATCATATCAAGAAACATGCCAAGAAGGGAAGAATCGGAATCCATTTTGAAACAGCCAAAGTAATCGCAATAAAACTTACAAAAACAACACTCACGATGCAAAAAAAAACAAAACAAAGCGAATGATAACTGTCATTTTAACACAATATTTTTAAAGCATTGTGTTACCAAATAAAAAAAAATATAATTGTATTGATATATTATAATATGGAATCGATTATTGTTTTATAAGTTCTTCAGATAGATAGTCTTCAATCATTTATATCGTTTATTAGTATTTTTTTAAATAATATGATTAAATGAAAACTGCGTTAAATACAGTGAAGAGATTACCCTACAGTTTTAATCGATTTGAATTTATTGTTTATGCAGTTTTTGTTTGGCTACACTGGAGTCAAATTCAAAGCCAGCTGACTTGATCACATCATAACAAATACAAAAAACAAAAGATTTTTACAGTGCTAATTGATACAAAATTATTACCATCAGATATTTACTAAAATAGAATTAAAATTATTGGTAAAGGAGACAATTTTTTTTGGGCCCACTATTAAACGGTTATGTTTATTAATAATATTACACATGGAAAAAGCGATCATCTTATTATAATTAACAGACCAAAAATTATATAGAAATCTAACCGGAATAATGAAATAATAGTAAAAAGTGTTACGGCAAAAAATGCTTGTTTAGGAGCGTTTTCAAGTTTATTTTAACGTGAAAAAAAAATGTTACCATAGTGCGCAGCGGTGACATCGGATTTAAATGCGTTTCAAGAGATAATAATTAATTGGTCCAGCGAACTTGTTTTTAATGCTGTTATTAACGGTTAACACAAATATCAAGTAACGTACTTTAAAAATCAACGTGGAACGAAACGTAATTAATAGCCCGTTGCAGATGCTCTGTGGTCCAGTTTCAATCAGTTTGACACTGACAGACAACTAGTGGTGGGTCGTTGTCGAATTTTAGACGGACGAGACGTAACCGTTTTGGCGACGACAAAAACGGTTGCAGAAAACGGTCGTCGTCGCAACTGGTTTGAAGACGAAACTATCGTTGAGTGAAGTAGTTGCAGAAAACGTTCGTTGTCGCAACTAGTTTGAGGACGGTAATAAATTCTGTACTCGTTGCGTCGTCGTTTCAAAACCAGTTATTACAATGAAAAATGAACTTTATGACTATAAACATAAAATTCATTTTTCATTGCAATAACTGGTTTTAAAAACGACGACGCGACGAGTGTGATAGTTGAAGCAATGGATTTTCGACCTTATATTCTTAACAGTAAGATAACAATTCGCATACAGTAATTCGAAGACTGGTTTATGCAACGAAGACTGTTTGGTCTCAGGATGGAAAACGGTTGTTACGTTGCAGAACAAAAAACGGTCTTTGAAAACTGTTCGTCGTTGAAACCCCCACCGCTACAGACAACATTATTATTGTTTCCGATTACTAGATAGCATGTTTCTTCTGTTCTTTTCGTATTTTTATTCGAAAGATTTTATGAAAATGGCATCTGTAGATACATGCATAATCCACAAAGCCGTTGTATCAATTGTGCAGCACGATTTCAACGGAATGTTGAATACTGCTCTTGCTGGATACTGTTGTAATTGTTTAGTGGGCAGACGCACTGTTGGCTGCTGTGCATATGTGATGTGTATAGTGTGGTTTTTATCTTGGGCGCGGCATCAAGGTGAGGTTGAGCCACCTGCATCTTTTTTAGATGAAATACTGCTTTTAAGAGATGACTTTGGAAATGATGATGATGAACAGTAATAAATACTTGTGATGTTATAATGTGGTTTTTTTTCTCCTTACACAACCAGCATAAAACACATCACCTTATTATTTTAGATCTACAGTCAATGGCCGACAAAAGCCGCGCTATTTCGAAATGAATACATCTACGCATTTTCATGAATAAGTCTATCAAATCGTGTAAATCACATCAAAGTCTGTCACGTAGTACAGACGTGACTTTGTTTTATACTGTATATTATTGAACAGTGCACTATTTTAACTTAAAACACCAAGGAGACCTATCCACTCATTAGACAATCGCTCTTGTGAGATTTTAGGTTATTATGAGAATCATGTTTTGACTGTCGTATTTCACGGTACTCCAGTTAGATAAAGTTTTGCCAATATTACCAATGTAATCTAGAAATTATAAGGAATAAACTAACGTGCATTTCATTGCTATACGCCACAATTTGTGGTGGGCCTATTCCCCAAACAAAAAAAATTGTCTCCTTTCATTTTTGTATAGTGGCGTGTTTAAAAGTAGCCAAGTCTGGACAATTCCCTTTAATCAAGATTCTAAAATCTTGATTAAATTTGCAAGGCTTCTATTGTTATACTTTTTTAACTTTTAAAATTTGAGTAAATATGAAGTGTCAAAGTTCATGCAAAATAGCAGATTTTCAGAAGTCTTTACAGGATTAGTTTTACACAAATTTATACATTGATTTCAATAGAAGCCTAGATAATATCCACAAGATACTGTGTTTCCAAAATATCTAATGAAAAATGTGTAATAACGTCTTAATCGCGTAAGAGCGGTTATATGAAAAACAGTAAAAATGTATGTCGAGTTGCATACCCTTAATAGATATATGAGAGGACAGCTTGCTCTC